>CP131461.1:25195000-35195000 GCA_030664755.1 Microcos paniculata
GAGGGAGAATAAAAAGAGATAAAGATAAGGTGAAGGGAGAAGGAGAAGGAGAAGGTTTTGGAGAGGAGAAGAAGACGCTACTTGAAGGAAAAAATTCCTAATAGAAGCAGAGAAAATGGGTTGCTACTTCTCCCCCTCTCAAGATCTCTTCTCTCTTTTTTTTTTCTTTTTTAACTTTTCTATTTTCTTTATTTTGCTCCTTTACTTTTCAGCCACGATGAATAGAATGTTATTTCCATTTTAATAGTTCGTATGGAATGGTTAAACTTTATTTTTTTGATAGAATACTTTTTATTTTGTAATTTGTTTTAGATTCCTATTAATGTAGGTTTTATCTTTATTATTTTAGCAGGATTTTCGGTCTGCTGGCGAAGGTCAGTTTCTTCTTTCTCCTTTTAGAATTGTCCTGATGAATTTGAATTATGTGGTTAGGATTATTTCGTTCCCTCCTTTGTTGAATGCAGAGCAAGTAGCTATCTCTATTGAAATTGGCAAAATAAACTTATTTTGTGCGATTTTACCTGTTTAATTGAATGATATAATATATTTTTAGTTCTTATCTTTTAGTTTTATCGTTATTATTTAATACATTAGTTTATGTATTTTCAAATTTCAATTCCAAATTGTTTTGTCTAAAGTATTATTAATTTATTACTGTTGAAGGACTATCTTTTAGTAACTTTTAGAACCCTATGAGTTTTGAACAAAGGTCATTTGGAGGAATATCCATGGCATTGTAATAGATCATGTAACCTCTTTTATCTTTTATGCTTTAGAAATCTATATGTAATTTGATTAGCTAACATAGATGAAACGGAAAAAAATATAAATGCACACAGCATTGAATTATCCATTATATCAAACTAGCATCTTTTAATTTTTTTTTTCTTTTTTGTTAGGAATATATTTTGTTAAGTGAATATTTTCTTAATTCTTCAGATTCTGAGCATGAACTTCTTCTTTACTTTTCAGGGTCTTTCCATATATATGTGAAGGTGATTTTCCTTCTATTTCTTTTCCTATTAATCTATTAGACTGAAATGCTATCTTTGAGCATTTTACAGTTCTTTTGTCTTTCAGATTTTTTCTGTTTTTAGATCTGTTTGTACACATAGTCAAGCTTTGCACTATTTAACTGCATGTACATTTCTCTGACATGTTAATTTAACTTGCTTTTCATAACTGATTTTCCATTTTAATTCCCTTTTCCAGTATAAGTTTACATCTATCAGATGCATGAATGAAAAATTCACTAACAATTTCCTAGATTTGCTTATTAATAATTTCTTTTCTTTTTAAGATGGCTGCTTCATAAAGGCTTCTTCGCCTGTTGTTGCTGTTACTACTGCTAATGGACCTGTTTTTCTCTGTGCTGATTGGTATTCTTCTGAACTAATAAGATTTTTTCTCTCAAATGGAGCAGCCAACATGTGGCATGGCTCCCAAATCTCCTTTAGGTTCTAATCTTTATAGTAGTTATGATAAATATGAAGATTCAAAATTTTTCTTTCTATTAAATTTCAGGATTGAATATACAAGGAAATGAGTTTTTTGTCGAAGGCTAAATGCAAGCTAGCCAGAACATTCAGTATACTAACCCACAAAATTCTGTCCTAAATGTTACCAGTTATGATCGAGGGTTAGGTTTTGGGATGAGTAAGGTAAGATTGAATATCAGCACTTACCATTGTAGATAGTCAAGACTCAGATAATTGTGTTGATCTTAAGATTTTATGAGTGTATGTGTTGTATATTATAATATATTAGTATATAGATAATGAAAAGATTTTACATGATAAATACAGAGTAGAATTTTTTGTATGTATTAGTGATGTAGTTCTTGAGAGGACTATGCTTTTTTATATCTCTAAAGTAACTTGCACATTTTACTGCTCTAAGGAGATTGTTTTCCATGATAAATATAGAGTGGATATTTCCTGCAGTGCAATCCTTATTCTTTCACGTAATGTCATTATAAACACAGCTGTTTATAATGACATGGCTCTCATAATCTTGTTTTAATTATAATACTAATACTAATTATGTTAATAAAGCCTTTGCTATCAGTAGTGATTTAAATCTATCCATCTATCCAGTTATATAAGAGTGAGCATGGACTCTGAATCAAAGTTTTGATCCTGTGATGCACATGGTTTTAGGTTCCACTAACATAATTTAGGTAGTATTCTTTGCCTTTTTATTGTTTTCTTTTTCCTATTGTAGTTGATTCTCTTTTATTTAAAATTTGAAACCTTTCTTTATATGTGTGGTATATAAAAATTTTTACTGAGAATATAGTGAAATGTCCTTCTTGGTATAATTTATTCCATTTTGATTGGAATTTAGCTAAATTTTCAGCTTTCACTTCTTATAGAGAACTTACCAATTTGGTAAACTCAAGTCAATACATTGTATTGTTAAACAGTTGATGTGGCATTCATCTTTTTTCTTTATCATAAAAATTCTTTTCCCTTATTCTTTATCATAAAAATTCTTTTCCCTTAGTTGTTAATTTAAATTTTTGTTCTCTTAGTTCCTTTTCAAGATAAACAGGACATTCTTTATTTGAAGAAACTTAAGGCCTACCATCTTTGCTCAAACCGAACACACAGGTAAAACCCATTAACCATTACATTCAAAACCAAATTTTATTTATATACACTACTTACATTGCAATACTAACAGAAACAAAATTTTATATACAGTGCTAGAAGAATTATCAGGGATTAAACTTGATGGAAAAGTGATGAATACAGTGAATGGATTTTGGCTTCTTTTTGACAAAATAATAGTTTTGTTTATATGCTCGAACAACTATTTTGGATATACTGTGATGATGCCTGTGGTACTTTAATAATGTTGATATGCCTAAACACCATTGAGATAGTCACTTATCAAATAGGTCTACGGTATACCATGTGCATGTATTAGAATTTAGAACTTAAATTTTGTACAAACGTAATAATGATGTTAGGTTTATTTATCTATATTTATTTTTTAAGTAGAGTACATCTATATTTCTGATGAATCCAATTTTATGTAACCTTTCATAATGACCAAAATTCATATAGCAGTGAATTCTTGAATTTCTATTGAATATTTTGTATGAAAGATATAACTGTAGTTTATAAAATAGAATAAAAATTAGACTATCCGTCCACAGCGAAGCGCAGGCAGTCTTCTAGTGTGTATATATATATATATATTTATATTCAGATGGATGAAGGCGATGCTAGGGACAGTTTCTTGGAGACACTCTCTTTAACACTCGCTCATCGAAAGGGCCACGTCATTGCCCTTTGCAAACTTAAAAGTTAAAACTCTGGAAATTGATAGATGAGGGAGCGTTAAAGGGCGAGGAGGGAGCCTGAGAGTGGTGTAGCCTGAGAGCGGCATAGTTATGTAAGTTTGTAAAGGGCAGTTGTCTATCAGTTTCTATCTAGAGTTTTAAGTTTGTAAAGGGCAATGACGTGGGCGTTGAAGAGAGAGTGTCCAAGCAACCGTCCCTAGCATTCCTCGAGTGTTGAAGAGAGAGTGTCCAAGCAGCCGTCTCTCGAGCATTTCCTCTAGATACATAACTCTTTCATCAGAACTTTCTTCGTTTTTTCTTGATCCCATTAGACCCTTGTCAAAATTAAACCACTTTTTTCCTCAAAAAAAAAAAATTTAAACCACTTTTTCTTGATCCCATTAGACCCTTATCAAAATGAGACCAACAATCCCCGTTTGCACCAACTGACCAAATTTTAGACCCTTAGATCAAAATGAATCCAACGATCCAGATGTGGACAACTTTTAGACCGTTAGATCTAAATGAAACCAACGATCCAGATTTGGACCATATTTTATTTCCCACTCGCCTTTACTCAAAACGAAACTTTGAAACCAACTTTTAGACCCTCAGATCAAAATGAAACCAACGATTCAGATTTCCTACTTCCCTTGAATCAAAACGGAACCAACTTTTAGATTTTAGATCCTTGGATCAAAATGAAACCAACGTTCAGATTTCCCACTTCCCTTGAATCAAAACGGAACCAACTTTTAGATCCTTAGATCAAAATGAAACCAACGTTCCAGATTTTATTTCCCACTCCCCTTTGTTGCGTTTCGCCTTCTCTTTCCCTCCTTACTTGCCATTAAATTGGGATGGAACAAAGGAAGAAGCTGTGGCCTGTAGATTGGAAAAAGGACTTGGCTCGGTGCAAAAAGATTAATGCTTCATCCACCTGCATACCTTTTGTAATAAGAACTATATTCTTATTATTTTATATTCTCTTATTTAATTTAAGATAATAAGATAACTAAGGTTATATTATATTATCATTATATCAGTATATAATTTCAAGATCCGGTAATATAATACCCTCTAAATTTTTAGGTAATGTGAGATTACTATATTATGTTAAGATTTTTCCTTCTTTATCCTTAATATTTTCCTCCTTTGAACCACAATAACCCTATATAATTAATAAATTTAAACACTCTTTCTAAGCAATTTTTTGTAAGGAGCATATAATTAAACTTAATTTACATAATTATTAAACTATTAAATATATGTTAGTAATTATTAAACTATTAAATATATGTTAGTTCAATTAAACTATAAGCATAATTTCTTTTTTGTGATAAGCATAATTAAACTTAACTTATATAATCATGAAAATATTAATTATATAATATTTTATGCATATGACTTGCCCAATTATATGTATAATTATTGAAATAAAAAGACTTAAAAAATGTAGTGTACATAGTACAACTAATAAATAACCTATAAGTCTTGAAGTGAGAGTATAATAGTAAAATACCAATTTTGACAAAAAATATAACCCTAGATTAATCTAACATTGACAGATGTTGAATCAAACATAATTTGGTGATATTTCAGGTTATATGTACTAAGTTACCTTGATATAGGTAATCATATAATCTAAGTTATCTTAGATTATCCAAACAAAATGTCCCTTAGTGTGTGCTTGGATGGAGCTTTTTAAAGAGGGTTTCTTTTTTATCCAAGTTTTGAAAAATCTAAATAATGAAATCCTTGTTTGAATCATTTAATGGAGAGATTTTTCAAAATTTATGTCTTTTTAGTAGGGATTTTAAGACCAATCAAGCCCTCTTCCAAAATCTTTCCCCTAAATAGTTAAATAATTAATTGTTCATATTAATTTAGTTTCCTTTTTTAGTGTTACTTTTATATTTTTAATTTTAATGATAAAAACTTATTTCTAATTATATATTCTCATTTTCTATGTTATTAATAATATCTAAATATTTTTACAAATACAATGATACCTATATTGCATATTTTTGTATTTTTAATATTGATTTTTTATAATTAAGTTTTTAATTTCATTAAAATTGATAAATACTTACAATTTCGTTCTAAAAACTCTTCATTCAAACAAAATAATTATAAATGTTGTCATTCTAAATTAATAGATTTTTAAATAAATTCTTTTTAAAATTCCTAAAACTTTTGAAAATCCTCATTCAAACACATATTTAAAGAAGAGGAATCCATTTACCCCAGTGTAAGACTTTTGTTTTACACCCTTTTTGGACCCTTTGATCAACATGGAATCAATGGTTTAGCTTAAAACAATTTATGTTCCACACTCCTTTTTAGCGTTTCACTCTCTCTTTCCCCTTCTATTCTCACTCCTCTCTCTCTCTCTCTCTCTCTAATTCTCTTAGTTTCACCTAAAGATGGCAAAAGCTAACTCGACCCAAGAAACTTGCCCAACCCGAAACTAACTAAACCCTATTTGATAAAAAGAAAGTAAACGACCCGAACTTGACCAATTCTGAAACTTGATTGACCCAAAACTTGATTAACCCGAAATCCGTTTAACCCGAAATCTAATTGACCTAAAAGGCTAACCCGACCCAATTGACCTGAGAGGTTAACCCAAAATAATTAACCTGAAAGGCTAATTACGTAATTTTTTTCCTCATTCTCAAATCATCAAATTTATTTAATAAGTTGTTAAATTTAAAATACTATTAAATTCAAATAAAAACATATTTTGTATTTAAATTTTATTTTTATAACTATAAATTACACTTATGCTACATACATTATTATTTATTGGTTAAATTTAACAATATTAATTAGTAAGTTTCAAAAACAACTTAAAAGAATAAAATTAAAAGAAAAGAAACTTTGCTTGAATACATTTAAGATCGAAATAATAATAGGTTCATAATTAGAATAAAAATCCAAAATAAATTCATAATTTAAGAGTTACATATTCATAATAAATCAATAATTAATATAATTTAAGAATTACATAATAATTTTAACATTTATTATATAATAATTTGTTTTTTAAATAAATAATTATAAAAACTAAAACGAAAATCATTAAGAGCCAATACGAAAATCCGAACTTAAATGACCCAACCTGAAAGATTCGAAGACTTAACCCGAAAAACCTAAAGATCAAACCTGAGAAAAACACAAGTCTAATTGACTTGAAACCCAAAAAGCCTAAAGGCTAAACCGGATTAACCCAAGCCCAATTGACCCAAAATTCGATTGATCGAAAATCTGATTGATCCGATATTTTCTTCTAAGTCAAATTAAACCGACCCAATTGAGCCGAATCAATAATCCCCCGCCTTGGCCATTTGACAACTCTAGTTTTACGCCTTCTTTCGCCCGCTTTTTACCCACCAATATGGAATCCTACTTTAATATGCTCTTCATGTGTGAAAGCCCACTTATTTAACACTCTCAAACGAATGCTTATGATTCTAACAAGAAGACAAAGTAATCGGTCCTTCTCTGGCACAGCTGACCAAAACTTTTTTGCAACAAAGTTTGTAATTCAGAAAATAGAAACAACAAAGACCACAACTAAGGTCCATTACGGCACTGACATATAGGACCTGATTGAACTTTTTTGTAAGAGGACATACCAAAACAAAACCGGATTGCTCACATTTATAATATCATAATATGAAAAATTAATTAATTAATTTCAGATAATGGTAAGACCCCATCATAAGATACCTAGCACAATATTAATATTTAGTCTTTGGATAAAAATACTAACTTGTAAGTGATACCTTGTACAGTGATACAATAAGGCATGTCAAACGCTATAGTTTTCTCTATATCAATTTAGTATTCACATGTTATACTGGATAATCGCTACATGTTTACCACCACAACTATATATGCAATTCGGTCAAATATTAACTTTCTTTTGGGCCGATTAATATCCGCATTAATTACATACACATAAAACCTTTTAACATTTAAATTAAATTAATCTCCACAATAGAGGTTGCTTCGGCAACATGTTGCTTCAACTAATTTAATTTTAAATACTATATTCTTAAATTACCAAAATCTGAAATATCCAAATTTTACATCTAAATTGATAATTGGGTCAAAATTACAAATCAAACCACAAATTGTAAATTGAACCCTATATCTCTTCCTTATTACCTTAATCTTTAGTATACATTGACAATATATATCTAAATTTTAAATCATAGAAATAAACACATAAACCAAAAATACATATTGCCATAAAATATCAAAATATAAAAGACAATCAATCAACGACTTTAATTTGTAAAACCGAGACTACATAATCAAAAGATAGAAACAAAGCTTTCAAATTGAATATTCCGATTATGTAAATTCACAAAAAACCAAAGCCTTATGCCTTAGAATATTTTATTCCAAGGCTTTCAATAACCGAAACAAGTAAACAGCTTTAATGCTATATAAGTCTGCGCCGTGCTACACAGACCAAAATTCAAAAAACATTAATGTTTGAAGCCTTAAAACCGAAGCATAAAAACAAGCCTTATGATCGCCGAAACTTGTTTCCGAAAGCCTGATAAACCTAAAATTTATCGTGCCAAAGCCTATAAAATTTGATTTTAAGGCTTTAACTATTCAAGCAAGTAAAGGTATAAAACCGTAATATTAAGACTTTAAAACTAAATCAATTGGCCATAGTTCACGGGTTACAAGAACTTTAATACCAAATTCATGGAAGACAAAAAATTAACCCTTCTTGACAATCTAATCATGAATAAAGGCTCTTGATATCATTTGTTGGATTTTAATCCCTTAAAATCGCTGTTTATGCTAAGTCATCAAATATTAAACAAATAGAAGCGGAAGTATACTTGAATTTTCCATTGAAAAATCTTTTTTGGAGTTTTGTGGTTTATCTTCCAAATTATAACGCAGCTTTAAGTTTCTCTCTAATGATGAGATGTCAACAGAATAAGCGTACGTTTAATTTGGGGATCACAACCACTTATTATGATAAAATCCTAATGCAATAATTTCTAATTTGGCCCATCATTAAACTAAAAATTATAATCCGGTCTCTACACATATGAAACCCATATTTAAATTAGATGTATAAAACCTAAATACCTTAAATCATATTAGATCACTTTAATTAATTGGATTCAACCTTATATTATAACTTTTATACACATATGATATCCAATCCATATTATATGTTCCATGTGGTATTATATGTAGTAAATAATAAATATATTATATTCAATTCAATCACATACTCCTTCTGTCCCTATTTATCTATTCCTATTAACTGCTTCACATAAGGCAAGAAAAGTAATTAAGACACAAAATTTTATAAACATTTATCTTAACTTTTCTATTTTATCCCTACATCTCTCCCTCTTTGATTTTCACTTTTATTTAAGAAACCATTCATTTAAGAGAGAGAGAAATAAGTTTGAAAGGGTAAATTTGAAAAATTTATAATTAATATTAGTTAGGGACAGATAAAAAGAGACAAAAAAAATCTCAAAAAGAGACAGATAAATAGAGACCGAGAGAATATAATAAATATATAATAAACATGTCCAATTAGTGCCTAATATAATTTAAACTCTACCAAAAAAACGTAGTTGTGTATAAAGTATTTTCACCGGTGCAGCCTGGTTGGTTCAATCTTGATCAGGCTAAGATCGTGAGAAATTGCGCTTGGTGGCGACGTAAACAGCCATAAGAAAACATGTCCAAGGAAGATGAAGACCAAGAACTTGGCAAGCTAGCCGTCCGGCTAGCCAACGCCGTGGTTCTTCCCATGGTGCTAAAATCAGCTCTGGAGCTGAACGTCATCGACACAATTTTTGCCGCTGGTGACGGCACGTTTCTGTTGCCTTCCCAGATCGCGAGCAGCCTTCCCACCAAGAACCCCGAAGCATCGGTGCTACTAGATCGCATGCTTCGCCTGTTGGCTAGCTATTCTATTCTTAATTGCTCTGTAAGAACAAAGGAAAGCGGAGAAGTTGAGAGGCTGTACGGTGCAGGCCCCCTTTGCAAGTTCCTCGTTAAGAATCCAGATGGTGGCTCCGTCGCTCCTCTTTTCTTGTTGCACCATGACAAAGTCTTCACGGAAAGCTGGTATCTTTTGCCATAGAGCTTTTCCCACTTTTTTAAATTAAATAAAAATTTATATGTAACTCTGTTTTGTTTGATTTCCAGGTACCATTTGAATGATGTTATGCTAGAACGAGGGATTCCTTTTAACAGGGCATATGGGATGACAAATTTTGAGTATCTAGGAACTGATCAAAGGTTCAAGAGGGTATTTAACCAGGCAATGTCAAATCATACTACTTTGATCACGAGGAAGATTCTTGATGTTTACAAAGGGTTTGATGGGGTGGAAGTATTGGTTGATGTTGGTGGTGGAATTGGGGTCGCTCTTAGTATAATTACTTCCAAGTATCCTCATATCAAGGCAATTAATTTTGATCTGCCTCATGTTTTGGCTGATGCACCAACTTATTCAGGTATTTCAATCTGATCTGAATGTGATGCCCAGTTCATATGTCCTTATCCCCGTTTGGTATTTGCAAGGAATTACTTTCTGTAAAGTTTAAGGTTACAATCACTTTACATGTAAAAAATGAGTTTGTAATATTTGATTTAACACATAAAAATTTAATTAAATTACATGTAAAATTTTTTATAATGTTTGATTAAAATACACTTTCCCTACAGAGTTTATTTAAATCTTAAATTTATCATTCTATTTTATATCTTCTTTAAAAAAAAAGGGATCACAAAATAATTTAAATGAGATATAAAATATTTTCACACCTCTCCTGTGTAAATATTTTACTTGATCAAAGGTAAAGTGATTGCAATTGACCATTTACTTTGCATCCTTAAAATTGAACCAAATATGATTTTTACAGTCCTTAACTTTGCATGTAAAGTGATTAAATTACATCAAACCAAACCGCCTCTTAGGGACTAATTTAAAGCATTGTCCTAGCTTGGCAACTGTAATTTTTACTGTATTTGTTATGTTTTCTCTGCACATTCCCCTGACTGACCCTAAGCACTTGAAACTACAGAACATGTTCTGAGTTCTTTCTTCTAATTCAAGTTTATTGTTAATAGGAAGCGAGTTCATGTCTTCTATTACTTCATTTATACAAATGCTCATTGTTTTAGGTGTGGAGCATTTTGGTGGAGATATGTTTGAAAGTGTTCCAAGAGGCAATGCCATTTTCATGAAGGTAAGCCTTTAACTTTGCAGCATAGTAAATGCAGCATTATGTTACTTAGCTTATTTTTCTGTCATATATAATCGCTAAATCTAGAGGTTGGAAAAAGCGAAGCTAAATCTCCATAGATAGGCTTAATTGCTTTCCAGAACAAAACTTGTTTTCTTCTCTTGATTTTGTTTTCTGATCCCATGAATTTAACTGGAAGAAACTTAAAGCTCCAAATGGATATCTACCATCATTTTTCTTCAAAAAGATTTCTTGGTCGGTGTTGCTATATGTTATAGTTATTTGTTGATGATAACCTGCAGTGGATACTCCATGGTTGGAGTGATGAGCATTGCTTAAAGCTTCTCAAGAACTGTTGGGAAGCTCTCCCAGATGGTGGCAAAGTAATCATTGTGGAATCAATCCTCCCTGAGACTCCTGAGAGCAGTGTTTCTTCCAACATTGTCTGTGAGCAAGATCTATTCATGTTAGCTCAAAGCCCTGGGGGAAAAGAGAGAACCCAAAAAGAATATGAAAGATTAGCTTTAAGAACTGGTTTCTTTGGCTGTGCAGTCATCTGTTGTGCTTATAACAGCTGGGTTATGGAATTACACAAAAGATCATAAAGTCTTTGATGTTCTGTTCAAAACTTGGTTGATCGGTTCCTCAAAATGTGCTGTTCTATTACTATGATCTGTAAGTGTAATGAATAATGATCATGTTAATCTCTAAGATATAGCTAGTTCCTTATGAAGGAAATAGTGTTTTTCATTTAATAATGGAATCGCAAGGGTTCTTAATTGATCTTTGCCAATTGCAAGCCATTAATTAACTTCACGAGTTTAAGGAATTTAACCTCCTCTGTCGATTTCACAATATTCAGGTGTCTTAAACCCTTTTGATTTAGATTGATTTATGTAGAAATTAATTGAAACTAATTTGAAATAACGCATGGCAAACAAAGATTCAGACTCATTAAACACAACACCACCACTTTTAATTTATAGTACTAGTAAAAAAAGTCAGCCCGCGATCATCTCCATGGCGACCTGCTTTTCACCAGAGTCATGATCATCATCAGTGCAAGCAGTTTGTTGGTTAAATAGTGAATTCTGGGTCATTTGTAAATTGGAGCCGTGGAAACGTTGTTGTCTCCAAAGGAACTGATCCCTCAGTCTGTTGAATGCTAGCACAGCTACATGACAAATAAACTCAAAGATTTGTTGGTAAGAATGGAATAAAACTATGAGAAGCATGAGAATGCATAAAATTAGAACAAAGTAGCAAAGGGAGGGAAAAGTATAAAGAGAAGTAAGTCACAGGCAAACTCCCAAAACAAAGCCGAAATTGTTCAGGATGGGAAGGGTAGGTGGTGCAGTGAGGTTGTAAGGTCGTTACAGCCATCGCAAGTAAAGCGTAGACGAAGACAACAGTAATAAAAAGCTTCATATTGAGACTCTGAGTTTTAAAAGGAGAATTAACGTCGTTTTGATACATGACCTGGACGGTGGTGAGCAGCATGAGAACGAGTGAGCCCATATATAGCAGCTTGGATTTTAGGGGACCACCTTGCTCACTCTGAACGATTTGAGTGCTGTTGAGGACCTTTTAGAGGACCTCCACTGATGGACAGGTGGCTCGAATGGGCCTCAGGATAATAATCTGTAAGAGAGAACACAATAAAGGGGAATCGGCCTTAGGTCAGTAATTCTCTCTTAATTCTCTCTTTGATACTTAAGTCAATAGGAATAATGAGTCAGAGAGAAATGTAGTAGTTCTGTATTTTTTACCATGTACGTTTTGAGGGTTGCCTTATATAAGCAACCTATTGGGTTGTACCGAACAGGCCTTTGATCGGTTATGGGTCGACTTAGTAGTTTTGGGTCTCGGTCAGCCGGCCCAGGGTGAATAAGATAGGTTATAAGTGGGCTTTTGTTGGGTTGTGCTCAACAAGAGCCACGACTATTGCTTGATGGTTTGAGCTGCATATCTCTCGTTCTGTTCTTTCATACAAGAAGAAGAGCTATCTTTACTTCTTACATATATAGTAGTAACTCTTAGAAAGCGTTTGAGGCAGAAAAATAAGAGAAGAATGATACAATATTGCAATGGGACAGGACGTGGATGTTATATGATCAGTTAATTTGGTCGTCGTTTACCTCTCATATGGTACAAAATTAATGTAATGTAATGTTAGCAATATATTAATGCGCCCCATTTATCTTTTATTTGTCCAACCTTTAGGTTTCTTAGTGGTTGTGGTCTAAGTCGTTCTAGACAAAGCATAGATGACAGCATTTCATGTCAATCTCAATAAAAAAGTAAGATTAAGTCCTTGCCTTTCAATCTGGTAATAGCCCAGGTTCTTCTGTTGAAAGGGTGTGTGTGTGTGTGTGTGTGTTTGGGTTGTCTTTTTGTGTGTGTGTTGGGTTGTGTTTTTTTTTTTTAAATATCTAACGGAATTTTTTTTTTCGTAAGGGATAACTGAAATTTGGCGTCAAGTGACAAAGGCTAGGTGGCAAAATCCTGTGACTGGGACACGAAGCGGGGCATGATGGGGAAGCGATTTCCAACCTAGTATTAATTGAGCCTGGGTTTCTAACTTTTGTGCATTTGAAATGTTAGTACTTTTGTTATGGAAGTAGCCAAGTTCAACATGCAAGATCCTTCAATCTTGTATGCTACGTTAATTTAAACCCAACTTTTTGGGTAGAATATATAAGGGTTTAATATCGAAATTGGTCCCTGAATTATACAAAAAATGATAGATTGATCCTCGAACTTTTATTTGAAACAGATTAGTCCCTTAACTTTTATTTTGAGATAGATAGGTCTTAAATAAGAAAAAATAAAGAAAACCCAAGGACTAATTCATCCCAAAATAAAAGTTTAGGGATCAATCTGTTCCAAAATAAAAGTTAAAGGACCATTCTGTCCTTTTTTGCATAGTTTAGGGACCAGTCTGTCCCAAAATAAAAATTGAGGAACTAATTTATGTCAAATAGAAGTTTAGGGATCAATCTGTTTTTTTTTTATAGTTCAGGGACTAATTTGTATATTAAGCCAATTTATAAGCTTATTTTCTTTTCTTTTTTTTAACTCCTTGCCAGTGGTATTTAACATCTATTAACATGAATAAAAATCCCATGTCTCATCTCAGTGCCTCACTTTGCACCACATACATCACAGCTTGTTACGTGTCCCATTCACTTAACTCCTCTTATTCCCTGTTTGGTTTTAATAAAATAAACAAAGAAAAAAATCATTTTTTTCTTGATTTATACTAAAACCTTACCCCAATAATATCATAAACGTAAAAACTTACCCTCAAGATTAAAAAATTTATTTTAGGGCTAAACTTTTATTATAGAAGGTCTTTTTTCCTCTTTAGAATAGTTTTAGAAATTTTTGTTTAAAAAAACCCTAAAACCAAACAAGGAATAATTAAAGTTAAATGAATGGGACACGTGACGTGTTCTGATATATGGGACATAAAGTGAGACATTAAAATGGAACAGATGATTTTCATCTCTATTAACATATAGGATAAGGTTAGGAGGTTAGGGGACCGAGCCTGCTCCCTCTAGGTGAGGAGCCCTCCTTCCTGCTCATTAGGCCAACGGGACTTTCTCAAATTTATAAATTTTTAAGCTTTTCTCATACACAAAGTACATTATAATGTATACTAGAAGTTAATGCCGTGCTAACTGGTAGTTAATGCCGCGCTAACGCCGCAGTCTATGTCAGAGTGTAATATACTCATCATATCTGTTAGAGCAAACATCTACTATATTTCCAACATGAAGTACATAGTAGAGAAATATGAATTGCATTGCACATATTTTTAGCAAATATCATTCTATATGTATATTACACATCCATTGAACTCTATCCAATCTTTGCCACTTATGGAAAATTCAAGCCAATCAAAGCTCATTTTGGAGAAAAAAAATCAACATAAGACATTGTATTTTCTTTGTAAGGTCCTGAATATTGTACTTAATGTTAATTTATTGCTGCATCTCAGATTTTGTCTTGCCCTGTTATGGAACCATTTGATAAGGCCTTTAAGAGCCACATCTGGACCTTTACTTTTCATCAGCTCTCCTGCAATTTCAGCTAGTGTTGCCTGAACCTTGTACATCAACCCCTTGATTTCCTCAAAAAGTGGGTGATCTTGAATCTGTAAATAATTCGAAGCAAGTGTTCTGACACTGCTAAATGTACAATTACGCACACAGTCATACAGAGATGCATATCAATGCATCCTGGTTTTAGTAATACCCGGTCAAGATGCTCCTTGTAATTGGTTGTAAAGACGATTATCTGCTCATCTCCATAACTTGACCACAAACCATCGATGAAGTTCAGTAGGCCAGAGAGGGTAATCTGTAATGCCAGGATTAGAAACTATTAAGTAAATACTAATATAAAGGGATAATTAGATTTTATTGATGCATACCTTGTCTTCTTCGGTAGAATCCAGTGAACTATCGATGCCCTTAATGACAATAATAGAGCGATTGCCTGTGCCTATTAATAATCTCCTCAAATCAGAATTGCACTGAACCTCCTTTAAATTCATGTCATCATAAACATCAAACTTGAGATAATTAGCCATAGTAGCAACCAAGCTTGACTTTTCAGTGCCGGGTGGTCCATATAACAAATACCCACGTTTCCAAGCCTTCCCTACTCTTCTAATAAGCTCTTTCCTTCTAGTAAACTCCTTCCTTTATCATGAACCATACTAAGTATTGCAATTGAAAGCTTACCCATAGGCGCTTTTGTGATCCGGTCAAAACTTTTGGATCGTAAGGTTCCTTTAAAGTTCATCGTATATTTTACAAAAATACGTACTATATTAAATTATTATTAATATATACAACTAAACTTGGTAGGATATAAAGCACGGCCCAATTATTCTTTGACATAGTCGAACCTAACAATTCATTGCTCCAAGTCATGGTGCTTGCTCCTACTGCTGCCTATCAATGTTCCTACCAATTACCAAATACATATTTGCCGCTTAGGTTGTTTCAAACAATATATATATAGACTGTTTATCCAGGGTTGCCCTTTCAATTTCATACAAACATTAGAATTGAATTAAAAAGAAAAAGGATATGTACTTTATTTAGAGTTAAGTATTTGAATCTTACTTTTTCATTCACAAAGAAAATGATAGTAAAAGGCCAGCCTTTATGATCTTAATCTCTTGTTTCAATTTCATACTGTTTTATTGCATATACCATAAATAAAAAACAAAAAGAATCCAAATTCCGTGATTAAGAAATATGTATTACGATAGAATGCTGTAGATAGTAGAATTCCAAAGCTTAAAAAAAAACCTTGATAGCTACAACCCATCAAAATACAATCGCTTTTAAAAGAACCTCATGAATCCACTGGATAAGCACAAATTAACCAAAAAAAAAAAAAGGATATATAGTAGTAATTCACAAAACAAAAAAGAGAGAAAAACCTCATGATTTCATTATCACTTTCAACTTCGCTACCTTCAACGAAGAATTCTTTGAGAAGCAAATCCACAACGGCGCTCATGTTGCTCTCTCCCATCGTTGATTGCGCGGCTCAATTTCCACCGATTCTCTTTTCGCTGGCAATTTCGCAGGCCAGCCTTGCAAGTTGCGAAAGGCGATAAGAAGCATAAAGAAATCAGGCCGGCTGCTTCTATCTTTCAATTCAAGGCATTGGTCCAATCCAAGTCGGTTCAACCAAAAGTGGCAACAAAGGCACAGTGAGCAATTCGAACCAAGTTCTGTATAGTGGGCCACCATCGTTGAGCAGGAAGCATAGTCCTCGTCCCCCACTCATATTCGAACTACTATCACCACTCCATACAATTCTAGCAAAAGCTAATCTAGCTAGGCGGCAGGCTGATAAAGAAGGCAAGAGCAAGAAGAGAAGAAGTAGAAGAGGGAGGGGAGGGGTTCATCAGCGACAGAGAACTGGAGAAGATTAGGGAGAGAATAAACGCAAAGGTTAATGCAAAGAAAAGTAGGGAGATAGAGAGAGACACAACTTTTAAGTTTTTCCAGCAAAATGAAAATAACCATAGAAATATATTTAACAAATAGCAAAGATATATGACGTGGATGGGCTCATAGCACTCTTTTAGGGATAATTTTAATAGGGGGTTATTATATACTTTTTTTGGAACCGATATATAAGTATGAACACGTACGACACGACCACTAGGGGAAACAAAGATTTGCCTTAATTAATTACATGCATCATACAAATAAGACCTTGGCTTATGGTCTAACCGACTTGATAACGCAGTAACTTCTCTTTAATTGATTTCTTCGGATTAATTGATCAGCACATATGAATTAATCTATTTCTAAATTTGATTCTGGGTCATAAAACATAGCAACTTGCCCCTCCTCGGAGCGACCTATGATACTGCTTCGTCGGAGGTTGAACTGAATCCTTATTGGAAACGTTATTTGTTGTATCAATACATTTATGTAGTACTCGTAGACATGGTTTAGCAAGTCCCTGAATCCGTCAAATGATAGCTTAGGTCCATCATGGATCAACTTAACAATCTGTTGGTAAGATTTGAGTAGTACAATCAGAAGCATAAGAGTGCATAAAGCCAGCACAAAATAGCCGAAGGTACGGACAAGTATCAAGAGAAGGAAGTCGCAGACGAAAGCTCCTAGAACGAGGCCGAAATGGTTTAATACGGGAACGAAGCGGGTGCAATGAGAATCTTGTATCTGTAGCATTATTGCAGCCACGGCTACCGAGGCGTAGATGAAGGCAAAGACAATGAAAATCTTCATGATCAGACCGTGAGTTTTAAAGGGAGAGTTGTGGTCGTTTTGATACATCACTTGGAGGGTGGTAAGCAATATGAAGATGAGAGAGCCGATTGCAGCTTGGATTGTGGTCGAATGATCGTGCTGGTTGCTACAACGTTACATAGATTAATTGATAATCAACATTCAGCAAATAACAAGAAAAAGTAACTAAGTTACAAACTTTTAACTAATCACATGTGTAAGTCATCCTGACCTTTCATGAGAGCCAACAAGATTGCTTGATTGGTTGCTTGCCATGATCTCTAACAAATTTCTAGTAGTAATAATTAAGCCAAGTTTCGATCACTTGATCATTAGGGTAATTTTCAACGATGATTTAGGCTGCTCTAAAGCTAAAGTTAACAGAGCCTTATATATATATATATATATATATATGTGTGTGCATGTGTGTGTGTGCGTGTTCCGTCGCCTCTAGATAGGAAATTCTCTGGTTTGACACTCTGAGACAATAAACCTTTTTGGTCCGGTCTCCGGCCAATTAGATTAGAGGTAGACGCTCTGAGACAACAACCCTTGTTGGTCCGGTCTCCAGCCAATCAGATTAGAGGAAAATCTCGCACAATTTGCACCAGCAACTTTCGGCACTTTCTAGTTTCTACGTTACTACGTACATGAAATTAAATAAGAGAAAGATTTTCTCCGCTGGACAGATGTAGTAATAATAATTTTTTTTAATTTCTGTCATAAGTGGAGAAGAAGATCCACGTCACTTTTACGAGGTCTTCCTCTTGGCTTTATGGTATAGTATAATATTGGCAAATGCTAGTATATTATACACTTATATATATATATATATATATTAATTAACAAAAGAAAGTGGACCCCATGTCGTTTTTGTTAGGTCAGGACAAAGTAATTTAAACCAGTGAATAAAAAATCAGACCGAATCGGTCGGTTCAATTGGTTAAATAGGGAATCGACCACAAGTTCGGTCCATTACTAGGTCTAAAATCGGATTCTCTTTGAACCGATATTGAACAGAAAATCGTTGAACCGGTTGGATCGGTTCAACCGAAAATTTAAATTTTTTTAATTTTTAAAGTTATTTTTAATTAATTAACTCAAATTCAAAAGAAACCTAAATTAATGAGAAGCCCAAATTTTAGTTTTCTTATTATGTTTGAACTTTGAAATTTGGAGTTTATAGTTTTAACTTTTTTTATTTTAATATACTTCCATAATAAAAATATAATTTATGATGTAAAATAATTTGTAATATTTATTTAGATTATGTGATGCACTAATATTTTTATTTTTTTCATATTTTTTTATGAATTTTATGAATTTTTTCTTATTTTTATCAATTTTTTTTGAATATTTTCAGAAATTAATAAAATTAAATTATTTATATAGTTGAACCGGCCTGCTGAACCGATTGGACTGATTGAACCGTGACCTAGTCAAGCAACCAATTCAACGATCGGTCCAGTTTTTTATTCATTAATTTAAACAAATAATTAACGATCAATTTAAATTGTTTTGGTTCTTAGTTAGTGGGGTGTATATTACGTGTATAATAGACACACACACACATCGATTAATTTAAATTAGCATGGCCTACAGGCGAAGATAACGTACACAAATCTTTATGGGTATGTTTGTTACATCGGATTGAATTTGATAAAATGAATGAAAAAATTACATGTAATTTGTAATGTAGTTTTATAGTATTTTACATATATTTACATAGATTTGTATTATGAAAAGTATTATTCACATGATGACACAATCCATTCCATTTCTAGAGGATCAGGTCATCATATGAATAATCCTCCCATAATATAAAGTTATGTCAATTCATGTCAATACTATAAAATCACACTATAAATTACATGCAATTTTTTTCTTCATTCAATTCAATCCAATCCGTATAACAAACATGCCCTATATATGTAATATATGTATATATATATATATATATATCTTATTCTCTATTAAGGGCAATGATTCTTTCTATTATCCACTACTCTCCACTGATTTTTTTGAATACAAATATATGACTAAAAATTTTAGTTTAAGTGTGTACTATAGAAAATGTGATTTTTAACTATAAATTAATGATTCAAAAAATTAATAGAGAATAATAGACAATGAAAAAGATCCTTGCTCATATGTTAACTACAACAAAAAAAGCTATTGCCTGTCACAACTCGTGGTCCAAGCAGTCGAAATCACAAAACACAACCATTAATGAAATGAAACTGCGATAAAAAGGAATGAGGTATCGAGTTCGAAATCTCTCATTCTCCAAGTAAACATCTTTTTCTACTTCTTATGTACTAAAAAAGAAAATGCAATAAAAGGAGAAACAAAAAAAAAATCCATCTACCCGTTTTATACATTGGTCCATTCAGAAAAAAGTAAGGCAATAATCAACTAGCAATGGTCGCATCTGTTCTTTTTTTTTTTTAGAATCATAAAATGAATTCTCATTATATTAGATAACTCTTATCAAACAAACAAACAAACAAAACTAATATATAAATTTGAAAAAACTCACACGAGATTTATATATGGTAGGACTTGAATAAGAAATCTCAAGATGCACATATCACTTCAACTAAAGTTCAAGTGCATAGTTCAAGCAATTTTAATTATAGATTTTTGTAGTCATTCATTGTGTCTTAATTATTGACCAAATTTTTAAATTTTCTATTTAGTGGAGTTACTATTAATTGGGGAATTATAGTTTTGATAAAACATGCTGGTAATTTGTTTTAACCCTTTGGTTTTTATGGAAGAATTGGAACGAACTCATCTTTAACCAAAGTGTGTCATCTCCCAGCAGATTATGATTTGCTATGAGGAAATTTGCTAAGAATCTAGGAATGGTATTAGAGAAACATAAAGGCGAAACGAGTTCCTAGGCATTCAACCGCCTGAGAGTGGTTATTTTTGTAAAGAATAAGATATAAAAAGAGAGGAAAACAAGAAGAAGGGATTTAGAGGATTTGAAGTTGACAGCTTAACCTATCCAGATCAACCATCTTCTATTTATAAATAGCAAAAGAGACATAAAGACTAAAATATCTTTTATTATTCTAACACTTCGCCTCAAGCTAGAGCATATATGTTAATCATGCCCAGCTTGTAACAGATATTTTCAACCTTACTCTTAGGTATAAATTTAGTAAATATGTCCGCTAGCTGATCCTCACTTCTCACATAACTAGTAGAAATCAATCCCTATTGCAATGTTTCCCTAACAAAATGACAATCCACTTCATATGTTTTGTCCTCTCATGAAATACTGGATTAGAAGCAATATAGAGAGCAGCTTGATTATCACACCAAAGTATCATAGTATTTGAGTTAGGAAAACCAGTTTTTGTAAGTAATTGATGCAACCACATTAGTTCACATGTAGTTTATGCCATAGTACGATACTCTGCTTTTGCACTCGATCGTGCAACAACTGATTGTTTTTTACTTTTCCACGAAATGAGAATGCCACCCACAAAAACACAATAGCCAAATGTGGATTTTCAATCAACTTGAAAACCAGCCCAATCCGCATCACATAATCCTTCAACTTTTAGATGACCATGGTCATAATAGAGTATTCCACACCCTGGAGCTTCCTTCAAGTATCAAAGTATGTGCATAACTACTTCCCAAAGAGTGCTCCGTGGTGATGACATAAATTGGCTAACCGCACTTATAGGGAAAGCAATGTCTGGGCGTGTGATAACCAAATAATTTAGTTTTCCCACCAGTCTTCTATATTTTTCTGGATCATCTAATAAGTCACCACCTTCAACCATAAGTTTAAGATTAGGCACCATAGGAGCATCACATGGTCGAGATCCAAGCATACCTATATCTGACATCTATGAAAATATCAAGAACATACTTTCTTCGGCAAAGAAAAATACTTTGTCTACATTTAGCAACTTCAATACTAAGAAAATAATTCAAAGCACCTAAATCCTTGGTTTGAAATTTTCTTTGAATAAAGGATTTCAACCATTCAATACCTTTCCTATCATCCCCAGTAATAACAATATCATCCATATACATAACAAGATACAACTAGCAGCAGATTGACAAAAGAACACAGAATGATCACATGCACTTTCGATGTAAGCCAAACTCTATAACCACCTCACTAAATCTACCAAACCAAGCTCGAGGAGACTGTTTCAACCTATACAAGAATTTATGAAGAGGACATACCTTTCCAGACTCCCCCGGAGTAACAAAACCTAGAGGTTGCTCTATATATACCTCTTATTGCAAATCACCATGTAGAAAAGCATCTTGACATCTAATTGATACAATAGCTATTGTTTAGATGCCGCGAGAGAGATAAACAAATGCACATAAGCAAGCTTAGCGACAGGAGAAAAAGTATTAGAATAAGTTTGAGCATATCCTTTGGCAGCTAAATGAGCTTTAAGATAAGAAAAATTGCCATCAGAATTCATCTTAATAGTAAACACCCATTTACAACCAATTGCTTTCTTACCCACTGGGAAAGACACAAGATCCCACGTGGAATTATGCTCCAAAGCTGCCATCCCTTCCTCCATGGCTATCCTTTAACCAATATGAGTTAAAGCTTCTGTAACAGACTTGGGTATAAAAGTGGAATCTAAAGAAGCAACAAATGCTTGTCGAAGAGAAGATAAAATTAGCAGTAGAAGCAAAAGAAAAAATATGATACTAGCAACTACGTTTACCTTTATGTAAGGCAATAAGAAGATTAAGACTGGGATCATATGACGGAGAACATGGCTGAGGAAGGGAGGCATGAGGGTCAGTAGTATCGGAGAGAGTGGGAGGAGCATTTCCCAGTCACTTAAAATAGACTTTTGTAATTGGTGGATGATTTTTCATTTACTAAGGTACTGTTTGATAAACTGAAAAAATTAAGTACTAAAAAATAAGTACTGAAAAATTAAGTACTAAATTTGTATATAAAAATTGTTTGATAAATAAATGTTGAATATAAATATATTATTTGAAAACCATAAATGTTGAAGATTTTTAAAGCTCATTAATGTCTAAAATAAAGATAATTTAGTATAAAATGAAAGTTTTTCAAATTAAAACTATTAATTTTTTTCACCATTCAATGATAAGTAGGTCTCCACCTACTTTTTAAATTCAATACTTTTTTTTTGAAAAAAATCTTTTAAGTAATGACCAGCAAAACTTATCAAACATGTTGAAAATCTAAAAGTGTTGAAAATTTCTAACAGTTTATCAAACAACCCCTAAGGAGGAAGATCTTGTCTAACATAATAAACCAAAAACTCATCTTCACCAACAAACTCAATTGGAGTAAAAGACGAAGAGGAAAAATAAGGAGTAGACTAAAAAAATGTGACATCGATAGAAACCGAATATCGCTTCAGATAAAAAAAAAGACATATATAACCTTTTTGAGTGCGAGAGTAACCAACAAACACACATTTTAAAGATCGAGGATCCAATTTTGAAATTTGTGAACGAGAATCACGAACAAAACATGTGCACCCAAAAATTTTAAGAGGCACAACAAAGAAAGACTTATTGTGAAATAAAATTGAATAAAGGATTTGACCCTGCAGCATGGAAGAAGGCATATGATTAATCAGGTAACAAGCAGTTAAAATAGCATCAACCCAAAAAGACTTAGGAACCCTTATTTGAAATAAAAGTGCTCTAGCAACATCAAGTAAATGACGATTTTTACGTTCAGCCACCCCATTTTATTGATGGGTTATCACACAATAAGACTGGTGGATAGTTCCTTATTTTTGAATAAAATCATATTAAGGGGCCAAAAAAAACTTTTTTGCATTGTCACTTCGCAAAACACGAATTTTGGCATTGTATTGGGTTTGAATTTCATTGCAAAAATCAATAAAAATTAAGAGTAATTCAGAACGATTTTTCATTAAATAAACCCAAGTAACGTGACTGTAATCATCAACAAAACTAACAAATTATTGAAAACCAGTTTTGGATATTATAGGACATAGACCCCAAATATTTGAATGCACTAACTCAAAAAGAGATTCGACTTTCTTGTTAACTCTAGGAAAATAAAACACACGATGCTTCTTTGCAAACTGACATGACTCCCACTCTAAACTAGACAAAGAACCTAAAGAGGGAAACATCCTCTTCAAGGTAGCCAAGGATGGATGACCAAGTTGACAACGGAAATGAAAGGAAGACTTCATGTTTGAATCAACATTCAATGTGAAAATAGCTACGTCACCACCTTCAAGAAGATACAACCCCTCTAACTCACTACCTCTACCAATAATCCTCTTCGTCAACAGATCCTGAAAAATACAATGTGTGTCGAAGAAAATAGCAAAACAATTTAAAGCTTTAGTAATCTTACTAATGGACATGAAATTGAAAGGGAAATTGGTTATATATAAAACTGAAGACAAAGGCAAGGAAGGAACAAGGTTAGATTCACTAAAAGTAAGAACAGAAACAATGGTGCCATTTGCTATAGTAACATTGAATGGATCGGATAATTGGATAATATAGGACAAAGTACCTGTAGTGCCAGTCATATGTTCATTTGTACCTGAGTCAATGACTCATTTGCGAGAAGTGGAAGAGAGGCAAGTTGTAGGATTACCTGACTGAACTAGAATAGCCATGGAGGAATTAGATGTAGAATTAGGTGCAGAATCCTTTGTAGAACCCTATGATTTAACCAAGTGAGTATACTCATCAACTGATAATTTTACAAACTTCTCCTCAAGAGGCTTGGAAGTGGCTGTATTTGCAACAGACGAAGCTGATTAAGGAACTCTATTAAGCAACCAAAACTTCTTTATATGATGTCTTGGCTTTCCACAATTATAACATATTCTTTTGCCTTTCGAGTAACCAACAGTGTCATTACGACACGGCCTCCTAAATGGTCACTTGGTCCACCACCTCTACCAACATCAGAATGAGGAACGTGGCCCATAAGTGCACTACTATTAGCTGTTAAATTTTCAGCTGGTAGAGAATGGGCAGCCTTCTGTACACGACGAATAGCTTCAGAAAAAGAGGGGATTTCTGGACTAGCTAAATATTTGCAAACGAGTGAAAGCTAAATTGGGAGACAACCCTGCTAAATAGCACATAATACCAACTTGTTCCCACTGAACCTTTTGGACACCAATATCTGTTGTGTAAGGAAGCAATGAATTCATCTCTTTTAACATTTGATGAAAACCATATGAATAATCTTGAACAGACTTGTCCTTCATGCTAGCTCGATAAACTTCGCTAGCAACATCATACATTTGCGTCACATTATTGGCACTTGAAAACATAAACACCAAGGTTTCCCATACCTTTTTGCTAGTCTCAAATTGATAAATTTGATCCTGAATGTTCACTTCAATTGTTTGTAACAACTACCAGTACAACTTGTCGTCCTCTTTCAACCATGAATTCTTTTCACCAGGTTCATCCGAAGGATCTTTGGTAAAATGGTCTTCTTTGTCCACCCCACTATGATATTTAGAAACTGTTCGCCGCCACTGAGGGTAATTCTCACAATTCAAATGACGTTCAGTCATCTTGGTGACCGGAACTGGAATTAGTTCAAACTTCTTATCAGCCATCATCATAGGAAATTAACCAAAAACTAACATCAGGTTTTTACGTAGACCAACCTGGATCAAATCTTCAAATAACACAACCTCAATTTTTTTTAAAAGTGATTTAGGACATGATACCCAAATCTGACAAGGAAAGAAAAAAAATAAAAAGAATAAAAGAATTTAGAGGAATTCATGTGGTTGTAACCAGATCTAATAAACCCAGCTTAGATACCATGTAAAGAAGAAGAAATAGGAAGAGAGGAAAATAAGAAGAAAAAAAAAATTTAGAAGATTTGAAGTTGATGACTTAATCTGTCCAAGTCAACCATCTTTTATTTATAAATAGAAAAAGAGAAATAAAGACTAAAATATCCTTATTATTCTAACAATTTTGTTCTCAACGTAGATGGAACTTTTAAGGCAAGGAAGGGCAGTACTTCAACAGGTGAATTGATATGCGATTGCAATGGATGCTGGGTAAAAGGCTTTATATTGAATATAGGCTATACTTGTATTGATAGCTTATCAGTCGAATTATGGGGGTCTGGGCAGGCCTATAATAATTAGCTAAAAGTTTGGGCGCAGCAATGGTTGTTCAGTTTCTTAAGGAGGATCTTCTGCCATCTCACCCTTCTTCTGTACTTGTCTAGGATTCCAGGGCTTTGATAAGTGAGTGTTAGGTTTCTAACGTGTGACATATATAGGGAGCGAAATAGATGTACAAATTTTCTAACTAATTTGGAATATAGAGTAGAATAAACAAGCATCGTTGTGTGGACTGCACCACCATTGGAAAGTGTGTTAGTGGAGGCCAATTTTTAGCCTGTAAGCCTTTTTTTTTTTTTATGGTGAGCTAGCCTGTAAGCTATTTGATTGGCATGTTATGTACAAAAAAAAAATGTGCTGGTAATTTTTTTTTGGATACAATTTGTGATACTAAGACCCAAAGAAGGGAATAACAGGGATCGAACTCCTACTTGGTGACCTCTTTAAACCTCTTAGCCACCAGGCCAAGAGGTAAAGGTCAATGTGCTGGTAATTTTGTCATTAAGGGGATTGTGCATATCTATTAGGTACGATGCTTGTATAATGCACATCCGAGCCCATGAATATAGCCCTTAAAGCCCAATAAGAAAACTGTGTGGGCCTAACAAGACTGAGCTGGCTCATTTAGGTCCATGACTCCTTTAAGTTTGCTTACCAACAATTATGCCCAAGTCGATTGACACTTAAAACGTATCGTAGTGTTCTCAGTTCTCTCGTTAATTTTGATTGGGCCTAGAGATGGTAATGTGGGTGGGCTGGGCTAGGCTGGCACGGCCTAAAAAGTTAGGCTGCCTGCAAAAATGTGGGTTGGGTCGTGCTGGCCCAAAAAAAATATGGGCCGTGTCGTGTCAATACATATATTTTAAACATTAAGCCCAGCTCAACCTGTAGTCCACATAAATCGTGTCGTGCCAGCACATGGGTCACACTGGACTGACATATGAGCCAATGATTTTTTATTAAATGTTAATTTTGTTAATCTTTTTTATTTTTACTAGATTTTATTTTTTTAATACTGATTATTATTGGATTAAGAGTGATAAATTTCAACACAAAATTTTACGTGATTCGGCTTACAATGCCTACGTCCAAGGGGAAAGGGAAACATTATTCGCTATAAAGAATAAAAATTTACAAATACTAATTGAGATTATAAGCTAAAGAAAATCTATCACCTAAAACAGTTAAAAAAATCAAATTTATTTATTTCGTTCGAAAATTCCTCTTGGTTTTGTCTATTTTCTAAACGAGATTCTGCATCCAACCAATCTTTCAAAAAAATACACATCTCAAGGGTTTTTGGTGCCAATTTGCTGCATCTATCATCAAGAACTCTCTCACATGCATTAAAACTATAATTTTAATTTTTTTTCATTTTAAAATAAAAATAAATAATAATTATATAATTGATATATTATTAATATAATTTAAAGTTACATTAAAAAAAGGTTAGCCCAAATAGGCACATCGATGGTGCTGTGCTAGCACGTGGGCTGTGCCGTGCTGGACTATTTTGATGGATTGTGCTATGTTAACTCATGTGCCACCAAAAAGTTGTCCAACATGTCCATGACTAAATAAATAATATAAGTCGTGCTGACACGGTCTACTAAATAAATAATATAGGTCGTACCAGTACGATCCATATTGGATTGGGCCGTGCTAGGTTCCGTGCCGCCCGTTCATTTTGCCATCTCTAATTGGGCCCTTCGTCAGTTCAGCTAATACGTCGGCATTTTTCCATCACTCGTTGTTTGGAAAAAAAATTCAGTGTTTGGCAAAAACAGGAGAAAACAGAGAATTCCTTCCATTTCCTTTTATTTCCACTTGATATATCAATATTAATTAATCATTTAATACAGAGAGATAGGAAGGAAAAAAAAAAAAAAGCGAGAAAGGAGATTAAGAAAGTAAAATCCAAGTTTATTCGGTTCCCATGAATTCAGGTATGTTACAATTAAATTCATTAATTCTAAATTTCCAATTCCTCCTATTTCTTCCCATGAATTCGTTGCTTTTGAATTGCTTCGTTCCATAATTCAGAAGAAAAACTTAAAATAAGTCAAAATTTTAAGTTTCAGTTTTGTTTTTCTTTTTATTGGTTTCATTTCATGCGTTTTGTCCTTGTTACCATTGATTTTCATTATATATTCATTAGTTAATGAGCTTAATTTTGCAGACTCGGCTCTAACAGTTGCCGCGGAGCTTGAATCAGCTTTGCGGTTGAAGACGGTTCAGTACTTTGTTACGCAGAGGCCTTGGCTCGGTACTTTTCTTTTTTAATTCTTTCTTTTCATTTCTTTTTTTTAAATAATACTTTTTTTAATTTTTTTTAAAAGGAAAAGAAATGATGTGAGCTTAATTTTCACTATAAAGCACTTCGTAAGTTCTTAATTTTTCCTGCTTTTAAATTCCAGATCTTTATGGGAAGAATGTTAGACCCGTTGTCCCTTTTGGAAGCGCCAGCAGAAGATCATTTGTTGATCCTGCGCTTCTTCATCGAAGCTTGCCGGATGAGCTGCTTTTCGAGGTATTCCAAGGCTTTACAGGTTTTTTTGTTTTTAGAGCAAAGATAATAGCCTTAGTTTTCAGTATCTGCTTCTAATTGTTCATTGTCTATTTGGAGAAAAAAAGGCTAAACTTTCAGTTATTGAATGCTCAAAATAGAATTTTGATTTGCTTGTTGTTATTTGATTGATAAATAGATTTTCTTTTGAAGTTTATTGTCTAATATAGCTTAAGAATGCCAAACATACTTTTAGCTTAAGTACTGAAGATTCTTAATTTAATGCCAAAATATTAGTTTTCAGCCTATGAATGACTAGAATGCTTCTTCTTTTAAAAAAAGAACAATATTTTTTAGTAGAAAGAAAAGAGAAATGAAAATTTTTCGATGTTTGGCACTTCAATTAGAGAGTAATGTTGGAAATGGATGTTCAGGTCTTTGTACGGATGACTCCATATGATTTAGGAAGAGCATCATGTGTTTGTCGAAAGTGGAGGTACACCATTCGTAACCCTGTTTTCTGGCGTAGTGCATGCTTAAAGGCTTGGCAGGTAACTTTGGCATTGATAATGAACATTTTGGTTGGCTATTCTGTGTAAATCATTGAAACTTATAATTCTGCTGCTTCTTTCATGAAGCTCTCTGGAGTGGTGGAGAATTATAAGATTTTGCAGTCAAAATATGAAGGTTCATGGAGGAAGATGTGGCTTTTAAGACCTAGGGTACGAACTGATGGTAAGAGGCGGTCTCTATTTCTTCTTTTCACTTTTGGGTCATTGGGTGCAATATATGTTTTGGGGGATGGTGTATCATATCTGCCTTCATTTTCATATATGTTGAAAACTTCTTGCTTTATGCCATGTTGGTCTACCTGATTGCAGAATTTATTGTGATTTCTTTGTGGTGTGCATTTCTGTGATTATATTCTTCTTCAATGTTTATAATTCCCTCAATTACTAGAAGATTCATTGGCTTGGGAACTGTCAGGGATCTCTGAGGAAATTGGTGTTCTCTCTCTTTCACCTGCCTCCTTCTTCCAACAGTCCCAACACCATTTACACACAGATTGAGGGGAGAGAGAATCTGTTTAAGAGCTTTAACATGGTTTAGAAGTGAGATAGCGACTTCATTACCTTTATTAAAGCATAGGTTTCCATTTTTTCCCCCCTCACAAAGATGTTGTAGGCAGTTTCTGATGTATGATATTGTGGAAATCCTACTCGAATATAGTTATGATTTTATAGGACATGTCTGACAGGAAAATGTCAGCTCTTCAGCTATATTTTACTGTTATAAGCAGCATGTATATCCTAGCCTGGAATATGTTGAATCTGCATTATATGGATATGTCTGGCATGGAAAAAATTTGCCAGTTTCACATTTTATTTAATGTTCGTTGTCCTATGGAGTCGCATGAACCAAACATGGTTTCTTCTGTACTTATCAGTGCTATGTTATGTTTTTTAACCTTTGGGATTCCTAAATATCGTTTCTTGAACCTTATACCACCGTTTACATTTCAGGTCTTTATGTGAGTAGGAATACATATATTCGTGCTGGGGTTGCAGAGTGGAAGACTACAAATCCCGTTCACATAGTATGCTGCTGATCTGTATCCTCATCCACAACATTTTCCTTTTTTCCTATCATTCTGAACTTCTAATTTCTCTGTCTTTTCATCGATACTTCTGCAGGTATGCTACTTCCGGTACATGAGATTTTTTCCTTCTGGCAGATTTCTGTACAAGGTTGTATTTATACAACATATTTTGCTTGTTAACATGATTCTATGTTCCTGAATCTAATTGATATCTCCATTTGTTTCTGATTAGAATTCTTCTCAAAAAGTAAACGATGTGGCAAAATGCATGAACTTTCGTGCATATAAAGCAGACTGTGTATTTGGTGGCCATTACACGTTGTCAGATGACAAGGTCAGGCTCTCTCCTTCATAAAGTGTTTGGACTTTCATATTTGACAGGGCCAATCCACTTGTGATCATCCATTGAATGTGCATATGCATTAAATTAACCGTTCAATTCATTGCCTGCTTTCATCCTAGTATTGTTCAGTAGCTTGATTTGCATCTTGAAGGTTCTAATTATTCTATTCTGTAGATTGAAGCTGCTGTCTTGTACCCTGGCTTGCGTCCTACTGTGCTAAGAATTCGTTTAAGGTAATGTACGAAGCATGAAAATTCATTCTTAATTTCTTTGTCCATTCAATTATGAGCTTAGGGTGAGACTTCCTGAGTTAAATTTTTGTGGAGTTAAGACCATTATCCTGGTAGAGATGCACACTTGTTCAATGTATTTGACTATCTGCTTTAGCCAAGGAGTCTGATGGCACTTACTGCATTTTGTTTGCATTGATTATTTTTTAGTTAGTCTGCTTTAATAGCAGCATGCCTATTGCTGGAGTTTGCTGAAGCAAAATATCCTAAAATCATATTGAGATGATGTTAATGGAGTAATACATGGTGGAGCAATAGCGCCTCTCTTTCAGAACCCAACAACCCCACCCCCAACACACACACACACCCACACCACCCAGCCACCCTCACAAAGCAATCTATGTATGTATGCATTTTTTCCCTCAAAAAGTTTTTTTTTTTTTTCCATATTAGCAGTGTTCTCCACTTCTCTAACATATCTATTTATACAGGTTACGTGGAACAATAGCAGGGGCTAACAATCGAATGGATTTACTTTCACTTGTTACAAGCGGTGTGAATGATAATGAAGCCAGTGGTCCAGAAGAAGACATCCTAGGAGTTGTCGAAGGGTGGCAAGATGATGAAACTCACAACCCGGATGTACCTGCAGTGTCCCATAAAAGGGGTCTGACACCGTTTGTATTTGTCCCATTTGAAGAGGTAACTTTGTCGCTAAACTTTGATATCTTGATTAATACCCAGTAGACTATTGCTGCGAAACGCCATTACTCTGTGCTTGCCATCTAGTTTTATTAATGGGAAGTGTGTTAAGTTTTGTAAAGAAAAGCGTGTCTGCATTGGCTATCAGCTCCCATTGCTACTATATAATATATTCATGTTTGTAAGGTTTAAAGATTTGACTGTTTTCTGTTGTTTAGGTGGAAACATCTGTTTTAAATCTGCCGGTGGAAAAGATGGATTATTATGTGCCTGGTTGAGATTCCCGCAACCAAGAGTTCCATATTTGTAAATATACCCATATATCCTTCAAGAAAGCAGTTGCCATTGATTGTATTCCTTTTATAAATACATCTATGAAATGTGCGTGGGATCATAATGTGTTTTGAATTCATGCCATGGATCATAATTCAGGGGGCCGACTACCCGTCCCCTCTTGTTTTCTTCCGGTAGTTATCCATGTTATGCAATGTAATTTATGGTAATGTGATTTATAGTGATAGCCAAAAAGACTTGAATGTTGTAATGGAGTGACGCAATTTGTAATTCCTACAAGATATGTTTGTTACTGAGTTAAGTTTTTTGCTACAAGACTCATTCGAATCACATTTACTTCACGGCCTCTGTTTCTCATTCGATGCTGAACTAAAGCAATGCTTGGACCAAAATATCAAGTATATCCAATGGTCTAATTATCCCACTTTACACTGATTCATCTAACAATTCCTGTTGAGGAATGGTATACTTATACGCGTACATACAAAAAAGCTCGTTCTTTCTCTTTATTTTTTGCCCTTTTAATTACAAAAAATTAAGGTTATGTTTGGTATATGAAAATATTTTCTGTTTTCATTCTCTAAAAAATACAAAGAAATCATCATCTAAGATATCTATAATATATAGAAATGTATGCATGTTTTAGAAAATGAAAATAAAAATAGATCTAAAATTGAGAATAATTTTTTTTAATCTTATTTCTATATCTATTTTCATTTTCATTTTCTAAAATATGTATACATTTTCTTTCATAACATATTTCTTAGATGATAGTTTCTTTGTATTTTGTAGAAAATGAAAACAGAAAATATTTTCTCATACCAAACATAGCCTAAGCTTTTAACGGTTAGAAAGATGACCCCATTTTCACAATTTACAGAAGCGTACAATAAATAAGCTCCTGTTAATGGTATCCAATTGTGGTAACTCTAGAAGAAGAGTACACTAGCTTTAAATCTCAAATGGGAATTTGAGAAAATTCTATATCTCCACACCGTCCCATTTTGCCACCAATGGACAATACAGGGAGTTCGAATTGGCAGACACAAGGATTTCCTGGATTAAACCAGGACACGAGAATTTCTGTATTAAACCAAAACAAATACTACAACCGAAATCAAGCGGAAAATGGGTTTTAACTTTTAATATGCTGCTTCATTTTCAATTAAACTTTAACCCCATCCTAACTAATCAAGCTTTCAGATTATTATGAGTAGATAAATTGCAAGTCAATGAGAGGCTTTCAAATTAGTAAAAGACTAACAGCGGCTTAAAACCGAACTTACCCAACTATACAAAAAATAATAGATTATCCACTGAACTTTTATTTAAGATAATTTGCTACGTGAATTTTTATTTTGAGATAGTTACACACTTAAACTTTTATTTTGATAAATACAAGTTTTTGAATTTTTATTTTAAGACACATAAACCCTTGTATTGACGAAAACTTAACAAAAATAGTCAAAAATTAGGAACCATGACTTTCAATTTTAAATAAAAAACTTGGCATAAAAAAACCGAGTTAGTATTGGATAAGAGACCAAATGGTTTCTGTCAAGTTTTTAACCATCTAAGGGCTTATATAAGTTTAGGGAGTGAACTATCTCAAATAAAAATTTAAGGGGTAATTTGCTTTTTTGGTATAATTCAAAGAGTAAGTTGGATATTAAGGTGATTAATGGCCAAGTACTCTGCGCGTAGGTTTGACTAATTTTGAGTATGCTTGTTTTTATTTAATAAATTTGGGCATATTTGAGCTGAAAATACTACTTTTTACGTATCATTGCCAGCAGTATATATATACAAACACAACTTAACTACATTTCTTTAAGTACATTTCATGTAAGTATTCAATAAGATATTGCCATGTGTCTCTTTATACCAATAAGCATTTAAAAAAGAAAAAATATAATTAAATTTTAAAGAACACACAACAATATCTTATTAAATGCTTACACAAAATGCACCTAAATTCTTGATTTTTTTTTTCAATGCACCTAAACTCTATCCTATATGTACATACACATTTTTTTCATCAGCGATTCCACCCCACGCCATGGGCGCGCCCACGGATATATATATATATATATATATATATATATATATAGAAGTTTGCAGAGTTGAACACGTACGCGTGGCCAAAATGGAATTACAAATTTGTCCCTTTCGGCAAGACCCCTCAGCCAAACAAAAGTAAAGCAAACATGAATTAATGAACTACCATGCACGTTGCTTTGGCCTCTCTATGTCTCCAGTAGTGGCCGTTGATAGTACCTGCCGCCAAAAAGACAAAATCAGTACTAAGATTATATACCATATAAGATGAGCAAAAGAGGCAATATATTAGACGTAGCAGGCTCATGGACAACCCGCAGTCAACTTGACATACATATGTATACTTCTTGTATCCTTAATTGGTTTCTTCCGATCTTAAATCAGCATATTAGCCTTAATTAATTTGTTTCTTGATTTGATTCAAGGTCATAATTAGCAACCTGCCCCCTCCTCGGAGCCAGCTATAATATTGCTTTGCGGGATCCTTATTAGAGACATTATTCGTTGTATCCGTGCATTTATAGAGTCACAGACATGGCGAAGTAAGTTCGTCGATCCGTCGAATGCAGCTTAGTTACATCGCGGATCAACTTGGCAATCTGCTTGTAAGATTCGAGTAGCAGAATCAGAAGCACGAGAATGCATAAAAGCAGCACAAAATAGCCAAAGGGGGGGACAAGTATCAAGCGAAGGTGCCGCAGGCAGACGAAAGCTCCCAGAATGAGACCCAAGTGGTTCAATACTGGAACGTAGCCGCTGCAGGTGCAATGAGAATATCGTTTTTGTAGGGTTATTGCAGCCACGGTGACCGAAGTGTAGATTGTTGAGCACAATCGTAACCCAACAAGGCCCAATCTCTACAACCATGGGCCGACTGACCAAAGCCCAAATCACTTAGCCGACCCATGATTAACCAACGGCCTACTTAGTACAGCCCAACAGGCTACCTATATAAGGCACATCTCAAAGCATGCATGGTAAGATAACACAAACACTGAACTACTCTACTTCGCTCCTGCTCATTATCTCTACTGACTTAACCATCGGAGAGGGATCAATCGGCCAAAGGCCGATTCCCCTTTGACTGTGTTCTCTCTTACAGGTTATCATCCCGAGGCCCCATTGAGCCATCTGTCCACCATTGTAGGTCCTATAAAGGGTCCTCAACATTTGGCGCATCTGTGGGAACGACAGTGGCCATGGCTTCACCGGAGAGCAATGATAATAGCCAGCTTCGGGATACCAACCAAAGGAGAACACAACCTCAAATGTCAGTTCGACGTAGTATATTCCCAGGGGAAGGAAGCAACACCGAGAGTCCGGACACCAACATTCCTTCTTTCTCCTTCCCAACTGCCCAACGTGATCCCTCATCATCTCAACAGATACCTTTGGTATTCGCGTTAAACGCAGCTACACCTGGGGGGCAAACAACGCCACAAGTGATGGACGTGACGTCCTACTTAGCTCACATGCAAACCCGTATGGATGAGCTTACTACTCTGGTGGAAAAGCAACAAAGGACAATAGCTGATTTGAAAGCGACTCGACCGAATGAAGAAGAACTACACCAGGAGCAGTCGCATCAACGACTACGTCTTGAAACTAGTCAAATCGCCCCCAGATCAAACTGGCGCAGACGTCACGGTCAAGCGCCAGGTCCACGAAGAGAATCTTCAGCCTGACGCACCCAGGCTCCCACTAGACAAACACCGACTGAGTCTGCCCATAGTGCGACGGTAGAAGCACCAAGGCGGGTGCAGGAACCAGAAGAAAACCAAAACCCGGAACCCTCACAGCCGTCTAAAAGAAGAGCAGCCTCTCCTGAGAAGCCTATCTCAGACCGGTTGGACGGGCTGAAGGCTGAATTTGAAAATAAGCTTAAAGCCCTGGAAATCAACAGCCTCACCAAAAAGGATCATATGGAATGGCTGAATGAGGAGCAGGATCTGCTCGCATTATGCATTCGCCAAGAGCAAACGCCACCTAACTTCAAGGTCCCGAAGTTGAGATACAATGGCAAGGGTGATCCCAAGGACCATATTACACAATACAGCAACCTGATGGGGTTATACGGAGCTTCAGACGCCCTCAAATGCCGAGCGTTTATCTGTACGCTCAAAGGGGCAGCACATACTTGGTACTACAAGCAACAGCCTGCCTCAGTCACCAACTTCATGCAGCTGAGTATGGCGTTTATGAACAACTTCTCCAGTCAGAGGAGAAAGACAAAATCCGCTGCCTCATTGTTGGCAATTCGACAAGCAACAGGAGAACAACTGAAAAGCTACATAGAACGATTCCAGGCGGCAATAGGCGACATTGAAGAGTTGACTACTGACTTCGCAGTCGACGCTTTCATTGCAGGAGTTAAGCATGAATATTTGAAGTACTCTCTCACAGATAGCAAACCAAAGCAACTTCATGACTTGTTTAACAGAGCGCAAAAATATGCAGACTTGGAGGAAAATAAACATGTTCCAGATGAGCTCTACCGACGACCCTCAGAGCCGGCCAGGGATATTAGGGGAAGAGAACACACCCGTCCCACATATGAGAGTCATCCCAATGTAGAAGACCGAAGCTACAGACCACGAGGCAGAGGCTTATCTCAGAAAGACGGAAAGAACCTTCGACCGGAGGCTCCCAGGAATGACCAAATCAGACGGAATCAACCTGTCTCATTCCGAGTGGAAGAGTATACCCCACTCAATGCTACTCGCGCAGATATTCTGCATAGTATCTCTCGGGGAGAAATGGCCGACAGAATCCAGTGGCCTCGAAGAATGAAGCAACCCAATCGGAATGTGAGAAACGAAGGCAAATACTGTGCCTTCCACGATGATAGAGGCCACACTACTGAGGAATGTTATGACTTGAAAAATGCTATAGAAGACATGATTCGACGGGGGTACCTCCGGAACTACATCAGGAAAGACTCTGCACAGACAGATAAAGAAACTCAACCTACAGAACGGCCCGAGCGTCGCGAACACATGCGACCGGCTATACATGGGGTCATAAACATTATTGTCGGCGCCACTCAGGAGTGGGCCGACTCTCAATCTAAAAGAAAGGCTCATCTGCGGAGTGTATGTCACCTGGGGTTGCAGACCCCTCCCCCAAAGAAAGAGGTAGATGACGGATGGACTGTCACATTCTCATGGGATGAAACCGAGCTATTTCAAGACTCAGGCAACGATCCTATCGTCGTTAAGGCGATCATTGGAAACTATGAGGTTAGCAAAATTTTGGTTGACAGTGGCAGTGCCGTCGACGCTGTCCTATATAATACTTACAAGAGTATGGGATTCAAAGACAACCAGCTGGAGCCGACTAAGCCCATTTATGGTTTCGGCAATAACCCAATCCTAGTTAAAGGGTTGATCAAGCTACCTATTTGTATAGGCGATGGCACACACGTGTTGAATGTCATGAACACTTTTGTTGTCGTGGATCAGCCCTCTGCCTACAATGCAATAATCGGTCGGCCATTGATGAAATACATAAGGATGGTGGACGCTGTGTATTGCCTCAAGGTAAAATTCCCTACTCCAAGTGGTGTAGGCTACATGCAGACTGACCAATACATGGCTCGTCAATGCCATCTGCTATCACTTGTCATGGCCAAGAAGGCCGCTGAAGCTACAGAAGAATTGGCAGCCTTGGCAGAAGGCTCGACCGGGGGGCAGCACTCCCAACCAATGGAATTGAACATGCTTATAGGGGAATCTATGAATCAAGTTGTCGACAATTGTGAATTATCCCTCGAAGTCCTGGACACGAGAGACGAGCAGGCATTGCACAAGCCGCAGCCGGTTGGAGAAACCCTCAGTGTGCCTCTGAAGGAGGGTGAGCCGTCCAAGGTGACACAAATAGGCTCAAAACTTACAGCTCAAGAACAGTCGTTACTAGTTGAATTTTTGCAGAAGAATGTCGACGTGTTCGCCTGGACACCCGCTGATATGCCCGGTATTCATCCTTCAGTTATTTCACACCGGTTGAATGTTGATCCTAAGATAAAGCCGGTTAAACAAAAGAAACGACGATTTGCCCCGGACCGACTCTCAGCCATACGAGAAGAGGTGGACAAGCTACTGAGGGCGGGGTTCATCCGAGAGGTTCACTATCCCGAGTGGGTGGCCAATGTGGTACTGGTCAAGAAACCAACAGGCAAATGGCGGATGTGTGTCGACTTTATCGACTTAAACAAAGCCTGTCCCAAAGACAGTTTCCCACTCCCATATATCGACAGACTTGTGGATTCGTTGTCCGGCAACAGGTATCTCACTTTCATGGACGCCTTTTCAGGCTACCACCAAATCCCCATGGCCAAGGAGGATCGGGAGAAAATCGCCTTCATCACAGAAGATGTCCTGTACTGCTATGATGTAATGGCATTCGGTCTCAAAAACGCCGGGGCGACATATCAAAGACTGGTCAATCGCATCTTTAGGGAGCAAATTGGCAGATCAGTAGAGGTGTATGTGGACGACATGTTGGTTAAGAGCACCACTTTTGATCGACACCTGGAGCACTTGAACCAAGCCTTCAACACACTCAGAAAGTATAACATGAAGCTAAACCCAGCGAAGTGTACTTTCGGAGTAGAGGCAGGTAAATTTTTGGGCTTTATGATCTCCCGACGAGGAATAGAAGCCAACCAGGAAAAGATTAAAGCTATTATCGACATGTCACCTCCAAGAACCGTTAGAGAAGTACAAGTCTTGACTGGTCGGGTTGCAGCGTTAAACCGCTTTGTGTCGAAGTCGGCGGACAAGTGTTTGCCTTTCTTTAAAGTTCTTCGAACTAAAACGACAAAGAATCAGTTCTCTTGGACGGATGAGTGTCAACACTCATTCGACCAACTGAAACAATATTTGAGCTCTCCACCATTATTGAGTCGACCAGAGCCAGGCGATGACTTGTTCTTATATGTAGCAGCTTCCGATGAAACAGTGGCTGCTGTGTTGGTCAAAAGAAAGGATCAGAATGACTCTCCTATCTACTATGTCAGTCGCGCTCTGTAGGGTGGAGAATGCAATTACAGTCGACCAGAAAAACTCGCTTATGCGTTGGTAACCGCAGCCCGACGTCTACGACAGTACTTCCAATCTCATCGAATCACGGTTTTGACCGACCAACCAATCCGAGAGATACTGACCAGGGTCGATTTATCTGGCCGCTTGGTTAAGTGGAGTGTAGAATTGAGCGAATTTGGTATTGAGTTTGGGCACCGGAAGGCAATTAAAGCACAGGTCCTGGCCGATTTCGTCGCGGAATGTACTTTCAGTGGGCTTACTAACCTACTGCCTGTAATCCCACATCCTAATTCATCCACCGCTGGTCAAGCTATTCTCAACAAAAAGCCCTGGACCCTTTTTGTCGATGGTTCATCGGTCAAAGATGGGGCAGGTGCAGGCCTTGTTCTAATCGGCCCTGACGGAGAAGAATATCAATATGGCCTGACGTTTGACTTTCCACTGTCCAACAATGCTGCAGAATACGAGGCTTTGATAGCCGGATTGAGTATAGCTGCTAAGATGGGTGTGCAAGACGTAAAAGTGAATATCGACTCTCAGTTGGTAGCAAAGCAAGTACTTGGTGAGTATGAAGTGCGAGAACCCAACTTGGTCGGCTACAATAAAAGTGTACAAGACTTGTGGTCTAAATTCGCCAGCATATCTCTGCACCAAATCCCAAGAGAAGAGAACAATCGGGCAGACGCACTCTCAAAGCTAGCCTCGTCTTGCCCGACCATCCGCGGCAAGGTTATCCTGGCGCACGCTACTAGCCCCTCCAATCCACTCCAATTGATAACTCATCAGATAAATGACGAGGATAGCTGGATGACTCCCATATTCAGATACCTCCAAGGCCAAGTACCTATATCCAGGACTGAAGCTACAGCTCTACAACGTCGAGCAGCCCGATATGTTATCTTGAATGACACGCTCTACAAAAGATCCTTTTCCTGGCCCTTGCTGCGATGCGTCGACAGACAAGAAGCCGACTATATCCTCCGTGAGATTCATGAGGGTGTATGCGGTAATCATGAGGGAGGAAGAACACTGGCTCAGAAGGTCATCCGACAGGGGTTTTATTGGCCGACACTTAGGAAAGATGCTCAGTCATTTGTAAGGAAATGCGAAACATGTCAAAAATTTTCCAAAGTCCCGAGGCAGCCGGCTGAAGAGCTACATTCAATTCCCTCCACATGGCCCTTCGCCAAATGGGGACTCGACTTATTGGGACCGTTCCCTCTAGCAACCGCCGGCAAGAAATTTGTCATAGTAGCTTGTGACTATTTTACAAAGTGGGTTGAAGCAGAACCTCTCTCTTTTATCTCTCAGCGAGCAGTTGAAAAATTCATTTGGTAGAGCATCATCTATCGTTTTGGTATCCCACATGTTATAGTTACCGACAATGGCACACAGCTACAAGGCGACAGGGTCCGAACCTTGTGCAATAATTTTTCCATTTATCTACAGGCGGCTTCAGTAGCACACCCACAAGCTAATGGGCAGGTAGAGTCCATGAACGGTAAAATTGTAAAAGCCTTAGAGAAGAAGTTGGCTGACTCTAAGGGAGAATGAGCCGAACAACTACCCGAGATACTATGGGCCATTCGGACTACAGCCAGCACTACTACAGGTGAAACCCCATTCAACCTAGTGTATGGCTCGGAGGCCATCATCCCTGCTGAGATTGGGGTCCCCACCTACCGTGTGTCTACTTTCGACGACTCCGTCAACGACAGTCAACTTCGTTTGAACTTGGACCTTGTGGAGGAGACCCGTTTGAACTCTCAATTACAGGCGGCAAATAGGTCCCAGCAAGTCGTTAAATTTTTCAACTCCAAGGTGTCCGCTCGACAATTCCAAGTGGGCGACTTTGTTCTTAGAAGCTGTGAAGCAAGCCGAGCCGCCAGTGAACATAAGAAATTATTTCCTAAGTGGGAAGGCCCGTACGTGATTGCTGAAATATTGGGCAAGGGAGCCTATCGACTTAAAGACTCGGTCGGTAAACTACTGCCGAGAGCTTGGAATGCCATACATCTGAAGAAATTCTACTTTTAAGCCAAGCTACACTCGAGAATGAGCCACATGCTAAGTCCTAATGTTGTTGTACACTCTACAATCCACAATGTTACAGTCTACAATATTTTTGTTATGATCAACATTCATTCAGGCGACATGAGTCAAGCTACTTAAACTTATCAAGCTACTTGTTGAATATTCTACAATCGACATATTCTTACAATCGACATATAAGTATACACGGTTGCCTACTCACCAATTTGACTTGTGAACGGACTATGTAAGCAAACAGTAACGACTACGCACTACTGTCATACCGACTGTTATAGACGATTATTATAGGTTACAGACGATCAACAAACAAGTAAACCGAGTTATAGCTACCATGGCGCTAGGCTCCATCAGAAAAAGAATTTCATTCCTTGAAATGTATCTATACAATTCTGAATTAGGTACATATTTACACAGCCTAACTACCCACATGCCCCTCCGACTGACCCCCTTCAACCGGTCGAATTGTTTCAACAGCCGGTGCCTCAATGGCTAGTGCCTCTAATGCAGGCGTCGGATTTATTGAGGGAGAAGGCTCCGCCTAAGCAGGTGTTGGCGCAGGGTCGACCACTGCCACCACCTCATCTGTGGCCGTTTGAGTAACAATTTCAGCTACGTTCGCCTCACCCACACCCGCCTCAGGGGGAACCTCCACGGGAGCATCCTCATCGTCGGGAATTGTGAAGTCGATCCCACTGGTGTCCACCTGGGGAAACGCCTCCACAATCCTTTTGATCACCCATTGCTGGATGAACTCCCCATAGTCCTTCATGCTTCCTTCGAGTTCCCCCAGCTTCTCCTCCATCTGCTCTTCATGCTCAGCCGCCAACCCGTCGAGCCGAGCCTACAAGTGATAAACACAACAAAACAGAGAAGGGTCACTACAACCAATATCTACACTTCGATCAAATCCTAAAGGTAATTACCACAAGTCTTACCTGAAGCGCCGCCGCCTCTACCTCTTGTTCCTTCAGTTTGCCGGCTATGACTTTCTCCTCTTCTACTGCCGCCTTCAGAGCCTTTTCCTTCTCCGCAGCTAGAGTCTGAAGGCTATCCCTCTCTTGCTGGATGCGCTCCAACTCTGCCTTCACTCGTTTCAGCTCCTCATCTTGCTCTGATAGGCGGCGACCAGCAGCCGCCATATCTTCGTTGGCCCTCTTCACCTCCTCTTGCAACTCCTTTCTCTTCAGCTCGGAGACGGCCAACTCATCTTTTGCCTTTTCCATCTCTGCTGCCTACACCTGCTTTGCGGCTTTCTCCCTGGCCTTGTCGGCCTTCAGGTGGTAGATACCGACGGCATTGAGCATTCGACTCTGCAAACACCCGCGCGTTGTCACTATTTATTCATGGCTATTTTGAATTTACTAAGCTTACTTACCCTCTCGTGCAAGGCTGCTGCCGACACGAAGCAATCCATGGCGCTCATCTTGTCGCGCATGTAATCTTGCTCGACGCCCTCTACTAGCTCCAGTGCATAGGCGGTAGCGACGTGTAGCTGCGTCAGTGCGCTGTCCTTCCTGAACAGCGCGTTATCATATAAGAACGGGCACACCCTTCCTCCGTACATGCTGGGTGGCCCTAGCTCGGTCTGTAGCCCGGCGCCTGAGGTGTGGGCTTCAGTGGTACCTTGCTCTACCAGGCTGGCCAGATGAGCTAACCTTCCTTGGCCAGAGGCACTCTGACCGAGTCCTCTAGAGGCCACGGTTGCTTGAACCCTACCGGCACTGGGGACGCTTTGATGGGAGCTTTGTCCGCTACCACCGGCTACACGCTTGTGGGCAGCCTCTTCCCACGGGTTAGGTGACGCTGCTCTCTTCTGCCCCGCGGCAGAGCTACCCTGCTCTCGCGCTGAAGCCACCTCTCGGATCAGGACGCCACTCGCTCTAGGACCGCCGGTTGCAGCTCGTTGGCCGACGGAGGGTGTAATAGGTTGAGATGCAGCGGCGGCCGCCTTTCCCTTGCCCTTTCCCCCTTGTCTCTGAGAGGAGGGTTTTCCTCTACTAATGCACGCGAAGTCCTGAGCGCTGAACCCTCTCTTTCCGCCTCCACCTTCAACCGGCATCTCTTCAGGACCTGCAATAAACGACAAGTATCAGTCTATAACTACTGTGAAGCTACAAAGATCTAGTCCAAGCTACAATACCGAGTAAACTCCCAAAGGGCGTTTCTAAGTACGGCAGAGCTAATTCAGGATCTATCAATAAAGAAGTTAAGTTAAATTCACTCTCACCTCCCAGACTCAAAGAACCTAGATACCCCCCAACCCAATGACTACCTGATATAGGGTCATTCGACACCACGACTACAGGCGACCTTGCCACAGGTGCCGACGGTGACACTCTTCCCTCAGGCGACTGAGGCGCAGGGGGCAGAGCAGGCTGGACGGAGGGAGGCATAGATGAACCGGCGGCATCTGGTTCACCCATTGGAGGGATCACGCTCAACACTTCTATCCCCACATCGAGTGGGCCATAGCCCTCTTTGGCTCTCCCTCCAGTCCCTGGTGGACTTAGATCGCAATCGACTAGCCTCGCCGGGTGAGCACAGTCGTCGCAGTTGATTTTCAGATCTTTTTCAATACAGCGCTTGCTTTACCTCATTCATTGCCAAACTGGGGCCTCGATTGAGCGCCTCTAGCACATCCTCGCTCAGGCGCACCCATTCAACCGAGAAACCCCACTCTTCCTCAGCCGGCTTCGGCACCCCGAAGTAACGTTTCTTCCAATCTCTGTTACTATCGGGTACTTGGAATGGGTTACGCTGCTTCTTACGCCGGCTGTACAATATGTAAAACCCCCCTTGGAACTTTACCTTGAAAAGTGTCCTTAGCACTCCTACAGTCGGCACCCATCCTTTGTACCTACAGACGACTGCAAAGGACACTATTATGCACCAGGAGTTAATCTTCAACTGGCTAGGGGCAATACCGTAATAATGCAGCACCTCCCTGTAAAATCTTGGCGCCGAAACCCTAAAGCCGACTCTAAAGGCTACTTCGTAAAAGCAAGCACAATTGCCATCTTGTGTCACCGTTCCTGGCCGCCGGTCTGGCGCTACTGTTGCCACTTTATATGCGCGGAGCCCGCATTCCTCGATCACCACCCCGGCCCTCTCCTCGTCTTCCGCCCTGACCGTACGGTTCAAGTACACTGTACGGTGCCGTGACGCCTCCTCATCGGCCGGCGCATCCTCCTCCACTGGTGCCTTGCCTTGCCGACGCCTGCTTGTTGCGCCCGCCGTCGTACCTCTGCCGCCGCCCCTGCCCGACACTACCCTCTCCTCCCCTGCGGCCATTCTTCCCGAATGGCTCGCACTCTCCTCGACGCTCTCCTCCCCGGCGAACGCCCTCCCACTATCCTCCCTAGACTCACTCATACTACCCTCGCTACTAACCATTTTTACCTAAACAAAACAAAATCAGACTTACTAATGCAAGAAGTCTGTCGTTCACCACCGAAAAACCGATGACAAACCGTTGATGGACCACCGACCTTCTTCTGGAAGACGAACAACTTCAAAGAAAATTAGCAACAAAAATTTCAAAAGCCAGAAAATCTTTCCAAAACGCGATTCATGGGGAGAGAGAAATATATTTACACCACCCTCGTCCGCTTACCCTGTGTTGACGCGTGGCACCTCGAAAACTCAACCGACACCTTATGCAATAAATCCCTTTGAAATTTTCTCGGGACTCACTTATCCCACGTCTCTTCCATTTCCCGCTCATTTCTCACCCTTCCAACCCTTCCCCTTCACCCGGCTGTACCCCACCTTCCGTTCAGTCGACCAATGCTCTTCAGCCGACCATACCCGCTTCTGTCGGCCAAACTCTTTCTACCCACATACTTTACAGCCGTCAAACCGATCACTTTGTAATCACTTTGCCGCCTGGGGGGCACTTGTTGAGCACAACCGTAACCCAACAAGGCCCAATCTCTACAACCATGGGCCGACTGACCAAAGCCCAAATCACTTAGCCGACCCATGATTAACCAACGGCCTACTCAGTACAGCCCAACAGGCTACCTATATAAGGCACATCTCAAAGCATGCATGGTAAGATAACACAAACACTGAACTACTCTACTTCTCTCCTGCTCATTATCTTTACTGACTTAACCATCGGAGAGGGATCAATCGGCCAAAGGCCGATTCCCCTTTAACTGTGTTCTCTCTTACAGGTTATCATCCCGAGGCCCCATTGAGCCATCTGTCCACCATTGTAGGTCCTATAAAGGGTCCTCAACATAGATAAAGGCAGGGTTTCAAATAGCAGTCCGCTACCGCAATAACGGCCGTTATTTTGCGGTAGCGGGAGGTGCCGAAACTGCTATCAGGTCAATATCGATCGTGAATTAAGGTTCGCGATAATAGCGGTCCGTCGCGGCCGAGAAAGCGACCACAACGGCAGATAGCGGTGATAACGGCCCGCTATTGCCGCTATCAACATTTTGCCATTCAAATTCAAACGCAAAATCCAACTTTTCTCATCAACAAATAAAATTTTCAGACAAATATAACACAAAAAAACAAGACCCAGAATTCTTGTAATTGTTCTTAATGACAGAACAGAGAAGACTAATTTTTGTTGACAGCCCCAAAACCCAAAGATCCATCTGTAGCTTGGGAGAAAGAAAAACAGAGCTTTCTTTCTGGTTTGGTGTTGCTTGCTGCCAGGTTTGGTTGTTAAGTTTGAGCATGGGTTGGGGTATTTCAAGTGGAATGAGCAAGAGGCTGCGAAAGGTATGAGAGGAGAGAGAGAGTAGATGGTAGAAGATTGGAGAGCAGATACAGAGGCTCTATACTTTAGAAAGGGCCACAGAGGTTTTTACTTTGGTGGAGTCGTGGAGAGAGAAACTGACATTGGCCAAACGTAGTAGTCACTCCACCAATGTAAAGTTTTATCTTTTTTTTCTTCTTAAGGGAATGTTATGAAAATGGACAAATGCAAGTTGTGCAAACTGTCTAAAATATAAAAATCTGCAGGATGAATAGTACATATCACTATTGATGAATAATATGAATAGTATCACTATGGATTTTCATTGTAAATATTGACTTCTTTTGGATTACATGCCTTTTTGGAATAAATATTTTGTGTTTTCCATTTTCCATTGTCACATTTGAAAAAAAAGAGAAGAAGTGAAACTTTTTTGAAAAATAAAAAAGGATTTCATGAAAAGTTGGTAATTGCTTTCAGAAGTAATTCTTAACAAGTCCTTCAAACCATCTTTCTTGCCATTCAGTGTCATTTGAATAAAATCTCAAAAATTGAGACTCGAAGTAAAAATGAGGCATAAACCTTGAAAACCATTTGAGAGAGTCAATATTCTTCATCTGGGTAATAAACAGAAATGATTGTTTAACAAGATGCTTGCTTAACTCTAAAAAGTGACATTTTGATATGTGTCAAAACTGCACTAGAATTTTGAATTCATTGCTTCATTGTCTTGAAATCAACCATGTTCTTTGAACTCATAATGCCTATATGTTTCTCAATTTCCTTGAAACTCAAAAGTGACTGAAATGAATGACTTTTGAACACATTACCTTATTGTTTCAAAATGAGCTCACCTTGAATTTCTTGAAAATAAGTAACCTTTGCTGCCAAGGTGTTCATTCACCCACCTTTGGGGACAAAATAATCAGAACGACCAAAGTCACTTTGTAAGGTCCCAATACCTCTTTGCTATTGAGACAAATTGCTCAGATTGGTTGCCTTAGTTATAATTTGAAAAAGGTGGAAATGTCATCTTTCGTGAAATTCTCATGATGAAAAAGAAAAAGAATAAGAATAAAAAGAAGAAAGTTGATTGCATCATCATGCACGTGACGTTCTAGGATTTTGAACAAAGTTTTCAAAAGCTTTCAAAAAATTATTATTGTTTTTCAAAGTAACGTTTTTCTAAGGAATTGTTTTTTGATGAAGATAGCCATACTTGAGAAGACAAATGGCCATTTTCATATCCCCTTCACTTTGAGAAAATTATCCATTGATGTCCCCTTTGAGCTTAATGAATATTCTTTCTAATGAACCTAATCAAGGGTCACCCCTCACACTGGGGGCAAATGCAAATAAAGCATTCGAGCAAAAGATGGAACACTCTTGCATCCAAGCTAAAGAAATGACGGCCCAAAATGATGAAGAATTGCTTGATAAGAATATCCTTGAACTCATGTTGTCAACAAAAAAAGAGAAAAGAAAGAAAAGAAAGAAATGACAAATTGAAATGAAAAGACCAATGGGATAGAGGCAAATGAGAAATCAAGCATGAAAAAAAAAGAATTCTTCATATGGCCGAAAAGTGACCCTTGATTCAGTTTCCCTGAAATACTTTTTGGGCCTATTTATCCTTTCTTTCTGAACCCTCAACCATGGCCTACATTACGTGCCTTGAAAAGTCCATTTTGATCAAGTGTGGATACTTTAATTGAGGAGCATTGCTTTAGAAGAATGGGTCTTTTACACTGAACCATTTTGTCAAAAGACTGTTTGAATGAATTTTGAATTTTCATGTGCATGATGAGACAGTCATTGAAAAAAAAAAGAAAAAGAAGTGAAATGATGTGGCTCTAGGGTGAAAACTCGAAAGGGCAGTCTAGAGCAGAAATGATAATTCATGAGATCACCCGAGATTTGACTAAGATAGCAAAGTGAGCTTTAGAAATGAGCAATACCATTTGGGGGCATCCAAAAATGATAAACCCCATAAGATGAGATATCTTTTTGAACCCTAAATTTGGAAAGTTGGGTCACACCTCTCTTTGATACCAATCTCACAAAATCTCAAACCTTTCATGTCCAAGTTTTGACTCATATCAAGATTGTCAAGTTAAGAGATTAAGCAAGCATCAACTTGATCTTATTTTCAAGTCAGATTTTTTTAAAAAAATTGTGATTTTCAAAAAGAAAGTTAATTGTAAGCCTAGATGAAGAGATATTGAAATTCTCTCTTTCATGAGACAATAAATAGCCTCTTTGGAACCCATTACTGTTGAAACCCACTTAGGAATTTAAAATAGCCTGTTTACCTACAAGGATATTTTGAGAAGTAATCACCAGCTTTCAAGAGATCTGAATTTCAAAAAATGAATAATAGATATTTGAATGCTTTGCAATTTGATGTTTTCTTAAATAAAGAGTGCTTAAGTGTAAAGTAACTTTTGATCATTATCAAGTTCATTTATTTAGATGTGAAATTAAAATTTGACTTGATGCACATATGAATTTTGAACCTTTATTGATGTCTATGTCAGGAAAAATTCAAGATGTGAATGGGGCAAAGAGAATGCCAAAGAAAATCAAGATCAGCAGCAAAGATAAACTCAAGCTCTACTGACCGAACAAAAGGACTGAGTGTTGGGGCAAACAGCAAAAATAGGGAAGTTCAATGAGTATCACTCTCCCTTTAATTTCAACACTGAATCAAGCACAAATGCATGATGTTTTCAAACATTAACCTTTTTGAACTATAGTATCTATTGTGAGATTGATGTTAAAATAAATGTTTTCTATGAGATATTATTCATTTCCATGTGAGTCAAGTGTTAGCTTCGACCAATTCTTCAAAAATCAATTCTCATTTTCATATGAGTTTGCTTTGGTTCCATCCAAATTGATACCAACCTTTTCAAAAAATGATACTCATTTCCATATGAGTTCACTTTGGTTCCATCTAGACTTTTACGAAACTTTTGCTCATTTCCATATGAGTGTGTTTTGGTTCCATCCAAATTTTTACAAACTTTTGAAGAAATCACTGCTCATTTCCACATGAGCCAAGTTTTGGTTCCGTCCAAACTTTTTTTCAAAATTAAAAACCCATTTCCATATGAGTCTGTTTTGGTTCTATCCAAACTTTTTTTCAAAATTAAATACTCATTTCCATATGAGTTTGTTTTGGTTCCATCCAATCTTTTTCAGAGTTAAGTGCTCATTTCCACATGAGTCAAGTTTTGGTTCTATCTAAATTTCCACAAACTTTACAAAAGTCATGTGCCCTTCCATGGGATTTCTTCAAGTTATCTTCCCTTCCACGGGATCATTATGTTTCATCTCCCCTTCCAAGGGATTTCTTCAAGTTATCTTCCCTTCCACAGAATCATTATGTTTCATCTCCCCTTCCATGGGATCTCTTTAGGTTATGTACCCTTCCAAAGGATCTTTGCATTACAATTGCCCTTCCAGGGGATCTTTACAATTTCGTCTTCCTTCCATGGGACATCTATATTTCACATTCCCTTCTATGGGATCTCCTGGCCCTTCCATGGGATTTTTGCAAAATTAAGTCATGGCTTTTTTATTCAATTGGAGACCAAGGTATGATTCATTTAGTTCATTGGGAGACCGAATCACGGCTCTCATTGCAGTTAGTGACCGAATCACGGCACTTATTTCGTTTAAGAGACCAAATCATGGCTCTTGTTTCATTTTGAGACCTAATTTAGGTTCTCTTAGTTTAATTTGTTCATTGGGAGGCCGAATCACAGCTCTCATTACAGTTAGTGACCGAATCACGGCACTTATTTCATTTAAGAGACCAAATTATGGCTCTTGTTTCATTTTGAGACCTAATTTAGGTTCTCTCAGTTTAATTTGTTCATTGGGAGACCGAATCACGGCTCTCATTGCAGTTAGTGTCCAAATCACGGCACTTATTTCATTTAAGAGACCAAATTATGGCTCTTGTTTCATTTAAAGACCAAATCATGGCTCTTAATCCCTTTTGCACCAAGATCAGAGAAGTTCAATGAGTATCACTATCGTTTTTATTTATTTTCAACATTAAATCAGGCATACATGCATCCATATGCATTACATCATGCATGCATGCATTGGAAGTTCATGATGCTTTCCTAGGAAAGAGAATTGATGAAGACAAGACAATTTGAGGCATGAGAAAAATGAATCAAGAATGACATACTCTCGAAAGATTTGAAATCACAATTCACATGGGTTTAAGCCCAATGTCACTGGCAATATGTAAGCCCAGTCAAGTTGGCATTCAAAAGAAAATTCAAGCCCAATATAGCTGGCAATGTGTAAGCCCAGTCAAATTGGCATGACATGAAGTTTAAGCCTAATGTCGCTGGTAATATGTAAGCCCAGTCAGGTTGGCACTCAAATGGGAGTTCAAGCCCAATGTCGCTGGCAATATGTAAGCCCAGTTAAGTTGGTACTCAAATGCAATGTGTAAGCCCAGTCAAGTTGGCATTTAACAAGTTAGCAATCAATGTGAGAGTTTAAGCCCAATGTCGCTGGCAATGTGTAAGCCCAGTCAAGTTGGCATTAAAATGAAGTTTAAGCCCAATGTAGCTGGCAATATGTAAGCTCAGTCAAGTTGGCACTCAAATGGGAGTTCAAGCCCAATGTAGTTGGTAATGTGTAAGCCCAGTCAAATTGGCATGACATGAAGTTTAAGCCCAATGTCACTGGCAATAAGTAAGCCCAGTTAAGTTGGCATTTAACAAATTAGCAATCAAAGTGAGAGTTTAAGTCCAATGTCGCTGGCAATGTGTAAGCCCAGTCAAGTTGGCATTAAAATGAGAGTTTAAGCCCAATATAGCTGGCAATGTGTAAGCCTAGTCAAGTTGGCATCAAAATGAAGTTCAAAGCCCAATGTAGCTGGCGATGTGTAAGCCCAGTCAAGTTGGCACCAACTAAGAGACCCAGTCACGGCTCTTAACTTATTTAAAGAACAAATTATGGCCTTTAGTTCATTGGGAGACCGAATCGCGGCTCTCGTTTCATTTTAGTGACCGAATCATGGCACTTGTTCCATTTAAAAAAAAGGGCCGAATCATGGCTCTCATTTCATTTAGAGATCATGTCATGGTTCTTGATTTAGTTGGAGACTTAGTTTAGGTTCTGAAGATTCATTTAGTTTAGTGAGAGACCGAGTCACAGCTCTCGTTTCATTTAAAGACCAATTGATGGCATTTGATTCGTTTGGAGACCAAGTTTTGGCTTTGAAAAGTTCTAAAAACACATGGTGTCTACGTCTTGGACCATTTCCTAATTATCTTGAAGCAAACTTCAAGGTTCTTAGAAAAAGCTCCAAGAGGGGCAACTGTAGACACCCTATTTTTATTATTTAATTTCTTTTCTTCCTACCTTTCTTGTTTTCTTTATTTATTTGATTTATTTGAATTTGATTTTATTCTTATTTTACTTCATTGTTTTCCTTTTCTTTTCTTGGGATTACTATTTGGAATAGAGTGAGCTTTGATATGAGACAATTGGATATGATGTTGGAATGAGCAACAGGCAGCACTCTCACTCAGCTCCGAGATTCCCTCAATGCAGTCGGCGGTATGTCCCCCATTGAGCCCCATTGAGTCCCTAAATCCTTTGTTGCTTTCCGTTCTCAGCCTTACTAAAACAAAAAAAAACACCATCATCACAAGGGGGCCAACCAAAAAAAATGTAAAAAGGGGAGGGCCAACCAAAGAAAAAATGTAGAAGGGGGCCAACAAAAAAAAATGTAAAAAGGATTGGGCCAACCAAAGAAAAAAAATCCAGAAGGGACGGCTACCTAGAAAATCTCCCAAATCCGACAATGCTTCCGAGATTCCCTCATTGCATTGAACCAAAATTATTGCCTCATGCAAGAAGACAAAAACAAAACAGCCAGATAATACCGGCAGCAAAAAATGAGCATAGGGTACCATCAGTTGCACAAAGTCAAGGCCTAGAAATCTCAGTCCTATCATTGCGTCCCTGTCAAGCCAACCAAAAAAAAATGTAAAAATGGGGGGGCCAACCAAAGAAAAAATGTAAAAGGGGGGGGGAACCAAGGAAAAAATGTAAAAGGGGGGAGAAAGGAGGCCATTGGATACAAAAAAAAAATCAATTCCTTTTTTTATTAAGTTTGTCATCTTTACCAAAAAACACAGCTTCTATTTTCATTGTTCAGGAGCCAAAAAGTAAAACACAGAAAACACTCCATATTCAATTCGTCTGCCATACCCCGAATCCCACAGCCAAAAACAAGTCATCAAAAAAAGAACCAAAACCAAGAAGAAGAGAAGAGTAGTGTCACCTTTTCGGGGACTTCCAAGCTATGATTCTTTTGTTTGGAGTTAGGAGTTCTGAGGTTTTCTTTGGCGAGAAAATTTTGTGATTTGAGAAGAGGAAAGAGAAGAGGATCGTTTGATTTTAAAAGGCATTTGATGGCTCGATATTCTGACGAGGTGAAAGATGCTTGACGGTGTTTAAAGATTTTTCCAAGAAAGAGCAAAAAGGAAGGGGCGCCTGGAAAAGGCGAAAGTGAAGGAATCGAGAAGAAAAGGGAAGGAAAAGGGTTGACAAATCAAAACGCAGGATTCATTGTCACTTGGTAAAAATCCCACCATTTTTTTTTATATATTTTTGTTAGTTCAAATGGTTACATCTCCTTATTTGGATCCTTGCTAAATTGTTCTGGACTTATTATTGTTAAATAATTTGGGCTATCGATTATTGTATGTGGACCTTTGATGTTTGTTGACGCTCCATTTTGTCTATACTCATGATACTTTGATCCTGTACTTTTCTGCTCAAGTGCATCTGTTGCTAAATAAATTGGATTCATGATAGTTTGAACCCGTGCCTTTCTTTTTCATACTTATTTGATGGACTTGATGACTTGACTTTTTTTTTCTTTTTTTGTTCTTTTTGGGTTTATACTTCCTGGTTGAATGTGTTAGTGAATTCCAATTTATTTGAACTTTGCATGTCTTAAGCTGTCCCTGGTATGTTAGTTTTGGATATGATCTTTTGCTTGACTTCGGGCCTCCATTTTGCTTGCTATAATGATCTGTTACATATGCATATAATTGGATTTTGATATTGAGCTTTTGTTCTTTTCTTTGTTTGTGTTAAAATTATCTTTGAGTTCCATTTATTTCTTTAATTAACTAATATTTAGTTTAGTTTCAGGTTCTAATTTGCTCTGGTATTGGGTTGTCTTTTAGTCTAGGCTCGGGTAATGAATATTTGCCTGATTTGCTCCATTACGTGTTACATTTTTTTTTTGGGGCCAGCAGGCCATCCTTCATATTTTGTTTGGGTCACTGGTAATATGAATAGTGTAGGGGCCATGATCTGTGATATTTTTTATTTACTGTTTGGACTAATATTTTTAATTGTTTGGGCTGTCAGTTTGTGACAAGGATGGAATATACAAATTTTTTACTAGGGGCCGAGATTTTTTTTTGTGACTTTCTTTTTCTATTTCATTTAGTTAATTTGTTAAATCCGATTAAAGTTTATATATATATATGTATACATATTTTCATTTTTGCTCTATATTAATGATTTTAGGCTCATCTCAAATTTATGTCATTTTAGTCATTTCTAAGGTCATTTTATTTTAATATGTTATTTAGCTTAGGCCCATTAGCATTTTAATATGCCATTTAGCTTAAGTCCATTAGCATGTTAATATGTCATTTAGCTTAAGCCCATTTACATCATTTATGCCATTTTAGAAATTAAGCTCCTGCATCATTAATTATTTGCTTCATATATACTTAATATATTTCTTGTGCTAACCCATTTTTCTTGGTTTATTTTGTCCAATCATTTCATGCATTTAGTAATTAGATCATTGTTTTCAAAAATCGCATGTGCATGGAAATCCCGATAATGGGGAGTCCGAGGGGATCACATAATTACAAGGTTCTCAAAGGCTTCTTTAGGGTGAGGGGGCTTTCTAGTTCACCTTTTCGGAATTCCGATTGGGCCTAGGAAGTTTCCAATAAACCAATTTCCACCCCAATTTTTAAAAAAATTCAAAAAAAATGATTTTATTCATATTTTATTTCAAAAATGACATTAACATACCATGTTCATAATTTTCTCCAAATTTTCAAAAGTTTTTTCTACAAATTTTAGTTTCTTTTTAGGAAAAACCCAAAAAAATGTTTTCTTTCAAAATTCCCCTTATCAGCAAAAGGAATTTCAATTCCAACATAATTTTAAAAAAAAATCTAAAAAATGTTTTTTAGGAAAATCTCAAACTTAATCAATAGTTGAGGTTTTCTTACAAAATCAAATTTTGGTTAATTTCTTTAATCAGGGTTTTAAAAATGAGATCCAAGAATAAAAGGAATTTAATTATTCCGACATTATTTTCAAAAATCAAAAAATATTTTGAAAGATTTCAATTAGACCTATACATTGGAGTCTTTCTAATTAAACTTTTTTTTAAATCTTACCTTTAATCAAAATTCGTCTGTCAATAAAAGGAATTTAATAATTCCGACATTAATTTCAAAAATCCGAAAATATTTTTAATTGAAAGATTTCAATTCAGTCATTAACAATTGAAGTCTTTCCAAATTCAATCCAATTTTGTTTAAAACTCAAATTTTTCTTTAACAAATTATGAATTTTCAATCTTTGATTTTAAAGCTTGTTTTTGGAAAGTTCTCAATTTGGTTATTCAACGTTTAGACCTTTGTATTTATCTATTTTTTTTCTTTTACGGATCTCATTAAATTAAATTTTCTTAAAGGGTGAACTAACCCATATAAAAAGGAGTTCCACTCCGACATTTATAGATTCTTTATTTTTGTTTATTTTATTTTATTTCAATTTAAAAGAAAAAAATTTTTTTGTTATAACCCTAAAACGAATTTTCACAAGGCTTTATGGTACCGATTTCCGGGCGCTTCGAGGGTGCTAATCCTTCCTCGAGCGTAACCGACTCCCGAACCCAAAACTTATTTTCGTGGACCAACATTTGTTTAACCTGAGGTAATCTTTCTAGATTATGTTAGGTCAAACGGAGTCAAAACAGGTGGCTAACCTACCTAAATCAAATGGTTAGTGGCGACTCCTTTTCTTGTTTTCAAAATCCTTTTATTTCTTTAAAATTCCCGTCGGACGGCTTTTTAGACGTTTCGACAGGCAACATCTGAGGTTGCAGGATTTCAAGTCCGTGTCTGATTATAATTCGGCTTTGTATGATATTGTATCACGGCTTGAACTTTGTGGTGTTAAGCTTACTGAGGTTGAGCTTTTAGAGAAAACATTCTCCACCTTTCATGCTTCGAATATTGTATTGCAACAGCAATACCGGCAGCGCCAGTTTAAAACATATTCTGAATTGATCTCAGTCCTGTTGACTGCAGAACAAACAAATGAGTTGCTGCTTAAAAATCATGATTTAAGACCTGCTGGCTCTAAGGCATTTCCTGAAGCAAATGCCGGCTCAAGTAAGAATGTTGGCCGTCCTAGAGGCCGTGAGCGCAGGCATGGAAATTTTTTCCGTAAGGGTGGTGGGAGATTTAACCGTAATATAAATAACTCCCCACACAACCCTAAAGGTAAAAAGCCTATAAAGAAGCATGATTATAGTACCTATCATCGTTGTGGAATGACTGGTCACGTACCTGTCGTATGGCCAAACATTTGGCTGATCTATACCAAGCATCCCAGAAGGATAAAAGCAAGCATGTTGAGACCCATGCCATTGACCTAACTGAGACTGATGCTGAAGTCAATAAGGTTTTGGTCAATGAAAACTGTCATATTCTTGGAAATGAAAAACTTTTTGAGGTTTCTGATTTCTTTTGATGAAAATAATAAGTCCCTAGAAATAGATCCTGAGGATTTTCATCTATGTTTTGCCATACCCTTGGATAATTATGTTACCAAGGAAGATATTAAATAAATATGGTCGTCAATAAAATCATTGTTGTGAACTTGAAGTTCCCACATCGCTCACACACGGGATTGTGTGCGTGCTTATAAGCAGTGCCTAAAGCCTTTACTTGTGGACGCGTTTTAAATCCGTGAGGTCCTGAAGTACCAAAGCGGACAATATCCACAAGCTGTTTATATTTTGCATCATATTATATTTTGCATCATAACAGTTGGTTTATATTTTGCATTATTAATAACAGTTGGTTTATATTTTGCATCATATTATTAATTTGTTAAATTTTATGGAACTTGACACCTGAAGTTGTCAAGATAAATGCAAATGGTACACATTGAGAAAAAGGAAGATATATGTTTGCTTGATAGTGCTACAACGCATACTATACTTTGTGGCAAACACTTTTTCTCAAATGTGACATTGCGCAAGGCAAATGTTCAGACAATATCTGGTCCTGTTAATATTATAGATGGCTATGGGACTGCCACAGTTATTCTGCCAAATGGCACAACATTGTATCTTGAAGATGCATTGTTGAGCGGTAGATCAAAAAGAAATCTACTTAGCTACAAAGATGTATGCCGTAATGGGTACCATCTAGAAACAATTAATGAGCAAAATAAGGAATTTCTTTGCATCACTTCCTACAAGATGAGCCAGAAGACCATCCATGAGAAGCTGGAAGCTTCTAGTATGGGATTATATTATGTCCCAATACGAGCTATAGAATCATATGCTACGATGCCCTGGAAACTAATGAACCCTGATGTGTTCGGACTTTGGCATGATCGCCTTGGTCATCCAGGAGCTACAATGATGCGAAGAATCCTTAAAAATACTCGTGGACACCCTTTAAAAGATACAAAGGTGTTGTTATCCAAAGATTACATTTGTGAATCTTGTTCACAAGGAAAGCTCATTACTAAACCTTTCATGACAAAGGTTGATTATGAATCCCCTTCATTCTTACAAAGAATCCAGGGTGATATCTGTAGGCCGATTCAGCCTGCGAGTGGACCATTTAGATATTTCATAGTACTAGTGGACGCATCCTGCAGATGGTCCCATGTTTGCCTATTATCAATGCGCAACGTCGCTTTTGCACGTTTGCTTGCACAGATAATAAAGCTTCGAGCTCATTTCCCAGATTATCAAATTAAAAGCATAAGAATGGATAATGCTGGTGAGTTCACATCAAAGAGTTTCGATGCTTATTGCGCTTCATTAGGAATTGAAGTTGAACATCCGGTCCCACATGTTCATACTCAAAATGGATTAGCAGAATCCATGATTAAGCGCATTCAAATTATTGCTCGAACTTTGTTGATGAGGACAAAGCTCCCATCCTCAGCGTGGGGTCATGCTGTTTTATATGCTGCATCTTTAATTAGATTGCGCCCCACTACTTCTCATTTATATTCCCCCCTTCAGTTAGTCTTGGGCCAGGAGCCAGACATTTCATATCTTCGCACCTTTGGTTACGCGGTACAAGTGCCTGTAGCACCACCGCAAAGGACCAAAATGGGTCCCCAACTCCGTTTGAGCATTTATGTTGGGTTTGATTCACCGTCCATTATTCGGTTCCTTGAACCATTGATGGGTGATTTATTTACCGCTAGATTTACGGATTGTCATTTTGATGAGATAGTATTCCCATCACTTAGGATACCAAAAGCTTCCACAAATGGAAAGCAGAAAAATGTTGAGATTTTCTCATGGAATGAGAAAAGTTTGTCTCATTTAGACCCAAGAACACCTGAATGTGAAAATGAGGTGCAATGATTGATCCATTTACAAGCTATTGCAAATCAGATGCTTGATGCATTTAATGAGACTGCTAAAGTTACAAAATCTCATATTCCAGCTGCGAATGTTCCAACTAGGATAGATGTTCCTGTAAAACCACCCGAAATGGATCTAAATGGCCCGCGCCTGAAGCGTGGTAGACCGATGGGATCAAAAGACACTGTTCCTCGAAAAAAAAGGGGGAGGAATTTAGAATCTGCCCCAGATGAGCTTATTAATCTTTCTCGAGGAAACCAAATTGCTCCTGAAGTGGCACAACATAATATTCAAAGAGAGCATATTGCCCCTGAAGTGGCACAAGTTCATGAGCATATTGCCCCTGAAGTAGTACAAACCCATGAAAAAATCACCAACCTTGGGAATACTGAAATTTCCATCAGTTATTGTAATGAGATATGGGATCGAAATGAGATAATCATCGATGATGCATTTGCTCTCTCAGTTGCTCATGAGATTATGAATGATGATTATGAACCTCGGTCCATAACCGAATGCAGTCATAGGCAAGATTGGCCTAAACGGGAGGAAGCAATCCAAGCTGAATTGACTTCCCTTGCCAAACGTAATGTTTTTGGGCTTATTACTAAAACCCTCGACAATGTAAAACCTGTTGGATACAAATGGGTCTTTGTCCGGAAACGAAATGAGAAAAACGAGATCGTGAGGTATAAAGCCCGACTCGTAGCCCAAGGTTTCTCGCAGAGGCTTGGGATTGATTATGATGAAACATATTCACCAGTAGTGGATATAGTTACCTTTCGTTTCCCTATAAGTTGGGTTGCCCAAGAAAATTTTGAAATTCGTCTTATGGACGTTGTGACGACATACTTATATGGTTCATTAGATTCCAATATCTATATGAAAATTCCCGAAAGTTTCAAATGCCTGAAGCATGCACTCCCCGCAACTTATTCTCAATAAAGTTGCAAAGATCTTTATATGGGTTAAAGCAATCCGGCCGCATGTGGTACCAACGTTTAAGTGAATACCTGACTAAGGAATGGTACATAAATGATCCCATCTGCCCATGCGTGTTTATTAAAAGATCTGAAACCGGGTTTGCTATTATAGCAGTTTATGTCGACGACATGAATTTAATTGGGACTCCTGAAGAGTTATCTGAAACTGCTGAATATTTGAAAAAGGAGTTTGAGGTTAAAGATTTGGGTAAAACCAAACTATGCCTTGGTCTAGAGCTTGAGCACAAAAAGAATGGAATACTTGTCCATCAGTCAGCATACACTGAGAGATTGCTTAGACGATTTAACATGGACAAGGCTCACCCATTAAGCACCCCTATGGTTGTAAGGTCTCTTAACCCCCTAAAGGACCCATTTCGTCCTAAAGAATCTGGTGAGGATATACTTGGTCCTGAAGTACCATACCTCAATGCAATCGGGGCTTTGATGTACTTGGCACAGTGCACAAGACCAGATATCGCTTTTGCGGTAAATTTGTTGGCACGTTTCAGTTCTAAGCCAACTCGGAGACATTGGAATGGGATTAAACATATCTTTCGTTATCTCCGAGGAACCATTGATTTGGGGTTATTCTATTCTAAGAATACTACTAACTCTGGTTTAGTAGGTTATGCTGATGCAGGATATAAATCTGATCCGCACAGAGCTCGATCCCAAACCGGTTATCTATTTTGCTATAATGATACGGCCATTTCTTGGCATTCCACTAAGCAAACACTAGTTGCAACATCTTCCAACCACTCTGAAATTATTTTCCTCTATGAGGCCGGAAGAGAGTGTGTCTGGTTAAGATCAATGATATCACACATTCATAATGCTAGTGGATTCAAACCGGTGATAGATTCTCCCACTATAATTTATGAGGATAATGCTGCTTGTGTTGCACAAGTCAGGGGAGGATATATTAAAGGTGATAGGACCAAGCACATCTCGCCGAAATTTTTCTATACTCATGAACTCCAAGAAAGTCGACAAGTTGATGTTAAACAGATTCGCTCCGTCGATAATCTTGCAGATTTATTTACCAAATCTTTGCCAACATCAACATTTGAGAAATTAGTTTATGGCATTGGTATGCGGCGAGTCAGTAAAATGCAAGATTGAATTCCCCAGAAATGGAAATGTTTAGATGCTCCAGAAGTAGCAGTTTATTTTATCTCAGGGGGAGCGATTATGGACATAAGTGCACTGTACTCTTTTTTTCTTCTGTTCGGTTTTTGTCCCACTGGGTTTTTCCAGCTTAAGGTTTTTAATGAGGCAGTAATAGCACGTCCAATCAAGCCACTGAAGTAGGCCCACCTATATTGTCCTGAAGACAAACACATGTTGTCCTGAAGACATATTAAACGGACTTAATTGTATTGTACTCTTTTTTCCTTATGTTCGATTTTTGTTCCCACTGGGTTTTTCCGACTTAAGGTTTTTAACGAGGCAGTACACGTCCAAATTTTAATAGTGGTATTTGTCCAAGGGGGAGTGTTATGAAAGTGGACAAATGCAAGTTCTGCAAACTGTCTAAAATGTAAAAATCTGCAGGATGAATAGTACATATCACTATTGATAAATAGTGTACTGTACTGTGCTGTACCGCAGGATGAATAGTGTACTACAAAATGAATAGTGTACTGCAGGATGAACAGTGTACTGCAGGATGAATAGTAATTATTTCGCCTATAAATTGAAGAATGAGAATGAAGAGAATATTCATATATCTCTTCTAATCGTTTCTTCATTTTTCTCTTTCTCTCTTTCTCTCTTTCTCTCCTTTGTTCATACTTGCTTTTTGTTCAAATTTTAATTAACATACTTTCCACAACAGGGAAAACTTTATAGGAAAATTCTTATTAGATAATTATCCCAAAAAAAGAAAAACAATGAGGAGTTTTTTTAAAAATTGTTTTACATGATGTATTATATTATATAGATTGAAAAAATTTTGTTAGTAATTAAGATTAAAGTGATTTAAATTTTAACTTCATATACTTTTTCAATCTTATTATAGATTAATTCAAATAATATTTATATGAATTCATGGTGTTTGTACCTTAATTTGCAAAATTGGGCTAATGGGCCTAAGAAGGAATTGGTTACATCATGACTTACAAATTGGACCAATGGATCAAAGATGAGGCAATAGGGCTTTTGGCTCGAGGAAAAACATTCAAGGGTGATCGGCCTGGCAGATAGCCTTGACAAGAATCATCGGGTTTTAATTGGGAATTAATAACCACGATAATCATGGAGGAAAAGAGCGTGCACATGATCAGCCAGGAATATGCCTCGTGCTCTAATCAGAGATATTCAAATTCAAGACAGTATTATTTCAGGACCGAGATATCAGCCCAGGCACGACTATAAAAGGAGAGAACTTGAAACAACAAGGGCATCAACACCTCTTCAGACAAACCAGACTGCACTCTGCTCAAGCTTGCCTCGACTTTCTTTTCCCTTGCTCTATTAACCAGAAACCCTTTTCAAGATCTGTCTAGTTCAAGTCTTATTACTTTCAGTCAACTTTGTACTTTCCCAATCATTAAGTGTTTTTAAAGTTTATTTAGCCTTCCATCGGCCAGCTTCTTCTTTGTTCAGTCCATTGTAAACACCCAATCGGGCAGTGTTATCATTCCGCTTACTAAAGAAATTCTCTTTTTGTTCAATGATTTAAACAGTCCGACTGTGACTTTGAACAAGAACCCGCATTATCTCTACCTTTTGTTGTTTTTTGTCACAAAAGCAACTGACACACTCAGCAACCAGCTCATCGGCCTGACAGATCGACCTAAGGAGATATTTGGTGCAACACATGGATATATAAATGTATAGTTTTCTAAATAAGAATTACTATTATAATGTCAAGTAATGTTATAAAATTCATGTTCTCATATAAGAAAAAGAACATGGATGTGATAAATTGCTTGTAAAATCATGAAATAAGAGTTTTTATAATTATAATCCTTATTATTGCATTTTGTGACAAATGTGCAAAAATAAAAAAATATCACGACCGCTATGACCGCAATAACCGTTATGGTATCCGTTATATCCGCAAACGCGATAAACGTAATGCGACTGAAAACTTGACCACGACCGCAATTTGAAACCATGGATAAAGGCACAGACAACGAAAATCTTCATTATCAGACCGTGCGTTTTATAGGGAGAGTTGTCGTCGTTCTTATACATCACTTGGAGGGCGGTGAGCAATATAGTGATGAGAGAGCCGATTACAGCCTGGATTGGGGTCGAGTGACCTTGGAGAACGTCTAATTGCTGGTCACTACGATATGTATTATCAATTATAATTAATAATCAACATCCTGAACATAACAAGAAAAGGCAATTACAAAACTCATTAGTAAGTCCTAACCTTTCATGAGAGCCTGCAAGATCAATGCGTGATTGGTTGTTCGCCATCTCTCTAATTTTTCAAAACAAGTTCGCTTGGAGTAGATGTAGAGATGGTCACAGCTTGAGGGATCAGTTTCTTTAATGATGATTTAACTATAGGCAGCTCAAAACTGAGGTTACTGCTCGACCCTTATATGGCATATTTATATACGAGTGTGTGTGTGTGTTTGTGTGTGGTTTTCAGAGATAACCAAGTTAACCCTGCTTTGATCGATACTCTGAGACAATAACCCTTTAATTTTCTCTTGGTCCCCAGGTTCCACCCACTTAGATTAATGAATTAGACATAACATGGGGGCCCTTTGAAACCTTTATTGTCCTGCCCTGGTTGGTACAAAAAAACAAAGTATGGCCAACAAGAAAAATCATACTCTTTTCACAAACCAAAGTGGCAGAAATGACTTAGCAGCACATCTTCAAGAAATTCTACTCGTACTAGTCAAAAAAGCTACTACTGTTTGCGATCCAACTTCACTCATCCTTCGCTGTCTTTCTTAGTTTTTTTCTTTTTCCTGTCCCCAAAGGGAATCCCAGGAGACCCCATCCGTTATTTTGGGATTTTCCAGTTCCAACATCCATTAAACCATGCAAATGCAAAAGCATTACAATTTCTAGTACAATTTTCATGAGCCTAACAGAATAATTGTGTTGAACGTGGACTCCGCTGAGTAACTGAGTTGCTTGTTCATTTTTGGTTGTTAAATTAAGTTGTTGTCGTGAAAGTCGACTCTCCTGTGACAACTCTTCTTTGACTTATTAGAAAAGCCATTTTCAAAGAGATTTTGGTTTAAGATCCAAATTAAATCCAACTCTCATCCCCCCGATTCAGGATCTCAATTGGGCCCAAGAAGAAATAGATGCTCACCCTTCGCTCATTACTCTGAACTTCAAATTCAACTCAAAATTTAAAAACTAAGCTCGTTTTTGGGCTATCATACTATACACCCAACAAGGGATGAAAAGAATGTGACCAACTATCAATCATCAATTTCATCAGACATGACATCTATTAATTGTTTCTTCAACTTTGATTTTATGCTACCAGCTCTCTGTTTCTTCTTCCAGATCTTCTGTGTGTGTGTGCCTGCGTTGTGCAGTCTTCAGAGATAAACAACCCCTTCTTTGATCGATACTCTGAGACAGTAACCCTATAGTTTTCTCTTTGGTCTCCAGTCTCCACCCAGTTAGATTAATTAGTTAGACATAAATCCTGCCTGCACACTTGACAGCGACACCCTTCACTTGGCATGGCAACGTGATATATATGAGACAGGAGAGGATCCTCTCCACTGGGTAAAAAAAACTGCAGTATAGTGATTTCCAGTACGGATTTATCCAATTACGTTGATTATTGTACCAGTGGAGAAGATTAATCCGCCCCCTATGAGACAAAGGAGCTTACTACGACTTTCTTTGGATTTTGTGGTAATTACGCATATGATTGATGACCATAATTAATCAACCTATTGCTATTTGATGATATATGTTAGGTCACGAAGCTAATTAATAAGTAATAAGCGAAGCCAGCCTTGAAAAGAACTTATAACAAAGTGGAGATCCTGGTAATTAATCTCAGCCAGGTCAAAAAAAAAATGCAAAAACAAGGTAATCCCCTTTGGGGATTTTGTAGCAACTAGCAAGAAAATTGCCCATCTGATTTTGATGAGAAAGCATCCAGCACCAGAGCAAAGAGTGAGGCAATTAGCTAGCAGATGAAGAAGTGGATGCCTGGATGGATTGCCACCTTAATTATAAAACTCATGTGAAGACAATACCAAAAGAATCATTTTAATCATTAATCTCTTTAGTCATATTCAATGGCCAAATTTAACAAGTCTATAGCTGTTTGTTGTGCTGTTTTTATCTCCACAAGTACAACAAACTATTATTCAGCAGAAAGTAGGGTACGATATTTAGCAGTGTATGTCTCCGCAACCACAAAAACAACCAAAAACTGAAGCCATTTCAGATATTCGATTGGAGGTCCTCTGAATACAATACACTATACAGTATTCCAAGACGGATTTAGGGGAAGAAAAGTGTCCTGAAAAAAGGAGCAAAGTAAACAAAAGGCTTAAAGTAAGTCGAAAGCAATTGTACAATCAAAGCACGGAAGAATGAAACAATTCAAAGAAATATGCCCTCTGTGTAATGATCACAATTTCATGCAATGTTTGGACCAAGATATCTAGCATATCCAATAATGGCCTAATTACCCCACTTCACACTGATTCATCTCACAATACCTGCGAGGAATGGGATATTCATACGCATACGTACAAACAATGCAACTTCTTTCTTTCTCTGTTTTCCCTCTAAATACAAAACCAAAGCTTTTTAACGGTATAAAGATGACCCTAGCTATTTTTACAATTTACAAAAACCTACAACAAATCCTTTGATGCAAATATATTGAGGAAGACTAGCTTCAAATCTCAAAAATGGAAATTTGTTGATGGCTCTGAATCAGCCACATAAGCATGAACATTAATGTTTGACAGAGCGGCGAGAGCAAATGTCTTTTTCCATAGCAACAGGATTTACTGAATGAGCGAGAATATTTGGTCGTTCATTTACCAAAGCTAGCTGCGGGTTCTCTTTGGATTGCCATTTGCCATTTGAGTTTTTGGCAAAGTGCACCATCAATCACATAGCTGGAGCTTGAAGAAGCTAGCTGTTAAAACTCAGGGAGGCTGCATGCCCTTCACTGCGTACAGATACAGGTGGAAAATTTTGTACGGCTAAAACTTGGTAATATTATGTTTTTAAGACATTATAAGCAAGAGAAGGTGGATGAATTTTCGAAAAAAAAAAAGGTGAGTTCACAGAATATTCTATCATCTCCACACTGGATACTGCCCCATTTTGTTATGAATGATACGCTATACCGAGTTCGAACTGGCAGACACGAGGACTTTTGGATTTTAAATCAAAACAAATAATTAATTAAACCGAAATCAAGTGAAAAATGGGTTTTAATATGCTGCTTCACCTTCAATTAAACTTCACTTTTATCTTTCTGGTCATAAGAACTAGAAAAATGGTAAGTTAGAGATTTCAAAGTGAAAGATTAATAGCAGAGTACGTACCAGACGTAGGTTTCACTTTTGATCAGTGTGCTTGTTTAACTAATAAATTTAGGCATATTTGAGCTGAAAATACCACTTTTTTATGTATCACTGCCAGTAGTACGTATCATGTATTACTATTTATTAGTAGTATTTAAATTTTTAAGTACAATATATGTAGTAATTAATATACCTAACCTTGATGAGCATTCCATAGAATCTAGAAAATTAACCTTGTTCGATGGTCATAATTGGGCTAAGCCATACAACCCATAGCACGACCACAAGCTACTCAGCCTAGTGAACTCCATTGATAGAATATTACTCCTAGTGAAATTAGGATACTTTCACTTCAAGTAAAGCCTTATTGCAATACAAAGTAACCCTTTCTAAGCACTATACTAAAGGATATCTCCACACAAAAGTATGATCAAGATGGCTAGATTCTCAGTAAATCTCTCATTCGCTATGCTTACCGTTAGATTTATTCTTATATTTCTCTTTTCCTCTCACTGAATTGACCGTGTGTCCGGAGAGAAACCTTAGCACTCTTTAATTTTAACCAAAGCTTTTTCTATCTTGCCGATCAGTTCAAAAATCTCTTGGATCGGACCAATTGATTGCTGACTTTCCCAATCTTCCTTTTGATTGGCCTCTTTAATTTTGGTGGCATCAACAAACCTATTTTCTGTTTGAACAATAATTGCTAGATGAGTTTTGCATTAGAAAGTTCCACTTTTGTTCATAAAATAGATATGAAATTATATATATAGCCATAAGCATGCAAGATGTAATCAACATTTATACGGGATATACTTTCTCAGCCACCCCCACACCAAGGGTATATATAGAAGTTTGTAGGGGAACAAAGATTTTTCCTTAATTAACTACATGCATATCTCACCATTTTCCACACATAAATATTATTATTAGTATTGGATAAGACAGTGTCCTTGCTAGCTAGCTAGGCTCTTGTTCTACCCGCAGTCAACTTGACGACCAGTACCTCTTCTATCTTTAATTGATTTCTTCGGATTAATTGATCAGCTAATTATAAGAATTAACTTGTTTCTTGATTCGATTCAAGGTCATAATTAGCGACGTACCCCTCGTCGGAGCCATCTATGATATTGCTTCGTGGGATCCTCCTTAGAATCATTATTTGTTGTATCCATGCATTTATATAGTGCTCATAGACATGGCGAAGCAAGTCCCTCGATCTGTGTGATGCTAGCTTAGCTACATCACGGATCAAGTTGACAATCTGTCGGTAAGATGTAAGCAATAGAATCAGAAGCATGAGAATGCATAAAACCAGCACAAAATAGCCAAAGGGAGGGACAAGTATCAAGAGAAGGAGGTCGCAGGCGAAAGCTCCTAGAACGAGACCCAAGTGGTTTAACGCTGGAAAGTAGCTGGTGGTGTTATGAGAATATTGTATTTGTAGGGTCGCAGCCACGGTCACCGAAGCGTAGATGAAGGCACAGACAATGAAAATCTTCATAATCAGACCGTGCGTTTTAAAGGGAGAGCTGTTGTCGTTTTGACACATCATTTGGAGTGCGGTGAGCAATATGAAGATGAGAGAGCCAACAGCTTGGATTGAGGTTTCTAATTGCTGGTCGCTACAATATTATTAATCATAATTAATAATAAACATTCTGCAAATAACAAGATAAAGTTAATTAATTACAAACTTCTAACTAAAATTAGTTATAAGTCGTAACCTTTCATGAGAACCAAGATTGCTTGATTGGTTCGCCATCAATCTTTTGTTAAAACAAGTTTGCATCTTCAGATAACTCCTGCTTTGATCGATACTCTGAGACAATAAGCCTCTCCTTTCCCTTTGGTCTCCACACTCTCCAGGCTCCAGCCACATTTGACGCCCTTAGCTTTGCAATGGAACCATGCAGATGATATATATGAGACAGGACAGGGGATCCTCTCCAACGTTACAAAAAACAGTGATCTCTCCACTGACATCAGCACTAATCCTACGTCGGGTGTTGCATCAGTTTCCATATTGGACAAATTAGCTTTCAGACGTGCCCGATCCTTCAAAAAGACAAAAGGCTTTCGCAGACGTGTCCGGCTCCAGTACAGAATATTTCAGTCCAGCGATATCCAATACTATATTAGATGAGTGACACGCGTCCGGTTCGATATTAACGGTGAGGAAGAAACTTTTAAGATTTTGAATTGACTTTGCTCCCTTAAAACTCTAAAATTAACGTTTTATGGCACCATTAAGGGGAAGTTAATAATTTGCAGAATACTTTCTGGCCTTTTTTTCCCTCAATAATTTCTCATGTTCTTCTCCATGATCATCACTAATCAGTAATCATTACCCAAAGAAGAAGGCCATGATCAGATAAATACGCAGATGATAGATCTCTTCTTAGTTCTTATATTTTTCTTCCATATTGTTTTCTTCATAAATCTCTTCGGCTACCCTTCCCTCTTTTCCAACTTTATTTTTCTGATACACCATATATGTCCCCTCCTTTCCTTCTTTGAGGCTTTCACTATATCGTGCTTTAACCGTCAATGGAATGATAAATTTTATCAATCTTGACCGTTTAATATTAAACTGGACACGTCTTACTTATCTAACATAGCATTGGAAATCACTGTACTGAATATAATATATCTGGACTGGAGCCGGACCTTCTGTCGACCAGGACGCGTATAATAATTTTTCTTTCATTGGTGGAAAGGGAATAACTTTGTCAGCTTACTTACGAGTCTTTCTTTTGACTTGGTGGTAAAGTATATTATATATAAAATATTAACTACGGGAAGAGATGACAATAATTTTATCGTTGTTAGGTCATGAAACTAATTAATCAGAAACCGAGGTTACCAAGAAAAGAGTTTATAAGAAAGTGGAAATCCTGATAATCAAATACCTTTCTCGGAAAATCTCAGTCCAAGTCAGCTGCTTCTTTTATTTGTATGAAAAAAAAAAAAAAAAGAGGAGAACAATACGACAGTTAGGATCAGGTGAATTAAACAAATGGTTAAGGATATATTAAGACATTATGAATTAATTTAAATTTATTTTGTTCTTATTATAAGTTAGTGGGTTACATATGGGCAACTCTTACTTGGTAAGTATTGTGTATTGGCTATTGACAACAAAAAGGAGCTGCCACCGCCTGCGACGACTCGAGAGTCAAGCTCACTAATGAGGACGAAGACCTTTACACTATGTTTAATACAAAGGAAATACGGAGGAAAGAAATAATATGGATAGAAAATGAGTAAGAAAATATAATTTTTCTTTATTTAGTAGAATAGACATATACACTTAAAGAAAAAAATAGAAAAAAAAATGAAATGATCCATTTTTATTTCCTTAAAAATCATTTCTATCCAAATTGGATAGAAATAGGAACAAAAGAAAGTGCTTGTTAATTTAACACATAGAATAGATACCTAACATTTATTTTTAATTACAAAATTAATTACCATTACTAATAAATGATATGTAAAATAAATTTTTAACCAAAAAAATAAGGGTAAAATTGTCATATTAATTAAAATAAGTTTTCTTTCTTCCCTATTTCTTACCTATACCAAACAATAGAAATAATTAATTTAGTTTTTAATTTCCTTACTATCAAACATGAGGAATGAATAATAATAATATAAATTTCTTTTCTTTCCCTGCCTATTCCTTTTCCTCACCATTTCCTACCATTTCCTACGAGACGGGCTAGAGTAGAGGTCCAGGATAAGATGATCACTTGTTAAATCAGACGAAATATTCCTTCTTAACAAACACAAACTTAATCTCCCTACATATTTCCTTTCCTTACCATTTCCTTCCTTCCTACCAAATATAGGCTTAATCACAAAGCAAAACCATTGATGAAACTTGTCATAAAAAGCAAAAAGATGATGTAATTGTAGTCCCTTTTCGGAAATTTTGTAGCAAGAAAATTAGCCATTTCGAGAAAGCACAGTACAAGAGCAAAGAGTATTAAGGCGATCTTAGCTAGCAGATGTAGTGGACCGCCTCTAAATTTGAAAAAAAAAGAAGAAGAAGAAGAAGAATTCAGTTTTAGTGGCCAGGTTCAACTGTTTTTATTTGCATAAGATAACTATATGCATAAGTATAAGAAGCTAAGCCAATTATTCAGTTGAAAGTAGAGTATTTGCAACAATTGACAATGAGATGTAGTTCCATTTATTTCTCTTCGCAAGTTTATAAGTTGTACTCATGGCCTTTGATGCCTATAATTAAATGTATGCGAGCCTTGGTAGCTCTTTATTTAAAGCATGCTAGTTCTACAAGTTATTTCTTCAATTTAAGGAGTGTGCCTTCCCACTAAAGGGTAGAATGTGCCTCCCCTGATGAGTAAGAGTGAACCTGCCTTTTCTAAGTAGGAGTGTGCCTCCCTTAATGGTAGAAGAGTACCTCCCATTCTAAGTAGGAATGCACCTCTGTAGAATTGCACATTCCCTGGAGGTGGTAAGAGTGCATCTCCCTAATACATCACCTAGGAACGGGCAAGAGTGCACCTCCTGGAGGGGATGAGCCTTCCCCTCATAAAAAAGTAAGTATCAACACCTCCCGGAGGGAGGAAAGACCCTAGAGGAGGTAAGAGTGCGCCTCCCTTAGAAGGGGTGAGAGTGCACAATCGGGTAAGAGTGCACCACCCTGAAGAAGGACAAGAGTGCATCTCTCCTAAGGGGTAAGCCTTTCCCCTCCTAAAAAGCATGTATTAAAAAAAAAAGCAACGCTTGCTACTACGTATGTATACATATAAAACAAAATATATTAAATGGGGGAAAGCAAAGTAAAGATGTAATTTATAAATATCATGTCCTACTAGGAAAAGTAGCCAAATAGTGAAAAATTACAAAAAAAAAAACCCAAATATCCCATGTTTCATAAAGAAAAGTAAATAAAGCTATGTTCTAGTCAAAAAAGGCAAAGGAGGAGCTGTGTCCGATCGGAAGGCAATAAGAAGATCACATGGGGCTTTCACTTCCGCCTTACGCTCCAGAAGTGCAGCTTTGGCTCGTTGCAATGACCTGTCATGAGAGTTAAGCTCAGCCTCCTCCTGAGAAATATGTGCCATCACATCATCTGGCTTCAAAGACCATATAGCAATTGCTACTAGGGAGGAAGGATTGGTTTGAGAAATAACGTATTCCCTAGTAGAGACATCCTTTCCGACATCAACTGCGCCTTCCATTGGAGAGACTGGAGGGGGGAATCCCCTAGTCTTGGTCATGAGTCCGCACAAACCTGGGTGCCAAATAAAAACAAATACATAATTATGTGTGTGTGCTTGTATATATGTGTGTATTTTATATTTATATTTATATATAATTTTCTTTAAATAATAGTAGCAGTAGTAATAATAATAATAATAATAATAATAATAATAATAATAATAATAAAAGCTTACTTGACTTGATGAAAAACACAGAAAAATTCTTGAAGATTTTCTTTGAGTCTTGCGTTGAAGGAATTTATAAAGAAATTCGGGAGTGACTCTTATGAGAGCTCAGAAGATTATTTATAGGGGAGTATTCCTTATCCCTTCGAGAATAAATCTCCTAATTCGAATAGAATTCTTGTTGTTCAAGTAATTTACTAAATAGGTTTCTTTTCGGCTGGGTGTTACGTACCCTTCCTTTGGTGTGACGGACTAAAAAAAAAACGAAGCTTTGTAACGGTTCACGTACGATTTACAGAAACGTCCAATAAATAAGCTCTCGTCAAATCTTGAAGAAGACTAGCTTTAAATCTCAAAAGGAGATTTGTTGGTGGGGTGGCACTGAATCAGCCAAATAAGCAAGAAGAATATGATGTTTGACAGAGAGGCGAGGGCAAATGTCTTTTGTTTTTCATAGCAACAAGAGTTACCAAACAAGCATGAATATTCAGTCATCATTTACCAAAGCTGCAGGTTCTCTTTGGATTGCCTGCCATCTGGGTGAATATGAACACGTGTTAAAAGGCAGGAGTTTCAGTTTTTGGCAAATTGCACCATAACGGAGCCGGAGTTCGGAAGAAGCTGTTAAAACACAGGGACAGGGGGAGGCTGCCCTTCAGTGCATATATATATATATATATATATACACATATATATATATATATATCTATATAGATATATGTGTATATATATATATATATATACACACACACATTGTCCCACGGCTGCTGGAAAAGCTTTCGTAATGCTAAAAGTTGAATAAGCAAGAGAAGGTGGATGAATTTTCATACTTAAAAGTGAGCTTACACCTTGCAGAATATTCTATCATCTCTGTATATTGGCAAACGCAAAGATTACTGGATCAAACCAAAACAAATAAAACCGAAATCAAGCGGAAAATGGGGTTTATCTTTGAATATGCTGCTTCATTTTTAATTAAACTTATAAGTTATAACCTAATCCTAATTAATTAAATTAATCTTTCAGTTTATAAGATCGATAATAAAAAAAACTTGCAAGTTAGAGCTTTCAATTTGTATTTGTATTACTATTATAATATTATTATTATTTAATTTTGTAAGACAATATATATACCATATATTTAAACCTACTTTTTGGAGAGAGTTTATAACTTCTTTTTTTTTTCCTCCAGTACAATGATATTTACATTCTATTTTAATTAATAAGTTAGGTTCGAATCGAACCCCTGGCTTGAAGGTGACTATCCACAAGCCTTAGCCAAGGCATTAGGCCAGGTGGGGTAACTCGGACACGAACATACGGTTATTATACTTTTTCAGTAACCGCCACGACACGCCATTGCGGCATGATCCATGGGTACATATCTATACTACTATATAAAAAAAATAATGTGAATTTATAAAAATATTCATTTTATCTTAATTCTCATTCTTTATCTATTGATTCTAATGGTTTTTTTGTCATTTTACATGCCACCTTTCTTTTTTTTTCCTATATATAAAAAAATAATGTGAATTTACAAAAATACCCATTTTATCTTAATTCTCATTTTTTATCTATTGATTCTAATGGTTTTTTTGTCATTTTACATGCCACCTTTCTTTTTTTTTCCTATTTTTAAAATGATGAGACCCACATGCTTATACACAATCATTATTATATAAATAAATATTATATAATATGCTAATATTAATATTAATATTAATATATATATTTAATATAATAGTGTATATATATAGACACACATACATACCATACATATATAAATATGTACATACATACACATATACAATATAATATGTATATATATATATATACATATACATACATACAATGCTACTAAAGTTGAATGAGAAATCTATAGGCTTTTAGTCATTTTACATTGCATTATTTTTTTAATCTATTCTTAAAATGGTGAGACCCCATACACATACACAATCATTATTATATTATTATATATAAATACTATTATATATTATAAATGCTACTAATATATATATATATATATACACACACACATAAATACATACAATATACATATATATATGTATACATATAATATTACTTAAAGTTGAGTTAGAAATGACAATTACTCATCATTTTCTTAATTTTGAGGTTATCTTAGGCTATTTATAAAATGGGTTAAGTGAAACTTATCTGATATTCCAATATGTTTTAATGAGATCTATAGAAGTGGGGATGAAATTTATAAATTTTGAGTTTTGGATTTTTTTCTTGGATTTTTTTTATACCTTATGAGTTTTGGTCTTTTTTGGATTTTCTATGATTTTGAGATTTGTTAGTGTTAAACTACATATATGTTGTATATGCATAAATTTTCATTAATTTACTTATGGTATATATACACATTTAAATACATACACACAAATATACATTTAAACATATACGATTATCTATATATAATGTACATATTAATTTCCCGCAACGAAGTGCGCAGGCCATTTGCTAGTATATATATATATATATATATATATATATATAGAAGTGTGAAGGAGTGCGACAGGTACAGACGACCACTAGGGTAACAAAGATTTTCCTTTTTTGGTTTAAAACGAGCATTTTCCATAATTAACTAACATGCATATACAACCACAGAAATCTATACAAAGACCCAGGCTTATGGACGAATAAAAATCCCTTGCCTCATCTCAATATCTCACTTTGTGTATATCACGATCCATCCGTTAATTTAACTCTTCTTATTTCTTGTTTGATTTTAATAAAATAAACAAATAAAAGTTATTTTTTCTTGATTTAAACTAAAACATACCCTAATAATATTATAAGCGTAGAAACTTACTCTCAAAATTAAAAATTTTTAATTTTGAGCTAAATTTTTGTTATAGATAGGTTTTTTTAATTACTCTCTAGAATATAGTTTTAAAAACTTTTATTTAAAAAAATCCCAAAACCAAATAAAGAATAAATAGAATTAAATGAATGAAACACATGGTATATTCTAATACATTAGATATAAAGTTGGGCACTAAAATAGAACAGATGATTTCTATCCTTCATGGACTAGCTGCATTCAACTTGATGATCCAACATGACCAGAAATTATTATATAGGTCCAATCTACCACATCAGTGATGGTTTCAACCATTAATATTATGCCAACTCAGAGTTTTTTTATATTTACTAAAATTCTACCGGAATGATATTTTAAATTTTAAAATTTATCCTTAAAATCACACTTTTTACAACTTGGGGGCTAAACTTGTAGCTAAATTATTATTGGCTAAAATTTATGAATTACTGTAAGTTGGTATAGTATTAGTGGTCGGAACCACCGCTGATGTGGTAGGCCGTAATCATTAACTTGTAATTTTCTTCATTCAATTCAAGGTCATAATTAGCAACGTGCCCCTCCTCGGAGCCAGCTATGATATTGCTTCGTGGGATCCTTATTAGAAACATTATTTGTTGCATCCATGCATTTATATATATAGTACCCATGGACATGGGAGAAGCAAGACGTCCCTCGATCCGTCTAATGCTAGCTTAGCTACATCACGGATCAACTTGACAATCTGTCGGTAAGATTTTACTAATAGAATAAGAAGCGTGAGAATGCATAAAAGCAGCACACAATAGCCAAAGGGAGGGACAAGTATCAAGAGGAGGAGGTCACACAAAAATGCTCCTAGCGAGACAGAAGTGGTTTAATTCTGGAACGTAGCTGCTGGTGCACTGAGAATTTTGTAGTTGTAGGGTTATTGCAGCCATGGCCACCGAAGCGTAGATGAAGGCACAGACAACGAAAATCTTCATGATCATACCGTGCTTTTTAAAGGGGGAGTGGACGTCGTTTTGATACATCACTTGGAGAGTAGTGAGCAATATGAAGATGAGAGAGCCGATTGCAGCTTGGATTGGGGTCGAGTGACCATGGACTTCTGACCGCTGGTCTCTACAATATTTTCAATTATAATTGATAATCAACATTCTCCGATAACAAGAAAGAAAAAGTTTAACTATACAAACTTCTAACTAAAAAGTAAGTCCTAACCTTTCATCATGAGAGCCAAGATTGTTTGATTGGTTGTTCTGCATCTCTCTTTTTCAAGACGAGTGTGCTTGGAGTAGATGGTCACAGCTTGACGATCAGTTTTTTCAATGATGATTTAGGTAGCTCAAAACTGAGGTTACTCAAACCGCATATGACATATATATATATTCCGTCTTCAGATAACCAACCCTTCTTTGATCGATACTCTGACAAAATAACCCTCTTTTCTCTTTTTGGTCTCAAGTCTCCAGCCAAATTAGATTGGACGCAAATCCCGCACACTTGACACTCTTCACTTTGCAGTGGCAACATGATATATATATAGACTCTCCACTGGTAAAAAAAAAATCAATGATATATCAACACTAATCCAACCGTTGAAACGTCGTACCAGTGGAAGAAGAATCCACTACCTACCGTTGCACCCGCGGAGGAAGGATCCACTGCCATATGAGACAAATTTGCTTTTGTCAACCAGAACAGCATATGATATATATATTTGTTCCTCCGTAGGTGGAGGGGAGGATGATAAATTGTCAGCTTATAACGAGGACTTTCTTTTGGTAAAGTCTACGAAAGAAAAGAAGTGATAAGAAAGTGGGGATCGAGGTAATCTCAGTTAGCTGCTTGTTTAATTTGTATGAAAGAAAAAAAAAATCAGGATGAGGTGAGGTGAATTAAACAAAAGAACATCTTTTTGGGAAAAAACCGCAAATCTTTGATTAATGAGTAGAAATATCGGGATTACAGGCCAGGAGGAATACCCCCACACCACACATGGTCGGTATCTAAATCACAATCAACACTTGCCAATCTATGTGCCAGTTTATTAGCTTCTTTTTTAACACGGATAAAAGTACTTTGAAAAAGATCAGAAGCCATCTCCCGAATTTCATGAGTTAAGACATTATTAATTAATTTAATATTATTTTGTTCTTTTTCCACCAAAAAAAAAATACTTTGTTCTTACGAGTTAGTGGGTTACATAGACATATGTATACATACAAATATATATGGGTTACTTTTGACGACCAAAAGAGGCAGCGCTGCCAGCCCGCACACCCGTGGGCAAGGTCACCAATGATGACGGTGACATAAAATCACAAGGCAAATCAGCTGATGAAACCTTTCATAAAAATCATAAAGAGTGTAATGCCTTTTGGAGATTTTGTAGCAATTAATTAGCAAGGAAAATATTAGCTATTATTTCTGATTTCGAGAAAGCATCAGCAGAGCAAAGAGGGGGGCAATTAGCTAGCAGATGAAGTGGATTGCCACCTTAATATAAAACAAATGCGAAGAGAACCAAGAGAATCGGTCGTAATCCCAAATTTTTTTCAGTCATTCAATGGCAAAGTTCAACAATTCTATAGCTTTTTGTAAAAACTGGTTGCTGGTTGATGGGAGCAGCTCTTTACGGCTTCGGATAAATAAAGTACAATTTATCCGAAAAAAGAAAAATTCCATAGCAGTTTGTTTTGGAGCCAATATATAGATATGCATATAACTGTTTTTATTTGCATAACTACAACAAACTATTATTCAGCTTAAAGTAGGGTTACATTTAGAAGGGTTTATCGCCGCAACCACAAAAACAAAAAACTGAAGCTGTTTCAGATATTAGATTTGAGGTCCTCTGAATACAATAGAGTGTTCCAAGACGGATTTCGCGGAAGAAAAGTGTCCTGAAAAAAGAGCAAATAAACAAATGGCCTAAAGTATATGTCAAAAGCATTGCACAATCAAGCACTGATGAATTAAACTACTCAAAGTAACATTCCCTCCGTTATAATAATCACACTTTCATGCTTTGCTTGGACCGAAACATGGGCATATCCAATGGACAATGGCCCTGTTATTAGTATTACTTATTACTAATACTAAATCAGGTTTTAATAGCCAAAATAAGAATCTAGAGACTCAGAAATCAAATTCAAAGCCATCACCAAAAACATAATAATTAAGAAGAAGAATTAGAAGTACCACAAAGAAACCCATGCTAGAAATGAAACAGAGATTGAGAGAGAAAGAGGACTAACGGAGAGATAAGAGCACGAGGGAACAACGGAGAAAGAGTGGGACTTGGCGTGATTGAAGGCAGCAACGTAGAGATGAGAAGCCAAACCCATGCCTCGCTTCGAAGATGGGACAAACGTGTGGATGATACCATCACTTTGCCATCGTGTCTCAAGACGTACTAGGCTTTCTTGTCTTCGGTCTCGGACCTCCTTTGCCTCTTGTTCCACACCATGTTCGGTGCCTCTGGGGAGCTTCCTGTTGCAGCACCGCTCGTCGCCTTTTCTCTCTATATATTCTGATTCGTTGTCCTTTTGGTCGTATTATCTATTTATGCAAATGCACAGTTCAGAATCAGAATGATTGACCCAGTGAGAAATCTGACCGGTTTGGTCTCGTTACGCGTCAGACAATCCGGTTACTTCGGTAAAGTCAAAGTTAGGAGTTGGGGCTTTGTTCTTTTTTTGGTTACTAGTAGAGATACGCCTGGGGGCTAGCTAAATGTAAAACCTTTGGGGAACAAAAAACCCCTAGCATCAGCGTTCAAAAAGTGAGTCATGAAGTCAGGTTGGTGGCGAAGTAATTCAACATCCAAATGCAACTCACACGCCGACTCAGCAAGGGCATCAGCTGCAAAATTTCCTTCCCCAAGAGTGTCCAAAATCTCACATCTCCATTCCATGTGCAAAAGCTGTTTAATGTCCCATATTATGCAAGCCAAAGGGCGGTTCTCGTGTAGATCAGCCTTTGCAAAATCAACCACCAACTTGGCATTTTAGCCGCACCTGTCGAAAACCTTCCTCCCATGCTATCATCAAACCCATCCTTGCCGCATGTAACTCAGCTACAATATTACTGCAGACTCCCAGGTGAGCTTTGTTCGACTTATTGGCTTATTATTATTGACAGTTGATCTTAGATTTTGTCAAAATATGTGTTAATAATTTCTTTTACAGTTTAAACTCATCTGCGTCAATTCGGAATTTTATGTATCATTATGAATGATTATTTGTCTTCGTTTTTATCAGACATTAACAAAAGTAAATGCTCAAAAATTTTAAGGTTGCTGTGATAGTTTGTTGAGCACAATATGTAACCCAACAAGGCCCAATCCTTACAACCATGAGCTGACTGACCTAAGCCCAAATCACCTAGCCAACCCATGATCAACCAATGGCCTACTCAGTACAGCCCAGCAGGCTACCTATATAAAGCAAATCTCAAAGCATGCATGGTAAGACAACACAAACACTGAATTACTCTACTTCTCTCCTGTTCATTATCTCTACTGACTTAACCATCGGAGAGGGATCAATCGGCCAAAGGCCGATCCCCCTTTGACTGTGTTCTCTCTTACAGGTTAACATCCCGAGGCCCATTGAGCCATCTGTCCACCACTGTAGGTCCTATAAAGGGTCCTCAACATTTGGCGCCGTCTGTGGGAACGACAGTGGCCATGGCTTCACCGGAGAGCAATGACAGTAGCCAGCTTCGGGATACTAACCAAAGGAGAACGCAACCTCAAATGCCAGTTCGACGCAGTATATTCCCAGGGGAAGGAAGCAACGCTGAGAGTCCGGCCACCAACATTCCTTCTTTCTCCTTTCCAACTGCCCAACGTGATCCCTCATCATCCCAACAGATACCTTTGGTGTTCGCGTTGAACACAACCACACCTGGGGGGCAAACAATGCCACAAGTAATGGACGTAACGTCCTACTTGGCTCACATGCAAACCCGTATGGATGAGCTTACTACTCTAGTGGAAAAGCAACAAAGGACGATAGCTGATCTGAAAGCGACTCGGCCGAACGAGGAAGAGCTACATCAGGAGCAGTCGCATCAACGACTACGTCTTGAAACTAGTCAAACCGCCCCCAGATCAAACTGGCGCAGACATCATGGTCAAGCGCCAGGACCACGAAGAGAATCTTCGGTCAGACGCACCCAGGCTTCTACTCGACAAGCACCGACTGAGTCTGCCCATAGTGCGACGGTAGAAGCACCAAGGCGAGCACGGGAACCGGAAGAAAACCAAAACCCAGAACCCTCCCAGCCGTCCAAAGGAGGAGCAGCTTCTCTCGGGAAGCCTATCTTGGACCGGTTGGATGGGCTGAAGGCTGAATTCGAAAATAAGCTTAAAGCCCTGGAAATCAACAGTCTCACCAAAAAGGATCATATGGAATGGCTGAATGAGGAGCACGATCCGCTCGCATTATGCATTCGCCAAGAGCAAACGCCACCTAACTTCAAGGTCCTGAAGTTGAGATACAATGGCAAGGGTGATCCCAAGGATCATATTACACAATACAGCAACCTGATGGGGTTATACGGAGCCTCAGACGCCCTCAAATGCCGAGCGTTTATCTGCACGCTCGAAGGGGCAGCACATACTTGGTACTACAAGCAACAGTCGGCCTCAGTCACCAACTTCATGCAGCTGAGTATGGCGTTTATGAACAACTTCTCCAGTCAGAGGAGAAAGACAAAAACCGCTGCCTCATTGTTGGCAATTCGACAAGCAACAGGAGAACAACTGAAAAGCTACATAGAACGATTTCAGGCGGCAATAGGCGACATTGAAGAGTTGACTACTGACTTCGCAGTCGATGCTTTCATTGCAGGGGTTAAGCATGAATATTTGAAGTACTCTCTCACGGATAGCAAACCGAAGCAACTTCATGACTTGTTCAACAGAGCGCAAAAATACGCAGACTTAGAGGAAAACAAACATGTCCCAGATGAGCTCTACAGACGACCCTCAGAGGCGGCCAAGGATATTAGGGGAAGAGAACACATTCGTCCCACATATGACAGTCGTCCCAATATAGATGACCGGAGCTACAGGCCGCGTGGGAGAGGCTTATCTCAGAAAGATGGAAAGAGCCTTCGACCGGAGGCTCCTAGGCATGATCGAATCAGACGGAATCAACCTGTCTCATTCCGAGTGGAAGAGTATACCCCACTCAATGCTACTCGCGCAGATATCCTGCACAGTATCTCTCGGGGAGAAATGGCCAATAGAATCCAGTGGCCTCGAAGAATGAAGCAACCCAATCGGAATGTGAGAAACGAAGGTAAATACTGCACCTTCCACGATGATAGAGGCCATACTACTGAGGAATGTTTTGACTTGAAAAATGCTATAGAAGACATGATTCGACGGGGGTACCTCCGGAACTACATCAGGAAAGACTCTGCACAGACAGATAAAGATATTCAACCTACAGAACGGCCCGAGCGTCGCGAACACAAGCGACCGGCTGTACATGGGGTCATAAACACTATTGTCGGCGCCACTCAAGAGTGGGCCGACTCTCAATCTAAAAGAAAGGCTCATCTGCGGAGTGTATGTCACTTGGGGTTGCAGGCCCCTCCCCCAAAGAAAGAGGTAGATGACGGATGGACTCTCACATTCTCATGGGATGAAACCGAGCTGTTTCAAGACTCAGGCAATGATCCTATCGTCGTTAAGGCGATCATTGGAAACTATGAAGTTAGCAAAATTTTGGTCGACAGCGGCAGTGCCGTCGACGCTATCCTGTACAATGCCTACAAGAGTATGGGATTTAAAGACGACCAATTGGAGCCGACTAAGCCCATTTATGGTTTCGGCAATAACCCAATCCCAGTCAAAGGATTGATCAAGCTACCCATTTGTATAGGCGATGGTGCACATGTGTTGAATGTTATGAACACCTTTGTTGTCGTGGATCAGCCCTCTGCTTACAATGCAATAATCGGTCGCCCATTGATGAAATACACGAGGATGGCGGACGCCGTGTATTGCCTCAAGGTAAAATTCCCTACCCCAAGTGGCGTAGGCTACATGCAGACCGACCAATACATGGCCCGTCAGTGCCATCTGCTATCACTTGTCATGGCCAAGAAGGCCGCCGAAGCTACAGAAGAATTGGCAGCCTTGGCAGAAGGCTCGACCGGGGGGCAACACTCCCAACCAATGGAATTGAACATGCTTATAGGGGAATCTGTGAATCAAGTTGTCGACAATGGTGAATTATCCCTCGAAGTCCTGGACACTAGAGACGAGCAGGCATTGCACAAGCCGCAGCCGGTTGAAAAAACCCTCAGTGTGCCTCTGAAGGAGGGCGAGCCGTCCAAGGTGACACAAATAGGCTCAAAACTTACAGCTCAGGAACAGTCGTTACTAGTTGAATTTTTGCAGAAGAATGTCGACGTGTTCGCCTAGACACCCGCTGACATGCCCGGTATTCATCCTTCAGTTATTTCACACCGGTTGAATGTCGATCCTAAGATAAAGCCGATGAAACAAAAGAAACGACGATTTGCCACGGACCGGCTCTCAGCCATACGAGAAGAGGTGGACAAGCTACTGAGGGCGGGGTTCATCCGAGAGGTTCACTATCCCGAGTGGGTGGCCAATGTGGTACTGGTCAAGAAACCGACAGGCAAATGGCGGATGTGTGTCGACTTTATCGACTTAAACAAAGCTTGCCCCAAAGACAGTTTCCCACTCCCATCTATCGACAGACTTGTGGATTCGTCGTCCGGCAACAGGTATCTCACTTTCATGGACGCCTTTTCAGGCTACCATCAAATCCCCATGGCCAAGGAGGATCGGGAGAAAACCGCCTTTATCACAGAAGATGGCCTATATTACTATGATGTAATGGCATTCGGTCTCAAAAACGCCGGGGCGACATATCAACGACTGGTCAACCGCATCTTTAGAGAGCAAATTGGCAGGTCAGTAGAGGTGTATGTGGACGACATGTTGGTTAAGAGCATCACTTTTGACCGACACCTGGAGCACTTGAACCAAGCCTTCAACACACTCAGAAAGTATAACATGAAGCTAAACCCAGCAAAGTGTACTTTTGGAGTAGAGGCAGGTAAATTTTTGGGCTTTATGATCTCCCGGCGAGGGATAGAAGCCAACCCGGAAAAAATTAAAGCTATTGTCGACATGTCACCTCCAAGAACCGTTAGAGAAGTACAAGTCTTGACTGGTCGGGTTGCAGCGTTAAACCGCTTTGTGTCGAAGTCGGCGGACAAGTGTTTGCCTTTCTTTAAAGTTCTTCGGACTAAAACGACAAAGAATCAGTTCTCCTGGACGGATGAGTGTCAACACTCCTTCGACCAACTGAAACAATATTTGAGCTCTCCACCATTATTAAGTCGACCAGAGCCAGGCGATGACTTGTTCTTATATGTAGCAGCTTCCGATGAAACAGTGGCTGCTGTGTTGGTCAAAAGAAAGGATCAGACTGACTCTCCTATCTACTATGTCAGTCACGCTCTGCAGGGTGGAAAATGCAATTACAGTCGACCAGAAAAACTCGCTTATGCGTTGGTAACCGCAGCCCGACGTCTACGTCAGTACTTCCAATCTCATCGAATCACGGTTTTGACCGACCAACCAATCCGAGAGATACTGACCAGGGTCGATTTATCTGGCCGCTTGGTTAAGTGGAGTGTAGAATTGAGCGAATTTGGTATCGAGTTTGGGCACCGAAAGGCAATTAAAGCACAGGTCCTGGCCGATTTCGTCACGGAATGTACTTTCAGTGGGCCTACTAACATACCGCCTGTAATCCCACATCCTAATTCATCTACCGCTGGTCAAGCTACTCTCAACAAAAAGCCCTGGACCCTTTTTGTCGACGGTTCATCAGTCAAAGATGGGGCAGGAGCAGGCCTTGTTCTAATCGGCCCTGACGGAGAAGAATATCAATATGGCCTGACGTTTGACTTTCCACTGTCCAACAATGCTGCCGAATACGAGGCTTTGATAGCCGGATTGAGTATAGCTGCTAAGATGGGTGTGCAAGACGTAAAAGTGAATACCGACTCTCAGTTGCTAGCAAAGCAAGTACTAGGTGAGTATGAAGTGCGAGAACCCAACTTGGTCGGCTACAATAAAAGTGTTGGAGACTTGTGGTCTAAATTCGCCAGCATATCTCTGCACCAAATCCCAAGAGAAGAGAACAATCGAGCAGACGCACTCTCAAAGCTAGCCTCGTCTTGCCCGACCATCCGCGGCAAGGTTATCCTGGAGCACGCTACTAGCCCCTCCAATCCACTCCAATTGATCACTCATCAGATAAATGACGAGGATAGCTGGATGACTCCCATTTTCAGGTACCTTCAAGGCCAAGTACCTACATCCAGGACTGAAGCTACAGTTCTACAACGTCGGGCGGCCCGATATGTTATCTTGAATGACACGCTCTACAAAAGATCCTTTTCCTGGCCCTTGCTGCGATGCGTCGACAGACAGGAAGCCGACTATATCCTCTGTGAGATTCATGAGGGTGTATGCGGTAATCATGAGGGAGGAAGAACACTGGCTCAGAAGGTCATCCGACAGGGGTTTTATTGGCCGACACTTAGGAAAGATGCTCAGTCGTTTGTAAGGAAATGCGAAACATGTCAAAAATTCGCCAAAGTCCCAAGACAGCCGGCTGAAGAGCTACATTTAATCCCCTCCACATGGCCCTTCGCCAAATGGGGACTCGACTTATTGGGACCGTTCCCTCTAGCAACCGCCGGCAGGAAATTTGTGATAGTCGCTTGTGACTATTTTACAAAGTGGGTTGAAGCAGAACCCCTTTCTTCCATCTCTCAGCGGGCAGTTGAAAAGTTCATTTGGTAGAGCATCATCTGTCGTTTTGGCATCCCACATGTTATAGTTACCAACAATGGCACACAGCTACAAGGCGACAGGGTCCGAACCTTATGCAATAATTTTTCTATTTATCTACAGGCCGCTTCAGTAGCACACCCACAAGCCAATGGGCAGGTAGAGTCCATGAACGGTAAAATCGTAAAAGCCTTAGAAAAGAAGTTGGGTGACTCTAAGGGAGAATGGGCCGAACAACTACCTGAGATACTATGGGCCATTCGGACCACAGCCAGCACTACTACAGGTGAAACCCCATTCAACCTAGTGTATGGCTCGGAGGCCATCATCCCTGCTGAGATTAGGGTCCCCACCTACCGTGTGTCTACTTTCGACGACTCCGTCAACGACAGTCAACTTCGTTTGAACTTGGACCTTGTGGAGGAGACCCGTTTGAACTCTCAATTACAGGCGGCAAATAGGTCCCAGCAAGTCGTTAAATATTTCAACTCCAGGGTGTCCGCTCGACAATTCCAAGTGGGCGACTTTGTTCTTAGAAGCTGTGAAGCAAGCCGACCCGCCAGTGAACACAAGAAATTATTTCCTAAGTGGGAAGGCCCGTACGTGATTGCTGAAATATTGGGCAAGGGAGCCTATCGACTTAAAGACTCGACCGGTAAACTACTGCCGCGAGCTTGGAATGCCATACATCTGAAGAGATTCTACTTTTAAGCCAAGCTACACTCGAGAATGAGCCACATGCTAAGTCCTAATGTTGTTCTACACTCTACAATCTACAATGTTACAGTCTACAATGTTTTTGTTATGATCAACATTCATTCAGGCGACATGAGTCAAGCTATTTAAACTTATCAAGTTACTTGTTGAATATTCTACAATCGACATGTTCTTACAATCGACATATAAGTATACACGGTTGCCAACTCACCAATTTGACTTGTGACCGGACTATGTAAGCAAATAGTAACGACTACGCACTACTGTCATACCGACTGTTATAGACGATCATTATAGGTTACAGACGATCAACAAACAAGTAAACCGAGTTATAGCTACCATGACGCTAGGCTCCATCAGAAAAAGAATTTCATTCCTTGAAATATATCTATACAATTCTGAATTAGCTACATATTTACACAACCTAACTACCCACATTCCCCTCCGGCTGACCCCCTTCAACCGGTTGAATCGGTTCAGCAGCCGGCGCCTCCATGGCTGGCGCCTCTGATTCAGTCGCAGGAGTTACTGAGGGAGAGGGCTCCGCCTGAGCAGGTGTTGGTACAGCGTCGGCCGCCACCACCTCATTTGTGGCCGTTTGAGTAATAATTTCAGTTACGACCGCCTCAGCCACACCCACCTCAGGGAGAGCCTCCATAGGAGCATCTTCGTCGTCGGGAATTGTGAAGTCGATCCCACTGGTATCCACTTGGGGAAACGCCTCCACAATCCTTTTGATCACCCATTGCTGGATGAACTCCCCATAGTCCTTCATGCTTCCCTCGAGTTCCCCCAACCTATCCTCCATCTGCTCTTCATGCTCAGCCGCCAACCCGTCGAGCCGAGCCTACAAGTGATCAACGCAACAAAACAGAGAAGGGTCACTACAACCAATATCTATACTACAACCAATATCTATACTTCGATCAAGTCCTAAAGGGAATTACCACAAGTCTTACCTGAAGCGCCGCCGCCTCTACCTCTTGTTCCTTCAGTTTGCCGGCTGTGGCTTTCTCTTCTTCTACTGCCACCTTCAGAGCCTTTTCCCTCTCCGCAGCTAGAGTCTGAAGGCTATCCCTCTCTTGCTGGATGCGCTCCAACTCTGCCTTCACTCGTTTCAGCTCCTCATCTTACTCTGATAGGCGGCGACCAGCAGCCGCCATATCTTCGTTGGCCCTCTTTACCTCCTCTTGCAACTCCTTTCTCTTCAGTTCGGAGACGGCCAACTCATCTTTTGCCTTCTCCATCTCTGCTGCCTGCGCCGCCTGCACCGGCTCTGCAGCTTTCTCCCTTGCCTTGTCGGCCTTCAGGTGGTAGATACCGGCGGCATTGAGCATTCGACTCTGCAATCACCCGCGTGTTGTCACTATTTATCCATGGATATCTTGAATTTACTAAGCTTACTTACCCTCTCGTGCAAGGCTGCTGCCGACAAGAAACAATCCATGGCGCTCATCTTGTCGCACATGTAATCTTGATCGACGCCCTCTACTAGCTCCAGCGCGTAGGCGGTAGCAACGTGTAGCTGCGTCAGTGCGCTGTCCTTCCTGAACAGCGCGTTGTCATATAAGAACGGGCACACCCTTCCCCCGTACATACTGGGTGGCCCTAGTTCGGTCTGTAGCCCGGCGCCAGAGGTGTTGACTTCAGTATTACCCTGCTCTACCAGGCTGGCCAGATGGGCTAACCTTCCTTGGCCCGTGGCACTCTGACCGAGTCCCCTAGAGGCCACGGTCGCCTAAACCTTACCGGCGCTGGGGACGCTTTGATGGGAGCTTTGTCCACTACCGCCGGCTACACGCTTGTGGGCAGCCTCTTCCCACGGGTTCGGTGACGCCGCTCTCTTCTGCCCCGCGGCGGAGCTACCCTGTTCTCGCGCTGGAGCCGCCTCTCGGATGACGACACCACTCGCTCTCGGACCGACGGTTGCAGCTCGTTGACCGACGGAGGGTGCAGTGGGTTGAGATGCAGCGGCGTCAGCCTTTCCCTTGCCCTTTCCCCCTTGTCTGTGAGAAGAGGGTTTTCCTTTACTAATGCACGCGAAGTCTCGGGCGCTGAACCCTCTCCTACCATCTCCACCTTCAACCGGCATCTCTTCAGGACCTGCAATAAACGACAAGTATCAGTCTGTAACTACTGTGAAGCTACAAAGATCTAGTTCAAGCTACAATACCGAGTAAACTCCCAAAGGGCGTTTCTAAGTACGGCAGAGCTAATTCAGGATCTATCGATAAAGCAGTTAAGTTAAATTCACTCTCACCTCCCAGACTCAAAGAACCTAGATACCCCCCAACCCAATGACTACCTGATATAGGGTCATTCGACGCCTCGACTACAGGCGACCTTGCCACAGGCGCCGACGGTGACACTCTTCCCTCAGGCTACTAAGGCGCAGCGGGCAGAGCAGGCGCGACGGAGGGAGGCATAGATGAACCGGCGGCATCTGGTTCACCCATTGGAGGGATCACGCTCAACACTTCTATCCCCACATCGAGTGGGCCATAGCCCTCTTTGGCTCTCCCTCCAGTCCCTGGTGGACTTAGACCGCAATCGACTAGCCTCGCCGGGTGAGTACAGTCGTCGCAGTTGATTTTCAGATCTTTTTCGAAGAAATACAGCGCTTGCTTTACCTCATTCATTGCCAAACTGGGGCCTCGATTGAGCGCCTCTAACACGTCCTCGCTCAAGCGCACCCATTCAACCGAGAAACCCCACTCTTCTTCAGCCGGCTTCAGCACCCCGAAGTAACGCTTCTTCCAATCTCTGTTACTATCGGGTACTTGGAATGGGTTACGCTGCTTCTTACGCCGGCTGTACAATATGTAAAACCCCCCTTGGAATTTTACCTTGAAAAGTGTCCTTAGCACTCCTACAGTCGGCACCCATCCTTTGTACCTACAGACGACTGTGAAGGACACTATTATACGCCAGGAGTTAATCACCAACTGGCTGGGGGCAATACCGTAATAATGCAGCACCTCCCTGTAAAATCTTGGCACCGGAACCCTAAATCCGACTCTAAAAGCTACTTCATAAAAACATGCACAGTTGCCGTCTTGTGTCACCTCTCCTGGCCGCCGGTTCGGCTTTATTGTCGCCACCTTGTATGCGCGGAGCCCACATTCTTCGATCACCACTCCGGCCCTCTCCTCGTCCTCCGCTCTCATTGTACGGCTAAAGTACACTGTGCGGTGCCGCGACGCCTCTTCATCTGCCGGCATATCCTCGTCCACCGGTGCCTTGCCTTTCCGCTGCCTGCTCGTTGCGCCCGCTCTAGTACCTCTGCCGCCGCCCCTGCCTAACGCTACCCTTTCCTCCCCCGAGACCATCCTTCCCGAATGGCTCGCACTCTCCTCGGCGCTCTCCTCCCCGGCGAACGCCCTACCACTATCTTCCCTAGACTCACTAATGCTACCCTCGCTACTTGCCATTGGTTATCTTAACAAAGCAAAATCAGACTTACTAATGCAAGAAGTCTGTCGTTCACCACCGAAAAACCGATGACAAACCGCTGATGAACCACCGACCTTCTTCTGGAAGACGAGCAACTTCAGAGAAAATCAGAAAAAATTCAAAACCCAGAATCTTTGCAAAACACGATTAATGGGGAGAGAGAAATGTATTTATACCACCTTGCCTGCTTACCCTGTCTTGACGCGTGGCACCTCGAAAACCCAACCGACACCTCCATAAATCCCTTTGAAATTTTCTCGGGACTCACTTATCCCGTCTCTTCCATTTCCCGCTCATTTCTTACCCTTCCAACCCTTCCCCTTCACCTGGCTGTACCCCACCTTCCTTTCAGTCGACCAACGCTCTTAAGCCGGCCATACTCCCTTCTGTCGGCCAAGCTTTTTCAACCACATCCCTTACAGCCGTCAAACCGATCACTTTATAATCGCTTTGCCGCCTGGGGGGCACTTGTTGAGCACAATATGTAACCCAACAAGGCCCAATCCTTACAACCATGGGCCGACTGACCTAAGCCCAAATCACCTAGCCGACCCATGATCAACCAATGGCCTACTCAGTACAGCCCAGCAGGCTACCTATATAAAGCAAATCTCAAAGCATGCATGGTAAGACAACACAAACACTGAATTACTCTACTTCTCTCCTGTTCATTATCTCTACTGACTTAACCATCGGAGAGGGATCAATCGGCCAAAGGCCGATCCCCCTTTGACTGTGTTCTCTCTTACAGGTTAACATCCCGAGGCCCATTGAGCCATCTGTCCACCACTGTAGGTCCTATAAAGGGTCCTCAACATAGTTCAATTTTGTTGATAGGTTGACGGAATCAAAATGATAATTGGCTATACACATTATTAAGGATGTGGCACGTGGTCTAAAAGGACAAAATTTCAATTTTTGGTCATTGTACAATGTGATGTCGATAACCTTACTCAACCATCTTCTACAATTTGATCATTTTCAGCTCTAAACATGTTATGATATCTTGTCCTGAGAGTGTAATGAAAATAACGTAAGGCAATGCTGAAAGGAGGGGAATAAATAGTAAATACAGGGAAAAAGAAAATATCAGTTTATTGGCTGCAGTTCGGGAGACTGTAATGGGCTTTATTTAAATTAAATGGGCTTTCTGAACTACGAACACAGCCTATTAGACTTTAGCTGGCTTCGGTCAAATCAGGCTGAGAGTAAGCTTGAACTGGCTTCTTGATCTCGGATCTAATCCTAGGCCTAGCAAGTTATTAGATCTGGTTAGGCTACAGTCTTCTGTTCTGTTCCCGCCAGCTGAAATTTTAATTTGAGCTGAATTTTGTTGATGGAATCATAATGTGTTTTTTTTTTTTGCTCATGCCATGGATCATAATGCTTAATGCAGGGATCTGGCTACTCGCCCCCTCTTGTGTTTTCTTCCGGTAGTTATCCATGTCATTATGCAATGTAGTAACTTATTGTAATTTGTGCCAAAAAGTAGCTTTTACTTTTGTGATTAATGTTTTTTAATTATTGTAACTAGCAATTGACCCCGCTCCATACGGATTCGATCAGATTTGATGAATTTTTTATATGTAGACATATTAATTATAAATAAATCACATAATAGGTTGTAAGTATTTTTTACAAAAAAAATTATATATGCATATATAAATTAAGATAAAATTTAGCAAAGTAAAAAATATTCTAAAGTGATAATGTGACCGTCAAAATAAAATTTTACAAATTAAAGAAAGCTCTAAGGTGACAGTATAACTGTCAAATTTTTTTATCATCATAATGTATGGCAATAAACAATTAATAGATTATATAATAATTTTAAAATTTATTAATATTACAATAATCTTATACTTTAATACTTAATCATATTGTCAAAATTTCAAACTTTAACAAAAAAAATTATGTCAACATATTTATTCCATTAATAACCTGATGAAAAAAATTTGTCAAAATCTTCAAAATCTCTTAAAATAACCAATTGGATACACATCATATATATAAAATTAAAAAATAATTTTTAAAAGTTAACTATTTCTATAATAGTTCACTTATATCTTGTACCCTAATTTTATAAGTTTAAGCAGTAGATGCATCATACTTTGAAACTTTATGTCTCAGGTTAAAATTTTCACATATATAAATCCTTAAATATTGACCCCCATTATGCAGATATATAAATCCTTAAACATTGACCCCCATTATCCTTGGGAATTTATATCCTTTTTTTTTGTTTGTTAATCGTTATAATGTAAACTTTTAATTTTGAATATGAGATATTTTATTAAAAGAGGAAGAATTTACAATCAAGTAATAAAATCATCAGTCTCTAGCAATTCCTAACTTAGTAAGAGAAAAAGCTAAGAAATTATTTTTCCTATAAATATAAGAAAAGTTGCTATAAAATAAAGTTAATTCATAATTTTTATTAAAAAATAATTTACAATTATGAAAAATAATAAGTTGGATAATTACAAAAGTAAAAAAATAAATGAAAGAATAAAAAAGATAATAAAAAATTAAAAGAAAATGAAAATAAAAAAAAAAAGAAAAAAAAAACAATTGCCGCCCCCTACCCCGTCCCCCTCCCTCTACTCTTTCCCCTCCTCCAATAAAAAGTTGCTCTGCCCCCTCCTCCAATAAAAAGTTGTCGGATGACAACAAAATAATAAGCCCCTCTTACTTTAATAGTAAGTAGATTTGCATTGACTTTTTGAAAATTCTTAATTGTATGTCAAAGAATTTTATTTAAGTAGATGGGAAGTAGTTTGATATTTGTTGTTGATTTAAACCCTTACAGCGACAAGGTCAATGTCATATCATAAAAGGATTGTTTTACAATTTTTTAGAGAAATAATGCATCTTTTTGCATTATTTGTTCTTGGTCTTTATGATTTTTGTTTCAAAGGGAGAGCTTTTCATAGATTGCATTCACTTGAGGGATATAGGCTGGGTAATATAAACTCTGTTAATATACCCTTGGTGTTTGTTTGATCTCGATCTTTCTATGAAGATATTGGATTTATCATTAATTATTTATGACTTTTATCTTTGACTAGCAATTTGTCCCACACTAATACTACGAATATATATTAAATTTGATTTGATCAATTTATTAAGAGAAAAACAAAAAAAAATAAAGATATGATGTTCATCTATAACTCCATAAATAATAATTAAATAAAATTTAAAAAATTAATAAACTTATATATAAGAGAAAAAAAATTAGAAAGTCAAAAAAGAAAGAATAAATGTCAACATTTTTAAGACATTGAATTAGAAAAAAAAGTTAAATTCTCACATTTAAGTGTTTTTAATAAACATAAAAAGTATTAAAAAGAAGAAGTTTTTTGACGAAATTACCAAATAATTCACCTCTAAAACTACCAATTGTCAATTGGAAAATTTTTTTAAAAGGGTGGTCTATTGAAAATATTTATCCATTGATAATATGGTAAAAAATAATTATTAGTAAGTCAATTGCATTTTGTAAAATTTGTAACAAGGAGATTACATTTACTTTTTTAACCCAATTAAAAAGAAAGAGAAACAAAACCCTAATATAGTTGTGTTTTTTTTACCCCAATTCAATTATTAAAAACCCACAATCTCTTATGACTAGAAAAAAGAAATCGCAATCTTGGAAAAATTTTGTCGAGATTCAATTACTGATGCTGATGGATGTTGTCGATTGGTTACATTGCCTTTTGTTCTTCTTGGTATTGAGTCAAGCCTTCCATTCAATCACAAGAAGTAGGGGGAGAAGTAACAAGTAACTTGCAGATTTTTGCTAATAAGAAACTTAACACTAATCAACACCTGGGGGCATAGGAAAGTGGAAGAACTTGTTACTGATATTCATCATAGTTGCCAGGTTGGTGAAACAATAAACCTTGGCCAAGCAGCTTTCAAAATTGCGCTTAATTTTATATCTAATATTATTTTCTCATTTAATTTAGTTTACTATTTTGATACTGCTCAGGAGTTCAGGGACATTGTGCAGTGACTCACGGAAGAGTTAGAAAAACACAATTTTGCTTATTATTTCCCTAGCATTCTTGGCAATCTTGATTTGCAGGGTATAAGATGTAAGATGACAATTAGAAATCAAAATTTTTCCAAGATTGTGGGTTTGCTTTTCTTGGTCATAAAAGATTGTGGGTTTTCAATACATGAATTGGAAAAAAAAAAAAAAACCAGTTATATTAGGGCTTTTTTTTTCTCTTTCTTTCTAAAGGGGTTAAAAAAGTAAATGCAATATCCTTATTACATATTTTACAAAATGTAATTGACTTACTAATAATTATTTTTTATCATAATACCAACAGATAAATATTTTTAATTGACCGTCCTTTTTTGAAATTTTCCCTTCTCAATTTAGAGGTAAAAAATGAGATTTCCACACAGTATTAATTTTTTTAGCACAAAATTACAATTCAGCCAAGTAAACAAGCTATTTTATACAAGATTAGAGAGATTGAAAGGGGATTTACTATAGGACAAAAATAAGATATAAGTATAGATTAATGTACATTATTTTCTTTTGTTGCCTTTGTCCCTTCATAACTTTTTCCCCCACGTTCCCCTCCATAACTCTTTCAATTACCTTCCTTTGAATGTTATGCATCCCTTCTTCTTCCACTCTCCAAAATTCAAAAATTTTAATAAATGAGTTTTCAATTTTTTTTTATTGATTCTTTATACTTAGTATTAATATTTAGATTTTCAACCACGACCAAAGTTTTAAGAAGAAATTCTTCTCCAATATGTTTTCCTATTTATGAATTGATAGATGGTTGTCAACTGCTTACATGCTCGAAATGGTACCTATATACAATAGCACTCTCTTTTTGTATTAATTTTATACTCAAAGTATTTAAGTTAGTATACTCATGAGTCATGACAGGTTTCAAAGTCCTTATCTAGCCAGTCCAACCATCCGTGAAGAGATTATTGGTATTGGGGAGACTATTTTGAATTTAATTGCATTGCCCGGAAAGAAAGATGCCCATCTTACAAGAATACATTGTTCGAGTAATAAGAACATTCATTCTTTACCAATCACAAAAATCTAGCTCTAGTCTTATGTTGATTGTTCAATCAAAATTAATTCAAGTATTGTGTGGGTGACCCGCGTAACACGCGGGATAGTTCCTAGTATTCTATAATATCCACACTGCCACATTTTATTTTATTATAAATTATTAGGCAATACCAAGTATAAGAAATAATATCTGAAATACTCAAAATCTTAAACAAATATTAGAACACCAATAAATTATATATAATATACATACCTGATTGGACAGCCATTAATAATTAAGCGGAAGCAACAATGTGTATCCGGTCAAGCTATGACCTTCCTCTTCTTCTTCTTTTCAGATGACAGATCTCAATAGGAAGAAACTGAAATTATGAAGAGAAGAGGGGACCGTAGCCAACTATTTATATTAACCCTAATTATCCCAGTAGTAATCATCCTCATAAAAGGCCTACTGGGCCAGGCCTACACAACTGCCATACTACACTAATTCAAAAAAGATGTGCAAAGCCCATACAATAAAGATCACTTATCAAAATTGGGCCTTCATGCTTGTTTTCCACATAGACCAAATTACTAGCTTGTTTTAATAAACAACAAATGACCAATTAATAGTAGCCCACAAAATAGAAAATTCTAACATTCTCCCACTTGGGCAATATTAATTGGTGTTTATTTTAAATTTTAGAAAATATTTTCAAAAAACATGACACCAGGCTAGTTAACTTAATTTTTGATGTGGTCACAATTTGAAAACAATTCAGTCCATAGAAACAACATCTCATGATCATGTCCATTAAAACCAACAAATACTGAATCATGGCAGCCTTTGTACCCCTTAATGATACAAGACCAATCCATGGTTACAAGTATAAGTGATCTTATCGACAATGGATCTTAGTGTGGTTGTGTAGCAAGAAAATAGCACCAAATGTGATCTTAATGTGCTACTTTCATTGTCGGTCCTTTTTATGATTTCTCTAAACAATATGAGAAATCTCTTTGGCATCAACAATATGCGTGTATGTCTCCCACTGATCCTTGAGATCACTATATGGTGCCATTTATGAGACATACCCAATTGACAAAACAGTCCTACTGAAGATAGACACCAAATCTTAAGATTTTACAACTTATATAAGCAAAGCTTCATCAAAGTACATGTACATATGAAAATAAAAGATAGCATGGATTATTCTCAATAAGAATCATCAATCAATCATCATAATGATGTCTCAAAACATAAATGAGTCTCAATAAAAATAATGTAAACTATAATGTGAGAATTCATAACTCCCACTAACCAAGTACATCAAAAGACTCAATAACACCCATGCTCTCAACATGTCTACTAAATACTATAGGTCTCAACCCTTCAGTCAAAGGATCAGCAAGCATACTATCGGTGTCATTGTGCTCAACAACTATGTCACCATTTTTCACAAAATCCCTCACCTTGAGGTATTTTATCTCTAAATGTTTAGACCCACTAGTAGTTTTGTTGTTCTTAGAAAACAACACTACAGATCTATTATCACAATAAATCATCAATGGTTTCAAGATAGAATCAACAACACAAAGGCCTGAAACAAAATCTCTAAGCCAAATAGCTTGCGTAGCAGCCCCATAACAAGCAACAAACTCAGCTTGCATAGTTGAAGAAGCTAAGAGTGTTTGTTTAACACTCTTCCAAGAAACAGCTCCTCCAGCTAACATAAAAATGTACCCTGAGGTGGACTTCATATCATCCTGACATCCAGCAAAATCAGAATCTGTATACCCAATAATCTCAAGATTATCCACCTTTCTATACACTAACATATAATCTTTAGTCTTCTGCAAATACCTCATTACTTTCTTAGCAGCAACCCAATGATCTAAACCAGGGTTAGAAAGATATCTGCCAAGAACACTTACCGCAAAGGCAATGTCAGGTCTGGTGCAAACCTGAGCATACATGAGACTCCCAACTGCACTGGAATAGGGAATGCTTTCCATGGACTTCTTTTCCAAATCATTCTTTGGACACTGATTAAGACTAAATTTATCACCTTTAATGATAGGTGCATCTCCAGGCTTACAATTCTGCATATTAAACCTTTTAAGCACACGATCAATATAAGCCTTCTGAGAAAGTCCCAATAAATTTCGAGATCTATCCCTATGAATCTCAATCCCAAGCACAAAAGAGGCTTCACCAAGATCTTTCATGTCGAAAGTCTTGGTCAACATCTGCTTAGTTTCATGTAACAATCCAACATCACTACTAGCAAGTAAGATGTCATCTACATACAGTACAAGAAAAATGAATCTACTCCACTGATTTTAAGGTATATGCACTGATCAACCTTATTCTCCTCAAACCCATGGAAGTAACAACCTCATCAAATTTCAAGTACCACTGTCTAGAAGCTTACTTAAGCCCATAGATAGACTTCTTGAGTCTACAAACCAAGTGTTCACCTCTAGGCTCCTCAAAACCTTCAGGTTGCTTCATATAAATCTCCTCACTAAGATCGCCATTCAGAAAAGCTGTCTTTACATCCATCTGGTGAAGCTCTAAGTCAAAATGTGCTACCAAGGCCATAATGATTCTAAAAGAATCCTTTTGCCACTAAAATCTCTCAATTTTCCCTTTGGAATCTTTCTTGGTTTTATAGACCCATTTGCAACCAATTGGCCTACAACCATTTGGAAGCTCAACAAGCTCTCAAACACAATTTTGAGCCATAGAGCTCATCTCATCTTTCATTGCATCCATCCACATATCACACTGAGAACTACTAACAGCTTCACTAAAGCTCACAGGATCCACAACATGACTAATATCATAATCACTTTCTCCAAGAAAAATAACATAATCATCAGAAATGGCTGACCTCTTTTGCCTAGAAGATTTTCTCAAGGGAACATCAACCTCATTATTTTGAATAGGAGGAACTTCAATTGGAGCATTATCAATACTTTTTAGGATGAGGATCAATAATGTGTTGCCCAGGATCTTCTCTCTCAACATCCATAGGCCCCACACTACCTTGTGAAACAGGCAGAGGAAGATCAACATGTCTAGCAGGTTCACTATGAACATTATCTACCACAACATCATCGGCTATATCCCACTCAAGAAATTTCGCCACTTGAGACTCCACAACTTTAGTGCCACGGGTAGGACAATAGAATCTATATCCCTTAGAATGGGCTGGGTATCCTATAAAGAAGCAGCGAGTAGTTCTAGGTTTAGTTTTCTTTTTAGAAGGATTATATATTCTAACCTCAGCAGGACAACCCCAAACTCGAAAATGGTTCAAACTAGGTTTCCTACCAGTCCACAATTCAAAAGGTGTTTTGGGAACAGATTTACTAGGTACTCTGTTAAGAATATACAAGGCAGTCTTAATGGCTTCACCCCAAAAAGACTCAGGAAGATTAGTTCTACTCATCATGCTCCTCATCATATCCTTAAGGGTGCGATTACGCCTTTCAGCCACACCATTCTGTTCAGGACTACCAGGCATAGTATATTGGGCAACAATCCCACACTCTTGCAAGTATTTGGCAAATGGACCCATATGCTGCCCAGTTGTACCATGTTTGCCATAATACTCACTACCACGATCAGACCTAACAATCTTAATGACTTTCCCTAATTGTTTTTCTACTTCAGTTTTAAAAACTTTGAATTTTTCAAGAGCATCAGATTTTTCATCAATCAAGTAAAGATAACCATAACGAGAAAAATCATCAATAAAAGTAACAAAGTATTTTCGACCACACAAAGTAGGTGTAAGAGGTCCACTAATGTCAGTGTGCACAATTTATAAAAGGTCAGAACTTCAAGTTGCCCCTTTCTTCTTAGTCTTAGTCTTTTTCCCTCTAATGCAATCAACATATGTGTCTAAGTTTTCAAAATCAAGAGAAGGTAAAATGTTTTCTTTTATAAGTCTTCCAACTCTTTCATTAGAAATGTGACCTAATCTTTTATGCCACAACAAAGAAGACTTCTCTTTAATCAAAGGCCTTTTAGACACAATGCTTTTAATATTCATGCAACTATACTCATTATTAGGAGATAAACTCAATTTGTAGAGACAATCAACAAGTTTAAAATTTCCAACAATATTTGAGTTTAAAATCAAATCAACATTTCCATTTCCAATGCCAAAATAGTATCCAATTTTGTCTAAAGCAGAAACAAAAATCAAATTTCTCCTAAAAGATGGAATGTGGAAAACATAATCCAAAACAAGTTCAAAACCAGAATTCAAATTTAAACCTATGGTTCCTACATGCTTAACATCTACTTCAGCATTATTTCCAACTTTAAGCTTGGCCTCACTCTCACTTGGCTTCCGTTTGCTTTTGAATCCCTGCAATGTACAAGCAACATGAACAGTTACACCACTATCAAGCCACCAAGAATTTGGTGGGGCACTAACAAAATAGGATTCATAACAAACGAGAGCTAGTGAGTTGAGGGTTAATGAGTTACCTCTTTGTTTATTCTTTTTCTCTAACCAAGATTTAAACCTGAGGCAATCGACCCTGACGTAACCTTTCTTCTTACAAAAGAAGCACTTGACATCTTTCTTAATGGCAGCATTTGGAACTCCTATCCCTTTAGTCTGACCACTATCCTGTCCTTTATTGTCCTTAACCTTATTAGGAGCATTAAATCTAATCTTCCCAGGTTTTCCAAGGTTCTTTCGGTAATGAGGTTTGGAATGGGTGGTAAGTAAGGCAATCTCATTTTTTTCTTTCTTGAGTTTTTCTTCCTTAGAAACACATTTGGCAATAAGGTCATTGACACTCCAGGTTTCATTCACAGCATTATAGGCAGTTTTGATTTGGGTGAACTCATGAGGTAAAGCATTTAAGGCATGGTGAACAAGGAATTGGTCAGGGAGAGAAATTTGATGGGCACCTAGTTTGGTTTGAATGTGGACCAATCTCATAATGAAATCTCTAACACCTCCTTCACTATTGTACTTCATACTCGTTAGCTCACTCATAAGAGCCCCAGCCTCAGACTTATTGGATTGTTCATACCTATTGCCTATAGCAGCATAAAGCTCCTTAGCATTTTCCATCTTTTCTAGACCACTCATAAGATGTTCAGCAACGGTTCTCCTAATGGCCTCTACACACATACGGTTTACTCTATCCCATTGAGCAAACAACTCCTTTTCAGCAGCAGTGCTCTGATCAGTGAGAGCTGCAGGCTTATCAACATGCAAGGCTATGTCTATCTCACTCATAACAAAAGTAAAGTTCAAGTCCTTAGACCACCTCTTATAATTAGAGCCATTCAGAACCTCAACAGTAGCTTGATTCTTATTCACACCAAAAGTCACTAATTAAAACAAAAAACAATGCAACTTATTAGTTAATGGCCAAATATATTAAGCAACAATTCATAATGTGCCAATGAACAACCAAAAGCCCCGGTGTATCATCACAGACTCCCCTTTGGGCAGAGAATGTAACATACTAATAGCTACTCTTCATATAAAGCTAACATGAGATATTCCAATTTTGAATAGCTATCCCCTTTGGGCAGACAGAAATTCTAAATCAGTTTACCGCAATCACAATGCTTTATTTAACATACCAAATTGACTTACACAATAACCCCCTTTGGGCAGGCAATTGTATAAAACAATCAAGGTACAATCCCGTAGCCAATGAATGAGATAATCTTCTATTAATATCAATAAGTGAGCCACTTTGGCAGCCAAACACTTATATCAACTAATAAAAGACTTTCTTAAACCGGGAAAAATTTAAGTTTGCCCAATACAAAATTTGTATACTTGACAAAATATATACAATAGACCATTCAATATGAGATACGGATACCCAATGTATCTCATGGTTTTTCAAAAATTATATGTTACATTTAATCACAATGTCTTAATCCTTAACAAATTAATAATAACAATTTCGAGATTCCAACAAGTCATGCATATAAAATAAGTCTAAGAGAATATATATTTTGGCCTATATTAGGAAATTACATATTACCAAACCAATCCTAGAATGCCAAAATATTTCACAATAAACAAAATAATAAAAATATGCCATAACTTGTTAAAATAATAATAATAATAATAATCATAATAATTGAATAACAATTACTCAAAATAACCAAAAATGATAGAAAAGATAATAAATGAGTGCAATATAATGGAATAAAGCAAACAGACAAAACTAAAGAAAATTCCAACATTGCACGCGCTTTCACGTGCCTAAAACAGCAAGTTAACTTCCACAGTCAATAGTCAAACTTTGACCATTGACAAGCCAAATTCCAAATCGTCTTCAACCTCCGGCCGGTATAGCTTAACCCGCTAAATCAGTTTTTCGACCCCGTTCGGATTAGCTTTATTTTCAACCAGTTTTAATAAATTTTTTACTACCGAAACTTCATGTAATCTTAATTTCGACATATTTATACAAAATCCATGTATCAAAATTTATTAAAACAGCAAGAATTGAAATAATAAGCAAGAAATATTATGGGTTTTAAGCTAATTCATAAGCCGTATAAAATCTTGATTACCAGTCAACAACAAAATCAACTTTTATGCAATATAAACTTATTATTCGACCAAATAAGAAATAAGCAATAATAAGTATAGATGGATATTCATAAAGTAAGAGGAATAGAAAAAAAATCCGACTGTCCAAAACTTAATCGGAAAAATTTTGCCCAAAATTGATCTACCAAAAATAAAATAATAAATCTGATTTGAGTCCTAATATCACTTAAGGCCTAGCTCTGAATACCACATGTAAGAAATAATATCTGAAATACCCAAAATCTTAAGCAAATATTAGAACACCAATAAATTATATATAATATATATACCTGATTGGGCAGCCATTAATAATTAAGCAGAAGCAACAATGTGTATCCGGTCAAGTTATGGCCTTCCTCTTCTTCTTCTTTTCAGATGACAGATCTCAATGGGAAGAAACTGACGTTATGAAGAGAAGAGGGGACCTTAGCCAACTATTTATATTAACCCTAATTATCCCAGTAGTAATCCTCCCCATAAAAGGACTACTGGGCCAAGCCTACACAACTGTCATACCACACTAATTCAAAAGAGATGTGCGAAGCCCATACAATAAAGATCACTTATCAAAATTGGGCCTTCATGCTTGTTTTCCATATGAACCAAATTACTAGTCTGTTTTAATAAACAACAAATGACCAATTAATAGTAGCCCACAAAATAGAAAATTCTAACACCAAGTTCGAACTGGCAGACACGAGGATTTTTGGATTAAACCAAACCAAATAACTAAAACTGAAATCAAGCAGAAAATGGGTTTAATATATGCTGCTTCAATTTCAATTAAACTTCACTCATAAATCCTAATTAATTTAGCTTTCGGCTTATCATAATAACTTGAAAAATGGTAAGTTAGAGCTTTCAAAGTGAAAGATTAATAGCCAAGTACGTATTGGACGTAGGTTTGACTAATTTTGATCAGTGTGCTTGTTTAATTAATAAAAATTTAGACATATATATATATATATATATATATTATTATGCCTAAATTAAAAGAGAAGAGCTTAACCATTAATCTTGTCTAGTCTAGGATTTATGCAGTTCCTGTGTGAAACAGCATACGTGCTAATGTTTGATCTTTGCATTAAACCATTTTCTTTTCAAAAATTAATGATGGGTTTATGGATTGTCTCCCCCTCTTCCCCGACGCGTTTTCGATCTCAGAAGTAGAAGAAAAGAATTCAAATCATGTGCTTCCCATGTGAACTGATGTTGAAGCAAAGGGTTACAAGTCACATTTGTGATTTGTCCGTAACCAAGTTTGTTTTTAAGGCAAAAATTCTTCAGCCTTCACCCAACATATATAACATTATTTTCCATGCTTGGAAACGGGACACATATTGTCTCTCTTTTGACTTAAAAAGTGTAACGCGTTTCTTCTCCCCTTTTCTCTTTATCTTTTTTTCTCAATTTCCTCGAGAATTTCAAGTTGGCGAGCTAGTAAGTCAAAGCTAATCCAATGAATCAACAGTTTCCATGTACGACAAAAATCATGTCAATATAACATATCGATCAATCTCTTCCATCGTACGTCCCTCCTTTATGAGTGCTGCTGCTAGTCATTTTTGTCATCGTATGCCGATTGAAATTGCAAGTTTGCAACATAGCACTCTAGTATTATTATGTACTACTATTAGTACGTATTTAATTTTTTAAGTACAATAAATATATATGATATACCTACCCTTGATGTTCTTTCCATAGAAACTAGAAAATTTAGACCATTATTATTGGGGCTGACTAAAAGCTAATCGGCCTGGTGAACTCCATTGGTAGATTATATATATAAACATCTTAGTATACAATAATCATATAAGATCTTGACTAATTCGGAATAGAGTCACGTCGTATCTCAAATGAAGAAAACTCTTCCAAGTTAATTTTCTACATTCACTAATCAAACCCAAAATCTTATTTAAAAGATATTGAACTCATTCCATTTAATAAGTGTTGGTTCATTGGTAGAATATTACAAGGATAGTTCCACTCCAAGTAAAGTCTTATCGCAATACAAGGAAACCCTAATTTTCTAAGCACTATATAAGGATATATCTCCAGACAAAGGTATGATCGGGATGGCTAGAGATAACGCAAGCGGACGTCCCAATTCCTCTTCCGATCGGCTCTTTATATAATTTTTTGGGGTCTGTTTAAACAATGATTGCTAGATGAGCTTTCCATTTGAAATGTTCCACTTTTGTTCCATAACATATATGTTGAAACTTTTATATACCGCCAAGATAAGCATGCAAGATGTAATCAATATTCATATGCTATATACTGTTTGAGCAACCCCAACACCATGCGTGGGACATGGGTATATATAGAAGTTTCAAGGAATTGGAACACGTACGTACGCACGACAAGACCACTAGGGAAACAAAGATTTTCCTTAATTAATTAACTACGTACATGCATGCCTCACCATTTTCCACTTACATAAATATTAGTATATTATAGTAAGACATTAGTAAGACATTGGATGGGACAATGTCCTTGCTAGCTAGGCTCCTAGTCAACCAGCAGTCAACTTGACGATCTTTAATTGATTTCTTCGGGTTAATTCAGCTTGTAAGCATTAACTTGTTTCTCGATTCGATTCAAGGTCATTTGCAACGTGCCCCTCCTCAGAGCCAGCTATGAAATTGATTCGTGGGAGGTTGAACCGCATCCTTATTACAGACATTATAATTTGTTGTATCCATACAATATTTATATAGTACCCATAGACATGGCGAAGCAAGTCCCTTGATCCATCGAATGCTAGCTTAGCTACACCATGGATCAACTCAAAAATCTGTTGGTAAGATTTGAGTAATAGAATCAGAAGCAAGAGAATGCATAAAACCAGCACAAAATAGCCAAAGACAGGGACAAGTACCAAGAGAAGGAAGTCGCAGACGAAAGCTCCTAGAACGAGACCGAAATGGCTTAACACCGGAATGTAGCTGCTGGTGCAATGAGAATATTGAATTTGTAGGGTTATTGCGGCCATGGCCACGTACATGAAGGCAAAGACAACGAAAATCTTCATGATCAGACCGTGCGTTTCAAAGGGAGAGTTGTAGTCGTTTTGATACCTCACTTGGAGGGTGGTGAGCAATATGAAGATGAGAGAGCCGACGGCAGCTTGGATTGAGGTCGACAAGTGACCTTGGATTCCTAATTGCTGGTCGCTACAGTATATATATATATTATTAATTATAATTGATAATCAAACATTCTGCAAATAATTATAACAACAAAAAGTAAATATTTACAAAGTTGTAACTAATTAGTAATTAACCTCCAAACCTTTCATGAGAGCCAATTAGATTGCTTGATTGGTTGTTCGCCATCTCTCTTTCAAGACAAAGTTTGCTTGGAGTAGATGGTCACAGCTTGACGATCAGTTTTTACAATGATGATGATTTAGGCAGCTCGAGCGCGCATATATATATATATATATATATATATATATATATATATATATATATATATATGTCCCGTCCGTCTTCTGCAGATAACAAACCCTGCGTTGATTGATATACTCTGAGACAACAACCCTCTTTTCTCTTTGGTGTCCAGGCTCCAGCCGATTAGATACTATTACACATAAATAGACATAAATCCCGCACACTTGACACCCTCCACTTTGTGTATGTATATTTTGAGTTTTGACTACCAGCAGGACGCACATAATTTCTCATTTCTTTCATAAGCGGAAGGTCTTTCTTTTGACTTTATGGCAAAGTTTTTTGTACTATTATATATTTAATGGTAAAGCTAAAGTGGTATTATATTGGCTCAATGTCCATATTGGTTTTTGAATTATATAAAAAGGATAAATTGATTCTTTAACTTTTATTTGAGATAAATTAGTCCTTGAATTTTTATTTTGTGACAGATAGATCTGAATGAAAAAAAAAATAAAAAAAAACTCAAGGTTCAATATGTCCCAAAATAAAAATCTAGGGATCAACCTATCCCAATATATTAAGTTCAGGGACCAATCTGTTCCAAAATAAACAATTCAATGACCAATATATCTCAAAATAAAATTTCAGGGATCAATATGTCTCAAATAAAAGTTGAAAGACAATTTATCATTTTTAATATAGTTCAGAAACCAATTTGGACATTAAGCCGTATTATATTATATATTAACTTCAACAAAGTGATCATCATAAATATTGGATGTTTAAATTATCTTAGTTTAGGTCATGAAACAACTGAAAGCGAGGCCGGCCAAGAAAAGAACTACTATTAATTAAGAAAAGTGGAGATCGCGATAATCTCAGTACAACTTAAGCTGCTTCCTTAATTTATCTTATAGATAGAAAAACAATACAACAGTTAGGATCAGGTGAATTAAACAAATGGTTAACAATATGTTAAAACATTATCATTTTGCTCTTATTAGTGCCAAGGTTGCCGATGACAATGATGACCTAAAATCACAAAGCAAAACAACCGATCATGAAACTTTTCGCAAAAAAGCAAAAAGATGGACGTAATGCTCACTTTTGGAGATTCTGTAGCACGAAAATTAATTAGCCATCTGATTTCAGGAAAGCATCAGCACTAAAGCAAAGAATGAGGTAATTAGCTAGCAGATGATGAAGTGGGATTGCCTCCTTAATTAAAACACGTATGAGGACAACCGGGAGAATCAGTTCTAAGCAAAATTTTGTTATAATCACTCAGTGGCCAAGTTCAACATCTCTAGCCGTTTCTAGTGGAGCCAATATATGTACACATATAACTGCTTTCATTTGCATAAGATAATTATTTGCAAAAGTACAACAAACTATTATTCACCTGAAATTAGGGTACACTTAGCAGGTTTTATCGCCACAACCACAAAAGCAAAAAACCTGAAGCTATTTTAGATATTGGACTTGAGGTCCTCTGAATACAATAGAGTATTCCAAGACGGATTTCGTGGAAGAAAAGTGTCCTGAAAAAAGGAGCAAATAAACAAATGGCCTTAAAGTAAGTGTCGAAAGCATTGCATAACCAAGCACTGATGAATTAAACTATTCAAAGTAACATTCATCCGTATGATAATCACAATTTCATGCAATGCTTGGACCAAAACATCAAGCATATCCAATGGCCTTATTACCCCACTTCACACTAATTTTTCTCACATTTCCTGTGAGGAATTAATGGAATAGTAATATGCATACATACAAACAACTTCTTTCTTTCTTTCTCCTTTTTCCCTTCAAACAAACACAAAGCTTTTAAAGGTAGAAATTAGGTGACCCCATTTTTACAATTTATGGAAATATACAGATTAATAAGCTCCTATGAATAATATCCATATATAGAAACTCTTGAAGAAGACTAATTCCAAATCTCCAAAGGCATTTGTTGTTAATGGAACCGAATCAGCCAGATAAGCATGAATAATGTTCAACAGAGGTGAAAGCAAATTTCTTTTTCCATAGCCAAGCAAATTTCAGCAGAGGTGAAAGCAAATTTCCTTTTTCATATCTAAGACTAAATGCATTTATACAGACATTTAACTCTGTATGACACTGCATATGTCATATAGTATACAGTATAAGCTAACTGGTCTAGTAGAAAAAAACATAAAGTAAGACTTTAGGATCTGTCTTTTGACGTAGCAGATCTTTCTCTGATATGATAGTTTAACTCAAGTAGTGCAACTGATTGATTTTCTAAACTTAAATTCAAACCACGTTTTCAAGTAAACCTATTTCGAAAACTATCATCAAAATGCATATAAACAAATTAGCCTCTTGGTCTATGAGACACCTGTATGTCATACTGTTTCTAAATCTAACAAGCGCATGAAAGAAGTTTTTGTTATCGTGACAAAATCCAACTTCAAACAACTATTTGATGTGAAGACAAGCATAGTTCATAAATAAGCAAAAGTTGATCAGAATAGGTCAACAACCAAGAGGTAGCAAGTCAATGGTGTTTGAAAGCCTATTTTCGATGTATGTGGAAGAGAGCATTTGGGTCAGAGATAAAAGAGAGGAAAGTTAAATGCTTATTATCACTCAAATGGTACAAAATAAGATGAGGGGAAATAGATTCCTCATCTTAAAGATTGAAAATTTTCTCTCTAAAGCCATGTAAATGTTTGGGAGGGTAATAATATCATTGAGTAAGCCCGGATAAATGCAGTAGCAGCAGTATTAACAAACTTTATATATGCTCTTCTTAGGCTTCCATTCCCACAGCCAGCAAAAGCTTTGGGTTCCTAAATCGTATAAAATCTCCTGCCCAAAATATTCCGTATTCTTGAAAATGCTACTAAATTAGGTTTTGATAGCCAAAACAAGGACATAGAGACCCAGAAACCAAATTCAAAACAACCACCAAAAGCATAATAATAAGAAGAATCAAAAGTACCACAAGGAAACCCGAGTTAGAAATAAAACAGAGATTGAGAGAGAAAGAGGACTAACGGAGACATAAGAGCAAGACGGGATAACGGAGAAAGAGTGGGACTTGGCGTGATTGAAGGCTGCAACGCAGAGATGAGAAGCCAACCCCATGCCTCGCTTCGAAGATGGGACAAACGTGTGGATGATATCCATCACTTTGCCATCCTGTCTTAACACGTACTCTAAGTAGGCTTTCTTGTCTTCTGTCTCGAACCTCCTTTGCTTCTCGTTCCACGCTATCTTCGGTGCCTCGGGGGAGCTTCCTGTTGCAGCACCGCTCGTTGCCATCTCTCTGTGTTTATTTTAATTCGTTGTCCTTAGGTCCTATCCGATTGTCTATTTATGCAAATGCTCACTTTAGACTCAGAAGGATTGACCCAGTAAGCAATCTGACCGGTTCGGTCTTGTTTCGCGCCAGACAATCCGTATGCTTCAATTAAGTCAAAGTTGGGGGTTGGGGCTTTGTTCGACTTATTGGGTCTGTCCCTATTTAACTGTCTCTTTTTTATTAATTTATCACAATTTTGATCATTATTTGTGATAAAATTATAAAGTTATAAAATTTTTTAAGATAAAATTTGAAAAGTATAAATATTAAACTTTTTAAAATATATTTTTTAAAAATTTAATTATATATATATTTTTTATAATTAACGGTCAAAATTATGATAAATTGATCAAAAAAAACAGTGGATTATTGACAATTGATCTGGATTTTGTCCAAAAGGCAGAACAAAAAATCTAGACAAGATCAAGACGAAAGATGGGTGTCATGGTTCTAGTTGATCTGTCAGCATTTTAATGTTGGGACCGGGATTATCAACTGGTCATTGAGCAGTTGTTCCAAGGAATCGGAATGAAAGAGCTTAGGCCCAAGGGTAAGTTCAGCTCAAAATGCAAAAATGAAAAATCTTGTACTTTTAAATTCAACAATTATATGTATCTGAGAAAGTGCAAAGATAGAAGCAATATCTCAGCCAGCACCTAACTAGGGCTTGCTAAGAAGTTGTAGACAAATGATATCTCAGCCTCATCATACATTCTGGTAATCCAACAGCAAGCACGATGCGATGCTCTTTGGAAAAGAGTACAGTTCCATAATCTTTATCGCGGACACAACATATACAGAGAGTTCATCAAACTGAATGGAACTAAAGAGGGGAAAAAGTCTCATGTTTTCAGTCAGTTTCTGATTATACATTTCCAACTTTAAACCATATTTAATAACATTAATAAATAACAGCTTTGGAAAATGGAATTCTTTATTCAGCACGAGATTGACCAGCTCGGGATGAAAGGATGATCCCCACAATGAGTCCATAGAGAGCAAGTGCTTCAGCAAAGATAAGGATAAGAATCATACCCACAAAGAGCTTAGGCTGTTGTGCATTAGCCCTAAAAAACAATAGCAAAGAGTTAAAGAGGAAAACATGCAGCAGTTAGGTAGCATTCAAATTAGATCAATGTATACTGACTCGAATAAGAAAACAGTTCGACAACATTCAAATTAGATCACTGTATATTGACTACAATAGAAACCAACCACTATCCAACCCAGTCTAATAAACAGAACAGTTGTTCAAGTCAACTAAAGGTTGAATCAAACAAATAAACGGCCATCTCAAAGGTCAAGTCAAGAAGGACAGGACATACCAATATACCACATAATAGAACAAAACCAAACCAAAAGGAAAAGCATTAGAAGATTGTAAATGATCAAGACAAGCAATTAGACAAAAAGATCATCTACTGACAACTATCATCTAAAAGCCAGGATGTATTTCAAAGACAACACAGCCATGTAAAGTGGTAGAATAGGAGGGGAAAGGTGCATTACAAACTACCTTCGCCCTTCTAAAATGACAAATGAGCTCTTCATAGTCTTTACAAATCAAATGGGAACATGAATTTCTCACCAGATTGTAAGTGATCCTTCAAAAGCAATTTTTCCCTCCGCACTCGAAAAGTAAACTAATCGTAGTTCCTGGATACAGACTATTACAGTAAAGCTCAGCATATATAAATATATATATATATATATATATTTCACATTTACACTTCCTTTGAGCAAGATTTGACCCTCAAATTCTCATAAGAACCAAGGGCACATATCATCGGTCAAACGTAGGAATTAACCACATTACTTGGCACATAACCGATATCAAAATAATCCTCCTTTGTTCTAAGAGGGGTTGAGGGAAACCAGCAATCAGTTCCCCTGGTGTGCATAATCAAGGAAACAGAACCTCTTTGGAATATAGTAGTCTCTTCAAAAGATCAAAATAAAGTCCATTTTAAAACAAAATTTACTTGGCTCATGTCCAGCAACCGCTTTAAGAGCTAAATGAAACATCATGGATAAGAAAACTAGCATCAAGTTCAAAAATGAAACTAAAACAAATAGAACTTCTATAAGCTTCCAGTTGAATAGTACTTCAAAGAAAAAAGCAAGAATCCACAAACCAGAGTCAGTTGCTGTAAGAATCACAGTTCAACAGCTTAGCAAACAATTTCTATAAGGAAATAGTTTCATCATCTCAATGATCAAAATTCAAAACTTACAGCTCCATAATGAATGTAAACTTAAGCAAATGCAACCAACTAAAACTAAATTAAATTTACAATTCCACATCAAATTCAAGTCCAAAAACAAGCAATAGGAAGAAAAGATTACCTGACTCCAGCATCACCAACAATCCCGATTGCCATTCCAGCAGAAAGGCCAGCAAGGCCACAAGCAAGGCCAGATGACAAGTGCGCATACCCATCAAACAAATAATAAGATTTTGCTTTCGGATTGATCCCGGTACTGATAATAACAGCAATAATCAATCCATAGATACCCAAAACTCCAGCCATAACCACTGGAACTATAGATTTCATCACAAGCTCAGGCCTCATCACTCCCATTGAGGCCACCCCCACCCCACTCTTCGCCGTCCCATAAGCTGCGCCCATACCTATTAAAGAGAAAAACAGAACAAATCAAACAAAAAAACAACAAAATTCACAGAGCCTTTGATTCTATTTTCGCCCTTGCTTAAAAAAACCAAAAAAAAAAACTTATTATTCCTATTAATTTCCTCATTTATAGTGCTAAAGATTCATTAAAACTTCTAAATTGGATAAAAAATGAAATTTTGTTACAATCTTCCGGTGAACTACTATAAATTACTTATATTAGTAACATTAGTAATCCTTCAACTAACTACTTTGAACAAATTCCTTCGATACGGTAAATACAAATTAAAAAATTTCACATAAACATTACATCATTGACATAAAACTGGAGAGAAAATGAAGAAGAAATTACATGAGAAGACGAGAGCCGCGGCGGCTCCGAGGAAGCCAAAGAAAGGAGCAGTTTCGTCGCCGCTGAAAGTGGAAGACATTTTTATTTAGTATCTGTTTGGAAGCGGAGTTAGGATAATCCTTGAATTAGATCCTTATTACGTGTTTCTTCTTTTCTTTACTTTTTCAATTTCCAGACAGAACGTGAAGATGGGATCGGGGATGGAAGGAACGCGAGGAAGGTGGTGACTGGCATGATGATTATGATTTATGAATGATGATTGATTGGATTGGCTAGATTTACCACTATGCCCTCTTTGTTTTACCTGGATCAAATTTGGCCCATACGGCGAGCAGGGCTTTTTGAGTCCAAGGATTAAAGTAAAAGCCTTATGTTTAGGCTCTTTTTGCTATAGCTTCACAATTGGTTGCAATAGTGCAATGAAGAAAAAGCAGCCCTAGCTGCACGATCCACAACCGCAGCTTCTGCGGTCATCCGCTGCACCCTCCCATAGCCAATGAAAAAAGTTGTGATTGGTTGTCCGTATATGAGAACTACACAATAGCTGTTGGATCCCTTTGGCAACCCTTCTCTAGTGAAAAGTAGAAAAAAGTGCTTTTTCGCACTAGACAAAGTTAGCAAAGGAACCCTTAGTCTGGCACGGTCATAAGATTGGTTCTGTAAGATTGAAAATATAGGTGATTACAAGATTGATTACTATAAGGAGCTATTTGGTTTACCAAATCTTAGATTACTTAAATTATGTGATTATCACTTTAAAACATAACCTAGTGCCCATTCATAGGAATGTACTCAATTTCTGTTTAATTTCTGTTTTGTTGAAATTTTTGGAATGTAATATTAACTTATTTGGTTTGGGGTTATATTTTCTATCAAATGAGCATTTTACTATAATAACCTATATGCAACACTTAATGCCACGTCACCGAGCTTGCGGGTCGGGGCAATTCAATTGGTGAGAGGCGTGCTTATAAGAGCAACAAAACCCTTGGTGGTCTGAGTTCGAGGAGTGCTGCAAGCACGTTGATACTCGAATTTGTGATGGCCAAGGGATAATACCTTTGTTGGGTGGGCTAAGCCCACCACCATTTGTAAGCCTGGTGGGCGAATCCCACTAAAGTTGTGGATGAGGTCTTGACTTGTCTGGAGAGTGCTTAGGGCATGGCTCTTACACTTAAACTTATTTCTTATTTGTTCAATGTCTTTGTATAATTGTTGCAAGTTTATTAAGTTTAACAATTAAACATGACTAACATAAAATTTAAGTAATAAACTTAACAAAATATTATATAATTAATTTAATAATTATATAAGTTAAGTTTAATTATACTTTTAACAAAAAAGAAATTATGTTTTTAGTTTAATTGAACTAATATATAATTAATAGTTTAATAATTATAAGCTAAATTTAATTATGTTTTTCACTCAAACAAAAATATGCTTCAAAAATTGTTGCAATATGCCAATTACATGAGGTTATTGTGGTTTAAAGTGGCAAAATATTGATGATAGAAATGGAAAAAATTTTAACATTAACCCGAAATCTCACATTATCTAAGTCATTGGGGGTATGAGATTCCTAGTAATGTGACACAAAATTTGACGTGACAATAATATCCCATTACCTTGGTAATATGATTACTAAAAACCAAATAAGTGCATATTACATTCCCTTGTGTACATTGCTGGAGTTATGCAATATAACTCTCAACCAAATGCCCCCCTAATGATGTAATTGAATTGTAATGATAAAGTGGGAAATTAAATGTCGGTGGGACGATAAAATCCCATGTGAACCTTTTGGTCAAGTGAAATTGAGTTTTGCTACATGACCCGTTTATAATTTATTCCGCCTATAACCTGTCTAACGTGCCTAGTATCGCTTTTCTTTTTCCTTTTAATACCCTACCACTGTACTCCCGTTGTCCCTCTTTATCTGTACCCTTCTAGAAGCTTTGTTTGTCCATTTGTATTTGTTCCTATCCCAACTGTAATACCCGTATCAAATACCTGTTTCTTTCCACCAATTAGAACGTGCGTTAGTCAGTAAGAGAGAGTGGTAAAGCCTTACTTAAGTGATAAAAAGGACATGGATGGGATTAAGTGATTAGTTAGAGATTGTAGTAAGGTTAGAAATTTAGACTGAAATTGTTAACAAATGATAGGGAATTTGAAAATTTCACTGCAAATGGTTCAGAAGTAGACAGTCTAAAGAGTAGAATTCTACACTGAAAATTTCATTACACTGACTTGGGATATAGATGGAATTCTAGTGATTTTTTGAGGGCAAAATGGGAACTAAGAACAAAATTATCATTTATGGACTTCATCACATGATGACAAGTGTCATTTGCCTAGAAATGGATGGCTAGGATTGGAACACATTTTGACTTCCTTTTTCCTAGTGAAATCCGGCCATGCATGTGTTTTATTCTAGAAAATTCAACAAATATTGCATGTTGTCTTCAACCTTGAGAAAGATGAGCAAAATCACCATTGTTGAAATCTTGAAAACCTCACTCCATAAACACAAGTCCTAAATTCTCCAAACAAGTCTACCAAAATTTCCTATCAAAATAAACCTCTTGATTAGCTCATCAACATTCCTAAACCAATTTCAATAAATTCAAGCTAAGTAAGGAGAAATTGCAATTGGAAAGTTTAGGGTTCTTGATGGGATGTTGCAATTCCAAGATTGTAGATAGGAGGTAGACAATCGAGGAGGGGCAAAACAACCGGAGCCGACGTTCCTTTCAAGTGACGAGTCCTCTTTCGAGGAAAATTGCATGTCGAATAGTGGGAGTGTATACCCTTCCCAAACCTGTGAGTGGGACTTTATCGACCTAAATAAATGTTTTGCTATTTGAATTATTTTTCTAATGCAATGGCTTGTTTCTCTTAAACTTCAATTGGTTTATGATGGTTCTTTATGATTTTGGTATGAGTTGACCTGTTTTATTATTTTTGCAACCAAGTAATTGGATTTTGTGATGAAGTTGATTGGAATTGATGTTATTAGAATTAACTTCGATAATGGACCAGTTGGTCACATGGCATTCAATTGAATTATGATGTTTACGTTATGATTGTGGTGGATGAGATGTTAGTCACTGCAGTGACGCCTCCCACGGTCCGAGCTTGTGGAGCCGGCGTGAGTAGGCTTTTCACTCCCACTTGGGGTGGATGGTACAGGGGTTGTTGTGCACACTACTATGTGATTATGCGACCCCAGTGGGAGTACTGCGGACATAGCCACGTACTACCCGTGGTGAAGGCCCGTGCCAACGCCGAGTAGAGGGCTTTTTGTTTTATAAATAAAGAGACTAGAGGAAACCTCGGCGGACTTATACCTCATCTTGGCCGGGTGAGGCTTAAACAATGTGTTTTGGCGAGCCCTAAAATGTTTTCTGACAGATGATTCTTACTTTGACTACTGATGTGTTATGAAGATTCTTAAATGGCAACTTAAAGTTTACTTATGTTGTGATCAATAAATTCTCGATCGGTAATAAGGCAACTCATTAAATATTTTCGAAACATTATAAACTTTCGATTCAAGGTTATACAAAGTGTGTGTTTATATTTTTATTTAAAATTTTATTGATGGTCTTGTCTCACTCACTGAGTATAGAAAACATACTCACCCCAATTTTCCTAAAATTTTATTTTTTTCAGGATAATTAACCGCTCAGTAAGGGTAGGCCGCTAAGTGTCAAGACTCGACTCCGGATACCTCACAGTAAGTCTATATGACTTATGTGTGTTTATTACTGGATCCACTGGTATAATTTGATTTGGTTGAAGTATTATTTACTTATGTTTATGGATTTAAAGGGGTGTTTTCTTTTAAGTTTTGAATTACATAAATGTTTTTAAAAATCCTATTTTTGTTTTACATGATAAGTTTGAATGGATTTATTAAATGGGTTTAAGATGCTATAGGCCTTGCGGGCTTCGAATTGTGGGTGAATCGCGCCATTCACAATTCGTGGCACGTGACAGTTGTCATATTCTCGACCTTCGGATCGGGGTGTGACACCAACATTAATTATTAATTTTCCAAAATTATCTTTTCAAACTATTTTCTTCATCTATTAAATGAATATTTTTCTTAAATTTGAAAGATAATCAAAGAATGAGAGAGATAGGGATAAAATAGGAAAGCCAACGTAAATATGTATGAAATTTTACACCATAACTACTTTTTTTACCATGTGTGAACGGTCAATTGGGATAAATAAATAGGGATGGGGAAAGTAATTTTTTTAAAAAAAAAACTTACCTTATGAATAAGCTAACTTTTTGAATGTGAAGCTAAACTTTTTTTATACTCATAAAAGTTGGTCCAATTAAGAGAAGTAAAGTCATGAAAGTTTTAGGCAGCTTAAGTATAGGCAGGTCAAAAGGTATTTTTGAATGAAAATTTTGGAGGTGCAAAAATAAGCAAATCTTCCCATGTTGGTGACGAAACTTAAGGCTCTGTCGAAGCTAGTGCAGTGTGATAAACGCCAAAATGATACTCATTGCACCTCATTGGTAGCCAAACAAGCCTTGGACTTTTTTTGGTAACTTTACAGCTTTTTTGGGGGGGTGGCAGTGCAGTTATCAACTACAACTATTTTAAATTCAGATAGGACAAATGTATCTCACAATGGCTTACATTTAAGGTCATTTTATATGATGGTATAATCATTCAAAGTTAAAAATTTTCATCGCTCTCACCACACAAAATTACCAAAGATAGCCTTAGAATACTAGGAAAAATAGAGGGAAAAACACAACAAAATACATATCTTTCTTAGAAAGGTGAAGGCACTCAATTGTTGGTATCATGGAATTGAATATCCATCGATACATCGATATATCCGTAATCGATATCGATATTACGATATTTTTTCGGTGGTCTTCAAGCCACAGGATATCCATCGATATATTTATATATCCGCGATATATATTGTGATATTTTAAATATCCGTTAAAATGTGTTGTTCAATTTTGTAATCCGGTCCAAATAGTAAACCAATTTAAAATACTTAAGTGCTTGATTTAAATGGAAAATTGCTTGGCCTATGGTGGAAACAAAAGACTCAGGCCTAAATGTCAAATTCAATCACTTTCTTATATTCCAGGATTCACTTGAGTAAATTTCAAAGTTGATGTCCTAAATACTAAAAAAGACGCTCTACACTTGAACATTTTTCTTATTCTTAAAATATTAATGGGGATCTTTCTTTATTACATCGTGTATTTGGCTTGCAATTACTTAATGGCAAAAACAATTACTTAATAAAAAAAACTTAGTTAATACAACATTAAACTTAAATACTAACTTGGGAAGTAGAAAAAATATAACACTTTATAAATTATTGTATATTTTTTTGTTATGCTTTAATCCACACAAAGCAATGAAATCGATTAGCCCATAAAACTCTACAAAATCTCGTGTATTGTTACTATACCATGAAACTACGAGTTAGAGATATGGAAGCTGCAAAAGATGAGATGTCAGTGCTAGATCCATTGAATCTTCTTGATGTTACTGTTGAAATTAGTGATGAAGATGAATATCCTCTTTTTCAATGGATTAGGCCTGCACATTTAGATGGCCGTGATATGAAGCTTAATCCTAAGATCAGTAGTTGTGCTCAAGAATTTGGGATTGATGTTGATAAAGTGATATCCGAAATGGTTGGCTTAGATTCTTCATCAAATGAAACCATCGGTCCTCCACCTGGATTCGAAGATCATTTAATGAATCAAGATGATGATGATGATGATAATGATGGTGATGATGATGATGATAATGGAAGAAGTGGGGAAATGACTACAACAACGGAGACTCAAGGTGGGGTGGAGAAAGAGCTAAAGAATATGGTCCAAGGTATGATTTTTCATATGATAGTGATCATTATAGACCTATTGGGTCCTTTTACCTGTGCGGCAACTTTTACACATGCTACATAAGATGAAGATCATGGGTCTCGCAAAGTTAGGCATGGAGCGAAAGGAAAAGGGGTGAAAAGAATTATAGGTAATCTTGTTCATGATTTTGGCTCCATAAGCATAACCACAGAACAAAGTTCAGTCGATTATAATGCACCAATGGAATCAAATTTTAGAAATTGGACTGATGATAGATATGGGGAATATAATTATGGAGCATCATATTCATCAAGTCAGTATCGGTCAGATTATTCCCATGAACAGCAAACTTTTCATGATGATCAATCAGCACAACCACAAGTGAATTATAGTCATTTCCCTCGCCTTGAAAATCTTCTGGTAGCTAGTACAACTAATTATTATGCCCATGTGCATAATTGTGTGAATAATTATAGAAATACCATGACTTAACATGAATATTGCTGTTATATTCAACCTACCGATGGAAGTCATGTTAATACTTTTGAGCCTTTTAGAAACTCACTGCGGTATTAAATGATGTTAGAAACTTTATAATATCAGTTAAACTTTGTAATATTTAATATTGTTGGATATAAATATTTCACAAACATGCTTGGTTATCTTTTTTTAATTATATTTATATATTTTTACCGATTTAAATATTTATTAATACATTAATTACACATCTAAATATACTTTAATTAAGATATTATTACTCTAAAATATGTAAATAAATATAGGATAAAATTTTATTTCAAAATTCTAACGTTTACTATAAATATCCATGATTTTTATTATTTTTACCACTTTTTATGATATAAATAATTTTTACGATATATCCGTCGATATATCCGTAATTTTGAGGGTACGATATCGATATCTAATTTCATGGTAGGTATATAAGGAGGGTTAATTCTAGGGGCATTATAAATTCCTACTAGTTGCCTAAGCCATATCGAACTTGAGATTTGTTTATAAAATGTCGGTGGTGCTCTTTTTTGAAAAAACTATTTTTTTTTTGTCCATATGTGGTAATGGTTGAAAAACTGAAAATGTCACCCACGAAAAAAAATAGTTGTACTTCCTTATAGGTTAAGTATGACTCTACGTCATCAAAGATTAATTAATTGTATTCATTTGTTAATAATTCGTGAGATGACATAAGATGGAACTCGAACGTCGCATTTGATAGCATTTTGTTTCATTTCATACATAATTGAAGTTGTTAGGATTTAAATCATATTAACCGAAATTAAAGTATTTGGTACTTACTTAAATAAAAAATTCAACACTATATTAACAGATTATGAATCCATCAACAAAAAAATAATTTTCTAAAAAAAGTTGAAATTCATCTCTATTAACAAGAGGTGTTCATGTCAATTTAATTCAATCTCGAAAAATTGATAAGACAAATCTAGTTAGGGAGAGTCTAAGATTTTACTCATTTGGTAACCTGCTAGCCTAAACATTTGGTTAGAAATATCAAATGTTTGGTAACATCTAATTTAGCTTTAAGAAACATTTTTAATTCAATTTTTTCACTTTATTAAAGTTAAAAAAGATCCCAAAAAAGAAAAAAAATAATAGTAAAAATGGGGGAAAAGGCTTTTTTTTTTTTTTTACAGGTACCCGTAGAGCTGTCAAAAGTTGACCCGAACCCGATAACCCGACCCGACCGACCCGAACCCGAAACTAACCCGACCTGGTTTGACTAAAAAAAGTAAACGACCCGAACCCGACCGACCTGAAACCCGATTGACCCGTAACCCGATTGACCTGTAACCCGATTGACCCGAAACCCGATTGACCCGGAACCCGATTGACCCGAAACCCGATTGACCCGGAACCCGATTGACCCGAAACCCGATTGACCCGAGAATCTAACCCGAAAAACCCGAGAATCTAACCCGAAAGAACCCGACAAACTAATGAAATACTCCCTCTGTCCCTATTTATCTGCCTTCTGCTAGAAGCTTTATTTGTTTCTAAAAACTTTATTTATTCCTTTTTATCTGTTTATATCCCAGCATTAATTATTAATTTTTTAAAATTACCCTTTTAAACTACTTTTTTTCTCTCTTAAATAAATATTTTTTCTAAATAGGAGAGAGAATTAAAGAAGAAGAGAGATAAAGATAAAATAAGAAAGTCAATGTAAATATGTATGAAATTTTGTACCATAACTATTTTTTTTGCCCTGTATGAAATGATTAATTGTAATAGACAAATAGGGACAGATGGAGTATTTTTATATAACTCATAAACTTCAAATTTAATAAATAAATTTGATAAAGAAAATAAAAATAAACATTTGATAAAATTTTGATCAAAGTGAACTTAAAAAAATATTTTTTCATAATTATGGTTTTTAAATTTTATTATTATGAATTTATGATTGAATTATATGAATTTATAGAATATTATTACTTAAATTTAATAATATTAATTATGAACATTATTAAGGAAAATTTGAGAATTTACAAAAGGCCATGTTGATTTCATCATTACTGATCAAATCAATAAATAAATTTTTTCATGTGAATGACAATTTTCCATTTTAACTAAGAAAATTTATAAATTACAGTAGTATTAATAAATTACTAATATTCATATCAAATTAGTGAATTATCTATCCAACAAAAAGTATCTAAACATTAAAAATTTAAAATTAAAATTTTAATATGTTGTCATATATTTTCTCCTTATAATTTAGTTCTCGCCAAAACAAATAATTTAATGAGAATGCCGAATGTAGTGTGTGTGTAAGTTGTTCTATTATACAGAAGTATGTGATGTTAATCACTAATCACTATAAAATATAGTCTATATACAAGTCTTAGAAAGGAAAGAACAAAACAAGGTCATTAGCACTAAGATAATAAGATACTAAGATTAGTGGTTCATGGTGGCCATAGCTGTATGAATCATGAATTTATTATATATCAATTAGAATTTAGAAATGAATTAGTAAATAATAAAAATTTAAATATTTATTTTATTTAAAACTATAGATAATTTATAGGAAAATTTTTAAAAAAGTTATAAATGTTACTAATGTAATTAATGCATTTATAACATTACAAATTTAATTAATTTAATTACAATTTATAACAAATCTAATAAATAATATTTTTGATAAAATCTCTCTTAAGTATTAATTTGTAAAATCAAAACTTTAATTCAATTTAAAATAATCGATAACCCGAATGACTCGAGAGTTAAATAAAAAAAAATCGAATCCAAATGATATAAAATCCAAAAAACCTGTAACCTGAAAGACCCGATGGTCAAACCCGAAAAACCCGAACCCGAAACCCGAATGACCCGAAACCCGACAAACCCAAGGACAAAACCCGAAAAACCCGAGACCCAAATGACCCGAGACCCGAATGACCCGAAACCCGAATTACCCGAGACCCGAATGACCCGGAACCCGAATGACCCGAAACCCGAATGACCCGAACCCGAATGACCCGAAACCCGAAATGACCCGAAAATCTCTTTTGACCCAAATTGACCCGACCTGATTGACCCGAACCCGAAATCTACCCGATCAACCCGATTTGACACCTCTAGGTACCCGCAAAAAAGGCCGTTCTTTTTCTCAGTACAGAAAGCATTCAACTTTCGAACTTTTCCAAACAGAGAAGGACGTCAAAAAAACGTCTTCTCTCCCTCTACGCTACTACTATTACTCTATCGAGCAGCCTACAAGGAAAGCTTTCTGGAATTCGAAAAAACAATCCAAATTCCAAAAATCGTAAAGGGGAAGAGAAAAGAGTAAATGGGTGATTCAAAGGTAGAGACGATCTCCAGATTAGCTCAATGGAGGATCGACAACTTTGGTCCTTGTTCTTACAAAAAATCCGACCCTTTCAAGGTCGGCCTTTGGAACTGGTACTTTTTCTTCTAATACCCAGATTATTTTTTCCTTTTGGTTTTTGTTTTATTGTTTCTTTGGATGATTGACTGATTTTGATGAGTGTTGGACTTAATGAAACAGGCACTTGTCTATAGAGAAGAATCGGTTTTTCTATATTCGTTTGTTTCCTGAGCCATCTCGGGTGTCTAAGGAGCAGCCTCCTTTCGCTAAATTCATTCTTCGGGTCTCAAATGCTGCTGCTAATCGTAGGATTCATATCTCCCCAGGCATAATTTTTCTCTCTCTCCCCTTCTGTTTTTATCCCCCGTTTCTGTTTATTTGGCTTATTTTGTTCTTGTTCTGTTTATAGTTCTTGAGTATTATAATGTTTTGTATGTTGTAGACAATTCATAACTAGTTACGTAAGCTTAAATTTTGATACGAAAGGTCAAACTTTTATACCCTTTACATTCTTACTCATTTCAAAGCTGGATAATGATTAATGGGTTTTAAATGTGGATTCAAGTTAAGAAGAAAGGTACAAGCTGATGATGGAGAAAAGAATGTTTCATGCATGTAAGCTTAATGGACAAGATGCTGATTCTTTAATGGAAGGAAAGAGGATGAGGTGTTTATTTTTTAGGCTTTGTACACAGTATCTCCACTTTAATTCTATAATTTAGAGATAGTTGAGTGATTAGTTATTGAAAAGCTTTAGCTAATAGGAAAAAAAAAGTCCATCTTTGTACTTTAATTATTGTAGTAGAAGTAATTTAACATGTGGACGACTTTGGGACTTGGAGTTGGAGTTCTAGTATCTGAAAAAGTATGATTGAATGTGGCTTTGGAGGCTGTCTGTTAATGTTCTTCATGATAGAAATTCTAGGGTGGGGATGATATTTGAAATTAGATTGTGATTCATAATTATGGGCAGTGTTTATCTTTTATGGAGAATGAACACTTGGGAGCAGAGTCACTCACCATTGGTTGCCAAGTGCTATGGTTCTTTTTTTGGGTGAGACATGGGAAAAAGATAGTGAAAGTTGGTCCTCAATCCTTGCATTGTTTGGGGATATGCTAATTCAAGAATGGAGAAAGGAAATTTGGGATCTATCTATGATTATTGGGTGTGATAAGAAGGAAAAAACTTTTCAATTGGAGCTCATATGCCAACATAAATTTAGTCGTGCTCATATTTTGTCAAGAAGGAGGAATTCATGTTAACTTACTTTCAAATGGAGTAATCATGATTGTTGACATTTTTACAAGTAATGTTGGATTAGTTCCTTTGATCTTTTGAACTTTTCCGTTGCCTTCTTGACTTATTTCTCATAAATAAACCAACAGTGGGCATTGAATTGATTTCTGAACTTGGGCTTATGCATATTAGTCTGTTAAGCAGCGCTGAGAAGATACCTTTGAAATTAATTTGTTTACGTGGTGCTGCAGTTTTTGAGAGACCACTGCGAACATGTGATGACTTTGTTTGGCCTGTTGATTCTACATTCCTTGGGCGCTTCATTATTGATGTTGAGTTCTTGGATATGAGGATCTACCCTTTCAATGTGAGCTCTTTGATATTATCAATTTAATGTGTTGTAATGGCAATGGCAGTAAATGTTTTCTTCTACTTCTTTCTCTCCCTTTTTCTCCCCTTATTTAGGAAGGCATGTGAGTTTGTGTTTGAAGAGCCAGACCACTCCTCCAAAGAGGAGGTTCCCAAGTCCTAAAATTAAAAGAAACATAGGGACATATCTTTTCCCCACTTCTGCTGTACCTCTTAGCTAAATAAGGCAATAGAGAATGTTTCTTCATAAGGACACACTTAATTTACCTGTTATTTACAATTTTATGCTGACTGAAACAAGGCAAAATATAGCAAGCAAATATGCCTCTAGAGATAATGTTCTTTCTTTTTCTTTTGATAGTCCAATTTTCCTGAGGTGAGCCCTTATTATATGTCTACATTTTTCTTCGTTTCTTGTTAAAACCAGGGTGGTGAACCTATTTCCATATGGCCTGTGGATGGAGCAATGCATTCTGTGTCATCTCAAAGCACCCTGCGTTGCCTTGCTCGCATGCTCAATGAGAGTATTCATGCAGATGTTACTATCAATACTGCTGATGGTACTTTAAGGGCTCACAAGGCAGTGCTCTCTGCAAGTTCACCTGTTTTTGAGAGCATGTTCCATCATGACCTTAAGGAAAAGGAGTCATCTACAATCCATATAGAGGACATGTCACGGGAATCTTGCATGGCCTTTCTCAGTTATTTGTATGGAACGATAAATCAAGAGGACTTCTGGAAACATCGACTGGCATTACTGGGGGCGGCAAATAAATACGACATTGTAGATCTAAAAGATGCCTGCGAGGAAAGCCTCTTAGAAGACATCAACTCACAGAATGTTCTTGAGAGGTTGCAGGAGTCTTGGCTTTACCAATTGAACAAGCTGAAGAAAGGCTGCTTGATGTACTTATTTGATTTTGGCAAGATATATGATGTTAGAGATGAAATCAATAACTTTTTCAGGCAAGCAGACAGAGAACTGATGCTGGAGATGTTTCATGAAGTGCTGACAATTTGGAAACCGGTATGACTTTCTTTTAGATATCTTAGATTTCAGTTTCTGGTGTGCAGACAAATATGTGGGATTCCTTACAGTATAGTTAGTTGTATATTTGTATTACTCAACGAAATCCCACATCTCTTTTTTGGTTTTTGTTCTTGTATGCACATATAAGGCCTGCTAAGGTCTATTTTTCATGCCAGGAATCAATAGCTGGAGATGTGTGTAGCGTATAGTAACTGATGTAAAATCTTCATTTGTATTTAAGGAATGCAAGCTTGTTGTCGCTGAGAATATTTCTTGGCGAACTTTCTCGTGCAGTTTGAAAATGTATGATTGCTACATATTTGAGTTGTTTTTATTCCCTAAAACTTATGAATGCGACCCCATTAGTATTCCCTTAGATAGTGACCTGGAAAGGGAAAAAGTTCAGGCATGTGTAGGCATTTAAGATGCGTTTGGTGTGTAGGATGAGGAAAGGATCAGATCAGATTAGATAAAAAGAGTAGATTGGATTAGATAATATGATCTATCTTATACTTGGTGTGAAAGGATTAAAAGTAAGATGGGATGATTTTTGTACTATATCTTATTTGGTTATGCATAAGTTTAAGAATCCACTGGATTCGATGTCTGTGTGTATTTTTTTTCCCCTTAATAGTCCATCGATTCAATGCCAAGAGTCGATTAGTACGTCTTGCCCTGAGCCATTCTTATTACAAGAATCCTAAAGTTATATGGCATTTTGTTTTAAATTAACATAGGAGTGTACTTTCAACTCGAAAAGAATTAATCTTAGATATCGGATCGATAACACATGGGGATACCCTTAGTTAAAAAAAAAATGAAGAAAGGAGAGTTAAATAGGGAGCGTGGGAGTGTATATTAACATGGGTAGCATTGTGTAGCAGTAGGCTCCATTGAATTTCCGCTGGGTTTAGTTTAGTTAGAAAGTCAAAGTTATCCGGATTCCATGCCTTTTGCAAAATATTCTTACTATATTGAGACAGAGTTTTGCCACGTGCCTCTTTATTAATTGATTCCACCTTTTTTTATTTTAAAATTTTATTACTATTATTTATAAAAAAAATAAAATTTACCTTATAAATAAAATAAATATTTTAATGTAGGACTAAATTTTTTTGAAACGTATTAAAATTTGACCAATTAAAAAAAGACACTTTAGTAAGTGGGTTAATAAATATTTTTTATTGAAAAAAAAGAAAAAAAACTTATATGGTAATTATTTAATGAACTCGTTGCTATATTTATTGCATTAAAGATGTATCAGTACATCATTTGATGATTCAAAATAAAAAAAATGGAAGTATCTTTAATTTCCTCACATCATTCATTCTGAATTTCATTAATTTCCTTTTGAGAAATCTGGATTTTATTATTATATTATTATTGGATTTGGTATCTTATTCTTTCTCAATAAGGTAGGTATCTTCTATTTTTCTTAATAGTTAGAGATACAATTGAACTTGTAACCAAGAAAAAAAAAAAGAGATATAAATGAATTCTACTTTGGTTCAAAAATATTTTTTCATTTGTCCCCTCCTCCCTTTTTTTTTTCCTTCATGAAATTAATTGATAATTAACTAAATAAATAAATCTGAAATATTATAGATGAAAAAATTATTCTCTCTTAATAGTAGTAGTAGTAGTAGTAGTAATAATAATAACAATCCAAAAAATAATAATTATATAACATCAAATATTTATTAAATTTAATTTACTATTCTCTATATTAAAAAAACCAGAAAAACTGCATGGGCATCTTAATTAATTAATTCACCTAATTACCGTTTTTTACTTTTTTTTCCAGAAACTCATTATTATTTGCGTTTCAATTTCTTGGCCAAAAAATAATTAATTAATTTAATTACATAGAACAGGCAAAAGAATTATTATTAGGATTATTTTTTTTAGGGAAATTATTAGGATTATTATTTCATACACTGTTAGTGAAGCTTTTTTGATTCCACAAATGAGATTAGGAAAATGACTTAATTAATTAATTAAAAAATATATAAAAATATATCCTATAGGGACATATGTTAATTTTCTAACTCTACTTGTAGAGTCTAAAAACTTCAGTGTTAAGTACATGAGATAACTTTCCTTATTACTAGGAATATTGTCCGTGCTTGTGCCGCGGGTTTTCATTAATTTAATTAATATATTTATCTTATATGCAAACGAAGTAAGATTATGTAACATATAACCAAATATGCAAAGAAATTATGTATATTTAACACCAAATTATCTCATGCATTTCTATAGCAAAAAAAAGGACAAAAGCAGAACAAAACAAATTGAAAAAAATATTAAAAAAAAAAGCTGTGTAAGTAAAGACAACGAAGAGAAATATCATAGGTTTTTTTTTCTCTCATACAAAATAAATAGCAACTGATAGTAAGCTATTGTCCTAACAATTTGAGAGTTTACCATCAGATTGGAAAGAAGTCCACTGTGCAAATGCTTGCACAATGACAGCAACCTGTTCCACAAGAGAAGGCCTTTGTAAATTCATTCTCCCACCATTATGGAACGGAATCCCTAGATAAAACAATAAAGATAAAGGACACAAAATCGTAGAAATAAATAAGTCAATAAGGAAAAACTAATAACTGATTGTAATAACCATTACCATTGTCAATAAATGCGACCGATTCAGCAAATGTTTTTTGCAATAACTATTCTCTGTTCAGACAGATAAGGCATTCATAAGTAGATATCGACCTTGATGAGAAGGTAGATATGCATAGTTATGCATAAAGAGACAAATTTGAAGTAGAGAGCATAGTAAGAGGAGTCAAAACCAATAGAAAAAAAAATAAAGTCCAATTTAATTAGGGACAAAATAATTTAAAGGGGAAAACCAGTATGCCTGCTACTTCATCTCTATTTCCCCTGTTTCCCTTCTTTTATACCCTGCCCCTTCATCATTCTTCTTTTTGCTCTATCGCTTCTGAAATTTTCTTTTCCATAAACACTTTAATCTTCTCGATTAGACTTGCAAAAATTGAGAAACATTAAAAAGGAAGAGGGAAGGGTTCAAGGCAAGGAAAGAGTCAGGAAGAGAATGGGTCGCAAGAAAAGGGAGAAGAAACCGGGAAAGCTTTTCAATTCAATTTAGTAATGAATTTAACGTTATAAAGGAAGATTTATTAATTTTATTATTAGGAAAAGGAAAAGGTTTTTGAAAAGGGATAGAATTTCATGAAAGAGTTATATGAGAAATAAATATTTATTATTCGTGTATATATATTTTACATATTTAAAAAAATGAAATGCTCAAGTGGATAACTTGAGAGAATTCCTTTGGAGATAGAAATAAAAGTATGTATAGATTATTTGACTTAATATCCAATTTAGTCCCTGAATTATACAAAAAAAACAGATTGATCCTTAAATTTTTATTTGATATAGATAGGTCCACAAACTTTTATTTTGAGATAGATAGGAATTTCGACCTATTTCTTGTTACACTATTATCTATAAGTGCATTACAAAGATTTTAGCAAACATATTGAAACTAACTTTGCCTCATTTAATAAGTGAAAGCCAAAGTGCTTTTGTTGAGGGAAGGAGCTTATTAGACAATGTTTTGCTAGCTCAGGAGCTGGTATGTGGTTACCACAAGTCCCATTTATCCCCAAGGTGTGCCCTAAAAAATTGATTTGAAGAAGGCTTTTGATTCTTTGGACTGGTCTTTCATCTTCAATCTTCTTCAAGCACTTGAGTTACCACCTATTTTCATTAATTGGGTTCAAATCTGCATCACCACTAAATGTTTTCTTTATCATTGAATGGAGGATTAGTAGGTTACTTTGCAGGAGCTCGAGGAGTAAGACAAGGCGACCCCATTTCTCTGCATATTTTTGTATTAGCTATGAATTTCCTTTCGAAGCTACTCAATATAATAGTGCAACATAAAGTTTTCTCCTTTCATCCAAAATGCAAAAAAGTGGGAATTACTCATTTATGCTTTGCAGATGATCTGCTTATTTTTGCTAAATGCAACTTGGACTCTGTTATGGGAATTAAAAATCTGTTTCAGTTATTCTATGATTGCTCAGGATTGCAATTGAACTGTGTAAAAAGTGAAATATTCTGCTGTGGAATTGATGAGGCTGTAATTGAAGAAATAAAGCAGGCTACTGGATTTACTGTGGGGAAACTACCAGTTAGATATCTTGGTGTTCCCTTGGTCTCGAGAAGGTTGAATGATAGAGATTGTAGCCCTCTCATCGAAAAAATTACAAGTAGAATCACCAGCCGGTCTTCAAAACATTTATCCTATGCTGGAAGACTACAGCTTTTGCAATCTGTAATCTTCAGTATCCAAAACTTCTGGTGCCAGAACTTCATCCTACCTCAATCTGTTATAAGGAAGCTTACTCAACTCTGTTCTAGCTTTTTTTGGAAGGGAAAAGAAGGGTCGAGTAGAGGAGCACGAGGTAGATGGGAGCATATTTGCTATCCGAAATCAGAAGGTGGCTTGGGCTTCAAAGATCTTGAAGTGTGGAATAAATGTTGCATCCTAAGGAATTTATGGTCTATATATGTGCAAGCAGGCTCCTTGTGGGTTGCTTGGATACATGCCTATATCTTGAGAGGAAGAAGTATCATGGATATACCCATTTTGCATAGGTTCAGCTAGAAATTTAAAAAAATGTTGAAGATTAGAGAGCTGGTTGAAAGATTTAGACAAAGTGATGGTTCATGGAGAGTTACAGGTGCTAAATATAAACCAGCATATGTTTATGATGAGATAAGGCATCGAAAAGAAAAAGTTGATTGGCACAGGTTGCTTTGGCGCAAATTTCATATTCCAAAGCATGCAATTATCTCCCGGATGGCAATCTTGGACCGTCTTCCCACTAGAAGAAGACTTGCAGCTTGGGGGATTGATTTGGACTTTGAAAATTGCTTGCTTTGTGGTCAAGCATGTGAAACCAGGGATCATGTCTTCTTTACTTGTGTTTACTCCAATCTTATTTGGAGGAAAGTTCTACAAACATGGGGTCTATCTCGGAATACAGGAGATTGGAATCATAACTTTACTTGGGCGATGAAGAAAATTAAAGGGAAAGCATTAATATCTATTCTGCTTCAGATAGCTTGGAATGCTTTTTGCTACTTTGTTTGGTGCGAAAGGAATAATAGGTACCATAGAAGTCATCCTAAATCATCAAAATAGGTTTTCCAACTTATTGGGGATGCTGTAAGAATGATATTTCATGGATTGGATAAGGTGAAAGGAGACCAAGTCAACATGAGATTGAGGAATAATTGAAATTTGAACATTACTTGTATCTGATCGTAGTTGTATCTTATTGTAGTAGCTGTCAAAAGTTGGATTGTATTTCCTTTTATATGCTGGTACATAATTGTTAATTTTGTGCTTTTACAAGCACTAAAACTCTTTAACCGAGTAGCAGTTTTACTGCTTTGGAATGAAAAATACACATTCATCCAAAAAAAGAAAAAAATTAAAGACAACTCAATGATCAATCTGTCATAATATAAAAATTTAAGTATAAATTTATCCCAATTCGTCAAGTTTTTTATCATTTATGGATCACTTTATCCCCAAATAAAAGTTTAGAGACTAATCTGTCTCAAATAAAAATTTAGAGATTAATATATCTTTTTTATACAAGTCAAGGATCAATTTGAGTATTAAATCATTATTATTATTTTTTTTTCCACTTCGGATTTATAATTTTTGTCTCCTTTTCCTAACGTTAGAATACCCGCCCCCGTTTTCTCTCTCTCTCTCTCTCTCTCTTTTCTTCTCCGATCTCCTCTCTCACATCCCAATCTCCGATCGATATCCGCTGTCCCTAAAAAACCCTAATTTCTCCGATCTCTCTTTCTAAAACCCTACTCCATAATATCGATCCTTCAGATCTAGACTTAGTTGTCTCCTTTTTTTTAGCAGATCCAGCTTTTTATTTCTTTCCGATCTCAGGTACTGTTTTTTTCCCTTCTATCTTCAAATTTTTACTTCATAGTATTCGATCTTATTGGTTTTGCCTTTTTTAAAAAGAAAAAAATGTTAACTTGCGATCATTACTGTTCTGTTCTTTAGAATTCAGAATTATTGATATGTTTTTTCTTGGTTGTGTAGATTTTGATCGTGTTGTTGTAAAATATATGTAGATAAAGGAGGTTTTGATTTTTGAGGAATTGCAAAGCGGATTAGAATTTGTTTTGATTAAATTATGGCAGCTCCTGTGCCTCCAGGGGCACCTAGACCCGGCGCCAATGCGCAGCAACCGCCACCACCTAATTTTAATCCTAATTATCAAACCAATCCCAGTTACTTAGCCGATAACATGCAAAATTTGAACCTGAATAGGCCACCTTCAATGCCCAATTCTGGTCCTAGGCCTTCCCCAGTTGGTCAGCAGCCACCTTTCCCTCAATCTGCAGTTTCTGCTGGATACCCGGCTGCTTCCCCGCCAATATTACGCCCGGGCCCACCACCACCTGGCGTCATGGGAAGACCTTCAGTGCCTCCTACAGGACCGCTGCAATCTTTACCTGCAAATGTACCCACAGGGAGACCTGTCACTCCACCTGTAAGTCACCCGTCTCCTTTTGGGTCCAGACCTCCTCCTGCGTCCTTGTCTTCTTCCACGGCAGCTGGTATGGTTCTACATCCTAGTGGTTTCCCGTCTTCAGGTGCACCTGTTGCTGCAGTTGCACCACAGCTACCAGGTGCTCGGCCAAGTCCTTTTGCATCATCTTCACCTTTGACTGGTGGTCCAACTGTTCCCCCACCAAATGCACCTGCTGGTGCTTTGAGTAATGGGCCACCAGCAATTGGTTCAGGAGCTTTGCCTGGTGCACCCCGATTTCCTCCAGCTGCTTCACAACCTCCTGTTGGACCGCCACCATCTATGATGTCATCTAGGGCTCCTGCTCAGGCTCCAACAATGCGTTCTGTTTTGGGAAGTTCAGCTCTTAGTGCTCCACCAACTCCACCAATGCAATCGGTGCCTTCGGGATCGCCATTTTCAGCTGTGCCTCAGGCTAGACAGCCGGCTCCAGTTTCTCCTTATGGACCACAGACATGGCCAATGCAACCCCAGCAGGTTTGCACAAAATTATTTACAATGTTATACTTTATTCTTCCAATAAAGAACTACTATAATGAATTGGATTTTATTATTGATTATGTTGTTGTCTTGAGCTGGCGTTATAGCAACCTGCATTAGGTGTAGAAAGTTTTTGATTTTCATATTGGAATTTTCTGTGTGCCTGTTTAATATTTTGGACATTTTGGATAAGTGCAAAATGATCAATCTAGAAATCTAAGTTCTATGTTTTAGTAATTACTATAAATTGCATCTAATGACCTGGATGTCAGTCCTATGGTTGGTGCACATGTTTACTAATTCATAGTTTGGGATCTAGGAGGTGGAGGAAAATAGAGGAAATGGAGGGAACGCAAAGAAAGGCTGTCTTGCAAATTTTTCTTGTTTAAAGAGTTGAAGAAGAAGTTACTCTATTCTTGTAAAATGAAGCCATTAGAAGTTAAAAAAGAAATGTTAATCTTTTTTACTATGATGAAAGGTTTTTATTGAGGAATTCTTCCTCTCCTAGTCCTTTGAAGTTTTATATTTTATTTTATTTTATTTTTTTTATGTGTACTTGGGACATTTTCATTCAAATTGCTTCCCCTTCATTTTGTTTTTTAAATAGATGTAGGGCTTTTCCTCCTTCGTTCTCTCCCCTTCTGTTGCCTTCACCGTTCTGAAGAAAACCTAAAGGAATTGAGACATGAAGAAACAATTTAATGAACATATGACGGAGGGAAAAAAAAAAATTCAGGATGTTTTGCTTTTTTGTGATTAAATCATTTAAGCCTTGAAAGTTGCTTTCCAGTTTTTGGTTATGTTGTTCAACCATTTTCTTTCTAAAGTTAAAGTTAAGCATGTCAAGTCCCTTGGGGTTTTACAATTTATTGACCGGAAAGGGACAGGATGGCATTTTTTGGCTTATTTTGAAAAATAAAATGTTATTGAATTTAATATTTTCTTGGAGCCATGTTTCTTCTTTTTGAAGATATTAATTTTGTTTTTTGGCCATATGGGTTTCAGATCATCTGTTTTTGGTACTTTACATATGAAAGATAAAAAATACATACTTTAGTTGTGTAATTCAAAGAAAAGTATTTTTCATTGCTAAGATCGTTAATGATCAATATATTTTGAATGTAATGTGGCTTCCAAGTTGTTATTGATTTGGCATATCGTGTCTCCAAAATGCAATCACTCTTACGATACCTCCCTTATACTTGGTTGCCCTTATATATCCATTTGATCCTTTATTACATTAGTCTGAAACAAAATTCAGAGATCTTTTTTGTGCATCTGTGCTTGGATCTCTTTTATGATTTGAGAGGGGGGGGGGGGGTTGAAACCGCACTTTTAGAGTAAGGGAATACATGCGGGTAGCACTGAGTAGTAGGCTCAGGTGCATCTCTGTTTGTACAAATGGTGTAAAAATTGATGATTTTTGATTCCCCACTGTGTCTTTTTGTAAAATTCATATTTCATTAAGTCAACTATTGGATTGATGATTCTATCAACATCGATCAATGCAAGCCAAGTTTCAGGTTAATTATATATGTTATTAAAGCATCAGAAATACTGGATTGGCTTGACAATTGACATGCTTAAATAGGATATTAGGTCCGGTGGTCAATTGCTGAAAGTTCTCATCGCTGGCCAATTCAACCATTTCCCAGCTTGAAAATTGTGCAGAAAGTTATAGAGCAGTGAAAGATTTAGCAAACCTTTTACTAACTACTGGGAATTCCTGATCATCTAGGCAGGCACCAAAATCACTTAGAAGTTGGTTATTGAATCTTAATTGGGTTGAATTTGATAATTTGGCGATTAAACGGTCTTGATGGATATTGTATCCAGCCTTTGAGTCAGATTTGTAGAGTTGTGTTAGAACTAGAAACCGTTTTAAGGCCCTTTGTATATGAGGTACTGAAAATTCTTGGTACATGACTGTGTGGTTTAGTTCAAGTGGCGTTTGGATTGTGTTCACTTCCATTAATAATTTGGCTGAATGTTTGAATTGCTTTAGGGAGTCCAACCTCCTCCTATCCCTGGCTCTGCACAAGCACAACCTCCAAGAATGTTTGGAATGCCGCAACAACTACAAAATCAAGCTATGACTACCATTCCACCTGCCATGGGCCAACCAGGAGCACCTCTGTCAGTGCCCTCTAAGATTGATCCTAATCAAATTCCAAGGCCCATTCCAAGTTCCTCACCTGTCGTGTATGAAACTCGCCAAGGCAACTCTGCAAATCCCCCTCCGGTACAGTTTTTGATCTGTTAGGAACAATGGAAAGAAAATTACTTCAATTACTCCGGGATTTGAAAATTACTTCAATTACTCCGGGATTTGTTAATTTGTCTTTTGTTTTTTAATCTTCATTTCATTTAGGCTCATCCTTCTTTTGCTGGCTTCTACTATTCTTTTATTATTATGTTGTCCGTGCATGTATGGGTACTGCAAGTCTAACTGCATTTTGTTTATTGTTTATTCTCCTGGTCACTTCTTATCTTTTGAAGCCTGCTACAAGCGATTACATTGTGAAAGACACTGGGAATTGTAGTCCACGTTACATGAGATGCACCATCAGTCAGGTTATAATCGACTATATAAATTAATTGTGGCCTTTCATCGTACTTTAAAGTTAGCACTACAATTTCACAACCAGAACTGATTGTCATGTTTTGTCTTGTTTATCTTTCTTTATATAATAGATCCCATGTACGGCCGACCTTTTGACAACCTCAGCAATGCAGTTGGCTTTGCTTGTCCAACCTATGGCTCTTCCTCATCCATCAGAGGATCCTATTCAAGTAATGTGTATTAACTTGTTTTCCTAGCATCCAATCTGTCCGGTTCTCAATGGATTTTGTAATTGCATTTAGCAATCATACTATGTACGTTTCTTATTGTAGGTTGTGGATTTTGGTGAAAGCGGTCCTGTCCGATGTACTCGTTGCAAAGCTTACATAAATCCATTCGTGAAGTTCATTGATCAGGGAAGGAAGTTTATCTGCAATTTATGTGGTGAGTATTAATTATCCTCTCGTACATTTAGCAATGCCTTGTTTCTTTGAATGTATGCTGACAGTAATGTCATTTTTATTGCTGTCAAATCTATTGATAAGCTGTCCTTACACTTAGGGAGCTGAATCTTTGCCCTTCACATTAGTTGAGGTCTCTTTTCTGGATGTTGTTTGAACTACCATTTATGATGTAATAATTTAATAATAATCTCAGGGTCCCTTAGGTTTTAGCTATATGGTTGCTTATATTATACAGATCTATGGTTCTATTTCTAACTTTTTTTTTTGGATGTTATCAATTTAATTTCTGTGTAATTTTCTTTTCAAACATAAATGCCATTTATAAATCAAACAATAACCATGGCCACAGACACCAATCTTGGCTAGTTTTGCTCTCTGTTACTATAATGTAGTGAGCTGGCAATGTCACTGATTGGGCATTTTCATCCAGGGTTTACCGATGATACTCCTCGTGACTACCATTGCAACCTAGGTCCTGATGGCAGGCGCAGAGATGCTGATGAGAGGCCTGAGCTGTGTAGAGGAACTGTTGAATTTGTTGCTTCAAAAGAGTATATGGTTTGTTATTATTTATTTTTTAGCCACACTTGTTTTGTTAAAATTTACATCAGTTAACTTGTAATTCTGCTTTATTTAACCATAACCAAATGTCTTCTTCTTTTATCTATTAATTGCTTAAGTAGCAATTTAACATGAATGTGGACATCTTTGGATCATGTATGAATTTAATGATTAGTAAACATTTACTTTAAGGATAATGAGGATGGTAGGCAGGTACCCAAGTTAACTCAATTTCAAACTAGTGGCCTGTGGGTAGATGTATCTTTTGTCTTTCCTTTGCCTGAACGGGTGCCATTTTGTTGCAAAGTAGTTGACAGACTGGATCTTTCTTAGCAACTTCCATTGATCCTGCAGTCCGGTAGTGATATCCAACAGATTAACATGAGCTGTATAACGAAAAGACTGGAAAGAAAAGAATTTAAAGAGCTCAAAAATCATGCTAACATCTTGTATTATTTAATTGTATGAATTTTTTGTGGCCAGGGGTTTGACTAGGGCTCATTATGAGTTCATTCCTGTTTCTTCTTTCATCGTTGTTTTTTCTCTTTTTATTTCCTTTTAATTGGGTCAGAAGTAATTCATTCTTTTGCAATGAATTTCTCAATTTCCAGGTCCGTGATCCAATGCCAGCTGTTTACTTTTTCCTAATTGATGTATCCATGAATGCTGTACAGACAGGTGCAACTGCTGCAGCTTGCGGTGCGATTAATCAAGTTATTTCTGATCTTCCGGTGAGTTTCATAACAATTTTTAGGATGGATGGTGTTTGGGTCTTTATTGTCATAATATTTTTATCCGGTCATTGTTTCGTCCCTATGTTTCTCCCTTCGCTTTATCATCAGATGTGGATATAGATAATGTTGTGTGTTTATCTATTATTTTGCTTTAATATTTAGTTGTGAACGGTTTTAAATCTTCATATCGAATTAGTGTGCAGAAACTGTTATTATTGCATGTTATTAGCTACATATCATAAGCTTTATTTTGGTGTAAGCATTTTCATAGACATAACTGCATCTGAATGCTCAGTTCTTTATTACAGCTTTTCAAATGCAAAGAAGAATTGAGGTGTACCTTTCCTTAATTGCAAATCAGAAAAATGCACATCTCTCTCTCATCCGATTTGTAGTTTCTGTTAGTGTGATAAGAGGTTCAAGAGTTTCTGTTGTTGATGCTATATTGTGTGTTTATTGCATTTGTTTGTCCTCTTTAAAATAAGTTGTTTGTGCATCTAACAAAAACTGCAGTATGGGCTTTCAATGTGCTTAGTCTTGATTGTGATAGAAAAATGTGTTTAGTTTCCCTTTTTTGAGAAATTGTTAAACTTGGTTTTAGAGATATGCTAGTGTTAGGATGTACTGTGGTAGTATCTCATGCCTTTATATGATTTTAGCCAAAACAAGTTATGATGCCAGGCATGGCTTGGAAGAATTATAGTTGTCCTTTGAAATGCATTGTAAGATAATGCAAGTCTTCTATTTCATTTCTGTCCTTAGTCATTGGATGTTTGTCACCGTTAGTTGAGTTGGAGGTTGATACATGGTCTTGCATCTTTTTTCTATGCATTCTATTGGGATGATGACTTTTTACTTCAAGCTCACACACGGCAATAACAATTGAGTTGGTTGGTGTGTTAATTACTTATTGCAGGAAGGTCCTCGAACCCTGGTGGGAATAGCAACATTTGACTCAACAATCCATTTTTACAATTTGAAAAGGGCGCTACAACAGGTCAGTATTAGTTGCAAGTGTTCTCACCCTTTGTTCCATTGCTTCCCTCTTTCTGGCTGCTCTTCTCTAGGTAAAAGTTTTTTTTTTTTGGTTTTCTAATTGGGGTGCTTTTTATTTGAGAGAGAAGTCAATTTGGCAATAAGGATGTAGAGGATATTCTAATATTTTTCGGAGGTTTCAAGTATTTCCTTTTGCTAGTTCTCGCATTGATTACATTATGGTGAATTGAACACATTCTGGACTGAGCTGCATGTTGGGTAGGAAGAGAAGTCAATATGGCAATAAGGATGTAGAGGATATTCTAATATTTTTCACAGGTTTCAAGAATTTCCTTTTGCTAGTTTTCTCATTGATAACATTATGGTGAATTGAACACATTCTGGACTGAGCTGCATGTTGGGTTGGAAGGTTGGATTTGATGACACAGGATGGCAGAAATATGGTTTTGCTGCAGCTCACAGTTAGGATATTTATATTACGGTTTTTTTGCCAGGGTGTATCAACACGTGTTGGTTGAGGTGGTAGTGGCCTCTACCCCGGGAAGGGTGAGAACACAATGTTGATTCTCTGGAAGTGTACTTGCTGGGCCGGCTTGATCTTTTATGCTTTCGGCCTGTTAGGGATTAGTCTTGGGTCAATAGCCTACGGATGCCCTTGGTTAAACCAAAAAAAAAAAGTGAGATTTAATTGGTGAAATGTGATGGATGGAGGGACAGAAATTTTGTTTCCTCCTTTAATATAAAAAAAATCACTAAAGTGAAAGTCAGTAACTTTACTTGTCACTTATCATCTTAATATCCCACCGTTAATGTGTGTCCCCAAGCAGGTGGGTGGGTGGGTGGGGTTGTGGGGGGTGGTAGTGGTTTTGGGTTGAGAAGGTTTTGTTATACTTTGCAGGTTTTTAGAAATAAGATCTTGATTGGAGTATGCACATGAATGTATTTGTCAACTATATTTTATTCATTATGAAAGCTCTTTCAACTTTATTTTATATGATCTTCTTTTTCTGATATAATCTACTGAAAGATCTCTTAAAAATGTTTTTAGTTATTTTTAATGTCTCAAATTTGCAGCCATTGATGCTTATTGTTCCTGATATACAAGATGTCTATACCCCTCTTCAAACAGATGTTATTGTTCAGCTTTCTGAGGTTAGGTCTTGATTTCTGGGATTCTCTCTCTCTCGCCTTTTTTTTTTGGTTGATTAATCTGTCGAAGTTTGTAAATTAGTAATTTAATTGTGGCTGATGCTATGATGTAATCTTTAGTTTCTCAAGGACTTTCTGCTGACTTTGGCTGTTTTTTGTTCCGTGGATTCAGTGCCGCCAGCATTTAGAGCTACTGCTTGAAAGCATCCCAACTATGTTTCAGAGTAGTAAAACTGCTGAGTCATGTTTTGGTGCTGCAATCAAGGTAATGTTTACAATGCTACATTATAAATTCAGAGTAACTCTTGTGCTTTGCAGCTTTCATTAGTTAATGTAATATGATTATCTTTTGCTGATACCTGAAGAGCTCACTAGGGCTCAGCCTAAGATCTATGTGGTCCACCTGGATCACCACTGATCATGCAACCTTGGCTGGCCCTAGTTGACAATGGGATATTCATATGCTTTCCAAATTATCTAGCAAGTTAAATGACCTTTGCTATTCTATGCAATCTAGAACCACGGTTTTTATTACGGGTTAATTTGTCTCCTAGTTAAGCAAATACAATATTTTTTTGGGCTAAAATGGTGATTTATAGTTTTAAATTTCTTAGAGGGGGGGTTTATTTCAAAGCTTGGAATGAAAGAAACTTAACCCCCTACTTCTTAAACAAATTGTGATCGTTAACTTTAGCTCATTTGAGGCTTTTGGCTGTGTGGTATTTGATGGAGAAAGGTGTCGGACTGTTCAAAGTTTTTATGGTTATGTGGAAAGTTAATAATGCCTGGTCTTTTTGAGGATGTATAGCCCATTCATGTATATTAATGTTGTGGATGTTGATATTTACTAGTTTGTCTATATTTCAGGCTGCTTTCTTGGCCATGAAAAGTACTGGGGGGAAGCTTCTAGTATTTCAGTCAGGCAAGCTCGTATACCTATATATTAGTTGCATGTTTTGAAATGTTGTATCATACAATACTATGGAAGCTACGTAATTATTTCTAAAGTTATCTAATGAATGTAAAATATTTTATAACAGTCTTGCCATCAGTTGGCATTGGTGCCCTTTCTTCTAGGGAGGCTGAAGGGAGAACTAATGTTTCTGCTGCTGAAAAGGTCTGCAAATATCTTTAAGTGTTGACTTCTGTTGTGATTTGAATTACAGTGCAAAGGATTGTTCTTTTTTTCTTTCTTTATTTATTTAAATATTTTTTGGCCTAGAATCTTTGTTGTTTTAGATGGAGATGTGGTTATCCTGAAAATGTGGAACCATCTGTTTTCTTTGTTCCACTTCTTAAGTTGACTGTTGTATCTTATTGCTGAAACCTATCTGATCTGTTTAGCATTTGATGATTGATTCTTTTGTGCATTTAAGAAGATTCGGATAGTTACCACATAAAAAATATATCCATAACCTGGTGAATCTGTTTTCTGATTATTAGTAGAAATGCTTCAGTTCTAGATGGAGATATTGATAATCTTCTTTAAAATATGCTTGGCTCTTTTTGAGTTTCTAGCCACGATGTGACATTGTTGCAAGGTTACTGACGATTTTTAATTCCAGTAGTTTTTCTATAGTTGGTAGGTGACGGTTTATATTTTAAGTACAGTTATTTCATATAATCATCTTTGTAGTGAACTTGTGACTTTCACCTGACAGTGGGGGTGTAGAAAAGAAAAAGAAAAATCATCCATAAATATTTATAAATTGAATTTGTTGTCTTATATCAGCATTTCAGATATGATTGTCTTTATTTTTCTGCCCATGTCAAGTCGAATCTCCAGTGGTTTATTTGTTTGTGCAATGAAATTCAGAATATTTTCAAGTGAAGCAGGAGCTATATTTGATTGAAAGGAAGATAACACTGTGCTTCTGTTTTAATTTTTTTCCCCTTTGTTTTTGATTAGGAGGCTCATAAATTACTGCAACCTGCGGACAAAATTCTCAAGACAATGGCAATTGAGTTTGCTGAGTACCAGGTAAACTTAAAGTAATTTCTTATCTCCTTGATATCATCCTAGTGTGATTGCAAGTTTTGTCCAATGAATGCTTGTTCCAATTTCATGCTGATTGCATAAATCTGTGGCTATGACTGATTTTTCTGTGCACACTCTTGATATCGCAACACATGGCAGGTCTGTGTTGATGTATTTGTAACTACTCAGACGTACGTAGACATTGCTTCCATCTCTGTCATCCCAAGAACAACTGGAGGCCAGGTATTAATATTTACACTAGTTTTTCCTGTTTCACTACCTTATAATTTAATATAAATTGTTATGTTCTAACTTCCATACTTATCCCGAACAGAAAGGGTGAGGTAATAAGTTGTTGGGTACTTTCTTTGCTTGATAATGAACTTTTACCTGGCATTGTTGTCATTTGTTTTATTTTTTTTTACGTTTCTCTAGTTGAAAGCTATAATAAAGTGTTGAAATTTCCTATCTATTCCCCTTCTTTAAGATTCAAGCTTTTGGTAATGATTCTTGTGATTTAAAAGTATAATTTGTTTAAATATAAAAATGTTTTGACCAATTGCTTTAAATGATAAAACTGAATGGAGTACATTGTCTATTCCAAGTCAACCATCCAAAAGCTCCTTTTGTGCTCCAAAGTCTGCAGCTATGCTCATATTTCTGTCATATTAATTTAAGGGAGCCAGCTAGTTTGGAACAATATTTTCAAGTTGTCAAAGTGCTGTGGGGTCCAAACCTCCCAAACCTTGCATGTTGGCTGGGTGCTTTAGAATTTTCTTTGACTTCTATATTTCTTGTATGTCGGTGCTTATCCTATGAACCCTTTAGGTGAGGTTACCAATGAAAGTTTGTCACTTAGTAAGAACAGGCTCGACGTTCTGGTCTTTTCTATAGTCTTCTTTGGACTTCTAACTTTTAGATTCTCTACAACAACATTCAAATGATATATTAGCAATAAGTTCCACCTAGTTGTTCACTTCCACCAGCAGAGTGTTAACTCTATGAAATAACCTTCAGCTTGATTTATGCTTTGGTGAAACTTGAGTGCCTGGTACTATATTGATGTATTCATCATTCACTATCAGATCTGTACTTGTTGAACTTCTTTGTATGAGCTATGGGATCTTCATTATCAGGAGTAAGTAGTTGTTTGTTACTCATGTTTTACACATTTATTCCAGGTGTACTATTATTACCCCTTCTCTGCTGTATCTGATCCGGCAAAGCTCTATAATGACCTTAGATGGAACATCACTAGGCCCCAAGGTTTTGAGGCTGTCATGCGTGTGAGATGCAGTCAGGTACCATTTAATATATTGCTCTGTTTCATTAGTGCATTGACTATTGACTTTATCACATTATGATGTTAATTTACCCTATTTTAATATTTTCATCTGCTTAAATACTTGTAGGGTATTCAAGTTCAAGATTACTCTGGAAATTTTTGCAGACGCATTCCAACTGACATTGACCTACCCGGGGTTTGTGCTCTTTTGAAAAATACTTGGTCTTATATTTCTCATTAATTAATGTCTTTTAGCTTCTGTATACTGTTGCAAGTAATTATGGTTACTTCATCTCTTAAAGCATGATTGACTTCTTCAATAAATGGTGGCACTGTATGGTTAACCTTGGGAAAATGGTGATTGTTCACCAAACAATTTTCCGCTTTGAACTCAAGTTGGATGATGAGCTAATCCTAACTAAAAGCAAATAGAAATGAAGAAATAGTTAGAAAGTATGCTAGATCAGCCATTTGGACTCCATGCCCCTTGCATTGTGAATATAATTTTAACTTTTGGATTGATGTCTTGAAGAATTTATTATTAAAGTTATTGGTTACATTCTCCAGGTGTTTGAAATTAATCCAACGATTCTTTAATTGTTTAGCAAAAAGATTTTGCGTTTTCTTATAATTGTGATTTAAGTCAACTTTATAATAATTGCATTATAAATGAGCAATTGATGGGTGGTGAACTAAGAGAGATATAAAACCATTTTCTGGTGGTTGATTTGCTCAATTGGTATTATGCTTGAACTTGGGATAATTTTTAGCATGGGTATATGGCTGACAAGCGTTGTGCAAGCTTTCTGTAGCTTTTCTAATTTTCCTTCTGTTTGAAGAGTTATACCTTCTAACCCTTGTCCACTTTGAGGTGTCGAATGTGTGCACATGATTACTTGTAGAAAAATGAAGCTTTAAAGCAACATTGTGGAAAAATAATTTTGATCTAGTTTTCATATTTAGTATCATGTAACCAATTCCTTAAGGGGATACAGCATATCTATTGTCATGTATTTATTTTTGTGCTTTTGTCAGCCATAAGTCTGTAGCTCATGAATTTGGTAACTTTGCTATTTATACATATATAATTCCTCTTAAGGAATTTTTACATGTTTTAATGCTTATTGAGATGGTTAAGTTTTGTTGAACAGAATTTAAGCGCTTTATTGATATCAAATTATTTTCAATCATGACAAAACCTCTCGGTTATGCAGATTGATTGTGACAAATGTATATTGGTGACCTTAAAGCATGATGACAAATTACAAGATGGTTCTGAATGTGCTTTTCAGGTACTAATTTAATGGTGTCTTGAGTTTAATGTTCTTTTTAGCTTATTTGTTAGCGTTGAGAGGTCTTCTAAACTATTCTGGCATTCAAATTCCAGTGTGCCCTTCTCTATACGACTGTTTATGGCCAAAGAAGAATTCGAGTCACAAACTTATCCTTGCCATGCACAAATATGCTAAGTAATTTGTTTCGTGCTGCTGACTTGGATACTCAATTTGCGTGCTTCTTAAAGCAAGGTATTTAAGTTGGCATGACATCCTTTCTTTCTGCCTTTCCCCTATTTGGTGAATTAGTTGTGCATATTAAATCATTCTGTTAGCTCTGATGGCATTTTTGTCCTGCTTCAAACTGTCATATGAAGATGCACCTTTTACCATTTTTTTTTCTCTTCCAAAAGGAGTTATCCTTTCCATATGGAGGAGGTGTTACTTGGTTATTTTATCCTAAGGCTTTTCATGCAATTTTCTCCATGGTATCATTACTTTGACGTGCTAGAATACTAACCATGTATTTTTTTAACTAATTTACTTTGAATGCAGCTGCCATGGAAATTCCTACAAACCCACTTGTGCAAGTGAGGGAACAAGTGACAAATCTTTGCATCAACATTCTGCTTTCATATCGCAAATTTTGCGCTACAGTATCATCATCTGGACAGCTTATTCTTCCTGAGGCTCTTAAGCTTCTCCCTCTCTACACCCTTGGTATATATGTTTTATTTGGCTAATTATCTACTCGATCTATAAGTGTCTTTGATTATTCTGTATCTCATCCTCATTCGTTGTTATTATTTTGAGTTAACCATCATCTTCCAACTTCTCACGTCTCTTTTGTTTTGGCAAACACTATGGCAGAGATTCAATCATCTTATTAGGAAAAAATTGAAATAGTTTTCATCAGTTGGTAATATCTTGTTCCTTTTTTCAGCATTAATCAAGAGTACAGGGTTGCGAAATGATGGCAGAATAGATGATCGTTCCTTCTGGTTTAATTACGTTTCATCCCTTTCTACTCCTTTGGCAGTACCACTGGTTTATCCCAGGATGTTTGCCATCCACGATATTAATTCAAAGGTAAAAGTTTCTAATTGGCTTACTGACCGGAGTGTTTCAACCATGCTAACAGACAATTTTCTGCTTGCTGGACAGGATGGAGATGAGTCTGGTCTTCCTCCTATAATCCCACTTTCTAGTGAACATGTCAGCGATGATGGAATTTATCTTCTTGAAAATGGTGAGGATGCTTTAATATATTTTGGGAGCTCAGTGGATTCAAGCATCTTGCAACAACTTTTTGGCTTTAGCTCTGTTGATGAAGTCCCCACTCAGGTATTTTATTCTAATTCCTTTTGATGTGTGTATGTATAATAGAATCATCATTAACTAGTTAATTTATTAAAAAAACTCTGAGAGTTGTGACCAATAATCACACATGAAGTGTTGGGTATCTGAACTTACTTGTCTGGTTTTTTGCTCTGCTGGAATATGAGCAAAATTTGGAGATTTTTTTGCCATATTTCTTTCAAATAGGAATTCACTATTTGAATACTGAAGTTAAATGGCTCATCATATCTCAAGTGGACTACGTCTACATCCATGATCCATGTCTTGATTCAAATTAGTTATTAAACTTTTTGTATGATGGCCTTTTTCTACATTCTCAATTTCCTTGTCCTGAGCAAACTTTGGACATCTTGTCCCCCACTTTTTTTTTTTATAAAGAAAATGAATTCCCTACTTAAATACTAAAGTCAAATGGCCCATCATGTCTCAATTTGACCACATCCATGTTTTGGTTCATATTACTCCCTCTCTCCCAAAATATGTCACTTTTGGGAAATTTTGTCTCAAAATATGTCACATTTACAAAACTAATGTAATATTATTGTAGTTTCCTAAAATTACCGTTGTCATTAAATGCATGTCTCCTCTATCCTTTCCCTTTGACCATAAGTAAGAGAAAAGTTAAATAAGGGATAATATAGGAAAGTAAATGAAAAATGCATAAAATTTAACTGAAAAAACTGTTTTTCTTGGTCTTGTGAAACAGTTAAAAGTGACATATATTTTGGGACAGAGGGAGTAGTTACTAAGCTCCATTTTTTCTTCATTCTCGGTTTCCTTTTCCTTCCATTATTAGTGATCTTTGGATTGGTTGAATATAGTCTTGAAAGGTGTCGTATGGATGACTGAATAGTATGGCACTCAAATGAGTGGCCTTGGCTTAAAGTGTCAGGCTTCTTGTGTTAGTATCATCTCCTATAATATGTCAGAAAAGACAAGTAGGGAAACGAAAAGAAAACAAAGGAAAAAACAAGATGAGAGCATTAATTTGTTGTGTCAGTTTTCATACTGTATTATTTTTCAGCTTTGTTTTATATATTGACCCTTTTACCTACGAACAGACACTTATGATATCCTGTAAACTTTTCTGCATGCTCAGTTTGTGATGCAGCAATATGACAATCCACTATCGAAGAAGTTCAATGATATAGTAAATGTGATCCGCCGCCAGAGATGTTCCTACCTTCGGTATGACTAATAATTCCTTTTCTAAGGCTTAGTTCATCCCTAAAAGAAAGGTTTATTCCATCTCTTTGTTAGAAATTGAAGTAGATTTTTCTTTTTTAATGCCATTTTATCATTCTTCTGCAGCTTGAAATTGTGCAAGAAGGGGGATCCATCAGGTCAGTGCATAAACATTCCATCTTATACAAAATGCCTTTTCTGACACTTGCAAACTGATACTTGATAAATAACATATGTAGAATATTCAACCAAAATAGCCAGGTTTTTCTTCAAATATAGTCCTGCTTTTTTTAACTTTATTTTTTTTCATAACTTATTTGACCACTACTCTTTCAACCTCCATCATTCAAAGTTTCTCATTCTTTGTAATTGGAGAGGGAGACTATTTGTTTTGTGGGTGTGTGCAAATTTTGGCCTTGTCTGTGTTTTGTGTCAATGAAGCGAATGCCTTGTGGACTATTGCTTCTGTGTTTTCTGGTTTCTAATTGTCAGAGTCAATGCCACATGGTGATTATTATGTTAGAAAAGAAAGAACAACCATATTATGACATACTCATGATTTAATTGTAACATTTTCAGGAATGATGTTCTTCTCATGCATGGTGGAAGACAAGAATGCAAGCGGCCCCTCTTATGTTGAGTTTCTGGTACATATTCATCGGCAAATCCAAATGAAAATGTCATGATAGTTTCAAGCTTCTTCAGTTCAGCTCACAGGTATGGGGTTTTTATTTGGGATTGCATGGAGCAGAAAGCGAAAAGTTGCAAGTCAAATGACGAGAATCTGAGTGGTCTTCTACGAGTTTCTTGTACATATTGAGAGGCAATTCTGAGTGAAAGTTTTATGAGTGTTTTATGCTTCTTCAGTTTGTTGCACAAGTTGTGATCATTCAACTATTGTGACACAAATGGAGATTAAAGCGGCGGAGATATCTAGAAACGGAATTTGAGCTGAGTTTTGGTGAAGAGAAGTTTGTAGAGGTAGCAAACTTGATACTTACAGGGATCAGTTAAAAGTAATAAATATCTATTTGGATTTTTGTTACCTTTCTTGCATGCTCCTCATTTTTCTTTATTAGGTAAGACTAAAGCAGAACTTCACCTTGAGAAAGAGGGGTGAAAATGTATAAAACAGATTATGTTTGTTTGTTTGTAATAAAAATAGATGTTGTACTGTATCTTATTCTTGCATGTCTCTCTCCCTTGTCTATTTAAAGTGATTGCTTTTGCAATCTTAGGCTTATTGAAATAACAGTCTCACATTAACTCTTATTTTGGAAGCCAATATGGATTGGCTTTGGCTGGCAGCCAGGCCCTACCATATTTTCTGGTAAAAGTACAACCTAAAATATTTACTGAACTCATCAAAGCCCAAAAATCAGAACAAACGAAGATCTAGGAAGGCAATAACGATGGATTAAGCGAAAGTTTTTATTCCGACCAAAAATGAAAAAACGCAAGTTTTTAAAGCTCAGGATCAGGGTCAGGGGAATTTAAATTAATCTGAAACAACATCTACTCGTAAAATGTTTGTGGGTTAACGAACATGACAATGACACCATTTGATGGTTTGACCTGGTCAAACATCCTGTATGGGTAAGACGATGATTTGGAATAATACTATTGGAAGGGACCATGGGTGAGGTCGTAGGTCGGCTTTACCCAATAACTTCAACTTGTTAAGTAATCTATGCAAGTGGAAGAGATGAGAATTCAAATGAGTGTTCTGCGTTCAAAGATCTACCAGAAAAAATATCAGAGTTGAGAGATGGCGGAGAAAGAAGGAAGAAGGGCAGATGCAGAGTTGTTCGACCTCCTCTCCAATCTACTCCATCAGGTATTTAACCATAGGAATAATTTTTCTGTTTATTTCCCTCTCCCTTGCTGGGTTTTGGGTCTTTCGGCGATCCTAATTCGCTTGATTCCCAATCTGGGCATTATTAAAAATACAGTTCCTTTGTCGGTTTCAATTCATATACTCCTATATTTACTGATCCTTAACCCTCCAAATTGCAACCGTCTGCTTCTGCGAATGAATGATTGATTTGAATCCTGTAAGGAACCTTAATTGAATTTTTCACATATCATTCTTTGTTCTTCATTCAGGGTAATTTAACCATGCTTTATGCTTTTCATATACTTTGTTCTTCTATAATTCTATTGCATTAAGTACCCATCTTTTCTTTTAAAGTATTATTGTTACGAGGATATGAAAGACATGTTGTATACAGGTAGAAGCATTGAGTAATCAGGAAGAAGTTGAATTGCGTTCCAAAATTGAAGCCCTTGGATTGGAGATCACAAAACTTCCTTCCAACTCTACTCAACCTCCTGATGAGGTATCCTCTTCTTCTTCTTCTTTTGGCTGCAAGGGAAAAAAAATTGCATTGCTGTTTCATCATCACTCTTGTCTTTGTAATCTTTCCTTATCAGCTGGAAATAGCCAGAGAGCTGGACAAATTATCTGCTAAGTTGGATGGTGTGGATGAGATGATATCATCGGATCCCCAGGTGCAATTGCTCTTGAGTGACACTGCCCATGTCTGGATGCCAGTTATTACTGCCAATGCCGATGAGCGGCGCAACTTCACATCGGCTGTAGGAGATGACAAGCCTCAAGTCAATGACAAAGTCTCCGATTGATTTCTCAAATGCCCATTTCTCTCAATCACTAGTATCGTTCTGGATTGACATTTCTGTTTTATTTTCTCCCACTATATTAGAAACAGAAATATAAGTTCCTTATTCTTTATCATGAGATTCTATTAGTAAGCTCCTGAGGAGGGTTTTCTTCAGATTTGGTGACCCTTGGCCTGTAAATGCCCTTATTTTTTTAAATTGGTCATTCAATGATACTAATCAATCATGCATTTGTTTGACGTCATTGCCTGGAGAAAGATGGCGAAGCAGCCGTCTCTATTGTGGGGGCAACTCAACAAAAAGTACACCAATTAAGATTAACCACTTTATAATGGATCCAAGGCTTTGGTATTTGCTTCATTCAATCCTGATTTTCAACTTGGGAAGGAAGATTTTTTGTAGTTTTATTCATTCATGAGTGCTACTAATTCTTCTCTTCAAACCTTTCCACTTTTTACTTCTCTTCTTTTCTCTTCTCCTCAAACCTTTCCACTTGTCAGCTCTTTTTACTTTGATTTGAACTATCTATTCTATTGATTGATGATTGATGATTGATTACAACATGGAAAAACATAAACAAAACCTTAATTTGAACATGAAACAATAATATATATGCTCCCACTTCTGCAGATTTGTCTAAAACTTGGAATTAAGCAATGATTTTTTTTAGGATAATTAATCAATGAATTATTAGTACTATAATTTTACATTGATAATCAATAGTTTTACAATTATATATGTTTAAGTAGAATTCTTACATATATAGCTTTATAATTATGTTAATTAAAATTCTACATATAGTTACTGTATTAAATAAAATTATGATCTTACAATGATGATCAATAATTTCCTTTTTGAGTAGTAGAATTTTACAATTATATTAAAAAAAAACACACAGAAAATAAGAATTACCATTTAGTTTTCTAACTTTCAATTTGGTAAAACACAAGGAAGGTGCAAAATTGAGAAACAAAAAGAAGAAAAAGGGAAAACGAAACGAAATAGAAGGAATTTAAACGGCTCAAATATGAAAGGACCAACTTGGACATCAAGTTAGTATAAAGTTTTCATATCTGATACAAAAATCATTAGTGAATTCATTTATATAGAGAGAGAGTCGCGATTTCTGGCTCCCAAGTCCCCAACCGTCGTCAAGAATCCTTAGAACCCTCCAACTCCACCTACAAGAACCTGTTTCTTTCACTTAACAAGAAACCAAAAACCCAGAAAAGAAAAAATAGAAACTCCAGATTATTGCTGCCATGGCCATGGATTACCGCATCAGGATTCGCCAAGAGGTGGATAAACGGTTAGAAAGACTCTGTTCTTGGTTCCCATACAATATTTTCAACGTAGAGTTGGACTTAAATTACGTTTCAACTCTCGACTGGGATACAATCTTGAAAACCATTCATCAATCTGTCATATGTCCTCGGCACGTGTTTCTGTCTGAGGAGTATGGTCCAAATATGGTGCTTTCGATGTTTGCCAACACCGGTGCGCCTCCTGATTTCCTTCAAACCTTTCTTCAAGATATCTCGTCTTATGCATGGGAGGCTGATGGTGACTCTGAGAATCTTGAACGTAAAGTAATAAAATTGATGGTGGAAGTGCTAGTTCTGGTACCTGAAGATGATGATTATGATCAGGTTATGGATGATGAGTCATGGGGAAAATTGAATTTCAAGCCTGCTAGCAGGTCATCTATTCAGAGTTTGAAAAGGATGAAATTGGGTGACGACGAGAACCTCTTACCCATGAAGAAGAGAAAGAAACTGGATTGTTTGAGTTCCAAGAAACAATGTACTATCTGTTTGGATGAGTTTTCAGATGGGGATGAGGTTGTCTCGGTGCCTTGTGGACATGTTTTCCATGATGGTTGCATCGTTAGGTGGTTGGAGACCAGTCACTTGTGCCCCTTGTGCCGGTACCAGATGCCAAGTTGATTGGATTTTGATTCTCTTCCAGGCGATTTTCAGTCGATTCTTTGGGTTTACGTTGTCGAATCTGCTTGAGAGTTGACAGAAGGTAAAATTTTGCTTATTGGGATCTAATTTTAAGTATGATTATATGCTGAAAACCTAATGGAGTGATTGGGGAATTTTCTGATAGATATATATTTCCCGTTTCAATCCCATATATATCAAATGATGTGTGAAGTTTGATGATTGATGACTTTCTTCTGTATATACTTTTTTTTACCCCAAATTAATGTTCTTTTTCAATGACTTAAACTTATTGATATTGTCTTGGATCGATGAGATTTGAAAATCCAGGAATCATAATTAGTTTAATATGATTTCTGATTTGCGTTAATCATTGGTTTCATCTGATGATATCGTTAGATTGCTTCTATGTCATGATCATAAGCTGATTTATCGGATCATGTGATTAGAAACAAATATAGAAATGTAATCATTCTTCTTCTTCATGTCCATATAGTTTTATAGTTTATCCTCGAATGATTGAAGCCTTTTGACCCTGTTCTAATTTAGTTACATGTTGGTTGTTTGAAAGTTCAGGGATCCATGATTCAAAGCAAATTCTCATTCGCTTAGTAAGCCGCTCCAAGATTCTGGATGTGATCAATATGGTGCAGAATTGAGGTTGGTAGAATGTGATGATTTGAAGCAGACTGACTGAGGAATGAAACATGCATGCTAGTTAGTTAAATCAAAGGGGTTCCTGGGATTAATCACCATCTGGATTTGGAGAAGTAAGGCTCATCAAATGCTTGAACTTGATGGAATACTGTTGAAAATGTTTAAAAGGCTTTCAAGATCTGAATTGTTCACATTTATGCCCATATTTCAATTATGAACATAAGTTGCTTGAAACAATTCAGTAATTCACTCTGTCTACCACCACCATCTTTACCGAACATTAATCACATCTCCTTTGGAGATACAAGAAATCAATCGGAAGTCTAGTCCTTTAAGCTGTGCTACACATAAATAGCCTTCTGCTGATCATAAGATAATTAGATTGACCAATAGACTATATTCATTCTGGTTTTTCCATCTGATGCAGTGAATAGTGATACCACAATTACTAAGTATATATATCTCTGGTCTTTCTGAAATCAGTTACTAATGGAGAATATTGTTCTGTGTGTGTTTATCAGACATACCCCATTTTGCTGCAGTTGATCAGAGGTTTGCTTCTGGGTTAGCTTATGAAGTGGACAACAATCAGATTACAATTTTAGATGAATGGTCGAAGAAAGTGCTGACTTTGGAAGGGCCAACTGCCAAGTATAGGAGAAGGAGATATGACATATCTACAGCCTTATATTGCTATCACACGTTGGTTATCTGGGAAGATTGATGTGAGGCTATATTATCTGAGAAGAGTCCTAACGTTTGGAATACTGTTAAGAGAAATCACAGGTGCAGTTGCAGATTTTCTTGGTATGAGTAAGTAAAATGGTTAGAAGGGTAAAGCTGTGAAGAGCAGAATACAGCATGGGAATCTCTTGATGGATTGGGGGAAGATGATCACTGAGGGTGGACAATATGCTTATGAAACAATGGAGGTTGCTTTTGGTGAAATTATCAGAGATAGCTTTGAAGAATATGATTGGCGGACATTGTGGACATATCCAAGCCAAGCCTTGCGGAGCCGCAGCAGTTGAAGGAGCGAAACAGGTAAGGCAATAAACCTGAAGAACTTGATTTGGAAACTCCTGAAGCTATTTTACCGAAGTCACTCGAGGGAATCTCCCCTGTATTAACTGATGTGAAGTTGATCATCTTACATGAAGTTGCACATGTCAGACCAGTTCAAAAAGGAGATGTGCCTGTTTAACTGGGTGAGTCTACCCCATCTTTGGTGAATATTCTGAATACAGATCGGATGTCTTCCCCACAGAGCTGGGAATAGTTCTGGCGAAAGCTCTCAAGTTAGTGGGGTAGTGAGTTTAAGCAACCTGCTAAGCTTGTATTATCAAAGCTTGTATCTTCTCCTTGATTATAGTGGAATTTTCTTGCTCTCCACCCGTGGATGTAGGCTTCATTAAGCCGAACCACGTAAATATGGTGTTGGTTGTTGATTTTTTTTTTTCTCCGTATTTTATTTCTTGTGCGTGTCTCTCTATATTTCTTGTGTGGTATTTGTTTACTTGCGCAGCAGCTTGTTTGGGTCACATCTTGTCTCAACAAATTGGACACTGCTATATTTATTAAGGACTATCCAACAATTAGATATCTAATCCCAATTTGCAATTGTTGAGGAATATCCAACAGAGAAACAAAGGGAGCATATGAACAGTTGTCACCAAATACTCTAACCCCTTTCTAGTTGCTAGACAACACAACCTTGGTGACCCAACCCGAACTCGACCCTTTAGTATTCTATTTCTATGCCTTGGCTCTTTTCTCATTTTCCTTTTGGCGGGACTTATTTATCCTTTGAATTGAAAAGAAATTAGGTATTCTATATGAATTGTTTTGGCACTATAATTCAAACGTTTATTTATTTAGAAATGGGTGAGTATTTGGTGACAACAGTTTTTCTAACAGACTTTTCTTACAAAAATATTTACCATTTTACATGAAAAATTGCAAATACAATTGTAAGAAAATTTGTAATTTTGCAAAAAAAAAAATGGTGCTTTTGTAAGAAAAGTATAAGTTAGAGGGCTAAAATAATAATTTCATACAATAAGTTTGAGAGCCAATTTGTGTATTAAACCTTTAATTGTTAGTAACAATGGAATAGATAATAGATTTTGAAAAGAAAAACCAAAGAAAATAAAAAAGGAGTCAGCCAATGGGAGGGAACCATATGTCTCTCCCCACCCTTGAAGCAAAAGGCCTCATGAACCTTGAAGCTTGCTATTATAGTTTGTCATTATTATATTATTATATATATATATGTTAAGTTATAGGTAGACGTTATAAGAGTTGGTTAAAATTAATTAGAAAGCCTCAAGAAAAGCCTCGAATCACTTTTAACTTCAAAAATTCTGCAGCCTGCTTCTTTAACTAACAAAATCCATGGATCAATACTACACGATTTGTCAAGAACCTGATGATGATTTAGAAGAAAATTACCCCCGGATTCCACATGATCTTTTCAAGATTGTGTTGGACTTCCGTTACGACTCAGAAATATATTATCAATCTGTCATATTTGGTCGGGACATGGTTCTATCCGAAGAATATGGTCCAGACCTTGTTCTTTCCATGTTCACCGACACAGGCGCCTCTCTAGATTTCCTTCAAAGCCACGCCATTGTTGCTGATATCTTGTCTTTTGCACGAGGCTGCAACATGGACCCCCATAACCGTGGACGACGTAAAATAATTAAGTTGGTGGCGGAACTGGACGATAGTTATCGGCAGGGACGTGATTTTGATCAGGTGATTGATGTGTCATTGAGTTATGTGAATTTCAGGCCTGCAACGAGGTCAGGTATTGGAGGTTTGAAAAGGGATAAATATTCAAATGACAAAGATGATGATTATGATCTTTTACCATCCTAGAAGAGGAGGAGACTGGAGGGTTAGAGTTCATGAAAGAATGTTCAATCTGTTTGGATGAGTTTTGGGATGGTGAAAAGGTCCTCTTGATGCCCTGTGAGCATGTCTACCATGACGCTTGTATCTTCAGATGGTTGGAGACGAGTCACCTCTGCCCGTTGTGCCCGTGCCAGATGCCAAGTTGATTGGATTTTCCTGCATGCATCAGATTAATCACTTGTAATTGTAAGTATGATATGAGTAGATTTTAGTTAATAATTTATCCGCATATATATGCTGATGGCCTAATGAAGTGCATTAGGCAAATTTGTGCGTTAATTTGTTTCAATCATTTATTAATTTAGGAACTTGTTGATGACATTTTAGCTTGACCTGGGGGATCTGTAAGATAAATCTAATTAGAGGGCACCGGAGGTGGTCCTCCGGGGCGCATTCCTACGGAGGACCACCTCGGGTGCCCTCTAACTAGATTTATCTTGCAAATCCCTGAGGCCGAGCTAAAATGGCATCAACAGAAGTTACAGAACTAATAAATATGAATTCTGATGATTGATGACTTTCTTCTGTATACATACAATTCTTCTTGCAGTCATAAAAAAGAACATATGCCGCAATGCAGCAACTTACGGACTAGAATTTTCCGAAGTGAAGATGAACATATGTGTGTATATAACTATACATATATGTCCTAAAATAATAATGGAAATAAATAGACTTCTAGAGTTTATGTATATAAAAATAATTAAGAACAATAGAAGAATAAAAAGAATAGTCCCCCGTTTTATTCAAACTAAAAACAGCCCAATGCGTAATATAATTAGGATAAAACAAATATTAGCTGGAGAGTTCTGGACTTTGGATGGAGCGAGTAGCTAGGTAGGTCTCAAACCAGCAACACAAAATCTATTGCTTCATTGCATTTGGGAAAACTTTTAAGTCTACTGTAACCCTAATTTCAGTACACGATTAAAGCAATCAATTCTGCAGTGGCATTTCTATAGATAAAATAAACTGTACAATCACAATTACAATTTCTTTTTAATTCTGTATGACCATTGATATATAGGTATATCTGCATCCAAGAACTGTTTCATTCTGCAATTTGCAGTAACGGTAAAAGTTGAATTATTAAAACTATAAATGAACTGAATGCCTTCATCTATTCTATGTAGTTCTAATGTAAACTGATCTGTTGCCACATTAAAATTGAACTCTTTCACAGTAAAACTAACTAGAGATGCAAAACCAGATTTATTGATACCATCATCATGTTGCATAGGTAGTTCTGCCAAAATTTACTGTAATGTGCAATGCAAGAAATTAGAGAGCAGATATTTCCTTCTTTGTGCTTGAGGTCTATTTTGTCTTCATTTCTTTTGAATTCCTCCTCCTTTTTCATCCTGTGTTTTCCATCATTCAATCAGTTATGCCCATTCCTTTTGCTGACTCAGACCTAGAATGCACCAAGCCATGCATGATAGGCATTGTTCTACTTATGGCAGCTTTGTTGTAAACTTATGAAACAATTATGTGATATCCATATATAAAGGTAGCGGCTAATTATAGCTTTTGACAAACATTAACTGTCCCGCTTTAATCATTCACTTTTGCATATATAGAGTACCAGCTAGTGAAAGAAGATATCCTCAGCCTTGGGAATCAATGCTCTACAAGAAAATACTCCTGTATTAAAACTATTTTACTGATAATTAATTTGTTTCCATTTTGATTACTTCACCATGACAAGGACACTATGTTTCGTCCCCACTAGCGATGCATGCTCCTAATTCTTTCAGTTTAAATTCTTGCACAACTAATTATACACTAGACCGGGTAGTTATATATACAGCGCAACACATGCTGCTAATGACAATTATCTGAGGACATTATTTGGCAATGATCTGGCCCTTAGAAACATGATCGATGAATCAAGATTCATAATGAATTCAAGAAACATAGGTGCTTACTGATTGGACACTGGGCTTGTTAACACGACCCTTGATGAAGAACCTCCAATGGATGGTATGCGTTGTTGAAAGACATGCAGATAGTATCATAGCCTAACTAAGCACAGTTAAGCACTACCTGGACAGACTTTTTGAGTTTATCAGAAAAATGGGTTAGTATTAAACATACAGGAGTGAGAATTTATGGTGCCAATGAAGACAATTGTTCTTTATATGTCAAACACAGCAAAGAAACAACATAGAGGGCCAATTTTATGACCATATGCATTTAATTCTTTGAGCCCTCCTGTCCTATATATATGCAGCTCCAACCAACAAGACCTTTATCCCAAAATATATATCCTGGAATGCAAACATATATGTCGGCGTTCCTTGTTTACCTCCTCCTTTCTTCTGTTCTTCGTTGGTTAGCAATGTCTGGCCCTGTCAAGAAAACTAAGGGAAGGCAAAAGATAGAGATTAAAAAGATAGAGAAGGAGGACGACAAGTTGATCACATTCTCAAAACGTAGATCAGGGGTCTACAAGAAAGCAAGTGACCTAGCTACCTTGTGTGGAGTTGAGATTGCTATACTAGTTTTCTCACCGGCAGGTAGGCCTTTTTCATTTGGTCACCCTTCTGTTGAATCTGTTACTAACCGCTTTCTGAATCAAAGCGCCCCACCCAATAACAATACTCACCCTCTCGTGGAGGCTCACCGCAAGGCTAAAGTCAAGCAGCTAAATCTGCAGTACAGTGAGGTCGTTAGCCAATTAGCTGCAGAGAAAGAGAAAGCAAAGAAGCTCGACCAGCTGAACAAAGGGAAAGAAACTGATCAAGGCTGGTGGGAAGCACCCATTGAGCAACTTAGCCAGCAGGAGCTCCTAGACCTCTATGCAAAGTTTGCGGATTTTCGTAACGTTCTTGTAAGCAAGATGAATGAGAAGATTGCTGCAGCTGAGCCCGGAACCGGAGAGCGGGGCATTTCGTCACTTGCTGCACCAATGGATCCTGGTCAGCAAACCTATCCATTTGCTACCACTGCAAATGAGGCATTTCCTACTACCTTTCCTCCTGGCTTTGGCCCAGGTCCTCAGTATTTCTGATAAACTCAAAACTATCTCGAGTAAAGCAAAGTCTACCTTGTTCCTGTAGCAGGACTCTTCCCCTGCTTCATTTTGAACGAGTAAAAGGTTTTGCTTAATCCGGAATAATAATCAAGTCAACCTTGCCAGTTGTTATTTTTTCCTTACTGATCTTAGGCATATGGATTTTGGGATGGTCATGTAACCATCCAACAAAACATCAAGTCTTCGATCTGTTGCAATATTCCTAGGTTATGTTCCTAGGGCTATCTCAGTTATATGTATCAGAGCACCAGCTTTCAGTCATCTTCATATGTATCAATATTAAACAGGTGATTAATCAATTTATCCATTCTCATTCACTATTTCTGCTTGTGAGAACATTTTATGTTACAATGAAACAGAACAAATTACAAGAACATATGTTCTCTTTCATCAACTTTCTGGATCAAGATTTGCAGCTATACATAAATGGTGATGAATATACTTAATGCTAAAAATAAATTTCTTGAAGACTATTTTGCAATGAATTACACCTTAAGTAGGGTTAACGCCGGCAGCCCTTCTTAACAGATTCTGTATGCTTTATGGAATTTATGGTCCTTGATATAAATTTTCACACGTCATATTTCTGGTAAAATTGGTATAGAAATAGATGAGATTTTGCAAAATTTATGGTGATGAAAATGAAAAGGTTTCACTTGGTTTTACGTGAAATTAAATTAACCAAGATTAACCCTACCACATACCAATCATTAATATGAAAATTATTGATTACAATTGTACTTGCCATCTGTACTCAAATTTTACTCTGTTTATATTACTAAACTCTTTATCCTAAATCAGTGTTTTGATTAATTAATGTCCCAAATGAGAAGCACCAAATATAGGATATATACTGGTCATTTTTATTTTTCCAAACAAACAAACAAACAAGCCGAGTGGGCAAATATCAATGACCTTCTATAATGTCTACTTAGTAACTGCCGTGTTGATTTTGGTATTCAATGCAGAGGAAAAGGTTGATAAACCAAACTGGGGATTGGGAGAAACGAAGTTTAACATAATATTAAAAGCTATTAAAATGGTAAATGGTATATTTAACGAGTTATTATTAAGAAAAAGCATATTTGTGGCAAATAAAAGGTTGGCATTGAGTTGCGTTGATGTAGCATTGACATGACGTTGATGTGATCAAATTCTGTGAAATTCAAATCAAATTGTCCAAAAAATAAAAATTCAAGAGCTAAATGGTCACAAAATGAAGTTTAGAGTTCCATTTATCATTTTTGAGATAGTTTGAAGGTCAAATTATATATTAAGCCACTTTATAACATATATATGTGTAGTATATTTCACATTTATATAGATAAAGATTAATATCTCTTGTTAATCTATAATAACAAGGTTAAAAGTTCAAATAATTGGTCCTAACGTTAAAATCATTTTTCAAATAGGGTTATTGATATGACGTTTTAATTGGGTCAAATAAGCGTTTAACATTTTCAAACTTGCTCAAATAAGGTCTTAGGGTGACAATTGATTAATTTCCTCAAATAAGGGTCTCAAAACCCTTACACGAGCAAGTTCAAAAAAGTTAGACCCATATATATTTGACCAAATTAAAACGTTATTAGACCCTTTATTTGAGAAATGCCCAAAAGTTAGGAACCGATTTAAGCATTTAACCTAACGGTAAAGATATAAAAAATCCAATCATTCATTTTTATATATAGAAGTAAATTGTTTCCTTGATGGTGGGATGCAAACTCAAGGAGCCTAGCCTATAAATATGTACCCTGGGTAGGGACAAAGCTACACCATCAAGTGAAAAAAAAGGGCATTTTTCAAAAAAAAAAACCTCAACAATGACAAATAGGGCTGTTCATTCGGTCGGTTCGGTTAATTTCGAACCGAATTACCAATTAACCGAATTAACCGAATTCCTAAAAGCTCAAACCGTTAACCGAACCGAATATATTATTTTTGACTTTAACCGAACAGAAATAATTCGGTTAATTCGGTCGGTTAACTAATTTAACCGAATTTTTTGTGTCTTCCCTATAATCCATAATTTTCATAGAAATTTTCATATAAATTTCATATCTAATAATAAGTAATATCTTAATTAACCACACAAATAATAAAGAGTAAACAATCTACAATAATATGTCAAGAACTCTTAAACATAATCAAATATCCAAAGAAAACTCTAAGTTTAAAGTTTTAACACAACATAAATATCCAAAGATAGAAAATGAAATGGATAAATCATAAATGCAAATACATAAGAGTACAAGCATGAAGCATCCATGATTTTAAAACTCATTTTTGTCCAATTCTCATCCAAGTAATAGCAGCCACATCATTTAATCCAAGCTCCAAGGAATTCCTCCATCCATAATTCCATATCCACTTTTCCTACAAAATGTAAATATGAAATAAGTTTTTTTTCTCTGAAAGGCCAATAAGATTTCAATTAAAGCTGCAAACAGAATAAAATAGAGTCTAACAGTCGGCTGTAAAAGAGAAAAAGGCGGCACTGCAGTAGCAGAAACAATGAGATTTTCATGCAAAGAAAGAATAAACAAAAGAGAAAACAGGGGAATTCCGAGCCAGGTGCACTGCTGCACCTGGGCCGGATCTACAAAGGCCATGAAAGGCACCAAAAACAGAGGAACTTCGGGCCAGGTGCACTGCTGCACCTGGGCCGGACTTGCATATGCCGAGAAACACATGGAGCAGCAGGCCAGCAGAGGAATTCCGTATGTTCACTAAGACAAGTTAAAGATATCAAATCCCATATCCATATGTTCTATAAACCGTAAATGACATAAAGAGATAAAGTTCACATACTTTCTATAGAATGAAATATAGAATCAGTTCACTTTTTATAGAATGAAAACCCAACATAGCTTAGCCTAATTTATTAGAAACACATTTGAAAGTTATACTTAGAAGCACAAGGAAGAGAAATGAGAAACCAAAGGGATGAATCATTACCTTATAATGCAAATTAAGTTATGAACCATCATCAATCACAAGGTAGGCTCAAGGTAGTCATTCCAAGATGAATCTAAAAGCCAAAAGTCCAAAAAATATATATATAAATTCAAATGAAGTTTCAATTTAAGTATAAGTTAAAATTGCATTTATAAACAAAATAAGGAAAGTGTTTATACCATTTTCAGCACTCTCAAGATTACTAAACTCGTCCTCAAAGTCAATTGTATGTAATGAATTTCGAATCCAATCTTGGTAGCATACAAGAGCTTGAGCCATCCTAGGAGTTAGAGAGCTCCTAAATGAATCAAGAATGCGTCCCCCGGTACTAAATGCAGCCTCGGAAGCAACGGCGGAAATTGGAATAGCTAACACATCCCGAGCCAACAATGAAAGGAAAGGAAATCTAGGGCTGTTGACTTTCCACCACAACAAAATATCAAAATCATCATTCATAGGCTCGGCAGCCTCATTGAGATATTTATCCAACTCCGACATTTGATCCCCACCATTTCCCGATTCAAGAATGTGCTTTGCATACTTCTCTTGCATACGCTTTTTAAGTCTACTTTGCAAGTCTCCTCCATCATTTGGTGCTACCATTATTGATGAACTTGAAGAACGGCTAATGTCACTTGAAGGCTTATAGGCATTATACAATTCATAAATAGCGTCCCTAACTTTTTTTTCCATTTCCACACCTCTCTCACTATCAAACATATCTCTAAGTGCAAATTCCACGTACCTCATTTTATGCCTAGGATCAAGAATAATAGCAACAAAGACAAGCATATTTAACTTCTCTAAGCTACCCCAATATTTGTCAAATTTGTCTTTCATTCTCATGGCCATCACACCAAAATCAATCTCACCGATAACTTGAGACTCTCGTAAAAGAGAATCCATTTCACAAATTTCATCAAAAAGACAATTAGAGGTAACATAAGAAGTTCCCGAAATTCTCAAAGTAAGCTCATAGAAGTGCTCTAAAAATTTCACTAACTCTCTAACAATTTTCCAATCAATTTCAGTAGGAAAACCATCCCCCAATTCAAGATTAACTTTAAATTGCTCATCTTGCACTTCAAATCTCTCAAAAGCTTTCTCAAATTTTTGAGCACAATTTAACATCAAATAGGTGGAGTTCCATCTAGTACTAACATCTAGGCACAACAAACTTTTGCTATCTATATTTTCAGCCTCAATGCAATCCTTGAATTTTTGCAACCTAGATGGAGATTGCCTAATATATCTCACTGCCCCTCTAACACGAGCAACCGATGTATTCAAATCTTTCAAACCATCATTCACAATCAAATTCACAATATGTGCAACACATCTCATATGCATGTATTTACCATTTAAAATGCCGGCCCGACTCCCAAATTTTTTTTTCAAGACTCCAACAGCCACGTCATTTGCACTAGCATTATCAAGAGTGATAGTGAACACTTTATCAATCCCCCAAGAAAGCAAGCATTTTTCAATCAACTTAGCAATGGCATCACCTTTATGACTTGAAATTTGACAAAAATTGATGATCTTTTTGTTCAATTTCCAATTATTATCAATAAAGTGAGCTGTGAGACACATATAATTAACTCTTTGCAAAGATGTCCATGTGTCGGTAGTTAGACAAACTCTTTTACATGATTGCTTTAAAAATTGCTTCAACTTAGCCTTCTCATCTAAATAAAATTGATAAACATCCCTAGTAATTGTAGTTCTAGAAGGAATATGAAATCTAGGACATGCAATAGATAAGAATTGCTTAAAGCCTTCACTTTCTACCACCCTAAATGGTAATTCATCCATCACAATCATAATAGCTAATGCCCTTCTAGTTGCCTCTTGATCAAATCTTCAAGTTGTAATATTCCCTTCCCCTTCATGACCCTTACTTTGCAAAACTAAGTGAGCTTGTGACTTCTCAACATTTTGAGGATTTTGGTTGCATGCACTTATGTGATATTTTAATGATGTAGTGCCATTCTTCTTTGGATTACATGCATATTCTTTTCCACAATAAACACATTTACTCTTTATGTCACCATTAGGAGTAACAAATTTGTCAAAGTGAGACCAAACCTCTGACCTTGGCTTCATTGCTTTCCGTTTCTTTGTAGATGGCCCAATGTGAAGTTGACTAAGAGCTTCACCTGGGGAAGTTCCATCTTCATCAGAATTAGGAGTTGGAGTGGGAGAAGGGGAGTCCTCTTCCATTGACATCTACAAGAAAGAAAGAAAAAAAAATATTCATTAATCACAACAGGAAAAATAACCATATTTTACAGATTTTATCCTATGTACTGAAACTAAGATAGCCCTAAATATAATTTAAAAACACCTGAATCTGTATCAGAAGTAAACATCCTAAAAACTTAAAAATTATTGACCCAACATCAGAAAAAACAAAAAAAAAAGGCAAGCTTTCCTCATACCAAAATGAAAAACAGAAGCAGCTCTGTGTTCCAACCTCTGTTTACAATCTACTTTATTTGATAAAATATCCATATCGTAGCACTATTTTTTTTTCAATAAGAAAACCTATAAATCAAGGTTTTTCCTTCTGCAGTAATGATAACTTCTGAGTATAAAGATGTTCTGCGTTCTCAATTTTTACTAGAACTTGCTTGATCTCGTATTGAAATATCATAATATATCAATATCAATATCAGACCAATCTGTTAGCAGAGTGCCATACAATGATACAATTATTATTTTTTTTCTAAAAGATACAATTAATTAAACTTCAAAAGAAAAGACAAGAATTGATTCAAATAATAAAGGAGGAATTTAGGCCGAAAGATATGGGCAGAGGCAAAGCTCAGTTGCTGAGCTCAGATATGGGTAGAGCTAAGGGCAGAGCATTTCTTATGAACTATAACAAAAGAAGCCGTTTATTCCAAGAATTTATAATAAAGATTTGAACAATTTACAACAAATAAAATATCATTATAAGAATTGAATGATTATAAAAAAAAAACCATAAGTACAAACAGGGAATCAGATTACAAGAATTAAATAGTAAAGAAAATTAAATTTTGTCATACTTACAGGCTATAGTGAAATGAGGGAGAGAAACTTAGCAAGGGAAGGAAGCAAGCTACAAGCAAGGTGCTCTCTGGAATCTGGATGGCAGTCCGCCTCTTAACTTGAGAGGCAAATGAAGTAACAAAGCAAGAATGTGAATGTGGCGAGAAAGAGAAGAAAAAGAAGTTCCTGTTGAAAGCAAGGGCAAATGAAGGGGCTGTGTGTGGGGGTGTTGTCGGTGGGCAATGGCCTGTGGGGAACGGCCAGCGAGAAGTGGGAGGTGGGACCGTGGGAGGCTGGGAAGTGGGAATGGGGGAACGGCTGAAGGCCTAAAGGCTGAAGCAAAGTAAGAATGAGGAAGAAAAATAAAGATTAGGGTTTACTTTGTTTGCAACGTGTCTTTTAACCCTTTTTTATTATTTTTCTTTATTTTCTATAAAGATTTAAATGTAAAAAATATTATATTATTTAAAATATATATCCTTAAAATTATAAATTGTAAACTAAAAAAATATTATATATATTTAAAATATATATCATTAAAATTCGGTTAACTATTCAGTTAATTCGGTTAAACCGATCTTTCGAACCGAATTAACCGAAAACCGAAATTTATACAAATTTAAAACCGATAACTGAACCGATTTAATTCGGTCACCGACCGATTAACCGAATTAACTCGGTTCGGTCGGTTAATTCGGTTAAAACCGAAATATGAACAGCCCTAATGACAAAGGTAAGTAAATTTAAGAATTTTGTTGCACATTTTTTTTTGTTTAACGAAGGATATTTTTAGGTCTTCGACTTAAGACTATTCTCTTTTCAAACCAGGTTGGCTCATTATGAGAGTAAAGTTCTCCCAACAAAGATTTTTTAGATCTCTATTCATAAGACTCGAATTCGAAACCTTACTTAAGGAAAACAAGTGAAAAATCACTCGAACCAATCAATTATTGGTACATATAATTTTGTTTTGTTGTTTAGCTTTCCTTTGCTTTGCTTACCTTTTATTTGGTGCTAGTGATAACGTGGAGTCTCACTGGGAAAACCTGAAACAGCAACTAAAAAACCTTCAAAAGCAAATAAAAGAAGAAAAGAAGTGAGGAAAGATGCTTAGGAATAAGATCCGGGGACAACTACAAGTTAGGCTTGGTAACAAGCAAAGGCATAAAAGACAGATACTTAGTTTCAACAGAAACAAGAAGCAAATTGTAGAAAATCTTAGGAAATTAAGAGAAAATATGAAATGAAGTTGTCAAGGGCTAAAATCATCTTCATTACATTGCATTTGAGATAATATACAACAATATACACTTTGAAATTCAAATTAAAGTTAAAAGAACTGTAACAAATGATTACAAGTTCTAATCACATCAAGCAATTTGTAGAGCTTAGTACAAAACAAGATATCACCTAGTACATTTGAATTTTGCTTCAAAATTTCCCTCCAACACATTAAATTTCTTTAAAAAGTTTCTTCAAAGTTGCAACTATATGAACTTGACAAAGAGACGAGAACCTTGCTGCTGACTTCAACACTCCTCATTTGTTAAGTAGCAGCAAACTTCAAGTTGTTCCCTTAAAAACTCAAACCTTTGTTTAGGCAAGGCTTTAGTCATAATGTCAGCAACCTACAATTCTGACTTGCAATAAACAACATGAATGTGACCACATTTTTTAGCTTCTTGGATGGCATGGTATTTGACATTGATGTGCTTGGTCTTTCCATGTTGAACAATGTTTCTTGTAATAGCAATGGCTAACTTATTGTCAACCAAAATGTCATTAGCTTCAAGTTGAGGTTGCTCCAAATCAACTAAGATTTTTCTAAGCCAAATGGCTTAGTTTGCTGCTGTTGCTGTAGAAATGTACTCAGCTTCAGCTGAAGACTGAGCCATAACTTTTTACTTCTTTGAATTCCAAAAGAAAGCTACACTACCAAATGAGAAAACATATCCAAATGTACTCTTAGAGTCATCCACACTACCAGCCCAATCACTATCAAAAAATCCAACTAAAGCATCATTCTCAGTCTTCAAATAAAGCAAACCGTAATCAATTGTACCTTTTTATAGCGTTATAGAGAATCTGAGAGGGGTCTTGCATAAACCTAGAGAGTAGGTTAGCTAAAAACATTAAATCAGGCCTAGTAGAACATAAGTATAGCAAACTCCCAATCAAGCTTCTGTACAAGGAAGCATCGACAGAAGCATCATCATCAATTTTGTTTGACTTTTCATTTACAACTAGTGGAGTGGAAATTGGTTTGCATTTTTCCATTTTAAACTTCTTCAACATCTTCGAGGCATACCGTTTTTGTGAATTGAAGATACCAGAATCCAACTAAGTAATTTCCATTTTAAGAAAATACTTCATTTCACCTAGATCAAACATTTCAAACTCGTCTTTAATACAGACCTTAAATTTCTTCACAATGTGCTTATTGCCACATGTTACAAGCAAATTATCAACATACAAAGACAGAATGAGTTGAACTTAATCATTAACCTTTTCCACATACAAGATAGCTTCACTTTCACTTCTTCTGAAGCCTTGTTGCTACAAATAAGCATTAACTCCGCTGTACTAGGCTCTTGGTGCCTATTTCAGTCCATAAGTGCTTTGTGAAGTTTATAGACTTTATCCTTGCTAGTTGTTACTTCAAAACCTTCAAATTGCTTGACATAAATGTTTTCTTTCAGCAAGCCATTCAAAAAGGTAGATTTGACATTAAGGTGGTAGATTTTCCACCCAAGCTTTGCAGCTAAAGTAACAATCAATCTTATTGTGTCATGTCTAGCCACAGGAGTAAATGTGTCAGAATAGTCCACTTGTGACGCCTAGTCCTATAATGGCCAAGTTGGAGCTTAGTATGCACGTGGAGGTATTCTTAGTAACAAAAAGGGCAATTACTTAATAAGATTTTTTCCATTTTGGCCTCCAAATATCTAAGACAAATTTTGACCTAGAAAATGAAAGTCAACTTTTTGTATTATTTTTCAAAAATTCCGTACACCTCACTGAGGGCATAAATGATTTTTCAAACTACCCAGTTGTCTTCTTTAGTGTGCCTTAGAATATTCGAAGCTATCATAGCATTTTTCTGAATGCCCTTATTGAAGGAAAATATTACAAAAGGAAATGTCGCAACGTCTGATGGTATTTTCGTAAATAAATGAAAAGTGATTTTTAATCATTGAAAATGATTTTTCCTCTAGTATGGAAGGACGCCATGTTGTTATAAACTGTTAGTAATTGAGAACTGCCTAGTTGCGCCTGAAAATTTAAAGTACAATTACCATTTTACTCTTGGAAAGTTCGAACTAATATAACTTACGAACGGTAAGGAGTTTGGAAATTTTGAGACACGTGGAATAACTCGACAGGGCTTGAAAAATAATTTGAGACAGTGTATAAGGTTTGGGACTGATCGCGGACATAAGTGGAATTTTTAAAATTTCTCGGGGGCAAAATCGTCCATGGGGGTAAAATGGTAATTTTGCTAAAATATTTTTCCTTGTCATGTGCCATGCACATGACAAGGGTGTATATAAATGATGGTGGCCGGCCATGTCTAGGAAATTCAAGAAATTTCAATACTTTTCTCCATTTTTCTTCCATCTTCACCAAATTTCTTCCTACATTGATTTCTCCTAGTTTAATCCACCAAACCCCCACAAATTTATAATAAAATTGAAGCTCTCAACAAGCTCATCAATAGCCCTCTATTAATTTTGGAGAATTTGAGCTTGGTTGGAAGTAATTTGGAGGAGAAAAATTAGGGTCTATGTTGGAGTTGGAAAATTATAACTATACCTAATTTTGAGTTATCTTGGAGATTTTAGCATGCTTATCATGGATATTGGGTTAATTTTGCATGAAATGTGAATTATGTGTATGAAATTAAGGAAGAAAGGAATTGTTATATTATGGATTTTAGATTCATGAAATTTTGTTGGCAGGAAAGTTTACAAGTTGAATTAGAGTGATATGGGAGGTTTGAATTTGTTAGAAATTGATCTTGGAAAGTGTCAAATGGGCAAGGTGCAATATGAAATGATTAAGCCGAAATTCCTAGGGAAAAATGCAAGGTTTCAATTTTGCAAGAATTTAATTAGTTTAATTGTATTCTTGGAATAATTTTGGTGCAAATGTGGAGAATTCAATTATTAGAATCTGATTTTGGGATGGATTAAAGAATGAATTGGCAATGTGAGATTATGGGTGCCGAAACTTTCCAAGAGAAAATGCAAGATATTAATTTTGTAAAACCAAATTAGTTTAATTGTGTTTTGGAGTAAATTAGGTGTAAATATGGGAAGAGAAATTGTGGAGATGAATAAATATCAATTTGGTGAAATTGGGAAGGTTGGCCGAAACTGTTGAGATGCAATTGGTATTAGAAGTTCATGTACTTAAATAAAAATTGATGAAGAAAAAATATGTAGACGTGTTAATGAGAAAGGAGGAATCAAGAAGATTTAGAAATTAGTCACGCGTTACATGCAAAATATATATTCTTATACACTCACTCAATGCTTACTTCCATCGTCAAGTATTGACACGTTGTCTGAAAAATAAATATTTAGGTGGTAAGTTCTCTTTCAAGGATAAGTAGCGTGCGGAACAGTAGGGGTGTATACCCTCCCCAAACCTGTGAGCGGGACTTTACAGACCTAAATAAATGTTTTACTGTTTAAATTGTTTTTTAAAATACAATGGTTTGATTTCTTGAATTCCAATTGATTATGATGGTTGTTTATAGTCTTGATATGGATTGCTTTACAAACTAAAATTTTTTTCGAAAATAACAAGACTCAATTTTCCAAAAATTAAATCCGTGTATGAAATTTGATGTCGATTCATAAACCTTGAATTTTGATGATCTTGAAGTGAATTAGTTTATTTCATGATAATTGAAATCAAGTATCCATTTATATGGTAAATGTGATTGAGATTGTTGCGATTGAATTGATATCAATGATAGGCCAATTGGCCAAATGGTACACCACTAAACTATATTGGTTACATTACGATTATGGTGGATGAGATGTTGGTCACTACAGTGGCGCCTCTCACTGTCCAACCTTGTGGAGGCGGCGTGCATAGGCTTTCACTCATACAAGGGATGGAGTGAGATAGGGGTTTATTGTGCGTATTGTTATGTGATTATTTGATCCCTGTGGGAGTACTGTGGATATAGCCACGTACCACCAATGGTGAAGGCCCACACCAACGCCGAGTAGATGGCTTTTTGTTTCCTGAAAAAAGAAATTAAAAAAAGGTACCCCGGCGGGCTTAGATCTCATCCTGGCCGAGTGAGGTTTGAGCAACGTATTTTGGCAAGTCCTGTAAATGCTCAAATTAATTCACTGGTTGAAATCTTATGAAATATGGAGATCTTGACTTTGTGCATACAATTTTCCTTGGATTTATCCTAAGTTATATAAGATTTATTTTATAGTGAAATTGTTTGTTTTATATTAAATTTTATGGTCTTGTTGTCTCACTCACTGGGTATAAAAAATATATTCATCCCACTTTTCTTAAAAATTTATTTTCCAGGATAATTAACCGCGCGAAAATGGTAGACCGCTAAGTGCCAAGACTTGACACCGGACCTTCCACAGTAAGTCTATATGGCTTATGTGTGTTTATTACTGGATCCACTGGCATAATTTGACTACGGTTAAATTGTTATTCACCTACATTTTTCAACTTAAAGGACCGTTTTCATTTAAATTTTAGACTGCATAAATGTTCTAAAATCTTATTTTTATTTTGCGTGACAAGCTAAATTTGATTTACTAAATGGGTTCAAGATGCTATAAGTCTTGCGAGCTTCGAGTTGTAGGTGAAGTGTGCCATTCACAATTCGTAGCACTCGACGGTTGTCACATTCTCGACTTTCGGATCGGGGTGTGACACACTCAGCTGTTTGCCCGCACTCGTGCCTGCTCTAACGTGTCCGCAAATCCATTTGCTCGCCATTAGATGTGTCTGTACCTTGGCTCCATGCCCGCACTTCCTCTTATGTACCCGCACTTCATGCCTCGTTGCCCGGACCTTGGCATGTCCGTACCATCGAAATGCCTCGGCCCGTGACACAAGGGGCTCACTCATCAACACCAAAAGCCAAGCAACTTGATGCAACATCATCTGTGGCCTCGACTTGAATGAGTTCCCGTCAAAAGAGAACATCGATGTTTTTGAAAAGATTCTCAAAAAGCTAGATTGAAACGAGCTACATCTTCATCCAAGGGTACTTTCCTTTCGTTTAACTTAAATCTACCAGCCTTATTTGATCTAAATGCATCACCATTGCTTGAATAGTTGTTTGGTTATGCGTAAAAAACACTAAGAGCCACCCTCCTATAAGGCTACATAATTTTATTTTAAATTTCTTTAAAAAAAATTAAAAAACACACACACAAAACAGTTGTTTTAGTTTAACTAAATTTTTTCATTAAAAAAACGTTTTCCCTACGATCGTGTTGTTCTTTCTATTCTCTATAAACAAAGGCTCTGTAAGGAAGCTTTATTTTTGAAAACCCATCTTTACGCTAAAATGAGTTACTCTACGACAAATTATTAATAATAACAAAATAATAAATTTAGAAAAACCAACTATTAATTAAATTGTTTTCTTAAAGATAATATAGTATTAATTTAATTATAATGAAAATAAAATTGGTTAATTACTAACATCATTTATTTTATATATAATATTTAGTAAAAGATAAATAAAGAGTTTTAATTTAACTCAACAATATTAGTGATATTTCTGAAATATATTAGAAAGAAAAGGAAATTTTAGGTGATTTAAAAATTTTACAACATTTGTTTATATTTTTATTAATAAAAGAAAAGGGTATTTTTTATAATTTTTAAGCTGCACGTGATTAACTCATTATTAATAATAACAAAAATAAAAAATTTTAAAAAACAAACTACATTAAAATGGATAATAATTAAACTATAAAGTAAATTTCAAATTAAAAATTATATGAAATTGGGTGATAATTAAATTATTTTCTTGAAGATAGTATAATGGTAAATTAATTACAGTGAAAATAAAATTAGTTAAGTACTATAATCATTTAATAAACGTATAAAAAATATTTAACAAATATAAAGAGATATTTTACTTTAACTCAACAATATCAATGACTTTTTTAAAATATGTTAGAAAAAAATATTTTAAGCAATTTAAAAGTTTTAAAATGTTCGTACTTATATATATATATATATTATAGATTATAGATGAAAGATAAATAAATTAAAACTTCTCAAAAAGAAAAAATAGACAAATAAAATAAGATGTATGGGTAGTTATTTTTTACTGTTGAAATTTATAAATTCACTAGGAAATGATATTTCTTGAAAATTAAATATATATAAAGATTATAATTTTCACATAACCGACCAGAACATAAACAATTTGTTGATGTAGGTTTAAGAAATCTTATTGGATTTTATCTAGGATTACACTATTTACAAATTAGCTTTTCCTTTTCTACTAACTGATAAAACTCTAGTTTTCCACCATATCTATCCTTCCATTAAAAGTTAGAGACATGGCCTTTTATTCAAATACATATTTGGTGATACAAAAGGAAAGATAAGAGGTAATTGTGTCATTGGTCATGGATCATGGGGTTAAAAATTGCTTGAATTAGTGGATTTCTTCTTTAAGCACACATTGAATTAATCCAAACTCTAACTATATAAATAATGCATATATATATATATATATATATACACATATATAATAAATATATTATATAATAAATAATATAGATAAATTCTATAATATATATAGTTTTTTATAAATTATATTGCAAAAAATATATATAAATATAAATACATAAATATATGAATTGAATATATGATTATTTTATATTTAATATAATATGAAACATATTTATTTAATTAAATATGTATGGATCATCCATTTGTATTTATTTGAGTAAAAAAATTATTTATTTCAATTAGTGGACATCTTCCATTTTAGTAAAATTTTTATAACAAAAATTATTTATAAGCCTTAAATTATAAATAAAAATTTCATCATAATTAAATTAAATTGATACTTATATATTTTAAATAGTAAAAAATGATCCCCGACGAAGCGCGAACAAGAAAATGATCTAGTTTACGTATAAAGCAATAATCCATGTTTTTCTTTATCCTCCAATTAAAAAGGAAAAATCCAAAATTTTCTGTACAAAATTTGGCCAAAAGAAAAGAGGGAAAAAAACTAAAGAAGTTGCCAGAGAAAAGACTTTCCAGTTTCTAGAACATCACAGTTCCACGACACTCTTGAGCCTTGACTAAACACAGAAAAACGCACATAGAACTCTCTAGTTACTATTAAATTTGAGATTCTGCAGCCGTTTTAATCATAGAAAGGAAAACCGAAAAATTACCCACAACTCAAAAATCATCAAACAAATACATAGCACCCAAAAAGATGTTCTTCTTCTTTGTGGGTGGATTAGAGCAACAAGTGAGGCAAGTGCTGAAATCAGGTGTGGGGAGGTGCATAAACTGTAATTCAAGAGCTGATCTTGTCGAGTACGAGAAAGTGTTGAAGCTTTTCTTTGTACCTGTTTGGAGATGGCCTGGAAAAGACCCTCTCATGCATTGTAACAACTGCAAGCTTTTCTTCCCCCAGGATTTGTCTTGTCCACCTCCCAGGATCGACTCATCATCTGCCGACGTCTCAGAGGCTTTGCGGTGTCGTTTCTGTGATCGTCTGGTTCAGCCTGAGTTCAGATTCTGCCCCTTTTGCGGCTCTGCTATCTAATTGGCTTTTGGTGCAGACTTGAGGATGTTGGGATAAGGAGTTTAGCCATTTAGGTGGTTTCTGTAAATGGGATTTCTTTCTTGATTATGGTTTTTTTTCTTTCTTTTGAACTTGAAAATTTTTTTCCTTTGAACTTTGTCTTTCTTTGCAATAAAATGTCTGTTTAGCATATGTATTTCATAACAATTGACCTTTGTTTATGGGAAAATACAAATTAATGGTTGGTTTAAGAGGAAGACATACCAGAGGTATCCTTTTCTGGTTGAAATTTGTTTAGACCTTTGCTGGAGTTTTTCACATAATCTTCTGTGTTCTGAGCTGCTGGCTTATGTTTAACACAAAAGGTATAAGAGTTGTCCAGATTTAAAAATTGTGTAGCAGCTGCTTAGTGGGGAAATGATCAGGGATCTGCGTCTTTTGAACCTCAGGGTGTAAGATTTTGATGAGTTTAAGGAAGCCAATTGCAAATCTTGGGGATTTTCATTAAATATCAGTTGTTATATTACAAAGATCTTTGCTGCCGCAGGACAAGAGCTAACATTGGCTTCTAAGGCCAAAAAGAACAATCATTCAGGTAATTTCTCTGGTCTGGGGTTATCAAAGAAGGAAAAAAAATTGGGGATTTGACTGTACACAAAAACTATTAAAGCAGTGTACAGTTTCTATTATTCTACACAAGGGCTTGTCTGTAAAACCAACTCGTATCTGGCTCAGATCAATACACAGTTTCCGCCGAATCTCCTTAATTGTCATCAATGTGCCAGTGCCAATGCCAAATCCTAATAATATCTTTGACTGTGGTAGATCGTGGAGAGTGCTAGAGTTGGTCCAGATGATGTGAAAAGAGATGTTAAATCGGTTTCTAGAGTTAAAATCTACATTGATTGGCTGAAGGGTATTTGTTTAGCTCCTTGTTCAACAGCATTTCTCCATAATCTGTACCTCACTCCTAACTTATCGTAGGCTACTGGCCAATTCCAGACATTTGACCCATTAATCATACGCTCCTGCTGGCCAATAACAAGTCGCAGATCCTCATTCAAGACCTGCAACGATAAGGCACAAAAAGATGACCATAAATATCAGTGACAATAAAGGTTAGTAGATATCGGACATGCTACTGGAACATCAATGGTGCAGGCAAACGACTGGCTAACATAATAGTTCTAGCCACTAGCATGGGGTTAGTTTTTAAGTCAATGAAGGTTTTGCAGAATCAAAAAAATGAAGATGGCATGTTTCATACTTGGAAGCATTTGGTAACAAGGACCATAGCTTACGCTACATGCAACATGGAAATATTGAAGTTATCTTCTTCCAGAAAGTTACTAGGAACTAGTATGCAGTATCGCAAGAATGGTGATCATTAGCTACAAAAAACCACCATTTCTTTTCAGCAAGTAATTTCGAGAGGATTTTAAATACGTTTTACCGAGTTACTAATGTAAATTTGACTTCCTTATAAACACCCTACCCCGCTGCCCAAAGAACGAAACACTGGATAAGTTTTACCTGTTCTGCAAAATGCCTCCATAAATATTGCATAAAAGGAAAGTGCTTCAAGATGGGAGCAAAATCTAGTGACATCCTATATAATAGTCGTGTCTTGTTCCTTGATGATGGTAAGCATACATGAAGCTGATGAAGGTGTGTTGTGCATTCCTTGGTACTCTGTCCTTCCAGTTTTCCTGGCTTTGATATCCCAATGGTCGATAGCACCATACAAGGTGGTCGAAATTCCATGTCAATAGGATAAGGGTCCCAATATCCTTGCAGACCAGATGCAGGCGTCAAAAACTTCACCATACTGTGATGTTCAGATTACACATTATAAGTAAGATTATATATTCAAACAGACACCGATATGCATTGTTAGCATCTGAACCCTCTATTTTACTAGGTAGAAAGATATTTGGAGGAGTCATTGATTAGAAAGCTAAAAGAAACCCTTTCAAAGCACCAGAAAATAAGGTAGCTTTGTTGCAGGTAATACAGAGAAGATATGATCAGATACTATTCATAATTATTTAGGACCAACGAAGAACATGATGACAACACTTCCTATCCTTATAAATTATTTCCTTTTCCTTAGCCACACATATAATTCTAACTTTTCCTTAGCCACACATCCTTATAACTTTGTTTGTCTGTTGCATTGGAAACAGTTTAGTTTAAGACTCAAAATTGAAGCTGCTCTGTTTCCAACCAAAATACAAAATAACAATTGCAGAAACAAACCTGGGAACGCTCCATCCCTTGGCAAATGTGGAAGTGTGAGTAAAAGGAGCATGAGCAAGATCCAAAAGGTTATCCAAAAGTAGCCCATGTTCAACCGGAAGTTCCATGACAATCTGTAATTATCAGCATACCAAGAAAAGATGTGAGATAGTATGAGACTTTTACTTCAGTTCTAAAGTATTCCATCAAGTCACTTGAGCAAAGTTCACATGATTCTAGCAATAAAAATAGCTTTTATAAACATCTACAGCATACCTCAGCATGAATTTCAAAGCCAGAAGGAGGCTGTAAGGAAGGAAGGGTAGTCGTTGGAGGGTCATTACCAGGCCAAATCCAGATCATTCCCTCTTGCTCAAGACATGGCAATGATCTTATCTTCACATTTAGTAATCGTGTAGACGGCATTTTTTCACATTTTCCATCTGTTGTATACTCCCACCCTGATTTATAAAAAAATATTTCAAGAATTAGAAACTTTTACGCAACTATAGTTTAAAAATATCAAAGGACTGAATATCAGTCCAAGCACGTATAATGTATAAACCATATATTGATGTATGTCCCATTTATAAGAAAAACATGATAACAAGTGCTTTTGAACTTCATAAACTCTTACTAACCATGATAGGGACATTGGATACGACCCTCGTTGACAGAACCAAGGTGAAGAGGACATGCTCTATGCGCACAGGTGTTCTGGACACATCCTGGATTCCCATCTTTTCCACGAAAAAGAACCCATGGCTCCTCAAAACAATCAATTGGTATCTAGCATGAGCAGTATCAAGGGACGTGTGTTAACTAAGTTGGTGGAATGGAAACTAAAAACTTGCTATGCATCCCCTTAAAGAATACAATCTCGAGTGGCAATAGCTAAGTGAATGGCTATAAGAAACCAAAAAAAATAAAGAAGGAAACAGGAGTGCCTATCAGCCTATCCATCTGATGTAGAATGAGGATATATATATCTCAATACATTCTGACAATGACATGAAGTGCTAGGTATTGGCACACAAGGCAATATTATAATCCAGTACTATAGCTTACCATTGTGTCCTCCTTCAGATCAGTTGAGAAAGCAACAGGATACCAGAAATTCTTCAAGCGAGGGTGATATGGTTGAACTGGACCTGAAACATCCAAGCTTTTACGGGGCAACTTCCCCTTCACAGTATCTAACAGTTGTGTTGATGTATTAGAAGAAGGGGATGCTACAGTGGCTTCTGTTGTGGTCCTATCTTCTAACAGTTTATCATTGACCAACTCCTCCATGTAAGCTAGTTTATCCAAAGCAGCAGCAACCCTTGCTTCAGATATATGAACCTGTTATAATTCATGGATCAAAATCAAAATTGGCTTTGACACCACAGCTGGAACTTCCTAGAACTATTCTTTCTTTATCATAACTGATACTGATGGTAATTAACTCCAGTCTGCTCTCTCTCCCTTTTATTGGAAAAACAAGGTCAGCATCTAATCAGTTGGAGAGCCCAGAATTCATGAGCTATGTATTATTCTCAGTGGTTTGTATGTGTCCTAATCAAAATTATAAGAATCGCTAGTCATCAACCTTGCAGTTCCAAGAACTGCTAATATTCCATACCTGTTTGTGAGCTTGTGCTAGTTCTCCTTGCAATTCAGCAAGCTCTTTTTTCATGGTGCCAATTGACTTGTATTCACGAGCTAGAGGATTCAACACTTCCACAACCTGCAAGCACATCCAAAAAGTGAGAACTAGTATCGTAAAGCAACATTGCATAAACGCAGATTTTCTTGTAAAAAAGTAACTAAAAAGACAACCAGAATTACAACACAGTCAGATAGTAAAAAGTATAACTTGTATATGCATTAGCGCAGCTTCTAAGTTCTTAGAAAGAAGAATATCAGGTCAAGATCAAAGAAGACCTTTTCATGAAGAAGCATTATTGTGAGTAAATCCTGCCGAGCCCGCCAATCACAGTACTGAATATCATATCTAGCCACTTCCAAGGCCTGATATATATCTAAGAATTTCCCTTTACATTGTGGGACTTTAGACCTTGGATCCTCTACATCGAAGAGCGTGCCCCACGGGCTCTTCTTATCCCCCAAGCTACTTTCTTCCCCAAACACAGCAAACACACCAAAGCTTCCTTTAACGCCCTGAAACTGCACCAATCTCAAAATATAAGAAACAGATCGAATGACTTGAGATGTTTTAGTAAACTAACTTACTCAATCAGGACAAACAATCAAAGAACAATGTTTTCCAAGGTTGAAAATGAAAGCTCCATTTTGTCTAACTCGAGACTAGCAAGCTCATTTAATTGTTAAACTAAGAAGTTTCCACATAAATTTAGCACAAATCTAACACATTTTACTTAGCCAAAGTACGTTTTCCACTTGTGCATGCAAGCGCCTTCATTGAACATATTATGAATGCAATATGCTTAAAGGATCATGCAACTATAGTAAAATTTAGCATTGACCCAGATACCTTTAGCTTAAGAGCAAAACAAAAACCCAATCTTTCCGGCTTCACAGCCACCAAATTTGACAAGTCAACTACTGTAAAAACTAAATCTTCCTCTAAAATTCTACAACAACCCTGACAAAAAATAATCCCATAAAAAGGAAAAAAAATTGTACCTTTTTAGAATTAATCTTGCATGATCTGCGTAAAGAGATTGGCAACGATAAAGCACCAGCAGTAGCTATGGCGGTCATGGTGTTTCAAGAAAATTAATATGTTCAGAAGCCGTTTCTGGGGCGAGGAAGAAAGAGAAGGAGAGAGAGAAGTGTAAGCAAAAATGGGATTTGTCGGATAAGAGGTTGGTGTTGCGCGCGATCCCAGCAAGCCTTCAGTGGGATGCCACGTGGACAAGCGTGGAAAGCAGTGTCGTACACGTGGCACGTTGAGTATCCACATGCTTCGAAGGCCGGAGAGAGAAGAGTATCTTTGTCTATGTGGGGCCTGGATATCTCCGCTTCTTGCCAGCTCGGATGCTCTAGATATCTTTCTCGATCTCCCTATCTGTTTATGTTTCTTGCCTTGGCTTTTACTTCCATAAAGTTTTTACCATTTACTCCTAGGTCCTTATTTATGTTTTTTTTTTTAGGTTTTTTTTATTTTTTTTATTTATTCTTAACTAATATTGATTATTAATTTTTTAAATTTACCTTTTCAAACTCATTCATCTCTATTTAAAGTTAATAGTTTTTTAAATATGAGTGAGAATAAAAAAAGGTGAGAGATAATGATAAAATAAGAAAGTTAAGATAAATATTTATGAAATTTTGTATCTTAACTACTTTTCTTACCCTGTATATAACGATTAATGGATATAGATAAATAAGGACAGAGAGAGTATTTTCTTTTGTCGGTTGTCATAGTAATGACTAATGACTAAATGGGTTTTTCTTTTTTCCTTTTCTTAAATAAATACCAAAATTAGTAGTCTCTAGTTACAAGAACAAGAACAATATAAAAGTCCATGATTAATTAACGTTTAAAATCTCTAGTATATATACTTACATTGGGTATTCGATGAATGGTTTTTTAGGATTCTCTTACTTCATAAGAATCGAATTTTGCACCAAATATCTTATTCAAATGGGTAGTATATGTTTCCAAAAATTGAGGTGCTCTCCACCTTCAAAATTAAGACAAAATGTCAACATCTTTGAAAATTTTATAAATCCCTTTCAGTAATTTTGTTGCTACATTATAGTTAAATATAGAATTTTATCATTAATTCATAAAATTTGATATATTAAATATAGAAATAAATAAAGGAATATGTACCCTTGATATTAATTTGGCATGTTAAACTATTGTACTACTATTTTGTCATTTTTCCTCTTTCTTTTGGTCATTCTACATGCTGCCTAAATTAAGAATTCGGATTGTAATAGTTGTTTAAATTGATATGAACTTAGACTAGTGGAAAGCATTCAAGATTAAGCTTCCACATGCCTTTATTAGTAAACGATCTTTAAATTTGAAAAATCCCATAAAAAACAAGGCCGATTCCCGAAGAGATTGATGATTTATCCTAATCATTAAAGTGGAATAACTTTTCATTCTTTTAAACTTTTTTTTTTCAGAAAAAAAAAGCTAAGAACTTCAGGATTTGAACTATAGAAGATTCTAGCGGGAATAAAAGATAGAAGAAAAGAATAATTACAAAAAATGTGATTCTCTTACTTGGCTTGTTTTAATGGAACAACTTTTGGTTTTGGTTAGAAATGGATGTGGAGAATGGAATAATGTTAGCTGGAATCAATCCAGATTTATAAACTTGATTTTACGTTTACATAGATGGTGTGGTTATATCGTTTAGAGGCTTTTACTTTTGGTTAGATATCATCAACCATGCATGATTTTCTTTGTCCTTTTGTCTAATTACGTGGATCATTTTTGTCTTTCAAGCTTGATAAAGTGTGATTCTGGTCTGTAATTTCATTTAACATAAAGTTAAGATAGATATTTTTCTCTTCATCTCTCAACCTTATATATTAGGTTTCATTTTCGCTTTAAATTTTGCTTCCGTGGTGGGGGCTGCCCGCTGGGGAACCTTCTGCCATTCAACTGGCAAAGTTTGAGAAAATAGACAAATCATTTTCACCAACCCAAATATGAATCTCTAATTGGTGGCGGTAGAAACTTTTGAAATTTCCCATTTCAAAGCTCAAAACTGTCAATGGTTGGTTCGTGGTTAGATTCGATAATGCCCAAGGTTTCCAAAGAGGCTCAGTGGCTCAGTCGAAAATCCAGACTCCTTGTCAGTGCCCAATTATAGCAGGAACTAGTAATTACTAGAAAATTAAATCATTTTATTTTATTTAATTAGAGAATATATTTTAAATTTATTCCTACTAATTCAATTCAATTTTTATTTTAAATGGTAATTTTCACCTGTACGGCTGTGCATGTGTACATCTATGACTATTATATCATCCATCACGCGTAGTAATAAAAAACATTAAATAGTTAAATACATATAAATGGCTCTTGCTATTAAAAAATTATTACTACAATATTATAAAATACTAAAACAAATGAATTTGATTTAATTACTTCGACGAGTAGAGGCCGCGTAGAGCCCGCGAATACAAGTGGGCAAGCGGAGTAAAGTTTGCGGGTAAGAAAAGCAATCTAATCTCCTGTCTTCCATCCGACAAAAGTAAAAGCTAGTCTCTGGCAGTCGCCAGAATCACCCTCGAAGCCGGCGACCCTCTCTCTTTCTCTTAACTGTTTCAGTTTTAGTTACTATTCTTTCTACATATACAGAGCCAAAATCAATGCCTCGGACGTACCAAAGTTCCAGCAGAGACAAGGCGGGGACTTTCTTTTCTGCAACTCTGATTCTATGGCTTGTTTCTGTTTTGTTCGAAATGGTCTTCAACAAGCGGAGAGAGCTCATTTACGTCCTCGCCGGTGGTTGCTTTTACCAAATAGCAAATTGGGTCATTAGAGTTTTCGTCTCTCGTGAGCCTCTCTTTGTTAATACCTCTGTCTCTCTTCTTCACTCCACAATTACTTCTACTTCAGGTTCACATTATTCCCTACTTTCCTGTCTTCTTGTTTTTTTGCTTTTGCTTTGCTTTTCTGAATTGGGTATTTGTTTCTTTTCTCGTTTCTTGTTTTGTTTTATTGTTATGTTTAACTTAGCTGCTTCTTTTTTGGTAGTACTTGAACTGAGTTTTTCTGTCTGTTTAGCGGTGTGTGAACTATCTGTTCTGTTGGTGTTGTGTTAAATTGTTTGATTATATTTTCTGTGCCCCCCTTGATTGTAGCAGAGATTTAGCTTTTTGTAAGCATACAATTTACATATAAAATATCAAACTTCTAGTGTGCCAAGGCTGGGATGTGCTTGCAAATGTTTGTCTTGTGATTGGGAAAGCTGTGAACAATTGCAATGATTTTGGAGCCATCATATCATCAGTGCTTGATTTGCATTCAGAAATGGGTATTTAACCATATAAGAAGTTGGATATTTCCAAATTCAAGGCCTATATGTAGTTAGAAGCACCGCAGTTGGGTTTTATATGTAAGAGTTAATTTAGTGACAAAGATGAACAAATATAGTTAAAGATAAAAATTAAATTACTCAAACTGAAGAGTTCAACTGAACATCACTTCGAGATTATGCACAAACTTGCTTGCAGAATAGAAGTACACTGCAAAAGAGTGTAATCTTTGAAATGAGCTGGCTATTAAATTAGTGTGATCAATATTAAGTTATGATCTTCGCTAGCCCTTGTTGATAACCAAATGGCCACTAATTCCTATGGATAATTGTTTAGTGGCTATGTATAGGAGCTATTGGGCGTGAAATTTGACCTGACTGAGCTGAAGTAGAGAATGGTATTCATTAGTATATATCCATATGTGGTAAAGAAAGTCAACACAGGTACTTTAAATGTGGAATGATGAAGGTGTGAATCTCCATAGACTCATCATTACTTGATTAGTAGATATAATGTGCTGATCCCAAAGTAAAGAGCATGAATGTAACACTATTGTTGAGTAAGCTACACTAGCAGCAATAACAAGAGAAAATATAAGGAGGCAAAGAAGAGCTCACATCAGTATAGGATCATCCTTCTCGGAAATAGTTTGTTTACATAGTCACATAGGTAATTAGGTTACTTAAAAAAAAAGTCTCTGCCTATTCGTGTGTATTCTTTCTTTGTAGGATAGTTGTGTGAGTTGATTCGTTGTTGCCAATCATTGTAGTGAACTGCTAATAAGAGGGTTGAAGTTGCTGGTATAAGTAAACTTGTATCAAACGGTCATGCATTATGGTATTCCTTTTGTTTCTGAATAGCGTTTTTTCTTTTTTAAGTTCGGCTATTTTTGTTCTTAGGTTTCATAAATTCAGTTTTATGTATACTTTCTTTGCAGTGGTTTTCATTCTGGTTAACCAGTGGTTCATAACTGGTTTCAAGCAGACGTTTGAGCATACGCAACTTGTTCAGGGCACCTGGCCTTGGGCATACCAGGCTCTATGCTTCTCATGTGGTTACTTTGCATATGATCAATGGGATATGCTGCGTTACCATCTATATTCGGGTTTTATCCCTGGCATATTAATACATCACCTAATACTCCTTATTTGCTTCACTCTTGCCTTGTATCGACACGTCACCATCAACTACCTTATTCTCACTCTCATTTGTGAGGTATGTTTTAACTTCTTTTCCGCTAAACGAATTATAAGAATTATGGCTTCATTGGTAGGCATTGGTGCATATTACTTGCAATGCTAAGCAGCAAGCTTGTTGCCACTGTTAAAGAGCACTGAAAGTCATTATTGTTTTGATGGTGCAGCTGCATTCTATCTTTCTACATGTGAGGAAAGTGAGGAGAATGGCTGGTATCCGGGATGCCACGAGCCGAGTTGTGAAGGTAGAATGGGTTCTTAACTGGACGATGTTTGTTTTTGCAAGGCTTGTAACCCACATTTTGATAACGATAAAGCTATTCAAAGATGCTTCAAAGTTTGAAAAGGGTATTGAATGGCCACTTGCCCTGTTTGGGATGGCTGGAATGAATTTACTGAATGCTTTTCTCGCCATTGATCTATTCAATGCTTTCACGAGAGAGAGAAAACCCCCAGAGAATAATCAGAAGCGCCGCGAATGACTGACAGAACAATGTCCCTTGAAACATTGCTATATCTTAAACTTATCATTCTTTTTCCTATTGATTTCACACAGGAAGTGGTTTCCAGTTTGGGATGTGATCATATTTCTGTTAGCAGACTGCATACACTGTGAATTACATGTACAAAGGAAAATATGATTTTGTTTTCTACTGTGTAACATTGTACACAAATGTTGTTGGACTGAGGGAACTTTGTTACAGATGTTTCAGTCCAGCTGTAGTGCTGTCCTATCTATTTCTTGCAATTGTGTTCGGCTTGTATTTGCAAACTAATTTTAAAATCATCTAAATCATAACCTTCTCCCATTATTGTAGGTGATGAACTCATCAAGACAACCTCGGTGTGAGAGAGATATGTAGTATTTTTTAAATGAAAGACTGAAAAGCTTGCTTCTTGCAGCATTTCTTGCCAAAAGCAAAGTCCTTGCTCCACCAAACAATATCCTTATCTAATGTACAGGATTACGAAGAAGAAGGTTCTTCAGTTTCCGAATAGATTTCTTTGGTAATGGGAATTAAGAGGAAAGAGAGAACAAGAACAAAAGTCTTCGGAAGTCCTTTTTACTGAAAGGAAAAAGGAAAAGGAAAAGAGCATTTTTGATAGGGAATCGAAAAGAAGCCTGTAAGGAAAATAAGGTCCCACCGGGAGTCGAACCCAGGTCGCTGGATTCAAAGTCCAGAGTGCTAACCACTACACCATGGAACCCCGTTTGTTGGCAAACGTGGATTATCCTATATAGCAATTATATATGTTTTGGACCAAATAAAAGTTTGTAATTGTAATTAAAAACCCAGTACTTAGTACTTACTAACAGCGGAAGAAGACTAGAAGAGTGGGATCTGGCCAAAAAAAAAAAAAAAAGAAGAAGAAAAAGACTAGAAGAGGGAAATTTTTCCTTGGCTTCGGTTGCAAAAAGTAGAGCTAGAATTCATATATTTAACTTTTGAACTACAAGATTAGGCTGCAGTGATTTTGCAGGTTTAGCCAGTTAGCCTAGTTCTAAGCAAGGTTTGTCTCCTTCAGAAAAAATCTCTAAATACTACATTTCAAAGTTGATTAATCAATCACTCAGTCCAATTTGCCCGCAAAACAACAATACACTTGTTGACATTTTTTTCTTACTTTAAGAAGTGCAACCTAAAATTCTGAGAGGCTAAATACAATCAATTGGAACCATTCTTTGCTCAGAGGAATAATTAAGACCTAACCTCCAAATTTGGGCTATTTTTGGGCCTCATATTTGCATATTTGATGGTAGAGACATTAATGGAATAGAGTTTTAATAATTATAGGAAAACTTCTAACTTGACAAAATTTTATTAATTAATCTTATTATTGATGTGGTGAGATAGACCCATTCCATAATTTCCCCAATATCAGTGCTATTAATTAGTGTGATTTCAATGGGTTTAGCAATGGAAAGTTCCATCTCTACTTAGTCAAAATTCAAAACTAAGTTATACAATCCTACGAGATAGTGATAGTGAAATTCTATAAATATTCGATTTGATCAAAGTGAATTATACTTAGATTATTAATAATTAGTTTTAATTGCATTGTAAGAGCTCATTTGGCATTATGTTTGGCGGTAAAAAAACCTTGTTTTTTTACCTCAAACGCAATTTCAAACAAATTTTAATTTGCATCAAAAATTATTTTTTGCAATAAAAACCCACCCAAATTGAAAAGCTATACATCAGTGCTTTTGTTGACAGTAAGAACCCACCCAAATTGAAAAGTTATATATCATGTGCTTTTGCGTTTTAAAAGTATTTTTAGATATTAAATGACTAAAAATTTTTTGAATAATCTTTTATTTCCTTTTCAAATTTTATAATTTTTAGATATTTTACCTTTCTATCACACTTTTTCATAATAATACCAAATATTTATCAAATTTTCCTACAATAATTTCGCAAAGTATTTTTTAAAAGCACTTTTTTTAAACTTGAGTTTTTTTACCGCAACTGCAATGGCAAATTAGGCCTTAAGTATACATAGCTTGATCACCTTAATTACCCTAATTAATGTCACGCGTTGCATGAGTCTCATAGGAGGATGAAAATCACCTGTCCCATTTTAGTGCCACACTTTATGTCCCATTCACAAGAACATGTCATGTGTCACATTCATTCAACTTTAATTATTCCTTATTTGATTTTAGGTTTTTTTTAGATAAAAATTTCTAAAACTATTCTGGAGAGAAAAAAAAGACCTTCTATAACAAAAGTTTAGTTTAAATTAAAATTTTTTAATTTTAAGGGTAAGTTTCTATGTTTATGATATTAATGGGGTAGGGTTTTAGTATAAATCAAGAAAAAAATAATGATGTTTTTTGTTTATTTTGTCAAAACCAAATAGGGCGTAAGAGAAATTAAGTGAATGAGATACGTAACAAGCTGTGGTGTATGGGGCACAAAGTGAGGCACTGAGATGGGCAGAGGATTTTTATTCCTTATAGGAAAATACTATATCTTCTTGATAAATATAAAAGTAATTAAAATTTCAATGTAAAACAACTGTAGCACCTCAAAACTTCGATACCGAAATTTTTCTCTTTTTTTCATCATCATAATTGATATATGATCCTCATGCTTCCAATTTCTAGTTTTTACCCTTTTTTTTAAAAAAAAAAAGCAAAGTCGTTAAAGCATGAATGAAAGTGATTTGGGATTTAAATAAAAATCTTAGTCAAATTGTATAGCAATTTTATTCTAATAAGACTAGCTAGTACTATACATACTACAAGAATGTCTCTTACAATAATTATAGCTAATACTATTATAATAAAACTAGCTAAATGTATCATAGGATTCTCTAAGCATGAAATTAAATATCGGTATCAATATCAATATCGCATTCTCAAAATTATAGATATATTGACGGATACATCGATGGATTTATTTATATCTCAAAAAAGAGATAAAAAATGATAAAAAATTTTGAATATTTATAATAAATGTTGGAATTTTGAAATGAAATTTCAAGATGTGTTCGTTTATAAATTTTTACATATTTTAGAGTTATAATATTTTAATTAAAGTATGTTTAGATATAGAATTAATGCATTGATAAATATTCAAATTGGTGAAAATATATGAAATATAATAAAAATAAGACTTCAATAATATTTTTAAACTATTTATACTCAACAACATCAAATATTTCAAAGTTTATGTGATTGACAACATTTCATATCACATTGAATTCCTTGGAGCCTCATAATTTACATGATTTTCAGCCTTAGGCTAAATTAAGGCGCAATATATTCAGGTTAACTCATAAGATTTGTATAATGATTCACATAAGTCTACATGTTAACATAATATTTAGTTAAACTAACTTACAGAAATATTCAAGGTAGAGAACTGACTATAAACCACGTGTGATTGTATTGGTTGATCATCATATAAAGGCTGCCATTCGAGGAGATAATATAATAGATATTAACTAGATGAATATTGTAAGAGCCATGCCCTCAGATCACTTTCCAAGCAAGCCTGGGCCAAACTCATAGCTTTACCAACTTGACAACAGGCTTACAAACAATGTTAGGCCTTACCCACACCAAGGAAGAGCATAAACTAATTCCATTCTTTTAATTGAAACAATTGATATCAACACAAACAAGATCCAACCATATAAAATGAAAGCAGATAAGGTTTTAACATAAACACACATCCAGATGAAAAAAGGGGGAAAACAAAAGGAAATACTATATTAGCAAGTCATATAAAAGACTGAGCGATTTCATCCTTTTCAAACAATGCAGTTGAAATCATCATTTTGTTTTCTTTATCTTTTCCTCCAATTAAAAACATCTTGACTTTCGGCATACCAAAACCCTTGTAAAACCATCTAATCAAATTGTTAAAAGGCTTGCACTTGGGAGCAACAAAACCCTTGGGTCGTGGGTCCAAATGGATCTATAGGGTGTTAGCACTCGTTTTGTCAGACCAAAGGACAATACCTAGGTGTGTGGCCAAGGCACAACACCATTTGTAAGTAGCTCAAATGGTTAAGAGGCGTGCTCCTGAAAGCAACAAAACCACCCTTGTGTCGTGAGTTCAAGTGAGATTATAGAGTGTTAGCACTTGTTTTGCCAAACCAAGGGACAATACCTAGGTGTCTGGGCAAGGCCCAACATTATTTGTAAGCCTACTAGGCAAGTTGGCAAGGCCATGGGTTGGGCCCATGCTTGCTTGGAGAGTGCTCTGAGAGTATGGCTCTTACAAATATGGTGTTTCATGATAATATTTCCCATATCTACCATCATACCAATTTTCAAAATATGATTCCATTGATGCGTTATAATTGACTAAACTTTATTTTGTGGTTATGCTCATAGAGTCCAAATCATCAGTAACTACTTTCTTCCCTTTTTTATCTCTAACTCTATGCCTAGCTCTGCAAGATCCATTATCCTCAACTTGCATAGCATGTGTGAAAATGGCTTCATATGTACATAAATGGACTCAATGATCTATAATAATCACTTCTGTCTGAAACATTATACCTTACGGCATCTTCTTTCACTATTTCCCCACTCCTACCTTGAGTCCCTGCTATTGTAGTCCTTTCTTCATTTCTCTCATCATCTTAGTTTATTAAACGACCTTCAAATTTAGGTGGAAGACCAATGGTTTCATCTAATGAAGAATCTAAGCGTACCTCTTTATACATAACTTTATCAACATCAATCCTAAATTCTTGAATACGACTGCTAGTTTTTTAATTAGGTTTCCTATCGTGACTATTTAAATATACAGGCTTAATCCATTGAAAAGAGGATATTCATCTTCATCATTGATTTAAAGAAGTCCATGGATGCAATGTAATGATTAAATTTGACTCTTAGGCCCAAGCCTCATGCTTCCGCTATAGATCGCAAACAATTCTTTATTTGGGTCAAACTCCCAAATATTTCAAGGTAAGTCATAATTTGGGTTGGATCACAAAATTAAAGACACAACAACAAACAAAATTCTTGTAACGTATTACTAATTTTAACAGATATTTAAAATATCACAATATATCGCCGATATATAAATATATCGATGGATATCCTGTGAAAAAAAGATCGTTGATATATCGTATATCGATATTGATATTAAATATATCGATGTATCATTGGATATTCAATTCCATGCCTATAAGTAATCTTCCTCACAATACAAATCTATATCTATATAAATGCTATAAAACCACATTACAAAACATATACAATTTTTCTTCTTATACTATTCGATGTAATCTGATGCACCACACGTGACCTAAGATGTTTCTTTAATGCTTTCAGGCACTTGTCAACCCATGCAGTGTCTCCATATTGTTGTTTAGGGCTAGGTATGCTGCTTGATTTGATTTTAAGACACATGCTACATGGATAAAATAGCACTATCGACACAAGCCACCTGCCTATCTACCGTTTCATTGATAATTGTTGTAACTGATCAAGACGTGGACGTGTCTGACTCCTGAGAGCTTAGCTTTTTAATCGCTTCCATTGAATCTCCACCCAAGTGAACCTAGCTAGTACTTCTTAACTACTAATTCCTTTACAAATTCTAGTACTCTTGAAGCTGCATATGATTCAACAACCAAAGCATCTACGACATCATCTTTCTTCCTAGGCCCAGCCAAAGCTATACCTTATATTTTCATCGCTAGCTACCACACTTCAAACCCCGTACCTTCTAAATCCTTGAATAAAATCTAATGCACTACCAAAATTAATTTTCACACTATTCCATCAATTGGCTTTCTCCCTAATGAAGCTTATCTGTGTTGGTGGGGACAAAACCTGCCTGACCAAGCTTGAGTATGTGCATGCTATCTTTTTCAAACTTCCAAATGATCATGTACGCGTACGTCCAATACAGCCCTTTTTTAAGAGCAATTGTAGAATTCTTGATTCATCCTCACCTCAGCCATGAAAATTCTGAATATCATGTTTCAAGTGTCAATAACCTCTTGCAAATTTTGTGGGACTTTATCCTTTACTTATCATATACTTATGTGGGACTTGATCCCTTTTGTGTTTTTTTCTTTTTTGGCACAGATCAATTTATAAAAGCTCACAAAGCATAATGAATATTTTGCAACTGCAATATCTTAGTTTAATGCATTTTACAAATTTTATCGGTAGATAATATCAATTGAGTTTAAGATAAATGACTTTGGGAAAAAAATCCCAAATAGTACACTTAAATGGTCTCTTCTGGATGATTTCAGTTGGACTTAGGATGATTTCCATTGAATGTCTATGGCTGCATGTATGGTTCTAATGGTCTTTTTCGGAAGCACCATATGGAGGCAAACATATAAGAAGTAAATCCAAAAGAGACCACCAGATATTATACATATAGCCATAAAAGACATGTCCTATGGAAATCATCATAAGTCCAACTGATATCATCCAAAAGAGACAATCTAAATGTACTAGAGTAAGCAATGAGAAGCATCACGTGGAGTCAAATATATATGAAGTGGAATCCAAGAAAGACCACCATTCATACAACCATAAAAGACATGTGCAACTGAAATCATCCAAGGGATATACCAAAAGTTTACACGAACCTCAAAAAATGAAAGAAAAAAAATCAATAAGAAAGAGAATTTGGAAGAAATGTACAATTGAGGTGACCACGACTTGATTCAAACTGTGTTCTCTAAACCGACTTCTCGTGTTTAAAGTTTCCATTCATAAACTAAAACTTAGAAACTTATTAACTTTTACCAGCCTTCCATGACCTCGGCCGTCTCGGATGCAACATTGATGTTGCCAACAAAACTGGAACTTGAACTCATATCCACAAGGATTTTAATGTCATCTCAAGTATTTTGATCCAATAGCAGATCATTATCTAAAATTTATTTTTAAAAAAATTAAAAACAAATTAGGATATAAACGTGAAATTAATAATGGTTATCATAGATTAACGAAATGAAAATACTTTTATACATACCCATGGATATTCACTTATCAACCCAATGACCATTCTAATTCTCATATTAAAACGATTTGATATAACCTACAATATATTGCACGTAATTATTTTTAGCATTTATTTATATTACAATCCTTGATTTAGAACTTAACTTACATTAAAGTTCGTACCACTGCAGTCTCCTCTACTCCTAATGCAGGGACTTTCAATACTACATCAAAGTAGTCTTTTAAGCTAATAGTACTTAGAAGGCTTAAGTCACTTGTAGTGACAATCACCATGTGTTTTTTTCTTCTTTATTTTCTACAAGACAAACTAGGATCTTATAAGACAAATAGTAACATTAGAACATTAATAGTAGCATTATAACATTATTATGATTACTTTAAAAAAAAACAAAAGAAAGGAAATGTGAACTCAACCATGATTATTGATATTTTACGATTTGATTCAATACACAACATAATCTATATAACGTATCCATTTTACCACAAATCTTTCAATACATGAGTGATTCAACACTATCTTATGATGCATATAATACGCACGCGATATAAACGAAATACGCACGAAATAATTAAGTATATTTCTGTTTTTTAATAATATTTTCAATATCATTTCAAATAATCAAAAGGTGGGGTTATCATCGTAAATACTAATTACTTCTGAATATATCATAATAAATAAGCTATCTAACATACATTGGCAATATGATCGTCATACATGCTTGCATGCCTATAAAGGCATTAGGAGAGATCTGCTAAAAGAAACAAATATAGAAGTGGATAATATAAGTCACAATGAAAAATTTGAAGAAGATAATAAGAAGAATGAGGGAGAGGTCCGTAAAAAAGAAGTATAAAAGTATTGAACATGTTAAATTGCACTTGAGTGGACTAGAACAATTTGATTTGCCCAATGCAATGGTCTAAGTATAGAGAATAATAGAGTAAGCTATTGAATTTTTTGACAGATATGAATTTGCAGATGGTAAATAAAGTCTTAGTGGCAAATTGGTCACAACATATTTTAATTTCATTAACATGTAGACTCATTTACATGAACATATAACATTAGTTTGTATCTAGACATTATGACCACATATCTTTTAAAGGAACTTAGAAACTAACCACATTCTAATTGACACTTTACTAAAGGTGATACTACTCACAACATTGACAAACTTAAAATTTCTTCTCAATCCAACTATAATAGTAGCCAATGAACTTTTCCCATCATTTTACATGGGAATATTACAATGTTGGAATTACAATATAAACAATAAAAGGAAAAGAAAGCATAAGGGTAAAATACAATGTTGCTTTAACATACTAATGCTCATTACAAAGGTAGTTTTATAATTTCTCGGTATATTAAGAGCAAAGGAGAAATTTTATTAGAGAAAGCAATTAAACAAATACAAAACACCAAAAAAAAAAAACCTTTGCAACCAAGACTACCATAATAAAACAAATCCAACAACCAACCACAATAGGACTCTTCCACAGTGCCAGCATCAACTTCTCTAACAAGATAATCACAACAAACAAACAAACAAACAAAAAAAGGTAGAAGCCAACAAAACCAAAACATCTCCGAATGACAATTAAGAACAGGATTTAAAAGCTATAACAGCTACCCAATCTCATAAAAAGGAAGGTCCCAAGGCATAGAACTCAACAAAGGCTCACCGACTGACGAAACTAATGGTGACCCTCATCAGTTAAACTTCGTATTGCTGCAGTTTTTGGTTGCAAATTCTTTCGTTGTTACAGCTACGAGGCTCGCTTCTTCTATTTTGGTTGTTCTCCTTTACGATAATTAGATTGAGACTCTAATTTTAGAAAAATAAGTAACTGCACCTTACAACTTATAGTAATCCACAAATAGTAAGAATTAGAATGGCAATTGCTTACTTGAGTTTATGCACATATAAATTTACACCCCAGAAAGGGAAAAAAGGAAAAAAAAAAGCCTTATCAAATCAAATTGTCCTTATTATCCAGCATAAACAAAAGAAACCAATGAATTAACACATCTTTAATTGTTTCAACAATACTGAAACAAATCAAAATCTAGCAATTATGAGAAGCCAAAAATGAAAGGTTGCTTCAATTCCAATCTAAATAAAACCAATTAGATCATTCTCTCAACTTAAAATTGCTATGAAGTTACAACTGCAATAGTAGTGTTAGTACTTAGGTTGTACAGATGGTTAACATAACTTCAAATAAAAAAGAGTAAAGAACTAGTTGAACAACAATCATGAGAAAGAGACACAACTGCATTTGCACACACACACACACACACACCTGAGATGGGATTGGAAAAATTTTCTATTCATTCATAGTAGGTTAGAGCTGGATATAAATTTACTATCACAATCTTAACATTATTGCATTTCTCTTTTGAACACCATAAAATTTGGCCCACATATGCTAATTTATGATGCAAGAGTAAATTACTACATTAGAACATCCATATGAGCTCAAACTTATTTACTATTGAACTAAGACACCAAGTGAGTGAATGTCCGAGGTAGTTTCCTACAGATAAAGTACATTTCCAACTGTAGTGAGAGGCTAGCCTTCATTTGTGTTTTTAAAGTTAATGATTCAACTTATTCCCTAGCTCCCTTGTTTAAGTAATTAATTGATGTTGTTGTCGAAAGGGTTCATTTCAACTAAACATTATCCTCTATTGGCGTCAAGAACAAAGAAATGAACGCTTTAATCCATCGCGCTGAGGCTCCCTTTGGTAACACTACTGTTTTTGGCGGTGGTGGTGCAATTACCTGCGGTGATGGTAAGATTTCTCACCGTAGCCCCTCCCTTGTAGTTGCCCACTGCAGCTTCCTCTAATCCACGTAAGAGAATCATACCTCACCGTAGCTTACACTTAAGGCCATCCAAAGTGATTTGTATAATCCATGAAAGCACAAAAACTCCTCTTACCTCACCGCAGTAGTGTTGTCAAAGGAAACCTGAGGATGTGATTATATCACTTTTGACTTTTCCTTACAAGGAAGGATTGGAATGTAGGTTGATTTCATATATGCCAATCAATAATGTTAAGCCATTTGCTTTGTTAGTGCCTGGTGCCTATGCTTCTTATGTATTACCATATTGGTAAGTATTCATAATGATCACCAAAAAATAGATTACTAGCATTTTGGTTGGTATTGGTATTATATCAAATCTAGTTAAAAGCAGTAAATAATGAGACCCAAGTTTGGTACATGTTCATTAGACTTGTTTTCTCAAAATTTTATTTTAAAGATAAATGGACTATTGAACAATAAACAAGAAATTAGCCCAAAAAGAATAAAATGGATCAAAGGAAAGATAAAAGATGATAGAAAGTCCCATGTTTTTGCAATTCCTAGAAAACTTGATGTCTTGACATGTAAACACATTTTGCTAAATATCCAACCATATAGGCCCATTTTCCCAAAAAATATTTCCCATGTCAAAGGTGGGTCAGCACAGGGTCGAGGTGAGAATTTTGGCGACAGCCATTAGCAATGTCGATGAAGATGAACCCCCGATTTTTATTCATCTTTTTTACGCACTACAAGAAAACACACTATCTGCAACACAAAAATTTGCAACGAGCAAAAATGTCACAAATTTGCGATACAATTTGCTATACTTTCTGACAAAATAAACAAAAACATTGCAAAATGACTCAAAAATATTGCGAGAAAGCGACAAGTTTACAATGTCGTAAAATATGATGCAAAAGTTTGATGCCAAATGGTACGCTTGAGACACGTTGCAAAGTATTGCAAAATTGCGACACATTTTACCTGCAATATTTAAGAGTTGCAAAATTGTAACGTTTTGCAACGTTTTTTGCAGCGTTATCGAGTGAGTAAATAATCATATAAATGTGATACAATCTGTGACATATTGTTGCGATATATTTTGCTACACATGGGTTGCATTGCAAAAGGGGTCGCATATTTTGTCACAATTGGTTACAAATTTAATCGCAAATCTAAGCTAAATACTATTATTGCAGAGTGTTGCAATTAGTGTCCCTAATTATCTCATGTGTTGCAAAATCCGTCATAGATTTTGTTGCTAATTTCCTACAATATATTTCCATGGCAAATAATACCTCTTATGAATCTCCAATTAATCTCAAAACTTATATTCAGACTAATTTAATCATAAACATAATATCCAACGGTCGGATTTTCAATCTAACGGTTTGGATTGATTATTGAAGATATATATAAGATAGAACTACTTAAGTGTTACTAAAGTTTCTATAGCTTAACTATGTAACCTAATTCATTAAGCATGTTATTGTGCCAAAACTACTCATTTTAATAATCCAACCGTTGATTATGTCTAAACATGTGGTAGATTCATTTTTATCACATTTTATCTAACAAAAAAAATGAAATCATAAGGTATTAACCCTTAATTACATTATTATATCTTTAACGGTTTACAAATTCCCTAGTCAATATAACCTAAATCATATATCAAATCAATATCAAAATTTATATGATTGATCCATACATAGTAAGGTTGACATCCAATGGTGGGATTAGATTTATATCAAATTTAACTATAGTAAATGGAGAGAAGATTATTTAGGTTGCAATTTGAGTCATAAAATGTGTCACAATTTGAATAATTTTGCAACACATTACGACACTTTGCAGCATTGTTTGTAGTCTTCCAAGTGCCAAGACATTTGCAACTCTTTGAAACACATTACGACCCAAAATTGGCGTATAAGTTGCATTAGTTGTAAATTTCATTCCAAATCTAATAAATTAATTAATTGCTTACTTTTTATTTTCTCAGGTATAAAAAATAAAGAACAATTTCAACCTATTTTGCGACACAATTTGCAACATTCGGCAACTTTTTTAGATTGTTAACAAATTGTGTTACGAAATGAAAATTTCGAGCGAGATAAAATTTTAGAATTTACCACTTTTTTTTAATTTGCGACACATTTTGGGACATTTTTTCTGTGTCGTAGATTTTTATTATTAAAGAAATGACCAAACTCAACACTTCATTTTCCCCATTCTCCTTCTCCTTGTCTCTTCGACATTACCCCCAAATCCAGCCTCCCTCTCTGAAAACCTTAAATCTATCCAATTTCCTTTCCCCTATTTAAAACCCAAGCCTTCAAACCTTCAATCTACTAAGAAAATCCCTAAACCCAAGTCTTCAAATGTCTCTCTCCAGTATGGTAATATTTTCTTCTTCTTCTTGGTTTTTTAATGTTCGGTTTTTTCTTCTTTTATTTCTATCATGGTATTAATCTTTGAACTAAACCCATGAAATTTTAATTTTCTTCTTCTGAATTTGTTTCTTTGATTTCAGTTTCAACCCAAGAAATCAACGTTAGCCGTGACACTCTCGACTTTCGAAAAGAAGGTAAGCCTCTTCATCTCTCTTTTTCTTTTCTATTTGCGTTTTATTTTTCTTTTAATTATTAACAAAGTTGATCTATTCTGTTTTCGTTGTGAAATTTTTTACTATAAAATATTAGTTAAATAATTTCTACATATTCAACCCCATTTGCTTTGTATTCTTTAAAATTTCTTAAAAAATCTATGTGCTTTTAAAGTAGAAAGTAGAAGGAAAAAAAGTCATTTAGTTATTAAATATATTTTAAAATGTTGAATAGTTAGATAGTAAAAATTTTGATAATAAAAACTTTATTAATTCTACAATCCTAAATGTTATGTATATGCTATAAATAAGATAAGAATTAGTAAATTACTAATCAATTACATTATTAATTGGGTATAGAGTTTGAAATTTGTCACTCCCTATAGTCTATTCTTTTTACAGTGCTTGTCATGTAAAAACCTTAACCCTTATGTGTTTGTCAAATGGCCATTAGCTAAGAAAGGATGATCTTATACGTTAGTTCCATTACATTATCTATCACTTTACTTTGTTTCGGCTTTGTTATTATTATTATTACTACTACTATTTTTTAAGTGTTAACCCAAAAGATTAACTCCCATCCCATGAAAGTGTCGATATTAGATCCCTTGTATTGTTTGAGCTATCAAAGATGCTTACCCAAAACAGAAGTTTCTTTTAAAGTATTCTTTTGTTCAACCCCACTAAGCATATACATATTTATACATAAATAGATAACTCATTCAACTTTGTTAATTTGTTTAATGCTCATCTACAAATCCTTGTGAGAATAATGTTGAGAAGCTAGCTTGATTTCTTAAAAGTTTATATATTAGTTCCTTAATTATTTTCAGAATTGTGGTTCTAATTTTCTTGACATGATATATGTTGAACATGTGTTAGTTGAGAATAGAGGCAAAGCAATGCCACTACAAAGTAAAAGAAAAAAACATCTTTTCAAAATTGTGGTTATTTTCTTGAGCTAGTGTGTGTGTGTGTGTGTGTGTGTGTGTGTGATATGAATTTCAGAATTATATCTTATTCATGTTGGGTAAAAATAGACCCATGCCACTACCAAGTATATGTCATGTCTTATGTTAAATTTGCCATATGACATGATGTTGGAGATATATCTTGTTTTTGTGTTGTGCATATGCATTTGCTTCTATCATGCATGCCTTACAATATATTTGTTTACCTTGTTTACTTGTTTCTTCTTTGCTTGTCTATTTGCATAGCTTGTAGTGCATATTTCTTTTTTAAGGCATGCCTTGCCTTTTCTTCTATCATTTCTAATTTAAATGTTTGTGTTTATTTGTAGTCAAATGGTACAAAAGTCATCTGCTCCTTTTGACTCTAAGCAACACATCACTCCATCCTCTTCTCATCCATCAACCATAAGCCTATTGATCGGGAATTTTCGCAAGAGTACGAAATCAAGTAATATAGCTTAGAGTATTCCAAGGTCGATCTCACGAGGACTTGAGAAAACTAATAACCTAATTCTAGCAAAGTTTGTAAAGAAAACTGAATTTAATAAAATCAAATTGCAAACAATTAAAGAGAAGATGATTGTAGAAATTAATTAAGGAAACAAAGATTAAATAATTAAGAAAAATCAATAGAATGGATGTGAGGGTTTAGGCTTCTCTTCTAGGTATTTAATCCAATTATGTATGAATTTAATTATCAGGGTTAAAATAACAATCACTAATCTACTTAGGAGCCCTCTCAGATCATCCTAAGCTTTCCTAACTAAGTGATTACCACCTCTCAGTGCGTAAACTAATTAGCTAAGAACATTAAGATCCTAGGATTATAATTGAATCAGTTTCTCCATGACCCTAATTCAATTATGGTTATCACAATAAACTGAATTACTCTCGTATCCAATTAGATTGTGTCTATTTCCTTAGAGCACGAATTATATTTCACCTCTCAGTCCTTCATACAATTCCAAAGATCTATTCTATATTGGCCAGACATAAAACGCATTAAGAACAAAGAAAACAGATTTAACCCAGAAAATCAATCTATACAAATATTGAATTAAAATCCCTAAAAGATCTACCCAAATCCCCAACAAGGAATTTAGCTTCTCATATCAAAGAAAATAAACAATTGCATTAAAGAAGAAAGTAAAGAAGAAAATCTCCCAAGTTGACAAAGTTGCTCCCTTAAGTGCTTCCCTCTTCCGAAAATTATCTCCCAAAAAGGAGTCTCCAAGAGTTCTCCTCTGAGTTCTAAAATAAAGTATTTATACTAGCTAACTAGGGTATTTACATGACTTAAGGATTTAGAATTCTAATGCTAGTTGGACTTTTAATTAAAATAAAACACATGAGTTCAAAGCCCAACTGCTTGGTCCAATATTCGGCGTGTAAAAGCTTAATAAGCAGACAAGAAACGGCGCCGCTTCATACTACATCCGGCGCCGTTATTGCACGATTATTTTCCTTCCTTTGTTTCTTCCAAGTGCAGCTCAAAAGGAACGTCATTACGTCAAAGGAACGGCGCCGCTTATACCAAAGAATGGGGCCGGATCATGGCTGGGTATTTTCTTCTTTCTTGGCTCTATTTTACTCCCAATTGAATTTGTTTCACGTGACTTAAATTGGGCATGACATAGTTGACTTCAATTTTATCTTCACTTCAAGCTTACTCACATGTCATCACTCATCACTTGCTCTTTTATTTGGTTGGCTATCTTTTCCACGTTACACAGCCACCAATCCTCATCCATTTTCCTTTTATGTAGCCAATTAGAACTCCTTTTTTTATAAATCTCCTCATAATTATTCCAAATTGCCTATAAGACAACCAATAAACCAAAGTGAGATAAAATTATATAATATGAACCATAAAATATAAATAAAATATATCAAAAACATTCTAATATAGTCCATAATATAGGTATAAATTGCACCTATCACCTATTTTCCAGTAGCCATGGCACTCCACCTAGCAGCAAGAAGAAGTTATTGATAAGGTTGCAGTCGAATAGATACTTTTAAATATTTGTAGTTATTGTTATTATGTTGGAAGATTTCTACTTTCAACTTATTATGGATACTTTTATATATTTTATAGTAATAAATAATAATTAATTTCATATTGTGTCCTTTTTTATATTAGTTCATATTATATATTATAAATTAATTATCATTTATATTAAATTATATTAATAATTCATAAAATACATTTTTTTTCAAATTTTATAAATAATCGTTGCAAAATGTCACATTAAAAAAAAGAATCAATTATGCCATCTCAAAATATTGCAAAATATGTTGCAATTCGTGTTGCGAGATATTGCAAAATGTGTTGCAAGAAAGTATCGCAGCAAGTGTCGCAATATAGCATCTCCTTCTCAAATATTTTGCGATAAACTTTGCGACACACAAATATGTTGCAAATTAGACGTTGCATAGAGTCGCAAATTACATTGCTTATTTCGTCTCATGGAAACCATAAGCTGTGATGAAATTTGCAACGCTTTTGTTCTTTGTCGCAGATTTCTGCAACACAATCCAAAAAATTGTCGCAAAATTTAGCGACGTGCGAAAATGCAACCTTTTTTATTGTGTCGCAAATTGTGTGGCAAACAGTGATTTGTGACACATTTCGACAATTTTGTGTTGCAAAACGCGTGTTTTCTTGTAGTGGCGATAGGGCATTGAACCCCCACATAACATTTTATTTTTTTTCATTATTATTATTATTATTAAACAAACATATAAACATTTTTAATTTAATTGTTAGAATAGCATACTAAACTTTCTAAAGGTACCTAATAAATTGTGAATGCTAGTCAATCTTTTCTAAGTTGTTTTCCTTATAAAATTGATATTATCGATCTATATATAGAATATATGCACACACACTTACACACAAAACAAAAAGTATATTTTATTAATAATTTTCAATAGGTTTAAATGGAACTAACGAAAAAATATGGGAGAAATTCCCTATAAAATTGAGAACATATTAAAAATCAAATTCAGTAATTATTGTTAAAATTTTATATACATATAAAACTCACTTTCAATTGGTTGTGTGGGGTTTTTGAGAAATTTCCTAATTTGAAAAGATTATCTTTTTATCCACATAAATAATTTAAAAAAACCAATCATATTTCAGTAAATTAGTACAACGTATCATAATTTAATAAATTATAATTTATATTTTTCATAATTTAATAAATTAGAATTTATATTTTCTTTCAAATAGATTCATTAATAATTAAATTTTTATATATTAAAATATTGTAGTTGATAAAGTATAGATAATATAAGAAAAGAAATTACTATTACATAGATCCAACCTACTACATCAACGATTATCCCAACCACTAAAATTATTCTAACTAAAACTAATTTATAAATTTTAGCAAAAAATTTAAGCACAAATTTAGCGTCAAGTTTTAAAAAGCATGATTTACATGGTAAGCGTTTAAGATCATTGTTGGCATGGTAGTCCAGACCTATGTAATAATTTCTTAGTTAGTATAGATTACAGATTTTAGTTATTAACCAAGGAATAGAAAACCGGATCAGACCGGCCGATTGAACCGAGAACCGACCACAAGTCCGGTCCGATCAGGGTCATTAACCCGGATTTGTGATGAACCGTTTTTAAATTGGTTGAACCGATAAACCGATTAGACCGGTTTAGTAAAAAATTTAAATTTTTTATTTTTAAGTTATTTTTAATTAACTAACCCAAAACTAAAAAAAGCTCAAATTAATAAAAAGTCTAAATTTTAATTTTTTTTAGTATATTTAAACTTTTGATTTTGAATTTTTGGCCTTAAATTTTTTATTTTTTATTCTAATGTACTCCTCTATTAAAAATTTAATTTGTGATACAAAATAATTTGTATTATTTATTTTATATTATGTGATGCACTAATATTTTATATTTTTTCTTATTTTTATGAATTTTTTGAAATTTTTTTAATTGAAAATTTGAAATTTAAATATTCTAAGAAATTAATAAAATTAAAATATTCATATAACCGGTGCAAACGGTTCAACTGGTTGAACCAATTGAACCATTGAACCATTGAACCTTTAGCCTCACCAGTTCAAGCACCGGTCTAATTTTTTATTCATTGTTATTAACCAAATTTTATCACAATTAATTAATATTTTATTTATTAATTAAAATTTATAAAAATGTTAATCTATACCATTAAAGGAAAAATTGCCTTATGGAAATCATAGAGGATGTCATATATGAGAAGAGAAGAGAAGAGAAAAAAATAATTATGGGAATATAAAAATAATTTTTATTTTTTTTAGGTGTATTACATACCTTGTATGGGTTATTTATTGTAATATGGGAGAGAGAGAGAGAATTGATATAAATCTTTTATTAATGAGTGAAATTTTTATTTTTTTCATCAATTTTTTTTTGTTAAATTGACATTCGGTTAAACGGAAATATAGAGAAAAAAATTATATTTACTTCCTAACTTACATATTAACCTATAAAGTTAGTGCAAAGCATATGATCTCGTTCTTTTATCAAATTAAAATGTTAATTTAATCATATGATATTTTGATTTTTAAAAAAATAACTTTACTCATAATTTAAAATAATTTTTATTTTTCTCTCTAGTGTCATATTCTATGTGTCATTAAAATAATAATTAAAATTAAAATAATTAGAAAAGTAAAAAAATAAATTAAAGAAAAAAAAGAAAATCAAACAAATAAAAAAAGAGAAAAGATGAAAAAAATTAAAATAATAAATATAATTAAAATATTAGAAAAGTACACCCCTCATTGCTTGGATCTCCTTTTTTGTTTTTTTGCCCTCGCTTGAATCTCCTTCAAGTTATTTTAATATAGTTTAATTCAATTTAATTTAGTTTAAGACACCATAGGTGAATACTCAGCTACAAAAAATAAAAGTAAGAACCTTGAAACGAAATGGGGTGGTGGCGCAGTTGGCTAGCGCGTAGGTCTCATAGCTTCTGAGTTATCCTGAGGTCGAGAGTTCGAGCCTCTCTCACCCCAGCGTCCTTTTTTATTTGATCATTCCTTCTCACTTCTCACTTCTCAGGCAGTCGGTTTTTTTTTTTTTGGGGGGGGGGGGGGGGGGGGGGGGGGTGAAGAAGCAGAATTTGCATTAAAACAGGGAACTGTTACAATCAACAGGACAGCAATGGCCAATAAACCCTTATAAGTTATGGTATCATCATTGGGTCAACTGCATCACCCAATATCACCTAGAAATCTGAGAGCATTTACTATAAGAGAAAAAATTAAGGAAACATTGAAAATTACAAACTCCTGCTTTGACTATTTAGAATCCAAATATAAGCAGACTCAACATCAAACTAGCTGCAACCTGCAGGTTAGACAGCAACTTCATTTACAAGCCTCCATAAAACAACATTGCATCAAAACCAACAATTGACTTCCTTTTTTTATTGGTACAAGCCCTCGCTATCCGGTAGCCAGGACTAATCTGAAGTTGGAGGGATAATTGACTTCTTTTTTTTTTTTTCTAATACAAAAAGTAAGAAAAAGGATCTACTCAGAGAATGAGAGGTTTTGGACCAAAATCTCTTTTATGAATTCCTTAACCTCTAACCAACTCCACTAGAGAGGTTTTGGACCAAAATCTCTTTTATGAATTCCTTAACCTCTAACCAACTCCACTAGGGGGAATTCCTATTGACTTCTTTTTGCTTGATTGAAAATGGATCTCAAATATGATGTAAGACAACTACACGGCACGATAAAATCAGTGTTTCCCCTTCCTCTTACAGGCCCATTTTGACACTTAAGTTAACGCGGCCACGATCTGAAAGGGAAAAAGAGTAAAAGGAAGCATACACAAGCTGCATGTTTCTTTCATAGAAAGATACAGAAGCATAACCCCAAGCATTTGAAGTTTCAATTCGAAACTTTTGTATCCAGACTCTAGAAAGCCATTCATTCATGTATAACACTACTATAAATGAGACAACCTAAGAGTGAACTAACTAATGGTGATTAAACAGCATTTAATCACTGTCTTTCAAGTTTCAAATGACAGAATTTCTTTGTATTACAACTAATCTAAGTCTCTTAAATCTCTAGTTGTATCCCGTTCTTACTCCGAGTGAAAAATTTTGCAAACCCATTTCGGTTCTTTTCTGAACTGGTATGACTTGATGACACAATTGATGAAGATGACAATGAAGATGGTGGTGTGTTTCCATCATTCTTATTTAGTGAAGGACCAGCACTAAGTACTCTTGGTGAACCTGGATCTATTTTGGCTGAAAATGTTTCATTAGAATGTAATTTCCAAGGTTCTGCACCAGCTTTAGGAATCAGCGATCCTCCTCTCGACAACTGTGGTATGCCTGTGGTGTCAATTAAGAAGTCTTCAAGCGTTGCAAGAGATTTGAGTTGCTGCCCTAAAGATGCTATTGTTTTTTGACAGTCAGCAAGTTTTCCGGCAGCTACTGCCAAATCCTCCTGCCATGGGGTAATAAGAATATTAGAAAGATGGACTATTCCATGATATTGAAGTCTTGAATAATCAATGATAAAAGCAAAAACAGATATGCATTAAGATTGTGTAAATACATAAAGGCTGAAGTGAAGAGTAACCTGTTTTATCTTCAATTCAACGTTTGAGTTTGCAGTTTGCTGGAGCTCAACTTCCTGTCTCTTTCTTGACAGCTCTTCTTCCAATTCCTGACACTTGACTGTAATTTGCGCTGACAATGCCCTTTCCTTTTCGATTTCTGTTTCTAATGAATCAATCTTCGTAGACATCATCCTAGACTCTGCTTCAATGCTAATGAGTTGAGACTCGAGAAGCTGCTTTAAATCATTTGCGTTAGCTGAAACTTGCACTGCCGAGGCCCTTTCCTTTTCAATTTCTGCTTCTAATGAGTCAATCTTTCCTGACATTGTCACTGCATCTGTTTCCATGCTACTGAGTTGAGACTCAAGATGCTGCTTTGCTTCATTTGCCATGCAGAGCTCCCTTTGCAATTCCTCCAGTTTTGTTTCAGTGTCTCTTAACTGTAGTTCTGATGCTTCTAGATTTTCTTGACTCTTGGTGAGCGCAATCTCTAGTTCAGCCTTCTCAACTTCTATCTTCTCCAATTTCTCTTCAAGTTCTGCTGTTCGATGAATCATGGCTTCAAGTTCAGCCTTTAAAGAGCAATCACCATTGTTGGATTGCTTGGCAGTAGCTTTTGACTCAAGACATTGATCTTCACTCTTGGTTTCAGGCAATGCAGCAAGCCGCTCCATCTCAAGAAAATCATCCATAAGATCAATCTCAATAGAAGAACTAGGGAAATTTCGATTCATGACCTTTTCATTTTTGAATTGATCAAGTTCAGCAATTAAGGCTGATGCCCATGAGTCAGAAAAACTAGGTTCTCCTTTGTTTGCCTCCACGCTACCCATCTTTTGGATATCAGTATCCACCACATTAAGCCTTTCTCCACCGTCTGATTGACTATCAGTAAACGACTCAACATAAATTGAGGAGGCAGCCAGGGATTTATGGTCATTAACCAAGGACGATTTACAAGCTATGGCTTTAAGTCTTCGGCACTCGGCTTCAAGCTTTGCTACCTTCTTTATGCTCTCTAAGTGTTGTTTGCTAGCTGTTTCAGCTGCTTGAGTACTTAAGTCTCTTTCAAGTGTTCTGATTTCAAACTCCTCCAACTGAGATGAGAGCTCAAGCTTGAGAGCTGAATTTTCCTTCTCCAAAGCTTCAATCTTATGCTGAAGGTCAAGACTGAAGTGATGAAGGGGCTCATACTTAACAGCTCCGGCTTTATCTTGGAGCTCAAGCAACTGGCTTTCAAGTTCAAACTTGGTAGTTTCCCAATCCTCGGTAGTCTTTGCCACAGCCTCTTGGATCTTCTGCTCATGTTCCTCTCTTGCTTGTCTTAGCTGCCTCACACATTCCTTGAGAGCTCCCTCAAGATGGCTCACCCGATCTTCTAATGCCGAATTTTGCTGAACTGCAGCCTCAAGTTTTTGCTTTAATACCACTACTTCATTTTCAGCTTTTTCCCAACCTAAAGTTTAATTTGAGAAAATTAACCAGAACTGACTAAGTAAACTACAAGAAAATAAATGATGGATATGAAAAAGAGTAAACAATTTAGGACATGTTCTTTAACATGAAAGTGTAATACCTGCAATAGCTTCTTCAGCAACTTTGGCATGTTGCTTCACCAAGTCCTCTTTCGCACTAACATTAACTAGAGCAGCTGACAATTTCTCCGTCAAGCACTTAATGCTATTATTAACATCTTCACAGTCGGCTGAAGCTTTTGATGAAACTTCAGGTGACTGTGTATTATTAGGTGATGCCTTGAAAGCCTCCTGCTTCAACAAATAAGCGATGAAAATCAACCATAATGGTAAAGGCAACTGGATTCTGGATCTAATAATTAGAGAATGACCAACTTAATAGAAAGCTCAAGCAAAATTAAGAAAAAACAAAAAGCATATCGGTGTTCATTCTTCACAAGCAACATAAAAAGAAAATCTTGAAGTAGGATAAATATTAACATGTAGGTGTTTGCAAAAGTGATACTTCCAACCAATAATGTGAATGAGGATCCTACCCTTTAAACCCGTTTCTTTCGGCAAAAAAGCATTCTTCTTTATAAATGCTTTAATCTATCAGTTGAAACATAAACGTTATTCACAATTCTCCAGCTAAACGTTATTTTAGGTATAAGACATCCAGTTACATACTTTTCTAAGAATACAACTATTTAGCTTTGATGGTAAGCAGCCATCGTAATGAAGAACAAAACAGATCAGACTCTATCCCAAGCACACAAAAATGGAAAGTTTAGCTGGAGATGAGACTAACTGAACTGTCTCCACTTGGCTAGATATCATGCTTATCAAGATGCTTTCAATCAGCATGTAGCTTTAGAAATTACTTGCCTTAATAATCATTTAGGTTTCTTTACATTAACTTCCACCTATTTCGACTAAAACCTACATAGATGTCAAAAGGCCTAAGCCACACTGTCTCATTTGAAATAAAAATCTAAACTAGGAGATTATCTCAATACTTCATTAAGAAAAATATTAGAAAGAACTAGCATATGATGACAGCTAACTAATAAGACATCTAAACTTGACAGAAAACTTGAAAAAGGATAAGTTACTCAAAAGTTATTCACTCTTCAAGCATGGCATTTGTCAACTATCCAGGTCACATCATGCTATTTTATTACAACATCTAGCAACCGCAGTCGGTGTGTGAAGTTCAACTCATACCAAACTTCACACCATTACTTTATGCTACTTATCTCCTCTTTCATACTATTTTAATTACCGGACAGGGATCAACTTGACAGACAAAACCATGAAAAGCAAATAGGTGTGGTGTAAAATCAATCAAAAAAGTTTGATTGAGATAAGCAGGCTTGAGCCAAAAGAACTTCAAGCAACTAACAGAATTATCAGATCAAAAAATACTATCCATTACTCAAATATCCACTTGAGAGGAGTATATGGGAGAAGAGAACCATCTCCAAAACTGTGGAGAACAATCATAATCCTTGATAATCTTATCAGGGGATTTCTGACAATTGAAAGAAACCTTGTACCCGGTTAAATTATATTAATGATACAAACAGAAAATGTCCTAAATTCACATTAATGGGAACATGCATCAGAATATGATAACTCAGCCTGGAAAATAAAAAACTTAACCAACATTCATTTCCGCCAAAAAAAGAAAAGAAAATAACAAAGAAAGAAAGAAGAAACATTCAAGCTTACTGAAAAAGTCAATACTTAAAACTGGTCACTATTATGGAGGTTGTCCACCTACCTGATCATCGGAATATCTCTCAGAATGGGAAGATATCGATCCGGAACTCTCACTTTCACCAGGACTCCTCTCAGAAGACTTCCTCTTCCACAACCATTTCCTTTTTTCCATAGCAAACTCTGATACTCCAACACCAATTCAGCTCATCAACTGCACATCTGCACAAAAGGAAAAAACAGAAAAGCAAACTTTTGTTCAAGATGTCACCAAATACCCACGAGAAATCCTCTTAAATAAAGGATACGAAGGACAACCTAGGACAAGTCTGTTCCTCTAAACGAATATGAGCAGACCCTCTAAAAAGCAGACCTTTCAACTATCTAAAACATTAAAAAGTAACAAGATTACTTGGCTTATCATTTTCTCAGCTTTGCTTCAAATCTAACCCTCTAACTGTCCAACCCCAACAACAACAACAACAGATGACACTTTCAAAGACCCAAAAAAGCTCCTCCTTTCTGTTTTTGACTAAGGGAAATGAAAATTATTCTCAAAAGTACTCGGATGAAGAATAGAAGAAAATGGAAGCTTTAATTACCTTAAAAAGTGCTTTCTAAATGTCACCAAAATCCCACCACTTAAATCACAAAACTAGAACTACCCTTCTCATTTTTCAAATCTTTTAAAAAATCCCACAACAAAAGCAGGTAAATCACTGTCAATGTAACAGTAGCTACAAAGAAATACCCAGAGATAGAAAACCAAAAAAGGATCCTAAACTGGAGGTACCCATTACAACTAAAGAGCTCAAAAGCCTCATCTTTAAAATTTTCATTAAAAAGTAGTAAAAACTAACTAAACCTAGATATACAATCAACTCAAATTATCAAATGAAAGAAAAGAAAAAGGACCAACTTTAAGGAATCAGAGAAGCTGAGCTGACCCAGATCAATACCTTTGACTGGAGGAGAAGAAAGAACCTTAAACCAGATGGGGGAACCAGAAAGAAATGGAAAACAAAAGTTGGGTTCAGATTTGAAATCTTACTTTAAAGGTGAAAAATGAAAAACATTAAAACAAACTCTGCAGGAAAATCTGTGGAATGTCAGTAGATAATCAGCTTAAAAAAACACACTACAATAACAAGTTTTCAGATAATGTGGGCTTCTATTTCTTGGCCTTTTCTCATTTCTATTCAAATGTATTTTATTAAAAAGAAAAAAAAAAAAAAAAAGGATAACAGCATGTGAATTGTGAATGTGAAGCTGTAATGAGTTTAAAGAGTAGGATGCCTCAAGGCTCAAGCTAAAAAAAACCAACTTTTCAGCTTTTCCTGTTTTTAAAAAAATTCGAATTACTTGATTCATTTGTCTTTTTATGTTTTACTAGTAATTAAGATTTTGAAATGGAGCTGGCCTTGTTCCCGCCCAGGAAAATGGATTACTGTAGACTGTATAGCAGAGGAAAACATTAAATGGGGACTTTAATTAATCTTTGTAGGTGCCGTTAAAAACACAGTTAACAGGGAGAAAATAAAAAAAAAAAGGGGGAGCTGTTGCTTTCCCCTGTCTGGTGTCTGCTCTCTGCATCTTGAATTTTGAGTACTCTGCCTCAGGCCTTTGCCTTTTTTTTTTTTTTAAAACTGTTACCTTGTTTGTCTTTTTGGTGCAGTGGAAGGAATCCTATGAGATGGTGTCACTACCTCCACTTCTGCTGAAGGATCTCTTTGGTTTCTTGAGATTTGTGCCAATTCACTTAATCATAAGGCTTAGGAAGCTTGTAGTGACGGTTGGGTTTTTTTTTTTTTTTTGATGACTCAAAACTGAAGAAAGAAATTTGATTGGGATGTTTTAGCATAAGAAACCATCCAGGAATAGTTAATTACTTAATTTGTTGCTAATATTATCTTCAAAGATGTACTATAAAAATGTTTGAAGGAGTGGTCTGGTGGCTTTGCTGTCCAAATCTTCTTTTTAGCTTTCTGTCTTTGTCAGCCTTGGCCCATTTCCATGTTCATACTATTTGCTAATCTTAATATTGAGGGGACAGGGGCACCGGGCCAGTGTCGCCATTTCGATCCTTTGCCTCAATGGCACGAACAGGCTATCAACTATTCTTCTTCCATCAGCTTTCTCTCTCACTCCTTAATCGAAGAATGGGAAGATCGGATAATAAAAAAAAAAAAAGACTTGTGAGAAATTTTTTTTTTTAAGGTATGATGTAATTTGATTTCAAATTAATTAGACTTAATGCATTCGCTTGTTTATGAGTTTTTCCTTAAACCTAACATTATCGAGCTGTCATGGTGGTTAATGAAAGATTATTGATACTTCAAGTTAATGATTATTGGACTATCGTGTCACATTAAATGAATTAACGAATTGAACCAACCATTCATATATATATATATATATATTTTTTTTTTTAATTTTATTTTCTTTTCACTTTTTCCTGTTAACTTTTTCATTTCTCTAATTTTCTCTTCTACCAAGCAAGACTAAAATGTCTAAGTTTGATTTGAATCCAAGCACAGCTAGTAAACGTAAAACAGTAAAAGTCTTTAATCTTTCATTGTCAAAAGATTCTTATAATTAACCAAAGAAAAGAAAAATCTAATTTACTGGTATACTCGTAGGAATGTATCTTTAGTCCATCTATGCGTTAGGAAGTCACGTGGAGGACAATACACAGTGGTGAAGGCCCAGAAGGACATAATGCGTTTTTGTCATGTGGGGGACCAGTAAGGGAGGACCCCTTTCAACTTTTCCCTTGAGGGCCCAAACAGATTAGCTCCGCTCGTCTTCTCCGTTCTCCCCCAATTATTGGATATTTTTTGGTTTATGATTTACGCTTACTTGCCGATTCTCTTCTTTTCAGGATAATAATGTTTTCCTTTTTCTGTCATTAAAAACAAAGATAATAAAATGTTCCAGTGCTTTGTGATACCTCTTATTTGGAGGTAGAAATGGTTTTATTTATTTATTTATTTATTTTAAGATAGTTGGCCCAGGCCAAACTCAAAATTTGTGTCCCTCTCAAAACTTGATTTCAATTTTTGCCATATGAATATGAATTGTACTATTGTAGGAGACAATTTCCAGCACCGGTGTTTGATCTGGGGTTTTACTTTTATCATAGCCTAGGCTTTGGAATGCTGAATCTAGGAACATGCTGCTAGTTGCTCAACGTACGACCATTTAATAAGCTGCTACATATGTAAGGTCCTAAGCGCAAAAATTGTAGCCGGCTATTTGAAATTATTTGCCTATGAATCTTGCAATAATTTTCCTTCAAATAATATGATCATGGGGGTAATAATCAAAGGTTGTTTTTATAACTGGAACTAATTATGCTTGCCCATTTACTTTAATTTTGTTGGAATAATCAGTCAAAAGTTTGTGCTATTAATATAAGAATGTAGGAAAATCCAATTATTTGACTAATTATTTGCTTTTACAAATATGCATAAAATGCGCATGAAAAGTCAATAGATTGAAGGGTGCACCATACATGAATTTTTGACTTGAATGCACAATTATGTACCTACCATTAATATATATATATATATATATATACTAATAATAACAAGATTTTTGCATGTCCCAATTCCAATTCGCCCCGCTCCCTTCTGGGTCAAATAATTTCCATCATTATTTAAAAAAAAAAAGAAACTCAGGGGAGGATTCTGATTACAAGATGTTTCGGAGTAGCTGAAGTAAGGTCAAGATAAATAGTTAATCTTGGGGGATTTATAAACTCCTTTTTTCTTTATGGAATTTTTTGTATTTACTAATAAGGATATGTGGAAACTTGATCTTGATAAGTTTAAACTTTTACCATTTTTAATCAACTCCATTGACAAATATAAAAAAGCTGATTATTTATATGGTCTAAATTGAACAGATACTTTTACACGTCCCAAAGACATATTTGAATTTGAAACCATAATTCAAATTGCCGTGCTGGGGTATGTATTGGCTAATATTTTATGAGTTACTTTCTATGATTTCAGATGATGATGCCAGACTGTAACTTTTGCATCCGATCTAGTTTTTGTTGTTGTAAGCTCAAAATCACATCATTTTCAGCAGTGCTGGCCCAGAAAGAGAAAAGTGGGAAAGCCTCCCACTTACAGCTTTATGGGGGTGGAAATGAAACCACAAATTGTGACACTACATGTAACTGGAACATTTATTTTTGATTCTAGCTTAGGGTGTATAGTACAATAAATGAATGCACAAAGTGAATATGTAGTTGCCTTTGAGCTAATAATAGAGTATGTTATTGAAACCAACATATGCCCAAGTGCCCGCACAATTAATTATATCCCTGCAGGCATGGGGCATCACATCATAGGCTGTGTGGGAGAGGAGCAAGCAACTACTCAAAAACCCATCAACATCTTCACAAAGTCAAAGCTCTAATTTTTTTTTTGTTGGGTCACCTCTTGCCATTCCTGTTCCAAAAAGGAAGGGTTATGGAGCCTTTGGCCTTACGTAGGTGGTAGAACCCCTTGATGGTTGAGGAGGGGAAGTGAAAAGATAGGGGAAGGCTTAAGTTTCCATTATATATATATATATATATGTATGTATATAAATCCTTGTCACATTAGACCTAGTTAATTAGAAATTGAGTTACATTGAATTCTCAGATGAAGGAAAGTTTTAAGTCAATTTTTTCTATTCATAAAATTCAAACTCGAAATCTTATTTAAGAGGAATTGAACTCCTTTCAATCGACTCAACAGACATCAATAAGTTTTTATTATATTATATACAATTAAAAAAACCATATATCAAATTGTTGTACATATGCTTTTTAATTTGAACTACATGGAAACTTAGTAGCATAACATAATTACGAGAAGAAAAAAAAAAGTTTATAATAAAAGATATTCATCATCCAATACAACACTTGTGGAAATTCAGGCTTCTATAGCAACCATTCATGTCAAATTGTCAAACTCACACATGGATCCTGGTGGGTCATACTTGCATTAGTATTATCTACATACAGTATGACATTTGAATATGGAGTCGTCTAGGCGGCTCACACTAGCTAGTAGTCTTTGAGAATGATGATTACGGGAATCCCTTAGCTGGCTAGCTAGCTTTAAAGGGCATTCTTGGTGAAATGCCGTGGACTATATTGCAGAGGGCGAGAGAGAAGCAACAGCCAGCAAAGCGTCGAAGCTTGAAAATTTCTGGTCATAATTTTATGAAAAATACAATTGGGAACTTTTTATATATAACGCACCCTAATCAGAATTTACCGAAACTCCTATTCATGGTACGCATCCAATCTATTTTTGTTTGTCTTAAACATGGAATTGGATTGAATCCTTGGCAGATTTGAGAATTCCATGAATGTCTTGAAAATGACATGGTCTCTGGTCCAGAACTAGTGGTCCTTTACTAGAAAGTAGAAGCTTGCTTTCTGGTGGCGGTAGCTAGTATTGCTAGCTATAGCTCGCTTCTATATATTTTGACCTTTGTTCTAATTGTCTATGAGCCATTTTCATATTTCCCTCAAGGAGCAAGCATAAACTGCGTAATTAGAAAGCAAGGAAACTTGCTTCTTCTTCACCCTACGTACCTTTCCTTGAGATTGAAGGTGGCTGGCTTCTACAACATTGAATTATTAACCTGTCTTGAGTTCTGAACCTCCAAAATGGGAGAAAACAGAGAAAACCATTCCAAGTTCCAATTATATAAGCTATTAAAATCTGAAACTTCATCTTGAACGTCTCCAATTTGATACTAAGATAAACACATGGAATTTATGAGATGGGGGAATGTAATCTCCCATTGTAAAAGTCGGTCTAAAACGACCAGCTTAGCTATATCGGCCTGCTCTTACTTTTGGGCTTTGATCAAAATCTTCCAAGTCTAAACCAGGAAAGGTAGTGGGCTTTGTGGGTCAATGAAATGTTGTAACAATTTCAAACCCACAACCTGAGACCCAAACAGTCACAGAAGGCCGAAGACCAAATACATGTTCATGCTTTGTGCCGAGGAATGTTGTCTCGTGTCTTGAAAAATACCCAGGTTGAAAATGCGTGGCTGTAAAACGTGTCAAATCAGTATTGGTCAGTATATTCTAGATACCTTTGTCGCATGTTGTATCTTGTCCAAGAAGGGGAACAGAGAGGGTGAGGAAATTGAGCGAAACCTTGTGGTACACATCTCCAACAACTGGGTGGACTGACCTTGTTTCAGCCAACTAACCAATTGGCAATTGCCCAATTCTGAATATAACCCAAGACAAAACTCGATTAACAGATGGCACTGTGGGTTTCGTCTAAAAAATCTCTTTGCATCTTCACCACAGATTTTTTGCAGCCGAAACAGAAACTCCCCTGCTAAGATTAGGTGAACCGTGGTCTGTAGAACTGCTTAAATAACTGGTTATCCGTTCAAGTCTAAAAGTTTGTCCGATAAATGGAAGGATTTGGATAAAAAATAAAACCTGAACAAAAGAAAAAAAAATCTGTTTAGAAAATAAGCCAGACCTTGATCTTAAGCATTAAAGCCTGAGCCTGGCTCGAGTTTTTTATATAATATAATTTTTATATTTTTTATTTTTAGAAATTTTATATATATATATAAGATTATATTTTCAATATTACACTTTATACTTCAAAAAAAATATTACACTTTAAATATATTTTTAATAAAAAAAATAATCCTAAATAATTCTAAAGATTATTTTATAATTCTTATTTATTCTTAAAGAAAATAATGTTATAATTTTTATTTTTTATTTTTTATTTAAGGTAAAAAAATTTTGGATAGATTTTTATACAGACCTTAGACAAACATATTAAAATCTGTGCAACTGGACTTGAACAAACCAACCTCTTATTGTTCCTAAACCAAAGCCCACCCCGAATCCAACCCGGCTTATGAGCATCTCTAGTGGTCCGTGAACCCTCTTAATAGGATTTTACTCCAACAACAAATTGAAAATTTCCCATATAATGCCAAGTTGAACTAAAAATATTGAAGATAGTTACAGATATTCTGGTATATATTTTTTAAAAAATCATGTAGAGAGTGTACTATTTTCCAAGGGAATTTTAATTTTTAATTTTTATTATAATTAGGCAACCCCCACAAAGAAAACACCTTTAATCTTCACATAATGTGTTTTTTGGAGTTGTTTTTAGCAGAGAACTTATGATATCTAAACTTTTATTTGAATCAGGCTTATATTGAGAAACATAGAAACTACCCTTATAATAAGTACTGATGAATTCGATAGTTAATGTAATTATTGGAAGAAGAATATAGCTCCAATTATTTAAGTGATTAGGAAATTTAAACAGGGTGTAACATCAAACTTTGCCATAAAAATTGTTGATTTTCCTTCCTGCATTGTTAGCAAAACTCTGTGGCTTTAATTTTCAGGACATAATATAAAGGGCTTTAGAGCCCGTTAAAAATGGTGTTTGGTTGAAGAAAAAAAATTCAAAATTTATTTCTTATTACTTTATATAATTTTGTGCATGAAATTATCTCCAAACATGAGAGCGAAGTACTGAACGACGTGGGCACTCTAATCGCCCGTCAATGGATGTCAAACCACATCCACATCTCTGTCCTTTAAAAGCGCAAATCAATGCACTACAAGAAAAGAGAAGGAGCAGCTTAATACTACTACTGCCAACATCGTTCTTCACCATAGAATAAGAAGTAAGATAGGTGAGAGAGAAAATCAATGGCTCAAACCATGCTGCTCATGTCTAGCACCAGTGTTTCGAGTAGCCAAGTATTGAACTTGAAGGGAGAACACCCTTTACTCCAACTCCAAGCTCATGGATTAAAGCCTAGACCCTTCTCTCATTTCTTATTCAGCCCACTCTCCTACAGTGTTGCCACTTCTTCTAAAGGTTTTACCACTTTTGCAATCTTCAAATCAAAGACCAAGGCTGCTCCTCCCAAGAAGGTATTAATTCTTTTGAAACTTTGTTTTTGGGTGTTTTGTTTTTGTTGTCATCAATATATTTTTATGGGGTTTCATAATGGACTTCGATTTTGACTTGTTTCTGTACTTCAAAAGGTTGCATCGAAGCCTAAAGTAAAGGTTGAAGATGGTATCTTTGGTACATCTGGCGGGATTGGTTTCACCAAGCAAAATGAGCTCTTTGTCGGACGAGTTGCCATGCTTGGTTTTGCTGTAAGTGATTTCATTCAAGAATACCTTTTCAAGCAAACAACTATTCGATTTAATCAGTATTTGATTAGTCTTAAGTTTACTGAATTTCTGTTTGCTGGGATGGTAGTTGGCTTCATTGTTTTTCCTCGATGTAGGGTAGACTTTTAAATACAATAGCAAGAGCTCTGTTAAATAATCTTAGCGGTGGTTGCTGTGTCGTATCTTTGTATACAACAATTATTAAGTAATTAACAATTTACTTAAAATGATTTCATTTTTCACAATGAAATGTCAGAGGAAAATGTTGGTTTAGTCAAAGAAATGTTTCATTTGTAGTCAGAAAAGATTGAAGAAAATAAAAAATGTATTCTACGATTAGAGATTTGATTTTCTGCATTAATTGTTTAAATGCATGGTTTAATGAAAGGGTTATTGTTGTTCTGTTAGTAAGGTTAGCTTGTCCCACCGTATGGTTGCCTCTTGGGGTCTTGAAAGAACAGAGCAGAAACAGGGTAGAGTGATTGAAACGTCAAATTGCCTTGTGAAAGTAAAATGAGTAAATAGTGCCAAGAATTAATCGTATTTTGGTGGTAATCTTGCAGGCATCTTTGCTAGGTGAAGCAATAACAGGGAAGGGAATTCTAGCACAATTGAACCTGGAGACTGGAATTCCCATTTATGAAGCGGAACCCCTTCTTCTCTTCTTCATTCTTTTCACCCTCCTTGGAGCAATTGGAGCTTTGGGAGACAGAGGCCGATTCGTGGATGACCCTCCCACAGGGATTGAGGGAGCAGTTGTCCCTCCTGGCAGAGGCATCAGGGGCGCATTGGGTCTCAAGGAAGGAGGTATATACACATAGTGCCATTTAAAATACCAATTTTAAATTTATTCATACCAATGGCTTGTGTCCTGATGGAAATTTGGTTTGTTTTCTTGTGCTTTGGGTGATCAGGTCCACTGTTTGGATTCACAAAGTCAAATGAGCTGTTTGTTGGGAGATTGGCTCAGCTGGGAATTGCTTTCTCATTGATAGGAGAAATTATTACAGGGAAAGGAGCCCTAGCACAACTAAACATTGAGACAGGAATCCCCATTGGCGATATCGAACCCCTTGTGTTGTTGAACGTTGTCTTCTTCTTCCTTGCTGCCATAAATCCTGGAACTGGTAAATTTGTCACAGATGAAGAAGACGAGTAGATGCTAATTGTTCTTACTACAAGTTGCAAAATTGCTATGAGGAGCTTGTAAAAGAATGATACTCCTTTTCTCTCCCTCTTTCTCTTGTCTCTTTGTTTGGCATCAATGAAATTTTCTCAACCTCAAAATGGCCTGCATCTACATTGCTTTAAACAAATATAATTAACAATACCTGTTAAAGAATTTCGATTCTTTATTCCACTCGATCAACATCAAACAGAATCTAAGACAGATGAAAAAGCAATTCTCTATTGGGAATCATGAGCAGAAAAGGGTACTTGAAATTTATGGAACTTGCAACTAACTAGATTCTCCTTAGACTTTACTTTCGAAGGCGTTTAGAGCTTGTGCTGGTCGGCTATCAGATTCAACTTCTCCTCCTTTAATCTTACAGCCGACCATGGCTTTGTAACATGGGCACCGTGTATTGTCGGCGTAGTAGCCGCGTTTTGATTTGCAATTGTGACATGGAGTTCTGGTTAAGATTTCGACTCATCAGTTGGAAACTTTGGTCTCAATTTTGGATATTTAGTAGAAAGAATCATATTGGGTCAGCTCTTTAATTAGTTCAATCAAATAGGCTAATTTAATTTGCTAGGTTCATCTAACCATGTGCTTCATGGCCTAACACATGGATACACACATAATTTAGACACAATTAACTACTAATTAAACGCTATAAAATATTTCTTTGGTACAAAAGCGATAAGTATTATCTAAGATAACTAATTGTTCAGGTTGGCCGCAAATGGTGATTTGTATTTGGCCAAAATAGTAAGAGTTTAGATTGGCATGTTCTTTAATGATATAGATGTTCAAATTGGCATCGACATTTGAATCCCTATTCAAATAAATAATTTTGTTTTACTATTGACAAATAAAGCTCTAACATTATCATTTTTGCTCAAATAAAATTAGACCTTTATACTAAACTTGAAAACTTTAAAGAAAGTGAATATTTATATAGTAATTATGACTCCTTGCATCATAGCATCCCAAGTGAAATCTACCACCAAAATTTGCATTATCCACCTAAACAAAAAAGAGTAATCAAGTATAGCAATGCATGCTCGTGCAGGCTCCTCCAAAAATCAAATTGACTGCAAACAACCAAAGCCTCTTTCAATCAATACATACATATCCCTTCCTTTCCATGAATGCTAATGACCACTTCAAAAACAAAAATACCCCAAAAAAACAAGTGCATGAACTTGAACCCATATTCCCTAATTAACAACTTAAACAAGGGCACGTGTAACTTGAGATAAACCCAAGTTGCCAACCCGACATGTTAAGGTTTTAACAAGGACATTAACCACTTAATTAATCCTGATTACCCTTTCCTGTTTCCGTTATAAACCACGTCATCACTAACAAAACGACAGCCAAAAGCCAAAAGCCCCAAAAAAGAAAGGAGGCCACTTAGATTATTATTCTCCTTTTCCTACAAGGAGCCTCCTCTTTGCTTTTGCCTCTGCCTCTGCCTCTGCCTTTTATCTAGAAACTGCTTCTGTTTTTGGATTTTTTTTTCTATTTTTTTTCCTTCTACAACTTAGCCCCTGAAAACGAAGCCGTTAGCATCAACTCCCCGATTCAGAAGGACACGTTTCTTACCCAACCAACCAGCAGTTAACAGCTCAATTTTCTGAATAAAAGGCTCGGCCTTTTTAGGCACCGTCACCGTCAAGAGTCAAAATCAGAGCTGCTGATTCTTGTGTGGGAAGAAGGAAGAAACAGTTATGGAGAAATCGGTTTTTGGTAAAGATGTTCAACAGCTTAATGGAAATCTCCATCACTGTTTTTCTGCCGCTTCTCAAAGAGATGTAACTTACAGGTTCGTGCTTTTTCTCATTATTGGGTTGTATTGATTGATTCTGTTTTCTGAATTGGCTGTTTAGAAATTTTGGATTTTGATTTCTGGGTTTTGTTTGGCATGAGATAATCGATTCTGGGTTTGTTGATTTACTAAGGTTGTTGACTGTTGATTGTGTCCAATCATGTTAAACACGGTAAAGTTTCTGGCTTTATCTTTTCCGTCTTTAATTGTAAAGCAGGGGAGAAATTTAGATTAAAAAAGAGTTAATTGTTAAATTGGGGAGAACTTTAAAGGCTAAAAGGTCGAGGTCCTAATTTTCTAAAAAATCTAAAAATCGTAATTTGATACTCAATTTTTTAATTTTATCAATTAAAGGTTTAATCTTTTCAAGATGAGTCAAATAAGGATTTGGTGTTATTGTTTTTAACCGGGTGTGTCTTACACACATGAAAAAAGCGCGTCAGCCTATAAAATGATAACACGTGTATCTTTGAATTAATATTTAATTATCTTTTTTCTCCCCTAAAATTATCTTTAACTTTCAATAAATTTTAATCAAAATTAGGTATTTAAAAAAGAAATACACTTTCCCTTACCCTCACCCACCCTGCAGCAATAGGATTTCTGCCCCCTTCCCTCTCTCTCCAATCGTTGGATCCTTCTTCCTTCCCCTCACCTTCCGGACTCCCTCCTCGTTTTTCTCCTTCTTCTAAAAGTACACCATCACCACCAAGACCCCGCACCCCCCCCCCCCCCCACCCACCCACCCACCACAAAACACCCCCATAAAGGATCGATATTTGATAATCTTTGGAATTAATGAATTTTTAGACATGGGTTTGGGGTTTCAAGGCCTACTTCTACTTATATCTTCTTAAGAACAAAAGAACAAAATGCTAAGGCTTGTCATCCAATCAACTACTCAAAGCCTCTTCTTCAAACACAAAAATACCCCTTTATTTCCCAAACCCCAAATTAAGATCCCCAAACACCCTCCCAAATTCCTGCGTTTTGCTCAAAACGTAAACAACAGCAACAACGGTGCCGACGACCTAACCAAAGAACCCAACAAGAACCAACAGCAAGAAGAAGAGAAAGCAAAGGGCCAGCAGCCAAATGGGTCCATCAACGGTAATGATCGACGGTCGTTATTTAACTTCAGATTGGGAGATTTGCTGAACCCAGATCCTGATAACATCCTAGCCGTCGGATTAACGGGATTGCTAACGTGGGCCAGCGCTCAAGTTCTCTGGCAGCTGTTCCTGATTTCTGTGGCTATTCTTTTGGCTGCTCTTAAGTATTCCTTTATTGCTGCTCTTCTCATTTTCATTATCATTGCTCTCCTCTGAACATAACGTTGTAGTTGTATTATTATTAAGATTTTATTCGACCGAAGAGGAAAAACCGCTACAAAATAGTAATAATTTTTATTATTCTTTTTACCTTTTAAGAAGAGATTTTGAGTTGGAATAATAGAGTTAATATTAATAAAACCTTGAAAGTTCAAATTACCAGATTCTGATATTATGATACTAAGTTTTTAGACATGAATTTATAACTAATTAATTTTTCCGGCAGTTTGATGTATTCTGCCATTGTCCATTTTCGGTGTTGCACTTTGGTTCAATTGCTACTTTGTTTGTCATTGCAATTTAACCTTTTTTGACATGTTGGAATCCTTTCTTGCTGTATATACTTCTTTTTACCAAAATTTCTTTTTTTTTTTAAATCGAATAAATTTAATAGAAATTTTGGGCATAGTTCGTTTCAGGCGAGGCAGAGCCTCCGTTGGTTGTGGCCGGTAACTGGGTTTAGTGCCGGTCGCTGGGTTTTTGGATTTATGTCGGTGGTGTTCTTCATGTTCTTGAATGCTTTAATGCTTTAATGTTTTTAGAATTTTAAAAGAATTTTTCAGAAAAAAAAGGGCTAACGGTTCTACTATTAAAAAGTTGGCAGCGCTGGGTTTTTGGATTTATTTCGGTGGTGTTCTTTCATGTTCTTGAATGCTTTAATGCTTTAATGTTTTTACAATTTTAAAAAAAATTTTCAGAAAAAAAAGGGCTAACAGTTCTACTATTAAAAAGTTGGCAGCGCCTGTAAAACACACACGTTAAAAATGCTTGACGTGTCCTTATTTGACCCATCTTGAAAAGGTTAGATCCTAAATTGACAAAATTAAAAGGTTGAGTACTAAATTGCGATTTTTTGGAAAGTTACGACCTCAATTTGATCTTTTAGCCAACTTTTAAATGAGCTTTTTGATTAGAAGAAAATCTTTATGGAAATTAAATTTATTTTTGATGGGACCACTTAGTGGGCAATGAAATCTTAAGAGATCACAATGAACCCCAAAAAACCCTGTTAGAGCAGGGTGAAATTGGCTTAATCACTGTGATTTCTATGCAAAATCAATTGATTAATCAGTACAATGGTGAATGCTATTGTTGATGCAGTATTAGCCTACTTGATCAATGTTAAAAATGAGGGATTGGGGAGGTGGGATTAGAAATTATGGTAAAGGCTTTCTATGCTTCCAAGTTCCAATATCACAAACCATGTTGCCTTCCTCAGTAAACCTTCTAATGTTATAACATGTTGAAAAGAGAAAACCTGTTGAAATCTAGTCTCCTGTTTTTCAGTAATAGATAGGCAATAACCCTCTCTGTGAATCAACATAAGCAAACTGTGAAATATATGTGATATATAAGATGATTTCCATTCCCCTTGAGCTTCAAATAATCTGTGTCTTAGTGTGCTTAAATGTTTTCCTAGCATTTCATTTCTGAACATAAAATGGTGGAAACAATTCTTTGTTGCAGCTGTGGTTCTTGTGGGTATGAGCTAAACTTAAGTTCCTCTAGTCGAAATACAGCAACTATTGGCTCTAAATATGGAAAATCTATAAAGCGAGGGATTATATCATTCTTCACCATAGATGAGAGCAGATTTACACAAGTTGATGAGTTCCAATGTATTCCCTACTTGTCAAAGCATTCGTGGGGTTTGTTCCGCCGAAGAACCAAACTTCTTTGCCGCAAGTGTGGCAACCACATTGGAAATGCGTATGATGATAAAACTTCAGGATACCCTCTTGTATTAGATGGATCTGATTCATCCTCTGTTAATGAAGTTTCTGGCCATAAAAAATATGATGTTAGAATCCGTGCCCTACAACCTTCATCTGCTGAAGAACTTGGCACTCCACTTTTTGCATGATCACTAGTGTTCTCTTCGTAATTTATGGTCTTCCAAATTCCAGTTGCCATTATCAACGAGTATTATACTGAGAGGTTTTGTGTGGGTTTATTAATCACCATAGTTGTTTGTGAGTCATTTCATTCTATGCTTCCTTTGTTGTTGCTTTTATTCAATGTCCTCAGTATTTCATGGTAACTCATGTACATAACAGTGTCTAAAGGGGTAGTTGTGTGGAGAGTGGGGTTTAGAAAGGAGTTGATGGATTGAGTAATGTCACTACAGAAATTTAAATGTAACATTCGGGTAATATCTTTATGAATTGAAGTAAAGCAAGTATTTTTGGGCCATTGAATTGAACCATTGGAATTATAGTCGTTCATATCTTTATTAAGCAAACTGATTTAGCTTTCATCCTCTGGCTAGATTGAGCTACTTGTCCAACATGGTGGGCGATTTTGCTTTTCTATCTCTTATGAAAATTCTCTGGCGTTTGCATGTGATATATCCACCGGTAATGTGCCTTTACCAAACAAAAGAGATAGCAACCTTCGCGGTAATCTCTTTTTTAAAGTTTAGTTTCAGCTTCAAATATCTCCTAAGGATGCGTTTGGTTGGGTGATGTTAAATTACTTGTGGATATAAGATTATCATCACATTACTTAGTAATGTGATATTTTGGTAATGTATTTTATGTTTGGTTGGAGAGATGGACATCTTAGATTATCATATTTAGTTTAGTTGGTGTGAGAATGTGATATATATGAATAATTATTTTACTAGTTTATCCTCACTTATATAAAAAACTTTCTAAATTGGTATTTTAACTAAATTAATATTCTAACTAAATTAATACATTTTGAAACTATTAAACAAATTCAATAATAAAAAGTAAACATTAATAAAATCAAAAAAATTAAAAAATTAACAATAAAAATAATAATTTGATAAATAAGATTTATAATTGATAAATATATAAAGGTACAAATAATTTAAATTCTTTCAATTAAAATTATTAATTGATTTTGGTTTAAATATAAATATTGTTAAACTCAAAAAGAATATCATTGTTTATTGGTAGAATGAGAAATAAATGAGGGTAAAATAGAAAGATTGAAGTTAAAAGAGTAGGATATGTAACGAAGACATATAACTTGACATGATGCACATTCTCACAAGACATATAAGATGTCTACAATGAAATGCCCTCTAAAGACCTGCAGATCTGTCAAACCTGCAAAAGATTCATAAATGGTTATGGCCGGTTCAAGTGTTCCATGAAACTACTTTACATTTAACAAAATCTAGTAAAAAAAATCTAAATTCTCTCAGCATTATGACTAGGCAATTTTTTAAAAAACAAAACACAGCAATATGAAACTAAGGAACATTAATTGTAGTTGTAACAACAGACAGAATTCATCTTGAAATAGTTCTGATGCCTGCAAGAATCTGCTTGAAGATCCCTTTGTGGGACCAAGTGTTGGCAAATCTTTCGGTTAATGTTTGCTCTTCTCTTCCTCAAGGTTTGAAAATCCACGTTACTTATCACTTAAGAGTTAAGACCTATATCTTGTTAAACAATAGCAGGCTTGTAGTACCTTTTTTCCTTCTCTGTATAGATTTTAGACATGGGAGATTTATGAATGGTCGGCAAATCTCAATAAAAAACGAAGCAACCAAAATCCAAAATATTCTATTCTATCAATTGATAGGAAGAAGGATCATAGAAAGTGGATCTTGAGCTGATCTGTGTTAATATGAATGGCAATAAATTACATGTATTAGAAAATGCTGCTGCTCAAAGTAATAAATCTTCAAGCTCAAGCCAATCTTCTGCTTTTTCTATCCTTTTCGATCATTGTTCCTTTTCTGAAGCATGCTTTTGCTTTGAAAACATGTCATTTTCCAGCCATCTTTAACTTTGGAGCATCTAATTGGAATACCGGTGGATTTGCTGCTGCCTGCATTCAACCTAAGTCGCCTTGGCAACACATCTTTTCACATGCCGGCGGGAAGGTTTGGTGACGGGCAGCTTATCAAGGATTTTACTGGTACATTCAATGGCCTTCACCTTTCATCAGTTGGTGCACATTTGCTTCACATAAAGCGTTTCTTTTTCATTTTTTTTTCCTCTAACTATTTGGCCTGTGAATACTAATGTCTGCTGGTGTATTTTTTGGTGCAGCTAAGAGTTTAGGTCTTCCATTCTTAGGCCCATACCTTATTTCACTAGCAAGCAATTTCTCTCATGGTGCAAATTAAGATTACCAGAAAGGATTATCCCGAGCCCCAGTGGTGGATCCAGTCCCTTCTACTTGCGCTTACAATATCTACAATTTGCCCAATTCAAAACTAGATCACAAATGATTAGAAGACAGGGTAAGTCATTATGCACCTATATATTAAACTGCATCAGAAGGGCCTGCAAGCTGCAATCCTTTCCCAAATAAAATCATTTTTATGGCGCCCCAATCCCCTTTCTGGGGTTGGTGACCATTGCCGATCTTCTCAAATCTCCTCCGATTTAGATTAGGGGATCGATGTTGCATGAATATTGATTGCAGTTTTGGCAACCAAATTTTACTAGTATATAGGCCATTGATATGATCATTATTTGTTTGTAGGAGGTCTATATGCAAGTTTAATGCCTAGGAAGGATCATTTTCCGAAAGCTTTATATACTTTTGACATCGGCAATGATGATTTAACCGAAAGTCTCTTGCTTAACAAGACTAGCTGAACTCATTCCCGCTGTCCCGAATATTATAGACCAGTTCACAGCCAGTGTCAAGGTAATTCTTCGGCTAATTAGATCAAGGGGTCAAAAATATTTTAGCATTTCTCTGATTCATAGTGGAAGGGGTTTAATCTATTGATCATACATGCAGGACATATACAATTTGGGAGCTAGGTCGTTTTGGGTTCAAAACATGAGGCCAATTGGGTGCTATCTAGCTATTCTGACCAACTTTGCATCGGCAGAAAAGGACTCTGCTGGCTGTGCAAAGCAATATAATGAATTAGCTCAGATTATAATGTTGAGTTGAAGCAAGCACTAGCTAAGCTAAGGAATGAACTTCCTTTGGCTATGTTTATGTAGACGTTCTACTCTTTTTTGTACTCGTTATGTAGTAGCCCGGCCAAATATGGTAAGCCATATGATTTGGATTTTAATTATTATACTTCAATTTTGATTATAGTGCTTGATGTTTCTTATTATACTGCCATAGGTGAGCTGCCCTAGCTCCCTTGCTGTTAGGCCAGGCGGGGTTGTTCAAAGTTTTCTTATTTTGAACATGGGAAAAAATTTTGAAACTAGTTCATCCGGTTCACACTTTGTCTTCTGACAACCTCAAATAATACAGCAAAGCCCTGAATTACTCATCATATATAACAGAAGCATAAGCATTTTATATTTTATGAACCAAATCATGTAAAAGAAAGAAATGTACACTTTCAGGATTTAAACCTCCGCTAGTTGCTTGTTGTGGGTATGGAGGTGAGTGCAACTATAACAGAGCAGCTACATGTGGAGAAACTTACAGTGTTAATGGCACAACCATTTGTGGTGGGATCATGCAAACACCCATCAGTTCGAGTAAAGTGGGATGGATTTCACTTCACTGAGGCAGCTAATAAGTTTGTTTTCAATCGTATTTCCACCGGAGCTTTCTCAGATCCACCTATTCCCTTGAAAATGGCATGCCATCGTCAACATAAGCATTTAATCAATTCCAACTAGCTCCCTGCAGGTTAGGCCATTAGTGTTGACATGACACTGCCTGAAACCATCAAACATTTATACATTAAAATAGACTGGGCCGTGCTATATATAATGTAATAACATAAATTGCACAATAGACTTGGCCACCATTAATGCTATCGTTGATAGTTCGGCGAACTTAGGTGTAACTAGAGGGTCAGCCTTTTGGTGGATTTTTTTTAATCTTTGAGTTTGGAGATTAGAGATTTAGGGGTGAATATGTCTTTTTCTGGTTGCTCTGTTGTTGTCTTGTAGGACTGGATCTCCAGGGGTTGTGCTTTGTTACGGTTTAATATATAAAATAGCTTTCGAATTTATACATAACTGGTCCTTTAATTTTTATTTTAGAATTTTTGATCATCGAACTTTTATTTTGTGTATAATATAATCTTCGATGCTGACGTTACTTAACTACAAATTGACACGTAAAATTTTTATATGACATGTAGAATTTTTTCATTGTTTCATGTCAACACTAAGGGTTATATTATGCATAAAATAAAAGTTCGAAGGTAAAAAAATTTTAAAAGAAAAATTAAATGACCAAAACGATAATTTTATATAAATTTGAAAACTCTTTTTTATATTAAGCCGTTTTGTTATTGTTGTGATGTTTTTGTTGGACTTGTGACTTTTTCTCGTTGGTTGGAGCTTGGAGGTTGGAGAATTGGGCGTGGTTAAACTCCAGTTTCACTGGTACTTTTTAATCAATAAATAAATTGCACAATGTAAGAGAAAAACAAGAAAGTACTTTCTCCAAAAGCAACTCCTACATGGTGCAATTTTTTCATACTAAGAACAAGGAGATACATTATTAAAACCTTCAATTTTTCCACATTTTCTTACATTATGGTGTCTGCCCTGTTCTTCATGTTAAGTAAATTACTTCTGTTTAGAATTGAATACTAACTCTTTACGCAAATATGTTTTTTTTTTTATTGGCAAAGAAGGGTTGGAATCCAAATTTTCAGAAAGGGATTCATAGTATGGCATACATTTATCATATAGAGAGCTAAAATAAACGTTTAGGAGCATTTTCGCTTCTTCTGTGAACCTTTATCTTCCCGTTTGGTATCTCAATATAGGCTCTAAATGTCTCCAGCCTCAACTAGCCTTGCTTCTGACCGACAGCTTCCATTAGCTTTCCTTCTCCGAGTTTGTACTCAGAACCAGCCATTTCCTTTGAGACCTATCAGTGCCATTTTCGATCACATAGCTATTCATGTTTCTCTGAAACTCCCTTCTACAAGAGCCATCCCGGGGGCCAGTAGTGACCCTCTAGTCCCTCGGATTTTTGTAATGACCCTGCTCTCATCTTTTCCCATCAACTTTCGAAGACCAAATTTTGAATATCTCTATAATTCTTATCAAGAAGTATGGTTTCTGGCGTGAGCATCAAGATGAGTAGCGGCCGCTATCATGGTGTTGGTAAGAGAGAGCCATCCCATCATTCACTTTTCTTTTAATTCACTTCTTTCAGGTTCAGCTCTCATAAAATTATTGATTTTGTGTAAGTATGACTATTTCGTAGACATATTTAATAACCCATCTATTTAGATTTAGGTGAAATTCACAATTCTAAACTTTCTTGAAAGCTTAAGCGGTTTCGTGATGGCAAAAGTAATTAACTATTTTTGCAGAATGATGATTGCCAGTTCAAACTTATATTTATTAAGTACTATAATAACACAAATCGATAGAAAGAAGGAAGTTGGACCAATTAATAATTTTGATATAAAAACTGAATTTTTTTTATTTTTCATTTTTCTTGTGATCTAGGTAAATCAATGAATAAAAAACCGGACCGGCCGATTGAATCGATTAAATCGGGAATTAGTCATAAGTCCAATTCGATAAGGGTTGTTAAATCGGTTTTTCATGAACCGTCGAACCAATTGAACCGGTTAGACCGATTGAGCCAGAAATTCAATATTTTTTAATTTTTTAATCTATTTTTAATTGACTAATCCAAGTTCAAAAGAAGTCCAAGTTAATAAAAAGCCCAAATTTTAATTTTTTTTATTATGTTTAGATTTTTTATTTTGAATTTTTGAGTTCAAATTTTTTATTTTATTTATTCTAATGTATTCTCATAATAAAAAATTGACTTATAATGTAAAATAATTTGTAATTTTTATTTACATTATGCAATGTATTAATATTTTATACTTGTTCTTATTTTTTAAGAATTAAAAAAAATTTGAATTGAAAATTGAAGGTTTAAATATTTTAAGATATTAATAAAACTAAAATATTCATTATACCGGTTCAAACTGTTAAACTATTTAACTGATAGCCTCGTTGGTTCACTAACCGGTCCGGTTTTTTATTTATTGGGGTAAATATGAATGGCACAAATTAAATGTATTAGAAAATACTGGTCAAAGCAATCTTCATGCCAAATCAAATCTTCTGCTTGTCTATGGACCTTTTCGAATTAGTTTATCAACAAAATCCGACTTCCTTATCCTACATATCTTGAGGGTTCGGTTTACATAGCTGGAATGACCATTAAAATAAACCAAGTGGCAGACACAACTTCAATGCCAACTTTCAGTAGAAACAGTGCTGATTGTGCTAAATATATATATAAACCCACCTATGTCTCTCATAACTTTCCATCAAAACTCATCTCTTTTGAGTTTCCCATACCATACCCATTCTTAAGTTTTCCTGGCATGGATCATACCCACAGGATTCTCCTCACTTTATGTGCATTTTTCCTATTATTGAATCATGATTTTGCTTTGGAAACTTGTCATTTTCCAGCAATCTTTAACTTTGGTGCATCTAATTCGGATACAGGTGGATTTGCTGCTGCCTTCATTCAACCCAAGTCGCCTAATGGCAACACATTTTTTCGCATGCCGGCAGGAAGGTTAGCTGATGGACGTCTCATCATTGATTTTACTGGTATACTTTCAATGGCTTCGCCTCTCATCAAAGAAATTTTTCTTTTTCTTTTCATCATTTGGCTGGTGAATACTAATATACTACTAAATTATTGTGGAGCAGCCGAGAATTTGGGTCTTCCGTTTTTAAGCGCATACCTTAATTCAGTGGCAAGCAATTTCTCGCATGGGGCGAATTTCGCAACCGTAGCATCTACAATAAGATTACCGGAAAGGATTATCCCCACCAGTGGTGGATCCAGTCCATTCTACTTGCGCTTACAATTTTTACAGTTTGCCCAATTCAAAGTTAGATCACAAATGATAAGAAGACAGGGTAAGTCATTATGCACCTTCGTTAGAAAAAAAAAAGGCTTGCAATAGCCTTTGCCAAAATGAAATCATTTTTGTGACGCCCAGATGCGACATCAGGGATTGGTGAACACAATGATCTTCACAAATCTCCCATTTTAGATTAGGGGATATCGTCGCCAAAATATTGGCTGCGTTTAGCATCCAAATTTAGCTGGTATAGGCCATTGATATGATAATTTCTTTGTACGTAGGAGGAGTATATGCAAGTTTAATGCCTGGGGAGGAACATTTTGCGAAAGCTTTGTACACTTTTGACATAGGGCAGAATGATTTAACCCAAAGTCTCTTTCTTAATAAGACTGCAGCCGAAATCGTTGTTGCTGTCCCAGATATTGTCAACCAGTTCATGGACAATATCAAGGTCATTCTCAGGTTAATTAGGTCAAAGTTTCAAAAAATTTTAGCATTAATTTCTTGGTTCATTGTAGAAGGGCTTTAATTTGTTGATGATGCTGCAGAACATATACAGTTTGGGAGCTAGGTCGTTTTGGGTTTACAACACGAGGCCAATTGGGTGCTTTCCAGCTATTCTGACCACTTTTCCATCGGCAGAAAAGGACTCGGCTGGCTGTGCAAAGCGATACAACGAATTAGCTCAGCAATATAATGTTGAGTTGAAGCAGGCACTAGCTAAGCTAAGGAATGAACTGCCTTCGGCTACAATTGTTTACGTAGACATCTACTCTGCTTTGTACTCCTTATATGCTAGCCCGGCTAAATATGGTAAGACAAATGAGTACTTCAATTATAATTATAGTGATAGAATTTTTCTTATTTTGAACATGGTAAAAAATTTTACAAGGAGTTCATACAGTTCACGATTTGTCTTCTGACAAACTCAAATATACAGGGAATTTCTGAATTGCTCATCAAATATAGAGAAGCATGAGCATTTTGTACTTTATGAACCAAATCATTTAAAAGAAAAAAAAAATACAATTGCAGGATTTAAACTTCCGCTGGTGGCTTGCTGTGGGTATGGAGGTGAGTACAACTATAACAGAGCAGCTACATGTGGAGAAACTTTCAGCGTTAATGGCACAACCATTGTGGTGGGATCATGCAAAGACCAATCGGTTCGAGTAAATTGGGATGGAATTCACTTCACTGAGGCAGCTAATAAGTTTGTTTTCAATCGTCTTTCCACCGGAGATTTCTCAGATCCACCTATTCCATTGAAAATGGCATGCGATCGACAATGAAAGCACTTCAAATCCAACTAGCTTGCTGATTGATTAGACCATAAGTGTTGATACTGCCTGAAAAACCATCATTTCTACATTACAAATAAAATATACTTGGCCGTGCTATATATGTAATACTAAAATAAATTGCACAATGTAAAAGAAAAACAAGAAATCACTTCTCCAAAAGCAATTCCCTGAAGAATGTAATAGTGGACAGAATGCTTTCATGTTTGGTACATGGAAAATTTTAAGGAAAAGAAAATGCATAGGAAAATTTGAAAGAAATGACAATGAATGGAGAAAATTTAAAATCCATGTTTTGTTTGGTGTCAAGGAAAATACCTAAGAAAATAATAGGAAAAATATTTTCTCAAGTATGTTTGGTTTATGGAAAATATTAGGGAAAAGAAAATATAAATCCAACCAAAGTCTTTTGTTTAACAAAATCCTATAGTTCAAAAAACTAAAAACACAAAAAAGAAAGACAAAGGAAGTGAATGCAAGAACTCTAATTTCATGAATAACAGAGCATTTCTTGAAAAAAAGGTGCAAAAAGAAGAATTTAATGGGTACAAAAATATTTAATAGAAACTATTTGAGGGAAAGCTAGAGTAAAAGGCTTTATGCTCCCTTCCCTTGTACAGACCAAAAGCAACCTCACTATCAAAACTAACAAACACATATAAGAGCCGATTTCCAGAGCAACCAAAGCATTGAGATTGAGTAGCATCTGAACCAAGATGACCTGAGTTGTATATGCCCCATATGTAACTACATCAGTTGCTGACCATCTTCATAGGTTTTCCCATTCCTCTGGACCATCCATCTACATAATTAACAAACTATTAACTACCCTACAAAGTTTGAAATTGTGTATAAAGAAGCACCGCAGCCAAAATGTATCCTACAAACAGACTAAAGCAATGTCAATACCAAGGGATAGAACATAAATCAAGACTAAAAGATCATCAAGGAGAAAAACTTCTTATCCAGCCCAACCAACAACATATGGCCAAAAGCAAACCATATAGTAAATCTAATCCAGCAATAAGTAACTAAAAGTGAAACATGTTAACCAGGGCAATAAGTAACCTTTGTTGAAGAAAAGAAAGTCATCAACAGCTAACTAGGAAGATTAAAGGCTGAACTCAACATTCATAAGGCTAGATCCCATTCGGTTATAACCTCCAAAACTTTTCACAACTTTTATCATCAGTTCAAAGAAGTTTACATGTCTTCCAAATTGGGCAAGCAGCCAAGGATACTCTTGATTTTATTAATTTAATTGAAACAAGGACTGTTGAAAGTCATAATCAAACCTGTGTTATGAATCTTATTCCCTTTAGGTTCACATTTGTAGTGCATCTACATAACCTATAGTTAGATGACTAGCATACTTCATATTAAAACCTATAGTATGGTAAAATCAGATGATGAAATATAAGAAAAGGTTTCAGCTGAAATTACTTAATGGCAAAGCATAAGCAAAATAAGCAAATGGATTCATGCCTTTGCTTTTAAATTAAGCAGATATTCCAAGTGCTTCGGGCTATCTTATTTGTCCAGACTTTACACGTACTGCGCAGCTAGTATAGCAACCTGCCATGGTTTCATCAAAAACAATTTTATCCAATGAGCAAAGATCACCATTCACAAATATGAGTAAGAGACTCCAACAACTTTAAGTTTCCAATTAGTAACCTCCATTGCATTATCCTACTAACAATCAGCAATAACCATCAAATTTAAAGAACAATATCGTGCCTACAAGCGAAAGGAAATGTAATATATACCAAATGAACCACCCCTTGTTGTTCCAAGGATTCATTTGCGTCACGCCTACTTTTTTCGACTCTAATTTTCACAACAATAAACCAAAAGTTACAAAGGAGGGAGACAGAGAAAGGAAAGTTCAGGTAATAGGTAGGGAAAGGGGACACCGCCATCGGCCCATCGCCAAAGCCAGTTACCAAAAAGGACCAACAGCAAGAGAGTCGACCGAACAGAGAAGGCGAAGGAACAGAGAAGACGTCGGTAGGTTGTTGACGGGAGAAGGGAGTATGGTTGCGACCGCCACGATTGCAAAGGTGGACCGTACGTCGCTCGGTCGACGGAGATGGAAGCCGCTGGTCTGTGGAGACTGAGAGAATAACCCGACAAATTTTCTCCTTTTCTACCCATTTTCCTTAGTTTTTTTGCAAGGAAATTGGGAGAAAAGTTTAATTCTATATTTTACCCATCATTTTTCCCTATTTTAATTTCCCCCCACATTTTACCTATTAACCAAACAACTCTGCTGAAAATTCAAGATGTCATTTTTTTTTCCTTAGTACCAAACTAAGCCAATCTTATTATTATTTTTTTTGAATAAAATGCATTTTCATTTCATTAATAAAGAGTTCCAATACAAATGAAGTACATCATAATAACTAAGATGATAGAGTGAAAATAAATCATTCTTTTGATGAAAATCTTTAGCCATCTGAAACTTGTTTCAATCGTCATAAAAACTGGATCTGACTTGTAGAACAGCACTTTCCTAAAAGGATTAGGAAAGTTAGACCTAGAACCTTCTTCATCTGCCAATATCACGTCCATCGCCTTCTCGCTTTCGCTCTTTCCTCTGAAAGAAGAGCTTTTACCAGCGACGGAGAAACGACTGATTCGTAGATCTTTGCAACGAGCCTGTACCTCCCAAGGCAGACAATTCTTTTGACATTGAAAAGAAAGTTAAGACAGAAAAAGAATACTCATCATAAAAGAAATACTATTTTAAACTCTACGTAAACCAAACAAACTAAACTATTCGAAACCCACAGATCTAAAAATCCGGGGAACTGAAAAAGAAAAACTGATACCACAGATCAAAAGATCTGGGACTACCAACCACCAAGATCTATAGATCTGGATTGAAAACTAACTGAAAAACAAAAACTACCATAAAGTTCATCCTCCTCCTTGACAACAAAGGCCAAGAAGGAGGAGAGCCTGGGACTAGAAAAGAAAAATTAGAGGAATATTTTTATGAGAGAAGAGAGCCGACTGGCTGATAGAGTGAAAGGATTTTTGGTTTAGGTAATCACAAAGCCAATCTTATCCTTTAACTGCCATACTTATGCAAGCATTTTAATTTGCAAGATTAACTTCCAAATTTGTAGCTCCAAATCAAGGCCATTATATAAATAAATAAATAAATAAATTTATATATGTTCATACCAGAATAATTACTTGATTACATAATTATTTTTCTATCTAAATGCGTATGGTTTTGGACTATAATCCAAATTCGAGATTAATTTTAAATGGAGGTTTAAGTTCTTGCTTTGCTGGATATCAATTAATTGAGTACTTGGAGGCAAAACTATTAATTTCATATTACGAGTAGAGGTGTCAAATGGGCAGGTTACGAGTTCAGGTCAATCAGATCGAGTTAATCTGACCCAAAGAAAATTTCGGGTCATTCAGGTTTCGGATCATTCGGGTTTGGGTCACCTAGGTTTCAGGTCAATCGGGTTACGGGTCATTCGGGTTTCGAGTCATTTGGGTTCGGGTTTCTCAGGTTTGACGCTCGAGTCATTCGGGTTTCGGGTCATTTTGACTCGAGTTTTTCGGGTTTGACGCGCGGGTCATTCAATTTTAGGTTTTTCAGATTTATTCATCGGATAATTTTGACACGAGTTATGAGTTCGATTTGGGTTTTTGAGTTAATTCATAAATAATTTTCATTTGAGTTTCTAATAATTTATTTTTAAAAAATAAAATTTATAAGTTAACTCTTCAATAACAGATCAAGTAATCAACTAATCAAGTCAAGTAATTTTTATTATCATCTATCAACGTAAGTCTCAATGAATATATATTACGTATCATTAAACTTGTAATTTGTAAATATTAATTCTTAAGTAACAAACTAGCAAGTATCTCTTCAATCTTCAATTCTTCATATTTCTTCTTTCCACTTTCTATTTCTAATTTAATAGCAAATTTTAATTTTACTAAGTTGAATCAAAGTAAGTAATTGAAAAAAATAAAATTCTGCGTGCCTGCATTTTAATACCACTAGTTATTCTGTCCCATGCACTGCACGTAATACAACACATTAATAATAATAATAATAAATAAAAAATAAAAATTTAGAAAAATAAATTAAATTAATATAGTGTAAACTTAAAATTAAATTACATATATGAAATTGGATGATAATTAAATTATTTTCTTCAAGAAAATATAGTAATTGGTTAATTATAATGAAAGTGAAATTAGTTAATTACAATCATCATTCAATAAATAGCTATACATCTATCTATACATACGATTAATTCTATCCCCTAATGACCTTAGAAGCTGACACATGGCATTTTATATTTCTTACATTTGAGAGCTTTTGTATGTGGAGAATTAGATATAGATGTTTTCTTTTGTTAAAATGATTTATTAATTTTCTACCCATTAAGAAATTTAATTTGTGTGATGGTTTTTTGTTCTTTTAAATTCCTTTATTCTTTTATTTCTCATTCATTTAATAGCTTCTATACGTTAATAGAAGAAGATGAAAATAAAAGAAAGAAAATGTAAAGGTACAGAAGCTAGAGAGACAGGAGGAAATAAGGCTAGCCGATGATGAGCAATAAGGATAAGAGTCAAGTAAGGGATGCCATAAATGGTGACTAGCTAGGAAGGGAAAATGAAGAGAAAGATGCAGAGAAAAGGAAACAGAAGGAGAGAGCAAGGGTAATCTGTCCGATGGTCATGGGTGTTATTTTTGCATGTTGTTGCATTCATCTTATTATCTTATATATTTTGAGACTTTTCTTTGTTCTGTTTTCTTTTTCTACTTTTTCACTTCTCAACTCCCCACCTTTTTTTTTTCACTCCATGTCCCTGTTTGCTATTTTCCTTTCTTTGATTTATTTTTTCCCAATGTTTGGCGAGACCTTGATAATCTTTTCAGTTTTCCTTTGCGTATAACTATCACTTATAATTTGATTTTGTATGTTGTCATGCCCCGACCTGCCCGGGTCGGCCACGTGGCAACCGCCGTGCTGCCTCGAAGTACGTGCCGGCTGGTCATGCACCAGAAGCACCGCAAGACATTGAAATGGATACCATCGCTGTAAAACAACTAAAACTTTAATTAAAAACCATTTTATAAAATAATAAAACTTAAAAGGTGCACCAGTGGATTAATTTAAAAGGAATACCTATGAAGCGGAAAACTACTAAACCTAAGCCACCGACGCCTCCTAGTGAGCCTCCATTCTATTTGCTGACTCCGTACGCGAATCTGCATCCATCCACATTAGATACAGGTGAGTGACAGAGGTTCTATGAATCTCCATCGGGGTTAGAAAAAATAAGGGAAATCCAAAATAAAATAATAATAAAATAAATATTTTTCTTTTGAAAACTCTTTTCTAGTTCTCCTGCTGAGAGCCTTCTTTTAAAAACACTTTAAATAAATAAATAAATATATATATATACATAAAGTGGACTGCCATCTCTATTATACTAAAGGCGCGACCCGTCGGTCGTCTTATGCCTTATTGCACCGAGGGCTATCTCTTTTCTTAGTCAAAAATATTTTCTCTTTTCTATCTTTTTAGTCCTTTCCCTCGATGGTGCCTCGCTGTGGTGGAACATAGCAAACTGGAGCCTGGCGAGCTTCCCTACGCGCCTCTCCTAACCAGGTCTTGTCTCACCGTGCCCCTCAATAGGCGGTCCACGGTTGAGAATTTAGCATGCTTTCTCCAACTCGTCCACGCTCCCGCATATATTGGAGCCCGAGGAGCATCTCTCTCAAACACTCATCTCGCAAGGGTATCGCACCCTTAAAACTTATAATAATAATATTTCATAATTATATATATATAAAACATACATTTTTAAAATATATAAACACACATACATAAATCTTTATAATTCTTTTTAAAACATCCCACTCACTGTGTGGGTATATCACAAACAAGTGTGTGTGTGTGTGGATTTCCTGTATCCCAAAACCTTTTTGAAAACATTTATGTTTTAAAAATCATTTTTAAAACCTTTTTCCCCAGTGGCTAAACAGAGAAGCCTAGGTCACTCATGGTATAGGGAGATTCGTATACTCCCAAACGCTCCATGTAGCTTTAACCTCCGGTGCATCACCGCATTCGATTATCCAGAACCCTAATACATGGAAATATAAGTTAGTATTCATAATTAAATTTATGAATGCACCTATGAGGCTCTAACATAACCTAAGGCTGGGCTTGAATGTGATTCGGGGCTTAGAAAAGTATCCGGAAGGTTTCGGGGTAAAAATCAGACACTTGGTGAAAAATTACGAAAATGCCCCTAGGGGTCCATGGGCCGCCAACTCGGGCTGGGCCTTTTGGCCCGGATCTGGCCAGGCGGGCCTTCCCCCGCAGCTGGGTCAGGCCCAACCTCTCAGATTTGGGCCAAAATGGCCCACCCGCGCGTTTGGCCAAAATGGCCATGTCCCGCGCAGGACTGGCCCATGTCCCGTGCAAGACTTGGCCAGCAGGTCTCTCCCGCGCCTCCAACCTTGGGATCCGAGGCTTTTCCTCGGTTCCCAAGCTCCTCGGTCCACCGATTAGCGTGAAATTCGAGATAGAGGTTCATCTCACCTCCCACGACGCGTTTACTGGAGCAGAAACGAGAATCACAAGCTCAAAGTTCCTAGATCTCAAATCTAAACTTAAAATCTAACTAAAATGCTGAACCTAACTTTGAGCTTAGATCTCTCCTAGACCAATGCATGGAGATGCGTGAAAGCTTAGAAAAACGAAGATCAAGGAGTTAGGAATAACTTACCAAGAACTCGCCTTGATCCTGCGGTCGGTTTGTCTGGATCGGCCAAAAGTCCAAAATTGCTTCGAGAGAGCAAGTGAAAGGAGAGAAGAGAGGGAGAAGAGAAAATGATAGGGGGAAAGCTCATCTCCCCCTATTTATAGCAAGGCCCGACATCGGGTCTACTCGGACCCCGGGCCAGACTTTTTCCCCTCTTTGAAACCTCTCATAATTTCGATCATTGGCCCGATCCACCGATCAATTCACCAATGGATGTCCAATCCATTGACTACGGACTTAAAGAAGTCCACATTGGTGTTTCCATGCATGGTCACCACTCTCATCTTCCAACTACGTCTTGTCTTAAGCTTATCTTCTCTTCTGACTTTACACAGCCGGACCGTCATATTGTTTAGTTAATACATCATCTTGTACTATTCCGTTCGTATCGAAAAGTCGTGCTAGGTCCGGGTGTGTTATATGTAATTTTTTCCCAAATGGAAAAAATGAGCTTCGAAGACATTACAAGGTAATTTGTTTGTTCATCATTATTAGTTCTTTAAGTATGGAAACAAACTTTATTTTCTTAAGATCGTTAGTTTTTCTTCTTGATCATTGCAGCTAGAATTTAAAATAGGAATAAATCCATCTAAATCCCAACTCCGAAGGCCATCTCTACTCCATGAGGATCACAGGTAATTGTTGGTGCTTGAATTTTCTTAACATGCATTTATTTCAATGAATATGTGCCTCCTCATCATGTATTTTGCACATCTTTTAAATTGATTGAGTTTGAATTTTACATTCTGTTATTGTGTCTTTTACAAACCTATATTGATCTCAAGAAATGTTGTTTTGGTTCAATTTGGTTTTAATTTGTGATTATAAGATTTTTTTTAAGACAAGGGATTGAATATTGATGACATCGTTAACAAATTAAAGCTAGCAGCATTCTATTTTTTTCCCATTTAAATTTACATTTATTCTTTTTAATTAATTGAATTCTAATAGAGTTTTTTTTTTGAGGGTTTATAATTAATGGCTCGGTTTCATTGGAACGAGGTCAACAAAATAGGTACTTTATTTCTAACTTTTTCGTATATTATTCATTTTCTATTGTTATTGGATTTTTGAACTCTTGATTAGCTCTAAGTTCTATTAAAGGCAAATGATTTGTGGGCTTAAAATATGCATACTTCAAATGCCTTAAAATGGAAGAATAATAAGAAAGAAAAATATCATAGAAAATTACAACTTATATGAAATATCTACGGGATTCAAGTGATTGTTTTAGTCAATAGGTCTCCTATGCAATTGCTTGCTATATAAAGATTGAGATTTTGGGAACTCTTTTCCAACTTTGAAGTTAGGGAAAAATCATCTTCTTGCTTTGAGGCCTAAGTTTGCACATTCTCTAGAAATGGTGGTTAATGGCGGTAAAATTAATATAAGTAATAGTAGTATCAAATTTGTATTTCACATGTTACCTCGAATCTAGGAAAATAAGAAAGTTGAAGGATTTTTGAAAAAATGAGCGGACTCAAGATCTTGATTAATTGGGTCTATTGACTTATCACTCCATATTAATCTCATCATCTTTTACCCCTTTTTTTTCCTTTTCTTCTGCATATTGGTGGTTTAGGAGGAGAGAGCAGTTAGTTAGGTTGCTTTTTCCTCTTAATGGCTACTCTTACTACTACCGACAGTAGCCTTTCTTATTTTTTTCCCTCATATTATCTTTTTTGGTTTTATTATTTATATTATATTACATATATATATTATTTATTATGAGAGGCAACAAACATATTCAACTAAGTTCCATATATACTAGTAGTGTTAGCGCGGGGTACCCTATTAGTATAAATAAATATTTAATAAAAGATAAATAAAGAGTTTTAATTTAACAAAACAACATCAATGACATTTTTGAAATATAGAGAAAGAAAATGATATTTTAGGCAATTCAAAAGTTTTACAATATTCGTATTTTTATGTATACTAGTCATCCTGTCACGTGTGCTGCACGTGATACAACGCGTTATAAATAAAAAATTAAAAAAATTAAAAAAATAAATTATATTAAAGTGGATGATAATTAAGTTATAAAGTAAGCTTTAAATTAAATTACATGAAATTGGATGATAATTGAACCATTTTCTTCAATATAATATAGTAATAAGTAAATTATGATAAAAATAAAATTGTTAATTATTATCATCATTTAATATATATATATATAATATTTAGTACAAGACAAATGAATAGTTTTAATTTGATTCAACAATATTAATGGCATTTCTGAAATATGCAAAAAGAAAAAGGGTATTTTAGGCCATTTAAAAGTTTTACAATATTCATACTTTTATATATATTAGTCTCTGTGTTACGTGCATAGCATGTAATACAACGGGTTATTAATAATTATAATATATATTTTAAGAATCTCATCTAATTTATTTATTATTATATTTATTTTTTTGAATACATTTGATTATAATAATTTATATAAGAGTAATATTTAAATAAAGTTACTTTGTGTATAAGAATGATATTTAAATTAAATTACAATGGCTTATGATATTTTGTACTTTTTAATTGTTCCAATTTAACCAACGGTATTTTTTAACACAATGAGTAAAAACTCTTAAAAATCTTAATGTTTAATTATTTATTTTTAAAGTCCAATACAAAAGGTAGAGCTCAAATCTTTTAAAAATTTAATATAAAAGATAGAGTCCAAATCCAATGACATTTTTGAAATATGTTGCAGAAAAAAGGATATTTAATAGGAATAAACTTCTTTATCCAACTCACACTTTTACATTAACACACACACACACACACACACACACACACACATATATATATATAAATGATAAGTCAAATTAAAGTATTAAATCTATAAATATAATGGGACTATATCAACTTATAATTTATGAAGCATATGACATGTCACACGTTATATGTGATAAGGATTTAAGCGATTTCTTCAAATGTATACTATTTATTATTCTACCTCTGATTAAAAGTATAATATAATGGAGGATATATTGAAGTATAACTTATAGTTTATAATTATAGGATAAAGATTAAAATTTAAGAATATGAAATATGTTTTTTATTTTAATTTAATAAAAGTTTAAATTTAACAAGATATTTATTTTTATTTTTTAACAAATTTATTAAATAAATTTGATAATATTTAAGAATGAGAAAGTAAAATATTACTTAAATAGGTTTTCGGGTTATTTTGGGCTAGCCTCTCGGGTTAAACGGATTTCGAGTCAAACAGGTTTCGGGTCAAATCGGGTTTCGAGTTAATAGGGTTTCGGATCGGTCAGGCTCGGGTCATTTTTTTTTTGTTCAAATCGAGTTGGGTTAGTTTCGGATTTGGGTGGGTTCTCAGGTCGGATAGGACGGGTTTCTCGGGTCGGGTCAGCTTTTGACACCTCTAACTACGAGACATCAACTAAGCATATAATATACTTTTTGATAAATTTCATAATTTGATTATTTTATTTACTAGAAAACATTCAACCTAAAATCAATTGGTAATAAATGGAGAGCACCAATATAACCTACTATTAAAGTTATCCTCATTTAGGTTATCCATATCACCATTTCTTTTCTTTTCTTTTTTTTTTAAATATTTATATTTATATTTTTTACTCTTCACTCTTCACTTTCTTTAAAAACATATTTTTTTCCTAAAAAAAACTAATGTAATTTTTTTTGTTAACAAAATTAATGATATTCTTCTTCCAATGAATGTATACATTAATTTTAATTATAATAATTGAATTAATATGAGAAAAAAAAAAGAAAAACTTTTTGGTTTATCTCTATAGGAACTCATTACACTATCCACATCATCACTTCTTTTCTTTTCATTTTAGTTTTTTAAAAAATCTTTATATTTTACGTTTTTTGCTCTTCACTCTTCAATTTCCTTGAAACATATTTTCCTTTTTTTTTAAAATTAATATAATTCTTATTTTTATTAACAAAATTAATATAACTTTGATTCCAATGAATGTATACATTGATGTTAAGGTCATTTCTATTTTATATTATCAATAATTTATATGAATTGATATAAAATTTTTTTTATTAATTTGAAAATGACAACGAAGATTTTCTTATAAATTGATTATGTTAATGAAATCTTTGCAAGTAACAAGCAAATTATATTTGTTGATAAAGCATAGAAGTTCAGTATGGTTTTTCTATAAAAATTTAGCAAATTTATAAAGTAAAAACTTACAACTGTGAGAAAAACAAACTCTCTTTTTCATATATTAATATTTATTTATAAGTATCTTCTTAAAAAATTTTTAAAAATATTTACACATAAATATTATTTCACACAGACCCGTGACGTTAGCATGGAAATAACTTCTAGTTAATAAAATATAGGCTGAAATCCCAAATCGGGCCTCAACGTTTCATGAAACTCTTGATTTGGGTCCTATTCTTTTAATTCGGTCAAATAAGATCCAAACCTTTATGGAATGGCTCAAATAAGGACTTTTTGGGATAATTAAGTGCGCGTGTAAAGCACCTCTATTAGCTTTCTATTAGCTTTAACGGTAGCTTGAGGTGGCAACGTTAGCTTTTTTTTATCTTTATGTAGAAAACATTTCTAATAAAATTTAGGTCTTAGTTAATATTTAATATAATATATTTTGGGAAAAAAACAATTGTTGAGAAATTCAACCAGAAAACTTAAGGGTCTTATGAACCCAAATTTCAGCCAGCCAGGTTTCTTCATCATCATCGCCGAAAACTTAAGGGTCTTACGAACCCAGATTTCGACTGGCCAAGTTTCTTCATCATCATCGGCACCGTGGCTATTAGCAACGGCCGGTGAATTTTCTTATCATTCAAAATTTCACCCAATTAAAGCTCTTGACCTCCTCTTTATGTTTTCCAGGGTTGCATTTGCTCAAAAACATCTCCAATCTCTTAGATTTAAACTTAATCGAGGTAAAGAAAAGAGTTTGACTAGCGAAATTTCACTCTTTTCAAACCCCAAAACGACTTTCAATGCCTTCCCCTTTTCCTCTTTCCTTGTTTGTTTGGCTCCCAATGAAAACATTGCAGCTTCTTCCTTCTAAAGTTGCCATCTCGGCTCTTAGTATTTCAAACGGACCGACTTGAAATCTTGATAAATTCCAATAAAATATCAGATCAATTAGTTTTCACATCACAGTGAAGCTTATAAGAGATGCTTTGTCTGGCCGAGAAAAAAAATCCTAATTGGACAAAGCTTCTTCACTTTCCCAAACACACAAGCTATTGAGAAACAAGAGACTAAAAATAAAGATAAAGATTGAATTTGAAAATAGGAAAGGAAGAAAAGAGAAAATCGAGAAATAAAGAGCATAGAGAAGATAAAAACCGAGTCTAAGGTGAGGTGTTTACTCCTTTGTTTCCAAACTGCAACCATACCAAAGCTAGATCAATCCAAAATTACCCAAATCCTAAAATTTTGATTAAGGATTGTTGTTGGTACTGAAATTTCTCTAGGATGGTGGAGCGGTGGAGGAAAGAAGAAGGATGGAAGTGATTACAGAGAAAGGAAGGGGAGAGGGATGGAACTGGAGAAGAGAAAGTAGGACTACGTGTTGCAGCAGACGGATGGGGGTGAGGGAGCGCTGGAAAAGAAGGTGAGAGAAAAATAAATTTTCTTTTAAATGCCTACTTTGGTTAAAGAAAATTGAATGGTGAAGATTAAGTTTGGGATATAAAATGAGACACGTGTCACAATCTTAAAGTATGACGCGCTTTTCTCCAGGCGTGTTAAGCACACTCCATCAAAATTGACACTAAGCCCTTATTTGATCCATTTCGAAAACGTTTAGACCTTATTTGACACAATTGAAAGAATAGAATCCAAATCGAGAATTTCATGAAATGTTGGGGCTTGATTTGAGATTTCAGCCTAAAATATAGAGACGAATAACTCAAGATGTAGATATTAGCATTTCCTAAAATCAATTGTTTATAGATGAAGAGGACCAATTATTAGAATATAAAGACGAACAACTTAAGAAGTGGATATTAGCACTATAGTTGTTAAATCGAGATACGTATCGTGTATCGAAATTCTATTTTTAAGTATCAAATATCGTATTATATCGTAAGATACGGTAAAAAAAATTAAATTAAATATAAATAATATATATACATGTAAAATAGACACAGAAAGATATTTAACATTTCTAAATTATCACTTGTACATAGTTTTGTCTTATTATACCTATATACCTATATATACCTTTTCATATATACATGTATAATGCATTTCTATTAAAAATCATTAAATATTAGAACATAAATAAATAAAATACTCACCTTTAAAATAATTTTTCTTTTTTTTTAGGTTAAGTTTGTGAAATATAAAAACTAAAAGGTTAATAAATAAATAAATAAATAAGATTTCAAAAGAAAAAACCACAAAATGTACCGTACTAGGTAAATATTTTTAAACTTTTTTTTCTTTTTTTTTGACAAAATTTTTAAAATTTTTTCTTGTTAATCTTTAAAACATTTTCCTTCAAAATCTAAACATTATAAAGTTTACATATTTAGCCCAAAAGGGAAAAAAAAAGAAAATATGGGCTTATAGTGATTGGGTCTTGTATTAGATGAAAAAAAGTCGATTTAATCTTTGATGAAGAGTATCAGATCGTATCGTATGTATCGTAAGATATGCTAGATACGCCTCCGTATCAACCAATTCACTACCGATTCTTGATTAATTACGATACTCCGTATCGATCCGGATCAAATTACTTGAGTATTGTATCATATTGTACTATACATATCGCTTATCGTACAATATTGATAACTATGATTAGCACTTAACATCCATCGATAGAAAGAAAGAAGTTGGACCAAATTAATAATTTGACTTAATACCTAAATTAGTCCCTGAACTATATTAAAAAGGACAGATTGGTCCTTGAATTTTTATTTGAGACAGATTGGTCCCTGAACTTTTTTTTTGGGACAGATTTTGATCTCTGAATGATAAAAAACTTGACAAATTGGAACAAATTGGCCCCTGAACTTTTATTTTGGAATAAATCGGTCTCAGAATTTTCTTTATTTTTTTATTCAGGATCTATCTGTCTTAAATAAAAGTTCAGAGATCTATCTGTTATTTTTATTATAATTCAGGGACTAAATTGAGTATTAAGCCTTAATAATTTTGATATGAAAACTGGGTTTTTTCAAATATTTTACTTTTCTTGTGATCTTAATAATTTTGATATAAAATTGGATTTTTTAATATTTTATTATTCTTGTGATTTTGGTAAATATAATTGCACTAAATTAATGTTTTAGAAAATACTGGTGAAAGCAACCTTCCAACCAAAGTCTTTTGCTTGTCCATCCTTTTTAGAACTAATTTATGAAAAAAAAAAATCATACTTCCCTTTTATGTAGGGTTCAGTTATATTATATATAGAAGGACCCATCGGATAAAGTAAATTAGCAAAATGGGATTCACAACTTAAAAGTCAACTTTCAGTAGAAACAGGTGGTTAAACTTACGCTAAATATAATTTTCCTTCAAATATTGAATCTCTTATGATCTAATGCTTATGCTAAATATATTATATTATATATTATATATATTTTTAATTTATTTATTTTTTCACTATCTTTTTTCAATATTTTAATTTTAATTTATTTAATTAATATTAATTATTAAATATTAATATAATAATACATAAAAGTTAATATTCAAATTACAAGAATGTTTACCATCATTCTCTCAAATTTTATGTCATCTCAAGTCATTTTTTGATTGGTTCATGGGATTTGTTAGACATTGTAATATATATTAGTAGATTGATAGAATTAATTTTTTTCTTGGGCTTTATACTTTATAAGTATTAGATATTTTCTTAGTTTTAAGTTTAATGGTTTAGTTTTTTTTCTTTGACTTTTTATACTTTATGAGTATTAGTTATTTTCTTGGACTCTATATGATTTTGGAACCTTTTATTATTTAACCACATACATGATATATGCACTAATATTCTTTTTGTTGCAATATGTATCAACTTTCAATAATTTACTTATAATATATACACAAAATTATATAATATCTATATATAATTAACATACTAATTCTCATGACCACAGCGAAACGCGAGTCCATTGCTAATAACAAAATAGCGCAACGTTTAATAGCACAAGCATTCGGGGAGAGAGGATCTGTTTGGTTCGGTTTATTTTTTGTCTTTTCTACTAGGTCATCAAAAGGGATGCCAAACGAAAAGTCAACTATCGCAATATAGACTATCCATTGGGTATAATATTTTAAACGCGGAATAATTGATTTGCATTTAAAATTTATATTGTTATGAAAGTGGACAAATGCAAGTTGTGCAAATTGTCTAAGATATAAAAATCTACTGGATAAATAATGCATATCACTATTCATGGGGCCCAGGATGAATAGTGCCAGATGAATAGTGAACTGTATTGCACAAATAGTGAACTGTACTGCACGAATAGTGAACTGTACTGCACATATGAATAGTGTACTACAGTTATGAATAGTGCATAGTGCATAGTGATTATTACGTCTATAAATAGACGAACGAATGAAAAGAAAAATAAGAAGATCTCTCTTCTGGTTTCTTCATTTCTCTCTCTCTTTCTCTCCTTTATAATTGCTTCTTGTTTCAATTTTAATATATTTTTCACAACATGTTATCAGCACGAAGCTCTGTCAGCACGAGTGTTCTAAAGCAAAAGCAAGTTTAAAGCTTGGTAAGTTCTTAAGGTTTGATTCCATATAAAAAAAAAATTTTTATTATTTTATTTAATTTTTTCTTTACACTAGTTAATTTAAATTTTTATTGTGTAAAGATTTAATTCTAAATATTTTTGACACCAGAAGTTGTCAACCTAATTGAGACCATTCATTTCAGAATTATGGCAAATATTGAAAAGCCCAAATTCCAAAATTTGGATGTAAGTGGCAATAATTATTTGTCATTGTGTCTCGATATTGAACTGCATCTCCAAGGCCAAGGTTTTGCAGCTACCATTGGTGCAAATGGAAATGCTAATGGTAAAGATAAGGCAAATGCTTTGATTTTTATCCGTCGGCATCTAAGTGATAGCCTAAAAGTTCAATATCTATCTGTCCGAGATCCCCTGATCTTGTGGACAAGATTGAAAGAGCGGTATGATCATACCAAAACTGTTATCCTCCCTCAAGCACAATATGATTGGCAACATCTGAGGTTGCAGGATTTCAAGTCCGTGTCCGATTATAATTCTTCATTATATGATATTGTATCACGGCTTGAACTTTGTGGTGTTAAGCTTACTGAGGCTGAGCTTTTAGAGAAAACATTCTCCACCTTTCATGCTTCGAATATTGTATTGCAACAGCAATACCGGCAGCGCCAGTTTAAAACATACTCTGAATTGATCTCAGTCCTGTTGACTGCAGAACAAACAAATGAGTTGCTGCTTAAAAATCATGATTTAAGACCTGCTGGCTCTAAGGCATTTCCTGAAGCAAATGCCGGCTCAAGTAAGAATGTTGGCCGTCCTAGAGGCCGTGAGCGCAGGCATGAGAATTTTTTCCGTAAGGGTAGTGGGAGATTTAACCGTAATATAAATAACTCCCCACACAACCCTAAAGGTAAAAGGCCCATGAAGAAGCATGATGATAGTACCTGTCATCGTTGTGGAATGACTGGTCATTGGTCACGTACCTGTCGTACGGCCAGACATTTGGTTGATCTATACCAAGCATCCCAGAAGGAGAAAAACAAGCATGTTGAGACCCATGCCATTGACCTAACTGAGACTAATACTGAAGTCAATAAGGTTTTGGTCAATGAAAAACCTTTTGAGGTTTCTGATTTCTTTTTATAATGTTGATGAAAATAATAAGTCCCCAGAAATAGATCCTGAGGGTTTTCATCTATGTTTTGCCATACCCTTGGATAATTATGTTACCAAGGAAGATATTAAATAAATATGGTCGTTTTAAATCCGTGAGGTCCTGAAGTACCAAAGCGGACAATATCCACAAACTGTTTATATTTTGCATTATATTATATTTTGCATCATAACAGTTGGTTTATATTTTGTTGGTTTATTCCATATTTGTTAAATTTGTTGGTTTATATCTTTTATTCCATATTTGTTGATTTATATTTTGCATCATATTATTAATTTGTTAAATTTTATGCATTTTACTGCTTCTTGTTGGTTTATATTTTGCATCATATTATTAATTTGTTAAATTTTATGAAACTTGACACCTGAAGTTGTCAAGATAAATGCAAATGGGACACATCGAGAAAAAGGAAGATATATGTTTGCTTGATAGTGCTACAACGCATACTATACTTTGTGGCAAACACTTTTTCTCAAATGTGACATTGCGCAAGGCAAATGTTCAGACAATATCTGGTCCTGTTAATATTATAGATGGCTATGGGACTGCCACAGTTATTTTGCCAAATGGCACAACATTGTATCTTGAAGATGCATTATTGAGCGGTAGATCAAAAAGAAATCTACTTAGCTACAAAGATGTACGCCGTAATGGGTACCATCTAGAAACAATTAATGAGCAAAATAAGGAATTACTTTGCATCACTTCCTACAAGATGGGCCAGAAGACCATCCATGAGAAGCTGGAAGCTTCTAGTATGGGATTATATTTTGTCCCAATACGAGCTATAGAATCATATGCTACGATGCCCTGGAAACTAATGAACCCTGATGTGTTCCGACTTTGGCATGATCGCCTTGGTCATCCAGGAGCTACAATGATGCGAAGAATCCTTAAAAATACTCGTGGACACCCTTTAAAAGATACAAAGGTGTTGTTGTCCAGAGATTACATTTGTGAATCTTGTTCACAAGGAAAGCTCATTATTAAACCTTTCATAACAAAGGTTGATTATGAATCCCCTTCATTCTTGCAAAGAATCCAGGGTGATATCTGTGGGCCGATTCAGCCTGCAAGTGGACCATTTAGATATTTCATGGTACTAGTGGATGCATCCTGTAGATGGTCCTATGTTTGCCTATTATCAACGCGCAACGTCGCTTTTGCACGTTTGCTTGCACAGATAATAAAGCTTCGAGCTCATTTCCCAGATTATCACATTAAAAGCATAAGAATGGATAATGCTGGTGAGTTTACATCAAAGAATTTTGATGCTTATTGCGCTTCATTAGGAATTGAAGTTGAACATCCTGTCCCACATGTTCATACTCAAAATGGATTAGCAGAATCCATGATTAAGCGCATTCAGATTATTGCTCGAACTTTATTGATGAGGACAAAGCTCCCATCCTCAGTGTGGGGTCATGCTGTTTTACATGCTGCATCTTTAATTAGATTGCGCCCCACCACTTCTCATTTATATTCCCCCCTTCAGTTAGTCTTGGGCCAGGAGCCAGACATTTCATATCTTCGCACCTTTGGTTGCGCGGTACAAGTGCCTGTAGCACCACCGCAAAGGACCAAAATGGGTCCCCAACGCCGTTTGGGCATTTATGTTGGGTTTGATTCACCGTCTATTATTCGGTTCCTTGAACCATTGACGGGTGATTTATTTACCGCTAGATTTGCGGATTGTCATTTTGATGAGACAGTATTCCCATCACTTGGGATACCAAATGCTTCCACATATGGAAAGTAGAAAAATGTCGAGATTTTCTCATGGAATGAGAAAAGTTTGTCTCATTTAGACCCAAGAACACCTGAATGTGAAAATGAGGTGCAACGATTGATCCATTTACAAGCTATTGCAAATCAAATGCCTGATGCATTTAATGAGACTGCTAAAGTTACAAAGTCTCATATCCCAGCTGCGAATGTTCCAGCTAGGATAGATGTTCCTGTAGAACCACCCGAAATGGATCTAAATGTCCCGCGCCTGAAGCGTGGTAGACCGATGGGATCAAAAGACACTGTTCCTCGAAAAAGAAGGGGGAGGAATTTAGAATCTGCTCCAGATGAGTATAATTCTGCTCCAGATGAGCACATTAATCTTTCTCGAGGAAAGCAAATTGCACCTGAAGTGCCACAACATAATATTCAAAGAGAGCATATTACCCCTGAAGTGGCACAAGTTCATGAGCATATTACCCCTGAAGTGGTACAAACCCATGAAAAGATCACCAACCTTGGGAATACTGAAATTTCCATCAGTTATCATAATGAGATATGGGATCGAAATGAGATAATCATCAATGATACATTTGCTCTCTCAGTTGCTCATGAGATTATGAATGATGATTATGAACCTCGGTCTATAACCGAATGCCGTCATAGGCAAGATTGGCCTAAATGGGAGGAAGCAATCCAAGCTGAATTGACTTCCCTTGCCAAACGTAATGTTTTTGGGCCTATTACTAAAACCCCCGACAATGTAAAACCTGTTGGATATAAATGGGTCTTTGTCCGGAAACGAAATGAGAAAAACGAGATCGTGAGGTATAAAGCCCGACTCGTAGCCCAAGGTTTCCTGCAGAGGCCTGGGATAGATTATGATGAAACATATTCACCAGTAGTGGATATAGTTACTTTTCGTTTCCTTATAAGTTGGGTTGCCCAAGAAAATTTTGAAATGCGTCTTATGGACGTTGTGACGGCATATTTATATGGTTCATTAGATTCCAATATCTATATGAAAATTCCCGAAGGTTTAAAAATGCCTGAAGCATACACTCCCCGCAACTTATTCTCAATAAAGTTGCAAAGATCTTTATATGGGTTAAAGCAATCCGGCCGCATGTGGTATCAACGTTTGAATGAATACCTGACAAAGGAAGGGTATATAAATGATCCCATCTGCCCATGCGTGTTTATTAAAAGATCTGAAACCGGATTTGCTATTATAGCAGTTTATGTCGACGACATGAATTTAATTGGGACTCCTGAAGAGTTATCTGAAACTGCTGAATATTTGAAAAAGGAGTTTGAGGTTAAAGATTTGGGTAAAACCAAACTATGCCTTGGTCTAGAGCTTGAGCACAAAAAGAATGGAATACTTGTCCATCAGTCAGCATACACTAAGAGATTGCTTAGACGTTTTAACATGGACAAGGCTCACCCATTGAGCACCCCTATGGTTGTAAGGTCTCTTGAACCCCAAAAGGACCCGTTTCGTCCTAAAGAATCTGATGAGGATATACTTGGTCCTGAAGTACCATACCTCAATGCAATCGGGGCTTTAATGTACTTGGCACAGTGCACGAGACCAGATATCGCTTTTGCGGTAAATTTGTTGGCACGTTTCAGTTCTGAGCCAACCCGGAGACATTGGAATGGGATTAAACATATCTTCCGTTATCTCCGAGGAACCATTGATTTGGGGTTATTCTATTCTAAGAATACTACTAACTCTGGTTTAGTAGGTTATGCTGATGCAGGATATAAATCTGATCCGCACAGAGCTCGCTCCCAAACCGGTTATCTATTTTGTTATAATGATACAGCCATTTCTTGGCGTTCCACTAAGCAAACACTAGTTGCTACATCTTCCAACCACTCTGAAATTATTTCCCTCTATGAGGCCGGAAGAGAGTGTGTTTGGTTAAGATCTATGATATCACACATTCATAATGCTAGTGGATTCAAACCGGTGATAGATTCTCCCACTATAATTTATGAGGATAATGCTGCTTGTGTTGCACAAGTCAGGGGAGGATATATTAAAGGTGATAAGACCAAGCACATCTCGCCGAAATTTTTCTATACTCATGAACTCCAAGAAAGTCGACAAGTTGATGTTAAACAGATTCGCTCCGTCGATAATCTTGCAGATTTATTTACCAAATCTTTGCCAACATCAACATTTGAGAAATTAGTTTATGGCATTGGTATGCGGCGAGTCAGTAAAATGCAAGATTGAATTCCCCAGAAGTGGAAAAGTTTAGATGCTCCAGAAGTAGCAATTTGTTTTATTTCAGGGGGAGCGATTATGGACATAGGTGCACTGTACTCTTTTTTCCTTCTGTCCGGTTTTTTTGTCCCACTGGGTTTTTCCGGCTTAAGGTTTTTAATGAGGCAGTAATAGCACGTCCAATTAGGCCACTGAAATAGGCCTACCTATATTGTCCTGAAGACAAATAGATTGTCCTGAAGGCATATTAGATGGACTTAATTGTATTGTACTCTTTTTCCCTTATGTTCGGTTTTTTCCCGCTGGGTTTTTCCGACTTAAGGTTTTTAACGAGGCAGTACACGTCCAAATTTTAATAATGACATTTGTCCAAGGGGGAGTGTTATGAAAGTGGACAAATGCAAGTTGTGCAAATTGTCTAAGATATAAAAATCTACTGGATAAATAATGCATATCACTATTCATGGGGCCCAGGATGAATAGTGCCAGATGAATAGTGAACTGTATTGCACAAATAGTGAACTGTACTGCACGAATAGTGAACTGTACTGCACATATGAATAGTGTACTACAGTTATGAATAGTGCATAGTGCATAGTGATTATTACGTCTATAAATAGACGAACGAATGAAAAGAAAAATAAGAAGATCTCTCTTCTGGTTTCTTCATTTCTCTCTCTCTTTCTCTCCTTTATAATTGCTTCTTGTTTCAATTTTAATATATTTTTCACAACATATATAAAATTTTTCTTAAAAAATAATTTTAAAAAAATTTAAAAAGATTAAAACATCAACTGGTCAATATTATGCTGCATTGAAAAAGTCTACTTTGTATCTATGTTAACTTATACAGACATCTTTGATCTCTTTATTCATTGCTTACATTTCTGTGTTAATTACCTCGATCCGAACAATGAAGTTTGCCACCATGTCCAAACAACCCGCCATGTCTATCTTTCTCTTCATGCTCGTCCTACTCCACCCCACCATTTTAAACCCTATCGTCCAGGCACATAAAACCTGTGATTTCCCTGCTATTGTTAACTTTGGTGACTCTAATTCGGACACTGGCGGAATTGCTGCTTCCTTTTCTTCTCCAAATTCTCCCTATGGAGATACCTATTTTCACAAGCCTGCCGGCCGTTTGTCCGACGGCCGGCTCATTATTGATTTTGTAGGTATGTATAACACCATTATTGTTATGGTACGTTTAAGTATTGTTTCTTTGACATTTTTGGTTTTACCTTTTAGCTTGGAGTTTGACATCGAACTTTTATGATATGTTGCTCACAATGTATATGTGTATATATATTCATCAGCGAGTTTAGGCTAAATAAATCCATTTGAAATTATCCAAAAAAGGGAAGGAAAGACGGGGGCAAAAGCAACATTAACAAGAAAAGTTGATTTCGGTATACTTACAGGGCTGAATGGTTATTTTAGCCCTTCAACTATAAAAAATGACACTTTGAACCCTTATCTTTTATTTGGGATAATTTAACCCTCTATCTTTTGTTTTGGGCCAAGTTAGCTCCGTTTGAATGGATAAGTAAAAAGCTAATTATTCAGCGGTGAATATTGTTGCAGCCCGAATAAATAAGCAAAACAAACGTATAAGATTTTGATGGTAAAAAGGTTTTGCTACTATTTTGACTCACATCAATATTCCATTGTATCAGCGGAAGCTTTTGGACTCCCGTTTCTTAACTCATATCTTGATGCACTGGGGACCAACTTCTCCCATGGTATAAACTTTGCCACGGCTGGATCCACAATCAGATTACCAAATTCTATTATACCTCATGGACTGTTTAGTCCATTCTATTTGGATCTACAGTACTCACAATTTGTACAATTCAAATCCAGATCACAAATGATTAGGGAACGAGGTCGGTATACATATTTATGTACTGTCTTCCATCACATTTACAAGTTTTTCTATGAAAAGTTGATTTCAATTATAAGTTTGTGATCCTTGGATTTTATTGCATGCCTTACATAGGAAGGTTCTTTGCAAGTTTCATGCCCAAGGAAGAGTATTTTTCCAAAGCTTTATATACTTTTGATATTGGCCAAAATGATCTTGCTCAAGGGTTCATTGCAAACTTGACTATTGGAGAAGTCAATGCTTCTGTTCCTGATACAGTTAACAAATTCTCAGCAAATGTTAAGGTAATTATAGTTTCGCTTAATTACTATCCAAATTAGTTCCTGAATTATACCAAAAATGACAGATTGGTCATTGAACTTTTTTTTGAGATAGATTGGTCCATAAACTTTTATTTTGAGACAGATAGGTCTTGAATGAAGAAAAATAAAGAAAATTTAGAGATCAATCTGTCCCAATATAAAAGTTCAGGGATTAATATGTCCTAATTCGTTAAGTCACTACTAGAAAAACAGTCCATAGAAACGGAAATAGGGACGGAATTTGATGAAAAATCCGTCCCTAAAAGCCTTTCCAAGGGATTTAGGGATGGATTTATTTCCGTCCCTATACGCGCGTCCCTAATATTTAGGACTCCCATTTCTTAACTCATATCTTGATGCACTGGGGGCCAACTTCTCCCATGGTATAAACTTTGCCACGGCTGGATCCACAATCAGATTACCAAATTCTATTATACCTCATGGACTGTTTAGTCCATTTTATTTGGATCTACAGTGCTCACAATTTGTACAATTCAAATCCAGATCACAAATGATTAGGGAACGAGGTCGGTATACATATTTATGTATTTATGTCAGATTTTGAATCCGTCCCTAAATTCGGTGGAAGACACGAGACAAGGTAATGACATTTGAAACGGATTTTGCGACGGATAAGCAGCTACTGCAGCGGAATTAGGGACGAAAATAGCAACGGAATTTGGAACGGTTTTTTCCGTACCTAACAGTAATAGCTGAAAGGTATTATGAACTGATTTTGGGACAGATTTAGGGACGGATTTTTTTGGGGAGGACTTTAGGGACGGATTTTATTATTTTTTACCCTTTAGGGACGGTTTTAGGGACGGAAAATGTAAAAAAATAATTTTTTTAAAATAATATTTTATTTATGTAGTGGCGGGGTATTAATTTTTTATGAATTAGTAGTAATAATAATAAAAAATAATATTATTAATATTTTTATTATATTTAATAATATAATTATAATAATAATAAAATTTAATCGTATTATTCTTATTAGTGCTATTAATATTTAGTAATATTATTATTATTATTATTACTATATAAAATAATATTAAAATAGACGAAAATGAATAATAAATTATAATTTTATATATTTACTGTAAATGTTGTATACATGAAATGTACAAAAATAAATATAAAAATCACCTAAATGGGAGGCAATCTCATCGAAGTCATCCCCGGCCTCGACATCGCCCTCGCCCTCGCCCCAGGCCTCGGCATCGCCCTGATGGGCCGCATGATGGACGTCCTGGGGCTGAGGCTGTACCTGCGAGATGGACTCTCCGGTCCTAGCCTGAGCGTACGGAGGTGGCTCGTCTGTCGGATGCGAAGCTCCTGGAGGCGGAGGAAAACGGCCTATCATCTGCTGCATCTGCTGTAATCGCTGCTCCCACACTCTATCTCTCTCAGCCAACTGTCGAGCAGACTCCTGTGCAGCCTCCTGTCGACATCGGAGCGTAAGTCGGCCATCTGTTGTCGCAAGGAAATATTCTCTTGCGACTGAGATGGGATGGAAGAAGAGTCGGCCTGAAACTGGGGGTGGTGAACTAAGTCGCCGTACCCTAGCATTCGACCTCGTTCGCCACCTGCAACCCCCTGAAAGACCGTATGCGGGTTTACCTCCGAGTCATCGGCAGCTCGTGCACGTGCCTCCACAATCGCTCGATCATAATCCTCCTAAAAAGTAGAATATAAATTAAATTATCAGGTGTGTGAAGTATAAGATTAATCGAATATTCTTATTTTAAATTGAATAATTATATAAGAATAAACTAAATTAACGTTACAATTGTATAAGTAATTACTTAAGATGATTATATATAATGAGTTATAATTACTTAAACTTTAACTTCAATAATTATATATTTAAGTACTTAAACTTACAGCAATGGTCTTGGCACAACCATCGGGATAATCACCGGCCTTGGTCTTGTACAGCTTGCCGAATAATCTGTCAGGATCGGGATCACCACCCGCCTCCTTAACCTACAAAAGCAAAAAATGTGTTAAATAATTATAAGGAAAATATGTATGAAATAAAAAACTAAAGCAAAATAAAATATGGATTTAATTATTACCAAATCGGACCAGTGGAATGCGGTGCCCCTACTACCACCTCTATAGACAATTGCCTGCTCAGTGCTGCGATTCTTCTTGTTCACCTCACTGTGAAGCTTGAAAGTAGGGTCGGCATCCCACTCTGCACAGAGGCGGTCCCAGACATGATCTGAAGTCCAAGTAGGTGCCCTACGTATCTACCGAGCCCGGCTGAACTCATGCCTGATGAATTTGCCGGCTGTGGCATCAAAGAAGGCCCATGCTGCCTTCCGCTCCTCGGCGAGGAACAAGTAACGCCTCTGTAATTTGAAAGAAATAATGAAAGTGCGCAAATAATAATGTCATAATTCAATTAAACAAATTAAGCAATTAACTTAATAATAATGATTAAATAAAATAGTCAAATAATAATAATGTAATAATTAAATTATATGAATAAATAAATAATTAATGTAGGTTATGACTTACCATCCATAAATCAAACATACGGGTGTGCGTCTCGTGCGGAACCTTCATCCAGGATAACCACGACTCGATCCAATGTCCGTATATGATATGCTTGATCTCTGTCTTCGCCCTCTTATTTGTCTTCTCATCCCTTCAAAATTCCATTATCAAAGGTAGTTAGTAAGAAAAACAAGTAAATATATTTAAGAAACATTAAAAAAATAAAAAAAGTTAAGATTTTACTCGTAAATCGTGGCCACTGTCATCGGTGTCGGGGGATCTAGCTGAGATGGGCCGGACACATCAGGCTGAGATGGCTGGGTGGGCTGGGAGGGCTGGGGGGACTGGGAGGGCTGGGAGGGCTGTGAGGGTTGGGAGGGCTGGAAAGCAGGTGTAGGGACGAAAGACGACGAGGGAGTGTGGGAAGAAGAGGCTCGCTGGGAAGCAGGCGTCTGTGCTGACGGCACAAGGCGATACGTCAATCCTTCCACTGTCACCTCCTGAACTGGCAGTGGAGATGGAGGTGGAGATGCACCAGAACTATGTGCTGGAGGAGCATGGCTAGATATAGGAATGGAGGATTGTAGACCAATATCCGGAAGCAACGTAGGCTAAGTACGAAATATTATTACAAAATTGTTAGTTTAATTACTTATATATAAGAACATTCATGACAGTTAATCAATTTTGATTAATAAATATTGAAAAGCACCTGTGTATGCTGCAAAGCCGGAACAGGTGGGGATCGGAAAGTCTCCTGAGGTAGAACAGTGGGTGGAGGTGGTGGTAATCGCGAAGCAGGATGACCGACTGAGGGAGATCCAGATTCTGAATGGTGTGACTGACTCCCGGATGCCCCTTGACCAGAACTGGCCGATCGACCTCGGCCTCGGCCTCGACCTCGACCTCGTCCTCGACCGGAGCTCGAGAGATGATCATCGTGCTGTGAACTCTACAAAATTTCACGTTATCACTAATAATAAACTAATTATTACAATTATGGATTAATTTCAAAATTAACAAATACTAATGATTTAATATTTAAAATAATTAAAGTAAGTAGTATTTAATGTTTGACATTATTAAACTATTTACTAATTTGACTAATTATTAAACTAATTAACGAAATTAGTATTGAATGGTTATATAATTATTAAACTATTTAGTAATGAACAACTGGTTAAAGCAATTAAAGAAATTAGTATTAAATTTTTAAGTAATTATTATACTATTAATGCATTACTATAGTTAAACGTTGTTCTAATGAGTTAATATTGAAATTAATTAGATATATTACCATTTTATGTTTGACATTATTTAAGTTATTAAACTTACTACACTAATTAACAAATTATTAGATTTTAATTAATATTTAATATTTATACTTATTAAATTAACTACTAATGAGTTAATATTTAAACTTATTTGACTAATTAGACTAATTACTATAATTACTAAGTATTATATCTATAAATTAATGGTACTAATTATAGTAATTTGTAACATTACAAATTATTTATTAGTTAAACTAAGTTAAGTAATTAGAGTAATTTGTAGGATTACAAAGTATTATTTACTCAAACTAATTAGAGTAATTAGTTTCAATATTACTAATTATTATATATTTACAAATAATACTAATTAGAGTAATTATAATTAGAGTCATTAATTAGTACTAATTATAGTAATTTGTAACATTACAAATTATTTATTAGTTAAACTAAGTTAAGTAATTAGAGTAATTTGTAGGATTACAAAGTATTATTTACTCAAACCAATTAGAGTAATTAGTTTCAATATTACTAATTATTATATATTTACAAATAATACTAATTAGAGTAATTATAATTAGAGTCATTAATTAGTAATTATTGGCTATTCAAACTAACAATACTAATTAGAGTAATTAGTATTATTACTATTTATTAGATATTTAAACTAATAATACTAATTACCAAACTATAAAATATTTTAAGTAATAATACTAATTATAGTAATTAGTTTTTTTACTAATTAATATATATTAAAACTAATAATACTAATTAATATTTAAAGTGATTCAAAATTTTAATTGACATTATATGAATTCAATTCGTATCAAACAAATTAACAAACACCAAAACAATTAAACCAAAATTAACAATGATAACAAAGCATAGAGAAAACAGAAAATTATACCGTCATTGTACGAAATTGGAGCGGATTTGAACCGGGAAAGCGTCGCCGGCAATCAGAGGCAGAGAACCGCCGTTGGTGACGGACCAAATGGCGGCCGGCGGCGAGGAGAAGGTGCTGCGCACGGCTGCTCGCGGGTGGGGGGGGGGGGGGGGGAGGAAGGAAGAAGAAGAAAGAAAGAAGAAGAAGAAGAAAGAAATGGGGGGGAAAGGGCTGGAGCCCGATTATATTAAACGAATTGGAGCGGATTTAGGGACGAATATTTAGGGACAGATTTAGCAACGGATATCGCTAAATCCGTCCCTAAATAAATAAAAAAATAATAATTCGTCCCTTAACCCGTCTCTAATTAACAGTTGTCGACAACTGGAGGTTGAAAGGACGTAGGATTTTGGGACGGATTATTGAAAAACCGTCCCTAAAGTACAGCTGGAATTCAGAGAGCTGTCCAAAAGTTCTTGAGTATTCCAACGGAGTTAGGGACGGAATTTTAAAAATCCGTCCCTAATTTCATCCCTAAACAACCGCTATTTAAAAAAATAAATTCGAAAAGACGCTTATATTAGGGACGGATTTCTAAAATTCAAAAAATCCGTCCCAAATTCCGTCCCTAACGAAAAGCCAAAAATATTGGCGGGAAGAAACGCTCCAATTATTTTTGTTTAGGCACGGATTTAGAGACGGATATTTTAAAATCCGTTCCTGAATCCGTCCCTAACTTAACTATAAAAAGTATGGCGGGTTAATCACGCGCCATATTATGTACTTTAGGGACGGTTTTAGGGATGGATTTTAAAATATCCGTCCCTAATACCGTCCCTATGAGGTTATAAATAAAATGATAAATTGTCTTATAGGGACGGAAATAGAGACGGATATTTAATATAAAGACGGATATAGTGACGGTTTTATCTGTCCCAAGTATTAAAGATCGGTTTTTTCAGCCGATTTCGAATTAAATGAAGAACGGGGACAATTACTTTCAATTATATATGCAATTTGGTCAAAATAACCCACTACCTATGTGTAAACTTTAAAGAACATCGGTTTTATATGAAATATACAAACGGATTTGTTAAATACTATAGTTATGTTACTAACACATCGAGTACTCTTCGTTCGAAACAAATTTAAAGCCTGTAGAGGCTTCCGATAAGCGATCCAACGTTCTAATACTCTCATCTACATACCTCTGATAGCTTATAGTTGGTGAATGGTAAATTGAAAGACGAATGAGCCGGTTTAGTTCTTCTATCGATATTATACGAGATTGATGAGTTGCAACGGTTATAGCAACGGAAATTGCGTTAGCAACGGATTTAGGGACGGATATCGTTGTTAGGGACGGTATACAATTAAACCGTAGGGTTTGAGGTGCCAAAAAGTCCTTAAACCCTAAGATCAATAAATAGGGACGGAATTAGGGACGGAAATTCTAATTCAGGGTTTCAGATTTAGGGTTTAAACCCTTTATTTAGGGACGGATTTAGGGACGGATAAAGCGAAATCCGTCCCTAGTATTCAAAATGTCAAACAAGCTTTCAACGGAATTAGGGACGGTTTTAGGCATTTCCGTTGCTAAAACCGTTGCTAAGCGTTATATGAAATGACTTATTTTAGGCACAGATATAGGGACGGATTTCGCTTTATCCGTCCCTATATCCGTCCCTACTTAGTTTTCATGAAATCTTTGTAGAATTACCTCGAGGTGGGTATTAGTTTATTCCCTTCGCACCATATTATTATAATAACATCACTCCCATATCATGTATTATGTTTAAAGTAATTGAGGAATTAGTAAAAGTTGACGATTGCATGAACTTGTACATAACTTAACACTTAACATATTGCTAATGCAATTGGCGAAATATAATTATGGCATTTGTTCATTACAATCCTGGTACAAAGCAAGTTAAAATTCATTTGGATTATATCCAACATCATCATCAGTGTCATCGGAGCAACTTGTTGATTCTGCTGAATCGAACTCATCCTCCGAGTCGTCCAATTCCGCAATTGGTTGAAGCTCCCCTAAGTCAACAGCTAAGTTGATACCAGCCATGGCAAACAATTGTATTGCATCTGTATTAGTGGTAACAGCTGGGGTTTGCACGATCTCTTCATTTTGGTATGGAGCATCATCTTCAACTTCTTCAGTAACATTATGAACAATTCTCCTCGATTTTGTCTCACAGACGGCCAACCAATTAGCTCTGTCTCTGCTAGCTCCCGGATAATCACAGAAGTAAACTTGAATGACTTGTTGTGCTAAAACAAATGGATCATATTTCTGATACATCTTTTGCCGATGGACATCAACCAACTTGTAATCTTGATAAACCTTCATTCCGTTGATAGGGTCAAACCAATCACACTCGAACAAAACAACTATGGCCATGGTGTCTGAAGAATTATACTCAAGGACCAAAACATCTTTCAAGAGGCCATAATAACTGGTGGAAGGATTGTCCATATTTGTGCCTCGAACACAAACACCCCAATTCATTGTTGCTTTGCCAGCTCCACGTTGAAGAGTGTGGAAGTTATACCCGTTTATAAACACACCGGGCCAAGAGGTTGCCTTCCTTGAAGGTGGCCAAGCAAGTAGCATAAGCACCGGCAAGTCATCAATATGCTTTGCTCGATTAACCGGTGCATCAAGCTGTATGTGATAACCCAGAAGTTAGAATAATCAAACTAATACCCTTAAATCTTTATAAATCTTTAAACAGTTTAATTATCAAAATCGAACTATACTAACATATCGCTTGAACCAATCGACGAAATGGGCGTCAATCGAATCATCAATGGTACGCTGATCGAATCCATCATTTTGATAATATTGGACAAAGGAGCTGGGGTAAAAACAAATCGGTATAAATGAAACAAACTACATATAATGAAATAAACGATTTCGTTGTGAAAAATTGCAATTAATTTACTTAAGGATGGGTTGCACCTCCGGACAATTTCGCAAAACATACGTATGCGCTACACGTTGTTCTTTCTCACCAAGCCACTTCGTTTTCTCCTTACCCTGAAATCGAGTTGGATAGTTAAAAATGGAGAACGGTTTGAGAGACTCATTGGCTAATCCTTCATCATTGCGCCTGGGTCGCTTCGTGTGACAATACACGTCCGAATGAAAGTAATTTTGAGCGAAGTAATTAAATTCCTGTGCAATGTAAGCTTCGCAAATTGATCCTTCAACGTGAGCCTTGTTACGAATTGTCTTCTTTAGTTGGTGAAGGAACCTATATGAATTCAATTAAACAAATATGTATTAGGATGCACGTATACACATTGTTGAACAAAATTATGAACACTCAAATTATCAGGTGTCCTCAAAATAAAGAAGTTGTTAGTTTACCTTTCAAAGGGATACATCCATCGGAATTGATCGGCCCTCCAACTAATGCTTCGTACGGCAAGTGAACAACCACATGTTCCATTGAATCGAACATGGCTGGAGGGAAGACCTTCTCCAAGTTACAAAGAATGATCGGAACTTTCTCGTTCAAATCTCAAACCTTATTATTGTCCAGCATACTCGAACATATGCACCGAAAAAAGAGGCTAAGTTCGGTCACAGGGTTCCACACACTAGGAGACAACATCTCTCTGAATGCAATTGGAAGCAGTCTCTGCATAAAGACATGGCAATCGTGACTCTTCATGCCGGAAACCTTCTCTTCATTCATGTCAATACATCTCCTAATATTTGAGGCATACCCATCGGGAAACTTCAAATTCCTCAACCATCTCAGAATAGTTGTCTTCTGTGTTTTGGACAAATTATAGACAGCTTTAGGTTTGGTGCGTTGCTCGCTTTCAGGATCAACTGTAATTGAACTTCGAAAGCATATAGCACTGATGTCTTTTCTGGCATTTAAAGTGTCCTTTGATTTGCCTTTCAAGTCCATGACAGTTCCGAACACTGTATCAAAAACATTATTCTCAATATGCATAACATCAAGGTTATGGCGGATCAAGTTTGTTTTCCAATAAGGAAGATTCCAAAAAATACTCCTTTTAGTCCATTTGTGATGGGTGCCATAATATTCAGGCATATTAATTGGCTCATCCATAGTTGTGGGCAAATGCCAAACGTGTCCATATATTTCTTCCCCTGTCAACCTTGGTGGTGCAGCCATTCTCTCAACTCGACCACGGCGGAAAGACTTCTTATCCTTCCTATACGGATGATCCGAGTCAAGGAAGCACCTATGGCAATCAAAATAAGTCGCCTTCCTACTATGTGGAAGCATGAATGCTCTGCTCTCTTGCATACATACAAGACATCCTAGTACTCCAACGGTGCTCCACCCGGATAGCATGCCATAAGCGGGGAAGTCATTAATGGTCCACATAAGAGCAGCCCTCATGCGAAAATGCTCATTCCTCGAAGCATCGTATGTCGAGATCCCATCTTCCCACAATTGCTTCAATTCATCAATCAGAGGTTGCAAGAATACGTCTATGTTTTTCTTCGGGTTTTTTGGACCCGGACAGATCAATGTTAAGAACATGTAAGGGCTCTTCATGCACGTACCCGGAAGAAGGTTGTAAGGAGTTACAATAACTAGCCAGCAAGAATAGGTCCTTCCGAATTGCCCATGCGATGCAAAACCATCTGTGCATAATCCCAATCTAACATTTCGAGCTTCTGAACCAAAATCAGGATATGTCCTGTCGAAATGCTTCCATGCCTCGGCATCGGATGGATGGCACATAACCCCATCTTGAGCTTCATGTGTAGCATGCCACGTCATTTGTTCAGCTATGCTTGCAGTATGGTACAACCGTTGCAACCGGGGAGTCAGTGGCAAGTATCTCAAAATGGCTGTTGAAATTCTTTTACGAGTTTTATCCCCACGTCGACTTGTGTCCTTGAATCTAGGTTCACCACAAAACCGACAGCAATCAGAGTTTGAATGTTCCTTCCAGTACAACATGCACCCATTCTTGTACGCATGAATCTTTACCACAGGTAAACCTAATTCATTGATGGTTTTCCTATGTTGATAATAGTTTGGAGGAAAGTTATTTTCCTCCGGTAATACTTTCCTGATGGCATCACAAAAATAATTGAATTCACCTTCGGACAAGTTAAACTCCGACTTCCCATTTAACAAGGTGGAAGCAAAAGACAACTGTGACTCACTAGACCCCTCAAACAAAGGCCGATCCGCATTTTGCACGATGTCAAAGCACTTGTCGTCCAACTGTGTCACAAGTTGCTCTGTGAATGGATCTTGCTCATATCCATACTAGTTTGCTGCTTCTCCACTGGGTTCGGGCTCGTCTTCATTATTTTAGGCAAAGCTCGATCATGCAGCATAAAAAATCATATGCTGATCCCATGTCATGTCATCATAGCAACCCCAATGTGACATCTCATCCGGTAATGACAGTTGTTCGTGCTGCTGCTGCTCGTTATTTTCAATACTACACAATGGTTCTCCGTGACTAACCCAATTCCAATAATGCTCCTTAAATCCACGTAGTATTAAATGTTGTGCAACCCTTATTGGTAAAAAGAAGTGCATATTATTGCACTTAGTGCAGGGACAACGAATTTTTTCCCCATTTTTCCAAGACACGTCTTGACTTGATGCCCAACTAATGAATTCTCCAACACCAGCTATAAACTCGTCGGTTACACCCTTTTTTCCTGGTTCCTTCCGATGATACATCCATTGTTGACTGCATATCAACTCTTCCATTTCTCCTGTCAAATATCCCACAAATTTAGTTCGATTACTATCCTCGAACCCTATTCGATACTGTTAACAACTGCAATGAAAATCTACAACGAATTATGAAATATATGAAGAAGTTCCTTTTACATTTTTCAACTCAATTATATTTGGTCATTTTGAGCGAAATAAAAACTACATTGCACACAATATAAAACAAGATACTTAATGTAAGCTCTTGCAATTAAATAATACTCAACAAATGCAATAAAAGTAATTCCATTCAATCAAAGTTCTACAATTACAATAATCGAAATGTGAATCGTATTAATATCAAATACTAAGTTACAATTAATAAAAACAATTATACACAATGAAATAAATATTACACCTAAACCCAATCACAAATAAACTCACAATTATGTAATTCAATTTTAATTAGTTTATGTAACGTACATACTAAAATTAATAAGCATCACAATAAACCTAAACCCTCACTCAAAACATTCAAAGAAATCTAACAATTTTACAACCCTCATCAATTAACATTCAAAGAAATCTAACACTTTTACACTAACATATGGAAAAAATCACCAAAACTCAACATTCAAATTTAAAAATAATCATCAAAATCTGAATATTATCTAATTCCTTAATTTATAACATATGTTAATCATCAAAATAAAGTCATATACAAAGAGATTTGAAGATATTACCTTGATTTCCACCAAATCAAAACAAAACTTGACTTTTACTACTATTTTCTTATGGGAAAATTGAGAGAATGAAGAAGAAAGAAGTAAGAAGATGGGGAGGGAGGCGGAGAAAATGAGGGTTCTGCTAAGTGCAGAACCCTAAAAACATGACCAGTCAAAACGCACCGTTTTGACTGGCCAAATATAATTTTTCCGTGGCTGACATTTGGGACGGAATTAGGGACGGATTTTGATAATCCGTCCCTAAAACCGTCCCAAAAATAAGGCAGATATTCATCCATTTATCTCACTCTATCCGTCGCTAAAACGGTTGCTAAAACCGTCCCAAAGTTACTCTATTTTTTTGCCCTAATTTCCGTCCTTAATTTTCCAACGGATTTTGGTACGGATTATTTTACCGTCCCTATTTCTCCGTTCTACTCTTTAGGGACAGATTTTTTATTCCGTTGGTAAATTAGGGACGGAAAAATCTGCCCCTGTTTTCTGTGGCTATTTCGCCTTTTTCTTGTAGTGAGTTTTTGACCATTTATGGACCAATCTGTCCCAAAATAAAAGTTCATGGATCAATCTATATCTCAAATAAAAGTTTAGGGATTAATTTATCCTTTTTTATATAATTCAAGGACCAATTTAGGTATTAAGCCATTATAATTTTATCAACCATTTGATTCACAAACCTTGTGGAATCAGACGCATCTTTACTACTAATCCTCCATTGTAGCAGCAGAATAATTAACGAGTGTGGGACGTTGGTTTTTCATTTGTTTGCAGAATATATACAGTTTAGGAGGTAGATCTTTTTGGATTCACAACACTGGACCTATTGGTTGCCTGCCTTACCTGCTGACCGCCTTTTCTGCGTCAGAAAAGGACTCTGCCGGTTGTTTAAAGCCTCACAATCAAGTAGCTCAGTACTTCAATTTCAAGTTAAAGGAAGCAGTAGATCAGCTCAGAAATGAATTCCCATTAGCTGCTTTCACATATGTTGACGTCTACTCTGTCAAGTACTCACTGTTTGCTGAACCCCAAAAACACGGTATATGGCCCCAAATATCTCATTACTTTTGCTGAATATTTTTACAAAATCAAACTACTGGATTGTACCAACTAGTTTATCTTATATATCTGATTTTGATTTATATCAGGATTTACGCTTCCCCTTCTGACATGTTGTGGCTATGGGGGCCGGTACAACTTCAGCAATGACGCTATATGTGGAGGAACAATTACAGTTAATGGCACCAACATTTTTGTGGGTTCATGTGAACATCCATCTGTTCGAGTAGTTTGGGATGGAGTTCACTACACAGAGGCAGCTAACAAGTTTATTTTTAATCAAATTTCCACCGGATTGTTCTCAGATCCACCTGTTTCCTTGAAACAGGCATGCCACAAACGAACCAAATTCTAAGCACTAATGTTATTGGATAGACTTATAATGATAAAGTGTCTACCTCATTTATGGGATATGTTGTTATTGGCGAAAAGCAATAAAATTTTCATAATCATATATAAATGTAGTAAGTTGTTAGAAATCAGACGTTCACAATCCATTTTCAGACAGAGAGTTCCCCTTCTCAATATGACTATCAAATTGTCCCCTTGACTTTAATTGGTTCAATAATCACAATCACCATCGTTTGATTAACCATTTGAACTAATTTAATGACATTCATTGATAAACTTAATCAGTACTAATAATTAAGAATATTTAATTTTATATATCCATATAATTAATTTTCAAAAAAGAAAAAAATCAACAAACATTATGGAGTTCAGTCTTAATCATAGAAAAAGTTGGAGTAGGTATAAATGGGTGGGTCGTCGATTTCATCAAAATTATGTATCCCAATGAAAAATCCAAGTCATATGGCCTGTTGGCATATTATTTTCATAATAAGGACACGGTTTGATTATAACAAGAAGAAAAAAAATTTCGATGTGTATGGTTTTAGATTTATGCCAAATAATAACAATATATAATAATTTTCCTAAAAAAATAAATAATAGTATATATATATAACAACAATATTGACAATAACTCCCTAACATCCCAAATCTCTTTCTTTGTTATTCTCATAATTCAAATTCGAAATTAATTATTTTAAAATGAATTTTTAAGTTCTTGCTTTGCTGGATACATATATACATATATATATATATATAAATAATTATCACTTTTCTTAATTAATTTTGTACAACTAGATATTAGAAAATGGTAAAAAATAAAATAAAATAAATAAAATTAGTAAACATTAAGATTGGTATATGCTATCTGCATTTTATTCATTTTATATTGTTTGATCTACCGTGTGGCTCACTTTTATAAGGCTAATTTCCAAAATAAAATATAATTCTTATTTTTATAATCGATATAATAATGTGGTAATTATAAGCCACATAGATCATCATAAATCATGGATTGATACATGGAGAGAAGTTTAATTTACATTGAATATAGTATTATTACTTGACAATAATGGTTCTAATTAATTGGGGAAATTAATTATTGATTTGCATTTGCAATTCATAAAATAGTACTATACAAAGATTCTAACATCGACCAATCAATTAATCAAAACTGCGTTGACAATCCCACAATTGTATATATGTTGGTGTATCACATTTATTTATCATATAACATCTTTGCTGTCTGAATTACTACCTACTCCCACGAAGTTTTCCACCATGTCGGAACAAGCCAGCTTATCCCTCCTCGTTTTCACGCTGATCCTACTCCATCCTACCATTTCGAGCCCTATTGTCTATGCTTACAAAAACTGTGATTTCCCGGCTATTATTAACTTCGGTGACTCTAATTCGGACACCGGCGGTTTTGCTGCTACCTTTTTTCCTCCTACTTCTCCTTACGGAGATGCCTACTTTCACAAGCCTGTCGGCCGTTTCTCCGACGGCCGGCTCTTGATTGATTTCATAGGTATGTATAACACCTTCATCATTGTGAGTTTTAAGTATATATTGTTCTTCTTTGATGTGGATGGTTGATAACTAGATATTTTGGTTATACCTTGTAGCTTTGGCATTAACTTCTATTTTTCCATCAAGCCATTATGTGTTTATGTTCACAAAATATGTGTATCTTCAGCGAGTAGGCTAATAAATCCATTATCTGAAATTATCCAGAAGCAAGATTAATAAGCCAGAGGGCTTAATGTATTAGTATAAGCAGGCATCACGATGCATTCAGCATACTGAATATTGTTGCAGCCCGAAAATAAGCAAAACAATATTGTTGTAGATTTTTCACGGTTAATTAAAATTAAAGTTTTCCTTTTTTCTTTTCAATACTTTTTGGACTTACAACGAAATTCCATTGTTTCAGCTGAAGCTTTTGGACTTCCATTTATTAACTCATATCTTGATTCATTGGGGGCCGATTTCTCTCATGGTGTAAACTTTGCCGAGCTAGCATCAACAATCAGATTACCAGACACGATTTATCCTAATAATGGTGGGTCTAGTCCGTTCTATTTGAATCTACAATACTCACAGTTTGTGCAATTCAAAAACAGATCACAAATGATTAGGAAACAAGGTTAGTCTATATTGAAAGTTGATTTCAGTTAACTTATTATGTTTGTGATATTTAATTTGGCTTTTTGCAAACATTTACATATAGGAAACTTGTTCGCAAGTTTGATGCCCAAGGAAGATTATTTTCCAAAAGCTTTATATACTCTTGATATCGGCCACAATGATCTCGGTGGAGGGTCCACCGGAAACCTGACTATTGAAAAAGTCAATGCTTCTGTTCCTGATATAGTCAACAAATTCTCAGCAAACGTTAAGGTGACAATAATTTCATCATCTACTTGATTCATAAGCCTTGTGGTTGTGGAATCAGACGCATTTTTCACCGTTAACACAACATGCCTTGATTTCTGGTCTCCAATCTCCATTGTAGCAGCTGAATAACAGGTGGGTTCCTATTTATTTGCAGAATCTATACAGCTCGGGAGCTAGATCATTTTGGATTCACAACACGGGACCAATTGGTTGCTTGCCTTACCTTCTGACAGTCTTTCCCTCAGCAGAAAAGGACCCTGCCGGTTGCCTAAAGCCTCACAATGAAGTAGTTCAGTATTTTAATCTCAAGTTAAAGGAAGCAGTCGCTCAACTCAGAAATGAATTTCCTTCAGCCGCTTTCACATATGTAGACATCTACTCTGTCAAGTACTCCCTCTTTGCTGAACCCCAAAAACACGGTATGCCCCCAAAGATCGCATTCCATTTGCTGAACATTTCTGCAAGAAATCAAGGATCCGCAAATGATTTGTTTTATATATGATTCTGATTGATTTTCAGGATTCGAGCTTCCCCTTGTGACATGTTGCGGCTATGGAGGCCAATACAACTACAGCAGTATTAATGGAGTTGTATGTGGACGAACAATTCCAGTCAATGGCACCAATATTTTTGTGGGTTCATGTGATCGTCCATCAGTTCGAGTAATTTGGGATGGAATTCACTTCACCGACGCAGCTACCAAGTATGTTTTTGATCAAATTTCCACCGGATTGTTCTCAGATCCACCTGTTCCACTCAAACAGGCATGCCAGAGGACTTCAAATTGAACTTTGTTAATTATATATGAACATTACACACATGAAAAGACCAAAGTCTAATTTTGTTATTATTGTGTATCATGTAATAAGAGCCTACAGATTAGTTGGGATCCAACATACCGGTAGCTAGATCTAGAAAAAATAGTCTACCCCGTCTGGCCTATTAGCTTAGAATACATTTGACTACCGGGGTTATATATTACACAATGAAGGTAATTGGTTTGGGATTCTTTTAACCATGTGGAAAGAGACATTTAAAAATGAGGCTCCATTTGATAGAGGTGTAGATGGCCACGCCGATCTGTTTTGCCAGCTTCGAGATGTTGCTTAAATCTCAACCAATGTCCATTATATATTTAGACTAATAAATTTTAAATTTATTATTAAAAATTTTAATTTTATATTAAAGTTTTAATATTTAATTTAAAAAACATTTTAGAATTGAAAAATAATAGATAAAATCATTTTTTTAATATAATATGTTGTCACTCGCGGAGTTGGGCCAGTACAACTTCAATGCAGAAGCTCTATGCGGGAGAACGATTATAGTTAATGGCACCAAGATTTTTGTGGGTTTCATGTGAACATCCAGCGGTTCCAGTCATTTGGGATGCAGTTCCCTACACTTAGGCATCTAACAAGATTGATTTTGATCAAATTGCCACAGGATCGTTCTCAAATTCACCCGTGCCCTTTAAACATGCATGTCCGAGGACTTTCAAATTAACCTTTTGCTAAGCAAAGGACAAAGGATTAAACCAAAATCTAACTAGTCACTGGTGGTGTCATAGAAAGTTCAAATCTTTAATGACATTCATTGATAAATTAATTAGCTAATCACAAAAGTTTAATTATATGTATATATTTATATAATACATTAATTTTCAAAAGGAAAAAAAGCAATCAAAAAATGGAGTATTTAGTTTTAATTATAGAAAGTTCCATTGTAGTAGAGGTGATCATGGGCAGGGCCGAGTCAGGTTTTGGTTTACGAAAAATACAAAGTTAACTTGTTCAAGCTTGGCCTGACTCGACTATTCGAGTCTAACTTTATGTCCAAAATCTGCATAGATTTTAATATGCTTATTCAAGGTCCGCACAAAAGTCTTTTCAAATTTTTTTACCTTAAATTAAAATTAGAAAATTAAGAATTATAACATTATTTTCTTTAAGAAAAAAAAGAATTATAAAATAATTTTTAGAATTATGTAGGTTTATTAAAAAAATATATAACATGTAATATTTAAAATCTTCTATACATATTTAATATTTCTAGACAAAAAAATTATATATGTTGTGGAACCTGAAGTTCCCACATCGCTCGCACACGGGATTGTGTGCCTGCTTATAAGTAGGGCCTGAAGCCTTTACTTGTAAGACGCGTTTTGAAAGCGGTGAGGTACCTGAAGTACCAAAGCGGACAGTATCTTACAAGCTGTCTATAACACGTTATCAGCACGATGCTCGCAATGAAGGGGTGTGTTGTGGAACCTGAAGTTCTCACATCGCTCGCACACGGGATTGTGTGCCTGCTTACAATCCCTGCTTATAAGCAGGGCCTGAAGCCTTTACTTGAAAGACGCGTTTTGAAAGCCGTGAGGTACCTGAAGTACCAAAGCGGACAGTATCTTGCAAGCTGTTTATAACAATATAAATTATATTATATGAAAAACGGCTGAACCCGAGCTATATTAGAGTTATAAAGTCTAAAATCAAGGTATAGCCTGTTTTCTAAGCGAACTTGCTTCTTTGTCCAAAGTCAATATTCAGGCCTTATTGTTTTGTCATAATCCTCTTATTTTTCAAACGAATCTTCAAGTTTGAACAGATAGTCCAATGCTTAAACAGCTCCACTAAATGGGTTGGTCAATTTCATCAAAATTATGCATCTGAAACGGTGATCACATCCAAAAAGCTTATTCTAGATTGTTCAAACCGTCTTCGTAAGATGGGGATTTCTCCACAAAATGAAAGTCAAATGTCAGAACTGTCACATTCTGCATTCCTTTATAATAAAGTTTCAACTATAAAAAATAGTAGAAAAAAATAGATAATATCACTTTCTCCGCAAGCAAATATAGAGGAATGTAATAATGTGAAGGTAAAGAAAGTTCTATTTTTTTTTGGATCAAAGTGATAAGAATGCGGACAAGTGGTGTAAGGTATTTAAATTCAAGTTTTTACAAATTCTTTTTGGTAGATAATTTATAAGTTCAAAAAGATTTATAGAATTAGAGTTTTTAAATCTTTTAATGAGGTTAACAACTTATTCCTTCCTTGTTCTTAAATTTTTTTTATTAAAAAAAAGTTCTATTTGGGTTGTCACTTTTTATTATTATTAATATTTAAATAAATAGGTTAAAAGGGTTGCCAAAAAATAAGTCAACTATTACAATATAGATCATCACAAATCCTGGATTGATCCATGGATAAGTTTAATTATTTTTCTTTACTAGAGAATAATGTTTTTAATTTGAAATCATTTGACATTTATGAAAAAAAAAATACTAATATTCTAACTTCATTAATCTAGGCTGAGTTGAAAATCCAACTTGTATGAGAATAATGTTTTTAAAAAATCAGTTGAAATTTATATAAAAAAAAATTACAAAGATTCTAACATCAAATTAATCTTCGTTGAGTTGAAAATTCAACTTGTTTATATATATTTATTGTAACCCAAAAAAAAAAAGAAAAAACTTGTATATATTTATGTGTCGCATCGATCATATAACACTTAACGTCTTTTTCTGAATAAAAGCTCCACCCATGAAGTTTCCCACCATATCCCTTCTCGTATTCATGCCCATCCTACTCCATGCCACCATTTTGAATCCTCTTGTCCACGCATGCAAAAACTGTGATTTCCCTGCTATCATTAACTTTGGTGACTCTAATTCGGACACCGGCGGATTTGCTGCGTCCTTTTCTCCTCCAAATTCTCCTTTTGGAGATACCTACTTTCACAAGCCCGCCGGCCGATTCTCCGACGGCCGGCTCATCATTGATTTCATATGTATGCATATCACCTTCATCTTCATTACATATTGTGTTAGTATATAATTGGTATTGTTCTTTGTTGTGGATGGTACAGCTTTCGCATGATATGTTTAATTATGTTTATGTGTACCTTCAGCGGGTTTAGGCTGATAAATCCATTACGTTCAAGATCCAAATTGTCCTAGATAAATGTGTATGTTCATTAGCCAAATTGTTCTTTTTGTATAGTTCGTAGGTCAAATTGTACATTAAGCCCCTAAATATTGAAAGAAAAATACACATATATACAGGCGTAATATATAATACACTCAGCATACTGAATATTGTTGCAGCCCGAATAAGCAAAAAAAATATTGTTGTAGATTTTCCATGGTTTCTTCATTACTTTTTTGACTTACAACAAAGTTCCATTGCATCAGCTGAAGCTTTCGGACTCCCGTTTCTTAACTCATATCTTGATTCACTGGGGGCCAATTTCTCACATGGTATAAACTTTGCCGAGTTCGGATCAACAATCAGACTACCAGATAGGATTTTTCCTCATCATGGGGGGCTAAATCCATTCTATTTGGATCTACAGTATTCCCAATTTGTGCAATTCAAGGCTAGATCAGAAATGATTAGGAAACAAGGTTAGTCAATATATTTAACTTTCTTCCATCACATTAGTTCTTCTATAGAAGGTCGATTTCACTTTTAGTTTATTTGTTATATATGTTTGTGATGTTGGATTCGGCTTTTTGTAAACATTACTTAGGAAACTTGTTGGCAAGTTTGATGCCCAAGGAAGATTATTTTCCAAAAGCTTTATATACTATTGATATTGGCCACAATGATCTTGGTGGAGGGTTCACCGGAAACCTGACTATTGAAAAAGTCAATGCTTCTGTTCCTGATATAGTCAACAAATTCTCAGTAAACGTTAAGGTGATAATAATTTCATCATCTAATTGATTCATATGCCTTGTGGTGGTGGAATCAGATGCATTTTTCCACCGTTAACACAACATGCCTTGATTTCTGATCTCCAATCTCCATCGTAGCAGCTGAATAACAAGTGGGTTCTTATTTATTTGCAGAATCTATACAGTTCGGGAGCTAGATCATTTTGGATTCACAATACAGGACCACTTGGTTGCTTGCCTTACCTTCTGACAGTCTTTCCCTCAACAGAAAAGGACGCTGCCGGTTGCCTAAAGCCTCACAATGAAGTAGTTCAGTATTTTAATCTCAAGCTAAAGGAAGCAGTAGCTCAACTCAGAAATGAATTTCCTTCAGCCGCTTTCACATATGTAGACATCTACTCTGTCAAGTACTCCCTCTTTGCTGAACCCCAAAAACACGGTATGCCCCCAAAGATTGCATTCCATTTGCTGAACATTTCTGCAAGAAATCAAGGATCCGCAAATGATTTGTTTTATATATGATTCATTGATTCTCCAGGATTCGAGCTTCCCCTTTTGACATGTTGCGGCTATGGAGGCCAGTACAAGTACAACAGTACTAATGGAATTGTATGTGGACGAACAATTCCAGTCAATGGCACCAATGTTTTTGTGGGTTCATGTGATCGTCCATCAGTTCGAGTAATTTGGGATGGAATTCACTTCACCGACGCAGCTGACAAGTATGTTTTTGATCAAATTTCTACAGGATCGTTCTCAGATCCACCTGTTCCCTTGAAACAGGCATGCCAGAGGACTTCAAATTGAACTTAAACAACAGACACATAAAAGACCAGAGTCTAGTTTATTTCTTATTGTACATCATGTAATAAGTGTCTACCCAGCCCGGCCTATCTTTAGCAAGAGAACATTTGACCGGCTGGGCTATATTCTTTTTTCCCAGAAGTGCAAAATTTGCTCTCATCCCGAATACAAAGCTTCATGAATATGACAATTTATAAGCATGGTTTGCTATGGCTTTCACAAAACAACAAACATAAGAGAGAAACTAAAATCTACCACAATCAGGATCCACAAGGCACATCAAAATACATTAGCTGGTAACCCCACGAATTTTTGTTACAAATTTAAGCATGTGCAATAAAACCTTTTGAGTCCTAAGGATTGGACCATTAAAGACAAAATCCAAATGAAATGATGATTTTTTCACCAGGCAGTCACTTTAATGATCTGGTTTCTTCAAGTTCAAACAATTATCCGCTGCTTGACTGAATAACTCCTGGACCTGTTTTAGTTCCTTCTCTGCGGCCTCCAGTTGGTTCTGAAGTTGTTGGCCTACAAGATCATTTTCAGCCTGGAGTTGAGCAATCCTTCTAAGTTGGGCGTCCTCCCCTCCCTCGGTAGATGGAAGTGCTGCCACCAATGCATCAAACTGTTTAGCAGCCTTAACAAGAGCAGCACTCATAAGCTTTGGTTGGTCAGCGACAGCATTCGCTGTCGCTGAAGAATCCTCGGTGGGATTAGCAGGAGGTTCCGGGTAATTTGGGGAAAGCCTGACGGGTGGAGCATCTCTTTGCATTGTCCCAAAGGTGTTGAAGGCTAGGGCAGCTATTGAATTTACTTGTTCTTGTAATTGGGAAATTATATCCATCTTCCTATAAAAGAAAACCCAAATATTATAGGACAGATCGACCACAGAAGAGCCAATAAAAGAATCTATTACCTGTTGTATGTTGATTTCTTGAATTGATGAAGCCTTGAAGATGCAAGGAGATGAAGGATGTGGATGTCAGGGAACGCGGAGAAGGATCACGATAAATCTGGTCTTCTTCTTCTCCGCTGGTAGTTGTACCGTAGCAAGTACTGGAAACTGGAAACAATATTAAAATCAGGTTATTAAAATCTGTACTCTTTGACCTAGCACTAGCAGTGCCGCGCACAAAGGAACTTGGGAGGCTGTAATTCTAAGTCACCGCCAGCTTGGGCCTGGGCTATATATCACACAATGTGAAGGTAATTGGTTTGGGATTTTTTTGTTCAAGGCTTGGCCGGGCTGAGCTCTGTTGACACCTCCAAGATCTTGTTTAACGCTCCACCCAAGTCAGTTGTATATTTAGATTAATAAATTTTTGTTATGAAAATGGACAAATACAAGTTGTGTAAATTATTTAAGATGTAAAAATCTGTAGGATGAATAATGTATATCACTATTCATGGGGCCCACATGTGAAAATTTCAAACCGTGGAACTCACATGTGCAAAATTTTCAAAGTTTGCATAGTAATTATTTCGTTTATAAATTGATATCGAATGAAGAGAAGAAATTATCAGATCTCTTCATAAAGTCATCAGCTTGCCTTTTTTTTTCTTCCCTCACTTTTCATCTTCTGAATTAATGGATGCTGCTAAATGGTCACAGTACACTTTCCATAACACGTTATCGGCACGAGTGTTCTAAAGTGAAGCAAATTTAAAGCTAGGTAAGTTCTTAAGGTTTGATTCCATATAAAAAAATTATTATTTTATTTAACTTTTTCCTTTACACTAGATAATTTCAATTTTTATTTTGTAAAGATTTACTTCTAAATATTTTTGACACCAGAAGTTGTCAACCTAATTTTAACACCAGAAGTTGTCAACCTAATTGAGACCATTCGTTTCAGAATTATGGCAAATATTGAAAAGCCCAAATTCCAAATTTTGGATGTAAGTGGCAATAACTATTTGTCATGGTGTCTCGATATTGAATTGCATCTCCAAGGCCAAGGTCTTACAGCTACCATTGGTGAAAATGGAAATGCTAATGATAAAGATAAGGCAAATGCTTTGATTTTTATCCGTCGGCATCTAAGTGATAGCCTAAAAGTTCAATATCTATCTGTCCGAGATCCCTTGATCTTATGGACAAGATTGAAAGAGCGGTATGATCATACCAAAACTGTCATCCTCCCTCAAGCACAATATGATTGGCAACATCTGAGGTTGCAGGATTTCAAGTCCGTATCTGATTATAATTCGGCATTGTATGATATTGTGTCACGGCTTGAACTTTGTGGTGTTAAGCTTACTGAGGCTGAGCTTTTAGAGAAAACATTCTCCACCTTTCATGCTTCGAATATTGTATTGCAACAGCAATACCGGCAGTGCCAGTTTAAAACATATTCTGAATTGATCTCAGTCCTGTTGACTGCAGAACAAACAAATGAGTTGCTGCTTAAAAATAATGATTTAAGACCTGCTGGCTCTAAGGCATTTCCTGAAGCAAATGCCGACTCAAGTAAGAATGTTGGTCGTCCTAGAGGCCGTGAGCGCAGGCATGGGAATTTTTTCCGTAAGGGTGGTGGGAGATTTAACCGTAATATAAATAACTCCCCCACACAACCCTAAAGGTAAAAAGCCCATGAAGAAGCATGATGATAGTACCTGTCATCGTTGTGGAATGACTGGTCATTGGTCACGTACCTGTCGTACGGCCAAACATTTGGTTGATCTATACCAAGCATCCCAGAAGGAGAAAAGCAAGCATGTTAAGACCCATGCCATTGACCTAACTGAGACTGATACTGAAGTCAATAAGGTTTTGGTCAATGAAAACTGTCATATTCTTGGCAATGAAAAACCTTTTGAGGTTTCTGATTTCTTTTTATAATGTTGATGAAAATAATAAGTCCCTAGAAATAGATCCTGAGGGTTTTCATCTATGTTTTGCCATACCCTTGGATAATTATATTACCAAGAAAGATATTAAATAAATATGGTCGTCAATAAAATCCGTGAGGTCCTGAAGTACCAATGCGGACAATATCCATATTTGTTGGTTTATAAAATCATGAGTTTTATTACATATTTATTGGTTTATATTTTGCATCATATTATTAATTTGTTAAATTTGATGGAATTTGACACCTGAAGTTGTCAAGATAAATACAAATGGGACACATTGAGAAAAAAGAAGATATATGTTTGCTTGATAGTGCTACAACGCATACTATACTTTGTGGCAAACACTTTTTCTCAAATGTGACATTGCGCAAGGCAAATGTTCAGACAATATCTGGTCCTGTTAATATTATAGATGGCTATGGGACTGCCACAGTTATTTTGAAGATGCATTGTTGAGCGGTAGATCAAAAAGAAATCTACTTAGCTACAAAGATGTACGCCGTAATGGGTACCATCTAGAAACAGTTAATAAGCAAAATAAGGAATTTCTTTGCATCACTTCCTACAAGATGGGCCAGAAGACCATCCATGAGAAGCTGGAAGCTTCTGGTATGGGATTATATTTTGTCCCAATACGATTTATAGAATCATATGCTACAATGCCCTGGAAACTAATGAACCCTGATGTGTTCAAACTTTGGCATGATCGCCTTGGTCATCCAAGAGATACAATGATGCAAAGAATCCTTAAAAATACTCGTAGACACCCTTTAAAAGATACAAAGGTGTTGTTGTCCAAAGATTACATTTGTGAATCTTGTTCACAAGGAAAGCTCATTACTAAACCTTTCATGACAAAGGTTGATTATGAATCCCCTTCATTCTTGCATAGAATCCAGGGTGATATCTGTGGGCCGACGCATCCTACAGATGGTCCCATGTTTGCCTATTATCAACGCACAACGTCGCTTTTGCACGTTTGCTTGCACAGATAATAAAGCTTCGAGCTCATCTCCTAGATTATCAAATTAAAAGCATAAGAATGGATAATGCTGGTGAGTTCACATCAAAGAATTTTGATGTTTATTGCGCTTCATTAGGAATTGAAGTTGAACATCATGTCCCACATGTTCATACTCAAAATGGATTAGCAGAATCCATGATTAAGCGCATTCAAATTATTGCTCGAACTTTATTGATGAGGACAAAGCTCCCATCCTCAGCGTAGGGTCATGCTGTTTTACATGCTGCATCTTTAATTAGATTGCGCCCCACTACTTCTCATTTATATTCCCCTCTTCAGTTAGTCTTGGGCCAGGAGCCAGACATTTCATATCTTCGCACCTTTGGTTGCGCGGTACAAGTGCCTGTAACACCACCGCAAAAGACCAAAATAGGTCCCCAACGCCGTTTGGGCATTTATGTTGGGTTTGATTCACCGTCTATTATTCGGTTCCTTGAACCATTGACAGGTGATTTATTTACCGCTAGATTTACGGATTGTCATTTTGATGAGACATTATTCCCATCACTTGGGATACCAAAAGCTTCCACATATGGAAAGCTAAAAAATGTCGAGATTTTCTCATGGAATGAGAAAAGTTTGTCTCGTTTAGACCTAAGAACACCTGAATGTGAAAATGAGGTGCAACGATTGATCCATTTACAAGCTATTGCAAATCAAATGCCTGATGCATCTAATGAGACTACTAAAGTTACAAAGTCTCATATCCCAGCTGCGAATGTTCCAGCTAGGATAGATGTTCCTGTAGAACCACCCGAAATGGATCTAAATGTCCCGCGCCTGAAGCGTGGTAGACTGATGGGATCAAAGGACACTATTCCTCGAAAAAGAAAGGGGAGGAATTTAGAATCTGCTCCAGATGAGCACATTAATCTTTCTCGAGGAAAGTAAATTGCACCTGAAGTGCCACAACATAATATTCAAAGAGAGCATATTGCCCTTGAAGTGGCACAAGTTCATGAGCATATTGCCCCTGAAGTGGTACAAACCCATGAAAAGATCACCAACCTTGAGAATACTGAAATTTCCATCAGTTATTGTAATGAGATATGGGATCGAAATGAGATAATCATTTGTGATGCATTTGCTCTCTCAGTTGCTCATGAGATTATGAATGATGATTATGAACCTCGGTCTATAACCGAATGCCGTCATAGGCGAGATTGGCCTAAATGGAAGGAAGCAATCCAAACTGAATTGACTTCCCTTGCCAAACGTAATGTTTTTGGGCCTATTACTAAAACCCCTGATAATGTAAAACCTGTTGGATACAAATGGGTCTTTGTCCGGAAACGAAATGAGAAAAACGAGATCGTGAGGTATAAAGCCCGACTCGTAGCCTAAGGTTTCCTACAGAGGCCTGGGATAGATTATGATGAAACATATTCACCAGTAGTGGATATAGTTACCTTTCGTTTCCTTATAAGTTGGGTTGCCCAAGAAAATTTTGAAATGCGTCTTATGGACGTTGTGACAGCATATTTATATGGTTCATTAGATTTCAATATCTATATGAAAATTCCCGAAGATTTCAAAATGCCTGAAGCATGCACTCCCCGCAACTTATTCTCAGTAAAGTTGCAAAGATCTTTATATGGGTTAAAGCAATCCGGCCGCATGTGGTACCAACGTTTAAGTGAATACCTGACTAAGGAAGGGTACATAAATGATCCCATCTGCCCATGCGTGTTTATTAAAATATCTGAAACCGGATTTGCTATTATAGCAGTTTATGTCGACGACATGAATTTAATTGGGACTCCTGAAGAGTTATCTGAAACTGTTGAATATTTGAAAAAGGAGTTTGAGGTTAAAGATTTGGGTAAAACCAAACTATGCCTTGGTCTAGAGCTTGAGCACAAAAAGAATGGAATATTTGTCCATCAGTCAGCATACACTAAGAGATTGCTTAGACGTTTTAATATGGACAAGGCTCACCCATTGAGCACCCCTATGGCTGTAAGGTCTCTTGCCCCCAAAAGGACCCGTTTCGTCCTAAAGAATCTGGTGAGGATATACTTGGTCCTGAAGTACCATTCCTCAATGCAATCGGGGCTTTGATGTACTTGGGACAGTGCACGAGACCAGATATCGCTTTTGCGGTAAATGTGTTGGCACGTTTCAATTCTGAGCCAACCCGGAGACATTGGAATGGGATTAAACATATCTTCCGTTATCTCCGAGGAACCATTGATTTGGGGTTATTCTATTCTAAGAATACTACTAACTCTGGTTTAGTAGGTTATGCTGATGCAGGATATAAATCTGATCCGCATAGAGCTCGCTCCCAAACCAGTTATCTATTTTGCTATAATGATACGGCCATTTCTTGGCGTTCCACTAAACAAACACTTGTTGCAACATCTTCCAACCACTCTGAAATTATTTCCCTATTTGAGGCCGGAAGAGAGTGTGTTTGGTTAAGATCTATGATATATTGTCCTGAAGACAGTATAATGCTAGTGGATTCAAACCGGTGATAGATTCTCCCACTATAATTTATGAGGATAATGCTGCTTGTGTTGCACAAGTCAGGGGAGGATATATTAAAGGTGATAAGACCAAGCACATCTCGCCAAAATTTTTCTATACTCATGAACTCCAGGAAAGTCGACAAGTTGATGTTAAACAGATTCGCTCTTCGATAATCTTGCAGATTTATTTACCAAATCTTTGCCAACATCAACATTTGAGAAATTAGTTTATGGCATTGGTATGCGGCGAGTCAGTAAAATGCAAGATTGAATTCCCCAGAAGTGGAAATGTTTAGATGCTCCAGAAGTAGCAGTTTGTTTTATCTCAGGGGGAGCGATTATGGACATAAGTGCACTGTACTCTTTTTTCCTTCTGTCCGGTTTTTGTCCCACTGGGTTTTTCCGACTTAAGGTTTTTAATGAGGCAGTAATAGCACGTCCAATCAGGCCACTAAAGTAGCCCCACCTATATTGTCCTGAAGACAAGCATATGTTGTCCTGAAGACATATTAGACGGACTTAATTGTATTGTACTCTTTTTCCCTTATGCTCAGTTTTTTCCCACTGGGTTTTTTCGACTTAATGTTTTTAACGAGACAGTACACGTCCAAATTTTAATAGTGGCATTTGTCCAAGGGGGAGTGTTATGAAAGTGGACAAATGCAAGTTGTGCAAATTGTCTAAGATGTGAAAATTTGCAGGATGAATAGTGCATATCACTATTCATGGGGCCCACATGTGAAAATTTCAAACCGTGGGGCCCACATGTGCAAAATTTTCAAAGTTTGCATAGTAATTATTTCGTCTATAAATTGATATCGAATGAAGAGAAGAAATTATCATATCTCTTCATGAAGTCATCAGTTTGCCTTTTCTTTTCTTCCCTCACTTTTCATCTTCTGAATTAATGGATGCTGCTAAATGGTCACAGTACACTTTCCATAACAATTTTAAATTTATTATTCATTAATAAAACTTGTTTTTATAATAAGTATTTTAAAGTTTTAATATTTGAAAAAAAAAATTAGAATGGAGAATAGAGATAAAATAATTTTTTTGATAATATCAACGGAGTTGGGCCAAGCCTTGAAATCCTTGTCCAAGGTTGGCCCATGGGCTTGGACAAGTAAAATTGCATAAATGTTTCTACCGTTTAACAAAAATGAATGACAAAGAATAAAACCAAAAAAAATAAGCATATTATTATGATTTATAAATCACGGGATTGATCCAGAAGTTTAATTATTATTTTTGTTTGATTGAGAATAACGTTTTAATTGTGGTAATCGCTGATAGTTAAGTTGCATCTGAAATTAATAAAATTTCCAAAAATCCTAACAACAAAGAGCGTTAAATTAGTAAGTTTATCCTGTCTTATGTCAAAAATAGAAAATAGTAGTTTATCTATCTCAAAGGCCAAGATTCTAAATCTATCTAGGCTCTGAGTTCAAAATTCTACTTGTGGGTAAATGTTGTCATTTCATTTATAAGACCTAACATCTCTTTGCTTAATTGCTTTCCTACGCAAAAGGCCTCTATATCTGTGTCTTAATAAACCTCCAACCGCCAACCACCATGAAGTTTCCCACCACCATGTCTAGACAGGCCATTTCCCTCTTTGTTTTCATGCTCGTCCTGCAACCCCATGCCACCATTTGGAACCCCATTGTCCATGCACGCCAGAACTGCCATTTTCCCGCTATTATTAACTTTGGTGACTCTAATTCCGACACCGGCGGATATGCTGCTTGCTTTGGTCCTCCACCTTCTCCCCATGGAGAAACCTACTTTCATGACGTGCCTGCCCGCCGTTTCACCGACGGCCGCCTCATCATTGATTTCGTAGGTATGTATTATAAAGTTCGCACGACATGCACCTTCAATATTCTTAGTACGTATAAGTCCTGTCGTTCGATTTCATCACATGAGCTCTTTTACGATGCGTTTTCATCAAATGAGATGGGAAATGCAACTTCTTCTTTTTGTAGTTTTTCTTCTAATGAAAAATTATTGCAATGTGCTTAGAAATTATAAAAGGAAAATAGAATGTTATGGTCTTACATCCAGCATATATTCTAAATATTCTTATAGAATTTTCATAGCTTACGCTATTATTTCACAAAAAAGTTGCATTATATTGTATCATGATCAGCTGAAGCTCTTGGACTCCCATTTTTGAACGCGTATCTTGATTCAGTGGGGACCAACTTCTCCCATGGCATAAACTTTGCCGCCGTATCAGCGACAATCAGATTACCAAATTCTGTTATACCTAATGGACAGTTTAGTCCATTCTATTTGGATCTACAGTACTCGCAATTTGTGCAATTCAAAAACAGATCACAAATGATTAGGGAACAAGGTTGGTATAGATTCGTGAACCGTTTTTAATCACATTAACTTTTCTATGGAAGTACTTGATTTCAATCAATTCCTCAAGTTTTTGATCTTTTGGCTTTTTTCCCTGCCATACATAGGAAAGTTGTTCGCAAGTTTAATGCCCAAGGCAGAGGATTTTCCGAGCGCTTTATATGCTTTTGATATTGGCCAAAATGATCTTGCTGAAGGGTTCTTTGGAAACCTGACTATTGAACAAGTTAATGCTTCTGTTCCTGGTATAGTCAACAAATTCTCAGCAAATGTTAAGGTAATTATTTTGTCAGCCTTGTTGAATGGTCAGATGCATTTTTTCCTACTAATCTTCCATTGTAGCAACAGAAAAACGAGTGGGATGTTGGTTTTTACTTTTTACTATCTGTAGAATCTATATGCTTTGGGAGGTAGATCTTTTTGGATTCACAACATCGGACCAATCGGTTGCCTGCCTTTCCTTCTGACAGCCTTTTCCTCAGTAGAAAAGGACTCCGCCGGTTGCCTAAAGCCTCACAACGAAGTAGCTCAGTATTTTAATCTTAAGTTAAAGGAAACAGTAGCTCAACTTAGAAATGAATTTCCTTCAGCTGCTTTCACGTATGTAGACATCTACTCGGTCAAGTTCTCCCTCTTTGCTGAATCCCAAAAATATGGTACGCTCCCAAAGATTGCATTAGATTTGCTGAATATTTTCATAAGAAGTAAAGGATTGTTGCAAATGGTTTATTTCATATCTGATTCTGATTTATTTTCAGGATTTGAGGATCCCCTTGTGACTTGTTGTGGTTATGGAGGCCAGTACAATTTCAGCACTCAAGTTCTATGTGGGGGAACAATTACTGCTAATGGCACCAAGATCTTTGTGGGTTCATGTGAACGGCCATCAGTTCGAGTAATCTGGGATGGAGTTCACTACACCGAGGCAGCTAACAAGTTTGTTTTCAATCAAATTTCTACAGGATCGTTCTCAGATCCACCCGTTCCCTTGAAACAAGCATGCCTGTCGACTTCAAATTGAACTTTCGTTAATTAGCATAAACATCAGACGCATGAAAAGACCAAAGTCAAATTTAGTTTTTTTTTTTTTTGGCTACAAATCAGGGTACTAAGACCCGGGGAGGGGGATGGCAGGGGTTCGACCCCTGCTTTGATGACTCTCAAGTCTCTTAGCCACCAGCCAAGAGGTAGAGCTCAAAGTCAAATATAGTTCTTATCGTGTATCATGCACGTGTCTACCCCGTCCGGCCTTTTTTAACAGAAAATTGAAAATATCGGGTTGGAAGTTTCTTCTGTTACACTCTAGTAAGCAGACTTAGTGGTGAAGGGCCCAGTTGAAGTTCGACTCCAGATAATCTTATCAAGGCAATTGGTAAGGGTTTCTTCTATATATATAATGTGATGGACCCCGGGATTCTTCTACATAAGTGAAGAGACACTTAAAAATAAGACTCCTTTTGGACAGGTGTCCATGGCAAGGCCCGGCTCGGTTGACAGCTCCAAGATCTTGTTTAAGGCTCGACCCAAGCCAATTATATATTTAGACTAATAAATTTTGAATTTATTATTAATAACAATGATTTTTGTATTAAAATTTTAATATCGAAGAAAACATTTTAGAATTGAAAATAGATAGAATAATTTCTTAAATATAGTATATAGTATATTGTCACTGGCGGAGTTGGGCCAAGCATTGAAATCCATGTCAAAGTTTGGCCCATGGGCTTGGACAAGTATAGAATTTCATAAAATTTTATCTTTTGGGTGAAAATTTCATAAATGTTTTGACCTTTTAACAAAAATGAATAGAAAATTAAAGAACAATTAAAAAAAACAAAACTTAAAACACCTCCCAAACATATAATAAACTATACTTATATCTTTTTTTTGTTCCGTAACAAATTTCCTTTTAATCCGTCTAATCTTATATAAGATAGCTTACCTACTTGGTTGAATTATAATTTTGTATTAAAGAAATCAATATTATGTGAAAATTTCCATTTTGATCTCTAAGTTGGGAATTAGTAGTTTTAGAAGTGAATTATTTCGTAATTTTGTCCAAAAAACTTTTTTTAATACTTTTTATATTTATTAAAAACACTTAAATGTGAAAATTCAACATTTTTTTATGTCGTAAAAATTGTGCTAATATTTGTTCTTTCTTTTTTAACTTTTTAATTTCCTTTTATTTTTTCTCATATATAAATTTATTAATTTTTTAAATTTTATTTAATTGTTATTTGTGAAATTATAGATGAACATCATATTAATTTTTTTTTCTCTCAACGAATTGATCAAATGAAATTCTATATATACCTGCAATGTTAACGTAGAACAAATTACTAGTATAAATTAATTATAATTTATAAATCATGGGATTAATTATTATTTTTGTTTAATCGAGAATAATGTTTTTAACTGGGGAAATCTCCGATAACTTGCAACTGAAATTTATAAAATTTACAAAAATTCCTAACAAGAAAAAGTCAATTGGTTTTATCTTTGTCAAACGCCAAGACTCTAAAATCTACCTAGGCTTTGTGTTGAAAATTCTACTTGTGTGTATAAACGTTGTCACCCTCATCGTACAGCGTCTCTTTAAATATCTTTCCTACGCAAAGGGACATTTATGATCTGTTCTAATTACCTCCAACGACCATGAAGTTTCCCACCACCATGTCTAGACAGGCCATATTCCTCTTTCTTTTCATGCTCGGCCTGCAACCCCACGCCACCATTTGGAACCCTATCGTCCATGCAGACGAAAACTGTGATTTTCCTGCTATTATTAACTTAGGTGACTCTAATTCCGACACCGGTGGATATGCTGCTGCTTCCTTTAATTATCCTGAACCAACTTCTCCTTATGGAGACACCTACTTTCACATGCCCGCCGGCCGTTTCTCCGACGGCCGCCTCACCATTGATTTCATAGGTATGTATGACAAGTACGACATGCACCTTTTGATTAATATTCTTAGTGTATATATTAGTCCTGTCCTTCGATTCATCACACGAACTCTTTTAATGTGTTTGATTATGTTTATGTTCACAAAATATATGTGTATTCAGCCGGTTTAGGCTAATAAATCCACTTGAAATTGTCCCAAAAAGGGGGTAGGAAAATTGACACAAGGCGACAAGCAATAGCTAGATTGACAAAAGTAGTTGATTTCCGTGCACTTATGGTGGCTGAAAATTCCACGGTTCTCCGTTTAAAGTCTGGCACCTGTATTAGATGATTACACCCAAAATGCTCCTTTTACGTTTCTAAATTGATTTAGGTCCACGTAGATACAAGTGTATAGGAATTTTTGTTTTTTTCCCTGTTCCTGAGAATCCTCCTGAGGACTTAACCGTCTGATCATTGCTAAAAATTAATGCTTCATTATAAGATCTGTGTGCATGTGCACACCGACACTTTTTAAATTGAGTGAAAAGAAGTCCCATATATCCCTTAAATAAAATATTATATTTAAATTTTATGAAAAGAAAAAATTAGGCATAAATGAGCTTCCGTACTCTTTTTTTTTTGCCATAAGCTTGCATATTATTTTTTTTTTAACCAAAAAGCTTCCATACTATTTAATATATTATTATTTCATTGATTAATTCAAGAATAAACTATGTGTTAATTTTAATTCTTTCGGTATATTGCTTACAAACTAATTTTCCAATTGGTGACATGTCTAGTATATGGTTTCGTTTCTAACTTGTCTTTGAACTACTAAAAATTGACTAAATGAGATGGGAAATGCAACTTCTTCTTCTTTTAGTTTTCTTCTGATGAAAAAATTATCTGCAGCCTGCTTGGAAAATTAAAAGGTAAATAAATAACCTAGCCCTAAATACCTTACGTTATGAATGAATTCACAAAAAAGTTGCATTGTATCAGCTGAAGCTCTTGGACGCCCATTTCTCAACGCATATCTTGATTCACTGGGGACCAACTTCTCACATGGTATAAACTTTGCCACGGCAGCATCGACAATCAGATTACCAACTGTTGTTATACCTAGGGGTGGGTTTAGTCCATTCTATTTGGATGTACAGTACTTGCAATTTGTGCGATTCAGAAATAGATCACAAATGATTAGGCAACAAGGTTGGTATATATATATATACACTTTTGCATGGAAGTATTTGATCTCAATCAATTCATTAAGTTTTTTTAATCTTTTGGCTTTTTCCTTGCATTACGTAGGAAATTTGTTCTCAAGTTTAATGCCCGAGGCAGACGATTTTCCGAAAGCTTTGTATACTTTTGATATTGGCCAAAATGATCTTGGTGAAGGGTTCTTTGGAAACCTGACTATTGAACAAGTTAATGCTTCTGTTCCTGATATAGTCAACAGTCTCTCAGCAAATGTTAAGGTAATTATTTTATCAGCCATTTGATTCATAACCCTTGTCGAATCAGATACATCTTTTACTACTAATATTCCTTTGTAGCAGCAGAATAACTAGTGGGACGTTGGTTTTTTTATTTATTTGTAGAAGCTATATGGTTTAGGAGCTAGATATTTTTGGATACACAACACGGGGCCAATTGGTTGCCTGCCTTACATTCTGGTCGCCTTTTCCTCAGTAGAAAAGGACTCTGCCGGTTGCCTAAAGCCTCACAATGAAGTAGCTCAGTATTTTAATCTCAAGTTGAAGGAAGCAGTAGCTCAACTCAGAAATGAATTTCCTTCAGCCGCTTTCACATATGTAGACATCTACTCTGTCAAGTACTCCCTCTTTGCTGAACCCCAAAAACACGGTATGCCCCCAAAGATTGCATTCCATTTGCTGAACATTTTTCCAAAAACTCAAGGCTTAGCTAGCAAATGATTTGTGATTTATATATGATTCTGATTTATTTTCAGGATTCGAGCTTCCCCTTGTGACATGTTGCGGCTATGGAGGCCCGTACAACTACAATGGAGCTTTATGTGGACAAACAATTACAGTAAATGGCACCAATATCTTTGTGGGTTCATGTGAACGTCCATCCGTTCGAGTAGTTTGGGATGGAATTCACTACACTGAGGCAGCTAACAAGTTTGTTTTCGATCAAATTTCCACCGGATCGTTCTCAGATCCACCTGTTCCCTTGAAACAGGCATGCCAGAGGACTCCAAATTAAATTCTTGCCCAGCATAGACATCAGACACATGAAATTAAAAACCAAAATATAAGTATATAACAATAGTTAAGTGTCTACCTCATGAATAAACCAGTGTAATAAGTATGTATCTCATGAATAAACCAGTGTAGTAAGTGTCTACCTCATTGCTGGCATATGTTGTTGTAATTGGCCTAAATCAATAACATTTGCATAATCATATAAGTAGCATTTTTTTTTTGAGGGAATACAATGTAATCTGATCATTATATCAAATAAATCTTTTATGCACAAACATCTATTAAGAAATCATCGGATAAAGAAACAAACTAAATTAATCAATACAAACTAACAACAAAACTAAACTAATATTTAAACTGGACAAAACTTACATATGGTTTATACATGTTGGGATTTGAACTTGAGACCTGAACCCTCATGAAAGGTGCACCTACCACTTGAACTAACGCTCCGGTGCATATAAGTTGAATGTTGTCTTCAGAGAGATATACCCATCTGCTGGATTTATGCAAGCATACAATTGCAAAATGTGACAGAATAGAACATAAACAAAAACTGCAATCACCATCCAGGAAAAATCAAACAAGACTACCGTAATTTGAATATTTGCATTACAGAAAGTTCAAATCCTTAATTCTCTACGAAACATCGAAGATACCATCCAAAATCTTGTAATCCTCATATTAGGAACATTTTCTTTGAGGAATATAGTTTTTTCATTTCCAAAACCATTTGCCTTTTCCAATATGAGAATATTGTAAGAATATATTATTCAAATCTGGTGAAATTTCAAGGGAGAGAAGCATTAGAATTTTCCACCTTACTCTCACTACAAAATACATTCCTTAAACTTCCCTCAGATCTGCTGGAAGAAACTTGGATGGAAGCGTCATCAGTGATTTCATGGGTATTTTATTCTGCTACCATGTCAAAGTTTCTTTTTTCACTTACATAGCTGCCATTTTTGGAAGCTTAACGCTCACTAGAATGACATGGTTTCCAACTGTTCACCTTATTGAAAGTTGGTAGAATACTAAGAAACTTGAGACAGAAAGTAAAGATTACTCAAAGCATACTTGTCAAAAGAAATTAAGAGAAAATTCGGTGCAACTACCGTGATTTGGTGCAGCAATGAGTCCTGTTTGCTTTAATTATATCAGCCCATGTCTTGATTTTCCAACTTCAGCCATGGTGCAAACTTTCCAGTATCAGCATCCACAATCACATTCCAAGGCAGAGGTCTAACAGAGGAATTTGCTTTATGTAGACACCTCATTTTTTATATATTATTTAATTTCTTTTCTTTCAGCCTTTCTTATTTTCTTTATTTATATTAGATTTTAATTTTAATTTTAATCTTACTTTAGTCTTATATTTTTCTTTTTCTTTTTCTTGGGTTTTGCTATTTGGAATTGAGCGTGCTTTGAAGATTAGAATAAGCATTGGAATTAGACATATGGTTTTCAAAATTGCAAACTGAAGCCCAAGTGTTATTTTTCCCATATCCCTTTTACACTTGACCCGAATGCACGCTAGAACCCAAAACCCCTTTTACATTCAAATAATAGTTCAAACCCAGTAATGACCCCTATTGACTCATACAATCCAAAACGACAGTGTTTTACTGCATGATTGACCAAATCAAAAGAAACAACTGTAGTCTGAACTAAACGTTGCCTCAATCCGCACCGTATCAGCTCACAAAGTTGCCATTCTGAGCACAGCAGCAAGGAGGCTAGAAGGGATGGCTACCTAGAAAATCTCCCAAATCCGACAATGCTTCTGAGATTCCCTCATTGCACTTTTATTTTTAATGAAAAATAAAAAAAACAATAAAAAAAAGGCCCATCATTCCCTACAAGCAAAAAAAAATAACTGACAAAGAGAATGGGTTGCCTTACCTGTTTCCGAGGATCGAGGCTTAAAAGGTTCGTCTATTTGGAGGATAGAGTTACAAGTTCCAAAGCAATCCTTGATCTTTGAGGTTTTTTGGGATTTAGAGAGAAGTGGGAGACAAGAGTGGTTGAAAAAAAGGAGAGGAAGGCCCCATTTTGTTTTTTTCTTTTCGGCAAGATTAGGAGCATGTGGTTGTTGTTGCAAAGGCTTGAAATAAAAAGGGGACGGCTAAAGAGAAGAAAAGAGTCAGGGGTGTTTGAAACACAGAACTCTACATCATTTGGAATGAAGAGAAGACAAGAGTGGTTGAAAAAAAAAGGAGAGGAGGGCCCCATTTTGTTTTTTTCTTTTCGGCAAGATTAGGAGCATGTGGCTGTTGTTGCAAAGGCTTAAGATAAAAAGGGGATGGTTGAAGAAAAGAAAGAGGTCAGGGGTGTTTGAAACGCAAAACTATACATCATTTGGGATGAAGAGAAGACAAGAGTGGTTAAAAAAAAGGAGAGGAGGGCCCCATTTTGTTTTTTTCTTTTCGGCAAGATTAGGAGTATGTGGCTGTTGTTGCAAAGGCTTGAGATAAAAAGGGGACGGCTGAAGAAAAGAAAGGAGTCAGGGGGTGTTTGAAACGCAGAACTCTACATCATTTGGGATGAAGAGAAGGCAAGAGTTGATCTGTTAAAAGGGTCGTGTGCGGTTTTCTGGCAAAGGCATCGGAGGTGATTGACGTTCTCTGTCTGCGTCTTAAAAGGGGAAGGTGAAAATACTGAAATCAAATTTTGTTTGAATATCTTTGTTTTATTTATTCATTATATCTTTTCTATTTCTGCGTTATTTGGGTTGTGATTTCTTTTTCATTGGACTACTAGTTTATCTTTTAATTTGGGCTTCCGATTTTCACATGAGATTGGGTTCCGTTGTCTTTGTTTTGGATTAATGCTTGCTATGATTCATGACTTTAATCTCGGGCTTGTGGTTGATACATTTATTTTGGACCCAGACTATTGTTTGTAATTTGGATTGCTTTGTGTAGTTATTGGCGTTGGATTTTATACATTTGTTGCCTAAGGTTTGTCCCATGATTATTTATGCTGGAATTATTGTTTAAAAGTTTAATTTTCAGCCAAGCATATTGGGTTATGGGTTCTATTCAGTTCGGGGGATATTGGGTTACGATATATGTATGTTTTGTACTATTCTTTAGGTAGAGCTTGGGTCGTAAACTTTTGTCTTGTGCCATTTTATTATTTTAGGTTTATTTAATATTTATATCATTTTAGTATTTTAGATCATTTAATATTTATGTCATTTTGGTATTTTAGGCCATTTCATATATTTTCATGTCATTTAGTATTTAGGTCATTTCACATATTTTCATGTCATTTAGAAATTTAGGGCATTTCACTATTTTTTATGTCATTTAATATTTATGCCATTTTAATATTTTAGGTCATTTAGTAATTTAGGCAATTTTAATATTTCCAAGCCATCATTCACTATTTATGCCATTTAGTATTTTCTAGGCTCATTTCTTTTTATGCCATTTAGTAATTCAGGATATCTTTTTTTTATGCCATTTAGAACTTTAGGACATTTCATTTTTATGACATTTAGTAATTTAGGACATTTTCAATATGTTTTTTTTTGCCATTTAGTAATTTAGAACATTTTTTCATTCATATGCCATTTAGTAATTTTAAGTCCAATTATATTTTTATGTCATTAGTAATTTAGGCCGATTCACATTTTAGATATTAGGCCCATTTACATTTTAGGATTAAGCCTATTTGCATTTTAGGTCTGGGCCCGTTTGCATTTTAGTTCTAGGCCCATTCCATTATATTATGTCGCCTAGTAAAATATGCCCATTTGCATCAATTATGCCATTTTAGAAATTAAGTTCATGCATCATTAATTACTTGTTTAATATGTACTTAATATATTTCTTGTGCGAACATATTTTCTTGGTTTATTTTGTCCCATCATTTCATGCATTTAGAAATTAGGGCATTGTTTTCACAAAATTCATGTGCATGGGAAGCCGGAGGGTGTCTCGGAAGTACGAGATGCTCAAGGGGTCTACCAAGATATGAATTTCTCTAAGTTTCTCACCGGAAGTACGGTGGAAATTTAGAGGAATTTTTATCCTTTCAAAAACCAAAAAATATATTTTCTTCATTCAATTTCATCAAAATCACATGCATATTATGTTTATTTTTCCATCAAATATTCAAGGCTTTCTTTAATTAATATCAATTTTCAAAAACCCAAAAAAAATTTTTCTTTCAAAATCCTCTTATCAGCAAAAGGAATTTCAATTCCGACATAATCTTCAAAATCTAAAAATGACTTTCTAGGAAAATCTCAAACTTAATCAATAGTTGAGGTTTTCTTGCAAAATTAAACTTTGGTTAATTTCTTTAATCAAGGTTTTAAAAATGAGATCCAAAAATGAAAGGAATTTAATTATTCCGACATTATTTTCAAAAACAAAAAAAAATGTTTTGAAAGATTTCAATTAGACCTATACATTAGAGTCTTTCTAATTAAACTTTTGTTTAAAGTCTTGCCTTTAATCAAAATCCGTCTATCAATAAAAGGAATTTAATAATTCCGACATTAATTTCAAAAGTCCAAAAGTATTTTTTTTGAAAGATTTCAATTCAGTCATTAACAATTGGAGTCTTTCCAAATTCAATCCAATTTTGTTTAAAACTCAAATTTTGCTTTAACAAATTATGAATTTTCAACCTTTAATTTTAAACCTTATTTTTGGAAAGTTCTCAATTCGGTTATTCAACGTTGAGACCTTTTTTATTTTTTATTTTTTTTATTTTTTACGGATCTCATTAAATTGAATTTTCTTAAGGGGTGAATTAACCCATAGTAAAAGGAGTTCTACTCCGACATTTGTAGATTCTTTATTTTATTTTATTTCAGTTCAAAAGAAATATTTTTGTTATTAACTCTAAAACGAATTTTCATAAGGCTTTATGGTACGGATTTTCGGGCGCTTCGGGGGTGCTAATCCTTCCTCGAACGTAACTGACTCCCAAACCCAAAGCTTATTTTCATGGACCAACATTTGTTTAACCTAAGGTAATCTTTCTAGATTATGTTAGGTCAAACGGAGTCAAAATAGGTGACTAACCTACCTAAACCAAATGGTTAGTGGCGACTCCCTTTTCTTGTTTTCAAAACCTTTTTATTTCTTAAAATTTCCCTTCCCGTCGGACGACTTTTTAGACGTTTCGACACTTTCTACCCGGATCTGCAATCCTAGCAGTTCATGCAACTTATTTGGCTGATTATTTGCAGAGATATGAAACCGCCATGGATAATGTTCTGAAGTTGTCTGTCTCATATTCTTAATTAGGGGGAGTATTTAAGAATTTAATGCCTAAAGAGGAGTTTTATTTTTCCAAAGTATTATAAACGTTGGATATTCGTCAAAATGATCTTTGGGCAAGGTTCTTTTTTTGTTTAATATCCAATTTGATCCTTGAATTATATCAAAAAGGACAGATTGGTCCTTAAACTTTTATTTGAGACAAATTGGTCCTTGAACTTTTATTTTGAAATAGATTGGTCCTTAAATGATTAAAAACTTGACAAATTGAGATAGATTAGTCCCTGAATTTCTTTTTGGGATATATTGATCTTTGAGTTTTCTTTAGTTTTCTTTCATTTAGGACCTATTTGTCTCAAAATAAAAGTTCAGGGACCAATCTATCTCAAATCTAAGTTGAAGGACCAATATGTCCTTTCTGATATAATCCATAGACCAAATTAGATATTAAGCTGTTCTTTTTTTGGTTATTGTCTTATTATTGTCATACATCCTTATTATTACTTATATTTATGTTTGATGATTCTTATCCTATCATATCATAAATTTAGTAATTAGGGCATCATTTTTCAAAGGACGAAAACTTAGGTGCTTTTCCTTATGTACTTTTTATGTATGTAGCTAATAAGATATCTCCACATGTGCTTTCACATGATTTAATATTTTTTTTAAAAAAAAAGAAAAGTTAAATATTTAGTGCTTTAAAAGGATACATGACAATATCTTATTGACTACTGACATGAAAAGCACCTAAGGAAAAGCATATATAAGTCTTGTCCTTTTTCAAAATCCATATGCATGCAAAACCAGAGAGTTCCTTGAAAGTTCGAAGTGCTCAATAATTTTCCAAGATGAAAACTTCACTAGCAACCTAGTCGAGAGCACAATTAGGCCTAGGGAATTTTCATCCTTTCAAAAAAGTTCCAAAAAAAAAAGATTTTTTTTCCCATTTTATTCACTTAAAAAGTATATGCATGTCATGTTTATAATTTCCTTAAATTTTCAAAATTTTCAATCCATCCCAATTTTTAAAAATCCTAAAAAATCTTTTTTAAAAAATCTCATCATCAATAAAAAGAATTTTAATTTCGACATAATCTTGAAAATCCCAAAATTATCTTTTAGAAAGGTTTCAACTTCAATTTATTTTTTTAATCGAAGTTTCAGAATGAGATCCGATAATAAAAAAATGATCATTTTGACATTAATTTAAAAATTTTTCAAAAAAAAGGGTTTTCTAAATATCTCAATTTGATCATTAACATTAAGGTCTTTCCAATCAAATTAAAGTTTATTTCAAATCCTATTTTTAATCAAAACTTATTTAATAATAAAAGGAATTTTAATTTTGACATTATTTTCAAAAATTCCAAAAAAAATTATTTTCAAAAAGATTTCAATTTAATCCTTAATGGTTGAAGTCTTTCCAAATCCAATCAAATTCTATTTCGAATCCTACTTTATTTCCCTTAATCAAAGCTTATCCTATCAATGAAAGGAATTATCCATTCCAACATTTTGATTTTCAAAATCCCAAAGGTTTTTGGGAAGTTCTCAATTTAATCATTTAACATTGGGACCTTCCTAATTAAATCTCATTTAAGATCTTATCTTAAATCAAAATCTATCTCATTTCAGATTTCATCTTAATCGAAATCTATTCTCCAAAGGGGGAAATCAATCCACATTAAAAGCAATATTTATTCCAATTTTTGGGCTTTGCAAGGTTGTTAATCCTTCTTCATATATAACCGACTCTTAAACTCAAAAATCTATTTTTTTCATATCAAAACCTGTTTGGCCTAGGACAATTTATCTAAATTTACACTATGTTAAATGGAGTCATACTAGGTGATTAACCATCCCTAAGAAAATAAAAGGTTAGTAATGACTCCTAACAATCTATTTCAAGTCACAAACTCTGTCAGGTATACCTTCGGTAGACGTTTTGATAGATTTAAAAAATTATCAAAAACCCATCGTTTATGAGGAAGCCATCAATTTTGACACCATCTAGGGGAGTAATTTTTAAAAGGAAAAAGAGGTGAGGAGGGAGCGGGGATGGCAGAGGAAGAAAGAAGGATTAAATTGTTAGAAAAATAGGGAAAGGAATTATGTAAAAGCTTCAAGGTGTGCTGTAGGGTGTCACTCTCATTTAGGCTTAATTCTCCCCTACCAATTTGGTTTGCAAAAAGAGGAATTTAGAAATGGCCTTCAGGATACAATGAAGCCATAATTGAGTTTATATCTGTTGCCCTCACAGACTCAATCCATTGAAATTTTCTTTTAGAGAACAGCAAGTTGTTTTATTTATATACGATTTCTGCAGCGATCGTAATAATAGTAGTAGTATTGTAGATAATGGCAAGGGAAAATTATCAAAAGTTAAAAGTAGTCTTATAAGGAAGAAGTTAGAGAATTTATAGACTTCTTTACGTCAATTACCATCAGTTACCAAGAGGCATATCTTTTTGATAAAGTAACTACTTCATGTTAATTACCAAAAGACATTTCATTTTGTCTTCATAACTAACTATTTAAATTACTATTAAATCTAATTAGTGGAATTTAAATCAAATCCAAATTCTTAAACATTTATTTCTTTCTCTTCTTCCTTCACATCAGATTACTCTCACCTATTTTGAAAATATTTCTAACATAAACTGGTAAGAGAGAGAGAGGGACGGGAGAGGATATGGTGTGCTGCGGATAGAGGAAAACGATGATGAGGGGAAAAGAATTTTATTTCATAAAAAAAAAGGCCTAATTTTGATGAAAAATTTTTGAACGGTGAAGATTAGTTAAAGATATACACATATCATCATTTTATAGCATCACATGCTTTTCTTCAGGTGTGTAAAACATATTCTATTAAAATTGACATTAGACTCTTGTTTGAGTCAACCGAATAATGTTTAGACCTTATTTGATACAATTGAAAGAATACAATTTAAATCGAGATTTTCTTAAAATGTTGAGATCTAATTTAAGATTTCAACCTTGATAAAAGCTTATAGAGAAAGGCATTTCATTGCATCTGTCCTTTGATAAAAGACAAAAGACAGATACTCCATTACCATTAAGGTAATATTTTCAATAACATTTTACGGTCACATAATTAATCAAGTCGATTCTCGAATATATACGAGTTTGGTTAAAAAAAAAAATTTTTTTTTTTAATTCTCGAAGTCATTGCTGATTGCTCCGTGCAATTATACATGTTTGTACTATTTTAGTCGGCTTGGATGGTCCAGCCGGTTCGAACAAGCTCTGGGCCTTAAGATCGTAAACAATGGCTGAATGGGCTTAGCCTTTGAAAAGTTAGCGCTTAAAAACCATGAGAATTTTGGATCCATAATACAGGGCCAGTGCCCGGTAGGATTGTCTTCCGTTACATTTTGGTCAGCCTGCCTAGCTATGCACCAGCAGCTCAATGGGACAATGCCGGTTTTTCAAAATCTCACGATGATGTGGCTCCATATTTCAATCTAAAACTGAAGCAAGCAGTTGTTGAACTGAGAAGCAGCGTGCCATTAGCAGCAATCATCACTTACGTAGACATATCTGTGGATGAATTGCTTTAAATTGCACCCAACTGCCAATTGGATCATGTGACCACCATCCCTCCCTTCGAGTAATAAATTGGGATGGAATTCACTGCACAGAGGCTGCAGCCTGCAAACAAATCTGTTTTCGATCAAATCTCGACAGGAGCCTTCTCAGATCCACCACTTTCCATTAGAAATGGCCTGTCACAGGCCTTCCAACTAATGGCTACCTCACTGCTAGCACATATATATGTTCTTATTGTTGGCCACATGCAGTAAAATTTCATTGGTACAGTTCTATCGGTCTTCAGAACTATACAGGCAAAGCTGCTTCATTTGCCGAAACATCAGGGTCCCATGCTCCGGGGAGGCAGCATATAAAAGTGAGAAAATGGAACATGGATAGAAACTGGAAGTGTCACCATCCAGGAAAAATCAAACAAGCCTGCCCCATTGGAAATTTGGAATGCATGTATATGTTACAGAAAGTTCAAATCCCTTCTTTAATACTATGCTGAAAGACATGTTTTTGTTCAGATTCTAAGGGAAATTGCTATCTGCCGACAAAGTTTTTTTTTTTTTTTCCTTTACAAATATGCACAATTTCCCGTAGGGGAATGTTGAATTCATAGATATTATCTCCCTTTTCCAGAATGATTGGTTCAGAAAGAAGAGAAAAACTTCCCTGACAGAGATCCTTTCAGATCCAAACTTAGAGCAGGGCAATTTTGTCTCCCATTTGTGCATATGTTGTTTAAATCTGCCAAAGGCCAAAGCAATCTTGTAACTCACGAGCACAACGCTGGCTAATCCAAAATCTCAGCATGCTGTAGCTCATGAGTATTGTAGAACAGGTTCTTGATTGAAAGGTGAGGACGTCACAGACACCGTAAGAAGGTGCAAGAGGGGGCGGAGAGGAAGACCGGAGTAGACCCTGAGAGATGAATGTGTGGTGGCAGGTGGTGGTTTCAGCCTTTGAAAGCTGGGGATTTGAAGTTTCTAATGTAGTTTGATTTTAGAGCTTTTGGAATGTCAAATGTGTAGGTTCTTTGGCTAAAATTTCATCCATCCTCTCAAGTATCAGAAGAAGACTATTTATAGGCAAAATGATTAAGTAACCACCATCTGGAAGTTACTTCAAGCAAGTCTTGTTTATAAGAACGTGAGATAGTGGGTTTTATGGGTGGTGAGTGATGAGTGATGAGTGATGAGTAAATCATGGGATAGTGGAAGTGTATGTGCTACAAATGAGGACCCATGATTTATTTAAGAATAAAATAAACTGGCATAGTTAGGAAGGGTTGTAAGGAGGGTGACATCACTCTCTCATCAGAGAAAGGTTAGGAGGGGTTCCCAACTACCTCCTAGTCTGAGCCTCCAAGCCAAACCCTCCAGCACATCCCATAATGGGGTTGATCTTGAGACCCTGTCACACATCGTGGATCAACACCATTAGTTATATGAAATTTATAATGTCGACAAAAATCAACATCTACAAGTATTTCAATCAAAGACTAATTAAACAAGCTGTTCTTGATGTTAAGAGTTAGGACTCAACCATCCTAAAATTTAACACATTTCTTCGAAATTTCAACAACTGGAACAACCATTGGCCGTAGCAGCGTTATAGCAGTGGAAGAACTGCCGTGAAGTGCGAATGGCAATTGAACTACCAGTTCTCTTCAATTGCGGTAAATTATTGAGACATGGAATTTACCATAGAGAGGCCGTATACAAAATTTTCTGCAATCAAATCTGGAATGGGGCCTTCTTAGATCCACAAGTTTCCACTTAAATTGAAATGTCAAGGACTTGAAAGGAAATAAACGTACATAACAAATACAACGTAACTTGGAACTTTGTATCTGTTTATTGGCAACCCTGTAAAAACATTGGAATTAGCATTTTTATGATAAATTGTTGCCCTCCTCTTTGTTAGCTAAATCTGGTGCAGTCGGTCCAATAACTAAGTTTGGGCCAAGAGATTCAAGTAATTTAATCTTCATGCAGAGCCTCAAAATGATATAGGGGCATATATACTATACTATTAGGAAAATGATATGACCTCAACCTCTTGGCCTGGTGGCTAAGAGGCTTAAAGGTCACCAAGGCAGGAGTTGAACCCCTGCCTTCCCCATCCCCCCTCCCTGGTCTTAGGACCCCGTAATGTACCAAAAAATTAGGAAAATGATATGCTTATCATATGATATAGGAGGGTGCATCCCACTCCTATAGTAATGTGTGGTCCAATCCAACACACTTAGCATTAAATTTTTGAACTAATCACGACTTAATCATATTCTGACGTTAGAATATCAAATCATATTAGATTATAGGCTTTATTAATAGCCTTTGTAGCATAGGCCTTTTAGAGTTTGGAGACAATTGAATTTTTCTTGATGTAAATTGCTGGCTGCTTTAATTTCTTACCCTAACATGAAGTGGTCCTAAACCCTACAATATGTAGCATATAAGACAGATTAATATTGATGTGATTAGACATAATAATATTTAATTTAGATCAAATTTCAGTCACAACATGATTTTCATCCTATACCTTCATTTCCATATATGTCACGTAGAGTCACAACAATATAAGCCCACATACATGCGTACCTTCACCATCTTATTTATTGCATAACTTGTTCTCTGTTTCTTTTCTAGAGACCTTATTATTGCGAGTTATTGTTTGATTTTATCCGATCTTACAGTTTTATATAGAAAAACGCTTATTGACCCTCCAATAGTTAACCTTCCTGACAACTCTACTGATGTGATTTTTTTTTATTTGTTAAGCTTTTATAAGTATTTAAAAAGTTTAATCCCTCATTTAATATGGTTTAACCCCATATTAAAAAATTACTATATTTATAGGATAAGTTTTTTCTTCTTGACAATTATATTGGTAGAGTTTAAAAAAAAAATACGACCTGCCACATCAGGAGGGATAGATTTAGACGAATCATATCGCAAAATATTTTTATATATCCACAAAAGACGTCTCAATATATGTTTAGATTTCTACATATATACTACTATATAACGAATCTCAAAATCACTCAATTAATGTGAGATTCAGGACATCACACCTCAAACAGTAGAAATATAAAAATATAAACTATCAATTATTGATTAATTATGCATAAAAAGTTTATTGAAATTTTGGTTCGAGTGAATGAATTACTCATATGTCACATTATGATTAATTATAACAAGGCAAAAAAGATAGGGTCAAGTGGAGTTGTTGTTTTCCCAGATATATTAATATAGGATCTATTTCAAATATTCAATGTGCTAAATCAATCATCAATCAATATAACTATAAATTATTCTATACTGATTTAATTTTCTGATGGAAGGTGCTGGAATAGCGTGCAGATATAACCAAAGTCTGAGATTGGAATTTGAGATTTGAACAAAAATGGGAGGGAAGAAAGAAAGAAAAAACAAAAGGAAAGAGGGTGAAGGAGATGGATTGAGATCCTCCAAAGGCACTCAAAATCAAAGCATAGTCATTAATAAGTCACGGTGGCACAGTGTTAGATGGATCAGTTGGGAGAGAAGAGATTTTGAGTCAAACAAACAAAACTATGGAGTCTTGTCTAGTTTGTTACATGTCCAGTTTCTGTCTCTTTGCTCAGCCACATGGACATGGACATGGGTGGAAAAGGAAAATTTTCATTTCCTTTTGGCTCTCTATCTTACACATGGGCGGAAAAGAAAGGCCATGCATGTGGTAGAGCCACTAGAGGTGCACAGCTCATTGAACATGGACTCATTTCATCCCTAGGTTAGTGGGTTACATTGAATAAAGTTACCTTGCAGCTGGCTCCGTTTTTCCATGACACAATAGTAACTTGCATAGTTCTATACATATTGTCTATATATATATATATATATTCAATATTGGGTTTTCACCCTGTATTAAAAAGATATTCAAGGTTATCCATTACAGTTACTTATAACTAATCTAAGCTCTAAGCTAACCGGTTTAGCTTAGACAACATGCATATCTTGAAAAATGCATCGTGGAGTTCTATTACTTTGGTTCAAGAGGAAATTCATTTGACAAGTAGTAAGTAGTAAGTAGGGTAAGAGGTGATAGTTTAGAGAAGTGGTGAAAGGCACTATTGTTTAAGCTTCCACGAGCTCTTCTAGGCAATCTTTAAATTCGAAAAACTCCACAAATGAAATCCGTAAATCCTCAAAGATCCTTATCTTGAAGATGGGACGACCTATTTTGTTCTTAAACTTTTTTCAACAAAAAAGAATTTAAACAAGAAAATACATATGACAACTTATGCTTTTTGATTGCCTAGCTATAGTCTTCTTCCTTTTTGATTATTCTTTCACTTTAAATAACTTATGCTTTAGGGTGAGTTTGGGGCACCAAGAAAAACCAGTTTAGGCATACTGATTAAGATGCTTAACTTACATATGATAGAGATTTCTCACCCTAAAATTGAATTTTGCAACTAGTTTAAACAAGAATTTTCCATAGTTATCTATCCCTTAAAAGGAAATGGCACTTAAACCGTTGCATTGAAAATTTAAGTAGGTTTTGATCAAATAATTGGCATGAAAAGTTAAGTTTGGTATCCTAAAACTTGTAGCACAAACAATTTTGGTACTGCAAATATAGGATAGATGGAACCTTGATTTCTGAAAACTTTTTGTAAAGTATGAGAATCAAACAGAGCATAATCTTATTGAGGTACAAAGCAAAACTTGATATACATAGCCGTATGAATATTGAGATTTTCTAGAACCACCTCCCTTCCTTTTCTTTCTACTTTTCCACTGTATGATTTTGAAAAAGTCATATGAACCAAAAAAAAAAAAAGTTGCTCCTAGGCAAAGATACTGTAATGTGGACCATTGTAGCTTGAAATGCCAAATGGGGTGTTAAGAAAAGGAGAGGAAAGTGAAGTAAAGTCCGGGGAAGTGAGGCCTACAGAGGTGTCTAAAGTCTTCAAATGAGATATATTAATTAAATTTTTTTTTGAGAATATTAATTAAAATTTATGCATACTTTGGGTTACATTGGATAAGAAAATTTTCAGTCTTTATGAGGTGTGACAAAACAATGTGCCCTCTTAAAGTTTGTTTGACTTATAAAGAGATTGCAAAAAATAAAAAGAAGGCCAAAGGCCCCCTTTATCTTGTAGCCAAAGAAACCAAAGCTGCTGCCCTTTTTTGTTCTGAGTTCTGACCACCAAGCTCTATGTTTTGGGTTCGGTGGATGAAAGATTTGAAGGGGTCCTCTCTTTCACCAACTTTCAACCACTCCCCACAAATTGCCCTCAACCCAAAGAAAAAAGAAAGGAAAATGTTCAGTAACTCACTACTCAATCCCCCCTCCAAATGAACAAGTAACTATACCCTTTTTGGGACAAATGTCAGAGAATTATGTGGAGTTGAATTCAATAAATCAAAGTAGCCCGGGGTTGGAAAGATTTTCTTCAATTGTTTGCCATTTTAGGATTAGAAAATTCTTGCTTTCAAAGTCTTCTGTCAGCTATTAGGACTTGTAAGCAGAGTATACTGAAGAATTCTTCTGGAGTTTTGTCAACCTGCCCATGTTGTACTTCCAATTCCAAATTGTCTTATTTGATATATTGATTGATGACCTTCTTTGGCTTGAAATATTGTTCAGCTTTGGAAAATCCCTCCTTCAAGTCCTCCCTTGGCCAGATGATGGAAGAACAGTTGATTTCAATCATTTCCAAATGAAGTTGACAAAATGCATTAAAAGCAATTAATGAATAAATACATACTTTATTTGAGGCCAAACGAGAAGGAAAAAGAAAATTCTGTAGTGACATAAATGTATTATTCCTTCTGAAACAAATACAGCCATGATTTTTTCATCTTCTTCTTCTTCAACTGCTGCTGCTTACCGTAGAAGCCTAGAACCAGGGTGGGTGAATTAAGATTTATGTCTTGTCATTTTCGTTCCACTTCATTCGAAGCTTTTTTTCTCAACAGCCATGGTGGTCCTAAGTGAGCCAATGGTCCCTTGCTAGGAAAGTTAGAACTTGGGACAAATTGCCCTAGCAAAGGACCTCACTGAACAAACAAGGGGCCAGCTGGGTACTTTTATTTTCGTGGCAACAAGAAAGGATGGCCTGCTGGGGTACTTTGGCATAAGCTCTATGTCAAGCACGTGGGGCAGAAATCTCCAAAGATCAATGATGAAAACTTTTTTTTTCTTAAGTCTATGAAACGTGTTGTGTATACTCTCTAGAATATTAATTAATTGGTTAGAGATAATTAGAAGGAACAAGATTATATTCTTTCCCACCAAGACAACAATAAGACAAGTTGTGAGCACTAAATTTTGCCCTTGGGCCCCTGGGAAATTATGCTCCCAATGTTCCTCACTTTGTGCACATAACATGCTTTTGCACCTTCAAAGATATATAGATCAGTATGGAGAAGGAAATATACAAATATTTCTTTTGTATTAAGAATGTGCCCTTAATTTTGTAGGCCAATCTGAAATCAGGGGGCACATACACATTGTAACAATCCTTTTACAGCAAGATGATTCTGGTTTTTTCCTTTTTTTTTTTATCAGAAATAAGAACAGGAGGAATACAAGAAGAAGCCAATGAACTTTAAGCCAAAGCACTTTCGGAGGGGGTGATATAAAGTATATTTTGACTCTACCATCTCAATTATATAGAACTTTACAGTCACAAGTGAGAGCCCCAGCACACAAATTGGTATGGTGGAGGGAAAGCACGGTGTCCCTTTCTATACAAGAACAAAAAAAACCTCTCTTTTTATTCTTTGGTCCTCTTTGTCAGAGTCCTTATCCAGCCTTTCCTCATCACCTTCACCCCCTCTACCTTGCTGCTGCCCATGTGGCACACACTGCCCTTACTGGACCTCTTCAACCTGATGAGCTGGAACAGGTGGCCAATCCGTTTTCGCCACCTCAGCGCGCCCCGCGGTTTGGCATGCTCTATCACACTCTTGTTATTGCTGTCCTTGCTTGTATCTTTGGTCAAGGTTGGGTTCCACGACATGCTGCAATGCTCAAGTGAGACCTTTGAAACTGTGCCTTTTTCCCATGAAGCGACACCATTCTCTTCAAATTTGATCGAGATAAAGGAGTCTGTAAAAGTAAAATTTGGAGGAAAATTACCCTAAATAAAAGTTGTAAAAGAAAAGCCAAGGAAAAAGTTACAACTTAATTTAATTCTATATGGTGAGGTATATGTGAACTATAGTACATCTGCAAGTTCCTAGTTAGGTACACACTAATAGTAACTGCAAAAGCTAAAGCAATGTCTCAACATATATTAGCCTTAAAAAAGAGAGGAAAATGAAAAAAATGCAAAAGAAAAAGCCATCTTTACCAAAAATTTTTATATGCTGAGGACATGATTAGCAAGAATTGACATGAAAGGGGTCCCTCTTTAGATTCAGATTAGATGAATTTTTGTATGATTTTTGTTGTCTTTATAATTTTTATTAGTACTGGGAAAGCTAAATGATTTGCATGATCCAACAAATAAATGGTAATATTATTTTGGTTACATCTGGAGTTATACAGGGAAAGTTCTGAAGTTTTCTCTTTGCATCACCTACCAAGTTCTGTAGATTTTGCAGATAAAAGTCAGAAACAAAATCCAATTTATAACTAAATTATATGCAGAGTTGGATGGATTTTTTGAAATGCCATGAAAGTATCATGGTATTTCCAAAGACATTCCTGCCAAACATATCTTCCAATTAATAGAAAAATTTTTCAGAGTGAATGATTGTGATTTACTATAGAAGAATGGGGAGCGGGGGGAGAAAGAAAGAAAAAAAAGAGAAGGAGAAAGGAAACAGAAGAAAACAGAGAAAGATTCTTCATTTCCAGTTTTGCCATACTTTGACCACACTTTTGTCATTACACAAACAATAATTTTTACAGATATAGACACACATGCGTGCATGTGATGCAAATCTTTTCTCATGTTATGGTTTAATTTGATTTAATGGCTTTTCCCTTCTGTTTCTGTTGATGGAAATTCATGAAAAATACATTAAAAAACACTGTATCTACATGAACAAAATCCTAAACAAGTTAAAAACAGAAATAATGAAAAGGCCAAAGGGTACCTTCTTGACTGGTGGAAGCATCATGATCATTATCATGATTCTCAGATTTCCAATGCTTGAACTCAAGACGATTGAGAAGAACAGAGCCCAAAGCAAAGATGTTGGGGAGGTGGATGGGAGGCAGTTTCTTGCTGTGAGATGAAGCACCATGAAAATTACTTCTGTGGCTGCCTCTGCTGGAAGAGGAAGAGCGCTGGCCTTGCTTTGAAGCTAAGATGAGAAGCCTCTCGTTTAAGCACAGAGGGCAAACCCCAATAACAACTTCTTTGGGATGGAAATAGCAGCATGAGTTGTCTTCCCTATACCCATTCATGATACAGTGTGAAGAAGAGAGAGCAAAGGCACAGAGAGAGGGAATTATAAGGTTGAATGTGGAGTCTTTTAAGAGAGAGAGAGAGAGAATAAAAGAGAGTTAGTTTGGTGCTGATAGCTTATGTTGAGGAGAATGTAAGTAAAGATCATCATGAGATTGGCCCCACCAACATATCAGTTTGGACAATATAATAGGTGAGTTTGGGTAGTGGGCTGTGGGCAACGGGCACTGGATTTTTTCTGAATAGCCATCCATCCATCCGTGATCCATGCCATGCCTTGCCTTGCCCAAAGGGACATTGAACTTTGAAGTTGAACTACTTTGAAGACAATTTTTTAATCCACGTAATTTGCTTTAAATAAATATATAATTGTTTAAACAAGATTTCGGTTTCAATACAATCAATAAGACTCACTCCTAATATTCTTGCATTTGATTCGCTGATCTTTTAAGAAGTTTAGGTTCGAAAACCTTGTTAAAAAAAATGGTTTATTGCTAACATCGTTGGATTTGATTCAATGTTTCTTGTCAAGGTTTGGATTTGAATCCCGTCTTTCGGGAAGCTTATTAAAAGAAATGGATGATTGAGATCGAGAAGAGAAAATAAAAAGAGTGTGTATGTGAATTTTGCAATATAAGTTAAGTTTCTGACTTTCCATAGGAAGTAGACGAGAGTTGGAATTTGGATCAAGTTTCTTTAATTCTTACAAGTCCCATAATAATTCTATTTTATTTATCTTCCCAATTTGTTGGTGAGAGAATTCGCCAGTCTGCTACAATTTGCTTGATTTAGCAGCTGACTTGCTAGTTCTAGAAATTGGGGGGCTGGAGTGGGATGAATAAATTTAGCATGTCATGCAAACCCATGTCTCTAGAAGAACAAATTATGCTTTGGATTGTGTTTGCGGATTATAAGTCAAATATTGAGACTCCCAACAGATTTGAGGCCATTTAAAGGCACAAGCTGTAGGGAATTGGTGCAACCCAAGACATCTGATTTGAATTCTTTGGCATGAATTTTCTCAATGTGGTTTTCCCAAAAGTACTGTAACCATATTATAGTAGCCCATGCATCCATTGGATTTGATTATTTTCATTAAGTTCTATCATAAGACACATTACCTTTTTTTTTTTTCAAAGTAATCAAGTGCAATGCACTGTAGCCTTTGGTTTCTTAACATCCATGTCAAAACCTTTTACCTTATGGTTCTTTCAACACTGTCTCTTTAGTATTTAAAAATCGATAGAGGTTGAATCATGATCACTAAAATTAAGAGTCCAACATTCTATCTACAGATTACGCGATTGTTGCCACTTTCAATTTTCTTTTGCCGAACAGTTACGATTTATTATAATGAAAGTTACCCAACCAAAAACCTTTGCAAGCAAAAATTGGGGTGAACTAGATACCAACTTCATTAATGTAATAAAGTAGAGTGTAAAGCTTTTATGTAACTTTCAATGCAAAACTTATATAAACTATCCTATTATCCTTTTCTTTCCCTTTTTTTCCCCTTCTTTTCACTTTAAAACCTGTGATCCACATAATGTTGCCACTAGTGCAAGCATTCCCTCATGGACATGTATTATATGTGCTTGTGTACGTGTGTAAAGAGAATTGAGAAAAGAGAAGCCAAAAAATATATTTTAATGAAGGGGGGAAAGGGAACAAGGAAAGAAAGAAGAAGGGGGAAGAGGAGGAGAGTGATTTGAATTTGAAGAAGAGTCCATGAAAACACATCCTAAAAGGCTGAATGAAAAGTGAAGGGGAAACAATCAAAGTAATAGTCACATGGGAAGACGAAGGGGATGTTTCCATTTCGGTTGGCTTGGAGTCAAGTTTCACATCATCTTCATGGACCAATTTTAGATGTGAGAATGGGGATTGTGGGTCTCCTTCCCCTCCCACTTTAATGTGCCATTTCGTCTAGTCTTCTCCAAACTTTTGCACCAACAGCCCCACAGTACTTCCTTTTTTTTCTTTAATTTTTTCCATTTAACAAAGGAAATTTCACTACTTGTCTTACACGAAAAGGTTAATCTCTTTTATTTTATAAATCCTATTTTTTATTTTTTAAGATTTAAATCCGAGACCTTAAAAAAATCTTAAGTTCTAAAAGCTAAATGTCACATTAGACACTGAATTTCCCGTCTTTTCCAAACGAATAAAAAGTCTTTGAAGTATATTTTCTCTAGAAGAACACACTATGGTTTACAAATAAGTGATTGAAAGCTTCGGGCATTGACTCCTCATGAGAATTTTGGACCGGATATTAAGATGTCATATTCCTTGAAATTCCAAATCTCTCCTGTTACTATTTCCTCTTGTAAGAATTGGAGATGTCTTGACCTCTTCAGCCAGAATCCACTTGGGCATCCATTGGATGAATAAGAATACGTCAAATAAATGAAATGGGTAAATCATGCACAGTGCGTCTTTGGGTACCCCAATGAAGTTGTACCTATTCTTCTTCCTCATTTCTATGTTTCCCTTCCCTCGCTTTCCTCCTAAACTAAGCAAAATCTATTCTTCATTATGACATTGACATGATTGCGATTTCAATTATCATCAACCAGAGAACTCCATAATTTAGATCTCTCTCTTAAAAGGATCTTCGTTCTTTTCGTTTTTCCTTTTTATTTTGTCAATTAAATTATACCAAAAAGAAGAAAGAAAAACAATCTCTTCCTTAGGTGATGCTCTTCCATCCCTTAATTCACTCACCATGGCTTTTGATCCAAACTTGAAATGAGAACCCTAACCTCAGGAAAATGTCTCCAATCGTAATGATTGAGACTTTATGACAAAAACCAAATCTTAAAATGTAAAATTGAGTTGAACATCATTGGAGGATGAGCTGAGCCTGGTCAAGTGGCAAACGGCCGAGAGAAAGTTCTCGGCCTTTGCAACTTGTGTCCTTTGGTCCTTTGCAATTGGGCAAGCTGGCCCAAGCATTGACAATTAGGCCCTAGGCTCCCAAATCCCAATGACTTCTGGCAACGTGGGTCGCAATTCCCATCTTCGTTGAAAAGAATTTACATGTTAAAAGGAAAACATGCCCCCTGTCAGCATGGTGCAAGGATAGATACCTAAGCGTTAATTACAAATTTTTACGTCTAAGAGTTGAATCAATCCTTCCTCCAGAATCAGATTTGGAACACAGATGAACATTTTGAGTTTGCTGTAAGAACAGATAAATACATGTGGAACCAACCAAAGGGATTTGTTTCTAACCACCCTTCTTGAAGACAGGGAAAAACCAGTGTTTCTCCTTCTCTGTAGTTTCTTTGGAAGAAAACATGAATTGCAATGACAAAACTAATAGAAAGAAAAATTTTAAGTTAAAAAAAAAAAAACAACGTGAAAAAGAAGGAACTGTAACTCTGGGATCTGATGAAATCATCTTTGACACTAAACTTCCATTCTTCAAGATTTAACAAAGTTTCACAGCAAAAGCAACAAATCCTCTTGAACTTATGATGCATATAACTTAGCAAGGTCGTCAGAGTATGCTTTTCTAATGGCCTCTCTCTTGATCTTGAGAGCTGCAGTGACAAGGCCAGATTCCGGAGTCCATGGAGTAGAAACCAATTTGATTTTTGCTGGAATCTCAAACTTCTCCAAACGTGAATTCTTGGCAGCCTGCAAATAAAAGCGGTAGCGGAAAGGGTTGGGGAAAAAGGAATCAGTTTAAAAAGAAGATCAAATTGTTCACAGCCTTGACTCTTAAGGCAGCATCATAAGCTCAAAGGCTCCAAGATATCTCGGTTTTTTACATGAAAGCTCATGCAAATTCAATGCTTTCTTTAGCAGCTACATCCAAGCTAAACCGGAATTTGAAAAATAATCCTTAAAACCAATTGTACAACAATTAGGCAAGTAAAATTTGGGTATATTAAATGACTGATAAAAAAAATGGCAAGTAAATATTATCATCCTACCAAGTTTAAAGAAATTTTTATGATACATGAAAAGTTAAAAATGCAAATAACATTGTAAATCCAAGCACCCTCAAAGCTTAAATAATTCTTTTAGAATTTTTTGGATAAATTTGAAGATTTCCTAACGTCAAGATAAACTTTAGATCAGTGAAATGTTATACCCTTACCTGAATGAGAGACGAATTTACGTCCTTGATGGTTTCTTCCCTCTCACACAATTCTGCAAAATCAGAAAAAGCAACTCCTCGCTTTGAAGCCCACTCTTCCAATGCATGCTGGGAAGCCACCACTAGAGCCACACAGTAACTATGGAACGGATCAGCATGCAACATAATATTGTCAACATAGGGACTGACACAGAGAGCAGCCTCAACCTGTAGAAAAACTATTAGTTACCGTGGAACATTCGATGAACATCTTTTTTTCACAAGAAACAACATTTCATACCTTTCCTAAAGAGACATATTCTCCATGCTGAAGTTTGACTATGTCCTTTTTACGGTCAGTTATCTCAAGGCAACCATCAGCATGAAACTGTCCTATGTCACCTGTATAGAACCACCTCGTTCCTCTCTCATCGACCTTTTTTTAACCAAAACATTATATAATCAGTTAGTAAGACAGAGGAGAAAAACGAGAGAATCCATTGCAGGTAATCTTAAAAATAAGAAGAAAAAGAAAGGAATGCAGGGACTTGAAAGCCTACCTTGTACACCTCTTTTGTTTTTTCTTCATTTTTGAAGTATCCAAGTGTTACACTTGGGCCACCAACCACTATTTCTCCACGAGGCATTGGTGAATCACTAATCAAATAGCCACCTTCGGGCCAATCTATTAACTGGAAAATATATATATATAATGCAATATAATCAGTTAGAATGCATCCACCAACTGGAATAAGTAATCACATCAATAGGACATGAGAAGAGCAACAATCTCACAAAACAATCTTATAAAGAGTGGGGAAGGAGAAATGAAACTTTGGGCACACAGGAGTTCAGAGAAACACGTGCAAACACAAACACAGAGATGCGTAGCATTCAAATGGAAAGATAGCTCAGATAGGCAGTGCTGTCAGGCGACAGATTTATATGATATCAAATCCAAAGGAATACAGGGCAAGAACATACACATGCAGAAGTTGTACTACATAGTCGGGACTTATTGTTTACCAATGCCAATAACACCAACAGAGTTCCATAGAGGTCCATTCTCAAAGCTTCTATTTGCAACCAATATAAAGGGCTTTTCAGATTGTCTTCGATTTGTGTATTTAGAACCAATTAAAATGACTTATTAGGTTGATTTCAAAGGGAAAGATGCAAATTTTAACAACTGGAGTGAAGGAAAGCAAATACATTAAATTATACAGAGTCCCTTCGCATATAAAGCAAAGCACATGAACTGGTAAAAATGGATCATCCATTCGAAGTAGTGAAATAATCATGATCCCTTACCTTAACAAACGAGCAAGGAAGTGGAGACCCGACACGACCAACAGACGTATCATCAACCTCAGAGAAGGTGGCACCAGCACAAGTCTCGGTCAGACCATACCCTTGCCCAATTGGAGCACTGGGAGAAGAAATCCAATATGAGTATGATACATACAAAAGAAACAGAAGTATAAAACTGTGTAAAAAGATACTAGCGGATGATTGCATCTCCATGATAATCACATACTTATCTGTATGTTATATTAAGTTTGAGAACCCATTTGTCATCTGGTGGGTTTTTAGTTGTTCTTATAACACATAAACTACTTGTATTTCTGTTTGAGTAGAACCATAGAAATGTACTTAGGTAAATTTCAAATGATTGCTGCAGAACTACAGAAATGTACTTGTGTGTTGAGTGTGAGCCTGTGCGTCTGAAATTGCCAAGAAAAATACTAACCCAAGACAAATGTTGATAAATCTCTGAGTATCTGCAGACAGGGGAGCACCACCGGATAGCAAAAATCGAATGCGACCACCTAGAACTGCTCGGACCTTTTTAAAGACAAGAAAATTCCACAGAAGCTTTTCCAGGCCCCAAGCACCAAACCAACTGCCATTTATTGCAGATAGTCTACGGGAATAAGCCAAGTCAAACAATTTCTTGGCTAGTCCACCCTTTGCATCTACCTAAAGCGTTAAATTCAATAATGCTTGAAATAAGCTTATTTTGACACCCCAAACAATATATACATAAAGAAGAAAAAACTCATATCTTTGTAGAACTGAAAGTTCCAACCTTCTTTCGCACTCCATCTCTAACACGATCAAGAATTGCTGGGACAGCTGCCATCACAGTTGGACTCAATGCAGTGGCATCCCCCTTTGTTCCAGCTTTTATCTTGTTAGATGTATCAGTGAGAGTCAAAGGGGTTCCATATCCTATGACACCTCCAACAGCTGGAATTAAATTCTACAATTGGAAAAAGAAAGTTAAATATATTTAAACTTTTAAAGACACTGCAGGTAGACAAATTTAATACTACCTCCGTCCCATTTTATCTGTCCATTTGTGGTCAAAATACACTAAACTTTGACCATTAATTATGAAAAAATTATAAAGTTGTAAATTTTTTAAAAATAAAGTTAAAAAATTTAAATCTTAAACTTTTCAAAACTTATTTTTTCAGAATTTAATTTTATATAATTTTTTTATAATTTGTGGTCAAAGTTTAAAGTATGTTGACCATAAATGGACAAATAAACTGGGACGGAGGTAGTATATATTAGAGATGAAAACCAAGTTGCTATTGATCTATCTTATAAATTATAATGCAATCCAAGACAAATATGCATACCTCAGCCGCTAATTCAAGAATATGAGCAAGGGGTAGATATGCAAGATAAACATCCTTGCTTCCAAGTCCGGGAACAATAGTCATGACGGCAGAAACCGTAGCTAGTACATTGCCATGTGTCATCATCACACCCTGTACAAATTGGGCATATTTGAAGTGGCTAAGCAGTATCAAAACTTAAATCTTCTAGATAATCATTTTGCAAATCTCAAAGATAACATCATGCTTACCACTGTCACTAACCATAAGCATATTTTCACTGTAAAAATCTATTAGAAAAGAAGAAGAATCGGAACCAAAATATGCACTAACCTTAGGCAATCCAGTACTTCCACTAGTATACATTATAACTGCGACATCAGCTGAAAGAGGTAAATCAGCATCAACAGGATTTTCACGGCCAGCTTTCTCCACGTCAGCAAAAGAAGTGATTGTCCATCTACTACTTGCACTAGTTGGAATTTCATCATCCATACAGATCACACGTTTGACAGTGTCAAGTTGCCCACTTATGTTGACAAGCTTTTTTAGTTCTTTGTCCCCACAAATAACTGTTGTAACCTCAGTCTGGAGGAGCAAAGATTTCATGAATTTATAAATATCAGCAGCAAATGTGAACAAACATAAAAAGCTTCACTAGCCAATTAACAGCATGAATCACCACCTTTTCCATTTAGGTGCACCTTATAAGATGCATGGAGTATTGTTGTGATGAGTGTTATGATTACCTCACTAACTTTGTGAAGAATTAATTACCAACAAGACACATATAATCTATAGTTATCAATTATAACAAGCTTAAGGATGTAAGATATCGGACATAAGAAACAACAGTTGCATGAACAGAAAGCAACTTGGCAAAAATTGTTGAATGGTTAATCAACTGCCTGGCACGCCTTTAACAATGTATCTAAACATGAAAGAATAAGAAATCAAAATTCACCGATGACACAAGCAAATTATGAATAAATGCAGTTTCTTAAGGGCATGACAGAAATATTGGTACCAGCAACAGTTAATTATTTCGCACATAAAAAAATTAATTTTGTTATTCTATATAAATATAAAATAAAGGTAAAATTTTGTTGCATCAGAACTGATAGCTGAGGAGGAAAGCACATTATAAAATACATGAATGTGGTTGGGACCATGCACTACCATAGGCATACACACAAGAGAGAGAGAGAGAGAGAGAGAGAGAGAGAGAGAGAGAGAGAGAGAGAGAGAGGGAGAGGACCTCATTTAATGAGTGACACAAAGCCTCCTCCCCTAAAGATGCATATATGGTCACCACAGTGACATTGCGCCTGAAGCAGGCCTGAAAAAGAACATATATCAGTTATCTTCTCTAATATGTGGATGGCAAAGGAAGGACCTGGCACAATTCACATCCGGTAAAAATTAAAACTGACAAGCTTAAAAATTAAAAGAAAATTTCAGAAAACATAAGTAAGACCTGCAGGGCAAGGAACCATTCTTCTCTTGTGTCAGCAAAGATTGCCACACGTTCCTCCTTTCCATGACCAAGTTGAACTAATCCAGAAGCAAAGTTGCATACAGCTTCAAATGCTTTCCCATATGTCAACCACTCATAGTCTCCCAAATGAAGCTTCTCCAAGGATCTTCCATCTTGACTTACTTCAACCTCCCTTGAAATCAACTTCCTAGTTCCAAGCAAGCGTTTATAATAGTGTTGCTTACATGCGTACTCAAAGAGTTCTGCAAGAGTAGATATACCCTCCCATGCTGTTTCAACGGGAGATGGAAACCGACTGTTTCGGATTGTGTACCCAGGTTCGCCACCAACATCAACTGGCACCCCTCGCTTTTTCACATTCTTTGTATTTCGAAGGAGAAGTGTAAACACAATAGGGACAAGTGCACCAACAATATAAGCACTCATCCTTACAGGATTTTGTTGCTCCAGAAGAATCTACCTCTTTTCAGTCCTCCTGAAGACAGAATCACATGCAGCATTTATTATTAACCTAAAATGAGTACCAGAAAGTTCAAAACTTTCCTTCTTTTTTCTGTTTTTCAAGAACAGATTAGGAAAGTAGAATTTCTGCAAGATGACAATAAACTACATAGAAAGTAGCAGGGGAAACAAGCCAAAACCACAAAAAAGGCTTTTTCTTTTCTTTTTTCTCATAACAAAAGCAAACCTTAGCCAGCTGCCAGCCAAGCATGACAAAATGCATTTGCAGCTGCATAGCAAGAAAGAGACCACTTTGTTTTAAGATGATGGATTGTTACCAAATAAACCGCTTACGAGGAAAGACAGACACGGACATAGAACCAACTCCAACTTCCCATTACCAGTATCACCTTCATAACTGAGCATTGGTTTACCAAGGGAGCATAATACTGATTTTTTATGAAACAGTTAACTTTGTTATATTCACAAAATAAGATATAATATCATAGTATTTATCACTCCATATACTGGCTGCTAACTTCCCTCAACCAAAGTCTCCCGGCTGCCAACTTCCCTCAACCAAAGTCTCCCAGCTGCCATACCGTTTTAAATGTAACCAGAAATTTTTTTTATCTTTTGTCCGCTTTTCAGGGACCAATCATCAAAAGAAGCAAGAAAAAGGCTAAAAGTTAATTAAAAAGAGAAACACCAGGATAAACAAATATTATAAATTTCCACGCTTAACATATCAACTCCAACGGCATATAATTGTTTACGAGCAAAATTTCAATGAAATAAACTAATAAAGAGAAGGGGAAACTTTGAGAGAGTCCATTTAATCAATATAGCTAAACCTACATTTCAACTACGGCAAAAAAATGAAAGATCACAAACAAAAGGGTAACACCAAAACTTTATTAAAAAAAAAGCAGCTAAACAAGGAAAAATATACAAAAATAGAAAGAAAAAAAAAAGAACCCATTTGAGAAAACACGTGCATGATCCAAATATACCTTCAAAATCTCGAAGCTGAAGCTGAAATATTCAGGGAAATCAGAGGGACCCAAATTCAAGTGATCAGCAGCATTACAAAAAAACCAAAACAATGAGGGGAGGCTCCACAAAGAAAAGGAGAGGACTTTTAGCTTTGTTTCAATAGAAGAGATCAAAACGGAAACGTTTCAAATGCAGAGTACAAAACGAGTAGGGCAGTTAAATTTGGGCGGAAAGATCGAGAATGAAACAAGTTGGAGTTTCAGTCTATCAGAAGTAGTTAACTCTGAAAAGGGTCCTTGTTTTTTATGTCACAGCTCACAAGTTATATTTTCGTTTATTTTGGCACAAAATTTTCCTCGGACAGAACAGGAGAAGGGCGAAAAGGAAAAAGAACAAAGGAAAATCAATTGTCTGTTTGGGAATGGGACCAAACAGATGGCAATAGAGATTCAGGGACCGTGGGAGATTTAAAAGGGTGATGCAGAGCGGTGAATTCGGATGTGGTGCATGTGGCTGCGGCCCATTTCTGTGATGCACAGTCCCTGACTTCTCTTCAATTTCTGACCCAAATGGTTGCTTGTATGTCTGGTTTATATACCAGAAGCTACACTAGAGGGTTGGGGACCAAACGATAGCATGTGAACATGATGTTTTTTGTAATCTTGTTAACTTATTTTCTACGTATTACGAGAAATTTCTTTCAAATAAAACCAAATAAGATGTGTTTGTGTTTGTGACAAGGTGTGGACGTTTTGAATCTTTCATGTTCTAATTTCATTCGTTAGAAAGTTATTGTATTGGATAATATAGATTTGCACAATCCAAAATATAGAAAACAATAAAAGAATTTTTTTTGTCAAGATTCCACGATATCTTGATATCGTGCTAATCACCTTAAATTTTATTTAATTTGGAGTTGAGTCGCGTTGATCCTTATTGAAGGAAAATGAGGAAATTTCGTTACAATAATACAAAAGCTAAACATAACAGCATTAGGCTAAAGTTATATCCTTTTTTTTTTCTTTTTATTCTATGTTGACTCTCCTATAATAAGAAAAAGGAATTTACCTTTGGATGTGTCCAGGAATATATATAAAAAGAAGGTTCTGTTTAGCTCTTTTTTTTTTTTCCCTCAATTTTTTTGAATGATTCGATAATTAATTACGTGGTAATAATTGAGGTATATATGTGATGTGACCATAATGTTCATAATAAAAATATAAATTATTGTCTGTATTTTTTTTTTTCGTTTATATTTATCTATAGGCCTAGCGAATAAGGTCTCTTATAAATTTTGCATTCAAATGGTACGAACACCCTTGCTTAATGCGAGAGAGATTTCTTGAATTTTAGAGAGTCAAGTCCCTAAGCTACTCAAAATAAATATGAATGTGATACAATAAGTTACAGGCATGATATTGTGTAAATTATATTAGAGATAGATTTCAATAAGTGTTCCATGAGAATTATCAAAATTCTATATTTCAGTCCAATATCTTTGCATGCATTACATACATACATATGTACATACATACATACATATATATATATATATATATATAGATATAAGATAGAAAAAATCGACATACTTAAAATTAGATGGTGTCAAACTCAAGACGAGACATACGTACGAATTCTAACATTTTAACTATATTTGCTCTTGAATTTGAGATTTGGTGCTAAAATAACATGATCATATATAATTATTTATATCAAGGCAAGGTGGCTGGGACTTGGAAGGAATCATCTGGTCTTACCCCTTAAATCTTTTATCCATTTGTCTTAGTCAGGAAAATCCTACAAGCATCTGATTTAGTTGGTTATCTAAACTCAACAAAAGGCTTTTTTTTAATCAATTCTTTCATGCTTAAGTTTCTAACAAAGATGAAAATGACTTGAATCATGATTGATGTGGTTGTGAATTAAATTTCTGATAGAAACTTCATTTGTCTTGTTTTCTTCGTGGGTGGGCTTCAACTATCACACCTAGAATACACCATAGAAACACACATATAAACATATATATTTTCTTTCAATATAAATGCATTGGTATTCGATAACCATATTGAAATCCAATTAATTCGAAGTCAAACTGGGTCAGATCTCAAAAGAGGAAAGCTCTTCATTCACAAAATTTAAATCCGATATCTTACTTAAGAGGCATCAAGTAAACGTATATATTTTCTAATATGTCATAGATATTAGTATATGTTCTAAATATGTCATCGTTTTTATCTATTCAAATGTTACCTATTATTTTCATTGGAAAGAGGTATTTTTATAGTACAAGAGAAGCAACTTTCTTTTATATTATTTTTTTTTCCCTAAGGAAGACAATGTTGTACACTGATATCATGTTCATGTCACTGATGTTGAAGTTGAAAGCCACCTTATTGACCAGAAAAACAAGAAATAAAAAAGGGCCCACACCCATTCTTAGGGAAGAGAAAGGAGGGAAAGCAATGGAAGCATTGTTGAACAAGTAAAAAGGGTTTGAGGTATCAAAGATTAGGTACAAACAAATAAAGACTTTTGTGATAAGGAGATTTTATCAACAAAGTAAACAAATATATGAATCAAGATAACATTCTCTGGCACATTTTCGGGCGATCATACCTTTGATTCTTCATTCTCCAGCTTATATATTGTTTTAATACAAAATGCTTGATTACTTGGCAAATGGCAACGGAAAGAAATCTCAATGCTTTAAGAAATTTACTCATTCAAACAGTAGACATTCATGAATTCCAGCTTGGAATGATACTTACTTGCAAAGGAAGTTAGGCTGCCCCGGGATATCTCATTGTTGTCCTGATTTAGAGTTTGACCATGACAAAGTCAGGAAACCTACATAAAGAAACTTTGGTTTAATCTTCAAACTTTGTCAGGGGGCCTCCTTTCCTTTAAATATATCAGCAATATTATCCTTAAGTTCTAAGAAATTCAATGGCAGAAGCAACTAAAGAATCCACAAAGGGAAAATCCCAGGAGCAGCCTCAACACACAATCAAAATAAAACGAAAGTAACACCCTAAAAAGTGATTTAACCAATTACAAAGTTGGTGATTTGGTATTACACTTTCTATAAAAAGAACAAAAAAATCACTATTTCTAAGTTTTTATATCTGTCTCAACTCTCAAATATATCCTCTGTAACTCAATTAAAGAGCATCATACTGTAAAATGGAAGATAATGATACACGTTTGTAAGATTGTTTAGTCTGAAGCTGATCTGCCATCTGTATCCTCCGGGTTTCCATGAGGTGATGCACCTGAGAACATTTCCATCACAGATCTGAAAGCGCCAGTTAACTCCTCTGGTATTTGCATTTGCATTTGGTCACCAAAATTCAGGTTGATGTTCCCACCTATTCTTATTCCAGGCTCTTCAGATCCATTTATGTTAACGTCTTCTCCCTCCCTGTTTTGAGATGGTTGTCCTTGGTATGCACTTGCAGCCATATTCCTAAGCATGCTTGCTAAATCGGACGGAAGGGCACTAGTGTCAAAAGGCATGGTAAATGGAGATGATGCACCATGACCCCTTGAACCAGTTGAATGGTTATTAGATCCTTGATTGCTTTGACTGGAACTAGCATTCTGTTAAGTGAAATAAAAGATGGGCAGAAAATCAGATGTATGTAACAGTAAATCTCAAAGAAATGGGGCATTAATTATCTGAAACACTGAAGAAAATGACCATTAGATTTCTTCAGCAAGGGGAGAAGGCTGATGCATTGCAAAAACACCAGAAATCATTTCAAAATAACATTCAAATAGCAAAGTTTTAGAGAAAAAATGAAAAGTACACAAATCGGTTCCCACTTTTAAGGTAACACATTCAATACACACACCCTCTCCCTTTTTGGTGCCAATTTTTAAAGTGGTAAACTGATAATGGCTATCATTGGCATGTTAATCATTATAGATATATTTCGGCTATTAAACACCTAATAATCACATTCCAGTAAAAGACTGATAGTTCACATTACCCGATCCCACTCTGCCCTCTGCTGCTGATCTTTCAATTTCTGCTCAGCTACCTGTATATCACAATAAGACTGTTAAGACAACACCACCTCAATAGCAATGTAAGAAAAGGAAACTCCAAAACCAACCCGAATATTTTCTTTAACAGATTCATTGTTTGGATCCAATTGCAAGGCTGCATTAGTTAAATATAAAAAAGTTAATCCACAACCATCAGTCTATTACTATATGGTGAATGAAAACGAAAAGACTTGAGAAAATGTTAAAGTTTTCTTGAAGTGGAATGTAAGATAATTCACACTAAATCTCAAATAAACTCAAAACAGATACTCATGAATGATTATCCTAGATAAGGATGCGTCCATGAATATAGATAAAAGATAACATGATAAACTGAAGACTGCAACTAAAAACTTGATGCAAAATTGTGAGTGTTTTGCATGGTTGAATCATTAGCTTCTATGATGTAAGATCCAAAATCAATTGACTAATTTCTAAAAACATAAACAAATAATCAAAATAGGTTAATTTACTGTATATTTAGGTAGCACTAACAGACAATAAGATTAATTGCATCTCTCCACAAAGACAGAAAGAGATGTGAAATTGGCAAACTACATAGATAGATAAGTCACAGGACTCATGAAAAGTAGGTGAATAGAACAAAGTATCATGATAGCTGAAAAATATATGGATAGAGAAAAGATATTGATGCAGCTACCCCCCTTTCTAAGTACAAGAATACCATTGTGTACAGCTTAGAAAGAATTTTGCACTAACCTTTCTTAAATCCTTTCTCAATTGCATCAGCATAATTGCCTTCAGCATAATATACTAAACCAAGACGACTATATCCCTTGCTGTAATTTGGGTTAATTTCAATGGATTTCAGACAATCTCTAATGGCTTCATTGTAATTGTGAATTTGAGTGTAAGCAGCTGCCCTGATAAGAATACATCATGATCCAATCAAACACTATAGTTTCACGAAGACAAATATCCAAAAATGTTGAAAACTTGTTGCATAGAGGAAAAAAAAAAATAGAAAAGAAATAAGTATATCTCTAACAATCACTTGAAACCAAACATAGAGAACAAAAAAAAAAAAAAAGGTCCCAATCCTGACATTTCCAAGACGAAATGAACAGAAAAGACAGGTTTACTATATCTAAAAGTCAAAGGTTAAAAGCGTTTAGTGTTAAATACACGGGTTAGGTAACCTAATAAGTGAATGAATAATGTGGGATAGTGGGATTAAGAACTTTCCTGTCTTCTGGTAAAAAAAAAAAATGGCTAACAGTTCATCAGTCTAGTATCACCCCCCTAAAAGTCCATGCATCGCAGTCATTATGCTTCTCTTCACAAACAAACAAATTCATTTGTCACTTTACCAAGAAATACAGTAAATGGAGCAAGTATAGATGGAATTTCAGCATGAACAAACTAATGCATCACCTATTACAATAATAAACTGCATTATTATCGTAAAGTGAAACAGCAATAGAATACAGCTCTATTGCATCAGCATATTGCTTTGACTGCATGGCCCGGTTACCTGAAAACCAAGACAATATAAACAAGAGGATCAGCTTTTACCAAGAATGAAAACCACACTATATTATAAAAATAATACTATGATACTTCTGATGCAATAATTATTATGAGAAGAGATCCATTTTAGAGAAGAATGAGGGTGACTTCATGATACACGTGGCAATTGTGTTGCTTGGGACATTTGAGGTATTGGATTCTTTAAGTGACTTTAGGTTCAGGCTGTTAACTTTTGGAGTCAATTTTGGTTCCAATTACATGTCGGCCTGGCAGGATTGCTGAGTATTTCAGAATCATGTCAAGTTTTGGCCCATTTTTCTCAACTAGGTTACGGTAATTAGGTTTGTGTCATTGCTTTTTTACTGAACCCACACTGGAGTTTGGATGCATTGGGTTTCAAGAGAGCTGATCAGTTCGGATCTGCCCTTATTACCTCTAGTTCAGGACTACTAACAAATCAACAGATCGTATACACAATTAGATAAAGAAAGAAATAAAACAACAAAGTTTTCTGATACTCTCCAACTAATAAACACGTTACAGACTCAAAGCACTAACTGCCAACGAAAGACACACAAATTTTTGGTTACCTTGAGATTTAAATGTCTCAGCCAGATTTTTATGATCAAATGCCTGACATCCAGATCTTTCCATCTCCTGGTATGGCAGATAATAAATATTTAAATAAAGGCACAAAAAAGGCTAACTGATACCATTAGACAGTAAATAAAAAACAATGATAACCATATTTATCAAAAAAAATCTAAATTTAATGAAAAAGAGTAAGTTCCAAACTTTCATTATTTAATGATGTGAAAGCAAGATGGATTTTGATATGAGCACTGAAGGATCCCCAATTTTGAAATAGTTTAAAGCAAGATATAGAGAATCCAAAAACCTAATACCCTTCCTTAAAATCACATTTTCTACACACCAAAACGTCAAAGATGACACATGGGTAAACTCAGCTGGACACCACGTAACCGACAAACATTCCAACCTGTAACTTCTAACTTATTTCTCGAACTCCTTCTGTCATTACCATGATATTAGCTGGGTGACTAACTTACCATCTCCATCCAAATATAGTACATCACTTGGTCAATGGAGCTTATGTAAAAGGAACTACAACCTAGAAAATGATATGCGATCTCCAACAGATTCACATGCCACATACTTATATGATAATAAAATTTAAAATGGACATGCATATGCTTTAACCAATGCAATAGATAACTGTTGCTGGAGCTTTGTCATGTGATGCGTAAGACTTCAAAGGTCGGCCAATTTGCAAAGGGACAGGAACAACATTAATTCAGTAGAGAAAAAAGAAAAAAATAAAAAAAAAGAAGATGTCATTGTCTGCTCAATCAGGCAGATGCCAAATTAAGAAAGTAACAGTCTGCTTTGCAATTCTCCAAGGACAATCATTAAGCTTCAAATAATTGGTTCTTTGAAAGAAAAAATCAGAAGAAATCCACCAAAGACACTCGTACTGAATTTGCTTAGGACAATGATCATTGCTGATACATAAATCCATGCCCTGCTGAAACAATCATAATCCTTATACCCTATTTCGTTGGCCTTTCCTTGAATACTTATACCGGTACTTGACTCATCAAAAGGACTCCTTTGCAGATTTTCCTACACACTACTTTCAGTCAAGTTTTTACAAAGACAGACTGGAAATTTGTTGTCTAATACACTACCCTGTTTAATTCAGCTAGTTAATTTTAGCACAAGAGCTCTCCTCTCAGCGCCCTTCAGTCAAGATGCTATAAAAATGAAGATCAGAAGAAAAAAAAAATCATCTTAAATGAACTGGCCTACGTAATCTGGCTAAATTATTTTTGCAATCTAATGACGTAGTTAAAGCATGAATACACTATGAATAAACAAACTAATGGGACAGTGGACAATCAAACACAATTGATGAGGCAAATCTCAAGATATCTCAATGAGAACCATCAGTTGTACCAAATAATTCACGCAACAAGAAATCATCAACCACTGGCAATTCACCATTCATCGAGTGCAACAAGTTTTAACATACAACAGAGCAAACATACATTTAGTGCATCTTGAAATAAACGAGTAGCTTTATCCAGTTGGGAAGGATCATCATTCCCATCAGGCATGGCCCTAAAAAAGTGAATTTTCTCTAGTGCAGCAAAGAATTGCCCAAAAAGTTCATCCTTAGAGACTCCTGCAAGTTAGATTGATGGCAAGTTAGAGTTATTGTGTATAACCAAATACACTAGAATAGATAAGAGGAATGTAAAACTATTTCAACCCTGTTATCAAAATGTCCAGAATGTGACATTATGAAGATAATGAGCATGGCCCTACCTGCAGACTGAGGTTGTCGGGTCCAATTATCGTCCTAATTCAGCAAAATCAAGAGACCAACAGTATTAGACAGAACTAGACAGAATGTAATGTCCAAATACATGGAAAGAAGAAAAAATAAAACAAGTAATGCAAGAGATAAATATCACAATATTATGAATATCTCCAGAATGTCATGAAGATTTAATAAATTCTAGCTGTATATTGATGCAAATGTCACGTGAAATATAATATATTGTGCCGGATATTGATGCAGTATTATACAGACAAAATGGTTTGCTATTATTAGATTTCTGTTCTGTTTTTGGAGCAGAACCGAATTAAAAGCACTGCAAATTTAATTCAAAAACGCAAAAAGTCAGCTTCTATAATCTATAATGCCAAGATATTAATGTTTTACATAGACAAAGGAAAGGAAATCAAAAATGATTAGTTAGAATATAAAACTGAATATTTTACTTCTCGAAGATAAAATTCTACGTCTATTATCTTGATTGCAAAAGTAGAAGTAACAATAATAATTCCATTATGCAATGACCAAATGCATGCTTCAATTCACATTACAAACTCTCTTTTAACCCTACATCATCACTCCCTTTAGATTTTACTTCTATCAAACATCAAGACACGGAAGCATTTGCATCCTGTGAGACTGCATCAGATGCCAACTACTGCCAAATAAACTTCCCTAATAGATACCACTAAAACAACATCCATTTGATGCTATAAAGATAGTGGTCCAATTTCAGTGAAGAAGACAAAGAAGAAGAAGAAGAAGAAGACATACATCATAGCCAAGTTTGATCCTAAAGCCATATATGCTTTAAATAAATTTGAAAAAAGAAAGAAGGCTGATAAGATACCAGTATTGATGCGTCCGAGGAATTAGCATTATTGACATCACGGGCAGACGATGAACTAGGAGCATTATCAAAAGGTCCCCTTTGGCTTAGATCTGATTTTATTTTTTGGTCCTCACTTGCTTCCAACGAATGGAATATGTCAACCAATACATCAGGTTTGACATTATTTATAGAAGCCGAGTCAAGTTCAAAAACCTCTGTCAAACATTCCCTGGCAACTTCAATGCCTTCAAGATCAACCCCTGGGGCAGGTTCAACTATTTAACAGAAAGAAACAGAACAATTGTTAGAAATGATGAAACAAATTGAGCAAACACAGAAAATTCAAAAGCACATAATAGTGAAATTGGTAGAAGAGGCCTAGGTATTAAGAACAGATAAACTCCTCAAGCTGAAAAAGATGCTTGCCCTATAGGATTAGTGATAACTGACAGCAATTTACATATCGGCAATTCAATCTAGAAACATATTCTGCAAATTTTAAAAGCAACCTACTCTCCACTTCACAGCCCCTAAGCTTAAGGTGATTCTTTTTCTTGTCAACCTCCCACACTCCATGAAGTAAGCACCTTCTTACTTTCAACTGGGAACTTAACATTTCTTAGATAAGTATTAAAGCCAGAAGTTCACTTTCTTGATTCCATGCTCTCCAAAAGACAATCAATTAGCAAACGAGCTAATTTCACTTTTGCATCATAGAAAAATCAAAAGCAATTAAAAAAGAAAGAAAACTGAAATCAGTCAGAAACGGTAAGCTAACCTAATTGAATGATCAAAAATGAAAACTTCAGAAAATGCAATCAGAAGTGAGAGAGTACCAGAGTTGAGGAAATCTAAGAATGAGCGAACGATGCGACGAGCGAGGGGCGAATCCGTCTTTAGCTTATCCATCCAATTTGCGAAGAGAGCTTAAAGAATCAGTGCTTAGAGTTTTCCTCGGAGAGTTGGGGGACCTTCGAGTTTACATTTCAATTACAACTGAACAAGTGTTTGCAAGTTAGAGGGGAGGGAGAGGAAAACGGTGAAGAATTACTGCGTTTGGCTGCTGGGTTACCTCTATTCCTTCCTTTCTACTAGTAGTTTTTATTTTTATTTGCATAATAATAGGTATCAAGAAACGAAGGCTACCATTAATGGTATGTTAATTATCGCAATTGGTGAATTAATAGCAACTAATCTATATATATTTATATCTCTATACCATTATATCAAAAGAAAACCTTATGGCGGTTATAGAGAGTGTCATATAGACAAGAGGAGAGAGAAAAAAATAATTATAATTAATTTTAAAATAATTTTATATTTTTAATTGTATTAAATACTTTATGTAAGTTATTTATTATAATTTTATTATATTAAATACACTGAACCTATGATTTTTTATTCTCTAAAAAAAATATGATTTTTCATTTTTTACAAGTGTTTTTTTCAAAAATTTTCTTGTTTTATGATTATATATAAAATTTTTACCTCAAATGTTGTTTAATTTATCATATATATAAATTTAAATTTTTTATATAATATATTCCAATTTCACCTTTAGACCATTAAAAGAAAGAATATTAAATGAAGTTAAAAATAATTATATTTAATCAGAAAATATTTTTGAGGAAAAGTTTTTATTATTTAAGTATGTTAAAAATAAAAATTTAAAATTTATTTAAAAACTAATAATATAATATTTAAAAATTTTTTAAAACCCGGGGCAAAGCCAGGAGCGTCTTCTAATGAAAAATTGAAAAGAATACTACAAATGCAACCTAAAAGTGAGAGCTGAATGTCAGTTAAGATCTTGGGCTTGAGGTTTAGTGGATGGAAAAAATGGGCATAGAAAAATTTGTTGCCTTTTGAGTTCGATATGACTCAACTCCAGATCAGTCACAGCCCAGTATGGTCACTGTATACCGTGAGTTTATGCCAAAAAAATAACTTAGATGCAGAAAAAGAGTCTTAATTGATTAATTGTGTTCCATATATTTTTCGCAATTTGATGATCATAATATATCTATACATCAGAAAATTATCATTAAAAAGAAGAAAAAAAAAAAGGCAGTAGATGAAAAACTTGGTAAAAACTATTTACAAGCAAAAGTCAGAACTCATTGGGCAATGCATTTGATCTTTTGCTCGAGCCACAGCTAGGGCTTACACTTTTCTTCTCCGAGTTCTTGTAGCAACCTGGAAACAGGACAAAAGGAAAAATACATTAAAAAAACACTAAAATGACCACCAATTCTTGAAAATTAATGGTTCTGTGGAGTCAATGTTCTAGGATTCTTGACGAAGAAAAAATTTTCAAAACTTACTAAACATGAAACAGAGATAAAATGAATCGAAGAAATGCATATATGGTGCTTACAGCATCTTCATCTATATTGATAATTTCCGATCCTGATGATGAGTCTTTGGACAAACTCTGTAACTTCTTTCTCTTTTCTGAACCAGAATAAATCAATCAACTACACATAAGTTTAAATGAAGAAGCCTTGTATATTTATACAAGTCTAAAGAACATGTGCCCGTAAAGAAAGATGGTAAGAAATGTACTACAAATAAATTACCAGACAAGGGAACTCTTTTTCTTGGAAACTTTTGATCCTTATCTAATTTTGTCTTTGACAGGTGACTACCATCATCTCTAAATTCATCAATTGAATCTTTGACACTGTTGAGAGCAGAACCCACCAAGGATTGCAGAAAGCAGCAATTAGTATACAGAACCAGCCAAAAAAATATTATACTGGAAAAATAAGCTGGTCTTGATTTCCTTAACTATCAGGTTTAATAGCTATGCATGAAATATTCAGCAGCAAAGGAAAAAAAATTCAGCAGATTATATGTCGGCAATATCTAGAAGGAGAGAAAATAAATTCCATCATGGACAAAGTAGAAAAAGCCCTTCACAACCCGAAGAATATCAAAACAGAAGCAAACATCACGTCCGATTTTTGTTTGAAAGATGCTAATTGGTTAAAAACGGAGAAAAGATTAAAAGACAGTGCATATATACCGAAAAGTGTTAGTTTGGTTTCTCCGGTCTACCATTTTTGGAAAATTGAAAACAAAATTTAAGACGAAAAAAGTAACAAAGTAAAAGACATTCCTAAACCACAGAAAAGTTCACAGTCCAAGTTCCAAATAGCCATGAAGAGAGACCAAGGGTAGAAAATTGAAACAACAATAGTTTGTTTGCATGATGAATGATATAAACGTAACAAAGGAAAAAGATATAAGCATATGTCCAATAATAATTTCAGAGGGGAGCATCTGGGTGGTTGGGGAAAAAGCAGGAGGAAGATCATTGGAGCCAAAGCATTGAGAGATCAACTCACCATCTCCGCAAGTGCAAGTTATTTGACTTGTCTGACAATACAACCTCCTTGAGAAGCAAGAAATGGACAGAACAAGATTATTAGTACAAAGTAACTTTGCTTCTTTAGCACTCATGTGAACATTAAAGTGATGCTGCAAACATTATATAAGCTTTAAATGGATAGAAACAATTGCAGGATTTAACAACAATAAGATCATTCTTCTATAATTTGCCAAAATTCTTTATTTTTGTCGTTATTTCTAATCAATGTTGCACGATTATTTTGTATAATAACCTCTTGGTTTGGTTGGAATCAACCATTTAAAGCAGGATAATACAAACACCACATGCCCTCCTACATAATTCTCCACCAAAATTAATAGCATTAAAGGCTCAATGGTAGGATTACTTCACATCTATAATCAGAACAGATCTAATTCTAAGTAAATTGACCTTCTATGGAATCAGGCACAGAATCCATTTCCTCTAAAGCTTGTAAACACAGAGGGTGAAAAATATGAAGAAGAAGAAGCTTAAGTCAACAGTTTGAAGCTAAATGAAGTTAGCTTCCATACTTACTTACCCTCTCTGTCAAGGAACAATCACTTATTATCTCCCAGCTCTCACTGTCCAAACATAAAATGTCGACCTCTCCACTATCACATGTGATCTGCAATGCAAGACACAAAAATATAATCCAAACAACTGGGTTTTTCCTGTTGGCCGAGAAAAGTATGTTGTTTTTTCCTTCAAGTTTCTTTTCTTTTGTCTTTTTGTGCATGTGTGGAAGCTGGAAGTTAGGTAATTTATGAAAATCAAAATTTGAAGCTAATTAAGAAAGTCAGCAGTATAAAACAAGTTCTGCAGAAAGAATATATATGTACTGTTAAAAAATTTGTAACTTAAACTGGAAAAAGAAAATGACAAGTTCAAAGAAACCTCATCAACTCACCACAGCTTAGTAAGAAAGTCCTAAAAATATAGTCCTAGAATGTATTGTTTGCAAATGATTGGTTCTACATAGAGTTGTAAGATTTCTTTCAGACATTGGAGACAATTAAATGAATAAAAGTAACAGATCAAATTGTGTCTAGCATGGTTGTAAAAATGCTCCTGAAATTTCTATTAGAAAAGCAGAGACACTCCACTTAGTAACAATAAATGCAAGCATTTACCTTGTGACTGTTGGTTTCATGGTTAAAGTCATCCACAGTGCCTGTATAAAAACTGAGAAAAAAAAATAAAAATAAAATAAAATCTGCACATACTTCAAGAATTGCTGACATAAATATCTCTCCTAAACAGGAGACTCTCACCAGCTATCAAAGGTAGACCATACTTTGATTCTTTGTCCAATTAATGCCTCATTTGCATTAGCCAATTCCTGCATACTTGAAAATATAGTTAGCTAGGTAGGATATCAAAAGGCAGAAAAGCTAGTTAAAATTGGTCCCAATTAGAGAAAAATCTTACTTTTGAACTAGAAGGAATATTGAACTTCACTTTGCGACCATTGGAAGCTTTTAGTTTTTTTCCTATTCCAACAGTTCCTTCCAGAGCTCTTTTTCTTTCAACTTTCTGAGTTGATACTCGTGATTCTGTCCGAGAAGGTTTCTCAGTGATAGAACCAGAGGAACAAAAAGGTTGCCCTTTATGTATAGTTGCTCCAGAACTGTTAGATGCACCATATTCTTGCTCCTCGGTGAAATCCTTGTTGTGCGATCCAACAGATCCCTGTTCATTTGCAGAAACAGCATGTATTTGTCTATGTCCCAGACTGATATCCTGCCTTGTAGATTTGTTATTGTTTTCGAGTGCCCCAGAAGTTGAGAAATCAACTTGCTTGCCGGATACCGTATTCACGGTAACACCCTCATTAGACTTTCGACCACATTTATGAACAGATCCAACTGGCTGAAACATAAGATGCAATTAACAATCTCCAATGGACTTTGCACAAATCTGTGTGCTTGTGTGCACATGCACTCAAACAAACATGGATGACATTCAAATATAAAATTCATCAAAATATTAATCACGTCAATCATATTATCAACAATGCCATACACACCAGAGAGCCCTGCAACTTGAAAATGTCAACAACCTTCTGAACAAAACTTTGACTGCAAAATTTCAAATTTGCCTGCGCACAACAACTAAATCAGAATTATAGTACAAGATTTTACATGCATACAAGAAAAGTCATTGAGAACTTGCCTCTTCACTTTCCATTGGAGCTATTTTATATAATGACGATGGAAGCAAAATTTTTCCTATTGTGCGTGAAGAGGAGGTGCAATTTTGATGTAATGTATTTACACCAGAAATTCCAATATCTGCCAGAAAGTGCAGCCTCTGCATTGTAAGAAATCACCCTATTTACAAAAGGACTCTTCTTGTATCAATGTTAAATTCATTATTAACCCAACAAAGATATCTAAATGAAATTTCTAAAAAAAATCTCACGGGAGTTCTCCTAGCATCAACAGCATCCGTAGCCCTTTTAATAGCACGAAGTATATAATTTAAATATGAGGCAGCATTGTTAACAAGATCAAAATCACCATCAACGACACTAGAGCTGACAGATGCGTGTAAGAACGAAAGAAGTGGACTGCAAAAAGGAAATACACTAACATCACCAAAAGTGACAAATAACCCACATTTAGAAAAAACAATATTCAAAAGATTGACTTCTGGATAACATTTACTAGCAAAATTGAGCATATATTGCTTCATCGTGACAATCATCAGACGGATAGCCTGCATCATGCACTAGAACATGGATCAAGAATACCACTATATACGCTGGGTAATCCATAATTGACCCTTCCTGCGTCATGGATTTTTGGCGTATATAAGCTTCTCTACTGTACTCCTTGATAAATTCCACCATGTATTTGAATGACTAAAAGGAGAACCAACCAGTATCTTTTAGTAAAAAGAAAACAATATAGATTACTTTTGCAAGATATATGTGGGAAAAATAAAGGCATACATCATGCTGTAGATCCTTGAGGCAATCACAAGTGGCCAGAGTAAAAGCACAAGCATATCTTAAAGGTATAACATGCTCCTTCAACAGCTTGTGCGTTTTATCAAGAAATGATCTCCTAACAAAGGAAGAAGAATCCTGGAAATTGACAGCAAGCACAAAAATAATTTACCAGAAATACAAAGATAAAGAAGAAAAATAACAATTTCAAGAAAACTATAATCTGAGCTATGAAGGAAGAAACATTGAAAGTTAATGATACAGACTATCCAGGCAATGCAACAAACACTACAAGCAGAGAGCTAAACTAACAATGATTTTCATCAGTGGGATTTGAGTCACATTGACAATGACATGCTAGGAAAATACTGCCTGTTTAATTCCTTTAACAGCAGGGCAGAAGTATTCAGGTGCTCATAACCTTGATTGGAAAATTACAAGTAAACTAACATTTAAGAATTTACGCTTGATACTTCCTTTAGTGCCGTCAAAAGAAACAAATTATGAGATGAAAATCTTTTTGGTATCAAAGACATTGAATCATATTTTGTACAAGATCACAATGTCAAAATAATACAGTACATAAACTATTGGAAAATAAGTAATACAAATATGGAATAATTGTGAAGTGTATTTTTATCTTTTAGCACTATATAGAAAGACTTAAATCTAGAGGCACATTTTACATGGTTAGATAAAGCAATATATGAGATGCCTTTACGATTCAAATTGTTAACTTACAAATCAATATCCACAAGTAGAAAATTTTGCTTCTGTTGAGTCTTTTACATTATCACTGCTGTTCCATCAAGAATGCCTAGATTAAACCTACTAACCTTTGCCATCAACATTGTGAAGCGAAAAATATCAGGAGAAATATATAGGTCCCATCTCCTAGAAAGCCGGAGAATGGATTTTGCAGTAGCCAATCTGATATAAACCTTGTCTCTTGCACTGCATTACAGCATAAAAGCACTGCATCAACAAAAATAAAGCGGTGCCAATATGTCTCTGAAAACAAAAACCCACTAAAATTCTAGATCTGCAGCGACCGTTTGCTAATCTGATATTAGCCTGCTTTGTTCTGCATAAATAGCTAGCCTAGATATCTTCATTTCTACATACTATGCAATTATGCTAAAATTTCAAAAGAAAAAATATCTTATTGACAGTGATGGAGAAGTCAGGACAACTTCAGGAAAAAACCACTGTTTACATTCACAATGGTCATTGCAACATCCTCTGAATAATGGTTAAATATTAGTATCAAATCATTAGGTTTCTTATTAAAGGTCTCATGTTCTTATCTTGAGAAAGGGGGGCCACGGGGTGGTTTTAATAGATGAGAAAGGGCTACTTCCTTTGTAACCCAAGGCCCAGTAAATCTCCGTGTGTACTATCAAAAAGAAAAATACTAGAAGATTTCACTCTGAAAACCTCTTATCAGCAGTAGATAAATGCAATTAGCTTTTCACAACTAAGACATATCAAATATGTCATCCACCCTTGCCTTCAAACTCAAAAAGCCAACAGGGTTTGTAAGTAAATCAACGCATGTATTGAATAGCTCATCAGCAACCTCGGTGTAGGATAGCTTATGTTGGTTTCTTTAGATAAATAAACAAATTAGAACAGCATACCAAGGCTTTTCAACAACAAGCCAAGATTGAAGATTGCACTAAGTTTTGTGGACAACCTTGTTCATAAATCATGCATGGCTTATTTTATATTCGTTTACATAACCGTGTAAAGTCTCAGTTAGAGCTTGTTGCTGAAGTTAAATTATAATGGAACCACCATAGATTTTTACTGCTATGCTACTTGGCTTTACATAGACGTGTTTAGATAGGATTTATAGCCCGTCATTTGAAAGTCTAAATAATCTTCTTTCCAATTCTCCACCAGACATTAAAGACCCAAAAGCAACTCTATCCCTACCTCATCATTGACAGGATCCACCTCCCACTTACAGCTTAAATACATTTCCCATCTCTACATTTTTTTGCTCACCAATTCCAGTTTCAGTATTTGGCAAGGCCACTGGTCTTCTTTCTCTCAAGGTTGAATCTTTTTCTTCCCCATTTCCCCCAAACAACTCATCCTAAATCTGCTTATTTTAATTTTAGTTCCCATCTATCGATGACTAGGATGGTAACTCAGTAACAGTTACAAAAATTCATCTGTAAAGAAGACTTATTAATCATTAGCGTTCCTATCTACTACTAGCAACCTCACTGAAGTACGAAAGTATGTACACATCCAAATGGATGTAATGAAATAGAAAATCAACATGTTTTAGAAAGCATACCATGAGATGTTATTATCAAACATGTCACCTTTCTGGAGCATCTTCAACAAAACGCTTAGCAATGGATTGATTTGTCTATTGACCTGAGACCCTTGGTGTGGCAAAAAACTCTTGACAAGCATCTTAATTCCATAAATCTGCAAAGGATAGAAATTAAATGAAATCAGCCACAAAGAAACCAACCAGCCAGTGAAATGAGATTTCCTAACATCTAATGCAGTATTCCTAAGACCATCATATCATTGTTAAATTAGATAATGGCTCTTAAAGCCAACAAATTTTAATTCACGTTTTTCCAGTATGATGTTGAACTGCAGACAACAACATAGAGAATAACAAGAATGCCATGTCCTCAGATCATGTAAAACGTAGAGCCCACACAAATATTCTCTCTTTTCATCGTAAGAATTGTGGGGTACTACATATTTTAGAACTCTATCCTCAAAAAACAAAATATCTTTTCTTGTCATGGTAGGTTGAATTCAGGTTGAGGATAGGCAATATAACTGCAGCCTCTGGACCTGACATATTAGCTGTGTTCTCGAAATATAAAAAAGCTGATCACAGCACCTAGAGCTTAAAATATAAGTTCATTGAAGCAGAAACATTTTATTTCTGCAGTTTGTTGGTTTTTTCTCAATAATAACAACCTACATCTCAGCTGTCTCCATAAAAATTTAGGATATAAATGGATCAGAAAAGTTTTTGATAAAACCATCACACATCAAGATCACAATGAAAGAGAATTTAAGGGTTTACACAATTAAACACAACTTGCAATTTACCTAAAGAATCGATTGACCAAGAGATACAATTGCATATCAACTATTTACTGCTAGTAAAAGCTAAAACAAGCACGCCATATTTGCTCTCGTCATAAACCCGGTACATTTTAGAAGGAACACAGTCAGCTTACATCTCATATCAGTATAAATTCTAGTCCATTGCACTCATCAATTCAACTCACAGTGCAGAAGTAAAATGGGATCTTGTTATGCTCTATGTAACTCTGTAAATCACATGCCTCACTAAGGCACCAGTATACAATTTATTTCCCCAAAGCTAGACATGCATACTTCATCACCAGCCTTATTAGCCTTATTATCAGTTTAAGCCAATATCTGTGCAGTTGAAATATAAAATATACACTACTGATTAAAACATAAACTCCAATGTAAAGGCAGCAGACATAAGTATCATTAAATAGTACTTAGGAAAGTTCCATCTCCCAACACTGACCTTTAATTTGCAAGAAGCAGTACACCCAGAGCTATCCACAATGACAGAATGATCATCCAATGACTTTGCCTTCAGAGATTAAATCCAAATCAGTTACACAACAATTACCCAAAGGAAAAGGAAATCAGATGCTCCATACTCCAGGAACACACTAGCCAAGCAGAAATCAATTTACCTGAAAAATCTTTTGATAAACATGTTGTGTGATTTCCCTATCATGATCTTCAAAACTTGAAACTGAACATTGGGCAACACAGCCCAAAGACTGCAAAACAGTTGCAATATTCTGCCCACTACGTAGAGAATCCACAAGTTCCTGAACATTAACAGATAAAATATTGACGTGACCATCTAAAGAGCCCTTAATCTAGCATCAATCAACGCCCTGACAACAACTTTTTTTTTTGTGGTTTGTAAATCTGGAAACATAAAGTTTATACTTCTTAGGTTTTTTTTTTTTTTAATTATTACCACAGTCAACCCACCTGAGACTTGATTGGCACACAGATTACATAACTACATATTCTAGTTACAATCAGGCTTCAATTCTGAGTTCGTGCTACTGTTGAATACTTTGGTTAGGACTGAGACAAGCCTAATTCAATACCAGCTCTAAAGACATATTGCTAAATCAAATAAAATGATCCTATAAAAGTAATTAAAAAGATGGCAAACAACATTGAAATTTGAAGTAAATGAGGGGCTTCAGATATAACTTTAAAGTAATAATACACCTTCTCTTTTGACTTTTAGTGTATGCAAAGGACAATTAAATCATTAAATCAACAGCATGTAACTTCAAATCCAATGAAGCTTACCAATGCCATGAAATGAACTAGCAATTATTAAGAAATAAAAGGCTGATGGCTAATTTTTCATGTTATTACAAGAAGTTTATCAAGGATCCCATATTTAATATCTTGTCCTACTTCTTCTTTCCCCTTTTTGCAATTTTTCTTACTTGCTGTGCCAAGCATACATAATTTTTTACAACTTTAGGTTTTCTCCACTTATATGGATACACTAACTTAAAAAATGTTGAGATAATAGCAGAAAAAGAGAAAGTTGAGATAAGCACACCTCACATAATTCTGAGTAAACATATCGCTTAGACACATCTATTAATGAAGCAATTGCAGAAACAGCATATTTTGATTGAGTTCGAGTTCCCTCAAGACATATCTTCTTCAAGAGGGGGTAAAAGTCACTGCACATGAAGAACGTTTTTAAGAATTAAAACAAAAGATTGCTTAAAACCAAACAAAACTCTTCTAATGATGATTACAAGGCAAAACAACAATAACTCACAAAACTTACTACTCCCAAACTAGTTTGACACAAACCACACTATTTTGAGCATTTAATGAAATTTTAGATATATGTTAACGCTACTTAAGATTGAAGAAAATTGTCTTTAATTTTATCTAAAACTCAAGAATGCATAGGTTTTAAGGTTGTGAAGTTCAGAACACATCTTTCTGTCAAGCTGTAACTCAAGCATCAAGTGCCAAATGCTGAAAAAGAATACACAAAGTACCTGAATTTGACAGAGATATGGGGTGCTGCTTTCGCTAAAACCTGAATGATCTTATCATGAATCATATATTTCTCTTCAAACAACAGGAGAAACTGCAGTTCTGAACCCCTCATGAGTGAGGGGAAATTGCTGATGATTACCTGTATCATGTAAAATGTGACATAACTCTCTGAAAAAATTAAAACAAATTTATGTTCAAGCAGGACATAACTTCTAAATTACAAATACACTAAAAAAAGGCAATAAAAAAGTCAACTTCCATTTTCCAACCAAAAAAGAAAAAAGGCTCACTTACTGTCATGACACTGCTCTCCAAATTCAATGTCTTTCATCTATATTTCTCCATAGGAACATTAAAGGTTAAGTTTAGTAAAAGTTCAGCTGCTTTTTTGACAGACATAACTAATGCTCTAACAGTCCTTAATTATGATTGCCAAACATACAGGAGTGCCAGAAATATTTTAGGTACCATTAGAGGGATATTGTCAAGGCTTATTCGCCATGTAGGTAAAAAGCACAATGAAGCCAAGACAAATAATAGCAAGCTAAAGCTTGGCTCAGATTAGGAGTTTGAAACTAAAGCTCATGTCCTAAGCTCCAACTTCAGTCAAGAGTTCCGATACAGACAAGTTCAGTTGAAACCAATCAGTGTTATATAAATAAAAGTATACTCAAGCTCAGGCTCAAATTTGAGATATGATAATATAATTTTTTTAGCCAGAGTTGTGATAATATAATTAAACAATTAAAATTTGTCTCTTAACCAGCCAGGCTCATTTAACTAAACGAGCTGAAGACCAAGGTCATGCCCAGTTCACCATTCAACCAAGCAAGAAGAACCAACATTTTTAAGCAGCTAAGCCTGGGATCACCCACAGACTGCTCGACTCCTTTTCATCTCTAAACCAATGGTGTCAAGCACTCATATGGTATAATACCATTGACTTGTTGAGCATCTTTTGCCTAAGATACGTGCCCAATATATGTATCGTGTCAAGATCCATCGAAGAATTAAAGCAAATAAAGTGGCTTGTGAAACTGGTAGGCCATTTTATTTGCAATGGAGAGACTACCTTTCTGCACATCAAGCTTTCTTAACACAAAAGAAAGTTGCAACTAAACATTAGGGTTTCTGCATCACATATTTTGATCAAATGATAGCATGAACAGGATGGTGAGTGCCAACATTCTGAGGGCACATCTTGTTTTGGAACAAATAGAGAGAGAAGGATAAAAAAAAGCACCATTGAGATTAAAGGAGAAACAATTGTCTTACCAGGAGTAGCTCAATAGCAAAAGCCTCGAAATGATTGTTTCCCAACCCATTACTGTAAATAAGATTGAGAATACAACAAACATGCTCTGAGTCGAAGATATTAAACAAGCATTTTGAGGAGAGCAACCGCAAAAACTCAAAGTGTGGATGTTTATCTCCTATCACTTTAAGGAATTTATCCTGAAAAGAAAAGGTTGCAATATTTTTTGAACTTTTAGTGAAGTTAGAGAAATGCCAGAAATAGACAAAGGGGAAACAAGAGAGCAACATATTATGCCTCCAGTTACAAGTTTAAGCAAGTTAAAAATATGGTTTCTAAACATCATAAGCAATCAGATCAAGCATGGTAAAGCAGTTCCTAACAATAAGACTCAGAACATTTGATGATTAAAGTTTGATGGTTTCATTTAAATCCCAGGCTTCTAATCTAATAGTTTCTTTTGAAATTCTGATACCACAACAATAAACGACAGAACAATGAGTAAAAACAAGTCTCCGACTTCCATTTTAAGTATGTCACACATTGCACCATGATAGGTTTCTTTAACGGCATAAAATAGACCTCCACATAGAAAGGGTGGCATACCAAACAGAACTCAATTACTCTACAGTCTACACCAATCACAAGATTGGGTCAAGTAACTCAGCTTCACAATTTAACACGACGTTGGATGTTGAGTTTTCCAATATTTTGGTCAGCTGGTTCTTTACTGTCCCCAGCACTTTTGCAGTTCAACCTAATGCAAGAGAGACCTCTCAAAGCGGTAAGGATTGAGAACCCGGTAAACAATTTTCACTAATAAGACAGAACATCTCCACTGCCATCTATGGACAAATAATAAGAAAATGGGCTATTGAAAGCCCCAAAGAATGCCATCTCGATAGAAAAACATTACTTGTTTTATCCAACTGCAAGGCTGGTTGCCCTTGCATCTCTTAGGATATAAGACTAGTGAGAGGTTTGTGAAACTGTTTGGGCATTTTTGTCCAACAGAGAGACTATCTTTCTGCACCCTAAACCCTAAACTCAGAATTACTGATTAGGCTCTAAAAAATAAAAAAGGAAAAGTTTGGAAGCCTTTAGCTTTATGGGTGATAAATGACTCACTTATCAACAACCAATCCTAGAATAGTGAAAATAGTTAAAACACATTACCAACATATCCAATCAAATTTCTCATAACAAGGTTTCTCACAAGGAATTTGAAATCTTATTTGACCCAGACTGCATAGCAATAAGCTAAAGTCCAAGCAGCAAGTCAAGGACTATGCTTTCCTATTAAAACTTATAAAGCAAATATCTGCTGCAGGGTTAAAACTTGAAAGTCTCCATTTACCATTAGTCACTCAAAAATATCTGTCAAGATACATGAACATAAAAACGTGAGAGCTCATACTTAATGCATTACTTGGCCTATGCTAATAAAAGATGCAACCATAGAAGTAACTCAATACAACTTCTTTTCCCTGACAAAGCAAAGCAGGACATGTTAAATAGAAAACTCATAGAGATAAAAATATGTATACCAAAACTGACAACCTTAGGGTCCCATGCAAATGATGCAAAGTACTAAAAACACACATGATGATACACAGTATCTTTCAATTAAATTAAAGCAAAAAGAACAAGTAAATGACGCACTCTTATAGCCACAGCATTTTTAAGTGTCGCTTCATCCAGCATCAAACCCAATGAGGTGAAAATGCTGTTGTCCTTCATCTGACTCAACTTATGAAAGCACTCTTCAGCTTTGGACGGATCAGGAAATCGAGCAGACATTTTCACAAAAGAACTCTTCAATTTATTCTCTACATCCTCTGAACAATTCTCCTGCAATAAATATAGATTGGCCCTAATTAATCAAACCCAACAAACAGTACACTCTACAAAACTTTAGCTGTGACACACACACACACACCCCATAAACTATACCGCACTTCTAATGATGTTATGAAGAGTGAAAAATAAAAGTATATCAAACTCACTAAGAACTTTTTGGATATTCCAGTGTGTGGGTTTGTGTGCATTTGTGCATTGCTATAAAATGATGTGCCGTGTGCAAGAATTGCAAGAAAAGAAACGCTCGGCACAAAGCCAAATGAGTCCTCGTTGCAACATTAATCATTAATAACACCAAAAAAAGCACATAACAGTAATATTTGAATAGGTCGTGGTTGCATTATAAATACAAACATCAACTAAGATGCAGGCATCTGTCAGGTAGCAAAATTAGGCCGAGAGATCATCCATTAAGTCCTCAAATAAACATTATATGACCTTCCAAAAAGCAATGAAGCTCTCTACCTTTCCCTTTCGCATGGCCAAATACTTCCGCATTTCAGCTTGCAGCCTGAAAACATAGGGAGATGGTAATAACACATATATCACCCTCATTCAAGTAGTAATTTTGTAGATATACCTGCGTTTGTGAGATAAGATAGCACTCAGAGCTTTCACATGCAAAGGACCAAAAAGAGAAAACAAATTGATCCAGTGTCTTGCCCTCTCTTCAACTGGAAGAAGATCTGGAAATAACTCCTCTGCAATTACAAGTTCTAAGTTTTGGGACCTGAACATTGAATTTGACAGTGTAAGAGACAATTTTGGTTTTCTTAGCCCCAGTAAAGTGCAAATAAACATACCTGAATTCTTTGCAATCTTTGTCATAGCAAAGCATCAAGACTTTGCATGGAATCTGCTCAAAGTCATCGCACATTGCGATGAGGCCTTCTGCACACTTGTTACAATAATCTCGATATACTTCCATCACTTTTTTCAATGCTTTCTTTCTAACAGAAATCTGCATAAAAAGAATACATAATTGAGTGGTAGACTTTAAACATATACTAATTGCACAAATACCCTAAAGCAAGATTACCTTCTTATCCCTAAGCCTCTCTAGAACCTCAGATATTAATTTGTGTGAGGGATCTTTAAGGTTAGAACTGGCAAGATCACAGGCAACAATGACCGCCTGTGTTCTCACTTTATCATCAAAGTCCAACAGGCGATCTTCAATGGCAGCTGTTGAATTTACAAATCAAAGATAGGAAAATGTTAATTAGATCCTTGAGACAGTGAAAAAAGATACATGAACAATAACCAAATAACTTTTCATTTGAAATTGCTAACCTAGAAGTTCTTGGGATCTTTTCCCCAAGGGATTGGCCAAACAACAAGCTTTAGCACATTGTAGAGCGGCAACTCTAACTTCTGAAGATTTGTCAGAAAATCTTTTCAAGAACTCCACAAAAAGCATATGATATCTTTGTGCGATACGGTATTCAGATTGTAAAAGAAGTTTTCCAATTAAATTAACAGCTTTTATTCGGACGTCAACCTGATCAATCTGTAGATAAACACAAAAAGTAATTTCAAAAACAATTAAAAACAAAATTTGGAAACTCCATACATTAGAGCATAAGACACTTTATACAGGAACAAGTTACATGACAATACGAGTAATAACTAGAACCCTATCAATCAGTACCATCAATTCTTGCATCAAGTTGGGGATGAAGGCATTAAGCATCTCAGGACTACAGTGAAAAATTTTTAACACAATTTCATGATAGAATTCTTTAAGCTCACTCCCTATAGCATCCCTATCCAAGGAGCAAGATTCCAAAAATCTGCAAATAGAGGGATGAAGCTTTTCTTCACAACTTTGGATGACAGAGGCAGCCAACTGAGAAGCAGCAGAAGTTGCACCCTGTACAACATACATCAATGTAAACAAATATGAAAAAAAAAAAAATTTCTTTCTACATACAAACTTATAATATAGCAATGAAAGAAATGTCTTATAGGATATAAGAAATCAACTGCATATGGTATTAGTCTGATATAATGAGAAATTGTCCACAATCTTACTTCACAACTAGGTGCTTATGATTAAACCTAAAGTGTCAGTCCTCTATTTGAATTCTGAAGCAAATAACCAAGATGCTCTTCTCAAGTAACTGTGTAGCAATGACTTTAAACTTGAAAAGGCACCACATTCTAAATAAGAAGGAACATTATCAGAATGCACTACCAATCACAAACAAGCCCAATGAAACATTGCAGGACAGAAAGAGAGAATACTGTCAGTTTACAAACAACGTTTCAAATCCTAGGGATTCCTTGTACACCAAAATCGTAAATGAAATTAAAACCCCAACTTGGGAGGAGATACAGGAAGAGATAGCAAACATAAGTAACGACCAACTTATTGACATCTGGTGAGGTGTGTTACCTAAAAACATAAACCGAGTGGCCTTTGCCACCCACAAATCCTATGTTCAACTAACATTTTTTCAGGTAAAAGATTACATAACTCTTCCTTAAAGAGAAGGCATCCAGGATAGTTCAAAGGCATAAATCATAGTACATAAACAAATATTAAATTAACATCAGCTCATTTTATCTGCTCCAACAGAGCAAACCCCTTTTTGGCTAAAAATTCAGGAAAACAAGAGTAACATACAGTTACACTTGAAAACACAAGTAAACAACAATGTCTGCCAACACTCACCTTACTCTCTTGCACAAGATTTCGCAAAATCACATCCACGAGCTGGTCAGACACTTTCTCATTTAGGATAAGAGTCATTACAGACAAAATATCCTCAATTAAACCCTGCTGATGGTGTTCTCTGGGAAATTCAAAAAAATAATGCTGTTACTATCACCAAATATTCAAAAAGCCAAATGAAAATAATAAGAATTAGGAGCATTACACAAAGAGGTTGCAAGAAACTATGGTGGCTATATATGGTCATCATAGTATGAAAAGCCTGACATACTGTTGACATAATAAAAGTCTATGGAACAGAATGATTGCATTAAAAGAGAATAGAAGTTCATTACCATTCAACATAATGTCATAAAACGTAAAACACAAAGCTAAGACAAATTTAACAGAGGCTCGTTATTAAACCTAGGTTGTTACCAGAAAACTTACCAGTCTAACTTGAGATGCACTAACAGTAAGGATTGCTAAGAAAAACACTTGAAAGACAAATAAATGGAAAGAGGAACTCACCTCACAACCGAGAAAAAAACATTAAACATTTCAAGAATCAAATCATCGCAGTCAATATCCAGCATTATCACACAACATTTACATCGAGCAACAGTCTCTAATATTTTAACCCTCTTCGAGAAGAATGCACTTGAAGTATCAGCAAGTTCCATGAACATGCCAAGAAGCAGTTTAAAGATGTCCTGAAACGAAAGAGTCCATAAATTTGATTGATATAAAAGCAGGAAAGCAACAATGACATACAACAGAAAACATCTAATCTCAAAACCGAAAGAAAAGAAAGGAGAAAAGTTTTGAATGATATAAAAGCAGGAAAACAACAATGACATACAACAGAAAACATCTAATCTCAAAACCGAAAGACAAGAAAAGAGAAAAGTTACCCTAAGATCTCCATCTTCAAAGGGCAGTTCAGGTGCCAGGATTCGAAAAAATTCACTGACACAAATGGCCACCAAAAGTCTAACATCCTTATCGTTGTGGTTAGATAGATCATGCTTAACAACAGATTTCCTCAAAGGCTTTGTGGCATCTTTCAGTTTTTTCACAAGTTGTGCTTGTATCGAAGCGTCAACTTCTGACGGCTGCTCTATTTGCGACAATGGACTCACAACTTGCTGCAAAGAGAATTACCAATCACGTAAGAGTATCAGATAAACGTATTTCCTCAACCAAACCAAATTCCAGAAGAGAAAGTCTAGGATAGCAACCTAATAGAATATAAATTTAACGCATATATAAAACTCACTTAACAAAGCCACCTGCACACTACATATTCGATAAAACGACAAAACAGAATTCAATACTTACACAACGGACAGAAGCTATTCTAAATTTATTTTTCCCGCAAAAGCCGACATTTAACTCTAATGGACATGTCGAGTTAAACCCATGTTAGATGAGAAAAACAACGTAATTATCAACTCATTCGCTGCGAACCACTCAATAATCAGTAGTTTTGTCGACTTCTCGACGGTCCAAGCGATTTGTCCGAAACCATTTTCACTTTTCTTTTTTTTTTCAACAAGAGAGAAGAAGAGTAAGAAGAGGAATAAGAAGTTAAACTTATGCATTCTTACGCGGAGAGATTTGACGAGGACATCTTTGTTAGGGCGAGTGAGTTGGCAGAGTTTGGTACCGATTCCGGAGATGAGTTGCAATGCCGACTCGTCCATTTAGTGGTGAATCTTACTGAGAGGATTACTTAGAAAAAGAAAAAGAAAAGAAAGAAGTAGTGGAATGGAGGAGTGAGGTGTTAAAATCTTAATAAGGGTTTCCTTTTTCCGCCAATCGCCGAAGGAGAAAACAATGTGATTAGTTAGAGAGGTGAAGAAACGAGAATTGGTGGAGAATTCAAGAAACGAGAAAGGGTTACAAGGGGAGGGATGGCTCCCGATTTAAGTGGGGAAAACGAGAATCCCGCCTTCTGAGGCGCGTGAAACTACCGCGCTGAGGGGAGGTGAATCGTTAGAGATCGGACGGCGGTAAACGTACGAATGCTTTTACTAATACATTTTTAGCCGTTAAAAATGGTTACCACCGACCAACCGTGAAAGCGACATCACTGCCAAGCCCAGGCCCAGGCTCAGACCCTTCTTGCAAACTTGTACTCAATTTGTTTTTGGACAAGGCCCAAGCCCCATTTCTGCTTTCGAACGTGTTTGGATATAAAGAAAGTTGAAGGGACAAACAATCAAAGAAAAAACCAACGTAGGGTTGGATCGAGTGATAAGCGGTTTGTTCTAGTTTAAGTAGGTCTCAGGTTCGAAACTTTGCGTACGTAGCTGCCCCTGTCGGAAGATTCACCCACCATATCCAGCGGTTTGTTCTAGTTTAAGTAGGTCTCAGGTTCGAAACTTTGCGTACGTAGCTGCCCCTGTCGGAAGATTCACCCACCATATCCAAATGCGTGATGTGGGTTTGTTCTAGTTTAAGTAGGTCTCAGGTTCGAAACTTTGCGTACGTAGCTGCCCCTGTCGGAAGATTCACCCACCATATCCAGATGCGTGATGTGGGTCGAACCTAAATTAGTCAGAACGCAGCTCTGGATACTATGTGGGAAACAAAAAAAAATCAAAGAAAAGTGAAGGAATGGAGAAAATTTGTGATTAATTTATAGTTATTTAATTTTATCCTTTATGGATTAGAAAATTGTTATAGATGAGCATTAGCTCAACTGATGGATGCATCATTCCTCTGAGATTTATGTTTTAGATTCAAGTTCCACTCATATGTAGGCTTTTATATTGATGATTTGTTAGTTTGTTCATTTATTTAATAATTTCTCATTAGATGTATACACTAATATATGAAAGTTATCTTATTATAATGAGATTTCTGTTGGTTACTGTACAATCTAAGAAGAAAAGTGTGTTGTACATTATGGTACTATTGGTGAGACAAATATAAATCATTGAAACAATCTTTGTCCTACTTTCCTCTAATTGTAATAATTTGAAATTTTGGGAATGGGAATCGGATTTCATGTTTCATTTACGAAGAATTTCAAAGATTATTTGGCAATTACTCATGGGCCCCAGTTGTGTTGGAAAATTGGATTCAAAGGTGGAATGGAAGATATTAATTCATGGTGGCTACTCAAAAATCAGAAGAAGGCCAAATTTTGATCCTATTAGTCATGTTACTTTTACCAAAAAAGAGCTTTTATATTATCAATAATTAGTTGGTTAAAGTGGTTTAATAGTATTTATTCCTCTTAATTAAGATCTCGAGTTCAATTAGTATGATTAAAGAAAATTATTGTTGAGGGAGATTTGCCTCTTTTAATGAGTTAATATGAGTCGAAATGGATTAGTTTTGAATTAAAGACCTCAAAATATCCTTAATTAAATTAAAAAAAGAACTTCTATATCGAGAATATGAATTTTCAGTTGGTTAAAGTGATTTGGTATTTATTCCTCTCAACTAAAATCTCGAATTCGATTATTGTTATTAGAAAAAATTATTATTGAGAAAGGTTTACCTCTTTTAGTGAGTTAATCTGACTCGAAATAAATTAGTTTTGAGCTAAAGACCCCAAAATATCCTTGATTAAATGAAAAAAAAAAGAACTTTTATATCGAGAATATGAATTTTCAATGGCTTAATACACAATTTAGTCCTTAAACTATACCAAAAATGATAAATTAGTCATAAACTTTTATTTGAAATAGATTGATCATTGAACTTTTATTTTTAAAACATATTGGTCCCCAATTTATTTTTTAATTAAAAATTTGACGTGGAAAAGTCACGTCGGTACCAGATATGGGATTATACAATATCCGTTGACGTGGAAAATTTTGACTTAATTAATTTTTCAATTAAAAACTTAATGTAGAAATATTTAACAGAAATCGTTTGATTCTTTATCTGGTACTGGTGTGACTTTTTGAAGTCAAGTTTTTAATTAAAAAATAAACCAGAGATCAATATGTCTGAAAATAAAAGTTCAAGATTGATCTGTTTTAAATAAAAATTCAGAGTCAAATCTATCATTTTCAGTATAATTTAAGGACCAAATTATATATTAAACTAATTTTCAATAAATCATACGTCATACATCATACATATATGTGTAAAAGAACAAATAAGAATGCAGGCTAAATGACGATTCGTTTCAATGATCTTCTTTTGGATTTTTAGTCCTACGATCGCATTGAATTTGATGGTACCATTACGATTATTGGTTGTGGTTTGACTTGAAGTTATTCAAATTTTGTTTGCCCTTTCCAAAACGAAGTTACAATTGAATTTGAATAAAATAAAGAAATTACAACTAGTAGTAAATAATTTTCTTTTTCTTTTTTCGGCCAGTCATAGTATTCCTAGTTCTTTTGAAACCCAGCCCATTGATGTATATAGCCCAATAACCTGCCTCCACTCCCTGGCACCTGCAATTCCATTTCCGATTTTCACATAGAAACACTGAAACCCCAGAATCCAACCAACTAAAAGACAATGGAGGTCGCAAACAAGTTGGTGGCTCTAGCGAGCAGAGCATCGAACAGCAACGTGGTGGTCGACGTTTGCTTGGTGACCTCATTCGCGGTGCTAGGCATTCGATCTCTGAACCAGCAAAAGGATATGGAAGCCCTGGAAGCAGAGAAAGAATCCTTGACCAAAACCAACAAGGCTATGAAAAAGGCTATATGGGATTCGAAGCAGCAACTCTACACTGAAGCCGCCTCTGATTCCCCCCTTGTCCCTCTTGCTAACCTCAGGGCCATCTATGGCGAAGCCCCTTCTCCTCCAACCGGTAACCTCTTTTTCTTTTGTGATTGAAATATGGGTTCTATTTTGTTTCCTATGTCGTTTCATATATGTGTGTTGGCATCTTATTCGTGACATGTTTTGATCAAAAATCATTTACCATGTTACCACGATGGATCTGCAGACACCTTCAATGTGAAACACTTAGTGCAGTCTGTCTATTTCATAGACCAATTCCAATCTAATTGTATTTGCTCTATGTTTGTCTCAGTTAATGCTGCAAAAGAAGGTTCAAAATCTCCAGCCCCCAAAATTATAGTCTGAACTTGAATTGGATTAGCTATAACCTTTTGAGGAGGCAAGAACTCTTTCGGTCATTAGGGTATCTGAGGAGTAAAATTCTCTCTGAGGTCAAAGAGTTTATCGGGGACAGATCATAATTCTGTGCAATCAATCAAATTTAGTGGACAGGAAAGTGGAATATCCTGCCTTGTATCCGAGAACTGGAACTCTTAAACATTGCGTTCAGTTTATGCTGGAACTGTTGATTGTACTGGTAAGAATCATTCAAGGAGCTCTTGTTCTTAGTAAACTTTAATAATATTCAATTGCATAATATTGTTCTGTTTTTGGTTCCAAGTATTTGTGAAAGCAAATGCTAAGAGATAGAGGTATAAATGCAATGTATGCAGCTGCATTTTGCAGTTGGCACTTTCTCTTCTGGGATTGAATTGCATCGGGAAATAAGTGGGTCGTTTATGCTAGGACTTACCTTTTGCCAAATGATGGTAGCTCAATGATTCATAGTTAATCATTATGTTCTTGTTATTGTTGAGGCAATCATAAATGCTAACGAATCAAGATAGTGGTGGGAGAGGCTGCGATGGGTGTGCCTCACAGTCTCAAAGAGTTGTTTCTTTTCTTTTTTTTTTGGCTTAATACACAAAATAACCCTAGAACTTATACAAAATTGTCATTTTGACCCTTTAACTTTTATTTTAGAATTTTTAACCCTCAAACTTTTATTTTGTGAACAATGGAGCCCTTAGCTCTGGTGTGGCATAACAAGAAAATTTCACGTGTCAATATTTGGGTCGGCCACGTCAGCATAAATGGCTACATTATTCACAAAATAAAAGTTTGAGGGTCAAAAATTTCAAAATAAAAGTTGAAGGGTTAAAATGACAATTTCATACAAGATCGAGTATTATTTTGTGTATTAAGCCTTTTTTTTTCCCTTCCACAGTCCTTCCATGTACTCTAAGCTACCATCTCTCTCATGCCTGCAAGCTTTGTTCAAGAAAATGTACTTCTGGATTGTAGGGGGACATGGTCATTTTAAGTTAACCTAAATTTTCCTGCAGGATCAAAGTTTCTCATGCTCTTGATCCACATTCCATTCCCGGCACTTAACAGCTAGACGGGTTATTGTTGAACTGAGATGAGTTAGACTTAGACTTGCCAACTAATAATACTGTGATATTAGTTTTTCTTTTTAATCTGTACTTGAAAGGATTGCTATTTCGGCCTTAAAGAAAGAAAGGATTACTATATTTTATAAAGCTTTCATTAAGTAGTTGCAATATAAATATATATATATATATATAAATAGTTGATTTTGTTTTGGGTAGGATGCAAATCAATAAGTTTACGAGCCATATGTGTGTTCAACAAAATGAGTGAGGCTTAATATCTAATTTGGTCTCTAAATTATACAAAAAAAAGATAAATTGGTCTCATTTGAGACAGATTAGTCCTTGAATTTTTATTTTGAGATAGATATGTTTTGAATGAAAAAAAAAACAAAATTTAGGGATTAATCTGTCATAAAATAAAAATTCAGGGATTAATTTATCTTAATTCGTCAAGTTTTTAATTATTTAGGGATCAATTTGTCTTAAAATAAAAGTTCAAAGATCAATCTATCTCAAATGAAAGTTTAAGGATCAATTTATCCTTTTTTGTATAATTCAATGATCAATTTAGGTGTTAAGTCAAATAAGTGACGAGGGATAGAGCTGTATAAATAAAGCTAATTAAAAGCCAATGACAATTTTTTTATTTATTTTTTTTTTTACAAAATTTGAAGAATTTTGATAGAAAGATTGCTAATGTAGCTCGCCTTCTTAGATCTCATAGTTTTAATAGGATTTGCCATCAAAGATCTCATAGTTTTAATAGGATTTGTCACGAGGAGGGAAAAGTATGTATCGTTTCCATTATTTAAGAACTTGTACTTTGAGTTATTCAAACTCGTGTGTAGTCCTTGAAAAGAAAAGACTATGGCAAACCAAATTCCCATGGATATCGATGTGACAAGCGGCATTCTAAGTAATCTTTCTGTCAAGGATCTTCTCCGATTCAAGACTGTGTCAAAAGAATGGTGTTCCCTAATCGACGACCGATATCTCATCAACCTCCATAGAAGGCAATCTATACAAAACAGGAACAATCTCAACATCATAGGAAGTGATTTAGAATCTGGCAGATTATACTTCATGGGATTTGATCCAGCAAATGTCATCAACCCTATAGAAATTAATCAGCCATCGCTACATGATCCTGAACGTGATCGTGATTTGATTGAAGTATTGGGTTCATGCAATGGACTACTTTGCATAACCAGCAATTTCAGAACAATCCTGCTGTGGAACATCCTAACAGGACATTACAGAGTTTTACCTGAAAATCAGTTAGTGACCAGCTACAATTTCTACGAATGCAGCTATGGTTTCGGTTACGATTCAATCAATGATGATTATAAGGTTGTAAAAATTGTGCAGAAGATTGATAGAATACAAGAAAGTTATACAAGCGAAGTAATTGTTTACAGCTTGAAAGAAAACAAGTGGAGGAGGAGCGCCGAAGAAATAACTTACGAAATTTGTAGCTATAATCCTCATGGGATGTCGAGTACTTTTGTTAATGGGGCTCTACATTGGGTTGCCATCAAAGAAGCTCTAGAATGGGACTCGATAAACATCATCATTGCCTTGGACGTTCAAACAGAGAAACATCGCCAAATCGAGCTGCTCGAGGACATGCAGCGGGGAAAAACTGATCATGCAATCCTAGCATCTCTACAAGGATGCCTTTGCGCTTGCTTGAACAACAGCCGCAGCCGCGCAGTTAACGTGTGGATGATGAAAGAGTATGGGGCGAAAGAGTCTTGGACCATCCTCTGTCGTTTGGAAGAATCGTGGAGCTATTTTCGTAGTTTGAAGCCTTGGGAATATTCAAAGAAGGGTGACAAATTACTTCTTGTAGAAAGGAAATCGTCAAAGGCATCTCTTTTGTGGTATGACCTAAAAGAGAGAAAGTTAAACAATATCGACTTTCCTTATCAATTGAAGAGTATTACATGGTTTCGTGTAGAAATTTGTATGGAAAGTCTCGTTCAACTTGGTAAACAAGATTAAGCAGAGGCCAGATATAGGATCCGAAGGAGAGCTAATTTTGTAATTTAATTAGGTATTTAATTTAGCTAGTTTTGTTTATTATCGTATATATTTTCTTAATTAGGAATAAAAGAACATTAACGGTTGTAACAATATTTCAACTGCAAATTTAAACACAAGCTCAAAACAGAACATCAAACACAAACATGTTTGTCCAAGAGTGATAATCCCATGGAAGCGGTTCCATGGAAATTACCATGAATCACAACATGACACAATTACAGTTACATATTTAAATTAAACTCTACCACAATAAATGATATTAATTTTCAAACTTACCTTAAAATTTTGAAACTATTCAATTTAGGGGTAATTAAACTTTTTTAAACTAATGACTAAATTTGTTGTCTTGTTTATGAAATCGATTCCGTGGGATCATTTCTCGTTTATTCAAAGAACTTAGTAGAAATTACAAGTTCCATCTAGAAAATCTGATCGACAACATTGAATGCTCTATGATTTTGATGTCTTGCAATTAAAAACATTATAGTCAATTTCCATAATTAACAACATAGTCTTTGAATGAATAATAGAAGGATCTTGGTGTAGATGAATAAATTGTTTTTGGTTCTGAATTCAACACTTTAATCCGCCAGACTATGATGTTTAGTCATTTTTCCTTACTGGAAGGAAATTGCCCATTGAAGTTTATTAGTGCATAACTATGATGTTAATGTGCTAACCACAAAAGCACCTATGGCATTCTATCAGATTAGGCTTTCCAGTGATCGAAAGCCATCTTGGTTTACCGAATTAGACACTTCCCCAAACAGATTAAGATTCTAGAACCACAAAAAGGTCGTCTGTAACGAGAAATTATTAGATAGGTTGAGTGTACAATTATCTATAGACTCGATTAATAAATTTGTGCCAATTAAAATTTTTTTTTAAAATTAAGACACTAATTTGACAAAGATTTAGTCACACGTTACAAAGAAATAGAATTTAAATGGTAAGTTCTTAAATTTAAGCTATAATTGTGGTAGGTTTTAGTAATTGTATCAAAATTCTTGAATTCTCACAACTTCATTGGTTGGGCCTGTGAATGACGTGATACAATCGGCCTACCTAATAATTTTTCGTTTGTAACAAAGTTTTCTAAAGCCACCTTAATTTTTTCTGCACAATTAATGACTAAAATTGTTCGAGAATTTAGAAGTAAATTTTTTGATACTTTTAATATCGTTAGAATTTAACCCCTAATCACTGGAATTAGGAGTGGAACACTCTCATTTGTTTACTTTATATTTCCGTTGGATAATGATAGCTTGAATTTCGAGCATAGCTCGAAATTTTCTTTTTCCTTCATCAAGAAACTTTCAATGGGTAAAATACAAAATTCGTACTTCTACCCAAGACACCTATATTTATTAATTCCGCTCATTTGGACTAAGTTGAAGGCTCGAAGCAACTCTTTCTTCTTATTATATTTAATTATATATAAATATATATTTATTTACTTACTTATTATTTTTTTTTTCTGAAATATATTTATTTATTAGTACTTCTCATAAACCATTTCTATGATCTCGAGCTCTAGCCTTTGGTCGTAGAGTGTTCTAAACGCCGAATTTTGGTCATCAAAATAGGACCAAGTATTGAGACTTTGATACCTGAGACACGGCGAATGAAACACATTTTTGCTTTAATCACAAAAATTTCTATTTTCTTTTTCTGTTTTAATCTCAGTTAGTAGATTGTCAAATGTTCGGCGATCGTCCACTTTTCCGGTGCAGTCAACTTTCTCTTCATTCGTCCCTCTTGACCACATGTTGCCACAGACCTCCTTTTATAAAAGTCGATGCAATTTTTGTTTTTGGTTATTTTTAGCATACAGCATTGTGCTGCTTGGTCCTCTATTATTTGTCTTCCTTTATCTTTTTCCTTTTAATGTGACGTAATAATAACCTCAATTTTAATCTTAAATCTTAGCACAATAAATATTTTAAAATTTAGAATTTATCCTATAAATCAACTTTTTTAATTTATCACTAAACTTTATACCAGGGATCGGAGTTCGGGGGGACACGAAGAGAGAGTCAAATAGTACATTTGGTAGCGAATATATATACAAACTAAAGACAAAAACTCAATTTCAATGGAATTTTTATATTCATATATAAACTACTTATAAGTTAAATAGTAAGATGTTTTCAATTTTAAAATTTATAAAAAGATTTAAAATCGGTTTAATAATATTCTTCATATTTTTTTCATTTACATTAAATTAAGTTTATACCCGTTAATTAGGAATTAACTTGCTGCATGCTCCACATTAATTTTTGAAAATCAAAAGACTTGGTCCAATATGTACAGGACGCGTGTTTTAAGCTGTAAATTAGCAAATTAAGGGGGGGAGGAGGGGAAGAATTTCATGATTGACTAGATCAGTTGCCAAAGTATTGTTTGAATTTTTGGAGTCTTTGATCAATAATAATTAGTAGGACCCTAATTTCAGCAACATCAATCAAGGCCACACGTTTCAAAGGAGAATATGCAGCTTCAAAAGAATATGCGTAAAGTGAATGCAACTAAAGTGAAAGTGGGTGCCTTTTTAATGTGAAATTCAACCTATATAGTATTAGCCATGGGGATCAGTGACTTTAATGCTTCCCCTCTTGCTTTTTTTTTTTCAGCTTAATATATAAAATAACAGTCGAATTTTTTTTCAACTTTTATTTTGAATTTTTATTTTGGTTAGCCTTTCGTGCTGACGTGATGCAATGAGAAATTTTTACATGTCATATAAAAATTTTACATGTCAATATATGGATAAATCATATTAGCATCGAGGATTACATTATGTATAAAATAAAAGTTTGAAGGTCAAAAATTTTAAAATAAAAGTTAAATGACCAAAACGACAGTTTTATATAAGTTAAAGGACTATTTTGTGTCCTTTTACTGCAACTTGTAAAATTTGTTAGATGTGGTAGCACCATATAAGCTTGAAATATATATGCAAATGGCCTAATTCATAGCGGATTTTTCCTTTTTTCGGTTCATAAAAAGTTTAGAACGGGAGGTCATCTCATTGTAAGATTAAGCACATCGTAAATCTCTATAAAAATTTTAATTGAACTTACAAATCACTAACTAATAAGGATAAAGGAAAGGATGGTCTTTATTTTCTTAAATACTACTGTACCTTGTCCACTCATTTGGGGACATTGACTTTTCCTTTGTGTCTTTGGACAAACCAATTTGGGGAAGATTAATGTGACATGTTGTTAATTTCATAATAATTAATTCATAGAATAGCATTTAGGGTTCTTAGTTTTGGTTAGCTTCTCGTACATATCGACTTTAAATTAAGCTAACATATTTTGCTTAAATTAGGAAAAAAAAAAAAAAAACCTTGTATTACAAGAATACACACTTCTCTTTGTCAATGGTGTAAATAGCTGATCCATCCCTAAGGCCAAATAGAATGAATAACTTCTCCACTACTCACTCACACATTTTGCTTTCTCAACTTGCCTTGACCAAACGTTTTCTAAGCTATCTTATTGGGCACATAAAGAGAAGCAAAACGTTGCTGGTCTGCTCATAGCTAAATTCTTGCAAGACTTCTCGGATGTTGATCAATGTCATGTCTCTCTACCTCTTCACTGAAACCACATTCGGTGGCATGAATCTCCGAAACCCATGTGCTTTTGCTTGATTATTAGTTGAAACTTGAAAGAGGGAAGGGGGAAATTTTGTTGAACATGAGAACGAACAAGAGAAAACAAACCATGGATTTGGACCGTGGTGACAAGGCTGCCAAGAAAAATAACAGTTTTTTGTCTTGTCTTTACAGCCAAAATGGGGCCTTGAGGAAAAGGATCTTTTTGGCATATTATTATGTGGTTGGACCGTTATGGTTCATGGGGTTTGGTTATGGTAAATTTTTGACAATGGGACTTGGATATTAGGGATGATAATGGGTAGTTTATAATAGGATACCATGAATTATTCGATTTGATTAAGTAGAATTAGGGTACCTATAAATGGGATTCAAGTAAGATTCGGATAGTAATTTTAATACTCGTGATGGGTTCAGGTAGGGTGTGGGTAGTGGTATTAGGGTACCCACTACCCGAATCCGGTTATAAAATTAATTTTTTTAATATTAATTTTTTAGATTTTATTACATAATTACTTAAAAATTACTAATAAATAATGTAATAATTAGCTAATACTAATTAAAATTTTTTTCTTTGATTTATTAATGGATAGCTGAAATTTTATTAGGGTAGGGTTCGGGTATCGATTTTCAAAGATAATAAGATAATCATCGGATTCGGGTACCATAAAAAATAATAGGTTAGGACATGGATACCTTCAAATTAACGGATATCTTACCTGTTGTTATACCTATTGGATATTGTCAGCTACCATTCATGGAATTAAATGAATGATTTTCTTTTTTTAATATATGTCATCAAAAATACTGATATAATTGTGCTATAAGTCTAGAGACGCTCAAAAGTTTAGAAAATGCTAAAGCCCAACATCATTTATTTTTTCTTCGATATAAATTCATCAATGTTCGATAATCACATTAAGTTTTAATAAGTTTAGAATAAGATTCAACATCATTTTGTTTTTTTGGTATAAATCCATTAATATTAGATAATCACATTGAGTCTTGATTAGTTCAGTGTCGTGCTCAACATCATTTATCATAATCGTATCAATACAAAGTATGTAATATGTGCTAATGCTATTTCAACACCGAAAGTTGAAATTTAATGCCCTGAAGTTTTACCTTCCTATGGTTTGATGGAACCATATTTCTGTCCATTAAAACTTGAGCTAACGACCCTTTTACAATCAAGTACATTTGATTGATATTGAACTAGGATTTAATCCCACCCAAAAAAAAGGCTAGGATTTAATCGATCTCATAAAACACTTTATCACTATTCAATTATGATCAATACAACATATAGTTTTATAATAACACAAAGTCAATCGAGTTTAGTTCAAACGAAATTTAGAAATTATACAGAATTTCATTGTTCGGATTTGAAACAGAATAGATTCATTCAATAGATAATTTATGATAACCTTTTTTCCCTAGTGAACAACATTTTCTTTGATAGGTTATCATCAATAGTTACATTCCAATTCCAATTTTTAAAAAGTTCCATTGATGGCTTACTATTTTAATAGGAAAAAGAGACAAAGAAAGAGACCAAAAGGATGATATAAAACCAACCTTACATGTATATACTTACAAATTACAATCAAATCAAAGCCATAAGTTTTACTAATTTCCTAAGGAAAGGACAGTTATACCCAAAAATGTCAATGCACATTATTGTGTCTCCGTAATTACCTCCACTTTATCACAAACTCCTAAAACAAAACTAAACAAAAAAGAAAACAAAAAAACATCTTTTGTAATCGGAGGTTTCTCCGAAGTGAGACCAGTCCTATGATTAAACAAAATCCGACGGTAAGAAATTCTAGTCAACGTCAAAAATCAGGAGAAAGTATATTCGATCAATGGCTGCGATCGCCTCTATTTCCTAGGAACTTTCTTATGAAGAGGGACCCACTTTAAACCCCAAAGAAAGGGGCAAAATTAAAAAACGAACATAAACATTAATTTGATTTCCATGGCAAAATAAGATACGTTTAAAATTCAACCCCTTCTTATTTAGAGCGAGATAGAGATAATCACATGGAAGAAGGTCTGCCTCCACCGTTACATCCTCTCTCACATTTTCTTTAGGCTTCTCTCTCCCTTTATTTTTTCTCTCTCTCTCTCTCTTTCTCTTTTCCTATTTATATAAACTTAGCTACCGGTTCAATACTCTAATTTCCCTATTTTGAGCTGGGTTTTTGTTTTTTCATTCTTGTTCGGTTTTGGGCTTTAAATTTGGAGGTGATCTGGGTTTTTCTGGGAATTCCAGGGGGTTTTTTAGAGGGAGAGGGAGAGGAGAATGGAGGAGGGGATTTTGTTGCAGTGGAGTGTTTTCAGATCTCTGCTTGCAATTCTACAGTGGTGGGGTTTTAACGTCACTGTGATTATCATTAACAAATGGATCTTCCAGGTTTGTTTCTAATGTTCTTTGTTCATTTTCCTCACCTGGGTTTACCTTAATTATATATATCTTTTTGTGTTTTGATCTAATTATTTGATTACTGTAGAATTATATTTCATGCTTCCTGGTTTCTTCTTTGATTCAATATTGCTGGAGTTTGTTGATTTGTTTGGTAATTCTGGATAGACTAGAATTTTTCTGTTTTTGTCACCATTTTTGGTTTGCTTTTTGGAATTGAAATTGAAATTGGAATTGGAGGTCGTATGTGGGCTATCACTAAGCTTAATAATTTATTAAACAATTCAATATTATAAATTTTTACTATATTTAAGGAGGCTGGCAGGTTTAACTGGTGCGATTTAGCTGGTCATATATGTAATATCAATTGTCTAGGTTCCATTGCTTTATATAATATTTTTACATTATTTAATTTGGTTTTTGTAATCTAGAGCAACAGCCTGATTATGGACTTAGATCATGCAACTTAGAAGAAAAATTGAGGAGTCATGGCTTGGTTGTCAATTTTGTTCGTGTTAGGAAGAATCTGACCTCAATTGGTAGTTCTGTCTAGGTACATAAGTACAGATCTAGGAATATAAATATATCTTGATTATTTTTATGATTGATTCCTCATACATTGGTTTATAACGTTTAATTTGTTTATATGATACCCTTTGATGAGAGAGGAAAAGAGTAAGGCTTGCTGCCTAGCATGTGGTGGGGATCAAACATGAACCGGAAACATGAGACTTAACAAGTAAATATGTCTGCTTAAAGAATTAACAATATTTTTTCTGATGATTTAATGGAATATTATGAAGAATGCTAATGATTTTGTGCTGCTCTTTTCAATTCATTTGAAATGGTCTGCTTCTGCTCTAAAGTTTTATGTGCTTTAAAATACCTTCTAACTTTGCTTCTTTCCTGAGTTAATGCTTACCATCAAAGTTTCAACTTATCTATTTCTGTAACTTTGATATGGGTATAGCTGGGAGCCTATTCTTTTGCTCATTCTTCAGTGTGATGAACAGGCTGATGTGAATTTATATCTCTCTAAACGTTCTCTTTCTTATTGTTCTTTTTATTTTTCTCTAGAGAACATAAAAAAAGTTATAATATTCAGTGATCATACAATTCTTAGATCAGGATGATGGTATCTTAGATTGGAATTGGTCAATTTTGACACTAATAGTCAAAAGCCTGAGGATATGCTGTTTTTTTTTTTCTCAGAAATTGGATTTCAAGTTTCCTCTCTCGGTATCATGTGTCCACTTTATATGCTCATCAATTGGAGCATATCTGATAATCAAAGTGCTCAAGCTCAAACCTCTAATAGTGGTTGATCCTGAAGATCGCTGGAAAAGGATATTTCCCATGTCCTTTGTGTTCTGTATCAACATAGTTTTGGGAAATGTCAGCTTACGCTACATCCCAGTTTCTTTCATGCAGACAATAAAGTCATTCACTCCTGCAACAACAGGTGAGATTTATAAGCATCATTATCATCTTTGTTCACCTTATCTTCGTATAACTCACGACTTCATCACATCTGACATCTGGCTTTTCAACAGTTGTTTTGCAGTGGCTGGTATGGAGAAAGTATTTTGACTGGCGAATTTGGGCCTCTTTGGTTCCTATTGTTGGAGGAATTCTGCTCACATCTATTACAGAACTTAGTTTTAATATGTTTGGATTTTGTGCTGCCTTATTTGGATGTTTAGCTACTTCTACAAAGACTATCCTTGCAGAATCTCTACTGCATGGATACAAGTTTGATAGGTACTGATTTTATTCTGATGATTTTTTTCCCCTCTAGGGCATAATTGACAAATTTGAAAAGGTTAATATATAAAAGAATTTGAAGCTAAGCACACATTCGATGTATAAATTAGTTTATTTCAGCCATAGAATCTCTTAATCTTTAACACAAATAATTAGTTAATTTCTGCCTTTATAATTTTACTATACTTGACAGTATCTTTTCCTCTGCATTTTGCACGACTATGCGTATTTATTCATGTAGTTGTACTGTCCTGGCTAACAAATGGAATGAGCGGCATTACTTGGGATTGCAACCTCAAATAACCTTGATTGTTGCTTTAGGGAAGGTTGTTTTTGACTGGCGACGTCTGGTTGTCTCAAACCTTAGGCTCCATTAATTGCACTAGTACCCATGAAGTGTTTAGGCGAAGACAGTTGCTGGCACTGCTTCATAACTCTTTAGTAAAACTTAGCAAACCGTTTGAAGTTAGGTATGATTTAACATCACCGAATTTTGTAGATATTCTGCATCATTCACTGGTTCTCATTATGAAACAGAGCCAAGTTTCAACATGAGATGCAAGGGCTTGCTTCCTTCTTTAGAATAAAAACTGAGGATGAATTACTTGCACATTTCTTTTCCCTGTTACTCCCTGTTGTAACATTTTCAGAGAATTCATCACATTTCTATCCAATTTGGAAGTAATTTGACTTCAGTAAATATCATGCAGGCCTTTATTTTTCTTGTTTCTTTTTTTTTGAGCAACTGATGTTAAAATGAGCAAAGCTTTAGTTGGTTCTAATGTTTTATAGAAGTTTTTAGTCTGACATTAGTTTGCAAGCGTTCTGATCTTTTTTTCACTTTATTTTTTGGTGCATACTCTTGTAGCATAAACACTGTTTACTACATGGCACCTTTTGCAACCATGATCTTGGGAGTACCAGCTCTTTTACTTGAAGGTAATGGAGTTATGGATTGGTTTCAGACCCACCCCTCTCCCTGGGCGGCCCTCATCATTATTTTCAGCTCAGGAGTTCTAGCTTTCTGTCTGAACTTCTCCATTTTTTACGTGATTCACTCAACGACTGCTGTCACGTTTAATGTTGCTGGAAACCTTAAGGTGAGATTTCTGAAGAGTAAACGGATCATTGTCATGTTCTGACTCAGTTCTACTATTCATGGCCATCATTATTGCTGTTATTTATTGTGGTGTGCAAGGGCTTAAGTTTTTTTTAATTTTTAAGAGATTCCTATAATTGATCTTATTGTATGAACTTAATGCAAAATTCATTATATGAATGTTGCATGTATTTTTCAGTGTCTGCAGAATCTCGGAAGTTTTGTAGGCTATGGTTGTAGTGCTCATTAAACTCTTCAGAGATTTCCCGTTTATCATTTTGAATATGGTACTAAGTTGTTTTCATGTTTTCCTGTACAGGTAGCCGTTGCCGTGTTGATTTCATGGCTGATATTCCGAAATCCAATTTCCAGTCTAAATGCAGTTGGCTGTGGCATTACACTTGTAGGATGTACATTTTATGGCTATGTCCGACACATCATTTCACAACAGCCTCCTGGAACTCCTCGAACACCTCGGACACCCCGGACGCCTAGGAACAGGATGGAACTACTTCCTCTTGTAAATAATGAAAAGTTAGATGATAAGGTCTAATCTAGTTGTTATGCATGGGGGCTGCTGGCTTTTGGAGAAGGGATAATATACAAAGAAACGGCATAGTTTGGACAGAAATGCACCATCACCTTGTGCTAATTTACATCAGATTACTCATCAGTTGGGAATTCTTAACATATTTATTTCTCTCACAGACCCCGAATTGTTCTCTTACATCTCTTTATTTAGTAGAATGCCCCATATATTGAGTACAGACCAAACCAATTGAAAATTTTATACATTTTCAACCTATTATCCATGGCTGATGCCCTCTGTTTTCTCTTACACCCGGGGCTTACAGCTTACGTATTCATGGTTCTGTTCAATTTTATAAGTTTAAAGTTCAGATTCAACAGCAGAGGTTCTAGTTTAAAGAACACAATGCAAATCAAGTCGGAGCAAAAAATTTAAGGCAATGTTTGCAGAAGAACGTTATAAGAATGAGAGGCAGAAGGAATTTGCACATTTGATATCAAAGGTGGTGAGTAGAGTACAGAGGAAGATCTAATTAGTACCAGTAATTATACATAAGGTGAAAGACTAGATCAGAAGAAGTTAAGATTATTACAGTGATTTTATCTTTGCATCTGCTATCTTGGGTTGTCTAGCGAGGAATCATATACTATTTAGTTAATAATAACAATAATAATCTAACTAGAAACTAGAGAACTAAGCCAAGAGCCAGAAATTCTTCTGCCATCTAGTGCTGATAAGGTAGCCACCGACGCCTTTGCTCTGCTTCCTAACCCCAATGGTTAGGCAATCTGCGCTGTTGATGCATTGTTCAACAAACTCCTCAGAGCTGCTACTGGTCCCGCACAGGCTGCAAAAAGCCAGAAACAAAGCAACCATCAAAATTTGATTGGCGAAGATCTGAACATGGTGGAAATAGTGTACTTGGAAAAGGGCTTTAAGGACCCACCAGTTTAAAAATGGAGAGGGCCTTTTCTGACCCAGTACAAGCACTGAGACCTCCAGCTTCTTCACTTGGCTCATCACTGTTGCCAGCTTGGGCCCTTGGATCACCAGAGCTTCAACTTCTACCTGAATATTAGACCCCATTAAGGTCATGTAAAGCACCAGCAAGCAAAGATAAGACTCTGAAAATTTTTTAATGCATCATTAGGAAGAGAAACATGGTCTCTATGACATCTCTCACACAAACCTAGGGAAAAAATAAAACAAAGACAGCAAAAGAAAAGAATTAAATAAAGAAATAAAGCATCTGAAAATTTGTCCTCCCCTTGTCTTCCTTCCAAGAAAACTCAGGGTTCAGTAAAGAGAAAAGGGAAGGCAAACTGGGACAGAAAGGGCTCCCTTGCCTTGTAAAGAATAGAAATGAAGCAAAACATGAAAGTAAAAGTGAGATGGTTGAAGAAGAAAAAAATACTAAAAGCCAAAGAATAACTTGAAAATTGCCTCTCACCAAAAAGGTACTGGAAGGGGGAAAAAAAGAAAGTAGGATCTATCAAACACAAAGGCAAGATTTCCTTTTTTCTTCTTCCACTCTTAAGCCTTAACTCTTTCAACTCCTAACACATTGGATCCATCAATAAGAAATCACAAGAATGACAAATTTTTTCTGAACTTGACAAGAACTTACAAACTTCAGAGATGTCTAACATTACCTCAGGCTTGCAAGCCTTGCAGAGCGATCCAAGAGAGTTGGCAAGGTAAGGAGAAGAAGCCGAAGAAGATTCAGAACCCTTTTGGCTTGGAGAAATAACATGGAGTAAAGTAAGCAAATCACCCTTGTTAGCTACATGGGTAAGTGCCCACATCATTGCATGCTTAGAATGTGAGCTTTGGTCCACTACTACCATCACTCTCTTCCTTAAAACCAATCCATTATCAACACCATTGCCATACATGTTAAGCCCTTCCATCTGAGTCAAGCTTGTCTCAAACCCAGCGGAATAACTACTCCCACCAACGTTGTTATACTTGCTGTTCCCACCCCATCTCCAGGATGTTGATTTCCAAGCTTCTTTCCCACTTAGTTGCCTCAGCAATGAACCTGAACTAGGCATTTTCCCTGTCACCTCACGTAGCTAAAATTGGCAGGCAAAAACCTAAACTGGTACACTAACTAGTAATGAAGAGAAAGACTCCACTCTCAGGGAGAAACAAGAGAGCGAGAGAGAGAGAGGGTGAAGTTGCCAAGTTGGGGTGTTTGTGGGGGAGTGATTTCTGGGAAGTTGTGGGGCTTTAATATTAACAGAAGACTGAGCGTAACAGAGCCAACAGAGTCCCACAAAAACTAAAAATGGGAAATGGGAAATGAAAGTAAGAAAGAAAGGAAGAAAGATCAAGAAGAGAGAGACAAAAAACAGTGATGAATGGCAGAAGAGAGGAGTTAAAGTGAAGGTGTGGGGGAAGTAAAGGAAACAGGTGATGATGATGCAAAAACCATGATAATTTATCTTTGTTGCAGGTTAAAGTTCACGGGGATCTCTGGCTATCCCTTGTGTGTGCTTTATTTCACTCTAGATAGGTCCTCAGGTTCTTGATGATGAAAGAGATGATTCCTTTTTGTACAATCTCCCCTCCATTATTTCAGATTCTCTTCCATTTAGTACATTACAATTTTATTTAATTTCTTTCTTTAATCCCTCTCAAGACCTTTGTTTTCTGAATTCTGATAATGTAAAATATGATGTATATCCTAACCTATACATTTTTAATTGATTCAAGAAAGAGGAAAATAAATTTAATGAATTTGCTCATGTCTATGAATAATGAAAAGTGTTTTTCAATGCCAGCGAAGAGGGGGCACATGCTCCACTTTTACCTTCCTTGTTCAGTTCAACTTGTGAATTGAAATTAGTTGCAACATGCTCTACTATTTTTATGTCAGCCAACTTATCTTCTTTCGAAGGTGTGACCACAAAACTTGGGGACGTTATGGAGAATGGACCTCTACGACTTTATGGCATGGTGCCCCAACAGTCCGGTCTCTTGGTAGGTTCTAAAGCTTTCCCAATAATGGGCACCTATTATCTAACCATTAAATGCTCTCTATTACTAATCCATACTAATTACCACTTACATGTTTTTATCTCCTCTTTGATATTGTAAGAAATTACTTTTCCAAAATACTAGTAGTAAGTAATTTTAGATTTGGGGTTTATTCTTTCAGTTTAATTAAAGATATTCCTGGGTTTATAGACCAAAGATTAATATTTTTTTGGCTTAATATCTAATTTGATCTTTGAATTATATAAAAAATGACATATTAGTTCATAAACTTTTATTTGAGACAGATTAGTATCTAAATTTTTATTTTTGAGATGAATTGATCTCTGGTTCATTTTTTAATTAAAAACTTAATGTGAAAAAGCCATGCAAATACCAAATGATTTATATTGATTTTTTCATTCAATTTTTTAATTAAAAAATAAACTAGGTCAAGTTTTTTCACGTCAGCGGAAATCATTTGATCCCTTATCTGATATTGACACAGCATTATTTTTTCACGTAAAGTTTTCAATTAAAAAATAAACATGAGATCAATTTGTTTCAAAATAAAAGTTTAAAAATCAATCTATTTCAAATAAAAATTTAAAGATTAATCTATTATTTTTGACATAATGTAGAGACTAAATTAAATATTAAGTCATATTTTTTTTTAATTATGATCATGAATGATAAAACATTTTCGATAAGTGCATTTCCAGATATCGATTTTATGTCATCATTCTTGTTGAAGTAAGTCGTTATTGATTATCGCTTGAACCAATAGTTGTTGATTAGATTTGAGTTTAAGTACAACACTAATATGTTCCTCAGACGACATCTCCATAATTTTTGTATTCAAAAATTAAAATAGATCCTTTAAGATTTATAAGATAAGAGAGTCATTCTAAAAAAGAAATTAAGGGTTAAATGCAAAATGGAAAAAAAGTGTGAAATGAATTTTTTTCCTTTAATTTAATTTATTTACAAGCTAATAAAGGGCTGGGGGCTTATTGTGCGACGAAAAACGAAAATGCATGGCTCTGTGCAAGGGGAAAGTCCCTTTCCGAGAACAAGAAAGAAGCGGCTCGTTTTCGGTATTGTCTCTCTTTTTAAAAAAAAATAATAATAATAATAAGAATAAGAAAGAGAGAGACATTAGATTTTGATTCTCATGAAATGTCATGTCAGAATCAACTTTAGATGGAGAGGGATAGGAATACCGAATACCCCACGACAACGACTCTGTTCTTATTTCACATTTTCTATTATGCGTCGGGCAAAGATCAATTTGAGATTAAAATGTTAATGCGAAAATGAAATGCGTTTTTTTTGCGGGGTCAAAAACTAAAATGCAATTACAATAACTATAAAAGACTAGAATACTAGTAATTTTATTTTTCGCATTTGAAAGTTACACTGAAACATATGAAATAAATTATAGTTTATTTATAAGAGTAAAATTTTGATTATAACTTTCTTGTAAAATGAAGATTTTATATCCTTTAATAATAAAACGTTACGTTAGATTTTTTAAAATTTTTAAAAATTTTAAAATGCACTATAGTATATACAATTATTTAAATAAAGAAATTCTTACTATTTTTTTATATAAACTTTAAGATTTTTCTATAATTAATAAAATCCTATCACAATAATACTATATAATTTAAGCTTACCCTACAATTTAAAAAAAAAAACTTAGGGCTAAATTTTAACTAAATATGAGCTTCTTAGTGAAATAGTTGTGTGTAATAAGATTTATTATAAAATGTTATAAAAATTTTAACATGGTTATTATTATTAAAAGATATAAAACTTCCTTTTTACATATAGTTATGATCAAACATTTTATCAATTTATATTTGCTAAGGGTATAGTTATGAATATTTTCTTTTTCATTTTGTTGAGTACAATTTGGACTATAATTGAAAGAATTCAAATTAATACACACTGGGGGTGCTCGAGCTCGACTCAGTAATTGGCTTGAATTCGATTAAATTCTATTTTCAAAGCTCTAGTTAACTCATGATATAAATTGCGTTATTTGATTCAATTAAGTTCAATAATCAATTATATATATATATATACACATACAAATATTCTATAGATTGAATGAGCATTGAGTCACATATTAAAATACTCAAAACTTGGCTCACTCGACTATTTGAGCCATCAAACTATTCGAACTTAACCCAATAATAATCAAACCGAATTTGAGTAGCTTATGAGTATATAAGCATCATTTACACCCTTAAAGTACACCCCCCAATACCATGATGAAATTAATTACTAATTGCGAGTGCTTCATTCACAAGTCACAAGTCACAACTTGCTTCCAAATTATTACCCCCCCAAAAAAAAAACTTGCTTCCAAATGTGGGAAAATGGTTTCAAGTCCAGAGCCAAAGGAAGCAAAATAACCTTGGCTAGTGAATAGTGATTCTTCAGATACAGGGGTGGAGTATTATTTCATTTTTTTTAACCAAAAAAAGAAATAAATATATATCACCTGTGACTGGTTAAAATAATCACAATTTAAATAATGATAATAATAATTAAAAAAGGTATTACTAAAATTAATACTAATCTATACTCCCATATATGAAAATTCAAGCATGTTAGAGATGAGGGGTGTAATTGTCATCTCCTCATTGGCTCCTCATTTTTTTTCTTTTTTTTTTGTTTTTTGGACTAAATGGCTCATTTGTTCTTTTTTTTATTTTGATATTTACTTATATTATTAAAATTTTTAATATATTTTTTGTAAGATTTTTTTTAATCCTTGATAAGTCTAAATAAAAAGTTTAGTTTGATGATTTTTTTTGGTTTGAGGAAATTTTTCACATTTTTATATATTATTAAAATTCGTTTATTATTAAAGAATTTAATATTTGATTTTTATATGTTATTAGATTTCATTTATTATTGAAGAATTCAATATTTGATTTATATATTTTTATTTAATGGTTAATCAACATTTTAACTTATATATAATATTTTATATGTGTATTTTTATTTATTAGTTAATTAACATTATTTTTGGTGTGTATATCAAAATGATTTTTTATATATTTTCGTATTATATTTTGATTTACATGTAATATCAATAATTATATGTTACATTTTTTTTATCTTTAGGTATTATCATCCCTATTAATCTTCACATATTTTTAAAAAATAAAATTTAAATACTTAAAATTAAAAAAATCTCGGTATGTAGCCCAAATCAATTTCTAGTATATAATATTTTTTAAGTATTTGGTAAAATCAGAAGTTAAAAGTACTAGTTTACAGCTAAGAGCCTAAGATACGATATATAAAAGAAATATACAAATCCTACCAAAAAAAAAATACAAAGTTAGAGAATAGAGATGGGATGGTATATAATAGAATAGTACTAATAAAATATAATTTTTACCCGAAAAGGTCAAATTTTTTTCATTATTTATTTATTGTTTCTTGCTTATCGGCGTCAGTCAACAGTAGGGAATCCTGCGCTGACAGACAGCCTATAATTGCATCAGCAATTTTTTCTCATAATAATACTATTAAAAAATACTCTAAATTACTAACACAATTAATTAAAAAAATATACTACTAATTAAGGTTGGCAAAAATGAGAGAAATGTCAGAAAAAGAAAATGGGACCCTCGTGAATTGGAAAGTTTTTACTTCCAAATAATTGCTCCCGAGTAACCCGCTGCTACAGTTGTACACTGCGAGTGCGTCCTTTTTACTCTTTGAAATTACACTTATACCCTTTCGACCTTTTTCCTCTCTTCCCTTTTCTAAATAGAAATTTTTTTTTGGTGATAAATAGAAAAAATTACTTAGCCTTTTGTGATGAGAATATTGCCTCACCTCACCTCCTTTATTTAGGGATTTGAGATGCCATATGAAAAATTAAAAATATATGGACTATTCTGTAACCAAATATATACTACTATATTATTCAAAATTATCTCATACTACATTATTAGCATAAATAGTTGGATAAATGTTTAATTAAGGGTCTTGATTTTCAAAATTAACTCAAATAAGGATTCAAAAACACAATTTAAACAAATTACCGTCCACACTTAATAAATTGTGACAAATTAAGTCCACGTTATATGAAAATCAATAATTATCATATATGCGTATTAATTTTGATAGAAAAAAATCTCCTCATATTAATTAAAAATCAAATAATATTAATCAAAATAAATTCAATATAGGTAGCATGATATAAAATCTTCACGTACTTTTTAATATATATATATATATATGTATGTCTCACACACTAGTAGTTATTAATAATGAGTCTAATTTGTCGTAATTTACTAAATATGAATACTAATTTGTTAAAATTATATTTCTGTGCCCTTATCTATACCATTATATTAAAGGAATGTGTTATAGAGGTCATAGATAGTGCCATGTAAGATAAGAGGAGAGAGAAAAATAATTATAAGTAATTTTAAAATAATTTTTATATTTAAGTGTATTAAATATTTTGTGTAAGCTATTTATTGTATTTGTGGAATGGAAAGAGAAAAATGATTATATTTAGTTTGAAAATAGATTTTTTTTTACAAAAATTTTCTTTATATTGGTGTGTTATTAATTGGAACGCTTTAAATTATTATAAGTATTAAATTTCACAAGAAATTACAATACATTTAACCTATCATTTTTCATTTTTTTACAAATATTCTTTTTAAAATTTATTGGTTTTATATTATGTTTAAATTTTTTACCTCAAATGTTTATAAATTTATCATACATACCTTTAAATTTCTTATATAAAATAGTCCAATTTCATATGTTATATTATATTTATTTTTTAACCCTCCATCAGTCGATATTGTTTGAGTTTTCCTCTTATCATTGGTATTTTATGCACAGTAAAAAAGAAATCAATATTATTTCGTCTATTATATTATATTTATTTTTGTAACTCAAAATGAAGTAAATTTGCTTTAACAATTGGAGATTCTCCTCTAATTTAAGTTAATTTTAAAAGTTCAAGCTCTTAATTTAGTATTTACCCTAAACGGTTAATCTTACAAATGGGATTAAACTATTAACAAGTGTCTTATAAAGATATTAATTAATTAATGAAATATGTGACAACCGTTTAATCTCATTGGTGGAATTTAAAATTTACACAAACATTACACAAGATAATAATCCATATAATATTGGCGTTATTACTTTATGCTAGTGGTTTTTTTTAAAAAAAAAAAAATGAGATGTTGTTGTTGCAATCCATGCATGTAAGAAATTTATACTATGCTTCCTACATTGATATTTGAATGATACTAATTAAATTTTCCTTTTGGGATAATGATAACTTATATATTGTAATAAAATTAAGTTCTACTGCTTTTTGAATCTAAAAATTTGTTTAGTATGTGTACTAATTTAAATAGTGTATCTTAGTATTTAGATTTATATATTTATAATTTAAATAAAAGAAGAGAGGTAAAATGTGTCATTTTCCCAATGATGATTCAAGAAATGTGAAAGGTGTCAGTAGTTTGAGTGAAAAAATTAGGCTTCAGAAGATTCAAATCTATCTAAAGAATCACGGTACCTATTACCTGACCCCTTTTTTTAAAAAAAAATTTGCTATTTTCTCGAAAAATAAAAAAAAATAATTGTAATATAATAAGTGAATAAAATAGTTCCACAAAAATCAAAATCAGTTTTGCATGGGAATTTGTGAGAAACTGAAGCCAAGGGCATTTAAATCTGGTAGCTAAAAAGCAAGAGTTTCACTCATCCCCGTGCTTGGAATCGAGAGAAAGAAGGGGTTGAAGCCTTGAAGGGATAATGAAGACGAATTAGTATTCAGCACTAGAATTACGTTATTCCTTTGTTTATTTCAAGTTTTTGGTTTTTCCCTCTCGTAAACTGTGGAATAATACCACACCAAACGACATAGCCACCTCTCTCTTCATGGCCGGTGCTGCTTACCATTTCATGTCTTGAAAGTTTTTGACCTCTCAAAAGAATCAAAGTGGTAGGCATAATGGATTCCTACTATCGTAAATGAGCTTTTTCTTTTCTTTTTTTTTTAAGAACAGTGACTTTGATCATCATTCCGGCACTATAACTTGAATTTAAGATTTTTACCTTTAACTATTTGAGCTGAGTTCAAGCGGCTACTTAATATTTATAGAAAAATGATCTTACGAAATTGATTTTGTGATAAACTTTAATTTAAGTGTATTAATCATAATTGTGTCCCGTTTTCGTTTCATGGCAACTCCAATAAAACCGATTCCATAAGATTATCACTTGTGCTTATATAAGATAATGTACGTAACCAGGTTACTTAGAGCCTAGAGGGGTCACCGAGGGTGTGAGCTGTGCGATTTTGTTAATGACAAAAAAGACAGGCACAGGTTGGCATATAGGTATAGGATTCGGAAGGAATCGTATTCGTGTGGGAAAGAAGAAGAACACAACATAATGAGGAATTGCACATGCGGCAATGCATTTGTATTGTTGTTGGGATTTGATTTTGATTTCGCAGCGTTTGTGTACATTCATTCAGATTCAGAGCTACAGCTGCAGCAGCTGCACGGGCCACAGGCTGTGCTGGTTGGATAGGAAAAAAGGCAAAATGAAGCAGAAAAAGAAAAGGGTAAGTACCCTTTTTCTTTATTTTTGGTCATCATTATTAATCATGCTGGTTTTGATTCTATTTTACCTAGCTACGTGGTGGTGTAGGATCATCAATCCATCAGCTGAAATGGTTTCTGTTTATATACCCAAAAAGGCGTAAAAATCAGGACGAGTTACAAGAATTACACACTTCTAACTAGCTAGACAAAGAGGGAGGTCTGTCTTTTATTCAAAGGAATATTAATTAAGAGACAATTGTTCAAAACTTTTTCTTCCTTTTTGATCATTTAAAGGTGCCATAACGTGAGTCAAATAGAAATTTGAAAAGGGATTGCCAAATCATAAAGAAAAAGTAACAGCTAGCTAATTATAAAGATTTAGATTTAGGCTATTTTGTCATGGTTGTATTGTAATTTGAAACTCAACCTGACGACAAGAAAATTTATTAAAATGGCAAACGAGTTTTCTCAAGTATCAGACAAAACAACAAGCATCTAATAGGGAGCTGCTAGCCAGAGGTCAGAGCATTTATAATTTTATACTAAAAATAAATAGACGCAACTGCTTTTATAAGATATCGTGAACATATCCAGTATCAACAGTTTGCTGGCCTTAATTGGCCACTGAAAACGGGCAACCATATCCCACTTCGTAATAAAAGAAAAGGAACAAACAGACAGACGAAATTTTCCAGGGAAGCCTAATTTCTTGCCTTGTAAACCAGTCACTGTAATGTTGCTTTTCTGTTATATGCTTTGAGATTATTAATTTTAACCTTACGTAAGTATATAACATGAATTGGCTACATGTTGCAAAGGAGTTGAGTAGTTGATTAATGTAGATTCAGAGTTACAGGGGGGAATGGTATCTGGGGAGCTAATTGGTTAGATAGGGAAAAAAACAGAATCAAAAGAGTAGCAGCAGTACTATCAGTTTGGGTCATACGTTTCATGATGGCCTTTGCATTTCTTTTCAAGCACCAGGGCCGCTCGACAGCCAGCTAGCTAGCTGAACTGCTCATTCTCGTCTTATCAGAAGGATTGGTCCCCATATTTTGTTAACGGAACTGTAAGTGGCAATTGTTCAACATATTCATCATTCCTCTTTTGAGACTTGTCTTGTGAAGCCTTGAAAGATATATCGAAGCAGCTGAGACTTAGATGATCAAACTCCATGTATGTAGGCTGTAGCCTCACATTCCAAAGATGCCAACAGAGCTTTTACTTGTATTACAAGGGAACTATGCAATATTTATCCTATGAATACAACTGTCCACAATTTTGGATACATAATTTTATTGAACATAAAAGACCATGCTTTTGACGATTTGTTGCTGAGCAATGAGCATTAAATTTTTCACTTGTCCATTTAATCGGTTGGAAAAAGTCCATATTTGAAAAGATGTTGCTTCCTCCATGACGCTTTGCACTAAATACATTTCACCTGTAATTCTCTCATCCAAAACGCTAAAAATTGTTTAATACTCTTGTAGGTGGGCAGATATGCATACCAACATTAAAGGAAACAAAAGTAAATTTTATTAATCCCCAGCTTGTGATAAGATAGAGTCGCACTCATATATGGTCTTGTATTAATTCGATATTTTTAACACCAACAAGGGTAACTTTTAGGGCATCGAGACATGAACTTATCAAGTGAATAAACTTTATTTACACGTAAATTAACATGTAGTCAAAATTTTTGGGTGAAAAAAAAAGTTTTAAGAGTAAGATAAGTTATCTCATATCTAAGGTCAGGACAAGTCGTTAATCTTTTTTGTAAGTTTACAAACTCTAATTTTATGAAGTCTTTCAAACAGACTTACAGATTATCTAATAAAAGAGATCTGTCAGAGTTCAAATCCGATGTCTTACACCAATAGGTCAAATTCTTACCATTTTAATCAAACTCTATTAACATAGTTAATTTTTACAATATACTACTACTTTGTGGTCAATTATTTTTTGTTAGTTTTTTATCTTATTCACATCAATGTAAATCTTACTTTTGCAGTACAAATGGATGCTTAATTAAAAACCATTAAGAAAATATTTATTGGGTTTAGTTACAGATTTGATCGTTATAAGCATAATAATTAAATGCTGATCTTGTTGTTATTATAATGAGACTGAGATGAATACACACAGTTGGCCACATAAGACAAATGGTCCCATCTGAAGTGACAAGGTGTAATGATGTTAACTGAACTTTGGAAACTAACGGAAGTAAGGACAAATGAAATGAAAGCAATCCCGGGACTTGACGACGAGACGACCAGACTCGACATTGAAAATCGGTGGGACTGGGATTCTCAATCCTCAATCCATCCCTCATCTTCAAAGTTCAAACTTTGCCGCACATTTAAGCTTCTACTACTACCTTGTGTCTTACGCTATGATTATTTATAAGCCATAAATAAATATTTTAGTCAAAAGGACCAAACGGTATATAAATAGGGGAGGGAGAGCAACAGAAAACATGCAATAGGCTTTAATGGCTAGTAAATCATAATGAGAATTTAGGGATACCGATGGCCATGATCTGAACGTTGCAACGACTTGCAGATTGGTGCCATTTTCTTAGTCGAATATTAGTCACAATTAAGACATATTTTTTACTAATTATCTGGGATTTGATGGAAGTTTTTTATGAAGTAGTAATAGATAAGGGACTCATCGGAAGAAACCGACAAGATTTTTGAGTTTCAAACAGACTGGATTGATTCAACGGTCTTTCTGATAGAACCAAAATCTCAATATTGAAACCATTCTGGCAGTGGCATGCAGTTTTCTAAATCCATTCAGAAAATTCACAGCTCTAATCTCCGGTGATAATAATTGGCAGGGTTTCAAGGAACAGTTCAGAAAGTGAGATACAACAATCAAAGCCGAGAAAGGGACTTTTGAATTAGAACTTTCACCGTATTGTAATCCAGGAATCAACAAGTGTATTCATCTAGATGGAACTCGATCTTGATTATGTATTACTATCACTATATCAGTAAAGCACTGTTATGACTATATGCCTTTACAATGATGAGAATGGATGGAATCACATCCATGATTCTGATATCTACTCTTTAAGTCTTAACTCCTTCCACATACTGGCAAGTTAGCAAAGGTTGAGGTTAGAGCAAAAATGAAAGCTGTTCCAGACACTGCTTTTCCAATAATACCATCATCCAACGCTTACATTCCGCCGAATGATATTCTGTTCTTCTCAGAAGCTCAGTTTCAACTCTCCCTCATCCATTTAAATATCCACAGAAGCTGTCTCAAGTCAAGGACGTTGCCCCGATTTACCATCTAACCATGTCTATTTTGTTAGTTTCCCTGAATCACGGTTGTTTGAAATGAGCTTCAACTGTTGGACAACTACTTTCCATTAAAGTTACATTGATCCAACAATGAAATATCTTCGGGAGATAACATCAGTGCACCAGCACTCAAGTAATGAAGAGCACCTCGTCCCCTGTAATGAAACATTTCGTAGTTAAACAGAAGTACTGCAAGGGATGTGATGATCATAAATAATGTAGAGTATGAACATTTGCAAGAAAGTTATTTGAAATGAAAGTAGTATACCTCCGTCTTTTTGTCAAAATTTTGCCAATTGATAAGCGGGAAGCTTCTGATTTTGAAATGCATCTCAATGAAGAAATGTATTCACAAAATGTAGTGCCCCTCAGTGCCAAGTATGATCTTGACGGTATCATGGACCCAATGATGTTGAAAAGACACGACTTCACATCCCTGTATTACAAATGCCAAAACTAATTTAGGTGCCGATAATGAAACTTTAAATGGAAAGAAGTTAAACAGCATGAAATCGTGCTTTTTAACCAGATTAGTGAATCAAAATCTGTTTAGAGAAGTGGGCTAGACAAATGCATAGATCATACATCTAAAAAAAGTTATTTTAGGAAATAATTTATTCAACGCTACCAACTTGCAGAAAAGAAAGAATGATTGCAGGTAGTAAATGATAAACAATAAATGTGAAATTTGATGTGATCTGCAGATCCCAAAATGTATAACTGATATGCAAGTAACACATCCAATTGTGACTTCCAAGGGAAATGACACCAGTGTACCTTTTCACTGCTAGCTCACATTTTGATGGGCTTATGTCCAAACCATTTCTGTCAACTGAAGTCCTGCTTGCCCGGCCGTCTTGTTCAACCAATCTACCTAGTGCCATTGTACTAGTTGAGGAAGCCAAAACCTCCTGGCTCAAATTCACCCTCTGCTCAAAACCTAATCCTATAGCATCAATATCTTTAGCATAAAGGCAAAATCCATGCAGTGAAACCGTATCAACCATCTGCAACTGCTCATCACACCAGCTCAGTGCATTGAAATTCTCGTAAGGGAACAGCTCCAAATAATCCTGCAGAAGTAGCTAATTACTAATTAGTATCACAAAATACATGCACAAACTCAATACAAAAGGGTCTCAGCATAGTAGAACAAAACTATTTAACACTTACTTGCATCTGGCACCTGGAACGCAATTGGTCAGCTTGTGAAATTAGATCACTCATTCTAGAAGTCAGTTTTAAAACCTTAAGAGCATCATTTGGCTCTGAGTCGACATAATGCTTTAAATCAGCACGACTGTGACGAAGTTTCTTCCATGATTCTTGTACTAAATCAGTGGCCACCAGGTTCTTGAATTTTACCATGGAAATGGATCTTTTGTTGAAATCTATTCGGCTGCATTCATCCATCACTGCATGGCTTCTTGGTACAGCCCCCTCATAGTCATCTGGAGAATTCTCCAACACCTCTTCACGAGATGCTTCTGCAGTAACATTACCTGTACTACCTAACATGTCTGGAGTTCTAACAAATCCATGTGTAGGTTTACTATGGTTATTCTCTTCAAATGGCAACAGGTCCTCTGTGAACTCACAACTCACTGAAACTTCTGTTGTTTCATCAACATTTTCATAAGTCAATTTTCTAGAGGACAGAACCATCCCATCAACAGTTTCAGTCTCAGGAACAAAGGAAGACTCAGGAACACATGACACATCCACAGATTTGCAAGTTTCAAATTGTAAAGTATTTGCTGTTTCTGAACATTGGAAACCCCTATTCTCATTTTTCTCCTCTTCAGAACATTGTAGCTCATTTATCAATGGACTAATGCAATTTTGCATGTTTGGATGATGAGAGAGAAGTACACAATCTTCAATGAATAATTCACGGTTGATATTTTTGTCTGATACTATAGAAGGTTGTTTATCAAAGTGCTCATCTTCGGAATCAGAAGACATTACAACATCAAGTTTCTTCCTTCGTGTTCTCCGAGAGAAAGAAGCTGGGGTGCCTGGAGAGTTATAAAACTGGTGTGCAGCATAAGAAGGGTTCATGAATTCATTGCAATCTTGAATGGAGGGATTCCTACTTAACATTACTTCCTTCTTTGCCTCCATGCAGTGTATCTCATTATTATGCATCTCCAAGCCATTTGGCATGCTGTGATTTTCAAGTTCTGCCTCCACCTCCATTAAAGTTGAATTTTCTTCCATCATTGACAATCTTTTTGCAATTTCCTTCTCAATCAACTCTGATAACTGAGATGGGAAATCCCAAGGAATTATAGTTGGCAGTACTGAATGACCCGCCTCTATATCAAACAGCAGCAAGCCATGGGTCTTCTGCAGGTTCTTATCTGGATAACAATATATGTTAAAACAAAGTATAAATATATAATACAAAAGAATCTTTGCAGGAGAGACTAACATAGCGCTGAGTTCAAGGAGAAATACTGAACTTGTAAATCAAATGCTTGGAAAAGACCTGTCTTATTTTCTCACAACACAAAACAAGGAGTATTTGGAAGTATGACAAACACATAATCCAATCGGTTCCTAAAACCCTAGACGTAACATATAAACCTCCAAAACATCATACCAAGTTGCGACAGAAATCTTTTTATAGAAAATTTGTCATATCAAAACTTTGATACGATGCAGCTGGTATAGCTGTAACTACAATGCAACCTTATTATTCATTAATACAATCATCAATAAGAAAGTGAATCTGCAAATAGAATTCAAAACAAGAATAAATGTACTATGCAAACATGTATGCCCATGTTGTGTTTGTCACCTTTTGGAAATGTTTTGCTCTGGCACCAAAACTGGAGATGCATAATGGTTTTCCGGATATCACCCTGACAAGATTTAATCAATTGCCCTAGTAAATGTGGTTGAATGGAAGCTTTCTCTGCTGCACAGACCTGTCTCATTAAGATAAGATGAACAGAAATATGAAGAGATAAAAGTTTCCCTAATGGAAGGAGATCAAAGAAAAGCATTGGAAGCTCATACCATATGAAGATAGTGAAGCAGCTCTTCCGATGATGGTGTTGTAAAACATAACTCTAGCCTGTCCAAATTGTCTGGCAGCACAAGATTGTTACCTGAGAATCACCACAACATAGTGTTACAATGAAATACATCAAGTTATAAGTATCAAGCAAAAACAAAACGTTTTCAACCAGAAAGCCATCTTACTATTACTAGTCAGTATAACAGGCCCTTTCGCTTTTTCAGCGATTTGCTGTACAGCAGCAAGAAAGCCACGATCCTCAGGAAAACTGATATCCACATCCTCAATGAGAATTAAAGGTTTGACTTTAGCTTGAACAAAGCCAGTTTCACTATCAATACAGACACGTTTTCCAGATGCTCTATGGGCACCAAAGGAATCCTCCTCATCTGAAATTGGTATCAACTCTATCACTTCATCACCAAATCCTTGCATAGCTTCGCCATTAGATAAAGGTTGTGCAGATTTCATCACATGTTTGCCAGGTGAATCTATAGGCTTTTCTAGTGACCTGTAACAAATATACTTTACCCTTTAGGACACATAGTAGAAGCTTCAATCAGCAATAGAATGATCATAAAAATAAAAGATGATATAGGATAGAGTACAAGAATGATGCTGAAGATAGGATCACCAACCTTGTTAGGCAGTATGACTCTGATGCCCCTTCTAATTTTTGCTTCACAGCAGCTCCATTTCGACAGTCGGATGCATTGGACTAACAAAACAATAGATTAGAGAAATTCAATTTCCACTTAAGGGAGTATTCTCTTAGCATTAAACTACAAACACTCAATTTATTGAAATAACAGTTGACCACATGGAAGGATGCTTCATAATCACAGAGGGATATAACTAAGCCATAACGGCAGTCATACCTTATTTTTTACTTTTTAAAAGTGCAATAAGCAGTAGAAGTAAACTAATATAATAGGTCTTTTTGGGTACATAACTAATAATAAGTCTTTTAACAAAGCAGAAAGTATGCTAAACATTTGTGATTTCTAGAAACATGAATTAACTTTTAACAAGAAATATATTTCAAGGAAAGAGAAAACCAAATGAAACCTTCACCTATTTTTCAACTTTAAAGAAATTTCACCTGTTGAGTGCTCAACAATTATATTTTAAACAGACAGTGTAAATACAACCCCCAGAACAAGCAGGCATCAAAAGCACCATAGATTTACTCGTAGCATGAATTTGAAGATACAGGACAAGTAAATTGATTTCTTGTGATGTAACTTTATCACTTTTAGTAGAAATCTTCCAGAACATCAAATGTAAGAATAAGTCCAAAGTCACACCCATCTTAATTTCCAAATTTTTAGAAATAAAGCAGAGATATATCTGTCTTTCAGATGCATGACATGTCTACAACTACAAGGATTTAGACTTGCAGACTTAGGAACTCAACATATAGCCTTAGTTTCATAACAAAGTGAGAATCCACTTAATTAACAAACATCTGATCTTCTATTTATGCCGATTTAAACTAGTGTTTATATAAGAGTACCATTTTAAAGGCCATAAACTAATGATGGAAAAAGAAATTGTAAAGTGTTTCAATGATAAAATCTTAAAATTTAGTGGTACCTCCACAACTTCAAACCCTTGTTCCCTCGCACAAGCATTGACAGCTGCAGACTTCCCACTCTGCAACATAAGGAAAGTTCCCTTAACTATCAGTATAAAGCAAAAGCATATTTACCAAACATAACTTGAAACAAAATGCAGAATGCTCTCCAAGAAAGCAATCTTTTAAGAAAATAATAAGAATGGAGCTCCAATTGAATATAACAATATAGTTCTCTTGAACCTTATACACTCTCAAGACTAAAACATTTGCAGGTGTAATTACATTTACTATTGCGAGTAAATAAACTTAGTGTCAGTTTCCAACGTCTGCTTTCAGTAAAAGAAAATTGTCAAATCAACCAAACACATAAGAAAGAACAAGACACCACTAAAGCGTGTTGCCAGGAAAACACCCATTAAAAGCTTGCAGTACATAGAATAAAAAGCAAATATCAGCTGCAACATGAAGTGACACATTAAAAAGAGATAATAGCAATTCATACAAAGCAAAGCTTGGCAGTTCGTTGTGTGACTTGAAAAAAACATACAGACACAAAGGTTAACTTCAAAATAAGCAAACATGTGCTGAACTTTAGTCAAATTGTGTGTATACCCCAATTGGTCCTGTAACTAAGAGAACATTCTTCAGGCTATCTTCTCCATCTATGTTTTCTGAATCAAAGTCACTTTCGCAATAATCATAATCATCTTCTTGCATGTTGCCTTTATTGATGTTATTGGAGGCTCTGATGGCTTGAAAACTTCTCTGACGCCAAAGATGCAACCAGTCACTCATAAACTTGACTGATTCTGTATTACCACACACCTGGAAAGCAGCATTTAAGGAGAGGAAACAAAATTATGAAGAATATGCAATACTACATACCCCCTAGGAGTTCAAAACAAACAAGCTCGTAGAACCTCACCTCTGTGGCCCTTTTTGGCCGGTACTTATCTGTCCATAAGCTATTATCAGGCTGGCTACTGCAACCATGATAAGATGGCACAAATCTGCAACCAGTAATATAGTGAACAGGATCTTGCTTAGCAGAATAGCATACTTGCGTACACAAAAGGCAGAAACCATTAACTAGCAAGTAGCAACTTTTCTTGGATAGACTAGATTGTTTTTTGGTATGCCTAATGGTTGCTGAAGTTTAAACCATTAAGCTGGACCAAAATCAAGGCCTTAACAAGTTAATGCATACTGACAGGGCTATTTCTGTTTGGTTTATAAGTAGCTACATTATTAAGCTGCATATTCTATTCCTAAGACAACTATCTCTAGTGTGCAGATTATTAAGGTGCAGATCATATTCCTAATACAACTATCTGTATTTTGCATATTGTGAGCTGCATAGTTTCAAAAACTACAGCAGCCAAAAAGATTTTCACACTGAACAAGATTTTCTGCAACTAATATGAAAATATGCTTTTAATTCACACAAAATATTTGTAATTAACAGATAAAGGCAATCCTAAAACATATCAGAAAGGAAGTTTTAAAGGGCAAGAAAATTTAATTTCAACCTTTCTTGAAGAAGTCTAGTTTGCTGTTCCTGCTCTGAATTTTCTATATTATCAACCTGTTGAGAAAGGACAGCAACTTGATCTACTTGGCAGTCCTGGTAAAACAAAATGATCATAGTGAAAGGAAAATAAAAGGACATGCCTGCAAAGTTACATAAAAGGCTGGCAGCCAGCACACAATTAAAAGTGTTGGCCTATTAGTTTCATGCTAGAAACCAGTTAAAGTACTTGCCTAACTTAATGAAGTTTAGGGATTTGTGGGGGCTTGATTGTCTAGGACTTCTATTGTTACAAACCAATTTTTAAGGAGAAAAAGGTTAGTGGAACCAAACAAAAAATGGTCATGAGAACTTCTTTGAAAATAAATTTACAAGGCATACCCCTTCTGAGCTCTTTAACCGCTGATAGCTTTCCAATTGCTCATCTACTAGCACAGCAGGTATGGCTGGTGATGTTCCAAGTAAGTCATTATCTTGAATAATACATTGATCTGACAGCTTGTTTTGAACAAATGATGCGTCAAAGGAATGTGAAGCACCAGGAAAGTCATTATCTTGAATAACACATTGATCTGACAGCTTGTTTTGAACAAATGATGCATCAAAGGAATGTGAAGCACCAGGAAAGTTGTCAAGACATAATGCCCCAGCACAACTTTCAAAAACTGACGTGAATAGACCTCCAACATTACAACCATTATCGGGAGAGGTTTTTTCAAAAAATGTCCAATCTTTCCAATCAATAACTACATCATCCTGAAAGATTAAGTTCGAATTTCATTCAAGACAAGAAAGAGCATTTCAAAAAGTTCAAATTTAAAACCAGAAAACACAATACATTTACGCATGGTTCAGTCAATCATCCATACCTGATTTCTTTCAAACACGTGAATAGGACCAATATTAATATGGTTGTTACTTTCGTCAATCAAGCAACTCTTTCTCCCTACTTCAGCTGTTTCCTGGCTCCTCTTTTCTACTTTCCATGACGCAAAAAATGGATGAATTTGCCTTCCAGCAAACATCTGTGAATTTTCCTGATTAAGAATAAAACAAAGTTTGACTCAAAAGCCAAATACACATTTTTTGTTGCTAGCTAAATTAACACATCTTGGACTTAGAAACTATTCACTATTAGTATGAGCTGATGCACAGCTAAATATACTACAACGATATTTCAGTACTCATCGCGAGGAAAACAAGTGGGTGGAGGAGAGACTGGGCTGATAGATTTCTGCCAATAGAGGAACAAAGACTTTGCAGCTTCCTCTATTGCAAGAAAACCCTAAGAAAACCAATAAGCTCTTCATCAGGCTTTAAGAGTGAAGGTTCCTTATCATACTGCGACTTTCAAAAGTAGGCATATCCTACCACATGATATCATCTGGCCATTAGTTAAGCTCCTAGAGCTGCCATCATCAGCTACATTGCATCATCAAGGACCTCCAACCGGTCAGCACACATCATACATCACCTATTAATTCAGCATCTTCCTTTCAGTAGACACCGGTAACTGCATTCACCCTCAGGACTAATTTTTATCCCCTTAATCCTAAGTTTTACCATCATCCCAGTGTGTGCTTCCTTTGTTTCTAAAAGAAGGCAAAATACAACACTCTTAATTTGTAAAATACCTTTTCCATGATCTCTTATCAATTTCCCGGAACCACCTTAATATAATTGCATAACATAAACTTTGTTCTTCAATATCTAAAACAAAGTTCTCAATCAAGAGCAACCGGAGAAAAAGAAAATAATATAATTAGACAACAAACTGCTGATGCAAACCATCCAGAATGCAATGCAAAACAAAAGGCAAACCATAACTTCCAAAAAAACATAAGGACACACTAAACTAATGCTGCAAAAGCACAATAACTAACCTCAGCTGTCAACTTTGCCTCCAATCTCAAATTTGGGATAGGCGGTGGAGATGAATCTTTAATCTCCACCAAATTATTCATCCCATTCTTCTTGGGTGTAGTTTTCGTTGGCGATTTCCCCTTTGCCCGCTGACGCAAGATCACATCAAAATTTTGAAAACAAAACTACAAAATATCACCTCCGCTTTACTTAATTAGTTAAATTAACTACAAATTAACTGAAGCACACCTTTTTAGAGGCTCGATTCTGAGGAGTTACTTTCCCTTTCCGTTCTCTCCCCATCTTTTTGCCTTGACTACCGCAGAATTCTTCATCTTCGTCGTCGTCATTGTCGTCCACAACTTCCTTAGCCCTCTGATCAACTTTCGATTCAATTCTTGGAGATTTGTGCGGGAACAATGTCGACTGGATCAATCTCCGGCGGACGCACCTCCCTTCCGGCTGGTCGGTGTCGTTGACAGTCACAATTTCCGGGGCTTTCGCCTGGGTAGATTCGTCCATGCAATTAAGGTTCATCCAATCTTAATTTAAGAATTTAGGGTTGTTGAGTGGTTTAAGAAATTGGGGCTTTTTTCTTTTATATTCTGCTCGCGGATTTTCGTACTTGATCTAACTTCTAAGATGAGAGAGAGTTGGGAGGGAACAAGGATTTCTGCTCCCGCGCTTTCTGGGTGAAAAAACGGGCAGATATTTATTGCCCGATTTTGTAGTAGGCGTGAAAATTATTCAAAACAGAAAATCAACCCAAGTAATTTTTATTAATGAGAGTACTAAAATAATAGCAGTAGTAGTAGTAATTTTTTAAAATTTCCCGCTCCCGCGTTTCTCTTTAATTTTTTTTTTATGAAATACTTCTCTTTAATTTTTAAGTATATACTATATATAATAATAATATTATTATTAATATAGCATAGTACTAATAACTATAGTTATCTATGGGGTATGTCCTAGTACGAGATATATGAATGAAAATGTGGTACGTAAGTTGAAAATATTATGGCACGAAATGAATATATTTAATTATTATGATATTTCGAAATGTGGTGCACTTCAGAATAACTTTTAGATCGTCAACAGTATATAATATATTATATAAAATCATGAATCAAAGAACAATTAGAGCCAAAAGATTAATAAAATTTAACCGATAAAAATATAATGTTGATTGGCTTAAACCTTATAGTTACACTCGATACAATCCCACATCCCACATTGAATGAGAAACAAGTTTGTACAGCATTAAACTTCTATAAAGGCCTCCCCTGGGTTAAGTCTCTATGAAGTAATGAACCTTGGTTGAAAGATGGTGTGTGGTTATGAACTTTTACTTAACATCTTTAGATCCCTACATCCCACATTGGATGAGAAGAAGAGAAGAAAACGTAAAACGCTGAAGGTGAAAAAAAGCCTTAGAACTCAAAGATGCTGCTAAAACGAAAGCCATCCCACTTCACTTGAAATGCACATGGCGCATGGACCTTCATTATAAAACTAACCTTCCTCTTAGTGCACACATCCCACATCGACTGCTGAAGTAAACTTCCGTAGAATAGAGTTCTATAGTGGCTCAGCCAATACCCATACTAGTAAAGAAGCAAGTGAGCCCACTAAGTGAACTTTAATGGCCTGTTGAATAGCTCTTGATTGGTACTAAAGAGCCAAGAAGTTCAAGATTTTAGTCAAATGTTCAATGAAGTCTGGATTCTCAGTTTAAGGGATCCAGATCGCGTACCCGCATTCCAGGAACGCAAATGTACCGTAATCTGGATCGTGCGATCTAGATCGTGATTCCAAAGGGTTATAAGCATTCTTGGTAACTATGCTAATAACACCTGATTTAAGTATTTAATCCTTAATAATTTCAATTTCAATTATACTTGTTGCTGTCAAATGTCATTCGCCATCCATCATTATTTTCTTTCTAAATGAGTGCTTTTTTGTTTTTATACCAAAAATATACTTAATGCCATTGAAACTTTAAGTAAGAATTTGGGTTTAAATCTCGTAAATGGTGAAAGCATCATTGTTCAGAACTCTGAAATCCGGTTGTTAGCAAGGAAAAGCATTCAAATGATTCCTAGTCTCTCAATTGAAATGCATAGCAAAATTCGAAAACTCCAAAAGGTAAAGGATCTTAAGCTAGTAGTATAGTTTAGAAGGAAAGTAAAAGCTGATACCGGTGATCGTGAGTGAAGAAGATGAAGTCTTATCAGATCACAGTAGCTTAATGATGGAGAATACCGGTGTTTCATCAGAGTCTCCAACTCAATGTAACAGTAAGTCGACTGTGGAGGTAAGTCCCCGAATACATTCTTACAAAGAATCGTTGCTTGGCAATGGCTTCGGAGTAACTGCTCCTGTCGCTGTGCAAAATCCAGTTTGCATGCATGAAGAAAACATTAATGAGGATCATATTAATGATACTGTAAGCCTACATAGCTCTGAATTAAATATCTCTCTCTCCCTGGAAGATAAGAAAAGGATAAGAGATAGATGGAGCCTTTCTTTAATTGTCAAGGTCTTTGGCAGGAAAGTTGGCTTCAACTTTCTTGTGTTTAAGCTTAAGCAAATTTGGAAGCTTCAGAATGCACCCACCATTGTTGACTTAGGAGAAGACTTTTTTCTTATCAAATTCCAGAGCATTGATGACTTTAACTATGTTCTGAAGGATGGTCCCTGGTTTATCAATGGTCATTTTCTTTCTATTAGAAAATGGGAACCCAATTTTAAAGCATCCAAAGCAAACTTTTCTTCTGTGGCTGTCTGGGTCAGGTTACCGGAATTGCCTGTTGAATATTTTGATTTTGCCGTCCTTAGCTTGATTGGAAACAGGATAGGATCCTTGCTAAGAGTTGATACTAGAACGTTAGCAGGAGAAAGAGGTCGTTATGCTAGGATTTGTGTCCAGCTTGATATCAGCAAACCTTTGGTTCATACTATCTCCATCGAAGGGTTCAAACAACCCATTATTTATGAAGGCATTGGAAGCCTCTGTTTTCATTGTGGAAGGATCGGGCACAGGGAACCTTCATGCCCGGATATGAAGCCTCCTCAATCAACTGATACTCCACCGTTGCAAAAAGACTGCGACGCAACCGCCATTAACGACGGCTTTGGACCCTGGATGTTAGTAAACCATAAAAGGAGTCGGGTAAAAAAGAGTCCACAACCAAACCCGCTAGAAAATCCAACTTTTCTTGGAGGGAAACAAAACTCAAATTTTCAACTTGTCCAATCACGTGACAACTACCAAGGAAACTTAAAAGCTTTTGGAACCTCCTTCCCAAATCCAGAGACTTGCACACAAATAGGAAAAAACAACACTGGGAAACAAAAGGTGCAACAAACAAGATTGCAGAATTTTCACCAGCAAGTTACCATAAATCAGGCTTCGGTTTTCAAGAAAGGTGATAATTCAAAAACTGCCGAACATCAGCCTGGCCATATTGCTATTCAGAGCACCGCTGAACGAGTCGATATGATTCAAACTCCAAGTATTACCAATTCAGTGAAACAAAAGGAAAGCCACCATGAGTCAAATCTCGGCTATATCCAAAGGCCTGTAAGTCCAAATTTTTCAAGGGCTTTGGATACCGTTTCTCACTTGCACACCGAGAATGTATCAAGCTTGGAGGCAGAGGAGCGAGAGATTGCCGGGGAGACAGAGGGTAGGCTTCAGAATGCATCGTCGTCGGTCAGAGAGGATGCACCAAAGGAACGAGACTCTGCATTTAAGTGCTCAACTTCAAGAGCTATCAGTGTCCAACCGGAGTCCACCACGGTCTTTTCTTCAACGACCACTATCCCCGGCCAATTCAAGCAATGCTCAGAACAGGGTCTTTGTGTTTCGGGCTCAGAGGGAAAGGAATCAAAGGACCCAGAGGCCAAGAGTGCAGGAAACGAGCTTCGAGGATGCGAACTGGCTACGCAGTATCGTACCAGTCCTTATCTCCCTTCAAGAGATCACAGTCTCCCTGGAATTACGCTCCACACAATCTCTTCTCCCCTTTTGGGCGGAGGAGAACTGGAACCCTCCTCTTTGGATGATTGCTCTCCCAGAAAACTTCTTAACTTGCGGCCCAATAGAGTATCAAACCAAAGGGCATCAGCTAACAGCGGTCAAGTTAAAGTTGCATCCAGGGGTGAGACAACTACACGTCTGCGCAAAATCCTTGCTAATGCAAGAAGCGGAACATCTGATGCACAGAGTGCAGTTTCGAACTCTCCAGTTCAGGAAAAACCAGGAACGGTGTCAAAACCAGGAATTGCAACAGCTCAGAAGGAGTACCAACCAACCTCGCCCAGTATCAATGTCAATAATTCTCTGGAATTGCAGAGGGGCTAGGCACCCTGACTTTGTGACTACTGCAAAGGACCTCATTAGGCTCCATAAGCCTGATATGATGGTCATTACCGAGACTCGTGTAAGAATCAACAATGCCATGCACGTTGTGGAAAAGTTGAACTTTGACAAATGCATGGACTCGGATACTATTGGCTACCGAGGAGGGATATGGCTTTTGTGGAACTCCAATGCAATGACTGTGGAAGAAGTTGGCACTACAGAGCAGGAAATCCATGCCTTTGTTAAGGTAAATTCTCTTAACCATTATTGGCTTTTTTCTGCATTATATGCCAGTCCTAGATTTTCTGAACGCAAATTATTATGGAATAATTTAGTTAGAGTGTCTGAGAACCATAATATGCCATGGCTAGTTTGTGGAGATTTTAATGAAACTTTAAGTTCTCTTGACAAAAGAGGGGGTAATGCACCCTCAATGTACAAGTCTAAGGCGTTGCATGATTGTTTGAATAAATGTAGCCTCTCCGACCTTGGTTTTAGTGGCCCGCGATATACTTGGTCAAATAATAGGACTTTGAGTGAGTTAATTCAGGAAAAAATTGATCTGGCTCTAGCAAATCCTAGTTGGAGAATTTTGTATCCAGAAGCAAAGGTTCAACACTTAACTAGAGTCCACTCTGATCACTGTTCGGTACTGATCTCCCTTTCAAACCATACAAGTTCGAATGGTCCAAAGCCCTTTAGGTTGCAGAAGATGTGGTTTAATCATCCACAGTTCCTCCCTCTCATCAAAAATAGTTGGTTGAAACCATCACTCAATTTTGCTCATTCTATGGATACCCTTAAGGAAGATATGGTAGTCTGGAATAGAGATTCATTTGGAAATGTTTTTGCAAATAAAAGAAAGGTTCTTGCAGGACTTGCTGGCATTGAAAAGTCACTTCAACGTGCCCCCTCCCAATTTCTACTAAATTTGCAGAAAGATCTCATGGAAGAGTATAAAAAAATTCTGCGAGATGAAGAAGATTTGTGGGAGCTAAAATCAAGAGTTAATTGGCTCTCGGATGGAGAAAAAAATACAAATTTTTTCCATGTCTCAACCATCATAAGAAGAGCTCGCAATAAAATCCTCAGGTTATTGAACTCAAATGATGTTTGGATTTCAACTGAGGAGGAGATCAAATCTCACATTCAAAGCTATTTTGAGCAAATGTACTCTTCCTCCCATGACCATGAATCGCTCCACTATCATGGTGGACCTCCCAAGCTGATCCAAATTTCAGAGCAGGAGAAGCGAACCTTATTGCATCCAGTGTCTCCTTTAGAGATTCAGAAAGTCGTATGGTCTTTCAAGCCTTTCAAGGCCCTGGGTACTGATGGTTTTCATCCTTTTTTCTATCAACGTTGCTGGGATGTTGTTAAGGAAAAACTTTGTGAAACCATTCAACAGGTCTTCCATACAGGCTTCATGCCTTCCAACCTGAGTGAAACGCTCATATCTCTTATCCCTAAGATTCAGAATCCTCACAAGATAGAGCAATTCAGACCAATCAACCTCTGCAACATGCCTTACAAAATCATCACAAAGATTATGGTACAAAGACTTCGGCCACTGTTAGGGAAAATTATCTCACCCTTCCAATCTAGCTTTATTCCTGGGAGGTCAGGTGTCGACAACGCCATAATTGTGCAAGAAATTCTTCATTCCTTTAAACGGAAAAAAGGTATTACAGGCTGTATGGCAATCAAACTTGACCTGGAGAAGGCATTTGATAAATTGGAATGGGGCTTTATAAGAAAGGTCCTAACCTTCTTCAACTTTCCTGAGAAGTGGATTTCCTTGATCCTAAGCTGCATCGCGAATTCCAGCATCTCCATCTTGGTTAATGGCTGCATGATGGACAAGTTCTTGCCTTCTAGGGGAATCAGGCAAGGTGACCCTTTGTCACCTTACATCTTCATTATGTGCATGGAGTTCTTAAGCTTGCATATTAATGAGCAATATGATAACAAGAATTGGTCTCCTGTCAAGGCATCTAGGAAGGGGCCTTCTTTCACTCATCTTCTCTTTGCGGATGACATCTACCTATTTGGAAGAACAGATGCCAACACTGCTGCGTCGATGAAAAGAGTCTTATCAAATTTTTGTAGTGAGTCAGGGCAGAGAATAAATCTACAAAAATCAAGAATTTATTTCTCCCCCAATACAATTGATGAACAAAAATCGCTTATGATAGACACACTGCAGATAAAAGAGACTCTTGATCCTGGAAAATACCTCGGCATACCATTGTTGAATAAGAAAACAAGAAAGGAGGATTATCTGTTTATTGTCGAGAAGATGAGATATAAGCTGGCGAACTGGAAATCAAGATTATTATCTCCTGCTGGCCGATTAGTTCTGATAAAATCCACTCTCGAGGCAACCCCCTCATATGTGATGCAGTGTAGAGCCCTTCCAATTAGTATTTGTAATGAGGTTGATAGGCTTTGTAGGAATTTTTTTTGGGGCGACACTGATGATAAAAGGAAAATTCACCTCCTTAACTGGGATGCCGTCACTAAGCTGAAAAAAGATGGAGGACTCGGCCTCAGGAGTGCTAAATTACAAAACCAAGCTTTTCTCGGGAAGCTTCTTTGGAACTTCAAGCAAAATAAGGACTCCATTTGGGTAAAAACACTCAAGGCTAAGTATGGAGAGGAACTAACAACTTCAAATGTTTCAAGCTCTATTACTTGGCAAGCAATGAAGCAGGCAAATTCCTTTTTTGATCAAGGTTGTGGCAAGGTAATTAGGAGTGGAGAAAATACAAACTTTTGGTCTGAGAACTGGACAGGGAAAGGGAAAATAAGAGAGTTAATACAAGGACCACTACAACGGAATGAAGATTCACTTACCGTTAAATCCTTTTTCGATAAAAGTTTTGAGCTTTCTTTCCCCCTCACTTCTGAGCTTGAAAATGCCATCCTTGCCACACCTACCCAACTGTTTCAGTCTGAGAGAGACAGTATTTATTGGACACCTTCGCAGGATGGAAATTATAGCATAAAATCTGCCTATGAATTCTTGAAGAATGGTCACTCTCCCACACATTCTAAAAACTGGTCATGGGTCTGGAAACTCAAGATCCTTCCTAAACTTCAGGTTTTTATTTGGCAATGTCTCCATTCAATCCTTCCTACTTCTGATCTTCTTATCAATCGAGGAATGGATGTCTCTCCCCTTTGTCCCCTTTGCTGCAATTCAAATGAGACAATCCACCATCTTCTCTTTGATTGCCCTATCTCCCTTACCATTTGGACTAAGCTTAGTCTCAACCCCAGTAGAAATCTTGATCTCCAAGCCTGTATTAAAAAGCTAGTCACTGACAAAGGTTTCTCCACCTCTCCCAATCTTCCTTATGCACTCATAGCCACCCATACTCTATGGGAAATATGGCTACTAAGAAATAACTGGCTGTTTGGTAACAAGAGGCCGCCTGACTCTGTTCCCCATCTTGTTCTCTCTAAGGCGGCTGAGTTCTTTGCTGTCAATGGAAAAATTGATTTCCTTCCTTTACCTTCTTTTGTTCCTATCAGATGGAATAAACCAGCATCAGGCTGGTGTAAGCTTAATACTGATGGCTCCTCCCTAGGCAATCCTGGAAAAGCCGGGTCGGGCACAATTATTAGGGATGAATATGGGAAATGGATTGCAGGATCGAGCAGATACTTAGGCCACGCAACAAATTTTACTGCTGAAGCTTGGGCCTTGAGAGACGGTCTTGTGTTAGCTAGAAATCTTGGTATCTCAAAATTAGAGATTGAATTAGATAGCACTGCTGTCATTGCAGTAATATCCAGCAAGCAGCAAACTCATCTTCCTAACCATCGCTTGCAACCTGTTTTTGATGATTGCAGGTTCTTATTGAATGAAGTGCCATGCAAAGTCATCAAACATGCTTTTCGGGAAGCCAACCAATGTGCTGATGCATTGGCCAAATTTGGTAGTTCTATTTTGTGCTGTAATGAGGCTTATAAACTGTTTATGGAGCCTCCTAACTTCATTTTGGATTTCCTGTCCCATGATGAAAATGGGTGCTTTCTGTATCGGACAACCTTTATCCCTTAAGTAATGCATGATCGTGTTTTTCACCAAAAAAGGGTTTAAATCTCGTAAATGAAAAAAAATAATATTTGAAGAACTTTCTCCGTTTAAGATTCAACGTAGTTCTATTATTGATTAATTGAGATTCATTTAACTACTAGATGTTAGGAGGTTTATAAAAAAAAAAATTACTAATTCGTATATATGTATATATATGTGTGCACACACAAATACCTTTACTAACCTTGAAATTTTAAAATCTTTATATTGGTGTGTATACTTTACATTAGTTCTTCGATTAAAAAAAAATGAAGAAGAAGATATATTTGTGTTTTAAAAGGGAAATATAAGTATTATTCTTCTTAATCCATTTAGTCCATAAAAAGGTGTTACGTTTCGGAAGTTTTGTCTATTAATGTTGTCATAATTATGTTGTAGACATTATTTCCTTTTAAACTAACTCAGGCTATATTTTGCCTAGCGATGAGATTAGCCAATTAAGAGTGAAATAATAAGAAAGTTATCACGTAGATAAGAAAGTTAATGTATGTATATATATATATATATGTATAAGAAAATTATAAGAGTAATTATTATACGGATAATAAAAATATATATTTAGTAAACATCAATTACGGTGCATTTGGATTGCACCCAATGCACCACCACTATTATGCCAAGCATGCCTTTAGAAGTAATAAATAAGTAGTGGTTTAAGTTTAAAGCTTGCTGACAAAATTAATTAAAACATATTGATGACAAAACTAAAAATTTTAAGATATTACATATATAAGTTATTTACCAATACCTTAAGTTGAATGGAAGAAATTCAATATCTCTTAAGATATAAGTTTTGAGTATTTTAAATGAAAAAAATAGGTTTTTGAGGACTTTTCCCATTTTGAATAGCACATCTCAATGCATATTAATCACTGTTATATGGATAAAACAAATTGGTTAACAAGTAATTCAACATTAAGGAAAAAATCTAACTATCTTGGACTACTCATTGCTTAGACAGATACTAAGGGTCGTTTGGTAAGAAAAAAAATAGAAAAGAAAGAAAAATTTTTTAATTTAATTGTTGAATTATAAAATAGGATGTGTAATTATAAATTATAATAATTAAAATAAATAAATTTTATTCCTTATCCATTTTCTTCATTCTTACCAAAGACTAGACTCTAAAATATGATATGACCGACGGACTGACAAGTACTAAAGCTTAGATCATGTATCATTAAATTTTAATAATTATGGATTTACTTAATTCCCACGCTTAATTAAAAACGCAGAATGTTGGTGAAAACAGAGAAAGTAGTTCTTTCATGGTTGGTACGTTTGCTACGATTATTTACAGATTGCTTGACTCTAGTAATATAGTATTGTCTCTAAAGACGTTGTAATGATCAAACCTAATCAATCTCAAATTCTGATTTCAAGGTTCCAAGTTCCAACCAAACAAATAATATCGGTTTCGGTTGGAAACTGGATCAAAGCAAAAGAGACGGGTTTGAGACTCTCGCTCGGGTTTCACGGACGTGAATCTCAACTCTGGGAAGTGAACAGCACGCTCCCATTTGAAGCGTGGTGGGATTTGACTAAAGTGTGTTTATGTTCCGACCGAAACCGAACCAGAAATTCTTTACCTTTCCTCCACGCCCTGAAAAGGGCACCCCGGTATCGTTGTAAGTGGGGCAGTTTTGGATGCTCCGAAATCTGAAAAGCAACTTAACCAAAAAATTTACCGAAACACCCCTCCATCGAAAACAGCCCATAATTCCCAAAAAACCGTTATTATAATCCTGTCACAACAAGGAGGGGGTGGGGTAGTTCCGGCATGTAGCCACCTTCTTTATTCTCTCCCAAGAGTCGAAAGCCGAAACTCGAAAGTGAAAAGAAGCAAAATGTGGCCAAGTTGAGTTACTTGTTAGTACTTTTGAGTCTTATTTGAATTACCAACCTGTATTGATGGAATTGAAGTGATAACAACCTCTTTCACATAAAATTAATGGTAAAAAATATATTTGTTAGATGGTTTTAGATGTAAATAAGGGCATATCATCATCATGTTTTGGGGAGGTATTGGTCCCCTAAAATCTTAAAATTATTATTATTATTATATACATGAATTTAATATATATTTGTTTATATTTATACTAAAAATCTCTAATAATCGATGACTTGATGTCAAGATTCATTATTAGGTGTAAAATGGATTAATCTTAAACCAATGCTGGAATATATTGATTAAAAAAATTGTGCTTCAGTTTTGGATTTTAATTTGAATTAATCTTAAATTAAATTTTTAAAATTTCTTTTGTAATCAAACCTAATAGAATTGGATTTCAATAATAATTCCATGCATCTGTTTTCTAGCTCCTGGACTCAACAACATCACTTTATTAAAGTGAGAATTTATTTACTTATAAAAGAGGTAGGGACAAATTAGTCATAATCAAAAAGTAAAGACACTAAGATCGAGAATCTGACTCTGTTCACTTCACTCTATGCAGCCCAATTTGTCTCCTTCCTTGCTTCTCTACTCCTTTGAAACCTCTCCAGCTCTCTTTTCTCTCTCTTCTCCTTTTCTTGTTCTTTGCTGTTTACCATTCTTACAGAAAGAAGAAGAAGAAGAAGAAGAAGAAGAAGCACTAACCCTAAAAAGTACTGATGAAACAAACAGCCAAGCTTGAAACTAGCCATATTTCTAGTGTTAAGGTTTCTACATTGCAGTAACTCTTGCTTTTTTCACGAGTGAAATAGTATAGTTGTGGTACATTTTTGGCTGGCAGTGAAGCTGAAACAAACCCTAGAAGGTAGAAACCTTGTTGTCCACCACATTTGAGCACTAAATTGTTTAAGAGAGGGAAAGAAGGGAAAATTCCATGCTTTTTTTGGTCTGAAATCTTGGCCCCTTTGGACTTTTCTCTAAAACCCAAAACCCTTACTGAAGAAAAGAACCCAGCTTTGAGCAGCAAAGCAAAGTTCTTTTCTTTATATTCTGCAGCCACTCTGTTTTTCCCCTGCTCTTTTAACCGAAGAGAAACGAACCAAAAAAAGCCCTCAACCCTCAAACCCCGAAAGCTAGCTATGCCAATCCGGGAACCCACTTTTTGCTCTTTCTTTAAAGCCCTTTTCTTCATGATTTTAGCCAATGTAGCTTTGGTAACTTCGAAATCGACCATTGAGCCCTGTTCAAACTCTGATTCCTGCAACGCCTTGCTGGGGTACACTCTCTACACCGACCTGAAAGTCTCCGAGGTTGCTTCCCTCTTCCAGGTTGACCCCATTGCGATCCTCACCGCCAACGCCATCGACATCTCTTACTCCGACGTCGAAAACCACATCCTCCCTTCCGAGCTCTTCCTCAAGGTCCCCATCCTCTGTTCCTGTGTTGATGGGATTCGCAAATCCGTCTCCACTCAGTACAAAACTCGTCCTCAGGACACTCTTTCTTCGATTGCAGATTCTATTTATGCTGGCTTGGTGTCGGCTGATCAGATTAGGGAGGCTAACTCGATTACTGATCCTTCCGTTCTTGATGTGGGCGAGAACCTTGTGGTTCCTTTGCCCTGTACTTGTTTTAACAATACTGATAATGGATTGCCGGCTATTTATTTATCTTATGTGGTGAAGCGGGTGGATACTTTAGCTGGAATTGCAGCAACTTATTCTACTACGATCACGGATTTGATGAATGTTAATGCCATGGGGAGTACTTCTATTAAGGCTGGGGACATTCTAGCTGTTCCTTTATCAGGTAGTCTATCATTTCCTTGTTTTGCTAGAATGTGCGGTTGATATTAAGAATGAAACCTGTTACTTTTTAATCATCAAAGCCGTTAGTTCGCCGTGTCTTTTATGTCTCAGCTGTAAGGTTTGAGGTTTCGTTTTGCTTATGTAGTAGGACGACGCTTTATAGTATTCCTTTAATAGCTGCTCTGCAATGACTGTTGCTATAACCTTTGCAGTGTTAGTTGGAATCGAGTCCTTCTTTAGTAGCAGCTGTTTGTTTCAGTGGGTTCAATTTGATGTCATTTTCGATTTTTCTATACCAGCTTTGAAAATTAGTTATGGTTTTTCATATTTTGCATTGTTCATGTCTGCCTATAAAGGCCATGGGTGGAGGCTAAGTGTTATTTTCTTTACTTGCTTGCAGCTTGCGCTTCAAATTTTCCTAGATATGCCTCAGATCATGGATTGATTGTGCCCAATGGGAGCTATGCTATTACTGCTAGCCATTGTGTTCAGTGCAGCTGTGGCCCAGGGAATCGCAAGTAAGAGCTGTTTCTTATCATGTTGGCTTATTCGTGGTCTTTTTAATTATAATAGTCTTTATTATATGGGATTCATTCCCCTGTATCTAACAGTGTGCATTTGCAGTTAACAAGCCTTGTTGATTTTGTTATACAGTTTGTACTGCATGCCTGCTTCATTGGCTGTTTCGTGTTCAAGCATGCAATGTAAACGCAGCAATCTCATGCTAGGGAATTCTACCATACAGCAAAGTAGTGGTGGATGCAATGTGACTTCGTGTAGTTATGGTGGTTATGCCAATGGCACCATTATCACCTGGTATCCTACATCTTTTACCTCCTTTTATTAATGGTTATTGAAAAAGTAATCTCTGCATTTGAGTGTGGTTGATCGAACCCTTTTGACCTGTCTTTCTTCTGCAGGCTGTCATCATCTCTTCAACCTCGATGCCCAGGTGAGAGTTTATGAAACATTGTTCCTTTTTTGATATTATGAAATACTGTTCTTACATGTTGGCTTTTGAAATGCATAAGAAATTGTTCAATTATAGGGCAACTCGGAACTGCAATGTATTTATTTCCTTTTTGCGCTGAGATGTAAGAAAATGATTGAACTTAGTAATTGCTAATAATGGAGTGGAATGAAATAGTTCCAGTGTTGCTCGCCTTTTTTCTAGGGTTTTAGAGTCTACAAATACATATCGTATTTATTAATTCATGGTCATTGGCATACTGAATTCATTTGCTACCTTTTACCCTTACTGATGCATCATTTTTTTTTTTAGATGAAAATTTTGGTTTGTGACAAAATTTACAAGTTTAGAACATCTAGGTGTACATGATTGATTAAACTTCAAAATTGTATATACAGATGGTCATAGAATGGCCTTTTTTGACCGATTTGAGTTTGCACTGCATTTCAAAAAACAATGCAGGACCCCAGCAATTTCCGCCCCTTGTAGCCCCTCCAACCTATGTAACGCATGACTCAGCATTTGCCCCAGCACCTGCACCTCAGTCAGATGGTTCCACGACAACAGTGCCAAAGACTACTACAGTGCCATCTACCGGGTCACTTCCTGGCCTTCCCCCAGCAGGTGCTCCAGTTGGAAGTCTCTCGGATGCTTCCTCATTGGTGAATTCTGTTGCTGCACTTCCTACTGCACTCATGATATATTTGCTTATCAAATTAATCTCACCCTTCTCATTGTAATTTTGCTTGTCAGCACTGGTGGGGTTTTGTTTTGTAAGGTTGCTTACTTTTTGACCGTTCCCACTTGTCTGTTGTATGTAACTTTACTCAAGACTGCATTACATTATTGCGGTGGGCTTTCAAATTGCAGTAGTAAGTTAATATACTTGATTGCTGAGTGCCATTCTTGCGCAATTGACCTTTCTGTTCTTGAATATTCTATACTTTTTGAAATTTCTTGGGCTACTGCATTGTCTTTAGACTACAGAGATTGTTAGTGCCTTGTTGTGTCGTGCCATGTTGCTCATGTTGCATGACTTTTTTTTTTTTGACTTTGTGGATACTATAAATGGCACTATGTTTTGTCGTGGAATTTTGGGGTGGATATAAATTTGAGTGAGTTCTTAGGCATAAAAACAAAAATTCTGCTGGTAAAATGTGGCTATAGTGGTATGCAAAGAAAATTTCATTGTGTTTTCAGCGATAGTTATATTTATGGTTGGAATCTGTCTTAAATATGTATCACTTTGTTTTTGAGGCCTTTTTGATGTCAGGAACCTACTAATACTAGGAATTTTGGGGCAAGCTAGTCTGTTGACATGTCTAGGTTGTCTAACATGTTACATCTATGTCCATTAACTCTGTTACTTGTTGCTTTCATCATTGTGCCTTCTGTTACCTAATTTTAACTCGTGGGTCATGGTGATGAGGGAGAGGCAAGCATTTCAATACTTAGTTTGAACATCTCAAGTCCCTCTTGCAGCCACTGGAAAGATAACTTAGAAGATGTAGCATAAAAAGAAAAGAAACAGTGTTCCGTTGTTTTCTCAGAGGATGTTGAGTACTGAATACAGAATGTGAACAAACCGACATTAGATGCCAAGTATTTTGCTTGAAGATCGGAGCAAATTAAGGTTGAAATGGCAAAAATATTCGGAATCAGGGCATAGTGCGTTTGGAATAATTCTTTTGCAATGGGAGGTTGGGTCCAATCAATTCAATATTATCGTGATTGGTTCTTGGTTCTTGGTTCTTGCAGCCAGCAGATGGTGTATGAGTTACATCAGTGATGCTAATGTTTTTCCATATTTTGGTATTGGTTTTGCAAGTTTCGTTTTCAGATGGGCCAGATAGTAAAGGGCATTCAGAGAACTAGTTAATGCTTACTATTTCAATTTTCAAGTGATTGCTTTTGCTCCATGGACCATGGTAAAGAGTTAAATGGCTATTGGCTGTTGAGGAGAAACTTGAAATGCTGTCAGATTGCCAGCAGGATGAATTATTACTTTCCATTAAAGATCTAGTGATTGTAAAGAACGTTGGACCGTCATCCATTAGGATTCAACTCAGAATGGCTCAGGTACTACAACCATGGACCATCCATTAAATTCTAACAATATCATAATTATAAGGAATTTGCACTTTAAAATGGGGGATTTCATGGAATCCAATAGGAATACAATTTTTGATCATAGATCCTGACCAACAATGCAAATGAATTGGTGACTTTGAAGCTGGCAAATGTGTTAAAGTATCCAAAGTCCAGACGAATTGGTCTGTCTTATTTGAAAAAAAAAGAAAAAGAAAAAGAAAAACGGAAACAATGGGTGCAATTTATGGGCCTCTCTCCAGCCCATTTTCTGCAAAACCCAGCCAGCACTCAGCTCCACAACTGTAGCTGAAAGCATGAAACAGTGAAGCTGGAAGAATTGAAACGGTTTTATAACTATTTCAGTTGAGCTGTGATTTCTAATTTCCATCTGCCCCGGAAATCAAATCAGCCAATTTGTTGATTACAATTTGGAAAAAAAAAAAAAGGAGACCCAATTTTGGAGTAGTTAAAATAAAGTAGCAGAAGCTGCATCACCCATGGCTTCAGCTCCTTCCAAGCTCTACGCAGGTTTCCCCTTCTCTATTTTGACTGATTCCTTAACTGGGTTCTTTTTGTTTTAATCATTTTTCTGTTTATTACCATCGTTATTTTCTTTTTGCAGATGACGTTAGCCATGTCGTGGTTCTGCTAGACACTAACCCATTTTTCTGGAGCTCCTCTTCTCTCTCTTTCTCTCAGTTTCTTTCTCATGTAATCTCTTTTTTCTTTATCCTAAACCCTAAAAGTAAAAGCAAACCAAGATAAAAGTTATTTGACCTTTGCATTTTATTAATTTGTATGTTCTTGTTGTTGTTGTTGTGTTTTTTTTGTATAGGTTCTTGCATTTTTGAATGCAATATTGACTCTGAATCAACTGAACCAAGTTGTTGTTATTGCTACCGGTTATAATTCTTGTAACTATATCTTTGATTCGTCTTCGGATTTGAACCGGAGTCTTGAGAATGGGAGAATGCCTGTTATGAGCTCCAGCTTGTTGCAAAAGTTGGAGGAATTTCTTATTAGAGATGAGCAATTGAGCAAGGAGGAACCTGAGGGAAGGATTAAGTCTTCCCTATTGTCAGGGTCATTGTCAATGGCTCTTTGTTGTATCCTTTCTGGTATTTTAGTGTTTCATTAAATTATTTTGATGTTAATGTTCTGTCTTTTCTCAGTAAACCCAGTTGTTTTGGGAATTGAACGGACTTGTAGTGTTAAATAATAAATAGTGTTATAGAGCCATGAAAGAAATCTGCCCCTTTTTTACCAAGTGATCTTGTGTGAGTAGTTATTATTCGGTGATAGAGAAAATGCATAGGAGATAGATGCATGTTGGCATTTTTCTGGATTCTGGGAATATCTCCTCTTCAAATTGTTTGATTTAATAAGATTTCAATAGATATACAGAGAGTGTTTCGCTCAGGGGCCCTCCATCCCAATCCTCGAGTGAGTCTCTAAATGCTTTATTGCAATTTGAGTTATTTTCCAAGTTTGATTGTTAGCGTCTGAAAATATCTATACCAATGATGCAGTCACCACTCATTTTGATATTTGCTTCGAGCTACATTCTACAATAATGATTGGAGAAACTTGCTGAGTTAAACTGTGGGCCAAACTTATACTGCCTAAGTTGAATGTTAATCTTTTAAGTTACTGAGCCCATGATAATTTATTGATTTCAGAAACAGTAGAGGGAGGGAGAGATATTTGTGTGAGCATTGAAGGATTTATAAATAAATGTATGCTGGACGATATAATTCCTTCTTGCATTTTCATCAACAGAATAGAGTGACTTGGTTACTAACAATGTGCAAATTTACTAAGTTAATAAGGACGGTGAAATTTTCATGTATTTTCCTTTTTAGCTTCTTTTTAATATGTCTGTTAGTTTACTAACATATGCAGACAGATCTTATGCTTGCAGGGGTCCCCAGATGGACCTGAACAGTATGTCCTTCCCATTTTCGTTTTTCCTTTTTTTTTTTACTCTTCTACTCTGGCAGTTTGACTCAAAGGACGAATTTCTTCGTTTCAGATATGTTGCAATCATGAATGCGATATTCTCTGCCCAACGCTCTATGGTACTTGATATTGCAATTTGCATCTATTTATAGTTTCTCTGTTTTTGTCCTATTTTTTTCCCCAAATTTTTTGTTTCTCAAATTTTGTTAGATAAGTATCAGACTAAAGTGAACCTTGTCCTCCAACATCTTGCTCAAATGACATGAATAACTTCAGATGACTAAATTGTTGGAAGTTAAATTTTCCTTGACTTGTAATGTCCTACCCTCTCTACTTTTCATAGCAGCGGTGAATGCTTTAGAAATGCATATTCAGGTTATCCTGATTGCAGCTTTTGGTTATAAATGATCTTAAACTTGTAATGGAAATATTATTATGGTCATTCCACCACTCTATCTTGTTCTAGATTATGTTGATTTACAAGATGTTTGTAGGTGAAGTTTGACATGGTTCATTTGCTATAAGTTTGTGGGTAAGATTTACATACAGACAACTGACATACACACAAATTTATTTATGTGGATCTGTAGTTTGTCCTGCTTCAAATGTTTTAATGTCATTAATACTTCTTCATGCAGGTTCCTATAGATTCTTGTTACATTGGTGCTCAGAATTCTGCCTTCCTGCAGCAGGTATTTCACCTTTACTAAGCCCACTGCTAATGGCCTTGTGTTGCAATCAGACATTGGTTTCCTCTCTCAGTTCTACTGATACTCTTTGATGCATGGGAGTTTTAGGCTTCTTACATTACCAGTGGTGTACATCATAAGCCTCAAAATTTGGATGGGCTGTTTCAGTATCTCATGGTATGTTGTTTACTCAATTGGAAGCAATTTGAGTTTAAGATGTAACATTTGATGCCCTGTCTGTACAGATTTTACATACTGATGAACATATAAATTTGTAATTGACCTTCAGAAAATCTTTTATGCTTCATAAAAATTTAACTTGAAATTTCTAGAGGTGTTTTACATTGTTAGAGCAGTACCTTGCAGCCTAGCATGGTGCTAAAAGTGTCTTTCTTGTTATAAGTTTTTCGCAAACTGCATTGGTTTTTGTGCACACTATAGTACTAATTTGTTATTGGCCTCATGTGCAGACTATTTTTGCTACTGACTTGCATTCTCGCAGTTTCTTACATCTTCCAAAGCCTGTTGGTGTAGATTTTCGTGCCTCGTAAGTTATAGCAAATGTTAATTGCCAAGTTGCAAAAGCATCTTTATTTTTTATGAATGTACACTTTTTGTCTCATGCTTCTTAAACATGTATTTGTCCCCTCAATTACGTAATATTGTTAGTCCGATGTTAATTTAAAAAACAAGCTGGCATCATGCTCAGTCTTTTTAAGAGGAGTTTAGGTTAACACATGGCAACAACTCTAGCTGAAACTCCAAAATTATCATTTTTTAAGATTTTTTGTATTAATATAAGTAATGGAGAAAAATCCTAGATTTATATTTCTTTTGTCATTTTGTTTTAAATTTATAGGTCAAATTTATGATTCTGAGTTAGCATAAGGAGTAAGGTCTATATCCCCTCTACGTTCTCTCCATTAATCATATATCAATTCTTATGCTCTTTGATTTCTGAAATGCACTTGATTGAAATTCTGGAATTTGCAGATGTTTTTGCCATAAAAATACCATTGACATGGGCTACATATGTTCTGTATGTTTGTCAATTTTCTGCAAGCATCACAAGAAATGTTCAACCTGTGGGTAAGCATATATTACTTTTCTAACTGCTAGTTATATTAATTTGTATTCTGCTCCCAAAAGTATTCATGCTCTCATCTATGGAACAATGTGAACATTAGTTCTCAAGCTTTTCTTGATAAGAATAGTTGTCTGCAATAGCTATCATTCTTTTCTTAAGCATCCAGATGTTCTTTACTGTAAGTGCAGGTCAGTATTTGGTCAGGCTCAATCTGAGGCTGGTTCAGCATCTGACAAAAAGAGAAAGACTCCTGAAACTTAAAGTTGCCCTAGGAGAAACATAAAGTTTTACCGTCTATCTTGGTGAGTCTTTCATGCTTTGCGAGTTTATTTGCATTCTGGAAATTATCACTGTTTCCCTGCTTTGTATGCACCTGCAATTACTGCATGCATCTTGGTTTCTTGTGTCAGTGTCTGAGTAGGCCACATTAACGCCAAGGGCTACATTATTCAAAAAATAAAGGTTCAAGGGTCGAAAAGTCCAAAATAAAAGTTGAAGGGCTAAATGACAGTTTCATACAAGTTCGAGGGCTATTGTGTGTATTAAGCTGAATCTGCTTGTGTAAACATTTGATACTTGCACACGGAATTCGTATCACATAAACAATTAAATGTGAAGGATCGAGTTACAAGTTAAAGACTTTATCTTCTAACATATTCATATATATTGGGAAAATTTCCTGATGATTATTTTCCCAAGATACTTTGATATTCTTTCTTAACCTGTGGTCTAATTCTTCTATTTACCAGCACTCATGCTCGTAGCAAAAGATGGGGCAACATTGGGCGATTGCAGACCAAAGATTGCGCTCCTTACATGAATTCTTCTGCTAACCTCAGAAGTGATAGATAGTTTTGAGATAAGAATTTAATACGTACGAGGGGCATGCCTTCTTTGCTCTTGTTTCTCCGGTTCCTCCACCAAAAAGTTGAAGCTAAATTAGAAGCAGCGGGAATGCTTTATTCTTTGTACAAACATTTACTGGTGTTGAGTTTGCAGTTTTAGGAGCTGAGAGAGAAGAGAAAGAATTGATCAATATGGCTTTCATAGGGCCTTTATCAATTTTATGCGACAAATATCTGTGGCAATCTTATGAGTCAGAACCTGTTCAGTTTTGGCAAATGCTCATCCTTTTAGACCTCTTTATTGTCCCCAAACGGGGGAAGTTGCTTAACAGTAATTTTGAAAATCGTTTGTTTTCATTTTCATTTTGAAGGTGTAATCTCAAATCTTGATATAGTACAATTTAAATTACCGTGATCGCAGGAAAAAAAAAAGGGGAAACAGAAAGCATTTTCTCTCTTGTTAATGGTAAACGGTAGCGATGTTGATCCGAGTCATTGATCATTTAAATGACCATAAAAGCTCAAACTCACATGGTTAATATTTCTGGACGGTGAGGTGACCATGAAATGGATTTACCTCGCTAGTTATAGGCTTCTATTTTTTGCAATCTTATAAGAGAACTATCCAAGGTGGTCTCTTTGTAAGTACACCATTTCGGATTTCCCATCATGTTAATGTCATGTACTTGAACATTTACATGTGGTGGGTTGTGCATCGGCTGACCATTTCTTAGATGTATCATGAATGTCTGCCAACCATCTTGATCCCCACCCATCTTTTTTATGTTTCCTTACACAACTGAATGTGAGCAGCAAATATGGAATGAATCAACACAAATTATTATCCATTAAAGTAGTAGTGCCAATACAAACGTATTTACAGTATTTACATTTTACACCAATGACTTTTAACAAACAAGCAAAGAATCCATAAGAATTGATACAGTTCGGAGAGATTTTTCTCTGCTATAGAGCAATTAATTCATAGAGCTCTCATTACAACTTTGCTGGTTGTGTTGACGCCCATCGCAGCAAGTTTCAGTATGGTACGTGTCCTATATAACCTGTTATTGTCAAAAAGAAAATGATATAATTGGTTAGATAGGGATGGCATACGAACATGGCTAGATTCTAGCACACTGTGCTTGAATTCTTGACTCCAAATCTAAAAGCACCTAAGAAAATGTTTCAGGTACCAAAATCTTCCACATATTTACAAATTAGGAGAACAAAGAATCAAATTTTCAAATATATCAGATGGTTCTATGCTGGAGTGCAACGGGCTATAAGTTTGTTGAAAGAGTACTTCCATCAACACATTGAATGACTTTAGCTTTAGAGGATATCCATCCAAAGCAATCTACCGGACATTGTCGAGTTTACACTATCTAATGTATAAAAGGCATACTTGTTTCAATGGATAACAATCCTTCTTATATGCTTAAAATGGGGTTGCCTGAGTGAACGGTCCTTTATATCATTCAGCCCACAAATATTGATTACTGAAGCAGGATCCATTAGTTTATAGTGCTGAAATGCATCTTGGACTTTGATCTTCGTACAAAGCGATTTAAAAGCATTCCCACTAGGATTGAGGTTCAATAGTGCATACAAAGTTAAAACAGTAGACAATACCTCTCAAGCAAAAAGAACATACATGCCACTTGTTTTCTACCTTAAGGCATGGAAGGAGACTAAGAAATATGAAAAACAAAGAAATGATGGTCAAAGGAACAACGAAACGCACCCAGCTAGAGCAAGTCCCCAGGTTGACAAGGTATAAAACAACTTGCCAGCATGCCAAATGCCCAAAACCTTCTCCAATTTGCTGACATCACCCAATGCTTTCAGCAGAGCTGCACGTGACTCACCAGAGTAAGAAAAACTATATAATATTCAAAATTAAATAGAAGAATGCAATATGTATAGCACAAAATCATCAGAGGACTATAAGCTCTGCACCCCAATTCACCAACAAAAGATACCGAAATATGAGGCCTCATAAAACAGAAATCTATTTTTCAGTGTCTAACTATTAAGGTTACCAAACATGAAGACACATCTAGAATTTAGTTCATGGAATCTATTACATGCACAGCTGTCCATCTTCCAATATATAGCTTAATGATGGACTGATATTCCATTTCCTCTATTCAAAAGAATGGAACTAAAATATATAGCATAAGTTATCAGGAATTAAGCATCAAACTCACTTTTCTGCAGTTCTTCTGGTGTCAAAGTCTGCAATGCCAAAAGAACAAACAAACATAAGAATTTAACATATGAAGTGGGTCCGAAAAGAGCCAGATCCAGAAGCTACAAACCTGGGCCTTAGGGTTGGACAAAATGCATTTAGCCATAAAGTTAGCAACCCCATCCACAACATGATCCTCACTAACAACAATGTAATTCTCATCATCAATTCCACTCCACTCTTCAACATTGCTTGGAACCATTTCATCGGTTACCCATACCCACCAACTTGGTTCTTTTTGGTCAACATTAATCAGAATTTCAGCCGAATGCACATCATCCCCTAATAAGATACAAATTAAAAATGAAAAATATCTCATATCAACTTGAAATTCAATTTTGACATTCTTATAAAAAAGGGTAGAGAAACTATTTGCCCCAAAACTCTAGTATCCCAGTTAGTCATCCAACCTTTTACAATAATAGTAATTTATCAGTTCAATAATCAATTATGAATTTATAGATACTCTCATAAATTGGCAGACTTCGCCCTCAACCCATCAAAAAACTATATGCCAAATCAGCAATTGCAAATACTTGATAAAGAAAAATAATGGGACAAGTATCATTACTCCAAGAAAAATGAATCAATTACGCTATTAGAATTCAATGAACGATGTAGAATATAAGAACCTGTAGCTTCATTGAATGGAAACTCAATTTTAGTATTGGATTCGTTAAGAGATTTGAGTTTGGTCAAAAAATCTTTAGAATCCACGGTAGATGCCAACCGAGCATAGAGCTGCAATTAATTAAACAATTAGGTTCCAGAAATTAGAAAAGAAAAAAAAAATCAAGAAATAAACCAGAAAAAGAAAAAAGTTATGGAATTTACTTACGTCGGGAGGACAATCGTTTAATAGAGCAGGACATTCAGAGAGATTGTTGAGGAGTTTGAGGTTCTGCTCTAGGTGATTCCTGAGCCGTTGGTTTTCGGATTTTAGGGTTTCCAATTCTTTTTCGAGCTCGGAGTTGTCACGGTTTTTAGGGGACTTACCGTCATGGTTGTGGCCGTGGCCGTGGTGGTGGTGACAACATTCCATGGCGGTCCATGCGACGTCGGCGACTTCAAGGACCGTCTTGGCAACCTCCACAGCTTCACGGCCGCCCATTTTCTTTTTCCGGCTGGAAACGATGCGGTGACAAGCTTTTAACGAAGAGATGGTTGGTTGGAAATTGCCGTTTCACGTTTGCGTGTCCGGAAATGGTGTTCCGTACTCTTGTTTTGGCTCTTTGTAAAATTGTTATATTACTATAATACCCTTCAATTATTGTTTTAAATCATTTTATGACTTTCCCTTTTTTTCCTTTGAGTATTTTGACTTTGTCATCCAAGTCAATATTCCGCCGAACTGATTTTATTATCCTACGCCCGGTTACACCGTAATACTTCCTTCTCCCCCCTTTCATTTCGGTTTCCCCCGTGAGTTAAGATTTTATTACACTGTAAACACTCTTGACTCTCTCTCTCTCTCTCTCAGCCCGGTAACTGACACTGAAACGTCCTCTCAGAAGAAATGGCAGAGGAGCCGCACGATGGCCCCGCTCCGGACACCGAAGCCAAGGAAGCGGCTGAACTGACGGCCTTGGTGGCGGCGGTGGAGGAAGATATCGAGTCACGAATTACCAACGCCATGCGCTCTCGCGTTTCCTACTTCAAGGAACGATCCAAGTACTCTCTCGTCTCCCTCTCTGGCTCTTTAAATTCTACTCTGCATAACTATGTCTTTTCAATTTGTGATTGACAAGTTTGTAGAATTCCGGTTACCGGGGAATACCGGAATCGAATTCTAGGGATTTTTAGGCGTGTATTGTAAGGGTTTCCATTTGAATTATTATAAAGAATGAGAATATTGTGTATAGTACTGGAATATTTGTTTTAGTGTTGAGTATGTACTTGATATTTTTGTTTAATTCGTTTCCTTTTTCCCTTTTACTGGTAAGTTCGTTAACATTCGAGGGAGTTCGAAGAGTGTTAGAGAAAGACTTGGGGTTAGAAAACTTGGCATTGGATGTTCACAAGAGATTCGTCAAGCAATGCCTGCTAAAGGTATCCATATTTTCAATATGGAAAATTTTCCTCTGCCACTTTTTACTTTATTTCAACATGCCTTTTCCTTAGATAGGCTTCATGTTGATTCTGATCTTACTTTTTCTACCTGCTTTTCACTTCTAACAGCAGAAGGTATATTTTAGGTACAAATGGCCAATACTAGTTTTCAAAAATTATTCCATGATTCAAGATTTTAAATGGACTGGTTATGTTGTAATTGCTAATGCATTTTAGCTAGTTACTCATTTTGTATTAAGCTTGCTATATTAATTTCATTATTATTGTTCTATGATATAGAAGGGGCAAAATATAAAATGCATGGTAACTATAGTTGGATACAAAATGTAATTTTTTGCTTTTTTATGAAATAATAATTATGTCAGAATAATTTTATTTGTTTGTTTATTTTCAATCAATCATGATTTTTCTTCTGGTTTATAACAACTTTTGAGAAAACAAATGGTAACTAGCAGAAAGAAGCAGTAGAAACAACACAATCAGTCACGATATTGAATCTCTTTTCTTACTACTAGCCTTTTTTTAAAATGCTGGTCTATCACTCTATCTAGTCTAGCATAATAATTTATTGTTTATCTTCATATTCTACAAAAGTAGTTCATTTGGATATAACATGAAAATTGATATTTATTTGATTTTCAACAGAGTACTCTGTAATTGAATTCCCCGGTTTTACGAAGTAATCTTCTCCATTCCAAAGTTTTTCTGGACTTATAAGACCATATGGGTTAAAGAAAATAATTGATAAATTGGCTACTAGTTCAGGATAGAGCTATAGTTGATTTGAGTATGATGTCACAAATTTTCTTGCTGCTGGCAGATATGGATATTAATATTTTGTAGAAGGAATGGATGCATTAGAATGAGAGTGCTTACCTTGAAGCTGGTATTTAATCTTCACATTTCACCTTTTACCTGATCAGTACATTTAATCTATTGTTTATTACAGTACTTAAATGATGGCAATGATGATGATGCTTCTAAGAGTTCTGGTGAAACTTTGGAGAAGAACGTAAGTACAACCACCGATGTAACAGAATCCCCCAAAGGAGGACAATTAAAGAAAGATATAAAGGAAGCTTGCTCTGAAGATGAGGAGAAATTGGAAGACTCTCCGGTTTTGGGCCTTCTGACTGGAAATAAAAATACAAAAAAAGAAACCACTGAAACTGAGAAAAAAGAAAATAAAGAAGTTTCTGAGAGTATAATAAAGAAAGCAATCAGAAAAAGAGCATCTTATGTTCAAGCTAACTCAGAGTAAGCTGCTAAATTGTTTGATCGTTGGTTGCTTGTCAAAATAAAATTGCTTGTGCATCATGCTGCATTGTAGTGCTTTTAATGCTATCTCTTTTTTAAAGGGTAATGGTTAAGGTAGGTCTTACATTAAATCAGTTCTTTGCTGTTGGTCGTTTGATATTTCAGTACTGTCACAATGGCTGGTCTTCGTCGGCTTTTGGAGGCAGATCTTAAACTTGATAAGTTTACACTTGATCCGTACAAGAAATTTATTTCTGAACAATTAGATGAGGTGGGCATAATTTGATATTCAGACGTCAATTTAGCTTTCTAAAGTATCTTGCATCATAGCTTTCTGTGATTCTCTCTGTTACTTGTCAGGAACTAAAGTCTCTTGAAGCTTCTGCACGTGCAAGTGATGTTAAGAAAAAGAATCTGAAGAAACATGCTCAGAGCAAAGCACCTAAAAAGGCCAGCAAGAAAGTCAGATCTGCTTCATCAGGGAGTGAGAGTGATGAAGAGGAGGAAGAGGAAGAGGAAGAAGAAGTAAAACCTAAAAAGAAGACCCCCCCAAAAGGGAACATTAAGAACTCTGAAGGGCCTGGAAAACGGAAAATACCTAAAAAAGGGGTAGAGATGCCTAGCAAGAAGAAAAGCAAGAATGTGGAGTCAATTTCAGATGACAATAGTGATTCAGAAGAGAGTGGGAGTGTCTCTGGTGATGGTCGCTCCCGGTCTTCTGGTGCAAAGGCAGTGAAGGTCCCACTTCTGATTTTTTATTTTCTGTCCAGATCTACAGTGATAAATTAAGTCATTTTAATCTTATTATTGACATGCAGAGGAAAGAAACATCCACTCCAGTGTATGGGAAACGTGTGGAACATCTGAAGTCGGTTATCAAGTCATGTGGCATGAGGTTTTACTCGACTGACCTTTATTGAATCTTGATCTTTGTCAAGTTTAACGATTAATGTATTCTTTTAACTTAATTCTGTTTAACAGTGTTCCTCCTTCAATCTACAAGAGGGTCAAACAGGTACCTGAGAATAAGCGTGAGGCCCAACTAATTAAGGAACTGGAGGAGATTCTATCTAAAGAAGGATTGTCTTCAAATCCTTCTGAAAAAGGTCAGTATTCTAGCATGCATACAGTTTTTGAGGGTTATTATTCAATTATGGAGTTGACCTCGAATGGAAAGATTTATGGTCACACAGAAGAAACTATATAAAGTTTTGTTATATCATTAATAAGATCGTTAATGCCTGATTGAAATTGTAGGAAAGGGTGAAATACTGTTATTTAGTTTTTTTTGGTGTCATTGTTTATAGATTCCTTCACCTTCTCCATCCATGGGCAGAGAATGATAAAAACTGTCTATTAATAGAGAGGATACTTATGTAAACTGGGTTAATGAATGCGTACTTGTTCTTTTTCCTCATATTTTCTTCATGGGGAACTTACTCTCCCTATTTGTTTGTTTCAGTTGAAGTTTTGTGGCTGTACTCTAAATGTTTGAGTAACAACCTTTGCTTCAGGTGTGATTGGAAATTGTTAATAATTGTATATATCATTTATCTACAAGTTGGTTGCTGTTTTTTAGTGCTACTCAGGTTAAATCTATAGAATTTTCATTTGATTGCATAGACTTCCACGCACACCCTACAACAAGATAAATGCACTATGATTCATAGCTTGTGGGTTTTATCATCGTTATTGTCATTATATTTTCTACCTTTTCTTCCTCCTTTTCTATTAATACGTAGGAATATTTTAAATGGTCAGAAATCAAGGAAGTTAGGAAGAGAAAAGAAAGAGCAAAGGAGCTTGAAGGGATTGACACAAGTAATATAGTGTCAAGTTCACGTAGAAGGTCTACAACCAGTTTTGTAGCTCCACCAAAGCCCAAAATACCAGATCCAAGTGATGGTGATGAAAGTGAAGAAAGTGATGAGGGTAATGATGAAGATGATGATGATGATGAAGATAATGATGATGAAAATGGTGGTGATGAAGGCAACAGCCAAAGCGAAGAATCAGATGAAGGTGAGTATGAGGTTTTGTTTGTTCGCTTTGTAATGAAGTTTTATTGATTATTTTATGAGCTATCAATATGGGGATCTTGAGATACAAGAATATAGATCTTGTGATGTTTGGTACTTGTACTCTATGCTCTTAGTAGATTCTTTGTTTGATGAGAAAGGAGCATGTCAATGGTTCAAATGTGTTCAATGATAAATAAAACCATCACTCTTCGCCAACTGATGGAGTATTGTCCTTTTTGCATAGAATAGTGCATTTCTTTTTGGTATATATTAAAGGAAGTCTAAGTGGGGAAAGGATTTGTGGCACATTTGATATAGGAGGGCAATTCAATACCAAAACATACACAGGTAATATCAGGAATAAATTTGAAAATGAATTAACGTATTACTGTCATAAAGTGATTAAGTTGTAAGTGATCTCATGGATGCAAAGTGGAATTTCATTTAGTGATGCAGTAATAGAGCATTTCTGACTAATATCCAAGTCTCTGGAGTGGAATTAGAATATGCTGCCAACACCATATCTTTAGTAACTTTTCGTTTGATAGTAGGTAGCTTGTTGTAATCTGTTGTGTCAATTCTCTCACATGATCTATGCGTAACCTTTGCAGAAGCAGATGAAGACAGTGATTGAGTCCTGGACAAGTCAAATTTGCAACATGATGGCTGGCTCATTGACTACATTAGAGCATGATGCCGCAATATGTGTCCCAAATGTTAATTTATTACTAATGTTTTCTTCTTTTTTTCCTTTTCTTTTTTTTTTTAATTTTATGTGGTGTGGGAATTGATAGCCCTTGATAGAATTGATGACGGTCAGATAGAGAAATTTGCCTTTTATCTTTGTTGACTAGGATGTCTTGTATGGTTGAGTGATGCAGTGACTCCTGACTCGGGTTCTTCTAAAGAAAGTTCATTTTGACTTTAATCCATAGAGTTTTGTAAGTCAATGCTATTTTATGCGACAAAGGCTTGCGCATGATGCGCTACTTATCACCTGAGTTACCATAAGAAGACTGCTAACAAAGGTGATATAAGTTGATTTCCTTTTCTCTCTCTTCTTCTGCCTCTAGAAAACCAAATTTTGATAGGCAGCAGAGGTTTTTGGTGGCTGCAGACTTGGCTATGACGACCCTTTTTGCCGTGAGAACTGAGATCTAGAACAGAAGGAAGAAAACTTAGCATTGAATTTTCATGAATCAGAGACAAGAACCCGAATGGCCGATAGCACAAGAATTCTTCGAAAGCCTTCCGACTACACCTTGCCAAGTTGAACTCTCTATACTAAGTTGGGAGTTCACATGGACGGGTTGAAGTATTAAACTATCGGAATAATGGTTCGGTAAATGAATTCGAGGCTCTCGTAATAGTACCTTAACTAGTTGAATTGCAGTCCTTTCAAAGTTGCAAGCTCCTAATAATCTGTATATACGGGCAATTGCACAGCGATTTGACTATTTATCAATGGCAGAATACTTAAGTTATTTCTTAAATTATATTTCTTTAGATGTATTGGCCTTTAAGTTTTTATTTAGGACAATTAATCCCTTAAACTATTATTTCGGGATAATTAACTCCTCAAACTATTATTTTACGATAATTAATCCATCAAATTATTATTTTGGGACAATATATATAACCCTTGAGGGTTTTATTCAATTAAGGTTATATTGTCTCAAAATAAAATTTAAGGAGTTAATTATTCTAAATAAAAATTTAGAGACTAATTTATCATTTTTTAAAATAGTTTGAAGACTGATTTAGGTATTCAGTCATTTATCAATTCATTAGGGATTTAAGGGTAAGTTTCTCTTATTATGAAGTTTCTTTGTCACTTGGAAAATATGGAAGGTTGTAATATTACGGCCGAAGGTGACGAAAAAGGGACTTTGCCCTCCATTTCTGAGCTCGGATGATGAACAGCTCGGCAGGCATAGCTTTCAGCTTTGTCTGGTCCAATTTTTCCAAAGACCAGTGTACGTTTCCTGTCAAGTTTTTGCACTTGAAAGCATAAATTACACTTCAAACTATAATGGCAGATCCACATTCTCTTTGGATTGAGAGGCTACATGATTTTTGTAATTATAGTTGGTTGGAGCTGTTTCTTGAAATCTTCTAGATATTGAACTCTGACGGGATATACGCTTAAGATGATCAGGAGAGGAAGAATATCCTTGTAAAATTATAGTAGTATTTGATAGCAAAAAACTGTAACGATAAGCCAAAACCAGAAAACACTTATATAGTACAGGGTGAAAAACCATTCACCCAATTAGAAAGCTTTAATATATGGACAAAATAAAGCCCCGCATTGGGCTTATTCTTCAACAAAATATTCCTGAGGCAGATAGCATATACTAGGATACAAAATCACCTTATACTTTCCGAAAACTTCTCTATAAATTTCCAAAAAAAAAAAGAAGAAGCTTACAATATTTAATACTGTCTATGTTTCTCGAGTTAATGGACTCTCTGATGGGATCTTCAAAACTTTAGCAGGTCCCTCGATGCTATCTTCCAACTCCAAGTTGACAGATTTGGCAGTGTCTGTAATTGGCAATTCCTGGACTTTGCCTTTCTCTGTTGTTGAGTTTTGCTGATCTTTGCTCTTTCCCCAGAGCACAGTGTATAGTCCAAAAATTATGAGAACGGTTCCAATTATGCTGAAATGGCCAAAAACAAGTGAATATTAGACCCAAGGCAAGTTATGCAAAGATTGAAGGTGTAATATTTATAGTACTAATAATATAAAGATACCTTCCAAGGTGAATTTTTTCTGCTAAAATAACAGATCCCAGTGCCGCTGTGATGATCATGCAAAAGGGATTGAAGGCTGTGACAAAAACTGGGCCTTGTTCCCTGATTACCACTCCTTGTGCATAATAGGCAATCCCAGAGCAAACCACTCCCTGGTTCATCACAAAAGTTCATTAAAATGACCGTTGTTGGTCTTTATTTGTTTTGTATTCAGATTTATTGTTTTATTAGCCCTTACAGAATAAACAGCAGCTAGCAAGCTTGAATCCCAGCCAATTTTCCAGGCGTTCATGTCTCTTTCCATCACAAATGACACTGCTGCCCCTCCGATGGTCCCAATAAAGCATATCAAAGCTGTGAGAGAGAGCTCTGCTGGGTACACCTTCAATGTAAATGACTGAAACCCAAAAATTACCAAGATCAGCACATTTAAAGATATTGAAGAAAAGTAATATATCAATCAGCACTTTTACTCACTTGCAATATGTAAAAACCTGACCAGCCCCAGCATCTGGCCAGGAGCATGAGTGTACCGGCAACCCAATGTTTAGCCTCGTTTTCACTGGCCACGCTCTGATGGCCTTCTCCTTGCAACTTTATAAAACTGATTGCAGGACCTTTGTATAGAGTCATGATAACTGCTCCAGGGACTATGATAATTGTTCCAATTATCTTGGCTATACTTGGAACCCTCTTCAGGTTTACTTTTTCCAACCTATTTCACAAAGTTAACATGGTGGGGTTATTGCAATGGTAGTTTCCAAGATTATTTAAGTTTTATTAATCAAAACAAAACCCTACCCTATCTCTGAATTGTTATCAGGATCATTAATGCAAGAATTAGATAAATTTCCTTGTAATTAACTTGGTATAGAAAAATAGAAATAGCTACCATGTGAAATAGAAAGTGCAAAGCGCATTTTCCCAAAAAGTTTATCATGAATATTCCATAAGATTCATATCAGAAAAGATTGCTGAAAAGCATAGAACTCCCAATTAAATTAAGACAAGAAGAGATGGGAGGAAAACAAGAAGAGGGGATATGATGAGGTGGCATGCAACTTCCTAAGTTCCAACTTTGGTGCTGCTGGTTTGGTTGTGGGAGGTTATGTCAATTAAGGGGCCCCCCACAGCTAGCATTGCAAAGATATTGCGGGGATCTTACACTCTAATTACCTAGCGCATGCAACTTTCTTTCTCCCTTCATTTTGCACTCTTATTATTGCTCTAATGGATGAAATCATGGAAGTAAACTAAAATCTAATTACCTGAAAATCAATGCCATTACAAAGGTAATGGCAGGCATCACATTGACAGTGGCAGATGCAAGTGTTGCTGTTGTGTATTTCATCCCAAGATAGTACAAATTTTGGTCAATCACCGGCCTGTTTGATCATATCATAACCAGCAAATGATATTAGACTTCCTTTTTTCAATATGTTTATGAAATATTAGCTTATCTTAATATAAGCCATCTTACCAGCTTGAATATGAAGTTTAAATAATTCTGGTTGATTAGTGGTTACTAGTATTGTTTCTTTTTTTAATATTTTATTACCTAAAAAGAAATGTGAAGGTGCGACTTATGAACAGTAATTTTTATCCTTTGAACGAGCTTGATTATTTTGAATGGAGGAGATTAAAAAAAATGGATATGTAGTTAACAATGCTCTGAAAGAGTTGATCGAATGATCAGGAAAATAATGAACCCAAACAGGGGATTCAAACAGGGTTTCTTCTCCTCTCTTCTTCGGATTTTCAAGAAAAGAAGCAATGCTTTTTCTTTCTATGCATGTAACGTATTTGCATGTGTCATGAAGTGCAATTCTGCATAAAATATATGCATAAACCCCAGAAAAGAGCATTACTCTAGGAAGCCAAGCACCAGGATTCTCAGGAAAATGGGGAGAGTCAGCTTGGGCCTGATTTTCCTGTATGCAGAAAAGAATGGAAAGTAAGCAACGGGAGTAACAGAAGAAGCAGACAGAGTTGCCCTGAAGATCAAAAGGAGCAAGGAGAGAGAGAGGGAGACCTTTCGAGGACAAGAGCGAAGGGTGCAATAACAATAGTTGCAACCAAATGACGATAAACAGCAAGAATGTAATGGCTCATTCCATGCTGCAAACAAACCATTGTGATAACATACATCCCAGCAAATCCAAACTGGAGCGATATCATGGCCAAGTATGGCTTCGCCTTGCTGAGCCAAATAGAGAGCCAAAGAAAGAACCTCAGGTTTCCCATTTTGTCTCCCATTGTCTCAAACCCGAACTTGGCCTTGCTTTCTCTCTCTCTCTCTCTCTCTCTAAGCTGAAGCTTTCTCTTGGGATGCTGCTGGTACTGAAATGAGACAGGCTTTTTATAGGCAAAGTAGAAGGGATGAAAAGGGCAGGTTGGGGAGCAAACTAAAAGGCAAATGTAAAATGTGTTAGAAACACCCAATTGTGATTGGTTGAATCGATAAGGTCTTGGATATCTGTTTAAAATATTTGAGGTTCGTAAGTATCACTGTCAGTCCTCTCTGAAATTTGTGGCATGTCTTGACTCTAGATTGGGACAGTCTTCCCTCACTTAAACTTTATTTTACCAAAACAAAATGTGTTGGAAACAAGACAAAATTGCTGCTTTCGTCCAAATTGCTTTTTTGGTTTCCTGTGTGATCCGGTCATGGTAACAGTAAAAATTGTACACATCATCACTTAATTTGACATTTAATTTACATTTTCAAATCAGTAGTACTTGTTCTTTAGGAAGAGGTTTTGAACTCCACTTCAAGTAAGATAGTCATGCATCAATTATTGAATTAAATACTTTGACGTTGTTTTTATGAAAATTAGTAAAAGATCCAAACATTACAAATTCATGCATGTTCTCTATATCATAAAAATGATAGAAAAGAAATAGAGAAAGAAAATTTACCCAAGGAAATTAACTCTAAGCCTGGAAATTGATTTTATTAGAATTAATTGGGATTGTACAATTGATGCAACAAGGAAAACGCATAAACAAATTGCAACCATACGAATTTGCCAGTTGCTTCCAAATAATTAATGATTTCTATTGCTTGGACATACATTAGCCAGAATAACTGATATGATTCATAAGGAGAAAAGGGTTTATTTAGCTGAAAATTAAAGCCACAAGCAATCGGTTTGGGGATCAATTTTCATTTCCTTCTCATTTTTTTAAAAATTTTTGGATAGGAAGGTGGAAGCGAAGCCATCCAATATCCATCCAATCCAAATAAAGCAAAGATGCCATTTTTGTAATTCGTACACGGAAAAATTGTACAAAATCCGTACGTAGACTTGCATCTCAAAACAAAATTTTCCAAAAACCGGATTCTCTTATCCACTGGGAAAAAGCATTAGCTCCCCCACTGAAAAACTAATAGTAGCTAAGAAAGTAGTCTAGAATCTTTCGACCAAACAAAGAAAAAAAGGAGCCTAGTAGAATCCTATATATCTTGGGTCATAGAATATACTTCATAAAATTCAATAAAAAAAAAGGGGGGAAGAAGAAAAACAGGAGAGAGAGATGTGAGAGAGAGTTTATAGTAATTGTTTTATGAGAGTGAGTGGGGATTCGATTCATTGATGTCAAATGATGATAAGCTTTAGTGCTTTTGAAATATGCATGCAAAGTTATGTGGTGTTTATTAATGTTTGGTGCTAAGAAGAGTGGCCACTATAATTTCCTTGCAAAAAAAAAAAATTAAAGAAACATTAAAGTGTTTTCATTTTCATTAAATACACGAACACATAACTACTCCTGCTTATCCAATAGTAAAAGTTGGTTTTGTGAAAGATGTTTGATTCTAATAAAATTCTGTTAACATTTATTTAAAACAAATTAATTAGTTACAAATGGAGAAATTTAAGAAAAGAGTATATGTTAGGTGCAAATGCAATGCAACTTTAATTTCCTTGTTGATTTGCAATTAACCATTGATTCGGGTATTTTCCAACTTAGTCTCTCATGCCTTAACCCCACAACAAAAATGAATATTGTTGAGGACCCTTTACAGGACCTACAATGGTGGACAGATGGCTCAATGGGACCTCGGGATGATAACCTGTAAGAGAGAACACAGTCAAAGGGGGAATCGGCCTTTGGCCGATTGGTCCCTCTCCGATGGTTAAGTCAGTAGAGATAATGAGCAGGAGAGAAGTAGAGTAGTTCAGTGTTTTTGTTGTCTTACCATGCATGCTTTGAGATGTGCCTTATATAGGTAGCCTGTTGGGCTGTACTGAGTAGGCCGTTGGTTAATCATGGGTCGGCTTAGTGATTTGGGCTTTGGTCAGTCGGCCCATGGCTGTATAGATTGGGCCTTGTTGGGTTACGATTGTGCTCAACAAGTGCCCCCCAGGCGGCAAAGTGATTACAAAGTGATCGGTTTGACGGCTGTAAAGGATGTGGGTAGAAAGAGTGTGGCCGACAGAAGCGGGTACGGTCGGCTGAAGAGAGTTGGTCGACTGAACGAAGGTGGGGTACAGCCGGGTGAAGGGTAAGGGTTGGAAAGGGAAGAGACGTGGGAGAAGTGAGTCCCGAGAAAATTTCAAAGGGATTTATTGCAGAAGGTGTCGGTTGAGTTTTCGAGGTGCCACACGTCAACACAGGGTAAGTGGACGAAGGTGGTATAAATATATTTCTCTCTCCCCATGAATCGCGTTTTGGAAAGATTTTCTGGCTTTTGAAATTTTTGTTGCTAATTTTCTTTGTTGTTCGTCTTCCAGAAGAAGGTCGGTGGTCCATCAGCGGTTTGTCATCGGTTTTTCGGTGGTGAACGACAGACTTCTTGCATTAGTAAGTCTGATTTTGTTTTGTTTAGGTAAAAATGGTTAGTAGCGAGGGTAGTATGAGTGAGTCTAGGGAGGATAGTGGGAGAGCGTTCGCCGGGGAGGAGAGCGCCGAGGAGAGTGCGAGCCATTCGGGAAGAATGGCCGCGGGGGAGGAGAGGGTAGTGTCGGGCAGGGGCGGCGGCAGAGGTACCAGGGCGGGCGCAACGAGCAGGCGTCGGGAAGGTAAGGCACCAGTGGAGGAGGATGTACCGGCCGATGAGGAGGCGTCGCGGCACCGTACAGTGTACTTGAACCGTACGGTCAGGGCGGAAGACGAGGAGAGGGCCGGGGTGGTGATCGAGGAATGCGGGCTCCGCGCATATAAAGTGGCGACAGTAGCGCCAGACCGGCGGCCAGGAACGGTTACACAAGATGGCAATTGTGCCTGCTTTTATGAAGTAGCTTTTAGAGTCGGATTTAGGGTTCCGGCGCCAAGATTTTACAGGGAGGTGCTGCATTATTACGGTATTGCCCCCAGCCAGTTGGTGATTAACTCCTGGCGTATAATAGTGTCCTTCGCAGTCGTCTGTAGGTACAAAGGATGGGTGCCGACTGTAGGAGTGCTAAGGACACTTTTCAAGGTGAAATTCCAAGGGGGGTTTTACATATTGTACAGCCGGCGTAAGAAGCAGCGTAACCCATTCCAAGTACCCGATAGTAACAGAGATTGGAAGAAGCGTTACTTCGGGGTGCTGAAGCCGGCTGAGGAAGAGTGGGGTTTCTCGGTTGAATGGGTGCGCTTGAGCGAGGATGTGTTAGAGGCGCTCAATCGAGGCCCCAGTTTGGCAATGAATGAGGTAAAGCAAGCGCTGTACTTCTTCGAAAAAGATCTGAAAATCAACTGCGACGACTGTGCTCACCCTGCGAGGCTAGTCGATTGCGGTCTAAGTCCACCAGGGACTGGAGGGAGAGCCAAAGAGGGCTATGGCCCACTCGATGTAGGGATAGAAGTGTTGAGCGTGATCCCTCCAATGGGTGAACCAGATGCCGCCGGATCATCTATGCCTCCCTCTGTCGCGCCTGCTCTGCCCGCTGCGCCTCAGTCGCCTGAGGGAAGAGTGTCACCGTCGAGAGTGTCACCGTCGGCGCTTATGGCAAGGTCGCCTGTAATCGAGGCGTCGAATGACCCTATATCAGGTAGTCATTGGGTTGGGGAGTATCTAGGTTCTTTGAGTCTGGGAGGTGAGAGTGAGTTTAACTTAACTGCTTTATCGATAGATCCTGAATTAGCTCTGCCGTACTTAGAAACGCCCTTTGGGAGTTTACTCGGTATTGTAGCTTGAACTAGATCTTTGTAGCTTCACAGTAGTTACAGACTGATACTTGTCGTTTATTGCAGGTCCTGAAGAGATGCCGGTTGAAGGTGGAGACGGTAGGAGAGGGTTCAGCGCCCGGGACTTCGCGCGCATTAGTAAAGGAAAACCCTCTTCTCACAGACAAGGGGGAAAGGGCAAGGGAAAGGCTGACGCCGCTGGATCTCAACCCACTGCACCCTCCGTCGGCCAACGAGCTGCAACCGTCGGTCCGAGAGCGAGTGGTGTCGTCATCCGAGAGGCGGCTCCAACGCGAGAACAGGGTAGCTCTGCCGCGGGGCAGAAGAGAGCGGCGTCACCGAACCCGTGGGAAGAGGCTGCCCACAAGCGTGTAGCCGGCGGTAGTGGACAAAGCTCCCATCAAAGCATCCCCAGCGCCGGTAGGGTTCAAGCGACCGTGGCCTCTAGGGGACTAGGTCAGAGTGCCACGGGCCAAGGAAGGTTAGCCCATCTGGCCAGCCTGGTAGAGCAGGGTAATACTGAAGCCAACACCTCTAGCGCCGGGCTACAGACCGAACTAGGGCCACCCAGTATGTACGGGGGAAGGGTGTGCCCGTTCTTATATGACAACGCGCTGTTCAGGAAGGATAGCGCGCTGACGCAGCTACACGTTGCTACCGCCTACGCGCTGGAGCTAGTAGAGGGCGTCGATCAAGATTACATGCGCGACAAGATGAGCGCCATGGATTGCTTCTTGTCGGCAGCAGCCTTGCACGAGAGGGTAAGTAGGCTTAGTAAATTCAAGATATCCATGAATAAATAGTGACAACACGCGGGTGTTTGCAGAGTCGAATGCTCAATGCCGCCGGTATCTACCACCTGAAGGCCGACAAGGCAAGGGAGAAAGCTGCAGAGCAGGTGCAGGCGGCGCAGGCAGCAGAGATGGAGAAGGCAAAAGATGAGTTGGCCGTCTCCGAACTGAAGAGAAAGGAGTTGCAAGAGGAGGTGAAGAGGGCCAACGAAGATATGGCGGCTGCTGGTCGCCGCCTGTCAGAGCAAGATGAGGAGCTGAGACGAGTGAAGGCAGAGTTGGAGCGCGTCCAGCAAGAGAGGGATAGCCTTCAGACTCTAGCTGCGGAGAGGGAAAAGGCTCTGAAGGTGGCAGTAGAAGAAGAAAAAGCCACAGCCGGCAAACTGAAGGAACAAGAGGTAGAGGCGGCGGCGCTTCAGGTAAGACTTGTGGTAATTCCCTTTAGGATTTGATCGAAGATCGAAGTATAGATATTGGTTGTAGTGACCCTTCTCTGTTTTGTTACGTTGATCACTTGTAGGCTCGGCTCGACGGGTTGGCGGCTGAGCATGAAGAGCAGATTGAGGAGAGGCTGGGGGAACTCGAGGGAAGCATGAAGGACTATGGGGAGTTCATCCAGCAATGGGTGATCAAGAAGATTGTGGAGGCGTTTCCCCAAGTGGACACTAGTGGAATCGACTTCACAATTCCCGACGACGAAGATGCTCCTATGGAGGCTCTCCCTGAGGTGCGTGTGGCTGAGGTAGTCGTAACTGAAATTATTACTCAAACGGCCACAGATGAGGTGGTGGCGGCCGACCCTACACCAACACCTGCTCAGGCGGAGCCCTCTCCCTCAGTAAATCCTGCGACTGAATCAGAGGCGCCAGCCATGGAGGCGACAGCTGCTGAACCGATTCAACCGACTGAAGGGGGTCAGCCGGAGGGGAATGTGGGTAGTTAGGTTGTGTAAATATGTAGCTAATTCAGACTTGTATAGATTCATTTCAAGGAATGAAGTTCTTTTTCTGATGGAGCCTAGCGCCATGGTAGCTATAACTCGGTTTACTTGTTTGTTGATCATCTGTAACCTATAATAATCGTCTATAACAGTCGGTATGACAGTAGTCCGTAGTCGTTACTATTTGCTTACATAGTCCGGTCACAAGTCAAATTGGTGAGTTGGCAACCGTGTATACTTATATGTCGATTGTAAGAATATGTCGATGGTAGAATATTCAACAAGTAGCTTGATAAGTTTAAATAGCTTGACTCATGTCGCCTGAATGAATGTTGATCATAACAAAAACATTGTAGACTGTAACATTGTAGATTGTAGAGTGTACAACAACATTAGGACTTAGCATGTGGCTCATTCTCGAGTGTAGCTTGGCTTAAAAGTAGAATCTCTTCAGATGTATGGCATTCCAAGCTCGCGGCAGTAGTTTACCGGCCGAGTCTTTAAGTCGATAGGCTCCCTTGCCCAATATTTCAGCAATCACGTACGGGCCTTCCCACTTAGGAAATAATTTCTTATGTTCGCTGGCGGGTCGGCTTGCTTCACAGCTTCTAAGAACAAAGTCGCCCACTTGGAATTGTCGGGCGGACACCTTGGAGTTGAAATATTTAACGACTTGCTGGGACCTATTTGCCGCCTGTAATTGAGAGTTCAAACGGGTCTCCTCCACAAGGTCCAAGTTCAAACGAAGTTGACTGTCGTTGACGGAGTCGTCGAAAGTAGACACACGGTAGGTGGGGACCCCAATCTCAACGGGGATGATGGCCTCCGAGCCATACACTAGGTTGAATGGGGTTTCACCTGTAGTAGTGCTGGCTGTGGTCCGAATGGCCCATAATATCTCAGGTAGTTGTTCGGCCCATTCTCCCTTAGAGTCGCCCAACTTCTTTTCTAAGGCTTTTACGATTTTACCGTTCATGGACTCTACCTGCCCATTGGCTTGTGGGTGTGCTACTGAAGCGGCCTGTAGATAAATAGAAAAATTATTGCATAAGGTTCGGACCCTGTCGCCTTGTAGCTGTGTGCCATTGTCGGTAACTATAACATGTGGGATGCCAAAACGACAGATGATGCTCTGCCAAATGAACTTTTCAACTGCCCGCTGAGAAATAGAAGAAAGGGGTTCTGCTTCAACCCACTTTGTAAAATAGTCACAAGCCACTATCACAAATTTCCTGCCGGCGGTTGCTAGAGGGAACGGTCCCAATAAGTCGAGTCCCCATTTGGCGAAGGGCCATGTGGAGGGGATTAAATGTAGCTCTTCAGCTGGCTTCCTCGGGACTTTGGAAAATTTTTGACATGTTTCGCATTTCCTTACAAATGACTGAGCATCTTTCCTAAGTGTCGGCCAATAAAACCCCTGTCGGATGACCTTCTGAGCCAGTGTTCTTCCTCCCTCATGATTACCGCATACACCCTCATGAATCTCACGGAGGATATAGTCGGCTTCTTGTCTGTCGACGCATCGCAGCAAGGGCCAGGAAAAGGATCTTTTGTAGAGCGTATCATTCAAGATAATATATCGGGCTGCCCGACGTTGTAGAGCTGTAGCTTCAGTCCTGGATGTAGGTACTTGGCCTTGGAGGTATCTGAATATGGGAGTCATCCAGCTATCCTCGTCATTTATCTGATGAGTTATCGATTGGAGCGGATTGGAGGGGCTAGTAGCGTGCTCCAGGATAACCTTGCCGCGAATGGTCGGGCAAGACGAGGCTAGCTTTGAGAGTGCGTCTGCCCGATTGTTCTCTTCTCTTGGGATTTGGTGCAGAGATATGCTGGCGAATTTAGACCACAAGTCTTGTACACTTTTATTGTAGCCGACCAAGTTGGGTTCTCGCACTTCATACTCGCCAAGTACTTGCTTTGCTACCAGCTGAGAGTCGGTATTCACTTTTACATCCTGCACACCCATCTTAGCAGCTATACTCAATCCGGCTATCAAAGCCTCGTATTCTGCAGCATTGTTGGACAGTGGAAAGTCAAACGTCAGGCCATATTGATATTCTTCTCCGTCAGGGCCGATTAGAACAAGGCCTGCACCTGCCCCATCTTTGACCGATGAACCGTCGACAAAAAGGGACCAGGGCTTTTGGTTAAGAGTAGCTTGACCAGCGGTGGATGAATTAGGATGTGGGATTACAGGCGGTAGGTTAGTAGGCCCACTGAAAGTACATTCCGCGACAAAATCGGCCAGGGCCTGTGCTTTAATTGCCTTCCGGTGCTCAAACTCAATACCAAATTCGCTCAATTCTACGCTCCACTTAACCAAGCGGCCAGATAAATCGACCCTGGTCAGTATCTCTCGGATTGGTTGGTCGGTCAAAACCGTGATTCGATGAGATTGGAAGTACTGACGTAGACGTCGGGCTGCGGTTACCAACGCATAAGCGAGTTTTTCTGGTCGACTGTAATTGCATTCTCCACCCTGCAGAGCGCGACTGACATAGTAGATAGGAGAGTCAGTCTGATTCTTTCTTTTGACCAACACAGCAGCCACTGTTTCATTGGAAGCTGCTATATATAAAAACAAGTCATCGCCTGGCTCTGGTCGACTTAATAATGGTGGAGAGCTCAAATATTGTTTCAGTTGGTCGAAGGAGTGTTGACACTCATCCGTCCAGGAGAACTGATCCTTTGTCGTTTTAGTCCGAAGAACTTTAAAGAAAGGCAAACACTTGTCCGCCAACTTCGACACAAAGCGGTTTAACGCTGCAACCCGACCAGTCAAGACTTGTACTTCTCTAATGGTTCTTGGAGGTGACATGTCGACAATAGCTTTAATTTTTTCCGGGTTGGCTTCTATCCCTCTTCGGGAGATCATAAAGCCCAAAAATTTACCTGCCTCTACTCCAAAAGTACACTTTGCTGGGTTTAGCTTCATGTTATACTTTCTGAGTGTGTTGAAGGCTTGGTTCAAGTGCTCCAGGTGTCGGTCAAAAGTGATGCTCTTAACCAACATGTCGTCCACATACACCTCTACTGACCTGCCAATTTGCTCTCTAAAGATGCGGTTGACCAGTCTTTGATATGTCGCCCCGGCGTTTTTGAGACCGAATGCCATTACATCATAGCAATATAGGCCATCTTCTGTGATGAAGGCGGTTTTCTCCCGATCCTCCTTGGCCATGGGGATTTGATGGTAGCCTGAAAAGGCGTCCATGAAAGTGAGATACCTGTTGCCGGAGGACGAATCCACAAGTCTGTCGATAGATGGGAGTGGGAAACTGTCTTTGGGGCAGGCTTTGTTTAAGTCGATAAAGTCGACACACATCCGCCATTTGCCTGTCGGTTTCTTGACCAGTACCACATTGGCCACCCACTCGGGATAGTGAACCTCTCGGATGAACCCCGCCCTCAGTAGCTTGTCCACCTCTTCTCGTATGGCTGAGAGCCGGTCTGGGGCAAATCGTCGTTTCTTTTGTTTCACCGGCTTTATCTTAGGATCAACATTCAACCGGTGCGAAATAACTGAAGGATGAATACCGGGCATATCAGCGGGTGTCCAGGCGAACACGTCGACATTCTTCTGCAATAATTCAACTAGTAACGACTGTTCCTGAGCTGTAAGTTTTGAGCCTATTTGTGTCACCTTGAACGGCTCGCCCTCCTTCAGAGGCACACTGAGGGTTGCTTCAACCGGCTGCGGCTTGTGCAATGCCTGCTCGTCTCTAGTGTCCAGGACTTCGAGGGATAATTCACCATTGTCGACAACTTGATTCACAGATTCCCCTATAAGCATGTTCAATTCCATTGGTTGGGAGTGTTGCCCCCCGGTCGAGCCTTCTGCCAAGGCTGCCAATTCTTCTGTAGCTTCAGCGGCCTTCTTGGCCATGACAAGTGATAGCAGATGGCACTGACGAGCCATGTATTGGTCGGTCTGCATGTAGCCTACGCCACTTGGGGTAGGGAATTTTACCTTGAGGCAATACACAGCGTCCGCCATCCTCGTGTATTTCATCAACGGGCGACCGATTATTGCATTGTAAGCAGAGGGCTGATCCACGACAACAAAAGTGTTCATAACATTCAACACATGTGCACCATCGCCTATACAAATGGGTAGCTTGATCAATCCTTTGACTGGGATTGGGTTATTGCCGAAACCATAAATGGGCTTAGTCGGCTCCAATTGGTCGTCTTTAAATCCCATACTCTTGTAGGCATTGTACAGGATAGCATCGACGGCACTGCCGCTGTCGACCAAAATTTTGCTAACTTCATAGTTTCCAATGATCGCCTTAACGACGATAGGATCGTTGCCTGAGTCTTGAAACAGCTCGGTTTCATCCCATGAGAATGTGAGAGTCCATCCGTCATCTACCTCTTTCCTTTGGGGAGGGGCCTGCAACCCCAAGTGACATACGCTCCGCAGATGAGCCTTTCTTTTAGATTGAGAGTCGGCCCACTCCTGAGTGGCGCCGACAATAGTGTTTATGACCCCATGTACAGCCGGTCGCTTGTGTTCACGACGCTCGGACCGTTCTGTAGGTTGAATCTCTTTATCTGTTTGTGTAGAGTCTTTCCTGATATAGTTCCGGAGGTACCCCCGTCGAATCATGTCTTCTATAGCATTTTTCAAGTCAAAACATTCCTCAGTAGTATGACCTCTATCGTCGTGGAAGGTGCAGTATTTACCTTCATTTCTCACATTCCGATTGGGTTGCTTCATTCTTCGAGGCCACTGGATTCTGTCGGCCATTTCTCCCCGAGAGATACTGTGCAGGATATCTGCGCGAGTAGCATTGAGTGGGGTATACTCTTCCACTCGGAATGAGACAGGTTGATTCCGTCTGATTTGATCATGCCTGGGAGCCTCCGGTCGAAGGCTCTTTCCATCTTTCTGAGATAAGCCTCTCCCACGCGGTCTGTAGCTCCGATCATCTATATTGGGACGATTGTCATATGTGGGACGAATGTGTTCTCTTCCCCTAATATCCTTGGCCGCCTCTGAGGGCCGTCTGTAGAGCTCATCTGGAACATGTTTGTTTTCCTCCAAGTCTGCGTATTTTTGCGCTCTGTTGAACAAGTCATGAAGTTGTTTCGGTTTGCTATCCGTGAGAGAGTACTTCAAATATTCATGCTTAACCCCTGCAATGAAAGCATCGACTGCGAAGTCAGTAGTCAACTCTTCAATGTCGCCGATTGCCGCCTGGAATCGTTCTATGTAGCTTTTCAGTTGTTCTCCTGTTGCTTGTCGAATTGCCAACAATGAGGCAGCGGTTTTTGTTTTCCTCCTCTGACTGGAGAAGTTGTTCATAAACGCCATACTAAGCTGCATGAAGTTGGTGACTGAGGCCGGCTGTTGCTTGTAGTACCAAGTATGTGCTGCCCCTTCGAGCGTGCAGATAAACGCTCGGCATTTGAGGGCGTTTGAAGCTCCGTATAACCCCATCAGGTTGCTGTATTGTGTAATATGATCCTTGGGATCACCCTTGCCATTGTATCTCAACTTCGGGACCTTGAAGTTAGGTGGCGTTTGCTCTTGGCGAATGCATAATGCGAGCGGATCCTGCTCCTCATTCAGCCATTCCATATGATCCTTTTTGGTGATATTGTTGATTTCCATGGCTTTAAGCTTATTTTCAAATTCAGCCTTCAGCCCGTCTAACCGGTCCGAGATAGGCTTCCCGGGAGAGGCTGCTCTTCCTTTGGACGGCTGGGAGGGTTCCGGGTTTTGGTTTTCTTCCTGTTCCCGCGCTCGTCTTGGTGCTTCTACCGTCGCACTATGGGCAGACTCAGTCGGTGCTTGTCGAGTAGAAGCCTGGGTGCGTCTGACCGAGGATTCTCTTCGTGGTCCTGGCGCTTGACCATGATGTCTGCGCCAGTTTGATCTGGGGGCGGTTTGACTAGTTTCAAGACGTAGTCGTTGATGCGACTGCTCCTGATGCAGCTCTTCCTCGTTCGGCCGAGTCGCTTTCAGATCAGCTATCGTCCTTTGTTGCTTTTCCACTAGAGTAGTAAGCTCATCCATACGGGTTTGCATGTGAGCCAAATAGGACGTTACGTCCATTACTTGTGGCATTGTTTGCCCCCCAGGTGTAGTTGTGTTCAACGCGAACACCAAAGGTATCTGTTGGGATGATGAGGGATCACGTTGGACAGTTGGAAAGGAGAAAGAAGGAATGTTGGTGGCCGGACTCTCAGCGTTGCTTCCTTCCCCTGGGAATATACTGCGTCGAACTGGCATTTGAGGTTGCGTTCTCCTTTGGTTAGTATCCCGAAGCTGGCTACTGTCATTGCTCTCCGGTGAAGCCATGGCCACTGTCGTTCCCACAGACGGCGCCAAATGTTGAGGACCCTTTACAGGACCTACAATGGTGGACAGATGGCTCAATGGGACCTCGGGATGATAACCTGTAAGAGAGAACACAGTCAAAGGGGGAATCGGCCTTTGGCCGATTGGTCCCTCTCCGATGGTTAAGTCAGTAGAGATAATGAGCAGGAGAGAAGTAGAGTAGTTCAGTGTTTTTGTTGTCTTACCATGCATGCTTTGAGATGTGCCTTATATAGGTAGCCTGTTGGGCTGTACTGAGTAGGCCGTTGGTTAATCATGGGTCGGCTTAGTGATTTGGGCTTTGGTCAGTCGGCCCATGGCTGTATAGATTGGGCCTTGTTGGGTTACGATTGTGCTCAACAAATATAAAAAACCTTTTTAATTAAACGTTATTGCTAATGAGCAGTGGCAGAGCCAAGTTTTCAATCTTGGAGAGGTCAAATTAAAACATAATATGCCACGTAAATATTTTTTTTAGTATATATCCAATAACTACATTGAGCCCAAATTAATTCAAAGCATTATTATTCTATAAAAAAAACTATGAAAAATCTTGTTATTCATGATATTTCATAATATAAGTAAAGGCAACATGCCTAAAACATGACATTTCAGAATGAGGGCTAAGCTTTTTGGTTATGATAAAGCTCTAAACCTTTTATGCTTCTTATGTTTTTACTTTTAGCTTGTGATTGGGGTTAATTATATATATATATACATATATATATATGTAACATATTATATTTCAATGTAGTATACTATACCATGTACTTTTGTAAATCTTGGGGGAGCCATGGCCTCCGCCCCCCTTTATAGAGGTGGTCGAACCATGGAACCGAACTGGAACCGTGACCATCAAAACTGAAATCGAATCGTAAATTCGGTTCTGGTTTGGAACCGAACCGAAATCTACTTAACTACACCAAAAAAAAAATTGCACGTTATTTTTTTAGTACTTAAAATTGTTTTAATGATTGCATCATAGTCATTAAAACTAAATGTTTAATGCTTTAGAACTAATCACGTGATTAATGTGAGCAAATTAGATGTTATTCCTAATTGACCAAAGTGGTTAAGGCTTGGATGTTATTTGTTCATATTATAAATTGAATTGGAAATGCATGGAATGCGTGCGCATAGGGGCGAATAGGGAGGGTTTGGCAACTCTTAATAACGCAATATAAAAGAATAAAAACCATATTTTTGGTATTAAAAATGAGGTAAAATTCTACTTTGGCTTTCCTTAATTTTATTTTTTTGGTGTAATGACTATCCTTAATTTGATTCCGTCTATGATAATTTATACATTAATGTGATAAAATTTTAATGTAGACTTTAATGTTATTAATGATGGAATATTTGGCTTACATGCGCATATGGGATCAAAACACGAGAAATCATCAAGTAAGTCGAGTATATCACTTCATCCATAAGCTTGGTATACCACATCATTCATTGGTTCAACTAATGAAGTTGTACCAACTTAAAAAATTTTCAAAAATTAGAACACTAATTTGACAAAAATTTGGCCACACGTTACAAAAAAAAAAGAATTTGAAGAGTAAATCCTTAATTTAGATTATAATTACGGTAAAATTTTAGTAATTATATCATAATTTTTGAGTTATTACAACTTTATTGATCAAGCTTATGGATACCTAACAATTTCTCCTGAACATGGACTAATGTTGACTTTGAGTCTAAAATAAATTTCTACAAAAAAAAAGAAAAAAGAAGAACGCTCTCGTATTCTATCTATTAAACTAATCGATTATCTAAAGATAATACTGCACTTCTACTAATTATCTTTTGTGGCTTTCATCTATCACACATTCAACATTACTTCTAACATATACTATATAAATATATAAATGAGAATCTCTAAGTCTTATTGACACAAAACTAATCCCTTTCGAATTGAGAGTATGAAAGTTAAAATCCTCTCAACAAGTATATTTCTTAATCAAACTTGTATTCTTATTTTTATCAAAATAGAAGCCGTTACCACCTTAACTAACATTTATTAGTATAAGCAGTAAGCACGGTTAAAAAGCTTTAATAGGTAAACAGAAAATATTAAGATAATTTTAAGATTTAGATCCATAATTAAGCTATAATATTTTATATTAATTAGAGAAATTACCTAAAAGAATTAAGTCAATATTCTATATCAAAATAAATCTTGGATTTTCAAGAGGGAAATATGTGTGCGGATTTTTTTTGACTAATTTGGCTCAAAGTTGTCGTGATGGAACTACTATTTTGGTTAATATCTATTAAAGTTGTCAGATTTTATACTAATTTGACTAATTTTTTTGAATATTTACTATACTATTTTATGGTATGGTAAGTTTTAATTACTTTTGTAATTTTTCACAAACCATTGAAAGTTTTAATTCTCAATGGTAATTTTGCTAACATATAGAGCCAAGAGTTTTTTTTTTTTCTAACATATCTCATCTTGAAATCACTTAATTATTTTTTCCAATGAAAATTAGTATTAAAATTTTAATAGATATAATATTAGGAAAATTAGTGTCCTTTTCTAATTTGCCTTGTTAACTCTCCCTTTTGTTTTGTTTTGTTTTTTTTTTTTGTGAGAACAATCAACAAAATAAATCATTCGTCATTATAAGAAGCAGCTTTGCGTTGACTTGGAAACAACGTCATCAGTCATCCCAGTGAATCTCTCTCTTCATCAGGATATAAAACAAAGCTTTGCAAGAATGTGGGCTGCCTCGTTACCTTGCCTGCCTCTTTATGTGATCAATCTTGCAACTCTGAAACCTGTTGGCAAATGGAAATTAGGTGTACTACCCTCTAGCCAGCATTCGGGTTTCTCAATTATTCCCACAACATCTCCTTCAAGAATTATTTTTGAGAAGCCCATCTCTTATGCATCCTAATATTAATCCATCTCTTTTTGCCGGGATTAATTTGTATTCTCACCATCAACCAACACTCATTGGTTTAATTTATACTTATATATTAATTCTATCCCTAACAAATTTTCTTTTAAACCCTCTAATTTGACATATGATGATTTTTTTATTGGACTATATGGTAATTTCATATGAAAGAAGTTAATATGGTGCAAAAATGGTCTTTTTCTTTTGTACATAAGAAGTAGGGAACTGGACTTATTTGAAAAATAAGAGGTTTTGAATCCGAGATTTCTTATATGAATTCATCAACCTCTAATCAACTCAGTTGGAGAAGGAATTCCAAAAATGATCTTTTTATCTTCTCAGTTGGAAAGAAAGAGGTTTATCCTCAATTTGGGGCTCTACAACCAATAAATTTTTTTAATTATCTTCATACGTAAAATTCATATTGGAAGTAATTCTTCATGGGGATTTAGAAACCATTAATATTAACAAGAAAGTTGTGCTGAAATTTAGTCATTTTCTATTTTTTTGTTTTTTTCATTTATTTTCTTATATATAGTTGTTAAATTTTTAATTTTATTTAATTATTATTTATTGAGTTATCGATGAACAACATATTAGTATTTTTTTTCTCTTCGTCAATTTATTAACTGATGTTATGGAAAAAAAATAGTCATGTTGATAATAGTTGTTTTGGTTTAGTAAATGTTTCGTCAGAGAACTTTTATTTTAATGCAAATATATCATATAATATACACACAGAGGCATATATATATATATATATATATATAAATATCTACATATATATTCCTTTAAATTACAGATAGTTTAATGTAAAATCTTACAATATTGTCCAATAACTTTAAAACAAATTATAAATTTTCAAAAAATCCGTAATGTTAACGCAGGCATATATATTAGTACTGTTTTAGGCTCCTTTTGACGGGGCTGTGAGATTAAAATGTTGAGATTAACTAATTTAGTGGTGAGATTAAAATTATAATGGTGAGAATAAAATTAACTATGAAAAAATATATATTTAATAGAACAACGGTGATAATGATATAAGAATGAAAAATAATTAAAAGATGTATAAATTAAAAAAATCTAAAGTAATAGTGTAAAAAAAAAAAGAAAAATGAGGTTTTTTAGGAAAAGGTGCTACGGTGGAAATGGAGAATGTCCACCACACAACACTTTGCTGTGTTTCCCGAGGTACGGTTAGAGGGTTGCCACATAGGCATCCTCAACGGCACCACTCACACACTTAAGGGCCCTTTTGGGCGCAGTGCAGCATGTTTAGCCTCTAATCGTGCTGCACCCAAAGGGAAGCCTTAATTGCTAGCTTTTAGCTCGGCTGCAATGGGCCTCATATATTAACTCTTATTAATTATACGTATGACTCTATAAAATCATATAGCAGTATATGTTTAGAAATATTATAAATTCAATAAATTATTCTATTCATTTTTAATGGACCTTTTAATTCTTTAATCTATTATATGTTTATTGTATCTTCATTTTTAAAATAATGTTTTCAAAAAAAAAAATATCTTTATTTATAAATATTTGGAATTTGGATACGTTGGAAAATTAAAAAAAAATCATCTATTGATATGAAGCCAGTTTCTTAATAAATTAAATAGTTTTTTATTTAAATTTGAAAATGGGTATTTAAAGAGATGAACCAATAAAATAAAAGGTTCAAGATGAGTGTAAAAACACATGTAAAAATGAAATGGTGGTTTGATGATTGGACTCCAACGACTGCACGAAAGCTGGTGGAATCTCGCGGTGGATTCCTAACTCACTAAATGGGAATAGCCCAATACCTTACCTTCCTCTTTGTTTATTTATTTTTCATGTCTACAAATCCTGGAAAATGACGCCCAATTGGCCAATGGATCCCATGTGTTATCGTGGATTGGAACCTTCTCCTAATTAATTAATTAATTTACCCTTTTAATTTATTCTTAATTATTTTGCTTTGAAGCTTTTCGTTTTTAGCCAAATGATAGAAACCTTAACCTAATAATCAATACCAATTCTTTAGATAAGATATCCTCTTCGAAATTACTTCCTAATTAAGATCTAATAAACAAACACTACCGATATGTGCGGCGCCCAAATTTTAATTCTGATAAGGTTAGGATGAACTTAAACGAATAATAATATTGACACCGATGACCGTGATGGTCTGTTGGTAGAGTATGCGAAGTATGCACTTTTTATTTGTGATGATCAGAATTTTTTTTTGAAAGAATTATAATGATTAGAGTTCGATTTCTAACAATTTAAAGATCCTGAAAAAGGTATTATATTCATCAATTTATCAAAGTATCATCGATACATAATTTTAATATAATAAATTTTAATAATGTGTCGCTACTTAATTGATCAAGTATAACATTGTCATGTCCCGGTCCACAGGCACGGTCAAGTGATAGCCTACGCATTATCTCTAGTGCGTGACTGTAACACATACTTCGAAACAATGCGACGTGCCTGAAAACTGATAGTTTTGATGACAAACATTAAATGTACGTAGCAAGGTGTCCATGAAGGAGATGATCTTAGCTATGCTTTAAATTAACTAATATTAATTACATGTGACTTGATAATAATGCCATAATAGCTAGCTGGATAATGCTGATGCTCATTTTACAGTTAGTGACGTAATATAGTACTAATTAATTTCTTTTATGGTACGGTATTAAATTAGTTTTGGCCTTGAATAAGACATGAAGGTTATAAATAAATGACCAAATAATGCAATGATACACGAACTGATAAGTACGTAGTTAAAAAAGTTTAAATAGAAGTGAGACAAAATATTCTGGAGGGATTTCCTTTTTATAGGAGGAGAAGTATAGTGGAGAGCTAGGCAAAGTTAGTTCCGAGTCCCTTTATATAGAATGGAGTAGAAAACAACAACAAGAAAAGTAAGAGAAATTTTAGTCCAACACGAAGTCATCAGCATGCAATATTGTTGAGCAGCAAAAGAACTGCATATACTTTGATCTTTTGAAAAGAATGATTGCCTCTAATTATAATCCTACAAAAGATAAAGGAATTTAGGGTTCTAGCTATAGCCTTGGGGATTGATCTATTGTCTATTCTGGACCTTTTTTTTTAATCTGGGTCTTATTTACTTGGTCATTTTCCTTAGTCCCAAGCCGAAGAATATGGAAAAATGATTAGACCGATCATTTTTTCTTTTTGTTTTCTGTTTTGGATTTGGGTCAAAAAATTTGTTGTTGAAATTGTTTTTTAAAGGTCTTTTCTTCACTCAATGAACCAAGGTTCAGGGCTGAAGGAAATGAATGTGCAAGGTAAACAAGAAGATGAATTTTGATTAGTGCCTTGAAATAATAAATTAATCATCTGATCTTACCTTGTAAACTTTCCATGTAAATTTGGGGTGAAAAGGAAATGAGAAATGAGCAGCCCTATACCTAGCCTAACGGCAAGGGATTTAGGTTTTAGGGTAGCTCATCCTATTGTAAGGTTTCAGGTTAAACCATTGACTTGACTTGTTATATATAAGTTCTGTAAACATCCAATATGCCTAGTGATGGCGAGATTACCCGAAATTAACAGGTTTTATCCCGTCCCACCCTCAATAAAGTCGGATTTTTGTTTTGAAATCGGGTTTTAGGGGTGGGGCAGGTTTTCAAAAACTAAAGTTAGGGTCGGGTTTAAGTTAGTTCTGCCCCATCCTGTCCCACAGGATATATATATATATATATATAATTAATATCTTTGATTTTTTATTCAATTTTTATTAATAAATAAATATAGATTAGATTAATAAATATGTTATTGATATTAATTGAATGGATTAACCTAATAATATTATATATTTATGAGTAATAATGATGTAATTTACATTTAAAAATTATAATTTACATGAAAAATATATTAAAATATATAGTGAATATTATTTTTGGGTCGGATGCGGAGCGACACAGGTACATATTTATGTTTCCAGGTTGGGGTTGGATGTTGTATTTTATATTTAAGTGTCGGAGCAGGGCGGGTTCGGATGTACACATTATGTAGTCAAGTCAGGTTCGGGGCGGACAAAACCATGCCCCAAATCTGACTCGTTGCCATCCCTAACTATGGCCAGAGGGGAAAAAAAAAAAAAAAAGGAAATGAGAATTGTGTTGATTTGCCTTCTTCATGGTATTGTTTATGAAGTTTTGACATCATCAATGAATTTTCTTGGAACAAGCAGGGTGATAGACAGGCCACGCAAACCTGTCCCCTTACTAGTAGGAACCAAATATGTGATCATCATGTCTAACAAAGTCATCTATGTGTGCCTGTTCTGTTTCCCCATCAAAACAGTAAATCTTTTCCTGGAAAGCTTGACATGGTTGATTTCATGTATATGTTAATAATTAGGATATTGGTTAGAATTTGTAGAACTTGGCAAGTTATTGTAAATATATATATTGCATATTGTTCTGGAGATCATTATGTCAGCTACAATTTTTTAATTAACAAAATGGATAAAACATCATCATGTTCTGATTCTTTTGGAATCCGCAGGTTGGATCACATATCTGGTATCTGATATTGGTGCTTAAGTAGGCAAAGTTGGTAAGTGATTTTAATAATTCTTACCTTAAGTGAACAGTGACCAACATATATATATATCTGTGTCAAGTAACACTAACAAGATTCTCAGTTAACTGTTTATTCATTAGATTGCCCGGCTTTTATCCTAACATAAAAAACCTAAAATAATTAATCCATGTGAAAGAAAGAAACAAGTTAAAAGAACTTAGATGCATTAATAATATTACATCAAGTTCACTAAGAATTACAACGCTACCAATTCTTTTGCCTTCCTCAACAGCCTATAACATTCCAGCAGGAAGATGGTGATATGTAAAAGATGTGATAACGATGATAATGATAATGATAATGATAGTGATGATGATGATGATGACGACCGGGGCGCGGCGGTGGTTATGGTGGTGCTGATGAGGAGATAATTGATCACCTCCAAAACTTTGGTTGTTTCCTCTTCTGCTAAGTTATTGGTTGGTTATCTAAAACCTATCAAGCATGAAGATGAAGGCTTCGAATCGTATCATAGCTTCAATGATTAGAATATTTACGTTGAGCTGATAACTTGACCAACTATTGATGACAAAGAAAATATGGCTTAATACGCAAATTAGCCCTCAAACTTATACAAAATTATCGTTTTGGCCCATCAACTTTTATTTTAGAACTTTTGACTATTGAACTTTTATTTTGTGAACAATATAGCGCTTGACGCTGACGTGACGTAGCAAGAAAATTTCACGTGTTACATAGAAATTTCAAGTGTCAATATCTGGATAGGTCACGTCAGTGTCAAGTGCCACATTATTCAAAAAATAAAAATTTGAGGGTTAAAAGTTTTAAAATAAAAGTTGAAGGGTTAAAATGATAATTTCATACAAGTTCGAGGATTATTTTGTGTATTAAGCCAAGAAAATATTGATGGACCAGACTTGGAAGCCATGATTAGCAGCTGTAGCCCATGAACTATAGGAAATCAGTGACAATTGGCATCCATTTATAAATTTCACTGAAATGTGAGGCAGCTAGTTCTTAAGGTCACAAAAATTACCATTCATTGATCAAAGTATACGTCCATGAAAATAAAAGATGCAACTATTTAACCTGTTAATACCATATACTTATTTGTTGGAAGGAACCAGAACATTGGCAAAGTCCCATTTAACTTCTTGAAGGGCAATTTGAGGCTTTACAGGCTGTAAACCAGCTAGTTTACTATTTTCTGTGCCAAATATCTGCCGATGATGATGATGATATCCTGAAATAGCCCAAACTTTGTCATGTGATTGATAAAGTGGCTGTTAGAGATTGTTTTCAGTTTGGTATAGGGATTGGGAAAGGGTTTGCTTTTGTACCAAAGAGTTTGGTATTAAGATGCATTGAAGAGAAATCTTGCGCTTCCTTGTTTTAGATCAGTTGCCCTACTAATAAGGAAGAGTATGATCAGGAAGGGAAGGCAGACAAATTTTGTTTCATCATCTCTTTCTTCTGTTTTCTGCTTTGTTAGGTTCGAAATATTTAGCTTAGATGGCTTGTTGTAGTGTCTCGAAAATGGATATTGAGATGCAGCTTCTGCTAGAAACTGTAATTATTATATAAAAAAATAATGTTCACATTGGAATACCAATGAACTTGAATCAGCAATTAAAAAAAAAAAAAAACTCTATTCTGATAAAGCTTCTTGTGGCATATCTTCCAAATCTTCCAAATAGAATAATAGATTACCCCTAGAAAAGGATTAGGTTAGTTAAGGTACGGTTTGATGCATTTGCCTATAAAATTAATTTTCATAAGATTGATAATGATAAGATTTTTGGGTGAGAATGATAAGATCTCATTAACAGAGAAGCCAGACAAGATGTACAAGTAAAGAAAAGTTTACCTAGAAGGCTAGAACTACTCAGGAGTCAGGAGTACACTTTCCAAAAGCAAGATCAGACAACTGCCATGCATGTTGATGAGCTCAATACAAGGTTTTTTTTATTTCCAACTTTAATCTTAATAGTGGTTCCTTTCCCTGTCATGGAAAGAGAGTTTTCGATTCTGGATGCTCCATTTCATTGCAAATAAAGAAGAAAAGTAGGGACAAGTTGCTTCAAAGTGGTGGCGAAAATGTCAACAACCTGAACATGACCATAGGTGCACGGGTCGTTGTTCAGCACTGTTACAAGCCCATGAAATTGTTGTTGTTTTTTCTTTCTTTATTTTATTCTTTCTTGACGTAACGACAAGTTCCCGCTATTGGGGATGACTCATCGCTGACGATTCTAAGCATGAACGAGTAGCCGCTGATCATAGTGGATTGCAGCAGGATTTGCTCATAGATAACATATAAGGTTTCAGGAATCAAATACCTAATTATATATATGGTGCGACACCAGATGAAATGTTAAATAGCTTTAAATAATGAAAAGCAGTCGATTTCGTCATTTAGAACAGTTTCAGGTATAACAGGGAAAAAGTATCCAATTTTTTAAAAGGGAAAAGAATGGGGGGAAACATCCTTTTCTGGACACAGTTCGCCTGTGTACAAAGAAATTATTGTTGGAGAATTGGGATGACTGTATCCCACACTATAAGAAATCTACGTTTCGACATCCTAATCCTCAGCAAAACATGTGGGAACAGGTGACTCCATATCAAATGGTGCTGATGCTAACATCTATAATGCTGCCCTGAGTTTCTCATTTAATTTCTTTTCGTTTTAGCCCATTTTTGCATCATGAAGCAACTAGCTCCCCTGCTGAAAGAATGCGCCTCACCTCGTTTGCAAGATCCATTACATGTTTATCTTTACAGCCTAAAACCAGAAAAGGAAAAGGTAAGTGTAACAGTGATTGTAAGATTTTTAGGCAAAAAGTGAAGCAAATAGTAGTTGGAAACCTTTACCAAGTTGAAGAAGAGCCTTTTCTAGTTGGAAAAGGTAGTCTCTGTTTGGGCCTGAGGGGCCTTCAGCATGAATAATTTGGCTGCACATGGGAAAAAGAAGGATATAACAAAACAGAATAGGGTATTAGTGCTAAAATCAACAGTATGTATCCAGAGACTCATGAAAAGACGCAAAGCAAGAAAGATGATCCAGAAAAATTATCAATAATAAGCCATGCATGAAAACTGGTTTTTTGGGATCTGTGAGGGAGGGAATTTCTCATTAGAGGAAATCCACAAATTCATGATTTTTTGGACTTCTTGTATAGGAAATTGCCATTTCTGGTTAATAGAGCAAGTACAAATTGTTTTCAATCAGTAGACATTTCATAAACAAACTGATAATGCACCTATGTCGTATCGTGTCTCAGCTGCTATTATGTGTTTGCATGCTTTAAAACAGCTCAGAATTCAGGTAAGTCCTTCCTACAGAAAGAAAGGAAGGGTATGGGAGATGTCTTAACGGTTGAAGTACTGAGATCGGTACATAAGTACACCCCAAAGAAGGCTAAACAGCATTATGTGAAAACCAACAGAGATAAAAGAAACACGCTCAAACTAAAACCCCCAAGTAGAAGTAACATACTTGGCAATCTCTTCAAGAGAAGCAGGTCCCAAATAGTTCTTGTTAACCTTCTTGTCAGGTGATGCTATGTACCTGAAAATCTTGGTGTCAATGTAAGTCTTGGCAATCTTCAGCGATAATGTAAGAAAAAAATATCTCTAATAAACAGCACTTACACCATTACCCCTGAAACAGCTGGAGTTGTAGCTGCAGGATCCTGAAACAGATTTTAGCAGAAATACATGAATGGAAAAAACTACAGTAAACTCCTCTTTCTTTAACTTACACATATATCAGCAGTCAAACTCACAGTGAAGAAATCAAGATAAGCTTTCTTGTCATACTGCTTTTCCCTCACTTCTAAGTGCTGCCGATCATTAAAAAATAGAAGAATGAAATAATGATGACAAGCTTATGAAAGATATTAGGGCAGTAAGTAAAGTCATAGGCAGGCCAACTCAAACAAAATTCAGAATCAAATCAAACAAAAGAGACAACTGAGAGCATTTTAGTCCCGAACAATAACAATTAACAATAATCAGCAAACAGCGACTAAGAAAGTGTAGGCAGAAAAAAGGACAAAATGTCATGTTTGAATGAAAGCAGATTAAGATGATAAAACCCAAAGGGGATTTATTTGAAACTTTTGGCTGCAGATATGCTAATAGGAGGAAGGATAAGATGATTGTAGCTAGATAGACCAAGAAATGTTGATTAACTATAATACTATAAACGTATTCCTAGCTAGAGTTTAGCAACACATCATTTATCTAAATATACATATTATTAACTAGAGTTTAGCAACACAGCATTTATCTAATTAGAGTCCTATTTTGCAGCCACTACTACAGGAATTGCTTTAGCTTTCCTTGACTCCACCTACAAAAATATTGCAGTTCACCAGGTCATCTCCTGCCCTGCCCAGTGGATTCAGCAGCAACAAACCAAGAGGCAGACCCACACAGGAATCTCTAGATCTAGAGTTATTTTCAACTTCCTAAAGAAATAAAAGGGAAATTCAATAAACAAGTTAAAAAAGGGAGGGATATAAACTATTTGAAGCTTCAGAAATCTATTGAGATATCAATGGTCCAGGCTACTCAGAAAACGAAATATATTAATGAATATGGCCATAACTATCGTCAAAACCAACCTGTTTATTAAAATTCAATCATCCAACAATTAGGGTTTCGATTTACAAAGCTATTCAGATAATGCAATACCATGGCAATCTTGTAGTCAGAGGCCACAAAAGGCTGAGATCATTTCCCTTCAGAATCAAATTGGTGAACCAGTGACACAAAGCCCCCCAACTAATCCGACAATCGATGGTACCAATGGCCATCCTTAAGTTTTGAGGTAGAGTAGTAAAATATCTTTGGCAATGATAAGAAAATGAAACTAGTAAATCTATCCATTTTATGGGAAGAAGTAACCTTAAAAGCGACATGAATGTACAGAAAAAATTTGGTTAGTGAACATTTGGATTTGATGAGCCACTAATGGATAAAAATTAGGAGAAAACGTCATATTGTATGCATACATTCCAAGAATTTCACCATCAGGACCTTACCGTTATCGCAGTTTCTTTATCTTCTTCGTTGGATATCTTGTACGCAGCTCCCCACTATAACGTTGAAGAACCATTTATTTAGTTCACATTGGCTCATTCAAAAATTGGGCACGAATAACAAAACAAAATAAATGTTGGAAGTCTGCATATCCACGCAAAATAACTTCATAGAAAACATAGTTCAATCAAATCTCACTCACGAAGTCCACAAATAAACACTATGTTCACTCTTTTTTCTTAAAAAAAAAAAATCGCAGTCTTCCAATGCATTAAAAGGGTGCCTATAACAAAATAAAATGCTAAGCAGACTCTAATGAAATATAAACGAATTGCCCAAAATCAACCTAATCACAAAAGTTTGAATTCGAAATTACTTTGATGCTGCACTGCGTACAATCTTCTCATCCAATAGAGGAAAAAAAAATCCTCCTATTTCAATCTATAAATAAATGAAATCCCAGAAACAAACTATTCTTATATCCTCCAATATCTGTGGCCAACACAGCTAATTAAAAGCAAAAAGCAGTAATTGAGAAAAGGAAAGAAACTTACACAAACTTCCCCAACAGCAGGCTCCAATGTGACAGTCCTCCCTGGATACTCAGGTGTCCCTCTATGGTCAGTACTCCCTGTTTCGACCAAAACCCACTAGACATTCCTTAAACTACTCAACAAAGCATCAGAATTCCGTTAAAAAAAAAATACATCCAAAAAGAAAGAAGGAACGACCTTGATAGAAGACACGGCGGTAGTCTTTGATGAATCCGACGAGACGATCATCATAGTTGAACCCAGCTTTCCATATAAGAGAGCCGTACCCAAATACCCACATCGCCATTTCTCTTCTTTCTTTTATCCTGACCCTATCCCTATGGAGAATCTAGTGTTCCCAACAAATCGGAACTTAGCCACTTGACAAGATTTGCGGGAAAGGGCCAAAAACAGACACAAAGAAAGTAGTATAGTACGGTAGTGAAAACGTTGCAGCAGCAGCAAAAAGCAAACAACATCCAATGAGGGACGAGGAGAAAACGTTTAGAAAACGGAAACAGAATCAAACTGCAAAATGGCAATCGTTTATTGGTGTCTTTTCTCATTTTGGTAATGGACGGCCAAGATTGATTCTGGGAGTCAGATCTTCTTGAGTTGGGGAAACAAATCAAGCCCAATAGTGATGCATTCCTCAAAACTTGGGCGACAAAATGGAAAAATAGTTTCTTTGATCCAACTATTTTGGGCCCATTGGGACACGTTCGGCCCATCCGGAGCATTTCACTGAGCTGCTTTCTCATCATCAGCGTAGAAGCTAATAAAAGGAAAAAAATTATATTGGATTCCGTGATAATTCTTAGGAAACCGAGTTCATATAATCATTTCTCTATCAACCACCGGATGTTACCCAATTTTGGGCTCCAATTCCACTTCGATGGCATTTTCAATTTTGACACTCTGCACTGAGAACTAATGATAGCATCTGATTATTATTATCATATATACTAAATGACTATATATGAACGGTGGAAGAGTAAACAGGCATATTTTGGTAGTGGTAAGTTGTACTATTATATATTCTTCTGTTACTAAGATTCTATTTGTGCTGAAAACTGATTAAGAAAGTGGAAACATATCTTACATGTAAAGACATGTACTGCATATGTTAAATCAGAGCCTCGGACAAGCTAAAATGGACAACTAACCTCAGCACCACTAGCTATATCCCTCTTTTGTCTTTGAGGTCAAGTTCTTGCCACGACAAGAAACATACATGGCAACTGTCTGTGATGTTAGGTGGTTTGTTCTAGGTTCCAAGACAATTATTTATTTTTTTTTTGTTTAATTAAGAATATCTCTAAATCTTTAATTCAAGATTAATCTTTTTCGAGTTGGATTGATTCATTATGGAGGTAAATCTCCCCAACGATAATTTTCTTCATTCACAATACCCGAACTTGAAATCTTACTCAAGAGAATAATTAATATCAATCCACTTAAATCAATCAATTGTTATATCGTTTGGTCAAATATCAAATAATCAAATAGAAAATATTATTGCATTACTATTATTATATAATAATAACTATCATTTTCTTCAAAATAATAACTATCATCAATCATTTTGTGTCAATATCAAAGATTGATAATACATCACACGATCTTATCTGTTGCAGGATGGATTCAGTTTGTCCCATTACGTACAGTGCAAATTCTTTCTTCTTTGTTACTCATGTGTTTGATCTTCTGTTTTTCATTTTAAAACAAAAAGTATCTCATGATTTTGTTGGGGTGATCATGAAGACACTTTCTTATATGGATTTGGTGCATTCAGGATTTTACTTTGAAAATTACTACCCATTGGGTTTGAACGCCATTGGATCTTTCCTTCCTTTGCTTATTAATTTCTTATTTCATGTGTTTTTTTTTTTAATTAACTAACCTTCTCATTCTTTTAATATTCAAAATGACCTTCAAATTTTTGTAAAAAACTATCACTTTTAGGCTTTGCTTGGTAGAAGAGAAAAGTGGAGAGACAGAAAAGTTAGGAGGGAAAAGTAGAGAGAAAATAAATTTTTGAGTGCTTGATTGGAAAGAAATTTAAGAGAAAAAAAAATTGAAAAGATAAATGTTTTCTTTCATACTTCATATTCAAAATCCATCCAAATTTGAAAAGAAAAATAGAGAGAAAATAATGTGAGTCTAATTAATTAAGATAAAAGTACTTATATATCTTTCATTACCAAAAACATTATAACATATAACACTATTTTTCACTAGCATATTAAATAATGGGTATAATAGTAAATGTATATTAAATTGATTTTCTTTCTTCTCATTTTTCTCTTCTACCAACCAATGAGAGGAAAAAAAATTAATTTTTTCACTTATTTTTTCATCTTTCCTACTAAACATACTAGAGGAAAATTGATTTTATTTTCCATCTTTCTACTTTTCTCCTCCTCCTATTTTCTTTCTTTTCAATTTTTTATTTTTCCTACCAAACAAAGGCTTAAGTTCTACTTGGTAGAGCAGTAGACAACTGAAAGGATGAAAAAATGGAAAGAAAATTGAAATTTGAGAGTTTGGTAGAACAGAAAATAAGAAAGAAGGAAAATAAAAGAGATTATGATTTTCTCTTTTAATACTTGATTCAAAATCTGTCTAAATTGGATAATCTGTCTAAATTGGATAGAAGAGAGGGGAGAAAACAAGGAGCCGTTTACCGAACAGCCTGAAAATACAAAATTGCCCCTCAATTTAATTTTATATAACATCCCCGTCTAGCTATAATGCCTAAGCCTGCTGCTGCCCTACAGCACTTGTTGGCTTGTTGCGCAGCACGTGTTAGGCCATTCCACCTGTACTAACAAAAGAGAATTTCGTATATTTTGGACCAGTTAAATATTAGTAGGTAATATTTTTCATTTGTAATTTATTTTTGGAAATGTTCAATTTTAATATTTTTTAATACTTAAAAAAATATGTTTAATACTTTAATATTTTTAAATATTGATATCATTTTTTTAACATTTTCATTTATAAAATATTGACCAATCAATATTTTACAAAATGAAAAATATTAGTCTTATATACAATTTATTTTTATAAAAAATTACTAGTTGCAATTAATCTTAATTCCATGGTATTTTCATTTGGCCAAAATTTTAATAATGTTGAATTTTCTATTTTTTTAAAGAAAAAAATTAAATTAGAAAAAATACAATTTTTATTGTATTGGATCTATGTTTTATATTAATAAAGTTTAATTTATTATTTCTTTTTTTGATAAGTGCTTTTTATTTTTTACAAATAAATGTATCATATGTTACTATAATAATTTTCCTTCTAAATTTATCATTTTCATAAAGAAAGTAAAAAGTTAAATATAAATTAAAAATGGTTATTATATAAGAAGGGGTATAGTGGTAAAAGTGTGTTAATTTTTATTTTCTTTCTTTCTATTTTTCTCCTCTACCAACCAATGAGAGAAAAAAATTTAATTTTTCTATCCATTTTACTATATTTCCTACCAAGCATATTAAAGAAAAATTAATTTTATTTTCTCTCTTCTTACTTTTTCTCCCCCTCCCATTTTCTTTCTTTTTAATTTTCCATCTCTCCTACCAAATAAAACCTTAGCTCTCTAATTTTAATTTTAGAACTTTTGGTCCTCATAAATTTTGAATCATGTAGTCATTGACGCAAACGTAACATAGAAATTAAGGCCATGTTTGGTATAAGAAAATATTTTTTGTTTTCATTCTCTGACTGAAAAATACAAAGAAACTATCATGTTACATATGAATTGTGGGGGGACATGTATATATATTTTAGAAAATGAAAATAAAAATGGATTTAGAAATGAGATTAAAAAGAATTGTTCTCAATGATAGGTCCATTTTCATTTTCATTTTCACTTTCTAAAACATACAGATAATTCTATAAACTACACATATCTTATATGGTGATTTCTTTGTATTTTCTAAAGAATAAAAATAGAAAATATTTTCATGTGTCAAACATAACCTAATTCTCTCTATCGATGCATGTCCATAAGCACCATTGCATTGCCATTCCCATTATTGCAATAAAAAAAAAAGGCAATGCAAGTTTCTAGATACAAAAGTTGTGGTTTAATTAATTATTCCTGCAACATTTCTTTGAGCAGTTATGTGAAAGATTGGAGAATAATGATTTAAAATTAAATAAAAACATGTTGAAGAAACGAGTTATTGATCAGTTTAAAATATACTAATATATATATATGGGGAGCATAAGCTACTTTGCTAGTGCAATCTGAGCTCAACCTAGAATCCTAGATACAGAGGAGTAGTACGGATGCTAATTAACAAAAGAAAAGTAAAGTAGTTGAGTAAATAGTTTAATTAAGAAGAAAAGTGGAATTTTTCATGTTTAAACAAATAAATACAAGGAATTTGTTAAAGTAGTACCAGTAATTAGGTTTAGAGTCCTCTATGCTTCCCATGGCCCAAGTTACAAGAAGAATTGGATTCTTTCCCTAACTAGGCCATTTCAATCAAGCTACAAATCGATCTGTGGCTATCTCAGGGATGTGGAATAAAAATTTATTCCAATGAACTTTAACGAATGATGACGACGCTGGCCCGGAATAATATACTTGAGATACCATATTAATGGCAGTAAGCAAAGTACAATTCCTGGAATCAGGTTAGCTGTTTGATTCCCGTTTTGCTTTAGATATTTTTGTTGCAACATGCATCTCATTCTCATGAATTGAAGCCAAAGAACAATTTGCACAACAAAGAAACATAGGCAAAACCCAAGGACTTTTACTTCAACCAAATTAAAAGCCTCAGAGAATAATCAAAAGATAGTCATAATAAGGTACAAAATACTTAGTTGCAGAGCAGATTCAAGAGAGAGAAGTGGGGGAGAGGGGGTGGTTACATAGTATTTTTGTTTTAATCGCTTGGGAAAGAACAACTCTGCTGGAAATTTTTTCAACATTTTTGAAAGGAAAAATGTTGGTCTTTTATGTCCCTCGAGTGCTGAAGGGGCTCTTTGAAGCTGGAATATTGACAATTTTGGCAGGTTCTCCATCAATGCCATCATCAACACTGATTGATCTAGCGTTGTTTGTGATTGGTAATTCCTGGACATTGCTCTTTTCGTCAGTGGTTTCTGAGCATTTCCCATCCTTGCTTTTACCCCACACCACGGTGTAAAGTCCTGCGACTATGATAATGGCTCCCAGGATGCTGAAAAATCGAAGGAGCAAATATGCAATCAGAACTCAGAAGTCAGAAACCAATGCAGAAATCCACTAATGAATCAGACTGTGTAAATTGTTTAATGGTTAATTGTAAAGCAAAGCAATTGCGTTCTGCATGTCACTATCTGCAAAAGTAAATTATCTCTAAAAATTTGATAGTGCACCATTTATGCATGTCTCAGTAAACTTTGTTATATTTCATCCCAGGATTACTAGAATATGCCTTTTTTAGTGTCAATTTATCAAATATTAAATTAAGCACAAGTTGTTGTAGGAGAATATACCTTCCAAGGTGGACTTTTTCAGCTAAAACAATGGCACCTAGCGCCGCGGTGATGATCATGCAGAGAGGGCTGAAAGATGTCACAAAAACTGGCCCTCGTTCTCTGATTACAACTCCTTGCACATAATATGCGATTCCGGAGCACACTATTCCCTAATCAATCACAGATTTTAAAGTGTTAGGCACCTTTGTGTGTTGCATTTTGTCCGCTTATTTTGTTTTACTAAGACCTTTTTAAGTGGCAAAAAGGGGCTTGTAAAGCAATAGAGCAAAAGTTGGTGTCTCTTTTTGTTTTCTGTATTCATTGTATTTGGTTGATTTTTATTGCTGGGGGCACTTACAGAGTATGATGCAGCAAGAAGCCTCGAGTCCCAGCCTAGTTTCCAGGCACTGAAGTCACGCACCATGATAAGGGACACTATTGAACCTTCCACTACTCCCATTAAACATATCCAAGCTGTAAGAGACAGCTCCGCCGGGTACTTCTTCAACGTGAAGGACTGAACCAGAAACCATAATTAACATTAGCTCGAGAAAGATTTAATCAACTTTGTTCAGTTCAAGTTACTAGAAACATTTTGAACTCACTTGCAAAATAAAGAAGCTTGACCAGCCAAAGATACTTCCTAGCATCATTATGGTGCCGGTAACCCAGTGGGTAGCTCCTCCTGCAGAGTCACTGGTGGTTGCATGGTGGGTAACTCCTCCTGACTTGACGAAATCTATAATGGGACCTTTGTACAAAGTCATAACCATTGCTCCTACTACCGTGATTGCAGTTCCAACGATCTTTGCTACACTGCGTATCTTCTTCAAATTGATCTTCTCTAACCTGATTGACATAATTAAGTATCATATTAAACAATGATTATAATCCCCGAGTTAATCATATTTACGATGATTAATAAATAAATAAATAAAATAAGAACCCCAAGATCCTTTAATCTGAAATCATCAGATCAGAGCACCCGGTTTAGCTTTTCTTTAATTTATCATCTAAAGCCCATGTGGACTGTATGTATATTTTATGCAAGTCCTTCAAGTCATTAAAATAGTAGTAATAATAAATACAAAAAACATGAGTATGATGGAACTTTTAAGCTATTTGATGTGGTGTGAGGTGGTGGGCACTGGCATATTTTTCAATCAGGAGGGTCCCAGAAAGAGAGCTTCAGACTTTCCAACAAGTTGTACCCTGTAGGATCTTCTTGATACGTCTTTTTGATTATTATATGATACAGGACAACAACATTGTATTAATAAAAATGGTGAAAATTTAAGAATCTTTTTCACCTGAAAATAATTGCCAATATGAAGGTAACAGCAGGAAGCATGTTGACAAAAGCTGATCCATATGTTGCACTGGTGTACTTCATTCCCATATAGTACAAGTTCTGGTCAAGCACTGGCCTGCACATCCATCAATCCAAACAACAACGTTAATTAGATCTTAAAATTACATTCTTGTTAGCGGTTTGACTTTCCATTTATATGAAGAACAAGAAGCATGCAACGTGGACTATCATCTATGGATGCATATGTTAAAATTTTTGGACTCAAAGATTCAGTATGTGTTTCATGACTCATGAACTAGAACAGAACCCTTGGATGCAGCCTCGTAGCCTTGGCGAGGAAGAAGAGAATGGATTGGTTATAGTTGGAAAGAAAAGAAAAGAGACAGAGAATCCAATTCTTGCAGCCATGCACTATAGGAATATTCTTTTGCAAGAAGCTAGCTCTCTAACTAGCAAGGCAAGCTCCTCCGAATCTCCTATAGCCTCTTTACATATGTAGAAACACATGCATATAAGCACATTGAACACAATATCCAGATGAAATTTTGCTTGCCAAAAGGAAAGGAGTTTAGAGCATTACTCCAGGAAACCGAGAGCCACGATCCTGAGGAAGATAGGGAGGGTCATCTTTGGCCTTATTTTCCTGCATAAATAAATGGAAACGAATAAGGTCAATGTTGAAGCAATACATGCATGCATGGTTGAAAAGAAGAGAGAGAAGAAGAGAAACCTTTCGAGGACAAAGGCAAAGGGTACAATGACAAGAAAAGCAACAACATGACGGTAGGTAGCAAGGATGAAATTGCTCATTCCATGCTTCAAAGAAACCAGGGAAATGATGTACATCCCTGCATAACCGAATTGCAGGGAGACAATTGCCAGGTATGGTTTAATTTTGTTAAGCATGTTAGAAAAAGCTGCACATGGTGTTTGGTCTCCCATGTTTCTCCCTCTCTTTCTCTCTGTTTCTGTCTTGAGACTTTGAGAGTTGAGAGAGTACTTGCTCTTAGCTAGGTTGCCAACTCCGAAATGAGAAGCGGCCTTCTTATAGAGAAAAAAGGAAATAAAGTAAGTGCATTATTAATTTTCCCAATAAATGTTAAGACTTAAGAGGCGTATAACTCCAAGGCACTAATATTAGATTCCCTTATCCATTAAGGCAAAAAACCACCCTCTATTCCAAGCAATTTAGAATCCTCACTTTGCTGATTACAGAATCAGAGTAAAGAGAGAACAAAAAAAAAAAAAGGAAAAGAAAGTGTGTTTGGGTGGATCTCTGTGAACATGATGCTTTGGCTTTATTTTTCTTGGAGGGTTTTTCCATTTTCTTTTAGTTGTTTTTGTGGGAAGTGGGGATTTGATTCATTGACCACCAAATGAAGTTTAGGTTAAGTGCTGATGATGCATACAAAAATTATGTGGCTTTTGTGTTGGAGTGGGTGCTACAAAGCGTGGCCACCAATTGCTTTATAAAATCAATGTTTTTGCTCAAAAAACTCTTTGATTTAGTCACGGAATTTACAGTGATTTGCACTCTACATTTTGACCTTCACGCAACCCCGAAAGTAAAAGCAAACTCTAGCTAGCTAGATTTTGCAAGTGAAGGTTGACAAAGTTTGTACCTGATTATCTCGGTTTGACCTAACGGTTGCTATCTTGTTTTAGAAGAATTAAGGTTTAAGATTTGAATCCGCTCCTGTGTACCGAAAACCAATGTTGGGAGAGATTTTAGTTAAGCATTTCTCAAAAATACTGCATGGTGAAATTTGAAACCGATCAAATCCTTTGGTAATATTAGAATAATGTAGTTGCAGATGCTAGTTGGATATTATTAATTGCTTGCTGATTAATCACTAATTGAGATTAGGCATCTCTGGTTTAATTTAATCACATAAATGTGAAGCGGATACCACTCTGTGTCTCTTTTATCTTCTCAAACGATAATTTGGAATGTTAGTATACATCGAGATGAAAACATTTATTCTTATTCCCCGGCCTGCCTCTGCGTCACTCCTCATTTCACTGTCAATAAATTCATTTGCTTTTTATGTAGCATAAATTTGGAGCAAACACTTGTTACATTTTTCACAAATTGCCCAAAATTTTATTACTTATATGTCTTATCTGTCAATTCCGATGATAAAAAGATTGGGGGAAAAAATGAAAAAAAAGGAAATTCTCCTTTACCTGAAGTTCCTTCTGGATTTTCTCAACCAAATGGGAAAACAGAAGAATGGGACACTAACTAATCATGATAATTAACCAGCTCTAATTATAGCCAATAAACAATAAAATAAAATAAGAGAAACCCAGTGATAATTAGTTCCATCTAAGTCAAAGTGCAAAGATATTTTGAATCCATGTGATATATAATCCACATATATCACTTCTTATGGACCAAAATAAAATATTATTGTTAAAATATTAGTGGGAACAATGAATTTATGCAATTATTTATAAAGTTGTATAGTAAAAAATTTGTTGTATTATAAAGGGTATTAGTATAAATTTCCCAAAAGAAATTTCGTTGAAGATCAATACAAATACTACATATAATATTTAATGATGAGTATAACAACACATGGGGAGACAATGCGAAGTTGGTGCTTTTCGTGTTTGGATTCCAACATGAAAATCAGTTGGTTGGTGGAATCCCACATGACAAATGGGAAACATTCGAAAGATATGTCAAAACTCAAACAGATCTAGAAAAGTTAAAAAAAAAAAGAAAAAAATTTCCTGTATGAAAAGATTAGTTGTTGTTTACTGTAATTCATGGAGGCTTGTGGTTTATAATTAAAGAACATCTCTTCGACCCTTCCCCAGTGGAAAGAAAGATCGGAAATGAAAATGCAGAAACTCAACATTGCGTGCTTACGCATCATAAAAATGACTTGCCATGCAATGAGCAGATCCCAAGTTCTATTTTGAGTTTCCCCTTTTCTATCCTTCTTTTTTCCCCTTCAAGATTGAGGATCGAATTGTTAAGCAACTTCAAATAAGAGGTCAGGCTGTCAAACATTAATGGCTTTTTCGACATGTTTCGATTTTTATCAAGAAAACAATAAGAAAAAGGCAAATAGAGTAGTTCCCTTTCCTTATCCTGGTTGCTCATGATCAATTCCAGAAAATGACTTGCAATGCAATTAGCTCTTCCCAGGTTTTGTTTCCCTTTTCTGATAATGTTCCAAGTTCTGTCGCATTGTAATTGCAAGTTACTATAATATTAGTTAAAATTTAACATGATATAAGAGTTTTTGAACTCTGAAATCCCTGTTAGATTAAGCTAGCTTGACCACATTCTAGTTAGGCTCTGTTCTAATCAGAGGCCACTAGGCCACAGTGAGGAATTTCTACCAGGTTATTTTGCTGCCAGAAGTTGCTTTGCCTGTAACTTGTTACATCATTATTCATTAATCAATCTTTTTATATTATTCTCATGTGTATCAAAGTTGTCAAAGGATCATTTCTTTTGTTTTTGATGTTCAAGACATTAATTATTCATATTCATTTACAACCAGGATCAAGAACAGAACCCGTCTAAAATGAATAATGGCATATATTGTTTGCACTTTGAATCAAATCAGGTTTGACACCAAAACTTATCATCTTCCCCATTGTCAAAAATTATTGTTCCGAAAAGATTATTCCTCCATTGCCAAAACAGAAGGGCAGAACCGAATTTGCATTGGCCGACCAATATTTCAAGTAGAAGTTGGTGCCTACTCAATCCAATTTCAACTCAATCAGAAGATTACAAAAGAATAGATTTATTCCCAGCTTTCGTCATAGGTGCTCTTATTAGATGATGAATTTTAAACAGTGCTTATGATCTTTCTTTTCGAAATTATACTGTACCAGCTAAACCTTGTCCGTTGAGTGCAATTCATGATTAAAAAAGGGGCCCTTCATGACAGTGGAAAGAAGTTTCTTGGAGCTCTGTCATGAGATTCACATGTAAGCCGGATATATTCATCTATTAGCTAGCTAGGTAGGTAAAAGCAAATAAAATGGTTCCATTTGCCTTGAAATGAAGTTGAAAGTTTAATTGCAGATGCATCTTTTGGGGGAGAGCCTGCCTCATTAATGGAATAACTTGTCTTGTTCGATCTGACAAATTTGACAAATAGTACATGCAGGAATAGGGTTCATAAAGAAAATGCATGCAGAAGAATGGAACTCAATTCCGTATATAAAAGTTTTGACAGATACCAACTAGAGAATTTCAAAGTACATTAACATCAGAATGAAAATATATGGATAATTTGGAAGGAAAATTCACAGGCAACTGCATCATCAGAAGTTTGAAAAAAAGAAAAAGAAAAGGGAGATCAGCTAACAATCCACCCTTTACAAGCACAATAAGATTATTTCTGACTAGTTCTAATATTGATATGTTATAAATTTATAACCACAGAGCCTCAGATCCTCAATTATTTATAGTGCACACAATCTCACTGCCCCACTCTGATATGGCAATGTTGTGATAGTGGTAAACAAAGATAGAAAAATTTGTCTTTGATAGCTATTAAGTGTCACAGCAAAAGTTAAACGTCTGCAGATCTACCTCTCTCTCTATATATAAGACAACTTGGTTAATTAGTCCATTAACAATAATGACATTAATTAAGCCAATATAGTTGTGGTGCTCCATCATGCTCACACAAAGTTCTTTTTCATTTTGGCACTAATACAATTACAGAGAAGGGGCTAATAAAAGCTCCATGTACGGAGATTTAGTACTCTTTGAAACAGGTGAGGCAAGTTTTCTTGCTACTTTTTTAAGGTCATGCTTTTAGGAACATCCTTTTACTTTCCACCCTGCTGATCTGCACTGGTAATTGTGGCAATGGCCAGCTTAGTGCCATGATGATCAGTACAATATTTTGCAGAAACTGGTAGCTCTTGGATTTCAACCTTTGCAGGAGTACTAGATGCTGCTGAACAATCCTTGCTTTTACCCCACACCACTGAATAGAGGCCGATCGCGATAATAATTGCTCCAATGATACTTCATATATAGCAAAATGAAAAAGGAAAATGTAAGCTTGTGCAAGGTTAGAAATTTAAAAGAACAGAATACTTAAAGTTATACTGCCTTTTGCCTTTTCCTTCTTTACAGTACGTGCTTAAAGTTTATTCATAGTGCTTAATTGACGGCTTTGCCATGGCCGCCCTTTGTTAAATTTATTAATAAAAGGGAAAATAACCCAAAGCAAGATGTACGAAGAAAACTCCTAGAGATATTTTGTTTTTTTCTTAAGCCCCAGTCTTTCATCTATAGGACAAAAATTGGAAACAAACTCAAATAGGCTAATTGCATGATTGTTTAAATCACCTTTAGCAATTGGGGATTAGGTAGCTAATGGACCAGGCTTGCCTTATTATACACTTCATCTTGTTTCTTTTTAATTCAAATTTAGTTGTTTCATGGTCGATAAAAGGAAATTGTTCCACCATATGCCTGAGCTCATTCACTTAAAAGTAAAAAGGGCCTGCTGAAGTTGCTTTTGAAGAGGACTAATTGATTCCATCAAGCCTTAATTTCTTTCTTTGTATTGAGCTAGACATAAAAATGTAATGATTTGTTATGATGCCGAAGAGATGGATCAATATACCTTCCAAGGTGAATGTGCTCGCCGAGGATGGCAGAACCAAGTGCAGCAACCAGGATCGTGCATAGAGGGTTGAAGGCAGTGACAAACACCGGCCCTCTTGTTTTCATGACAAGGCCTTGCACATAATATGTAATACCAGAGCTGACAATTCCCTTCATTAGAACCAGTTTGGTAGTGATTAGCTTGTATAACAAAGAAACATAATCTATAAACTTTTGCAAGTAAAGGTAGGCTTGCAACTTGATTTGCCAGATTCTGATCTGACTAATACTTTAGCCAAGCCAGTGAAATACACATCTGACGCCTGTACTTGAGCCTGATAGCACACTATTGAGTAGACCTGACATGGCCTAATCTGCTTTTTTTTTTTTTTCCATTTTGATGATAGTTTTATCTTATATTTAGTACTTAGTTAGGGAATATTCGGTAACACTTACGCTGTACAATGGAGCAAAAAGCCTAGAGTCCCAGCCAACTGCCCATCCACTAGGGTGATGCTCTACAACTAGGGCAATTGCCAAACTCTGGATAGCACCCGCCAAGCATATCAAGGAGGACAGAGAGATGTCTGCCGGATATTTCTTTATGGTAATTGACTAAAGCATTGAAAGAAGATAAGTTCATTAAATTACCTGAAGGTATGATGTATTTTCATGAATGTATGTTTCAAAGCATTAGATTTTTAATGGATCTGCTATTTGACAGTAAAAAGACTACAGTTCCACCCATTATTGCAGGATGGCATGTGAAACAGAACTTACTTGCAATACATAGAAACAGGACCAGGCAACACAGCCTACGAGGATTAATAGTGTCCCGGATATCCAGTGCTTATCAGACGAGTCGCCGCTGCCTCCGCTATGGCTTGTTTTTCTTGTCCAGATTAGATCAATTACAGGGCCTTTGTAAAGTGTCATAAGTAATGCTCCTAAAAGAGTTACAAGGGTGCCTATGACCTTTGCTTGACCGCGGACTTCCTTCATCTTTACATGCTCTAATCTGATCAGACAGGTTTTACTGTTTAATTAGCTAATACTTAGAGCACAAAGTTTCTGAAATCATATATATACGCTTAGCTATACACAGGAAATTTTAATATATATATATATATATATATATATATCAGATCTTAGAATCAAAATTCTGCAATTTTATAACTACAGTAAACCGATTTTAGTCCTTAGAAAAGTTCCAATTTCTGAACAGACAATTTACAGCTTAAAAATATTATGATGGTTATGATTTTTTAAACCAGAAATGGAGGAGACTTTTGAAATTATTGGAGGTTGTCATTTTCTACTTTTTCTGACAAAGACAATTTCATCAACTTAAGGTGATTTCTGGGCAGGCTTGAAACTCTTGTTTGATATTGCTTCATGATCACATCAAAATTTACTATATATATGTAAAAATTTAATAACAGAGAATTGGTGTGACAGAACTTAATTGAAGGAAAAATTTATTGAAAGGTGACTTCATCTTCTATGATTGAAATCATCAGCCAAAGGGTGCAGTAAAACGACCACTGTGGAATTAGTTATTAATCAACTGTATTATATGGTGTAGCTAGGACCACTTATTTATATAATGTGTTAGCATTTCCGTCCATGGAAATATCTTCCCAAAACAGCCATCCAATAGTAATTGCATTAAGGAATCAATAACATACCATAATCTTACCGGCAAATGACTGCAATGACAAAAGTGACAGAGGGAACAGCATTCATGATTGCAGATGTAAATGACGCTGATGTGAATTTCATTCCCAAGTAAGTGAATCCTTGATCAAGGATTGGCCTGTCAAGTGTCACGAAAATCTTTTAGACATCAAAGACATCTACTTCAGAAAGTAAATCTGGTTTTTTATTGGGTTTGGCTCAAGCAAGTAAATTGTTCAATGATTGGAAGTTCCGTGAAGTTAAAATGTGTGGTTACCATTAGTCAAATAAAGTAGAGTTTCTTCTTCTGTTTTTGTTTTTTACGTGAATATATATATATGTGTGTGTGTGTGTGTGTGTGTGCTTGTATGTGTTTGGATACATTTAAGAAAAATGAGAAGCATTACTCTAGAAATCCCAAGGTCATTATGTGTAAGAAAATTCGGAATGTCATCTTCGGCCTTGTTTTCCTGTAGGAAACGATGAAGAGACAAGAAAGGGGCAGAAAAGGTAAATAGAGATTAGTCCTATTCCCATCAAGAAGCAATACAAAACTTCTATTTCAAGTTGCATGCATCCAAAATTGTACAGGAATGCATGAACATGCTTGTGAGACTTTATATATCTTGTGAACACAAACCTCTCAAGCAGCAGTGCAAAAGGTGCAAGCACAAGTGCAGCAATAGCATTTCGATACACAACAAGCACGTAACGATTCATGCCACGGTTGAGAGTTACCATGCTGATTATGAACATCCCAGCTGAGCCAAATTGCAAGCATACCATAAGAAAATAAGGCTTTGCCTTATTGAAGATTGCACTCAAAGGTCCAAATGAGCTCATCTTGCTGTAACTTACAAAAAAAGAGGCTCTATATCTGATTGTTGACGATGAAGTGATCGAACTTCTCTCATATATATAATCCATGTAAAGGTACTTAATCGTCTCAGAATCTATAGGGACCCTGAGCCACTTATCTTTAGACATTGATGTTTGCTTTTAGGCTTTGGCCATTAATTAACCTGTTCAAATAAAACTTATCTTCCTTGGATATACTAATTATTTAAGTTATCTTTCCTTGGAAATAGTACAATCGTTTTCATTTTTGCAGAGGGAGTGGAAGACACAAGATGCAGATATGGCTTAGTCTAGTGTCATCTGATGATTGCAGAAAATATCCATAACTCTCTACAGGCATATCAAGAGAATTGCCTGTGGGACACGGAACCCGATAAGTTCGATCCAGACAAAAGTTTGTGAAAAAAAATTACTAACTAAAAAGTGGCATTAAGATATAATGATAGTTTTTTCCAACATATATGCCATATGCAAAATGCATAATTTTCCTCAGCCTACTTCATGCCCTAGGTAAATTCTGTAGCTGTAAAGCAATGGAGCTAGGTTAAATTCTGCTTAGTGTGATTACTAAGTACTTGGAATTCATTAACAGCAAACAAGTTTTTGCCTAGAAAATATGCCTATAATTCTTTGGCATTATCTGTTTCATGAAACTATATAAATATCAGCAAACATACCAAAGAAATAATGGAAATAATTCACCATATCAAGCAACCATGGGAATCAAAGTTTTTTCATTTTCTGATTATGATGAGTTGAAGTTCATCTTTCGCTGAACTTATGAGAAGATTTGAAATGATTATTAAGGTAAACTTTGATTAGGTTTTAAACATGTTCCACGCTGTTCTATATCAGAAAAATAGTAAAAATTTCCGTTTTTCACCTCTTATCAGTACTAACATTTATGATTCAAGATTACCTGAACTTGATGTAATTAATGACCTGGCATCCATAGGAGCCAAATATATTTATTTAGCATTTAAAGATATAAGGAGATATATCAGATACATTGTGAACAATGTAATCAGAATCTGATGACATTTTTTCTTTTTTTTTAAATCAATCAAATTTATCATATTAAGCACTCACTCCAACTACCACGATTGCAATGTGTAAGCAAAAAAACAGAAACATGCAAGGCCCCTATCCCTTACTTCCTTTTGAAAGTACTAATAAACTATGCATGGGGAACAAATAATTGATACAAGTGCACGATGAGATCAGGCCAAAGAAGAAGTGCTTCTAGGTTTATTTTCCAAAGTGGAATTCAGGGTGGTTCTTCTCATCTTCTCAACACCCTTTTCACCTAAAGCCACCGCTCTTGGCTCATGAAAGCAACAAAATTTTATTTGTTTCACAAATTTTTGTTAAGTCGGTAGCTGACTTCGATAACATTATCATTTCAAAAGCTTCTTTTGTTCCTTTTTTTTTTCCTTCCACAAACTAAAAAGAAAGAAAATAAAGAAGATTGGTGCGTTTATATTTAGAAGACCTCCCCCGAAAATGATACTAGTAGAATAAAATTCTAAAAAATATCTCAATAAAATTTTGGCCCAAGGAAGAAAGGTATGGCTCTCCTAGAAATTGAATTGTTTAGAAAAACGATAAACCCCAGACATTGGGATGTGTCACATCATTATTTTTTGAGAAGGAGATTATTAAAATCTCATAATCTTTTGAATTTCCAGAGGGTTAACTGTAGCCAAAAGAAAGAAAAGGAACAATGCTTAGCTCTGAATAATTCCATTGATTGTTGCTTCTCATTCAGCATGCATGATGTGGACATTAAAGCAAATCCTTTGCCTCAATAATTTGCTCTTTGCCTCAACCACTATCTCCATGTATAATAAACTCTGGGACAGTGGGGTTTTTAATTGAACTGAGAAAGAAGAAATTGCTCCTACAAGAAAAATGATTAGGACTTGTACTGTTTAGCAACCAACTCTGCCAAATGCTTTCGCTCGATTTGTTGTGATCACATATTCAGGATTGAAACAAAACCAGGGACAGGATTTTGTAAGTACAACTAAAATGGCAGGCCAGTAACCAATGATCAATCGAGTGGCTATACAAATTTCAGATCAGATGGAGGATTTATGTCCTTTTTACCCCCCTGTCCTTAAGCTCATGTATTCTACCATTTCAAGCAAAGACTAAAAGAGCCATAAAAGAGAAGAGACAGCATACTTATAATACTACAAATCTTGTCTTGTGGAACCGTTTGTCATGTCTTGGCTGAATGCAGAATTTGATGCAAAATTTCCAAATTCTGAAGCTACCGCAAAAGGCAAGCCGTGTTCTATATGTATAGCTTCACTTATGTTGTGAACAACTCAGTGATGACAATTTCGTGTAGTCAAGGAAAGGAAGGCTAGCAAATTACGGGGCCACACGGGAACCTAATGGAAAAACCAGCTTAAATCCATGGATAAACAATTGAGTTTAAGAGATTTCAACTTGCAAAGATAAAAAGTTTAACATGTTTTTCAGGAAAATGGTCAAAAAGACAGCAAGACTACTTTCCTTTGCTTTTTATGCTCCTATCTATCAGTCTTTCCGACGTGTCGTATAAGAGACAATTTTCTGCTTGAGATTTTTCCGGTTTTCTTGCTTCCTTTTTCGTGGAACATTGTCTCCTTTCAATAATTGACATCAGATTATGATAATAATACTACTACTACATTTGTAACTTTTTTCCTTGCTCAAGTTAAGCCTGTGCTCTAATGTATTGTACAAGTTCAAATACCATGTGAATCATTTTGGAGGGCTTTGGCTTCAGGATCCCGAAAGGATTTCTTTGAGCTAATTAATTAGTGGGAACTCTTCTGACAAAAACAGCTGAATAATTCAATACTGCGGCAATCCCTTAATAGTTCCTGCAACTTGTAAACAAGAAACAACTGAGAAACATGCAAATCCAACCCCAGTATGATATGTTTAGCAATACAGATCATTGATAAGGAAAGCACTCTCAAAAGGGTTGGAATATTGTCATTTCAAGCTTGTGGTTGAACATGCCAAAATCAATTGCACCAATTTTTAATGATCTCATCCATTAGAACACAATTTGCAAAATCAATTGGTGAACTTGGCACTTTCTCAGTGGAACGTTACACCAGCAGAATGCTAATCATTGAATTCGTTTACAATTGAAGTAAGAGTAGCAAACTGAAACCATTCCTGAGTTCCAAAAAGATGAAACAAATTGCGTATTCCAGAATATTGGCATGAAAAGATGGCGAATCGGATTTCCCAAACTATTAGAGTCGGATAACGCCAGATACAGGATGACAATTATTCATGACTTGCGTCGCATACCAAAAGGAAAAAGTGCATGAAAAAAGTTGCTTGGACTGCAAAAAAAAAGGTTTGGAGTGCATGATTAAAGGGATGAACAAATTAACACCTTGGAAAATGATTGATCATGGTTGCTCAGATTAGTCCTTTGGAGATAAAATATTGTACGAATATGATTGCTGAATAATTGTTTCATGTAAGTTCAAAATTCTGATATGCTTTCTTATAAATCAATTCATACGGATCATTTAAAAATTATATAAGAAATCACAGAAATTCAGAATGCATAATGCAAAAGTTCTGAAATTAACAAATTTTAAACTTAAAATCTGAGCTAAGCATTTGATACAAAATTTGAAATCCACCCAAGTTTAGTAATTAATATTAAACGGAAAGGTGGGATGGGATGCCCCAGACTTGTAGAATTGCTTATAGAATATAGAAACCGAGAGATATAAAGCAGAGAAGACTTCTGTCCTGTTAGAAGAAAGCAGAAGGCAAACCCAAGTGGGAAAACCTTTATTTGTGAAGTAGAATGTTACATTGTCTTCTTTAGGATGATTGAAGTGAGAGATCATATGTGGGTGTGTTCAACTAAGAGCTGCTTTCCTTTTGTAATGGGAGAGAAGATATCAAACGATGCGTGCACGGTACGTTACTGAACCTGACCGACGATCATACTCTGCTGCAAGTTATGATAAGAATATGAAGAAGTAAGATCATTCCATTTTGCAATGATGATCAACTCTCGAATGAGAGTTACTTATCATTCACAAGTTGTAAAATCAAGATGATATGTCAAGAGTCGAGAGTCGAGATAATCAACTTATCTTGACCGCCCCGTTTATGAACATTATACCATCAGTGAAGAAGCTTTCAATCCAATTAAAATGTGGTCAAGTTCCATAGAATCTGGCTAAAAGGACACAGGCATACAGCTATTTGCAGTAAAAGTTTCAATATGGGATATGGAATCAATCAGTTAGGCTCTCAATCTAGTCACTTGCAAGAATTCTAACCTAATTTGAAGTAATATTCAATTCATTTTTATCAACTTTCTATTAGACATATGATAAAGAGAAATTAAGGTACATGAAAAGGAAAAGAAACAAATCAACCAATTGGTGCAATAACTCTGTTCCAAATACGTTAAAGTTGAATAGAATGACAGTAGCAATCCTTCAATCACCAGTGACAGCTGCAGGTGGCTTGAACTCTTAATCCTTCCAGCCATCTTTTTCATTTTCTTTTCCCCGTGGTGTATCAAATTGCCCCTACTGGTACCCACTAGACCAAGATATTGGTAACATAAACAGAAGAAAAAGATGAAATGAGGACAAGCTCGAACGTGCACCATAAAAAAGCAGGAGTTAAATAGCAATCAAAGCAAACCCAGTGCACAGACTGCTTGGGGGCCATTCCAACCATGGACTAGTCAAAAGTTGTATAAAAATATGAATATAACAATAAAGAACCATGATTGAAGCAAATGCTCATTTTCATCACTTTCCAGACCCTAAAGTGGTCTGCTTTTGTTGCATGGAATTAATAATATAATAGAAATGAAAATAAATTTTATGCATCATAGCAAATCACAGAGATGACGGCTAGATCTTTGCTAGACCTAGTCAAACTTAGTAAAATGACATGATGTATATCAAAATCCTTTCCATTGTAATTGTACATAGGCTTCAGTGTCCGTCATCTGACAGAAAGATACAGAGAGACCTCTTACTGTCTAAAAGCAGCTGCTATCTTCTTTTGGACAAGCTCCACCCCAAGTCGAGGAGATAATCTAGGCAGTGTCTCCTAAAAGAAAGATTAATATTTGGGTGAGATGTCTTCTTCAGTATTTATCCATATAAAATGCACATTACTTGCAAATTTCTAAAGACCGGTCAAAGGTAGCTTAGCTCCATGGGAAGATGAGGATGAACTACTTTAAATATCCTTATTGCATACCCGGAATTTGTCAGAAAAAGATACATCCGTCCACAGTAATACTTTCTATCATTTTACTCAAAGTAACTTCCATATTTTTCATATATCTCAATATATACCTCCATTGTGTACCGTCGACATCTAAATTTTTTGGGGATCTCAATATGTTATACTGATATTTAAAACAGCCTCAAGAAACTTCTGGCATAAGAAGCAACTAGACTTGTATCCAAATTAATTTTGGATAAAGTAGCATTGTGATTTGATGGTCAACAAAGATTCCACTAGCTACTCAAAGGCAGTGATACTATTAGAAGCTTTTGACAGAACTGTAGCCAAGAAAAGGGGTGGATATCTGATAGAAAGGATGATATGTATCGAAAAGTGGCGATGCAAAGGGAATCTGCATCTCCATGAAGCTGAAACCACACGTGTGTGCACAGGATGAACATGATTGAAAGCAGAGATGATTTGTTAATGGAAAGGGGAATCTGGATCTCTATAAACTGAAAAGGAGTTATTCCACTATTGCACTAGATTAGTATTGGTTAGATTTAGACCAGAAAAGAAAACATTCAAATCAATGGCCTTGCTCACCATGAAACAGCAGTAGTGGAAGAATCCACCAAAATAGAAGAGGAAAAGAACAAATCAAGAAAAAAATTTATCACTATTCACAATCTCATCCAAATTCTACATCACTAATAAAAATTCACAGGTTGGAGCGTCCAGACACAGTCAATGGTAATACCAATTGATTGAGTATTCCTTGTGAAGAATGTAGAAATCACATTAGTCTTAAATACTTATGAGAACAGAACCGGGGATTACCAGCCAATTTTCCCTTAGGAGAAAACCTTACAAAAGCTTTTTCATTCAAACATGCAACAAAGAAAAATCCCAGATGTGTATGGCTGATGCCCTAAATAATGGTAAATAATACAAATTAACTTTAAACAAATAACCCAAGGCAACCAAAGAGGTTCCTTGGCATGTTTTCTAAATAAAAAAGATTTTCAAAAATACTTGACTGGTAATAGGCTAATAGCATGTTTCATGTAAATTCGTTTTATTAATGATAAAGATTACTCTAAGTCTCTCTATCTAAGATGAACTAAATTAAGTGTGCCCCAACCTTCTTCTTACTCGTTAGCCTATCCTTGTAATCATACAATATCACCTTTTAAAACCTGTTTCAAGTGCAAATGATTGCTCCTTTTGACCTTTAATCACAGCCTGAGAATGGGCACTGTACAGTCCATTTACTAAAAAGGCTTAGTTGACGCTCATCTCTTATTCATTATGATCTGCTTACCTTAAAATGACCCAGCCCAACAAGAAATTCCGAAGTCATCGGGCCTTTTACTAACATTAAACAGAAAAGCCCAAAGCACCGTATTATAGGAGCTTAAGTTGTGTGATCAAAGACATTATCCTCCATTTCTTGAACATCAATTACAAGTTCCCTTTCTCAAACTTCGATCATACATATTACATAGAGAATCCTTGTCCACAGCAGAACAAGATTCACTTCAGAAAAATACAAAGCATTCTTCAATTTGGCCCCAAGAGGCAAAATCACTCAATCATAGTTCTATAAAGGTTCAAATTTGCCACCAAAATCATTGCCAAAATTCAGTTTAACCATCGTGCTCTAATCAGATTCAATCAACCAACTTAACTTTATTTACTGGAATATCTCGCTAATGACTAAATTATGTAAGAAGAGATCATATTCAAGAAAAATGTGTATTCGCTTATCAACCAAAGAGACAGTTAGCCGTTGAATCTACATTCCATATGAGATATATATAACCCTAGCAACAGTTTAGAACCTTAATAGTTGTAGCAATAGGAATTCTTACCAAGAGAGGAGATTCTATGGTACATCATGTACGTCTTAATGAAACATTATAGTGCTGAGATAATGTTGGAGTCATACAGTAACTAATGCTTTGAGTTTGACAATAAATTGCATGGGTTGAAATATAGAATACGCAAAGTGTTGTAGATTATTCACAAAGTTACAGAGTTTATTATGCAAAAATGTACTTTATACCTTACTCTTGGTAGCAGTCGCTTTCCTAACATAGATTCTTTACAATGGGGTTTACTTCTAAGTAAACTATTTCGGGATATGCTTCTAGCATCTATTAAGGGTCACTGGTAAAGTATTCCCCATTTTCCTAAACAACCTCAATGAAATAAGATCTAGACCGCATCTTCCTATTGTCTCAGCAACTTACTTCTCCAAGCACTCATAATTCACCATGTCTCTAACCCCATTTTTCCCTTATCAAGCTTTTAGCACAATCACAAAAAAAAAAAAATAATAACAACTTGGCAAGTTCTAGTGTGAAATAATCCATGTTAAATTCTCTATCAGTGATATCACATTCATTAAAAAAGCATCAATAATACAAGTTTCCAGGCACTAACAGAGCTATTAAGGAAAAACCGCAGAAAGAAAAAAAGGGCTAACCTCAGTGCCATCAGAGAGCACTTTGGCCAAAACGGGTATCTCGTATTGGTATGCCTTCTCCCATTCAGGATTACTGGTGATATCCCTCACCTGCCAAAAAACGAACAAACAAATTTTTTGAAAATTTCCATCTTTCTTCATAATAAAAGTAGAGATTGAGAGAGTGAGGCAGGATTTCATTTTTTTTTTTTCTTTTAACCTGTAAATCGACGTTATGGAGGGAGTCTGGGCCGGAAAGTAAGAAGGCGGCGTGGAGTTTCTCTTTGAGGCCATCGCATAAACAGCAACCGGGCTTCGAGTAGAGAACCAGCTTTCTCGTTTTGGATGCTGAAGAAGAAGAAGAAGAAGAAGAAAATGATAAAGGAGTGAAAACCCATTTGGGTTTATGCCTGGGAATGTGAGCTATAGATGAAAATCTTGCCGCCATAGTTGCAGTTGATGCCATTGTTCCAATTCCTTTGGATAGCATTTTCCGAGAGCTCACCTGTTAGAAGTCACCACGGTTTTATAGCTTTTGGGCCCAAAGGTTTTACACCGTTTAGTTTTTAATTTAAAAAAATGTAATTTCATTTCTCTATTTGTATATTATCCAAAGACTTATCATAAAATAATTTCAAATCAAATGTATTATATTTTTTTTGCCCAGATTTTTCAGAAGTCAAAAACTGGGTTGAAGTAAAAGTATTAAACGTGATTATAATGACTGGGGATTTGATTGCATCAAACAAAGAAAATAGTTGTTAGGAGGCTTCATTAGGCTGGTTTTGCCTTCTACTTTCCAAGATCTATGAAGATTTTCGAGGCATTCAACAAGAATCTGTAAATAGTCCATAAAATCTGTATCCAAGAAGGAAGTTGGAGGTACAGCAATGATGGAAATCACATTTTTAAACATGGATGCAGGGTTATGCTCCAGCCTCGGACAATTACAAAATTCACTTCCTCTTCCCTTTTTCCCTGTCAATATTGCATGCAGTATTTGTCCATCTATGGAAATCTTCGTCCACACCACCCATCTTCTTTCTTAAATCATATGGAAATGAAAGAAATCTTATGGAAATGAAAGAAATTCTATATGGTACAACAAGAATGTGGTGTATTCTATCTATTTCTCGTTCCTGAGACTTCGACAACTTTGTGTAACAAATCTGTTGAGTTTAAAACTAGATAAGCTTCTTCTTTATAAAGTAGCGCTTCAAGTACCATAGCTGCGCAAAAGACACCAGGATGCAGACACCAAGAGACATGATACTGAACCATGCCACTCTCGCATTTGTTCTTTCGCTGACTTCTCTCATCTCTGCTTCTCTGTAGATATCCAGGAAAGAGAGACACTGTTATTCTCCATTCTAGTTACAACCAAACCGCTATAGAGCTCCAAAAAACATCAAGTATTTTAAGAGAATATTTAACTTCCCTGTCCAGATTATAAGTACAAATTTTTCTCAAAGGTAATTGCTATTTTCAGAAAAACATGACTTAGGAGGACCCTGAATCAGAGTGAGAAAGAACAAAGTTCCGGGAAACAAACAACTCATTTATTTTTCCCAAATGCAACATCTGACCAGTGGAGTCAATGAACACCTCTACTTGCTTTTGCTTCTGCCAAAGCAGCCGAATGATTTCTTTATTCAGATCTTTGAATACTTCAAGATCTTTAGTCAAATTGTCTACTAACTGTCTTAGTGGTTCTGATGGTAAACAGTATCCAGCTTCCCTTTCACATCCTTTGTTTTTTTTTTATACTTTTTTTCAAATAAAATCAACAAGTTGATGAATATTAAAGGTGAGAACTGAAATATGAAAAGCATTCAAAGGATATGGACATGAAAACCCAAGAATTTTGTGGTGGAAAACCTCCTTCCAAGATCAACCCAGGGAGAGAGAAGAGTACCTGTCCTTGAGATAGATTAGGTTACCAAGGATGGCTTGCACTGTTCCTTCAAGTCTTCTCAGAACAAGTTCGACACCCTATAAAAGGCAATATAATAATGCATAAGATAAAATTGGTAAAGGAAACCAAATTCCATTTGAAACTTCAGGAGATAAGGTGCATCAAGGATCTTACCTCTATCTTCTCTTTCTTTGCAACTGTTTCCCAATCCTTGGCAGCAATGCCAATTTTCCAGTCAAGACCCAAAGTTAGTTCCGAATTTTGTTGATGACTGCCATCCCTCCAGAAACAAGCCATATAGTTGCCTGACTCACTAGTAGTAAATGCAAACTGACCATGAGTTGCATTTTCATTGTGGTGAAGATTGTTCCCAAAAGGTGATGTTACCTAAAGGATGATATATAAGGCCTGTAAGTTACATATAAATTGCATATATCCATATATGCACACCTTTATAGGATAAAAACAGGCTTTGTTCAAACTACTGCCGGATGGAGCAACTTTTCATGATAAATGGCCAAATATTATAGCATCAGTGAGGCAAAGGAACAAGACATAGTTGTCTTCTTGTTTTTCTTGAAACTATTAAGAAAAAAGTATATTTGAGAAGCTATGTCATATTTCTCTATCTATGAGATCCAAGGCTTCTTTACATCAGGAATGATTGTCCATTGCTATATATGTTCTTCCACTCCTTGTCTCAAAAACTTCGGAAAAAGAAACCTAAAAATGGCACCTTCATTCCTTCATCTCTTCCTACCCTGTTAAAGAATACTCTCCAGATTTGCTAATCCTTTCCATCCTTTGCCATCCGATCTTTTTACCTACTGAATCCTAACAATTCAAATGGAGCCAGACCAAAATTTGCGCTCCCTCTATTTTTTCACACTTAGAACACTTGAACAATTGGGCTCCCAAAAGTAAAGGTAGACTAGCAATTATGAATTATTAAATATTAAGGTGAGATAATCAATTATCCGATAAGCTAATGAAACAACTAAACAACTTAAGTCAACTGGTTCCAAATTTCTTGAAACCCCTTTAAAACTTAAGTTGAAAGGCTGATTAGTATTAGTTCATGCAAAACTCAATAATTAGAGATTTCAACTCACAGTGAGGTTAGTGGAAAGAAATGCCATGCAGTTGACCTCAACTAGTTTTGTTACGCTGAGATAAAAATAGTTGGCTAACACAAATAACTATCAACTCCACAAGCAACCTCAACGTTTCCACCAATAAGTTGCATTTTATTTTTTTCCCATTCCTCAAGGAGCTTCTTCACAGTAAACTACAAGCCTATAACTTCAGCAAACAAAAAGTTTTCCTTTTCCCCCTCAATATATTTCCAACTGCATAGGCACCAAAGAAATGAAGGATAAATTTCTTCTGCATATTTAGAAACTCTAAGAATTTGAAGGGAGGTAATAGAGGTGGCAATGAACTTGAAGGCTTTGTTTGGTAAGAAAGATGGAAAGGGAGAAGATCTGTCATTTTTCAATCTAATGGTCAGGTTTCGTAATTACTTTCCTACTTTGTAGTTCAACCATTGGGTTAAAACTCTTTCCTTCCTTCATACTTTGCATTCTCCCAACGAAGCAAAGCCTAAAATTGTGATATCTCAGAACTCATGAAAATTCAAATCCCTTAAGCTTCCTAAACGCTTTGGTACTCATATACCAGATTTGACTGAACAATAAACAATAAGCAGCTCAGGTACACATTATTTCAGTTGACACGGGACTCATTCACCAATACCACTACCACTTGAAACAAAATACTAAAAGCTACCATCTCTTTGAATTCAACCATTTGTAGTAAAAGCAATTAAACCCTCCTTTGCATCAGAGAGTGAATTCCTATTCTTAATCGGTCAAACAAGTTCCATTCACAGGGAAAAAAAAGGTTATGGAAGTCTTTTTCTCTTGGTTTTCGCTTGCCCTGGTGTAAAATAGAGGCTCTAAACAACCTTGATACTTGCAAAAGGATGTAATCTAGATTCTAGCCTTCTAGCAACAGATAGAAGACCAAAAAACAGAACCAGGATTTTCTCCAAAACCAAAACGAACAGAACAACTATACTTAATCACTTTAACACAAACTTAAAAAACCTTCAATAATAAATATCTCATAGACAAAGATATTCATAGTTGAATCTTAAAATCATCAAAAGCTCACAAGTTACAACCCATCAAAACAAAGTATTACCAAATAAAGAAATAAAAACACTGATAAACCCAGATTGAGATTCTGGTTGAGATAGTAAAAGAAAAAGGGAAACTTAAAAGAAATACCCGAGCAGAGACGGTGGGGATGTGATCAGGGTTGTTTTCATCGATGACATAGTAATCAGCTAAAACGACAACGTTGTTTTGGATCTCCTCGGACACACACTTGGTTCCTGAACCCGGAATCGTCAACCACAAAGCTTCCGCAACTGGCAAAATGTTTCGGTTAAAGCTACTCGTTAAACACAGTACCAAGAATATCAGCCACAAGACCGCCGCACGACCGCCTTGAAACATGTCTCTGCCTTTGCTCCTTGCTCCTTCCGCTTCGTTTCTTTTCCCGTCTCCGGGCTTTTACTTTTTCTTACCTCGGGTAGTTAAATAGTTGTTGGGTTTTGGACTTTTGGTAGCTGGTTCAAGAGGCAGTGCGAGAGACGTGCTGTGAACTGAGAGTGGGATTTTGATGTTTCGGTAATGGAGGGAAAGGTCGTTGGTTGACGCAAGAGATCTTGTGATCGTCCAATCATGTTCGAGCTGACGAATCCTATTTGGGAGTAAATGAATTGTAGACGTCCACGCTCACGCGCCGCGAGCTCTTTTTTTTTTTTCAATTCTTTTTCTATAACTTTTTGCATAACCTTTTAGCAATTTAATTTAACTTGTGATTCATTGAGTCATTGTTCAATATCAGAAAGAGAATATATAGAATCTATATCTATATCTACCTATCTATCTATCTCTATATACATTATGAAAGTTATCCCATTTAATATAAAACATCAATTAAAAAATTGGGTGCACCATTTTTTTTGACAAGTGTCCATTAATTGTAGGGTAATTTGGGTATTAATGGATTTTTTTAGGGATATTTAAGAGATTTTGATATTGATGATAGGGGTCATTATGTTAATTAATGTCCTTGGTAATTTTGTAAATTAATTAATTAATGTCTATCCTTCGGTAATTTAGCAATTAAGTTAAAAATTGGGGTTATAATGGTATTTCAACTTAATTTTATTGGAAAAAAAATTATCTAATGATATGATGATGATAATTATAAAGAAAAAATTGAAAAAAATATTTTTACTAATCATATAGTCTCTAATAAATAATTAAATATCTTAATTAATTATCAAAATCATAATAAAACCAACATTTTAATCACATAGTTGCCCACTAAACACAATAACGAAATAAACATCTAATCCCAAAACTAACAGAAAATGCAATTATAATTCCATAATTATATATTAACCAATTAGTACAACATAGTAACTAAATACCAACTAAATTAACCCCAAAAATAATTTATTTTATTGAAAGTTTTCTAAGTATTTTTCCCATGTAGGAAAAAAGGAAAGAAAAAATTGTTTGAATATTTAATTGAATTAACCTTGGTGAGGTCTAATTTTATAACGTATGTCCAATTGATTTTACTTTTTTTTTTAATATTTTCTTAATTGTTTGAGGAGCTCTTTAAGAGATGTTATACCTTTTCTTGGCAAGAAGAGATGTTATATCAAATTAAGTATATATTCTATTGATATAGTTATGTAATCTAGGTGTTAAAATATTTTTTATTAGATTTTGGAAAATTCATCGTAAGATTAAAAATTAAAGTGGATTGTTGTGATTTTTCTATTATTAAAATGATGATAAATTATAGGAAAATTTATAATTTTGGTAAATAATTTACATTATATCAATTTATAACAATAAATAAAAGTTTTTTCTAATCCTATATGTATGAGGAGATACTTTTTGTTTTCCAAGAATGTTTTATGTTTGATGCAACAGATAAAATAAGAAAAAATAAGAGGAAAATTTATGTATATTTTATGTATGGTTTATATTATTTACATAAATATATTTAAATTTTGAAGAAAAGTAATAATCATCTTATTGGTATAAAATGAGTTAATCATCTTCATATAGAGGATTGAGTCGTCTCATGCTATTATGATAACTTATTATTTTAACAATTAAATTATATAGAACTAATTAATGTAAATTATTATATAAATTGTACATAATTTTTTTTGCTTATCCCATTTTCTTACACTAAATTTTTAAAATTTTAATTTAAATGGAAAGAAAAAGTCCCGGCGAAGCCCGGCCAATTTCTAGTTTGCGGATGCAATTTTAATCAATTGATTCAATTTTTATTTTTTTTTGATAAATTTTTGTAATTCAATTTGAAGTTTACGTTATGGTGAAGAAATGGGTGATTATAAGATGCCATGTAATTGTATGAATCCTCCTTATTCCTCACTTACATATTTGCATATTGAATTGGATAAAACGCAAAAAAATGTAGATATATGTATCGGACGATAGGTTTGGTAGTTTGACCAATGGGAGATAAAAAAATTAGGATGGGGGGAAGTACTTGAATATTTAAGGTTAACAACGATAAAATAGTATATTTATTTATCTATACCATTATTATTATTACTAGTTTTTGACCCGTGCGTTGCACGGGGATGTTTAATTATATAAAATAATTTTTTGTTTATTAATATAATTTTTAAAATGTACTCATTATTTTTTAAAATTGATTTTTTAATTAATTTTAATATTTTTGTTGAAATGATAAAAGAGGAATGTAAAATAACATATTAAAATAGAACTTTTAATAAATTCCGCCCAAAAAAATTCTTCTCATATTTACAATGATATTTAGATATAAAATAGTATTAATTAAAAGACATTATCATGGCCACTACACGTAATTATATGAATAACATAATTGAGATATTTAGATAGTAATGAAAATAGAATAAAATCTTCATCTTTTAGTTATATCATCATTATATTTGCTAACAAACATTAGTATGATACTCAATAATCAGGTTAATTCTTTTTAACTTACCAACAACGTTGGATAAAGAAAAAATTTCAACATTATAAAATTTGAATATATCCATCAATTTTAGAAATACATGTAAAGGAATGATATAGAAAAATCACCTCAAATATTAATCATCTATAGGTTGTTTGTGAATGTGTCACAAAACTGAACAAATTCAAACTTGTGTCGCCCTATTATTTGATTACATTGATTTTGTTAGTCAATAACGATTAAGTGTGAGAATACAAATATGAAATATTCTTGAACAACCTTAAATGTTCTATTAGATAGATGAACTTGCATGTTTTGTATAATATATAACGATAGAAAGAAAATCTATTCATTTTGAACTACCATACTCAAACATATACATCCCTACTTTTAAAATTGATTGCATTCCATGTTTATGTAATACCATTTGATATAGCAAGAAAAGAAAAGGGCAGGGAATGAAAATTTTCTAATCTAATAATTGAGTTATAAAGTAGCAAGTATGACTATAAATCATAATTTTAAATTGAATAAATTTAATTTCTTACCACTTTACTTCCTTCCAATCAAACAATATATGATTATTCATCATTTAATTTTAATTGATGTATTAATTTAATGGCTTATTGGAGAAATTATTATTAAGTAATCATTTATTTTATGAAAATTTAATTATAAAAATATAGTATAACAAATTGCAAAGTTTATTTTTTGACTAAAATAAAACTCTTGTACGTTAAATTTAATATCGTTGAATTAAAGTTTTCTTTGTTATATATGTTGATCAATTATTTGTATCAAAACCGTAAACCTTTATTTTTACAAATATTAATTTCTATTTTTAAATTTTAATAAAATCATCTAATAATCTTATTAATTCAATAATTGATTGGAGAAAATATTGAGTAATCATTTATTTTATGAAATCTTAATTATGAAATCATTGTATCTAATTTATAAGCTTATTTTTTGGTTAAACATACTTAATACATTGAATTCAAAGCCATTGAATTAAAATTTGTTTTGTTTGGTTGACTAACTATTTATAGCAAAATATAAGCCTTTATTCTTTGCAAATATTAAATTTTATCTTCAAATGGAAACAAAATTATCTAATAATCAAGGAAATACTTAATAATAATTTATTTTATGAAAACTTAATTGTGGAATCATAGTATATCAAATTAAAAAGCTTTTTTTTTTTTGCTAAACTTAAGGCCTTTATGTATTGTATTCAAGGTCATTGAATAAATTTCATTGGGCTTTGAATAAATAAAAAGAAAATAAAGTTAGGATTATTGAAGTAATAATAGAAACAAATAATATGAAATCTATTTAGAGAAAAAGTTAAGCAAATATGTAAAAATTATTAGTTTAAGATTTCAAAAAAAAAGTATTTAAAAAATGTTAAAGCCAAATCTAGTATATAAAAAATAGACAAAAAATAAATACTAATCTCAAACTTGTAAAAATAGATGCTTGAGGAGACCAAAAAAAAAAAAGATCCAAAGGAGTATATTTTTCTTTTTCAAGACTGATATATGAGATGTAGAGTTAGTGTTGTAAGGTCTTATTTATAGTGGTAGTAAATGGTATATAAGGTAAAAAAGTAAAACGTAATTAATGTTTTGATTTCAATTAGTATTAATTTTCTCCAAATTTAAGGTTAACAGATTTTTTATAATTTAAAATTTGAAATTTGATTTTTCAATTTTTGGAATTAAAAGGGACACGTAGCAATTATAGGCCTTTATGGTGGTAGTAAATAATATATAAGATGGGAAATACAATGTAATTAATGTTTTGATTCTAATTAGCATTAATTTTCTCCAAATTTAAGGTTAATAGTTTTTTTAGAGAAAAAATTAAGCAAATATTTAAAATTATTAGTTTAAGATTTTTTTTTAAAAAGAGCATTTCAAAAATGTTAAATCCAAATCTAGTACATAAAAAATAGACAAAAAAATACTAACCTCAAACTTGTAAAAATGGAGGCTAGAGGAGACGGAAAAAAAAAAAGATTTAGAGGAGCAGATTTTTTTTAAGAGCAATATATAAGGTATAAGGTTAGGGTTGTAAGGTTTTATTTATAGTAGTAGTAAATATTATATAAGGTGAAAAATAAAGCGTAATTAAAATTTTGATTCCAATTAGCATTATTTTTTTTTCAAATTTAAGGTTAATAGATTTTTTATAATTTGAAATTTGATTTTTTTAATTTTGAGAATTAAATTGGACACGTGGCATTCATAGACTTTTATAGTGGTAGTAAACATTAATTACACTTTATTTTTCAATTTTTAATTTGAAATTTGATTTTTTAATTTGGGAATTAAAATGGACACGTGGCATTCATAGACCTTTATAGTGGTAGTAAATAGTATATAAGGTGGAAAATAAAGTGTAATTAATGTTTTGATTCTAGTTACATTAAGTTTCTCCAAATTTAAGGTTAACAGATTTTTTATAATTTGAAAATTGAAATTTGATTTTGAATTTTGAAAATTAAAAAGGACACGTGGCATTCATAGACCTAGGACACTTGTCGAATTTATAAGCCATGTACATTTAATTTCTTTCATTTTCTTGAAAGGGGATTGTTTTTATATATATATATAAGATTATTATTATTATCTATATGTCTATATACAATATATTATGTTTATCCCCAAAAAACTTTTCTCAACTATCCATATCACCATTTTCTCTTTAATTTTTTTTTCTCTTTCTTATTTAAAAGTATAGATAAATGGAGTGTATTTTTATTTTTTTTCCTCTTTCTTTTTTAATGTTAATTTAATAAAAGTCCATCAATCATATTTGTCTTTAAAAAATGAATGAAAGATAGAAAAGAGATGAATGGTTAACGAGAGAGAGAGGATTAAATGATACATTATTATATTAATTCTTGAGCTTATAAAAGAAATTGTAGAACATGTTATATATCACTGAAAATTTGCATGTCTTTTTTACGTGGAAGTTTTTACCATATTACTATGAGGATTTATATTTGTTTTCGCGAAAACAATATTTATCATGCAAACTCCGGGTTAGATAATGGTTGTATAATTATGAATTATACAAACTAAACACAACTATTTGTTTGCATTATAAAGGGAATAAGAAGAAGTTAATGAATCAGAAGATGTTCCAGACCTATCAATGGACTAATACACCAAAATTATCAATTTTGGAGAACATATTTTACTATGTTTAATATTGTAGGTAACCTTAAAGACTCTTATGTTGTAGATACTTTATTTATGATTTCTATAATTTAATATGACAACCTAATGAAATATGAAAAATTTCCTAAGCTTTTTGTACAATGTATTATTGTCTTACTAATAAAATTTATGATAGATAAAAAAAAGAGAAAAAAAATGCTCATGAATTACTTTAAAACGGAGTATATATTATGATTAATACATTTTTAATTGTTTTTGTGTTTCATTTACTTCTTACACTCTACACATTAAAAATTAAAAAAAAACACAAGTTATCATTGTACCCGCAGCGTTAGCGCAGGCTGCATTTTTAGTTATTATTATTATATTAAAGGAAAATCATATGGAGACCATAGAAAGTGCCATGTAGGCAAGAGGAGAAAAAGAAAAATAATTATAATTAATTTAAAAATAATTTGTATTTTTAAGTGTATTAAATATTTTGTGTAGGTTATTTATTGTAATTTTATTACATTAAATATATTTAACCTATGATTTTTCATTCCCTAAAAAAAATATGATTTTTTATTTTTCGCAAGTTTTCTTTTTAAAATTTTTTTTATGATTATATTTAAATTTTTGCCTCAAATATTATTTAGTTTATCATATATATACATTTAAATTTCTTATATAATATAGTCTAATTTCGTATCTATACCATTAAAGAAAGGAAAATTTTATGGTAATCATAAAGAGTATTAAGTAGAATAAAAAATGTAGTAAAAAATAATTATATTTAATCATAAAATATTTTTGAGGAATAATTTTGATTAGTTAAGTGTGTTAAATGTTTTGTGTGATATGATCTTTATTTTATTGATAATTAAAAAGCTGATGATTGTTTTATTTTCTTAGTAATTAAAAGATTGATGGTCATTCTCCTTCAATCAATATTCTTATAAATTTTTATCCTCACCCTTCACAAAACCACAATTTTTCTTTTGAGAGTTTTTCTCTTATAATTTCTACTATATTCAATGTATAGTGAAAAAAAGTACAATTTCATCTGTTATATTACCTTTATTTTTGTAACCTAAAGCGAAATAGGTTTACTTTTACGATTGTTATTTTATGTACAGTTAAAGAAACAAATTACTTCAATTTTATATATTACATTATTTTTATTTTTATAATTCGAAGCATCGCGATGGTTCTTTTCTAATTTATAAATAAAGTAATGAGTAAAGTGATTCTATCAATATTTGTTGAGTTGAGTGGAAAAAATTTAATATCTCTATAATGAGGCATTAGGTTTGAATCTTACAAGTGTTTAATAGTTTTTTTCTTATTTATTAGATAATTAACTATTAATTATATGATTTTACAAACCAAATAATTATTTTTTGAAAAAGATGTAGTTTGTAAAATATTAATTTTTAATTCTAATTTCTTATATTTTCCCTATGTAATAGTGAGTTTTTATGTTTTTGTATAGGTTTATTTCTTAGCAGGGCATACATGAGGTTTTTTTTAGTTTATTTTTTACATTTGAATATTGATTTTTTTAATCTCTTATTCTTCTCTCTCAATTAAAAGATATGAATTGTGGTATTTTGAACTTTTAGTTTTTAAATTATTTTGCAATTCGATCATATCAAATAAACAATTAAAATACATAAAGATTGTTAAGTTTTATTCTGAAAATTATGATTGGATAATCAAGATTCGTGTGTTATCGATTATGAAACATTTATAATTATAAAATCAAGAAGAATAATAATACAAAAATGATTTTGTTGATAAAAATATAAATTGATTGTTTTAAGTGTTGGAAAATTTAGTTTATTAATTTAACAAATTTTTTTATGTTGTTTTGTAAGTAAAAACTATATCAATTACATTTTTTTATATCTTATTTTGATGAGTTAAAGTAATTAAACTAATAATGAAATTAGTTTATTTTAATTTTTATATATTGTTAATTGTTTTGTGTTTGTATATACCATTTTACATTCTGTATAAAATGTTGATATTCTCTATTTTTATTTATTAGTTTATTGCTTATGGCAATATCATTTCTCATTTTAATATAAGTTTTTATTTTTATGCTTTCTTTACCTCTTATTTTGATGAGTTAAGGTGATTGTATTAATAAACACTAGAAGAGAATCCTTCGCGATACTCAGATTATAAAAATAAAAATAATGTAATATATGAAATTGAACTAATTTATTTTTTAAAATGTATATAGAATAACAATTGTAAAAGTAAACTCATTTAGTTTCAAGTCACAAAAATAAGAAAAATATGAAATTGTATTTTTTTCACTATGCATCGAATATATAATAACAATTATAAGATGAAAACTCTCAAAAGATAAAGGGTTGTTTGGTAAAGGATGAGGATAAAAATTTACGGGAACATTAATTAAAGGAGAATGACCATCAACCTTTTAGTTACCAAAAAAATGAAACAACTATAAGGCCTTTAGTTACCAGAAAAAAATGGTCATATCACAGAAAATAATTAACATACTTAAATAATCAAAAACTTCTCTCAAAAATATTTTCTGATTAAATATAATTATTTTTTACTCCAATTTTTATTCTATTTGATACTCTTTATGATTACCATAAAATATTCCTTTTTTTAACGGTATAGATATGAAATTAGACTATATTATATAAGAAATTTAAATGTATATATATGATAAATTTAATAACATTTGAGGTAAAAAATTTAAATATATTCATAAAAAAATTTTGAAAAGAAAACTTGTGCAAAAATGAAAAATCATATTTTTTAGGAAATAAAAAATCATAGATTAAATGTATTTAATACGATAAAACTACAATAACTAACCTACACAAAGCATTTAATACACTTAAAATATAAAAAATATTTTAAAATTAATTATAATTATTTTTCTCTCTCTCCTCTTGCCTACATGACATTCTCTATAGTCTCTGTAAGGCTTTTCTTCAATATTATGATGATATAGATAAATGAAAAAAAAGGTCAAATTTTATATTTAGTCCTCTACTTTAATTTGATCAAATTGAATCTCTTTACTTTTATTTATTGTGAATTTCAGTTCAATTACTAACGGTTTTCACTATTAATTATACTGACGCGGCATTGATCATATTGACATGACATTAACTTTGATGGCGTGTACCTATAAAAAAATATTAAAAGATTTTTATGTGACCTTGTTTTGTCATTAATATATACCTTTTAGACATGATTATGAAATCTCTCATAAAAAAATATGAAATTAAATATTCAAAAAAATGATCTGTCCAAGGTGAAAGCTATATTATATGATAAAAAAGAGTCACGTGAGATTTTTTAAAAGCAATTATCGTTATAATCAATGTCACGTTAGTATAGTTTTAATTATGAAAATTTAATACCCTTAGGGATTGGACTGAAATCGACCATAAATAAAAGTAAAAAGACTCAATTTGACAATAAATAAAAATAAAGAGATTTAATTTGATCAAATTGAAGTAGAGAATTAAATCCACACTTTCTGTATAATAGAGAAACTAATTATATAATTCAACCAAAAAAAAATCTAAGAGACCTAGTCAAAAAAAGTAATGTGATTCTAGTACAGCATTTCATGTTAGGCAAGCAAAGTACTATGCTACAATAGGAGGCCAAACAAATTGACTGACATTATAAACTTATATTAAAAAAAAGAAGAAATTAATTATTTTCATATTATAACTCCTTTACCATTGTTAGGCACTCATTAAGCTTTCCTTTAAAAGAATACCATTGAAGAAGACGAATTATGTGGCAAAAAGAGCTTGATTATGAAAATACTTTGAAAAGCCATATGACTTAATTTACAGAGTTTGAATGTTCTTAACATTTTTCAAGCTCTACAGTATATATAAAGTTATAAACCATTCAAGAGGACGATTCAACACAGAATAGTTCTACTTCACATTTTCAAGCTCTACAGTATATATAAACCATTAAGAAGAGTATATAAACCGAAAAAATGTGCTTTATATATTACTTTTGAATAAAAATCTCCTGTCCCATCTCAATGTCTCATTTTGTACCCTATACATCACAACCTGTCATGTGTTCTATTAACTTAATTCCTCTTATTCCTTATTTAGTTTTAACAAAATAAACAAAGAAAAACATCATTATTTTTTTATTGATATAAATTAAAACCCTATATTAACAATATCATAAACATAGAATTTTACTCTCAAAATTACAAAATTTTAATTTGGGGTTAAACTTTTATTATAGAGAGTCTTTTTTCTCTCAAGAATAATTTTAGGAATTTTTGTTTAAAAACTCCCTAAAACCAAACAAGGAATAATTAAAATTAACTGAATGAGACACGTGATGCATTTTGGTAAATGGGGGCATAAAATAAGGCACTAAAATAGAATATGTGATTTTCATCTATTACTTTTCTAAGAAAAATGAAGAAAATGTTAAGAGGACTATTTTCATGGGCCATAGCTATTTTCCTATTTCTTATAATTTTTCATTAAAATTCAAATCTTATAAATAAAATAAATAAATTTAAAAAGGGATCTGACGCACCTCTAATAAAATTAATCATCATATTAATACAAAATAACGGAATTTTGTTATCATTTTTTTTGTTTTTCACTTGGTATCTAGAGCTTTACTCTAATTAATCTGGATTCGATCCGCGTCGCGCACCTGGATATAATGGCACATCTGAATATGGTAGGTGAGTCTCCTAACGAGAATAACTACGTACGTAAGGTCTCGAACTTAAAACCTGTTTAAACTGAAACAAACCGATCCAACCCACATTGGTAAATTTTGTTATCATTTACTGTCAAGAAAAACTAACAATAGTACTAGATTTTAGCAGTGCTGTAAATCTGTAATCTATAAATTTTCTTGCAACAGAACTTCAGAACAGACCTTATGTACATAGGCTGTAACTTGGAACCACGGCCACGGGCCCACGGGTGCTTTCAGTCTTTGACTTAAAATCGCCCTTTATATTCGTTCTTCGGAGTTACCTTGTCGACTGTCTAACTCCACATCACTTCACTCTTTCACTTCTCAGACCATGCCCATCCTTCGCTTCCTTTTCTTCCTTTTTCTCTTATTCTTCTCAGTTCATTCCCAGGAAGAGACTCCAGTATCTCGTTTCCGACGTTATCTTCAATTCAATACTGCTCATCCCAATCCAAACTACGCCGACCCGGTCTCTTTCCTCATCTCCCAAGCCGACTCCATCGGCCTCCAAACTCGAACCGTCGAGTTCACCCCTTCTAAACCAGTTCTCCTTCTCACATGGCCTGGCTCCGACCCCTCTCTTCCTTCCGTTCTTTTCAACTCCCACCTCGACTCCGTCCCCGCCGAACCTACCAAATGGATCCACCCTCCTTTCTCCGCCACTCTAACCCCCGACGGTAAAATCTACGCGCGTGGTGCTCAAGACGATAAATGCATCGCCATGCAATACTTGGAAGCCATACGCAACCTCAAGGCTAAAGGGTTTGTTCCTTTACGAACTGTTCACATTTCTTATGTTCCTGATGAAGAGATTGGCGGGTTTGATGGGTGTGCCAAATTTGTTAACTCCAAAGAGTTTGAGGATTTGAATGTTGGGTTCGTTTTGGACGAAGGGCAGGCTTCGACTGGCGATGAGTTTAGAGTGTTTTATGCTGATAGGTCGCCTTGGGGACTTATAATAAAGGCTAGCGGAGCTCCAGGGCATGGCTCCAGGATGTATGATAATGGGGCAATGGAGAATCTGATGAAGAGTATTGAAGTTATTACTAAGTTTAGAGACAGTCAGTTCGATGTTGTGAAAGCTGGGGAAGCTATGAACTCCGAGGTTGTTTCGGTTAATCCTGTTTATTTGAAGGCTGGGATACCCTCCCCAACTGTGAGTTAGTTTCTGATATTTGTGTTTTATAGAGTAATTGCTATTTGTGGATGCTGTTGATGATGGGTGGATTTTTGTTTGTGTAGGGATATGTGATGAATATGCAACCTTCTGAGGCAGAAGCAGGATTTGATCTTAGGTTGCCGCCTACTGTGGATCCCGATCTTATTAAGAAAAGAATTGCTGAAGAATGGGCACCGTCTAGAAGGAACATGACATATGAGGTAAAGCCGTAAAGGGTAATTTTTCAGTACATTTTTGTGGTTGTACAAGTATTCATTTATAGATGCTCTGCAACTACAGTGTTGTTTTTTATAACAATTGAGTGAGTTGATTGCTTTAATTCGAATTATTTTATGTGCTCAAATTCTATTTTTGTAGTTTAGTAACATACACATACACAGTGCCCCATGCGTGCATCATCATTTTGTGTCTTCAAATGTTCATTATTTTTTCTACTCACTTTTAAATCATCATTTCTGGATTGGATTGGTTAGTCTTCAAATATAGGCACTGCTAAGACTCACCTATCTGGCCGTAACAGAGCAAATCCTTGAAAATTAGATAAAAACCGACAATATGACAGCTTTGAAATTGCAATAAAAATGGTTGGCCTGTGTTTACTGCCAATGGGTGAAAATTATGCCGTTGCAGTCTTGATATAGAAGTACGGACAATCATCTTGAGTTTTGTTTTGAGTGAAAATTATCTAGGAGTACGGACAATAATTTTAATCAGTAAAATCTTATGGTGCAAAACTCAACCTCTTGTTGAATTTTGAGTTTTGTTTTCGCTTTCTAATTTGGTTTTGGACTATTGATGGCCAGTTTAAAATGCATTCTGACCTCAATTTTCTTGTTTCTGAGATCTGCTATGTTTTTGTTGCTGGCTTTTCTTGCATAGTCAATGTACGCCTTAAACATGCGATGACATGTTTCAGAGTGCTGGTTTTACCTTTAGCAGTTCTGCAAAATCAGCATAGGATTTTGTTGTCTCTATGACATCTAAATAAATATATGCATACTCTATCTATTTTAAGAGAACCCTCATGTTGCAGAGATCATAGACCGTATGGTACCAGTTTGGTTCAGTTTTCAGCCTTATTATATACTTGTTCAATACTAGTGTTTTTTAGTAGTGCTTATCATCAGATTATTAGTTGGGTGGCATCTTTGCGAAGAGGTAGTTAAGTGTTGACATCTGTGCCGTAAAAGTTTTTGAGATTAATTTTAGGGGTTAATTACCATTAAAATAAAAGTATTAACAAGTAAGAACTCGTTTTGTGAGGTGCTAAGTGCTATCCAGTTTGGCAGATTATTGAGAAAGGCCCAATAAGAGATTACATAGGCGGCCCTTTATTGACAACGACAAATGATTCAAATCCCTGGTGGCCTGTCTTCAAGCAAGCTATTGAGGCAGCTGGAGGAAAACTTTCAAGGCCTGAAATTTTAGCTTCAACAACTGATGCACGATTTATGAGACAGAGAGGAATTCCTGCTCTTGGTTTCTCCCCAATGACAAACACTCCCATCTTGTTGCATGACCATAATGAGGTTTGACTAATTGCCAACATATCATCACATTTCTTATTATTAAGCAGCATTCTTTTTTTGATACTGGGTCCTGTCCTGCAGTTCCTGAAAGATACCGTGTACTTGCGGGGAATTGAAGTGTATGAATCTGTAATAAGTTCTCTGAGTTCCTTTAAGGGAGAATCTCCTCTAATGCATTCAACTAGTTGATTAATGGTAGACACTTCGCATGTACTGAAGTCAACATTGTTGTGGTACTGTCACATGGTATGATCAATGATCTTCTACTTGCTGCCATTTTGCAAAAATTTTAACAATATATATGCTTTTTGTGCGTAACAATATCTAATTTGCTTGTTGCTGTGTTCTTTCCATAAAATCATTGTTTCATTTCCATAACATGGACTGGCTCACTATAATCTTGTATCAATAAGAAGCAATACATTAAAATCCGTGTGACCACTACCAATCTAGACGTGATATTTCAAATGCCTTATTTAGCCTCCTTTGGTATTGAAACTAAATGTACATAATATTGTTTAATGAACAAAATTTTATATAAGATGAATCTCACCCTAGAATCTAATACACACAATCGCACCTTTTTTTTGGGTCATTGTGTTTGTTGTTGGAATACTTTATGTGCAAGAGTTTGGTTGTTTTGCTCTGTCTCATCATTTTTAAGCAGTGAGGATTAGACTGGTTGTTTAGAGTTCATTTGTATTTCTATTTGAATTAATTAATTGTTTGGAATCAATACATGTTCTATCTGAGTTGCTAAATGTATTCAATATTGATTCTATGTGAAGCTTCCTGCATAAACTTGTATACCATGAATTTAAATTTTTGATGTGTATGCATACATGCTTTTGAGGTGCAGATAGGATACTCTAGCTTGAACATATGCACAATATACTTTTGGTCTTTAAGATTATGTTTGGTAGCTAGGATGTGATAATGTGGAGATTTTGAAAGTTAAGGGAGTTGCAAAGCAGAAGAAAGTCTAATGATTCCAACATGCTTGTGAGGTAGGACAGAGGAGAAATAAAATTCGAAGAGAGAATGGAGAGAGAGATAAGAGGAAAATCAGATGGAAAAGAAACATGGCAATGAGAGCGGAGAAAAAGGCAGAAACAGATGGGAAGGGAAATTGGAAATGGAAAAACATTGATTTGTTTTAGATTGTTTTCTGTACTAGTTGATAAACAAAAAGATCCTAAAGATAGATGTAAAATACAATTGAGTCCATGAAACATTACATAGTAATGAGATAAATCCTACATCCTGCAATTCCTTCTGGATCATCTTCGCTTTCATTAGCTTGGGCAAGGGTGAATAAACCGATTTTGATTAGATATTTTTTGCATTGTTTGTAGTTTGTAATTTCTATTTCATCTCGTCTATGTGGATCACATTACAGTTACTATCTGTGACGTAGGTTGAATTTCTTGTTGAATCATTCTCTTGGTTTTATAATAGTTGAAATCGGAATCATTTCAGGGTCGAAACTCGAAATGCTTCAGGCTTCAGCTTTCAGGTTATTGACCTTTGCATCAATTTATACTGAGATTGGTGGACTCATCGCAAATTCTTGGAAAGGACACTAAATGAGCAGGGCTCTGTGTATGTTCATTGTTCAATAAGAGAGGAAACACGGAATCCACTTATCAGCTGCTGAACAGCCGATCCGTATCTGTATCTGTAATAAATGTCCCTTTGAGGAACACCGTGTCATCTGCCAATTTGAACTCATTATTTTGCAATGAAATGAAATATAGTTTAGTGAAAGGGAATTCAAGGAAAATACAAGGCAGATCTTCAACTCCCAGAAGCATCATACTTAACGTGGGTGCATAAAATTCTACATCCCAAAAATTTGCCCTTTTAATCTGTCTGTCTCTGGGGACGAGTAGCTAAACACCAGAAATGAACCTCTCAATGCATGGATCATTCATGACTTTCTGAAGCTATTGGTTTATTCAAGTGTCTGAAGTCGTCGATTTGGAAGACAGTTGTACGATACTGAGTTTGGTTGGACACCTGAATAAATCTACAGCCACCAATCTTTTTCATGTTTAATTGTTGATGTTAACAATTAGAAGCCCCACTTGACAAGCTTATCGAAAGTCACGGTGCATTAGGAACAAGTCCCACTCAGGTAGGCCAGGTTTAATTTTACTTCAACAGAATTGCATTTCACAGCAATTACTTCTGACTGCAAAGATGAAAAGATGATGTAAAGAGGCAATAGTCTAGAAAATCAGGAACCAGAAGCTAATAAGTCTTCTCTTCTTCATAATCAATCAATAAACAAATACTTTTAGGTTTTACTTGGTACGAAGGATGGAAAAATGAAAAGAAAGAAAATAGGAGGAGGAGAAAAGTAGGAAGATGGAAAATAAAATTATTTTTCCTCTAGTATGCTTGGTAGAAAAGATAGAAAAATGAGTGGAAAAATTAATTTTCTTTCCTCTCGTTGGTAGGTAGAAGAGAAAAATGAGAAGAAAGAAAATCAATTTAATATATTTTTATCATTATATCCCTTATTTAGGATATTAGTGAGTAGTTGTGTTATATATTAAAATATTTTTGGTAATGAAAGATGTATAAGTTTTTTTACCTTAATTAATTAGACTCACATTATTTCCTCTCCACTTTTCTTTCTAAATTTGAAGAGGTTTTGAATATGAAACATGAAAGAAAATATCAATTTTTTCAATTTTCTTTCCTCTCAAATTTTTTTTCAACCAACCACTTCAAAATTTATTTTCTCTCTACTTTTCTCTTCTACCAAATAAGGCTTTAAGGACCAATAGTTCAACTCAATATATATGAACCTTAAGCTGGATCTCATGTTCGAATTTTATAAATAAAAAAAAATAAATTTAGGAGCGTTTCTTACCGTTTAGAGTCTGATGCTACTTGATTTCATGATAATCGAGGTCAAAACCTATGTTTTAACGGAATGCATTATTAAAGAAACAAAAATAATAATAATCGAGTTGCGGTATTGGCCCCACCAAATCAAAGATTGTATTCATTATTAGTAGTAAAACATGGCAAGTGGATAATATTCAAAGACCCTTTGAGGCTTTGACCTCATATGTTAGAAGTTGCAATTAGGTTATTTCTGAGTTCGAATCATTTTAAATTTATTTAGGTAAGTTCAACCTGAAATTCTGTTCTAGTGTAATTTTTGTATGATTTTGCCATCTCTGACTCTAACCAGTAATTATAGTAGATTGAACTGAACCCTATGGTTTCCAAATTCATGTAAGCAGTTAATTAGGTGACTGGCCTTCTGTCACCAACTCATAGAGATGATTAATCCTATATGTTCAGGACCTTCTTCCACATCTAATAATTACGATTACCATAAACTTTTCTTGAATAAAAACTAAACGGTAAGATTAAAAACATTTTCACACAAGGAACAGAAAGACTGGAGTTTCTTGTCTCATTCTATACGCAGCAACTTCAAGCTGTAGAACTACAGACATCAGCAAATCAAAGCAACCGCGTAAAGTGTGTTCCAGCTAAAACAAGATCTCATCTTGTTAATTGAGAGAGATGAAAGGGATCATCATCAACAAGCTTATCTCTTGTAAGCTAAGATTGTACTTTTGAAAGGTGTTAATCAAAACTGAGAAAGTTTTTGAAGATATAAAAGGATTTAAAAAAAAAGGAAAGGATGGCATTCATTTTCAGGGTCCTTTTCCTAGCTTGTTTTCTTCAATTTTCCATAAAATGACAAGTTCATTTGTTTATTAAATTAATTAAAACAATGGGTATATCTCCCTGGAAAACATACAAGGTTTTGAGCTTTGAACTCTTGTTATAGAAAAACAGAGTGCTCTGCCTCAGCAAAATGGGGGGGCATTCAGAGAACTTGCTTCATCAATGGGATGCAGCTGTATTATTAAATCTGATCAGATTTGTCCATCTTTTTCCTATTCAAATTGCCCATATCTATGATACAAATAGAGAAGAAGTTGTTGAACTGCATATTTTCAGAAAATAAAAATGTCTTCACATCCCATGAAATGGTTCTTTTTCTTTCTTTTTTTGTTCTCCAGCTTTCAAGTCAACAACTCCCTCTCCCGAGTGCCACTCTCTATGAATTCTTTATTAATTACACAATCCCAAGGAAAAAGACAACTTTTCTTACGTGAGCCATCTCTCTGGATATGGTGGTTGTTGTAAGATTTGATCATGATTCCTTGTTTTCCAGGAAGTTTCTCCATCTTCGTATCAGAAAAAAAAAATATACAGAGAGAAGGAAGGAAGGATTTTGATTCTCTCTTCCAAGGCCTTAACCCACATGGATCTTGCCTCTCTATCATCCAACATACTTCAACCTTTGAAAACTTTCCGAGCACTTTCGCCCATTCCCCTTATCCCAGTCACTCCCCATATTTCAATATTTATGGAAAAGTGACTGGTCTAACTCTTCCCTGCCAATTTGGCTAGCCAAAAATATTATGGTCCTACTTCCAGTTGGCCAAAGGCTCCAATCCAAGCCATTTTTCAATGCACGATCTCATTATTTCCTTGTCAGTTTCCTCGATACATCCGGTACGGAAGGGTTATGGGCAGTACGGTAGTGTCAATGCGGTACTGTCAATGCGGCAATGCCAGTTAAGCAGACGCAAAAGAGAGAACAAGATTTTGTACATAAAGATTCAATTTTAATTTCACAAGTGGATAGAATATTTGATGAGACTTGAGAGGAGGAGAAGCATGAATCTTCATTTATGGCATTGCTGTTTAATTATAGGTAGGGACCTTGATAAAATGTGTGCATAAGGTAGAGATCGCTCTAGGACAGTCTTCGTATATCTGCCTTACATTGAGTACAGGGCTTTCTTGTCCCTTTAGAGTGGTTCTGGCCGTAGACAAAGGACTTCACCTTTTCACTTCTTCTCCTGCCATTTACATGCAAAAAAGTTGGATTTGATGTGATTGGCGCATGAAAAAATGGGGAAAGTAGAATTGTACTGGGAAGGAAATTCATTTGAAACATTGTACAATAAGAAACTATAAATCAGAGAAAAATGATTGAAAACGCTAAACATAACTACTGAAGATGATATATATAGCAAAGATATTGAACATCTCATTCCTAATCAAGACTCTCTCGACTGGAAATTCATTTGAAACATTGTACTTACATTCTCATGTGTCTCAATTTTTCACCCTTCAAGGTCTATTGGAGGGAAATTGGATTCAAATAGGATTAATCGTAAATCTTTAAATGCTTTATATTGAAAAAAAAATTGTGTTCGAATGTCATGTTTTCTAATGAAATGAACCTTTCATATTATGTTATTGCCCTTTTAATTGTGATTTTCTTCTCTTAGAAGTACCATTTTAATCTAAAACTACCTTAAGATTAACAAAAAAGAAACAAAGCCAAAGATGTGAATCCAAAGTAGCAGGCTTATCAAAAAAGGTACATAAAAGGTCTAGATTAAAGAGCAAAGACAACCGCCTAACGAAAAGCTTGATCTAGTTTGATCAATTTGTTTTTTTCAGATTGAAACAGCTCATTTTGGTTTAACACATGCCCAAAACATTAATAAATCAGTAAACAAAAGTTTCCCCCAGGTCCATCTGGAATGCTGTTCTTTGTTAGTCGGCTTGAATTGAACCAGAGTCTTTGTGCCACCGCTGCTGCTGCTGCTGCAACCTGCAATGCACTAGGCTCATCAGCTATGCTCAGCAGCTCAGGTCAATGTAGAAAATGCAATTTCCTTCTCATTTCCAAGAAACTATAGCCCTTGTTTCATTCCTAAGTTTCTGACAAATTTAAGATAAAGAAATGAGGAAGGATGGCCCGAACATGTGAAGGGAAATTATTTTAAAAATCCATGTTACTTATCACGAATCGACTGCCAGCAGCAGGACCTGATTGAATACACATAGCATAATTATTGCCCGTTTATTTACGACAATTCTCTCTAATTTTAAGAACAGATGCCTTCTTAATTAATTAGCACTTCATATTTGCATTTGCAATTTTATAACTGTGTGTGTTCCGCGAGTGTGGCCTTGGGAATTGGCAAGGAAGGAACGTAGAGGGAAACAGGGATTTGTACGGATTGACGACACTATTATTCTCTATTCCCACATGAAATTATCGTTGAAAAGAGCATTTCTGACGTACAAAATACAAATCTTTCTCTCTCTCTGTCTGCAATGGATCATGGCCCTTTTCTTTATGAAATTTAATGCATATATTCGATAATAAAGTAGAACACCAGATGAAGTTATGGCCAAAAATGGAGTGTTACTGTTATTATTGCTAACGTTATTAAAAACCGAACAGTTTTCTTATCTTCTTCTCTGTCAAAATTGCGTGCTTTTGGTGACCCTCCAATTGGAACTTTGCGTAGTTTTGGATGTCTCTGCAAGATCTTTGCACGTTGCAAGCCATCATTCATTTGCCCATTTGGCCTGACAAGTGGCAACAGTTGTGTGCTGGAAAAGTTGACAAAACATGCAACACCCTGCAGCAAAATAGCACTGCAAAAATACTACACAAACTTTGACCCATCGCGTTCCTAAGTGTGAAACTAATCAAATCATGGCTTACAATGGTCCATGGCCCTTGTTCGCTTATTTGTTGTCCCCAGAACCAGAATGGACATGGACGTGTTTTTTCAAACTGTAAAACCCATGTGCCCCAGGCATTTTTCCAGAGTAAAAATCTGAGAAAAAAATAAAGTAAAGCAAGTACCAGTCGTTTGATTTTGGTTTTGGCCGTACTGAAAGTAAAAGCGAATCCCCTCGGAGTTCTCAAAGCCAAAAAAAAAACAGTAAAGTCTTTAGGGGTGGCAGCCTAGTGTGCAGACTGGGAGTGAACTGAGAAACTTGGGCACAAAGTCAAGTCATGCAGGCGTAAGCAGCTAAGCAAAATAGCATGAAACAGTTGAGAGATGTCTCTTTAGGCTTTTTTATTACTATTAATAATCCACATATATACTTTAAAGAGAGAGAGATTTTGCAGTTGCATGAGGGCCAAGGGACGCGGTTTTAGAGTTGCGAGACAGAGCAGCAACAGCTGTTTTATTTTTTTTTCTCTTTCCTTGTTTTGCTTTTGTATATTGGTAATAGCCTTGGCTTAGTTCTACGTACTATTTATTTAGACTGCGTGTCTCTTGAGTGTTGTCATAATAATACTTTAAAATGCATCACAGCCCACCCAAAACAAGCTCATTAGAAAGGAAAAAAAGTAAAAAAAAAAAAAATAGCCTGCAGATCCTGGAAGTTGCCTCTGAAGAATCCTATGTTTCTCTCTCTCTATCTCGTCCTTTCTCTCTAAACTCACATTAGTATTTCAAATAAACAAATGGGTTTTTTGCCATAAATAAAAAGATATGATCAGCCATAAATAGTACATATATGAACATCAACAGTAAACATATAATATTATAAAGACCCTGGTAGAAAAAAGTTTTTGATTTGCCCTCTAATCTGGCTTTTTTATTGTCCATCTGCTGGGTGTCAACTGGTGTTGGGGGTGACTTGCTTGGTAAGTCATGGAACTCTAGAAACACCCGTTTTAACTTAAAAATTTGTAAAAAAGATTTCATTGGTAGTCTTTGCTATGTTCCATATACTTGGCTGTGTGCCCCCATGGGTTCCTGATTCAACTGCCATTTCCATTACAGCAGCAGCTAACCACAGGCATTTGGAAATTAATTGCAGAGACTTTGAAGCTGAATACATATTCCTGGTCTTTTTATCTGCCACCTAAAAAGTCAGATTAATATTGAGTACTTCATTAAATTTGAATCAGTCGCTTCTTACAACTTTCGAAATCATAATTAGCATGTTACGTTGTGGATCAAATCTCTCCTCTGGCAGTAAAATCTTTCTACAGAAAGTCTAAGAAATAACTTGTCTGTGTACCCAATGATGTGATATTGAATTATTCAAAAATGCTTTCTAGCTGTAACTTGTTAATGTACTAACTATGTTTTGAGCTTTCCTTGATATCTTCCTTCCTGCAATTATCAACAAGTAGGTTGAGTGTTGTGGTTATTGCTTATTGGACATTGACATTTCTTCTATGTAATTAATTAATTTTTGGCTATATTTTATTTTTCTTCCACAACATATTTGGTGGATAAATATTTATTATAAGCCAGAAACAAGACGTTGGGGTTTTACTTTTACCATGGAGCAGCAATATTAATACCTATTTTCCATTTTATATTTAATTAATTAAAGCTGAAATATCTGGAACCATACTCATTGACCAAGGGATCTTTCCAACTTTAAAAGCTCAAGTCCTCCATCTATAAATACCTTACAAGCTTCTTTCTCCCCATATTCATCTCTTCATAGCTCAATCCTTTCAATATTTCACCAATAGAACAAGAACCAAAAAAGCAAAAGCTACCAAAGCATTTGATCCTCTAAGCAATAGATTGATTGAATCTTCTGCATACTGTTTGCTCATCAAGGTGTTGATCAATTGTTAACAGAAGAGTACTATTCAGTAACTGTCTTATCCTTTTCTTGATATTAAGTTCCTCTCGCAAATGGTCAAGACTGAGCACAAGATCCATCCAGAGCCATCAAAGCAAATGAGTTCTGCATCAACTTCTCCAACGTCCTCATCGTCATCCTGCAAGAAGAAGAAGTACAAGGGAGTAAGAATGAGGAGCTGGGGTTCTTGGGTGTCAGAGATAAGGGCTCCAAATCAGAAAACGAGAATATGGTTGGGGTCTTATTCTACAGCAGAAGCAGCTGCTAGAGCCTATGATGCTGCACTTCTTTGCCTCAAGGGTACCTCAGCCAATCTCAACTTCCCTATTACATCCTCTCATTACATTCCTGATACCGTCATGTCTCCCAAGTCAATACAAAGAGTGGCTGCCGCAGCTGCAAACAATTTTGTTGACAATGCCACCAACACCACCATCACCCCCTCTTCCCCACCAATATCTCCCCCTCCTCCTTCCACCACCACCACCTCCTCTTCCTCCTCATCAGTCTATTCCCCGTCAATGTCCTCCTCACCCCTATCTGATATTCAAGTTGATGATGATGTTTCACTAACACAATCTTTCGCGGCTAATGATGAGCCTGCTATTCCTATGATGGAACCATGGTACTCTTCATTTGACAGCCTCCAATCTCCTAAGTATATTGATCAGATGTTAGCCTCCTTTGATCCGCCGACAATGTTCGATGATTTTTATGAGGAAGGTGATATTCGTCTATGGAGTTTCTGCTGAGGGCAAAATGAAAAAAACAAAAAAAGTTCAAAAAAGTCAAGGCATTACACCATTCTTTTTGTCCATTATTATTCCTCTATTCATTGATGATCTTCATGATGTTGCTTGAAGATGTTACAGACAGTGACCCAAAATTCATATTTTAGTGTATTTTTTTGAGGTAGGAAAAGGAAATCCGCATGGAGAGAGATGAAACATTTTTTTGCAAATCTCTAGTGGGGGGTTTCTACATAAATTCAATTTATTATATTATTATGTTCTCAATGATGCAAAGTGTGTCATATTCAATATTGTTATTATCAATGATCATCTTAGCTTTGTAATGGAACACATAAGAGAGAAGAAAAGGAATTATTTCTTCAAGTCTTATTGTCAAAATCTGACGGTGTTTTCCATTTACTTTCACATGCCCTTGGAAAGTGTACGGATGCACACAGTTTATCATATTTGATGTTAAAAATGTCTCTTTCACTGGGAACAAACAAATACAGAGTTTGTTGAAACTTGAAACCATATGTAGTTGTTTGTTTCATATTAAAAAATTCAGAGTTTCCAGTATCTGCCATAAGGAACCATAGTAAATTTCCATTAATGGACCACGACATCTAAATCTACATTAGATTCAGATGTTGGTATATGGCTTGCAGCTTTTACAAGTATCCAGGTTTCATGACACAAAAAACTAACAATCTTTCATCAGTATAGGCTTCAGGCAGAGAGAAAAACACATAATCTATACGCGGCCACGAACTTTTTAAACTGTCCAGAAATTGGTAAACTTGTATGGAAATTGTAAAGTTTATCCTGCAGTTGACAAGCTTCAAGCATGATGATGAAGGTCCTTTTCGGGCCACTAGCCAAGTAGCCATTGCCTTGGTTAACAGATTCTGGAATTGGCCCAGATTCAATCCTGAAGGTGAAATCCCCTGTCTTGTAACTCCCAGATCTTGTTGTCTTTAGAACTGATTAGTTAGTATAATTAGCCATTAATTAATTTTTGGGATCTTTAGTTAATTATGATAAGATTCAACCAGAGAAATGATATGTCACTCATGGAATTATTACTTCAACCTGTTCGATCAAATGTCTGAAGTCTGAACCATTTGGCTGAAGCCAAGATTGCACATGTCCTGTCTTGTTATGGAATGGATGGCATGGGGTCCCATTCCCATTTGCTTCTTCTACATTGTATTTGGTCCCCCTTCATGTTCAGAGCTTTGAACTGTTCGTATTTCTCTATCTTCTATATTCAATATGGGTTAGACTGCCATATTGAGGGTCTACTTTTGGATTTTTGGTCCCATTTGGGGGATGAAGTTGTTGTTGAAGTCTTTGAGCACATGAAAAATTCCTGCAGGACAATTTCAAGTGTTAGAGATTCACAACATATCATGTGATTTAGAGAGAAGCATCCGACTATAGGAAGGAAAATTAATGTTGATTGATTAATTCTAGAGCATCAATCAATCTTGACAGATTTGGCTATTCTTAAATATTTTAATGTGCCTATAATGTTTGTTCATCTCAAAGTATGTGATTCTCTTGCAAACTGCAATTGGTCCAACAAAAAATTATTCCTGTTTCTTGAGGTGTAGTATGTGTTTGGGAATATTTTATGATAATATTACTATAGATCAGAACTTTCCAGGGTAAAAAAGGGCCACATCATTTTTTTGTCATAATAGAGTGATTTTGCATTACCACAGTTTGAAACGTACCTCTCGGAAAAGTTACTCCTCATGCATCCAATTCGATGGAGAACTTAAACCTTTTCTAGTGAATCCCAAAAGTCCTCAAAACCGATGTCTATATGACAATCAAACTTTGCTAAATTATTAGCCCATCTCTTCTTGCAAAGTATATGATGGATACTAGAGTTCTTTTCAAGGATAAATGCATCCTTCATCTATGAGGTGCCTTATTTCAAAAGGAAAAATGTATTAGGCAATACTGGCAATACTAACAAGTGTTGGTTAAGGTATTAGCGGCCTCCACCTCGGTAAGGGGAGAACATAAGTTCGATTTTCCGAAAACGTATTTGTTGAAAGAATTTTATCTTTAACATTCTCGATCCAAAAAAGATTAGTTTTGAGTTAAAGGATCAAAGATATCCTTGATTTTTTTTTTCTAAAAAAATGTATTGGTCAATGCCAAATGCAGTAATTTTAACCTAAAAATAGGAATTGATGCATGGTTACTTATTTGCTACTTTGCTTTTGTTTCCTTTTGCTTTCCCTTTTTCATTTTTTTAAGGAATCTTCTTGCTCCTTATTGCAGAAGTTAGATCCAACATCCAACATCGATCGTGACAACAATGATATGGGTTTGGACTCATTAAGACAAATAAAAAAGAATTAAGTTAATTAATTTGTATAATAACACATATTATGGAGCTTTTTTTTTCCCTTTTTTGAAAAACAGACAGTAATAATGGAGATCTTTATATATACAAAATATCATGTGATCTACACTAATCATTTATTGTTTTTAATCTTTAAACTATGCTAAAGGGTTAATTCAGTACTGCATTCCTAATCAATCATGCCTTTTGGGTTTAAGATATTTTCATTAATCATTACACCCAAAAATTCTTAGATGATTCGTCCCAAAAAAAAAAATCGTGGAGGGAGTCTTTTGTCAATTTATTGAAAACTTTTCTTATATATCAAAAACGGAATTATTGGCCGGGATTAACATTCAATTTTTGATAGTCTTAAATATTAAAAAAAAAAAACTAAAAGATTAAATCCAAAACTCTTTTCTAAATCTGCCAAGAAAAAAAAAAGAAAATAAAAGGCCAATATTATTAATTTATTATTATCATTCGCTTTTGTCTTTTGGATCCAACTTGACATTAACTTTTTCATGGATCCAACTTTAAGTCAGTGAAGCCCACAAAAAACCCATTAAGCATAAAATAGAACCCGATTTTCTATCCAACTAGTTGAAAGCCCAATCCAACTCAGTGCTTTACTTCTCGCCTGAAGTGACAAAAAATGTGAAAAACCTATTCCAGTTCATATTCATTGCCGATTAGTCCATTTCTGCTTCTTCTCCATCACTTCGGCTTTGACACACAACCTGACCAATACAATGGGTTTCTCCAAGGACCAGCTGCTTGCCCGTTTAAAGGTTCAATAGTTTGGGATTGATTTTTGGTTCAAGTTCTTATACTATTGTGTTAACTTTTTTTGAATATCATAACCCACGTAGATTTTAGGCAATGATTCATTGTTTACCCTTCAGTTTTGATTTGGATTTCATTATTTTGCTTTAAATTTGGTTTTTTCATGGTGAGAATAGAGCATGTACGGGCTAAATCCCAAAGTTATGACGTTTTACAGATGTTTGCACTGTGATAGATGAAAAGAATGTGAATTGTATTCCTTCTAGTGATATGGTGTTGATTCAGCACTATTTCTCCGTTTTTGTTCAATTATGTTTGTTTCAATGAATTTATATCCATTCCACGACCTATTGAAAGGAAGTGAAACTCTGATATTATCAATGGAGTACATTATCGTAGGCATTAGCTTGCTTTATTTTATAGTAGCTGTATATGTTCCCTTTTCTTTGATGACTTATACGTACATTGGGATTTTTCAGGAGCTTCAAATAGATTTTTTCCAATATGAACATCCTGTTGTTTTGACAGTGGAAGCCCAGGTAAACTTGGCTCATGAATCTCTTTTTCACAGACGGATGCATTTCAATTTCATAAATTCTAAAGCTAGAATATTTCTTCGTATTCAGGCAAAATATGTTGGGAGTATGGGAGGAGCACTGAGCAAAAATTTGTTCTTGAAGGTATGATGTTTGAATCTGGCTGTTATTTGCACATCTACAATGATTAATCTTGGCGTTGTTTCTGATCTAGTATTATTTTCATTGTTTGAGTGATTGTAAATGGTTATCCACGCAGGACAAAAAACATAGGTACTATATTGTTTCTGCTCTTGCAGATACAAAAGTTGATATGAAAGGTATGCACGTTCTTTCCAGCTTGACTTCTAATAATCTTTTTATATAATGTATGGTAATAGTGTAGTAGTCTCACATGTTAGCATCAATATGGCTAGTTTAAGTAATTTTGAAATGTTCATGAGAGTTTTGTGCGGCTTCAAAGCTGTGCAGTTTTATCTCAGAGGCTTGGTTTGGGAAAAGGCGGTCTAAGAATGGCTCCAGAAGAGGCCTTGGGTGAGATACTTCAGGTTTGTGTTTATGTTTGTTTAAACTTGTTTATAGCAAAATGTTCTGAGATTTTAGTATGATTAAGTATGTGGAGTACATATAGATGTCTTTGCCTCAAATTGCTTAATTCTTTTCTAAAATATGTTATCATGTTTAAACATGATTGCTTCATCCTATTTAACAGGATTTAAAGAAAATGACCACCTGCTTATCAAATGATATTTACTATTTTTTTTCTGATTAAAAATGATTGTTAGGTAATAAGTATCGAGTATGTTTGTCAATAACAATTGTCGTAAATATGATAGCAAGATTTTAATTCACTCTTTTGCGTTGTTGCTTCTGTATTCCCCTTTTTAAGGTGCCACTTGGATGTGTTACCCCATTTGCTGTAGTAAACGAATCGGCAAGGTATGCATTTCAGTTTTATTTACTCCAAACTTTGACTTTTTTTTACATTTTAGTTAATGCCACATGTAACATTACTTTCTTAGTATTGGATAAGTTAGTTGGCTGCATACAGGTAGGGAAGTCCTTGAAGCTCTGGTTCTTGTGTTTGTCTCTTGGCTGTCATTAGGACTCCATGGTGTTCAATTTGTAAAGCCCCCAAGTGTGCAAATTTAATTATTGCTGATGTAATGTTTTCTGTGGTCAGATTTCGTCTGCGAAGGACCTCAAATTCATAAATAGTTAAATACACATTATAAGATGTTTGCGTCAACCTCTAAGAAATTTTATTATGTTCTTCTTCATGTTTTTCTCAAGAAGTGTGCCTCATTGGCCCTACCTTTGTCTTTGAAAATTTCAGGATGGCTTGGAAATGAGATGATTGGATTGGTTTTTATCCCTTATTGATGTCTTTTTTTTTTGGCTAAGCTTTCTTATTGATGTCTAATGTGTTAATATCTTTAAGTAAACTGAAACTGTTCTCCCTAAATTCAGTAAACTGAAGTGAGCCACATTGTTCACTTTTCTTTCTCGCTTTTGTGCATCCATGAAAAGAGGTTGTGCCTATGTGAAAAGATGTAAATTTCTCAATAAGCACTGCAAAAACTTCTATGCTTAATTGTTTATCTGTAAAGATTACTTACTTTGTTTTTGCAGTTTTCTTCAGTGTATTTATAATGTTAATTTCCTGTTGTCATTTTCTGAAGACATGTCTCACTATTGCTGGATCAAGGATTCAAAACTCAAGAGCGTTGCTTCTTTCACCCACTCTCCAATGACATGTCAATCTGTAAGTCAGACGATAAAAAGAACATACAACTTTTTTTCAGCTTACTGCAACGATTATGTTCTCATGTCCCATTATCCACTTTGAGTTCACTTTTGTGCTTTATTTTGTTACCTCCAATGATCTAGTCCTTGTAGGAGGTTGTTTGAAGAGGGAGTCTTTTTCTGCGATGAACTGGCTGTTCAATAGTAAACATCTTATGTTTTAGAATTTTGTTTCCTATTTGCTTTCTACATGTGCAACAGAATCCTGCATAGTATTGTTCTCCCTTTTTGGTTATGGTAATGCAAATTAGGAAACCTCTTGGTGCTTCCTTTTCCATCCATTCCTGTTTGTTGGTTTTGTTACAAGTATGAATGGTATAACTTGTCATGGGGTATACAATTTAGTCATTGGGATCTAGAAGACTAGAACTCACATCATAGAAAGAAAGGTGACTGGCTGGCATAATAAGCTATGGCTTTTTGTAACTGGAAATCAACGAGTAATCTTCGTCAATACCACTTTAAAGACCTTTGAGTTCTGAACTTTTTATCTTTTTTCTGCCTGATTGGACTAACTCCCAACTGATTTATCACCAGCTGTAACTGCCCACGGTCTTGACAAGTTTCTTAAATCAATTGGGAGAGAGCCATCATACGTGGATTTGGAGGTACTTTTAAAATTTCTTAATGTTTCTCATTTCATCAGTAATGATTCGTCAGATTAGCTTATCTAATATCAGTTTACTGTTGGTAGGCTAACCCTACTGTAGGGAAAGATCAACCACCGGATCTAGCTGCTTTTGTTCCATCAGGTTCCACAGCTCTGCCAGATCTTCCTGAAAAAGCACCTTCTTCGCAAGATTCTACTGGAAATCATGTTAGTGCAGGAAGTAATTCTGCAGCAGTTGCAGGTAATTTATTTATTTAAAAGAATTGTGATTGACCATTTGACTATCAACTCTAAGATTCTCACTTCAAGTTTCTAATTCCTCAAGCTTGTTACTACTCAGAATATCTTGGACAAGTAAAAGAAAGTTCATCTGTCCCTTCATTTTATTGAGTTAGTCTCTATTGAGTTTGAAATTTGACATGGTTGAACTTGAAATCTTGTTCAGGATTCCCCTTTTTCTAATTGATCCCATGACTGATACCTGTTTCATTCTTGAGGTTTAGCCAACCATTTATTCTTATGGACTATAAATTTGCACAGTCGATATGATTATTAACATTTCTTGTGCAGCAACTGCTATATTAATCGTGGAAATGTATCGGTATTCATAGAGCAATTTGGACAGAAAGATGCCAAATTTAATCATTGTCAACTTATGATGCCCTGAACCCTAGTGGTACACATGTAGAAGCCACTTGCATAATTGAGCAAACATAATGGATTTTGTTGAAAACTTGGGGTAGTAAGAAAAATGCTGATGTGCCTGGTGATTTAATGTCGTGGTGGCAAGGGACTGTTGCCGATCTTGCATTAGGTTTATGTCACTTCCTGCAGGAAATGCACCCAAAAGTGTGTGTGTATATATATATATATTTATCTATATTTGACTTGTCTTGTAACTTTGAGGGAACTATAATCCTGTTTAGTGTGAGTTGAGGGTCTAGGTTTGCAGCTGGTGAGTCTAATAATATAACCCTTTCTATACTCTTGATGTAGCAAAAGCAGTTAAGCCATCTTGTAACGTGGACAATGTTAAGGAGAAGTCAGTCAATGGTGTGCAGCCATCAATCCCTTCTGCTGATGCTGGGAAATTTGTGGAAGAGCTTCTGGATAAAGCATCTTCCTTACTGCTTTCAGAAGTAAGCTAAATGTATACTTTTGGTCAATGTTAAACTTGGCGCTTTTCTTTTTTTCCCTCAAACTTATAAAACTAATACAGATTTCGGAGGATTCCATCAAGCAACATGGTGGACAGCTTGGAGCTGAGGTAGCAAACAATATTAAAAAGTGTCTTAGAGAAGATCTAAAGAACCTTGCTGTAAGTATCCTGTGATAACAGTTGCATGTTTCCTTCATCATTTGGTGTCTGTGTCTCGTCAGTTTTGAAAAGCATGATGAAAGAGTTGGTTTTGGTGTTTTTATTCTGTATGGCTAAGTATAACAAATTTGATAGAGCCCTCAAATGCGACGTTTATTTTAATTTTACTCTAATGAAAATGGTGGGTTTCCATTGCAGACAATATTCAAGAATACAGCATATACAGAAGGATTTTATGCCGGTAATCGCTATCAACCCAAGCGTCTTTGAATTTATTTCTGATGGTTTAACTTTGGCCATTTTGCTTCGGGGTAACAAATTCCAAGCAACAAACAAGAATCAAAAGGAGAAAACGAATTGTCATTCGTCCTGTTTTACTTTTGTTTTTTTTTTTTTTTTAATGTTTATCTTTACCAAAGCAGTTGATAGAAACCATGTATAACTATGTTTTCAGAATCAGATAAGAATGGCTTATCTTTTACTATAAAAACACTTGAAAATGGAGAGCATTGGTAGTGATCTGTCGCGTGTACAATTCCACAATGCCATGTCATTTGTCACGTGTAAACATCATCGCTAACGGTGTTTATGTTCCATGAGGTCAAAGGGTGTTAGGGCTTCTTTGAGTACAAATAAAAGGTCCAGGGCTTCAATGTATACAGTAGAAGTTTGAGGGTGGATTTGAGTAAAGCGAAAAAGTTTTGAGTATTTATTGCCATTTTCCTAATCGAATTTGAAAAAAATGGTACCTTTTACTGCCAAAAATATTGTCGAATGAAGGTGCATTCACAGACATCTGTATTTGCATTTTTAAAAACAGAGGAAGCAGTCAGAAACAACAGATCATGAAACTGTTACAGCATTTCGAGGTTATAGACGCAGCTTACTTCTTTCCCCAGTACTTTCTTTGGTTAAGTAGTTGCATCCCTATGAAACAAATTTCAGAACAAAGTTTACATGAATTGCCACTAGCAAGATCAGATCAGCTGCATATCCTAAAAGGGCAAAGGCTAAAGAATACAGCAACGATGCGAGCTTGATTCAACTGCTGGAAAAATTCATAAAGAGCATTTCAGTGTAGCAAGTGAAGTGTCGATGAACAGTAAGATATACTCTGCATGATAAAGTCCAATTATTGTCTGCTTTTAGGAATTCTATTGTTTGTTTGTTTGTTGGGCATAAAGTTGCCCTTATCTTTACTAACCAATGGATCGCAATCTTATTTTCACGGATTAAAACATGATATACATCATATGGAATGCATAAAATGAAACCTTCGAATTAGAGAAGAATCAATTCTCATTACCAGGAGGAGAAACAGCCATTCTGTCAGGATGTGGATTAATTCTCTGGTACCTTCGCCGAAAAGGCCACAAATGACTGGCGAGCTGCCTGAGCCTCAAACACCTTCTGCTATCTCTGGTAGAAACCTCAGCCGAACTTTCATGTTCAGAGATATAATTATCGCTGCTAGAACGTTCATCGTTGCTGACTGGCAACTCTTGGCGGCAGACAGGACAGGAATTGTGAAGCCTTAACCAAGGCACGATGCAATCATTATGGTATATATGGTTACAAGGCATCTCCCTTGCCTCTCCACCGACCTTGAATTCCTCTTTACAAACTGGACATTGGGAATCATTGCTTAAATGTGTTTCCGTGATCTTCACAGTTGGAATTGCTTCGATTGTAGACTCTGGAGCTGGAGGTGCTCCTGGCCGGTCATTTTGTGTTATTTGTTCGATCAAATCATTCAATCCCGCTCCGAGAAAGAAGTCTCTTGGATCAAGAGGGCGCCGGGCAGGGTCTTGTGGCAAACCTGGTTCATTAGCAGTGTCAGGACCAAAAGGACCTAGGGGTCTTAGAATAATCCAAGTCCTCGGACGTGGTACAACTTCATCAAGTTCTTGTTCTCTATTATCATATCCATCAGAACTACGGCTTCTACGCCTACGAAGACGCCCCCAGGGTCTGTTTTCAGCTTCAGAGTCTAGTAAATTGAGCCGGCGCCTGACCAAATCCCAACCTCGCGGTTGTTGATTATCAGGATTATCACGATGAAAACGCCTGAGCAACGGCCAGCCTCGAGGTTCTTGGTTATCAGGATTATCACGATTGAATAGCCTGATTGGAGGATCCATGATGAGAGAGAGTGCTTCAAGCAGGCGAGCTTCAGGGGAAGGATCATAGGCAGTGAAATCAACAACCATCCTTGGCCTGCTGATTTCCATCTCACAAACGAACTGCCCAAAACATCGAGGGCAGATGATTTCTGAAGGATTTGTAGAGGCAATCCGAACAGATTGATGGCACTGGTAGCACCAGTAAAGCTGGTAGTCCCTTCCAGGGGCGGCAGCTGCAGTGCCATTGTTTCCATTAACTCTAGGTGGGCTTAGAGACATAATCTTTTTCAGGTTTTGTCGATGATGTTTTTTTGTTTGGTCTTGAATTTTGGTTTAAGAAATCTTCAAATTGGAACATAACACATATATATACATGTACCAAGATAAGCATTAAAGTATGGCTTTCTGGTGTTGCACAAAGCAATTCTCTCCTTCTGGGTTTTCGATTTCTTTTGTACTGGTAATGTTTTTTCTGAAAAGATGCTGGTTTTGGTTTTCCAGGCTCGTTGTTCAGACTGTTATCGTCTATGCAAAGGAAAGGATGAGAAAGGCTTGGTGAAAAGGGATGTTTGTTATTGGGGAGTTTTCCGGACTTTCTTTAGAAAATTTTAAAATTGCAAGGGAATATAACGGTTAACTTTCCCGGGAAGAGACGTTAGTATCTAGGGCCAGGCTTTTGGGCTATGAAAATGCCATTTGGAATTTTTATAAGGACTACTTGAGTGCAAATTCATAATCACAAGAAGGCCATGATTATAGCCAAACGCCTTGAACAATTGTGCTGCTAATAGTGAGTTGAGTCAAGTTTGAGCAATTTCTTCCAAATCTTTTTGGCTTTTGTCTAACACCGTCTAACACAAACATAGGCTTAATATACAAAATAGCCCTCAAACTTATACAAAATTATTGTTTTGGACCTTTGAAATTTTTGGTCCTCGAACTTTTATTTTGTGTACAATGTAGCGCTTGATGCTAACGTGACGCAATGAAAAAATTTCACGTGTCAATATATGGATAGGCCATATCAGCATCAATGGTTACATTATGCACAAAATAAAAGTTCGAGGGCCAAAAACTCTAAAATAAAAGTTAAAAGGTCAAAACGATAATTTTGTATAAGTTCGAGGACTATTTTGTGTACTAAGCCCAGAAACATCCTTAAAACCGGATTCCCTATCATCACCAATAATGGCAAGCATGAAATGGGTTGCAATTTTTTTTCTTTTTCACAAAACATATTCTTAAAATTATAGGTAAATAATAACATAGAAATAATTATTAGTAAGCAAGGCAGGACACAAATTCTTTGGTAAATACAGAGCCAAATTACGGAAAATAAAGAGAACTCCTTTAGATTTTGTAAAATCTACACTATCTTTAGTTTGAATTGAAAAAAAAAAAAAATCTCCTACCCCATTCCATCCAGAGTTTACGTTTTGCCAGCTTCTCAAATCCACATACCAAACCTGACCTGTAAAGCCAAATTAATATACAAGCCTCATCAATCAATTTAAATTTTTTGGGGTAGTTTTTGGAATTTTAAAGGGATCAATTCCATATATAGTGGTAAGAGGCTGATTCAATCATTTGATCTGAACTCTTATATTTGAGTAAAGTTTTGTGTCTGATGAAGGTATCAGAAATTAAAATAAGTTCTTGCCATTTGATCATCTATACTCAGCATTCTAACATATGCAAAAGTATTGGCAAAAAGATTTAATATGCAAGGCTGACCTTTATGCAAGAGTAGTTCTTAGTTGACTCCACCAATTCTCTGTAGCAGAAAAATGAATAAATCCTTTATCAGTACCTTGGAGAAAGAATAGTCTAACAGCAAGCAATGATAGCATTTATTTGGAAAGAGTGTTTGAACGGGCTTTATTCTCTTCTTCTTCTTACCATAAGAATTAAGAAATGGTCTACCAGGGCAAGGGTAATTCATAGCCATACCCATATGCAAGCAAACAACCATTGGTCTTTCTGTTCCTCAGTCATTACAGTGCTTCGTCCAATAGATATTCTCTTCAGGCAAGCCAAGTTGCCTGTAGATAACATCCATTCCAACAAATCGCCATTACAGTACATCACATGTAAGCATGTCAAAGTTTTGATGTTTTGGAGCAGTTGCGTTATGTTGTCTGTTGTCACATTCCGGCACCGACTCGAATCTAAATCCTCCAATCGAGGACATTTTGTTCCTATCACAGCAAGCCCTCCACCATCAATGCATGAACCATATAGATCTAAAGCTTCCAAATTCACTTCAGAAAGTTCTGAATTCGCCTCAGCGATCTTTGCTGTCCTGTATCCTTCTAACATCAGCTCTCTAATATACCTGCAACTCTTCAAAATAGCTTCAATGTCTGTGCTTGTGACTCTGTCACAATAGCTCAAATCAGAACGTTTATGTTGGGAAGAGCAAGTCCTAATTGCCGGACCACTCCATCACTAATTTTGCATTTTTCAAATCGAAATTGACAGATCTTACTGTATTTAGGCGATGGAATATTATTCTTAACCTGTGCATTCAAGTCACTTATTAACTTAGTGAGATAATTAGATACAAATCCACTACCTATAAGATTATTGCAACGTCTGATCCGGAGGTATTCTAAAGGAAGCTTTGAATGATCTGGAACTGCCATTAGAAGCCAGTCAGAAATATCCATGGCCACAAACTCAGGAGAAGTCAAAGCTTTGGCTTGGCTAATTGAATTTTCAATTGTGGTAGAAGAAGAATCATTCTTCTTGATATAAGAAATCTTTAGAGCTTCCAAGTTAGGGCTATTCCGAAGTAGAAGACCAATGCCTTCTTCTGTCACGCCATGATTGTGCATAACTATAGCAACCTTCGTTAGATAAAGACAATTCTAAGACAAAGAAACAATGGGTCGATCTGAAATAGTAGGGATTACTTCCACCGAATCTTTTTTAAAACTTGAGCTTCGACGCCAAAAATTCAATCCTGTTATCAATAGAATTACCGGAAGGAAGATAATATCTAGGATTAGGACCAATATTGAGTTCTTCCAAACTAGGAAAGGAAAACGAATTTGCCATCACTAGAAGATCATCCTCGTGCAATGAAATTATCCAGTTGCAAATCAAAGTCTTTTAAGTTCTTCATGTTTGAAGATCCCAACTCTCTTAGACTCTCAGTCGTTGGTGTTGCGGGATACGTAAGATTAAGAGATTCAAGATTTAAGCCAGAGCGTCCAACCTCGCAAAGCGCTTTATCAAAACTCCCTGTAAGTGGTGGCTCACGTCTACCTTCTTCAGTTGTCAGAATCTCTTGAGAAGTCGAAAGAGCATGCTAACATTGAGACCCGGAATATTCAGACTTTCTTTGACCATATTTGAGTTTGTAAAAGAAACTCTTACAGACCAAAGATACTATTCTCAAGTCTGCCTTGTTGAGATTTTTGAATATCAGGTGCCAGAAGATCTTCTCCACCCTCCCTCGGCATCTTGAAATATGCAACCCTAAAGAGAGAGAACTCAACGCCAATAGCCAAAACCAATACCAAAGCTTTAATATTGACTTTTCTTTTTTACTTTGTGTGAACCATAGATATCTATATGGCTAAATATTCAAATTAGGCCTAAACGTTTACGGAATAATGCGTTTTAGGCCTAAACGAATAAATTGAAACAATTAAGGCCTAAACCTTATCGGTTGTGACAAATTAGGCCTAAAATAGATGAAAATCAATGCGTCTTTTAGACGCGCCGTTAAAAGAGCGTTAACATGATAGAAAAGTCATGTTTGTAATTAAATATTTTAAAAATAAATAAGATTTATTTTCCTTTATCTTCCCCGTCTCTTTCTTTTTTCTGTTTTCCTTCTTTCTCTAATTACACAGCACCATAACCCACCTAAATCATCATTGTTCAGCTCCATCGTCTGCCTGCTATCTCTTGCTAGCCATAAAATCTTGATTAATTTCTTTTTCTTGCTTTTGTTCGGTCCTCATTTAATTTATTTTTCCTGCTTTTGTTCGGTCCTCATTGTTTGGTTTGCTGTGATCTGCCTTTGGTTTGGTTTGTGCAGGGAGGTTTTTCTTCACGCCTTTGTTGCCTGATAATGAGATTTTTGGCGCGAACCTAGTGGGCTGTTGAGAGGGTCGCCTTGTTGTTTGTTGATTGCGTTGATGCTTGTTTCTTTTTGGCTTTGTATTTGTTTGGAAAATATTTGTCTCTAATGGCCTATCTGCTATAGACTATGGGATACAGTTTTTGTTATCTTTTTAGTAAGATTTGCGTTTCAAAAAAATTTCTTTTTCCTCCTTCTCTCAAGCCCTTCTTCATCTAATCAGACTGGGCTTTGCTAAAAACCCATTTTCCCCCTCGAATATCCCTTACAAAACCTTGATTTAACACAACTACAGCACAATTCTCTCCCTCCATTCCCTAGATTTTTACATAATAGAATACTTTCTTCCCTCTTGTATGAAAACACATGCACGTTTTTTGTTTGGATCTTGGAGGTATTTGACAAGGAATGATGGTTGTGGAAGTCGCTAAGAATTAAGGGGAGATCAATTTTATGAAAGAGTTGCAAATGGAAGAGACTGCAGCAATGAAGTTGCAGCCTCAAAGTCGAAAGAGAGAGAGTTTATTTGAAATAAAAAAAGAGAAAAGAGGAAGACAATAAATTGTTCAATTTTCCAGTTTGAATTTGGGAATAGGGGTTAGAAGGATTTTCTTGTTAATTTGAAGGTGAGAAGCTGAATGTTGATGAAAAAGGCAATATATTAAAATTGGAGGGTTATCCGATAGTGGAATAGTCCATATCAGTGTTTGAAAGGTAGGATTGAGTTTGCTTTGGTGGAAAACATCTGAGAAGGTTTGGGGAGGAGAAGAAAGACAGAGTTGTTAAAACTTAAAACCTTGTTTTCTTTCTTTTTTTTTAATCTAAATTTCCTATTTTAGAAAAAAAAAATTCACCAAAAGTTCCATGTAAAATTCCACATGGGCTGTAAACAGCCACATTATCAAGCCATGTTGACAGTCAATCAAGTTGACCGCGCGTGTAACTCACAAATGAGTTTCCATCCACTTTAGGCCCAAATTGTCATAATCCGATAAGGTTTAGGCCTTAATTGTTTCAATTTATTCGATTAAGCCTAAATCGCATTATTCTGAAAAGGTTTAGGCCTAATTTGGACCTTTACCCATATCTATATCTGCTTAAAGGTCGGCGTACTATGAGGATAAAACTCTATCAACAATGATTTTTTCTATTCATAAGATTTGAACTAATATTTTACCTAATTTTTGTTATTTGAATGTGATATTTATTCAATTTGCCAAAGCTCAATCTCGGCTTTGGCCCAAAGACTGCTTTGTATGAAAGTAATTGAACTTAATTAACTATATATAATTACCCAGTATTGAAGTTTGATTGGGTACTGCAATGGCCCAAAACATTAATTGATTAAAATTGATTTTTTAACATTAAAGGACTTGATTATTCTATTTTCAATAATAGAGGAATTAAATTGATCCTAATTGGAGTTTGGGGACTAAATTGAACATCTGTGTATAGTATAGAGACCTGTAAGAGACTTTCACCTTTTATATTCAATTCCCTATTCATTTCTTTTCTCTTGCGAAAATTTCTTCATACTATGGCAATCTTCCAGTAAAAGAGAGTTGTTTGCGAAACTGGCCCAAGTTCATTCCCAAAAGTGGACCACAACATCAAGGAGCCATAAGTAAAACCCAGGCCTTTCTCCGTATAAATTCCGCCAAGTCAAACGTCATTTGTTTCGCTTTGGGCCGAAAGCAGCAAAAGTGAATAAAGAGTGAAGACCATCAAGGCATCAACTATGGATGGACATGGACTTCAAAGATTCCGGGCCTGGATTTGTTGGATCATATATTCACAATTGAGAAGAACATCATAATTTATAGCTTGGTGCACTTAATTAAATAAAATAGATCAATCGGTGGTATAGGATTTGTGGCTCGGGGTAAGGAGGGAGTGGTTCTGGGAGCGTATGCAGGGAGGGTGTGTTTCATATTGTAGCTTTTACTATAGAAGCACTTTCAGCTTGGAAAGCACTGGAATTGGCGCGAGACAGTGTGTTTAGTTCGATTCAGCTGGAGGGTGATGCTTTAAGCATTGTGTCAAAGCTATCAACGCATGGTAAAGACTAGTCTCCTGTTGGAGTTTGCATAAAGCAGGTGATGATCAATTTTACAAGATGTCAGATTATGCACATTTATAGGGAGGGAAATGCTATAGCAAATAGTCTGGCTGGGCTGGCTTAGAACAGGAAAGCGTTTGGACTTTGGGTAGAGGGAGTTCCCTTGTGGCTTCAACCTCTACTGGACAAAGATTGTTAGAGATGCATTCGGTTCGGTTCGGGTATTGAGATTTTAATACCTAAATGATTCTATTCAGATTTTTTGAATCTTAAACCGTATCTGAACCGAATGAACTATTAACCGAAACCGATATTTTTGGATTCGGTTCCGGTATTATATGCGGGTTTCGGGTTATTGGATTCTATTTAATTTTGAACTTCTATTTTTTTACAAAAGCTCAAATAAAATTACAAGAACTTTGGTCATTCAATTTTGGGTCAAATAAAATTAGGCATTTCTTAAAAATTTTAGTCCATTTGGACATTCGGTGTCCATTTGAAAAACCGAAACCCAAACCGAATACTTTGTTTCCAATATTTTTTCAGTCCAAGTCTAAACTGAATAGGAAATAATCCAAACTGAATTTATCGGTTTTTTTGATTTTCTTGCATAGCCCTGAAGATTATTACCTCTCTCTTTCAAATAATGCAAGTCTACTTCGTTTTTGATAAAAAAATAATAATAAAATAAAATAAACACACCACAAAACAAATTGAACACTTATGTGAACTTCCAGCTCACATTTTATTGGTTATGGTCCTTACGGATTGGTAACTAAGCCTTTCAATTTCTCATTGGAAAAAAAAAGGTCTTTTTCTACTTAAAAAAAAAAAGATTTGGTTGCAGTCAAAATGATCTCCTATAATGTATAAATAATGTTATGGACTAATCATAAAGACAGTCAAGACTCAAAAACAGAGAAAGGCCACATATAAAATTACCTCTTTTAAGTGTATGATTGCATCACCTACGACATGATTACATGAGGTTTGAATTTCGATTTCCTTCACTTATTATATATTCCACCCTACATCTACGTACATGCTTGATTACCCTAATCCTTATTTATTATTACACTGCATATGGAATTAATTAACCCTCTTCATCATCGTAGTTAGTTCAAATTCCCAGGGCTCTATAAATATAAAACAAATTTAGGGGAAAGAAAAAGAAATAATAATGATCAACTTTCAAATTATGATATTGATGTTGCACTAGCTAGGTAAATAGTAACGATTTTGCAAAAGTGTTTTGACAACAACAAAATGGAACCATGCAATTATTTTTGGCGTTATTGAGGGCCATTTTCTAGTCTTATAATAACGAGAGATAATCACTTAAAACATTTTATTCAAGTGTATATATTTTTAATTCCAGTCCAAGAATTAGATTCAAATTTTGTATTAGCATACTAAATTAGCCAAGAAATAATGAATTAAGGGAAAGTGGTGAGAAGAGAAGCATTTGATTTTCTCTCCATTTTCCATGGGATTCAGAGCAAGTACGAACTGCTTCGTGGTTCATAGTATTTAAAATTACAAGAAGTGATTCGTCTTCTTTCTTATATTGTCAAGTGTTAGGTGACCGTTGTTCAACCTCCTCTCCTGGCTGGCTGCCAAAATCTATGCCTTTTAAATGCTTTAATAACTGTCTGTAACGGTATATATATATATATATATATATATATATATATATATATATATATATATATATATTTATATATATAGTGTTGGCATTCGTATAGTTTAACAGCTCATCAATTTATTATTAGAGTAAAAAAAAAAAAAATCAGATTTCCATGTGATCTTACACCCTATTCCTAATAGAAAATATACATTTTCTTGTCAGATAGAGAGGAAGAAATTAGGGATAACATGCTAGAGATGATGATGATAATACTCCACAAGCAAAGGAGTAATAATGACAATACATAAGCAGGCGCCAAAGAATATGTGTTTAAGTACTACTTAATTGATTGAGGAAGGTCCCCCTTTATGCAAAATGATCGTCCCCCACTTGAAATTTCCTTTCAAGTACCAATAACTATTGACCGAGTAAAAAGAACTCAATCGATAACGGTTAAAAAGATTTTGGGTTCAAGTATTGTAAAAGAAAATTTCTTTATAAAAAATAGATTTCGAGAACTTTTTCTTGTTTAGAGTTTGACGCGATTTAATTTTAGATTATTTAAAATCTAAAATAATTATCCAATATTAATAGATTTAGAAAATTTCCCTTGTTTGGGTTCTTATGCAGCGTGACATCAAGTTGGTTGGAATGAATTGTGATTATCGGATCTCATGTGGGTTTATAGGAAAAAACGATTTTCTTGTTCTAAATTTTTTCCAAATTTCATTAATAATTTTGGTCGGAAATTGAAACAATACAATTACAAAACGCTGATAAAAAACTAATAATAAGGCAATTTCCTCCATTAATTTGTTAGCATCAAGTGCTTTAATAATCTCTAATTATGCTTCTTCGATTTTGTGCACCAATCACAATCCCCTTTTTTTGGGCCTTAGCACCCTTCACAATTGAGTGCATATGGTTCATCGATCATGGTCGCAGCATTATTTTTTCTTAAAAAGTTCATAAATTATTATACACTATTACTCTTCAATCCATTTCTATAATATGGATTGTGCAAATTAAGAGTAATTACGCGTTTTACCAAATGAGCAAAAAAAAAAAAAACTGTATTAACCATTTAAAACATCCAACAAATTCTCTTTATAGGTACATACGTATAAGTATAATTAATTTAAAGCAATTACGAACACTGATCCGTCCATGATTAAATTTTGTTGCGTCAACGAAAATTAACTAGACTTTATGTACTTTAACGAAAGGTTTTTCATATATTAATTATGAATTTATCAACTAGTCGATACTCGTGCCATACATGTTTTCTTTTTTTTTTTTTTTATATACCCAATTAAAGCCCATATAATAATAGAACTATATATCTTAAATAAAAAAATTAGCCCGTTAAGCATCTGCCAACAAATTATCTAAGGCCCTTTGACATATTGCCTGATGAAAATTTCCCATTTTTGGGGGGTGGGTGGGGGTGGGATTCTATATCCCAACATTATTTTTTCACTTTCAGAATCTTATCAAATTATTGAAATTCTTATTTTCTTAAAGAAGTCTCCACATCCCTTGAGAACGGGCAGAATCAAAGGAAAGTTGCTGTCCAAATAAACTCGAAATGAAAATAAAAAATTGAAATTAATTTTAATTTAATTAATTAAAAACCAACATTTTGACAAAAGACTCGACTCTCGAAAATGATGTTTGAGTCATCACAAGCGCCGTGCGATTTGAATAAAAACTTGAAGGAAGGTCACCTGTTTGGTATTTCAACGTGGACTTTGGTATTATTTAATTTGTTATTCATTCAATCATACGGTTGTGCTAATAAATTAAAAAGTGATTTTATTTATTTTTTATTTATTTGTTTTGCAGATACTCCATAATATCTTGGGCCTCAAGACATTATTATTAATTAAGAAACAGGAGTTTGGGACCAAAAAATTTATTAAGAAAAGAGAAAAATGAAAGAATAAAAATATGCCATTGTTAGTATAGACCAAAACATCAAATGCGACTCTTTTTTATGTAGGTGAAAATAATAGGGTGGTCCAATCTTGACTAGTTTAACATCAATTTCAAATTCATGCTAAAAATGGAATGAGATTTATGGGACGTTTCTTTTTATTCTAACCTAACGTTGCTTAAACAAAAATGGATCAAGCGATATTATTAACATTTTTAGTTAAAATCATTTTTTTTATATAAAGGGGAAGGAGAACAAAATTACAATTATAAAACTCTAGGCCAAGCCACTTCCATGGTATCTGCTATCAAAAAGGGTGCAAGTCCCTAGGGAGGTTCTTCAAAGATATGGAATCACAAGTCAACAGAGTCAAAATGTGTCGACATCCAATCTGCACATAAATTTGCCTCCCTATGAACATGGGATATTGAGCAAGTTCAGTCTCTGGCTAGCAACTCCTTAATAATGCAAATAAGACTAAGACGTGGATCGTCACTGCGGCGATTAGGTCTGATCTTATCTTTAAAATAGCAACTAGAGAATCTATTTCAAAGTCCACCTTATTATATCCCCTGTTCCAACACAACTAAAGACTATGATAAATCCCCTATAACTCCACTAAAAGAATAGGAGAAGTGCCCACCCTACAAATAAAGCCACCGATCCATTCTGTATTATTATCACGTAATTAAAACCCCTCATGCCGCCGACAAGCCAGGACATCCTCGAGCACTTCCATCCATATTGATCTTCACATAAGACTCTTTAGGCCTTTTCCAGCAAATAAGTGTCTCATGTTTAAGCTTCCTGCTAAGATTTCCGAGAACATCCATTGCCTCTTTGGCTTGAGCCAAAATACGTTGCATACAATTAAAAGGCCAGATAAAATCCCGATCGTGAAGTGCACAATTTCTCTAGAACCAAACTACATGCAAAAATATAACACTCCATGGGATACCAAAAAAACATTTTTTCACCATCCAATTTGCTAGGACCCAATTCTCAGTATTCTAACGAAAAAAAGACTCCTTGAAAAAGCTGTGGATTTAATTAGAGGCACACTTCCTTAGCCTACAAACAATCTCGGAAAGCATATAAGATTGTATCAATCTTAGTTGAACACCGAAAACAAATTAGATGTGATATAAGATGCTAATAATGGAGAAAGGAAGCAATAGGCAAAGAATTGTGAAAAATTCTCCAGATGAAAACCTTGATTTTGTTTGCACAAGGAAGGGACCAAATCTTCGTCAAATGTGAGGGACAAGAACACAGCTGTGGAAACTGTGCTACATATGCGGAATGTTAGAAAACTCACCATCATTTTCTAATTTCCAAAATAAGACATCACGGGCATCTTCCATATTGATCCACACATATGCTATCACTGAGACAATTTTTATTGGAAGAACATTGGCCAGTGATTCAAAGTCCAAGTTGCCAAATTCATCAAAAAGTCTGCTACCACCAGACTAGCTTCAAGTTCAGACAGTGGTCTGGTAGTATAGTGAAATAAAGGGCTACAAGGCAACCAATCATTCCACTAAAAACTTGTGATTTTTCCATTACTAATACTGACTCCTAACCCAGTACTCAGTACTTCTCTTCTTTTCAAGATGCTACGCCCAGTATAAGAATACGATGATTTTGGAATAACAGACAAGAAATCACTTCTCTATAAATATTTCATCCTCAAAACATTCACCCAAAAGCTTTCTTTGTTGGTCTGAACTCGCCATCATGATTTGGCCACAAAGGCTAGATTAACCTTTCTAGTATCTCGCACATTAAGGCCTCAATATTTTTTGGGAAGATAAACTCTGTAGATGTTGATTTTTGTCGACATTATAAATTTCATATAACTGATAGTGTTGATCCAAGATGCGTGGCAGGGTCTCAAGATCAACCCCATCATGGGATGTGCTGGAGGGTTTGGCTTGGAGGCTCAGACTAGGAGGTAGTTGGGAACCCCTCCTAACCTTTCCCTGATGAGAGAGTGATGTCACCCTCCTTACAACCCCTCCTAACTATGCCAGTTTATTTTATTCTTAAATAAATCATGGGTCCTCATTTGTAGCACATACACTTCCACTATCCTATGATTTACTCATCACTCACCACCCATAAAACCCACTATCCCACGTTCTTATAAACAGGACTTGTTTGAAGTAACTTCCAGATGGCGGTTAATCATTTTGCCTATAAATAGTCTTCCTCTGACACTTGAGAGGATGGATGAAATTTTAGCCAAAGAACCTATACATTTGACATTCCAAAAGCTCTGAAATCAAACTACACTACAAATTTCAAGTCTCTAGCCTTCAAAGGCTGAAACCACCACCTGCCACCACACACTCATCTTTCAGGGTCTGCTCCGGTCTTCCTCTCCGCCCCCTCTTGCACCTCCTTACGGTGTCTGTGACGTTTCCTCACCTTTCAATCAAGAACCTGTTCCACATTTTGGCGACTCCACTGGGGAGGAGCGATCACAGAAGCGGTGCCATAAAGAAACCGTGAGCGACAATGAGTGACGATAACTCTACAATTCCTTCTTATATTGTTGAAATTATGAGCATGATGAAAGCCAACAATGAAAAAATGGCTGCCATGGAAGAAAGGATTGCTCAGTTGTCTCAGGCAGCCAATAAGGGAGATACAGGCGATAATGAAAAGGGCCCAGACGTTGCTGCAAACTGTAATGCAGGTGGAGACACGTCTGAAGCTAACAATGATAGACTAAATGATGCCCAGAACCAAGTCCTTGCCATTAACCCTGGTACTTCCAATGCAGCTAACATGGATACCAACACTTACATTACCCGAGAAGAGCTTCAACAGTTACTGGAACAAAAGAATAAAACCCTTACCTTTTCTGAGTTTGACCTTAAGCTCCCCTATCCAGCCAGAATTGCTGCCAAACCTTACCCCAAAGACTACACCAGCCCGAAATTCAAGCTGTTTGATGGAAAGAGTGGGGATGCTAGGGAGCATGTCATGAAATTTGTGGAGACGTTGGGGGTTGCAGGTCTAGATGATGATTTGAAATTAAAAGAATTTTCTAAGTCCTTGACAGGCAAGGCATACACCTGGTATGTGAATTTGATCCCCGGGTCTATAGAGTCCTGGAAACAGATGTGCATGCAATTTGGGGAGAAGTTCTTCTCTACCCAAGAGAAGGTGACACTTATAGACTTGGGGAGGGAATACCAGAAGTCCAGGGAGGACCTTATGGAATACATCCAGCGATTCCGGGAGAGGGTGTTGGATATTCAAGATGCGCATGATGAGAAGGAGTTGGTGAAGGTGTGCATACAAGGAATGTTTGATGAATACCGTGTGCACCTGGAGAATTTGTCCCTTCCCACTTTTGCTACTCTGGTGGAAGCAGCCCGCAGGACTAATAACACCGTCCAAAGGCAGAAGGAGTCAAACAGGTATAGAAGAAATGCTCCCGCGGTGCATGCTATTCAAGCTGGGGGAAATGAAGATAGATCTGTGAAGCGTCCTAGGAGGGACTTCCAAAGGAGAGACAATCAAAGAGATGATGCACCATCTTTTCCTGTCCCAGTGGAAAGGGTGCGTGCTCTCTTACAAGAGTGGATAAGAGATGGTCAGATTAATCTTCCTGATGTTCCTCGACCTCCAACCAATCAAGAGAAGTCTGACCCAAAGTATTGTGACTACCATCGTACGGTCAATCACCCCTTCGCTGAATGCAGGAACATGCGAAGATTAGTCCACAGAAGGGTGCAAAGGGGGGAGATAGTTATTAACACTGCAGGAGTCCAAATCAACCCTTTGCCTGCTCATAGGGCACAGGTGAATGCAATAATTCATTCCCTCCATGATGAACCACAATTGCCACAGGATGAGGATGCACGTGTTGCAGCCTTGGTAACCTCCTCCATAGCAACCTCTTTGTTAAAAACCCCGAATGTTAGATGTTTCTTCGATCAGTTGGGTTTTTTAGAGGATGCAAGAAAGGAAGCTGCTGAGACATTAGTGCAGGTAGCAGATAAATATCATGGAGAGGGAGGTTTGGTAGATTCAAAAATAAAGAGGATGGCTAATACATATAAGAATGCTGTTGTGTTCACTGAGGCAGACATGTGTACTTCACATCCCAATCACAACAAGCCTCTCTATGTGGAAAGTGTCATCAATGGGATGCCAATCAGAAGGACATTTATAGATGATGGGTCTGGAGTGAATCTTATGCCATTATCCACCCTCCGTGCTCTTGGCATAGATGAGGCAAGCTTGCGCCACCTTATGACCATCAATTCATTTGACAACACTAGGACATGTACTCTGGGTTGTGTTATGGTGAATTTCAAAGTAGGAAATATTCAAGAGCAGACATGTTTCCATGTAGTGGATGCAGATGTAGCGTACCATGTACTCGTGGGCAGAAAATGGCTGCACTGTCATTATCTTTTACCTTCCACACTTCATCAATGCATTAAAGGCTACTGGAATGGTAAGGAAGTATTCATACCAGCTACAAAGGCACCTTTTGATAAGAACGAGGTTAGATATGCTGAGGCCTCTTTCTTTGATGAGATGGCTGAAGAAGGAGAAGGAGCCCTTTCCAGACCGGTGGGGGTGAGAATGCCATGTTGGAAGGAGTACACTGAGGTTGAAAGCTCTCATACTAGTTTTAAGCGCACCAGGCGTGGTGGAAAGAGGAGAAGTGGAAATCATTCTGGAGGAAGTATGACTGTTGGAAATAATGGAGGCATCACATCCAGTGCTAGGTCTGATGGCAAGCTTGTCTATTATTTATGAAGGTGCGCGGGGTGTGAGGGAACCTCTTCCCTTCACCCCGAGCCACAACCTCCAGATAGAGATTTGAATTGTTTGAAAATAGAGTCCGCCAATGAAGAAGTACTTCCAGCCCCGGAGACATTCCAAGACAAGCCTAAACCACAAGGTGATGAGTTAGAGGAGATAAACATGGCCCTTGAGGGAGAAACACCCAAGTCTTTGTTTATTAGCAAAAGTGTTACAGGAGAACAGAGAGATGCACTGCTGGATTTACTTAAAGAGTATGAAGATGTGTTTGCCTGGTCATATGAGCAAATGCCAGGTTTAGAAGAAAGCTTGGTGACTCATGAGTTACATGTCTCTCCTAGTGTTAAGCCTGTGAAACAATCAGCCCGGGTATTCAGGCCTGAGATAGAAGTAAAAATTAAAGAAGAGATTGATAAGTTACTTCGAGCAGGGTTTATCAAACCTATCCACCATCCCACTTGGTTAGCAAATGTAGTACCAGTGAAGAAGAAGAATGGAGCAATCAGGGTGTGTGTAGATTTCAGAGATTTAAACAAAGCATGCCCAAAAGATGATTTCCCCCTTCCTAATATAGATACCCTGGTAGATGCTGCAGCAGGTCATGAAATGTTCTCTTTCATGGATGGTTTCAGTGGGTATAATCAGATCAAGATGGCCCCAGAGGATGCAGTGAAGACAGCTTTTAGAACCCCCTTTGGTAACTTCTACTATGTTATGATGCCTTTTGGATTGAAAAACGCAGGTGCAACTTACCAGCGTGCTATGACAACTATATTCCATGACATGATGCATGAGTGTATAGAAGACTATGTTGATGATATAGTAGTGAAGTCTAAAAAGGCGTCTGATCACTTATCTGATTTAAGGAGAGTATTTGAAAGGTGTAGGAAGTATAGGCTGCGCATGAACCCTCTAAAGTGTGCTTTTGGGGTGACATCAGGAAAGTTCTTAGGGTTTATGGTTAACAGGAAGGGGATTGATGTTGACCCAGTGAAAGTGAAAGCTATTCAGGATATGGTACCTCCAGTTAATCAGAAGCAGCTGAAGAGTTTACTTGGGAGAGTGTCATATATTAGGAGGTTTATCCCAGCCCTTGGGGAAATCATAGTTCCTTTTCAAAGCCTCTTGAAGAAAGGGGTTGCTTTTATATGGGGGGAGAGTCAGCAGAAAGCTTTTGAAAGGGTGAAGGAGGTCTTGTCTTCCCCTGCCACCATGACACCCCCTGTCAAAGGTAAGCCTATGATGCTCTATTTAACATCCACTCATTACTCCATAGGTGGTCTACTTGTGCAAGAAATAGAAGGGGTAGAAAAGCCGGTGTACTACTTGAGTAGATGTTTGCATGGGAGTGAGCTCAATTACCCACCTATGGAGAAGCATTGCTTGTCACTAGTGTTTGCCACACAAAAACTACGCCATTACCTCCTTGCCCACAAATTAGTAGTGGTGACAAAGTCAGATCCTATTAAATACCTACTTGCAAGGCCTGCTCTATCAGGAAGGGTGGCAAAGTGGTTGCTCATGCTAGGAGAGTTTGATATTTCTGTTATGCAACCCAAGGCAATCAAGTCTCAAGCATTGTCTGACTTATTAGCATACTTTCCTGCCCAATCTGATGAAGAGCTAATGCTAGACTCCATACCAGGAGAGTTCTATAGTGAAGTATATTATGCTGAGTTATGTGGAGAGTGGAAATTGTATTTTGATGGGTCTGCAACTGCCAACGGAGGAGGTGCTGGGATTGTCTTGATTCCTCCTGAGTCAGAGCGTGCGTATGAAGATGTATTGTCTATGGCCTTTAAATTGGATTTCCAGTGCACCAACAATCAAGCAGAGTATGAAGCACTAGTATTGGGTCTATACACTGCTAAAATCATTGGGGTGTGTGACTTATGTATCATCGGAGACTCTAATTTGGTAGTGAAGCAAACCAATGGAGAATTCTCATTGAAAGAACCTACGCTGGCCCCTTACCGTGACCTAGTACGGTCTTTGATGGATAAGTTCCAATCAGTAAGGTGTGAGCACAGCCCAAGGTCATCTAACAGATATGCAGATGCTCTTGCCACTTTAGCTTCTAAGATCAGCATGCCTGAGAAAGAGCACACGATATCCATCTCGGTGAAAAGATGGTCTGTGCCTGGTCCACTTACTCTGTTGCTCCAGCCCCATGAGAATGAGGTAGGAGAGGATTGGCGCACTCCTATCATACAACAACTCAAAGGTGGGAGTTCTGCTGCCCTTCCTTATCTCAAGAGGTATGCTATGATTCAAGGAGTTTTGTACTATGTGGGTACTAATGGGGTGTTAGCGAGATGTATTTCTAAACAAGAGGTAGATGAGAGGCTTAAGGCAGTGCACAAACAATGGTGTGGACATGAGGGACCACCATTATACCGTAGAATACAAAGAGCGGGGTATTATTGGCCTACTATGAGTAGGGATGCTGCACATGTGCAAATGGCGTGTACTAAGTGTTCTGAGCCTCCAGATGTAGATGAGTGTCATTTTGTAGGTAGTGTAGGTGATTGGCGGAGACCATACATTGAGTATTTTCAAAATGGAGTTTTACCCACCAATTATCGAGATGCAAGAAAGTTGAAGAAGAAAGCTGAGAGATTCTTTCTTAAGGGAAGTGAGCTATACAGAACATCATTTGCAGGGTCTCCTCTAAGATGTGTTTCACCAGCTGAAGTTGTTCCTTTGTTAGAGGAGGTACATGGAGGAGCCAGCGGAGAGCATGAAGGGGGCAACAGATTGTATAAAAAGCTGCTAGACTTAGGCTATTATTGGCCTACCATGGAGACAGATGCCTTTAGTCATGCCAAGAAATGCCATTTGTGTCAAGTTTATGGGAATGCCATCCACGCCCCAGCAGTAGAACTTCACAGTATCACTACCCCATGGCCCTTCCATACTTGGGCATTTGATCTGATAGGTCCTATTAACCCACCTTCTAATGGACGTATATGGATTTTGGCTGCAACGGAGTGTTTTACCAAGTGGGTAGAAGCAGTCTCTTTGAGGAAGGCAACAGGGCCAGTGGTGGCGAACTTTATCAAGGAGAACATCATATGCAGGTTCGGCATACCAAGGCGCATCATCTCTGATAATGGCACCCCCTTTGTGAACTCCAGTGTGAGAAAATTGTTGGGTTTGTATGATGTTGATCATGTAAAGTCCACACCATACTATCCACAAGGCAATGGCCAAGCAGAAGCTACAAATAAGACCTTGCTCAGGGTGTTGAGTAAAATGGTGCATGATGATCCTAAGGCATGGCATGATGCATTACTAGTAGCATTATGGGCCTATAGAACATCCAAGCGAGGGCCTACCAAAGCTACCCCCTTCTCTCTGGTTTATGGGGCAGAGGCTGTTGTCCCACCTGAGATACTTATTCCCTCTGCAAGAATGGCTATAGATGTTGGTTTGGGTCATGAGGAAGCAAGGAAATTGGAGTTGGAATCACTAGAAGGGAGGAGAGAAAAAGCTGAGCAAAACTTGGTTGTCTATCAAAGGAGGTTAGGCAGGGCATATGATAAATTGATGCGGAAGAGAAACTTTGAAAAGGGTGACCTAGTGCTTCGTGCTGCAGATTATGTAATGAGAGGCGCTCCCCCTCCTAACAAGTTCAGTCCTAAATGGGAAGGACCATATATAGTACATGAAGCACATGAGAGTGGATATTGCACATTGCTCAACCCCATGAATGACAATGCTGTCACATCTCCTATTAACTTTCAGTACATCAAGAAGTACCATGTATGAAATTTCTCTCTTCAATGTCTATCTTTTAGATTACTTATCATGTACAGAAAACTTATGCATGCAATGAATCCTAGCCATATGTCATATTTCCATACTTAACTATGGCTCTTTGTCAATATTCACAAGTATATAAGTTGTACTCATGGCCTTTGACGCCAGTTGATTTAATGCATGCTGGCCTTGGTAGCCCATCATTTAATGCGTGCAAATACTTAAAAGTGGTGTGAGTGCACCTCCCTACCAGGGGCAAGAGTGCACCTCCCTAGCGGGGGCAGGAGTGCACCTCCCTAGCGATGGCAAGAATGTACCACCCTAGCGGGGGCAAGAGTGCACCTCCCTAGCGGGGGCAAGAGTGCACCTCCCTAGCGGTGGCAAGAGTGCACCTCCCTAGCGGGGGCAGGAGTGCACCTCCCTAGCGGTGGCAAGAGTGCACCACCTAGCGGGGGCAAGAGTGCACCTCCCTAGCGGGGGCAAGAGTGCACCTCCCTAGCGGTGGCAAGAGTGCACCACCTTAGCAGGGGCAAGAGTGCACCTCCCTAGCGGGGGCAAGAGTGCACCTCCTTAGCGGGGGTAAGAGTGCACCTCCCTAACGGGGACAAGAGTGCACCTCCCTAGCAGGGGCAAGAGTGCACCTCCTTAAACGGGGGTAAGAATACATCCCCTGAGCATTACTACTATATACATATACATGTAAAATAAAATACATAGTGAATGAAGGTAGCATAAAGTGCATATTTATAAATCCCATGTCCTACGAAGAAAAAAAAAAAATTTAGGATATCCCATTTTTCATAAAAAAGCTATGTCCTAGCCAAGAAAAGGAAAAGGAGAAGCTGTGTCTAATCGAAAAGCAACAAGAATGTCAGATGCTACTTTAACTTGTGCAATTCCCTCATGAAGTAGAGCTCTAGCTCGTTGTAGTTCTCTCTCACGAGCATCAAGTTCGGCTCTAGCTCGTTGTAGTTCTCTCTCACGAGCATCAAGTTCGGCTTCTTTCAGAGAAAGTTGTGCCATTGTTTCATCTGGCTTCAAAGACCATGCGGCAAGTGTATCTTCGAGTCGTTTTTTATATTCATCAAGAAAGTCCAATTTAAAGCCAAGAGTAATGCAGTTGTCAAGATGTTCCAAGATCAGCTTCAAATCCTCTGAGCCAAGATCCTTGCAAGGTGCATGGGCAGTGCAAAGGGCCACTCCGAGGTCATTCAAAGCCTCAACAATGTAGTCATTTCTTCTTTTCCCTTTAAGAGGGCAACTACTCCAGAATTCACCTCCCGTGGCATATGCTTTCTTTAAGAAAGCAATGTATTTCGACTGCACTGAGAAACCATGGAAGTCTGCGAACTCAGTCCTAACAGCAGGAGGAGAAGGAGTAATAGGAGGAGTACCAGAAGGAGTGATAGGGTTGGCAGACACTTCTATGTACTCCTCTCTTACTGGGGAGGAAAGACAGGCCAAAGGGATAATGCCCCCTCTAGGAGAGACATTTCTGATGGCCTCAGCTGTTCGGGAATGCACAGCGTCAATGGTAGTGATAACATTCAGAGCCTTATCAACTGCATCAGAGACGCTGATAGCTTCATCATCATCATCATCATCATCATCCACTAAATGGATCTGTTCTCTCTGTCAATGATAGCATTAATGTCAGTGGGGTATCAAATCAATAAGAAAAGTAAATACAAGGATAGAAGAAGTGTTTGCAAAATATTGTTCTTATGCTAACCTGAGCATTTTGACGATCTCTTGAGTAAGGAGGCCCATAATCTTCATTGCTGGAGTCATCATCGGAATGGTGCAAATCATCCCTTTCACTTCCGGTCCCACTATCATTATCATCACTGGCAACAGCATTAATGTTGATGATCTTAGTAGTTCTAATGGGCTCACCCACTTCATGAATTGAAGCATAATCTTCAGCATCTGCCACATCATCAGCACCCTCAACATTCTCTGTACCCTCAACATCCTCAACACCCTCTGTGGCATTATCCTCAGCATCACCTTCATCATGGGTATCAACATGAGGCTGCGTAAAAAAAAAAAAAAACAGCATACATGAGAATATACAACTGAAGTATAATGGTACTAATAAAGAAAGACTAGATTTACCTGCTTTCTTTTCTTGGACCTGGGTGGAGTAATTTTGCGAAGTGAGATGTCATCTCGTGCCACGCGTTCAACCACTAACTTTGTTCGAAGCGATGAGTTATGTTTACAATATTGGCGCCATCGAGTGTAACACTCACCGTAGAAGGCTGACCACCCATTGCTATAATAACCTCTTCTACTAGAAGGAGGCATGAGGATTCTTGCACGGGAAGGAAGAGTCTCTCGGATAAACGACTTTATACATGGAGAAAAGTCTTGTGATGTATGAGAAGCAGGAGGTACACCTTGGTCGAGACCGAATTGACATGCCACTCTAAAAGGTGAATACGACTCCGTAGATGCTGCCCATTGTCCTGTTTTAGCCCCTGATGTAACTTCAATCACAGCAGGTAAACTCTGCCTATAGACCCACTGGTGATAGTTTTCACGTGGTATCGAGCTTTTTTCAGGATAATGATCCTTGGGATTACCAAAACCACCCAAAGGCTGTGTGTAAGGCCTAGCATGGAAGCTCTCTGGTTTATCTATCACCGAAAGAATCCTGATTTTGCTCTCATATCGACACTCATGCCAAGCCCAAGCCCTGTAGTTATGTTGGGAAGTCTCAGGATTATAAATCTGGTTGTTTGGCGCAGAAATAGGAAACCTCTCCCATAAACACATCTGAATGAAAGGTGCATCAACGAATGTCATCACCGAATACCTCCCTGCTGAAAGTCTCATCTTCTCATGAATCAGATCTAGGCGTCTATAGAGAGAGCCCAAATAAATTGGCCCTAGAGGGTAGCGCACACCTTGTGACAATCTTATGGCAATAGGGATGAGTGCAGGAGAGATCCCAATATCTGGACACCCAGGAAGCACATACCTGGCCAGCCACAGCAATAAGAAACATGCAAGCTCATGGTCAAGGAGTTCAGGTTCTTGCTTTTCTAGAAACAAAGTCACCCAGCTAGTGAACCCCCGAAACTTGCCTTGCTTCCTTAGTGAATTGATGAGCTTTGATTGAATTGCCAATTCCTCTGGAGTAAGGGTGATGTCAAAAGGATCATGATCACCGATCAAAGGGAGCCCCAGCAGTACGCTCACATCCTCAAGGGTAAATGTAAACTCCCCCCAAGCGGTAACCATGGTATGAGAGTAGCTACTCCACCTAGCAAGTACAGCCCGCCATACTTCCATCTTGTCATCCTTGATGTCTTTTACCGTGGGAAGTTTAGAAGTTATTCTAACCGCATCAAGTATCCCAGCTTTTTCAAGAGTATCTATATGACTCGCATCCCTTAACATTTTCGCCACCCATTCTGGCCATCCACCGATATCCCAACAACAACTAAATTTCAGTTTGGACAAAGGCAGCTCACCACGCTGGAAAGTAAACCACAGAACAGTTTCCCCTGGAATGTACCCTCTCGCTCCGTCCCTTACCTCTGGCAGAATAAAATGATAGACATATCCTTCTTGAGCAGCAGGATGAGTAAGATACTGACGAGATTTACTGAAGAAAGAGATAGCTGCCTGCTCAGTCATTATTCTATCACTCCAGTCTTCAGGTACCTTCGGTTCTTCTTCATCACCCTCAAGGCCTGAACGCTTCCTTTTCCGAGCAGAAGGGTCAGAGTCAACTTTGGGTCTATAATGCTTCTTTGCTTTCTTCTTCTCCTGTGGAAGAATTGAAGAATGGAGTCCCATAGTTCTTGCCATGAGTTCGCACAAGTCTGGGTGAGAATGGTCAGAAGCGACAGTGTTAGATAAGTATATATATTCCAAATATAGATATATATATATATATATATAAATTTTCGAAAAAAAAAAAAAGAGAAAAGAAGAATTTTAAAAAAAAAAAACAAAAAAAAAAGAAAGAAGAAAGAAGAAAAAAAAATTTTAAAAATTACGATGATTAAAAAAAAAAAGAGAGAAGAAGAAAAAAAAAAATCTTACTTGATTTGATGAAAGCGTAGAGGAGCTCTTGAAAACTGAGTTCTGAATTTGCTTTGAAAGGTTTCAAAATGACTATGAGAAAATATCAAAGATCAAAGAGGTTATTTATAGGGATTTAGTGTCCTTGTTAAAACAGAATTCTTGTTGTCTAAGTAACTTGCTAAACAGTTGTCCTAATGGGAGCAGGACTCCTTACGCGCGCGGGATTCACTTGCTTGTGCGGGGTTTGGCTGCCCCTGCACTATGCGCGGGCTTGGCTGCCCTTGCGCTGTGCGCGGGGCTCGGTTCCCCTGTGTGTTCGCTGGGCTTGCTGCCCCTGCGCATCCGCGGGGCTTGCTGCCCCTGCGCATATGCGCGGGGCTTGCTGCCCCTGCGCATATGCGCGGGGCTTGGCTGCCCCTGCGCATGTGCGCGGGGCTTGGCTGCCCCTGCGCATGTGCGCGGGGCTTGGCTGCCCCGGCGCATCCGCGGGGCTTGCTGCCCCTGCGCATGTGCGCGGGGCTTGCCTGCTCCTGCGCATATGCGTGGGATGCTTGCCCCTACAAGCATGTACGGGGTTTGCCCGGTTTACGTACCTATGCGAGGGTTTGCTCCCTCTGCTTACCTTACCGTACCGCGGGGGGCTTCGGCCCTCACTCTCCGCTTCAACCACAGACCTCCATTTTTTCTCAAAAAAAAAAAAAATGCTTATCACCTCATATTGCGCAAGGATGTAAAGACATGCCATAATATTACATACTTTCTTATTATCACATGCATAAGAAATTCTAATGTTTAAATTCCTTATGCAGGGGGCAAAATGTAGATGTTGATTTTTGTCGACATTATAAATTTCATATAACTGATAGTGTTGATCCAAGATGCGTGGCAGGGTCTCAAGATCAACCCCATCATGGGATGTGCTGGAGGGTTTGGCTTGGAGGCTCAGACTAGGAGGTAGTTGGGAACCCCTCCTAACCTTTCCCTGATGAGAGAGTGATGTCACCCTCCTTACAACCCCTCCTAACTATGCCAGTTTATTTTATTCTTAAATAAATCATGGGTCCTCATTTGTAGCACATACACTTCCACTATCCTATGATTTACTCATCACTCACCACCCATAAAACCCACTATCCCACGTTCTTATAAACAGGACTTGTTTGAAGTAACTTCCAGATGGCGGTTAATCATTTTGCCTATAAATAGTCTTCCTCTGACACTTGAGAGGATGGATGAAATTTTAGCCAAAGAACCTATACATTTGATATTCCAAAAGCTCTGAAATCAAACTACACTACAAATTTCAAGTCTCTAGCCTTCAAAGGCTGAAACCACCACCTGCCACCACACACTCATCTCTCAGGGTCTGCTCCGGTCTTCCTCTCCGCCCCCTCTTGCACCTCCTTACGGTGTCTGTGACGTTTCCTCACCTTTCAATCAAGAACCTGTTCCACAAACTCTTGATATTTGAAATTCTGCAAGAGTACATAATCGATATGTAGCAAGTAATCCTAGGAGTATTCCTAGGTATCGAGCCTAAGAGAACCAGAGAAGCACTGACAATTAATCCTAGTAATAATTAAAAGGTTTTGATGAAGAATTGGGAATAATTAAATCTAAAATTAAACAAAAGAAATCGGAAACAATTAATAAGAAGAACTATCAAGACTTATTCTTAGGGTCATTCGAATTAAATAAACGTGATTGATTGTGGGTTAGAGTAGCAATCACTAATCTAGTTAAGGGTTCTCCCAAACTCACTTAACATTTCCCAACTAAGTGATTATGACCTCCCAGTCTATAACCTAATTAATCGAGAACTTTAGGATCCTAGGATTTGTTGCTACCACAAAGAATTAGATTATCCCTAATCTAATATCTAAGCGTTTTCCTCCCTAGTGCATGGATTCTACTCCCCTCCCAGTTCGTAGATTCACAAATATTGACTATTAGGTGATCAAGCTAATAACCAATAATTAAGCATAAAGAAGGAAAATCTAACCTCAAAAATGATAACAATCAAATCATTTTTATATTAAAATGAAATCCCCATTGGAATCCACCTAATCCCTGATTAGGGTTTAGTTATTCATAAAATAACTAAACATAACAAAACAATTGGAAGACAACATCAAAAAACTAGTGGAAATGAAATCTCAGAAGAACTCCCTAATAGATTTTGGTGAATCGCTCCTCAAAGCTTAATCTCCACCGGTCTGAGCGGCTTTCCTTTTTCTAAAAATGAAATTCCTATACACATGACCTTAAAACTAAAAACTACCAAGTCTTGAATCCAAGATACGCTAAAATTCTAATAAGGTGTGTCACTTTTAAAATAGCGACCATACCTTGGTCAAGTCTGGACCTAACCTTGGTCGAAGTCTGGAAAACATTTTCAGGTGCAAATCATCTCAACTGGCCCTGGTTGAACTTCATCTGGCCTAGGTCGAGCACTTTTCTAAATTTTCTTCAAATCTTTATGTAAATAAGCACCAATTAGCTTCATTTTGCCTTAGAAGCTCATCTTCTCCTACAAAACACACAATTGACTAAAGTTAGGAATAATTAAGTAAAATTGACCTTAAACAACACAAAATATGCATAATATATACTCTAATAAAGTCTAGAATATAGGTGTTAATCACACCTATCAACTCTCTCCCGAGCAACGACATGCAATTTATGGTTATTATTACTATCAACTCATAAAAATCTTTTCATAATCTTATCAAGCTTTTTAAACACATGATCAAGGAGGAATGTGGTTAATTTGCATCAAATAACTTGGTAAAGCACTGAGGATTGAGTTAATCAACGTAACACAACCATCCATAGAGAGAAATTGATTACCCTATGCCAAGACATGGGCTGAAGACTTGCTTATAAGCTCTTTGTAAGTCTGCTTAGTAACTCTTCTGTGTATCATAAGAGCTCCAAGATATTTCTTGAAATCCTGAATTAAATAAATATCATTAAAATTGCTAGCTTAAAGCCATCGCTTTACTACTCTCCACATTGAAAGAAACTAAAAATCTTGATTTCGCCAAGCTAACTTTTTCTCTCGAAGCTACATAAAAAGGATCCAAGATCTCCATCATCAGTTGTAGCTACTACATAAAAGCCTCACCAAATAACATTAAATCATCTGCAAAGTAGACATGAGAAAGGAAAGGCCATTTACTTGTGATTGCTAAAGGTTTCCACCTACATTTCTACACCTTGTCATCAATTAGGTGAGATAGTTTTTCAAGAGAAAGTACAAATAGGAATAGAGAAAATGGATCATCCTGTTGAATTCCTTTCAATGGATTGAAGAAAGGTACTCTCTTTCCATTCCATATAATAGAGAAAGAATTTGTTGTTATATGTGCATAATGAGTTGTATCCAAGAATGCGGGAACATAATCTCGTTAAGAACATTCTACAAAAGGCTCCACTTAATTCTATCATAAGCTTTTTCCAGATCTATTTTAATTGCAATTGCTTCCTTTTTCCTTTTCAGTCTTTTCATGGTATGTACCGCTTCTTAGACAACAATAATATTATCAGTAGTATGACGCCCACGTATAAAGCTCAATTGAGTTTTACTGATAATTCTTGTCAACAAAGGACTAAGTTTGTCTATCATGAGCTTAGTAATAGCTTTCATTAGCACTATGCACAAGCTAATGGGACAGAACTGGGAAACCATCTTCGGGCCCTCTACCTTTGGGATCAAAGTGATAAGTGTACGATCAAGATCATAATCCAAAGTATACCTGACGTAAAAGCATCTTGAACAAGCCTCACTATACTCCCACTAACTATATTCCAAGATTTCTGATAAAACTCGGCTGGGAAACCATCAATTCTTGGACTTTTAGAACGATTCATTTCAAACAAAATAGTTCTGAATTCTTCCGATGTGACTTCCCATGCTAAACTTTCTTGTTCAGCTTCCAACAACTTTCGTGCAATACAAAGATTTGGAAGCATAGGGGATGGGGGATTCCCATCATAATAAAGATCGCAATAAAATTTACGAACCATGTTTTTTAACTCTGCGACATCATGAGACCACGTACAAGAGCTAAATTTGACTTTTTGGACTTAGTTTTTGTTGACAGTAGCTGATCAACTTCACTGTAGCAGCTGGCAGTTAAGTTAGTTAAGTTCTTGCCTCTTTTCTGCAACTAATTTCAGCCAATCAAAGACAAGAGCTTCAACAAATTTTGAAGCAAAAGTTTGAACTACAATCAGCTCACTAAGCAGTTTCTGGAGGCGATGGAGCTGTGCAAGTGGAAGCTCAAAAACTGGACAGCAACCACCTTGCCTATTTTTGCACCAATAGCAGAACAAGTTTATGGTTTAACTTGTTTTGTTTTTAAATTATAAAAAATAGTTTAATGACTACTTTAGCTTACTTAGTGATGTTGTTTTGTTCTTGAAAATTGTAGCAATCAAGTGATTGCAATGAAAGTTGTATAAATTCAGAAAACTTAATGAAAATAAGCTAAGCCTTTCATCATTTCTCTCTGCTCTTGTCCGATTACTGTTTCATTGCTTAGTTTCATCTTTTAACAAGATTCAATCCTGCTTTGTTTTTAACTTTGAAACTAAGAGTTTTAAACCAACAATTGGTATCAAGAGCTATCTTTGATCTTTGTAGGACCTGAAAACTTTGAAAAATCTTAAGAGAAAACCAGAGGGTCGTGAGGCAGAAAATAACCTTTCAACCTTAGATTTATCCAATGGAATCACCTAGCAGCAACTTACCTTAACCTCCTATTTTCAAGGGAGAAAACTACCATATTTGGAGTGTCAAAATGAAGACACACCTACAGGCTCTTAAACTGTGGGATTTAGTGAGTGCTGCAAGAGAACCTTCACCCCTAGCAAGAGAAACAGATGAAGATGTAAGAAGGTTCCAAGATGAGGTGGCAAACAAGTTCAAAGCTCTCACCATAATTCAAAACTCTGTCTCTGATGAGATTTTTACAAGGATTATGGCGTGTGAAACACCTTGGAAAGCTTGGAATCAACTTAAAGAAGAATTCCAAGGTTCTGAGAGAACAAGAAAGCAACAGTTGGTGAATCTGAGGAGAGAATTTGAAAATCTCAGAATGGGAGAGGAAGAAACAACAAAGCAATATGCTGACATAGTTAATGCAATTGTCAACAGAATCAAGATGTTGGGAGATGATAGCTACACTGAAAAAAGGGTGGTGGAAAAGATAGTGAACACACTACCAGAAAGATATGAGTCAACTATCACCTCCATTGAGTTCATCTCGGATGTTACTACAGTCACTTTGTCTGAGTTGATAAATGCAATATATGCAATGGAACAGAGAATAGCAAATAGATTAAGAATCAAGACAGAAGGAGCTATGATGGCCAAAAGTAAAGAGAAATGGAAAGGAAAGAAAGCACAAGGTGACAGAAAAGAAAAAGGAAAGAAAGCAGCAGAAGGAAGCAAAGAAACAGAAAAGAAGAAGTTTCTTTCTTGCTCATATTGTAAGAAGGAATCTCACTTGGAGAAATACTACTGGTTTAGACCAGATGCTATTTGTGGAGCTTGTAGACAGCTTGGACATGTTGAGAAAGTCTGTAAAAATAAAAATCAACAAAACAAGAAAGGACCTCAAGCTCAGGTAGCAGAAAACAGTAAGGAACAAGAAGAGCAGTTGTTTGTAGCTACCTGTTATGCCACCAATGCTTACAATACCTCAGTATGGCTGATAGACAGCAGCTGCACTCATCATATGGTGTTTGATGAAAAAATGTTCAGAACACTTGACAGAACCCACTACTCGAAAGTAAAGATTGGAGATGGTTTCTACTTGGAAGCTGTGGGCAAAGGTGATGTGTTTGTTCAAACACAATTAGGTATAAAGCTTGTCCCTGATGTTTTGCTAGTACCTGAAGTTTATCAAAATCTTATAAGTGTTGGTCAGTTAATGGAAAAGGATTATAGCTTGTGGTTTAGAGGAAAGGCATGTACTATTTTTGAACCAAGTGGTCAAGAACTATTGACATTGCCAATGGTAAACAGAACCTTTCACCTGAAATTTGAAGATGCTGATGTTGCTTGTACTAGTTCAGTGGATGTGTCATCATTATGGCACAAAAGAATGAGGCATTCCAATTACCATTCATTGGTGCAGATGCAAAAGGACAATTTGGTGTTAAATCTGCCAACCATTGAAGCAAGTACAGGTGTTTGTGAAACTTGTCAATTTGGCAAGCAAAGTAGGTGCCTTTCCTTTTAAATCAGTCTTGGAGAGCAAACGAAAAGCTGGAGCTTGTCCACTCTGATGTCTGTGGACCACAAAGAATACCATCCCTGAATGGTAGTAAGTTTTTCATACTCTTTATTGATGATCTTACAAGAATGACCTGGGTGTTCTTTTTGAAGCAGAAGTCAGAAGTAGTAGAAGTATTCTGGAAATTTAAAGCCTTGGTTGAGAACCAAAGCTGTCAAAAAATCAGAATTTTGAGAACAGACAATGGTACAGAATATACTTATGATAAATTTGAACAATTCTGTAGTAATGCAGGCATTGAACACTAGTTGACAGTTGTGTATACTCCACAAAAAAATGGAGTAAGTGAGAGAAAAAACAGAACAGTGATGGAAATGGCCAGATGCTTACTTCATGAAAAAAATTTGCCAAAAAAATTGTGGGCCAAGACAGTCAATACAGCTGTATATCTACTCAACAGATTAACAACCAAAGCAGTGGAAGGTAAGACTCCTTATAAAGCTTGGTTTGGAGTTAAACCTTCTGTTGAACATTTTAAAGTCTTTGGCTGTTTAAGTTATGTACTAACCCCTAATGTAAGAAGAGATAAGCTTGAAAAGAAAAGTGAGGCAGGTGTATTCATTGGCTATAGTAGCAGATCTAAAGGCTACAGAGTCTTTCATCCTCAAGTCAATAAAATTGTAGTCAGCAGAAATGTGAAGTTCAATGAAGTTGGAGAATGGAGTTGGCCTAAAGATGAAGTTCAACCTCAATCTGATAAAGAGGTTGGATTCAATCAAAATGATAATGAAAATATAGAATTTGATGTTGATGATCCACTTGTTCGGGGCAGTAAGCCAATTGTAGGAATTTATGAAAGCTGTAGCATTGCTGTTCTTGAACCAGTAGATGACCTTGAAGCTTTGAAGAGTGTTGGCTGGAGAAAAGCAATGCAAGAGGAGTTTAAAATGATTGAGAAAAATCAGACATGCCAGCTGGTTGATAGGCCTCAGAATCAAAAGATTATTGGTGTAAAATGGGTGTACAGAACCAAAATCAATCCTGATGGTTCTGTAAATAAATTGAAGGCAAGACTTGTGGTAAAAGGGTATTCACAACAATATGGGATTGATTTCTTGGAGACTTTTGCACCTGTTGCAAGACATGATACTATCAGAATGTTGCTTACTCTTGTTGCTCAAAATGGTTGGTTTGTGTTTCAACTTGATGTGAAATCAGCATTTCTCAATGGTGTTCTCAAGGAGCAGATCTTTGTTGAACAACCAGTTGGTTTTGAAGTCAAAGGGTAGGAAAGCAAGGTATATTTGCTCAAAAAGGCATTGTATGGTTTGAAGCAGGCTCCAAGGGCCTGGTATGAAAGGTTGCATGAGCATTTTAATCAACTTGGACTGCAAAGGAGTGTAAGTGAACCAACTCTTTATGTCAAAGCATTTAAAACTGAAATTTTGATAGTATCTGTGTATGTAGATGATCTCTTAGTCACAGGGAGCAGTTCTGAGAAAATTGAAGCATTTAAAGCTGACATGATAAAAGTCTTTGAGATGACAGATCTCGAACTGATGTCTTTCTTTCTTGGAATGGAGATCAAACAATTCCAAGAAGGAATTTTTATACACCAACAAAAGTACAGCCAAGAAGTGTTGAAGAAGTTCAAGATGGAAAATTGCAAGCCTGTTTTAACACCACTAACTCTTGGTGAAAAATTTTGTAAGGAAGATGGATCTGAAAGGGTGGATGAAAGTTTGTACAGAAGTTTGATAGGTTGTCTACTGTATCTTGCAGCTACATGACCAGACATAATGTTTGCTGTAAGCCTGCTATCCAGGTTTATGCACTTACCAAGTCAGAATCATCTTAGGGTAGTGAAGAGAGTGCTGAGGTATGTGAAAGGTACTATCAGTTTTGGAATTCTTTACAAGGCTTCTGAGGAATCAAGTTTGAGAGGATACTCTGATAGTGATTGGGGTGGTTCAGTTGATGATCTTAAAAGCACTTCAGGGTATCTATTTTCATTTGGAAGTGGAGCATTTGCCTGGATGTCTAAGAAGCAGGAAACAATTGCATAATAAATTGCAGAAGCTGAGTACATTGCTGCTGCAGCTGCTGTGAATCAAGCCATTTGGCTAAAAAAGGTACTAACTGACTTGTGCAAGCCACCTGCAGATCCCATTGTGATTCTTTGTGATAATCAGTCAGCTATTGCAATTGCAAAGAATCCTGTAAACCATGGTCGAACCAAGCACCTCAAGATCAAATACCATTTTGTGAGGGAAGCTCGGTAAGAGAATGAAATCAGTCTTGTTCATTGTAGTTCAGAGGAACAAGTTGCTGATATTCTCACTAAACCAATTTCAAAAGCTAGGTTCAAATTTCTTATAGATAAACTAAATGTTTGCAATTGTCCAGCTAAGGAGGAGTGTTGACAGTAGCTGATCAACTTCACTGTAGCAGCTGGCAGTTAAGTTAGTTAAGTTCTTGCCTCTTTTCTGCAACTAATTTCAGCCAATCAAAGACAAGAGCTTCAACAAATTTTGAAGCAAAAGTTTGAACTACAATCAGCTCACTAAGCAGCTTTTGGAGGCGATGGAGCTGTGCAAGTGGAAGCTCAAAGACTGGACAGTAGCCACCTTGCCTATTTTTGCACCAATAGCAGAACAAGTTTATGGTTTAACTTGTTTTGTTTTTAAATTATAAAAAATAGTTTAATAACTACTTTAGCTTACTTAGTGATGTTGTTCTGTTCTTGAAACTTGTAGCAATCAAGTGATTGCAACGAAAGTTGTATAAATTCAGAAAACTTAATGAAAATAAGCTAAGCCTTTCATCATTTCTCTATGCTCTTGTCCGATTACTGTTTCATTGCTTAGTTTCATCTTTTAATAAGATTCAATCCTGTTTTGTTTTTAACTTTGAAACTAAGAGTTTTAAACCAACAGTTTTATTTAGAGCAGCATGGAAGAATCAAATATTGCAATCCCTATAACCAGTCGAGTCTACTTTTCTAACACAATATAATTTCTTCTTGAAAACACATAAGGTTGTATTCTTCAACCAATACAACCTCCAGGTTCTACAGATAGTCATTTGGTCCACAATCCAGTCGTTTCTGCAAACCATTAATCCAAGCTAAAACTTTTTTTTTCTCCTATGAATGTCCCCAAAACATTGTCGACTCCAATTTTGTAGGGTATACAACAAACTTTACAAGTTTTGAATTAAAGACACATTGAGCTCCAACCGCTTTTAACATAATCCAAAAATGAGTCATGCATCATCCAAGCATTTTCAAAACGGAACGTCTTAGGATTATCCGTATAAATGTAATTCACTAGGAAACTTTAAACAAACTGGACGATGGTTAGAACTGGTACGTGGGAGGTTCATAACATTAAACTGCTTGAACGCTTTATCTACTCGAGCTTTAATATAATTCACCCCTCCCTTTTATTACACCAGGTGTATTTTGGTCCCGAAGCTCCAAGATTAACAATATTGCACTGCTGGAAACAATTAAGCATTTGTTGACACCGGTTGAGGTTCACACCATGCCCACCACATTTCTCTTCGTCAGAAAGAACCTAACTAAAGTCACCCATTAGAAACCAAGGCAGCTTATGCACAGAATTAATTGTCAAGATAGAATTCCACAAACCCTTCATTTCTTTAGCATCTGGATTACCATAAATAGTTGTCAAAAGAAATTGTCTCATCTTGCAAGACAACCATCGCATGAACTAATTGAGAAAAGAAAGCCAAAACTTCAATACAGATAGAAGTTGAGTCCCATAAAAGCCATATACCCCTAGAGAATCCTTTTGCTTTAACTCTGAGAAAAATTAGAAAAGCCCATTCACCTAATTTGCCATACTCCATAAAATTCTAAGCTCCACAATTATCAACACTTGCAACTGATGTAACGTCTAAACTAAGAGCCCATTTGATTTGATGTAATTTAATCACTTTGCATGCAAAATTAAGAATTGCAAAAACTTTGCAATGCTTGGTATCAATTTTAACAATGCCAAATAAGTGGTCAATTACAATCACTTTACTTTTGATCAGAGAAAGTATTTGTATAAGGGGGGTGTAAAAGTAGATTGCATCGCAATTGTAAAAGTTCAAAATTTTTTAAATTACTTTATTATTTTTTATTTTTAAAAAAGACATGAAATAAAAGGACAAATTTGAAATTTAAATAAACTTTGCTGAGAAAGTATGTTTTAACCAAACATTGCAAAAAAATTGTATGTAATTTAATTAAATTTTTTTTGTACTAAACCAAACACTACAAGTTCACTTTGCATGTAAAATGATTTTAGTCTTAAACTTTACAGGAAATTACATTGTACGTGTCGCAACGTTACCCGAGATGACGACGGATTTGGGACTTAGGAGAATTTTACGGAGTCGCCACTAACCATTTTTGTTTAGGTGCGGTTAGTCACCTATTAAGAATCTACCTAACTTAGCATTGGTCGTTAGATGGCGTACTTAAGCTGGGTAGGTCCCGGTCTGCGGAACGGAGAACTGGAGTCGGGAGTACGGTTAAGTGCGGGGAAGGATGAGCACCCCCACAACGCCCGTCAAGATGACGGTACCGATTAATTTAATAATATTTAGGCCTTAAAAAAAAGTCTTTATAATTTTCCTTTTTGTTTGGTTGTTTTTTTTGTTTTTTTTTGTTTTTCTGTAATTTTATATTTTTATTATTTTTATGATTAGAGCAAATTTAAAACGAAAGCAAATTTCAAAATAGTTTGTTTTCTCTTTTTCTTATTATTCTTTTAAAAAAAAAAGTAAATTCTTTCATTTTTTATTTTTTATTTCATCATTTTTTTAAACTAAAATCATTTGTGTTGACATTTAGAATAAAACCATTGAATAATTTCTTCTTTCAAAAATTTATTTTCGTTACCCCATTTTAAAAAACAATTTCTGTTTCATTTTTTTGTTTTTTTTTGGTGAAAAGTTGTTATCTTTATTGGATACTTATTAATTTTAAAATGAGAATAGCAAGGATTTTGTCAAGGCCCATCGTGAATCTCGTCCAATTCTGGGTGATCCAAAACGAGTATCTTACATAGGGACCCTTACCGGGCACGAATTTTCACCTTCCCAAATCGGACCCCATGATCGGAACCTTACTACCCCTACATATATCTCTAACTCATTTACAAATATTTGATTATTTACCAATTTCATTGACCTTGATTATTATTACATTTTTGTTAGTTTAAAGTGAACAATGTTGATTATTTCATTTTTAAAAAAAATTAATGTCTTTAATTTATTTAGATGCCTAGATGTATGACATGTAGAATGTTATCTTGTCAATTTTAAGTGAGAATAGTAAGGATTTTATCAAGGGCTATCGTGAATCTCGCCTAATTCTGGGTCTGATTCAAAATGAGTCTTTTACCTAGGAATCCGGTCTGAGTGTGAATTTTCACGTTCCTGAACCGGACCCCATGATCGGATCCTCACTATCTCCTCATATCACTACTCTCATGTATGACAAGAATAATATGACAAATATGAAAAATGTATGCTTTAATATTTTAATAGCTTAATTTTTTAGGATTGTTATTCCATTTTATTTTTATCTCATCAATTTATATTTCTTTATTCATTACAAAACTTTACAAATGAAATTAAAAAAATATCAACTACTTTATTTCTTTCCCTTTTTCCTTACTTTGTTTATCATTTTCTTATTCTATTCATTAACTAATGCCATTTGTTAATTCCATTAAACTATTTTAGATACCTTATTTATTTATGTATTGAATTCAAAGAGAAGCCTACTCGGAACATTTCCTTTAAAAAAATAAACAAATAAATAAATATATCAATATGAAAATAACATGGAAAGAATAATAAGAAAGTAAAATTGGATTAGAAATTTACCTAAAATGGAGCAATAGAATCGGCTCAAACAGATCCAATTATTTGATGGGACATATGCAGATTAGTGGGGGAGCTTCAAGGGCATTTAAATTTGGGAAAAGACAAACTTGTCTTTGACGACATGAAAGCTTAAACATTCAAGCCTTTTGACTTTCTTGGCTTACTTTTGTTTTGCAACGGAAAGTGCCTTCTTTCCTTTTTCAAACTTTCCAGAAAATGGCTACTGTCCTACCCTCCGTTGCAATATAGCACATCGTTGGAAACCTCATCCAACACCAAGATCACCGGATCAGTTCTTTTTCTTCTCCTCTTGACAGATCTGAGGCCTATTTACTCAAACATCAACTAGAATCTTTTCAATCTAAATTCTGAGGTCTCAGAACTTTCCAACATCGATCTAGCAAATCCAACCATCGGGTCTACTCTGGCTTCAAGTATGTTGTTTCTTCATGTTTGGGGTAAGCCTTGAGAGGGATGATGAAAGTGATGAATGGATTTGCTGATGGAAGAAAAGATGGGCTCACAGGAAACGATGGTTAGCAAGTGGGAATGCGATGAACAACAATAACAAAAAAATGACAAGAGAGATGGAGGGTAAGCCCTTTAATTTTCCTTCTGGCTTTCCCCTTTTTTTTTTGAAAGGAAATGAAAATGCTAACTGAAAGGATCAGGCTAAAGTGTAAGAAAGCTCTACTGATTTTTAATGCTTGTTGAGTATTTTTTTTGCTACACTCTGTGAAATTTTTTCAATCTTGGCTCCCTCTCTCCACGTTTTTCTTTTGTACTCGGGAACCATTCATCCTAAACTTGACTTTTTTTTTACTATAAAACTTGCACCAAACTTTTCACTGATTAGATTTCAAAGAAAGGATTACAAGCAAAAAACACTTCTTTTCAAAAAACTCTAGAACCAAAAAAAACTGCCCTCCTTTTTTTGTTTTTGTGATCGGCTGTGCTTGGCTTCTCTTTTTTTGTTTTTATGATCGGCTATGCTTGGCCCCTCTTTTTTTTTCTTTTTGTTTTTGCTTGGCCCCCGTGTTGTGCAATTTTCCATTTTTTTGAAGGACACACCGCCGATTGCATTGAGGGAATCTCGGAGCTGAATGAGAGTGCTGCCTGTTGCTCATTCCAACATCATATCTAATTGTCTCATATCAAAGCCCACTCCATTCCAAATAGTAATCTAAAGAAAAGAAAAACAATGAAGTTAAAATAAGAATAAAATCAAATTCAAATAAATCAAATAAATAAAGAAAACAAGAAATGTAGAAAGAAAAAAAATTAAATAATAAAAATAGGGTGTCTACAGTACGCAAAGTAATTCATTGCGAAGCACTAAAATGGACTCTAAATTCTTAATATTTCACACTTTCCAATGAGAGGCTGCACGTGTCACGTTCCAACTAATAATGTTAAAACATAAATAAAATAGAGGTAAGGATGTTAACACTGCGTAGCATCAGATCCTAGATCCTCAATTTCTATATCTCGAGCCCTGTTCACTTTGGAAGTCAAAACTTCACTAGTAACAGCATCTTTTTCTCTAGCTGCACCATTCACTCCAATCTTTGTACCGCCATCACTTCCATCATGTTTATGTGATGGAAGTGTGGATGATGGTGATGAACTAATGATACATCAGGCTTCTCCGAAATACTCCGTCACCTCATAGTTATAGCCCATATGTCCTCCTTATATCCCTAGCAATCAATCCATTCTCCCTATTCCCTGTAGCTGCTGTATTTGTGACATCCTTCAAAAGCAGTGGTTTTCTTCACATAAACCCCTTAATCAGTAACCCTAGTCATATTCTCAGAAGTGGCACCTTAGGCATTGCAATCTCTTTCCCATAACTTAAAAATCATTTTTATGAATTAGTCTATTTCATTTATTTAATTTATACAAATTAGCATCCGTAGGATATGATTCTTTTAATGAACCCAACAAATACTTAACCTAAATATACTGAAAAAAAGAAAAGAAAAAAAACCTAAATGGTTTATCCTCTTTGGTAAAAGTTGGATTTGCCGTACGAGTTTTTAACTCCTCTATACATTCCCTTTTCCTTGAGAGCATAACTCTCTAATATAAAAAGAAAAAAAAGAAAAAGAATGAAAAATAACTTACAAAAAGTTTGCTCATATGCAAAACAGTTGCATATTATATTTGGTTTTATGTGTTATATTATTGAACTACCATATGAAAGTCAAAGGGAAGATATTTTCTGATGTAAACCCTAAGCAACTTTTCTCACCCTTTCAAAAAGCTCGAAGGCAGGAGGAAGCTGCTGGGAGGCATGCATAATCAACAACCTCACATTATTTAGTGCCAATTTTTTGGGTTTGCAAAGTCAATAAAGAAGACTGGATTAGGTGACTAAACCAATTCACAGGTACTATAATTACTAGGTAGCCCCAAAGAAAGAGACATGATTATTAAAGTGATGAGAGCGGGGAGGCCGAAGATATGTAGCTTTGTAACATCTTCAACTTCAAAAAAATATCACTATCAACTTTGGACTTTCTGAGGATTCAAGACTCTTTCCTTTAGTCTTTAGTTGTGTGTGTGTCATTTAAATGCCTTACCATATTGCCAAAAAGGAATGAAAACCAAAGTCAAAATAAGGTGCCTGTGTATGGAACCGCCTTCATGTTTCAAAACCTTGGTCTAATTACCCTCTGCTAATTAAGGCAACTTAAGAGAATGACACATTTTGATTAGACCTATCAACAAGTCTGGCGATAATTCATTAAACTCGACTCAGATTAAGGTTCAAGTTTAATTAAGGTATTCATTGAATTAATCCCAATCTACATACAAACACTTCTTGTCTTTTTTTTTCTTTTTAATTAACTAAATGTATCCCCAAACATCCTTATTGACCCGAGATATAATTCTTTTCAGGTCAAGAAAACTGAGCTCTAATCTTTGATGCACCGGTATGCAATCTTTGAAGGAAAATGCAATGGCTACTACATATATATACTCTAAAAAATATGGTATTAAAAATGGAAAAAACACTTTTTAAAAAGTAAAGCAAAAGGTGTCATTGTTCAAAAAGAGAATAGATCAAAGTCTAAACATATATATATATATATATATATATATATATATATATAGTACTGCTTTGTAGGGCATGTATAGCATTTAAGTGGTTCACTAGCCATTGAAAAATGATGGATCAGAGTTGGGGTTTCTTTTTATTATTTTTAGATTTTAGATTATTTATCATGCTTGTTTTCTAGTTTGCTTTTCTTTTTCCAAAAATCTTTATAAGAGATAGCACTTCCAAAGTCATGAAGTACGTACAGCTATATATCTGATTATGGAATTTTGTCAATTTGACATTTTATGCTGTACCATTCACACCATTTACTATTTGGCTGACTATTTAGCTCAAGAGAACAGTAATTTATATACCTTTTGAGCTTGTTTCCCCCTTGCCTTCCATTTTTAGAACATATATAGAATGATTGAAGTTTATTTCCTCTTTTGTCATGTGTCCATTGATTTTGATAATTACACTCGAGTTCAAACTAAAAAAGTCATGCGTATGCGCATTTGATTTGATGAAAAATGCCTGTATGTTTCGACTCAAAATCAAGTCGGGTCAGAATACCCATCTTTCAAATAATCAAAAAAGACAAAAAATTAATATACAGAGCTATCAAATTTGATTCCTCCTCCACATCTGGCCTACCTAATGGCTAATTAATTATTGGGTTTTAATTAAATTTGACTCCTTGAAGAAAGGGAGGGAACATAAGGTTATGTTTGGTACATGAAAACATTTTCTGTTTTCATTCTCTAAAAAATACAAAGAAATCACCATATAAGATATGTTAGTTTATAAAAATATATGTATATTTTAGAAAATGAAAATGAAAATAGATCTAACTTTGAGAATAATTTTTTTTTAATCTCACTTCTATATCCATTTTTATTTTCATTTTCTAAAATATGTATACATTTTTCTTTACAATACATATCTTATATGGTAGTTTCTTTGTATTTTTTAGAGAATGAAAACAGAAAATATTTTCTCATACCAAACATAGCCTAAGCTTTTTGATCAAAAAGCTTATTGCATAACTGTAAACGGTAGTAATTCTCATTAGAGGTCATGAACTCTGGTTTGTCATCTCAAGTTAGAAGCTTGAAAGGAAATTCTATCCTAAGTTGGAATTTTGGAAGGGAAAAAAAAAAACATAGGCCCCATCCCTGGCAAAGGCTTTTTTTTTTTCTGGCCACAACTTGGCAAAGGCTTTAATTAGATAGAATTTGCTTGAAACCTAACGAGTTGCTTTTCTTCTCTAATCCATATATATATATATATATATATTTGATCTTTGGAGAAGAATATTGACAAAAGAACTTCAATGAAACAATAACTCTTTCAAGTCCATGTATAGGTTCCATATATATATTAGGGTTTAATTAGCTCGATTAAGACATAAATTTTTCTTGATTTTAATTTCTCATAGTATTAACTGAGGCTTTTGCTAACTTTGTTTGCAATAAAGCATTCAAAATCAAAAGAAATCAGTACTTTCCCATGTACGACTGGTTTGGATTAATAAGTGCTAATTTGTCATCACCAAAAAGCATGTGTGGCTAGAGTTGGTTAGTTCCCACACTATTTTTTTCTCGGAAAAAGTAAAGATTTTCCGGGAAAATAAGACCTAACACTGTTATCACTTTTCTCATAAGAGTAAACCAAACATGAAGGAAAAAAGGGAAAAGAAAATTGAGATTGTAAGTTAATGGGGTTGTTTTGGATTCTGTATTGTGGTACCTAGCTTAGCTAATTTTGGAACCCATCCCCAGCTGGCTTGCTAAAGGTTTCAATTCTCATCATCATGATTGATTGAATTGCAAGCAAAGGAAGAAGAAGCTGAAGTTGGTTATATTTTCCACTCGGTATTTATTGAATTCTATAATAATATATAGAAATGTCAAATGGCCCATATCATATTGTTGCAGACATAAAAGCAAAGGCGGTTTGGTTTTTTTATTTCTTTTGTATGTATATGTTCCATATTTGTTAGCATGATGTGTCAACATGCTACTTGCAGGAAGATTGCTGCTTTGATTTTGAATTTTTTTTCTTTTTTTTTTGTTTCTTTGAGTTTTTAGCCTGTAAAATGTGGACACATTTTCAACTCCAAACTCAATAATTCCAATCCCCATTTTGTGTTAAAAGAAAAAACAATAGAAATATCAGAAAGCACCTTTGGATTATTGTTTATTTGACAATTGTTGAAACTATATCCAAACCAACTCTCAAACTATACAAAAAATAATAAATTGGCCCCTAAACTTTTAATTGGGACAATTAACTTCTCAAACTATTATTTTAAGATAATTAACCTGCCAAATTTTATTTTGAAACAATATAACCTTAATTGCATGAAATCCTCAAGGATTATATTGTCCTAAAATAATAATTTGAATTGTTAATTAGCTCAAAATTATAGTTTGAAGAGTCAATTATCTCAAAATAATAGTTTGAAGCCGATATATCCAAAAATATATAGTTTAAGGGACAAGTTGGATATTCAGCTATTTGATAATTGAATACAAGATAATGGCAAGTTGGAAAATGTAACAGAAAATCCTACTTTATATACTTGGGTTGAGATGGCAAATTTACCTTCCATTTTCATGGACACAAGGAGTTGAGGGAGAAAGCACAAGCTCCACATGAGTTGCAGAAAAAGGTTTTTGGCCATAACTTTCAACCAAGTTAATTAATAAATTAACAATTAAATTACTCAAATAATACAAAGAGGGAGAAACATACAAAAGAGAAGGGAATTATTTATAAGAAAATCCTTCAAAACTGAAGACATGCACCAGAAATGGTGAATATTGTCAATTAGAAAATTAATACAAAAATTGAACATGCCTCCCCCATGTGTTTATTGTTTTTGAGATTTATGTTTACTTTCCAATGAGATTCAACTTTTATTTGGTCATGTCCCAACATGAAAATTCTTAGTAATTTGAAGGATTCTTTTCAAGAATTAGTGAGAGCAGAATTCAAACAAGCAAAGGGTTATTTCAGATTACTATAAGAAACAAAGGAAAATTTCTGCATAGGAATCTTCACAGTTCTGCTGATGATTTTCTCAATTTTTATCCCAGCTTTAGCCCTACCCTGCGGCTTAGCTTGTAACAAAAACATTAAATGCGGATTAGCCCCAAGAAATTTGACCAGATCAAAGTTTCATTTCATATATGGAGAATACAACAAAGCCCCCTTCAGAGAGAATTTAATTTTATGAGAGCCTCACACACATTGGTCAGAAAATGTACCCTCTCAAGGTAACCAAATGAAGAAAACCTGTCATTATTTTATATTATAAAAAATTAAATCAATCAACAATTATTTCTAAAATGGGATTTCATTAGTATAATTATTATTATGATAATGGTAGGGACATGCTACACGACATTATACGCACAAACAAGAATAATCTTTAATGTACTAACAAATAATCTTCTTGCCTTCTTTTTCTATCTCTCTCTCTCTCTTGACTGGTAATAAATGAAATGAAGTTATTTATTTTTACTATGCATTCATTAGATTAGACTAGCTCAGCTCAGCAGCATGCCGGGGAAGAAATTTTCAGTCGGGGGGGCTGAGGTGAGGTAACCTTAAAAGGATTAGTCAAAATCAAAAGCAGAAAACATCTCATCACATGACCCCAAAAGAAAATCTCAGAAGAAAATTGATATATTTTTTTGTGACGCTTTTTACTTTGTGCTGAAATGCATGTGGTGGAGTGGTTGGCAGTTTAAGCTAGAGGAGTGGGAGGGGAGGGGTTTGAACTTTGAATCTTATCTAGGTAACAACCAAGGTTTGAGAGAAGCAAGAAAAAGAATCCTGCATTTAGATTTTAAAATTCAAATAAAGAAAGAAAGAGTTGTTTCTTTTGTATTCTTGAAAAAAATAGATGGAACAGAGATTGTGGATCCAGCATGCATGAAAAGTTGTATAGGTTTATTTTTTATTTTTTATGTTAAAATTTTCTCCAAGACAAGAACCCCACCACACCACTTCATGTGCTCGTATGAGATAGAATAATGTCTATCCCAACATTATTATCCTACTTGGAGGGTGAGAGGCACATGGGTTCTTATCATTAGTTTAACGAAATTATTATATCAGCAGATTCAGCATCTTTGGCAGAGTATTTTTGATTGTGTGGTTAGAGTTTTAGTCTTATAATCTAAACCAGAACTAGATTTGTCATCTCGTTTTTTTGGGGGCAAAACAGGACCGACTAAATTTTGCTTAACAATTTAAAACTTAGTCACTGTTTTGAGATGGTTTTGGATGCATTTTTGGCGGTGTGTTATGGCGACCCAGATCCTTCTCATCTTCTCGACATTCCATGATATGGGCAGATTTGTTCTTTGTACAAACAACGACAGCAAATGCTTAATATCTGCATTTATAATCATAAACTATAAAAGGGATTATATCTAAATCCTTTGTGGGAATCCCTGTATTGTAAAGGAATCAGTTTCCAGAGAAAAACCTTAAAATGACACATCACAAGAAGAATTTTCACCATGAAGATGGATTTCAAAAGAGATTTTTATGTAGGAATTGCTGGATTTCTGTAAACGTCAAAGTTCTTTCTGACCAGGCAGCCATCAGAGAGTATTAGAAAGGAGAGTTGATGTCCAAAATTTGCAGATAAAGACGTTCAAATAGATATTGTCTTGATGTTATTGATCATAACGATTATAAGAGAGACAGGCTGGGATGAAACCGATAATCTCATTATTGCAGGGGAAAGCAGAATAGTGGAGCCAGTTCAATCAGCCCCACGTAAAAAGCTTATACAGAAAGGGATGGGCATGGAAAGGGAAAAGATAGACCTGTTTAAAACTGATCTTCCATTGATATACAAGAGTTATATACAAGTTACAGTGTGATCAATGAAACCTCAAAACACAATCTCTCAACCTCCAATGAGCTTTTGCTCACCAGGGTGACCTCTTCTTCGAGTACATAAAATTAGTAAAAAGTGAAAAAAAATTTACATTTTGAAGCAAAAGATGACTTCTTAGACATCTGTATCGCAAAATTTGCCATCCATCCGGTTCTGAACAGCTCTGATTGCAGCAACCCTAGCAGCAGTTGCTGCCCTATTTGCAGCCAGAACTGCCTTGTTCACTTGTTCATCCACCCGGCGAAGGTTAATAGCATTTGCTGCTGTTTTTCTAGCCGCCTGCAGACCAATATATATATATATATATATATATATATATATATATATATCAGAAGACATTAAGGAACAGAGCACCAGCTTTTAAGGTTATTATCAAAGAAGGTAATACATTGAAGAAACTATCAATATTAAATAAATTACCTGAACAGCTCGAAGGACTGCATCGGTTAGTGGGGGAATAGGAGTTTTAAGGTTGCCGCCATCCCACTCACCACATCTTGTGTCACCACTCCGGAAAGTATACATGCCATACCCTTGTTTTCGACCTTCATGCCACGATCCCTCATAACAGTGGCCGTTAGCAAAGTGATAAACACCAAATCCATGCATTTTGTCTCCAAAATATTCTCCAGCATATTTATCTCCGTTCCTATAACACCAATATCAAATTTACAAATATCAGGACTAGGTCTCTTCAATAGAATAAAATGATTTACCTAAACCCAGAAAAATAAAACTAAACCCCCCCATAAGAACAAATGTCGTGATGAATACAAAGTAAGATGAACTATTAAAAAATAACAACCTTCACAATGTACTAAACTATCATAAAAGGAAATTAATTTTCTCGCTTGGCTTTTATTCGTCAACCCCAATACAGAGAGGATCTACAACCAATCATCAGGTCAGCATCAACCACATTTCTAGGTGAAGACTTGAATGTAAAATCAGTTCTTCTTTCTTATTGAATAAAAAATACAATTCAATTTTGGAAAGCAACAGTAAATGTAAAATGCAACAGAATTGAGCTGGCTATAATCAACTCATCAAAATTCTGAATTAGAAAAGACGAAATTATAGTACTACTATGAAAAAAAGGGGAAAAAAAACTGCAAAATATTAAAGTAGAAGTTCAATAATCCCCACAGTATATCTCCCTTCGTCCCAAACTTGAAGATTAAAAAAGAAAAATAGCCTATTATTACTTCTTCCTTTTTTTCATAATTACTATTTTCTGGGTCATTCGGGCATTAAGAGTTACAATCACAAGCAGGGAAATAACATAAGAAATCCACAATCTCAACAAACAAACACTCAAAACACCAAGGGAAACAGAGCAAAGCTCTAAATACAAATGGAATAAAAGACCACAATGCTAATTTGTTTGTTCTCAATCATGAATATTCATGGTAAAGTGTAAAATAAACCAATAAATTTAAGAAACTCAACCCAGAAAGCTAAAAGGGAAAAGGACCCAAGAATTTGTGGTCATACCTGAAATGGTAGTAGCCAAGTCCATGTTTAACTCCAGACTTGAATTTTCCAACATAGCAACTGCCATCAGCACAAGTCTGAACACCAACACCATGACTCTGCCCATTACACCATTCACCAGCATAAGAATCCCCGTTGTAAAACCTATAAACCCCAAATCCATGCCTTAAACCCTGCCTGTATTGCCCTCTGTATCTACTCCCTCTACTCCAACTCTCCACTCCATACCCATCATATCTCCCTTCTACCCAATCCCCTTCATATCTCCCTTTAACAAAGTAGTTATAAACCCCACTCCCATTACATTTTCCCTTGTGAAATTCACCTTCATAAAAATCACCATTACTATAAAACTCTACTCCTTCTCTCACAACAGGCTGAAGCCTTTCTTTTCCTTTTCTGTTGTCGTTATTGTAGTTCTTGTTCCATTGGGTTTCTCCAATGAACCATTGGACAGGCTTCGTATTGGGTTTTGAAAGGTGGAGTCTTTCTTTGAAACAAACAATGCCTTGGCTGATTAAAGCTTTGTTCCTCGAAGCGAAAAAAAGGGTTATGGCGACGAAGATTAAGGCTAACAAGAGGTTCTCGGATGTAGGAATTTCTTCTCTTTTAAGATAAAAGCAAAAGAAGAAGATGAAAGAGAAAAAAGTGAAGAAGGAGATCGACGCCATGGCAAAAACCGGGTTGAACCGGACCGGAACATTTCTCGGTGTCATCGAACAAGATTTCTTGGGTGGCGGTTTCTTTTTCTTCTCGTCTTTTAGTAACGACTCTCGATGTGGGTCGTCTGTTTCCTCTTGGTCTCTGACAAAGTCACCTTCGGTGATGGAAGACATACTGTGGATGGATGATCGGACGGTCGGCGATGAACGGAGCAACGACGACTGAGTTCGTGTTAGCTTCGCTTGGCTCTTTTGTCCCTCCATTTCTTTTCTTTTGCTCTCTCTTCTTTTTACCAGTAGGGGTGCCACCCCACAATTACGGGAACCGTCTAATTAACTAACTTTCACCACCACTGACCTCTCCTATACCGCGAGATTCTTATCACCACCGTCGTTCGTGAAGTCGCCGGCGACATCTCAGGCCCAGCGCACGTTTAACCAGCGCCTTCTTTTCCTTAACCGCGCACGTTAGCACTCTCGATGAAGAAGAAGGAGAGAGTAACTCTTTTTCTCTCTCAATTTTTTTTTCTTTCCTGGGAGAAAAGAGTGAATCTGGAGATTTGGACCGGGCCTTTTTATTTATATATTTATGGTGTAATAAGGGAGGAGAAGGGAGCGGCTTGGATTCAATTTTAGCCGTTGGATTGAAATCTGACGGCTGGGATGTGTGGCGAATTAATAGCCATTGGATGCAATTAGAGAGGTCCCGGTCTCGACGGGAAGATATGGTCGTCGGATCTAGATTCGGTCCCTTTTCTTGCTTTACTGAGGCAGGCAAGGTAGGCACGTGCCGTCACCTGTTTTCTAAAAAAATTTTACATTTTAAAATTTAGAAAAGCTTCCCTATATCACAATCTACTTAAACTAATTTACTCCACACTCCCATCACCGTTGATTTATACATGATGCCATGATTTAGACTTTTGGGATTTGGGAAAGGGTTTTCTTTCTTTTTGAAAAAAAATGTTATTTTTGGATTAAAGGATTTTGTGCTGAATTTTTCTTTGGTGGATAGATGGGGAATTTAATTCTTAAGACTTTTAGACCTCAAAAAGGAGAATATGAACATATAGGAAATTTGGACAGCCCATTTTATTTTATAAGGAAAAATGGAGACTAAGGTCTTATCTTTGGAAATTTCTCAAGTCCCTAGTGTTTTTGTTTGATGATGCTTTAAGACTTTTCTTCCAACATCTTTTTGCTGCAATATTTTTGCATTTACTCATTAATATGGATTTGGGATTTTCAAATGGATCAATTTTATTTGATAGTTGAAGGGGAAAAAAAAATGGAAGATTGACAACTTTTTTTCATGGATGGATGAAAAATGCAAAAGACATGAATAGAAGAATGCTGGGGTGGTGTCACTCATGATCCATGAAGGGAAAAAAAGTAAGAAAGCTTCTAGTAAAATTTTGATTTTTGTATGATTTGGTCACAAAAGGATGTGGTATGCATAATTTTCTTTACATTTTCAATTTTTTTTATTATTAATTGTTATTTTCCCTAATCCTTTCTACAGCATTGACTTTATTATAAATAAAAAAATGCACCTAATTAGGACAAAGGCTGGATTTTTAAAGGCTTAATACATAAAATAGTCTTCGAATTTATACAAAATTATCGTTTTAGCCCTTCAAATTTTATTTTAAAATTTTTGACCCTTGAACTTTTATTTTATGTATAATGTAGTCCTTGATGCTGACGCAGCCTATGGGCAAATTCCACGTGTCAATATATGATTAGGCCACGTCAGTATCAAGGGTTACATTATGCACAAAATAAAAGTTCGAAGAGTCAAATATTCCGAAATAAAAGTTAAAGGATTAAAACGACAGTTTTGTACAAATTCAAGAGTTATTTTGTATATTAAACCTATTTTGAAATGGCTAATATTTACTTTATATAAAGAACTAAATAATTGAGCATTTTTATGCACATGTAAGGTGAGTTTCATCTGAGTATTTGACTTAATTTCAAGTGATATGCTCCCGCGTTCATCATTTAGAAAAAGTTCATTTTGAATCCGTTTCTTTCTCAAAATCTAGTATTAGACTTAATTTTGCATATGAACAATATGTAAGGAAAGAAAAATTTTTTCATCATTTTGGAAGAGATTAATGTCATTTTCTAATTACTGATTTAACATAGATCATAATCAAGTAAGATCATTGAGTTTTTATCAAATATATGATCTAATTAAATCTAAATCACCTTTGAGTTTGGATAACAATCCTCATGAACTTCATAAACAAAATGGATGATCTAATCATAATCAGAGACAGATCAACTATTGAAGTGATCACCTCACAAACCAAACCAATAAAGATGGGGCAGAAAAGAAACATATGTTATCCCCTTTTGCTTTATGCCATTTGATATATCACCATATGTTGGCTTAATTACTAAATTTGTATAGTATCATTTTCTTCCCTATATCCACAAGTAAGATTTGGAGTTTGAGAATCTATAATGAAAAAAAAAAACAAATTTAGGAGAATTTTAATTGTTTGAAATCCAATGTGAGTCGGTTCCTAATTAATCAAAATTCTATATAATTATCGGATATCATAAGGTTTTAATACAAAAAAAAAAAGTTACACTTCTACAAATCAAGACTACTACTTCTTGGCTGAAATAAACCTCTTGCATAGTTTGCATATACTTTAGAGATAAAGTTAAAAAAATTAGATCTTGATTAACAAAGACATCTTTGAATACATTGAACATTGTTTAATTAACAAGTAATTTCTGTCAACTTTTGCAGGCTGTCACTGTCACATTGGAGGTTTTAACCATGCAAAATTTAATTGAATAAACTAAAATTAATTTCAGTGAAATGATGTCACAGCCAGAAAGTGAGGTCAAGCAATCAGTATTAGTTGGGGTAAAATAAATAAAATAATTATAATTTAATGTACCTATGTATGTATCTTATTGTCAACAAATACTAATATACTTTTCATTTTCATAGCCGAAAAGTATGTGCAATTGCAAGTTAATTTTTGTTTTTGTTTTTGTTTTTGTTAAAGCAGGGAATTATATAAGTGCAAGTTGATTTTTATCACCTAATATTTGTACTTTTGCCTTTTGTCTGATCCTTTGCCAATTTTGATTTTTTTATTGTAAATCTCGAAACAAAATATTGTGCATATGTTTCTTTATCTCTCTCCCATCAGTTTCACTTTGGCTTCGCTGTCACAACTCACAACGCAAGGAAATAATCGCCACCATAACTCGAAATTAGATCGAGAAGGGTTTGAGTTATTTTATTTCTTTGTTCTATATTTGGGGTACTTTCATAGGATTTTTTGGGCTGATCTTATGACTTTGATTTCATTAACAATAAAGGAGTTTAGGTTTTAAGTCGATCTTGTCCCAACAGTGATGGGAAAACATGAAACGCAAGTAACAAAACTCTTTGGTATTTTTTTTAATATATCAATGTCATCTCAGTTAAACTCAATTAACCAGAGTTTTAAAAGATTTAAATTTTTAGTTATGAGAGTTCCTGCCATTGATAATTAATTGAACATAATAAAGTGAGATTTATATAAAAAAAATTAATTTTAATTGTAATATGTCCAAACCAAAGAATATCAAAGCCAACATCTTTACTAAAACTTTTCTTCTTCAAAATCTAAAAGAGATTTCAATATGGTAAGAATTTTTTAGGTTATTAGGTAAGAAGAGTGACCAATCTTGAATAGAACAATCAGCTTTCCAACTCCGTTAGGAAGATCAATGGAATCCAGAAAGACAATTAAAAGCAAATTGTTAGTACTACCTAAATGCAAGTTCATCTGATTTTCATATAGCAAGCAAGCACTGACTCTTGCCAATTTTATTGGATGAAAGATTTGCCCCAACACAAAAGCTTCTCTCTGACTTGCTTAGAAATTATGGCGCACACAAGTCATCTCAGCATTCAAATTCGAGACTCGCAATGTATAGGATAATTACAGATCAAATAAAAAAACTGGAAGCTTTAACAATTGAGATGTCTCATTCACAAGCGAATTTCTATAAGGGGCCAGCTTGTTTTTCCTTTTAAAAGCAAAATTACCCATCAAATAATCACCTCATATAAATTAAATGGTTAAATATCTATTTTCACCTCTAAACTTGTCTTTTTTTTACAATTGCAACCTTGAAATTTGTTTTTTTAATTAATTAGACCGCTGAACTCGATGAATTAAAAATAATATAACCATTGATGCTAAGTGCTAACATTGCAAAATATAAAAAGTTCATATGTCAATTCTCAAAGTACGTCACGTCAACCTAATAGCTATATCATCCCCCAATTGTCAAATTCAAGGACTTTTTTTGGGGCCAATCTAAATGTAAAATTCAAGAATTAAGTTGATAAAGAAAAGGTCGTTTAGTGGGTGTAATTGTAAAAAACAAAAAAGATAAATTCGAGAGCGAAAAATAGATATTAAACCCAAATTTAATTATAAGACGACATGAACAATGGATTTCAGGCACAAGTCATTTACTTACACTTGTTAGTAATTCATTAGCTACAAAACTCAAATGTTGATTTTGGGCTTTGGGCCTGAAAATGACCAGTTAATTTTTTTTTTGTTGGAGTCAGATAACCCCAAGGACATGCTCTGTCTCAGATAACAAATTGGACCGTTTTCTTTTGTTTTGGCAAGCTTACTTCCCCCAGTTTTCCAAATACATCTGTTTCTGTCAAAAAACAAGAAAGGAAACATACACAATATTTTGATTAATTGCTATCTGTAATGCTTTATCTATTGAAATATACTATATACTAGCAAGGCAGGCAGGCAGCATGCCCATACTTTCATTCTGAGCTTCAGACAGTGACTTGACGGCTTTAAATTGGACCTGCCCCTTCAATTTAATTTGGCTCCTCCCCCCGAATAGTCAACCATGTTATTGCAGCCAGGCCCCGTTTTCCCAGTAGCCAAAAATCTGTTTCTGTCTTCAGTTGCCAATTCCTTTCTTAAGTTCTTTAATGCAATAATCTTGTCATTTCTCATTCATTTCTTGGAGAAAAAAGGGTAAGCCAGCTGCAGGAACAGTAAAACACTAAAACTATTACTTGTAGTAATGATTAGACTATAAGCAGTTAAGCAGTAAATGGTGACTGGAGAAAATAATTTGCTTCATTACCAACAGAACCGGGGTTTTTAGATATTTAAATCAAACTCAAAACATTAATTTGCTTCTGACAATAAAGGGTATTTTCTCAACCCTCTTCTCATAAATCCTCCATTGTTGATGAAGGTGTTGAGTTCTAGGTTCTTGATAGGCTTAATATCTAATTTAGTCTTTAAATTATATAAAAAATAATAGATTGATTCATAAACTTTTATTTGAAATAGATTGGTTTCTAAACTTTTATTTTGAAACAGATAAATCTTGAATATAAAAAAAAATTAAAGAAAACTCAAGGATCAATCTGTCCCAAAATAAAAGTTGAAGGATCAATCTGTCCCAATTCGTCAAGTTTTTGACTTTTTAATGACTAATTAATCTATCCTAAAATAAAAATTCAGGGATCAATCTGTCTCAAATAAAAATTAAGAGACCAACATATCCCTTTTGATATAGTTCAAGGATCAATTTAGATATTAAACCGTTCCAATACAAGTGCAACTACCAAAAGATTTCATTACTAGCCAGCAATAGCCAAGATCCTCAATCTATGCATCTGCCGATGTCAATATATCTCATGGTCTTACTATTTCCACACTTCTTAGTGCGAGAAACTAAATTCTTGCACTAGAATTTGATGGATTTTGGCATTTTATAATTGGGTGACTTGAAGAGAGATTATTAATTGTTTCACACATTTCTTAATGCATGATAGAAACCAAATATTTTCACTTTAAAAACAAGAAGATTTTAAGAAATGCTGTATGAAGCAGTATCTGTCATGATGGCACGGACATATCTTAATCAGAATTGCGGAAATAAAACATATAGACACAATTTAAAATTGGGAACGATATTGGAAAAGGTCACTTAATTATGTACTATTCTGTAGTTATAACATAAAAATGAGCATCCATATACAACCCCTTACTAGCAATTAAGCAACAGGAAAAATGCAAGTACAGCCAAAGAATCTAGACAGCTTGAGCTCCAATAATGGATTGTTCTTGATTGCCTTGATCTTCATTCTCCCCTGAAATCCCCTCCAACGATCTTCCCTTTGGCTCTGGCACTAAGAATGTTAAAAGCAATCCAAAGACATTGATCACACCTAGGACCAAGAGAGAATTTCTCATTCCAATTCCAGCCGGATAGCCTGGATCAGCCTTAGATTTGTCCTGATTCTGTGATGCATACAAGAATCCAAAAGCCCCAACAATGGCACCAGCCTTCCCTGCTGCAGAAGAAATTCCATAGCAAGTGGACCTGAACCTGGCTGGAAAGATCTCTGCTAGCACTACAAATGTCGTACTATTAGGCCCAAAATTGGCGAAGAAGAATGTAAGTGCATACATCACAACAAAACAAATGTTGTTTTCTTTCAGAGTCCGGTGATGGTAAGGAATGGCCAGAGCGAACATGAAGACAGTCATGAAGAAGAATCCAATCAATTGAATTGTGAAACGGCCAATGTAATCAATTAGGAAAACTGTGAACCAATATCCAGGAACTGTGCCGCAGAGTGCAATCAGAGTTTGAGCCCTTGCAATCTTGAAAAGCTCGTCCAATGCACTCATGGTTTTAGCTGCTGGAAACCAACCTACAGCACCAAAAATGTCCTTTTGAAACAGATTCTGGCTGTAATAAGCAATGTCTAACAAAAACCAGGTACTTACCGTCCCCAACAAGTGCAATCCATGTTTGCGAAGAAACTTTTTTAAAAATAACCTGAAAGAGTCTCCGTTCTGAATGTTAATTCTTTGCTGATTATCAGCTGTTATCTCCTTATCCTCTCCGTGTATTTCCATGTTCAGAACCTTTGACATATCTCCAAGAGCTTTCTCTTCATCTTTGGCAACTAAAGCAGTGTAACGAGGTGTGTCTCTGGCATCTTCATCCGCCAATAATATGTCAAAGCAGCTGGCAAAGCCCCTAACATGAGAATAATCCTCCATACAAAGTCAGCTTGGGGCACGGTGGAACCAAGCGGATCTACTGAAGAAGCTGGGGATTTGTATATTGCACGGAAGATTGCTGAAACAACTATAGCCACGGTTCCCCCCGCAAGAATCCCAAACCCTTGCATTGCAAAAACTGCTGCAGTAAAAGCCCCAGGAGTTTTCTTGTTAGAATACTCCGCCATTATGGTAGCAGACAATGGATAGTCGCCTCCAATTCCAAAACCAAGCCAAAACCTAAAAAAACAGAGAGTTCCCAAAACAGTCTTCGGGGAACTACCAAAAGAAAGGCCCGAGGCAATGGAGCAGATCACCATAACCATAATGGTAACGCCATAAACACGTTTCCTTCCGAGTTTGTCACCGAGCCACCCAAAGAAAAGTTGTCCAGCAAGGTTTCCGCAAAGGGCAACACCATTAACAGCAGCAGCAACGTTAGGCGGCAAAGTTCCAGGGTTTGACGAGCCATCGACATGGTAATAGATTCGGCCAAGGAGCTTGGTGACCAGAGAGATGCAGAAAAGATCGTAGGCGTCGGTGAAGAATCCCATGCCGGAAATTATCACTGCGGTGAAGTGATATAGTTGAGTTTTTGCCGAGTCCAGCATGCTTAGAACCTCTGCTGACTGATCTTTAGCCATTGTAGGATTCTGAGGAAGTTTTTTTTGGGTCTAACTTTTGCCCTAGAAGTCTGGAAACTCTTGGTTAAGGAGTTCGGGTTTTTATAGTTTTTGCTGTGAGATGTCGTATAGATGAATTATGAATCCCTAGATGTTATTGCATTAGGAATATCTACATAGATAAGGCTTTATTAATAGAAGGAAAATTGTTTAATGGGCAAATAACTTTCCCTTTTTTTTTGTTGTTGAAAAAAATAGTGGCCAGAGTGAGGCAACCGCTCCAGGGTTAAGCTCGAGGTTTAAGGTTGCAAGTTAAGATTCTTGGCCTTTCTCGACAAGAGTTACTTCTAGAATTCGAACCCCCTTGTTATAGTTTTTTTGAGGGAATGAGCAAATGACTAAAACACAATATTACATACAAACATTAGTATATATTGTTCATGTTTTTTTGAGATATATATATCGTTCATGTTAATTAGGCAGTCAATGGATCAAATTATGTGTCTATAATACCATTCTCTTGTGACAGTAATGGAGACAGTACAGTAATGACTTAAATTTTCCTTTAAAAAAAATAAAATTGTTAATTAAAATTATTGAGTGCAGACCTAAAATATGAGAAGAAATTAATTTTTAGCTTTACATGCCGAGAGTCCTAATAAGTAACCAATAGCTCTTTCACACGCACGCCACGACCAAACCGACGTCTAAAACATGTGTCTACGCCTTTAAACATGGTAGGCCACGTCCTTGGTGTTCCTTGCCTGGATCAATGCTTGATGTATGCAAAGAACTAGTGGTGAAAATTCTTTCTCCCTCTTGGATAGGCTCGTAGGAATTCGATCGGGAGGATCAAAGGGAGCCGATGTTTGTGGAAACACAGATGCTAAAATTGAACGTTGGATCACTGCCTGTGTCCGGAAGTATTACTCCTCAAGGTTTCTCTCTGTTTTCTTTGCTTGCCCGCTGGTTATGTTTCACCAAGTTGGTGCTCTTTTGCTTTCTCAAATGATTAGTTTTTAACCGATTTCGAAACCTCGCTTTATATAATAGGACATGATTGGAAAGTAAAACGGGTCTGCTTCGTAGAAGGGGTAAAAGACAGTCCGTTCAAGAGATTTAATTGACTTCCAAACAACTGTTCAGTGTTCGAATAATCGAATGCATGTTTAGACGGTATCAAAACGGTTTGAAACTGATAAAGTGATAAGAGAAAAGGCAAGGAGATAAACATTCAAAAGAACCTAACAGCCGGCAGACAACTATTATTGAAGGTACCAATAAAATTCAATACATGATATAAGAGTTAAGGAATATATCTAGTGTATGCTCATTGATCATGCATTGATCAGTGTTCACTCATCTAAGGCCGACATAGAATTCTATTATTCAAATAAATTTATAGGATTGATTTGAATCATTAATCAAACCTAAATTCAGATTGCCGTGAAGTCTCATTCCCAAATCCTCAGCGTACCAAAGCCAAATCTAACAACATACGTTTGTGTAAATAACCTAGTTCCAAACCTTTTGATCACTTTTTCTTCAGTTTCTCTTTCATCCTTTCAACTGCAGACCTCAGAGTTTCTTCATCCTTGCAGAAGGTAAATCTCACCAAGTTCTTTCCTTCTTCCGGTTTCAAGTAAAATACACTAGTAGGAATTGCTACAACTCCAACTTCCTTGATCAGATACTCGCAAAATGCAATATCATTCTCCAGACCAAAAGGTGTATGATCTACAACAACGAAGTATGTTCCACTTGACGGGAATACCTTAAACCCAGCATCCTTCAAGCCCTCTACCAAAATTGCCTTCTTTGCCATGTAGTCTCTCTTTAGCTCAATATAGTAGGAATCTGGGGCTCTGAGAGCAACCGTGGCTGCCCACTGCATTGGAGTTGAAGTAGCAAAGGTAAGGAATGAGTGTGCTTGCCGCACTCCCCAAGTCAAGTGTGGCGGAGCTATTGCCCACCCAATTTTCCACCCTGTTAGAGAGAATGTCTTCCCCAAGGAATTCATAGTTACTGTTCTTTCATACATGCCAGGAAGGGATGCCATAGAAATGTGATCCATTTCAAATGCCAGTTTATCATAAACTTCATCAGTGAAAACCAATACATCATTCTCAATGCAAAGCGATGCAATGGTATTAAGTTCCTCACGTGTAAACATCTTCCCGGTGGGGTTATGTGGAGTATTTATAAGAATGGCCCGGGTATTCTTTGAGACGGTGGATTGCAGCTCCTCGATTGGAACAGCAAAATCAGGAGGGCGCAATGTGATGCATTTAACTTTGGCACCAGCCATGGATAATGTCGCTTCATAAGAATCATAAAATGGAGCAAACAGGATCACCTCATCACCTGGATTAATTAAGCCTAACATAGTTGCAGCAATGGCTTCTGTGCACCCAGAGGTAACTGTGACGTCTTTCTCGGGGTCAACCACAAGGCCAGTATCCTTCTTGAAGCGAGCAGCTATGGCATTGTTGAACTCTGGAACTCCATACCCGCGCGCATATTGGTTTTTCCCATCTTTAATGGCTTGAATTGCTGCTTCTTTTACAAAATCTGGACCATCAAAGTTGGGGAAGCCTTGGCCGAGGTTAATTGCTCCATGCTTGATAGCAAGTGTACTCATCTGAGTAAATATTGTAGTTCTGAACTTCTCCAGACGCTTTGCAACCTGACAAAATGTAATAGGTTACTAGACTAGAAAAATATATAAACAGCTACATATCACTTGATTTTTCAACACAGAAAGGAAATCATGCTTTATTCTTAAATTAAAATTTTGGAACTTGAACATAATACCATAACTTTTTTCCAAAAATAGTACAATAATAGAATATAATGTTGCTTGAGCAGATCAATATGTGGAGAAACAAAAGGAAACCTAGGCATAAAACAACACGAAAACTCAATAAATTATTCAATCTCAAGATCCAAATGATGATACACTCAAGCCAGGATAAAACAGTAGCACTTCCTATATTTTAGTGTATTAACATGTGCAGGAATCAACTTAAGTCCAAAGACTCCTGATGCAAAAGATTGTGAAGCTTCCTATTCTCCTTCAGATTTCTCTGCTAAGGTCGAAGGTCCGTACATGGTTGGAAGCTCCAACAAGATCGCTAGTTTCTTAAAAGCTATCTAAGGTGAGAATAATAATCAGGAGAATCTTTCCGGGCCACACTGCTTATACCTGAAATCCGTAATAACAGAAATTTATCCTGAAATAGGTTTGGGATTTGACTGACCTTTCCCTATCAGATCTTAGGATCAAACATGACTGCTCTTTGATTTGCTATAACACTAAGTATTACCCCAAAGTCAGAAAAACTATCATAATCTACCGAGTTCAGACGTTTAGAAGGTTAAAAGCAAGAACTTTCCATATTCCTTTAATGCACGTTGACATAAAAATTCCACTAAAATGCCCATAAACAGAGAAACTCATAAAGGACCAAACTTGGAACCAACTTAAAATCAGACTGGAATTTCATTCATACGAAGAAATAAAGATAACCCCTTTCTTAAAGAAAAATTAAACCCGCAGAGAAATCAAGTCAAGCAACCGCGCCACTATATATATACATATATGATGAAAAGGGCAATACGCAGATCACAATAAACATAAAAAACTTCAATTCATCCGACAACAAATCAAGAAGAAAGAAAAGGTCTTTAATGGCTACCTGTAAGGGCTGCTGGGTGATTTGGGGAGGGCCATCCTGAGTAGAAGCAGGGTCTTTCTGCGTGGAAACAGTAGAGATGGTGGCCATGAAAGAGGGGTACTTGCCGATTCTCCTATTAGTCCTGAAGAAAGGAGAATCGCTACAACTACCCTTTTGAAAATGCTTTGCAAAAGTAAAGAATGTTGGGGATTTAAAGCAAAATGGTCCAAGCATTTCTGATTGTGTCCAGGTACATTGAGCCGGCATCAGGAATAGGGCTTTTTTATTGTTTGGGTATTTGACCCTTTTTTTTTCTAAGGAAAAGGGTATGTGGGAAACTGGTAGTCGTCGCAGTAGAAAACTACTAGAAGTGAGAGTTTGGTCGGCGTCAGCCAGATGAGAGAAAGCTTGAATGAATTTTGTTGAAGAATTGAACGTGGGATGAAAAAAAGGGGCAAATCCTAGGAGTGGGACCTCCTTTCTTTGTGTGGTTCATGCCGCTCTGAGTCAGTTTAGACCGTTCGATTTAGAATTCAAGATGAAGGGTGGTGGGCGTACCATATTGGAAATTCGACGGTGCGATTCCCCGCGTGTTTCTTGTGCTTTTTATTTTTTTATTTTCAAAGAATTGAATCTTGAAATTCCATAAAAAGGAATTGTATCTTTCTTTTCTTTTTTTTTTTAAAAGATAATAAAAACTTAGGTTATATTTGGTGTATGAAAATATTTTTATTTTTTATTTTTTAAAAATACAAAGAAATCACTATCTAAAATATGTATAGTTTATAAGAATGTATGCATATTTTAGAAAATGAAAATGAAAATTGATCTAAAATTCAGAACAAATTTTTTTAATCTCATTTCTAGATCTATTTTTATTTTTATTTTTTAAAACATGCATACATTTCCTCTCACAACATATATTTTATATGATAGTTTCTTTGTATTTTTTAAAAAATGAAAATAAAAAATATTTTCTCATACCAAATATAACCTTACTATTAGGGAAAATAGGTTAGTAGAAACTGTAGATATCTTAAAAAGAAAAAGGGTAACCACATGTAAACACAAGCTAAATGATAATCAAAATCGACCAATAAAATAATCACCTAACGATACTCTCTATTTTTGGAACTCTCCAAACTTGCAACTATGAACAAACTCATGAAGCTAACCTTTTTTCCAATTTGATCATTTTCCTATAAAGATTTCTTAAAGAATTGTATCTTTCAATTCTATGATGATACACAAAACGAAAGAGTTACCTTTTTTTTTGTTTTTCTAGTGGGTTTCAACTAATCGAAGATCAAGTTTTTTTTTTCTCCTTATAAAAATTTAAATCTTGGAATTCGATAAAATTAAAAAAAAAAAGAAATTGTATCTTGAATTCTTATGATGGAAGGTGAATTTTACAACCTTAGTACATCAAATTCTTCCGATTCAATCCAAAACATTGTGAAAAAAGTAACTTTTATATATATAAAAAAAAAAGAAAAAGAAACATTATTACATAACCAGAAATCAAGAAAAATAAGAGGATTAGAGGTGTTAAATAGGTGGATTTTGGATTCAAGTTATTTGGATATGATCATTTTGATTCAAAGAAATTTTTAGATCAATTAAGTTTCAAATTATTCGAATTCAAGTTATTCAGCTCAAATTTTTTGAATTTGGTCATCCGATCTTTTAAGTTTCGAGTCATGCAAATTTAGATAATTTGAGTTGAGTTTCAAGGTTTAAGGACTGATTATTTTGGGTTAATCTTTCAGGTTTTACGAATTAGTCTCTTGGATTTTTTAGATTTCCAATCATTCGTTTCTTGTGTCAATAAAGTTTCAGGTCATTTACTTTTTCTGTCAAATCAAATTGGATTAATTTCATATTCGAGTGGATTGGACAAGTTTCTAAGATCATATCAATTTTTTTTTGGTGCATTAGGTGGGGAGAGAAAAATGACCAATAGGGTTCAAACCCTCACTGACTAGGTGAACTTGCCCTAAGCCAGGAGTCCAATTTCGGATCAACTTCTAACACTTTAGATTGGATTTTTTAATCACAGCATATACATGTATCTCCAAACTTTCAACTCTTCTTCATCAGCAACTCAATGTGAACTTTAAAACTACCAGGCCTACACATTACACATACCATACATGTTTTGTTTAAGAACTTTCAAAGTAAGATCATCACCTAGGTCTGGAAAAGAATACAAACAAAAATTGGAATAAAAAAATGGCTTACATAAGCATTATTTATCTTACGTATGTTCTTTCCGATGGTTAGGTAACTTTAGGGGGAAAAAACTCCTATAGATGAGGTGTCATTCTTGTATGTTATCTATTTTTACTATTTTCCTTCTACTTTTTTTTCTCATCAGTCTCTTATATATCTATAGTAAAATATATCCATTTATGCAGAAAATGGACCATCAATTAAACTGACATGGAAAACTATATGATACTAAATGTTGAGCACAACCCTTCGAGTGTCTAAAGTCGACCGTCTTTCCCACGCCCTGTGGTAGACCACATCTTCTCGTCCTACGGACGACTCCAACTTCACCAACCTTGTTAGACTTCGGGACTCGGGCCTTGCACTATAAAAGGGCCTAGACAGAGGCCTAACGGTAAGACACTTCTCCACTACTCTTCCACTACATTTCCCTGAGCTCTACTAACTTGACCGTCGGAGAGGGAATCGCCGGCCAAACGTCGGACTCTCCCCTTGTCTTGCAGGCATTGTCCCCGAGGAGGCACTCTCACACTCGTCGACTGTCTTTCCAAACCACCCCGAAGCAAACAGCTTCAACACTAAAATAAAACAAGGATTTAACGTAAAAACACATCAAAGTCTGTACTTATAGAGAAAAGTAGCAAGCTTAAGGCAAAAAAGGAGTTGACCACATAAAAGACATGTAATTAGTATCATAAATAAAGAATTTTATAGGATCATCAATTAAAAATAAAAAATCAAGAGGAAGAGTATTAAAATAAAAGTGTATAGTCAGGTCTCGAATCCTAATCAATCAACCATCCAATCAATCATGCAAGTAAAAGCATAATCTAACAATAAATCATCTAAAAAAGACATAAGAAATTATGTGGTTGGTACTCAATTTGCCTACATCTACAAATGAGAGAAAATATCCATTAGTTATAGAAGAATTACAATCAACAATCAATCAATCACCCACTCACACTCAATCTAATCAACCAAACTAAACCACAAACCCATTCAAACAATCTTGAGCACATTTGCTCGGTTCCTAACAATCAAACTATCATATATACCTATAGAATCATCCTTTTGTCCTACGGGTGTCTCACCCTAAATCATTATAACTTTACTTACATTTTTCTCTCATACCAATTCCTAATGAAACCCTCATTATTTATATTCACTCAAACTTGGTTAACAAGAAACCTTATCCCAATTAGATTTCTTGACTCACAAATCATCTTACCCACAAAGTAATATCCCTAAAAAATATCCCAATCAAATCTTTTAGGGATTTGAGTAACTAACCTTAACAATGTCCACCTTGATTCAAATTCCTTCAAATTTTCAATTTCTTCAGTCATCATTTAGATATGCTTAGCTCCACCTACAATGAAAGTGTTATATCAATCTTCTTATGTGTCTTCATTTTCACTACATCATCTTCAACATCAAATCGGAATCCAATCTTGCATTCCATAATAGTTTGAACACGAACAAGTGATCTTCATCATCACGAACACAACTCCAATTGAGTCCTAATCAAGCTATATACAACTTCTAATTTGACTCCAACTTGGTGTTATGTCTTTGTCAACCTCGCAACCTTGCAACCTGACTCTGATACCCTTGTTAGGTTCAAAACCTAATCAATCAATCATGCAAACGAAATCATAATTTAACAATAAATCAGCTAAAGAAGAGATAAGAAATTATGTGGTTCAACACTCAACTTGTTTACATCTACAAATGAGAGAAAAAATACATTAGTTATAAAAGAATTATAATCAATAATCAATCAATCTAACAATTTCACACTCATACACTCACAATCTAATGAATCAAACAATCCGCAAACCAAACAAACAAACATGAACACTTTCGCTCAGTCTTTCACACACCAAACCGATCTCCAACTAAACAAGCAAACAATCATACATACTAATAGGACCATCCTTTTGTCCTATGGATGTCTCACCCCAAATCACTATAACTCTACTTACTTCTTTTTCTCATACCAAACCCTAATAAGAACCTTACTATATATATTCACCAAAACTTGGTTAACAAGAACCGCTATCCCAATTAGATTTCTTAACCCACAAGTTATCTTACCCATCAAGTTATATCCCTAAAAAATCTCTCAATCAAATTTTTTAGGGATTTGAGCCACTAACCCTAACATGTATACAAAAAATTCACCATGGTAACAAAAATTTGTTTGGTCAAATTAATTAAGTTAAAAAATTATCTTTAATAATGTTACTTTGATATACATAAACTCATATTGACAACTAGTTTAATTGCAAAAGTACACACAAAATAGACTAGGAAGTGTAAATATGTAAACATAAGTGACCAAATTTTCTTATGTTAAATTTGATCCGAAGATTAATAAATGCACAAAATTTGAAGGCCATCAAATTTGCAGATATCGAATTATAGTTTACCTTAAAAAAGCAGGATCAATGATGTCAAAATGAAGGGATTCTTAGACCATCAATCTAAAGCAAATTAAAAAGTATGTGAAAAGGAAGGAAAGTAAGTAAAGGTTGATTTCCAAACAAATTCATTTCATACCAATGCAAGTAATTGATTATGTTACCCTGCTAAGTGAATCAATCTCGTCAAATACAATGACATGGACCTAATTATCTTTTCCTGGATGAAAAAAAATGAGACAAAATATAAGTTAATTTTCCTTGATAGAAAAAATACATACATATATATATATATATATGTAACAAAATATACAAACAACAAACAATTTCCGGTGCAGTTAAGCATTAACAAATACAGTGAAGTTAAGCATTTATAAGTGATCCATGTCATACTTCTTGTACTATGCCTTAGCCTTTGAAAACAAAACTCTAAGGTTACACCCTGAATCATCTGTATATCATGCCAATTTCTCAAGTCCCTTCATAATATGCTCATATATAAAAAAAAATGTTATGAGTTCCAAAGAAAACCAAAAGTAATGAGGATAGATTTGCACCTAGAATTATGCAAAATGAGGAAGACTTAGAAGCAACTTTGCTTTAACATACTAATCCTCTTTGCGCAGATCATTTTATAATTTCTCATGCAATAACTTGCTTTATTAATAAACAACAGAGACAAACAGCCAGGGCCTTAAAACTGGTAAAAACCAACCTTAAAGGCAATAACACAGACCTGAACAATTCAGAGAAAGAAGCAATGAAGGTATTTACCTTTGGTTCTTTTTTGCTGTAAATAGCATGCGAGATGAGAGGAGCAAAAGCTATCTTTCCTGTTCCAGGTGGCCTGTAGACACCAATTTTTGGCTTAAAATATCAAAGTCTAACTTTTTTTTTTTAGTCCAATTTTGTTCTAACTTCTAATTCAATTGGAAGCTAATCGATGTTGATTTTTTAAGTTGAGAATGAAATTGAATTAGACAGTAATTATAGGAAAGGAAATTGTTTTTATTTATGTTCTCATAAAAATACAAAATAAAAAAAAAATTAGAAAGTTAAAAATACAAAAAAAATCTGAAAATTAAAACCACAAAAATAGATAGGAGAATGAAATATGGTGGTTTCTATTCTCTTCAAATTTTGCCTTACTCTTCTCGTTCTCACACTCTCACTTGTTCTCTTTGTGCTTCCAATTTAATCATTACGTGTTGCTCATTCTTCCACCTTATTTGCATCATGGCAAAACATCAAACAGCCGAAAAAAAAAAAGAGAAAATCAAAAAAGGAGGCAAAGAAAGTAAAAAAAGGAACCAAAGAAAAAATGTAGAAGGGGGGACCCTAGGAGCTAGTTAAAGAAAAAAATGCCGGCAATATGAGAGAGTGAGGAGTAGGGAGCCGGCATCCTAATAAAAAAAACTAGGGTTCACATTCAAACTTGATTTTTTTTAATTTGGGAGTCTCTTTGAGGGGAAAGGAGATGGAAAAGGGAGTCGAAGTCAGTGGAGAAAAAAAAAGGGAGACAAAGGGGGGCCAAGCAAAGAAAAAAATGTAAAGAGGGGGACCAAGCGAAGAAAAAACGTAAAGAAGAGGACGACTTTTTAGACGTTTCGACAGATTGACGACTCCACTGGGGACTATTAGAGAGTCGAGTCATTTCTCAAAAAGTCCTGTTTCCAATTTAGGGTTAATTTTGAAATGTTTTTAAAATTCAATTTCATTCATGAACATTCATATTTGTATATATTCATGGATTTGGACAAAAGTGCAAATAAACTTTCTTTTTGCATTTTACATTTGCATCAATAAACTTTTTTGAAATTACATCTTGCATTCGCATTAATAAAATCTTTTTCAAAAATTACATTTTGCACCTCACATTATTTGATTCATTTCATTATATTATGTGGCATGACCTTGTTTTCCTTTTACATATTTTTTATATACTTTGATTGATTATCTATTTTCCTATGTATGTGTCTCGCATGCTTCTTCTCTGTTCTTTGTTCATGTGTATATTGTGCACGTCTTGTATGCCTATCTTTGCTTTTAATTGCTTTTATCATGTATGCTTCTTGCCTATTTTCCTGCATTTCATTTTCTGTATATATTGCATGTCTATTTTCTGTTCTTTCTTTATACATTTATTCTTTAAATTGGACTAACCGTTTATTTGATTGTTGATAGTATTTTCCTCTCTATCCTACTGTTACGTTGGGGCATCATGTGGTGAAAGGCAATTGGTAAAGGTTGGTAGTCCCTCCCACACACTACACGGTTCATAACATAAAGATCTGAAGTTCCGGGTCTTTCTCCAAATTAGAAGGAAGGTGCTTGTATCCTTCCACCCTGTTGTGTCCGCGATGGGTACCTTGTCTAGAACTTTGAACCCTGCATATAGATTACCCGTGAGGAATACCCGCCTAAGTAGAGCCAAACCCTAAACCTAGGTAGAGCTAAACCTTTTTCAAGAGAACCCGATTTTCTTAAGACACATGGAAGGACGCCTTCTAAACCTTTGTCAATTCCTTTCATATTTTCTTGTATATACTATTATCTATTTATTACCTTGCCTTCTTATTTCATAACGAAGTTCTAATGTTCTTTATTTCTTGTCTTGTTTTATGCTTCTCTTTTATGTACATACATCATGCATCTCATCCGGGGTCCATCCATAATGAATTTGCTGCTAAAGGAAACCAATCATGGCTGAAGAGGGAGGGGTAGTCGACATGGATTTGGATGAACCTAGAGTCGGCAATGCTAGTTCTATTTTGGGAAATGCTTTGGATCTGTTGGAACAAAAACTTCAAAGAGATCGATCGAGAAAAGACCCTGAGCCTACATTACCTTTATTTGTGAATTTCGACCTTGCCCAAAATGACCTGTCAAAGCTAAAGGAGTTATGGATAAAGATTGGGCCGAGTGGACAGAAAAAGTTCAAAGACACGTATGGGGATATAGCTCTGTTATTGGATGTCAAAGTGGAAGAAGATCTCTTGAAAGCAGCTTTGTATTTCTGGAATCCATCTTACCGGTGTTTTGTGTTTGGGAAGCATGATATGGTGCCAACAGTTGAGGAATATCGAGATTTCCATATGATGAAAAAAGCCAAACCAAGTAAGATTTTTCTGCCCTTAAAAGACATGAAAGATAGCCCGAGGTTCCTCGCCAAGATGGTTGAAATGGGTATAGAGAAGATACGCCAATACAAGGATGGGGATTATTTCCAGACAGATTTCTTGATGAAGTTCGTGGATACAAAGTGTGGTTCTCAGAAAGGGATAGATGTCCTAGCCTTCTTAATATATGGCCTAGTGGTTTTCCCGAGAAAACTTGGGTACATTCACTTATCAGTAGTGACGCTCCTCATAAAGATAAAGCATCAAGCAGATCCTTCAGCGGCAATTTTGGCAGAAACCGTCCGATCATTGAATACTTGTAGGAAGGCTGGTGGAAGGTTTGAAGCATGTGCTCAGATGTTGGTCATCTGGTTCAAGAGTCATTTCGGCTATAAGAAGAAGTTGGGAATGTCCTTTATTGATGAAGACAGAGTTCCAATAGCTATCTATGGAAAGAATAGTTGGCCACCAGAAAAAGATGAGGATGAGTGGTATGAGTGGTTCAGGAGTTTGGGTGATGATCAGATCACATGGACAACCCGATGGATGCAAGCGAGAGAGATTCCTTACTTACATGTCAAGATTCCATGGATCCCGTTAGTAGGTCTTTGGGGAACAACCAGTTACTCTCCACTTCTGGTCAGAGGACAGCACAATTCAGAGCAATTTATCCCTCTCACTGGTTACCTCAACCTATTGGATATCTCACATGACAATCCTGGTCATATGGATGAAGTTAAACTTTGGGGAGAGCTTTACAAAGCAGCTAATAGGAGGGAAGATACTGCATATGTGGAGAATGTCATATCCGAATACTCTGTGTGGCATCAAGAAAGAGATGTTTTTTGTCTTTTCACGCCAGATAGGGAGTACCCCACAATTGAGAGACCGGTAGATGAATTTAGAAGACTAAGAGTTGAGAATCGGAGATTAAGAGAAGGGATTGAAATGACCGAGCTAACTCACGAATGTGAGCAATTAAGGTGGGTAACTCGCGAGTTAGAAGATAAGCTAAAAAAGAAGAGGATGAAGAAGAGAGGATGGGTCTGAGCTATAAAAAGGGCGCAAGAAGATAGCGCGAGGATGAAGAAAATGACGGATGGTTGGAGGCAAGAGGCAACTAGTAAAGGCAATGAGGCTTCAAAACTCAAGGACGCCAAAGAGGATGCTAACAAACGTCTGACCGATGCTCGAGTCCAATATGCTGAAATTCAGTGCGAGAGAAATGAGCTGAAAAATGAAAGAGATAAGCTGAAGAATGAAAGGGACGAGCTGAAGAATAAGGAAGAGGGAATGAAGAAAGCTGAGGAAGAGCAAAGTCGCATACAACGATTTTTGGTGAAAAGAAATGAAGATTTAGAGCGTCAAGTCAGGGAGCTTACAAAGAAGTTGAACCAGTGACAGGTTAGGGAGCATTAGTGATGCAGAGTTGATATAGAAACAAGATCTGCTGTGATTTGTAAATGCTTTAAATTGTAGTTGATGAAAATAGCACGGCGCTGTTATGGGATTGAAACTACTCTTTCCACTTTTGAAATGATTAGTTATCTTTAATAGTAAATTTGTTATGGATGGATCCCTATTGCATGCTTCATTTGCATTTCTTTTACCATTGTTGGTATGATTATATATTAACTCATTTACTTTTCCTTTCTTCTATCTCCGCATCCCATTCTATACATTTCATTATAGGAATCTATCCACAAGAAAGAAACCATAAAATAGAACTGATCATGGTCGGTGGACGAAGTCAGAATGGGCGACAACTACAAGATAATTAATAATGGATGATAGCCTCGTTTAATGGTCAATTTTGTTTTAGGGTTTAGTTGTTGCGGATAGATTTTTATCATTACATGCATTGATCATTTACATCATTTATTGCATCATAATCTCATTATTTTCATAATAAATATCTTGATTCATGTTTGTAATAATTAAAGGTTTCAAGATAGCGTCCCAAGATCCCCGATACTACACTAGATTTCAGGCAAAGAAAATGGCAGAGCAGAATACAGAAATGGAGAATCTGAAACGGACTAATGAGGATCTGACGAAAAAGCTAAATGAGGCAATGGAAAGGATCAATGAGTTGAGTATGATGGTCAGAGAGAATACACCTGTTCATACTGGGACACCAATTCATGCTCCAGGGTATACGTTCGAGACAACCCAGCAAAACCTACCAACATTCAACATTCCTATTCCATCGGTTGTGCCAGATATTCAAAATCAGTACCCACCTCCACCGCCATACGGGGCATATCCTTACCCATATCCACCACCTACCGGACCTAGTGCTAGTGGGTTTGTCTACACCACTTTACCCACTCAAACTACCCAACCCACTCATGTCCCAATCATTAATGCGGATACAACTTCAGCAAATCCAGTGGTACTTGATCCAGAAATTTCTAAGGAGGCATCCTCGGATAGCAAAATGTTGAGCATGTTGGAGGAGAGGCTAAAAGCAGTTGAAGGGGCACAGTATTATAGAGCTATGAATGCAGCTGACATTACTTTGGTTCCAGGCATTGTGATACCCCCGAAATTTAAGGTCCCCGATTTTGAAAAGTATAATGGAACCCGGTGCCCCCAAGAACATCTCACTAGCTATGTGAGAAAGATGGCAGCTTATGCTTATGATGACAAGCTCCTGATTCATTTTTTCCAAGATAGTCTTTCTGGGGCAGCTTTGAGGTGGTATAATCAACTCGACAGGGTTAAAGTTCAGTCTTGGTCAGATTTGGTAAAGGCCTTTATTGCCCGGTATAAACATATGACTGATCTAGCTTCTGATCGATTGACCCTTCAAACCATGGAAAAGAAGTCCAGTGAGTCCTTTAAGGAGTATGCCCAATGGTGGAGAGACGTGGCTATTCAGGTTGACCCTCCATTAACAGAAAGAGAGTCAAACTATACTTTCATTGAAAGGACCGCTATATGACCTGCTTGTTACTAGCATTTCTGGCTTATTTGCCGATATTGTGGTTGCCGGAGAGTGTTTGGAAAAGGCAATCAAGAATGGAAAGATAGAAAGTGGAGATCTATCTGGAGGGAAAAAGGTGCATAATCCCAAGAAGAGGGAAGGGGAGGTTCATGCTACTGATAGCCATTCATACCCATACACTTATCAGCATCAAAATTACCACTACCCCAATCAAAGGCCTTCCCACAACTGGCGCTCAGGTTCTTATAGGCCTCGGGGTGCATATCAACCACATACTTCTTACCAATCGCATGCTCCATACCAACCACCTACTTCATACCAACCCGCTGTCCCATACCAACCACCAACCGCTAACTACATTGCTTTCGGATCAAGTTTCCATCCTGCCACACAAACTTTCACACCCAGACCAATCACCGCCACAAATGCCGGAACCAATCCAAGGCCTGCTCGGACTTATACCAGAATTGATCCCATCCCATACACTTATACTGCTTTGCTTCCACAACTTTTACAACAAAAGCTGATTGAAAAACCACGCGTGACCAAAACTTACACACCACCATACCCAGATTGGTTTAAACCCAATGAACATTGTGACTATTACCACGGAGCAGCCGGTCATTCAACTGAAGATTGCTATGTGCTAAAACTTAAGGTACAGGATTTGGTAAAAGAAGGAAGGTGGAGTTTCTCTCAGAATACGCAACCTAATGTTGGGCAGAATCCTTTGCCGAATCATGGGGGGTCAGCAGTAAATGTGATTGGTAATGGTGAATATGTGAAGAGATCTGTGAGTGAAGTGAAAACTTCCATGACTACAGTTTTCAAAGCTCTAAAGAAGGCACAGATGATTCAGTGCGAGAAGAAGGTTGGTGGTTGCCAGTATTGTGGTGAGATGGGTCATGATGTACAGAATTGTAACTATTTTCGTGAATTGATGCAAAGGATGATGGATCAGTCCCTAATTCAATTTTATATAGAACAGATTGATGAGTCCATAAATATGGTAGGAGGTGAAGAAGGAGCACAGAAACCATTTGTGGTGTACTACGATGAGTTACCCAAGCCTAAGCCTTTTGTAGTTTACTATGATGCACCTCGAGCACAAAAACCATTTGTTCCTACCCCCACGGAGGCACCTAAGCCTTTTGTAATCTACTATGATGCACCAAAACCAACAGCACCAGTGGTTGTGAATCCTCCCCAACCATTTGGGTACAAAGATGATCACCGAGTTCCTTGGAAGTATGAATGCAGTTTTTCTGCAATTGAAGGAGTTAAAGAGTCAGGATTTCCCCCGATGTCTGATGTTGGTGGAATTACCCGAAGTGGTAGGGTTTATTGTCCAGAAAATGGTGAATCTTCCAAGAGAAAGGCTAAGATGAATGATGAGCCTATGAATGTTCAAGAAATGATATCAGAGAAAGAGATTACCAATGGTGCTTCTGTAAATGAACCCGAGGAGTTCCTTAAGATCATTAAGCAAAGTGAATACAGTGTGGTTGACCAATTGAATAAGACGCCGGCTCGTATTTCCTTACTTGCATTGGTGTTGAACTCTGAGTCCCACAGAGAATCATTACTGAAGGCCCTGAGTCAGTCTTACGTATCCAGAAATATTTCTGTTGTTGACATGGACCATATAGTTGGAAGCATCGGTGCAGTTAATTACATCACATTTACAGATGATGAGATACCTACAGGAATGAGGGGAATTCCCAAAGCACTTCATATTACAGTCAGATGCAAGGGCTAAACAATGGCGAGGGTTCTAATCGATAATGGTTTAGCATTGAATGTCATGCCTCTCAGGTCTTTACAGAAGTTATCAGTGGACCTGTCCTACATACAGTCGAGTAACCTCATAGTCAGAGCTTTCGATGGAACTCGAAGGGATGTGTATGGAACCATAGAGATACCTTTCCAAGTCGGTCCGGTTACATTTGAATTGGTTTTTCAAGTGATGGATATCAACCCATCTTACACTTGTCTCCTTGGTCGGCCATGGTTACATTTGGCTGGGGCAGTTCCATCAACCCTGCATCAAAAAGTAAAGTTTCGGGTGGAAAGAACAATAGTGACAGTTAGAAGAGAAGAGGTTATCATGGTGACACAATCTTCGGACTCCCCTTACATTGAAGCTGCCGAAGAAGCTTTGGACTGCTCTTTTCAATCTTTTGAAATTGCGGAGGTCATGTCAGAAAAGGGTGCAAGCCAAAGTTCTAAGGGTTTGACTAGTCAGAAGAGACAGATGCGAGAATTGGGATGGTTTGATGGAAAGGGTTTGGGAAAGAATCTGCAAGGGAATCCCGAATTGATAAACTGGCCTCACCAAGATAATACTTTTGGTCTGGGTTTCAAGCCATCGTGGAGAGACAAACAACAAATGAAGGAGAAGAAGAAGGCCCGGAGGTTGGCTAAGAAGGATGAGGTGTGCATAGAAGAGGAGAAAGGATTGAAGTTCCCACCGATCAGTCAAACCTTTGTATCAGCTGGTTGGGTCAACCTTAATCAGTATGGGCAGACACCAATTTCAGTCCAGTTTGTTCAGTTAGGATTGCAGAATTTGGTCATTTGTGCTGTTGATGATGAGGTCTCAGATCAGCTAGATGAGTTAATTTATGTGGCTAAAATGGACACTGAATTAGACAATTGGTCTGTTGTTGAGATACCAGCTGTGTTTTCATCTTCTGAGCAAATGTAATTAGCTGAAACTCTTGTTTATTAAATCAATGCTTATGCCTAAGAGTGTTGATGAGTATTTTCATAATTGGTTAAGGCTTTCTTTCTTGTTTACATATAATTTGAACTTCAATGATGAATTGATGCATGCACAGACTTTTGATATAATGAGATTACTTTGCAATATATTCACTATATTTTCTTTTATTATTTTCCAATTCGCTATTCTTTGATTTATCTCTTACCATACATTCCTATTCTATTACTCTGTACATATATCCATTCCAAATTGCCCTTTGCAGGTCCACCGTCAATGAATACGAAGATAGCATAAGTAACGAGCCTGAGTTCAACTTTGATAGTTGATTGATACTGATGAGGTTGATAACGACGATATTGATGATTCTGATTTGCCTCAAGACTTGTTGAGGTTAGTTGAGCAAGAAGAGAGACAAATAGTGCCCCATAAAGAAACTACAGAGTTGATAAATCTGGGCACAGAAGAAGACAGAAAAGAAATGAAGATAGGCACCACTTTATCAGAGATTGAAAGACGACAGCTAGTTGATTTGTTGAAAGAATATTCAGATGTCTTTACATGGTCTTATCAAGATATGCCAGGATTAGATCCAGAAATTGTAGTTCATAAGCTGCCGATTAAGCCAGAATGCAAGCCGGTTCAACAAAAGTTGAGGCGGATGAAGCCAGAGATGTTATTGAAAATAAGAGAAGAAGTAATAAAGCAGTTAGATGCAGGCTTTCTTGAAGTTGCAAAATATTCGGAGTGGGTAGCCAATATAGTTCCGGTGCCAAGAAAGATGGGAAGGTCCGAATGTGTGTAGACTTCAGAGATCTCAATCGAGCCAGCCCCAAAGATAACTTTCCATTGCCTCACATTGATACCCTAGTTGACAATACTGCCCGCTATTCTATATTCTCATTCATGGATGGTTTCTCGGGATATAATCAGATCAAGATGGCACCAGAGGATAAAGAGAAAACAACTTTCATCACTGTTTGGGGAACTTTTAACTACAAAGTGATGTCTTTTGGTTTGAAGAATGCCGGTGCTACCTATCAGCGAGCTATGATGACTTTGTTCCATGATATGATGCACAGAGAGATTGAAGTGGATGATATGATTGCTAAAGCTCGGACGACGGTGGAACATATTGTCAATTTGCAAAAGTTGTTCAAAAGATTGAGGAAGTACAAGCTCAGATTGAATCCAACCAAGTGCACTTTTGGTGTGACCTCCGGAAAGCTCTTAGGGTTTGTAGTTAGTGAAAAGGGGATTGAGGTAGACCCGGATAAGATCAAAGCTATCCAGAATTTATCACCACCTAAAACCCCGAAAGAAGTCAGAGGTTTCCTTGGGAGATTGAATTACATTGCCAGGTTTATATCGCAATTGACTGCTAAATGCGATCCAATTTTCAAATTGCTTAAAAAGCGAGATTCAGGTGAATGGGATGATGACTGTCAAGAAGCTTTTGAAAAGATCAAGGAATATCTCACAAATCCTCCAGTGTTGGTACCTCCAGTACCCGGAAGACCTTTGATCTTATATCTCACAGTGTTTGAAAATTCCATGGGATGTGTATTGGGGCAACAAGATGACACTGGAAAGAAAGAGCATGCAGTGTACTATTTGAGTAAGAAGTTCACTGAATATGAAGCCAAGTATTCCTCATTGGAGAAGATGTGCTGTGTATTGGCTTGGGCCGCTCACCGACTAAGACAGTACATGTTACACCATACTACTTTATTGGTGGCTAAGTTAGACCCAATTAGATACATATTTGAGAAACCCGGCTTGTCAGGAAGAATTGCTCGGTGGCAAGTATTGTTGTCCGAGTATGATATTCAATATGTTTCTCAAAAAGCCATCAAAAGAAGTGTTGTCGCAGAGTTTTTAGCAGAAAGGGCTAGCGATGATTATGAGCCTATGGAGTTTGACTTTCCTGATGAAGATTTGATGACAGTATTTCATGTTGATGGAGAATTAGAGGAGGATGAAACATGGACAATGTATTTTGATGGAGCATCAAACGCAATAGGACATGGCATTGGCGTAGTGCTGACATCTCCAGAAGGTAACTATTTCCCAACCACTGCAAGATTAGATTTTCGATGCATAAACAATATGGCAGAGTATGAAGCATGTGTTCTCGGTATTCAGATGGCCATAGAAAGAAAAATTGAAAATTTAAAGATGTATGGTGATTCTGCACTTGTGATTTATCAGTTGAAGGGAGAATGGGAGACGAGTGATTTGAAGTTAGTCCTTTATCATGACTACATCAAAGATCTCGTAAAGAACTTCAAGGAGATCTCTTTCCATCATTTACCTCGAAAAGAGAATCAAGTTGCTGATGCCCTGGCCACTTTGGCCTCCATGTTCAAAGTTAATTCAGATACGGAGATTCCGTCGATCAAGATCGAGTTGAGAGGTGAACCGGCACATTGCATGAATGTTGAGGAAGAAGAAGATGGCAAACCTTGGTACCATGATGTTGTACAGTTCCTAAAGTACCAAAAGTATCCTGATTATGCATCAGAGAACGATAAGAAGATTATTCGAAAATTGTCGATGAACTTTTACTTGGATGGGGAAATTTTGTACAAAAAAACCCGTGATCAAGTCTTGTTAAGGTGTGTGGCAGCTAAAGAAACTCGGATGATTATGAGTGAAGTGCATGAAGGAGTTTGTGGGACTCATGCAAGTGGACACAAATTGGCTAGGCAAATTATGAGATCCGGCCATTACTGGTTAACCATGGAATCGGATTGCATCAACTACACAAGGAAATGTCATAAATGTCAGATTTATGCAGATCAAATTCATGTTCCTCCGAATCCTCTACATGTTATGGCATCAACTTGGCCTTTCTCCATGTGGGGAATGGATGTTATCGGGCCAATTACTCCAAAAGCTTCAAATGGTCATCAATACATATTTGTTATGATTGATTATTTCACCAAATGGGTTGAAGCAACCTCATACGCCAGTGTTACACAATCTGTAGTTGCTAAGTTTTTGAAGAAGGAGATCATCTGTAGATATGGCCTTCCGGAGAGAATCATTTCCGATAATGCTCAGAATTTGAATAGTAAAATGATAGAATCACTATGTTCTCGTTTCAAGATCATTCATAGCAACTCCATACCATATCGGCAAAAAATGAATGGAGCGGTGGAAGCCGCTAACAAGAACATCAAGAAGATTGTGGCCAAGATGACTGAAACTTACAGAGATTGGCATGAGAAGTTGCCGTTTGCTCTCCTTACTTACCGTACTGCAATCAGAACTTCCACCGGGGCAACTCCTTTTTCGTTGGTATATGGGACAGAAGCAGTAGTGCCTATCGAAGTGGAAATTCCATCTCTCAGAGTGCTTAGAGAAGTGAACTTGGATGAAGCTGATTGGGTCCAAGAACGACATGATCAATTGAATTTGATTGATGAGAAGCGCCTTGCCGCACTTTGTCATGGTCAGTTATACCAGAAACGAATGATGAGAGCTTATGATAAGAAAGTGAAGCCGAGGCAATTCAAAGAAGGGGAGTTGGTGTTAAAGAAAATACTCCCGAATCAACGTGATTCTCGGGGCAAGTGGGCACCAAATTGGGAAGGTCCATATGTTGTCAAGAAGGTCTTTTCTGGTGGAGCTTTAATATTACAAGAGATGGATGGGGTAGAATTCTCTAGTCCTATCAATGCTGATGCTGTAAAGAAATACTATACCTGAAGTAAAAACAAAAAAATGAAATGAAAAAATGAAAAAATGAAAAAAATTAAAAAAGAAAAAAATGAAAAGAATAAAAAATGATGAAAAAGAAAAAGGAGCGATCCAAGTTGAAAACCCGAACGGGCAGCTTGGATCAATTGAGGGGTTGCTTAAGTTGAAAACTTGAAAAGGCAGCTTAAGCTGGAGGAAAAGAAAGGCATAAGCACAGCTATTGAATAAAGCAAGATCAAATTCAGTGGATCTAATTGGGGTGGATCAGATCACTTAATAGACCGAGTTGTCAAGTTTGTTGGTATCGTCAATCGATCAAAGGAAGAACTCAGGTTTCGTTTGCACATGTTTCTGAGTATTCATTGTTGGGAGGTACCCTTTATCCTTTCTCTTGTATTGAATCAATGAATTTGCTCTCTCGTTTGTATGAACTTATTTTTGAATGCGAATTGAAGTTTGGATTCCTTTCATTTGTATGAATCTTGTTCTGAAATGCAAAAACTGAATCAAGCTAATTTATTTCTTTGATCCTTTCTTTAATAATACGATGAATCTTATTGTTAATTGGTTTGTCACTTGTATTAAATTTTGTCATGAATTTCAAAATGTGAATAAACATGCGAGAAACCATACAGGTATGAAAATGCTCATTTAATTTTCAAAGGCATAGGTGTGGTTTAAAAGACAGGGTTTCAATTAACCAGTCACCCAGAAGGAAAATGGAAGCTGTTTGTGGCAAATCATCAAGAATGTGTAGAAATAACAGAAACAAGTAATTTGAGTCAAGGAAAAGCACTGATACAGTTTGAAATTGTTAATCAGAATGAATGAGCAAAAAGATTGGGATCGAGTAAGAGGTTTCCATGTTATTACAAACAAGAATCAGGCTTTGTACAAAAAGATAATAAATTTGTCATTGCAAATCAAGTATTAAGCATCGCATGCATTATGACATGATCATTGCATCATTCTTTAGCATCAGGTTTTCAGATAACTTGTCAGGCATTTGATACGTCAACTCCAGATCAAGATGGAAGTATCCTGGCCCAAAAATCCAGCAAATATGATTGTTCATCAAAAGAAACCAGGTTACGGTTCTTATTTTTCTTTAAGCAATCAAGGTATGACATTCAATTCATTTTTAAAACCCAATTAAAGTTTTGAGATTCACTTATTTCAGTTAGGAGACCAAATCATGGCTCTTGTTTCATTTTGAGACCTAATTTAGGTTCTCTTAGTTTAATTTGCAGTCAGTGATCGAATCACGACACTTATTTCATTTAAGAGACCATATCGTGGCTCTTGTTTCATTTTGAGACCTAATTTAGGTTCTCTCAGTTTAATTTGTTCATTGGGAGACCGAATCACGGCTCTCGTTGCAGTCAGTGACCGAATCACGGCACTTATTTCATTTAAGAGACCAAATCATGGCTCTTGTTTCATTTTGATACCTAGTTTAGGTTCTCTCAGTTTAATTTGTTCATTGGGAGACCGAATCACGGCTCTCGTTGCAGTCAGTGACCGAATCACGGCACTTATTTCATTTAAGAGACCAAATCATGGCTCTTGTTTCATTTTGAGACCTAGTTTAGGTTCTCTCAGTTTAATTTGTTCATTGGGAGACCGAATCACGACTCTCGTTGCAGTTAGTGACCGAATCACGGCACTTGTTTCATTTAAGAGATCAAATCATGGTTCTTGTTTCATTTTGAGACCTAGTTTAGGTTCTCACAGTTTGTTTATTTCATTGGAAGACCGAATCACGGCTCTCATTGCAGTTGGTGACCGAATCACGGCACTGATTTCATTTGTTTCATTTCGAGATCTAGTTTTGATTCGCACAGTTTATTTAGTTCTTTAAGAGACCGAATCATGGCTCTTGTTTCAGTTAATGGTCGGATCTCGGCACTTATTTTATTTAGAAACCAAGTCATGGTTCATTAGGAGTTTTAATAAAATATGGTGTCTACGTCTTGGATCATTTCCTAATTATCTTGAAGCAAAACTTCAAGTTCCTTAGAAAACGCTCCAAGAGGGACAGCTGTAGACACCAATTTTTGGCTTAAAATATCAAAGTCTAACTTTTTTTTTAGTCCAATTTTGTTCTAACTTCTAATTCAATTGGAAGCTAATCGATGTTGATTTTTTAAGTTGAGAATGAAATTGAATTAGACAGTAATTATAGGAAAGGAAATTGTTTTTATTTATGTTCTCATAAAAATACAAAAAAAAAAATTAGAAAGTTAAAAATGCAAAAAAAATCTGAAAATTAAAACCACAAAAATAGATAGGAGAATGAAATATGGTGGTTTCTATTCTCCTCAAATTTTGCCTTACTCTTCTCGTTCTCACACTCTCACTTGTTCTCTTTGTGCTTCCAATTTAATCATTACGTGTTGCTCATTCTTCCACCTTATTTGCATCATGGCAAAACATCAAACAGCCGAAAAAAAAAGAGAAAATAAAAAAAGGAGGCAAAGAAAGTAAAAAAAGGAACCAAAGAAAAAATGTAGAAGGGGGGACCCTAGGAGTTAGTTGAAGAAAAAAATGCCGGCAATATGAGAGAGTGAGGAGTAGGGAGCCGACATCCTAATAAAAAAAACTAGGGTTCACATTCAAACTTGGTTTTTTTTAATTTGGGAATCTCTTTGAGGGGAAAAGAGATGGAAAAGGGAGTCGAAGTCAGTGGAGAAAAAAAAAGGGAGACAAAGGGGGGCCAAGCAAAAAAAAAAATGTAAAGAGGGGGACCAAGCGAAGAAAAAACGTAAAGAAGATGACGGCTTTTTAGACGTTTCGACATGGCCCATAAAGAAGTATTTCGCAGATATGTTTAATAGGCAAGCTGAAAAATGGGGTGAATGTCAAATTCTAATTTTAAATAAAAAAAGGAGAAGAAATTAAGAAATTTATGGTGCATGTTGAAATCTATCTATCCTAAAACTAAAAATCTCATAAGCAATGGGAAGGGATATAAGAGTCTGAATAATAGCGGAACCATTCATTCAGAGTCGAACTTGAAGAGTTCACATTTGAACTTCCAAAGAAAGCAGGGATTAAGAGAACAGAAAATTATATCCGTCTCTTTGATGATCCTTACTTCAAGCACCGACCCTAGACTATGCTCTTACTACCACCAAAAGTTTTCAAACTACACCTTTTGCTAGGGGTGAGCAAATGATCTATTCGGTCAAAAAGGTCTTAAAACCGAATCAACCGAACTCCTTAAAAATTTTGACTGAATAATGCTCCAAACCGAACAAACCAAAAATCGAACTATATCGATCGGTTCTATTGGTTTTGATCGGTTTTAATGTATTTTTTGTTTTTGTTTTTCCAATTTTCCCCCAAAAAGTCAAATTAAAACTAATAAAACATCTCAATACAAATACATATAAGTTTATTTAGATTCAAAGTATTTCACAACTTCAATGTATTAAATAAAAAAAAATTAAAACTTGCCAAAATAATAAAACCAAACATACATAATGTTAGTATGTTTAAGTTTTTAGGAAAGAATAATAATTTTTTATTTTCATTTTATTTAAATTTTAGTATTAACAAATTATATTATATATACTTATATATATATTCAAATAAAAAATGAATTATATTATATATATTATATTAAAAATTATAATAAAAAATTATTATATTTTATCGGTTATTCGGTCGATTCGGTTGGAGAATCTTAGAAATTGAAAACCGATCGAACTAACCAAATTAACCTAAAATTTTAACCGATCCAAACCGAAAATCGATTTAACCGAACCGTTCGGATCAAATTTGATCGGTTAAATTGGTTTGAACCGACTAATGCTCACCCCTACCTTTTGCCCCTTTCAACTTCTATTAATTTAATAAATTTTTTCCAACTTCACTCTCCTAAGCTAAGGAAGGGTCATAACGAGCCATGGCTGATTCAATACAATACCAAGAACTTAAATCTTTGAGGCAAGTAACAAGCAAAGACAGTATAATTGAATCAAAACTTGATGTTTATAATCAAAATAGAAAAGGAAAAGGAAAAGGAAAAGGAAGAATAGATGCATTTACCCACTTGACAAAACTAAGGTAATGAAGAAAACTAAAGCTTCAGCATTGCAGGAAGCTACCCTTAAATGCATCGCATACTAATGGTTTGATTTTTCTTGTATGATAGATATGTGCAAAGACCCAAATTCAGTCTGAGATAAATAGAAATGTCAGATATATTTTCAACCTAAAGGTAATTGAACAACAAAAGAAACGCAACCAAAGATTATTGCAGCCTATTTAAACTTACTAAGAAAAATCCACCTATTATCCATCCTATGAGTTTAGCAATTCAATAGATGAGAGAACATTTGAAGCAAAAATTCTTGGATAAACTAAATAAGCAATGAATCTAGGTCAGAGTTATATATCTATCTGAGAAGAAAAACATAACAAGAGAAAATGTGATTTTCATAAATTGATTTATTTTTAAATTTCTTCAAATTTTGGATTTTTCATAATCATACTACCTTTGAACTAAATGCCGTGATTGTAGGACACGTTGAAGTAAATATTAATACTGCATCTTCAATCCTCTAAGACCAATCTTCTTGGGGTCTAGTTTTTTGGATATAGGCCGCCAATTTGACAGTTTGAAACAACATGTTATTCTTTTAGAATTTCTAAATATATTTACAAATTTATTTTTGTATGTAACAAAAATTACCTTTAGACTCACGGTCAAACGAAGCTTTGTGCTTTGGAAAAATAACTGAGCGTTTCTTACTAATCTAGAGCCGAATTAGGTCGAACCCAAAGCAGGAAAAACTTTCCCAAACATATTTTCTCCATTCACAAGACTCATACTCAAGACCTTACTTAAAAGAACATTAACCACCTTCTTCCATTCGACCCAACAAGCTAACCTGCTACAGTATACCATGAAAAGAAATGATCTTTTCACCCATAAAATGAAAGCTAAAATACCAAAAGATACCTATCAAAATGGTTAAAAACAACCGTAAAACATGTGTGGAGAGAAAAATGCACATATGTCAAAGAAAAGGAAGAATAGACGCATTTGCGCACTTGATAAAATTAAGGTAATGAAGGAAGCTAAAGCTTCAGCAATGCAGGAAGCTACCCTTAAACACATTGCATACTAATGGTTTGATTTTCCCATGTATCATATGAGCAAAGACCCAAGTTTAGCAGTCTGACATAAATAGAAATGTCCAGATATATTCTCAACCTACAAGCATTTGACTAATAAAAGAAAAACAACCAAAGAATATTGTCGCCTGTTTAAACTTACTAAGAAAGCTCCACCTGTTTCTGAAGTTCACTTTTCTCCAGCTAAACAGTATTTTAGATGAAAACATCTAGTTACATTCTTTTCTAAGAATACAACAATTTATCTTTGATAGTAGACCAGCCATCATTGTGAAGAGCAAAACAGATCAGACTCTATGCCAAGCTCGTAAAAATGGAAAGTTTAGCTGGAGATGAGATTGTAATTAAATTGTATGAGATTGTAATTAAACTATCTCCATCTGGCTAGTTACTATGTTTAACAATGCTTTTGATCAGCATGTAGCTTTAGAAATTACTCACCTTAATATTCATTTAGGTTTCTTTACATTAACTTCCACATATTTTGACTAAAACATACATAGATGACAAAAGGCATAAGCTACAATGTTTCATTTGAAATAAAAAAAACCAAACTAAGAGATTACCCCAATATTTGAGTGAGAAAATTATTAAAAAGGACTAGCATAACGATGATAGCTAGAACTAGCCTTCTTCTCATTTGTCAAATCTTTCAAAAATCCCACTACAAAAGAAGATAAGTCACTATCAAGTAACAGTAGCTACAAAGAAATGCCTAGAGATAGAAAACCAAAAATGATCCTAAATTGGACATAATCATCAAAGCTAAAGAGCTCAAAAGCCTTATCTTTAAGTTTTTCATTAAAAAGTACTAAAATCTAAATAAACCCATATATACAACCAACTCAAATTATTAAATGCAACAAAAAAAAAACAACTTGAAGGAATCAGAGAAGTTGAGCTGACCCAGATCAAATACATTTCACCGAAGGAGAAGAAGGAACTTTAAACCTGATAGGGAACTAGAAAGAAATGGAAAACCAAGGTTGGGTTGAGATTTGAAATCTTAGTTTAATGGTGAAAAATGACAAAAATTAAAACAAACTCTGCAATATGTGGGTTGTCAGTAGATAATCAGCTCAAAGAAACACTAAACAAGTTTTCAGATAATATGGGCTTCAATTCTTTAGCCTTTTCTCTTTTTTATTCAAATGTTTTTCAAAATAAAAAGATAACAGCAAGTGATTTGTTAATGTGAAGCCGTAATGAGTTCAAACAGTTGGAAGCCTCAAGGCTCAAACACAAAAAAAACCAACTTCTCAACTTCTCATATTTTTTCAATATGGACTATAGACTGTACGTTAGAAGAAAACACTTAACATGGGGGTTTTAATTAATCTTGCAAGCGCCATTAAAAACACAGTTAAAGGGAGAAAATGGGAGAGAGAGAAAGATAGAGAGAAAAAAAACGAACCTATCGCTTTCCCATGTCTGCTCTCTGCCTCTTGAATTTATTTTGAGTAGTCAGCCTCAGGCCTATAGCTTTCCACTTAATAGGAGCCATGGATTAGTATGACATCAATGGACCTTTCCACTATTATTCATCGTCTTCTCCCTAGGTAAAAAACTAAAAATCATAGAGCTTAGAGTTTCGAGGTTGGTGTGGGAATCCCTTTAAAGCCTAAAGTTGCAAAGCAAAAGATTTTATGATCTTCTTTGCCAAAAAGCTCACCAGTCACCAATTTCGTACACTGATGCTCCACTACCCCAAATATGGGTCCAGTGATTTCTGATGCAATGGATGAGTGATGATACGTGTACTTGAGCTTAATATTAAAAAGTTTGGATACAAATTTTAGATTTTGAAAGATTTTGTTCAGACTCCAGTCCAATAGTATATATTTTCACTCTAGTGATAATTTCCAATATATATTTCCCATGAATCATCAACCTCTTTAATTATAGTGGCAAAAAGCCAATAACTACTCTACAGCAAGCCATACATCTTAACCTTCAAAATAAAATATTAGTGGAATGTGACTCTCAAGTTTCTAAATACTTGATAGAGTCTTGTTATGATGTCTCTCATCTTATTCCAATCTTTTACATGATTGCAAGTGGCTGATGAAAACACTGCAAGTTCAAGCAATCAGGCACATTCTAAGGGAAAAGAACCAGTGTGCGGACTCCTTAGCAAAAATGGCAACCAAGCAAATAAAGGACCTTTTTCTGTTTAATACAGCACCCCCTTGGCTACAACTCCAACTTTTGGCCGATTTTGTTGGAGTTTGTTTTACTAGATATACGTCGGATAAGTCGTCTGTTAAACTCCTTTTTATTGTTTAATTTAGGACTTAAGAGCACTCCCTTTTCTTCCCTTTTAATGTTAGAGAGCTTAAGTTAGCTCAATTTTGCTTTGTAGGTGTATTTAAGAGAGAAGAATGAAGTTTGAACTAAAAGAAGCCAAGAACCAGCTGAAATGAACATCCTGCAGAGCCGTCGATGGATCAACATCTTGGCATCGATGGCCATTCAAGTTAAAGTGGGGCTTGGAAATCACATGGTTACCCGTCGACGGGTAGCTCCTTAGCCGTTGACGGATAAGCTAATCAATAACTATGATTTTTGAATCCAAAGCAGTCATCCACGGATTGAAAGTGGACGTCCACGGCCAGAACTTCCAGGGTGTACCTAAGGTTATACGTCGACGTCTCTCAGCATAGCCGTCGATAGATAGAAATCTCTGACCTCGAGTGCAAAAAGGCTTATCTACATCTGTCGACGTTTAAAGATATGCACGTCAACGGATCAATCTAGCTGGGGAAAATATGAAGAATACAAGCCTATCCGTCGATGGGTAACAATCTAGACGTCGACGGCTAACTGGGTCAAAATGGTGGCAGGTCCACTCGAGTGCTTTCACTTCACGGTTGATCTTTGGGGAGTAGGTCCCGTGGAATTAGTTGAAAAAGTATGGAGAAAGTCTTCAAACTTCTTCAGACTTTGTCTCTCTCTTACTTTTGTAGCCTCTACTTAATTTTTTATTCTTAGAATTTTTTTTCTTGTCTCTTAGAAAGAGAGGGACTTGAGGAGTGAGAAGAGAACTTTTTGAGCTTGTAAGGAAAGGAAGAGAGGTAACTCAGTGGATAGTAAAATTTTTAGTTTAGTTTTTTGGGCTCTTTTTCTTCTTGTAATTTTCATGTAGTTAAACACTTTACTCCAACCTATTATAAGATTCAATCTTTTGATTCTCATTTGTGAGATTCTTATTCTTAATGCTTTCTTGTTCATTGATTGTTCTTCTTTCTCTCGTGCTTAAAAGATGATGATCATGTTTGTTATCTTGTCTTTTGGGTTGCTTGGTTAATTAGTTGTAAATGATTGATTGAGTAGCTCATTAGCATGCTAATCTTTGAACTCCAATGCTAGAGTTTGGTGAGTTTTTAGAACTTGAGTAACAATAGGATGTTTTTACATTCAAGAGGATTTGAAGATGCAATTTGAATAATGAATGCTGGGTTTGTTATTGATTGCTGTTAACTTTTATCTTTCCATAGCTTAATGCTCTTCTAGGCTTGAATTTGGATTGCTAGGATTCAAGTGAGTCATAAGGAGAAGGATTGATAGTGAACTTAGATTCATGGTTAATTAACATTAGAGGAAAGATCTATGGATTTGAAGCTGGTTTCTAATCCATGGGGTTAACCAATTGATGAGTAGAATGCTTGTTTAGTGAATCAATGATCAAGTGCTTAATCAAAGGATTGATCATATAATAGATTGGAGGCTCTTATTCATTGTGCATTTTAATGTTATTGCCATTTTTGATAACTCTTTACATGTTACTTCCAACACCAATGAAAAACTCCCCTTTTTAATTCTTTGATAGTTTGATGTATGCTTAGTAAGTAGTGTGAAATCGAATAGCATTCCTCATGGGATTCGACCCTTGCTTGCCCTACTACATGGTAGATTAGTAAGGTTAATTTTGTTGCTTTGCTACGGGCAACTTTTGTTAACAACAGGTTGTATGAGGAGAACTATAATACCTCTAGTAATCCTAGGAACCTTTCAGATGTAGGGACTGAGTCCCAAGCTACTTGTTAACTTCAATGAAGTAAGTTGTATTACCAGAAAAAAAGGCCAATAACTACTTGACCTCATTTATTTATAGAGAACAAGTCTCGGAGCAGAGGATGAAGATTACTAAAAGCATTCTTTTTCCTTCTGGTTTGAAAAATTAATACCATCTTATTATGGCATTACTACAACAAAAAACGTATGCACATTCTAAAAACAACTGGTGATTTGCAAAAGGTTCCACAATTTTACTCCCAAGTGTAAACATGATCCAACGATCATCATCCTTCGACAAAGTTTAACAAAATACTCCATTCGTTCCTTATTATCTAACCCCAATAACTGAATATCTTCGATTAAGAAAGTTAGTTAAGTAACAAAATTCTATACAAATTTTATTTCACTTTTCAAATTTACCCTAAGCCTATTTCATTCTCTCTCCTATTTTTAAGTTAGTTGGCTTAATACACAACTACTGCATTTAATGGTTCTTACAATTCCAAAGAAGGGTAAATTTGAAAACGAATAATTAATACTTTATTGAAACTATAAAAGGACAAATAAAAAGGAACATTAGGTTAATGTCAGATAATAGGGAACGGAAGGAGTAAAAGTAAAAACTGGAAAAGGATAGTTAAAAGCCTTAAAGGTGGCTGGGTAACATCCGTTAAAAGAAAGTTGGGAAAGAGAGAAAAGTAGCCGAAAAGATTTATGAAGAAACAATATTGGAAACTAGAAAGGGGTTAATTAGCTGGCAGCCATTGGGTTTTTCCCGTAGCTTTATCAGGAATCCAGGATGCTAGCTACTATAAGCCTTGGTATGTTTTTGGCTGAAATTATATAGGAAGAAGAAAAAGAGGCTTTGGGTTAGGGTTAGCTCAGTATGGAAACTGGTTTGAATCTTTCTGTGTTATGGCCTTTGTGGGTTGAATGCATGCATGATCTGTCATTACATGTCATTTTAGCTTAGAATGTAAACCCCATGTGTTGCTGCCTGCTAGGACTGAACAGACCAGGGAGAGATTTTCGAAAACAAAAGTAAAGAGCAATTCTCTACAAAAGTAAAATGGAAGGAAACACAAAAACCTACTATTAGTTTTTTTTTTTTGACAAAGCTACTATTAGTATTATTAATCAATAATCAATTATATATATTTTTTTTGGCCGTAAGAAAAATAAAGAGGGAAAGGCAATGACAGATATCATAGCATGTAGTAAAAGTGAACTATCACCAATTTTCTTTAATTATATTAATATAATTTTTTGAAAATGCTTTATAATAAGGAATGGCTCAATACTTAGCTTGCTCCCTAAATTATACTACTAAAAAGGATAGGTTGCCCATAAACTTTTATTTAAGACAATTTATTATCTTAAGTTTTATTTTGAGACATATAAACCCTTGGATTGTCAAAAACTTAACAAAAATCATTTAATCATTTTTTTTTGGATAAAATGCTATTTTTATTTCATCCAAGCAATAGTAAAACTACTAAAGTATACAAGCTATACGATTAATAAGCTTTCTGTTGAACCTATTGTAATAAGCTATTCAATTCAATTTGTAAAGTCAAAGAAATTCTTAGGTGATCAGGACCTTGTCATACATACCCCAATTTTTACAAAGATTTCTATTAATAGAGTCAGTTGCAATAGATGGTAAGCTATACACTCTATTATGTGCATCTCTTGCTATACACAAAAGTATTTGCAAAATTGAATGAATAAGCCCTCCATATAGTCGATTATTCATCTCCCACCATAGATGATAAATTGTAGCACACCAGCCGATTCTATAGATGAAACCAAGCAGTGACTTGCCTTTAAAATGTTTGGTGCTCCACTACAGCTTAGCTGTCCGATCCCTTACCTGACACTGACATGGTTTTCCATGTCAAGTTTTTAATTTAAAAATAAAAGTCACAGTTTTTAATTTTTTTTATTATTTCAATTATCAATTTAGGGGTTTATATATCTCAAAATAAAAATTTGGGGGGTTTATGTGTTTCAAAATAAAAGTTAAAGTTGTTAGAGTGGGAAAATCCCACATCGGTTGTGTTTGACGCACTTGGGACCCTTATATCCAAGTTGGGCCTCTTCACCTATTGCTAATTGGTTTTAGGTTGGATATTCAACATGGTATCAGAGCTCAGGCTCGTGTTTCTATTGTCCCCTTTCTGGTTGTCCACGTGTAGACCCGTCTGTTTCCGTTATTTCTCATGGGTTACACGTGAGGGGGAGTGTTAGAGTGGAAAAATCTCATATAGGTTGTGTTTGACGCACTTGGGACCCTTATATTCAAGTTCGGCCTCTCCGCCTATTGTCAATTGGTTTTAGGTTGGATGCTTAACAAAAGTATACAACCATTTCAAAATAAAATTAAGTTAACGAAATAAACTGTTTCAAATAAAAGCTTTCAAATTTGTCATCTTTAGTAGTATAATTCAATGGAGTAAGCTGAGTATTAAGCTCATAAAGAATGTTGGGGATTTAAAGTAAACCACTCTAAGCATTTCTGGTTATGTCCAGGCACATTGAGCCGGCATCAAGAATAGGGCCTTTTTAAATAACGTTTGGGTATTTAATCCTTTTTTTTTTTCTTCAAAGGAAATTTGCTGAAAAATTGAGCATGAAATGAGAAAACTGAGAAAATCCAAGAGTGGGACCTCGTGTTCCAATTAATTAAAGGGATTAATTAAAAATATCAAGTGACACATTTTTTGCTTTTAGTTTTACAAACTAAGTATGCTACTCTCATTCATTATTGCTGTAGACACCCTTTATTTTAGCAAGTTCATTTTCTTTCTTTTAGTATCTTATTTTATTTTTACATTACCTTACTTTATTTTATTTTACTTTACCCTTTTTTTTGTATTTTTACTTACTTTAATCCTTTTTCTTTTTATTTGCAAGTGATTGGACTTTAAAATGTTGAATCCAATTTTGGCAGCCCACAGTTGCACTTTGAATACAAAAGACAACCCAAAATTTTAAGGGCCCAGTTGAAATGCCAGATATATTGAATTGGGCCTGACGCCTAATTACTTTCAGTAAACCCAAACCCAAAGAACAAATGGCAGTTCAACAACATAAGACCAAAACGGCAGCGTTTGAGACGTTGTTGCCTTCACTTTTTGATCATTCATCAAAACGATGTCGAATTGGTGATGAAAAGGGCCGTTTTCAGCAAAACAGCAATTGAGATGGGAATGACAGCAAACCAGAAAAACTTCCAAATCCGACAATAAAGCAGCAACTCTAAATCACTAGTAAAATCAGAATTGAGCATGAATTACTAAAAGAATTGAACCAGGAAACTTGATCAACATGTTAATTAAACAGAGAGCTTAACTTAGTAAATACGGCCCCTACTGCTCATTTTTCTTACTCACTGCAGCATCCTGAGAGTGCCTTTTGCTACACCAATTTCGTTATTCCCTACAAATAGACAAAGCAAAGCTAAACAGCTAGCAGATTGTTCCTCTCACACACTCATTTTTTTAAGGTACAAAGGAGCCGACAAAGTCTGCTAAATTCTCATAACACAACCGCCATGGAGATCATGCTCCAATAGTGGCAGTAAATCAGATAGAGGATTGGAAAACACAGTTGTCCCCTAGGGATAAGACTGGCCAAAATTAGCTGAAAAAATCTGCACACCTGTTTTCTTCTCGCAAAATATGCCGAATTTTTGAAACCCACCTTTCCTTAATAAGTGACAGAGTATCACAAATCAAAGTAGAGTGAAGATGAGATGCAAGAACTTTATGATTGAGGAATTGCACCACCACCGCTGCATCCAGCTCCACAATAATATTTGTAAAGCCCCAGCTTTTCGTTAGTAGAAGGCCATCTTTAACACCCCATAACCCAGCTGCTAAACTATCAGTAAAACCAATGTTAGTAGCGAAATCTCTAATCCAAGTGCCATTCGGATCACGCAAAAAACCACCTACAGATGCACATTTAGTCTCCTATTTAAAAGCCCCATCCGTATTCAACAGCAAGTAACCCTTTAATGGATGTTTCCACTTAACCCATTTAGGTATACAAGCCTGAAACTTTTTTCTATCAAAAGCTTTCCGAATATCCTTGGCCAACTTAATGGTCAAAAACCACACCCTACTAGAAGAGTCTAGAATCTGATGAAAAACAAGCAAATTACGACTTTTCCAAATCCACAAAAGAGTAGCAACAAAATGAGTGTTCCAAGAAACATCATCCTTTAGAACCATGCCTCGTGAACAATTACTGATTAACCAATCCTTGAGTCCCATGCTATAAAAATCTGATACATCCATACCATTAGCAGAACAACAATGCCACACTTCCTTAGCATACTTACAGTCTCTAAACAAATGAAGCGCCGACTCTGGAGCTTGAAGACATGAAGGACATAAGTCATTTGAACTCATTCTTTTCTTCACTCTATTAACATTGGTATTTAACTTATCAACAAAAAGCAACCATACAAAAAATCTCATGCGCTCAGTGCAAGCTAATTTCCAAATCCAGCGATGATCCTGAGCTTGTTGGGTGCCAAACCGATCCTGTTGAATTAACATAAAAGCAGACTTTGTAGTAAACAGGCCCGAGCTTTCCCCACCCTAACATCTAGTGTCTTCTTTGTCTGTCACACAAGAAATAGGAGTAGCCAAAATCTGAAGTAGTGAATTTTGTGGAATAAAATGTTGAACTGAAGAGAGATCCCACGTCCTGTCACCATTTATCAGATTACTTACTTTCAGTGTAGCTACATCATCCCCCAAAGAGGTAAGTGCCGAATCAATGAGAGGACCATCACCTACCCACTAGTCGTTTCAGAAGCTTACTTTAGACCCATCCCCTATCAACCACTTTCTTCCATTGTTAAGTACACTCCGACATTTTAAAATCCTTAGTCATGTCGAATGTGAACTCACTTTACATTGACAGTACGCAAAATTCTCCACTTGGAGATATTTACTTCAAAGAACTGAGCATGCCAAATAGTTGCTACCTATTTCCAAAGCCCACCTTATTTTAGCAAGGAGAGACATATTAACATCACGAGAAAGACGAATGCCAAGACCTCCAGCTTTTCTAGGGGAACAAACTCGGTCCCAATGCATCAAATGATTCCCTGACTTTTCTTCAGATCCACCCCACAAAAAATTACGAGCTATCCGGTCCAAAAGATTAGAAGTAGACATAGGAAGCAAAACAGACTGCATGGAATAAATAGGAATTGCATTTAGAACTGATTGTACAAGTGTCTTGCGTCCTGCTCGAGATAAGACATTTTTCTTTCAATTGCTAAGTTTACTTCGGACTTTATCAATAAGATCGCCATAAAACTGCTTGGAAAGCTGCTTATGGACAAGTGGGACACCCAAATACCTTCCTAAGTCATCCGTGACAGGTATGCCACAAGAAGAACTTAACATTCTTGCTTGAATACGAGGAAGATTCGGTGAAATAAATAATTTAGACTTATCTAAATTAATCTTAAGACCTGAAGTAGCAGCGAAATCATGTAAACAGCTTATAATAACCTCAATCTGCTTCCTATCCGCCTGAGCAAACAACATCAGATCATCAGCAAAAAATATATGAGAAATAGCTAGCCCATGTCTAGAAGGTTTAATAGGCTTCCAACGCTTCCTCTGAACCCTTTCTTGAATCATATGAGATAGTTTTTCCATGCACAATATAAATAAATACGGCGAAAGTGGATCACCCTATATAAGACTCCTCTGAGGTGCAAAAAATAGTTGTGCTTCCCAGTTCCATATAACAGAAAGCTGATTAGCAGTGACACAGTACATAATTAACTGAGATAGTTGTTTAGGAAGATTAAAATCGGCAAGGACCTGTCTCAAGAAAACCCAACTGACACTATCATATGCTTTATGGAGATCGATCTTCAAAACCATACCTCCTTTACGTCCTTTATGATGCATTAGACAATGAACAATCTCTTGACAGACAATGATATTATCCCCTGTGCCTCTACCAAGTAGAAAACTACTTTGATGTGGCCCTATCAGCTCTTGAAGATTTGGTCATAGCCTATTCACAATAACCTTGGATAGGACCTTATAGGCGGTATTTAGCAATGTAATAGGACCAAAATCCGCCATAGAACAAGGATTCTCTTTCTTGGGGATGGGAGTAATATAAGCTTTTGCCAGTTCCAAGTCGAATTCCCCTAGTTGAAGTGCCTTTGAGGCAAAATCACGTAATTTCCCTTTCACTAGATCCCAAGCTTTTTGGAAGAATAGCGGCTGAATACCATCCAGACCTGGCGCCTTCAACCCTTTCATAGAAAATAAAGCAAGTTTAACCTCTTTCATAGAAACAGGCACAATAAGAGCATCCCATTCCTCAAGATTGAGCATTGGCTGCCAGCGGATGAGGGACTCAACAAGGGGCTATACATCCCTTTGAGCAAAAAGAGAGGCATGAAAATCAGCGGCATGGGCCTTGAAAGTGTTACTATCCTCCACCCAATTATTTTTAATAAGTAACATGGCCACTCTGTTTATATTCCTTTTAACCAACGTAGACATGTGGTAGAATCGAGTGTTTCTTTCCCCATCCTGAATCCACTGAGTTCTAGACTTTTGATACCACAAAAGTTCTTCTTGATAAAAAACTTCTTGAAACTCCTATAACAGTTGAACCTCTAGATTCTGAAGGAACCCCGAAGACTCATAATATCCATTATTCTGTATTTCAGCAATCTTGGCCATCAACCTATGTTGCCTTTTGAAAATGGAACCAAAAGTTTTAGAGTTCTAATGTTTCACCACCCTTTCAGAATTGCTGATTGTTGAGATAAGACTATCCCCACAACTCCAAGCCACCAAGAATAAATTATCAAAGTCTTCATGAGTGAGCAAAGCTGCTTGGTAACGGAATGGACGATTTTCCCTAGGATGAGGGGAATTCAATGCTGAATCAAAAAGGATTGGGTGGTGATCTGAGTAAATTCAGGGAAGGTTCATAACTTTAGCTTCCTCAAAAGAAGTAAGAGCCAATAGATTCATGAGTACCTGATCAAGTCGCTCTCTGAGAACCACTGTCCCATTCAACTTCTTATACCACGTATACTTACAGCCAATTGCACCAAAGTCTGAAAGATTACAATGCTCCCACCTTTCAACAAACTTCCTAACGGCATTGCTTCGAAAAGTAGCACCTCCACTTTTCTCTTCACTACTAGCAATGTCATTAAAATCCCCTAAAACCACCCAAGGAAGGGACATCGATAAGGAATAAGCATGTAAATCTTCCCAAAATAGCTCCTTAAGATGGCAATGCGGTTGAGCATAGGCCCCAGACAAACACCAAACCGAGCCATTTACTGAGATCCTCATGTGAACCACTTGACTAAGTGCCTGTATAATCTGAATATCAACACCCCCAGACTTCCAATAAACCCTAATTCCTCCCACCAAACCCGAAGCAGGCATAATAAAGGACTCTTCCATATTAAACTTTTTACCAAAAGTACGGGCTGTATCAATATTACTACACTTGGTTTCCAGCAAAATAAGAACATCAGCACAATAAGTACGCACCAATTCTCTACAATTTCGTAGGCATTTTTTTATTATTAATGCCACGACAATTCCAAGAGATCACTTTTATGGAGAAATAATTGTAAGAGAATTATTTGCCTGAGGAACAGGCGAACTACTCGTGTTTCCAAGTGGGGAACCTGTATCAATTGCTTGTGAAACAGAGGCTGTCATCTCAATATCAGGCGGTTCTTTATTTGCATTAAGCTCACTGATCAATAGAGTCTTTTCAGAAGGATCCATACGATGTTCCAGGTCTAAACTCTCATCTCTGGAAAAACTAGCACGCAATGCCCCAGACTTTGGTTTAGGACCAGATCGCATGCATGCATCATGCACAAGATGGGTGCTGGAGCCTGCACCAACTTTAGTCAGAGCCTGTGATTTAGCAGACTGAGTTTTAAAAGTTTGGGTCCTGTGGGCCAATAACCCATTACCTTTAAAGGAGTTTTCCTTACCTTTATTAGTAACTCTGTTGGTCCCATCGGGCCGGGTCTCCAGCACTTGGGCTTCCCTCATAGAGATACCATTAAAACTTCTATCTTGCATAGCAGCATGAATCTCTGGCTCAAACTTAACATCCTTATCATTAAGATTTATGTCTGAAGATCTCTGTTCTCTTTCCATAACCTTAGATTCCCTATTCACCAAGGAGTCCAACTTTGACTGCTTCATTTTTTCTCTATATTTCTTGCAAGACAACCACTCTCCTCCTTATTTAGTGGCATTCTTCCACCCAGCCACATCAGTTTGCGTAATATGATACTCCCTATAAAATCCTCTTCCTCATCAAGAGCTTTAAACCTGTTTGACGAATTCCCATAATCTCTAGTCAACTGCTTTCTTCTTTTGGAAGCCGATCCTCACCTTGGATTTCGATGGACTAACATCCATGGACCGAAAGTATCTCATTGTGATTTCGGATCCACATCAGCACCAACTCATTCACCAAATTTCAGAACCACCGTCTCTTATGAGTCTTTAACCACTGGATGCAAAGGACACTGTTCCATACGATGACCGTAAACACCACATGAAAAGTAGACTCTATGTAAAGCTTCGTACTCAATTGGTTGTATGATCCCACTAATTTTTACTTTAGCAACTAATGGCTTTGACAAATCAACCTCAACACAGATTCTAGCAAACTTACTCCTTGATGCCATCGTAGTATTTGTATCTAGTTTAATGGGATTAACCAACAAACGTCCAACTTCCATTAACAAATTGACATCAAATATTCAATGGGGAGTTCCGGTAATCTAACCTAGATTGCCGTCTTACCAATGGTGGCAGTAGAAGGTTTAAAGTTTGGCTTCCAGCGCTGGACAAGAAGGTAATGGTCCATAATCTTCCAAGGACCCTTTGTAAGTACTCGGGTCAAATCCTTCTTTTCTACAAGCTTAACCACATAATAACCATTGCCAATATCAATAAGATCAGGCTCATCATCCAGATGCCAAAGATTAAATAGACGTTGTTGTAACACGTTGAAATTTAGCATATACCCTAGGACCTTCACAGTCACAGAGAACCTCTAAGGATTCCGCTGGGATTTCTTCTGATCTTTATCGATACTTATAGAAGGTATAGAGCATTGTTCCGATTGCATCTCATCATCATCAGACTAGTCTTCATGATCACTTAGAACCAGTTGCTCGATAGTCCCCATCGCCACCAAATCACTCTCATCCTTGTTCCCCCAAACCAGGGTTTGTTTGAAAGAACACCCCTTAGGAAGCGCATCCCTATCCCCTCGAGAGCATTGGCCTCCATCCTTAATCTTCTTGGTGCTCATTTCCAAATGATCAACTTCTTTGAGAGATAGAGGATTTTTAGCAACCAGAGGAGTCGCCATTATCCTCTCACACACTTATTTGTACAGCACACATACAGGCAAAGTTCAAAATGCCACATCAACAGGGAAATCAATGTTTCAGCAAATTAAATAGGCCAGCAAACAAAATCACAGCCATCAATTTGAATCAACTAGCAATCGCAGTGGTAAACATAACACTTTCAAGAAGGAATTTATCTCTTCGTGTGTAAAGATAGAGCTGTAGGATTACCCTAAGCTTCTCTCAGCCCTTGATCTCAAAACTCTCCTCCAAGCCATCAAAATCTTCAACGGCCTCTTCAAAAGCCAAAAATCCCGACAAAACAAAAAAAAAGAGAATCATAGCCGTTGATTCTAAGGTAAAGAACCCATCTCTAGCCCTTTGATCAACTTTCCCCTACATATAAAAGCCATCATTTTGTACTGTTTAGGGGGGGCCGAAATCCTAATCTAAAAAAGGAGTCGAGGTTAGTTGAGAAGAAAGAGAAAGGAAAGGGAGACGTTTTATCTGGTGATTGTTTGTACACTGGAAGTTGTCAAGTCGGAGTTTCAGTTTCCAATCGGATCAATAGGAAATGAGTGTTTGGAGTAAGGAACGATTTACCTCAATTGGAGGAACACCTGATAATGGAATATGGAGATCAGGTTCTTTGAAGTGGCTGTCTTTTATTCTTTGTTTCCGGTGCCTGTGAAGTCATTTCTAGGTGCAGGTCCTCGGGGTTTAAGGGAAAGAGAAGAAGGACAAGTGTAGGGTGTGTAAAAAAACGGTTGTTCCTTTTAGTTTTGATGAGTTTGAAAGGCACAGGGCAGTGTTTTGGTGCTCTGTTTATGAGAGGAAATCAGCAGTGGGGATAGGAAACAAGTGAGGAAGAAGAGAACCAAAGGAAAAGAAATACGGTTCAGCTGTTGGGTTCCTAAACGTCGTCGTCTTGGGGTATGGTTCTTTAACCTCTCCGATCCTTGTTTCTTTGTTTTAAGTTGATAATATTTAATTATCCATATGCCATGATTATTATTCTAGAATAAATCTTGCTTGGATTCTAATCCATGTTTCATATATTGGTTTAAATATTAATGGCAATTGGATTTTGTGGAGTTATATGTACTGTGCTGATTGCCAATGTTTCAATGTGGGCTTTGCTATTGGTTAAAACTTTGAACTATCATAAAGTCTGATAGTAAAGCCATTCACGACAATCTAGCATAGTCCGAATTTGGCTGGATGAACTCTTACTTCTGTTGGGTTTATTAATATGGATTTCTTGCTGGGTTTGATTAATGGACTTGCCTATTTTATATTTGGGCTTAATTGATACACCCGGACCTAGCATGACCTTTTCGTACGAATGGAATAGTACAAGATGACGTAATAATTAAATAATATGTCAGTCCGGCTATGTCAAGTCTGAAGAGAAGATAGCTTAAGACAAGACGTTGTTGGGAGATGAGATTGGTGACCATGCATGGAATCTCTAAGTGGACTTCTTTAAGTCCATAACCAATGGATTGGAAGTCCATTGGTGAATTGGTCAGTGGATCGGGCCAATAATCAAAGTTTTGAGAAGTTTAAAAGAGAAGAGAAAGTCTAGCCCGGGGCCCGAGTAGACCCGGTGCCGGGCTCCCCTATAAATAGGGGGGAGATGAGCTCTCCCCCTCATTTTCTCTCTTTTCTTTCTTCTCCCCTTTCTCTTTTCTCTCAACTGCTCCTTTGGAGCAATTTTGGACTTTTGGCCGATCTGGACAAACTGACCGCCAGTTCAAGGCGAAATCTTAGTGAGTTGTTCTTAACTCCTTGATTTTCGATTTTCTAAGTTTGTACGCTTATCCATGCATTGGTCTAGGAGAAATCCAAGCTCAAAGTTAGTTTCAGCTTTTAGGTAGATTTCTAGCTTAGATTCGAAATCTAGGAACTTTGAGCTTGTAATTCTCGTTTCTACTCCGGTAAACGTGTCGTGGGAGGTGAGAGGAACTTCTATCTCGAATTTTACGTGAAATGGTGGATAGAGGGGCTCGGGAACCGAGGAAATACCTCGAATCCTGAGGAGGCCGGACGGCTCCCTCGCAGGAGAGACCAGCAGGCCAAGTCCCGCGCGGGACCTGGGCTGTCTGGCCCCGGACTGGGCGTTGTTGGGCCTAAGCCGAGTTGGGCTCAGCCCAACTTGCATTGGATGGGCCTTCCGGCCCAAATTTCAGGCCAGGCCCGACCCAGCTACAGGGGTGGGCCTGCCTGGCCCAGAACAGGGCTGGGCCTCCCCAGGGGCATTTTCGTAATTTTTCACCAAGTGTCCAAATTTTACCCCGGAACCTCCCGGACACTTTTCTAAGCCCCGAATCACTTCCAAATATCGTCTTAGGTCATATTAGAGCCTCATAGGTGCATTAATAAATTTATTTATGAATGCTAACATGTATTTCCGTGTACTAGGGCTTCGGATAATCGAGTGCAGCGATACCCCGGAGGTTAAAGCTACATGGAGCGCTTAGGAGTATACGAATCTCCCATCACTGTGAGTGACCTAGACTTCTCTGTTTAGCCACCGGGGAAGAGGGTTTTAAAAATAATTTTAAAAACATAAATGTTTTCAAAAAGGTTTTGGGATACGGGAAATCCACACACGCACACACTTGTTTGCGATATACCCATATAGTGAGTGGGATATTTTATAAAGAAATATAAAACTTATGTGTGTGTGATTTATATGTTTTAAATATAAATGTTTTATACGTATATATATATAATTTATGAAATATTATTATTATTATGTTATTGAGGGTACGATGCCCTTGGGAGATGAGTGTTTGAGAGGGTTCCTCGGAGCTCCAATTTGCGGGAGCGTGGACCGAGTTTGAGAGCATGCATGATACTCAGCCGTGGACGGCCTATCGAGGGGCACGGCGAGTCGAGCCTGGTTGGAAGAGGCGTGTAGGGAAACTCGCCAGGGCTCCAGTTCACTGTGTTCTACCACAGTGAGGCACCATCGAGGGAAAGGGCTATAGAAAGAAAAAGAGAAAGAGAAAATATTTTTAGAAAGAAAAGAGATAACCCTCGGCGTAGTGAGGCATAAGACGACCGACGGTTCGTGCCTCCAGTATGATAGAGATGCCAGCCCATTTTATGTATATATATATATTTATTTATTTAAAGTGTTTTTAAAAGAGGATTCTCAGCTGGAGAACCAGAAAAGAGTTTTCAAAAAGAAAAATATTTATTTTATTTTATTTTATTTTATTTCGGATCTTCCCTTATTCGCTCTAACCCAGATGGAGATTCTTAGACCTCTGTCACTCACCTGTATCCAATGTGGATGGATGCAGATTTGCGTACGGAGTCAGCTATAGAAAAGAGGCTCATTAGGAGGCGTCGGTGGCTTAGGCTTAGAAGTTTCCGCTATGTAGGTATTCTCTCAATTAGTCCACTGGCATTACTTTTGAAGTTAATTATTTTATTAAATATTTTCTAATTAAAGTTTTAGTTTTATTTGACAGCGATGATACCCATTTATGCCTTGCGGTGCCTCAGGTGCGTGACTGGCCAGCACGTACTTTGAGGCAACGCGGCGGTTGCCATGTGGCTAACCCGGGGTGGGTCGGGGCGTGACATTAACTATTCTATAAGTTGGATTCTCATATGGTGTGGGCTACGTATGCTTGTTTAAGTGACTATTAATGTGGATCGAGGTTTTGTTGGTATTTGGTTTGTTGTAAGTTACGGTGGTTGGGTTATATTTCATAATTTATTTGGGTTGGGTCCGTTTATGATACCGGGCTTTGCATTTACTGTTCTCATTTGTGGTTTGGGCTATTACATGCGTTAGTATTTGGGTTATATTTTGCTCTTGATCCTGGACTATACTGATGATATAGAGCTAATTTCTTGCAAAATGACATGTGGGTTTTAGCAATTGCCTATTTAGAATCTTTAATTTTGCATTCAGGATTAGATTTTAAATTCAATAAATTCCATTTGCCAATTTAGAAATGGCTTAATACGCATTTTAGCCCTTGAGGTTGTACGAAAGTGTCGTTTTGGCCCTTATTCTTTTATTGTGGCTATTTTGGCCCTCCTACTTTTATGGTGGTCCTCCCTAAACTTAGGTACGTAGGTGGAAAAAAAAGGAAAGCTCGTGAAGACCCTGACACAATATCTTTAATTGAGCTTCAATGGATTGTTAAGAATACACTAAAATATAAAGAAACAGGTGTGATTTATTATTATGATCCTGATATTAAGTCATTTGAAGATGGTGTTAAGGTAGTTTGGGATGATAAAACATGTATTGAAATGCTTAATGCATGGGTCAAACATAAAGAAATCAGTTTATATGTTGATCATGGTACTGAAATTCCCGAAATGGTTGTGCATGCTGAAAACTTGATTGATGAACCTGTTGAGAACTTGAATGCTGAACCTTTTGAAAACTTGAATGTTGAGAACTTGAATGCTGAACCTGTTGAGAACTTGAATGCTGAAACTATTAAGAACTTAATTGCTGAGCCTAAGGAGAATTTAATTGCTGAACCTGTTGAGCCTACCATTATAAATGTAGAAATAAATGATCTTGTTGAAGGGCAAAATGGTACACTTGCTGAAGGTGTAAATGCTGATAGTGGTGAAACAGTAAAGGTTGGTTTAGGTCCTGCACAAGGGGCTGGTGAGGGTAGTAATACTGGTTTAGATGGTAACTTAAGGTACTTAGGTCCTGTTTCAGTGGTTGATGCAGGTATTGGGGATGACTTAACTTCTGACCATAGGTTTAAGGTTAATCACAGTGAAGTAGAGGTTAATGGAAACAATGAATTTGAAGATGGATTTAGGGTTAGAGTTAGATATTTGAGTGATGGGGAAGGGGATGAAGAGTTACAATCTGCCAGGGAGAAGATTTCGAATGATGTTCGAAGACAAAAAAGTGCATTTAGAAGTGTTTAGAGGGTAAATGTGGAACGATGCTCGGATGATGAAGCAGACCCTTTACTACATATAGTGAAAAATAAAGAACAAGCTACTGCTGCTAAAGGGAATGAAGGTGAAGTCCAAGGTGATGGATCTGACAGTGAATACTATGACTCATCTGAGTATGGTAGTTTGGTGGATAGTGATGAGGATGCAGAACATGATGATGCAGAAAGGAGAAAGAGTAGGTTTTGTCAATATAATTCTAATAGTGAATTGCCTGAATTTAGCACAGGTATGGTTTTTTTAGATGGCCATCAATTTAAAGATGCCATAAGAAAGTATGCTAGAGCTTTTAGAAGGGAGTTAAAGTTTGTAAAGAATGAACCTTTGAGGGTGAAGGTCAAATGTATTGCAAGTCCTAAATGCCCTTGGGCAATATTTGCAAGTTTTAGTAGACAGGCTAGAGGATTTCAGGTGAAGAGTTTCCGAGAAGAACATACTTGCTGTGTGAGTTTCAAGAACAAAATGGTCAATACTAGGATGATAGCTGAAAACTTAGAAGAAAGTATTAGAGATAACCCAAAAATAAAGCTGAAGGAGATCCAAAAGATTGTTCGTCACAAGCTAAAGGTAAATATTGGATTGAGGAAATGTAGTACAATTAAGAAGAAGGTTGAAGCTGAGATTGCTGGAAATTACATTGAAGAGTTTAGTCAGCTGTGGGATTATACTCATGAGCTGCATGTAAAGAATCCGGGGTCAACCATAAAGATGACAATTGATAGAGTAACACCAGATAGCCCTCCACATTTCCAGAGGTTCTACGTTTGCTTTGATGCCATGAAGAGAGGCTGGAAAGATGGATGCCGACCTATTCTTGGAGTTGATGGCTGCTTTTTGAAAGGGCCATATAAGTCTGAACTCTTGACTGTTGTGGGGAATGATGGTAATGACCAGATGTATCCTGTGGCTTGGGCTGTTATGGAGGCTGAGAACAGAGATGTTTGGGCATGATTTTTGCGATTGCTACAGGAGGATTTAGATCTTGGTGATGGGTTTGGGTACACTTTTATGAGTGACCAACAAAAGGTATTATTATGGAATATTTATTTTAAGTTGCTTTATTAGCTTATAAATTAATCATGTTATTAATTAAGTTTTGCAATGTATGTCCAGGGACTCAGGTTGGCTATTCAAGTTGTTCCTAGAGCAGAGCACAAAAACTATGCTCGGCATGTGTTTGCTAATTGGTCTGGCCGAAAAAAATCAAAGTCCTGTGAGATGGCCTTTTGGGGTATTGTAAAGGCTACGACAGAGAGAGAGTGGCAGAGAAGAGTATCCGTATTAGCTAAAATTGATGGAGAATCTGTAGATGAATTGATGCAAGATGAGAAGCATCCAAAGCAATGGACAAAAGCCTTTTTCGGAACACGCTGCAAGTGTGATATGGTTGACAATAATGGATGTGAATCTTTTAACTCTATTATTCTTGATGCTAGGTATTGTAGCATTATAACAATGTTGGAGATGATTAGAGAAGAGACAATGCAGAGGATTGTCAGGAAAAGGAAATTTGCAAGCACATGGAAGAACAAGTATGGTCCATTGGTGAAGAAAAAATTTGATGAACAGAGGAATGAATCTGTTGAATGGCAAATGGTGTGGAATGGGGACAATGGCTGTGAGATAAAGAAAGGTAGAATGAGGTATGCTGTCAACTTGGAGAAAATGACATGTTCATGTAGATTTTGGGAGATTTCTGGAATCCCATGTGCTCATGCATGTTGTGCAATTCTGCATAATGGTCAAGATCTGAATGACTACATCAGCAGTTGGTATCATGTACCTACCTACCTCAAAGCTTATGAACATTCATTGCAGGCAATTAATGGGCCTGATGAATGGTTGAAAACAGATCTTGAACCTGTTCTACCACCAATGGCTCAAAGAAAAATGGCTGGACGACCAAAGAAAAATAAAAGGAAGGCTCCAGATGAGCCAATAAAAAAATCTGGTGTTTTGAGTAGGAAAGGAGCAATAATTAGTTGTAATATTTGTGGTGTTGAAGGTCATAACAAGCAAGGCTGCCCTAAAAGGGTAAGTATTCTGATTTTCTTTTTTATGTATTCACTTGATACATTTTTATGTTCTTTAGATGTATTCTGACTTATTCAATTGGGTTTAGGGTTTGGCTAATACTGTTAGCCATGAAGATAAGGCCACTGCTTCTAATTCCAATGCTGCCAAGTCTACTGAAAAACAGCAAAAGGCCAAGATTGATGGTAAAGCAAAAGGAAAACAGCATGTCTCTAACACTCAATATGGTTCGAAGCAGTCATCAGAACCATCCAAAACTCAAATGGTTAGTTAAGTAATTTCTTTTATTTTTGTTTATTTACTGTGAAAAACTGCCAATTTATATTTCTTGTATATGATAATATGTAAAATGTTGCAATCTAGTTAGAAAATGGTGAGGACTTCCGGTATTGTGATCTAAGAACCAAATGCTATTAAAGAAAGGGGAAGAGGAACACCATCAACCGATAAAAGTAATGATCCAAAAGGAAAAGGTAAGGAACTGGCAGCTACTTACAAAGGAAAAAACAAAACACCAATTCGTGGCAGACCATGTAGGCAAAGGAAACCTTCAATTAAAGGGCTAGGGTTGTACACAAATGACAAAACTGGAGAGCAAACATTCTATGTAAGCGATCTCAAATTATTTACTTAGTATTAGGTTGCTCAATATTTCTCTATTATAACATTGAAATATCTCTAACTTTGATTATATCATCTTTGCAGTCTGGTTACAAAAGCTACAAAGTCACTCCTGAAGCAAGTGCATCTTCTAAATCCACAAGAATGTCTATGGTGACAAAGGCTGCAAGTCATGTCAAAAGGAAGGCCACTAATGATCCAGTTGGCACACAGGAATCAACTAAAAAGAATAAAAGATAGTGACATTAGATGTAGGGTACTGCTTGGTGTAACTTTTTGTTTACTTAGAGGAATCAAAGCAAAGGCAATTGGCATAACTTTTTGTAATGCCTGGTATAGTTTGAACTGATAATGTTGGCATTTAGTAAATGATGATAGGAATTGTGAACAGAGTATTTGCCAACCACTATGGTTGATTCAAGTGTAAACTGCTAAACAGATGTCAATTGTATTTTGTGGAAATCTTAATGGCAGATTGTATTTTGTGGAAATTTTAATGGCAATACAACTCTCTGATGTATTTTACTAGCAAATGATTTTGTGATTATATAACAATAGATTAAACTGTTAACAAATTGCTGTTAAACTCCTTTTTATTCCTTAATTTGGGACTTAAGATCACTCCTCTTTCTCCTATTTGAATGCTGGGAGGCCTAAGTTAGCTCAATTTTTCCTTGTAGGTGTACTTAATAGGAAGAATGAAGTTTGAACTAAAAAGGGACAATTTCGATGCTTTATTGAACAAACCTGCAGAGCCGTCGACGAGTAACCACGTAGACGTCGACGGCTGCTCGAGTAATGGACACGGCATCACCTGCACCTGTATAACCCTTGACGGGTAACTCTTTAGACGTCGACGGACAAGCTATTCAATGACTATGATTCTGGAATCCAAAGCAACCGTCCACGGATTGAAGGTGGACGTCCACGGCCAGAACTTCCAGGGAGTTCTCATTTCCAGATGTCGACGTCCCTCAGCATAGTCGTCGACTGGTAGAAATCTCTAACTTCGAGTATAAAAAGGTTGATCACACATCCGTCGACGTCTAAAGATATGCACGTCGACGAATCAGTTGAGCTGGGGAAAATATGAAGAAAACAAGCCTATCCGTCGACGGGCAGCCATCCAGACGTCGACGGCCAAGCAGGTTAAAACGGTGGCAGGTCCACTTGAATGCTTTCAGTTCAATATCAATCTTTGGGGAACAGGTCCCGTGGATTCAGTTGAGAAGAGGCATGGGAAAATCTCCAACTTCCTCAGACTTTGTATCCCTCTTTCCTTTGTAGTCTCCACTTGATTTTATTTTATTCTTAGGATTTCTTTTCTTGTCTCTTAGATAGAGAGAGACTCGAGGAATGAGAGAGTACCTTTGCTGAGCTTGTAAAAGAAAGAAGAGGTAACTTAACTTAGTCAGTTTTAGTCTTAGTTTTTCTAGGTTCCTTTCTTTTGTAATTCGTTTTACATTTTCTATTTGTAGTTAACTCTCTATTACTCCAATCTATTATAAGATTCAATCATTTTGATCTTCATTTGTGAGATTCTTGCTCTTAATGCTTTTTTGTCATTGATTGTTCTTCTATCTCTTGTGCTCAAAAGATGATGATTATGTTTGTTATCTTGTCTTTTGGGTTGCTTGATTAATTAGTTGCAAATAATTGATTAAGTAGTTCATTAGCATGCTAATCTTGGAACTCCAATGCTAGAATTTGGTTGGTTCTTAGAACTTGAGTAGCAATTGGATGTTTTTTACATCCAAAGAGAATTGAAGATGCAATTTGAATAATGAATGCTGGGTTTGTTATTGATTGTTGTTAACTTTGGCCTTTCCATAGCTTAATGCTCTTCTAGGCTTGAACTTGGATTGCTAGGATTCAAGTTAGTCACAAGAGGAAGGATTGATAGTTGACTTAAATTCATGGTTAATCAACATTAGGGAAGATCCATGGATCTGAAGCTGGTTTCTAATCCGTGGGGTTAACCAATTGATGAATAGAATGTTTGATTAGTGAATCAATGATCAAGTGCTAGGTTAAAATATGGATCATATAATAGATTGAAGGCTTTGTTTCATTATGCATTACATTTTTATTGCCATGTTTGATAGCTCTTTGCATAGTATTTTCAACACCAATACAAAATCCCCCTTTAAATTATTGTTTAGTTTGATGTATGCTTAAAAAGTAGTGTGAAATTAAATAGCATTTCTTGTGGGATTGATCCTTACTTACCCTGTTGCATAGTAGATTAGTAAGGTTAATTTTATTGTGTTGCGACGCGCAACAATTGCACTATGGCAAATATAACACACCACTTACAGGTTTTGAACTACCCCCACCAACTCCAAAAAAAGCAAAACCAGCAGAACCCAGTTAAAATGAACAGCATTTTGTACATTTTTTTTGCCTTTTTGTTATAAGATGCTTTGATCTTCACTTCATTGTTTTCATGCTTAAGATATTCTATTTCATTTTTCATCTGCATCAAATGCTAAACAAGTTCATCTTCCTCAATATAATCGAGTTCTGCTCTATCATCCACCACATAGCTCTGTTTGTTTCCAATCTTCCCCACAACCTCTTTTTCTTTCTTGCTATCTTGATTGGACAGACCATCATCAACTCCTGAAGCAAGGAGCTGCATTTTCAAAAATTCATTTTCCCTTTGTAGCATCTCATTGTCCTCAGCGAGTTTCCTCTCATTATCTCGAAAACGTACGAGCAATTTCTTAGCTCGTTGGGATAGAGGACCATCAACCCACTTGAAAAACCCGCACCTAATACCTTCTCCCTATACATTCACAATAACTCCCTTTTAAAAACAACTTCAAAAATAAATTATGAAATCAACTTATTCATTTAAAAATAAAACCCTTACCTTGTAGTTCCCACAACCAAAGAATCTTCTACCCGGATTGTCATCCGTCCACGATGTCATGATTGAGGCCAACTTCTTGCATCTACAAACCACTTTCTCACCTTCATCTTCATGGCCATACTCCATTTGTGAGCAACTAACCAGTGGATAAGGTTTTCGAGTACCCATGACAAAAATGGCCAAGAAAGGGGGAATAGTTTCAGTAGAATAGCTTTGAAGAATAGCTTAGGTAAATGGAAGAGATGCTCAGACAAAAAGAGAAAGAAGTGAGAAAGAAGAGAGAGAAACGTGAAAAAAATATGAGAGAAAACCATTTAATGAGTTCAGAAAAAAAATATTTACTTTTGATGACGTGGAAATTCCACGTCGGACTCAGTCAAAGCCAGTTGACTCAGTCAAATTCCACGTCAGCGCCGTTAGAGAGAAGTTAGGAGGGGCTTCAACGGAGTTAGATGGAAGGGCTTACGGAGGACCACCATAAAAGTAGGAGGCCCAAAACAGCCACGATAAAAGAATAAGGGCCAACACGACACTTTCGTACAACCTCAAGGGCTAAAATGCGTATTAAGCCATTTAGAAATTTCAGGTCATTTTACATATTTTCATGTCATTTAAATTTTAGGTAATTTTACATATTTTATGTCATTTAGTAATTAGGTCCATTTATATTTTAGTTTAGACCCATTTCATTATTTTTATGTCATTTAGTAAATAGACCCATTTGCATTTAAGGATTAGGCCCATTTCATATTTTATGTTATTTAGTAATTAGGTTCATTTACGTTTTAGTTTAGGCCCATTAATATTTTTCTATGTCATTTAGCTTAGCCCCATTAACATTTTTCATATCCTTTAACTTAGGCCCATTTACATTTTAATATGTAATTAGGTCCATTCATCCCATTTAATTTATGCCATTTAGTAACAATGTCCATTTGCATTTGAGTTCTAAGTCTATTTCATTTTAATTTATATCATTTAGTAAGTTAGGCCCATTTAAATTTTAGTTCTAGGCTCATTTCATTATATTATGTCACTTAGTAAATTAGGGCCATTTACATCATGTATCCCATTTTAGAAATTAAGTTCATGCATCATCAATTATTCATTTAATATATACTTAATATATTTCTTGTGCTAACCCATTTTCTTGGTTTATTTTGTCCCAACATTTCATGTATTTAGAAATTAGTGCATTGTTTTCACAAAATTCATGTGCATGGGAAGCCGGAGAGTGTCTTGGAAGGATGCGATGCTCAAAGGTCTACCAAAATAGAAATTTCTCTAGGTTTCTCATCGAAAAGATGGAGGGAAATTTGGGGAAATTTTTATCCCTTCAAAAAATTAAAAAAAAAAAGAATTTTCTCCATTCAATTTTATCAAAATCACATGCATATCATGTTTACATTTTCATCCAATATTCAAAGTTTTCCTTAATTAATGTCAATTTTCAAAAATCCAAAAAAATGTTTTCTTTCAAAATCCCCCTTATCAACAAAAGGATTTTTAATTCCAACATAATTTTAAAATCTAAAAATGGGTTTTTAGGAAAATCTCAAACTTAATCAATAGTTGAGGTTTTCTTATAAAAAAGTAAACTTTGGTTAATTTATTTAATCAAAGTTTTAAAAAATGAGATCCAAAAATAAAAGGAATTTAATTATTTCGACATTATTTTCAAAAATCAAAAAATATTTTGAAAGATTTCAATTAGGCCCCTACATTGAAGTCTTTTTAATTAAGCTTAAGTTTTTTTTTTTAAATTTTGCTTTTAATTAAAAAATTTCTTATTAATAAAAGGAATTTAATAATTCCAACATTAGTTTTAAAAACCCAAAAATATTTTCGAAAGGCTTCAATTTAGTCCTCAACATTTGAAGTCTTTCCAAATTCAATCCATACCTTTTTCAAAAACTTTAATTTTTCTTCAAATTTGAATTTATCACTTTAACAAATTTCTCACTTCAATATTTTGATTTTTGAATTCTGTTTTTTGGAAGTTCCCAATCCGACCCTTAAACATTGGGACTTTTCTAATCAAATTTCAATACGGATCTCATTAAATTGAATTTGTTTTAGTAAAAGGAGTATCACTCCGACATTTTAACTTTTAATTTCTAATTTATTCTTTTCTTTTTTGAAAGCATTTTATCATTAACCCTAAAAGCATTTTTAAAGACTTTTATAGTACTGATTTCTGGGCGTTTCGGAGGTACTAATCCTTCCCCAAACGTAACCGACTCCTGAACCCAAAATCTGTTTTCATAAGCCAATACCTGTTTGACCTAAGATAATCTTTGTAGATTATGTTAAGTTAAATGGAGTCAAAATAGGTAGCTAATCGACTTAAACCAAATAGTTAGTGGCGACTCCCTTTTCTTGTTTTTCAAAATCTTCAAAATCTCTTTTTATTCACAAAATTTTATAGTCGGATGGTCTTTTTAGACGTTTCGACAATTGCCATGTAAAACGTTGTTCACCTTGGGTGACTAATTGTCTAATTCTTTTTTATCATTACTCTCTTCCATGATAAAAGTGAATCCAAAGCACATTGATAACATAGAAATCATGTGGTCTGTCATTATAGGTGGATTAAATATAATCCTTTTTAGATTCGTTCTTCCAAAAAGGGGAATAAATAGTTTTACGTTTTGTTACAACCTATAATCGGGAGTGGCATTCAAAGGGTTTCAAAATTCTATAAGTGTGTGTTTGGATGGGTATTTTTAAGGATTATTTTCATTTGAATCAAAATTTTTAAAAATTCGAACAATTAATTTCCTTGTTTGGTAATTTTCAAAAAAGATTTTACAAAATCTAAGGCTTTTTACAATAGGGATTTGAGACCCCTTAAATCCACGTTTCAAAACCATTTAAGTAGGTGTCTTTTTACAAAATCCTTTATTTAAATAGTTAACTATCATATTAATGAAGTTTCCTTTTTTTATACAACTTTTATATTTTTAATTTTACTAGCAATTGACCCCCGCTTCGCAGGGGTTCGATCAGATTTGATGAATTTTTTATATGTAGACATATTAATTATAAATGACACACATAATAGGTTGTAAGTATTTTTTAAAAAAAATTTATATGTGCATATATAAATAATTAAGATAAAATTTAGCAAAGTAAAAAATATTTTAAAATGATAATGCAACCGTCAAAATAAAATTTTACAAATTAAAAAAAGTTCTAAGGTGACAGTGCAACTGTCAAATTTTTTTTATCACCATAATGTATGGCAATAAACAATTAGTAGATTATATAACAATTGTAAAATTTATTAATATTACAATAATCTTATACTTTAATACCTAATAGTATTGTCAAAATTTCAAACTTTAATAAAAAAACATTATGTCAACATCTTTATTCCGTTAATAACCTCATGAAAAAAAATTGTAAAAATCTTCAAAATCTCTCAAAATAACCAATTGGATAGACATTATATACATAAAATTAAAAAATATTTACAAGTTAACTATTTCCATAATAGCTTATTTATATCTTATACCCTAATTTTATAAGTTTAAGCAATAGATGCATCATATTTGAAACTTTATTTCTCAGGTTAAAATTTTTATATATATAAATCCTTAAATATTGACCCCTATTATGCAGATATATAAATCCTTAAACATTGACACTCATTATCCTTAGGAATTTATATCCCTTTTTTTTTGTTTGTTAATCGTTATAATGTAAACTTTTTTTTAATATGAAATATTTTATTAAAAAAGGAAGAGTTTACAATCAAGCAATAAAATCATCAGCCTCTAACAATTCCTAATTTAGTAAGAGAAAAAGTTAAGAAATTATTTTTCCTATAAATATAAGAAAAGTTACTATAAAATAAAGTTAATTCATAATTTTTATTAAAAAAATTTACAATTATAAAAAATAATAAATTGGATAATTACAAAAGTAAATAAATAAATGAAAGAATAAAAAAGATAATAGAAAAAATGAAAATGAAAATAAATAAATAAATAAAAAGAAAAAAAATTGCCGCACCAACCCCCCCCCACAAAACTCCTCCAATAGCACACCCCCACCCCCCACCCCCCCTTCCTCCATTAGAAAGTTACCGGATGACAACCAAATAACCAGGCCCTCTTACTTTAAACGTATATAGATATATTTTACAACTTGAAAGGTTTTTTCAATATAATTTTCACACTAAAATGGACTGAACTCTAAATTAATAGTTAAATGGATTTTAAGAAGTCTGAGTTTCTTGTTGCTACATGTTATTTCTTCCTTTTCATAGAATCCTTTTTTTGCTTGTCAAAAAAATTTTAAATAGGCTCTAAAAAAGTAATACTAATAATTTTTTATTTTTCTTTTTCATATTTTATGTGTCATTACAGTAATAAATTAAAATAAAATAATTATAAAAGATAAAAATAAAAAATTAAAGAAAAGAAAATGAAAATGAGGAAAAAAAGAAAATGAAAAAAAAAAAAAGGGATCCCTCCCCCCAACCTCAGCCCCGCGCCAGACGGACCGGCGCACACCCCACACACGACCAACCACCACCCCCTTCCCCCCCCCCCCCCCCCCCCCCCCAACCCAAACAACCCAGCCACACCCAATCGAAGCTTGCCGGCAAGCAAAGAACATATCCCACTTACTTTAATAGTAAGCTAGCAACTAGCAATTAACCCCGCTCCGCACGGTTCGATCAAATTTGATAAATTTTCTATATATAGACATATTAATTATAAATGAAACACATAATAAGTTGTAAGTATTTTAAAAAAAAATTATATATGCATATATAAATTAAGATAAAATTTAGCAAACTAAAAAATATTCTAAAGTGATAATGCGACCGTCAAAATAAAATTTTACAAATTAAAGAAAGTTCTAAGGTGACGGTGCGATTGTCAAATTTTTTTTATCACCATAATGTATGGCAATAAACAATTAGTAGATTATATAATAATTATAAAATTTATTAATATTACAATAATCTTATACTTTAATACCTAATAGTATTGTCAACATCTTTATTCCGTTAATAATCTCATGAAAAAAATTGTCAAAATCTTCAAAATCTCTCAAAATAACCAATTGGATACACATTATATATGTAAAATTAAAAAATAATTTTTCAAAGTTAACTATTTCCATAATAGCTGACTTATATCTTGTACCCTAATTTTATAAGTTTAAGCAGTAGATGCATCATACCTGAAACTTTATGTCTCAGGTTAAAATTTTCACATATATAAATACTTAAATATCGATCCCTATTATGCAGATATATAAATCCTTAAACATTGACCCCCATTATCCTTGGGAATTTATATCCATTTTTTTGTTTGTTAATCGTTATAATGTAAACTTTTTTTTTTTGAATATGAAATATTTTATTAAAAGAGGAAGAGTTTACATTCAAGCAATAAAATCATCTGCCTCTAGCAATTCCTAACTTAGTAAGAGAAAAAGCTAAGAAATTATTTTTCCTATAAATATAAGAAAAGTTGCTATAAAATAAACTTAATTCATAATTTTTATTAAAAAATAACTTACAATTATGAAAAATAATGATTTAGATAATCAAAAATTTTTAACATATATATAAATAAATAATATTTCCAAACTTAAAAGATTTTTTAAGTATAATTTTGACATTAAAATTTATTGAACTCTAAATGAATAAATTAAATAGACTCTAAGAAAAAATAATAATAATAAACATTAAATTTTTAATTTATATAAATAAGATGAAATACCAAATCACACGTTGTTAAATTAGTATAATATATTATAATTTAGTAAATTAAAATTTATATAATCTATCAAGTTGATTAATCAATAATTAAACTTTATATATTAAAAATTTTACTTGATAAAGTATAGATAATATAAATTATAGATTCAATTTATTAAATAAAATTTAATAGCATATTAATTGATAGTATTTATTTAATACTTACATTTGAAAATTTAATTTTATCATATGATACTTTTATTGTTTATCAAAAATGTCTTTATCTATAAGTTAAAATAATTTTTATTTTCTCTCATATTTCATGTCCCATTATACTAATAAATAAAAATAAAAATAAAATAATTATAATTATAAAAGATAAAAATATAAATTAAAGAAAAGAAAAGGAAAAAATTAAAAAAAAATCCATGACACCCACCACGCCAAGGCCCCGGGCCCATTACCCCTTCTTCCATCCCACATCCCCCACCCCCAAGGTCCAACCAATGAAAACTTGCCTGGTGGCAGGTAAAGAAACATGTAGATATTACTTTAAACGTAAGCTAGGCATTGGCCTCCGTTACGTGAGTGTATTTGCATTTTTTTTCTTTTTCTTATTTTAGTTAATTATTACAAAATGAATTAAATTCATAATTTTTTTAGAAGGAGATGATTTACAATTATAAAAAAAATGATTGAGAATATCAATATTTTTTGTAATATATATATAAATAAATAAATATTTCACATCTTGATAGGTTTTTTTAAATATAGTTTTCATATGAATTTGATTCAACTCTAAATTAATAATAAAATAAACTCTAAAAAAAAGTAATATTCAAAAACATTAATTTTTTTAAAATCTACATGGATAATATGAAAAGCCAATAGCACCTTATTAAATTAGTATAATATAAATCATTGATTTATCATTAATTAAATTTTATATATGATATCTTTATTTTTTTCGAAAAAAATCTATATTTATAAATTTATAATTTAAAATAATTTTTTTATTTTCTTTCTCATATTTCATATGCCATTAATCTAATAAATAAAATTAAGATAATTATAAAATGTAAAAAATGCCAAATGAGCCTCCAATATTTTAAAATTCCTGTTTAGCCCTTTTTTAAAATTTTTTAATTTTTTTTAAAAATGTAAAACTAAAATAGAAAAGAAAATAAAAGATAAAAAACACAATCTCCAATCCCCGGCCCCTCACTCCTCCCGACTCCCCACAAAACCAATAAATATGTAAAAATTCAAAAAGGAAAAGGAGCAACCAATCAAAAATTGGCCATCAAATTTTTTTAAAAAATTAAAAAAATAAAAATGGATACCCAATCAAAATGTGACTAATGCCATCCAAAGACCCCCCCCCCCTTACCTGCCCATCTTACTTTAATAGTAAGTATATGATATATGATATGATATGATAAAAAGCTTATTTTGAAAATATATATATTTACTTTTTTATATTATTAATAATATCTAAATATTTTTACAAATCTAATGACACTCATATTGCATATTTTTTACTCTTAATATTATTTTTTATAATTAATTTTTTAATTTTATTAAAATTATAAATACTCAAAATCTCATTCTAAAAATTCTTCATCCAAACAAAAAAAATTATAAATGCAATCATTTTAAATTGATGGATTTTCAAATTTCCTATTTTTAAAAGTCTTCAAAATTTTGAAAAATCTTCATTCAAACACTAAGTTTTAAACTTACCTTTTATAACAAAAATAAAAGGAATTAAATTTAATTAAGGGTGGTTGTCGCTAAAATAAATTAATTTACAGTGAGGTAATAGGCATATAGTTGTAAAAGGTAATTAATGAGAAAAATCATTAATGCTAAAGAGGAAAGTACATGATATGGCTTCCATAATTTAATTATGGTTGGCCTTTTGATTCGGCAAACATAAGAATCATATTGCTTTTTATAGTATTCAAGTATTAAATTTAATCATTAATGCTATTATTTCAAATTCAATTGAATAAATATGGTTGGCCTTTGATTAGCTAAACATAAGAATCATATTGCTTCTCATTTATCCTTATGATGGAATTTCACATGGTTCGTCGCCGAACCGGAGTCTAACAAAGTAACCAGGCCCTTCAACTATCGGCCCAACTAAGAGACCTCTCTGAGTCTCAACGGATGAATCCAAGGGCCATTTTTCACCGATCCATCTTTCCATCAATATCTTCCAACCAACCCCAACAAATCTTTGTTTTCCAGGCTCAGAGACTACTAGGCCACCAACACCGAGCTCCCATCCAGGAACGCCTATTAGAAGACTAGACTTGGCTGAACTAGCTAACCCCATCCCTAATCACTCCACAAGTTGTTGCAATCTCTCTGGAATTTAGCTCCGTAAAATATCTAAAGCCATTTTGGACACTGTAGATGTGGCACCCGCCTCTTTGGATGGCAGCCTTGGACTCACACTATGTCACCTATATTCCATTGGAGTATCAATTCAAGGGAAACCAACTAGTGGTAACAAGGCTAGCTCTTAGTCCAGGAATAAGGCTCCTCAGTGTTTATGCAAAATCCTTGCATCTGCACAAGGAGGACAATCTTCTTCACAAGATTCTAATTCGTACTAAGAGGTTCAGCTGAAATTGGGATTGGCCTTCAAGCCAAGAACTAGGAAGTCTCAAAGAAAGCTCACCAACTTCACCACCAATAGCAATGTCAATACTCCTTTGGAACTGTCGAGGTGCTAGGCACTCGTATTTTTTGAATACTGCAAGAGACCTCATTAAGCTTCATAAACCAGAATTGATGGTTATTACAGAAACAAGGGTAAGGATCTCAAATGCTATGCAAATCGTTAACAGGCTCGACTTCGACAAATGCATGGACACCGAAACTATTGGCTACCACGGAGGCATTTGGTTGCTTTGGAACTCCAACGTTGTCCATATTGAAGAAGTTAGGTCAACTGAGCAAAAAATTCATGATCTTGTTAAGGTACATTCCTTAAACCATTCTTGGTTATTTTCTACACTGTATGCTAGCCCTAGATATACAGAATGTAGATTACATTGGGAAAATCTTCTTAAGGTTTCTAAAAATCATAATCTACTTTGGTTAGTTTTTGGAGAATTTAATGAAGTACTTTCCCATTTGGATAAAAAAGATTGTGACACTCCGTCTTTGAGTAGGACAAAGTGTAGCACCTAGTCCTATAATGGCCTAATTTGGAATGGTAGGTTTAGATAATGAGAGTTTTTGCACTTGATATATATGTAGAGGTATTCTTAATAAGGAAAAAAATAACTTTTACCTAGTGAAATTTTTCTCATTTTGAAGAATTAGGTTTCTAAATACCAAGGGCAAACTTTGACCTAGGAAGAAAAAGTCAACCTTTTGTATTATTTTTCAAAAATTTCACACATCACATCGAGGGTATAAATGACCTTCCTAACCACCTAGTTATCTTCTTCAGTGTATCTTAGAATATTCGAAGCTATCACAATATTTTTCTGAACATCCTTAATTGGAGAAAAAAATTACAGAAAAGAATGTCGTAAAGTTTGATGGCATTTTCGTAAATATTAGCAAAGTTACAAATTGAATTTTTCTTCATTGAAAATGATTTTTTCGACAGTATTGGAGGACTCCATTTGTTGTATACTGTTTAAACTTGAAAACTGCCAAGTTGCTGCGTGATATTAATGGGTCAAAATTATCATTTTACCTTTATACAAGTTTTAAATGCCAAAATGAGGCAATTGCTACCAATAGCCTAATGACTTAAATACTTTGATGAATTCACATCAAATTTGTAAATCCTTATCAATTGGTTCTAGTTTTAAGATTTTTTATTTTATTCTCAACTTCATAATTTCTTTTTAGGACACAAAGATAATTTTTAAAACTTAATGGAGGCATTTTTGTCATTTCAAGAATTTTCAAATTGGCCTTACTTTTATGGAGTAACCTAATTTCTAATTAATTTCATGGAATTCCTAACTTGCTAATTTCATTCATGGGACATAGTTAGAATTTATAACATTGATGGAGAGTATTTTTGTCAATTTAAGGATGTCTTGAATTTTCTAGAGAATGTGAGACTTTTCAAGACACCATCTTTTTCACTTTTCTTCTCTTTTTTCCCATGCTTGCCGAACTCCACCTTTCACTTTGTCTTCCACCATTTTCTTTTTTTCAACTCCAAATCCTATCATTTCTTCAACTTCCAAAACCACCATCTTTCAAAACAAAATTCTTCCATCAAGTTTTTCTCATAAAAAAAAATCATTACTAAATCTACAAAAACAACTACTTCATCAAAGGAATTCATCAAGCAAATCCTCCAAACTATCTTAAGCTAGGTGGAATACCATTTTTCTTTCAAAGATTTCAAAGGTGGTGAAACTCTTCCAAAGAGAGGAAAAGGAGAGGATTGAAGGAAGTGCACACCCTCCCTCTACTAGTGAGTGGGACTTTACGGACCTAAATAAACGTTTTACTATTTAAGTTGTTTTTTTTATGCAATGATTTGATTTTCCTTAAATTTAAATTGATTTATGATGATTATTTATGGCCTTGATGTGAATTGACCTATCTTAAAGTTTTTGCAATCAAATGCTTAATTTATGTGGTGCCAGTTGGCCAAATGGCGTACAATTGAATCGTGCTGTTTTACATTATGATTATGGTGGATGAGATGTTAGTCACTGTAGTGGCGCCTCTCACAGTCCGACCTTGTGGAGGCGGTGTGAGTAGGCTTTCACTCCCACAAGGGATGGAGTGAGACAGGGGTTAATTGTGCACGCTGTTATGTGATTATTTGATCCCTGTGGGAGTACTGGGGATATAGTCACGCACTACCCGTGGTGAAGGCCCGTGCCAACGCTGAGAAAAGGGTTTTTTGCTTTCAAAATAAAAAAACAATCCAGGAAAACTAACTCGGGGGGCTTGAATCTTATCTTGGCCAGGTGAGATTTAAGCAATGTGTTTTGGCGAGCCCTAAAATGTTTTCTTACAACTTGATTACTTGTTTTCGATTACTGTCGTGTTATGCAAAACTTTAAATGTTTATATTAAACTTTCCTTATTTTGTGATAAAAGAATCCGGGTTTTCTAATAAGTTGACAAATTAAATATTTTAAATTGTTATAATTTTCAATTAAAATTCTGCAATGCATGCGATTATATTTTTCTTAATTACAATTTTGATGTTGGTCATATTCCACTCACTGAGTATAATTTATATACTCATCCTTTTTTTTTTCTAAAATTTATTTTTAGGATAGTAAATCGTGCATAAATGGGAAACTCGCTTGGCACCAAGACTCGACTCCGGACTTCCCTTCGTAAGTCTGTATGATTTATACATTCTTACTACTGGATCCACTGGCATCGTTTGAATTACTTCTGAACTTTTATTTGTTTGCGTTTCTCAATTTAAAAGACTATTTTGCAAAATGTGAAGGTTACCTATGTTTTGTTTATGAAGATATTTGAGAAAAGTTTTCCAACTTCTAATTCTTCAATATATATGTATGAAATTACATGAATGTGTGCTTTATAAAATGACTATTTTCATTTAAGTTTTGAACAGTATAAATATTTTAGAATTTTAATCTCTATCCTACATGACAAACTAAAATCGATCTACTAAATGGGTTCAAGATACTATAAGCTTTGCGAGCTTCAAGTTGTGGATGAAGTGCGCCATTCACAATTCGTGGCACGCGACGGTTGTCACTTTCTTGACCTTCGGATCGGGGCGTGACACAAAGGCTTTTAATGACTGCTTAAGCGGATGTAACCTATCTAACTTAGGTTTTAATGGTCCAAGGTTCACTTGGTCAAATAGTAGACAAATCACAGACTTAATCCAAGAGAGAATTAACCTTGCTCTTGCCAACCCCAGTTAGAGAACCCTTTACCCAGACATGAACATGCAACATTTAACGCATGTCCACTCTGACCACTGCCCTGTCTTAATTTCTCTTACCCATTTGGATCAGGCTAGTGGCCCAAAACCCTTTAGACTCTAAAAGATGTGTTTTAACCACCTTAACTTTCTTTCCCTCCTCTTGTGAAATTGGCTTAAACCTTTAATCACTTTTGCTAAATCGGTTGATATTCTGAAGAAGGATATGATCAAGTGGACAAGGGAGTCCTTTGGAAATGTTTTTCAAAATAAAAAGTGAATCCTTCTGAGACTAGCAAGAATTGAAAAAGCTTTGCAAACTGCTCCCTGTCAATTTCTCCTTAACCTCCAAAAAGTGCTTATGGAAGAATACAAAACTGTTTTGAGGGATGAAGAGGATATATAGGCTCTTAAATCAAGAGTTAATTGGTTGTCGGATGAAGAGAATAATACTAGATTTTTTCAAGTCTCCACCATTATTTGGAGATCTCGTAACAAGATTCTCAAAACAAAAAATTATAATGATGAATGGATTGATAACCAAGAAGACATTAGAGCACTTATAAGAGAACATTTTGTTAACCCTTCTCTTCTAGCCATTCCTTCGAGTCTATCTCTTGTTGTAATGGCCCTTTGAAGCTTGTTCCAATTTCTTATCAAGAGAAATCCCATCTTCTTTGCCCTATCACTCTTGATGAAATCCAAAAAGTTGTTTGGTCTTTTAAATCTTTTAAACCTCCAAGACCTAATGGTCTCCACCCTTTTTTCTACCATCATTGTTGGCCCATTATTAAGGACAAACTCTTTGATATTGTCTACCAAATATTTCATATTGCGTCCATGCTTTCTTATCTTTGTGAGACTCTTATCTCTCTTATTCCCAAACTTCAGAATGCTAGCAAAATTAAACAATTTAGGCCAATCAGCCTCTGTAATATTCCCTACAAAATCGTCACAAAAATCATGGTTCAACGCCTTGAACCATTGCTGGGTAAGTTAATCTCTTCCTTCCAATCCAGCTTCATATCAGGCAGATCTAGCATTTATAATATATTTATCGTACAGGAGATTTTAGAGTCTTTTAAAAGGAAAAAAAGGATTAATAGGTTGTATGGCTATCAAGCTTGATTTGGAAAAAGCTTTTGATAAGCTAGAGTGGGGATTTATTAGGAAAGTGCTCAATTTTTTCAACCTTCCTGACAAATGGATCAAGTTAATCATGAGATGTCTCTCAAATTCTTGTATTTCAATTCTTATGAATGGTGTTATGACTGAAAAATTCTCCTCTTCTAGAAGCATTACACAAGGTGACCCTTTATAACCTTATATCTTTATCCTGTGCTTGGAATTTTTTAGTTTAAAAATCATGGAAAAGTGTGAAGGAAAATAATGGACTCCAATTAAAGTTTTAAGAAACGGCCCACGCTTTTCACACCTGTTGTTCGCAAATGATATGACACACCCGGACCTAGCACTACCTTTTCGTACAAACGGAATAGTACAAGATGACGCGATAATTAAATAATAAGTTGGTCCGGCTGTGTCAAGTTTGAAGAGAAGATAAGCTTAAGACAAGACGTAGTTGGAAGATGAGATTGGTGACCATGCATGGAATCTCTAAGTGGACTCCTTGAAGTTCATAGCCGATGGATTGGAGGTCCATTGGTGAATTGGTCGGTGGTTCGGGCCAATAATCAAAGTTTTGAAAGATTTTAAGAGAAGAGAAAGTTTGGCCCGGGGCCCGAGTAGACCCGGTGCCGGGCTCCCCTATAAATAGGGGGGAGATGAGCTCTCCCCTTCATTTTCTCTCTTTTCTCTCTTCTCTCCTTTCTCTTTTCTCTCAACTGCTCCCGGGGAGCAATTTTGGACTTTTGACCGATCCGGACAAACCGACCGCCAGTTCAAGGCGAGATCTTGGTGAGTTGTTCTTAACTCATTGATCTTCATTTTTCTAAGTTTGTACGCTTATCCATGCATTGGTCTAGGAGAAATTCAAGCTCAAAGTTAGTTTCAGCTTTTTGTTAGCTTTTAAGTTTAGATTTGAGATTTAGGGACTTTGAGCTTGTAATTCTCGTTTCTGCTCTGGTAAACGTGTCATGCGAGGTAAGAGGAACCTCCATCTCGAATTTCACGCAAAACCATGGACCGAGGGGCTCGGGATCCGAGGAAATGCTCGGATCCCGAGGGATGCCGAGCGGCTCCCGCGCGGGACTCGGGCCAGTCCCGCGCGGGACTTGGCCAAATTGGCCACCCGTTCGAGTGGGCCTTTGCCGGCCCAATCGGTGGCTGGGCCGGACCCAGCCACATGGGAGGGCCTTCCTGGCCCAGAATCTGGGCCGGGCTGGGCCTGGGGCCCACGGGTCCCCAGGGGCATTTTCGTAATTTTTCACCAAGTGTCCAATTTTCACCTCGGAACCTTCCGGACACTTTTCTAAGCTCCGAATCACTTCCAAACATCGTCATAGGTCATATTAGAGCCTCGTAGGTGCATTCATAAATTTAATTATGAATGCTAACGTATATTTTCGTGCAATAGGGCTCCGGTTGAATCGAATGCGGCGATGCTCCGGAGGTCGAACTACATGGAGCGCTTGGGAGTATACGAATCTCCCATCACTGTGAGTGACTTAGACTTCTCTGTCTAGCCACTGGGGAAAAAGGGTTTTAAAAATGTTTTAAAAATAAAAATGTTTTCAAAAAGGTTTTGGGATACGGGGAAACCCACTCACACACGCTTGTTTGTGATATACCCACACGGTGAGTGGGATGTTTTAAAAAGAAATATAAAACTTATGTGTGTGTGTGATTTATATGTTCTAAATACAAATGTTTTGTACGTATATATATAAATTTTGAAAGATTATTATTATGATTATTGAGGGTACGATGCCCTTGGGAGATAAGTGATTGAGAGGGTTCCTCGGGGCTCCAATTTACGGGAGCGTGGACCAAGTTTGAGAGCATGCATGATACTCAGCCGTGGATCGCCTATCGAGGGGCACGGTGAGTCGAGCCTGGTTGGGAGAGGCGCGTAGGGAAACTCACCAGAGCTCCAGTTCGCTGTGTTCCACCACAGTGAGGCACCACCGAGGGAACGGGCTAGAGAAGAGAAAAAGAAATAGAAAGAGAAAATAATTATAAATGGGAAAAGTGATAGCCCTCGGTGCAGTGAGGCGCAAAGCGACCGACGGGTCGTGCCTCCAGTATGATAGAGATGCCAGCCCATTTGAGATTTATATATTTATTTATTTTTTAAAGAGTTTTTAAAAGAGTTTTCAAAGAAAAATATTTACTATTATTTTATTTTATTTTATTTTATTTTATTTCGGATTTCCCTTAATCCCCCAACCCAGATGGAGATTCTTAGAACCTCTGTCACTCACCTGTATCCAATGTGGATGGATGCAGATCCGCGTATGGAGTCAGTGAATAGAATGGAGGTTCACTAGGAGGCGTCGGTGGCTTAGGTTTAGTAGTTTCCGCTGTGTAGGTATTCTTTTAAATTAATCCACTGGTACATTTTTCAAATTTAGATATTTTATTAAATGATTTCTAATTAAAATTTTAGTTATGTTTTGCAGCGATGATATCCATTTCAATGCCTTGCGGTGTCTCGGGTGCGTGGCTGCAGACACGTACTTCGAGGTAGCACGGCGGTTGCCACGTGGCCGGCCAGGATGGGTCGGGGCGTGACATGATATTTACCTTTTCGGAAGGACTGATGCTATCACAACTGCCTTAATGAAACAAGTCTTAGAAAGTTTCTGTGCCAACTCTGGACAAAGGATTAATCTCCAAAAATCAAAAATCTTTTTCTCTGCATATACCTTAGTTGATAAAAAAGTACTCATCATGAATACGTTACAAATCGGAGAGACCTTTGATCTTGGAAAGTACCTAGGGATGCTTATGTTGCATAAAAGAACCAAAAAAGAAGACTATCTATTCATCATTGACAAGCTAAAGGGAAAGCTTGTAGGCTGGAAATCAACTCTCTTATCTTTGATTGGCAAATTAGTCCTTACGAAATCAACTCTCGAGGCTGTACCTTCATATGTTATGCAGTGTCGTATGCTACGCATCAGTATTTGCAATGAAATAGATCATATCTATAGAAATTTCATTTGGAGTGACACCGAAGAAAAGAAAAGAATACACCTTATTAACTGGGACACGATCACCTTACCTAAGAAAGATGGAGGACTTGGGCTCATAAAAGCAAGGCTTCAAAATCAAACTCTTCTTGGGAAACTTGCTTGGAACTTCAAAATAGATAAGAACTCTCTTTGGGTTCAAACACTCTCTACAGAGTATAGTGATAATCTTTCATTGTCAAAGTCGGGCTCTATCGCTTGGAAAGCATTAAAATAGGCAAACCAGTTACTAGAAAAAAGTTGTAAAATCAATATTAGACGTCATGCCGACACCAACTTTTGGTTAGAGAATTGGACTGGACTTGGGAACCTTACAATATGTTTGGATTGAGGGGAGGGGAGGGGAGGGAAAGGAAAGGAAAGGGAGGCTTAAGTAGAGCCAGAGAGAACCCTCCTCTTGTTTGGATAAAATTTTTTAATTTTTCTCAAGGGAAAAAGAGGGTTCTCATGGCCCTCCAAAACCCCTCAAACTTCAATTTTTTAGGAACCCCAATTTGGGGTGCCAAAGGAGGGACAGAAATTCCAAAAACTTTTTTAATTTATAAAATGTCATAAATATCCTTCATTTTCAATAAGTAACATTTGATAAAAGGGTTATAATTGTAAAATAATACCAAAATACTATCCTTTCCCTTCCTTTTCACTGTTTAAGCAAACAAAGGTCATCAAGCAACCCTCTCTTTCCTTTCCCTCACTAAATTTGATTATCCAAACAAGGGTTGGACCCTTCCTTTCCATTCCCTTCCCTTCCTTTCCCTTCCTTTCCCCTCATTTTCCTCCCCTTACTTTCCCTTCTAGTTTTGAATCCAAACATATTGTTAGAGACTTAGTTTATGGACCTTTGCATAGAAATGAACTTTCCTTGTCCATTAAATCCTTTTTTGATTCTCCTTCTTCCTTAAGCTTCTCTTTTCCACCTGATCTCCTTGATGGTATCTGTCGCAACGTTGCCCGAAACGGTCTATTAAGTGGTCTGATCTGCCCCAATTAGACCCACTGAACTTGATCATGCTTCATTCAATAGCTGTGCTTATGCCTTCTTTTTCCTTCTACTTAAGCCGCCTTTTCAGGTTTTCAACTTAAGCAACCCCTCAATTGATCCAAACTGCCCTTTCAGGTTTTCAACTTAGATCTCTCATTTTCTTTTTCATCATTTTTTCATTCTTTTCATTTTTCCTCTTTTTTTTATTTTTTTTATTTTTTTATTTTTTTTCATTTTCATTTCATTTTTTCATTTTTTTACTTCAAGCATAGTATTTCTTTATAGCATCAGCATTGATAGGACTGGAGAATTCTTTCCCATCCATCTCTTGTAATATTAAAACCCCACCAGAAAAAACCTTCTTGACAACATATGGGCCTTCCCAATTTGGTGCCCACTTGCCCCGAGAGTCACGTTGATTTGGGAGTATTTTCTTTAACACCAACTCCCATTCTTTGAATTGCCTCGGTCTCACTTTCTTATCATAAGCTCTCATCATTCGTTTCTAGTACAACTGACCATGACAAAGTGCGGCAAAGCGCTTCTCATCAATCAAATGCAACTGATCATGTCGTTCTTGGATCCAAACAGCTTCATCCAAGTTCACTTCTCTAAGCACTCTGAGAGATGGAATTTCCACTTCGATAGGCACTACTGCTTCTGTCCCATATACCAACAAAAAAGGAGTCGCCCCGGTGGAAGTTCTGATTGCAGTACGGTAAGCAAGGAGAGCAAACGGCAACTTCTCATGCCAATCTCTGTAAGTTTCAGTCATCTTGGCCACAATCTTCTTGATGTTCTTGTTAGTTGTTTCCACCGCTCCATTCATTTTTGGCTGATATGGCGTGGAGTTGCTATGAATGATCTTAAAACGAGAACATAGTGATTCTATCATTTTACTATTCAAATTCTGCGCATTATCAGAAATGATTCTCTCCGGAAGGCCATATCTACAGATGATCTCTTTCTTTAAAAACTTAGCAACTACAGATTGTGTAATACTGGCGTATGAGGCTGCTTCAACCCATTTGGTGAAATAATCAATCATAACAAAGATGTATTGATGACCATTTGAAGCTTTTGGAGTAATTGGGCCGATAACATCCATTCCCCACATAGAGAAAGGCTAAGTAGACGCCATAACATGTAGCGGATTTGGTGGAACATGAATCTGATCCGCATGTATCTAACATTTATGACATTTCCTTGTGTAATTGATGCAATCTGATTCCATGGTTAACCAATAATGGCCGGATCTCATAATCTGCCTAGCCAATTTGTGTCCACTAGCATGAGTTCCGCAAACTCCTTCATGCACTTCACTCATAATCATCCGAGCTTCTTTAGCCGCCACACACCTTAATAAGACCTGATCCCGAGTCTTCTTGTATAAGATTTCCCCATCCAAGTAAAAGTTCATTGACAATCTCCGAATAATCTTCTTATCGTTCTCTGATGCATGATCGGGATATTTTTGGTACTTTAGGAACTGTATAACATCATGGTACCAAGGTTTGCCATCTTCTTCTTCCTCAACATTCATGCAATGTGCCGGTTCACCTCTCAACTCAATCTTGATCGACGGAATCTCTGTATCTGAATCAACTTTGAACATGGAGGCCAATGTGGTCAGGGCATCAGCAACTTGATTCTCTTCTCGAGGTAAATGATGAAAAGAGATCTCCTTGAAGTTCTTTACGAGATCTTTGATGTAGTCATGATAAAGAATTAACTTCGAATCTCTCGTCTCCCATTCTCCCTTCAACTGATAAATCACAAGTGCAGAATCACCATAAGCCTTCAAATTTTCAATTTTTCTTTCTATGGCCATCTGAATGCCGAGAACACATGCTTCATATTCTGCCATATTGTTTGTGCACCTGAAATCCAACCTTGCAGTGGCTGGGAAATAGTTGCCTTCTGGGGATGTCAGTATTGTCCCAATGCCATGTCCAATTGCGTTTGATGCTCCGTCAAAATACATTTTCCATGTTTCATCATCATCTAATTCTCCATCAACATGAGATACTACCATCAAATCTTCATCAGGAAAGTTAAACTCCATAGGCACATAATCATCACTAGCCCTTTCTGCTAAAAACTCTGCCACCGCACTTCCTTTGATGGCTTTTTGAGAAACATATTGAATATCATACTCGGACAACAACACTTGCCACCGAGCAATTCTTCCTGACAAGCCGGGTTTCTCAAATATGTATCTAATTGGGTCTAACTTAGCCACCAATAAAGTAGTATGGTGTAACATGTATTGTCTTAGTCGGTGAGCGGCCCAAGCCAATGCACAGCACATCTTCTCCAATGAGGAATACTTGGCTTCATATTCAGTGAACTTCTTACTCAAATAGTACACTGCATGCTCTTTCTTTCCAGTGTCATCTTGTTGCCCCAATACACATCCCCTTTTCACTAACTACAAAACCCAAGAGCTTTCCGGAGGTCACGCCAAAAGTGCACTTGGTTGGATTCAATCTGAGCTCGTACTTTCTCAATCTTTTGAACAGCTTCTGCAAATTGACAATATGTTCTTCCTTAGTCCGAGCTTTAGCAATCATATCATCCACATACACTTCAATCTCTCTGTGCATCATATCATGGAACAAAGTCACCATAGCTCGCTGATAGGTAGCACCGGCATTCTTCAAACCAAAAGACATCACTTTGTAGTTAAAAGTTCCCCACACGGTGATGAAAGTTGTTTTCTCTTTATCTTCTGGTGCCATTTTGATCTGATTATATCCCGAGAAACCATCCATGAATGAGAATATGGAAAAGTGGGCAGTATTGTCAACTAGGGTATCAATGTGAGGTAAGGGAAAGTTATCTTTGGGACTGGCTCGGTTGAGGTCTCTGTAATCTACACACATTCGAACCTTCCCATCTTTCTTCGGTACCGGAACTATGTTGGCTACCCACTCTGGGTACTTCGTAACTTCAAGAAAACCTGCATCTAACTGCTTCATTACTTCTTCCCTTATCTTCAATACCATCTCTGGTTTCATCCGTCTTAACTTTTGTTGAACTGGCTTGCATTCTGGCTTAATCGGCAGTTTATGAACTACAATTTTTGGATCTAATCCCGGCATATCTTGATAAGACCATGCAAAGACATCTGAATACTCTTTCAACAAATCAATTAGTTGTTGTCTTTCAGTTTCTGATAAAGTGGTACCTATCTTCACTTCTCTTTTGTCTTCTTCTGTGCCTAGATTTATCAACTCTGTAGTTTCTTTATGGGGCACTATCTGTCTCTCTTCTTGCTCAACTAACCTCAACAAGTCTTGGGGCAGATCAGAATCATCAATATCGTCGTTATCAACCTCATCAATATCAATCAACTTATCAAAGTTGAACTCAGGCCCGCTGTTTCTGCTATCTTCGCATCCATTGAAGGTGGACCTGCAAAGGGCAATTTGGAATGGATATATACAGAGTAATAGAATAGGAATATATGGTAAGAGATAAATCAAAGAATAGCGAATTGGGGAAACACAAGAAGAAAATATGGTGAATATATTGCGATGTAACCTCATTATGTCAAAAGTCTGTGCATGCATCAATTCATCATTAAAGTTCAAATTATGTATAAACAAGAAAGAAAGCCTTAACCAATTATGAAAATGCTCATCAACACTCTTAGGCATAAGCGTTGATTTAATAAACAAAGTTTCAGCTAATTACATCTGCTCAGGAGATGAAAACACAGTCGGTATCTCAACAATAGACCAATTATCTAGTTCAGCGTCCATTTCAGTCACATAGATTAACTCATCTAGCCGATATGAAACTTCATCATCGACAGCACAAATAACCAAATTCTGCAATCCCGACTGAACAAACTGGACTGAAATTGGTGCTTGTCCATACTGATTAAGGTTGACCCAACCAGCTGATACAAAGGTTTGACTGATTGGCGGAAACTTCAATCTTTTCTCCTCTTCCATGCACACCTCATCCATCTTAGCCAACCTCTGGGCTTTCTTCTTCTCCTTCATCTGTTGCTTATCTTTCCATGATAGCTTGAAACCCAGACCAAAAGTATTATCTTGGTGAGGCCAGTCTATCAATTTGGGATCCCCTTGTAGGTTCTTACCTAAACCTTTGCCGTCAGACCATCCTTGCTCTTGCATCTGCCTTTTTTGCACTGTTAAACCCTCTGAGCTTTGGCTTACACCTTTTCCCGACATAACTTCCGCTATCTCAAAAAATCGAAATGAACATTCCAAGGCCTCCTCAACAGCTTCAATGTATGGAGAGTCTGAAGATTGAGTCACCATTATATTCTCTTCTCCTCTTACTGTCACTATTGTTCTTTCCACTAGAAATTTGACTTTTTGGTGCAGAGTTGAAGGGATTGCCCCAGCCAAATGGATCCATGGTCGACCAAGGAGGCAAGTATAGGAAGGGTTAATGTCCATTACTTGAAACACTAGCTCAAATGTAATTGGCCCCACCTGAAAAGGAATCTCAATATTACCCAAGACCTCTCTTCGAGAACCATCAAATGCCCGAACTATCAAATTGCTGGACTGCATATAAGACATGTCAACTGGTAGCTTTTGTAGGGACCGAAGAGGCATAACATTTAGTGCAGAGCCATTTTCTATTAGAACCTTAGCCATGGTATAACCTTTGCATCTAGTAGTGATGTGGAGGGCCTTAGGTATTCCCCTCATTCCAGTAGGTATTTCTTCGTCCGTAAAGGTAATGTAATCTGTCGCACCAATACTACCAACAATATAGTCCATATCAGTAATAGAGATATTACGAGACACGTATGACTGACTTAGGGCTTTCAGTAACGATTCTCTGTGAGCTTCTGAGTTCAACATTAATGCAAGCAAAGAAATACGAGCTGGTGTTTTGTTCAATTGATCAACCACACTATATTCGCTTTGCTTAACGATTTTAAGAAACTCCTCAGGTTCACTAACAAAAGTACCCTGAGCATTCTCCTTTCCTGATATCATCTCTTGTGCAGCCATCGGTTCTTCACCTACCTTCACTCTTCCCTTGGAAGATTCAGCATTCTCATGATAATAAATTCTACCACTGCTGGTAATTCCATCGACATCAGGCAATGATGGGGCTACTGAATCACAGGTTTTCTCAGTAGTGGAAAAACTACATTCATATCTCCATGGAACTTGATTATCGCTTTGGTAAGGGAATGACTGTGAAGGAGCTATTACAATAGGTGCAACAGGTTTGGATTGTGGAGGTTTATCATAATATACCACAAATGGTTCAAGCTTGGGTGGTGTCTCCACAAGTGTAGGAACCAATGGTTTTTGTGTTGGAGGTGAGTCATAGTACACTACAAAAGGTTTCGGCTTTGGTGGTACGTCATAGTACACTACGAATGGTTTGACCACCTCCTTGCCGTTTTCCACCACATTTACCATTGTATCATTTGTTTCCACATAGAATTCGATCAGTGACTGATCCATTAACTTCTGGACCTGCCGGTGAAAAGCTGTACATTTCTGAATATCATGATTCAAGTCCCCACAATTCCAACAACCCTCATTTCTCTTTTCAGAGCAGACCATTTGAGCTTTCATTAATGCTTCGAATACTGTAGCCATTGGGGTTCTGACTTCCCTGATAGACCGTTTCACATATTCATTGCTACCAACTACATTCACCGCTGCCCCACCATGTTTCGGTAAGGGATTCTGTCCCACATTAGGTTGTGCATTCGGAGAGAAACTCAACCTTCCTTCCCTTACCAAATCTTGAACTTTAAGCTTCAGTACATAACAGTCTTCGGTGGAGTGGCCGGCTGCCCCATGATGGAAGTCACAATGTTCATTGGGCTTGAACCAGTCCGGATATGGTGGTGCATAGGTTTTGGTCACACGGGGTCTCTCAACCAATTTCTGTTGTAAAAGTTGTGGAAGTAAGGCAGTGTAGGTATACGGAATGGGCTCAAACCTGGTGTAGGTCCGAGTTGGTCTTTGGTTGTTTTCAGTGTTGGTAGTTGTGATGTTTGGTCTAGGTGTGAAAGCTTGGGTCATTGGGTAGAAAGTGGACCCGGAAGCAACATAGTTAGCAGCTGGGGGTTGGTATGAGGTAAGGCGCCGATCATATGAAGGTCTTTGGTAAGGGTAGCGATAATTTGGTTGAGAGGCATATCGGTGTGAATAGTTGTCGATGGCAGTGACTTCCCCATCCTTTTTCTTACTATATTGTCCTTTTTTGGCACTAGATTCACCGACATCTAACCTTCCTAACTTAACTGCATTCTCTAGCAACTCCCCAGACAGTATAAGATCCGAGAAATCCTTTGGAGCACTGGCAATCAGCCGGTCATAATACGGGGCTTTTAATGTCTCCAAAAACATATAATTGGCCTCCTTGTCAGTAAGGGCGGGAGTAACTTGCGCAGCCATATCTCTCCATCTCTGTGCATACTCTTTGAAGCTTTCAGTGGATTTCATCGCCATGGTTTGCTAAGTCAGGCGGTCTGGAGCCAAGTCGGTCATATGTTTGTATTGGGTAATGAATGCTTTTACTAAATCAGTCCAGGTCCGAATTCTAGAACTGTTCAACTGATTGTACCACCTTGAAGCCGCCCCAGTTAAACTATCCTAGAAAAAATGGATCATGAGCTTGTCATCATAAGTGTGCGCCGCCATTTTTCGGACATAGCTTAACAAATGATCTTGGGGGCACTTCGTGCCATTATATTTTTTGAACTCTGGTACTTTGAACTTATGTGGAATAACCAATTCGGGTACCAAAGTTGCTTCAGAGGCATTCATCGCCCTATGGTAGCTAAATCCTTCAATCAGCTTCAAACGTTCATACAACAAGCTGAACATTTTGCTACTTTGCATTGAATCATCTTTTTTCTCATCATCTAAAACCACTGGATTAGTGGCATCATGCCCTCGATTGAATAGAGGGATGGCATTTGGAATTGGTGGTGGTACGAAAGTGGATGCAGGCATAAAAGCAGGTGGAGGCCCAAAGGCTGGTGCAGGCATAGACATTGAAGGATAAGCATTCTCTCCAATGGGGTGTTGTGTAGGGTGTGATGGAGCTACCATTGGGGGTATGGCCGCATTAGTAGTATTACCTCCTACACCTTGAGCTGTGTTTCCCATAGATTCAAAGCCTGGGGCATGAATTGGTGTCTCTTTACCAATATTTCTTCCTTCATATGTTTCTTCCGCAGACTTCTCCTTGATCAAAGCTCCCATCATTTCCATTAACTCGTCTAACCTCTGATTTGTTTCTTCGTGTGCCTTTTTCAGTTTCTCAATTTCTAACATCTGTTCATTCTCCATGATTCTAGCTTGCAACCTGGTAAAGTATCTTCCGGGTTGTCGATCTATCTTGAAACCTTTGCTACCACCAACATGAATTAGACTTTAAATTAGTAACAAAACCATGAGTAAAGCATAGATAATAAATAGACTTTGCAGAATGCCCCATTCTATTTAATTGAAAAACCAAAAGGGTCCAGCAGATATGTATGGGGTAGGTAGTCATGCTAATATAGCCAAAAATGCTCGACTACTCTACAGTCCTCATTACAAAGGCACAAGTAGTTAAAAAGGATAGGAGTTGTCCCTTCATGTGTCCTATTTCAAGGCTGAGCTCATTAAGGATTTGGCCCTAAATTTGGCTACTCGCAGGTGACTTATATGATGGTTATGGTCGTGCCATCTAAAGGTGCCCAGACTGTCCTTATTTCGCCATCTAACATAGGCTAGTAAGACCTCCAATCCTAGCCCATTATAGGCTCATTGGAAAGGATTCAGTCTGAGTGGGGGTTTTCGCTTAGAAACTCACTATGAGGAGTTGCCCCACGCGAGTAAGCTACTTTGCCCCCTCCTAAATAGGTGATATCCAATTCTGAACTTATGCATGTAATGCAAATGTGAGTGTGTGCGAAAGAACATACAAACCTTTTCAATTTACCAATCATACCAAAATTCAACATTTATCAACAAAGAGTAAACTTCCATTCACAAACAAAAGACAAAGAAATTAGTAACACAAGAAAACATGTACATTTATTTAAAGCATCAAATCCCTAATATGCAAACTAGGATTCGATTAATTATTCTTGGAGTTACCAAAATGAGATACAAAATCATGCAATCAAAATGTCGAAATAAGATTTAAAATAAATAAAAAAAGTAAAATTAAGGCCTAAATAATTATTAAATTAATTCCCGGCTTGACTCTCACAAATTCCCTAGTGGAGTCGTCAAACTATCGCAACGTTGCCCGAAACGACGACGAATTCGGTGGGACTTGAGAGAAAATTACGGAGTCGCCACTAACCATTTTTGTTTAGGTAGGTTAGCCACCTAATAAGAATCTACCTAACTTAGCATTGGCCGTTAGATGGCGTACTTAAGCTGGGTAGGTCCCGGTCTACGGAACAGAGAACTGGAGTCGGGAGTACGGTTACGTGCGGGGAAGGATGAGCACCCCCACAACGCCCGTCAAGATGACGGTACCGGTTAATTTAATAATATTTAGGCCTTAAATATAAAAATGTTTTTATAATTTTTTGATTGATTTTTCTATTTTTTTTATTTTGTATTTATTATTTCTATTATTAGAGCAAATTTAAAATGAAAACGAATTTCAAAATATTATCTTTTCTTTTTTTATTATTTTAAAAAAATTAATTCTTTCATTTTTTTATCTTTTTTGAAAGTTGTTATCTTTATTGGATATTTACTAGTTTTAAGATGAGAATAGCAAGGGTTTTGTCAAGACCCACCGTGAACCTCGCCCAATTCTGGGTCTGATTCAAAATGGATCTGTTACCTAGGAACCCGATCGGGTGTGAATTTTCACCTTTCCGAACCGGACACCATGATCAGACCCTCACTATCTCCACATACCATTACTCACGTAGATGGAAAAAGTAAAACTGGTAATCATATGAAATAAAAATGCATGTTTTAAAATGTTCATTTCTTGATTAATGCAACTTTTTATTAACTTTTAAAAGTAATTTAGGAAAATACCAAAAAATGGAAAGCTGATTGCTGCGATCGGGCTGGGACAAGACGAGAGTCAGCAGGGCAACGAGCGGGCTGACTCGCAAGTCGATGGTGCAATTCAAGTTGCGTCGGGCTAATACGCGGATTCTCAGGGCGCCGAACGGGTCAATGATGCAGTTCGCGGGTTGACATGCAGGTCCTCAGGGCGATGAGAGGATCTTCAGGGTGATGAGCGGGTTGGCATGCAGATCTTTAGCGATAAGAAATCTTCAGGGTGACAGGCAAGTCTACGGTACTGTTCACTGAGCGTCGAGCGGACTGGCCTGTGGATCTTTCAGAATGACGAGCGGATCCTCAGGACGATGAGCAAGCTGGCACAAGGACTCTCAGAGCGATGAGCAAGTCGCTGATGCGGTTCGCAGAGCATCGGGCTGGCAATCGGACCCTCAGGACGACGAACGAATCCTCAGAACGATGAGCGAGCTGGCACAAGGACTCTCAGGGTAATGAGCAAGCCGCAGGTGCAGTTCGCAGAGCGTCGGGCTGGCAATCGGACCCTCAGGACGACGAACGATTCTCTTCAGCCCCCAAAAATGTTTTCTTTTTTCTTTTTCCTCCCGAAATCTCCTCTCTTTCTCTGTTGATCTCCCTGTATTTATTTTCTCTCGGAAATCCTCCTGCGTTTTTTTTTACTTTCTTCTCCTTCTTCCTCGCTCCTCCGTTCTTCTCTCCTCTTAGCAATTCTCTCGGCCGGCCATCTTTCTCAGTAATCTTTTCTTTTCTCTGGCGATCTCCCTCAACCAGAAATCCTTCCTTTCTCCAGAAATCTTCTTCTCCAGAAAGAAACTCTCCACCCTTTTTTTTTCGTTTTTTTCTCTCTGTTTTTTCTTTGTTCTCCTCTCTGTTCTTTCCTAAAAAAAAATATCCTCCAGAAAAATATCCTCTCCCAAAAAATCTTTTTTCTTCTCCCCCTTTCGTTCTTGTCCAGAGCCTTTTTATAGTGGGAGATGGGGGTAGGTGAAATGATGATTTCAGACAAAGGAAGATGGGCGGATAATGATTTCAGCTAACGGAAGATGGGCCGATGAAAAGCTGATTCCAGACAAAGGAAAATGGGCGGATAAAATAATGTGAGCATGTGCTGTTTTTTGAAATGGCTCCCCTGTTGTGCGATTGCCAACCTTCATGAGCCATGATTGAAGATGGGTTGGCAGACAATAATGGTGGAAGGGCAGAGTAGCATGTGGGAAAGCAAAATGGTGCAAGTTGGCGTTATGGGTTGCATTGACAGCCTCAGACGCAGTTGGCATTATGGGTTGGCTGAAAATCAGAGGACAAGTGACGAACTTCTTCCATTCGGCCTCAGGGGCAGCAGCTTCTTCCTAACAAAGCCATCAGGTGCCTTGTGACACATTTAATGATATGATATAATCGGTGTAGGTAGAACGGTGGCATCTCCTTGCAGCAAAGCTGTTGAAGTGAAGATGAAGCAGGCCGATCATAATTTTGTCAGGCCAATCATAATTTTGTTAGGCCGACCCACTGTTAAAGCAGCCCGACGGTCTCTTGAAGTTGGCCGATCACTTTTAGAGTTGACCGATTATCATCATGAAGTTGGTCGATCACTTTTGAAGTTGGCCGATGATCGTTTCGGAGTTGGCCGATTGACTTCGAGTTGGCCGATTGTCCCAAGTTGGCCGATTGCTTCAAGCTGGCCGATTACTCAAGTTGGCCGATTACTCCAAGCTGGCCGATTGTCCCAGGTTGATCGATTGCTTCAAGCTGGCCAATTGCCCTGAGTTGGCCGATTGCTCTTTACTGGCCGATTACTCAAGTTGGCCGATTGGTCCAAGCTGGCCGACTGTCCTGGAAGAAGATTTTTTTTTATTTTTTTATTTTTATTTATTTTTTTTGTAAGGAATGATGGGTATTAGCTGGCTGATGATGTGTAATGAGGCCAGACTTGGGCCTCCGTATGTAGTCTTCAGAAGTATATGTATCAAATTCGAATGCCAGCTTCAACCTTCTAAACCCATTCTATTCTAAGCAGCAAAGTAAAGAAAAAAAAGAAAAATATAAGATCAAAAATAAAGTAAGGAGTTTGTAATTGAATAACTTGAAATGGGGTGTCTACAGTATCCTTGCTATTCCTACCTAACTCTTCCACACTGACAAGGATTCTTTGAGTTGGATGCACTCAAATGATGGTCAGTATGATACCAAGTCCACTTATGATTTGCTCAAACATGGTTGTTTCCATAAGGATAATGGGCAATGGTCTTGGATTTGGAAGTTAAAAATCCTCCCAAATCTACAATTTTCATTTGGCAATGTATTCACAACTTCGTCCCTACAACTGAATTTCTTTTAAAGAGGGGAATTCAAGTTCCACCTCTATGCCTCCTTTGTTCCAATGCAAACGATTGTCTACGACACCTCTTCCTTTATTATCCTACTTCAATTGAGATTTGGTCAAAAGTGGGTATTCTCCCTTGTAGAAATTCAAGCTTAGCTGTTTGTATTAAAAACCTAGTGACTGACAAGACTTTCTCTTCTAACCCAAAAATCCTTTTTGGCCTCATTGCTACCCACACTCTTTAGGAAATTTGGTTGCTTTGGAACAATTGGCTGTTTGCTAAGAAGAAGCCAGATTCTGTTCCTTTCTCTATTCTCTCTAAAGCCACAGAATTCTTTCCTGTTAATGGAAAGATTACAGACTACTTGACGCCTTCTTTTATCCTTCTTAGCTGGACAAAACCAAAGAAGGGCTCATTTAAACTTAACACCGATGGCTCTTCTCTTGGCAACCTTGGGAAAATAGGTGCAGGGGCTATTATCAGCGACGATAATAGAAAATGGATAATAGGCTACAGTAGGCATCTTGGTTGTAATAATAATTTCACTACTGAGGCTTGGGGTCTTAGGGATGGGCTCATCTTAGTAAAGAGCTTAGGCATTACAAAATTAGAGATTGAGCTTGACAGTACGGCTGTGATTGCAGTAATTAGACTCGAATTACTCATCTAATCACTTGCAACCAATCCTTGATGATTACAGGTACATGTTGGATGACATCCCTCACAAAGTCAACAAGCATATCTTCCGTGAAGCAAACCAATGCACTGACGCTCTTGCATAATTTGGTGGCAACTTTTTGTGTAGTAATATTATTGAGGAATACAAACTATTCCAGGAACCGCCTTCTTGTATCTCACGCTTTCTCCTTTGGGATGAGAATGGTTGCTTTATATTTCGTACTTCTTTTTCTGCTTAGTAATGAGAGTTCTTGTTTTTATATAAAAAAAGTTAAATTTTAACAATTATTTTGTATTGATAAAATTCTATTAGTGGATCTAATAACTGATGCGGTGGGACAGATCTTATAATAATTTCTTCATATAAACTACAATATCACCCATTTTTCACCTTTAGAGAAATAAAAAACTAATGTGAAAAATGAGTTATGTGGTAATTTACATGACAAATAATGTGGTTGATACGCTAAGTTTTCTATTGATTTGCTGAAAAAAGTTACAAATGACTATATTTAATACACTTATTAAACTTTAGTGATTTGATTAAGATAAATTAAATTTTTATTAAAGTTTAATGATTAATGTTTAATGATAAAACTTGGTCTTAAGTGTAACCAAAAAAAAAAAATTTGGTCTTAAGATCCCTAGCAGACTCATTTGACTTGCGCCGGCGGAACAGCCTCCATAAACACTAACAATCTTCAAAACTGAAAAAATAACACCAACAAGTTTTGCTACCTCGGCCAAGAAATACTTACAACCGGAAAACAAAACCATTAAGCAGTTTGTTCATTCTTCCTCCAAACATCTTTCCCGCGCCATCGCCATAGTCTCTTTGAAAACAGAAACTGGTTGATCTAAACAGGGAAAGAAAACCATGAAGGTATGAAATGAAATGAACCATGAATTATACTAGAAAGAAGGTTGTCTTTATGTTGAATTGAAGCTGGTTTTCCTTTTTGCAGATGAAGGTGATAATCCGAGCAACTATGAAAGATAATAAAGCCCGCAGCAAGGCCCTGAAACGTGTAGCTACTGTTGCAGGTTCTAAAAACCTTAAAACAACTGATTAATTTGATTTGATACATTTTGGTGATGTGTAGAGATCAGATCTTGGGAAAAGGAAAAACTTTTAGGCTGATTGTTTGGTTTTTGTATGTATTGCGTTTAGGAGTGATGTCTGTTGCTCTGGGAAGCGTTGACAAGAACCAAATAGAGGTGGTCGGAGATGGCCTTGATGCAGTTCAGCTGGTAAGTCTGCTAAGAAAGTATGTGGGGCATGCAGAGCTCGTGAGCGTGTACCCCTTTAACAAAGAAAAGAAAGAGCAAAAGGTAAAGAAAGAGCAAGAGGTAAAGAAAGAGCAGCCGATGCCGTTGTTTAAATCCATCATATATGAACAGAAGGAAGACAAGAGATCGGTAAGTCCGTGGTCGACGACGTACTCCATCTCATTTGATGATAATGGTATATCATACTGATTATTATGAGTATATCCTATTCGTACAGTTGATGTCGTGGATGAAATCATTGTTTGTATTGTCGAGAAACAAGTCAAATCAACATGATGACCTGTTGGGCATGAGCGCTTTTGGTGATGAAAAGGAAGAGAAGAAAGACGAAAAGCGTCCGGAACAGATACCAAATTATCCCTTCAAATTTACGGATGTACTATTGGTCCCTCCAGATAATTCTGAAGCCTCAGTTGACTATGAATTATTTACCCCTTCAGAATCTGAGGCCTCATTTGACATTAGAGAAAAACAAGTCAATCAACCTGGAGATACATCTTCTGATAACTCCTCTCCCTGCATCTTTAAATTGCCTGAAATTGAGGATGAAATCATCCCTTCAAAATCTGAAGCCTCACATGACACTAGAGAAAAACAAGTCGATCAACCTGGAGATACATATTCTAATAGCTGGCCCCCCTGCATCTTTAGATTGCCTGACTTATTAGGTTTCAAGGAACCTGAGTTGGTTTCTTTGGGCCCTTATCATAGGAATAAAAACCTCCCGCTTGAGAAGTGCAAGTACTCCTTCCTGGAGAAATTTCTTTCTCGGACAAAAAGCCAAGGCAAAGAGTTATGCTTCTATGTACGGCAGATGATGACCCTTGAATGGCTTGCAAGAAGATGTTACTCCAGGGATTTGCCAATGCCTAGCTCCGAATTCGTTGAAATGATGTTAGTTGACAGTTGCTTCATAATGGAGGTCCTATATCATTTTGGTGGGAGTGAGGGGGAATCTAGAAATGAGGTTTTCCCGCTTGAACCATGGCAGATGCCCATTGTGGTTCGTGACCTGCTGCTCCTAGAGAACCAAATTCCTTTCTTCGTTCTGGAGAAGTTGTTTGATTTATCGAAGAGTGAAGAAGGTACAGCAACAGTTTCTGTATCCTCTATGGCCTTGAAAGTTTACAATCTAGCCTTCCCAGGATCCATGGATTTCGGCTGCAAGTTCGACCATTTGGAGGATGTACCCAAGCATTTACTTGACTTGCTTCTCAAGACTATCCGCCCGTCAAATCCTTCTACAGATTCAACCTCCTTGTTTCTCAAGACTATTCCTTTGGAAGCAATGGTCCTCTTATATTCTGTTTTCTTATGGCTATTTAAAAATCACAGAAGAAACTACCAAATGCGCTGGTCAAAGAAAGAAGATGATATGCCTCTAAAATCCCCTGGCACCAGCTCAAGGCAAAAGGAATATAAGCCCTCAATTCAGTCCGAACCATCAACCTCAAAGACAGCCAAACTTAAAAGGGTAGAAAATGCAGAGAAACTCCGAAGGTCAGGTATAGAGTTCAGGCCAAGAAGAGCGGATAGCTTCACGGATATCCATTTCAAAGACGGGGTGCTTGAAATCCCTCCTATAGCCATCAATGATCTCTTTATCACCGTCCTTGTCAATTGCATGGCCTTTGAGCAGCGTTCCACTGGATGCTCCAATGATATAACAGCTTATGTCTCTTTCTTGAGTGGTCTCATCAGATATCCTTCTGATGTAGAGTGCCTATGTTCTGATGGAATTATATCAAGATTCTCCGACGAGAACGAAAGAGTAGCATCTTCTTTCAATTATCTTCAGTCTATGGTTTCTGATCTTGACATTCTTGGAGATTCTTATCTCTACAAGACAATAATGGAGACAGAAGGCTACTACACTGGGAACAGAGTGATGACGTGGTTGCGCTATTTTTGGAGAGATCCGAGGATGCTTTTATTCTGTATCACCAGCCTCTGGTTTGCCTTTGTTCTGATTTAAATTAATTTGGATACCGAGTTGATGATCCTTATAGTACAAAATGGGCAGCATTTCTTCTTGTAATCTAATTATGAACTTTTAATAATAATTCAGAATTGGGCAAGGTTATACGTACCATCTAAACCGTCAGCCAGTAGGTTAGAACATCAAAAACATGCAATGTAAGCCCGAAGATATGTTATCAGAGCGTGTCCTCCAATCTGCTCTTTTTTCATTAATTGAACTGGTGGATCTTTGCTCTTTCGTCTTTGCTCTATAAAGTCAACCAAAGTTATGTGGGCATGGGCCGTTGAATGGTAGATGGGTCATTGGGTGATTTAATCAGAAGCTAGTCCAGAAACTTAAAAGGAAATTGAACATATGGGCCGGTCCAAATCCGTTTCACACTAAGGCTTTTGTACAAATGTGAGCAGTTTCCACGAGCTTCGTGGATAAACCGGGCCGAAAGTTTGGTTGACTTTTGTTTACATGCTGAGTGGCTGCTAAAAGTCTTGGAATGGGAAATTCCGCATTAGCTCATTAAAGATACAACTTAGGCGCTTTTCTTTACATTCTTTTCATATCAGTGTTTACCAATTTAACTCTCTTTCTCCTTTCAAGATAAATGTTAAAATGTTGAATTACGTAAGAGGACGCAGGGCAAGATTTTTGTAGACACTAACTAATGTGAATAGAAGAACCTGTTTATACTCACTCACGTGGGTTTTTCACATTCAAATTTTGGATAACCAATAATAATAATTGACGATATGTGAAAGGAAGAAGCTGTTTCAAGTATCAACAACAAAAAAAATACAAAAAAAAAAGGAAAAATCAAGAAGTCGGCTAAGGTGATCGATTGGTATTTTTGAATAAAGAAAAGAAAAGAAAAGAAAGTTAGTGGGGTTCTTTTACGTTCCCTTTTCTTTATTGCTTTTTGTTTTTAACGTAGGTTGTTGTTCTAACCAAACAAGATAATGATGGGAGTCTCGGCTTAGCTTAGGTTGCAACGACCAAAGTAATCAACGTGGCGTTAGATCGAGTGGTAAGTGACTTGTTCCAGTTTAAGTAAGTCTCGGATTCGAGACTTTACGTACGCAACTGTCCCTGTTGAGAGACTCACCTACCATATTCAGGTGCACGACGCAGGTCGAATCCGAATTAATCAGAACGAAGCTCTGGATATCGGGTGGAAAACAAAAAAAAAGACCAAAGTAGAGTGGAGATTAATATTTTATGGTTATAATGTATCTTAGGAAGATTAGAAAATGGAAGAATTACAAATAAGGGCGGTGTACTAAAAATTATTATTACTTAATAACATACCAAATTATAATTACTAAGAAGTAAATGAAAACTTTCAAAATTAATTAAAAGGAAAATTTCAAAATGAAATGGTCTATCAAAAATATTTATCCATTGATACCATGACAAAAAGATAATTATTTGTAAGTCAATTACATTTTTTAAAATTTGTAACAAGGAGATTGCATTTATCATTTTGACCTTATTAAAGTAAAGAAAAAAATCTTAGTAAATCTCATTTTTATAACTTTAACAATTTATTTTACTTTGTTTGAATTTTTTAAAGATGTTTATAATTTCTCCTTTTATAGTCAATTATTAATTATTTCACTATATATAAATCAAAAAAATTATTTCACTAAATTTATGTATGTTTTATAAGCTTTGAAAGGAGTAATATAATCTTTGAAATCCAGAAACTCAGCTGTTATATACGCACAACAAATAACAAAAGAATACAGTATTTATTATGTATATATACAGGCTAATAATAAAAATAAAGATAATTTATGAAGGGGAGAAAAAACCATGAAGAGAAAGAAAATTAACTAAGAATATCATGTATGTTTCGGCCATTGCTAAACCTTTCCGTTGGTCCTTTAGGGAAGTCTATTCCTTCCTACTTGAGAAAAATAACCTTATATTTTTTAGTGCAAGTATTTCTTCCTTATATGCAGCCACTTGAAAGGACCGATCGAAACTGGGAAAGTGGATGAGAGGTTGGAGGATTAGGGGGATGGAAGATATCTTTGTAGGTTCATTACAATAAAGAAAATCTTGTGACAATCTTGTGACTGCATGTTTTGATTTATGGAAGTACTTATCTGTATGAATGTCTGCTTATATGGATTTGCTTATATGGATTCTGATATTAAGATAACTACTAATATGTTGAGGAAGTCTACTGTAGAGTCGTAGACTAGCCTTTTGCCCAGTCCTTTTGTCCATTAATGTGACAACAAACCATCCGAATGCAATTTCAGTGTTAGCAGTTGCACTACTCCGGATGAACATTTTGGAAAAAGCCCCAATAGAAATGTACAGTCATCTTCTCTAATGAGTATATTAGACAGCAAAAGCTAACCCACTTTACTAAAGCGTAACACAACTACAATACACATGTTGAAACATTCTTTCTTTTTTCTTTTTGACGTGCTTTAAAAAATGCCCATCAGGAATATAAAACATACTTTTTCCTAAGATTTTTTTGCTTTATATTTAGTGAAATAATTAATAATTGACTATAAAAAGAGAAATTATAAATCTCCTCAAAAAATTCAAACAAAGTAAAATCAGTTGTTAAAGTTATAAAAATGAGATTTACCAAGATTTTTTACTTTACTTTAATAAGGTCAAAATGATAATTACAATCTCCTTATTACAAATTTTAAAAAATGTAATTGATTTATCAATAATTATTTTTTGTCATGGTATCAATGAATAAATATTTTTGATAGACTGCCATTTTTAAAAATTTTTCCACTATTAAAAAGGATATTAAAGTGTCATTTTTACTCCTTATATCAAGTAAATTTTAAACTTTCACTCAATCCAATCACATCTTCTGTCTCTTTAGGTTTAACCAACAAACCCCAGCAACCAAACAACAAGCCTGGTTGACCTCTTCTTCAACAATTTTACTCTTTTTTCAACCTTTTCTTCTTCATGTCCTTTCAATTTCTTCATCTACTTTCGCTATTGATATGATCACCGACATCTCCTTGTAAGATATAAGATCTAAAATACCCAAGATCTTAAGCAAATATTAGAACACCAATAAATTCTATATAATATACATACCTGATTGGGTAGCCATAACAATTTAGCGGAAGCAAGTGTCTCCGGTCAAGCTATGGTCTTCCTCTTCTTCTTCTTCTTCTTATGGCAGATCTCAATGGGAAGAAACTGATGTTATGAAGAGAAGAGCGAACCTTAGCCAACTATTTATATTAACCTTAATTATCCCAGTAGTAATCCTCCCCATAAAAGGCCTACTGAGCCAGGCCTACACAACTGCCATACCACACTAATTCAAAAGAGATGTGCAAAGCCCATACAATAAAGATCACTTATCAAAATTAGGCCTTCATGCTTGTTTCCCACATAGACCAAATTACTAGCCTGTTTTAATAAACAACAAATGACCAATTAATAGTAGCCCACAAAATAGAAAATTCTAACATTCTCCCACTTGGGCAATATTAATTGGTGTTTATTTTAAATTTTAGAAAATATTTTCAAAAAACATGACACTAGGCTAGTTAACTTAATTTTTGATGTGGCCACAATTTGAAAACAATTTAGTCCATAGAAACAACATCTCATGATCCTGTCCATTAAAACCAACAAATACTGAATCATGGTAGCCTATGTACCCTTTAATGATACAAGACCAATCCATGGTTACAAGTATAAGTGATCTTGTCGACAATGGATCTTAGTGTGGTTGTGTAGCAAGAAAATAGCACCAAATGTGATCTTAATGTGCTACTTTCATTGTTGGTTCTCTTTATGATTTCTCTAAACAATATGAGAAATCTCTTTGGCATCAACAATATGCCTGTATGTCTCCCACTGATCCTTGAGATCACTATATGGTGCCATTTATGAGACATACCCAATTGACAAAAACAGTCCTACTTAAGATAGACACCAAGTCTTAAGATTTTACAACATATATAAGCAAATCTTCATCAAAGTACATGTGCATATGAAAATAGAAGATAGCATGGATTATTCTCAATGAGAATCATCAATCAATCATCATAATGATGTTTAAAAACATAAATGAGTCTCAATATAAATAATGTAAACTATAATGTGAGAATTCATAACTCCCACTAACCAAGTACATTAAAAGACTCAATAATACCCATGCTCTCAACATGTCTACTAAATACTATAGGTCTCAACCCTTTAGTCAAAGGATCAGCAAGCATACTAGTGGTGTCAATGTGCTCAACAATTATGTCACTATTTTTCACAAAATCCCTCACCTTGAGGTATTTTATCTCTAAATGTTTAGACCCGCTAGTAGTTTTGTTATTCTTAGAAAACAACACTGAGGTGGACTTCATATCATCTTGACATCCAGCAAAATCAGAATCTGTAAGTCCAATAATCTCAAGATTATCCACCCTTCTATACACTAACATATAATCTTTAGTCTTCTGCAAATACCTCATTACTTTCTTAGCTGCAACCCAATGATCTAAACCAGGGTTAGAAAGATATCTACCAAGAACACTTACCGCAAAGGCAATGTCAGGTCTGGTGCAAACCTGAGCATACATGAGACTCCCCACTGCACAGGAATAGGGAATGCTCTCCATAAACTTCCTTTCCAAATCATTCTTTGGACATTGATTGAGACTAAGCTTATCACCTTTAATGATAGGTGCATCTCCAGGCTTACAATTCTGCATATTAAACCTTTTAAGCACCCGATCAATATAAGCCTTCTGAGAAAGTCCCAATAAATTCCGAGATCTATCCCTATGAATCTCAATCCCAAGCACAAAAGAGGCTTCACCAAGATCTTTCATGTCGAAAGTCTTGGTCAACATCTGCTTAGTTTCATGCAACAATCCAACATCACTACTAGCAAGTAAGATGTCATCTACATACAGTACAAGAAAAATGAATCTACTCCCACTAATTTTAAGGTATATGCACTGATCAACCTTATTCTCCTCAAAACCCATGGAAGTAACAACCTCATCAAATTTCAAGTACCACTGTCTAGAAGCTTGCTTAAGCCCATAGATAGACTTTTTGAGTCTACACACCAAGTGTTCACCTCTAGGCTCCTCAAAACCTTCAGGTTGCTTCATATAAATCTCCTCATTAAGATCGCTATTCAGAAAAGCTGTCTTCACGTCCATCTGGTAAAGCTCTAAGTCAAAATGTGCTACCAAGGCCATAATGATTCTAAAAGAATCCTTAGAAGACACTGGTGAAAAGGTCTCATTATAATCTACTCCTTCTCTTTGAGTAAATCCTTTTGCCGCCAATCTAGCTTTAAATCTCTCAATTTTCCCTTTGGAATCTTTCTTGGTTTTATAGACCCATTTGCAACCAATTGGCCTACAACCTTTTGGAAGCTTAACAAGCTCCCAAACATAATTTTGAGCCATAGAGCTAATCTCATCTTTCATTGCATCCATCCACATATCAGACTGATAACTATTAACAGCTTCACTAAAGCTCACAGGATCCACAACATGACTAATATCATAATCACTTTCTCCAAGAAAAACAACATAATCATCAGAAATGGCTGATCTCTTTTGCCTAGTAGATCTTCTCAAGGGAACATCAACCTCATTATTTTGAACAGGAGCAACTTCAATTGGAGCATTATCAATATTTTGAGGAGTAGGATCAATAATATGTTGCCCAGAATCTTCTCTCTCAACATTCATAGGCACCACACTACCTTGTGAAACAGGCAGAGGAAGAACAACATGTCTAGGAAGTTCACTATCAACATTATCTACCACAACATCATCTGCCACATCCCATTCAAGAAATTTTGCCACTTGTGACTCCACAACTTTAGTGCCACGTGTAAGACAATAGAATATATATCCCTTAGAATGGGCTGGATATCCTATGAAGAATGAACGAGTAGTTCTAGGTTCAGTTTTCTTTTCAAAAAGATTATAGTTTCTAACCTCAGCGGGACAACCCCAAACTCAAAAATGGTTCAAACTAGATTTCCTACCAGTCCACAATTCAAAAGGTGTTTTGGGAACAGATTTACTAGGTACTCTGTTAAGAATATACAAGGCAGTCTTAATGGCTTCACCCCAAAGAGACTCAGGAAGGTTAGTTCTACTCATCATGCTCCTCATCATATCTTTAAGGGTGCGATTACGCCTTTCATCCACACCATTTTGTTCAGGACTACCAGGCATAGTATATTAGGCAACAATCCCACATTCTTGCAAGTATTTGGCAAATGGACCCATATGCTGCCCACTTGTACCATGTTTGCCATAATACTCACCACCACGATCAGACCTAACAATCTTGATGACTTTCCCTAATTGTTTTTCTACTTCAGTTTTAAAAACTTTGAATTTTTCAAGAGCCTTAGATTTTTCATCAATCAAGTAAAGATAACCATAACGAGAAAAATCATCAATAAAAGTAACAAAATATTTGTTACCACACAAAGTAGGTGTAAGAGGTCCACTAATGTCAGTGTGCACAATTTGCAAAAGGTCAGAACTTCGAGTTGCCCCTTTCTTCTTAGTCTTAGTCATTTTCCCTTTAATGCAATCAACACATGTGTCTAAGTTTTCAAAATCAAGAGAAGGTAAAATGTTGTCTTTTATGAGTCTTCCAACTCTTTCATTAGAAATGTGACCTAATCTTTTATGCCACAACAAGGAAGACTTCTCTTTAATCAAAGACCTTTTAGACATAATGTTTTCAACATTCATGCAACTATACTCATTATTAGGAGATAAACTCAATTTGTAGAGACAATCAATAAGTTTAAAATTTCCAACAATATTTGAGTTTAAAATCAAATCAACATTTCCATTTCCAATGCCAAAATAGTATCCAACTTTGTCTAAAGCAGAAACAGAAATCAAATTTCTCCTAAAAGATGGAATATAAAAAACATAATCCAAAACAAGTTCAAAACCAGAACTTAAATTTAAACCTATGGTTCCTACATGCTTAACATCTACTTCAGCATTATTTCCAACTTTAAGCTTGGCCTCACTCTCACTTGGCTTCCCGTTTGCTTTTGAATCCCTGCAATGTACAAGCAACATGAACAGTTGCACCACTATCAAGCCACCAAGAATTCGGTGGGGCATTAACAAAATAGGATTCATAACAAACGAGAGCTAGTGAGTTGAGAATTAATGAGTTACCTCCTTATTTATTCTTTTTCTCTAACCAAGATTTAAACCTGAGGCAATCGACCCTGATATGACCTTTCTTCTTACAAAAGAAACACTTGACATCTTTCTTAATGGCAGCATTTGGACCTCTTATCCATTTAGTCTGACCACTAGCCTGTCCCTTATCGTCCTTAACCTTATTGAGCATTAAACCTAATCTTCCTAGGTTTTCCAAGGTTCTTTCGGTAATGAGGTTTGGAATGGGTGGTAAGTAAGGCAATCTCATTTTTTTCTTTCTTGAGTTTTTCTTCCTCAGAAACACATTTGGCAATAAGGTCATTGACACTCCAGGTTTCATTCACAGCATTATAGGCAGTTTTGATTTGGGTGAACTCATGAGGTAAAGCATTCAAGGCATGGTGAACAAGGAATTGGTCAGGGAGAGAAATTTGATGGGCACCTAGTTTGGTTTGAATGTGGACCAATCTCATAATGAAATCTCTAACACCTCCTTCACTGTTGTATTTCATACTCGTCAGCTCACTCATAAGAGCCCCAGCCTCAGACTTATTGGATTGTTCATACCTATTGCCTATAGCAGCATAAAGCTCTTTAGCATTTTCAATCTTTTCTAGACCACTTATCAGATGTTCAGCAACGGTTCTCCTAATGGCCTCTACACACATACGGTTTGCTCTATCCCATTGAGCAAACAACTCCTTTTCAGTAGCAGTGCTTTGATCAGTGAGAGTTGCAGGCTTATCAACACGCAAGGCTATGTCTATCTCACTCATAACAAAAGCAAAGTTCAAGTCCTTAGACCACCTCTTATAATTAGAGCCATTCAGAATCTCAACAGTAGCTTGATTCTTATTCACACCAAAAGTCACTAATTAAAACAAAACAATGCAACTTATTAGTTAATAGGCAAATATATTAAGCAACAATTCATAATGTGCCAATGAACAACCAAGAGCCCTGGTGTATCATCACAGACTCCCCTTTAGGCAGAGAATGTAACATACTAATAGGTACTCTTCATATAAAGCTAACATGAGATATTCCAATTTTGAATAGCTATCCCCTTTGGGCAGATAGAAATTCTAAACCAATTTATCGCAATCATAATGCTTTATGTAACATACCAAATTGACTTACACAATAACCCCCTTTGGGTAGGTGATTGTATAAAACAATCAAGGTACAATCCTCTAGCCAACGAATGAGATAATTTTTATTAATATCCATAAGTGAGCCACTTTGGCAGCCAAACACTTATATCAACTAATAAAAGATTTTCTCAAACAAGGAAAAAATAAAATTTGCCCAATTACAAAATTTGTATACTTGACAAAATATATACAATAGACCATTCAATATGAGATACGGATACCAACTGTATCTCATGGTCTTTCAAAAATTATATGTTGCATTTAATCACAATGTCTTGATCCTTATCAAACTGATTGGTTCCAAAATTTCAACAAGTCATGCATATATATTTTGGCTTAAATTAAAATAATACATAAATGTCAAAATATTTCACAATAAACAAAATAATAAAAAATATGCCATAACTTGTTAAAAAAAATAATAATAATCATAATAATTGAATAACAATTACTCAAAATAACCAAAAATGATAGAAAAGATAATAAATGACTGCAATATAATGGAATAAAGCAAACAGACAAAACTAAAGAAAATTCCAACATTGCACGCGCTTTCATGTGCCTAAAACAGCAAGTTAACTTCCATAGTCAATGGTCAAACTTTGATAGTTGACCAGCCAAATAAATAGTCTTCTTCAACCTCCGGTCGGGTCTAGTGTAACCCGCTGGACCTAATTCTTGACCCATTTGGGTCAGATTCAATTTCCAACTAATTTTAACAAATTTTTGACTACCGAAACTTCATGTAATCTCAATTTCGACATGTTTATACAAAACTCATGTATCAAAACTTATTAAAACAACAAGAATTGAACTAATAAGCAAGAAGTATTATGGGTTTTAAGCTAATTCACAAGCCGTATAAAAACTTGATTACCAGTGAAGAAGAAATCAACTTTTATACGATCTAAACTTATTATTCGAACTAAATAAGACTTGGGTCCTAATATCATTTAAGATCTAGCTCTGAATACCACATGTAAGATATAAGATCTGAAATACCCAAGATCTTAAGCAAATATTAGAACACCAATAAATTCTATATAATATACATACCTGATTGGGCAGCCAAAACAATTTAGCGGAAGCAAGTGTCTCCGGTCAAGCTATGGTCTTCCTCTTCTTCTTCTTCTTCTTATGGCAGATCTCAATGGGAAGAAACTGACGTTATGAAGAGAAGAGCGGACCTTAGCCAACTATTTATATTAACCTTAATTATCCCAGTAGTAATCCTCCCCATAAAAGGCCTACTGGGACAGGCCTACACAACTGCCATACCACACTAATTCAAAAGAGATGTGCAAAGCCCATACAATAAAGATCACTTATCAAAATTAGGCCTTCATGCTTGTTTCCCACATAGACCAAATTACTAGCCAGTTTTAATAAACAACAAATGATCAATTAATAGTAGCCCATAAAATAGAAAATTCTAACACTCCTATCATCTCCACGCTCTGCTGCTACTAAGAGTCAATTGTCACACTCAAATTTGGATCAATAAATTTTAAAACAAATCGATTTGGAAATAGATAAAGGGAAAGACGATAAATTGTGAACAAACATAGGCGCTAGCCTGTCTATCAATATTATTGTTCCAACTTTTAAGCAATAAAACTTTATATAAAAAAAAACCCCCAAAAAAGAAAGAAGAAAATGCAAAGAAAAATTCAGTTAGCAAGTTTGGCATGGTTTAGATCTAGAATTTTCTAAAACAAAATTACCCAAATTTGTACAGCCTCAAATCAGTGATTGAATTTGGGAGAGTTTAGGAGATTTGAAACTCGAATTTGGAACAAGATGAGGAACTTGAAGATTTTTGGAGTTATTGAATTCAATCCAATCCCGAATCCTAGAAGCACAAGATGGTGATGGCATTGGTCTCTGTAAATTACGACGATTGACAAAGTATGTTCTTAATTATGGGTTTTTATTTGGTTTAAGCTAAAGAGAACGAGAGAGATGTGATTGGTTGGGTGTAACTAAAATTTAACTTTATATCAAGGGTAAAAGTGACACTTCAATATCCTTTTTAATAATTTTAAAAGTTTTTATTTCCTTTCTAATAAATATAATTAGTCATAGTACCAAATAATAATAATTTTCAATAGACCATCCTCATTTGTAATTCTCCCATATGGCTTGCATAATTTAATTATGGTTGGCCTTTTGATTCGGTAAACATAAGAATCATATTGCTTCTTATAGTATTCAAGAATTAAATTTACTCATTAATGCTATTATTTCAAATTCAATTGAATAAATATGGTTGGCCTAAGATTAGCTAAACATGAGAATCATTTTGCTTCTCATTGATCCTTATAATAATAAATTAATACTAATTTTCAATAAAGTTTTTTTCTTGGAAGTAATTTTCTATAAAGTTAAATATTAATTTCGTTAATATTTCATTCATTTAAATTAACTGTTGTTTTTGGAAAAAGAAAATTAGATCAAGCATTTAACGAAAGACACATGGTACTGTCGAAACGTCTAAAGAGTCGTCCGACTGGAAATTTGGCGAATAAAAAGATTTGAAAATTTCAAAAATAAGAAAAGGAGTCGCCACTAACCATTTGGTTTAGGTAGGTTAGCCACCTATTTTGACTACATTTAACATAACATAATCTACATAGATTACCTTAGGTCAAACAGGTATTGCTCTATGAAAACAGATTTTGGGTTCGGGAGTCGGTTACGTTCGAAGAAGGATTAGCACCCTCGAAACGCCCGAAAATTGGTACCACAAAAGTCTTTTTTGAAAATCAATTTTAGGATTAATAACGAAATACCTTCAACATTATGAAAAACATGTAAAAAAATGGGAATGTTGGAGTAAAAACTCCTTTTGATATGGGTTAGTTCACCCTTTGAAGAAAATCCGATTTAATGAGATCCGTATTGAAATTTGGTTAGAAAGTTCCTAATGTTGAATAACCGAATTGAGAACTTTCGAAAATAAACTTTAAAAATCAAAATATTAAAAAAAATAACTTGTTGAAGATAAATTTTAATTTGAAAAAAAGTAAGGATTTTGAAGAAGATTGGATTAAGTTTGGAAAGACTTCAATCATTGAGGACTAAATTGAAATCTTTCAAAAATATTTTTCTGAAAACCCTTTTTTAAAAACTAATGTCGGAATTATTAAATTCCTTTTATTGATATGTCGATTTTAAATAAAAGCAAGTTTCGAGAAAAAAGGGTTTAAGTTTAATTGGAAAGATTTCAATGTGGGGGTCAAATTGAAATCCTTCAAAAACATTTTGAATTTTTGAAAATAATGTCGGAATAATTAAATTCCTTTTATTGTTGGATCTCATTTTTAAAACCCTGATTAAAGAAATTAACAAGGTTTAATTTTGTAAGAAAAACCTCAACTATCGACTAAGTTTGAGATTTTCCTAAAAAAAGCATTTTTAAACTTTTAAAACTATGTCGGAATAATTCCTTTTACTGATAAATGAGATTTTCTTCTAAAAATATTTTCAGGGTTTTCTTGAAGAAATAAAATTTGTAGAAAAAATTTTGAAATTTTAAAGAAATCATATGTCACGCCCCGACCCGTAGGCTCGGCCACGCGACAACCGCTGTACCACCTCGAGTTGCGTGCCTCGTCAGGCGGGCAACCAAGCTCCAAATCATGTACAGGATAATTGACCTCATTCGGTTTCAATTGACGAGAAGCATATGCAATTACTCGCTCGTCTTGCATCAACACACAACCAAGTCCGTTGCCCGATGCATCGGTATACACAGTGAACTCTTTGCCGCTCACAGGTAAAGCAAGTACCGATACGGTCGTCAATTTATCCTTCAGCTTCTGGAAACTCTCTTCACATTCCTCTGACCAAACGAACTTAGCGTTCTTACGGGTCAACTTAGTCAATGGTGCAGCAATCATGGAGAATCCATCCACAAATCTCCGATAATATCCAGCCAATCCCAAGAAACTTCGAATCTCTGTGGGAGTTGTGGGATGTTTCCAGTTGGTGATTGCCTCAATCTTGCTGGAATCCACATATATGCCATCCCTAGACATAACATGTCCAAGAAATCCAACTTGCTGCAACCAAAACTGGCATTTGGAGAGCTTAGAATAAAGCTGATGATCTCGAAGAGTTTGCAACACAATGCGAAGATGATTTGCGTGCTCATGCCGGTTCTTTGAATAAACCAATATGTCATCAATGAAAACAATAACAAATCGGTCTAAGTACTGATGGAATATGCGATTCATCATATCCATAAATGCTGCTGGAGCGTTGGTAAGTCCAAACGACATCACACAGAACTCGTAATGTCATATCTGGTACGAAAAGCGGACTTATGGATTTCTTCTTCTCGGATTTTCAACTGATGGTAGCCCGATCGCAGGTCAATCTTAGAAAACACTCCGGCTCCTCGAAGTTGGTCGAACAAATCGTCGATGCGAGGTAGTGGGTATCTATTCTTCACAGTCACCGCATTCAGCTTGCGGTAATCAATGCAGAGTCGCATTGAACCATCTTTCTTTTTTACAAACAAAACTGGGGCTCCCCAAGGTGATGTACTCGGCCGAATGAATCCTTTATCCAGCAATTCGGTGAGTTGTTTCTTCAGCTCAATCAGTTCAGTGGGTGCCATTTGGTATGGAGCCATAGAAATTGGATCCATACCAGGATAAACTTCAATCGGAAAGTCGAAGTCTCCCTCGGGTGGCAAACTAGGTAATTCATCGGGAAAAACATCCGGAAACTCATTAACTACCGGGATATCTTCAATATTAGGTTCTTCCACCGAATTATCTACTACATGGGCTAACACAGCTTTACACCCTTTAAGTAATAGCTTACTTGCTTTGATGGCGGAAATGACATTCGGTGTGCCTCTGCGCTCACTGTAAAAGTCAATCATACTGCCATCAGGTCGTGGAATTCTCACCAAATGGTGCTTGCAGAAGATTGGAGCACGATGTCTCCCAAGCCAATCCATTCCTAAAATAGCATCAAAGTCAGACATTTGAAGTGGAATTAAGTCTACTTCGAAAGTCAAGTTTTCCAGCTTCACTGCACATCCTTTGTACACTGTATTTCGAACCATTCTCTCACCCAACGGTGTATTCACCAACAGCTCGTACCCCAAGGGCGATAACGCTCGATCCGCATGCACGGCAAACTTAGTATTAACGTAGGACAAAGCAGCTCCAGTGTCCATAATCACATATGCCGGTTGATCGAAAATAATTACCACGCCTAACGTTCAAAAATTTTCTAAAGCGGTTACTTTTACTCGACAAGCAGTTACGAGTACAATGATATCTTTATTCACAAAAAATAACCATTCATGAATATTTAAATATTTACTTACCGGTGACTACATCAGGACGTGCGTCAGCGTCCTCCTGCGACATAGTATAAACCTGAGTATGCTGCCGCTGCTGCTGCTACTGTGGAGGTCATCTCGGGGTTGCAGAACTACTACCAATACCCGAATGCTGCTGAGAGGTAGAAGGTGCTGCGAAAGAATGTCGCACAGGTTGAAATGGACGAAAACCTCCATAGTTGCTTGGTCTGACAGGTGGCTGACTAAAACTCTGCCTGGATGGTACAGAAGTAGTAGATGGACATCTACGTGCTACGTGGCCCATACCTCCGCACTGAAAACATCGAAGTCCAGCCCTACACTGGCCAGAATGAAAACGCCTACAGTGTGGGCATCGAGGTCCAGACTCCACTCTCTTCTTCCCAAACCTTCCTTTGCTCATGGAACCAAATCCAGATTTCTCTTTTCCTCGACCACTTGATGGAAGTGGTGGCAGAGAAAGTGACATCTGTGGTACTGGGGACTCAACTGAACCGCCCCGAGATATTCCTCCATGGGAATATAAAATCTGAGTCTGTCTCGGCTCCAGGTTCATCGGTACTTCAAAAGATCGTTGACCGCTCGAACTCGATCCTCCTGGTCGACGCTGAGCAATCATAGCTTCTGCCCATAACGCATCCTGTCGACACTGCTTAAAGGTGGCTTTGGATGTAGGCTTCATCATTTGTACTATCTCCCACCGAAGACCGTTAACAAACTGAAGACAAAGGGCGTCCTCAGTGATGGATGGAAAGTGATGTGAAAGTCTTCGTAACTCCGTCTCAAACTGCTCGACTGATCTGTTGCCTTGCTGCAGTCGAAGAAACTCACCATATCGTCTCATTCCCATCTCTTCCGATATGAATCTCTCTCGGAACTCAGTGACAAACGTTTCCCATGTCATTGGTCCAGTAGCTCGGCTCTCGAGATTGGTCCACCAACTCAGTGGCTGTCCTTGGATATATCGAGTAACCACACTTACTCGCTCCTCTGAAGTTTACCCAGACCTTGTGTGTTCTTTGTAACAAAATGTAACCAATCCCACGCTGCATCAGCGGACGTGTCAGAAAGCTTTGGGGTGTCTAGTCCCTTCATGATACTAAGAAACCTCACCAAGCGATCCTCTGAAGAAATAGCACCAGCAGAAGTGCTCGCTACACCGCTCGACTGAAAGTGCGGTGGCATCGGTGTCGGCATCTGTGGTGATGGTTGAACTGGTGGTGAAATACCAGTAGGCGGAAATGTGCCAGTGGCCATTTGCGAAGAAAAGAATCTACTAGCCCAACTGTCAAACATCCGCTCGACATCAGCGGACGTAAACTGCACCGGCGTGGCAGTCGTCGGAGGTGGGGGTGGTGGAATTTCAGTACAAACATCCTGATGATGCGTCTCATCAACAGGTGAAATAAATGGAACAGGCTCATCCGAAATCTCAGTGGTCTCCGGATCTACAGTAGGCTGAATCTCAAGCTGCCTACGTGGTCGACCTCTTCTCCTAGGTACAGAGGGATCAGGGGTAGGAACAGAAGGATTCGGAATATTCCTTCTTCTCGGTGGCATGGCATAACTATATATGAAATCTAAGTCAGTAGACGAAAATACATCTATACCAACCATACTCCCCAATTCTAACCCCAAAATCAGAAATCTCAAAATTACTTAAACTCCTTGGCTCGGTATAACATAAGTATATTATATATTTTAAAATTTATTCTGATACCAATTTAATTGTCACGCCCCGACCCGTAGGCTCGGCCACGCGACAACCGCCGTACCACCTCGAGTTGCGTGCCTCGTCAGGCGGGCAACCAAGATGACACAAGGCTTAAAAATAAAAGATATTCGAACAATATATGAAATCATGCGATAATATCATAGATAATATAGTTCAAAATATTTAAAATAAAATATCACATCTTACGGTGCTCCATGCAGCGGAAAGTATTATTTATAAATACACAAATGTATATATAAGATGCAATAATATTCCGAGCCAAGATACACAAAGCAAAAGAGAGGTGGCACCTACAATATAGTGTCCACAGAGACGAACTGGGATCACTGGCCACCAGGATGTCCGCCGTTCAAAGTCTAATGATCTGAGAACAAAAGTGAATGGGGTGAGTACATAAACTTGTACCCAGTGAGAGACTCGGTTATAAAGACCGATCACCTCAGGCTGGGGTTATGAAATAATCCAAATATCAATTTAATAAACCATTTACTGAAATATATGAAATCCCAAACCAAATCAAATATCAAATCAATAACAATATATCCAAATAGGCTGGCATCTGAAATCGTCCCAATAAGGTATACCCGTGCACTGGGGTATCCACTGGACCGTCAAGGGTTACTTTATACTTTTAAAATATTTTTCTTTACTCTCTGGCCTATTCCCTTGACGTTTGCTATACTGTGGTGGAACACAGCATCCGAAGTCCTGGCGAGTTTCCTACGCGCCTCTTGCAACCAGAAGCGACTCACCATGCCCCTCGATAGGCGGTCCACGGCTGAGTAACACGCATGCTCTCAACTCGGTTCACGCTCCCACATATTTGAGCCCCGATGACAACGCTAAATTTCTCATCTCTTAGGGGTATCGTTCCCCATACAATAATCAATAATAATATCAATCTCTCAGGGGTATCGTTCCCCATACAATAATCAATAATTATATCAATATATATAATTTATTGAAATTCCCACCCTTTAAATCATTTGTAAACTGGGTGTGTGAGGGTGGACAATTCATACCCCAAAACATATATAAACAAATTTAAATAAACATTTATAAATAAATTTGAAAACGGTTAACCCTCAATGGTCAACCAATATAATCCAAGCCACTCACAAGTGAGGAGAGTTGTATACTCCCCGATTACCCACGAATGCCTTAGCTCAAACTGCTACTGGTCCAAAACTCGTACGATCACGTACCTAAATAATCAAATTAAAATCTAATTTGATTAATAAAGGCATTCAACCAACAATTAAATCATAAAACAAAACCAATTAAAGGTCTCGGAATAAAATTGGCAAGTCCGTAGGTCAATTGAAGTAAATTAAAGTCAATTGGGTCAAATGGGTTCTAGGATTGCAAAATGACCATTTTTCCCCTGGACAGTGATGATCCGGTGCCGAAACTAGTCAGAACCGGCGTCGGTTCTGTTCTGGAAATAAGGCCGAGTTTCGGCCTCAATCTTCTTCAGCCCGATTCAAGTTCAATTCAATACCAATCCGCACCAAAATTGAAACAAAGCAAGTTAAACACATGATCTAAGGATTTACAGCTTCAAGAACGGAATCAAACCATTTAACATGCTCGAATTTTTGAATCAATACATTAAGAGTTGACTTATTTTTGGCAAAACAAAAATCTCAACTTCAATCATCAAATTCTCTTAGCACAGACCATGAAATCAAGCATATAAACTATCAAATTAAAGCTTGATGAGTCTATAACAACATACCAAATTCTCAACCTCAACCCACGGTTGAATCAAAAGATATGAGCTGATGAACAATCTGTCGCCAAAATTCCAGATTTCAAGATTTGATGATTTTCTTGTAAATCTTGGTGTTTTTATCTTCAAGAAGGCAAAAGAAGTTGATATTGATGTTTGATTGAGTGTTAGAAAGGAGATTACAGAGTTGATCTTGAAGAGATTTGAGGAGAGAGCTCGGGAAAATGAAGAAGAAAAGAAGTGAAATGAAAATGGGGGTCTCGGGCGGCCGAGACCCCTTAATAATTCGGTCAGTTCCGGCGTCGGTTCTGACCAGTTCCGGCGCCGGAATCAACAAGGTCAAGTTGACTCCGGTCAACTCGGTCAAACATCCTTGGGATCTGTGTCCAAGTGGGGCCCACATCACGGAACTTCAATTTTAGGGTTTTTAAGCTTGAAATCGAGCTAAACGAACTTTAAAACATCCATGGGAAGTCTAATTTGGTATTAAGACAAGACAACAATACATCTTTATACAACTTGACACGTGTGGACTAGGTCCGGGCGTGTCATCATAAATATGATGTGATATGCAAATGATCTTTTAAAAGAATGTATAAAATCATTTTTTTTTTACTTTTTAAAATAGACGAAAATCTATATTGAAGCCTTCCGAGGTCCGATTGGAATCCCAATAAGGTTATCTCGAAAAACCCTTACCTAAGGGAACCATTGAAGTCCTCGTAATCACGAGGTCCCCTCCGATCCCCTATCATCGGGATTTCCAAATGCACATGACTTTTTTCGAAAATGATGCACTAACTTCTAGATGCATGAGATGATGTGATAAAGTAAACTAAGAACATGGGCTAGCACAAGAAATACATATTAAATATATATTAAACAAATAATTAAAGATGCATGAACTTAATTTCTAAAATGACATAAATGATGTAAATGACCATAAGTTAAATGACATGAATTACAATGCTAATGGGCCCAAGCTAAATGGCATATTAAAATATTAATGGACCTAAGCTAAATGGCATATTAAAATATTAATGAGCCTAAGCTAAATGACATATTAAAATGTTAATAGACCTAAACTGAATGGCATATTAAAATATTAATGGGCCTAAAACCAAAATGGACTTGATTCTAAAATGTAAATGGGCCTAATTACTATATGGTATAAATTAGATGAGATAAACCTAGACTAAAAATGTGAATGGGCCGAATTACCAAATGACATAAATTAGATGAGATAAACCTAGACTAAAAATGTAAATGGGTCTAATTCTAAAGTGCAAATGGGCCTAATTTACTAAATGACGTGTAATAATGAAATAGGTCTAAATGAATTAAACTAAAAATGCTTACATAGATCTAAACTAAAATGAGATGAATTAAATATGTATAACTTAAACTAGAATGACTTAAAATAAATATGCATGGATTTAATTAAGACAAATTAAATATGCATGAATCTAAATTAAAATGACCTAAGGTAAATATTACATGGCTTAAAATATGGCCAATTAAATATGCATGAATCTAAATTAATATGACCTAAAGTAAATATTACATGGATTAAAATGTGGCCAATTGAATATGTATGAGCCTAAATTAAAACGACCTAAGGTAAATATTGCATTGATTAAAATGTGGCCAATTAAATATCTATGAGCCTAAATTAAAATGACCTAAGGTAAATATTGCATGGATTAAAATGTGGCCAATTAAATATGTATGAGTCTAAATTAAAATCGGATATGTATGGACCTAAATGAAGATGACTTAAATCGTATACACATGTAGCTAAATTAAAATAGGGTAAACAAAATATGTATGGAATTAAATTAAAGTGACACAAATTAGACATGCTTGGATCCAGATTAAAATGATTCAAATGAAATATGTATGGACATAATTAAACTGATGCAAATTAAATATGCATGAATTTAAATTGAAATGATACTACTTAATTGTGTATAGGTCTAAATTAAGCATGTATTAAAAAAATCAAAATAAAAAAATACAAATTAAATCAATTTCGGAAAATACCAGAAAAATGGAAAAGGGTTTGTTACGATTGGGTCGGGTCAGCGCGCGGGTCGACACGCGGGTCAGCGGGGAGAGCAACCTGGTTGGCAGGCGGGTCGCGGGTCAACGCGCGGATCCTCAACGCTTGAGGCGGGTCGGCGTGCGGATCCGGGTTGCGGGTCGGGGCAACTCGCGGATCCTCTCTGCTGTGCGCGGGATAGCGCGGGCCGAGGCACGGGGGAGCGCGGGCCTGGACACGGGGGAGCGCGGGCTGGAGCTTTTAATGACGGTAAAAAGTCTGTTTTGCCCTCTGTAGTATAAAAACTAAAATTCTACTTCCTTTCAAATCTTTTTTGCCATTTTTCAGTCTTCCTTCTCTCTCTACCCGAACTCTCTTTCTCTCTACAAACATAAACAAACCCAAAAAATTCCCTAAAACAGATCAAAACCCTCCTTTTCACATGAACTTCTGAAGAACTTCTGAAGAACTTCAAGAACACCACGAACAATTTTCCAGATTTCTTCCCCCTAAACCATGAAATGAACCACAATCTTCTCAGACGATCCTCCTTAATCCCCTAAACACAAATCCAACCTCCGATTTGTCAAATTTCAAGCCTAAAAACCCAGATCTAGTTTTCGAATTTCTAAAAAAACAAAACCCTAGAATCCCAAAACCTTCATATTTAAGCCCTTTTTCTTCCTATTCTAGTGAATCTTAGGCTGAATCCCAACCTAAAACTCGCCAGTTACTAGCCTAGCACAAGCTCGGAATCCCGAGTTGTTTTTCTATTTTCTGCATTTTTCTCTGAAACAGAACCCCAAGGCTCAACTTTCAAAACCCTAGCCCTAATCTCCAAAATCGTGAACCTGCTTTCTTTGTTACTGTTGAGTTTATTTATATGGGCTGTGATGGTCTTTTTGAGGGCTGAGATTCAATTATCTTTTTGATCTCGTGGCTGAGATTGTCTATTCCAGAGACTTCTCTTTTTGTTTTCTTTTGCAGATGCTCAAAATGGGCCTCAGGGAAAGCCTTTGAAAATTTTCAATTTGCTAAGTCTCTTTTGTTTTTTTGTTTTTTTTTCTTTAATTAGCCTCTATTTTTTTGATGATTTTGTTCCTGTGATTGCTGTTCCGTGACTGATGCTCTGTTAATCGCCTGTTTTTGCAGATTAAACAACCCATGTGGCAGTCCTTTTTGTCATAAATGGTGAAAATTCCAGCCAACTGGCCTCTGTTGCAGTGGTCTATCTTACCAGAGATGAAAATATTTGCAACGACATCCTCTGTTGCCGTTTTGAAATCTATCTGAGTTTGGGTCTTGGGCCTCAATTTGTAACTTGGGCTTGTGTCTATATTTGGGCTTTGTCAGGCTTTGGACTCAGGCTTTGTAACCTTGGGCCACTGGAGCCAATACTAATAGAATGTCCTTTGTTTTTATTCTAACCAAAAATATTTACAGAATAGAAGAAATAATAATAATGATAATAATAATAATAACAATAATAATAATAACAAAGAAATAAGCAAATAAATAAAAACGCAATTAGGAATGTCAATGACAATTAAAGTTAAAACCTAAATTAAAATCAAGACTAAGAAAGGGCATTTGCAATTATTTAGGATCCACACATTGGAAAATATAGTGTCTACAGGTAGTATAGAGGATTGCCATTTGAATACATGGCTATGTATTCAAAGAGAATATACATATTTCAATGAATTTGGTTATATAGAATGAATATCAATCACAATCCAATAAGAATTTGAACTCCCTTATTCTTTGATGGATTGCTGTCAGCTTAAATATTTTTATTTTCATCAAATCATGGATCACTAATTGTCACACCCCGACTCGAAAGGGTCGAAATATGACAACCGCCGCGTAGTAAAAATTTTGGATGGCGCGCTCACCCGAAACTCCAACCACGCAAAGCTTCTGATGTCTAGAGTTCATAAAATACTTCATAGATTTTCATGCTCATCATGAAACCAAGATTTCTAGTTTACTTAAAATAACCATTTAGGATTTACACATTTTACAGAAATAGTGAGAAATTCTTAAATGTTACAGAATAGTAATTTAAGTTAAGAAAACATAATTAAGCAAAATTTGAAAATGACTCAAATCAATGCCAGTGGGTCTGCTAGTTTGAAGTAGAAAACCATACCGCTTTGTAAAAGAAGTCCGAAGTCGAGTCTCAAGCTTTAACTGTCTACTTTCTATACATAATCTATTACCCTGAAAAATAAGTTTGTAAAGAAAATGGGTGAGTATATTATATTATACTCAGTGAGTGAGATAGGACTATATAAATTATGAAAACATGCAAGTTTCCCTTTAGAAAACAATTTCATTTTTATAAAGAGTTTGAAGAAAACTTGGTATAAAAGAATAACATTGCTACAATTTATGAAATTCAAGCAATGGAACTCAAATCATGAAAAGATAGTATTTCCATAACCTGTGAAACCCAATCAATGTAGTTAAAATCATTTTTGAAGGGCTCGCCAAAACACAATGCTTAAACCTCACCCGGCCAAAATAAGATCTAAGCCCGCCGAGATAGTTTTCTTTGTCACATTGTAAGAAAAGCCCTCTACTCGGCGTTGGCATGGACCTTCACCACGGGTGGTACGTGGCTATGTCCATAGTACTCGCATAGAGGTCGTAACATCATAATAGATGTGTGCACATGATCCCCTATACCATCCACCCCTTGTGGGAGTGATAAGCCTACTCACGCCGACTCCACAAGCTTGGACCGTGAGAGGCGCCACTACAGTGACTTCTAATCATCCACCAACATTCATAATTGATAAAACAATCATTTTACAAGGTACATTGTTCAGCCATGAGGCCTAAAGCAAATTCACATGTATCTCATCCATAAACATTGCCAAATATGAAAATACAAGCATTCAAGTTTCAAATTCATCAAATGAATTCATTCTTATAGGAATTATCGATTTTTCATATTTATAACATAGTCACATTGTCATTTACTCAAGAAAACATTTCATTTGCACATAAAAATTCAAAACAAGGTTGAAAATGCAAGAAAACCAAGAAAGACACATTTTTAGTCTATCAAGTCTCACTCACAAGTTTAGGGAGGGTGTGCACTCCCACTAATCCTCATTTTCTTGATCCTTAGAAGAGAGTTCACCACCTATACAATTGGTTAAACAATGGGTTAAAGTAAGCTAGAATGCTATTTGAATTATTATGCCAAAATTGACTAGTTTATGGACTAGATGTGCCAACTTGGAACCTAAGGGTCCAAATCAAGTTCTAGTGGTTTGATAAGTATTCTCAAGGTGTGAACAAATTTATTTAGTCAAATAGCACCTGTACATACTTTCCATTCGGGCTAACTCCTTATAACGAAAAAGTTAGACGATTTTACCCCTAGATTAGGTGATTTTCGGCCTGGATGGGTTAGAGGTGTGGGAATTCAGTGATTCCAATTCGCACAGTTTAAGTACATTGTAGGGATGTTGTAAACCAAAAATGGTTGTATTCGGACACCTACATTGTGGTTTGGAGGGAAAAATGCATTGTTTTTCAACACTTGGAGGGGTCATATCTTGTTATGGGATTTGATTAAGGGTGCTAACCACCTACATTCATTCCTTATCCCATTTATGACTTGTACCACGCTTGAATGGCATTTAATCAATCTTCCTTATGGTACTTGCTCAAGGTGGCCATTATTATGCCATAATGTGGGTTTATTCCACAACTACTATTCCTAAGCTTTTTTCCAACTATTTCTTGGTTCACAACACTTTCTAATATTGCCAAAATATCATTTAGAAAATAAAATACTATGTCTATTACTTAAAATATCACACCTCTCCTAGGAAGCCATTATGTCCCATATTTACACTACAACTACTTCCAACCCTTGTTCTTTTTCGTCAATTTCTTGATTCACATCATTTTTTAATATTGCCAAACTACCATTTATGGAGTAAAACTCCATGGCCATTACCAAAAATATTGTACTTACTCTAGGAGGCTATAATGCTATTTCTATGGAACTTTATAAGATATTTTAATGCCAAACTTGATTTTCCTTCATCCAACTAAGCTTTTCTATTACCTAATTATGACTTAAACTTATGAAGTATGAATTTCTTAAAGGTTTGGAGCCATAAACTAATAGTGAATTTAAAGAAAAATGCAAGATTTTCATGCATGAAGCTTAATGTTCATCATTTTATGGATAAAATTGTAAAGGAAATTAAAAGAAAGAAAAGAAAATGAAAACACACCTTTAACTTCCCATGAAAGCTTGAAGCTTATGAATTTGATGCAAATATAAGGCTTTTCTTCTAGTTTTTCTTGATGGAAAGGTTGTTTGGAAGGTAAAATGGTGATTTTCCTTGAAAAATTTGATAAAAATTGGTGTAGTTTAGTAGGATTTTGGAGAGAGAAATTGCATGGAGAAAAACTAAAAGCTTGAAAGTTGAAAATGGTAGAAGAAAAATGGTAATGGGGTGTTCGGCCATCATGAAGAAAAAAGAAGAAGAAAGCAAAAAAATAGTCTTGAAAAATCTAGACCATTTATTTTGTCAATTTACAAAAATGCCCCTATTAAATTTTAAAAATTACCATTATGTCCCACAAAATATTTAAACTTTAGTGTTTTATGGAAAGTTATTAAAAATCAAGTGAATTGCTAGAGAATTTGGGAGAACTCTTGAATATTCTAGAGTCTTAGGGAGTGAAATGACAATAATGCCCTTATTGAATTTAAAAAATTACTTTTGTTTCCTAAAAAGAAATTATAAAACTTGGAATAAAATGAAAGAAATTTCAAAACAAAAGCCAATTGGCAAAATCTCACAAAAATAAGGTGAATTTATCAAAGTATTTAAGTCATTAAGATAATGAAAGCAATTACCCCATTTTATCATTAAAACTTTAGCAAGGCCAAAACGATAAATTTCATCGATAATTTCATGCAGCAGTTTGGCAGTTTTCAAGTTTAAATAGTATATAGCAACATGGAATTACTCAAAACCCAAGGAAAAATGCTTTTGATGATGAAAAAATCCAATTTGTAAAATTGCACTTATTTACGAAAATGCCATTGATTTTTTGACCCTTTTGTAAGTGAATTTTTCCTCGGATTTAAATTACTCCGAAAAATACCACAAGAGTTCTGAAAAATCTTAGACACATATAAAAAGTGAAATAAGGGGTTGGTTAGGAGATTTCATGCTTGGTATATGGTATGTGAATTTTTGAAAAATAATACACAAAACAAGTCTTGTTCTACTATATATGAAGTTTGTCCTAATATAGTAGAAATCAACTCCTTCAAAATGGGAAAATTTTCACTAGGCAAAAGTTATTTATAATTCTCCTAAGAATATACTCACATGCATGTCATGCAAAATTTTTCATTGTATTAGCCTATGGCTCTAATCTGAGTTAATTTAGGGCTAGGCACTACACTAACTGATTATTATATTTAACAAAATGATTTAAGATATATCAATGATTTAGAGCGTAACTTTAGAGAGTTGTCTTCTGATACTAAGACAAACTACAAGAAGTATAGAAAAGATAGTTAGGTCTAAGTTATTGTCTTTTGACGAGATTGATTCACCGGGTAGGGTAAAAGATTATGGGTTTTCTTGAATTTACAACTGCAATCAGTTTTTTGTACCAATTGATGGTTCGAAAATCTTTGATAATGTTCTCTTCATTGGCACCACCAACAGTATAGACATCATTGATATGCTCTTTTGAGACTTGGTCATTTCGAAGTTCACGTTGAATTAGATTGGGAGTTTAGAGACGTTAAAAGTTGATTCAATCCAATAAATCCATCTGAATTAGGAACTAATCAAACTCAATTTGACCAAAAAAGAAAAAGAAAAAGTAAATGATCCAAACTCGACTATTCTGAAACTCGATTGACCCTAAAATTGAAGGAGCCGAAGTACAAAAAACTAGATAAATTTATGAAAATGTACTTAAAGCCCATATGCTTTTACCCCGTTGGTGACTAAACAGATTATTGATAGAGTTTTTTTTCTCTTTGAAAATAAAATGAAACAAAACACAAAGAGCTAGTTTTATTAATCATTACAGTATATATGTACCTTCTTCAAAAAAATAAAGAAGGAATTGATGACAGAGGCACAGATATCTCACCATTTCAACCATTTTATTACAAGGGACAAGGGTTTAGGGAGACCAGCCAAGGCCTGTAAACTTGTAATTATCACAAATTTGGATTGTAAGTTTGTAACTGTTAAGTAATGCTCTTGTTTTGCCTGAGCTAGGGCTTAAAAGCTTTATATCCTAGCTAGCCCAATTTGATAGTGTATATATTATGGACCAATTCTTTCTTTGTTTTTATGTTTTCTTTAAATTAATTTTTTTTTAATTTTGATAGATAGAGCACTAATCATTTATTTAATTAGTTTTTTTTAACCTTAGGTATATGTATCTGTTTAATGGTTTACGATTAATCCTTTTTGTGCCGCATTAAATCTCAAATGAGAGAAAACTGTCTCAAACATGTTTTCTCAATTCATAAAATTTGAACCCGAGATCTTTTTTAAAAAACATTGAGTTTCTTCAACTTAACCCAATGGACATTGATTATCTATACCTCTATACCATACTTTTAAAGTTATGTCCAAATGAGCTCTCTCAAGACCTCCGCAAAAGATATTAGAAAATTTTTTAATTTTTTTATATTCTCAAAATTTATTTATAGTAAATCTTTTTAAAAGTTATTCATAATTAATTAATAATAAACTTATTTATAGTTTTTTGGTTTTCTCCAAATATTAATTACCATAGATATGTTTACAAAAAAAAGTATTCTAAATATAGTAACTTTCTCTTCACATATTTTCTCTTTTCTTTGAGGATTATTGAATCAATCAATGATGTTTACATATGAAATTATCTGCTTCAATATTATATTGTTTGTTCATTCATAATTTATGCATCTTTATGTTTCTTGAAACAGTAACAAATCTATGACTGTAAACTTCTAGAAACAAAGACACGATTAATAAGTACTAACTTTATCCCATTAAAATTGTCACTTAGTGGTTTTCACGGAGTTTTTGGTAGTGAAAAACTTAGGAGATATAAGAATGATTGGACATTATTATCCTTGAAAGTTAAAAACTTTGAAAGTGACTTTTTAAGAAGACTTTGTTAGTGTGCGGTAAAAGAGGAAATATACATATTAAAATTTTTTACTTTTGTTAAGTGACATTTTGATTGAGATAATTTTAAAAGTTGAAAGTAACAATTTAATTAGGACAGAGGGAGTATAATAGATTCCGAGGAATTCCCTTTCTTTCAAGGTTCATAATGTTCCTTTTAATAAGGAAAATAGAGAGAATTCATAATTAAATTAAATACATATAAATAAATAAGAAGAGTTTATATTTCATTGCAGTCTACTTTATGTTCAAAATATATTAATATTATATTTAACACATTACCGCTTTACATAGATCCATGGCGTTAATACAAAACTAAATTCCTTGTTTAATTAGTATTTGCAACTAAAGACTCTATAAACCCCACTTAACTTAGAATTGCAGGGTATCTATCTCACAACTGGGAGGGACGTTTGTCACATTGTGATTGGCTGTTTTTTCTTTTTCCTTTTCCCTTTTTTCTTTTTCGGGTTTCGCTGGTCATTTGAGATCGTTGGGCTTCTGATGTTATTTTATCACACAAAAAATTAATTTCTCAATGCAGCGCGCGGGCCACCTTCTAGGTTAATTTAAGGTGAAATTGGTTTAATTTTCATTGAAGAAAAGGTTAAATTTTTTTTAATAATTAATGATACCGTGGAGCTGAAGAAGCCTGCTCTGCTTTGGGTTTTGACTTAGTTAGCCACAAAATTTGTAGTCCGAAAAGAACTAGGCTTGCATAATTAAGGCATCGGGCTTCCGGTTCTTTTGTCCAAATTTGTTTTTCCCACTCTGTAGTCTAGTCCAACAATCACTTTTCAGCATTTTATTGTTTATTAGTGTATATAATTATTATAAATAAATAAATGATAATTAATTATTATAATAAAATTTGAAGGTTTGAAACGCTTATAAAGAACAATTGCTTATATTCTTGTTCATTGCTTCATGGAAGCAACTGTTTGTGCTAATGCATGACGTGATAGTAAGAGGAGATTGTGATATTATTTTCCTTTTCATAAGAAAAGAATTGCCTACTAGAACATGAAGATTCTCAAATATACCCATGAAAAAATAAGTAATCTTCATGGTTCCTTCGCAACTTGCAATCATCCACATATCATTTAAAAAAATATCACTGTCTTTTATTTGCTTATCTTAAATTCTTTAATCCCTTATCTTTTTTTAAAAATAATAATCACGTCAATCAATATAAATATTAAACAATGATGGTATACTAATTGATGGAAAACTATTAAAATTTGGGTATTGTTACCATATAGGACCCCTATAGAGATTCCATTCCAAACTAAATACCAATCGTATTATTAAAAGTATTCGAAATCACCTGTTAGATTGAGTGAAATGAGTTTAATATTTTATAAATAAGGATTCGGGTTCAATTCTTGTTAATAGATAAAATAGATTTAGAATAGTTTCTTTCTATTTTGAGTTCAATACGGTTTAAATAGAATTAATCGTAAATTATTAAACGAATACAAATACTTGTAATGAACAAAAAAAAAAGTACTCGAAAACCGTTAGAAATTTCACTAACAACGTAAAAGATAGTAATTTTTAAGAAAATATATCATGTTAACTTGAAACTTTATACCTCTTGCTGCTTGAAAGAAATTTTTATTTTTCTATGGAGGGGGCCCGGGGGGCAGGGGAGCTGTCATTTATTTTGTTTATAAAATTTTGGACCCACAAAATCGCTTTTTAAACCGAGAAATTATTAGATAAGACCATTCTATCGTATCAGTATTGGGATCATAGAATTTTGATAACTCAAAAGTTTTTTTACAATTACTAAAACCCTATCACATTAATATCTTTAATTTTAAAACTTATCCTTGAAATTTCATTTCTTAAAATTAGGGACTAAATGTATTTTTAAATTATTGACTAAATTTTAGCAATTATCTTGAGTTATCAAAATCCTATTGATTAGTCTCATAAGTGATGTGGTGGAACAATCTTATCAAATAATTCTCCTCTCAAACTTGAAAAAAAATGAGCTTATATTTATACCTTATAAATAGAATTAAGGCTAAAACATTCATAGGGGAAACTCGTTGCCTTCACGTACATCATGTGATGGGCCGAAGCCCTTGACCATCTCTCCATTTTCAAAGGCATCAACTTGTCGCTGTTGCATCATCATAATATAAAATCTTATTAATCAGAGAACTTCACATCATTTGTAAGGAAAGCTAATGTTTAGCAGCAGAGCAAACCCTTTATTAATTAAATTAAATTTATATAAACCCCACACACTACATATTCAAGTAACTAATGATCATTTTTTAATTAATTTAAAGCTATTTAATTATATAAGGCTGATGGAGGGCTGACAATGCATAATGCGAGAGTTTTCTGGAAAAAATATGTGTTCACTTGACATTGGGCAGCCATTTTTCTGCAAACGGTCAAGGGGGATCTTTTTCGTTGGTGATGTGTGTTTTCAGAAGTGTGCTAAATAAATTGGGAAGGTAAGGTGGGGAACAAATTAAGTTCAGTTTACGATAATAATTTATATGTATATGTCTTCAAATTTGGGGAAAGAATAATGTATATTTTTCAGTTTAACAAAAGTCCAAATACTATCAATAAAGTTGGTTGTGAAGGCACATTCCCAGGAATCTTCTTGGAGTAACTCCGATTCTCCTTTAATCAAGGGACAGGCTTACGCATGTGAGGAGAGGGATATGCCAACGACCTTGATCGGAACTCTCTCTCTCTCTCTCTCTCTCTCTCTCTGATCAGCGGCCTCTTTGATCCAGTTCGAAATTCAGACGTAAGCCATAAACATGATAGATTCTAAAAGTAAAATGACTCGAAATGGAACCAAGAAATACGAAATCTTAATTAACTTACCCTTTTATAATAATTACGTGCATATTGTTATTATTTAATTTCTAATCATATTTTGCCATTGAATTCAATATTTTAGCTCAAATGGCACTTAACGCATCAAATAAAGTCGTTGTAGAGTTGATCAGTTGCTGGGTTTCGAGATAGATTACACAAAGAGAGGTAATTGAGGTGAGATACGGGTAGATTAGGAACTTTCAAAGAATATTACAGAAGATAAATAGTGAGGTTTTTCTTTCTGCACATATATGAATGTGCATCTATCTACCTATCCAAGGGAGCAAATATTACATCTTAAGGTTTTCAATATGGAATCAAACTTTTAAATTAGTCTGTACCCACCTTTCCAATAGATCAGCATTGCATTTGACACCAATTTGGACATGATTTTCATGGGATCGATGTGCTTCTAATGGAGGTCCAATTTGGAATGCTTGTGTGCCTTATGCTATACCTAGATACCTAAATTCATACTGTATTGCCACCTATAGGGTTGTTGAGATCATCAACCACTAATTGCTCTTTTGTTTACATTAACCCCTCAATGCAACTCCTCCACATTTAAATCAAGACAAATCTAAACAATGTTCATGTTGATTGTCTCTAATTAATAGGGATCCAAGTGAGAGACAATAGAGAAGCAGTTCATGTATCATTATCCATTTTCTTTGTTCTGAATTTACGGAAAGAACGAAAAACCAGTCTGTTAGCAAGTAGCTTTAGTTTTAATCAATTATTCTAACATATTTTAAGCAGATTAATATTGGATTTGGGATCATATCAATGTCCGACAACCAGGTATATTATCATTATTATGTATGTTATAATAGATATCAGGCTGATCTACAACCGCATTTGACAACTTTGATTTCCTAGAAAAGTAAGCTTGGAATTTGGATGGAGATCTCTATAACCATCTTCTGCAAAATTTTGCGTCCGATTCACAAACTCATTTACTATTTTTATAATGCCTTACAGAATAAGCAATGTCGGCCTGAAATTCCAAAGAGAATTCGAATTTTATCTTCCTTTCGTAAAATGGGATTCTGACCCTTTATTCCTTCCATATCCAACTTCATGGAATATGTGTTCTGAGTTGTACTTGAAGTTGGAAGTACATAATTATGAATTATCCCACTTGTTTTTTTTTTGTTTTTTTTAAGACATCAGAGCAGAACTTAATAATTTATAGTATATTCGTTTGAATGTCACTGTGGAGCCAAAAAGGAAGTGAAAGCAACAGGCAGAGCAAAAAAACTATTTGACGAAGAAGAGGGGAAAAAATATTGATACCGACAGAAAATTAATGGAAGGAAAACCTCAAGCAAGGGATCAGGATATTTATAAGCCACCAATAACTGGTACATCAGTCCCCCTCTTTATTTTTCGAAAGGAAATCAAATGCAAATACACAGGTTCTTATTACAAGCAAGCCGAATCAAGCTTAAAACCAAATCAACAAAATCGGGATTATTTGCTTAATTAAGAATTTATTTGTCGATTTTTTTGGCCTAAGATTTTGTTGAAAAGGTTCAAAAACCACGTCTGAATGCCAAGGGATGAAAATATAATGTGAACTGAAAGTAACAGAAAAAGACTGCTTCTGCTTCATTTTATTTTATTTTTTTTAACTTTTTACATATCAGAGTCGGGAGAAGTCCAAATAGAAGCTGAGAGCAAACGCCTGGATTTCCAACCCAAGACAAGCCTGTTATTGGCCAACTCCTCGACTCTGTAACCGTCATTGAATAAGCCTAGCAGCAACTTTGCTTGGCAATGATTGGCAAAACTGATGCTAACAGGCTTGAATCCCATTGCGGCTAACCACTCCGACCAGGGGCTACTCTCTTCCTCTCCTCGGCTTCTGTAAATTCTTGCCAATGACCCGGTTATTCGAGGCCCTAGAAATACTCTTTCAACCAAGGCCCGGGCCCGGCTCTGCATAGGGAACCCTGCTTCTAGAGAGTCGTATACGGCTGAGTAGTGGTGCAATGAGTCCATCAACCTCTCCACGAACCCCCCATCTCGAATGGGTCCGACTTCTTCTTCCACCAGGGTCACCAATCTTGGGTTCAGGGTCTTGGCCCCTGATAAAAATGAGGAGACTGAATCAGGTGCTCGATAGCTAAAGTGAGGCAAGTGCAACATACAATTGATTATTAAGGCCTCTCCTCTGACTAACTTCACAGCTGACGGTCTAAACGTTTCATCAGAGTCCAGCCTACACTGATGGAAAGAAAAGGGCTGCCCAATAGAGGCTGCGAAAGCAACTAATCTTCGACCAGTCTCTTGAATGGTCCCAATTGATCGCCGGCCGCTGCCGACTCTTGATAAAGCCGTGATTCGGAGATGTGGGGTTGGTGGTCCGTCTTTTCTAGACACCAAGGCTTGCATCAAAGATGCCCATTGAATCCCTTCCATGATGTCATAGTCCACTATGTGGATCCGCCTGTCATGAGACACAGCTTCCAGGATCGCCTGATTGGCCGTGAAGTGACCAAATTTAACATACGGAGACATGTCTTGCAATAGCTGAAAAGCTGCAAGCACGTCCGTTTGATGATGCTCGTCGCGGTGATGATGGTGAGGCCCATTGCTTATCAAATGCTTCCCATGGCTGCTCCCGGAGCCTTCCAGTAAACCCTGCAAGGCATCGGTGAAATACGCAGCCAACCTTTCCATGTTGGTTCCATCATTAGGGGACACCAACTCCTTGAGCCGAACCAATATCACCCGAGCCAGTTCATGGCTCTTGTTAGCCCCTGATAGTGCCTCGGCGGCAGCCATCAACAGGTGAACCAACCTCAACCCTTTAAAATCCTCACCGTTGGTTTCTTCATCAACCACTATCGTATCAGTCGAGACAGAGTTATTACTCGTTTCAGGGCCTACTCGAGCAAGCTCTATCCCTGTCCCGTCATCCATCATGGACTCAATGAGGTCTTGAAACTCATCGCGCTCTCTAGAAAACGAATCCCAATCAACAACAGGGGATCCCCAATCGTTCCAGGTACAAGCAGGATCATCGTCCGTTGTGGTTGTGGTTGTGGTCGTGGTTGTAGTGGTGGTGGTGCTATAGCTGGAGAAGTCGACCTCGAAGACATTATCTATCGCCATGGCCATGGCTACTAGATTGACCAGGACTTTGGGTGTGTCAGGTTTATGCAAAAAATGTCCAATCTTTGGTTTAAAAAGGGGTTTTTAGGGAGGAAAAGAGCTGGAGCAAGAGACGCCAAAGGTAGGAAGGTAATTGAGTAATTAATAACGTTTTCATTAGGGGATTATCGACTAAGATGGACAGCTGATCCCAAGGTTGGTTTGGTTTTATATACACTCCCACCTGGGAGTCTCAATCACTCTCGCTATCAAACACTTTCCATGAAACTTTTTTTTTGCTCTGGATGCCCTCCTATTTTATGATTATTGTTTAACAATCTCCTTCAAATATTTGTCATGTCTTTTTCCATGTCTTCCACTCAGGTACAAAGAATCACCTACTTAGTTACATCATGGATGACTATATCCAAGAATATGTGATGGTGGATTGTAACATCAGGGGCGCCCTGCCCTGGGGCTTAATTGAGACTTCTTACTCTAAGAGTTAAGGTAGAAAGCTCTGTTTCTTATATGGAGTTGGCAATATCAAACAAGAATATTAGTTGGTAAATCACATTTAACCAATAATAACACAGCTCTAATGAGGTTTGATTTATTGATTAATGAAAGTTTTTAAGTAGGTAGTCAACAGTGTCATTAACTTAATAGGTTGTTTTATCCATAATGGGATGAAAATTACGATCATCTTATGTTAATTTGTTCTAATGAGGTTTGATTTATTGATTAATAAAAGTTTTTAAGTAGGTAGTCAACAGTGTCATTAACTTAATTGGTTGTTTTATCCAAAATGGGATGAAGCTTATGATCCTCTTATGTTAATTTGTTTATTAACTTCTATCTTATGTTAATTTGTTTATTAACTTCTAAGTTCCACCCACCGTCCAGCCCACCTTGTTGCAGGTTTCTATGAGTCTTGCACCCTCATTTCCAACACAAGAAGTCAAAATTTGGAACTAAAAGTTTTTTTCTACTCTCTTGGAAATCCTTTCTAGCTATTCATACATCAATTTGATACTTACTATATTCAAAATTTTTGTTAGTCCATGAGGGTTTTTATACATACATCCAAAACCAATCCCTTCTATATATTTTTCTTTGCTTCCAATTGAATTTTGCATGTGAAATTCACATATGGCGTGACCAAATTCAATTATATATATATATATATATATATTCTAGTAGTAGAAGGGAAGTGGTAGGCGATAGTACATATTTATAATTTTCTTTTCCTTGGTGGGGGATCGGGGAAAATATGAAAAACCCATGGGGGGGAATATAAGGAAATGTGAAGATATAGGCACATGACAGCAAAATCTCCAAAATTTTTAATGGGAACGGCAGAAAGACAAGGGGGGTTGGCCAATGATATTCCTTAGAAATCATCAAATTGAAAGCTCAGTTCCAAGAATAAGGCTTTGAACAAGCTTTTTAACCTTGCATCAACATTATAATTTCATAAACACAAATATAGTATATTTCCTTTTTTAGTATAACCATAAGTATCAATATTCGTTTAACGGTCTGCAACTAATTCTATTCGAGCCGGAAAAGTCCTTCCAATTATATTTTTTCCGTAAAACATGAGACCTTATTTAAGTGATATTAAATTTTTTCTATTCAACCCAACAAGTATTGGTATATATAATGTATTTAATTATGGCACTTACGAATCAGCTAACTCAAAAAAGTGTCCCGGCAAAGGAAAAAGAAAAGGATCACAATATCATTTGACTAGTCTCTACTTTATTTATTTCTTTATAACATATTAATTTTGACCACGTCATCATCGCTGCCACATCATTCTCCTGGCCGGCTTCACTCCCAGTCACCTTCCCCAGGCTTATTTGCCACCATGTTAATGCATGGGTTTCGCTTTCTTTGCTCCAGGAATGTTTGCTATATATATAGTATTGTTAATGGTTCAATCGTGGGACTTTGAAGGGCTCCACTTTTGTGGAAAAATTAATCTTTTAAAGTCAAATATCTTAAAATTTTATCAAAATCTATTGAATTGAGTGAAATGTGTTTAATGTCATTTAAGTAAGGCCTCATATTCTGAATTGAAAAAATAAGCTTGTGAGATTTTTCCTCCATTTAAGGTTCGATACCATTTGATTCTAGATTAATTAAGATAAAATGTGACTACTAGATATAGAGAGATTTATATCTAAAAAATATCTTAAAGTTTAAGGACTTGAATGGTGGATCGAATCGCATTAATATGAGATTCTAGTCTAGTTAAGGTTGGCTGAGTAGGGGCCATTAGACTTGTTAAGCTTTAAGGACTTGAATGGTTGATCGAATCGCATTAATATGAGATTCTAGTCTAGTTAAGGTTGGCTGAGTAGGGGCCATTAGACTTGTTAAATATAAGTAATTATTGGTTTATTTGTTTAGCAAATGATTCTAATATGCTGTGTAGGCCGGATTAAATTTTAGGCTATGGGCAACCTGAAAACTTAACTGGATTAATGCGGACAATAAGTAAAATTAATATCGAATCACAAGCAGCAAACGTTTGAAATGATTATAAGCAATATTAAAAGAAATTTCTATTTATATCTAAGATTCCGGTTCGACCTGTTAAAATGAATGACTCAACTTAAAATTATAGTATTTTTCGAGTAAGAAGAAGAAATTATTATATGCGTCCGTTTCACCATGTCATCTATAAGAAAAACCAATAAAATTTTACCAACTCAAAACAATTGTTAAAATTTAACTCCTAATTTAGCAATAGGTTTAGTCCTTAATTTTAAGAGATGTGATTTATAGGGTAAATCTTGAAATTAAGAATATTAATGAGATAGGAGAAATTATTAGGTAGGTCGGGTCTACCACGTCATCCATAGACCTGACCAATGAAATTGTAATAACTCAAAAATTATAATATAATTACTAAAACCCTACCATAATTATACCCTAAGTTTAAGGACTTATTCTTTAAATTCTCTTTCTTTATAACATGGAGCTAAACCTTTATCAACTTAGTGCCTTAATTTTAGAAAATTTATTGAATTATCACAACTTCATTGGTCGGGTCTTCAGATGATGTGATAGACCTAGTCTACCTAATAATTTCTCATGAGATAGGTTTTAGTAATTTTAGATAAATTTCTGAGTTTATAAAGTTTTATTGATTAGTCTTATGACTGACATGGTTGAACAGACTCATGTAATTAATAATAAAGAGGGGAGAGATGTGGAATTCCAACGTACATCGAGAGGTAGCAAAGATATATATGCGAATTCCGGGGGAAAGAAATGGTCTTAAAAACTCCCCGCTTGATGGAATATATTATGTTATGTATAATAAAATGAGAGCAATGGTACTGATGATGACATTTAAAACAAATTAAATAAAAAAAGTTAATCGTGTGTAATTATCAAATTTAATTTGAATCTTATGCTTATATCATGAAATCTATTTTTGTTTAATGTGCATCGTACAAATGGAGGGAAAAAGAATTGAACGGAGTAGTGGTTGTGATAAATTGAATGATTTGTTGAGATGCTTAATTTCATGCTGCATGCCTTAATGAAGTAAATTATAGTTTGGGGTTTTAACAATTCAACCAATTTGACCTCTCTCTAAAGTCTCAACATTAATTGGGAACAGGTCATGAAAATCATGGATTCGAAGTCAATCCAATATTAGAGAAATTAATGTAGTTTCAATGGGGGTCGGCAATGGAAAGTTCCATCTCTTATTATTAGTCAAAACTCAGTTTAAGTCCTGTAATTCTATGACAGAGATAGTGACATTCCATAATTCGAATTGATCAAACTGAATTATACTGAGATTAATTATTTTTTAATTACATTGTAATTAAGTATGCATAGTTTTTTTTTTTGGTTTTTTTCACCATATGGTATCCGAAGCTTCGCTCCGACTAATTCAGATTCGAGCCGGGTAGGACCACAAGGACGGCAAAGCTCTCCCTCCCAGGTTTTTAAAGCAGCTGCGTAAGTATACATAGTTTGACCTTAATTAATGCCATGCCTTGTGAGTTATTAGGAGAATACTAGTATATCTTATTGACATATAAATTTTTTTGGTACATTATTGATATATATAAATTTAATTTCAATGTAAAATAACTATTGCACCTTAAAACTTTGATATTGAATTTTTTTCTCTAGACGAGATGGTTAGAGATTGAGTTCATGCAACAGAGTTCAAGTTTGAAACCTCTTACTCCTTAATATTTAGATATGTCTCTTACCCTATCTCCTATGTTAAAAAAAAATTAAATATCCTAGTTTTTAATCAATTTTCCATATCATAATTGATATACATGATATTCATGCTTCCAAATTAAATGGTACTGTGAAAAAAAAAAAAAAAGAGTCCTTAAAGCTTGAATGAAAGTGATTTAGGATTTAAATTTTAAAGCACAAATCTTAGAGTCAAATTATCTAGTAAATTTATAAGACTATAGTACAAAATTATCTTACAATAATTGCCAACATAAAAAAAAAATTATATTTCAAGATCCTAATTGTAGACAAGAATTAAAAGACTAACATTTTGACTTTTGGAAAAAAGTTGATTTTTGTCCTAATTCGAAGATTAATTAGAAACAAGAAAGAGTTTTTTTTTTTTTTAAATTAACCTTAGCATGCATATGCGAAGACATACATAGGTTGTCGATCCACACATTCTACAGTGAAAGATGACCAAATCACGGTTGCGACTTTAGATGTGGCAGCAGTTATAGCCGTTGATAGGGTCGGAATCGGATTGAAGAAGAAAGTTATTAAAAATTGATGGAAAGGGCCGGCACGAAGTTGGCTACGTTTGCTTATGTAACGGAAGAAACAAACATGTCCGTGAAAGCGAGGCACCCCCGAGTCGGTCGGGCACACGCCATGCTTATAGTATAGACTAGACTTAGAAATTTTAGTCCCTGTTTGGACGGCCAGTTGATTAGGGACAAGTCAAAACTCAAAAGTGGCCGTTAACACATCATCAACTACTTCTAAACTGTTTGCCACACCTTTCTTATTATTAATCCTAATTTTACTTCAATTTAATAATTATCATTTCAAGTTTGATCTAATGGTTGTTATCTATTTTAAGGATGAAAATCATTTGCTCCATTTTAGTACTTCATTTTGTGTCCTATGCACCAGAAGATCTCATGTGTTCCATTCATTCAATTCTACGTATTTCTAATTTGATTTTACGGTTTTGCTAAAAGAAAAGTTTTTAAAAACTATTTTAGAGAAAATAAAAAAGACCCTTTAAAACCAAAATTTAACTCCAAATTAAAAAGTTTAATTTTTAGGATAAGTTTCTATGTTTATGATATTATTGGGATATGGTTTTAGTTTAAATATAGAAAATACTAATTATTTTTTTCTTTGTTTATTTTGTTAAAACCAAACAAGGAATACAGGTAGTTAAGTGAATGGGATATGTGATAAATTATGGTATATGCGACAAAAAGTGAGGCACTGAGATAGGACAGGAGATTTTTATTTCTATTTTAAATGTTAAAATTGTTCGAAAATGTGTCTAAACGTTTTAGACATGAAATCTTAAAGTTGAGGAATTATTAGGTAAGCCGAGACTACTACATCATCATATATCCTACCTATGAGTTTGAGATAACTCAAAAATTATGATACAATTATTAAAACCTACCATAATTACAACCTAAATTTAAGTACCTTTTAAATTCTTTTTCTTTGTAATGTGAGACTAAACTTTTATCAAATTAGTGTCTTGATTTTAAGAAATATTTTGAATTAACACCAATTTATTATTAGGGCCTATCGATGATGTGGTAATCCCTGCCTATCTAATATATAATTTCTCCTTAAAGTTTTTTTTTTTCCTTTATTTGAGGAAACAACTAATTAATAAGGTATCGTGTCTCTTAATTAGAGTCATATGTATCCAGACTAATTAACAAAGTAGTTTATACCTAATTAACAACCTTAGGTATAAAAAATAATAATATCTTTGCTTTCGAGTTCAAATCTATTTAACAAATTTCTCCAAAAATATATGAAGTAATTTTTCTATCTTTTTCTCTCTTCAAGACTTAAAGACTCAATTGCAACTTGCTGGTTGTGTGTCATCGACAATTCACTTCTTTCTGATAATTTCATCTTTAGTGGATAGATTAAACAAAGCAACATTTTAATTTTTTTTTAAATGTATATGAGGAAGTCAAAGTTTATATTTGAGAAGAAATTTGAAGTTTTTGTACGTTAATTTTTAAACAAGGAGAGTAAATAAACATCTGGGGCAAGTTTAATTTGATTAATTCTTATTAATTAACTATTTCAGAATCTCAAATCATCATGATAATTAAGAATTAATTCGAACTAAACCTTATGTATAATATGAATGTCACTCTTAGGGACATGTCATAGTTTCGTAGATGCATATATCACCCAAGATTTTGTGCATAAAGGTGTTTTTTGTCTTAGTTATACCTTTGCACTATCTCAAATTAATTATCTTAAGCCTTAATCTTAAGTATGTATATATTTCCCAAATGTTGACTTTATAATATGATTATTGGTAGGCTATTTTCGCCCTGGCGTCATATCCTACGTACAGTTGGAACAATGGAACTAAGAATAATATCAAGAACAAGAAAGGGGCAATCGTGTTCATAAAAACAATAATAAAGAAAAGAAAGGGGTAATCATGAAGCTTTCCATCTATATTTTTTTAATTATTTTCTTATGAGGAGTACATATTTTTTATAATTCGACGTACGATTAATAATTTAACAATTTAATCATTGGATTTAAAGATATATTTAAATCTATCGTTCGCATAAAATTTCAAGTTAATCAAATATTTTTATGATAACGATCTAGACTCTAATATTTTTGGATATTTTTAATATATATTTAACAATGAATAATTCTATTGCATTAAAGTATATGCTAGATATTTTAAATTAACTTAAAATTTTGTATGCATGATGTATATGAATAAAACATGAAATTCAATGGTTTAATTAATTAATTATTAATTGTACTTTAAGTTATAAAAAGGTATAAAATTCTTAATCTTACAGCAGGTATAAAATGATCCCTCTTCTTTGCTTATTAACTCATATTTTTGGTATTGTCAAAAAAAGAAATTCATACTTTTGGTAATTATTATTAATATAATTAGATAATTTAAAGAAGTGATATAGATAGAAGGAAAAAACTTTGGTTTAATATCTAATTTGATCCATGAACTATATCAAAAAAAGATAGATTGATTCTTAAACTTTTATTTTAGACAAATTAAACCTTAACTTTTTATTTTGTGACAAATTGGTCTATAGATGGTCGAAAACTTGACGAAAATCGTTTGATTCCTCATCTGACACTGACATAATTTTTTCACGTTAAGGTTTTTAATTTAAAAATAAAAGCCTATATTCTTAAATTTTGACTATTTCCATTAACTTTTCATTCATATAGAGATTTATTTATTTTAAATAAAAGTTTAAGGACCAATTTGTTTCAAATAAAAATTCAAGTACTAATTTATCTTTTTTAATATAATTCAGGGACCGAGTCAAATATTAAGCCAAAAAACTTCTTGACCCACCAACCTACCTACATAAGGTAGGTATAGTCATAAATTTTAAAACAATTACTATAAAAGGTAAGTATTAAATTTTAGACATAATTTACGATAAGCTTTAATGATTGAAATTTTGTCGCATCATACAAGTTATAATTGGTGGGACAAAAATTAATTTGGTGGGTCATGCACTACTCATGATAGAAAGGCATGCAATATTAGTTGTTTATTGATTACATATTTAAGTTATAAGATAATAATTAGGTAATGCTTAGATCTTGATCTTTTGGTGAGATAATTACCATTCAATACGAACACCATAAATCATTTCTAATAATCTTTTTTTTTATTTTTAATAAAGATTATCCATATGTCTTTGACTCAAAACTAATCTCTTTCGAACCAAATTAACCTATTATAGGAATAAAGCTCTCTTAACAATGGTTTTCTTTATTTACAAGACTACTCGACATCTTACTTAAAAGAAATAAATATCAAACCACTTAAACCAACCAATTGTTAGTCATTTCTAATAATTTCTTCCCTCCATAGATTCTTTTCTCTTGCATTTCTTTTTTACCAAACACTAATAAAATCATTTTCTTTCCAGTTTTCCCCTTCTTTTTTTTTAAATTTTCTTTCAACTTTTCCGCGTCCACCTTCTTCAATCTTCCCACTTTTCCTTCTTACCAACTGCACCCTTAAAAGGAGAAACCATGAAAACAGATTTACCCAATTTGTTAAGCAATTGATTTAGCATTTTAAAATGCCTTCCGATAAACATAAACATAAATCACACTTGGTTCAAAATATAAATTTGCTTTCTGTTTTTTTGTATGAATATAGTTAGTGTAATTAATTAATTAATTAGTTAATTGATGTACATACACAAATCCTATTCATAAATCATGATGATCATCGATCATCTTGTGTGTTCGATGAATCCGATCTCTCATTGGTTGCAAATTAGACAGCAATATATAATCGAAAAATCATTATTGTATTATTCGTGGTCCAAAGGTGTATAAGAAGTTTTTAACCATATATAGATTAATTATATAATTATATATATATATTTTTTTTTTTAATTAATTATTTTGTTATTCAAATTAACCAAATACCCATCACCGTCCATGTAGAGGGACAAAAGGATCGATGATGAAACCACATCAAGGATTAAACATTCATAATTCAAGTCAAAACACACTATAATTGGCCCATTGCCAAGCACATATTTGGTTTAAATAACCACCCTTATAGAATATTACTTACTAATTGTGCAATAATTTAACACCAGTCATTAAATGTGTTTTTCAATAGATTATTCAGTCGTATATTCCTAAGTAAGAGATGAGAGTCCTTTGTCTGTTGCAAAGATCATTAGATTCCCTTCTTTTAAAATTACCCCTTGGATGATAATGATAGTACACCATGTAGTACTACTACTCATCACACCCCTCAATAATGCATTTATTTTGAGTTGATCACAACTCTTATTTCAAGCCTCATTACACCAAATAAGTGCCAATAATCTTTTTAAATGAGATAGCAGAACGAGCAAATACATATCGCAATCATTAATAGAAGGAAACTTTCGAAAAATATCATATTCTTCAATTTATTTTTTTTAAGAAAATGTAACTTTTATTCATTCCAATGAAACTACATCAATACTAAAAAAACTGGAAATTACAATAAATTCAAACTTGTTATCCTGTAGATCTGGATCTTATTTCATAACTCGAGCTATCTTGCCTACTATGTTGAATCTCGAACCTTTTTCATAAGTCTCTAGCATGTCCATCATTCTCTCGCTTTCACTTCATGTTTTTCCCAGCCAAAGGCTTTCATCAGCGACAAAGAAGTGACTGATTCAAAATCCTCCTTGATTGATCTATAAGACATAAAATAAAATCATCATAATCTAAGGTTAACAATCTTAGATCCACTGTAAAACCGACTCAAAGACAAACTGAAACCAAACTAACTTAATAAAATGACTAATTAACTCAGATAAAACTGAAACTCAAATATCCAGATCAAAATATCTAGGACTCATTCAAGCCAAAAGTAAAGAAAACTACGATAAAATATGAAATCAGGCTTCCTCCTCCCCTTTGCTGATGATAGTCAAGGAGGAGGACGAAGTAAATGAAAAAGAAGAAGAAAACTGTAGATCTTCAATTTTATTTTTTAAATGTGAGATTGCTACGAGGATTTGAGCTCCAATTATTCGAATTAAGAGCCCTATATTCAATCAATGGTCTAGACTGTTATGGACAAACAAATTTCAGGTCGCAAACTATTATATGAAAAATGCTTCTTGATCCTCCAACACTTAATTAATCCACCTGACAATCCTTCTAACGTGGCTTTTTCTGATTTGTCAAGTTTTTATGAGTATCACAAAAGTTTAGCGCCACATTAAAAAGTTATCATATTTATAAGACAAGTTTCCTCTTCTTGACAATTATAATGGTAAGATTTTAGAAAGAAAAATAAATGGGACATGCCATGTCAGGAGGGTTATTGGAGAGATGGATTTAGGCAGATCATGTAACAAAACTCTTGTTATATCAAGTAGTAATAAAGAGTATCCAAATCAGTAAATAAAATTCAATGCTAGGGAGCCTTAGATCTCATATCAGATCCCATCATATGCAGATCCTTGTGCGTGTGTATATATATGAGAAATTATTAGGTAGGCCGGATGTACCATGTCATCTATAGCCCCGACCAATAAATTTATGCCAATTCAAAAAATTTCTAAAAATTAAAGTACTAATTTGACAAAGGTTGAGCCACACATTATAAAGAAAGAGAATTTGTGGTCGGGTTTTATTGATTGTATCAAAATCCTTGAGTTGTCACAACTTCATTGGTCAGACTTATATATAACGTAATACATCCAATCTACCTAATAATTTCTCATATATAAATATGTACTAGGATCTCAACAAAATTAAGAAATATTTTAAATAATGTTTAACCTAGACTTTTATCAGCTGTCTAAGCTGCAGACTTGTTTGTTCATCACGGGGTATGCTCTGATTATTCTGATATTATTGTGGCAATGACTGATTAAGAGGGCACTGTGTATTTACCAACCGGCAGATCAAAGCAACAAGCTGCATTCATTAGTTGGAAAAATCTGGAAGACGACGTTCTGGGAACTCGCATATGCATTGCCCTTTTGTTTTTCTTATTGTCTTTGGCTTGACATTCATTGAGCTCAAGTGGGCTTCATAAGCATTAAAAATTAAGTAACTCTCTCAATAATTAATTAGTTTTTATTAGTTACTTTTATAATGAATGAAGGAGATTGAAGTGATTAACAAATACTTTTTTTTTTTTGCCCTATTTGAGCACTATAAGAGCCAAAGTTTAGGTTCCATCCTTATTGGGTCGTTATAAACAACAACCATGGAATAAACCTCATCGATGTTGGTCAGTACATTTCTACTTTTCTGTTATATCTCAGCGTGCTTGATCAATTTGAAATTCCTAGTCCTAGCTATGAGCAGAAGCATATACACGTAGTGAAAACGAATTAATTGAAAAAAAATTGTTAACGAGCGTCCTAATTAGATATTTTAAGATCAATTAAGATAGTATTTTCCTATTTAAATTAATAATTTTTTATTAATCTCATATGATCATAATTACCATACTCTTAGTGTTGGGAGTAGTCCGGGCCTTAGCTTTTGCTCCAAAGTCCACCTCACTGTGACTCATATAAATGTTGAACATCACTTAAAAGTTGAAATAAAAAGTTTAAACTATCGGTTTCATGGGTCTTCCACATATATAAGCCACTTTAATATCCCATCACATTGTGATGTGAGATTTTCATCTCCCATGTGAACACCTCTAATACTTTGAGCATTCATCAACAAAACCCATAGAAAAATAAAGAAAATGTCAAAACAATGCTAATTTCAACTTTCCTTTTCCATACATATCAAGATATTATTATAAGAAATTAGAGTGTATGAGATAAATTTTCATATTATAAGTAATTTTTCTTTTTTAGATCACTTACAAAAAGTATATATTATAAACTTGTGAAAAAGAACTTTTGGTAAAGATTGTTGTAAGTTACTGTAAAGATTGTTGTAAGTTACTGTAAAACATCCAGCAAACTAAAACATTAGCCAGGAGTAATCCGGCTTAAGTTATTCTTATCCTAAAAGCCCAAAAAAGCTCAATCCTTTTGTCCAAATTTCCATATCATTGCGAATTAGTGACAAATATTGTTAATTACACAGTTTTCCACTTCGGGAAAGGTTCATTAATTTATCTCGTTTAATTCAAAGAACTAAATTGGTTCTTTTTTACCCTTTCTTTTTCTTCCTTAATTAAACTTTTGTCTTACATATTTATTTTCTTCGCTTCTGGGTCTTCGATCTTTCTCAAACGCCAAGTACTTAGTTGAAAAACATTTCCTTGAGTTTGCCGACCCGATTCTTTGGATATGCTGCGTTCTATGTGGAATTTTGGGACATTTCTGAAGCAAGGGAATGCGTACGTACTTGTTATTTTTGTAAGATTGTTAATGTTAATATGGAAAGCTTAAGTTAAACAAAAGCCAAAAAGAACTGCAATTGGAACAAGTTGACAGTGAAACTCACTACTAATTAACTTAATTAATCATTTGGCTAAACGAAGTTAGACTAAGTAATAATATATACAAGCAAAAGCTTGTAAGTTCAGAGATTTTGTTCTTGAGAACCAACCAGCAGACTGTCCGATTGTCTTCCACGTGGAGCGATAATTTCAAGCTAATCTTGTCTCTTTAATTAATTTCTTAAGCTTAATAATTAGCTTTCCATGTGTTAGCACACGTAATCCCCTAATTATAAAAGCTTAACAGCAAAGGTTAACGAGGAAGCATAAGTTAAATTTGAAGGCCAGTACTGATGTCAGTGTGCCTCATTATATAAATCCATCACTGAAATTAAAAGGTAACACTTAAAAGAGACATAAACTAATGAAAAATTAAAGCGTAAAAGGGGGCGATGATGGCAATGTAATTGTCTTGCCAAGAGAATCAAACCAATTATATATAATAAATTTATATATATATATATATATAGATCCATTTGCACCCGGTTTATAACTCGAGACGTACGATTAATATTTTGACAATCTGACCATTGGATTTAAAGATATATTCGAATCTATCATCTACGTAAAATTTCAAGTCAATCCAATATTTTCATGAGAGCGATCTAGACTAACATTTTTTTATATTTTTAATATATATTTAACAGTAGAAAATTCTATTACATTAAAAGGTATGCTAAACATTTTAAATTAACTTAAACTTTTGTATGCACGATGTATGTGAATAGAACATGAAATTCAACTGTTTAATTGATTAAATATTAATTGTACATTAAGTTATAAAAAGATTTAAACTCTTAATCTTACACCGGGTGTAAAATGATTTCTCCTCATATATATATATATATATATATATTATATTAAGGAAAAAAATTAATAAAATGGGTATTTGTGTTGAAAGCATCATTAGGGATTAAATTAATATTTGAAAAGACAATGACTTTATTATTAAAGAAGCGGCAAATTAGGAGAGTTTTAATAAAAGGAAAGAGACCAAATGGAGGGTTCTCGATGGTATTGTCTTGTTCTTCTCTCTTTGATGGGTTTTGCATATGGATGGATGTTTATTGGCAAAGCAAAGATGATTGAAAACAATCATTTTTAGGTTTAGTTGTTATATTTTCTAATTTTGTATCAAATTCAAAAGCTAGCTACAGCTAGCTAAACTAGGGTTGTTGACTTTAATTGCATGAGGAACTAGCGGGCTTAGAAGGGGTGGGTTAGCTAGCCAAGCTTAATTTAGATGGTTAGCATTCTATAGGATGGAGTCAGCTGATTGAAACATTCAATTAATTATATATGTGAATGGAAAGCCTAGTATTAAAATTATATAAATAAATAGAAAGATTTTTATGCATAATGAACATTATATTCAAAATCAAATAGTTACAATTAGATGAGCCGGGTTATCAAAATTATATATATATACACACACGATCGAGTTAAGGACAGATTCCGTGGTAATATTATTTGATGAAAGAAAAAATGAAAATTGTATATATCTCTTATTAACAGAGTCAAGAATCAAAATCCATGATGAATATTTCTTTTCACTTTTTATGATGCTAAGCGTGTGCCGTTGTGCCCCCAACATATTAAGCTGATAACTAATCTTGGTATATAAATGCTAATCACATCATTTTTGTTAATCATCTAAACTCTATGGTTAAGGTCAAAATTTAGAAATAAGAAGAACGGTAGTACGGTAATTTACAAACAGGGATTGAACATGATTTATATTGGACTTTTGACCCAACTCTCTACCAGGGGGCCGGGAGGTTGAGCCCTGGGTTTTACGATCACATTGCCACCAGGAAAATTGGAGAGCTCGTTGGATTTGGGCCCAAAGTCTGTTGCGAGAAAGTCTCCCAATCCTAAAACTTGAATACGAAAAGAAAAAACTAGAACTTTTATTATGAGAAATGACGGGGAATATGCTTAAATAAAAATAACCAAGTTGTGCAGTTGGTAGAACAAGAAAAGGAGCTTCGCCATGATTTGTAAAACTCCATGACGCAATGGCCATAAACATGACGGGCAACTTGAAAGCACGAAAATCCAGCTGCCATTGCCAAAGCCATATACTCGTTCTCCGTCCTCTCCTTGGCACCAGAGCTCAGTAACATTAACATAATGCTGTCAAATTGGAAAAATTCTTGGCAAGATCAGGACTTGCTTCAATGGTATCCGGCAAAGCTAGTTCCACAACAATAACTTTTCCGGTGTTGTCTGCAGGCAATGCTGCATAGCGGTTTTTTAATATTCTCAAGCATTTTTCGTCGCTCCAATTATGTAATATCTCTTGTCGATATTGTTATTTTCACAAAAGTAAACAGTCATATGTAATACGTTCACTAAGCTAATCTGTTAAAGCCCATCTAACTGTTAACTCACCTACAATAAAATAGCATTTCCTTCAGGGACTTCTCTGAGCATATCTCCCACTACAAGTTCTATATATATATATATATATATATGAAATCAAATGTTCCCAATTAAATTTAAGCCACATTGGTTATATGATGATCTTTATGGTGCTCTATTACCTTTATACGAAGGAGCATTATCTGTAATTACTCGAGGCAGATCGAAGTTGATCCCCCTTATTGAAGGGTACTTGGAAATGATCATGTTGAGAGTGGTTCCATCTCCGCCACCAACATCAACCAACGAAGTTAGGCCATCAAAACCTTCATATACTCTCAGAATTTGATCCATAATGATCGAGGAATGATCACTCATTGCCTTGTCGAAACTCTTATTTGTTTCGGGGTTTTTTGCCAAGTATTCATTGCATGACATGTTTTGGGCCTTGTTGAACGGAACAACACCTTCAAGAACAGCATCCTTGATGCAATACCTACAAATACAATAGAAATTCAAAAGTTTCATGCCAATTTTTTTTAAGGGAAACGACAGGAGCCTCATGCATGTAATAAGTTCAGTCTTATTTCTCACACCTCAAGTCAAATGCCATGCTTTGAAGGCGGTCGAGAAGAGAAATAGATGCAAGAGATCCTTTATTATTTTCAGTAATCTTAAGGAAGAATTTTCCAGCCCTTGTTAGTTCATAGAGCCTCTCAAATCGACCATTTTCCAACTTGAGTGTAGAGCAGCTAAGCAGAGAGTGGCTAGCCAGCAGACATAACATGCGGTCCAAAACAGACGGTGCGTCCTTGTTGTTTCTTGCCGGTTGTGGAAGCTTTGACACGATGTAGCTAGGTGAGACCAACTAGGCACCATGGACAACAGCAGCTTGGTGAATGATCTCTAGCACGTTGAGCACTATGGTAGCATGCAAGACCATGGGAAGAACAAAAGAGCTGGCAATTACAGAACTATGTATCCAAGCTTCATCATCTTCGTTGATGACTAGCTTGTTTCGATTGTCTAATGAATCCATGCTTGTTTGCCCTACTGTGTTGGTGCAAACTTTTGCGAACTCGGAATACATAGTGAATAAGGCTTCAAGCTAGCAGAAAACACCCGAGAGGATTTGGATAGGCAGGCAATTGCTCTTGCTTACGGAAACTCTTGTTTGGGCGTACCGGAATGGTATGGAAAACCGACTAGGCACTCATAGTCATAGGGTCGTGAGACTTAGCCACTTAAATAGGAAACTTGTTTCCAGAATTTTGAGGTGGGTATTGGTGGTCTAGTCTCTCTCCCTCTCCCTGTACGTGTGTGTGTGTATCAACTTCAGACTATGGCATTTAAAAAGGAAACATCATTTTGCAATCTCAAAGTAAAATCAAATTCGAATAATTACTCTTGATCTTTGGTTTATTTACAAATTAGTATATGCTATATTTGACATAATGTTAAATTAGTGAAAATGTTCCGTAATGCACTTTAAACTTGGAAAGGAATAATGAACCAAAAAGAAACCCATGATTGAATAGTGGTATAGTCTTTCCAACAGAAGCAAACTTGGCTGTTACAGCAAATGCTGCATACCGGCAAAGTTAATATAAATAGGATTGGATTCTATTCTTCCAAGATCATTTTCAGAACCAATTCTAAGCAACTATGATTCAAAGAAGTAAAACAATGACTATATTACTCCACATGTTCTTAATGCGACCTTGATTGTTCTTTGTTTTGACTAACAGATGATTCTCCCTTTTGGTTTAGAGATATTGAGATGGCTCTGGCTGCTGTGATTGCAGAATCTCCCCTCTTGACAATTTTCTCAAGTTCTGCAACCTTCTCTGACAGCAATCTAACATTTGTGTCGGTGGACTGAACCAACTTGTTTGCAGTTTCCAGAGCAGTGCATAGCTGGTATAAACAAGATGTAACAGTCAGAATGACCCAAATAACTTCTTCAAAGATCACTGCTTAAAAGACAAGACCAAGGATACGGGATGCTAGAACAAGATTTCAACAGCCTTGAGGCACCGGTGAAGCAATATAACCAGTAATTTCTTCAACCTAGTAAAGCAATAACAATAAGGTACTCCCTAAACAATTGCGAAAAAGCAACGCAAGGCTGTTCAAATATGCTTATAGACTATCTATTACCTTTAAAGTTAGAGCTGTCCATGAGTGGTTCGAACCAGCAAGTGCCTCATTTAATTTCTCATAGGTTTCCTGAATAAAATCACCCAGAGTTTGTCACGGCAAAGAAGATGGCATGGCATATGTAATATTGGAGAAATTATTAGGTAGACCGTGGAGGGTCTACCACGTCATTCGTAGACCCGACCAATAAAATTGTGACAACTCAAAAAGTTTCCTAAAATTAAGGCACTAATTTGATAAAGGTTTAGCCCCACTTTACAAAGAATGAGGATTTAAAGGGTAAGTCCTTAAATTTAGGCTATAATTGTGGTAGGATTTTAATAATTATATCATAATTTTTGAGTTGTCACAATTTTATTGGTCGGGTCTACGAATGACGTGGTAGACCCGGCCTACCTAATAATACCAAGCTTACCACAATAACATAAAGAAGCAATCATGTCAGCATTTACCGGCGCAGATAATGGTTATGTACAAGTCGTCCCTCTGATATTCAAAAATCCTAAAAAATTTTTCCCACCTCGAAAACTTAAACTTACGAAGCAATTATAAACAAAGCTTGGTAGTTTCCCTAACCATGGATGAGGGCGAGTCAAAAGGTTAAGGATAAAGTCTTTGAAACTGAAAAAGCCTTTTCTTTAAACTACAGGAGGGTAATTACACATGAAGAAAATGTTATGGAAAACTTAGTAAAAGCAATATGCACATTTCACAAGCAAAAATTCAAACAACTAAAATAATTTAACATATTCAAGGAGAAAAAAACCCAGGCGGCATATCCCTATGCTAATCAGACATGAATGGCTTTTATTCAGACATTCCAATTTTGAGCTGATCAATTCCAGAAGTAGTAGCTCATCTGCTAAAGTTTAGAACCAAAGTTTTCCAATTTGGGATCTTTCCCATTTTCTTGTAAAATACAGAGGGAAAAGAAAGGAACCTGGAAGAGATTGGTGAGGTCCAAGGATTGAGCTGCATCATTGGAATCAAGAATTGAAGAAGATGATGAAGCTGAAGGTGATGGAAAAGCGGTATCATGGTGGTCTGGTGCTGCACCGGATTCTTGCCCTACATCGCTTAGCAGATCCCCTATGGTAAGCAAAGGCCCTCCAATTCCTCTCATCTCTCTCTTTCTTTTCTCGCTCAGCTTTCTGCCCTCTGCTGCTCTGTTTCTCTGTGTCTTTGGTATTGCACATATTATATGGGCTTAAAGAAATGGACTTTTAGGCCCATTAAGGGCCCGTATGAAATCTTCATCTCAGAATGACCAGAATTAAACACCCAGCTCTCTTCTTGTTCGTTGGCATTTGGCAACAGCGGAAAATGCAAAGCAGTCCTCTCCGATCAACACTTTCTGAAACTGATTAGTTTTCTTATCAGGTTGGCTTCTAATCTTTTATGCTTGAATGGGTTGAAATTGTTTTCAATTAAGTCCCTTTTAGCTTCTACTTATTTGGGAATTGCTAGTCTCTTGAATTTTTGGGGTTTTAGCTTTCATTTTATCTGATAATGGTAAGTTCCACTGATGGCAGATAAAGAAGGGTTTTGCTTCTTTTGGGTTTACGTTCAATATCATATTATCTAGGAGAGCAAGAAATGTCTGGCCAAGAGGTCAAGCAGCTTGAGGAATGCTCAGTTTCCAAGTCAGATTCTGCTCTTCTTTTCCTTTTATCTAGTTTAACCTTATTATGTTCTGCAATAAAATTGAGCATGCAGATTTTGAGATGATTGTTATTTGGCTTACAGTGTAGCTTGATATATCTTAAAAAATGAATTTACAAGTTCAGAGAGGCACTGACCGTGAAATCTTGGGATTTATCCTTTCTCTGGTGCTTTAGATTTGATTTCATGCATTAATTTTACTTATTAGAAGTGAAACTTAAGATGAAGAGGCTGTATTGTTAAAATCATCAATGCAATTATTATTGTTACAGTTTTAAAGGAGGGATTCATTCACAGCTTATTGAACTACTGTTAATGAGATAGGGTTGCATGCTCCTAACTGGCGGAGTCAGATTTGTTGGAAGTGATATTGCAGTATTCTCAAGCCACTCCACTCACCTAAGCCATTTGAATCTAATTTTCAGGATTGTTTTAGGGTTTTCGACATTATAGAACTCACCCTGCATTACTTATCGAAATGAACATACTATAATAAGAAGCATCAAGTTTCATCATTTATTTCCATTCAAATGTTCGCAATTTCCTGGCATTATAGTATCTCCAGATTTGTTTCCTAGCTCGTACGTTGTCATTTGATATTTGGTGATGTTTGTTATTGTGCATATGGAAAATCTGCAGTGCATTGGGTACTTGGGTATTTTCAGTAGCCGGGGCTTTGCTAGCAATTCCAGTGGGGATAAAGCGAAAATCTTTAGCACCCCTTGTGTTCTTCGGCACCACTGGTACAATGCTCGATATCATCATGGGTATCAGTGCTTGTGAAAGAGAACATGCAGAACGCCAAATGAAGCTAGCAGAAGCCCAAAATTCTGCAGTTGTTGATTCTTCGTTTTCAGAGACAGGATCTGAAACACATTCATGATTCCAGATACCGTAGATGCACATCTTTGAAGGCAATTTTAATGTCTTTCAAACTTTCTTGTGTGTAAAAGAGACCTAATGAATGGCTCTTTTGGGTTCGGTAAATTTCACCTTATGTTGATTCTAGATTTCCCCCCTCTATGGCTTTGATCATGTTCTTGTCTATGTATAAACTCACAAAGTACTAGCAATGAATAAGAAATTGGAGGTTTGTCTTGAAGCTATTATGCCGATTTAGCACCGCTTTATAAAGATAACAGTCGCTCATCTTCCAATCATTCCTTGGCTCAATAAAGAGCTTTTCGCTTGAGAATTGCTGTCTCTTCCACTATGGAAAGACATCCATTGTGCTAATACTGGTAATCACTTGAGCAAGGCGTTGGGTTAACTGAAATAGGCAACTATGCATTCATCATTGGTAAGAAAACCATGGCAAGCATGAATGAAACTGAAGAAAAACTTAAAGCTTGACTTCATTCCAAAGACCAAAAATTTTGGAAGCATGGGGTTGATACAGAGATCATTTCAAACCTCCCATTTTCTGTATCAAGGCTGACATTTACAGAAACTTCAAATTTCATAGGACTGTTCTTTCCTCGCTGTAGCAACATTCTTAGAAGAACTAGCCAAATTAAATAAATGTTAAAGCTTGTGCTAGGTTGTTGGTTTTGACGACTTTCCTGCCTTTCGTATGCATCTGCTGAGCAATAATTCACATTACTCGTTCCAGCAGCATTAGAGGAATCAATGATTATTGTACGCTCGGGGGTTTTATCATGCTTGTAATCTCTATAACATCAGTAAACTCTTTCAGCCTTGATGTTTCCAAACAATTTCTCTACAGCATTGTTTTTTACCAGTAGTGGCATGTGTTCAGATTCATCCCATATATGTAACTGCAATCAAGGACATTATAATTTCAGCGAATAAGATAATCTAAAGAAATTTTATTGTTAAAAGATGGAGATTCTCAGCTCTTAACTTCATATATATGATGTGGGCAATGAATAAATGCAACATTTGTGTTCCCACCGTTCTAGAAATGAAATTGGAAGAAAATAAATTCCAAAAAAAAAAATATCATTGATGAAGCTCAACACCAAAGGGAAATGCAAACAACATCATGGATGGATAAGGATAATCAATCAATGGCCATGAAGTTAAGAATTGATGATTAGGAAAATCATAATGCACCAAAAGTCCAAAACCTCGCACACACCGCAAACATGAAATGCAAATATAGTTTTAGGTTAGGTTTGCACTCTACATGCAAATATACAATTAAACTCTGAGACACTTATACAAAGGCCATACGTAAAACAAGAACTGGAAATAACTAAAAGCGGTAATCTCAAGCCCAAACTCTTCATGAACGCTTGACTAAAATCTAGCCTTCCTAGTGTACGGAAATATAAACAGAATTCCGATCCTTAAAAACAAGTGATATCAAAAACTTGACCACATATATGAGCACAAATCAGAAATTTAAATTTCTTAATTTGAAATTTTCAACATGCAAACACTGAAATAATCTAAAATCACATGCATCCTTCCAAACAATCACTTCTGTCTTTTGCAGAAGAAGCTAGCTTTTCAAAATTCAGAGATAAATAGGGTATAATATAAACTGTTATTCTCTAGAAACAATCTTGAATTTTCAGCAGAAAGAATGAGAATAAAAGTGATATGTGCCGCAAAACAAGTACAAGAAGGAAACAATACCATAAAAGGCCTGTAGATCAAGCTGACAGCATGAAGGCGATCTGAGCTTTTCACACAATAGAGTGGAAGAGAGGTCTTCCCAACTGTAGACCTGCTACAGAGGATAGAGACATTGATTATCCTATGAATTAAAAACATAAAATGCAATGAAAGAAATTTGAAGTTATATCCCATACCCCTGCCCTGGATCCAATGGGGTACCACATAGCCGGCAGCCAACGCAAATAAGATCTTCTGCTAAATTATTGTATCCTGATGTATGTAGTCTCCTGCTGATAAACATATTTTCATTCTCAGATTCGCCAATATGCCTCCAAGTAATTGGCAGAAAAATTTCACCAACAGAAGCACTAAATATTGCCTTACAACGCTAGTCAGGTGCAGTACTTCTGAAAGTGAGGGACGGTCTCTAAATTTATTCGGTTCTGGCACTTTCCAGTTTCTTGAGAGTTGCCTGTTCTGCGGTAAAAATAAGCACACCAGTCAAACATTTAGAACAAGTAAAATAAATGTGGAATGACAACATGAATAAACACCAATATAACAATAATAAAAAGAGGCTATAGAGATAAAAGATAAATAGACCAACGATCAAAAAAGCATGATTACATGATTTCCAACTCAAATATTGGCAAACTACTCATAATGAAAGTTAGGGATTTCAATAAGGGCACGCATGCAGACATTCACAGCTATTCAAGTATGAGGAAATTCAGCTAGGTTAAACAAAATGCATCCATATATTGCAAAATATCATAATGATAAAGTGAAGAGGGATCAAGAATTACACAAATCCATACCATAGAGTGTAAAGGAAATGAAAGAGTGCTTGACAGTCATTATTGTTTAGAGCAATATATCCAGTCCTCTGCACCCATTCTATAACCTTCCTAAGCTTTTCTTTCGCCGCCAACCCAACTCTAGATTCTGCTACTAATTCAACCGCATCTACAACATATATGAATACAGCACTTCACTAAGCAAGAGAGCTTTCTATTGTTCAATAATTGAACTCAAATTTGAATAAAACACTACTTAAATTCAAACAATACATAGTATAAAAACTTAAATTTCAGGTATACCCTTAGATACAAGGGAGCTGTAAGGGTGGACTAGAGAGCATGAAGATGACCACTCGACAGTTCTTGCTTCGAAAACGTCTCGAAATTTGGTAATCTTGACATCTAAATGAAATTGCAGCACAAATATAAGTAAGACAATATAGTACTGCTATTTAACAGTTTAATTGGAGAGAATTAGAAGACTAAAAAGTAAAAACTAAAATTACTGACTGACTTTGTAATAGAACGACGTCGCCGGTAACAAGAAGGGAGCGCATTTCTTTCTTCCATACAGAGACGGAGAAAAAGGGCAGTGTGTCATCGCCAACCTGAATCTCCGTCTTGATTATTTCTCCGTCGTTGGATAATTTATACTATAAAAAGAAATGAAAACAAAAGAAATAAATAAAAAGAAAAAATCGAAATAATGATTAAAACGAAGAAATAAAAAGAAGAAGAGAGGGATAAACCATGAGAAGATAAAAGAAGACCTGAAGAGGAGTGGAACGGTGGACGTAGACCAGAAGCTGAACGAAGTGGCCCACATGTTCAGGAGCTTTCGAGAGATCGATCAACGGCCCGTACCACGATGCCATTGCTCGCTTCTCCTTCTCAATCTACTCCTACCATAAGATCTTCCACAAATCTTTGGTTTGGATTCTCATTTCCTGTAATCGTTTCCCACTGGCACACTGCTGTCTGTACCTAAAAATTCTTGGATTATCATTTATTATTGGACTCTTTCATTGCTCTAATAACAAATTATATCATTTTCATTAAATTCTAAAATATGATAGACGATTAATTAATTTTGCTTTTAGTTTATTTATTATTTATGTAACCATTACCACTCTTTCTGAAAAATAAGAGAACTATTGAGAAACCAAACGTCCCTTTAGTGCCAAAAGAGGAAAAAAAAGGTAAAAAGAAACGTGATAAGCATTTTATTTCGCCTCAGGGGCGCGAAAATAAAATAAGAAAGTGTCACATTATAGTACTTGCTACAAATGTCTCGAACAAAGAAAAGAAAAAGAAAAAAATTCTGGAAACAAACTAAATTAGCCACCCAAACTCAAAAAAATATTTTGGGCTGCAGTTCAAGAACATCGGAGGAAAACAGCATGCGATCGACTCCTAAGCTCAGTGTCAAACGCACCAAATGCAGGATCAGGGTCGAAAAATATGAGTTACTACTGGATATTAGATGGAACTCGCCCATAAAAACAAGGGCCAATCCCCCAAGAGCAGCTTTTGTTAAAAAAAACAGCCACTAAGAGCGAGAAAAAGGAAAAACAACCACCAGAGCCACCCACCGTTATCTACACCTCCAAACACTTGTCTCAGCGTAAAACATGAAGCAGATAATGAAGAACTGGGTAAATCTAAGCCACGGGTTTGTTTTTCTTTTTCCCTTTCCAGAACCTCTATATATTAACTATACACTAATTTTTTATCTACAACAGAACCTGCTCATTCCATACAAGGCCCTGTTACCTTTTGTCTCCCTGAGGTCATTCAATTCTGTTGCGATACTTTGCTGCCATCTCGAAAACACGAGTTACTTCAAATATGAACTCATGTATAAGCGCACCGCAATATCGAGGGGTCCATCATCACCACCGATTGCATAAAGTGCCACAGGAATTGTTGAAAGCAGACGCACTGTTAGTGGAAAAGTTCCAGGATCAACCCAAGATTTTGAGATTGGAACCAAATCCGGGAATGCCACCCCATTATCCCTCATGCCCGCTGCATCACGGTCATCAACACTGCCTGTGTCCACGCTTAGATCATAAGGATTTACAATGCATGCAAAATTTCCTAAAGCCATATAATTCCCCAAGCCACCTCTCTTGAACAAGCGTTTATGGCCAGATAAATTAAGCACCAATGTTGAGGTAGACTCCAGCCATTCTACAGCTAACCCTTCAACTTCATCATAGTATATTCGTCGCTCAATCTGAAAGTGCAAATACATGAGCAATCCAAAACCAAAAAGAAGACGCAAAAACGGAGGAACTTTAAAAACAAGAAATAAATCACTTACAGCCAGCTTCTGGATATAAACGGACATAAATCTTGGCCCCAATCCCAACACTCTAGCATCAGATAGCAAAATCTGAGGGAAAAATAAAAAGAAAGGACAACAGAAAAAGGCATCAGTAGAAAATTCAAACATATTGACCCAAGAAAATGGAATTAGAATAAAAGGAAAGAAATTACTACATAACCTCCAGAGCTTAATTTTCTAAACTTATTCTCCTATTACATTGTATTCATTACCTAATATTGAACTCCTATTTATGTTTCAACAAGTAAAGCCAAAGGATCAGACACAGGCCTGATGATGTTCTTGAACATGTTTTATACTGCAAAATCAATTTTCAATGACTACAGAAGATAAACCATCAGATAAAACTAAATTTCTTGGAAAATTTAGACTCAGTATGAATTTAGCAGGATCCTCTCTTTTTTTTTTCCTTTTTTTTTCCACTTTAAGAAAGCTAAAAGACAAAAGATAACAAACAAATGTAGAGTATAAGAACTGAATATAAGGAGGAAATCTCATAGCCAGAACAGCTTATTTGACCAAAATATAACAAGTGAGAGCTGCTTATAGTACAGAACACTATAAATGTTATATGACATTAAATTTAAAAAAAATCAACATAAACAAGAAAAAGGTAAAAACATACCTCCTTTTTCTTTAGCAAAACCCACATATAGAGTTTCTCACAGGCATCCTCAGCATGCCTACTGGCCAGCTTTCTTTTGTTGCAATGTGCAGCAACATCAGCTAGTAGTTCAGGAGAAGGAACGCCATGCTTCAGTGCAGCAATTGATAATGCTTCCTTCCCTTGTGGAGATGCTGCAGCTTTCTTATCAAAATAAATACCAGTAAAAAACCTTCTTGACACTTCCTCCCCATTGACATCTTTAAGCAACGCTTTATGCTTCAGGTACAAGTCCTCAGCTTCAATTACAGCGGCCAATGTCCGATGTACTACAATGTCTGGATATCGACGTAGCGGTGAAGTAAAATGCGTATAGAGTGGGACAGCCAACGCATAATGACCCCAATCATTCAAATTATCTTTTACCTCACCACTACAGAAGTAAGTAGCTAATTGCATTGGCTTTGAAGCATATGACATGAGAACATCAAAAAGAACAGAATCATCCTTGAGTTTTTCCCTTATTTTCTCCAGGGATTGATGAAACTTGCCAGAAGAGGAAGTATCCAATGCTAGACCATGTTTCCGGCAAAAAGCTTCAAACTCCTTCAGCTTTCTCATATTAGGTTCAGGATGCCTCCGCAATAACGCACTATCAGGAAAAGCCCTTGATATTACTTCTGCAGCCGTCATATTTGCCAAAAGCATGAACTCTTCAACAAGAAAATTTGAATCCAACCGTTCACTTAGCCTGCTATCATATGGAACCCCATATTCATCAAATAAGTAAACGACTTTGGAGCTTTCAAGCTGGAGAGCACCATCGTTAAATCTCCTCCCCTTCAAAAACTTTGAAATTTTATTTAGACATTTAACAGATCCAATAACATCAGTCCATTCAAACTGGCCATGCAACTGGGGGAATCCTTCTAAAGTATCAAACTTCTCTACATCAATTATCCTTTCAATGATGTCTTGTGCATGTTTATATGAAAGTTTACAACAAGACCTTATCACTGTACGGCCAATCCAACGATCCAAAACATCTCCCGTGCTGTTTAAGTCCCAAAATATGGAAAATGAAAGCCTGTCTACACCAGGATCAAGTGAACCAAGCTTTTCTGAAAGCAATGATGGCAACATTTGAATCTTTCTTTTCGACATGTACACACTGGTTGATCGAATCTGAGCTTCTATGTCCAAGGCTGTGTCTGGTAACACAAAGTATGACACATCCGCAATGTGTACACCTACTCTAAAAGAGTCATTTGATAGCTTTTCAACAGATAAAGCATCATCAAGATCAAATGCACCGGAAGGGTCAATAGTAAAAACGCACAAGTCTCTAAGGTCTTTTCTACTTTGAAATTCCTCTGAAGGGATTTCCCAAGGAATATTCGGAAGACAAGAAAGAGCTTCAGGAGGAAAATCAGCACAAGGGATTGCATTTTGATATAGGATTGCATTGATCTGTGGTTCCAATTCACTACCCCGTCCAAAAGTATGAGAGACACAAGCACGTGGAAAAGGACTTTCTGCACTCCAATCTTCAATTTGAGCAGCCAACAACTCCATCTCAATTGTCACATCACCATCTTCCAACCTTTTCTTTATGCAGTCTGGTAAGTCTCTCACAAAAACAACCATTTTGGGAAATCTTGAATCAGTGGGGGTCAATGTAACATACTCATTCTCAAAAATTGCAGCATTTTTCTTTGCATCTTTTGTATAAAGTTCTCGATAAGAAAACCATTGCTTAACATTAAGAAAGCCAACAATTGCATTTCGTCGAAGAGAGTTCTCAACAATGGCTACAACCTTCCCAGTTGGTCGTTTCAAGGGGAACTGATTAGTCATAGCAGCCAACCTTTCCACTGAATTTATGCCTTCCTTCTGCCCAGGGTTTAGACCAATACGCAAAGAATCTGAACTAGATTGTTGATGGCCATTAACATAATTGTAAGCTGATTCTCTAGTCATTTCTGTCTCATCATAAAACCCTTTCTCAATGGGAACACAATTTTTAAAATGAGCATCCTCACAATCTGCATCTACCTTTCCTTTACCCTTGTAGCTATTACCAGACACTCCATAGACTTCTTGGACTAAATTACAATCCTCTACCGGTGCAGGACTGTCCGAGGACCCATTTGAACCTTTCATCTTGGTCCACAATGCCAATGGATCAATCTTAACAACCACAATATCTCCCTCAACCTATGAAACAGAGTAAATAGATCGTCAGTTATTAGACCCGTCCCATAAAAAGTAGTAGACTAGACAACATAAAAGTGAACATCTGCATTGGCAATGAACATAAACATTACAAACCCACAGAAATTCATACTCACAGCTCTATTCTGTGAAGAAACTCCACTGATGAGAACATCTGTAGGCACCCCATCAATTTTGCAATATGCCTAGCAGTATAAAATGATCTTCCAGGTTAGCATGCAAGATTTATCATCTAAGGAACATCATAAAAATAGTAAAGTTGAGCCAGCTAACCTCAAGTCGGTTGTGAGCATTCACACGAAACAATGCTTTGAAAGCTTCCCCTTTCTGCAAAAGGGTTAAAGAATGAGTGACCAAGAAACAAGCAGACAAACAAACCAGTGAACCTCCCAGAGAGAGCTGTTTCCTTAGACTTATTGGTTTCAACTCAAAATTTCTAGCTTATAGGGTCTGTTAGCCCTTGTTGGTTCTTCCATAACAAAAATAATTGATGAACAAAAAACAATTTTCAAATTTTAACAACAATTACATGTATAAAAGGGTATAGACTATAAGAGCCATTGTTCAACAAACCTCTAATGCCTCATTCACAGTCTCTAGAGGCCAGTATGGAGCAAAAAATTTCTTTCCAGCAAAACCCTCAACGTGGTAGAAAGGAGCAAAATCACCTATGCCCATTTTAGATGATGGTTCAGGACACGATTTTGAAAATGTACTTCCACCAACATCAACAGCAGCATCCCCATAACCTGAGCCAACCTGCTCATTTATATGCATTGTAGGCATTGAACTAAAAGCAACATCGGAAGCCCTATCGCGAGACTGCTCATTCAAAGACACCTCCAATCCTTGTTTTGAAGACAAAGAAGAACTTATAGATTGTGTCAAACTTTTTGTTTTGTCTCCATCTTTCAAGCTATCCGAAGATTCACCACGAGCTTCATTCACTGAATTACAAGATAAATCCCCGCAACAATTAAAATTAAGGAACCCAAAGACACATCCTAGTTCAACTAATCTCACTCAAATCAAATTAACCATGAGATGATAAGAATCCCAACACCATAAACAAAATTCACTCTATTTCTAGAAACAAACTGTTGTAATAACAATAATAATAATAATAATAATAATAATAATAAAATTCACTAAATTTTGATAAATTCACTGTGAAAACAGGTAAAATAATCAAGTTGAATCTACAAAACAAGTTTTCTATCGGGGAAATTCAACTCAGAATCAATAATTAAAAAAAAAAAACCTGAGTTATGTTTGGATCGGCGATTAGACCGGCGTTTCTTCTTCTTCTCCTTGTCAGCATCCTCCACCCTCTCAACAATCATAGATTGCTCCGCAACGCCGCTCCCACCCCTCATAACTTCTTGTTCGTAAAAATTAATCAACCAAAATAATTCAAATAAAAACGAAAACGAATTCAATAAAACAGAAAAAAAAAACTAAAATCCTATATATCAGATAAAAACTCGGGCAACTTCCGATGAGTTAAAAAATATTACGGAAGGAACCGAACCAAAAAAAAAATCGAGGGATTGAAAGGAAAAATTTAACAAAAAAAAAAGAAAAAGAAAAAAACCAGAGGCGAAAAGAGGGATTAGGGTTTTAAAAGGAAGTTTCTAGAGAGAGGAAAAATTATACTAGTAGTATTTTCTTAGAGAGAGAGAGAGTGGAGGTGGAAGAGATAATGACGTGAAGATTGGTCGGCGGAAACATGGGGCGCCGACTATCGATTCCTTTGTCTTCCCTCTTTCCTCTCCCTTTTCTTTTTTCTCTTTTCTCTTTTCTTTTCCTTTATTTTCCTTTTCTTTCACTTTCTTTCTCTCTCAGTTTCTGTCCCTCATTTTCCTTCCTTTCTCTCGTGGTTGGAGAAGAGGAGTGGAGTTGGGTGAGGAGTTAGGACTTAGGAGTGCTAGATCTCGTGACACTTGTCTGATCATTAGAGGCTGATTATCATGATATGCTGCGTTTTGGACTTTTGGCCCTTTCTTCAATTGTTTAGGATTTAGGATTAGAATAATAATAAGAATAAATTAATAATAATCCTTTGTTAAAGTAAGATACTCCTTTGTTGGAGTTATACTTAATTTCTTTAATTTAATTTCTTAAAATATACTCTCTCTGTTCTTAATTATCTGATTTTAATTTGGTGTTCAATTTTATTTGTGTTTTTTATACTTTTAATACAATATTAATTAGATCTAAATCCTCACTTCGTATCGAAATCGTTACAATTTAACTATAAAATTTCAAATAAATCAAAAAAATAAGTGACAAAATAATTTTCATCAAAGTTTATAATTTTTATACAAAAATTGGATGATATAAGAATAAAGTATGGTATTGAGAAAAAAAATTCCCATTGAAATCTTTTTAGAAAAAATAAATGTCTTTTAAAATATTATTATAATTTTTTATTTGTTATCCCTTTGGATATTTATCTAAAGATATTAATTGTAAAATCTAGAATCATTCAATTCAACAAAAATATTTAAAAAGTACCAAAATTACCATTTGAAGCACTCAAATTAACAAAATAAGTGTCGAAATAATTACTATCAAATTTTATAATTTCTATACCAAAATTGGATGATATAAAAATAAAGTATGACATAGGAAGAAAAAAATTATCATTAAAATATTTTTTAGGAAAAACAAAAGTTTTTTAAGATTTTATTATAATCTTTTTATTTATTATCCATTTGGGTATTTATCTAAATATATTAATTATAAAAAAATTTCTAGAATCATTTAATTCAACAAAATATTAAAAAAATCAAAATTTTCATTTGTAACTTTTTAGAGCTAGATTTTATAATTACTTTAAATATATGTAAAATTATATATTTTCAAATTTATCCTTCTTTGAAATCGTAAGAATCATTAAATACAGTAGTTGTAATATTAAGTCAATTATATTATAAAGAGGAGGGAGAATGAAATAGATTTAGGATAAATTTAGAAAGTGAAGTATAATTTATATAGAATTTTGTTACTTAACTAACTTTCTTAATTGAAGAGATTTGGTTATTGAGATCAAATATATAAAAACAGAAAAAGTAGTATCTAATAATAATTGATAATTATAAGCATAGCACATTTTTCATCATTCTTAAATTGTATTAAGTGGAACAAACTCGATCTTCCTTTAAATAAACTCTTAAATTTAAGTATTACAAATAAACAAAATAACTTTAAAAAAGTTTCTTTTTATCTAAGGTTCGGCACCACTCGATTTATAGATTAATTAAGACCCAATATAATTATTGAATAGTTTATATTTTATACCAAAAACCGATGATGAAAGCTCTGGCAAATTAAAGTTAGGTAGCTTTGCTTTGTCAAAATAGGATATATTTTGTAATAATGGCTGGTCTTCTAATCTAATCGTATTAGTGCAACATAAAGTTGAGATTCGACTTTTAGGATTCCTAACAAAGTTAAACAATAGACTGGTGACGTATATAATTCTTTATATTTACTCTTTTATGAATTCCTTTAACTCACTTTAATCATCTTTTTTCTTTCAAGAATATGTAAAAAATTGCTATTAATTAAGAATATAACAATCACCCATTTATAATGGAAAAGTAAAAGTTGTGCTTTACTTATCATTTTAAAATATAATTATTGAGTAATCACCTCATGATTCTATAGAATTTATCATTGAACCATAAGATACTGTGATAATTGTGATTATATGTCGTGTTGCCCCTCATTTTCATAACAAACTCATGGAATTGAATTCATAAATCATTTATCTTTAGTCTCTAATCCTGTATTTGTATTTTAGCAAATAAACAAGAAAAACGTTGTTTTTTGGGGTTATCTACTTTCAATATGTGGAAATTTGGAAAAGGCTATTTTGTAATTAAGTTTAAACTTGTTGTTGACATTTCTTTATCTATTTTAGCTTGGCTTATTGTTTTATTTTACTAGCAAAATCAATCTAATTTCATGAGATTTACTTGCAAAATTGACTTAAATATTCAATGAGAAGATGGTGAAAAGCTAACAAAGTATATTGAAGAGATAGATGTCACTTTCTTTTCTTTTTTTTTTCTTTTTTTTTCCTTAAAAGTAGATAGGTGCCACTTTTAAATGTCCCTAAATTGTGCTGTGCAATAAAAGAACGCAAAGAATATCCAAAGTCCAAACCGAAATGTATAGACCACACTACCAAAGTACACTTTAATAAATCTTGCCCACGTAAATTTTGTACCAAAAATTTAAGTGCTATAGATCTTATATCAACCAACGTGGGTTGGATCGAGTGATAAGCGGTTTGTTCCAGTTTAAACAGGTCTTGGGTTCGAAACCTTACGTACGCAGCTGCCCTCGTTGGGAGACTCACCCACCATATCCAAATGCGCGACGTGGGTCGAACCCAGATTAATCAGAACAAAACTCTGAATACCGGATGAAAAACCAAAAAATAAAAAAAAATAGATCTTATATTAGTGTGACCCAATAGAATTTAAGTGTAACAAAATCAAAACCTCTCTCTTTCTCTATTTTCCTCTTGTTTTTTGGTTGATTCAATTGCATCCTATACCAACATTATTTTGGAAGTTAAGCGATGACCAATAAATCTTTTAAATTCCTAAACTATTATTATCTTACATGTTCTCATGACTTTCATGTAAGTTGATGAATGAATCTATCCATTTTAGATTTGAACATCGAGAGTCCACATACGTCTTTGATCATTTATAAATATTATCCGAACTAAATTCAATTGACAAACAACGAGTATTAGTTTAATTATTAAAGTTTTTAATTATTTAGATAACATGACAGTGAATCCCAACCATGGAAAAAGTTGAGATTTTAGTACTATTTTTTGCTTTTTTGTTCTTTTTGTTGGTTTGAATTATAGGCTTGAGGCTTCCTTTCTTCCCGACTAAGTTTCCACCCTTTAGACTTTTGAGAACATTTCTGGCTGTAATATTTTTCACATGTGTAATAGTCTCAACTTTGCATTTGCTATCATGGATCTGTAACCTTTGCTTTACCTTATGATATAATTCACTTTATTTTATTTAACTTTCTTGCTTTAAATATGCTTATTAAACGGTCAAGCTGATTTCATTTTAAATTTTTAATCAATGATAGATTAAAAGTTGTGAACAAATATTCTAATGTCATAATCACCAAAAAAAGAGATGCCACGAACGAATTTCAACTAAAGAAAATATTATTAGGGTAATAATAATAATAATGAAAAAATTTTAATCCAAATAGAAGAATAAAAGATTTTCCAAATAAATATACTCCGACGTATAAAACTAAAAGAATCATCACCATTATCGTGACACCATATAGGATCGGGTCCAGTCTAGATAATGTAGCCCAAGAAAAGGTTTCTGTTCGGTGGCTGGGCTTGGCCTTATTATTAGGCAATACAAACTCATAGAGCTATTTGATGGGGCATTTGCCTATCTCGGAAAAGCATTTACTTTATTTTATTTATTTTTGTCATTTCACAAAGAGGAGAATCATCTTATATTCCGTGTATAACTAAAATTTTTACACCACTTACTTGTAATCTTATATATCTTTTTATATGATTACTATTTAATTAATTAAACTGCTTAATTTAATATTTTATTCATTTATATGATTAATATTTAATTAATCAAACAGTTTAATTTAATGTTCTATTCAAGTTCAAGTAGATCATGCATGTAATATTTTAAGTTAATTAAAAATACTTAATTATTTTTTCAATACAAAACGCTTTTCACTATTAAATATATATATATATATATTGAAAATATTGAAATAAGTTGGATTCTCGATCAAGTTAATAAAAATATTGAATTGAGTTAAAACTTTACGTGAATACTACATTTACCTATATTATTAAACCTAATAGTCGTTTTGTCATAATATTTTGTACATATATGGCATGCTTGTTATATAGGATTAGTTTAGATAATCACATGTAATTTACAGTGTGATTTTATAGTGTTGATATAAATTTACATAGATTTACATTATACAGAGGATTATTCACAAAATGAGACAATTTTCTTCATTTCTATATATAAGTAAGTCATCATATGAGTAATTATCTTCACAATACAAATATATATCAATTTATATCAATACTATATCACATTATAAATTACATATAATTTTGTTTCTTATTCTATCAAATATAATTTGATATAACAAACGTACCCATATAATATAAAAGTTGATCCCTTGCCTTTCACAAATAGTATACCTAATCTATAACTTCTATAATTATCTATAACTTCTATAACTATATATATATATATATATATATATATATATATATATATACTTAAAAGTAAAGGAGTAATTAGAATTGGGGGGGAAGAATGGGGGGCAAATGTCACCCCCCTCCATTGCTTGACCCCACTAATTTTTTTTTTTTTTTTTATGATTTTTATGTTTTTAATTTATTTTTTTATTTGTTTAATTTTTTATATTTTCCTCTATTTTAATTTATTTTTAAATGATATTTTTCCTCCTTAATGTGCCTGAAAAAAAATACTTAAAAGTAAAAGAGTAATTAGCATGGGGGGCAAATGTCACCCCCATTGATTGGCCCCACTATTTTTTTTACTTTTATGATTTTTATGTTTTTAATTTATTTTTTTCTTTTTATTTTCTTTTTTATTTTGTTTATTTTTTATATTTTCATCTATTTTTAATTTATTTTTAAATGATATTTGTCCTCTTTAATGTGCCTACAAAAAAAATTTCAAGTTCTTTTTTTTGTTAACTTTAAGAAAATTCTTTTATATTGTTTTATATTATATATCTTATTAAATTATTTATTTTTTATTAAAGAATTTATTTTTATTTTTATCTATTGGTTAATTAATTTTTAAATTATTTTTTGAGAGAAAAATAAAAATCAATATTTTAGATCATATATATTGGATATATATAATTTTATTCATTACTTAATTGGCAATATTTTTATGGTTTTATTTTTTTTACATGAAATTAAGTCATAATTTTTTTAGTTAAATTTTTTATAATGTTAAATTTTAATATTTACTGTTTAAGATTTTAAAATTTAGGTTTAATTGGTGTACAATATAAAAACTTATAAAATTTCTAAATATACCTTAAAAATTTTTAATTATAATTTAAAAATTAAAAAAATTGACCCCGACATGAAGTCCGGGACAAATTGTAGTAAACATAAAACTCATCACTTAAGAGCAGCCTCCTTAGCCTGAATGGCTAGGTAGCGGGCTGCTCACCCTCAGCTGCAAGGGTTCGAACCCTTGATAGTGCCAAATAATAGATATGTACGTACCACTTGGGCCAGAGCAAAAAAAAAAGAAAAAAGTAAAAAGAAAAAAGTAAAAAAAAACTCATCCCATATGCGGTTATGCCACCAATCACGCAATCTATTTATTGAGTGTTAGGATGTAAATTTTATGATCAAATATTTGATGTTTAAACCAGTCCGCTTTGACCTAATGGCTAAAGTGGTAGGATAGGTTACCTAATGTAAGAGTTCAAACCCTTAACCTAATTGTAAATTTAAATGTAAATACCATTTAAACTATAGCAAGAAAAAAATTTGATGTTTAATTCGGACAACGAGAAGTGCGGAAAAAATAACACATGCCTAGAGGTGTCAAATGAGCTGGTTGGGCGGGTTACGAGTTTGGGTCAATCGGATCGGGTTAATTTGACCCAAAGAAAATTTCAAGTCACACGGGTTTCGGATTATTTGAGCTCGAATTTTTCGGGTTTGGACCTCGGGTCATTCGGGTTTCGGGTCACTCAAACCCGGGTTTTCAGGTTTGACCCATGGGTCATTTGATTTTAGGTTTTTCAAATTTGTTCATTGATTCATTTTGACATGAGTCATGGGTGTAGTTCGGGGTTTTAGGTTAATTCATAAATTATTTTCATTTGAGTTTCTAATTATTTATTTAAAAAAAATTAAATTTATAAGTTAACTCTTCAATAATATATCAAGTAATCAACTAATCGAAATCAAGCAATTATTTATTGTCATCTGCTAACACGAGTCTTCATGCACATAAATTACATATCATTAAACTTGTAATTTATAAATCTTAATTATTAATTAACAAATTAATAAATAACTCTTCAATCTTCAATTCTTTATGTTTTTTATTTCCACTCTCCACTTCCTATTTCTAATTCAACAGTAAACTTTAATTTTATTAAGTTGAATCAAAATAAGTAAGTAATTAAAACAAATAAAATTATGCATTATTGCTTTTTAATACTATTTATACAACATATTAACGCATATATAAATGATAAAATCAAATTAAAGTATTAAATCTATAAATATATTGGGATTATATCAACTTATAATTTATGAGACATGTGATATGTCTCATGTAACATGTCACACGTTACATATGATAAGAATTAAATAGTTTTTTTCAAATATAAACTATCTATCATTCTATCTCTTATTAGAAGTATAATATAATAAGAGATATATTAAAGTATAACTTATAATTTATAAATTGTAGGACAAAGATTAAAATTTAAGAATATGAAATATGTTTTTTTATTTCAATTTAATAAGACATTTATTTTTATTTTTTAACAAATTTATTAAATAAATTTAATAATATCTAAGAATGAGAAGATAATATATTACCTAAATAGGTTTTCGGGTTATTTCGGGTTAGCCTCTCGGGTTAAACGGGTTTCGGATCAAACAGGTTTCGGGTTAATCGGGTTTCGGGTCAATCGGGTTTCGGATCGGTCGGGTTCGGGTCGTTTACTTTTTTGGTCAAATCGGGTTGAGTTAGTTTCGGATTCGGACGGGTTTCTCGGGTCGGATAAGCTTTTGACACCTCTACACATGCCCTTTGCTTCTGGCCTCGGAATAGCTATTTTGAATATCCAATTTTATATTCTAGCTTTTAATGTGAACTCACATGGTATACATAATACTAGTTGTTGAGGGCATGACTTAGGCCAAGTGGACTCTTTCTTTGTAATCATACATATATAAAAAATAATTCATTCTCTTAATTTTTTTTAAATAATGTTATATATGTGGTAACACTAATAATCACAATAAGTCGTTGTAATAACAAAAGTCACCCCGCCCAACTTTTGCAAATATATATTGTGCAATTGACGGTCGCAATTTTGAATGCCGAAACCTATAAACTGCCATTATTTTATATTTGGTATATTGTCATTTTCTTTTGACCTTTTTAAATATGTTAATCCAAAAAGTTTGTCTTGTTAGACAAATTTTAACACTTAAATGTGATTATTAAACTTTATCACCATCTTTATTATAAAGCAATTTTTGAATCTTAATCTTATCTTATTCCTTTATTTGGCCAAACTTATAGTGGACGGTTCCTAATTTTTCATAGTGTGGAACCGAGGGGAACATTTGTTTTTTTGTCTTTTACTCCACACACGAAATGTTTGAAAAAAATAAATGAAATTTGTATTCTCAAAAAAAAAAATTAAATGAAATTTGTGAAGATATATATTGCTCAAAGTTAATTTTAAAAAAAGATCTTGTCGAGTGTATAATCTCTTATTCAAAACATAAATTTCGAACCCATATTCCTCAAATGAAAAATTAATGTTTGAAAAAGAGCGATGGTCTGAGTGAATTATTTGATGATCTCTTGTTTTTCTTGGAGTTGTTAGTTTCATTGATCACAAAAATTAGGATATAAGATAAGATTATATTAGACATAGATGATGTCGCCTATAATATTTCATTTGATTCACATAGATCATGTGAGGTATGATAGTGTTATTAAATAATGTGATTGGCAAATAAAAAAAAATGATTAGCATTGTCGTGGGAGGACTTTCATATAAAACAAAATTCCGTTTAATAGAACATCTCATCTTTGAGAGAATGGCTGCGTATTGATTCGCTTTCTTGTAACAATGTTAAGAAAACTCAGATTGGAACTGATCGAGTAATGACTTACATAGTTGAACACTTTTAATTTTTTAAATAATGTTATATATGTGGTAACACTAATAATCACAATAATGTTGAACACTTTAGATCATGTGAGGTATGATAGTGTTATTAAATAATGTGAAAAAAAAAAGTGATTGGCATCGTTGTGGGAGGACTTTCATATAAAACAAAATTCGGTTTAATAGAACATCCATCTTTGAGAGAATAGCTGCGTATTGATTTGCTTTCTTGTAACAATGTTAAGAAAACTCATATTGGAACTGATCGAGTAATGACTTGCATAATTGAACACTTAAACTCTTTAATTTTTAAGATTAAGGATCAAATCTTTTAAGAAAATCTTGATTTAGGGTCAAATTTTTTATTTTTGTCAATTTAAAACTTAAAATATTTTCGGATTAAGCCAAATAAAGACTTGATGAGGAAACTTTTAAAATTTAGATTTTAAATTATATAATTAACAAAATATAAGTTGAAAAGAAGAAAAAGAATTTTGATTAAAAAAAAAACTTCATTTGCATTTAAAGATTTTGGACAATTAATATTAATTTAGAAACATAACATGTCCATTAAACCCTTTTTTGAATCAATTTAGAAACATTGAATCTCTAATTAAACAAATTTAAAGGTTAGAATCAAATCGAGACAACTTACAAACACTGAGCCTTGAATTTATAAAATTAAAAGATTTAATCCTAAATCGAGATTTTCTTGAAACATTTTATCTTTACTTTAGATTTGAGCCTTTTTAATATTGACACAAAAGTATTATGGATCAAGCACAAAATGGAATTATCTTATCGCTATTATAATGGCTGAATACCCAAATTATCAGCCCTCAAACTATTAAAAATAAATAACTTAGTTTCTAAACTTTTATTTAGCACAATTGACCATTCAAACTAATTTTTTAAAACAGTTAACCCTTCAAACATTATTTTAAGATGATGTAACCCTTCATTAAATGAAGCCCTTTATTAGGATCAGTCACTGCACGATATAGAACCCATCGAAGGAGGAAGTGAGACCAATTTGAAATTTTCGCCAATTAACGAACCTAGATTGGGCGAGGAAAAGATGAGTCTCATATTACCACCTCATATTGAAACCCATAAAAGAAAGGTAAATCAACACCAAATGGAGGGTTCCATTCAATTAAGGGTTATATTGTCATAAAAATTACTTTCTCAGTCCCTTTTTATTGTTCCCTTCTAGAACTATTGCTTATCCCTTTTTTATCTATCCCTATCACAAAATTAATTATTAGCTTTCCAAAATTACACTTTCAAAGTCATCTCTTTCTCTCTCTTGGATAAATCTTTTTCTTAAATACAGTCATAGAGAATAAAGAGGGAGAAAAATAGGGATAAAATATGAACGTCAAGATAAATATGTATAGAATTTACACCATACTTTGCATGAAATAGTTAATAGGGACATATAAAAAGGGATGAATGGAGTATTTTAAGGGGTTAATTATCCCAATATAATAGTTTTGAAAGGTTAATTATTCTAAAGTAATAGTTTGAGGGGTTAATTATTAAAAAATAAGAGGATAACTTATGTGTGTATTTAGCCTTATTATATAATCTTGCTAAAATAATATAACAATAATATATATATATATTATATACTAATTATTTTTGAGATTAGGGGTCCCAATATTGAGGTCATCCAAGTTTGGAAATGCCAAGAGGCCATTCAATGACTTGCCTATGTCATCTTGATGATGCCCCTTAACGATCCAGACAAGCAAACTCATAGAAAATAAGTACAATTAAATATAATGCAGAAATAAAAATAACCATATGGAGGGAACCACGGGACATGCTATATATTAATTAATTAATTAATAATTATAAAGTGATGGGTGGACAAAAACAAGTGGCATGATCCCAGTATATAGTTCTCATCCCCAATTATGGTAGGATTCAGAAGGTGGCTTCTACAGTCAGCGGCATGTGCCATGAGCTGACAATCAGCGGCTTTTTTTTATGAACCGTTGGATTATATAAGGTTAAATATTAGTCGTTAGATCAGATGGAATGGAAGTAAAAAGGAGGTAAATGAGAGGTAAATTGGAAGTAAATTTATCTTGAAGAATCGGTAACCGGGTGAGCCACCGGTTAGGTTGCTTCTTCAAGTGGTGGTCTTGAAATCATAAATCACGTGTTGACATGACTTGTATAGTGGAGATGATACCATAGAAGTCACCATTTTACACTTTAGACAAGTAAAATGTCCGGAAACACAAAACTTCCATAATTTTGATGTACAAAGTTCAAAGCGGCAAAACCAATTTGCTACCCATTTCTAATTTCCCGCTTTTGATACTCTACTAATACCATTGAAAAGTATGGTTGGTGAAGCCGAATAATAGGCCATCTAATCTTTCATTTTTGTGATTTTGTCCTATATGACTATGGCATAAGTTATAAGCCAAATTATGAAATTAATAATTATGATATATAGTCAAATATTATTACATATATAAGTATAATATTACATATATGATATATTCACAATTTCACATAATCATTCATTTTAAGTATTGTGCATTCAATAGTGGGTTTGGCTTTCTTACTAAGTTATTATTATTGATATTTTATTTTCATTATTTTTTATATTATATCGATAATATATTATTCCTATAAAAAATTACTTATATGTTAAGAATAGGAATTGATTAATAAATATAATAAGATCACTCTAATGTAGCATTAATAATTGATTTCATTATTTTGGATATTATTGATAATATATTATTCCTACAAAGAATTGCTCATATGTTAGGAATAGAAATTGGTTAGTGGATATAATAAGATAATTATTCACTAATCACCTTAATGTAGCATTATAATTGATTTCATTATTTTGGATGGTATGGATAATATATTGTTTCGTACAAGTACAAAGAATTGCTTATATGTTAGGAAAAGGAATTGGTTACTGTATATAACAAGATCACTTTAATATAACATTAATAATTGATATTTCTTTTAATCTTTTGTCTATATATATAAGATCACCTTAAGTCCTTAACATAATAACATTAACATAACATCCCTACTAAGTTCCAACTAAAGTAAGGTGATATTAAATAAACTAAATCAAAATTATCAAATAGAAATGTTAAATTAAGTTTTTATTAAGAGATTTATTAAAAGGTTGTACTTGTATTATATCTTTAATGAAAAAAAATTAATATATTCTAATTTGCTTAAAATAATGTTAATATTGAACGATATAGTTCGATACGAAATATAATTGATACGACATAATTACAAATCTTAAATCTATGTAGAGAATTGATTTTTCTTCGTCTTTTTAATTTTATCATGACATATTTATCATAAAGCAAAGCAAAACGAATTGATACCTTGGTATCTTACAATATATACCACTGTGATTATTTTCCTTTAAGTTATGTAATAATGTTCATAATAATATTATTAAAAGAGTAAATAGTTTCAATAGTTTATATAGTTTAACTCAAATTCTATTTTGATACTTATAATATGAAATGATTTATTTTGGTCCTTAAAATTTGAAAATCAAATTATTTTGGTCCCTATAATTTAAAAGGTTCTATGTATGTGAGTTATGCGCTCTAACAAGGAGTGTTTTACACTTTCCTCATTCTGTTCAACTTAATCCTGATTTAAACCAAATCGTAAACGTTTGATCTTTAATTGAACACATTTAAAGGTTTAATCCTTAATTAAACAAACTATTAAACGTTTGATCCTAAATTGAGCTTTTAGCCCAAATCCCTACGTTCCTTTTTGGGTTTCTAGTTTGTCAATATAGAATTTTTACGGGTGGTGAGAACAGTTGTGGTTTTTGAAAAAAATTATGATTTTGAGGTTTTTGGGTTAGATTTTTTTATTCAAATTAAGGGTTTATTTGGGTTAACCCATATTTAGAAAAATAGGTGAAAAAGTGAGATCCAAACAGAAAAAATTTACAATATTCCTTCTTCTTTTGAAAAGCCAGAAGACGAGATTATTTTTGAGTCATCAAAAGTGCATCAGATGAGATCTGCAATAGTGAAGACAAACCTCCATCATTACATAACACAAAAAGACAGTATGCAGAGGATGCAGATAAACGAAAACCCACATTCCTCAATGCAAATGAATGCTAATCTTCTCTAGTCATCCAAGAGACTTGAAATTTAAATCAACCAAAATTTAATGTTTCAATCCCCAAATGTATTATATATTTTAGAAATTAGGCATATTTCTCAATTTTATTATACATACTCCATCTCATTATGAAATTAATATTTGTGTAGTTATTCTCCTTTAATTGAATATCATAAAGTCTAAATAGAACCTTATAATTTTCACATCATAATCTCTAAATAGAGTCCAATAATCTTTAAATTGAATTTTCAAGCCCCTAAATGAAATACCATTTTTTTTTATTTTCATGATCCTCAATTGATTTAATTGATCTTCAAATACATTCTCACAATCTCCAAATGAAGAGTCATGATCTTCAAATATATTGACATGATCGCAAAATATATTCTCATAATCTCCAAATAAGAACATACTCATAAAGCCAGTAGAAAGCCTATGTGGCAACCTTTGACATTTTCTTGTCCCTCGTAAGGTACAAAAAAAAAAGCAAATAAAATTATAAGAACGAAAAGTAGTAACAAACACAAGAATCACATTAACAACACAACCAATCTCAAATGTAACTATATACCATTAGCCAATATAAAAAGAAAAAAATTTACTAATACAATTTTCATATATGTTGATACATGTTTCATTAAAATATGATTATTTAACTCAATCAAAACTTTATCATTAGTTAATATATATATATATACACACACACACATATATCACTAAGGTTATGTGTATATATTTGATTTACCTATATGTCTCTTTCAAATGTGATCAATCACTAGTATATACGTACTTTCATCAGTTTTAATTTCAGTCAAATAATTCCGAACTCCATAAAGTATACACCTTTAAATTCTTAACTCCATTCAATATTCATATTACAACCTTTACAATATACTCTGTAGACACCATTTTTGTATAAAAAAAAATTTAAAATAAAAATAAAAATCAAAAATCAAAAAATCAAAAAATCAAAAAAAAATAATAAAAAAAATTATTAAAAAAATCAAAAAAATAATAATTCAAAAAAAAAAAGAAGAAATTGCACAATGGCCCTTTCAGCAAAATCATCATTTCCTCCACAGACACTCATCATTTCATCCACTCAAAAACACTCATCATTTCATCCACCCCTCACAGACATTCATCATTTCACCCAACCCCTCTCCCACTAAAAGATTCCATACAAGAAAAAAAGAACAAGAAAAAGCAAAAAAAATCCTCAGATGAAAACAGGTATAAGAAGGCAGAAGAGGAGATTTTTTTTGGGGAGGGAGGAGATTTCTGGCTAAAAAAAAATATTTTTTGAGGCTTGGGGTTTTGTTTTAAAAAAAAAATAAAAAAAAAAACAGAAAATTGAAAACAACTTGGAGGGATTTCGAGCTTGTTATAGGCTAGTAATTGGTGAGTTTTAGGCTTGAATTCCGTTTAAGGTTCACTGAAATAGAAAGAAAAAAGCTCGGATTTAAAGTTTTTTTTTTAGGAATTTGAAAGCTAGATCTAGGGTTTTTGATTTGGAGTTTGGTAAATCGGTGTATGATTTTGTGTTCAGTGATCTGAGAGGAGTTTGTTTAGGAAGATGGTGTTTAATTTCGTGGCTTAGGAGACAAAATCTGGAAAAATGTTCTTGGTGTTCATCAAAAGTTCATGTGAAATAGTTGGTTTTGATCCGTTTGGGGTTGATTTTCTGGGTTTAATTGTGTTTGTAGAGAAAATTGTTCTTGGTGTTCTTCGAAAGTTCATGATTTTCTAGGTTTGAAGGCTGTTTTGATCCGTTTGGGTTGATTTTCTGGGTTTAAATTGTGTTTGTAGAGAGAGAGAGAGAGAGTGAGTGAAGAACTCGGGTAGAGAGAGAAAGAGAAGAAAAATAATGGCAAAAATTTTAAAAATGAAGTAAAATTTTGGTTTTTATACTACGCTACAGTACCCGCTACAGTGCCCGCGCTCTGACCCGAATTCTGACCCGCGCCTCCGACCCGACCCGATCGCAGTGATTTGTTTTTTCATTTTTCTGGTATTTTCTGAAATTAATTTAATTTAATTTTTTTTCCTTTTTACATGCTTAATTTGGACCCATTTCAATTTAATGAATATTTAATTTAGTTCATGCATATCTAATTTATTTAAATATATGGTTCTCATATTAATTTAGATCCATATATATTTAATTTATGTCATTTTAATTTAGATTCATGCATATTTAATTCAGCCAAGCTCATGCAGTTTAATCTAGTTCATATCGTTTTAATTTTAATCTATCCATATTTAATTTATGACATTTTAATCTAGTCTCATTCATACTCAATCTATATAATTTTAGTTTAGCTTTATGCATATTTAATCCATGCCATATTAATTTAGTTATATGCATGCTCATACTTTATTGTCAAATTATTGTCATCTATGCGAGTAATGATATGTGGGGATAGTGAGGGTCCGATCATGGCGTCCGGTTCGAAAAGGTGAAAATTCACATTCGACCCGGGTTCCTAGGTAAGAGATCCATTTTGAATCGGACCCAGAATTGGGCGAGGTTCACGGTGGGTCTTGACAAAATCCTTACTATCCTTATTTTTTTTTAAAATTGATGAGATAACATTTCATATGCCATGCATTTAGGCATCTAAATAAATTATAGGTGTTAGTTTTTAAAAAGATAAATAAACCAATAATGATAAATTCTTAAGCCAATAAGGACAATAAAACCTTTACGTTAAATAATAAAAGTAAAAGAGTGATCATCTATGTCTAGCAAAATCCTTACAAGTGGTTTAAATTATAAGGATTTAATCACGGGATCCGGTTTGGGAGGGTGAAAATTCACGCCTAATCCGGATCTTTAAGTAAGAGACCCACTTTGAATCGGACCCAAAATTGGGCGAAATTCATAATAGGTCTCGATAAATCCTCATTGTTTTTTTTAGATTGATAAAGTAGCACTTTGCACTCCAAACATTTAAATATCCAATAAAGATAATGATTTCGAAAAAACATAAAAAAGGGCAAAAATGAAAAGAAAAATATTAAAAAAAAGGTGATAAAATGTATTTTTGAAAAGAAAGCACTACTTGTTGGCTTTAATAAAAATGTAATTTCCTAAAAGAAATAAAAAGCTTTTCTTGTCTGAATAAATGAATTTTGTAATTTTAAAAAAAAAAGATCAAAAATCAAAAGAAATTACCTGACATTCTTTTTTTAAAATATTGATTTGAAAATGATAGCAATAAAACCAATAAATTTTGTCTTTGTTCAAGAACATATATTTATAAAAAAAATCAAAAAGGTGTTTTGAAATTCGTTTCTTTCCAAAAAGTTAAAAAAAAAATTGTTTTGGAAATTGTTTTTTTTTAAAACTCTTACAAATAAAAAAATGTTTTGAAACTTAATTTTCATTTAACTTTTCACCAATGACAAAGAAAGAAAATATTTTGAAACTTGTTTTTGTTTGCTCGAATAAAAAAAAAATGTTAATGCAAAAATAAAAAAAACCAAAAGAAAAGGAAAATTATAAAATACATATTTTTTTAATTAAGGCCTAAGTATTATTAAATTAATCGGTACCGTCATCTTGATGGGCGTTGTGGGGGTGCTCATCCTTCCCCGCACGTAACCGTACTCCCGACTCCAGTTCTCCGTTCCGCAGACCAGGACCTACCCAGCTTAAGTACGCCATCTAATGGCCAATGCTAAGTTAGGTAGATTCTTAATAGGTGACTAACCGCACCTAAACAAAAATGGTTAGTGGCGACTCCATAAAATTCTTTTAAGTCCCAAATCCGTCGTCGTCTCGGGTAACGTTGCGACATACTCAATGCCCAAACTAAATACTATAAACCCCTCTACTTAGTTATTGATTATTAAGATTAAATATGTACTCAATACTCAAATTAATATCTGTCTTTTTATAAAATCAATCCACCATCTTCACTTTCTTTCAATCATTATACTCAAAATCACATATTATAATTTAGTAGTCTATTAACTTCCGAAAATAATTTATAATATATAAATTATGATCAATCTATTATGTTAAATTTCGAATGAATATCATATTTAAACCATATATATAACTCTATATTCAAGTTTAAACTGTAATTCTCTTTCCACATTTCAAGATCTAGATATATTTGACATTTACTTAACTATCATACCAAAATCATAGGAATTAATCCAATCTATTAAGTTTATTATGTCGTACAATTTTAAGCTCATTTGATTTTGATAGGTCAAATATAGAATATAAGTATAAGTATAAAGGAATCTGAATGTGATCTGACTATAATCCTTTATTCTTTAAAAGTTTGATATTTAATACATAATTTACCATGATCTTAATTTATCATATTGACTCCAAAACCATGCTCAAACTCAACTTTTCTGTAATTTTTCTGATTATTATATTCAAATTTTCAATTTTGATTATTATTTTATCTCCATCAATAATGTTTTTATAATTGATCACAATAATGATATAAAATGTCAACTACATCTGTGTAAATTTTATAATTATTAGACCCAAATTATCAAGTCTTCAAACAATATTTCTCTTTAATTATATACATTACTTAATAAAATAATCTCATAATCATATACATGACTTGATAAAATGACATACTATGTCTCTAGTTTCTACGTTAACTCCTAATTGATTTTTAATATTATTAAACCAATAATTATCTTAAGTTTAATCTTCAAAAATATTATCCATTTGATTTACAAAGTATTACTATAAATCCCATAAAAATGTTTTTTTTTGTAACTCCAAAAGTTTAAATTTTTGTAAGTATATATTGATACTAAGATAATTATTTTTAACAAATGTGATGAAATAAAATAAATTTTATGAATTGCATATAAAATTAAAAATCATGTCTTAACTCTTTTAATTACTTAAATAAATGACCAACAAAATATATATTAGCAAAACAGAGAAACTTTTCCATTTCTTACAAAAAAATTATAGCTGAGGAGTGTTTTTTCTTTTTGTAAAAAATAATAATAAATAAAATTAAATAACATATTTAATAAATATATTTTGATTCTTTATGTGTGGAAATGAGAGTAATTTCATCTTCTAAATTTATATATAGTGAGAGTAATTTTATTTTTTCATTGTCGTTTATTATATTTTTTATTCTAAAATTTATTTCATTTTCAGACTAAAAGTTAGACTAATTGTAATTTTACCGTTTTCAAAATAATAAAACTACTAGCATTAACTTGACAAAAAGAAAAAAGGTTACGACTTTTGACTTGACAAAAAACTGTTAAACAATTCTATTACGTTAAACTATAGAAAATCTCACAATTTGTTGTCAGAGATATTTCTGATTTATATTTATTAAATATATTATCTGAGTCTGACAAGACTAATATAAGACCGTTGACCTGACAAAAAGCCGGCTACCATGACTTGTTATCAAACTAAATAAGTTAAAGCTTTTGTGTAATAAATGGCCAATGAAACCGACTACTTGAAGCTTACTTGCCGCTTATATTTAATCCGCTGATTGGAGTCATCACCGGATTCAGAATCCCAAAGGGCGGGCCAAACAACCCTTCCTCTTAAGGTTCATGCACTGTACCCCAAAATCAATGGGTATGCGCTCTCCAAATTTTTTATATTACCATCAAATGAAAACCAACTTGATGTTGGCTGGTCGAGAGACTTGAATTAGAGCCTTTGAGTTGCCTTGTTCGGCAGGCCAACATTAAAAAGAAAAAAAAATGTAGACAGCTAGCTTGGCAGTTAATGCAATTTCACTAGCCCAAGTACCCAGCTGTCTCCATTTTTAGCAAATTAATTAATCGCAAAACATATTTTAATTAGTTGAGAAAAAATTCAGTAAAGTGACTTAATCATGCACACCCATGACCAAAACATTGATTAATTAAATTAATTTGTTAGAGGATTGATAGTGAGGTTATATCTAGCCATTTTCTTCAACATGCTAAAGCTAGTTCTACCTTAATAAAACAATTTATTTTAGATATATAGTTGATGCCATACAGTTTCATTTCGTGATTCCCCACTGTGGTCCTTTTGTTTAATCCCCGTCCCGCCCACCGAGAAGGACCACCGGCAGCGGAATTGAACTTAGGCCTTACAAACGAAGTATTCAATCCTTAATCACTAACTCAACCAATCTTGTTGGCGAGGAGGATTTGAGTTCACTTTCACATTAAGTGTACACACCTATTGTAAAATTAGATCTACATTGAGAATCACAATCTACTATACGACAACGAAATTCAACTTTCGACCATTGAAAATATCAAAAAAAAAAAAAAATATGTGTAACATATAAGACATATACAAAAAAATTTTTTGCTCACAATATTACCGAAACTAATTGTGGTTGACATTTTACATGCAAAAAGTAAACCATTTTGCCTATGCATTGACATTTTATGTTTGTTTTCTCCGCTATTAAAAACCAACTTGTTTGCAACCTTTTTGAGGTATAAATTGACCTTCACAACGACAATATGGTTAACTCTAGACTTTTTTAAGCTTGTGAACTTTCGGCTTTCACGTTAATATTTGACTTAAACTACGTTTATTTGTTACGTACTCTATTGAAATATTCAACTAATAATTGCATTTGATACCATTTACTTGCTTCAAATTCTTAAACTTTGAAAATCGGAAGAAAAAGGAATATTTGTTTGATTCGTTATCTTAAGAATTCTTATTATTTGATTCATATGAATTTTTGTAGATGGAACAAATTAAAGAATTAAAGAATTGAAGAATTGAAGAATTGAAGAATTGAAGAGCGAAATATTTTATGGTCAAGATTAGAATTAAGAGTGAGGAGACAAGAAGGCAACTTAAATTTTGATTGGAGGATTAATTTAAAGATTTTTTTATATATATATAAGAGGTAGGTAAATGGACTTATATAAAGGGAGTGGAAGGCTTCAAATTCAAAATCTTTTGTATGAATTTCAACCTTTAATTATCTTGGTTGGAGGGATAATTAGTTAATTTGAAGATATTAAGACATCATTTTTATTTATTTGGGACACTAATTAAATTGAAAATTTGAAGAATTCGGGAAATTTCTTTCTTTCTTTTTTGTTTGCTTTTGGTTTTTGGGTAAAATCGGGTGATTAAAGTATAAGACATTGGCTTTATTTTTTAAAATGTTCTCAAACAAAATGAACGAAAGAATTAATAATCACCCAGGTTCAAGTGATTAAGGCTTGAACTTGTGGTGTAAAGTACCCAAATTTGAGCCTTCATAAGTCCCTTTTGATAGCGATTTATAAGTCCGACAAATCCGTAAATGAAAGTACAAAGGGATTAGCGGTTTACCCTGACTTTGGAGATGAGATAACCTCCTGCTCTTAAACTTTTTCTGACAAAAAAAAAAGAATTAATAAACAAATATTTGGGCAATAAAATGTAAATATAAATAAAATCTAAAAAGAGAAAAAATGATCTTGGCATTGGCGCCTTGCCGAAACCCGCCAATTCTTTTAACCGTTTATGACCGTTGCTTCAACCATATTAACAGTTTTCGTTTCCCAATTAATGAAACGGGCAATAGGAAAAAGGAGAAAATGAGCTTGTCTGCTGTTACTACTGAAAGCTTGATTCTCAGCAAAATCCGAAATTTTCACTTCAAAAACCATCAAGATGTCTTCAGTAAAACCCTGAAATTTTATACTTTCAAGTCTCCAACTCGGTCAATCTTGTTGCAATCCCAACGACTACGAGTCAACTCACTCCACCCCAAATCCTCCTTCACCGACACCCATCACCCCATTGGAGAACTACTCCTTCTGCTCGCTTTCTCATTGACCCTTTTATGTCTTCGTCTTTTCTCCAATGCCCTTTTGCCCGATTTCCCTCTTCGTTGGCGAAGCGTCATCGCTTTCTCTCATGAAGCAGAAGCTCAAACCAAAGCTTATCCTAAACATCTGTGGGAAGCCATTGTTGCTTACGAGGATCGTCGCTTCTTTAGACATTTTGGGCTCGACCCAGTTGGGATTGGTCGCGCTGTTTTGTCGTTCTCGGCTCTTGGGGGCGGAAGCACCATAACTCAGCAGGTTGGTGTGTCTAATTTCTTTGGGGTGGATATTTTATGTACACAAAATGTTTGATGGTTTTACTCAATCAAGTGCGTTTATTTGTTTATTTATTTATTTAATGTTTAAAATAGTGGGCGGAGTTTCTTTGAATCTATCTTTTGCCTCTTTATTTAACTTTTGGTACATCTGAAAGGCTGAAAGCGCATTTGACTTGGGCTACGTGCTCAAAGTTAATTTCTCCATTCCAATAAAAATTTACCCCTTTTGCAAGATTCAAATATGTTATCTCATAGTTGAAAGTTTGAAGTTTTTAATCGTTGAAGCCTCGCCCTTGTGACAAGAGTTTGATCAAATATGGAGACTCGAGAGTGAATAGATTAATATAAGGTATGAAGGAACTTGTGAAGCGTGTTAGACTACTAGTACATTTGATGTCATGATTTCAGAATAAAGAAACAGCAAATTAGGACAGACTGGTGAGAAAATATTTGCTTTTTTAGAATAGTTGGTGTTGTGTTGTTCTTTTTTTTTCCCCCCTTCCCTCCTTAACTTCTCTATAGAAAGGTGCAATACAATTAGGTTAGAGTATAACACTGTGAAGGAAGGAAGACGGTGAAAGGAATAATATAGGTGGGAAAGGTGGTGTCAATGCATGGGAAAACCTACCCGATTAGAATAGATAAACACTTCCTCAGGTTTGACCAGCCCTGGATTTCCCTTATTTTACATTCCCAGCTGATGTTAGCACCGAGTAAATGATTTACTTCTTCTACCAATCAGGATTTAGTCAGTGTAGAGAGATAAGGTTCAGGAGAGAGAGAGAGAGAGAGAGAGAGAGATAGAGAGGTTCCTTGGTCAACACATGCTGAGCATCAGCAATAAAAAAAGAAATGAAGAAAACCATAGCAAACATATTGCAGCCTACCCAACAAGGCCTCCATTGCTACAACTCCTCCTCGTTCTCTCCATCCTCGATGGGTTCCGTCTTACTGTTAATCATCGGTTTCCTATTCTATCCTTGTGTCTCTGGTATTTCTTTCACAGAATTTATCTACCCAAATTTCAGTGCTTCATACTATCATTTTATTGACAAAGATGGCGCGTTCCTGTTCTCTCGTAATGGAACTTTTAAAGCTGCTATCTACAATCCTCAAGCACAAACCAACTTTTACTTGTGCGTCATACATGTTGAATCCAATACCATCATCTGGTCAGCTAATCGTGATTTTGCTATCTCAAACACTGGTAATATGGATCTTACACTGAAAGGAATTAGCATTGCTGATCCAGTTGGTAATATCAAATGGTCAACTCCACAGTTACAAGCGGCAGTTTATGCATTACTGCTGACTGAGATGGGGAATCTTATTTTGCTTGATCGATTTAATGGTTCTCTTTGGGAGAGCTTCCACCACCCAACAGATACCATTGTGATTGGACAACACCTTCCAGTTGGTGCAAATCTGTCTAGTGCTGTATCAAAAAATAACTTGTCAACTGGTAATTACAGATTCATCATTAGTGCTTCTGATGCAATATTACAATGGCATGGACAGACATATTGGAAACTGTCGATGGACACTAAGGCTTATGTGAATTCAAATTATCTAGGGGAGTATATGGCAGTAAACAAAACAGGCCTTTATCTCTTTGGTCTTAATGGATCGGTTGTTGTAGTTCAGGTTAACTTGTTGCCTACTGACTTCCGGATTGCCAAGTTGGATGTTTCAGGCCTGTTTGCTGTAAGTAGTTTTTCTGGTGGTCGATGGGTTCAGGAATTTGTTGGGCCAGTTGATGGTTGTCAAATTCCAACTAGCTGTGGCAAAATGGGATTGTGTACGGTTGACTCTGCCTCAGATGCCCCCACTTGTTCATGTCCATCAGATTTCCATTCAGCTTCACCAAATATTGGTGGTTGTTTGCCAAATGATCGTTCTTATTCTCTGCCGACTGCTTGTGGTTCAGTCAATAATGTTGTGAATTATTCTTCAACGGTTTCATATCTGATGCTAGGCCCTGGTATCGATTATTTTTCTCTTGTCTTCTCTCAGCCTTTTAGATATGGTGTGAATTTCTCAGTTTGCCAAGATTTATGCTCTGGGGACTGTGCTTGCTTGGGTATTTTCTATGAAAATTCTTCTGCCTCTTGCCATGTGCTTGAAAATGACCTAGGCTCCGTTATATTGACGAATACAGTTCAAAGTGATTTTCAGGGCTATGTTAAAGTACTTGTCAGACCTACTTCAACAGATTCTGGTGGCAACATCAGTTTTAGCAATCAAGAGAAAGGCTTTCCCCTAGCTGCTGTTGTGCTTTTACCGTTCACTGGATTTTTTCTGTTAGCTGCTTTAGGTTTCCTCTGGTGGAAAAGATATAAACACGACAAAACTGGAGGGTTAAAACTAGGCCACCTAAACTCTGTTTCTTCAGGAGATCTGGATGCCTTCTACATTCCAGGCTTGCCACAAAAGTTTGATTACGAAGAGCTTGAGGTAGCTACTGATGATTTTAAGACCCAAATAGGAGCGGGAGGTTTTGGTGCTGTGTACAAAGGTACACTTCCTGATAAAACTGTTGTGGCAGTCAAGAAGATAACAAATCCAGGCATCCAAGGGAAAAAGGAATTCTGTACAGAAATTGCAGTAATTGGAAACATTCACCATGTCAATTTGGTCAAGTTGAGAGGATTTTGTGCCCAAGGGAGACAACGCTTTTTGGTGTATGAATATATGAACAGGGGCTCACTGGACCGAACCCTCTTCGGCAGTGGCCCAGTCTTAGAATGGCAAGAGAGATTTCATATAGCACTTGGAACAGCTCGTGGGCTTGCATACTTGCATGGCGGTTGTGAACATAAAATCATTCATTGTGATGTCAAACCTGAAAACATACTCTTGCATGATCATTTTCAGGCAAAGATCTCTGATTTTGGGCTCTCAAAGCTTCTAAGCCCTGAACAATCCAGTCTGTTCACAACAATGAGAGGCACTCGTGGCTATCTTGCACCTGAATGGCTTACTAACTCTGCCATTTCTGAAAAAACTGATGTTTATAGTTTCGGAATGGTACTGCTTGAATTAGTGAGTGGAAGGAAAAATTGTTCATTGAAATCACAAAGCCATAGCCTTGACGATACCAACAGCGGTGGAGGCAACTCCTCCTCCTCATCAGTGACAGGATTGGTTTACTTCCCGCTATTTGCACTTGAGATGCATGAACAGGGTAGATACTTGGAGCTTGCGGATCCAAGACTTGAGGGGCGGGTAACAAACAAGGAGGTGGAGAAATTAGTGCATGTTGCTTTGTGTTGCGTTCACGAGGAGCCAGCACTGAGGCCAACTATGGCCACTGTTGTTGGGATGTTGGAAGGTGGGATTCCTTTAGGTCAGCCAAGAGTGGAGTCCTTGAATTTTTTGCGCTTTTATGGGCGCAGATTTACTGAGGTTTCCATCATACAAGAAGAAAATGAACAAAGTGATTTCATGCTGTATCAACAAGTAAATGCCTCTCATAGTAGTACAACTGGCTCAAATACTTGCTTTTCTTATGTCTCTTCGCAACAAATCTCTGGTCCTAGATAACGTCAATGATGCTACTTATTTTCAGCTTTTGTATAGTACTTGTTAGTGGTTGTAAGGGTGTTAGGTGCCTGATATGCAGGGTTAAACTTAGTCACCATTCTCAGAACAAGAATTGACAATATTGTGCATGTATCCTCAACAAATCCAAATGTAGGGTGGATGGCTGACTGTATTTGTTTCGGCTTCTGTATTATATTTCCTTGAGTAAATATTAGGATCTTATGGAAATTGGCTGTTCATCTGCCTCTTCTTTTTCCCTTTTTCAGCTTTATTTTATTGTTTTGTCTGGTGTTGCTAGTCCTCAGTGTTAGGAGTGCTCAAAGTTTCATGGGTGTCACCTTGTAAGTTTCACTCTCCTTGGCTTGCACAAATTGCGATTTCCCATCCTGATTTGCTCTTTTGTAGTTTAGTTACATTCTTTCCTGTGGAGGTACATGATTTGCCAGCCTCCTTTTCCTGATCGTTTTTGTAAGGGAGACACAAATTGCGAATGAAAAGGTTTAGTTTTCCTTTTTATTATTTTTGGTACAGCAATTGGTGATTTTCTAATCATGTTTCCTTGTATATAAGATGATTGGAAGTTGTTTAAATGTTGTCATGCAGTTGTATCTTTGTCTTTGGTTCAATTGTGACAATTTGTATGTTCTGGACACAGTTTGGCCTTTTGAGCTTAACGCTTTTCACGTACTTCGTATTGCTTCTTAGCCTGCATCAAGTTGCAGTTCAAATTTTACCGTGAACATTATCTAATTCATAATTGCAGCCTTTCTTGGTAGTGCCTCCTTTTTGCTCAACGCGCTGTTAAGCTATTTGCCCTTCATGCGGAATTGTACTCTTTCGCAAGCTTTTAGTTCGATTTTGTGTCATTTTATATGATCTGAAGTTGATTAACACTGGTGACAAACAAAAAGCCCATTGTACTGCATAACACTTAAGAAGGTCTTTTCCATTAAAAGAAAAAAGCCACCTTTCTCACAAGGCTTCTAAACATTCTTGGGATGTTTCTGGACATATCAAATAGCTGTTAATATGCATTACACACACAGTTTATGATTGATCTTATCTATATATTTGTTTAATTAGTGAGATGGTAATCTGTCACTCTTTTACTATTTTTGGTTTCTTGTTGTCTCCTGAAGCCAAGCCTTATATCAGCTAGTATATTGGAACTTGGCCATTTTCTACTTTTTCAAGTTCTGGAAAGGGATTGAATGCAACTAATACTTGGAGATGGAGTTATTGTTATTATTTAAATGATTTAGTAGCATATCTTTATAAATTTCTTTTTTGTTATGTATGATAATGCTCTACAATTCAAATGGCAGCTCGTAAAGAACACTTTCCTGAAAAATGAGCGTACATTCTCAAGAAAGATCTTGGAGATGTTGTTGGCACTGGCATTAGAAAGGACACTGTCAAAGCAAGGAATATTGAGCTCGTATGTTTGTAAGGTCATATGTCTATTTACTTCTATCTTTGCAAAGTCTGTACATGCACAGATTTCAATTGAATTGAATGCCTATCTTCCTGGCATTCAAAAAAGGATGAATACGAAGAAGTAGTAGTCTAGCCCCTTGTTTTTGGCTTTAAGATCTCAACTTTTGCAGTCTGAAAAGGCCATTGAATATTACAGATATACTGGGGGCATGGTATTTATGGCCTTGAATCAGCATCCACTTTCTATTTTGGGAAGCATCCATCTCTCCTGAGTTTGGCGGAGTCTGCTATCCTTGCTGGACTTATACCTGCACCGGGAATTAGATCACCACTCAGGGATCAAAGAAGGTTTCAAACTACCACTTCCACCAAAAAAGTCCTGTTTGTAGTTATCATTTTCTCTTTCTAAACCTTTCATTCAAGCACTTTCTAGTTCAAGGTTTATGCCTTTTGTTTTTTGGGTTGATATTTAGTGCTTGATCTGACCTGTGTCTTTATCCTAGTGGCAAGACCTTCCAAGCCAGAGTTTTGAAAAGGATGGTGGAAGTCGGCGCTCTTGATATCGAGATGGCACTTCTGACACTTAGGCAGCCTCTTTACCTTTATAGGCCACAACATACAGATGAAATGTCGTACCTGTTGACTTTCTGTGGATTGGTAAGTTATTGGATCTTCATGTTTTGCCCTTTGCTTAGATTGCACCATCGATAGCAAATAAATTAAGTCGATTAAAAACCTCACATATAAGTTAAAATTGTATAACTTTGCACTATGTTTGGTTAATCAAAAGTATAATAAATTATGTTTCATTTGCTTGCTTGATCTATTAGCCCTCAAACATTTCAATTCTCATGCTGCATCTCAGCTATGCCGTTGTTTCTATGGAGTTTCATTACCTCATCCTCATGGCAGATACTCGTTTGTTAAGTTTTTGTCTCACAGTTGTTTTGCTTGTTTGTTCTCTAGGAACTTGGAGAGAACAACAAACTATATCAAGTCAGTAAAGAATCAAGATTTAAAGGTACGTGGGACTGGGAAAGAGAAAGCAAAATATGGGAAGTGTGTGAAGAGATGGAAAGATGGGCGATGAATGTTCGAAGCAGAACTTCAGCAAAAGCTTCTTGTGAAATGAAAAGCAGAACATTCATCAACCTATGATTACGACGTGTACTGTATTTTTGAAGATCCATTGGTTTCATGATAATTTTTTCTTTTTATTAAACTAGTCTTTTTGTCGCATGCATTACACGTGATATAATGTATTATTAATAATAACAATAAATAATAAATAATTAAAAAAACAAATTACATTAAAATAGATGATAATTAAACTATAGATGAAGCTCTAAATTAAACTATATGATGATTAGATGATAATTAAACTATTTTCTTTAAGATAATATAGTGGTAAATTAATTATGATGAAAGTAAAATTTGTTAATTATTATCTCCATTTAATAAATATATAAAAAACATTTAATAAAAGATAAATAAAACATTTTAATTTAACTCAATAATATCAATGATATTTTTGAAATATATAAAAAGAAATGGGTATTTTAAGTAAATAAGGTCTCGAGTTCGAGTCTTGTAAATAGAAAAAATCATTGTTGAGAGAGCTTCACCCCCATAGTGGTCAATCCGGTTCGAAAGGGATTAGTCTTGGGTCAAAGGCTTAGGGATATCTTTGGTTACACCAAAAAAAATATACTTTTATATATATTATAGACTTTTTAGTAATCGGAGTAGATGAATACAGGCAATAAATGTAGATGGCAACAATGAAGATGGAACTTATTGTACATTGGGAGAATGACAATTGAGTTACCCCGATTAAAACCTTGGACACAAAAAAAATTTAATTATAGAAACTAAGCAAAGTCGTAGAACAATTTTTGCCTGCATATAGTAGTTATTTCAGGGATAAAACCCGTCTCAAATTTCATTGAAACTGCTGTCACTGAGGGAGCTTGTTGAATTTCCGGTGTCGGTACTCTGCAAAGGTCTTGGTTGAATATTTTGCTGGGTTCTGCTCATTCACAAGCCCCGGAAGTGGCCCGATCATTGCCTCATGTGGAGGAGCACAGAACACTGCCCATGACATCCTGGTCCGGTCTTTGTTCACAACACTTCTATGAAGAACACTCTTGTATTTCCCATTGCTCAGAACCTGGAAAGACGAGCACAAAAATATGCAACTTTCAAGCATTCTGATCACTCGAACAGAGAAAAAAAAAAGGAAGAAAGAAAAGAAAAACATACATTTCAAATTTACCTCAATTTGGTCACCAACATGGACAAAGAGAGCATTAGGCAAATAATCAACAGCAATCCAGTTTCCATCTTTCCAAATTTGAAGGCCCGGAACATCATTGGGGACAAGCAAGGTGAGTGCAGACATGTCGGTGTGGGGTTCAACTCCTAAAGCCAGATCGGGCTCTGGGCATGGTGGGTACATATTTATCTTCATTTCAAGTTCTATTTCTTGATCTCCTAAAGGGGTTCCCAGGGCCTTCTTGTCCAGGCCGAGCCCCTCAGACAGCAGCTCCAACAGCTTGCCTGTTATTCTTAGAATTTCCTTGCTGTATTCTTCGTTGACTTCCCTGTAGTGTTACAAAGATTGTTTAGTGCTTGAAAATGGATTAATAGAGAAATAATTAGGACAGTGTGGCTGAAAGAGCTTTCCATATACCTGTAAGAATCAGGGTGCTTGGGCCATATCTCATAATTGACCTTAGAAGGAGGTGAAGTGACATGAAAAAAGTAATCAACCCACTCAACCTTCTCTTCAAGATTCTTAGTCATCTTCGTGCCATAACCTTCAAACTTGCCCGTTGAAGGATCATTTGCATAAGCCTCTTTTTCCTTCTGTGGCAGAGCAAAGAACTCCTGGCCAACTTCCTGCAGCCGTTTGATCAATTCCGGAGAGAACCCATGGTCAGTTAACAGGAAAAACCCCCATTGGCTACATGCCTCAAACACCTGCTTCACAAGTACATCGTGCGGCTGTGTGAGCATGGAGATGACAGGCACAGTAACCCCTTCGATAGGTTTGCTGTTTTCCGGTCGCTCGTGGGCTGGGCGGATGAACTGAGCAGGGAGCTCATTGAGGCCGCCGATGGCTAGTGCTTGCACTCTCTCAATCTCCATTGACAACCTCTTTTTCTCCTTTTCTGGAAATGCTACACTAGCCTCGTAGATTTAAATGATTGATAGGTCTCTGCATGGAGAATACTGAATTCTGGTTCCATGTATATATAGTTGAGTTCTTGAAGTTCCTGAGCATTTTTCTGACGAAAAGAAAGTAGTTGGCTTACCAGGGAATCACGTGCCAATAGGCCGAAGCCTTAAGTATATCTAACAGTCATACTGATGATCGCCAAACGGAAAACGGACCAAAAATTTGGGTCACATTTAAAATGACTATATAGATATATAGATATAAAACCCTAAAAAGAGTGTCGTGAGTCGTGACACATATATCAGCCATACATATATTAGCAAAAAAATCTAATGAAATATGGGATAAAAGAGGACTTGACCAAAGTTTGGTGAAGTCCTGGCTTAACCCAAGTTCGAGAAGACCATGACATATATAGCCCATAAATATTTTCCATGGAAAAATGACAATTAAAATCATAATGCCATGCCAGAAAACTAATTTTATTAGGAAAGATTGTCAAGAAGGGAAAGATAGGCTGAATACCCAAGTGATCTCATAAACTATATCTCTTTGGATATATTGGTCCTTATATTTTTATTTGGAACAACTGATCTCTCAAATTATTATTTTAAGACAATTAATCACTCAAACTATTATTTTGGAATAATTAAATTCTCAAAATATATTTTGTAATAAACCCTCAAAATACATTTTGGAATAATTAAGCCCCTTAAAATATTACTTTGGGATAATATAACTCTTAGTTGAATGGAAGGGCTTAAAATTTTTGTTTTTTAAGAGTTATATTGTCCCTAAACCAAGTTTGAGGGATTAATTGTCCCAAAATAATAGTTTCAGTGATCAATTGTTCCAAATAAAAGTTTAAGGGTAAATTTATCTTTTTTTGTATAGTTTGAGGGCTGATTTAGGTATTAAGCCGAAAGAAAATTAATTCTACTCTAAAGATTAGGAATATCTAGGTATCATTGTTTGTAAAATACTTCTTGACCAACCTATACTTAACGCGCCTACAACCCTTTTGATGTGACTTCTACTGATTTGTCAAACAAAAATTTAGCCTAACATTTAATAAGATTTAGCTCCATATTTAAAAAGTGAAAAGTGCTTCTTGACCCTCCAATATTTAACTCTCCTGACAACCCTCCTGACGTGGTTTTTTATGATTTGATAAGCTTTTATATGTATCATAAAAGTTTAGCCTTTTATTTAATAAGCTTTAGCCACACATTAAAAAGTTATCATATTTATGGGGTAAGTTTCCTCTTTTTGACAATTATAATGGTAGGGTTTTAGAAAGAAAGTAAATGGGATCTGTCACGTCATAATGGTTATTGGAGGATAGATTTAGACGGATCATGTAGCAAAACTATTAAAAAATTAAGTTATTTACTAGCATGAACGCCCGTACTAACGTTGCGGGTTTTATAAAAATTTGTACTTTATTTTAAAGTTGCCGAATAATATTGTAAAATTTTGCATTAGACTATTTGTAATTTAGAGAAAATATATATAATATACTTGCATTGAAATAACAATATTGTAAAATTTTGCATTAGACTATTTGTAATTTAGAACAAAATATATATAATACGCTTGTATTGAAATAGAAGTTTTCTTTCAAAACATTGACTAAACTAAAACAATAATTATGAACACATATTACCTTCTTATTCTTTTTTTTGCCAAAAAAGATATTTACAATGAAAAAAGAATTAATTTTCTATAGAGAAATACTTAAATAAATTAAATGAAGAATAAAGAAAATTTCTCATTTAATAATAAAAACAAAAAAGTAAGATAATAAGTTAAATATGATGTGAAAAGATAATAGGTTAAAAAAATTAGGTCTTTTAATTATTTTTTCAATATTGAAGTTTGTGAGCCACATAAATTGTTAGATAAAATTATCAACTAATCCACATTAATTGCTAGGTAAAATTACAAATTAATCCACAACTAAGATTACCAATTGTCAATTGAGATGACAAAAAAGGTATTTCCATCTAACATTAACTTTCTTAGCATGAAATTACTATACAGCTGAGTAAATAAGTCACCTTATATCAGATAAGAGGGATAATAAATGGATTTGTTATGAGACAAAATTAAGATATAAGTATAGATAGGATAAATTTATTCTCTTTAATAAGTATAATGATAGAATTTTATAATAAAAAAAAAAGTGAGACATGCCATATCAAATTAATTATAAACAGATCATGTAGTAAAACTCTCATTGTTTGTATCTAAATCAACTTGTAAAATTTATTATTCATTTTGATCTAATCTTGGACCCCACGATTTTATCCCAAGAGTTCACAGGGATTTTAATTTCAAATGTTACCATGCAACTCACAAATTTCCCTTATATTATTTTTAAGAAAATTTTACGAGTTTGAGATCACTCAATGTTCAAAGTCAGATTAAGAAAAAGACATTAAGTTCTAGTTCTAGCTCTAGTATACGGCATTGTAGGTTTTGGGATGCAATTCCTTTCCTATCCGCAAGTCATAGTGATTTAATTTCATGATAGGCTGGTAGGAAACAATAACGTTGCTCAAACCGAAAGGAGGGAGGGAGGGGAGGGTTAGGTAGGTTTTGCTATATTATATTATTAGTTGGGACGTTAAAGTCAAATGCTAAAAAAAGATATAAGGGATTCCAAATTATGAAAAACAACCTATATTATCACATGCGATGCAAACCAACATCCCCGTTAGAATTGGGAATGTCGCGATTACAAAGAAAAGCAGGATCAAACAAATATGCAGTGTATCAATGTTTTACGTCCAACAAAAGTAAAATGCAGCTGTGAGCCTTGGGAGTTGGAACTTTAATTTTTTTTTCATTTTGACTTTTCACCATGTGAGCCTTGACACGTGTCAATCATGTGAGGCCACTTGATTACTCTTCCATTAGAAAAATGGGTGGAATTTGGCCCAAACTGTTGATGGTTCATTTAAGTTTATAAAAAGAGGTTATATAATGCTCAATTGGTTCATTTTTGTAATGTTATGATCAATTTGGGTGATAAACCCCTTCTTTTTTCTTCACCAAATTTAGCCAAAAGATTTATAAACCCGTGAAGAACAACTTATACAATGAAGAGGTGTATTTTGAAAACTGTCATGTGGTCTATCGGTAGAATATTAAACTCTTAATTCTAAAAATATATGAAGGTTGTATTTCTCCAAAATCATTCTTTTAAAGAAAGTAAAACTAAAATTAACTATGAGAAAAATTGTAAATAAGATGCATAAATGTGGAGGGATTACTAAGCTATGAAAGGTATTTTGTTAGAGGATCACATAATTGACTCACAAAATTTTGATTAATGATATAGTTTAGTGAAGATATTTTTTTTTTAATAAGGGTATACCTAAATCTATTGACCCCAAAATTAATCCCTTTCTGAGTAGGAATGTAAAAGGTAATAAAGTCCCCTTTCAACAAAAGCTTTTAAGAGGTTAGAACGGTCATCACCCTGACTACCATTTAAGAGATAAGTAGTAATTTTTTTTCATACGTAAAAAGTAAGAAAAGTGACTGCTTATGGGGGGAGTTGTGGTCTCAAACCCGAATCTCTTCCGGATGAATTTCAACATCTAATTATTTCGACTAGAGAGGATCATCCAATGAGTTATTAATGTTGAAAATAGGTTGACCTCTACCTCTTGGCCTGATGACCAAAAGGCAAGGGAGATCACCAAGGCAGGGGTCGAACCCCTGCCACCCCCTCCCCTGAGTCTTGAGTCTTAGACCCCGAATTGTACCAAAAAAAAAAGTTGAAAAAAGGTTTTCAATCACTTTCGGGCTAGATGGGCTAACATGGACCGCTAGTGATTGGTGAAATACAGTTACCTAGAAGTGACCGTTGAATGTCCATGGGCCATGGGCTCCATAATAGAAAACTAAATGGGCCAGGCCAAATGCCCTTTGGATCCATTGATTTCCAAATTCCATTTTCCCTTTTCTTAAATTGGACTTGGAGGGCACACCAATGAATAAAAAATCGGACCGATATTTAAACCGGTAAGGTTAAAGGGTCAACGGTTTAATCTGTTCAATTGGTTAAATTTTTTAGACCGGTTATTTAAATATTTTAATTTATTAATTTTCTAAAATATTTAAATTTCAAAGTTTCAATTAATTTTTTTAAAAAAATTCATAAAAAATAAGAAAAAATATAAAATATTAGTGCATCACATAATATAAATAAATAAATAAATAAATAGTACAAATGATTTTACATCACAAATTAAATTTTTGTTATAAGAGTACATTAGAATAAAAAATTAAAAAATTTAAGGTCAAAAATTCAAAATCAAAAGTTCAAACATAATAATAAAAATAAAATTTAGACTTCTCATTAATTTAGGTTTTTTTTAGATTTGAGTTAGATAATTAAAAATAACTTAAAAAGTAAAAAATTTAATTTTTTACTAAACTGGTTCAACTGGTCCAACCGATTTATCGGTTCAATTGATTCAAAAACGGTTCAAACAGTGACCGATTTTCTGATCCTTAAAGGACCGGACTGATGACCGGTTCGTGGTTGAACCGACCGGTCCGGTCTGATTTTTTATCATTGGGGGCACACCCAAAATTAGAAATATTGAACAATTTTTCGCATAAGCGGATCGAATCAAAATAAGACACGTATACACCAAGACTCCATTATCCAATCAAAATTAAGTCCTCTAACCAAACATCAAAAGTCAGCGACAGTTAAAAATACGTCGAAAAAAAGTTAAAAACACAGTAGATTGTTCCTACAAAATTTTTCCATCTTTTTTGAGAAGAATAGAAGAGGCTGGAATTTCTCTGATGGCTTACGTTGAGCGAGGTGTGGATCTTTCTCTTCGCTCTGAATTTTTCTTTTTTTTTTTTTCTTTTCCTTATCATCTGTTCTCATTCGAATTCGAATCTATTGCCAATTATTATTGCTTTTTCGTGTGAATATAATTTTTCCATTTTCAAGTTTTGTTTGTTTTGAAATTTGATCTGTGGGAGCTTTAATTAATTAGGGGAAAAGAGAAGGAATGAAAATTTCATATTCATGTTATCGGTCAGACGATGATGGATCCTATAAACTGTAATTTCTTGTTACTTTGATGTAAATTGAGTTTTTATACTGTAATTGGTCGGTGAATTTTGATGAGAATCTTTCTAGTTTCGAACAAGCTTGAATCTTTTGGTTTTTGAAGACGAATTTGACTGAGTTATTGTCTCTATGCGGCTTTCAAACAGCCGAAAGCGGAGTTTTTAGCTAGTCTTGGGCTTAGCTTGGAATTGGAGTAAGGTTCCAGGATTGTTGTTAGGGGAAATAAATGTGGTGAAAAAGCCCCCTTTGCAACATTGGAAAGCAGTTTCTCTGAACCGGTCGTTTATCTAAATTACAATGTGCTCATGATGGTGTTTGCGCATACTATTCTTCAGAACCAGCATGGTCATCACCAAAAGTTTAACGATTTGGCAAAATTCCACTCTTTAAATTTCTACCTCTCTGCAGCTTTTGTGGCTTATTGCCTCTACTGGCTGTACCAGCTAAAGCTGTCGTATTTGAACACAGTTGTTTCCTAATGCTTAATGCTATTATGAATGCAAAGAAGCTCTTTATGTTCTTCTTAATTCTTTATGTAGTTTTGTTGAGTTTTTCCCGACTTTTTTATTGTGAAAATGGTTTGTAATCGTCTTAAAGCTTTGCATACTCAGCTGCATTAGTTATTTGAAGATAAGTTATGGTATATTGGCTTGCTGAATGAGAAAATTGCCTTGCATCATTGCTTTGGCATATCGGAAATTATGATGGACGCTTTTCCTCTCTTCATATTATATAGTAAAGCATTGGTTTTCCTGTGGCTGTTCAGGTGTTGTGAAATCAAAGCGGTCAATATGGCGACTGAGAACCATCACTGATTTCTTCTGGGCAATTATCAATTTCATAGGAGTTTTTTTCTCAACCATGTTCTCAGTAAGATTTTTATTCTTCTTTTTCAGTAGTCAGTATGTAGGATTTTTTTTTTTTCTCTGGATCAATCAAATGGAAACTTGAATGTTGTATGTTCTTCAGATGGAAAAGTCAGATGCCTACAGAAAAGGCTCTGGTTCAAGCAAGAAATGGGACGGTGGTCCAGGAGGACCTGGAAGTGGACCATATGGTGGTGGTGGTGGCCCACGCCGACCGCCACGCGGACTAGACAATGTTAGAGGAATCGACCATAGTATGAGCTTTGCCTTTTTAAAAACCCTTTTCCTGTTAGTATTTAAACTTATATAATCTGGTGTTTGTCACTAGGGCATGCTTCCTTTCTTTCTATGTCTTGCCCTTTTCTCTACTGAATGAAAATTTTGTTTTCCTGGTGCTATATTTCAGGTTCCCTCCCTGCCTGTGGCTCTTGCTGTGGCTAAATGCAGCATATTTGTTGTTGATATACTGTTATGTTCAAAGCTCTCTTGGTTTGCGTAAGAATTTTATAAGTTGTTAATGTCAATGGACTGCCTGTAAAACCCAATGATGCTGTGTACTGTTAAACTTTTTTATTAATGATCTATCAGAAATATATGTTACTACCCAGTAGTCTGGTAGCAGTCCTTATCGATTATCAAACTGGTCAATTTGTTCTCTCTAGAAACATTGTTCATTAATTACTTAGCACCAAAACTATGTTAGGAAGAGATTTCTTTGGGATGTCAAGAATGCGTTTTAGGTTTAAAGTGTTTGCGATTTACAAATGCATGCTTCCATGGTGATCAATTAAAGTAGGAAAAATGCTTTGATGACTGCCAGTCAACCACAAGTTTTGGTTATGTGAGCTAAAGGCTAGAATTCATCAAACACACAGAAGCCATCAAGTCGCATCATGAGGGTCATCAAATCTTGGATTACAGGCTCTTTGTCAAGGAAATGACCGTTGGCTTTATTTTTCACTGTCCGCTATGTGTCTTTCTTGTTGTTGCCTTCAGGAAACTTGCTTATTGTGCTGGAGCGTAAGAGTTCACGTAATAATCACAAAAACAATATTTAGGGAATGTTAAAATGGTTGGAAGCAGCGTCATATTCGCAGGTTAGGTATTCTTCAGCCAACTAGAGAAATCAAGCTGAAAGGAGGCAACAGAGACAGAGACAAGAGGTTTCAAACGGCGAAGGCCTGTTGTGTCATGCCACCAAAATTTATCCTCGATACCATTAGACTTTTGTCTGGTTTGACGGTTGGTTCTTGGGTGATCTATTGGCTAGGGGCCTAACTCACGTCAATAACATTCCCTGAAGAAGATTTCGAGGTCTGGGCTCGACTGGACTCAAGACATTTTCACTAATCACATTGATCCGATCCTGTGTAGTTTTAGAATTCTCAGTCAAGTAAGCTTGTCCTAGCCGTGCACAACTTCAGTGACCATTCCATACAATTCATCACCCTAAACCCTTTCGAAGAATGCATTGATTAATGTGGTAACATTTGACACAAAATGCAAAAGCAAAGATAAAAAGTTGAGCCAACAGCAGTGGGTTTGTCGGTAGTGTGTTACTCTTAATTTCAATAATTATGATTCAAACTCTATCGGCCTTCAATTACACAAGAAAATGGTTGAAAAGTTGATGTACAATATGAGACAAGTTGTTGTCAAAACAACAAATCACAATCATAGATTCCGATTTCCTTTAAATATCTAAACAAATTTATTAATGACAGCTGACATAAGTGGTAAAGGTTTGGATTTGTGAATGGAAGGCATCCGAGTTTAAATCCCATGATCCCTCATTAATTGGTGATCAATAATTCTAACAAACTTCATAAAAAAAGAAGTCTATAAATCTATAAAAAGATTGACAGGTTTTCTTAGCCGTGGAGATGATACTATTTCCTTAAATTGTAATTAACCATCTATCCTAACCATGCCTCATGCACCCGTCCGCCGACCTACTTTTGAATGATAAATTTGCCTCGTGTCCAAAGGGGAAAACGTGAATTTATAGACAGTTGTGACGGTGTAAACAAAAGCTTGGGGAGTTAGGTTGAAGCATAGGCTGTTTGGTACAACGAATAGAATGAATAAAATAATAAGAAGAAAAATTATGTAATTCATGATATATTTTATATAATTTATTTATATAAAATTAAATCATTAAATAAATTATTTATAAGATGACTCAATTTTTTAAAAATAAAGAGAATCTATTTATTTCATGAATAATTTTTTTTATAATACAAATATAGCGCATGTAAATGATAAAAATCATATTACAAAATATAAATAATTTTCCTCCCTATCTTATCTTAGCATATCAATTGCACCTTATTTTCTTGTACTACTATTAAAATATTTTTTTTTCGATATCTAACTCGTGTAGATCTTCGATCTTATTGGCATAAAGAAAGCGATTCCATATGCCATACTCGTTCTTGCGTTCCTCTAATATCCTCGATCTTATTTTTTTTCCCCCTAAAACCGATTTCCATCCTAAAATGTTAGGAGTTTCGTCATTTTATTTAGAGAGATTAAGCTTAACAAGTTCTTAGAGTTACTTGTAAAACGCATTAAGCTTTGTTAATTAATTACGTTAGTAATACTAATTAAGTTACTTGCAAGATATTATCCGCTTATATAAAAAAATGCTTGAGGAGAGAAACTATCTAGGGGAAATTATCATTGGGTGTGTATTAGTGGGTTAAAAATATCGTAATGGTAAAATAAATCAATTTTTATTCATTTTTAGTGTAATGTTCAACTTAATTCCTTATTGATGTAATCTATTTTACCTGTTTTATCCATTTTATCCTTTAAGTTTTTAAACAAAAAAAAATCAACTACTAAAAAAAAAATACATACTCATTCTCACCATTTTATTAAAAGATGAAGTTTATATATATATATATATATATATATATATATATAAAACTAAACTATTGTTAATTCTTTGATTATATTTTATTTTTAATTTTTTTATAATTTTCAAACATCCATTATAATTTCTTGCAGGAAAGAAAATAAAATAGAATTTTTAGTTTAAATAAATATATGTATTGATAAAAAAATTTCTATATATTTGAAGCTATATATTATACATATTTTTTTTAAAAAAAATAATGTAATAGTAAAAAAGCCAAAATTTTATTAAAAAAAATAGTTATCAAGAAAGAAAGAGTAAGGTTTAAAAAGGATAAAATAGGTAAAAGTATGTAAAATAGTTTACATCAATGGGAAATTATCATTACACTAAAGATGGATCAAACTTGCTCATTTCACTATTGTGGTATTTTTAACCCATCAATACACTTAATGATCATTCCCCCAACTACCTATTAGATTTTTTTTAATTAACTGAAATTATACTCGTCGAGCATTGTTTTGTAACCCCCAAAAAAAAATTTACTATACCCGAGCATTGAGTAATTGAGTCAATGAACTCCTAAGAAAAAGAAGGGCAAGCCGTGAGCCACGTTCATCTTAGCATGAAAAATATAGAAAAATCAGATAGGTTCAATTACTCCATAATTAAGTGCCATATTCAATTGGAAAGCCAAATTAATTAAAGCCACAGCCACTGGTTCTTAAAAATGACCGAATAGTGTTATATATAGCTTCGATCAATTCAATTTCAAACTCCTATAAATAACCAACGAAGCAAATTGCTCTAGCCTGTTTCAAGCAAAGGGTCTTGTAAGGTTCGAGCTCCATCGTAACCCAAAAAACCGTAAAATAATGGGGGTGGAAAGAGTGCAAGGCATAGCTAATTTGTCCAAGGACACAATCCCGAAAGAGTTCATTAGGTCAACAAACGAGCAGCCAGGGCTCACCACGGTTCAAGGGACCGTGCTAGAGGTCCCGGTCATCGACCTAGGCGACCCTGATGAGCAAAAGGTGCTCAGAGCCATCGAGGATGCCAGCCGCAATTGGGGAATGTTCCAGGTTTTGAACCATGGCATTCCTGAGGATGTCATAAGGAAGCTGCAAGAGGTTGGCAAGTTTTTCTTCGAGCTTCCGCAAGAAGAAAAAGAAGTTTACGCCAAACCTGAAGGATCTCAAGGCATCGAAGGGTATGGCACAAAGCTTCAAAAGGAACTGGAAGGGAAGAAAGCTTGGGTTGATCATCTCTTCCACAAGATATGGCCTCCCTCTCAAATTAACTATCAGTTTTGGCCTAAAACCCCCCCTTCTTACAGGTTTGGATAATAATATATAATATAATCCACATGATCTCTTCACATGCATGATATATAATTAAACATTTTTATGGTTATAATTTTCAATTTTCCCATATTTTTTCCTGAACCAAACAGCAATTGACCCAGACCTACGTGCCATTATATTGTTGTAGACAAAATTTAACCGAAACTTTCAACAAAAGAAAAAATTTCAATGAAATCTTGATTTAGTGGTAAGGTTGAGGCTTTGAAACCTTTAGATCTCGTACGTGCTTAAGTCCCATTTATACGTGAGTTTGGTCAAACTTTATGTTAAATTTGTCCAATTATATATATATGTTCATATATATGATGTAATACCTTGATATTGATTTTTTTTTTCTTTTACTTATAATTGTGACGGGATGAAAGGGGGGAAAAAAGAGATATGCAGAAAACGACATGACATGATCCTCATCTTACTCCATACTAGTAAATTTGATCAAAGTATGCATTTGTGAGATCTTTAAATTTCTTTATCTCCTCTAATAATTAATGGCAGAGAGGCAAACGAGGAATATACAAAGTACATTCATGGGGTAATAGTCAAGCTGTTTAGGTTCTTTTCGTTAGACTTAGGGCTGGAAGAGCATGAATTGAAGGAGGCCGTCGGTGGAGATAACTTGGTCTACCTTCTCAAGATCAACTATTATCCGCCGTGCCCTCAGCCGGACCTGGCACTCGGCGTGCCTGCTCACACCGACATGTCCTCCATCACCATTCTCGTTCCCAATGATGTGCAGGGCCTCCAAGCTTGTAAGGATAACCTTTGGTATGATGTCAAATACATCCCAAATGCACTCATCATTCACATTGGTGATCAGCTCGAGGTACGTTCTTTGGTCAGTCTTCAACTTTACTGCGCTCTTCAATTCTTGGCAAATGTTCAAAATCATCTCCACTGAGAGCTCGTTTCTGGGAAATTTTATTTTGGCAGATTTTGAGCAATGGCAAGTACAAGAGTGTGCTTCACAGAAGCATAGTGAATAAAGAGCAAACAAGACTTTCATGGCCAGTTTTCTTGGAGCCACCGCCAGAATTAGAAGTAGGGCCTCACCCTAAGCTCATCAATGAAGCGAATCCACCCAAATACAAATCCAAAAAGTACGGTGAATATTGTTACTGCAAGCTTAATAAGATCCCCATGTAAGCATTTTTCTTAAGGGAAAATGCAGCTTAATGTAGGGAAATAATTGCAGTACCGAAGAAATGTGTTAGTATTCTCTATGTTTGGAATTAGTAATGATATGTATAATTTAAGTTATATATTATTATGTTGTACAGACATAATAAATAATAAATAATAAAGTTGTTTTTCAAGGCAGAGAGCCTAGTTTTTCTTTACATCAGATTGACTGCAGACATTTATATAACAACATACTTTAATTTCAAGTAATTTAATTCGTCATATTATAAAGATTCCTAATATTAGAGAAAAATGCAGTTTTGGTTCGAGTCTCATGAATGAGAGAGAAAAAAAAAAGAAGTTCGTAAGAGAGCTTCCTTTCTTTGGGGTTATGATGCGGCTATTATTTCCTTTGGTAGAAAATGTAATAAATTCTATCCTGCTGAATCTATTAACAACTATACTGCAAAAGTATCAAAGGGGAGCACTAACCACAGAGAGGTACAAGAAAGTAAAAGCTCCATCCGCAGCAGGCCAGCATCGCTAGACCGAAAAAGAAACAAACTTAACGGAAAAACTGAAAACAAAGAAATCTGATGTGCATACCATGCTCTGTAGTAGAAATTGAGTAAGGTGTATTACTGTACAGCCAGAGCTTGTCATGGCAGGGTTCATTTGTATATGAACCAACTATTTTTCTTTGCATCAACTTTGACATCCGAGATTTGGATTCTATGTAAATCCTTCTGTCCAAACAGGTACATTGTATATCAGAATCCCCAAACAAAATGAAACCCCTGTGGTGATAAAGGCATATGCATAAGCTCTCCAGGGGTACTTGCTTTCTCTCATTGCATTGAATTCCGCAATGAAAGTAGAAACTGTACTCAGACAACCCAGAAATCCTAATTGTATCCCTGATGCAACAGTGTCGAAGTTCTTGCTCTTTACCTGCACCATACCACTCTGACCTCATCACAACTTGTGAAGTAACAATTACTACAAAGATTTCATGCTCATAGAACATTTATTCTCAAGAAAATAGTTACGAGTATATTTCATGCTCACATTATTATCCAGAAAAAGGATGATACTATAGTAAGGTAGGAAGTGCGGCTGCATAATTAATTGGCAGATGAGGAGCTTCCTTTTAGCCAGTAGAAGAAAATTCATGATTCAGATAATGAATGAGCCATCCATATCGCCGTTAAATGGAAGCTTATCTCAATGCGCATGCATGAAGATGCAAAAGAGCGAATTTGGCAGATTTTAAATAAAAAAGAATGGACTAAGGATAGAAACCATTCAACGAGTTCTTACCGACTTTATCAATGTGGAGAGTGCTGCCATTATGCAAGAAGCAGAAACATTGGCAATCAAAGTCCCAAATGGAAGCCATCTCAGAATCCCAGACTTTCCTAAGCCACGTCCATTTAGTCGAGCTAAAAACCACCTGAGCCACACTCCCAGTGGTCCTACTAAGCAAGCCAGCCATAGCTGAGCTCCACTGCTACCACTGCCAAATTCCTTCTTGAGTAGTGCTCCACTCACACTCAATAAAGCACCTAGAACTAGCAATAACACCACCATTGCTGCTAACTGACGCCTGCAGCCATTGAGATTCCAACTACTACAAGTGCTAGGGACTTCTTCTTTTGTGCCTGTATTAATCCTTTTGAGAATCCACCTGAAACCTTTGGCTGTCTCAATCCCAAAAATAAGGGAATAAGCTGCAAGAAACAAGCCTGCAGGAAAAAAAAAATAGTTAAAATTTCCTTGACCGTTTGAGCCAAGGGAAGACTTCTTTCTCATTAGATTTGGGTTGGGTAACCAATACACTTCGCCACTCAATTAGGCCATTACCTGTCAGAAATCCAAGCACGGCTTGTACCCAATGGCCATTTGCACTAAGATCAAGCATTTTTTGATCCCAACCACTGAAAGTTGTGAGACTTCCCAAATAGCCAGTAGTCAATCCAATTGCCAAAATATCAGATACCTGAGATATGTCTCCTTTGAAAACAACACCAAACCACCCCATCAAGAAAGAACCAACCTGGAAGAATATGTAACTAAGTTAGCAAGAGAACAAGAACTTCAAAGATATTCATATGAGGTGAAACAAAGAGAAATTCAAAGAAAATCTTAGTTAAACTAGTAGTGCAGAAACCAACCCAAGCATCCATCAATCCCAAAAAAAGATGTTCCTAATTAACTAAGGCTGGAAATAGTTGTCAACCATCATAAATTCTGTGGTTGACATTTAAATTATTTTTAGTTAACCCCAAAAACACATTAGTTTAATTAAATATCCAGAATCTATGGATTAACTTTAAGTTCTTTGAGCAGCATGTCCAGTGCATGCATCCATTGTGGCATTACTGACAGTAGCTCCTATTCTATCTATCATCAATTTATCACTGCTAACATTACGGAGGACAAACTGCTCAATTAGCATTAGACCAATCAAATCAAAATCTTGTGCCATTATAGAGGACAAACCAACGTGCATGAATGTTTACTAATTAATGGTATGTTTGCATGTATGGGTGTGCATGAGTTAGTGAAAGGGAGAGAGTAAGAGACCATATTAGAAGGAAGGTTCGGGAATACGATTGTCTCGCTGCTGGTTACACCTGCAACACTAGGTCCAAAAAGTTTTTCCAAAAAATATCTTGTTATCACCTGCAAAATTATCAAAAGTCAGACCTTTTAAGGGAGAAGGAAAAAAAAAAAAAAAACAGATTCATACATTTTGTATATCAAAAGTTAGAATTTGCAACTAGAATAATATACTTTAAATACTATATATACCATTAACATGTTTATCTCCTGACCTGCAACTCTCAGAAAAGGAACAGGAAAAATTGATATCACATTATCTGAAATTTGGAACCAAGGAGTAACCATAGTGGCACTCTGCAGGCTAGAGCATGGGCTAAAACATTGAATGCTAGTCATTAAAGCAATGGCAGCTATTGCTTTTCAGATTTGGCCATTTTGCAACCCTCAGTGCTTCCATGAATGAAAACAAAGCATCATTGTTATTATTTATACTTACAAATAATGCTGGCAGAGAAGATTTTTTTGAAGAAAAACTCTAATACGCCAACTTCAAATCGCAAAGCTATAATGAAGACTGATAATTAACCAATGAAACTTTCTGACTTAATAATTTACTGTCACCAATTCATTAAACTCAGTATATAGAAGGTCAAGTATATTACCCCAAGAATTCCAAAAACGGCCAAATGGATAAGACATGATATATACTCCAATGACAGAGGAAGACCTTGTTTTTCCTGCACAAGGAAGCACAAGGCACATAATTCACTTGCATAATCAGAGCCTAAGCGAAGTTTGATATGCATACTATTACAGAGAAAGAGAATCAGAGAGGAAACAACTAACTGAATGTTTACTTGTTTTTTATCTTCAGGGTTCGTCAGCGGATCAATTGGAAGAGGAGATGTAACATCCTCTGGCAAGGGCAAAATGAAAGAGATTGCATTTAATTCTTCTGGATGAATAACTGCCCCACTTTCCGTTGCACGATCAACAGACAAACGGACACTACTACTCACACTGTGTCTATGGCTCTGAAGAGCGCGATCACCAATATCTCCTGCCTCAGAAACAGTTTCACTATGAATGTCATCATCATTTTGAAGGGACACAGCGCTTGATATACTAAGAGAGCGTCTCCTTAATGAAGAGACAGGACTGCTTGCCATACTGAATGATCCATTTCGTGTTGGTTCACAGTTAGTAGCACGATCCATAGCACTCCTGTCAGAAATATCAGATTTCATCCCTCTTGGTAAAACTAAACAGAAAACTTGTAATGTTTATTGGTAAACCATTACTAGTAGTAGTGGTGCAGCTCTTGAGAATTGCGATGGTTTGGTTAATTATACTTGCTGCAGTGACAGCTAAAGATTGCCAAGTACATTTGTTAAGCTAAACTCCATACATGTAACAACAAGGGATTTCGCTTACACAAATTTTCATAACGAAAAGTTCATCTTAAAGACAAAAACATAAGGACAACAGCATTGTAAGCATTTAAACATAGGTTGTTGAAGAGATAAGAAAAAGAATTATCTAATAGAACCGTCAAATGGTAATGTGAAAGCTGTTCAAATGGGACCTATTCGGACTGTTTTTTGAATAATTGAAGTTATTGAGCAGGAAGAAATTTATTCTTCAAGATAAAATCATTCATATGACTTCATTGCGCTTAAAAACACAAGTATCGTCTGACACTGATTTATTCAAGATTTTCCATACTAAAATGGAGTGGTTCACACAGATCAGCAACCGAACATAGTTCATTAAAGCATGGTATGTTGCTTTAAAATTGATAATTCCAATAAAGATAAGGTGAATGCCAAGACCAAATTATAGCTACCAAATCCAACCATTTAAAAAATTTCCAAAATGAAAAAGGGCGCTTGACGTGATGGAAACATGCCTAAGCAATGAAGTATAGCCACTCAAACAGAACGAACATAACAGTATACAGGAAAGGTATAATTCTGTAACATTTATAAAAAAAGAAAAAAAAGGAACACCCTCATGCTGAAAGTCTAAAACTGGCGTATGCAGCTTAGCCAATTTGTTGGAAGGAAAAGGCTAGCAAGGACCAACAATATGTGGAACTAAAGGATATCTATCAATTTAATTGTATTCTTCCAATAAGAAAAAAGAAATAAATTTCCTCAAGGGTTAGCTGAAGCAGCAAATACTAGTAATAGTTTCTTATATATTCCCTTAGAGATGAAGCATATCAGAAAGCCTTTCCAAGACCTACTTTTTCTTTCTGTCAATTATTCTTTGATTTTTAGGACTGTTTGAACATTGAAACAAATTTAACAACTAAAAAGTTTGAATATTTTGATAACCCTTATCGATTAAAGGAGGCAAGCAACCATAAACAAAAAGGAAAAAATGAAAAAGAAAACCCCTTTAGCACTTATTAAAATATCTTACCAAAGAAAAAAAAAAGTGAAGTTTCCAAATAATTGAAGTGGTTATGATAGAGTGAGGGAGAGAACAGGGTAGATAAATCAATCAAATAAAGACAAAAGAAACTCTGAACCCACTCTTCTTTTCTGGTGATCTTCCGTTACATTCAAGTGGATCCCACGTTTGATGAAAGAGTAATTACATTGTAGTAGTAATCAACAAGAAACTTTTGCAATTTAAATGGGAACAATCTCCATAGCCATAACCATAAATCAACATCCTTTTCAATTCAAGCTTTAAAGATGTGTCCTCCACTAACAGAACAAACCAAAATAAAAACGACGAAAAGGTGCATAACATAAAACTATTTATTTAAGCCGACTTTAATCCAATTGGGTTTCAGCTGAACAGAAAAAAAAAAATCTTAAAAAGGTGAAACTTTTCCAGTTTCTGTTTATACTAAAATACTATATAAGTAGTTGAACGTAACAACAGAACAAAAGCCCAGATTAACAATACGAGAAGCTGATAAATAAAGTAAAGAACGGGCTTCAAATCAGAGCCGAAGCTAACTTTGCTTTAAATGCAACGCGGTTAAATAATAGTAATAGAGACACAAGTGGTGTACCGAGTAACAGTAGTTGAATTTTTTGAACCGCCGCAAACAAAGAATAACTGAACAGAGGATTCAAAGCCAAAAAAACGCGTCAGAAAGAAGAACCAGAGGACATGGGGTTTTAATGGCGCAATAAGATTTGGATGTTTGGTGCTAGGAATTAAGACCCGTTAAGCAGATGAAGGAGCTGGACGTTCGCAATGGAGATGAAGGCTTCGGCAGATTGAAACAAATAAAAATTTTTAAAAAAAAGAGAGAGAGAAAGAAACAGACTTTTGATTGGTTTCAGTTTCAGACAATGACGGAAACAGGGACCCTGGTTTCCATGTGATGATATGTATGAAGGCACAGAAGAGAATATATATCTATATAAAGAAAGAGAGAGAGGTGATGTACTGATGTTAGGGTGTTAGCCACTTGGCTTTTTACGCGCTTCAGTTTTTCTATTCTTCGCCGTTTAGGGTTGAGACTTGAGAGGGCACGGGGCGCACGGCACTACAAAAACAAGCGTCGTGGTTCATTCATTCATTCATGGAGATTGTTGGAAGTAAAAGAAAAGATAAATTAGTCTTCAAAAAAAAGCTTTTTATATTTTTTCAACTATTGTCGTGATTTTGAAGTTATGTCATGTCATCTTGAAATTATAAAAAGATACTGGTAGTACCGTGGAGTATCCAATATAATAAAATAAAATAAAATAAAATACAAAATCAATGGTGAAAACATGAGAATCCTAAATCATTAACAACTCATGTCATCAATTTTTTTTTATTTTGGATTTTGGGTTCTTAGATTAAAGTAAGGAATATATTTTTTCATATGAAATTAATAGAGGGAGATCGAGGCAGCGTAGTTAAACCATTAAAGAAAAGAGTGGCATTGACGGATTTTGACTGCATTTTTGCGGTTTTGGGTTAATCAAAGAACAAAACCCAAGGCCAAATTTTAGTGGTGGAGAATAATGTTAACCATCCGACCTTCCCCTATAGCGAGCTAAAGAAAATTTATCATATGTTTAGGTGGCTTATCTTCGATTAATTCATTTGTCCAAGAACAAATGGAATTTAATTTTATTGAGCCAAATGGTTTATCTTCATACATGGTTTTGCGATGAAAGTTTGGTTTCTTATAGGCTTTAGCCTTATCTTCATTGAGTGAAAGCGAAATGTTTAATTAAGAAACTTTAATACAAGTTTTTAATTTCTTTGAGTACGTTAGGAGACAATTAATGAACACAAAAATCAACAGGAATCTCCAATTATGCAATGCCACACTCTAAGAGCCGTTTGTTACTTTCCCTAGAAAAATTTTTTACAAAGACTGATTCCATGTGGAGTGTTTATAGAGAATAACTTTTCATGATAAAATAAATTGACACATTTTGTTGATGATAAAAAGCTTTAATTAAATTCTATAGAAAGTTGTTTAACACATTTGGTTAGTTCAAACTTTTAATAAAAAATTTTGTTTATTGTCTAATATATCATTATCATTGTTTAACCATTTTTTACTAGATGATTAAATATGGTCGTTTTTGAAATTTTATTGTTTTAACACTTTCTCTTATACTAAGAAATTCACTTTCTCACCCCCCTCCCCCTAAAATTACTTTTTCTCATACTAGAGAAAGTAATTTTAAAAGGATCACAACTTTCTATAATTTTAAACATATCAAAACATAAAAAGTAATTTCATTACTTTACTTTTCAGAAAAAGTAGATTAAAATTTTCGTACCAAATAGACTTCAAGATAAATTAATTAATTTATTAGATTTTAAATCATCTTTCTTTTGTTTTTTTTTTGGTCAGATCATCTTTCTTTTGTGCTTCTTCGAAAGTAATCAACAATTCATGTCACTTAACTCGTGGTTCCTTACCTTAAAAAAAAAAAAAAGAACTCGTGGTTCCTATATGAAGAGCACCACTGCACCACTGTATTCATTGATTGATTTTAGACATAAAGTTTTTTGATTTGACCAAAAAAAAAAGGAAAAATCTCGTGGTTCCTACATAAAGAAATTTTGGGATTGTTTGGTCTTATTTTATTTAAACCAATTATCAGTATATACTAGAATTTCACCTGGGTTTTCTCCTTGAAAATTTATTTTATTTTAAATATTCAAGTAATATTTTTTTTAGAAAAACGAAATAGTCAATAAGAACAAATAGTTTTGAGAGAAAAAAAAGTAAATAGTACCTCAAAAATGAAATAAATACTAAAAGACAAAAATATTTAACAAAATATATATAAAAATGATTTTGATATACATACTCATACATATAATAAATAATAATGATATATGAAACATGAATTAACTCGCACTCAGTATGTACTATCAGTATCTGGACAAACCAATCGTTACATTCCAAAATCTATTTAAATATATCAATAGTTGAATTTATTAAAAAGAAGAAGAAAAATATGTCTTGACTTACTTAAAACTATCTCGTCTGATATATCTTTTCATGATTTATATAATTTTAAAGCGTATCATAAAAGTTTAGTTCAATGTTCAATAAATTATTATCTTATCTATAAGGTAAGTTTCATATTTTTTAAAATTCGAGTGAAAGGATTTTAGAATAAAAATAAGTGAGATCATTTGATGAAAAGCCGTGTCAAGCGGAATAATTTTAGACTAATCTTGTAACAAAGCTCTAAAAAAGAGATTAAGCGTAGGACTCTTTCCATTCATAGTACCTTTGCATTCGATAAGTTTTACCTAAGAATTACTACTAACAAATTATAATAATAAATAAAAATAAAAAGTTGAATTCTAACCCTAAAAAGACTAAACCTATAAAATTAATCAAATAAAAATAAAAAGTTAAAGCCTTAAATAGTAAATACTCTAAATCCTCAAAACTCAAATCTTATATATAAATAAAAGTAAAAATTTGACTAGTGTTATGAAAGTGGACAAATGCAAGTTATGCAAATTGTATAAGATGTAAAAATCTGCAGGATGAATAGTGCATATCACTATTGATGAATAGTGCGTGGGGCCCACATATGAAAATTTCAAACCGTGGGGCCTACATATACAAAATTTTCAAAGTTTGCATAGTAATTATTTCGTCTATAAATTGATATCGAATGAAGAGAAGAAATCATTAGATCCCTCTTCTTTCGTTTTCTCTCTCTCTCTCTCTCTCTCTCTCTCTCTCTCTCTCTCTCTCTCTCTCTCCTTTGTTCATACTTGCTTCTTATTCCAATCTTAATTAACATACTTTCCATAACACGTTATCAGCACGAGTGTTCTAAAGAGAAGCAATTTTTGAATTTTGCACGAGTGTTCTAAAGTGAAGCAAGTTTAAAGCTTGGTAAGTTCTTAAGGTTTGATTCCATATAAAAAATTATTATTTTATTTAACCTTTTTCTTTACACTAGATAATTTGAATTTTTATTGTGTAAAGATTTACTTCTAAACATTTTTGACACCAGAAGTTGTCAACCTAATTTTGACACCAGAAGTTGTCAACCTAATTGAGACCATTCGTTTCAGAATTATGGCAAATATTGAAAAGCCCAAATTCCAAATTTTGGATGTAAGTGGCAATAACTATTTGTCATGGTGTCTCGATATTGCACTGCATCTCCAAGGCCAAGGTCTTGCAGCTACCATTGATGAAAATGGAAATGCTAATGATAAAGATAAGGCAAATGCTTTGATTTTTATCCGTCGGCATCTAAGTGATAGCCTAAAAGTTCAATATCTATCTGTCCGAGATCCCTTGATCTTATGGACAAGATTGAAAGAGCGGTATGATCATACCAAAACTGTCATCCTCCCTCAAGCACAATATGATTGGCAACATCTGAGGTTGCAGGATTTCAAGTCCGTGTCCGATTATAATTCGGCATTGTATGATATTGTATCACGGCTTGAACTTTGTGGTGTTAAGCTTACTGAGGTTGAGCTTTTAGAGAAAACATTCTCCACCTTTCATGCTTCGAATATTGTATTGCAACAGTAATACCGGCAGCGCCAGTTTAAAACATATTCTGAATTGATCTCAGTCCTGTTGACTGCAGAACAAACAAATGAGTTGCTGCTTAAAAATCATGATTTAAAACCTGCTGGCTCTAAGGCATTTCCTGAAGCAAATGCCGGCTCAAGTAAGAATGTTGGCCGTCCTAGAGGCCGTGAGCGCAGGCATGGGAATTTTTTCCGTAAGGGTGGTGGGAGATTTAACCGTAATATAAATAACTCCCCATACAACCCTAAAGGTAAAAAGCCCATGAAGAAGCATGATGATAGTACCTGTCATCGTTGTGGAATGACTAGTCATTGGTCACTTACCTGTCGTACGGCCAGACATTTGGTTGATCTATACCAAGCATCCCAGAAGGATAAAAGCAAGCATGTTGAGACCCATGCCATTGACCTAACTGAGACTAATGCTGAAGTCAATAAGGTTTTGGTCAATGAAAGCTGTCATATTCTTAGCAATGAAAAACCTTTTAAGGTTTCTGATTTCTTTTTATAATGTTGATGAAAATAATAAGTCCCCAGAAATAGATCCTGAGGGTTCTCATCTATGTTTTGCCATACCCTTGGATAATTATGTTACCAAGGAAGATATTAAATAAAAATGGTCGTCAAAATCCGTGAGGTCTTGAAGTACCAAAGCGGACAATATCCATAAGCTGAAATAAAAATCATGAGTTTTATTCCATATTTGTTGGTTTATATTTTGCATCATATTATTAATTTGTTAAATTTTATGGAACTTGACACCTGAAGTTGTCAAGATAAATGCAAATGGGACACATTGAGAAAAAGGAAGATATATTTTTGCTTGATAGTGCTACAACGCATACTATACATTGTAGCAAACACTTTTTCTCAAATGTGACATTGCGTAAGGCAAATGTTTAGACAATATCTGGTCCTGTTAATATTATAGATGACTATGGGACTACCACAGTTATTTTGCCAAATGGCACAACATTGTATCTTGAAGATGCATTGTTGAGCGGTAGATAAAAAAGAAAACTACTTAGCTACAAAGATGTACGCCGTAATGGGTACCATCTAGAAACAATTAATGAGCAAAATAAGGAATTTCTTTGCATCACTTCCTACTGGATGGGCCAGAAGACCATCCATGAGAAGCTGAAAGCTTCTAGTATGGGATTATATTATATCCCAATACGAGCTATAGAATCATATGCTACGATGCCCTGGAAACTAATGAACCCTGATGTGTTCGGACTTTGGCATGATCGCCTTGGTCATCAAGGAGCTACAATGATGCAAAGAATCCTTAAAAATACTCGTGGACACCTTTTAAAAGATACAAAGGTGTTGTTGTCCAAAGATTATATTTGTGAATCTTATTCACAAGAAAAGCTCATTACTAAACCTTTCATGACAAAGGTTGATTATGAATCCCCTTTATTTTTGCAAAGAATCCAGGGTGATATCTGTGGGCCGATTCAGCCTGCAAGTGGACCATTTAGATATTTCATGGTACTAGTGGATGCATCCTGCAGATGGTCCCATGTTTGCCTATTATCAATGCGCAATGTGAACTTTGTTGATGAGGACAAAGCTCCCATCCTCAGCGTGGGGTCAAGTTGTTTTACATACTGCATCTTTAATTAGATTGCGCCCCACTACTTCTCATTTATATTCCCCCCTTCAGTTAGTCTTGGGCCAGGAGCCAGACATTTCATATCTTCACACCTTTGGTTGTGCGGTACAAGTGCCTGTAGCACCACCACAAAGGACCAAAATGGGTCCCCAACGCCATTTGGGCATTTATGTTGGGTTTGATTCACCGTCTATTATTCGGTTCCTTGAACCATTGACGAGTGATTTATTTACCGCTAGATTTGCGGATTGTCATTTTGATAAGACAGTATTCCTATCACTTGGGATACCAAAAGCTTCCACATATGGAAAGCAGAAAAATGTCAAGATTTTCTCATGGAATGAGAAAAATTTGTCTCATTTAGACCCAAGAACAACTGAATGTGAAAATGAGGTGCAACGATTGATCCATTTACAAGCTATTGCAAATCAAATGCCTGATGCATTTAATGAGACTGCTAAAGTTACAAAGTCTCATATCCCAGCTGCGAATGTTCCAGCTAGGATAGATGTTCCTGAAGAACCACCTGAAATGGATCAAATGTCCAGCGCCTGAAGCGTGGTAGACCGATGGGATCAAAGGACACTATTCCTCGAAAAAGAAGGGGGAGGAATTTAGAATCTGCTCTAGATGAGCATAATTCTGCTCCAGATGAGTATAATTCTGCTCCAGATGAGCACATTAATCTTTCTCGAGGAAAGCAAATTGCACCTGAAGTGGCACAACATAATATTCAAAGAGAGCATATTACCCCTGAAGTGGCACAAGTTCATGAGCATATTGCCCCTGAAGTGGTACAAACCCATGAAAAGATCACCAACCTTGGGAATACTGAAATTTCTATCAGTTATCATAATGAGATATGGGATCGAAATGAGATAATCATCAATGATGCATTTGCTCTCTCAGTTGCTCATGAGATTATGAATGATGATTATGAACCTCGGTCTATAACCGAATGCCGTCATAGGCGAGATTGGCCTAAATGGGAGGAAACAATCCAAGCTGAATTGGCTTCCCTTGCCAAACGTAATGTTTTTGGGCTTATTACTAAAACCTCCGACAATGTAAAACCTGTTGGATACAAATGGGTCTTTTTCCCGAAACGAAATGAGAAAAACGAGATCGTGAGGTATAAAGCCCGACTCGTAGCCCAAGGTTTCCTGTAGAGGCCTAGGATAGATTATGATGAAACATATTCACCAGTAGTGAATATAGTTATCTTTCGTTTCCTTATAAGTTGGGTTGCCCAGGAAAATTTTGAAATGCGTCTTATGGACGTTGTGACGGCATATTTATATGGTTCATTAGATTCCAATATCTATATGAAAATTCCCAAAGGTTTCAAAATGCCTGAAGCATACACTCCCCGCAACTTATTCTCAATAAAGTTGCAAAGATATTTATATGGGTTAAAGCAATCCGGCCGCATGTGGTACCAACGTTTAAGTGAATACCTGACTAAGGAATGGTACATAAATGATCCCATCTGCCCATGCGTGTTTATTAAAAGATCTGAAACCGGATTTGCTATTATAGCAGTTTATGTCGACGACATGAATTTAATTGGGACTCATGAAGAGCTATCTGAAACTGCTGAATATTTGAAAAAGGAGTTTGAGGTTAAAGATTTGGATAAAACCAAACTATGCCTTGGTCTAAAGCTTGAGCACAAAAAGAATGGAATACTTGTCCATCAGTCAGCATACACTGAGAGATTGTTTAGACGTTTTAACATGGACAAGGCTCACCCATTGAGCACCCATATGGTTGTAAGGTCTCTTGACCCCCAAAAGGACCTGTTTCGTCCTAAAGAATCTGGTGAGGATATACTTGGTCTTGAAGTACCATACCTTAATGCAATCGGGGCTTTAATGTACTTGGCACAGTGCACGAGACCAGATATCGCTTTTGTGGTAAATTTGTTGGCACGTTTCAGTTCTAAGCCAACCCGGAGACATTGGAATGGGATTAAAAATATCTTCCGTTATCTCCGAGGAACCATTGATTTGGGGTTATTCTATTCCAAGAATACTACTAACTCTGGTTTAGTAGGTTATGCTGATGCAGGATATAAATCTGATCCGCACAGAGCTCGCTCCCAAACCGGTTATCTATTTTGCTATAATGATACAGCCATTTCTTGGCGTTCCACTAAGCAAACACTAGTTGCTACATCTTCCAACCACTCTGAAATTATTTCCCTCTATGAGGCCGGAAGAGAGTGTGTTTGGTTAAGATCTATGATATCACATATTCACAATGCTAGTGGATTTAAACCAGTGATAGATTCTCCCACTATAATTTATGAGGATAATACTGCTTGTGTTGCACAAGTCAGGGGAGGATATATTAAAGGTGATAGGACCAAGCACATCTCGCCGAAATTTTTCTATACTCATGAACTCCAAGAAAGTCGACAAGTTGATGTTAAACAGATTCGCTCCGTCGATAATCTTGCAGATTTGTTTACCAAATCTTTGCCAACATCAACATTTGAGAAATTATTTTATGGCATTGGTATGCGGCGAGTCAGTAAAATGCAAGATTGAATTCCCCAGAAGTGAAAATATTTAGATGCTCCAGAAGTAGCAGTTTGTTTTATCTCAAGGGAAGCGATTATGGACATAAGTGCACTGTACTCTTTTTTCCTTCTATCTGGTTTTTGTCACACTGGGTTTTTCCGGCTTAAGGTTTTTAATGAGGCAGTAATAGCACGTTCAATCAGGCCACTGAAGTAGGCCTACCTATATTGTCCTGAAGACAAATAGATTGTCCTGAAGACAAATAGATTGTCCTAAAGACAAGCACATATTGTCCTGAAGACATATTAGACGGACTTAATTGTATTGTACTCTTTTTTGCTTATGTTCGGTTTTTTCCCACTGGGTTTTTCCGAGTTAAGGTTTTTAATGAGGCAGTACATGTCCAAATTTTAATAGTGGCATTTGTCCAAGGGGGAGTGTTATGAAAGTGGACAAATGCAAGTTGTGCAAATTATCTAAGATGTGAAAATCTGCAGGATGAATAGTGCATATCACTATTGATGAATAGTGCGTGGCGCCTACATGTGAAAATTTCAAACCGTTGGGCCTACATGTACAAAATTTTCAAAGTTTGCATAGTAATTATTTCGTCTATAAATTGATATCAAATGAAGAGAAGAAATCATTAGATATCTTTTCTTTCGTTTTTTTTCTCTTTCTCTCTCTCTCTCTCTCTTTCTCTCCTTTGTTCATACTTACTTCTTGTTCCAATCTTAATTAACATACTTTCCATAACAACTAGGACTACTTATAAAACTATAGTTTTATACCTTCTAATAGTAATATGTCACGTCAGAATTTTTAAATTTTTATAAAACTTTACAATGCACTATAATACACACAATTATTTAAGTAAAAAAACTTTTTTTACATTCTTTTTTTCTTTTCACAAACTCAAAATTTTTTGCTATAATTTATTAAAACCCTATTCCAATAATACCCTAAATTTTAGAACTTATCCTAAAAATTTGTTTTTAACTTTGGGTTGAATTTTGATCAAATATGGGTTTCTTAATTAAATAATTATATGTAATAAGACTCATTATAGAGTTTTGTAAAAACTTTAAAATATGACGTGACGTGTTATTATTGGAGGGTGTAAAATTCCTCTTTTACAAACAATCCTGATCAAATATTTTCTCAATAAATAACATAACTATAATAAAAGTATTTATATATAATAATATGATTCATATTACCTATAATATAATTATTTTTCCAACAATGCTAAAATGAAGGGACCATAATTTTTTTGCCAATAGTATCCATCATTAATGGAAAAATTAATATTAAAAATTTAAAAATTTAAAAAAGAAAAAAGGAAAAAAAAAAAGAGGTTCTAAATAAAAAATTTGTAAAATGAAAAAAAAAAGGAAACGGAAGAGTGGTGATGTGGCCCCCTTCCTTTGGAGAAATTATTTTATGGGACTGTCCCACCACGTCAGTCATGGGACCAACCAGTAGAATATTGCCAACAAAGAAGTTTTTCCTACATTTACTAAAACCCTACCTCCATTATGTCCTTAATTTCAGAACTTACCCATTAACTTCCACTTTTTTAAACTAGGGGCTAAACCTATTGCTAAATTAAGGACCAACTTTCAGCTAGTATTTTGAGTTGGCAAATTTTTACTGGTTTGTCCCATAGCTGATATGGTGGGACGGTCCCATGATATAATTTTTCCTTCCTTTGGCACTTTGGTAAGAGTTTTCAATTATAATAATAATAATAATAATAATAATAATAATAACAACTAGAATTTCACCAGGGCTTCGCGCCTGGAATTTTTTTTTCTAATTTTAAATATCTAAATAATATTTTTGAAAAAAAAAAGAAAATTAATGGTGACAAATACTTTTGAAAAAAGCAAAAAATTGCCTAAAAATAAAATAAATAATATATTAGTATTGTATAAAAAAAAGGGTAAAAAAAATATAAATAAAAATAATTTTGACATACATAATTACATATATAACAAGTAAATATGATATATTTAAAAAGATGAATTAACCCACACTTGATATACATATTATTAATATTTTGACAAACCAACTACTATATTTCATGATCTATAAATATATCAACAGTTGGATTTTAAAAAAAAAGATCAATTGTAGAAAATTTTTATTCATAGTACTTTTGTATTCATTAAGTTTTGCCTAAGAATGAACACTAACAAATTGTAATAATTAAAAAATAAAAGGTTAAATTCTAGCCCTAAAAAAATGGATCTAGAAAATTAATCAAATAAAAAAATAAAAAGGTTAAAGTCTAAAATAATAAATAGACCTTCAAGCCTCACGCTCGAACTATATATATAAATAGGGAAGGATCCATTTACATCTGGTGTAAAATTAAAAGTTTTACACTATTTTTATAACGTGACGTATGATTAATATCTTAACAGTCCGACTGTTGGGTTTAACGGTATACTCAAATCTATTACACATGTAAAATTTTAAGTCAATCTGATATTTGTATGATTTTGATTTAGACTCTAATTTTTTTAATATTTTTAATATATGTTTAATGGTAAAAAATTTTATCGCATTAAAACATAGGCGAAACATTTTAAATTAACTTGAAATTTTGCGTGTACGATGTATATGAATAGAGTATACAATTCAACGATTGGATTAATCAAATTTTTATCCTACGTTAACTTATGAAATGATATAAAACTCTTAATCTTACATCGGGTGTAAAATGATCCATCGAGGGGTGTAAATGAACAGCATGTTCGGTGAATGGTTCGTGAACAAGCTCGGTTAAGATTTGTTTATGTTCGTTTGGTAAGGTAAATGAACGAGTTTGAACAAAAATTTAGTGTTCATTTAATAAACGAGCCGAGCTTGAACAATATGTGTTCAATTCGTTTATGTTCACAAATAGGCTCATTTAATGTTCGTTTAGAGCTCGTTTGTTCGTTTGTTATATTTATTATTTATTAAAATATTAGATATAATAATATAATATAAATAATTATATTTATATTTATAATTTAATTAGTTTTATTTTCTATTATATATTTAATAATTACAAATATATTGATAATTATATTAAGATAATTTTTATTAAATAATTAAATTTAATAGTTTATTATTAGTATTTGTTCGTGAACATATTTATTTAAAGTAAATGAACACATTTACGAACAAGATAAATGAACGCGTTTATGAACTATTTATGAATTGTTCACGAACAAAATAAATAAACACGAACACGAGCTCGAACATAAAGTCACTGTTCATTTACGTAAATAAACGAGCTCGAACAGACATTTTGTTCTTGAACATACCCGATTCCATGTTTGAGTTCATTTATATTCGTTTATTTACACCCCTCATCCTCATACAAATAATATAGCTAAAAATAAAAGTAATATTTATATATAATAATAAGATCCATGTCACCTATAATACAATTATTTTTCTAACAATATTACAATTAATGGATCTTTTTTTTTTCAATAGGATCCATCACTAAGGGAAAAAATGAAAAAAAAAAAAGTTTGCGAATTAAGAATTAAAAAATTAAAAGGAAAAAAAGAAAATGGATAAAAAGATTAAAAATTGAAAAAAGAAAGAAAGAATGTGAGTTTAGGAAAATAAAAAGTAAAAAATGAAAAAAAAAAGAAAAGAGAAGGGATAGCGTGATTTGCCTCCCCCCCTAAAGCTTAGGTAAGAGGTTTCATTGTCTATACATAATATTATGTTTATCCCCAAAAAACTCCTCTCAAGATATCCACGTCATCGTTGTTGTGGATTTTTTCCCTAATTTTTAATTTTGATTTTGTTAATTTTATTAATTAAAACATAATAACTCCCCCCTCTTTCTCTATCTCTCGACTTTTCCCCTAACGCCACCAACCATTCGCCTTTGTTATTGCATTATACCCCATTCTAATTCCCAAAATCCATGTGCCTTCCACTGCTCCTTCTCATGCCTGACCCGCAGCCGTAATAGCTCCAGCAAGGAATACTCGAACAAATATCCATCTCTCTTTCTTTACTGTGGCAACGGTTTCAGGTTGCTAGGCCGAAGACAAATTTAAGCCACCTCTGGGGGAAACTTGATGCAAACTTACTATCAAACAACTATTTCGTTCCCTCCGAGAACTCTCCATCGCCAACCTGACTCGGAGGCAGCCAGCCACCATGGACTCCATTGGGTTGTAGCTTCCAATAGTGGCTGTAGAAAAAACGTAAGATACTTCCAATTAATTTTGCTATGAAATGAGTCAAAGAGAATTTTAGAGTTTTTGAAAACTAGTAGAGTAAATTCATTATGATTTCTATTGCATCATGCTCGATTAGTAATCATGGTTTCAACTGTATTTCTTGATTTATGATTTTAAGTCAAATGGCTGAATGTTCTGAAAGTTAAATTTGAGTTTTTAATCTAGGAATTTGAAACATGAGCATTACTTCAAGAAATGGTTAAAATTTGTGCAGGTCATTAAGCAGTTGTTATGTTATCAATCATCGTACTTAATTTAAATTTAGATCATATATTAAACTGAAATATATTCTTTTTAAGGAATACTTTTACTATTTTTTGAAAACTTAATTTTCTTCCATTGAATTGCTTAGTTCTCAAAGAAAATTTGTATAGATTAATTTATATAATCCAGATTTATAATATAATATTTATCAAATTTACCAAGTTCTTTTGAAGGCTGGCTATTTAAGGGTTATAAGGATTTGGACCTAGACTCTGACCTTTGTTTGAGACCTACCATTTCTATGCTGGACTTCATCTATTATATTCATTCTATTTGTTTTCTATTTTTATGTCAGATTTATGGTGGATGCTATTTTAGTATTTGACAAATGATGCATATGCCAGTCTATCATTTTAGTGCATACTATAGAAGTGAATAATTTAATAGTGTCATTTTATGAAGTCTTATTGTTAGTATGCCAAAGAAATCATATGCGTATATTGTAAATACTATTATGTTGTACAGTCGGCTTCTCATTTGTTATTTCTACTAATAGTGTTCGTTTTAAGGTGGTAGAGTTACCCAAATTTGTTTTTGCTTAGGTGAAAGATAAAGGAGAATGCAGTTCTCTTATAAGCCTCTACTCATTCCCCTGTCAAGTCCACAGTTAAGAGCCATCATGTGCAGGTAGAAACTGCAACACCTCCTGATGCAGCACCAGATACCCAGATTTCCAGCAACAATGATGCACAAAATGGGTACGAGCTCAGTTTCCTCAAATTGATAAGGTAACTTTCTGTCTCCTCAAATGTAAAAGAAAAAGTTTAAGAGAATTTCTTTGAAAAAAAAAAAGACTTGCAATGCATATTTGGGTCACAATATCCTATGGTTGCAACTTCATACTTTTGTTTTGTGAAATTTGTAGGCAGTTAAAATGGATGTTCTCTCCTAATTACTTAGTATTTAGTTGGTTTTTAGTATTTTTTTATAATGTCTACCGATTGTTTAGTTTTTTATTAAAATCCATGTATTATTGTCTTTACTAAGGAAAGATGGCGATGCTTCTTGCAATTTTTTTCACAATAAGAGTTTGGAGATTTAATTTGTTTGATGGGGTGTAAGGAAGTAAAATCATGATATATGGCAAGTAGAACATTGAAAACTTATGGGATGAGAATTTATCAACAAAAGGATCTTCAGCTTTGATTCGTAGGTACCAATTACAAACGTAATGTAAACTCTCTTTTTGCTCTTTTCAATTTACAGTTTTAATTAGTATTAACAAAGAAAATATTGAAAGACTTATATCTCAAATTTAGCATTGATTCAACTATGCATATGTTTAATCCTAATGTATGATGAAAGAAACAGTTGGCCTTTTGGCCCAAGAACTCATAATAGGAAGCAGATGTTGCGGCATGTAGAGGAGGCAATAATTTTTAGATTATAAGGATTGAAAAATATTGTTGTTAATAGGGCCTTTGTTTGGGAACTAGAGTCTTGATGATACGATACTGAGCATGTTCATATCTCTTTTTGGATTCATTTACATATAAGCTTTGATCTCTCTATATCATCTACAAAATTCTAATTCCTAACAAGCAGAAAAAAAAATATATGTATAAAAGAATCAAGAATTAGAGGGAATTAAACAATTGCTTACTTGGATATATAGAGAGTGGTCTACTTAATATTATTTATTATACCTATAATGAAATTTTAATTATATTTACAAAAACAACTCTTATATATTGCAGGAAGAAGTACAAGATTGGTGAATGACCCACACTTTTGAGACAAGTCAAAGAAAATGACAGCTGCTACAAGAGATAATGTCAGTTACACAAATGCTATAAGATCATATACAAGACTTTTAAGTTTATCTACTATGAATGTGGTCAATTTATCATTGTACTGATTTCAAATTTTCAAGAATTATAGGAATTAAAATTACATGGTTTACATTATGTTCTTTTGAGGATAATATTTTTTTGAGGATAATGTATAACATTATATATTATTACGTAGAATTTTATCACTCCATCTTTATGCTTGCAAATATTTTTGAAAATAAATTCCATTAATTTTCTGTTGTATGATAAGAAACCAATATTTCATGACATTATTACCAATTTTCTTTGAAACTTTGTTTTCATGCCTATCTAATAATTTTCAGCTATATAATACTATGCCCTGTATAATTTCTTATACATATTATTGAAAAGCTAAATATATGTTTTTAAATAAATAAATCTTTTAGATCTGACATGGAAAAATTATATATATAAGGTTACCCGCAACGCAAGCGCGGGTCTCAATTCTTGTAAGTTTTATAGTTTTATAGATATAGATTTATAGATTATAATTTACGTTAGAAATAAAAAAAAAAGAAAAGAGATTCTAAATAAAAAAATTTTTAAAATGAAAAAAAAAAAGGAAAATGAAGAGTGGGGACGTGGCATCCTCCCTATACCTCTTTCGTAACAACTTTCGGTTATAGTTTATAGATTTATAGATTTACAAATTTATAGATTTATAGATAGATTTATAGATTTATATATTTATAGATATGTATAAATATATATATATATATATGTATATATATAGCTAATGTTTCATTAAAGCAATCAATAAATAAAAAACGAATTCCTCTTTTAATTGAGATGATTAGATGTTGGAATCCATATAAGAAGTCTTTACCATGTAGTGACAAATCCGGCTCAAAAAGCATTAGTCTTGGATTAAGAACCCCAGATACCCTCAGTTAAACCAAAAAAATAAAAAGTCTCAAGATCTCCTAGTCCTACTATGTTTGATAATAGAGGTGTTCATGGGCTGGGTCAGGTCGGGCCTATGCAAGAATTTACAAGAGATATGCTTGCCCAAGCCCAACCTAGCCATACAATTGGAGCCTCTTCTTTTATCCAAGTCCGACTCTAAAATATTTATATAAGCTCGAGGTCTATCTAAAAGTTTGTTTAATTTTTTTCAAATATTAATTTTAAAAATTAATTTATATAAATTTATAATATAAATAAAAGTAAATCAACACATATTCAAAAAATTATTATCCAAGACAATTTCATAAAGTTTCAAAGTTTAAATACTACTAATATTTGAAAAAACCAATATCATGTTAAAAGAAGAAGAAGAAGAAGAAAACACCTATATTAATAAATAAAATAAATATATAAAATATATATTTATATTAAATAATAGCAAACGGGCTGAACTCGGACATTTATATCTATGACTAAGTTTGGCCCATTTTCTAAAAGGACCTAAAATTTTGTCTAAGTCCGGTCCTTAAATTTAAAATTATTGTTCAAACTCTCCCAAATATCGGGTGGGTTTACGTACAGGCTTGAGAGGGTAACTCGGCCTTTGGACAGCTTTATTTGATAGGAAAGAAACAGGAATGAAAGAAAGTAAGTGAGAAAATATAACTTTCTTTTATTTGGTATAACGGAAATACACCTAAAGAAAGAAATAGAAGGGTTCATTTCGCTATTATTTCTTTAGAATCATTTCCGTCCAAATTGAACAAAAATATGAGGGAAATAAAGTGATTGTTGATTTTAATACATGAAAAAAATTATTACAACCTTAATATTTATTTCTATTTACAAAATCTACCACTGCTAATAAATAATATTTAAAGTACATTTTTAATAAAAAATAAATAAGGATAAAATTCATATTAATTAAAATAAGTTTCATTTATTTTCTATTTCTTACTTATATTAAACAATGAAAAGAATCAATTTGTTTCTTTCCTTTTTATTTCCTTCAATGCTATCATTTCTTTTCTTTTTTTTTTTTAATTTCCTTCATTACTATGAAGCATAAGGAAAGTAATATAAACTTCTTTTCTTCCTTACCTATTTCATTTTCCTACCTATTTTATTTTCTTACTATTTCTTTCCCTTATACTAAATATAGGCTTAGATAATACCTTTCCTTATTTCCTATATATAAAAAAAAATCATGAAATGAAAGTTATATAATATATAATATAAAATCAATAACAGCCACATGTGCACGCATGCTTAGACAAGACACCATCTAATATCAAATTGGCCTAAAAATGTAAATACATAAAGTCTTATTACTTTAATTCCTAAAGTCAGCAAACCTCAGACCGTTAATCAATTTCACCCCATAGGTCTTTGTAATACGTCTTATAAAATTGTCTCAAAAATTCTTGTGAATAGGATAAGACCTCTACTTAAGGATATCATAGGTCCTAATCAAACTTGTTTCTTGCCTGGTAGAAAATGTTCGAATAATGTCATTCTACTTCAAGAAATTGTTCATTCCTTCAATACTAAAGCAGGAAAAATTGGTAATATGGTAATTAAACTAAATCTCGACAAAGCTTATGATAGATTAGAATGGAGCTTCATTAGAGAAGCACTAATTTTTTGCAACTTTCCTGATGGCCTTGTTAATTTGATATTGAACTGTATTAGCTCTGTTAGCATGTCTATCTTGATTAATGGTTTAAAATCTGAACCGTTTCATCCCTCAAGAGGTATAAAACAACGTGATCCCCTTTCCCCTTATATTTTTATTCTCTGTGTGGAATATTTGTCTTTAAGAATTTGTAATTAGGTTGATAATGGGAATTGGTCTACATTCAAAATCTCCAGAAATGGCCCAAGCATTTCCCATCTGTTTTTTGCGGATGACCTCCTCTTTTTGGCAAAAGCCACTATGGAGAATTGCGTCAGCATAAATAAAGTGCTATCGGAATTTTTCGCTCTATCTGGGCAAATTATCAATGGCCAAAAATCGAAGATTTTATTCTCTAAGAACACCTGTATGGTAATAAGAAATGCAATCGTGGACAACATGGGATTCAACTAGGTCAATGACATTGGAAAATACTTGGGTTTTCCTATCTCACATATGAAATCGAAGGAAAGAGAATGTCAATTTATTGTGGATAAGATTGCTGCCAAACTAGTAGGCTGGAAGTCCAAGTTTCTTGCAATGGCAGGAAGAACTACGCTTATCAATGCGACTCTTATAGCTACCTCAGCTTACTATATGCAAGACATGGTTCTACCTTCCTCGATTCACAAACAGATTGATAAGATTTGCATAAATTTCCTTTGGGAAAGTACTGCAGAGAAAAGGAAATTACATCTTATTAGTTGGGAAAAGGTCACTGATCGAAAAGACAATGGAGGCCATGGGTTGAAAGCCAACAAGCATTTGAATACAGCCTATATGAGTAAGTTAGGCTGGCTCCTTTAAAACAATCATAATATTCTATGGTTTCAAGTGCTTAAGGAAAAATATATCAAGAACTACCGCCAACCTACTAACTGTTCTTCTATTTGGAAAGGGATCGCAAACAGTAGTAAAGTACTATAAGAGGGACTAAGATGGGTTGTGAGAAAGGATGATAGGATTAATTTTTGGGAAGATGACTGGTCGGGAGTGGGATCGTTGAGGAAATTCTTGCATGGACCACTGAACCTTGGAGAGTATGAATGAAGAGTTATTGACTATTTTGATGAGGAAGGGAATTTGAATCTTGATCAAATCAGATGGGATATGCCACAAAAACTGCAGGATATCATTGTGGCTACACCAATTCAAACTACTTGTTATGCTAGGGATACTCTTGCATGGAAAGGTTCCACTAATGGTGATTTCAATATTAGAGAAGCATATGAGATTGCAAAAAATTGTCCTCAAACTTCAGGAGTTAGATGATCTTGGATATGGAAATGTGACACCTTGCCAAAAATTAAGCATTTTATCTGGTTACTCAACCATGAGAGAATAACTTCTAAAGATTTGCTTAACTACATAGGAATTACAGCTGATGCCACCTGTCCTTGTTGCCGACTCCAAGTTGAAGACATCAATCATGCATTCAGAGGGTGCATTGCAGCTATTAGGATCTGGAGAACAGTCAGGCCTCCTATATCCTGCATTTAATCCTTTTTGATGAATTTCAAATAATGGCTTAGACACAACTATTATGACAACACTCCTTCAAATGTTTTCAACATCCCTTGGAGAATTGTCTTCCCCTTTATCATTTGGTCCATCTGGCGCCAAAGAAACGATACTATTTTTGGAATACAACAGAAAGCTGCCAAGAAGATTGTCAAGGAAGCCAAAGCTCAAATTTCGGAATTTTATGCTCTTTCTTTTCTGGATAAAAGTATTGCTAGAAAAACTGAAATCAGAGATGTTAAATGGATCCTTCCCCCGAATGGTTACATCAAACTTAACATTGATGGAGCGTCACAGGGTAATCCAGGTTTGGCTGGGGCAGGGGGTATCTTTAGAGATAACACGGGAAAGTTCATTTGTTGCTTCCAGAGAAAAATTGGTTTTACTACCAGTACTGGTGCTGAATTTTGGGCTTTAAGAGAAGGAATGCTTATTGCCAGAGATAAAGGATTCCAGAATTTAATAATTGAATATGATTCTCAGCTTGCTATAACTCTTATCAAGAATCACCATAATAAGAAACATAGTCACATTTCTCTTATATCGGATTGCAGGTATCTCATGGACCACTTAAGTGTGCAATCGCTGGAGCATACTCTTAAGGAAAGAAATAATTGTGCGGATAAGCTTGCTAAATTTAGTTGCACTATGGCAACTTCTCTTGTGTATTATGAAGAACCTCATCCTTTTCTTATGCTTGAACTGCTAGCTGATCAAATGGGATTTTCATTTCCCAGAAGTTGTAATGTTGCTTTTAATGATCCGGCCTTAATGACTGCTGATCAAGTTTTTGTAAGGGATTCGTCCCAGATACTGTTTTAAGCAATGAAAACCTTCTTTCTGACCAAAAGAAAAAAGGAAAATTAAAGGGCAAAACAGAAAAAGCCTAACATGTTCGACCATCCAATAATAATTTAACTAATTTAGTATTAAATAGTACTCTTTCAGTCTCATTTTATTTATCTATGTTTCCTTTTTAAGCCTTAATTTATTTATCCTTTATCATAAATAAACAATTAATACATTTTAATTCTCAATTTTATCCTTTTTTATTACTATCATGTCATTATATAAAATTTCAAAAGTACTTGCAAAAATAAAAAATAATAAAAGTAATTCAACCCAATTCAACCATTTTTTTCTTAAACTTTTTAAAAATCAATGAGACAAATATGAGAGTAATAACTTATGAGTTTTCTTTTCTTTATTTATTTATTTAAAAAATAAGGATTGAGAAGCATACGAATTATTAAACCAAAAAATGATAGGATGTGTACTAGTATTTTCTTATTATTTTTATTTTAAATAATTGAAAAGTCGGTGGTTTTATATATAATATTTTTTATTTTTGATATAAGAAAATCGTTTAGAAAAAAAAGGAAAAAAACAACCTGGCAGTCGACGTAGCCCAGGCCCACCAATCTCAACCCATAGGCCCACACTGAGAGCCCAAAAAAACAAGGCGAACCCGAAGCTAATCTTTTATTTATTTGTTATATATTTTTTTATAGTAGTATTAATTAATAATGCGAAGCCACAAGCCAGTCAAACACCCCCGAAACGGATAAACCACCAAATTGTCCAAACCGTCAGATCAAATCCAACTCCACATATTTACCGTTCGATCTCCAACAATCTGGCCTCTAAACAAGCAAGGAAAAAAGCCCGCCACCAATAGTCTTGGCGCACACATAGGAAACACAGACAAATAGGAAAGCAAAAAAAAAAGCCCCCCGGTGAGGAAACTTGTTTCGTTTCTTTTGGGCCTTTTCTAGAATCTTCTCGAAGGCAATGGCCGAGGCCACCAGCACCGAGAGATCCACTGGCACAGTCAAATGGTTCAGTGCCCAAAAGGGTTTCGGTTTCATAGCTCCCGACGACGGCGGCGACGACCTTTTCGTCCACCAAACCTCTATTCTTTCCCATGGCTTTCGCACCCTCTCAGATAATCAACCCGTCGAGTTCGCCGTCGATTTCGGAGAAGACGGCCGCGCTAAGGCCGTTGATGTGAGTGCCATTCCACGATCTCGCCGCCCTTCCCGTGGTGGTCGCGGTGGTGGAAGAGGAGGATCTTTTGGTGGAAGAGGTAGAGGTGGTGGTGGTGGTTATAGGAGAGGTGGTTATGGTGGTGGTGCTGGCGGTGGCCCGTGTTATAATTGTGGGAGGATGGGGCATTTGGCGAGGGACTGTTATCAAAGTGGTGGCAGTACAAGGTACAGTGGAGGCCGTGGAACTGGAGGTGGAGAGGGTGGTGGAAGTAGAAGATACGGTGGCGGAGGAGGCGGTGCTGGAGGAGGAGGAGCAGCTGGGTCAGAATGTTTTAATTGTGGAGAAGAAGGTCATTTTGCAAGGGATTGCCCCAATAAATGATTTAGAAAAGAAGATTTGAAGGTTTCTGTGGCTACATTGTTTTGGGGGTATTGGTATTTTTCTATGGCGTTGCTGGCAAAGGGAGTTATCCGCAAAAGAAGAAGAAATCGGAAAGTTCTTTATTTTTCCGATTAGATTTTTCTGTTCCCACTTGTTTCTGAGTGATTTGGTAACCTCGGTAAAAAAGAAAAAAAAAAAAAGGCTTTATTGTTTTATATGATGTGTCATTACTATTGTTATTTTCATTTCTTATCAATTCTTGTTTATTAATCATTAATTCATAGTCTTCATATGTGCAGTATGAATTGGGAAAAAAATATGTCTTCCTCGAAGGATGTTTCTTTTGTTTGTTATGTTTCTTCATGTTGATCCGTCCATTGTTTTGCTGTTTCTTGAGTACCCATTTTAAGTTTGATACTTGAAAGTTGAAAATGGAAAAGTATGAACATGACTTGGGGATATCAGCTGGTATTAATATGAGGGTCCTGATTTTGGAGTATATGTGGATAAAATGTTTTGGCATTTTGTTCTTTTTATCTTGAAACATAAATAATATTGTGGACATTGTTTTTTTGGTTGTTTTGGAAAATCGTATCTTTGAAAGGTACATTGAGAGCAAAATACAACTTTAAGACTTTCTAGAGATTCGCGGGTCTCTACTTGCTCGTTAGCTGCATTGGATTAAGAGCATCTCAAAGGCCTTGATGAAGCAATCTGTCCCGACAGATATACATGCACTCTCAACTTATCTGTTTCCTTTCAGAGAAAATGAGGACCAAATCGTCTATGTCTGGTGGGCCTTATAATCCTTATCCTGCTTTATAACATTTGAGAGGTTGTTTTTGGATTGGTTGAGATTGCATATACAGTGAATCCTTGATAAGATTCAGTATATGGCCTTAATGTCTAGGTTCTGCTTTTATGTTTAATTTGTTTTTTCCTTTTCATAGACTGCTAAAATAACTTTTCTATGTTGATTAATCCGTTTATTCATGGGGAAAAATGAAAAAGAAACATGTACTTCTAATACAGCAACTGTTCTGTATCAATGAGATGGCATAATGATACTGAATTTTTTGGATTATTTGTATCAATGAGTCAAAACTTGGAATTGGACTGTTTGAGTCATCCCATATGTTTGGGCTGATAGTCATATTAATGAGGCATTCACAATCGTGAACATATCATTGTATTGATTAAACATATTATAGATTAGATACTGCACTTAGGTGTTTATAATATCAAACCCTGTAAATTTGAACAGAGAACAACACATGCAAGCAGAATTTCTTGGTATTATCATAGTGGAATAAAAATATAATCCTGGTGCACTAGAATCAACTTTATCATACTGCTTCTCTCTCTTTATATTGTCTTTTCTCTATTTAGTTTCGGAAAAATGTTTTGCGATTAGGACAGGAGTTATTTGGCCATGGGCGAATACGTATTACAAACCTAATGATCAGTAAATGAGACTACAAAGTAGTTAGTTGTCAAAGTAGTGTTTCTTTTATATGGAATTTAAGAATCTCTCATTGAGCTCATGAGCTGTTCTCTGTTCTGTGAAATCTTTTTCCATTGTTCTAAAGCAACAAGGACAAGAGTGTTTGTAAGGTCAAAGACCTGATCCTTTGTAGCATACTGGACTTCATTGTCGCATAATATTGCGTTTAAGAATCTCTCATTGAGGTCATGAGCTGTTCTCTGTTCTGTGAAATCTTTTTCATTGTTCTAAAGCAACAAGGACAAGAGTGTTTGTAAGGTCAAAGACCTGATCCTTTGTAGCATACTGGACTTCATTGTGGCATAATATTGCGTTTAAACCCCATGAAGAAGGTAAATATTGATGCTTATGCATAGAAAATATGTAGCTTCGGCCATCAAATTCTACTTAGTGTCTGGTCCTTGCAAGGTCACCCCAATTTGAAAAACCATATTATGTCATTGACTATTCTTGTTTTATTCTAATCGTACCGTCTAGATTTTTGTTGGTTTTCAAGTCTTGACTCTATGGAGCTTTCAGTGAAGACTTTCAGAACTTGGTTTTGTGGTGGAACTGAGTTCACTATGACATAAAAGTGGATCATAGTTGCCTACAGTGAATGAAGGTTAAGATATTGCTTTGATGAATACATTGTACAGTGAACTTTGTAGGTGGTGAACTGCCAATGTTATTTACTACTTGAGGGTTAATATGTTCCTCAGTAAGTAGCCTTTGTGGAATGCTGTTAAAAGATGTGATTTTAGGTGTAACTTTTAAAAGTGAAGAATATTGGGGGAATCTGATAACAAAGACTGCTCCTAATGACATGAGGTTTAGGTTCCCTTACTTTAGGCCATTGGAAGTTATTTTCAGAGATCAAGTAGAAATTGTGTTTAGAAGCTTTTTCTATATAAATACTAGAATAGTCATGCAGACTTCCGGTTCCCTTGGTTGTTGTTGAAAAATTGGCGAATATGAGTTAATTTCTTTGGTTTCATGTAGTTGGTGGTCTATCTGGTAGGAATTCCATTTTGCTGATCATGTGAAGTGAAAAGAACTTGGTAAGTACTCTGTTCTTTGGACTGTGTGTTTGATAAGTTTCATTAAGTCACTGCTGCTTTGCTTTTAGTACGGTGGTAGTTATTATAAATCAAGGCCAAGGAGAAAGATAACCCACAGTTTCTTTAATCATTCATTTGTTTACAGGAGAAAACTTGACAGTTTGCTGACTCTCTGGAGTCTGTATTTCACTAGTGTATGAACTAACTTATATTCCTATATATTATGAAAAAAAGATAAGAAAAATGGGACTTGCAGAGACAACAAGAAGACTATAATTATTGTAGGTGACCATTTCATTAGAACTGTTTGTACCACAATTTATAATTTTTGGCCGATGGGCTAAGGGAGAAACAAGCAAGCATTAACATGAAGATAAGATCATTCAAGGGTGATCGGCCTGATAGAAGAGATGAGCTGTGGCAAGGTTAGCAGGCTTTAAATGGTAGTTAAAGTCATGACAATCATGGAGGAGGATCAGCAACAATGAATCTGTCAGAGATTAAGCCTTGTGTTTAATCTGGAATATTTGAATTCAAAGAGGCATAATCTCAGAACGTTGATATCAATCCGAATACAGTTATAAAAGGTGGAACTTGAGGAAACAAAGGACACGAACAATCATCCACAGAAACCTCTTCAACACTCGAAGACTGCCCGATGGCTCTTAATTTCTAGCATTTTCCCTTAGGCTTTTTTAAGTCCTTTTTCTTTTTCCTTGGCATAAACTCCTCTTGTTTCTTGTTTTACATCTTCCTTTTACTTTCGTTTACTGTTTTGTTGTTTAAGCCACCGTCGGCCTCTTTTTATCTTGTACTGTTTTGACCGATACCTCAGATCGGCCTAGCTTTCAATCATATTTCAATGCAAGTTTCCCTTTGATCGAATCTTTGTTCTTTACTTTTGTAAAGCGCTTAAGCAAAATCACCTAGTAGATTTAATGATTTAAACAGTCCGACTGTGACTTTAAACCAGAACTCACATCTTTTCCTTTTTTTACTTTTGTTGTTTTTTAACAAAAGTAACTGGCACGTCCGTAAATCGGTCAGGAGATTTTTTGCCACAACAAGAACATTACAACTGAATTATTTGCTTGACCTTGTTTTGCAACTTTTGATTTCAAACGTAGAATGGGCCTTTCCTTTTTTAACCATTGTAACTTTGTTTCACCCTCATCAACATTATCATGAATATTCCGCACGGATTGAAATTCTGAGTCGGACTGGATGCTCTGAGTAGTAGCATAAAGAATGTTGGACAAAGGAGAAATCGGATTTTGTGTTCACCATGATCCTTGGTCTTAATCACGCCCTAAAGATCGGCTCATCTAAAGTATTGTGCGCTAAGGAGGTCTGGGTTTCAAATCATGTTTCGAGAGATTGAGATTGTTTTAATCAGAATTGCAGGTGATACATAAAAAAAACAGGCCTGAGAAGGATTACATGTCAAAATTTCAAGTTTATTCATGCGAGTTCCTGCGAAGGTAGTTCAATGGTGTTTGTACAAAATCTGTGTAAGGAGCGTAAGACAAGAGGGGGTTGGATATTTGATTATTTTACTTGCTTTGAAGTTTTTGGAGTGGCAATTCAACAGGAATTGCAGGAACAATAATATTATTATTTCAACAATGATGTAAACTCTCAGTTGAATGAGCCAATTGGATATTAAGAATAAGTTTGAGGGTAGCTTGCAATCTCTGACCATCATGTACACCGTTCCATGGTTCTTGGAATCTTGGTAGAATCAGCAGTTGGAACACATATATCCCCAGGCTGCAATCCCAACCCGGTCTTTACTACCTTTTAAGATTGCCCTAATCCACAAACATTTGTTCATGGAGCCTCTAAACGATCCTCACAATTGAATAAGGTTTTATTCGAAATCTTGTGAATTCCGTGGGTACACATGCGTTGGTTCCCGAAATCTCCAGTGTTTTTGGTCCGGGTCATGAAATCTATCTTACAATTTTACATTTTTAAATCTAAAATAAAATTATTTTCATTTAGCCTGGATGAATTTGGCTACTCCATTTAATGAAGAGACTTTCCGTTTCCATAGATCCTCATTGCTCATATTTTGCGGAAATATATGCTGAAAACTCCATGAGCCAGATCCTTCCATGTGTTTCTATATGGGATGATATATACAATTTGGACATATTCTATTGTATTTACAATTGGTAGATTCTTACATAATGGTGATTAGATAAGGCACAAAATCATCAAGCAGCCACGCTATTTTCAAGTCTTTTTTCTTCTAAATTTTGTCTGTCAAGTGCAAAGTCTTTGGACAGAACAAAACGACAGAGGTGAAGGTAACACTTCGCAAAGCTGCAGCTTTAATGGATTGGGGTCCGAAATCAATTTTCTTCCACATTACATTACATGTTCGTCGTGTCGAAGTCCAAGGTTCAACCTTTATGCAATACAGATTTGACTTGAACTATTCACCATATAGAAAATTTTCATCTACTATTGTTTGCCCCCAAATATGTCTTTGATAATATCAAAGATATATTTCATTTATTTTCTAAAATAAATTTTCGGATACACTTACCAGCCCGTTATTCACTTTTTTAATCCTTTTTTTTTTGGTCATATATGGACTAACTCCATATACTTGGGTTAAAAGGTTTGAGATAGATACCATTTATATTTCTTGGATGAATTTTACCATCCAAGTCTTTTAAATTATAAACATTTTTGGGTAAAACTTTTTCTATAACAAATGACCCTTCCCAATTTGGTGACCACTTACCCAAGCTTCTATCTTTGCATCCTAAAGGCAAAATAGCTTTCCATACAATTTCACCTTCTTCAAAGGTTTTTGGATGAACCTTTTTATTGTAAGCAACCATGACTTGCCTTTTGTGTACAATCATGCTTTCTAAAGCTTTTATTCTAATCTCGTCCAAATTCTCTAATTCAGCTATCATCAACTCTTTGTATTCCTCAGGCAACAAATCTTGTTGTAAAGCCATCCTTAAAGACCAAATATTTATTTCTAAAGGTAAAACGGCATCATGGCCGTACACTAAAGCATAAGGAGTAACTCCAGTAGCTGTTTTCTTTGAATTTCTATGAGCCCATAAAGCATCTGATAATAATTCGTGCCATATTTTTGGATTATCTTCAACCATTTTTTCAATGATTTGCTTTATGGTTTTATTTGTAGATTCTACTTGACCATTAGCCTGGGGATAATAAGGGGTTGAATGAATCACCTTAAACCCCATAGCCTTAGCATATTCTTTAACATCATCATTATTAAATATGGTCCCTTGGTCAGTAGTTACTGTTTCTGGGATTCCGAACCTATGAATAATATTTTCTTTTAGAACCTTAATTACAGTTTGATGATTGACTGACTTTAAAGGAATTGCTTCTGTCCATTTCGTAAAATAATCAGTAACGACTAAAATGAATGTATGTTGGCCTGAGGATGGAGGATGAATTTTACCTATAAGATCCATTGCCCAACCTCTAAATGGCCAAGGCTTTATAACTCCATGCATTTCACTTGCAGGCACTCTTTGAATTGGACCATGTTTTTGACAAGCTTCACATCCTTTTGCATATGTTATGCAATGTTCAGTCATTTTAGGCCAATAATACCCATATCTTCTAATCAACCATTTCATTTTATTTCCTGCTTGATGTGCACCACAAATGCCTTCATGTACTTCTCCCATCACTCTTAAACTCTCTAAACCATGTAAGCATTTCAAAAGCACACCATCAGGGCTTCTCTTATATAAATCTTCTCCAACCAAGCAATAGTTCAATGAACATAACCGAGTTTTACAGTCAAATTTTCCTTGAGGATTCTTCAGATATGTAACGATTGGAATTCTCCAATCTTCTTCAGTATCTAAAGGTTGAATCTCAACTGAAGGTTGTCTTATCAAGGCAGATTCTAAAGTTTGAACTTTGGTTGAGTCTTCAATTAATAAAGACTTAAAACCTGATGCCCACTGAGCCATATCATTTGCTTCTTGATTGTATAATCTCGGGATATATAACAATTCAACATCCATGAAACAACTTATGAGTTTTATAGCCAACTCATAATATTGTAACAAAGAATCACTCAAACATTTATATTCCCCGATTAATTGCTTAATGACTAGTTGCGAATCCCCTACTATTTTGACTGAAGAAACATTCATTCCTTTCAAAATTTCTAAACCTACAATCAAAGCTTCATATTCAGCTTGATTGTTTGAACAAGGAAAATCTAATTTAAATGCGAACTCTGACTTACAATTCAAAGGTGATATTAAAACCACTCCTGCTCCTGCTCCATATTCTGTTTTAGACCCATCAAACATTAAAGTCCAAGGAAGAATATTTATATTTGGAATTTCACTTATTTCTTCAGATACATCAAGACAAGGGTGATCAGCCAAAAAATCGGCTAAAGCTTGCCCTTTAACAGCCTTTTGTGGAACATAATGTAAAGAGAATTCAGATAAGGCAATAACCCACTTACCAATTCTATTCCGTAAAACCGGTTTATTCAACATATATTTAATCACATCAGTTTTACATATCAAATATACTGTCTCAGTGATGAGATAATATCTAAGTTTCATACAAGCAAAATATACAGCAAGGCATAACTTTTCAATTGAAGAGTATTTCTTCTCAATATCATTTAAAGTTCTGCTAAGATAATATATTGCTTGTTCCTTTCCTTTCTCATCATCTTGTGCTAGTAGACTTCCAAATGACACATCAGTTGCCGAAGTATACAGCTTGAGAGGTCTAGTTGGAGCTACCAAGACTGGTGGATTGATTAAGTATTTCTTTATTTCTTCAAAGGCTTCTTGTTGGGAATCTCCCCAAACAAATTCTTCTTCATTCTTCAACCTAAGCAACGGCGTGAATGCCGAAATCTTGCCTGCACAATTTGAAATAAAACGTCTTAAGTAATTCACTTGTCCCAAAAATCTTTGGAGTTCTTTTTTATTCTTTGGAGATTTAGCTTCTAAGATTGCTTTTGCTTTGTTTCTATCTACTTCAATACCTTTCTTATGGACAAGAAAGCCTAAAAAATGACCAGCAAAAACACCAAATGCACATTTCAAAGGATTCAGTTTAAGTTTATGAAATCTCATTCTATTAAAAGCTTGCCTTAATTGAGACAAATGCATTTCAAAACAAGTTGACTTGACTGCAATGTCATCAATATAGACCTCCATAAACTCTCCAATCATATCATGAAAAATTGCATTCATTGCCCTTTGATAAGTTGCTCCAGCATTCTTAAGACCAAAAGGCATTACTACACATTCAAAGGTACCTATTGCACCCGGGCAACGAAAAGCTGTTTTATGTATATCTTCCTCAGCTATATAAATTTGATTATACCCAGAATATCCATCCATAAAAGATAGGATTTCATTACCTGAAGCTGAATCTACTAACATATCAGCTATAGGCATTGTGTATTCATCTTTTGGTGTTGCATGATTTAAATTTCTGAAATCAATACATATTCTAAGCTTTCCATTTTTTTTAAGTACAGGCACTATGTTAGATAACCACTCAACATACCTGGTTGGTCGAATGAAGTTTGATTTGAGAAGCCTTTCAATCTCAGCCTTTACTTTAGGATAAACATCAGGTGCTACCCTTCTAGCTGCTTGCTTGTAAGGTTTTATGCCTGGTTTTATGGGAAGTCTGTGTTCAACCAAGTGTCTATCCAATCCAGGCATCTCATCATATTCCCAAGCAAAGCAATCTTTAAATTCTCTCAACAAAGAAATTAACTCTCTTTGTTGTTCTTCAGGTAACAAGGAATTAATAAAGGTAGGCCTATTTTCTCCTTCACCCAAGTTCACTTCAAGCAATGGATCTTGAGTTTCCATCTTTTCCCACTCTCTCTTATTTGTTCCCAAAAACTTAACATCTTCTATGTTTTCAATTTTTTCATCTACTTCCATAATGCAATCCGTAACTGAAACGGCTGTGTTATATGACTTTTTTTCAACTGAGTAATTGTGCAATCTTCTAAATAAAGCCGAAATTTCGGCCAATTTTACTTTATCCTTAATTTGATTCCGTATCATCTTCACAATCTAGCTCTTCAATGACCACAGATGATGGTCTTAATGAATCCAAAATAGCCTCCATTGCTTGTGGAGAAATTGAAGGATTACTAGTCAAGGCTGAAACACTTGCATCTTGTCTATTGCTACCTTCTTCAAGTCTCAAAGGACCAAACATATTATCATAAAATTGGGCATCCAAATTACTTGCATTGACTGTAAAAGGTCTATTATCAGCCATGATTATTTCAACCTCCCTATTACGCTTCCAAATAAGCAAGAACTGATGCAATGAAGAAGGAATCACGCTATTAGAGTGAATCCAATCTCTCCCTAATAAGGCATTATAGGAAGTGATTGAATTAATGACAAAAAAGATGGTTGTCATATTTATATTGCCAATTTCTAAATCTACAGGCAAGATTCCCAAGGCTTGTGTTACTCCACCATCAAAGCCCGAAATTATAATTTATGTAGGGAGCAATTCACCTTCATTAGAATGAATCATTCTCATTGTCCTTGAAGGAAGGATATTAACTGCAGCTCCATTATCCACCAAAATTCTTCTAACTTGAACTCCATTCAACAGAGCACGTATATACAGAGGCCTCAGATGCTGAGTTAACTCAACTGGTGGCCTGAGGAAAATAACCCTTCTTGACCTAAGAACCAAGCTCCCTGCTTCATTAGTTGTTCCTGATTCTTCTGTATGTTCTAAAGTCACTTCATTAAATTCCTCAAGCAACTTATTCATTCCTTGACCTTGAGCATCATCCTGAAAGTTCAATTCAGCTGTATCACCAGAATTCATCTCTTCAAATCCATCTTGATTTGCTTGTATAACTTCTTGACTCCCTTCAGCCTTTAAACCTAGTGGTAAAAGATAGTTAATTGACATGTTGGAAGGATACTTCTTCAAATGGCTTGAAATTTCATCTTCCTCATCAGAATCTCTTTTCTTTCTGTCAAACCTATCTTTAGGCTTATTCTCTTCCTCTTTTGCTTCAATTTCTCTACTATATTCAGCATAGTCATCTTCAGGATGATCTTCTTGCATGACAGAGTCTGAGGCAGATTCAGCATCAGATGGAACTTTTTGAAGGAATGCTTTTCCTGTCAAACCCCACTCCTTAGCAACTTCTATGTGCCTCTGTTTAGCTTGTTGGTTAAACCTTTGCCACCTTCCTTTCTGACTCCTAGACATATCCTGATATGGAGGAAGACCAAAATTTTCAGGAGGTTGATAAACTTTACTATACCATTCATCCACAGGTGTTTCTGGGATTTTGAAAGATTTTGGCTTTCTCTCATTTTGAATATTAGGTTGAGCTTCACTTCTTATCCACACGTTAGATCTCGGACTTTGTTGATCATTTGATATTCTTGAAGAACTAACATCAACCTTCATCTTTGGATGAAAAGAAGGAGCACGCCTTTGACCCACATCAACCTTAGCCTTTGTGATAGCACTTTCAACTTGTTCACCATACATAAGTCCCCTGGCTTGAAATTGAAATGTTTGGTTAACAGGAGCTTTATATTCATAAGGTTGATAATGAAGATTCTCTCTCCAAGTGGCACGCCCTCGATAAGAGTGAATGTAACGCCCAGCTCTTCCTCTCATTCCTCTTGCACGACCAAAATAACTTCCTCTAGATGACCCAGAGTTGTTAAAGTATTGGCCTAGATTATCATAAAATCCCTCTTCTTCATCAGCCCAAACAGGCCTTTTTTCTTTAAGATATGGTTGTCTACCATCACCCACAAACTTGCTTGATTGGTGATAACCAGCATAAGGTTTAAACATGACTTCACTTGAGGAATCAACATTAGATTGCAACATTCCAATATGCGGGACCATCATAACTTCCTTGCCTTTTGCTTGGTTGAGTGCTTCCATGCTTTAACCAATTTGATTCAACACCTTGACTGTTTCTTTTTCTTTATTTTGCTCTTGTTGTTTCATGATTGAAGCAAATGAAGGCAAATCACTCTCTTCCTTGATCGAAGGTTGAACTTGGGCTTTTGGACAATGTTGTTTCTCCATACAATCAGCTAGGCATTTACTAACTATTTCTGCAATCTTCTCTTTTGTCACTTCAATATTTTGTTTAGCCGCAACATCAGCTTCTTCATCTTCTAGGACTATTTTAAGTCTTTTTCCAACTAACTTGGAAAGATCGGGAGAATTCATGTTAATTGAGACTCCAGTAGGAAATGGATTCCTGTCTATCAACATTGTTTCTTTTTCTTTCTCAGGGAACTTTAACTTTCCTCCATCAATAGCATCCTGTATAGTATGGCAAAAAACAAGACAACTATTAGTACTATGTGACCAATTATTGTGCCATTTACAATATCGTTTGCCTTTGATTTCATCAATAGAAGGGATAGTATGACCTTCAGGAAGCTTGATTTTCTTATCTTTAAAGAGCTGATCAAATATTTGTTCAGCCTTAGTTAAATCAAAAGAAAATTGCCTATTAACATATTTTGGATTGGTTTTCTTCGCAACTAGTTTCTTAAGATTCTTATTTGGATCAGGCTTATTTAAAGCAGGACAGACATGAGGATTTGTGAGACTTAACTCAGCCAAACTTATTTCAAGCTCTTCATCACTCTCAAAATCTAGATCACCTATATTTACTTCATTAGGCATGAAATAAGATGCCTTTGAAATTCCTTTATTTTGCTCTTCTTCCTTAAGCAAAAATTCATACTTAGAAACAGAGGTTGCAAGTTGAAATAAGTCAGTGAACTCCCTGTCTTCAAATTTCTTTCTTAGTTCAAAATTCAAACCACTACGGGCCATGCTAACATATTCTCTTTCAGGTAATTGCACATTCATTTTGGCCTTGGCATTTCTAAACCTAGCTATAAAATCCTCAACCTTTTCACCAGGCTTTTGCCTAATCTTGGCTAAATCAGCCATAGTCAGTTCTGGTTCAGTTCTATAGAATTGGTTATGAAACATAGATTCTAATTGATTCCATGTTTGAACTGAATTTGGGGGTAGACTAACATACCAATTGAAGGCTACTCCAGCCAAAGAACAACCAAACAACCTAAGTCTAATGAAGTCATTGACATCTCCACATTTAATTGTGAATCTTCCTATATGTTCTAAGGTGGATTGATTATCTTCACCTGAAAAGGTTGAAAATTCAGGAATCTTATAACCCCTAGGTAATGGATACATTGTATCAATCCAATCTGGGTAGGGTTTTCGATAAGTTGGCCTTAGCAAAGGCCTTAAACCATATCCAAATTGTTCTTGAATCAAGTTTTGAACTTGTTCTCTCAATCTTGGATCTAAATGATGTTGACCAACACCTGGCACATAACCTTGATGGCCTTGAGGATAATATGGATTAGCAATTTGAGGTTGCCCCCAGCCTTGATTCGGTAAAGGAACATTGTTAGGAAACAAGCCAGCTTGGTTTGGATATTGATTGAAAGCTTGGTTGAATTGAAAATTAGGATGAACATACTGACCAGCTTGATATGCTTGGTTCCCAAATTCATAACCAACTCCTCCACCTAAGTTTTGTTGAACACCTAAACCAAATCCATAATTTTGGTTTGGATAAATTCCTTGAACTAAGTTAGGTTGAAATCCATTACCTCCATTCATTGGAACTCCTAACCCTTGATTAACTTGTCCTCCTAAGCCATGATTTGGCTAGACACCTAACCCCTGATTTGGTTGTGCACCTAAGTTTTGAACTCTTTGTGCCCCCATGCTGTTATTTGGCTGAGCATCTATAGCTTGATTTCCTTGTGCCCCCAAGCCTTGATTTGGTTGAACTCCTAACCCTTGATTACCTTGTACGCCTAGGCCATGGTTTTGTTGAACATCTACATTTGGGTTTAAGTTAGCCTGAAGTGGGTTAGCCTGAGGAGCAACCTGTGGTTGATTAGCAACCGTTTCTTGTACGTTAACATCTTGAACCTGATTGCGATTCACACCTTGGTTAATATCATGGTTCAATGCTCTAGTCCTAGTTTCAACCATCCTAAACTGAGTGGCATCAATAAGACCTAAGCCTTGAATCATATTGGCTTGAGGATACATAGGGGGTGGTGGTTCAATCCTTAGAACGCCACCACGTTTTTCTGGTTCAGTTTGTGGTCTTAAAACACCCCCGTTATGAACATCCTGATTAGCCATAAAATTCCTGGGTTGGCTATTTTGTGGAACCATAGATATATCATTTGACAACTTAGTCACATTACGGTTCAGAATATTCATTGCATCAACCAGAGTATGATTATGTTTTTCAAAAGCGGTTTCAATAGAAGAAGTGATAGCATTACATACCATGTCCATGCAGCCGCCTCGCTGAACAATACTTAACAATGCCCCCTGAAAGGCTTCAATTAGCATTGTTTGGATCAAGACTTCTGGTTGCTCGCCTTGGTCCTGACCTTGTTGATTCACTTGAGCACCAAGTTGTGAACAATCTCCTACAACGTTCTCTCCCTCTGGACGTGAATCATCTTCCAAAGTTTGAGTGTGGCTTGACTGACTCCTTGTTTTTGGCATAACTTCCCAACTTGTCCCACTGGGTGTGCCAATCTGTTGAGGATAAAATCTGAAAACACCGTACTTGCCTAGATCAAACGACCTAAAGGGTTCTCAACTCCGATAACTACAGCGGAGAAGGGGATACAATGCTGAAATTTAAGAAGCTAACTATGCTATGAACTACAAACTAAGGAAAACTAATAAGGGAAAATACTGAAAAACATGGCTAAAATAACAAAAGCTTTTGATTGCTGGTTTCTGGAACCCTTCTTCATTCTTCAGAACCTGTATTTATACTAGGTTCGAGTCTTTCAAATCTTTCCACGTGTAGCTTGCAGTTACTTCATTCTCATCTGTTGAAGAAACTATCTTTTAATTTGGTAACTTCTTTAAACTGAATTTTGATAATCGCCCTTAACTTCTCATCTTGAATACCTGCAAAGATAACAAGAAAACATAAAAGAAAAAATGTTAAGTCTTTGCCTGAACCTTGAATATCTCAAGGGTGTTTCTTGATAAAACTTGTCAAGCTTGTCTTTTGATAAGGTTTAAACAACCCGTCTCAATAAGCTTACATTGAATTTGACTTCAACTATTAAGTCTTTATCTTGAACTAAATTTATTCAAGTTGATTCTCTCATGCTTATTAACCGTAAAATCGGTTAAGCAAACAACCAACCTACTTGATTGAATGCAAGCAACTATCTTGCTTGTATTCACCTTGCTTGTTTTCAAACAAGCCTTATTGTATTTACTAAGCCAAGTCTCGCTTGTCTTCGATCAAATTTAGCTTGACTGAATACAAGCAACTAACCCGTTTGACTGAATACAAGCTCCCTTTACTTGTAAAAATATAAGCAAGCCTTGCTTATATTTTACAAGCTAGTACTTTATTTGATACAAGCTAGCCCCTTCCTTAACTGAATACAAGCTAGTACCTTGCTTGACTGAATACAAGCAAGCATTGCCTATATTTTACAAGCTAGTACCTTGCTTGATTGAATACAAGCAACTATCTTGCTTGATTGAATACAAGCTAATATATTGCTTGGCCGAATACAGGCTATTACCTTACTTGATTGAATACAAGCTAATATCTTGCTTGGCCAAATACAGGCTAGTACTTTGCTTGACTGAATACAAGCAACTATCTCGCTTGATTAAATACAAGCTAATATCTTGCTTGGCTGAATACAAGCAACTATCTCGCTTGATTAAATACAGGCTAATATCTTGCTTGGCTGAATACAAGCAACTATCTCACTTGATTAAATACAAGCTAATATTTTGCTTGGCTGAATACAGACTATTACCTTGATTGAATACAAGCAACTATCTTGCTTGATTGAATACAAACTAATATATTGCTTGGCCGAATACAGGCTATTACCTTACTTGATTGAATACAAACTAATGTCTTGCTTGGCCGAATACAGGCTAGTACCTTGCTTGATTGAATGCAGGCAAGTACCTTGCTTGATTGAAAACAAGCTAATATCTTGCTTGGCCGAATACAGGCTAGTACCTTGCTTGGTTGAATACAAGCTAATACCTTGCTTGGCCGAATACAAGCTAGTACCTTGCTTGACTGAATACAAGCAAGCATTGCCTATATTTTACAAGCTAGTACCTTGCTTGACTGAATACAAGCAACTACCTCGCTTGATTGAATACAAGCTAATATATTGCTTGGCCGAATACAGGCTAGTACCTTACTTGACTGAATACAAGCAAGCATTGCCTATATTTTTCAAGCAAGCATTGCCTATATTTTACAAGCTAATACCTTGCTTGAGTAAGCTAGGCCTTTTTTATTCTTTAATTAATCTGAATCTTGTTTATTTTCAACTAGGCAAATCATCATGTCTACCTTATTTTAATCAAGTTTATCAAATTAAGACTTGCTTAAATTCTTTACGGTTTATGATTACTTTGAATGTCTCAAACTAGTCCAACCTTTAAATGATTTTAATTATTGACCTTTAAAATTTGGACTTGTCAAAAATATATCTCAACAACTATATAACTAGAAAAACGACTATCTCGTTGTCTTTAGAATTAATTGCAGCGTGGCAAAAGTAAAAGCATTCGGCTTCAGTCCCCCCTTCCACCCTCTTGCAATCTCCCCACTTATGCAAGCTCCCCACTCCCCCACCCACCAAGCACCAAGGTGTCGTAGGACAAGGACAAATCATGCAAAAGCATAACATTATAGTATAATAATTATATCACAATATTTTCTTCAGTGCTCGTTCTGCCAAGATCTATAGTACCCTTGTACATTCATTATTTCATGTGTGGAACCTTCATCCTGGACCCAATTTGTTTCGTGTGTTGGTGGGGGGCCTGGGACGCCACTTTGTCAGTCAAAATGCCGATGATGATCATCATCCTTCTACGCTTGGATTCATACTGGCGCAGGAGCAGTACTGCATGGTGGTAGATCGTTGATAAGAGAGGAAGAAGAAAATAGGAAAAGGAAAAGAGCTCCGTCAAAAAGAACAGTATGGGCCAATTTTAGATGGGCTAGCCGTTAGCGACAAAGAGATAGCTACGTTGAGGCTCTCCCTCCACTCTTCCTTGGTCCTTTAGGGGGACTAATTAGGTTCGGTTTCGGTTCCGAACCGTAAGTTTCAGTTTTAGGTTCTTTGGAATCGGAACCTGAACCTTAGATGACGATTTCGGTTCTAATTTGGTTTCGGTTCGATTTCGGTTTCAAACTGGAACCTTAACTTTTTTTTTCCTTTTTTGTAATTTTTTTTACTTTTCTAAATTTAATTAAATTTTAGTTATATAATATAAATTAAAGTAATTAAAGCAAGTAATATATATTAATAAAGTATAAAAGATTTTTTAAAATTTATAAAATATAAAATATATATTAGGGAAGTAATTTTTTGTGATTATAATTATAGTATATAAATAATAATTAATAATATAATATATTTATAATGTATTATGTATATGATATTATGATAAAATATAAATATAACTATAAAATGTATATGCTAATACATATATATACTATATCTTATTATTATTATTAAGAAACTATTATTATAAATAATTTTAGAAAAATAATAAAAAATAAAAAAACTGAAACCACCGGTTCCGGTTCCACTTTTGAGGAATCAAACCTAAATTGAAACCTATTTCGGTTCTGTTCCAAACCGGAATCGAATTTAAGGTTCGGTTTCAATTTTGGTGGCCACGTTTCTAGTTCGGTTCCACAGTTCGAACCGAATCGTGGTCACCTCTAGGCTAATATAGAATAATCATGTCCCACTGCATGGCAGTCACTTGGTGCCTCCTCTCTTGTATCAATTTAAATTTCTTTGCAATTAGAAGTTATTTCTGGGCTAATGTCGCAGGTTTATGTGAAATAATATTTATATTAACTATTTTTTAAAAAAATTTAGAAGATATTTGTAAATAAATATTAATATATGAAAAAAGAGATTTTTTTCTCACCATTATAAATTTTTACTTTATAAAGTTGCTAAATCTTTGTAAGAAAATATGCTGAGCTTTTACGCTTCACCAGCAGATATAATTGGTTTGTCAACTACATAGGTTTCATTAGCATAATCTATTTATAAGAAAATCTCAGTTATCATATCCAAATTAATAATAAAAAAGTACAATCTTTTTATTGCAATTTATATAGATTATTAACAATATAAAAAAGAAAACGGTTTTAAAATCAATATATACATTCATTGGAATAAAAATTATATTAATTTATTAACAAAAAAAGAATTATATAAATTTTTCAGGAGGAATAAAAGTATTTTTCAAGAAAATTGAAAAGTTAATAATAAAAAATATAAATTATAAAGATTTAAAAAAGAAAGAAATGAAATAAACTGATGATATGGATAGTTTAAATGAGTTCTTTAGGAGAAATTATTAGGTAGGCTGGGTCTACCACGTCATTCGTAGACCCGACCAATAAAATTGTGACAACTCAAAAATTATGATATAATTACTAAAACCCTATCACAATTATAGCCTAAATTTAAGTACTTACCCGTTAAATCCTACTTCTTTGTAAAGTGGGGCTAAACCTTTATCAAATTAGTGTCTTAATTTTAAGAAACTTTTTGAGTTGTCACAATTTTATTGGTCGGGTCTACGAATGACGTGGTAGACCCGATCTACCTAATAATTTCTCGTTCTTTAGAGATAAACTAAAAGTTTTTTTTATTTTTTTCTCATATTAATCTGGTTCTAATTGAAATCAATGTATACATTTATTGAACAGAGAATTACATTAATTTTATTAACAAAAAAAAGAATTAAATTAATTTTTTTTCTAGGAAACAATACTTTTCAAGAAAAATGGAAAGTGAAGGGCAAAAAATATATAATATAAATATTCTATTAAAAAAATATTGATATGGACAGTTTAAATAAGTTCTTTTGAGAATGATTTTAATAGGAGGTTATATTTGCACGTTATTAAAGAGAATAAGGGTAACAATATTGCTACTCTTCTCTATGCATGGTTTCATATTGGGGTTCACTCACATGGCTTTATATATTTACAACATGATAGAAAAACATTCGCAAGAGCTTTGAGCCATTTCTAGTATGATATATAATAAATGCATAGGAAAGAAAAACATTCGAGATGTTATATGTCCTGTCATCATGATGCTTCTGGTGAGCTCAAGCAGGGTCTTGAGGCGGAGAACTACTTCCTTTTGTCCCGGATCCCGGCTAGTTTGATGAGTGGAGATCTCATGCAAAGGAGTAGGAGCGTGTCTTGAGGTCTCATGCCAATTCACTATTCATAAACAGGTGATGTTTTTTTAACTAATTGAAATGATTGTTTTCGAGATTTTTCTTCAATTCACTAAAACTAGTTTAATTTCTACACAAATTTTAAATTTATTTATGGAGGGACAGACCGATGCTAATTTCCCAAGTTGTGGTTAATTATATGGTACGATCCTATTCCTGTACATAAAGCAACACAATCAAGGGGGAGAAAAACGAAGAGAGAGGTAGAAGCAAAAATCTAGGCAAGCAGGCAAAGGTAGAAGCTGGATATCTTTGTTGCTACTAGTCACTAGTACAAAATAATGCTGACAATGTGGGTTGAAAACTGATGTCGCAAGAAAAATCCAAACATGTGACGACACATCATAAATGGGTATGACTCTGATTCTGACCAGAGCAAAGATTGTGTAGTATAATAATAATAGTAGTGTATAATATGTTCACACAAGTGGACCCTTCGCACGTGTACCTCATCTTAACTGTTTGATCATCTCATCATCTTTCATAAATTCTCATCAAGAAGATTTGATTCCTGTTCCATAAGGTTACAAGGTGAATGAATACAAAGGTTATGTATTAAATGCCCTTGGACATGTCTCTATGTTGGCAATTGCTGGTGATGCTTCCTGTTTTATTTTTATTATTATATGTCTTTATTATAGGCTTTATTATTTAGCGATCAAAATGGAATATATATATATATATATATATACACACTAACACAAATCATGAAATTGGAATATAAAATGGTCAACAAATAGTATCAAGTTTATAAATTACTCGATTGCTTTAACTTTGGATAATATGTAAAGCATACTTCATAAGGATAAAGATAGCGTATTCTAAATTAATCTGAGTTAAAAGCACGGATATTACTCGAATCCCAATTCTCATGTCACTTAAGAAAATGAACCTATATCCGTTGTATAACAAAGTTCTCAGGACACAATATGAAAACATGTAATCATGCTTGAAAACATTCACTTAACATAGTTAAAAGCTTGTGTGTGGATGTATTCAAGAAAAATATCCCACATAAGATGTGTGATGATTTTGGCTTATCTTTTTTCACCACTTGCTTGGCTTGTCTTGTCAACCAGATTAAGATTTTGAGGACCCCATTGATTAATTGAATGACTGGTCAAAAGCATTTCTTTATATGTGGATTAGCTAGATTCATTCATCTAGGAAAGAAGAAGAAATAATTGAAAGAAATAAAGAAGGAATTTATATTCCTTGGCTATGACCAGATAATCCTTATCATGGAAAGTTCTGAAAAAAATGTTATGGGGTTTGATGGGGACTGATCATGTGAGATAACGCCACTACCAACCACTTGATGACCAGACCTTTTTTTGTAGTCAAACTACCCACCACTATCAGTTTGGAGAGGAAGAAAAATTTCGCACTCACTCACTGTTACGTTCTGATCAAATTGTAACTCTTGAACTACATGTCACTTTCCTGGCAATTGCCACTTCTTCTTTGGAAGCTTTTTATTTTTTTCATTGGAGTTGCTTGAGATTAGGTTTAGAAAAGAGAATATTGCTTTTGAGGGTTGAGTAGTGGGCATCAACTCCTTTGCTTTTGTTTAACTTTTTCTTGATGTTGTGACAATTATTTTTTTAATCTTTTTCCAGAAATGAAAGTCACTTTAGCAAAATGAGGATGGGAAGTCATAACAAGCCCAACAAGCCCATTGGTCCATTGTTTTTCATCACCTTGTATGGGCCCACATAAACAGATCACAGCCCAAAAAACCAAGCTAATTTTTTCCCCCTCAACTTGTCCTACCAATTATATGAAATATTGGCTGCCAATTTAGGAAGTCTCACCGTCATCTATTAAAAAAAAAATTAAAAACAAAGAAAGAAAGAAAGAAATCATCTTTACAACTGTTAATGACATGCAATAATTATGGTGGGAATGGTCCTACTAGTACACAAAAAATTTGCCCTTAAACCCCAGACTCCCTCATGTGGGTGACACCAATAATTATAAATGTTTCCATTCAGCTGCTTCCAAATCAGAAATCACCAACTGGTTGAACTTTTGAACTGGTTTGCTCATTTTCCATTTGTCTGCAAACACAATGTACAATGGGGAAGAAATCAAATTAGGCAAACATCCAATTTGTGAGTTATGAGGATAAGACCCTATAAAAAGACTTCCAAATGCCTAAAGACAAGCCAAGTTCTGTCAAATTTTAGGCCCTCTATCATTGAATCTAACATCCCATCAAAGCTTTTGCTCCCAACAGTAACAGCTGCCAAATTAATTATGGAGCAGGTAATTTGTAACCCAATTCCACAAACTATCTTACTCTTTTCTGTTTTTCTTCTTTTTCCCTCACATTGGATGTAAACTTTGAGATGGTTTGCTTGCAAAATTGATATAAACCTCACAGTCTTGAGAAATCTGTCGGATAAGTGTGACCCTCTTTTAGGACTTCTATATATTCTGTCCCTGCTGGACCATTTACTCCAAATTCTAGAATTCAATAATCAGACTTATACATATGGTTTTAGATTGTAGGAAATGGACTTGTGAGTGAGATAGATATTGAGTATCATGCAGTATATGACTAGAAAAAGAAACAAATCAAAGACATTTCTAACAGGTTTGGGCAAAGATCCATGTGAAAACTAGGAATTGAAGATCATCAAGCCAATATAGTATTAATTGATGCTTTTAATTGACAAGAGGAGAGATAATTATATGGAGGGGTTAATTAATCCCAGAAAAACAAAGGGAATTAATTTCCATATATTGAGCTCTTAAGAGGGGATTAATCAACACACAAAGTTACAAGTACCGTAGGTCCGTATAGGGGTGGCCATCATTGCCATCACACCTCATTTGAAAACCATTAAATAATAGTAGTAGCTCTTACAAGAACAAAGAAAAGAAGAAAAAAGAGGAGTTACAACTTACAAATGCCAATCTCTTTACACACTTACAAAAGTATCTTGATTTTGTTATCATTTTTGGGGAAAAGAAGAAGAATATCCCCTAGTTTTCAAGCCTTGTGAGGGCATTGATAACACTTGGTGAACAAGCCAAATGTATCAATCTGTTGTATGAAATTGAGCATGCTTGCCCATCCTCCAAACCCAAATCCCACAATCAAAACCCATACCACTACAAAAATGTTCATGCAGTAGGTTCCAGCCCAGCCTCCTAGGAATGATGGCGGTCTCTCCACTGCATTCTGCAGACCAAAAAGAAAAGAAAAGAAAAAGAGCATCTTGTTAGTTAAAAATTGACTTAAAAGGAGACCAAATATGCAACTTTATTAATGTGAGGACAATGATTAATTAACCTCTCGGGCGGCTGCAGGAGCAAAAGTAATCATGTGAGCCAATGAAGGGATTATGTAAACAGTGAAGCTGACAAGGAGAGATCCAACAGTAGAATTGATAGGCCCAAAGAAAGGGAAGACAATTGCCAGGAACCAGATTGGGATCACCACTGGAAGTCTAGCCAGTGCCCTCTTGAACACACTCTTTGTTTCATGCACCCCAATGAATTTCTCCCACACAAAGTATAAGGGAGTGCAGGCAAATCCAAATGTAATAAACTGATAAAAAAAACAATATTTATTTATTTATGCAGAAAGACTTTAGTCCAAACAAAAGATAAGACTTAATAATTTCATATTTAAAAATAAACCCAGAATGGAAATAATGATGACCTGGTGAATGAGCATGAGAATAACAGCAGCATCTCGGAATCCAGTCCTTGGGAGCAATGATAAAGCATTGGAATGGGTAAGAAGCAAATCACCAAAAGCCCAGTAAACAGCAGATGCTGATGGTAAAGTTAGGGTTAACACATAAAGTGTTGCAAGCAAATAAATCATCTTGAACTTTTGTGGCTTCCACATCGCATGCATTATCTCCCTACAATCATAAATATTCAACAATGATTAAAACCCAAAGTTCAATTTATATTGCTTCAATTTTGACTAGATTCTTTACTGCAATGGTCGGTTTTTCACTGTGACAAATTTTCATACAGGCCACTGTGAACATGTTTCCTTGTCTAGCAGAATTTAAACTCGATATCGCCTTCATGAATTATTCTTGTTTAATTTATGTAAATAAATAATAAGTACAGAATGCTCACACGGTGACAGCATGTCCACCAAAGGTGTAGAGAATGTTGGTGGCTCCAGTGAAGTAGAGAACCATCTTGGCTGGTCCTGAGTGCTCCACTCCCTCAATCTTTCACATGTAAAAACAAAGAGAATTTTTGGAGGAAATCAATAAAACAAGACATATTTAAAGATTTGAGACGAAATAAAAGGAAAAAATTGAAAAGCTGTTATGTCATGTACCTGTCCATGGATAAGGGAAGCAATTGTCAGGTACCAAGCCGTGTAAGAAGTCATCATGAGGCCTAGAAATGACCAAATTCTGTAGTTATGGAATGAAGGAATAAACACAGTTGTTGCACAGCAGGCGCCAAAAATGTACGTCCAAGTTCTCTTGTCAAGGTTGTCATTTATATAGTAGATGTTGCTGCAGCATTAATGGAAATCAGAACAAAAAATTGGACAATAACCCAATAAAAACACTTCCCAATGGGAAGAAAACGTTTGCATTAATGATGAATTATTATGACTCATAGTATTTTAACTTCCCCCAAAACACATTTACCTTGCACAGGCAATTAACTGAATTACAGATCCAAATAGAAGGAAAGTGCAGTTGAAAAGAAGTCCTATGTTTCTCCAATGTTTCCCCAACAACCCATCAAGAACTTCAAACCACTGCAAGAATATCAGGAAAGCAAGGATATTGGAAAAAAGAGAAATCAAGAAACCAAAGAAGTGTGTATCTTTTTCTTTTTCAGAACACTTTCAATGTCAAAAAGGAAAAAATAAAGTAAACTTTGCTACCTGCTAGGTAAGGGATAGGTCTTTAGAGTCTCTTTACCTGAATTACATGATTCCTGAAATCAACCTTTTCTCTTTCCTTCCTTGTTCTGTATTCAACATAAAGTATGCTTATAAGGTATGCTGTCCAGCTGCCCATCAACCCATAGAACAGTTGAAATAGAATCCCAGATAGCATTCCTAATTGTGAGAATGAATATGGCAGTGTAAGTAGCACTTGAGCAACCTACAATTCATAACAAACCACCAAGTAAGCCACACAAAATCTTTCACATGTCAAAATGTAAAGCAAAAAGTTCTTGACATGAAAGAAAGAAATGCCTGGTTAGAAGCACAGCTGAACCATGCATCATAGACTGAGCCACCATGCCAAAACAACTTGGATAATTTGCTCTTGGCCAACCTGGAATCCGCTTCTTCTCTTTCCATTTCTACATAGTTTCCAGCTACAACTGTTTCAACCTTCTCAGAAGCCATATTTTCTCTCTAATGGAGTTGTGAGCCTCAGTGAGCAATGTTGGGGCAGTGATGAAGTAATTTAGAGTGTATTTTTATAGATATAGAAAAGGGCTGGCTGCTTTTTCCCTATCTATGCTACTACTTGGTAAGTTGCTGCAGCCTGCTGCCCCTTTTCTTTCATCTTTGAAAAGAAAAAAATGGGGAAAATTAAAGAATTTCTTGAGGCAATAATTGAGTCACCCGAGTGGGGACCTTAAGCTAGGTCACCCACAGATAATGTGATTGAATTGGAATGCTGGGTAAGTGTAGTCACAGCCCTCAAGATCACATGCTCTAGTCTTTCCTACGTTGGTTGTAGCTTTCATTGGTGGGTGATGTATCAAAACACCCCTCAGGTGACAAGCTCATTTCACTGCTCCTTCGGCCTTTTGGGCCTGACAGGAAGGTTATGGGGTCCAGGCTCTCATGCACTGCACGAGCGGGGTGGCCCACTATGGGCCCATTTCACTACAAAGACCATGATTATTGATTAATCTAAGTTGAAACATATATAAAAAATATATTATTTTAAAAAATAAAAAAGAGAGAAATTTAATTCAGTCATGAAAAATGGAAAAGAGAGATACAAAAGAGAAAAAGAATTATGTATTTGAGTATGAATGTTAGGGGAGGTTGGCTAAAGATGGAGTGAATGATTGCTTTGAGGGGGAGCTTTGGTGCTAAACATGATTAGTGCCACACGTGTGCCAACTGGCTTTACAGAAAAGAAGATTTTCGTCAACTTTTTTCCCCTCTTTTTCTATGTATATATGGCTGAGACTTTGGTTTTGGCCTTTTGCGGGGTCTAAACCAAGATTGAAGGGCTTTGATTAGATGAGAAATTTTCTATTTGGGAGTTAATCTTTGGCCCAATTTGATTAGGCACCTCAACCATGATCTTAGGAATGCTCCCCCAATCAGTCACAATTAAGGTGGCCTTCTTTAGGATCTGGCGACATGTTCAAATTAAGGGAATATTTGAGTTAGGATGTCATTTCACCCACTGTTAATTTCAATAGTTTTGGTTCATTTTCAAGATAAGGAAAAATGAAGGCTTACCAGCCCATATAACATGCTCTAAGTTCGCATTGTGATTCATTGTGAATACTAACCTCCTCAGGGGCTTAAAGTCTTGTATAAGTTAAATTCACCATTTGAGAGTTTATAATATGAAATTCTCTTAAGTATGTACTAAGTTTTCAAAAATTGGTTGGAAAAGGGCTATGATGAATTCTAAAATTTTAATTCCGACACATCAACTAGTTGAGTTTAGATCAGAGGATATTCACGTATCGAAGAAAACATTATACTCGTATTGCTCAAGTTTGAGAAAGAACGAATTCATCTAGTAAGTAGCAATTCAAAGTCTAACACACTATATCAAACATACACAACACAATGATGATCTATATATAATTATTTCGCCTTTCTTCTATAGTTACCTTCTGAATCCCTAGTCGGGTCCAACTCGAACCATAAAATCCGTACAACTATAACATCTACGATTACATTTTGGGTTCTATCTTCTATGCTTAGCTTTGGGGCAAACATGAGAAGGATAAATGGGAGGCTCTGAGGATTCATATTGATGTGTTCCTATAAAAGTTTTCTATATCAATCAAACTATATAAGCAGTCCTGTTTTTTCAACTGCAATCTTCTTATTTCTTTTCCTCTTTTCAACTTTCACCAGTTATTGTAATAATGATGTAAAACCGAAGGAATTTTGGGCAAACTTTTCACCAATTTGTTCAAATTAATGTTTCTATATCTTCATTTGTCCCCCTACTTTTATCTTTAATACACTATTTAATTATTTTGGGCAAAACATTAGTAATATATATTTCTTGTTAGGTTGTTACTTGTTAGATTATGCTTTCACATCGTAAAAAAAGATTAGGCGAAAGGTAAGTAGACAGCTCGAAAATGATAGTTGTCATTATTTTGACTGCCTTTAATCAAACAGCTTTCACAATTAAAACACAATCAAAATGCTTTCCTCTTTCCTTTTTCTTCATCTTTCATCTTTCGTCTTTTATCTATTACGTAATGAACAATGCAGATGAGCTTTTGTATATATGCATCATAATCATCTCCACACCTTTAATTTTCTTCTTTCCAACCACAACCACCCTTTGCGTTCTCTAGGATGCTAAATATCTCTTTACATACAAGATGGAATATCTCCCAAGTAATTAACAACTTTGTTAATTAATTTCCTCTGTCCGAAACTATTACGTTTTTAAATTTTCAATTTGAAACGAACCCATCATAAGGATATGGATTCATGACCTTATAATAATTTAAATTCTTATGTTCGAGTTATATATATATATATATATATATACGTATGTACGGAATAATGTGTCGATTTAGTGCATTAATGTAGGTTATAATGCTTAAAGGAAAATTGATAACCCTAGGTTCTTATATATGCCTAGCCCTAGCAAGTGCATACAGCATATATGAATGTAAATCTTGACCCACTTCACATGTGAAAGTTTGAGAGCAAGAGGCCGCTCTTTCTGGGAAAAAAATGGGGGACCAAACAGCTGCCTAAAGCTCAAAAGCTATTCTGAAATGCCCCACTTTGACTCGGAGAGAGCACTGGATATCGATTAGTGATACATCAATTTGTTTACTTTCTTTTTTCCTTCAAGTCCCAATATGATATCATTTGCTGATTTCTTTGGCTTTGTTTGGATGCGGGGAAAATGAATGTGCATGTGATAAAGATACAAGACCTTAAATTAGATGGGATGTGGACAATTAAACCCATATAAAACATTCCTCGTTGGCAAATAAGTTCACAAATCGTAATCTTTGTGTACAAAATATGTTTTTTAATTCAATAAAACAGTGTCTTGAATAAGGAAAATGTAAGAAAACTCGAGATCTTAGGTTTAAGTTGTGGGTTTTTGTTAGTAAATAACGTCCTAAAGTTAGCAAAAATCAAATTAAGAGAAAAAAAAATCAGATTGCTAATGTTTCAGTGATGTCATGCCAAGTTCATAAATGGCATTTTTGTACAAAGTTTTTCCTTGCTTGGAAAAAGCTTCTAAATCTTTTCAATGGATGCATTGTCCCATGTACTTAAAAGATGAATCATTGATCATTGACATATGCAAATTTTTTTCATTTTTTTTTCTTTTGAAATTGATCAAAGTAATCAGATGATTGAATCAAAATATCTATAACGAGTAATCCCAGTTCTCTATTCTATTTCAATTATTTCTCCCTGAATAATGGTGTGATGATGATCCTCGACCAAAGCCACCTTTGCATCTTCTGTGAAACAAAGCCCTACTCTCCTATGCATTGTATGAGATGCCAAGTGCAACTAGTGGATACTTAGATTGAAAGTTGAAACCCCATCAACCAAAATTTTCTCTTTTCTTCTTTTCTTTTGCCTTGGGATCAATCATAGGCTGACTGGTTAACCCATGATGGCCCATCTAACGTGGGATGGGCTCTGACCAGAATCTAGCATGGTCCAGCCAAGGATTGGGTTAGGTATGGCTCCATGTTATCTGGCCTCCTTTTTCTTTTTCTCCAAAAAGTTCAAAGGGTCAACTCTGTGAGCCCGTTTGGTTTGATGCAAAATAATAACTTTGCATGCAAAGTTAAGGGCTGTAAATATTTTACAATGTTTGGTTTTAATTTTAAGAGTGTAAAGTAATTGGTCAACTGCAATTACTTTACCTTTGACCAGGGAAATATTTGCACAGGGGGGAGGTGTGAAAATATTTTGCAATGCAATTGTGAAAGTGAAGAAGTTGTTAAATTACTTTATCACCCTTTGATCATCCTTGGCGGCAATTTTTCTACTCCTTTCGCGCCTTTCTTTCTTTTTTTTTTCTTCTTTTTCATTTTTCTGTGGGGTTTTCATTTTCTATGCTCTTTGATATTGCCTCCAGTCTTCTTCTCCTTTTTCTTCCATTTTGCAGGTAATATTTTCCCTTTTTGATTCCTTGGCCTTTTTCCTCCATGATTGGTCTAATGGGTTTTCTTCTAACATTGCAGGATTCGGAGATTTTACAAATCGATTTTCTTCAGGTACGCAACATTGCAGGATTCTATTCACTTTCATCTGTTATTATATCTCTAGTCTCTTTTTCTTTTTCTTTTTCTTTTTGTGCAGATGCTCAAATCGATAACCTGGCAAAATTGTCTTGACATATATATATATATATATATATATTATTTTGCAGCAAACCCAGCCAACAGAATTTTCATTGTTTTAGTCGTGCATTGAATTTCAATGGTGTTTAATTGTTCTTTTAATAAAAGGAGTTAACGGAGAAAAATGAAAAGAAAAAATAAGAAACAAAATAAGAGTAAATTTGATATTTGATTAAACTTTACAGGGAAAGTGTGTTCTAATCAAACATTGTAAAATATTTTACATGCAATTTAATTACAATTTTCATGTATTAAACCAAACAATGCAAACCCATTTTGCGTGTAAAGTTATTGCAGGCCTAAACTTTACAGGGAATTACTTTGCATGCAAAGTAATTCCTTGCAAAGTACCAAACGGACTCTGTGTTCTGAAAATTATATATGCCCTGTTTCATATTTAGATGATATCTCCAAACTCCAAAGCAGATTGGTATCATGTTCATTTGGTCCTTGAAGTACTAAAGCGATGTGAGATGTGATTAATGGACCCAGAAGAACCGGCAGTCCAGCTGAAGTGCTTCACACAACAATAATGTCAAGAAAACTTTTATTGCTAGGCTAGGATAGGAAAACAATTTGTTTCACAATGAAAATGCGAAATGCCTCTTTATAAATTTTTTCTTTTGTCTTTTGAAATTACTTCTTTCTCTTTATCTTCTATTTATTTATTTGATTTGTTTACTGTACAGTCCTTCACAATGTCAGCCTAGGTTGATCCAAAACCATAGATATGGATTCTGTACAAGCAGCCCAAGAAGCTTAGCTGCCTCAGTTGGGCTTTCAGTCATCGACTTTGAGCAAGGCAGCAGAAAATTACTGTAGCACAGGCTCATTGGCCCATTAGTGATGCAACGGGTTTTTTACTTTTAAAGTTTAACCGTAAACATTTCAATTTGCAAGTATAAATATGAAAAAATGTTGGTGCATCAAAAATTTTGCATCTCAATGGGTTCTTCAAATTGCGACAAAAAAAATAGACTATGTTTGATATAAGAAAATATTTTCTATTTTTATTTTTTTAAAAAAAATTATCATTTAAGATATATGTATTGTGAGAGGAAATATATACATGTTTTAGAAAATGAAAATAAAAATAAACCTAAAAATGAGATTAAAAAAAATTATTCTCAATTTTATGTTCATTTTCATTTTCATTTTTTTAAAACATGCATGCATTTCTATAAATTATACGTATCTTAGATGATGATTTCTTTGTATTTTTTAGAGAATGAAAACAGAAAATATTTTCACATACCAAATATAATCTATGTTTTTTGTACCCGAATAATCATTCAGTAATTGGTGCATAATTAAATTTTAAATTTTCCACTAAAAGCCTATTATCATACTCATCAAAGTAACTGACATTAGATCAATAAGTATTAATTGAGATGGTAGCGGCGTCTATCTTATAAGAGGAAAGTATAAGTTCAATACACTAAAAGTACATTTCTTAGGAGGAATTTACCTTATTAGCCTTAGGTCAATAGGTCTAAGAATAATCTTTGGTTAAGCCAGAACAAATGATATAAGAGTAGCGAATTGGCTGAAAACAAAGGCAACATGACAAACAGCCGACCGACATATTTGCACGAATATAGTCTTAGAACTTTGGGCTTCCTTGCCATGAAATCTTCTGTTGAAAATGACTCAAGAAACAGCCGACATGGCTCATAAATTTTAAAGATAGAAGCTGTGAATTAATTAGAACGGTGCTTTTTCCTTTTTGTTTTCCCCTTTAATCGGTTTAGCTTTGCTTTCTTCGCTAGAAGAAGAGATTTCCTTCTACTCACAAAGTCATTAAGCTCTACCCGTTTAATAATCAATAGGGTATTAACTTCACAACAAAAACATTGCTATAATTTTTTGAAGAAAATATAATTTTCATTCATTTAAATGAAATTATATCCATAACACTAAAAAAAACTAAAAATTACAATAGATTCAAACTTGTTATCCTGTAAATCTGGATCTTATTTCATAACTCAAGTCATCTTGTCGACTATTTTGAATCTCAAACATTCTTCATGAGGCTCTAGTACATCCATCGCTCTCTCTCTTTCGCTTCGTCTTTTTCCTAACTGAAGGCTTTCATTAGCGATAAAGAAGTGACTGATTTGAAATCTTCCTTGATTGACCCATAAGACATAAAACAAAATCATCATAATCTAAGGTTAACAATCTTAGATCCATTGTATACTAACTCAAATCCACTATATACCGACTCAAAGACAAACTGTAACCAAACTGACTCAACAAACTGACTAACTGCCTCAGATAAAACTGCGACTCAAATACCCAGATCAAAAGATCTAGAACTTATTCAAGCAAAAAGTAAAGAAACTACGATGAAATATGAAATCAGGCTCCCTCTCCCCCTGATGGTAATAGTCAAGGAAGAGGGCGAGTAAATGACAAAAACAAAGAAAATTGTGAATAAGAGAAGGAGAGAAAAGAAAACATTGCTATAATTAAATGGCCTAATGCACACTTTACTTCCTAAAATTTCTAGCTTTCGACATTTTGTCCTTTAAAGTTTTGTTTTGTATGTTTTATCCACTGAACTCTCATTTTGGACATCCGTTGTTTCCTCGAACGATGAAAGACCAACAACATTGAGATGGTGCTGACGTTGTACGGTTCACATTAGATGGTAGAGCCATGTCACATGAGTCAGCACATACCATGTGGGCTGTGGCACTACATCTGACATGGATTGTGCCACATCAGCACCGTCACGGTGCCGTTTGTCTTCTATCGACGGAGAAGATAACGTCAAAAATAAAAGTTTAGGGGGGTAAAATATCCAAAATAAAACTTTAAAGGATAAAGTGTAGGAAGTTGAAAACTTTTGAGGATAAAGTGTGCATTAAGCCATAATTACTCTATGCGGAATTTTAACTTACTTGAACATGTTAACATCCGCTATAGCCATATCCAGGAAACGAGAAGCGAAGAAAATATTCCATTTTTCCTTTTTTGAATCGCCAACATAAGCTGGTGGTAGAGGTTGGCTAATCTGGCCACACCCATGTGGCAGATTATGTCGGTCCATCCATGGTGACAGGGCATTGAAAGTGAAACCATAAAAGAAGAGAATTGGAACCTGAATAGACTTGTGAGAAAGGATTAGGAAAAGAATCAATGTAGCCTCCGGGGAAAAGCATTCCCAGAATTAGTTAAAAGATTTGGTTTTCAACTCTTTCAACCCCTCTCTCTGCACGTATTCTTCACCCCCTTTCGCTTTAAATATATGCAGCAATAATTTTTCCCAATGGCTTTGTATAATCCTACACCTTCATAGAGTAAAAGATCTAGAAAGGGAAAGAAAGGGCATTAACAGATGGATTTGCTTTCTCCTCTTCTATTGGTATTGCTGATGCTTTCATCAGGTAATGTAACAGTTCCCTTTTTTCATTCCATACGATTGAGTTCAATTATCCAAGCCTTCTTTCGTTTTCTTGGACTTGGCAGGGCCAAAAATGTACGAATGTGCAAGAATGTTCACCATAATCAACAGTTGCAAGGAAACCATCTGGCCAGGAATTACCCCTGGTGACAACTTCAATGGTGGAGGTTTTGAATTGAAGTCAGGCCAATCTATAGTGTTTCAAGCGCCGGTAGCCTGGGGTGGGCGCGTATGGGGTCGAACAGGTTGCAAATTTGACAAAAATGGCAATGGTCCATGCCAGACAGGGGACTGTGGCAACACCCTAAAGTGTAAAGCCTCTGGCAAAACCCCAGCATCGCTTGCTGAATTTACACTTGCTGACATTGATTATTACGATGTTAGCCTCGTTGATGGATTTAATGTGCCACTAGCTGTTACACCCATCAATGGTAAGGGAAACTGCACCGTTGCAGGATGTGATTCAGACCTGAGGCAAGATTGCCCCTCCGAGCTGGCTCTCAAGGCCAACGGGAAAGTTATAGGTTGCCGGAGCGCCTGCGATGTGTTCAACACTGATGAATATTGCTGCAGAGGGCAATTTGGGAACCCCGTCGTGTGCCAACCTACATATTATTCCAAGAAATTCAAGTCTGCATGTCCTACTGCGTATAGTTATGCATATGATGATCCTACCAGTATTTTTACTTGCTCTGGAACAGATTATGTTATCGCCTTCTGCTCAGGCAGGTTGGTGGATTTTTCCTAATCTTTTCAGGTTTCATAACTCGGATAAACAGCATCAACAAGTGGTGGAGATCTGAACTAGTTTTTCATGCTAGATTAAGTTCTTTTTCGTCCATTTCATTGCTGCTAAGTATTTGCAAATTTAGGTTCAATGAAAATGCATTTCCATAACCTCCCAAAAGTAATGACGCCACCAATTTTCTTGAACTGGTTAAGGAAATGCATCTCCTCTATATTCGAAAAGCCTTCAAAAACTGTTTCTCTGTTTACTTTATGAACTCTTTTTTATGTGTTCTGCTCACAAACTTTGATTTGGAATCTTACCATCTTAGTAGCTAGACTTTCCATTTATGGACTAAAAAACTATTCTTCATTCCAGGAATCAACCGGTATGCACTTACCATGATCGCAAGCTCATCTGCAAGAACGCATCAGATGGCTTAAATCCTTTGACCGGAAGATGGTGGTCTACTATTCTTGCTCTGCTATTAATGGCTAGACTGTGGTTCATACCATGAGAAAAACCATAATTTGTTTCGGGAAAAGTACAAATGGGATTTTCTTTTTCTCCCTAACATGGAAAAGGATGTATGGTTGTATCCTGATCTTTGCCACTTAAATTCTTAGAAGTGGTTGTAAATATTATTCATTCTTTAAATTTTCTAATTGAGAATCAAAATTGAATAGCTGCAATTGCTAATTCTTACTATATAATGAAGTAAATAAAAAAATTACTTTTCTCTCTTTTTTCTCTATTTTTACAGGAAGAAAAGAAGCATATACTTTTCTCAACTTTGGTGTAATTTAATATGGACAGAACTTATACATTTTCCTTAGATGCTTTTCAAATTAGTAGTCACTAAAATCTTATCAAATGTCTATTTATATTATAAACCAGGTAACATCCTTTTAAAATTGTTTTCAGAATAATTTTTATTTGTTTTATTTTTTTATGAGAAAAATATGTATCACAAAGTTTAACCCCAAATTTTAAACAATTAACTATTTAAGGGTAACTTTTTAATTTTAAAATAAATATTTTGGTAGGGTTTTAGAAAAAAAAGAAAATTTATTATGTATCACAAAGTTTAGCCCCAAATTTTAAATAAGTTAGCTATTTAAGGGTAAGTTTTGAATTTTAAAATAAATATAGTGATAGGGCTTTAAAAAAAATGATTGGAGTTTTTAAAATAAATATATTTTGGTAAAATTTTATAAAAAAAAAGCACAAGAGCAATTTAAAAAAAAAAGACAACAAAAAAAGTTAACGGTATTAAAAAGAAGTTAACTAGTTAATGGTGTGAATGGACACTTGACACCATATAAAAAGTACCTAAATAGAAGTATATAAGTCTTGTCCATATAAAATAGTATATAACATATATCTTTTATTTAGGTAAGAGTGGATAACTTCCCAAAAAAAAAAAAGGTAAGAGTAGTGGAGAACTCCATTTTAGATAACAATAGTCTAAATCCTTGCAACACCTAACAAATCATTCGGGAACAAGCACGCCAACTCGAATTCCCATTAAAATTATATATACAGTTTGAAAGATTAAGGCTATGTTTGGTACATGAAAATATTTTTTGTTTTCATTTTCTAAAAATACAAAGAAATCACCATCTAAAATATGTATAGTTTATAAGAATGTATGCATGTTTTAGAAAATGAAAATGAAAATGGATCTAAAATTCAGAATAATTTTTTTTAATCTCATTTCTAGGTCTATTTTCATTTTCATTTTTTAAAACATGCATATATTTCCTCTCATAACATATATCTTATATGATAGTTTCTTTGTATTTTTTAGAAAATAAAAACAGAAAATATTTTCTGATACCAAACATAGCCTTAGAATCTTGTAAAAATACTTAAAACACCCAACCAATGAGAGATTCAAAGAGCGAACAACAAGGTTGATTAATTAATATATTAATTATTAATGGATTGGTCAAAATGATAAGAATTTGAACTAGTGGTTCTCCTATAAATCCCATTAATAAGCAATCTTTTAAGTTAGAAAAGCTCCACAAACGAAGTCTGTAAAATCTCAAAGAGATAAGACGGTATATCATAACTTTGGATATGGGTAATCTGTTCCTAACTTTTTTAACCAAAAAAAAAAATTCAATATATTAATTTCTTAAGGAAAACACTGCTTATAATCAATGTGAATTTGCACTCACTTAAACATATTAACATCCGTTATATACCCATAGCCGTGTATAGGAAATACGGGGTGAAAGAAAATAGAAATGCCATTTTCCTTTTCGACCATCACATGATGTTGATGGCGAAAAATTGGATTGCCGACATAAATTGATGGTAGATTCTGTCGGTCCAAGGTGACAGGGCATTGAAGTTGAAAATATAAAAGAAGAGAATCGGAACCTGAATAAACTTGAGGGAATGGATTAGGAAAAGAATCATACGCGACCTCTGGGAAAAGCCTCAAAAAGTTAATGATTCGGTTTTAAACTCTTAATTAATGTCCACCCCCTTCCTCTGCACGTATTCTACCATTCTTGACCCCCTTTTTCTTGAAAGCTGCCATAGTTTTATCAAATGACTCTACGATTCCCCACCCCACATAGACAGAGAGAAAAAAGGAAAGAGGCATTGACATTGACAGATGAATTTGCTTTCACCTCTTCTGTTGGCATTGCTAATGCTTTCGTCAGGTAACTTAATTCTCTTTTTCATAGTTGATCGGATAAGCTCCCACTCTTGCAACAATAATTTAGCAAAGTTTATTACATATAATTTAGATTGTAGATAAGATTCTCCAACTCGTTTTATAGAACAAAGATGAAAATATTGAGAAAGTTGCATTTTACATGTTCCTGGACTTGGCAGGGCCAAAAATGTATGAATGCGAAAGGATCTTCACCATAATAAATAACTGCAAGGAGACCATCTGGCCTGGAATCATCCCAGCTGGTGATAACTTTAATGGTGGAGGTTTTGAACTAAAATCACGCCAAGCTATTGTCTTTCAAGCGACAGCAGGCTGGGGTGGGCGCATGTGGGGTCGAACAGGTTGCAAGTTTGACAGAAATGGAAACGGTTCATGCCAGACAGGGGACTGCGGCAACACCCTAAAGTGTGCAGGCTCAGGCGAGACCCCAGTATCACTCGCCGAATTCAACCTTGCCACACGAGATTTTTACGATGTTAGCCTTGTTGATGGCTTTAATCTGCCACTAGCTGTTACACCCATCAATGGCCAGGGAAACTGCACCATTGCTGGATGTGATTCAGACCTAAGGCAAACTTGCCCCTCGGAGCTAAGTGTCAAGGCCAACGGCAAGGTTGTCGCCTGCCGGAGTGCCTGCGACGTGTTCAACACAGATCAATATTGCTGCAGAGGGTCATATGGGAATCCGTCAGAGTGTCAACCTACAGATTATTCCAAGAAGTTCAAGTCTGCATGTCCTACTGCATATAGTTACGCGTATGATGATCGTAGCAGTCTCTTTATTTGTTCTGGAACAGATTATGTGGTCACCTTCTGCTCAGCCAGGTTAGTACTTTTTTTTATCGAATTCAGTTTTATCCGTTTCAACCAGCATTTCAAAACTGAAATTTCGTCTATTTGGCCATCCACCCTGGTTAAGGAAATCGTCTCCTGTGTATTTAGAAGCTGGACTCGTTTTGGTTAACCAATTATGAACTGATTCGTTTCAGGAATCAAACAGTTTGCGCTTACCATGACCACAAGCTCATCTGCAGCAACGGGAAGGCAAATGGCTCAAATCCATTGATAGGAAGTTGGTCTGCTATGCTTGCACTGCTATTAATGGACCTGTGGTTCATAGTACTATAAGAAAAAAACATTCAGTCTGCTTGAGAAACAAAATTAATTATATTTATAACTGCGATTGTTATTATTTTCTTTTCACGGAGCAATTGTAAATTTTTCATACTAATAATAATTGGAAAAAAGTGGATCATACACTGACGGGCCCAAGCCCATTAAACCCAGCCCATTCCGGATCCAATTTTATTTTAATAGTAAATCATTCATCGGATGATCGGAAGTCGGAACAATTTGCCTTATAAACACGCGAGTTTTTTTTTTTTTTCAAAGAAAAAGGAACAAAAATAGTTATAATCAGATTTCTCTCTATCTTTGAAGAAATTTCAGAAATCTGAGAAAAGAAAAAGAAGGGAGAAATGGCGAGTGGTGGAAAAGTGTCTTTCAAAGTCACTCTTACCTCCGATCCAAAGCTCCCTTTCAAAGTGTAAGTTTTTCTTTTAACTTTTTCTTTTTCTTTTTTTTTTAATTATTGAAAAGAATCCTTCATTTCTCTATCGGTTTAAGTGCTTGATTTAATTATCTCGAATTTTTTGTTATTAATCTCGATTTATTATTATATAATTGTCGAAACCGCAGGTTTAGCGTTCCCGAAGCAGCCCCGTTTACAGCTGTTTTGAAATTCGCAGCTGAGGAATTCAAAGTTCCTCCTCAGACCAGCGCTATCATCACCAATGGTAAATTAATTCCTTTCATTTTTTTTTTAATACAAATTTTGTATTTATTATTAATGGATTTTTAATACTATTTTTTGTTTGCATGCGATTTTCAGTTAATAAATTAGTTATATGTTGATAAGAATTTGGGAATTTGGAGATGGAAACTAGCTAAGATTAGCAAATTTGCCTCTTTGTTTTAGGCTTTAAAAGGGATTTCAAAGTATATGAGGTGAATTAGTCAGGATTCATTGCGTTAATAAACCTTTTTTAAGGTCGTTATGTGATGAAAAGTTATGTGATCAGGATGGTATTGGCAGATATTGTGTGGCTTTTAGAAATGAAAAAAGGACCCTTGTTTCGAGTTGAAAACTTGTCTGGCTGTATTTTGCTTGCTATAAAGTTTCATGGTTTTTCTTTAGTTTTTTTCTCATGTGGGCCACTCTTTTAGTTCTTTGCTGTATGTTGTTTCTCATTTCTGTTTCAGTATGCACTTTTAGTGGTCGCATGAGTCATTTACAGTCAACGGTGAAATGCTATACATTCTATTTACCATGTTCACTCTTCTTCTTCAAAGTTTCACCTAGAAAGGCAATATACAGGGGGTACATCTTATTGATCTGTAATGACGTGAGGGAGTCGTATAGAAGTGGACCTTGCATCCTGAGATGCACTATTAGGTTGTGTAGATATGATTTTTTTTTTTTTAGATTAGTAAAACTTTCCAGCTGGCAAAGGTGAGGAAAAGATACTTATGGTCTGGAGAAAGCCATTAAAAGGTTGCAAATGAAGTTCTCCAAATTTGAATTCATGCATCGTACTTTGGATGGAATTTGGATTTGTTAGTCAATATGTTGTCCTTCTACTTTTGCAATTCCAACTAACGAGCAGTTCTATGACAATTTATAAGGCCTTGTTCCAGTAAGGATCTATTGACATTTGGAGCTCGTAAATATGGTGTTGGAATCAAGTATACATACTGAGAAAGAGAGAGTTTGAGTTGGTCTGAAGTTAAGTTGGTAGAGACGAACCCAGTTTTGAACTTATAGAAAACTAAACTGAGCAATAAAAAGTTGCATCCTGTTTGGGCGTCTCAGTTATTCAGTCATTACTTTACTTTTAACTATTACTTTATTAAACTGTATGTTAGTTTGCAAGAGTCTGGTCAATAGGAACCAAGCTAACTTTTGTAATTAGCCTAGTTGTGGTCTATGGTATCCAATGAGTATACACACACACACAATTGTGATCAGACAGACATGTCAACTCTAAATCATAACAACTCTATGATGTTAGATATCTAAATGTCTTCATCCTAAATCATATATTACTGTTCTTTTTTTTTTCCAATTTATTGTTTATTAAATTATGTGTTCTTTTGGAATACAGATGGTGTAGGAATCAATCCTCAGCAAAGTGCAGGTGTGAAAACACTTAATCTTTTGTCAACTAGTTTTATTGTTTTAGAGTTTCATTTTTATTTGCTTTTCTATGGTCTTGTGGAGTTTTACTTTGTTTAGTTATGCTTTTTATTTAAATTTTTGAGGAACCCCGTGTATAATAGTAGTTGTAGATCTGCCAATGAGAATTAGGAATATTTAAGTCATTTAGACAGACTGGCATTTCTGTGCAAGACTGCAAGTTATTTACTGTTATTCCAGACTTTCAGAAAAGCTTCATGATGTGAATTTCAGTCGTCCTTGCTTTTCCTACATGTCTGCATCATGTCTTACCTTTATGATGGAAGAATAGCCAAAGAATAGCAAGTTTGCTCATTAATACCAAATTCTATAATGTAGTTTGTTTTACCATACTGCTCCATTGCTCGGTAAATTATGTTTGTGTCCATCCTCTGTTATTTTAGTAAGTCCAATCTTCTTTTCTTCTTTAGCTGCATGCAGCCTGCATTCATAGCATTTACTACTCAGTTTGTACTTAGTAGTCAAGGGACGGTAATTTTACCTTTGCGATGCCTTATGTTGACTTTAAGAACTCAATAAAGTTAATAGCAATTTAGGTAAGGAGGATCTTTTCTTAGTTGAGATCCAACCGTTAATGCACTACTCCCTTAGTCCTAAAATGCTATCATGCAGTTACAACAAAGAAAATATCTTGCACATGTTGTTTAGAATTTATGTTTACGTATTCTTCATTTACTTTCGGCAGGAAATGTCTTCCTCAAACATGGTTCTGAACTTCGCCTGATTCCCCGTGACAGGGTTGGAGCCTTTTGAATGGTGAAGACTTCATTGTTAGTGAGCAGAACAATTATGACGTTGGTTATTGATCCATTTTCTTGGTATATGTTTGTACTTTTTTCCGGATGTAGAACAGAGCTGATAACATGTTAGCCAAAAGAAAACGATATTAAGAGCTGAGCTATACTCTATAGACCATTAATTAATTTTATATATGTATGTACAATGTGCCCTTTTTCTTGTGCTGTTTGTTTCGGTTTTTTATGGCCCACCAACTAGTTACCACAGCAAACATATCTATATCTATGTCCATATCTATACCATAAGTGAAAGTTATCCGTTCTACAATTGGAGAGAATTGGAGAATTAAGAGGGAAAGAATGTAATATGAATTATGGGAATGTGAATTAGGGAAAGAATTATTTCATGTTTGGTTTTTTTGATAATTGTGTCAAGAGGATATGTCATTATAACGTCATTGCTACATTGGTGAGAATATGCGTAGGAATGTCATTACCACCATCTTCTTAGGTAATGTAACATTCTTATCTTTTTTCCTTTGATCTTCCTATTTTGTCCTTATATTTTTCTTGTTTTGATTCATGTTACCCTTTATTTGATTTCAAAATAACAAAAAAACCATAAGGTCTAAAATAATAATTTAAATAAATAAATCAATAAATTAGAAGTCTCAAACTACTTTTTTTTAAGGGAAAATAGCCCTTTGCATGAAAGCTTCAAACAAAAAAAATTGTAATAATTAATTAAATACATAATTTAAAAACTTAAAATAAATTTAATCAAAAAATAGGATAACTAGATGACACATATATGTTTGTTTTAAAAGTTTTGTATAAGTGAGGGTCAAATATTCTTTTTTATATGTCATATTCTCTTTTAACCAAATATGATAATCTTATATTTCTTTTATTACAACTAAAGAGAAACTGCACGCATTACCACGTAATCATATTACCAAGTAATCTTATTTCCGCCAAGTGTCCAATTTAGTGGTAGTTTAGTAATAAATGCGACTTATTTGGACATTAATTATGGTGATATAAATGGTATTTTAATTTGTTTTTTGATTAATTTGGAAAGTTGGAGGGATTATTTGGTTATTAATGGGATATTTGATGGATAATTAGATGATGATAAGGTTGGTTTCGTAATTGATTTGGTGATTAATTAAGATGATTAATTGTTATCTAAAGAGTATTTGATTAGTAAAATACTTTTTTAATTAATTTTTTATTACTAATGCTACTACTATTACTACTACTACTACTACTATTATTATTATTATTATTATTATTATTATTATTATTGATGATAAAATTTAAATAATTTTATAATTTATTTGATAAATGAAGTATTATGGCAAAAAAATACTTATAAATGAAGTATTAATAAAACTATTAATATAATAATTAACAAAAGCTATTAAATTTTATTAAAAATATTCTAATTTCATTTAAAAAAATTTTAGACCCATACAAAATTAAGGGTAATAATATAATTATTGAAAAAACATTTATATTTGATTTATATATTTTTAAGTAAAAATGAAATATATAAAATTAAAAATCTTTTAATAACTTACTTTAATAATTTAATTAAATCAATCATTAATTAATGCTTTAAAAAATCATTGATCATATATTTATGGATATAAATAAATAACTAGATGTTATCCCTCGTTAATGCTATGAGTATAAAAATAATGATTTGTATTTATATTTTAAAATAAATGTATTGTATTTCTAAAAAAAATATTGTAATATTTAAATAGATAATAACAAATAATGTTAAGTGTGAGACAATTTAAAAAAAAATGAAGAAAGCATATTTATGAACTTAGTTAACACATATGACCATAATGGAAAAAACCATAAGAGATTAAATTATATACCAAACTCTAGCTCCTTAACATTAAAAAGTAAAGAGTATGAGAAATAATTAAAAAAAAGAAGAAGTTTCTATTAGCTTATCTTCATAATTTTTTACCCTATCCTTTCAACTCAAAATAAAAAAATAAATAGATGAACTCTTTGATTTATTACATTTTTATTTATCCTCCGAAAATAATAAATTAGTATAATTTTTTTTATTTCTCAAGAATATGAGAAGAAAAATTTATTGAAATTTTAAAAAATAACTAATTTACTTCACATTGTCTTTTTTTTTCAAATGTCTTTTCATTTCTCTTTTCAATTAACACAAACAACTTAAAAAAAGTACATTAAATTAATATAATGACTTTAAATAATTGTATTTACTATTTCTTAAGGTAATACTTATTTTACATTTTTAAAAAATAACAAAAAAAAACTAAAAAAGCCAAGTGACACTCTCCTTAGAGTTTCATTAGGTATAACTCTTATTTAATAGTATAGATAGATGATAGATTAGTCATATGGTAAATCTTTTACTTTAAGTGTTAATTTTTATTTGGTGAGTTCAATGTTTATATAAGAATTAATAGAATGAGAGATTAATTTATGAGGTTAATTTTATAATAACAAAAAAAAGAAAAGTTGTTGGTAACTATTTATTAGAAGAATGAGAGATGTCTATATAATAATTAAAAGAATGAGAATTGACTTTCTGTTTATCCTATATATTTTTAGTTTAATATTAAAAACCTTTAAATATATTTTTAATTAAAATTTCAATTTCAAATATATTTATATGTCCCGAGACAAAGTCCGGGCAACTTCTAGTACTACATAAGAGTTCCAAGTCGGATTTCATTAATCAATATGTTGCATAACTCATTCCATGGCCTGTATTTGGCAGTGTTGTAAAAACTGGATCGGCCCAGCCAATCGGTGTGGTTCAACCGGGAATAGAGGGTCATTTGGTCCGGATGGGGGTGATCCGGGGTAGGGTTGATCCAGTCAAAACCTGATAAAACTGATTTGATCTGATTTTTGTATTTTTTTAAATATTTTTTTATATTAAAAGTATGTTGAAATGATAAGAATTGAACTCTTAACCTTTTATGAGAGAGTTAATCACACTAATCATCATGTTAGATTAAATTTCTTATTAAAAATTTACTTTTTATCATATATGTTAAATTAAAATTATCAAAATTCATATATTTTTACACTTAAATAACATTTTGATTTTATCAAGTTAAACCGATTAATCTAATTGAACTAATGACATGAAAATTCATTTACCGAGTCTGGTTTTACAACATTGGTATTTGGTTGGGTGTTCTTTCCTGCTTCCGCAGCAACAACTAGCTCTATTGAGTTAGTACTAACAAGGGAATTAATTGGAGAACCCTTTAGAGGGTATTTGGTTACACGGAATTTGAAATTATTTGGGAATTGTATTACCATCTCAATGACCGGAAATTAATGTATTTTCTATTTGATTGTTATAATGAAAATTTTAAATGACTTTATTTGGTGATTGTCATAATGAGAATTTTAAATGATTTTGTTTGGTTTGAGGAGATATGACATTTCAAAATGAATTTCTTTACTAAATTACATTCTTTGGTTTGATTATATGATAATATTTTATTGTAATTTAACACATTTATCAATATTTGTACAAAACAATTTCAAATCAAATGAAATAAATTAAAAAAATTAATTATTCCAAAATAATATATTTTTATGACAAAACTAATAACTTTTTTAAAATAATACAAGTATAAAGAGATGAAAATATGCCTAAACTTTCATCAATTAGATAAATAATACAAAAACAAAAGGATATTATTGTCCAAAATCTTAGTTTCATAAGAGTATAAAAGGTATAAAAGTCAAACGACCTTAATAATTTCAAAATACTAAAGAAATAGTTAATAATTGAATTCCCACTTCAATAACCAATTTTCTTCATCCTATGATAATATGGAATTACCAAGATAATATTAAATTCACAGAATAAAGATAACTAAACATAGACATTTAATATTATTAGTAACCAATTCTCAACCAAAAGTATATTGTTGGGCATGCGAGTTTGTTATAATATCTATTGCTTACTACTTTTTCTCTTCTTGTATATCTGATTTCAATAATTAAATATTTTAAATTAAAAAAATTAATTAAATAACAAAATTTTATATAAATTTTATTTTACTTTTTAAATTTACTTTAAATCTTTTCTCTTTTTATAACTGTATTTAATGATTCATTAGATTTTAAAGAAGAATAAATTTAAAAATAATTAATTAATATTTTTATTAAAATTATAAAAGAATAAATAAAAAATATTAAGATAAAATCAGATAATAAAAAATAGAAGGAGGGAATACTACTCAAGTGCCAACAACCACCAATAAATTACTAGTAGTATGGAAAACGAGGTCTGAAAAGGCCTAGCCGTTTATATTCGAGGACTGAATAACCACCACAAATGGTCTGCCCTCTGCCGCTTCGTTCTGCAAAGTGTGCCAGTCTCTTGCTTCCACAAACAGAGTGTTGGACCTTGGACGGACCCTAGAATTCAGAAACAAAGAAAAATTCCCACAGTTGTTGCTGCGCTGTTGGCTGGCCGGTAGACGGTCCCATACCTCATACTGATTTATAACACATTGAAAATATATAGTACAATGAATTTTCATTTTTGATTAATTCATGGAAAAAATAACCAATGAGGGGCTGACGGATTTGGTGTTTGGATTTTGATAAATCAAAGGGATTGTGCTAGCATGTTCTAAAGCAAAAGCCACCTAACATGAAAAACATAACTCTGCTCGCTGCTTCTCTCTTGCAGATTATCTACCAGTAGGTGTTGTAAATGAGGTTCTGGTCCACCATCGGCACAATAATTATTTCTGGTCAGCGAACTTAGGCATAGTAAGGACAAATGCATTTTTTTTGGTTTCTCTCTCCCAACAGGAATTAGTTACATAAGAAATATATGGAACTTGATATCTGTTTAAACTGGAATAAATCACTTATCACTCGATCCAACCTCACATTAATAGGACAAATGCATTTAGGAGCTTTATATTGTACTTTACCTAAAAATTGCTAAAAAATTACATTCCAATCCAACTTTGATTCAAACCATAAATGCACTATCCCCCACTTTATGTATAGCGAGACGAGATTGGATTATATTCTATCTGTTCAAATTAAAAGAAAACGTTTAAAATTAATTCTTCAGAATTAAATGTATCCATGAACAACATTTAACTTGATTTTGGTCTATAATTTGCAGTTTCATGCTTAGTCTCTTTCATAAGAAGTACTAATGAAGAAGGAAAATCTAAACCCATGGATGAAGAGTGAAGACCAGTGAAAACAACCAGTCTTTGGTTATGTATAAGGCCATCTCCAATGAATACACTAAAACATCATTTTGGTGTAAAATTTGGGGCAAAGCAACTCCAATGAAGACACCATTTTGTTACTATCGATGCACACCAAATTGGTGTTGCTACAGTATTACACCAAATTTGGTGTAATACTGTAGTAAACACCAAATTGGTGTTTGCCGGGTTTTTTTTTTTTTCAAATGTAACCTTTATCTTTTATTTATATTACTTTTATATCCTTTGTACTTTTTGATTTATTTATATAATTTGATAAATGTTTAAATTTAACATTTTAATTATAATGAAAAATTGGTAGAATTATGTGAAATAATTTTTGTTCAAATTGTTTTTGTAATAATATTAAGTTAAAATAATCATGTTTAATGTGAGTAATTAATTTATTAGAAAATATTATTAATTATTATTTAATAATAATTTTTTTATTTTCAATAAATAAAATAATATTGTAAGCATTATCTAAATAAAAATTGATTCTATTGTATAAATAATTATTTTATTACTGTTTACACAAATTTAATATAAAATACATTGAAATAAAAAAAAATTTGATGTAAGTATATTCTATAAAGATTCCTTTTTTACACCAATTTGATGTAAGCTTGTTGTGGGTTGTGGCCCCGTCACAGTGTCGCTCATGCTCCCTCAGTCTATACTGGCCTACTCACTGGAAGTAGGCCCATGCAATTTCCCAACTACCTTTTCATATCTCTGGCTCTAATAATAGTCGGTAGAGTTTGAAACATCAACCCAGAACCCGAATCTAAAACAAACAAGTACTTCAATAGATCTCATCTTGTATAGATTTCTCTTTTGGGTAGGGATAGAAAGATCTCCTCTACTTTTATTTCCAACAGAAGTGGATTGATTTCTCCTTTTCCTTTTTAATATATAAAATAAAATAAGATAAAAATAAGGAATGAAGTTTTTTCCTTCTAATATTTGAGATTGTTAGAGATTGAATTTGAGAGGGTGAGTTAAATTATGAAAATTATTGTATGATATTGAATGTTTCGCTTTCACATTCATTATATTTTCTGTTCATGAATTTCTAATTGGCTTGTAGTAAAGGCAAACTAAAAGGAGAAAAACTGCTCAAAAAGATAGTCATATGTTCATATAGGCTACCGAAAACTACAACCATTTAAATGTGCCATGAATGATAGAGCCACTCCTATTTTCTCAACTTGACACGAAACATGCTTGCATAAGTTGATTAGCATTTAAGAAGTTCACCTAATAATTCTCCAAATGATCGAGAAGGCTAGATACTAAAATTATTGGGAAGAAATTTTGAGTTTAAGAAAAAAAAAATCCTTTATCCCATTTCAATGCCCCATATACCATAATAAATCACGTGTCTCATTCTCTTAATTCCTCTTATTCCTTATTTGGTTTTAACAAAAATAATAAAAAAAAAAACTCTGCCACAACAATGTCATAAATGTTAAAACTTACCTTGAAAATTGAAAATTTTTAATTTGGGACTAAATTTTTATTCTAGAAGGTCATTTTTTACTATCTAAAATAGTTTTAGAAACTTTTATTTAAAAAAAACTCTAAAATCAAATAAAGAATAAGTAAAATTAAGTAAACAGAATATATGACGTGTTTTGATCTATGATTTTGTTAATGGATGCACCCATGCACTATTTAAGATTGGTTAACTTTCTATTTAAGGAAACTACTTTTTATTTAATGCAATAACTTTTTTTGAATTTAAAAAAAAATAAAACATTAATTACATAAAATTTTATATATTTAACATCTTAAATGATGCATAGGTTCATTATTTAGCATTTTTCTTTGATATATGGGATATAAAATTGGATACTAAAATAAGACAAGATGATTTCCATTCGTTTAAAACCATCTAGACTATTAGTTAGTTTCCTGGCAGAAAACAAAAAACAAAAAGACTGTTAGCTAACTAGCAGACAGTATTCTCTCTTTTATTGAAAACTTTTATTTACACAAATATTATCACACATAACTCAAATTGACTATTTTTTGCTAAAAACAACCTTAAAAACGTGACACCAAATACTTCAATAAGTATGTAAATAAACAAAAACCATATTGGTTTAAAATAGAAAGTCAATTGATATACAGAACTAATAAGAAAAACAATCTTCTCTCTTCTTATCAAATTTATTGACTTTTTTTTGGATAATAGGATAACTCAATTTGATGTGCTAATCACGAAAAGAATCTTAAACGTGACAGTAAATGAACCCATTTTATTATTTTAGGCCAATTTGTGAACAAATCAAATAAAAATTGTGGTTGACAAAATGCGAATAGTCAAAAACCTATTTTTATTTTTGTTTCTGACTCTTTGTCTGAGTAGGCTACACGTTTTTACAACTCATACTATATTTAAGCTGATAAGGTTACATCTTTCAATAAATCAGATCAGATGATAAGCTGTTAACCTTTGGTTACGGAATATAAATATATTTTTTAAAACAAAAACGGAAATATGGTGTGGCGTAAACCAGAATTTTCATAGCGAATTTACGGGAAAACGCCCACAGAGTCAACAGACATCCTAAAATGGTAGGGTAGATCAGTAAAATAAAGAAAGTCCAAGCCACCGATCGATGGTTCGATCCCAATAAAGGCGGATGGGAGGAGCGGATGTCTCGGAAGAGTTTTCGGCTCCTCCTTTTCATGTCTTTTCTTCCAGAGTTTTTCTACCAGCGCCATGTGATGGTTCCACGTGGCACTTCATTTGTTCTCTCTCAATTGACTATTCTGCCCTTCCCCCCGTTAACAGTATATGAATTTATTTGTTTATTTGTTCAATTTAAATTTATTAACATGGCTCCACTGGCACTGAGATGCTGAGAGTGACACATGGATCACCATAAATTTGGACACTGTTCTCTTCGTGTGTATGTTTGGAGAAAAGGGATCAAGATGATAGGGAAATTATTTCATCATTAATAATAAATTTATTTCCCTCATTTTATAACTTTGGTAGTTCCTAAACCCCAAAAGGGGAATCTAGAATTATTGGGCAGGCAGCAGGCTGTCTTACATGAAAAAAAGTTATCATATCGTCATATCATATAAAGTAAGTGATATTACCTAGAAAAGAATCACATGAAAAATTGAAAAATTCTTAACCTTAGAATTTGAACTTCTTTTTTTCTTATTTCAAGTCTAACATGGTGTTTTGATTGAGGGCTCATAGGAAAAAGTAAAGGAATGGGAGATTTAAGGAGGGCTCGAGAAAACTCTCGCTTTATTTGGATTAATTTTTTTTAATTGAGAAAAGAGAAAAGGAAGGGTTTACTCCTAGCCCTCCAACGCCCTCCAATCCTCACTTTTTTTGACCTCGGGAGAAAAACTTTAAAAAGTTTTATAATTTTTTAAAATATCAAAATATCCTCTAATTTTTTAATTAATTACAATTAAATTACTAACTATTTTCTCATTCTTTTTCCACCTTATGATAAGGTTATCATTGGTATTTCATATCATTATATATGCTTTCCTTTCATTTTCTTTCCCTTCTAAACCAAACAAAAATTGTCAAATAATGGTAAAAGTGCTTCACAAATCCCTGTATTATATAAAATGTTTAGTTTAGTTTTTAAACTTTAATTTGGGCCGATTTAATCTCTCTCTCCTATTAAAAATAGAACAAAATTTAGTATTTCAGTATTACAAAATCAATTTTAATTGCCAGAATCACTGAGATGAGACTAATTTTTACCTTTAGGTTTACTAATATGGCAATGACATGGTAAATTAAGCCGTAAATTATCATGTCCAGTATTTAAATAACACTGACACGTTGATTTATGATCTAACTTATTATAACCACATAGACACTGTTTTGACATTTTACCGATCTGTTAGTGCTGCATCACTGCCAAGCATGCTAGTTCGTAACTTACCACGTCATATCAACATCATTGCTACTATTAGTAATTTTAATAACAGGAATTGATCCTATGGCATGCGAGGTTGTAATTGTTTAATATTTCATAGTATATGGATTAAATTAACCCCAATTGTAGTATAGGGACTAAATTGGATATTTTTATATAATACAAAGACTTGTGGAGTACTTAACCGTCAAACAATCCTTCATTTCCTTTCTCTCACTAAAATTTAACTATCCAAATAAAGGTTTCACCCTTCCCTTCCTTTTCTTTCCCTTTCAATTCTTAATCCAAACATATTATAAAGTTAAAGAAGGTGAGTTTTACTATTGAAGTAAAGGTTTTCCTACCAATACCTGTTGAATCGAGTAAAAGAATCTTAATACCTTATAAATAAGGTTTCATGTTGAAGTTTGTGAAAGAAAGAAAATAAATTTGGAAAAACTTTTCCATTTCGAATTCGATGTGATTCAATTCCTGATTAATAGAAATCTAATGTTTATTGGATACGAGGAATTAATACCATAAAGCAAGTAAAGGTACTTCCAATGAATTATGTAATCTGGTTCGAGTAAGATTAATTATAGGTTGTTAAATAACTACAATACTTATGATTTATATTAAAAATAAATAAATCATTTATTTTTCTGCCAACTGCTATAAAGAACATGGGTCAGTGTCAAAAATAACATGTTGAATTCTTAAATTTGAATTGAAAATTCCCAAATAAATTTGAAAATTCATTAGAATGTGAAAATAGAAAAGATTATTTGAATTCTTAAATTTAAATAAATGTAATAAATTATAAACAGATCTGAATCTATGAATATTTATAGTTAATCTAAATCTAAATAAAAATAATCTTGCTCACCAAAAGAGATTAATAATCTTAATAAATCAAAATTTAAAAAGAAATCAATTCAAAAAACCCTAGCTACCCCCCTCTCCTTCTCTCTATCTCTTTTCTACAGTTCTTTTTCAAGTTTTTTCATCTATCCTCCTCCTCCTTGACTTCAATTGTTACAGAAGAGGAGGGACTTGATTTCATATTTCTGTCTCTTTACTTTTTGTTAAAATAAGTCATAAATCTTTGATCTGGGTAATTGAGTTTCATTCTTAGTCAGTCAATTAATTTTTTGAGTCAGTTTGGTTTTTTTAGGGTATGTTTAGTGCACCATTCCGGCACGTTTGAGTGCTCAAACTGGCCAAACGACGCTCTGGAGGCCTTAAGTGCCTCAAATGGCACGATGGGACTTGCTGACATGGCAAGTCCCAAACGTGCTATACAGTGAAACGGACTGGAGCTTTTTGTTCCAATTAGCCAAATGATGGGTTTTTTTTTCTTTTCCTTGTATTATCCTTATTTTTTCCTTTTTGGTTTTTATGCTATCCCTTTAATTAATATCCCTTTTCGTCATTTATTATTCTCATCTCATCGCACCGTTATTTTCACCAAACTCTTATTTTTTCATCGTTGATTTTATTATATTACCGTCATAATTCCAATCTCACACGTACAGTAACTAATCTCATCATTTTAATCGCACCGGAATCAATCGCACCGCTCTCCCAAACATAACCTTAGTTTGCTTTGTCTTAATTTACAGTAAATCTAAGATTGTTAATCTTATATAATGATGATGATTTTGTTTTATGATTTTTGGATCATTCAAGGAAGTCTTCGAATTAATCACTTTTTTGTCGCTGTTGAAAGTCTTCGATTGGAAATAACACAACGAAACGAAAGCGAAAGAGTGATGGATGTGCTAGAGGCTCATAAAGAATGTTCGAGATTTCAAATAATAAATAAGATGACTTAGGTCATAAAACAATATCTAGATCTTCAAGCGAATGAAGAAGATATCTTTGAATTTATTGTAATTTTCAATTTTATTGGATCGATGTAATTTTATTTGAATGAATGAAAATTATATTTTCTTAAAAGAAAAACTCAATTCAAAATTTCCTTTAAAAAAAGATTAAAAAAATTTGGTTGTTCACAAAATCACAATCCATATCCCACCATAGAAGGATCTGATAGGGTGAGGATCCCACTGAGTAAAGATAAAAATGGAGATACGAGAAAGTTCCATATTTTCCTTCTGAAGGTGAAAGTGAGTGGAGAGACTGAGCCTCGGGCCATAGGATAGGAGGGCGAGGGCCCTAAAGTGGCCTAAAGGACCACCGCAAAAGGTTATAGTCAAATCCGGAATGGATGGAAGGGTACAATCGTCCAAACGCACAATTATTCTATATTCTTATTTTAGTATATTACTACTGTACTGGCAACGTTGCCGTGGCGGATCAACGGAGCCCGAGGCGAGGCAGTCGTTGACAGCTGTAGCCGCTTTCTCCCACCGCCTCTCCTTCCATACTTGTAAGCACTTATCAACATTCCATTAATGCATTAACTAATCACGGGATTATATTGATCTTACAATATTCTCATTATTCTGGTTCCCATGGCTCAGGGATTATACGAGAAGACTCAAAAAGCTGGCTCAGGGATTATACGAGAAGACTCAAAAAGCTGTGGTTATGGCTAGCCGACTTTTTTTCCAAACACTTTGTTTAAACACTTTTAGTCTTTAAACACCTATGGTTTTCCTAGAATTAGGTTTTATGCGAAAAGAAAATATATGGGCATTTTGAACTAACGTCAAATTTCATTTATAGTATAATCTTGATATATTTTTAATATTCAAAATTTATTTTTGTTGGATAAAGTGATAAAATGTATCTTATCTATAATATATATAAATAGGAATGTTAAAAAATTTTTAAATTGTCTAAAATGTTCTTTATTTCTAATATATTTCTGAAATATCATTAATATTTTTAAGTTATTAAAACTCTTTATTTATATTCTTATTAAATATTTTATATATTTATTAAATGATAATAGTAATAATTAATTAATTTTATTTTAATAATTATTAACTTATTATTATATTATTTGAAAGAAAATAGTTTAATCATTCTAAAATTTTATATAATTTAATTATAATTTATTTTAATATTATTTATTATTAATAACATGTTGTATTATGTGTACCGTACAAAACAAAATAATCAGTATTAATAAAATTTAAATATCACTAATTTCTATTGAATCAAGTGAAATAAGTTTATAGAACCCGAGGCATCTGATAACTTCAAGTTCAAGTCCAACACAATTATACTTTAAAATAATCAAAATCAAATGTAATTATGTAAAATCCATATAACAAAAGAAAATTAAGCATCTCCTGTAACATTAAATTAAAAGCTTAATAAATCTCCTATATAAGTTTGTCCGCAACGGAAAAAACCATTAAAAGCTTGGCGCGGGAATTACAGTATGCATGAAATCAGCTTAAGTTGAAGGCTTGAACTTGAAGCCACGCCAGCTAAAAAGGCCATTCAATCTTCTCTCTCTGTTATCTCCGTCGAAAACAACAAAAGAAAAAATATATATTACCGGCAGTAATATACTACTAATAATAATGCTAAAAAAAAAAAATAAAACTCCTGAAATCTGTCCACACTATTCAAGTCTTCACAGTTTCAGACACAGACAGAACTTTAAATCCTCCAGAAAAAACCAACAGAGAAAAAAAGAAGAAAAAAAAGGGAAGAAAAGAATCATCATTGTTTCTTTGTTTCTGAGTTTCCCTTTGCATGGCAGCTCACATTGCCACTTCAATGAAACCCAAGAGCAGTAGCAACAACAATAACAACAGCAACAGTGGCAACAATGGCTACAGCAGCGAGAGCAGTAGTGGGACCAATAGCAACTCTCCAAGCCCGCCTCCTTCGCCGCCGCAGCCCCGTCTTACTCCGTCCTTCTCCCAGTGCCGCCGCCGGTTGCGTTCCAAGACCCATTCCTTCGTCCGCCGTGAAAACCTGGGTTCCGGCCTGAATTTCCGCCGGAATCTACGGTACTTGTTGGTGCTGCCGCTTTTGTACATTTCGGGCTTGTTCATGTGTGTCGGTCCTTTTTCTGAGCTTTTGGGCTATGCTTCTGTTCCTGGATCAGTGTACCGCAGCCATGAAAATTTTCAAAGGCTTTGGGATGATATTCGCTTTGATAATTCTTCTGCTCTTCAGGTCTTCTTTTTCGACTTCTCTCTTCTTTTTAACTCTTTTTTTTTTCCCCTTAAAAAACGTGTCTTTTTCTTTGATAGTGAATGCTTTGTCGTGGCTGCATTTGGTGTTATGATGATGAACTTGGTTGCTTGATATTATTAGATCACAAAGGTTAAATTTTTAAAGGATTTTGTTTTTATGGGATTTTTTTTTTGAAAATTGAAATAAACAATTTTAGCTTTAGATTAAATGGGCGTTTCCATAATTGTTTTCATACTATAAATGTTAGATTTGATCAGTTGTTTAGCTAGTCTAATTTCTTTTATAATTGGTTGCTGAGTAGACATAAGACAAAGTTTTATCATAAAATAAAATAATTTGGTTTCTTGGACAAAACAGAATGTTAGTGAATGGAAATTTTGATCATGAAATGTGAAAGCAAAGAAGCTTGATGGGAAAAAGAAGGGACTTTTATGTTAAGTTTGATTACTGGGGTTTGGAACTTTCTACTTGGAAAACGATGTTTATAAGAAATTTTGCAATTTTCTGCTTATGTCCCTAAATCAAGCATCTCTTTTATCTTTTCTCCATTTAAAGTTTAAACTTTTGTTTTAGGTGGCTAGTGTCAGACTGTCAGTTGCAACATAGATATCAAACTCTACTTAAAGAAAAGGATCATTCAAGGTTTTCGAATAACAAGATAGTCACCTAGGTGGAATCTCATTTGACATTCTTTGTATGTTTCATTACTCTTCATAAGAAGCCTTCTATAAAGAGGCATTGGAGTAGAACAGAAATGTATGATGTTGCATTTGCTTCTTCTTGCTGCAGTTGTCCTCTGTGTGGAAGCACAAAAGAAGGATGAAAGTACAGAAACCTTGTCCAAATTCAACGGCTAGAAATCATTTCTCAATGTACAGAACTAGCTTAATGGGTAAGTTCTTACTGTGATGGTTTTCTGTTTGAGTCCCATGATCCTTCAGTTTGTTCAAAGAATTGTTTATATTGGAGTTCGGCACAGCTGTTGGATGATTGTTTCTACATTTAGGGACAGCTAGTAAAGGTGGGGTAGGAGCTTATAAATTGTTACTACCGTGTTAATTTAAGTTTTTTGCTTCCTGGTGGTTGAGAAAACCAGTCATTAGACTTCATCCAACTCCCCATTGCTGATGCTTTCTAGACTCTGTTGCTCTCTGGTTTAAGTTCTAGTGCTTGAAAGCGGAGGAAATGAGCTTGGATTTGTATGATAATTAAATATTTCTGCTAAATTTCAGAGTCTCCTGGTTCTAGCGGTTACTTGATGGTTGATGCCAATGGTGGTCTTAACCAACAACGTTCTGCGGTATGCTATTATTTTACCGTTATTAATTATTAATTTTATATTTTGGTTCTCAGATGTGTTTTACCTAAATTTATGAACTTTTAAACTTAACAAATGTGCGATTCTCACTATTTTGACAGCTGAGTACCACATATTGGTTCTGCTTTTTGCACAAAAGGCTTATTGTTTCATATTTGATACCCATTGTCAAAATATTTGTTCTGTCTTTTGCATGTAACATCGTTGAAGTTTTTTCTGTAGATATGCAATGCAGTGGCTGTAGCTGGACTCTTAAATGCAATCCTAGTCATTCCTCAGTTTGAACTCAACAGTGTTTGGAGAGATCCCAGGTACACTGTCATTGACTCAATTGTCTGCAAATTTACTAGAAGTAAAGGATATTGAGAAACCTGATGCTTAAAAGCTCATCTGTTTTACAGTCAGTTTGGGGACATATATGATGTGGATCACTTTATAGACAACCTTAAAGGTTATGTAAATGTGGTTAGGGAGTTACCTGAAGCATTAATGGAAAGATATGATCACAACATTTCCAATATTCCAAATCTCCGTGTCCAAGCTTGGGCTCCTGTAAATTATTACTTGGGAGTTGTTCATCCCATTTTGAGGGATCAAGGGTATGTGCCATACTGTATCTTCTAGATCTAATTTTTCTTTTTATGAAAAAGATGAATTTTCCTTTTATTCTCTGATTACAATGAAATATTAATTATATTATCAAGCTGTGAACTTAAGTGAGCAGATTGTTTGAAAAAAGAACAAACAACTTTTTGTTTCCCATGTATTTTATTACCTGTAGTACATGATATCTAACCAAAATTCTGTTGAAGTAAACTTCTGATTTGTTTGTGATGGTTATGTCTCTGATGCAGGGTTATCCGCATTGCACCCTTTGCTAATAGATTGACAATGAATGTTCCACCTCATATTCAGTTGCTTAGATGCATTGCCAATTATAAAGCGCTGAAGTTTTCTCTACCTATAGCAACACTTGCAGAGAAACTAGTTGATAGGATGATTGATAGGAGCTCAAGGACGGGGGGAAAATATGTTTCTGTCCACCTCAGGTTTGAGCAGGTACGGTGCTAATCTTTTTTTCCTCCTTTCTAATATAATCTATTCATTTCCCAAAGAAACCTATATCAAAATTAGTTAACCCTCTTCTATTTAGGATATGGTGGCTTTCTCCTGCTGTGTGTATGAAGGAGGACGGGCTGAAAAAACAGAAATGGATTCTTTTAGAGAAAAAGGGTGGAAGGGGAAGTTTAAACGAAAAGATCGTGTCATCATACCTGCTCTCAATCGAGTCGAAGGAAAATGTCCTCTAACCCCTGTGGAGGTACCTAATAAAAGTTGAATCTTCTTTGTCGCTTTCTCCAATTATGATCTAAGTACATACTTCATTTAGTATTTACGGGCCTCTGGAACCATACTATTATAGAGCAGAGGCTGTAATGCTATATTTGCACTTGGTATACAAATTTATGAGCTCATCATGTTGTCTGTTGTGTTTTTATCTATTATTTAGTTCTAGGTGCTGCAAGAGTGTAAGGAGGCCAGTCCTAGTTTGAACTTTGAAGCTCTATGGGAAACCATGGGACATGGAAGTCAAATAACTCTAAATAGAACTGAAAGGCAGGATAAAGTCCTAAATATCAATTAGTATTGGGCTTGGGCTTTGCTATGTCATATATTTCCTACATTTCTTGGTATAGCTTATGTGCTTGATTCTTGGATCTCTTTCATATATTGACTATGTAGCTTCAGCACTAAGCAGCATCAGACTAGATCTTTCTTATAAGATTACTATTTTTGTAAAATGAATGCCACACATCCTTTTCAAGTACTCCCTCCGTTCCAATTTATTTGACCATTCCTTATGTTCCTTTTCATTTGACCTCTTATTAAATCAGGAAAGCATTTATTAACTTTTTTTTCCAAGAATACCCTTCTTTAAATAGGAGAGATATAGAGACATTAATGTAGAAAGACATTTCAAAAGTAGATACAGAAATATAATTTGATTCAATTCAAAAAAACTAGGAACGGAGGGAGTATTATTTTTTTGTGGTTATTTGGGTTTGTGCTTGAGTGCCATGTATTTCTGTATCTACTTTTGAGTTTCTTAGTTTTTTTGAAATGCTGGACACAATACATTTGGGACTCTTTCATGTTCTGGTAATTCAATGCATTATCCTGGTCAAACCATAAAAGAAATTTCTATTTCTGGTAGCACAGACCATATCACCACACTAGCTAAAGTCTAGTAACTGTTTCAATGGCATTTTTATGCCACTTTTGTAAGTTAATAAATTTTCTAAATGCAATATGGGACTCTTGACATATCTTTGTATTGCTCTGTAATTTACTTGATGTTATATGCTTGTCCATTTTTAGTGAATAATAACTTTTTCTTCACAATGTTTTTATGTCAGTATAGGTGGGACTGATGCTAAGTGGTATGGGGTTTGACAACAACACTTCAATTTACTTAGCCTCAGGCCAAATTTACCAGGCAGAAAAACATTTAGCTCCTCTGCTAAAGATGTTTCCTCTTCTTTACACCAAGGAGTCTCTTGCAACACCTGATGAGCTTGCTCCTTTTGAGGTAAATGCCAGGCTAACATTCTTGCTATATTTTAGGTTTTTTTTCTTAGGAGGCATAGTGTGGTATGATTTTCATGTACATTAGTGGTTCTTTTTTTTTTTTTTGCCATAAGTTATTATTAACTGTTCTGTTCAATGAATAAAAACCGGACCGGACCAGTCGGTCCAACCGGTTGGACCGGATACCGGTCACAAATCCGGTTCATTAAAGCCTATAAAACCGGAATTTGATCGAACCGTCAGAACCGGTGAACTGGTTAATCCATTTGAACCAGAAATTGTGACTTTTTTTTCTTTTTTTTTTTTTCTTATTCGTTAACCTAACCACGCACTAAGCCACTAACCAACTCAGTGCCTGCCACCAACCCTGAAATCTGCCAAAGCCCAAAAGTTTCCTTCCTCCATCTTCCTCAGAGCTAAAAACCCAGTAATTAAAATCTTAGCTTTTGATACAGAAGAAAGAAGAAAAACTAAACGGGATTATTGAAACCAATTACCACAGAAAAGCCCAGATTTTCACAACCAAAAGACCGGGTTCAGAAAATAAGTGAAAATAATTAATTCTGCTAGTTGAGGAAATGAAAAAGAGAAGCCAAAGATGAGAAGCCCATGAGAAATCACCACTAACCAGTTACCAGGAGTAAGCAAAAGGAAACCCCATTATTTTGAGACAATGAATGATGTAATGCAAATGAATGAATGATCAATCGAGGAGATCAGTCAAGGAAGAAGAAAAAGGATCAAGAAAAATGAGAGGCACGTGTTGATTTCATCAAACAGTTTTCATTTTTATAGTATTTAATATTTTATACGTTTTTTAGGGAGAAGGAAGAAAGAAAGAATGAGAGAGCTTTAAATCATTAGGGTTTTTAAATGAAAACTTCTGTTATTCTGTATTCTGACTGCTCAGTTCTGCAACATGTGCATTAGGTTTTCTTTGTTTGTCTCAACCAAAACCCTCGACAGAGGCCCGAAACTTACTAGTCCAGTTGTACACATCTAAGCCTGCTCTCTCCCTTTATTAACTCCTTAACATGTATTTGCTCTTACTAATAGCCCATGTAGATTTATTAAGAGCACATGTAGAAGGTCTGTACTTTAGATCAGTCGAGCAAGTTGTTCAAGCCTTTTCTAATAGCTTGAATAGCTACACTTCACATCACATCATCATGGATAGGGCCTGCATTATGCCTTTGGAGTAAAAAATTTTTCCTTCAATTGAACTGTATATACTTCTAGCTTTGAGGATGGCTAATTAATATTTAGCCACTTGAAAGGCAAAATTTTCCCTTCTCTCTTTACCACTGACTCTAAAGCGAGGGACTTTTTTTCACACCATAACCGATTGCTCTACAACAGCAACTTTTTGGAGAACTTAGAAGATAGTGCTATAAGTTTTCTTTATATATCAGATTTTCTTTTGTGAGACTGGAATATCCAGCCGTATCTTTAAGGTTTGATTGCATTTCTCCTCTTGTTAGTGAGTGATTAAATGAATTGAACAAAGCGATTTGATCCTATTAAAGTGGCAACTCTTTTGATTATGTTCAGTTTTTGTTTTTCACTGGGCTAGTTGACTGTGAACAACTCAACTGAATGACCTCCAAAATGACGAATCTATTAACAAGTTTTGAATTAAATAACAGGTTTCATCCTTCTAAGAATCAAACCCTTTCAAGTTCTGTTTACCATTTTTTTTTTGGTTGTTTCTTTTTATAGGGTTATTCTTCAAGACTGGCGGCATTAGACTACACAGTGAGCTTGTTCAGTGAGGTGTTTGTGACAACCCAGGGCGGAAACTTTCCACACTTTTTGATGGGCCACCGGAGATTCCTTTTTGATGGACATGCCAAGACAATTAAGCCTGATAAGCGCAAGCTTGTGGTTCTGCTGCAGGACATGGGTCTCAGGTATTTGCCTCTCAAATTCTGGGATAACAATACCTTGTCAATGTACCATGTTGGATTATGCGCAAGAATCATAATATTCGAGAATCTTAGACTTGAGCTTTGCATAAATGGTGGTAGGTTCAAAATATCCCAGGAAAAAGGTGTTTATTGGACTTTTAGGTCTCTATTAACATATCTAGGATCCGTCAGTCCTTTATTTATGTCACTGAATGTTATAGGTATGAAACATCTATCTTCTCACTTTGCAGTTGGAAAGCATTTAAGGATGAGATGGAAGCCATGCTAGAAGAAAGCGATCGCAAGGGAATGATGGTGCCCAGAGTTAAGAAATTCAATAGAAAAACTTCCATATATACATACCCTTTGCCAGAATGTGCATGTCTGCAGCATTCTTATAATTCAACACTCAAATTAACTGATAGTACTAATGTTCTTGACTCATACCATGCGCCTGCAAGATAACAAGCATGGTTAACACTTCAATGGCTTCCATCACAGTACAATCACCAATCATATACTTCAAAGTGTGCTGTTGCTGCATTTACCATCTGTTCATGGCATCCTACACCATCGTATGGTATCTGATCTTCAAAGGTAGATAGGAATTTCAGTTGCAGGTTCTCCAATTTTGATAATGCCAAAGATTCCTAATCCGACAATGGTTCTTCTGTTTTACCTAAAGATGTAAATGTTGCTTTGCTTGCAGTGCGGATGTAAGTAACACACAAGATAAAGGTTGATTTGCAAACCCTGCTCAAATGAGCCTGGTTTGACATGATTCTTTTGTTTTTTCATAGTTAGTGTCAGGCTTATAGCAACGAGCAGGGCAGATTTCATGCTTCTTTTACGATGAAGTTTTGCAGATTTCTAGTACTGTTATCTCGTGAAAATTTTTGATGTGGCAAGAAGGCTACAAGACTCACTTGCGTTTATCTTTGGTTGAAATCCAAATTGTCATAGATTTTGTTTGCCAGAAAAAAAAAGTAAGTTCTTTAAGCGATGAGCGTATCTAATGAAACGATGATTTCTCCTTTGTTTCTCTGAGTGGGAATGAGGGCGTGGAGGCTAAAGACTTCATTATGGCTATTGATTTGCAAGTTGCAGATATACATTTTTAGTCTAGCACTGCCCATGGCTGCTAAGCTATAGGAAAAGCTAATTAAAGGAAAGTTTCATCTTTTGCCTTCTTGATCTTTCCAAGTCATGCGACTGTTTTGAATACGTTCAGTAGCTGCAATGGTTGATGGTAACCGTTATCTACTGTTATCCTCTACCAATCGCGCGTTACCTGTGTTACAATTTTATGCAGCCAAGTTTTCAAATTTTTTAATTTTAATTTTTTATAGAACGAGGGTGGCAGAGTTCGAAAGCATGCTCTTATCAGACTTCTTCAATCTCTCGGCCATTGGACCAAATGGGGAAAAGTCTTATGCAGCCAAGTTCTAATATATTAATAATAAATTAATAATGGTTGTATAATATTTAGAGTTTTAGACAAATGAAGCTTAAAACTCTATGTCTCTTCTTCTTCTTCTTCTTCTTTTTTATCATTTTTTTTGACAAACTCAAGTCCCTTCTTAGCTCCTTGAAATGCATTATACCGTAATAGTATAAATTTTTAGCATAAGAGTTTACATTGTTAAAGTACAAGCAAACAAAGTCTCAAGGACATCTTATTGTTTGAGATTTTATCTTGAAAGGCTCGAGTTTGATTTGTAGGATGACAAGAGTCGAGTTTGAATGGTAGGACGACTAGGGTTGGTTTAGGGTATGACAGATGGTTAGCTCCCATTATAATAATCCAACATCACGTGTTAAAAGAAGATTAAAGGGAGAGTGCTTCAATGTAATCAGCTCTACTACTAGTAGAATATTGCCTGTATTTCCGTCAAAAATGCAATTGTCACATGTGGGGTAAAAGTGGTAAAAGAATGAGCCTAGCAGTGCAGAACTGTTAGAACTGATTGATGTTCTCATATCTAGGTTTTCCTTGTTCCCAATATGTACTTAATTGCCTGAAATTCTGGCAAAGCAAAGCATGCAACTTCCAATAATTGAAATCTGTTCTCAACTGTCAACACTGACTACCTTTCTACTATAATTTTCTAGCATTCAGTAAAGATAGATGTTCATTTTCAACTATGCTTGAAACTATCGAGAACAAAAATTTAATGAAAGGATTCTGTACACTCAGGCCTGTGTATGCATTTCAACAAAATGGCCTTCAAATTCAATGCAAAAATAAATTTTATGAAATGGTACATTGCTTTTCTCCATTTGTGCAATAAAAGGAGGAAAACTTTGTTAAATTGCTTTCCATTCTTATCTTTTACTGTTGACAAGCGAAGAACGAAAAGGAGTACACCCTCCCCACTCTCTTAGTTCATAGTGTTAAACTGTTAATTTTCCTTGATTTTTTTCCCTAGAGTCTGAATATTGCTTTTGCCGAGAAGAGAAAAAAGGGCCTACTCATTAAGATAATGAATTAATGAGCTAATTATGTTGCATGGTTCAATTTTAGTACGAAAATGTGGAAGCTCTGCTTGACTGGGCGCAAGAAATGGCCCCAAAATCTTGCATGGGAAGGAGAAATGTCGACCTCTGATGAGAAGAAAGATAAGATGGTCCCAGTGTTTGTAGTTAAAGGGATGGTCCAACCATTGACCCTGACCCAACAGAGATGAGCCGAACAACATCAACATGGTTGGGTTCCACCAAGTTTAAGCAGTGAACCCCACACCTTCCTGTTCCCACCGTCAAATGCTAAGTGCCAATGTAGAGCCCGATCTCTCTCTTGTTTTTGCTAAAGCTTTCTCTCTGCCACGATTGTTGCTGTGTGTTGACTGTCGTAAACATACCCTTCTTTTTCTCTTTTCTCTCATATGATACATTGCTTTCTTTTCCTTCCAATCATTCTTTATATATGTCTCTCTCTCTCTATGATTAGAGGTGGCTTGAGTTGAGCTTTTCTTTTAGGCATGTGTTGTTGTTTGCTTTTTTGCTCTTCTGAATGACTGTAGTCTGTATATTACTGATAAAAGCTTCTGAACAAAAATGCTACGACCAACACAAAGCTTGCATGGGTGAAAATTCCTTCTGCCTCATTCTTTGGCGCCAAACCTGACTCATTTGCCGGGAAAACTGACTAGTACTACTATAATGAGTACTAATAATGATCTAGTCTAAGTTCTATGTAATTATTAATGTACCAAAACAAACCTAATTCAAATTTTAACTGTTCAGTTGTTAGGTTAATGGGAAGAAACTCGATATTTGCAATCAAGGTCTCAGTGTTAGTTTTCCCTCATTTGAAATCTGACACAATACGAGTTTGGATAAGTTGAGGCTCAATGTGGTAACCAAATGGTAGTGGTTTATTTATTTATTTTCTAAAAAAAGATTATAGCATTACTTTCTCTATAACTCAACATTAACCAAATCCACATTTGTCCTGATTTGTCAAATTTGGCGCGATGATGAGTGAGATTATTTGTATTTTAGTAAATAGTACTTCCTCCATTCTATAGTAAAAGTCGTTTTAGAAAAAAAATTTTGTTTTAAAATATCTGTCACTTTTAAGAATTTTATAAAATATTAACTACCTATTTCCATGCTTACCATTCTCTTTCTTAATTAATAACATTTATTTAAAAAGAGAAAGTAATTTTTAGGAGAATAGTAAAAGGGTAAATCAATTTTTTTATTAAAAAAGTAATCTAGATTTGAGGATTTTCTTTGAGTCCTTAATTTTTGTGTAAAACTTTAAAACGATTTATTATGGAATGGAGGGAGTAATGCTTAATAGAGAGTTACACTTGCGGCAAGAGAGTTAAGTAGGATTTTATATATGTGCCAGAAAATTTAAGTAGGATTTTGAATCTCTTCTTGCTTTTCATCCCGCCAGCTTGTAAGAGAGGGTAACTCTTATCCCTTGAAAGGAGAAGAAAAGTACCCACTTTTCAAAGTTGTGCAGACAGTTTTATATGGCCAGCGAATGATCAGGGTTTAAAAAATAAAATGTTGCTTCCTTCTATGTGATGAATTTGGAAGATTTAATGAATATTGTATTTCCAAGAGCTTGTTAAGCCCATGCTTAGCGGCCTTAACACATCTATTTGTTTTGTTATTGTTATCGAACATCAAGAAAACCCAAATCATGAGATAATGAGTACAAAAGAAGAGTCAAACGAATATAAAATCTAGAAAAATATTCATGGAGATTGTATCGTACCCACACAAATCAAGAACACATGGGCAACCGTTAATGGAACAAAGCAGAGGCCAGAGGCTGGCTTGCTCTAGCTAGAAAACAAAGCCAGGGAACAAAAACTAGCGCACGCTGTACGGGCAGGAAATGGGCTATGGGGGGACAAATTGGGAACTATCTGTAAAACTTGGCTTGTTTTGAATCATCGATTTAACAGAACTTGTAGAGACAAACCGCAAGAAGATTCAGATTGTGTGCAAATGATGAAAGCACATCTTTAACAAATGTCTTGTGTGCAGTAAAAACCAAAGTATTTGTCAGGTTTAAACCTGATCAGGACAAGAAACAGAGGCCACGATGTCCAGGCCACTAACATATGCAAAAGGAAAGTACTATTCCATGTTCCATGTTCCATGTTCCGAATTCCAAATTTATGCAATATTTTTGTTAGTTTTGGCGTTTGCAAATGGAATGGAATCCCCCGGACGCCATTGATGTAAGCCAAATGAGTATACCCCATTAAGCAGAAAGAAAAGTATGGGTGCGGATTAGATATTGGTTCTATCTTTCCCACTTGGTGAGTGATTCGAAGATGGTACACAAATTTTAGTATTTTACTAACCAAATTTGTTACTTCTTCTAAGTTTCATCGATGAATGTAAAACTTTGTCTGACTAGAATTTAGAAACTAATTTAGTAGTATGGTTGCAGGCAAGCAAGAAACTAGAAGCTTGATGTTTGAATCTAGGTAATGAAATCAAGTAGTTTTAAACCTTATTGCAAGGTGGGAAATCAAGTAGTATCAATATTATTATATTCTAACTCTAATTGTTTCAATTTTGAAATGTGTGCTGCTGATGGATGAGATTTCTATTGTGAACGCCATGAATATAGTAGCCATGAGATGAGATATGCGTGTGGTTTAAATGCATCACGGCCATATGAGTGTCCGTAAAGGGTTTTAAATATCCTCTCCAAAAAAGTCTTCTTAGCGATAAAAACAGACTTGGAAGAGTTTTCTTTCATTTAGGATTCGACATGACCTCATTCTAAACTACTCGAGACTTAATATAATTATCGATATCGAGAGTTTATATAAAAAAAGGGGTTTTAAATATGAACAAATAATTTGACATTAATTGTTCTTACACGAGTACAGTACACTATGAATGAAAACAGGATCAATTTAAGATGAATTCAATAGCTTATAATTTAGGTGTTTCAATCTCAAACCATGATCATCTTCTACTTAAAATTTGTAAATGTATAGGAATGTTAATGAGTCGACTATAACGTGTATATAAAAGCTGAAATACAAGGTTCTAATCGGCCTACATGATCTTCACCTTCATTTAGGTTCAGTTTTTATTGTTTCTGAAGGAAAAGAAACAAAGAGTCAAAGACATGGTAAACAATTTACAAGGTTCAGCATGCATTCATCCAATGCCTTAGTGTTCTCCAATGTACAGTTAATGCAATGCATTGGGTTGAGAAAATCATGTCGCTATTCAAAATCAAACCCCACCCCCCGAATTCCCCCCAACCCCCATGACAGCAATCTTCTACCTCACGTGGACCTTAATCATTCCCCCAAAAAACTCCAAAATCCACATGTTAGAAGATATTAGCAAATCGAAAGACATTTGATTTTGCTACACAAATTGATCATCCGAAAACAAGAAAAAGTTATCTTCCCTTATATCAGAGAGTTAATGACAGTGGAAATCCCGACTAAAACCCTCTGTAGATAACAACAAAACAAGGCAAGATGGCCTTAGGATTAAACACATACAACTCATCCAAATTAGAGTAGACCCCAATGGCTCCAGCCACTGAGTCATAATCCTCCATGCTACCTTCCATGCTCTTCTTCACTCTCCCGGCAATCACCCTGCAAACAAGCATTGCCCTCTTGTCATTATTTCCAATCTCTTCTACTACCCCGGCTGCCTTGTCATGAGCTTTCCCGCTGGTTGCTGTTGTCAGGATTCCCTTTCCAGAATTTGATTCTTGGGCAACCTTGAAACCATTCTTTATAATGCTACAGACATTGCAGTTTGGGATTGAGTTGCACAAGTTTGAGGACCCGTTGAGGCCCAGGGAACATGCAAAAGTAGTGCAGTGAAACCGGAGGAGTTCGTTGCCATCTGCTATGCAACGTGGGTGCTTCTTTGGGAGCTTGTTGGCTTTGGATTTGATGGAATCACGGTATTCTTCGAATTTGGAGATGGTTCTGGGGGTGTTGTGGACTTTAAGGATGCGGTCGATTTGGCAGATGGGTGTTTGCTTCTTTAGCCAGCTTGACTGGAATATGATTTCCACAATGTTCTTGCTCGTGTCTTCGGGGCCCAGTTCAGATACTGTTAAGTTATCATGATACATTCATAATTAATAAGTATGACAAAGGAAATTGAGAAACAAGTTACTAGAGAAAAGGAAAAAGCAAAGACAATGAAAGGGAAAAAGGTACCAATAGTATACCAGTTAGACAAGTAAACTTTCTAAAAAGAAAGAAAAGAAAAGAGATATGAGCTAAAAAACTAAAATGCAGGAATCGAATCAGTTGATAAATAATTAAGGGGTTTATTAAGTTCTAAGACAGGGGAAGAGAAGATCTCCAGAGGAGTGTTAATTACCTGCATGCCTAACAGCTTGATGAAGCTCCAAATTTTCAGCTTTCATGAAAATCTCACCGCATTCAGGGCAGGAACAGATGCTACCCCTCAAGGAAGGATCTCTGGCTATTCCAAGTACGGGATCAACCACCATCCTGCATTCATAACAGCCAGAGAATCTCCTAAATGGCATTCCCCTGAAAGACCCGCCGACGGAGGAGGCGGATGCTGAAGATACAGAAAGTGAAGAGTTAGTAGCAGAAACAACTCCACTGAGCTCATGCAGAGGAGCTTTCATTGATCTGCTAGAAGCATCATTGTTACTACTAGAACCCAGCGATGCCCTTTTCTTCTGAGCTTCAGGGGAAGCTGTTTCAGGCCTGTGCATGACCTTTGTGTTGCTACATAATGAACCCGAACACCTCATTTTCTTGCATTTCTTGCCAGTTTCTTCCATCACTTGTTCTGGTTGTTGCTGCTTTTGCTTCTTCTTCTGCTGTTGTTTCTGGTGTTGCTGCTGCTGCTCTTGCTTTTGTTGCTGCGGCTCATTTTGCTGTTGCTCTTGTTGTGGTTGGAGATTTTTACCAAAGAAAAGGCCTTTCACAACTGCCCAAGAGGGTGGTTTGTCATTCTTCTGAGGCCGCCTTTTCTGGTTCTTTTGGTGAGTTTCCTTGATTGGTTTTCTTTGGTGAGTAGGTCCAGCCATTTCTGAAGAGATTTGCTACTCTGTAAAAACCAGTTGAGCTAGACAAACTGAGGGCTTATGGTATTTCTTTGTTTCTGTACTTCAGAATCTCAAATAGACTGCCTTTAGAGACATGGAGCCGAAACAGCTGGGAAGGCAGCTGCAGAGATTCTTCTTAGTTCTTAGCTTCCTGCCTACTGACTTTATCTAAGACTTGGTAGTTTTTGGGGCTATTATTTATATAAAAAATTAATAATTGGTCTATCTATAACTAGAGTATATATAGATTGTTCATGGAAAATATAGGCCGTTGATTTCCATTGTAGATCCTTGGATCACCAGAACAAGAAACAAAAGTGGGTCCCAACATTAAATTACTCAAATGGGATGAATCCCTAATAACAAGAAAGGGGAAATATAACCAGGACCCCCAACAAAATGTCAAACACTACTACCATGCAAGGCAGAAAGGAAAAAGAGAAAATGTTGCATTCTACTGTAACTTTTCATAACATTTTCATCAAGTTGGATGGAGTTTTCAGACTCTGCAGTTCCCCTGTAAATAACCAGAAATGTTTAGATGGAGATTGAATATGTGCCGTTCTCAGCTCAAAACAAGCTTGATAGAATACCAGCAAATAATCATACTGAATATGTAGGATTGGATGGACATAAACTTCCGAATGGTCTTTTTTTTTTTTTTAAATAAACCTTTTGGTATCTAATAATCACATTAGATCCCAATTAATATGAAATCGAATAATGTTGATACCTTTTTTATTTCTCTTTTATTTATTTTTCTTATTTTTTATTATTAAATTCAGCTCATGGATAAAGTAACATAGCATCTAATGTATATTCAATAATATCATGGATATAATCATTAAGGTCGTCACACAAATTTCATGTGGTATTATGATATCAGAAGCCATGTTGATTAAAATTAAAGAAGAGCTATTTATTTATATTCAAATTGTATGAAAAAAATAAGTTTTTTTTTCCTTTTTCCTATTGTTTGAGAAAATAATGCGGAAATATTAAATGGGCAAAAGATCAGATCGATGATGGGTTTAGCCACAGGGTGATGGTGATCATGGGATTTTTAGGGATGAGTGCTTAACACCAACAACAAGGTAACACTCACTAGTTACACCATTATGGCCCCTCTCATGGGGTAAAAGCTGCCCCGATTCCCTTTGCCTCAAAATTATGCCACACTTCCCCCGGAATAAAGCTTTACCCCACTACTTTATTAACCCCCAAAAAAGCTCTCTCCATAACACATAAGTGAGGAATTGATTATTTAATCTGCTTCTCTACTGATTTTTCAAAATTTTAACCCTTAGAGGCAAACATTAGAGTAAGCATTTCAAGTGCAAAAATGCTTAAAAAACGCAAGTGATAATTAAACAAGCATGGGCAGAACTTGGGATACTAACCGTTGGGCGTAAAGGGTTGGAAGTTCAGATTCAGAGCAGGCACAATTCAAACCGAGAGACCTGAGCTGAATCCAGAATTGGGCTTTGGAACGTTAATCTTGCTTTCAATGTTTGGGGTCACCTTTCGGCCTTTGGGGTTGCGGTTTTGGCTTGGAAAGGCGAAGCCGGGATGCTTTGTAAAGTTGGTTTGTTTACGTTGAGATTGGAAACTTTGTAAATAAGAGTCTTGTTATGATCTTTTGGTGGATATAATTTCGAAATATCTTCAAACACTGATGTCCTCACTTGAAAATTCTAATTTTTTCAGTGATTTAAGTTGAATTTTGGATCCCATTTTAATTTTGTCCTAAGAAAACCTACCTAAAACTTGTTTTATCACAAAGGTTTAAGTAAATCACTCAACAAGTGCATTTTACTGATAATCAAAGTTAAAGCAACAGTTTTGTGTAATTTACTTTTCTATGAATGATAATAAGGTCGTTTTGCAAATATGAAAATTTATCCTTTTCTTTTTTTTTTTCTTAACATAAATGTGACATATATATATATATATGTATGTATATTCATGTGATGTAAGTCTTAGATAAATCTTTAGTTTAGGATTTTTATGAATGGAACATTGCTAGAGAACCCGCCTTTCCAGCTCACCTACCACGTCCCGCCTGACGTGTCATCCAAAATATTAAATGCCATTGATGTTCATTTGTTTTGTCATTTCTTTCTTTCTTTGGTCAATCAACCAATAGGAAAAAACTGTGACATATCAGGTGGGATATAGACGGAACATCAGAGGTGGGTCAATCAGTATTTTTGTTATGAATGTCAAAATTCATGTCTGTAATGTTGAAAATAAAAATTTGATTCCCAAAAAATGTATTTGTTGGAAGGATTCTACCTAAAAGAACTAGTTTCGGATCAATAGATCAAGGGATAGGGATACCTTAATTAAAAATAAGTTTGGCTCTTTAAATCTAGTGCATCAAATTCAAAATCTCTCTTCTTGACCAAAAAAAAAAAAGAAAAAAAAACTGTGGCTAGGATCTTTAAGAAGGAAAAAAATTAGCATAGGCCCATGTCATTGGGTATGGCCGATAAATAATTGGACTTTGGGGTCCTATAAATGTCTTCACTGTCTAGTCTGCACTTTATCATAAGATTAATGGGCTTTTTATCAGGATCGAAAAGAACTTCTGATTAAGGGCCAATGCAACTTAAGAAAAGTCCCGATGGCCCATTCACAACCACTGAATTTCAAAGGAATAGGCAGGGAAGAAAAAAAAAATAAAAAGGGAAAGCGCCAATAAGCTGTTCAAACTTCGAAACTTTTTCTCTACTGACTACTGTCTCTCCCACTTCAGGTTCTTCCGAACACTTTCCCCATGGCGACGACACCTCAAGAACCCTAACCTCCACCCAATTGAGTCCATTTTCCCGCCATTTCTTACCTAAGCATTTTATTTTTCTTCTCCCTTTTTGTGTAGAAACTGCCCCTCTCTCCATAGACCGGAAATGCCGTTTAGATCAGGCCATGGACGGGGAGGCTAACCTTCCGGTCCCACCCTCAGCCAATCTGGTCCGCCCGATTCTCAATCAGGACACATCATCCTCCACCTCGTCATCTTCCTCCCCTCCCGGTTTCATCCGTGATGTCCAAGCCGCCTTCAAGCGCCATCGCTCTCTCGGTACACGCTCTCTCTGTTTGTCTGTCTGTCTCTCTCTCTAAATTTAGTGTTCTTCGCTTTTGTATAAACCAAAATTTTTGATTTTTTTTGCTTAGTTACAGTTCAAATTTTATTCAGTTGCTTTTTTTCCTTTTAAAACTACCTAATCGGGGTTTTTAATTATCTCAATCAAGCTATTATAGTTCGTTTTATGGAATTAGAAATATAGGGTGCCTATTTGGTTTTAGGGTAAGTATTGCTTATATTGATTTTATGGTTGATATTTATATTTCAAAAGTTCATGAAATATGGGATGAATTTGTTAGCTAGTGAAAAGATGTGAGTGGTTCAAATGTAAATTTATGGTGGAACTTTTGAGGTGTTTCCAGGTACAATGCAGACGAATGGTATAATGCCTAGACGAATGGTGGCTCCTCAGCGTGCAGCTTCTAGAAATGTGGGCGCTAATGTTGATACTAACAAATCTCGGGATTCTGTTTCATTGAGTCATGGTCAGCTAGTCAAGGACAAAATTGTTGCTAGGGAGTCTCAAGAAGATGCATCCATCACTCCACCCTTCATTACCGGAACAATCACCAAAACTTTTGATGAGAATATTAATCCATTTGATGCGGAGCGACCTCAACCCAAGGAGGTTGTTGATCAAAAAGAGAATAATCCGATCCCTTTGGCGGATGTAGGATCTCAAAATGTTGATGGTCAGAGAAAGGTTCAGTTTTTAACTGGATATAATGTCACCTCTCAGGGTAATGCTTTACGATGCTTTTTAAATTGCTTGTTATTATTTTTTTGGACTCATCTTTGCCACTATACTTTGTGATATTGTGACAAAAATAGTTGAATTGTAGCTCATTATGTGTAGTTTCTGAATTTGTCACTATGCTCTGCAATGTATTTCCTATTACCTTTTATACTGCAGGGGCCGATGATGGAATGGCCACTCGATTGGAGAACTTATATTCTCATATGGGTTCACTTGCCTTGACAGAAATGGAATGGGATGCAGTCAATCAAGTAGAGGCATCAATGCTTGTCAATAATGAGTCGTCAAAGCACCAGAATTTTCAGAATGCAGAATCTGAAATTAGTTTGAAGTGTGATGGTGGGATCTCTTCTTTGGCAAAAAAAGCTACAGTTATTCAAGATCAGTTACATCAGTTAAGAAACTTTTTAGGGCAACCCATCACTCAATCTTCAGTTGTGGGATCATCATGTGCTACCACAACATCTATCCATTCAACGTCAGCCCCAATGCTTAACCTGACAACTTATTGCTCTCGTTCACATCAAGGAGGTTCCCACGTGGCAAAAGAACCCATGGGAGATTTTGATATGAACCATCCACCTATAAATCAAGAAGATATGTTGCAGGGACCATTTCCTTCAAGTAAGGAAATAAGCAGAATATCAGGTGATCAAGCAGCTGCTCCAGCACAGGCTTCTAACTCTGCTAATGATGCTCAAGGGGAGGTTAATAAATTTGACTTGTCCAAAAAGCAAGAAGGAAGCTTGGCTAATGAGAATGAACTTTCAAAGGGTCCAGATCCTTGTCCTCAGTATGATAAGTCAATCAAAGGGCAAGATTTTGCAGGTGATGTTACTAATATACAATCTCAGGCTCCATTTTCAAAAGACTTGACTTCAGATGTGAAGTTAGAGCCTTCTAAAGCAGAGAAGCAGGGGAAGGTTCCAAGTAGTAAAGGAGCATCAGCACCTCGTAAACGGAATTATGATCCTGACTTGTTCTTCAAAGTGAATGGAAAGCTGTATCAAAGACTCGGAAAGATAGGCAGTGGAGGCAGCAGTGAGGTCCACAAAGTCATTTCATCAGATTGTACAATATATGCCCTTAAGAAAATCAAGCTGAAAGGTCGTGATTATGCTACTGCATATGGGTTCTGCCAAGAAATTGAATATTTAAACAGGTTGAAAGGAAAGAACAACATTATCCAGTTAATAGACTATGAGGTACTTGCTGAAACCTTAGTCCTGCGTTTACTTCCAATATTCTAAAAAATTTATTCTGTTTTCCTTTGTTTCAATTTGTCACGCACGACATAAATTGACAAGTAGCCATTTCATGGATTTGCTATTATTATACTACACAGACACTCATATTGGTCATTTAATTCATGCTGAACTAAATGCTTTTATTAGGGGCCTTTAACTTGTACAAGATTTAAGGTGCCATGATATTGTTGGAAGAGGTGAGCAGCTGATATGAAGACCAGTTTCATGGCCATTTGTTGTTCATATGCTTTATAACTTAACTATGTGTTATTTTCCTTGGATATGACTATTTAGAAAATAATATGATCATAGCTGTTAACTTGTTATGGTCACACTGATGTGAGGGCCTGGAGGCGGATAGGGTCTATCATCACTGAAGGAAGTATTTTATAACTTATCACAATTGCTATGATGTAATACGATGTCACCTGTCAATTGCTTCATAGTAAATGTAAGAAAAATTCCTTATAGCAGCCCATACATGTAATTCACAATTTGCCGAGAATGCATATCATTTTAGTATGGTAAATGACTTGGTTTGATGTTATATCTTGTGAGCTTTCTTCCTGCCAGGGTTTAGTCTGAAGCAATTTGTGGAGAATACTTAATATAGTCTTTATTGATATTAGGTGACAGATAAGAATCTGCTCCGAGAAGTCATGACCGGCTGCATGTCTAATAAAGATGGCAGAGTGAAGGATGATGGCTATCTATATATGGTACTTGAATATGGAGAAATTGATCTGGCTCACATGCTATCCCAGAAATGGAAGGAATTGGACAGCTCCGATCAGACTATAGATGAGAACTGGCTTCGATTTTACTGGCAGGTTCTAAAGCTGTCCCTTACCTTGAGTCTCTGTTGCCAATGATATCAGTACCATTGTCACATTATATGTTTTAATCTTCGAAGATATTTGATAACATTTTTGAAAGTTAATCAGAAACTTGGTATAGTTGTACTTGGTCATGCTGGACTTTCTCTAGTGGCAGTACACCTAAAATATGGAGTTCCATTTTCCCAATTATTATTTTACTATAAACAGAAAAAAGAAGTGAAGTCTTTACAATTTTTTATGATGTTCTCATAAGCATGTTCCTCAAGGTTGGTTTTTGACTTCTGTTTCTGTCACTAGGAATGTGCATGCTTTTGGTGATCTTCTTCAGTGAGTTTGATTTTGACTCTCTTACATTGAAAGCAGGGATTATTTATTATCTAGCTTAAAATTGTGTGCTGGTTCATGTGTTCTTAGGTTCGTATTGCTATGTGTCATACAACAAAGCAGACTACTTTAAATTAGTTTTTTGGACCAATTTGCAGCAAATACTTCAAGCTGTTAACACCATACATGAGGAACGTATTGTGCACTCTGACTTAAAGCCAGCTAATTTTCTTCTTGTAAAAGGTTCTCTAAAACTTATTGATTTTGGTATTGCCAAAGCTATAATGAGTGATACGACAAACATCCAAAGGGATTCACAGGTACTTGTTACTCATCATTCTCTCCAACCTTTTATTTTAAGTATTGGAAACCTTGAGCTTTTACTTTATTAATCAAAATTTTAATTTTACATTTGTCATTCAAATTTACTATTCTCATCTGTCTAGGATTATGATTGTTTACTGCAAGGTAATGATGGTATGCACTTTTATTTACATATATTATCACATAGATACTGCTATCTATATATGCGGTGTAGCAACATGTTGTATCATATCTAAATTTATATGAAGTCATAGATCACCTTGTCAACAAAAGAATGCTTAATGTTTTGGGTCTTTCATGTTAATGCTTTGTAGCAGCATTTCTTATACCTTACCTACAATGGTTTTATAGCGACTTGGTCACTTGAGGAATTCATAAAGCTTTTCTATCCTACAACTGCAGGTAGGTACTCTTAGTTACATGTCTCCTGAGGCATTCATGTGCAATGAGAGTGATGCAAATGGAAATACTATAAAATGTGGCCGCCCTTCAGATATTTGGTCCCTAGGGTGCATACTTTACCAAATGGTTTATGGGAGGACCCCTTTTGCCGAGTATAAGACTTTCTGGTCCAAGTTCAAAATTATAACAGATCCAAACCATCAGATAACTTATGGTCCAGTTTCTAACCCATGGCTTCTTGATCTAATGAAGAAATGTCTAGCATGGGATCGCAGTGAGAGGTGGAGGATTCCTCAGCTACTTAAACACCCTTTTCTTGTTCCCCCAGTTCCTCCACAGCCATCTTTGTCAGAAGACCAAAGCTGTCAACTGCTTCAAATTATAGCGAAAGCATGTTTAAACAATCAAGACGCAGTAGTGCTATGCTCTCAGCTCACTCAGCTACTTAGAGACCCAATGTCACAGGTAACATCACAGACATTAACATCCCAAGAACAACAATGCAAATTGCTTTCTCAATTGTCAAAGCTTTGCTCAAAGCTCCAGGAGCATCTAAGCAAGTAGTAAGAGTTGGTAAACATGGGAATTATGCTAGCTACAGCTTTCTTAAGTGTGGCAACTGTGGTAGGTTTCTTTTGGCCTAGGAGGAATTATGCTAGATCAAGCTCATTTTCAGCTTTTTTGCCATATCATGTATAAATTACAATTGTGGTGTTATATTCTTGGAAACATTATCATTTAGTATGAATGTATCAGCCTGTTTTTGTATTGATGTTGGCAATCCAAATAGCCAATTCAACTGTTCCTCTGAGGTTCAGATATGTTGTATGATAGCATTTTTAGTTCAACTATGTAAAGTTTTGTCCAATAAAGATGGGGTTGCGTAAAGAGAAAAGAAAATAAGCACAAGCGGCCATCAAGGCTAAGTGGCTAACATTTGTTTAGATTTGGTTTTGGTAATTGTTTATACCCTAATTTACAATATAGTGCCAGTGGGCTTAAAGGCCTAGGGGTTGTGGCATGAGATGGGCTAGTCACAATCTCAACTGGCCAATAAATTTGACTGTTTTGAAGTTAGTGGCTTTAATTGATATTAAGGCAGTGACAATTGAGGAGAAGAAAGATTGAGGATAGGTCGGCCAAAAATCAAGGATGGCTTTAGAGATAGGATTATTTAAATTAAAGGCAGCAAAATCATAGGACTATAATGTCAGCATGAGAGGAGCTATAAGAACCCCCAACCTGAGGAGTCAAAGGACATGAGCACATCTTTACACAATATAGACAACACTCAAGCGACATGGTTTAGACTTCCTATACTTGATCAAGCTTTCTTCCCCTGCTTTTGTTTACAATTTCCTTTCATTCTTTTCTATCGCCATTAATCCCCGTGATAGATCTTTTGTTATTATTTTGCCAATCGGCTAGTTCCAACTCTTAGTTTAATAAAAGTCTTGTTCAGCAAACACATTCTCTGTTCAAGTAGAAGCTTTGGTAAAATACTCAGGGGATTCAATCTATTAAATAGTCTGTCTGTGACTTTTGAATCAGAACCTGCACTTTGTATATTTTTGTTGTTTTCATTACAAAGCAACCGGTACACCTACCTACAGATTGACCAAAGAGATTTTTGGTGCAGCAGTAATTTTTGTAGTTTAGATTATATTAAGAGGTCTTATTGTCTAAAGTTTTAGTATCATAAGAATATAAAAGGTAAAAAATTTAGATGATCAATGTCATTTCAAAATAGTTAATAAATAGTTGGTAATTAAATTACTACTTTCATGATTTTTTTTCTTATCCAATGCATCTTATTACTAGTTTTATCATGTTAAAGCCAATAAAATATTGTCATTTAATATTATCAATACAAAATGATCAATGATAATATGATATGACTGCCAAACAAATGCCCTTGTAATCTTTTTTTCCCATTGATTTTAAGGATAATAGATTCCTTATGAGGTTTTTAAAAAAATTTAAAAAATAAAATTTGGCAAAAGAAAAAACCAATAATACTAAGGAGTCGGCCATGATGAGTGGGAAGAAAAGTAGACCATCTACCGACTTCAAGATCTGTGCAAGGATTTTCATGAAAAGAGGTGCACGGCTGGTGCCAACTGTAGGGTAGTAAATAGAGATCCAATATCTTGAAATGGTTACGTTATACTTTGTTTTGCTTTTAGATATCGAAATGGGTTTTGTGGATTTCCTTTTTTGTGTGATCAGAGGGCATATCATAAGCTGGAGTTGCAGATATTGGCACCTCCTCCGTTGGAGAGCTACAAAACCAATTAAGGTATTAGCTAGGGTTTCCTAAGCTTATTCCAACTCAAAGCTTGGTCTGTTTGTTTGTTTATGTATTGTATATTATGCTTGATCCTCTTAGCTTTTTGTTTCTTGGTTTGATGAGTTTAAGTAAAGGAAAAGAACCAGCTTTCTTGATATGTGGTTTATGAATGTCCCGTGTAACTTTTAAATATTTTATGGAATAAATCGTGATTGCTTTTGATGATTTTTGATCTATCTAATCAGCTGTGAATTTGTTCTTTCTGTTTCTAGAATGGTCGATTGATTCATCTTCAAATTTTTGTTTCGCATGAACTATGTTGATTGAATTGATCGGGTACGTGGCTTGGTTTATCTCTTGTTTAATACTATGTATATATATGTCGCTTCCGTGTTCTTTTTTTCTCTTCCATGCATGTATTTTTGGCCTTTTATCTTCGCACCTTCTTTTTCTGATTTTCTTGCATGGGTGGTCATCTCTCACTACTGTTGTTCTCCCTCTTCTTTTAATAAATTCTAATTAATTTTTAATAAGTTTTTGATGTTCAAGACGTGCATAATTTCCACCGTCAAATTGAGAATGGCTTGGTGGTTGAATTAAGGCTAAATGGCCTAATCTTAATGTTTCGGTGCTTGATATCTATATAAAGCCGAAAAGAGTGTAGCTTGAATAGAATAAAAAGAAAGAGAGGTAAGGAATAAGGATGCTCTTTGGTCCAAGCCACTGAAAGGGTCGTTGAAATTTAATATGGATGGGGCCGCAAGCGGGAAGCCAGGTCTAGCGAGAGGATTAGGGGGCTACTTAGATACGACTCTGGAAAAGTTTTGTTGGAATTTTATAAGGCAATGGGGCTATGTGATTCAAATGATGAAGCAGAGATTATGGGTTAGTTCTCATTGGCTCATTGTGGAAAGCGACTCGTTGAATGCTGTTCGATGGGTGTTAAGACCCTCAAGCTGCTCCGTAGAAGATGTAGATTGTACAGATTTCTCAAATATACATAAACTGCCGATCAACGTCATGAACCAATTAAGCACTTGGATTTCTCAAATAAATTTTCCTTAAGCCACTGACGACATAATTAATTACAATCCCTAAGAGTAAGGAATACAGTCTCGTTCCTGATCATGACCACATATGACAGGCTGCACTACTTCTCATCCCAAGCTTGAATCGTATGCTATCTCTACTAACCATCCAAATAAAATGCAACCACCGTGAAGGAGCAAGTATTTTCCACAAATGCTTGAACGGAAAAGAACTAATTTAACATTCCCTTTCAAATATATATAAAATTCAGTAACAAGCTAGCTATATATACACAATTATTAGTAGATCATTTTATAAGATGGTAAATTGTAACCTTGCCCAGACTGCACACAAACTCCCGTTGGTTTCAAGTGGCAGAGGCAGATTGAAATATTGTTGGATGTTTTTTTAATTATTTTTTATTTTTTTAAATATGGGTAGGGAGGTTTATTTAGGTTTAAGTTATCATAATAATAATAATAATAATAATAATCTTACATCTTACATACTTTTAAGTAGTTACAAAATTTGACTCGAGAGAGTTTCAAATGGTAATTTTAATTTTTTTTAATATTTTGTTGAATTAAATAATTCTAAAAATTTTTTTTGACAATTAATATCTTTAGATAAATACAAAAAAAGATAACAAATAAAAAGATTATGATAATGTCTTTAAAAACGTTTCTTTTTCCTAAAAAGATTTTAATAATAATTTTTTCTCTCAATGTCATGTTTTATTCTTATATCATCCAATTTTTATATGGGATTATAAAACTTTGAAAGATAATTATTTCGGCACTTATTTTGCTGATTTGTTTGAAATTTTATACTTAAATATAACGATTTTAACGCGAAACGAGGGTTTAAACCTAGTAATAATAATAATTAGAAGAGAATCCCTCGTGATGCTTTGGATTGCAAAACTAAAAATAATATAATATATGAAATTAAACCAATTTATTTTTTTAACTGTACATAGAATAGTAATTGTAAAAATAAACTTATTTCACTTTGTGTTATAAAAATAAGGGTAATATAATAGACCAAATTGTACCTTTTTTCACTTTACATTGAATATAATATTATAAGAGGAAAACTCTCAAAAGAAAAATGGTGGTTTGGTGGAGAGTAAAAGTAAAAATTTACAAGAACATTGATTGAAAGAGAATGATCACTAACCTTTTAGTTACCAAGAAAATGAAACAACCATCAATTTTTTAGTTATCAGAAAAATGAAGAGTCATACCACACAAAATAATTAACATACATAAATAATCAAAATTTTTTCTCAAAAAAAATTTTCTGATTAAATATAATTAATTTTTACTTCATTTTTTATCCTACTTGATTATCATAAAATATTCATTTCTATAAAAGTATAGATACCAAATTGGACTATGTTATATAAGAAATTTAAATATATATATATATATATATGATAATTAAATTAAATAACATTTAAGGTAAAAAAATTTAAATATAATCATAAAACCAAAAAAAAATTGAAAAGAAAACTTGTCAAAAATGAAAAGTCATAGCTTTTTTTTAGGGAATGAAAAATTATAGTTTAAATATATTTAATACAATAAAATTACAACAAATAACCTATAGAAAGTATTTAATACACTTAAAAATATAAAAATTATTTTTAAATTAATTATAATTATTTTTCTCTCTCTCCTCTTGCCTACATGGCATTTCCTATATCCTCCATAAGGCTTTCATTTAATATAATAGTATAGAGGTATAGATAGATAATAATAATAATAATAATAATAATTTCGTCAAACTTGGCAACTGAAATATTTAATGGTTCAGTGTAACTGAGTTTTAAAAAAATATTTTTCAAGGTTAAAAATAAATTTATAAATTATTTAAGGACAATGAAATGCTTTTATATATGAGATGAAAACTTATTATAAGAAGTATTCATATAATTATGAGTAAAAATTTGAAAAAGGAAAGACTTATTTAACTTAAAAAATTTATTACTATTAATGTAATTTATTTAGGTTGACCATGTAATTGATTTAGTGATTTGATTTGTATAGTTACCTTATATGGCTCCTAACTCTTATATAAATAACATACTGATCCGACACTGAAATACACATGACTCATTTTTTCATGGTCTATTTCTCTCTTTCTCTCCCTCTCCTAAGCATTATAACAATTACATTTTTATTTTCTCTAATATATGTATTCTTTTACTTCTTCTTTTTTTTAAAGAAAGCCCATTTTTATGGTGAAAAAGGAAAAGAAAATATCAGAATAATTAATTATGCTAGCTGTGAATATATAAGTTTTAATTATTATTATTATTATTATTATTAATTTTTAAAAGTCATTTTAATAAGCCTAATGCCTTATCAATATACCCCTATCGTACGTTGATCCATCGAATGAAAATCTCCATTAGATTGGGTAACTAACGAGATGATTAATTACTATAGCATTGGCTTCGCCATCCTAAATGTTCTCTTTAGCAAAGGTCATCGTGCGATTTGACCAGACTCTTCATCATAGAGCTTTAACCAGTAAAATCTTTATCTGTTTCAACCTCGAATTAATAAAGAAGACCTCATGCATGTGGCTCGTTGAAACTCTTCATAAATCTAATGAACAAGCTAGTAATTAATAATTAGGTCAAGGTGCTAAATTGTCAAGTTCATATATTAGTAATGAATCGACCATCAAGTAGGTTCAGATTAATAATCAAGATAAATTACATTAATAATCGGTTAAAGCTTTTGGATATTTGATCATTAAATTATGTGTAATTAAAAACATAATTTTGTTCCCTCAAAAAATTTTTTTTTGTCTTTGATAGTACTATAGAGCTAAACAAACAATTACAACCTCAGCTCCCCAAGAAAGCTACCCCCGATCCGAATACGAACGCAACTGCCATAATTCATGTGGAGGGAGAGACAAGTCGTGGAAATTACGTCGGGATTAATGTCAAATTACGTGGAAATTAGCTAGACAATTCTATGGCAGCTTTTTCTCCGGTTACTATATTAATCACACGTCATTACAAATTAAAATTGGTTTCCCAAGAATGATTCCTACCACTGATACACTTCAATATTTGTAAATCACCCTTTAATTGCTATTTATGGGCTTAGTAGTACTTAGCAGGATGCTTAAAGCCACCTTGGCACATGCATGGCAAATAAATCCTTTTTGGGTTATAATAACTCTGGGCGATTATCTTAGGAATTCGGTTTGTGAAAATTATCAAAGAATCAAGATATAGTATAATTATTGTTACATATTTAAATTAAATCCTACTACAATAAATGACATTAATTTTAAAACTTATCTTGAAATTAAAAAAAATTAATTTGCTGCTAAATTTTTTTAAATCAGTGACTATAAATTTGATATGTTAACTTTTACAGAATCGGTTCCGTATGATCATTTCTCATAAACTCTACAGAAGAGTTCCTAACTTTCACATGACACTTATCTTGTATCTATTTTAAGTACTAATTAATTATTTTCTAAATATAATGAATATATATAGTTTTTCTATAAACTCATAAACTCAATATATGTGAAGTTAAAAATATATATAATTTATTTTCTATATGTATTGATTTTATATATAATTTTACATATATTTAAAGTAGTTACAAAATCTGACTCCAGAGAACTCCAAATGACAATTTGATGCTTTTAAATATTTTGTTGAATTAAATGATTTTAGAAATTTTTTTTACAATTAATATCTTTAGATAAATACCCAAAAGGATAACAAACAAAAAGATTATGATAATATTTTAAAAAACTTTTGTTTTTCCTAAAAAAATTTTAAAGGTAATTTATTTTTTTCCTCTTAATGCCATGCTTTATTCTTATATTATCCTACTCTATATACTTTTATATAGAGATTATAAAATTTGATGGTAATTATTTCGTCACTTATTTTGTTGATTTGTTAGGGCTTAAACCTAATATAAAATAATTAAAATGGCATCATATGCTTTTACAATTAATTATATATTTATTTATTTAAATTTGATGAAAATTATATTAATTGATAGTATTAAAAAAAAAACACCTTCTCGTTTTATTTTATATTAAAAACTTGGGCCTATCACAAAATTAATCCGAACTTGCAATTATATATATATTGACTCCGATCCGTTTTACATAGATACTTTTCCTTTTTTAACATAAATTGATTTCATCTCATAAAAAGGATTTTCAAACTCTATTAGAATTCCTATTTTCAGTAGCGATATAGACTTTATTAAGGATTAATAGGTTTATATAGAGAGGCAGCGAGAGCTAATAAAAGTATAAAGCATTAGGGTTTCGCACGTAAAAGTGTCTGTCAATTTCTTGTATTTTATAAATATGTTCAATTTAGTCTTTATACTTCAATTTGGATCAATTTAGCCCTCATATTATTGAAAATAGAATAATCAAGTTCTTTCATGTCACAGAATCAATTTTAATAACTAGAATTACTGTTATAAGACCAATTTATACTTTTAGGATTACTAATAAGCAATGACATGCCAAGTTAACCCGGCACTGACATGATACCGACATGATACTACACGTCAGTTTATGGTTTACTTCATCACATATACGTAGATATTATTCTGTCATTTTATTCACCTGTTAGTGCTACGTTAATACTAAGCATGCTAGCTAATATCTTAACTTGTCTCATTATATCTATATTACTGTCACATCATTAATTTCAAGGACAGAAATTGGTTTTGTAACATGTAAGGACTTAATTATTTAATTTTTTATAAAACATGGAGTAAATTGACCCAAATTTAAGTATAGAGACTAAATTAAACATATTTACATAGTAGAAGAACTTTAGGGGTACTTTCACCAGTTTCGCATTCTCTTCAAAGCCTCTCACCGAGGGCCACAACCAGAGGATAAAACAAAATCAGAAAATGTTTCTTCTAGTTTAGAGTTTGATTGTTTTTATCTTCTCCGCCGTGTAATTGATTGCAGAAGGACCTTATGTATGGAGGTTTTTCCAACCAAAATCCAAGTAGATACACTTGTTAGATTGCCGGTGAAGCTGGTTTTCAAGTGTAAGTGCGTATCTCTGAAGCACAGACATAGCATCTAGGCCAACATACCGGTGTTGTGTTTGTGTCGAACACGGACACGCCTCGAACATGCCTCGACACATTGTCCAATACTTCTAGACACCAGGGGCGGAACTAAGGTGGGGGGAGGGTGTGGCATGGGCCATGGCCCCCACAAAAACTTATAATTTCTTACAAGCCTATATAGGCCTTCAGCTTTGACCTGTATAGGTCTTTATATATCGGGCCCCTCCCAAGATTTTTTTGGCTCCGCTTCTGCTAGACACGGCAAAAAAAAAGAAGGAATGGACACGGTAAGACAGCCACACACGTTGACGAGGGTTGCTTTTTTTTTTTCATTTTCGGTCAAGCTTTTCTTCATTTGCAAACACCTAGATTATTATAGTTGCAGAATAAAATTATATGCTTCAGTCCCGCCAAAGTTTGGACAGGTTACTGACAGACAACAAAACAAAAGTCTAATTAACTCCCTTTGGTCTTATAGGTTCAGCAAAGAAACTGGCAACTATGTGCATAAATAGGAAATAACAAATTAGCAATTTGGACCATATCCTGACTGCCCAACAATATTTGAAATAAGAGAGGTCAAAGTATCTTTATAGAGTGTTTTGAGGTGGTTTTTTAGAATTTATCCCTTTTCTTTTTTGATGAATTTTTTCTTTTCTAGAATATACTTTTAAGTTATAAGTAAAATTAGTTTCATATTAGAGAATATGTAGTAAATTGGCACATAATAAAGGTAACAAAAAGGAAAATTATCTCATATATAATTTTTAGACTTTACAAGTGAGGTTGGAAGAAGGTTAACAAGTGTCATTGTAGATACATTTTTTAATATTAATTAATTAATATAGTATGTGTCATTTTTTTAATACTACTTACTTATTAGAATAATGTGTAAAACACCAACAATTGATTGGTTCAAGTGGTTTAGTACTTATTCCCTTTAAATAAGACATTGAGTTCGAGTATTGTGAATAGAAAAAATAATTATTGGGAGTGTTTTACTCCATAGTGGGTAAAAAAAAATAATAATGTGTAAAACAATAATCGTAGGAAAAATACCATTGAAATTATCAACATAGTTTGACTTTTAAACTATGAGATCAAAATAGAACTTTTTAGACTTTAGGATCATAATAGAATTTGAATCAAAATATAGGACCAAATCCATCCCCTAAAAAATTCCAAACTGTATTAGAATTTTTATTCTTGCCTAGACTTTATTAAGGATTATTAATAGGTACGTATATATAGAGGGGCAGAGATCACAATAGAAGCGTAATTATAGGGTTCAGCATTCTCCTCTCTTTAGAGCTTTTAGCTCGTTCACTTGGAAGCTAATAGAGGGCGACGGTAACGCTCGAAAAAGAAGAGAAAATAACGTTTATTTTGAGGTTTGTGCTAGTTTCCTTTCCCTTAGATTGTCGTAATTTTATTTTTTTTTTCTTATCTTCCTGTAGATTTGGAATGCATGTAATTGATCAAAGTTTGCAGAGAGTTCCCATAGGAGGAAGTTAAATATGGAGGTTCTTCCGACAGAAATACTGGTGAACATACTCCGATGATTGCCAGTGAAATTGGTTTTCAAGTGCAAGTGCGTCCCAAAGGAATGGAATAGCTTAATATCCACGGAAGGCTTCCGATGACGCTTCGTATCAAGCAGAACTGCTGCATCTGGCTTCTTATTCACTGCTCCAGGCGTCTGGGTAATGATCCTTGTATGCCTAGTGTAGGGCCAGTGAGAGTATGCAGCACATCTTCTGAACTAGAAAGCGAGGAACTAAAATCTCAAGATTTCTTGAATGATCTTGGCTTTCTTGTAGCCTCGTCTGAAGGGCTTCTTCTTCTAAGCCGTAACCCTATGAGTTACCATGTTTGTGACCGTCACAAAAAAGTACGTCAAACTTCCCAAGACTCTGAAGAAGTATTCATCTGTATCGATTGGATTTATTTGTCATCAACCGCAGAGTCACTCTGACAACAATACTACTCTTCCCCGATTCAAGGTTGTAAGTATTGGAAGTTCAATCGGGCAAAAGCCCTGCTGGCCAAGTTATACCCACAGGATAGATACTTATTCTTCAGAAACGGGCAAGTGGACTAAATCAACCATCACGGCTACGTCCACGTTCTGTCCGGGTCCCGACTGGGATGAAATTGGCACTGAACGAATAGTGGCATACAGCCCCGAGGATTCAGAAGGGCGTGTCAAGTTGATGGATCTACCAATGGTTGACTTAGAAGATAGTCATTATTGTTTCGAGGGTTTAGGGGAAGCAGAAGGTGACTTCCTAAAATTCAGCAGGTTTAATACCTTAATTGAAATTTGGGATCTGAAGATTAAGAAAATTGATGGTGTTAACTTTTATGACGATCTGGTTAATCGTGAGCAATGGGCTCTGTCTCAAAAGGTAAGATTTAAACATCTTGGATTAAGCATGATGGACCATAAAGCAGTCGGGGGATCCTATTGTTATATTGTTATCCGTTCTGTATTGGAAATTTGGAATGAATCCATATAATCCTCGAGAAATTCTTCTATCGACAGTAGAGGAGATCTTAGCATATGATCAAGGCAGCCGGCCGATTAGAAAGGTCGGCCCTTCCACGATTAATGTCTGGCCCTATAGGTTCGTCTTCTACGAATCCTCTATATGACCTTCTCTTTAAGAGCCCATTTTTTGTTAAATTCTGCCAGTGCTTCCGGCCGCCAAGGAATTTTGCCAAATGATGTTCACTTTCGACCCCTTTAAACACAAGATTCAAGATCACGTTGAATTTGTTATTTTCCTCGACCTTTTGGCAATTCTTTCTACTTATTGTTATTTCCTCGCTATGCCTTCACTCGTCCCAAATGCAAGGAATAATCTAGAAAAACTGCACATAGGTTAGAGAAAAATTGTAGAGAGCCAATCCCATGTTTGTATACATCCTGAGTCCAAGCAAAATAGATTATATTACGATCAGCATCCACTGATGCTAGCCCATTCATAAGATTGATAAGACAAGGAACAGTAAAGTTTCTACGAAAATACACCTTTCTAAACTTTTCTAGACGCACAGCAAATGAAGCAAACAAGTTCAAAAGGTCTTAGGTAGGTGAGCAACAACTCAGAAACTGCGGGAACTTAAAACTACTTTTGAGTAATAGGTATCTCTATGGTTAAACTATGTCATGGAGCTACAATGAAGAGTTGAAATAGCACAGCGTAGCATATATTCATCTTAAGAAATTAGTTGGTGAGTATACCAAAACTCTGCAGTTCAAAACTCAACGGAAGCTCCATCTCGTGCTTTCTCCAACTTTTCTAAGAGGTCCTTCATAAATGGGGTTTCTGTCCCATGAGTAAATTGCAGTATATCTACTGCCTTGTTCAGTAAGTCCACGGCAATCTCCTTGTTTCCATTAATCCTGTAAGAACATGTACTTGAAAGTAAGCAGCATTCTTCTGAAAAATAGCCAGTTGTCTTTTTTGGCCGAAATAACAGATAGAACATGCAAATAAAATCACATGAGCAAGCGTATCCTCTAACCCTTGGATTATTATAGTTGCAGAATAAAATTATATGCTTCAGTCCCGCCAACGTTTGGACAGGTTACTGACAGACAACAGAACAGAAGTCTGATTAACTCTCCTGGTCTTATAGGTTCAGCATAGAAACTGGCAAGTAAACTATCATGTGCATAAACAGGAAATAACAATTTAGCAATTTGGACCAGATCCTGAATGCCCAACAGTACTTCGCTTGACAAGCACACTGAATTATTAGGAAAAAAACAAGCAATCCCAGATATTTCAAGTGGTGCTCTCAGAGTACAGGGCTGACATTCTATCTTATAAGTGGGTTTTTCTCCCTACGTGAACTTCTTTCCTCCTAGGCTTCACAGTGAAATTCAAGCAGTCTTTGAACCATCTCTGACAGACAATGACAGCATGGACATGGCTTCTCTCGAGAAAATTTTGTAGGTGTGGCAACGAAAAGTAATAATACACCAACTTCTCAAAAGAGTATAAGTGATCTATTGGGCAGCAGTGAAATAAAGTGCAATAAAAAGCAAAAGAAGGCTCCAGGCGCACGTTATAAATTCTAAAAGCTCGAGAAAATTTTCGAACCATTCAAGCTTCCCATAGGTATAATATCGCAGTCCAAGTAAAGGATGCGATCCAGCATATACTCCTGGAGGAAGACATCAAATACATCAGAACCACAGATGCACTACTATTGAACATAAAAACTCAAGAATTACTACAGAACAAGAAATACCACTTTTAAAAAAGGGCCACAAGTTACGTCACATGTACTGGGCTTTAATTTTTAATGTAACTTCTCTAGAAATTCATTAAAAAGAACCATGCACCCATAATATTCCACTCTAATGCACACAGCTATCTCGTCATCATACCGTATTTTCCAAGGACCATATGCAACAATGTTTAAGTTCATTTTTTCACAAGTTATGCTGATTCAATTTCCCTTTTGAATGTCCTACCATTAATTAACCAGCCAAAACAAAGAACAAATCAATATTTTACATTATACCATTTCAAAGTAAAAACGGGTAACAAGACATTCTATTCAAGTAAAAATCAGGTCACCACTTGAAATCTTCCACTTTGGGATAGGAAAGGAACAATATTGATATTCTAAATAGACCTTTAATAGAACCATGTCATACTCTGATAAGTAGGCATTGTCAATCTGCAATATTCTAGTGCATTTTGCATATCTCCCAGTTGAATATAATCCTGAAAAGATACATGGTAATATGATATATAAATTTTGAGATCAAGAAAAATTGTCAACTTACAGCAGTAACATGTTTAAGTAATATGCGGTTCACAAAATATAAAACACTTCAACAGAGTTTGCTAGTTCCAACTTGAAGACACATTCTTTGACCAGCAATCAAAGAATATTTTGCACACATGGTATGCAAGTCATGAAAACAAACAAAAGCATTTTAAGGTCTCTTTCATGAAAAAACACCCTACCCTTGGTGAACGGATTAATTTTCTTTAGGGAGAATAAAACCCTTCAAAATCCTACCTCAAGAAGGACATTTTGGATCCTCATCAGCAAGATTGAAGAAGTACAGTAAACTCCCTTCAAAAGTTCCTCAGTTTTCTTATGAATAGGAAGAGCTTCCTGAACATCTTGAACAGTGTCAAAGAAAAAATTTAACGTAATTGTTTATACAAAGAAATTAACTTTGTCATGATTAATACGTAATTTAAAAAGAAAAAAAACCAAGACAAAAATAAACTTTAATGTGCACATACGCTAGATAACTGTTTATCAAATATCTCTTTCATAAAAAAGTTATTGTTTATATGCTAAAGATTAAAGAATTGAGAAGGATATTGAAGCCATCTCAGCCTTTTTACTGACAAATGCCAATTTCCTTAAAAATTTTGCATCATCCTTCATACTCCTAGCTAGTCCACATCGGTTGCATGAAACTTTAGTCTTACCTGCATGTTTGAGCAATGGAAGATCTTAAGGTATATATATCAAACAAGAAGACCTACTATAAGCAACCACCTACCAAATTTAGAAACAAAAAAACCACTGCACTTGTCATTCTTGCATTTGAAAGCTTCAAAAAATTCATCATGGACAGGGTCATGACTTAAGCAGCAGGAGCATGTGCAGGTGAAAAAGTATTGCTTCAAAAGGTCTTTTTGCCGAGAGATGGTGCCACCTGAACCAGTGTCTATGTAGCTTATGAACACCTTATCAGTAAAACCAAATATTAACAATTAGGCCTCAAATGATAGATCAATAAGCTTTTCAACCAATAATCAAGAGTCTGATAATACTTGAATTAATTGCAGTAACATTGCATCTTATTGATTTTGTGAGAAAACAAAACAAACATTACTTCATCACCCTTCTGGACATGTTGCACCGCACGAATCACAGCCTCTCTTCCCTCAAATACCAAAACAGAATTGGGTGCGCAGCTGCAGCACCAGAATCATAGAAAGCGTATAAGGTGAAAAAGATAATAAAATCAAACATGTCAATCTGTTACATTGACTACTTGTGTACCTGTGGTTAATGATAGAAATGACAAGATACAGTCCGATTCCTAGAGGTTCCATTTGACAGCCAGTAATGGTGTGTGCATTGCATGAGAGCTGCATTACAATCAGAATAATTTTCAGAGAATTGAAAAAATCTCAAGTTCTCAACCTTCTCGGTGAAGTTTAATCTACCAAAAAAGTCTTTTTTTTAACATTGGAAAGCAGAGTGGTTGCCCTCATTTATATGCTTAGTTAGTCAGTGTAAAAACCAAACTTACATATAGAAGAATGCCTTCCTTTGCACTGCAGCAAAAGTTCTTTAAGCATATATGTTAAGATCCAAAATGACACTTGCCATTGCTATTGCCTATTGGGTCCAACCTATACTCATAATGACCAAAAGCTTTAAATAAGATTTTCTATTTCTGCCTCCTTTCTTTATTATGGCCTATGGGTTCCAACTTGGACTAGAAGAAACGTCAGGGAATAAACAGCAAATTATCAGTGCTTTGGCTTCAAGTAAAACACCAGACATCTCATTAACATACATACACAAATGATCAAGCCACACATCTCTGAAAAAACTCATTTCATATCAAATTTGAGCTTACTTATCCAGAATACCTTGGAAAAATTCTCTATAGTCTCGTTAAAATTAATGTCAGGCCACTGAAGCATTAGTTTGACAATTTCAGCCATCCTAGCATATTGAAGCAGTTTCCGCGGACTGATGCTAGACATATCTTAAAAAAATATAAGGTTAACTAAAATGGTAGAATCAGGGAAATGAAATCCATCACCAAACTAAAAAGGATACGAGCCACCAATGTCTCCACCAAGTTGTAGTTGTCAATAGCTGTAGTTGGGATAATCTGGTAATGTACCAAATGAACAAATAAAACTTAAGAGCTTCCTTTTGGGGGTAATATAACTCAGACGATGGTAAGAACATTTTATTTAGATTGTTAAGAACATAATTAGAAAAAACAACAATTTGATAGCTTTATGTTTATGGTAACATTTCAGACAGTATATGCCTTATTCAAAGGAGAAGGATAAATGAACTTAAGAATTACCATCAAATTTCTGTTTAACAACAAACTCTCACATAATTTCATCCCTCCTAAATTTGGGAGAATAACAATTTGACAGCTTCATCCGTATGATCACATTTCAGATATTATTAAACATTACGAAAAGGAAAAGGATAAATGAACCCTGAGAATTAAAATCAAAACTCTCTTCTGTGAATTCATTGATTTAGCCTCTGATGGTGAATACAAACTATTCTTGGACCCTTCCTAGCAGATTAAGCTATTGTGCAAGCTAAATCTTGCCATGGAATCAAACCCTATTTGACCAACTCATCCTGAATCTGAATCAAGATACAAGGTGCACTTGTGGATTTACTTGTCTTACAGCCCGGTCTGTTTGTAGGAAACAGAGTCTGATAGTGAAGAAAACTATTCTTGAGCCATTAAGCCTTGAGTTTTGGGTCAAATAGTTATTGACAACCTCAGGTAGCACTACGTACCATATAACAAGGAAAAGAAAATTATCAAGCAATTAAGGTTCAGTTGGAATCATTGTCAAACTAACGAGTGACATCACGATGGGCAACAATAAGCTTGTCTAGAATACAAAGTGGACTTAAAAAACCATATGATCGGTTGCCTTAAGTTTTTTTGTAAATTCAAAAAACTTCTCCTAAATGCACTTTCCATTTTTGCACCTCATAGTAGGCCTACAATTTGCTGAGTCTTAGTAGAGAATAAGGGTCTAGAAGCACTTCTAGAGTCTCTCATACAGGCTTTGTTCTAATCAGTGCTCTTAATAAGCCTCCCTAGCAGCAAAACATGGTTCATATTAACACATCTAACAGAAATTAAAATATAGTAGTCTCTTGAGCTAGGAACATCATCAACCAAGCATGACATCAGGAATTTGCAAATAACAACAATAATAGCATCCACTATAATTGAAATTTGAAAACCAGATATTTAACAAAGTATTCACCTTATCTCTCTGTAACTTTCTTCGAAGGTACAGCTTGACCATCAGGCTTATTTCAGGTGTAACAAAATTTCGACAGTTCTGGTCAAGCCTTGAGATAGCCCGGCATTCAAGCCGGTGCATCTTCCAATCAAGCCGCTGAATATCAACAATAACACACGGTTAAAACAGTGGAGTCAGAAGGAGATATCACATCATGCAGCTATTCGCTTTTACTATTATAGACAGAACATTGAAAGTTGTTATTCTCATTTTCCATTTACCATCCTTTCTTTCCACAAAAGCTCACATCACAGAAAGGGAACCTGTGATGATGATCTTGTATAGCCCATATGTTCATCTTTTGGCATATAAAGTCATCCATGCAAAATTCTCCAGCAGGGGTTCCAAAATAAACTATTATGTACATTTTCACTTTAGTAACTTCAACAGTTAGAAACTAGCCTTAAATAATAATAACTAAAAAAAAGGGCCTCGATACATCAAACAATTTCGCCGCAAATAAAGGTTTTGGACATGCAATGAGTTAAACAGTTTAAAATTTAAAAATCAGCTCTGGCATGTCCACATGCCTATCACATACAGATTGCAACATGCTACAAGAAAGAAATGGATTGTTGTAACCATATCCAAGATCATATTCTACCTGACATGCAGTCCCGCAGTACCAAACAGCCTGACAGGCTGAACACTTCTGAAGGTTACTCGTTTTGAAACATCCCTCACATACTGGGACTGAACCAGAAGCAAAACTTTTAGGTCCACAAACATAAGGCTGTTCCCTTATCATCACCTCTCCTGCCATGCAAATGTAGCACCAATGTAAGAAGAAAATTGGGGATTTCAATAAGCTTTCCTTTTCCTTTTCTAACTTCCTTCTTTGTTGGCAATTTTTACAACAAAAGAGAACAAATTTTTTAAAAATATATAGTCCCTCACTTAGGGAAATTCCTTTTTTGACAATTACTTCTATTTCTACCTCATATTTCTTCCATAACAAGCAAGCAACAAGAGAGAAAAAAACCAAGCTTTCAGGCTTTCAAGCTTTCATTTTTCTTTTGGTCAGAAAGCACAAACTTTCTTCTTCTTTTCTTCTTTACCAGACAAGTACCGAGCTGAGTGTTTAAAGTTAGCATTTTGAATAGAAGCAGAGGTAAATAAAAAAAAAAAGGAAATTTGTATATAGAGAGGGAAGAAAGACCTGGAGAAAAATCTTTCTTGGCTATTAGACAGCGACCTTTCTTTGGATCAAAAGAGACAGTTAATAATCCTTCATCTTCAAGAAAACTCTGCAATTCCTCCATTGAATCACTAGGAGAACTTTTTGTTTTCCTTCAATTTTCTCTTACAAAAGCTCTTTCTCTCTCACACAGGAGGAGAACTCTGTACGTACTAGTAATAACTTGTAAGGGAAGCACAAAAGTAAAAACAAAAAGTGCTAGGGTTACCGACGCTGTTCGCGACAGGCACCTTAAACGTCGTCCGATTTCAATAGAAAAAACATAATCGACGGCTATATCACGTGATTGAAGTCCATGACTATGACAGACCGTTCGCAGTTTCCGTACAGTTTTGATAAAGGCCGAGGCAGAGACTTCCTCATTTTCGAGGATGAGTAATGAGCAGAGGCTCGAGGGGGAAATACATTTCACATTTGCTGGCTAATTTTACCCGCTGGATTTTTTTTTTCTGTCCTTTCCACTTCTGTTGCCATTGTCATGGAATGTTTAGATGACACAGTGATGATTAAGAGTTAAGACTATAATAATATCCATGGAGTCCACAAATTGTGGTACCACTACTTGTTTTCAAAAATCAGCATAATATCAATTGAAATATGAGTAATTTTTTTATAACTCAAATCATAATTTTTTTTATTAAGAAGTAGTACTAGTGTATGTTTATTTTGAAATATGGTGAGAGAAATTATGAAGTAATATTACTCCGATGCACTTTAGATTTTAAATTAATTATTAGAATTAAATATGATTATTCTATAGATTTAAATTCAAAAAAGGGTTTCTTCTTGGCTTAATACTTAAACTGGTCTCTGAATTATATAAAAAATACAGATTAATCCATAAACTTTTATTTTGAGACAAATAAGTCCTGAATAAAAAAAAAAACTTGGGGACCAATTTGTCTCAAAATAAAAGTTCAAGGATCAATCTATTCTAAAATAAAAGTTGAGGGATTAGTCTGTCTTTTTTGTATACTTCAGGAATCAATCTGTCCCAAAATAAATATTGAAAAACTAATTTATCTCAAATAAAAATTTAAGGACCAATTTGTTATTTTTTTATATAATTTAAGGACCAATTTGATATTAAATCATTTCTTCTTTATTTCTTACTTTTACAGTTGTTTACGCCATTTACGCCATTTTTTTGTTGCTGGATCGATCCTTTGATTTTGCTTTAAACGTGTTTAATCATTAATAGATAAGCTGAATACATAATTGTTTCGTTTTAATTTTGCATTAAACGTGTTTAATGACTGAATAAAGCACGTGATCATCACATGTCTATCTTTTTTTTTTTATGGTTTTATCTGTTTTAGAATATTCAAAGCCAGAAACCCATAATTTTTTTCATTAATTGAATTAACATTAAACAGTCATTAAGTATGGTATTTGATATGATATGTGTAACCAAAAAAAAAATGCTAGTAGTTTAATTATGGTTTCTAAATTATGATGATCCGTGGTCTTTTCTCGTATAGTCTCTTGACAAACAAAAATATCAAAAATAAATTATGAGACACTTCGTATTGTAACAATATTTCTCATCAAATCCTCAAGGATTACCCACCCATGGCATGGCTAAAGGGCTTGCCTTGGGGGAGGGTATGACATTGTAGAGTTCCTCGATTCAATTCTTCCTATGTGTTAAAAAAAAATTTCTTCCTATGTGTTGGGATATATAAATCTCTCTCTCTCTCTCTCTTCAAGGATTACGATTAATGTTTCATTTTTAATTTATCCAACGAAATGAGAAAATGAGTTATCTTATTTGCAACCCTATTCTCTCTTTAAAGTAATAAAGATACGTAGTACTTTTTAAGCCAATGCTTTTGTTAAAGATGAAATATAAAAAGGGCACAAATCTTCCTCTCTAACAACCACAAAGAACAAGAAATCTATTTCATTTCAACAAAACAACCTCGTACGTCTATTTCCTCATAGTCAACGTCGCAGATGAGTCTCAACAATGACTCGTTGCCTCCTCCTCCAGGCCTTCGGCCCCAGCAGCAGGTAACATATAATATGTCTGTGATTTTCGATACTACAGTGCTTTGCAATTCGTTTGATGGTTTCTCATGCATCTTTACCTTCTAGAGGTTGATTAAAGTTTATTTTCCAATTTGGTATTTGATGATATAGATTCAATGTTAATTTCTTGCAAGTTCAAAGGATTTTCGTTACTATATACTATATTCAAATAATTTTTTGTTAATTTTTTTTATTTCAGGGTGATGGCGGCAGAAATGATTTGAACTCTCCTCTCAACCAGAGAACTCTTTTATATTCGAGCAAATGCAAGCGATAGGACTTTTGGCTTTTATTTATTCCACTTATGGTATTCTCATACGGAGTTGCAGTTCTGTGGCTGGATGTAATCGTAATGAAATTGAAATTGATTGATGACGAAGATTGTTATTGGCTTGTAATTATTTTTTTCATCATAATTTATCTCGTTTCCCCTCTAGGCGGTGCTGTAACTTATTTGATATACTGAGTACACTGTTGTTGCCTTTAGTTGTGGACAAGAAAGTTTTGGGTGGGAAAGAAGAGGAAAGAGATATTGAAGCTCCAAATTGGTTTCCAATCATTCGTGCTGCTGGATGTTGCCTATTTTTGCTAGTTTCAGGATTAATCTGCTGGCAAATTAATAGTTACATGCTGGAAAAGGCTTTTTTACTGAGGCCTGATCCTCATGGTGGGTGTCTAGATGTACTTTTAACGATTTTTTGGCCAGCCCTTTTTTGCTTTGGTTTAAACCTTTCGATGGCCTTGGCTTATATCCTTGCCTATATCGCAACGTTAATCTGTCGTGTAAATGTAGAAACTAGTCCGGTTTCGGATGTGGACATGCCCGTTGATCATCAACTTCCTCCGGCTACTGACCAAACGGAAAGAAAAGTGAAAAGGTTCAAAATTCTCAAGACTACTCGATTGCGAGGTGCACAATTTGCTCTATTTCTCTGTTATCGTTTAATCTCTTCAGGTTATAATCATCAAAGCAAAACTTGATCAGAAAAATATATTGGATACGCAGTGGAGCTTGGAGGAGTAGAACTTCGGACTATTGGCAATTGAACTTGGTGATGGAACTATTGTTGAGGGTTTTGGTTTCATTTATTATTATTTTTTTAAGAATAATTAAATGTTAAGTCATTGCTAATGCAGATTGTTTGATACTTAAATCCCATTATGATTGGAGTAAACCTCCGACTTCTAATGATAATACAGAGGGTTGAAATTGTTTGAGAGGATTACATCCTTAAAATTGCAATAATGCAGGAACAAATATATACAACTTCGACCTAAAGTAAAATTATATTCTTTCATCTTAAAATAATACTAAATCCCTCTCTTTCTCAATTTTCTCAATCTTGGATTTGATGCTATCAAATTAAAAATCATGGATCCAAGTGTCTGTGCCCGGGAAATTTTCTGCTAATATTTCAATTCCAAAATGCAGCTTGTGACCTTTTATGATTCACACAAAAAGACATTGCTAATGACAGTGGTGAGGTAATTAATTTGCTGCTACTCCTTCTATGAAAGCTTGTAAGAAGCTTGCATGAGCTTCCTCCAACTTCATCAACAGTTCTCTCATAAATGGGGTATTGGTCCCATGCATGAGTGATTCGCTCAATGATTTGATACTCTCGTCTGTCTCCCAAGCAACCTGCCATGTTTATAATTCAAAATAGATAAAAAAATGTCAATAATCATATCAAAGGATATGAAATCCTGGATAGCCACTGCAGTAAAACACATTGGTGTTGCAGGCCTAGGCACTTGACTTGGTTAAAAAAGTTAATTAGTTTTAACAGAGGATAACATAGCTCATTTTCTCAATCCGTTGGATAAATTGAAAATGAATGATTAATCCTAATCCTCGAGGATAAATATATACTATTTATTTATTTTTTATAATTGAGACATTATTTGAGTTAACATGAAATACAAAAAGGGTGCAAATCTTCTTCTTTAACCACCAAAAAAGAAAAAAGAAGCTAGAAATCTATTTCATTTCAACAGCCTAACGTCTGTTTCTCGATAGTCGTCACTCGTCAGAGATGAGTCTTGACAGTGGCTTGTCTAATGGGGAAGTGCCCCGAAGAGGGTGGCACATATTTTCGTAAGGAAACCATCTTCTCCCCGAAGAGGGTCTAATTACAACTTCAAGTTTAAGGATTCAATTCATGGCCCTTTCTCTCAAACTAGCTCTCAGCCAATTTTGATTTTTTTTCATTTTTATTCCGGGTTAACATCAGCATAAATTGTTTGAACTCTCCTGCTCTCAACCGAAACACTTTTAAATTAGAGCAACTGGAAGCGATACGGGGGTTTTGGCTTTTATTTCTTCCAGCACTTATAGGAACATCGCACTTAGTTGCACTTATGTAGGTGATTGTAATCGGAACACTGAAATTGAAAATTATTGATGAACTTGATTGTTATTGGGTTGCAATTATTTCTTTCATCATAATTTATCTCGGATCCCCTGTAGTCTTGTCCCTAACCTTTAGGATACTGAGTACACTGTTGTTGCCTTTAGTTGTCGACGAGGACGTTTTGAGAGGTGAAGAAGAGGAAAGAGATATTGAAGCTCCGAGTTGGTTTCCAATCATTCCTGTTGCTGGATGTTGCTTATCTTTGCTAGTCTCTGGGTTAATCTCCTGGCAAATTAATAGTTACCTGCTGGATACGACTTCGTATATATTGAGACCGGAGCCTCACGCTCACGGTAGGCGAGCAGGCGTATAGTTAAAGTTGCTTTTGCCGACTCTTTTTTGCTGTGGTTTAAATTAAACCTTTCGATGGCCTTGGCTTATATACTTGCCTATGTCTAGGGCTGTTCAAGCAACCCGAAAAATCCGATAACTGAACCGAACCGATAATTATATTAGGGTTTTGGAATATTCATCTAAAAACTAAATGAACGAATGGAACCCGAATGAACCGAATAAGTTAAAATTTTAAAAAATACTTGATTTTATTAACCTAAAATTAAAAGACCCAAAATTTTTTTAATCTTATTTGAATTTTTATAAAAGAAAAAAGTTCAAAATTGAATGGATTTCAACTACTCGAAAACCCGCAAAAAAATTCGAACCGAAACGTTAGGGTATTAAAATCTTAATATCTGAACCGAACCGAACCGTTTACACCCTATGTCGCAACGTTAATTTGTCGTGCAAATGTGGCAACTAGTCGGGTTTCGAATCTGGAGATGCCCGTTGATCAACTTCCTCCGGCTGCTGACCAAACGGAAAGAAAAGTGAAAAGGTTCAAAATTCTCAAGATTACTCGATTCCGAGAGGCACAACTTGCTCTATTTCTCTGTCATCGTTTAATCTCTTCAGCTTATAATCATCAAATCAGAACATGACCCTCAAACTATTAGGAATTGAACTTAGGCTTCGCTTTTGCTAGGTAGAAGAGAAAAGTGGAGAGATAGAAAAGTTAGGAGGAAAAAGTAGAGAGAAAATAAATTTTTGAGTGCTTGGTTGGAGAGAAATTTAAAAGAAAAGAAAATGGAATGATGAATGTTTTCTTTCTACTTCATATTCAAAATCTCTCCAAATTTGGAAAGAAAAGTGGAGAGAAATTAAGGTGAATCTAATTAATTAAGATAAAAGTATTTATATATCATTCATTACCAAAAATATTCTAATATATTACATATAACACTATTACTCACTAGCATACTAAATAAGGGATATAATAATAAATGTATATTAAATTGATTTTCTTTGTTCTCATTTTTCTCTTCTACCAACCAATGAGAGGAAAGAAAATTAATTTTTCTATCTTTCCTACCAAGCATATTAGAAGAAAATTAATTTTATTTTTTATCTTCCTACTTTTATTTCCTCCTATTTTCTTTCTTTTCAATTTTCCATCTTTCTTACCAAGCAAACCCTTAGTGATGGAACTATTATGGCTTAATAGCCAAATTTATCCTCAACATTTCACAAATGAACCAAATATGTACCAAACCTTTTTTTTTACCCTAATTGGCCCCCAACCTTTTATTTTTGACCATTTTTACCTAATTTGAACGGAAATTTCAAATTTGACAAACGAGCCGTTAAATTGCTGCCACATCACTTCCACGTGGATTTTAATTTCCACATCAGGTGGGACCCACCATATGAAAAGTTCAAAAAGAACAATTGAAATCAATTTTTTTAAAGCAAAAAAAGGTCGAATCCTATATATATAGGATTCTTGCTCAGAGAAGATGCCTTCACAGATTGTGAACGCTTCCTCGACACGCCGCTACTCGTGATCGAAACCTGTCTCATGATTTTCTCCGTGTTAGGCTTCATCGACATGCTCTTTGGCGTGCCTGCGCCGCTCTTCATCTACCTCATCTTTATGTTTTTCCTGATCTTAGTCGCTGTCGGTATCACCATCTTCGCTTTTGTGGTGACAAACAAAGGCGCGAGCTTACTACCGACTCAACCATTTTGCGGGCCAGCCACAATTGCAGCAAACACTTTTTTCGTTTTGGGCTCCTATCCGTTCCCTAAATATACCCACCTTCACTTCCATTTCTAAGCCAAAGTCGTGGGATTCGAAACATTCCCATGGCTATCAAGAAGTTATTCGATGCAGTTTTATTTGTGTTATTAGGTATAGGTGTCTGTTCTGCCACTAGAGCACTTCTCAGTTTCGGCGAAGTAGCTTCTCACCTTTCGGGTACTGCACATCTTAGTGGTGGATATGGTGCCGGCCTCATTGGAGGCGGTTCTAGAGGTGGTGGAGGTAGTGGTTATGTAATTATAGGAGGACAATATGCAGGTGGCAGTGGTAGTGGAGAAGGTGGTGGTGGTGGTGGATATGGAGAAGTGGTGGTGGCGGAGGCAAAGGTGGAGGTGGAGGTAGTGCGGGTGGAGCTTCTGGATATGGGAGTGGAGGTGGCGAAGGAGGTGGAGCTGGTGGTGCTGGTTATGGAGGAGCTGGCGGCCATGGAAGCAGAGGTGGCAATGGCGGCGGAGGAGGAAGTGCGGGTGAAGCATCTGGATACTAAAATTTCAGTTGTTTTTTTTCAACTTTTCAGATGGTGGCCCCACTGACGTGGAAGTGACGTGGCAGAAATTTAACGGTTTGTTAGTCAAATTTGAAATTTTCGTCTAAATTGATTAAAATGGTCAAAAATAAAAAGTTGGAGGTCAACTAGGATCAGAAAAAAGGTTTGGCACATATTTAGTTCATTTGTGAAAGGTTGAGAGTAAATTTGACTATTAAGCCGAACTATTATTGAGGGTATTGGTTGCATTTATTTTTTCAAGAATAATACGAAAGGTTAAGTCATTGCTAATGCAAAATGTTTGATGAGATATGTTTACGTACTTCATGCCAAATCATCTGATTAAATAGTGAATATTAATCAATGCCGTTGATTATGATAGTAAATCCGATTAAAGGTTAAGCTTGTGAACTCGTATGAATATGATTCACGTAAAAAGACATTGCTGACGACGGTGGTGAGGTAATTTGCTACTCCTCCTTGTATGAAACTGAAAGCTCGTAAGAAGCTTCGGCATAATTAGCTTCCTCTAACTTCATCAACAGTACTTTCATAAATGGGGTATATGTCCCATGAATGATTCGCATTTTCGCAGTACGTCAACAGCCTTCGTCAATGATTTGATACTCTCGTCTGTCTCCCCAAACAACCTGTCATGTTTTATGAATCAAAACAGAAAAAAAAATGTCAATAATAATTCTATGAAAGGGAGTGTTGAGGTTGTGCAAAAGTTGTCGTTTTCATGATTCAAACATCCCCAATTGAACCTTTTGATAAAAGGAATGCCATGCTGCAGGGTAGGTAGATTACACTTTCATGCTATCCAAGCCATGCTAATATTCTAATTAAGAAGGGCACAGCTACGAAGATCATGATTTGAGTTGGATTACACTAATGTTAATTGGGCTGGCCAAAGCAATTTAGCTGTTATAATGTCCGAAGAGGGAACTTTAATGTAAAGAAAATCATGGTTTTTAACCGAGGATAGGGCTGCAAATGAGATGTATCTCATCTTCTCAATCCGTTGGATAAATTGAAAATGAAAGATATTAATCTTAATCCTCGAGGATAAATGTATACTATTTATTTTTATAATTGGGACATTTGAGTTAATATGAAATACTAAAAGGGTGCAAATCTTCTTCTTTAACCACCAAAAAAAAAAAAGTCTAGAAGTCTATTTCATTTCAACAGCCTTAGGTCTGTTTATCGATAGTGGTCACAGATGAGTCTCGACAATGGCTCGCTGGCTCCTTCGAGCCTTCCCCAGGTAACATATATGTGTGTGATGTTCGATAATTTCTAGACTTCTCTTCTTCTTTAATTTCCCAAGAATCTCTAGATACTTCTAGATTTCTAGCAGTTTTGCCTCTTAGAGTTTATCGTTTCCACTATTCGCCAACATTTCTTAATTTCCTCTACTTCTTCTCCATTCATGCATGTTTGTCTAATGGGGAAGTGCCCCGAGGAGGCTGGCACATTTTTGTAATCAAACCATCTTCTCCCAGAAGAGGGTCCAATTGCAACTTCATGATTGAGGATTCAATTCATGGCCACTTCTCAAACTCTCAACTAATTTTGTTTTGTTTGTTTTTTGTTAATTCCAGGGTAACAGCGGCAGAAATTGTTTGAACTATCTGGGATTCGGGGATTTATTTATAATACTTATAGTAATGTCGCACGTGGTTGCACTTGCGTGGGTGACTGTAGTCGCAATGAAATTGAAAATTACTGCTGATGAACTTGATTATTTTTGGCTTGTAACTATTCGTTTCATCATGATTTATCTCCTTTCCCCTATAGTCGGTGCTGCAATATTTAGGACACTGAGTAAACAGTTGTTGCCTTTAGTTGTGGACAAGAAAATTTTAAGAGGTGAAGAAGAGGAAACGGATGTTGAAGCTCCGACTTGGTTTCCTATCATTCCTGCCGCTGGGTGTTGCTTATTTTTGCTGGCCTCTGGATTAATCTCCTGGCAAATTAATAGTTACCTGCTGGAACGGGCTTCGTATTTGAGTAAGCCAGGCGGGCCTACTTATTACGGTGGGGTTTCAGATATTTTGTTAAGGTGGTTTCGTCCAACTCTTTGTTGCTGTGGTTTAAACCTTTCGATGGCCTTGGCTTATATACTTGCCTATGTCGCAACGTTAATCAACCGGGTTTCGGATGTGGAGATGGCGCCCTTTGATCAACCTTATCCAGCTGCTGACCAAGCAGAAAGAAAGGTGAAAAGGTTCAAAATTCTCAAGACTACTCGATTCCCAGAGGCACAACTTGCTCTATTGCTCTGCTATCGTTTAATATCTTCAGGTTATAATTATCAAGGGGGCAGAGCCTAGTCCCAGGGGCATATATTGGTTCCACAGTGGAACTTGGAGGATTTTTTTTTTCTTTTTTTCTTTTCTCTTTAATTAATGAAACTATTTATTAGTAATGGAACTATTATTATTCGAGTAACTTCAATGTCTGATGATAATATGAGTTGAAATTGCTGTAGAGGGATTACACCCTTAAAATTACAATAATGCAGGAACAAATACAACTTTGACCTAAGTAAAATTATGCTCTATCATCTTATACAATACTAAATCCCTCCCTTTCTCAATTTTCTCAGTCTTGGATTTGGTTCCTTCAAATTGAAAATAAGAAAGAACCCAAGTATCTGTAACCCAAAAAAAAAATTCCGCTAATGTTTCAATCCAAAATGCAGCTTGTGAACTTTCATGCTTCACAAAAAAATAAATTGATGATGACAGTGGTGAGGTAATTTGCTACTCCTTAGATGAAAGCTTGTAAGAAGCTTCGGCATGAGCTTCCTCTAACTTCATCAACAGTTCTTTCATAAATGGGGTATTTGTCCCATGAGTGATTCGTAGTATGTTGACTGCCTTGGTCAATGATTTGATACTCTCGTCTGTCTCCCCAAGCAACCTGTCATGTTTATGATTCAAAACAGAACAAAAATGTCAATAATCGTATGAAAGGGAGTATAGACGTTATGCAAAAGTTGTCATTTTCATGATTCAAACAGCCCCGATTGAACCTTGATAAAGGGAATGTCATGCAGGTGAGATAGATTACGCTTTCATGTTATCCAAGCGATGCACTTAACGATTTTTGGTTATATTCCAATAAGAGCACCGCTATGAAGATCATGATTTGAGTTGGATTACACTTTCATGTTAGGCAGAGAAAAGCAATTTAGCTGTTACAAGGTCCAAAGAGGGAACTTCATAAAGACACTCATGGATTCTGTCTCTTTTATAAAATCCTTAGGTATTTTAAGAATTAGCTAAGATTTTTGAGAAATGAGGAAAAAAGAAGTGCAGAAGAAAATTTCTAACCACTCGAGCTTTCCACAACTGTAGTATTGTAATCCTAGCAAAGGATGAAATCCTGGATAGACCCCTGCAATAAAACACATTGGTAAGTTCAGGATGCCGGTAATTTCAAAACCAGGAACATTATATAACTACTCTTTATTCTAGTTTCAAGTAACCTAAGACTCACTAAATTTTATTAAAACTCTTAAAGAGCTTAAGGTGCAATTGAAAATGTCATAGGTATGAACCGGGGTTAGGAATCCCTTAGGTTTTTCATATTGGTCTAAACTCATGAAATATTAAAATAGATTAAATGAAGCTAAAACTAATAACAACCTTGATGCATCTCAAGGTTGTAAGCTAGAGGAGAAATAAAAGTTTCTGGTCTCTTCCCACTCATTACTATGACAAATGAGAAAAGTGGCAACAAATGAGTAAATCTTTAATTAGTTTCTTGTTAGACATACAAATTGAAACATGACATACTTTCATACACTGGAATAGTCAATCTGCACAATGCTAAAGCTTCTTTCCACTCGTCCAGCTGCATCAATATCTGCACAATTAATTAATCAACTTTTATAAAAATCACAAGTTAACTCAATAGCTATTGCAAAGAAACCAATGATATTTTACCAACAGATGTCTGACGGAACAGGAAACAAGTAATGTTGCATTCATTCCAGCTTCGAACTCAATTTAGCCATTTATCAGATCAGAAATACAAGGAAGAAAATATTCATATTTAATGAGAAGCTATGGGAAAAGACGATGATACATAAATCAGCTATAGCAATCCTACTTTTGTATCATACAAAACTGAATCATGTTTAGATTAACAAGACCAAGAGAGATAGATAGATTGATAGACAGACATACAAACATGCGCATATAGAAAAGAATTGAGTTTCTTCAAGTTATATTCTGCTTGGAGACTCAAGGAAGTACCTCAAGAAGTTTTTCCCGAGTTCGCATCAAACTGATCGAAAAAGGATGGCACAGTTCCTTCTGGAGTTTTTCAATTTCTTTATACAAAATAACAGCTTCCTGAGGGTCTGAACTTTAAGTTAAGAATTTTATTCTAACCAAATTTTTTCTGTTAATGCCATTTACTATTGCTAATTCATGAAAGAGAGAATTATTTACTCGAATCATGGCAGTGAGAAAAAAGATCAAAAATTGAATTCTCAAAACAGGTAACCACCTGCAAAATTACATCTCAACTTGTATTGGATTATATCACCACCAAAGATGCGCATTCCCTTGATAGAAAATATATAAAAGGATACTGCCAGAGGAAGTAGACTTGAGAGCCTTGTCTGACAATGATTTGATATCACTTGCCACCTTTCTTATCTCTTCCTTGTTTCTAATGAGGCCACACTGTTGGCAAACAAATTCTTTTTCATCTGATTGTCCAAATTTCAAAATGTAAGAGTTTTGTTTAGGTCACTTGACAGACTTTAATTAAATATCATCCTATACCCGATTCTCTAAGCAAGAAACCGCTGCATGCATTATCCCTGCACCGATAACCTTCCAGAATTGCACTTTCTTTGATGTCATCGTATTGACCCTTCAATAGAATTCAAGCACCAGTTAACAACTAAAACCAAAAATGACCTTTACACATGCAAAAGGGTACATGCTAAAAGAATAAGAATTTGATAGAGCAAGTACCACTTTGATACAGCGGGGACATGTACAAGTGAAAAGGTATTGTTCTTTGAGAGTCTTTTGCCGAGTCATGGTACTTGCAGCAATCTCTATGTAACTGATCAATACCTTAGGAAATATGAGAAAATAAATAACAATATATTCAGTTTCAGACACAGACACATGTGAACATTATTGTAATAATGCTTCTGAAATATGACTGGTGTTCAACCTCAGCATCTTTGGGTATACGTTGTACAGCTCGTACTACAGCTAGCCTTCCCTCAAATACCAATACAGCATTTGGCAAGCAGCTACAGTATGAGATTGTTTAGTAAATCTTTAGTAAATCAAAGACCACAAAACTGGATAACATAATCCATGAATTTTAAGAATAATTTACCTATGGTTGATAATTGAAACAACAGGATACAGTCCTGTCCCTTGGGGTCTCAATTCACTGTCACAAATGGTATGTGCATTACATGCAAACTGCAATTTTAAGAACCAATAGATCAGAATATGTCAATCGAATGTAGACAAATCTTGCTAATTCTGCACTTTGGTGATATAAACAGACTCTTTACATGAAAAGAAACGGGAAATTACACTGTGATAAAATCCTGGATTGCTTATTTAGTGCATTCGTACTTTTGCATGAAACTTTGGATTGAATATCAATCAAATTACAACATAACTTAGACATCCTTGCTCCTTTCTGCAAAATGTTTTAAGTAAACCTCATGTTTCCCACATAAGCCTCCGCTCCTGTTGTTTTGAAATTTAAGAAAAGAGATTTAACAATAAAATAAAAGATCACATGGAAGGAATGTAAAACCATTCCCATAGTAGGTAGAAATAACCTCTTCTAATATCTTTCTTGAAGGAAGGTAGCAAAGCAAAGGCAACCATACCAAAATTTATATTGTTTCAAAGTAATTATGCATCACAAACAATGAATGACTAAAGAATTAGCTTAAAATGACTCAAAATGGACCTTGGAAAAGTTTTCAGCAATCTCTTTTATGTCAATATCAGGGCACTGAAGAATCAAGTTCACCAAATTGGCCATCTGCGCGTATAGCACTAGTTGCTTCTCATCAATATCGGAGATATCTTTCCTGAATTTAAGGCTAAACAAAATAGTCAAGCAGCAACTTATCAAAAAAAAAAAAAAAGTCAAGCAGCAGGACAATAACATAACCTTAGAAAAGTATAAAACTGAATCCAATAGTAAAGAAAGGATACGAGAAACCAATTCTTTTACCAAATCATAATTGTCTATGGCAGTAACAGAGATGACCTGAAAATCATAATAAATTATCAATAGTTTCTCAAAAAACAAAGCTTCAAATTCATAATTATCACAGACAAAACAGTAATAACCAGCCCCATTACCTTGTTATTTTGCAACTTTCTTTTAAGGTAAAGCTTCACCATCATTCGGATGGTTGGCGTAACAGACTTTCTCCTTTCTTTGTCAAGCTTAGCGAGTGCCTGGCATTCAAGCCGATGCAATTTCCACTCCAGCTTCTGCAGATAAGTCATTAAACCACCGATTTTTCGATTCATTTCATAAAAGAAATTCAACCAACTGATTTGAAACAGGACAAACCTGACATGTACTTCCACAATACCAAACAATCTGACAAGCCGAACACTTTTTAAGATTGTTCTTACTGAAACATCCATCGCACCTTGACCCAGTTAAGGTGTTATTCGGCACGCAAACGTATGGCTCTTGGCTTATAATTACTTCACCTGCAAATATAAGCTACGTTTTAATGAAAAAGAAAAATGTTTATTGCAATCACAGGCTATGGATGTTTAAATTTGATGAGACAAACAGGGTTTTCGAAAAAAAAACCTGGATAAAAATCCTTAGTGGTGAAGAGAGAACGGCCTTTCTCAGGGACGTTTGAAACCGTTAAGCCACGAGCTTGGAGCGAAGTCTGCAATTCCTCCATGAACGAGGCAACAGCTAGTAAGCTCTGGAAATTAGAAAGTGGGAGAAAAAGAACATTACAAGGTGGAGTTTTGTTTTCCCTTTGTTGGGCGGTTCAATACGGCGCCGTTTGATAGAAAACTAAAATAATTGATTGGGCCAATCAGCATTAGGCTTAAGCCTGAAATTTCTAAACTAAGCCCGCAAACATTTTAGCATGCTTTATAAGTTTCGCCTTTAGCTCAGCCCACACCAAGGGCTGGCCTTTAGGGCCTCACTGGATCGTGTACTCCCGTTAGTATTCTATGTCGAGCCTGATGAGCGTCACAGCCACGATGACTAAAATCTACGGTCTCGATGCGTCTGTGATACGGATTCCCGGTGTGTTCCCATAAAATAACTCCCCTCATCATTTTCTCCGTCCTGTAACGCATTTCGTCTAACTGCCAGTCTTTTGCACTTCTGGGCTTCACCAAAGCTTCTTTTGCATGTTAGTAAGAAGCCGGTTCCGTTTCCTTTCTCCCCATATTTCCCTCTCATTTCGCTCCCTTCAAAATCGCACACCGTCGAGCAGCCTTGCTTTCTCCGTCGCTTCCTCAGGTAATTTTCTTTCATTAAAGCCTTACTTTTACCTTCAATCCTTAATTAATTGCTTTTTCTCTTTTTCTTAGCCATGGACACGAGCTCGCCTTCTACGCTGTTTTTATGCGGCAAATCATCGGCGGAAATTGAAGTTGCCAAATTAATGAAAATCAACGATGCTTTTAAGCTCCCGAACGGCGGCGAAGTTTCGACTTTTTTACAGTCGGAGATTAACGATTTCCGATTTGGTGAAGAGGCTTTTAATGTCGATTTGTTCATGAATTCTCTGTCGACTAACCGGTTCGGGCGGTTTCTTGTTTGGTCCCCGCGGCTGCCTTCCACGCACGATGTTGTTTCTTAGTAAGCAAATGATCGATTAGCGAAAAGAAAATTTAAAATTTTTGTTACTTTTTTGAAAGCTGAAGTTTCATTTTTAGCTTTTAAACAGCAATTTCTGCGAGCTTCCGGTCGGTGCAGTTTGTGTCGCTGATGTTCAGTTTAAAGGGCGAGGTAAGGTTCTGTTTCGCTATTACTTCAAGAAGCTAAAAGAACAGCAGTAAATAGTATACTTGAATAATTAAGAAATTGAATCTTGCATTTTTGTCATTTGTTCATTTTCAATAACTATATGATTTTAACTGTTCCTATATTTTTTCAGGTCGGTCCAAAAATGCCTGGGAATCACCGAGGGGATGCCTTATGTTTTCGTTTACATTACAAATGGATGATGGAAAGATTGTGCCTTTGGTACAATATGTGGTTTCTCTGGCTGTTACAGAAGCTATAAAGGATGTTTGTGATCGAAATGTAAGCCTTTTTTACTTCCTTTCCCTCCCTATATTTTCCCTTAGGAATGCAATGAAGTAGTCGTTGGCTGTGTGCCTGATAGAAATACTCCACAGTTTATTTTTGGACCTTAAATTTGTTTCATTAGGCAAATTAAGGCCAATGAAATTAAAAGATGGATGGCACTGAACGAAAATGGATATTTGCTCCGCAATTGCTATGCATTGATTTCAAGTCACGGTTTTAAATTATGGAGCAAAATCCTAGTACCTAATCTAAGCTGAATCATGGAACCTTATTTGCTGTTATCATGCTTTGCTACTTGGAAATTTTCTTTTTTTCTTGGTTTATAACTTTATATTACTGCCACTTTGACAGTTCACATAGTTTACCAATTAACATTATTATGTTGCAAATTATTCTTCAATATGAACCTGAATTTAAGATTTTGATAGACTTCTTTTTCAAAAATTGTTTTCAGGGCTTCCCATTTATTGATGTTAGAATCAAGTGGCCGAATGATCTATACTTAAATGGCCTTAAAGTTGGAGGCATTCTGTGCACATCAACATATAAATCAAAGAAGTTCAATGTCAGTTCTGGTAAAACGGATTCATTCCTTTGGGTGACTATAAGCAAGTTCATTGTGACTATCTATGCATATATGAATATGCATGTATCTATACATATATGCATAGATACATGTATCTAATAATTAAATCAGAAGCACATTCTGCATTTGAAAATAGCATTTTGCTTATCTTATTTTTATTATATAATGTATGTTCATGATGAAGCTTATAAAATCAATGGATGTTCTTGCAGGTATAGGTTTGAATGTTGGTAATGAGAAGCCAACAACATGTTTGAATGCAGTATTAAAGGAGCTGTCTGCTGCTTCTAATGAATTTGGAAGAGAAGATGTTATGGCTGCATTCTTTAATAAATTCGAGATGTTATATGATATTTTCATTAATCAAGGTGAGCCAATCTTTTGGTTTTCTCTATAATCTCCTAGGTCATATATGTAAGCATGCCATCTACTCTGTTGAATTGGTCATTCTTATGAATGTGGAATTTTCAAACTCATGCTAAAACTGTTTCCATAAGTTTCCAACGGACGGTAGTTTACTTAAATGCTAGGAAAATAGTGATTGTTGCAACTGTTGATTCTCAATCAGTTGTAGGTTGTGAAATTGAATTATCTTCTCTGAATAAAAGATGGCAGTTTTACCCCAAAAAAATTCAAAAAAAAATAAAAGACAGCAGTTGCATCTCCCTGACTCTTCCCTCTGATGCATACATTACTCTAAACATTGACAACTCATCATCTGGAACCTATATCTTATGTAAATTTCTATTGGCTCCATAAATTTTCCATCTTCTCTGGACAATGCCCTGTTTATTTTTTTTATTTTTTTTTTCCGTATTTTTTCTCTAAAGAGAAACCCAAATAAATATATAAGGAGATGCATACAGAATGTTTATTGTCTAAATTGTGAAACAAGTTGTTTAAGGAGTCTGTTTTGGACAAATAAAACACCGTATTCAGCGGTCTATGCCAATAGTAATCCAAAGTTTCTTTTTGGGGCCACTTAACATGCAGGATTCCAAACTCTTGAGGAGCTTTACTATAGAACATGGCTTCATAGGTGAATTTTCTTCTATTATTTTCATTTTTTATCTATGTGTGTATGTGTTAAAAACTTTGCAGTTTTATTAGTACAAGGCGGTTATAGCTGCTTATGGATCAAAGTGGGGTCCTGGAACTGGTACCAGTTTTGGCAGTTTTGACCTTTAGGATTTTTACACCAATTTGAATGATCAAAGCCAATGCAGTTGCAGCTATCAACCCTAGTCCTTTATCATTGCACTGAATAGTTGCCCTCGGTTGCCGTTCTATGAAGTCAAATAAAGTCAGAGGGGGGATTCTTATGTTTGAGAGAAAATCATAATCAAAACCTTAAAAAATAGAGATGTATGCTTACTTAAACCATCCTTTGCTGAACTTGGTGGTGCAAGTTTGTAACACAAGTGGGGGCATTAAAGTGTCTGAACTTTTTTGATTTAGCAGAAGGGTACCTGCAGGAGTATCTACCTCTTGGGATTTCCATCTGAGAGATATTATAGAACTTATCAAAAGAAATCTATAAATACGCAAAATGAAGAAATTTTTTAGAAACTATGTGGGTGGCCCTCATGTCCAAGAATGCAATTGTGCTCTGTTATTCTTCCTTGACTATTAAGTCAATATAACTGATGAAGTTTCTTCATCTCATGTACTTGTCTCAATAATTAAATTCCACTTGAATATGTTTTTAACGGGCATATATTTGTATTTCCTTGTTGATCTTTTCTTTTTCATAATCGTTTATGCCCACAAAGTTCTCTGCGTGGGTTTGTACAGTCAGCTTATTGTTGGTATGTTATTTTGTTTGGTTGGCCATGCAGTGGTCAGAGAGTTATTGTACAGGAAAAGAATGAAGACAAACTTGTGGAAAATGTGGTCACTATCCAGGTATGGTGGACCTAAACAGTTACCACATAGTTTCTGACCTATCCTTTCTGACATTTGCATATGCAGGTGTCTGCTTGTGAGTATAGACATGATTGAAATAAAATGCCCTGCTAAATGACTAATCTTTTAAGTTCATACTTAAATTTTTTGTTCGTTTTTTGTTGGATGGGAAATTTTCTCTTTCTGTAATTATCTTGTTGGAGATTATCGGTTGAGTGCTCAAAGTAAATAATTGTCAATTAGCTTCCCGAATGAACATGCTATGCATCTTTATTCGCTCTTTTTTGTCCTCTTAGTAATTTACATTACTTTTCTATTGTGATGGTGGGGGGGGAGGGAGGGCTAGGGTAGTCATCATTTTTCTTTTTCCTTTACGAAAAATTATTCTACAAGTCTTTTTGGTAAAAGTAAACAAAATCATGAAAAGGCATCTCTATTCCAAAGTTCAGAGTTTAGACTCAAATGTACGCTTTGCTTCTCTAGAGCTTAAGTGTTTTACCTTAGCATATCTTATGAAAAGAAAAGGGAAAGTTCTTAAGTGTAAAGGGTATAGCCAATGATCTTGTGGTAACTTAGAAAACCTTGTAGTATAAATTTGAAGTTGTGTTCTATAGCAATTTCTGGTCCATAGGTATGTTCAAGTGAACATAATTTCATATAACTGATGCCGTAATTTGAAACTGAGTTCTTACAAGGATTGTTCACTTCAAATTTTCTTTTTCGCAGGGTTTGACGTCCTCTGGATATTTGTTGGCTGTTGGTGACGACAACCAAATGTGTGAGCTTCATCCTGATGGAAACAGGTATCTTACAATACCCTTTTTTCTCGATAAAGTTGTGACATTTACCCCCTTATGGTGCTTTAGGAAATTTTCCACCAGCTCCTAGTATTAACTTAGTGCATAATTCAGTTTTTTATTCTATACATACTGTCTAATTTGGCACCTGTAAAAACGATCAGAAAGAAAACTAAAGATCAACTATCTATTAAGGAAAGAACAGTTAAAACACGCTAGACGTGGATCCTTGAAGCTGTAATGGTTTCATTTGTAATGATTGAATTGAATTTTGTGCCTCATTAATCAAAACAAAAAGTAGACTGTCTGAAAATTTATTCTGCTCCATTCCCGTACGGGAACTAAAAGGCTATTAAATAAATGGTGCAAGTTTGACAGAAATCACTTGGGCAAGATTTCTGATTTCTGACAATCCAATATCTTATGTATGGCCCAAAAGTAAATATAGTGTCCACAAACTCTAGCTCTTAATCTTATCATGTAAAATGGGCCCAATAGTGTATGGAAAAGCAAAGGACAATTTCTGGCTCTGCCACACAAAATGGGCCGAAAGTGAAGGGGAAAATGGGTAAAAAATCTTTACCATCTTACACGTTTCAGCTTTTCAGGGTTTTAAGGAGGTTTGTGTGCTAAATTGCAGTAGCATGTTCCCAAGAAAATTAAAAGGAAAAAAAAAAGGAAGTTATGAGGTAGGAATTGGATCATGACTGATGTAAAAGATACATGGATTAATAAAGTTTTTAAAGATAAAAAATTATCTATCCAAAGGTCTTAGACTGTAATGCTACATGTACAAGGAGTTTTATTCTCTTTCTAGTCCAGATGATGATAAGCTTCATAGTTTTTTCAATTTTTGGGGGATCAGATAACCTTCATAGTTTAGAACCTACTTTTTCTTTTTATTATTATTATTATTATCAAGTTAAGAAGTTGGAAAAAGAATATGCTTTGATTTGCTTTATCCTAAGAGCATTAGATTCCTTTCTTTTATCATCTTTGAATATAACTTGCCAAGCCACCCATTTCATTGGCAGTAGTAGTTTCCGTGTAGTTTCGCAAATCGATTTCATGATTCTTGTAGTCTATCACTTCTTTGAGGCTGCTTATGATATTCTTAGTAATTATTATAATTGCATGTCATTGGCCACAGTTTCGACTTCTTCAAAGGACTGGTCAGAAGAAAACTCGACTGAAGAACATTCCACGGCACCTTCAACCGGAAGCAAACTGTCATGTTATCACATGTGCGCAACTCAGGATGCTTTCTCAATTTTTTTATTTTATAACTTACTGTGTCTTAATACTCAGAGTTTTTCCTTTAGTACTATTTTATTAGATGAGATCTTGGTCAAACTTACACAAGTCCTTGTTTTGTTATTTAGGTGAGATTTGAAACATAATAGATAGTGACTATTATACAAATCTGGTGCAATTTTGAATTCAAAAATATACCTAATCCGAATTAATCAATCATTTGTTAGAAATTTGGTTTCTTCTTTGCTGCCTCTATATTGATGAGAATAAATAGTTCTATTATTTGCTATATCTCTAGGATCACTCGCAAGACATGATTATTTTATGTGTGGATCTGATGTCCTGATAAAAACGGACCCCTTTGCCTGTCTTATGGTCGTAGGATCCTTGTCCCATCTTTGCCTCTATGTTTGCTCACCAGTCGCCAGTCAGCCCGCCTTCCCCCACCGCCTCCTTCGCCACCAAACCCAGCATGGAAAATGGGCTTCTCAGATCAAAACAAAACGTCCTAGCCAATTCAACAGCTTGATATTATTGGGATTGCCCAGCGGGGCCATTTTTAAGGGGTCCAGACAACAGACATTGTCTCCATTTCTAGTCTTAGATCTAGCATATGGAAAAATTATATTCAGGTTTAGTCATCCTCACAAGGCTGCAAAAGGGCTTGTGTCATATGTTTCTTCTATTGCCCTTCACGAGAGCCTTTTAGGTGCCAAATTTCAATTTCATTCCCAAGTTTAGGGGGTCCATCAAATTCCTTTCTGTACTAACAAAACATCAGCTCCTAAGCTTTTGCTTGCAGCTTTTGTCTGTCTCCAGCTTGTCTTGCTTGTAATGAAATGAGTTGGAACCAAACATTCATATATATTAGGTAGGATTTATACGGCATCAAGAACTTATCATGTTAGCAACAGAAAAGTTTGTGTCGTGCTGTTTAGACTTTGCTTGCTGTTCACCACACAGTCAACTTTGTATAGTGATTTGTCACAATTGGCTGCTGTTCTAAAGCTGTGACAGTGAAAACCAACAAATGCCTTACAGCCAAATCATATTTTGGCAGTGGGTTAAATTCACGATAGTGAGTGGTGACAAATGGTATTTAATTTTTCTCCTTAAAATGAATTTCCTCTCATGTATTTTAACCTGTTTCTTCCATTCTAGAGATGAGTTGTAACTTTCATGGGTTCCCCTTCTTTTTCCCTTTTTTTTTTTTTTGTAATTTTGTTTTATTTAATCTGGGATGTGTTGCTTTTTCTGAGTTGTGAGTAAAAGAACAGCTGTAAAATTGAAGAAAGCACATGATCCACATTTAATAATTATGGCTGTGGGGTTTTGGTCAAATGGAAATTGAACAAAAATTCACCAAAAGTGACTATTAATATTTTATCAATCACTTTAACATGGGTGTACATCTGTCTTAACCTATTGCAGATAAAATAAGATCATGAGTTACATAAAGCCAATCTCGTTGCTATTGATAGGTTGTTAATGCCTAAATTGAGGGTTTGAACTCTCTTTTTTACTTTTCATTTAACTCATTTTTAATATTTGGGATCGAGAGATTCAAACTCTTACTCTTTAACTAAAGGAATTATACATCGATCGCTTGAGTTAAATGAAATTTTCAGAATTTACATATAGTGAATAAAAAAGAAGCTTTTAGCATATTTCTAAACTTGTTTTGCCAGTAATAAGTGGAACCTGAAAAGGTACCAACCAAATTGGGTTCGGTTGAGCATGCATTTATATTTCATGGGTTGCTACTATAATATTCATTGAGAAGAAAATGGAAATCCTTTTTAACATTTAATAACTGGTCAATACCAAAGAGAATCTCTAATTAATGTCCTTGTCCTCCTGCCGGACAAGGGAGAAGTGGTGGATGGGGTCGAGATTGATTATCAGAACAATAATTTAATAATGTAATCATATATGGTTCTGAAATGTACAGAGGAAAAAAGAAGAAACGCCCAGTGGAAAAAATAGATGGAGAAGGAGAAAGTAATAGAGAGACCTTTGGAGCCTCGGAAAGAAAACTGACTGTACTAAGTACTAAAAACAACCCCGTTGGATCTTTCTTTCTTTCTCTTTCTCTTCTCTGCTGATGGAAGAAAGGAACAAGACCGGTCAAACATTCTTTAGGCAATCACATGGTGAGCTCCCATGGTGGACCCAAAACTAAGATTATTAGGCTTTGAGACCATCGAATATGGTTGAAAAGTGTGGCCTACATCATGCAAATAACTAGTTGCTGCAATTTGGGAGTATATATGTCTATATATATGTAATAAAAATAAAAGCTGTTCCATTCCCACACATTTACAATTTATACTTTAGTTCTAGTAGTAACACCACCATTAAATATGACATTTACACAATCGATTCAAGTTTTATCTAACGATTATTACTCTTTCGACGGAGAAGTTTGAGGGTTGAGATTTAGCCTATATTTGGTATGAGAGAAGGAAATAGTAAGGAAATGAAATAGGTATGAAAAGAAAAATAAATTTATATTTCTTTCCTTCTGTTTGGTAGGAAGAAAAGAAATAAGAAGGAAATAAAATATTTGATTATTTTCTTTATGTAGTATAGTTAAGAAATATGAAAGAAAGAAATATGACAATTTTATTATTATTTATTTTTAGTTAAAATTTACTTTCAATATCTTTTATTTATAATGATAAATTTTATAATTTGAAATAAATTTTAAGGGAATAATAGTCATTTTCATGTGTTAGACTTGACACTTTCTTTCAAATGATTTCTAAGAAAATTGATCATCCCATTTTCCTCTTATTTCTTTTTTATATATATATTTTTGTCATATCAAACAAAGGAAAATTATATTTTCTCATCTACTTTCTTCTTCACCATTTCTTTCCTCCATATTTTCTTCATACCAAATACAGTGTTAATCTACTTATTGTTTTTCTCCTCATCTAACTTTGTTTTAACTTGTGAAAATGTACATAAATGTCAAGAAATGCATATCTACATTGGCAAAGTATTAAGTTCTTTTTGACCACGCTAGTGACATTGGGTAATTAGAATCTTTTTTGTTTTCCTTTTTATTGGATAAAGCTTAGGAGATGATTGGACGAAATTCTCTTGTTGATTTATATTAGCTCACATTGACATTGTTGATCCACATCTAATTAATGTTTGAGTATGATAAATTAAAGTGAATACAATAGTCCACATGTGTAAATGATTAAAGTTTTCCATTAAAGTCTTACTAAAACATCATTGCCGATATGATTATCGAGATTATTATTGATATAATTATCAGAATTTGTTTTGATTGATACACATCATTACGAACGTGATTATACGTATCTTTGCCTGTCGGCTTTTAATATATCAAAAGATTTATCAAATCTTATAAGTTTTAAGCTATTTTATTTTAAATCAAAATGGAATTTCAAATTTACTTAGCAAATGAAAGAAACAAAAGATGGATTGAAAGCATAGAGAGACAGAGAGAAAGAGAAGGCCAACAAAGGGATGGAAACGAAAACAAAAACAATTCCAATTTACAACTTCGTTTTCACAAGAAATATATATTTACGTGGGCTAGTGGGGGAGAATTGAGGAACCGAGGAAAGTGCAATCATGGCAAAATGGGTCACTTTCGGAATCATGAGGAAGAGGAGGAAGGGATGAACTAAGTGCCAATGATTAAAATAAAATGGACACAAACGTAAGCGTAGTTTGGCCAAGTCGACACCCCACTCTGCCAATCTTTTTACTAGAAAAATTAATCTCTCTCCAAATCCATATGAATTTGCGTGCGATCAAGCACGCATGCAAAGATTTCCTTTCTTTTTCTTTCTTCCTTCCAACAAAACAAAAGCGGGGTTTGGAGGGAATAATAATTGAAATTTGATTAGGGGAGTGGGGCTCGGTTTTGGTCAAAGACAAGATGGCATCATTAGAGGAACAGTAAGCACCACAAATCTAAATAATCAAAAAGAAAAATGATTGTACTATTAAAAAGGTAGACGATGCATCATGTCATATCTCGTGATTATTATTGAAGTTCCCTCTCAAAACTTCTTAGTCTATTAAGTGTATAGAAAAATGTCGGTTTACACATCTAAATTAGGCGAACATAATAACCATATACTGCAACATAAGATGACCATAGTCACATTACCATGTTACGTGTCAATGTCATGTTTGGTGATGTGACAATATTATATCAATGGGTCATTTTTTTTTTTAGAATTTGACGATGAAAATATTGAATTTTATAAGTATAAATGACCAAATAGAAAGTTTATTTTAATTAGTTAATCAAAATAAAAAGCCAATAAAAAATAATTGATCAACTATATAATTTATCATACATACACACGGAGTTTGATGCTTGATAAATGTCTTTGTTAAAATATTAATTAATTCAAAATACACAAAAACATAATGTTATTATTACAATTAACATCAAATTGGTAAAGGTCCTCGTCCCTTCCTTTTTTTTTTTCTTAAATGAAATCTAGATAATGTATGTTTAACTGGGCAAAAGTGATGCATCAATTGTGTTTATATTAACAAAGGGTCATTAATAGAATCCAATTATAATCAACTTTTAATTTAATTAGAACCCATAAATTAAATATATATACACAAACCCACATTTAAACATTTGAGCTATGGATGGATATATAAAAGTTTTTTTTCCTTTTGATGCCAAAATTAGGGTAGCAATAATAATGACCTATGCAGCCAAACTCCATAAAATAAAGAGACAAAATCTTCAATATTCTGCAATATGAAAGATTTGATTCTATCAGTCTCACCCTAGGTGGAAATTTTGTGGAAAGAGAAAAATAATTTTTTAAACATGAATAATCTCGGCGTGTATTATATTATATATGTACTGGATATGTAAACAATCAATAAAATCAAGCTTATTTTTTATTATTTTCAATAGATACATATATATATATATATAGTATTGTATTATTAATTCAAGTGTCAACAAAATCCTAATTATCAATTAAAGAATTGTAAAGAAATATACATGACTAGAGAGACTAGTATTCGTGCTCCCACGAGAGAGCATGGTCATCCATTTGTTTCAAAAAATTAATGATAGCTATAACAATAAGGCAACTATCTTTTTTTCTTCTTTTCCTGATATTGGACCCCGATTAATATTTTAGAGTCGAGTTATATCAAACTTTAAATGAAGGAAGTTCTTTTAGATTTATTTTTTTAATTTATAAAATTCGAATTTAAGATCTTACTAAAAGGATATTAAACTTTGTCCACTCGGCTCAATAGACATTAATAGTTAGATCTTATTTCAACAAGAGAGATCATAAAATCTTTAATTTTATGTAATACTTAAATCATATTACATATGTGCAAAATTTTGGTATGTGAAGTGGAGAAATGGATTTCCCTAAATTGGACTTGAAAGCCTTGAACTCGATATTTCAATTTCTAATAATCTTGATAAGGAGAATTCAATACTTTAATACTCCAAAATAAATTAAAACATATATATATATATATGTAATGCGCATATGGAAAAGGAAAAAAAAAAGGAAGAAAAGGAACCAACTTGGGTAGGCCTTAACTTATATATATATATATATATATATATGCAATTACAATAATATGTTCTATCTTCTTTCATTTGAATAAAATCAGTCGTACACTTTTAAATATATATAGATACATATAATTATACCGAAATATAAAAAATCATCAAGATTACAATAAAATCATTCGAAGTTGTAAAATAAAAAAAATAAATTACTACTAGTATTTGTTTTTCCTTGATATATATATAGCCTATGGAACCTGAAAGTCGTGATGATTGTATAAAGTAGGGGGAACTGGGGTACAAAGGCAACGGTGGATGATGAAGGGAATGTACCAAGTGATCATAGAGTGGGACGTACAGAATCATTCCCTATACGTGCCGACAAATTAGAGCATCAGAAGCTTTTGATCAGAAAACTAGAAAAGGCATCCGATAGCTTCAAATTTTGACTGTACAGTTTCACGAGGACGGTTTATAGTATTTACTCATGGGTAACCTGACACCCTCGTCATTTGTCGAATGCCGTCCACGTGTATCCTCGTCAGCGTCTGTGTCCTTTTTGACTGTCTCCCGGTCAAAACCCAATAACTCGCGTAAAACTGCGAAAAACAAATATAACAAAAAGGAAAACGCGGTTTATCCGTGGTCGTCTGTGTTCCGGTACACCTTAACAATCAGTGCCGTCCTCTGATTTTACAGCGATTGAAAGCGACCGGTCGACACGTGTACTGGAAAATGATACTTTCATACAAGAAATGAATAGTAACAAAACTTGTGCGCATTTCTGAAAATAATATTCCCCTTGGTTTCTTAATTAACATATTTATGCTAAAAGTATTGGATCCTTTTAAACGAGAGATCCCTTATGCTTTCTCGCACCTTGCGTAACCTTTATTAACTTGTCTTTTAATTTGTTTTTTATAATGAAACTTCAAGAGTGATTAATACTCTACATGTTTTGACCCAATTTTGATCTAGTGTTAGCGATGATGACTAATTCCAAGTGCGTACCCGTAGAAAAGAAAAATTAACACTTGGAACATTTATTTCAAGGTGATTTTGATAGTATAATAAATTAAATAGTCAAATTAATTAATAAGATGGAATTGTAGTATGTAGAATTTCACATTCTTCAAATTTGAGATCTAGGGGACCAATTCGAACTTCTAACAATCGCTACTAGTGGAAAAATTCTTTTGACCTACATATATATGGTTTTTGAAAAAAAAAAAAAAAACCTTAACAGTTGGAATAACAAGGAGACCATTTCACACCCAAGTTTCATGTTTCAACTTTACCTTGCTACTAAATTTTCTTTTTTTTGGATGAAATGTTTTAATTTCATTCCATGAAGTAGTAAAACAACTACTCCCTTCGTCCATTTTTTTTTGTCCATCTTTTTTTTTATGTCTCAATTTATTTGTTCTTTATCATAAATAAACAGTTACTAAACTTTCATTCTCAATTCTATCATTCCTTTTTTCTTTTATTACTATCACATCATTACATAAAACCCCAAAAACATTCACACACATCAAAAATAACAAAATAATTTTACATAATTCAACCACTTTTTTTTAAAAATTTGTGAAAATTCAAAGGGGAGAAAAAAAGGGACAAAGGGAATACAAAATAACAAAATGTTTCGATGCTCAATGAAAACACAGAGAAAACAGCAAAAACCAAAAAAATAATCTATATCTTTAAAAATTCAATGCTGTAGAAGAGTTCAAATACAATTGATACAGAGATTCCAATTCTCTTTCAATAAAAGATTGATGCTATTCCTTGTATTTTATTTAATTAGACCATGCAATCTTAGCCTAATTACATCTGCAATTTGCTCAGAAATTGTGTGAGGATCTCTAACTTGCTTTCCATAAAGTCTACTATTTTTCTCTTTCCGAAGGAAATAACATAAAGCTCCCCAAGCAATCCTTAGAAAGTCAGAATAATAGAAATGAGAGCTTTTCCCTTGCTACTAAATATTCCCATTCTCCTAATTATCGCCATTTTCACAATTATTAGTTGGGGTGGAATATGATTGAAGTGGGTAAGTCCTATTAAGTGGAGACAAACATAAAAACATCAAACGTTTTGTATTTTCTTTTTTTGAAAGGCATAAAAATCATGAAAGATTACTTGCATTTAAAGGTCTATCATGTACAATTTAAACATTATTACCTTAATTTTTCTTGTTTCCCTCCGTAAAAGCAATTTTCTTTAATTTCTTACAAAGAATACTTAACAGCAAAAATAATATATATATATATATATATATATATATCTATCTCTATCTGCAAGTGTTCCATTACATTTAATAGACGATCAGATGGAATTGCTTAGTTTCCAATTTGGTGGTTAGAACTAATTTTAATTTGTGGTCTTAATTCTTGCACCAACACGCAATTATTGGAATATGTACCAACTTAGAATATAATAATATATGCAATGATGCATGCATATGCATATGTTTATGTTCCAACTTAATTTTCAAAATTAGTTATATAAAGAGATTTATTTTACATGTATAGTGTTTAATTATTCATTTCACACTCCAAATTTCTTGTCCAATTGTTATGCTTACTTTTGCAACTGATTTTTTTTTTGTATCTTCCTTATATATTTGACCAGTACCTAGCTCGATTGGAAAAGTTAATTTATTTAGCTTATTCAGTTTTTTGTTTTTTTGGTGTGTTGGGGGTGGGGGGAGGGGGGAGGGGGCCGGGAGGGGAGTGGTTCTTATGTCTTTGCATGTTCTCATGTTAAAGGGAAGAATGCACCAACTGAGCTAATTGTTCGAGTATAATCATTTATTTGTATCTATATAAAAGAAGTATAACCATCATTAAAGTATTTTTTTTTTATAAAGCCTCTTGATATCCCGAAACCATATTGAATCTCAACTAATTTAGAGTTAAGCTATATATATATTATATTCAAAATGGGGAGAAATTTTCCAAAACTTATTTTTTCTATTTACAATATTTAAACTCGATATCTTACTTAATAATCTGCCTCGATTCAATTCAACATATTTTAATACCATCATTTTTAAGTATTGTTGGATATGCATTAGAATAATATTTATTGACCCATCTAAATCTATTCCTTCTACAACCCACATGATGTAACTTCTCTTGATTTATCTAATATTTATACATTTCACAAAAATTTAACCTCATGTTACAAAAAATTACTTTATTTACTAGGTAATTTTTGTCCTTTTTACGATTATAAAGGTAGGCTGGTTTTGTAATTTAAAGAAAAAAAGGTAGGACAAATTAATTAAGAGCCACGTCAGATAAGTTGCAAGCAGGATATATTTAAGCTGGTAAAGTGGTAATGTAACAAAACTCTATGCATTATTAGCTCCCAATGTAATACCAAATGCTAAACCTCTCTCTCACTCTATATTATGCCTCAAGAATCATTAATGATTAATGCTAGTCATTCAGTATGACTAATTACCTAGCTTTTCTAGTCAAAGTTGATCCAACCATTTTTTTTTTGTTACAAGCGACGTTTAAGTTGTTACCAACTCAGGACACCTCGAAACCAGGGGGGAAAAGAACACCCCTTGCATTTGCTTCTAGTCTTTGTAATAGTGACTATATAATGTTAACTTCTTTGTTGCAACTTGCAATCAAATCTTTTTAGATAACTGAATATACAATATATTTTTTATACAATGAAATCTCATACATGTACATACATCTACTAATAAATTATTAAACAAATTAACATTCTAACAAATTACTATAATGATATCAAACAAAAAAACATATTAACAACCCAATATATTATTGGACTAAACCTATACATGGTAGGACATAAATTCAAGACTTTATATCTTACGGGAGTATTCACCTATGAATAGAAATCATCTGTCCTATTTAGTGTCTCGTTTTATGCCCCATATACTACAATCCTTCATACATATCATTCTTTTAACTCATCTTATTCCTTATTTGGTTTTAACAAAATAAATAAAAAAAATCATTATTTTGTCTTTATTTAAACTAAAACACCAGCCAAATAATATCATAAATGTAGACTCACCCTAAAAATTAAGCTCATGTTAATGTTACTGAGAAGAATGCACCAACTACTAGAACTAATTGATTGGGTGTGATAATTTATTTGTATCTATATAAAATGATTACGAGGTACGTATAACTATCATTAACTTTTTTTCTTTTTATAAAACCTCTTGGTATCCCGTAACCATATTGAGTCTCAACTAATTCAGAGTTCAGCCGCAACAAATTCAAAATGGGGAGAAATTCTCTAAAACTTATTTTTTCTATTCACAGTATTTGAACTTGATACCTTACTTAATTATTAAGAAGCATCGATCTGCTTCGATTCAATTCAACATGTTTTAATACCATCATTTTTATGTATTGTTGGATATGCATTAAAAAAATACTTATTGACTCGTCTAAATATATCCCTCCTACAACTCTCCTAACATAACTTCTCTATATTTGTTTAACATTTATGCGTTTTACAAAAATTTAGCCTTACGTTACAAAAAAATCACTTTATTTACCAGGTAATTTTGTTTTTTTAACAATTATAGTGCCAGGACGATTTTGGAATTTTTAAAAAAAAAATAAGACCAATTAATGAAAAGCCATGTTAGTCTGTTAGATAGGTTGCATACGGGATGGATTTACCAACGTGGGGTTGGATCGAGTGGTAAACGGCTTACTCCAGCTTAAACAGATCTCAGGTTCGAGACCTTACTTGCGCAGCTGTCCTTGTTGGGAGACTCAACCATCATATCTAGGTGGGTGACTCGGGTCGAATCCGAATTAGTCAGAGTGAAACTCTAAATACTGGATGGGAAACCAAAAAAAAAATACGGGATGGATTTAAGCTGGCCATTTAATAAAACTTTATCGATTATTAGTTCTCATATCAAATGCTAAAAATCTCTCTCACCCTATATTACGCTTCAAGAATCATTAATGATTAATGCTAGTCATTGAGTATGATTAATTACATAGCTTTTCTAGTCAAGCTTGGTCCAACCTTTTTGTTTTTTGTTACAATAGACTTGTAAGTAGTTACCAACTCGGATCGTCAAAACCACGGGAAAAGAGCACTGCTTGCATTTGCTTCTAGTAGTGACTATACAACCTTAATTTCTTTGTCGCAACTTGCAACCAAATCTTTTTCAGATAATGGAATATACAATATATTTTTTTATATAATGTGTTAAGCATTCAACTTAAAATCAATTGACAGTAGGTAGAGAGACTCAACTTAAATATAAGGGTCTCAAATACGTCAAATACAACAAATGTGAGATTTTTCCATTCTAACACTCCCCTTCGTGTGTAACCCGAGAGAAATAACGAAAACAAACGAGCCTACACTTGGACAACCGGAAAGGGCATAACAGAAACGGACCTGAGTTCTGATACCGTGTTAAGCACTCAATCAAAAACCAATTGACAATAGGTGGAGAGACCCAACTTCAATATAAAGGTCCTATGTACATCAAATACAACCGATATGATTTTTCCACTTTAACACAACGAAATCTCATACTGGTACATACATTTACTAATAAATTATTAAACAAATTAACATTCTAACAAATTACTATAATGATTTCAAACATAAAAAAAAAATATTAACGACCCAAATACCTAATATATTATTGGACTAAACCCATATATGATAAGACAAAAATTCAAGACTTTAGATCGTAGGGGAGTGTTCACCTACAAATAGAAATCATCTATTCCATCTTAATGTCTCGTTTTATACCTCATACACTACAACCGATCATATATCTCATTCATTCAACTTCTCTTATTCTTTATTTTGTTTTAACAAAATAAACACAGATATTTAAACTAAAATACTACCTCAATAATATCATAAGTTTAGATACTCATCCTAAAAATTTTTAAAAAATAATTTGAGGCTAAACTAAAGGGTTTTCTTCTCTCTCTAGAATAATTTTAGAAATTTTAAAAAAAATTATAAAACCAAATAAAGAGTAAAATATATCTTACATCTTACATACTTTTAAAGTAATTGTAAAATCTGATTCTAAAGAGTTTCAAATGGTAATTTTGATACATTTTTAATATTTGATTGAATTAAATGATTCTAGAAAATATTGTTTTATAATTAATATCTTTAGATAAATACCCAAAGAGAAAACAAACAAAAAGATTATGATAATATCTTAAAAGAATTTTGTTTTTCCTAAAAAGATTTTAATGACAAATTTATTTCTTTCCCCCCAATGTCATATTTTATTCTTATATCATCTAATTTTGAAATAGGGATTATAAAATTTAAAGGTAATTATTTTGTCACTTCTTTTATTGATTTGTTTGAAATTTTATAATTAAATTATAATGATCCTAATGGGGAGTAAACGTTTAAACCTAATGTTTAAATTAAGATACGTGATATGTTATGATATATGAGACATAGAGTAAGGCATTGAGATGAAATAGAAGATTTTTTAATTTTTTAAATACACATTGAATACAAAATTTTTGCATAACAACAATGTTTGAAGTTCCTCTCCATTATGAACTTTCACCATCATCAAGCTCATGTATTCACACTAAAATATAACTAAATCATTTTTTAAATATGGACCAATAATTTATAAGAATAAGATCACCAATAATATGTCTACTACTCTTAATCATTCCCCCCCCCCCCCCTCCCCCCCAAAAAAAAAAGTTAAATAAATAAAGATTGGTTGAGGAATACCCAAAGAGAGAGAAACTAAATTTTTTTTTTTCAAAAAAAAAGCACAAGAGACAAAAAAGAGTACGGGCAAGTTGCTTGAACCGAATCGAACTAAAACAAAAATATAATATAATAAATAATAAACTAAAAATATTTGGGCCTTTTAAAGTTTCCTTCTAGACCTTTGGGTATCCTACCCTAATTGAACCTGCCACGCCAGCGGATAAAACCCCCCCGTACCGTCCTACAGGTGGTGATAGCACTTAGCAGAGAAGAAGAACATTCTCTCCGTTCCCCGTCACCGTTAAAAAGTTGATGGGGGTGGTGATAGCACTTAGCAGAGTCGTAAATAAAACTGGTGATGACGTGAAAAAAAAAAAAGCAGTACCACGTGGAGGCTCGTGAAGTCGTCGAAATCAAAGAGGGACACGGCCACGCGTTACCTCGCCTCTCGTCGCGTTAAATGTTTGACTTTTTTTGTTTTGTTTTGTTTTGTGAGTAAATCTAGTGGTGTACTGTTTGATTGCCGCGGTTTTTTAGTCTCTTTCCTCCCCGAATGGTCCGCCCTTCAGCCTTATTTTATGCTGCCACGTCAGCAGCATTACTTGGTGGGGCGTGGCAAACTGGCACTGGGCAAAGGCAAACTTTTGCCCTTTTGTTAATTCGTGTTTTTTTTTTGTTCCAAAAATAAAATTTCCCTTGGAGATTAAGCATGGCTTAAGTGGGTCCTTGTGCATGTCTTTGCTTAACTTGCAAAGTAGACAATACAATTCCAAAAGGTGGAGCCCAGTGGGATTCTTTTTGTAGCAATCTTGATGTGTGATTTTTTCTTGAATTTTTGGCTTCAATTCAATTAGTATTTTTTTCTCTTAATTTTTGGCTTTTTATTAAATTTAATTTCAATGCATAAAGAGTATCCTTGAAAAATTAAATAAAATGAGAGAGAAAATACTCAAAATGCTCTTTTAACTTGAGCAACGAGTAAATGAAGATCAACAATAACTTATTAAAGTTAATAAAGTGTTGAATTTTTAATTTTGATGATCAAAGTTTAAACACCGATAACTTCAAGAACTAAAAAAAATGGAAGAGGAAATGTGGATAAATTTCACTATTTAATTATTCATCTTCCTAAACATGTACATGACCAATTCTTCGTATCACCATGTGCATTTCAACTCTCAACTCACATTCACACCTCTGATAAAACATTTAGTAAATGAGATTTAGCGTCACTGAAAAGTTGAAAATTGGTAAGCTGACTCGTACAAGATTATTATTGAGTATGCTTTCATCGAAAGTGGGTAAGCCGACTCTTACAAGATTATTGGGTATGCTTAGCATCATTCCTTTCACCAAAAAAGAAGGCTTGAACTTGACTTTCCAAACGATAACGATGGCAAATTTCTCACTTTGAACATTTATCTAATGGTCTTGGTGTAAAAGAAAAAAAAATAGTAATTAAGAAAGAAAATTCACTCAAGTTAATGACTGTGATTTGAAATCATACTCACTATTTAATTTATAGCTCATCTATTGGATTAGAAATAGTTCCTAAAAAAAAAAATTATTTCCTGCATCCCTCGACCTAAGTCTATTAAAGACACATGGGGTCTCACTATTAATTAAGATTGATTAATTTTCATAACCTTTTTCTAAGATTCATAAAGGAGAAGTAAACCACTAAGAAATTTCAGCTTTTGAATTGATTAGGGAATTTAAAGCATATCTAATCTATTGTACTCTTTCTAACTCATTCGGGAATGAGAAGAAAGCTCAACATTTATAAATGGGAAGCTCACCACGACTAGCTAGATACAGAATGAAGTACAGTACTTCTCCATGAATGAGATCGTTGATGTCCAAACTACCCTTTAATTGGAAACCAGGAGTAGAAAATAGGAGAGAAGAGACCTAATTAAACATATGCTTAATTTTGCCCTTTTGCAATCTTATGAACAATGCAAGTATCGATCGAGTAGCAATAATGCAATATTTCAAAACAAGTAAAAATCTAAAAGAAGGCAAAAAAAATTCTATATATGAGTAGCGTACCTCATGATGACAACTGTTTATTCATTCGAAAAGAATACAACACTGTATACAAAGACAATTTATATTTCCCTGTGTGCTTGTCTGCATTCGGTTTTCCTTCAACAATGGCCGGTGGCATATATATTGTGCTATTTGCGGGTGGGTCAAGCAACTCTCATGCATGTTGCCCCTACACAAATATGAAGAGGGCCATTGGCTGTAGTCCAGCCGAGATATTGACGTAGATTGGAAAAAAAAAGGGAAAAAAAAAAACGCCACTCCGTAGTTTAAAGTGTAATCCACCTGTTATTGGAATATGAATAATATGAATAATGTTCTCAATTTGAAATTCAAACCCCACAGGTTTTTTTTTTTAGATAATCAAACCCCACAGCTAATTTCGTTCTACTCGCAAAACATCGATGCATGCCTTACGGAGCCATGCACCTTTAAATTTCAAAAAGAGAATGGTTAATTATTGATGCTTTATTTTGTTCACATTATCTACTGTATTAGGCCTTGAAAAATCCAACTTTTCTCCGAAACAAACGAGAGAATAACAACCAAGCTCCCAAAACTTTTTCAGTATTTTCGTTTGATAGATACAATGCCAACTGGGGACAAAAAAGGGTATGATGGCTACTCTAATATTACGACTAGTATTTGGAATTCACGACAAAATCTCCTAAATTTCTTTCTCATTTCCGAGAAGTTTTGAAGCTCTAATTGTTGGATTTTTCTAATGTTTGATACGCGACATTTAAGATTGTCAGAGTTTGAATATTAATAGTCATTATAATTAAGAATATGATCCTCTATTAACAAATACTAGATTGTTGACTATTGGAATAATCTCTTATTGCTAAAAATCCTGATTAAGTTGACCGTCATACGTAGCTTAATTAAAGTTTTTTCGATATTTTGTTGGAGTAGGGTGTTGAAGTTATAAGATTTGACTTGGTTAATTTTATGGTTTAATATTTAATTTAGTCCCTGAATTATATAAAAAAGAATATATTATTTTTTAAAATTTTATTTAAAGTAGATTGATCCTTAAATTTTTAATTTGAGACAGATAAGTCCTAAATGAAAAAAAAAAAGAAAAGAAAATCTTGGGGTTAATTTGTCATAAAATAAAAGTTCAGGGATTAATCTATCTTAATCTATCTTAATCTATCAAGTTTTTGACAATTTAAGGATCAATCTGTTTCAAAATAAAAGTTTAATGATTAATCTGTTTTAAATAAAAATTTAAGAATCAATCTATTATTTTTTAATGTAATTCAAAAATCAAATTAGATATTAAATCTTAATTTTACCCTCATAAAAATAAATAAAGAAAGAAAAACAACGGAAGTTGCTCACATACGGGTGAAAAGCATCGTGTACTGGAGCAAGAAATATGAAGTAAGGACCACTGAGCTCAATCATGCGGCAGCAATCAGTATCGTTGGTCGCATCAAATTCATCATTAACCGGAAGTCCGGAACCGAACCTGGTTCGTTTTAGGCCAGACCATCCTTTTTAGCTTTCCCTTTTCCCTTCTTCAGTACCCACTCAAACTCAAAAGCCTACTTTCAGCACTTCCCGTCAATCTTCCCCCACCAGTCGTTCCCTCCACGTCTCATTCATTTCCGTCCTCCACTTGTCTGTTTCTTAATGCGCAGCCGGCACCCTCTTCCCATACTCCTTCCCACATTCAATCAGCCCTCTCCTACTAGTAATTTTTATTTAATTTTTAAATTTTTAAAAAATAGAGTAAATCACTAAATCTTCTACAATCATTTATATTTCCCCAACGACCGCTTCAAATTTAAACTTATTGAATTTTTTCTTTTTAAATTTTTTTTGTTTTCTCTCTGTCTCTGGTTTTAGCTTCTTAAAAATCAACGAATTTGTTGCGTCTTGGTTTGAGAGAGTCCTTCACCCAAACCAAACCAGCAATCACGCTCACCGGAGGATTCTTTCTTCTCTTTCTCGGCTTACTCTGCCGAAGTTCTCGCACCAAACGGCCATTTTTCTTCCTTAAACGTTATCGTTTCGGTTATCATTTCGTAACCGTCTCCGCAAATTGTTATTTAGAGAAGAGAAAAAATAACTCTTCACTCTCTCTTTCTCTTTCTCAAAGGGCCAATACTCCATCAAAACGTCAATCCAAGAACTGCAAAAAAGGGCAAAAGGAGAACCATGGAACGTGTAACTTCAGGCACCCTGCTCTGTCGCCACGTCAGCTTTTCTCAATCCTGGAATCTTCCTATTTTTTCATTTTATTGAAAAAAAAAATATAAGTTTAAGAAAAGAATTCCCTCTATGCATCCATTTTGCTGTGTTTCAACGGTGTCAGATCATTCCCCGGTCAAACCATTGCACGACCACGTCATCACGATGCCGCCTCCTCCTGTAACAACCGTAACGACTACTTCTTCTTCGGCTCCCGCCACCAGATCCAACTCGGCCCGATCCACGGCCCAAGTCCAGTGCCAGTCCAATCAAAACCATCATCGAAGTAATAGCGTGGATTTGAATCGGATGAGCCAGAGGAACGGGATACCGTCGGCGAGAGACGCTACGACGGCCTCGGCAACTGCTCCGCCGCAAGTGGATGTGAAGATAAACGACATCTTAGGGAACGGGATATCGGGAGTGCTTTACAAATGGGTGAATTATGGGAAAGGTTGGAGGCCGAGATGGTTCGTTTTGCAAGACGGAGTTTTGTCTTATTATAAAATCCACGGACCTGATAAAATCGTTGTCAGCCAAGAAACGGAAAAAGGATCTAAAGTTATCGGCGAAGAGTCTCTCCGTATTATCTCCCGCCATCGCAATTCCATTTCTCATCACTCCACCACTCGTCGCAAGCCGTTTGGTGAAGTCCACCTTAAGGTCATAATAACAAAAATAATTAGCCGAAAATATATAAGAAAAAGGAAGAACAATTTTGATTTGACTCCTTGAATTCCTCTCAGGTTTCCTCGATCAGAGAAAGTAGATCAGATGATAAGAGATTCTCAATCTTCACCGGAACTAAGAGGCTTCATTTACGAGCCGAGACGCGGGAAGATCGGGTGGCTTGGATGGAGGCGCTTCAGGCGGTTAAGGATATGTTTCCTAGGATGTCCAATAGCGAGCTCATGGCTCCGACGGACAATGTGGTGGTTTCGACTGAGAAGTTGAGGCAACGGCTGATGCAGGAAGGGGTAAACGAATCAGCTATCCAAGATAGTGAGCAGATCATGAGGAGTGAATTCACGGCTTTGCAGAACCAGCTGGTGTTGCTTAAACAGAAACAGTGGCTTCTCATTGACACCTTGCGTCAGCTAGAGGTAAAACAATATGCTGCTGCCAATCATCATTCAATTTGAAAGAATTGATTGATTGTTTGAAAACAATTTCATTGGTTCCTTGTTCTTTTATTTCATTCTTTTTGTATAGAAATTATGAAGGGATGTGATTTTTAATATTTGTGTATTTTCATGATTGGTTTTTGGTGAATATTACTTGTAGAAGTCAGTTCATCCAGGATATGTATGTTAGGTCACTAAATCAGAGGTGACATTTTAGTTTTATTCAAATAAAATTTCACAAGTATTTGTAATCTTGAACAGTTATGTCATCTCCCACTTTATTTTCCATTTTCTTTTATTTACTTAATGGATATGGTATAGATAAGCACTTGGTCCATAGCTAGTTAAAATCATTTTATGGACAGGAGGGATGTTGTTAAGAACAGAACCAGTAGAGTTTTTATTTATATGTACCTAGAAAGAGTGTATAATGTGTATGTGGTGTCCATGAAGGGTTGCTATTAATTTTCATTTTTTGATGTTTATAGAAGAATGTGGGTAAATGCCGCTCGTAGTTTTTCAAAATCCTTTTAACCGTTTGGTAAATGCTTGTTGGACGTAGCACGAATATATGATATGTAGGGATGACCAAGGATACCTGGTTTCTCTAGCCATAAACGTCTCTTGGATGCCAATTTCAATTATTACATAAACGTCTCTTGGATGCCAATTTCAATTATTACATGAAGGACAATCATAATGATATTTTGATTTTAACAGAAAAAAGATGATTTTAGCAGAAAAAATATTTTTTTTTCACTTATCTCTCAGTGAAAGAAAAATTTAACTTTGAAGCCTTTCTGTTAATTTGGCTATTTCCTGTCATTGTATGTTGTTGCCAGTAATGCCTCTTGCTAATACTCTGTTATGGTAGTTACTTAAACATAAGTGGTAGTGTGGTTGATTCAAGATAAATATATGTGAATACTTAGGAGACATTTGTGGTGGGGCTTGTAGCAATCTTGATGATGGCATTGATGGCAGTAACAGTGGCAGATATGCTGATGGTTGGGTCAATGATACTTGGACAGGTTACTGGAGTGGAGCACATGAGATGTGTTCATGCCATAAGTACTCTGAAGTTGGTGCTTCAGAATGGAGAATTTTTTAAGTTCCTTGACAAGTGGTTGAGATACTTCAAGGGAGCATTTTTCTAATTAAGTAGCATTAAGTACAAGCAAATATCTAATTCTCATAAATCTTGGTGGCTTTTTTGGAAAGGAAAGGGGGGTGGATTAATTTTAGAAAGTCTCTCCTTTGAAGGAGTATCAGTTTAATGTGGTTTTATTTTGAGAAAGCTGACATATATAGTGTCTAGTCACCAAGTGCAAGTAACCTTTGTGTATTACTTTATGCTGTTTGTTCTTCCTCTTTCTTCAACCTTTTTGCAAGCATTATTGTCTTGTAGGTGTCCCTTTCTTTTCAGGAGAAAGGAATCTTCTTTCCTTTTCCCTCCCTGATTTGGTGGTGCATTTTGGATAATTGGAACTGACTGAATAAGGAAACTTTGCAGTTAAGTGTTCAGTACCATCTTCTTCAGTAAAAGATGTAGTATTGCCCGTGTTGAAGGTTTTAAAAATGCACCTTAACTAATTTGGAAGCTTACTGGCTTCTGCTATGGCCTTTTAGTTGACGCTTAATAGAATATCTTTTGCCAGCTTGTTATGAGCAAGCGTGGCTTCACCATCCCCTTTTGCTACAGCTACAATTCTGTTCTTTTATGTCCTATAGTTTGGCATCCGGTCTTTGGAAGAATGAAGCATTAACTGGCTGTTAAGAGGGTGAGAAAACTTTAAGAAGACATATTATTAAGCATTTTGAGGGTTGTCGGTAGATTTTGCCTTGGGCTTCCAAGCGATGTTGTTATACATTAAAATCTTGAGGGGTCTTGCAAGTTGTAAGGCTTATGCTACATCTCAAAGCGGTTGAGTTTCATCTACTCTTTGCCATAGTGAAAATCATTGTGTTTTCTATTACAGCAACATGTGTGCACAAAAGATGCTGCCATTTATCTGCGACTATATTTTATTTTATCTTCTATAAAGTAAACCCTTTCTCCTAATTTTCAGTCAGTAATTGCTCTTGCCCTAAAGACTAAGTTCTCAAAGAAAGGTTTTACATTTTTATGCAATGTTCTGCTAAAAAACTGCCCTTTGTATTTTCTTTTGTAGACAGAAAAGGTTGATCTGGAGAATACGGTAGTTGATGAGAGCCAAAACAAGTTGAACGATCTCGGCGCTTCCTCTATGATAAGGCATGACAAGTCCAGTGGTAAGATATTATGTGATAAAACTATTTATCACCGCTCTCGGTTCTTTAAGCTAATGTATGCTGGACTGTTTGTTATGTGCTCAGATATGTGGCTGATGTTTATGATCAATTGTTTACAGTTTGCTATTAGTTCCAGAAGTTCTTATCTTTCTCTCAATTTCTCCTCATGACCTTGTCCCATTTCTTGTGTGGTCTCACCCACTTCTTTTTTCTCTAAATCAGTAGTATGCAAGAGCAGGATTTAGCCATGACCATTGGGCCACAGCTCATGCTTGTCCTGTTCTGGTGCTGACTTATTAAAAATGTTTAGAGTGCCAATTGTTTGGTTACTTTTTTTGCTTTTTATAGCATTTCTATAGTTCATTTTTTTTTGTTTTGCTTTATTCTTACGCAGAAGGAAGTGTAACCGACACAGATGATGATAATGAAAGAGTTGATGCTGCAGAAGAAGAAACTGATGAAGATGACCATACTTTCTTTGATACTCGTGACTTTCTATCGTCAAGTTCTTTCAAAAGCAATGGATCAGATTTCCGGACATCATCTTTCTCTTCAGATGATGAAGGTCTTAATGCTGTTGATTCTGAAGATGATATTGATCCTTCCATAAAATCAGTTGGAAGCAACTTTCCTTACATTAAGCGACGGAAAAAGTTGCCTGACCCAGTTGAAAAGGAGAAGGGTGTAAGTCTTTGGTCAATGATTAAGGATAATATTGGGAAAGACCTTACAAAAGTTTGTCTTCCTGTATACTTTAATGAGCCTCTCTCTTCTCTTCAAAAGTGTTTTGAGGATTTGGAATATTCATATCTGCTTGACCGTGCCTATGAATGGGGGAAGAGGGTAAGCCTAAGAACTCTGTGTTATTCTGTTTGAGAAAACAGGGCATTGGTTGTCACAAAGTTTTCCTACTCTGATATTTCTCTATCACAATATCACTTCCTTTATTAATCTAATTGTACATCCTCACTATCTGATTTCTCCTCCTCTTTTCTCTCTTCACATGTATTATTTATTTCATAGGCTTTGCATAGTTGACCTTGCAGAAGCCTGGTTACAATGCTGATAGCGTTTCAATCCCTTCATAAACTTTGACATTTTGACTCTTTGATGATTTCCCTCAAAAAACTTGCAGGGAAATAAGCTCATGAGAATACTTAATGTGGCTGCATTTGCTGTCTCTGGATATTCTTCAACAGAAGGAAGAATTTGCAAACCTTTTAATCCATTATTAGGGGAAACATACGAGGCTGACTTCCCAGATAAAGGCGTACGCTTCTTTTCGGAGAAGGTTTGTACTAGGCTCGGGATACAATCTATCATTTCTGTCTACATTTTGTTTTTCTGCTTGTACATCACATTGTCACTCAGACTTCAAAGCATATTAACATGGCTTCTACGGTCAACCTTTAGACCTATGAATTTGCCCAGTTCACCTGGTCAGTCCAGAGTATCAATTTAACAATTAAATTCAATATGCACAAAAGTAAAAGCCTTTTTCATGTGTAAATCTCTGACGTAAGGAGTAGTGCACATAAACTTTGACTTCATAGTTCTATGGGTAATCAGTTCACCTGATTAGAACAATGCTGTGAACTGGAACCTAGTTTCAATGCCTGATCAAAATTGCTGTAGTGTAAAAGCTTTGCGGATTTAGTACATTATTGATCCTTTGATTCATAAAAAAGTTGGGATGGGGACTTCCTCACGTCCTCTCTGAGCTTTCCTCTCATTGTTTTTTCTGCTACTTTTTCCTTTTGTTCTAAATCTTTGTTTAGATTCTCATAGAAAAATTTGCTGAAATAGCAGTTCAATTGAAAACCTTGTTTCTGGTCCAACCTTAACAGAGCAAATAAATGGGTGGTAAAGAATAAAGGTAGCACTGTTAGTAGATCATCAGCTAAATGATATTTTTTGGGTGCCTTGGTATAAATTAAGCTAGTGCCTTTGTATCGAATTGATGAAATCAGCTTGATGTTGTAAAGTTATTGGGGGAAGGGAAAGAGAATATCCTAAATCTGAAACAAGTGTGATTGATGGTTGCTCTTCTTCATGCACATGTTAGGAAATGGCAAAGCTAGTGGTTCTCCTTTCATTGGAGACATTGATACCCATTACAATGTTAGGTTACTGTGAAAAGAACTGCATACTGCTTCCTATATTCTTTTCCAGAATTTATCATTTCATCTTGTTTTTTACATGTTCCTCATTTCTATGCTATCTATGATAGTGCTGATAATAATTCCGTTTTTGGTGTCAGGTCAGTCATCATCCTATGATTGTAGCATGTCACTGTCAGGGTACCGGATGGAAATTGTGGGGTGATAGCAATTTAAAGAGCAAATTCTGGGGTCGCTCAATTCAGCTGGATCCTGTTGGGATTTTAACCTTGGAGTTTGATGATGGAGAAGTGTTCCAGTGGAGTAAGGTATAACTCAAGAGTTAAAGGAAAAATATAATATCGTTGTATCAATTTGAAAATGGACTTTCTTCTCCCAGGTTACAACATCAATATACAACCTCATACTGGGAAAGTTGTACTGCGATCACTATGGTACCATGCGAATAGAAGGGAATCGTGAATATTCATGTAAGCTGAAATTCAAGGAGCAATCTATCATAGACAGAAATCCTCACCAGGTGACTTTTCATCTGCCTTTAAATAATCTATGGACTAAATTTTTTTTCCAACAACTTCTATATGATAGGATTGTGATATTATTCTAGTATCCTCTTTTGAACGATAATTGACCTTAATTAGTTTGTAAAACTTTATTGTACGTTAGGTACATGGTATAGTTCAAGATAGGAACGGAAGGACAGTGGCTACATTATTTGGAAAATGGGATGAGAGCATGCATTATGTAAATGGAGATTGTTCTGCTAAGGGAAAAGGACAAGAGTCTTTATCACAACACCATCTGCTTTGGAAGAGGAGCAAGCCTCCTAATTATTCCACCAGATACAACTTAACACGTTTTGCCATCACATTGAATGAGCTCACTCCTGGTCTGAAGGTGATTATTATAATGTAGTTTTTATTGGATTTATAAAAATAGGCACAATCTAATGCCTTTATTTGGTAGTATGAAAATTCCATTTTGATATATGTCTTTGTTTCATGCAAACATGAGACATGCAAAAGATGGAAAACTCCATTCTATGCTCTAATAATTTGATTTTTGTATGGAATATTTTGGCTCCAAAGGATGGAATGAAATCTGTGAAATTAAACATATCCATTTGAATCTGTAAGAATGCAATGGAATGATTCAAAACCAATGCAACCATCAAGTTACCTTAAAACAGCATTTTAATAACCGGGACATTCATTGGAATCCTTTTCACCTATGCAGGAAAAGTTGCCTCCTACAGATTCAAGGCTAAGACCTGATCAAAGGTATCTGGAAAATGGGGAGTATGAAATGGCAAATTCAGAGAAGTTGCGGCTGGAGCAGCGACAACGGCAGGTAGGTTTTATGTTTCATTTCTGCTTTGTTGTCAATTCCATGTGTCGTTGGGGCAAAATTGGCCAGGCATAAGTTTGAGTTTCAAGGAGCCGTTAATTCTTAATTATATGTGAAAGGTGCTCAACTTATGGCACATGGATCTCCTTGAAATTTTGTCTTCAATTGGTTGTTGAGGAAAATTAAGCAAACACACAAACCAAAGTTAAGTTGCTTTTTTCTCTTGGCAACTGTTAGATAAAAAGTTTAACAACATAAACATGCCGAAGATTTTTAAAACTGAGTGGCAAATGCCAAATGCTAATTTTGTGGTAAAGGTATAAACCATGTTTAGGATATCAATAGGGCGGATTTTCATTGCAAAGTTTCAACTAAGAAATGTGGCAGAAATCATGTGTTAGGATTACCTTTTCTTCTGATCTAAGTGTGCTGATGCTTAAGCAGAGATTTCATCCTGGACTACATGCATGAAACAATTTACATAATCATTTGTGGATTACTAAGAAATCCATTTTTTGTGAGAAGAGCAGCTAGGAATCACAGATGAATCTCCTCCTGAGCTGTAGTCTTTTGCTAAATAACTAAAATCTCAAACTAAGATTAAAATATGAACTACTAGTACTAGGTGAGTATCGGTTCTTTGGCTTTTAGGGTTGGATTTCGGGGAACAGTATCTGAACTTGTAAATTAAAAGAAATGTTGTTCAATATCTAAGCACTACCACGACTATATATTTTAGAAACCTTCGATGCTTTTATCACTTCAGTTATATTGCAGGTAAATTGTAGTTAGGTTTATTAAGAACGCCCTAGAGAGGTGTTTAGCAGAATCTGTTCCTTCTTTGGTTGATCGCTTTAAGAGGTTTTATCAAGTAGCTTTGTTGTCTGTCTCGTCTCATTGTGACATTTCGATTTGTCAGGCTCGGAAGATGCAGGAGAGAGGTTGGAAGCCAAGATGGTTCGCAAAGGATAAAGGCAGTGACACATACCGTTACATTGGTGGATATTGGGAAGCTAGAGAGCAGGGAAAGTGGGATTCATGTCCTGATATTTTTGGCCAAATCCCTTCTGATCAGCTCCTTGAGTAAGTCCAGCCCAAGTATGCCAATCTTTTTCTTCTCGATTCTTTTTCAAAATTTTTTCACCAGATATGGGGCACACATCCATTTGGCCAACAAGTTTGGGATGCCCCATGACAACAATGTAAGTAGATTTAAAAGGTTTTTAGAGAAAATAATAGAAGAATATTTTTCCCAGCCTCTCTCTTTGCTTCTCGATTCATATATTTATGATGAGTATGACCCAAGAATTGGGTTACAATTGCGGAATTCTCATTGTAAACATAAAATTGGAGACTGAACAAAATTCTATTGATACAGAATACAAGAAAAATATTTCCCAAACTCAATTTCTAAGCTGAGTTTTGTAGCTGAGATGACATAAAAGGGGCACTTCTAAGCTCTAAATACGACTACTCTTCGTGTGCCAAATGAGACCGTGGACCGGCCAGGCCTTATTCTGTCGGTTCTGATGTTTTTGGGCTCTAGCACACTAGCAGGTGTTTTGCGAGACTTGACTTGAGAGGATGAATTCTCCCTAACAGTGCACCGAGTCCGAGTAAACGAGATGGTGTTTTGTTTCTCAAGCAAAGCATAGTACAATTTATGAGCAAGAAAACAAAATCTGAAACTGGCCTTTTGCATGGAATTGATGCCTCTCAGAAACCTCTGGATTAACAAAAACAGCCTCATGGTCTGATTTACTACTACTTTCAAACTTCAAACTCTGGTCCAAGTTGTTCAAAAGTCTTGGGAACCTGAAAAACTTGTCTGTCTGGAAGGTCATTTTAGTCCTCAAAACATGATGATGATGATGATTTCTGCAAACCCCCCATGGTAGCTTCTGTTGAGATTCAAAATAATGTGGTAGTGGTGGTAGTAATAATAATATGAACAGAAAAGGCTAAACTTGGGCTGGCCACCAGATCTTCCTCCCTGTTCATTTCCTTTTCTTGGAGAATTTCAGAGACCAGAGATCAATCCCCCTGTTTCTGTTACAATAATGTAATAGTAATATCCGCAGATGGATTAGGTCTTTTGACTACAAATTTTCTCACCAGCTGCAGGAGAAGAAAATAGAACCTGCTCTCTATTCTATTTACTTTTCAATTGGTAGAATATATAGAAGGAAGTGGCATATGGGTAATGGGCCTAGCTCAAAAGTAAAAAAGAAAAAAAAAACCATCAAATATCAATTGGTGACATGCTGACGCAATGGGGATTTGTATTCTGATTTCTGACAGAGGAAGATCCTTCCCCCCGCCCCATCCCCAGCTGTTGTTCTGCTGCACTTGTTCTTTGGCCGTCCTTGATTTTATATTTTATTTTATATTTTTCATTTTTCTTTTCCATCTGTTTATCTGGGAGAAAAAAAAAAGAGAGGAAAAACCAAAAGAATAGATGATGACAGATATGTGACCAAACGTATCCAGAAAACACGATCTCTAACCGTCCAATCAATCTTGACCGTTCAATCACTCAGAGAGGAAAGGACCCTTCACCCTCTCTCTATCTCTCTACCCTCGTCGCCTTAGGCCCTTAGCCCAAATGTGCAAAACAAACGTCGAAGAGTCAAAAGTGATTCAGATTTTCGTTTTGGATTTGATTGGGGCTGCTCCCGCTTTTCTGTCTTTGTTTTTTTTGTTGGCTAAAGAAAAATTTCACATTTCTCCAAACCAAACAAACGATTAGGGATTAGTATCCAAACGAGTCTGTTTTTGTTATGTCATCTCATCTATTCTCCATTTCCCATCTATTCTTCACCCTTCATTCCTTCTCTTAACCTTCTAGTAATAATCCTTTTTGGCTCGAAAATGTGAAAGAAAAAAATCTAAAAAATTAAATAAAAATATGATTTTTTTTGTTTTCCACTTTCACGGTTTCTGTTACTGCAATCAAATTCCTCATCTGGGTTTCTTCTTTTTAATGTAAAAAACCAAAAAAAATGAAAAAAAAAATAGAAGAATCATTAAAATTGTTGGTCTTAGCTCTTAGGCTATGGATGGGGACTCACCATTTCGCCATGTGGTTGGTTGGACAGTCATATTGGGCCTTTTTTTTTCCCCACAAACTCGTAATTGAGTGGCCACCCGTTCCTGTTATCATCAGCATGTTGTTGCCAAGTGCCAACCCCATTACTATGAAAAACAAAGCAAACATTTACATGCAACTCCCTCATCGATCAGGTGCGAAAGGAAATTCACTTTTTCTTTCTTTCTTTCTTCCTCCATTCCTTTCGTTTCATACAGCAATTGGGAGAGGCTACAATCAGATTGTTCTTTGTGTATTTATTTGCCTTTTGGAATGACTTGTGTTGCATGTTTCAGTAGTACCCTTTGTTAAGTTTTGGTGATCTTTTGTTGCTTTTGGTCATAAGCTTTGGAATTGGGGTTTTTATCAAAATTTTGGCAAGTGATATGCTTGGGCTTTTGAAAGTGGAGGTTCATATGATTTTCAATCTGGGGTAGTTAAATTTTGTATCCACCTTCAGTTTGTTAAATTGCTTTTTGACTAATATCACATGACCTGTTAACTGAAAATGAGCTTCACCCAAATATCGACATCGATTGCAATATCATTTTAATCAATTTGGAGTCTCTTGAAACTGTACTAATCAGAGAAAAAGTATAACTTTTCGTTGTAATTGAAAAGAAATAAGTCAATTTCAGCAAAATGGAGTCGATTTAGCTAGGACGGGCAGTATTACGAGGACAAATGATCAATAGAATGGATTATTCCCATCTTTTTTGTCCCTCCGTAAATGACTTATATTCATTGAATCAATTCAAATATGGGACATAAGCAAATCATACAGAAGTCGACTTGAAGTCCCGGCCCCTAGCTAAGAATCTAAGATGACTGACAGCAGGGTTGCTCATCCTTAGCAATAGGGTTTGAATCCTGATAATTTAGGTGAATAGTAATTGTAAATATCATCGTACCAAAGAAAAACTAAATAATAATAAGTCACGTCAGAAGGGATAAAAATGAAGAAACAAATGGTATTTTTCGACTAAAGGGCTGTTTGATAAACTGTTGAAAATTTTTAAACTGTTGAAAATAAAAATTTTCAACACTTTATGATTTTAAACATGTTTGATAAATTTTGTAGGTCACAACTTAAATGAATTATTTCAACAAAAAAGTGTTGAATTTAAAAAGTAGATAGAGACCTACTTATCATTGAATGGTGAAAAATTAAATACTTTTAAGTTTAAAAAACATTCCTTTTATACTAAATCACCTTTATTTTAGCTATTAATGATTTCAAAAAAATTTCAACATTTATGGATATCAAACAATTTATTTATATTCAACATTTAGTTATCAAACAGTTTTTATACACAAATTCAGTACTTAAATTTTCAATACTTATTTTTCAACACTTAATTTTTTCAGTTTATCAAACAACACCTAACTTTAGCTATTAGTTACTCTCTCTTGTAATTGCTCCTGAACTCGATTAAAATAAATGTGCATTTTAATAAAATCCTATTGGAGTACATATTTTAAAAAGACTTACAAAATGATGTCTCAAATTTTGGAATCGCCCCTTTGGAACATTTATTCGAATGCTAATGAAAACATTAATTTTGAACATAATTAATATCATAATCTAAGCACTATTCTACCAAAAAAAAAACTCTTCTCAACATACTGCCATTCTAATATATCCAAACAATTATAAAACTCAGATATTATTTTTCCTGCTTGTGGTATTTTCTTTTTGGTACATTTTTCTGTTTTTGGTGTTTAAATAGAGATTATTAGATTGCCATAGAGTTCATAATGTACGTAATCATCAAAATGGGTAGCCAAGGAAAAAAAGAAGAAAGGACACCCGCTCCAAAAAGAGATGGGTTTTCTCAAACGAAGGTATTAACAATTTTGGAAACTCAACTCAACTAACAAGTAATTTTAACTAAAGGGTTTTCCAAAAATGTTTCTAGTGTTTTTTGTTGAAAGATTATCATTTTAAATTCAATAATTTGCATATAATTTTATAGTAACTTTAAACACTAAAATAATTAAGAAAATCTTATCATATATTGTTAGTATAAATTTTTAACTCTACAACCACAAATGAAGTTAGATAAATGTTAAATGTCTCATTACTTAATTAATTATTTAATTTATTAATATTTATAAAAAGTCATTTGTCAAACATTTATCTCACTTGTGAAGTAAAAAAAGTAAAATAATAATCCAAATAATTAATTATTATATATTAACTTTGAATGCATTAAGTAAATATTATTAATTACTAATTTTATTAATTATATATTTTTATTTTTTTCTAAAATTTCTTATATACCCTTACCCCCATTTTATCCCTTTACTTAATTACTAGATTACTAGATTGTACAAGTTATTCTTAATCAAAAAAAAAATTGTACAATTTATTCAGTCTAGAACCAAACAATTGAATCTCATTATGACTTTACCCAGATGTTTGTCCCTCTTTAACTTTTACAAAATTTTAAAAAAAAAGTGATTGAATTAAATAGAATTACTTTATTATCCTTAATTTTTGTGAGTTTTTTTTTGTGTGAAGTGAGTGTTTTTAGAGTTTTGTGTAATGATGTGATACAGTGATAGTAATAAAAAAATGAAAATGCTAAATGGTGCATGTATGCACCATTTAAGATGCTAAATATAGAAAATTTTATGTAATTAGTACTTCATTTTTTCTTGAATTTAAAAAAAGTTACTGCATTAAATAAAAAATATTTTCTTTAAATGGAAAGTCAATCACCCTTAAAGATGCATCATCCGTTAGTAAAATCGATAAAAGAAAAAGAAGAGTAAAATTGATAATTAAAATTTATTAATTAATTATTTATAATAAGGGACAAATAAATTGAGACTAATTGCAAGAGTGTCATCGGAGTTAATCGAAGTTTGCCAGTGAGATGCTATATCTTAGTACTATAATAACAGAGAGTAAGAAATTCTATATTAATTTTAATAAGTGTTTTTTACGTGAAAAAACAATTAGAGGCAAAGGAATGAAGGATGGAAGCGTGAAGGAAAGAGGAAGTAGATCAAGGACATGCTTTGATGCCACAAAAGACATTGAAACGATTCTATCAAAACCAGAGAATATTCACTTTCTCTTGAGAAAGAAATATTATAATAATTATATATTCAAATTTACAAAAAAAAAAAAGGGGAAAAAAGATAGAGGTTTGAGAGTGACTTTTGATTAAGCACTGAGCATGCAGTGAGTTGTCTATAACTGAGTTTTTGTTTATTCTTTTACACGTAAAAATCAAATGGTGAAGGCCAATGGGCACACTTATTAGATTTTGATTAAAAGAATATGGTTTTTTTTTGGGTCGAAAAGAAGCATATCATATATTATTATTTTTTTTGTTGAAAAGAAATTTAGGTGAGGGAAGGCTGTTCCAACTCAGGATCAGGACATGTCACAAATCTTAGAAAGGATTGACAATGATACTTATAGATCACTAACTAATGAGGACTATTGATACGACTCGAATCTCAAACTTTTCAAGCAGATCATATATTATTAGTAGAAGCAAACTAACAACAGAATATGGTTAGATCGATGGGTTTGATACGTTGATTGAGAAAGGTTGGTGTACATTCTATGTGAAAATCCTTTCTTTACCTTTTATTTCTTTCGTGTTTGGGGAAAGAAAACGACAACCTTTCTAAATTTTGGCATGCCCAATTTTATCACAACTTCTCCTTTCAGTAAGAGCATCCAACTCCACATGCAAAATATTACATTAATATTCTAATGTAATGCTAGATGATCATCATTCATGTAAATTTTGAGAATAAAATGTCCTCTCGGTTTTTTTTTTTTTTTATCATTATATTGTCCGAGATGCTTTGTACGTATATACATAATCCTTTCTCCCTACTCTCAGCAATTTTGAATAAGGGAAATACTATATATTATATATGATTTACGTGTGTCGTTAATCATCATTACTTAGATTGATTTTATTAGTGAATGAATGGTATTGAGCTTCATGATTCCATCTCATAAATCTCGTATCCTTCAAGATTAGAACTCGAAATTTATCTTATCAAATGAAATCTCAAATATTTAGAATTGAAATGTCTGTTAAGATTAAGATCAGTATTTAAGAGAAGTTGGTTGCCACAAAATTTTTGCTAGTTAATTAGCTTATATGCCATGAGTAAAAAGGTGGGTAGATTACTTTTAGGATGCGTTTAGTTGGAGTGATGTTGCATTACCTATGGTATAAGATTACTACCACATTACCTAGCAATGTGATGTTCTGGTAATATGTGCATTTTGTGTTTGTTTGGAGAAATGGACATCTTAGATTATTATGTTTGATTGGTGTAGGAATATGACATACATGAATGACTATTTTATTAGTTTGCCCTCACTTATATAAAAAGCTTTCTAAACTTGTATTCTAACTAAATTAATATTCTAACTAAATTAACACATTCTGAAACTATTAAATAAATTCAATAACAAAAAGTAAACATTAACAAAATCAAAAAATAAAAAATTTAACAATAAAAATAATAATTTGATAAATAAGATTTATAATTGACAAATATATAAAAATACAAATAATCTAAAATTCGTTCAATTAAAATTACCAATTTTTTTGGTTTAAATATAAATATTGTCAAACTAAAAAAAAAAACCATTATTTGTTGGAATAATGAGAAATAAGTAAGGTTAAAATAGGAATATGAAAGTCAGAAGGGTAGGACATGTAACATAACCTAAGAGAGGGGTGATATTCACATTCCCATTCATATTACCACCTCTGTGGTAATCACATGTCTTCTGACACTATGGTTAAAGAAACCAAACAATAACATATAACTTGACATGGTGCACATTTCCACAGGGAATATAACATAACCCTAACCAAACGCCCTCTTAGCTTTTATCAACTATAATTTGCCTTTTGTACTCTGAATCATTCATCAATAAAGATCACGAAAGATCATCTTTTTCCATTGCTTATTTTCCCCTTTCTTTCTTATATTTTAAAATTACCAATTAAGAAAAACACCAATAATTAAAATCCACCATAGCTAATTAAGAAGAAATGTTTAGAACTCTATTGGATGAGACAAATGGAGTAAAAGTCTTGGAAGAGTGACAAGCATACTATCCAAAACCAAATTTACCTGTTAGCTTATTGTCAATCAATTTGCTACTTGTAGTATTTTATTCCCTTCTTAACAGTGTTCGGATCATGCTTGCTTGCTTGTGCTTTGGGCTTTGGCCTTCCACATCTTGTTGAAAGGAAATTATATTATTTTTAAAGGCTTTTTTTTTAATTTATTTTATGAGGCCATCGAAATTAGATTGGTTAGAAGAAGAGATGATTCTCAAATAAGAAAAATTTGTTAGTGCGCAACAATAAGGATCGACAAGTCATCATCCTTTTCATGCATTATATATATATATATATATATAGAATATATCATGGGATGTTTGACTATTAACATTTCGGAATAAAAGTGTCCAATAATTTTATTAGTACACATATGCAAGACTCTAATATGAAACCAATTTCAGCTTCTTCTATTATACTATTTTCTTGACAACCCTATTTTAATTTGTTCAAGAATAGTTTTGCCTTTTCGGCCCGGTACAGAAGTTTCATTTAAAAGTATCAATGGGTAAAGATTATAGATTCGAGTCGTAATATTTCCCTCCGATGTAAATGAAATATATGTTACTGAGTTTGGGTTCTTTCATTTTTCAAACAAAGCAAAAAAAAATTATAGCAAAAATTTTCAAACAATGCTTGAATTATTATGATATCCACTTCTAAAGGGAAAAAATTAAACAATATATATATATATATATATATATATATATCCAGTTGTGAAGATAAATTGTGTTAAAAATATCGGTATATTCATATCTCAAGTCAATCCCAACTGCCAACAAAAACAACTTGCGATGCTCAAACTTTGTTGGATTTGGATTAAAGACGTGCAAATCATTCCAATACATATACCTGAAATTTTGCAAGATTTGATGCGTCAAATAAAGAATAAAAACTTCCCCTTATCTACTGCCGTTGGAAAACATCAATTCGAGCATTTTGACAGAACAATAAATTAACTTTCGGTCATTATTCTTGTCTCTTCCAAAGAAAAATCAATCCCCTGTTGGATTTAACTGTAAGTTGGACAAAGATTTTCTAACATGACCGAAGGAAACCTGGCTTGCAGGGCATGAGAGAACTGCGCTGTTTTGTTCCTAAACTCAAACGGTCTAATATCTCTCTCTCTCTCACACACAGGCAGTTCATGAAAACAACTACTAGTAATTAACCAGTAGCCTGACATGACCCTCGTATCATTTTCTCTGCTTTGTCTTGTCACAAATATTTCTTGATGACCACTTTGCATCTTAATTAACAAGACAAAACAGACAGAAAATTTAAAATAAAAAGAAAATAATGGGAAAAAAAGAAGAAGAAGATAATCACATGCAAGGTGGACCAACCCAAGAGCTTGTATTCACCACTCGAAAGACTTAGAATCAATATTATTGTGATATCTAAAGCCCCTCTGCTCTGCCCAATCTATCTGATCGATATATACATGTATATATGTGTTTCCAAATGCCTAGGGAAGGGGACCCTTTTGATTCTGCTTTGGTTTTAAAAAATTTTTAAATGTTGTTTGATTGTTGGGGTTCTCTCTGTTAGGTCTTCATGTTCCATGCACAACTGACATCCCAGCTATGGCCCTGCTCTAATTGCTTGTCCTTTTCCTTTTCCATTTCCTCAACCATCACCCATTTTTTTTCCTTTTTGTGGCTTTCTTTTTTCAGGTCCCGGCCCCTTAATCTTATAGGTCTTAGAGAGTGGTTGGTTTTTGATCTTATACTTCATATATTAACGTTGAAATCAATGAGTTAAAAAAGGAAAAAGAACAAAAAACATGTCATGAGCTACCCCTTCACGTTTCTTATGATCTAATACATATAAAAAAGATTATCGAAAGGGAATTTTTCGATAAATTCCCGGTGATTATCAACAAAATGAACATGTATGCACATCGGTGTTATTAGTTTAAGACTATGATGATTATTACTGGGAATATTAGTTTATTCAATAAGGTCTAAACATGAAAGGGTTAAATATTTCAAGATATTCTTTTTGGAAGGTTGATATTCGACAATATGTCTAGGAGAGAACAAAATTTTCTATTGCGGATTTTTGTGACAAGAGATAGAATCTTTTTTTGGTTCTTTTTTATGGTTTAACCAAAATATCTCAAGTTTTATTGGTTCCAAACTAATTTCTTTCAGATCGGGAAGATATATAATTTGTTTTTGCATCTTATAGGTATTGGAACTAATATGTTGGCTTGATAAATAGGGCATATATATATATATATATACCTATGAAAAGAGAAAAGAAAATGAATGGTTACTATTTGTTGTTTGTAATTAATCTAACCACTATTAATTTATTAGTTCTAATTGTGCAAAGGTTAGAGAGGATATATGAATTAGCTTGCATGGGTTTCTTACTCAATCACAATCACAAACCCATTTTCGTGGGGGGGAGGGGGAGGGGGAGGGAAGAGAAAACACCCTATGCTAGATATTCCTTTTTCAAAATGGTTAAGTTTGAATTGAAGACAAAAATTAGAAAAATAAAAAGGACTAAAAGCAAGCAAGCGGGGTTTAGGTGATTCAAGGATAATGAAGATTTGGACCATCCATAACTGATGCCTTTATTAATATCTTATTAACTTCGCCTTAAAAAAATTTCTTTCGTCAACAAATAAATAAACTAATCCAATGGTTTCTTATAAAGTTTTAAACATTTTTGTTATAATATTTTTTTATCAATAATTTGGTCCCAAAAATTCCATCCCCTTATCACCAAACTCAAGCCTTTTTCCTTACATCAAGTTTTCACGTTTGCATAAAATTATAAAATTAGAAATTTATCATAAAGGATGTTAATTTAATTTAGCTTAGATAGCCTCTCCAAATATCGAAAATAATACATTATGAAATCATATTACTCGGATTTGAGACCAACATATTTTTTCTATAGGGATGAGGTAAGATGGTCATTTAGGAACTTAAAAAAAAAAATAACATTATAAAGTCTCCAAAAAGTATTGAGTCCAAAAACTTGGAATATATATGGATTTATGCTTGAAAAAAATAATAAATCAAGCTGATAAAATGTGGACAGTTTTTTCTTCTTTTTTAGTAATAAAGAAACATGGGACAGAATATTTCAAAGTTAACGCCATCAAATTCAACGGTTTTTTCATTTTTTTAAATTATTGTTCATCAATTTTTTTTTTTTCTGAAAAACAAAACAAAATCAATAAAACCGTTGACATAAGCAATTAGTGGAACCTAAGTACTTAATTAGCTGTTTAAAACGAGACACTTGGTTACACCTGATTGATTCTTTGCAGTCCGCCCGGTCGTTAAAAAAAATTAGGACCACATTTTAATCTGACGTGGCATTAAAATACGAGGAGCTTCAGGACAAGACACGTGGAGGAATGGGAGATGACGATGTCCAGTTGAACGGGCAAGATGGCTAGCACGTCGGGCTTTTTGAAAGCGACGTCGTAAAGTGGCCCCACTTCGACAGCTAAAACAGCAGCTCAAGCGGGTCCCCCCGCTGTGCCAACTCATGCGTCATGCCAATCGGTACAACCGGAAAAGCGACTGTTTGGCTTTGATACCAAATTAAGAATATATTTGTTTCATTTTAATATATACAGGTTCAAAAAAGTTATTCATTTTTCTTTTTTTTCATACGTTCCTAAAATTGAATTATATTTACTTATTTATTCTTTTAAACAAATCAAATTAAAATACATTTTTATTGGAAAAAATGATCAAGAGATGAAATTAATATAGTTGTATTCATTCTTTTTTGGGGAATAATTAATATAAATAAAATTAAATGTTAGCCTTCTACAATTTGTTTTAATTGTAGATATCCCAAGATCTTATTAGCTCAAAACGAATTTTTTTTTAAATGAAATATTAAGGATAAAATCCTTTCAATAAACGTGCTTACAAGAAATTGAACTTGTGAATGCTAGCGTTCTATGAACATATATGAATAATGCAAAAATGATTGCAAACAATTTGAATATTTTTTAATACAATACTTTATCATATCATAGCAACAATATTTAAATATGGGAGGAACATATCTATACAATGGACGTATATATATATTCAATGCTTAAAAATCTCACATGATTAAGTTTATTTAATTATTTATATAAAAAAGGTTGAAAACTTGAAAATGATAAATAGATTAAATTATGGAACTTCGCATATTGAATTATTGATGAACCAATAAATCAGATGCCACGATTTTCGAATAAATATTTTGAACGCGTAATCAAAGGCCCCCCAAACTCCACATTATGTTATGTGCTTCTAATGACTAGTAAATAAATTGAATCGTAATATCCCTATATACTAATTAATTTGTATTTTATTATAAGAAAAACAACTAATTAATTGAATGATAATCTCTAAGCTAAAATTATTGGGCAGCCGTCAATTGTGATGATGATACCAAAATGGCATCTTAAATTGGGGGAAGATAAGGTCGAAATGTCATTTTCTCATGTTGTAGTTCTTACTAGTTTTTTGAAATCCCCAAAATGGCTTCTTCCATTTGAATCTTGTTGTGTTTTGAACTATATTATATCCCAGTTTATGATGTTCGTTATGTGTCGACAAATTTAGTGGAATTTTTGTTAATGGGTTCCTTGTGTAGCCATGGAATCCTTCATTACAGACGCAGATGCTTTAGTTGAAATCTATGGATTCTAAGTTGTAGTAAATTTTTTTTTTACTTTCTCGTTTATTATTATCTGACTCCAATAATCGAATATCTTCGATTAAGAAAGTTAGTTAAATAATAAAATTCTATACAAATTTTATTTCACTTTCTAAATTTACCCTAAACCTATTTCATTTTCTCTCATTTTTATGAATTAGTTGGCTTAATATACAACTATTATATTTAATGGTTCTTATAATTCCAAAGAAAGGTAAGTTTGGAAATGAATAATTACTACTTTATTGAAACCATAAAAGGACAAATAAAAAAAATTAGATTAGAATCAGATAATAAGGAAAACGGAGGTAATAATATATATATATATATTGTTGTAATTCCCAAAATTCGAAATCAAAATTCCCAAAGATGGAGTTTCCAATTCTCAGTGGTGAAATGTTCTTTTAATGAAACTTGTACATTCTAAAATTTTCTTTTAAAAAGATCATTAATTTCAGCTTTTACAGATGAAACTTACAAGTCTTTAGATCAAGCCAATTCATCATCCGTAAAACTTAAGCCATAATTTCTTTTTAATATAAAATTCTCAATATTCATCAGTAGTAGTCAGATTAAATTCTAATTAATTGAAAGTTAAGCATGTTAGATTTTAAACGTGACAAACTTTTTCAAATATATTTTCTCTATTAACAAAACTTGAATCCAGAAACATTTTTAAGTGATCTTGAGTTCATTGCACTCAACTTAACATGTCTTAATCTTTTTTTCCCTGTATTAGATGGAATTGGAAAGACAAGATTTTATGAGTTATGACCAATTTGAAGCATAGCGTTGATCAATTATATACATGTCGTAGGACTTAGAGGAGAAAAAAGGACTGGGAGAGTTGATAGCGAATGCTGCCGTGAATGTCTCTAATTTCGCAAGCTGCCTGCCTCACCCAATTTCCAATCAGTCGGTTTCCATGATTTATCTACACGTTGCAGCTCAACTTTCTATCGTTTGATCCTTTTTTTCTTTTCTTACAAAGTCGTGAGCCGTAAATCCAACGAAGCAAAATGAATGAGATTGGGCATTCATTCTCCTATATTTCTCAATTAATAGGTTGGTTGAAAGTTTACATCTAAATACTCATTCATTGCCCTCATATGGAGGATGAGGAAGAGCTGCAGCAGTCCATATTAATTAGAGGGGTCGTGAAACGTATGGTAATATTCATTCCAAATTTATGATTCCCACTCGCCCAAAAGAAAATTAATGTGTGGAATCTGTAAAGATGAAAAGAAAAGGACTTTGTTAGAGTATAAGATGGTTTAAAAGCGTTCAGTATTTGTTGACTTTGAATAATTATACCATTCGAGAACTATTTAACATGGCTTTTCTTTATAATTTTTATTGTAAAATTGTTAAATTCCGACAACAGCGACCCATTAAGAGTCAATATTAGTATTTGAAATTGGTAGGGTTTAGGGTTTAACACTTTTTTTGGTACAATAGGGTTTAACACATTACCAATAGATCATGTTATTGTTGAAGAAAGACTGAATGAATCAAACTCGTAGAGAAAAAAAAATGTCATTTATAATGATAAGATAGTAATTATAAAATACTACATCTTTGTTTAGGGTGCATTTGATTTATGAGAATTGGAAATTCCTTCGGTAATTGATCGTTAATGATATGAAATAACCATGTTTGGTTTCTTTATTTTGGGAATTCCAAATTATCTTGGTAATTTTATATTACCATATGATAGATTAGAGGTAATTTCAAATTACCTTAAGAATTAGCTACTGATAATATTAAATGCCTATATTTGATTGTCTTTATTCTAAAAATTTCATATTACTATATGACGAAGAAAATTGATTATTAAAGTAGGAATTCAATTGTCAACTATTTCTTAGGTATTTTGAAACTATCAAAGTCATTTAACTTTTATAACCTTTTATGCTCTTATGAAATCAATATATTGGACAATAATACCCCCTTTATCTTTATATTATTTATCTAATTCTATTTAATAGATGAAAGTTTAGGCATATTTTCATCTTTTTATACTTGCATTATTTTAAAAAAGTTATTAGTCTTGTCACAAAAATATATTATTTTGGAATAATTAATTATATTTTTTAATTTGTTTCATTTCAATTGAAATTGTTTTGTATTAATATTGATAAATGTGTTAAATTACAATAAAATATTATCAGATTATCAAAACCAAAGAATGTAATTTAGTAAAGAAACTCATTTTAAACACTGCTAGAAAAACGGAATATAGAAACGGAAATAGGAACGGAAAATTAATAAAAATCCGTGCCTATTTGAAAAAGGAACGGAAAAAGAAGCGGACACAAAAGCGCGCCAATAGAGTCGTCCCAAAACAAAAAGGAACAGATTTTAAAATCCGCGCCTAAAACTTAGGAACGGAATTTATCTGTTCCAAAATCCGAAGAAATACACGAGACAATGACAGTTAAATTGGAACGGATAGTTAGGCGGAAAGCAAATTTGACGCGAAACTAGGAACGCTATTTAATTCGGATATTAAAACGGAAAATTAAACGGAATATTTCTGTTCCAAAAGCCGATGCAGAACTTGAGGCAATTGTAATTGTATTGGAACGGATCTACAACGGACAATGCAATTTGACCCGGAAATTGGAACGGTTATTTGGAACATATTTTGGAACGGATATTTGAATTGTAATAAAATTATATTTTTTTGAATAAATTGAAAACAAATATTATTATAAGAATAATTATTATTTTTATTAGTAGTATTATTAGAAATAATAATAGTAATAATAATAATAATAATAATAATAATTATTATTATTATTATTATAAAAATAAAATTATTATAATTGAAATTAAAGAAAATGTATAGAGAATTTGAATAATATTTTGAGAAAATAATATTCAAGATAGCATTCATAATTATTTACAAGGAAAATAGCTAAAATCTAATCGTCCGCTAAATCCTCCGGACTGAACTGATCTCCGTCCTCACCCTGATCGACCATAGGATCCTGGCGTTGCTGTGCTTGAGAAAAAGACTCACCAGTACCAACTTGCTCATGCAGGGATGGCTCCGATGCTCGACCTTGAGCGCCCTGAATCTGGGCCCTCAACTGTGCTAATCGAGCCTCCCACATCCGATCCCTCTCCTCCCGTGCCCTCCTCTCCTCCTCCTGCAGTCTCAAGTCCTCATCATGCCTCCTAATCTCCGCTCGTAGGTCAGCTAAAAACTGGCGCAAGGAAATGTTCTCTTGCGCCTGAGATGGGACTGTGCCGGAGATGGGAGAGAAACCGGGTTTCTTGGTGATAGAGCCGTACCCAAGCCATCAGTTACGTGAGCCACCAGCTACACCTTGGAATACCGCATGCTGGTTGACGCGCGATACGTCACCAGCTTGCGTGATTGCCTCAGAAAGTGCTTCCTTGTATTGCTCCTGAAAAAAGGAAAAAAATTAGCATATTTTCAAGTATATTTAAAATCATTTATACATAATTAAAAGGATGTAAAGTATATGTAATTATATATAGTGTTATATATATATATATTTAAGTATATAAAGTATATATATATATGTAATTAAATTACTTTATAAAAGTATATACAAATAGAATTGTAAAAATAACTTGTAACTATAAGGAAAATTTTAGAAATGAACTTACGATAGTGGTCCTCGCACGACCCTCCGGGAAATCGCCTTGTTTGGTGCCGTATAGTCGAAGGAAAAGGTCTGCAGGACCGGGATCACCACCCGCCTCCTTGACCTACAAAAAGAATAATATTATTAGATATATTTAAATAATATATATATATGTTGTAATGAAATTTAAAACTAAATTGAAAAATGAATAATTATTTAATATTACCAAGTCATCGAAATGGAAGTTGCTCGCTTTACTGCCACCTCAATAGACGATCGCTTTATCAGTGGAGCGATTTTTCTTGTTTTGCTCACTGATATGCTTGAATTTATCGTCGGTAGCCCATTTATCCTTTAGTGCCCTCCAGACGTCATCCGATAGCCACTTTGGTCGCTTGTTCATTCTCCGAGCAACTGCAAACTGTTTCCTCAGAAACTTGCCTACGGCGTCCTCGAAATACAAGCGAATGGTCTCTGCGTCTTGGGGGGAAACGAGTAGGGTCGCTATAATGAAAATATCCAAATATTATATTATTAGATTTATAGAAGTCAATAAATCAAACTTAATTAAATCAAAATAATTTGAAATAATAGTAACATTTATAATTTACCTTCCAGGCATCGTACATATGACAAGCAGCTTCATGTGGGATCTTCTTCCAAGACATCCAAGGCCCGTTATAGAAACCACAGACCTGCGCCTTCATCTCCTTCTTGATTGACTTATTTTTCTTGCGATCCCTTCAAAAAAAAGATTATAATTGTAAATGTCTTAATAAATAAGAAATATAACAAATTAAAAAGAAATAAATAACAGTTAAATATTTGTACTCAAATAACTCAGAGTAGGATAATGGTATCCTCGGTGCTGATGTGGAAGCCTGGGCCATGTCTGGAGGCTGAACAGAGTGTGTGGGCTGGGCTGCTGGCTCGGTATGGGATGATGGCCCGGTCTGGGACAGTGGCCCAGGATGATACTGCACATCTGGCCCAAGACGGTATAAGTAATCACCGAGTCTGTACGTGCCGTACTGTGTCGGATCATATGTCGATGATCCAGGTGCAGTAGGCGCTGAAGGGGCAGTAGAAGTCAAGGGTGCAGTAGGTGCTGGAGGGGCAGTAGAGGTCGAGGGTGCAGTAGGCGCTGGAGGGGCAGTAGAAGTCAGAGGTGTGTATGTGGTAGCAGGGATCGATCGAGGAAGCACTCGACCTGAGGTCATCAACGGTGGCGATGGTGAATGATGCGACTGATGCAATCTAGACCCAACCTATATATATATATATATATATATATATTTAAGAAATAAGGTAATGGTTAGGGTTATATATATGATGAGTAATAAGAATTTAATGTAATGAATATTTAATGAAATTAAATTGCAAACCTGTGATGTGGGGACACGCTGTACTGACGGAGTGGGCACATGGGGTGCGAAGAGGGGGGCAGGACTCGACTCCCCATGTATTGAGCTGTGGAGCTGTCCAGTCGAATCCGGTGGCATATACGGAGGTGGCGTGGGTGGCAATCCGTCCATACGTGCGATAGCGTCGGTACCTGAATGGTGGGAATGTGACTGCGTCCCACTCTGCGCATGAGAGCCCGACGCACGCTGTGATTGAGAACGCTAGCACTGCCGCTCACGCTCTCGCTGTGCAAGCTACAATTTTAATCAAATTGGTTAGTTATATATATTAAAATTTATATATTCAACTTATATTAAACAAAAATATATAACTTCTATTAAACTTATATGCATATATTAAAGTCACATATATTAATTTGTTAGTAATTATAAGTTTGTATTAAACTTATATGTTATTATATTTTAAACAAATATATAAATAACTTATTATATATATGAAACTTTATATGTTAATATATATTAAAATAATGTGATATAACAAATTTATTGAACTTTGTAGTTATATATTAAAGTAAAATATAGTTATATTTTAACTTTTATATTAATATATGAAGATTATATATTATAATCTATTAAAATAATATGTATAACAAATTTATTAACCTTATATACTCAACCTATATATATATATATATATTAAACCTAAATACATATATGCTAAACCCTAAGATAATCACCAATATTATATATATATATATATATATATATAATAACATAATCCACTTACTTGTATTTATAGAGTAAACAAATATATAAATAACTTATTTATTAATCTTATATACATATATTGCCTTAATATATATATTATTTTATGAAACTTTATATGTTATTATATATTAAAATAATGTGATATAACAAATTTATTAACCGTTGTAATTATATATTAAAGTAAAATATATATATATATATATATATTTTATATTAAAATAATATGTATTAAAATAATATGTTTAAACTAATATTAACCTTATATATTCTTTGAACCTATATATATATAATTACATAATCCACTTAATTGTATTTATACATTAAACATATATATATTAAACTTAATTATATTTCATAATTAAAGCAACAAATATATAATGTAAATTAATTATATACTAACACAAAATCAATCACCATTTATTTAATTTAAGCAAATTAAATTTGAAACATAATAAATCTAACAACTAACACAAATTGGAGGGAATTTGGGGAATTTACCGTCATTGGACCGGTTCAATGGCTGGAAGTTTCGCCGGAAAACAAGGGCTGGCGGTTTGAAGAGGACGAGCTACAGTGAGGAGGCCGGATTTTATGTGGGGTTGAGGCCGGAGGATGATCGGAGGGGCTGGGTTGACGCTTGATGGGCAAACACGACGAGACTCGTCGCTGGCAACGTCGGGGGTCGGGCGGAGGAGAGGGGGTCGGGGAAGAGCAGAGGAGAAATGGGGGGAAGGGATTTTGGGGCGGTTAAAATACGCACATTTAGAGCGGAATTAGGAACGGATATTATCCGTTCCAATTTCCAAATTCCGTTCCAAAAGCCGATCCAATTAAAATAATTAGGAACGGATATAAGCACGTTATGTGGCTGAGCGGGAAAAATACGCGCCTCATTAATTTCAGTAACATACGGATTTTGGAACGGATTTTTCATTTCCGTTCAAAATTCCGTTCCTTTTTTAGTACGGATTGAATTTATTTTAGAACGGAAATATCCGTTCCTAATTTAATTTTTCTCAAAACTTATAATGTGATATTTATTTTTCCCTCCTTATAAACTAATTATTAATTTACAACATTATTACTCACAAAATTCATATATTAGTGGGGTAATTTCATTTTTCATAATCATAGATTATGATTCATATTGAATAATTAGATTATCAATCATAAATCAACTAAATACTATAGTTAGTGTACAAACACTTCAACTAGTCCTTATATTAACAATATTATGTAATATAATGAATTGTTGAGCGATCCAACCGTTAGATAAATGATGTAAGGCCCATATTGATGCATATAGTTCTTATAAGAGTGATGGCATCTCAATCGAACCGATTTTATCAGTGTTTTTGTATAGTTGTGGAAAATGCCTTTTACAGCGGATTTAGGCACGGATTTTGTCTTTTATTCGGAATTTTGAACGGATTTATGCGTTAGGAACGGTTTGTTTATATAAGGTAGGGTTTGGTCTACTTTAGGAGCGGAATTTGGAACGAAAATTTATTTGGGAACGCCTTTAGGAACGGATAAAGTAAAAACCTCAAATATACTCTAAACCCTACCATCAATTTTCCGTTCCTAATTCCGAACCTTTTATGAACGGAATTAGGAACGGAAATTATTTTCCGTTTAAAATTCCATTCCTAAATTGAAAGGGAATTAGGAACGGTTTACTGTTTTCCGTTTTAATTTCCGTTCAAATTTCCAATACCTTTTTCCATCATAGGAATTGCCATATAATAATATGCAGTTGCAAGCCTTAAACTCTACAATTTCATAACATAGAGCTAAATTAAGTAATAATATCCAAATTTCAAGTTATATCTAATAATATATGGGTCGATAACAATCAAAATTCGTTTAGGTTGTAACAATCATCATCAGTATTATCATCAGTGTCACTGCTTTCATCGGCTCTTTCAAATTCATCATCCGAATCGTCGACTTCTTGGATGGGTTGAAGATCACCCAGATCTAATGTCAGGTTGATGCCGGCCATGCAAACAATTGAATAGTTTCTGTTGTCGTCGAGACGGTTGGGGTTTGCTGAATTTCTTCGCGCTGATATGGGGCTTCCTCATCCTCTTTCTCATCATTTACTGACTGGACAATTCTTCTTGATTTCGTTTCACAAACTGCCATCCAGTTTGCTTTATCCCTTCTTGCGCCTGGATAGTCACAAAAGTACACCTGAATGGCTTGCTGTGCTAACACGAAAGGATCATATTTTCGATACAGCTTTTGGCGATTTACATCCACCAACTTGTAATCTTTATGCACCTTCATTCCTTGCATAGGGTCAAACCAATCACATTCGAACAGAATAACTATGGCCATGCAATCTTGCCCATGATACTCAACAACCAAAACATCTTCTAATATTCCATAGTAACTAGTTGATGGATCTTCGGAGTTCGATCCTCGAACACAAACACCCCAATTTTGTATGGCCTTTCCAGCTCCATGATGCAAAGTATGGAAGTTAAACCCATTTACAAACACACCAGGCCATGATATTGCCTTACGAGATAGACCCCAAGCAAGTAGAAGCAATATTGGCAACGTTTCAATGTGTTTAGCCTGATTAGACCGCTTCTCAATCTGTGGGAAGTTAATCAAATTTCAAGCTTTCAAGACAATTTTTGTTTCAGTCAATAAGAAAAATTGCAATTTCAAAGTATCTTACATATTCTTTGAACCAGTCCGTAAAATACGCATCAATGGCTTGGTCGATGGCACCCTGGTCATGCCCAGCATTACGATACCACTTAACAAAACCTCTGTTACATACGTATTTGATTAGTATAATCAAATTAAACAATGAACTGGCATTTTAGAATCCATTTTGATTCAAGTGATATGATGGAAGAAAAACATTTAACTTACTCAAGTATGGGTTGCACTTCTGGGCAATTTCGCAATACATAAGTATGTGCAACTCGTAACTCTTTATCTTCTAGCCACCTCGTACCCTCTTTCCCATGAAAGCAAGCTGGATAGTTAAAAATGGATTAAGCGGGGAGAGATTCAATGTTCATCCCCTCGTCGTTACGCCGAGGTCGCCTCCGTTGACAAAACATGTCCGACTCAAAATAGTTCTGTGCGAAGTAATTGAATTCCTGTGCTATATAAGCTTCACAAATTGAGCCTTCTACCCGAGTCTTATTACTAATGGTCTTCTTTAGTTGGTGGAGAAACCTACAACATATTGAAGATAACGAATATAAGCATGATGACCAAATTGATTTAAGAATTAAATAACTTAAAATTAGTACCTTTCAAATGGATACATCCCTTTGAATTGAACCGGACCGCCAACCAATGCTTCATATGGCAAGTGAACAACGACATGTTCCATTGAGTCGAACATGGCTGGAGGAAAATTTTTTTCCAAGTTACAAAGAATGACTGGAATATTGAACTCTAAATCACGAAGCTTATTGATATCCAGCGTAGTTGAACAAATGCATCGAAAGAAGAGACTTAGTTCTGTCAGGGGATTCCATACACTAGGAGGCAACATCTCTCTGAATGCGATTGGAAGCAGTCTTTGCATAAACACATGGCAATCGTGACTCTTCATACCAGAAAGTTTCTCTTCATTAATGTCAACGCATCTACAAATATTTGATGCATATCCATCTGGAAACTTCAAATCCTTAACCCATTTCAAGATGATTGCCTTTTGAGGTTTTGTCAAATTGTAAATAGCTTTCGGTTTGGTCCGTTGATCACTAGCAGGATCAATTGCAATGGCACTTCGATTGCAGAGAACACTGAGATCTTTTCTCGCATTAAGAGTGTCTTTAGTCTTTCCTTTCAGATCCATCACCGTTCCAAATATTGCATCAAACACATTCTTTTCAATATGCATAACATCAAGGTTATGCCTAATCAAGTTTGTTCGCCAATAAGGAAGATCCCAGAAAATGCTCTTCTTTGTCCATTTGTGATCAGTCCCATAATGATCAGGCTTACCCATAGGATCCTATATGGCAGTGGGAAAATACATGACCTGTGCATATACCTCATCCCCTGACAACCTTGGTGGTGCAGCAAGCCTCTCAATACGACCACGACGAAAAGACTTTTTATCCTTTCTATACGGATGATCCGAGTTAAGCAATGCCCTGTGAGAATCAAAATAAGTCACCTTCCGACTGTGTGGTAGGACAAATGCAGTGCTTTCCTGCATAAAACCTAAAACCCCAGCGGTACTCCAACCAGATAACATGCCATAAGCAGGGAAGTCATTAATGGTCCACATAAGAGCAGCCCTCATGTGAAAATGCTCATTTTTCGAGACATCAAACGTGGATATACCATCTTCCCACAATTGCTTCAACTCATCAATCAAAGGTTGTAAGAAAACATCAATGTTTTTTTTCGGGTTTTTTGGGCCAGGACATATCAAACTTAAGAACATGTAAGGGCTCTTCATGCACATACTCGGAGGAAGGTTGTAAGGAGTCACCATAACTGGCCAACAAGAATAAGTCCTCCCAAATTGACCATGAGGTGCAAAACCATCTGCGCAAAGTCCCAGTCTCACATTTCGAGGCTCGTGAGCAAAATCAGGATAAGTCCTGTCGAAATGCTTCCATGCCTCGGCATCAGATGGATGGCACATCACTCCATTTTGAGCTTGGTGTGTAGCATGCCAACTCATTTGTTCCGCTGTCGCTGTAGTTGCATACAATCGCTGCAAACGAGGTGTCAATGGCAAATATCTCAGAATCGCATGTGGGATTCTTTTACGGTTTCTGTCCCGACGTCGACCAACGTCTTTGAACCTAGGCTCACCACAAAACCTGCAACAATCATCGGTTAACTGTTCTTTCTAGTATAACATGCATCCATTCTTGCACGCATCGATCTTTACAACTGGCAAACCCAAATCATTGATGGTTTTCCTGTGTTCATAATAATTAGGAGGGAAATTATTTTCTTCAGGCAATACTTTCCTGATGGCATCACACATATAATCAAATGCACTCGCAGACAAGTTAAACTCTGACTTCCCATTTAACATCCGAGAAACAAAGGATAATTGTGACTCCTTAGACCCCTCATACAAAGGACGGTCAGCCTGTTTCACGATATCAAACCATTGTTCATCTAACTGTGTGCGTTACTGCCCTTCAAAAGGATCTTGCTCACTTGCATTGTTAGCTGCTGCTACTCCACTTAGACCGGCTTCATCTTCATTATGTTGAACAAAACCGGAATGTGCTACATCAAAAACCATACGCTGATCCCATGTCATATCATCATAGTATCCCCAATGTGCCATCTCATCCGGTAATGGCACTTATTGTTGCTGCGGCTCATTTCTTTCAACCCTCCAGATTTCTTCACCATGACTAACCCAATTCTAATAATGCTCCATAAATCCACGACCAATCACATGCTGTGCCACCCTTAGTGGTAAATAGAATCGCATATTATTACATTTTTTACATGGACAATGAATTTTTTCACCATCTTTCCATGAGGTATCCTGAGATGATGCAAATTTAATGAATTCTTCCACACCTATTAAAAACTGATCTGTTACACTGTTCCCTCCAGGTTCCTTCCTATTATACATCCATTGTCGACTATTACTCGAATCATGATCCATTTTTCTATAAAATTTCAAATATCCAAATATTATATAATTAATGTATTCATATTAAATTAAAATAAGTCACAAAATTACCATAATAAATATCAAATTACATTACAACTATATAAATAGAACATTATTATGCCATATCATTATATTAAATTGATATTAACACAACCTTTAGTCAATAATTTAACAATACTAATATTAAAAATCTAACAAATACACCAAATATTATATAATTAATGAATTTAATTAATATTATTCTAAATTATATTGACAAAACTACTATAATTAATATAAAATTTCCAATGTAACTATAAATAACCTAATATGTTGCCATATATTTCTAATTACTTGATATTAATCTAAAAATTAAACCCAAAATTCAGCAATATCAACATTCAAAATTCAACAAAATTACAAATACTCATACATTTATCTCATCATTACTATATATAACTTATATTATTAATGAAAAAAATATAACAAAATAACCAAACTAAACATTGAAATTAAACAAATATAATACATAAATTCCATACCAGTGTTAAGTTTTAACATTTCTAAATCATCAAAATAAAACCATAAACAAAGAGATTAGAACATATTACCTTGATTTCCTACAAAATCCACAAAAAATGGTTTTTTTCTATGGAAATGAGAGATATGGAAGTAGAAGGAAAGAAGAAGATGAAGATGGGGCGGCACAAATGAGAGTTCTGCAACTAGTAGAACCCTAAAAACTAATAACCTGTCAAAACGGTGCGTTTTGGGTGGCTAATTTAGCAGCGGATTTAGGAACGGAAAGTATTCCTGAATTCGTTCCTAATATTTAGGCACGGATATTGGACCGCTTATCTAATTCGTATCAAAATCCGCTCCAAAAATTGGAGCGAAATTTGGCTCAGAACTTATATCCCGCCTCGACATTCGGGCGCTTTCATTTTTGGAACGGAATTTGGGCCGGTTTGGAACGGACAATATTTTCCGTATTTAATTCCGTTCCTAAGTTTGGAATGGAAAATTTCCGTTCCTATTTGCCGTCCCTATTTCGCGTTTTTCTAGTAGTGAAAATATCATATCCCTCAAATCAAATAAAGCCCTTTAAATTTCTATTATGACAACCACCAAATAAAGTCATTTAAAATTTTTAGTATAACAACTAAACAGAAAATATATTAATTATCAATAATTTTAAATTAACAGCCATTGAGATAGTAATAAATTTTTAGGATAACTTTAAATTACCTCCAACCAAATGCCTCCTTAATCGGTTTGATGAAAATCTTTGTGAATGATTAATGCCTTGAAAATTTTGTCTTCAAGGAAAAGGGTTTTTAAAAGGCTGGCCCATACACCATGATTTCCTTTTTATATCTGTTTCATCTCGAGGTGTGTATAGTTAAATTACTATTTCGAAGAAATTTGTAATTCTAATGCTAATAATTTGAGAGACCCCCCTCTTGAATGATAGTCTTAATTACTATGATTATAATAATAATTCTAAATAATTTCATGAACATTTTACTGACATCACGAGTTTAAATCAAAGTTGGACATTAACTCAAGCTGGTAAATTGTCAAAATGGAAACTGGTTTTCTATTTTTAAAAATCTAAATTATGGCAAAAAAAAGAAAACAATTCGCACTTGTGGACATGGGTCACGGTTGAATACTCGTTAACTCCAGCAATACAGTAAGTCAGTAACTAAACATGGTACTATTGGTTTTTTTTTGTTTCCCACCTGGTATTCAGAGTTTCGTTCTGACTAATCCGGGTTTGATCCGCGTCGCGCACCTGAATATGGTGGGTGAGTCTCCTAATGGAAGCAGCTGCGTACGTAAGGTTTTGAAACCAAAACCTACTTAAGCTGGAATAAACTACTTATCATATTCGATCTAACCCCACGTTGGTTGGTACTATTGGTTATTCTATATAGCATTTGCACCACAAAGTTTATTATTACTAGTTATTACTATATATATATATATAATTTTTTAATATTATATTAAAATTTTTGAACTACAAAAAAGAGCAGCGTTATGGTGCTATCTACAAATATATCTTAATTATTTCAATTATTCCAAATTTATCCAACGAAAGATCTTCAATATGAGATTTTAGATTTACATTGAATTTAACTTAAATCATATCTGTATATTGAGAAAAATGTTGTGAAATTCTATAGTTTGGGTTGAAAAAAAAAACATGTTATACCAGTAAGTATGTAGTGGGACTATGAAGTTTAGGAACTTCAGAATGTATGTTTATATTTTGGTAACTTTTGATATAGACATAGTTTTCAAGATAAATATGATAGAAATAATAATGAAAGAGTGGATTTTAGCAAATTATCGATGAATTGCTTGAACTACATGTTAAGCTTCTTTATGAACTTATAACATCAATTACGTTGAGTTGAGTGAAGGGAATTAAATGTATTTTAATTTGATGTGGATTAATTAGGATTCAATACGGTTATTGAATATTGGGAGATTTAAAATTAAAAACAATCAATTTTTATAAACTATTTCCATGTAATATTTCTAAATTTCTAATAAAGGATGCAGAGACAGTGATATAAAGAGAACTCTTATAATTTTGGTCAAATTCTATATTTAGTCCCTCTACTATACGAAAAGTATGAATTTAGTCATTCTACTTCGATTTGATCAAATTAAGTCATTTTACTTTTATTTATTGTCAATTTCAGTCCAATCACTAACGGTGTTAAATTTTCACCATTAACTATATTAACGTAGTATTAACTTTGATGACATGTATCCGTGAAAAATATAAAAAAAAATTGTTTGTGACTTTTTTGTCACATTAAATACCTTTTAGTCGTGATTATAAAATCTCTCACAAAAAAGTATGGAATTAAATATTCAAAAAGAAAATAAAAAATGATCTATTCCAGACAAAAAAATGTCATGTGGTAAAAGAAAATCATGTGAAAATTTTTTAATGTTTTTTAAAAACATATGTCATCATAATTAACGCCACGTCATATAGTTAACGGTGAAAATTTAATACCGTTAATAATTGGACTGAAATTAATAGTAAATAAAAGTATAGGGACTAAATTTGATCAAATCAAAGTAGAGGGACTAAATCTACACTTTCTGTATAGTAGAGGGATTAATTGTATAATTTGACCTATAATTTTTAATAGAAAAAATTGAAAAAATAATAAAAATCTACCACTATTTAAGCATGGATTTTAATTTTGTCGGATTATTAGAAATATCAGTTTATTACTTCTCATAAAGCCAATGTTCTTCCATTAGACTAAATAATAAAACGACTTTTCTTTGTTTCTCAAAATAGAACTCACCAAACTAAACAAAATTTTCAAAGTGCATTCACACGAAGAGAGCTTTCTTTTTCAAAGATCATTCTAAATCATATTCTAATTAATCAATTTTCTTGGACAAATGACCTACCAAAACTCAAACCCCATGAAAATAGTTGGAAAGAAAGAAACACCATAACCCACACACTAGAATTGGTGAATTTCTCAAATATATGAAAATGATGTTTTCTCCTTCTTAAGCCTCTTATACATATATTAGTAATTATCTAGCAGAGAATCCCCTTGCGTTATTTCGGGTTATAAAAATAAATATAATATAATACATAAAATTTAACTAATTTATTTTTTGAATTGTATATAGAGTAATAATTGTAAAAGTAAACTTATTTTGTTTTGGATTTTAAAAATAAACGAAATATAATAGACGAAATTATATTTTTTCACTATACATTGAATATAATAGAAATTGTAAGAGGAAAATTCTCAAAAGAAAAATAGTGGATTGGTGGAGAGTGATGATAAAAATTTACAAGAATAAAATGACTATCAGCCTTTTAGTTACCAAGAAAGTAAAAGAATCATCATCTTTCTAGTTATCAAAAAAATGAAGAGTCATACGCACAAAGCATGTAACATACTTAAATAATCAAAATTTTCCCTCAAAAATACTTTTTGGTTAAATATAAGTATTTTTTACTCAATCTTTTATCCTATTTGACACTTTTTATGATCTCTATAAAATACTCTTTTTTCTTTAATGGTATATATACAAAATTATACTATATTATATAAGAAATTTAAATGTATATATACAATAAATTAAATAACATTTGAGGTAAAAATTAAAATATAATCATAAAACCAAAAAAATTTTTAAAAGAAAAATTGTGAAAAATGAAAAATCGTAAATTTTTTTATTTGAGAGAATGAAAAATCATAAATAAAATGTATTTAATATAATAATTATAATAAATAACCCACATCAAAAATTTAAAAAACTTAAAAATATAAAAATTATTTTAAAATTACATATAATTTTTTTTCTCACTCTCTCCTTATCTTACATAACACCTCATATAATCTGTATAAGATATTCATTTACTTTAATAGTATAGATAATAATAATAATTATTATGATATGCCTTTTTAACTTTTAGGATGATGCTCTTATGACCACCAAAGAGCGAAGATCCAACACATGAAAAACGGGCCAAAAGTGGGCCCACCCAACGGGTAAAACAAAAAATAATACTAATAGTAATAATTAATTTTTTGGGTTAATTGATGCTTCTATACTTTGCTGCACACCATTTCCAAAGCTTCTCGACCAAATTTGATCAAAGATTAACTTAATAGTAATTACTACTAAAGTATATTGATTTGCACTAAAAATACTTCTGTTTGATCGCCCAATCCATTAACTTTTTGCTAAATCTATGTTCTTTCTTGTTCAACTATGCTAAAACCATTTTGGTAGGTTTATAACTCCTAAAAATTAATATCCCACTTGTTTCGTATAGGGATCTAACCTATATGCATGCATTTCTTGCCTTCATCAAAATATGATTATAGCTTCCATTATGTAAAACTAATCAAACTCTAATTATAGTATTAAAATATTTCCAATTGGTTGTTTTATTTTACTTGCTTTTAAGTTTCTGAACTACCCGAGTTCACATGGTTTTTAATATTTACTTAGTGAACGAGTTTATACTAAATTCATATAACGAGAATCTCATTCATGTTATTTTTTTGAAGACGTAGATATCATCCGAATTAAACTTAATTAATTATTTACTATTGATTGTTAATTGTCATTAAAACATGGTTGTCTCTTTCCTTATTTTACTATTTTCTTGTAGAAAAATATACATAATAAAACCATAAGCATAATGTACATCATGTTTAAGCCTTAATAATGTTTTGTTAAATGTAATCATTTAAAACCAAACATGAAAGAATCGTTGAATTTTAGACCAGCAGTCTATCTGTCTGGACCAAAGGACCACCACCACTCTTTCAAAATTTTTTTTTCTTTCTGTGAAAAAAAAGACATTATTACGACAAAGAAAAATGAAAAAGAAAATGGCGCTTGTGTAATAAAGTTGAAAAGCAAGGGCGAAACAAGAAGCGGCACAAAATGACGCAGTTGTACCCCTGGCATTTCCTAGACGATTCCGCCACGTCACGATGAAAACCAGAGAGGGAAACCGAAAAAGAAAGGTGGTAAAAAAAGATCCTCCTCCGACTTGGAGTACCGAAATTTCGGACAAAACATAAGGGCATATTCGGCATCGAGAATATCAATACAACAAAAAGAAACGAAAGAAGGTAGTAGTAGAAGCTGAGCTGGTTTTTTTTTTTTCTTTAATTTTTATTTTATTTTTCAGGTACGAAAACATTACATGACGGATTTTACAATTTAACCTTACACTCAGCAGTCAGCAGAAGAGCACAGCAGCATAGTGAGCAACGTTTCCCTAGGCAAACCAAAAAGCCGGCTCCTCGTTTCTCCTCCTCCTCCTCCTCTCTCTCTCCTCTCTTTATTGTCATTTTTCTCTTTTCTTTTCTTTTTCTTAATTTAATTTAATTTAGTATACTAAAAAACTTTTTTATTTAAGTTTTAATTATTTTTCCCTCTCTCTCTCTTCTCTTTACTTTTGATTTCATTTCATTTTTCCATTCATTCTCTTTCTATGTTCTCTTCTTTCTTTCTACTGTTTTGTTTGTGTTTGTAGGATTCCCATTTCCCATTCCCACCTATTTCTCCAAACACAGAGCACAAAAAAGACAACACAAACAAAAAGAAAAGTGGAAAAAGTTTTAAACCCAAACGAAAATAAAAAACTGAGAAAATTTTCGACACTGCTTTGCTTGCCGGAAATGCTCATTTCTCCGGCGTCGTTTTTGGTTCTCTGCTTTCATTCTGGTTCTGGGAAATGCAGCTGCCGTAGAGTTTGAGCAAGGAACTCGAAGGGATATATTGATTTATTGTTTTAGAGGAAACGGAAGAGCTTTTCTTATTCAGTGAGGAGAAGAGTGAGGGGGAGAGAGAGTTCGGAAAAATGCACGAAGCACTGTTCAATGAGCAGAGCGACGTCGTTTCCAACACCAAGAAGAAGAAATCTGACGACGAGAAAGACCATCTGGTAGTTGCTGTTACTGCTCCTGCGGCTCACCATCACCGGAGCCGATCTCAAGCTACCACTCGGCGCGTGACCCCCACGACTACCGCCACAGCCTTTGTAACGGTGGGTACCGGTGCTACAGTCGAGAAACTGCTCCCCAACGGTGATCTGTACATCGGTAGCTTCTCTGGTAACGCGCCTCATGGATCCGGGAAGTACCTTTGGAAAGACGGGTGCATGTATGAAGGCGAGTGGCGTCGCGGGAAAGCTTCGGGGAAAGGGAAGTTCTCGTGGCCGTCTGGAGCCACTTTTGAAGGGGATTTCAAGTCGGGTAGGATGGAAGGATTCGGGACCTTCATCGGATCCGACGGCGACACTTATCGTGGGTCGTGGAATTCCGATCGAAAACATGGGTATGGCCGCAAACGTTATGCCAATGGGGATTGCTACGAAGGATCGTGGAAGAAGAACCTACAAGATGGACACGGCCGTTATGTATGGAGTAACGGGAACGAGTACGTCGGTGAATGGAAAAACGGGATTATCTCCGGTCGTGGAACCTTGATTTGGGCAAACGGAAACCGTTACGAAGGGCAATGGGAAAATGGAGTCCCCAAAGGAAATGGGGTTTTCTCTTGGCCGGACGGAAGTTGTTATATCGGAGCTTGGAACGAAGATAACATGAAGAAAATTCAGCAGCTAAATGGGACATTTTATCATGGCAACGACGGGAAAGAGCATTGTCTGAAAGGAGGCGAAAGTCTGGTGGTTATGCCGAGGAAACGATCGTCGGTAGATGGAAGAGGAAGCTTAGGGGAAAGGAATTTGAATTTTCCGAGGATTTGTATATGGGAAAGTGATGGTGAGGCAGGAGATATTACTTGTGATATAATTGATAATATGGAAGCTTCGATGATTTATAGAGATGGGTTAGGGTTAGATCGAGATGGTTTTAGGCAATTTAGAAAAAATCCTTGTTGTTTTAGTGGGGAAATCAAGAAGCCAGGACAAACGATTTCGAAAGGTCATAAGAATTATGATTTAATGCTTAATTTGCAATTGGGTATCAGGTGAATACTTCTGGATTTTTTTTGTGGTGAATATATATGTTTATGATTTTTGGATTTGGGGTTTGATTTTTTTCTTTTTTCCTCAATATTTTTGTTCAGGTATTCTGTTGGGAAACATGCTTCGATTTTGCGGGATTTGAAGCAGAGTGATTTTGATCCCAAGGAGAAGTTCTGGACGAGGTTTCCAACTGAAGGATCAAAGCTTACACCACCTCATCAGTCCGTGGAGTTCCGGTGGAAGGATTATTGTCCAGTGGTGTTCCGGTATGTTGCTTTTGATCTTTAATTCAATATCTGTGTTCTTTTTTTAGTGTAAGGTTATTTATCTGCAAATATTGAGGGTAAAGATAATCTTGGTAAATAGAATGCTTGATTGGATACTAGTATTCATTGATTTTGTTTAATTTGTTTTTGCTTTGTTTGTGACCGGATTGTTCTTGGATTTTTTAGACATTTGAGGGAGTTATTCCAAGTAGATCCTGCTGATTACATGCTAGCTATTTGCGGGAATGATGCTCTTAGGGAGCTTTCTTCTCCGGGGAAGAGTGGAAGCTTCTTTTACCTCACTCAAGATGACAGATTTATGATAAAGACAGTAAAGAAATCAGAAGTCAAGGTTAGTTGCCAACCCACATGACTTCCTTTGAAAGTTGCTGTGTCTTGGCACATTAATTTCAAATGGCATTAATTAAAAATTACTAGTAAATTGGTTGTCTCCCATTTGTTCAGCTAAACTTTTTTGGAACATAGGATGATTGGAATTTAATTCAAAGCTTGATTTGCCTATGCTCAGGTGCTTATAAGGATGCTTCCAAGTTATTACCATCATGTTTGTCGGTATGAAAATTCCCTTGTGACAAAATTCTATGGCGTGCACTGTGTCAAACCAATTGGTGGCCAAAAGGTATTGGGTTTGAAATAAGTCAAACTAAACTGAATTACTGATATTCAAGCCTTCATTCATTGATGGAAATCAGCTAACTTGCTTGATATATTGTGGTTGAATACCAGACACGGTTCATCGTGATGGGCAATTTGTTCTGCTCAGAATACCGAATTCATAGACGTTTTGACCTTAAAGGATCTTCCCATGGTCGCTCAACTGATAAGCCAGCGGAGGAAATTGATGAAACCACAACCCTAAAAGACCTGGATCTCAATTTTGTGTTTCGCCTTCAAAGAAATTGGTTCCAAGAGCTTATGAAGTAAGCTTTCTTCCTCCTTCCCTTTCCTATTATGTCATTTCATCATCCTCACAGTCCTTACTTTATTTCCTATGTCTAAATGGTGGCCAGGCAAATTGATCGAGATTGTGAGTTTTTGGAGGCTGAAAGGATTATGGATTACAGCCTTCTGGTTGGACTACACTTTCGTGATGACAATAGAGGTGACAAAATGGGGTTATCACCATTTCTCCTGCGCACTGGTAAGTTGATAGAGAATTATAAAATTTCAACAGAAATTCGAATGGAGAATTTCTGTTGCCATCTGAACATGGAATTGAGCATGGATACCCTGTGCAGGCAAAAAGGATTCATACCAAAATGAAAAGTTTATGCGTGGCTGTAGATTCCTTGAAGCCGAGCTACAAGACATGGATCGGGTATTATCTGGCCGGTATGTTTTGCTGTCTCACTTATTTCGTGGTTCAAGTTGATTTGCTACTGTAGATGTGGATTTAGCCAAGACTCCCTATCATGCATAGATTCTAATTTTTTAACTGTCGATTCTATGTCATGTCGCGAAACGCGTGTAAAGTTTATGTTGTTTTCATGTTTCTATTATGATGGAATTTGCCAACATTTGGTCAAATTCGATCATGTTTCATGGAATAATTGAAGGTTGATAGTGTTGTCTGAGTGATCTTGTGGGTATAATGCAGTAACAACAAATTTTTGGTGGGACATGTAGCGATTGTGGACCTACATGATCCTAGATATGAACCAGGAGTTTCCTTGATTTTTGTTGCCTGTTATCTAATTTATTTGAAATGATTCGTGAAATAGGTGGCCATGAATTATAGAGTGCAATCGAGGCTTGCTTTTTAACTTATCATATTTCACAAGTTATTCATCTTAGAAAGTTTCTTCCCGTAAAATGATTTTGATCCAGTGCCATAAAACATAGTAGTTGTAGATGTTTCCTCTTGGTGAATAATTAATAATTTGTGTTGCATTCAGGATACTTTGGGGAATTGGAATCTGAAACTAGGATGTTAATTGGGTTTTACTTGCAACTTTTCATGCACTTTATTGATTTATCTTGTTAAGGTTCAATATTTTGTGTATGAAAAATGGTTATGATCGGAGATTGAAAAGCAAGTACTAAATATAAATCTTAATGTCTTCTTCATCAGGAAACCATTGATTAGGTTAGGAGCAAACATGCCAGCAAGAGCAGAGAGAATGGCTAGAAGAAGCGACTTTGACCAGTATACTCAAGGTGGAGTAGGTCATTTTTCACATAGTGGTGAAGTTTATGAAGTAGTCTTATACTTCGGCATCATCGACATCCTACAAGATTACGACATCAGCAAAAAATTAGAGCATGCGTACAAATCCCTGCAAGCCGATCCTACTTCAATATCAGCTGTTGATCCAAAGCTCTATTCGAAGAGGTTTCGGGACTTCATCGGAAGAATTTTCGTGGAAGACAGGTAGCACATCATGAGAAGGCAAATGGGAATAAAATTATCTGCCTGTCTACAAAATATCAGAGAAAATGCCACTTCAATGTTGACTGCACCATCCTGGAGTGTGCTACGTCGGGAACCATGTAGCTCTTATTGCCCATCTTGAGCAAATATGCAATCGGGACGGTGAAACAAACCACTTACTGTAAATTTATGGGAGAGCTCGGGGCGGCAGCTGTTTTTTGGAGGAATGGTGGCTGAATTTTGAGGATCAGCCATCATGATATTGAAGTTGAAGAGCGTGCAGGCACTTTGTACATTCACAGGGGAGGAAAATTTGGATTCTGGTGATTTCTCTTTTTTTTTTTTTTAATTATTTTTTTTTCATTTTCCTTTTCTTGGGGTGAAATTTTTGTGGTAACCGAGGAATGTGAATTGTGAAGATTTGAAAGATAGGTATGGGGAACGGAGAAGATGTTTCCCAGAGAGAAGATTCAAAGTGGGGGGGAGACTTGGAATAAGAAAGTGTACAGCTTATAGAAAGGATGGATAGTTTATGGAATTTCATGAAATTTTTTTCTGTGAGATATATTAATATTATATTATATAATTATTATCTCTGTATTAAAAAAAAAACAAAAAAGAAGAAGAGAGAAATATAGTAATATATTTGAATCCATCAGATTGCCCAGGTGAAAGAGGAGACCCCATACTCTTCTTCCATGGGATCTCTCTCCCCTTTATCTGTTTGTGAATAAAAATGTGGGTCATTTGCTTTCGCTTTTTGCAGTGAAAGTTTGGGCATTGGGCAGGGTATATGAAGGGTTAAATAAATCACCTTAAAAGCAGAGAAAGCTATGTGGAAAAGATGCGCTCGCTGCTGCTGCTCTTGCTGTTTCTTGTTCTAACCCCACTCTGTTTACCCCCATCTCTCTCTCTCTCTCTCTCTCTCTCTCTCTCTTTTTACTCTTTTTTTTTTTCCTTTCAAATTCTACTCTAATTTATCATATTAATCAATTTTGTAGAACATAATTAGTAGAGTTTTTCATTTTAGCCGAACTTTGAAAAATTAAAGAAATGTTTGTATGCGGACAAAGAAGAAGACCATTGACTCTTATCCTCCAAATAAATTTGAGTAATCAAATCAACCCTCCACGTGTCATAAAGCCCATATGTCAAAAAACTCATATGCATTACATATATGTAGCAAATTTAGATCATTGGGAAGGGTGAGATCTTTTGTTTTTCTTTTTTTAGTAGAATTTTTTACCAGTACACTACTTTAATTTTTTTAATGGGTTTTTCTTTTTTTTTTAACTGAAGGGGGAGGGGTCAAAGTCTGGGTTCAAGAAAAGAAACAGTAGAATTTGCTTCTCTTTTTGACCTTGCTATCTTTTGGGACCTTCTACTGTCTGATTGCTCAGACCCAAAGCACGGGTCTGCTGTTGAGTGGGGCCGTTGCATATGATCTGTCTCCTTGATCAATTCCGATTCCACTTCAAAATAATACTCTAAAAAAAGGTCTTTGAGGATTTTAATAGTAGTAATAATATAATTTTATCTCTTTGACAAACATTTTTCATTCACATATTTTTGTTAGATTTTAGTAGTATTTAAGTAGAAGTCAACTGATGTTATACATATCTGTCACTGAAGCCATCAGTCTCAGTTTTGGCTGCTGAAGTCAAGAATGTTTGGGTCATAATATTGTCATAAATCATGTTTCTTTTTTTTTAAATTTTTCTAAAACAAAATTCTGACATAAATAAAAATATCATAAAAATGTTGCAAATAATCCAACTTGTATGTGGAAAAAAAAAATCAAAATTTTATGTCTCTAGAAGCACAATTCTGATCGGATTCATTTTTGTTGTAGCTAGTGGATGAAATGGAAACTTTTTTACTTAGAAAAATTGGGTTGTTCCTTAAAACTTGAGAAGAGCATCATTTTCCCTCTGGTAGGTTAAAATTCGTAGGCAGCTAGCTCATGGTCACATGGATATGGTGATAGGTTGTTGGTGGTAATTTACACTTTTCCTTGTAGAATAAATAAATGGTGAAAGGATCGATTTTCTCGAGAACCAAACAGTGAAAGACGTGGGAGGTGGGGAACAGAGTGTTAGGAAAAGATATGTGGGGAAATGGTAAATGGGGCAGCACCAGCACCAGCACCAGCACCAGCAGCAGCAGCAGCTGTAGCTTGTAGTAGGCCTGCCAAAATTTAACACAAAGGGTGAGAGGGATTTGTTGGTTTGCTTTGAATCTTTGATATAGTAGGGCGTTGCCATTGCGAAAATAATGCAAATGCATGCCTAAAAAGCATAACAATAACAACAAAACAAGTTCAAAAAATTTACTTCATTCTTTCCTTACTGAATAATAATATATATAAAACTCCAGTCTGCTTCCTTCTGAGTTCCGAGTCAATATGTGTGTACGGAAAGATTTGGTAATCATCTGGTTTGGTGGGCTTACTTTATAGTAAGTCTTGGCTTCGCTGTTGGGACCATTTTCTTAATATTTTTTTGCTACTACTCATTAACTATTTCTTCTACTACTAACAACAATGCTCTCTGCCTCTCTCTCTTTCTCTCTCTCTGTGGCTTTCTTCATTTCAGTCATTAAGTATTGAATGAAACTCTATGGTGGTAGGCTGTTATTTACTTCAAACTACAATTAATGGCTACAAAATGTACAGTTAATACCTCCTCCCTATCTCAAAAAAAAAAACCCTTTTTCTTTTTCTAAAGTGTGAAAATTAGGAGATTTTTCATAAAAGACATTACCTCCATTCATTATTGTCTAACCCTAATCTAATGTTCCTTTTTATTTGTCATTTTATAATTTTAATAAAATATTAATTATTTATTTCCAAATTTATCTTTCTTTAAAATTGTAAGAACCATTAAATACAGTAATTGTATATTAAGCCAACTAACTTGTAAAGAAAAGAGAGATGGTGAAATAGACTTAAGATAAATTTAGAAAGTGAATTAAAATTTATATAGAATTTTATTACTTAATTAACTTTCTTAATCGAATATATTTAGTTACTGAGGTCAGATATATAGGAACAGAGGGAGCACATGATCTCATTGATTTGTTAATAGCAGTTCTCAACTCTTATTTCCAACAAGTATATAGTAATTTCAATTATAAAACCAAAAAAAAAAAAGAAAGGAAAAGAAAGAGTGTTAATGAATTTCCATTGATGTTCTCACAATTGGGGTGTTCTTTTAAAACGCAAAAATATTCTGGGTTAATATATAAATATATAATACCATAATGATCCACACATATCTGAGCTCGAACGTATTCAAGTTTTTGTCGAAAGTGTTTTGTATGAAATTAGTAAGTTGATCAAGGAACTTTGAAAGATAAGTCGGCACGCATTGTAGCAAAGGTAGCTTTATAATTTCCATCAAATCATCAAAAATTAAAAAGGTTTTCATTTAACTTAGGAACAATATGCAAATTAGCAATAAGAATAAGGTCCCCAATCGATTGAGCGGAAGAAATTCAATTCCCTCAAGTAAAATCTTAAATTCAAGTTTTATGAATAAAAAAAATAGGTTTTAGAGAATTTCTTTTCACTTAAGATCCAATATGATTTGAATATAATTAATCGTAGACCGCTAAATGGATACAGATATATGTGATTATAAAAAAAATAATAAGAATAAGGTAGTCCTTAGTCAAACCATTTATTATCTCTAATTTTTGCTGATTAAAAAGTTAAATTAGGACTTTACCAATAATTTTGTCCACGTGGTATAAGTTTAACCACAAGTATTATACTTTAAGTATGTATCCTAAGAAGACCAGCTAGTTAGCTAAGTTATAAATACTTTACCTATAAATGGCAAAGAATAATTTGCTAATTTTGACCACTTGTTTTTTTTTTTTTTTTTTTTGGGGTGGGGGGGGGGGGTTTAAGGCAAAGCAGACATTTCATTTACTGCAAGCCTTTATTCACCATTAATTCAAAAGCCGTAATTCCATGTAACCTAACTTTGACAATAACTCATCAAATTCGCTTTTTGAAACAAAAAATAAAATAAAATTCTGATCATCTTTTTAACTTTCAACAACAATGCTAATAAATATTCATTTGCTTTATTAGTCAGACAGAGAAGAGAGGAGAGGAGAAGAAGAAGTTTTGAAGCATACGGCATCTCAAGGCTTGAAAATGACAACAAACTCTCTTTGCAACCTAAGAAGGCTGCAACAAATTCATTAATTTTTGTTCTCTTTAATCTTTTTCTGAAGTTTTTCTTTTATAATCTGACTTCCTGCATGCATGATGCACCGCTTCTTTAATTATTGCTCAAAAATTTCCCCCTTTTTTTCCTCTTTTGACATGTCATCTTATACCAACAAATTCCTTGTTACTCATTCTATCCCAGAATATAAGTTTATTTTAAGAAAAAATTAGTTGTCCTTTTTCTAAAACTAATAAAATAATTTTATATTTTTTCTATTTTACCCTTGTCTTGTTAAATTAAAAACCTCTCTCTTTAATAGTACATGTCTCCTCTTTACTTCTCTCTCCTCTTTGACCACAAAAGAGAAGGATTATTATTTGAAACAAAATTTATTTAGAAGAGAGAGAGATAATGGCAGACAATACTTAAGAGAAATCAAAAAAATTAAATAAGGGTAACATAGGTAAGAGAATAAAATTTAACAAACAAAACTATTTTTATTGGTTTTGATAAAACGGTTAAAATGACTTATATTTTGGGACTAAGGGAATAGTTCAGTATAATAATTGAATAATTGGTCGAAATTTCACCCAAAAAATATTGGTTTGGAAAAAAAATTAAAGAATTTTTTTGTGTATGAAAATGAATAATTTTTGCAGATTATTAATTTAACCCTTTATTTTTTATTACTAAAAAAAAGGAGGATGTTGGGCATGCAACATTTTAACATTATTGTGGAGGCCTTTATAACGTTTCATTTTGTGACAGGTATTTCTCTTGATTTTGGTCAGTGTTCTGAGCGACAAAGTCCTTGTCATGTGACTAATATGATAACATTTATTTGCTCTATAAATTGATGAATTTAACAAGAAAACTGAAAATAATGTTAACCCGAAATTGCCGTTACATGTTTTTATTTCCATTTATTTTGTTCCCCGTATGTTTTTTCCCAATCTATATTATTGCACGTCGACAAAAAAATTGTCATATCAGCCTAAGGATATTACCTTATACATTAACCGTATAAATTTTTACACAGACGATGTTAGATAATTGACAAATGACCTTTTATATAATACTATTAATTAATTAATTAATTAGATAATCAGACATTTGACAGTCATTTAACTTTATTTGTAGAGTTAAAAATCTACACTATTTTATCCTTTTAGACCCTAATAACCTTACGTAATTGATAAATTATAATTTTTTAAATATAATTTATTTTGATTAAGAAATATAATTAAACTTAGTTTATATAATTATTAAATTATTAATTATATGTTAGTTCAATTAAACTAAAAGTATAACTTCTTTTTTGTTAAAAGTATAATTAAACTTAACTTATATAATCATTAAATTAATTATATAATATTTTACTAATTTTATTACTTAAATAATTTTTATGTTAGTCATGTTTAATTATCAAACTTAACAAAATTACAATAATTATACAAAACATTAAACAAATAAGAAATAAGCTTTAAGTGTTGTATTGAGGGCATCATAGTAAACTATCTATTTTAATAGAAAATATACCCCCAACCAAATAGGTTAATTTTATATTTCAGGAATCTCAACCAAACAGAAGTTGTGCACATTCCAAGAATATGCATTAAGTTATGTTATAATCTGTTAATCACATAACTCTGGTAATGTAAGATACTTTAAACCAAATGCCCCCTGATAGTGTATGAGATAAATTTTGCCAACCTAAACTTTCAATTTTTTTTCCTTTTTAATTCAAATTACACGTTCAAGTTTTCATGATCTTGCATCAATTAAGCGAGAATAAATAGAGTAATAATGTAAGGTCAATTATTTTTCTCTTCTAAGAGTTCTATCTTGGTTTCCCAATAAGTAGCCGATAATAGAGATACAAATCAATGGCTTGTATGGATGGAAATCATCTGCTCCATTTTAGTGCCTCACTTTATGCTCCATTCGTCAAAACGTGCCATGTGTCTCATTCATTTAACTCTAATTATTCCTTATTTGATTTTATAAAATTTTTAAACAAAAATTTCTAAAACTATTCTAGAGAGAAAAAAAGACCCTCTATAACAAAAGTTTAGCCCAAAATTAAAATTTTTTAATTTTGAAGGTAAGTTTTCATGTTTATGATATTATCGGGATAGAATTTTTATTTAAATCAAGAAAATATAATGATTTTTTTCTTTGTTTATTTTGTTAAAACCAAAAAGAGAATAAGAGGAATTAAATGAATGAAACACATGACAGACTGTAGTGTATAGGTACATAATGAGTCACTGAAACGGGACGTGAGATTTTTATTCATCTTGTATAACGCTTTCGCTATCCACACGAATAGATACAAAATAGAAGTCTAAAATCTAAAACAAAGCGTCAAAGCCCATGAAAAATGCACGTGCAAGGGCCAGCAAGCAAGCATGTAGCGTCCCTCTCTTTCACCGGAAAATGCCGCAAAAACAAGTTCCCAACATCTTTTGAACACTCTCCCTCTCGACGTGCATCAATGTAAACCCTTCAATCCTCTTCTTCAAACCACGTCAAATATCAATATAGCTGTTGTTTTTCTCAGCTTCTTCTCTCACCAAAACCTAATCTTAAACAAAAAGGGTATTTGTTTCGGTGTTTCCCAACTCTTGGACACGTCTTTCTGGCATGTCCTCAAGGTTTAATCCAAATCCAAATATCCAACTCCTCTATACATCCTTACAAAATTTTTTTTGATAATTTTATTGGTATAAATTCACCGGTATCTGATAACTACGTTGGGTCTTAATTAAGTTAAAATCGAATTGTATTGGATCCCAAACGGAAAAAAACTCTCTCAGATTTATTTTCTTCATTTTAAAGATTTAAACCAAATATCTTACTTAAAAAACAATGAACTCCTTCCACTTGATCTTATAGACTTATGACTTTTGCTTGTAATTGGTAGATGTGTATATATTCACTTCCGATTTTACTGCAATTTAGTAGTTTTACTTTAGGTTAATCAATTAGTTATATGATCAGACATTAATTTTTATGTGCATCAATCTTTAAATTTCACAGCATGCAAATGGTTTAATCAGGGCTCAAATTAATTAGTCGAAATCAAACCTACCCTTTACAAAACATTTACTCTGATCTTCTGCATGTATAAATGTAAACTTTGGATCAATATCTGTAGGTATAGTTGGAATATTTATGAGAATCTCCCAATCAAATAAAGGGCATGCGATTGCATTCCTCTGCTGGCAGCAGCTAATTAATACGAGAGCTCAGCTCGGCATATTGTCGAAGTAATTAAGTTTACGTACTACACTTATTTATGAATAATAATTGGAAGAGCAAGGAATTAAGAATGAGGGTGACTGTTCACATGCAAATGGTAGGTAGGTAAGCATTGCAGTCGAAAATAAAACCGTGTTTGTTAACTAATTACTCTTCGGGGGTCCCCTTGCCCTTGCGGTTTAAGTTAGAAAACAACCCGCCATAACCACACAAAGCCAACTGATCTGCATGCCCATTCATTCATTCATTCTTCAATGATAGGACTTGGTTTGGGATTGGTTGGAGCTTTGAGTTCTGGCCCTCCATTTAAGTTTTGGGGTCACTTTTTTTACCAATTAATCAGGTTAATTTTGGCCTCTGTCGGCTGTCACAAGACTTTTCACCTCTTTTCATCAATTTCACCCTCTTTTTTGGTGGGGATTGATTATTGTGTCTTTCTATTTGATGATTTGTTGCCTAATTTTAGATATATTTATATATATATGATTTCTTTTTCTTTTTCATTTTTGATAATATGTATTTAGGTACATTCTCAATTATATTTTTTCCCCTTTTTAATTTGAATAATGATTTAATACCTAAAAATTTGACAATATTTTCAATTTATATTCACATATTTTATCTCCTGATTTGCAATAATTCTGGGCTACCTAGCCTGAGGAATTAGTTTAAGAAAAATGCTTCTTAACTCTCTAATATTTAACTCTCTTGACGTGACTTTTTTTTATTTGTCAAGTTTTTATGAGTATCACAAAAGCGTAACCCCTCATTTAATAAGGTTTAGTCCAATATTAAAAAATTATTATATTTATAGGGTAAGTTTCATCTTCTTGACAATTATAATGGTAGAGTTTTAAAAAGAAAAATAAATGTGACCTGCCACGTCAGGGGGAATATTAAAGGAATGGATTTAGGTGGATCATGTAACAAAACTCTTAGTCTAATGTTGGAATCTTATGTACCGAAAATAAAAGAATATATTTTAATCAATGCATGCTGATTCCTAAATCTATTATTTCAAAAAATAATTATTTGTATATATTTAAGTAGTAATTTAATCTTAAGAAAAAAGAAAAAAGAATTAGTGGTACTAGTATGTCGTTTAGTCTACACAACTAGCTAGGACTAGTCATTGAGATATCTACCATCTATATATGAAACTAGAAATTGACTCAGGCTACGTCTTGGGATTTTTTTAATTTTAAATATTTAAATTTTATTTTTAAAAATATGTGAGGATTAATAGGGATAATAATACCTAAAGATAAAAAAAATGTAACATATAATTATTGATATTACATGTAAATCAAAATGTAATACAAAAATATATAAAAAATCATTTTGATATACACACCAAAAATAATGTTAATTAACTAATAAATAAAAATACACATATAAAATATTATATATAAGTTAAACATGTTGATTAACCATTAAATAAAATATAGAAATCAAATATTGAATTCTTCAATAATAAATGAAATTTAATAACATATAAAAATTAAATATTGAATTCTTTAATAATAAATGAATTTTAATAATATATAAAAATATAAAAAATTTCTTCAAACCCAAAAAAATCACCAAACTAAACCTTTTGTTTACACTTATTAAGGGTAAAAAAAAATCTTACAAAAAATATATTGAAAATTTTAATAATATAAGTAAATATCAAATAAAAAAAAGAAAGAACAAATGGGCCCTTTAGCCCAAAAAGAAAAAAAAATGAGGAGCCAATGAGGGGGTGACAATTACATCCTCTCCTCCTCTAACATGCTTGAACTTTTATATATGAGAGTATGGATTAATTTAATGGAGGATAGATAAGTGATGACTCAAATCTAAGTCAAATTAATTATCTACTGCCAAATCTCTCTTCGTAGTGACTTTCTTGTACTATAAGTCTATATAAGTATGAGACAATAAGAATTGATGCCTTTTGGTTTTGTTATTATTATAAATGGTACTCTACCCGTCAAAAAATAATTGTCACTTTTAAAAGTTTTTCTTGTCTTAAAATATTTGTCATTTTTACAAAATTAATATAATATTATTGTAATTTTTTAAAGTGAGAGAAAAGTTAAATAAGAGGTAATATAGGAAAGTAAATGAAAAATACATAAAACTTAACAAAAAAAAAACCTACTTTATTTAATCTTGTGAAATAATTAAAAGTGACAATTATTTTTGGACAGAGGAAGTAATGTTTATGAGATTCTATTATCTATAGCTCAACTGTGCACTAATTTGTTTCAAGAAGTAGGGAAAGACCTGGCAGTATATATAAAGAGATTTATTTTTTGGATGAAATGTTTTATATTTTCATTCCAAAAGCAGTAAACACTGCTACAGATATATTCATAAAAACTAAAAATGAAAATAAAATAGACATCTTTGTGCTTATAATGCAAGCCATTATTATCTTATCTATATTATCAACTCTCTGGTCTGAACGATGGAAGTTAGCAACTAGAAAATGTGGTCATAATTAATTTCCCTACCGATCAAAAAGTCAGATTTAATTTAAGTATCCCTTCAACTTTATTCAAACATATCCCTAAATTTGTACTGAGCATTCAGTTCAAGTTATCAATGCATACTTTCTTTAAGATATGAGGTTGTAGGTTCAAGTTGAATCGAAATTTCTTTCAAGCTTCAAGTTATCATTCAAATTGAAAAAAAAAAAGAGAAAAAATTTATCACAAAATGGAAAATTAGAGGTTATGAATTCAGAGATGTAGTCTAAACGATTCACCTATCTTTTTTAGAAGTTGGGTTTTTCATGGATCTGAAGTTTGAGTCTCAATTTTCAGATTCCCCTCCTCCCAAAAGTATAATTCTTCAATAATACCAATATGATATATATACGACAAAAAAAATCAAAATCTAATTATTTTCGCTAAAAATGATAGATGAAGTTAGAATACATATCAAAGATGACAGATACATAAATCTGGGATTATTTTTTTTTTAGGGTTTCAAAAGGGTAACATGCAGTGTTGCGTTTGATCAATGATCATAACTCGAAACATGTTGCCAAACACATCTGAAATGATTTAAAGCTTACATAATAAGCATTTGACAAAGACTTGAAAGGGTTCCTTTTGGCTTCCCAATTCATAAATGGGGTGCGGCCCTATGTCGGGAAAAAGGCCTAATCATACCAAACATGAGGCTTGTTTAGAGGGGGACAAGGTCTCCCCCTCCATAATTAATTACTACTACTTTTAAACACCAATTATAGTTCATCTACCCATATCCAAGATTATATACAAACCAAACAAAAAAAATTAAAAAAATAGTTTGAATCCCTAATTATACTGTCCCTATATTGTCCAAAAGCCATGTATATTTTTTTATTTTTCTCTCTTCTTTTGCTCCAATAACCTTCTATAATGAGGCAAGGTGGGTTGGTTGGTTACATTGAATTTCCTAATTAATTGTCTCTAACTGAGATATCCCCATCTAGCTATGTTTATGTAGCCAACACATTTTCATGGGAAATTGTAACAAAGTACAGACTCAACCTTCTTTTTAAATCTTTGTCTAGGAAAATTACTGGTACTAAACTTCTACAACGAACAGCTACTACTGCTACTACGAGTCTTCTTCCTTACAAGGCATCATTAAAAGAAGTAAGAAAAGTAGTTTTGTTGTTTAAAGTATCATTAAGATCAGTTAATTAATTAACTCAGTTCTGGTTTCTTTGTCCATCATCCTACATGAAACAAGGAAAGTCTAATCAAGTTGCTGACTCTGTCTGCTGGTATGTAACCTTAAAACTGCTTATGTCAAAACTCTCTGTGTCTAATCAAATTAAGAGGGAACTGGCTTCTGCTGTTTGGCAGAGTTAGCTGTTCTAAGCATTTTACCAGAATGTGGGGGCTTGTGTTCTACCAAGTACTCAACATTTTTGTGGCCGTTTACAGGTAGAATAATTAAACCATGGAAGGAGATCAGAGAGAATTTCTTGAGATTAGGCAGCTGAAATCTTTAGTTATAATGGAAAGCACGTATGTGGGGATTGATTAGCGTATAAAATCATAGTGCCAGAAAAACGTGAGGGGCACAACAAAAGAGGGAAAATTTTTAAAATAAAATGAAGACCCATTGCACGGAAAAAAAGAAAAAAAACGATGATATGATTCACGTTTTCTTCTTTTGGTAAGTCAATTCTCTGAAGACTAAATCAAATAAATTTTTCTTTAATTCTTTTAGTGTAAAAAAAACACTAATTCCTGTAATTCACTTAAAAATAAGATTTAATTGAGTTGATCAGAATGTTATGAATGTTAGTACCAAGTGCATATGGTGACATATAAAACAGAAATGTGGACAGTCTAAGAACCTCCAGTTCCTTCACATGACATGGCAATTTCTGATAGGAAACTAACAAACTTCCCACTTGAGAAAAATCAAAGCTATAGCTCTCCAAGTTTGAAAAAAGGAAAGTGAGGCCAATATTTGGTTTGCAACAGGTCTGTGTCACCCCCAACATAAGGGGACACACCTACGCAAAACTTGCTCAACCCATTTCCTCCTTTTTCTTATTTTTTGTATTTAATTTTGCACCATAATTAATTAACAAGTACTTAAAAGAAAAAAAACCCCTTATCCCTAATCTAATTTATAATTTCCTAATCTAAAACCAAGAAAAGTTGAGACAATGGTAATTGGTAAGGTATATCTCAATAATATTGTCTCAACTTCCAAAAAGGTATAGTGTAGAATACCATTTCTCAGTTCCACAGATTAGACTTTCTTTCCCTACTTGCCTCCTTTTGTTTCTTCTTTTCTTTTTGTCTACTCTTAAGAAATATATGCAAGTTAGCTTAGCTTTGACACATCAATCTTAATTACTTACTTTATTTTAAGTCTCTCAAACTTTCTTTTTGGATATGAAAATTAATTAATCATATGATCTAGATTAGAATCATTGCCTTGATTTTTCCAAAAGATTGTAACATCATTTGATGGACAAACATGGGTAATGGAACAGGAGAATGAGAGACTCCCAGTTGTTGTCAAAAACCCTGCAAGTGAAAGTTGAGTGGCATCCAATATTGTGGGACAAACAGTAACAAACAATTGCAGAAAACAGAGGGATTGAAAGGGACTTGGGGGAGGAGAAGGGTGGTGGGGGATTTATGTGGTTTGCATTAATTTTGGGAAAGGATTGGAAAATAGCAATAAGCTGCCCAACCCAAATTGAAATGATATATGCCTGGACAAACAACAAGATGTGAACACTGTCATTGTAGTTGATTTAGAATTTTTCTTTCTTTTCTTTCTCTTTTAGAAACTGTTTTTGTCTTAAAAGAAAACTCTTGATGTTGGGCAGAAATTATTATGGTGATCATCAAATATACTGCTGTGTTGCTTGCAACTGCCACTTATAAATTGGGGACCTATCTTTTCAATTGACAGTTTTGGTCCCAACTGTTTTCATTATGATTCCAAAGGTCACCAGCCATTGAGTTGAAAAAGGAAAAATATATCTTTCACATAATGATATTGGGTACTAGCTTTTTATTCTAAAGTTCAATAATTCTTTTATTTATTTTTGTTTTGGGGAAGTTTAGGATCAGGAGATAAAGTGGAATCCATAAATTTAGCTGAGATGCTAAATTGGAGACCAATGCAGCCCCACTATTTTAGCTTCCTGCTTTCTTGTTGTTCTTTTCCTATTTTGGGTCAATAAGGCCCATTTTTCTGTCCAAAACCCAGCTTACGAAAGTTCTGAGTGTAAACATTTTTCTGGACAAAAGAACCTCAAACCCATGTCTTGTGTTGTCCAAGCCTAGTTCTTTTGGAACTGCAAATTTTTCGGCCTACCAAGAGTGTCCAAATCCAAACCCAACACTAGCAGGCTCTAAAAAGGCATTAAGGAAAACATAAAAAAAGAATCGATCCATATATATAGAGAATACTCTCAAATTGGGCTGGCTGGACGAAAGCCTTTAGACACTTTAGGGCTTTAGCTCAATTTGTGATTCTTCAGCAGTTAGAAACCCACAGGCCAACATTTTAGCAGATTGGGCCACTGGCTTCTCACTATGAAACTATAACAATTTTCTTTTTTTTTAATTATAATAATAATTAAAGGAAAAAAATGGAGATAATTATAACTTTTTACAAAGATGGAAAAGCATGGGCTTAATAAAAGTAGTAATAATGGAACCAGATGTTAGTCTACATCTACATTTATATATAATATTAAATCTATCCTCAAATAAGTTCAACTAGAGTATTCACCTCATCACTTTTTTTTTTCATTTATTAGATATAAATTTTTTTAATAAAATTAAGTTTTTTTAACTAAAACATTGAATTTACACCATTCAATGCCTCTCACTTTTCTCTTTTTTTTATTTATTTAATATGAATTTTTTTCTTTTATAAAATTAATTATTTTTAACTTAAACATTGAATTTAAATCATTCAATGCATCTCATATGATCTTATATCTGTACATCTATACTTACTTTTAATGTTATCCCTAAAAAGCTCTCCTCAAGTCATCTACATCATCATTTATTTATTTATTTATTTATTAAATATATAAATCATTTGAATTTTTTTAAATTAATTATTTTTAACAGAAATATTAAATCTTATTCATTTAATATATCTCATCAAATTTAACTTTTGGGATTACTTAGAAACATTGAATTTTTTTAACCATTGATTTTCAAAATAATCTATATTTTTTTTCAAAAATATATTTTTGGGTTACAATTTTCAAAAATATTTACTATCTATATACATCTATCTATACATACATCCTTTTATGTATATATAAGCTTTTATAATTTTTTACTATTTTTGAAAAAAAAAGGTTTATAATCTCTTAAATTTCTTTACATGTTTTGTTATAAACTTCATAATAAAAGTTTTTTTATCCTCTCAATTATTAATAAGATACATGAATTGTATTTGATAATAAATTTGTGTTTCATAATTTAAAAAAATTAATATTGATAAATTAATAAATTAGTTCATATAATATTTATTATTTTACTTTTTAAAAAAAATTATTAGTTATGATAAAATTAGGCCCCATTTGATATACAGTTTCGGTACGTTTGGGATCCAAACGAAGCTAATTTTAAAATGACATATAATTAAAAATAAAATTTTTTTCGAAATAGACTGTTATTATGAAACGGAAGAAGTATAATAAGCAAATCAAATTTCAAAAAGACTTTCTCTTTTGGTTTTTGTTTTAAAAAAATCATATATTTCAAAATTATGAGATTTTTTGTGATTATTTTTTATTTTATAAAAAAAAATATAAATTTAATAACATCAAAATTATATTCACCCGTGACGTTAGCACGATCAGAGCATCTAATTTTCTTTAAAATTGTCACTTAATTTGCATCTCTTACTCTAAGGTAATACTACTCCATTACCTCTAATTAATTACAGTATTTTTTTTAAGCAAAGCTATATAACTATTAATTTAATCTAACTCAAATTATCTACTGCTTGAGAGCTGGACAGTTAACGAAAATACGTAACAATCAAAATTCAAAACTCAAAAAATAAATAAAAAAGAAAAATAACTTCCACCTCTTGGCCTAGTGGCCAAAAGAGGCTGAGGGAAGTCACCCGGCAGGGGTTCGACCCCTGCCATCCCCCTCCCCTTAGTATAAAAAAGAAATAATAAAATAAAAAAGGAAAATGAAGATTTTATGAATATTGATTATTATTTGTGTCAATCATTTCATAGGGGAAGAGATTTGCAGGCCCCAGCTGATATCTCTGATCTCTCTGAAGTCTGAACTCTGAAGGGTGTCCCTGCTTGCTCCAACCAAGGTAATGATTATCCCTATTATTAGCTCTATTCCTAACCTATTTCCATTACTTGCTTCGGTTTCAACTTTCAGAGGGCTTCCGAAATCGGTAAAAATACCGTATAGGTCCTTAAATTATACAAAAATATTTAATTTAGTCCCTGTATTAAAAAAAATTGAATAATTTAGTCTTACTGATAATATAATCAATTTCTACTATTAAAATTACTGACAAGTCAATATCATTTCAGTGATGAATATGACAATTTATGGCTTAACTTGTCATGTCATTGTCATATTAATAATTCTATAATAAAAAATTTAGTTTTATATAAGTAATTCTAACGACTAAAATTAATTTTGTGACATTAAAAGACTTAATCGTTCTATTTTTAATAATAAAGAGATTAAATTGACTCAAATTATAGTACATGGATTCAATTAAATATTTTCTTATAATACACGGACATGTGAGTACTCAATATATACAAGGAAATAATCTGGTGTTCCTCGCAATATAAATCTCTAATGATTAAAATAATTTGTACAAATATTAAATATGTAAATTTTCTAACAAAAACAAAATTTACAACATTAAACCTCTTAAAAACAACTTAATGCAACAAAAAACCTATGAAATATAAGAACACTCTCCCTCTGATATATTAACTGTTAAATTATAAAGTGCACGGATCTTTAAAATATGTCATTAATTAATAAATACCTTAATATCCAACTTACATCTTAACTATGTCAAAAATAATAAATTGCCTTATGTACTTTTATTTGCGATAATTAGTTTCCCAAACTTTTATTTTGAATCATATAAGTCTTTAGATGATTAACAACTTGACAGAAATTATTTGATCTCTTATTTGATAATGTCTCATTGATACAAAATTTTTACGTCAAGTTTTTAATTAATTAAAAAAATCACAATTCTTAATTTTTTTAGTGTTTCTATTAATTTATGGATTTAGATGTGACTCAGAATAAAATTTCATGAGTTTACACGTTTTAAAATAGAAATTCAAGTATGTAACCGTTACAAAATAATACTAAATGTTTAGAAAATAAAAATATTTCAAATAAAAGTTTTGGAAGCAACTTATTCTTTGTTGTATAGTTTAGGGGATAAGTTGGGGACTAAACCATTAATACATATAATTATAACAAATCTCCAATATATGGTATAATATAAAAAAAAAAACTTTTTACTTGTCATTGATTAAAATATTTGTGTAAATGTTAGGTAAAATTTTTTTTAAATAGTTTTTTAGTACAAGGTATCCGTAGCCATGTTGGACTTTAAATAGAGAAGTTCTTCCATATCTATTTTTTTAATTTATAAAACTTATATTCGAAATCTTACTTAAGAGATATTAAACTTCTTTCACTCAATCTATAAACGTTTGTAAAGAAATTTTTTTCATATATACAGCATTAAATTAACTCTAGTCATAAAGTTTTATCTTAGGTTCTCAACCACATATCTCACTGATTGCATTAAAATAAAAAAAATTTACTTTGATTGTTTCACCATTGTCTCTCCAATCTTCACACTACAAAAGCTTATACATAGTAGTTCATTAACTTCATATTCTCGTAGCTATACAGAGAGGTCATATCGTGCTAGAAACAATTAATTAGGACTCTTCACGCCCTACCAAAGGGCATTGCAATTTTTTATATTAACAAAGGAATAACATTAAATAGATTCATTAAATGTAATATTCCCCAATTCTAAATAAGTAAAAAGAAATCGTGTTAGAAACCTTATTTTTGCTTTTTATTACTACATCAAAGTAAATTTGGAATCGGGTCCAATAATAAAGCATAGGACACATTAAATCATGTAGGTTTTTAAACAAATTCCAAGAATTCAATAGTAGAGGAACCCGACAATTTGATAAGGGAAAAAGAGAAGGAGAAATTGAAAAAAATAATGACAAAGGTGGATGCATGGCTTCGCCTTTAGTTTTAGGACCCTATTTTGTGGTTGAAGTAAAACAAATTTTACAATCTGTGAAACGCCGCACGAGAAAGAGTAATCAATATCTAATTGTAGGATCTTAGATTTCTATCAAATTACCATTGGGTTTCAAGCACAATATTAATTGAACGATAAATTTAAAATAAATTGAAATTGATCAAAGAGAGAAGATAACTAAGGTAACAAGAACATTAACATAAGCCGAATGGAAAAAGACGAAGCAAAGGGCATCATCAATTCATCATTCCATTGCCTGCCTATGTGTCATTCCTTTTACCTCATTTTCAAAGTAAGAGAATAGCTAGCTCTTTTCTTTTTATACTAATTTATATTTACTTCTATGTATGCCTTTGTTTCCAAAAATCTCTCAATAATCTGTTCGTTAGGAAGCAGCAGAGCATATCGTTGGGGTTCCATTCTAAGATGATCATCCATGAAATGACAGACCTGCACTGCGTTTGACCCCAAAGGCCAACGCTACATCATAACAGAAAAGTGTAGTCAAACCAATTTCCAATTCTTAGCTAACCCTAACTGAAACACTCTTCTCCTGTTTCTTGTACTTTTTTTTCTTGTTAAAGCGACTTAATTAAAGTTAGATATTAAGACACAGCAGTATGGGGCTCAGCCCCTACAACGAGAAAATTAGAATTAGACTTGCTATGGGTCTCAGCCCTATTACCAATAAGTCTTTAACACTTATCACCGCAAGCATAAGCAAAAAGATAAATTCCTGCCAGCTTGCGTGATTGATGACACAAAAATCTTCATTCTGCTGGCTAGTGGACTTTGTCATGCCATGATGTCCACACAGTGATTTCTTTTCCTTTGGATATGCTGAAGAGCTTGAATTCCCAGCTCCCGAACCAGCCATCGAAAGCAGAATTAAGTATGGGTATAAGAAGTAATTGACTCAATGAGGTGTATGGCCGCCTGTGAGACACAAATTTTAGTGGTTCCTGTTTCTTGTATATAAACTACTAGTATAATTTTACCCAAAAACCTACCTAGACTCCTAAGATCCCAGATAAAGCTACTGAGAAAAGGGTTAATCCAAGTTGAAGCAGCTAAATGCCTTCCAGGGGCCTCCGGGCTTTCTCGAATTCATTTTTATTTGCATCTGCATGGTCCTAGGTGACTTAACTAAGAACCTGAACCATTGAAACAAGACATACTAGGTGGGGGGTCGTGGAGTAGGCAGTGCCAGAAACTGGCAAGTGGTGAATATTTTTGACAGAGAAGATCAGAAAGAAAATCTTCCGCTTTGAAACGCAACTTTAGCCTTTAGGGATCGCCGCACCAACCTCTATAGTAACCTAGAGCCGCTTCAGTACTCAAGAAAACCCACAAAGTTTTGTACTTTTGTTTGCTAATCATTTAATGCTTCACTCCTTTTTATCTCACCCTTTCTATCTACCAAACACATATGCTTCGCTGACCTGACGGTGAGACAAGATTGCTTCTTGTTGTGTTAGGGTGAAGCCACGTTTGAAGAGAAGCTTATGTCATCTTTGAGATACTAGTGCCACGTAGGGATGGTCGTAGGGATGCGGGACGGAGGCGAAAACTACCTCAACCGCCTCCGCCCTATCCTCTATTGGCGGGGGAGAGGTGGGACGGAGGCAGATCGCTCTGTTTGTATATATTTTATTTTAAAAAAATATATCTAATAAAATAAAATTATATAATATATGTTTAATATATCAAATTTAGTGTAATTTTTAAAATATTTATAAAGAAAATTAATAATCTTAATTGTTACGTTATATTTTTTAAAATTTAATATAAATACCTTTTATTTATTTATTTAAAAGTCACAAAAATATATATATTTTGATAAAATTTATTAATTATTATATATACGGGGCTGGGCGGGGTGAGTGTAGTCATATACCAAAATCACCCCGCCCCTAAAAAAAGTTGGATAAATCAGGATGGATCGGTGCGAAATGATCGGGGCGGTTCGAAGATTACCATCCCTGCTACGAGTTGAATCAATGAGAGTGAATTCGCTTTATGGCAAATTCCCATTTTCTCAGATGTAATTTTAACTTCTCATCAATTAACAAGAACAATAACTTCATGCGTTTCTTTACCAAAAAAAAAAGAAGTAATAACTTCATGTGTTTCTTTCTTTCCTGGTTTTTGATCTTTCTGTAATAAATAAATATATAAATGGCATGTGGTAGTAGTAATAAATTGCATTGCATAAATAAGCCATGGATTCAATGAATGACCGAGAGTTCATAATTTTTGGTTCATTTGGAATGATTGAAAGGGTAATTAATTCATTTTTGAGTTCAAGAGCTTCTTAAATGAATATGTTTCTTTATTTTCGGTAAGGGAATATGATTCCTTCTTTACAGATTCCTGTTTTCCTTCTTAGCATGAATTTTTAAAATTTTTCTAATATATTCTAATTATAGAGCGTTTGGTTGAGGACATCTTACATGTCCTGTGAAAATATACACTATGTTAAATTATATGTCCTCGTTTGGTTTCTTTGATAATAGTGTTAGAGGGCATATGATTACCACATAGGTGATAATATGGGTGGGAATGTAAATACCTCCCCCCTCTTAGGTTATGTTACATGTCCTATCCTTTTGACTTCAATCTTCCTATTTTACTCTCATTTATTTCTCATTATACCAACAAATAATGATATTCTTTTTGAGTTTAACAATATTTATATTTAAACAAAAAACAATCAGTAATTTTAATTTAAAGAATTCTAGATTATTTGTATCTTTATATATTTGTCAATTATAAATCTTATTTATCAAATTATTATTTTTATTGTTAATTTTTTATTTTTTTTATTTTGTTAATGTTTATTTTTTGTTATTTAATTTGTTTAACAGTTTCAAAATGTGTTAATTTAGTTAGAATACAAGTTTAGAAAGCTTTTTATATAAGTGAGGGCAAACTAGTAAAATAGTTATTCATATACTCCCTTTGTCCCAAAATGTAAATTCTTTTTAACCGTTTTATCAAAACCAATAAAAATAGTTTTATTTGTTAAATTTTATTCTCTTACCTATGTTACTCTTATTTAATTTTTTTGATTTCTCTCAAGCATTGTCTACCATTATCTTTCTCTCTTCTAAACAAACTTTGTTTCAAATAATAATCCATCTCTTTTGTGGTCAAAGAGAAGAGAGAAGTAAAGAGGAGACATGTATTAAATAGAGAGGTTTTTAATCTGACAAGACAAGGGTAAAATAGAAAAAATATAAAATTATTTTCTTGATTTTATAAAAAGGACAACTATTTTGGGACAAAATTTTTTCTCAAAATAGACTTATATTCTGGGACAGAGGGAGTATGTCGCATTCTCACACTAACCAAACATGATAATCTAAGATGTCTATCTCTCAAATCAAACACAAAATGCACACATTATCAGGACATCACATTACTAGATAATGTGGTGGTAATTTTATATCCACAGGTAATATAACATCACTCCAATCAAACTCACCCTTAATCCATCCAAGGTTAAATATTTATCCAAGTAAAACATGTGGTTATTCCCTCTATTTTAAAATAAGTGTGGGTTTTTAAGATTTTTTTATTTCATAATAAATGTCGTTTTAAAAATTCTAGGTTTTATTAATTGTTACTTTCCTAATTTTTTTATCAATCTTTTTCTTAACTAATTATATTGAGTGAAATTTATTTATAAGAGAAATAAAAAGTATTTTAATAAAAGTTAATAATCTCAATACAAGGATAAATTTAAGATAATAAGAAATTTATTTTTAAATTTTAAGATTTTTTTAACTTATGTGTCAAATTAAAAAATACTAATACTTATTTCATAATGGAGAGAGTACAAGGAACCAAAATTATTAAAGCAATAAATTTTTTTGGGTACTCGGCATAAAAGTTTTTTTGTTTTTGGTACAAAAATGTTTAGGAGCAGGGAGGTTACCCCATCTTTAAGGTCAGGGTAAGTCACCAATCCTTTTGGAAATTTACGGATCCATTGAATTTTCACCTGTGAATTTTTCGGACTTATAAATCACCTGCCAATAAAGAACCATGGAAGGATTCGAACCCTAATGCTTTACACGACAAGGTCAAGCCCTCACCACTTGAGCCAACCCTCGTTGGCACTCGGCATAAAAGTTAAGAAGTCATTATCTACAGTCTCTAAACAAAATTGCCATTCTTAGACCTGTGGAGTGTGGAGAAGTTAAAAGGCCTTTTTCAAGATTTAATGATTGCAGAAAAACTTTCAGTTCCGAGGAAAAGCAATCCATTGCACCGTATCAACAACTAATAAGAACACACTAACACAAGATTAAGAAAAAAAATTTGCTCAATCATTACACTAGTGGTATGTAATCCCACATGTTTATTTAGTTATCTAAATTTTTGAGAAAAAGGCAAAATACCCTAGAGAGAGCGGATTGAATATATAGAAAATCGATCAGCTTTTCTTCTGTAAATAGGTCTCTCTGTTTCTATCTGTATCACGCCGCCAAAGCTCACATTGGATTTGTCATGTAATGGGGACAAGCCGGGCAAGCAATAAATTAGATAGATTTAACAGGAAACTTCAGTTCCAGTTTTCATCATTGCAGAGATTCTCATAGCCAAAATGGTGAAACTTCCCTACCAACCTTGATACTCAAAAAGCCTGTATAAATTGCCTTTTCAGCTTCCATGTTCCTGCTCCAGCACCTGCCGAGTTTTCTCTTTACTCCAAATTAAGCTTTTGACTTCCCCTCTATGTTTCAACCCATCTCCATCTAGCTACAAGTACTTTGTTTCTCAAAAACCTTTTGTTTCTTTCAATTGAATTCTCTCTTCTTCAGTCTGGCTCCATGTCTTCTCCTTCTTCTGTCCGAAACTCACACTTGAAACAACAACTGAACCCTAATGCAGTGGGATATGAACCGATCGCGATTCAATTCAGGCAACCTGTTCTTAAACCCTATAATGATAAAATTCACCTACCACATCAGTTTCCCCCTCCAATCGATTCATATGAAGCCACCATGCTGCTCCCTCAGCCTGCAGTTGAACCTTCAGTGGTGTACTCTACCCAGGTTATGCCTGTTGACTATGCATATTACTGGCATCCTTCGAGCTGTAATAGGACGGAAGAGTGTGTAGCCATGTATCACTCGTCATCGCAGCCAAATCCCCAGATGGCAGTGATCAGTGGTTCACATTATGTTCCATATGATGAGATAAACTCCGGGTCCGAGAGAATGATTGGGAAGAAGAAGAAGAAGAAGAAAGGTAGATGTGGTTATGTTCCTCCTAGGTTGAACCCTCTGAGACAGCATCCTGTCCATAGTCCAGTTCCGATTTGGGTCCCTAGAAGAACAAATAATAAGAAGACTGAAGCCCTTGGTGTGGTTGAGGAACAGGTGAAACTAGCTGGATTGACTTCTCTCATGATCAGAAACATTCCTAATCGCTTCAGGTAGTAATCTTTTGTCCCATGCACATACTCGTAATTTTCAAGTATATGATCTCTGTTAGGTTAACTTGTTCCTAGGCTTAATATTGGGCAAATCGGGTGTCATTTACTACATGAACCTTCTCTTTAACCATCCTTGAGTTTCAGGTCTATGTTTGGTCTGAGGTATTTTTGTCGATGGGTTCAAGTTCTTCTTTGTTCTTCTCTCTCCATCTGTGTCTGTCCTGTTTCCTTATGCGACCTTTGATCTGGGAACGGTCTGCAAAAGCAGGAAGATGAGGGGTCACCGAGTCAGTCTTCTCATTGGCTCTTCAGTTTTTTGGTTTGTCTTTTTCAACTCTGTAGTCTGTTGATGTACGGGAAGTAATGTTTTGTTTGGACTCACTCTATGGTAAAGAGATCCGTTTAATGCTCATTTATTCATGTATGGCTTTTTTCAACATGCATGGTACATTTACTTCATATATCCATTAACATGCATAGACATGACCATGAATGCAACTGCATGTGTAACTTCAAATGCATCTGGCTGCTTTGATTGCCATTGATACATGTCTCTTTTTGATAAATGAACAGAAGGTCTCACTTGTTGACGATGCTAGATGATCACTGTCGGTATGAAAATAATGAAGCCCAGCGACTATCTGACTTCCCTAAATCTGCGTATGATTTCTTTTATCTGCCGATGGACTTCGGGTAATCTTCAGTTTTCGTCTCCGCCCGATCTATTTATTGTTATCCCTTTTGTTCTTTTTAAAATTCCTTGGTCTTAAAGATTAATGGTCGTTTGGTTAAATCGTCTGCTGATGACAAAATATATTTCAGGTTTGATTTAAATCTAGGGTATGCTTTCGTGAACTTTACTAGTCCTGAGGCCGCATCAAGGTTTGTTAAAGCCTTCAACAATCTAAAATGGCGTTGTCGTGGCGACAAGAAGAGCAAAACTTGTGAAGTTGGTCTTGCCAAGCTGCAGGTAAGCATTTGCTGTTAATTATGATCTTTAGAGTCCGTTCCTATTTTACATTGCTACGTCTGTTAATTTTCTTCAAGGTTGATGTTTTAGTTCCTCAAGTTCAACCTTTGGATTGATTGATTCATATACCAGGGAAGAGATGCTTTCCAGCAACAATTTCGGTGGTCGACTTTTTGCTGTCGTTCTGATGAATACCTGCCTGTGGTTTTTTCCCCTCCACGGGATGGTTTCAACCGCGACTACTCGGAGCCAACCACTGTTGGTCGATGTACCCATGTATCTGTAACATCAAAGGTCATGATTATGACCCAAAGGAAGGCGAGGAAGGCATGAGAGATCCTTTTTACTACCTTTTTCTTGCATATTACCAGCTAGGCTCTGTCTCTTCCTCTAGGTTTAACCGTTTAAGTTATGGTTAAAATAACTTTGTTGCAGTATTAGTGCTCGGTTGGGTGAAATGGCTTGTGTTTTCATTCTCTCCCCAGATTAACCTTTGATCCAAGCAGCAGAATCGGGGGTGAAATGGAAACATGGGTCTTTTCTGCTCATGCATGAGATTTTAGAGTAAGGATCTGTCTGTGGTTGCACATTGTTTTTATTTTGAGATGGTAGAAGCTGCTTCCTTTGTTTGCATTGTCTCCCTAGATAGATGATTGGTCAGAAGAGGATGATTGGTGAGAAGAGGGCAGTGTTGGTGTTGTAACTCTAGGGTGAAATGGAAACATGGTTTAGGGTTTTCTATTATCTGTAGGGTTCTAAAAGACTTCTATGGAAACTTTTCTGTTGTGTGTGTATTTCAAGGCTTTCGGATGCTTTTACTTTGTACTGTAATGTTGTTATATATATGGAATCTGTTGGCTTACAGCAATAACAACAACGGAAGCGGAAGCAATAACAATAACGGAAACGGAAGCAATAACAGTAACGGAAACGGAAACTGATAATACCCACAAACAATCAATCAATAGTGAAATTCAAATCAATGATTAATAACAGTTAAAATAATCAACTATCTAAGTCAACCAACTAGAAAGAAATCACAAGCAATAATAAGAAAATAAAGAATACCAAGATTTACGTGGATAATCCTCTAATGTGAAGGGAAAAATCACGAGGTAAAATCGGATAAAAATTCATTATGAGAAATAAGCAAATTACAAAGGTTTATCACACTTAAGTATTTTGCCCAAAGCTTAAGAACCAACAAATTGGAATCAAATACAAAGATCTACCTCTTTGAGAATCTACAAATCCTTCTCAGAGAAAATCCAATTTGTTGTTTGCTTATCGCTCTCCCTTACTCTCTATGGAGCAAGAAACCACAAAGTCTTCCAATTTTTCAACACCTTCACACGGCACATATTTCCCTTGCAACTTTTCAGCCTTTACCTTGCAAGAAAACAAAAAAACTTTTTGTCCTTTTTGTTTGGTGTGCCGTTCAACAATAATCAAAATGGTCATGGGATTGGACCCACATGACAAAATAGTCATGTGGTTGGACCCACGTGACAAAATAGTCATGGGGTTGGACCCACATGACAAAATAGTCATGGGATTGGACCCACATAACAATCTCCCCCTCCAACCACCATCCAACTCATCATTAACTGTAGTTGGCTCATTTGTACCAAGTTCTATCCCTTGTTCATTTACACCACCTGTGGTTCTTTTTGGTGGAACTGTTGTCAAATCATCATCATCAATAACTCGAGAAGTCTTTTCTTTCTCTCAAAATCTGCTATGGTCTCATGCTCATGAAAGACAACATCCCTGCTACTGACAATCTTTTTCTTCTCCGGATCCCACAATCTAAAACCAAACTCCTCACCACCATAGCCAACAAAGATATAAGGAGTGGCTTTACTGTCAAGTTTTGACCTCTGTTCCTTAGGCACGTGCATGAAAGCACGCAAATACCTTCAAGTGTGAATATGAAGGTTCTTCCCTGACCATACTTTCTCTGGTATGTCAAAGCCTAAAGGAACTGATGGAGACCTGTTCAATAGGTAGCTAGCCATCTTCACTGCTTCACCCCAAAATGCCTTAGGCAATTTAGCTGTTCTTAGCATACATCGGACTCGTTCCATAATGGTGCGATTCATCCTTTCAGCTACACCATTATGCTGGGGTGTTCCAGGTTCTGTCAACTCATGCCTAATCCCATGCTTTGAATAGTATGCATGTGATGCCTAGTTCTATATTAAATTGAATTGGAGCCATATGCTAATAAATTGACCATTTTACCCCTGCACAAGTTTAAATGCTAAAATGAGAACTTCTTCGAACAGGTTAATGTTTTAAATCTTTTGATAAACTTACCTTATTCTTATAAAATATAGCCAATTGGTTCTAGTTTTAAATTTCTTTTATTTAGTCCAATTTACGTAATCGCTCTCTAGGACGCAAAAGAAATTTTCAAAATTTAGTAAGGGCAGTTTCGTAAATTGACACCAAAGTGCCTAGAAATTTTAAGAACAAATTTTTGGTGTCTTCTTTTCTTTTCCCTTGCATGGCCGGACACCACCTTGTGACTTCTCCACCATTTTTCTTGCTTCCAAACTTCAATTTCTCCTCATCTAAACACTCTCTCTCCAAAATTTCATCATAAACTTTAAGAAAATTCACTACTTTACCTTCCAAGCAACACCTATATCAAGAGAATTTTAAGAAGAGCTTTAAAGAAATTCAGCAAACTTACGAGCCTTCAACTTTCATCAAAAGCTAAAGGTTTGTTTTCAATTCCCTCTATCTTCTTTGCAATTTTAACTATAAAATGATGGTTTTTAAGCTTCATACATAAATAATTGGCAAATTCTCTAATTTACTATTGGTTTATGGCTCCAAAACCTCTATGATAGATATGCCCATCTGACTAAGGTGCAAATAGAGAAGCAAAGGATTTAGGTAGTCCCTTGAATGTAGAAAAGACTTAGTTGAATGAAGAAAAACTAAGTCTAATAAGCCAATGACTAAGTTTCATGAAAATAACATTGTGCCACCTTAGAGGAAGCCTTATAATTTTGGTCATAGCTATGGAATTTTATTCCATAAGTGGGAGTTTGGCGATGTTAGAAAGTGTTGCGAACTAAGAGATTGGGAGAAAGAAGGATGATTGGTGTAGCTGTAGAGTAAACCTATATCTTGGCCTCATAGTGGCCACCTTGGGCAGGTACCGCTTAGGGGATTCGTATTATGCCATTCAAGGGTGGCACAAGTCATAAATAGGTGCAGAAACAGATTTAGGAGGTCAACACCCTTAAGCAAGCACCACATTTAATTATGGCCCCTCCAAGTGTGGGGAAAAGATGCATTTTCCCCTCCAAAACACCATGTAGGTGTTAAAATACGACCATTTTCGGTGTACAGCACCCCTACGACACGTTTAAACTGTAGGGATTGGAATCACGAAATTCCCACGCCTCTAACTTGCCCAACTCGAAATTCACCTATTCTAGGGGCAAAATCGTCCAACTTTTTCGTCATAAGGAGTTAGCCCGAACGAAATGTACGTACAAGTGCCGTTTGACGAAACAAACTTGCTCACATTTTCAGAACGTACATAGGATCACTAGAACCTGATTTAGACCCTTAGACTCTAAATTGATGCATTTAGTCCACAACTAGTAAATTTTGACAAGAATAGCTCAAATGACATTCTAGTTGCTTTAATCCATTGTTTGGCCAATCATATAGGTGGTGAACCCTCTACTAAGGATCAAGAAAAGGAGGATTAGTGGGAGTGCACACCCTCCCTAAGCTTGTGAGTGAGACTTAATAGACTTAAATGTGTCTTTCTTGCTTTTCCCTGCATTTTAATCTTGTTTGAGATTTTTATATGCAAATGATATAGTTTCTTGGATGATTAAAAATGTACCTTTATGAAATGAATGTTTTATCGAGCATGGATGCTGGTGGATGATTAGAAGTCACTGCAGTGGCGCCTCTCACGGGCCGAGCTTATGGAGTCGGTGCGAGTAGGCTTATCACTCCCACAAGGGGTGGATGGTACATGGGATTCTGTGCGCACAATATCTGTGACGTTGCGACCTCTGTGGGAGTACTATGGACATAGCTACGTACCACCCGTAGTGAAGGTTCATGCTAACGTCGGGAGATGGGCTTTTCTAATGAAAAAGAAAGGAAAAATCATCTCGACGGGTTCGAACTCCATCTTGGCCCGGGTGGGGTTTGAAGTTTGAACAATGTGTTTTGGCAAGCCCCTTTTAACTTTTTGACTCGTTTCACTTATAAACCTTGAAAGATTTTCCTTTTTCGAAGATTCTCCTGATTTGGTAAACAGAAACTTTTACCCGTCGACGGGCATGCATCTACCAGTTGACGGGTAGACTATTAACTTGATTTGATCAGAAGTCAGAAACTTTTGTCCGTCGACGGCTAAAAGACTGCCCGTCGACGTCTCTGTTTTTTCTCCTAATTCGAGTATTGGCCCAAGTTACCCGTCGACGTGCGCACCCTTGCTCGTCGCCGGATATCTGAATGACCTGGATTTATTTGAAGTCAGAAACTTTTACCCGTCGACGTGTAAATGGTTAGACGTCAACGGGTATATGAATACGTGAACTTCACCGAAGTCAGAAACTTCCCTCCGTCAACGGTTAAGCTGAGAGATGTCGACGTCTAGGGTTAATTATACCCTGGAAATGTTGGCCGTGGACGGATGGATTGGACCTCGAAAACACTAGTCATGGAATACCCTACCCGTCGACGGCTAAGGTCCGATACGTCGACGGGCATGCATGTGATTTCTCCTTATATTTTCATCTGTATTTTCGTCGGTTTACTTTGAAACCCGTAAGTAGATTTTTATAGTCTTGTCTCATTCACTGAGCATTTAATCATATGCTCACCCTCATTTCTTCTAAATCTATTTTCAGGTTGAAGGATTGGAGATAGAAGGTAGGAATTTGACGAGAAGTCAACCCAATCGGAGCCGACGTTTTCTACAAGTATGTAAATAAGCTTTTGTACACCACCATTGGGGGTCCACCGGCTGTGTTTTCCTACAAGTTCCCTGTTTGATGTGTTGTAAATACTATAAAATATTTCCTACATATAGATACGAGGAAAGGGTCTGAAATTACTAAAACTATTAGTATTTTAACCAATTATGGAATTTCCATTTTATACCAAAGACCGGTTTAATGTATATGAAGTGTATTTCATACATTTTTTTATTGTGTTTTATGTTCAGTAGCTCGGGTATCGTTAGCCTTGCGTGTTTGAGATTTTGGGCGAAGTGCGCCGACCAAGATCTTTAGCACGCGGCGATTGTCACATTTCGACCCCTCGGGGTCATAAATTGACCATTTTACCCCTGCATAAGTTTAAATGCTAAAATGAGAAACTTCTTCCAACAGGTTAATGTATATGAAGTGTATTTCATACATTTTTTTGATTGTATTTTATGTTCAGTAGCTCGGGTATTGTTAGCCTTGCGTGTTTGAGATTTTGGGTGAAGCGCGCCGTCCAAGATCTTTAGCACCAGGCGATTGTCAGATTTCGACCCCTCGGGGTCGGGGTGTGACAATGCATCAAAGTCATTGGACGTGTATTCTCCTCCATTATCTGTTCGAATACACTTCAAGGGCAAACTTGTCTCCCTTTCCACCATTGCATGAAATTTCTGAAAAACCTGTAGTACCTAGCTTTTGTATCTCAAACAAAACACCCAAGTTTTCCGCGAAGCATCATTAATAAAAGTAACAAAATATCTATTGCCACCTAATGACTCCACCTCCATGGGACCACATACATCAGAATGTATCAATTCTAATCTATTTTCTTTCCTTTTAGAAGGTATACGAAAGAAACTCTACGATACTTACCAAATAAACAATGATCACATGAATTTAGAGAAATATCTTTATCTTTGGCCGAGGGAATAGGAATGAGAGACTGTTTCGCCAAAAGCTGTAACCCTTTCTCACTCATGTGTGCCAGCCTATTATGCCACAAGTTTGGTAAAGCATCATCCTTCACTGCATTAACATTGTTTCCACAATGTTTCAACCAAGTCTTGTACATAGTGCAACACAGTTTTCCCTTTGCTACTAGTACAGACCCACTGAGAAGCTTCCACTGCCCATCGTTTTGCCGACTGTCATAACCTTCCTTATTGGAGACATTAACTGCAAGCAAGTTCATCCTCAAATCTGGAATGTGTCTCACATCCTTCAAAGTCAATGTACAACCAGTACTAGTCTGAACCACATTGTCTCCAATTCCCACAATCTGCGACACACTCTTGTTTCCCATTTTGGTTTCGCCAAAATCACCTGATTGATAAGTTGTAAACAACTCTCTCTTCGGAACACAATGATATGGCGCACCTGTATCAACAATCCATTCAACAGATAGATCACCCATATGGTTACAATCACCATGTCCACAAATTAAAGACACTGTCTCTTCATCAGAAACTATTGCTGTCGCATTACTCTCATCTGAGTCTTTCTTGCCTTTTCCATCTTTCCGCTCTTGCTTCAAGATCTTACAGTTCCGCTTGAAGTGACCAACTTTCCCACAGTAATAACACTTCACTCCGTCTTTGGACTTAGAGTGATTCTTGGACTTACTGCGACCTGTAGAGTCTTGGCCTTTATTCTTGGATCTTCCCCTGTTCTCTGTGACAAATGTTTGATTAGACCCAGATTCCATGTTGCTTCGTCTTGCTTCTTCATTTAACAAACTATCCTTTACCATCTGCATCGTCACCTTGTTATCCGGTGCAGAATTAATCACAGTTACAACTAATGTATCCCAACTGTCCGGTAAAGAACCCAGAAGAAATAAAGCATTCACCTCATCACCAAGATTAATCTCCAAAGTAGTAAGCTGATTTAACAAATCTTGAAAGTCACTCAAGTGCTCGGCAATGGATCGTCCCTCCTTATACTTCAGATTAGTAAGCTTTCTAATTGCAAAAGCTTTGTTCATGGCAGTCTTCCTCTCATACAATGCAGCTAATTTTCCCCAAGCATCATTGGTGCTTTTCTCTTGTGCTACATGGTGAAAAACACTGATGTCAACCCATTTTCTTATCATGCCTAATGCCTTTCTGTCTAACTTCTTCCAGTCAGTCTCTGACATATCATCTGGCTTGGCCTCATCACCTAGTACCGGATCAAACAAATCCTTACAGTACAAATGATCCTCCATCATTGGCTTCCAAATTGAATAATTTGTAGCTGTCAGTTTAATCATGGAACCTGTATCGCCTTCCATGACTGCAGTAACCAAAAGCTCTGATGCCAGTTGTTGGGGCCTACAGCAATAACAACAACGGAAGCAGAAACTGATAATACCCACAGACAACCAACCAACAGTGAAACTCAAACCAATGATCAATAGCAGTCAAAATAATCAACTATCCAAGCCAACCAACTAGACAGAAATCACAAGCAATAATCCAAGCAATAATAAGAAAATAAAGAACACCAAGATTTACGTGGAAAACCCTCCAATGTGAAGGGAAAAACCACGGGGCAAAACCGGATAAAAATTCACTATGAGAAATAAGCAAATTACAAAAGTTTATCACACTTAAGCTTTTTGCCCAAAGCTTAAGAACCAACAAATTGGAATCGAATATAAAGATTTACCTCTTTGAGAATCTACAAATCCTCCTCAGAGAAAACCCAATTTGTTGCTTGCTTATCGCTCTCCCTTACTCTCTCTATGGAGCAAGAAACCACAAAGTCTTCCAATTTTTCAACACCTTCACACGGCACACCTTTCCCTTGCAACTTTTCAGCCTTTACCTTGCAAGAAAACAAAAAAACTTTTTGCCCTTTTTGTTTGGTGCGCCATTCAACAATAATCAAAATGGTCATGGGGTTGGACCCACATGACAAAATAGTCATGGGGTTGGACCCACATGACAAAATAGTCATGGAGTTGGACCCACATGACAAAATAGTCATAGGGTTGGAGCCACATAACAGAATCAGTATAAATTGCTTCCACTATTTTGCTGTCGTAGGCATGGTTTCTTTTTTTTTTTTTTTGTTTCTCATCCGGTATCTAGAGTCTCGTTTTGATTAATCTGGGTTCGATCCGTGTTGCATACCTGGATATGATGGGTGAGTCTTTTAACGGGGGATAGCTGCGTACATAAGGTTTCGAACCTGAGATTTATTTAAGTTGGAACAAATTATTTATCATTCGATCCAATCTCACGTTGGTGTAGGCATGATTTCTAGTTTCATGAGTTCAATCAATTTTCAACCCCACGTTGGTGTAGGCATGGTTTCTAGTTTCATGAGTTTGAATCAATTTTGTACTTGTTCTGTTTCAACAGTGACTTCGAGACATTTGCCTCGGTGCCTAACTTGATTTGTTGAAATTTTACCTTTGCAAGTTATGTGAGGAATCAATCAAACATTCACCTTCCTGTTGCTGCCTGGCCCATTTTGTTCGCATCACTTTTTGAAGTTTAGTAGAATTTGAACTTTGAAGATGAGAGTTGTACCTTTTTCCCGGGATTCATTAGCAACAGAGACAAAGACAAAAGAGCAATAAAAAAACCCAAGCAGTATTTGTCTTGGACAGTACTCTACTGTTGCAATCAGCCAACGCCCAACAGTTGAAAGTTGATGTCAGAAATGTTGAGTGTCAGTAGCTCTTAAGTATGGCGTTTGCTGCTGTAGATGGAGAATGTACTCCGAAAAATTGTTCAAAATTCTAACAACACGTAGGTCTGATGGGATCCCGAATCATATAGACCGATTTGTAAACCTCATCCATTATATCATGTAAATCAATCAGCCATTTTTGCTCAAATGTACGTAAAGCTGCCTCGGAGCCATGCTCACTCAAGGTATGATTGCTTGAAGCAGGATCCACTGTTCACATTTTTTTTTTTAAAAAAAAATTAGGTTTGAATTGTGATTGTCAAGGATGATCCATCTGAAGACTCCCAGCACCAACCCTTGAATCTGTCATGGGAATGGGAAGGATCTTTTGTACTCTGTTTTGGGATGACTGAAATTGAAACACTTCATTATTGACTTCTTGTGCTGACAGCCTTTTTTGGCATTTCAAGAAATATTTTTGAAGGCCAACGATGCCCCTCCCTCCCTCATGGGTTATGTTTGTAGAGGCCCTGATCTTCTACCAACAAGCCATATACTTTTTGAGCTTGTGTGACAACCCCCTAGCAGTAAAACGAATGGTGAGCCGATCAGGATCGGCATGGCAGAATGGGTCCAAAGAACTGCGGAAGAATGGTATTGGGAGCAGGAGCTATTAGGCATTCAATTCAACGAAACTCATCATCATCATCAAGGCCAAGAGGCCGAGACACAATGGGTGCTAAAGTGCTGGTAATACAAAACTTTGATCACAAAAATAGTGAAAACTTCATAGCAAATACTAAAAGGCACATCTATGGATTCTTTAAACATCATTTATTATGTTGTTTATTCTTTATCTATTCTTAAAAGTAGTAAAAGTTATTTTAATTATTTAAATATTAAATAAATTTTTATAAATATATCCTCTAAATTTTTAAAAAATTATTATATTTTTTATTTGGTATTTTATTTTATATTTATAAAATTATTTATATTTTGATAAAGTTTAACTCCACATTAATTTTTTTATTTTAAGGGTAAATTTTTAAATTTAAAATTTATTGTAGTAGGTTTTAAAAAAAAAAACTCAAACACTATTAATAAACTTTATTCCCAAATTTTATTAAAAAAATTTTAAGGGTAAATTTTTAAATTTAAAATTTATTGTAATAGGGATTTAGAAAAAAAAATCTCAAATACTTTTGATAAAGTTTAACCCCAAATTTTATAAAAAATGATTTTGTTAAAAAGCAAACTAAAAAGGGTATTATTATCTAAAACTATTAACATTGACTAACTTTTTTTTATGAGATCTACCGAATCATTAAAACACAAAATACAAAACAAAAAATTTAGGTATCGTTTGGTATCGTTTCTGTTTTTCGTTTTCTATTTTTGTTTCGTTTTTATTTTGTTTTCGTTGCAGTGTCAATTTTTTAAAAACAAAATCATGTTTGGATATATAATTTTATTGTTTGTTTTCTCATGAAAATATATTAAAAAAATGTAAACATATGTTAGTTAAGTATTAAGGATGTCATTAAAAAATTATTATTCACATATGTTATGAAAGTGTTTTGAAAACATATGAAAATATAAAATTTCTATTTCTATTTTTTTCTGAAACATGTTATCGGTTTCAAAAATTTTAAAAACGAAAATACTCTGCCAAACGTGTTTTCAGTTATTTTGTTTTCAAAACATAAAAACGACAACAGAAAATAAAAAAAAAATGATATCAAACGAACCTTAACTTTTCTTAAAAAAAAAGTAGCTTAACAGATGGAGTGCACCCATTAGCCGGACACAAAGTTCATTTCCTTTCTCTTAACTAGCAGCTTATTTGGTAGTATAGTTTAGTGGTTTCATTACTACTTATAGTAACATAGTGAGTGGAGTTCATGGGATAATAACAGTGAGATACTTATTATGTTACCTGCGCAAATTTTTCTTGAATTCAATTATTCTTTTGGAAAAGGCTCGAATGAAAGCTGCATCTAGTCTAGTCGTATAGAGATCAAAATTCCAAGTTAGCAATAAAAAAACAAAAAGGAGATAGTCAAATCATATTGTACTGCAAGAAGATAAAACGGCTTTAGCAAAATTAAGTGTGATAACATGAAAAATGAGTGTGAGTGAGTAGATGAATAAACATTCGATTTATTGGGGGAATTTTAAATGAGTCAATCGAGCAGAGATTGTGTTCACATTATCTATGGATAGAATGGTTTGCTTTTTGAATTACAAAAGACACTTCACTGTAGCTTCAAAAGAGTTGACTTGATCGTTTTCTTCGTTTTTTCCTTTTTTTTTTTTGGCCAAATGATTGCTTTCTTCGTTAACGTGTAAAAATAAGCATTAAATACATATCCTACCCTATTTTATTTGTTTCTCTTTTCTTTTTTGAATATTTTAATTTATCTGTTTTTATTATAAATAAATAATAAATATATTTTAACAAAAAATAATAATAAATATATTTAAATTTTCAAATTTATCTTTACTAGTATATATATATATCTGTGTTAACGTTGTGAGTTTTATAAAAATTTGTACTTTATTTTACAGTAATCGGACAATATTGTAAGACTTTGTATTAGATTATCCATAACAACTTAGTGCAAAATATATATGATATACTTAATTACATTAAAATAGAAGCTTTATCCCAAAACATTGACTTAAAGTAAAACAACAATTATCAATGCTTACTGTCAAACCTCCTCTTTAACTATGACCGTCAAGGGCGCGAGAAGAGAGCATGATTTTATATTTCATCGTAGTTTTTTTATTTTTGTACTTTTTTGCTTGGATAAGTCCCAGATCTTTTGATTCAATTTGGTTTCAATTCGTCTTTATGTCTATTTACAGTGGATCTAAGACTGTTAACTTTAGATTATAATGATTTTGTTTTAAGTCTTATGGGTTAATCAAGGAGGATTTCGAATTAGTCACTTCTTTATCGTTTATAAAAACCTTCGATTGGGAAAAACAAGAAGCAAAAAGCAAGATAGTGAGAGACGTGTTAAAGACTCGTGAAGAAGTTTCGAGATTCAAAATAGTCGGTAAGATAACTCGAGCTATGAAATAAGATCCAGATCTACAGGATAACAAGTTTGAATTTATTGCAATTTTCAATTTTTTTAGTATTATGGATATAATTTCATTTGAATGAATGAAAGTTACATTTTCTTAAAAAAAAAGACTACCAATTATCAACTGAGAGGATAAAAAGTATATTTCTACGCAATATTAACTTCCTGAGTAAGAAATTACCATTCAGCCAAGCAATTAAGCCAATTTATACCAGATTAAAGGGATAGTAAAGAGATTTACTATGAGACAAAAATAAGATATAAGTATAAATTTTTTATCATATCACTATATATAGAGATGGCAATGTGGGCGAGTTGGGTTGGCACGGCCCAAAAAGCCGTGCCGTGCTAGCCCAAAAAAAATATGGGTCGTGCTGTGCTAACCCATATTTTTTGAAGGTTAAACCCAACCCAGCCTGTAATCCATATGAATCGTGCCGTGCCAGTACATGGGCTAAACTGGACTGGTACATGGGCCAATAATTTTTATTAAATGTTAATTTTGTTAATATTTTTTATTTTTATTTTTTTAATACTGATTATTAAATTAGATTTTAAGAATGAAAAATTTCACACAAATTCACGTGATTTGGCTTACAATGCCTACTTCCATAGGAAAGGGGAACATTATTCATTATAAATAATAAAATTTACAAATACTAATTGATATTATAAAATAAGGAAAATCTATCACCTAAAAAATGAAAAAAAAAAGAAAATCAAATTTATTCATTTTCATCTTTATTATTATTATGATATTATCTCATTTTGATGATTTTATTATTTACAATTAATTTATTCATTAAAAATAATTTTAAAATATAATTTGATAAAAATTAAAATTAAAATTAATAATTATTACTACTATTTTATTTAATTTTATCACTATAATATTAATTTTTTTCATTTTAAAATAAAAATGAATAATTATATAATTATTATATTATTAATATAATTCTAAATTTATATTAAAAAATGGGTTGGCCCAGATAGGTACACGGGTCATGCCGTACTGGCACGTGGGTTGTGCCGTGCTGGGCTATTTTGGTGGGTCGTGTCGTGCCAGTCCATATGCCACCAAATGATTGCCCAACCCGTCCATGACTAATGAGCCATGCTGGCACGGTCCACCAAAAAAATAATATGGGTCGTGCTAGCACCACCCATATTGAATTGGACCGTACTGGGCTTCGTGCTGCCCGTCCATTTTACCATCTCTAACTATATATAAAGCAAAAAAAAAAAACGCTCAATCATCGAGGGTGATATAAGAAAACAATAGTAACTGTTAACATTTCCTCTTTAAATTTATGCAAAATCAAATGGGATATAAATAGTGAGATGGAGGGAGTATTAAACATAGATGCCATTAAATGAGTAGCATTGACTGCCTCTAAGAGGAAAGATGAAAATAATGCGTGAATGAGTAAGGAATAAAAAATCAAATGCACATATGAAAATCACTTTGTAATTAATTAACATTTGATAGAGATAAATTCTCTTGCATCTTATCTTACTAATCATTTTGCTGTTTTTTTTTTCCATTTTTATTTTTTAGATAAAAATTGTTAATTCATCTAATATTTATTGGTGTATTTAATGATTTTGCAGTGACCGCTTTGCTCTTCCTTTTTTTTTTTGGGCCAAAACACATGTATTTGTATTCAATTATCTACAAGATTTACAAAGAATCTTAACAAAAGTCAAAAAGCTAAAGTCTCCAGACAAAAGAGAACTAAAAGCTGTCTTCTATCCAAAGACTTCCGATCTACAAAAAATTATCGAGGGGGAGCAGTAATCCATCCCGGCTTAAGACGTGCAACAACGAGGATTGGGGGTAACACCCGATCTCCAAGACACATCCCCTTCTCTGACTGAGCAGCCACCCAATCAGCAGCCATATTGGCGTTTCTCTTCACCTGCTTGAACTTTATTTCTTCAAAATGTTTTTCCTTCATCTTTATGTTCCAGAGAATTGGCTCAATACTCCAATCTATATTCCCATTTTTCCTTTGCTGGCTTTCTGAATCTGTTTCTAAGATTATCTTCTTTATTCTCATTCTGCGTCATCTCAATACCTTCCCTCATAGCAATAGTTCCTGCCATTAAAACCGAATCTGAGCCTATTTTTCCATGTGTCCCTCCAATAAGTGCCCCATTACTGTTCCTTGCAGCTACACCAAAGCCAGCTTTTCCTTCCTTCAGATTATAGGCTCCATCAACATTTATTTTTATCCAATCGTGCCCCACTTTGGTCTTTAAAAAGTCTTTTTTATTCCTTTTTCTTTTATTTGCAGAGGCCTTCGCTCTTTAAAAAGGTCAATCTTAAGTTCACACGGAATGTTCAAATATTGGTTACCAATGTGAACATATTTACCTATTCATTTAATGCTCTAACGCGTTACATTCTCTTAATACAGTAAATTCAAGAATTTATAACGGGTCTTTGTAAGATTAACGCGGTACATTCTCTTACCCATTTGCCAGCTTTGTCTCTTTCTTTCTTCTGTATTTTACTTAACGAGTTCTTTTTTAATGATTTCTGGCCTGGACTTATATGGACTGTTACTTGACAACGTCGGACAATGTACTTTGACATTCGGACATGAATTTGAGACCATGGTTTTTGGGCATACTCATTATGGATGATTCCCAGGGTACCTTTAATCTGTCATTACAGCATTAAGTCTGCTTATGAGCTTTTGAAGAATGGAGAAAAAAGTGATTCTGGGAATTGGTCATGGATTTCGAAACTCAAAGTCACCTTTTTGTTTGGCAATGTCTTCACTCTATCCTTTCGACTTCTGACCTGCTCATGAATAGGGGAATGGAGGTTTCTCCAACAGCCGCCTCTGTTCCCTCTCACATGAGACAATCCATCACCTCTTACAAGAACATATTGGGGCTTTCTTTTCTCCAACAGTTAACCTCTTACCCTTCAAAGTCTGATAGTTTCCCGTATGCTGTCATCTACAAGGAAAGCCCTGAATATTGCCAACCCCTCTAGCACTCGATCACCTTATATTAAAAGCATTAAATTGCCCCTGCAACACCAGAATTTAGTTTACAAATCCACAAGAAGTCAGAGGGGGACTCCTCCCAGTTTTTCAAGGCCTATCCTAACAAGCATATTAAATTCTGGACTCCGGGTGCTTGAGATGGTGATACGGGTTTCTTCAAAAATTGAAGAGGTAAAAGTAGGTACCATCAAGCATCAACTATATGCAGAGCCGAACAAAAGATATCAATAAAACTGAAACCACCAGCAGAAAAAGAGCTGCCTCCATAAAACCTACAGCTCCTATGGAGCGACTTACCCAAAAACCAAAGCAACTAATTTACCATCCTCAGCAATTCAGACCAATTTATACAATGCTTATGAGAAGTAAATTGCAACAAACTGGATGGCATTGGGTATTAATATTCATCAAACATTAACCCGACACATGAAGTAATGCCAAATTGCCAATAATACAACATCGATCCCATGTTGTAAAGATACCATAAAGATTAAGACAGGTTCTTCATTGATTCAATATGAGAAAGTGAACCAGTTACGTTGAGGCTTAGTGGCAGAAAGCAATTAACAGCTGATACGAAAATGACAAATAATTGGATTTAATTGAAGGGAAACAAGAGTGACTACCACAAGCAAATCTACATGATAAACTTCAAAAGAAGCTCCAACTAAAAGCATGAAAGGAGACTTAGTTACGAGGGGCTCTGTGTCTTTCTGTAACAGCATTTAGTCCTTTCTTTGCAGTCCGTGCATTGGTCTTAGTGCGCTGTCCTCTGCAAGGCAACTTATCTTCATGCCTGATCCCTTTGTAGCACTGAATACCCTTCAATCTGGTTATGTCCGCATTGATACATCGTCTCTAGATCAGCCAACAAACAAATAATGTTAGAGAAAGTAAAATTTCTCAAGCAGGGAAGTAGAGTAGAGGTACAAGTTTATACCAAATCTTCTCCAATGACATATGTGGAAGACAGATACTCACGAAGAGACACAAGTTCTCTTCCAGTTATTTCCTTAGTGAGTTTGTTATCTATATTGAGCTCACTTAAAATCTGGCGAGCTCGGGTACGGCCAACTCCAAAGATACTCTGCAGAGAAACTTCAAGTCGCTTGAAGTCTGGAATTTCAGCACCTCCCACACGAATGCATTGTACTTTTATTCCATGGAACTGAAGAAAAACAATAAGACAACAATCATTTCCAGTTGGTACCAGGAATACATAGAACAAAATTCCTGATTACAACTCTCAAACTCAGCTGATCCCAATTGAAGTATAGACCTTGGCCTAAAAAAATGTGCGGATAAGTATATGATCTTATCGGATTTGCAGCAGAGCAACTTCAGGGTAAAGTCTAATCTAATTTTACAACAACAAGGATTTTCCCTAAATTACTAATATCTATTATGGAGACCGGAGTGTAACAGACAGAGTCAACAACCCAGAAACGATATTATTCCAATCTTGCATAAATGGTTAGCTTTGAAACTAAAATGATATAATCATAAACCTTGGGAAGATGCCTTTACGTATATAGATCATAACATAAAATTCTTAAAACGTAGACATTTTCTAGCGAACGAGAACTAAGGAGCGAAACTAACCGTTATGGTTGGAAGGAGCCGTTGACTGATATCAGACAGAACTCCAACTGAACCTCGCAAACCCAACATTTCTGGAACTTGGTTAAGCGTAAGACATGACGAGAATCAGCAGATAAAAACCAGAACATACATTGATATTGATTCAAAGAGAAGTGGCAAGAGGGGTTTCTCAAGGGTTTTGTTTATTCGAACTGGGATGTTGGAAGTGGCCACTGGGCTGGAACTGTAAACAATCCTTTGGGCTATACGAGTCTTTTGAAGCTCAAAAGCCCAACTTAAGCATCCAATCTATTCGCCGTCTTCGATAGCCCAAAAAAGGTTCCTTTTTTTTTTTTTTTTTCTTCTCTTCATCTTCTCATTGATGAATGATGCCATTGGGTTTGGGCTAATTTGCTTATCATAATTTATAAATAAACATAAAAATATTAAATACAGCTATATATTTATTGCAAAAGCTCGAATTTGTTAATACAGGGAATCCCAGTTCATTGATCCATAGCCTATCTATGTCAAACTTTATTCAGATACATATATGAAGCTATAATCACCAGACACTTTTTGCTTAGATAAAATACGATTTAACTCGTTAAACAAGCATATACTACATGTTAAAGATAAAATGTCTACATGGTTCATTGCCATTGTTGATGTTGTCGGTTGTCACCCTTAGCATTATGCACCATCCTGCCAATTGGTTGGGCTGCCTGCGGGGCCTTGAGCCTGACCAGTCCATCCACAGTTACTTCCAACTGGAACTCCAGCTCCACTGCTGCCGTCGCCAGTGCAACCGTAACTATCAAGCGGGCTATTATAACCAACGTCGTCACCAGATGATGATGAGCTGGAGCTGCCGCCCCAACCGTATCCAAACCTACTACCGTCCGGATTCACTCCCGAACCTGATCCATAGCTAACGCTGCTACCATCAGGGCCTGAACCTGTTCCCCAACTATAACTACAGTCTCCATCAGGGCTATTGCCATGTCCATACTGAAAATCCCAACCATCACCGGAGTTTAAACTACTGCCTCCTTCATTGGCTTGACGAGCCATGATGGTTTTGCCTTGTTCTACTTCCATGTGATCAGCCTCAGAAATTGCTTCCTGTGAGGTAGAGGGACATGTGCAAAGTAGTACTACGGCAGCCACTAGCAGTGCAAATTTTAGTATCCATCGTCGTCCTTCAGTCTTTGTCATCATTTTTTCCTTCAGAGGCGAAGAGAATTCAGCTTTTGTAAAACTTTGATGAGCGATATACATGTATATATGGGGTCGAGCTGCTTGTGAATCAAGAAATCAAGAACCCACCTATTTGACATGATCTGTATAAACTATGTCTAAACATGAAAAAGAAAACTAATTTATTGAGGATTGATTTTCGTATTAAATTACATTTAAGTACTGTGACTACAAATGAAACTCTTCCAAGTAAGCCCCTTCCAACATCTACTAAGGTTTTGGTGGAGAACCATACGGCCACTCTCTTTGATCCGTAGAAAATACCAAATTTAGTTGCGGCATTTATATGATCACCAAGAGATGATTATTGTGAATGGTTCACGGTTAAGTGAAGCTGGAAATCACACAAAATGCATGTCCATGAATCTTGGGTCCTTCCAATGAGATATTTTAACCACTTCGCTCCAGGGTTGTAAATTGCTTGTTAATTTCAAAGACTTTTCCTCTCTTAGGAGAAGGGGAATGCAGGAGTTAAGATTCGATGAGATCGATAAGTAAATTGTTTAGGTTTAACCTTAATTAACTGCGTACAGCGTACTCGCCAATTTCATAAACTTTTCCATCCTCAAGGTTGGCAACATTTCATACAAGAATTCGAACTCAAACTTTTAAAAAATAGTCAAGTATTTTGACTTGAAATCATGGTTACTAATTTAATTTTTTTTAATAAACCCCTCAATATCCAGTAACCACATTAAATCTAGTTAATCCGGATTTAATTGTATAAACTAAAATTACGTGAAAGTGAATTTATCAACACTGTAAAGACACGTGCTAGTAAAAGGAAAAAAAGGAAATAAGTGGTTAACAATGATATTCAATGAACATTGTGATCACTAACTATGAGTTAGTTAACAATAAAGCAATATCACAGAAGTAAGACTAAATTTTATCGTTGGTCACTCAATTTTGATTGATTTCCTACTTTGATTATTAATGCTTAATTTGTCCCAACAAGATCATTAAAGTTTGATAAGTATATTAAATTTGGTCACTCTAACATTTTCCATCCAACCAATTAATGAAAAAATGATGTGGCAACCATGACATTTGCCATGTAAGTGCCACATCACCCAAAATCCACATCAACTTTCTATTTTCCTCTTCTTAATAATTTAATTCATTTTACACTCATATTTACTTTGTTAAATTAAAAGAGTGAAAAGAAGAAGGGAAAAAAAAGCTGACATAGATGTTCTGGGTGATGTGGCAATTTACACAGTAAATGACGTAACTGCCACATCATTTTTCCTCAATTGATTGGATGGAAAATGTTAAAGTGGCCAGATTTGATATATTTATTAAACTTTAGTGACTTAATTGGGATAAATTAAACGTCGGTAATCAAAGTGAAAAATCTGTCAAAGTTGAGTGGCCAATGATAAACTTTACTCTAGAAGTAATTTTTAATTTTATTGAGTAATACTATACGACCCGCCTATTTTTACCTCGCTTCTTATCTCGTCTAACGTGACTTATCATTTATTTGGTCTCACTTTCTTTTTTTTTAAAATCCTATCACAACAATCCTATCAAATTTAAAAAATTTATCCATAATAAGTAGTAACCAATTTTTTAAAAAATGAGACTAAACTTTGTGATAATTGTGAAAGTTACACTACGCAAGACAGTAGCAGGATGGAGTAGGCTGATAAAAAGGTTCTTTTGAATTTTTGTTAGATTGAAAATACAAATCTAGGTAGCTGACGCGGCATAAGGTTCATTACCACGTAGGAACAATGAAGCGGCACATGCATCCACAAACCAAACGAGCTTTCCATCTGGGGGCGAGATTATATGGGCCGGATGTGACCCGATGGGCTTTCGGCTTACCATTGCATCCATGAAAGGACGGGCCAGATCCGTCCCCGAGGCCACGATCGCCACGTTGGCGGCCGCGTTGATCACGGGGAGAGTGAGGGTCACGCTCTCTGTCGCAGAGTCGTTTGAAACACAAGCAACCCACTGAGACTCCTCGTGCAAGACCGGTTGATTAGGATGAAAAGACGCCACGTTGCCCTGGGGCCCTAAAGAGAGAAGGACGAGATCGAATCTAGGACAGTCGGCCGATGGAGAAACTTGGACCGTTCGATTTTTGACTTGTTGTCTGATGGAGAACTCATAGCTATTGGCTGCTGATTCCCCTGCCACTCCGTGACTTACAGAGATAACGTGTGTTGACGGTAAAGGAACCTGTATTAAATTCTAATAATTCAAGACTTTGGAGTTTAATTTAACCCTCCGCTAATACTAATTATAAATAAATATAATAGTTTCATTTAATTTAAAAACAGATAATACTATTTACACCATATTCTTCTTATACTCACTTTAACTAATTGTTTAGAAATGGAACTGTTCAAAGAAACTTGGGACCCAAAGATTAAGAGATTAGAGATCAAACAAGAATAGAAATAATATACTTGGTAGTTCAGGTAGGAAGACCGTCGTTTTCTTTATATTCACCTTATTTCTTAACTAATTGTTCATAAATACTCTTTATTTATTTATTTTTATATAAAGTAGGCATTATATACAGATACAAAAATAATTATTAGTATTTTTTTAATACCAAAAAGAATGTTCTACCATTTTTTGGGATACACTAATAATTTTTTTTTGTAAATAAGCATTCTTAGGGTATTCCATTCAAGATATATTAATAAAGTTTTGCCAAAAAGGAAAATCATTAATTTAGAGATATTAGTATCAAATTTTTTTTATATATTTTAAGTATCTGATAATCTTCTGATTAATTCAAAATTAAATTGCATTAGACTCCAAATATAAAAAAAGTTATCTCAAGCGTATTTTCTCCAATTACAAAACATTATATAGGGGCATGCTTAAGAGAAGATGTTTGTATGAAATTTCTATTTGGAAGGTGAAACAAATTGACAGGGCAAGATACAATAGTACACGAGAGAAAAGGACAAAAGGAGCTGTCAAGTCCTAAAACTTTTTGCACACAACGAGTGTAGAACCCGAACACTCCTACTCCGTCTTTCAAAACTGCCATTTAATGTCAACTTTATTCTGGTTGCTCAAAAAAATACCGCAAAAATTGCAAACCATATCCAAAACCAGAACATACTCTTAACGAATTGCTAGAAGAAATATTATTTAATTCAAATTTAGGAATCTCAGCTAAGGCTCAACTTCATAATCGAGAAAACAGAGAGAAGGGAATCAGAAAAATAACCTTGGAGATGAAACTCTCTTTGGCTTGCCAATATAAGCTGTCAGGGTGTCGTTTGGCCACAACGTTCTCCTCAGCCCAAAATACATACCATTTCGACCAGTCCACCACCCTCAAGAACGGTGCCTTTGTCAGTTTCCTGCATTTCCAAATCATGCATGTATGTTAATCTAAGGGAAATTAAGGAAACGTTAAAAACAAATACTATATATAGTGTAGTGTTCATGCAGATTCAAAACAACCCTAAACGCTTTGGAATGTCTCCTCCTGAGAGAACAAGAGAGAAAGAGCCTCTCTCTTTGACGGCAGTTTCAGCAACTTGAAGCACATGGTCGGCAAGCCCTGACGACAGTTCTTCACTGCTATCAAATAGCCTCAGCTCAGCTGCCTCTCTCTTCTCCATTGCCTGCTGCAACCCAAACTTTTCTCTCTTCTCAACAGGTAACTTACAATATACACAGACTACTGGCAAGCTAGCGGGCAGCAGGAAGAAGATATACAACTAGAGAGAAATTGAGAGGGCGAGAGATATATAGAGACAGAGAAAGTGTTATAGAGTGTATTTTAACTGCAGGAAAGAAGACATGAATTGAAAATGATGGAGGCTTTCATAATTTCACGTTTCCTGAAGAACTATGAGAGCATTAAAAAAATTAATTTCACCTTTCCTGAAGAATTATGAGAGCATTTATAAAAGTACCAAACTCTTTCCCTCCCATCAAGAGGGGATACATGAGCTTGGGAAACCCTCCTAGCTGTAACTACGAAAGTGCCCCTCGTCGCTTCTCAAGAGATTTGATGTTTTGGGGCAACGAAAGCATGACACATATGTTCTTCTATATAACACCTTTCAAAAGTTTGACTGAAACCGGATAAGTATGAAGTAACTGGAGAAAACAGTTAATGGCCGGCCTACGGGAGGACCAGTAATATGCAAAAGCCATTTATTTAGTTATTACCCTTCAAATTTCTGGAATCGCAAAGCTCAAGTACTTATTACTCGTCTTTTCTTTTGTATTCTTTTGGGTTGCGTTTTTATTTTCCTTTACTTTCGAGGCAAAGTTAAAGATAGAGGTACTATGTATATTACTTGCTAGAGACGGCTACCGGCTTACATTCCTAATGAGGACTTCGTTTTTTCATCCTCTAGCGGAATTCATCAACTAATTTTATAGGCTAACAATATAATGATTGAGAAAACAATCAAACAATTGTGTATAAGTTTAGGAACAGGTTTCCACTTTCCACCCAAAAAAATGTTTAGGAATTGGAGATCAAGTAGAGATTTACAAAATTTATTGAACTTTCATTTATAAATTTTTTGGATTTACAGATCTTTTGCCAATACAAACTTTTGAAGATTCAAATTTGGATACCTTCCACAACCCTTCTAAGCTCTTACCACTTTAACAAATTTATATTGGTGATTTATGACACTTTTATTCAAGTTGTATGAGACATTACCTAAAATATATAGTTATAAGTTTTTGAGTTATATTAATTAGAGTCAATTTTCTTTTGGCTTAATACCCAACTTGATTTTTGAATTATACAAAAATAGAAAAAAAATGATAAATTGGTTTCTGAACTTCTATTTTTGAGAAAAATTATTAGGTAGGTCAGGCGTACCACATCATTTATAGGCCCGACCAATGAAGTTGTAACAACTTAAAAAATTTCCTAAAATTAAGGCACTAATTTGACAAAGATTTAGCCCCACGTTATGAAGAAAGAGAATTTAAAGGATAAGTACTTAAATTTAGACTATAATTGTGGTAGGGTTTTAGTAATTGTATCAAAATCCTTGAGTTGTTGCAACTTTATCGGTCGGGTCTATAGATGACGTGGTACACCCGGCCTACCTAATAGTTTCTCTATTTTTGGACACATAAGTTCCTGGATAGTTAAAAACTTAACGAAACCGTTTGATCACATATTTACCATTAACATGCCTTTTCATTTTAATTTTTAAATTTAAAAATAAAAATCACGATTCTTAATTTTTTACGATTCCGTTAAGTTTTCGTTTATTCAAACACTTATATGTTTCAAAATAAAAGTTGAATGACCAATATATTCTTTTTAGTATAATTTAAAGACTAAATTTAGTATTAAACCATTTTCTTTTATATATAGTATGATTATGGGGTAACTTGACTTTGTTTATACCTAATTTATTCTCCTAAATGATTTTAAAGAATAAATATCTTTCCATCGACTTACCGCATTCATGATTTTATTTCATATATACCTCAAAATCAAGTTTGTTTTAATGGTGTACAAGGACTTAATTAACATGGTGAAAAGATGGTTCAAATATATATGGCTACCAAGACTAATAAAAATTAACTCCAACAACCATAAAAATGAAAAAGTTATTAAATTGATGAGTTTTGTCATATTAGACGTGCAAACAAGACAAAAAAAACATGTTCATAAATATTGGTACCCAGCTGCCTACTGCAAGAGCGTACGCATGGCCAGGTAAAACAAGAAGGGCCAATCGTACGTAGCGACAAAATAAGAGAGACCATATGCCTGTTGTGGCCAAGCCTACCCTTGGGACTGGTCAGACCAGAACAAAGTAACTTGTCTTCGACTTCGACTTCGTATACAAGTACTCCTTTTAGTGTGTGTAATCTTTGCCACTGATCATCGATCAGTTTCTTCAATAGGCCCACAAATATTATATGGTTCAAAACATCATATGATGAGACAATCAAAGCAAATTTCCAAATTGTTCCTTGCGTTAAAATAAATTAAGAAGGAAATTAGTTTCAAGTTTGGGTTCAATAAACAAAGGCTTGGAATTGGAGAACTGCCTATTTACACTGTAGAAAAAACGTCCATGTGATGGGAGACATGAAATAGAAATTGCGCACTTTTGGTCTATTAAATTAAGTTCATGCCTTTATAGTAAACAGAATATACACTACCAAGTACTAATCTACGAAGGCCTTTTGCTGGTTATCTGTTCTTGATCACTTTCTTTGTTTTTTTTTTTTTTTTTAATGCATGGATTGAAAGCTGAAAGAGTCTAGATATACGGTAAACATGAAGATTCAGAAATCTAGAGGAGGGAATTAACTATTAGTTTAAAGTCCTCAAAGCTAACAGCTCCATCTCCATCGGCATCCATGGAAGCAATAACACCTTGGCAATCCTCCAGGGACAACTCTACTCCAAGATTCCCCATAACTTGGTATAACTCCGGCGCAGTCACGGCCTCATCCTCGCCAATATCGAAAGCTTGGAAAGTGCTCCTGAGAAAATTGGCGAGGTCCCCAAGTTCCATGTCCTTGGTGTTCATGTCCAGGAACTCTTCGATGCTCAGCAATCCGTCCTTGTTGCTGTCTCCTTGTTGCATCATTGCCCTCACATCTTGTTCGCTAGCGTTGTAGCCGAGCGAACCCAGGATTCCGCCAAGCTCTGCAGCATTGATTGCGCCATCGTTGTCTGCATCAAATGCTCTGAATGCCTCCACCAGACCAAGGACATGGCTCAGTGTCTCAGTTTCTGCAGACAGAGACCCCGATTGAGCCATGGGTACCCAAGCGCTTAAATTCACCTATTCAAAACTTATTACCTTGGCTTTAATCCTTGGACGTTCATCCATTCCTATAAATAAACTATAGTTGTGAATCGAAATGGATTGGATCACATATTCCTTTTTGGCAAGGTGGCACCTTTGTGTCGACATAAAGTTGAAATGATAGGGGAACAAACGTCAGATTCTTATGCTTAAAGGTTGCTAATCTCCTTATCCTCAAAAGATTTTTGTTAAAATCATTCTCTTGCTTTGTGTAATAAGATGATTGGGGCAAATTTCGAATCCCCATTTCCCCAATAACATATGTTAAGTTTCATATTAGTGTTACTCTTCAGTATTCACCTACTAATCAATGGAATCCATTTCCCTGTCAAAGTTGTGTCCAGCTAAACATTATCTTGCCTTTTCTGGATTCTTTGATTCTTGATGATAACAGATGCCAAAATGCACTTCCATATTAATAGTGACGCGTATTCCCTAAAAAATAATAATAATAATAATAATAATAGTGACACATATATACCCAACACGGAGCCGTTGTTTCTCAACAAAACTAGGAAAATAAACAATAATATTAAGTATGGTTTGGGCCTTCATCCGTAAGAAAAAGGGTCTTAGTGGCCTGCGGCTTTTAACCCACATTACTTGGAATGGGAAATCACTTTGGGCCTAACTAAGCTCTGGTTTTTGGACAGGCTTTAGCAGATCAATTCTGACGATATTTTTGGAAGTTTTACGGTGCCCAAGTGACGTTGTAATTATGAGTAGTGGGCCAAATAAACTCTATTCTACTCCTAAAAATAGCATGCTTTCTAACAGAGATACCCAAAAACAAGTTCAATCCCCCTAGCCTGCGGAATCCACGCCTGCATGCTGCATGTGAGCTTTTCTTCTTAAGCATTCCAAATGGATACGTAATTCTTGATATGTGAAATCTGAAATATAGAGCTGAAGTGGTCAATTATTTGGGGAGAACGATTCAAGTTCGCTTTGCTGTATCTATCAGAGAGATATAAATCCCAACCACAAAATAAACATGGAATCAAAACCCTCTGTATTGGATTAAGTATTGACATAAACCAATTAGCATTTCAAAATCCTAAAACGTCCATGGGTTTCGTGATCAGTAGCCCTTTCTTGTCGTCTCACCAGGATAGCTTTTGTAAGCTTCCTCAAAATCTTCTGGTTCTCGGCAGAAGAACAGAGATTATATATCACTATAATCACTGAACGTGATTGACAGGAAAACAAGAAAGCAAATGACAATTAGGTACGATCACTGGTCCTGTCTGCCCACAGGCTCCCCACCTTATCCCCAATTTTGACCCTGTCCACCACAAAATATGAAAATTGTTCTGTGTCTGCATGCGCAAATCTCTCTCACCATGCCATTGGTGACCTTGTACATCTTTCTCAAAACCTTTTCTCGGTTCATAATTCTCCATCCTTCTTGTCAAACATGTAGAGTTAATTATGATCAGAAAGATGCTTAGTTTGAAGATATTATAGCATCGAAGAGTCATTCTCGATAAGGACGTGAAAGAAAAAATATATATCACTTGGAGGAGTCACTAATAACGTTGTGCCCACAGATGTTTCTGACAGCCAAGTTGGTGTTCTTCCAATGGCAATGTCGATGTTTTCAACTTTAAAAGACTGCCATTTGTTTCTCTTTGAAAAATCTCTGGCTCCATTAATTCTTGTGTGTCGACGTCGAAAGCTGCTGGAACATGCATGGGATGGATGGATATGTGTTGAAATTAATCCCACTTGTGGGAAATTATTATTGCATTCAGGCACCATTAAGATAAAAGGATGCTTGCTTACCGACTGAAACAATGGAGTCAAATCTACGAATTAACTTTAAAATTGTACAAGAAAATGGAGAATATTAGGGGTTTTCTAGGGCTGGTTCAAAATCTGTTTATCTTAATTATAGGAGGCATAATGTCAAACCTGGCCCGTAATCTTTACCAAAAGTGTCAAATAAGTCCTTATTATGTACTTTCAATTGGGTCAAGTAAGTTCTTATTCTTTCAATTTTTATCAAATCAGTCCGAATATGGACCGACCCATAGTAGTCACGGATTCCATTTGTTCCCTTAAGTTTTTACCTGAAGACAAAGTTAGAGAATACTATATAACACCAAAGGGCAGAATAATTTCAAAAGGGCCAAAAATAGATTAATAGAGAGCGGCGGCCGCAAGCCCTCAATTTTTTTTTCTCTTAAATATGGTTTTTGTTTATGTATTAATTAATAAGTAAGTACGATAATATGGGTTATTGGTACAGTTACTAGTACTACTATAAATTACTTGGGAATAAGAGTCCCACAGGAGTTGGGAAAGTGACAGCCCATTCCTAAGTTGCTGTCCTCCGCCACCAGACAGCGGAGCATCACTTTGAAGAACAAATTATAAATAAATAAATGATCAAATTGGTAGCCCCCAAAGTCCTTGGAGGCCATTTCCAAATTGGTTGGACGCTTACTACTATATTCTACCCTACCAACTATAATTAATTATTCAACTCATTACATTTCAAAGATAACATAACAAAATTCCTGTTTGACGTTTCTTTTAGCATAAATAAATTGGGTATTTGTTTCTTGTTCTATTTTATTACGTAACGTTTCTTAAATGCAAATCTAGTTGTATTTTCTGCCTTTGTTACTTACTATATTAGTAACATTAATACTGCTCTTCTGCCGGCTTTAAGAGCGGCTTAAGCCCATAGTTTCCATCCCAAGCCTTCAGCTTTCTTAAAAAATGTAAATTAAAAGAAGGGGGGCTCTTGGCATCATCATGGTGGCTGATTAAGAAAAGTGCATTCTTTCCATGATAGTCAAAGGTACTTTTAGGAACAAAGTGCAAGTGGTCTACTAGAATTGGTTTATATATCTACCAATTTTTTATTTGATCCTCATTAATTCAAACAAATTAATCAATATACAATTAGACAACGTTAAAACCATTTATCAGAAAACCAAACGTATAAAAACCATTAAACCACATGACTGATTTTGGCGGTTTTCATCATAGCAATATATTTGTTCAATGACTGATTTTGTTTGCGATAGTGCACACATTAAGGAATTAATAGTGATGCTCGAACCTAAATCCTCTTGCTTTGATCGAGAAGAATAAAAAAAATTAACCGATTAAACCGAATAATAATTTGACATAAATACTTCTAACTTATCTTAACGGATACCTTTGCTTGAAAGCCAAAATCTTCTTCTCTAGTTTGATAGTATTACTGTTACAGTTGAAAAAACTGGATTTGAAAAAAGTACATTTAAAAAGTAGTATTTTATAAGATTGTTGTGAAAAAATGCTGTTGAGATTTCAGTTTCCATTGATTTGGCCGGTAGATATTAATTCAGATGTTAAATCTTTGTGTCCTTTTCATAACTAAGTTAATTTGAGATTAATTTTGCCAACTTGTTTGTGAATGATTAGAACAGGATTTAGTTAAATGTGTAGCGGCTAAGATTAAGATAAGGAGATTCCATCCAGAGGGAAGTAAGCTGTAAGTAAAAAGACTCTTCCAAAACAACATGCCCATTAAAATATATGAGAATCAGGGGAGCTCATAGAGATCCAGTAGTAAAATATGATGTAAAATAAGATCTTGCAACCGTATAATTAATAATTAAAGAGTACAAGATTAAAGTGTAATTAATCAATGTATTTGACCATACATTGCACTCAAACTCAGGTGACCACCAAAATATCAAAATGAAAATGATTTGCGGGTTTGAGTCCCACTTAGATATTAATGACTTTGAATAATAGATAAGGTGTGATTTTAATTAAATTAAATGGAAGAGCAGCTGAGACGAAAAGAGAATACAGACAAAAAAGGAAAAAAATGAAAGCAAAGGGGCCAATTGTAAGAGGGAGCGCGGAAACTAAGCAGCAGTACTTGGTGACCCTTCAGACATTCCAAGGAACCAAAGGTTGAAATGGGTGGGCTGGTAAACTTGGCTCACGGCAACAGGAGCAGCCAAATGCAAAGCTCTGCATCGGACGCGGCGGTTGCGAAAAAAGAGCGGTAGAGCACTGCTATTTTGGACCCACGCTAGCTAAAGCTAGCTGCGCGCTGTACTTCACCATTCTTGGCTTTCGTGGTTTTTATTTTCCTATATGTTTTGTTATTTAGCGATGACAAATGGGTCGGGCTAGACCACACATCACATTGATCTGTCTCTGTATTCTATTCTGCTCCTGTAAATTTGCATTTAATATATTTTACATTATTTATGCAAACGCTGGATATGCAAGTGTGCTGCCTTTGGTCAGTTCTATCTTGTGGTTTTGCTCGTTATGTGATGTTTCACAGAACCGAATCGGCCGGTTGATCATTTTTCGAAATTTAATGCATAAATCATGTACATTCCTAGCCTCTGGGATAGATGAGTTCATTCTATCTTTAAGTGAAAGATGAAATTTCACTTAGCATACTTTTTATAATATCTAGATGTCATCTGATTACTCGCGCAACAATTAACTATCACACGTAAAAATTTTGTCAAGATATGATCAGGATGTCAAAAGTACAAAGTGAGAGGCTCGTGGAAGATATTCGTAAAGAAACTGTGTGGGGGACGAAAATCCTGGTTATGGGCATCTTGGAATGGACGAAATTCCTAGTCTTTTCTCTCATTTGCAGCCGTTTGGCTTGCGAAGTAATTAGTACCATATATATATATATATATATATATGTGTGTGTGTGTGTATCACGTGGATAAATTTTCGGATCCTGTTTGATGAGTAGATAGATTTTCGTTCAAACAAGTTGTGTAACTATCCAATCGTTGTAAGTTCACTGAATCTTTCAACTATCTTTTTGGTCAATGCAGGAAATTAAGTTCGAGCGATTGCCATTTCTTCAGGTGGGACCAGAGAAATCAAGCTTCCAATAGCCTCTTTTTCTTCTTTCTGTAAGCATAAATATGGTTCACGCGTGGCAATAAATAAAGGAAAAATCACTATCGACAACCGTGATGTAACTAGGTAAAAGTTGTTTTCGTATTGAATCATTATGAGAAACCATTGGCTTTTGTGTTACTGTTGTCTCGTTTCCTGGAGAGGATATATAAAACGATAAGATTGTCGATTCTATTACACTAATGCGTGGTCATAGGTAGCTGGTCACTAATTATAGTCAAATAAGGAAGATGAAAATATATATATCAACTCTCTCATGAGTCATGTCTCACTTTCATGTTTCTTTTTTCATTTTCAATCCCCATTTATACAAAAATGTAAGAAAATTTCCTTATGTGTATATATATATATATATATATAAAATAAAATATATAGAGCTATCGTGTTCTTGAATATATATTACTAACCCTAGTCTATTAATTCGAAATTAATTCATTTCAAATCAAAATCGTAAAAGATAAAACACTTGCGATATTAAGTGCATTTCATTCGTCTTCTCACTGCTTTATACAGGTTAGTTGGTCATTGACTGTTTCCCATGGTGCCATCAACGTCAAATTTTATGGCCATCGAGTGGGATATACTCATACATTGGGCTGGACAAAATTTCTTTAGCAAGATTTGACGTTTGGATATAGTTATCACTGCATAGATATGCATCTTCTTATATATTAATCCTTAACCCAAAGTCCAAAATACAATTAATTTGGGTTTCAAAAAAAATCGTCTCTTGTTTTTTTTTTTTTAACCAAAGGTATCGATCGTCCTTATTAGAATAAAAGTCATTAAACAAATTAATACTAATCAGTCCACAACGATGACATTCAAAACCTCAGTAAAGGGAGTCTTTGAAGTTATACCATGCCTTTAATTAATCAGCGAGGTATTTCAGCTCTCATGAATAAGGACATTGGAATTATTTTTCTCCATAAAAAACGACATACTACGAAGGAACATATATATATATATATAGGAAAGAACAAATTAAAAAGAAAAAAGGAATTATACAAGGATCATAAAATATTCATATATATACAGGCTTTCATCATCCCAACCCATAATTCAGCCCCCTAAAGACTCCTCCTCTTTGTTTAAAAAACCAACAAAGAATCCTTGGTGTCATAGTTCATCTTCTCCAAATTTGGTTGCACAGCGAACTGAATCATTGGCGGCGGCCCACAGGCCAAGGCAAGAGTGTCTTTGGACCCTTCAGGAATATGATCCCTCAAAATACTCTCGGTGATGAATCCCATGCTATATTGCCATCCTTCTCTGATCGATTCTTGCACTACATACCAAACCTTTAATCGGTCATGTTTCTTGGACCACCCATCGAGCTCTTCTTTCAGCAAAATATCGTCCTCGGTCCGGTTGGCGTAGACCACATACATCTCCGTCTCGTCCTCGGGGTCCTTCAGGATTGCCTGGACGACTTGATAAATGGGCGTGATCCCTGTCCCACCAGCCAACATTGCTAGCTTCTTAGCAGACTTTGGTTTGCCATGAACCAAGAAATTTCCACGCCCGCTATATTCAATGTGACCTAAAGGTCCCTTCACGTCTAGGAATGACCCTAGTGGGAGAGAGTCCAAATATTGTGACATAAGCCCTCCATTGGGAAATTTCGGGTGCACCCCTTTGAAATAAATCTTGACCACTAGATCAAAGTAGCCCACCTCGTCGATTTTACTGGTTGGTGTGTAGGCTCTCATGCAAAGCTTATCATCGATCGTGGCACACAAAAATATGTGCTTCCCGACTGGTAATCCTAAAACTTGATCTTCCGAAGGCAAAGCGAATCTGAACAAACGAACGTCGTGGGAGATTGATGTTTTTTCGACTAGTTTGCATGGGATTTTCTCACGTGGAACCAACGCTACAGGTCTTGTCGGGATAACTTCTTTAATAGGAGCTAAAATGCTTAGGTTTGAGGCCCCATGCACGGAGTTATTAGGCGATGAAGCTGAGGAGTCGGAAGCATAACCGGTCGTCATCAACTCACCTATCCGATAATCTTCCAACATATTCTTGGCTTTATCGGAGTGAATAGCGTCAAACTCCTCAGTGCAGTCGGTTCCGGCGTTGATCAAAATGCTGTCAGTACCACCAGGGTGATCCTTGAGGAACCGAGTACAATCATAGACGTGACCGTGGACAACGATCCAAGCAGAGTCAGCAGAGTTGTGTTTATTCACCTCGGACATCGAAAAAGCTTTGGAGGCAGTGTTCATGAAAGGAGACGAGACACTCTTCTTCAAGGTCTGGTTGGCATCGTTTGATTTCTCTAGGTGTTTTTCCTTCGCCATCCATCCACCGGATTGGTTGCCCGGCAACGTCGGGTGCTCGAAAACAATGCCGATTTCTCCTCTGTGTGGCTTGCATACGTTTGTTTTTATTCGGAACCAGCAGTTGTTCATCATTCCCTGTTTAATAATTAAATCATTAATTAACTCCATAAGAGGACTTGTAGTAACCCATTACCATTATACATATTTATGTTGCCCAAAAATTATTCAGATTTCATTTTCTCTAACATAAACACATAAAAAATCTAACTTTTTGTTTGTTTCGAGAGAAAATTGAATACGAGCAGTGGAGGTCATTAGAATTTTTGTTTGGCCTTAGGAGTAACCCATGGGGTGGATATGAAGGCACACAATCCCAGAAAGGCGATGGCCTGTTCCATATGTGCAGCGGCTAGTAGCCAGTTACCGGTGGGAACAGAAAAGAAGAATCCAATGTGCACCTCCCACCTAGTACCTTAATTGGCTGTTCCCAATAGGCTGCAAGAGTGCAAGTGTCCTTTTAACCATTTTTGACCACTTAATCTATTGACACGTGTCATGTTTTCAATTGCTGATCTAGATTAATTGATGTGATTGGTGGCCCACTTCCTAGCACTTGGTAGTACTTCCTATAGTATACTACTAGAATATACCCCAATTTCGTTGACATTCTTGAAACTGTAAAAAAAATTTCTTACCATGACATTCCAAATGAGCTTCTCGGGCTGGGTATTGAGGGTCTCGTCCCAGGCTCGAACCGCAATCTCTTTGGCTCCAAGCAGGTCGAGCACTTCCACCTCCAACGACCAGAAACACCAGCACCAGTATTTGCCATACTTATTGGGTTTCTCAGGGTGGTCCAGGGTGCAAACTTGCCACGTTTCGCCTCCGTCCATTGTTACTTCCACACGTGTCACCTTCTTCCCACCTCCTGTTGTCAATTTTTTTTAGCCCCAAAACAAAGATTAGTCTCATTTCCACGACTCTTCTCAAAACAGGAAATACACTAATCCCATTCCCATTGCCCGCACAACTTACACTCTCTAGCACACAAGTTCCAATCAAAACAACTTGCCATCCTTTTGCACAGATTTTCCCAAACGTTTTCTTGGCCTTTCTTTCCCACTAAATATTTTTAGTCTTTTTCGGTAATGTCAGAACAGAAGTTGGCCATATGATAAAAGAAAGGAAATTCTATTTAGAACAGGACTCTTGGCTCTTCAAAATTTTACAGGGTTCTTGAGAGATTTGGCATCCCGAAATCAGCATTGCTTTTTCCTAAGTGATAAAGTGCAAAAGATAGAGTAAAACAACTGTATCTGTCCTATGTTCCTATTCATGTGACGTCCAAGTAGCAAAAATAAAACCCCATTTTAAAGGAAATTCCAAAGGAGTTGATGTAACTGGAACCAACAAAAGAAATTAGCTTTTTATAGAAAAAGATGATGCTGATCATCATCATCAAAGCCTTTCGTTTACGCCCAAATCTAAAACACTTAGAAGGGATTTTGATCCGATGAGCTAATCTTTATATAAGGACGTTTCTATTTAGAAGACAACCTTAAACGTTGTCCAGTTTTGCTGTGGTGTAATGGGCCCTAAGCTAAGAGCAAATAACCATGTCAAGAGTGTTTTGTACGGATGATTCCTATTGGAGGGAAAAAAAATCAAAAGATTCCCCTCTTCTGTTTTTTTGGCCACAAAAAGATTCCCCTCTGAAAAATGAAAAAACCCAAGTTTCCTTTTTTAAGAAAAAAGAAAGAAATTAATTTAACTTACCGGAATATGCATAGCCCCTCATGGTGTATGGCCTCTGAGTCGTCCACGAGTTGATTGGCAAGATCTCTTCATGGCAAGGCGTCGTTATCACCGAGTTGATGTTCAGCTCATTGATAATGTACTCTGGCTTATACCACCAAGCTGCAAAGCGCAAACATTACATCATCACATGTTTCATTATCAACATTTTTCCCATGCAAAATAATTTTACATTCTCTCTGCTAAAAAAATTAACAAAGTGTAAATCTAATTTCTTTTTTGAGTACCTTCGGCGTTTGCTAGCTCTGCATCAACATGAGAGGGAAGCACTCTGTTATCTTTATAATGATAATAACTTTCAGATTCGTTGGTTGTAACGATTATTCTCTTCAACCATTTCACCATTCTTCCACCGATAAACCCTGGAATTATCATTCGAACTGGGAAGCCATGATCAGGAGCTAAACGCTCTCCGTTTTGCATGTAAGCTAAGATAATATCCCGAGACGGGTCCATTGCGAACTCTTTCTTGATGCTGGTTCCATACTTTGATCCACCGCCCCCTGGCAAATCCTCGGCCCCTTCAAAACACACATTGAGGGCACCTTGTTTCTTGCTGAAGATCCCACATCTCTTGAGCACGTCCCGCAATGGTACACCTCTCCACACCGAGGTGGAAACTCCAGCCCCTCCCCAGTTGAAACCTATTGTTTGTTTGGTCATGTTTTGTTCTTTACGTCTGTTACCGGCGCAAACGAGGGTAGCAGGGAACTCACGGCTCTTAAACTCGTTCACGAGCTGGTCCATGGTTAACTTCATGGGCCTTTTGACCAAACCGGTCACCTCGATGCTCCAGTCGCCCCAGGAAGCCTTGGGAACGGGACCATGGTTTCGGACGTAATGAAGAGGAACGGGGGTGATGAACCCATGGTGCATGAGACGGTTCAAGGGGGCTTCAGAGTTGAAAGGGTGTTTCCCTGTGAGACGGACCATGGAAGGGTTACGCTCGATCCAGTTATCAGCGGTTCCTTCGTCACGAGGGTCGAAGATGGAGGATTCGAGCTCCTTGTTGGACTTGATAATCATGTCTTTGTAATAGTTTCTCTCATTGTCTTCATCATCGCTGGAAGAGTCATAATCAATTTCCAGGAAAACATGTTTGACGGAGCGGTGGGTTGGGGCCGGACCGGCCTTCAAGGGGGTGAAAACACCGTTCAAAGCCGGTTCAAGGCCCCTGAATTGTCGATTATCGACCGAAGCCGCCATAATGAAGGGTTACTTCGAAAAGAAGAAGGAAAAAAAGGGAAAACTCTTGTCTTTTGTCACTCTTTTTTACTTCTAATCTTTTTTCTCTGGGTTTGAGATTTTGTTTCGTTGAGAAAATGAAGCAGGCTTTAGGTGGTTAAAGGGGTTTATATAGGCTCGTGGTTGTGGTGGTAGAAGTGTAAAAAAAAATGGGTCCCCCTACGATTGCACGATTGCGTAATCAATCTAAGTGACATCAAAGCTTTCGTTTTTCTTTTGCCAAAATTTATAATTTTAATCTCCCTTTTTTCCCCTGAGAGATAGAAATTTTTGTTTCGGTTTCGGAGTTTGGGGGGCCGTCGGCTGAAGAAGAACAGAGAGCCGTGGCTCGAGTGGCTGCGGTGAGTCAAGAAGGCCTTGGCGTTACCCTACAGCCTCACGATTATTTTCAGATGGCATCCGGCTAGATAAATACACACCACTTAATAGTATCTATTATGATTATTATTACTAATTTTTCTTTTTTATTAGTAATTATTATTACTGTTAAACAAAAATTGGTATCTTTGTAATTGTACATTTTCCCTTTAGCATATCTGGAAAGGTGAAAATGGTAAAATAGTTTGATTTTCCTGGAAAGTTCGGGCGGCAGAGGGCATTAGTCATTGGCTTCTAGTAGTAGATAAAAGCTAGTGGTGTGATGATTAGTTAAAGACTGGCTGGATACTAACTTTCCTAGGAAGACAAAAAAGTGTTAGTATCTGGGGGAAAAAAGTTCACCATCCCCATTACCAAACAACATTGTGACTTTGAATTCCAGTATTCCCAGCAATTTAATGCAAATTTCCTCCTTAGTCAAATTTCCTCTTTAGTCTAGCTACCATATATACGTCACCCATTCGACATTGATCAAGAATTCTTATTTTTCTTCTCTTATTTAATGCTTAAAATCTTCAGCTGTAACTTTATATTTGTTGGATTATACTCTTGCCATGATAATTTCTTTTTCTTTGTCAAGACCTTTGATCGACATCCGATAGTTATAATAAATCTCGATTAATCTGAAATTTAACCGTGTTAGACCTACAAACAAGAGCAGTTTTCTCGGCTTCTATAATTATCTCCATTCACATTACTTGAAACCGAGACTAACCATATAGAATATACGCTTGGATGTGCAGTAAAATGAGTAAGATGTAATTCAACATCATAGGTATAAAAAAAGGTTTGAAAGAGTAAAAAATTTAACTATGTAGTTAGCAAGTTTAAGCGACTTTGATTGATTAGAGAATGTGACTTGAGTATACGTACTTAGGACTTCATTCATATATATATATATGGAAAATTTAATCAAACGAGACTGCTATCTGTACGGTCAAGGAGCGATGTTGCATCACAAATCTTTTCTTATAAGCAATCACCTTGTATTGATTTAGCTATTGATTTTAAATTCAAAAGGAGAAAACCTTTACCTATTCAAGCTTAATTACATAAATACCTTCTTTTGCTCGAAATGAAAAAGGAAAAGAAAAACTTTATTATTTTGGGGAAAAAAACAAAGGAGGATTATAGATTAACGAAATGCATACAAAGGAAACATAAGTTGACAACACTAAAATCATCATTTTAGACAAAAGGGAAAAAAATTTTGAGGATGGAAATTGAGTCAGTTGTCAAAGTGTCATCTCTTTCTGGAAAAAGGGATGAGAATTTTTCATACGGTTCTAAATTATGCTAATCATGCTGCCAATTTTTGAAAATTTTGTTCATAAAATAGGCCGACATGTCATTTTGACTAATAATTGTTGAGGAAATTAAAAAAGGCTACAAACCTGGTAAAAAAATTTAATCATTTTTTCCTTTCATTTTGGGGAAAAGAAAAATGAAAGAAAGACACAAAAACAAGCAAGATAAGTTGTAGTGTATATATTTATAGACACTTTAATTGTCTCATTTTCGCATCAAGTATTTATATTATTAGTATCATAAATTACAGCTAGCTAGCATTTGAATTGAAAATTGCATGTGTCAACAACCATGTATGTAAGTTCTTATAAGGGCTTAATATTCAAATTGGTCCTTGAACTATACAAAAAAGGACAAATTGATCCCTGAACTTTTATTTGAGACAGATTAGTCCCTGAACTTTTATTTTGAGACAGATAGATCCTAAATGAGAAAAAATCAAAGAAAATCCAAGGACTAATCTGTTCTAAAATAAAAGTTCATAGATCAATCTGTCACAAAATAAAAGTTGAGGGACCAATCTGTTTTTTTTTTTGTATAGTTCAGGGATCAATCTGTCCCAAAATAAAAGTTGAGAGACTAATCTATCCCAAATAAAAAATTTAGAGACTAATCTATTCTTTTTTGTATAATTCATGAACCAATTTGAATATTAAGTCATATTATAAGTGTTGGACTCTTAATTTAGTGACCCTTAGGTAGGAGCCAGGAGCATGCCTGCAGGCTTTAAGAAGTCATCAAATAAGTTGTTTTCAGATCAAACACCTTTGCCTTATTTAATTAACAACTTTGATATACCGAATCTTAAAAAAAAAAAAAACACACACAAGTTGAAAGATATATATAACCATCGCAAATTTTACGTTAGAGACAAATTATTACTAGATTTTTGTAGAATTGATGTCAAAAGCGCGTAACAAAATTGACTAATATATATCTCGTGTTGAAAGATAAATCAGTAGTAGTTTACCATTTAGGGAAATTCTTAACACGATCCGCGACAACAAGGTTTAAACCTTAATTAAAGGCAAGATTATTATTATAATTATTCGGGTAATGCATGTGGCGACAAGGTTTAAAAAGGCTTAATTAAGCCTATCATGAACTTGTTTAGTGGCAAGTAGGTAGTTTAAACTAGATTTAGATTAAAAATGTGAAGATTCTCTGAATTTGTATGGGGTCAAAGCCAATAATTAAGAGAGAAGAGAATTCTAACTTTTGAAAAGAAGGGGTAAATTGTTAGTAAAAGTTAAAAAGGAAAGTAGGAGCCCGATCGACTATAGTCAATGATTTTGATTAGTAGTATATTTCACCTCTGTAAAATTTTTTTTAAAAAAAAAACCTATAATGCATGCGTATGCAATTGCGTATGGTGTGTGTTCATGTGTGGTACGCACGATATAAATGTCCTTCGGATCTCACATCGACTATGTACATAAATGTTTGGGTTAAATATAATTCATGCTAATTAAAATTGTCATGATTTTGTGGTAATTTGTTCGGAATCGGTTCGGTAGGATCAAGGTAAAATGATAGTAAATAGGTAAATAAGGAGGAGAGGAGTTGAAGCTGGGGGCCAGATTTATGGGCTGTCGGTGAAATGGGAAGTGGCGTATGGGAGAGCCCAACGGCCAATGAAGGAAACATGGGGCGGGGTTTTTATTTTTGATGGCATGGCGATTGGCTAGAAAGAGACGGGGTAAGGTAAACAAAAATGGAAAGGGTCACCAAAATAAACAAAAGTCAGGACTGGGGGCGGCTAATAGGAAAGGTTTTTGGAGAGACATTTGGCCCTTGGGGTAGCATTTGAGCCACCCTTGGGGTTTCTGCCTTGGCTCATCAACTCACCCCTTTTTTTTCTCCCTCTCCATTTGTTTTGCAGACTGCCAGCAGACAAAAAGTTGTATCAAACTCGAATGAGGTCCATAGATTGAGGGGCAACTTTTCATAATTTTTTTTTCTTCTCTTTTTTTTAAATATATAAATATAAACATTATGGTTGGAAAACAACTCTGTTGCTGCAGTCCTCACAATTGTGTCTGATGAGACTGTCGGGGAAAACGCATTGGTTTTTTTGACAATATAAAGAAGAAAAATTAAAAACAAGAAAAATGCCCACATGACTTCTGTTATTTTGGGCGTGTGGCATAAGATTTTTTGGTCAAGTGGCACCTCATATTCACCAGCGTTAGCCTACGTGGCTGCTTCCCTACTTCTCTTTCGATTTAATTTTTGTCAGATATTTTATTCAAAGAATATAGAAAAGTTGTTCAAATTGTTCATTGAATCCAACTTACTTGTTGCTTGTTGCTAGAGCATGTGTTCAAAGTTGACAGGCGGGGCATTGGGAACAGTTTAGTTGATTTCAAAACTTCTCTCTTTGAATAATGACCAAAATCTTGCATAGTTATATAAATATTTCAAGTCAAGTTTCCAAAAATCCTTTAGATATTGCAGTAGGCATTCTATTCTATTGAAGCATAAGAAGCAACCGCGAAACAAGCATCAGCAGCACACTGTTTGATTGATGAAGGTCCTGGAAAAAGGTTTGGAGTCAAATGCTTCATGACTTTGGTCGATTCATTTTCTTTTTTCCTTTTTCAAAATCAATATCATAAGTTCAAGAGCACTAGGTAACAGGTATGGACAAAATGAAGGAAAACACTTGATCAAGCAAGTATAGTCTATGGATGGTTTGCTTCATAAATCCAGCAAACATTTTCCAGGGGTCTAGGAATCCACAGAACTTAAAAAGTCAATGTGTGAGTATGTTAGATGGATATATTTCCAGGTGATCACTTTTGGAATCATTTCATGGCAAATGCTCTTTTTTTAATATCATGATTTCATGATTCATGGGGGCCAGAAAATAAAGAACTTTTTTCAAAAGCCAAGTTACTTGCTGCATTTACTTTTAGGTGCAAAAGTCCAAATACAAAAGTCAAGAGAGGCAAAAAAATAGGATGGAATCATGTACACAGTTAACCCAATTAATGTTCAAGCACATGGGAATTGAATACCAGAAAGCTCAGAGGATTTCTGCAACTTGGCACAGATGAGGGGGCATTGCAGATGACAGAAGGTAAGGTAAAAAGGATACATTTAAGTGTGACAAATTAATTATGAAATTTTGAAATGCATTTATCACAGATTAACAACTCGACTGCACTCTTATAGGCTTTGAATTTTTTCTGATTTTGACAACTAAATAATGGGGTTCAGGTGTTGTCTGTTGGGCTTCTTTGAATTTCTTGGGTTTGATTGATTGAGACTAATGCTAATGATCTTAAAAATATGAAATAATTCCCATATCAAAATATGTAATCATCTTCCTTTGATAAGGAGGGTAGACTCTGGAGTGTGAAGGGGGGCTATCCCCTGCTTTTTGTTGAGTTTGATTTTAGTTTTCTTGTTTCTAGTGGCTAACCTGTTAAGCACTAAGCAGGCAGACTGTGCCAGTTCATATCCATTACTACTTTGCCTTCTCTAGAAAAGAAAAGATAACAACACAAGAGGTGAGAAAAGCGTGTTAGGGGAAATATCAAATGTGCCTGTGGTACTTCAGATATTCACATCTTCAGATATTTTTGAACTTTAATCCCTCTTCTCTTTATTGGGTACCCTTTTAGGCTTTTCCTCACCAAATCGGACTCAAGCAGAGACTGCTCTACCTTTCTCTTTGGGTAGAAAGTAGAAACTCATCAAATTAAAGCCCAAAGTTGGCTTCCAATTCAGGCCTTGCTAGTCCTTGAAAAGATCATAAAATCCAAAGCTCCTAACTTTCTCTTTGGGTTCAAGCGATTTGGAACATTGCAATTTGCAAGTGCCTTTCTCTTTGATTTCGTCAAAACCCCATTAGCATCGATTAACGTTTCATCCCAAACAGTGGCACTTCAATTAAGTTTTTGAAATGGTCCAAAGAAAACTGAAAAGGCCCAAAGGATTAACACTTTTTCAGTTTTCTTTTGGACTAGAAAGATTAACACTTCAGAAAATATATAATTAAGCAGCTAGTCACCAAATCCACCTTGCAATATTATCTTATCAATGTTATGATGTAATGAAAAATTTTCTCAATTTAAGTATCTACAAATGTCAGCTTTTAAGTTGAGAACAAAAGAGGTAGTTAATTAAGCTACAACCCAAATAAGTTTCCATTTTTGTTCACTCTGCCCTTCTCAATTCTCAAAGCGAGAGAGAGAGAAATCGAGAGGAAGGAAAGAGTCCATGAAAGGAAATCTCACTAATACATTTCCATTTCCACCCAGCTTTCTCTCCTTCGATAACAGACTATCAAATATATTCCATGAGCAAGCGACAAGTACGTACAGATCAAAAGAATAATTAGAGTGGAATAGAGATGCCAAAGCCAAACAACAATGGAGTTGTTATAACTGTTTACGTAGAATCACCCTCCACCAATATCCGACCACTTTCGGAATCCAATCCCAGCAACAAAGTTAAGCGAAACCCATTTTCCAAGAAATGTAAAAGAAGAAGCCAAGGTTATGATCGGCGGGCTGAGCTCCTGGCTTACACTCAAAAACTGAGAGCATCAGATAACAATGAGGAGATTCAATGGAATGATGAAGAGAGTTCAAAGCACAAATCAAAGGTAGAGTTTTAAGTTTTATTTCTTTCCATATATTTATATAATATTCATGCAAGCGTTACGTTATCAAATCAAACTGATATGATCATCAAATTATAAGATGAAACAGAAGTGGAAATGCCCAACTACGCCAAGAAAACTTGGGATTTCGTTCCTGGGAATTCTTCGAAAGACAAAAGGGCGATGGAAGTATCAACGTGTGCCATCTGATCAGACCGAGGAGGACTATAAACGTAACAGCAATGGGAAGAGAAAGAAACCTAGGAGAAGAAAATTTTGGGTAAATTTGAACTAATAATATTCATTTATTTTCTTTCTATCTTTGAAAAGTTTCAGTCGTTTCATTTAGGAATGGCAATGGGGCGGGGACTGCTTCAACTGCCTCTGCCCCATCCCTCAATTGGCTGGGGTGCCAGGATGGACGTGGATCGCCCCGCTAATATATATTTTATTTTATAAAAATATATTTAATGAAATAAAACTATATAATATATACTTAATATATGTATAATTTTCAAAATATTTATAAAGTAAAATAATAATCTTAATTGTTAAGTTATATTTTTTCAAATTTAATACAAATAACTTTTATTTATTTATTTAAAAGTTACAAAATATATTTTGATGAAAGTTATTAATTATTATATACACAGGACGAGGCGAGACGGTTGTAGTCATACCAAAATCGCTTCGTCCCTAAAAAAACACGGATTGATGCGAAATGATTGGGACGGTTTGGGATTGTCATCCCTAGTTTCATTCTAACTTATCTGTGGATTAATTACCTTTATGTCGACAGAGAAAATTGAAGTGGATGCTGAGAGGATTATCTTACTTTTGGCGACGCAAGAAAGGGTAGTGACTACTGAGGGATTGATTGCTGGAGTTTTGCGTGGCTAAAGGCTAAAGGCTTTAACTAATGGCTGAAGGCTAAAGGGTTGCCAATTTTCTGTTTGCAGACTGGGTCTGGTCTCATGCACGTATCTTAATCCCACTATTATTGGGGATCTGCTTGTCTCTCAAAACTGTAAAAAAACTTAGAATAATACACGTGCAGGGATTGGATATTTACAGGATTATATCAATTGCTCGTTCTACTGAGTATTATTAATCAATCTTTAAAATTAAAAAAAAAATTTAACCTTTTCTCGTTCTAGCAAATTAGTGAACTTACCCTTGGGTGGTATTATGGATGATTTATCTCCATGAAAATTATATGAGAAGAACTGCAAATGGCAAACCTCAAATCCTCCATTGATGAGAGTTCACTGTAATCGAACTTCAAAGAATTTATTGATTCTCCTCTGAATCTTTTTCTTGAAGCTGTACACTACAGAAAAAATATCCTGGAGAATAAATTAAGGACAACCAAGTTGCAGCATTAAAAAATGTTGCCAGCTTCTAAAACAGAGTCTAGAAAGAATATTTCAATTTTATGCTGCTGTCAAATGACCGTTATGCATATGACCAAATGATAGTTCGATACTCAAACATGTACCTACGAGGGAACCGGCAGTTAAAATACCTTAGTTCGCCTCAGCAACTAAACACCTAATTTACCCGATGACTGACTTTCCTACAATCTGTTCATCCTGCTTATCCATCTTACATCTCATCAAGGTATATATTCCACCATGTGACTGCAGCTGCAAATAAATCTAGATATTCTGAATTGCAGATAATTCAAAGACCAGTCTCTGTAGATAGTCACAGAAGTTATCTGCCCCCATTACGACCGCGGACTCTCGGGATTCGTCTCAGCCCAAACAAACGGGCAGGCCGAGTCCGAGCTACTGGGGAAACAGCACGAAAAGCACGGCGCATCCCATAGTCATCATCCTCAAATAGGTCATAGTCCATGAATCTACTATGCAAGCGAACAGATGATTCTAAATGAATAAAGCCATCATCAAAAGAGTCATCTGAATCATAGTCATCTCTATGGACACCACGATAGCCTGGCTCAATCACATAATCCCCCAGAACCACTGCCCCTGGCGTCGATGACATAATGGTACTGATCACATCGCTTCGTTCTCTCTCATTTTCAAGTTTTTTCCATTTTTCTTCAAGTGCAGGGTCCACTGCTCGAGGTCGCGCCAATGGGTGCTTTTCCCTAACATGTTTCCTGAGCTCCTTGTATGTTCCAACAAAGGAGCACTTGTCTTGCATGCATGCCCTTTTTTTCCGATTGAGATATTTCCGTACAGGTTCTACCACTGTCCAACCCTTCACTTGTCCCCTACAGAGGGGGCACAGAAGCTCTGGTACTTCCATCTTTTCAGTGGGCTGCCCCACACCAGAAATAAGACTTGGATTATCCACTGACCCATCATCGACTGAAGATGCTTTAGTGTAGGCTTTCTTATACTGCTCAAGACAATTGGAAAAGCGTCGGCTAGTAGCACACATGTAAGGGCGGCAACCCTTGTCATAAGAGGAACAAAGGAGCAGAACAGCATTGTGCGGGAACTCCAGACAAACTGAACATTTTGCAGCTTCCCATTCTTTCTTCTCCGAAGCTTTGCAACATTTTTTCTTTTGAGAGCCTTTGCCAGCCTTTTTGGGATAAGATGGCAATAGATAAGGATTCTCCTTCTTATAACCAGAATCAGACTTTCGAAGCTTGCTAACTTTGGCCATTCAGAAATTAAACCTAGAGCAGGGGAGAGATAGAGAGACATCAGATTACTTTCAACAAAACAAAATTTTCTAAACATAAACAAGATTAATGTATGCCTTGCACTTAAGACAAGATTATGAAGATTGAAGAACTTGATAACATATTCCATATTTTCTGATGGCAGAGTCTATTAAAGTTTTCATGTTTACATTGTATAAGAGACAGCTGACTAAATCAAAGCGCAGTGCATTATTCAATGCATAGACTTCAAAATGTGTAGAATAGCAATTTTCTTCTGTTTTTGGGTATAAAATGGGAACTAAGCCTAGAAGAACTATGTACCTATGTGCCTAAGTCTCTAGAGAAGGAAGTTAATTGTTGGAATGGGTGCATATTGTCACAAAATGATGCCAAACATACTAAGAATTCTCACTTCTAAGGCTATAAATATCGATATAGGATGTTCAAAGTTCAAGAAACAGTAAATATCAACCAATATTAACGGACTTATTGACACTAGATTAGACTAAAGGAGTGGACACTGTTTGAGCATTCATTTTCATTCAAGACAAGCATAATTAATGTTCTTGTAGGCTAAAATATGTAACCATACCCAGTTTCAAGTAATGGTAAGAACTCTAATCAAAGCAGAAATATGTAATGCACTATTTGCTAGAAAGTATTTCTTTTAACAACATAGATAAAGCAATGTTTGTAACTTAGTTAATAATAAATAGACATGTCAGTCAAGAAAAGACAAAGAAGCATGCATGAAATACTCTAGGCCAGTTAGACAAAATTCAGCACTGTCCATATTTCTGGGGACCTGTTCTTAGATGAGATACAACCAAATGCACAACAGTAAACACTATGAAAATGCATAAAGGCCAATTCACAAAGTAGATGATCCAAAGTAAAAGAGACAGAAATAGAGCATCAGATTATTAGAGACCCAAATCTCATTGTTTGGATGACATATGATGGTTGAAATTATTAACAAAATACAACGTAAAAAACACAAACGAGATACAAGAGCTGTATATTTGCTTAACCAAATAACCTTTTCCATATGTTTTGAATAGCATAATGTGCACTCACGAGATATAAATGAGACAAATATATAAAAGAAAAAAGATAAAAAGAAGTTGGGTAATGGATCATTGAGTGGGAAACAACCAAAATAGTTACACAATATGACTACAGAGTTTTAAGTACAAGTCTCATTCAGAAAACTGTTTCAAAGCAGGAAATATCCTCGCTCAGTGAAACTAGAAAATGCAGGCCTAGTTGAAATGGGAGTACCATGGTGCCAAACAAAAAATGAAAGTGGCATAGAGATTATATCCATCACCACTTTCCTTTTATCAAGTAAACGGTTAGCATTCTTACCTTGCCCTATACCCCAGGCTATCCTAAACTACCCCATAGCATGTACTGGATGGCAGCCACCAGATCAAGAAACGGTCCACCCGTTTGAAGCCTTGACCTCTTGGTGAGGTTCCATCAAAATCACCCAAGAGTTGGTTACAAGTACATATTTTACCTGCACAGCACCTTCTACAAATAATGTGGAAACCACTAGAACATCATATTTAAAAGTTTTCCTTTTAAATTCCAACTGACAAGAACAGTCAATGCCCAATTTTTTGACTAAGATGAAACCTGTATGACTCTTCCGATAAGTTTAAACAAAAAAACTAATCTAACCAAAAAAATAAGAAAATGATTCCACTCTTTATAAACATAGTAGAAAGCCTGCTCAGTAGAGTTAATGAGTAAAAAAGGCTTACCAATTGATTCAATATTTAAAATTTTACCTCCAACCTGTAACTTTTTACCTTTCCTTTAATCTAAAATTTTCCAAAAGTACTAAAGTAGTAAAAATGTCAACTTTTGAATCAAGCACTAATCTATACAGGAGAAGAAAAACAAGATTAAATTGCAAAGTTTTAAAACACAAAGAAAGCTCAAAATTATTGGTAACAAGACGTAAGGGCTAGCACATTCACATTATCCACTATGTTAAAATAAAATATTTTAGCTTGTAGTACTAATAAAAAACAACAGTACTGTTGAGAACTAAAATATTCTATAATTACTGATAAATCACAGCTTAAGTAATTGATCTTAGCACCCCCAAGCGCTTGGCTCAATCTTTGATGCATGACCCCCCTACTTTCAATCCCCATTTCTCAAATAAAAATTGAAAAAGAAAAAAAGACTAGTCTTTCATTATAATTAATTAACATAGTAGGAATAAAAATTAGCTTTTCAATAAGCAACATTTCCATCATCCTATCCTTTGAACTACACCGGCAAGAACTTGTCATTTCATTTCTCAATAGACATTCAAAAACAAAAAGGCAACTCTTAAATCATCGAAATCAATAATTTTCTTTAGATTCTCCTCCAATTAACCATTAGAATAATCAAATGAATGCCTTGTTGACAGCCAATTTAAGGGAACAGCACCCACTGCCAGCGCTTAGTTTATGAAATTGCAAATCACTAATTTGAATACTTACACAAGTCAAATTTAAAGACAAAGAATTCCAAGCAGCTTAACATTCAAAAAGGGAAATGAATTCGAAAAATCTAGAAGAAGTAACAATTAAAACAGCAATTATACAATAAGAGGAGCAGCGAATCATTGAAACCCTAGCCTAAGGAAAAAAAATGAAACTTTGAAGCAGCGATCAGAACACTGAAGAGAGGGAAATGCAACATCTCAAAAAGAAAGCAATTGAAATCGAAATGAAGAAAACGGAATTGAGAATCGAACAAAACGAATGCAAGAGAGACCAACGTTAGGAACTGAATCGGAATCGGAATCTAGCGTACCTGGATATGTAATCGTCGATTTGAAATTATTTTTGAATACAAAGGGAAAACAAATAAAGAGAATCCGGAGGGGGAGAGAGAGATAAGAGGGGAGTTCAAAAAACTGAGGGGAAGGGAAAGGAAGGCGATCTTCGCGGGGGAGTGAGATAGCGATTGCGTTCGTATAGGACAGTGGTGGTTTCCGCTGCTGCCGCCGGTGTCTCTTCCTGGCGCTTCGGAGAGCGGAGTTTTATGGACGTCTTTACCCCTCTCTCTATTTTTCTGTTCACTTTCTGTTTGTACTTTTTTTTTTCCTATTTAACTGATTCGCTTTTGTTTTGTTGATTGTTGTCGCTTGTGTTGTGGTAAGTTTAACGCCACAATGTCGATACTTTTCACGCAATTTTAGACACTTAAAGAGATTGATTAAGTGGGCCGAAAATTAAGGCCCAAGTTAAACCCAGCCTGAATTCAAATTACAAACATCTTTTTTGTCTCCTCTGAGGGGAGGTAGTAGTATCCTTTTTAGGTCAATAATTATGTGATTAGTCGAATGATTCGGTGGAGTGGAGATTTCTGGAGGCCGTAATGGAAAAGATGAATTTTGATGAGGAAATGGATTGGATGGGTAATGCAATCTGTTACAATTGTTTCATGTTCTTTGGTTATAAATGGTTAGACAGATGGTCAATTTTGTCCTTCTAGGGGTCAAGGCTCTGTTTGCTGAGCATAAACCAATGCGGTTAGCTTCAATTTTGCTCGCCGTGCCACAATTTTTTCGTTCGGCATGGCTCTAGACAGTGCGTTTAGGCTCATCCCACCACACTGCAGGTGTAGTAGGGGCCACTCGCACCACATGCCAAGGGGTCTATTAAGCAAAGCTCATTGTGATTCCCATTTCTTTTACATTTTTATCCTAGTTTTATATGGGTTTTTTATTCTTTTCATAATAGTTCTTTTTCAGTATTATTTTTTTTCTTTGAATTTTTTTCTTGTGCTCTCTCAATCTACTACTATGTTTCATTTTATAATTCATTCTTTAATATATATATATATATATATAATATTAAATCTCAACATAATATATATTATATAAATTAAAGATTATGTGTAAGTACATAAATAATTATATATAAATAATTTTATAAAACAATTATCACAAATATCATGCATTAATATTTATATAAAGTAATGAGTCAATTTTATTATAATTTTTTTGAAATTATAAATAAAATATAAAAGTGCATATTAAGTGTTTTTGTACATCTTTAATTTCATACATTTAATGGTCATTTTAAATTTTCATCTCAACGCCACCGTTATTTTTATCAAACATTTTTGTAGCACCTAGTCCTAGAATAGTCTAGTTTGGAGCCGTAGACTTAGGTAATGGGAGTTTTTATACTTAGTATATACTTACAGGTATCCTTAGTAAGAATAAGAATAACTTTTACCTAGTAAAATTTTTTTCATTTTGAAGAATTAGGTTCCTAAACACCTAGGGTAAACCTTGACCTAGGAAGAAAAAGTCAACCTTTGTATTATTTTTCAAAAATTCCTTACATCATGCCGAAGGTATAAATAACCTTTCAAACCGCCTAGTTATCTTCTTTAGAGTGTCTAAGAATATCCAAAGCTGCTACATTAATTTTCTAAACATCCTAAGTTGGAGAAAAAAATTACAGAAAAGAATGTCGTGAAACTCAATGGCATTTTCGTAAATATTAATAATTTTACAAATTGAATTCTTAGTAATTGAAAATGATTTTTCTTACAGTATTTGAGGGTTTGAGGGTTCCATACTATTATACACTGTTCAAACTTGAAAATTGCCAAGTTGCTGGGTGAAATTATCCTGTAAAATTACCGTTTTACCCTTGTACAAGTTTTAAATGCCAAAATAAGGCAATTGTTTCCAATAGCCACAATTGCCTAATGACTTTAAATACTTTGATGAATTCACATCTTTTTTGTAAAACTTTGCCAAATGGTTCTAGTTTTAAAATTTTTTTATTTTATTTCCAACTTCATAATTTCTTTTTAGGACACAAAGGTAACTTTTAAAATTTAATGGGGGCATTTTTGTCATTTTTGCTTTCTCTAGAAAAATCAAGAATCTTCAAATTGACCTTACTTTTATGGAGTAATCTAATTTTTAATTAATTTCATAAAATTCCTAAATTGTTAATTTCTTTCATGGGAAATAATTGAAAATTATAACATTGATTGAGGGTATTTTTGTCAATTCAATGATGTCTTGAATTTTCTAGAGATTGAAAGACTTTTCAAGAATGGATTTTTTTTTCACTTTTCTTCTTTTCTCCCATGCATAGCCGAACATACCTCTTCGATTTTTCTTCCTCCATTTCCTTCACCCAACTTCCAAATTTTCTCTCTAATCTCCAACTCCCAAATCCACATTTTCTTCCAAATTTCCCATTAAGCTTTTCTAATCTAGAGAAACTCCATCAAATCTATAGCTTAAACACTTTATTCAAGTATTTCAAGATTTGAATTTCAAGTTTCTCCAGGTTTCTTTGATTTTTTTTTTCAAGGAGTTTATTCCTTTTCTTTCTATTTCTAACTAGGTATGTCAATTTTCCTTAAAAGCCTTTATTTTGCAAAATTTTATTCATACATATTAATACAATTTATGGCTTCAAAAAACCTAGGATATTTATTTAATGAAACCAAGATGTTAGTTAGTAGATTATATTTTTAGATGTTTATTTGAAATTAGAAATAGTTAATTTAATGAAAAAACACCATAACTAGACCATAACTTAGTTAAATGAATTTATGTAGTAAATTACTATCCTAGAGAAAATATAGTCTTTTACCAAAGAGCACTAATATACTATTAAGAATAGAAAGAAGTTTAATTTCATAGTTATAAAATGAATTTAGTTTATGATATGGTATAATCCTTTTGGACAAATATAGTTTGAAAATTTTAATTTAATGTTATTTAAAGTCTATACAAGTTATAAATGTAGTAAGAAATTTATATGAATGGTTAGTTTAATTATGAAAAATTTATGGAGAAAAATATATGCAGTAAAATCTCACCTAAAAGAAATATAGTATGTTGCTAGAGAACTTTAATATTTATTTTATGAGTAATCATTTGATGAAACTAGGGGCAAATATAAATTAAGACATTAATAAGAAGAAATTGTAAAATTGATAGTTATAGAATAAGATTATTCTATGCCATAATATGAACTTTTGGACAAATAGGACATAAAGGTTTAATTAGATGAAATGCAAGAATTTTAAAAGTCCTAAATGAAATGAGAAATTAGTATGGATAGTTAGACAAATCATAGAAAAATTAGGGAGGAAAATGACCATTTTAAGCTTATGGGAAAAATTTAGATGTTTTACTTTAAATTGTAAACCTTAATCTAAGCCCATAGATTTAGCTTCCTAGTGGTCATTATGCTTTAATAGCATGCCTAAACCTTAGACAAATAAAATGACCAAACTTTTCCCACACCAAACTCATGGGCCGAAAATTTCCTCATGTAAGGGCAAAATCATCCAACTTTTTTGTTTGAAGCGTTTAGGCAAAAATAGGAAATTCCTATAGGCACTGTGTATCAAAACAAACTCGCCCATACCATAACCATGCCATTTGAATCACTAAAGCTCAATTTAGGCACTAAATACTCAAATTGACAAACTAGTTAAATAACTAGTTCAAATTCCCATTTTTCTACCATAGCTAGTGTCGACACCTTGAGGTAATCAATTGTATAGGCGGTGAAACTCCTCCAGAGAAAGGAGAATGAGAGGATTGAAGGGAGTGCACACCCTCCCTATACTAGTGAGTGGGACTTTACCGACCTAAATAAATGTTTTGCTATTTAAATTGTTTTTTCTAAATGTAATGGTTTGATTTCCTTGAATTTCAATTGATTTATGATGGTTATTTATGATCTTGGCATGAATTGACCTATTTTAATATTTTTGCAATCAAGTATTTGGATTTTGTGATGAAATTAATTGGAATTGATGTTATTAGAATTGACTTCAATAATGGGCCAGTCGGTCAAATGATATTCGATTGAATTATGATATTTACATTATGATTATGGTGGATGAGATGTTGGTCACTGCAGTGGCACCTCTCATAGTCCGACCTTATGGAGGCAGCGTGAGTAGGCCTTCACTCCCACAAGGGATGGAGTGAGACAGGGGTTAATTGTGCGCACTGTTATGTGATTATTTGATTCCTGTGGGAGTACTGCAGACATAGCCATGCACCACCCGTGATGAAGGCCCGTGCCAATGCCGAGAAAAGGGCTTTTTGCTTTCTAAATGAATAAATCATGGAAAACTACCTCGACGGGCTTGAATCTCATCTTGACCGGGTGAGATTTGAGCAATATATTTTGGTGAGCCCTTTAAATGTTCAAATTAATATACTGGATGAAATTCTATAAAATATGGAAATATAAACTTTGTGCATAAAATTTTCCTTGGACTTATCCCAATTTACATAAAAATGATTTTATGATGAAATTGCCTTTTTGTGTTAAACTTTATGATCTTGTCTCACTCATTGAGTATAGCAAATATACTTATCTCATTTTCTTTATAAAATTTTTCAGGCCAGTAGCGTTAAATAGAGAGTAGACTGCCCAGACAAGCAACTCGACTGGAGTCGATCTTTTACAAGTATGTGGTCCAGTTTTTACAAATTTGTTATGGATCCACCGGTAATATTTTGTTGCTACTTTTAGTGTATTTAAATACTTAATGAAATATTTTCCATATACTTAGTATTTTATAAAATGGACTTTATTTCGTCACTGTAAAATATCTTGTTTTTCATTTTGATTTAATATGCATTTTATGTATTTGATAAAGTTTATTTAATCGCAAATGGGTTGTGGGAACCATAAGCTTTGCGTACTTGGAGTTTCTGGTGAGCGCGCCATTCGAAATTCTTAGTACGCAGCGGTTGTCATATTTCGACCCTTCGGGTCGGGGTGTGACAATTTTTATCGTGAATTTTAATCTCACCACTACAATGATAGCATAACCATCACCATAGCTTTTAATCTCACCCTTGTCAATCTCACCGCTATGCCGAATAGACCCTAAGGCAAGGGGATCCTGTACCCACTTACCTCTTCTTGTTGGTTGTTGATGTCTTACCTAGGGTGGTTCAATCTAGAGTTTTGTCAAAAGACATTAGGCCGGTTATGCTTAATAAAACTGTCCTCCGCTCTCACATTTATTATTTGCAGATGACTCAATCTTCTTCTTTGATGCTGATCCAGGAAGCTGCGAGAACATGATGTAAGCTTTAAAGGAGTATTGTGATACATCAGGGCAAAGAGTGAACTTTGAAAAATCAAGCCTGATTTTTATAGCCAACATACCAGAATAGAATAGAGTAGAGATTGAGTCATGCATCCAAGTGAAGAAAGCAAATAGTCCAGGGATGTATCTAGGTATTCCATCCACATAGAGTAAAACAAAAAAACAAAAACTTTGGCTATGATCAAGGACAAAGTCATTGCTAAGCTTCAAAGTTGGAAACAACAAACATTATCCATGGGTGGTAAAAAGGTACTCCTGAAGTATGTGGCTAGTGCTGTTCCCATATATGCCATGGCAATTTTCAGGTTTCTGAAAGAAGTTTATAGTGAAATTAATAAAGCAATGGCAAAGTTTTGGTGGGGCAAAAAGAATATGAAAGGAAAATCCACTGGAAGGGATGGAATATACTGACAAAAGGAAAATATAGTGGAGGAATGGGATTCAAAGAACTAGAGGTGCTAAACTTAGCATTACTAGCTAAACAGGCATGAAGGGTTAAAGAAAATCCAAATGAATATTGGGTGAGGATATTGAAAGGTTTCTATTTTCAGAATGATTCCGTCATGGTTGCTAAGAAAGGGTCGAGAGCATCATGAGGATGGGGAAGTTTGCTAGTAAGAAGGGATTGCATACAAGATAAATTGTTCTAGCAAGTGAGTATTGGGGATGATATTTCAATATGGAATGATAGGTGGATTCAAGGTGACATTAAAAAGAAATTGATACACACTGGGAACATACAATCATAGGTACCATAAAAGGTTGGGGAATTAATTGACAGAGAAAGAAGGGAATGGAATCTGCAAGCTATAGAAAGCTGGTTAGACAAAGAGACCAAAGAGAGTATTTTACAGATGCCACTTAATGAAATGGAAGGGAGGGATGAGCTTATATTTCCTTATGTGGAAAATAGAGCATTCACTGTCAAGTCTGGATACAGGGAGATTAAAAGAGAGTGGGATTCTAAACATCAAAATAAACCTTCATCATCGCATTGTGTCAGCCAGCTCAAATGGAAATTATCTGGTCAATAAAGGTACAAACCAAAATTATGGAGAGTATGTGTGAATGCTTTGCAAGTTAATAGGAACTTGTGGAAAAGAACCTGTCTTATTGAACCTTTATGTTCAATCTATGGTGAGGAGGAAAAAGACATAGAGCACATGCTCCTGAAATGTCCATGGACGAAAGGTGTCTGGTTTGAGTGTTGTTTTGGTTTGAAATTAAAAAAAATAATATCACTTCAGTGGACAGGTGGTTGGAGGACAGACTTAAGAAGGTTAAGAATGTGGACTCCAACCCAAATCAAGCTTAATAGTTAGTCCCAAATTATGGAATTTAATTGGAGAATGGTATAATAAGCGTGAAATTGAAAAGATTTAAAGACAAAATCAAGGACTAAATTAAAATTTTTTCAAAGATTTTGAGAAGAATTTGTAATTTTAAAAAATTAAGGGACTTAGTTGTAATTTCTCCAAAATGGGAAAAATATAAAAAGGAGAGTGCGAGTGGGCTGCAGTAGGCACCCCCACCCCCTTCTTCCTCTTCTCTTCCCCGTCTCCCTCTTTCTCCCCCAAACTCCATTTTTGGAGCTTTCAGCTCCAATTTTTGTTTTTCATTTCTTCCTCATTTCTCAACCAAATTAAGCAAACAAATAGCCAAAATCATACTACTCTTCAAGCTCTACAAGGTGATGAAGGTCATTTATGGAGAAGAGCAAGGATTGGAGCTTAATTTGAAGGAGAATTTTCGGACCTTTATGGAGATTTGGAAAAAATGAGCTGAAATCGGTTTGAACTATTTAGGTATGTTGTTCTCATCTCCATAAGCTTTCAATTGATATAAAATTAGTGCAAATTGGTTGGATGGTTGAAGAGATCTTGAATTTTGAAGATAAAATAGGTATTTTTTAGGTTAATTGGTAGATTTAAGCTTTAATTATGACTGTGTAGCGTTGTGAAAAGAGTATATAGTGTATTTAGGCCTTAGGAGGCCACAAATGAAGTTAGAAGTGTAAAGAGTTGAGTTTAGTGGCATTGGAGTGGCCAAAAGGCTACCATTTTCGGCGGCAAAGGGCGACTCCCTCATTGAACACGATTGTCTCCCACGCGAGAGTAAAGCAAATAAGAGAAAGCTTGGTTTCAAACGACTCCCATGCCGGACCCGACCATTTCTAGTGCAAAACTCAACTAAAATAGGTGAATCATGGCTTTTTTACAAGATTTTTGAGTCCTCTACAATTTTATCAGAAATAGCCTTCTCCTAATTTCGATCTTAAGATAAAGAAAAATACTACTTTCTCAAGTGTCACCAAAACTGTTAGTTTTTTAGTGACACTTGATTTCTGAGCTGAATTCAAATTGGTAAATGATCGAATTAGATTAAGTCATAAACTAAGAAGTTTTAAAAAACTTAATAAACTATCATATGGCTTTGAATCGAGAGAATTGGAGTTAGGATGGGCGAGTTATGATGTCGATAGTTCAAAGTTGACATGTTGACTTTTGTTGACCTTTTCCAATTTTGATAGTTTTCTATTGAAACTTAGTTTAGTGCCATTTTTGAGTGTATTAAAGGCCTAATTATGCTATTTCGAGTTATCAATTGTGTATATGAATTTTAAAGATGATTTTAATGAAATTTAAATCCAAATTAGAGGCATCGGCGATGGATTGTGATGAGAGTCCGTATGTGACTTTCCTGATCAAGATATTTTTATATAAACCTAATCGTGGCGTGATTAAGATCCGTGTGTGGCTTGCCCAATTGAGGTACGATATTAGTCCATGAGGGACTACCCATAAGGGATAATTTGCTAGATGTTTAATAGCTTGTGGACGCTCTATAAGGGAGGCACAAGTGCACTCTCCTGAGATTGAGAGGCGCGGAGGGTAACTCGTTAGAAGCACTTGTAATCATTGTGATGACAAACGACAATATTGGGAGAAAAATGCGTAGTATGTGTGTGTGTGTATATATATATATATATATATATATATTTCAAATGATTATTGATGAGAATTTCTCCTAACGGTTCGAGCTAATTGACGCATAACGTTCGGTCGATTTATGCCAACCTACTAAAATCATTTTGATGAAAATGATTTTTGGGGGAAATTATTTAAATTAAAAATGATGATTTATAAATTGGGTTTTGGTATTATTGTATCTGCCACTATCTTTGATTTTTTACATTATTTTTAAACCACATCACTGAGTCTTGAGACTTGTTGAGGAGCGCCGTTTAGTAAAACGTGCGGCTTAGTTATCAGTCGAAGTAGGTTTCACTCCTCTTAGTTTTAGTGATCCACTAGTGTATTTTAATTCTACTACAGTATGTTTTATGATTACACTCCGCACATTTGTAAGCATAGTTTATTTTGATATTTTATTGTTTGGGGGACTTTATTTATTACATTTATGTTGTTTAGAGATATATTTTAGATATTAAAATTTTGCATTTCACAATGATATTTAGTATTTGTATTTGTATTTGTACTTGATATTCAATGCCTTGTGCTATTTCTGAGGCATGGTCATCCGGGATGTACTTTGAGGTAGTGCGGTGACTATCATGTGGTCGAGCCTGCGGGTCTGGGCATGACAGAGAGAAGATGGAACATAAAGGTACGGAGATCCAGATACGGATTGCTGTAGTATGTTGGTTGATCTGGAAAGGGAGATGTGAGGCAGTAATGGAAAAAAATGAAGTGGAGCAAACTGGAGTCATTCATAGATGTTGTAATACTATTACTGAATAGGTTGGTCCATTTAGAGATGAGAATGGGAAGAAGGGACAGGCTACAATGCAAGAGGATCATGATGGAGAAAAATGGGAGAAGCCAGATAGGGGTTGGACTAAAATGGACGTGGATGGGGCTTTCTGCCATAAAACAAAAAGGGCTGGTATTGGGATTATACTCCGAGATGGGTGTGGAAATATGTTAGAGGCAGATGCTAAAAAGGTAAATAGTTGTGATCCTTTGCAAATAGAAGCTTTGGCTCTCAAGTCAGGAGTGAAGCTAACTGTGGAAGGAAATGAGGAAAGAGTTATTTTTGAGACTGACTCACAAATCCTGTTTGAATAAATAAGAAAGGAGGCAGATAGACGTTGGAGGATTCGACCCATTATGAGGGATATACTGTAAATGCTGAGATAGATCTAAGATGCTAAATTTAGCAAAGGGAAGAGGAAAGCTAATAATGCTACGGATTGGTTAGCTGGCCAAGCCAAAATGGAGATGTGTTGGCACTCAAGAATACAGGTTCCACCGCCTTCATTGGTTATGATCCTGGATAAAGATGGGCTACTTGCCCCACCATAGGTTTAGATTTGACTATTGTGCACTGGTTTTGAGATCCTCAGAAAGGTCTTTGTAAAAGCTTAGTGTCGGAGGTTGCTTGTAAGGAAACGATTTCGTTTAATAGCTTTTTTGAAAGGATTAATAAAATCATTCTTTATTCTGGCCCCAAAAAAGAAAAGAAAGGTCATAGAAGTAATCACCTATTCGCATTTCGTTGCAGGCATTTTTTTTATCTTTAAAGTATAATTATATATATTTCACATAGAATATTCGATAGTATTTTAAAGATTTATTAAGTTTTGTAACATGTTAATATTTATTGGAGTTGATATAAAAAACTTATTTTCTTTTTAAATAATGTTTTAAATTTGAGTCTTATGAATAAAATAATAAATTTGGAAGAATTTTTTGGTGTTTAAAATTTGATACTACTTGATTTTGATAAAAGAATTAAGTTTTATTAATACTACATAATTTTTATAGTATTATATTATTTAAAATTATCAATTAATCTTTATAATTTAGACTAAGTATTATTAAAATTAAAATTAATTATTATCTTTTAATATTATTATAAATATATTACTATATTATTTAAATTAATACCACTTATGTTAAAATAGTGGGACCCATCATTATGGGATCACTATATTAAGAAGAAAAGAAAAAATTAAAAAAAAAAGGGGGAGCAGAAGGGGTGACGTGGCCCCCCTCCATTGTTTTAAGAATCCAAAAAATAGAATAAAATATATATATATATATAGATGTTTTAAGAATCTAAAAAATAGAATAAAGTATGGATATAGATTATATAAAAAATATGAATTTAATCTCGTTGTAATTAACTTTTTTAATTTTAATTACACAATTAAAATTTTTAAAGTCTATACCATTTATAATATATAACTTCCTATTAAAATTATCTTAAGAGCTCATTTAGAGTTTTAGACTATTTACATTATCATTTTTTTCCTTTTTTTTAAAGTTATCCCTTATAAGAACTCATTTAGATTATCTACATCGTTATTTCCTTTTTTTTCTTTTCTTTTTTTAAATGTTTATATTTTATGTTTTTTATTCTTCACTCTTCACTCTCCTTAAAAAAAAATACTTTTTCCTAAAAATATAATGTAATTTTTTTTTGTTAACAAAATTAATGATATTCTTCTTCCAATGAATGTATATATTGATTTCAATTAAAACCAAATTAATATGAGAAAAAAAAACTTATGGTTTATCCCTAAAAAGAACTCGTTAGACTATCCATCTTTTCTTTTCTTTTTCTTTTTTAATAAATTTTTATATTTTTTATTTTTGACTTGTTACTCTTCAATTTCCTTGAAAAATACTTTTCTCTCCTTAAAAAAATTTATATAATTATTTTTTTGTTAAGAAAATTAATGTAATTTTTTCCCAATGAATACATTGATTTTAAGGTTATTTCTTTTTGGTATTATCAATAACCTATATGAATTGTAATAAAAAATTGTATTTTTTATTATTAATTTGAAGGTGACAACTAAAATTTTCTTATAAACCGATTATGCCAATTGAAACTTGTGCAAGTGACAAACAAGGTATATTTCCTGATAAAGCATAGAAACTCATTATTTTTCCTATAAAGATTTAGCAAATTTATAGGATAAATGTTTACAATGGTAAGAAAAAAAAGTCTCTTTCTCATATAGTAATATTTATTTACAAATATCTTCTCAAAATTTAAAAAAAAAATATATTTATATATAAATATGTCTTCACACGGACCCGCGGCGTTAGCGCAGAAATAACTTCTAATTAAAGAAAAAGAGTATCTTATAAAGATCATAGAGAGTGCCAAGTAGAATAAAAGGAGTGAAAAATAATAATATTTAATCAGAAAATATTTTTTGAGGGAAAATTTTGATTATCTAAGTATGTTAAATGCTTTGTGTGATATGTCCTTCATTTCCTTTTACTTTTCCGATAATTAAAAGGCCGACGATTCTTTTCCTTCAATCAATGTTGCTGTAAATTTTCACCCTTATCCTCCACTAGTTCGTTATTTTTCTTTTGAGAGTTTTTCTCTTACAGTTGCTATTCTATATCTATTCAATGTATACTGGGAAAAAAAAGCTCCATTGTATTACGTTTATTTTTATAACTCGAAGCGAAATGAATTTACTTTTACTATTATTACTCTGTGTATAATTAAAAAAACAAATTAATTCAATTTCATGTATTATATTATATTTATTTTTGTATTCCCAAATGGCCCAAAGGGTTAATAATAGTAACTCTTAAAGCTTAATAAAAAGATCTACCTCAACCATCTAAATAATAGTATTGTCTGATCGTGATTGGATTGCTGGAAGTTCAATTTACCTGGCCCTCGGAACCAATTTTCCAAATACAAGAATTTCCCGGTATATTTATTGATGCTTTTTTTTTCCGCTTTAATTTTCAAATTTTGAAAAGTCAATGAAAAACCAAGGTCCGAGTTTATTAACTAGTCACCGGAGAATTTAATTTAAGTTTTGACCAAATGACATTCATGTGAGATGTAGGTGCACATATTAATCTGTCTCTTTCACATGAAAAGTTCATTTGCATACGTCTCTGCCACAGTGCCACTAGCTTTATATGACACTAATTGAGATCCATTTTGAGTCATCATCACCAACCCCGAATGAATAATGTGAAGCCCTCAATGATTTCGTTTCTTTTTTCTTTTTCCTTTATTTTTTTTTTTCTGGTGTGGGGAGATGTTTCAAAAGAGAAAATAACAAAACCTGGTTGTTGTTAACATAAACAAACTACTATTGATTTACGTCAATGGTGAGATAGATATATTACAAACAAGTGTTTTTCCTCTCTAAGTTACAACAATTCCTCCTACAGCCCCCAGCTGCCCCCCACCCCACAAATACAGTGTTTCTTTCACCCACAAAAAAAATTTGAAAAAGAAAACTCGCTAAACATCAAATTTCACAACAGAGAAAGTCAAAGCAAACAATTTACGAGCACGATCATTGCGGGAACAGGACAGGACCACGATAACACATTATCATGGAGGTTTGAGATTCTATGGCAAGTAGGCCATTAGGCCTTACCAATGCATCAGAATTATTTTTTAGAAATGTTCCGACTCCTGAGTCTGTTGGGGCAAAACCAGCAATGAGGCTTGAGAAGGCACATTTGTCTTCTTTGTCATTGCTGGATGGAGCTGTTCCCAGGAGCAAAAACATCTGCATGTGAGAATTAAGATCGATCAGATTATGTCAAAGGCAACAATCTAATGTATGACTTCTCACACACTAATAAGATAGCAAAGCCCCAAATCCCATGCTATATTGTGTTAACAAATGCATTTGAGACATGAATCAAGATACCCACTGGTTACAGGTTATTTCCAGCATCTTAGGGTCTCAGAGCTAATATATTGGGACTCCAATAGATATCAGCACAAAGTTTCTTCCAATCAAAGAAGCATGCTACTTTCACTTGCAAATGGCAGTGTCGATCAACAAGGAGATATAAAAATGAGATGGAAGAAAATTTTTACCTCATTATTGCTTGCAATTTACTTCCCAGGCTCAACATTCAGAACCGCCGGCCAAGATGAGGAGAAGCTGAGCCTGAGTGTGTTGGCAAAGGCCTATGTACAAATGGGTGCTGTAAGAGTTTAGCTGCAGCAGGCCGAGCACCTGGATCGACTTGAATGCATTGCATGATAAAATCTCGTGCATCTTTTGACAAAGAATCAGGAACTGGTGGTGGTTGACCCCGGCCAATTCTAAACAATGCTTGCATCTGCTTTGAGTTCAACAAAAATAAAATGTCATTAACAACAGAAAAATATTCATGCTACATTGAAGAGAACAACCAAAAATTTTCTTATCCAAAAAAAAAAGTATTCATGCAACATTACAACTGCATGGAAAAAGAGAATCACATTTTAACTCAAGAATCACGCTCGTTCATTGCTCTCCAATTTCATATCAAGAAAAAAACACAACCACAATACATTAGAAGAAAAAAAATTTTATAAAGCATACTGGAATGTCCCTTCACTCCTCTCCAACCTGCTTTAAGTTTACATCTTATACCTAGAATCCTACTACACACACTTAAATCTATCAATGCCACATGGTTTGAAACCCAATGTCACACTTTAAAACTCTTTAAGCAATTTCCTAATTTGATGATGACAATGCAAAAATTTTTCAGAATATCTGGTTTGACTCTGTTTTTTGTTCAACATTCATATAATATCACTTAATTATTATGAAAACTAATGCCCATATCAAGAAGAAGAGGTACATACGCATTCCAAATGACTGTATGGAATCTCACGGGTTAACATCTCCAACACGGTGCAACCAAGGCTCCATATATCAGCAGGAATTCCATACCCATGACCTCTTTGGTTGACAACCTGCAATGCAACAGCGGAAATCAGAATTCAGAAGGACCAAAAATTATCAGATGTCTGTGTCACAAAGTAAATTACAACTACTACAGCAAAGACAACAACAATAAATTGTGTTTCTAGAGAAGTACTGAAACCCATTCAACTAGGAACTGAAGACATTATTCAGAAACGACCTAAGAAGGGCCCAGTGGTCTTTAAGAAGGGGAGAATTGCCATCATCAAATGAAAATAATCTAACCCCAAACAAGATTCTAGGAAACTACCAGGGGCTTAAAAATTGTTCATGGCAAGCTAAATGTTAAGATTCAGGCAATCAATTCTAGCCGCATCACCTTATTAAATATTCATGCCCTTGAAGCCTTGGGGAGATAATATTAGATAAGAAAGAGTGATTTACACCTTTTTCTCCAACGGAGATAAATATTTGCTCAGACTGTATGTCATAATTTCTCTAGGCACCACAGTCATGAATCATAATTGAGTATTCCTACAAGCTAGATACGTCCAGTGGATCTCTAATATAGAAGAGACAACATTTGCTAAGAATATATATTACCATTCCTTTTTGTGATCATAGTCACTAATTTTTGAGTATTCCAATAAACATACCTCCAGCAGTATCTCTAATAACTTAAAAAAAAAAAAAAACTGATAAACTCAAATAAATTATAGAACAGCCATACAGTTTATCAATTCTGAAGAAAAGGAAAAAGGCAAACCTCAGGGGCCATCCAGAACGCTGTCCCTTTGCATGATTTAACATCATTCAACTTGGTTGCCTGAGATAAAGCAACAGCGCCAATAATGTTAACATGATTATTTTAGAAACTAAATAAAACAAGAAAAAGAATCAAAGTCCCAGGATTGGACAAAAATACCTTTGCCAACCCAAAATCTGCAAGTTTTACTGAGCCACTTGCATCAACCAGAATGTTTGCACACTTAATATCTCTGTATAAAAAAAAAAGAAAGGGATGAACCTTGAAAGCATGAACTACAGAGGGCATAGAAACTTAGCCACAACATTGAATAAACAATTTTACTTTGAATGTCAGAACTTCATAAAATAACAAAAACTAAACCAGGGAAGAGAACAGATATCAAGCATGCATCAAACCTTAAGGAAAAACCACAATACAAAGCAATAACAATTAAAATGTTGATAAAGAATTAAAGGATCAAAGTAAATGCCATTCTTGCCCATAAAAAGTCCATTGAGAAGCAAATATTATATGTGCATATAGATTGTGTCTCACTATAGCAGATCATAGAAGAGATAAGGAATCAGAACTTCCATCAGCTAAGTAAAGTGCTATTTATATGGAAATGGTACATTTTGTATATGAAGCATTAAGTATGAAACACATAAAAGCATAATAAATAACAATTCAAACATGGAAAAGATATAACAAACAAAATTTTAAGTAGTGAGTAAATAAATAAACTGTAGAAAAAAGGTCTCTCAACCAACCTGTGAACCACATTTCGGTCATGAAGGTACTTCAATCCATGAAGGATCTGCCTTGTATATGCAGAGACTTGAGAATCTTTCAGATTATACCTCTGGTATAAACTTAAAAGGGAGCCTTTGGTTACAAGCTCAAGAAAAATGTATAATTTTGAATCATCCTGCAAAGACCATCATATAAAGAGACAATTAGATAATTAATGAAAAAGCTATATTAAAAAAGGTCCTGTTTCGCCAAGGTACTTGACAACCAACCTATAATCACTAACATGATAATGCTCCAATATGCAGACATAAAAGTAAGTATTTACATTCATCAATTGTTTCCTATTCGTTTCATATTTTGCATTGCAGTGAGAATCTTTTTCATCCAACAGCTCTCAATAGCTAGAGTACATTAACCATAAATTTGGCATTCAGGCCCTTCTTATTAATGCAAGAACAAACTGGGTGAGGTAGACATGTAATGTTAATAGTCAAACATTGTCATGCAAGAATAATTAAATATTAGCAAAGCAAAATAGTGTCAAACAGCCTCAACAAATGAACCTTTTAACATATACAGGCGACATTAAGCTCACCATATCTTATCTTTTTGGCAAATTTTACATTCTGCCCCAATGTTGCAAATAGAATAAAAAATTAGTTGTGTAAGTAGCCAAATAATAAGGTGATTTCTGCTTTCTACAATACTATAAAAGGAAAAACATAAACAAAGGGAAGAATTTTTGGTCTAATTGGTTACCTTATTCAGTTTTGTCAAAACTCAAGAATATTTTAAGCAAGCAATTGCACTAGTGAAGGTAACTATCAGAAAGTAGTACCTTATCTGTCCCATAATACTGAACTATGTTTTCATGTTCGAACTGACTTAAGAGAGCAATCTCCTGAAAGAGTAAGGAATAAAAGACATTAAATGGGCAGAGCCTAGAAGAATACTGGTATTTCAAGAGAAAGATTAATTAGCACAAAAGAGAATGAACATTTAAGGAAGTGAAACATGGCATCTGTCTTACCTGTTCAAGTTGGACAATACTTTGCTTCCCCTGACTTCCTTGATCAAGCAATGAAACTTCCTTCACGGCGAAAAAGAATCCATCGCTGCAGGGGATTCAATGAATAAATAAATTAGTAAACTATGACTAAAAGAAAAGCATCTCTTTCCTTAACAAAAACAATACATAATCTATTGAACAAGTGGACAACCAATGAACAGCCAACAAGATATAATGGGCTTTCTTATAAGTTATCTCTTTTGAAAAATTTTACGAATGGCACAATACAAGGAAAAAATATATATATATCCACCAATATTTTTAAAAGGTCAATTAAAAGTGCAATATGTCCTCTCTTTAACAGGAGAGTTGCAGATAATTCCTCCTGTGACTCCAAGAAAAGGAGATCACTAGTTTAGACAATCCAAAATCTCTGCAATCAGCTCAGAACCTTAAAGATCTAGACCTTAGTATATTGTTGCTCCCTAAAATTTATACTTCTGAACTCTTCAACAACAGTAAACAACTACATTCACCATCTTGAAAGCTGCTACAAAACAAGATATCTCCAGTAAATCAGTCCCTTAACAAATAGGATGATTGAAAACTATAGTCAAGAATTGCAAGCAAAAATAACTGATGAATTTAACTCAGGTGTTTAGTTCTCTATGCAACTACCAAGCATAGAAACAGTAATTACAAACTGCCCACAAAAAATACCTTCTATAACTATTACACATAACTTTAGAATCAAAGTAAATAACACTTAAAGGCAGGACATAAAGGCTAAAATCTTACCGGGCCCTTAAATTTTGAGAAAGCAAAAACATGGGATGCCCTAAGCCAAAAGAAGTCACAGTTGGTGTTTATCGTCCACTATATTAATGACATCCAGCAATCTTAAGATGCAACATCATAAAGTGGTCAATGCCAAACATGTAAAACAGTGTTTCAGTAGAAATAACGGGGCATAAAAAGGAGCTTTCTCCAGATGCTTAAGTAAAGACCAAGAATACTTCGTAAGTCCTAACCCTAGAAGTTCCAATCTATGAAAAGATGCCCAAGGAATTGACAAAATTTATGATTATATGGATATGAGGCAGTGCCAAAATAGCTCACAAATATCCGTAGATACAGTATTTGAAAATAAGTTTTAGCTATAGGCAACGATATTCACCTAAATTCTACATATAAACAAAATAAAGATCATGTTGAATGTTCTATAATGAGCAATATTCCACCACTTACTCAGAAATTCCTTCGAAAACCGATCCAAATGATCCACGCCCTAGAAGATCGCCCTTCTCCCAATAAGTAATAGTCCTTTTGAACCTACCATTGGGAGAAATGTTCGACATAGGTTCCGTCGTAGAACTTGAAGAATCATCGTCAATCGAAGTAGTAAACGAACATGACTCTGAAAGCACGGCTGTCTCTCCTATTCTCAGTAAATTCTCCTCCTCCTTTGCATTTTCATCATGAACCTCATCCTGTTTTCTACTATCTTCTTCTTCTTCTTCCTCCTCCTCATCGGAAGAGGAGTGTAAATGAACCGGAAAGCCTGTACCATCTTCAGGAGCAAAATCCCTACAAAGATCCCACGTTGAACACGTGTTATCGATTAGCGGTAACTTCATCACCGCCGGCGGGGGCTTCAAAACCGGTGGCCTGGCCCCTTTAATTCCATTAGTCCCTGCTCCAACGCAAAACGCGTTTAACTTTAGTTCTGTTCTAGCATCCGCCACAGTTCTATCAGAAAAGCAGCACCCGCTTAACTTCAACTCGGCCGAGTCATCGCGAGTCAACTCAGTCGCCAAAACCCTATCAGATAATTCAGAAACTACTACTTCAGAGACGTCTTTTACCTTCTCTGTCTCTTCTGTCGGACTATCCAACCGGTTAAACCTAGACCGGGGCAGAAGATCGGACGACGATCGGATTTTACGGGCCTCCCAAGCGGCGGCGGGGATGGAAAAATCTTCAGGCCCAGTAAGGCCCAAAGTCCGACAAATCAGGTCGAACTCCCCGTCGTTTCCTTGGACACGGAAGCTGGTTTTATTGGATAAATCTAGCGATCGCGTAATTAGAGAAGAAGACGAAGAGGAATCATCTAGAGACGAAGAAAACGAGTCTGTAGCATCGTAGTTTATGTGCTTCTCTGCATTTCGGCGTTCGAGTCTCGGCTTTCTTCTGCTGCTCCTCTTCGAATCCATGAATTTTCCACTACTAAAGAATCGAGGTAAGTGATGCATATGGAGCCAAATCCATCTACAATCTGAAAAATCGAAGTGATCGAGTGTTGCCAAAAATATCAATTAAGAAAACAAAACTGAAGTTCTCTTAATCTCCGTAACTTTCCTGGGAAAATTTAGGTGAGAAAATTGGAAGCGAGGAGGAGCTGACTAGGGGAGAAGAGAGAAAAAAATGAAATGGGAGACACAGAGACTGGTAAACGCCGTCGGAAGAGAGAGAGAACTAAGAGGGAGAAGGGGTTATACGCGGTGCCACGTGTCGACTAGAAGAGGTAAAAAAAATTTGGAAGGATTGCTTTGTTTGGCTTAAAGTGGACCCACTATTCCAACTGTGAAACTCCCCGCCACGTAAGCACGCGGGTTTGTTCTCTACGGCGGCAGGCACCAAAAAAACACCCCGCTTGGCAGCTGGCAAAATGGTGATATCTCAAATATGACCCTCCCCTTGGCTCCCCCTGAGACTGGCTGCAAGTGTAAATCTGTGAAATGTTCAGTGGTAATAATGGGAATCAAATTGCTATGGAAAGCAGCCAATCATCACCGTGGTACCAGTGAAGATAAGCTAACTAGTAAATTTTGGAGCATAAATAAATTACCTTGCAGTATAAACACTAGAGTTGTGGCTCCTCTCTCTCTCTTTTTTTTTTAATTAAGAATATTTTTAGACCTTTAATCTAAAATTAATCCTTATAGAATGGGTTCGTCTACCATATGAGTAAAGTTCTCCTAATAATTCGATATCTTATTTAAATGGAATAAGTGACAAATAACTTGAACCAATAATGACAATATTTATGTTAAATTTTAATTAATAACAGAGTCGAGATGTATCGAATTCTAACTCTAAAAAGAAACTTGACTCAACAAACGTTGATATGTATGTATTTATTTTGTGATACTAATAAAGTGGGTTTCTAATATTACATATAATATGGTACTATAAATTATGCATTAATTTTGTTCATGAAAACAATAAAATAAATTTACCTATTTCATACTATATAAGTATTAACTGATATAATTAGATAAGAGTATGCTCGATAATTATATACAAGGCTATGAAATAAGAACCATCTAGCTGTCAAAATGAATTGATGGCAATAAAAAGAGTAGTTTTGCCATGTGAGTGTTCAACATTGATTGTGACATGAAGTTTGGAGGCCGATGGTTCACTGAGAACTCTAATGAAAAATCAAAGCTTTGGTTAGCTTGGCTCATGGATTACGGCAATGCAAAAGGCTATGAAGATATCTATTTAATTTAATAATTCCTCATTTAATCCCTACAACTCTCCTTTTGTTTCCTTGATTCTTCCTCTTCTTCTCATGCAATAGGATTCGTCAAACTGGAAGAAGATCGAGAAAGCAACAAATTGTCTTAATGCTATCCAAGCTAAACAAAAGTCATTGCATCTTCTCCTTTTAGTACCTTTTTTTCTCTTATTATTATAAGAAAATTATAGTTCGATCTAATTTAATAAAGAAAAATGCTAAATGATTCACCAAAATATAGAAAAAATTTTATAATTAATGCTTCATTTTTTCTTAAATTAAAAAAAAGGTTACTACATTAAATGAAAAGTATTTTTCTAAAATATAAAGTTAACTAATCTTAAAGGGTGTATGAGTGCACCCATTAGTAAAGTTTAATAAATACTTTATATCTTATAATATGAAATATAATAATTTTTAAAGAAAAATATTTTTTGACCCACTTAAATTTATCTATTCCACAGCCTTCCTTACATGTCTTTTTAATTTTTCAAATTTTAATACATTTTACAAAAGTGTAGTCCAACATTAAAAAAAAAATTATTTATAAGATAAGTTTTGTCTTTTTACAAATAATAATAGTAGTGGTAAAGTTTTTTTTTTAAAAAAAATGGGACGTATCACGTCAAACATATTATAAGCGGGACGAATTATAACACATCATGTAACAAAATTCTTCTTTTAAAACCAATAATATATATATATATATATTGTTGAATTAATTGTTTTAGTAGTTTTACCAACACTTAAATAAAGTTTATATTCAAATCTTATAAATAGAAAAAATAATTATTAAAAAGTTTTTTCAATTTAAGATTCAACACGACTCTACTTCAGAATAATCAAACCTCAATATGGCCATTGGATAGAAGAAGATCAATACCAAAAAATATTGTTTGGCTATTTTTTTTTATCTTATATAATTATAATAATTACACAAGCTAAAGTTGATTGGAAGATATTTCCAAAGAAAAACGTTGCTTTTAATCATTGTGATATTCATTCAAAATTTATAAGTTCGTCAATGCTATAATATATTATCATCTGTTTCTTAGACTTTTAATAATATACTAATCTCAGTGTTATGTGCATCGCATGTGATACAATACGTTATACTAATTCGAGAAATTCGTCAAATCGACTCGAATCCTAAATTAATCTAATCCGATTTGATATTTGAAAGAAATAAATAACCTAAACCCGATTGATCTAAAACTAGATTAATCCGAGAACCGAATGACTCGAAACCCAATTGATTCAAATAACTCGACATGCTAATTTAAATAACTGAAAACATAAAAACTTGAACTTAAATGACTCGAAAAATCAAGGACCAAACTCGAAAGACTTGAGAGTCAAACCAGAAAAATCTAAAACCGATTGACCAGAAAACTTGAACCTGAATGACCCAAAATTTGAATGGTCCAAAAATTTCTTTGGGCCAATTTGACTCGAACCTGTAACCTACCTAACCCGCCTATTTTACACCTCTAATTCTTAATTTTGTATTTTTTTAATTATGTAAAATCTAATTTAAATTGATGACATTCTTTAATATCAATGAGTAAAAGTCCTTTAAAATCCTAATATTTAAACCCAATTTAAACTAATTGCATTCTTAGACACTAATGAGTAAAAGTCCTTTAAAATATTAATGTTTAATTCTTTATTTTTTAAAAACCTAATGTAAAAGGTAAAATCAAAATCTAATTGTATTATTGAAATATGTTAAAAAAATAGATATTTAAAGTGAAACAAATCTCTTACTTGACTCGCACTTTTATATATATTATATTATGTATGTGATATGTATATTGCACGTAATACAACGCGTTATTAATAATACATTTTTTTTAAGAATCTCATTTAATTTATTTATTATTATATTTATTTTTCAAATACATTTGATTAAAGATAATACAATAATTTATATAAGAGTAATATTTAAATTAAATTATTTTATTTTTAGAATTATAAGACAATGTGTATAAGAATGATAATTAAATTAAATTACAATGACCCATGATATTTTGTATTTTTTAATTAAACAAAACTGAATTTAAATCAATGGAAAGCCTTAAAATCTTAATGTTTAATTATTTACTTTTTAAAAGCCCAATATAAAAGGTAGAATAATTAAATTAAATTACAATGGCCTATGATATTTTATATTTTTTAATTATACAAAACTCAATTTAAACCAATGAAAAACCTTAAAATCTCAATGTTTAATTATTTAATTTTTTAAAAGGTCAATGTAAAAGGTAGAGCCTAAATCCAATGACATTTATAAAATATGTTAAAGAATAGAGGATATTTAATAAATATAAAATACTTACTCAAGCCACACTTTTATATATATTATAGATATAGAAAAACCTTTGGTTTCGGACCATAAAAATGTACTACAGCTAGAATAGATATTTATGTGGTTTGAAGTTTTTGAAGATTGAAAATTGTTAGTAGTATTTTGTTTTGAAATATTTGGTGGTCAAACTTCTGGAAATTTTGAACCAATATCCAGATTCTGACCTGACTGACCTCCCTCTTTTGTTCCTTTAAGCCACCAAACAAATAGAGAATTTTTGAGCACTAAAGTTTTTTTTTTTTGGGTGAGTTTGAGCACTAAATCTGAATCATTGAATATACCACATAAAATTTATTACTATTTCCCTATATCCATATAAAAAAAAAAAACTATTTGAGTTTTATTTTTAATTCCCAAGTTTTCTTATCTTAAGTTTTGATCCAACTTATTTCCTTAATTCTAAGCCATAAACTGGACCCCCTTGTTCAATAAACCGAGTCGTTGAATTTCAGTCAATTTTGGTTAAAAGACTATTTTACTCTGGCAACTTTCAAATCTCTCTTTCCATGGTGACACCTTCGTCAAAACAGACCAAAATAAAAGAATTCAATTGGAAATCCATTTTTTTTATACATTGAGAAATTGTGATCATATATTTGCATGCGTAATTTCCAATATTTATTACTATCATATGTGACCAATTATCATCATTCCTTAAATTTGTTAATTATTAATATTTTTTGGTGTAAATCCACTAATTCGAAATCTAACATCGACATCTCAAATGGGAAAGTATTTCTAAATTTACACTTAACTTCTTTTCCATCAATAATCACATTAGATTTAGATTAATTCGAAATTGAATAGTGTTGAATTTCAAATGAAGAAAACCCTTCTAAGCTGCAGCAACTCCTTCCACTCATTTAACGAGATAGATAACTTTTTTTGGGTGAAAAGGCATCGGTAAAATTGGTAATTATTATTACTCCATAAATTTGATAATTGCAGTACAATGTCATGCAGGTATGCCACCGTGACTAACATAATCTATTAGAAAAGCACACGTGAATATACTATTCTAGGTCACATTAAATTAATAATTAATTGTTGCAAAAAAAAAATTAATAATTAATTAATAATAATAATAATAATACCACTACTAAAAGGATATATATTTATAAAAAAAAAATCGAAGAAAATAGAGAAGGTCTCACCAAACCTCATTGATATCAATAATTTATTGGGAAAAACTTTAGATTTAATCTAACTTGAAGATTAAGATAAAATTAATTGTTAATTAAAGGAGAAAAGATTAAGATTAAGATATAGATATAGATATGAAGCAGAATTAATGAATTATATATAGACAGAATAAGCCATCTAGCGACGTAGGGCCTCTGTTTACCACACCGCCAAGGCATAGCAGAACCCAGAGAAAGGCAGCAGACCATATATAAAGCCAAAATTTCCCCAAGAAAAGTCTAAGTTCAACGCCAAAAATACATAAATATAAAAATTAATTAATTATTTAAAAAATTTACATAAAAATTTGCATACTTACTAAAATAAATAAATTAATTAAAAAACTTATAGCAGTAAATTTAAAAAAAAAAACAACTAAAATTTTTAATTTTTGTTTTTTTGGGTAGAACTTAGAAGAAACCTGTTCATACATTTCCCCAGTATCCAAAAGAAAACTAACAGACGAGAAATTTTACGCTTCCATCTCTACCCACAAACAAACTAAAAACAAAACCCTAATTTCTTTTCATTTTCTGGCCATTCAAAGGGAAAAAAAAATCCCAAAACAAAACCGGCATTTTCCCTTCAGCAATCTCTTTTCCTCTCTTTTGCTTCACTTTTCATTTCTTTCCTTCTTTTCAAGTGCTGAAACTTTCTCTCTCGTTTTTCCTACCTTATTATTCCTCGGAATAATTCTTTTTTCCCGCAAAAGGAAACGCATTGTTTGGATTAGGGGACGGTTATTTTGAGAAAAACGGTTACGTTTTTGCGGCAATAGCCAGGAAATCGTAGCGGAGTTAGGGTTAGTACTTTTCTCTTTCCTTCTCCCGGCCTTTTGTCATTCATCTAGAATTTTCCCCAAATTTTCTCGCTGCCCCTTTGGGTTCAAACCCTAGCAGTTGGGAACTTATAATTAAAATTTATCTAGGGTTTCTAATTTTACTCTAAATTTCTTTTTTGAGGGTATTTTTCCTAATTAAACTGGTTTATGGGCGTTAGTTATTATTCGAGAATATTTCTTTTTCCTTTGGTTTGGCCTTAGTTGCTCTTTTGAATAGAGGGTTGGATCTTTTTATTTTAATATTGGGAGATTGGGAGATATGAGTGTCTTTTGAGACTGGAAAATCAGATATCTGCGAATCCATCTTTTAATCAAAGATGGAGGAGTAGGGTGAGTGTAATTAAAATATAATCTCGTTGTTGCCATTGCCTTTGTTTTCGTTGCTATGGCTTCATTGTGTTGAGAGAAAATCTGTATCGTTTGATCGAGCAATTCCATTTCCGTCTTTGCCATTTGCCGAATGACCCATTAAATCCATAAAATTACTGGCAGCCTTGGTTTTGGTGGTTTGAAAGGGGAAGAAAGGCTAGGGATAAGGTTAAGAGTTGGGAAGTTTTTGTAGGAAGAAGATTAATTGGTGGTTTAGGTTTTCAAGAAGGTCGAAAAGTGGTTTTTTTCTCTTTATTTCCTCTGATGATCATGTTCAGTATCCCTTATGGAAAGAAGTGAACCAGCATTAGTTCCAGAATGGTTGAGAAGTACTGGCGCTGTTACTGGGGGTGGCAATTCGGCCCACCACTTTGCTTCCTCTTCTCACTCAGGTACTTTATGTCACGCCTATCTTGTTCTATTTTACAGTAGTAGAATGTTACTCTTCGATATATTTGTTAGACATACCTTTGATATGCCAACTTTTTAGTTATCCATTGTGTTTATTGTGTGCATTTAAAACTATTTTCTTTAGTTGCATAATAGGAATGTAGGTATATCATCTTGGTAAGTTATAGTAACTGTATTCTTGTTGTTATATTAGATGTTTCTTCATTGGCGCATCATGGGAGAAATAGAAACTCTAGGAATAATAGTGATTTTGATTCCCCTCGTTCATCATTTTTGGATCGGACATCATCATTGAATTCACGGAGGAGTTCTAGTAATGGTTCTGCGAAGCATGCTTACAGTAGCTTTAGTAGGAGTCACCGTGATAAAGATCGAGAAAGGGATAAAGATAGGTCGAGCTTTGGGGACCATTGGGACCGTGATTCTTCTGACCCTTTAGACAGTATCTTAACCAGTAGGGTTGAGAAATTAGGAGGTATCTTGGCCAGCAGGGTTGACAAAGATACATTGCGGCGTTCTCATTCTATGGTCTCTAGGAAACAGGGTGAGCCTTTGCCTCGAAGGATTGCAGTGGACTCAAGAGACAGTGGTAACAACAACCATAACAATGGGAATGGTCTGCTTTCTGGGGGTACTATTGGGAGTAACATCCACAAGGCTGTGTTTGAGAAAGATTTTCCCTCACTTGCAAATGAAGAGAGGCAAGGGGTGCCTGAGGTAGTTAGAGTTTCATCTCCTGGTTTGAGCTCAGCTTCTCAGAGTTTGCCTGTTGGTAATTCAGCTTTGATTGGCGGGGAAGGATGGACCTCAGCTCTTGCAGAAGTGCCCACTGTGGTTGGAAGTAGTAGCATAGGTTCCTTGGCTGCCCCCCTAACTGTTTCCACCTCAGGTTCTGGTGCTTCAAGTGTCACAGCTGGTCTCAATATGGCTGAAGCACTAGTACAAGCTCCATCACGAACCCGTACTGCTCCCCAGGTAACTGGCTCAGTCACTAATACCGGTGACACCTTTGATCTGTTTTCTAACTTACTTGTCTTACTTTATCTGTTTTCTAACTGGAAATTTCCATTTCATACAGTTATCTGTCAAGATTGACAAACGTGAGGAACTGGCTATTAAGCAATCAAGGCAGCTAATACCAGTAACACCTTCCATGCCTAAGGGTTCGGTAAGTGAGTTGCCTTTGCTTTCTGTAAAACATTGTCTCTTAGCTGTGTTACTGTTACATAAGTTTGGTTCCCCTTCTCCTTCCTTCTACCCTCTTGTATGTTAGATATAATGTCCTAGTTTGTATCCTGGAGATTTGTTTATTTCTAATGCCTGTCTTATCTGCTTTTAGGTTTTTATCTTGTACATGAAAGATTTAATTGATACTTTTATGCTAGACCACGATCTGTTCTTGACAAAATCTTGATCTAACAAAAGAGATGCGTGTTTTTTTGTTGATTATACCTATTCCCATTTAGATTAGCTTGATGACGGATTGACAATAATATGCTGTTTTTGGTTGGAGATATGTTATGCTGACTATTTATCATTTCAGATTTGATATCTCTGATCTTATGTCATATTCCTGTTTGATTGTCACTGTTTACAGATAGGTTCAGTGTTTGAATGCGAGTTGTTAATATGGTTGAGAATAAGTTTCAACAAAACCTAAATTTATGTTCTTTCTTTGATGCCAATATGGTTGACGAAATTCAAATTGGCTAAAGTGTTATTACATTTTCAACATTTTGGTTGCTTATGTTAGCAAGCAGCCAATGTTATTATATTTGAGTATTCTTTAATCTTAGAAGTTAGGTGTATTCTTTTTTTTTGTTTTGGCTGAAAAGGTTAGGTGTATTCTAGTAATTTATTAATTTTTGTCTTCCTATATGCTGGAAATTACTGGTAAAATTGTTTCTTGGATCTTTTATTAGGCATTTTGGACATAAGCTTTTATTTATTCATAGCTTAGGCGTTATTTTTATTTAATTAAGTTGTTTTTGTCTTGGTTTGCTAATTCTTCTTGGGTTTTGATTGCTAGAATTCTATTTATATGAATATAACTCATGTCAATTGACAGAGAGGGAATGGTGCTTTTTATTCCTGTCTTCTTTTGGAATTGTGTGAACTGACCACAGTTCTAGCTGTGCAGCCATAGAAAATCTAGGTTTAAAGCTAGTTCTTCTTCTTAGTCTTTACACTTAGAGCAACTTTTAAACCTGAAAATATAACTTATGTATGGCCCTTTCAATTCTATTGAAGCCTTCTTGAAATCATATCATTAATCCTGTGTTTTTGTAGTATCGATTAGAGTTATTGATGCTGCTCTTAACTGCAAACAAACACCTCTCTACTGCCCTACTTTTCTTATTCAACTGCATATCATTGCAAACCTTATTCTATGCATACAAGTGTTGCATGTATATAACGTTGCCTTCAATTTTTGCAAATTTTTAATTACAGTAGGTATGGAATTACAATTGTCTCAAGAGTATGCTGAGACTGTTGATCATGTTCTCCTATCATGATTGAAGGCAACAATGAAATTATGGACATAAACTCATTTGGTTGCATATATTTGGTTGGCGCAATAATCAAATAAGATGATTGATTGGTGAACAGTAAACACTATCCATTCGTCCACTGCCAAAGCAAGCCTTGTTTTCTTTTTTCATTTTCCACCCATGATTTTCTTCATGTGGATTCTCTGTTTAAGGTTCACAAGGACTTCTCCTATTTTTAATTTAGGGTAGATATGGAATTACAATTGTCTCAAGAGTCTGCTGAGATTGTTGATCATGTTCTCCTATTATGATTGAAGACAACAATGAAATTATGGACATAAACTCATTTGGTTGCATGTATTTGGTTGGGGCAATAATCAAATAAGATGATTGGTTGGTGAACAGTAAACACTATCTATTCTTCCACTGCCAAAGCAAGCCTTGTTTTCTTTTTTCGTTTTCCACCATGATTTTCTTCATGTGGATTCTCTGTTTAAAGTTCACAAGGACTTCTCTTATTATGTGACTTTTCTGTTTTGTGTATCTCCGAGGGATTTGTAATGCCAAGATCTACTGAATTTAACTAGAGTGCTGTCTGCTCATGAAGTGTTCCTCTAGTTGCTCTGTCTGTGCATTAGTTGTCTACTGAATTGATAGAAGCACTGTTTATAAAGTACTTTTAAATTGAAGGTAACTATTATCTGATTTGCATTCCAGGTTCTCAATTCGTCGGATAAATCAAAAGCCAAATCAGTAGTCAGAACAAGTGAGATGAATATGGCAGTCAAGAGTGGGCAGCAGCCACCCTCATTGATTCATCATGGTAATCAATCTACTCATGGTGGCCATGCCAAGTCAGATATGCCAAAGACATCTGGGAAGCTTTTGGTACTCAAACCAGGATGGGACAATGGGGTGTCATCCCCTACTCAAAAGGAGGTTGCTAGTCCAACTTCCAATGCAAACAGCAGAGCAGTGACAAACCAACATGCTGTTGCTCCTGTCACATCTGCTCCTGCAAGAAACTCAAACAATCCAAAGCTTTCTGCTGGGGAACGCAAGGTACCTGCCTTGAATCCAATTGCTGGGTTCACTGTGGAAAAGAGACCTTCTTTGGCTCAAACCCAGAGCCGAAATGATTTCTTTAATCTCCTGAAGAAGAAGACCTCAACAAACACTTCTGCTGGTATCTCAGAGTCAGATCCTCATAGTTCATCTTCCCCCACAGAGAAATCTGAAGTAACAAAGGAAGTAGCCAGTGCTCCTGCGACCTCTCATGCTAAGGAGAACGGTACTGCAGCAACTAGCAATGGTGACACCTGTGAAGAGGCTCAAAGATATTCTGATGATGGAGAAAGGGATATGAGCTTGACTGCTATGGTTTATCCAGATGAGGAAGAGGCTGCATTCCTCCGTTCTCTTGGCTGGGAGGAAAACTCTGGTGAGGATGAAGGCCTTACAGAAGAGGAGATCAGTGCTTTTTATCAGGAGGTAAGATATCTCTTTTCCTTTATCTTTTTAGCTGTACTTTCCTTTCTACTGAAAATGTGATATAACAATTTCTTAAATAAACTTTCATTGGATTCATCTATGTGTGAGTTCATGTTTATTTGTGGTTCCAATGAACCTTGATGACTGCTTAAAGTCATGTGGAGTAGATCATGGTTTATTTCTTTGATTGTGAACATTATGGAAGCCTATGTAGCCTTTGGAGAGATTAGGGGTGGTAAATTTGTTATGCTTTTATCTGCAATCTAATTCCGTGTACTACTGAGTATCTTTCCCACCCTTTAAAACAAATTTACAATGATGTGCCGCAAGCACTCTTGTCCAGCGTTTCGGGTCTGCTACATGCTTATTTTGTCTATTCATGTTGTTTTGCAGGTCATGAAATTGAGGCCGTCTCTGAAACTATCCCTTGCCATGCAGCCAAAGCTGGGTGAATCTTTTGCAACTAATTTGGGTGGAGCTTCTTCTGAATTGAGCTCATCTGACTCCGGATCTGAAGCTTGACTTTCTCCGGCCTTACATAGTAAAATCCAGAATTCCAATTTTTGATGGCAGATGATTAGTTTTTTTTCCCCCCTTACTTTTTTTAATCTCTTTTTTTGATGTCTTCTTCTGTTTGAAAGAAAGCTGATGAGTTGGGTATGGAAGGGGGTAGGTTTCGGTTTGAGGGTGCCTTTTGCAAATAGTGCAATAAGTCCTGCCCGCCTATAACAGAGAATTCTTTAGGTTTCTTAAGGTTGGTTGGGGAAAGATTGATGGGGGCTATATTTTGTCTGCGGTGGGGAAGATGCTGGAAAAAAAAAAAAGAAGTCGCATCTTTAGGGATATATTTCGTCCTTTTCTTCCTTTCCTTTCAAAGAGGGTTCAATTTTACAAGAAAATAGCTTTATTGGTGTTTTTGGTCAATTTTACGGAAAGAAAAAGGGAAATCACAAAGTTCCATTTTAGTTTTACTTCATCTTCTATCTTATCTTTTCATTTCCTTTTAGCACATCATTACATGTTTATTTTGCAATTTGCAAAGGCATTTTTCCCACGTCAATGAAAAAGGAAATAATGGGGATTCGTTTATTTTTACTCTAAAAGGTAAAAGTAATCATTTATTTCCCTCCAGCTTATTGCAAGCTAATGAAAGTGTAAAAATTTCTTGGTGAAGATCATTACCAACAGAATCTTAGTGCTTATTTTACAATGGTTAAATTATGCGATTGGTCCCTGTATTGTATAGAAAATGCGGATTTAACCCCTCTTCAATTTACGACAATAATTTGCAGACCAGCCATACCTAAATATGCAATGATGTAGAAGCAGAAAATTTCTTGACCCTCCAATGACATCCAAAATCGGATTTCACCGTTTGACCGTGTAAGGAATCTTCTGATTTCTTCTTTCAAACCTATGACTCGGCCCTTCAACACAAAAAGTTATTGCATCTACCTCTGAAGTAACGGTTTTTCAATTCAGTCCACTCATTGGCCTATGGGATTGCACGAAGTTCTTGGTGGTATATAGACTTTTCGTTGTTATTGAAGTCGAACTTCTACACCAAGCAAAGCAAACATGTCTTTTGGACTGGAAAGCATCTTTTCTCTCCCTGACAATCAAACAAACAGCTTAAATGACAAAAAGTAAAACGAAGCATGTCTCAAGCATTGAACCAGGGCATTTGGTTCAGTCGATGTATGATTTTGTTATTCGAAGGACAAGTTCCAATCCCCTTCTCCCAAATCGGAGGAAATATAGCATGATCATTATCACAACATAAATACCAATAGACTTGAGAGAGTTTTCTCCCATTTGCATATGGGATTCGACACAACTCAATTCCGGATTAGTAGAGACTCAACATGGTTACCAGATACCAATGGGTTTATATTGAAAAATACCAACCAATTAATTAGTTCCACATTAATCCTATTTTCACTGTGAAGTTATCTCCATAGTGTCTGACTATACCATCAATACACTATACACATTTTTTAAATAAAAGCACAAGGAAAAATCAACCCCAGCCATATAAACAAACTAAATAGAACTAAAAGTTGCCATTTGATATAAAACCCTCTGAAGGCATCATGCTTAACACTTCATTAAGACATGCCATGTTTCTAAAGAGGCATGCATTTAATAAGAGCTCAGGCTGATAAATGATAAACTTAATTGCGCAAGTCAGATTACTATTACAAGTTAAAGCTGTAGAGTTATCTCTTTAAGTTTGACTTTAATGAAGATTCTTCAAATTAACCATAAATTTTACAACTCAGACAGGATTATGAGGAATACGGATCAGACATACAAAATTACAGAAACAATGCCTAGAGCGAGCAAGTCTGGTGAAAATGTGAATGAAATTGATAAAAATGGGCTTGAAATGGAGCTGACTTTGTAATTAGTCATTTGAAGAAAGTAGGTATTCAATGTCTGACCTGCCATTTTGGTTTGGAATCCCATTTAAGCCTTACACATGATCCATATCTCATGCATAAAGATAAAGTTCTTGTAATTGGAGACTCGCACTTTCTAGCTTGTGGTCTGTCAGGGGCCATTCAAGCACCAGGCCAACTAGTCTTTGAAAGCATACCAGAAAAATGTTAATTAGGCCAAGTGATTTGTTTTGATTTTATCTTTCTTTTTTCTCTTCAGATCAAGAAAATTGATGGAAAATTCACTCTTAAAGGGAGAAACTCATGACATTTGTTGGATTTATTGAAAACAATATCCTATGAAAGAAGTTAACAGAACAGCTTCTTCCCCCTGTAACACTACAAAAGATAAAATTATCTTACTTAGACTAAATCTAAATCCATGGCCAAAAAGAGCCAACAACAATTAAGATCACCAAAATGGATAAACAGGTTGCATGTTGGGGTAGAAGAACCCGAAGTTCTGCTCCACTGCATTTTCCTTCAAGTTCTCATTGAACATCGCAAAGAAAAACGAGTCCATAAGATGTCCAGGCCTTCTTGGAGTCCCATTCTGAGTCACATGATTCCTAAAGTTTTTGTTATAAGTTTGAGCGTTGTCAATGTTTGTGTAAGGTGGATTGCCCACAGTCGGCCAACCGGTCTCGGCCACAGCAAGTGTGACATTGCCGGCGCTAATCTTTTCTAAGGCAGCATTGAATGCATCGACCATAGCGTCAAAGAGATTGTAATATTGCAAGTTTCCATCTGTAACGACGGCTGAAGGCGAAGTGAACAAGGCGTATTCAAGCGCAATATTTGCAGGGTCGGAAGAGTAGGCAAAGTAAGGGTACACGTTGATCATAAGAGGAGCATCTTGTTGTGCCAGGATGCCTGCAATGCTTGTCATTGTCGCTGTTATATTGGCTCCGAAAACACCAGCCGAAGGTGGATACGAGGCTGCCAAGGCCGTTGCTGCGAGCACTGTTGTGACCTTGATATCCTTTAGGCCGGTAGAGAGAAGTGCATTTCGGATGTTTTTCATGGCTGCAGGAACGTTTGCGCCTATGTCTCCTGGAATGACTTCGTTGCCAATGGTGATATATTTGAAGGAAACATCATCCTTGTAAGGGACGATGTTAGTGTTAAGCCATGAATTGGCTGCATCCTGGCTGGCAGCAAGGTTGGCTATGTCTTCGTTTCTTGGACCAACCGCGACGGATAGGCCTGATCCCCGCAATGCTTCAAGCACCTCAGGATAAGGCTGATATATCCTGACACTTCCAATTTTGCTTGTTTTGTAAAGGTTGATTACATCTTTTGGAGGAGGAAGGTTATTTCCATTCAGGCCATAGCAAACACCAATGTTATCGGCATCTGCAACATTTTGGTTCAGAATCGATATAACATTAAAGTAAGAGTAAAATTGTGCTCAATCATTAATCGGAGAAGAGAAAAAAAATTTACCAGCAAGAGAAAGCAATTGGGTTGATAGCAACAGTGCCGAGAGAAACAGCTGAGCTAATTTAGGACCCATTTTCACTATTCTTCTTTCTTCTGCAAATTCACCTGTGGAAAAATCTTTGAAAAGGACTTTTCTAGGTTTTGAGAGAAAGGAATGTTGATTTTACTGCTGGTGTGCTCTTTTCTTGTGCCCGTAGCCTGGTTTATATAGCTACAGAATCTTCCATTTTTAGGACAGTAATAACGTCATGGGATTTATTTGGCTACAGAATCCGTCATTATGATTTAATACCTTTACCTTCATGCATGTTTTTGGTATCAATTTTGTTGTGGCTCAAAGGAAAAAAAAAACCTTCCTTAAGCTGTGGAATGAGTAAATGAAGAGCTGTCCTTATATTAAGCAAGTGATTTGGGTCATTTATCTTCTAATATATGATAAACATGAAATGCCTTTTCATTTATGCTGATTAATACAATAAATAGAGATGAACTGGCTTGCCCCTCTGTACTTAATTTCATTAAATATGAGTTCTTTTGCACAGATAGGAGCTGACCTGGCTTCTACCCCTGTATTCAACCCATAGTATACATTTATGAGCCCAAAATTTTAGAACGAGTAATGCTATATGATCCGTCTATTTTTATCCTGCCTCCCATTCCGTCTAATATGGCTTTTCTTTTTTTGATCCCACTTTATTTTTTTTTCTAAAACTCAATCACAAAACTTACTCTTAATAATCACCCTTATTAAAAGTGGGGCTAAACTTGGTAAAAAAGCTGGTTTAAACTTTCGGTAATTAAAAAAGCCATGTCAGAAGGGACAGAGTCAGGATGGAATAGGCGGATCAAAAAAATTTTCCTTTTAGAATTCCCCATGAAATATTAAACTCAAACATTGGCTAATAAACATAGGATTATTATCTCACACTCTATTAGTGAAATTTTTAGACTCTGCAAGCAGTGTTAAAAGAATGACGCATGTCCCACAACTCAAATTTAACTTAAGTAATTGATATTCGAAAAATATATACCCTATTGGAAACTCTCTAACCTTGCCTGTGAAGAAATTATTAGGTAGAATGAGCGTGCCATGTCATCCATAGGCTAGACTCGACCAATAAAATTATGCCAACTCAAAAAGTTTTCTAAAATTAAAACATTAATTTAACAATAATTTAACCCTACGTTACAGAGAAAGAGAATTTAAAGGATAAACTCTTCAATTGGGTAAATTCTTAAATTTAGGTTATAATTGTGGTAAAGTTTTAGTAATTGCATCATAATCTTTGAAATGTCACAAACTTCATTGGTCGGACCTATAGATGGCGTGATACGCCTATCTAATAATTTCTCTTGCTTGTGGAGTCTAAAAACTACACTATACATTGAGATAATTTTCCATAAGTGGCTTCAAATAAGTATCTTGGTTGGATATGCTCTTTGATGATTTTGGGATTGCCTTTTATTTTAATTTCTATGCAAGCGCATGGCATTATCCTTTAGCATTTCCCTTCTACCATAATTAATCCGCAATTTGAGGTTCCTGTAAACTAAAAGCTTGGTCGTCATTCCTTAGTAAAGACTGAAGCCTTAAATCTGCCCTGTGATTGCTTTTTCATGGCTCATATTAACTCTCCCCTCTTCTCCATGTTCAGGTCTCTACCAACAATCCTTTAGCATCAAACTGGAATTTTCAACGAAATAGTTCTTGTATCTCCAACCATGCCAAAAAGATTAATTGCAAGTACTTTTATGTGCCTTCCTGGAAAAACACTTGCAGTTGCAGGTACACAAGTAAACTGACTTGAGAGCTGCAGTTTGGAATTACTACAATGATAAATTGAAATCTGGGGAAACAGAAGAGCAAATCAGTGTCCGAACCAACGACAATGCCCGAAGTGGCATCAATAAAACTCGGCAAACCTAAATGAAATTAGTGGAAGCTTTAAAGAGTCAAGGGCATTCTTTGTGTCTCATAAGCAAATTCAGTAGTGAATCATACTGAATAGCTAGCTCAGGTGATGAGTAGCCTGATTGGTTGAAGGTTAAGTTTGGAAATCAAACTAAAAAGAAATAAAAAGAAGTACTCAGTTTCAACCCAAAGCACATACTAATCGGCATTATATATACAAAGGGACATGATTCATCAATGAATCATCTTCAAAACTACTAAACACAGAGCCTAAAAGCTCAAGGTTCATTTCAGTGCCAAAATAGTCGACAATGTCAATCAAAAGTTAACATTGTACTTATAATTTGATACTCTACACATCAAGGACAAATCCTCAAAACTTGGATGGGGTTTCTTTCATTTCCTCAAAAATATGCCCGATGTGGCTAAAGTGCTTCAAAGCTGAAAACATTTTCATGTCATGTCAAGAGGAGAGACAGAGAGACAGAGAGAGTTGAGGACATATCAATGATTCTAAAGGGCAGCTGCGTATTAAAACACCTCCACATGAAGTTGAAAGTGAAAACCCTTTAATCATATGCACACACTAGAATTTCTGCCTTCAAACTGTTGGAAGCCTAAGACATAGACACCGCACATGAAAGAAGCCTAACATTGAACTGAATTTCAGGACTGTCTTTGCAAATATGGACCATCACACTCAAGTAAAATAAACTAAAATCTCAGCCACTTTGCGGTAAAATTATATCGCCAAAAGGAAGAAATTAATTGAGATGCAAGATTCAGAAGCCTTATGCTTACAGAAGTTGACAACATTGGACTTTTGATAACAATCATTATATGCAATCAACTAAAATGGATAAAAATATCTCAATTTGACCTGCAAATATCACTATCAACAACATTATCACTAAGAACCGGTAAAACCCTAAGTAACTTAGCTTTCGAATAATAGATTTCCAAATTTAAGTAATGGCAAGCATATAATCAAACTTCAAAAAACAGATCAAAGGTAATTCAATTGGAGAAAATTAAAATCAGTCCACTCACTGGCCTGTGGGATTGCAAGAAGTTCTTGGTGGTATATAGACTTGTCCTTGTTACTGAAGTTGAACTTTTATATAATCCAAAGCAAGGATGTCTTTTGGACTGGAAAGCATCTTCTTTCCAGGAAAATCAAACAAATAGCTTGAGTGACAGAAGTAGCAAGAAGCATGTCTCAAATATTTCCCCTGGCATTTGGTTTGGTGGTTGATGTATGATTTTGTTATTCGAAGGACAAACCCTTCTCCCAAATCAGAGGAAATGGCATGATCACTTTCACAAATACCAATAGGCTTGGGAGAGCATTCCCCCATTTGGGATTCGACACAGTTAGATTCCATATTAGTCGGGACCCAATATGGTTATTGGATACCGATGAGTTTATATTGAAAAATACCGACCAATTAAATCCACATTAACCCTATTTTCACTATGAATTTATCTCCATAGTGTCTGACAATACCATAAATACACTCATAGATACACTTTACACATGTTTAAATAGAGCGAGAGGAAACATTAACCATATAAACCATTGTTACTTGGAATGGGAATATTCCGGTACGTGATACAAATATGGAAACATGATACGTAACTTATAAAATTTGTGGTACGAAAGTGGTGGACTTAAATGGTACGTCATGGTATGCTAGAAAATTTTTTCAATTTGTCAATAATATATATTATCTAAAATCTTTGAATATACAAACCAATTAATCCTTATTAACAATTAGAACATAAAACAATTACAGTCAAAACAATAAAAATATTTTGGCACATAAATGTATGAATTAAGAATGTTTACCCATTGGTTGATTATTACAATACTTGTGAAGAGAGTTTAGGTTCTAATCTTTATCCAAGTAATCTCACCAAAGTAATCAGTTTACCTACAAGTTTTATCTTTCTCTCTTCATAACACCTATCATCTCCATATCACCCACAAATTCTACAAAAAAAACAACATTCAAAATTAAATTTAACAAGAAAATTAGGTAAATTCTTTTTTGTTTTATTTATTTTAAAAAGTTTTAAATTTTATGTAAAAAAATTTGGAACGTCATTTTCGTGGAATCAGATCAGGAACCTAGGGATCTCGAAATATAAAAGTACTACAATTCTGATCGATAATCCCAGATCGCAAGTCTAAAGGGGGTTGAGGGAATCCAATAACCAAGATATAAACAAACAAAATAGAATTAATTCTTTCCATTTGATATAAAACCCTCTTAAGACAACATGCTTAAAACTTCATTTAGACATCCCATGTTTCTAAGCATGCATGCATTTAATAAGAGCTCAGCCTGATAAATGAGATAAACTTAAATGCATAACTCAGATTACTATTTAAGTTAAAGTTATAAAAGTTCTCTCTTTAAGTTTTACTTCAACTTCAATGCAGATTAACGTTAAAATTTAAAACACAAGAAATATTAACAGACTTGGGAAAGGACAAATCTTTTTGTTATTATAAGTCATTGTACCATTATGACTTGGAATGTGCTTTTAAATATCACTTGCACACAGGATTATGGTTGGCAGCGGTTCGATATTCGCTTAATTTTTATTATTTATAATCGAAATCGTTTAATTATTTGCTATCCGAATCCATGTAAAAAACCATTTAATTTTTAGATCTAATATCCAAATCCGTACCGAAACCATTTAATGATATCTAAATCCATAAGCATAACAATTTAACTTAAGTGGATATCCATCAAAAAACCGAATCTAAATCTAAAACCACCAATTTTGAAGTCAAAATTTTAAAAATATTTGAAATTCAAGTATTTTAACAAATAACTAAATTAAATAATGGAGCTTAAACGGTTTTTAGGTGGATAGCAGATATCCGAGATCTTAAAATCGAAAACCGCTCCAAATCTACGACGGATAGTGATTTTACTATCCAAAACCATTTATTAAACGGTTTTAATTTAGGTAGATATCTACTTAATATCCATCAATTACCATCCCTACGCAGGAATATGAGAAATACGGTTGAGACATACAAATTACAAAAATAATGTTTGTTGAGTTGCATGGAAAGAGTTTAATAATACTTCTTAAGGGTTCAAATCTTATGAATAGATAAAATAGATTTGGGGATAGCTTCTTAGTTTGGGATTTAACGTGACTCGATTTCAAATTAGTTAGAGTCCAATGTAATTACAGGATACGGGAAGATTTATATAAAAAAAATAAAATATGAATGAAATTGATAAAAATGGACTTGAAATGCCCATATGCTTGAAATGGGCTGACTTTGTAAGTAGTCGTTTGAAGAAAGTAGATATTCAATGATCAACGTCCGACCTGCCATTTTAGTTTGGAATCCCATTTAAGCCTTACACATGATGCATGGTGTTCTTGTAATTACAGACTGGCATTTTCTAGCATGTGGTCTGTAAGGGGCCATTCAAGCACCAGGCCAACCAGTCTTTGAGCGGATATATATCGGAAAAATGTTAATTAGGCCAAGTGATTTGTTTTGGTTTTATTTTTTTTCTCTCTCTCCAAATTATGAAATTTGATGGAAAATTCATTCTTAAAGGGAGAAACTTATGACATTTTTTAGATTTATTGAAAACAGCTTCTTCCACTGTAACATTACGGAAGATATGAAATAATCTCATTTAGACTAGTTTGAATATCCAGGATTAAAAAGAGCCAATAACAATTAAGATCACCAAAATGCATAAACAGGTTGCATGCTGGGGTAGAAGAACCCGAAGTTCTGCTCCACTGCATTTTCCTTCAAATTCTCATTGAACATCTCAAAGTAAAACGAGTCCATAATATATCCAGGCCTTCCCGGAGTCCCATCATGAGTCACATGATTCCTAAGGTTACTGTTATAAGTTTGAGCGTTCTCCATGCTTGCGTAAGGTGGATTGCCCACAGTCGGCCACCCGGTCTCGGCCACAGCAAGTCTGACATGGCCGAAGCTAATCTTTTCTAAGGCAGCATTGAAAGCATCGACCATGGCGTCGAAGAGATTGTAATATTGCAAGTTTCCATCTGTAACCACGGGTGAAGTGGAAGTAAACAAGGCGTAGTCAAGCGAAATATGTTCAGGGTCGGAAGAGTAGGCAAAGTAAGGGTACACGTTGATCATAAGAGGTGCATCTTGTTGTGCCACGACGCCAGCAACGCTTGTCATTGTCGCTGTTATATTGGCTCCGAAAGCACCGGCCGAGGGTGGATACGAGGCTGCCAAGGCAGTTGCTGCGAGCACGGTTGTGACCTTGATATCCTTTAGGCCGGCATAGAGAAGTGCATTTCGGATGTTTTTCATGGCTGCAGGAACGTTTGCGCCTATGTCTCCTGGAATGACTTCGTTGCCAATGGTGATATATTTGAAGGAAACATCACCCTTGTAAGGGACGATGTTAGTGTTAAGCCATGAATTGGCTGCATCCTGGCTGGCAGCAAGGTTGGCTATGTCTTCGTTTCTTGGACCAACCGCGACGGATAGGCCTGATCCCCGCAATGCTTCAAGCACCTCAGGATAAGGCTGATAGATCCTGATACTTCCAATTTTGCTTGTTTTGTAAAGGTTAATTACATCTTTTGGAGGTGGAAGGTTATTTCCATTCAGACCATAGCAAACACCAATGTTATCGGCACCTGCAACATTTTGGTACAGAAATCAATATAACATTGGAGTCAGACAGTAAAATGATGAAGTATAGATATAGTTTTAATCTCATGCAGGCTTAATTTTTAATCAGAGAAGAGAAAAGTTTTACCAGCAAGAGAAAGCAATTGGGTTGACAGCAGTGCTGAGAGAAACAGTTGAGCTAATGTTGGACCCATATCCACTATTCTTCTTTCGCTTGCAAATTAATTCACCTGGGGAAAAAGCTTTGGAAAATACTTTTCTAGAATTTGAGAGAAAGGAATGTAGATTTTACTGCTGATCATGTGCTCTTTTCTTATGCCTGTAGCCTGGTTTATATAGCTATAGAATCCTCCATTTTTAGGACAGTAATGTGAAGGGATTTACTTGGCAACATGATTAATACCTTCACCTTCATGCATGTTTTTGCTAGTATTAATGGTGTTGTGGCTCAAGGGAAAAACCTTTCTTAAGCAGTAGAATGAATAAATGAAGAGTTGCCTTGTATTAAGCAAGTGATTTTGATTTTGATTTTTTAATATTAAAGTCAATTTACATGTCATAATTTTTAAAAAAATAAATTATACAATACATACTTAATATGTTAAATTTAGTATAATTTTTAAAGTATTTATAAAATAAATTAATAATCTTAATTGTTAAGTTTCAATTTTTCAAATTCATTACATAAACTTTTTATTTATTTATTTAAGTATTTCTGTGAAATAAATACTAATAATAATATTTACGGGGCGGGGCGAAGCGGTGGCAGGCAGTCATATACCAAAACCGCCCCGCCCCACCTATCAAACAACAAAAACTGCCCTACCCCCAATTTTCAAACAAAAAAAAAGACCCCATTGGGGACGGGTCAGTGCGGAATCCGGACGGCTTGGAATTTGCCATCCCTACTCGTGGAGTCTAAAAACTCCAATGTCAATATATGAGACAATTTTTCATAATTGGCTTCAAATAAGTATCTTGATTGGATATGTTATTTGATGAATTGGGATTGCCTTCTATTTTAGTTCGTATGGAATTAAGGGAAATGGGTCTAATAGTAGATAACACCGTTATCCTGGGAAATTTAGCTAACCTCAGGGTTTCATGTGATATTAAAAAAAAAAAAATTATGGTGCCAAGTGGTAAAAGATTAAACCATTGAGTGTATGTGTATGTGAAGTTTACCCTTAAATTAGTTACAGTTTACAATACCTTAAGACCTTTAGCCTCAAAACTGGAATTTTTCAACGAAATAGTTGTACAGCCGACCATGCTGAAAGATTAATAAAAAGAAATTACAATACAAGCAAACTGACTTGAGAGCTGCAGTTCGGAATTACTACAGTGATAAATTGGAACTTGGGGGAACCGAAGAGCAAGATTTGCGTCGCAAAATCAAGATGGCCCTAAAAGCAGCAAATTGAGAGAAGAGGTAGATATTATGACCAAAGATAAAAAAAACTTGGTTTTGTTGAATGCGAGTGCTTGGATGATTTGGCCCTGAATAAATATGACGAAAAGAAGAAGAGAAACATAATAAATGTTGTCAACCGCAGGTGGTTGCAATTAGACTTAATCACCACAAGTTCCAAAAGAGCAGGATGAATTGTACATTCACACTCAAAATAGTTAGTACAATACAAGATTTACACAGGTGAAGAGTTTTCTATCCCATTGATAAGTACAGACATGTTCACAATATAATTGCCTCATTTATGCTTCCATGCTTGAAAGTCTAAATATACCAGATAAAAGAGATCATTATGAAGCTATTCTGAGTGACAAGTCCAGTATATCAGCCCACTGCAGGGAAAGATTCAAATTAACAAAATTAATGAGTTGACATTTAATATATCAGGGACATCTGAACAAAATCAAATCGCAACAATTCTATGAACTTGACTTAACATGTCATGGACGACAGTTGCAGTCCTAAATATGAAAAATTATTCACCTGATTAAGACAAATACACACTGTAAGACACCTGCAGTACCAGTCCACACTGAAGGACCCGATTTCCCGAGCGAGTCTTGTATCAACAAGCCTACTGAACCAGCCAGCGACACAAAGGATACAACATAAGCAAGGAAAAGCCACAGCTTCAACCTGTTGCAATGAAGGATTGGCATCCATTAAGGATAACAAGCAATCGTTAAAATAGAGAACAGAACAGATACAAGGATGGTCAGCTCATTACATTCCAAACAATTCAAATTTGCCAGATACACAATAATGGACAAGATACAATGCAAACAGCATTTAGAAAAAACACACAAAATGGAAACCAAATGCTTCATCACCGTTAATAATCCCTATGGCTTTAGTTCAATACAAAGCCAAATCCTTGTGCAATTCCAAATTCCAGTCCTGGCTATTAAATATCATGCAACTGGAGAAGACTAATACATCAGACCAGTAAACAAAATGGGGAAAAAACCAAGCTTACCACATATTGATACCCATATACCACCCCACGCTCAGATGATAGATCAATACATGGCACAGATTTCCTTACATATACCATAAACACTTAGAAGTAATCAAGCAAGATGATTGTTAAGCTTTGTTTTGACTAAGCATTAAGACAACTAAGCAAACCTGAATGAAATTACAGGAAGCTTTAAAGAGCCAAGGGCATTCTTTGTGTCTAATAAGCAAATTCAGTAGTGAATCATACTCAATAGCTAGCTCAGGTGATGGAGTAGCCCGATGGGTTGAAGGTTAAGTTCAGAAATAAAACTTAAAAGGAAACAAAAAAAGCATTCAGTTTCAACACAAAGCCGACCCTGAAGGATGCAATGGGAACACAAAGCACATACGAGTAATTTCAGTTTCTAATCAGCATTATACAAGACACATGATTCATAAATGAAGCATCATCAAAACTACTTAACACAGAGCCTAAAACCTCAAGGTCGATTTCAGTGCCAAAATAGACAAGGTCAATTGGAAGTTAACATTGTACTTATAATTCGATACTCTACCACACATCAGGGACAAATGACAAATCCTCAAAACTTGGATGAGGTTTCTTTCATTTTCAAAAAAGTCAGCTCCTCAAAAATATGCCCGATAGGGCAAAAGGCTTAGCTGAAAACATTCTCATGGCATATCAAGAGGAAAGAGAGTCGGAGTTGAGGACATATCAATGGTTTTAAAAGACAGCTGCATATTAAAACAACTCCACATGAAATCGAAAATGAAAACCCTTTAACTACATGCACAGACTAGAATGTATGCATTCAAACTGTTCAAAAACTTGCGCCTAGAAGGCTAAACATGGACACCGCACATGAAAGAAGCCTAACATCGAACTGAACTTCAGGACTGTGTCTTTGCAAATGTGGACCATCACACTTAAGTAAAATAAACTAAAGTCACAGCCACTTTGCTGCAATTATATTGCCAGAAGGAAGAAATTAGCTACGACGCAAGACTCAGAAGCCTAATGCTAATGGAAGTTGCAGTTCAAAGTAATTGTTGCATCAATAAACCTTTATTCCACAGACAACATTGGACTTTTGATAACTATCATTATATGCAATCAACTAAAATGGATAAAAATATCTCAATCTGACCTGCAAATATCACTATCAACAACACTATCACTAAGGAACAGTGAAAACCTAAGTAATTACTTAAATTTTCAATAATAGATTTCAAATTTAAGTAACAGCAAGCAAAATCAAACTTCAAAAAACAGATCAAAGGTAATTCAATTGGAGAAAAATAAAATCAGCTAAAAGAACAGCAAGCAATTGCAAGATGGAAGAAACGAATTAGCTAACCTCCACTCGCCTTCTTCATAAGGAGAATAATCAATGTCTTCTTTTCTAACGCAATTGAACATCAAAGCAGCAAGAGACGCAAATATTCCTAAAAAGCAAAGAAATAATCAACCACAACATCCATACAGAAAAGTTTACCATTATAAAGAATCAGATGAGTTTTGATTAAAAAAAAATAAAGGAGGAATTAGGTTATACCAGGTAAATAGTGTAGGAAAGAGACGCTGACTGAGCTACAAACGACGGCGTCGACCCAAAACCACCACCCGGCACCGAACACGGCGCCCGCTACGCCTGGACCGAAGATCGCCCACAGCTCCCCTAACTCCATCCGACTGCTTTTTCGCGTAAATTATTAAATTTGTTAATTATTTGAGGATGAAATAACTATTCGATTCTTCTCTTTTGTTTTAAGCCCTCTTTCTTTCCTTGTTTTTTTTCAAAGAAAAAAACAAGTTCAAGCCCTCTTTCAAGCCAGCCTATTTGTGAACTGTTACGTTTTCCCCTTCCCCTTTCGTCTTTTCCTTTCTTTTTTTTTTTCAAATAATTTGTTTAGGGTCTTTCGCCAAGATTTTACATTTTTTTCACAGTAAAAGTATTCTACAGATCTCTTCATTAAAAAAATTCAATTTAGTACATGTATTATAATTTTAATCAATTTAATCTTTCTATTATAAGAAATTGAATAAATTAATTCATATTATTAAAAAAGTCAACTTTTATAATTAAAATTGATGACGTGGCAGTACCACATTATCACAGTGTTAAAATGTCATTGCCACATTATCGCAAATGCTAACATGGCATGCTATGTTAGAAACATAATTAATAAAATTTTTAGAAGGGCTGATTTGTTTAATTTCTAATAGCATAAGAATTAAATTAAACAAATTTATATAGTATAGGGATTAAATGGAACAAAAATATATAGTATAGAGACTTACTAGAGACTTTAACATCAGTACTTGAAAATTTTTTCTAAAATTAAATACAAATTTATATAGTATAGAATTATTAATTGAATGTGTTTTTATATAATTAATGATAGGAAAAAAGTGAAAATAAATCAAAAGTGTATGCCATATTTTTTTATTATAAAATGTTAAACATTGACTAGTAATTATATGAAGAAAAAATATTCAATATTATATAAATAGACTCTTGTTTTAAAGTTTTTTGTTTAATTTTTACTTATTTAAAAATCAATTTTCATACATTTAAATTATAAAATTATTAAAATTAAAGAAAACTATATTTAAAGTCAAATCTAACTTCATTTAATTTTTAATAGTTTTATATGTAGAATTTATCAAAAAATTGACTACTAGAAATAAAATCTAAACAAATATTTTATAACACATATCTATTTATATAATATACTATTGAACAATTTTTCTTAAATCATTGTAAGTAGACATAATTATTATTTAAGATATTTTTATGTATTGAATGATAGGAAGAAAGTAAAAATAAATTAATAACCCTAAATGATTATGCACATATTTTCAATATGATTATAATAAATAGTGATTTTTTCAATTTTTTTATAAAAGTATTTCACATGTCTTCAACTAGAAAAATAAAAACTAAACAAATATTTTTAAAGCATGTGCCTCTTTATATAATATTAAACACTTTTCTTCATACAATTAGTAACCAATATTCAATTTTTTATAATAAAAAATTATAACATGGTATAATACTTTTGATTTATTGATTTATTTCCACTTTCTATCATTAATTATATAAAAACATTTCAGCTATTCTATATAATTTGTACATAATTTAAGAAAAATTTTTCTAAGTATTGATTTTAAAGTCTCTAGTAAGTCCATATACTATATACATTATTAAATTTAATCCTTATACTATATAAATTTGTTCAATTTAGTCCCTATACTATTTACAATTAAACAAATTATAGTCCTTTTAAAAATTTTATTGCTCCCTCCATTTCATAATAAGAGCCGTTTTTCAGCTTTGCACAATGATTAAGAAATCCTTAAATCTAGAAACAAATTTTATTTTATGTCAATTTTACCCTTATAATGGGATTATTAACTCCTATTAAAACATTGATTCTCTCTCTCTTAAAAACAAATTTTATTTGAATGCAATCAATTCACAATCCACGCAGAGAAAAAAAAAATGCCAGTCAAGAGACAAATCCATTTATTTATCTCTTCACCTTCCAATTATTGTAAGAACTGATGAAGCATTTCAAAAAAACAATTCGGTTGAAGGATTTACAATTTGCGTATGGATACATGAACATATGTTAGGCAAACTACAAGGAAAACTTGCAGGTTCGATTAATCTAAAAGCAGTATCTTATTCAAATTCTAACAAGTAAAATTGCACGTTTTCATTTGTTCTTTTTTCTTCTGAAAAGCAAAAAAGAATTATATTCATCGAAGAGTACTAACATCATAAAATTCTAAAAAATCAGAATAAAGAGCAGGCCATTTCCTATAGAAATCCAAACATTAGTAGGCAGAGATCAATCAAATACAAAAAACTAAGCCACAAACCCAATATAAAAAGATCATGTCAATAACACAACTTATGCTTAAACTCATCAACAACAGCAACACATGGAACACATACTCTTAATAAAAGTTAGAAAGATACACTTTTAACATGTCTCTAACTACTCAGATTTCTTTCTCTTCAAAAACTTCTTTTCGTTCATCGCGAAACTTATTCAAATCAAACTCACCATCTGCAGGTACATTCAAGTCAAAATTTAGTGGAGCTTTCTTTTTATCTGCAAGTAAATTCAAGTCAAAATATAATGGAGCTTTTTCTTTTTCTATTTTAACCAGTATAGCATAATCACATACGGGCTTAGAATTTAAATCTATGGAATTTTCATCATCTCTCTTCATCTTTCTTCATGGATATATTTGCAGAATCTGTTGTTAACAAATAAAAGTAAAATCTTAAAAATTTCCATCGATCGAGTTCTTGGGAAAGAAACAAACATTAAAGAACTTGTTGAAACAAGTTAGAAAAAAAAACGATAGATGCATTGAAAATTAGAGAAGCTAATGAAAGTATTGGTAACATTAGTTAGGAGGATAAGGGTAAAATTGGAAAATAAGGCATTAATGAACCATGTAATTCTTAAAACAACACTTATTATAGAACAAAAAAAGTCTTCAAAAATGACTTTTATTGTGAAATGAAGGGATTAATTAACATTTCTAACGTGGCATGCGACGTCAGCATCTGTGATGACATGGCAATAACACATAAGCATTGTGTGACACGTCAGTAATTTTGATAGTAAAAATCGACTTTTTTAGTGAGAGGGACTAATTTGTTCGATTTCTGATAGTATATGGACTAAATTGAATATTTTCATATAGGAGAGGGACTTATGGTTTACTTTTACCTTTTTTTCACTGATGTCATTACTTTTCATTGGGGTTTTTTCTTTTTGGCCGACCGTATTGTCAATTGTGGCTTTGATGTTAAAATCTTTGTTTTTTCCTAGGGATTTTTTTTATTTAAAACATGAGTTCTAGAAATTTAATAAATAAGATTTTGAGTTATAAAATTGTTTAATGATCCACTATTTAGGGAGATTATTACTAGTAAAAATAGTTGGTAAGTTCATACACTAAAATTTGTATTATTATAACCAAAAAAATTATCATGTATTTTGAAATAATATAGGCATGTTAATTATTTTATTTTATATGTGTTTGTTTTTTTGTGCTTTGGTGTACTTTCAAGTGGAATCAAATGTCAAATGTATATAAAAACTAGTATGGTGCCTCGCGCTAATGCTGCGAGTGTGTCCACGCTTAAGCTACGGGTTTTACGAAACTATTTTTTGTACATGTACTTTTAAACAAAATCAATAGTATGAAAAAAGTATATCTGTGTTTTAGCATAAAAATCACAGCATATAATTGTAATAGGATCAAAATTGTAATACCCCAATCCCACATGTCAGGATGTGGGATTTCAATGTGTTATATATAGTGAGACCCAAACCCAATACTGTGAGATGCCTTTTGAGTGGGACAAAACTATAGGGCTTCATGCCAAAGCGGACAATACCTTGCAGGTTGAGCCGGGTCTCCACAATTAGCATTAGAGCAGGCACTAGGCAGGCTGGGAACTAAGTGCTACATCTGAGTGAGCATGGTGGGAGCCACCTCTAGAATCCCAACGTTTGGTGTGGTCCTGGATCTGTGTGTGTTGGGTTTACCGAGGACGTCAGGCCTTTAAGGGGTTGGCCTTACCGGGGACGTCAGGCCTTTAAGGAGGTGTGATTGTATTACCCCAATCCCACATCGTCAGGATGTGGGATTTCAATGTGATATATATAGTAAGACCCAAATCCAATACTGTGAGGCGCCTTTTGAGTGGGACAAAACCGTGAGGCTTCGCTTCAAAGAGGACAATACCTTGCAGGTTGGGCCGGGTCTCCACAAAAATGCATATTAATATAAATGTTGACAAAGCAGGGCATCCCCAAACATTAGTGTACCTAGGACAAATACAAATCTCAATTCATATGTTCATCTCTAATAATTTACTTGCTAAATGTGCAATTAAAATTGTATCTATGAATACCTCAAAAAAAATTGTATTTATGAAAGCACTCCCAAGTTCCTTTTTTCTTTTGTCTTCAAGGTTTTCATTCATTCAATCTTCACTTTGCCCCTGTTAAATAGATTTAATAGTTTCTTAGGTTTTGTAATTTTATATATATGCATATATAAAAGATTTGGTAACTTACTTCGTTTATTTGTTGGAGATTTTTTGGGAATAAGTCATTTTGGGTTTTCAGTTAGCAATGGGAATCATGTGATTCTCTTTCATTTCTTTGGTATCTCTCGCAAAGTTGGTCCTGTCATACATATATTTTTTTAAAGGGCAAAAGCTAAATTTTTAAAGGGAGATAAAGGGAGTTAATGATTGAAAAGGATAAAAAGAAAAACAATACTCCCTGCTTTTTGAATCGATATTAACCAAATAAGCAAAAGAGTTAATCTTTATCTCACAACTAAAACTTTCAAAGCAAATCAATAACCATATTAAAAATAGATTGTAAGTACTTAACATACTTTCTTCCAAGTCCTTCACATTTCAAAATGGCAAATATAAGTAGAGGTCCTGCTCCTGTTGGTCACAAAGTCATGCATTTCTAACCATCATTAATTACTCTAAGAATGACATGCTCTAAAGTCATCAAAGTTACTAACATAAGATGCATGGAAAATAAAAAATATATCAAATGTAATAGTTACCTTTTAATATCACTTCAATTTTCCTGTTAGCAACAAAGAGCAACAAAGAAATGTCCTTTTAGTTACAAAAGCTTTCAATCATATAACCAATCCATGAGATAACAGAAATTTACTTAAACCTTTTTACAAAGGCATGATCATAAAATTAAATACAGTAAAAGGTCTTCCCCCTAATTACCTCATCTATATCATCCTCTCAACCAACACCAAAACTTATAATTTTGGCTACACATCTACCCGCCATCCTCACAAACACATATTGCCATAGGCAGAATAACTTGTATCCTTCACCCTATTTAAGTCTAATCAATTTAATATTACATGTAAACCAATAACCTTGGGACGTAGAATCTAAAGTGCTTGTTTAAGTTAACATATACGCTTATCTAATTAAACAATGGGGCCTTGAGGATATTACTCGGAAAATGAATGCTCACTCAATTTTGTGTTAGTTATCTGCCAGAGGTAGGGCTTGTGAAGTCAAAAGAAGACAAAAAGATGTAGGGCCTATGAATTCAAAAGAAAAGAGAGGTAATTAACAATATCTTATTTTTTTCTAATGGGTATTCTTCTCTAATGCAGAACATTTATAGTTGACAAACAATTTGAACTATCATATAAAAATATGTACGTAAATGTAACAATTTGTTCTTCATCATCATATATATATGTATAGATATATATTTCAACAACTTGACTGCTTTTCTAACAAAATTTCAAGATGAAACTTTCACACTTCATGTTTATTATTATGATTATTTTGGTTATTTTCATGCTTGAGGAAATTAAGCTAACCATAAGGGACTTGGGATTTGGAATGGGGAAAGGATATGAAAGAGGAATAAACACTTAATGTAATCAAACATTCCAATGAAAAGTAAATATTCAAATCGACAACAGGGGAAAAGGGAACAAATCCAGGAACCCACCAAGTTACCTAGAGCAATTGTAGTGATTCAGCTTGTCTCAAAACGATAACCAAAGCAATATCTTGCGAGAAAATTCAAACTGCAAGAACCAAAAGAACAAAATTGAATCTGTCAAAGAGAAATAAGAATTGAAAGGAAAAAAAGAGAGGGAAAGAAATGAGATTGCTATGAGAAATAAAAGAGAAAACAAACATCTTTTTGCAAGACACCAAGCAACGACAAATATCCATTATCGACCGAATGTTTGAATCATTGGCATCACTATATAACACAACAATTGATATTAAAATAGCTTGAACACTTAATAATTCATTCACAATTATAGGAAAATGAGTAAAAAATGTGAGAAAAAAGCCTCTGAAACACAAAAGGAATAATCATCAAAACCCAGGATCGATGACTAATATAAACTCTAGAAATGGGGAAAAATAAGAGTTAAGAATAGAACTGACAAACCTTACTAAAAAAAGGCTTCAACCTACAGCATTGTGAATGAGATTTTCCCTTTTTAAATGATTCATGGAATTGAAGCGTAGAAGTCTATACCAAGCGAAAGGGAGTAATCATCTTCGTTACTTTCAGCTCAATTTCATGTTCTGCATAAAAACAAAAAAAGAAAAATCAGCGAGAGATCGAAATTGAAAGCAAGAGAAAATGCGAGGAAAAAACAAAAAAGAGATTTACCTCAAAAGAACAGAATCTTCAATTTGAAAATGAGTAGAGATGAGAATTGAAGAGCTGGACTGAAAAATGAGAGGGGGTGGTGGTGGGGCGGCTATGAGTGAAAATCAAGGGGAGGGGGGGGAAGGGATGGGGGAGGTGAACAGCCAGGGAAGGGGAGGGATTTTAAAATTGATTTTTTTTAAAGAAGAAAACATTTATATTTAATTGTTAAAATATAAAATTCAAGACAAAGGATTCTCAAATGCAAGAGCTCTAAAATTTTAGAGCACCACGTGTTAATTTTTAGATGCACCAAGGGATAGAATTAATTATATGTATAGATAGATATAGATATTGATATTATCTAAAAATGTGAAGACTTGGAGCATGAGCCTTAAGCTTGTAAATAGCAATTCCCCCGTCCATGTGGATGATTAGCTTACCAATACCAAATCACAAAAACTAACATGTGATCAACGTTTACTTAACATAATACATGGTGTTTTATAATGGCTGAAATCTCTAATTAGATCAAAGCGTTCTATGAAAGTCTTAATTTAGGTCCTATTCTTTCAATTCGATCAAATAAGGTTCAAATGTTTATGGGACAAGTCAAATAAAGGTTTGGTATCAATTATAGTGGTATGTGATTAACACGTGAATCTGTAAGTGCGTTGCATGCATTCAGATCATGACACGTGTCTCATCTTATTGGATTAATTGATTTGGACAATTAAATTTTTATTAATACAATTTAGTTTTAATTTTTTTAACCTAGATTCCGATTGTGTTTCCACCGTTTGCATCGCTGCCACCATTGACTAATGTTGACCATTAAAACGTGCTCTGATGAATAAAAAAACGCAAATCAACCCTTCTCCACCTCCTAAACACGATTCTAGGCTTGTTTTCCCCAAACAACAACTATAAAACCTTAAAAATCTACCTTGAATCCGACACTTTCAAACTCTGATCTGGCTATTTCCATTGTTGGATAGCCTTGATCCTTTAGTTGGAGAGAGAAATGGAAGCGTTGGCAATAGACCATGATTGCCGGCAACAAGCTATCAAAATCTAGGCTTGAGCGACGGCGTGAAGATGATGTTCTTAGGCATTATATTCAAGAGAGAATGGGAGGATGAGAAGAAATTTAGAGAGAAAAATGAAAGAGTAGAAAACCAAAAAAAAAACTTCTATTAAAGTTGACAGCACATGGTCAAACCGCACTGTTAGTTATCCTTTATGCCCTTATTTGACCTATCCTAAAAATGTTCGGGCCTTATTCGACACAATTGGATGAATATAACCCAAATTGAGATTTTCATGAAAGGTTAAGGCTTGCTTTAGGATTTCAACCTATTATAATTATATATATTTAATTCCACCAATGCTTGTTGAGTCGAGTGGAAGTAACTTGATACCTTTTCAGTAAGGTCTTTAGTTCAAGTCTTGTAGACAAAGAAAAGAGTCCCGGGAGAGCTTTTCACCATTTAGGGATGCTACTTGACTTTGGAATAGGCGGAGCTCAATGTGGATATTAGATACTTTGGAATAGGCGGAGCTCAATGTGGATATTAGATAGCAGTATATTTATACCAAAAAATAATTATTTAAATCCATGAAATGTGAACCTTACTATGTATAATTAATTTTTTGATAGGGAAAAGGGAAATGATAAAGAAAAGGAATAAGTAGGCAAGAGAAATAGGAAGGGAAAGGAAAAAAAGGAATACTATATTTTTCCTTCCTCATATTTGGTAGGAAGAATGTGAAGAAAAGAAAGAAATACTTAAATATGTTTTCTCCATTCACAAGCCTCATAATGAGAAGAAGTTAGTTTTGATAAATTCCAAAAAGGAAAAAAAAAATTTGTTTGTAGCAGATGTGGTAAATCATAACATTCTAAATCTCAATGTATAATTTTCAGCAAGTAGATTTAATAGGTATGTAAATCTTCCATATATACACTATATGTGCAAGATGGAGTCTAATATTATAAATTAGGGATTGACACTCAAAAGCTTAAGGCAAAACTTTTGATCCAAGGTTTAAAGCTTAAACTAAGATTGTGGAAGGCGATTTCAATCATAAATGTAATACCCCAATCCCACATCGTCAGGATATGGGATTTCAATATGATATATATATAGTGAGATGCAAACCCAATACTGTGAGGCACCTTTTGAGTGGGACAAAACCGTGAGACTTCGGGCCAAAGCGGACAATACCTCACAGGTTAGGCCGGGTCTCTACAATAAATCTATATTAATGGCAAGCGAAGAATCAATAAGTCAAGAATCGATTATTTAAGAAGTTTAAATCTCAGCATGTAACAACTTTTTAGAAGTTATCAACTCGTCAAGCTCAAGCACAATTAAAAAAATCATTAAAAGGATCATAAGAGATATTGAATGTGCCACTTTTATCTTCAAAATAAAGTGCAAGATGTCACGCCTTGACTCGAGGGCTCAGTCACGTGACAACCGTCGTACCACCTCGAGATGCGTGCCATGGAAGGCGAGCTATTTGAGATTGTATAAGGCATAAAAAAAGGGTATTTCGAGCAATATAATGAAATATAAAATATAATAATTAGAATAATAAATATAAATATAAGAATAGCATGTTTTAGGTGCAAATGTGCAGCAGATTAAGAGGCTATAATTATACAATACTATTCCGAAACCAAAGGAGTCACAAAAGGAAATAGGTGGAACCTACAAAATTATGGTCAACTGGTTAGAACCAGGATCATTGTCCACTGGATCGGTGATTGTCCTGTGCCGAATGCCCTACAAAAGTGAAAGTGAAGTGGTAAGTATGCTAAATGTACCTAGTGAGGGACCTGGCAATAATGACCAATCACCTCAGATTGAGGATATGAATAAATCCAAATAACATTTAGTAAAAACATATCTTGATAAAATAGATGAAATCCCAAAATCAAATCGAAATAAAAATATCTCATAAGTGGGTTGGCATCTGAAAATCTTCCAAAAGGACACCTGTACACCTAGGTGGCCAACTAGACCGTTAAGGGTTTTAACTCGTATCTCATATAAACCATAAGTCATCATCAAGCCCATTCCCTTGGCGTTACCATTATTATGGGTGGACACAACTATATTAGCCCTGACGAGTTATCATACGCGCCTCTTTGTCCTAGGGTTTCTCACTCACCGTGTCCCCTTAAAAGGCAATCCATGGTTACTTGGTCAGACGCACGCTTCGCTTGGTCCTCTCGCTTTTATCGAAGCACCAAGAACCACTCAGTCTTTCATTTCACATATCATCATCATCGATAAAATAAATAAATAATATTAAATATCATACTTTCTTTTAAATCCCACCCTTAAATCCATTTTATAAATCTCGTGTGTGAGGATGGACTATCCATATCCCAAAACATTATAAAACATTTAATAAAAACAATTTGGAAAGCAGTTGACCTTCAGTAGTCAACCACTATAACCAAGCCACTCACTAGTTAGAGAGGTTCATATACTCCCGAAATAAATTTCTCAAATATCCAAGCTCGGTCTCTCTATTGATCTTGTAAGACCTTGTATATAAATAATCAAATTGAAATCCAATTCGATTAATCTAGGTATTTGAAACTAATTGAATGTCAAAGAAAGCACTAATTAGGGTTTCTAAGGTCTCGGAATCAAATTGGGTAAGTCCAGAAGCCAATTTAGGTCAATTGGAGGGTTCAAGGAGGTAAAATGACAATTTTGCCCTGCTACAGTGTTAGTCCGACGCAGGTTTGGGTTGTGTCCCATGATACACTAACCAAATGGGGGAATTTCTCCCAGTAGATTAAGTCCGACACAGGGCTGAAGTGAGTCCTGCACGAGACTCACCTCTAATGAAGGCTGAGAAGACTTCTCCTTCACTCTCTAGTCGTTTCTTCTTCATTTCAACACCAATCAACACACAAATTAATATATACCTAGTTTAACACCTAAACTATGAGACACTACAACACAAATGACTTTTAGTGGCAGCCAAATTGAGGCAATTAATATATTTGTCTTTAAATTATGATTTTATCAAACAAATAAACCATTTGTCTCCAAATATAAAAATATTTGCCTCTAATAGCCATTTTTTTATTTAATTAAAATATCATAATTAATTGAGAAATTTATTGAGGCTTTTTTTTAGTTCTTTAATGCCTCTAATTATATTGTTGGTAATAGTGCATGAATTTATATATTTGGAGGCAAATTAATATATGAATAGGGACTTTATTTAAATGCCTCTAATCAAAGACCTTCTAGAGACTAATTTACAATTCTTTTAGAAGCCTTTTTAAAAGTCTCTAATTAAAGGTTTTTTAGAGACAAATTTAAAATCATTAGAGACTTCTATTTAAATGCCTCTCTTAAAAGATTGTTTTGAATCTAATTCATAATTCGTTTAGAGATCTTTTTAAAGGTCTCTAATTAAAAGTCTTTTTGAGGCAGATTAATATATGAATAGTGACTTTATTTAAATGCCCCTAATCAATGACCTTTCAAAGACTAATTTGTAAGTATTTTAGAAGCATTTTTAAAGGTCTCTAATTGAATATCTTTTAGTGACAGAATTTAAAAATATTAGAGACTTCTACTTAAATGCCTCTTTTAAAAGATCTTTCTGAGATTAATTTATAATTCTTTTAAAGACTTTTTTAAAGGTCTCTAATTAAAAGTCTTTTGAGACAAATTTAAAAAATTTTAGAGACCCATATTTAAATGCCTCTATTGTCTATTGCCTCTTTAAAAGATGGATAAATTACCTAAATGGTCACTTAACTTTTAGATGTTTTCTGTTTTAGTCACTCAACTATAAAAACTTACGATTTGATCACTTATCTTTATAAAATTCAATTTTTTTGGTCACAAGTCTTAGAAAATAATAATTTGATGATGTGGCATGGTCACCTCATCCAACATGCGACGCGGAATAGTGATGTGGCATGCCACGTCATCTCAAAGGTCACTTGAATGATGACGTGGCAATGCCATGTCATCAAACATGCCACATGGCATGGCCACATCATCATGCCATGTGGCATATTGGGTGATCGTGGCATTACCACATCATCAAATTATTATTTTTTAAGATTTGAGTGACCAAAATAATTAATTTTATAAAGATAAGTGACCAAATCGTAAGTTTTTATAGTTGAGTGACTAAAACAGAAACCCTTTAAAAGTTAAGTGACTAAATTTGTAATTTACCCTTAAAAGATCTCTAATTAAATATTTATATTATTTTAGACAAAAAATATATATTTTTTAAATTTAGAATTTTTTATGAATTGTACATGAGCTTTTATTTATGAGGTAAATATAGGTTTGATATATATATATATATATATATATATATTAAATTTCAGTGGACTAATTTTAGGTTTGATATATATATCATAACTTCATAACTACTACTATAAAGATTATATTCTGAAGGTGGCTTGGGAGCTATACCACGTGTCGCTTAGTGATTGGTTACTTCATTTTTCTTTTTCTTTCCAATTCTTTTTTTTGAAGATATCAGGGCCAAAACTACGTCGTTTTGGCCCCTCAAAGCTAAAGAAAGGAAAGGAGAAAAACAATTAAATGTTGGCAAGTAGAGAAATATATGATCGGGGCAGAAAGGGAGAGAACAAAAAGACTGAAGATTGCTCTGGAAAAATGGAGAACCAGGGAGAGAGGAAAGAGATGAGACATAAGGAGTGAGAGGACAGAAGAAGAGTTTTCCAGATCCAGTGTGAAGGGAGAAGCTAGGAGGATCTGACTGAGGATAAAGGGAGACGATTCAAAAGGTAAGTAGGAATAAAATGAGAGGATTTTGACTTATTTTTTTTTCTTCCCGTATTTTTTACACTGATTACACTTTGGTTTTTCTTTTAAATGGAAAATTATACAAATTTTGGGTATTTGATTGTAGGGATTGTTGTTTTTTTAAGAGCAAGTTACACTGTTTCAATTTTTTTTTTTCGGGCTTTTTTTTAAAAATTTCTTTGTGGGTTTTCTTTTAGATGGGAGGTTAATTGTTTTGGGTGTTTGATTGTAGGGACAAGATGCTAAACTTGCCAGGTGATAGTTTGTATCCCATTTGATGTTTGCTCTTTTCGGTAATTGGAATTGATTTTTACCTTATTATAGTGCTTTAAATGGGTGAAATTCCTGAATTCATTGCTTTTCCTTTGACTGAGATATTATTCATGTTCATTTTAGTTTATTCCAACAGTCTTACTGACGGATTCCTGCTAGGTCAACAAATCCTTAGTTGGCTTAAATTTTCCATGAATTATGAATATGCAGGGCCAAGACTCCATGAACAACCATAGTTTACACATTAGCCTGACATTTATCATCTCTTTATTTGTTGTATGCGTTGAATATAATTTATGGGAACTATGCCAAATGTTCTAACATTTTCTTACATCTAAACTATTACATAATTACCGTTTAATAATTTAAATCAAAAAAGATTTTGGGATGCATAAAAAGTATTTTTAATCTTTATTCACAATAATATCTGTTGTGTTTGGTTTTATCAAATTTACTATTTAATTTGAATATGAAAATTCAATGGATTATTTGTGAAAGATTTTCTTTTGTGCAACTTTACAATGGATAGTTCACATATTGTTCTCCCTGCAAATGCATTAATGAAGTCGTTTGTTGGATCAAGTCTATGTCTATTTATCTTTTACAATAGTAAATATGACTAGAGATAAATGATTTTACTTTAGGATGCGATTGGATTTGAATTATGTGTATGCAAGTACTGAACAATTGGCCTTGACAGTTAGTGTTTGTAAAGACTACTAAGTCAAAATATTCCTCCTTTCGCTACGATAATGTATCTCAAACTTATGTTCTTTTCTCAACTTTTTAAGGTTTTTCTCAATCAAATTTGACATATTTTTCTCTGAATGCATTTTACTTTTAGCAAGAAAAATAATGGCCCTGCAGTGATAATATTTTGCTCATGCATAGGCATGGCGAGTGTCAATTCTATTATAGTTTTCTGTAGCTGTTCTTTCATCTATCAGTTTTTGCTCAAGCTTAACTTATTTTGGTAGATATTTATATATATTCCTAGACTGATTTTGTTGGGAAGTTGGAGTAAATTCTATGCTCACTGTAGACTACTGTGGCTGTGAATTTTTTTTGTGAATTTTTTATATGGTACCTTTGTTTAATTTAGGTGTATGTTGAAACTAAACAATTTCAGTTATAACTTATGTCTATGCACACACTGATAACGTCTTCCTCCTTATATATAGCATGAAGTGAATTCAATTTAAATGGCCTTATATTCAGTCATTTCTTAATTAACTTTGTTTAGGTTATAGAATAATATCCTCATGTTTTATTCAATCCCTCATATGCAGGCTTACGACTAAAGACATACTGCCTCATCACGAGTGACTGTTTGCTCTATACATTTTTTGGTTTATCATCAATATGAATTAAGAGACCATATTTGAGGTCTCAAAGCAACTATGGTGCATAATTTGGACGTGTGACTGATTGACTCAGTTGTGTGCGTATTGTTCTAAGGTGCAATTAGTGGTGCTTAGGATCAAGGGGGAAAGCACTGCTATCTATTGTCTTGAAATTGCCATGAGAGTGCCATTTATATGTACTACTATCTATTTCTACATACGTACATTTACTCTTTACATGACAATTGGCATGTCAGGATTTTGTCAATTGATTTTGACTTTAAGGCATTCTAGAAAAATATAAACCACCTTTATATTTGATTTTTTTTTACCTGTATATTTCTGCTCATACTTTCGATTATATAGAATATTGTAATATCAAAGAGGTAAGGAGATTCCATTACATCCTTTTAACCTTATTGCTCCAGGATCAGCCAGAACATAACCTAGATTTCTGTCAAATGTCTACACGAGGTTCGGATCCTGTCAACGATGTTCTACACTCATTGTTACCAACTCTTCATTCATCAACACTAGGTCATCGGTCTGAAACAATTGAGGTAAAATCTGTTATGTAAATTTTTGACATGTATTTTTTTTTTTTTGCTTCTAATGGAAATTGAAAAATTATGTGATTGACATTATGTGCAAAAATTTGTACAGCTTCAAAACAGTTTAGGATCAATGACAATGAGCGAGGTAATAAAATTATTTAATATTTGGTTTGATTTTATGATGTTTTAATATTTTAATAAAATAAATTATGAGTTCGATTTGTATAAGGTTCTCTAAGATTAATTTTTTTTGTGATGCAATATGACTGTGTAACGATTGCACTTAAAAGCATTAGAGATCCAGCCATTCATGTAGCAAAAGGGATTGTAGTTAGCAAGAACCTTGATATGATAGTGGGAGGTCAAGAATTAGGGCCTGGTTTTTATGAAGTACATATCGAGATCGCTATCGTGAAGGATGAACCTCTCATAAGACCGTATGGAAGCTACAAAACTATAGGGGATGTTGTTGGAAGAGTTGTTGCATGGCCTTCATGTTTGGTAAGTTAAGTTAAATTGGCTTTCAAATTTAATAGCCTGTGAAATAACACTTATAAGATAAGTATATTTTAATTAACTTCAGTTCATTTATGCTCTAAAATGTAGGTGGTTGAAAGTACAGCTTGATTTGACATTTGTTGGAGGTGCATCATGGTCAGAAACGTTGAGTTTAATTTTTAGGTTTGATTTTTATTTGGTTCTGGACCATTACATGTTGCTAATGTTAACTCTTTTATATATATATATATATTGAACCTTAATATTGTTTTGGATTTGCTTATATTTTGTAATGGGTACATTGAGTAGTAAATAATATTTTATATCAATTTTCATTTATTTTGTATATTATAATATATTATTTTATTTCATAAAATCCTATTCATTTTATATGTTATATGTACAAATATTTTAAAAATAAATAATATCATGGAAAGGATAAAAAAATTAAAAAATAAATTTAAGTGCAATTATAAAGGCCTCTCTATGTCTAATCCTCTCAATGTTGCTATTTACATAAATGGTCAATTATTTTTGCCTCTAACTTCATATTATAAATGCCACTAAATGTAATATTCGAGGCACAAATATGTGTTTCTATAAGGAGTTAATAGAAGCAAATAAATTGTTGTTATAGACCGTCTTAATAGACATTTATAATAGTCTCCAATTATACAAAATAAAGACACAAACATGTGTCTCTAAAGAAAGTGATTAGAGGCAGAATTAATTGTTTTTATATGGTTTAAATAGAGGCAAATAAATTGTTATTAAAGACTATATTCAAAGACCTTTTTAATCGTCACTAATTTGCAACTTAGAGGCATATCTATTTGTCTCTTAAAGTTATAATTAAAGGCAAATGAATTTGCTTTTAAAGGATTAAATGGAGACAAAAAATTAGTTGCTATAGAGCTCATTTAAAGACTTAAAAATTTGTCTCTAATTTATGCATTCAAAGGCAATTATTTATTTGTCTCTAATAAGCCGCTAAATATAATTAGCGACTGGAGCATCCAGGACAGATTATTTAAATGCCTTAGATTCATTTTGAGACCAAAAAATGACGTTTAGAAACACATATAAATGCCTTTAAAAGCCATTTGTGTTGTAGTGAGATTATAGCTTCAAGAACTGAATTAAATGGTTGGCAATGCGAGATTTTCGGATTGGAAGATTAGGGTTTAAAAATGGGTTTGAACAAAATAAAATTTGATTTTCAATTCGATATCTTTTAACACAATCATTGAAATTAATCAATCAACCAGTTAAAATGAAGCTTGAAGAGTATGTTTGACCAAATAATGGCTAGTTAGTAAAATTGTTGGCAATTAAGAAATTACAAAAAATTACAATTAGAATAACCAAATCAATTGCTAAAAAATAATATATCAATAAAAATTAAATGAAGTCCGACATATATAAATATAAATATGATGCTGCACATAAGTAATATGATAACAATAGCAGTAAATCAACTTATATATATATATATATATATATAGATATATGTATTTAACAAGGCACTAATAAATGTAAAATAGTAATCGAAATAACAAATAGCAATAAATTAAGATGAAAACTGACTGTGAAAGCAATTAACAATTTAACAAACAGAAAGAATAATGATGGCTAAGTGATAATTTCAGAACAATATGCGAGTAAATTCAAAATTACAAACAAGTGGAAAAAGGAACAGGAATTAGTAAAACTGGTACTTTACTTTCACAAATATATATATATATATATATAACTCACGGTTTTAGCTATTCAGTATAAAAAATAGTTTTAGTAATGCAACTAGGAAAAACCGAATTAAATCACGTAAAGTAGTCAAACAAAAGGACAATACAATTTCAACGTTTACGGCAATAAGATATTTAAACTTGGAATCGAAATATATATATATATATATAAGTAATTTGGCGAGACTTAAATCAAAAGTTTGTTAAATGGAATTAAATTTCAAATAAAAGGATTAAATCAAAGAATAGAAATTTAAGAAACCAATCCAAACTTGGAATGAAGAACAGATTGAGGTCAGTTAATAACTGTCTCCTTAAAGCAAATTTCACTCTCCCTGCTGCTTGAGAAATTCTACACGGGGGTCTGCCTGCCTCCTAGGATACAACGAGTTTATATGCGAAGAACCAACACCGAAACTTTGCAACAAACCAGAGAACGAAAGAACACCAAGAAAAATATGCAAACAGGGAGAAGAGAAGAAAAACATTTTTTTGTTTTTCAATTTTTTCAATGTGCATAAAATAAAATAGGAGTCCCTATTTATAGATTAAGTTTAGGGTTTTAATCGTCAAAAATATCCACAAAAATCTGAAAAATTTTGAAATTTAAATTCAAAATTAGATTACATAAATTGGCTGAGAGTTTAAGGAAAACTAACTTTTCTTAGTTGATGTCTTCTTGGGCTTGAAAATTTCAGAATTTGATTGCAAAATGTGGGCCCTAGTCAAGCCACGCCTCTTGGGCCAACATTGTACACCCCTTTAGGCCCATACTAACACATGTTACTATGCCAAGTTGGGTTTCTACATATAAATCCAATTTCCAAGCTTTCTCTAACCAATGTGGGATTCAATGATTCCCACTAAGTCTTTGTTACTCTAAAGTGATGAGAAATCAGCCAAATCCAATGGTTGGATTAGAGGATTGAGCTTGAAGAACACAAGAGACCCAAGTTGACTTCTTTAGAGATTTTGAAGATTTTTGGTTAATTTAGTGTTTTTGATCTTCAAGGGAGCTAAATGAGTTAATTATTGTGTTTGATGAAGTGTTTGGAGGTGGTTTTAGGCAAACGAAATGGTGGAGGAGGAAGGAGAATCAGAGGAAAAAAGAAAAGAAGAAAGGAAAGAAAAATTTGGGGGGGGGGGGGGGGTTGGCTGTTGACCCCGCCGCTAGAGTGACTCGAGTCTAACGCTAGAGTCAGCTCCAAAATGTGGCCTTCCATTTTATTTCTTCCAATCGCCTTGGTTTTTGATCCCTAATGCGACTCCGGACACCAATTAGGGTTTTTAAGAGTATAATTGAGCTAACGGAATTTCAAAATTATGATTCAAAGTCTTCAATTCAACATACAATCTATAGAATAAAACTAACATAAAACTTGAAACGTACAAATTAGGTCTGAGCGTGTTGCAAGGAGCAAGTGATTAGCAATCTCTTGGCCAAGCAGGTCAAACAAAAACTTGAGAAATTAGTGGTAATTGGTAAGTGTAGAAAATTTCTTCAATTACGAAATAAAAAGAAAGACACCAAGAGTTCCAATTGAACCATGTAAAGGAACTTGTTTCATTGGAAGGAAAAGACCAAAGCTCATGGTCGAGAGAAGAAAACTTAAACCTAAAATATTGAAATTTTTTACTTAGGAAAAGGAATTCAAGCTGCGACCTTGGTTCAATTATTGTTCTAAAGACCCTTAATAAGAAGAGGATTAGGTCGGAAGGATGCGAGCCAGTTAAGTTGAAAGGATGTTAGTGTCATAGTATGTTGGGATCATGCCTCTGTTAAGTCTTAATTCACAAGTCTACAAACCTATAATTTTTAGTCCAAAGGCATCCGAATACAGAAACAAGTAGGGAAAATGGGTCTTTTATGGTTTGTTTCAATATATTAGTCTGTCTATTTGTCTTAGTATGTTATCTAGTTTAGACACTAGATGATTTTTATGTGTGTACCATCCTTTTTTCTCATTAACAAGATTTCTTGATTTATTTAAAAAAAAAGTTCCTTAAGAATGGATTTTAGATTAAATTTTAAATAAAAATATAGTATCATTTGTTAATATAATGGTGATTGAGAGATTATGTAAATCATTTCGAGTCCACCTCTGCTTTGCTCCTCCTTTTCTTTTCTTTATTTTTTTAACCCAGGATATCTTCAGGTCTTTGGTTTTAGATTAATTATTTTTGAGTGGAATTAATCTACCATGTCAATGAGAGTAAAACTCTTTCAATAATAATTTTTTTCATTCACAGAATTCGTACTTAAAATATCAAGTATTAAATCATTTGCACTAATTAATTATTAGTTGCCCTTCACAGATCCAAAAATAACTCAACTTAAATGGGAATTGCGCTTACCCTCGTGGGCCGGAGCATGAACGCAATGATGTTTATATGTATTACTCCTTATTTTATTTTATTATTGAAAAACATAAAAAAAGCATAATATTAACCTTAACGTTTTAAAAAATTATTATGTGATGCAAACGGAAATCATAATTAGCTGCTAAACATTTATGGCAAGGCCATCGATTTTAATATTGGAAGTAGGGAATTTAGGAAGGTAAAGCGGGAAACACATCCTAATCACATCCCACAGAACTTAGGCAAAACTCTGCGATGAAAAACTCTCTCTCTGCGTGCAATTCTCCCAACTCTGCTTTTCTGCTTCAGGAAAACATACCTCCAAAACCACCTGATTTCGTCAGTTACCCTCAAATGGATAGATCCTCAAAAAGAATGAAAGAGTCGGACTCTGCTAAAGTTCAGAATAGCATGGGGGCTAGTAGTCTTTCTGCCGCCATGGAGATGGAGGTGGAACCCCACCCCGTGACACAGACTCAGTCTGATCCTGCAATGTGTTCTTACAAGGACATGTTAATAGCCAATCAAGAAGGAGCCCATATCTCTTACACTACCAACCCGAGTTTCATCAATGACATTTCCGATTCTGAAGATGAAAATGATGAAGAAGACGGTGTTGCTTGCATTTCAATTTCCAAAGATGAAAAGAGACGTATTCGAACACCGTGGGTTAATTCTATCATTGTTAAAACTTTTGGTCGAAACGTTGGATATAAATTTCTGTTTCCAAGAGTGAAGGCCCAGTGGAAACCCACTCAAAACATGGAGTGTATTGATCTGGGATGCGATTATTTCCTGTTTAGATTCCAAGGGAAAGAAGATTTTATCAGAGCCATGTTTGGAGGGCCTTGGTTTGTTGGCCCTTACTTCCTTTCCATGAGGCAATGGGAACCTGGTTTTAAACCAGAGAATGCTGCATTCACCACTACTGCTATTTGGGCTAGGCTACCGGGACTCCCCATTGAGTTCTTTGATCCTCAGATCTTGTCTAGGGTCGGCAATCAACTAGGAGTCCTGCTCAGGATTGATGCTACCACAGCAAACAATTCTCGTGGGAAATATGCAAGATTATGTGTTCAGGTTGACCTTGACAGGCCTCTTATTCATACAATAAAAATTGGGAAATTTAAGCAATCAATTCTATATGAGTCAGTTTCTGGTCTTTGTTTTAATTGTGGCTGTATTGGCCATAATCAGAATAGTTGTCCTCTATTGAGAATTAAAGACAATGAACTAGAAGTGGAGTCTCAAGAAAATTCAGCTCAAGCAACGAGTTTGATTGAGGATGAAAACAGCGGATCTTTGGAGGATGCAAACCGGTCTAACTATGGACCTTGGATGGTGGTCAGTCACCGGAAAAACAGAATGGCTGGAGGAAGACAAGCAACGACTGTTGATTCAAAAATCAAAAGGACCGAATCTGGTCTCAGGGAGCCCAGGCCCAACAAAACGGTTACCGTTAGGCCTGGGAATAGAGATCGAATTGTTACTGCTAATGGTCCACCAACGGATAGAAGGCCGCTAACGGGTACAAGTGACCCATCCTTCCAACCCTGTAGCTATACTGGCAAGTTTTCTTCGAATAAAGATTTGCAAACTGAGAACATCGGGATTTCTGATTTGGATTTGATGGCTGAACAGAGAGTTGCTTCCTTTTCAAATTTGACCTCTGACATTGAGATGACTAGTTCGGAAAAGAAATTTTTGGTTAACACTAGTGTTTCTACTAGTAAGTTTGACAAGGGAGATCAAGGACAGGGACAAAGGTCTTCTTCTTCCACGAATCTACTACCTAAAAATGGAGGAGCAAGCCAACAGACAGGGAAAACTCAACCAGTTTCTATTCCACGAAGATCATATGGTGCCGTTGGAGCAAGCGACACAGAGCCTTCTCAACCCAACCGAGGTACCAAGTCCGGCGAACACCCCTCTCCCGCTGAGCCGATCATGGGACAAGATGGTGGCAGTGGAACAAACAATCACCCCGGACCATCACCTTCATCTGCTGACTTCACCGGGCCCATTTCTGGAGTATACAGAGAAGGAAAAAAATGAAATGCTACAAAAACTAGTAGAGGAGGAGTTTCAGGAGGCGAGAGAGAGGGCCGAGAAAGAAGTAGAAGCCCCCTCAGGGCAACCATGGATAGCGGACTCTCTTCTCCGAGTGATATTCAACGGAGATCTATCTCTTCTCAAGATGATTCATTGCCCGCTCGGGGTGAGGGAGGCCAACATTATCTTCCGATTTTACAAGGAGCCGGGCCAGAGGAACACCTCCCACAACCTTGTGGTGATTCCGCAGTGTCATCTGAATGCCAACCTACTGTACAAGGTGGACGACCAGGTTAAGTCTAATCCAGAATTAGCAGTACGTTGGTGGGGTCTGGAAGACAATTGTTTATCGATGATTAAGATTTTGATATGGAACTGCCGCGGTGCGGCTAGTAGAAATTTTAAGAGAACTTGTATGGATCTCATCAGGATCCACAAACCCTTAATTCTCTTTGTGGCTGAAACTAAGATTTCGGGGAACCAAGCGGTTTGGGTTGCTACTTCCTTGGGTTTCAATAGTACACACATCATCGATTCAGTAGGGCTCTCTGGTGGGCTGTGGATGCTATGGAATTCTTTCGAAGTTTCTGTTGACATTCTTCCCCATGGTGAGCAAGCCATCCATGCTGTTGTTCAGGTAACTAGCTCAACTTCCTCAAATTTTCCTTGGCTTTTATCTGGGGTGTATGCTAGTCCTAAATTACAAAAAAGAAAACTTCTTTGGGAGGAACTTTGTGTGTTAGCTGGTAATGTTAATCTCCCATGGTCTATGATGGGAGATTTTAATGACATTTTAACGATGGAGGAAAAATTTGGGGGTGGTCCTTTAAACTCTTATAGAGTTAACCTTTATAGGGACTGTATGGATTACTGCAACATGATAGATTTAGGTTACATTGGCCCCAAATTTACTTGGGTTAATGCCCAGTATGATGGTACCTTGATTAGAGAAAGATTGGATAGAGTCTGGGCTAATCCTTCATGGAACCTGAAATTCCCGGAAGCAAAAGTGTATCATTTACCTAGAACCCACTCAGATCATAATCCTGTTCTACTTGATCTTTGCCCTAGCCCTCCATCCAACTCTGAAAGGCCTTTTAGGTTCGAATGGTGCTGGCTTAGGCATGACAAATTTATGGAGGTTGTTAGGGATGCATGGGACTACATCCCGTATAATCTCTCTACCACCATTAGAAATCTCTGTGAAAAACTAAAAATTTGGAATGTCCAAACCTTTGGAAATGTGCATAGAAAAAAAAGGGTCCTTTTGGCCAGACTTAAGGGTATTCAAGTTAACTTAGCCAACAAAAACATTCCTTTTCTTATTCGGCTTGAGAAAGACCTTTCCCAAGAATATCAACAAATTCTTAAACAAGAAGAGGATCTTTGGAGACTTAAATCTCGGATAGAGTGGATGGTGGATGGTGAAAACAATACTAAATTTTTTCACACATCCACTTTGATTAGGAGAAAAAGAAATAGGATAAGTGGTCTTAAGGTCGAAGGGGATAATTGGTGTTATGATAATTCTATTATTAGAGACCATATTGTTAAATATTTCAGACAATTGTTCTCCACCTCATTTAGTTGCTCTTCTAGATGTTCTGTTCTGCTGGATGTTTCTGGTCCTAAGTTAGAGGCTAATAACTTTGGTACCCTTTGTTGCATTCCCAGTAGGTTTGAGATTGCTAGAGCCCTTTTCAGTATGAAACCCCAAAAAGCCCCTGGTCCGGATGGTCTTCATCCGGGGTTCTTCCAGAAATGTTGGGATATTGTGGGGAACTCCATCTTCACCGAAGTTATGAATGTGTTTGATAAAGGGACTATCCCTGTCGATTGGAGTGAGAGTCTTATTTCCTTAATCCCTAAAGTCCCCTGCCCTGAAACTGTTACTCAATTCAGACCTATTGGCTTGTGTAACACTAGTTACAAAATTGTGTCAAAAATTTTAGTTAATAGAATTAGGCCTTTGCTTAGCAAGATTATCAGCCCTTATCAGGCTAGTTTCTTACCTGGTAGGAAGAGTGTTGACAACGTTATTATTCTCCAAGAGCTTATCCATAACATGAGACTTAGGAAAGGTAGGGTGGGTAATATGATTTTAAAACTTGACCTTGATAAGGCTTATGATAGACTTGAGTGGAGCTTTGTTAGAGAAACCTTGCTATTCTTTAATTTTCCCAAGAAAATTATTTCTCTTATCATGAGCTGTATCTGTTCGGCAAGAGTGGCTGTCCTCTTTAATGGTTCAAAAACAGAGGCTTTTTACCCTTCTAGAGGGATTAGACAAGGTGATCCTCTTTCCCCCTACATTTTCATTTTGTGTTTGGAATATTTATCCCTTAGTATAAGTAAGGAACTTGCTCTTGGTAGTTGGAGAACTTTTAAAATTGCTAAGAATGGTCCCTTAATCAGCCACCTATTTTTTGCGGATGACTTAGTTTTGGTGGCCAATGCTACCATCGATAACTGTGTTGTAATCAAAAGAATATTGGATCACTTTTGTGCTGTGTCCGGTCAAAAAATCAATCTTCAGAAATCTAAGGTGTTGTTCTCTCGATGCATGGATCCAGTGATACGTAATGCCATCATTGACAATCTGGGGTTTGAAGAAGTTCAACAGTTAGGAAGGTATCTTAGATTCCCTTTATCCCATAAACGACCGGACAAACACAAATTTCGATTCATTGTGGACAGAATGCGATCAAAACTTAATGGTTGGAAGTCTAGTTTACTTTCCATGGCAGGAAGGGCTGTACTTGTTAAGTCATCTCTGGCCACCATCCCTGCGTATTATATGCAGGCCGCTGCCCTACCGGCTAATATTTTGAACCAGATTGATAGATTGTGTAGAGACTTTTTGTGGGGTAGTTTTGAAACCAAGAGAAAAATGCATCTTATTAGCTGGGAAGAGATCACGAAACCTAGGGAGTTTGGTGGCCTTGGGGTATATTCGGCCAAGGAGCTGAATTTGGCTTATATGGCTAAGCTTGCATGGGATGTCATTATTGATGGGAATAGTAAGCTATGGGTGGAGGTGCTTAGAAGTAGATATCTTGCAACCATTAGGGAACCTTCTGCTGTTTCTCCTCTTTGGAAAGCAATTTCTAAAAGTAAGGACATTATAAACAAAGGAATCAGGTGGGTTGTAAAAAGTGGGAATACTGCTAAATTCTTAACTGACAATTGGACTGGTAAAGGATCAATCCGGTCTATGTTGGTAGGGCCATTGAATAGAGGAGAAGAAGACCTTACTGTTAGGGAATGCTTGGGTAGTAATAGCAGCTGGAATCTGGAGAATCTATCCTTCACACTTCCCATCAATGTTGAGGATACCATATCAGCAATCCCTACTCAGTTTATGGATCACCAGAATGATGTTTTGGCTTGGAAATTTAATGCCGAGGGGAAATTCTCCATTAGGGACGCCTACCTTTTGGCTAAGGGTTTAGAGGACAAGGACAAAAGGAAAACTGAGTGGATTTGGAAATGCCCCGCACTGCCCAAAATAAAAAACTTGTTATGGATGATGTATCATGGGAAGATTGCCACAAGAGACCTTCTACTCTAGAGAAACATCATTGACAGTAATTGTTGTCCTATTTGCAAGGAGTCTTCAGAAAGCATTGATCATCTTTTTAGGAAATGTTCTTTTGCTGTTAAAATATGGAGGATAATCTGTCCATCCACTGAAATTGCTGATTCATTCAGGTGGGAGTTGCTCGATTGGCTTGTCTTGAATTGCACTAGCAGGCAACCTTCCTATTTTAATATCCCCTGGAACTATTTCTTCACTATTACGGTTTGGAACATTTGGGTCTACAGGAATAATATTGTTTTTGGGAGGCAAGCTGAACCTTTGAATCGCATCCTGGATAATATTAAACAGCAAGTCACTGATTATGTGGCTGTCACCTCAAAAAATTTTACTAGAATCCCCATGGAAACTTACTTCATCAGCTGGTCACCTCCAAAAGGAGGATGTTTGAAACTTAATACGGATGGAGCTGCGAGCCCAAATCCGGGCAAGGCAGCATGTGCAGGGTTATTCCGAGACGAACTTGGTAATTTTGTTTTGGGTTATCAAAGGAGAATCGGGATTACCACTAGCTTATGTGCGGAGTTATGGGCCATACGTGATGGCTTGAAGATTGCCTTGGAAAGAAATTTTGACTCTGTTATTATTGAAACTGACTGTCAAGTTGCGATTGAGCTGATTCATAATTGTTTTAATACAAATCATGAACTGATTGCTCTTATTCATGATTGCAGATGCCTCATGGACCGCTTGAATATCAGAATGTTAGAACATTTGTGTAGAGAGGGCAACACTTGCGCGGACTTAATGGCTAAAAATGCAATGGACATGGTTTGCAAGTTCAGGATGATCACAAATCCCCCTCAGTTTATTTTGACAGCTTTGTTAGCTGATAGTATGGGAGTTTCCTTCCCAAGGAAATGTAATATTAAGGACAATATTAGTACAAACTCTGCTTCTATTTCAACTAGCTGTAATCCGGGGGTGAGTGCTTCCCCCTGTCTGGCTTTTGTGTAGTTCCTTCTCTGACTTTGTACGTTCTTTCAGCTATGATATGAATCCTTCCCGTTCTGACCAAAAAAAAAAAAAAGCGGGAAACACATCATCACTGACACACTAATGAAACGGAAATCGGAGGCCCGGACAATCTACGCCTACGTGGGTTGCATCTAATCTCCTCAAACCAATGTTCGCACGCCACGTGTAGAAATCCTGCTACCACACGAATACACATGTATTGCGTCACCACATCCTATCTAAACCCCACTTAAAAATAAAAAAAAACAAAAAAAAAAAGTTAAAGGAAATAACACTCCTAAAACGAACCGTCCTCTCTGCCTGCAAAAAACGCGAATCTCTCTCTCTCCTCTCTCTTTCTCTCTCATCCAAGTTCCCAAAAAAAAAAAATCGAAACAACCCAAAAGAAAACAACGCACACACTTAAAAACGGATCCGAAACCAGAAAAAAATAACTGAAAACCCTAACCCTAGCCGCGAGTTTATCCTCTTTGGATCCGCCCTTTCTGTTACTCTTTGATTTTCTTTTGTTGTGTCTCTTTGAGAAGACTGATAGTTGGAACTTGATTTTTTAGGGTTAGGGTTTTGTGTGTTTTACGACGTGCGGAGATAGGATAAGATTAGGATTAGGAGTTTTGGGTTGGGCGGTGGTTATGGAATGCGAAGGAGGTGGTACTGGTGATGTTGGTGGTTGTTTTCGGTGATGACCGGAGCCCTATGCCACCGGCAGAAGAAGATGATGGGTAGGGGTGCGGACGGAGGTTGCGGCACCGAGGAGAGGCCTTGCCGCCCGATTTCTAGGGTTCCGGGTCGGAGTCCGGTGACCCAACTTGAGAATGCGGGGAAACAAATTTCCAGCGACGTTGGTGTCGATTTCTTTACCCAGGCACGTAAGGCCCTTTGTGAACGTTCCCCTTTTGAACCCCCTGTAGATGGCTCTGTTTCTTGGTTAAGTGTGGCAACGCTGCCCAGTGGACTGGCTAGTTTGTTGAAGCCGACTGATAGTAGGAAGAGGCATAAGAAGTCACATTCCAGTGCGGATAAGAAGTCTTCGAGACAGGGGGAAAAGGCGCGTGGCGGGAGCATATGGGTTGAAACTGAAGAGTATTTTAGGGACTTGGCATTGCCTGATATTGATGCTTTGTTTCAGATTACTTCGTTTAGTTCTTTAGCTGCTAGGAAGAGGTGTTTGATGATTCCTTATGTTGGAAATGAGCCAAGGGTGAATTTGCATTTGGATGCTGATGTGGATGAGAAGGCAAGTGTGAGTAGTGCAGAGAATTTGAATGTTAGGAATGAAAATGGTGATGTTGGTAAAGGATGTGGTCAAGAAGGGAAGGATGTGGTCAAGGAGGAGGATGGGCAGTCAATGGAAATTGATAGCGTGGAAACTCGAGCCGAATGTTCACCAAAGGAAGAAAAAGAATGCTCTGTTTCAGACTCATGCAGCGGTTTAGAGTGGCTTTTAGGTTCTAGGAGTAAGGTTTTGTTAACTTCAGAGCGGCCTTCAAAGAAGCGGAAGCTTATTGGAGGGGATGCTGGGTTGGAGAAAGTATTAATTGCTTGTGCATGTGACGGAAATTCGTCATTGTGTCAGTTTTGTAGCACTGGTGATACCGGAAAAGATTCAAACAGATTGATTGTTTGCAGTTCTTGTAAGGTTGCTGTTCATCAAAAGTGCTATGGTGTTCAAAATGATGTAGATAGTTCTTGGTTGTGTTCTTGGTGTAAGCAAAACAAAGATGTTGATGATACGGTGAAACCCTGTGTACTTTGTCCAAAGCAGGGCGGTGCTTTAAAGCCCGTGCAAAAGAGTGATGAAAATGCTGAGTCTCTGGAGTTTGCTCACTTGTTCTGTTCGCACTGGATGCCTGAGGTTTATATAGAAGACTTGGCTAAGATGGAACCGATTATAAACGTGGGAGGAATAAAGGACAACCGAAAGAAACTAGTCTGTAATGTATGCAAGGTCAAATATGGCACATGTGTTCGATGCAGTCATGGTATGTTTGTTGCTACCTTTTCTATAACATTCTGCTTCTCTGTTTTGGTCGGTGCACAAAGAGAACATTCTTTTACTCAAACCCTTGGCTACTTTCTTCATCCCTTAGACTACAGACGTGCAAAATGTGTTCTTTGAAGTGCATCCTATCAAGAATAATGGCTATAATTTTGTCGTGTAATCAGTAATTACTTCTACAATTTCAAATACGAGAAGAGACTTCCTTGGCTATGCTATCATCTCAGTTTTGATGCTTCTGTTTATCAAGTTTTTCTTCCAATTTTATTTTCTGTTCATTCAAGTAAGTGTCACTTTTTTTTTGTGGTGGTGGTGGTGGGGTGGGGGGGGGGGGGGGGGGGCGCGTTTGCTGAAACAGTTAGTGAAGGTCTGATACATAATTTGATTATTCAAACTAAAAAGCCCATCAAAAACATTCTGTGCGTTTTGGCAAGGGTGAATTATCATCTTGCTGCCTTCCGTGCTATGAGAGTTGGTTCTCTTTTTCATCAACTGATGTCTTCATTGCTATCCATATGTCGGATTTAGGGTAGTTTTCCTCTTTCAGTGTTATCTTCTTATCTGCATGGTGAATTTGTGGTAGAGAGAAGCTGTAGCTATGACAATTGCTTGCACTTTTATTGTTAGTGATAGGTAATGTATCATCATTGGCAGCGGGGGAAATTTATTAAGATTTTCGAAAACAAGATCAAAAGTTATGCAAAGGGTACAGAAGTAGGCAAAGTTTGATCGGGGGTAGTTCTTGCAGGAATCCTGCTTGTTTTCAGAAAGTTTGTTTCCCATTTTCTTTTCCAATCAGGAGGCAACAATTGAACAAATTATTTGGTGTACAGTTGCAGGTTTATTCTCATAATAATGTGAACATTTCTATCTTTGGCTATAAATTAATTGGAAGTAGGGTTGTTGGAGGATGGAAAATATTTTAATCAGCTTCCTTGAGTATTAGCCTTCATTATGACTTTGTAACTCTTCTTTTCTCTCCCTTAGGAGGAAATTGTTTGGTAATTTTCTTAAGAGTATTATGAAGATGGAAGCAAGATAGTTTCACATTACCAATCCCTTTTTAGTCTATGAGTTCTTTATAGCAATAACTTTTTTCTGGTTTATATTACTATCTTGGAGATAAACATGTTGTTGGGAGAGCATATTTTTGAATCAGGCAGTACTAGTTCATTTAGAAAAGTTGTTCCAAAATTTGAAATCGTGCCCTTTGCATATCTTTAATGAAGAAAGTGGAGAGAAGTTTTTTTCAACACTTCATAGAGAAAATTAAATTCTAGGAACATCTCGTGCTGACAATTTTTTGGGAATTTGATGCACATGTGAGATAGTGGTCTAGAATACTGTTATAGAAATCCTTAAGGAAACCACTATTCTCCTTCTGATAATGACTTGCTCAGACCTCGTATGGGATTAGATATGAAGTATAGGTTTGGATGGTAGGGAGCATTTTCTTTAGTATAATCTGTCCTTGGGATTGACTTTTTGGATTAGAGATTGGCATGTAGTGGATACATTGACCTTTATTTGTTATTTAACTTTTCTTGATGATCCTTTGGTATGTTTGCACGGGAAGGGAATGGTATCACCAGATCAATGCCCAAACTTGACCTAGTAAGGAAGTCTAATTTTAGTGATCATATGTGACTGAGTCATTCTTGGTGCTTCCCCCCCATGACAAACTGCTTGGGTGATTTGAAGTTCCACTTACTTTCTGTGGGTAATCAAAACTGTTATCGGAAATTGGAGTAAAAGGAATAACGTAGGTCAGTAGTGTCAATGTATTCCTTCATTCTGGTTGGGGTTCAACGATGGCATTTTTTTTGTTTCAAAGCCGAAACTGATGCTTATGAATTTCAAACAGATTTTGGAGAGTTCTCCATTTTATTTGCCTTAGCATAGAAATTCTATCAGTCACTTCCCCGGATAAAACTTTTTGTAGGCAAATCTGCTGATGCTTTACAGGATGCATGGGTTTTCACCTCATGATTTGCTAGTAATGTCTGTAGACGATAGCACAATTGTTCATCAACTAGTGCAAATTTAGGATTAGTCTAAAATGACCTTGTAATAAACAATCACTAAACTTAATCAGTGTGCTCTTCATTCTGAATTATCTGTTGTCTTGACATGTTTTTTATTCTGTTGTTTATTTCTTCTTGCGAATTTATAATGCCTCCACTTGTAATGGTTGTCTGTCTGCAGGAACTTGCAGAGCCTCATTCCATCCTATATGTGCGCGAGAAGCGAGGCAACGAATGGAAGTTTGGGGAAGATATGGTTGTGACAGTGTGAGTCTCTTAATTCCTTTTCTGTGGAGTTTTTTTGTTATTACCTATAGCAGTAACTGTGTTGTTTTTTTGAGGCTTTCTTATCATAAATGCTCATTTTTTTAATGGTTGTACAGATTGAGTTACGAGCTTTTTGCTCTAAGCATTCTGACATCCATGATGATGGCAGTTCCCCACAACTTGGAGAACTTAGCACCACTGGCAGTGACTCTTCTATCACCAACCAAGTTTCTCCAACATCAGTGGATAAATCTCAAAACTTAAAGATTGGCTTAAAAAATGGAGATAAAATTGCAGTGCATATAGAAGCTCCCGATGATAACTCTGATAAATCCGGTGATGGTGAATTGCAAGAGATAGGCTTGCCTGACACGGTATTAAATGCCACAGTTGTATCAGGATGTGGTGATGCAGAGCAGCTTGTCGATGTGGGGTTGTTGGAGAGGAGCAATGGTGATAATGTTAACCCATCTGACTCCCTTAATTTTGCATTGATTTTGAAGAAGGTATCCATCCAGTCATTAAGGGGTTGATAGTAATTTCTCAGTGTTTTCAAAGTCTGGATTTTTTGTCTTACAATCTGCAAATTATGCAGCTAATCGACCGAGGGAAAGTCAATGTAAAAGATGTAGCATTGGAGATTGGTCTCTCGCCTGATTCTTTGACTGCTACATTAGATGTAATACTAGCAATCATGTGCAGCCTTATCCTGGAAATGTTTTCTGAAAGCAGTTTTAGTTTCCAGTTTGTGTTTTTAATCCTTTAATTTTCTTAACGTTACTTTTGGTCCTTTTTCCTTCAGGATGATAACTTGGCACCTGACTTGCAATGCAAAATAGTGAAATGGCTTAGAAATCATGCTTATATGGGCTCTTCCCAAAAGAATTTAAAAGTTAAGATAAAGTCTTTAATTTCATCTAAGGATGAGACTGGAGCAATGGATAGTTCTGACGAGATAATAGTCTCAGAGTCTGATATAACGGATCCTGTTGCTGTTAAGTCAGTACCCCCTCGGAGAAGAACGAAGAGTCATATAAGGATTTTGAGGGATAACAAAGTAATATGCTCATCTGATGAAATTATTAATAACAATGGTGTGGTCATGGATGACGTTAGGGTTGATGGACTTGCTAAGGAAGAAACAAATGATTCAAGTAAAGTGTCCATTCCTGACGTCACTGGAAAGGTAAAATATCAATCACTATTATAAATTTTGAAGTTTTTTTGGCAAGTTAACTCTTAAAATCTTTTAATTGATTATTCTGTTAGATTTATGTCTTAATTTTTATGATGTGTTCTTTTTACTTTCCTAATAATTGTTCGATGTATTAACTACATTATCATTTCTTGTAGATTGGTATCTTAACATTATTTCCATAATCTGGTAGTGTTGGTACTGACTAGTTGCTTTCAGTTTATTTTTCGTTTTTGGTCTTTATCTGGAGTTCACGTTCCCGCTGCTGGGTCTTTTCCAGTTAACAAAATATCATATTATTAAGTATTGATCATTTTTTGAAGCAACGTTTCTTTTGCTCACATTGCTATCAGATTATGCTTCCATCAGCCATTAATACCTTTTCTATGATATAATGGTGTGCCCCTCTTCCTTTGATGGGGTAGGGGAGTGGGATTTGTTTGGATTTTTGTGAGAGTGGAGATGAGGTTGCGCAAGGGATTCTATGTTTTTAGTTTCAACTTGACTAGATTCATGTTTTGCATTCTCCTCTTGTTCTGCACAACCCTCCTCTTCCTAATGCTTTGACTTAGAATTTGCTTGGTGCCTAGATATTCCTTTTCTGCAAGTTCTGATCTACCCAACCATATATGTCTTAATTGTTTACATCTTTGTATGCCATGAACATTGTGGGTGGAGTGTTTACAATGGCTCTGGAAAGGTTGTTTGATGGAGCTGCTTTTCAGCAGATGCTTAGGAATCTATTCTGCCTCCACAAATCTTTTTATCAACCATTATTCGCATTGCTATAAACTGTGCAGAGAGTAGATCTACTCTGCCACCTATTAAGTTTTAGTATAAATTTGAAAGTGAAGTGGTTTTTGTGTGTGTGTGTGTGTGTGATGTATAAAGCTGTTATTTTAATCTATGATATTGATATGAACAATATTCACAAATGAAGAAGGATATATGCCATAGAAGGTTGTGGTTATATTAGCTTTATCTTCGGTGAATATTATGTTAAGATTTCTGTTATGATGTGAGAATGGTTATAACTTTTAATGAGCCAAGAAGTGCAAACATGGCAGTTGAAATGTGTTTAATTTAGTAGTGATCTCTGCTTTTGCAGTGAGTAATTTTTGAGTGATCTCCGGATAACTTTCCATGCCCTAATATTCAGTTGAAGTAACTGCTTTGCAAAAGGCCCATTTCTGTGTGTTTATTCAGTCATTTGTTTTCCTTCATATCCCTTCATGTGTTTTCTTTCTTAGTCTATGCCCTTGCATCATTTACTCCCTTGTTTCTTTTTCAATATTCTCATTACCTTAAGTGATATTGTTTTTCATCTATGTAGAATTCAGCCAAGCCTGATGGTTCCCAGGATACTTCAGAGAGGCATGTCTCCACATCTGAAGGTACTATTTGTTGAATTATTTTTCATGTATAGTATAATTTTGTCAAGTCATATTCTTGATCAGGTTAACTATTTTTGTGGGTTAAGTAATGCAGTGTTGGTTGCTATTTTTATATTTTCATATTTGTAGTCTTTACTATGCTTGGTGTTGTTCTTATTCTCTCTACTCAGTCCTTTCTGCCACTAGGCCTTTTTTTTTTTTGGTTTAAATTTAAAATTAAATGGAAGTTTGTCAGGAACTATGTTCTAGTTGGTTGTGTGTGCAAGATTCTAAGATGCATATATTAAACTAACGATGTCATTACTCTGAAATAAAATCAATCCCTTGATGAGGGATTCAAGCTTTGTTTTTCTGAAAATCCCAAGAGGGAGTAAAGTTGTTACTTGCTGTGCTTATACCTTTAGGATATTAAGAGGGAACAAGGTTGTTACTGACTAAGTCACTCTGTTATGAGCAAGGTATGAGCATGCCATTGTTAGTATTGGCATGCCATGTGTGTGTCTTGTAGAATCTTGCATGCCCAGAATGGGAATTAATGAGCCATATAATGACAAGTATTATAGGTTGGACAATACTTCTACAGTGCTGATTGTCTGTTGAAAGTGTCACGGTGGCATTTCGATGGGTAATTGCAAGATGTTCCCTAAGAAGATCAATTCTTTTTGTAAGACATTTACTTCCTCAGTTCTTCATAAATATTATATATATACTGAAACTTGTGGTGGAAGTCAATTGTTACTTAAAAGGATCTTTGCAGGTGAAAAAATTCGCATGTTTTCGAGAAACTCTTGGGAGTTGTAATTAGGCTATATGGTCATTGGGTTTTTCTAATCCACCATAGTATGAAATATCAAATAACCATGAATGTTGGCATGTCTCTTTTATTTGCACTGAAGTTTGTCTTTATTTTGTCCTTTCTTTTCTGTTTCCTCTTTGTGGAATTAGCTCATCATGTATTTTACTTGTCTATTATGAATACAACATGTATAATTTCTATAACTTAAAATTGTGTGATGGCAGGAATTTCAACTGATCCCTTAAATGATTGCCTATCCGAAAGGAGTCAACCAGAGAGGACAACCACTTCTGAGAATACTGCTGCAAATTTAGATCAAGAAAATTCCATTTGCCCAACTGTGAATCCAGTTATCTGTGATCTGATGTAAGCTTTATGAAAAGTATTCTTCCTTTGTTAAACCTGTAGCTTGTTATCTTCTGTTGTTGTTTATTATGGTTCAGAGGAGCTTTTCCATTTATTCTGAGATGGTTTTTGATTCTTTTATAATTTTGTGTTGCAGAAGAACTGAAGAATTTTCTAATTTTTACATTCACCCCTATGTACACAAGAAATTGTCTCAGATGCAAAATGAGGTTGATTGTAAGAATAGAGTGGGCGAGTTTGAGGGTGCGAGGGAGGGAGATCTTTCTCGCTTGGTTGTGTCTTCTAATGGCAGTGTTTGCTGTAGTAACCAAAGCGAACATTCAAAGTGCAATGACAAGAGTTGTGTGTCTGATGATTTAGAGCAGTTGCTTAAGGCAAGGAAATTGGAAGCTCTCAAAATGTCTCCAGAAGATGAAGTGGAAGGGGAAATTATTTATTATCAGCATAGATTACTCAGCAATGCAGTTGCAAGAAATCGCTTTACTGGTATTCACCTAATCTAGGGTGTTCTTTCTTTTTTTTTAATTTTTTTAATATATGTATATTTTTGTTATGTTTGTATGTGTCTGTTGTTTTACATTGATAAACTATAATTCTGCATCTTGTGCAATTTCCCACTTGCAGATAATATAGTTTCTAGGGTTGCTAAAAGTCTGCCCCATGAGGTTGAAGCAGCAAGGGAACAAAGATGGGATGCTGTGCTTGTTAATCAATATCTTTATGAACTAAGAGAAGCAAAGAAGCAGGGTCGGAAAGAGAGAAGGCATAAGGAGGCTCAGGCTGTGTTGGCTGCTGCAACTGCTGCTGCAGCTGCTTCTTCCAGGATTTCATTGTTAAGGAAAGATGGCTTGGAGGATTCCAGTCAGCAAGAGGTTATTCTCAGGATCCTTTTTTCTCTAAATTTTCCTCTTGCAACCAATTAAGGATCCAATTTCACTAAATTCTTTTTGCAGAATGTACTGAAGTTGAATGCCTCTGCTGGGAGGGCTGGCATTAGCTCTCAGCCAAGACCAAAAGAAGCACTTTCTAGGAATGTTGTCCTGAGGATTTCATCCGAAAAGTACTCTGATGTTATTCAACCTGTGTCAGATTTCTCCAAAGAACATCCTAGGTCTTGTGACATCTGCAGACGGTCAGAGACAGTACTGAATCCCATCTTAGTCTGTTCCGGTTGCAAGGTTTTGTAGCCTGAAACAATAAGTTTTTCCCCCTTAATTGAAATTTTTACTTCTATGTCTGTTGATTTTTTATTTTTTGCCTTCTGCTTACAGGTTGCGGTTCATTTGGATTGTTATCGCAATGTTAAAGAATCTACAGGTCCCTGGTGCTGTGAATTATGTGAAGAATTGTTTTCATCTAGGTCCTCTGGAGCTCCATCTCTAAATTTCTGGGAGAAACCTTATCCTGCTGCTGAATGTGGTTTATGCGGTGGTACTACTGGCGCTTTTAGAAAATCTGTGGATGGCCGGTGGGTACATGCTTTCTGTGCTGAGGTAATTTTTTCTTTCCTTTTGGCTTATTATTGTTTTGTCTCTTTCCAGTGCAATGACGTAGTGATTTTTCTCCCTGCTATTTTGTAGTGGGTTCTTGAATCAACATTTAGGAGGGGACAAGTAAATCCTGTAGAAGGAATGGTATGTCCACATGTTAAGTCATTAGATATACTACTTAAAGAAATTTTTATGGATCTTATTTAAATTTGTTTTCTGTAATGGAATATCAGGAGATGGCTTCAAGGGGGGTTGACATTTGTTGTATATGCCGTCGAAAACATGGTGCATGCATTAAGGTGAGGTTTTTTCTTTTTGAAAAATAGTTGTTTTTTATAATAAGGTTTTTAACTAGACGTAGCTGTTGTAATTAAGATACTTAAGCGGTTGCTGTCTTTTTTGTTTGCAGTGTAGTTATGGTCATTGTCAAACCACTTTTCATCCCTCTTGTGCTAGAAGCGCGGGCTTCTATATGAATGTGAAACTTGGTGGTGGCAAATTGCAGCACAAGGCTTATTGTGAAAAGCATAGTGTGGAGCAGAGAGCAAAGGTATGATTGATAACTTTGATTTTTGTACTGAATTCCTTTCTTGTCGGTTTTTGGACTATATTGTTTATATGTTGAATAATTAACGTAGGCTGAAACTCAGAAACATGGAATTGAGGAGTTGAAAAACATGAAGCAAATTCGGGTAAGGGCATTCTTCCAAATTTTGCGGTTTGATCAGATTCTATATGCTAATTTTTGTGTTATAATGTTAGAGAGTTTTATGAATCGTGTGATCATTGAGTTTGGTATGTGAATTCTCCTGTACAGGTTGAACTGGAGAGGTTACGCCTTCTTTGTGAAAGGATTATCAAACGTGAAAAATTGAAGGTAAGACTACTTTTCTAAATGGTTGACTGTTACTCTCTTGTTTTGCTGATGTCATTGCTGCTGTTAGGCAGTTTTTCTGTGTTATAAAAGTACATATGAGAAAGTGATTCTGAATTTTTGCAGCGGGAGTTGGTTCTTTGCTCACATGAGATACTTGCTTGCAAAAGAGATCATGTTACCCGTTCAGTGCTTGTTCAGAGTCCATTTTTCCATCCGGATGTTAGCTCAGAATCTGCAACAACTTCTCTCAAAGGCCATACAGATGGTTACAAATCATGCAGTGAACCCATGCGATCAGATGATGTAACTGTGGATAGTACTCTTTCAGTTAAGCACCGAGTGAAAGTTCCCGTGTCCATGGACAACGATCAAAGGACTGATGACAGCTCCACTTCCCAGAGCCTTTTTGTCCAGAAGCCAACAGAGAGGGTGCCATTCGCTGGGAAGCAAATTCCTCATAGATATTCTCTTGCATCTCGTAATAGTTTAGATAATTCAGAATGGAACTCTAAAATGAGAAAGGTATAATTCTACCTTTTGCATCAGCATTAGTTTTGCATTTTATTTTCTTTGCCTCTCTCAGACAACCGAAAGGGCAATGTTGGCTGATGTTTGCTATTTTGTGAATCTCAGCCTATTGAAACATTTGAAAAGGAGTTGGTAATGACATCGGATGAAGCATCTATGAAGAATTCACGGTTACCAAAGGGATATTGTTATGTTCCTGTTGATTGTCTTCCCAAGGAGAAGCAGATCACACGGGATGCTTGTTCTGATGGACAATTGGAGCGCAATGGATAGGCTGAGTTGATACCCCGGTGCTCAATTGCCAGATGAAGGGTGGCGACCATCTGTGACCCTTTTGCCCTTTTATAACTGCTTTCTGCGCGGAAGTGCCTTGTTTACCAGATTATGAAAGCAGCACAGCAGCGGCATCAATGCCGAGAAATGATTGGCCAGCGTCGCCTCGAAGATAGGAGCCACATTTCTGGCTTGGGGATGGTGGGAAGTTTTGCAATACCATTGTTGTATATTCATTGTGAGAGTAATTGTACAGTGGGTGAGGGTTTATTCCATTATGTTTTGTCAATGGGGCTAAAAAAAATTTGTAGTCTTGAAGCTCTTTAGGGGTTGGGGGACAGGAGATCTTCAATATTGTAACTCTATGTCGATGTGAGGAAATTACAAAAAAATAGGGGGGAAAGAAAACAAAAATGAAGAAAAGGTGTTGCCTGCTGTGCCTGCTCTCTGTATAGTCAGTGTACATAATCTTTTAACATTAATCTGCAAAGCAAAGTAACCTTGATCGGCCGAAGATTGATACATTCATCAAATTCTCCTCAAATTTTGAAACATCTCTTCTCTGTTTGAGATCGCTGCTGCTAAATGGTGGAGTGGGTTTAATTAAGTCTAATTTTTACCCTTTTTTCTAAAAAGATTAATTCAAAATGAAAATAGATACAATAAAGGTAAGGCAAATGCTAAACAGGGCAATAAATAAAAAATCAGTCAGTTCGGTCTTTTGAGGGTTATAAAACCGTTTACTGTTTAAATTGTTTTTGAACCGATGAACCGGTTAGATCGATTTAGTAAAAATTTAATTTTTTTTATTTTTTAAGTTATTTTTATTTAACTAACCCCAAATACAAAAAAAGCTCAAATTAATGAAAAGTTCAAATTTTATTTTTTTTGTTATGTTTGAACTTTTTATTTTGAATTTTTGACCTTAAATTTTTTATTTTATATTCTAATGTTCTCCTATAATAAAAATTTAATTTGTGATGTAAAATTAGTTGTATTATTTATTTATATTATGTGATGCACTAATATTTTATACTTTTTCTTATTTTTTATGAATTTCTAAAAAAAATTTTAAATGAAACTTTGAAATTTAAATATTTGAAGAAATTAATAAAACTAAAATATTCAAATAATCGGTCTAAACGGTTTAACCGGTTGAACCATTGAACCTTTAACCTCATTGGTTCAAGCACCGGTCTATTTTTTTATTCATTGCAGGGTACTCATGCGACTGTTAAGCTTTTTTATTGTGTTGTTTATTCTTTGTCTGATCTTGAAAATTACAAAAGGCATCCATACATTTTAAATGTTAAATAAATAAAATTTTATTGATATATCCTTCCAAATTTTTAAAAAAATTAGACTTTTTTATTTTAGATTTGTAAAATTTTTTATTTTTAATAAAATTTAGTCCCACATTAAATTTTTTTTTATATTTTAAGGGTAAGTTTTTAAATTTAAAAATTTTTTGTGGTAGGGTTTTAGAAAAAAAAACTCAAATATTTTTGACAAAGTTTAGGATCAAATTTTAATTAAAAAAAATTTAAAGATAAGCTCTAAAATTAAAAACATCTACTATGGTAGGGTTTTAGAAATAAATTTATTAAAATTTAATTTAAAAATATTTGTAAGTAAATATTATAATTTTATAAAAAAATAAAGATAAAGGTATTATTATCCAAAAATATTAATATTGTTTAATTTTTTTTTAAGATCCGTCTTATCATTAGAGGACAAAAAATCTGTTAGCCGCCGGACCTTAAGTCTATGTTTCGTTCAAAGTGGGGAGGGGAGAGGGAAGGTAAGGAGGGAGAGGAGAATAAGGGGAATTTAAGAGGAGAAAGAATTGTTAATTCTATCTTTTTTTGTTTAGTTGGAAGAGGGATAAGAGAAATTTAATGTGACTTTTTAGTAATTTACCCTTATATATAACATCTTTTATAATGCAATAATGTTTATTTTTTATATATTTTAATTTATATATTGTCATGTTGAAATTGATCGTTTTAAAAATAAAGTTAATTTTTACTCAACTATAAAAAAAAATTTATATGAAATATATTTTTCTTGTCTTTTTTGTATTAAATAAATGAATTTACAACTAATAGGGACAAAAAAATTAGTTTATTGTATAAATATAATTTTTAAGTAAAAAAGTACTAAAAATAAAATAAAACATGAATGGGGGAAACTATTAAAATTAGTTAAGGATAATTTTGAGAGTTAATTAATTTCATGAGGATAAAATTGAAACAAAATTTTTCACAACCCTAAACCCTAAACAAAAAAAAAAAAAAAAAACTCCTCCGAACCCCTCAAGCTCTGCACCTCCAAATTAACCTTTATTAACTCCCCTCGAAATAAAGGCCGAAGATAAAAGGAAAAAGAGAAGATTGATGTGGGTCCAATGGAATCATTTGGAGAGGCCCACACCTGGATATCAATTCCATAAAGCAGAGAGCCCATGGACCAAAGCCCAAACAAAAATCTTCCTTGACATTTTCATTTAAGTGGTCGAGCCCACTCTAAGTTTGAAACCTCTCAAACCGCAACCGCCATATGGGTTCCATAGACACGCCGACAATTACAGAGAATGGTACCACCCAGTCTCATGCCGCCGCCACTGTGGCCGACGGCGACCAGAAGCCCTTCTCATCTGCAAATGGGGCACCGGCGGAGATGGTGCCGGAGTCTGAGGCCACGAAAAGGAGGAGGGCCAGTGTGCTCCCTCTAGAGGTGGGTACTCGCGTCATGTGCCGCTGGAGGGACGGCAAGTATCATCCCGTGAAAGTTATCGAACGCCGTAAGATGCATTACGGTGGGCCCAATGATTATGAATACTACGTTCATTACACCGAGTGTAAGATCTGTCGTCTTCCTTAGGGTTAGGGTTTTCATTTTGAATTTCAATTTTGGGGTTTTTGTAAATTCAATGAAATTTTAGGAATTTTTTTGTTGAAAATGGCGAAAATTGATTTATTCTGGTCGTTGAAATTCTCGAATGATAGTTAATAGGAGGCTTGATGAATGGGTGAAGCTTGAACAGCTTGATCTTGATTCAGTCGAAACTGTTGTGGATGAGAAGGTTGAAGACAAGGTACACATTTGTTTCCAATGCATAACCTTACAACTCGGTTCCTCTCGCTTTATCTGCGATGGTGTAGTGATTTAAAGGACTTTGCCATGAGGTTTTCAGGTAACAAGCTTGAAGATGACACGCCACCAGAAGCGTAAGATTGACGAGACACATGTAGAGGTGGTAAGTACTCGTAAAGCCTTCACTTGGTGATGCTTAAGTATCAAAGGGTCATCGAACTCACTAAATGCAGCTGGTTTTGTGATTCTACTGTCTCCAACGTGTTCGTTTCTTTTCTATAGGGTCATGAGGAGCTAGATGCTGCTAGTTTGCGTGAGCATGAGGAATTCACAAAAGTAAAAAATATAGCGACCATAGAGCTTGGAAGATATGAAATCGAGACATGGTACTTCTCCCCCTTTCCACCAGAATACAGTGATTCATTGAAGTTGTACTTTTGTGAGTTTTGCCTCAATTTCATGAAGCGCAAAGAGCAACTTCAAAGGCATATGGTGAGCTTTGCCTCAACCGTAGGGTTGCATGCCTTTTTAGAATTTAATTGTTCCCTGTGTACTAGTAGTTCTTTTTTAATTTTTTTAATGACCTTGTGTCATCATAGTGTCCTGACTGGTTAGGAAGTTCTATTATGCAATTTTGGGTTTTAATTTTCATGAACAAATTTTGCCTAGTATGTAGGCCAAATGTTTTCTTTTGTATGCTTCGAGTGTGGGTCATTAAGTTACTTTTGGTTTGACAAGCAACCTGCAACAAATAACTTAACTTCTGTGTGCTTTGGGTGGAAGTCACTTGGTGACCTTAGTCCATTTGACATTTTTTTTTCATGCTTTATTGCATCTCCCTGCAGTGTATTTGCTTATCTGGAAAGTTTTATATATACCTGCATCTGTTTAATGAGTTGTTATGTTGGATTTTGCTCCCTTGTCAAAATTGTTTTTTGGATTTTTTTTCTTTTAAGTTTCTTTATCAAGTTGCACTTGATTAAAGACAAAAATGGACTGAAGTAAAATTAACTATTTGTCATAATGTGCAAATGTAGAGAAAGTGTGATCTGAAGCATCCCCCTGGAGATGAGATATATCGAAGTGGTACGCTTTCAATGTTTGAGGTATGCTGTGGCATAGCTTTTCCTATTAAATAACACAATGTTCTATAATGCTGCTAATCTTTTATCTTTGTTGACATTCTTTTGATCAATGTTTTTGAAACAGGTTGATGGCAAAAAGAACAAAGTTTATGGGCAGAATCTTTGTTACTTGGCGAAGTTATTCCTTGACCACAAGACCCTTTATTATGATGTTGACCTATTTCTGTTTTATGTTTTATGTGAATGTGATGATCGAGGTTGCCATATGGTTGGATACTTTTCCAAGGTAATTTCTAGTGCATTCTTGTTGCTTATGATTTGATTTGGCATGGGGTATAGTGTATCTCTATATGGTTGGACACTTCTTTACTGTATATGTTTATTTTGGGGCTTCCATTTCTTGTTCAACCCATAGCGTGTCTGGTAGAAGTTTTTGTAGCTTTGATATGTGAGGACTAGTGGTTACTCCCTCTTGTCCCTATTTATCTATCCTTGTTAACTGTTTCACACAGGGCAAAAAAAAAAAACAGTTACGGTTCAAAATTCTATATATTTTTACCTTAACCTTCCAATTTTGTCGTTGTCTCTCTCCCATTTATTCTCTCTCCTCTTCATCTCTCTTCAATCTAGCTTCTCTCTCCACTCATTATCTCTCTAACATTCACTAGCTGAGACAATATGGAGAGAGAGAAGAGTTTGGAAGGGTAAATATAGAAAACTAACAATTAATAATGGGACAAGGACAGATAAATAGGGACAAGGAAAGCTTCTAAAAATAGACAGATAAATAGGGACAGAGGGAGTAAAACGTTGGTAATTTTTTTTTTTGGTCATGTCATTGTTGCACAAATATCTTAGTATTCTGTGTCTGATCATGCAGGAAAAGCATTCAGAGGAATCTTATAATTTGGCATGTATCCTCACCCTCCCTCCATATCAAAGAAAAGGCTATGGGAAGTTTTTAATTGCGTTTTGTAAGTCCCTCCTTGCTACTATTTTATTTATTTTATTTTTTCTGGATTATCTGGAATATGAATGAACCAGAACATGTGAGCTGTGAGAGAGCAGAAAAGGATGATGACTATGGAATTTGAGCATTAAATCTAAATGAGAATGTAGTTTGAACTTGTTAGACTCAATATGCTGCTTTGGTTCTCTGAAATTGTTCTCAAGTTAGACTCTCAAATTAGTTGCATGTTTTTATGCTATATTACTATGGAGTAGATGAAGTAAAATACGCCTGTTAGTGTCACCGACCCCACAACCTATCCTCTTCTGCGTTTCATCCTGTTGGTTATATGCTTATTGAACTTCACTGCTTATGGTGTTTCTGTTGTGAACCAGCATATGAACTTTCTAAGAAAGAAGGTAAAGTTGGCACACCTGAAAGGCCACTTTCCGATCTAGGCCTGCTTAGCTACAGAGGGTATTGGACGAGGGTTCTTTTAGACATCTTGAAAAAGCATAAAGGAAATATCTCCATCAAGGTATTTGCTCTCTGAAGCTACATAAAACATCTAGTGGGTAGTAGCTTTATGTGATTCCTGCTGCTTTGTCGTTATGAGAATATATGTGCTGCTTAGGAGGATGGTTGAGTTCAGTGAAGCTTACATAACAACGTCCTTGAGTTCAACTCAACTATGATCAAATTGAAATGAACCTGTGTATGGTTTAGTTAGCCTTGAGTAGATTGTGATTTGGCCTGACTGCTTTCACTTTGGAATGGTTAGCACTGAACATAGCATGGGTGAGGCTCTAACATTAGGAATTTAAAAATGAGCACCTAAAATCTATCTTTCATTTTAGAACGGCTTCCAATTGGAAACTAGAGAAAATGAAATTGAGGTGAGAGCATGCCTCAATCTATAGGTTTGAAGTTGCCTTTGTGATAAATTACTTACAAGTAATTAATTTATCATATGACAGAATATCTTCTGTTGCTCAAAATCTTTTTTGAGAATTTTGGTTCATGCATGTGATATGAAGTTTGAATTACCCGTCAATGGTAAGCTATAACTATTTTCTGCATGATCTATTCTTCCCAGGAGCTGAGTGACATGACAGCTATAAAGGCAGAGGATATTTTGACCACTCTGCAGAGTCTGGACCTGATTCAGTACAGGAAAGGGCAGCATGTTATCTGTGCAGATCCCAAGGTTTTGGATCGTCATCTAAAAGCTGCGGGTCGTGGTGGTCTAGAGGTCGATGTTAGCAAATTAATCTGGACACCGTACAAAGAACAGAGTTGATATGAGATGCTCTCAAATGAAAAACAGATTTTAGTTTCACTAACGAGTTTGTCTTAACTAGTTGCTATAGTATTGACCATGAATTTGTAACCTGTGTTTTGTTTAAAATAGATGTTTTAGGATATTAGGCTAGAAATCAGAAACTCAGAACAAGTCAGAGCTCGTCCTGCCATGACAAGCTTTATGGCCATCACCCCGTCACCTATGACGCTTACCTGTATATTTTTTGCTCTAAAGAGATACAATACAACGACTCTTTTCTTGTAACGTGCGAGATCAAATCAGCTTCTCCGCCTGCAGTTTATAAATCATTTAGTGCCATTAATAGACACCCTTTTGCATCTTCCTGTAAAGCTTTTCCGTTGTGGATCTTTGTTGGTGATCGCTATTTTGCATCTTTTACGGTCTATTCCGCGCTGTTCTTTCTTTACCCTGTTACCAGTAAAGGAAAAATCTGCAACCAAAGGCAAAAATACTGTCAGCACTTCGGCGTGCGAGGAACCGTGATTCTGTTAAAGAGTTACTATGTCACAAATTTAATTCTTGCGGCCTTGTGTTCCGAATTGAAGAATATCAGACTTGTCTCGATCCAAATCCATAGGAATGCATATTCTTCTTCGAGCTACTACAGCCACAGGCCTCGATGGGTTTGTAATTTTTATTCTAGAGAGTGGCCGCATGCTTGGCTTGGAGGTTAAAGCAACCGTAATTACCTCTAGTAAGAAGCAGGTCTTGAGTCTTAAGTTGAAATTTCTTGCGGTCTAACTTTACATTATCAGAAAGTGACAGTGCTGTTGTTTTGAGTTGAAACTTCTTGAAGAATTATTCACAACCACGAGACATTAAATTCGTCCACCCTTCTATTTGGATTATAATAGTGAAACTCAAATCTTATATAGAAATGGCTGATGATGTTGGCTGTCTGGTCCCTTTAGTTATGTTTTTGTATGTTAATTTGTCAATGGATTTGAAAGAAAGCAGCTTCTATCATATTAAAAGAAATCTTTTTTGTTTGTCTAGTATTATCATTGGGTTTGAACTTTGAACTTTAAGCAATCTTTTATTAATCAACTGCAATAATCAAAGGGGTTGATATTAGGCATCCTAATCCCAGCAAACTAGTCTGGTCTGGAGTCTCAAAGTTAAAACCTGGCACTGAAGTTACTATTACTGAAACTAATATAGTCATTAGCCATCATTATCAGTTTCATTCTAATTTCAAGCTTTGATTTCCGTGCCTATGCAGAATGAAAACCAAATGAAATGATAATTCTAATTTGTGCTACAGATTCCCCCTTAATTGCCTGATAAAAACAGCCCAAAGTTTCATCTTTTATTGCCACTGAATCTAACTGCAAATCGTTATAAAACCAGGAAAAAAAAAAAAGAGATAAAAAACCCTCTGGTCAAATCATAAATGCAGCAGTTATTTTGGCTGTGACCTTTCTCTGGTCAAATCAGCAGCAGTCTGCTGCTGATAATAAACAGCCCAAAGCTTCATCTTTTATTGCCACTGAATCTAACTGCAAATCGTTATAAAACCAGAAAAAAAAAAAGAGATAAAAAACCCTCTCCAGAAAAATCACAATAATACTAACTGCTTTCACTGTCACAATTCGTTACATATCTAAGCAAATATCTGGCTTGGGAACTGATCACAGATGTGGAAATTGCCCTGCAACTGCCCATACTGTGTCCTTCCCAGTAATCTTTTCCACATAGTTAAAATCCAATTCTTATGTTTGAATCATGCTTTTGTCTGGTTGTGTATGTTTGGTTTGGTAAGGACATCACTCTTGACTATTCAGTTTCATTCACAAATCTGTTTCACATTGTTCTCTCCTCCACCTCCTCCTCCTCCTCCTATCATTGTTATCCAAAGTTTGCATTGGTCAAAGCCTCGTGCTTTTTGGAATTCATCAAAAGCCCCTTCTTCACATCGAGCACCATCATTCTATCAGAATGATTTCTATGTGACAAAATTATCTTTAATAGAAGCTTGATCTGACACCCTTAATGGATTCTCATTTGATTTTGGCATTGGCACAACAACCGGCAAGAAAATATAGTGGTGGGGTCTATCAATAATTTTGAGAGATTAAAAGCCTAAGTCTTTGAACATTTTCATGAATATAATTCATATACATCTCTGATCAGCATCATCTATAATTTTTGATGCTTCTCTTGAAATACAAGAATATGTGAAACAAAAACAATCATCAAAATTGGAAACTATTAAAAGAACAAATCATATACATTACCTATTACATTATCTGACCTTGTAATATTTCTATTTTTCCTTCTCAAACTGTGGTTGGTTCTTGATGTCTGTCAAGTTGAATCTGTTTAAGCTGTAAGCTTTTGAGAGCAACCCCACGAGATCTCCTCTGCCATAGGGTATCTCCATCTCCTTTATCACTTCCTTGTTTTGCCACTCTCTTGATCACGGGCAAAGGAGGATCCATGTTTTCGATGTTGATTGAAGCAGAATTCTCTTTTCCACCATCATTTTTGGGCCGGCCTGTACCATTTGCTAAAAACACTTCTTTTCTTCGGCAAGTGATGGTAGTATTTCCGGTGGTGGCAGTGGTGGTGGTGACGGTGGCGGCGGGGCTGCTAATTAGATTCTTGCCAGAAAACAACTTCTTGAGCTTAGAATACTTGATACTAGTTTGGTTGGAGCAGCCATTCTTGGAGGTGATAGCGAGTTTGTGAGAAGCAGGGAACCCAACAATCCTGTTATTCCTCTTGACTTGTCCCATGCAACTGATCTTTGGAGACAAGGGGTCATCAGAGAACGAGGCAGACCGGTCCTGCCATTTGGGAAGAGCCACATCTTTAATGGAAGGTCTTGAACACAACATTGGCAAGAAAGTTCCCTTGTAAATGTTCTGATGGTGAAGATGTTGGTTGTATCCATTTCCCATATATGTCAGATGATTTTTTTTGGTTTGCTTGCAAGAAAGTGTGAGAGAAAAATGGAAAGAGAGAAAGAGAGGTAATTTAGGACATGGGGAGGGAGATGACCAGAGAAGAAGAAGGCCTTTTAAGAAGCATTTTGAGGTGGGGGGCAGAGTTTGTCAAGTCTTTTTGGTAGGAAAAAAATTGTGTTAAAGTTTGCCAAATATGAACAAAATAGTATTGTACTGTTTTGCAAGGTTTACCCTATTATAAATTATAATGAGGAAATTGCTAACTGTGTCTATAAGCACACGTCAAGCAACTAATTATTGCTTAATAATATATTGTTTTAAGTGCTCTTCATTTATTTTACACTTTTCTTATTATTCCTTCCATTTTATAATAAGAGTCATATTTTTACATAAGAATTAAAGATTGAATAAAACTCATTAAATCTAGACAATTTTTTTATAAAAAAACAGATATACCCTTTTACTCTCATAAATATTATATACTCCCTTTTTTTTTTACTACTACATACTCTCTCTTTTTAAATAAATGTTATTAATTAAAAAAGAGGAGGACAAACATGGAAATAGGTAGTTAATACTCTATAGAATTTCTAAAAGTGACAGAAATTTTGAAAAAAAAATTTCTCTAAAACGACTCTTATTATGAAATGGAGGGAGTATTTGAAGATAATAATATCCTTCATTAAGTTTAGTTCCAAATTTATAAAGTTTAATCCTAAATTTATAAAATTTAATCCTAAATAAAAAAATTAGTTTTAAGGGTAAGTTTTAATATTTAAAATATATTATTATAGGATTTTAAAAAAAATTAACAAATTCGTCAAAATTTAACCTCAAATTAATAAAGTTTACTCTAAATAAGAAATTTTTTCTTCTCACTATATATATAAGAGTATTTTTGTCATATAATATTTTGTTGATAACAATTATTACAATTTTAGAATTCAAAATTACTTTTTAACCTTATTAATTGAAATTAATCAGTGCCTATATCCTTATAATTATTATAAAAAAACTTTAATTAATTAAATTTCTTGTTTTGGGGTTTACTCGGTCTTCAAAAATGCCAAAAAAGACAAAAGGACAAAATAGAAGTGAGTTACTACCACACTACTGCTTTGATTGATGTTTAATGGAACTTGAAGCTTTCTTTGTTGGGGTGTTTTCCTTTTTTTTTGGTGGTCACACGCGTGGACAGAACCATTATTTTGGAGTTTCTTGGAGACCGGTAAGCCACGGCAAGCAAGCACGCTGTAAATTAAAGGAAAGCTACTGCTATTGCTAGCTTACAATTATTTTAGGTCCCCAACTTGAAGTGAATAGAATTCAACCTTCTTCTTCTCCTATACTAATTAATACTCCCTTCATTATTAAATAAGTATCATTTTTTGACTTATCACGTGGATTAAGAAATCTTAAAATTTAGAAACAAATTTCTTCTTCTGTCAAGTTTATCCTTGTATTGGGATTCTTAACTCCTATTAAAACACATATTCTCTCTCTTATAAACAAACTTTATTCAATGTAATTAGTTAAAAAGAATATGGGTAAAATTGAAAAAGAAACAATTAATGAAACATAGAATTCTTAAAACGACACTTATTGTAAAACAAAAAAAAAACTTTAAAAGCGACACTTATTTAGGAATTGAAGGAATAGAAGCACCCAATTGAATTATGCCAAGTTTACACGCAACTGATTGTAAATCATAGGCTGACCCCTCTTTTGTTTCCTTGGGAGGTCCATGGTGTTGCCATTTTCAAGATTGAAAGCTTATAATTTAACATTGCTTTGTAACTTCATATTCATAGCGTTTGTAGTACGCCCTTTAGTCCATAATAAGAGTCCTTTTAAAGAAATTTTTTTGTTTTAAAATATCTGTCATTTTTAAGAATTTTATAGAGTATTAATTACCTATTTTCATGTTTGTCTTTCTCTTTTTTAATTGATAACATTTATTTAAAAAGAGAGAGTATGTAATATTTATGAGAGTAAAAGGATAAATCAATCCTTTTATAAAAAAAGTTATTTAGATTTGAGAAGTTTCATTCAGTCCTTAATTTTTGTATAAAATTCTAAAACCATTCTTATTATGGAATGGAGGAAGTATTTTTTTTACCTCTTGTACTTATGAATGCTAGGAAAAAATATTATCTTTTCTTTTTACATGATAATTGCTAAAATGGGTTTGGGTTAGTATGCTATTTAGAGTCCATTTGACATTATGTTCTAGTGCCAAAAAAAAATTTTTCATTTCAAACGCAATACCAAACTATTATTTTTATTAATCTCTACTTAAATAGAATCGACTTCTTAGTACTATTTGTTAATGGTTTTAAATTTTAACTATAGCTGTAATTTACAAAAGGAAAAGATTAATTAATGAAGGTGCTCAATTTTAAAATGAACTAGTAGTAGTAAGCAATGGATTGAATTCCTAGTTAGAGTCATGATTCTAAATCTCTGTTCTATTTTGCCTTACATCATCCCAGGTTGTTTGCTGGGTAGTTCATCATCAATACATGTGAAACACAGAGATTTAATTTTCATAACTGATGTTTTGTTTAATAAGCATTCCCCATATCACCATCTTTGATTTGGACAGACATTAGTAAAATTTTAGTCAAAGAGACCACAAGAAATAATGCAACACGTTAGACGTGGTCGGTGGGATAGAGAGACCACGTAATTACCCAACACATTTAATCCGCGGGTTCATTCATTACTGCGGTGCTGCTCTTTTGCTTGTTTTTTCAATGCGAGTCATTGACTGAAACATTTAAATCAGTCGGCAACCAAAGCATCCAACATCTCATTTTACTCATCTTTCTCACATTTATCTATGTTTCCACTTGTTTAAGATTTACTTAAGGAATATGTTAAAGATGTTAAAAATGTTATAGGACAAGCTTTATATTTTTGGGAAATTTATTATGATGGAGTTTTAAATTGAAAAGGTCAAACTATGCAACTAGTTCCTCTACTATACAAAAATTGTGAATTTAGTAATCTACTTTGATTTGATTAAACTGAATTTCTTTATTTTTATTTATTATCAATTTCGGTCCAATCATTAACAGTGTTAAATATCCACTATTAATTATGTTGACATAACATTGATTATGATAATATTTGCTTTAAAAAATATTAAAATAATTTTACGTGACTTTTTTTGACCATATGACATATATCTTTCGTCTCATGCAGATCATTTTTATCTTCTTTTTGAATGTTAAATTGTATATTTTTTAATAAGAGATTTCATAATTACGTCCAAAAAGTATTTAATGTGATAAAAAAACTAATAAAAATTTTTAATATTTTTTTATAAATACACGTTATCAAAATTAACGCCACATTAATATAATCAATGTCATGTCAATATAATTAATAGTGAAAATTTAACACTGTTAATGATTGAACTGAAATTGTTAACAAATAGAAGTAAATGACTCAATTTGATTAAGAGCTGGTTTGACATTGTGTTTTGGTGTCAAAAAACTCATTTTTACCTCTAAAGCAATGCCAAACTATTTTGGTTTGTATAAAAAATTCTTTTTGATAGCTAAAAGCTACCCAACTTGATAAGTTGAAATTTTTGGTGCTTTTACATTTCAAAAATACTTTTGGATATTAAATATCTAAAAACATTTATTTATTTTTAAAATTTTATCCTTTTTAGATATTTTACATTTCTATCACACTTTTTCACAACAATATCAAATACTTATCAAATTTTTCCACAGCAATTTCATAAAATACTTTTCAAAAGCACTTTTGACAGATTGATCTTTTTCAAATCACAACCATAATATCAAATTATACCTAAATAGAAATAAATAGATTAAATCTATGCTTTCTATATAATAAAGAGACTAAATATATATAATTTCACCAATTGAAAAAGTATAATTGTAATTGGTTAAGTTGTACAACTCTATCAACCGTTACATTTCAATTAATTAGGTCTTATGTCTCAACATAAGTTACATTATTGAGTTTAAAGTTTTACCGACGACAAATGGACTGAGGTGAGAAAACAAATTCAAACCCGAAAACTGTTTGTGCAATATGAGACAGATTAACTCCAATCATGCCCTTATCGAAAGTTTAGATTAATCTAATCGGTTTGAAAATCGGGGTTTTTGTTTCCCTTGTTGGTTCGTCCCCATGAAACGGATTTAACCAGACATGAAGCGATCACTTCTTTTTATGAAGTCAAATGAAGTCGTATTTCGTAAAGAATAAGGTTTTGTAACAATCATGTATAAATTGCATTTTAATACTTTTTTTTTGGGCTGACATCGAAAAAGATGGATTCAGCTTTCCTAGGTGCTTTACAATTTGGGGTAATTTCTTTTGGAATAAACTTTCTCATGGTGGTTCACTCATTTCTTCTAAAAAAAATTTTCTATGAAAGTGGGTGTGTAGAACAGATTTTTGATTTAAAGGTGAGGAAACGTCACAGACACTGTAAGTAAGTGCAAGAGACGGCAGAGAGGAAGATCGGAGCAGACCCTAAGAGATGAGTGTGTGGTGATAGATGGTAGTTTCAGCCTTTGAAGGTTGGAGATTTGAAGTTTGTAATATACTTTGGTTTTAGAGCTTTTTAGATGTCAAATATGTGGGTTTTCTGGTTAGAATTTCATCAATCATTCTCATTGTGAGAAGAGAACTATTTATAGGTAAGAGAAGTAACCACTATTTGGAAGTTACTTCAAGTCATGTGAAAAAAACATGAGATAGTGGATTTATGGGTGGTGAGTAAAATATGGAATGATGGGTATATAGGTGTTGCAAATAAGGATCATTATTTATTAAAAATTAAATAAACTAACATAGTGAGGAGAGGTTGTAAAGAATGTGACATCACTCTCTCTTTAAGAAAAGGTTAGGAGGGATTCTCAATTATCTCATAGTATGAGTCTCTAAGCCAAACCCTTCAGTACATCTCATAATGGGGTTGACCTTAAGATCATACCACACATTTTGGATCAACACCATCAATTAGAAATTTATAAATGTGGACAAAAATCGACATCTACATGGTGTAAATAAATAAAAAAACTTCAAAGCCCTTAAAAAAAAAAATTTTTTTGCAGGTGGTGGTGGGATCAATTTTTATTTCTTAAGTTATCTGTCTCAACTTTTCAAAGTGGCGGTTATCTTGCCTAACTTCACTAAACGAGCCTGCGAATACGCTGAGACGGTGCCACATCATAGGCATGTGTTCAAATTTATCATCACCGTCGATTAGAAAGAATCTGAGACTGATCACTGCCGTTAAATCATACATCCATCTGAATTTGATAAAATAAAAAAAATAGTAAATCCACGTGCAGGGTAGTGATGAGCTTTACAGAGGCTAAGGAAGAGGGGAGCCTGGCCGTACACGTGGGGATGATTCGTGGAGAGAAGAGGATGTCAAGGATGCTTACAGCTCAGCCGACACACCATGTACCGTCGCATGTGGAAGGCACGTGAAAGTTGGATTTGGTTAATTAGTCACATTACCTTTTTATATTTCTTAGCAATTCCTTCAGGGATGATGGGATGGCGCATTCTTGGCCCAACACGACATAATAGAGAGATTCCTCCAAAGTCCAACCAAAAAAGGGAAAAGAAGGAAAAAAGAAAGAAAGAGATTCCTATATAATTTGAAAATTAAAAGCCTAGACATCTATCGATGAAAATGAGCTTCCTTGTATAAGTCTGACCCCAATAACTTAAATTGGAAGGATTAGTAGACTATATATAAAAGGGAGGCTTGATGATAACGGTTAAGATTGAAATGGCGATGAGATAGCGCGATGGGTTTTTTTTCTTTTTTTCTTTTTTTTTTCAATCGAGATGATTAGAGATAGAAATTTTATGTAGGAGATCTTAAATTTGAAACTTTCCAGTCCCCTCTGAATAAGTCCATTACCATTTGCCTGAAAAGCGATCTAGGGTTAGTAGGAGTAGCTCGCTATACAGCTAGCTAGAAGGGGAAGGTACCTGAAACATATACTTGTATTTAGAGATTGCCTTGATTTAGAAAGACATGCTTGCCTGTGACCCACCGTGCATTTTTCTCCTAACCCACGCATGTGTGTGCATAAATTATTGAAACTTCCTAAATAATTCTTGTTAAACTTTTTACATTGTCTTCTTCTTTTTCTTTACTCTCTGGTCATCAATCTCTCCACCATATGAATTTATATTATATATATCTTTGTGGCGTGGAGCACGAGAATGTAAGGGCAGCAAGAAGCTGATCTGCCCCTTGCTAAAGACAGCCTAGGAAAAGTCATTAAAAATTGGCCCCCAATATCAGGTAATACACTTGGTTTTAGTCATAATAATAATATTTGGTGTTTGCAGGTTGTCCTACATTCAATGTTTCTTTGTCAGATTTGTGTATGTCTTGTAGTAGCAGTTACATGGAAGCCTCCTGAGTCCTGACAACAAGGAAACCAGAGGGGAAAAAAAATAGGCCTAGCCCATGATTTCATGTTGGCTTCATGTTGTTCACTCGAGTGGCTGGAGGAGCTTGTCACAAAGACACATACAGCTATTGTTTCTGTTTCATTGCGAGTACAAAAGGGCAGGCGTGTACGGTGAGATCTAACAAAAACCAAAGCCAAAAATGTTATCTTTTACTTAGGATTGGACGAGTTTTTGCTTTGTTGAGGATAATAAAGATTAGGTAAAGTTATGAGCTGTTAACGATTTTGAGTTTTGACAAATAATCTCTTTCAATTTTTCTTGTCTCAAAAGTTACACGGCAATGACCTGCTAGATAGGGAGAGGGCAACCTTAACCTATTGATATACTACGTGGGTTAGTCCGTCTGTCAAAGGTCATCACGTCGCAGTCGCAAAGCTTTAACCCACCTAAACTAGGCCGGCGGCAAAGCATAATACTCATTAGTCACTACTATTATTTTCCCCCAAAATTCTTCAATAGCTTGGACCCTACTGCCGATGCAACTGTTGAGATTTGAGAAAGAGGCAAAGGCATGCCATCTGGCTTTTTTTGGAAGGGGAAACGTGGCAAGAGCCAAGAGTTGAGTGGGATGATTTCAGCATCCGAAGCGTCTTCTTACTTCTTTATATTTACTCTGTCCCTATTAATCGCTGTACACAGGACAAGAAAAATAGTTAAGACATAAAATTTCATAAACATTTATTTTAATTTTTCTATTTTATCCCTATCTCTCTCCCTCTTTGATTCTCACTCATATTTAAGAAACTATTAATTTAAGAGAGAGATGAAGGAGTTTGAAAGGGTAAGTTTGAAAATTTAATAATCAAGGTTAGTTAGGGATAGATAAAAAGAGACAAAAAAAAACCCTAAAAAGAGACAGATAAATAGGGACTGAGGGAGTAATAAAATTATCAATGATAATAAATTGATGTTGAAAATAGGCAGTCAAGGTTTCTAAATCTATCTTCTTCAAGGCAACTTCCTACACCGTTGCCATTACTAGTTTTTCTAATCTAATTACATTAGCTGTTAATTAACTACGAGCAAAATATACAGTTTCAGTGTTTTATATTCCTAAAGGTGTCGAAAGTTCCTCTGTTTTACATGACAAGTAAATTAAACGAGTCAAAGAGACCAATTAAGACCAACAACAATGCAATAGCATATTGAGTGGAATTTCGTTTAGAAAGAATCAAATCATCCGCAGGGACCTGGAATTTCTATACTATATGCAAATAAAATCAAATTGGAAACAAAGTAAATAATTGTGATAATGAATCGTATATACGTCATTTTTGGATTAGATTTTTGTCAAGGAAAATATTAAGTAAATGTCAATTACTTATGAAGTAAAACCCAAAGTTTAATTTAAAACGGTTTACTTATCTTCTTTCGAGATTAGATTTTGAGAGATCTGAGATTCGAGTCCCGTCCCCCCATGTCAAAAAGAAAATTATGAGGTAAAATATATATTAACCAATGATGAAAATAAAATGTCTTTTAACAAGAGATGAAATGAAATCAATGAAAGCTAAATAAGGACAATAGGTGGAGCAAGAGGGAAATAGGGGAAGCCTCAATGTAGCCTCAGATTGCCTACATAAGGAATGACATCATAGTTATTGAATTCGGATCGGTCTTTTGGATCGATGACCTGGTGACCTGAGACTTAAACCGAATTAATTAAATGATTAGATTGTTTGAGCATTTAGCCTGCTTTAAACCGGTCAAAACCATTTTAACCCTGGGTTGAATATTAATCTTTTAAATTATATTTAAATCATATTCTAATTTAATTTTTAATAAAAATAAGGGGTAATATAGTCCATTAACATGATAAAACAAATAAAAACCAAAAGAAAAATAAGATTAAAAAAAATCACTATAAAGTTAGAAATAATTTTATAAAAATATCGTTTAATTGCATTACAAATATCTTAATTCTTAATCTATATCATTGTGTGATATATTATATGTCATAAATTTTAATAATTTAGTTATATGAGTATTAAATATAATTTTTATTCAATTTATAAAATTATTAAATATATAAAAAATAATTTTATAATATTTTATTAATCCGACATTGACTCGATTGATCCGACGGTTAAACCAATTAACCCTTGACCCGAAGCTTTGAACGGATCATTGTTCGGACCTATTTTAATAACTTTGAATGACATGCTTATCTGTAACTTGTGAGATGTGACCCATTTTTTCTCCTAACCCATCTCTGTATATAGTACTATAAAATACAATTACAAAGTTCATGTCTAATAATTTTAAAATTGATTTTCCATACATAAAATTGTCTTCTCTAGCTGAAGTTGATATGCCTGGCCAAAGACAAGCCAGACCGGTCAAATAAACGTTGGCCCAAATCCGGAAAATTACACCACCAGACACTATTACTGTCATTCGGCTCAGGTTACCTTTATTGTGTTTGGAGGTTGTCCCTTGTCTTAATCTCGCTATTATTTGATTTCTTTGTCACTCCCTTACGGTTCTATCAGTTGAATGGAAAAATCTGGTGGGAACAAAGATAGATATTTTGAAATATTTACATGATTTTTGAACACTATTTTTATCTCGATTCACTTGGCTTCATACCGTCTCGAGAGGTTGAAGGGAACAATTTGCACTGTTCGAAATAGACAACAAATGGCAAGCGGTGGAATTGAGATTACTTGACTACATGACATGATATGTTTTATAATGGAAGTTGAAGATATCCTTTTTCCCTTTGATTCTGGGAAGAAAATTCGAACTCAGCTCTCTGATCAAGGAATATATGTGCCCTCGCACTGAACCAAATGATAGGATGATTTTGGTCGTAGATATAAAATCGAAAGAAAAGTGGGAACATCTTAGAGTTTGTTTGGTACTTTACAATGAATTACTTTGTATGTAAAATAATTCTTTGTAAAATTTAGGACTGCAATCACTTTACATGCAAAGTGAATTTACAATATTTGGTTTAAAACATAAAAATTTAATTAAATTACATGCAAAGTTTTTTACAATGTTTGGTTAAAACAAACTTTCCCTGCAAAGTTTATTTAAATATCAAATTTATACTTCTATTTTATATCTTTTTAAAAAAACAAAAGATAACAAAGTAATTTAAATGCGATGTAAAATATTTTCACACCTCCCCATGTGCAAATACTTTACCTAATTAAAAATAAAATAATTGCAATTGACCATTTACTTTACATCTTTAAAATTGAATCAAACGTGGTAAAATTTTTGCAACCATTAACTTTGTATGCAAAGTGATTAAATTACATCAAACCAAACGGCCTCTTACATCCCACAATTTGACTTGGATTCAAATTTCTATAATGTCGCAATTCGACATCTCCATTTTAGGGATGGGAACCGTGCATCAAAGAGAGGCAGACAAGAGAATAACTCCATGAAAACAAAAATGTTAAAAGAGACTACGGAAATCAATCCAATAATTTACCTGCTCCTTTGTGGCAGGAAACCACGAAACAAAACCAAATTGGGTCAAAAACATAATTCACAAATGTTCAACGTATCTGTCTTTCAGTCAATTATCGAGGCAGCATCATTGGTGCATTATATCCAAGGGTCGCCATACCTTGCTTCAAAAGCGAAGTTCCAAGTTTATGTCATCCCACTTACCAAAATGGACCAAATATAGTGTACAAAAATTCACCTCATCGTGTATGTATGCTGGAACAAGGCTTCGTTGGGTTGAATCAGGCAGTTATTGCAGCAGTTGCATTTTTAGGGTATTGAAGAATTCTCGACCAAAATGCAAACTTCACCACCTTTCTTGGATCTCTCATTAGAAAGCAAAATGATCCTTGAAATGAAAAAGATAGTCTTCCATCGCTTTCTGATTTGAAGTTTTGAACTCACAATAGCACTCTGTATACCACCGCATAAAGGGGAACAAAGCAGCCCTGATGGCTTGGTTATCGCAGCACTGGGAAGCCAACATAATCCAAAAATAACATCTTTCCAATCAACTATTGTTCAGAAGTTTCATCATGGTTGTCCTTTATGGGTGCAACCGCCTCATCGTTTGGGAAGTTGGATTCGATACTTTCTTGATTACAAACTTTATTTGGACCATCGTCCACCCTCTCACTATCTTTCTGCAACCCACTATTCTGTTCTATCACAGTATATTCCTTCGCTGTTTCAACATGTTGTTGGGCTTGAGTTTGTGGACCGGACAAAGGAAAAGTTGCAGAATTACCACCTGATCCTTTCAAAAGACAAACATGCTTGAAGACAAGTTGTTTATAGTTATTTAGCAGGTCCTCAACATCATTGATTGTTAAGTCACCAGCATGAGCAAAAAAGTATGGGTACTCCCGAAAAACTTTGCTCGTCTGATCCTCCTTCAACAGCATAGCGGCCCCTTTATTCTCCAACTCTGAAATCGACGGAACTTTAGTGATTGATGACTGATCTTCTTTACTTGAAGGATTTCTTTCAGAAGACATGGTTCGTATTCCCTGCTCCTCCTTAAGCGTTTGTTGTCTGGATTCAATCAGCTTATTGGGATCATGCCCAGAAATTTGGTCAATTTGACTGGATAGACCATCCAAATCTGTTGAAAGGCCAGACAAAATAGCTTGAGCAAACTCCATGTTTTTCTCAAATTCGGTTTCCTCCATTGAAAGGGCTTTTGCATCAATATTCGATATGAAAGACTCAGCAGAGAGCATGTTTGTGAAGAAATAGGCTGCTTCACCAACTAATCGGGATTGACGTCTATAACGTTGTATATACAACAAATTTGAGTGTAGCTGAGGAGGATTTGCCTACATAAACAATTCCATGAGAAAATCACATTATTAATCATTTTGCAATGCAAAGAGAATTGACCAAACAAAGTAATCCTGCATGTATTACCAATCTTACCTTTAGAGTAACATAAATCAAGACAGGAAGAAATTCATCAGCTCCAGGAGGATTCTCATTTGAAGCAATTGAAGCATTAAGCAATAAATTATTGATAACCTTGCAGCAATTGAGGATACACACAAGCTTGTCTCTCGGGGCCTTGTACATATTGATTTTTTGTAACTCTTTCTGTGCAAGCTGCAACATTAAGCATACATTCAGGCATCAGCATAAAGATTAAAAGATAGAATAGCTATCAATAGGTGCATCCAAACTTCTTAACCATCACCGGCCAAAAAAGTACTTTCTAACCAAAATACCAAATCAACCTAAGAGCTTCACTCATTTAAAAAAATTTCAGAAATAAGCTAGAACCATAATCAAAGTCTATTCAAATGTCGGGTTTTACTCTCTTAGACATGATAAAAATACGTTCTGAAACAACAAAAGGCACAGGCAGTAAATGAGGCAGGATCAAATGCCCAGTAGTTGGTAAACTGTAAGTTAAATGCAAGGCAAAGTATGATAAATAAGATTATCAAATTATGAAATCAGCAATAATTACAACTAGTCTGGACATTACCATGATGATAAGCTTTCTATTGATAGACATTCATTTCTGATGGAGAGAAAGATTGTAGACAATATGCAACAAAGAACTGCCCAACACCAAAATGGTCATTTATGGTAAACAGAATCCTATACCTACGTCGTAACTACAGCCTTGTCCTGCAGGCAAAATTCAACAAACCATAACAAACTTATTATGGATAAATTCTCAATGACCAACTTCCAAGCATTTCTCACCCATAGCTGCTTAGATGCAATTGCTGTTCTTACACTGAAAATAATTTTGATGACAACATTCTTATAAAAGCAGCCTACAAGGCTGTACCTTCAGCTTTCCAATGAATAAACTACTTGGATAGAGTTAATATAATCATCAGTAGAACAAAGCGAGCTATGTGACCCAAGATCACTGACATTGGTCACATCTGGGGTTTACCAGAAACTGAAAATTTCTGAGGCATGAAGCTCCCAAGAAGGGGAAATACTTATGAGTGCGGAGCAAAGTTGAAAGAGATGAGGGATATCAAACAATATGACGAAACAGCAAACGAGGCACATATCATTTACATAAGCACCAATGGCTATGGTTTTACTTCCATAGAATATCTAAAATCTAAATTAGCGTATGTTCAACAGGACATAAACCAGATCAGCTGCCACGTTATCAAGGAACAAGGCCTTGTGCATTAGAAAACCACTCAATGAGTGCACAACCCTCATTTGTCAAGTTGTGGGAGGAGAACTTTTCAATCAGTTCAAGTCAAATTTAGACTTCTATCCTGAGCTGGGAGTAAAGCATGAAAGAATCTGCCACATAAGATGGCTCAGACAGAATATTTCTTTTGGGCTATTTTTCCAAGGATGAAACCTATCAGCATTCCATCCTTGGAAAAATCTAAGAAACACGGTTCTTTCTTTCTTTTTGTTTGTTTTAGCAAGATATGGACTTCTGATTACAATTTGAGAACCCAAGGAAGTTCTCACCAAGTAGGATTTCACTACCTATTTCAATATAAAACCATCAATTCTCATCTCCAAGGACCCAACACCTTGACATGTTGATTCTTTCTGGTTAACACTCTAATCAGTTCACTATTTGCATGGAAGAGACTTAAATTGTACTGTACAAACACTGAAAGAGTTCTCAGCACAATAGCATGCCAAAATGGCAAGAATAGATCAAAAAGACAAAATATGCATAAGGTGAATTTTACAACATAATACATACAGCAAAAGCAAAATCACTTAGAACATAAAAATCCATAACTTACCAGCCATGATGTCTCATTCTGAAAGGTTGGTTTAATGTCTAAGTTCTCAGGTCGAACAAATTGCTGAATAAGAGCCATCTTCTCAGAAAGTTGCTCATCAAGTTTTACATCGTCTGGAAGTGAAGCAAACACACGTGTAGATAACTTTGTCATAACATACTTCTCCAGTCCCTGTATTTGGGGGGGAAAAAAGGGTAAATACATCAACACTGGTGAAGAATTTCCCTTTTCTTAGTAAAAATCACCTAAAAATAAGATAGGCAAGTAATCAATGCAATAATAATGTAGACAAGAATTACAGAAGATATGAGAGCAAAAGTAGTGCCAGTGACTTACTTCACCAGCGCTGTCCAGCTCCTCCTCTGAGCATCCAGCCCAAAGCGGATGAGCTCGAAAAGCAGCTTCCATGTTGGCAAGGAACCGCTGTACGGCAGCACTATCCCTTTCCGGATCAGGAGCATTGTTGGTGAAGGAAACTATGAAACTGAAACATGGAGAAACGTCAAGCTCAAAAGTCAAAACGAGAAGAAATCAATGCCTCAAGAAAGCATCAAATTCTTCCTTCCATTATAAGGTTAAACTTTTATGTGGAAATTAATTTGAAAAATAACAGCTTCCATACAGAGATATTTTTACTGGAATTTCAAGCAATCAAACTATAAAATCATGGATCAAACAACCAATCATTAAATCATTAATCACAAATCACGTTCTGTGCTAAGTGTTTACCAACATTTAACGATGAGAATTAGGGGTAAAAATAAAACAGAAAGGCAGCAAAATTTTGACGATTAAAGAGACCTTTTGATGGATTTGACGAAATCAGCAGCGGAAGGCTGGCGCATTCGCTCTAGAAAATCTTGCAATCCTAAGAAAACGTCGGCGTTCTCCATTCCGCTAACCACCGTCTGATTATTTGAAAATTTCCGAGCTTCGGTTGATCAGCGACGACTAGCTTGACACAGAGAGAGAGGCTTTGCTTGAAAGAGAAGTCTACTAGAGTGAGAGAAAGTGCGTGATAGAAGGTGCAGCTGCGGTTGCAGACAACAGAAATACAGCTACTTATTATTGCTACTACTACCACTATATTTTTTTAAAAAATAATAATAATAAAAGGAAAATTGATAATTGGGGATAATCGGATTTGATTGTTGCTGGGTTTTGACTTTTTGAATTTCCCGCTGGTCCATTGGGCTTGCAGCTCGTCTGGGCTCTAACCATCTTAGCTTGTGTTGCAGGCTGTAGCCTGTTTAGGAAAGAGGTCGACTAAATTTATTTAACCCAAATATGGGCCCAAAGTTCTAATGCCAACAATTTGAATTTTTAGCTTGAGTATTAGTTTCAATCATTAAGGTTAGGTAATAATTAAGGTTTAGTACTTAATTAAAACATCTAAAAATGCATTTATAAATTGTAGAAGCAGCGAGTCTTTAGAAGAACCAAATGTCAATTTCAAATGGAATTGCTTCAGTAAATGTGGCCATACATTAGCATTTGGAGTTTGAACAACACACATGACACAACAGCTATATCCTGAACCTCTCTTATACATCACACTTCATTTCTATGGAGGCAAAACAAAAAAAAAAAAAAAAGGGAAGAAGAAGAAGAAGAAGAAGAAGAAGAAGAAGCTAGTATAACAATTTTTGTATATAGATACTACTATCACATTGCTAGGCTCAGAAACAAAAAATTTGGAAGATGCATTGAGTTCATAGTATAATCTGATCAAACAGCTCCTGTCCTTGTGGTTTTGCCTTCCATCTTCCAACGTAATTTCCCAACAATGTTGACGAAATGTGTTGCAGATTTTCACTGCAACCAGTTGCAGCACTATTGTCTCCCACCTCAATGGCAGAAACTTTCTCCTCGATCATCAGTCGAAAAAGATGAATCTTGTTTGCCCGAGAAAACTCGCCCATCCACATTAATTTAGAATAAAGCACTCCAAACAGCTCCATCCCCTTCACCGCACCTTTCATGAACAATCTTGATCTTCTCCACCGATTTGCAGATTCCACTGCAGCTCCAATCAAATGATGCAACACAGACATTACCTGCTTGTGCCTTCCACTCGCAATCTGCAGCACACGAAAGAAACATGAGTTAGAGGGAAGACCAAACAAGAAAAGAATCTTATACATTAGTTGAATCCAGTACTTAGAATCTCGATTAAGAGTTTAGCTCCTTATTCTTGTCACACTTCCTTTGCAGAGTAACACTACTAAGGTCCAACCTAATAAGTAACTGGAGGATGCATCTAGTTGCATAACACTGACCGAAACACTCGAGATTATATATGTGACCATTCCTACATTTTGACAACAAGAAGCCTTGGGTATAACTTTAATCCATCTAATCATTTGGTACCCTTGCATTAACATGTAATCCATCATGGCATCATCCTTATTTTCATTTTTCATTTGTTGGTTTCATGGCAGTTTGAACTAAGTGTTTTTTTTTTTTTTTGGGTACATAACTAATTGTTTTTATATAAAAGCACAAGATTAAGTCATTTATATTCTTCAATAGAACAATACCTGGTGGAGTTCCACAGCACATATTCCTATCATCTATGTGTTCAACCTCGAGGCCTATAAACCATGCACCGAGGGACACATCTTCGTTAGCATACTTATGCAATATAGGCCTGCAATCAGTAAGAACCACTCTGAATATTAGCCATGCCTTTTATAAACAGAAGACTATTGGTGCAGAAGATCTAAGGTACAAGGTACAAAATCAAAAGAATATACAAATTCATCAGTTCTGCTTTGGCCATATACGCCAAGGATATAATTAACTTTATCAGTATTTTAATGCTGTTAGGCATTTTCATCTGAATTTAGACTCATTTATACGCCCACTTTTAACTAATTCATCCAATATAAAAGAATTTTCAATTTTTGGTTGGAATAACTGTAATCTTGAACTTAAAGTAAAGGCTACTTGATTAAACTGGGAGAAAAACAAAAACTAAGAGAAAATTTAATTCATGGAAGGGGATGATGGTGAAGGCACTGCAAAACGCACACACATACAAGGGGCCACGAAGATAAAAATTAGACCCTTCATTAAGGTGAAGCAATAAAGGAACAAAAAACAAAGTTCCTACTGGTTTATGGAAATGTAGGTTGCCAGATCCTTTGAAATTGCATAAATCTGCCCAGTCGCATGTCTGAAGTATTTGTTCCCCTCTTCTCCAAATTTCCAGTACTCTGGTTCGTGGTACTTTACAGTCCTAAAGAACATAAAAGAATTCAACAGAAGTTATATAACAAATTTGCAGGAGGGAGCAAAGCAAATTGAACAGTTACATTATTCAACAAAAAAATAAGGATCACCAGGATATTATTACTTTTGAGAAAGAACAGGTCCAGATTTCATGCACCCTATATAGACTCTGGGCTTAGAACGGTGACGGGCAAGAGTTGCAGCTAGCACACCTATGAGAAAATACGCATAAGAAATTTAACTTAGAAAACGATCAAATCTTTTTCTTCACCATCATGTTGGGTGAATAAGTCTTTTCAATAAATAAGAACAAATGAAAAGGGGATTAAAAACAGACCAAGATTAACATGGACATCATCATCAACCTTGACATAAAACTCAGCATCCCATTGTGCAACTGCAGTAGAAAAGAAAGTTTTTGTTTTTGCAGATAATTCGTGATATCCTTCAACATGCTCCTACAGTATAACATTGAAACCATTTATTGGTAAAAAATTCCAGAATTTCAATGTACCGATATTGAAAATTATTGTCATAGTGCAGTCTTACCAGTCTGAGGAAGTCCTTATGCTGAGCATCTTCTGAATCAATAGCTCTATCTAAAATGCTGTTGGATGTTGCACTGGATAAAGAAAATGTAGATATAGCTTACATCAGTTCAAATTACATACTGAAACAAGTGCATTTTGGCCATTTTATCACGTGATAACAAGTATATCACTTGCTTAACAATGCCAATTACTTCCTAGTTCAAACTCCCCATGGCTTGTGCCCAGATTTGCATAATAATAAAACATTTTAAATTCCAAACCAAAGTTTTCCAGTGATCGAGATTTGCTTTGCAATGAACAAGGAACATGTACAAGAAAGATGATTTACCTATGGCCTATCATAAAGCGGATGACAATCCCCTTCTCACGCTCCAACTGGACAAGCTTTTCGCCTGTTGACACAAACACAAAATTCAATAACAAACTAATCAAATTTAAAAACCCCAAAAGGGCTATGGAAAGTATAAAACCTTGAGGCATCCAAGTCTCTCTGACAGAATCACGCCGCCTCCTACTACTAAAAGCAGTGTTAATTCCAATGACAATGAACGCTTTCTTCCTCGGCGACCCATCATGAGCCAAGTTTGAGACAGCACTAGAGGCATCTAAGTTCTCCATTTCCTGAGAACTACGTGAGGCAGCTAACTGCATCTGAAGCATTGCAACTGACTTGTCTAGAGATCTATTAGGCCTCATCAAAAATCAAAATTACAAAGAAATTATTAGCCAAGACTTCGAGTTTCTTTTCTTTTCTGAAAACAGTAAGAACCCAATTTAGCACTCACTGAATTGCTTCATGGGTTTTCAAAACTTCACCCATTACACCATTATCCTCTGCAGGCTTCTGCAAGACGAGTAAAACCTTTCCTTTAGAAACATGAAAGTTCTTTTCCAAGAAAATGAAACACTTGAAGTTAAATTAAACTTTGATAGTGAATGATGAAAAGAAACTTACTACTTTCTTAGTATCGCAATCCTCGGAGACAACCTGCAACTCCTGTTCACGTCGATGTTGTGAGATGATCTGACCGTTGGATTCAGGTGGGACCCAAAGCCTGAAATTAAACATCCAATAGCTCTCAATACATTCAAGACATAAAATGAAAATCTCCATCCGCAAAAATTAATGATCCAACCCAGATAACTTGGATTCTTTCATTCGTCCAGAATAAAAGAGAAAATACAAGGAATTATGACAATTCAAAAAGAGAGAGAGAGACCTGTTACTGAAGAGAATTCCGAGAGTGAAGAAGGAGATGCAGAGAAATGGAATCCATTTAAGGGAGATCTTCTTGGGGCTTCGCTGCTTCATCCCCAAAACACGAGAGGTGTACGACGACGAGGAGGACGAGATGGAAATGTGAAAAACTGAAAATGGGAGTCTCAGGTTTATGTTTTTTTGTACGTGAGATCCTTTTATTCTGATGAAAAGCAGAAAAACTTTACGCGCCTTAGACCGTCAAAGAGAGAAAATAGTTAGGCAACAAAGGAATTGCCGCACTAAAGTTTGGACTTTGTGTCGTGCCTTGGAGTTGGACCCACTCCGTGTCTCTCACTTCCACGCCACTCACGCCACCTGTCATGATCCAGACATCCGATTCGGGTTGTTGTTGGGTTTCAAGTTTTAACCCGAATCCGACTATTTTCTCTTTTTCCTTCTTCAATAAGGGAAATCTATCCATCCATATCATAGTTATCACAACTATATTGGTAAGTGAATCGGTGGAGATACTAAGTTATCGGATCAATAATTCAAATCATTAGGTTAATGGGTCAATTATTAGTTTAATTTATACTTCCTTTATTTCTGTATAATTATCGTTTAAAGTTATTATATAAGAATTAAAAAAATTAATAAATCTCTTAAAATCTAAGTAAAAATTAGTTATATAACTAAATTATCATTTTCTTGAGGTTTTAAATTATTTAAAAACTCATTAAAATAGTTTGAAAATAATGAAGAGAAAGAAGAATAAAATTGGTAAAAACACAATAAATGGTTTCTTGATTTTGGAAAACGACAATTAATATGAAAAAAAAAAATTTCTCTGAAACGATAATTATTCAGAAACGGAGGGAGTATAATATATATATATATAATAAGTAATTATTTAGTTAAATTTATACGTTTAATTTATTTAAACAAGTATTTAGCTTAGTGACTAGAGAATATCAATTTACTTCAAGTCTAAAGTTCAAATCTCGACAATTACATTAATTTTATAAAATTAATTTACTTAGTTTAACCATATGATTTAATACTATTTTAATAAAAAATACAGATTTAATTGGATTTGACCCGATCAATTAGATTTTTGATCTAATTACAAAATCAGGTTGATTATATTTCTAGTCTAATTACAAAACCAAGCCGACTTTATGGCCGATTCATTGATTCAATCGGTCAGACTAATGCTCTGATCCGATTCTAATTAATATGATCTATACGTACATTCTTCTACTTGTGAGTTCTTAAGAACAAGGGAGAGAGGCCCACGTCACCTTCCTTTCTCTTTTCTTTTTTTATTTATTATTTATTTTTTCCCAATATAGCGGGTCCCATATTTGATGGATCCCACTTTTTATAGTATTATTCTATATGTAATAACATGTATGGCCACGCTTATGCTCAGGATTTTATGAAAATTAATATTTCATTTTAAATTTGTTATATAATATTGTAAGATTTTATATTAGATTATTTTCTCTTTTATATATATATATATATAATATATTTGTATTGAAGTAGAAGTTCTCTGTTGAAATATTGACGAAACCAAAATAATAATTATCAACATTAACTTTTTTTTTGCCAAAATATTGACAAAAAATGAAAAAACTAATATGATGTTCATTATAATTCAACAAATAATAATTAAATAAAATTAAAAAAATTAACAACTAATATATACTAAATAAGAGAAAATAAATAAAAAAACTTAAAAAAAGGTGAATGTCAGTACAACTATCTTACTAATATTAATGGTTTTTTAATCTCCTTAAAGAATTACTTTCAAATATGAATTTTAAATATAAAGAGAATTAAAAAATAAAAAATATTAAAAACTTTTATTGGTTGCAATGGCCCTAAATCAAAGAAAAACCTCTTTTTTCTCAATTGAGAAAGTAAAACTAACATTTCCGCACCACACTAACTTTTTTCACATGAAATTACCATACATGTCAATCAGAAAGTTATCAAATGTCAAATTAGAAAGTCTAAAAAGGAATTTGATAGAGGATATAATTAGTAATATATATGTATAGATGTATAGATAATATAATAACAATAATATAATAATGTTATTAGAATAAGAATAATTAATTTTGAATTATTGATGCTTAGTTCTATAAAGATTAATATTATTAATTGATTAATTATTTTTAACAATATTAATACTATAAAAATTATATAATACATACTAAAAAGATTTAATTTGTTTTATTAAATCAAGTAGTGTGACATGGGAAATGCTTTCTAAGTTTTTTTGTTTATTTACAAGAATTATTAATTTATTATTGAACTCAATAAATCCTTAAATTATTATCAAATGTTTTGTGTGAAATATACATCATTATACTTTATAACTTAGAGAGAGAGAAAAATACTCGCAGCAAAACACAAACGGACGACAGTTATCTAGTTATGATATATGTGGTCGAATTTTTCTCTTTTAACAAAATATACAATAGTTCATAATTTTTAGTATCATTTTCGAGGTACATTACTAAATATTAGAATTCAAATTTATAAATTTTCTATAAACAAAATCTAAGTTGATTTTTTTCTTAGAGTTGATTTAATTATGTATAATTAATTTTATAAACTATCTGTCTTATACTGGACCATTGTATACTACTTGCTTTACTACTTAATGCAATGGAATATCTTTTGCTCGAAAAAAAAATTATGTATATTATTTGAAAATTCACAATAAAAGTAATGAAATTTCGATTTGAATTAATATTAACTAAAAAAATTGCATGCGATTCGCTATAGGGAAACTTGAATTTTTTTGTTATCATGAGATATAATATATGATGATCAGAAATAAATTTTTCATTTTTCATTTTAAACTTCTTGAGAGTCCTTACTGTAAGGTTTTAAAAATAAAAAGTATGAAGAATTAAGTAAAAGAAAGGAATAAAAAAAAAGGTGAAACTAAAGAGCTCAAATGAGTAAAGCAACAAATTGAAATTGAAAACTCTATTACTACTGTTATTATTATCCCTCTTTCCTTTGTATTTTTTATTTTTGGGTTTCTATAATATTTTTATTCTTATTTTTTTTTCTCTGTCTTATCTTTTTCTTTTTGCTCGTAACACTTATCAATTTATTATCTTTAATTAAATCTTTTTAGAAAAATAAAAGTCTATGAAAAAATATCAAAAGAATTTCTATCTTCTAAGTATTATAAAACTGCAATTAAAACATCACTTAATTTGGATAAAAAAAGGTCTATAAAAGGAAATTTCATTTTTCTAAAATGAAAGCATGAAAAATTATTTTTATCCCTTAAATATATTTAGAAAAAACTAAATTGCCAATGTAAAGGCTAAAAAAGAGATTTATGTCTAACATTAATTTCCTTAGCATGAAATTATCAAAAATCTAGTAAGGAAATCACTAAATACCATATTAGAAGACTAGAAAGGGAATTTAATTAGGGATATAATAATAATAATAATAATAATAATAATATAAGGTATAGATATATATTTAAACAAAAAAAAAAGTTCTAAGAAAATTTTGTCCTTCACTAAAATACAAAGTTGAGTAGCCCTTGAGACGGGTAATTATTTGTCTTTAAATTTTATGCCTAAAATTTATTAATGAAATGGTACCATATGCATGGTGGCTTCATTTTGACTTCATTACAGAATAACGTCACATTAATATTCTTATCTCATAACCCAAAGTACCACTTGAGTTAGCTCTAATTAAGGAAATTAATTAAGTGCATCAAAACGTTTTAATTAAGGGTTACTGATCATTAATTCATAGTACTTTATAATAATTAATTAATAGTCATGTTTATACATATGCCCTATGATTTCATTATGACTTGCACCTAGAGCTGCTCAAGGGCCGGGCTACCCGCCCGAACCCGAAAGCCCGCCCGAAAAATGGGAGGGTTTGGACAAAATTATAGGGCCCGAATTTCGGGCCTTGGACAAAAGATAAAGCCCGTTTTTAAAATGGGCCGGGCCTTGGACACAACTTTGAAGCCCGAGGGTTTTTTCATATAATATAGTTTTTATATTTTTTATTTTTAGAAATATTAAATATGTATATAAGATTATTATTTTAAATATTACACTTTAGATATATTTTTAATAAAAATATAATCTTAAATAATTATAAAGATTATTCTATAATTTTTATTTATTTTTAAAGAAAATAATGTTATATTTTTATTTTTTTAAGTTTTATTTAAGGCAAAAAAAATTTTGAACGGGCTTTTGTGCGGGCCTTGGACAAACATATTAAAATCTGTGCGGGCCTTGGACATAATGTCAAGCCCATATTTCGGGCCGGACCTGGGCAAGGCAACTTCTTGTTTTTCTTAAGCCAAAGCCCGGCCCGAATCCGGCCCATGAGCACCTCTACTTGCACCGTTGTAAGGAAATTATCACGTCACATTAATATCTTATGAAAAATGCTTATTGACCCTCCAATATTTAATTCTCCTGACATGGTTTTTTTTTATTTGTCAAGTTTTTATGAGTATCACAAAAGTTTAGCCCCTCATTTAATAAGATTTAGTCCCATATTAAAATGTTATCATATTTGTAGGGTAAGTTTCCTCTTTTTGACAATTATAATGGTAGGATTTTAGAAAAAAAAAATAAATGCGACCTGTCACGTTATGAGGGATATTAGAATGATAAATTTAGGTGAGTCATGTAACAAAACTCATATCTTATATCCTTTTTCCAAACCTTAGTCTATATGTTATTTAAACTTCGGGTTAATTGGAATGCAGTAATTATCATATATATATATATATATAGAAATTTATACCATATGATATGTGAAAATATTTGATTTGTTCTTATTACTTGAATGAATGAAAATAAAATTTTTTGAATTAAGTGATCACCCATGAGGAAATTTCCTTAAATTAACTTCTTAAAATTAACAAACAATTTAATTATAGCCACGAATAGCATGAGCAAAGTTTGATCTTTCAAAAGTCAAAACTGCCCAGTTGGAGGATTAGGATTTTTCTTTGGGATTTCTTAGAACGTGGGTTTCTTGTCCACGTGGAAAAGTCTCGCCTACCTTTGATGAATGATGATGAGCCTGTTGTTGGTTTCATTCGAATTAGTTATTGACAATGGTTTGAGTTTCCATTTTCTTCCCACGAGTTGAGAGGCGAGCCGAAAAGGACAAAAACACTTAAAACGATTAAAATTGATGATTACAATTTACAAGTCAGCCAATCAAAGTTAAGGAACCCAAAATGACGTGACTTGTTGATCCCAACCTCTAAGCGTACCTTATGCGTTAAGGTGATGTTATATTACTTGTGAACATAAAATTATTATCATATTACCTAGTAATGTGATATCCTGATAATGTGTGCATTTTATGTTTGGTTAGAGAGATTGACATCTTAAATTATTATGTTTGGTTGGTGTAGGAATATGATATATATGAATGACTATTTTACTAGTTTACCCTCACTTATATAAAAGGCTTTTCAAACTTGTATTTTAACTAAATTAATATTCTAACTAAATTAACACATTTTGAAACTATTAAATAAATTCAATAACAAAAAGTAAACATTAACAAAATAAAAAAATAAAAAAATTAACAATAAAAATAATAATTTGATAAATAAGATTTACAATTGATAAATATATAAAGATACAAATAATCTAAAATTCCTTCAATTAAAATTACCAATTTTGTTTGTTTAAATATAAATATTGTCAAACTCAAGAAGAATACCATTGTTTATTGGTATAATGAGAAATAAGTGAGGGTAAAATAGAAATATTGGAGCCAAAAGTGTAGGATATGTAACATAACCTAAGAGCTGGGTGTATTCACATTTCCACCCATATTACTACCTCTGTGGTAATCACATGCCCTGTGATACTATTGTCAGAGAAACAAAACGATGACATATAACTTAACATGGTATATATTCTCATAGGAAATGTAACATAATCTCAACCAGACGCTCCCTTAGTCTTTGTTAAATTAAACAAAGAAATTTCTAAATCCTAAATTCTACTGGACAAGTGGTCAACACAGGTCACCAACCCCAGCACCCCTATGGCTCATCTTTCTCTGCGCTCAAAATAAAATATTAAGGCCTTGTTTAACGGGAAGAAAAGAAAAATGAAAAGAAAGAAAATAAGAGAGGAAGAAAAGATAGAAAATATATAGTATATTTGATAAGAAAGATGAAAAATTGGATGGAAAGATGAATTATGATGAACCCATTAAGCTTGAAATTAAGCCAAGAGAAAGAGGAGTATATATATCTTAAAGTTGTCAACTGTCAATTAAGATAATTATGCTTGACAGTTGACAAACTCGAAGGTGAATTTGAGACATCCCATGGAAGTCATCATTTTCCTCATTCCTAAATGCCTATTATTTCCAATGCTAACTAAAAAGGTTCAAATATAACCTCAAATTGTCTTTTTGAGAAATGATCTCGTGAGATTAATTATGTGAAAGTTATCATGAAATTAAAACGTGATATTAAATTTAGCCACTAATTTATAAAAAAACTTAAAAATTTCGGATAAATTTTATTAACATTTATGACATTTATTATGGCATGATTTAGTTTAAATATATAATTACAATTATGTCACGTTTTGATTCCATTATAATTTTTACAAAACCAGTTTCATGTAATCGTGATTGTTGTTTTTTAAGTAGTGTCAGCAATTTAATATCACTTTGTAGATTTGTAGATTACCCAATTCTGATAGTATTTCACTTTGGAGTTATTATTATTATTATTATCATTAAGGGAACGGGGACACGGGCTCGAATTTGCGTCATTACATGACTTGTTCAGCGGCTCGGAAACTTGCGTCATTAGGCATGAGATTGGTAACTTGTTGTGTGAACAGAGATCAAGGTTTTGTAGAGCTTATCTTATTAATAATTGGGAGAGATTCCAAGTGATTTAAGCAGATTTCTAAGATTAGATTAGATTCAGATGACTTGAACTTCCAATTAACAATATCATTTCGCTTAATTTGTTTTTGTCTGGGGCCATCGCCATCAGCCGTGGTTAATATCAGCCTCTTTAGTTTTTCAAAGAGTTTTAACGAACTCCATACCTTACAATGCTTGACTAGAAGAAAAGAAAAAGCTTTCTTCGTTTTCTGCAACCATGACACGACTTCGATCAGCTTAACGAACCAGTAGTCGTGCGCAAAGAAAGGTTGCTCATCTCTTCCGAACCATTTTCTGATAAAAGTCAAAAGTTTTTCACAGTTAGTTTAAAATGTTTTAGACTTGGGTTCTCTCAGTCATTCATGCCGCATAATCCATGGATATTCTCCAGTTAATCTTTATTTTAATAACGCATAAACAGTCTGACCAGCTAACTTCGTTCTTAACAGATGTTTCTCGACATAATTAAGTTGGTTTACGTGAAACATGCTATAACCTTGTCCCCTGTTTCCTTTCCTCCTTTTCATTAATAATAACTAGTTCTATGAACCAAGATCTTACGGTCCTTTTGGGAGAAACTTCAAGTGATCGAGTGAAAAGGCTTAAGCAGCAGATTTCTAGCGATGAGATCAGATTCAGAGGACCTCCAACGGCGTCGTTTTGCGCTTATATTAGAAGCTTTTGTTCTTCGGAGTTCAATGAAATCTTTTGACTGGAAGTTCTTTTGATATATGATCGAGCGCAAAAAGGGTGGCTCAACATCTTTTCTGAAGTCTGAACCATTTTCTTATTTTAATTATAAAAGTCGGTTACCATGTCAAAATTTTTTCACCAGTTAGCTTAAACGTTGTAGACTCGGGTTCTCTCAGCCATTCATGCCACAATGCATGGATTCTCTGATTGATCTTTATTTGACAAAGAATTTGACTTTGCATTGATCAGCATTTTCCATCCCATCCCATGTATATCAGCATCCCGTTCATCCCAAGATTATTGAAAACGATACCTCCAAGAAGAAATCTCAAACTCTAAAAAGTTTCTGGAATATTAAAAGCTGAAGTTGCAAGATTTGACTTGAGCAGAGGTTCTGTTTCCAGATATTTCCTTGGTCTTAAAGCCCTTAGTGACGTATTTTTCTGTGAAAAAACAATCAATGCTGCTAATTAACCGCAATAAGTAGTGTGAGGCTGATCGCTGTAGGAGTCTATATTACTCTCTGTCAGTTGGAAAGTGGGTAAATGCAGTATTATTGAGATTATTCTAAGCATTTAGCCGTCTGTATATTTAATGCTGATCAAATTGAAATTTTAATTAAGGCATATTTCTTTCTTAAGATAGTTAATTAAGGGACTATATTTAAATTGGTTAGCTAGTTAGGAAATTTTAGGTATACGTCCAACTAATCTCACATTTTGTAGGGACAATATAGGTTAGATGCTTGTGAAGAAGTTTTGGTGGCCGATTGTTTGGTTCAAAACTTGGAACTTTCAAATTTGCTGATATTGATTTGTCACACAAGTAGTATTTCCATATAAAAATCATACATTGACCACTATCCATATCCTCACATGAAAAATCCTCTCATGTACTAATAAACATTTGATTTGGCGCTATGGTTTATACGAGAAAGTATTATATAGATCCGTCTTACCACGTTATCCATGAGACCAACCAATAAAATTTGGTCGATAATTGTTAAGATTTAACCCCTAATTTAGGGATATGTTTAGATCCTAATTTTAAAAAGGAAGACTTACATAAGTCCTGAAATTAAGGACATTAATGAAGTATGGTTTTACTAATTTATAATCTACAATATATATATATATATAAATATATATATATATATTGAGATAATATATACATATATATATATATATATATATAAATGTATATACAAATGTTGTAAAACTTTTGAATAGTCTAAAATATCATTTTCTTTCTAACTATTTTATAAATACCATTGATATTGATGAGTTAAATTAAAACACTTTATTTATTCTTTACTAATTATTTTTTATATATTTATTAAATAATGTTACTATTATATAATCTTGAAGAAAATAGATTAATTATCATTTAATTTCATATAGTTTAATTTGAAATAACTGATCTATAATTAAATTATCATCTACTTTAATTTAGTTTATTTTTTTAAATTTTTTATTATTTTTTGTTATTATTAATAATTTATTGTATCACTTGCAACGCACGTGACTAATTGTAAATAAATTTCTGAGTTAGAAAAAATTTTATTGATTAGTTTCATAGTTAGCGTGGTGAGATAGACTCATGTAATAATTTCTTGATTTATATATACTTCGATCAATCCAAAGTCGAATTGTGTCAGGCTCCATGCAATTTTTATATCTCTCATGAACTGTGATCTTATAGTCTTTAATAAAGGTGCACGAAACATTACTACCAAACAAGATGTAGATATATATGGCAATGCCTTCCTAGATCGAGAAATTTTGAATATTTATTTAGATCTTAATTACAAAAACAGAATAGTGCACTTTACCAAACAGTCAGATTGCATTTGAAGTTGGTATAACAAAGTTTGATTTGTCATTTAATTTCACCATCGCGAAACCACACCTTGGCATTGAAGAAAGCTAGAAGAAGGGTCCCCTGATAAAATAGACCCACCCCTTAAAGTTATTTCCATAGACAAAAGCACCAAGTGAAGCCCTTTATTTTCTTTGAGTCAAAGCATCATGTTTTTAAGTAAAAGAATATGTATCTTCCTCGCAGCCAATCTTATTTGGCAAAGAAAAAGGAAAAGAAAAGAAAAGAAAAGAAAAGAAAAGAAAGGCTGTTTATCATTCTTCTACGGCCTTCAAAATTCAAATGATTGCTCATTTCATTTTCATTTCATGTATCTGCGCTGGCATCTTTGTATTTTTGCTTGATTTTTCTTTCTTAATTTGATGGTTTTTCTTGAAAAATTTCAAAGAAGCTGACCGTGATAATAATTTTCTTAATTTGAGAATATATGATAAACTTCATAACATTAACATGCGGCAATGACGTTGTTGAATGTCTGCATCGTATTATTACAGGGAAAAGAATGCAACGGCTCAGATTTAATCTGGAAAAGTACAATTACACACGCAAATTGAGAACCTTGAAACCGACTTAGCTTGCAACGTATGGTGCCACGTCAGCTAGGTTGTCCGGAGTCCTGATTAGTATTATTTTTCTTCTGCGTCCTTCACTTATTTCCAATTTCACCCTTGGTTTCTTTTTTTTTTTGGTAAAGAAATTTCAGCCTTTTCTTTTTGGCGTACAGAAATTTCATCATTCGATCATTCTTTTTAATTTTTTTTCTCAAAAAAAGTAATTATTCGCACAAAAAATAAAATTATTTTTATCGTTAACTAAAGTATAAGGGTGCGTTTGACTAAAGTGATGTTACATTACTTGTGGACATAAGATTATCATCACGTTACGTAGTAATGTGATTTCTTGATAATGTGTGCATTTTGTGTTTGGTTAAAGAGATGGACCTCTTAGATTATTATGTTTTGTTGATGTAGGAATATGATATATAGGAATGACTATTTTATTAGTTTATCCACACTTATATAAAAAACTTTCTAAATTTGTATTATAACTAAATTAATACTTTAATGGTTTTAAACAAACTCAATATAAAAAAGTAAACATTAACAAAATAAAAAAAATCAAATAATTAACATTAAAGTAATAATTTGTTAAATTGGATTTGTAATTGGTAAATATATATAGACTTGTTAATTAACATTAAAGTAATAATTTGTTTTGGCCTACTAGTATTTTTGATATTTTGAGATTAACATAAAGATAGTATGGACCGAAATATGAAATGAGTGAGGGTAAAATGAAGAGATTAAAGCTAAAAGGATAGAACATGTAACATTGCATAAGAGAGTGGTGATATTCACATTTCTACTCATATTACCACATCAGTGGTAATCATATATCCTCTGATACTATTGTCGGAGAAACTAATTAATGAGGGTATATAACTTGACATGGTACATATTTACATAGATAATGTAACATCACCCCCAACAAAACGTAATCTAAGTATTTTGATTAAAAAGTTAAACAGATTCAATGGTTTTGTTTGGTAATGATATTGAGTATTATTTTTTTTATTGTTTTTTGAAAGTAATAGTGGCTGTTTTCATAAAGGATAATCTTCTTAAATTTTATCTCCCCTCGATTTGGTTAAAAAGCAAGGTTTACAATTTTGGCACGAGTAGGAGATTTGCAGAAGCAAATGCTGTCCTTAATTGCAGCAGAAGGCTAATACTTAGCGTAAGCGCTCAAGATTTGGATTGCTATGTAGAAAATAGAGGTGGTCACTTATGAACTGTCGAATCGAATCAAATAGTGATCATTTGAACCGTTTTTAAGTTAATTATTCTCGAATCAAATCGAAATTGAATTTATTTAAAGTTTCGGTATCACTTGGAATCAACAACAATTTTGGTTTCAATTATATATATATATATATATACCAACCATCCCGTGATATTATATATTTTTAAAAATTATAATCAAATTGAAATAGTTTTAAAATTGAAATCAAATTACCAAATTCGATTCTAGAACCAAAATCGAACTAGTGACACTTCTAGGTTCAAATCACATTTATAATAATTCTTATGTAAACAATTTGTATGTCCAAAACTTCTCACACTTCTAAGCTTTTATTGAGAAAAAAATGCCTTTAATTTGAAGCTAATTAATTGAATCAGTAATATTTGAAGATAGTTAAATTAGTATCCTCCTCTAAAAACATTTGAAATTAATTTTTTGAAACAAAAAAGAGAGTCGGTAAATGGAAAATCCAGTTAAGGACAAAAACGTAATAAACTAAGTCGGTTGAGAATATTTAATATTCAGAAAATTCAAGATGCTGAGTTTGCCCTAGCGTTTCTTTGTTTTCACTGCGTTACCGTATATAAGGTGCGTGCTTCTCTGCCTATCCTTCACAAAAAAAAACTCCCAACATCTACCGTTCAAAAGCCTCCATCGTCAGCTTTTCTCCCCAAATTTCCGGTCCATTTTTTTTTCTCATCTCATTGAAGGTATGAATGATTTTTCAATATGCAATTTTCCCGTATTTTTTGATGAATCTGTTCGATCCCATTTATTAATTTCTATTGTATTTTCTTAACTCTGTTTACTTTTTTTTTGTTGAATCCTTTCAGATCTGTTTTTAGTTTTTTGCTTAATATTTAAGCTGTTTTGATTTACTTTCGAATTCGAGTTGGATTGTTTTTGATGATCGGATCGGAATAGTTTCGTTCTGACTTTGGTAATTATTGTTTATTGAATTTAGAATATATTTTCTGATGAATACAATGGCAGATTAAATAGTCCTTAGTTTTATTAATTTTCAAAATGTCCCTCATCTTTAACATTGTTTCTTTATTGGTAAAGAGAAGAATTTAATCTTGGTTTATATATAAAAAATTGGTTTGGTTGTTACCTGTATTCTCTAGATGGTAGATATGTAGATATCCCCGGTTTGTTTGACCTAAGTGGAATTGGTAGGCATGAAAGATATGGCAATGTTGATTCTGATGATTTATAGGCTTTTGAAATTTGATATATGTTTTTGTATGGTTTATGCTGTAGTATACGTGCAATGGTCGAATCTGTATTAATCTGCCTTAGTGTTTTGCTTCACGTTTGATGAGTTTATTGCCAGTTATTGACAAATTGTGCTTTTAACCTGAACCTTTATTGGCTCTTTGTTGTTGTCTTTCCTTAAGTTTTCCAGGTTGTTCTGCTGTGTTGATGAGTTTTATGCTGGTTATTGACAAATTATCTATGTGTTCATCTTTCAGGAGGTTGGCAGTTTAGTCTGCTGTGGCTGTAGCTTGTCAAAGTGGAGGGTGTTAATCTTGAATCTTCTTTTATGTCTGAACGGGCCTCTCTCTTTTTGTCATCAATTGGATTGCTCGGAGAGTACTGTCCCACGTCTAGAAAAAAGGATAGAAGTTTCTCTTCTGAAGTTATATGTATCCATATTGAGGCCAATAAGACACACTGTCTTGGTTGCCATTTTAGACGTCTTCCAATTGCAAGGAAGCTGTCTTCTAAAGGAGAATTTCTCACCGAATTTGGAAACACCAGTATCTGATCTGCCCCCTTCTGATTAATTCTCTCCTACAGTTTGATCAAGATGGCTTTGCAGAATATTGGTGCTGCAAACAGTGATGATGCCTTTTATAGGTATAAGATGCCGAAAATGATAACCAAGATTGAAGGGAGAGGAAATGGCATCAAGACTAATGTGGTTAACATGGTTGACATTGCAAAGGCTTTGGCTCGACCTGCATCTTACACTACTAAGTATTTTGGTTGTGAACTGGGAGCCCAATCCAAGTTTGATGAGAAGACTGGAACTTCGCTTGTAAATGGTGCCCATGATACTGCCAAGCTTGCCGGGCTTCTTGAGAACTTCATTAAGAAGTATGTTCAGTGCTATGGTTGTGGGAACCCCGAAACGGAGATAGTTATCACTAAGACGCAGATGATTACCCTGAAATGTGCTGCATGTGGGTTTGTTTCAGATGTTGACATGAGGGATAAGCTTACAAGTTTCATTCTTAAGAACCCTCCTGCAGCTAAAAAGTCTTCCAAAGACAAGAAGGCGATGAGGAGGGCTGAAAAGGAAAGACTCAAGGAGGGTGAGGCTGCTGATGAAGAGCAGAAGAAGATTAAGAAAGATGCAAAGAAGAAAGGTTCCTCTAATACTTCAAAAGATGCTGCTTCCAAAGGTGCAGCAACCAAGAAGAAAAGCAAAAATTCTGATGAGGAGCACTCTCCTGCACACAGCCAAGCTGATGAGAATGAACATGTTGCTAGTGAAGATGATGATGATGATGTCCAATGGCAAACAGATACTTCACTTGAGGCTGCTCGACAGCGTATCCAAGAGCAGTTGAATGCTGTTACTGCAGATATGGTGATGCTCTCTACCGATGAAGAGAAGAAGAAGACTGCAAAGAAGTCTCCAGAGCGTGAGATTAAGGTACACGAGAATGGTGTCAGTGCCCATGAGAAACTCGTGGATGAGATAAAGGAATGCCTCAACCAAGGGTCCTCTGCAACTCATTTTAAAACCTTCCTTGGTTCACTCTCTGGAAGCCCCCAAGAAGTCATGGATGCACTGTTTGCAGCTCTCTTTCATGATGTCGGGAAGGGGTTTGCAAAGGAAGTTACCAAAAAGAAGAAATACCTGGCAGCTGCAACTCAAGAAGAGGGATGGCAGATGGTGCTCCTCCATTCTATCGAGTCTTTCTGTGGCAATGCTAGCCCTGAGGCAGCAAAGGAGGTGGCTCTGGTTCTTAAAGGTCTGTATGACAATGACATCTTGGAAGAAGAGAACATCATGGAGTGGTACCGGAAGGGTGTAGCTGGGAGCAATAAGAGTTCTCAGATTTGGAAGAATGCCAAACCCTTTATCGAGTGGCTTCTGAATGCCGAGTCTGAGTCTGAAGAGGAGTGATTCGGAGGTTTTTGCTATAGTTACTTCCATAATGCTTTATTGATTGATTTCAGTGTTCGGGCAATTTTTATGTTGTCTTAATTAAAGAACAGTGGGCTAGTTCCGCTGTGCTCCCTGTTGTGTTTGGATTGTTATGTTTGGGTTATCCGTGTCAATGCGTGAATCTGGCTCTTTCTGATTTGTGTATGTCGACTCGAAATTATTAAAGTTGCATTGAATTTGCTTCTCTACTTTTTGCTATTCTTTTGTTTTGTTCTAGTTTCCTTCAAATTTTGATGCACAAGGACAAGAGTGTCCTAAATGATGTAAGACAAGGAAGTTTAAGGCTATAGGCAGCTTTAAAAGATCTAAGCTTAAGTTTGCACATTAACGAAGAAATGGTTAGAAATTTAAATGGTCAAATTTGAAATTAGTCCCTCTACTATACTGAAAGTATGGATTTAGTCCTTCTACTTCGATTTGATCAAATTGAGTCTTTCTATTTTTTTTTATTTATTATCAAACTAAATTCCTCTACTTTTATTTATTGTCAATTTTAATCTAATCACTAATGTTAATTACATATTCACCATTAATTATGATGACGTGACGTTGATTATGATGGTATATGCTTGTAAAAACATAAAAGGTGACTTTTTTTTTTACCACAACATATTTTTCATATTTTTTGATGAGAAATTTCATAATCATTACCAAAAGGTATTTAATGTGACTAAAAAGAACTCACATAAAAATTTTAATTTTTTTAAGGTGTACGTTATCAAAGCTAATGCCACGTTAATATGGTTAATATCACGTCAATATAGTCAATGCCAATCAGTATAGTTAACTATGAAAATTTAACACCATTAATTAGTTATTGGACTAAAATTGACAATAAATAAAAGTAGAAGGACTCAATTTGATCAAATTAAAGTAGAGGGACTAAATCCACGCTTTTCATGTAATAGAGGGACTAAATATATAATTTGACCAAATTTAAAATGATGGTGAGACAATCAGAAAACGTTATTCATGGGCAAAATGATCAAGTCCTTTCTTTTGTTTTCTGGGCCAAGGATAGGCCTTAATATAATTATTACACTACCATATTAATATTAGTATATGTACCATTATTAGTATAAGCCAGCCTAATATAAATTCTCTCTTTTTATTGGGCAATCTAATTTAGCTGGCGATTATCCCCAAGATTTTCTTCAAGAATTGGAGTTATGATTAGACCAACAGATAATGGTGAGATGAAAAAGATAAAATTACCCTAAAAGATAAGTACCCGGAAATTTAAAAAAAAAAAAGGAAGAAGCAAAGATACTACCCAAACAGTCTTGACGGTCCAGATTCTGACCATGTCATAATAACTCATCCATGCCTATTAAAAACGGGGAAGATAAATTGAATTGTCGGCCGGCGCAAGAGAGTAACCAAATCGGTCGTTGCAATCGGGTGGCTTTCTCTTTTTCTTTTCTAATTCTAAGTTAAAGTTCTAACCGATAAAAAAAAAATTGCAACAAAATATCACCTGCCCGATTTATTCCTTTTCCCCCCTCCGATATTCTCTCAACGGCCTCCTCCCCCCACATCAATTTCCGCACTTTTCTCTCCCCCAGAGCACAACACTCCCTCTCACTCCCTACCGTTGACCTTCTGCCAATATTTCAAGCAATTCCAACCGTCTGATTGATTGAATTCCTTGTCATCATATGATGATCCTGAAGGGTAGTTTCGTACTTCGGCCAGGGACAGTTTACGAAGGGAGTTCGAACTCGAGGAAAGTACTACTCGTGGGCCACTGGCATAAAGCGACTGTGTTTCACGCTCTTGATAGCTAGCGCGTGAGGATTGTGACAGTACAGAGGCGGTTAAGTTGGTGGTGGGCTAAAACTGTAAAATTATTCTGACCAATCACAGATGGAATTTTCTCCGACCCCGAGACGCAACTCTCTCTTTCCTACCTCGCCTCAGACACACCAAAAAACACTATAAAAACAAAAAAAGACTCCGACTGCAATTTTTATTTTCTTTCAACACTCCGTAGAGTGTCGTACTCTTATTTTCTTTTTTCTTGCATTGTCCCCTTTGAATTCCCTTCGTCTTCTCGAAACCCTAAGCCGTCCAATGCCGCTTCCCCGGCCTCCTCCTCCCCCTCCTTCTACTCTGGAGCTCCGCCACGTTGATCCTAGGATCTGGCGAGCCTGCGCTGGCTCTTCCGTTCAAATCCCCACCGTTCACTCTAGGGTTTACTACTTCCCTCAAGGCCACGTGGAGCAATCATGCGGTTCCCCTCCGTTTCTCTCTTCTCCCGTACTCTCCCGTTCTCTCGTCCCTTGTGTTATCTCCGAAGTTCATTGCCTCGCCGATCCTAAAACTGACGAAGTCTTCGCTAAACTCCTCCTCTGCCCTGTTCAACCTTCTACGCTTCCCAATCAATTTCTTAATATTAATGGTGAAGATGGCGATTCTGATAAGATCGTCTCCTTTGCGAAGGTTTTGACGCCTTCCGATGCCAACAATGGCGGCGGTTTTTCTGTCCCGCGTTTTTGCGCCGACTCTATTTTCCCGCCTCTTGATTACAACGCTGAGCCGCCGGTTCAGAATCTCGATGTCACCGACGTTCTGGGCGGAGTTTGGGAGTTTCGCCACATTTATCGAGGAACTCCACGTCGGCATTTGCTCACCACAGGATGGAGCAAGTTCGTTAATCAGAAGAAGCTCATCGCTGGAGATTCTGTTGTCTTCATGAGGAACTCTAGCGGGAAAATGTTTATTGGAGTCCGGCGTGCGACGAAAAGAGGAGAGGCTGGGGGGGATTCCGGAAGATGGAGAGAGGCAAATGATGCTGGAGCAATGAGGTGGGAAGGAAGGGGGAGAATGACGGCGGAGGCAGTGGCGGAAGCCGCGGAGAGGGCAGCGAAGGGGTTGCCGTTCGAGGTTGTGTACTATCCACGGGCTGGTTGGGCTGATTTTGTGGTGAGGGCGGAGTTGGTCGAGGCAGGACTCAATACATTCTGGGCTGGAGGGACGAGAGTGAAGATGGCCGTTGAGACGGAGGATTCATCACGAATGACTTGGTTCCAAGGGACTGTTATGTCTGCTGCTGTACCCGATTCTGGCCCTTGGGTCGGCTCTCCTTGGCGAATGCTTCAGGTAAAAATGCTTCTGACTCAGATTCTTACACTCGTGATTATTTAGTGTGACTAATTTTTGAATGTGGTTTACTGTTTACTTCAATAGGAACAATTTAATCTGTATTTAATATGCACTTAGTTTTCAGCATTATTAAATTAGGTGCACTAGAATGTGTATCAGTGCGAAATGTGTTTATAGAAAAAGTTATGATGATAGACTGATAGATTGGAGGAATTGAAGTTGGAAAGAGATTACCTACTCTTAGCAGCGGTTTCTGTACTGTATATTAATTATTTACTTATGCAGACTTTCCCCTAAAATCAATTCCTTATTTTATATTGCAAATAATTGCTTTAACATTTTAATGAGATACGAGAAACAGAAAATGGAGATATGGCAAAGAAGTCTTGGAGTAGTAAGTTGGCCAAGGTTGGGGTGGTGCAATTCTGATTATGAATTTGTAGGATTTCTTTGGAATTTGATTTAGAAGGGGAATGGTTTTGCACCATTTTTCATTATTTTCTTCTGGGCTGCATTTGGATTTTGAGGGGCTTGTTACTTAGTGATTTCTCATTGAGAATAAGGTCAGAATTCTTATTTTCTTTTGCAATTGCATTTTTTGCAAGGCATTTGTAGAATGGTCAAAATACTTACATTTGATTTGATATTGGTTGTGGGTAAGTCTAAAACTCTATTACTTTACTATTTGGTAAAAGAATAAAGCGCTTAGTTATTCTATTTTGAATCAGTATAAGGAAAATGCAGTTTACACAGTCTTAACTTCAAATCCCATCAGATTAGTGCTTTCCTACTGCTTTAAATAGGATCCTTGGGTGAAATTTATTTTGTGATACTCCTAATTATGTTATCCTATCCTCTTAGTAGAGAATTGGTGACTGTTTGGTGCTGTGGTAGAAATATGGTGCAATGTGCTCTTTGCTCATGTGTCTATGACTGGTAATAAAGGGGAAATACTTTATGTTTGTTTATTCTTTCAGAGGCAGCATTTTGGGGGTTGGATTGTGGTAGGGTAGGATTTCCTTATTTTACATTAAGTTTCTAAGAGGTATTAAGATAAAGTTTTAATCCGTTTACTATTATAGAATTTCTTCCTCTTTTCCTTATTCTGACTGTTGATTTCATTATTTTTATATCATAGGTAGCGTGGGATGAACCTGAAGTTCTCCAGAATGCAAAGAGGGTGAGCCCATGGCAAGTTGAAATTGTTTCCACCTCACCTCTTCATTCCTCGTTCCCCTCGGCAAAGAAGTTCAGGTTTTCTCATGATTCTGTGCTGACTGATCCAGAGAGAGAAATGTTTTTCCCTATGACAGGGTTTAGTAATTCATCAACGGGTTACATGAATCCATCTTTGTTGAATTACAATTCTTTTCCTGCTGGCATGCAGGGAGCCAGGCAAAATCATTTTCACTTGCAAAGTTTAACCAACTCTGTAGGTGGGAATACCCCAGTGATATGTACTGATAATATTACCAGCAACTTTTGGGTGCCTAATTTGAATGGTATATCCACTGAGCTTAACATTGGCAGTTCACCATCTGACAACTTGTCACCAGATAGCCAGAGCAGTATTCTTTCCTATGGCACAGAACTTTCTGAAAATGGGGGATGCAGCTTGAGCAAAGCAGGTGTTAGTTCGTTTCAATTGTTTGGCAAGGTAATTCATATGAGCGAGCCTGTTGGAAGCAGATTTGATGATGTTGGTTGCGTGGAAGATGATGCTGGTAAAAGGTATGATCAAGGTGCTGATGTAAAGAACTCGGTAGATCTTTCTTTGACTGGCTATTCAAAGCTGCTTGACAGGCTAGATGTCCAATGCCAGAGAGCCTCAGCTGTTGAAGGATTCTCCTTGTGTATGAATAGGTGATCATGCAAAGCAGATGAGTAACCGTTTAGGTATCATTTCTCTGATTGGATTTTGCAAGCTTATCATGTAACTGTTGCAGTTTGATGCTTAAGTGTGGTTTTTTTCTTGTAAAAATAATAGTGATCCCCTTGCTTTTTGTAATAAATATAATTGATGTTACAGGATATGCTTTCCCTTTGCGCAGGCCCGATGGTTTAAAGCCTTTCCTAATGGGTATTCCAAATGTTCTAGAGATGCTCTAGCTAGTGTTATTATGTTGCTGTTGTTTAGACCATGCTTTTAGGTTCTTGCACATCATTAATTCATTAATTATGTATTTAATATGACCATGATTTAACTTTCACGTTGTTGATTATGAAGGTTACAGAAAAATTTTGCCTAGACTTTTACTTGTTCTGTGCAAAAAGTAAATTGGAATGCTTAAATATTAGTCTTAGTTGTGAACAATTTTCTTTTTCTGTTCTGGCTTTAGATGCTGTTGTTCATATTGACCCTTCATCACCCATAGTGATCTGTTCTGCTTGGATATTTGTTTGCAGGTACTACTACTTAGGGAGGCAGGAAGCTGACAACTAATATGACTTTGTCAGTAGTTTATATGCTATGTTTTTGCTTTAGTTTGTGATGTTAGACACTTTTTGACTGTTTAAAGGTTGACATGTATCGTTTAAAACACTGCACAGCGTATTTTGAGTTAACTAAACTTTGGATGATTGGAGGAAATTAGTCAACTCGTTCATATATAGATTCCATATTTCCTTGGGTTATTAAATCTTTAGTTATTTGTGAATTTTATATTGGTATTTGATTTGATGAGGCATCATCCTTTAACATAATCTCAAAGTTAAATTTATTCTTCATAGTCGAATTAAAATGGGAAAATACTCTATTACACGAACTGATTAGATTCTGCTACCTATCTTCTGGAAATTGAAGTAGAGCTCAATTAAGATCTGTCGTGGTAGTGGATGGAAGAAACATCTCTCTCTTCTGTGTGTAATTAGCCAGCAATTGGTCATGGTCAGGAAGGTTGTTCTTGATAATGGGATGAGCCCTGAAATTCTGAACCCAAGCATGTAAGCGAGGGAAGCTCTCAGCATCAAGTATTTTCACATTAACTATTTCTTCAATGACTCCAAAAGAGGCAGCCAACCACCCGATGGCCAAATCCACCATTCCAATTTCATCACCACCAAAATATTTCTTCTCCCCGAGAGCCTGTTCTTCTAAGATCTTTAGCAACCGTTTTGCCTCCTCGGTTGCCTTCTTGTGTTCCTCTCCAACTCCAATGAAGAAAGTCACAAATGGAGCAGCCTGCATCACGCATTGAATTGAAACACATTAATTACTTGTTAATTGTTCCAAGGAAAGTTGAGCTTAATATATCAGTCAATATAAAGCTTTGGAATAGAAAATCATTACCTTATCCTTATTGTCGATGAAATTGATCCAGAAGCGTGCCATGGCCCTTTGATAAGGATCCTTTGGAAGCAAAGGATTCTGAGGCCATGTCTCGTCAATATATTCTAGAATGACAGCGGATTCTGCAATGGGTTTCCCATTATGAACAAGAACAGGGATCTTCTTGTGAACTGGGTTATACTTCAAGAGCAAATCACTCTTGTTGAACAAATCTTCATCTATGCATTCGTACTCCACACCCTTGAGTTCCAGAGCCCATTGAACTCTGAAACCATACGGACTAGGCCAAGACCCCAGGATCCTCACTTCTCCCATTGTCGCTCGAATTTTCCTCCTACTCTATATGTTTTGCTCCTACAGTCCTACGCCCTACCAAGTTCATCTACTTATAGCCTTTTGTTGTTCGATGGTGGTCCAAGTTTTGGGTTTGAAAATTCTGTTATTTCCTTTTCTATAGTAGAAGACCAGACTTTCCTCGATCGATGTACTATGTTTCAATGATATTTCCCCATGTATCAAAGGGCATGCAACTTGTCGTGTTAGGAAAAGAAAGCAGTCTATATGGAAGACGACTTTTCCGATCTGCTGATGTTTCGGTGGACCTTCCCTTGCAGAGGGAGGTTTGGATCCCTATATAAAATATAAATACAATCCAAGAAGATGGGCCCAGCCTAGTTTGCATCTCGATCCAGATGGAGGGCCCAGGTATTTGTAAAACCAAGACCTAATTGGCAACTCAGAAAGTCAAAAATGGTGACTACCTCTTGCCCCTGGTGGCTAAGAGGCTTGAGAATCACCAAAGCAGGGGTTCGTCCTCTGCCATCCCCTCCTCGCGTCTTATTATCCCGAATTGTAACCTAAAAAAAAAAAAAAGTCAAAAACGGCAAGCATGGCAATTTCATTATTCTTTTTCACGAAAAATTTCATCTTTTATCATAAAAATGAACCATAAAGATCAGTGACACAAATTATTTGGTTTTTATCTTCATAGTTTCGAGAGTGATAAAATACTTGAAATCCAACTACAAATTAAGTATTCTTAGATTGGTTTTGCATGTTTGGTAAAGGAAAAAATGCATATTCCATGTTGAAAAAGAAAGTTGGATTGAAAAAAACTTGATTGGTCCAAATAATTTAATGACTAATGGTTATGGAGCAAGTTATAACATTTCGAAAAGGTGTTTAAATAGAAAAGCATGACTGGTAGTCATTTATATAAACCAACTTTCTTACAAGTCTTTTTTCTTAAGCAATGGTATCTTCAGGCCTTTAGTTTAAGACTAATTTCTTTTGGGTTGGGTTGATCCACTATAGGGGTAAAACTTCCCTAACAATGGTTTCGCTATTTTGTTTTGAGTGTTAAGGACTTTATTGTATTTTGGAGGTATTAAAAATATATAGGAAATGATCTAATTATCATACTTCAAAGTCAATTCTCCATCCTAAAATTTCTAGTACGTTTAATAATCTTTAAATCATGGATGGAAACTCACAAGTTACAACTAACTAAATGGAGTATTTTTCATGGAACAAATACAATAAACTGAAAATTGAAAAATGCATTGGTGATGTGTGTGTGCCTAGAGAGAGAGAGAAAGAGAGAGAATTAGAGGTGTCCATGTGTCGGGCTGCGTCTAGGCAAGAATTTGCAAGTAATATGCTTGTCCAAGCCCAGTCCAACTGTGCGAGGCTCTCTTTTTGTCCAAACTCGTTTCTAAAATATTTATAAAAGTCCGAAGCTCGTCCAAAAGTCCGTTTTATTTTTTTATATATTAATTTTAAAAATTAAAATATATTAATTTATAATATAAATAAAAATAAATCAGTACATTTAATAAGTTATCATCTAAGACAATTTTTACCAAATTAATAAAGTCTAAATACTAATAATATTTGAAAACATCAATATCATACACCAAAAAAAAAGAAGAAAAATATCACATTAACAAATAAATTAAAAATATATTTATATTAAATTAATTAAAATTCGGGCCTAGTCGGTCCTGGATTTTTTCACCTATGATCAAGCTCGACCCATTTAATAAATAAGCCTCTAAATCTTGTCTAAACCCGACCCTTGAAAATTAAAATCTTGTCCAAATCTTTCCAAATATCAGGCGAATGTATGGGCTTGGATGGATAGCCCGGCCTTTGGACAACTCTAGGTAGAATACATGAGTCATGTTAAATGATCTACACATTACTTTAATTTTTAGTAAACATTTACTAGTGTTATGTAAGAAATAAATATTATTAGATAATTTCAAAATTGATTGAAAAAGTTAAATGGGTTATAGTAAGTGGTCAAAGAGCTTCCTTTCTTTTGATGTTACATCATCAACTTCATGTCTTCATTAGAATTTTAAAATACATTTGCCAATTGAAGGTTAAATCAAAAGATATCTTCTTGTATATGTAATACTTATTTGTGTGAAAAGACTATTTAAAAAGAAATATTATCAACATTCTAAATTAGTGGGAGATTGTTAGATAGTTTTGAATGTTTGGTAAAGGAAATGCATATTACACACTAAAAAAGAAAGTTGTATATAAAAAACTTGATTGTTCAAATATAATGACTTATGGAAGAAGTTATAATTAACTTTTCGAAAAGGTGAACAGAAAAATAAGATTGTTAGTCATCTATATAAACCAACTTTCTTACAAATCATTTTCATTGATTTGTTTTGCATATTAATGTCACACTCCGACCGAAAGGCTCGACCACATGTCAGTCGTTGTGCTACCTCGAAAGATGTGTTGACCAGGAAAACGATTCGAAGGCAACACAAGGCATTAATTGAATTCATTGCTCAAACACAAATGTCGAAAATTAAATATCTAATTTCAAATCAACTCATAATTATCATACGTAAATGTCACAAGCCGTGAGGCCAAATATCCTCAAATAATGAAATTATTTAAAGTACATGAAATATCTTAATAGTTAGAGAATCTGCGGAGTCACTAATAAAATAAATGCAGTAGAAGTTCAAAACCATAATTGGAACATCGACTAAGATTTGAAAATCACCTACTAGCGAAATATTGTAGCTCGCACTAGCTACACTTAACTTACTCCTTTTGAGCCTTAGTCTCTTGAAAGAGAGGAAAGTGAGGGGGGTGACTATATAAATACCCAATGATATGGTTTAGAAACAATGTAAAAGATAATAATGGATTAGAGATATACTAATACCAAAATAAAATTTATAAATCATCATTTACTTTTTTTTTTAAAATTTAATCCCACCAATAAAATCATTTTCATAAAAATGATTTTTATTAGGGCAACTGAAGTAGACTGAGCCTCATCAGTCGACGAGCTCAAACCGTTAGGAGAATTTCTCATCATTTATTTATTAATATGACATAATAATATACATTTCATACTTTATGCCCTTTTCTCCCAACGTTGCCGTAGTTGTTTCAAAACAACTATACTACCCCCTAGTGAGTCATCCTCCGCGCCTCTCTACTACAGGGTAGTCCACTCGTGTCTCCTCTTTGAAGAACTGTCCACAAGTACCTATAACCAAGTTAGCAATAATCCTCTTCAGGGCAATCCCTCATGGACTTATAATCATCAAATGTTCATCAAAACATATTTTATTCATATGTAAGCATATATTATATGGACCCATCCCAAATTCATTGCATACTTGTGAGGTGGTACAATATATCCCAAAACATAAAACATTTATATAAAACATTAAAACAAGTTGCCATCAATGTCATTAAACATTGAGGCCAAACTACTCACTGTCAGGGAGTGTAGTATACTCTCAATCAATCCAACTGAGTAGTCGGAGTTTTGCCTCGATCCTGATTCGCCGGCGCTCCTAATTTCATTTAAAACATTCACTAAAATTATTTTCAAAATGAAAATATGCTCATGTAGATTCAAGCTAGTCCAAATAAGCTCTATCGAGATTAGAAAAAGGTCTCAACTTAATTCAGGGTCGAAAACGGACAAATAAAAAAAGTTAACTTTCGGGTCAACTGTCAAAGTCAACTGGTCAACAGGTCTACCAGTGACCTAGTTAGCCGGTCACCAAAATCTGGAAAATTTCCAGATTCCGGCCAAACCTAAAAGTCTGGCAGATTTTCTATCCAAAGTTTAAAATTCCATAACTTTCATTCTACAACTTGGATTAAGGCAAATTATATACCATTGGAAAGCTATAAGAATCTATTTTAAAAAGTTCTTCAGCACCAAACTCAGATTCCTACTCTAACAAGTTCGAAAATTAGATCGAACTTACTGTCACCATTTTCACGTCATTAATAGCGACAGAAAGTTCAAAAATTCATAGCTCAAAATCTAAGCATTTTCAGGATAAGGTTTGCAAATAAAAGTTGTAGCTAACACATTAGAGATTCTTCAGTTAAATTTTCATAGCAAATAGAATTCATTTCCCAGTCAAAATCCACAAAAACAGAGAGTTTCGGAATATACATCAAAGCAGAAGAGTTCATATACTTAGTTCACAATTTGCTCAGCCATTAAGCATAAACTTTACATCAAATACAAGCTAATGCAGAGTAGAATAACTTACTTAAATGACTTAAAGAGGTTTGGTAGATTTCCTTAAATCTAGAAAAATATCGTTAAACTTTAGCTTTAATTTGTGCTCCAACTAAGCATTTCTAGTTCCAATGGATCTCAAATAATGAAAGTACCTAGAGGGTAGAGTAATTTAGTGTATTTGTTTGCTTAGATCCATGAAGAAATGAAGAAGTTCATATTTGAGCATTTGAGGAAGAAGCAACGGGAAGAAGAAAGAAAAAGAAAGAAGAAGAAGTTTTTCTTCTTCAATCACTATTCCATTTTTTATAGTTTTAGGTAAAAAGACGATATTATCCTGTATTAATTTTTCAAACTCCAACTTTGACACAGATTTAATTACACACTAATTCAATTACACCAATTTCATTTAATAAGCTATTTACTTGAGAGGTCAATAGTTCACTAGACTGAGGTTAGAGTAGAGTCCACAGTTAATGACTTTATTGTATTTTGGAGGTATTAAATATCTAGGAAATGATCTAATTATCATAATTCAAAGTCAATTCTCCATCCTAAAATTTCTAGTATTTTTAATAATCTTTAAATCATGGATGGAAACTCACAACTACCTTAATGGAGTATTTTTCATGGAACAAATACAAGAAACTGAAAATTGAAATATGCATTGGTGATGTATATTTACGTGTGTGTCTAGAGAGAGAGAGAGAGAGAGAATGTCTTAAAATTTGGATTTGTATGTCTTCAAATAAAATTCAAATATGTAAATATCTTAAATAAAAATTTAAGGATTTAATATGTCATTTTCAGTATAATTTAAGGATCAATTTGAATATTTTAAACTATTTAATAAAATACTTTGGTATATAACAGTCGGCCTTCAAAACCATTATGGTTAAAAATAAAATTTAGTCATGTCATTAATATGCAATTTAATTAATTTCCATTTTATTGGGTTCTGCTAGCACTATATATAAACAGATCAAGGTGCTACCCCATTGCCAAGCCCATTCCCAAAAAATAGTAAAAGAAAGAAAGCAAAAAATGGATTTCATCAATGAAACAATTGTACAAGTAGATGATGAGTTGCTTCAAGCCCAAGCTCATGTCTTCAACCATACGTTCAGATTCATAAGCTCAATCTCACTAAACTGTGCAACTCAACTAGAAATACCAGACATTATAAACAACCATGGCCGACCCATGACTTTTTCAGAGTTGGCTTCGGCTTTGCCTATTCACGCTACGAAGCTTCATTGCTCACCGGGAAGTACTTGGCCAAAATGGCGACGACAAAGAGAGCCAAAAAGGGTATTCCCTCACTCCCTGCTTCTCGTCTTCTCCTCAGAGACAACCCCTTGAGTGTAAGACCGTTCATGCTTGCTGTATTTGGCCCGGTTTTAACGAAACCATGGCATAATTTTAGAACTTGGTTTCAAACCGACGAACCCTCACCTTTTACTCTGACATACGAGAAAAGTTTGTGGGATGCTGGCTATAAGCCCGAGCTGAATGATCTCTTTAACGACGCCATGGCTAGTGATAGAATTTGGTTGGAAGCGTGGTGATTAGTAAGTGCAAGAGAGTTTTTGAGGGGTTGAAGTCATTGATTGATGTTGGGGCCGGGCGGACCGGGTAGTTTTGCCAAAACTCTTGCTAAGGCATTTCCCCAATTGGATTTCGTATATAGTACTTGATCTTCCCCATGTGCTTGCTGGCTTGCAAAGTATTGGAAACTTGAAATTTGTTGAAGGAAACATGTTCCAGGAAGTTCCCTCTGCAGATGCAGTTATGCCGAAGGTGTGTGTACATTCATACTCATTTATATTTTTCATTTTAATTGTTTGTTGATATAACCCCCTCTCGATATCGGATAATTACATTGGACTCTAATTAATTCGGAATTGAGCCATGCATCTTTTTAATTCTTTATAGTCGTATTGTTTTTTTATAACTATTAATTCTATGCAAATAAATTATATAAGTGCAGTGGATATTACATAATTGGAATGATGAAGACTGCGTGAAGATACTTAAAAGATGTAAGGAGGCAATCGGAAGCAAAGAGAAGAGAGGGAAGGTGATCATCATGATAGACATGCATGATGATTAGAAATCACCAAAAAGAAGGTGAAGAAAACTCTATTGAAACACAGCTCTTCTTCGACTTGGAGATGATGATGGCTCAGATAGGTCAAGAGAGAAACGAAGAAGCGTGGAGTAAACTCTTTGTCGAGGGATCAGTGAGTACAAGATAAATCCAGCACTAGGCTTAAGGTCTCTCATAGAGTTATATCCTTAATTATATAATAATAATAATAATAATAATAATAATAATAATAATAATAATATTAATATTAATTAATTAATTAATTAATTATCTTTGTTAATTATTAATTATTAATATGCGTGGTTTTTATTATATTGTTTATCTATATTATTATTGTCATATCTATATATGTTGATTATTAATTGGTGGCTTAACCTACTAGTTTTTGGTAAACCCTTTCTAAGAAGGTTGTATTTTTCTGTTCTTTGTAAAAAATAATAAAGGCGATCTTACAATATTTTTAAGTTAAATACATCTTACTTATATCTTATACTATATTACTTTACTATATATAAAAGGAGAGGACTCTTTACGCAGGAGGGTATATTTATCAATTCTCATTGGCTTTATATATTACTGTACTATCATACATATACATATACGTACATTTAAAGAAGTAATTAATAGAGGCTAAAGAGAGTGTTCATGTAGGATTTGTATTTTTTTCTGATTTTTGGTAATTAGTAATATATATATATATATAAATATGTTATAATTAATTTGCTTTTATGGTTGCCAACTTTTTTTTTGGTGATACACTGAATAGAGGAGAGATAGAGTCAAATTGAACAGGGCACACTTTTTTCAACATAAAAATAGACTCTTCAATTTTACATAATTAAATCAAAAGTCAAAAGTCTTTTTTGGGAGAGATGAGTAGGTATTACAATTTTATAGATAATTTAAATAGCTATTCTTTCCTAAGAAGCATCTCACTTTTTCATTCTCTTATTCATTTAGCTTCTCTAATTCATTTTAATCTCTATTTTTCTTACTTCTTCTTTGTATTTGATATTTTCTTACTCTTGTTTTTTTGTTCTAAAATGGAGTTACATATTGCTATAGCCTTCATCCAAGAATTTACGCACATAAGAATAAATCATCCAAGAACACATAAGAATTTACCCACTCAACTTACTTACATCCATGGATGAGAGAAAAGATCCACTAGTTATAGAAGTTACAATCAACAATAATCAATCCCACAAGCACTCAAATGCTCAATCCAATCTAATCAACCAATCAATTTACAAATTCATCCAAACAATCTTGAGCATACTCGTTCGATTTCTAACAAGTAAATAATCATGCACACCCATAGGACCATCTTTTTGTCCTATAGGGTGTCTCATCCCAAAACACCTATAACTCTACTTACATCTTTCTCTTATATTATACCTTCATGAGACTCTCCCTATTTAAATCTAGTCTTTCTTGGTCAACAAGTTTTCTTGTCCATAAAGCAATATCCTTAAAAAATCTCCCGATTAAATCTTCTAGGAATTTGAGTCACTAAACCTAACAATTCTTGCAATGCAAAGGATTGGATTTGCAATCCTTGAGAATGCTCCATGGAGGTCGAGGAAGATAATTTTTAGATTAACTTGTTAAAGAGACAGATTCTGTCACGCCCCGACCATCAGGTCCAACGACGCAACAATCGCCGCATAACCTCGAAGCACGTGTCGACCGTCCACGCATGTCGAAGCCATGCAAGGCATTTGTATATCACAGCCATAAATAGTAAATTTAAGATAAAATTTAAAGACAAATTTTATTGTATTTGAAAATACTAAATGTGATAAGAATAATAATAACACTTTTGAAATTTAAATAATAAAATATTAATAACAATATTAATTAGAAAGCTTTTATTTTTAATTAGACAAATCTCTCATAAGGTAAGTTAAAGAAAATAATAATAATAATAATAATAAGATAATTCAAAACCATATACATATAAATGTCAATTTATATTAAAACATTTGGATTTGATGATAATCACACCAGTGGACCCGACTCAACCAATGAATATGACCCTGAATTTGCAATGCAACAAGACTAGTCCACCACAATTGTATCGAGGCGCATTGACACAACCCAAGCAATACTTATCCTGAAAGAGGAAGAAAGTGGGTGAGTATATGGGGATATACTCAGTGAGTGGGGGAAGAAAACAACGCAATATCAAAAAGGTGTGAGCAAGGGAAAATCTAAACCACAATTTAACATTTTCTCAAATTATTCAGTAAAATATCGAACAAATTATCCTAACATGTGCATATATGAGTTTATAGCATTTCATAAACACATAGGAGTTCATTTATGAAAACCAACAAACAATCAACTTTAGTTAAAGGACCATCATATGGTAATACAATTCAAAAGATTAAACCTCTTTGATAAGTAGATCAAAATAAGAAAAGTATGTACTTATATCTAAAATAGACGTGCATTGGAAAACTAACTTAATAAATAATTAAAGTCTTAGAAACCGGTGTCTTTAAAATATATTTATATAGTCAAAATAAACAAATAAGTCACATAGGAAAGTTTTAATAAACCACTATTATTCTCTATAGTTAAAAACATAATTAATAGTTTCAAAACACTTAAAAATCTATTTTTTTCAAGCCAAGTAAAAATTTATAAACTGGGCAAAATAAGATAGTAAAACCTGGGCAGGCCTAAAAATCATTTCCAGGTATTTACCCTCGTCAGGGCACCTGAAACCATCAAGGGCCTTTTCATTTGTTACTATTTCATAGAAAATCAAACCATAACCCGTCCCCTTGACGTTGGCCTAAGTATCACTGTGAGGTGGTGTCACAGTTTAACTTACTGAACCATACCCCAGAGGGTTTCCCTTCGCGCCTCCCATTCCTGGGGAAGTCCATCCACGCCCCTCTAGTAGGCGGTCCGTGAATGACTCAATAAACTCGGATCCTCATTGATCCACAATCCCCTACAGTCCACTGCCATACCATTGTACCGGGACTTAGGGTATAATCACATAATTACCTATTACTGCAGTAATTTCCAGTACCACTGTACTGTTGGTACCACCAATTATTTACAAAACATCACATGCCCAGATAATCATTTCTCAAAAGAATTTAATACAAACAATTTAACATAAACTATTCCAAAACCATTTCAAGGATAAGCAATCTCATACTTCCAAGACCATATAAAAGGGTCATCACCCCCATAAAAGAGAAGAATATATACTAATATTTATTTATTCAAAACTAAGCATATATTTGCGGAAAGTAAATACATGAACTAACTAGATCAAAACTCATCTCAATTATCATCATATACACAAATATACAAAGTACCAAAACTCTTTTAATTAGGAATATAACAATTCATTCAAAATGTAATTAGTTTCTATAAGCGTTTCAAACCAATAATTTAATCTTTATTAAAACATCTCATATATGCACAAGCGTACACCAAACCATAATTTAATAACAAATTGCAAGGCAACTTCTTTTCATTTCAAACTCAATAGTCTAATGACATTTTTCAAACATTTCATATGATTATACGTATAGCATTTCACTTAAGAGATATTTCCCATGCTCTAAAACAATTTAAAAACAAGATTAAAACCAAGTTTCAAATCATGTAAACACTTTTCCTCCATGACAAAGCATTGAAATCATTCCACTCACAAGTTAGGAGAGGGTATACACTCCCCATTACTCCACTTACTGCGCGCAAACATAGGCCAAGGCCTCACCTCCTATACAAATAGGTACAGGACTTTTAATAAGACTTTAAACAATAAAAATAGGCTATTAACAAGGCTAGACAATGGTCCAAGAGAAACTATAAGCTTCTACTTGACAAGAGTTGCATTCATATCTATTTCTTGACTATAATGTGACATGAACGTGATTTAGAATGAAAGCTAATATGCTTGAGCACCCTACTTGCTCAAGGAAGCTCCACAATGCTAATAGATGTCAAATTACTCTACAAGTACACTAAATATGCATTCATCCATAAAATTCACAAAGCACATCTTCTTCCTACTCTATATAGACACCAAAAATGCTTTTAAAACCATAGGCTTATATTTGAAAATTTTATACTTTGTCTAGGAACCTACAAAACCCATTTTTCATAAAATCAATCATCAAGCAAATTAAACAACTAAATCAAGGGGGTTTTAAGAGTCTAGAAAATATACCCAAGCAGCTTCAAAATAGGCTTGAAAGGTAGTGTAATTGGCCAGCAAAAGTAAGCACACTTCACCCTTAGGAAATGGGTTGAACTTTCGGCAAAAGCATGGAGAGATGGTCACCTGTTTGGTTCAACTTTGAAGACTGTTTTGAGTCTTGAATTGAGCTAAAAATCTAAGTTTCTAAGGCCCTTAAAAAGTCCCTGGCAGCCGGACATCTTGGAGAAGGAAGGGAGCTCAAATCGGGTTGCAAAAGTGGGAAAGGAGTTGGCGGCAAAGTGGGCTGTTTGGAGCTGACTTTGGCTGCAGTTTCAGCAGCAATATTTGGTGATATGGAGGCAAATATCTGCTGCGTTGGGGCTGTCAAGTGTAGCCCAACGTGGAGCAAAGAGGAAAGCAAATGAAGAAGAAAGGAGAAGAACATAAGAAGGGAAGAGTCGGTCTCGGGAAAGGGAAGAGGAAAGAATGGCTTTTAAGCCTTTATAAAATGACATTAAAAGAAAGAAAAAGGAGAAAAATATAATTTAATATTCACTCAAAACACTAAGAATTTCCAAACACTTCAAATGTGATATTCACTCTAAAATTTAAATATTTATCAAAGAAAAAAAATTTTTTTTTTTTTTTTTTTTTAAAACTCTTAGCAAGCATGTGAAATGAACAAAGTGACTAGTAAAATGGTTCAGGTATTACATTCTCTTCCCCTTAAAAGAGTTTTGTCCTCAAAACTCCTAACAAGACATGACATGAACAATGACAAATATTGTTTAGACGACCTAGTCTCCCAGTTACTAAACAATTACTCTTTTTTGCTTGGCATTCTAATCAATTGCGTAATTTAGCTATCAGTCACTTGTCAGCAGCAAGTAATCCGATCATTTTTATTTTTTTTATTTAGTGTCCTAGGTTCTTAATTTCATGAAATCAAAATCAACCACAAATCAATCCTTAAAATCCACATCAACACACATATACAAGTTACTATTTTCAAACAATTAAATTTAATCCTTAACTTGTTTATACGAAATTTCTAATTTACCACTTACCAGCGTTTCACTTGTACTAAAATTTTCAAGTCAGATGCCAATTACAAAATTTCTCTGAATATTATTAATCGATTCTTAGTATTCTTATATTAAGATAAACATCAAGCAATTAAATTAAACACCACATGAACTCAATAGTCATCAACCAATTTCTCTCGATTTCTAATATTAACAAGATAAAATAAAATAACCATACTTTTGTCATCCAAATTTCACAAAAATTTGCAATCAAATTCATATTATACCTCGATGAGAATAAGTTACAAATTAATCACTTTAATCACTAATAAGTCTAACACTCAAAAATATATATATATATATATATATAAAGATAAACTTCAAGTACATCAATTTTGTAATCAATCTTGGAAACTCTTATCAATACGCTCATAATCATATCAAATTGGGATTAATTTGTCCCTTTTTCTTTTATTACATATAGAGATTGCAAATCAAGAATAGTTCCCATCAATATCAACTGCAAAACCATTTTAAGTGTTAATAACTCCATTTAACCCCAAAAGAAATTGTAAAGATAATTATCAAACCATTTCATGCAATGTACTTCTTAACATCAAATTTAGGACTTTTACTCTACCATTGTCGCAACCATTTAATCTAGGCAAATATATCTCTTTTCATTTCATAACCCCTTTTTTTTTTATAAGGATCAAATCAAACTAAAACCACAAGTCAATCATAACATATTAGTACTAGTAGCTACCTCAAGACATATTATATGGTTCATACTTCCAACTTATCAAGGCACAATATCCATTACAACCCTCAAAACTTCTATAATCCATCATTAAATCAAGACTTAAAAAAAAAATTTCTAATCACCAAGATGGTTTTGTAGACACACAACTTCAATCACAACTCCTTATTTGTTAAGCAAATTTTTACAATTCACCATACTTCAAAATTTCACAATTCATAGTCAACTCATACAAAATTTTAACACTCAAGAAATATTATTTAGTCTCCATTATGGTTGATTCCCATAAAATCCATCAAAAACTCATCATTCATGTAGTTCCCTCAAATCAAAAACCGTGTCTAAGGTTTCATAAGATCATTCAACACTAAAGTTTATTTTCAGAAGAATCTAACTTACAAGGAAAGCACACCTTAACTACATGCATGCCTCATATGTAGACTCAATTTGACTCAAATCCACTGGGTACCATAACAACGTTTTAAAATCATTTAAAACCTTTAGCTCTGATACCAATAAAATTGTCACGCCCCGACCATCAGGTCCAACGACGCAACAATCGCCGCATAACCTCGAAGCACGTGTCGACCGTCCACGCATGTCGAAGCCATGCAAGGCATTTGTATATCACAGCCATAAATAGTAAATTTAAGATAAAATTTAAAGACAAATTTTATTGTATTTGAAAATACTAAATGTGATAAGAATAATAATAACACTTTTGAAATTTAAATAATAAAATATTAATAACAATATTAATTAGAAAGCTTTTATTTTTAATTAGACAAATCTCTCATAAGGTAAGTTAAAGAAAATAATAATAATAATAATAATAAGATAATTCAAAACCATATACATATAAATGTCAATTTATATTAAAACATTTGGATTTGATGATAATCACACCAGTGGACCCGACTCAACCAATGAATATGACCCTGAATTTGCAATGCAACAAGACTAGTCCACCACAATTGTATCGAGGCGCATTGACACAACCCAAGCAATACTTATCCTGAAAGAGGAAGAAAGTGGGTGAGTATATGGGGATATACTCAGTGAGTGGGGGAAGAAAACAACGCAATATCAAAAAGGTGTGAGCAAGGGAAAATCTAAACCACAATTTAACATTTTCTCAAATTATTCAGTAAAATATCGAACAAATTATCCTAACATGTGCATATATGAGTTTATAGCATTTCATAAACACATAGGAGTTCATTTATGAAAACCAACAAACAATCAACTTTAGTTAAAGGACCATCATATGGTAATACAATTCAAAAGATTAAACCTCTTTGATAAGTAGATCAAAATAAGAAAAGTATGTACTTATATCTAAAATAGACGTGCATTGGAAAACTAACTTAATAAATAATTAAAGTCTTAGAAACCGGTGTCTTTAAAATATATTTATATAGTCAAAATAAACAAATAAGTCACATAGGAAAGTTTTAATAAACCACTATTATTCTCTATAGTTAAAAACATAATTAATAGTTTCAAAACACTTAAAAATCTATTTTTTTCAAGCCAAGTAAAAATTTATAAACTGGGCAAAATAAGATAGTAAAACCTGGGCAGGCCTAAAAATCATTTCCAGGTATTTACCCTCGTCAGGGCACCTGAAACCATCAAGGGCCTTTTCATTTGTTACTATTTCATAGAAAATCAAACCATAACCCGTCCCCTTGACGTTGGCCTAAGTATCACTGTGAGGTGGTGTCACAGTTTAACTTACTGAACCATACCCCAGAGGGTTTCCCTTCGCGCCTCCCATTCCTGGGGAAGTCCATCCACGCCCCTCTAGTAGGCGGTCCGTGAATGACTCAATAAACTCGGATCCTCATTGATCCACAATCCCCTACAGTCCACTGCCATACCATTGTACCGGGACTTAGGGTATAATCACATAATTACCTATTACTGCAGTAATTTCCAGTACCACTGTACTGTTGGTACCACCAATTATTTACAAAACATCACATGCCCAGATAATCATTTCTCAAAAGAATTTAATACAAACAATTTAACATAAACTATTCCAAAACCATTTCAAGGATAAGCAATCTCATACTTCCAAGACCATATAAAAGGGTCATCACCCCCATAAAAGAGAAGAATATATACTAATATTTATTTATTCAAAACTAAGCATATATTTGCGGAAAGTAAATACATGAACTAACTAGATCAAAACTCATCTCAATTATCATCATATACACAAATATACAAAGTACCAAAACTCTTTTAATTAGGAATATAACAATTCATTCAAAATGTAATTAGTTTCTATAAGCGTTTCAAACCAATAATTTAATCTTTATTAAAACATCTCATATATGCACAAGCGTACACCAAACCATAATTTAATAACAAATTGCAAGGCAACTTCTTTTCATTTCAAACTCAATAGTCTAATGACATTTTTCAAACATTTCATATGATTATACGTATAGCATTTCACTTAAGAGATATTTCCCATGCTCTAAAACAATTTAAAAACAAGATTAAAACCAAGTTTCAAATCATGTAAACACTTTTCCTCCATGACAAAGCATTGAAATCATTCCACTCACAAGTTAGGAGAGGGTATACACTCCCCATTACTCCACTTACTGCGCGCAAACATAGGCCAAGGCCTCACCTCCTATACAAATAGGTACAGGACTTTTAATAAGACTTTAAACAATAAAAATAGGCTATTAACAAGGCTAGACAATGGTCCAAGAGAAACTATAAGCTTCTACTTGACAAGAGTTGCATTCATATCTATTTCTTGACTATAATGTGACATGAACGTGATTTAGAATGAAAGCTAATATGCTTGAGCACCCTACTTGCTCAAGGAAGCTCCACAATGCTAATAGATGTCAAATTACTCTACAAGTACACTAAATATGCATTCATCCATAAAATTCACAAAGCACATCTTCTTCCTACTCTATATAGACACCAAAAATGCTTTTAAAACCATAGGCTTATATTTGAAAATTTTATACTTTGTCTAGGAACCTACAAAACCCATTTTTCATAAAATCAATCATCAAGCAAATTAAACAACTAAATCAAGGGGGTTTTAAGAGTCTAGAAAATATACCCAAGCAGCTTCAAAATAGGCTTGAAAGGTAGTGTAATTGGCCAGCAAAAGTAAGCACACTTCACCCTTAGGAAATGGGTTGAACTTTCGGCAAAAGCATGGAGAGATGGTCACCTGTTTGGTTCAACTTTGAAGACTGTTTTGAGTCTTGAATTGAGCTAAAAATCTAAGTTTCTAAGGCCCTTAAAAAGTCCCTGGCAGCCGGACATCTTGGAGAAGGAAGGGAGCTCAAATCGGGTTGCAAAAGTGGGAAAGGAGTTGGCGGCAAAGTGGGCTGTTTGGAGCTGACTTTGGCTGCAGTTTCAGCAGCAATATTTGGTGATATGGAGGCAAATATCTGCTGCGTTGGGGCTGTCAAGTGTAGCCCAACGTGGAGCAAAGAGGAAAGCAAATGAAGAAGAAAGGAGAAGAACATAAGAAGGGAAGAGTCGGTCTCGGGAAAGGGAAGAGGAAAGAATGGCTTTTAAGCCTTTATAAAATGACATTAAAAGAAAGAAAAAGGAGAAAAATATAATTTAATATTCACTCAAAACACTAAGAATTTCCAAACACTTCAAATGTGATATTCACTCTAAAATTTAAATATTTATCAAAGAAAAAAAATTTTTTTTTTTTTTTTTTTAAAACTCTTAGCAAGCATGTGAAATGAACAAAGTGACTAGTAAAATGGTTCAGGTATTACAGATTCATTCATGGAGAATTAAAGGAGTTTTGGAGGAAGCTAATGAGGATGCGGATAAGTTTGCCAATGAAGGTATGGATAGAGTTTATGATCTTTCGGTTTTATGACTAAGTGGTTTGGTTGTTGGTCTCTTTTGGATCTGTATCCTTTTCTTTTTTTGGTTAAACAAACGTGTAAATGAGGGGAGGCTGCCCTAGTCCAGGGTCAGGGTATACCACAAGCCTTAGAGAGGGCTGACAGTGGTACTTATAGATCACCCATCAATGAGGATCATTGGTACGACTCGAACCTCAAACCTTTCAAGCAGAAATCCAAAGCATTACCAACTCAACCAACCTCAATTGGCTTGGATATGTATCCTTTGTTTGCTAGCATCTCCTACTTTCTTGATTAATGAAATAAAGTCTCTTTTAAAAATTTTAATTGAAGTCTTATGAATAGAAAAAATAGACTTAAGAAAATTCCATTTCATTTAGAATCCGGTATGATTCGGCTCCAAGTTAATCGGAAGTCGGAACCCAAAATAATTATTGGATACCACGAGTTTAATAGAAAAAAAATGAGATTATTGCTACTCCACCTCAAAGTTTCTGTTCCACCCCCAACACTAACCAATGACTTCAGCCCCTCAAAAATTCACTTGCACTATAATCACCATGCTTGCAACTAGATTACTATTACTTTGGATTAGTCAAGCTCTAATGTGTTATGCAAGTAGAATACTATTAGTTTGGATTAGCCAAGCTCTAATGTGCTATGCGATACCTGAGTGTTATATTAAAACAAAAGTTTTTTTTTTGGGCCCAAGAACAAAAACTTTATTATAAATAAACATGTGAATTGCAAGTTTAATTAATTAAATTGCAACGATATCTTACAAAAAGTGAGAATCAGAATTTTTTGTTTCCTTTTTTGGCCCCAAGAACAAAGATTTATTATAAATAAACATGTGAATTGCAAATTTGATTAATTAAATTGCAACGATATCTTACAAAAAGTTAGAATCAGATTTGCTATTACGGTAGTGGAGTCTTTTCCATTAATAGTATTTTGCTATTACGGTAGTGGAGCCTTTTCCATTAATAGTATTTTCCATTAATGGAGCCTCAAATCATTTCTCTATCTATAAAAGGAAATTAATCATCGGGTGCATTTTAATATATAGTTATTATTATTACTATTACGGTAGTGGTGCGACAGTGAGGGCAATGAGCTGCTTTATGCTCGAAAATCAAAGAATAATAACATGCGAGCGACCTGTTCTCACTAAGCAATAAAATAAAAAGAAAAGAAAAAAAAATATCTCCTCACCCATTCACTCTTTCATTCTTTTTCCCCTTTTTTTTTTTTAAAATACAATGAAATCTGATTATAATATGGATAAATTCATATATATAATTAATATATTTGGTTAAAAATAATTAAACAAAGTGTCATACTAACAAACTAATATAATATTAACAAATTTGAAAACCTCACCTGTTGAGGGAGTATTGACCATATGAAGTAAATGCTTGGGTGCAATAATTTATTCACTCCTTTTAGGTGAGCTCATTTTATTTATCTTTATATATACTAGTAGAATTTACCCCGGGCTTCGTCTCGAGGTCTTTTTTTTTAATTTTTAAATTAAAATTAAAAAATTTTTAAGGCATATTTGAAAATTTTATAAGTTTTTATATTGTACATTAAACCCTAAATCCTAAAATTCTAAAATCCTAAATAGTAAATAGTAAAATCTAACATTATAAAAAAAGTTTAATTAAAGAAATTTATAATTTAATTTCAGGTGAAAAAATAAAAACTATAAAAGTATTCTCAATTAACTAATAAATAAAAGTATATATATATATATATCTAATATGTAAAATTTAAAATTTTGATAAACTAATAGATAAAAATATATATTTTTAAACAAAATATAAAAATTAAACAAAACTAAAAAAAGAAATAAATAAACAAATAAAGACTTAAAAATCATAAAAATAAAGAAAAAGAAAAGAAAGTAAAAAATGTAAAAAAAAAAAAAAAATTACATCAAGTGACTTGGCACTCCCAATGTTACCCATTAAACCTGCACTTTTATTGTAGTTTTATATTTGCTTTTATTGTACTTATATAAATATATATATACACACACGTATAATTAAGATTAAGAAATTCTGTTTATATAAAATGAAATATAACAACTAGATCTCTATTTTTTTTTGGGTTATAGCTCTCTATTTTTATTACGTTTAAATAAAATTATCTTATTTGAATTTGTTTTCGTAAAGAACTTAATTATATGTAATTAAAGCCCCGTGGATAAGACCATTCTCATAGTTAAAGTTAGTTTATATATGTCGATAATACAAGATGAATAGGTGGTACTGATGTATTACTAGGGTATCAAACTTTTAATTTCAGCGATTAGAATTCAATAAATTAATCATAATCTCCAAAAATTGAAAATAGAAACGTTTAAAATATGAAAAATAATTAGGATTATTCTCTCTAAAATGAGATTAATCCTTATCTGCCTCATAATTTTATATAATCAGAAAGGAAAAGATAAGATATTTGTCCAGTTATGGAAACTATATTTGTCTTATATATTATGGAAAAAGTTAAAAAATCAAAGATTTCATCAAAGAAATATGTAGTATTTTCTTTGTCCTATTATGGTCATGATGATAAATAATTGTTCCAATTATGGTCATTATCTTGTGAATTAAATATTTGAATTTCCATAGCATAGGCTGCATGCCTCTACTATAAAAAGAGATCAGTACTTTGAGGACCAGCAACTCCAAGTCTCAAATTACCGGTAAAAATGGATTTGATAAAAGGAGATGAGAGTGCTTTAGATGAGTTGCTTCAAGCTCAGGCTCATGTTTGGAGTCATACATTCAGATTCATAAGTTCCATGTCTCTCAAGTGTGCAGTTCAACTCGAAATACCAGACATCATCCACAATCATGGCCAACCCATGACCATTTCGGAGCTAACTTTAGCTCTGTCTATTCACCCCACAAAAGTACACAGTCTCTACCGCCTCATGTGCATCCTTGTTCATTCTGGTTTCTTTTCCGAACACCAAATTAGTGACCAAAGTGATGTGAAAGAAAAGGGTTACAAACTCACCCTTTCTTCTAAGCTTCTCCTCAAGGACAATCCTTTGAGTGCAAGACCTTTCTTTCTAGCAATGCTTGATCCAATTTTACTGAATCCATGGCAACATTTTAGTGCTTGGTTCCAAAATGATGACGCCGTACCATTCAGCACAGAACACGGTGAGACAATGTGGGATTATGCAGCGAAGGAACCACGGATGAACCATCTCTTCAACGAAGCCATGGCCAGCGATGGTCTTCTGACTGCAAGCGTTGTGCTTAGTAAGTGTAAGGGAGTTTTCGAGGGTTTGAAGTCCCTAGTGGATGTTGGGGGTGGCACAGGCACTATAACCAAGGTCCTTGCTAAGACATATCCTCGTATGGATTGCACTGTTTTTGATCTTCCTCACGTTGTTGCTGGGTTGCAAGGAAGTAAAAACTTGAAGTATATTGGAGGAAACATGCTTGAGAAAGTTCCCCCCGGAGAAGCAATTATGTTGAAGGTATGCAGTATTCTATTTCTTTAATTGGCATAATCTTTCTCATTTTCTGGAATTTAAAAATTAAATATTAGGAGACTTTGTTACTAATAATTGCGGTACACCCAATACATCACCCTATACAAATTTGTAAAAGTAGACATTTTGTTTTCATATTCTGTGTTCACGTAAGTATGAGAGTGAGAGATGTGCAAATATCATTAACTTAATTTTAAGCTTCATTTACTCTAATTACAGTGGATATTACATGATTGGAGCAACGAAGATTGTGTAAAGATACTCAAACAATGTAAAGAGGCAATTGGGAGCAAAAACAAAGGGAAAGTGATCATTATAGACATTGTAATGGGAAGCCATGACACGGACGAACAATCTATGGGAACCAAACTCTATTGGGACATGCTAATGATGGTTTGTCTGAAAGGTCAAGAAAGGAATGAACAAGAATGGAGTAAACTTTTTGTTGATGCTGGCTTCAACAACTATAAGATATATCACGTTTTAGGGTTAAGATCTCTTATTGAGTTATTTCCTTAGTAATTAAGCTCTTGTTAATTAGTTATATTTCCATAGGAATTAATTAAGCTCTTGTTAATTAGTTCTCTGTGTGTTAGGGTTTTATGAGTATGACTATTAATTACTTATCATAAAATGATTTGTACCATAAAGTGTGATGTTCCACTAGTTTCATTATGTGTGTTAGGGTTCTATCTATTGCACGGTTTCTGTTGAGTCCACTAGACTTTGGATGATTGGAGAAAAATTAGTTGAGTCGTATTAAATCCTTATTTGTTTGTGAATTTGAATGGTATTGGATGAAGTGATGAATTTGACCCCAGAACCTTCACTTTCTCCTCCCAATATTGTCAGCTGAAATTTTTCTTCTCTTCTTCTTCTTTTTTGTTTTTTGCTCCAACGCCACACCAAGTTCATCTATTTATAGTCTTTTATTTACTTTCGATGGGGCTCCAAGTTTTGGCTTGGAAAATTCTTTTCTTGTCTTCCTTTTGTTAATAGTTATGATAGACGAATGCATTATGAAACACGTACGACCTTCGAAATTTCTGCTGCTCAATTGCAGAGAAAGGTTGGGTTCCCGAGAAGATGGGTCCATTCTCGTTTTGATCTCGATCCAGATGGAGGGCCTAGGTATTTGGACCAGGGTTTCTCAAACCAAGACAGACCCGAAACAAGTGAAAAGGACTATAATTTTGTGGAAATTATATTATAATATTAAAAATTAATTTTTTTTAAACAATATTAACGTTTTTATGCAAATTGGAAATGATCTTGGTCTAATTGAAAGATTCGCAATATTTTATATTAGTTATTACTACTACAAGATAAAAGATTTTAGTAGTGTTTGTTAGGAACCATCACCTTCGGACTCATGTAGAATCAAAGTGGATGGCTGTGCTCTTTGGTAAATCTGGCCCAGCCAAAATATATAGGAGCATGGAATTAGATATCGATATCTATATCGATATCGCACCCTCAAAATTATGGATATATCGACGGATATATCGCAAAAAATATCGATATCGCAAAAAAGTAGTAAAAAATGATATAAAATCATGGATATTTATAGTAAACGTTGGAATTTTGAAATGAAATTTTACCCTATGTTTATTTACATATTTTTACATATTTTAGAGTCGTAATATCTTAATTAAAGTATATTTAGATGTGTGATTAATGTATTGCTAATTATTTAAATAGGCGAAAATGTATAAAATATAATTAAAAAAGACAACCAAGCATATTTGTGACATATTTATATCCAACAACATCAAATATTACAAAGTTTAACTGATAATACAAAGTTTCCAACCTCATTTAATACCACATTGAGTTTCTTGGAGGCTCAAAAGTATTAACCTGACTTCCGTCGGTAGGTTGAATATAGCAGCAATATTCATGCAAAGTCATGGTATTCCTATAATTATTCACATAATTGTGCACATGGACATAATAATTAGTTGTACTAGCTACCAAAAGATTTTCAAGGCGAGGGAAGTGATCATAATTCACCTGTGGTTGTGCTGATTGATCATCATGAAAAGTTTGCTGTTCATGGGAATAATCTGACGGATACTGACCTGATGAATATGAAGCTCCATAATTATATTCTCCATATCTATCATCAGTCCAATTTCCAAAATTTGATTCCATTGGTGCATTATAACCGACTGAACTTTGTTCTGTGATTATGCTCATGGAGCCAAAATCATCAGCAAGATTACCCATAGTTTTTTCCCCCTTTTTCCTTTAGCTCCATGCCCAGCTTTGCGAGACCCATGGTCCTCATCTTGTGTAGCATGTGTAAAAGTTGCCTCACCGGTAAAAGGACTCAATGGTCTATAATGATCACTGTCATATGAAAAATCATACATTGAAGCATATTATGTGCCTCTTTCTCCACCCCCACCCTGAGTCCCTGTTGTTATAGTCCTTTCCCCACTTCTTCCATCATCATCATCATCATCATCACCATCATTATCATCATCATCATCATCTTGATTCATTAAATGACCTTCGAATCCAGGTGGAGGACCGATGGTTTCATCTGATGAAGAATCTAAGTCAACCTCTTCGGACATCACTTTATCAACATCAATCCCAAATTCTTGAGCATGACTGCTAATCTCAGGATTAGGCTTCATATCACGGCCATCTAAATGTGCAGGCCTAATCCATTGAAAAAGATGATATTCATCTTCATCACCAATTTCAACAGTAACATCAAGAAGATTCAATGGGTCTAGCACTGACATCTCATCTTGTGCAGCTTCCATATCTCTAACTCGTAGTTTCATGTTATAGTAACAATACACAAGATTTTGTAGAGTTCTATGGGCTAATCGATTTCGTTGCTTTGTGTGGATTTAAGCAAATGTGCTCCAATTTCTTTCACAAGTTGAAGATGAAACAGTTTGAGATAATATATGCATAACCAATTTACACAGTATTGGTGGACTTTCCCCGTATAACTCCCACCAATCAACTACATAAAAAAGCAAAGAATATTTTACATTGAATGAATCGTAGTAATAATAATTTTTCAAGCAAAAATAGAGAATTAATCAACTTTGTAATTGTATCTATATCAGGTTTCATGGTCGTCTTTGAACTTCGTGCACATGCTTCCCCAAAAGATCTTATAGCTTCTCTAAACAACATTATCTTTACAAAAAGAAAATTTTATTTAGGAAATTATAAAATTTCAAAATATTTAAATAAAGATGAATCTTATCTCACCTCATTTCCAAATTGATCTTGTCTAGTTGACTGAGGATCTAAAACTTGAAAGACTTGATAAATTTTTACTTTGTTAATTCGTGACCATGAACTAAAAGATAAGCCCCAAAACAAATTCACTCAAATATGATGGTGAAGAATGCAAAAAAAAAAGAAACTAAAAATTTCAACGCTCCATAGGTTAAGAATGGTGATTTATAAGAAAACTTCAAGAGTTGTGTAGAACTTTTTGTAAAAATATTAGCATATCAAAAAAATATATACAATAATTTATAAAGTGCTATATTTTTTTTCTGCTTCCCAAGTTACTATTTAAGTTTAATGTTGCATTAACTAAGTTTTTACCATTAAGTAATTACAAGTCAAATACACGATGTAATAAAGAGAAACCCCTATTAATATTTTAAGAATAAGAAAAATATCCAAGTGTGGAGCGTCTTTTTTAGTATTTAGGACATCAACTTTGAATTTTACTTAAGTGAATCTTGCAATATAAGAAAGCGATATTGAATTTTGACACTTAGGCCTGAGCCTTTTGTTTCCACCACAGGCCAAGTAATTTTCCATTTGAGTCGAGCACATAAGTATTTCAAATTAATTTACCATTTGGACCAGATTACAAAATTAAACTAGACATTTTAACGGATATTTTAAATATCGTAATATATATCGCGGATATATGAATATATCGACGGATATCCGGTGGTTTGAGGACCACCGACAAAATATCGCAGTATCCATATCGATTACGGATATATCGATGGATATATCGATGTATCGACGGATATTGAATTCCATGTATAGGAGAAGTGATCCGAAATTCTTTGGGTGAGGTGATTATGCTCTTTTCAAAAAGTGTTGGAATTGTGGATTCTAACTATGCTGATGAATTGCGGGCGATAATTGAAGTTTTATCTATGATCATTGATGCTGCAGCTTTTCCCACCCCTAAGCTCATTCTTGAAAGTAATTATAAAGTGTTTATCTTTTGGTTGACTAAGGTGGATTGTAGACCATGGAAATACAACTCTTTATTTAACAAATTGATTAACTTCCTTTGTCTTCTTGGCCATATTTCTTTTGTCCACGTTTTTAGAAAAGTTAGTCATTTTGCATACTCCCTTACCAAACTCGGAGTCTTTAGGAATGTTTATTTTATTGTTTGGTTGTAATCTTCTCCCATCAATAAAATTTTTCCTTTAGAAAGAAAATTAAAAATTTTAGGCCAATGTCTAGCTAGTTGCTTTCCTAGAAGGTTCAATAATGTCACCTAATTTAACAAAAACAAAAAAAAGGGGGGGGGGGGGGGGGGGGGGAGGGATTTGAGGTAGGATTAAGCTAACATACCACATGCCTATGCCAAATTTCTGGTTTTATGAATTTGGCCGTTGCTTAGCTTTGAGTTTGCAGCCCGGGAAGTATAGCTAACATTTGCCAAACTCTCCATTATATGATAAATCAATGTTGTATATAAATTGCAGACATGACTCATGAGCATTCTTTTAACTGCCAAAAGTTTTGTCTGAAATCCCAGCTTTATTAATTAATAGGGAGTTGGATTTCCCCAAGAAGACCATTATCAAAAGCACAAAAGCTGAGGGAGTTCCAGATTACAGACCAATACCCAATACCAGATCCCAGTTGCATTATTTGCTGTTCTCAAATATCTTCTTTTTTAGTTGTGTACATAATTGCGAAGGTTTGGTATGTGGAACATCCCAAGCTGGAAAACAGTCTACTTCATATTATTTTATACTATTACTCTACAAAGGGAAAAGATAAATTAATATTTGTGACAATCTAATAAATGGATTTTCTTTTTGGTTACACTAATAAAAGGATTTTCCGGCGTTAAAAAAAAAATCAAAGATTTCATCAAAGAAAATAAGGCTATGTTTGGTATGAGAAAATATTTTCTATTTTTATTTTCTAAAAAATATAAAGAAACTATCATATAAAATATATGTTGTGATAGGAAATGTATGCATGTTTTAAAAAATAAAAATGAAAATAAAGATAGAAATGAGATTAAAAAAAATTTGTTTTAAATTTTAAGTCTATGTTCATTTTCATTTTCTAAAACATGCATACATTCTTATAAACTATACATATCTTAGATGGTGATTTCTTTGTATTTTTAAAAAATGAAAACAGAAAATATTTTCATGTACCAAACATAGCCTAACACTCTCTTTTTTCTACTTGTCAGACATAATAACTAATCATTCATTTATGGCTAGTGAATTAAATATTGGAATTTAATTTCCATAGTATAGGTTGCTTCCCACTACTATAAAAAGAGATCAAACTTTGAGGACTGGCAACTCCAATTAGCAGTTCTGTATTAACCCAAAAAACAAAAAAGGAAAAAAGAAAAAAAAAAGAATAAGAAAAACTCCAATTACCAGAGAAAATGGATTTGATAGAGCGAGATGAGAGTACAGTAGATGAGTTGCTTCAAGCTCAGGCTCACGTTTGGAATCATACATTCAAATTCATGAGCTCCATGTCTCTCAAGTGTGCAATTGAGCTAGAGATACCGGACATCATCAACAATCATAGCCAACCCATGACCATTTCGGAGCTTGCTTTAGCTCTTTCGATCCACCCTACAAAACTACATTCTCTCTACCGCCTTATGTGCATCCTTGTTCATTCTGGTTTCTTTACTGAGCACCAAATTTGTAGCCAGAGTCACAAAGAAAAGGGTTATAAACTCACCCTTTCTTCTAAGCTTCTCCTCAAGGACAATCCCTTGAGGGCAAGACCTTTCTTTCTAGCAACGCTTGATCCAATTTTACTGAAACCATGGCAATATGTCAGTGATTGGTTCCAAAATGGTGATGACCCTGCACCATTCATCACAGTTTATGGTGAGACATTTTGGGATTATGCAGCGCACCAACCAAGGCTGAACCATTTGTTTAATGAAGCCATGGCCAGCGACGGTCTTCTGACAGCAAGCGTGGTGCTTAGTAAATGCAAAGGAGTTTTCGAGGGTTTGAAGTCTCTGGTTGATGTTGGGGGTGGCACAGGAACCGTAACCAAGATCCTTGCTAAGACATTTCCAAATATGGATTGCACTGTTTTTGATCTTCCTCATGTTGTCGCTGGTTTGCAAGGAAATGTAAACTTGAAGTATATTGGAGGAAACATGCTTCAAGAGAAAGTTCCACCCGGAGAAGCAATTATGTTGAAGGTACGCAGTTTTCAATTTCTTTAATTGGCATCTTTTGTTGATCATTTTGGAATTTACGCTCTGAAAAATAAATATTACTACGACTTCGTTACTTGCAACATCACCCTATTCAAAATTTTAAAATTAGACACATTTTATTTTCATTTTTTTTTTGTCCATGTGACAAGAGTGTGCAAATATCATTTCCATTATATTTTGAGCTTCATTTATTACTCTGATTACAGTGGATATTGCATGATTGGAGCGATGAAGATTGTGTAAAGATACTCAAACAGTGTAAAGAGGCAATTGGGAGCAAAACCAATGGGAAAGTGATCGTTATAGACATTGTAATGGGAAACCAAGACACGGACAAACATTCTACCGAAACCAAACTTTATTTTGACATGCAAATGATGACGTTGATGACAGGTCAAGAAAGGAATGAACAAGAATGGAGTAAGCTTTTTGTTGATGCTGGCTTCAACGACTATAAGATATATCAAATTTTGGGGCTTAGATCTCTCATTGAGTTATTTCCGTAATAATTAAGCTCTTCTTCTTTGTGTGTCGGGGTTTTATAAGTATCACTATGTTTCCCTATTTTTTCATGTATGCGTGTGTGAGCGTTCCATTGTACCTAATATTCCTAAGTCTAGGAAATGGAATGGGTGGCATGACCATTCTTAAGCAAGTCCAGTAACGCTATTTGCTCATACTTGTTAAGGTCGAGGAACAATAAAGTTTATATGATGGCATGAAGTTATGAATGGCTTTGACTATCTTTATAGTCATTTTTTAAAGGGCAGAACTTAGATATTTTTTCTTGAGTGTTTTTCACGTTAGTAATCTATAACAGTTTGTCAAAATCGCTAAATATTTAATCTTTTTTTTAAAAAAAATTAAATCATGTAAAAGAATATGTGATAATATCTTATTGGCTACTGACACAAAATTAATGCACCTAAGAAAAAATATTTACTTCTTGTCCCTTTTGAAATACGACAAGATGTTTCAATTCTGTGTTTGATTTGTTTTGCTTTGATATTGTAGCTACACAAATTTTGTCAACGGCTTTAGTAGGTACATTTTTTTTTTGTTACAGGCTTTAATAGATAAATTATTATCATATGGGCCGCTCATACTCCTGTCGGTCCAATTGAAAGGAAATGCTAATTAGGTGCTGATGAATGGTAAAGCTCCATTATCATAAATATTCCTTCATCCTGCGGGTAAAAAATAAAGTTATAGAGATATATATAACCAATTTTGTATTCTTAACCATTATTCAATTTAGCTTATACTATGTTTTAACATTACCTTAATTTGTACAAATTTTTTAAAAGAAAACCATTAAATTTTCCATTTATTTTATAAATGTTAAAATTTTATCATATAGTAATTGTTATAATAATTTTTTTGGGTGCAATCAACTGTTATAATTTGGGGTGGAGTTACGATATTTAATCTATCATTTTTGTTCTTCAAAAAAAAAATCTATCATTTTTATCCAATCATTGTATGCTATCTAACGTGATGCAATTACAATCACTAAAATCCTATCATAATTATAGATTCTAATTAAAATTTGAAACTTATTATCATGTGAACCAATTGACTTTAAATTTGAGGCTAAAATTTGTGCCAATGAATCGGAATAAAAGTGGTGGATCAAATAAAATTTTTGTTTGGGATTACAAGAAAATAAAACTCAATTTTGTTGCAAAATGGGAATAGATTGGAACAAATAATCCCTTGGACTCTCCATGGAACGTCAGAAAATAGGCAACCCTCAAGTCATTTGTTTAAAGAAAAATCTTATCAACTTCCAAATCCAGCACATTTCGAGGGAAGCAAATGCTGAGGTGGATTTCTTTGCGAAAGAAGTTGCTGACAAGCTTTGTCCATGTCTTAGGATTTTTTGTTAGGTCTTTTCCTGCTCTTGTTTGGACTGTTTGTTTCTTGTTCTCTTTGCCTTTTTTGTATTCAACAAAATTTTACCTTGCCTTAAAAAAAAGATTTGTTAAGAAACATGTATAATAATTAAATTGTAGGTTCGCAACATATCTCACAAAAGTGGGAATTCGATTTGCTGCTACTAATAAAAGCATATATGCAATATTAATATTGTTTTTGCTTTTTCCTCTAATGGAGCTTTGAATTATTTTTCTATTTGTAATTGGTCCATTTAATTTAAAATTTTATACTAATGGTAGGGCAGTAGACTTTATGCTCGAAAATCGAAGATTAATTTGCTAAACATGACATAGCAGTACCTTATCATTAAGCAATAAAACCCAAAAGAAAAAAAAAGGTTCTATATATTTCTATAATCATTCATTCCTTTTTGGGTGCACCCATTTTAGTTTTCTTTATAATAATAAAAAAGGTCATAATTTAATTTGTAAATTAAATATTTGAATTCCATTGAAGTAGGCTGCATGCGTGTAATTACCGTAAAAAGAGATCGAACTTTGAGGACTAGCAACTCCAAGTCTCCTATTACCAGTACAAAATGGATTTGACAAAAGGAGATGAGAGCAGAGTTGAGTTACTTCAAGCTCAGGCTCATGTTTGGAATCATACATTCAGATTCATAAGCTCTAGGTCCCTCAAGTGTGCAGTTCAACTAGAAATACCAGACATCATCCACAATCATGGAAAACCCATGACCATAATTCGGAGCTTGCTTTGGTTCTTTCGAGCCACCTCAGAAAGGTACACTGTCCCTACCGCCTTATGCGTATCCTTGTTCATTCTGGTTTCTTTTCTGAACACCAAATTTGTGACCAGAGTCACAAGGAAGAGGGTTATAAACTGACCCTTGCTTCGAAGCTTCTCCTCAAGGACAATCCCTTGACCTTGAGTGCAAGACCTTTCTTACTGGCAATTCTTGATCCGATTTTATTGTAACCATGGCAATATTTCAGTGATTGGTTCCAAGATGGTGATGACCCTAAACCATTCAGCGCAGCTCATGGTGAGACATTGTGGGATTATGCAGCGCATGAACCAAGGCTGAACCATTTTTCTAATGAAGCCATGGCCAGCGATGGTCTTCTGGCAGCAAGCGTGGGACTTAGTAAGTGCAAGGGAGTTTTCGAGGGTTTGAAGTCGTTGGTTGATGTTGGTGGTGGCACAGGAACCATGACCAAAGTCCTTGCTAAGACGTTTCCAATTATGGATTGCACTGTTTTTGGTTCCCCCCACCTCTTCCCCTCCCCCCCCCCCCCCCCCCCCGCCAATGTTGTTGCTGGCTTGGAAGGAGATGGAAAGTGGAAACTTGAAGTATATTGGAGGAAACATGTTCAAAAAAGTTCCCCTTGGAGATGCAATTAATTCTGTTGAAGGTATGCATATTATTATCCTGTTAATTAGTAATTTCCTTTTTGGTACCCAAAAGGAAAACTTGTAATATGCTTATTCCACTGTACTATATTGCTCTATTTTGCAGTGGATACTGCACGATTGGTGTGATGAAGACTGTGTAAAAATACTTAAGAGATGCAGGGAGGCAATTGGGAGCAAAGACAAGGGAGGGAAGGTGATCATCATAGATATGATAATGGGAAACCAAGAAGTGGACGAAAAGTCCATGGAAACGAAACGCCACTTTGACATGCGGATGGTGGTGTGTACGACGGGTCAAGAAAGAAATAACAAGAATGGTCAAAGCTCTTTGTCGATGCTGGCTTTGGCAACTATAGGATATATCACATTCTTGGCCAATGATCTCTGATTGAGTTATTTCCCTAGTGATTAAAACTCTTTGTTAATTTACGGGCTCTGTGTGCGTCATAGCTTTGGCCATTTGATTGGGGCTTGTTTGTTTCGCATTCATCAGAATCTTTTTCAGTTGAATTCTTTATTTTGATTATTCGTCTTTACAGACATAACGATGATTAAGAATATATTTGGAGAATAATATACTTATTATATGCAATTTAAATACGATTAATCGATCAAATTAATAAGGCTCTGGTTTGGTTTGGTTTGAAATTGGTTTATGTTTTTTATTTTTTGCTGGGGTCAAACTTCTACTTTGGTGACCTTCCTTACCTTTTCGGCCACCCTGACCAAGAGGTGGAGGTCAAATTGATTTATGTTTTTTTTGTGGTACATTACGGGGTCTAAGACCCGAGAGAAGGGATTGGGATGGCAGGGGTCGAACCCCTTCTTTGTCTTGGTGACCTTTAAGCCTCTTAGCCACCAGACCAAGAGGTTGAGGTCAAATTGGTTTATGTTTAAAATGCCCATATTTTGTATCGATGGTTTATTAGGCTCGAAGAGAGGCTTTGTCTTGGGTTTTTGTCCAAACAACAAAATACAGAAAGCAGGCCTATGTGGCCATATACAGCCCAAGGGTAAATTCGTCAGTCCAAAGGCAGTTCAATCTCCGATTCTCCGGACATATCCTGCAGTTCCAGGTTCCAGTTCCACCAACGTTGTTCGGCAAGCCAGAAGCGGCTCTGTCCACCCCTTTAAGTTCAACTAACTCTAAATTTTCTGAGATAGATTTTATTGCAAAGTTTAGTAATCCCACGTTCATCTATTACAGTTAATCGATTTTACATTAGTCAATGGCTGTTTCCTTCTCTAACCACTCTCTGTTGGCTCCTCACTTATCTTCTTCTTTAAAACGCCCGGTAGAAACCAAACTACCCTTTTTAACCCTCCAATCTCTCTACACAAAACCTCGTTTACCAAAACCCGTTTCTGGGTTTTCTCTATCTAATTTCCCCTTCCCTTTGAACAGCTACAGGCATCCCAAGAGGCCTACTTTCAAGGCTTCTCTTTCAGCCCAAGAGTCTGCTCCCACTGTAAGTTCTCTCTCTTAGGTTCTTGCTTGTTTTTTTCCTGTTAATATACCAAGTGCCGAGTTGTTTTAGGATTAAAGGTCTTTATGCTCTTGCATTAGAAAAAGGATGCTGAATTTCCTTCTTCTTGCGGTCATCATAGTGGGACAATTAGCTAAAGATGGCAGTTGGAATTGATAACAACTACTTATCATTGTAAAATTGTTAATAGGAATATTAATTTTATGTAGCACTTTTAGCAGGACGATGTAAAAGCATCAAGAGGAGAAATTTTTTCCAGTTTAAATGCCATGATTAGAGTTTACAAGGAGGCTCTCCTCAATGGAGATGATAGAATTGTATCTGAGATAGAGACTAGAATAACCATGATAGAAAATGAGAAGAATGGATTGGAAAAGAAAGTACTGGAATTGTCAGCAGAGATAACCACCGGGAAAGAGAAGTATATTCGTTTGCAAGCTGATTTTGATAATTTTCGGAAAAGATCAGAGAAGGAGAGACTTACCACAAGGTCTGATGCTCAAGGGGAAGTGATTGAGAGTCTTCTGCCCATGGTGGACAGTTTTGAGAGAGCCAAGCAACAAATAAAACCAGAAACAGAGAAGGAAAAGAAAATAGATACAAGTTATCAGGGTATATACAAGCAATTTGTGGAGATTATGAGGAGCTTGCAAGTGGCTGTTGTTCCAACTGTTGGAAAGCCCTTTGATCCCTCTGTAAGTGTTTTTTTAGCGTATAAATGCTGGGCATAATATCTGTTTTTCGTTGCTAGTTATAGTATGGTTTTGTTTGGTTTAGTCTCATTGGAAAATATATTGCAAGTTTTGGATATGCACACTCACACGCACATACACTGTTCCGTTAGTTTCCTATCAACTTGAGTTTTGAATCAAGTTTCTTAAGAATGGTACTCTAGTGTCCCAATTATCAGTCAAGGAAGCATTTTGGTTAAGTTTGGTTTGTCGTTTTATCTCTGTTCAGTTGTTTCTTGTTTCAAATTGTGTTTAAGGCTTGTTTTTAGTTTCAGTCCCATTTGCTAGCCTGGTTATCTTTGAGGCTTGCATTTGGTTTGATATGATGTCAAGTGACTAATATATGTTACGAAACCATAGCTCAAACCATGATCAGCTGAAATATTTCTTTTAACCTGAGAGTTAAAAGCTGTGCAAGTCCAGTGCTAAAATTATGCGTATCTAGATTTTGAAACGGGGCATTCTAGGTCTTGACTTGGAAAAATATTAAGCAACTGCACAGGCCTGAGCTATAGTTTTCTATCAGTCAGTTAATCTTTCTGTCTGGATCGTCTAATACCGTGCCATTTAGCAGGCAAAAGTTAGTCATAGCATACACTCTTGATTTAGGCATATTCCACTCCAATATATGAGACTGCATGTTCTCCTTTTGTGGCCAAAATAGAAATATACCATTCAGAAGTTTGATTGAATTTGATACAGTAAACTTGTAGACTTTTGATGATAGTCATTAGCAAATGGTAGCTAGCCCCTTGAAATTGGCACTCATTTTGTTATTCATTCACTTGGTTTTGCTTGTCTGTTACAGGTACATGAAGCAATAGCACGTGAGGAGTCTCAAGAGTTCAAGGAAGGGATTATCATACAAGAATTTCGTCGTGGATTTCTCCTTGGGGATCGCCTTCTCAGACCAGCAATGGTTAAAGTTTCTTCCGGGCCGGGTAGGAAGAAAGCAACTGTGGCCACTGAAAAATCTTCTGGGCAACCTGCAACAACTGGAGTGGATGAATGATGATGTTGTCTCATAAGCTCAATAATCTAAATGCATCCTGACCATCTCATCACCATGAGAAGGCTGTTGCTGTTGATATTACCTTTGCTATTTTTGCCTATGAAATGTGATCCTTGTCTTTGATGTTGTCAAATTTGGTTTAGATGGACCACATTTTTGGAAATTCGACATATTTCTGCTTTCAAAAGGGGGTGGAACACTTGTACAACTAAAGAATATTCACATTAATTGATTTGTTAAAGAATATTCTGTCTCTCTCTCTCAGCATCCTCATGTTATCGGATTGGTGTACTTTGAAATGTGATTTATCAACCCCATATCTGAACAGCAAACATTTCAACATGCAAATCAGCGTCAGATTTCTGTAAATTTCCATCGTCAGGCAGAGGCTATATGTGAACTTTTATCCTGTATATTCAGATTTCCTCAACTTCCAACTTGAACCATCTCTTCCCTACATATATGCACATAACCTAGTACCATTGAGATCATTCCTCTTGAAATATTTGCACCCATCGTCGTAAGTACACATAGGAAGAAGCTCAAGATAGGTTATTTTCCCTTTGGAGATAGTTCCACAGCAGAATATTACTTCTAGCTCAGAGTCCATGAACTAAGACCAACTTGGCCCTCCTTGTTCCAACCACTCTACATATCCCTGTGAAAGCACTTGCAAGTTTGAAGCCACATTCCAAACAGCTCCCTATCTAAGTACAAAAGCTATGAAGTTTTCTTCCCAGTCTTAGTTCTACCATGTCATGATGGCATTACATCTCAATCAAGGAGAAGACGGCCCTTCTATTATTTCATATTATCACTAGAAGGTTCTCTACTGTACTTTTGGTTGATTGCAAAACTGCGGTTGCAGACCACTTCTATTTTCATAGGAAAGTAAATTGAATGAAATAAATGTATCTATCAGTGTCACTCTACTACAATTGAAGTCAAATGGAACATGGGAGACGAGTAAACTTTTTATAATCACAACATATGATCAAGAACACAATTCTTTACAACCACTTAAGATCTATTTACCAAAAGCAAAAACTACATTCTCCAATCTCTTGGTATTGTAAAGTGTAATGCCAATTCCCCATTTACATAAAAGGATTAACAAATTTGCATTTGTTGTTTAGAACTGAGATTCCTTACCGGTCCTTCAGATGGAAACCAACAAATTTCAATCTTCTGTTGCTCTAAGCTGTGTTTGCCGTATTATAAACTGCTAGCATCAGTTTTGGTTCCATCAATTGAAAACAGAGCTTATGGCACCTGTCGTCTGCACAAAGCTGCACTCAGATTTTTAAAACATTGTATTTTACAAACCAATTCATGGAAACAAATAGTTTACCCCTTTTAAATAGAACATTAGCCAAAAATACGACCCCATGCAGGTTAAACATGCCAGTGATGTTTGAAGGCACATATGAAATGAGAATTGACTGAACAGCAAGCCGCTTTGACAAATTTAACAATATTTTCCCCTTTTTCCATCTACATTTAGAGGTACCTTTAGATAATTCCGATTAAGAGGTCTTTACAATAATAGTACTGTGACAACTAGAGAAGGAACCCCAAAACTAGCATAAATTAAATAAACCAAAGAGAAAAAAAAACCCTCCATAAACAAAAACATATTACTGCAGAGAAACAAAATTCCAATCATTATACAATATTCTTTTAACTAATAAACCATAAGGCGTCCACAGAAGATTATGAAAAAGAACATTAACCTCGAACTCTTCATATGAAAAAGAACATTAGCCTCGAACTCTTCCATTAAATAAACTAAACACCTACTAATTGCCTTTTCTTTCTTTTTTTTTTTTGACAAAATTCTGCCTTTTTCAGTACATCCAACCAGGCAGTCGCCAACAGGCAAATTTCCAAACATAGGTGCACTCAAGAGTGTTCATTGCACAACAACGAATCCCATTTACCAAGCTATGTACTTCATTCAAGGTCTAAAGCTGAAAATTCAGTAAACCTTGCCCGGTTTCTTTGTGTGGAATAGGAACTCATCCATTTAAACCCACACTTACTGAAACTACCGGAAGAGGCTCGAACGCCGTGCCACAGGGCCATGATAATACTACCTATAACCATCTCTGGAATCATCATCCTCAGACAATAAAGTTTCTCACCACCTCCTAAATAAAGGATTCACTTCACATTGCTTAATAATGCAATTGAAGGAAACACACCCATTTCACCTTATTGACTTCTCCTAGTTAATTTATGTCATTAATACATAAAACCCAAACAACTGAATCAAAGACACAGTCTTTTTAACCTAAACAGAAACAAGTCAGAATTTTCAAATTAAACACATTGACAATAAAAGAAATAAATTAACAAATTTACCTATTCAGAAGTTGAATTATGCACGTTGATGCTGTTATAATATCTGGATAATCGACGAGTCGGCGGCTTCCGGTTAACCGGTTTTTTCCTCAGGCCGAAAATTTCTTGGACCAGCGGCACGTGTACCAGAACTAATTTCCATGCCAACCACCACCCTACAAATTTAAAGTTCAAAAATCGAAGAAATACAATAATCAGCCTGCAGAATGATTAAATTACGAAAACGCAAAAGGAAATCACGAATTTGAGAGAAAAGAAAAAAGTACAGAGAATTATGAAGGAGAGGACGAAAAGGATTGCGAGAACCGGACGGAATAGTAACAGATTGAGATAAGTCCAATAAGATGGAAAATTCGAGGAAGTCGACGATGAAGAAGACTCCATGGACAAGAAAGCTTGAAGCATCGAATCCAGGGACCTCCTCGTCCTTGAGGAGAAGAACCTTTCTGTCTTTACGCTGATTGTGGGCTCGGTTTCGCTTTGTTGGGCCAGTCGGCCCATATTAGCTGGAACTCAGAAGCTAGAAAATTATTATTCTATAAAAAACAAGTAGGCGCCGAAAAGAAGAAACAAGCTTGAACCTAGCCGGAATTCCATCTAGATGAGTTAAGACGAAGACAACATTGTCCGCAAGCCACCTCCAATCCATTTCCGCCATGTGTAAGTTGCCGGGACCGGCCCGTAGGCCCTACCTGTTACTCCCGGTCAAAAGATCGATCAAGGCCCAAAATCTGATCCAGGTTCATTGCCCGCGTCATCGTCTGCCACATTTCCACCAGTCACAAAGTTAAACCCTTTTTAAGGATGTCAATTCCACATGCGTTTGCCATTTTCGGTTTCCCAAGGTTTCAGGGACTCAATTGAAAGAAAAAGAAAGCTCGCATTCTTTTAGAAGAGTTTTATTTTATTTTCTGTATTTATTTTTCTATGGAAAGCTCTGGTTCTGCTTCACGATCGAATCAGCCAAGGTTTCGTTATTTCCGTTGTAATTGCTTGAAGAACTTTTGCCGCTGTTTCTGTTGCTTTTACACCTATCCTTGAAGGGCTTTGAGCTCTCTTCCCTTCCCTACCTGTAAACAGTTTCCCCCAAACACTTCAATTAGTCTTCGAATGGATTTTTCTCCGGCTCAATCGGGTCTGTCTTTGGGTTTTACCAAAATTCCCATTGGAGACGACTCGATTTCGCTTCAAATCGACACCAGCTCTCGCTGCTCGTCGAACCCAGTTCGACCCGTTCCGCTACGGTTCCTTGAGGAGAAAGACGACAGTGCTGTTTGGTTCGATAACGGCGAGCACAAAGACCACGTCAAGGAAGATGAAGATATTAGGATTTTAGGGCAATTCCTGAAAAGACATAGGGATCCTCCGCAATCTGTTTTGAGCACTTGTAAACGATTAGCTACCGAGTCACCTGGACTGGACCAAAGACGAGCCGCGGTCCGGTCATGGGGAAACCAACCACTCGAAGAGTCCGATCCAGAGTTGAGTGAAATCATGAACAAGGAAAAGCAAAGGCAATTCCTGGGAATTGAGCTTATTGCTTCTGAAAACTTTGTTTGCCGAGCTGTGATGGAAGCTTTGGGAAGCCATTTAACGAACAAATACTCCGAGGGGATGCCTGGTGCGAGGTACTACACGGGTAATCATTTTATTGATCAAATTGAAACCCTTTGTCATGAGCGTGCATTGGCAGCTTTTAGTCTTGATTCCGAGAAATGGGGAGTCAATGTGCAACCTTATTCATGTACGTCTGCAAATTTCGCTGTTTACACTGGACTTTTGTCGCCGGGTGATCGGATCATGGGGTTGGATTCGCCTTCCGGGGGGCATATGAGTCACGGATATTATATACCGGGTGGGAAGAAAGTGTCTGCTGCCTCGATATTTTTTGAGAGTTTTGCTTATAAGGTGAATCCACAAACAGGTTACATTGATTATGATAAGCTTGAGGAGAAGGCTATTGATTACCGGCCTAAGATACTTATTTGTGGCGGGAGTTCTTATCCAAGGGAATGGGATTATGCAAGGTTTAGGCAGATTGCCGATAGGTGTGGAGCTGTGTTGATGTGTGATATGGCTCATATTAGTGGTCTTGTGGCGGCCAAGGTTTGCACTCCTCTTGTTTTGATATGCTATTGTTGGACTTTTTTATCCTAATAGATTTATGTGCCTTGATTTGAGGTTTCTTGCAATTTTTGGCACTGTATTTGTGCTTTGATATTCTTAGGTTAAACTTAAAGTAGCATAGCTGTTCCTCGTAACGACTAGTGTTACTGTTTGCCTGCCAAATACTCGTGCAATTCACACACGAGAACCTTCAATTCTGTGCAACTGAACTTAACTGAAAATACATACTCACATTTATATTCAAATAAAGAAAAAGAAAGTTGTAACTCTACTGACTACTGAGCCTTTAGATAGAAGCCTAAGCATTAATTGATCCAAATAATGCCAGTGTGTGAATGTGCGTATGCAACTAGTATTACTCGTAGCATGAACTGACTGCTAAGTTAAGCCCAAGTAAAACCTGTCTATTTACTGGTGTACCGCTCCATTATTTGCTGCAATTGGATAATTGCGGGATTTTATGGTAAAAGAATTGTAGGTGAAATGCTCCCCCTATTTGGGTGTGTTAGATAATCTGATTGTATCGTCTAATTTTCATGAACTGACTTTGTAACCATAAATGGATCATAATTTTTTCATATTTTATTGTCTCTTTCCCTAACAACTTTGAGTTTATAGACTTGGTACTATGTCAACTAGAACACATGATCCTTTCAGTTTATATGCATATTAATGCACAGACACCTCATCCTTTTTTCTTGTTAGTCTGGCTAATGATTGTTTCTTTCCTCTTTTCTCTTCTCTTCATTTGGTTGGATGAGTTTACTTATTTAAAAAAAAGGGTGATATTTTGGGAGATGGTAGTGATGGATTTTTGTATTTTGACTGTTCTCGGGATAGTATGATTTTGATAGTTTATGTCAGTTTGCTTTATACTGAAAACATATAGTATGCTCTGCTAAGTTGAATATATTGCTTCATTCTGACAACATAGCTGTTGAGCTCGTCCTTGATACTAATAGAATTCAAAGTTATGGACTATTTATGTTCTCCAAGTTGTTTTGCTCTGTGTTGCACAAGGAAACAAGCAACACTTCTCAAATGTAATTTTTCATACGGGTGAAAAAATAACGAGGGATTAAGTGTATTTAAGGCTTGAAACTAGTAGAATTGTATCTTGATATTTTGGGTTGAACAGAATACGGCAACCACTCACTGACCACTCCGTACCTACCCACCCCCCAAACACACACAAAAAAGAGAGAACAAAAGAAAAACACCTTCTAGCTTTGGCATGTCATGGCTCTACATGTTGATGAAACTTTTCAGTTTTTGGCCTTTTCATGCAAGGCAATTTGTGTTTTTCTTTCCCCTCACTCTTGTCCATTACAGGAATGTGCCAGTCCATTTGACTACTGTGATATTGTTACTTCAACCACTCACAAAAGTCTACGGGGCCCCAGGGGAGGTATAATCTTTTACAGGAAGAGTGCAAAATCAAGAAAGGAAGGCATCTGTCTTAATAATGGTGATTGTGGTGGCCAGTATGATTTTGAGGAAAAGATAAACTTTGCTGTTTTTCCATCATTACAAGGGGGGCCTCATAATAATCACATTGCCGCTCTTGCCATAGCCTTAAAGCAAGTGGCTACGCTGGAGTATAAAGCATATATGCAACAGGTGAAGAAAAATGCTCTGGCTTTAGCATCTGCTCTGCTGAGGAGAAAATGCAAATTAGTTACTGGCGGCACTGACAACCATTTGTTGCTCTGGGATCTCTCTACTTTAGGCTTAACAGGTACCTGAATCTTACCTGCTCAATATCACCAATTAGCTGTGTTTTCGTACTAAGGAATTTTGCGCTAAGTGCTAAGATCTCAATTTTGTTTTTTTGCTGGAATTATGTTATTCCTTTCTTTGACTCATTTTATCATGTTGACATTGCATTTATTCCTTTCACCCAAAACATTTTAATGGCTTTTTTTTTTTTTTTCACTTTTCCCCCCTTTTTGCTGGTCAGCCTCTATTTGGCTTTTGAAGCTACCCTTTTTTTCCCTTGTTGGATCAGGTGACATAATTCTGAAATTTATTAAAGCCCATGTGAAGATCAACTTGCTCTTTTGTCGCCCAAGAGAAAAGGAAAAAAGAAAGATGAAAGATTGATTTCTGCTTAATAATGATAAATTTTACCAGTCTTGTTTCAAGGCTATTTTTAGAGGAAGAACCCATGTTGTGCGGTGTTTTATTCATGTAAAGAGTATCAATAACTTATTCTCATGAATAAAATCTGTCATTAAGAATTTGAAGGCTTAATAATAGAAATAGGTGAAGTCAATAACCATAACAAAAGATTCTATGTAGTAAAACTAGGAGCTCTACATCATTTTTGTTCAACAAAGCATCCTTTAACACATGATCTTGTGGAAAACCTTGTTGTATTGACATGTTAGCTTCTTCTGAGCTGGTAAAATCTATATTCCGTATTTGTCAATGTGAATCTAGAGTTTAATAAGTTTGTCCGGTTCTAATAATCTATTACCATAATGAACAACCTATTATCTTCAATTATTATTATGCAGAGTTCATTTCGTTTGTATTAATATAGATGCTTTCTTGCTGTCTTTCCCTCTGATAATTCTTTATTATTATGTTTCATAGGTAAATGCTATGAAAAAGTTTGTGAGATGTGCCACATCACTCTCAATAAAACTGCTATATATGGTGACAATGGTTCTAATTTTCGCGGAGGGGTGAGAATTGGTAAGTTCTATTCTTATTTTTGCTGTTTGTGAGATGTGCCACATCACTCAATAAATTTCTATTGCTTTTGACAGTTCTTCAACCGCAATATGTCATGCCTTACTTTTGTTTTGCAAGCACATTATCTAGTTCTTTTGCAAATTTATGTCGTCTTTGAAATGGGCCAATTGGTGTAATAATGTGTACTTTTTAATATCAGTTCTTCAAAGGCAGTAGTGTTTGTTAATACCCTTTTAACATATTTGGGAACGAGTAATTGATGCGGGAGTCATAGTGTTAATTATAATTACTATGGGTATCTGAAGATACAAAGCTGTTAAATGAGCACATATTGTGCGTGCCTTTTGGTTTGCCTTTTTTGCCGGCTAACTGCAATGGGTTTACTGGGGCCTAAAAACATGGTTTGAGAATCATACACATCATTAATGTTTTTTTCAAAGTGACTTCAGTATTGATGTGGTTTCCTGTTTTTGAAAACATTAAAGTAATACAAGCAAAATAACAACAGGTTCTCAGTGTGCAAATAAAATATGTTTTATGCTCTGGTTCACCCACTATATCCTGAATACAGTTCGTTTGTAGGGGTTTGCTGACTATATTCTTATATTTTATTGCTACTAAAGTACTTGCTTACAATATGTATTTTCCATTCTTGTCTTGATTTACCTTTTTGATGTTTCCTCTCAGGTACTCCAGCTATGACATCAAGAGGCTGTATAGAGTCCGATTTTGAGACAATTGCTGACTTTCTTTATAGAGCAGCTCAGATTACGAGTGCTGTGCAGAGAGACCATGGAATATTGCAAAAGGAGTTTCTCAAGGGTCTTCAGAATAATAAAGACATTGTTGATCTCCGGAATCGGGTCGAGGCATTTGCTGCTCAGTTTGCAATGCCAGGATTCGATACTTGAAGATTTATAAAGATGGTGTGCATGCTACTTGGCATCATTCTCTTGCTTCTCTGGCATACCCTCACTGCTTTTTGGTAATCTTTTTTCCTGCTTTCCCCATCAAAGTTTGCCAATGAACTCATGTAAATTACACAGAAAACAGGTCAACTCTCAACATTTCTGAATATGTTTCCAAAATTCTACGCAAATCGCTTTGCTGAACCATCTTGTCTTTCAGTTTTGTATAATTCTGTAAAAAGTTAAAAGAGTCTTTTCTTTGATGAAATAATAATATACTTGATACACATTCATGATGCAAGCATATATTTATGAAGCTTCAGTCAGGATAGTTGGTTCCCCCCTGTTTGGTGTTTTTTGGTGACTGCGACAGACAGAAAGGCAGTGAAAGTGCATACCCTTGGCAACGGTACATGCTATTTTCATAAATGTTGTTCTGCCAGGTTTTATATGCTGCCTAGTGAATTGGTCGACATAGGCACTGTTAAATTACTGCTATTTGTTGTGGATAATTGGAACAAGGCAAACAGCCACTTTAACTATCCTATCCGCTGTTTGTTCTTGTGTAGTATTTAAAAATATTTCATACCATACTGCATGCCATGAACTTGTCTCTCCATTTACTTCCAATGGTTCCTGTTGTTTTTGGGGTCTTCTTTTTCTCTCTTGTGTTGCTGCTAATGGCTGATTTTAGTAATGGGTGTAGAGAGGAAACGAAAGCTGGAAACTCCCTTTTTTTCCTCTTTAAAAAAAAGTAAAGTAAAATATACGAAGAAGGAGATGATGAGAATATGGGGGGTTTTGGCGTGTTGTTGAACGAGTAATGATCTTTGCTCAGTACAGTATAAGCCCATTTGGCCATTTCCACAGTTTTAAACCATGATTTCTGGTTTCTGCTGCTGCCGCTGCTGCTGCCAAAACTTCGTGCTAGCACGGCCTTGCTTTTTTTTTATTTATTTTATTAATAACTACTTGATTTGTTTTTGTCTGTCATGTTTTTTCTGTGTTCCCCCCCATTATTTAAGCTGCTTTTTTAAAAAAAAATTATATATATTCAGCCTCCCCTTATGGAACCCTCGAAGGGAGGCAAGGCATGAATTTCCGGCAGGGACAAAAAGCATGAGATACGGTTACGAGTGAGAAAGTGACCCCGCGCCATTTTCTTCGCCCTTTTTCCTTTAGTTTGCAACAATTTCCAGAGACCCCCAAAAAAGGGCAAAAGCAGAAAAAGAAAATGAAATTGGAAACAGAATAAAAATAATAACTTGGGGGGGGGGGGGGGGGGGGGGTGGAGAGAGAGACAAGGAGAAGAGACATGTCAGGAAGAAGGGATGTGCTTAGAAGCTTTCATCATCAAACTCCATTGCTTTCAAAGTTGAAACCGAATCAGACAAAAGCGTCCTGAGAGCCAAAGAAAAGAAGCTGCTGCTTCTGCTGCTTTTTTGCTTTTTTTTTTTTTCTTTTTTTCTTTTTTGTGTGTAATGTAATTAAAGTAAACTCAGGAATCTCAGAGTCCCGCCCTCGAACCTCCCCTGTTATAGTTCGTCATTTTTTTCACCACTAGAATGATTAGTCATTTACTCAACAACTAGAGAGCACCACCCTCTTTGTACCACCAGATCAAAGATTCAAGAGGGAAGCCAGCCAAGCCACTTTTCAAAATCAATTTAAAAAATTAAAAAATATATGGCCTAATTTATAATTACTAGTACTGCTAAATTTTTAACCCCAATTTCAGGATTTGACACTCATATTCTCCCCTGTGATATACTAGTAGTATTTAAAAAAATTTTAAAAATTTTAAAAAAAAAACACAAGAAGAAGCTTCTATGCCCTTTTTAAAATGTAAAATAAGATAGTAAAAAAATCAATGAAAAACAAGAGAGAGGAAGTAGAAGAAGCTGGTTTGCATCTGAACGAAAATTAGTCCTAACCTTCCTTTTCCTTGTTCCCCTTTTTGTCGTCACTGGTTTTATCTTTTAGTAGGATTTTTTCAAGTCAAGCCCAGAATTTACTCTGTTTTGCCCCCTCTTCCTTCCCTTCCCCTGCATATTTTTCTATCTCTGGGTTTTTGGGAAAACAAAATATTATATCGATCTATATAAATTACTCCTAAATTTCAACTATATAGTTAATATATAAATTTAATTAAATGCATGAAGATTAGAAAAAAAAAATAAAGGAAATTCTTTTTAAAGGGAAAAAAAAGGGGAAAATTATAAGGAAGAGAAAGGGTTAAAAGGTACAACAACCCCCAACAACTGATTCCTCTGCCTAGTATTTTTTTTTTTTACTTTTCTTTTTCTTTTTTTCAACCATCCTACTCTCTCTCTCTCTCTCTCTCTCTCTCTCTCTCTCTCTACCTATGACTGCAAAAGTCCAAAAGCTTCTTCCTCCCTTCAACAATCTCATCAAAGAAATCATCAAGTTGCCCAACAATATTCTCAGCACCAGATCTCAACACCCCAAAACACCCTTTCAGATTCTCCACTCCTTCCCTTATCCCAACTTCTGCTTCAGGCTCCATCGGCACCATCCCTGCTCCACCCTGTGCACATCTCCTCTCAAGCTCCCCTCTCAGCTCTTCCATCGCTAACTTTGATCTCCTAAACTCGTAAAGCAATATCCCTGGCCTCCCATTGATCTGGTTGATCTCTGCCGCAACCCTTTGCTGCAATCTTGCCGTTGAGATCATGAAAGGTGATCCGAAAAACAGACACCCTTCGTATCCTCCCCTTAGGAAACTCGATTCTGGCCAGCAATAAACCAGCCCGTATAGCAAGATCATTAAAAGCAATGAGCTCACATTCCTCATTGCGTATAAAACCCCTCGGAAACCATTGAATCCATTCAGCTTTGATTCGATAGAAACCTTCTCGTCGAACCTTAATGAAAGCGGTTGGATTCTGTTCTCTATCATCGCCCTGTTTTCTTCTTCCAATCCCACTGCTTCTCTGCGGCACCCTGAAATTGCCCGTACGACCTGTTTTTTTTTTTTCAATAGGTAAAAGAGATATCAGATCATGAATTCAATGCTTTAATAATTCCGTTTTACAAAAAAAAAAGGGGAGACTCAACTTGGAGAGTCAAGTACTAAAGTTGTAAGCTTTGGGAGAATTGAGTGGACCTGTCTGGAGAGCTGGGGACTAAGATGGCGATGATTATCAAGAGAAGAAGTGATATTTAATCCAGCAGAGTAATAATTTTCCATGCCAGAGATGCCTAATTTAAGGACATGACAAGCTTCCCACAGCTTGGAACTGTCATCCATGTATTCGTCAAGCCACTTATCACCAACAGGAAGATGGAGTTTTTGGACAAGGAGGAGTAGCTGGGCATGGAAGGATCGGAGCAAGGAAAGAACCCTTTGTAGGAATTGGATAGACATGAAGTTATTAGAGAGATAAACACGTTCAAGATCATCTATGCCACGAGTGAGGAAGGTGTAGAATCCATTAACAGAGCTGGTGGAAGATGGATCCATTGTAAAAAAGAAAAAGGAAGGGGAGGTGGGAGTTATAAGAGTGAGAGGGTAAGGGGGAGGAGAAAAGGTTATGAAGAGAAGAGATATTTAAATGAAGAGGAAAGTGGCATAAGGGAATTGGGAAGTCGGGAGGAAGAGGGAGGAAAGGAAGGGGGAAAGGAGAGGAGAAAGAAATGAAATGGAATGGAATGGAAGGGAGGGAATATCTTAGAAGCTCAGGTTTCTAAGGTTGAAAAGGATTGTTGGGAGCAATGATGGGTGTTTCCTATAGAGGGGAAAGGATGATTGGTAATATGCCATTTTCATTGTTTAATGGGCAGAAAGGAAGAGAAAGAAAAATAAAATCAAATTATTGAAAAGAAATTTGAAGAATTGAGAGAGGAAAAAAAAAACTACTACCAAAAAGGAAAAGAGAAAATAAAATAGAGAGAAAGAAAAGGCTGGGGGGCTACTAATGCCCTTATAGCCCTGCCACTTAAAGACATGAATTTCTCATGAACTCCCTTCCAATTTCTTCCTTTTTTCAGTTGTTTTCTCCCCAGAATCTCCAGCTCTCCAAACTTTACATTTTTTTATTTATATATTTCACAAAGAAAGAGAAACAGAAGAAAAAGGCAAGTGGGTATTTTGTTTTGAATAATACTAATTTATATTAAAAATAGTATAGTAGTAGTAATAAGTGTATAGAATGGAATTAATTTAATGGAAGTTTGGCATTTTTCTATGATGATAGACTGTTGAGTTCATTGGGTTATAAAAAAGTTTGACCGATTGACTCAGATTCTGATGCTTCTATCTATCTTCTCTTACTCTTACACCAACTTTCTTTCTTTCTGTCTGTCTTAGTTTCTTGCCATTTTAGAATTCAGATGTTTGAACTGAGTGCTATCTTATCCCCCTTTGGCTGCTTCCCCCATCCCTTTCGTTTGTTTTTCTTCCTCGAGCAACTGACTTTGGTCCTTCACTTCCCAGTCCCCCCACCTCCATTCTATTGAAATTTGTGGGTTTTATTTCTCCTAGATATATTTTTTTGATTTTTTCAAAAGAAGATGGGGGACTTGAAATGATGAGGTTCCCTTGTATTTTCCATCTTGTTTAACCTTCTACTATGCAAAATCAGTCTTTTTAGGCCAATTTTTTTTTTGTTATTGTCACTTTTTCTTTTTCTTTTTGGACAAAATGGATGATTTTCTTTTTTTAATTTCTTCAAATTAGGCCCCCTTCAATGAATATATACATATAAATCCTCAAACTCTTGACCCAAAAAATCAACACCGTTGCTTTCAACAGCTTTAGGACCCATCAAACGGCGGATCCTAAAATAAAAAAGATTTTGTCGACTTGTTTAACTTTGATTACTATTATTATTATGGTTTTAATTTAATACTACAATGTTTTGGGACCCAAATTTGCTACATTTGACCAAACAACTTCCTAATGATTAATTGTTCCTACTTGTTATAATCAACGGCAATAGAATGTTTAAAAGGGAGCTTCTTTCTCCTCCTTTTGTTTTCCCTTTTATTCTCCTCACCATAATAATTTTCTTAAGAAAATAAATAAATTAAAAAAAGGTCTAATTTTTTTAAAAAAAAAATTATAAATGGGTGTGGGGGATGGGGGACCAGAGATCTTACTTATATTGGGTTATGTTTCAAATAAAAAATGGTAAGAAATGGATGTTGAGAGTAGGGTGCTCGTGGGTTTTTGGAGAATGGGACATGTTGAGAGGATGTTGGTCTTTTGAGATTTTCATTGGAAAGTGAGGAAGAAGATCAAGAAGAAGAGGAAGCCATGGATTAAGGTCATTGATACAACCCCCTAGGCCCTTCATTATCTTTGATCTAGGAGAGCACACCCTTTAATTATGGAGTATAAAATAAGATTGTCACCCGACACTTGTTACTCTTTAATTATTAATAAGAAAATTATTATATCTTTCTTTATTTTTTTTTATAAATTAAGATTGACTAACGGATGTCTATAAGGACTCTCAAATATCTAAAAAAAGATTCTGAAGTTTAGAGTTTTTTGGAAGAAATAATTATTTTTTGGTATTTTAAGGTTGATCAATTAATGATCAAACTTTGGTCATTAGTACTACGAGTTCTTACATCTAATAGACAGACTACAGGTTTGATTAGTTTAAAGAGATAATTGTTTTTTGGTGGATGTAGAGATAATTGTTGATTACTTGTTAATATAAAATCATACATGAATATTTTATATATTTTCTTTGTTATGTAAAAGTAATTTGACCTATAATTGAATTTCACCCTTTTTAGAACTTAAATTTTAAGCTACTCATTTGGTAGAGACAAAGGTTGAATTGAACTACTATTCAACAAAAGCTTTCACATGATTTTGCTTCAAATCAACCACTTACTATAGCAAGCCAAGTTTTGCCTTGTGAAGCAGTCTTAATAATTATTTTGGGTTTTTTTAATGTTGATATGTTAATGTGTTCAATTTAGGTTTATTGACCAACATAAGTTGGGTTGAGTAGAAGGAATTCAATGTCTCTTAAATAAGATCTTAGGTTCAAGTCTTATGAATAGAAAAAATAGATTTGGAAGAATTGTCCTTCATTTAAGGTCTAACGAGACTTGAACATGATTAATTATATACCGTTAAAATGAATACGGATGCCTGTGATTATAAAAGAAAAAAAAAGGTTTATTGAGAATACAACCTAAGCTTTGACTAGTGGCCTTCTTAACCCTAGTTTCGATTATGTAAATTTACATAAACATATTCTTTTTTTTTTTTTTTGTTGCGGGGTTGGGGGTGGGGTTTGTGGGTGCGGGGGGGCGAGACATAAACATATTCCTTTTAATTAATCTCAATTGACCTTTCACTTTTTTTTCAATCTACCTTTTCTTGAGGGGCAATTCATGGGGTTATAGCAATTATACTTGAATTAATAAATTAATGGCATTTTTAACCTTACTCTAAATATCTTTGAACTTAAATGTCATTTTCTAATTGGTTTATAAAAAAGAAAATGTCATTTTCTGAAGATGTCTAATTAATCTGTTGACTATTTCCTTAAAAAATCTAAAATCCATGTTCTAATTTTTAATATTATATATATATATATATAACCCAAGTCAACATTTATACTAACGTATACATTAAATTTTAGAATGAATGGAATTAATATATATTTGTAAGTGATGATTAAATAAATAGTTTCCATTGTTTTTTTATATCTAAATGGATAGTCATATGTATTAAAAATGCAAATTAATTAAATCTTCGAGAAAAGGGAATTTTCGCGCGAATGCCCCAGCCAAGTCAGGTTGTGATATGTAGGTCGATTTTGAAGTGTTAAGGCAGCTGCCAGGATTTCTTTATCTTTTGTTTGCTCGCTAATGCCTTAAGTGTGGAATTTCCAAGAGGGATATCACTATTTGAAATTTAACTACTATTTTTATCACACAAAAAAAAATAAATGTAAAAATATTAATATTCAGCCTTATAAGTATAGAACCTTTTTTCACATGCCATTAAGCTGCTTTAATTTGGACCCAAGCTCAAAATATGATCATACACTTTATAATAATGCAGATATTTATAGTAATGTGGACATTAAATTAAAATGAATGGAATATATATAAATATTTGCAATTGACTGAATGAATTACTTCCCATTGTTTTCTACATCTAAATGGATATAAACATTACCATTAAAATGCAAATATTTTTCAGCCTTATAAGTAGAAAGCTTTTTTCACATGCCATGCATTACACTGCTTTTGGATCCCATCTCAAGATTATGATCACAATTCCCAAATTCACCATGAAAACAAGGCATCTTCCCCAGAATCCAAAACTTGCTCAGCAAAATAGGGAAGCTGGGGATTTAGGATCTGGCTGGGAGGTTGGTGGTTGAGATTTGAGAACTTGCCTGCTCTTCTATGGTAAAACAAGGACTTCCAACCCAAAATGTAGAATCTCTTGTGGCAAAAAAATCGTATGGAATGGTTTATATATATACCATGTGTTATTTACTTATAAATAAATTTTAATAAATCAATATACGACAACTTTTTTAATATTAGAGATTAGGGATTTAAATTAATCGGTCATTTTACGGGCCAGAAGCATGCGTCAATTATTAAATTAAATGTTCAAATATTAATATGATTATATATGTTAACGTAAGAAAAATGTGCCAAAATGTTAAATAATTCAGGATCCGTAATGTACTTTGATGGCAGTAATTATACTTACAGCTAATAAGATTATGTGGAATTGAAAGTCTAAGTTCGTATATATAGAAATGGGTCCATGGACGGTACTAAAGTAAATGCATCACACGGTTAGATTACCCCAGCAACATCCCTATCATCACATCAAAACTACCCTAGAAATCCCATATATAGGGGGAATGTTTCATTTTCTCCTTAATGATCTTAGATGGATACAACTGGATGGTCCAGAGCCTCTAACAAAATTGAAAATGATATAAAGGAATAATTGTGTCATCCTGGAAAGTTTCAAGGGAAAATGAAAATTAGAAGAGTAGCTAGGAAATTAAGAATGGAGAGAAGAACAAAGGGAGAAGGGGGGCATTCATACACATCCAATCAGCTGAGGATCTCATGAAGCAAAGATACATGGCTAGTCTCTCTTTGGCAAGTTGCTTATCAGGTTAGCTCAACACAATTAAATTTGGGTTCTTTTTTCTCTTATTCATGGGACCACTGGCACTTTCTTTTCAAACTACATTTTGATTTTATTATGTTTTATGAATATGGCATAAAAGTTGATTTATTTTCTTTTTTTCCTTCTCAAAAATCCTACTTTGGTTTCAAGACAAAGTGATTTTCATTTTCCCCAGACCTGCTGCTATGAATGATGATACATTGGGGGGGTACCCACATCAGTTTTTATTATGCTTTAGGTTCTGAAATGAAGTGAATGTGACTACAACTTTGATCTGGTCCAGATTCAATAACTTTGGAGTTAGCATTAGCTTTTTGTTTCTTGTTTTTCTTTTTCCCTTTTTAAGAAAAATAAGTTCAAGTGGGAATTAAAGTTATTGAAACTAGAATCTAATTCAAACTTGATTAATGAAGCAAATAGTAACCCTTTTCACTGCACAAAATAAATAAATTTCACAAGTGCCCAAACCCAAGTCCCAGAATTTTCAAGAATTGTTTCAAAATTAATTTAATTTTTGGTTGAATTCGGTGTATAAAATAATCTTTTTAAATTAAACTACACAAGTAAACTATAGACTAATCTTTCATCATTTGCACTTATATTAATTCTATAAACTCAATTAAAAAATTTATATGATTTTCCTGCTTTCCCCCCCTCATTTTAGAAGAAAAAAATGGATAAAAGAGAGAGTGGGGGCCCTAAATCTGGAAAGCAAAGGTTTTAAAACTTTCACTATTGAACATACATGGTACAACTAAGGATTTGATTAACTCTGCATATCAAAGATATGTCAATGAATTGAGCAAAAACAAATTCAAGGCTGTATTGAATGATCAGCTATTAAGCTGATCTTTCTGATCTGCAAACTGTGGCCATCCCTTTGAAGTTTGATTAAATATTATAGACACTGCAACACAAGAAAGAGTTAGTAAACCCAATTGGCATTTCACCATCAACAATAATTTAATTCCCTTTCTCTTTTTCCTATTATAAATGGGCATAATATCCTCATATTTCTCCTGGAAAATAATGCCCCATTATCTGTAACCGACTCTCAACTCAAGTCACATCCATGAAAAAAAATTCAAAAATAGAAAAATGAAAATTTTGACAAAGATTTAAGGCTAGATTTTGACTGTGACAAAGGGATTAATCCTCATTCCTCAACACAGATGAATTGAGTGAAAGCGTCTGAACTTTGTGCTGTTCTTCAAGTGGTAAGTTTTTGTTACCCTTTCACCTTTTAAGCTGTTTTGGAAAAGAGAGCCAAATTTTGGTTAATAAAGCAAAGAGAAATGAGTTGGAACTTGGAGGGATTCCATTGTCCTTCTAATGCATTATAGGAGGTGCTCCAATTATCAGAAACACAAGGCAATTAGAACAGCTGAGGCTGTTTGTTTAAAGAGAAAAAAGTGAAGTAAAGCTGGATAAAAGTGTTAGAACCTAAATACCTAGAAAAATTTCTAGGACAGGTGTCAATCCAAAAACTACACAACTGGATTCATAATCATATGCCCAACCTTCCAAAGTGGCAGTTTTCTTTTGCCTTGGGCCACCCTTAATGAACCTTTTTTTTTTACAATCAAATTTTCAAAATGGGTTAGTTTTAGATTTGGGGAACAATTAAAAGGAAAAAGGAATTTCAAATCAAACCCAAAAAGTAAAAGTATAAATAAATAAATAAACATTGTTTCTACAACCAATCATACCAAAGAGTGGACTTTGGATCAACATCATGCAATTTTCAGTGGGGGCCATCTGTTCAATGTTTTGTTTTGGTTATTAGGCCAGCAATTTCTGTCCTCCTAAACTTTTATAGTAATTTTCTTGATCATAATTATTCCTTTTGATGATTTATAGTATACTGTACCATGTAGTCTGTAGGTGACCAGAAATATTGATTTAGTTTGAAAGGATGTCTGGGGTTGCTTTCCTCTTTGAAATTCTATTCTTATTTCCAATTCCAAGATAGGTTGGAAGAGAATTAATCATGATCAATATTTGCTTAACTACTCTGATCAATATTGATATGAAGATAGTAAATTATAAAATTATAAGTATTTATTTTATTTTTTTTTAATTCGAAAACGAGGAATCCAAACCCTATTCTTTACACGAGAAGCATGCATGTATGCATCACTAAATCTGACACTTGGGCATGTAAGTTTCTGTTTTTTATTTTTGAGTAGGCAAATAGTTATTTTTCTAAAATCATGTGACAATCTCTTACTAGTATATTGTACGTTATTACTCATACATACTAAATAATTTGAGCATGAAATCTTCATTTCCTGTTTTTGCACAAAAGAAAAATCCTTAATCATGTCGTGTGCAAGTGTGAAGTGTGAACCACTTTTTCCTAGAAGGAAATGGGCCCCAAATACATTATATTGACATGACCAAAGTGCATGGAGCTTCAGGGCAATGCTTGAGGTAGGGTAGAAAACTTGCCTTGTTTCGGCTATTGTTATAAAAGGCATAAATATAAACAAACAAAAGAATTGGTAATTTTACCAAAATAAGAAAGAACAAGAATTGGGAATTATAACATGGAATTTAGTTTTCCTTTTCTGTTCTCCATCAAACATGTGCAAATGGGTGTAGATATAGGCACAATTGACAATTCTCTTAAACAAGATGAGAAGGAAAATGTTCTACCTCTTGCCAAGAGAATTATAGATAGAAATTCATGTAAAGGATTTGAATTTGAAACCTCTCGATCCCTCATAATAAATAGATTTCTTTTCATACCTCAAATGTATTAAAAAAAAAAAAAGAAGGAAGAGGGGAATTAAGGCCTTAGATGTACATTCCCACATGAAGAGAGGGCAAGGCAAGGATAGCAAAAATGTAAAGAGAGGCTAATGTCAACCGACTAGCACATCTTTGGGAAAGAATAAAAGGAAATGGTAGAAGGTTGGGGTTGGGGGAAAGAAATGATGATATGAGAAGAAAGGATCCAATTATCAAATTTCAAGGCCAATAGGCTCAAATTCTTTAGGGGCATAGACTTTATATAGCCTAGTTACCCCTCTTTGACTAACATTGATGGTGAGAGGGATGGAAGAGTTTTTGCTTTCCCTTTTTCTCTTTGCCTTTTGGGTTCGACTGGCCAAATCTCCACTTAAGGATTCCCTTCTCCCACTATAGATTACCTTTTAGCCACTTCTCATCCCCTAAAAGAGGGAGCATTCTAAAGTTATATAAATTTACAACCTTAGCATTTATAGCAATCTAATGTAGTCCTATAGTGCTTGTAGGCTTTAGAAAAAGGGTATATTGGTTTTGATTTGGGGAGGTACTCTCTTTTTTATTTTTTCCTGATTATGGTTTTGATTTAGTAGAAAATTTTTGCAATGCCAAGTTGATCCTTTGGCTCATGATCATGTTGCAAAGTGGAAACCTGCCACATGTTATAAATTTAATGGCTGCAGCCCTCAATAGTGCTGAAAGGCTTGTGCTGTGGGAGGAGATGTTATAGCCAAAAAATTAAATTTTTGACAGCTGACATGTTTCCTGATTCTGACCAGGAGAGTGTGTGCCTTCACCAACTGAACCTCCTTGAAAACAAACCAAGTCATTCTTCTCTGCAGGTAGTGAAAGACTCAGGCAATAATGAACATTTCCACCAAATATTTTTGGGAGAAAAATGGAATCACTTTTGTGTGTGTCCCAGATTTAGACACATAGCCTCACAAGTTTAAGTGGGCCAAAACCTTGCTGCCAAAAAATTAATCATCAACTAATAGGTTGCTAACCATGCAATTAATATAACTTGAGATGATGCTTATCTTTACTTTTCAGCAACCCACAATTATAGTCATTCCCTAATCCTGTATTCTAAATATCTGACCACTTGGTCGAATTGGGAATTGATGACCTATCTGGTTTGCTTGGAAGAGTTAAACTTTTGCAAAGTTCAACTGATCCTGATTGAATCAATTATGGACCAGATTTTGAACGATGCCAGACACCACAGCTTGATCTTGGTTCAATCTTTTAATCATTGCCCAAATCCAAAAACAGTAAAATCAGTTAAACTCATATGCAAAAAGCAGTAATTAAGCCCATTGACTTGAACTAATGGACACCATTTTCATATATTTATGGAAACCCTATCTGGACGTGGTCTTTTTCTTGAGCTGTTATGTGACAAATGGCCTGCTGCCATGAATATTTCTTCGTGGCTTGAACTTCTCTTGAAAGTTCCTGTTGGCATCAACAGCCAGCCAGCTGTTGATAACAAGGAAAAGAAGGGAATTAGTGCTACTAAACTAAGGCTGCTGCCTACTGGCTTTCCTTCATTAAATTGAAGGGTTTAAGAAATTAGTGGACTGTTTATGGTTTTAAGTTGGAGATAGGGACCATTGTCCAAGATTTATGGTTTCGGCCGACGTACGGCACCACACCATGACACCAGCCAGCCACCATGGTCCAATAAGCCGAAATTCAATCCAAAAGTGGGGCTCACAATATTTTTGAGTGAAAATATGTATACAGATTACAGAATAAGCAGCAGTTTTGAGATGAGCTTTGGAGCCAATCAAAAGGAAAAAAAAAAGAAGAGAAAAATGGGGTAGGCCAAGGCTATGATAGGCCCACATTATTATCCTTTTAATAGTTCAAAGTTGTGAAAAAGAACTGAAAAAATCCCATATTTTAAAAGCATTGCGGCTTGGTGGCCTAATGACATTGCTAGGGGGGAGCTCAGCCTCAGCCCTTAGGGCGGCCATTGTAAAGTGAAAGCTGCATGAAATGTAGCAGTAATCATGTTCTGTAAAAAAGAAAACCAGAAAGAAAGGCAAAAGAACCTGAGTTTCAAACTCATGCTGGCTGGATTTGGTCTGTCACAGTACATTCATAAACTATACTAACTGAAAACTTTATGGACTTAAGCTCCATTTTGGCTGATATAATTAATTGGGTTTGCTTTAAAAGCATTTATTTTGTGGTAGTACTTAGGTTTTAAATGGTTTTACTAGATCACTAGATGTTGAGGAACATAAGAGCGGGAATCTCTGCATAAAGAAGAACAAAAATTAAGAAAAGAAACGAGTTGGAGCTCAGCCGAGTGGAAGTATAGATACAAAGTTTAACAAAGTGAGCTGAATGTTTCAGAAACAGTGCCTGCATGTCAGATTATTTACCAAACAAAATTGATCTTTGTGTTTGGGAAACAAGAAACCAACTAGAAAATGGAGACATCTGATCTGACACTGTGTTTCTGTGAGCATTAAATAGATTGGATTTCTTTCTTCAATAATATTTCTGTGTTTGAAAATAAGCAACAAATAAACAAACCCAATTATATAGTGGTACTACATATTTTTTCTTCATAAAACAATCCCAATCAATTCATATGGTGAAACAATTAACATAAATTGTCAAAACATTAACTGAAGACACGCCTGGTGGGACTCGAACCCACAATCGTCTGATTAGAAGTCAGACGCCTTATCCATTAGGCCACAGGCGCCTGTTTAGCCTTGTCTTTGCAGAGTAATTATAGGATCTTGTATAAACATTTTATTTACACTCTCTAACGTGGTTTGGTTATAACCTAAAATTTGAACCATTCTAGAGTTCCAGGGATGTCTTCTTAAAACCTAAAAGTTCAATTTGCATGGATATTTTTGGTGTTGAACCGTAAATTATGACAATATTGAATATACTCATTCTATCAGTCCTTTGGAATGTTGGAGACCCAGGGCCCAGGCTGAAAGAATAAATGTCAATTACCATCAAGTGAGAACTCCCACAAAATTCTCTTTTTCATCCTTACAGTAATCACGTGTCTCATTTAACAGATCAAACTGTAACAAATCTCTTCGTGTTAATTGCCTAGGACAGAATTTCTAGGGAAACAGGCTGAAAACATATGCATATTAGACTAGACCCCTAAGTTCAGGTCTTTCCTTTGTCCCTTCTCTTTTAATGTTATCTCCCTCTCGCTAGGCGCACGGAATAACCTAGTAAGATAAGTTCAAAAGAAATCCACATACCATGTCCAGGGGACTGTCATAAAAATAATACTAGGTGAACAAAAGTTATAAATGCCGGTTTTCAAGAGAAAGATGAACTTGTGTTGCTATATCTTTTAACATGTTAAACTCTGCGGGGAAAAAGAAAGAAAATTCTTTAGTTGCAATATGCACAATAACAGTTCAACACCTAAAAGTTCTACTAGTAAATGTAGCACCACATGTTGAGAGAAGCAGAAGAAGCAATGAATTTGATGGTCAGGGGTTTGCACTCTATCACTATCAGTCAACCTCAAAAAACCAAATCTATTAAAGCTGCTTGATGCATGATGAGCATAGTCTGGAAAAAACAATGGACACTCCAGCCATACGTCCAGCAACCAATTCAGTCATTTGCCTCAAGGAGTCCATATTTTGTGGTTTGGTATTTTCATCTTGAGTCCATCAGCATATCATAGCGCACAAGTCTGTTATCCTTGCTTGTGTTATGTTGGTGAAGGGGAAGACCCTGGAGTTTCCGTTTTGCAAGCAGGTCAATGTCAAGTCTGAGCTGCTAGTCATGATCTGTAGTTAACATGTGAGGCATTAGGATTGATTATTGAGTGAGACATTTGCATGTAGTTTAGTCACAATTCACTTCAAGGGGATAAACTTTAAGCATGCTTAACCACTTGCATGTTAAAGTCCATTTAGAACAAAACACCAGTTTTTTCACCCTTCAAATTCTACCATCCCAATTCTTTAATACTTGTTGTGGGCAAGCAGAAATATCTATGAATTACAATGCTTCTTCTCTTCATGGCAATTATATGGATTAAAAAGGAGAATTTCAGTAAAATTAGATAATTAGCCTTGCAAATTCCCCCTCCAGCCAAGATGGTTAGAGGTTGGAATACATGCAGGAGCTTTCGAGTTCAAAACCTCTCACTCCCCCTAGGTAGGTCTCTTTCCCTACGTCCTATGTACCAAAAAATGATAATTAGCCGTTGCTGTTTTTGCCCTCCATGATAAATGGAACAGTAATCATAACGGAATGAAGCTAGACAAGAATCAAACATATACCTCACAGGCATTTGTTCTGTCACTGCAGCTCCACCTTTTGCTAGGGATACAGTCAACGAATCTACACCATCCACAATAGTGATTTATGTCAATGCCTCTGATTGCTGCTACAAGACATCCAACAAGTCTGCAAATGAAAGAAAACTCCTTGTATTAGATCTAATGTGTAGTTAAAGGTGAACACCAAAAGAATTTAGGTAAACAGAACTTACAGAGTGATGAACAGTAGAAGAGAAACACTCCTCAGAATTGGCATGTCCAGTTTCAGCTTCTGCTTCAGGTTGGTGGAACTTTTGACACTATATTCAAACAGGCCAGCTTTGTTTTTAGACATTTGCCTAATCTGAGGGGTGAACAAAAGCACAAATCCAAGTAGCAGTCCAGGTACAAAAGCTCCAATATTTGCAAAATTGTCAATGTACGGTAGCAAACCGAGGAGGAAATTGATTGTGAATACTATGAAAAGTACCACTAGAGCTGCACACTGCAATCAACCACAGGAGGAATCAAGTAAACTACAAGGTCAACTGCAATTAGACATAAGCAGGTAAAAGTATCAGAGAGTAAAGGACCTTGCTTGTGTAAACTTTCCAGTTCCTAATAAGCCCAGAAAGCATAGCTCCAATTAATCCAAAAAGGCAAGCAGAGGAAGCGACAACAGGACTATTTCCAACAAAAAGTGAACATACCAAGCTACCAAAAAATGCAGATACTAGGTAGATTGTCCCTATCCTCACTGTCAAGCAGAAGTGAAAAAATAAACCATAAGGTTAAATCAATTGTCAGCTAATCAATTATTAGCATTTTACTACGTTTTTGGTCACTTGGTCAATGCAAATTGCAAAGTAAGGATTATGCTTATATCTGAGAGCAGTGCTCTTACAAGGTCCATAGTCTCGCTCTAAGTGAATTCCGACAAAGATCATACAGCTGATGTTAACGGCAAAGTGTATGAGCCCAGCATGTAACCAGGGGGATACAAAGAGTCGCCAAGTTTGGTGTTTCTGAGCCAGAAATGTCCTGCGAAGTGCCCCAACTTTGTCTAGCCTGCAACAGTAGAAGCATGATTCCGGCAAGAAAAGTTAGGCCTGGGTTGAAATAGCAAAGTAAGACCAGTACACATAGGTACCTCCAGAACCTCATTTTATTTTTCCTAGAACAGTAGATCAGAAAAAACTGTAGAAATGATTAAGAAAAAGTTTCAAAAACATTAGATCACAGGAGCAATCTGCGTCAAAATATTAAGTTACTAACAGCAATCAAAACCATTCTCTTTTCTTAGACAAGACTAATAATTCCTAGCACAACCAAAGCAAGATTATTGAACTTTCTTCCATCATCCCTTAGCAACTTATTGACCAAATTAATCGTAGAAAGTGTGCTATTAAATTATCAAATGTCTTCAATGAAAATGATACAAAGCACATCAATTTGATATTTTCTTTTCATTCCGTTTCTCCCTTCAGCTTCCAATGAGAAAACCCTAAGGAAAACACTTGAAAATAAAACCCATTATCAAGAATAAAAAAAATAAAGAAAACGAGAATTATACACCAAGGGAAAAAAAAAAAACCTAACAAAACCCAAGGAAAGAAAAGGGGGGAAACGAATTACTGACGCGGAAGCAGAAGGGCCGAGCAGGGGGTTCTCAGAGAGAGGCTGAAAGATAGCACTGCCAAGCGAGAAATAGTTGAAAAGCATGGTGGTAACAAAAGCCAGGAGGTGGAGGATGACGAAGAAAGAGATGAGCCATGTGTCCGACGCCCTCTGGCGGTAGCGTGACTTGAAAAACGGAAATTTCCCTTCCGTTTCATTTTTACTCACCGGGTCGACGCTTTTTTCGAAGGATGAGGAGAATGGTGGCACCGGTGACTTGATTTCAATCTGGGTGTGAGGCTTATCGGCCGGAGTTTCTTCTTCCATCGAAGAGGAAGGAAAAACCCAAGTAAAAGAAACTGAAAGAAAGGGTTTTGGGAGAGAGAAGAGAATTTGGAGGTTCTTGCTTGCTGACCCTCGTGAAAGCCAGTGAAGGTCTAACTGATTTTGTTACAGAGGTGGAGAGAATGAGATTTCTCTCGACGGTTGGTTTTGGCGGGAATACTAGACTCTTTTGAGAGAACTGTTTAGCTTAATAAGTAATTATACAAGTGGGAAAACAACAAGGTGGATCCGTGGCGCAATGGTAGCGCGTCTGACTCCAGATCAGAAGGTTGCGTGTTCGATTCACGTCGGGTTCAATTCCCGCTGTTTTTTTATTAAAATTACTTTTGCGGAGAAGGGACCTTTTGGGTTTTGGGCTGGAGAGAGTAATTTTTTTTTTTGGTGAAAAATGGAACAATATCAATATATCATAGATTAGGAAATGGTACGAATCAATAAGTTTCCAGCTGCATCAAGTTGTAGCAAAGACTTAATACACATAGGTGATTCTCCAAGGATACAAAAAGTTTCATCCAACAAAATATTAGAATGGCTACTCCCTAGCCTTGCAAGGGTATCAGCACAAGTGTTTCCTTCTCTAAAAATATGGAGCAATTTGGACTCCTCAAACTCCTTCAAAAGGGTTATGCAATCATTAATAATAGGGAACAAAAATCTATTAGTATAATTGAGGTTGGTAATTGCAGAAATCACAGCACATGCATCAACTTCAATTTCAATTTTCCTTATGTTCAAACTTTTGGCTAACAAAAGACCATCCCGCAAGGCCCAGCACTCAGCCAAGAAATTTGAACCAACACCAAGCCTCCTAACAGTCCCTGCAATCCATCTATCACTATGGTCCCTAATGACAGAACCCGCACCAATTGGCCTAGGTTTCCAATTGACGAACCATCTGAGTTCATCTTGAACCAGTTAGTTTCAGGTGGTTTCCAGCAAACAGAAACAAAATCACTAAGGCCTATTCTATTAGTTCTACTATTGGCAGCAAAAAACTCAATTGCTTTCTCAACAGCATGGTCTATGATTCTATTTATAGGTGGAGATCCAAAAGCCATCCTATTTCTAAACAACCAAATTTCCCATAAGATATGGGAGAAAGCCAGGCACGCAGGAACACTATGATTGAACCACACAGATTTCTTAATCATTAATGTCTGCAACCACTTGAAAAAGGAAACATCATGACTTATTTGAACACCAATCGCATTCCAGACCCCTTTGGCTAAATTACAATCACGTAACAAATGGACTAAGTCCTCTCTTTAACAACCACAGACAAGACAATCATTAGGAATATTAAGACCCCTATGAGAAAGAAATTTTTTCGTTGGTAAAATCTCATGAAAACACTGCCATAAAAAGAATTTCAGTTTACGGAGAACTTTCAGTTTCCAAATCCAAGACCATTTATCCTCACTCTTCTCAGCTCCCACCTCCAAAGCATAAGCAGACGAAAGAGTATAGTCCCCTGACTTTGAATTTATCTAGAACTTAGAGTCAACTTCATTACCAGCCATTTGACTTGGGGCAGCAAGGATAACATTAAGGATACAATAAGGTAAGACAAAGGATATAGAAGACCTATTAGAAAGGAAAGAGTTCATAGATAACTTGTCTTCTCCTTCAGAGAGAGGGCCATGGATAAGATTTCTCAGTGGACCAATTTTTGTCCAGTTATCAAACCAAAATTTCGTGCCCGCTCCATTGTACACAACTTTTCCCAAACCTTTGGTCGCTAAGCCTATGTTTGGTAGGAAGGAAGGAAATAATAAGGAAAGGAAATAGGTGAGGAAAGGAAATAGGTAGGGAAAGGAAATAAATTTATATTTCCTTCATCATGTTTGGTAGTAAGGAAAGAAATAATAAGGAAAGAAAAAAATTTATTATTTCCTTTGTTTGGTATAACTAAAAAATAGGAAAGAAAGAAAATTTATTTTAATTAATATGACCATTTTACCATTGTTTACTCTTTAGTTAAAAATTCACTTTCAATATCTTTTACTTGTAATTGTAAATTTTGTAATTAAAAAAAAAATTTAAGAGTGTAATAGTCATTTCTATTTGTTAGACTCAACAACCACTTTCTTTCCCTCTTATTTCCTCTCAATTTGGAAGGAAATGATTTCTAAGGAAATTGACTCTTTCATTTCCTTCCTATTTCTTTCCTTAGGTGTATTTCTATCCTACCAAACAAAGGAAAGTTGTATTTCCTCACTCACTTTCTTTCCACACACTTTCTTTCTTTCCTATTTCCTTCATACCAAACATAGTGTAAAGGTTCTGCCTATTGCATGGCTTTCCAAGTGAGGGAAGCTTTACTATTAGGAGTCTCAACTCCCCATATTTAGATCTTAAAGTTTCAGCCCATAAGCAGTTTGGTTTATTCGAAGCATTATTGAATTTCCAAACTAACTTGCCAAGATAAGCTTTGTTGAGACATTTAGAATTTTCAAACCCAGTCCTCCTACTTCTTTTGGCTTTGTAACTTCTACCCAATTCAAACCATGCATCTTCCTTTTATCCTCTGAACTTCCCCAAAGTAAGTTTCTATTAATTCTGTCAATTTCATCCCAAATGTTAGCAAAGAGCTGTCTACACTGCATCACATACGCAGGTGTAGACTCCAAAACTGAATTAATAAGGACCATCCTGCCCGCAGGTGACAAAAGCTTAGAATTCCAGCAGAAGTCGCGAATTTCTTAGAAGTTTTTTTACTTGTTTCTCTTTGTTTTCTCGCATGGGATGTTTATTGAAGTTTTTACATACATTTTAGTAAGTATACCGCAAGGATGAGCTTCGTTTATTAAATTTTTTTTTTTAGTAATAATGTTAATTAATTATTAGACAGTTGAATGGAAGATTGGAAATCTCAAGCTCAAAGACTCAATAGAATTGCAATTAAAAAAAAAAAAGAAAAAGTCCTTAATTGAAAACGGTTGCCAACTGCAAGCTCCCCTTCTGTTTGATGATCCTCAATAATGTGAAGGGAAAGCAAAGCACACGGCAACGAGATCATTGAGATTAAACCGTAGCTCATATTAAAATTACAATTAAAAAAATGTAAGTAAATGTAATTTAGCAGCTTTTTTTTTATATAAATCTAGACATCCCGTAATTATATTAGGTCATGATTAATTTAGAGTTAAATCGCGTCCGATCTAAAAATGAAAGCTCTTCCAAATATGTTTTTTATTTATAAAATTCGAATATGATATTTTATTTAAAAGATATCGAGATCCTTCTACTCAACCCAACAAACAGTAACTTTAATAAATTTATTATTTATGATAACCTTATGTTAAACGATAACATTATTTAATATTGATTTCTTATTAAAACCATGTGCTCTTTTATACATAAATAAGAATAACCAAAGTCCAGATCATCATATAATTAGGAGTAAGTTTTTTTTCTCAATGTCAAATTTAAGGAACAGACCGCCGACGTAGTTGTTGCCTTACAAATTTCTTTATTACTATTGAATTCAAAAGAAAGAAACAATAAATTGAAAGCCGCCAATGCTGATTTATTTATTCCATGAAAAAAATTCATAGCTACCAATTTATCTTCATCATCGCATAAAGTCATAAAGAGCATGATCAACCAAAGGGAGGGAGTGTAATAAATTTTTACATTAAACACTCCTTAATAAAGCATCACTTCCCTTTAAATGGTTGAAATTTTTTAATGAGAAATAATAAATTTTATGTTATTTATTGTATAAATCCCTAAGCATAAGCTAATCATATAATACAACCTCAATTGGAGAAAAGTACATCAAATCTAAATAAATTATGGATTCTACTAATGAGTACCTTCTAAAAATTATATATATATATATATATATATATACACACACATAAATTAGACAATCTTACCACATTAAAATGTCTCGACACTTGTGTCTAACTGAAGTGGTAAAATGGGGTGAGAAATGAGTATATATATCTTAAGTTCAAGCTACAAACTTATGGTAAATATCCGCTCTTTAGCAAAATTTTTTTTGAGGATAATACAATGAATTCTCATTATATTAGATAAGTTTCTTATGCATAAATATTTATTTAGAAATCATCAGACAAACAAACAAACTAAACCAACCAACCAACTAAAGCAATATTAAATTAGATAAAATCTACACATATTTTACACATGGTTAATTAACTAACTAAACTAATATTAAATTAGATAAAACCCACATGTAATTTATATATAATGGAACTTGAACTTAATACTTCAAATTTAAGGGAAAATACACCTACCACTTCAACTGAAGCTTGAGTGCACCCTCCCAACAAATTAACTAACCTTAAAGGGCATATAATTGTTAGCAAAACCCTTAAATTATTATAATGCTTATAATTAACTCTTTGTAGTTTTTAATAAAAAAAATTAAAATCTTTTGTTTAAATACACCCAAAAACAAGAGAAATTATTAGATAGACCAAGCCTACCACGTCATCCGTAGGTCCAATTAATGAAATTGTGACAACTCAAATATTATTATATAATCACTAAAACCCTACCACAATTATATCATTAATTTAAGGATTTACTTTTTAGATGCTCTTTCTTTATAACGTGGGATTAAACATTTGACAAATTAGTGCCTTAATTTTGAAAAAAAAAATTAAATTATCACAATTTCATTTAACAGGTCTACAAATAACGTAATAGGTCCGGCTACCCAATAATTTGAATTTCTCCAAAAACAATATAAAATGAACTTATTAGTCATTTTCTCTCCAAACCGAGAATTTGGGGGGAGAGGGAAAAAAAATTAGGTGTGGGATGGGTTGGGTGCATTCGGAATCACGCCCCCCCGATCTACCTATCATTTTGTTGGCGGGAACAGACGGCTATTAAAATCTATTTACACTTCTGTTTCTTTTTATGTCAAAATCATTTGTCACAAACGTTGGGTGGTTGAATCGCTCTGAATCTGATCCTCCTATTTAAGCTCATCCTATCGCCAGAGTTTTGCTCAAACATACTCTCCTACACTCACCTTCTGCAAGGTAAATGAATAAATTTCTCTCATTTGAATCTGTTCAAAGGGGCTTTTCTTTTCCATTTTCATTGAATTCTTTGTTGTTGTTGTTGTTCTTCGTTTTATGTTAGTGGAATTGGAAATGGATTCCGCAGCACTGCACGACGAGATCGACTCGTTCTTCGACTCCGCTCCACCGCTTAAAGATGCCGCTAAAATCACGGACAAATTGAATAAATTCATCGAATTCAACTCTCCCTCATCCGGTAACAAAAATGTCCTCGGTAACTAATCAACTAATTTTATACGTATTTATCTACCGTATACTTGTACGTATGTATCCCTCCCGTGTCATTTTCAGGGAAAGGGAAAGCGAGGAGAGTTGTTTGCGTGACATCTGGCGGAACTACGGTTCCTCTGGAGCAGCGCTGTGTTCGATATATTGATAATTTTAGTTCAGGCAATAGAGGAGCGGCTTCCACAGAGTGAGCAGTGTAGACATTTTTTTGGTCAAGTTGTATTTTTAGTTCGGGTGTATTCTTTAACTGGTTGGACTTTTTTTCTTTTTGCTTCCCAGGTATTTCATAAAGGCTGGATATGCGGTTATATTTTTGTATCGAAGGTGAATTTTTTGTTTGTTGATTGTTGGGGATGTATTGGGTAATTATGCTTGTTTGTGTTTAGTGGTGATAAGTGTAGTGGTTTTTGTTGTGTGCAGGGGAACCTGCCAGCCATATTGCAGGTCTCTTCCTGAGGATCCTTTGCTGGAATGTTTTGAGTTCGCTGATGAACTAGATATTCAAGGTTTGGATACTGTCTTATGGGTTAAAGCAACTTGTTAAGGAAGGATTTTGACAATTTATATCGGCCCTTGAAAAGGAGAGAGACAAAAGGGTTATATGAACAGCATGTTATGTGCTATGACAATGATCTTTAAGCTTTACATGTGAAAAAATGGTCTACCTTTAGTGTTTCCTACTGAGTTTATTGGTTTATGTCTAATATTTCAGTGCGGAAACCACATTCTGAAGCAGTGAAGGGGACCATTAGGGATCATCATGCTGTATGGACTGTTGATATTGCTTAATTTTTCAGTCTTCTTACTTTCATCTTTGACCTCAATTTGGCTTTTGGCTCTTATAGTTCATGATTGCAAGCCTAATTAGCCACTTTATACTTTGTTGCAGGCAGTGTCAGGCGGGCTTCTTTTGAAACTACCCTTTACAACTATATTTGAGTATCTTCAGGTTTGGCTTCAATCAAATTTTATATCATCCCTTGAGGTTCTTTGCAGTAACTAACTGCCACTGTAGCAATTTCCCCTAACATGGGTTTTCTTAATTGTTGCCTTCTGTTTTCTTTGATGTATTGAGATTTGTTTTGGACATTTTTGTACCTTTGGGTAGTAATGATATGTTTTCCATGGGTGTTGTGGTTTCTAATAGCTTCAACTATATGGTTTAGTATATTATGGTTTTGGGCTTTGCACTATATGCTTTTTCATGGATGAGCGACCCTTTGGTTATAGTAATAGCCTAGGCTGAATGTTCTCCAATCTCCCATCTTTGCGTCTGGCGAAGAGAAATTATTGTAGCTTTAGCTGCAAAGGGTTGGTGGCCACTTTATCTTTATGAACTTCTGACTCAGAGAGACATTTAGGAGAAAATGTGAGGCACTGAATATAGTGTTATATTTTGGTAATTTTATAGTTGTCATGGTCAATTTCACTGTACTTTTTGTGATTACTCAACTGAAAAATTAATAAATTCATCCTTGTACAGTGACCATCTCTTATATCTTGAATGTTTTTTATTGAAAGAGCAGATGTTACGGATAATTGCACTATCAATGAGAAGCCTTGGGCCTCATGCAATGTTTTATCTTGCTGCTGCTGTCTCCGACTTTTACGTTCCATGGAAGAGCATGGTAATGTTTCTGTGTAATGTGTCATTTGAAGCAACCTTTTAACTATCCCTTTATTGTTTACCAAAAACGCTGATTAATTACATAGGCAGAGCACAAGATTCAGTCAGCATCTGGGCCGTTGGACATGCGACTTATGCAAGCGCCAAAGATGCTTTCAGTTCTAAGGACGGAATGGACTCCCATGGCTTTCTGCATATCATTCAAGGTTAGACATGGTGGTGCACTCACTTAAATGTTTTTTGGGAGTGCGGAATTGTTGAAAAGTGGTTGTTGAAATGAAATTTTCTGTAGTTTGACACAATGATTCAGTTTGCTTTAATTTATCCCTGTTTTTCTCAACAGCTTGAGACGGATTCAAAAATTCTCTTAGAGAAGGCCAGTGCAGCTCTTAAAAGGTACAAAATGCATTCAGTTGTGGCCAATGAGCTGTCAACAAGGAAAGAGGAGGTCATAGTTGTGACAGTTGAGGGGAATATTTTGGTTCACCGTGACAAAACTTTGACTGGTTCTGATGTGGAGGATCCTTTGGTTAAACTCCTTGTGGACAGGCACTCAACTTACATTAAAGAATCTAGCACATGATCTTCAAGCAAACAGGAAATACTTGATATTACAACACAACCTTCAAAATCATACTCCTTACACTTTGAATTTTCCCCTTCTATTGAAGAACTTTCCTTTCATTAATGCAGTTTTCCTTCCTCGGCTGTTACAAAGTCTTAACAGATTGTTTCCCTTTACTGTTACACAGTGTCAATGTCTGTAACCAGTTGTTTTAATATTTTTCAAGTACTCATTTGAAAGGATTCCACAGACTGTGGACTCAATAAACTGATAAACTGAAAATTTGCTGTATGGCCAGTCTAATTGCTTATCCACATTAAAGAAAAGTGGAATAATAAATGCCAGCTCGTGTCAAACTTTAGTGTTCTTGTTTTTGCTTTCCTCTTTGAAGTGTTCAAATGAAGTTCAAGTAAGATACCACTCATGGTGAAAGTGACCTGATTATACCTAGCAGCTACATGTCTACAGCTTAGCAGAGCAAAAGACAACGCCAGCTTTCACTGGTTCTTTTAGTCCCTCGGCCTAATGCTCACGTCTTTACTCGTTACCCCCACCAAGCAGCAGTCCTACAGCACGGCCGGTACCTATTGGGTTTACAGGTATTATCTACCCAAAATAAAAATTCTAGTTTTACAGCATTCTTGCACTCAATTGTGGAGATGAAGAGGTTCACGAATAATCCTAAAAGAATAGGTTTGGCTTTTAAGATGGTCCCCTTCTATATTCACCTACCTGACCCAATTGGGCACCGGCACATGCTGACAAGACAACCAAAAACAACATATGCCACCATGCATAAGAGACGAGAGAAAGGAAACGTTCAAACGTGAATAAGGATTGAGAATAATGATTTCTTTCTTAAACTTGGAACAATTTTATATACATTTTCTTCTTTTCCTTTCTTTAAGCGTTGACGATAAACTTGGAACAAATATGTATAAGCATTGACGATCTAGTGTGCTATATTAAGAATTACATTGGCCTATATGTACAACATTTTCTACGGTGATTCATCATCTTTATCGAGTTCAAGGCCTTCTGCTGCTAGAAGCTGATTTATAACCTTTCTCTTTTCTTCCTCTGCTTTCTTTCGCATCAAATCCCTTTTCTTTAGCACAAGGGTATGCCGCTTAAGAGTACTGCTAAAATGTTCCATTGATGCCTTCTTTTCCTTTGCCAAGATTTTTCTCTCTTCTTCTGGATCTATCTGAAATTCCATCCAAATATAAATTCTGAGATATTCAGCAACATGGAGCTATATGGGTGAGACTCAAAATTAAAAAGTTGCACAACATGGTATGAAGTCAGTTGTGTATAGAATAATAATAAAAAAAAAATAGTAACAACAGTTGTAAGGATTTTGAGACACAAGCAGAAATTAGTTTCAAGCCCTGGTCAGAGGCCTTTCCACGTTCATCAAATTCTAAACTGAAAATTTATTTCTTTAGTTCAACCATGTGTGCACTAAAATCAGATTCCAAAGCCCTACACTGGGTATGAGTATCCCATAAATAGGATTGTAAACCAGGCAACAGGAAAATGCAGAATATGTTTAGAAAGCCCCCAACTAAATTTGCACCAGTAGAGAAATTTCAGAAACAGCTAGTTACCTTAGACCGAGCAAGACGGCGGGCACGGAGATTCAACTCAAGCTGCTGTTGCTCAGCCCAAGCTGCAACAGCCATATCTCCCCGCTGATCCCAAGCTTTTCGCTTTTTCATAAGCCACTCCATCCACGCTTGAGATGCCTGTAAGAACATTTATCAGTAATGCCACATTTAAGGGGCATACTAACGAAAAGTCAAATAAGGAAAGAAAATTGAAATTTGCACAAATTTTAGAATAACAGGACTTTCACCATCCTAAACGATTTGAATAATACATGACCTCTAAATTAACAGGAAATCTGTCTACAAGTTCCTCTATTAAGAATTTTAAGAATCAAGTTATAACCTGCTCATATAAAATGTAAAGCAGCAAGATTTATGATTGAAAATCATGAAATGAATTTGAATTGAAGCTTTTAGATCTTTCACTGCACAGCTTAAATCTAAAGTATATTCCTTTGAACACTTAAAATAATCAACAAGTGCTTGTGATGAGACCTCCATTAGAGATGCAGAATATCCAAATAGACCCAAGCAAAGTTCCAAAAAGTTCATCATACCTTCATTGGATTGACTCGGTTATCCATATCATATTGCCTCCGTCTCTCTGCATCTATAAGCAATTCATAAGCAGCTTGAATCTTAATGAATCTTGCTTCAGCAGTTTCACCTTCTTCAAGAGCCCCTTTACCATCATAGACTTCAAAATTGACAATTGATAAGTTAGTAAGAATAGATGCCAAAAATTTTTAGCCAAATAATAAAGCACAACAAAATTGCAAAGAAGGATAGATGTTGAGAAGTGGCCATATTCCGGTGAACTCCACGGAAACATCAATTATAGCATCAAGCTTTTTAAACTTAACACTTACATAAAAGCATTACACTCTCTTCCCAGCAGTGTCAGATGCAGAGTTCTTGGTTGATGCAGACACATGCATTTCATATGGGAAACAAAAGATACCTTGCCGTCTAACATACCATTTCCCACTACCATAGAAAGGACTACCGGAATGATAAGCAAATGCTAACAAATGAATCGACGCACAACGCCCTTAATTGATTTGATATTATGACCTTACAAAAATATTTAACTTGAAAATTAAAACATTTTGAACGTTTTGAGATCATGATAAAGAGCACATACCATCTGGATGATAGAATTTGGCCAAGCGTCTGTAGGCAGTCTTTATCTGTTCATCATCAGCATCCCTTTCTAACTCTGTTGATTCAAGAAATCAAAATTCCAATTTAAATGATTACTTCCGCAAACCAAACGAAAAGCTTTTCTCATCAAGCTAACAGGGTATAAGTTTTGGAAAAGCAATAAAAACAATTACCAAGGGTTTCGTAGGGAGATTTTTGATCTGTCCAATTGGATGCCCTAACGACGGTTCTCCTCTGATTGACACGAAACCAAGGCTCCTTCTTGCTCAAATCTCTGGACAAATCGAACCAAGGAGAGAACAAAGATGGCCCGAAATTAGGGTTTCGAAAGGAAACCCTAATTCTCGATCGAGCTTGATTGTGATGGTGATGGTGGTGCCTGCTACAACACACGAACGAAGAAAACACAGTGTGCGGTCTACAAATTGTCCTCAAATTGCTCATTTCTTTTTCTCTTTTTCTGGGGTTAGTTATGAGATTAAATTATCAAAACAATAGAAGAAAAAAAGGGAAAATTATTTTTAGGAGAATTGAAAAATTAGGGTTTTATTTTGGGGTGAGAAATGGGGAATTTGCATGGGATTAACGGTTGAGTCGGAAAAGTAAAAAAGAGACGTGAAGCAAGTGGAAGAGGTTCTGATAACGAACATTTGAATCTGACAGAATCTTGGTTTTTTCATTTTAATTGTTTTTTGTTTTGTTTTTTCTGTCTACATACAAATCCCTTCATTTTAATTTTCCATAAAAAATAAATATTTAAATTTATTTATTTTTTGCCCCTTTTTCCCGGGAAATATGTGGACGGTTTGAAGCCTGCAACAGTTCGGTCTGGCGCCTTTTGCTTTGGCCACGAGTACCGAGTCCAAATTACTCTCAACTAAACAATTAACAAATTTTTTTTATTTTAGGTATAAATCCTCAACGTCGAACTTCAAGCGAGAGAAGCTCCCTCAAGCCTATATATATATATATTCGAGGATATAGAGATTCAAACTCATATTTTTGAACAAGAAAAGCTTATATCAACCACTTTTACTAAATGGTTAGGTGTCTTAATGAGGTTTATGTCTTAATTACACCGAATGTTCTAAATCAAGACATAAACCTCATGAAGTACAACTTAAGTACCGGTCCAAATCCAGTTCACAGAAATTTAAAGAAAGGATTATTTCTGGCTATGCTTCGCCAGCAGCAGAAGGAAAAAGATCCCATTTCTCTTCATTTCTGATAGTCTTATGTCTTTGATTTGACGCATAAAACATGCTGAAGTTTTTGTTCCACTAACTTCAATAACCCAAAAAGGCCAAAAATAATGCTAATGACAAGCTTATTACCATCTGGCCAAAAAAAAAGACAAGCTTATTACTAGTATAGTTCTCTAGTTCCCAAACGATATAGTAGTACTATACAGCACCGGTAAATCTAACTTTAATCACCTAAAACTCTTCTTGATACATAGCATAAGGACTTATATTTACAGGTTTTATGCTCAAGAAGTTTCTTTGAAAAATTATAAGCGCATAATTATTGTAGTTCATACAACAAGACCTCCAAAAATACGTTTCCTTACCAACCCGAGGAAGAAGCTTCTTGTGACTACAGCCTACATATGTTGGGGGCTCTCTAAGTTCTATCTTCACAGACTAGGCAGGTTCACGTGGACGAGCCGCCCAAAGTGAACTGAGAGCACGTAGGCGGTGAAAGTATTCCCCCAAGATGAGTAAACCTCGAGCTGCCTGACGGGTTGTTAGGATTCGAGCCATCTGCTGCAATGTCTGTTGGCGTAGGTGATCAGCCTGTTTTTGGGAAAAGCACAAAATCCAGTAAACAAGTGTAAAATGTAAATTTTAGGGCCATAGACTTGAGTACTATTTGACAATCTAGACAACATTTCCCTGGAAATAACATTCCAGATAACAACTTCATTTCATTTACCAATCATAATTTGTTTTAACAAAAAAAAAAGGAACAACAAATTTGATAATGAAACATAATGTCATACCTGGTTTACAAAGCCCTCAAGGGCTTCCAATTTATCTATTGCAGCAGCCATTTGAGCTCTGTAGTTCCCCAAACTCAAGTCAGCTGCCACACTCTGGGCCAAATTCAGCTGGAGTTTATCAATTCCTTGGGAAAGAGCATCTTCAGCTTGCTGTGAAGATTGTCTAAGGTTACATACCTCCAAATGTTGTTGATCAGTCAAGGGCTCAATTTGTGACGTGATAACCTGCACAAACAGACTTCATAGTTTCATAATTTACAAACTGATGCATCAATCCTACAATAGTTGATTATCATAAAGCTCTTGATCTCAGTAGGCATCTCCTCAGACATGGCAGCTTTAGGAACAGACAGAAGGGTCTCAACACGATACCATAAAATAAAGCATATCTTTTACAACCTAACCTTTTTCAAAGTTTGAGCACTTGCAAAAGAAACGAATGACTTAAAAATCTCAGGAATGAAACTTCAGAGAGTTTAGATACATACTTATCCCCCCTTTTACTCTTTACTATTAGTAATACACTAACTAAAAAGTGAAGCAACAGTTAATCTTGACTGGTGAAATAAAGGGTACTTGTTTCTGCAATTGCATCTCACAATTTCATCAGGATAGATACATGCTGCTCAGAAAGAAACTATTTCAAAACATGGACAGATGTCCATGATTCTACTCTCCTGTTTGCAGTTCAGATATCTTATGCGAGAGTCATTGCAGAGAAAGGTCAGAAGGCAATTTGAGTAGCATTTTTCTTTACATGCCATTGGTTGGCCTAACCTTGTTCTGCTGCCACGAACATCTAAATTCCTATTCATGCAATTAGGTATATGATAATGCAAAAGAGGACTTGCTAAACAATATTCAACAATAGGGCAATGATCACCATAATAACTAACCAATAAAAGATGGGCAGTCTTTTGAGAGGGAAAAAAAAAAAAAAGAGCTATATGAGAATAAAAATTACATTTAAAAGCTCTGATGGGCGGAATCCGCCAATCCAGTGGAAAAACCGCTCAGCTGAAGTTCTCCAAACTCCTGAGATCAAATAGAAGACATCTGCTTTTGCAGCATCTGCCTTCATGCGGAAAAGATTGCAATAGTGGTTCAAGCCACTTTCTACCAGTATGCGAAGCTCTATATCGGTAATGTGTGCCTGGAGTGCACTTCTAAGTTCACAAATCTGTTTATTTTGCTCTTCAACCCAATGTCCATATTCCATCTCAAATGCAGTGATCCCTGCCAAAATTCAAATTAAACTATTCTCAAGAAGAAACCAAGATGTAGGAACTCGACATCTACACAAGAAATATGATACATAAAAGAGAAACCATTGTTCATGATTGGTTATTGTTGATGTGGCATAAGGTACAATATGTCTCCTTTCTTAAAAGCTATATCAAAGAAATCCATAAAAATTCCAAAACACATTAATTCCAAAACACATTAATTGTTGTGTTTTGCATTGAGAGACCTTCAGACATCATGTTGTGAAAACAAACCCTATGCCACTGATATGTTCAATAGAAATGGGCTCCTATAGTCATATTCAGGAGGCCTAGCTTTCCATAAGCTTCTGAGAAATTCTGGTCAGGACAGAGAACATAATGGATATCAATTTTCTTCAACTAATCTAATTGCATAAATGCTAATCCCTCTGCCAAGTTTCCAAAAGATCCAAATCTAAGGGCCAGAGCCGGGGAAAAACGGGTAAAGAGAAACGGAGCACAAAGAAAAGAGATTTTCCCTTAGTTTTGTACGAGGTTTGTAGCAAAGAAGGGACCCAATTAAACTGAGATTTTGATAGAGAGAAAGGAAAAGCATTTGTTTGCTATGCAAGAGAGGAAACCATTTACCATTACTGACAATTTGCAATATACAAGAGTCAAAAGTTGTGAAGATAGAATGCTGTGCCTTTCCTTTAATTGATCAAATATTAGCAAAGACTCTTATTAATGATATAGATCCTAGTGGAGATTTTAAAAGATTACTCATCTGGATTTCCAACCACGCAAAATATCGTTACAAGGAATGTCATCAGAATAGTAAAAGAACGAAAAGAATCCAAAATTTATTTCAAATTTCACAGATTAGAATATCATATAGCTTGATTTTAAAAACTAATAAACATGCAAGCATTCTAACTTCCATTCATGACATTATGGAATAATACCATTGAACTATAATGGTCAGTGACATCTTATAAAAGTACTAACAAGATGACTAAAACTTGCTCATCAGAAAACAAGCACCGTACCGCAGTAAAATGTTGGGAAGTTAAATATAATATGTCCAAGCCAATCTGTAAAGAAAACAATGATAGCTGAAGCAGATGAAATCACAAACCTGAGTTTACAGTTCCAGACAGTCCAAAATAACCAGTATCTGATGCACTGCTTATGTATATACCCTGCATTAAGGCATTGACTAATTGATTACTTATGCCAAATTTAGAAACCTGATTGACAAATATATGCATTTTCTATGGGAAATAAAAAAATGCATTGTTAATAAAAAGGGAAACCATTCTGGGAGAGTGTGTGTTTTCATTTCACCTGCTGTCTAGCTCTTTCCAGCTCTTGCTCCAATTGAGCTAGCTTCAAACGACTTGATTCTAACTGTTGAACGTAGGCCTGTAAGATAAGATTAAATCATAAATCCTTGTATATGTCCAAACAATGAAAAAGTGCCACAAGCAAATGCTTTATATACATGCATTATCCCTCTACCTTTTTTCGCAGCCGGCTTTTACGAGCAGCTTCACGATTCTGTGCTAGACGTCTTTGTATCTGCAAATATTAAGTGTGTTTGAAAAATGATAAATACAAGTGAAACAAGGAGGAGGTTCAGAATAAACAGATTTAGAACATCAAACCGCTATTACATGGCAGCAGAAAAGATAATTTACTATTGCTGGAAAACTTAGTTATCCACAAAAGAATTTTCTACCTAAGAATAAAGACTCAAGGAGTTTAGTAATGCTTTTCCATTTTCCTAAAGAAAAAAAATATTTTCTCGTATTTACTTGAATAAATAAATAAATAAATTCTCATGCCTGAACTTAAAATTATAATAATTTGAAGCATATCAAAAGCACAAGTACTCATGAGTAGCACCTACAACATAAAGGCTAGCCATGGATAAACAGTGAATACAAAGCTATCTTAAGTTAAATGTTCTTGAAGGGAGGAAAAGGGGGGAGAGAGTGGAGAGAGAGGACATGGTACGAATTCTCACCTTATCAGTGGGCTTGTTTGCTTCTTGATCACTTCTGGAAGGTTCAACTGGTTCACAAGACATATATTCAGCCTATGATTGGAATCAGAATAGTTAGAGCCTGTGATTTAAAGAAAAGCTCAAGCATCACAGTGAATAATACTTCACCTTGTTGTCAAGCCTAACATCCACCTGCACAATTGTGGATGACCCTGTATTTGGACTATCATCACTGTTGAAGGCATCTCCCCATCTGCTTATCTGGTGGAATTGCTCATATATTGCCATTCTTCTGGTAAGTTCAGTTGTGGGAAAGATCATACTCTAACAAGCAACTGAAACACAACAAGAAAGAGACAAACAGCTGATTCATTGATTGTTTTTAGCACCAGAAGGATGCATAGCAAAAATTAAATGGAACTTTTCTTCTTAGACGAAGGAAAGAGATGTATGCAAAGATGTCAACGGTAAGAGAAGGAGAATAGAACAACAAACAAACCCCTCCCCCACCCCCCCCCCCCCCCCCCCCCCTCTTCTAATGAAACCAAATTCTGGTTCAAGGACGCACAATGAAAGATTTCAACAATGCTCACACAGCTCCTTACCTCTGTTTATGGACAGATCTCCATGGCTCATAAAAATATACAGCGGTAGAATTCCTAACAAGATCAGCAGCAAACATCACTTCAATATAAGACAAAGTGGGTTAAAAGAGCCAACAACAACTATGAAGAAAAATCGCTAAGGGTAGGGTTAGCAGAAGCAATATGACAAAGCAATTAAGGAGCAGAAAAGTGACCGATAGGTTGATCTTGACATGATCAATTGTCCTTCTTCGGAACAGAAGAGGAAGTTAACAGTTTGAGTTATGTTTAGAGTATCTCTCGCTAGTAGTATCAACACTGACCGATTAAGGATTCTGGTTTTCTCGTAAGGTAAAAAAAATGACCAGAAAAGGAATTAACTTCGCTTATCGAAGAACATCTGTATCTAGACATCATGCAGATGGGAAATAGCAAAACTAGTAACAGGGTGTTCCCTCTTCCCTTCTGAACCTTAAAGCATAGAAAGCCCCATTAAACATTTTCAAGCCTTAAGAATTCCCTTTACATGAAGATTGCCTTAGGAGAAACCAGTAGATCAACCTTATTGCAATTTCAGAGCCAAAACAAGGAACTAAAGCCACTAAGATATGCATCTAGAGTTCCAAAAACATTGCCGACAGAAAAATTTATGTCTAAATTTTCCTCCAGGAAGAAAAAGCCCCATAGAGGAGTCAACTTGATCAGCTAATGACATAGACGGTCAAGTATACATCAGTTCACTTCACAATCATGAACTAAACCACCAGACAACCAGCTCAAGTTTTACATTCAGCTCATGCTTTCAGTCTGACTCGGCTCACCTCCTAAACTAAACACCAAGCAAAACTTCCCAGAATTGGCGCCAAAGTTACATGTTACAATCATCCACCAAGAAAACCAAAGTTTCTACTTAGCCACCATATATTATTAAGAACCTACAGATAAGAACATGATCAGCAAAAACTCAAAACACCCCACTAGACTACAACAAACTTACTTGAATTATGCGAAGAACAAAGGGAAAAGAAAAAAACAAAAAAGAAGAAGAACAAAAGATTGAATCTTTCAAATTTTCAACTTTCTCAACAACCCAAAAAGGAAACAGAAAAAAGATTGAAAATTGAGAAACTTTACCAACTAACCTTATGAATCAACTGAATTTCCAAAACCCAAAACTTCTTCAATCAACAGAGTCCAAATGACACTGAGAAAAAGCTCTGTTGTTTCTGTAAAAACAGCACCTTCCCAAAACTTCTCGAATGCAAACAAAGAATCAAAAGCAACCCACAAAAGAAATACTTAAATAATTAGAGAGAAAGAAAAGAATGTGTAATGCTAATTTAACCAAAACGCTACAGTCAAACGTTAACGTCTGAGTGTTCCCACTTAAAGCAGCAGAAATATAAATAAGCAAGCAAAAGAAAATGCCACTTCCAACTTTGACAAAAGAAGGGAAGAAAAAAATGCGCATAACTTTTTATCCTACGCACCCAACACTCCCTTAACCTACGCCACTTATTACCTCAATTTGTGTCACCCTTTAACGTCCATAACTGACGTCATTTCCCGGGCAAATAAAATAACGAACCCTTCCCCTTCCCCCGCCTCACTCCCCCGAGGATTTTCTGGTTGACTAGTTCTCGTCCCACGTGGAGCAAAATCATTGGATGGTGAGTTTGGTAGTTGGTAAAGATAGCAGACAGCCACTCAATTTTCTGTAGAGTTTCATTCTTTTCCATTTTTTCTTTTTCTCTTTCTTTTTTGCCAAACAGTAATATATTTCTAGAAAGTAGAAACCAAAGGAAATTACTTTTCTGCATTAATCAAATGCATAAGCGTCTAATCTTATTTCGTTAGTCAATATAAATGTATGTGGATTTAAATATTTATTTTTCTGTACTTAAACTTTGACCACTAAAATTAATTATTTTTTTGTAAATCAATAGTATTCGGTAATAAAACATAAAAAATATATATTTTAAATATCATATAATAAAAAATAAATTACAAATATAATACGGAGTATATCAATAATGGAAGCATAGACTTTGGCACGACTCATCTGCCTTCTTTTAAGAGGGGTAGACGCATGGGACCATGGCTCTAATCATGACTTCTGCAATAATATTAAAAATATTGGAGAAAGGGGAAAAAATTGCTAATTTTAATTATTGCATGTCTCAAGAATCTTTTGTTTTTGTTATAAATTTCCCGACATCTAGTAATTATATTAGGTTTAAATTAATTTAGACTCGAGTCGTATTACATTTAGAGAGCGACGAAAGTTATTTTTAATTTAATTTTCTTCATTTATAATTCTCAAATTTAAAATCATATTTAAAGAACATCGAACTCCTTTGATTCTGTTCACAAAAATTGGTCTCAAAAAATCTTTTGTAATACTATTATCATTTCCTTTCTTACTTGATTTAACCAAAATGAAAGATTTTCTAACTCTAAAGCACATAATTGTCTAAAACATTTTGACAACAATTTCGATAATCTTATTATATTTTAAGGTGAGTTCAATGTAAGTAATGAATCCAAAGGTGTGAAATTAATCTAATTAATATAATGCATTTTGGGAGAAAATCCCAAAGTGGGTATGTCTGAAATCTAACAAAAGTCCAAAGTGTTTCCTTCTTGAGGGTGTGGAGGAGTGAACTGAAGAGAGCTTCTTCTCCAACTCAATGGTGGTGTGGGGAGTTGTCCCCACTCGTCTAAAGAAGGGGTCACCATGCACGTCTTATGTTTTTCCTTCTTTTTCCCATTTTAGAAGTGCTCAGTTTGGCGGAAGAAAAAAAGTGCTCATTTTGGGTGTCGTTTTGGGATTTTTCTTTTAACTTTGAAATATTGTTAGGTATAGATTGGGAATTTCATACAATCCAACAAAATTTCATCATTACCAATCTCAATAAAATTCTCTAGAAATTTTGATATTTTAGCTTTAAGCATTTAATTAATGTCAAAATATTTGTTTCGAAAACGTTACTTTGCATAGGGTTAAGATACGGATGAGTTCGACGCACAAGTACGTTTAATTTAAAAAAAAGAAGGAAGAAAAAACCTAAACTATATTCATTTGATATACTTACGTAAAGCTAGATACAATGCTTAATTAGCTTTACTTTTTTTTGCCATTTTTATCAATAAGTATAGAAGCGGATCGGATTAATTGTAATCCACGATAAAAACTATAGTTGATTGGTTATGTACAATGAAAACTAGCTAGCCGGCCAAGGGTCTATCATAAAGAGCAATAATTTGGAGATAAGAAAGAGCTCATGTTTTCCCCCTTTTTTGGGGTCTTTTGAAGAGGGGCTGCGTGCCTCATGCATGATTGAAATCATCTGTGAAAAACCAGCAAATTGCACATAAATCTGCCATCGCTATCACTCTTTTATGCTCTCACTTTTAACACATCTCCTGACCCACTCTATTACGTTGCAAACATGTACATCTACGTCAATAGGGATTGAATAAAATTGTAAGAGCTTGGGTTAGTGATATAGGATACTCGGATTCGAGCTCTCACAGATCCCTTTTGATAAGTAATCTGTAAATTCAAAAAACTTTACAAAAATAGAACCCGTAAACCCTCAGAGAGATTGATGACTTGTCCCGACCTTGGAGGTGGGACAACTTACCATACTCTTAAACTTTAATTTTATCAAAAAGAAAAAAACATGCACATCTACATTACTTATCCCCAAAATGGCTAGCCACTGCTGATTTAATACCAAACTGCAGAACCCTTTTTCCTTCACGTCTTCCCGTTCCAAGGGACCGGACAATGAAAAGGACTACCATGTACAAAGTGAAATCTAGCAGCTACGATAAAAAGAGAGTAAAATTAATCTTCCCATTAACTAAAGGGCAGGTGGTAGAGGTTTCTAGCCCGCTCCAAAAGCTGTAGCAAAAGCGGGGAAACCTCGTCTGAATTGCATTTGCATTTCGTTTAAAGTTGTTGATATTGAAACTTGCTAATCTGACTAGCTTATGCACTCCTACTCTCTCTCTCTCCCCTTTATTTTTTCACTCTCTTTGTCAGATTTTTCTTTCTTTTTTTACTACCTTTTTATCCAGACAAGAAGATAATATATATATATATATATATATATACATATATCCTACTCATTCTTTTCAGTCATCTCTTTTGGGTTGTTTAAGATATGCTTGACTAAAAAATTTTAACTACTGTAGAATCAGATGAGGGTACTTCAAACACAGACGTTAATTTTGACCATACTAAATATGTTATTTAATCATTATCGAAAAGACGACAACATATCAATTCTCTAAATTGTAAAGCCAATTACTTTTTTTTCTTTTTTTCAAATCTCTCGATATCTAATAATTACGTTAAACTTTGATTACTTTGAAACAAATGACTCGAACCTCAAACAGGATACTAGCTTAGTTACTTATGTAACACGATCTAATTTAATCTTAGTGGATCAATTGCTATTAATGAACTAGCTAGCTATGTATACTTCAACGCGAAAATAAGAAAATCATGCTTGCTTATTGGGATCTATATCTTTTGAACGTGTGGGACAATGGGCCATTGGAGTTTTGGTCTTGAAGTATATTCTTGTTTGGGTTCTTACATATGGAGATTCCAACATCAAAGTTAAGAAAGATACATTAATGCTGTGTCAACTTGCAAAAGGCCATTAATAAACTAAGAAAAACAAAAGGAAAAATTAATATACATTGCCAAGTGGCATGCATGAGAATGGGTATTTGCTATTACATACTTTTTGGACATGATTGCCACTGAGCAGATGAGCACTGAGAAATTATAATGCGGGATTTGTTTTTTACTTTCTTTCTTTCTTACAAAAATATCTTAACAAATTGTTGTATCCTATTTTTGATAGGATAATTAAGACTTTTTTTAAGCTTATGCTAGTTTAAAAAATTCTTTGAAAGAGAGAGAGTTATCAAAAGTAGTTACCTGATAGTTATCAAAAAATAGTTATTTAGGAGAATTTTTCTAGGAAAAAGATAAGATGAGTAATTAGAAACTTAGAATTAACTTCTTTATTCTAGTATATAGGAGTTTCAATGATGTAAAACAGGTATCCGATCAAAGCAATAGATCAAAGTTAATTTTTTTTACTGTTAGTTTTACTTTCATGTACTTTACTTTTCTTACATCTTAATTTAAATGTTTTAGTTTCTAGCCGTTTAAGTTTAAAGCAGTTCTTATTTTCTTTTTATTTTCTTTCTTGGGATATTTTCCTATGATTTTTCTTTGATTTTTTGGTTACTAAGAATTCCCCTCTCTTCTGCCAGAAGAAACAGGGATGAGAACTTTTTTTCATCGTCTGATGTTATAGAGATTTCGATTTTGGTTCAACACAAATATCATTATCACTATCAGTAACTATATATTTTAAGATTAAAACTAATCAAAGGACCCTTTTGACAAAAATGAGTTCATTGATGTACTTTGCCCTTTCTATAATTCCTTTGTTAAGCTAAGATTATTGGGTGGGGGGAGAGGAGAGGCGAGGGGGGTTGGGGGTGGGGTGAGAATCTGTGTCTACAGAGCTAAAGGGTAAAGACATCCACCATTGAAATTAGGTCATGTGGAAGTGACTTCAACTTTTTCTTTAATGCTTTGAGGTGGGAAGTTTTTGGATTCTTTCCTTCCTTTTTTTAATTTTGTACGTGTGAGCTAATGGGCTAATGGCATCGCCCCTTTTCCCCTTACCCATTACCTGTGGAATCTAAGACTCTAAGTTGTCTTTTAATATTATTGCTAACCAAACATAAGATAACTTTAAAAAATTAGTGAAATATTGAATCTTCTCCTTTTGAAGCAATTTGACAAATAAAAAGGCATCCCATTGCCGGCACAAGTTTTTGCCGCCGTCACCATTTTCTTTTTCTTTTTCTTTTTCATGCTAATTAACTAACTAAAAATGTGTCTATGTATTGTATATGTTTTATAGTAAAGAAAATCTTCACTAAAGTACACCCAAAGTGTACCAAACATGCAAGAGGATTTCTTAGTTTTGGAGTTTGAATCAGTGATTTTCCCAAGTAGTGGTAAACTGGTAATAACAAAATCGTCATGGGTTTGCTTAACCAGTGTTTATTGGCACCGGTTAAACTCAATTAATGATGATAAAAGATAACATTGAATTTTGTAAAGAGTAATAATAATTATTGTCAGAAAGTATTTAAATGACAAAAATATCTTTAGATTTATTTGGGACTAAATTTTGATCAGTTTATTTATATTTTTTGGCTAAAACCAAGGAATAAAAAATCGAACCAGACTGGTCGATTCAACCGATTGAACCGAAACCGACCACAAGTCCGGTCCGATAAGGGTCATTAATCGGGGTTTGTGATGAACCGTTTTTAAACCGGTTGGACCTGTTTAGTAAAAAATTTAAATTTTTTATGTTTTAAGTTATTTTTAATTAACTAACCCAAATCTAAAAAAAACCTAAATTAATAAAAAGTCTAAATTTTAATTTTTTTTATTATGTTTGAACTTTTGATTTTGAATTTTTGACCTTAAATTTTTCATTTTTTTGTTGTAATGTACTCCTACAATAAAAATTTAATTTGTGATACAAAATAATTTGTATTATTTATTTTATATTATGTGATGCACTAATATTTTATACTTTTTCTTATTTTTATGAATTTTTTGAAAATTTTTTAGTTGAAAATTTGAAATTTAAATATTTTAAGAAATTAATAAAATTAAAATATTCATATAACTGGTTCAAACGGTTCAATCGGTTAAACCATTGAACCTTTAGCCTCACCGGTTCAAGCACCGATCCGATTTTTTATTCATTGGCTAAAACTCTATGATAATATCTATTTTAAATTTTAAAATTAACCCTTAAAATTAAAATTTTTTATTTGGTGCTAAATTTTATAAACTTGGGGCTAAACTTAGTTTAAGGATATACCTGTCCTTAAAATTTTATAAAAGTGTATAATAAATAAAGTCTATAATAACTTTATACATTTCATATAAAAAATAAGATATTAATTGCCTGTTAACGTGTACCTATAGGCACCCGTTGGCAATTTCCAATCATCATAAGGGAAAAATGACAAGAAATAAATGACAATTAATATTTATTTGTTAACATCAAGAAGTGGGGATAAAGAAGAACATACTCAACTGTGTATAAAAGTCACCATATATGTCACCGTCTCCCAAAGGCAGCTGCCTTATATGTGTTACTCCATCCATTCTTTATTATATGATCTCTACCAATATTTCTTTTTATTTATCTTTTTATGATTTCAATAAAGTATTAATTATTTATTTTCAAATTTATAATTCTTTAGAATTGTACAAACCATTAAATACAGTACGTAGTTGTAATATTAAAGCACTTAACCTGTAAAGAGGAGGGAGAATTAAAAAGATTTAAGGTAAATTTAGAAAGTGAAGTAAATTTTATATAGAATTTTATTATTCAACTTTTTTAATCGAAGAAATTCGGTTATTGGGGTCATATATATAAGAATGAAGGGAGTAGCACCTTTTCTTTTCAATACAATCACCAAAAACATATTACGTAGTATAATTTTTTTTTTCAATCCTTTATATATTATTGGAATTTATATTTGATTGGAATTTACATTTGAGATAAAGATATATAAAATCCAATTCTTTAAATCGATATGTATATATACACACAAGATCATTAAGCGATTCGAGTCAGATATTAGGTACAATGGTGGAATTTAATTCTTAAGCATGCTATTGACGTCCTTAAAATGGACCATATTTATTATAGGAATCACTAGGAAATTATTAGTTTCTCTATATACTAGTGTATGTAATTTTTTGACCAAATATCCAAATTAGTTAACTTATGGTTTCGTTTATGTTTTAAGTAATATACTATGAATTAAAGTTGTGAAGAACTTTGGTGTCAAAAAATTAAGTAATAGTCCTTTCTCTGTTTTGGGCATTGCATGGCAAAAAAATTGAAACATTTGATGTAACATTCGATATCGTTGATGAGACCAAAGGATAGGGATAATTCTCCACTAGACGTCTCTTCTTTTCTTTTCTTTTCTTTTCTTTTCTTTTTTTCCCTTTTTCTTTTCGTAAGAAAATGAATTTTTTCTAAAACCTTTTTAAAAGCTCGCCACTTCATAATTAAATTCTTTTCTCCCCTACTAAATAATTCCCCCAGCTCGGAATAACAAGCTCCAAAAGACAGAAACCCTAGCTAGCAATTCCACCTAGCTAACTATCAGTACTACGTACTTTTCACCAAACATTGAAACAATTTTCAAAGAAAATTCTCTCGAAAGAACCTGGCAATCACTCCTCCTTCACCCAAGAGCTAGCTTATGAATTAAAAAGCACTTAAAGAACTAACCCTTTCGATCGAGGAAAGTTGCTTTATAATGTATATATAAGTCCCAAACAAAAAGAAGTATGAACCTTTTATAATTTTTTTCCTGTTTGATTGGAAAAAAGCACAGAATATATATAAGTGGCTGTACAAATGTATCTGGGGTTCCACAAGGTATCAAGAAACTATGTATATGTATATATATGCAGCCATATGATACATTGACAGGCATGGAGAAATCAATAATTATGTTTGGTTTGATTCTGCATTGTTTTTTTTTTTTTCTCTCTCTCTCATATTCTTTTTAATGTGTGTTTTCATCAATGGATAGTTGGATACTATTCTATGCTAAATTTGGTGGCTTGAAATGAGGAAAGATTTGAAGCCAGTGGAAGTGCTTTTCCTATCAATATATCATTTTTGTTTTCCCTTCATGTGGTGTGGCCTAAAAGTCTAAAAAGTGCAATTTCAAAGTTGCAAAGCTAGCCATTTAGATTCCCAATTGAGGGTATCTCGGAATTGGAAGGGGATTCTTAATTCTTCCTGATGTAACCATTAACAAATTAAAACCCCTATGCGTGGGAATATTCTCACGTCACGTGCGATGGTGGCTAGGGTTTGCAACTCATAAATACATTATTAGACTTACTCAAGGGTCGAGTTTGTCATCTGCCGACGTCCACGGATTGTGTCAGCCTAGAGTGATTGTTCGACATAACAAATTAGTAACCAAGTGGGTTAATTTCATCTAGCTCGACTCACGAGCACCTCTAATGGTCACATATAAGTCTAATATATTTAGTTAATCCGATTGTATATTTTGAAGAAAATTTTGGGTGGGGCTGAGAATTTTGTCAATTGTCATCATCTTCTTAAAGGGCAGCCCTAGGAGCATTAGTCTAGTAAAAGTGGTACGAAAAAAAAAATTTTAGGATTCGTCAAACTGAAATGTCACGCTCCCCATATGTTCGGTCCTTGGGGCAAAGAATTGAAGGGGCGTTCATTCGATTGAAATGTCAGCTTTCACTTCTGTCAAATCTTTGGTTACCATTTTCCTTTGCCTACGAATCCAAAAGGCTAAGAGAAGCACAATGTCTAAATGCCACGCCCTGCTGTCCGCAAAATGCATTGAGACCTGCTTCGTATGAACGCATGCTTCATTATTAACTTTCCTTCCAAAATTTTGGGACCATCTTTGCTTTAAGAATTCTAAATATATAAATTTGGAAGAATTATAAGCATAATTATAATATTGAAAAAAAAAGTGATACTACTAATTCTTTTTAACTAGTAATTTTGTAATATATAAATTGTTTTTTTTTTATGTATACTAAAAATGGTTAATTGCTTGTAAAAGTAAAGTTTACCATAACTTTACAAGAAAAGTACTAGTAATTATTTTGTCGGAAAAATACTGAATTTGTAAGAAAACTGTTTCAACAATCCAATCTCTAATTGGGCTTGGCTCACAAGAAAGCTGAAGAACACTTCACTGGAGTTAGTCTATAAGAAATGAGTCTTGGCCCAGTAAAAATGGAACCACACGCGAGAGAAAGCTCCTTCCCCGCCCAAAACTACCACATTTAACGATTTTAACGGTCAATCAATTGTTCCACCCACACCAAAAATGAAAGAACACACTTAAAATTAAAAGGAGTATTGATGAAACGAGCTTTGATTGTTTGGGCCTTGACTCTTTTTTTCTTTTTTGGCAGTCTTATCTCTATCGATATCCCAACAAATTAGCAAGGAAATCAGGTATGGCTGTTAAGATGATTAATCTTCTCTCTCTCTCTCTCTCTCTCTGCCACCTCTAAAAATAGGATCCTCCTCAACAAATCCACATCTCCCAGATTGTTTCCCACGCCTTCTTCGATCTTTCTGGCAGCTCTCACCATTTTCTTCACAATTTGATACAAAAACTTTTGTTCTTGTTTAAGAGTTATATGTCACTATGTTTCTTTAATTAATTACTTGACTGTATATAAATCCCTTTCACTTTCAGTCCAATATTTTACTTCATTTAATTGATAGTGTTTGATCAGTCAACTCAACTCTGATCTGATCTCAATATTGGATCATTAAGCTTATAATGCTTGAAGGGTTTGAACTGTTATTGATCTAGAGACCAAGAAGAAAGGGTTAGTCTTGTTTTCCTTGGAAATTTTGATTAGGATGTGAGTTTTTATTGATTGATTGGTGAATGGGAGATTGATTCATGATGTCTCTAGATAGAGCTGAGGGGCAACAGTTTCATCCTCTGGCTAGACGGAGTTGTCTATACAACCTCACTTTTGATGAGGTGCAAAGTCAGCTTGGAAATTACATAGGCAAGCCTTTGAATGCTATGAATTTGGATGAGTTGCTGAAAAGTGTCATAGCTGTTGAAGAAGGATTACTGCAAAATCCTTCTTCTTCATCATCTGCTTCTTATTCTTTCTTGCTTGAGAATTTCAATTTGAATGGGACATTAAGTAAGAAAACAGTCGACGAGGTTTGGAAGGAAATTGTTGATCATAGCAATGACAATGCAATGGATAACCAGTTTGTGCAACATCATCAATTGACGCTTGGAGAAACAACGCTCGAGGATTTTCTACTTCGTGCCGGTCTTATCAACACGGGGACTCAAAATGGTGTCCTTAATCCTCAACATTTCATGGCAGTCAATCCGATGGCAGTGGTTTCACAACAGGCAGATTGGTTGCAGTGCCAAATGAGTACTACTGTCCAGCAGCAGCAGCAGCAGCAACAACAACAAATCACAATAATGGATTCGAATTTTAGTGTTCCTTCCGGGTCAGTCTACGAAAGCCAAGTTGTGGATGTTGGGTACCCGGAGAACCAACTGGCTATAACAATCCCGATGCCTGCAATGTCTGCAACATCTTCGGATTCTCAAGCAATTACTAGTGGAAAGAAGCACAAATATTCAGATGTGATGGAGAAGACTATCGAGAGAAGACAGAAGAGGATGATCAAGAACCGTGAGTCAGCAGCAAGGTCGAGGGCAAGGAAGCAGGTTGATATATATATATATACTCCCATATGAAATCTTTAATGAGCTTTTTCTTCCAAAGAAGGTCCATGCATGCATTTAGCCATTATAATGTGTATCTGTTTGTTTGGTAATCAAAGGCTTATACCAATCAATTGGAGCTCGAAGTAGATCAGTTGAGGAAAATGAATAGCTGGCTCAAAAGGCAGAAGGTACCTTACTCAAACCTTTACTGATTTCTTTCGAAGTTAATTAGTCTTTAAACGTTTTAATCATTGCTTGAGCTTGCTCTTGGAAGATCATGAATCATTTTCTTGGCTTGGATAGTGATTAGTGATCATGCATTTTGTTATAGCTCAATTTTACAGTTTTGAAGTTAAGAACTTCTGTCCTACTTTGTCAGCATTCTCTTCTTGATGCACTAAGTGATGAACCAAATCTTCATTTTTATCCCTATGTTATCCAATAATCCATTGATGAAATTAAGAAAACTGAAAGATAATAATCAAGATACGCCTTGTTCTCAGAACATGTTTCATGTTGGTTTAGAAGACGAGGTCATAGATTCCCTTGCAGCAATTTGGCAACATTAACAATTTCTCATGTACTACCTAGACATGAAAACAGCGAGTGAATGGCATAGAATTACATCTGTTGATAGAATGAACAACATTAGATCAGAAGTATGCTAAACCACCCTAATGGGTTCATAAATTAACTATACCCAGAAGTCAACCAATGTTGATTGTGGAAGCATAGTTGTGTAGGATCTTAATTAGTAGCAAGGGACCTTTTAGCAAATTGTATGATTTTTGTAGGTATTGCCTGAAAAGATGCAAAAGAATAGGAAGAAAATGTTAAATTCGACTTCGTTTTGGAAGTAAATTTACAGTTTCTAGCATGAATAATAAATTCAAGTTGTGTTTTAACAGGAGGTGGAGATGCTTTTGTCCTCAAATACAAATCCTCAGCCCAGGTACCAGCTGCGGCGTACCACTTCAGCTTCATTTTAGCAAATTTTGTCGATGCTTTAGGCAATTTTGAATCATCATAAGCTATTCTATATATATATATATATATATATATTTATTTATATTTATTCATTCATTATTCTTTTAGAATCTTGATGACTTAGATTTTTTTTTTTTTGGGGGGGGGGGGGGGGGGGGGGGGAGGGAATTGTATTGTGAGCTTTCCTTTTCTTGAATTTTACTTTAGAGAATATCACGAAGTTGGCCATTTTAGAAATTCCCTCTCTTTGGTCCAATGAGGTATGACGTTTTACTTGAAACTGATTAAGTGGCTTTCCTCTGAACAAAAACAACAGTTCTTTTCAATAGTTCTGTGTGAAAAATCATGCTATTATTACAATAATAAAGTTATCATTTAATTTGTTGCTGTGCAAATGAAATGTCAATATTTTTCTTTATGGTGCAAAAAAGTTTAGGAGTATAGAAAGTTACATCATATTTAAAACCAAGACAAGTTGTTAATCCCTTTAGAGATTTACAATTTGCCTTATTATTTTAAGTGTAATTTTTTTGAATTTATAGATTATATACCAATAGGGGTTTGTAGGGATTTGAAATCTGGGTGTCTGCCACTATAAATTCAAATCCTTACCATTTAATCAACTAATTGGAGGAAATGTCAATTTTTTGTGCTTAAAAAAATTGAAATGTCACTTTGACAATTTCTCTATCTTTTAGATGGACCTTGACAAAGTCAGGGCATATTTTAAGCATGCTGTATTTGGGTTTAGAAAAGCTGAAACAAAATAGTAAAAATAGAATTAAAATAGGTACGGCATGGAGCAATCTTAATCTCATCCTAAAGGAAAGCCCGAGCTCTATGAGAATATTAATATAGCTTAATACCTAATTTAGTCTTTGAATTATATCAAAAAGGACATATTGGTCTTTGAATTTTTATTTTGAAAGAGATACATCCTAAATGAAAAAAAATAAAGAAAACTCAGGGACCAATCTGTGTCAATCCATCAAGTTTTTTACCATTCAGGTATCAATCAAATTGTCCTAAAATAAAAGTCAGGAACCAATCTATTTCAAATAAAAGTTTAGGGATCAATATATCCTTTTTGTTATAATTTAAGGACCAATTTAGATATTAAACCGTATTAATATTATTATCAGGGTATTATTAGTATTACAATATGAACAAAACATAGAACCAGAATTGAAGCTTTGGTGAGGGCTTTTGGTGGGTCCGTGGAAGAATAATGCCTTTAGAACATATGCCAATGGCATTTTCCTTTTCATATGCTTTCCTTTTCATCTCTCTCCAAAAGGGCAAGAAAAGAAAGGAAAAAAAAAACAGAGAAGATACAAAGAAAATTTCTTACTTACTATAATTTAATGAAATTTGACCACATTATTCTTTTCTGTACTTGCATGGAAGTTTACTAGACAATATTTTCTTCCCCCTTAATCAACCATTTTGGGAATCAAAACATAATTTAGACAAAAACCCAGAGAATTAATCACGACATCTACATATGTATATATCTCATCTTAATGCTTTGTATATCATAGCTATTAATTTAAGTAATGGGTATTTACGCACGAAATAAGTTTGATCGTTCGAAAATAAATTTATATTGAAAGGATTTTATCTTCATACTTTAAGGATTTTGAAAAAATTATTCTCCAATTACTAAATCTTAATTTAACAAAAAAATAAAAAAGGATAACACTTATTATGCCATTGCAAATTAGCTATATATTCGAAAAAAAAAAAAAAACAAATTAACAAAGACTTCATTTCTCAAGTCTTTTGTCTCTCCGGTCTTTTAGTCTTAGCTTTCTCTATCTAAAGCTATTACCTCATCAATTTTTCCACTGTTATTGGCCGTTTGCCCCCCATGTGTTCAGCTACCTTAACATTGACTCAAAACCTTCACCTAAAATATAAAATAAATACGAAATAAAGAATCCTTTTTCTCTCCTCCATCTCATTTCCCTACTCCACTTGATCATAATCAAACGGCTAGCATTGAACCAACGCCCCACCCCCAACCCAAAAACCTTGTTAACGTTCGTACTTTGTAGCATATACAAAGCCTTAGATCTTATATCGTCTCCCTCTGGTTCTTTTCAACCTCCAAAGTACCCTTTTTTTCCTTCCAAAGCAAGTAGTTAGCCCTTGTCTTTCTCTTAGAAACTTCTCTTCTTTCCCCTTTTCTTTCCCCTCTAGCTCAACCCCTCCACACCAACTCTCACAACTTTCTCTCGTTTTTCTTACATTTTCCTCACCTTTCTAGGAAAATTTCCAGACACCCAGAAGTTTTTTGAGGTAAACGACCTTTCTCGCTGTCGTTTTCTTTTTAACTGACGTTAACTGTTTCCGGCCAACCCCGTACCTGTTCTCACTTTCTTTACCGGTTTTGTCTTTATTCTATTTTAGTAGAATGCTTTTTTTTTCTCTTGGAAATAAAAAACTCTGTAGATCTGACGGTTGACATAACAGTTAGCAGATCTAACGGTCAATGATTGATGTTATTGTTGTCCCTACGCAGGATTTCATTTTTTTTTTCTGTGTGCCGTACAAATGGAGACCAAAAAGGGAAACGTCGAGTTGATGATGTGTAACCAGGGTTTGCTAACGTGCGCTTGGGGAACCATCCTTACGGTACACGCCACCTTGGCTATTCTGCTTCAAGCTCAGCTTCTTTCAGCTCAAGTAAGTCCTAACGGGCTAAAAGCCTAAAACTTGAAGTTAAATTTGGATTTTTCCCTTTTTTTTTTTTTTTGGGTTAGTACTAGGATTTGAAGAGTTTGTGGGCTTTGCTAACATGCGCTTACTGTTAATGGAGTGAAAATGAATGTTCGGAACTGAAATGGAAACATAGATTCGGTTTAATGTAAGTTCTGTTGAGTTCCGAGAGTTTGGTTCTTTGTGGGCCCACCATATATTATCCAATCTATTTTTGTCTAATGTGACCAAAAAAAAAAAACTATTATTCTATTCAACCAAAAAATATACTATTATTCTATGCCAAAATCAAATTATTTGATATTATTTTATACATATCTTATTAATTAAATCCGATTAATTTAGCCTCAAGTCGTATTAGACTCTATTGGAGAATCTCCTTGAAGCATATTTTTGTTCTTCCTCGGTTGCTTTATTTGTCAAAAGACCAAAAGGAGAAAAAAAAAATCTTTTCATGTGTGCAAATTTTTATTGAGAATAATACATTCATTGAGTCACTATAAATAAATAAATGAAATTATATATTTTGATGATGAATATAGTCTATTATTCCATGGACATCATGTGCTCTTTTAATCAAAATGAGAGAAGATCGATAGGGTATAGAATTTGCATGGGCTAAATAAGCCCACGAAGCCATGAGACCAAGGCCCAATCCCTTATTAGTAATCAACATGGCCCATTAGCCCAACAAGAAACCCGTTTGCCTAAGTGTTGATTTGATAGTTTCAGGATCTTATCGCGCTGTTGGCAACAAGCGAAGGTCAAAACCAGCATGAAACTGAAGCTGTTGATGCCGAGGGAGATGGAGATGACGACAATGATGATGATGGCGGATATGGAGAAGGTGAAGGAGAAGACCCTTCTGATGAAGACGGAGAAGCCGATCATGGGAACAATCCGAATGAAGCTAATGGTAACTCCAAGAAAGGAACCGAAGGAGGGGCTGACAATGGAGGTGGAGAAGAAAATGGAGAAGATGAGGAAGAGGAAAATGGCAATGATGGTGGCGACGATGATGAGCCGGAGGAGGATGACAATGACGAGGAAGACAACGAAGGTGGCGGCACCGAGGAGGAGAACGAAGTTGTAGAGGATGAAGAGCCTGAAGAAGAAGAAGATGATGATGATGATGATGAAGGGGATGATGAAGAGCCAGTTCAGCCACCAAAGAAGCGGAAGAAGTGATCACCGAAAATTCGAAGAGATCCATTTTGTTGGCTCAATAATTCAATCTAAAGACCACAGCTTTCCTTTCATGTCGCGTAACGATGAGGGAGAACAGCTGATGACTTCAATTTTAGTATCATGTATGCTTTGGTTAGAGAAGTCTGAAACTTTTTATTTATAACTTTTGTGTTACATAATTGGATAAATGAAATCGCATTTTGCTGATTAATTTTATTCAAATATCACTACATTAGTAATTATATTGGAATTAGAAAGATAATTTCATGATTATGTGGAAATTAAGCATAGGAATATGCATCACAAATCTGCATGTGCGTGCAAGAAAGAGAGGAAGAGAGAATTCAACTGCAAGGCCAAGGATACGATTATAAAAACAAAATTAATTAATTGAAAATGCAATTTTGTTAAATATTTCAATCTACTGCATTTCTTTTTCCACTGAAAATGGGAAAAAGAAGGGCTCTATATACCTATAATGTAATTATATTTACACATCGCTGCCTATTTACATTTAACACAAGGCCACACTATTAAAGAATATTTTACATGCCAATCCTTCCTCCCACCAGTTCTTCTTCCATGAACCTATCAATTAAATCACAAAACAAAATCGTTTGTTAAGAGAGGAAAACTATGAATCAACTATGGAGAAGACCAGAGAATTTATCTTTCTCCTACGTCACATGTGGAAGATATGGTTTTTCTTTCTATATGCATGCGGAAGATATGGTTTTTCTTTCTATATGAAGGACACCCGTGATGGTAATGCTTAACACCATTGTTTTGTTTGTTTTAAAGCTATGTTTGTTCAGATTTCATGATGAAAGGAAGCATTGGCCAAAATTATAAGTGCTAATAATAAGTCACTTACAAGCAAGCACCGGTCATCTCTTCGTGGCATCGATAAACATGGCTCGAGTCCAATGCTCAACATCCTCTGTTTGTGATGGTGGAGGGGGAAATGTTGGATGCTCCACAAGATCCCATTCATCAATAAGGCTTTCATTCTTCCCAATCTCAGACATCTCGGCAGCAAAAAGAAAACTGGCAGCCGAACTTGGAAGGTTATGATCAGAGAAGTTTTTCTGCAAGGAGAGAACAACAATCGGAAAAGCATATAAATTCAAAATGATCCAACCATGCAAATGACTTTCAACTGAATGGCAACTGCTGATTAGTAGAATATGTTCTATTCATATCTTTTTCCAGGACCTTTACCCCACAACACTATCAGCAAGAAAAGAAAGGAAAGTACATAAAAAGCATGGATACCGCTGAATGTTGGTCAAAAACCCACACAAGGGAATTCCATTACTGGTCTTGTGAATCACAAAAGTCAACAAGACGAAATCTCTCAAATGTTTCAGCTGAACAAAGTTAAATGCAATTTTATACCGTCAAAGGCAGCATGTGTGCACTCTCCAATAATGTGCTTGATGACATTGCAGAATTCACATTCCATACAGACTTGTTAAGTTGTTGCACTTGCTTACCTGACCTGAAAAAGACAAAATGAAGAACAGCTCTGAAACACAAAATACATACAGAAATTTGCACATTTATAAAGAAAGCAGCAAATAGAAAATAAACAACAACGCTCCCATCCTCATCAAGCCAGCATTTTTCTAACCAAAGACATATGTTTTAAACTTATAGATAAAACTGAGTATTGAATCAGTTCAAGTTCAGCTCCCTCTACATTACAAGAGACATTGAAAGCAAGTCATTTTCAAAGTCTTTTTCTTCATACTTGATTGTCAAGAAGACAATTCTACCTTAACAAGACCAGACAAATACCATCCACAAAATGCTAATCTATAGGCTGAACTTGAACTGCAAGAAGGTTTAACAAATAAAAGAGCTAAAAGAACAACTGAAATGCGACTTTACCAAAACTAGAAGGGTAAAAAGTAATTGACATCCTGCCCAAGAGAAACCTCTCAGACCATATATTGTAAAAAAATGTTGAATTGTTGATGATCTATCGACTTGAAGCAAGTCCGTACTGGGGGACAAGGGAAATCTTTAAACAAATGCCTACTAATCAACTGTTGTAGAGACTGAATAGGAAGCAACGTAATTTGGTTTTTAGTGTTTATTTACAGTTAAACTCAAATTCTTGCCACATGCTATGCGACTGTCTTATCAAATCTCACTGGAGTAAGTCAAATGGCTCATTCATGAATCCAACTTGTCAGACTTCGAACTTTGGCCATAAATTTCTCAATATTAACTTTGTAAAGAAAACACAATTTAGAACTTGAAGTAACATCTACTCTACAACTACAAATACTCTTTGCCCCCTAAGTCTTACATAAGAACAACTAAACCAGGTTTTTTTTTTTTTTACATTTTATACTTCAAAATTCTCCATACAGTACAACTTAAATGATGATTCAGCTCGTAGATCAAAACTAGAAGGCAGGATGTACCTCGAACAAGCCATTTTCAAGGAAATAACTGATCGAACTTCTTTGGCTGAGGATAGTGTGGCCAATAATTTAGAAAATGCTTCAAAGGTGGATGCCTCAGCAGGAACATCTAAGCGGAGTAAGTTATAGCAGTAAGCTGTTATGCATGCGACACTTTTCTTGAGAAGAGATATCCCTTTCTGCAAGTCCTTATGTGTTTCAACAGTGTGTGGAGAGGCAGAAGAATAACTGAAGCTTCCAGATGACTCCAGGCGGGGCCTTCTCTCAGATTCCATTGAAGCAACACCAAAATTACTAGAGCTTCTATCTGTCCATGAATTATCCCCACTAGTGGAGCAGTAATTTTGGCGCGGTATAAATAGTGGATATTCATTGCTGCAAAACAAAAAATATATTTCATTCCCACAAGAGAAGAACCTTAACTCAGCCATGTCTAATATCAATCCTAGTGAGATACCTTCGAGAAGAAGGGCGTGCATCCCAATAAGAATCACGTTGCCATATCCGTGAGCAAGACCCCTGAGTTGAAACTATAATGTGTGAGTATGACAATAAAGAAGGTAAAAAGGATCTTACACGGTCAATTTGTTTGTTTGTCATTATAAAAACCAACATTCTTCCATGTCAAATAGCAGCACTTCAGAAGGGGAACATATCTCCAAGCAATTGTTGCTAGTAGAGATTTCTCACCACCAGAAGAAAACAATGGAAACCACCAGATTCGAAACAATGGAAACCACCAGATTCGAAGAAATATCATGAACACAAAAACATTAAGAAGCAAAAAACTCTTTACCCTTTGCCAAACTAGAATTCACTTGAAGGAAGAACATTCATCATAATGATTTTCAGAATCAAAAAACGAAATGAACTTTAAGTACTTTGAAATGAAATCAACTCTGGAGACAAGAAGGTTGTTGGAAAATGAAATGCAAATTACTCTTATTCTGTAATTGATAAATTTTAAAAATGCAACATCCTATAGAAAAGAAGAGATGTTTGAGTAGAACTACAAAATGAACAACATTAAAGAGAATCTAAGAAATGCTAAAGAAAATGCATATAAGAATGGAGTTTTTCTTTAGTATTAATCATGACGAAGTTCATTTTTAGACCACTTGCAGTATCAAAAAAAAAATTTTTTTTTTAGACCAATTGAGATTCAGTGACAGGAAAGCTGAACGACTGAAATTCAAAGAAACACAAAACTGGTAATCCCAAGAACGATTTAGACATCACATACAGGTTAATCAGTTCTAGTTCTTACCGCAAAACCCGAGTTATGAAGTGCAGGAGCAGCCAAGTTATGAACAACAAGATTCAGAAGTTGCACCATGTATCTGATTTTAAAACATATGGTTTAGCAAAGTGCCATAAACAGGTAAATCCATACTAATAAGTAACATAGATGATGATGATGATGATGATGTATATTTAATAAAATAATGAGGGAAGGGGGCATCCCAATATTATAAACCCAATGAATTGAGGTGAAAATGATTGTAGCGGGGTAAGCTTGTCAAATAGCCCTATAGAAATAAGCAAATATTACCCTAATGAGGCAGCAAGCTCCTCTGATGGAACAGAGTGTGGATCAAGCCCTCTTGGTAAGCGTGCATTGCAAATCAGACTATAGTGACCACTAGGTCCGTCTCTTCTCTCCGCATCTATATTTACCTGTGAAAATAAAACCAATTTATCTTACCTAAAAGCAACAAGATTTATCTAAAGAGAGTAAAAGCAATATATCACGCAAGATTTCTATTAACCACGCAGGGGAAATGAGGCATATCAGCTTTGGGCCAAATATCCTCATCTTAACCACAGTAGCTTTGTCTTTAAAATGCTTGTAAAAGCAAAATATCACCCAAGATTTCTATTTAAATCTCCATTACTTACATAATCAATCAAGATTGTCATGACACAATCGATAACTAAAATAAGAATACAAGCACACCTACTACTCACTAACAACCAGTCACTATCAGGGATCAAAACAAAATTAACATGAAAGCACTCACACGCCGCTGGGGAAACAATTTGCATATCTGTTTTATGACCAGAGACTGCTTATGAAGACGTTCCGAGGTAATTGCCATCTGCAGCCCAGAAAATGTATTAGGCCATAACTTTTAGATAAAATAAAAGACATTCTAATAAACTAGAGAAACCATGACCCCAACATATACATATATCTATATCCTAAGAAATAACAGAACATAAAACACAGGAAGTCCTTACATGCCCCAAGCTTTGTGTGTAAATAAGGTTGGGATAAAACTTCTCTAGCTGTTCCACACGATTCTTTTCCAACTGCAAAGAGAAAGATACAATGCCTATAGTTATCATTTACTCGTACAACTTCCCGTTCTTCTGAAGAAACCAAAATGGAACAAAGTTAGTACCATGCTGCGAGCAGAATCAAGCACTCCATACTTAATCTTTAAGTCATGAGACACTTTCTCAGTCTTAGCCTTCCCTATAAACAAAGCCTCATTTAGCATAGCACAATTCACAAAAAAATGTGTAAGTGTTAATAGTAATAATAAACAAATAAGTAAGGAGCAAGCATCAAAACCTTGAGCTAATTGCTCTTTACTACGGCGAAGCTTCTCTCTCAAGTTAGTTAGCTTCTCGGTTTGACTAATTTTCCAATTCAGTTGATCATCAGCTTTTCCCTAACAATAACACAAATCGAAATCAAATGAAACTCTAAAAGAAAAAGGTATTAAAAGAAAATCCCAATTAAGTGGAAGAAAAAAATCAAACCTTAGCAGCAAGCACTTCACTTAATTTTGAATATAGATGATCACGACGGCTTTTCAGTGATTTTAACAAAGAATTATACTCATTTAATCTGCAACAACCACAACAAAAGAAAAGTTAACAGCTTAAAAGGAAAATTCAGCAACGAATTTTCTTTTTTCCCTTCTTTTCTTTCCGGTACCTGTAATTGACGCAAACGGCGCAAATAGAAGCGCGATTCGAATTGTCGCAAATAGCGCAATTGGTGGCTTTCTTGGACATCATCTAATTAGAACCTTTGTCTTCTTCATCCAAAGTTTTTCAATCGAAAACACCCCGAAATCCCTACAATGAATTTCAAAGAGAAAAAGAAAATTCGTGTTTGATTGACAACAAAATTCGATGGTAATGATGTGAAATAAATGCCATGGCTTTCACCTTTTTTTTTTTGTGTAGTTTCGAAGGGAAAAGCGTGGCAAAGGTTGAGCTGAGATTCGAATGGACGGTGGATGATGGAGTTACCACAGGACATGAGTCATTACCCTCATTAGGAAGAAGCGTGCCGCTTAAAACGGCGCTGTTTAACCATCCCATGTACCGTGTACATGTGGCTTTCTTTACGCTTGGTTGGTTGGAGTAGATATAGATTCTCTCTTTTACTATAAAGTGATCCGGGTTATATCTCGGGATTTTTTTTTTTAATTTTAAGAATTTGAATTTTATTTTTTAAAAATATAAGAGGATAGAGATTAATAATATTTTAAAATCAATTCATATGATCATATATTAATATTATATGTAAATCAAAATATAATATAAAATATATATATAATCATTTTGATATACATCGATAATGTTATTTAATTAATAATAAAACTACATATCTAAAATATTATACGTAAGTTGAAAATGTTGATTAATAATTTAAATAAAAAATTTGCTAAAAAAATTAAATAAAAATATATAATTCAAATATTAACTCTTTGATAATAAATAAATTTTAATAACATATATAATATACAAAAATGTGAAAAAAATTTCTTAAACCCAACAAAAATCACCAAACTAAACCTTTTTTTAGACTTATTAAGTGTGAAAAAATTTCTAAAAAAAATATATTAAAAATTTTCAAAAATAAAAGAAAGCACAAAAATTAAAAAAAAAAAAGAAAGAAGAGAAATAGCTAATGGGCTTTAGCCCAAAAAACCAAAAAAGAAAAAATGAAAAAAAAAAAGGAGCCAATGAGAGGTTGACAATTGTATCCCCTCCTCCTCTAATACACTTGAACTTTCTTATGGAGAGTATAGAAGTATAGATTTATTAGTACTTTAAATTAAACACTAAACATTAACAAAATTGTTAATGTTAATGTGTTGTTTTCGAATCCCACATTGGTAGTTAATGTGTGTGTGTTATAGGTTATATAGAATTTCATGCCTTAACAAAATTGTCATGGTTTTATTAAGGAGTGTGTTCTGTTTCTAACAAAAAAAAGACATTAAACAAGTTATTACAAACTAGCCCATGACAAAGAATGGAGAAAAAATTGGGGAAGAAGAAAGTGCCCCAAAATAAAAACAAAAAATTCAACATGGGAAATAGATGTAATAAATTCCTCCCGAAGACCGAAGTCAACAGTGTATGAGAAAATACCAAATTAACTGTTAGCAAAAATGTCAAAGGTTAATCTATTATACCTTAAAAGGTTAAAGTCAACCCATAACAAAGAAGAGATCAAAATTGGGTTGGAAGCAATAAATAGTCAAAAAATTCAACCATACGGATAGTAGGTAAAATAAATTTTATAGAAAGTAAATTGATTGAAAAAAATCGAAGTAAGCATAAAAGAATTCTCTAAAAAACAAGTTAAGCATAAAAGAGAACTACATTAACGTGGCTCAATGCTCAAAAAGAATTTAATGTATTTACATTATGAGGAAAATAAACCATCAACCAAAGACAACTCTATTCACACCACTAAAAGTTTATCGTTTTAAGCAAAATAAATTTCGTAAAAAAAGTAAAAAAACCTAAGAAATGAAATACAAATCAAAGCAAATTGTGTTCACATAGGAAATATGTCCTCAAAGATGTGGCTCAAGTAAAAAAAGGAAAAACCTTTGAAGCATTCTTGTTAAAGTATTTGCGCTATGCTTCAAACATATTAGGTTTAAACTCTTACTCCACATCGATCGGGATCGTTACAATTTAGCTGTAAAATTTCAAATAAATCAACAAAAAAAGTGATAAAATAATTACCATCAAATTTTATGATCCCTATATAAAAATTGAATGATATAAGAATAAAGCATGACATTGAAAGAAAAAAATAAATTGTCATTGAAATTTTTTTAGGAAAAAACAAAAATCTTTTAAGACATTATTGTAATCTTTTTGTTTATTATCCCTTTTGTTATTTATCTAAAAATATTAATTGTAGAAAAATAATTTCTAAAATCATTTAATTCAAAAAACTATTTAAAAAGAATTAAAATTACTATTTGGAGCTCATTGGAGAAAGATTTTATAACTACTTTAAATGTATGTAAAATTTATAAAGTTAATAGTTAGCAAAAATGTCAAGGTTAATTTATTATAACTGAAAAGGTTAAAGTCCATGACAAAAAATAAATCAAAATTGGGTCGGAAGCAACATATAGCCAAAAAATTCAATCATATACATATAGTAGGTTAAATAAATTTTATAGAAAACAAGTCGATTGAAAAAGTCAACAACTCAAAAGACCGAAATAAATATAAAAGAGAACTATATTAACATAAGGACAAGATATTGGGTCACGTGGCTCAACGCCCAAAAAAATTTTAATGTATTCACACTATGAAGAAAATAAACTATCCACCAATAGTTAAAAGTTTATCGTTACAGGCAAAATAAATTTCATAAAAAATGTAAAGAAAAAAAACCTAAGAAATGAAGTACAAATCAAAGCAAATTGTGTCCATATAAGAAATATGTCCTCGTTGTCTAGCTCAAGGGAAAAAAAGAAAAGCCTCTGAAACGCTTTTGTTTAAGTATTTGTGTTGTGCTTTATACTTAGGGCCTATTTGGTTGGGGGTTATGTAAGATAATCCCGGTTATCTGATCTTTATTATCTTATATACCCTTATTTGGTTGGAAGTAATGAGATAACCAAGGTTATATCATATTACTGCCACGTCAGCATATAACCTTAAAATGAGGTTATGTGATAACCTCCAAATTCTTAGGTAATGTAAAATAACCAGGTTATCTTAAAATTTTTCCTAGTTTGCCCTCAGTATTTTACCCTTTTGGACCCTAATAACCTTATGTAATTGATAAATTACAGTGTTTTTTTAAGCATAATTTATTTTAATTAAGAAACATAATTAAACTTAACTTATAGAATTACTAAATTAATAATTATATGTTAGTTCAATTAAACTAAAAGCATAATTTCTTTTTTGTTAAAAGCATAATTAAACTTAACTTATATAATCATTAAATTAATTATACAATATTTTACTAAGTTTATTACTTAAATAATTTTTATGTTAGTCATGTTTAATTACTAAACTTAACAAAATTACAACAATTGTACAAAATATTGAACAAATAAGAAATAAGTTTAAGTGTTGTATTGAGGGCATTATAGTAAACTATCCATTTTAACAGAACATATACCCTTTAACCAAACAGGTTAATCTTATATTCCGAGAATCTCAACCAAACAAAAATTGTGCACATTCCGAGAATATGCACTAGGTTATATTATAACTTGGTAATCACATAACTCTGGTAATCTAAGATACCTTGAATCAAACGCTCCCTTAAGGTATTAAGGTATTAAGGTATTAAGGTATTAATGTATTAAGGTATTAATGTATTAATGTATTAATTATTACTAGATTTTGGGTCCGAGAAGGCATTGGAGAGAGGTACCCGAATTAAGCTAAGCATCGTTTCATCTGCCGCATCCGCACGTTTATCTTTTTGCTTAATTAAATAATTACTTCTAGAAATAGAATGCCAAATTTTGAAAATTCCAAAATATTTGTGAAAGGCGATTCATTATAACGGGAAGAGATCCATGGCTGAAATGTCAAGATTATGGTTGAATCATCCCTCAACTGCATATTCAGAGTAATTTGTTGAATTATTATATTTCGAATGGATTTTTAATTTTTATTTTTGAACGAAATATGATGGTCTTGAATTGATATATATGTGCCCGATTCACATTGCAATAGTAAATAATAATAATAATAAGGAAATTATTAACGGCACCCGTTAAGCAAGCAATTATTGATAATAATTGCTTTGTTTTAGGTGCTTAACATTTATTCCCTCAGTCCTTATTTATCTGTTTTTTTTTGTTTTTTTTGTCTTTTTTATCTGTCTCTAACTAACATTGATTATTAATTTTCTAAACTTACCCTTTCAAACTCTTCCATCTTTCTCTTAAATGAATAGTTTCTTAAATATGACTGAGAATCAAAGAGGGAGAGAGATAGGGATAAAATAGGAAAGTTAAGATAAATGTTTATGAAATTTTGTGTCTCAACTACTTTTCTTGCCCTGTATGCAACGGTTAATGGAGACGATAAATAGGAACAGAGTGAGTATTTTGTGCTTTTATTATTGATTAAAGATAAGAATGCCCTTAATTAAATTTGACCCCAAATTTATAAAATTTAGCCCCAAATAAAAAAAATAAATTTTAAGGGTAAGTTTTAATATTTAAAATATATTATTACAAGATTAGAAAAAAAATTCAATAAATTTGTCAAAGTTTAACCCTAAATTGATGAAATTTAGCCCCAAATAAGAAATATTTTTTCTCATTATATATTTAAGGATAGTTTTGTTATAAAACTTTTTTTCTCATAACAAATATTGTTATTTCAAAATTTGAAGTTACTTTTTAGTCATATTAAATGAGTTTAACCGGTGCCTATAAGCACTGGTTAACCGGACCCTAATAATAATAATAAGTAGCAAAAAAGTTATTAATAATAAGAGACATCGATCTATATGCAAACATTTCCGTAAAAAGTAACTTCCATATCATTAATAATTTAAACATATAAATTATCCAAAAAATAATATAACACAGAACTCAGCAGAAGAGCGCAGAAGGCTAGCTGCCCGGAACCTAAATATTATTATAGCAAGAAAACTAAAATAAAACTAAGCCATGATTCCAAGCAGATTATTAGCCAAAGTTAAATTACTAAAAAAAGAAGAATAATGTGAAAGAAAGCATGCATAAAAGTACTCCTATGTTACTGTTAAATTACTTGGCACTTGTTAAGGAAAATTGCTTGCCGATGATTCCCGTCGGTTGTCGATCGATGATTGCTCGACGTCGGTTGTTGCCAATGAATGATCGTCCTCCTTGTGCTTCCTCTTCTCTTCCTCCTCTTTCTTTTTCTCCTCCTTCTTCTTCTCTTTCTTCTCCTTCTTCCTCTCCTTCTGGTGATCATCATCAGCGTCATCAGCGTCATCATCGTCATCATCATCATCAATGGAAGCCGAATATATAGAGTTGCTGAGACTCTGCAAGTGGTGAAGGTATATATATTAAGGTAGGTAATTGCCTGTTGTTTCGGCCGACCATGATGGCTTGTGAAGCTGCTGCTTCGGGCTGCAAATTAGGACGCTCGATTGTAAGGTCAGAGTGTATGCTTTGGGGCACAGAGTTGGAAGCAAAACCATGAAGCAAAGCGCTGGGTGGCTTGACGTCTTGCCTTCGTAAATTGGTGTCTGCGGCTGTTGCTGCTTTGCTTGAAACTTCGGAAAAATATAGAGGCTTTGGCTTCGGCTTTGGCGTGGGATGGTTATTTATATAGGCGGGACTAGTGTAAAATTATTACTACTACATAAGATTGGCTCACCACATTATCCCTCGGTTCTTCCAATAATATAACGCCATGTAAGACTAGGATGACAAGGTGGACCAATCCTATACATGAAATAATTTCCGGCGCTGAAGTCACCGGGGGGGGGGCATATAATAAAGGTCCCTTTATTTACACTCATATATATCTTTACAAGTAATTTAAATCAAAGTTTAATTTAATTAAATTAAGTGAAATTTAGTTTAATTTTAATTTTGAGAAGGGTTCATTTTTTGTTTTCAAATGGGGTCTATATATATATATATATGGGTGTGAAAATTGGGTTATATTCTATGCTTTTTTTTAATTAAAGATATCCTCAAGCTTAGCCTTGCTTGGTAGAAGAGAAAAGTGAAGAGATGGAAAAGTTAGGAGGGAAAAGTGGAGAGAAAATAAAATTTAAAGTGGTTGGTAGGAGAGAAATTTGAGAGAAAAAAAAATCGAAAAGATGAATGTTTTCTTTCATGCTTCATATTCAAAATCTCTCCAAATTTAAAAAGAAAAATGAAGGGAAAAAAATTAAATCTAATTAATTAAGGTAAAAGTACTTATATATCCTTCATTATCAAAAACATTTTAAAATATAACACTAAGAGCCTCTCCAATGGAGCGGCAAATCGGCATTTTGGTGTGATTTTTGCCGTTTTTACCGCTCCAATCATGCTGCAAATCATCGCACCAAAATGATGGGATGCTTTTTTCTTTCCAAAAATGACCCTAACCTTTATTTTAAATTACATTTGTATCATTTTAATTTTTTGTTGTATTTATATATTTTAGATTTTATTTAAATTTAATTTTTGAATTATTAAGAAAAAAAATATATCATTAGAAAGATCTCATTGAGACCTTTAAATTGAGACCAATATTAAATATATTTTTATAAATAAGTATAAATATAAATTAGATAAACTATGGAAGAATTCAATGAAAACAAAATAAAAGTAATTAAACATCAATTTACTTAAATTATAGTCAAAACACAAGTTAAACAAACATAAAAATAAAATTAAAACATAGATTAATCCACCAACAACTATTACAACAAAAATTAATTATAACTAGTTCACAATAATATATGCTAAATAAACATTTAAAAATTTGGAAGATCATCACTATTTCCTCCCAAATTAGCAAAGTATTGGTCAAAGTCATTTGATGAGCCAACCCTTTCTTGAGATTATTGATCACAAGCTCTCTTTGCACAGATCCTAATTTGTTCATTTCTAAGAGCTTCACGTAACATTGGATCTTCAATAGAATTCACATCTTTCTGTAAAATTTTATTTTCTTCTTGTCGTTCTCGCAACTCTAATTTCTTTTTCTCATTTTGAGCCCGTATCAATTGAAATTCATAATTTTTTTCTAGCAGAGATTGATTTTGTTGCAAACACGTGCTGCTTTGTTGGAAAATTGACTTGATTTCCTGACTCTCTTGTATCATAGTTTTAAATAATTGTTTCGTTTCTTCATTATGTTTCTTTTTCATTTTTTCCTTCTTCCTTCCAGTAGGACGTTCTGCATCATTATTGAATTGATCTTCAGTTTCGAAGTCTGCATTTAAATCAATACAAAATGATGACCCAATTGACTTATCTGATCTATTCGAGTCGGATTGTGACCCTTCATTGCAACTGCTTCGTTTTCTATGACCAGGAGTTTGCATGTTGTTATTGTCTACATATTTCTCTATGTCTTTAACGAGATGCCAAACATGATCAAATTTGAATCCTTTCTTGAAATTTGGGTCTTGTGCTAGTAAAACTTTCGCTTGGTTAATCTATAAAACACCATTAGAAACTCGAGTTAGGGTTAAATGTTCAAGAATAAGACTAAATATAATTTTTCAAAAAAAATTTTAAATACTATATTTATCTAGAACTTACGATATCCTGTTCTGAAGCACCACTTGGATTTAAGTTTTCGATTTGTCGAATGCATCCTCTTAATTTGCCAACTGCTGTCTGTATCGTCTGCATCCGAGTTTGTAGAGATCTAAGAGGTCGAACATTATTGATATGTTCTGGTAACACTTCATGATATCTACTCTCAATACGAGACCAAAATTGAGTAGTAGACTGATATCTACCAATAATTGGGTCTTGAGAAATATCAAGATATACTCCACATAGGATCTGATCTTCCTCAGCTGAATATCCTGCAGAACGAGGTGTTTTTGAAAGTTTGTGACCCAACTTTGAACTTGACATTTTAGTAGAGATTTCAAATACTGGTTTAGGCTTAGATGCTTTAAATTTGATGAAAGCAATCCATTATTTATAGAGCTATGATTTATGAGAGATGAGAATATATCACAGTTAAGATTCTCTGAAGTTTATTGATTCTTGTGAAATTATTTCTGACATGTCTTACACATGATGTGCAATATCAATGAATTTGAATCAACGGTTGAGATCAACGTCACCTTTTATCCAACGGCTAGAATATATCACAGTTAAGATTCTCTGAAGTTTATTGATCCTTGTGAAATTATTTCTGACATGTCTTACACATGATGTGCAATATCAATGTGAAATTATTTCTAACATGTCTTACACATGATGTGCAATATCAATGAATTTGAATCAACGGTTGAGATCAACGTCACCTTTTATCCAACGGCTAGAATATATCACAGATAAGATTCTCTGAAGTGCATTGATCCTTGTGAAATTATTTCTGACGTGTCTTACACATGATGTGCAATATCAATGAATTTGAATCAACGGTTGAGATCAACGTCACCTTTTATCCAACGGCTAGAATATATCACAGATAAGATTCTCTGAAGTGCATTGATCCTTGTGAAATTATTTCTGACGTGTCTTACACATGATGTGCAATATCAATGAATTTGAATCAACGGTTGAGATCAACGTCACCTTTTATCCAACGGCTAGAATATATCACAGATAAGATTCTCTGAAGTACATTGATCCTTGTGAAATTATTTCTGACGTGTCTTACACATGATGTGCAATATCAATGAATTTAAATCAACGGTTGAGATCAACCTCACCCTTTATCCGACGGCTAGAATATATCATAGTTAAGATTCTCTAAAGTGCATTGATCCTTGTGAAATTATTTCTGACGTGTCTTACACATGATGTGCAATATCAATGAATTTGATATTAACGGTTGAGATCAATGTCACTTTTTATCCAACGGCTACATTAGATCAGAGTTAAGATTCTATGAAGTTTATTGAATACTATAAATTGCAATGCACAACAATCTATTTTTATCATCCAACCTTCTACCATTATTTATCTTCAACCATGAGTTTCAATGATGGTCAATTTCACACACAGTTTTCATCATCTTTTTCATATTCATCTTCATCATCATCTTCAGATGATGAATTTGATATTACTAGTGCAATAGAAGCACAAAATCAAGCTATTCAAGTCCAACAAGCAGCATTAGCGAGTATCTATGCTAACACCAACCTTTTTATGGCTTATCATATGAACAATGAGGAGAACCGGCCAAGACATAAAGGCTCAGTTCATGGTCACAAAGTGATTTATCGTGATCATGCAGAGGCGGAACGTAATTTGTTGTTCGATTACTTTGCAGAAAATCCAAGATATAATGAAGCAATGTTTCGCCGACGATTTCGAATGAGTCGAAGTTTATTCTTACGAATTGTCACTGCTGTTGAAAATCATGATAACTATTTTGTGCAACGACAAGATAGATGTGGCAGACTCGGATTGTCCAGTTTGCAAAAAATAACAGCAGTTTTTCGAATGTTGGCGTATGGTGTGCCAGCTGATTCAACTGATGAATACATTAAAATTGGAGAATCAACTGCAATTGAAAGCATGAAGAAATTTTGTCGTGCTGTTGTAGAGGTCTTTGGAGAACGTTATCTGAGAGCACCTAACGCTAATGATTTTGCAAGGCTGCTTGAAATTGGAGAGTTACGTGGCTTTCCTGGAATGTTAGGAAGTTTAGATTGTATGCATTGGACTTGGAAAAACTGTCCAACGGCTTGGGCAGGACAATACAGTGGACGAAGTGGATCGCCAACTATTATTCTTGAGGCTGTAGCTGATTATGATTTATGGATATGGCATGCACATTTTGGTATGCCAGGTTCAAACAATGACATCAATGTGTTGGAGGCATCCCACTTGTTTGCAAACCTTGCTGACGGTATAGCACCTCCGGCTAATTATGTCATTCAAGGAAAGAAGTACAACACAGGTTATTATTTAGCCGATGGCATATATCCTAAATGGTCTACTCTTGTGCAAACCATTCATGATCCTCGAGGTCCAAAAAAAAATTATTTGCGACAATGCAAGAAGCCTGTAGAAAGGATGTAGAGCGTGCATTTGGAGTGCTTCAATCACGGTTTGCAATCGTTAAAGGGCCGGCGCGTTTTTGGAACAAACGGGTATTGCATGATATAATGTCAGCATGTATCATAATGCACAATATGATTATTGAGGATGAACGTGATATGCATTCAGACATTCAAAATTGGAGGGAAGCACCAGCCCCTGATGTTGAGATGGTAAGAGATGAAACAAACCGATTTCAAGAATTTCTCGCTCGGCATAGGCAAATCAAAGATAAAGAAGCTCACTTCGCTCTCCGTAATGCACTAATTGAACATTTATGGGAGCGATTTAGTAGTTCAGAAAATTAGATGTTAAATATAAAACAAAAATGTAATCTTTTTTATTGATTATATTTTAATTTCGTAAATTATATGAAATAATATTTTTATTAATTATTTGTGACATAATGTTAACAGTTATTAATAATAACATATGATTAAATAATTCATGAGAAAAATATTTAATATTATTTAATATTATTATTTTTAATTAATAAAATATATTGTTATAATTACATATAGATTAATTTAATTGTTTAAATAATTATTTAGATAATTATATTAAGTTAAATAGTAGATGTTATATTATAATATGATTGATGTAAAAAATGGTGTAATACATTGGAGTGGAACAAAATTTGGTGTTAGAATATTCTAAGAATATTCTCTTTTTACACAAAAATGGTGTAAAATTTGGTGTGATGGGTTGGAGATGCCCTAATACTCACTAACATACTAAATAAGGGGTATAATGATAAAAACATATTAAATTAATTTTCTTTCTTTTCATTTTCGTCTTCTACCAACCAATGAAAGGAAAAAAAATTAATTTTTCTACTCATTTTCCATCTTTTCTACCAAGCATACTAGAGGAAAATTAATTTTATTTTCCATCTTCTTACTTTTCTCCTCCTTTTATTTTCTTTCTTTTCAATTTTCCATATTTCCTACCAAGCAAAGCCTAATTCAAGATTAATTACTTTTGAGTCAGATTGATCTACTATGAAGATAAAACTTTCTCAACAATAATTTTCTCCATTCAATAAACTCAAACTCTATTCTACATTCTATGCTCTTTGCTTCTATGGGAAAAGCAAAGGGCTTGTGATCTGTTTTATGCTCCATATATAGGTTCCTGATCCCTTCATCTTTTTATGTAATCATTTTCTGACCATATATGGACTCTTAGGCTTTACTTGGTAGAAGAGAAAAGTGGAGAGATGGAAAAGATAGGAGGGAAAAATGGAGAGAAAATAAATTTTAGAGTGCTTGGTTGGACAGAAATTTGAGAGAAAAGAAAATTGAAAAGATAAATGTTTTCTTTCATGCTTCATATTTAAAATCTCTCGAAATTTAGAAAAAAAAGTGGAGAGAAAATAAGTTGAGTCTAATTAATTAAGACAAAAGTACTTATATATCCTTCATTATCAAAAACATTATAACGTATAACATTATTACTCACTAGCATATTAAAGAAGGGGTATAATAGTAAATGTATATTAAATTAATTTTTTTTCTTCTCATTTTTCTCTTTTACCAACCAATGAGAGGAGAGAAAATTAATTTTTTCACTTATTTTTCCATCTTTCCTACCAAACATATTAAAGGAAAATTAATTTTATTTTTCATCTTTCTACTTTTCTCATCCTATTTTCCTTCTTTTCAATTTTTCATTCTTTCTACCAAACAAAGCCTTAAGCTGATCCTCATTCTAACCCGATTTCGTTAATGTAAACTATAGATGCAAGGAGATTTTGAGCTCGGCGAGCCCATGAAGCCCAAATGTTAGGGCCTTTTAAGGTTCATTGGCCCAAGGCATTAGCCCATGTAAAACTCTCTTATGCCTTAACAGCGCCTAGTGAATAGTGTTTGGATGATGATGTCATGAAGACCAATAGTGACGTTGAGGTTTCATGACTCATGAACTCGCCCTTTGGTGGGTTGGTGAATTGAGCCCCCCCTTTTTTTTTTCTTGCTCTTCCCAACCATTTATGGACACACCTTACGTGTGTGAAAGCGCGGACTCAATTTCATATAATTCTGATTGCGGAATGTAAACAAAACAAAAGTACTTGCAAGTGGCTTTGGCTAGGTGCGGCAACTTTAATCATTGGTGACCTTAACAATCATGGAAATAGGAAAATGCGCATCTTCTCTTCTCCTCCACTCAACCACCTCGTTCCATTATATAAAACCAGAGCCATGACCGAAGGTTCCAGTTCCACCCTTTGCCTTTGAGATTGAGACTTAAGCTACTGAATCAACAATCATGTTACTCAAACATGGGCTGCTGCTGGCAACAGTAATCATGGTTGGTCTAGCCATGACAGCTGATACGGCCCAAGACAAAGACAAAGAGGAGTGCACACAGCAACTGGTAGGGCTAGCCACATGCCTGCCTTACGTCGGGGGAGATGCCAAAGCTCCCACACCAGACTGCTGCAGTGGCCTCAAACAAGTTCTCAAGAACAGCAAGAGGTGTTTGTGCGTTCTAATCAAAGATAGAAACGACCCTGACTTGGGTCTTAATATCAATGTTACACTTGCTCTGTCTCTGCCTTCTGTTTGCAATGCACCAGCTAATGTTTCCAAGTGTCCTGGTATGTTTGTTCTTTTAATTTCTCAATGCATCTTATTCATCTAAATCATATGCATGTCAAAATTTAGATTCAAGTTGATTGAAAACATTAAGCAATTGTTGTGAATGCAGAGCTTTTACACATGGATCCAAATTCCTCAGAAGCTCAAGTTTTCTATCAGCTTTCGAAGGGTGCCACTGCCAATAGCCCTGCTCCTAGTCCCACTGGTAAGGATTCATATAAATTTATCTGAGTTGCCTTTTTCTTCAATTCGAATACTATTTAGGGTGACGAACTTTGTGTTGGTGTCAGAGGGAGGGAGTCCCACAAGTTCTCAAAGCGAGGGAGCAAATACTCCACAAAAGGGAGACGGGGGTCGCAGTTCTGGAAAGATATGGCTAGGATTGGAGATTGTTATTGGATGGACCCTGCTTTGGTATTTCACGGGTTCGCATTTGTTCATATAAAGCCACACAGCCAGCCAGGAATGAATGTTGTTTAGATCTGTCAATACAATAAGCTTTCTATTAGATTGATTGTTATTGTTATGCTGCAAGCCGCCCCGCTGCTATTTGGTAACATTGAATAACGTATTGTCACCCAAATAACATCGAATAAACTCGTTACCACCTACTATATATGGCTGCTATAGTGCTATTATATACTCCTATATAAGATCATACCGGTGTTTAACATGAGAAAATGTCTCAAAATGATGGTGAAATGGTGATGGAGTTCCATTTCCTTAATGCATTCAGCAGGTGTGCATGGTAATTCCCAAAAATGGCAAAATTAATAATGCATAAAAGCAGATTAAGCAATATCCTACATTACTAGCACTTATCTGCAGTGTGTTGTGCACAGGAATTGAAAAGAGAGAGAACTCTTTGTAAGAAAGATATCATGTAACCTATCAGTTGATTACAGTATTTCATATAAAATTTGATTAAGAAGTTCCAAAATCAATTATGACAAACTCTAGGACTACAACATAATCAACCTGAGGCAGGAGATCATTGACAGTTAGGTGTATGAATCTTCACATCTAAGACTACTCTTTTAACTGTCAAAATTTGTAGTGACGGTGAAGTAACAAGGATTTTATGGTTTAATGTACAGATGCTATTGTTGTTCAAGCTATAAACCATGTGGTTTCATAAATGCTTTCTTGCAGAAAAGCAAACCCTAAGATTAGAGTTGCCACTCATTCATTTAGATTCTCAATCAAGTCAGGCTCAAAGATTGTCATCTATGGACCGAGAAGTATATGCAAAAAGCTATTGACAATATGACTTAGCTCCATGTCACATGAAGTTTTTCTCCACGAGTTTTATAAACTCCTCCAGCTTTTGAATTATCTCTGGATTCATCAAATCTCTAGCTTCCCTTAGGAGAGTGCCTTCCTGACTCAAATTATAAGCATCCACTATGGCTCTCATCAATGTATGGAGCTTCTCTGGAGTCCTAAAATTTCATCACAAAGAGTTAAACGAAGGCACCAAAATTAGTCAAAGAAAGAAAATCATACAAATTTAAATGATAAAACTAAACAGTGTGAGCTTCTGTCCAGTCTGGTTAGTGATAGGAAACCAATTAACTAACCCATAATTTATTTTCCTTTAATGTTTTTGGGATAAGTACCAACAACCCAGCCCATCATCTACACCTCAATTCTTGTGCATTATTCCACCATACACTCTTGGAAAGGGCAATCTAAAGGACTTTCACAGTGTAGAAACTATAAAAAGCAGAGCTTGAAATCTGACTTTGAAAGATTAAATCATTATACAGCCTAATTTACAACTGTACTAGATTTTGACAAAATATAATTCAGAGCAACAGACTTACGTGTAGAGGTTGTCCACATCCTTTCCTTCAAGTTCTTCTCCTGGAGTAAATGCATCATTTAAGGCACACAATAGCTCCTCAGGATCTTCAATTCCAAGAAGATACTTCACAATTCTAATCTCTTTTGGCAGGAGTCTCTGTAGATTACCTCTTGCAGTCATATACAAGTGGTATAATATGTCTTTAACCTGCAATTCATAAAATAAGTTAACAAGATATTTTAAAGCTGCACCCTAGGACCTACCAATTAATCCCAACAATGATTGCCAGTGCTTAAATGAGCCTATCCTGTTGACTGTACAAGAAATTCTAGAACTTCTGCAACACACCAATAATTTTCTAGACTGACATTTTTATAGAGCACACCACGAGAAGCAAAGGAATATAAGGGGCAAAGGTTCATAATTCAGGAAGCCAATACTACTTTTCATAAAGTTATAGTACACCAGTTGGTTTCTCATAGCTGACCACATGGTGGCAGCAGCAGCTACAAGAAAATGCAATTTCTTCTAGTTTTTATGAGAGAGAATAGTCATTTCCCCTTTCTTTTCATCTAAAAGTCTCTTCTCTATCTCCCAATGCCATTGAAAAAGTGCAGAAATTCAAAAATATGGTCCTTTGGAGAATTTTCTTCCCACAATCTGATGAGTCATTCAATTAACTTTATAACATCATCATAATTTGAATCGTTCAATGAATGGTTCTTCTGAGTACAGTCTCCCTGAGTCATAAAACAAGAACTACAACTAGCTGCTCAATAATATGATTATGCAAAACAAAACTGGGCCATTCCCCTCTAAAATTAGCAACATTTACCTCATCTTTTGTCATGTTAGACTCCTTTGCAGCTGACCAAGCTTTTGTGATCATTAGCACTAATGCTGAATCAAGTTGATTTTTCTCAGCCAAACTATCTATCTTCCGGCAAGCAACATCTAGAGAAGGAGAATTGATAATATCTTGAAGTTTCAACTCTGCTGCATTAATTGCTTCAATGTTTTCACTTGCAGTATCATAAGCTTGTACAGCAGCCAAGCACATATTCCCAAGTTTTGCTAGAGCTGTCATAGAAAGACAAAAATAAATTAAGTACCATTTTCATCGATCTCTACAAGGCATCAAAACAATAAGTTCACGAAATAAATTATCTAATCACAAACGAAGGTGAATTTTTTTCCAGGTTGAGATTAGGTGAAGTATTGGTCTATTAGGGCCTTTCCCTCCAACAAAACTATCAACTAAGTACCTCAAATCTAAGGTCAAGGTGGATTTGTGCTTCCAGGTTGAGTTTCTTTACCATATCCAGCTACAGCACAAGAACCCTGAAAGTGAAAACTTTTATGTGGCTTTCTCAACAAGAAAATAGAAAGCGATGATCCCAGATATATTGAATTTGACTACTAGAAGGAAGTGAGATTCTCTAGTTATCTAGTGGCTAAGTTCAGCAAAGAGAAGGCACGGACTTGTGAGTACTACAAAGCAGCACTTTCTTTATTGGAGAAATGAAAGAAACACAAATATAGCTAAAAGAGTTTCAGTTTCTATATCTACAAGTCAACCACCACATTTCTTTATACTGTCAGGCATAAATAATACAAAAATGAGACATGCAAAAAGATTACATTATGAACTTCTAAAATAGTATAGACAAAATAAGGCATTCCGTTGTGCTGGCCTTACCATTTTGCTCTGTTGGATTGTCATAATATGATTCCGCAACGGTATGAAGATGCACAAAGAATTCTTTTGTAAAATCTTTACGACGTCTAGCAACAATTTCACTAATCTCTGATGGTGCACCCTTGATCACTTCAAGAAGATCATTGTGTCTTTGGACATCTTCATCGATCTGTATGACAGGAACTTCCACTTATCACTAGGATATTGGCACGAACTTAAATAAAGAAAGAGCGAGATGCATCAGACATGGCTCAATTATTAGATATTATTATTTTCATAAGATGTAACTTCCATCAAAAGGATATAAGGAATTTGCATTCACAAGAATCTTTACTGCACACAGATCCACTCAGCATGTGAACACATAAAAGCAGGTAGCTTTCTCTTGCTCACTCTCTCTCTCTCTAAGTCCAAGATTAAGGAGGGTGTCAAGGAGAAATTTTGTCAAAGTAAAGAAGTTTAAATACAAATACTTAATTTGTATTTAAATACAAAGAAATTTAAATACAAATACAAACTCAGAAAACATCATTTGCAGAGAAAGAACTCTTTAGATTGAAAATGAGATATAAAAGTCCTGAATAAAAGAAAGTCAACAAAAAACCAATACTACTGTCGAAAGATCAGAATACCCACCTCTTTCAATTTCCTTCCAAGTCGGAGAAGTTTATGCTTCATTCCAGGATCCGCCTCAGCATCAGCTCGATCCTGACAACGCTGAAAGAAATGAGGCCGGATGTTGCTCCATTCCTTACTGAAAGCAAGTAGTCTTCTCCAATCAGTCGGGGTGGTCTTGTCAACCATGAAAACCTCAATTAACTTGTCACAAACTCTGATCATTTTACCATTATCCAAGCCCTCAGTTTCTGTATCTCTATTGACCTCACCATTAGCAGGTAAGGAATCAGAAGAATTCAGACCCGCAACCTGCTCTCTATCACAATCATTTGGCACCGCAGTTTTATCACCAACAACTGCAGCGATAGAAAGTCTCTGCAGCCTCACCTGATTAACACCCATTGCAGGACAACCTGCCAATTCAAGACAGTTATCAGAAGAGGCAAATGGCCTAAGAATTCATACAAGTTCCTAACAAACAAGCTTTCCCAAATCATCATGCTAGCCAATGTTCCCCATTTTTCTTTAATCTGAAACGTCAATAACTAACACGACTTAATATTTGTTCTCCACGTTCAAGGAACCAAAGCATACCCAATAAACACTAATTAAAGAAAGTGAATGAACAAAATTGATTAGAACATTTTAGTAATTACTTATCACTACTTATTATACTAAACTGCTGGTTTAAACACAATTGAATTACACAGGACAACTCGGGAAAGAGCAATAACACATTAAAGAAAACTTCAGTTAATAACTTGCGGTTCAAAAGTATCCAGTAAGGACTAAGGAAGAGTTACTTACTGGAGAACTTTGAAGACAAACGACGAATCCAAGATGAATTTGAATTTTTAATGAAAGGAAGCAAAGCTGAAGAAGACCCATTTGTAGCTTTTGAAAATTTTACTCTCACCGGCAACAAGTAACAAGCTTGACGACTTGCCCAAGCCAACTCCATGGATAAAGATTAATTGTTTATTCGTATTACTTTACGACAAGAAGAATTTATGAAAGTTCTGGCAGCCCAGGGTTCTAGTTTAGCTGTTTGTGGTTTTAGACTTGGGCACTTTGGCACAAAAAAGGCCGATATTTTAACAAGGTTGCCTTGCAGCTTGCAAGGTCTCAGTTCTGTCTGCCAGATACGGTGTCGTTGTGGTAAGGACTAAGGAGAAAACGGTTAGGTCTGGGCAAGGAATGATAAAGAGAGAGGAAGTATGGTCTTGTTCAAGGGCGTAAATGATGAATCTATACTCAGCAAACTACAGGTCAAGCGTGTCAAGTTCAAGTATTTTAATATTGGACTCAAGTGTTCATCTAAGCTTAATGTCTGTATATATATACATACATATATGTTTTTTTTTTTCGTGTTTTAATTATAAATTTATTATTTTAACCCTTATCGAGCCTAATTGAGTTCTATTATGATGAAATTGATTTTTATATCAATTATCGAATTTAACTGAATCAAACTTAAGTAGTTCAATTTATATGATGAGTCAAGTTCCAGTTTTGAAAATAGAACGCAATCGAGTTCAAATTTTAATATAATGTAATCGACTTTTTATCAATTATCGAGTTTAATTAAGAGTATCTCAATTATGTGATAAATCAAACTCAAGCTTTGAAAATAGAACTTGATTGAGTTCAACCTAAGTATAGCAAAATTGGCTTTCTTTCTTTCTTTTTTTTTTAAATTTTATTTTCGAGTTTTATCGATATCAACTCAAACTTTAGAAATCGAACTCGATATTGAATTCCGAGTTTCAAGTTGAGTTTGAGCTCAAGTATCACATTTGAATCGACTCGAACTTGATCTATTACATTTACACCCATAGTCTAGCTTGGTTGAATTATGAAAAAGAAAAAAGAAAAAAGAAAAAAGAAAAAAGAAAAAAAGAAAAGAAAGCCCTTTAATTAATATATTTAAATTTAATAAATAACTCAAACAAGCCATACAGGCTTATGGTTTTCTAGGCCCAAGACACTCTCCATCCAGGGCAGGGGAACGAAGATCAGTTTGGCCCAAGAATCAAGATAGTTTTTGAATCTCATGTCATGGACTCCCGGTCCAACATACGTAGACGGGGCTTGTGCTTAATGGCAAAATGGTCTTTTGGGTTTAGAGTCGAACCTTTGATCGACTTTTTGAAAGCTTCGGTATAAACAAGAGCAAAACGTTCGGAATTTGGCTCTGTTTCTCGCGGGAATTTTGAAGAAAGCAAAGCTAGCCAATGCTTTCCTTAACGGTAATTTCACCGCAAATTTCACTCTTCCAACAACCTTCCTTCTTCACCATTCCAAATCCATTATTTCATTGTTCAAATTCCAAAAATGAGGCCAAAACGAGAAACAACAAAAACCCGCCCTTGATTTCTTGCTTTTCTTCCAAGGATTCATGTTTTGTGCCTGAATTCGATCATTCGACCAATATTTCAACTTCCCATGAAGGCCCAGATTCCGGCTTTATGGATATAGCCCAACCGTCGGTTAGTCCTAGCGTCGACTCTGCTGAGCTAGCAGCTCTGCTTCGATCTTGTAATAATGTCAGACAAGTTAGGAGAGTTCACGCGGTTGTGCTGAAGTGTTTCAAGAAACCGGTGACCTATGTTGACAATAATTTGATAAGCTCGTATTTAAGACTTGGGAAGTTAATGGAGGCTCGAAAGGTGTTCGATAAAATGGTCAAGAGGAATGTTGTCAGTTGGACGGCGATGATTAATGGGTACTCGAAGTTGGGTTTTGATGACGAAGCTTTGAGGTTGTTTGAGGATTCGATCTTGATTGGGGTTCGAGCAAATGGTAAGATGCTTGTTTGTGTGATGAATTTGTGTAGGAGGAGGGTCGATTTAGAGTTAGGGAGACAAATACATGGGTGCATTCTGAAGGGGAATTGGAGGAATTTGATTGTGGATAATGCTGTTGTTTGTCTTTATGCACAATGTGGAGAGGTGTCGAATGCTTTCTGCGCATTTCATGGGATGGGAGAGAAGGATGTGGTTTGTTGGACAACTATGATAACTGCTTACTCCCAACAAGGGTATGGGAAGGAGGCTTTCCTGATGTTTTCGAGAATGGTAACTGATGGTTTTTGGCCTAATGAGTTCACAGTTTGCAGTGTTCTGAAGGCTTGTGGAGATGAAAAGGCGTTGAAATCTGGGAGACAGTTACATGGTGCTATAATCAAAAAGATGTTCAAGAATGATGTTTTTCTGGGGACTTCCCTTGTGGATATGTACGCAAAATGTGGGGAGATTTTGGATGCTAGGATTGTGTTTGATGGGATGAGCAGTAGAAATACCGTTACATGGACTTCTATAATAGCAGGGTATGCTAGGAAGGGGCTTGGTGAGGATGCCATTAATCTTTTTCAAGTAATGAAGAGACGAAAAGTAATGGCTAATAAATTGACCGTTGTAAGCATACTCAGGGCTTGTGGTTCGGTTGGGAATTTACTTACAGGAAAGGAAGTCCATGCACGGATAGTGAAAAAATCTATCCAAACAAATATGTACATAGGAAGCACTCTGGTATGGTTCTACTGTAAATGTGGGGAGTACAATGTTGCCTCAAAAGTCCTTCAACAGATGCCACTTAGGGATGTTGTTTCCTGGACTGCCATGATATCTGGCTGTGCAAGCCTAGGGCATGAGGCAGAGGCTCTGGAGTTTTTGAAGGAAATGATGGAGGAAGGTGTAGAACCCAACTCTTTTACCTATTCTTCAGCTTTGAAAGCTTGTGCGAAGCTTCAAGCTGTTTCTCAAGGGAAGTTAATTCATTCTTTTGCAAATAAAACTCCGGCCTCATCTAATGTGTTTGTGGGTAGCTCTTTAATCCATATGTATGCCAAATGTGGTTTGGTATCAGAGGCTTTTCGAGTTTTTGGCAGCATGCCAGAACGGAATTTGGTTTCTTGGAAGGCTATGATAATGGGTTATGCAAGGAATGGACTATGTCAAGAAGCTTTGCAGCTCATGTATCGTATGGAAGCAGAAGGTTTTGAGGTGGACGATTACATCCTCGCAACAGTTCTTACTGCATGTGGAGATATTGAGTGGGATGAAGAGTCTTCCTCAGAGATATTGCTGGCAAAATAATTGGCCCGGCGAGCATATTGGTTGTAAATTTGTGAATGAAATGAATATATGGAGCTGCACATGTCAAGATATTGCCATTAATGCGGGGTATACATATGATGAATGAGATAAAAACCATACAGTTCAAAAGAATATTATACTGATATCGGTTAAGCCTTAGCCTATCTCTCTTGTACGAAGAAAGTTATGCCAGAAGAGGAGCAGAAGAAAGAAGGAAATATCAGCGTCAGTGCTCCTTCTTTTTATGGCTTCATAAATGTCAAAAGCTTCTGATTACGGTGAGCAGTGAATACCACCAGTCCAGCAACGGGAACATGTCTGTAGGCTTGTCCCTTGGAATCTATATGTAAACCTACATTGATATTAACAGTTTAATTAACAGATGATTATTTTCTGAGAAAATTCTGATAATTTCAGCTACCTTCGGTTCTTCAGCATTGTTTTTGTGTTTAATATCCATTTTGTCTGGTCTTAGAATTTCTTTCTTAATGATGATAAAAAGAACATGTCCTTTGTTTCCTTGGACAAGGAGACAAGTAGATTTAGGATATATATTAATTAATATGTGTGCAACAGGAGACCTCTTCAACTGCAAGGTTCTTGCAGAGGAACTGGTCTTTCAAGTAACTGTCACGTGCAATGCCTAAGAAACTCATAGATGCATCTCATGTAGCCATTGCAGTCAAGGGATTTTTCACATGTTGGGATGGATACCTTCAATCTAGACAACAAAATTTGATGAGCATTTAGCGTCGCAAATCCCAATCCCCTTGTGTAACAAGATCAAATCAGATCAGAACAAGTAAAAGAACACGTACCCTTATCTTTGAAAACTTCCACAGTACAGAAAAATTTGTGCCACAGGTCAGAACAAGTTGCGTTGAATACTTTATTTATGATTTAACAAACAAATTGTGTTATAAAAGCAACATACAGTCCAATAAAAGGTAAGAGTCCATAATGTGCATTTATAACAGAAAATTTCTTACCTTTCTAAAGCTCTAACATCATTGGGGATTGACTTCAAAAACCACACAAACTAAAACAGGCAAACTCACTACTCCACAATTTCAAGAATAAACAACTTTATCTTTTCTGACTACGTAAAAAAAAAAAATTCTACAGTGTTATTGATAATAATTAATTTTTATATTTATAGTACTACCATATAGCTAGCCTCCACCTTAGAAAATTAAGCTAGGTCTACCATTGATATTTGATACATTCCTTCATTTTTTTTAAAAATTAAATTTGTATTGAAAATAATTACAGAAATGGGTTGATTTTTCATGCAATAAGATAAAACAGTGGGTTGATAGGCAATAATTTAAAGGAGGGCTTGTTTGCAAGGAAATCAAAAGAGTTGGGGTCCGAAAAAGACAAAAAGGACAAGTCTTAAATCTAATCTAAAAATGTGATGGTAGTAAAAAGAAAGGAAAAATAATAAACCTCAAAAAATCGAACCGGCCCACGGACTTCCCGCTTCCTTCCGCCTTGTCTGATTTCTCCTCCCTCTGAAAAGACTTCCCCTTTTATTTTTTCCCTATGCTTTCTTTCATTTCCATTTCGATTTCAATTTCAATTCAATTCCCCCGTTAAAGTAGAAAAATCGTAACGCCTGAATATACTAGTATTAGTATTTATGTTTATTAAATTTTCCCTTCTCTTATGTAACTCTCTCTCCGCGGCTTTTTTTTTTCTCGTCAGCCAAACACCTCCTTACTCTCTCCAGATCTGTAAGTTCCCGCTCTCCGTTTCTCATTTCCAGTTTGCATTTTTTTCCATTACGATTCTCAATCGAAAATTTATAGCGTTTGTTTCATTTTCTGTATTTTTTGAAGAGCTAAGTAGTCCGACGAAATGAAAAACTTGATCAAGAGTTGGGCTTTGATCTTGTTGTTATTTCATTTTGAAATATTGGAAGCAAGTCTCTACTTGCTTTGTTATTTGATTTAGTAGTAATATTTTTCTGCTGTTCTTTATTTTTGTTTATCATATTTGCATTTGTCTGCCACTGTTTTGGCCTTTGACCTTTATATTGTTAGTATTGTTATTAGATACTTATACTCTGGCTTTGCTTACATCATGTGGGGTTTAGGATTCAGCCATTCGTTTGTCTAGGAATGGTTGAGAATTAAAGCTTAATGGACTTACTAACTTGCTTGCTGCTAATGCTTTGAGTTCCTTCCTTTCTCGGTTATTTTTGCTTACCATGTCTGCTTGTTTGTATGTTTTGTATGTTTCTGACTTCACAATGTTACAAGAAGTTAATTTCTCTAGCAAAATCTATCAGTAAGCGGTGATAGGCCGAACTTTTGATAGTCATTAGTTTGTACAATTGATGTTGGATAGACCATTCCAGTTTTATATTGATAACTTTTCATGTTTGTTCTCTTAAACTGTTTGAATAGCTAAAAAGGGACCACCCGAGTTCTTATTGTTTTTGGAATAGTTTTATTATAGTTGTCTACTTTCAAATGTTATTCTGTTAATTAGATCTTGTATTGAAGTTTTATTCCTAATGGAATTGATCTATTGTTGAATATGACTAAGCCTATTTGCAAACTCCCTACAGGAATCTGTCTAGAAGTCTGAGAATTCTTGTCTGCAACAAGGATTAGATCTATTAAAAGTTTTAAGGTTCATGTTTTAGTGAGTTGAACACCAAAATTTATGTGTTGCTGACAATATGGAAAAGGACAACTCTAGTGACAAAAATATAGAAGGTTCTCCCATCGATGAAAAACTAGAGCGAGACACTGATGGTATTCACAAAGAAGATGAGGGAAACCCTGTGGAGGACATGCAAAGCTTAAACACCAGCAAGGATGACCTTAATAAATTAGACAATAATAATGTACAAGACAGCTTAGGTGACAGGAAGGATCAGAATAGAGTCTTGGAAACTAAAGCTGCTGGGGACGATTTAGACAATGATGACAAATGTGTTGAACGAGGTGTTAAAATGAATGAGGATGGGAATTTGTATTCCAAAGATCAGGAACCAATGAATGAGACTTTAGAAGAAATTCTTGGTGAGGAGGAAGCAGAACCCGTCTTTGATGGAACAGAGATTCCTGGGATGGAAGCTAACCGGAGTTCATCAACTCGTTCTTTGGATCCTGGTCCAGAGGAAGAGGGATCCGCATGGCCTGAGAAAGCAGTGGCACTTAAGAATTTTGTCAAGGAGAAAGGTACAGTTGCAGTAACCAATGTCCTGCGTCGGATTTCTTTTAAAAAAGATGAAGGTGAACATACCCCTATTGATGAAGATAAGGATTCTTCCGATTCTGCTAAAGCTGTGGAACATTCTGCAATGTCTCCAAAAACTGCTGAGAAGTCTGCTTGGAATCCCCTTAACTACATTAAGAAGTCACGTGATGCTGATGCAGAAAGAAAAGGTGAGGAGGGTGAGAGTGTCATTGAAGAGTCAGTTCTACCTATTATGACTAAGGGAAGAATTATAGTGTATACAAGGCTAGGGTGCCAGGATTGTAAAGAAGTTAGGAAGTTTCTGTGCAGGAAAAGGCTTAGATGCGTTGAGATTAACATTGATTTGTATCCTACCAGAAAATTGGAGCTAGAGAAGTTCTCTGGGTCTTGTGCTGTTCCTAAGGTCTTCTTCAATGAAGTACTAATTGGAGGCTTGAGTGAACTCAAAGGCTTAGAGGAGTCTGGCAAGCTTGATGAGAAGATTGATTTTTTGATGACTGAAGCACCATCAGTTGAAGCTCCTTTACCACCTCTTTCTGGTGAAGACGATGTGTCCAATAATGGACCTGTTGATGAACTAGCTCTAATTGTCCGAAAAATGAAAGCAACTATTGTTGTTAAGGATCGTTTTTACAAGATGCGCAGGTTCACAAATTGTTTTCTAGGATCAGAAGCAGTGGATTTCCTATCAGAAGATCAATACTTGGAAAGAGAAGAGGTTGGTTGGGAATTTTATTATGTTTTGCCAGATCAGTATAGTGTGATAATGTTTATTGCTTGCTCTCAGTCCTCTATTACTATTAGTATTAATTTTCCTTCTTTGGAGTTCAGACCAAAGATTTCCTGAACCAGAATACTCTTTGAGTGGTTTGCCATGGTGAATGTAAAGTTAAACCAAAGAGGCAAAGACCATATTGGTACCACATACTAAAATGTTGCTTGTTGTGAGCTTGAAAAATGGTATGGAGTTCTCATATCGTAGATGGCTCTCAATTTAATCCTTGCACAGTAAAATATACTCTTCTGTAGATGGTAGACCTTTCACTGATATGCGCACCAGTCTGATTAAAGAGGCAAGAGTTCCTTTCACATAAGTTCTGCAAAATTTCCATGATGCTGCTTTTCCCTTTCAGGCAGTCATATGAAAATCTAGATAGTGATAATTAGGCATATTGTGGATTCTAGATGCCGGCTTTTTCTTTATTATCATGCTTTATGATACTATGTCGTAACAGTTTCAGAAATATAGCACTAATACATATTGCAAAAGTACTCTTCTCTTTTTCCTTATCCTTCTTTTCATTTTAAGTTGGGTGGTCTTGGCAGATTTCATTTATTGCATGGTTTTTAGTTTTGACCAAATCAGACTACAAGTGGTTTAAGTTTAAAAATTTAAGATTTGGTGTGCTTGCTCTCTTGAAACATGTTTGGATGTGGTTATATCACCGATTCACCGTTAACTCCTCCTCCCTGTCCTTTATCTTGCATGTGGAATAGGCTGTTGAGTTTGGGCGAAAGCTTGCTAGTGAACTCTTCTTCCGACATGTTCTTAAGTGAGCTCACGCCTCCACAGTTATTCTCTTTTTGTAACCTTTTTAATCTGTAGTAGAAAACCTGTCTCATTTTTTTATGATGCTTTATAACAGTGAGAATCTATTTGAGGATGGTAACCACTTGTATCGGTTCCTGGACCATGATCCTATTGTGTCGTCTAGATGTCACAACATTCCAAGGGGTATAATTGAACTGAAGCCAAAGCCCATCATTGAAATTGCATCAAGGCTGAGAATCCTGTCCTATGTGATTTTTGAAGCCTATGTATCAGAAGATGGAAAACATGTTGATTATAGAAGTATTCATGGAAGTGAGGAATTTGCAAGGTTTGACTCCATTTAGTATATGATATTGCTCACTCTAGTATCTTCGAAACTTCATCTGCTATAGTGTTTTATACTTAAGTACTCATTGTTAATGGCAAAACATTTAGGTACTTAAGAATAGTTCAAGAGCTCCAAAGAGTACAAGTTCATGAGATGCCAAGGGAGGAGAAGCTTGCCTTCTTCATAAATTTGTATAATATGATGGCCATTCATGCAATATTAGTGTGGGGTCACCCTGCTGGTCAGTTGGAACGAAGGAAGCTGTTTGGAGACTTCAAGTATGTTATTGGTGGTTGCACCTATTCACTTTCATCTATTCAGAATGGCATTTTGAGGGGCAACCAGAGGCCACCATACAATCTTTTGAAACCATTTGGTGTAAAAGATGAACGTTCACAGGTAAGACATTGTCATTGTGGGTAAAATTTATGCTTACTGTTACACAATGTTTCTAGTCGGGGTTAGCTTCGTTACTTGGTTGGATTTTAATTAGTAAACTGGTGATAATACAAAACTTTTGAGAAAACCTTAGGAATGTGTAGTGTGTTTTTGACCATATCCTTAGAATTGTTGTCCTTGTCAATTACCCCCATTGTTTCACAAAGAACCAAGGATTGTGCATAAGAAATGACCTGACAATGCTTTAGTGGGTAGTTTATTAGGTTGACTTGAGCGGACAACCCTCTACCAGAGAGGCAATTAGGTTGACTTCATCCTTGTTTGGGTGGAGTGTGAATAAAATTTGTTAAAACATATATCATCATCATACACCAAGAAGAAAACATTTTTATCATCAAGAATTGAATCTCTTGTGGAAACTCAGTCCTACTCATTGAAAGTTATATGTTTTAATCAGGTAGCTCTACCCTATTCGGAGCCTCTAATCCACTTTGCCCTGGTTTCTGGTGCCCGATCTGGGCCTGCTCTTCAATGCTACTCTCCTGGGAACATTGATAAAGAGCTGATGGATGCAGCTCGGGATTTCTTAAGAGCTGGTGGACTTATTCTTGATTTGAGTGGCAAGGTTGCATTTGCTAGTAAGATCCTCAAATGGTAAGTTATTTCAAGATAGATTTTTGGTGCAAAAACTTATATATCTTTGTCATTCAGGTGTTAAAATCAGATTTTTAAATTCTCCGGACATATGCATGCACAGATGCACACTTCACGTTAACTTGCACTAACTCATGCAACCAGATGTGTATGTATATTCATATGGATGCATTTTAAAACTCATAGGCGAGAAGGAACTCCTGCTATTTCATTCAATAGCACTATGGAAGTTTTTTATTACAGAATTATGCAACTTTTGGTTGTCTAAGCAGGGTCTAGAAGCCAAGTAAGGATGAATTTGAAATTGACGATCTTATTCTCAAAATTTGCAGCGCTAGCAATATTTAACTTTAATTCCCTCTTGCAGACTCGTATACATTACGAGTTAACAAAATGAATGCCCGTGTTTTATGTTTTTTTCCTAAAGAAAAGAGTTAACAAGAGAAGCCGAAGGAAAAAAATGGAAAAAAAGAAGTTGCTGCCTTCGTTCTATATTTTCCTTAGTAACAGACTACGACCCTAATGAAACAAAAGTACCTGCTAACAGAATATGACTTGCTATTGTGTCATCGAGCATTTAGGTTTCAAAATTGAGTCAGTAATTAGCTTAGGCTCTCCCTTTATATATGTTACCATATACATGAAGTTGACTATGTTGAGAAATAAAATATATGACGTGCATTCAACTGCCAAATACCATGCTGTAGTAAAGTGATATTCTTAGAAGTAGTAAAAGATAAATGACGACAATGCATACTCCTACCTTAATTATCGTGACTCGGTAGATTTTCTCAATGTAGGCAACTTGTAAAAGTTTTGTTGCTTCATTTATATGTATTTCTTGTAGGACAATAAATTATGTTACTTACTATTTGTCGCCTTACTCTACGAACAGGTTTAGCGTGGATTTTGGAAAGAATGAGGTAGAGGTTTTGAAACATGCCTCAAATTACTTAGAGCCAACTGAGTCTGAAGCTTTGCTAGAGATGCTTGCTGATGCTCAGCTGAAGGTGATATACCAGCCATATGATTGGGGGTTGAACTGTTAGGACTAGACTATACTTTTTTCCATGTTCCATATACTTGATCATACATATTCCCCTTAGCTACAAAATTTTCAAGAGGGAAATATCGATTATTACGTTGCAAAAACTTGAAGATATATAAACTTTAGATGCCAGTCAGGCTACACTTTTCTTTTTAATAAAATTAAGATGTGATTCCTTATACAAAAGTTACTTCTACAAGTGATTGTTTAATCTTTTCATTTAGCCTTTACCAAATGGAAATATTTACATGCTTCTTTTTTGGGGTTGGTGTTTAACCAGGGTATCTCCGGGTTTATTGGCTCAAAGACTAATCTAGAGTGATCATATGTGCCTGTCATGTCATGTAGCCTTGATATTGTTGATTTTGTATTTCTCAGAAGCTATGAGAGCTTCTACCCGAAGGTTGGCGACCGATTACAAAATTCCCTTCGTCTTCCATTCAATTGGCACTAGCCTTTCACTGAATCCAACCAATTAATTTTCATAAATTTTGATCAATATAACCATAAAGGATTTTCGTCTTCCATTCAGTTGGCAGTAGCCTTTCACTGAATCCAACCCATTAATTTTCATACATTTTATACTCTAGTTTACAATATGGGGCCAGTGGGCTGTGCAGTAGGATGGGCTATTCACAATCCCAATCGGCCAAACCGTTTAGAGTACTTCAAAGTCAGCCGGCCTTAATATGAACAATTGAGAAGAAGAAAAGATTGAGAATAGATCAGCCAAAAATCAAGGATGGCTTTAAAAACAAAATTATTTGGATTGCATGCGACAAAATCATAAGGCCTTGACATTAGCATGAAAGGAACTATAAAATCCTTCTACTTGAAGGATGAAGGACAACAAGAAATCAAGGCAGGGGTTCGACCCCTGCCACCCCCCTCCCCTGGGTCTTAGACCCCGAATAGTACCAAAAAAAAAAAAGGATAACAAGAAATCTCCAGACAACACAAACAATATTCTGTCAAAGCATGGCTTAGCAACATCTTTCTACTCTTTTGATTGAAGCTTTCCCCTTCTCTTGTATTTGTTAAGAATTTCTTTCACTTTGCAATACTCTTTGTATTGATTTTTGCTTCAGCCGCAGTGACTAGCATCTCACTTTCTGTCTAGAGCCAAATCGACCAAGAACAATTCTCAATTCGATGAAAGCCATTTTTCTTAGCCATTGTACTGTCAGCCAATTTCAAGTTTTGTGAAATACTCAATTAATTCAATGATTTAAACAGTCCGACGGTGTCTTTGAATTGGGACCTATAAAATCTTTATTTTTACTACAAAACAACCGGCATACTCATCATCAGATCGGCGAAAGATATTTTTGGTGCAACACATACTTTTTCGTCAATATAACCATAAAGGATTTTCGTCTTCCATTCAGTTGGCAGTAGCCTTTCACTGTATCCAACCCATTAATTTTCGTACATTTCCATCAATATAAGCCATAAAGGATTTTTGGTAGAAAAATTAGGTACACTCCAAGTTCTTAATCACAATTGCTTTCGGGCCTCTTTCTCTTTAAAGCTTGATCACAATCCGAAGCAAACTGCCTGACACATTCTCATCCGAAGCAAACTGCCTGACACATTCTCATTCAACCAAGTTCTTAATGATCCTTTATTGTCTACATGTTCTTTATTTAAGCCTGACAGACTACTAGCACTAGGTGGTCTCTTTTTCTTACAAGTGCAATGCAATAAAACGTGACAGAGATTTATAGTCCGAATTAGAGATATTAATATTGCAGTTGTGTCGTTGGTAGCTTAGCTTATCTAGTCGCCACCTTATATCAACATTCCTGTCTTTATCTCGCCAATCTATCTATCTAGAGCTGTCAAAAGTTTACCCGAACTCGAAAAATCCGTTCGCCCGACCCGAACCCGAAACTAACCCGACCTGATTTGATAAAAAAAATAAACTATCCGAACCCGACCGATCCGAAACCCGATTGACCCGAGAATCTAACCCGATAAATCAGAGAATCTAACCCGAAAAAACCTGATAGACTAATGAAATAATTTATTAATTTTATATATACCTCCTAAACTTCAAATTTAGTAAATATATTTGAGAAAGAAAATAAAAATAAATAATTGGTTAAATTTTGTTCAAAGTGAACTTAAAAAAATATATTTTCATAATTAATTTTTTTAAAATTTTATTGTTATGATTAAATTATATGAATTTATAGATTATTACTTAAATTTAATAATATTAATTCTGAACAATATTATTAAGAAAAATTTAAGAGTTTGCAAAAAACTATATTGATTTCATCACCACTGATGACTAATCATATCAAAAAATAAACTTTTTTACATAAATAACAATTTTCTATCTTAACTAAGAAAATTTTATAAATTATAGCAGTAAATTATTAATGTTCATATGAAATTAATGAATTGTGTATCCAACAAAGATAATTTAAATATTAAAAATTTGAAATTATAATTTCAATATGTTACCATATATTTTCTCCTTGTAATTTAGTTATCACCAAAACAAACACTTTAATGAGAATGCCGAATGCAGTGTTTGTGCAAATTGCTGTACTATACAGAAAGTGGGTGATGGTGAGTCATGACTCATGAGTGAGTGCTATAGCTTTTCAAGTTCCAACAAACAAAATAATTTTTAGAATGAAAAGAATAATCCTTTAGAAGTAAAATAGAAACAATCATGTTGGGTTTTTTTTTATTCAAATTAAAAATATATAAAACAAAATAAAATGAAGTTCATGAGAAAAGAAAAACAAACAAAAAAAGTTTATGATCTTTTAGTAAAAAAAGAAAAGTAAAATACTAACACTTGAAAAACTAAACCAAACTCCACTTTCACTCCACTCCATTGCACAATTCCTAAACACTTGTCCCATCCTTTTGTCCCACACCCACACAAAGTGTAATACCCGTACCAAATACCTGCTTCTTCCCGTCAACCAGAGCGTGTATCAGTTAGTAAGAGAGAATGATAAAGCCTTACTTAAGTGGTGAAAAGGACATGGATGAGATTAAGTGATTAGTTAGAAATTAGTAGTAAGGTTATAAATTTAGACTGAAATCGTTAACAAATGACAGAGAATTTGAAAATTTCACTGTCAATGGTTCAGAAGCAAACAGCCTGAAGAATAGAATTCTACACTGAAAATTTTATTACACTGACTTAGGATACAGATGGAATTTAGTGATTGTTGGAAGACAAAATGGGAACAAAGAATAAGATTTTCATTTATGGACTTAACCATCTAGTGACAAGTAGCAAAGCCTTAGAAATCAATGGCTAAGATGAAAGCAAATTTCATCATCTTTTTGCTTAGTGAAATCCGGCCATGGTGGAGAAAAATCTAGAAATTTCATGCAATTTATGTAGTTGTCTTCAACCTTGAGAAAAGAAGAACACTTTCACCATTGTTGAACCTTGCAAGCTTCCTCCATAAAATATAAGTCCTAAATTCTCCAAACAAGCCCACCAAAATTTCCTATCAAATTAAACCTCTTGATTAGTCTATTAACATTCCCAAATCAATTTTAATAAATTCAAGCTAAGTAAGGAGAAATTGCAATTGGAAAGTTTAGGGTTCTTGATGGGATATTGCAATTCCAAGATAGGAGGTGAACAATCAAGGAGGAGCAAATCCAATCGGAGCCTACATTTCCTTCCGAGTGGCGAGGCCCCTTTTAAGAAAAATTAGAGTGTCGAATAGTGGGAGTGTATACCCTCCCCAAATCTGTGAGTGGGACTTTACTGACCTAAATAAATATGTTGCTATTTAAATTGTTTCCTAAATGCAATAGTTTGTTTTCCTTGGATTTCAATTGGTTTATAATGGTTGTTTATGATCTTGGTATGAATTGACTTGTTTTATTATTTTTCAATTAAGTATTTGGATTTTGTGATAAAGTTGATTGAAATTGATGTTATTAAGATTGACTTCGATAATGGACTAATCGGTCAAATGATATTTGATTGAATTTGATGGCGTTTACATTATGATTTTGGTGGACACGATGTTAGTCACTGCAGTGACGCCTCCCACGGTCCGAGCTTGTGGAGTCGACGTGAGTAGGCTTTTCACTCCCACTTGGGGTGGATGGTACAGGGGTTGTTGTGCACACTACTATGTGATTATGCGACCCCAGTGGAGTACTGCGGACATAGCCACGTACCACCCGTGGTGAAGGCCCGTGCCAACGCCGAGTAGAAGGCTTTTTGTTTTATAAATAAAGAGACTAGAGGAAACCTCGGCGGGCTTATACCTTAAGCAATGTGTTTTGGTAAGCCCTAAAATGTTTTCTGACAGATGATTGATTTCTTTGACTATTGATGTGTTATGAAGATTCTTAAATATCAACTTATAAAACATTTTCGAAACATTATAAACTTTCGAGTCAAGGTTATACAAAGTGCATGTTTATATTTTTATTTAAAATTTTATTGATGGTTTGGTCTCACTCATTGAGTACAGAAAAATATACTCACCCCATTTTTCTTAAAATTTATTTTTCAGGAAAATTAACCGTACAAACAGGGTAGACCGCTAAGTGTCAAGACTCGTCTCCGGACATCTCACAGTAAGTCTAAGCGACTTATGTGTGTTTATTATTGGATCCACTGGCATGACCTAATTTCTGTTAAAGTATTATTTACCTATGTTTCTCGATTTAAAGGATTGCTGCCATTTAAATTTTGAACTGCCTAAATATTTTTTTTTAAATCTATTTTTTATTTTGCACAACAAGTTTAAATGGATTTATTAAATGAGTTCAGGATACTGTAAGCCTTGCGAGTCTCGAGTTGTGGGTGAAGCGCGTCATTCACAATTCGTGGCACGCGGCGGTTGCACATTCTCGACCTTCAGATCGGGGTGTGACACAAAGTATCATATTAATATAGATACAACCAAAGCTTCAAAGGCATTATACTCTAAGAAACAAAGTTGAATAAATAGTTAAACACAAAGCACATTGAAAACTTCTCAATCCTATTGCTAGTTGGGGCTGTAAGTTGAACTTCAAGCTTCTTAGTTAATTTGGCTTGAGGTAATCTCGTGTGTTGTTCACTTGTCCTCTCTTTAAGAGCCACTTCCACTCTGGCTTATTAAAATTGAAAAGTAAAATGTTACAATCAAATTTAATTTAACTAATGAAAGAAAAAAAGAAAATTAGATCATACCAATTACATCAATCATTCATGACATTTGAAGCTTCCTCCGATCTTATAGATAAAGATGAAGCCATAGCCAAAGCAATCTTTTGGTCTTGGTCCATATTATCTTGCTCAACTAATAATTAACAAGAAAAATTTAAGTTTAATAACAATTATTACTAATTAAGTTATAAAAACTATTTGAATATGAATATCTTACCCTCATAACCCCATAACCAATTTCGGGTAGTTACCAAGACTTCCGCAGTTTGAACAGTGAGAGAACTCCTCCACTTATTCAATGATCAAGTGCTAGGTTGAAAGATTGATCATATAATAGATTGGAGGTTTTATTTCATCATGCATTGCATTGTTATTACCATACTTGATAACTCCTTATATTTTATTTCCAACACCAATACAAAACCCCTTTTTTAATTCTTGTTTAGTTTGATGTATGCTTAATAAGTAGTGTGAAATCAAATAGCATTCCTCGTGGGATCGATCCTTGCTTACCCTGCTGCATAGTAGATTAGTAAGGTTAATTTTGTTGTGTCGCGACGCGCAACAATCACCTTTTTACAACTAATTAACGACTAACTACTATTAATTCATGCTATATTCTATGTTGTGTGATGACTGATGAGTAATTTTAATAAGAATTGAAGATTAATACATTCTCAATTCATGGTTCTTAGAAGTAGTAATATACTAATATAGTAATATGGTTAGATGATGGACCTCTTTATTTGTACACAGTACACCTGAACCTGATGGTCCTAACCCCAAGGCACATGTTATGTTAATTATATACATATGATTCATGTGTCAGTGTCATTTTATATACTTGCGTTTCTAATTAATCCGACTTAATTATATTGGAAGTGGCCTCTTCTTTTCTCCATCTAATTAACTCAAAGATCACGTAGATATAAATTCACCATTAATATTTAATTAATTGTGCCTGACTATATCTTAATCGGGCCTAATCTATATGCACCAAATGTGTCAAGATTTGGGTGTGTATCATACTATTATAAGATATCGGCATATCAATTCGCTTTTATTTTATACTAGATCCGCCACATGATAAGAAGTAATTAAAAACCGATTCTCTATTTATATTCGTATCAATTATATTTTGAAATTTAGATCAAATTATATTATAATATTAACACTATTCTGAGATGAATTGAATCGGTTATAACTTATAATAAAACTTTTAATATTAATTACATATAGATGAATTATGATGAATTGAATATATATCAATTAAAATTTAGAAATGAATTACTAAGTGATAAAAATATAAATATTTATTTTGTTTAAAACTATAGATAATTTATAGAAAAAATTTTAAAAATTTATAAATATTACTAATTTAATTAATACATTAATAATATTACAAATTTAATCAACACTCACTGTATGTATTAATTAAATTAGTAATATATATATAACAAATTTAATAAATAATACTTTTGATAAAATCTCTCTTAATTATTAATTATTTAATTTGTAAAATTAAAACTTTAATTCAATTTAAAATAATCGAGAATCAGAACGACTCGAGAGTTAAATCCAAAAAACCCGAATCTAAATGACATGACATAAGGGAGACTGATGAGGCAAAGAAAGACCTAAAACAATGAAACCTAAAATATTTGAGGGTCAAACCCGAAAAACCTGAACCCGAAACTCGACAGACCCGAGGACAAAACCCGAATGACCCGAAAATCAGGACAAAACCCAAACTGACCCGACCTGATTGACCCGAACCCGAAACCTACCCGATCAACCCGATTTGACACCTCTATATCTATCTATACCTACTAGTAAAGTTAGCTTTTCAATTTGGGCAATTGGTATGTCCACCTGGCACCTCAATTGCTCTTCCTTTTTTTTTTTTCAATTTCTATTTTCTTTTTTTTCAAATCATTTTTTTTTCTTCATTTTTTGTACTTTTTCCTTTTTTTTTTTCAATTCATTTTTTTCTTCATTTTTTCCTTTATTTTTCTTTGGAAGTAGGTTTAGTTACTTTTTTATTTTTTTGTTTTTACTTAATTAATTTAACTTATTTTATTTTCTTTCTCTTTTTCATTATTTTATTCTTTTATTTTGGAATCAAATAAACCTACAATTATATACGTGCGTGTATCCAAATATTTTTATACCCCGATTATCAACATCTACAATGAAAGTAGTATTCCCTAAAAAAAATAATGAAAGTAGGATTATTTGATTAATTGAATGATTTGACAAATTTAATCCATAATTATTTGACACATGTTTATTAATTTGGACTTATATAAATATTAATAGAAAATTGTTGAATAACGATAATATTTCAAAGTTAGCTTATACGATTGATTAAGGTCACTTTTTTTTTATTAATAAGTAATTTGATATGTAATAATGGAATGCCAAAATAGTAAGGATTAGCTCCACTACTTGAAAATTGGTGAATCTATCCACTATTAAACCTAAGGATGATTAATGCACTTTCATTCAATCTATTGTAAAAATTTAATTAACATTGAATTGGATGATAAAAATATTAAATTATTTGAATTAGTTATGATCATAGATTGATCCAAGGATTTATTAATCACCCTTAAATCCTTAAATTTAATTATATATTGGTTCTTTGATTTTCAAGTAGATGAGAGGATCTTTACTCATTTTAATATTTAATTGAAAATACTTCTTAATCCGATTTGATTTATCCCTCACACAACTATCATAACGTTGGCTTCTCCTTATTTGCCAGCATTTATATGTTTCACCAAAAAGTAGCTTCATATTACAAGTAGTTACCTTATTTAAAAATTATAACAGTAAGATTTTTGAATAAGAAAAAATGAAACCAATTCATGAAAAATCATGTTAGACGGGATAGATTTAGACATGTTATGTAGTAAAACTCTATTTAATTTGATAAAAATTTTAATAAATTAAATTTGTTATTTGGTTATTAGGATATATACAAATAGATATTTGTACGTAAGAAATTTATTTGATATAATGAGATTTCATTGTAATCTTATATCATTACAAATGTGTTGATATTTTTTTTTAAAGGATACAATAAAATCTCATTACATCATATAAATCTTATACGAATATCTATCTTTGAGAACGTGTTAGACAAACTAATATACTAACTGTTAGCATTAAACCAAGTGTCATTTATTTATTGGTTATTTAGTTATATGTTATGGTGTGAGTGTTTGCGTGTGATTAAGTCTTATATTTAACCTAGATATATAAGCATTATTTTGTATGTTATGCGGCGAGGTTTTGGTGTGGATCTAAAAAACAAAAAAAAAACTATTGTGACGGTGTGCTTTTGTGAAAGTCAAAAAGTTGCTTTGATGATTTGATTTTTTTTTAATTCCAACATTTGGTATCAGAGCAAGAAGATCCTGGATGGCTACAATCACGCAGTACGTGCCGTGTCCCGTCTTCAAATTTGATGGGAAGAATAATTTTCAAGAATGGATGGTCCAGATGTGGTTCTTTCTAAAATCTTTGGGTGTTTGGGAAATTGTTGAGCATGGAGTTATTGAACCTGCAGATGTAGAAAATTTGACAGAGGCGCAAAGGCGAGATCTAACTTGTGCCCACAATAAAGATGATTTGGCTACTCATCATATTTTTCAGAGTGTTGAATTGTCTGTGTTCCAGAAGATTATTAATGCGAAATCATTAAAAGAGGCTTGGGATACTTTGCTTCAATCCTATCAAGGTGCAGAACCAGTTCAAAAGATGCGACTGCAAACGTATCGAAGACAGTTTGAGTTACTTCAACAGGAAAAAAATGAAAAGATTGTTGATTATTTTATGCGCACCCAGAAACTTGTCAATAGTATGAGAGCAAATGGGGAAACTATTTCTGATGTTCAGATCATGGAGAAAATTCTTCGTACTTTAACGGAGAGATTTGATGTTATTGCTGCTATTGAGGGAGCAAAGGATCTAAAAACTATAACAATTGATGGTTTGCAGGGATCCTTAGAAGCACATGAACAAAGGTTAGATGAAAGATCAACACCGGTTGTTGAGCAAGCACTAAAAGCTCAAGCTAATGTGAAGAAAGAAAAAGATGAGTCAACAAACAAAGGTGAATTCAATTAGAGAAGAAGCAGGAATTTCAGGCCTGGTCAAAGGCAAAGTGGAAGAGGGGATCAAAATTGAGGTGATCAAAATCGTGATATGTCCAATGTTCAGTGTTTCAAGTGCAAGAAGTATGGCCATTACCAGTCAGATTGCAAGTCTCATATTCAGTGTCATAATTGCAAGAAGTATGGTCATTTGAGCAGAGATTGTCGTTCCAGGAGATCAGAAAACAGAGATTGTCATGCGAAAGTTGCAGGGAATGGTGGTGATAATACAGAAACTTTATTGATGGCCAGTACTGGATACAGGCTGTAGTAATCATCTTAGTGGAGATAAATCTTTATTTTCAGACTTTGATGATTCGTTTCACACATCAGTGAAACTTGGAGATGATCGGTATATACCAGTTTACGGGAAAGGTAAGATTGGCATCAGATTGAAGAATGACACTCTCAATTATATTTCTGAAGTATTTTTCTCTCCAAAAGTCAGCCAAAATCTTTTGAGTGTGGGGCAACTGGCAGAGAAAGATTATGATTTGCACTTCAACAAACATGGCTGTACTATTTATGATGCAGAGCATCGGATGATAGCAAAGGTACAAATGTCCAGAAATCATTTGTTTCCTTTGCAGATTAATTATGATGCACCTTCTTGCCATGTTTCAATAATTGGGGATGATAATTGGTTGTGGCATATACGACTTGGGCATTTGAATTATGGGAGTCTTGATTTTCTTGCCAGAAAGAAGTGGGTGTTTGGTTTACCAACTATTTCTGTTCCTAAACAAGTTTGTGACAGTTGTGTTTTGGGTAAAAAGCATAGAGAAGTTTTTCCCAAAGGAAAATCTTGGAGGGCTAGTAGACCACTTAAACTTGTTCATTCTGATTTATGTTCGGTAGAGGTTCCTTCCAACGGTGGCAGCAGGTATTTTATTACTTTTATTGATGACTTTACTAGGAAGGCCTGGGTTTATTTTTTGAAGCATAAATCTGAAGCATGTGATACTCTTAAGAGTTTTGTGGCTTATGTTGAAAAATAAAGTGGGTGTACTCTTAAAGTTTTGAGAACTGATAGGGGTACTGAATATATTGTTTGTGATGATTTTCTACGGAAACATGGTATTATGCATCAGTTGACTGCTAGATACACTCCTCAACAAAATGGGGTGGCTGAGAGGAAGAACAGAACTGTTATGGATATGGTGAGATGTATGTTGCATAGTAAAAATTTGCCTAAAAGTTTTTGGGCGGAAGCAGTTGCTTGTGCTGTTTATGTTTTGAACAGGTGTCCTACAAGGAGTGTTCGTGACAAAACTCCACAAGAAGCTTGGGCTGGTAAAAAGCCTAATATTGGGCATCTAAAGGTGTTTGGTTGTGTTGCTTTTGCACATGTGCCTGATGAGTTGAGAAAAAAGCTGGATGACAAAGCAGAAAAATGTATCTTTATTGGCTACAGTCATGAGACGAAAGGGTATAAGTTGTACAATCCAAAAACCAGAAAAATTGTTGTTAGCAGGGATGTCACTTTTGATGAAGATGGTGTTTGGGATTGGTCTAGTGAAGAAAAAGGTTCACTACCAAGTCCTGCAGTAGTTGTTAGTGGAGTAGATGATGATCCAGAGGTGGAGCCAGCTCCTACAGAAACTACTAGTCGCCCACAAAGACAACGACGCATGCCAATTCATTTGCAGGATTATGTGGTCGGTGCTGCTTGTGATTCTTTGGATGATAATGACAATACTGTTCACTATGCTTTGTTTGCAGATTGTGATCCTTTGGGATTTGAGGATGCTGCTAATGATGATCGTTGGGTAAAGGCCATGGATGATGAGATTCATGCCATTGAAAAGAATGACTCTTGGGAACTTACTACACTTCCCAAAGAGAATAAACCAATTGGTGTTAAATGGGTGTACAAGATCAAGTACAAGCCCAATGGAGAGGTGGATCGCTTCAAAGCTCGCTTGGTAGCTAAAGGTTACAAGCAGAAGTCAGGTATTGATTATTTTGAGGTATTTGCTCCAGTAGCTAGACTTGATACAGTGAGAATGGTAATTTCACTTGCTGCTCAGAATAGTTGGAAAATTCTCCAGATGGATGTTAAATCTACTTTCTTGAATGGTGTGCTTGAAGAGAAGGTGTATGTTGAACAACCTCCAGGTTATGTTATGAAAGGGAAGGAAGACAAGGTTTACAGGTTTAAAAAGGCCTTGTATGGGTTGAAACAAGCACCTAGGGCCTGGTATACTCGAATTGATTTTTATTTTCTTGATCATGGTTTCCACAGATGTCCTTATGAGCATACTTTGTATGTTAAATCTAATTCTCAGGGTGATCTTATCATTGTATGCTTGTATGTGGATGATTTAATTTTCACTGGCAATAACCCAAATTTGTTAGTGAGTTTCAGGGAGGCCATGATTTCTCAGTTTGAGATGACTGATATGGGTTTGATGTCTTACTTCCTTGGTGTTGAGGTTAATCAGACAGATGCAGGGATTTTCGTTTCCCAGAAAAAGTATGCAAGTGATATTTTGAAGAAATTTAGGATGGAGTCATGCAATCCAATTTTGACTCCTGTTGAAGATAGATTGAAGCTTGTGAAAAATGGTGGTGGTGAATTAGTTGATGCAACTAATTACAAGAGATTAGTTGGGAGTTTACGATACTTAACAGCTACGAGGCCAGATATTATGTATGGGGTTGGGATAATTAGCAGGTTTATGGAGAATCCTCGCCAATCTCACTTGCAAGCAGCTAAGCGTATCTTGAGATACATCAAAGGTACACTTAGTGATGGTATTTTTTATTCATGTGCTAATGATGTGGAACTTGTTGGATATACAGATAGTGATTGGGCAGGTAATGTTGAGATGCGAAAAAGTACTTCTGGCTTTGTTTTTCATCTTGGGACTGGTGTGTTTTCTTGGTCATCAAAGAAGCAACAGGTGGTTGCTCTATCCACAGCAGAAGCAGAGTATATTGTAGCAGGAGGTTGTGCTACTCAAGCAGTTTGGTTGCGAAGAATGCTTGTTGAGTTGAAGCATGATCAAGTCCAGCCTACAAAGATTTTTTGTGACAACAAGTCGACGATTGCAATGACGAAGAATCCTGTGTTCCATGGTCGCAGCAAACACATTAACATCAAGTATCACTACATTCGAGACTTGGTGAAAGACAATGAGATTGAGGTTGAGTTTTGCTCATCTAAGGAGCAAGTTGCTGACATTTTTACGAAGCCATTAAAGGCGGATGTGTTTTTGCAGCTCAAGAAGATGCTTGGCATGGTGAAATTTGAAGACTTGGTTTAAGGGAGGCTATGTTAGCATTAAACCAAGTGTCATTTATTTATTGGTTATTTAGTTATATGTTATGGTGTGAGTGTTTGCGTGTGATTAAGTCTTATATTTAACCTAGATATATAAGCATTATTTTGTATGTTATGAGGCAGGGTTTTGGTGTGGATCTAAAAAACAAAAAAAAAAAACTATTGTGGCGGTGTGCTTTTGTGAAAGTCAAAAAGTTGCTTTGATGATTTGATTTTTTTTTGAATTCCAACACTAACCAACTAAGAAACTAATTAGAAATCAATATAAAAGTTGGACAAAACTCACATAGTGTAAGGTTTGAATCTAAGACCTCAAATCTCAAAAAGTATACAGTTATTACTTAAAACTAAAGTTGAAATGTCATACTTGATACTTTTAGGATATGTATACGTATATTTATGGATTGAAAAAAAAAAGTCAAATGGTAAGTTTTTTTTTTACTTTTTTAAAAACTAAATTGGTATTTAATAAGTTTGAGTGTTTATAGGAGAATTAATAGAATGTCATATTAATTTATAAGGTTAGTTTTAATCAATAATAGTAAAAATTGTAGTTTCTATATATGAATTGGAACATATTTATTTTTTAAACAATATGATTTATATCAATAAAACTTAATTTTGAAATCTAATATTTCGTTCATACTATTTTTTAAATTTAATACTAAATAAAATATTTCTAAAACTATTAAATTTATCTTAAAATAAAATTTTAATTTAAATAAATAATATGTCCCGAGGCAACGCCCGGGCAATTTCTAGTTAATAATGAAATGAGACTTTTTGCATCTTTTGGAAAACCTTTTGATTTGGAGGACAGCAAAAAATGTGCCCGCATTTGCCCTTTTGTTTAACTATGTGAGACTAATCCCTTTCAGGCTGAGAGTGTGAAACCCTCTTAACAGTTGTGTTCCTTGTCACCTCTACCGACACTTGTTCTAATAGTGCAAGCCATGATGAATATACAAAGTATAACGCAGCAAGAAACAAGAAAAAAGGAAGAAAAAAAGTAGTAGTAGTAGTAGTAAAAAAGAAGGCTCTTATGGGATTTTGGTTAGCCCAGGGTCAGCCGGTAAAAAAAGCACCACCCAATGTTGTTTGTAAAGTTTTTTTGAGAGTCATGGAAACAAGTTAGAAGGGGAAAAAACAGGAACAAATTAAACTTCATCTCATCTCAAAACCCTCCATCGATTGTTTTCAAATTGCTTATAAACTCAGTATATGATTTGATTCTTTTTCTTATATTAGGTTCTACTTATTTTATAATTAAAATCTTGTATAGTTTATGTAAACTTTATAAAACAAACATAAAGGGTGAGTGAAAATGGTGAATAAGTATGTCCAGGGCACGTCTTGATTCTTCATAACACAAAATGTTTGAAAAAAAAAAGATTGGCTTAAATTGAGTCTAAAATTCGAAAGACTAGAATTATTTAGGAAAACTCAAAAGCAACAAGAATAATTTGACGTGATGCCCAAGTAATCATGGATTCAAGCATTAAAGAAGCAGGGGTAGAAAGCATCCCAAAATCCAATTGAAGATTGCTTGCTAAAGTTTATGTACCAGCTTGCTATATTTCTCCTATAATTGGGGATTGTATAGTTATTATTTATTAGTTAGGTATGGACTAGTTATATTTTCAGTGTTTGCCAATCGTTGAAACCCTCACATTTTACTCTTTAATTTCTGTTTATAGAACTAGCTGAGATTCATTGCTTACATTTGAGACTCACTAATTTTATGGTTTTCATAAGAGAATATTGAAAGTAAAAGAAACATTTTCCTTTCAAAATCTGCATCATGTTTCTACAATGAGAAATAAACAAGGCTTCATGTATTAGCCAGGTTGCAAGCTTCTACATATATAGCAGACTGCCAAGTAATTGCACTCTGCTAAATTTCTTCCCATCTGCATAATTAATGTTTCATAATTAAGTTGAAAACTGGTATGATTAGGCTATATATTGATAGTATTCTTTTCATCAAACTTCTCCAAAACTACAACATAGCGCGTATGCAAACGTGCAATCATTACACACGAGAATGCACAAGAACAAAATCTGTCTCTTACGTATCCTAATATGCTTATTCTGTTCATGCTTGAAGCTTTCTTCCAATGCACCAGACAGGAAACTTGTTTCTCCTGAATATTTTTTCCGCTGAAAATGGTGTCCTAACATTCTATACTATCCCCTCATTACCTGCCAACTTTGCGTATTTGTCTTTCCTTGTAAGATCAGTACACTCAAATCCTAGAGCTGTTGCAATCTGATTCTGCACATTATTGGCGACATCAAACCTTGATTTACCTCCACAATTATGTGTCTGCCAACTTGGTAACTTGTTAAGAATCTTGACCGAGTACGTAGGGTTTGGATTCATGAGGTGAAATGTTGGGTCTAGACCCTTGAGTCCACTGGCTGTTGATCCGTAGAACATGCTAACCTGAAATTCTACAGCTACAGGAACAATTTCGTCAGTCATCTCTGCGAATAATGGACTAAACCTTAGCAGATAAGGTTCTCTACAAGTGGTTCCTTCAGGGCAAACCACAAGGTCACCTTGGCTCAAAAGCTTCTTCATTATTTTCCCATCTTTCTCTTTATCTCTTGTTAATGGGACAGTCTTGATCGGGGAAATTGCCTCACTGAATTTACTAATGCTGTAAGTAACAGCAGAGACAGACTTCATGAGAGCCATAGTTAAGTAAATTGGGTCTAGTAAAGTTCTGTGGTTGCAGACGTAGAGCTTGCCTCCTGTTTCTTCTTCACTATTGATGGAAGAAACGGTAGGCTCTGGTTTCGATACAGTAGTTTTCAACCCAGTCAAGGCCAATATAGGCACAGATAATTTGTAAGGTAATGCTATGTAAACAATAATTCGGGTGATGCTAAGTAAGAAGCCATATGGAAGCCAAATCAACATAATCAGGGAAGCTAATGGGGTTGGCCTAAAAGCCAACCTCCCATCATGAAATATTAATCGCTTTGGGTATCTTTTCCTTGGAAGGGCTTGCCAATTCTTCTTCTCTGCCTCTGTCAGCAAGTAAATTTCCTGTTGCAAGCAAACAGATTTTGGTTATGCTACTCGAACAAACAAATAAATAATATACTAGTCAAAGTTTATGAGACAAGGAAAACGGGGTTGAGAAGTGGGGTGAATGATTACTAACCTTGCAATGTGAGAAAACTTTCTGGTCATGAGATTTTTTGAAGCAACCGAAACCAATATTATGAGTGCAGATATTCTGGTCACCACTAACAAGTTCATCATCCATGTTTTCCTCCATTAAACCTGAGAAGTAACCCCGAAACTCCTTCAGCTCTCTTGCTACAACAGCATCAATTCCCAAGTAATCTCTCAAGAATCCTTCAACCATGATTCTAGGCATCCCAGTCACAGCCACCTTTCGTTTGTATCTCATAATTATATCAAAGCCTTCACAACCAACATCTTCCAGCAAGAACTTAGGCAAAATGGCAGTCCCAACTCTAAACTTCTCCTTCCTGATACCAAAAAAACTTACAAAGACCAGAATCCTCAGCCCAAGGTCATTGCTAACCAACAAAACAAAAGGGTATAAAAGAAGCAAGATGAGAGCCCTAAATGGCCCTCCAGCTTCGAAGGCTACCAGCATGAAGTAAGGAAACGATGAACATGACTTCAAAAGTGCACCTTCCAAGTGAAAAACGAATAGCTGGTTTTCAATCTCATCTGTTTTGTTCACAAATGAGGAGTGTTTAAGAAATTTGAATTGGGTTGCAGGGCCATTGCTGACCTTGAATCTCAGATAAGGCAGCTTCCCTGACGTGATTTTAATCAGGATTTCAAACAGCAAGGAAAGGGCATCTAGAGGGAAGAGCTTCTTAATCTTTTCCATTGTTTGCTTACAATGTGACAAAAGGGCTGAAAATTTATAGCAAAGGAGCATTGTAGTATATTTGTTGGTTACTTGGTTTTAAGATAGAAACTGGCTCATTTATTCCTCCAAACTGTCGGCCATTCTTCATTCCTTGATCGCTTATTGACCAAGGTTTTGGTAATTAGGCTGAATTTAAGTGTCAATTAATGCAGTCCGTAAACCATATAGCCATTATCCTTGGCTACAGATTTGTCACCTTGGAACTTCGACGTAAATTAACCAGCAGTCCAGCTCCTGCAGGACTTCCTTTGTACATTGACTAACAAACGTGGTTTGCAAAAAAAAAGAAAAAGGAAAAACTTCATACTCCATTGTCATGTTACTAAATTAGGCAACATTGAAGCTAAAGGGAGGTTGGGAAAATAGAAAATAATAATCTTAGTTACACACTCCGGACCAGAGTCCAGACTCCAGACTCCAGACCCTCCTCTTTTATTAAGTTAGTTAATAGTAATTAATTTTCCCCTCCACACAATCAAGGGAAAAAAACAGGTTGATGGGATTTGAGATGATCGCTTGATTTTCGTACCAAGACAATTACTTGAAGAATTCGGTGATTGATAAGCCTCTCCTAACAAACTACTACTATACTTACTATGTGCTTTAAATCATCATTAATTAATATTTAATACTAAGCTCTAATTACCTTAATCAAATGTTGGTCGTCTTTTCATCTGCTAATGTAAATCAATAATATCTATACTTTTAATATAATTCTATCTCATAGCAATTTTTTTTTGTAATCCTTTAATCTGACATGTGGTAGTTTCCTTACAAAATTATGTGGTTATTTCACGCTAAGCGAATTAATATTATGTAAAAAAGTCTTTTTTGCCTTCTTAGTTGGGAATGTGTGGCTTTAAAAGTGGATTATTTTGTAATTTTTGTTAAAAAAATTCCTTTGTATAATAAATTTTCTATTTTTTAAAAATAATCAAATATAAGTAATTAATTCAAGGTCTTAAAAGTTAATGTTAGCATTTATCCTTTCTTTTTCTTTTTGAGATAATTATTTTTCTTTTGTTGACCCCATACTTTCCTTTTATTTTATCATATATATAAAAGTTTTTGTAAAATTTTATTTAATAATTATTTGTAAAGTTAGTTCATTTTCTATTTTGGTTTAGGGGTTTTTTTTTTAAATCAATTTATTAAATGAGTCAATGTTTTGGCCAAAGAAAAAAGTCAATGTTAATAGTCGTGATATTAATAATTACATGTTAAAAATTATATGATAAAATTTCATATAACCCATGAGGCTTACTTTCTATTTACCATTAATTTTTCATAGCTTTGGCATACAAACTTGAAAAATATATGTTTTGAATAGCCATATCGCATCAAACTTAGGTGATGGCAATAACTTCCACAACAATTAATCAAGGCATAAACCTCCAACAAGAAATAAGTTTTCGATGTGGGATTATATGGTAGTTGCCTTCAATTCAACCCAAAATCCGGTTTATAATTTCTTGTTACATGTCAATTTTGTTGGACTTGACGAGAGAAAAAATAACTATGCAAAAATCAAATTACGACTAGTCAAACTATTGGCTTTGTTAAACTCACTAAAAACTCACCAACTAACCCACTAACCACACACTCTCACTTTATTTTCTCTCTTTTGGCTTGCTCGGCTCTCTCTCCCATACACCATCCGAATGCATATATTTATAATGGCCATAACCGACTTAGCTAGGTCTAGATCATTCATGAAATTTGCCACCTTGCATAAGGCAAGGTAAATTTCTATTTTGCTTTGGCTACAATTAAGTCAGTTTACTGTCTTTTACATCGGTTACTATTTTGACAATTTGCACAAGCTATAAGTCGGCAAAAGATAGATTAAAGGTATGTTTGGGAGACCGGTTCAGTCCGTTTGGTGGCCAAACAGGTTGAACTGGCTCCTTTGGAGCCCTAAGTGCATCTCCTGTCCATTGGAGTTTGCCAACGTGGCAAGCACTCCAATGAACTGGGGAGCGCAAATCTAATTGGAGCTTTATGCTCCATTTGAGATCGGTGGGGAATTATTTCCCCACCAGTCCTCATCTTTTTTTTTTTTTTTAGCTTTTAGTTAAAAGAAATTTTTATTAATTGTTATCTTTTTTGGTTATTTTATGTTTTCATCTCACCGTCACCGCTGTTACGCCTAATACCTATTTTTTCACCTTGGTTTTAATCTCACCACTATAATTCCAATCTCACATGTCCAATAACTAATCTCATTATTTCAATTACATCGGAATCAATCTCACCGTCCTCTCAAACATAGCCTAAGTCGGCAAGAGTTCTTTAGAATGAGAATGAAAATTCCAGAAAATAGGCGTTGCATTTTTAACAAATTTACACATCAAATATAATAAATAATTTATTGGAGTTTCCCATCAAATTTCTAATTTTGAGGTTTTGCTGTAAGCTTCTAATTGGTGAGGTTTATTACAATTTTGTTAACAGCAAATAACTGAAGACAGAATCTCTCTACCAAATAACTAAAGCAGAAAACTGCATTTACAATGCATTTTATAGTAATACAAAACATTTTGCAACTGACAGGCAATTAGCAGTTGCTGGTTTCTTATATTTCTAATGCATCCTCAATTCGCATGGAGAACAGAAATAACTGAAAAGCAAAGGACAATACTCTTGATCCGAAAGGAACTCAATCAAAAACCTGTAAATGGAGATTTGTTCACACTTGTTACTCAATTCAGAGAGAAATACACGCCCTAGTAATATCGATGTATTGTTTGTCCAAAAAAGTAGAGCAGTCCATCTTTTTGGCTGCACCTCTCAAGCCCCATCTTTTACCATATTGATCATGCACTTTGGTGTTACCACTTAAGAGACGGTGAAGTATCATTACCTAGCAACTTTTGTAATCCCAGTCAGCATATGTCTGAAATCCAATTCGACAGTGAATATTGTGCATAGGCTGCCACTAGAAAGCAAAAGCCAAGTTTCTACTACACCAACTCCACTAAGATCTAATGAACTAACAGAATTATTTATCCTTATAATGTTTTCTCAAGAATGATACACCAGTTTGATTTGTCATAAAACCGATCAACGATCACAGCATTAGCCATTCCAGATACCAACCTGCACAAGATTATATATAAAGTAAATGAACAGAAAACATTTATCTGCATGTGTATATTAAATAAGGTAATTGACAAGCCAATCATCAAATCTCAAGATCTAAAAAGCTCGCCGATAATCAGATCGAATTGATTTTATCATGGTAAAAGTATAGGCCTGACCATGTTCTTTCTTAAACCAAATGATCTAAATCCCTCTGACATCAACTCCCAATGCAATTAATGACTTCCACTTTCTACAGTTGTAAACCATTTCCATGCCTCAGATGCTAAACATTTACACAACAAAATCCCTACCACTCAGACTTTCAGCCACATGTCTTAAGTCCATGGTAAGCAACTTGGTCTCGGACGAGGGAGGAAGATAAGGAAGCTGATTGCTTGTACCCACTTCAGATTGCCAGTGGTTCAAAAAGCATTCTACTATTGTTATGTCATGAAATCATGTCTACTGAGCCTGGTAAAATTACGTACATTGAACATACCTGTCTGTTGGGTAAACTCTTCAACAATGACAACATATATCTAAGATCACAAGCTACTGACACCCCATGTTGAAGAGTCAATAGGATGTAGAGGGGGCTTGCTCCACGTCTAGTCCAATCATAGGATAATATGCAAAAAGATAATGAATAAGTAGAATTAAAATTCATACCTTTCAAGCTCACCTTCCCCGAAAACATGGTAATATCTGTTGTACACTACAGCACCCTTCTTATCATCCTTCTTTGCTAGACCATTTGCAAGAGCACCGGCAGAAGCACCACTAACTTCAGCACGATGATAAGGTAAGTGCCAAGGGACAAAATATTCCTGTTGACTCTTTCCATCTTTGGCTAAGGAATCATCTTCATTCTGGGGGGCCAAACACATTGATTGGTGCATATTCTCAGATAAACTATCCCTCGAATCTTTAGTATGTCCACCCAAACCATTTTCTTCAATTTCAGAAATGCTTTCAAGGGTAACTGATGAAGGGCCACGAACACGAGGGCTACCTGGTCCTATCCATTCTTCTACATACTTTTCAGTAAGAGGAGTCCATTTGGTAAGTAATGACTTATCCTCTTGCTCTACAGCCCAAACAGTTATCAGAACTAGACCACCCTTTTTGACGACTCGGACTAATTCTTCAATTGCTTTCTTTCTCCGATTCTCTGTACTTAAGTGATGCAACACAGCAATAGAGATTGCAGCATCACCAAAATTAGTTCTGTAAGGAAGATTAACAGCATCTGCAACCAAAACTTCATGCCCTCTATCTGCACATATTTTGATAAGGGGAGCACTTATGTCACATCCTATAAAATAGCCTTTGGGATTTAAACCCAGATATTTCCCATTTCCACATCCTGCATCCAAGATAAGAGACCCAGCAGGCAAAGATTCCAAGAAAGCAGCAACCTTTGGCCACTTAGCAAAACGGGTTGAACTAAAATGGGGGGCAATAGCATCATAAACACGATGAACATACTTCTTTTCTATTTCAGGAGTAGATTTCACACTTAAAGATGAGTGTCTATGGTCCTCACTTACTAACATGGATTGCTGAATATGGGGTTCCCCATCAGGTACAAGAGTACAAAAACTAGAAGCATCTTTTACCTTTATTTCCTTCATATGGCCAAAAACTACAGGATAACCAAATTCACACAAACTACTAAAGGATAGAGTGCATGTACCCCAAAATTGATGGATGTATCTACCAGATTTCAGAGAATTAAAAACCATCAGGCTTAAGCATTGTGCCTAAGAAAGTTTGACCTGCATAAAAACCATATATCAAAGCACACTCAATCAGAACCTAAGAAACAGCAAGCACTACAAAATTTTTTTGTACCAAAGAAAGCCTAGAAAATCATTTGGTTTCACGATCTCAACCTGATATCTATAGCAAACAACATAAATGTTTTGGTCTTCAAATACTAGTCAAAACATCCAGACAAGATACAGGCTCAGATTGCACTAATTCTATCTAGTTGAATAAAACTGACGAAACCCAAATATGCACTGATATTAAATCAGCTACTACTTGGATATTCATTTGATTAATGCACTCTTAAACTTCATTTTGTAAAAAAACCCCAACTCGATATTAGCAAACAAAGAAAGGGTATTAAACCAAACCTGCAATAACCTCAGTCATCCACACTGCTATATAGAGTTTCAACAAAATTACAACTTTTTCTTAGAAAATTAAAAAAAAAAAATCAATCTTATATTCTCATCTGTCTATATAACTAAGAAAACAAACTAGAGCTGGAGAAAGAAGCAACAGAGTATTGCTGGAAAAGGTACCAAGAACAAAACATTAATTATTCAAATAAAAGGTAATTAATGCGATCGAGATGTTATATGGTGGCTTACCTGATTCAATGGAAATGGAGAAGAGAAGGTTCAAAGCGGTGCGTATTTTGCCTGATTTTGCGAATTTTGTGAATTAGGGTTTTGCAGAGGTACGGACAGCAAATCTTTACGGGATAAATGTCAGAAAGAGAACATGTCTATATATAGAATAGATTCTTAATTGAAGTCAAAATTATAACGTTTTTTTTTTTTTTTGGTCAGACAAAATTATAACGTTAAGTCATGCATTAACCAAATTAGAAAATTGATCAACTCCAAATCAATTAAAATCACTAACGTTAAATCCTAAATTAAATATTTACCCTAAGTAACAATAAAAGACTTTGGCAGTTAAAAAAAAAAGTTCTTTTTTGGTACAAACGGTGGGGGAGGGGTGGAATTCTACCCAAAGGGAGGGGGCTTGGTGGGGTCGAACCCCTGCTGGTGACCTCCCTTAGCCTCTTTGGCTACTAGGGTCAAAAAAAAAACAAGGAAGTTCATTTCCCACTAGCGCACTAAAAAAGATTACACGTGTATTCGTTGGCTGTTTATAGTGGAACACTATTTTGACTAGAACTGTTGAGTGATATACTGCATGCATGTAGTGCAAAATGTAAAGTAGATGTAAAGTAGATATAGATCTGGTAATTTTGGATACGATACGTTGATATGATAATATGATATAGAATAACACAAAGTTATTGTGTTTGTGTTTAGAGTTAATGTGTTTTGTGTTTTAATTGTATCAACAAAATTAAAATTAAATATGTCTCATGTGTTGAACATATCAAACACGATTAAATCGTTTAAAACATATTAAACACGATTACCTTTAATATAATTGAAAATATATTGAATTTTATAAAATTTTTTATTTACTATAAAATAATATAATATAATTTTAAATTAATTATCTTGAGTTTACACAAAACACGACACGATACCAAAATTAACTGGGTCGTGCTCGTGCATGAACAAATTACTGTTAATTACACATATCTATATGACACGAAAGTTAATTGTGTAATGTTCATCTATGCTACACGACACAATAACATGAATTGACAGTTCTAATATAAACTCAGATAGAGTGTTTCTTTTTTATTTTTTATCACAAATACTAATTTTTAGGCATATTGAGTTTAGATTCAATGTATCTATAGGTGGAAACTTGGGAAGACAAGGAAGAACAGGTTTCCGTTCCATATCCCCATTTGTAAGGATAAAAATCCCCTGCCCCAATTTTGTACCCCACTCTATACCCCATGCACCAAATTCTGCCACCTGTTATCTTCACTTAATTCTCCTTCTTCACTCCAAACGTCTGTCAACCCATACTCCGTTAGCTTTTTCTTAAACGTCTGTCAACAAAAGTTTAGACTTTCAAAATGGGTTTTTGAATAAATAATTCAACAAGGACAGAACAAAGAAAAAGTAATCGCCGCCGCAAGAGAAGTAAACAATTCTTCTCCGTGAGACAAAATCCAAAAAGAACAGAACAAAGAAAAGGGGATCACTGCTCCGAGAGAAATTTGAAAAAAAAATTTGGCAAAAACCCAAAATTCAGCGAGCAGGTGAATTAACCAGAAATCTTCCGGATGAATTAACTAGGTGAATGATGCCATTGTTGAATATCTTCTGGATGAACAAACTGGATAATCGAGAAGAGGGTGATTGGGCATCGAAATCTGATATAGGAAAGCTTGAAAAAGGATAATCGAGAAGAAGGTGATTGGGCATCGAAATCAGAAAAATGGCATTAAAGTTTCTGAACAAGAAAGGATGGCACACGGGAAGCTTGAGGAATATAGAAAACGTGTGGAAGGCGGAGCAGAAGCATGAAGCTGAGCAGAAGAAATTGGAAGAGAAGTTGAAAACCAAGAAGTATAACATATTATAAACCTGAATCACTAAGTCACGTGATTCCCTTTTGTTTTTGTTTGTTTCTTTATGGTTTGTCGTGTAATAGAGCTTTAAAATTTCTCTTCTGCGATTACTTTTTCTTTGTTTTATCGTTGTTGAATTATTTATTTCAAGAACAGATTTTACCGTCTAAGAAAAGCTAACGAAGTATGGGTTGACAAGCGTTAAGGTGAGGAAGGAGAATTAAGTGGAGATAACACGTAGCAGAATTTGATGCAAGAATTTGGTGCAAGGGGCATAGAATGGGGCACCAAATTGGGGCAGGGGATTTTTATCCCATTTGTAGTTGGTCATATTGGTAGCCGGGGGAAGTTTTGAGACTCGGAAACGAACACGTGTTTCAGGACGTGAAATTCATGTTGGAAGCTTTGGACTTTTAACAGCCATGGTTCAAAACCCAACTTCGGATCCATGGAAAAAGGATTGAGATCATGGGTTATCTTTTTAATTTTTGCTTTAGATGGAATGGCAACATTACATACAGAGCAACATTACATACATAGCTGGTCAAGGGCTCGAATCAAACCCTAGCAATCAGGTATCAGTCCAGCAAGCCTAGCCATCACATAGCTGGTCAAGGGCTCGAATCAAACCCTTGCCATCAGGTAATCAGTCCAGCAAGCCTAGCCATCAGTTCAACCGGGGCCGGTTATTCATGGGTTTTCTGATATATTAAGATCAGCAAAAGAAAAATAGGTAAGCTAATGAACAGGAGTGATACTTAGTTGATTTGAGGTAAGGCCTAAGAGTAGGTTGAACTTTATTAACGAAGGGACAAGCAGTCCTCCTCTCTCGTTACACGTTCGTGGTATACTTTGGAGAAAATATGATCAGATTTTTCCTGGCTCCAATCGAAATGATGAGATACAATTCCAAATCGATGGTGACGGTTTGGAACTCGGAAGCTATTGCTCGATCCACCTTTTTTCTAGCATTACGACATCATTCTTAACTTTCTTTTGTTTTCTCCCAAGCTGTCATCAATCATCATCCCTCATATCGTGCTTTATTATCTTGCTTTAAGTAATTTTACTCTAGGAATCGAATAATTTCGAACTACTGGTCTGTTCACTCATGCAACTATCGCAGCTAGCAATTATTACATCTTTACATTAATAATTTGATCGTGGGGAAGCCATGTCAATCTACATGAATCCGATTTCCAATGTTGATGTCAAATTGAAGGCTTTTCTTTGTGACCATTGTCGGGTGAGAGTTGTCAGCTTCAGAGTGGAAAACTTGGTCCAATCCAAGTGCTCCACGACTCCCTTTAAGGTCCTCGATCCTTTTAGCAGCCGGTCTTTGATCAGCAAGTCAGCAGGGTTCTTTTTCCCCTTTATGTTCACGTTACAATTGAATTAGTCCATTGGCTGATCATAGAATTCTCTCTTGCTAAATAGAAACTCAAAACATATATAGTCTCATCAATATCTACAAATGAATGTATGGCTTTTATTGGTTTTCCAATTTTTCTAGAAAAGTATACTCAGGCCCTTGTCAACGTGAAAGGTTCATAATGGGAATTCAAAATCGAGGGCAAGTTCGGGGAATCATCCTGGGTGAGAATTTTTCATTGGAAAAGCGTTCAAGTTTACATGATCAAGTGGAAAATGTAATTCCATGCAATCAAATTGTGACCTCATCAAATGGCTAAAAGCACCCAGATATATGTCATGTTCAGAAATCAAACATTACTAAAACAACAAAGAAAAGAAAAGGAAAAGGAAATATTGTACACCGACGGATGGCGTGACCAGATTGATTTGAACTTTTGTTTGCTTTTAGGAATCGATCCACGGTGAATTCTGGTGCATATCCACAAACTAAGATGGTCCCGGATTGTGCATGTAATTCTCTCTTTCTGTGAATCTTTACCAAATTAACACATGCAGTCAAGTATATATATAGCCATTGCCAATGCCATAAATTTCATACTTCAAAGCCCTCCATATATATTAGCCATTGAACCGAAATCTCAATCAGAACAATGGCTTATTCTCAGCTTCTATTACAACCTCATTCTGTATTATTACAACCTCAAAAACCCTGGAGCAGGTTATGAAGTTCATTAATGAAGCTGTCGTCTAGTTTTTCTAGTCTTTTTTAATTAATTTGTTACGTTTATGTGATGTCTTTTGCGAGACACTTATGTCGTTTTAATCTTTTCTTTTTGTTTAACAGTTCAAATTCTAATACTGGGACAGAACTTGGTAAGTGCACCAACAGAGGATGAATGCAACTTCATAGGTGAATTTATGCACTGATTAACTAGTACGAATTCAATGTCATTCTAGGCCATTGCACGAAGGTCGTGCGAAATGTAAACCTGGAGAAACTACGAAGTGGATATCTATTTCCTGAGGTTGGATAGTCATCCAAATTATTTTTTTTTTTATATCAGCTTTTTTTTCACTGAACTGTCTCTGATATGCTATTCTCTGCATCAATTTTATCAAGTAAAGGACTTGGGGAGATCTTTTGATATATTCTTCTTAAGTAGGACTCTCCAATGGGATTTACCTTTGACAGTATTTCCTGTTATATATTCAGATATCAAGGCGTGAGTCCGAACACGAGCAGAAGTATCCACATGCAAGTATAATAAGACTTGGTATTGGTGATACAACACAGCCGATACCAGAAATCATAACACGAGCAATGTCTGAGGTACTAACTAATCAACTGGCTTTGGTATTCAAAATAGTTTCCCATTTCTTCATGTTTTCAAACTGTTTTTCTTCCTGGTTTACAAAAATTGCAGCATGTAGGTGGCCTATCGACAATTCAAGGTTATAGAGGATATGGAGCTGAACAAGGCAACATGGTATTTAAATATTTTGATCTTTTTGTTTGTTCTTTTCTTGTTTGTTTTTTCTCACTTTTTTTGCTAGCAAGAAATGGCAATGACAGTATATCTTGTATACCAGGGTTGTTTGTAGTCTTGCCGGTAATAATTAGGATCACTTTACCTGGTTTTTTTTTTTTCTGAATAAAACTTCAAGCATTAGATTCTCTTTGTTATCATCTGCCAACCAAAATATTGTACTGCATGTTTTGTGACATCAATCTGCTATGTTTTTGTGGACATAACATATAACAGATTGATGTCAAGATAAGGTACCGGTTTTAACAGATTGATATCAAGATAAGGTATCATCTGCCAACCAAAATAAGGTACCTGTTTTTTCACAAACAGGTACCTTTTTGTGGACATGATCAGATCTGTTGCAAATTTTGAAGATTTAGATGTTCTGCCTTAGATGCTTACAAAATTGGCAGGGATACTTTTCCGCTTAATACATAAAATGACCCTCGAATTTGTATAAAACTGTCATTTAAACAAGCGAACTTTTATTTTGAAACTTTTGGCTCTCAAACTTTGATTTTTTGAACAATTTTGGCTTTGATGCTAACGTGGCATAATATGAAAGTGACACATGTAATTTGAAAATTTCACATGTCAATTACTAAGTTTGCCACATTAGATCCAAGTTACATTGTCTTAAAAATCAAAGTTCGAGGGCCAAAAGTTTCAAAATAAAAGTTGAAAAGCTAAAATGACAGTCTTGTACAAGTTTGAGGGCCATTTCATGTATTAAGCCGACACTTTTCAGTTATAGAAAGGACTATTTAATGGAACCCAGGACCAGAAGGATAGAGTTAGGAATTCCTAACATTGCTTTGCCATATATGAATTATGAGGCAGTGTCCCAAATTTTGTTGAGACATCCTTGTCAATAATGGTAGCCATATGTCAACATCATATCGTCCCTGCAGTGGGCTTAGGTGGTTGCCAGCATCTTAACAATTTCATCACAGAAAAATTTTTGGCAGAATTATGCTAATATACGCACATAGATAAAAGTTGGATCATTTTACAGGGATCTCAAAAGAAACTTCCAAGTAGATAAGTATAATTTCTTCGTGACGACGACATTGAATCTTTTATGTATTGAAGTATGGGTTCCTACAGGGATCAATAGAAGTGATTTTAAGTAATTTCTGTGAACAAATTTATAATTTTGTCATCAACAAAGATTAGACAATTCCACCTTAGATGTGAAAAGAATAGTCGGAAGCGCTTTAAAATTTTTGCATTATATTAAAAGTTGCCGTTCAATTACTGTCGAGAAATTTCTGGCCAAAAAAAAAAATACTGTCGAGAAATTAAAACGGGCAAGAATGACATATATGCTTACCAGGGAACTTGTTTACCTGTGTGCTGAACATAAATATTTTAAAGGGTTACGAAATGAATGCATGCATTTTTCAACTTTGAGAGAAATATTCTATTTCTCTGGTTATCTGACATGTAAGTTAGCTTACCCCTGTATCCTTTATGCAAAACAATTCTTCCTTACATTTTGGTTTTGCAGGCATTGAAAAAGGCTATTGCAGGAAAAATTTACCAGGATATGGGAATAAAAGCTGATGAGATATTTGTATCTGATGGTGCACAATGTGACATTTCTCGCCTTCAGGTAAGAAGCTTGTTATGCGTGGGCGAATTTGCATACTCATGACATCAGCAGAATACAAGTGATCGACCACATTGCTTTCTGTTTTAGCTGGCTTTGAGTTAAAAGATTGCAAATTTTCCTGGCTTTCTCCCTTTGCAGATGCTTCTGGGATCCAATGTGACAGTAGCTGTGCAAGACCCCTCTTTTCCAGTAAGCTTATAACTTATCAGGAGTTCCATTAAATTTTTCTTGTTAAACTTAAAAAAGGTGAATTGTACTTAGACGGCTAGACCCGGTGGATTTGGTTCCCTCGGCTTCAGATTATGGTTTGAGATCATCTTTTTGGCTGTTAGTACGCCTTGATTTCCTTTTGATTTAGAAAGCCAGTAGATCTCTTTAAATTTAGCAGAAACCCAACAAGCATGACAGGGATTGACATCATTCTTTGGGGCTTGTAATCCATTTTGCTACCATAATGATGTACCATTTCCTGGGACAGGCTTATATTGATTCAAGTGTCATAGTTGGCCAAGCTGGCGAGCTAGAAAAGGAAACTGGGAAGTATGGAAACATCATCTACATGAACTGTGGGCCTGAGAATAATTTCTTTCCCAACGTATCAACTACTCCAAGGACAGATATTATTTTCTTTTGTTCTCCAAACAATCCCACGGGTCATGCTGCATCTTATCAGCAACTCAAGCAACTCGTAGCATTTGCAAAGGACAACGGGTCAATAATTATCTATGACTCTGCATATGGTGCTTATATTACAGATGAAAGCCCCAGATCAATCTTTGAAATTCCTGGTGCCAAAGAGGTTGGTCACTGCAATTTAATTGTCTTATGTAATCTGAAGGATTGTTTAGCTCGTTACTGAAAAACCTTGTTGTTCCCATTGATTTGCTGATGCAGGTTGCTATTGAAATTTCATCCTTCTCTAAATTTGCTGGTTTTACCGGTGTGAGACTTGGCTGGACAGTGGTCCCTGAGGAGCTCTTGTACTCTAATGGGTTCCCAGTCATAAAGGACTTCAACCGCATAGTGTGCACTTGCTTTAATGGTGCATCAAATATTGCTCAGGCTGGAGGGCTAGCATGCCTCTCAACAGAGGGTTACCAGGTCCTTCTCTTTTGTAAATAAGCCCGATCAAAATTATACAGTACCAAAATATACCGATGGCAATAAGCTTTCTGGCCTACTTGTAAGTTAATTATGATTGCCAAGTTAATCTTGTAACTGAAAATTGCTATTTCCTGGTTGCAGGCATTGTGTAATGTTATAGACTACTACATGGAGAATGCCAAAATACTCGTTGATGCGTTTTCATCACTTGGCTTGAACGTTTATGGGGGGAAGAATGCACCTTATATATGGACACACTTTCCAGGATTGAGTTCTTGGGATGTATTTAGTGAAATTCTCGAGAAAACAAACATTGTGACTGTTCCAGGCAGGGGATTTGGCCCTGGTGGCGAAGAGTATATTAGAGTCAGTGCATTTGGTAAAAGAGAACACATATTAGAAGCTTCAAGAAGGCTAACAAAATTTCTAAGATGAATTTTACATCCTTCACTGACTAAAATATGAGGGGTTTCTGGTCCAGTTTTTATGAATAATGTGGATGTCCAACAGTTTTGTGTCAATTCAAGTTCCTAGTATTTCAACACCAGGCTAATTGAGGTTCAAGAAACAGACATTGTTTAGTTGAGTCCAAGGATTACTTGCAGTAGGAAATTTCAGTTTGGCAATTAAATTTTCTCCAATGATGATGGATTCTAGATCTCCAGAGAAGCTACTTTGACAAATTTTAAAGAAAGGTTATAATTTTGGAATCGGGAAAGAAAAATAGAGCAAAAGCCAAAACAATTAATGCCGTACGGGTAGTCTCATTCTCTTTGGCTAATTCTCAAGTCCTTGTCAGGAAATGCCAAGATTGCAAACTTCCAAACAGAGGGAGGGGCATAAAAAATAATGAAATTTTTATTAAAAAAAAATCAGCAGATCTAATAGTATTAAACCTTGCTCACCAAGGCAGACGTCAACCTTCTAACAAAATCAGCATTTTCCGCGTTCCTTACTTTTTCTGTTGTCATTGTCTAAACATATTCCAGCCCGCCATCAAATAAAAGTCAGCAAAATCAAGAAATCTTTCAAACGTCTAAATTAGACCAAGTCATCAGCTCCTGATATTGTGCTTTTGCTTGCTCCCCAAGCTCATGCAAACAGCTATATATAAATTTGCCCTCTCATCTGTTCTCAACCTTAACCTACCCATCTTTAAAGTTTTAGCCCCTTTAGCCATGGCAACTCCTGGATATCAACTTGCTGAGGTTTACGTGATGCGAAAGCTCCATAAAGAGGGAATGAAGAGAAAGGAAGAAGAAAGAGCAAAGACAGAGGAGATTGATTTCCAAGTGAAAAAATCTACCGGTTGTTTCTCTTCAATATTCAAGAAGATACATCCCAGTCATGTATCAACATTGGAGCACGAGAGAAAAGAACTAAAGAGTTGTGACCCAAATAAAAGTTAACTAGGAATAAATTATCAGCTGATTTGGATATTGCTACCTATTTTGTCCTCATTTTTTCTGTATGTAAGATACGGAGTGAGGGGTTTTCCTTGCTTTCTGTTCTGTTTCATTTCGGTTTCACCTGGCTGGATGTCGGCACTCAAAAACATGTGATGGGAAATGAAAATAATGTCACTGAAGCTGCCTTCCTGCCTGAAATGTGAATTCAGCCATATATTGTAACATCAATCAGAGGATAAGGATTCCTCTGAACTTTCTTGTATATATAAGCCTTGTATTAATCTTATGATTACGTTGAGTATGTTTAACCTGCTTTCAGTTTGCTTTGTGTAATCTTACTGGCTCTTGTTTGATTCTTGAACAACAAGTAGACATCAGAAATGGTTTCTTTACTTTCTTTGGGCAATCTATTGGTATCTCATCGTACCCGGTGGATTAATCTAAAATTATTAAGGAATCGAGATTTCAAAAGAAATGGATTAATCTCATTGTATGAAACTATTATTTTAGCCTTTCCAACTTTTATTTTTGAACTTTTTACCCACATATTTTGATTTTTGAACAATATATATATTCCTTACTGCTAATTTGAATACTTGACTTAATATGAAAATTCAATGTATCAATGTCTAATTTCACGTATTAGTATTTAGACACATCATATTAGTGCCAAGGGTTATATTATTTAAAAATTTAAAATACAAGTATTAAAGGTTTCAAAATAAAGTTGAGAGGCTAAAATGATAGTTTCCTATACATTTGAGGATCATTTTGTGTATTTATAAGCCATTTATTTCTTGACCTATGGTACAATTAATAATTGAATCGTCACGACAACGTCATTGTGACATTTTATTTTTATACATCTTATTTGAATTTCATATAGAGACACCATTCACCATGGATACCATAGGAAATGTCATGTAGGATAATAAAGAAAGAAAATAATTATCTATACTTACTAGTATTAAATTAAAGGAATGTCTTATGGCAGAATATAGGGAGTGTCACGTATGATAAGAGAAGAGAGAAAAATAATTATCTATATCATTAAAGTAAAAGAATGCCACACTATAGGGAGTGCCATATCAGATAAGATGAGAGAAAAAAATAATTTTAGGTAATTTAAAAATTATTTTTATATTGTATTTATAAGATAGGAAGAGAAAAATAATTATATTTAATTTGAAAATAGTTTTTATTGTGTTTTTTTTCAAAGATAATTATTTATTTTGATAAGAAAAATCATAATATACGAAGTAATTTCTTGATATTGGTGTGTTATTAATTGAAATATTTCAAATTATTATAAATATTAAATTTCATAAGAAGTTAGTAATTAACAACATTTAATCTATGGTTTTTCATTTTTCACAAATTTTCTTTTTAGAGATTTATTAGTTTTATGATTATATTTAAATTTTTACCAATGTTTATAGAATTTATTATACATTAAAATTTTTTATATAATATAATCTAATTTTGTTAATTATATTATACTTATTTTTGTAACTCAAAATGAAGCGAATTTATTCTTACAATTGCTACTTTATATATAATAAAAACAAGTTAATCAAAATTTATCTATTATATTGTGTTTAATTTCGTAAATCGAAACGAAATAAGGAAATTCTCATATAGTATAATTAATTTCCGGATGGTTATTGCTATTCTTTTCTTTTTTTTTTGGTGAGTTATTGCTATTTTTTTCATTTACGTAAATTGCGTTCTCGGAAAGTACTGCACTACCAAATGCCGGTAACTTTTTGATTCATTAATCATGGAATTTAAGAGGCCAATTTGTAAGTACTGTGACGATGGATTTGATTCATTTTGTCTTTAGTGTGAAACAATAACTTTTCCACGAAAGAGCATGGCATATTGGCATGCCAAGGGGGCTGCATGGGAAAGGCCGCTGCCTGCCAACCTGCCATCGCATCCAATGGTCCACGGGAAAGAGTCTACACTCTAGACTCCAATTAGAAAGTGCAGAAACAAAATGCCACATCTTTGCTGACGCACGCCATGGAACCAAAACTTACTTTTTAACTTCTGAGTTCTGAGTTCTGACTTAGTCTAGTTGTAGTTAACGATTTTGGACACATATTCGCTGGAGCCACCTCCCCCAACATAAACAACTTTTTGGGCAGAACAGAAGAAAGGAGAATCGAACACGTTCTCAGAATTGACATCACACAAAAGAATTCAACCATTTCAGCCTTCTCACTTCTCAGAAATTTCCTATTCCTTGGCCTCCAAGCCAATATGTCTGCACGAACCTACACATCCCCCTTTTCCTCCCTCAGGAAGCCTATAAATTTCCCCAACTCTCACTCGTTGCCTGAAAGCTTCATCTGCTCTCGAAGAGAAAGTCTAGTTAACTAAATATATATAGACCTCAGAATCTGAATCGTGGTTAACTGAGTAGCAGGCAGGCACAAATGGCAACGGCTGGTTTCGGAGGAGTTGGTCTAGCCGAAGTTTACGTGATGAGATCTCTACATAAAGAGAAAATGAAGAAAATGGAGAGAGAACAGTTGGCTGCGAATGATGATGATAAGGTTGTTGGCGAAGAGAAGTTCCCAGGTGGCTGTTTCTTTTGGGCGTCTAAGAAAACCCACTCTGCCCGGGTTGCTTCTGCAGCTGATTATTCTACAGAAAAGCCTACTTGAAAACCAAAGATGGGAATTCACAAAAAGCTAGCTGTCTTTGGGGACCATGTCCATGTTGTTTTGTTTCCCTTTTATTATGGGTTTTGGTCCTACGCGTGAGAGATTTGTTGCTTGGTTGCTTTTAGAATTCTTTTGGTTCTTCTAAGTTCTAACCTTTCGGGTTGATACATTATGGCCAAGGAAAAACCTTTCAGCTTGATAAAGTAGGCATAATTAGGCAAAACTTAGCATCTGTGTGGTGAGGAGCTGATGATTATGTACCCTTTCTGTTTCTTATTTGCACCAAAATAAGGAAACAAAAGGAGAAAAGTGGGTGGTACCTGTAAATTTTGTTTATGTATATATAATTTCAACATCAATATGAAAATATATAATACTATATCTTTTTAGTACTAATCGTTTCTGTTTCGACGAAAGTTTCTCCTTTCAATTGTTCTATGATAGTCAAAGGGGCCCATGGTTTAGTTTGGGCCTCTCAAGTTCTGGCCCAAGAGTAAAACTTAATCCCATTTATGATCTATTTTTGTACTATCCTCCAATCACATTAGATTTGAATTAATCTAAAATCGAATTGTGTGTATGAGTGTATTTCAAATCGGACTTTACCCATTGATCCATTTATGACACTTTATCTAATAATAATGCAAATAAATCAAATGTCTTTCATCAAAAAGTAGTAGAGTAACCATGTCAAAGACTAATAATTTAATTTATTAATGACCATTATTAGAAATAGATCTCCAAAATCCACTATGTTATCTTTTTCTTTTTATAAGAGAATTATAAAGGGGAGATTAAAGTATTAAATTATGATCTAATGAAGAAGAAAAAAGAACTACCATTGTATCTAATGTAAGATCCATTCATGTGAAGTGGGTCCTAAAGATAAAAATGTAATCAAAAGCACAAGCTAAGCTAATCCATTTCTTCCCTTTTTTACTCTCAACTTTGGTTGCAGGGCACGTGCTTCCTGGGGCTATCACGTGCAGTGTCCACATGATGTGAAGGCTCTATCACGATATAAAGGGGTGGAGTTTGTGACAACACCAACAACCATTGAAACTTCTTTGATATATAAATTTGATCTAAGACTTAGATTTCAAATAAAATTTGTGAGGCCCCTCAACCATAAACAGAGCCATGTGCATAAGGTCCATTGAGGCTACTGAATCTGACCCCACGATGACAAATTTCAATGCCCGAATGAATTCATGCACTCCTTGCTATCCTGGACCAACCTAATCATGCACCCAAATGTGCCTTCTTCTTTCCTCCCCCATTTTTCCTTTGGCTGCTACGTATTGTCTACCTCTGCAACACCTTTACTTTGGCAGGAACTCTGAGAGATAACCTAAAATAAGGTTAAAGTATATGTTTTCGGTATAAGCTCATGATATTTGGTAACTACATTGAATCCTTTTAAATTTAGAATCGAGTCGCATTGAATCTGTGAAACAACGAAACAAGTGGTAATTGTTAAAACTGACAAAGTTTACTCCCAAATAGCAGACCCATTTGTGAATAAAAATCATGCTATACATCTATACCTTTGAGCCACAAAGAAGCAATAACCTATCTGCCCATATATCCTCTTCCAGATCATTAACTCAACAACAACATTTGAGTTGTTTTTATTAATGGGTTATGTCCCAATCTTAAAAAAATCTTGTCTGCAAGTGAAGCTAGCAACTTTTCAGGAGAAAAATAGACTTGACTACATTTAGAGTAAAAAAGTCAAAACTGAAAATGAAATTGAATTATTGCCAGGGCTAGAGCATGTGAAGCTACAGAAGTAAATTATCAGATAATTCTAATTCTACCTCAATTTATGTAAGGTCAAGTTATGATTTCAATCGCAAATACAGCATACTAATCACTAGGATTAAAAAAAGAAATTAAAACATTATAAGGTACGAAAAAGAAAATTTCCAAAGTAAGCAATGGAAAAAATGAAGATTAAATCCTAGCCATTTTTGAGTAAATGATCATAATAGGTGGTCCAAAGAAAAATTGGTACCCCCAAAACAACCATCAAATTGAAACTCAATTACCATGAATTATGAATGGTCCAGCTACATCTGAAGTGGAAAATCTATCATGCTTGACTGAGGGTCATTGGTGAGTCAATTAATCCTATCAAACTCCAAATAAGCTTAATGTAAATTTCTTGCAATAGTTGCATTAAGTAGTCTATTGGTTGAATGCTGGACTCCGTGGAAAAATTCTTGATAACCTTTTTTTTTTTTTGAAAATGTAATTTTCATTCATTAATTAAAATAAAATTACATTGATACTGATAATATTGAAAAGTACAATAGATTCAAAAAAGTTTTCCTCTTGCTCTTGTAGATCTGGATCTCGTTTTATGATTTGAGTCGTCTTATCGATCATATCGAGTCTTGAACCTTTTTTATGAGTCTTTAGCACGTACATCACCATCTCGCTTTCGTTTCGATGTATTTTTCTCCACCGAAAAATTTCATTCGCGATAAATAAGTGACTGATTTGAGAATCTTCTCGAGCAACCCATAAATCACAAGACAAAATCATCATAGTATAGGGTTAACAATTCTTAATCTACTGTAAACTAAACAAAAACGAACTCACAAACTGACTCAACTCACAAACTAAATCAAGCAGTACAACTAAACCCAAAGAACTAGATCTTGGGACTTTATTCAAATTGAAACAAGAAAATAAAAACTAAAATCACACCCCTCCTCCCCCTCGACAATGAAGCCAAGGAGGAAGAGTAATAAGACAACTAGAAAAAAAACCTAGAGAATTGAGAGAGAAAAGACAATTCTTGATAACCTTAAGTACAAAAAAAAGGGAAAAAAATAGTAAGTAATTAAAAACCCTAAATTAAGGAGGGCTTTAGGGTAAAATCAAGAGTATCATACCCCACATAAGCATATTCATGCTTAGTTCTGTTTATAGGTTAATGTACAATAATTGGCAAAAAATTTGGCAAAAGTCCAAGCTTTGGCGGGATGTCTCTTTTTCCTACTAAATACAAATCAAATCCCATCCTCTGAAATCTGAAAGCTGATATTTTAACTGCAAACAAATCTCCATTTCACCTTATTAATTCTCTTCTTAAATCTTTTCTTTTTGCCCTTTTTGCTTTCTTTGTAGATCAAAGCAAAACCCCAACATTTTCTCATCATTTACGCCAACAACTAAACTAAACTTCCACACATTCTCCCAAAAATCCCACCCAACAAAAAAGTGTTCAACTTACAAGATACCCACACAACCAAAATAAACCCAACAGTTCAAAAATTAAAAAAGACAGCTTTTTTTTCCTCTGTCTCTCTCAAAACTGCTCTTTTTCCCCCCTTCTTTGTCGCTGTGGTTTTGTCTGAAAACAGAACCTTCTCTGTAAAGATTCATCTACTCTTTCTTCCAGCTTAAGCACCTGCAGATCCGCTACCGGGTACCTACCCTCATTGCTCTTCAGCATTATTTTATTGTGTATTTGTTTTTCTTTTATTGGGGTGGTTAATCAAATGGACCAAAAATGCCAACTTTTCACATGGGCTATTGTTTTTCTGTGCATTTACTGACGTTTTCTCGACTGGGTCTTATTTGGTTTATGTTTTTGCAGTGACAAATCTGGTTTCATTTTATTGTTAACAGAGAAAAAAAATGAAAAAAAGGGGAGTGGTGATGGTGTGAAGCTTTGTTATAGGTGCTATTCCTTTTTCTACATTTGGATGTGGCATTTGGTTTTGGATTCTCTTTTACTCTATTTCTTTTTCCTTTTGTGTCAGTCTTTTTGAAGGTGGTCTTTTGCTTCTTTGTTTCTTTTAAGTGTGTGAAGTGGCATTTTCTCTTCTTTGCTTTTTTGTCTTTTTTTGAGGTTAAAAATTTTGAATTTCACTGTCTTTTTTTTTTAATAAAAAGGGTTTGGATCCCAGAATTTTGAAGTCAGCATTTTGAAGTTTGTTTCTGGGGTTTGGCATTTTTGATAAAGTTCTTGCCTTTCTTTGAACAAGGTAGGTTCTGGGATTAGCTATTTTCTGTGTCTTATTTTGGCTTTTAGTTCAAATTCTCCTTACACTTCTTAATTTTGGATCTTGTGTTGTTTTTTGAAGCAGTGGCGAAGTCAAACTCACTGGACGTTTAGACCAGATCATTGAACTAACCTGAATGTAAAGTTTTGGTTTTGTTATTTTCTTGAAATTGCAGTTAAAGGGGATTCCTGTCAACTAAACATACCCTTGATCTGAATTGACCTTGTATGCTTTTGGAGGGTTTGGAAATACTGTCTCAAATTATTTTCTAATTATGATACTGTCTTGGTGAAGTAAACTTAGTCGTAGGATCTCAATGCTGGAGTAGTCTTTGGACAAGCATGTGTTTGACTCAAACTTGTTTGCTAACTGGTCTCAATTGTCAACTTGGAAATGATATGGTCATTTTTGGTTTGTTTTTAAGCAGGAGCAATTTAGTCAAAGGGGGATTTATGTAACAAAGCTGGTGATTAATTCATTACCTGGTAATGTCGAGGATCACTAAGTGGAAGATTGAGAAGACAAAAATAAAAGTTGTATTTCGGCTACAATTCCATGCCACCCATGTAAGTCACATTTTGCACTTGGGAAAGTTTGTGGCACATATTTATTTGTTGAAGTTAATCCCTTATTGATCTCTTGAGAGACATGATCGAATCAGGTTGTTGAATTGGTATATTAGAATCTATCTAACAAAAGATGTGTACCAAGATGAACAATGCAGCTTCTTAAGGTGAATTAAGAAGATATGTACCAAGCTTAAAAATGCAGTTTTTGACCGAATTAAGAAGTTCTATGACAAAGATTTGAATGTATAACTTAACTTATATAAAAGTTCTACACATAGATTGTGATTTTCCCTTCTATTTTTCTTTTACCATATGACTACTTTTTCCATGTAAATTGCTTTATTTGGTAGGAATAATTTTTTGGAGCAAGATATTGCTTTGGAGTGGCTTGTTTGCAGTTAAAGAGTTTTGGAAGAACCTTTTTAGCACTTAGAGCAGACACTTTTTAGCCCCCAAGGAAAAAATTGGTAGCGAAAGTTTATTAGATGTTTGTAGATCCTTCAAAGTTTGGGAGTTTTAGAAGGTCAACTGCTTGGGAGATATAGCTTCATGCAGTAGCCACAAATTTATTCTTAACTCGTACCTTTTTCCTAAGCCTGTTCTTTCACTGCAGATTGCATTAGTGTATAAGATACAGTCTTTTTGAGTCAGTAGTGTGCCATCATAGCTATATGAGAGTGGTGTCAAATCCTCTTGATCCTGCAGTGACAGGTGATCATCTTGAGTCCAGCATTTGGGCCATGGTATATTTGAAACTGCTTAAGATTTTTAAGAAGGTATTAAACCTATATTGGTATAGGCATAGCTGATCACATCCAGGTAGTAAGAACAACAGAGGTTGACTTTGTAGTAATATCCATCCATAGGATGGAAACTGGGATTTAATGATTCAATTGGTAGTTATGGAGGTGCTTTAAGTTAATGTCTTTTTAGCCTTGATGATTCATACAGACCATAACACTTGGAGAAGATTAGAAGGTTTAACATTAGTCCACTACTGCAACCCCAAACTACTTGAATCATCTAAGTGCATACTCTTCATCCATTATATCTATCGTGTCCTTAAAACAGCCTTATGTTCTTGCTAATTTGTAAGCCTTTTGGTTGCATGCCATTTTTCAGTGTTTAATTATTATATGATTGTTTGTCCATCGTTCATCACCGGAAACCATATTCTGATTCATCATTCATCTTGATTGCTGCAATGACTGCATCCTATATATTTTTCTGCACAATTCAGATTCCACAAAGTGGATGGGATAAACTGTATATATCCTTCATTCCTGCTGATACTGGAAAGGCAACTTCAAAGACAACCAAAGCAAATGTGAGAAATGGAACTTGCAAATGGGCTGATCCAATCTATGAGACTACAAGGCTTCTCCAAGACATCAAAACTAAACAATTCGATGAAAAACTCTATAAGCTTGTTGTGGCAATGGTTAGATCCTAATCCTTACACTCCAGTTGGTAATTTGAGTGCACAGACACTCTTACTATGATTTGTATGTGAATTGCAAAGTCCTCTGATCTATGAACATTTTTTGGCAAACAGTCTTATGTACAGTTTATTCCACACCTCTAGTCACAGTTAGCAGATTCTTCTGACAGTCTTATTATTTGATCTAAGATTAACTATGTCTTCACTTAAATATGATTGGCATCAGGGTTCCTCACGATCTAGCCTTCTCGGGGAGGCTACCATCAACCTTGCTGATTATGCTGATGCATCAAAGCCTTCTGTTGTTCCCTTGCCTCTTCATGGCTGTGATTCTGGAGCTATATTACATGTAAGGACTTTTGAAATTCTTAAGATATTCTTGGGTGATTCTTTTTATTGCCTGTTCTATATGGTTCATTACATGTAGTCAGGGGCTAAAATGGTTTTCTGTAGCTTGCTCTGAAATGTGTATGGAACTCTTTCATAATGTTTTGATTTGTATTCAATGACAGGTGACTGTGCAACTGCTAACTTCTAAAACTGGTTTCAGGTATATATTGAAACACAAAAAGTTCTTGGTTCAGCTAATTTAAACTTGCTTATCTGTAAATACTTTTGTCTCAGGGAGTTTGAACAGCAACGAGAACTTAGAGAGAGGGGATTTCAGGCAGGGTCGGACCAAAACAGTCCTGATCAATCTTCTTATGGGAAAGTATCAGTTTCTGATGAGATTGTCAACAGTCATATGGACAAGGTTCAGTCATTTGTTTCTTCTGGATTCCTAGATATTACCATATGCCTATTGTAGTTAAGGTTCCTTGCTTTTGTTTCTTACTTTATACTGAGCTCTTTACACATATATTTATACATACAGTCATCCCTTGAGATGCATGATTGATCATATTTCTTTTATCGGTTTTGCTAACGGGTGCACCCATGCACCCTTTAAGGTGGGTTGACTTTCCATTTAAGGAAAGTACTTTTCATTTAATGCAGTCTGAATTCAAGAAAAAGTGAAGCATTAATTATAAAAAGACTTTCTATATTTGGCACCTTAAATGGTGCATGGGTGCACCATTTAGCATTTTCCTTCTTCTATTTTCCATGAAGGTTTCTTTGTTGTTGAAGAATACAGCTTGCAAGATATACTCCTCATGAAATTATTAGCAATTTCAAGGCCTATCAGATCTTTTGTTGAGAAAAAATATTGGTATCTATTTTCTGGTTGAATTTAGAAGACTATTAGAATCACGGGCAAGATGATTATACAATGAGCTTGTTGTTACTAAGAAAGCCATTAATGTCTGCATAAATTTTTATGGCTAAGTTGTTGAAACCTTGGAAAATTCTGTGCAATATGAGCCAACGAGAAGATGTTACCAAAAAGTTAAGATGGTTAAATGAGTAAAATTTATATTGTAAAGCTCTTTAGCAGTCTAATGCTCAAATACAGCTTTCCCTTATATTCGGTTTTCTATATTTTGGATGAAAATTTGTTTTTTATTTTTGGCTGATGAAAATTTGATTGTTTAAGTTGTACGAAAATTTATACTATAGGTTTTTTTTAGTTGTTCCAAGCTCGTCTATGAATGAGCTTCTGTTGTCTTATACCATAGTGGTTAGTCTAATCTGTGTATCTTTGTAACCTTTTCTTTTGAATATAGGTCAATGCTAGGGTTAGATTTAAAGAAAAATCTAAAGAGCTCAGTTTGCTGCAAGAAGATGTTGGCCTGCATGAAGAATATGGAGACTTAGCTGTTGGGTTTGATGGCTCTTCTAATACTTCTGAAAGTTTATATGCAGAGAAGCATGAGACGTCCAGCAATCATGAAATTGATAGCCTGAAGAGTACAGTCTCTGGTGATTTGGCAGGACTTAGTCACAGCCCTCAGCAAGAGAAAGGAGATCCCTCTGACCACCGATTTGTGGCACAGGGGACTAACGATTGGGTTCATGGCTGGAGTTCAGACTATTCTGCGGATAATGACTTAACTATTGCTTATGAAGAGAATAGCAGACTCAGAGGATACTTGGAAGTGGCAGAGTCATCTATTCAGGAACTTAAGGTGGAAGTAAGCTTGTTAGAAAATCATGCTAGTCAAATAGGTGCTGAAACAGAGAAGTTCGCTGCGCAACTTGTCACCGAGTTTTCTTCAGGAGAAAGGTTGGTGAAAGAGGTATCTGTGTTAAAGTCAGAGTGTTCAAAGTTGAAGGATGACCTCGAGCAGATGGCAAATTATAAAATATTCCCCTCATTGACCAGCAAAGAAGGTAGTAAGAATGACCAAAATCACTTGTTTCAAGACCTAGAGGTGATATGGTCAAAGGGGATTTTAGTTATGGAGGATAAGATAAGGGAACTTCAGAACAAGGCACATCTGAACTACCATGAAAGAGACGTTAGGTTCCTTCATGCAGACTTGGAGGCATTACTTGGCGTTCTGCAAGATCTCAAACAAGGAACTCAAAAGGAAATTTTTATTCTTAGATCAGTTCCATATGAGAGATGCAACATGAAGAGCACCACAGAAATGAGTTTAACTAATGGCGAGCGATTCATTCCAGATACTACTTTTGATGCAGAGATTTATCAACCAGAACTAGGCTTGGTTCCAGGTGTTAGTGTGCCAGGTCTTTTGTTGCATGAACCTGATTCTTTGGCCGCTACCAATGCAATGAAAGGCAAAATCTTTGAACTTCTGAGAGAGTTGGATGAATCCAAAGCTGAGCGGGAAAGCCTTGCAAAGAAAATGGACCAGATGGAGTGCTACTATGAAGCTCTTGTTCAGGAGCTAGAGGAAAACCAAAGGCAGATGCTGGGAGAATTGCAGAGTCTTAGGAATGAGCATTCTACTTGCTTGTACAGGGTTCAATCCACTAAAGCTGAGATGGAGACTATGCGCCAAGATATGAATGAACAGATCTTGGGATTTGCTGAAGAAAAACAAAATTTGGAATCTCTTAGCAAAGAACTGGAAAGAAGGGCTATTATTGCGGAAGCAGCACTCAAAAGGGCACGTCTTAATTATTCAATTGCTGTGGGCCAGTTACAAAAGGATCTTGAGCTACTTTCTTCCCAGGTTATGTCTGTGTTTGAGACAAATGAGAATCTCATCAGACAAGCTTTTGTAGATTCTTCACAACCAACCTCCCGAGGACACTTGGAGATGGCACAGAATCATGGATTGGGTTCGGAAGAATTCCAGCCCACCAAGCCCTTGCATTGCCAAAATCAGTATGCAGGGGTGAAGAAACAGCAGTTGGGTGGAGATATTCTTTTAGAGGAACTGAAGAGATCCCTCCATTTACAGGAAAGCCTTTATCGGAAGGTTGAAGAAGAAGTTTGTGAAATGCACTGCCAAAATGTATACCTGGATGTGTTTTCAAAGACTCTACAAGAAACTTTGCTTGAGGCAAGCGCTGATATTGAACCTATGAAGAAGCGAACAGATGAGCTTAAACGGGAACTGGAACTTTCAGTTGAGTCCAAGGAGTTGTTGATGCAAAAGCTGCAAACAGCTATGGCTGATATTAATTCTTTTAATGAGTACAATGCTACTTGCATTGCAAAGTATAATGACATGGCTCTGCAAAAACAAATTTTGGAAGCAAATGTGGAAAATGTTGCCCATGAAAATCATCTCCTCTCTGAGAAGATATCTGAATTGGAGTGCCACTTGATGGAATCCAAAAGTTACAAGAGCAAATATGATGCCTGTGCCACAGAGAAAACAGAGTTGGCTAATTTATTGAAGGAGGAAACTCTGGAAAATGGTAATCTTCGAAATGTTAACTCTTCTTTGCAGGAAGAGTTGAGAATGATCAAAACTGATATTGATGAATTGGTTATTTTGAAGAAAAATCTGCAGAATACTGTGGATTTTGTGCAAAATAGCTTGCTGAACTTATTGTCATCCTATGCCAAAAATTTTGACGAACTGTCTCTGTCAAGTGACTTGGTTGGTGAGGATCTTCAGTCTGATGATTTAACAGCTATCATGGTGCGGTTAGAAGAGGTTCAGAGTAATGCACATGAAACAATTCTTCATCTCTTGAAGGAAAAGAAAGATCTGATGGATGAACGAGATAAGGCTTGGGTGTCTTTAAGTGTGGCGGAATCAGACACGTTGATGATAAAACAGAAGTTTGAACATGATATACGGGCCATGGTTGATAAGATAGATTTGTCGAATGTAGCTGTACAAAAGCTTCAGTTAGAAATTGAAGCAGTTGCTGAAAAGCTCAAGGTTAGCTCTGAAGTTGAAGAAACCTATGCACTGCAGCAGAGAGATCTTTTATCTGACCTTGAGCATTTTGAAGCAGAGCTACAACAGCTTACATCTAAGAACAGGGAGATTGCTGAAGAACTCTTGTTGTTAGAGTCTGTCAATGAAGAACTTGGAAGTACTAAGCTGACAGTCGTTGAACTTATTGAAGAAAATAAAGCTTTGATGCAATCTTTACAGGATAAGTCTGAGGAGTCATCCAAGCTTGCTTTGGAGCTTAATGGTTTGAAAGAAAGGATGCATTCTGTGAATGATGAGCTGCAAGCAGAAAGAAGTTCCAAAATCAAATTAGAGAGTTTGGTGACAGACCTTACTTCCCAAATGAATGAGAAGCACCGTCAGTTATTGCACTTTGATCAGCAGAAATCTGAACTGGTCCGTCTCAAGCAAATCTTATCAGACCTAGAATCAGAGAAATCTAGATTTTGCAATCTTTTACAGCAGTCTGAGGAATGCCTTAACAATGCTCGCAAAGAATCTTCTTCTATTACTTCTCTGGAATCTCAGTTGTCTGAAATGCTTGAATTTTCAATAGCTGCAGATGTTAGTCTCATTTTCTTAAGAAGTCGGTATGAGACCTGGACCACTGAACTTGTTTGTCAACTTTCTCTCTCTGAAAGGCATCTTGCAGAGTTTCAAAAGAAGCATCTTGATGTTGAAAGCGTACTCAATAGTTGTCTTGCTCGTGAAGCCCACTGCATTGAAGAAAATGCAAGATTATCAGCTAGTGTTGACTCCCTTAACTCTGAGTTAGAAGCTTCGAAGGCTGAAAACAGGCTACTTCTCAATAAAAATAGTTCTTTAATGGCTGAGCTTGAGGAATACAGAAGTAGAGTTGAAAAAATTGAGTTTGGTTACTCTGAGGATAAAAATAAGCATACTCTTGAAGTTGAAAGGCTGAAGCACTTACTGGTTGGTTCTCGAGAAGAGATTGATAATCTGATGGTGTTGAAGGAACAACTGGAACTCAATGTTTTAGTTCTCAAAGAGAAATTGGATGAACAGAGTGCTCAGATAACCATACTAGACGGGCATAATGATGAGGTGCTGCTGCTGCAGAATCAGTGTAATGAGCTTTCCCGAAGGCTTTCTGAACAGATTTTGAAGACTGAAGAGTTCAAAAACTTGTCCATTCATTTGAAGGAGCTTAAAGACAAGGCTGATGCAGAGTGCATCCAGGCTCGGGAGAAAAGGGAATCTGAAGCACCCGCAACTGCTATGCAAGAATCCTTAAGAATTGCATTTATCAAAGAGCAGTATGAAACAAGGTTACAAGAACTGAAGCACCAGTTGGCTGTCTCCAAAAGGCATAGTGAGGAGATGCTATGGAAATTACAAGATTCCATTGATGAAATTGAGAATAGAAAGAAATCCGAAGCTTCTCATTTAAAGAAAAATGAAGAGCTGGGAGTGAAGATCTTGGAATTGGAGGCTGAGTTACAATCATTGATTACTGACAAGCGTGAAAAAATGAGGGCTTATGACCTGATGAAGGCTGAATTGGATTGCGCAATGATAAGCCTTGAATGCTGTAAGGAAGAAAAACAGAAACTTGAAGCTTGTTTACAAGAATGCAATGAGGAAAAATCTAGAATATCAGTTGAACTTTGCATGGTGAAAGAATTGCTTGAGGCCTCCACGTCGAGCGTGAATGTTCAGAAGGAAAGAAATGACAAACTGAAAGATGGTCGCATCTCTGATAAGCTGGCTGTGGATAATGCCCCAACTAGGGATGTAAGTCCTAAACATTTGGGCCAAGACACTTCAACAAACTCTGAAGAAGCAAAACATGCATGCTTGGTTCCCATTGATGAGGGTGACCCTACCAGTGCATTCATGCATTTTCAACCTGAGCAGGTAACATTTTGCTGAACCTTTTTTTCTTTTTTCTTCAACTACTAATTCAGGTTTTGAATTGACTCTAAATAGAAATTTCTTATGGAGCATAGAAATTACTAGTTCTGTTGTGTTGTATATATCTGCTTTGCCTTATTGTAGATTTAATGATATAATTTTAGATAAATTTAGTATGTTGGTCATCGACTTATTCTAGATGCAAAGTGTGCTTATCATCCCATGGATAAATATCCAAAGATGGTAGCATTATATTTTACTTAAATGCTCTGTTTCAGTATCACTGGCGGTCTTAATGCTATTTCCTTGGTATTCTAGTTCTTGCCTGCTGCTTGGTATCCTCTTCATTAAGGGTTAACCTTAAATTTGCTTCTCGGTTCTTTTGATGAACTATCTTGCATTTGTGTGCTGGAGAGCTAAGTTATTAAGTTATGCCAACTGGCAAAAAGTTTATTTCATTTTCATCCTAATTCTGTAGCATGAAACTCAGACAAAGATTTCTTTGAACAAAACGTTAATGTACTTCCATTTATCCGTTTTCTGCTAGTGCAACCTTTGAACTTGCATGTTGAAATTTCAATGATGATTTATTTGATTGTTTATCAGGATCTTCTTGTATCTAGTGATTTAAATGGAGTGCAAAGTCTCGCACTTGTCAACCAAGAGAGCTTGCTGAATAGTGATGCGAAACATCTAGCTTTAATCAATGATCATTTTAAAGCCCAAAGTTTAAGATCGAGCATGGACCACCTAAACAGTGAGGTATGCATATTTTGTAATCTTGTTTGCTGCAAATTACTGAGAACGCAACCAGAAGTCAATTGCAACTTCTTATGTTGTTGAGCATAGAGAATGTTATTATATATTAATTTTCTTCATCCCTTAACTTTGTTACTGTAATGGCATAAAATTTCTTTGGGATGATGCCCAATGTAATGGTGATTAATAAACATTTTATTTTGTGTTCGTAGCTGGAAAGGATGAAAAATGAGAATCTGCTTGCTTCAGAAGATGCTCATCATTTCGACCCTAAATATCCAGGTTTACAGCTAGAATTGATGCAGCTAAATAAGGTGAAATAATATGGACCTTTTACTTCCTTAAGGTTTTTATAGAAGCCCTTCAACCAGGTTCTGAAGTCTAAATTTGGCCTTTCCACAGGTGAACGAAGAATTGGGAAGCATATTCCCTTTGTTTAATGAATATTCAGAAAGTGGAAATGCATTAGAAAGAGTACTTGCATTGGAACTTGAGCTTGCTGAGGCATTACAAGCTAAGAAAAAATCAAGCATCCTTTTTCAAAGGTATGTTATGTTCTCAGAAAGAACACCAGACTGCTTTTTCTGATTCCTTGTCTATCTTATTGATAAAATCTTTTGACAAGTCTCACACTTGTTGGAACCTTCTGGTGTAAGAAGTGATTTGCTTTGGCCTAAGGGGCCTCGATTGCTTAGGCCTTGAAGGTCACTTCAAAAAATCTGCTGTCTTCCATGTTTAATGTTCTGAGCTTGCTGCATGTTAAATACCTTGACTGTTGCAAGCATGTATGAGTTTTACAGATTAAGTGAGGACCATCAAATTTTGTTTGGGCACTTGGGCATCTCTTTGTCAACCTCCTTTCCAACTAAGATAACTGGCTTATATGAAATTAATTTAGTATTATATACACAGTCTATCACGATATAGATCCACTCTCTATGGGTGTATTTATATGGGGATTAGCAGGTGTTATGTCTTTCTTGCTGTCTGCAACCTTTGTACGCTAATGATAGATTTTGTTCTCCCAAGTTGTCTGTAGTCGTATTCTTAAATTTCTGTTGTTTCTATGCTGAAATTGTTGGCTATAACATCCACCAAACACTTGTTACTATGAATTAACAGAGAGGATGGGTCTCCCTTTTGCAATGTCTGGTGTGGCCTTATAGTACGCACTTCTGTGTTTATGTTATGTGACTCATTTTGTGCTAACCAAATCTGGCTCCTGCCTAGTTATTGCAAAGATGATCAAAACTACCAGTTTGGTGGCCTTTTGTTCGGTTTCCAGTAAATCGGGTGCAGCATTCTAATCAATTACTGGTCCCCAGTTATTTCTTGTATGTTATTTGGAGGACGCATCTTCATACACATTTAATTTGTATGTCAGTTGGTATACCCTCTCATTTGTTGTCTACCCTCTTTCACTACCGTTCATATCTATTAGTAGTGCTTTCTCTATACTTCCTTACTGCTTTGTTTTCTCGCATTCTGAGCCTCATTGCCACCATGGTATGTCCAACAAGTTTGTGCAGAAAATGTATGTGAACTTCATTATAAATTGCTGTTTGGGGAAACGCACATTATAGTTTAAGCCTCTAGTTTGAGGAAAGAAACATCAAAGTAATTTGACATAACATTCTCTTGTGGTCCAGCTCTTTCTTGAAGCAGCATAATGACGAGGAAGCAGTGTTCAAAAGTTTTAGGGACATCAATGAGCTGATCAAAGACATGTTGGAGATAAAGGGAAGATATGGAACTGTAGAGACTGAACTAAAGGAGATGCATGAACGATACTCTCAGCTAAGCCTTCAGTTTGCGGAGGTTGAAGGAGAGAGACAGAAACTCATGATGACACTGAAGAATATTCGGGCATCCAGAAAGGCTCAAAACTTGAACCACTCTTCATCGGCTACTCTTGGGGACCATTCTTGAGCCACAAGAACAAACTTGGCAGTGGATGTCCTGTTTGCTATGTCCAGAAATGACCACCTTCGCAGGGTTAATTTAATGCCTGTTCCTTGTCAGTAAGTTATCAATTTTCTTGTGAATTCACGGGCTATTGAGCTGTTGCAGAGTTCAAGTTTTTCAAGCTTGGTACACAATGTCAAAGCGCAAAGCAGCTGTATTTTATGTAAATAAATATATATTTCCCGGTCTGTGTCACGGGTTACTGGTATCATAAGGTATAGATAGACGTAACACTTTGGCCTTTTTCCCCAGGTCCTAGTGATGTAATTCTTCTATTGTATAGTGAATCAAATTCTTTGATTGAAAGAATCATTTTCATATGATAAGTAGAAGCAACAATTTCAACCTGTGTCCCACACCTTTCCCTTTCTCTTTGCTTTCGTTTCTTTTTCTGCACTATCTTTATTTGTGGTTACATGGTTTTGTCCCTCTTTATTTAACCAAGGGTTTCCCGAGTCTTATTAATCCAAGACTAAATGATTAATCTCTTTCAGACCGGAAGTTTAAAAGGTAAAGCTCTCTCAACAAGCACGCTCTATGGTTTTGTTGATTACCTGCTTAAAGCTTTGTGTTTTTATACTTCAAACAACTTTCGTTTTCTCATGGAAGCATTTCATTCACTTCAGTGGTTGAAATTAAAATTTTTTTATAGTTATTTTAAATAAAAATAGAAAATGCTAACATCATAATCTCAAAATGAGGAAATCCTGTAAGAATTTTCGACCTCTATTCTTTGCATTGTGCCCTTTTTTTCATGTCTTCCATTAAAGCTCAATGTGAGCTTCTGCTGACTGAGTGCTTGGTACTCATTTCTGGTTAAGATTCTACTTCTACACCTAACATTCAAACTTTCATCATTTGTAAACTTCATTTTATGGAGAATGAATTTAAACCAGTGTCCTAGGATAAGGCAAATTGTAAACAATCAAACATGCTGTCATCCCCCCTGCAGGTGAAAAAAAGGAATTTACATTTTCAAGAGCAGTATAATTAAAAATAACAAAATCAATCATTTCTCCTATATATTTCTTTTCCCTTTTTCTTATCTTTTTTGGTCCATCATCAACTAAGCTTCAAATCTAACATTGTTCCTTTTTTGTTTTAATCTTTTCTTTCACAAGCAATAATGGAAATGCAAGCTTTTCCACAAAAGCAAACCACACAACTTTTTGGTTTATGTTTCTACTGCCACCAGACTTGGTAATCCTGAAACATGTAATGTTGATGACTTGCATCTCAACAGCAATGACAGGTTTGCGTTGAAGGAGCCGGCACCAGTAGAACAAGCATTAACAAATCTCATTAGACAGCTACAAGATTGTGCATCCACAGCTGCTTTTCTTTGGAGAATCATTCTGTTGTTTCTCTGTGAATAAAATGCAAGGTTTTTTTCATGTTTAAGTAGGGACATAGCATGCTGATAGACAAGACTTTGTACAAGAAAAAGATTTCATAAGGCAATTTCATATGGTAGTACACACATTACTGTGAAGATGGTCGGCAAATTTCAGAAAAAACGGAACAAAAGTAATTTGAAATCAAATGTTCCATAAGAAACCTTCTTATTGATAGAGTCAGAAAAGCTTATGCACTACAGAATATAAATTAGGACGGGAAAAAATGTAATAGAGAAGTATAATTATTGCTGCTATGGTATAAATTTCCATTTTGGGGGTCTAGAAATGCAGAATGTGATATAGCCCTGCAATTACTTCTATCTGTAATGAATGGAATACATAAGCTGTGGATTACCATTCTTTTTGTCTGCCAAAGGAAGACGCAGAACGACATGCATTGTGATTATACCTCCTGGAGGTTCACCAACTGGGACTCTGGACTCAGCAAGTGTCCTGTTGTTTTCAAGTATCTTTCCAGCATTAATTAACTTCACATCCTGTATTGTCTTTGGGCAAATTTCCTTGTCTGCGAAATGGAGAAGAGTTTTCCATATGAAATCAGAAGCAGATTAGATTACAATGCACAATGTTTCTTAATAACGAACAACAAAAGAGTTCAGATTTAAGGCACGGTATGGGAAGATTTAAAGGCAATATACTACTTAAATGTACAAAAGAACAGAAGGTCGTGTTCTAAACTAAAGTGAATGACGAAAGAATTGAAATGGCAGAGTGGGGTTACGGTTTCACTTATCAGCCTCAATTGCATAGGAAAAATAAGAACACCAATTTCTTCTGGCAAATTCTACACTGCCTTCCTCTTAGTTAACAAGTAGAAATCCAGCAAAATAAATTCACACTGACAATTTATTCAAGAAATCATTATGTTAAGGGGAAAAAAAAGATTCCCTCACCTATATCAAGCAAGTTGGGAAAGAGTAAAACCAAACCAAAAGGACTCCTCACAGACTTAGTGAATTTGCAAGCATAAAGAAAAACAACAACAGCACCTTGAGTCTTGATACAGATAATTTAGATTTTGAAACAATGAATAACAAGTCAAATGGACTCCTCAAACCAAAAGGACTCCTCACAGACTTAGTGAAATTGCAAGCATAAAGAAAAACAACAACAGCACCTTGAGTCTTGATACAGATAATTTAGATTTTGAAACAATGAATAACAAGTCAAATGCACTTTACAGTTTACATATGACACGCAAAGTAATGAGGAAAAGGACTAAAATCACAAAATTCATGATGCTTATATTACAAAGGAGGAAAAAAAATGAAAAAGTTGAGTAACCTTTAGGCCACTGTGCAAGTATTTTCTCTTTGAGAGTGGCCACAGTGGTAGCTGGACTATACTTGCTTGGACCAATGTCAGTTCCATCTGCTAGCCTGAATTTCAGCTCTAGTAAATCTTCTCCAGCCATAGATGAAATCTCTCACAACAAATTCCCCTCAAACTCTCATGGTAATTCCTATAAAAGACCGGACCAGTCTTTTCTTTTTCCTTTTTTGTTTTCACTCAGTCAGATAAACAAAACTGTTCACCAAAAAGCCTCTCTTTATCTGTGCAGAAGATGTTTAACAAAGAACTGAAACTTTGCTTCTTGCAAAGGAAAACTAACATTACAGAAGAAAAGTATCAACAACCCAGACCAATTTTTACAAAATTCAACCCAAAAAGTGATCACTTGAATATTGAGGAGACTTCAAACTCAATGAAAAAGGCAGTATTTTTAGTGGTTTGGCATCAGCATAAGAGCTGGAGACTGATCAGAAATACAGAATAAACAGGTCAGAGTATGAAGACAGAGAGAGGGAGAGAGAAACCTTTGCAACTTGTGATGTAGAAAGAGAAGAAGGAAACCACCCAAATAGGAACTTTTCAAGTGAGATTTTTACCTGAATCTAACAGAAATCTAATGATATAGAAGTGACACTTTTACATTGTCACCCGTACATTTTCATTGTAATTACAAAATAACCCCACTCATTAAGATCTATTAAAAAATGAAAAATCATATGTAATCTATTTATTAATCTAAGTCTTAATCAAATACATACAAACATACATACAATAAAGATAAGAATGTGAAGATGCTTTGAGAGGTATTCTACATGTTCTTTTGCGGTTGGTTAATTGAAAAATTTTTTTTTCTTTTTTAGGCTTTTGATGTTGTTTTGACCCATTGATAATAAAGGAAGACAAAAAATGAAAAAGATGGAAAGAGTCAGCTCTCATATAAGGCATTCCAGTTCAAAAAAATAACAAATGAAGAAAATACAACCACAACTCGTAATATAACTAAGAAAACTTGTGGATAAAGACAAACCGGTGAATACAAAATTCATCTTAATAAGAAACTTATGATTGGGTTTTGTATGACTTGCAAGTTGCAACTTTGTGTGGTGGAGCAGTAAATTAGTCAAAAACTTAGATTTCATTTGAAGGGCATTTTAGAAACATCAGAATACATCAGAAATCACAGAAAGTTTCAGAAAATGAAGTGGGGATATGAAAATTCTTGAGTTCAACTTACAAAGTTGACCCAGCAGCTTTAGACAAAGTTGGGAGATACAAATGCATGTGGTTATATGAGTGGAGACCAGGTTTTATTGAATTATTATATATATGTGAAGTCTAATTAGATAATTGGTTCTGAGGTCTCAATGTGCAATTTGAGCACTTAGTTAACAAGTTGAGCACTTTCCTGGAAGAAACACAGAGGTGTTATGAAAGTGGACAAATGCAAGTTGTGCAAACTGTTTAAAATGTAAAATTTGTAGGATGAATAGTACATATCACTATTGATGAATAGTGTACTGCAAGAATGAATAGTGTACTGCAGAATGAATAGTGTACTGTAAGAATAAATAGTATACTGCAGGATGAATAGTGTACTACAGAATGAATAGTGTACTACAAGATGAATATTGTACTACAGGATGAATAGTAATTATTTCGTCTATAAATTGAAGAATGAGAATGAAGAGAATATTCATATATCTCTTCTAATCGTTTCTTCATTTTTGTCTTTTTCTCTTTCTCTCCTTTATTCATACTTGCTTCTTGTTCAAATTTTAATTAACATACTTTTCACAACACGTTATCAGCACGAGTGTTCTAAAGAGAAGCAATTTTGAAGTTTGCACGAGTGTTCTAAAGTGAAACAAATTTAAAGCTTGGTAAGTTCTTAAGGTTTGATTCCATTATTTTATTTAACCTTTTTCTTTACACTAGATAATTTAAATTTTTATTGTGTAAAGATTTACTTCTAAATATTTTTGACACCAGAAGTTGTCAACCTAATTTTGACACAAGAAGTTGTCAACCTAATTGAGACCATTCTTTTCAGAATTATGGCAAATATTGAAAAACCTAAATTCCAAATTTTGAATGTAAGTGGCAATAACTATTTGTCATGGTGTCTCGATATTGAACTGCATCTCCAAGGCCAAGTCTTGCAGCTACCATTGGTGCAAATGGAAATGCTAATGATAAAGATAAGGCAAATGCTTTGATTTTTATCCGTCGGCATCTAAGTGATAGCCTAAAAGTTCAATATCTATCTGTCCGAGATCCCTTGATCTTGTGGACAAGATTGAAAGAGCGGTATGATCATACCAAAACTGTCATCCTCCCTCAAGCACAATATGATTGGCTACATCTGAGGTTGCAGGATTTCAAGTCCGTGTCCGATTATAATTCGGCATTATATGATATTGTGTCACGACTTGAACTTTGTGGTGTTAAGCTTACTGAGGCTGGGCTTTTAGAGAAAACATTCTCCACCTTTCATGCTTCGAATATTGTATTGCAACAGCAATACCGGCAGCGCCAGTTTAAAACATATTCTGAATAGATTTCAGTCCTATTGACTGCAGAACAAACAAATGAGTTGCTGCTTAAAAATCATAATTTAAGACTTGCTGGCTCTAAGGCATTTCCTGAAGCAAATGCCGGCTCAAGTAAGAATTTCCGTCCTAGAGGCCGTGAGCGTAGGCATGGGAATTTTTTCCATAAGGGTAGTGGGAGATTTAATCGTAATATAAATAACTCCCCACACAACCCTAAAGGTAAAAAGCCTATGAAGAAGCATGATGATAGTACCTGTCATCGTTGTGGAATGACTGGTCATTGGTCACGTACCTGTCGTACGGCCAGACATTTGGTTGATCTATACCAAGCATCCCAGAAGGATAAAGGCAAGCATGTTGAGACCCATGCCATTGACCTAACTGAGACTGATGCTGAAGTCAATAAGGTTTTGGTCAATGAAAACTGTCATATTCTTGGCAATAAAAAACCTTTTGAGGTTTCTGATTTCTTTTTATAATATTGATGAAAATAATAAGTCCCCAGAAATAGATCCTGAGGGTTTTCATCTATGTTTTGCCATACCCTTGGATAATTATGTTACCAAGGAAGATATTAAATAAATATGGTCATCAATAAAATCATGAGTTTTATTCCATATTTGTTGGTTTATATTTTGCATCATATTATTAATTTGTTAAATTTTATGAAACTTGACACCTGAAGTTGTCAAGATAAATGCAAATGGGACACATTGAGAAAAAGGAAGATATATGTTTGCTTGATAGTGCTACAACGCATACTATACTTTGTGACGAACACTTTTTCTCAAATGTGACATTGCGCAAGGCAAATGTTCAGACAATATTAGGTCCTGTTAATATTATAGATGGCTATGGGACTGCCACAGTTATTTTGCCAAATGGCACAACATTGTATCTTGAAGATGCATTGTTGAGCGGTAGATCAAAAAGAAATCTACTTAGCTACAAAGATGTACGCCGTAATGGGTACCATCTAGAAACAATTAATGAGCAAAATAAGGAATTTCTTTGCATCACTTCCTACAAGATGGGCCAGAAGACCATCCATGAGAAGCTGGAAGCTTCTAGTATGGGATTATATTATGTCCCAATACGAGCTATAGAATCATATGCTACGATGCCCTGGAAACTAATGAACCCTGATGTGTTCGGACTTTGGCATGATCGCCTTGGTCATCCAGGAGCTACAATGATACGAAGAATCCTTAAAAATACTCGTGGACACCCTTTAAAAGATACAAAGGTGTTGTTGTCCACATATTACATTTGTGAATCTTGTTCACAAGGAAAACTCATTACTAAACCTTTCATGACAAAGGTTGATTATGAATCCCCTTCATTCTTGCAAAGAATCCAGGGTGATATCTGTGGGCCGATTCAGCCTGCAAGTGGACCATTTAGATATTTCATGGTACTAGTGGACGCATCCTGCAGTTGGTCCCATGTTTGCCTATTATCAACGCGTAACGTCGCTTTTGCACGTTTGCTTGCACAGATAATAAAGCTTCGAGCTCATTTCCCAGATTATCAAATTAAAAGCATAAGAATGGATAATGCTGGTGAGTTCACATCAAAGAATTTTGATGCTTATTGCGCTTCATTAGGAATTGAAGTTGAACATCCTATCCCACATGTTCATACTCAAAATGGATTAGCAGAATCCATGATTAAGCGCATTCAGATTATTGCTCAAACTTTATTGATGAGGACAAAGCTCTCATCCTTAGCGTGGGGTTATGCTGTTTTACATGCTGCATCTTTAATTAGATTGCGCCTCACTACTTCTCATTTATATTCCCCCCTTCAGTTAGTCTTGGGCCTGGAGCCAGACATTTCATATCTTCGCACCTTTGGTTGCGCGGTACAAGTGCCTGTAGCACCACCGCAAAGGACCAAAATGGGTCCCCAACGCCGTTTGGGCATTTATGTTGGGTTTGATTCACCGTCCATTATTCGGTTCCTTGAACCATTGACGAGTGATTTATTTATCGCTAGATTTGCAGATTGTCATTTTGATGAGACAGTATTCCCATCACTTGGGATACCAAAAGCTTCCACAAATGGAAAGTAGAAAAATGTTGAGATTTTCTCATGGAATGAGAAAAGTTTGTCTCATTTAGACCCAAGAACACCTGAATGTGAAAATGAGGTGCAACGATTGATCCATTTACAAGCTATTGCAAATCAAATGCCTGATGCATTTAATGAGACTGCTAAAGTTACAAAATCTCATATTCCAGCTGCGAATGTTCCAGCTAGGATAGATGTTCCTGTAGAACCACCCGAAATGGATCTAAATGGCCCGCGCCTGAAGCGTGGTAGACTGATGGGATCAAAAGACACTGTTTCTCGAAAAAGAAGGGGGAGGAATTTAGAATCTGCTCCAGATGAGCTTATTAATCTTTCTCGAGGAAACCAAATTGCTCCTGAAGTGGCACAACATAATATTCAAAGAGAGCATATTGCCCCTGAAGTGGCACAAGTTCATAAGCATATTACCCCTGAAGTGGTACAAACCCATGAAAAGATCACCAACTTTGGGAATACTGAAATTTTCATCAGTTATTGTAATGAGATATAGGATCGAAATGAGATAATCATCGATGATGCATTTGCTCTCTCAGTTGCTCATGAGATTCTGAATGATGATTATGAACCTCGGTCCATAACCGAATGCCATCATAGGCAAGATTGGCATAAATGGGAGGAAGCAATCCAAGCTGAATTGACTTCCCTTGCCAAACGTAACGTTTTTGGGCTTATTACTAAAACCCCCGACAATGTAAAACCTGTTGGATACAAATGGGTCTTTGTCCTGAAACGAAATGAGAAAAACGAGATCGTGAGGTATAAAGCCCGACTCGTAGCCCAAGGTTTCTCGCAGAGGCCTGGGATTGATTATGATGAAACATATTCACCAGTAGTGGATATAGTTACCTTTCGTTTCCTTATAAGTTGGGTTGCCCAAGAAAATTTTGAAATGCGTCTTATGGACGTTGTGACGGCATACTTATATGGTTCATTAGATTCCAATATCTATATGAAAATTCCCGAAGGTTTCAAAATGCCTGAAGCATGCACTCCCCGTAACTTATTATCAATAAAGTTGCAAAGATCTTTATATGGGTTAAAGCAATCCGGCCGCATGTGGTACCAACGTTTAAGTGAATACCTAACTAAGGAAGGGTACATAAATGATCCCATCTGCCCATGCGTGTTTATTAAAAGATCTGAAACCGGGTTTACTATTATAGCAGTTTATGTCGACGACATGAATTTAATTGGGACTCTTGAAGAGTTATCTGAAACTGCTGAATATTTGAAAAAGGAGTTTGAGGTTAAAGATTTGGGTAAAACCAAACTATGCCTTGGTCTAGAGCTTGAGCACAAAAAGAATGGAATACTTGTCCATCAGTCAGCATACACTGAAAGGTTGCTTAAACGTTTTAACATGGACAAGGCTCACCCATTGAGCACCCCTATGGTTGTAAGGTCTCTTGACCCCCAAAAGGACCCGTTTCGTCCTAAAGAATCTGGTGAGGATATACTTGGTCCTGAAGTACCATACCTCAATGCAATCGGGGCTTTGATGTACTTGGCACAGTGCACGAGACCAGATATCGCTTTTGCGGTAAATTTGTTGGCACGTTTCAGTTCTGAGCCAACCCGGAGACATTGGAATGGGATTAAACATATCTTCCGTTATCTCCGATGAACCATTGATTTGGGGTTATTCTATTCTAAGAATACTACTAACTTTGGTTTAGTAGGTTATGCTGATGCAGGATATAAATCTGATCCGCACAGAGCTCGCTCCCAAACCGGTTATCTATTTTGCTATAACGATACAGCCATTTCTTGGCGTTCCACTAAGCAAACACTAGTTGCTACATCTTCCAACCACTCTGAAATTATTTCCCTTTATGAGGCCGGAAGAGAGTGTGTTTGGTTAAGATCTATGATATCACATATTCATAATGCTAGTAGATTCAAACCGGTGATAGATTCTCCCACTATAATTTATGAGGATAATGCTGCTTGTGTTGCACAAGTCAGGGGAGGATATATTAAAGGTGATAGGACTAAGCACATCTCGCCGAAATTTTTCTATACTCATGAACTCCAAGAAAGTCGACAAGTTGATGTTAAACAGATTCGCTCCGTCGATAATCTTGCAGATTTATTTACCAAATCTTTGCCAACATCAACATTTGAGAAATTAGTTTATGGCATTGGTATGCGGCGAGTCAGTAAAATGCAAGATTGAATTCCCCATAAATGGAAATGTTTAGATGCTCCATAAGTAGCAGTTTGTTTTATCACAGAGGGAGCGATTATGGACATAAGTGCACTGTACTCTTTTTTCCTTCTGTTCGGTTTTTGTCCCACTGGGTTTTTCCGGCTTAAGGTGTTTAATGAGGCAGTAATAACACGTCCAATCAGGCCACTGAAGTAGGTCCACCTATATTGTCCTGAAGACAAACACATGTTGTCCTGAAGACATATTAGACGGACTTAATTGTATTGTACTCTTTTTCCCTTATGTTCGGTTTTTGTTCCCACTGGGTTTTACCGACTTAAGGTTTTTAACGAGGCAGTACACGTCCAAATTTTAATAGCGGTATTTGTCCAAGGGGGAGTGTTATGAAAGTGGACAAATGCAAGTTGTGCAAACTGTCTAAAATGTAAAAATCTGCAGGATGAATAGTACATATCACTATTGATGAATAGTGTACTGCAAGAATGAATAGTGTACTGCAGAATGAATAGTGTACTGCAATAATGAATATTGTACTGCAGGATGAATAGTGTACTACAGAATGAATAGTGTACTACAAGATGAATATTGTACTACAAGATGAATAGTAATTATTTCGTCTATAAATTGAAGAATGAGAATGAAGAGAATATTCATATATCTCTTCTAATCGTTTCTTCATTTTTCTCTTTCTCTCTTTCTCTCCTTTGTTCATACTTGCTTCTTATTCAAATTTTAATTAACATACTTTCCACAACAAGAGGAACTTTTTTTAAATTTTCCATCTCTCTTCTTTGTCACCTTAAATAATCCTAAGTCTGATGTTTTCTGCAGAGTTTCCCACCATTGTGAAAAGTGAAATCTACGTAAGAAATTTCACTATTCAAAGAAAAAATAATGGGGACATTATTAGAACAATTATTATTGGAAGAACTATTATTACATATGTTGAGCAACTGGCTCTTTCTGATGGTGACATGAGAACGTTAGGCAATAATTTTTAATGAGGAACCCTTATCTGACTGCCAGGACCACTAACAGTGGACCAAGAAAATTTTGGTTGGCACAAACGTTTCTTTTGATTCACTGCCTGGTTTTAAGGCCAAGAGTATAACAATTCTTCAATCTTCATGTAAATTCTGTAGAAATTGATGGCCAAAAAAAGAAGATTATATTAAAAGCAAATCTATGATCTAAGAATGGAGAATCATTATCATTAAGATATAAGTTAGCACAATGGAGAATCTAACGCCATTTGATGTTCATTACTTTATTCAACCTTTTACTTTTTTAGTTTAATGTGTAGACAAGACTTGTGCAGATGCTTGGTTTTTTTGATCCAAGACTTGTGCAGATGCTTACTTGACAGATTCTCTTTTGAAGCAGTTTGGAATGGTGGCCACGCCTACTACAGCCCCACATCGGTTTGTGGATCAAAGTTCTGGAAAGCCAACTACCAACGGATATGTTAACTATAAGAGGAATAAGAATGAAAATTTTCCCAGGCCAGCTAGCCAGACCAAATCATTGCCGTCCAAATTGTGACCAGTTCAGCTTGAATCTGTCTAAAAAGACAGGCCTAAAAGCAGCCCCAAAAGCTGATCAACTTATCTGTAAATAAACTACTGTCTATGTTAACATCAGAACTAACTAAATCTGAATCAAAACTGCCAAGCGAAAGGCTGACTGATTACAGATATTCGTGGCGAGATACAGCAATCTTCCCCACCCTAACAAAAGGACAGATTACAAAAATTGCAGCCAGATAGAAGAAAAGAAGTTAAATGTCAAATTTCCACTACCCCATTTTTTTAAATAACTAGTTTCTTGCCATGTGTTATTGCACGTGGATTTATCTATTTCTATTAAATTTTTGTCATATTACTATTGAAAAAATATAAACACTAAAAATTACTCAATTAATTTTGTATGAATAAGTTATATTGTTATCTCAAATCAAGGCCCAACGGGTAACATTTACAGAAAATATTGATTTAGTATATAAAAAGGCTTATCCTGATTTAAAAGTCACGTTCTTAAAAGTTGAACAATTTTTTTGTGAGAAAAAATGAACAAATTTTAAATCTTGTACGTTGTCCTTATTTAAAAGTCATGATCCCCAATTAAATATCTGTATATGATCGCCATTTAAAAATTAGGTTCCAAGAAAGAAACAAATTTTAAGTCTTATACATGATTCCATTAAAAAGTGATGATCCCTAATTCAATATTTGTATACAGTCCTCATTAAAAAGCATGATCCTTATTTAAAAAACAAGTAATGATCTCTAAAAAGTAAACAAATTTTAAATCTGACATGCGATCCCCATTAAAAAGTTACTATCTCTAATTGAGTATTTTTATATGTTCTTCAATTAAGTATGCACAATCGCATTTAAAAATTATGATCCCAAAAAATTTAATAAATTTCAAATCTTGTACACGGTCTCCATTAAAAAGTCACAGTCTCAAAAAAGAAGCAAATTTTAAATGATGTACACAGTCACTATTTAAAAATCATGATTTCTAATTGAGTATATGCACACAACCCTCAAAAGAAGAAAAAATTTTAAATCTTATACACGATCCCCATTAAAAAGTTACAATTCCCCAATTGAGTATTTGTATACAATTTCCATTTAAAAGTTACAATCCACAATTAAATTTTTGTACATAATTCTACATTAAAGTCATGATCCCTAAAAAAAAGAAAAATTTTAAATATTATATGCAGATCACATTTAAAAGTCATGATCCTTAATTGAGTTTTCGTATATGGTCAAAATTACGGTTCCCAATTGAGTATTTTTATACGATTTCTATTGAGTATTTATATATGGTACTCATTTAAAAGTCAATCTCCCCCCAAAAAGGATAATTTTTAAATATTATACATGGTCCTCATTTCCTCATTAAAAAATCATGATCTCCAATTGAGAATTTATACACGGCCCTCATTAAAAACTCACGGTACCTAAAAATGAATTGATTTTAAATATTATACACAATCCCCATTTAAAAGTTTTTATTTTTAATTAAGTCTTTGTATATGGTTCTCATTGAACTTGTAAAAGTTATAGGTTCCTATTTAAAAGTCACGATCTCTAATTGAGTATTTGTATACGGTCTCCAAAAGAGTAACAAATTTTAAATCTTATATACGATCTCCATTAAAAAGTCACAATCTCCAATTGAATATTCGTAGCCGGTCTCCATTTAAAAGTTATAATCTCTAATTGAGTACGTATACACAATCCCAAAAAATGAATAAATTTTAAACTTTGTATACGGTCTTCGTTTCAAAATCATGATCTCCCATTGAGTGTTTGTGCATAATGAAATTAGTTACAATCCTCAATTAAGTATTTCTACACAGTTCTTATTTCATTTATTCCCAAAAAATTAACAAAATTTAAATTTTGCACATGGTCTCCATTTAAAAGTTCATATTCTTGATTGAATATCTGAACACGATTCTTGTAAAGTATTTGTAAAAATTATACTATGTGTGTAATTCCTATTTTTGTCCTACTCCTATAAATAAATGATTTAAAATCTAAATTGGTCCATAACCTTTAGAGAAATGAACCAAATAAACCATCATTCTTTTGTTGTTGGTCAATTTAGCTCAAAATTGGATAGAAGGTCGACAGCTTCATTAGAGTGTTGACATAGCTTTAAAAGTTGAGGGTTTTTTTAATCAAAACAAAAGGATTATGGGCTTATTTGGGTCATTTGTTAAAGGTTGAGGGCCAAATTATATTTTATCTTTTTCATACACATGTGACATAGGAAAGTCACATCAGGACCACATCAGCGGTTTAACAAAGCTGTTAGCCTTCTGTCTAGAGGTGTCCATGGGCCGGGCTGTGCCGGGTTCAAGCCAGGCCTAAGCAAGAATTTGTAAGAGATTTTCTTGTCCGAGCCCAACCCGGCCTGACTAATCGGGCCTCTTCTTTTGTCCAAGTCTGACCCTAAAATATTTATATAAGCCCAAGACCCGGCCAAAAGCCTGTTTTTAATTTTTTTCGTACACTAATTTTAAAAATTAAATTATATTAATTTATAATATAAATAAAAATAAATCAACACATTTAAGAAAATATCATCTAAAATAATTTTTGCAAAGTTAACAAAGTTTAAATACTAATAATATTTGAAAATATCAATATCATATACAGAAAAAAAAAAGAAAACACCACATTAACAAATAAAATAAATATATAAAATATATTTATATTAAATGAATAGTCATTCGGGTCGGGCCGGACCTTGGTTTTTTTCCCTATGACCAAGTAATAAACAGGATTTTAAATCTTGTTTAAGTCTGGCCCTCGAAATTAAAAATTTTGTCCAAACCCTCCTAAATATTAGGCAGCCCTACGGGCTTGGACGGGTAGCCCGGCTCTTACACAGCTCTACTTCCATCCAATTTAAAGCCAAATTGGTCAATAATAAAAAGTTGATGGTTTATTTAGGTAAAAAAAAATAGAAGCTTATTTGGTTTATTTTTGAAAGGTTAAAGGTCAATTTAGATTTTAAACCGTAAATAAATAATCCGAAATTAATTAGATTTTTGATTTAATCTAAAATACAATAAATATAAAGTCTACTTAAGCTAATAAACAAATGTGCACAGTCTACATGGTTCCCAATTGAGTATTTTTATATCATCTCCATTAAAAAGTTATAATCCCAAAAAAGAAACAAACTTTAAATCCTGTGTACAGTCTCTATTTAAAAGTCACGATTCCTAATTGAGTATCTGTATATGGTCTCCAAAAGAAGAACAAATTTTAAAACTTATACATGATCCCTATTAAAAAGTCACAATTCCTCAATTGATATATAGTCCTCATTTATCAACTGAGTATTTCTACATGCTCTCCAATTGAGTATTTCTACGTAGCCCCAATTGAGTATTTCTAGATTGAGTAATTGTACACAATGAAAGTCACGATACAATTTTCATTTCACTTATTCAAAAAAAAAAGGAATAAAATTTAAATTTTACACACGATCTCCATTTAAAAGTTTATTTTCTCAATTGAGTTTTTATACATGATCCTTATAGAGTATTAGTAAAAGTTATACTATGTATGTAATTCTCATTTTTTATCCTACTCTCTTAAATAAATAGCTTAATGTCTAAAATAAAAGGTTATGGGCTTATTTGACTCATTTTTGAAAGATTAGGAGCCAATTTGGGTTTTAAGTCATAAATAAACAATCTAAAATTAATTAGATTGTTGATTTAATCTAAAACATAATAAATATACAGTCTATTTAAGCTAACAAATAAACATGCGTATATTTATATATGTAATGTAATATTGTTAAGGACAATACACCAAAAAAAGACTTTTCATATTAATATTTTACTAAATTTGTTATCTCTTAAAAAATCAAAACAAAAGAAAAGAAGTTGGGAAAATATTAGATTATGAATGTTATATATAGTAGATAATTGGAATTATATTTGAAGTGGAAGTTGTAAAATTAATAATTTATAATAATTTAAATTTATATTATAAAGGTTATTTAGGTAAATAGTAAATTATGTAGAATTATTTTTATTAATAATAATATAATAATAATGAAAATAATAATAATCTAATATTAAAATTATAAAATACCTATTATATCCATAACAATATAATATAAGATTAAAGGGTATTAACGTATTTCAAAATGCCATTTAAAAAGTATATTCACTTTTATTTATATATATATATATATATATAGAGAGAGAGAGAGAGAGAGAGAGAAATAATTACATCTTCTGCAAGCAAATTCTTACATTCTTACAATTGTTAAAAGAGCTCAATAAAAGCTGAGAATCCAAGATGGCCGCTTCCTAGACCAACTCATCAGTTGTCCCACCATCATTTGTCTTTTTACTTGTTAATTTTCAATATTTTTGGGAGTTCCACCAGCAATTGAATCAAGCTTCAAACCAAACTATTCATCCACTAATTGACTGATATAGTAACTCTTCATTACCAAACAAAATAGTTTATGACTTCACAAGCCACATTAAGTGCTTGCAAGTAAGCAGCTAGCTAGCACAAACACCACTCCAAAACAGAAATTCTGTATGAACTGGTTAAAATCATTCAGTTTATCAGATAACGCATGAGCATGAGACAGTGTCTTACATTTGATGGCTGCAAAGTAGGGAGGTCCACCACTTTGATAAAGAAGACTCAGTGGAACTATGAAAATCAAGAGAATATACTGACAGAAATAATGTTTCAGTAGCTTAACCAAGAGAATATTGTCTAGACTCTTTAGATTCTTGCTTTTAGACCTTACCAAAACAATTTTCAACACCCTCAAAGGAAAAAAATAGAAATGGATTCTTGCCTTTCATTCACAAAACTATGAAAAGATCAGTTACACATGATCCTTGATCTTGGCTGAAATCGGGGAAAGGAAAATTACAGGCCAGCTATAGGGTTGCCTTTTCATTAGCCATAAAATCTAATAACCTGATATTAATGTCTCCTTAGTGTTTCCACCAAAGAATATAGATAAAACACCTGCCAAGTTCCAACTGGGAAAATTAAAGTTTTCCCAATACAGAAAGTTGACGCAACTAAGTTGAAAAACTTTCTGATCTTCTCTTAAAGTGCCAAATCTTTACACTTTTCAGATAAGCAATCCACTAACAAGAATTAATGGAGCTCACTTTGAACTTGATTTGACAGCATTTTAGCACTGAAAAATAAAGTTATTTAGAAACCAGAAGAACAGATGCTAACGTTATCAGGACTTACAAAAGACTCCAAAAAAAAAAGAAAGAAGAATCATATAACAAAAGGTTGATGCTTCAGAATCCCAATTAATTTCCAAGTCCTACTTACATATATAGATTAGTGCCCCAATTATTCTCATTCTCCTATGATGTGCAGGTGTCAGTTGCTAATATAATGTACATCTTTCATCAGAAAGCCTTTTAAGGAGTTGGCTGAAATTCTCTGAAAAAGATATGCTTTGTGATTGGGATTAGAGAATTTAGTATATTTAACTTAGCATAATTGCACACACTTAGGTTCTATTGAGGCTGCAACAGTTTGAGAGCTTCCAACCCTTTGAACAATTCTTTATTTTTTGGTTTCAAGAGGGCAAGAGCAAAAGTTTGTGAAGTACAGATTGCATTTAATTGAGATAAAGATACATGAACCCACTAGTTCCTTTCATTTGAGACATTGAACATGGTTCAATGAATTGGAATCCAAACTTTTTTAATAATTCAGGTTTTGACTTAATCGTTTATAAAAAAATTGATATCTAAGGTTCGAATTGTATGTAAAAAAAAAAAATAATAATAATAATAACAATAAAATAAACTATTATATAGCAACAGTGAGCAAGTAAAATTTTTTAGGATTAAACAACAATCATTGGCTTATTTTGTTAGTCATCAAAACTTAAAAGCGAATCACCTAAATGTCATAGTAGCTACAGATGAGTGGAAAAAAGAAAAGAAAAAGAAGACAATTGGGACATGACTAAGAGTCATTTTGATCTTAAACCAAGAACCCAAAGCAAATAATTAATTTTATTTTATTTACCTTTATTTACACATGAAACCAAGAATCAGTTTGGTTTTCCTCAAAAAAAAAAAAAGAATCAGTTTGGTTTATAGGCAATATATATTACCCTTTTCCTTTCCCTTCCAAGATTTTAAAAGCCAAACCTACATATATACTTAATTATATAACATTTGCTCTCGTATGAGTTACAAATTTTAGTGACTTAATACATAATTTGCCCCCTAACGTATACTCATTTTGACATTTTGCCCCTTAAAATTTTTTCTTCGACGTTTTGCCCCCTAAACTCTTATTTTGAACATCAATTGCCCCCTCCACCAACGGCACTGTGACAATGCTGACATGGCATGGTCCACATAGGACAGTTGTGCCACGTGGCACGGTCCACGTAGGACAGTTGTGCCACATGGCATACATAAACACTTACCATGTGGCACTATGCTGACATGGATCACGCCTCGTCAGCACCATCACGGCGCCATTAGTCTTCCGTTGATGGAGGGGGCAAATGATGTCCAAAATAAAAGTTCAAGGGACAAAACGTCCAAGAAAAAACTTTTGAGGGGCAAATTGTATTAAGCCAATTTTAGGCCTTGTTTGTTTGAGGAAGCTCATAAAAGCCAAACCAAACACAAATAAACCCAAACTTTTGTTTGCTCACAAACTAGTGAAACACCCTCAATCAGACATTCTGATCTCTGATCTGTCAAATGCAACCATGCCTGCCCACATCCATGGAACTATGCTTTTCTTTATATTTTCACTTTATCAATTATAAAGCAGAAAGAGCAGAAGGTGATCAGTATGGCGTAAAGCTTAAACCTTCAATTTGGGAATTGATCATCTTCGATCTCCTTCTGCTTTTCTACATTTTTGTTTTTTCTGATATCTTGAGAGTGGTAAATTACTAACAGAAGTGATGACTACATCAATAATTTTACAGTATAGAGCTGCAAAAGCGCTTGACCTGCAATTCCAGAATTGCAACCATAAAAGTAACAGAAAAGAAAGGGTCCAAATCAATTAGCAACCAAGAAGTAAAAAACTATGCTATTTTCTTTTACTTCATTTTAAATTTTGTGAAATTTATTACAAATATGCATTACACAGATACGTTACAGAGGAGCTTGTACTTATGAAAGCACTAAATGCTCATATGCTAACCAAGAGGATACTGATATCTTATTATTCTCTTTATATTGCTATAAGGCCACCTTCTAAAATCAAAAGGTATGTGGATCATTGGATGTATATCACCACATCCATAGATGCCAAGGGCATCTGATGACCAACAATGACACAAACAAAAGACAAAGTCAATGATCTTCTGGACAGGGTAGATTTATAGTTTTGGAACAATTCAAAGAGATTGTAATTGCAGAACTCAGTTGTATAGATGCCAAGTAATAAACACTTCGAATTGCACCCTAACATGTTGCATCTGGTATAACTTTACCTATATATCAAGAACCTGACAACTGACAAGCTCTGCGGGCCCAAAATCTCGGGTGGCAATAGCCTTCCAGACAACTGTTTCTGATTCACCCAGTGAATCAGGAAATTCATCTAAGAAACCACCTGAAAGAGAAGTTGAGCTCGATGAAGGACAGAAATTATCCTGTGGATCAGCCTGAAGAACAACAATGTGACGATTGGCATCTTTTGTGATGACATGAAGCTTTCCATGGAATCCAGCAAGTAAATATGGAGATTCTGAATTAGCAAAATCATTAATAGGGACATTTCTTATGACAACTTTCCAAGTATCTTCTTTTTTATCATAAACCTTTATCTTACCACTATCCATAGGGCCAGAAGACGGATCACAAGCATATAATTCACCATCTACCACAACACTCAACTTTGTCCCTGCCTGACGAGCAGGCCAACCATCCCCCATACCATTTGGCATATCAGCCCATGTATTTGTTTCAGGATCGTAAATCTCACCTCCGGCATCAAAAAAGAAGGGCCATGAATACAAACTCTGAGCCACACATAACCGTCCCATATATGAAGTCATCCCAGTGGCAATTGGCTTCAGCATATCAGCCCAAAAGGCATTAGGTAACAGATGAGCTCTAGAGCATGGCATACTTGGAACTTGGGACCATGTATCTGTGCAGGGGTCAAAAACTTCAGCTGACTGAAGAGGAATCAATCCACCTGGGCCTTGACTAACCCCTCCTACAACATACAGCTTACTATTTAAAATGCTTGTCTTACAGTAGGCCCTACCAATTGACATGGAAGTCACTTCACTCCATGCATTTAGAACTGGATCAAACCGCCAGACGCTTCTCATGGTAGAAGCTCTAAAGAATCCCCCTAGCACATACAGACATCCATCAATAGCAGCAATGCCACAACCATAAAATGCCGTCTGATCCAATCCAGCCTTCTCCCCAAGCCAGCCTCTTATGTATTCAGCTATTTTAATTCTAGGTCCCACCATGTTCCATAAACTCCTAGATTCTTCTTCACAAACAACATTTGGAATTGGTGGCAGCCTCTGCCATTTTCCTGACAAAGGATCCAAAGCATGCCAGAGAAGTTTTTCCTCTTCAACTTTTGTCAACACATATAACCACTCCTCTGTCATTCCAAGTTCTTTTCTCAATTTAAACAGTTCAGGGCTCATGACCGTTTCCTTCCACTTCCTTGACACCAACCTCAAATTGAAGTGGTGAATTCTAGGAAGTCGAACAAGGATCTGCATTGATAACTCATCAGGAAGGCTAGGAATCAGTCTTGCGCTATCTTCATTAAAGCATGAGGAGATCTTCTGTTTCTTGCAGGTTTCACTCTGTGATACCTCACTGTAGCAATTTATCGAACTCCTTGGAGCAGCCAAGCTAAAAATACCCCCCATTAAGAAATTCTAAGATTAAGCAATATTCGAACAAATTCCGGGGCAGCTAATGAATTTAGTCCATGCACTGCAATATTAAAGTCATTGTAGTTTCATTTACCATTGAAGATATTACAGACTCGAAATGATAATGCATGATTGCACCAAAAAAAAATGATAATGCATGTTATTCAAGTGGTCAGTTAGCTACATTGTGAGAAGAAATTATTTGAAATCAATTGTTATTGCACCATAACCACAAACCAACATCAACATCTTCAGACCATTCTTTCAGCTAGCACAAAGTTTCTTTAAGAGAGGGAAAAAATAACTATAAAGGGCCTTATATTAAGTCAAGAAAAATGTCGACTCAGAGAATTCACCAAAGACCAATTTCAGACCATCCATTCCTCCCTGCCATTATGTTCAAAGTGAACAATTATATAACAGTACTCTGATTCAAAGTCTACAATCCTAGAAAACAATCAAAATTTGCCCAGATCATGCTTAACCACAACATGTAAAGAAAACATTCAACAAACAGAAACCCCCTTCCCCAATTACCTTACCCCATCAACACGAAGATGTTAAAGAACTCAGTCAAATAAGAAATAACCCTTCAAAGTTAATTTACTATAAACCCAGTAAATGATCACAAAATCCAGAATCACAGCTAAGCACACTTCTAACTGTTCTCAATCTTAATCATTCAACTACATCATCAACAAATAAGGAAACAGAAAATTCAAAATGCATAATCAAATCAAACGCAAGATCAAAACCCATTACAGAATCCAAGAGAATTGAAGTATTGGACAATAGAACTGCAAGAATTTCACATGCATTACTCGATCTTTAACAGAAAAAAAAAAAAAAACTGAGATAAACAGGAGGGCAAGTGAGAAAGAAAAATAAAATACCTGATACCCAACAAAGAGTACCATTCACATTAGCTATTGAGACAATCTATCGAACCAGAAAAGAATGTCATATATGACTTTGTTTAGAATCGTTTGTGTCATGGCAGTTCAAGTTTGACGTAAAGGAGAACCAGAAAATATTATTAATGTGTAATCTGATCAAAATATAAGTATAAGGTTGTTAGGATATGACACGTGGACAAAATATAGCCCACGTGTACCATGGATGTCTAGATTTTTATATGCTCTGTGCTTCATATGGTCAACAAGAACATTTGATCCGAACTTGGAAAAGTTACTCGTTACTGTCTTTAGTCTTCCATGTGGCTCGGGTTTGTTTCAGTCTCCTGATTAAATTTCATCGAAAATGCAAAGTGGGAACTGGTCGCTGCTTACCGATCATGATCAAGAGTCAAGACACGAGGTTTCTTGCCTGCAAGTGGAAACCGGTCGCTGTTTGATTTTCCTCATCAAGATACGAGTTTGCTCTGATCACGCCCATTAGTTTTTTGGGCTTTTGAGGCCCAAAGTAGGGCCTGATTTTGTTATGGTTGATGCAAAAGTCCATCAAGATGTATACATTGATAGCGAAAAGTGGTTAGTGATTACTGATTAGCATTTTGGACTTGGACTTGGACTTGAACAAACTAAAGGGTCGGTCTAGTTTATGAAGCTAATTACACTGGCTAGCTTCACATATGGCTTGATTTGCGGCCAGAAATTTGATTTACTAGTTAATCAAACAAGCTACGTCATCACATCAGTTGACAGTTGTTGTCATGGTGGGAACAATATTGCAGAATGCCAGAGGAGCTGGTCCGCGATCTTGCTGCTCACCAGAGCCATTCGGAAACATTGAACTCGATTCTGATACAATCCTACCCGAATACGTCAAGCACTTGCGGGGATCTCCAAACCTTTCGTTCCCATGACAGAATTTTGGCACTGAAAAAGCTGATGAAATTGTGATTGAGTACCCTTGGTAATTATCTTCTTCTTCTTCATCGTGATCGGCTTCAATTTCTTGATCATATTCTTCAAATACCTTCTCTACTTCCTCTCCTTGGCAAAATCCAACGTTTTCCAGCTCGACCTCCTGATCACTATCATTTTCCTCGCAAACAGCGTGACAACATGTAACAGTGTCATCCAAAGACACGAGGTCGAGAATAAGCCGACCGTTTTCTCTGTAAGCTTCAAAGTACTCGTGATGCTTCACTTTCTCTTCTTTAAGAACGAGCCTCCCGTTATTGTAATGTCTGGTTAAAATCCAAGGCATGTGACCTGGCAAATTACCGGTTCTTGCAAGCAAAGGAATTGACGGCGGATATTCTCCTGCCAATGCACGCCCTCGCTTCTGCTTCTGCTTCCTCTTACCATCACGATTATTATAGTTGCTATTTCCTCTCTCCACTTTTGGCATTTTCAATTCGTTGGGGCACATGTAAACTCCACTTTCAGTTCCAAGCATGTCGTCCATCCCCGAAGAGCAAGAAGAGAATGAAGAAGAGTGAGTGCTTAAGGTTCGAAACAAGGCTTGGAGATCTGGGCAAGAGAGTATCGATGCTGATATAGGTGGCTGTGGGATCGTGTAGGAGTGGATAATGAGAGGATTTGGGCGAGTGGGGGTTTGAGTTTGGGGCGCATATATTAGGGTTTTGAGACCCGGTGGTAGGTGGAGACTATGTTTATTGTATTTGTAGGCAGAGGCAGAGCATTGTTTTTGGATTTGGATTTGCATGGGATTAGATGGAAACCTGAATCTGGAGGAGCCAGATATGATACTAAAGAGGGATGTAACCATGGATTTAGTCTTTAAAAAAAACCCATCTTCATCTGAGAATCCCATCCTTTTTCTAATAAAGAAAGAAGCAATTACCTCTTCCTTTATTGAAGTACCCTTAGCTAGGTCTATTGGGAAACTTAAGTAAAAATTTACTTCCTAGTAACCTGCAAAGGAAAAATACTAGTATTAGGTTAGAGATCATATATAGAAAATAGAAAAGAAACTTCAATTGATGGGGAAAATCAAAAATCAAAGATCAAAGTCTAATAATATGCAAAAATTTGCAGAAAGAAAAGAATTAATATAAAATTGGCACATATAATATTTGTAGAAATAGAAGGCTATTTGGGTTCAGTAGGGAGAAACAGGACAAGTTCAGATTGTCTGTAATATAAGGAGCGGTGCTTTTTAACCACGAGGATGACATAAGTATCTCAAGTTCTGAACCCTTTCTCTATTTTCACATGCACATGTGTTTCTACTCCAATATATATATATATATATATATAGCTGGATTACTACCGTTTATCTAGGTCATAATTTGCTTCATCTTTCATCACTTTTTACGCTGTGAACAAGCCATATCCGGCCACCATATGGATGTTGAAAAATAATGAAGATTCATAGATCTTACTGACACTGATCAAACTGATCATCCCGAGCCAAGTTTCACTGTCGTTTTGGTCTCGGTATCAACCAAAGAAGGAAAAAAGTGAGTGATTGTCTATCTATGACTCTCTCCCTAACTTTTTAAAGCAGAATCGTGTATATATATATATATAAAGCTATATATATATCTACACACAAATGAACTTTCAAGAATCAGCTCAGTGAAGAGAAATGCAAATATATATATATATATATATATACTATAAAAAAAATGCAAAGTATCGCATAAGATTATAAACATTAATATCTTTTTCTTATTGATTTGGTTTTGAAAATTTTGACAATCAAAAGGGGGAATGGATCATTGTTTCAGAAAGGTGTATTGTGAACAATGAGAGATCGAGATAATGTAACAAGAGAGAAAAAGGAGATATATCTTACTCGATCTATATATGGCCGGTGTCTAATATATAGCTACATTACCAGCTTCAATCTCTCTTCTTCCGCAACCCATAATACTTCCACCACTCACACAAGCAAATAAACTCACAAAGAGCAATCTCTTTTGAGAAATTTTCTTCAACTTGGCCCTGACCTCTCTTTATATAGGAGAAAAAGTTGAGGGCTTAATTCGTGCTTTTCCCATTATTATTAATTTAAAATTGAGGAATGTTTTGGCTTAGCCTTTAAGGGCAGTATAGTCATTCTTGATCGATGTGAAAGAGAAACGGCTGCCCTTATGGGAGTTGGAGCAAGCATCTTACTTTGGCTTTAGGGTTTGCTAATAGCAAGGCAAGGTCGTAATTTGGAGTGGATCGAGTTGAGTTACTCAAGTACGTAGGGAATCACAAACAGAACTTGCATCCATCAACTGATTTTGTTTGGTTTTGTTCCTTTACCACCATTTTTTTTATTGCCAATGCCCCTTTTTTTTCTTTCATTCTCTTCGAACCATTTCGGACACGTATCTCACTTCATTGCCAATTCTTTTTTTCATTTTGCAAATCCAAGATTTCCAAACTTATGTTTCTTAATTTGAAAAGAGGAATACATACACTTGAAATCATATTTTTTTTATAAACCACGGGATCGAGGGCAACGAAACCGTATGTATGCCTGAGTTTCGATAAGTATCCAATATAAAACCAATTGATGAGAGATGAGAGATAAAATTTGAATATAAGAATCACAAGTAACTAGAGGTGTCAAATGGGTGGGTTGAGCGGGTGGTTCGGATCAATCGGATCGGGTTAATTTGACCCAAAGAAAATTTCGGGTCATTTGGATTCGGATTACATGGGTTTCAGGTCAATCAGGTTTCGGGTCATTTGGGTTCAAGTTTTTTGGGTTTGGCCCTCGGGTCAATCGGGTTTCTAGTCATTTTGACTCGAGTTTTTCGGGTTTGACTTGTGGGTCATTTGGTTTCAGGTTTTTCAAATTTATTCATCGGATCATTTTGACACAAGTTATGAGTTTAATTCGGGTTTTCAGGTTAATCTGTGGATCATTTTCATTTGAGTTTCTAATTATTTATTAAAAAAAAATTTATAAGTTAACTCTACAATAACAAAATAAGTAATTAACTAATAAAGTCAAGTAATTTTTATTATCATCTATCAACATAAGTCTCCATACACATATATTACATATCATTAAACTTATAGTTTGTAAATCTTAATTCTTAAGTAACAAACTAACAAGCATCTCTTCAATTTTCAATTCTCCATATTTGTTCCACTTTCCACTTTCTATTTCTGATTTAACAGTAAATTTTAATTTTATTAAGTTGAATCAAAGTAAGGAAGTAATTAAAAATAAATAAAATTGTGCTTACCTACATTTTAACACCATTTATATAACACATTAACAAATAAATAAATGATAAATCGAATTAAAGTATTAAATCTATAAATATAATGAGATTATATCAACTTATAATTTATGAGACATGTGACATGTCTCTTATGACATGTCACATGTTACATGTGATAATACATGCGATAAAGATTTAGAAGATTTCTTTAAATATACACTATCTATTATTCTATCTCTTATTAAAAATATAATATAATGGAAGATATTTTAAAGTACAACTTATAGTTTATAAATTATAGATAAAGACTAAAATTTAATAATATGAAATATGTTTTTCATTTCAATTTAATAAAAATTTAAATTTAACAAAATATTTATATTTATTTTTATTTTTATTTTTTAACAAATTTATTAAATAAATTTGTTAATGTTTAAGAATGAAAAGGTAAAATATAACTTAAATAGGTTTTCGAGTTATTTCGAGTTAGTCTCTCGGGTTAAACGGATTTTAGGTCAGACAGATTTCGAGTTAATCGGGTTTTGGGTCAGTCGAGTTTCGGGTTAATTGGGTTTCGGGTTAATCAGGTTTCGAATCGATCGGATTTGAGTCGTTTATTTTTTTTGATCAAATTGAGTTGGGTTAGTTTAGAATTCGGACGGATTGGTCGGGTTTCTCGAGTCAGGTCAGTTTTTGACACCTCTGCAAGTAACCCACTTAACCGATATAAGATATCCAACTTTAATATTATTATTATTAATTAATTATATATGGAGAAATTGTCCTTCTTTGGTATTAGTATTAGGCCTAGTTTTACAATAATTGCAAGTGTGTGTAACACAAGTAAGATGATCAAAGTCATTAATTAGTGTCTTGAATATTCATCAAATTCAAAGTACAAGTTAACTTTACTACGAAAACAGGCTTAGCTATGTGACGTGTTTCATCATCACTATATACCAACAAATAATGTGTTTCGCACTATATATATACAAACTGCCATTCAAAACTTAATAAAAACGTTATTTCAAAAAAAAAATCTACTAATAAAAACGATTTACACATCGAAACGACATTTTGCATACCTCTTGAAAAAATCATCCCAAAAATACATATATATATATATTATAATGTCTGAATCATTTATATTTTGATTTTTTTTCGCCGAATTTATATTTTAAATTTAAAATCATTTACTTTGACGCTTACCAGAATATTGTTTCCTAAAAAAAGAAAAAAAAAAGGTAAATTTCATCACGTGGGCCCATGTGCCAAGTGAACAATAATTTTTTTAAAAAAAATTTGGCCAGAAGTGAACAGTAATGAAAAGTGCAATAATAAATAAAATAAATAAAAATAAAATAAAAGCGTTCTTGGCAGTAGTACATTTGAAATAACCCACGTGTGCTACCTGATCATCGCTTTTGTGACAGGTTAGTACAATTCGAACGTCGGAGGTTGTCTTCTTCATGTTGACTTCGATGATTTCACTCACAATCTTAATTATTAGTAGTGACTTTGCCTTGCCTTTGGCCTTTGGGAGTAACATTGGTGGGGAGGGCAACGGTGTACGATTTAGATTTAGCCATAATTTTGTCTGCAAAGATATTGGTAATTTTGTTAATTCACTAATATGTCTTGAAATTCCTACAATGTTAAAAATGTAAATATTTCTTACTTGCAATGTTTTATGGAACAATATCAATTGATAAGCATTCAATTAAGATGTACTTCCTTTATTTTTGAATAATTGTCTTTTTAGAAAAAAAAAATTTTATTTCATATTAATTGTTGTTTTGTGTTACAAAATTAAGAAAGTATTTATTTTTTTTATCAATTTTATCATTTTCTCGCTCCACTTATTTTCGAATTATTTTAATAAGTTTCTAAGTAATTTACAATCTTAATGAGTTTCGAAGTAATTTACAATCTAAAAAAAATGATAATTTAATTATATGACCAATTTTTTATCTAATTTTTAAGAGATTTATTAATTAATTTTTTTAATTCTTGTACAATAACTTTAAATGATAAATATTCATAAGCGAAGGGAGTAGAAAAAGAAGAAAGATCATCATTGAGTAAATGAATTATCGCCAATGGAACTATACATCTAAAACAATGCACATTAATTTTTCATAATTTTCGAACATGACAAATTCAAACTTCCGTTTCTTTTTTACTCTTAAAAGTATTCAAGAAGAAGTCTCTCCTCGTAATTTTCAAACGATTAGAATATTATTATAACGTCTCACGAGAAAAATAACTGATTGATATGCGTTACTCTATAAGTTGTCATCATCTTCAAAAAGTTATGACATAAACCAATTACATAATATGATTTCCACGAGAAATAGATTAAGCATACATATATATTCTTTCCGTTTTTAATTATTTGTCTCTAATAATCAAATCTCTTAAATTAAAAAAAATAGTTAATTCCAAAATTTTATACAAATTTTAGTTGTAATTTCAGAATTATCCTTAAGCAAACACCAATTCATATCCTTTTATATTTAATATCTTTGTATCTCTCTTATTTAAAAAATGGTAAACTTGAAAAAAAATAAGTAATGCTCTATTTAAATTATAAATAGACAAATAAAAATGAACATGAGGAATTAACAAACCAATAAGAACAGAGGAAGTAAAATCTTCAAATAATTAATGAAGTTATTCAATGTCCGATCATATAAATGAGATCACTAAATAATTTTCTTGTGGTAATAACTTATTATTTCTAATATTAAAATATGCTGAACAGCTATAAGTAATTCATGATGTGTATATAGAGTGTTGAGCTCTTAATTATTGATATTTAAGATTCAACAATGGAAAAATTACTTGAAAAACACCTTTAAATTTCAATAATGGTTCTCTTTTCTTTCTTGCATGTGTTAATTAAAGACTTTAGAGAATCGAACCCATAATGCTCAGGGAAATAATTAAGTAAAGAATTGTGTTCTCGCTTGCTTTTGCTGGAACCCATATTTGCTGGCATATACACCAAGCTAGCCTTATAATTCTAGTTTTTGCCATATATGTTTGCTTATTCTTTATATCGCACCCATCTAAACTTTACTTCAAAATCATACCGTTTTTACACAATCTTAACAAAAGACAAGCTAGAAAGATATACATATTTGTATAGTATTAGTATAATATATAAGCAATATTCCTGGAAAATGAAAACAAAGCCAATTAACCAGACTGGCAATGCTTGATGATTTCAATACAAGTTGTATGCAACTACTACTTGAAAAGGGAACAGTAGGCATAGCCATTATAATCACAGAAAGTTGCAAGCTAGCTGTCCTCCAAATTCTGATCATTACTATATACTATAAATTTCACCAGCAATGTTAAACTCTAACCATTTACAGCATGATGAATACAAAATAACCTGGAAAGCTGTAAAATTATACACCATTGAAGTGATTTATAATGACCGATCATGGCATATTAAAGTTAAATTCCAGAAATATGACTAGCAAAGTCTGGACCAGGGGTTGACCCTGCGCCCTGTGGCATTGGTAGACGCACCAAGCCAGCTGCCAAAGAAAATGACAGTGAGAGGGTTGGTGAAGGACGTTTCGCAGTGAAGTTGCCAAGGCGGCAGCAGCAGCCGGCTGCAAGCCCAATCATGAGAACTGACAGTAATAGTAATAGAGATATTGGGAGGTAGCTGTACTATCATATACTAGTACTACTACTATATTAGCTTTAATATACTATATTAGTATACATTGTCTGGGTTTACATGATTATGATGATTAGTACTTTGGTCCCCTTTGGAAATTGTTCCCTCTGGCCCCTGGCCACTGTACTTTCGATTGTCTGATTCTTCCTGCCAACTGCCACTGGTTTTTGCTTTTTGAAGGGCGTGGCCATCATGGAACCCCAACACCCAGCTATACATTTTCTCTTTCATAGATGCTTTGGGACAAAAAACCAAAATATCTCACTCGTCTCATCTCATCAGCAACTACTAGCTCCTTTCTAAGTTCCCTCTTCCATGACACCATATTATATTTCCCCTTTCCTTTTTTATTATACTGACAATCAATATTCTCTTTCGGGGGTAAAAGTATGTTGATATAGTAGTATTATATTTCTGAAAAGCTACCTTCTAGATACGATTGATTGATTGATTGATTGATTGATTGATTGATGATGATGATGCTTTGGGAACAGGAATTTTTCTTTTCTTCCCCAATCTCTAATCTCTTCATTAAGCATCAGCTGCATGCGTTCCATTTTTTTTTCTTGATAAACAAACATTGAGGATGAATAGAATAGATGATCAGGTAAACCGGAAAAAGATTGATTTCTCATATATTTCTCTTTGTTCTTTCAATAATTATATATATATATATATATACTATAATGTCAATATGTCATATTATCGATAAAATGCCTGAGAAAACTAAACCCTCAATTTTGTACAATTTGTAAACCAAAATGGTAATACCAAATCCAAATTAATGGAGAAAATAACAAGGTTTAGCAAAGGTGGACCAATCTTAACCATTTTAAGATTGTGTGGATATTAATGATTAATGATCTAAATGAGTTTTTCATCCAAAAAAATGATCTATATGAGTTGGAGAGAGCTAAAATTAGACAAAATGCCAGATATACACAAATCCATAATTAATGCCAGATATACACAAATCCATAATTGCTAATGTCATCACTCGTTTATAAACGCCGGACATACACAAATGCATAATTGCTAATGTCATTACTCATTTATATACCCATTCCCCATCTTCATCAAAAATAAAAAATGTACCCTCTTACTGCATCTTGCATGTGCCATGTTATAGGTTGTTCGATCGGTTCATAATATCCTTTCTTGGCAAACATAAAGGAAGAGAAAAACGAAAATCAGAAGGAATTTAGCACAATTTGGCATCGAATAATAATCTTAAACATGAAATAAGGCCAGCTAGATAAACCAAAACAGGTTCCAGTCACTTAACCGAATGGAAAATCTATTTCTTTCATTGATGACCAAAAAGAAACCGAAACCCTAACAAGATCATACCCCTTAATGCCTCTACCACTATCTCTAAAAAAGGGTATGAAAGGGACAACTCACTCTTATCTTATCACATCAATGAAGATGACCACCCAAAAAAAGGGAAAATTGTGGGGGAAAAATAAGTAGAAAAAAAAGAGCAAACGCACCTAAGCCTAAGCTAGCTGCTTAACCGTACATGTTTTTCCAAAATAGATCCCCATAAAAAGTGACACCTCATTTCATTTTCGACTCCTTTTGGCTACCTAACTGTGGACAGGCCTGATTGCTGGCACTGGCATACCCAGAAAACATGTGGGACTTGCTCTTACACTGCTGTAATTCAAGAACGTTCCTGCGTTTGCTGCCGAAAGCCCATTCTCCATCGATGGATTCTCGGCCACTGATGAACATTTTAACATTGAATCTTCGATAACACCAGAATTATTGTCTAGAATTTCTGCAACAATGTTACTTTTATCATCATCATCGTCATCTGCATTGTCAATGTCACCATCAAAATCATTAACTTGAGCCTCTTCTTCCTTTGTTTCTTCTTCTTCTTCTTCTTCGAGTTCAATATTGTGATGATCCTCAACGTCTTCGATAGGATGATGACGGTGGGGTCCCAAATCACTGTTTCCATCATCAGCATAATCACCATCCAAGGGCACGAGATGCAATATTAAACGGCCGTTGGATCGGTGAGCCCGAAAATACTCATGGTGTTTCACCTTCTCTTCTTTAATAATCAACCGCCCATCGCTGGTGTAAAACCTTTTCAACACCCAAGGCATATGAGAAAACAGATTCTCGGTGCGAGCAAGCGAGGGTATCGGCGGCGGAAACTCCCTCGTATTATTCACCCTCCTACACCGCTGTTCCCGCTTCCGACGGCAGATTTTACTGCAAACCCCAGAAAAATCTACATCGCCACTAGCATCCACGACTGCCTCGGTCCTGTCAACATCAAAACAGCTCTCCATGCCAATGTAATCGCCGATTAAAGAAGAAGCCGTTGAGGAAACGACGCTGGAGGCAATCATGCAAGAGTTGCAATGCTTCTCGGTCTGGTTCTTCTTTGGACATATCGTTAAGGTCTCGAGGCCCAGTTGCAAATCTGATGATGGTGCCGATGAATAATATTTTTGGGGCTGCATTTGAAGAAGAAGAAAAGGGAAAGGGGCTTTCGGAATTGGGGTTTTTTTTTTCTTCTTCTTTTAAATCTAGAATTGCATGAAGGGAAGAGTAATTAGGGTTATAAATAGAGTAAGGGAAATATATATATAAAAAAAGGGATAAATAAAATAAAAATAAAAACTTAAAAAAGAGATGATTGTTCTACCAAAAAAAAAAAGAGAAGATTGTGTTATCGAGAAGAGGAGTATTGAATGGAGAGAGAGAGAGAGAGAGAGAGGGAAAGGACAGCTATATATCTGTGACGTCAAGACTGGATTTTATATGTGGCAATTGACCCATTTTTTCCAGAATCCCATCTCTCATTTTTTGCAACATTACCTGTATTTTCCCCCCCCAAAAATAAATTGATTTAGTAATAAAATGTAGAATTTGAAGCATTGAAAATTTCTTACAAATAGGAACGACAAGCTGAGTAGGTTTCATGGCACACGTGGAGATAATATGTACACGTGTGATCTCGGTGTACTTTGCACATCTTCCTCAGTATAAATAGAAAATAACATTTGATAATTAAGCTAAAAATATTACAATAGTACTATATAATAATATTAATATATATAGAAATAAATGATACGCATAGTAGTATTATAAATAAAGAAAGAAAATCATCAAGAAATTAAAAGAATAAAAGAGAATCTAAACGATACGCGTACGTCCAAAAGGGTTGACGGCCATGAATGATTCATGAAGGAAACACATCTGTCATGCAAACGCATGCAAGAAGAAATAGCCTTCCCCAAACTCGATTTATATATATATATATGTAAAGGCTTTCGATTCAAACAAAATTATGGAAATGATATTGATGAGAATTCTCTCTAATGATTGTGGTATTAATTATTAATAAAAATTTTCATAAATAAATAAAAGAATCCAGCAGCTAGCCATCAGAAAATCAAAATGTAATAAAATAGTAGCACGTACAAATATATATTATTATTATACTATAAACAAAGATAGAAACATTCAAAACGTGTCCCTCCCGTAACTCATTAATGATTGGAGTATTTTATATTTATATTTGATGCTGATCAAAGCAGGCAGACAGATCAGAGAAAGAGATGATTAAACGTACCAATATTATTGTATGAAAGGGCGTATTGCTCGTTTACATTTGAAACTCCTTCCCTCAAAACCTAAGGAAGAAGAAAAGAAATTAAATCCAACTGATCATAGAGTAATATAAGAAAACTCTGAACAAGAAAAGATAAGGGAAAATAATTATACTTGCCTGAGAGAGAGAGAGAGAGAGAGAAAGAAGAGAAGAGAAAGGGAAAAAAGGAACGAAAGAAAGAAGAGAATTGTTTTGATGTTAAGAGAAGACGACTGAGGAAGAGAAGATTTATAGGGGAAGAGAGTCAGAGAGACAAAGAAGCAATTAAGCGCGCAAACGCAAACGCATCTCTTCCCTTTGAAAAGGTTTTTCTTTCTTAATTAATTTGACAGGGAAAGTTATGTGTCGTTTTTTATGCTTTTATTCTTTCTCTCGTGCGGAACAGTTTTTTTTAATAATAATAAAATAAATAAATTGTGTCTAAAACTCCCGTCTCTTGGAATAAATTGCCAAATCTTAGGCGAGGTTTAAGGGATTAGGGGGATTGCTCTTGGAATAAAATTATCTCCATATTGCCAAGTAACGTTTTTAGCCATTTAATGGCTTGATTTTAGGGTTTTTCTTCTTCTTTTTTGACTTTATATTAAATAGGATCAAAATATGATCGTAATTAACATTAATTAATATTATCTTACCCTTTAATTTTGAAAAAGAAAATATTTATTTACCATATATATATATTTATATATAGGAGGGGAGGGGGAGGTAGGGGTTGAATCACCCATGCCATTACACGACTTTATAAACATATTTTTTCGAATTCATAACATATATTTATACAATATCTCTAAATTTACGTAAGATTTGGATTTTTTTTTCTTTTAATGTTAATCTTTCTTGGAATTTATTGTATCTGGTTATCCCTATTTTAACTTGGACACATCTTGAGGTTCCATAAATATATAGTCATAGTGTCTCTTTTATTATGCATTTCATTGTGGTAAAATGGGTGATGATGAAGTCAACAGCCACGAATACTCAAAGGTTCATTTTTTTTCTTGCCTAGCATATGATCATATGGATTATAAGGATTGAGACCAAGGTGGGGTTAGATTTTAAAACTCTTATCAAAGCATTATTACACTAGTTTTAGAAAATTTTTTGTTTCTTTCAATTGAATCCTTTTGGTGTTACACCATGCCATATACTATATGGTTTTTTTTTTGTTAATATTATAGGAAGAATAGATTAATTAGAACCTCACTCATATAGAGAGTTTTGCTTCAATCTCGGGATATATAAATCAATAAGTCCATAATTTCAAAGGACCATAGAAAGAATCGACCCAAACAAGAGTAGACCATCATGGGCCAACTAGGTAAAGGTCATGCTTTTGTTCTTGGGCTTTACGGCCGTCAAACATTTCAGTCTATTTGGTAATTGGGTGTCCAAACCTCTCAAAATTTGATAAAATTAACAAACGGTTTATGTTTCTTTTTCTTTTTCTTTCATTTTGACAAAAACCTTATTGGATTTTTCCTGGTGAATAATTGTATATTTGTTGTAATATTTTCATTAATATATATATATATATATATATGTATGTATATTAAAAGATCAATATTCATTAGACTGTACTACTGAAATTATGTGAACGTTGAGTATAACATAACAAGTGTCCAATAATTTGACGCATGAGTCGTGCCATCATATCAGTTTTCATGGGGAACAGTAAACACCGTCAAGCCGAAGAGAAGACAAAAATTTTAGTTGGGTTTGTTGATGTTATGGTAGTTTTTATCTCGATAAATTTGAGAATATAAATTTGATCTCTCACAAATGTACTTATTAAAATAAATTTATCTTTTTATTTTCTCGGTTAGTAAAAGATTAGTTTCGAGCTAATAAAGTCTAAAGATACCATTAATTAAACAAAGAAGAGGTTACGTTCATTTCATTCTCTCATTCACTCTATACTCTCTTTCCCTCTACGCATATACTTTCTCAAATATATCAATTTAATCATCAAATTAAGTACGTCCGACGTGAGACCTCTAACACTTTAACTACTTGTCATGTACCTAGATCGAGCTAACAACATTGGTAATGATATGACATGCAAGAAGAGGGTGAAATATTAGAAGAACATTTTTTAGATTTAAACCGCGATCTCTATCTTAAATGAAAAATTGATAGGATTAATGAACAACAATACCTACAGTTGTTGGCATTGAGGTTTAGGGGCCAGTAAAGGCCTACCATCTTCAGCAGATGTTCTTTCATGAGTTTGAATTTGAATTGTAATTGGCCTTTCCTCCATTGTTATGCTTAAATATAATATTATATAGAAATAAGTATTGGTTGAGGTAGTAGTGAGGCCTCTACTCTTATAAAGGTAAAAATTGTTGTGAAATATTGAAGAACAAACAAGAACAAGAAAGAAGAGATAGAGAGAATAGAGAGAACATTATTGAGAGAGATTTCTGTATGAGATGAGATGATTACAAAGGATGGAGGGGCTCCCTATTTATATTGGAGAACCCTTTTACAAATAGCATAGGTTTAACCTAACTTGCAAGTCAAGTAAAAGGGCAATTCCTAAAACCCTAGATATATTCTTCTTGATTTTCTCTCTCCATTAATTCTCTTTAATATGGGCTTGTCTTCAAGACAAGGTAAATAGGCTAGAGGTGTAAAAGTCCATTATTCTATAGCACTCCCCCTTACACTAAACACCATTATGAACAGCCTTATTAGACGTATAACTACTGCCTCGTTAAAAACCTTAAGTCGAGAAAACACAATGGGACAAAAATCGATCATAAGGGAAAAAGAGTACAGAGTAATTAAATTCGTCTAATGTGTCTTCAGGACATTTAGATGTGCTATTATTGCCTCATTAAAAACCTTTAGCCAGGAAAACCCTATGGGACAAAAGCCGGACAAAAGGAAAAAAGAGTATAATGCACTATGTCTATAATTCGCTCCCTCTCAAACAATAATAGTTGGGATATCTATTTATTGCCACTTCTAGGACTTCTATCTATTGCCTCTTCTGGGGCCTCTTAGTATTGCCACTTCTAAGATCTATATGTGTAACCTCTTCTAGGGTTTTTAATCTTGCATCTTATTGACTCACCACATACCAATGCCATAGATTAGTTTCTCGAATGTTGATGTTAGCAATGACTTGGTAAAGAAATAAGCAAGATTATTGTTAGAGTGAATTTGTCTAACATCAACTTGTCGACTTTTCTAGAGTTCATGATAATAGAAAAATTTCGACGAGATGTGCTTGGTGATAGCCATGAATTAATACATTTACTTTGTGCTTAATTAATCTTGTTTTATAGCTATCATAGTCTTAATTATCTCATTTAAACTTGTTTCTATCTTTGCAGGTAAATTAAGGAGCTTAATGATGATAATGCACATTTAAGGGATTGATTGAAGCAAGTATGGAAGGAGCTACCCGAGAAGCTGAACAACAAGGCATAATGGCGCCATTACAAGGAAGAATGGCGCCGTAACATGTTAATCTTGCCCAGCCGAATACTTGTACACAACAAAGAAACATAATGGCGTCGTTACACTTCTTGGTGGTGCCATTCCTCTCCAAAGCTTGAAAGGCCGGATGTGTTAACACTCAAATGGTACCTAATGGCGCCGTTACATCCCCACACATACAAATCCGCATACATCAATACACAAAGACAACCTAACGGCGCCATTCCATTAGCTAGTGGCGCCATTACACTACAAGGTGTGCAAATCGGGAGAAGTTAGCATTTTGTGCCGAGAATGAAGAAGACAGAACGATGCCGTTCTAGTACCTAATGGCGCCGTTCCATGGAAACTCCTTATTGCCCTTTCATGCCTTGGCGTTATAATTAAGTTAGAGGGGCAGTCATGTAATTGAGTCATATAAATAGTGTCATTTTGACCAAAGTACGGACAAGTGGGAGAGAAAAAGAAATTGAGAACAGAGAATCGTGGTTGGTGACGATTCAATTCCAGGGAGCTATTCTCTTTGATAGGGCTGTTCAAGCAACCCGAAAAAATCGATAATCGAACCGAACCGGTAACTAGATTAGGGTTTTGGAATGTTCATATAAAAACTGAATGAACCGAATGGAACCCAAATGAACCAAATAAGCTAAAATTTTAAAAAATACTTGATTTTATTAGCCTAAAATTAAAAGACCCAAAATTTTTATAATCTTATTTGAGCTTTTATAAAAGAAAAAAGTTCAAAATTTAATGGATTTCAACTACCCGAAAACCCGCAAAAAAACGGGAACCGAAGCGTTAGGGTATTAAAACCTTAATATCCGAACCAAACCGAACCGTTTACACCCCTACTCTTTGATTCCGGATTCATCTTGTTTTCTTTTCTTGAGTTTCTCTTATTCCGATTGTAAACTCTTTGGTTTCTTACTCAATTCATGAGTGAGTAAACCCGTAATCCATTCTATTGTTTGTTGATTAAAAGGGTTTGCAAAGTTAGTGAGGCTCTTGTTCTTAATTCCAATTGATTTGATCAAGTGTTTTGAAATCTCTAAATACCTTGAGATATGGTTTTCTTGTTCCTGATTTATGAATGCATGCGTAGATTGGGTATGGGTAGATCATTTGTTAGATTTTGAGTTTGTGAATATTTAGCAGCCAACCTTGATCTTAGAACAAGGGGAAGACGTAAGACTCTTTCTTGGGATTTCAGATATTTAATGACCGGGTAGACGCGGAGTATATCTGGGTTGATTGTATGTTGTATCAATCTTTATTGCTTAATGCTTTATTCAATCCGTAAATCATCATTGCGAAGATTGTTGGTTCGATACGGGTAGAAGGGGCCAATCTAGGAATCGATAGTACTAGGTTGGACTATTTAGTCACTTAAATGGATTTTAGAAATCTTTAGTACTAACTTCCATAAGCATGCCATTTGATTGATTAATTGTGTTATTTATAAGCCTAGGATCTAACTATTCTCCTACCCTGTTTAATTAGCAAATGACAGAATGGATGTATCTTATTATTGTTAATTTAATTAATTCCGTTGTTTACACTTTAATTGCTTTATTGCTTATTTACATTACCTCTTTACATCTCTGTTTTCATTTAGTTTGGCTAATCTTGTAAAACCCCTTTTTATTTCCATTGTCAAGGATTCAGTTCATAAGCAAGGTAAATTATTCACTACAAGAAAATCAGGAATAGGCAACGGAATTTTAGCAACGGAAGTATTTGGTTGCTATTTTTATCTGCTAGCGACAGACTTGGCGACGAATTAACAACGGAATATATCTACGGACCTTAATACACAATTTGACGGATTAACAACGGAATTTTAATAGCATAGCAACGGAATAGCAACGGAAATTTGCAACGGACTAATTTCCGTTGCTATTCCGTCGATAATTTTTACGCGCGGATAAAACTCTTTGGCGCGCTATTTTTCCGTCGCTAAGATTCCGTTGCCAAAGTTAAGAGTCCGTTTGCAAAGTTATTTACATACGGATTTAGCAACAGAATATTCCGATGCCAATGTTTTAATTTTTTGTTGCTGTCTACATATCTAGCTATAATAATAAATTTTTATGTTTTTCATGTTTTTTGAAAAATAATAATTTATTTCCTGTAAAAAGAATGAAGTTATACATGTGTATATATTGGTGTAAGCTCAAAAATGAATTTGAAAGCTAGTCATATTTTTTTATAATAAAGTATTTTTTTCCAAAAAAAGAATTTTTTTCCTATAAAAAATACAAAAGAAGAAATTATATTTTAGTTGATATTCAAATGATACGAACTATGTATAACTTTGAAATTTAAAGATGTCATATTAAATATATTAATTTTGATAAAATTTTTAATACTATTAGTTTTAAATGCCAATAATCTTATTATTAGTTAATTAATCTTTTATCAAAATAATTAATAAATTACCATAACTTTAGGGGGAAAAGGATAAACAATGCGTTTTTCACTTTTTCTTCCCTTAGAAAACCCATAAATCATTTTTCATTAGTGAAAAAGGAGCCCCATACGCCGTCGTTTGGTCAGTAACAACAAAAATATAATAATAAACTAAAAACCCTTTTCAGCTTTTCCCCCATCCTTTTCCTCGCGTGCCGCCCCTCTCCCCCTTTCTCCTCTTCCTTTTCGCTCCACCAATCCCATACATACCTCCCCCTCCCTCCCCTCCCCCGCTCACCAGGCGCAGAGCATTATGCGCCTTCTCTGACAACGGCGACAGTCTTTCCGACGAGTCCATCCTCTCCTCGTCAGTGCTAATCTTCGCGAAAACTAAAACAGTGGAATAGCCTTCTCTACCCCATTTCAGTTTGGTATAAAACAAGGCATGGCTACACTGTACCCGCGTCGATGCGTCAATGCGTCTCCGTCGAGGAACATCTGGCAATTGTGAGCTAGTGGAGGATACTGGTTGCTGGACGCCCTTCAATATACCAAATGAGAGTTTCTTTTTTTCCCTTCTCTTATTCTAGGGTTTTCTTTTTGTAATTAATTTATCATCTTTTTGTTTTGTTAAAATAACTAAGAATGTTTGGTTTGTAGCCTTTTCAACATAGGAATTTGGAGTTTTTGCTAGCTTGAGGCTGAACGACTTGTACAACTAGATGAGGTATTTTGGATTTACTTCTCTTTCATTTTATCTCATTTTGGTTAATGATTTGTGAAATTATTATGAAGCCCAAATTGCGTTTTAGTTATTGGCAATGTTTAGTTATGAGCAAGAAATATTTTGATCGAAAAGAAGAATTTTAAAAAATGTTCATATAATATTAAAGAATTGTGCATACTACTGTGAATTTAATTGACTTAATTTTGGTAAGTGAAATAAATTGGCTTAGTTTTTAGTAAGTTTATGGCTTTTGTTATATAGATTTTGAATATGTAATTCACATACCTAGTGTCCTGGGAGTTTTTATAGAATTCCCTAAGTAAGAACATTAAAAATTTAGAATATAACCACTTGTCTTATTATATTTACCATGCCTAATTTCATCTTACTAAAATTATTAAGACTTTTGCAGGATAAAAACAACCATAAGTTAAAGACTTTCAATTAATAAAATGAGAAAAATTCTCTACAAGTATAGTTTGTTCATGAACTGTCCTTATAAAGCTTTTTTTGTTAATATTGGTTTTCTTGTTTGGTTTGGAAGCTGAGTTCCTCTTGTTAAGTCTTTCCATTGTAAGTAGCTGAAGCAAGTATTTGAAAGTTTATGGCTTTTCTTATAAAGATTTTGAATATGTAATTCACATACCTAGTCACTTAAATGTGACTAATTAAATATGGTCCATGTGATTTGTTTTCCCAATTCTAAACTCCATGGAAAAACTCAAGCATTACTCTTTAATGTTTTAAAATAAATGCCATTATTCGCATTGTGCTTTATAGTACTTCTCCATTTGAGTTTTATATATGCATGAGAATTATTTGGTATATAAGCACTATTTACTAAATGAAAAGTAACTGCAAACTCATTTTATAATATTTTCTCAATGTAAAGCTCATGCATCTCAAGAAGTAGCTTGTGACTTTGATTTGGGAAGATAGCAAGTATTATAAATGGAAGTTTCTGGACTTGATATTTGACTTGGATGGGGCCAGGTAATGGTCTACTACTAATTATTAGCCCATGGTGTAAGAATTTTCTTGGATGCCTTTTCTAGATTACTTAAGAATAGTTTTTTCAGTTCTTGTCCTTTGTGAGCTATGGAAGCCAGGAGGGAGTCTGTTCATTGACGCAAAATGTCATGCTGCAAATATAAAAGTTACATAATCGTTCAGTATTGTATAGAGACCTTATATATGTTTATAGGAATTCCTCATTCATGATTTGAAAAATCAAGATCCACATCTGTTTGTTAACTTCTTTGCCATGCAAAGCATCCCAAATTATATTTGTTAGATCTAGTAATTCTAATTCAAGTTATTTAATTGCTTCCTAGTGTAGTCTCCTTACTTGTCTCAAATTTAACACTTATGGACCATGGCAAGAGTTCTTATATCATGACCACAAATGTAGACTGGTACCTTGATAACAGTCGAGTCCCTACTTATATTTGGTCCTGTCTGGGTAATCACTGCGTGGCATTATTTGTTTATAGGAAAATTTTATTTAATTTATTAGGTGATTTATTTAATATCTTATTGTATGTCGTTTTATGTATGCATTTCATAGTATCTACATATGACTAGATTTTTCTAACGTGAAATCCCCCTCGATGGTTGTTTAGTTGCATAAACTTGTCCTTATAGGCATTTTTTTTTTGTTTTCTTACATTATTTAGCTTCAAGTTTCAGCTTTCATTTTAAAGAGACATGCTCTACCCAATTATTGGTAGTCTGTTTTCTTTTGTTTGAAATAATCTAAACGGGAGTCAGATAAACATAGGGGTTCTGAATGTGTATGGTCAATTGATACAGATCATATGATAGGCATATTAAGCATTGCAATGTGCTGTGAACACTTTATGATCTTTTTCCTCTAAAATTTCCTACGCTTCATCCTAAGGCATAGATTACTCATTTGCGAATGGTTAGAAATTAAACCATTGTCTTGAACACAAAACCAAATGCTTTGATTATTTATATTTTAAGCCAGAGCATCTTACTGCAGCAAGCTATTTGATTTTTATTATCAATAAACATGTGCCTTTTGCCTTTCTTTTTTATTTTTCTTTTATAGACCATCTTATTTATTAGTTTCATATTAGTTCTCTTTTAACATAGGCCTCTATTGACTAGGCGACTTGACCCTCTTACAATTTCTTGTATTAAACTCTAATATTCGTTTTCCTCTAGTTGCAGGTCCTGAGCAATGATCCAAGCACAAGCAGTGTTAATGTGACCACTTGGAAGAAGTTGACTTGTGTGGTAAGAGCTACTCTAAGAAATTATATAATTCCTTACTTGAACAATTGGTGAAACTAAAAAAATCTTGTGCCTGCTGTACCAATCAATTTATTATTATTCTAGTTTCATGCTTATCTTCCATATATGTATTGTGCTGTTATTACCAATAGTTCTTGCTAAACTTTTGTATTTGTTATTTCTTTGAGTTTGGCCCAAAGTAGAAGTAAGGCCTTCAATTGCGTGGCACCTAAAAAGTAATTAAAAGGAAAAATTTCAGAAATTGTACCAAGAAGCACTTGCATCTAGAATCTTCTCCTTAATTATATATAAATTTTTACCATCTAACTTTCCTTTTTCTTTTATACTTGTGTGTTTATCTTCTGCTCATCTGTTTGTTTTTTTCTCTAGCTCATCTCATCTTACTATTATTGTTTTTGTCAAATTATAAGGAATAAGAAGATATAGTGTTGTGGAAGGGTGGTTTCAGTTCTCTTGATAATCTTAGCAAATCCAATTTGTAAAATTTGATCTATTATTGAGAATGGCTTTGAATGTGTACATAGCTGTATTTGTTGTCATATATACTAGTTTTTGCAATTCTTGTTTGGTTTGGAAGCTGAGATCTTCTTGTTAAGTTGTTTTAGTTTGCTTTTGTCTATATACCATTTGATTTGGTAAAATATGTAAGATGCTTAACTTGTGCTTAATGATGTTTCCACTTGTTTTTATAGAGATGCTCCTTGTACCGTGAGATGATTCGCTGTCAATTATGGTGTTATCAAGAATGAAAAGGCTTATCAACAAACTACTGTACATGTCAATTTTGAACAATAATATTTAGTTGGTTGTATCATGTAATTAGAATTTAAGAATACTTTTGTAAAGTAACCTTTTATGTCAATCAAATTCATGTTCTTCATTTATTATGTTTTTATTGTATTGGTCCATTTTAGTTTCATGAAATTATTTTATAAGTAAATGAGTAGGTATGAGAATTTACCTTGACGAAATTGTAGCCCTTACCAACGGAATTCAATCAGTTTAGAGACGGAATGATGGGTCTTTATGATAGAAATCAACAAAATTCGTGACAGAATTTTTACACTTGGCAACGGATTTTATGAAGTAGAAATAGAAACTAGCGACGGAATGGCTGGTCAAATTCATAAAATTTGCAACAGAATTTTTACACTTGGCAACGTATTTTATGAAATAGAAACAGAATCTAGCGACGGAATGGCTGGTCAAATTCACAAAATTAATTTCTTTTTTAATTATTTGCCAACGGAATTGAGGGTCTTAGCAACAGAACATTCCGTCGGCATGTTAATGTAAATGGCGACGGATTTAAGCTTAGCGACGGATTTAAAATAGCGACTTGAGTATTCCCGTCTGAAAATTTCCGTCGCCAATTCCGTTGCTAAATTTAGATAGCAACGGAATATTTGATTTTAACAACGGAAAAATCCGTTGCCTTTTCTTGTTTTTCTTGTAGTGATTTTCTAGTCTCTCTATGGGCTCGACCTGCTCTTGCCACAGCTACTTAGTTTAAGTTTTAGCAGAAAATTTTATTCTCTTGACTGTCTTGACGACGGCCGGTCACTTGGTCTTATCACCTTTAATATATCCCCCTTACTTGTGCAATACGAGCAACATTATCTTCATTAATTACAGTAGGGGAATCTATAACTAGTTTCAATCCACTAGCATTCTGAATATGTGATATCACAGATATTAACCAAACACACTCTCTTCCGACCTCATAGAGAGAAATAATTTGAGAGTGGTTCGAGGATGTAGCTACTAGTGTTTGCTCAGTGGAACGCCAAGATATGGCTGTATCATTATAACAAAGCAAATAACCGGTTTGAGAGCGAGCCTTGTACGAATCAAATTTAGATCCCGCATCAGCATATCCCGCTAATTCAGAGTTAGTGGTTTTCTTAGAGTAAAATAACCCCAAATCTATGGTTCTTTGGAGATAACAAAAATTATGTTTAATTCCATTCTAATGTCTCCAACTTGGCTCAAAACTAAGACATGCTAATAAACTTACCGCAATAGCGATATCCGGTCTCATGTACTGTGCCAAGTACTTCAATCCCTTAATAGCATTAAGATATGGTATTTCAAGACCAAGCATATCGTCATGAGGTTCTTTAGGATTAAACGGATCCGTTTGGGGATCGAGAGACCTTACAATCATTGGGGTGCTCAATGGTGAACCGTGTCCATGTCAAAATGTTTAAGCAATCTATCTATGTATGTTGACTGATGGACAAGTATTCCATTTGATTTATGCTCAAGCTCTAGACCAAGGCATAATTTGGTTTTACCCAAATCTCAAACTCCTTTTTCGAATATTCAGCAGTTTTAGATAACTCCTCAGGAGTTTCAATCAAATTTATATCGTCGACATAAACTGTTATTGTAGCAAATCCGATTTGAGATTGCTTAATAAACACGTATGGGTAGATGGAATCATTTCTGTATCCTTCCATAATTAGATAGTCACTCAAATGCTTATACTACATACGGCCGGATTGCTTCAACCCATATAAAGATATTTGTAACTTTATCGAGAATTAATTGCAGGAAGTGTATGCTTCAGGCATTTTTAATCCATCGAGAATTTTCATATAAATGTCGGAATCTAATGAACCATACATGTATGTCGTCATAACATCCATAAGACGCATGTCTAATTTTTCTTGGACAACCCAACTTATAAGGAAACGAAAAGTAACTATATTCATCATAAGTGAATAAGTTTCATCATAATCTATTCAAAGTCTTCGAGAGAATCCTTGGGCTACGAGTAGGGCTTTATATCTCACGATCTCGTTTTTCTCATTTCGTTTCCGGAAAAAGACTCATTTGTATCCAACGGGTTTTACATTGTCAATGGTTCTAACAATAAGTCCAAAAACATTACGTTTGGCAAGGTAATTCAATTTAGCCTAGATTGCTTCTTCCCATTTAGGCCAATCGTGTTTTTGACGACATTCGATTATAGACCGAGGTTTATAATCATCATGCATAATTTCATGAGCAATTATGAGAGCAAATGCATTATTGATGATAACCTCATTCCGATCCCATATCTCATTACAATAATTTATGAAAATTTCAGTATTCCCAGAGTTAGTGATCTTTTCATGCATGGGTTTGTGTCACTTCAGGGACAATAGGCTCATGATTTTGTGCCACTTCAGGGGCAATGTGCTCTCTTTGAGTATTATGTTGTGCCACTTCAGGGGCAATTTGCTTTCCTCGATAAAGATTAATATGCTCATTTGGAGCAGATTCATAATTCCTCCCCCTTCTTTTTTGAGAAACTGTATCTTTTTGATCCTATTGTCTACCACACTTCAGGTGTGGGACATTTAGATTCATTTCTGATGGTTCTACAGGAACCTCTATTTAAACTGGAACATTCATGGTCGAAATATGATACTTTGTAACTTTTACAGTATCATTAAATGTGTTAGGCAATCTATTAGCCACAGCTTGTAAAGGAATCAATCTTTTCACCTCATTTACACATTCAAGAGTTCTTGGGTCAAAATGAGACAAAATTTTCTCACATCATGAGAAAATTTCAACATTTTTCTGCTTTTCATTTATAAAAGCCTTTGGTGTCCCAATTGATGAGAATATTGTCTCATCGAATTGGCAATCCGTAAATCTAGCGGTAAATAAATCTTCCGTCAATGGTTCAATAAACCTAATAATGGACGATGAGTCAAACCCAACATAAATGCCCAAACAACAATGGGGGCTTTATTTTAATTCTTTGAGGTGGTGCTATAGGCACTTTCACAGCACATCCAAAGGTATGTAGATGTGAAATATCGAGCTTCTAGCCCAATACTAATTGAAGGGGGGAATATGAATAAAAACCAGTAGGGCGTAATCTAATTAGTGCTGCAGCGTGTAAAACTGCATAGCCCCATATTAAAGAATGAATTTTTGTTCTCATCAACAAAGTTCTGGTGGTTATTTGAATCCGTTTAATCAAGGATTCTGCCAATCCATTTTGAGTATGATCATGTGGAACTAGGTGCTCAACCTCAATTCCTAATGATGTACTATACGTATCAAAGCTTTTTTTATGTAATTTCATCAGCATTTTCCATTCTTATACTCTTGATTTAATAATCAGGGAAATATGCCCAGAGCTTTAATAATCTGCGTAAGCAAACATGAAAATGCGACGTTGCGCAAGGATAGTAGTCAAATATGGGACCATCTACAGGATGCATCCACTAACACAATAAAATATAAAAATAGTCCATTGTGGGCTATATTGGTCCACAAATATCACTTGAATTCTCTACAGAAATGATGGTGATTCATGATCAACCTTTGTCATTGAAGGTTCAGTAATGAGTTTTCTTTGTAAACAAGATTCACAAATATAATTTTTGGACAATAGGACCTTTGAGGTTTTTAAAGGATGTCCTTTAGCATTCTTGATGATTCTATGCATCATCGTAGCTCTTGAATGACTAAGGCAATCATGCCAAAGTCTAAACACATCAAGTTTCACTAATTTCCAGGGCATAATAGCATGTGATTCTATAGCTCATATGGGGAAACAATATAATCCCTCGTTAGAAACTTCAAACTTCTCATTTTTGTTTTGCTCATCTTGTAAGAAGTAATGTAGAGAAAAATCTTTGTTTTGCTCATTTTTCATTTCAAGATGATACCCATTAAGGTGTACATCTTTATAGCTAAATAGATTCCTCTTTGATCTACTGCTCAGTAATGCATCTTCCATATGCAAGATAATACATTAGGCAAAACAATTTTGACATTTCCATAGCTATCTATAATTTTAACAGGACCAGATATGGTATAGACATTTGCCTTACACAATGTCATAGTTGAGAAAAAGTCTTTATTACACAACACGGTATGTGTTATAGCACTATCAAGTAAACAATTTATTTGCACTTTTTCTTTTCCCATATGCATTTTGTTGACAACTTTTGGCATCAACTTGTATTGATAACTTCAAGTGTCTAATACATTTCTATCTTTGCGTAAATAATTTCAAAACTAATATAAAATTACACTAGGTAAATTCCCAGGAAAGAATGAAGGGGTCACAAACAGTCCCACTTAAGTTCCACACTCCTTAGACAGAATTTTCCTAGACGTGTAATTAAATATCAAAACCATCGACAACTTCAGGTGTCAAGAGATTTACCCAGCGTGAGCATTATTAAGTAAGCAAATTGTTTACTTTTTCTCAACCTTTTCCATCAGAGAGTTCATAAGATTTTTTTGGACCAAAGTATTATTGACTTCAGCATCAGTCAAATTTTGGTTTTTCTCAATGGCATTTGTCTTAACACACTTGCCTTTATCCTTTTAGGAAGAAGGCTGATACAGATCAGCCAAATGTTTGGTCGTACGATAGGTACGTGCCCAATGTCCAACAATTCTATAGTGGTTGCAAGTATTTTCATCATGCTTATTCATGAGCTTTCTTCATCTAAGATTATTTAGGGAGTTATTTGTGTTGCTATTTGCTCTTCCAGCACCTTTTCGGGGAAAATTCCCATGCCTGTGCTTACACCCTCTAAAACGGCCAACAATTTTGTTCTCTCCAGCATTTACTTCAGGAAATGCCTTAAAATCAGCAAGTCTCAATTCATAATTTTTAAGTAGCAACTCATTAGTTTGCCCGGCAATCAAAAGAACAGAAATTAATTCATGAAAGTAGAGAATGTTTTCTCTAAAAAATCGGCCTCGGTGAGTTTAACTCCATAAAGTTCAAGCCTTAAAACAATATTATATAATATCGAATTATACTCGAATACGGACTTAAAGTCTTGTAAACTCAGATTTTGCCAATCATATTGTGCTTAAGGGAGAATAACAGTCTTGGTATGATCATACCTTTCTCTCAACCTCGTCTATAAAGTTAATGGATCTCGCACTGACAAGTATTGGACTTTCAGGCTATCGGTCAAATGTCGATGAATGAAGATCAAAGCATTCGCTTTGTCTTTGTCATTAGCATCGCCTTTTTTTATCAATAGTAGCAGCAAGACCTTGCTTTTTATGGTGCAATTCAATATTAAGGCGCCAGGATAAGTAGTTATTTCTACTCACATCCAAGATCTGGAATTTCGACTTCTCAACATTGGCCATAACTCTATAAAAGATGGTTCCAAAAAATTAATAATGACAACTTCATGTGTCAATAATAAAATAACCAGATATAATTTGACAACTTTAGGTGTCAATAAAGAATTCACACAACTTCATGTTGTTATATGAAATTTTGCACAACTTCGGGTTGTGATATAAAGGAAAATATTCTCAATATTTAGTATGACAGCTTCTGGTGTCATCCAACATAAAATAAATCGTAACCTTTGAGATTAAAATAAATAGGGTTTAACTTGTCAATTAGAATAACATATATTAGTATAATGGAAATAAGGAATCGAAATGAAATAATTTGAATAAAAATAAGTATGGAAAGATCTGACCTTCCACTATAGAATTAAACCTTGAGAGAGCTTTTTCGTGCTGATAACGTGTTATGAAATATTGAAATATTGAAGAACAAACAAGAACAAGAACAAGAACAAGAACAAGAACAAGAACAAGAAAGAAGAGATAGAGAGAATATTATTGAGAGAGATTTCTGTATAAGATGAGATGATTACAAAGGATGGAGGGGCTCTCCATTTATATTGGAGAACCCTTTTACAAATAACATAGGTTTAACCTAACTTGCAAGTCAAGTAAAAGGGCAATTCCTAAAATCCTAGATATATTTTTCTTGATTTTCTCTTTCCATTAATTCTCTTTAATATGGGCTTGTCTTCAAGACAAGATAAATGGGCTAGAGGTGTAAAAGTCCATTATTCCATAACAAAAATATAAATTTGATCTCTTAAAAATGCACTTATTAGAAAGATTTTACTTTTAACTCTCTTGATTCGAAATGGATTAATTTTGAATTAAAAACTTATGATACTCTTGATTAAACAAAAAATAATACTCTCTCTGTTTTAATTTAAATGTCCGCTTGATGAATAACACAAAGTTTTAAGAAAAGTGGTATTTTAATACTAGTGACTTTTCACTTTTATCCTTTAAAAGTATAGAAAGTGACAAGTCCCACTGAAAGTTAGTGTTTAAATGAAGGATAAAATTGTAAAAAAACTTTCTATTTTAGAAAAGTTGACATTATTTTAAAATATCATAAAATAAGAAGGTGGACATTTAACTTGGAATAGAAAGAATAATAATAATAATACTATATTTCTTCTTTTTTCTTTTTCCAAGAGAAATTAATCTTAACATCCATTATAATAGTTCACCTTCATTTGAAAATTTTGACCATCAAACTATAGCTTTTAGATAATTTAGTCCTTATTGTGATGAAATTTGCTACATCGGTGGTGTTATGTCAATATCATGTCAATCTCAACTTAAAAACCTAAACCAAACCATTAATCACATTATTAAGTTCCATCAAATTTGGGTCAGATTATCGACAAATCAAAATACAAGAATTAAATTATCTTAATTAAAAATTTAGAGACCGATTTATTATTTAGGATACTTCAAGGACCAAATTATACGTTTGGCCAACAAAAAAAGGACCAAATTATACTTGTAAACCGTGCTTTTGGTTGTTTAACTTTTAATTTGATCCTCAACACTCAACAGTCAAATTAAATAAACAATAAAATAAACAAATATATATAAGCAAGGAATCGAAAACCAAAAGGAAGGTCGAGGTTCGTAAGTCGTAATCGCATCATTGTTTCGCCCTTTCTGAAAAGCTCTACTAATAAAAGAACCCCACGTGCCAGCACCAACCGTCCATTCGCAATTTTGACACGTAATCTAATTATAGTACTCTACGTGTCAGTCTTTTCATTGGTTTCCTTCACGAATTAAATAAAATATTCAAATTTCCCAGATCCTTTCCCCCCTGCTTATAAAACAAGTTAAACAACCTCGCTGCCTTTCTGGCCCCAAAAAAAAAAAGCCCTCTTTGCCTTTCACGTGAACGAACATCTCCAAAACGACACCGTCCTAGCCTCCTAGCATATGCGCACTACGCACCCCTACACCCGCTTCAGAAAAATGGAATACTAACCAGTTCCTTTCCTTGACTCTGCAAAACTCAAAAGAAGAGAGCACTCTTGAAAAGCTTGGAAGGAGAAACGGTTTGGTATGGAGAAAGGCGCGGTGGTTTTGGTTCTAAGCGTTTGGCTCTTACTTGGGGGCTCAGCGGCGGTCACATTTTCGTCGAAGTTGATACACAGGTTCTCCGAAGAAGCGAAGGCGCTTTGGACGGCTCGAAATGGCAATGCCGGTGACGGCGTGGTGTCGTGGCCTAACAGGAATAGCTTGGAGTACTTGCAGTTGCTTATAGGGAACGATTTGAAGAGGCAGAGGATGAAGCTAGGTTCGCAGTATCAGCTGCTGTTTCCTTCTCAAGGAAGCGAAACTCTCTTCTTCGGAAACGAGTTTGATTGGTCAGCCTTCAGTTTTCTTTTAAGTGTTTTGTTTTTCCCTCCTGAACTTATTTTCCCGTTTGGCTCTCGAGAAAGCTAGAAAGAAAAGTTCCATTTTCCTTTTTTTTTTTTTTCAGTTTATGCTTTCTAGTTTAGTTTTTCAGTCAATAATTTTCCTCCATGGTTCTTTTAATTCAAAAAAGGAAAAATGACAAGTCTTTAGAGTTTCAGACTGTTAGTATTAAAAGTCAAAAGGATTTTCAGTTGTCGCTTTTCTTTTATTTTCACTTTTCCTTTTTTCCATTTGGTTACTAGTTACTACTGATTATACTAAAAAGTAATACCACTGAAGGGGTGTGTTTGGTTGGAGGGAATTTCCTTTTATCATGGGAATTGCACATTGATAATTTTCAATGGCCTTATTTGGTTAATTTTGAGATGGTAAGATTGGGAATCGAATATTATCATTCGAAAAGGAAAATGGCCATTTCATTAGGAATTTAATTCCTAACTAATTGTTAGGTATTTTACAATGATCGTGAGAATTGAAATTTTCTATCTAGTATACCCTTGTAAAATCAAACATTTGGACAACAATGGCCCTTGATTTCTTCTTAATTACAAAATTACCAAAACCAAATAATTACTTATTTACCTATTTTTATATGGTGAATGAAAGGTTATACATTTTTTATCTCTTTATCTATATATTATTAGAAAGAAATTATTTTTTTTTTCATTTCATATATTATTTTGGGATAATTAATTATTTCATATTTTGTTAATTTATCTCATTTGAAAGGGGTTAACTTTAGATTAATATATTTGTTAAATTATTATAAAAGACCATGATATAATCTTTTCAAATATTAGAGGGTATTTTAATAAATAATTCATTTTGTAAGATCATTATTCCCTCAAACCAAATATAATCATTTAAAATTGACAACTAAACAAAAAATACATTGATTCCCAATCATTTTCAATTAGTAGTCATTGAAGTGAGAATTTAATTCCCAATAATAATAACAAATTACTTGAACAAAACGTCCCCCAATAGTAAATATATTATCATTATCTTTTGGTTGGAAATTATTTGCAGGTTACATTACACATGGATAGACATAGGGACACCGAATGTTTCGTTCCTGGTAGCATTGGATGCGGGGAGCGATCTGCTGTGGGTCCCATGTGATTGCATACAATGCGCTCCTTTGTCTGCCAGTTACTATAGTTCCTTGGTAATTTATTATTAATATTAATAATTAATAATTAATAACAATCTTCCTTCCATTTTTACTTTAGTATGTTTACTTGATTTCAAAGGCTGTTTTACTGTTCCAGATCAACTGCTTTACATGTTTGGGCGTTTCTTATTTCTCATGTGAAAATAAATTGGAGATTTGTATTATTATCATTATTATTGCTTTGTGGCCTTTAAACTATACACATGAGGTTTAATAATGACTGGAACAGCTTCATTTTCAGAGCAAATAGTACTGCTAGTTATTTTCTCCAGTTAAATAAATTTAATATGGGTAGTTCTGGTTGGTAGGGTCAGAAAATGATGATGATTTTTATTTTCATTAAAATAAAACTGTTGGCTATAGAATGGTATGGTATACTAAGCATGCATTAAGTTAACAGAAGATTCTGCCTATTAACTGTATGATGATGTGTGTGTGTTCAATTTTTTTAGAGCAGGGACGAAAGGTGAAACTTTGCCCGGGAAGGTAGTGCAATTTCTTTTTTGACTGCAAATTAATAGGACGGTTGCCGTTGATTCCGTGACTAGGGGAGTGGTTATGCTAAGAATTGGTAGATGGTTACTGTTTTAGGCTTTTAGCATTTAATTCCAATGATTGATTGGCAGGTGCTCCCACATACCTGGGGCATCTATTGTGCAGGATAAAGATTTGAGCGAGTATACCCCATCCTTGTCAAGTAGTAGCAAAAACCTGTCTTGCAGCCATCAGTTATGTGAGGCAAGTGCCTACTGCAAAGGGCCGAATGATCCCTGCCCTTACATTGTTGATTATGACTCGGATAATACCTCAAGTTCTGGATATCTGGTTGAAGATAAATTGCATTTGAAGTCATTTAGCGGCCTTGCAGCAGAGAGTTTAGTACAAGCTTCCGTCATAGTAGGGTGTGTTTTCATTTTACTTGATGTTATTTGATCTTTTTCGTTTTTTGGCCAAATGTGTTTCGCTCCTGCTTTTGTTAATGATGTCTCTTGTCTCCTTCATTTACTTTGCTCCGATTCAGCTGTGGGAGGAAGCAGAGTGGTGGCTATCTGGATGGAGCTGCTCCTGATGGTCTAATGGGATTGGGACCTGGGACCATTTCCATTCCAAGTTTGCTGGCTAAAGCAGGATTGATTCATAATTCTTTCTCAATTTGTTTAGATGAGAATGGTTCTGGAAGAATTTATTTTGGTGATAAAGGACTTGCTTCTCAACAATCTACTCCATTCTTACCCACAGGAGGAAAATAGTACGCCACCTATGTGACCCTTCTGAATGTTCTTTTTCTTTGTTTTATTAGTTGAGGCACTTGTTTTATTTGGTGTTGCACTTTGCCAAAATAGTATTCATGATGAAAATTTGTACATTTTCTTGTTATTCTTTTTTTCAGTGAAGCATACTTTGTAAGCGTGGAGCATTTATGCATTGGTAGCTCTTGTCCTGAGAGATCTGGATTCTTAGCGCTGGTCGATAGTGGCACATCTTTCAGTTTTCTTCCTCCTGAAATCTATGATAAAGTTGTTTTGGAGGTTTCGCTTTTTATCCCTATCATTAATAATAGAAATTATTGTGTGTATTGTTATATTATATATGGCATGACATTATTTTTCAATTATACAGTTTGATAAACAAGTAAATGCCAGAAGGATTAGCAACAAAGATGATATATGGAAGTACTGTTACAATGTCAGGTTGGATGTTAGACAGTGTTTGACAGGTTTGGAAGCCTTATTCCTATTCTTCCTGCTAATTTCTCTGCTGTTTCTTTCCTTGGAACAGTTCACTGGAACCATTCAAGATTCCTAGCATGAAACTTAAATTTGCAATGAACCAAAGCTTTGAAATTCATAATCATATATATTCTTATACTGAAATCGAGGTTAGTCTCCTTTTCTTGTTTATCTTACATGTGTCTGGAACAATTCCTTTGTTTGGGAATTGTGTTTCCTTTCTCCATTTTCTTATTAACATTTTGTTGGGAAAATAACACTCACTTAGCCTTCTTTAGAGGCAGACTTAACAAACCATAAGCGTAACAGAACTTCCCTTAAACACTTTCTAGTACTTCCTACTTTTTAAGGAAAACAAATAATGTCTCTTCATTCCACATTTGTTTTGCTGTTATTAGGTTAGCTGCCTACTAGAATTTCCTTGGACAGTTATTGCAAAATTTTTCTATTTGCTTTGTTGCCATTCAGTTATCGATATCTTTCAGATTTTGAAGGAAACATGAAACATAAACTGTCTTTGCATTGCTATGCAGGGATTTACAGTATTTTGTTTAACTGTATTACGCGGAAAAGATGACTTTGGAGTCATTGGACGTGAGTCTACCTCTTTGGCTGTTGATACACACTTGCAATTTTTATGGCTTTGCTATCTTCTTGCCTCTCTCTCCTTTCCCCTCTATTTTAACAGCGGATCAACAATGTCTTGCAGAAAACTTCATGACAGGTCATCGCATTGTTTTCGATCGAGAAATTCTGAAGTTGGGTTGGTCACGTACCAGTTGTAAGTTTGTAGATCTTTTCCCCCTTTCTATTAGCTATATTATGTCTCGTTTTCCTTTTAAAGGGCTTTTGCTTTGTCTTGGTTTACATGACTAGCCTGAAGAATTGCTTACTTACAAAGGATAAAGTTGAAATAGTTAGATTTCATCAATCATTCTCCGGAAGATACGGTAGTTTTCCCTGCATTGCACCTTTTTAGATACTAAAGCACTCATCACAACCAGGTCGCCTCTTTGTTGAGCAATACATTCTTTTCATCAGCTGACTAATAGCTGATGTATCAATTTTTGATCAATTCTTTGCCCTCTATTTTCTTGATTGTGAACAACTTGCATCTTGTCCAGTCTCTATTTTCTTGTTGTAGTCTAGTCATACCATGTCATAGAGATTGGCAAGGTCTCTACTTTTATAAGCTGTCAACGAAAAGCCAATTTAAAGTCATGCAGATGGTGTACATGCAACATCATGCAGAAAATGAAATTGAACTCTGTTGACTCTCTAGTCTCTTCCTCCCTCCTTTGCTCCCCCTCTTTGCAGAGGAAGGGGTTGGAGGGAATTGCTCTTTGGCATTAAAAATAGTGAGTTTCAGCCACGATTAAACGCTCCATTGCACTTCTAATGGTTGCTGTTGAGTAATGTCCATGTTATACATATAGTTTTTTATTGGGAAAAGAGTGGCCAACAAGTCAGTGACCTATTTTTATTACTTTTCTTATTTATCTGGGAAAGAAAGGCTGTTATTAATTAATGTATCTCCTCGGTGAGAAGCAACAGTAGAGTTCTCTCCACTTCATCTATATTTGCCACTCAAGCTTTCAATATGCAAAAGTAAACAATTGCTCCCTTTGACTACATAATGAATGTACTGATTCTATCCCAATTTCCACCTGCAGGTGAAGATGTGAGTGACAAATCAAGTGTACCTTTGCTGCCACCTCCCAGCGGTGAATCTCCAATACCGTTGCCTACCAACGAGCAACAGAGCACCAATAATACGGAGGCTGTTGCTCCAGCAGTCGGGGGAAGGGCTTCCATAAAGCCTTCGTCAGGTTCATCACTGCAAATTCCCACCCTGCTCTATTTGATGAGTCCATTGGCATTGCTACTATTACTGCTAATTCATTTACCTGAGCCCATCGTTATTTCTCTCTTGTAAATCCTCCCGATTCTTGTCCCTTTTTTCAAATTCGTAACATTTTTTTTGACTTTAGTTCATATCAATGAGTGGGGTTGGTAGTAAGAGCAATCTTTTTCTCTAGTAAATCCACTTTCAGGCCTGCCTATAATAGCTTTTGTTATTAGTATATAATAATATAGCGATGCTGAGTCTACACGTAATTTCCGCGAAGTTCCTGTGATCTGATCCATCTAATTAACAACATAGTTGTTATTAATAATTAACCATGACAAAGAGAGTTCTTTTGTTATCTTGTAAAATACTGTTTTCTTTCAACAAAGTGTTTTAATTGTCAAAGTGGATGAGGCCATGAGTGTCTTTTGATGTTAACGTAAAACTTGCCCCGAAAAGCCCATTTGGGATAAATCCAAAGGAAGAATAGAAAAGGAAAAGGAAAAGGAAAAGGAGAAGGAGAAGGAGAAGAAAAGAAACTTTAAGCTTGATATATGGTAATGTTGGTGAAAAAATTGATTCCATTATTCCACCAAAATGGAGGTGTGGGGTCTAATATAGTAAGAAGGCCGCTATCGAGAACCCCAACCCCTGTTTGTTTGGTTACCCAGAAACGATGAGGAATCAGACACAAGAAAGCAAACTTTGAATCTTTATGGTACCATTAGCTAGTTTCAGATTTCATGTGAACTTCAGCTTGTCTGATCAACTGTTTTCCTCCACAAATTTGAACTTTTATTGGCAATGAATTGTGGAAATCAAAGACCTTCCAAGAAAAAAGTTGTGAAGACAAATAGAAAAGTTGGAATTATTGGCCATATATATAGATAATAATATACAAACAGCTGCTTCTGAAATCTAAAACCCTTGTCCTTCGTTTCTAGTATCTCTGCTTACAGCACAAGTCAATAAGCACCCTATCAATTGAGTTTAATCTTGTGGGCAATTATTGAGTTTCCTTCTACAGTTTGATGATTGGCATGGTTTTGCAGTCTGGGTCCTTCTCGTCTGTCCTTCTGCATACCAAAGTCCAAAATTAATGAAAGCCATCCTTATCTCAAATTATTGCGGGAAAAAGAAAACTGGACTTCCATTGGCTTCATATGAGACAATGCTAATATCGTGCACTTAATATATAATCAATAATTTGTCTTTTCCATTAAAGCCCTGACCCGTAAGATCTTAGAAAGCCATTGCATAATAAATGTGATTATAGAAACAAGAAGGGGTTAGACTTGGCTCACTTGGCAAAACTCGTTTGGAGGACGTACAGCACCTATCTTGGCAGTCCAAAAGCACACATCTTACCCTGATCTGGGTTCGAACAATCAACCTACCCCCAAAATTTTTCCTAAAAAAAAATTATGATTATATAGAGTTTAATATAGCAAGATTTATGAATAAATGTATCCAAACAAGGATGAAGTTACACGTGTTCAAGACACTTATAACCTTAATCCAGGTTTATTGATTTATCGATATTGATTATTATATTGATGTATTTTCTTCAACATAATAACGTAAGAAGATTAAAATTAAAATTGAAGTATTTGGCAGGTCACCTAAATTTGGTCTTTGGTGTGGGTCTGGAGAATTCATAATTATACATTTTCCGTTGTACGGTAGTAAATAGTGATGGCGACGTCGATAGGGACCGAAGCTTTTGTTGATAACCCAGGAACGGCATCAGGGATAGCCAGCCAGGTATACAACCGATGGCTTTATTGGTGGCATGTTTTCCAGGCGACATATCCTGTCTGAGTTTCCTCTGAACAAAGGAAAGCTACAAGAAATTAATACTAATGTTTAATCAAATATATTAACGAAGTTTCATAACAATTTGCGTATCATTAATTGAGGAAAGCAATTCCTTTGCAAGATGCAGAAATGTTACTGGCTACAGGCCCTGGCTTGGCTATAATCATTTATTGATCAGCCTGAGCTTCACTCTCAAAGAACTTGATTGCATGGCTGGTTGACATGGCTCAAATAGGATAAGGAAAGGGAGGTCTATATGTATGGGCTCTTTAAATCAGGCAAATTATGAGCTTTGTGCACATTACAAATTTAGGATTGAATGATTACTCTGATTAATCTGGGTTCGACCCGCGTCGCGTACCTGAATATGGTGGGTGAGTTTTCCAACGACGACAGTTGTGTACGCAAGGTCTCGAACTTGAGACCTGTTTAAATTGAAACAAGCTACTTACCACTCGATCCAACTTCACGTTGGTGCCACATTTACTTTTTTAGTTATTAGTAATTTGCTTGTAATTATATTTTTCTCAAACCCAATTTTTTAATGGTTTCCTGAGCAAGAGATTATGCATCAATTATGAGTAAACACATAAATATTGGTATTCCTTACTCACAGCAGATTGATTAATTCATAGACAAATCATGTCAAATCTTGAATAAAAAGAAATATTACTAAATTTATTTTTTCTATCTATAAGACTTGAAATATCAAACTCCTTTCCCTCGACTTAATATTTATAATATATATTAGTATTGTATTATACTAGAAGAATTTAATAATGCCAAGGGGCACACCAAGTATTTGTATGATAATCTAGGCCTTATCCCAACAACTTCTGTTAGGTCCCAAACCCCAATCAATTAGCCATCCAACCAATCACGCAAGCGGAAGTATAATCAAATAATAAATTATCTAAAGAATATATAAGAAATTACGTGGTTCAACACTCAACTTACCTACATCCATGGATGAGAGTAAAGATCCACTAATTATAGGAGTTACAATCAAACCAATCAATCAATCTTACAAGCAATCAATCAATCTTACAAGCACTCAATCACTCAATCCAATCTAATTAACCAAACAAACCACAAACCCATCCAAACAATCTTGAGAACACTCGTTCGGTTTCTAATAATCATACACACATATATACCCATAGAACTATCCTTTTGTCCTATGGGGTGCCTCACCCAAAAACCCTATAACTCTACTTACATCTTTCTCTTATACCAAATCCTAATGAGACCCTCACTATTTATATCACACAAACTTAGCAAACAAGAAATCCTATTTCCAATAGATTTCTTGGCCCACAAGTCTACTTACCCACCAAGCAATATCTCTAAAAAATCTTCTAATCAAATCTTATAGGGATTTGAGTCACAAACCCTAGCAATCTCCACCTTGACTCAAATTCTTTCAAATCTTCAATCTGGATATGCTTGGCTCCACCTACAATAAAAGTCTTATAGCAATCTTTTCTTGTGTGTGTTTTCATCTTCACTGCATCATCTTCAACAAATCCGAATCCGGTCTTGCTTTCCATCCATATCCAGTTTGAACACGAACAAGCGAATATCTTCAATCGTCACAATCTTGAACACAACTCCAATTGAGTTCTAACCAAGCTAGGTCGCGACTTCTAACTTGGCTCCAACTTGGCGTTGCGTCTCCATCATCGCAATCTCGGCAACCTGCTCTGATATCACTTGTTAGGTCCCAAACCCCAATCAATTAGCCATCCAACCAATCACGCAAGCGGAAGTATAATTAAATAATAAATCTGTAATACTCATATCAAACACCTGTTTCTTTCCGCCAACTAGAGTGTGCATCAGTTAGCAAGAAAGTGGTAAAGCCTTACTTAAGTGATGAGAAGGACATGGATAGGATTAAGTGATTAGTTAGGAGTTAGTAGTAAGGTTAAAAATTTTGACTGAAATTGTTAACAAATGACAGGGAATTTGAAAATTTCGCTGCCAATGGAATAAAAGGAAATTGTCTGAAAAATGAAAATAGACACTGAAAATTTTATCACACTGGCTTAGGATATAGATGACATTTTAATGATTGTTGGAGGATAAAATGGGAACTCAAAACAAAATTTTCTTTTATGAAGTTAATCACCTAATGACAAGTGTCAAAGGAGTAAAAATGGAAGGCTAGGATTGAGCCAAATTTCATCTCCCTTGTCTTCCAAAAATCCGGCCATCAAGCTTAGAAAAGTCTAGAAAATTTAACAAGCTTCATGTTGTCTTCAACCTTGAGAAAAGATGAGCAAAAACCTCTATTGTTGAAACCTTGAAAAGCTCACTCCATAAACACAAGTCCAAACTTTGCCAAACAAGTCTATCAAATTTTCTAACCAACTTGAAGCTCTTGACTTGCTCATTAATATTCTCAAATCAATTTCAAGAAATTCAAACTAGTGTAGGAGAAATTGCAAGTGAAAAGTTTAGAATTATGGTGGGAAATTGAAATTCCAAGGTAAGCATACTTAAATTCAATGCTATATGTTAGTTCTTGATATGCAAATCATAAATATCAAGCTAATTTAGCATGAATTTCATTATATGCTTATGAATCTAGAAAATTAGAAATGTTATGAAGAATTCTTAAATTTGAGATTTAAGCCAAATTTGGATTCAAGGAAGATTGAGGTGGAACATGAGGTTTATGAAAGCTCACTACACTAGGAAATGTGATTAAATTACATGAGAGAAGAAACCCTCAATTGTGTAATGTAGTGTTGAATTTTTAAGGAAGAATAGCCTTTGGTTAGTTGAATAATTTAATGGAAAGGTAGTTGATTTGGTAGTCAAATTAGTCTCCACGCCCAACTATCCGTCGACAGGTAAAGGGTTATACGTCGACTGATGAGTAAATAATCTCGTGGCACTGGAAGTCAGAAACTTTTACCTGTCGACGTGCACGTGTTTGGACGTCGACGGATGTATGAATAAATTGGTCTCACCGAAGTCAGAAACTTTCACCCGTCGACGGTTAGATTGGGAGACGTCGACGTCCAATATTAGGTGTACCCTGGAAATGTTAGTCGTGGACGTCCACCCTCATATCCGTGGACGGATAGTCTGGATTTAAAAGTAGTAGTCATTGAATAGCTTGACCGTCGACGGCTAAGGGTCTACACATCGACGGGTATGTGTATGAATTCTGTTCCTATTTTAACTTGTTGGTAAACTGTAAATAGGAGGTAAACAATCAAAGAGGAGTAAACTCAATCGGAGCCTACATTCCTTCAGAGTAGCGGGGTCTCTTTCGAGGAAAATTAGCGTGTGATAAAGTGGGAGTGTATACCCTCCCCAAACCAGTGAGTGGGACTTTACTGATCTAAATAAATATTTTGTTATTTATATTATTTTTCTAAATGCAATAGTTTGATTTCTTTGAATTTTAATTGGTTTATAATGGTTGTTTATGATCTTGATATGAATTGACTTGTCTTATTATTTTTGGAATTAAGTATTTGGATTTTTGATGAAATTGATTGGGATTGATGTTATTGAGACTGTCTTTGATATTGGGCCAATTGGTCAAATGATGTTCGATTGGAATTGATGTTGTTACATTATGATTTTGGTGGACACGATGTTAGTCACTGCAGCGACGCCTATCACGGTTCGAGCTTGTGGAGCCGGCGTGAGTAGGCTTTTCACTCCCATTTGGGATGGATGGTACAGGGGTTTTGTGCACACTGTTATGTGAATATGCGACCCCAATGGGAGTACTGCAGACATAGCCACGTACCACCCGTGGTGAAGGCCCGTGCCAACGCCGAGTAGAGGGTTTTTCATTTCATAAATAAAATTAGAGGAAAACCTCGGCGGGCTTATACTTCATCTTGGCCGGGTGAGGTGTAAGCAATGTGTTTTGGCGAGCCCTAAAATGTTTTCTTACGGATAATCATTCACTTTGACCACTGTTGAGTTATGACGATTCTTGAATGCTAACTTGAAGTTTCCTTATGCTAAAACGAATAAATGCTTGGTCGCTAATAAGGCGACTAATTAGATATTTTCAAAATATTATAAACTTTCAACTCAAGATTTCATAAACTGCGTGCTTATATTTTCTTAGATCTGAATTTCATTGATGGTCTTGTCTCACTCACTGAGTATAGAAAAATATACTCACCCCATTTTTCTTAAAATTTATTTTTCAGGATAATTAACCGTACGAAAAGGGTAGACCGCTAAGTGTCAAGACTCATCTCCGGACATCTCACAGTAAGTCTAAGCGACTTATGTGTATTTATTATTGGATCCATTGGCATGACTTAATTTCTGTTAAAGTATTATTTACCTATGTTTCTCGATTTAAAGGATTGCTTCCATTTAAATTTCGAACTGCCTAAATATTTTTTTTTAAATCTTATTTTTATTCTGCATAACAAGTTTAAATGGGTTTATTAAATGAGTTCAGGATGCTGTAAGCATTGCGAGCCTCGAGTTGTGGGTGAAACGCGCCATTCACAATTCGTGGCGTGCGGCGGTTGTCATATTCTCGACCTTCGGATCGGGGTGTGACAAAATCATCCAAAGAACACACAAGAGATTACGTGGTTCAGCACTCAACTTGCCTACATCAACGGATGAGAGTAAAGATCCATTAGTTATAGGAGTTATAATTAAACCAGTCAATCAATCTCATAAGCACTCAATCACTCAATCCAATCTAATCAATCAAACAAACCACAAACCCATTCAAACAATCTTGAGCACACTCGCTCGGTTTCTAATAATCATACACACATACACACTCATGGGACCATCCTTTTGTCCTATGGGGTGCCTTACCAAAAAACCCTATAATTCTACTTACATCTTTCTCTCATACCAAATCTTAATGAGACCCTCACTATTTATATCACACAAACTTAGCAAACAAGAAATCCTATTTCCAATAGATTTCTTGACCCGCAAATCTACTTACCCACCAAGCAATATCTCTAAAAATTCTTCCAATCAAATCTTATAGGGATTTGAGTCACCAACCCTAACAATCTCCACCTTGACTCAAATTCTTTCAAATCTTCAATCTGGATATGCTTGGCTCCACCTACAATAAAAATCTTATAGCAATCTTTTCTTATGTGTGTTTTCATCTTCACTGCATCATCTTCAACAAATCCGAATCCGGTCTTGCTTTCCATCCATATCCAGTTTGAACACGAACAAACGAATATCTTCAATCGTCACAATCTTGAACACAACTCCAATTGAGTTCTAACCAAGTTAGGTCGCGACTTCTAACTTGGCTCCAACTTGGCGTTGCATCTCCATCGTCGCAATTTCGGCAACTGCTCTGATACCACTTGTTAGGTCCCAAACCCCAGTCAGTTAGTCATCCAACCAATCACGCAAGTGGAAGCATAATCAAATAATAAATCATCCAAAGAACACACAAGAAATTACGTGGTTTAGCACTCAACTTGCTTACATCCACGGATGAGAGTAAAGATCCACTAGTTATAGGAGTTACAATCAAACCAATCAATCAATCTCACAAGTACTCAATCACTCAATCCAATCTAATCAATTGAACAAACCACAAATCCATCCAAACAATCTTGAGCACACTGTCTCGGTTTCTAATAATCATACACACATACACACCCATAGGACCATCCTTTTGTCCTATAGGGTGCTTCACCCCAAAATCCTATAACTCTACCTACATCTTTCTCTAATACCAAACCCTAATGAGACCCTTACTTTTTATATCACGCAAACTTGGCAAACAAGAAATCCTATTTCCAATAGATTTCTTGGCCCACATGTCTATTTACCCATCAAGCAATATCTATAAAAAATCTTTCAATCAAATTTTCTAGGAATTTGAGTCACTAACCTAATAACTTCAAAATGAAGAAATTTAGGACAGCACTACTCCCATAATTTAATTCCTTTAAAAATTCTAAGAAATAAAAAACTTCATTTTCATAGAGAGGGGAGTTTTTGGCTTTTGGTTTTGGGATTTGGGATTCGGGATTCGGGAAGGTACTAATTTAAAGGTCAAATTACATATTTAGTCGTCTATTATATCAAAAGTGTGGAAATAGTCATTTGATTTTAATTTGATCAAATTGAGTGACTATTATTTATTGTCAATTTTAGTCCAATTACTAACAATATTAAATTTTCATAATAAATTATGCTAATGTGACATTAACTATGCTGACGCGATATTAACTATATTAACGTGGCATTAACTTTGATGACGTTTACCTAACAAAAAATTAAAAATTTTTATGTGATTTTTTTGTCACATTGAATATCTTTTGGCAGTAATTATGAAATTTCTTATAAAAAATGAAATTAAACATTCAAAACTAAAATAAAAAATAAGCTATCGAGGTGAAATATATAGTCAAAAAAAGTCGCATGAAATTTTTTTAATTTTTTAAAAGCATATATCATCATAATCAACATCAAGTTAGCATAATTAACAGTGAGTATTTAATACTGTTAATTATTAGATTGAAATTGAAAATAAATAAAATGAGAGAAACTCAATTTGATAATAAATAAAAGTAGATGACTCAATTTGATCAAATTAAAATAGATAGACTAAATCTACTTTAACACCTGTCCACTTTTTATGTTAACTTAACTCAAAATTTTTTGCCGTTAGTATTCAAACTTCTCTTGAAGATGACTTTTATATGGTATGGGCCCACTTGTGTATCGTTCTCCCAAAAAAAGGTGAACTCATCAATTGAAAATTTGAAATAGGAGAAAGAAACATTTTAAGTCTTCCCTATTTCTCGTTTTTCCATTTTTTCCTTCCTTATGCAGTTATGCTCATCCTTGAACCCTGCTATATGGATCTTTATATCACCTATAATTACTTTTCCTACAATCTTACAACTCTTCAATTATAATAAAGAATTATATGAGGATCCATCATGAAGTCCATATTTAGAAGTGGTAGACCACTATATAATTCTTTATTGTGATTAAAGAACTACAAGATTATTAAAAAAATAATTACAGGTGATATGGTTCCCTCCTATATTCCACCTTGCCATGTTCTACTTGGAGCATCAAAATACTTTAAATAAGATAATTTGTTTGGTTTGCTTAAAATCAAAATGCTAAATACATTTAACAAATAATTTAGCTATTACAAGATAGCATTGTTTCAAAAAATTAAAATTCTCGTTTTAACATAAAAAAAAAAAATTGAGTCCAAAAAATAAACTCAATAACTCATGACATATCTCATGGCAGTATCATTTTTTTTCCCTCTTTTTTCGTCATGACATGGTAGTCTTCACTTATCCTTGATTCATCTCTTGTCTTCTACATGTACTTCCCTTTGGAGCAAAATTGTTTTGTGTAGTCCTGATATATAGTTAATTTTGGCAGATGAGAAAAAAAAAAAGAGGTTCCAGAACTATAAAATCTTAAATTATAAGAATACAAAATCACAAAATAATTAAGATAGATTAGAAGGTGAAATTTACCAATAAAGACGTGATGTATTTTTTCTTCAATTGATGCTTCAAGTAAAGTAAAGGGAGGTTTTGAGTAGACCTGACAATTCGTATTTTATGTCGTGTAAACGTGTCATTAACAGTCATTTAGTCATATACGAATACAACATGAATAACTAACCATGTCAAAGATATAAAAAACACATAAACATAACCGTTTAATAAACGTATAACACGGTAGACACATTTACACGATTTTTAAAATAATTTAAAAATAAGATTATATAACATTATCATATTAACCCTATAATATATAAAAAATTACTTAAAATTCATTATATTTTTAATATATTAAAGATTAAAGGTATTTTAATAGTTAATTTATCGTACTTAACGTGTTATATAAACAGTTAAATGTGATATAGATAAATCTAATTAATAAACAATATTTAACATATTTTACGTATTTTAATTATATTTGATACGCTTAAAATAAGAAACACATTACTCTTAATCGTATTGACAAAATTAAAACATGAAACACATTAAGATTAAGCATGATCACAATTAATTTCGTAGCATTCCATGTCACATCAATATATCATGTGTAAAATTATCCGATGGTTTTGAGGATGAATATTGTTAGCTTTAATTTGTTTCTGCGGAGGGTTTAGGATAAAGGCCCCTCCTCTTACTCTTAGAAAATAAAAAAATGCCCCTTCTCTTCCACAAAGTTGAGTTTCATTTTTTAAGAAGAAAGATATAAAAGTCACCTGTGTAGAATCATGAAGAGTAAGTTTGGGAACAAACGTTAAGCCTATGTTTGGTAGGAGGGAAGAAAATAGTAAGGAAAAGAAATAGGTGAGGAAAGGAAATAGGTAAGGAAATGAAATAAATTTATATTTCCTTCATCATGTTTGGTAGTAAGGAAAGAAATAAGAAGAAAAGAAAAAAATTTATTATTTCCTTTGTTTGGTATAACTAAGAAATAGGAAAAAAAGAAAATTTGTTTTAATTAATATGACCATTTTACCATTGTTTACTCTTTAGTTAAAAATTCACTTTCAATATCTTTTACTTGTAATTATAAATTTTGTAATTAGAAATAAATTTTAAGGGTGTAATAGTCAATTCTATTTGTTAGACTCAACAACCACTTTCTTTCTCTCCTATTTCCTCTCAATTTGGAAGGAAATGATTTCTAAGGAAATTGACTCTCTCATTTCCTTCTTATTTCTTTCTTTAGATGGTATTTCTATCCTACCAAACAAAAGAAAGTTGTATTTCCTCACTCACTTTCTTTCCACACTCTTTCTTTCCTCCCTATTTCCTTCGTACCAAAAATAGTGTAACTGTTAAAAATCGTAGTTATGTTGACAGAAAAAGTGTACATGTGTCAAAACTTTATTGAAAACTCACAGGAACCACACCTAAAGCACTGCATCTAAGTTGTGCCAATTTTAAATACTCAGCCTGCAAAGCTTGGTGCCATCTGTCAGGGGCAGCCAAATCCTGGAAATCCCATTTTCAGCTTTCTTTAATATATTTTCTTCCTCCTTTATAGCAGTTATAAGTATTTTCTTTTTCTACAGCCCCACCGCCCAAGCGACCCCCCAAATCCAATCAACCAAGCAAGTGGACAATTCAATCTCTAGTGACCAACACACTATATAATTATTATAATATTCAAGGCAGGCCCAAAGCTAACCCCATCCATTTCGGTAATTGCTCTGCCACGTGGTGTGGTCTTTGATTTCTTCATTGGAATCTTCTATATCCACGTGTGACGTGTCACGCCATATCTTCTCATACATGGCACCTTCTGATTGATTCTATCTCACTCCATTATTGAATATTTATAATTTGGATAGAAATCATATGTTTCATTTTAGTGTTTCATTTTGTACTACATCTATCAAAATATGTCATGTATCCTATTTATTTAATTTTAATTATTTCTTATTTGATTTTAGGATTTTTTAAACAAAAATTTCTAAAATTATTTTAGAGAAAAAATGTCCTCTATAATAAAGGTTTAGTCCCAAATTAAATTTTTTTAATCTTGAAAGTAAGTTTTTACGTTTATGATTTTATTCAGATAGGGTTTTAGTATAAATTAAGAAAAAATTGATTTTTTTTCTTCTTTATTCATTTTGTTAAACCCAAATAAAGAACAAAAAAAATTAAGTGAATGAAACACGTAACAGTTTGTGGTGTTTGAGATACAAAATAAGAGACTGAGATAGGACAATAAATTTTTATTCTTATAATTTTGTTGAAAAATTAAACACACGAGATTTTTCATAGGATCGCAATTTTTTCAACTTCTGATACGTGTCTTTTTCCAGGGGGCAACCCTTTACTGCTTTACTTCTTTACTTCTTTACTTCCCACATTTCGTGTTCCTAAAGCATTGAACTCTCTTCAGTTAATCACTCAAATAATCCTTTTGAATCCACTTTTTCGACCCAACTTTTCACAGGGAAATTATAAAGGATATATACGTCCTATACATAAAAGAAGAGATTTTTTGTATTCATGATTTGCTAGTATTATATATGGAAAATCCAGAAGAGGTCGTTAAAGCAAATATTTCACTTTTTTGTGTTTGTTCTTGTTCCTTGCTCCATGAAAAACCAGGGTTCATGGGGGAGTTGTGAGATGAGAATCTGCAGTGTCGATCCCCATGTAGGAAGTTTCCTGGAGTTTCTAGGATAACCCACTTTCTAATATCTTAATACTGAAATTAAATTAAAGTCAGTAAGTCACCTTAATTAATTAATATTAGAGAAATTAACATTAATTTTTTGTTTCTAACTTTTGTACTTTTTAAAAGACCCGTTTACTTTGACACTATAAATCCATGGGACGATCGACCAAATTAAAGAGTATCCTCTTCTTTCCCTCCTCTCTACCCAAGTCTTTAGTCTTTACGCTTTCCTCTTACATTTATTTTATGTCCATTTGAGACGAAACCAAGACAAGTGTGGAGTCGTCATTTTCTTCAACCTAAGACAAAGCCATCCTACATTAAATATATTTTGGCTTCTTTGGATCAAAATCCTTCAAACCCCTCCCAAGCTTAATTATTGGCCTTCCCTCTTAAACTGATCTCTCTTTGCATTTAAATCAGCTAACCATTTCTTTTCTTACACTTGTATTCATATAAACTCTTCCTTCTCGCCACTCATCAAAGTGTATCAAAGGTAAAACAACAAAAAATGGGAGTTGAAGGCACCTTGGAATACATCTCTGATTTGCTTAGCAGCGTGAAGAAGAAGAAGAAGAAGCAAACCCAAACTGTAGCTCTCAAAATCAGGATGGATTGTGAAGGCTGTGCTCGTAAGGTCAAGAAGGTCCTCTCCGGCGTAAAAGGTAATATATATGACATGCACGTAACTTCCTTAATTTGCTGAAAGAGTTGGGTCCCAATTTTTGTTAATTTTGTCTTTGGAATTCTTCGATTGTTGCAGGGGCTAACTCTGTGGACGTGGACTTGAAGCAACAGAAGGCAACAGTGACGGGTAACGTAGACGCAAAGAAAGTGTTGGCCGCGGCTAAGTCGACGAAGAAGAAGGTGGAGCTGTGGCCTTATGTTCCGTACAATCTGGTGGCGAACCCTTACGTGGCTCAAGCTTATGACAAGAAGGCACCTCCCAATCATGTCAGGGCGGTTCCCGTCACTGCCACCATCACTGAAACCACCATGGACGATCACTACACCAACATGTTTAGTGATGAAAACCCTAATGCTTGCTCCATCATGTAAAAATAAGAAACTTGATAGTAATAATATTATTAAGAGGATTTTGTAAAGCTTTATTTCGCTTTAGCAAAAATAGTGAATCGTAAAAATCTTTTGCACTGATTTTTCTTGGGGAGCTTGTGTTAGGACGTGGGGAAATGTGTGGGTTGTTATGCGACAACGGCTGTTTTATTTGATGTCTATAGCATTTTCCTTGGTTAATTTTTGTGGTTGTCATTTTTGCATGAGGGCAAATGCAGATGTACCTTTTCTTTCAAGGTCTTTTCCTTTTTTGTTCATGACATGATGCTAATCATGACACTTAATCATGGTATAAGTGAGAACTAATCATGACACTTAAATTTTGACCGGAAAAGTAACTTTACTTCTGGGTTTAATGATAAAACTAGCCAGATCACTTGGAGGCCAATTTGGGAAATTTTGAAATATTATAAAGGTTTAATTTATCAGGTTTATAAATATTTTTAAATTATAATTAATTAACGGTCTCTCTATTTGATCCATTAGTATTGGTTATTGGCATTATTTTCTTTTCCTTTTTTTTTTGGAAAATTATGGTATCTTGATTATTAATATTAATTGATATTTATAAAACACAAAAAATGAAAGAAAATGAAAAGCAACGCGTAAATCTTCTTGGTTTTTTTCCTAGCCAAAAAAAATTTCTTATGTTTTTGTTTTTGATAATTTTTGGGAATGGGAAGTTTCTTGAGTATAGATAAGTTTACATCAATTATTGAGTTAAATATTTGGATACAATTGAGAAAAGTTTGATGTAGTTTATGGTAATTTTTCAAAACGACGAAACGCCCTGGTTTCATTAAATATTTGAGGCAGATAAAATCATCTTATTTAATGGACAAAGTTGGTAGTTGGCACTTAGATTTTCAAATAAATAAATAAATATTACATATATTTTTAAGAGAATCTCATGTCATCAAGCACATGTAGTTCTCCTCATTCATATGTAGCTTTCCTTTAATTAATGTAGAATTATTACTGCCCCTATTGTCTATTGCTTGTTAGTAGTTTTTTTTTTTTTTGCTTAAAATCTTCCAGCACGTTATATCTACCAAACACAAGTTTTCCCACTACTATGCAAAGACCATAGTCCATAGTTCTATATCTCACCGAAATTTATGACATGCCCACAGTTCTAATTAATTAATGATTACAACAGAGAAAAGGAACTTATGTTCATTGCATTTAAAATTTTGAAATGGAATTACGTTGGATAACTTGAAGAGCAAGGTTATGGGTTATGGAAAGTGGTCCTTCATATAATTTTATAGGAAAAAGAAAGAGAGTGGTGAAAAAGCAGACAGAATTGGGAATTTTGTCGAAGAATATTTTATGTTTAGATACAAACCTCAGCCCAATAGCCTCCCTACAATTCTCCCACTAGAAACATTACTTGAGGACCGACCAGGTTGACAACTTGACAATATTTTGGATCTTGCAAATCCACCCCACACGGTCAAATCCCATTTATCCTAAAAATTTTACTACCATTCTTTTATGGGTTTCCACAAATTAATTAAGGATAGCTTTGACTATATATATAGTATAGTATTAAAGTATTAATAAAGTTTCACCGACATATGGATGGAGCAGGTTGAATTCACGCCCAAAGTTGTAACTGTTAATTTTTTGGATACGAAAATTGTAGAGTTGAAACCCACGACGACAAACAATATCACAAATTCCTAACTTTTGAGATATTCTTTCCAAGATTGACTAAGGACTATAAGGACGGAGTTAGTAACCAATACCTATTAGATTGAGTAAAAGAAATTTAATGTTTCTTGAATAAAATCTTCGGTTTGAGTCTTATAAATGAAAAAAATAAATTTATGAGAGTTTTTTTTTTTAATTTAAGGTCCAACACGAATCGAACAGGACTAATCATAAATCGCTAAATAGATAGGAGTAGCTGTGATCATACTAAAAGAAAAAAAAGAAAGAAGGATGAGTTAGTGGATGATTTCAAGCATGTAAATGAGCCTTTGTTTTGTGGCCCAAAACAAGTAAAATACCCTTTGTTTGAAACCCATTTACTTCGTAGTATTTGGATGAAATTCTTTCTACTTTCGTCTTTTGGTTCTGGACGTACGCTGGCCGTTTTCTCGCATTGGCCCTAGGCCCAAAATACGTAACCTTTTGTAGTCATCAAGCCCCCCTGAATACTTCCAAGTATCGGCTCGACCAAACTAAAACTAACCCTTTAAATTTCAATTTAAAACTCTATCACAATTAAAGTCTCATGTTCATTGCAATTATTAAAAGAAGTGTTATAATGAAATGGATTACGTTGGATAACTTGAAGAGCAAGGTGATTGGGAGTGGTCCTTCATGGTTAATTTATAGGCAAAAGAAAGAGAATGGCGAAAATGCAGACAGGATTAGGAAATTTGTTCGAAGAATATTATATATGTTTAAAACCTTAGCCCAATTGCCTCCCCTACAACACCGGAATTCTCCTAAAGAAACATTACTTGAGGCCCGACCACGTTGGCAATTTGGGTCTTTCAAATCCACCCCACACCATATCCTATAAAATTTTACTACCATTCTTTAATTGGTTCCACATACTAAGGATATCTTTAACTATATATATATAGTATTAATAAATTAATAAAGTTTCACCGACATATGGATGTGGCAGGTTGAATTCATGCCCACAGCTTGTGACTGTCCATATATAAAATTTGTTAAAGAGTTGAAACCCACGACGACAAACAATCACAAAATTTGTAACTGTTGAGGTATTCTTTCAAAGATTCACTACCTACATCAAATTAAGGATGAAGTTAGCGTGTAAGAAAATGCACTCTACAGTCATTTTACGATCATGGAATGATATGATCTTTTATAGATGGTAGTTTGAAATCTATTCTTACTTCCACCAACCATGAAGATTTCAACAATTGTGGCTTGTCAACAATTATGGCTTGTCAACAATTATGATTTGTCAACAATTGTGGCTTGTCAAATTTTGTAAGCTTAAATTTGCCTATAAAAGGCCTTGCTTCCATCGGCCAAATAAACACCAAGCAAGCAATGCAAACACAATTGAAGTTGTTTGCAATTGAGAGAGCTTGCAATTGTGAGAGAGTTTTGGGAGAGGGTGTTAGTGTGAAAGTAAGAGAGTAAGCTAAGTGGGTAATATAAATATCCCACGGTTAGCTAGTGTTTAGAGAAAATTAGGTAATTTAATTTTCTCTGGTAATGCTCTCGGGTCTTGAGGTCTTAAGCTTAGTATTTAAGCTTGTATTATCTCATTAATTATAGTGTAATATTTTCTCGTCATCTTTGCCCGTGGACGTAGGTTTTAAGCTGAACCACATAAATCATGTGTTTCCTATTTGTTTTATTCTTTGCACTTTATTTCTTGTGCATTATTTACCGGCATATTGACTACTTCGGGCCCACCTACTCCAACATCTTTCATTCCCTGTGTGAATCAATGCGAATCGAGGAACAATTAACCATAGATTAACTTTCATAGGCAACATGGCTATCGGTGATAGTTGTAGGGAAATCTAACTAAAAAGGAGGTGAAAAGCTGAAAAGCTCAACCCTTCAACTGATTAGGGATGAATTTTAAATTTATGATATTTGTTTCGTTCTCTGGTATATATAAATTAATCTATCGATATCTAAGAATCATATTAAATTTTGAATAATTTGGAATTGAGTAGCATTAAATTTAAATGGATTGAAAGAAGATCTCTTAAATTTTTTTTTTAATTCACAGTAGTTCAACTCAAAATTTTTCTTCAAGGGGCATAGTGAGAATTCCCATAAGAATAATTCTCAGCATGTAATTAAGCCCTTGTTTTGTGGCCCAAAACAAGTAAAAAAAAGCCTTTGTTTGATGCAACCTATTACCTCCTAGCATTTGGATTAAATTCTACTTTCCTTTCCGGTTCTCGACGTACGCCCGTTCTCAAATATCGGGCTTAGGCCCAAAATACGTAACCTTTTGCGGTTATCATGTCCCCATGAAGACAACTTATATTTCCATGAGCAACTACTTGTAAGTGAACCTGTGAGGCTCCGACCGGTATGCGGCTGGGGCAGCAGCAATGCAGCATGAAATTAACTATGCTAGATAACAAAGACAGGAGCGTGGCGCTGCAAATTGAAGTAAGTAGGCTTGTTCGATAAATCCAAAATCCCAGCTCATGATGAGCATTCTGCGGCTAAACTATGTACCTACGTACATATAATTATTGGGTTGTCGATTTCGGCTGTCTTACTGGAAACAAGTAACTTTGGTCGTCACTGCTGAATTCATTCTATAAAATGTTCGAAACAATATAGGAGATTCTTATCTTCAAACGGGTTGTAAAATGTATATTCCAGGGCAGATGTTGGCAACTTAATTGGAAACATTGGCTGTGCACTCCCCCTGTAACACTGGCTAGCCTGCCTACCATAGGAATATCAGAAACCGCTTTGCCAAAGTCGGCTCATATGTATATATATTCATTGGGAATATGTACAACTTATATAATAGAACAAGACATCTGGGAATTAGGTTTTTGCCCTTTTGGACGCTGAGGTATATATATAATTTTGTGATAAAAAAGTTAAGGTGAGGCTCACATCTTCAGGAACAGAAAGACTATTAACCTACGGTAGGATGTACTGATTTATGTATTTTTGCTGACAAATTTTGTAGACTTCCAAATCGTCCACCAATAAAGGATTGTGGTTAAGTGGACTCGAATTTAAGCATCATACACAAAGGCAAACGAGCCTTAACCACTTCTGCTAACCCCGTCAGACCCACCAAAGATAATCAATATATTTTTGCTTCGGCAAAGGCTTGAATACCACCAAAATTAATCCCCCCCCTCGAGGCCATGACCAACAAACCTCAAACGCTGAGGAATGAAACGAAGCATTATGTCAATGAGAGTTAACCAAAGCGGTAAGAACTTTGGGCAGCACCCAAGCTCAAGCTCTCACAAACCCTTTTTAGTAAGCATTCTGTAAGTTGGAAAAGCTTAGCAAAATTAGAGTCCGTAAATCTTTAAAAAGGTTGACGGCTCGCCTTGATATTAGAGGTGAGATAACCTATTTTCCTCCTAAATTTTTTTACATAAAAAAAAACACACACAAAGTATATGTAGGAAGAAAAAGAGATTCTGCCACCGTTTCAAATCAACCAATGAATTAAATCCCTTTCAATATCTATGACCCCTTCCTTCTCTATAAATCCTTTAATCTCTCCCAACCAATTTTAACCAATCTTCCGCTCTCTCTCGCACACATCTAACCCACAACCCTTGTTTTCAGGCTTCTTTTGTCCATGCATTGATACAATATAATAGGCTTCTCTTAGATTTTCTTGTTCTAAAATTAATAAAATCATCATTAGGGCACCGATGATCTTTTTCTTTCCAAAAAGTTTTGAAAAACTTTCCTTCAATTTTTCTTGCATAGGCAGATTATTTCGGTGATAATGGGGCGTGTTAAGCTGGAGATTAAGAGAATAGAAAACATCACAAATCGCCAGGTTACATTTTCGAAGCGTAGGAATGGGCTCATTAAGAAGGCTTACGAACTTTCCATCCTTTGTGACATTGATATTGCTCTTATCATGTTCTCTCCCTCAGGCCGACTCAGCCATTTTTCTGGGCGCAGAAGGTGCAGCCAACCCACCGCTAATTTTCAACTACCCACATTAATGATTAATCACAATCTTCTCTGCTTGCAATGCCTAATTAATTCTTAATTGTCATGTTCCTTCCTTCTGTTATCATATTTTACTATGTTTCTTGAAAATGATGCCTCCTCAAGAATTCCGTAATAAACTACTATTAGAAATAACAATAATCGGAGCTAGACTTAAACACAAGTGCATGCAAGGAAAAGACATTCAAGCATGCTGATTATCTCTGTTTCCACGAACTTTTAACTGTAAGCCTGCAGGTTAGGAGCTTTGAACACATTCTGTTCTCGGTTATAGGATTGTTTTCCATTTTTCTAATTGATATGTTAGATTATAAGCATATAGATGTTCTTAATTAAGTCTTTAATAACCTTTCTATTACTTATCAAAACCAGGATCGAGGATGTCTTTGCGCGTTACCTTAATCTTCCTGACCAAGAAAGAGAACAGTATGCTCCCTTTACAATATTTTCTTTTTCCTTTTTGCTGTTTATTTTCCATTTGACATATTGATTTGGTAACATCTCCATTAATCTATCTGTTCCAGCGCTCTAATTTTCCCTGACCACGTCAGACATCCGTATGTTCTTAAACCCCTTCTGATCTTCAAATTTTTCCTTAAAACTTGTAATGTTCAGTTGTTCAATGTTTTGAATGTCTTGTTATACTTTAGATGTTCTATATATCTAGAGACTGACTTGTTCATGTTTTTGCTGCAGAGATATCCAGAACAAGGAGGTAAGACATTGCTCAGCGGGTGACTTATCCTAGTTGTCAATTTTTCTTCATCTGCTTTTTCCGGAGAAGCAGTCAAGAGATAAAGCATGTAGAAGTTATCTGTTCCATGGAAATGGAAATGATAAAATGTCATCTCTCCATGAAAGTCTAGTTTTGCATTTTGTGCAGTATTTGCTTAGGATTCTGCAGCAGCTGAGAAGTGAAAATGATATTGCTCTTCAGCTTGCCAAGTTTGTCTGATTTTCTCTCTACTTTGAGCTAATTTCCATTAATTTTTCATTGGTATATTTCTTTTGACAAACTGATATGAAATGATCTAATGGAGGAATTTTCATTTTTGTCTCTTTTTTCAATGGATTCAATTTGCAACAACATAGTCCGGTGTCTATCAGCTCTGAGTTTGAGGTATCATAAACGTTCCTTATTCTCCATTGATGTGTTCTGTACCAAAAGAAATAACCTTAATTTGCTTTTCTTCTATGGCTTTTTAGTTTATCAATGTTTCCATTACAGGAAATCCAACAAGAACTTGTGAGGTTACAAGAACAGCTTCAACTGGCAGAGGAACAACTAAGGTACCAAAAAAGCAAAAAAGGAGAAAATATAGTATCAAATTTGGGCTAAGTTACTGATTCTTAAAATGCAGGACATATGAACCTGACATTCTCAGGCTCAACTCTATGGTCGAGCTTGAATCATGTGAGAAACATCTTGTAGACACATTAGCAACTGTTGTGCGAAGAAAGGTTATCCATCTTTTCCTTCTCTTATTTCACGTAAAATGTTCTCCTTTCTATTCTGAATGTGAAAATTGGAAAATCCCCATACTTGTTTCAGGAATATCTATTGAGCAATCATTTGTCTTCTTATAATCCATCTCCTATACAGGTAGTGTGTCTCGTTTTGAAAACGCAAATGAAAACTCTGGTAAATTTATTCTGATGTTCTGAAGTTTACTGGATTGATGACAGCAAGCGCTGCCTCCATCTTTCGACAATGAGGTTGTCAATTGGCAGCTGCCTGATAGTGGTCAGAGCCAATCCCAAATATTTGATACCTCGACATCTTTGAATCAACTCAGGTACGTCCAGTTTCACCTCCATTTTTTGTTTTCTTGAAACTATATATGCAACTTTGACATGACATCATAATTACTACAATTTAATGGACTACTTAAAAATTCATATGCATACTAAAAGTATACTGAGATTTTCAGGGATCTTTCATCCTCTGTCTATGATCCACTGTTGCAAGGAAGCATCTCAAATCCAAGTGCGGAAGATTTTCCAGCCTGGTCTCAGCCTTATACTTCTACAGGGATGCAGTCCAGCCCTCTGCCACCAACCTTGTATTCCCATCTTCAGGTAATTCCTGTCTTTTTCTTTTTTGGGGCAACAGGTAATTCCTGTCTAATTGCTAACTTTTCATTGCTAATCCCTTGTTAAAGGAATCAAATCCCTTGACAAGTTAAGACATTAATAATCATGTAATGTATGCTGGAAGCAGCATGGAATGCTGGGTCCAGAAATGCCAGAGATGATGAGAAATGAGGAGATGAAAATTCCAGGGAACAGTAGTTCACATGGTCAGACTCAGGCAGCAGCAGCAGACAATGAAGGTTCAAATTATGAGAACAGACTTCCTCAGCTTAATGGGCAATGACACAAAGCCTTGGCTCCATCTGCCTTCTAAGATGTGCTACAAAAGCCTGCTGAACCTCAATTCATTCCCGTTGTAATTCTCAAAACCTTGGGCGAGCTTCCTTGATATAGAAGCATTCTATGTAAAATATACCTGCACCACCCATCAGTCAAAAAATTTTTCATTAATTAAAACCACAGGAAATAGATACTACGCTATTTAAGAGAAAAAACAATCGTATAATTAAACCTAGAAACTGTTTGTTTCAGATTTCAATTGCATAATGCTACTATTTGTTTATTTGTTTGGCCTATCTGTATGCTAATATAAATGAGGTAAAGGTGGATGATCCTTTATCGGAGGTTGGGTTCGTTTGACGCAGCACAGGGGGTCAAGGGCCAGCCGTGATCAGAAACCCCACTTGTTATTGACCGGTGGTGGGGGGATCCAACTTGACCCGTGCCAATTTCTTACTCAAACCGACCCAACCCATACTAGCGGGTTGGTTCCGCTCCTGGGCTTATTTGAGCCAGGCTTGATTTCCCTTCTCAGCCCAATCCAGCTTAAAACACTCTTTCATTCATTCATTGTATATTTATTATACAAAATAATAATGCACATGTTTGATTAGGAATGAGGATTTTAAATTATCAGAATAAAATCAAGGGATGAAATTTATTGCAAATGTTGCATGAAAAGTGCAAGTATATGTTGAACGTCACAAAATAAAAAGACACAGAAAGATAAAGAAAAAGAGAGAAAAAGCCATTGCCAATATTACTCTTTTAATAACAAGTGTTGTATAAATAATGTTGAACCACAGCAATAAAATCTGGGTTGGATTACAGTAGATTTTGTAAGAATCTTAATTCCAGATTGCTTCTAGCAGAAAGCTGCTCAAAACCGCTATCTGCAGATCTTCCCCAGTAATAATGTTTACAAGATTAGTGATTTTGGCCCAAGAAACCTAACCAGGGGCGGTAAAGTTTAAAGTTAAAGTTAATTTCCATTGATATTACTGCTACGAAAATGGTTTTGCTTTGATTAATATGTTTGGGTGCTGGTTTTGGTTCCATAGTTTGACTCCTTTCCCAGTCGCCCATGGTGTTTTTGAAGAGATGGGATTTTGATACCCGGAAAATCAAAAGCAATGCTTGGGGCTGTGTCATTTATGGTGTTTGGCCGCTATATGGAAAGTTTATCATATTCTCTGACAAAAACAAAAAAAAAAAATAAGGAAGGCATTTTTGCATGAGTGGGAACAATAAATGCTGAGCCAATCAGGGGACTGATAGCGTGGCCAGAGAAGAGACTTCAGTTTCATATCAAGAATCTACACATCAATCTGACCTTGCATTTTGCTCTATAGTTGGCTTCTCAGCTGTTGCCCCTCTTGTAACTCTCTCTGGCCTTGAATGCATTCCAAATGATTTACACATTCGGGTAGAGCCAATTACAAGTGCTTAACCTGGATATATATAAGCTAATTAAAAACTTGATTTTAGGATTAATCAATACATTTCCCTGCCAAAACTTTATAATGTAAAAATAAATGGATATTTCAAAGGTTAGGTGATAATTATCCCTATAATTATTTTTATCTTAATTACCCAAAAACATACTAAAAGAGCACTCACACGTTTCAAAGCATCCCCAAAGGCCTAACCCAATTATTTAACCAAGTTTTAATTAACCTTGTGCCACATACAGACAACTTTTCCTCCCCTATAAATAATCTTCCAAGTTTTCATTTCAAGGCCACAAAAACTTTGTGTCTTATTCCGCCCTCCCTTCCAGCTTCTATATCAACACTTCACCATCTTCAGTTTCTAACTAGCTAGGCTCATTGCTTTTGGCTGGCCTCTACTCTCCTTTATCGACAAAAGGAGACCCTCCGGAGGTAAAAAGGCCCTTAATTTGCAGATTTTTCCTTTTACCCAATAGGCTAAGTTTGCTTTTTGACTACTTGTTTGTTATGGTGAAATTTTTATCTCTAAATTTCATCTTTTTTTTTGTTTCATTAATTTATACTATTATTCATAAGGTTAAATGTTAATCCCTTAACCATTAATCCTTTTGTTCAAATGGATTTAGATTCGCCCTCTCTTCTTTATCAAGTGAAATTGTACATATAATATACATGTACTACAATTCAAATCCAAATTTGAATTATATTTATAGGTAGATAATCACAACCACTTTGTATGAAAATGACCGTTAATCCGTTATGTTAGTTTAAAGATTGATACGTGTTTGATGTTAAATTTTTCTGATCGATCAAGTGTGAGGCTAAAAGCTGTTAAAAATCTCTTTTTTGTGATGTCATTTTAAAACGTGTATAGTACATAGAATAAAATGAATTTTTTTGTGTATAAACTTCCCTAAACATGTATATAGTTATTACTATTTTCTCTTTCTTTTCAGAGATTCATTATCAATTAATTGTGATTGTAGATATATATTTGGAGCTTGTCTGACATAGATAATATAAAATTGAATGAAGAAGAACTATGGATGTTCATTCAATAATGATTGTTCATGTCTTTTTTTATTCATATAGAAACCTTAATTGTTGCAAAAGTAGTAAAAGCAATTATATGTTTTCAGATTTTTGTCATGCATGCATTAGGGTTGACCTTTTCGGAACCCTTTTTCTTTCATAGTTCTCAATTTCATGACCTGTGATGGGCAATAAGATGAGAATGGTGGGAACTTTGCTGTCTTCAAAGCAAAGTCTTTATTTCTATCAAGCAAACGTTTATCAGATATCATTAAGATGGTCTTGTTTTGTTGTCAATAAAACAAAAACTTTTTATAAGGAAAGTAAAGCTGGACCAAAAGGGGTGCCTCAGATTAAATTGAAATCTTTTGTGCTCAAAGTCAAATTATTCCCTCCTTCGCTAAGGTGCCAAATGTAAAAAAATAGCGTTACCCCGGGCCCACTCCAAAGGGTAAAAATGGCCCAAAATCTTCATGAAATTTGGTGACCGAATTTTTTTTTGGAGAAAAAAAAAACATAATCATGTCCCAAAATAAGGTTGGATAAATGATTAAAATATGAATTGAAATAGTGTTAATTAGTTTTTTTTTTTGAAGAAAGTATTAATTAGTGTTTTTGTAGTTAATAAATGATTAAAAAGCATTATACTTCAATAACCTAGAAATGGGTTTAAGAGATTTCTTCGGCGCCCAAATTAACAAATTTTGCATGCATAATTGAATTTGGTAATTTGGTTTATTTATTTATTTATTTATTTTGAGCAGAAGAAGATGCAGAGAAGTTCGAAGAAAACAGCTCATTCGGAGTTCCCCACATATGAGTTCAACGAGGATGAGTTTACTGGCAACCGCAATATGGTGGAAACATATCAGCAGAGTGAAACAGAAGCAAGCTTCTCGGGAGTAAGAACTAAACAAGAAGTGAAATTTTGCAGTTATTTTGACTAAGCAAACATCAGTTTTTCTTGTTCAACATTTCATCATAATCATCTCATCATCTTTCCTTGTATCAATTTAAAGCTAATTAACTTCATAGTAATGTTCACTTGAGGGAACTGTGCTCAACTGCTCATCAGGAGACAGGAGCGATTTCTGGAAGCATTACTCCACCTCGAAGAAATCAGCCAAATTCCAAGCAGAAGCTCCCCGTCTCTGATCTTAACAATCAACGCCTTGAGTCTCCTTCGGTGAACAATGCTCCAGTTCCAAACACTGGAGAAGCAATATCACAGACTCAGCAAACAGATGTACACAATTTCCATTTCTTCCATTCTTGGTTTGCCTATAAGTAAATATATATATATATATATATATATATATGAGGTTAATTAGCTTAGTCCTCTATGAAATAAAACTTTGTTTAAATTTGACCAAAAGGGTGTGAAACATCGATCAGCAAGAAATGATCAACCTCAGCTGTATCAAGTGAACGCCAATCCTAACAACTTCGGACGACGTGGTGCAAATGTTATCCATGAAAACCCAAATCCCTTGCATGTTAGTGCTCTCAACTTATGCAATTATATATTGGTCGAAACATCCTCCTATAACACGCTGCTAATTTAGATTTCCATATTATATGTAAGAGCCATAAAATAGTCACAATTCTAATTCAATCTTCCATAGCATTGGATATATATGTTGAACGCCCTTGTCTTAAAGAAAGAAAGAAAATAAAGTAATGTGATTTCTAGTATAGTAGTTATGTTTTTTGCATTTTCATGTGAACTTTCTTTAGCTTGGTCAATTTTTCCAGGAAGAGTTATTATAAACCAGAAGTAACTTAATTTCGTCATCCCTTAAGTTCTCTGTCAAACTTAGCCTTTTGTACTCTCGTTTGTTTGTTTAACATAAAGGATGCTGATTTTCAATAGGAGCAAGTAGAGAGAGTATCATCACATGCAGGTGGTATTAATGAAACTCTCCATCACCGAGGTGCAAGCTCCAACCAGCAGCCTCTCATGCAGCCTGCATATGTGGGGATTGAAGGCACTGATTCTTCACATGGTGAAGCTGATCGTGCCACAGATGCACCTGCACAACCAACAAGATCATCCTCGTTTCCTCTGATAATGGAGGCAATACACCCATTCCCTTTGGCGCTGGTACCCCCTTACTTCATGCCGATTATAGATAAACACTTTATTATACATTATGATTCCTACTTAATTAATTACATTAAGATCTCCCCTTATAGATATCATAGGCAGTTTGAAAGTGTAGCTTGTCAAACATGATGAACCATAACACACAATCTCTGTCTCTTATCTTGACAAGGCTGAAAGGATCCCAGAAAGTGCAAACCATGCGGCTCAATCATTTCACTCAGAAAATGAGGTCACTTCAGCTGAAGCTAATCAGACCCATGGTCACGTAGGAAGTAGCCAGCAAGCTGAGCTTCAAGGGTATGTTGATGCTTTTATTTTGTTTTAAATTAATGTTTAATGAAATGTTATTCTCTGTCAAAACATAAGTAAAGAGAGGCATGATCTTTTCCTCTTCCAACACATACACTTGTGTTAAAACTTGAAATGGAACATGTTTCTTGATAGGCCTCCGCTAGAATCACTCAATCGACACAAGAGAGTAATGTCTGCTGATCAGCTTGAACAAAACGGTACTGGAAACAATAATGTCCAGGACAACCAGCAAGCTCTTCCCTACCCGAATTTGTTCCCTCAAAACCTGGTGAGTATCAATAGTTCACTCAATTAAGCCAAAATCTATTAAGTAAGGTCAATATTGTAGGGTCAAGTATGATTTTTCTGACTGAGTTGGAGTATGTAATGAGCAGAGTGGGAGGGGATTTTGGAATGAAGGATCTGCACAAATCAACCAGCAGCTACCCTCTTGGCTCTCTACTACTAAGAATGATCCTTATAGGCCACTTTCTCCATCAGGGTAAAAAAATTGATCTAATAACATCAATTTTCTTATTTCTGGAAACAAACATAAACTCCTAGTATATGCACGAGTAATTAAGAACTACATATGCATGTTCTTGGTATTTTATATATATTTATTTGGATTTCAGGTCATCAGAAGTTAATCCATTCAAAGCAACTGGCAGTTCTGGTCCTCAGTGTTACAACTTCATGTCACCTAGAGCTTCTGCACCATTAAGGTATTGCAATACTAGCACTAAATATTTACTAGATCAAAATCTGGCTATCTTTGTACATTCATATTACACATTTGACAAAGGATATAATATAGTATTTATAGAACCATATTGTGATTGATTTTTCATATTTCTAATCTAGGCCAACGCCGTTAAATAATCCGCTACAACAGATTAATCAAGACCCCAATATGCCAAATGCAACTGACTCAGTACTGCACCATCCTTCTGTGTTTCCTAGAAGTCCAATACCCATGCAGCCGATGTATTTGATCCACCCTCTCATCTTTTATAAGTATAACTTGCAAAATAGACTTAAAAAAATATTGTGAGAAGCATCTATATGTTTCTTCTTTCTTTTTGAAAAATCAGGCCTCAGCATTACTCCTACCAACATGATCAAGTGCAAATGGCACCTGGAGCATATAATTCACAAACTTTTAACTCCTTTTTGCCTGAATCTTCTACGCCTTTGAATTTGAGGTAACTCTTGTCTTTCTTTCTAAATTGTTCGCCGAACAAGTAAGCCTTAGAAGAAATGGTGGGATGAATGCAATGTGGTTTCATCTTCTTTTGCACAATTTAGGACCCCAATACCGCGTCCGAATAATCATCAAGTCAATCCACTTGATGTATCAGATTTCCATTATCGTAGCCCTGTGCAACCCAGAGCCTCCTTACCTTCCAGGTACTCCTATGCTGGAAAGAAGTATTTTTCTCTCTTCCTCTTATTCCCCAAAGTAAAAGTAGTTTGAAGTTTCAATAAGGAATTATAACTCACAGGCTTATATATGGTCTCTAACCTTTTGTTTCAGTAGGGGATTCGTCTTCCAAGATTCCAGTGATCATCATCAAGATCATCGACTTAACCCTGCAGCCAAGCTGATGACAAATCAAATTGGTGGGCAAAGCTCCAACTTCACGCTGCAAGAATCTCCGATTTATTCAGGGTACCCATTTCTCCCTAACAATTTGCTTGTTTCAAGTGTGGAGCTGGTGTTATCTATAGAATTAATATTATTCAAACGGATAGACGAAGACGAACTTTCTTAGTGGTTCTAAGAATGTTATAATGGGATCCAAATCCCACGTTGACTATTAAGTTCTTCTAAAAGGCAACAATCCCTTTAGGCTTTAATATAATGGTGGATCGACGAATATGTTTAATATCAAAGATTAGCGCTTAGAAACTAGCTTGGTTAATTAATATATTAATCATTTTTAATTTTCAAAAGATACGTTGAGAAATAATTATTAATTTTTAATGGGTACTTAACTATGTAGTTATTTATTTATTTTTTTCCTTTTTTGATAGTTACATAGCTAAAGATAAGGCTATTCGTCTATTATGAAGGAAACCTTTCTATGTTATCATTTTTACTAATTATGTTTAAAATGTATTAATTGATAGATTTTATTATTGTATGGTAAACCGACATGATAACCAGCTTGGAGAAAATGTTTTCACGCCTCATAGCGAAATTCTTTGCGTTCTATGTACATCTTAATATTGTTCGATCTATTTCTATTTGACTTTCAGTTCTCAACTATTTCCGGCTCATCAGCAAGCAAGTAATCAATTCTCCATGAATCCTGCTACACCAATTTCACAGAACCAAAATTCCGAGCTGCCTGAAAATCCTATTTTGTCTGGGTAAATAAGTGGTTCCTCTCTATTTTCCTTTTGATCAGACACCAAATGTAGACCAAATAATTCCAATTAATGTGCCTGAGATATGATTTTTAGCCAATTGCCTGTACCTTTATGCTGCTTTGAATCCTGTCAAGCATTGAAAATTTCGTGAATGTTGAGAGCTAAATATATAATGTCATGTGCATGGAGAAATCAAGCAAGCTGTCTATATATATGTAGTGCCTAATAAATTGGCATTTTTTTCCTAATTTAGTCAATGAATTATTAATTTTGAGGCACTTGGCAGTTATTTTGCTGTAATTGCCATTGTTATCTGATGAGAATCAACTCAACTAATTTGTAGGTTACCAACAGCGGAGCAACAACGAGTGCTGAATCAAACTGCCAGACCCATTCCTAGATATGCTAGAACTGGGAATGCCCTGACAACCCTGGTCTTCAACTCATTACTTGAAGCAGTAAAAAACCTTTCCGATATATAGACAAGATTTTTCTTAGAAATAATATTCCTTAATTTTCATTACAATAAAACGAATATATATCATACAACCTTCTTGGCAGGATAAAAATGGTGGCACAAAATCTCCTTATCAGATAGATCCATCATCCCTGACCCTGAGCGGCCAAGATGAGGTACTCATCTAGCCAAACAATAAAGATACAAGTAATCTTTTGTTTCCTCTACTTTACAAATTTGTTTTTAAGTTGATTCAGCAAGGAAGTAGCCGGCGTCGACGAGGCCATGCAAGGAGCAGATTTGAAGCGGGAGAATCATCATCGTTCAAACGGTTCAGGGTACTTATATATTAACTTCCCTCACCCACTTAAATTCAACTTTGTGTGGAGAAAATAAATATTTTGATTATAATTAAGATGGTTTCAAACTTACCCTTGGTTGCTTACTTGACCAATCGCAGAGAGAATCCAATATGCCACAAGCAGCATCCAGTACCGCAGAACCAGTGGTCGATACTTCTTTATCTCTACAGAATAACGAAACCACTACTGCTGAAGTCATGGCCAGCCTTGATCTTGATCCAAGGTTGTTTTGTGCATGCATTATAATTGTCATAACTTGTTTTTGCTGCAATCCTGCATAAGTTTTCTTCAATCTTGAAAACTTAGCTAACTAAGAAAGTCTTTTATATGTTTTCAGGGCAATTAAAAATTCCCTTTATGATCCAATATTTGAGGGGCTTGGACTGCACATTGATCCTCATTTGAGACTGTTTGCCAGAAATAATTAACTGGCCATGGTACGTAATTGCTTGCTGAACCTAACTAAGCCTGTCATGATATACCTTACCAAGTTACCAAGGTTTCAAGCTTCAACCTCTGGAAGTAGTGAGGATCTGATTATTTTAACCTCAATTTTACAGGAGGATACATGTCGCTTTGATTGGCGAAAGGAGTACTCTGGAATTTCCAACAGTTTGGTATTGCAAACCAACAATTACAGAAGAACTTAAGTTTTATGATCAATGTTAATTAGAGACAAATTGTTATATTCTGGATGTTGGGGTTAATTTCTTTTGAAGCTGAATTTGATTTGGAGTTTACAATATTTGAACATGATGTGTAAAACCGGCACATGTGATATTCTGGTTACTCATTAGCTGGAAAAGAAGGTTTTCATTAATTATGGATGGATATTCGTGTAGCCCAAAACCCTTGAATCTCCTCGTTGAAGCATTTGACTCAATGGCATGAATCCCCTGTAATACTCGAGAGCAGGATTGGATTTCCCTTTACCTAAACGAAAAAGAAGAAAAAGAGCTTTGATAATTATCGATATAAAAAATATTAAAACCTGTCAGGACAATTTAAGCATGAATTGCGTGTAAGCTCTCCCCAAAATCTGCTTCAGCCAAACAAGAGTTTTAACTTTTAACTGATCGGAGCAACATAAAATACACAGTTTGGTTGGTATCATTAATTTGCATCCGGTATTGATCAGTAACGTATAATGCTGTCATCTTTTGATCTTATTTTGTTGTTGATAATTAAACAATATATCTCGAAGGACCAGAAACCATTTTTTGTCTGTATTCTGAAGGGTCACTCTCAGGTTCATGACACTGGCGGCAAAGCTCGCTGCATTGAAGCAGCAGCAAATCTGGTCAGTGCTCATATTACAAGAAATTTGACATTTAACAATTTACCCCCTGAACTTTTTTATAATTTTACATTTTACCTCCTGAACTTTTATCTGGAGCATTTTACCTTGGACTTTTATTTTGAAACCCAGTTATATATGAAAGCATGAAGTCATTTACTTGGACATTCCACGTTAGATTTTCTTGCCATGTGGACATTCGTGAAAAATCAAGGGGTAAAATGTCCAAAAATAAAAAAAAAATACATGTAGCAAAATGATAAAATTTTAAAAGTGCGGAGAGCAAAATGTGAGTTGACTGTGAGTTGTTGGAAGTCGATGGGTCCCATCTCCATTTGATAGGGACATCTGATGTGGAATTTTCACGTAAACGGCTTTACGGTTTCATTGACGAAGGGGTAACTAAGTTTCACAATAAAGTTTTAGGAGGTAAAATGTCTCAAATTAAAGTTCATAGAACAAAACAACCGATTGTAAAAAGTACACCGAGTGTATATTAAACCAGTTAACAATATACCGTTCACAATAATCTTTTTAAAAGGGATGAAAATCATCTGTCCCATTTTAGTCTCACTTTATGCTTTATTTATCAGAACGCGTCACATGTTCTATTCATTTAATTCTAATTATTTTTTATTTGGTTTTAGGGATTTTTTAAACAAAAATTTTTTAAACTATTCTAGAGAGAGAAAAAAAATCTCTATAACAAAAGTTTAGCCACAAATTAAACTTTTTTAATTTTGAGAGTAAGTTTCTATATTTATGATATTATTGGGTAGGGTTTTAGTTTAAATCAAGAAAAAAAATAATGATTTTTTTATTTATTTTGTTAAAACTAGACAGAGAATAAGAGGAGTTAAATGAAGGAGACACGTGGTAGACTATAGTATATGGCACTGTGATGAGGCAGGAGATTTTTATTCTTTAAAATGTTGAATATAATGTTGATTATTTCATATTCATTTAAGGCTCGTTTGGTAGGAAGGAAAGAAAAAGATAAGGAAAAAATTTTTTTCAATCAAATGGTTGAGTTATAAAATAAAATGTGTAAATCATAACCAGTAAAATGAGTGAATTTTTTTCCTTATCTATTTCCTTCCTACTAAACAGACTCTTATTGATCTTCAAGTAATTCTCTTAAACTTCTTTTCTTGTTAAGAACTTTTTTTCTATCAAATTAATATAATTATTGTGAGAAATATCAATTTTGCTAATATACCCTAATTAACATAATTAACAATTGAGTTGCACTTTTTGAAATTAATTAAGTTTTGCTTTCAAATTTCAATTACCCAAAATAAAGAGAGATTACATCTGTATATGATATGACTTGATGAGTTGTTGACAAAATTGCCTCGCCAAACTTGGTAGAAACATTTTCCTATGCATAGATGATAGAATTAATTTGAAGCGTTAGTTTTGAGTTTTGACTGACTGACTACTCAACTCGTTTGAAGTCCGCGATTTCGTCCCCTTCCTTGTTTAATTCTTCTTCCTCTATCTCCGCCTCCCTCCTCAACGGCTCGACGGACATGGCTGATGTGAAGACGAGTGGGAAGGACAAAGTGGGCGTTGTGGCTGCCAAAGCTTCTTCATCTGTCGTCGTTGCCGGTTCTCAGCCGCCAACACTTCCCAGCCTTCCACCGAGAAAGAGGTCTGAATTATTTGATGAATACTACATGTTATTCTTCTTTCTGTTTAAGGAAGTAACTAATAATTTTATGTTCTTTTTGGTCTTTAGGTTCAAAAATGTAATTTCCAGACAAGTTCAAGATCTAATTGATGAAACATGGCGGAGCCACCGGAGCGTGTAAAAAACTTTCATTTTCATTGAAATTAAGAAAATCAATTCTTTCTCTTCCTTCTCCCTTCACCCTTTTTAAATCTTCATATATACATTCTTTTGACATGCATGGCAGTGACGAAGAGGAGCTGGATGAAGATTCTATTGACGACGATGATCAGGTAAAAATGATCACAATAATTTCTCCGGCAGAATAATCACCTATAGTTTTCATTGAAAATACCAATTAATTTAAAACAATTTTTCTCAAATATATATATACGTACGTAGGTTATATTGGCGTATATATCCAACTTATCATTAAAGAGAAATTAAATTCACATTTTTTTGTCGTCAGAGACAAATCAAACTTCCCCGTGGAGCTTATAGAGTTCGCCCTTATGAATAATGATAATATTATTTTGAGCCAATTAGTAAAAGAAAAATTCTCAAAAGGGAATAAATATGTACTCAATAAATACAATTCTAGTTAAATTTCTACTTTAGAGATAAATTAATTAATTTGGTCCCTATATATAGTAGTACCCTTTTCCACAGTGATAATCTGATTGATTATATTCTGGCTCAGGATGAAATTGATGCAGTTATTCGAGAATTGGAGATGATACTCATGTTAACGCGACAAAGATTACAGGCAATGTTGAAGAGACTCAGGTATATTAATACAATTCAAGTGCCGGCCGGTTAAGCTAGCCTTTCCGGCTCTCCCCAGTTGCTTTTTCTTTCTTTTCATTACTATTATTATATGAGTTGTTACTTTTTATATACCTTACTAAATGAAGGAAACAAAATAATGAAGTAAATTCGGCTATATTTGGTACATGAAAACATTTTCTGTTTTCATTCTTTAAAAAATATAAAAAAAAATTATCATTTAAGATATATATAATTTATAGAAATGTATACAAGTTTTAGGAAATAAAAAAATGAAAATGGACCTAAAATTAAGAATAATTTTTTTAATCTTATTTCTAGGTTCATTTTTTAAAATATGCATACATTTCCTCTCACAATACATATCTTAAATGGTAATTTCTTTATATTTTTTAAAAAATAAAAATAGAAAATATTTTCTCATACCCATAGTCTCATTTTGCTATTGATGGTGCTGATTCTATATCAGATGGAAGGCCTTAGCCGGTGCCTGATGCATGGGGAATTGTCTGAACTTAACAGAATAAGGAGCTGAGGAATGTTGTTTTCTTTAGAAAATTAAAAGAAAATATATTCTTCAAGTAGTTTTTATCAGGGTTGTTTTCTGTCTCTCCCTGATGTAATTAACCCTATGTGCCATTTTACTGTTTTGGTCTTTAAATATTAATTGCATATGTAATAATGAAATTATGTTCTATATTAATTTTGAGATGATTTCCTATGTGTGTTTACTCTAATTTCTATTATAATAGGGTAACTCAAAACGTTTTGTGTTTCTTCTTCATATCATTGAGATAAATCTGGCCTTAATTAGATTAGGACTCCGCATCAAAATCTTTGAATGACAATTATCAAAACCCTACCAGCTGTTATAACAAACATTAAGAACAATGCCACAATCCTTAATTTGGGAATGATAATTCTCTACGGAAAACTTCACCTAATTCTAAATTTTTATTATTCCTTCATTATATGCAGCCATTCATTAGTCAAAGGCCATGGTTTATAATTGTATACTCTCTTGTATATTAATTATAATTCCTTCAAAGTAACCAACTATATATATATATATATAGTTTTGGCCTCCTCAAGAATTGAAGTCCGAACCACAAAACCCTCATAAAAAGGAAAAATTCTGAACCACTGTTGATTAATGTATTATACATAAAATTATTAATTAGCCAGTTTTTCATAAACCAAAAATAGTTGGCCATAAATTATGTTCTTATCCTACTGATCAGTCATTAAACTTAAGTTGGTTCACAATTTTGTAAAACTAATTTGAGTTAAGTTAATTACTATTTGTCCCTCAAATGGGCGCGGAACCCACACAATTCTCACCTGGCAAACAGGGAGGCTTTCATGGCTCTGGCCAAGAGGGCTTTAACATTTTTTTCCATGTAAAAGCCAAACTTTACAAAGCAAAAACCAGGCAGGGAATCTTCATTTATTAACTTTTAATTATGCATAGAGTGTGAGAAACCTGGCATTAGTTTGGTACACTAACAGACAAAAAACTGATGGCATTTTTGCATGCCTTATTTCAAGTGTTGTTTTTGGCCGTTAGAAACAGTGGGGACAAACCCATTTAATTACATACTAATTTTCGGTTTATGGAGTTTTATGGGCAATTTAGTCATTCAATTGTGGGTGGGAGGGCGGGAAGAGGAAGATCTTTCAAATAATACTAACAATTACCAAGATTTTATCATATAGAGTACATTAGTATAGTAATTAGGATATTCAATTTTGATGTTGAGATCATAAAGCTAGGGATTGCAAAGCTTTTACAACCTCCTACTAGTTTATAGTTAAGATAAAGATATATTCTTTTGTTATTGAAATATATACATTCAAATTTAACGGAACGAAATCATTGGTTAGAAATTAGAATCATATTAAAACGACAAAAATGAATTTTATTGCAATAATAGTTGAAAATCTTAGACTAACGATTTTAACTGTTAACTGTAAAAGATTTTATTGTCGTATTATGTTACATAACTAGAAAAATATGAAATTTAGTATGATAAATGTTTTTTACACGCTTCCTTCATTCCAAATTTCAAGTAGGATTATCAATGATATATTTAAATAAATTATATAATAGATCTTCATAAACACGTGTAAAGTCGATTATGAATTGAAAATAAATGGAGATATGATTTGTAATTAACTTTTAGAAGAAAGTGATCTATTGAAATCTCAGATAAACAGTAATCATGCAGCGAGAAGAAAAATACCCTAAACTTATATTCTAACGTTTCCATTCAAAAAAAAAATCTAATGCACATCTACACAATATCTGTTTGTTTACTTTGTTCTTAGAGGAACCACCTCATATAATCTATTTTTGAGACTAATTTTTTTAAAAATAATGACGATAATTGTAGCTTTGTATTTGATGATCTTTGTCCCAAATACCCTTGAAAAAAAAAAAAAAAAACCCTACCACTATGAAACTTCAAAGCGTTTCTTGAGTGGCCCCAAACAGAAGTGGGGTTGCATGTGCATACTTGCCATGCATAGCAAACACCTGTCAGACCCTAACCTTTCACTTCACCTATAAATGCAACCCAAACCTTCTTCATTTCTTCGCTCACTACTTTTACTCAGATAGAAGCATTGCTCTCTTCTTCTTACTTAGGTCTTTAGGAAGCTCTCTCTTTTTTTCCGAAATGGCGGCCGACAAGCCAATGCTCAAGGGTGGTGAGGAGAGGTCTCATGAAGAGCAGCCTCCAAGCAATGGTAGCCAGCCTTCCAGGACCTTCGCCCGGCTCCCTGACCTCAACAGCAGGTATATGATATCCTTCTCCTTTTTGTTTATTTAACAAAAAGAAAATATTGGTATATTACACATGCTTTTGTAAAAAAAATGAAGTCGAAAACATGGTTCTGATTTGATTTTATTCCCGTGTCTCTAGCCTCACTGAGATTCCTAGTGATGATGATTATCTTCCTGATTCAAAGTCAAACAGGTAAAAGTCCGAAACAATTGTATATATAGTTTCATTTTTAGTTTTTCCTTTTTTTTTCCCTTCCTCTTATGGATATGTATTCATAAAATAAAAACGTGCAGTGATGATGAAGAGTATGGAGACGAAGACCGTGATGATGGAGACGAGGTTTAGCTCATATTGATATTACTTAATTAATTATAAATTATATATAGTTATTTTTCCTTAAATAAAAACTTGATTTGGTTATTTTACTTACGGCTTTCCATGGTGGCCATATACACGAAAAATCACAGGACATAATGCAAGAGCTTGCTCAGGTCTTCATTACCCGTGAGCTGGCAATTCTGATGACCTGGTTTATCTCGCTATCCCACTCTTTTATAACTGTTGTTCAATTTTCATTATTTTCCAGAAATATTTTCGATCTAACTTAATAAATCTTCTTTTCTTTTTGGTACGTTTTCCACCTATCTGGCCTGCCTGGCAAAACATGCAGGATGGAGGTAATATCAAATTGTATCCCATTACAATTTGTCACCTTCATGCTTTGAGTCTGTAAGGAGGAGCAGATTTACTTAGTTAGCCAAAATTAAACCATCTGATCTGTTTTTCTCAGGAGCTTCGCCGTGAAATCCTTAAGATTCGTGAAGAGCTGCGCATTCTGCAAAAGAAACTGGGGTTAGTACCCTGCAAACTTAAATATATATTCTAATCGCTGATAATCTCTCTAACAGGGAGACCCCGGGCCTGAAACCCTTTCTATTTCATTGCATGCATGGACACATCTCTTCAGTCTTCTCTTGGAGACCAAATGTAAAAATCAAGTTGAAAATTAATGTAGATTATTAATAAAACAGGAGAAAAATCGGCCGGAATCTGGTTTTTCATATACTTTGCATGGCATAAAATTAATGGTAATTAGTACTGTTGATTGAAGCAGATTAAACCCCTAGCTAATTACAGCTCTGGTGCTTGATGGGCAGTTTGGATGGTCAAGGCAATGCGGGAGACGCCTTGAAAAGCTCAATCAAGTCACTCTGGGGTTATGTTAAGCGAGGGTTAAAGTCAGTTTGGTCCCGTTTGAAGGTTTTAGCTTTTGCAATTGACAGTTTCATGGGCCCTGCATTTATGCAAGAGGGAAGGAGATATTCAGTTCATCCTGCCCGTTTTTATTAAGGTGTTCGTCGTTTCTCTTTATGTTTGCTTTGTTCTGGTTCCAGTCTCTTTATTGGAGACCTCCCCTTTTAATATTTATGAAATAAAATGTCATTCTTATATAGAGTGACGCTTAGTTCTCTATATTGTCGTGGTTCAGTTCTCTCTCTCTCTTCAGTGTTACTTTGATATTGATAAATATTTAGATCCCAATCTCAATGAACGTTCAGTCCTTTTTTTTTTCAAATATCAAACTTAGCAACGATACCAACATGATAGATTCAATGAAATAATCAGTAAAGAAAAAGTATTATCATCTTAAAAGAAATATATTTATTGAATTGCATATAAGCCAACAATGATCACAAAATTTTCTATTCTCCAACCCTCATTTTAACTATTGAAACATGATAAATTTCGCATTTTCCAACAAAAACTAACAAGTGTTTTCGTATGGTGATTGTGAGAAACACCATCCGAGGAAAATGATGTTTGGCTTAGACATTATTCTTGAATCTGCTGACTCCAATATCAAATTGTCAGTAGGAATGATTAATATTTTCCGTTTCTTAGGTCATTTCTATAAGAGTGACATAGATAATAGGAACGGAGAGAATGAAGCAATAGCGTAGTCGGATGTGAACCTTCTGCAGGAATGGTTGAAGGTGGACATGGCTTTGTACCATCAAGATAGCCACTGAGTTTGTGGCCAATTAAGAGGGAAGTAAATTGCGCACGCCAAGAAGGGTAATTTTGAGAGGTTAGTTTGATTGGAAGTTGAGCACCAGCGTTAATGGTGATCAAAGGAGAGGTGTTGGAAGAATTTTGAAGGGTAGTACTGAGAACCGGGGTGTTAGTAGAGGATGAGGAATTTGTGGAAGAAGTGGTGGTCATGGTGAAAAAAAAGTCTCGCTAGAGAATTAAGCTCTTGATACCATATAAGAGTGACAGAGATAATAGGAACAGAGAGAATGAAGCAACGAAAAGACTTGCTGCCTCTGTATATTTTCTCTATATTTATACATGATACAAGATCAGATAAGCACAACTGAAAATACATTTGACTACAGATAACGATATCACTAAGTTAGGCTAAGCTAGGAGTTTATCTTATCAGATATCAGGAATTCAAGATATTCAAATCAGTCTTCCCTCCAATAATTTCACTTCAATTCCTTATTTCCTTCCTGCCATATTGCTTATACATGCAGCATTAGCATCCAAACCCTCATTTAAGCTTTCATCACGAAGGAAGATCAAGTTATTTACGCTTTACAAGTTTTGAGTGCCTTGTCAAGGATACGAAGCATATATAGTGCATTCCTCAATTCTATGCGTTCCATACCGGAGAGCTTCTTTTGGCTGACCATTTTCACCAAATATTCAGACTCTAATCTGCTGGCCTTTCTCAAGTAGAGAAGTTTTTCGCCACCAAATTAGATTACAACATTGAAATAGATAAATAAAACCTTCATTGCCAGGAATCGGGCTCCTTGGAAGAATATGCTAATCGGTAGACTTCTCATATTAATAACGGGTAACCTCTTTCTTCACAGCACAATGCCATTGCAGTTAAGAGCTAATTCTCTTATAAAAACCGGGCAATATTTAGAATCCAAGTTTTTATATACAAATTATATCATCCAATTCTGAGTACACGAGATCAAGTCCCAGTTCGGTTCCTTACTTGGATTGTTCTGCTCTGCTTATTAGGTCGGAGAGGAGGAAATTCTGATAGATATAGAATGAGGAAAAGGCAATGCATACATAAATATATTTCATTGCCTCGTTTCCTGCCCTGAATCCCGGAAGGAACCACCTGCTATAAAACATGCTAGCTCTAACCTCATTCATCTACCACCTGTGTTTGTGTCTCCGTGGAGTGTGAGAACCCTCTTACCTTAGTTGAACAAGATTGAAAATGAGAGTTTTGTGATAGTCAAACTAACATTTGCAACTTAGCATCCGAGCATGATCCCCCGACTGAAAGACAGAGCTTAGATATGTTAGACACCTGACAGCAGTTGGTTGATTAGCCTCAGATATGCTAGCATAAGACCATTCATATCCCAAATATGAGTTCCGCTAACTAAAGTCTCGCTTGGCATTGTTACCGTTTTCTGTTTTCTGTTGCCATTTGTTTGGCATTCCGCTAACAACTGCCTTGCTGAATTAGCATTGGATCCAGCAGAAACTTGTCACTCAGAAATTTCTTTGAATGCATTAAGATCAACTTTTTCACAATTTACTTAGTATAAAGCTAAGAATGAAACTCCAAAATTAAATTAACACAAGAACAGAGTCTACAAAGTATAATGGCAAGGCGATCAAATGTTGCATTGATCAAACAGTACCAACTGGAATTCATTTAACAAAATGATCATAATCAACTGGTCCACTGGTTTAAATATAGAAAATTTCGTACACTAAAGACTAAACAAAGGGCAAAATAACATAAGATACACCATCAACATTGTAACCCAAAACCTAGAAACGCTCGTTTCTTGGCACAGGACTAATTCTTCCTTCTCTTGAAGAGACAGAGCCTAAAGAGTTGAGACTAGCGAGGCAGAGCGTCTGCGCAGTATGCCCCGCCGAAAGGCCCGAAATCAGTATTATATGGTTTTTTCCTTGAAACTAACCTTAGTATTGAGAGTTATCAAACACCCAAGGTTCATGCAAGAAAAGCTCCCGCCCATTCCTTTGCACGGTCCCGGCCGCTATATCTTCAGCACGTTTCCTAGCTGCCTCAGCTTTCTTAGCCGAAGCATCGGCATCCTGAAAAATCACTATCTTTTACTGATAAATACATTCGGAGAAACAAACCCGAACAAAATTCGAAGATTTCATATTTTAATTGTAAATTGAAAATATTAATTGCTTCGTTCTATCATTTTCTAATGCATGAATGCAATTTATTGGAAATTCGGAGAAAATTGAGTAAGAGAGCAAGAACTATGGAAACCCTAATTGACATAAACAATTAGCAGAAATAGAAATCAACGATTCATATAGGCAAAAATATACAGAGAAACGAAGAAAGAGAGAGAGGGAGACCTTTTGGCGCTTCCAAGCGAGGAATTGTGGTTCCGTAATTAGGCTGGCCCTTGGTTGTTCGTTTTCTTGCTTCTGTTCTTCCTCGGCTCCCATTTTGCCTTGTCCTTTCTGTCCTCCCAATTAGAGCCCATAACTAGCGTATTTGTTCAGACTTCGCGTATGTTCTTACTTGCTCCTAAACGTTACCGTTTTGAGAAGTATAATAACTTTTTTAATTATTAAAATAAATCCACATCCTATGTAGATTGATCAACTAATTTATTTAGATTATGTTTGGTAAATGAAAACATTTTATGTTTTTTATTTTTTAAAAAATATAAAGAAATAACTATGTATGATAGGTGTAGTTTATAGAAATGTATGTATGTTTTAGAAAATGAAAATGAAAATGGATCTAACATTGAGAACAATTTTTTTTTTAATCTCATTTTTAGAACCATTTCATTTTCATTTTCAAAAACATGCATATATTTTCTCTCACAACACATATCTTGCATAGTAGTTTCTTTGTATTTTTTAGAGAATGAAAACAGAAAATGATTTCTCATACCAAACATAACCTTAGTCTCTCTTTTTCAACTTATTTATTTGAATGACATATATTTGCTTTTTGGATTTATGTTATGATTAATACCCAATTTAGTCCATAAATCTATAATCTTCTATAATCTATATAAAAGTGTAATTTGGGTAAGAGGTTTACACCTATTAAATATTCATTTTTTCATTAACATATTTCAAAAATGCCATTAGATTTGGATTCTACCTTTTATCTTGGACTTTTAAAAAATATGAATTTTAGTTTTACTTTTTACATTAGGCTTTTAATTAACATATTTCAAAAACACTATTGGATTTGAGCTCTATCTTTTATATTAGACTTTTAGAAAATATGGATTTGGGTTTTACTTTTTACATTAGGCTTTTAATTAACGTATTTCAAAAATACTATTGGATTTGAGCTCTATCTTTTATATTAGACTTTTAAAAAATATGAATTTGGTTTTTTCCTTTTGCATTAGGCTTTTAAAAAATAAGTAATTAAAAATTAAGATTTTAAAGGAATTTTACTCATTAACGTCTAAGAATGCCATTGGTTTAAATTGGGTTTAAATATAAGGATTTTAAAGGGTTTTTACTCATTGATATTCAATAATGCTATCCATTTAAATCGGATTTTACACAATTAAAAAGTACAAAATTAAGAGTTAGAAATGTGAAATGGATGGGTTAGATATAAGTGATCATGGGTCGGGCCGGGCCAAATTCGATCTGGGCTTTGACTAAGGAAAAATAAAATATGGCTTTGGCTAGGTCTGGCCCCGGCCCGACTATTCGAGCTTGGTCATATGACCAAGGCCGCACAAAAAGCCCATATTTTTTCCCAACACCTAAATGAAAATTTAAATAAATAATAATAATAGAATAATCTAAAATAAACCCAAATTTAAGGTCTAATATTACACCATAGAGTTCACATAATCAAATTCAATTAAAGCTAAAAAATAGAACCCTGTCCAAACTCCACACCTCATATTAAAAGTCTAAAATAAATAATAACAACACAAATGTCCACATAAAATAGCACAAAGTTAGATTGTCAATATTTCTTCTTTTTGAATAGCTTTCTAAGTTGACAAATCTTCCATGTTCATCTTCTCAACACCTACGTTAGTAATAAGTAACATTAATCAAGATGTGCAATTAGCTAAAATCAATAAGAAGAAGTATAAAATAAATTAATAAAAATCAAAACCCACATTAGCAGTTAGCACCTAGCAAATCATACATATACCCATTCAACAAAAGTCAAAACCCACGGCTTAGAACATTTACATTTAGAAAATCATAGACCCATTTAACAAAAATAAAAACTTACAATCCATGCACATATAATCAGAAAAATAAGTAAACAAGTGAGTTTTACCTTAGATGACAGGTCTAGCTTGAAGAGTTGGAAACCGATTAAATGAGTAGATGCAAACTTTTTTTGATTTTGAGATTTTAAGGGATATGAAAGTGGAGGAAATATGAGAAATTAGAAAGAGAAATAGACAAGATTTGAAAATTGTGAAAATAAAGAAGAAATATGAGAGTAATCTAGAGAAATCGAGAGTGATCTTGAGAGCAAATGGGGTTTGGTGGTTGAGAAGGCTAATCCTAAAATGAGAGAGATGAAGATTGAAGTGAAGAGTAAAAAATTAGTGTTGGATGCTGTTCAATTGTTCAAATGAGAGTGAAAGCCGAATAACAAAGAGATAAGAGTTTTGGTGCGGATGCCACTGACAAATAGATTGTCAAATGAAATGAAAAACAAAAGCTTTTACAAGCAGCAGCCCCAGTCACGTGAATTCTTAAACTTAAGAAAAGATTTTTTTTATTAAAAACATTTTTTATTCTATTTACACTTACATGTAATATTTACGGATAATAAATATACATTATATATTATATATATTATATATACATTATAAATTTGGGTCGGGTCCTGGTTGGGTCGGGTCCGGACTTCAAACATTATGTACAAGGCCCGACCCATTTTTAAAATGGGTTTCATCTTCTGTCCAAGGCTCGGTATTCAGGTCTAATTTTTTGTCTAAACCCTCCCAAATTTCGGACGGGCTTTTGGGTTTGGGCGAGTAGTCCGGCCCTTAAGTAGGTCTAAGGTTCGGGTCAGATTGGCCCAAAGAAATTTTTAAACTATTCAAATTTCGAGTCATTTCGATTCGAGCTGTCACGTCATGATTCAGGTTCAGGTTTTCAAGTCAATCAGTTTTGGGTTTTTTCTGGTTTAACTCTCAAATCTTTCGAGTTTAGCCCTTGGGTTTTTCGGGTCATTCAAATTTGAGATTTTGGGTTTTCAATTATTTAAATTGGCATGTCGAGTTATTTTAAATTTATTTATCAGTTTTTATGGGTTAAACTCTTGGATCAATTGGGTTTCGGGTCATTTGGTTGTCTAATTAATCGGGTTTAAGATCAGTCAGGTTCAGGTTGTTTATTTTTTTCAAAAATCAAATCGGGTTAGATTAGTTTCGGATTCTAGTTGGTTAAACGAATTTCTCGAATTAGCATAACACGTTGTATCATGTGCGATGCACGTAACATTAAGACTAGTATATATAAAAGTACGAATGTTATATTTAAATCACCTAATTACCCATTTGTTTCTAATATATTTCGAGAATATCATTGAAGTTATTGAGCTAAATTAAAACACTTTATTTATCTTTTTTTAAATATTTTTATATATTTATTAAATGAAACAATAATTAATCTATTTTACTTTGATCATAATTAATTTACTATTATATTATCTTAAAGAAAATAATTTAATTATCATATAATTTTATGTAGATCAATTTAAAGTTTACTCTATATGTTAATTATCATTCATTTTAATGTAGTTTATCTTTTTAAAAAATTAATTAATTGATTAGTTATTATTATTATTATTAATAACGGATTTTATCACGTGCAAAACACGTAACAAGATGACTAGTTATACAAAAAATGATAAATTGGTCTCTAAATTTTTATTTGAGACAGATTAGTCCCTTAACTTTTATTTTGAGACAGATTAATCTCTAAATGATCAAAAACTTGCCGGATTAATAGAGATTAGTCCCTAACCTTTTATTTTGGGACAGATAAGTCCCTAAGTTTTCTTTAATTTTTTCTCATTCAGGATTTATTTATCCTAAAATAAATATTCAGGAAATAATTTGTCTCAAATAAAAGTTTAGAGACTAATCTGTCTTTTTTGGTATAGTTCAAGAATCAATTTAGGTATTAAGTCTTTATTTTTATCGTGTACAAAATAAAGATGATTAAATCCTAGAAATGATATGAAAATTCTGATGAGCAGATAAAACAAGCTGCTAACAAGTAAAATCCCTCATCAAAGCATACAAAATTAAGTAGCCAATTTATTTTTTCAAGCACTGGCCAAAATTTTATTCAACTTTTCTTGAATATATATTCTTGATTAAAAGTCATTAACCAAGAACTGAAATAGAAAACCAAAAACTATGTGAAGCCATCAATTCATCAGCAGTTGTTGGTGCTTTCAAATTAAGAAGCAAGGCATGCATCTACAGCTTCAGCAACGGTGAGGAAAATCCATTCTGCTCCAATCTTGTCTATACATTTTGCTTGCTTCAGCTTGTGTGTGACTTGCCACCTTAGATTCACCAGTGCCAACTGCAGAAACATGAAGAATATGTAACCAGAGATGTTAAAATTTTACCAAGTAAAGATGGTGATCGCGCTGCAATAGGCTTACTTTTATGCCTAATGAAACCAGCTCTTTGTGCAGTTCTTCCAGTGCTAGAATTCCAGAAGTGTCGATGTTCATCACATCTGTCACAAAGAAGAGCAACTTAGTGGTTGTTGTTTTTTAATCTTTGGGTTGATTTTGAGACTGTAAGATTATTAAACTCACTGGACATGTCAAGGATTAAGAATTGAACTCTGTCTTTTGCAGTTTCTTCTGTTTCATTTTCTTCTTCTGTTACGCACCTAATGATTCTGAAATTAAAAGGGAATACAATGTTAATTGTTAACTAAAAGATGGGCCACCCCCCCCCCCCCCCCCCCCCCTCCCTCCTATCGTGAATTATTTCCATTGCAGATATACCTTTCTCTGAGAAAATTGGCATTAGCAAAGCAAAGTAAGCCAGAGTTTACGCGAAGTGTCAAGATGCCTTGTGTTTTAATGGCCATGGGGTATTGATCTATCTCACAAAAGATATCTGTTCTTGGTAGTCTGCCTAGTTGTCCAATGCCTGGTCGGATGGAATTCAGCAATAACTTGGCAAATGAGATAATTACCTGCAAATTAATGGAAAATTTCCCAATTAGGAACAACTATTGATGCCTCTTCCCATTTGACATGCAATATTGTGGCATGGTTGAATGTTATCAATTAACTTTCAAACAAGGTATCAAATTTGTAAAAAGTTTCATTAGCACTTTATGCAGAACTACTGTATATCATAGAGGTCCAGATGCAATTGTAATTTAATAGCAGGCCGAAAGTGACAGATAGATGGAAAGTGGTGGACAGAAATCACAACAGCCAAGGGGGTTGACTCTAAGTCTTGGAAAATTTACTTTTCAGAAGGTGTGGTGACTGGTGAGACTTTGAAGAGTTTCTGACTTGCTGAGTATGGACTATGGATGCTAAATTATCAGCTCAATTATGAGATGGAACCCACAAGTCATAAACAATTTTAAGTTCTTTCAATTTCGACCATTGGATATTTGAAAGAGTAGAGCATATGATGGATTGATCATATCACATGTTTCCAGCAGAAAATAAAGAAGTTGCCTGATTGGTGATTGTTGCAGGTAACTTCTTTTCCTGGATTGGTACAAGATTCTTTTCTAATAATTATGGGTAAATTGCAGGTCATTCTCTTGCTGAAGCCTACCCACCCTAGCTGCCTATCTGCTAAAGATAATTATTGGAGCCTGATGGCGCCATAGGCTTCCTAGACATTACAATCTAAAACTTACAGAAATATTGTGGTTCAAAATATTTTCCTGATAATGAAAGCAATGAAAAGAAAATTTCAAGAAATTACCGCAACTAGAAGACCGATCTCCACCGACGCGAACAAGACTCCAACAAAGGCACCGACGCAAGCTAGGAAGTCTAGTTTGTCAACTTTCCAGATATAGTAAGCTTCATGAATGTCAATAAGTCCAGGGAGTGCTGACAGAATGATGGAAGCAAGGATAGCCATGGGAGTGTAATACAAGAGCCTGGTAAACAATTCCAATGCTAATAGCACTGTAATGGCCATAACTATATTTGACACTACCGTCTGGCAGCCGGCGCTGAAATTCACAGCAGTCCTGGAAAATGAACCTGCCAATAGAAATATTTCCAAATTATGTAAGGATTATTATTCTATACATTGTCTCTCATCAGTAAAATCAAAATTGATACAAATTGAACAGGAAGCTTGCCGGTTGCCACATAGCAAGAAGTTAGAGATCCTGCGAGGTTCATGAAACCCATTGCTACCATTTCCTTGTTCCCATCTAGATGGTAACCTTTAATTGAAGCAAATGATCGTCCCACAGCAATCGCTTCCTGAGATAAATATGTTTAAATGAGGTGAAATTAAGCAAGTGAATTTTTTATTTTTATCTTGACAGTGGACAAAAAGTGTATAAAAATATGTAATTTTACTCACAGTGAGAGCAATAATAGCAGAAATTAATCCAGCTTTGGCTGCTTCTCCAACATGTGGGCCTTTAAACTGTAACTGATGAAGTGAACTTGGATTCAGGCCCCCTTTAATGTGTTTTACTATCTTCACCCCATGCTTATCAGCTTTGGTAAGAAATACTATCAATGTCGATATTATGACTGATAAAAGAGGAGCGATTGCTGGCAACCAAAACAGTTTCTTGTTTCTTCTGCCCTACAACCACAGGTTTTAAAAAGAGTTTACCGAAATGCAACATGAAAGCTAAATCGGAGGACATGAAACAAGAATTTGGCTACTCACAATAAACCTGGCCGCTAGGAGAAAAATCAGGAACAAACAACCCAGGACGAAATTCAGGGGATACCACTGTTCAGCAAAAAAACATGTAAGGACTAAGGACTTTAAGACTGTTAAAAGCTGGGAAATCTCCAAAATGTTTTTATGAGAAGAAATGAACTTACTTCCTTGTGAACTGATTTGAAAACCGATTCCAGGACAGAGACGACATCCGTTTTAGTTGTGAAGTGACTCATCCCAAATAGTCCCTTGAGTTGCTGAAGGCCTATTACAATGGCTGCACCTGCCATGAATCCAACAATTGCCGCATGTGAAAGAAAATCCACCAGAAATCCCAATCTGTGTTTTGTATATCAGAGATAAAAGGTTTTTGTCAAGAAAGAAGATGCTTTGATCAACAAGAAAATTAGTTTAAATTTCAGTTCTAAGACAAATTCTTACCTCAACAATCCAAATATGGCTTGGAAAGTTCCAGCAAAGAATGTCACCGTGAACACTTGCTTTCTGTACCCAACGGGGTCAGCTACAGGATCCACCATCTTTGGAACCATGGAAGAGATCAGCATTGAAACCACAGCCACCGGTCCAATAGCTATCTCCCTTGAACTTCCCATTAAAGCATAAATAAGAGGTGGGACGACGCTTGTGTCTGGGTGAAACAGGCCCCAAAAACAACAAAGCTATATCAGGGAAGAATACAAATTTAGCCTCTCTTGTTTCTTCCTGATCAATTATAGGTAGATTGCAGGCTTTATGAAAACAAAAACCTCAAGCATGTATGATGAAATTAAGCTTAGCTTACTGCAGAAACTTACATAGGCCATATTGAGGATCAAGTTTTGCAATATTAGCATATCCAATACTCTGCAAAAAGTACAGTGAGTGGAAGTGAGAGAAAAATAGAACAGAATCATTGCATTCATCTTTATCATGTAAAGCATATAATGTTCTGCTTTAGTAACAAAGAGGAAATCTAGAGAGAAGAGGAGCCATATAAATTTATACCTGAGGAATGCTGAGGCTTGCAAGGGTTAAACCTGCCATTAAATCAACTTTAAATTTTGAAGCCTTGTAATTCCTTCCCCAGCTGAGGATAGGAAATACACCTCGGAGGAATGAGCCAACAGTGCCATGTCTTCGCCTGGTTGATGGTGAGTGCCTGCCTCTTTGAGGAAAAAAACTTCCTCGAATGGCACTAACAAGTTCTTGCCATGAACTTGGAGGGTCAGGTGAATTAATCAGCCACTTTGCTCTCTCAGTCCAAGGGGCATCTTCCAAGTCTACTTGCTGCTGCTGCCGTTCTCGCCGCTCCTCCATAGAGGTCTCATTTGCGAACGAACCCATTATTTGATTGAAGTGTTTGGCCGAACTCTCGTTGCGGAGGTAGCTATATGTTAAATGATCTTGGTTAAATAGCCACCCCCTACGGTCCCATAATTGGAAACGTTTTAATAAGGTGAAAAGTCTATGGATATTAGCTCTATCCGAACAATAATAGTATGCCTAACTTTTGATCGTAACACTGCTAAAGTGGGTTCCTTTACCTTTTGGAGTTCAATCAAACCAAGAGGTCAAACATTTAATTATTCGTCAAAACATGAACTGGCACTAATTCTTTACTCATATTTATCTGGATTGACATTTACAGATTTACGTGAAGAAAAATGAAAGAAAACAACTGAAACATACTTGACTCAAGTCTTTGATCAGATATAAGTTGTGAACATGATAATTATTGGGATCGGATTTGGATTAACTATTAATACGATTCTTAATAAAGGGGTTATATATAAATCAGGCTGATTCGATTCATTTTGATGTGCAAACTATCAGAAACATCAGCAGCATCCATCAGACTTCCGAATTATCCAATGAAAGCAGAGTTTGCCCTGTTCAAGAACAGGATACAAGAACGGCTGGTATTGGTGAATGGCAGAGCTAGGAAAATTCCAAGCAAGGTTCACATTTTGTTTACTGGAATGCAGGTAATACAGTCTCCATGCTTGGAAGAATCCATTTCTAGCATAAAAAACAGGCCAGAGACATTTAATAGTAATTCTTATTTTAAAGCATGCGACTCTAATACAACATTAATGCATGTTCAAATGCAGCTCATCTTATGTTGTTTTTTTCTCTTTTAGATATGGCAGACAGATATTGGTTCGATCATGTTAATTTGTAAGAATCTTTTCTCCTTTGCAACAATACTAAGAGATAGCCCTCCACCTATTGCTTCAACGTCTCTCCATTATTTAAGGAAAACGAATAAAATTAACGTCTCTTCATTTCTTACTTTATGGACCAGCATGTTGGGAATCTGGGAGGACTCAATTGGGTTTTTCTCTTCTTTTTTTTTTAATTTTTGGGTCACATGGAAGATTCAATTGGTTAATTATATCTTATGTTGACTAATTAGCACTACTAGTATATCGTTATTTACTAATCAAAGACCCAAGCTCTAAATTGTAAATTGTAATAATGAGTCTCTTTTTCTTTTACTTTTCTATCATTTTTGCAATCTTACCATTCTTTGTTTAATTATCAAAAAGTCCTTGAGCTTGTTTGATTTAATCAAATAAGCCTTATTATTTTATTTTATAATCAAATAAGTCCATGAAAAATTGAAAATCTATTCTACAACCAGTTGAGTCTTCCACTGGACAAAAATTCATCAAGTGAATCATAAGAGTTTGACTGACATGAAGAAAGACTACATTATCATTTTCATCATATTATTTATTTGTGAATGAAATTAGGATGTAGAGGTCAATGAGGATTGGCTAGATTGGTATGGTTTAAACTTGGGGTGAAAGATATCCGGATTTGAGCCCCATAAGTTTTTATTGATAAACGATCTGTAAATCCAAAAAATTTACAAATGAAAGGTTGATGAATCCATAAATTCTTGAAGGAGTTGGAAAAAAACAAAGAATATAGAGAATCATATCTTTAATTACTTAAACTAGGATTATAGCCCGTGCTAACGCTATGGGTACACCGATAATTTATATTTTTTTATCTTTAATGCGTAGAGTCTTAAGAAGCAAATGAAATAGAAAAATAGTTAAAGATGTATGAATCATAATATAATTCGTTTTAAAGTAATTCAGGACTATTTTTTTTTACCAATCTTTTATCTATTTCAAATTTTATTAGTAAGACATTGACATATTATGTTAAAGGCTTAGGAAAATTATCATGTTTCATTAGGCTGTCGTATAAACTATAATGTATTCTTTGTAAATAAATTCAGATAACGGAGACCAATCCGAACAAATGAAACACATAATTTTAGGGACCATAGATTTTCAGTAAAAATTTTACTTTGGAATACCGAATTAAAGGGGTATAAATTAAGCTATATATAATTCATTTCTTTATCATTTCTGTTCCATAAACCCTTAGCCTTTCATATTAGACCTGAAAAAAAAACCCCAAAAAAGAGAAACATTAGAAAGGGAGAAGGGAGAAAAATCAAGGAGAAGTGAAGGTAGAGACATGGATAGGAATGAAAGAGAGATAGAACGGTAGAAAAAAAAGCCAAAATGAAAAGAAAGATCCACAATGGAGATATACAGGAAAAAGTTGTTAAAGAATAGAAGAGTTGCAGTTAAAATACACTGAACTGACAGTGGAAAATGGATCGTTGGGTTTTTGGGAAATTAATAAAGGAGAAGAAATAGAGAGACATAAAGAAAGAAAGCTATAATTTTTTTATTAAAAAAATCCAAATTATTATTAATAAAATAAAATTACTTTGTTAGCAATATCACTGGACAAAATTATAAAACAATCCACACTTACAATTACCAATTGCTAACTAAAATGGTAATAAAGTCATTTTTGCACAACATTAACTTCATTTGCCTGAAATTATCATTTAACCTAATAAATAAGTCACTATATACCAGATTTGAAGGGTAAAAAGGAGATTAACTCGGAGATAGAATTAATATATAATATATTATAATAAAGTACATGCATTTAATAAATAAAAATAGAAATAATAAATAATAAAGGAAAATAAAAGGTTGATGTGGACATCTTAGGAGAGTTTCTTTGGGGATAGATTTAAAAGAATGTATAGATGTATAGATATAGATGTATAAATTACTTAATCATAAGTAAAAGTTGAATATATTTAGTTTAACTTAAAGAAATTTCCGGAACAAATTAAGTTCTTATAAATTCTTATTCATGAATAACTGACGAATCAATGGTTCCTAATAAAAGAATGTTTTATTAGTTTCATCAATATGGACCATATATACCGACTTTTGCCATCATGACGTGGTCCATTGCATCATATATGAAAGCGATGGTGGTTTTAAAATGTCGTGCGTTTATAAGGGCAAGTCGGTCTCAAGGGGTTGCGCACCCAACTGAAAGGGAAGAGATCAGATCCCTAAGAAGTTTGAGTTCAACTATATATATCTATATATTAGATGATTGTTCTTGTTGTATTCTTGTTGCTCCGTGTGCAAAATGACCAAAGCAGACATCCATCTCTATCTCTTCCAACGTGACGAATATTAGAGAGAAATAATGCACCCGAAAATTTAATTACCAAGTAATTGTTGCAGGATCCTTTACTCAAAGAGTAAAAGACTCAATGCCGTATCTCTATATCTTAATTTGCATATCATTTCGACATAAAAATGACTTAATACATAAAATAGCCCTTGAATTTATATAAAATTATCGTTTTGGCTCTTTAACTTTTATTTTAAAATTTTTGGCCCTCGAACTTGTATAAAATCGTCGCTTTGGTCCTTTAACTTTTATTTTGGAATTTTTAGCCCTCGAACTTTTATTTTATGCACAATGTAACTCTTGATGCACTACAAGAAAAATGACCGATTCTCATGAAAAATTTTTATCGAAAAAACACTCTTTCTCATGAAGAAAACTTTCCAATGCACCTTATTATACTAACGGAAAAAAATTTTCCGTGGGTATAAGGTGCTTGGGAAAATTTTTTCTGTGAAAATTTTTGTGGGAACATTTTTCTTGCAATGATGCTGACGTGGCCTAATTATATATTGACACGCGAAATTTTTTTATTGGGCCATGTTAGTATGAAGGGTTATATTGTGCATAAAATAAAAGTTTGAGGGCTAAAAATTTCAAAATAAAAGTTGAAGGACCAACTATAATTTTGTATAAGTTCAAGGGCTATTTTTATATACTAAATAAAAGTTCAAGGGTCAAAAATTTTAAAATAAAAATTAAAAGACCAAAAAGATAATTTTATATAAATTTATGGGTTATTTTATGTATTAGATCATATAGAAATGTAGGGACCAGTGGCATTATGCAAGTTGGAGGCAAATTAGGGATCACCACCAACCATATTGCATTACCCTAATCAGTAATCAGAATTGATTGAAACCTGAAAATACCCTTTAAGGTTATCAAACAAAAAATCCCATCACTCAACCTGTCATTTCCGCCCATTCTGTTGACTTAATTATGGACATATATCCCCTCACTGGTCATTTCAGCTTATTGGGCTTTGATAAAAACATTTGTGGGTCTACAAAGATAAACATGGAAAAAAATAGGGTTTAATACTTAAATCAGTTTCCAAATTATATTAGAAAAATAAATTGACTCTTAAGTTTTTATTTAGAATAATTAATCTCTTAAATTATTTTTTAGGAATAATTAATCCCTTAAACTTTATTTATGAACAATATAACCTTTAAAAGATAAAAATTTCAAGAGATTAATGTAACATTTCAAATTTTTTAAAAGTTATATTGTTCTAAAATAATAATTTGAGGAAGTTAATTATTTTAAAATAATAGTTTTGAGGAATTAATTGTTTCAAAATAGTAGTTTGAGGGATTAATTATCTCAAAATCATAGTTTGAGGAATCAATTATTCCAAATAAAAATTTAAGAACCAATATGTCCAAAGAAATATAATTTAAAGGACAACTCGAGTATTCATATGAAAAAGTTGCACAAAACATGTGTTTGGACTTTGGATACATCACAGAACTCTGCAAGTGTTGGATATTTATAATTGATAGAACAAATACATGAGTATGGAAGAGATTGCTCTGGAAAATTGGATCGTGACTCTTTCAATCAATAAAAAAAAAAAAGGAAAAAAAATGAAAATTTCAAAGGCTTATCAGTGGCTCCTCTGCTGCATATCCTCATGGCCGTGTTGGGTTCTTTTCACCATCATTCGCATTTCCTTATGGCCGTGTTGGGTTCTTTTCACCATCATTCGCATTCTCGTTTTGGTGAGATTAATCAAAGCCAAAAGCAAAGCACTAACGATGTCGACCAAACGAGTTGGACTGCGCCGACCCACCATATATTCTCTCTTTTTTGGTTTGATTCTCAAGCTGTTCCATCTCGTTGAAAGGTTTGACTCCCTTGTTGCCAATCAATTTTGATCATCTTATATTCTTCGTACGTATCCCCAAAGTCTTGATCGTCTCTCTGTAAAGCCGCAGCTGGTTGGTTTTCCCCTTCGTTCATGGCAAGCTGAAAGAAGTTCATGATAGATTTTGTTTCACTGTTAGTGCCCATTCACTCGCTATATGTATAATACTCAAATTTTCTTTTGTATTTTGAAGCGTTTGTAGTGCCTTTAATTAGTTCCTAATCACAGAACAAACTCTCTCATGGATAATTTTTTTCATTCATGAATTTGATGGCTAATAAGCCAACAGGGTATATACAAGAACAACCATACCCGTTCTACTGAAAAAGGAAAGATTCTTAATTCTTTAGTGGGAATAATTATATCTTCTTACGGTACTTCATGGAAGTTAATTCGAGATCTAAATTTCTAAGGCTATATTTGGTACATTAAAACATTTTCTGTTTTCATTTTCTAAAAATACAAAGAAATCACTACCTAAGATATGTATAGTTTATAAGAATATATGCATGTTTTAGAAAATAAAAATGAAAATGGATCTAAAATTCAGAACAAATTTTTTCCAATATCATTTCTAGGTCCATTTTCATTTTCATTTTCTAAAACTTGCATATATTTTCTCTCATAACATATATTTTATATGATAGTTTCTTTGTATTTTTTAAAAAATGAAAACGGGAAATATTTTCTCATACCAAACATAGCCTAAGATTTTGGTTATGAAAATTGGCCAAGTAAGAGCCTAATACCATAACGGCTTATTATTCCACCCTCCAAGTGCTTATGATGCTAGAGTTTGGATTGCTTAAAACTTAATATGCGTAATACAAAAAAGAAAAAGGGGGGGGGGGGGGGGATGGGGGGTGGGAAGAAGACAAATTACTACTTATTAACAAATTAATGACCAACAAGAGGGTAGCCATATTAATGCAAAGTTTGGTCGTCAGGGAAACAGACCTGACCTGCCAACCTTATCATCAAGATCTTGATTCAATAATTCAAACTTATTCTGCATCCTTGCTTTTACTAAGGATTACGGGCATCGAAACATAGGAATTTCATGTTACAGTCAACTGGATAGGAATTTGAATAGGGATAGTAGGATGGGAGTTGCCTCTTACCTGTTAGTTTGAGAAGAATAGAACCCAGTTTAATGAGAAAAGCGCTGAGAAAATGGAAAATTGCCATGGTTAGGACATGAGAGTGAGATATAGGAGTCAGGACATATTTTCTCTGAAAATTTGGAAATCCTGATGGGACCTGAGAAAAGAAACATATCATATTCTTACGAAAAACCACACGAAAGAGAGATTGTAGGAATTCAGGACGACTTCCAAGGAAAGATTGGCTAGTCTCACAAAAATTATTGACATGTTAACCGATTGATTTTTTATTTATGTAAGGTGATCATGCTGTATGAGGTTATGAGAGCCTTTTCCATCCTAGTTATTCTTTTACTACTGACATACTTATCCATCCTAGTTATTTGTAAGCAATTAGAAATCCTTGGACTGACTTTCTTTCTGTCCTCTGTTGGGGAGTGTGGATACGTTATTAGCATCACAGCATGTATTTTTAATATTTTTAATATTCCTGCCCAGATTCCTTGGTACTGGTATCTTTCCCTTGGCTTTGTTGATGTTCAAGAGAATTTTACCTTGGTGATTAGTAATAGTAGCTCACTTCTCATATTCCCTTCCATTTTTAATGAGATTTTTGTCCTGTTACTCCATTGAAGTAGCCCAAATCTATGGCGTAGAACTTACCTTAAAGCTTCCAGATTTGGTTAAGTTTGTGCACTAGAAATTGGTAGCCCAAGGTTTTGCCAAATGCTTTAACCATTAAGGTTTTGGCCCATTTTTCCCGAATTCGCAGTTTTTCTTCCTTGGATAGCGAGATTGATGGTTCATCTGTTAAAGTGGAAAAATCTCACATCGGTTATGTTTGACAGGCCTGAAACCTTTATATTCAAGTTGGGCCTCTTCACCTATTGCCAATTGGTTTTAGGTTGGATGTTTAACATGGTATCAGAGCTCAGGTCCGTTTCTGTTACCCCATTTCCGGTTATTCATGTGTAGGTCCGTCTGTTTCCGTTGTTTCTCCCAGGCTACACGTGAGGGGAGTGTTAAAGTGGGAAAATCCTTTATATTCAAGTTGGGCCTCTTCACTTATTGCTAATTGGTTTTAAGTTGGATGTTTAACATCGTCCTCATAGCCAGCCACTAGGTTGAGTCATCTTCTTCCATGGAGTTATCAGAGTCGGAGTCCTCTATGTCAAAAAGAGTGCTTCGTTGGTCGAAGATGCCATAGTTGGCACCAAGAAAAGAATCTCGATAAGAGACAAGTTTTCTGGTTACTGATTGAGCATCACTCTCAGCCTGGTTGCCTTTTATTTCTTTTGTTCTTCAAGTGAGCTCGTCTTCTTCTTCACGAGAGGTGGGGGGAGAGGGCTTCCATTTAGATTTAGAGATAGAGTTGATATTTTTTTATATGTATGCAGTTATGCAACATATATCATCCACCACAATAATTAATAATTAAATGTTCTAAAATTTTGAACTTACTCTCTAAATCTCTCTAAATCTGTTCGGGAGTTGACCAAGTTTTTTCTCTATTTCAAGGCCTACCACAGTGTGACCCACATATATCTCTAGGACACCACTTGAAATAAAAGTCTAAGCTAATGATTTTACGGTCCTTCATGTATATATACTTCTTTAATATCTCAATACTCATTTATGACGTGATATGTCCAACTTACATGTAAATACTTTAACAAAATCAATTGTTTTTAAACTTATGGTTAAATTGTTTCCACATCAAGTGAAACAAAAATAGAATGACAATATAGTGGTGGAGTAATCTAATTGATTTTTCTTATACATATGTATATATCATCAATCTTGCTTTATTTGTTGCTGTTTGTCTGTACAGCTCTTATATAATACATATATATATATATATATATACACACATTCCAACGAACTCAATTAATCATTCAAACCTAGGAATTGAGGTAAATTAAGAATATTCTAGGTTTAAATAATTAGCCATATATAGTAACAAACCAATAACGTAAAAATAATGTATAAATGTTAAATGATAAAATTTGAATATAGGAAATCTCAAATTTTCGGATACCGCTAAGAGGTCATTAAGATTTTCTTTTTGTTTCTCTTTTTTTTTTCTCCGAACCAGCTGCGCTTTGTTGCAGCCTTGCACGGACTCAGGGAGTAGCGGAGCCATGCATGAGCTCTTTAGAAGTTTTTATAATCTTACAGTTCCTTTCGTTTCCTCTCAATTATTGTGGCAATAGTTAATTTGCAATAGATATATTATATTAAATATGCCAATTGCCATTTTATATTATAGTTTTAGAAGATTAATGCAGCAACAAATTATATCCAATATGGATCTTTCTTATTATTTTTCAACCTAATTGATTGCATCTAAAAGTAAAATATGAAATACTCCTATGTACGTACTTGAATTGATAATAATTAAAGAAAAAAAAGGAGAATTTAACTTCCCCAGATACCTCGTAATGTCCGAAAGGTACTAGCTATTTGGCTTAATTATTGACCATTAATTTTAAAGCATTTCGATATTAATATTGTTATTATATGCTAATTATTCCACCCCTTAATTATTTTTTTATTCTCTAAATATTTTCTTCATATATATTTTTCAGGAGATTTTTTATGTACCATCTAGATAATAATTAATCGTGGGAGCCTCATTTTTTTTCTTTGGGAGGTTGTTATTATTAGGTTCTCAGGATAAAGAAATTATCCCTAGTTATCTCAAAAAAAAAAAAAATTATCCTAGTTCTGTCATCATCATCATTGAGAATTTTCTATGTCTCTATGCTTAATTAATTAATGATCAATTCCTTCACGAAAATTAAGTAAACGATCCAAAAATAAAATGAGGAATACGTAGTGTCAATGACTTGTGGGATTCTTTTACGAAATTAATATCAGCATATATAATAGGGAAGTTGGCAAGGAATCGAGCTGAATTATTATTATTTGAACCGACCACTCTGCAACTCAATTTATATTCAGATTATATTCTTTTGAATCTTCATAAGTCAACTTGTAAAATATCTCTTAAATACCTAATATATATGGATAAGAACATGTTATCACTCTATATATTTCATGAAAACATATAAAAAGAAGGCTGCTTTCACTCTATGCAAGCTCTCATCATCCGCTTTCGTGTTTAATAACTTGCAATGATAATGCTACGCACTTATAGTTATGTAGGGAAAAAAACTTAAAAAAATACATCACTAATATTTATTCACTATAACACATTGGGTATTTAAAGGCATATATGTTTATCTCAAAAGCTTATTTAGTTGTCTCTAAATGATTTTGAGGCAATTAAAACATTTGTTCTGGATGCTCCGGTTGCTAAATGTAATTAGCAACATATTAGAGGCAAATAAATAATTGCTTTTAATTTCACAAATAGAAATAAATTTAAAAGTCTTTAAATGTGATCGATAACAACCAATTAGTTGTCTCTATCCAACTTTTTAAAGACAAATATATTTACCTTTAATTATTATTTTAAGAATTACATATTTTGACCGCTAATATCGTATAAATAGAGACAAATTTAAAAGTCTTTAAATATGATTTATAGTAACAATTTATTTATCTTTAAACCCTTTAAAAACAAATATATTTACCTTTAATTAAAAGCTATAGAGACATATGTTTGTGCCTTTAATATTATATTTAGAGGCAATTAAATTAGAAACTAAATATGGAATTTGAAGCAGAAATATTTGTAATAATTTTTACCAAATATTTTTTGATACAAATATTATAGAATGCTGTATACAAAGTACTATTCAAATTTATTGGAAAAAAATTTAATTTATTGCATTCATATTCAATATACAAAACAAAGTACAAAAAAAATGAAATATTAATATACAAAATAAAAAACTAGCCTAAACATTTGCATCTCTTTTGGAGAGAAGCTTTTACATACTACAAAATATAAATTGTACAAATTAATATAGAAAATTCTGCAAGAATCAGCGACTGGAACATCCAGGACAGATTATTTAAATGCTTCAGATTTATTCTGAGACAAAAAAAGGGTGTTTAGAAACACATGTATTTTCCTTTTAATCTATGTTTAATTTGTTGTAATGTGAGTCATATTCTTTGGAGCATCTTTGTCCACAAACTTTTCATTAACTCTCTACTTTAGCTGGCTCAATTCCTTTGTTGGCATCTGTAACTTTTAGTAAATGAACAACAAAAAGATAAATTAAAAAGAAAACGATTTATATGGATATATATAACATTAAAAAGGAAAAGGAAAAGAACAACAACAAAGAATAATAGTAACTAAGAATATGCAATATTGACAAGTAAAGGTTAAAAACTTATTTCCTTAAAAAAAATAATGAAAAACATATTGTAAGCCTTATTAGGATACAAATCTATAACCTAATATTGACTAAAATAGTGGAACTTTTATATTCTGAAAACAAAAAATATGCTTACCGTAGAATTCTTTTCAATAATATAATAACAAAACATAATAACAAACACCTTGTGAGTACCGTCTAAACATTCTTTCTCTTTAGAGTGAGATTTAAAATTTTACAAATCAAACAAACCCAACATCATATTATACTCGACAAATAATTTTAAAAAATATATAAACACACTATCTCCAAAAATATCAATGATATCTATAACCAAAAAAAAAAAAACTTCAAAAATGTCAATGATTCAAACAATGTGGCTTGACTACAAATCTTTACTCATAAGCATGAACCCTTTAATTGAGAAAATCAATATTGTAAATGCAATATTTGATTAGAATCAGTTGGGAATTTCACCCAAAAAAAAAAAAGAAATAGAATCAGTTGGGAAAACTTTAGTGTCAAGAGTGGAGAGACGGAGAAAAGTGAGATAGGTTAATTAGGGCTTGATAGTGAAGGCAAAGTGGACGCAAATCCATATTAATGGCTTTTGGAACCAAAAAGGGTTAAGGATTAGGTGGTCAATTAAAAAATTTTGAACCCCCTCTCTTTCGTCTATCCATTTTTTAATTTAAATATTAATTTTCATTTTCTTACATTTTTCATTACAAATTAGAGGCAAATATTATTAGAGATAGTTATTATTAGTACCAAATAATAACTATCTCTAATAGTTTTAATTTAGAGGCAATTATTTTGTGATATAGTGTCTCTTTCTGAATCGCCTCTAAAATTTTGATTTAGAGGCAAATATTAATGAAAACAATGACTCATGTCATATGTGACTCTAAAAATCAAATAGTGTTAACTGCCTTTAATATTTTTAAATTTGACTCAAAAAAACTTTTAATTAGAGACTTTTAAAGAGGCCTTTAAAAGAATTACAAATTAACCTCTATAAGGTCTCTGACTAGAGACATTTACATAAAGTCTTTATTTGTATATTAATTTGCCTTTAAAAGTATTGATTCTTATACTATTACCAATAGTATAATTAGAGGCAATTAATTACTAAAAAATGGCCTCAATAAATTTTTTGATTAATTATAATATTTTAAACAAAAAATAAATGCTCATGAGATGCATATATTTTTACATTTATAGACAAATTTGTTTGATAAAACCATAATTTAAAGGTAAATATGTTAATTGCCTCTAAAAACCATTTGTGCTGTAGTGATCTCTAAAATTCAAAAAGAAAAGACAAGACATGATGTTAACTTATACAGAAACAATAATTATATGGCTGTGTATGATGTTGTAATTTATACTATATATATAGTACTACTACTATTATTTTTAAGAACAAAAATGAAAAGTACATGTCACTAATGCATTGATATATAAGTACCCTAAAGTTATATAAACATGCCTATGATATAAAGTTATATAATGTGATTCGACTTTGAATTAGTCACGACCTAATGTGATTGTCAATACCGGTATATATAAACTTACACACATGTCTATGATATAGCGTATTTGAATGGTTCAATATATCAGTTATATAGTTTTTATAATTAAGGCACCAAAAATTTTTAGAATAATTCCACTAACTTATATATGCAAATCATTTCATCATTAATTTAGAAACATATATAAATATATATATATATATATATATATTTATACATATGGGAAGATCAGATTGATTAGATTCCAAGCAAAATAATTTGAACTTTGTTACATTTCTACAAGCATTTTCTTCTTTGCAGTTCATCACCAATCATCAATATCTACATTGAAAGTTATCCTCGTTGATTAAATGAGGAGAATTGAAAAAAATTAAAAGTATAATAGGATGACAAGTGTACCAAATTTGAATGACAATTTTGATAATTATGGTTAATGGTTAATTGGGTGTATTTTTATTTTGGGATGTATTTGATTTTTTTTTTCAACTCTATTTCTTTTCTTCTTCTTTTTTTTTTTGCTTGTCTCTTTTTTCCCTTTTCCTTTTTCCTTTTTTTTTATTTTCATCTTGATTAAGTAGGTGTTTTTATTTTCAATTCTTATGCATAAATATATATTTATTGCTTACTTTATTGAGAATTTAATAATTTTAGTCCCTAATTATTAAATACATATATATTAATTTGGATCTATATGATTATTAAAAGACATTTAATGAGTAATGATAATATATATAAGATCGGATCTAGAATTAATTTTGTGAACTAAGGTGGTTGATCTATACCATCTATACCATTATATTGAAGGAATGTGTTATAGAGGCCATAGGTAGTGACATGTAGGATAAGAGGAGAGAGAAAAATAATTATAAATAATTTAAAAATAATTTTTATATTTTAAGTATATTAAATATTTTGTGTAAGCTATTTATTATATTTGTAGAATGGAGTGATAAAAATGATTACATTTAGTTTGAAAATAGATTTTATTGCTTTTTTTACAAAAATTTTCTTTATTATATTAATTGGAATGCTTTATATTATTATAAATATTGAATTTCACAAGAAATTACAATACATTTAATCTATAATTTTTTATTTTTAATAAATTTTCTTTTTAAAAATCTATTGCTTTTATATTATGTTTAAATTTTTTACCTCAAATTTTTATTGAATTTATCACATATACATTTAAATATTTTATATAAAATAGTTCAATTTCGTATATTATATTATGTTTATTTTATAAGCCTCCACCAGTCGACATTGTTTGAGTTTTCCTCTTACCATTGCTATTTTATACATAGTAAAAAAGAAATCAATACTATTTCGTTTATTGTATTATGTTTATTTTTGTAACTAAAAATGAAACGAATTTACTTTAACAATTGTTGCTCCATGTATAATCTCGAAGCTACGCGAGAGGGCTCTCCTGTAGTTATTATTATTTAGAGGTAATTTGATTGGTAATGATAAATTTCAATATTGATTTTGAGATAATTTTGATGAATTAAAGTCACTATTCAATTATTAAGGTGATTATTAATTTCACCGAATGAGATTGGGATTAGATTGGAAAATATATAAATATGGCTAGTAAAAACATTTCCAATGGGTGTATATATATTTAGTAGAAATATGATCCGGAGTGAAGTCCGGGCAACATCTAGTTACTAGAAATATTGACAATTTATCTTAAGTGTTAGGAAAAAGTCATTAAATTAACTAATCAAGAAGATGTCCATATTTTCAACACAAAGGGGATTGGACTTTAGAGAATTTTAGGCTAGAGCCCTACCCTACGCTACACTTTTTTTTTGATAAAAATGTTTAAGAGTAAGAAAGGTTACCCACTTCTAAGATAAGAGTAAGTAACCAATCTCTTTCAGGGTTTATGAATTTTAATTTTATTGAGTTTTTTCGAATTTATAGATTACTTACCATTATTAATAAGGACTTATAAGAGCTTAAATTCGAATATCTTACATTATTGATATGTGCTTTTATCACTTTAGTCAACTCTATTGCCGACTCTTTTAAAGTCCTTGTAAGATATTGGCCCATCGACTTGTCTTAGAGCCGGTAGATAATCATAGTACATTTGATCTTGAGTGGGTATAAGATTGAAAGGAAAAACAATAAAATGGCATGTCTATCCCTTCTTTATCCTCGCCCTTATACTATTTATTTATTTATTTATTAAATGAGTTTGTTGATCTGTCTTGAATTCGACTGATGAGATTTCATAACACATAATCACTTTTAAATTCGACTGATGAGATTTCAAAACATTAAAGTCGTTTTTAAATGTCATCCGAATTAAACTCCGTTGACAATTATCATTGTGATTTAATACCGAGAATGAGTATGAAACGGATACATAGCGGGGCGGATAGAACAAGATAAATAACTTTCTATAAGAACCTTAAATTCAAATTCAGATATAGACAACGTAAAAGGAGAGTAGAAAAGAAGAAGCAACTAGCAAGTGGACAAGAGAGATCAAAGAAATTCACCAGCTGAAATTGACCGGAATTGGGAGAGTTCTGTTCGTTGTGGCTGTCAAATTGAAGCCTCAGAAAAGAAGTAAAGGGACGTTAGTGTGGGAGAGTAAAAAGGAAAGGACCGAACTTGTTCGAACTTCGAACAACCACGGTTGGAACAAGACCCGAAAAACCCTAAATTATTCTTAGAGATTGAACCTATCCATAATCCCGTCCATGTTCAACATTACGTTTTGGGTCACCATTCAAATAGGGATTTGGGCCCCCTCTCTACGTGATTATTAGTACAAGTTACAGTGTTGAAAGAAAGTTTTCTCTTAATTTAATAAGAATAAAATAATAATTTATTTATTTAATATATTTATTGTGAGTAGGAGAAAAGTTTGACAATAACCAGCAGACCAAAAACTAGAGGCCTTGCCTTCTTCTCTGACTTTGATTTTTTGATTTTTTGATTTCATACTACATGGGCTGATGGCAGTTCCGTAAATATCCCCAATGACTTTTACGATGTTCTTGCTTGTTTAGAGTCGGAACTTTCAAAGCTGAACTTTAAGTTGAAAGACTTTCCAGTTTCGATCTTCAGATTAAAGAGTTTCGTTAAAAGGTTTTTTTTTGGTGATATCGTTAAAAGCTAATAGTAGTAAATATTCTTTTCCTGAAGCCAAACGCTTTGGTGGGTAGTGGGTACTCTTTTTTTTTTTTTTTTTTTTTTCAAAGATGTTGAGTTTTGGCTGCCTGGAAATGGATAGGTTGAGAGAATGCAGATTTTCTCGGCAACCAAACACGGCATAATAATAACAATAATAACTAGTAGTTTGATTTACTCTGTTCCTATTTTTGGGGAAAAATGGAGTCCAAAATGGCAAGGTAATAAAAAAAAAGGGGAAAGAAAAGAAAGTTGGGGTTCATTGAACTTGGACGAGATTCTGGTTCTCTGCCCTCGATCGCTATTCTTCTTCTGGTAATGATTTATTGGTGTAGTTGTTTTCTTTTAACCAAAAAGAAAGTCGGAGAAACATGAGAACCATCAACTGTGGCAAGCCAAAAAGGTGAGGTTTTAAACTATGACACTTTTAATTTAAGCATAAAAGTTCATTCTTTTTTGCAATTTTCTTTTTGTTTTTTATATTGTTCTTTTGTGATACTTTTTTCTTCCTATGAAAAGCTTTGAAGACATTTTAGCAATGGGAAAATCTTTCTAGTTGTGAGAGGGAGGTGAAGTGGGGATATGCAAAAATCTTGTCTTTCCACTATCAATGGCTTCAATATAAGATGAGGTAAACAGAGACTTTTCTTTTGCCTTTATTCGTCTCAGCCCCCTCCCTATCTAAAAAGGACATGCAATTTGGAAATATATGCTCTTTTGCTTGCAAGTAACTACTCTATATAATCTGGGATTTTTATTTGAGAGGTTAAGAAAATTCCTTAATATTTATGCTCTTGCTTGCTCTTGCTGCATCGTGCTTGATGATCAATTTAACCGGTTGACCATTCAAATGAATTAATAGTCTTGAGTCTATTTCCTTGATCAGGTCAAGTTGTCTTTTTGGTTTTCTCAAAGGGGCATCATTTTAAATTTTCCTTTGGTATTAATCCCTTTCTGAGTGCAGCATATTTTTAATTTGCCATTGCCTCCATCGTTGAAAATGAAAATTTTTGGCAAAACTCTAGTTGGTTCATCAACTGAATCTTGTACTTCTTAATATTTCATGAAATTGTTTCTTTTTCTTGTCTTTTTTACTTAAATTTTGCATTCCATGTCAAAGAGCAAATTACTGTCTCCAGGGGACCAGTTAACAGTCCAACTGTGTGGCTTTGTTTTGTTTTTGTTTTCCAAAATGGGGCCCTTAAGAATACATCAGATATAACTTTATTGTTAAATAAGACCAGTAAAAGTCTCTTGCTAATGGCAGGTTGTGGTTCATAAAGCTACATGTTTTCGCTTTTTGACTTTTCTGATATATATATGGTATAGTATAACAATATTCTTAAGCAGAAACGACCATTCACAAGAGTGGTCCTTTCTTTCTGCTTTGTATTTTGCTCCGAAGCTTACATGATAACTCTAACAAGTAGAGAAAATTACAGAATAGCTGAATAGATAAACACAGAAAGAGTTTGGTATTTTTTTAAAAAAAAAGGAAAAAAGAAAAGTCTTAAAATTCTGCCAGCTGCCCACTGTGCAGGCGTTGAAGTCAACAGCTTGCCAAACTCCATAATTTACTCAGTATGAGCACCATGATTATGGAAGAGATGCTAATTGCTTACATCAATGGCTAGTTAATTGAGTAATCTCTGCCAGGTTTGGGCTGTTAAATAAAAATTTGCTACCACTTTGTTGTCTGTCATGTATGTGACATGTAAGGGATACAGATTCATCCATTATTGCTGTTTGCTTCCATGTTTTAACTTGTAAAGTTTGACTTGGAATTCTTTCAGAACTTATATAAGCAAAGATCTTCTCCGAACTCCTTCCAAGTTCAACAAGTCTTTGCACCTTCGGAGAGTCGGCTTGGCTCTCTAGTCCTTCCTTTCCTGCCTACTGCCTTCATCCACTTTCTTTGGTTAGGTTCTTTTTTTCTTAATTAGTTTAGCGATTTTGTTTCTCTAATTCAGGTCAATCATGAATTGCATTCAGTTTCTTACAGATGGATCTGCCATTTCACGAACTATAAGCCTGATGTGATGTTCTGTTCTTAAATAGTTAAATGTTGAAGCCCTGAAGTTAGTAGCTTTTAAGGCCACGTTTAGCGTTAAGTTAGTAACTAAGAAACTGTTTATATATAATTAAAATTTCTCATGGTTTGTAACGATTCAAGCTTTTGCTGTATTACTTGCTCACTTAGTTAGAATCTGCAGTTCCTTCTTTCTCATCAGGGCATATGTTTCCTGTTCGACAGATGAGCAACATGGCTTCAAAGGATCATTCAAATAATGAAGAGGTTGAAACAAAAGAGATGGACATTAGAAGTCTGTCTTCCTCTCGCCGTCATGTGCACAACTTGGAGAATCTTCACAAGGTGGGACTACCCCCTAAGCAAAACCTTTTAAGGGAATTCGTAGGGACCGTGAAAGAAACATTCTTCGCTGATGATCCTCTGCGTCCCTTCAAGGATCAGCCGAGGTCCCGAAAGTTCCTGCTTGGCATCCAGGCCATCTTTCCCATCCTTGAATGGAGTAGGGGTTACAACTGGAAAAAGTTTAGAGGTGACCTTATTGCTGGACTGACCATTGCAAGTCTTTGCATTCCTCAGGTACGAGCTATATTCGAGAAACATACATAGAGGGCCTAGGGAACCTCTATTCCTCTACTAAACTCTATGTCCAGTCAATTTTAACACACAGTTTACTTGGAAAACAGGACATTGGTTATGCAAAGTTAGCATACTTGGATCCACAGTATGGACTTTGTAAGTTTCAACACTATTTATCCCCGCCTCACGTTGCTAAAGTAACCTTTTCTGGATTTGTCTTAAGGTTTTAATCATTAATTTACTTACCCCTGCAGACTCCAGCTTTGTTCCTCCATTGATTTATGCCCTCATGGGAAGTTCAAGAGATATCGCCATTGGACCGGTTGCTGTGGTATCTCTTTTACTAGGGTCCATGCTTTCAAATGAGATTGACCACACCAAACATCCAGCTGAGTATCTGCGGCTTGCTTTTACAGCTACTTTTTTTGCTGGGATCACTCAAGCATCTCTTGGATTTTTCAGGTATTTCCGTGTATTTATTCAGGGAATTCCCATGAAAGCTACGTACCTATAATTTTTCAGTTAACTTTGTACTCAGTCATATTTCTAGCTTTCGCTATACTAACTTTCAAATAAATAACTAGGTTGGGCTTCTTGATTGACTTCCTCTCGCATGCTGCCGTTGTTGGTTTTATGGGTGGAGCTGCCATCACCATTGCCCTCCAACAGCTTAAGGGTCTTCTTGGTATAAAAGACTTTACAAAGAACACGGATATTATTTCTGTAATGCGTTCTGTATGGGGCAGTGTCCATCACGGAGTAAGCACCCTTCTTATCACTCATCCTCTTCTTCTTCATTTTTTTTCAATTAAATTTTAAAAGTGTGTTGCTATTATTATTCAGTATATTACAGTTACTAAATAATATTGTTATGTAACACCACTTTGCAGTGGAACTGGCAGACTATACTCATTGGAGTTAGCTTCTTATCTTTCCTCCTATTTGCAAAGTACATAGTAAGAGCCTTCCCTTCTTCTCTTTATACAAACTGTAATAGATTTATAACCATTTGCTAACTTTTACATGCTCTATTGGAAATAGGGAAAGAAGAACAGGAAATTTTTCTGGGTGCCTGCAATAGCTCCATTGATATCCGTTATTCTCTCCACATTTTTTGTTTATATAACTCGTGCAGATAAAAAAGGGGTTCAAATTGTAAGCACTTTTACACTGACCCTCTAATAACCTTTTAGTACCGATTGCAATTTAATACTTTTAGAGATAATTGCATAAATTTTACTAGGACTTGTGTCAATGAGAGTGGATCCGCTGTTCATTTGTTTTTGCAGGTTAAAAACATTAAGAAAGGAATTAATCCCTCATCTGTAAATCAAATTTTCTTCCATGGTGACTATCTTCTTAAAGGTGTGAAGATTGGCATTGTGGCTGGTATGATAGCATTGACGGTAAGCCAATTCTTTCTATCATATATCTTCACTGGCCAAGAAAATTAGGTATTGTATCTAAATAAACATCTCTTTTTTCTTGGCACCTTCCTGGGTCTACTAATCAGGAAGCTGTAGCAATTGGAAGAACTTTTGCTTCAATGAAAGATTATCAATTGGATGGAAACAAAGAAATGGTGGCACTAGGAGCAATGAATGTTGTTGGTTCAATGACTTCCTGCTATGTGGCCACAGGTTAGAAGGGCTTAATGGTTGACCTCTCTCAAGGTAATTGGTGGAAATGGTTCTATTGGTATCTAATTGATGACATTATTCCTTCACTTCTTGCAGGTTCTTTTTCTCGATCAGCTGTAAATTACATCGCTGGCTGTCAAACTGCAGCCTCTAATATCATCATGTCCTGTGTTGTATTCCTAACCTTAGAATTCATGACGCCTCTTTTCAAGTACACGCCAAATGCTATTCTCGCTGCCATCATTATATCTGCTGTGGTTGGACTTATTGATGTTCCGGCAGCAATTTTGATATGGAAGATTGATAAATTTGATTTTGTTGCATGCCTGGGAGCCTTTCTAGGAGTAGTCTTTCATTCGGTTGAGATAGGCCTCTTAATTGCTGTAAGAACTTAAAAGTCAACTATCTAGAATTCCTGAAGACTAATTAACTACAATCTATTTATCTGTTTGATTAAAATCTGTTGTTACTAAACCTCATGGCAGGTCTCAATATCCTTTGCCAAAATCCTTTTACAAGTTACTAGGCCCCGAACTGCCATACTTGGGAAGGTTCCTAGGACTACTGTGTACAGAAATATCCAACAATATCCAGAAGCAGCTAAAGTTCCGGGGGTTTTGATCGTGAGAGTTGATTCTGCAATTTACTTTTCCAACTCTAATTACGCCAAGGAGAGGTATATATACATGCTTCTTAGCCTTACACTCAATTATATAGTTTGACTTGGAAGGAAGATATCTATAATTCATAATCTGTATCTAGGCAAGCCCTATCCTGCGAATCAGATTTCAAGGTCTGGTAATTGGTTGAAACTACTAAACTTGTTGTACAAAATTTTGGCTAATGGAGCAAATACCATGTAGCACATGGTAAAAAGACCTGTGATATATTGAAGTTGCTTTGAAGGTGTGAAAAGCTTAATTATGACCCACAAGTATACTAGAAAGTCTTGGACTTTGGGGGTGGGATTTGTTTGGCTGAATCAGCCAGGTTTCATTGAGATTTCAGAATGCTCAAATATAATCAACATGCTTGCAGGATATTGAGATGGTTGATGGATGAAGAAGAGCGAGTAAAAGCTGCATGCGAGCCATCAATCCAGTTTTTGATAGTTGAGATGTCACGTAAGAACTTCTACTTGTGTTTTGAGAATCAATTAATTGTCTTATTATCTGGGTCACTATCTTTCTTTGCAGTTTAATTAGCTCACTTCTCCTAACGGCATCTGTTTGTTTGTATGCAGCTGTAACCGACATCGATACCAGTGGCATCCATGCCTTGGAAGAATTACACAGGAGTCTTCAGAAAAAAGGTGTTCAGGTAAACAAATACTGGCTCAAATTCTACCTTTAGCTATAGACTATAGTTAACAGAGGAACATAAACCAACTTAGAAACAACAGAAAAGCCTCACTACTTACCTGATATTCCTCTGCATGTATGCTGTACAGCTTATTCTGGCAAATCCTGGACCAGTGGTGATTGACAAGCTTCATACATCAGAATTCGCGAATTTGATCGGTGAAGACAAGATTTTCCTCACCGTTGCAGATGCAGTCTCATCTTGTTCTCCAAAACCAGTTGAAGAAGTATGAAAGAATGAAAGAATGTGGCTGCTGTGACAGAAATGAGAGCAAATGTTTGTTTGTTAGGAGGGATCTTAGCTCAGGTGCAGCTCACAATTTCAATTCAATTATAAAGGTGGTTCCAGTGGGGCTGATGAGATGATTAGTCCAACACGACAAAACAAAAAGTGTACAATGTGCTTGGGGATAAGGTTTGGTCTTTAATTTTGCAAATACAGTATATGTCCATAGAATCCAATGTGGGTTTTTTGGGGGTTGGTTTGTTAACGTTGGGAATCACTCTTAACAAATCCAAGTCTTTTGTGCTTTTGGGGAAAAATGTTCTGTAATGTACATTTATTACTAACGACGACAGAGAAATAAAAAATCAAGGAAAAAGTGTGATTTACTTGAGTTTTCTTCTTCCCAAAAATGGCATGAATAATGGTTTAGTATTTTATATGGAAGGAGCCTGGTATTAACATTAATCCCAATCTTACCATAAAGATGCATACAGATAAATTACATTTAAAATATGTGAATATAGGAATAGGAGGATGGACTAGGAAGTTTCGGTGAATGAAATTGCTGTTTAGTGCTAATTAATTATCCGAACTTTTGAAAGTCCACTTTGTATTGAACTTCAATTATACTCATGTTCACTAATTTCATAGTGGTGGTGACGTACTCATGAGTGTTGCATAAACAATTATCTGTTGGCGTGAGATGAAACCATGAACATGGACACAAAGAGCAGCCAGATTCATTACGAACCAACCCCCATGTTCAGAATTTTTTTATATAATAATAATGAAGATTGTCTTTCCTGGTGACGAAAGATTCCACCTGCCATTTTATTGTTCTCTCTTTTTTTTTTTTTTCTAACTCAAATGGGCTGCTTTGAGAGGATAAGGTTCTTTCTTTATCTTAGAAAGTGGTCCCATTATCAGATTTCCTTCAGTAATTTAATACCGATTCTGAATTCATGGTAGAAAATGGGTGTGATTCATGTAGTAGTGGAGGTAGTAGTTAACTTTAAAGAACCTTCTTTTTTTCTTTCCCTTTTTTTAGCATCTTGATTCTATTCCTCAAAACATGGTATGATATGATTCAATTCCGAAAGTCATCAACTGAGAACATAAAATACTTTATATGCATTCTCGAACCCAGATTGAAGATCAAAAATGGTGGAAACTTAGAAATGGAGAAACAAACGGTGGTGACGTTACAGTTTCGTCAAATTGGTCACCACACCTACCAGGCAACCAATCTTGGTCGAAGTCGAACCATATATAGAAGTTTGGTGATCAGAAATGGTGGTGATGTTAAAGCCGTGGATCTCAATGGCTGCCCGTAAAAACTTTTTGCTTGTTTATATGATGATCTGTGACTTGCCAGAACATCCAAGTGATTAGAATTTTGCATGAAAATGCTACTCCTAGCAAGTAGTAATACTTTCAACAAATATCCATAGTCGACAAGGAAAAGTTCTCCACAAATATGCATTGCCTCCCAGTCCCAGGCAGTAATCCTGCCAAGAGGTGGACTTCCAAGCACATAAATCTTCACGTTTGAGAAAGTATTTAGGCCATAAAGATTGCTCGAATTATATATTTTGGTATATATAGGAAGTAGAGAAAAGGGCCTATGAGGAGAATGAGAGATGTCGAAGCTTGAGATCCCTTACATTACATGAATTTCTCAATCTTCAACCAACATAGGTGGAGGAGGGATTCTTGCTCTAATTATATATGAGCATATATAAGAGGAGGGAAAACATGGGGAACAAAGCCGAGAGGGACTCGTACAATGTTGGGTCAAGTTGCACACCCCAACCCACAAAGTACAAACCAACTAACCAGGTCTAGTTTTGAGCTTGGGCTTGGACTGACATTTTTAAGCTCCAACCAGCCCAATTATAAAGTATTTACAACTCAAATTCTAAAACGACGTTCGCGTCGTTCGTTTGCTCCCTTGCTTGCTCCAGCTGCCCCTGATAATGCAGAACCGGCACCAGTCAAAATTCGGACACAGAAAGGAGACCTGAAACGAAGAAAAATGGCTTCAGTACCGTCTCTCCGTGCCATTATCACTCACTTTTTCAGACCAAAAAAATCGCCTCCACAGCTATCCTTATCCTCCCTTCTCTTCCCCAAAAAGCTATCTTTTCTATTCCCTCTCTCCCCTAAACCCCGACCTCTCAAACCCTTTAAACCCCTTGCATCCACTCGTCGAGGTTCTTATCTCTCTCGAATCCCCCAAAGCTTTTAATTTCTTTTTTTTCTCGTTTTCACTTCTATATATAAGTACCCATTTCTCCTTTTTTCCTTTTCAGAGAGCACTTTTATCTCCAACAACGATGAACGTTTGGCGGGTTTGGGTTCAGTAAACCTAGGTGACTCAATCCAGACCCAGAGCTCAACTGGCACCATTGCAGCCATTGTCACTTCTTTAGGAGGCCCTCCTGCTGCCGTTGGCATTGTTCGTCTGTCTGGTCCTACCGCCGTCGATATCGCCGGCCGTGTATTTTCTCCGGCCAAGAAGAAGAAGAAGCCTGATTCAGGTTCGGCTTCTTGGAGGCCTAGCAGTCATGTGGTTGAGTATGGCGTGGTTTTGGATTCTCAAGGGAATGTAGTTGATGAGGTGTAGTTTTTCTTAAATCTTTTTTTTGGCTATTTGTTGTTATTGGAGTTGGGACTTCGGATATGGATAGTAAAGTTGGCATTCTTATTTACCTTTTTGTGAATGGCTATTCTTTGTTGTAGGTTTTAGCTGTGCCAATGCTGGCGCCTAAATCATATACTCGTGAAGATGTAGTTGAGCTTCAGTGTCATGGGAGTGAAGTGTGTCTGCGTCGTGTGTTAAAGTCTTGTTTAGAAGCTGGAGCTAGGCTCGCTGAACCAGGTTGGTTGGTTGACTGATGTAAAATTTCTGTGGCATTTCTTAACTGTTAGATAGAAATTTACATTAATCTTTTGTTTTGTTATCCATGGCTTTTAGGCGAGTTTACGCTCCGTGCATTCCTAAATGGTCGCCTTGATCTTTCCCAAGCTGAAAATGTTGGGAAACTGATTTCAGCCAAGTCTGTTGCTGCTGCTGATGCAGCTTTGGCAGGGATTCAGGCACATTTCGCCTTTAGAATTCTGTTTTTCTGGTTCTTACTGTTGAATTTTCCATAGTGCTTTCAATTGAGGGTCCATAGGCAGTGTAGTTAACAAAACACTGAAGAACTTCTCTGTTTGGCAGGGAGGCTTCTCTTCTTTAGTCAGATCATTACGAGGACAGTGCATTGAGTTGATTACTGAGATAGAGGCTCGTTTAGATTTTGAGGACGAGATGCCACCACTAGATTTGAATCTAATTATGGATAGAATACATGCTATGTCACAAGAGGTAGAGCATGCCCTGGATACTGCTAATTATGACAAGCTTCTGCAATCAGGATTGCAGGTAAAATCTCCATGGACTCGGAGATCTTTGAATGTGTATGAATTGGAAATTTTCATGTCAGGAAGTCCAATTGGAGGAAGCTGATTTCTTATTTATGATTCAGACTTCATTACCTAAAACATGTTAGAAAAGTAACAATTCACTTCCCAACTTTTGATCATTCAGTTGGATTTTACTATATCTATCAGTCATCTATTGTTCGTTGATAGTAAGATACATGGAACATTTGGTCTATACAGGTTTCCTTTATTAAGCAGGATGCATTGAGTTATAACTTGATTCACTCTGAAACGTACTAGTTTTTTTATCTGGAGATGGTATATGCATCTTATCTTTTACAGTTAATTACAATTCTTAATAAGGCAGTTGCCTCCATTTTTTGCCTTTCTGTTTTCTTACAGATAGCAATTGTTGGCCGTCCAAATGTTGGAAAGTCAAGCCTCCTTAATGCATGGAGCAAAGTATGTTGCAATTCCTCTACCCCCCTTTTCTTCCAATTACATCATATTTTATGTGGCCATTAGTCAGTTTTTGTCCAGTCATCATGTCTATGTTACATAAACTGATCATTTTGTTTGGCATATGAGATCTTGCTCCTTTAATAGTTAATGAATTCTTTGACATTGAATTAGAAATAGCAGGGCATGGCATCTTATTCAACACTATATCTTACTTTTAGCGTGCAGAGTGAGAGGGCAATAGTTACAGAGATTGCAGGAACCACTAGGGATGTGGTTGAAGCCAGTGTTACTGTATCCGGTGTTCCCGTAACACTTCTTGATACTGCAGGGATCAGGGAAACTGATGATGTTGTGGAGAAGATTGGTAAGATTTTTCTACTTACCTGTCTTTGATTTGAAAAATTTCTCGTTATTTACAACTGCAAGCATCAAGTAGGAGGATTCATAGTTGATTGTTATTGAATTATGCTTTTTGTATAAGAAAGTTGGTTCCTATATAAATACGTACATACTAAACTGATGACGCTTGTTCTAGGTGTGGAGAGATCTGAAGCAGTTGCTATGGGCGCTGATGTCATTATCATGACAGTGAGTGCACTTGATGGATGGACCATAGAAGATACCAAACTTCTTGATAGGATTCAATCCAATAAGGTAAGCCATTAGTGTTGTGGTGACACCTACCAATCTTGTGGCTCTTTCCATTATACGAGCACTTTATGTGCTGAACTAAGTTTCATTTGACTATATAAAAACTTAGTTGTTGTTTTGGGGTTTCAGAGAGCAACATCCATCCCAATGATTCTTGTGATTAATAAAATAGATTGTGCCTTATCTGCATGCTCCGATTGGGTGGATCTAAAAGCCAAGTCTTTCACTAAGCATGTCTTTACATGTGCCATCACTGGTCAAGGAATACAAGATTTGGAGAAATCAATCTCAGAGATTGTTGGCATTAATCAGATTCCTGCTGGGGGACGTAGATGGACTGTGAACCAGGTTAGCATTTTGATGCCTATTTGGCTTATTTCTTTCTGTGGCGGCCATTGTTCCTTGTTCATTTCTCATAGTTTGGGATCTATGGTTTTGAGTCTTATAGCTGCTCAATATCATGTGTCCGGGCATGTGTGAATGCATATGTGTATATATATATATTTGCTTTGAAATGCTCAATAACACACTTTGATGTTGGTTCTCACTGCTCCTTGTGGAATATTTCTTGTGATTTCTCAGAGACAATGCGAACAGCTCCTGCGTGCCAAGGAGGCTCTTGTACGATTGAAATCATCAATAAAGGAGGAACTGCCTATTGATTTCTGGACAATTGATTTAAAGGATGCGGCATTGGCCCTTGGCCAGATAAGCGGAGAAGACATCTCCGAGGAAATTTTATCCAACATTTTTGGCAAGTTCTGTATCGGTAAATAGATAGGTCTGTGAGGTAGCTAGTAATTTGTTATGTAGAGCACAAATTTTGTTTATTTTCCTTAAAAAATTTTGCAGCCAATTGATTCTTTGCTAACAGGTTAGCAAAATGTTAAAAAAGTGTCTATGTGACTATGACAAACAAGTCAAGAGCATAGATCAACGTGGCAGTGCCATTTCAGTGATGGACATGTTAATTTATGACTAAACTTGCCTTGCCTTGCCATTGCCATATTAGTAATCTTAAAGGAAAAAATTAGTTCCATATCGACAATTGTAGTGATTAAAATTGATTTTGTGATATAGAATGACTTGAATGTTTTATTTTTTATAGTAGATGGATTAAATTGACCCAAATTGGAGTTCAAAGATTATATTAAACATTTTATATGGTACGAGATCTATGGGGTACTTTTACCAAGAAAAAAGGATCATGATTTATGATTTGTGCAACTTTTGCAGCTATACTAATTTTTTTCTGCTTTTCTTTCTTTTTTTTTTTTTGGTTTACAATTTTCTTCTTTTAACTTTGCTAGCTTAGTACCATTTTTCCTTTTCAGTTTTATATAAATAACAGTATTATTATCGGGTAATAATAAATATATGTGGATGTTCAAACATAAAATAAATGTGAAATTGATATTGAATTAAATTTAAAAACTTTGAGCCAACAAATATTGGTAGATCAAGTAGCTGTCTCTATATCTCAATAAAGATAAGGATACAAATTCGATCTCCGAAAATACATTTTAGGAGGGCTTAGCTTTAACTTGGTTAAAGGAAGAAAAGAAAAATCCGAAACTATGATGCTTTGTATTCTTGAATTTTAACTGTAGGATATTAATTATATGTTGAATATACCTAACAAACAGCTAAAGCTATGTTAGGAATCAACAATATAGGTTACATATTCTTTCTGTGGAAAAATTTTCCCTTTTGGTACGTTTTACCCAAAGAATTGGTATACTACTTTCCTTAACGAGAGGGAGATCATATAATACACTAAAATTTTAATTATAGAAATCACATTTTAATTCATAAGCTCTCAACAATAGTTTTTTATATTCACAAGACTCGAACTCGAGAAGCTAATGCTATGTTTGGTACATGAAAATATTTTCTGTTTTCATTCTCTAAAAACATAAAGAAATCACCATGTAAGATGTGTGTAGTTTATAAAAATATATGTATGTTTTAGAAAATGAAAATGAAAATGGACCTGAAATTGAAAACAATTTTTTTTAATCTCATTTCTAGGTTTATTTTCATTTTCATTTTCTAAAATATGTATACATGTCCCCTTATAACACATATATTAGATGGTAGTTTCTTTATATTTTTTAGAGAATGAAAATAGAAAATGTTTTCTCATATCAAACGTAGCCTACGTCTTTCACTAAGCATGTCTTTACATGTGCCATCACTGGTCAAGGAATACAAGATTTGGAGAAATCTATCTCAGAGATTGTTGACATTAATCAGATTCCTGCCGGGGGACATAGATGGACTGTGAACCAGGTTAGATAGCTCATAGTTTGGGATCTATGGTATTTTGAGTCTTATAGCTGCTTGCTCAATATCATGTGTGCGTGCATGTGTGTATATATATTTGCTTTGAAATGCTCAATAACTCCCTTTGATGTTGGTTCTCACTGCTCCTGGTGGAATATGTCTTGTGATTTCTCAGAGACAATGCAAACAACTCCTGCGTGCCAATTGGAGGCTCTTGTAAGAGTGAAATCATCTGTAAAGGAAGAAACTGCCTATTGATTTCTGCAATTGATTTAAAGGATGCGGCATTGGCCCTTGGCCAGATAAGTGGAGAAGACATCTCCGAGGAGTTTTTATCCAACATTTTTGACAAGTTCTGTATTGGTAAATAGATAGGTCTTTGAAGTGAGAAATTATTAGGTAAGTCGGGCTTACCACGTCATCCGTAAGCCTGATCAATGAAATTGTGACAATTCAAAGATTATGATATAATTACTAAAACCCTATCATAATTATATCATAAATATAAGTACTTATCCTTTAAATTCTCTTTCTTTTATAACGTGAGGCTAAACCTTTATGAAATTAGTGTTTTAATTTTAAGAAATTTTTTTAGTTGTCAAAACTTCATTGGTTAGGGCTACAGATGACGTGGTAAGCCCGGTCTACCTAATAATTTCTCGAAAGCACAAATTTGGTTTAGTTTCCTTAAAAAAAGTTTTGCAGCCAATCCATTCTTTGCTACTGCTTTTATTGTTTTTGAAATTCTTCATGAAAGTAATAGTGCTTTATATAAGTTGGGCAAAGATTTTGATCCCTTATACTAAAAATGAAATCACATTGACCATCGTGATTGTGTTAAGATTTCCAAAAGAAAGCATTTTAAAGATTGATTTTGTTAATCAGTTGATTCGAAAGGCACTTTCTTTTTTTCGGTGCTTAATCCTAATTAAATGTTGAGTTATTCTTTATAATCGTCAATCTATACTCAAGAGTCAAGAGTTGCATGGAGCCAAAGTGTGAGACAATGCCGAGGCTGGACTGGGCCGGATAATGGGAACAGAACAATGTATTAATGTTGGAAACCAACAAATTAGTCGGCTCTGTTACTCCTCGAAATCCCCAAAAAAATATTCCACTGAGCAAGCCCTTTGTTCTATAAATCAATCCTGCATCTCGGACTCTCAGAAAGAGAGCGCAGAGAAATGTGCTTCAACGTTAAAAGACAACTGACAAGAGAAGACTTGAAAGAGATAGAAAAGAGAAAGAAAGCAAAGGAGAAGGAGAGGGAGAAACAGAGAAAAGGAAAGGAGAGAAGGAAGAGACTAGAAGAGGAAGCGAAAGAGAAGAAGAAGAGGAGCCGAGTTAGAGAGGAGATAAAAAGGAAAGAAGAGAAAGAGAAGAAGAAGAAGAGAAAAGAATTGAGCAGAAAGGAAGGGGAGAAGAAGGAAAAACAACTCAGTCACAAGATGAATAAAAAATTATCATTATTCTAATTCATGAGTTTGTGCAATTTTTGGACTTGTTCTAATTCTTTTCCTTCTTTTTTTTTTTTGGATAAAACCTTTTCCTTCTTTTTACTTTGCTAGCTTACCACCCTTTTTTCTTTTTAATTAGTTATATATACATATATAACACTGTTAATATTGGATAATAAATATATATGGAGCACTTAATTTGTTTTATTTCACTTGGAAATTAAGCCGATAGTTTGTCTTAATAACCTTTTTCTTATTTTAAGAAAAAAAAAAAGAAAGCAAAGTTCCCTTTGGTATTCCAAATTTCCAGTGGCTGTCTCTCACTTTCTAATTTCCAATAATATATAGAATTATCGCAAAATTAGATTATCTAGTGAATTTTGTAGTTTCACACACACACACAGATATATGTTCTTTGTTTAAATTCTTAATGACAAAATCTAAATGGCTATAATTTTATATTCTTGATTTTTTCTTGGTGAAATCAAATATACATGGAGCAACCAACAAATGCTGGTTGTTGGTTAATAATGGCTTCTACTCAATAAGGGTGAGGATACAAATTTAATCTCTCAGAAACACACAAAAATATATGTTGGGTTGAGTAGAAGAAGGTCAATACCCCTTAAATAATATATCAGATTTGAGTCTTGTAAATGAAGAAAATATGTTTGGGAGAGTTTCTCCTCATTTGGTGTTTGACACGATTCGAATAGAATTAATCATAATTCGTTAAATGGATATGGATACTTGTGGTTGTAAAAAAAAAACTCTCAGAAACACATTTGTTAGAAGGCTTCCATCCCCCAAAAAACTAGTTTTGAACTGGTAAAGGGTTTACCCTTGGTTAAACCAAGATAAGAAAAATTGGAAACTTTGATGCTTTTGTCTATACATTTTCGAACCATATCACCTGTAATAATTGTAGGTGATATGGATGCATACATTTTGTACTCAAATAATTGGTATGTTACTAGTAAACTGCGAAGGAAATCAACAATTCGCAATCCATATATATGCTAAATTATCAATTTTAAGAATCAGAATTTAATTCATAATAGTAATAAACTTTTAATTCCGATTACCAAATTCAATTTCTGACATTATATTAAATAATTAAAAAGATTCTCTCTCTCTAGGCACGGCTTCAACTCTAATCTCGTATGGTCAAGACAACTTTATTATCAACAAATCGTACCAATCACGTATTCAGGAAGGAATAAAAAAAATGTTAATAATTTCCTTTCCATTCCCAGTTCCCACTTCCCACTTTCCGTATGAGTCTGCACAGAAAGAAACTAAGAATACAAGACGAAGATACAAATTCACAAAAATTAGTTCTTACATATGCAAAACTTACATAGTTCTACTATAGTAGTCAATCTATTTGTCTAGTTATGCAGGAGATTATACAAGGAAGGTTCGTCGTAAAAATATGCTAATCCTTTCAGACAATTAATATGACAAATTTTAATGAAGGGATTTGTCATGTTTTGATTCTTCTTTAAGTTGAGTAATCGAGAAAGTTCAAGAGTAAGTCAATTATTGTTCCAAAAAGAGATGTGGGAATATTCTTCAAGGAAAAACCACTCGAAATGTATCTTTTTCTTGGTTTCTTCCTCTATAGAAGCAAATTAATGGCCTCATTTATATAGTTAGGTTTGGTCATCCACCTGGTACAAGCATGTACGGAGCAGCCACATCGTATTGATTCATATATATCATGTTGATGATTTTCCAACCCAAGCTGACAATCAAGTTGAAAATAGAAGTGATCAAGAATGAAGAGCAGAAAGAGAAGGAGAAAGCCAAAGAAGAGAAGAAGAGAAGAGAAGAATGTGAGAGAACGACGAAAGGGGGGGAGAGGAGAAGAAGAGAAGAAAAGGAAAAGGAGAGAAAGAAAATGGAGGAGAGAAGAAAGAGAGAAGAGAAAGAGGAGGAGATGAAGAAGAAGAAGAAAAAGAAGAGAAACAAGAAGAAGAATTGGCTACGAGCAGTGGAAGAAATGATCAAGAAGAAACAATGAAGAAAGTTGTATCCTGGAATCCCAATCTATCAACATATTTTACCACATATATGTTCGATTTTCTTTTCTTTGATTCTTTTTTGCTAGAACTTGGATGTCAAAACTTAGGCCTGATGATATTATTTCATTTACTGTGATGATGACTATTTTTCTTTTTGAAAAGTAGAATTTATTAAAAAAGGGAAGATTACAGCCGAGTAATCAAATCTGAATTTCTAAAGATCCCTAACTTAGCAAGAGAATCTGTCATATAATTTTTTTTTTGGGGCCAAAACAAATATATTTGTATTCAATTATCCACAAGATTTACAGAGAATCTTATCAAAAGTCAAAAAGCTAAAGTAAAGCTGAAGTCTCCAGACAAAAGAGAACGACTAAAGCAAAGTCTCCTTAGGCTTCTTTTCTACAAAGAATTATTAAGGGGGAGCAGGTAAACCATCCGGCTTAAAATGTGTACCAGCGAGGATGGGGGTGCTAGCACCCAATCTCCAAGACACATCCCCTTCTTTGACTGAGCAGCCACCCAATCAGCAGCCATATTGGCGTTTCTCTTCACCTGCGTGAACTTTATTTCTTCAAACTGTTTTTGCTTCATTTTTATGTCCCAGAGAATTGGCTCAATACTCCAATCTATATTCCCATTTTTCTTTTGCAGGCTCTTGAATAGGATCTCCGAATCTGTTTCCAAAATTATCTTCTTTAGTCTCATTCTGTCTGCCAACTCAATATATACCTTCCCTCATAGCAATGGCTTCTGCCATTAAAGCTGAATCTGAGCTTATTTTTCCATTTATTCCTCCAATAAGTGCCACATTACTGTTCCGTGCAACTACACCAAAGCCAGCTTTTCCTTCATTCGGGTCATTTATTTTTATCCAATCATCTGTAGGTTTCTCCCATCTTCCCATCTCCATTCTATTTTCTTTAACCCTTTCTGGATGTTCCTTTGTATTAGCCCCTAAATATTCAGCAGCAGCTTTCTTAATCCTCAAAATGGTTTGAATCACATCTGGTCTCCTTCTGTTCATGACAGCCTGATTCCTCTCCTTCCAAATAATCCAACACCCAAATCCAACTAAAGCTCTTACTACATCTCTATCTTCAGCAGTCAGCTTTTTCACATTAAACACCTCCTTTAATTTACTGATCGTATTCCTGTCAATTTTATAGTTCAAATCCAGGCCAAACCATACCTGTACTACCCAATTGCAAGTAAGTAGCATCTGCTCCACTGTTTCTATGCCTTCTTTAGAAAAGCAGCATTCTGGCGTCATCTTTATTTTCTTCTTCCAGAGATTCCAGCCTGTTGCAAGAGCATTGTTTGAGGCTCTTCATAGGAAATTCCTAACCTTGCTTGGGGCAGGGACCTTCCATATGTTCTTCCAAACTGTGCAATCAACAAATCTCGATGTTGAGGGATCTTTAAAACTCTTGGCACTCACTTTTTTCTTCAAAACAAAATATCCAGATTTAACTGAATATTTCCCATTTTTATTGTGAGCCATACCCTTCTATCTGGACCTTCTTGCTTGCATGCAGGCATCCTTTCTATGGCAGCAACAGTACTCTCATTCATGTTCCTTTCACCTTTTGAATCTTCCACGTGCCTCTTTCCTTATCCATTATTTCAGCCACCTTCTTTGGAATATTACTATTCTCTTCCACGTACCTGCTGCTTCCAATAATTCCCACACCTTTTATCCAGTTATCCTCCCAGATATCTACTTCATTCCCTCCTTTAATTTACTTCTCTAAAGATGTGCACAAAAGTGACGTCGCCAAAGAAGGCAGTAACATTAAACAACTTGTTGAATAAAGGAGTAAACTTCCACGGCTTACTATCCTGGTGATTAATCCAAGAAATTACCACCTTTGAATCGCTTTCAACAAGGATGACTAATTGAAAGTTGAAATTCTTTCTTGAAATTAAATAACAAATATTCGGAAAAAACAGGGTGAAAATGTCTTTGTTGGATGTGTTATTATTCTTGGTGTCTTATATAATCATGCAAGCCTCTACAAAGCCTCTCGGGATGAGTTTTTAGTTAACAACTAGACTAATGATCTTGGCAAACTAAATTAAGGATTGTCAATAGTTAAAAAAAAAGAAAAAAGAAAAAATGGAGAGGTCAAGTGGCAGTAAGGGGTGTTTGGTTTTGATAATTTTTTATGATCAATAGCAATAATATACCATCTTGAATTGATGACCGTTAAATAAGAAATGACCGAGAATCAATATATATATATATATATATATATATATATATATATACACACACTAGTATCTTGGCACATGCGTCACATGTGGGTAATTATTTATATTTTAAATATTAAATTTTAATTTCATTTCATATAATATGATAAATGGAAACATAATATGTACTACATTATAAATTTGTAAAATTTTCATTAAAATAGATATAATGGTGAAACTACTCAATTAATTTATGTATTATAATGTTTTATTTATTTTAGTCCATATACCCTAATTTTGTTTACTTTGGCCCCTATACTCTTTTATAAGTGATAAATTAAGGATAATTACACACTGTATTCATCTGTCCTATTAAACTATATATATGACATGACACATAGGAGGTAACATACAATAACGTGTTCTAATGAGAATTTGACAATGGCATCTATCATTGAAAATTCTTATTATATCGATATTGAAAGTTTAAATTTACTATTATCATTTTTACATTTACTGTTAATAAATTATTCTCTCCGTCCCACTATTTTTGTCTCCTTTGACTTATCACAAATTTTAAGAAAAAGTTGTTGAATTATGTAGAATTACTTTATTATCCTTGATGTGTGTAAGTATTTTTGGGATTTTGTATAATGATATGATAGTAATAAACGAAAAGAAAGGGTAAATTGAGAATGAAAGTTTAGTGATTGTTTATTTATGATAAAGGACAAATAAATTGGGACATCCAAAAAATGAAAGATAGACAAAAAAAAAGGGATGGAGGGAATATTATTTTTACGTCACGGTTCTCATTTAAAAGTCATAATCTTCAATTGAATATTTATACACGAACAAAGACGATCTATTTACTCTTAACAAATCTTACATTCTATTTTTTATATTTATTCTTATCACTTTTACTTTGTGGTCCTCATTTAAATACCATCTCAATTTCTTTTCATTCCTTAAACAAAATCATAAATTTCCAATAGAGTGTTGTACACAGTCGAAGTCACAATCTCAATTGAGTATTTATACATTGTATCCATTTAAAGTTACATTCCCTAAGAAAAGAATAATTATTAAATCTTATACACAGTCTTCCGTCAAATGTCATGATGCCTAATTGATTATTTATACATAGTCCACATTTAAAAGTTACAATCCTAAAAAAAGAATAAATTTTAAATTTTCTACACTGTTTTCATTTAAAAGTCATAATTTTGAATTAAATATTTTTACATGTTTCTTATTTAAGAGTTACGGTTATAAAGAAAGAAACAAATTTTAAATTTTATATATGGTCCCATTTAAAAGTCACAGGTTTGAAAAAAATGAGCAAAGTTTAAGTCAAAGTCACAATTCCCAATTGAGTATTTGTACATGATTCTCATTTAGAAGTCACAGTACCCAAAAAAAGCAAAATTTTAAATCTCCTACACAGTCACCATTTAAAAGTTAAGATATTGAATTAAGTATTTGTACACGTTTCCCATTTAAAAGTCGTGGTTATCAAAAAATGAACAAATTTTAAATCATGTATATGGTCCTCATTTAAAAGTCACGATTTTGAAAAATAAACAAATTTTAAATCTTGTACTCAGTCTCTATTTTAAAGTTATGATCGTCAATAGATAGTATTCATACAAAGTCAAAGCCATAATTCCCAACTAAATATTTGTACATAGTTCCTATTTAAAAGTCACAATCTATAAAAAAGGAAAAAATTTTAAATCTTATACTTCTTCTATCCCAGAATATAAGTCCATTTTTGACCTTTTTCAGTCAAATAACTTCATCTTTGACCATTATTTTCTATAAAAATATAAAGTAAAAAAATTTTTAAAAATAATATTTGTAAACCTTAAATCATGAACTTCTCAAAATATATTTTTTAAAATTTTAATTCTATATAATTTTTTCATAAATAACTATCAAAGATAAGTTTGATTGATCAAAAAAGTAAAAAATGGACTTATATTCTGGGACAGAAGGAGTACATAATTCCTTCAAGAAGCTATGACCCTCAATAGAATATGTGTATACGGTCTCTATTTAAAAGTCAACATACGCATAAGAGAAAAAATTTATATCTCGTACATAGTCCCCATTAAAAAGTCACTATTCGCAATTAGGTATTTCTACACTGTTTCCATTTAAAAGTCATGATTCTAAAAAAAGAGCAAATTTTAAATCTTTTACATAATTCCCATTTAAAAGTTACGATGTGCAATTGAGTATTTGTACATAGTCAAAGTCATAATCACCAATTATATACAGTTTCATTTAAAAGTCACGATTTTCAAGAAAAGAATAAGTTTTAAATCTTGTATATTGTCCCCATTAAAAAATCACAATCCCCAATTGTACATTTTTGCACAATCCCTATTTGAAAGTCACAATCTCCAAAAAAAAAAAAGAACAAATTGTAGATCTTTTACACAATCTCATTTAAAAGTTACGATATTCAATTAAATATTTGTACACAGCCCCACATTGAGTATCTTTACATGGTTTCTATTTAAAAATCAAGGTTTACAAGAAAAAAGAATAAATTATAAATCTTGTACACAGTCTCTATTTAAAAGTTTTAATCTCAAAGAATGATACAATAAAATTTCACTATCAAGGAGGATGTACCTATCACTTAAACCAAAACTTGAAAACTTCACCTTTGAAACTTTATAATCATAGAGTTTAGCATTGATGAATATTGATTTTCCATTTTTTTTGTCAAAATTTTCTTTATTAATGGGTTTACTAACATTTATATTTATTTAGATTATTACACGTATTAAAGTTAAAGAAGATAAACTAATACTATTAATTAAAAACAAATATTTAGGGATATAATAAGCCCATGCAGATCCTTCAAATATGAAACTAACTCGCTTAACAACACCACTAAAAAAAAGAAATATAAAGATGAAAGAAACCGACCACTGATTGAGTCCACAATAACATTGTAGGCAATATTCTCTATAAAAGCAACCATCATTTGAAGAACATAATAACTCACTGATCTACCTCCATGGCACTAAAATCTCTCTCAAAGAAATGGGGGCTATTCCTCTTTCTCTCATCTCTATCTTCATTTTCCTTTCCTCATCAAAATCACCCTTGCACCTATTCGAGATGATATCTTGTCATGGACTCTAAACAAAAGGAATGAGTTTCAAATCCATTTGTGGCATCAGATTCCTTATTCTCTCGATTTCCTTTTCTATATAGTCGCACATTATCTTTATATATGGAGAGTTGTGTTGAGGGATACGAAATTTGGATTGGCTTCTTATAACAAATTGCATTTGAACCAATATATTTGGATGACTTATCCTTTTAGATGGATTGTAATCTCACCCACCCTACTTTTCTTTTGTATTTTAGCTTATGTTGCAGCCTTTTTATTGTATTTTTTTACCTAATTCGGCCTTTTTTTAACATTCTTGTTAAAAAAAAATGTTGAAAAATAAAAGCACATTAGAAGCAAAATATATAGTAAGAGTAGTACACTTTGGAACTTAACGGTGTCAAAAGATAATTATAAATTAATTGTCATATAATTAATTTGAAATTAAATAATTATTAATTGTATAACATTTACACAAGAGATTATCACCAATTGCCTTTAGCTAATTGCTTAAATAATAATGAAACATTGAAGCAAGATATCATAATCTTTAATTAATATTAAATTGAAATTCTAGAACTGCCTCTTAATATTAGCGTTGGGTTGCCATTCGCATGGTGGCTGAAAATCCCATATTTATTTTTGCTTTAATTGAATTGAAAATTGGTACGTAACTCTTCGATAAATGATTTTCTAAAATGTAATATTGTAATTGTATGTGACATGTTATAAAATTAAATTGAAAATTAATAACTCAAATTTAATATTCCTTTATATATTATCTATATTTGAATTGCCACTTTTTTCGAGTTTTTTTCAGTATTATTGTTTTATTTAAATTATGAAATTGGTCCATATAATACACAGAAAATACAGATTTAGTCTATCTATTATGATTTGATCAAATTGAATTCCTTTACAGTCATTTATTGCAAAATTAAGTTCAATCACTAACAGTGTTAAACTTCTATAGTTAAATATATTAACATGGCATTAATTATGATGATATGTACTTTAAAAAATTTTAAAAGGTTTTATGTGACTTGTTTTAGCTACATGAAGTACCCTGATAATTTTACCTTTTTAACAATTTTAAAAGGTTTCATGTAGCTTTTTTTTGCCATATAGCATTTTTTTTGGTCGTTTTTTTTTTATTTTTTTCATGTTTATTTTCATTCTTTTTGATGAAAAATTTCATTATCACAATCAAAATATACTCCATAAAAAATTTATAATGTTTTATAGATATACACGTCACCAAAGTCATGGTCGTCATATCAATATGGTCAATGCCACATTAGCATATTTAATGGTGAAAGTTTCACACCATTAGTGATTGGACTTAATTTGACAATAAATAATAGTACAGTGACTTAATTTGATCAAATCATAATAGAGGGACTAAATTCATATTTTCCATATAGTAAAGGCACTAATTGTATAATTTGACTTATTATTTTTTATTTATTGGACTTTGGTGCACTCTTCACTTATGATGATTCTTTTAGGCTTTTAACTTTTTTGTCAATTTGAGTTAATCGGTTGATACTACTTTTTATTTTTGAGCACTATATACATATATATATATATATATATTTATGAATTAATGATTTGGCTACAGTGTTTCATTCATTTTTATGATCATTTCAATTAGATTTTAATTTATTATGGATGCAATTTTCAAGAACACTATATATTTGGATTTTGGATCTTAATTCTGGGTTTTTTTCCTTTTTTCTTTTATTTTTTGAAAAATATATTAATTAATAGTGAATTATAATTAGGAAATTTAATTATAAATAACTAATTATAATTAGTTATTATTAGTTAGAAAAATTAATAATTGATATTTAATAATGTAATTGTAAATTACCATTACCCTATTCATTTAATGAAAGTATAAGATTATCTTAAAGGTTATTAATTTAATTATAGAATTATAATTATTAATAATATTTTAAATAAATAAATAAATAATTAATTAATTATTAAATTCCTATTATGCCTTTACAATTAATAAAACAATGAAATAATTTAAAAGGATATTTAAGTAAATCAATTATGAACTAAAGAAGTCTATTCTTATATATATTAAGATATATTATGAAAAGTAGAAGAGATTTTATTGAAGTAAAAGAATAGGAACAATAGGTTGGAGTCAACCCAGCAACAAAACAAAAGAAGCAAAAGCTAACCAAAATGGAAACGGTTTTATATATAAAATATCACTCGAACTTATATAAAATTATCGTTTTGACTCTTTAATTTTTATTTTGAAACTTTTGGCTCTCGAACTTTTATTTTATAAACGATATAACCCTTGACGCTAACGTGGCATAATAAGAAAATCTCATGTATCACGTAGAAATTCCACATGTCAATATCTAGCTAGACCAAGTCAGCGCCAAGGGTCACATTATTTAAAAAATAAAAGTTCGATGGTCAAAAGTTTCAAAATAAAAGTTGAAGAGTCAAAACGATAATTTTGTACAATTTTAAAGGCTATTTTATGTATTAAGCCAAACGGAAACAAGGATTAATCAAAAATTTGAAGATAGTTCAATTCTCTTCCAACTCCTTCCTTAGCAAGTTGATCGGCCATTGAGTTGCTTTCTCTAGGAATGTCACAATACATTGAGTTGATCAAACCAATTCTCTTCCAATACATTTTCTATTTAATTGTCACAATGGAAATTTTCTTATGACTTTATTGATTGAGGAAATATGACATTCTAAAATAAGTTATTTCACTAACTCCTTTACGTAAAATGGTTATATAGTGGTATTTTATTATAATTAACACATTTATTCATCTTAAAACAAAACAATTCAAATGAGATAAACTAATAAACTATAAAATAATTAATTTTTTTTAAGTTAAACCATTAATAAAAGAAACAAATTACAACCAAGCAACCAGGCTTGAAGTTCTTGAGACACTAAGCTTGGCTTAAGAATCAGCAAAAGAATTGGTCTCTCTAAAGGAATGAGAAAAAGAAACATTGCCAATGATGTTTAACAATGAGAAAAAGCAACAACATTGCCAACGATGTTTAACAATGAAACTAAAATAATTAATTATTTTAAAATAATATTTTGACGTGACAAAATTAATAATTTTTTCCAAATAATGCAAAGATCAAGAGATGAAAATATGTATAAACTTTCATCCATTACATAATTAGGCAAATATAATACAAACATAAAGGGCCCGGTACTAATGTCCAAATTCTTAATTTTGTAAGGGCATAAAAAATAAAAAAATGAAACTGCCAATGTCATTTCAAAATACATAAGAAATAGTTGGTAATTAAATTACTTCTTCTAATCGATTTTTTTGTCATATTTCCAATTTTCTTCTTTACCAAGCGTAGTCTTTGTGCGTGTGTAGTTTATTTCCCTAAAAGCAAATTAACGTCATGATCAAGTTTACAACTATACAGTGATCTTGACAATCAAGCAATAATTAACTAAAAGTATCCTTCAAACTCGTAGATGAATATTCTTTTTATCTTTGACTTGGAAAAATGGCTTTATCTCTCCAACCAAAATAAAGCACAACGCGATACCCCTTAATTATATATATGTACACTCTCTCTATATATAATTATATATTGAAACGTCTCAAGAAATGGAAGTGTGAACATGCGACTACGTCCTTTGCTATCGAAATTTAACATCGAAAGATGATTGATTATGAAGGAATCTTTGAAAGAGAAAGAGGGAAGAACGAGAGCCAAGCTGAAAAACAACCGTCACAAGATGAAGAAAAGATGTTCATGATTTATGATTTGTGTGCAATTTCTGGACTCATACTAATCCTTTCTTCTTTGCTAGCTTACTACCATTTTTTCTCTTTTAGTCATTTATATATTTGTTGTCACAAAAAACTCCCTTGGTCTATTTACGGGCGTGTTAGTTACTTTTGTTCAAAAACAACAAAAGTTGAGAAGAAAAAGACGCGGGTTCTGATTTAAAGTCACAGTTGGACTGTTTAAATCATTAAACCTACTAGGTGATTTCGCTTAAAACAATTGTAAAGAGAAGAAATCAAAACTGTATGAGAGAAGCTTTCTATTAAAACAAGAGTTGCACTATGCCGATTACATATAAGAAAAACATGAAAACCTTGAGCAAGGCCAAACTAAGTGAAAGAAAACTTTAAAAAGCTTTGGAGAACACAGGTCAAAAGAAAAGACTGAGAAAAACTTAGAAGAAATGCTAAAATTTGAGAGCCATCGGGCTGGTCTTCGAGTGTTGAAGAGGTTTTTGTGGATGATTGTTTGTGTCCTGTAGTAGTTCTAGAATGAGTATAGCACTCACAGCTCCCAATCAACTCTTCTGAATCAGCTGAATTTGATTTTCAAATCTCAGTCTTTAAGACTGAATCACTTTGATTTCGCTTGACTTTGAACTGATATTTCCAATCCTCCAAGATTGGTGCGGCTTTAATTTGGATTTAGGCCACTGACTAATAAACCAACCTCCTAGCCTGATTTATAGGCCGATCAGCCTACATAAGCTAATTATCTCTTTATTCCTAAAAATGTAAATTGAGGTGCAAACAATATTCATAACAGTACTATCATTACTGGATAATAAAATTATATGGAGGACTTGATTTGCGTTTGTTATAATATTGATTTGCTTTGGCTTGTTGTTTAAGGTTGAGATACTCTTGTTTCTTTTTCTTGGTTCAACCTATTAATTGATTTTGCAGAAAGAAAAAAAAAAGTAGTGATGTTCTTGAGTACATTAAAATGGTCAATCGTACAATAATAAATTGAAATAATTTACGATTCTCCTTTCATGAGTATTTGTGCTCCATACCAATCACAAATAGAAGCTTGATACCAAAATGTGTTTCAAGTGCAACCTTAAAAGAGCATTAATGAAAAAAAAAAAACATTGAAAGAGATGGACCCAAAGCTAATCGATAGGGAGAGGAAGGACGAAGAAATGAGACGAATCCAAGAGAGAGCTCAAACTGTAGTCTGCCAAGCATTAGTTGGATCGAATTTTGGTTTTGTTATTGAATCTATAAGAACAAATTAGTTAAATATTTATATGTCACCATGCAACATTTGCTTGCCAGACTTTATTGTCATTGAGACGAAACAATCACAACCAAATCGGCAAGGATAGAGAACGACAACCAGCAGCACACTACCCTCAGGAGCCTAACGAATTTGCATTTGCAAGTGGTGGAATAACTTATGCTGCCCTAGACATTATTACACAAAGATTAATAGTACAAACAAAAGTTTCAAGAGATCATTTGCACCAAACCCATCAAATTGGGCCTGCAATGCCTTATGATTTCCTGGTGACAACAAAAATCTAAAGCTCTATCAATTTGGACCAACTAAATTTACAAAAGCTACGGAATAGGCCGAGGAGTCTGCCTGCCACCGCCTTCACTTTTCATGAAGCTTCATGTGGCTGATAGAATAGCCCCTACAAGCAGTAGGTGAATACTGTTGCGGAAGTTCCGCTCCAGATATGGCTCCATGATCAACGTGTATCAAATTAACAAGTTTTAGATGTAAGTAGCACAGGATTCTTAAATTTATGGTACCAATATCAGCCAAGCACCTTACGAAGTTCTTTAACTATTTCTTTCCTGCTTGATGGCTCCATCTGCATTGGATTAAAACAATCATCTAAAAGTTCCTAGAGAGTAGAGATATAAATATATAGACAACAATGCTGTAAATGCAAGAAAAGATAATAGTTTACCTTGCTTAGAAGAGCAGCAAGACCTTGAGGTAGAGCTTTCATATCTGAAGTTGAATTGCCAATATTTGTAAGCTGAAGAAGTACCTTCTGGACCCGCAATTCTTGCAGCTTCTCACTATAATTTCTCTGATCATCTTTCCATGAAAAGAAAGCTTCATCATTCACCCAAGCATCCTCTCTTCCCTTTGCAACATTGGAATCCAAAAACCATTTCTTGATCAACTCCATTGCAGATTTATGTGACAGCTGGTCACCAGCAGCATCTTTTACAATTTTGACCAGGGAACTCTCCACAATTCTCCTGTGCAGTCTTCTATGGAAGAAAGAGCGTGACCGATCCCAGTCCACAACTTCTTTTATTACCCCTTTTGCAGCCATCCTTAGAGAGGTATCATGAAGTTCTGCAAATTTAGTGGCTATCTGGGTGTACACTGGCAAAAGCTGCTTCTCACGAGTTCTTATCTGCTGCTGCAATGATTCCATCTTAGCAAGGAGTCCACTGCTCTTGGCTTCCTGAAGCGTTTCCTTCAAACTAATAAGTTGTGGGTCAAGCCTGCCCATGCACTCAAGTAGCTCCTTTGTCCTAAACTTGATTTCGATCATTCCTTCTGGCTCAAGTACATTGCCCTTAGCAGTGCGCTCAGCATACATTTCGATATGGTCTGAATTGATTCGGCTGTCCACAACAACCCATGCCCCACCACGAAGCTCACCCATCATGGGAATGTACACAAAAACCGGTTGTTTGTATGTCCTAAGATTCTCAACTATGGTTGATCCAGCCTGAAGGATACCCTCAAAAAGATCCCTTTGCCCACCAGAAAAACCTCTCCAATTAGCAAGAATGAAAAGCGGAAGCTCTTCCCTATTGAAATCCATTATTGCTTGGGCTGTCTTTGTAGCAGAATCTGGAAACCATACCTGTCCAGCTTGAGGGACAACCCTCTCATGGGAATCAAGTTGCCCCGGATCAGCTGGGATAACCTGCATCACTGTCTGTGTCTCAACAGCAACTATTCCTACAGGGATTCCTCCAAGCTTAGCCCTTCCCGTCACAACTGTTCTTGCCCAACCTTCCAGCGTCTCCACAAAGCTATCCCTGTCAAAAATACCCCCCTTCCAGTTCCCACTGCTATCTAAAGCACCACAAATCGCGGCACGAGGATCACACGAATTTTCTGGGAAGTACTCCACAGGTCTTTCTGGAGGATCTGATGGACTTAAAATGGGAAGTGGACCACCTATATGGGGAGGGATGCAACTTATCCAATTCAAAATAGCTGACACCCCTTCAAGATCATCTGAGACAGTGAGATGGACAACCCCATTCGTTGCCATGATTTTTGGTCCACCAAGTTGCATATGGGAGCTGTACACCTCACGACCAAGAAGTTTGTTCAAAGCAGAGAAACCAGTCAAAATAATGGGTTGATCAAGTCTCTGTATGCAGCGCATGCCAAGACGAGCAAGATAAGCACCAATTCCCACGGTTCTACCGGTAACATATGTTAGGGTAAAGGTTTCCTTGTATGCCCTAGAGTATGCACCGGCAATGGCCCCACTACCTGTTAAGTTCTCAACCCCCAAACCATCCTCCTTCCCAACAATAGTATCTATCACCCATCTGCACTCTCCACTTTCCAGCTTCATCTCGTGTGCAATCACAGACGATCCAATCCTAGCATAATCCTCAGGAGTTAGGTAAACATATTGAAAACCACGCTCAGGGCTTGATTCATCAGACCAACCAACTTTAAAGCAGGCTTTGACTTCCTCGGCTACCCCAATACGAGCACCAGAGTTAGCAGCCAGATAAATCAAAGGCAGTTTCTTAGTGCAAGCAAGATCGGTTACAGCAAGAAAGAATGCATCCTCTCTTGGGCCAAAGGAACCAGCTTTGAAAGTAACATCATTTGCAACTATCAAAATTGTTCTTCCAGATGGGAACTCGGGAGTAGACAGTTCCATGCACCAGGCTACCATGCCAACGTCATTGAGTCCAGGCTGGCGCTCGACAGGAACAAGAGGTGTACCCCAGTTACCTTTTTGGTCTGCAAATACAAGCTCCATGACCTTAGGAAGAAGTTTGTCTTTGGGTTTTTTAATATCTGGGAACTGGGATGCCCATGACTGTTGCAGAGCTGTCTCAAATGCCTGAAGCAGCATCATTCTCAGTAATATAGCTTTATCTGTTATGTGTTATTAAGCATAAAAAATGACAGGAACAAGAAAAAGAAGCCAATATGGTTGTGCGCCCCTAGAACTACGCTTACCAATGGGAAGTCATAGCAGTAAGTCGTATTGTTCTTCCTTGCCACTAGACGTTTTCGGTCAAGAACACCCAAAGGCTGATAGTGAGCATTAACTGGTACACCATGCAGAGGACCCCTTACAGAAAGTGAATGGTATGCTACCTTGTGTTTGCTGTTATCCTCTAGTTCCCGGTATATCTGAAGTACAACAAAGCCATATTTTATTTTACCTATGTTCATGAAAACTACATTTCATCGAGCTTGAGATTTATACTGGTTCAAGTGGGATACTTATATATAGGTTTGGCACCATACGGCTAGCTATCTTTTGGCAACATACATGCAATTGGGAAAGAAATGATGCATGGATTTTTCCTGAAACTAAATATCTCAATGTGCAACTAAATCAGCAGGAGCTCTGTATAATGAAAATCAAAAGACAAAGATGTAACTGAGTCCAGGGACAAGCTGTTTGGAAGAAAATCTTTTCTGCTTGTAGGCTTGCTAGACCAGTTGGTGATTGACCACTTCTGTTTTCTTGGATGTCAACAAAGTGCAAAGGTAAAGCGCTAATTTCAATAATTCCAAGGATTTCTTGGGGAGCTTTCTGTTACTTTCTTTGGAAGGAGAGGAATGCAAGGTTACATAGAGGCCCAGAGAAAAGTCCAGAACTGATCTTTGAGTTAGTTGCAGAGACAGTTAGGTTCAGACTGTATGATCTTGCAATGTGAAAAGGGATAGCACAAACTTACATTTGATAGATAGTTGGAATCTTTGTATAAGATGTAGCTAATATCTCTTGTTGTGTTAGGTTTATAAGTTGTTGCAGTTTGGATAATCTGAACTCTTTTTTGAGTTCTTTCCCTTTGTAAGCATTGTAGCAGTTTTACTGCTTCTGGAATGAAATTTAGAACATTTCATCCAAAAAAAAAAAAAAGCAGGAGCTCTGTATAATGAAAATCAAAAGACAACGATGTAACACTGATGGTCTATGGTTCCTTTCAGTTAACTATTTTTGGTAGTCATAAAGATTTGCACAGCATGGCATATGATGTCTCTACAAAAAAGCAAATGTGGCTAGTTGGAGTTTTAGAGAAGTTTTTCCATCTTTCTCAGTTCCAGAGCAAAGCACCATACCTAGATCCTGGTGGGAGAATTTTTGAAGCACTACTATGTATTGGACAGAAACTTACATGTACAGTGCAGGTCTGACCGGTTACATTTGTCACCACAACTCTCCAAGCACCGTTTGCTTGTCCGGAAGATGCCATCCAGAGCTTCACTTCCCACTCACAAACACCTAACTTATGCATTCTTACACCAACAAAAGCATGAATTTCCCGTGCCAGTTCTTGTAAGATTGACTCTGCTGCAGCTTCTTCTTGACCATCATCTATGTCAACTCTCCTGGTGAAATATCTCAAATGTAAGAAGATAATACAAAGTTTACCGACTATACAGACAAGACGGGAGGCAAAATATTTGAGAACAACAAAAACAAGAATATAGACTTAATTACTTGGGATAAGGCAGAAGGTCATTTATCTGTTGCTCTCGTAAGATGCAAAGATACATATGAGCATGGTCAGATTTTAGAGTGGCATTGTGCATGTTAAGTTCCAATTCCTCCATTGCAGCCATTAAGGACCTCAAAATACTCCTTGAAGTAAAAGACATAGCCCATTGGTTTCGCATCATATCAACATCAAGTCCCCGATATGCCGTAAGCCCATCATCTGTTGTAGGCTGCCTGACAAGTGTTCTTAGAAACATCCTCTGGATTGGCAATGGCTTGTCCACAACAGTGTATAAGTGCCATTGACGGTCACGTGATGGGGTATACTGTATATTCTCATAACCTTTAAGCTTATCCTGGATTAAGAGTTCATAAATATCAGATCAAAGGTGAATAGTGTTTTTCTTTTTGTATTGTAGAAGAAACCGAGGAGCAGCAGATAAAATAACGAACCAATTCAAGGTATATGGACAGAGGAGGTTCTAGATGACGCAAAAGAGGTTCTTCCTCATAATAGAGCTTTTCAGCTGACCAATGAAACGAGTGTCTCATAGGTGTTCGCCCTTCATCTCTCTGTATGATACAGCTAATGACCCCAACACCTGCAGAGCGTAGACTTGACCCCACCTCTTTATCTTTAAGTATTTTTGCTAACTTATTAATTCTCTCTTGAGCTTGATCCTCATCACCACTGCAAAGAATAACTTCCTTTAGTTTATTAATAGTTGGGATTTAAATAAAACCAAAATTTAAGGTATGATGAGATTGAAATTAAACAGATTTACAATTGCCTTTGGATTTAAAATAAGTTTTGTAATTTTATGCACTATAAATGACAGAAAGTTCAAACTTCCAGGAAGAATTGTCAGTTCAGCTACAGATTCCAATATAAGCAAAAAGTTGAGAAGACCCATATACCTGTCCTGAAGTAAACTCATCTGATTGTTGATGCCCACCAGCGCAATATGCATCATATTACCAAAGCTAGCTGGTTCTAAAGATCCATTTGAAGTTACTTCATTAAGGTTATGAGTTGTTTCCCTTAATGCCGCATTGATTGTAGCAGGCAAAAATTGGAGAGATTTTATGATAACCATGGCTCCCCATTTCTTCTCACTGTGTTTCTCAACTAATGGTTTATCAGAGATTTGTTCTTCAGACCCATTCTTTCTCTCAATATGCTCTTCCAAGAACTCCCATGAAGCAATAAGACCAGATCTGTGCCACTGCATCCTGACACTCCCCTTCATGAGATAGGGCTAAAGACAAATACAAACAGTTAAACAAGGAAAGGAAAATCCCAAAAAATAAAATAAGCTGTAAGGTTATGAAATTTAAGCTCTAATACCTGGTATAGTCTCCGAATATAAGTCTCTACAACCCGTCTCTGAAGGGTGTGATCACTATGGTCAAACAGACCAACAAGAGCATCTTCAACAGCTAAAGGAGCACTAACTAGATCCTCCATTCTTTCATTAATGGCGCTTTTCCTTTTTGGAGTATCCATACTTTCACCATCCTCGGTAAACATTTCTAATTCGGAAAGGCTTCTAGCAATGGAGGAGCGAAGTTCACTCAATTTGGTTTGTTCCAGTAATTGACTTGCCTTCAATGCCAACTACACAAACAAATTTGAAAAATAAGCCTTAAAGAGAAAACAGCAATAGCCTCCTTCCAAGGCAGAATTAAGTGAATTTTGGGAAGCCAAAAGGAGGAATCGGAAGAAAAGACTATTAATTACTATTGGCACTAGATGCTCAAATGAGTAAGCTTAGTGGAGCAGCAAACCTCAGAATAACTTGTATGATTAAGTGCAGAGAATCGGATAAGTTGATCTCTATATGCAGCAGGGTTAGGATAAACCAGTTGTTCCAAGAGTCTGAGTATAAGTTTGTTTTTGCTCTTGACACCCTGCAAGCCAACAAAACTCATACACTATGAGAATTGAATAATTACAATAGGTGAAATATAACAAACATAAAAAACAAGAAAGAAAAGAAAAGGGAAAAAAAAAGCCAATGTTAAATTTTGATACCTGATGAGATAGCACAATGTCCACAACCTTCAGTAGATCTTTCTTATATTGAAGTCGAAGACGTTCAATCACATCAGCCTGATAGCAATGGAGAGACTCATTTAAACATGCAAACATAATAACAGTCATTTGAAAATTTGAAGACTGTAAAACGAACTAAGAATTGCAGATCTAAGATTCAAGATTTATGCATCTCCATTGATGCCTTGACACTTCATAATTATGACAAAACTATCTGCAGTATTCTATTAACACTATGAAGAACATGCCTTCCTTTGCAACTACCTGGATGTTGTCACTAAATAACTCTTCAACAGATAGATATTCTTCAAAAAGAGATCGCACAATAACACGGGCATGACTTTCTCGTCCACCTTCATAAGACTTCACGAGACTCATTAAAGGTTCAATAAGCCTTTCTAGGGATCCTCTTTCTTTCTCAGGACAGGATGATAGATGGGACTGCAACCAAAGTATGCGCCACCAAGTGTTTTAGCTTTCCAGAGGAAAAAATGTAGACACAAGTGAACTTCAAAATGAAGATTGTGGGGTAAGGAAACTCACTTCTAGGACTCCCTTTAATAACTTGGCAGGAAAGTCAACATTCTGGGAGCTTGAAATCACTTCAAACCCCTTGTATTTTGATTCCAACTGATACAATGGCAATAATATGAGTAAACTCACATCAAAAGATACAACTCTAAACTCTAAAGCCCCAACCAGAGCACCAAAACAGTGATAAAATCCAGTTAATGAACATTTACCTCATTTTTAAGATTTTTGGGAAGCCTGGTTGCCAGAACAGATATGCATTCTTGCCATTGAAGGAAAGGTAGCTCAGGACTGTCAAGACAAGTTAGCAGGCTTTGAACTACCTGCAACACAAGTCAAACCAATTGATGTTATGAATCAAATTATAAGAATATCCAACAAAAGCTCAGACATAGAACAGCTGAGTATTTTTTGTGTTAGGGGTAAAAAAATGCTTGAGACAAGCATTTACCTTTCGTAGAGAAGTTTAAATGTTCAATCTCAATGATGAGATTACTATAGGATAGAGAAAACTTACGTCATCAATATTATGCTCATAACCAGCAAGAATCATGCGGGCTGCATTCAAACTTGCAGCACATCTCTGATGAACTTTGCCAGAAATTGCAGTAGGAGGCCCCAGTACAGGGAAGCTCCCATGGAATGGTTCAGCTTTCCTTACAGCTGAAGGATCATCCAGATCAAGCCTAGCAATAAGCTCACCAGCCTGCAAGAAGAACGATTTCCTAAGTCTATATAGAAATATAGCATTTATATTTCTCATATAGAACATGATTTACCTGCATTGCTTGACCTTCAGACATCTTGAATTGAATCATTCCTGAAGCCGGTGAAAGAAGAGGCATACACATTTTCATAACCTCAACTTCTGCATATGGTGTGTCAGCATCAATATGACTACCGTCAGAAACCAAAAACCTCAGCAGTTTGCACGGTGTTTCTGCCACTAATTTTGATGGGTCATGATCATTCTGGACAAAGAAAAAACCATCAATAAGCTCATGCTTAATTTTGTGGGTGAAAGTGAAAGGATGGGATTTTCTCCTTGGGTCAGAGCATAGGAAAGAAAGGAATAAGTGGCACCTGCAGCAGGCAAGTCCTTCCATCAATTAGAAGGCGTGTACCAGCAGCTTCTTCCTCTGCATAAATTACATGACTGTTTCCATCCAACTGTAACAAATTGGAACTATCCATTATGAAGAGCCAAAATGTGAGAGAAAAAATTGTAATCACAAGGCCAGCAAAAAAAGAGGTTCCAATAATCAAGAACATACAGAAACAAGAAGTATATAAAGTGTAAAACATGTCTAGCAATATTCCTGAATATGTTAGGGGAAAATGCTTGCCTGCATCAATAAACCACCATCACGTAATGTATGTATCTCAGCCTCAATCTCTGACTCATTCATTTTCAACCTATAACTTCCAGTTCCCCCCCTAACCATGTCAATCTGATTAACAATGCAAGATCTATCAACACAATAGCAAAAATTTCCAGAATATTGAGAATTAGAAAAGAAACCCAGAAAATGGTAGTGATTTTATTAAAAACCCATACCGTATATTTGCTTCCTTCAATATTCAAAGACACTTGAGAATGCATAAGTGATATGTGCTGCAATCAAGACAACAGAAATCAGTATCTTTAAAAAGACCCACATTAGAGAAGCAGCTCAGGCTTAGCACTGTACCTTGGGAGGGATTTGACCCTTTTCAAGATAACCAATATAATCTGAAACCATAGCTGCACTGCTGGCTGATGCTTTCTGAGAAAAACACATTGTAAGATATGTATTCTCTTACCAGTAAATGAATTCTGACATATGAAACTTACATAGAGAGCTCCTCCTACAACAGACAGATACCAAGGAGGTCTTTCTGCTCTAACTCGCATAGCAATTCGGCTATCCAGCCAACCTGTGTGGATTTTATTTTCCCTGTAATCTGAAGCCTATAGAGCAATTTAGCTGTTAGTATTCAATATTCTTGAAGTCATAAACTACTATAAAGTAAAAAGGAAAATTATTAATCAGTAAACCTACATGTAAAAGGTCAATCGTGTAATCAACATTTGTACGAATTTCTCCACGGATTTGAATTTCTTTCAACCCAAGAACCATATTTGCTATAGCTAGAGCTCTGGATTCCCCAAATGCGAAGACATGTCCTGAGGTTAGATCAAATCTTTCAGAAATAGTAATGATTTCTTGTAACAGATAACTTATATGCGTAGAGAATGTGTGTCCAGAAACAGTCATAGAAGAGAGAAAATTAGTAGTGCAATACTTACCAAATTGAGAATCTGAAAATTCATGAATGCCTCCCCCTGACTGCAACGTATTATTGCAATCAGCATCATTATAGATTTTAGCTTTTAAGGTTCTGTCAACAGTGAGTTTGCCCAAAAATAAGAGTTTACCTTAACAGAGAAGTAGGCCCACACATTTGGCTTGCTTTTAAAACTCAACTCCTGTACAAAGTCATCAATACCAGCTTAAGAGAGAAAAGAAAAGGGGAAAAAGCTTGTTGAGTACAATATTTCATGAACCTAGTTAGTCTAACCTGTACTTTTCCACTGGTAGGCTTAAAACCGTCATCTGGATCCTCACTTGTTACACGCACAGCTACGCAGTGACCTTTTGGTCTTGTTGACTCTGCCTTGTCAAAATCAAAAGGGGTAGCAACAACTGATGTTTTTCTCCAAGAATCATACCCTCCACCATGTTCCATTCCATAGAATCGTCGTATTTCTAAACAAATCAAGCACACAAAGATACAAATATCATTACACGAATGATATGAATGCTATTGGAGAAACACTGGATATTGACATCATACCAGGAATTTGCCACAGAGGAATACCCATCCCGACAGCAACTTGGGCAGCTGGCAGGTTTACTTCAGCAATCCATTCAGTGACAGGGTGCTCCACCTGTTGGAATTAATTTTTAATGACAATATAAAGAATATGGAGGTGAGAAAAACTGAAAACGGAAATGACTGCACCATGTGAATCACAAGATTCATTCTAACACGTTCAGACGAAAAGGTGAGAAACCACCAACCCAAGTGTTAAAAGTGCTAAATCATCCAGAAATTTCATGGTTGTGAAGCTAAATGCTATATTATTAATATAGGTGCCCAATGTCCCCAATCAGCCAGATATTGTTTCTTAGGTATCAGCTAGTATTTGCAATTTACAACCACTTCAAATGCAGACGTGTTTAATATACTGCAACAGCAGTAAATGGATAAAATAAATTGAAAAAAGAGGGAATGAATATGATAGTATGAACGTGGATAGAATAAATTGAAAATAATCGAATGAATATGATTGCATGAATTGGGATAGAACAGATAGAAAAGGAGATAATGAATATGACTGCATGAATGCGGCAGCTTGCCCAACATGAAATGGTCCAGAACTGAGGATAGAATCACAATAGAATCAATCATTAAATACCTGTAACCGAGGATTGAGCTCTAAAAAGTAGTACTCGCCAGTCTCCATACTGTACAGATATTCAACAGTAGCTGCTCCAACATAATTGACACACTTAGCTAACCTTCTAGCTGCCTGCTCCAGTTTTTTGACTGTCTGCCATGGAGCTACAGTGATTGGACCCTCCTCAATAATCTATTTCACAAGGACCATGACGTCAGATCTTGTAGGGAACTTTCATCCAATATATGACACAGCTGAAGAATAAAACTCTTCTCGGCTGGGGGCACTATTCGTTACAGAAAACTAACATTTAAGCATAGACTCCAAAAGACAAGCTTACCTTCTGATGGCGCCTCTGAACACTACAGTCACGGCTATGCAAAGCTGCAACATTACCATACTGATCACAGAGTAACTGGACCTCTAAATGCCGACTCTAGTTAGGGGCAAAAACATACCAAATGCTTTGTCAGAATACGATCTATAATACTGGCAGTTCATTGAAATCAACTATAGCAGATAATCTCACCTGTGAAGCAACTTTCATTATAAATATAGGTGAACCTGGAACTTCACCCTGCACTTGCTTGAACAGTGCCCTAACTTCATCATCACTGTGAACCTAGAAATTCAAACAGCACTAGTGTGAAGAACAGTCCAACCAGTTCAGATAATCTAGAAAGCATTTAAACCAATCTTACTTTTACCAAAATATGCAAAGAAACGGTAAAACCATTGCTAAAGTATCGGGCAACTAATTTGTTATAGTCAAAAAATCACTTCCCAGGAATGAAGCAAACCTTTCTTATGCCTTTACCACCGCCACCCCAAGATGCCTTTATCATTGCCGGGTAACCCACAACTTGACAACTTGCAATTGCTTCCTCTGTCGTATAAACACATGCTTTACTGTATATTTCATCTGGAATAGAAACTAGGCAACTTTCTGCAGGAATTTTCACCTGTAAAATGGAAGGTCGCATTGAGCATGAGAAACTGCCCTGGAAACGACGACATTTGAATTCGAGAGAAAGATAATTACATGAGAACCACTCCAAGGAAGGGTGGGCACTTCTGCTGCTTGAGCAATCAATGATGAACCAATCTTATCTCCCAATGCTGCCATAGATACAGCTGGTGGCCCAAGAAAAATGATTCCCTTTGCATTCAGTGCATCCGGCAGCTCAGGGTTTTCTGAAGCATGACCCCAGCCAGGCCAAACCGCATCAACATGTGTTATCTCTGCCATCTGAGTAACCACATAATATAATTAATCAAAATTTATAGAATTGCAGAATGATTCATATGATTAACCATAGATACAGTGGGTATTAGCTCCAATGGGCCACAGGGGGCAAGAATAACAACACACTCTCTTCTAGTTATCAAGTTTCTTTTCATTTCCTAGGACTCTACACTAATGCAGTAATATACAGCTTCTACACCAGTTGAGGGTTTTGTTGAGCTATTAACCTGCGTGAACTCTAATGCGTTGGAATCCCTGGAATTAAAATCGATTATGTACAGCAAGAACATAGTAAGAGTAATAAAATTACTTTGTACTTAAAAAAGCTTCTTGAAAGGGAAATAAATCAAAAGAACAATCTGGAAGAATGTAAATATTACAAGAGTTTACAATACAAACCTCTACAATAAGCTGCACATTAGCATAGTTATTGTTATTAGTCCCACCAGGAACTTCCACAAACTGATCAGCAATTCTAATATGCTCTGCATTGATTCTCATGTCCTCGGGAGTGGCCATGGCCACCAATAAGATTGCCTTTTCAGTGCCAAATGTCTCATAAGCCCATGTCCTAACACTACGAATAAATTTGACAGCTGCCATTCCATTGTTTGCAATTAAAATACTATGTATAGGCTTCTTCCCTCCAAGTGCAAAACAGAATTCATCTACTTCGGATATTGTAGCAGGGCTCCTGATCGGCAACACCCCATTTATGTACGCATTGTTTCCACGTCCCACACCAGCCATATTTGACCTTCTTTGGGCCTCTGACATGCTGCATATCCACAAATTGAACAACCAAGAGTGATAAGGAATCATATATCAATTAATACTAAAATGAAGTAGCACTCATTCAGGTTGTTCTTAACAAACTCAAGCTGATAACTTTTGAATAATAGAAGTCTAATTCTCAACTGAAACATTGAAAATAAACCTGTTTCATTAAACACAATAAGAATAAACAGCTTAACCAAGGAAGCACCTTTGAATTGAACGTCAAGCAAAACGAAATACTAATAGGATTAGCAGCAGAAATGCACACCATCTGTATAAACCTCTGTTTGGTTGCACATAACCGAATTTGGTATGACGTAATTTAAAATCTCTCCCCACACTCTAGCTTAGTTGAGTGAACTTAGTATCGAAAGAATCAGACTTTAGTACTAGTTTATTCATTGGTGATTCCAATTCCAATTCCAATTCCAATTACAAGTATCCATACACGGCCTAGCAGCCTGGAGTAAAGTTCACCAGATGCAGGATCACAAAAACATATGATTTCAACAAAGGCACTTTAGAAAGCAACGAAATACTCATTAAAAACACTCCAAAAGTTCATAATTATTGCTTTGAAATCCTTACCAAACTGAAAAGTGAAACCTCAATCAAGAAAATTACAAACCCACGCTCAAAAAAGAAAAACATAACTTTCCAACCTTCATAAGCCAACAAAACCAATCCAAAAGAACAGAGGGAATTTCACTTCTAGGCTTCAAAAAATGAAAAGAAACCAATACCCAATTGAGTAAACAACCGAAGAAAATGACATACCTGACAAAAAGAACAACTTTTTAATCCAGGAAGTCTCTGATCAAAACAAAGACTTGAACTTTCAATAGGGGAATGAAGTATGAAGCATTCTTTCAAACAGAACAGAGAGAGAGAGAGAGAGAGAGAGAGAGAGAGAGAGAGAGAGAGAGGATCAAAAGACCACAACAGGAAAGAAACGTTGGATGTGTTGTTTGTGTTTGAGTTTCAATTTACATCCAAGGCAAGGCAATGTCTGAAAAATCCTTATTACTAGTATATAGCAGTTATGCGTTAGCAGAGAGTTAGGTTGGGGTAGCGGAAGGGTGGGTCTGTTTTAAGAGGTTTTAACGGCCTTTTTAATGACTACCTGCACGTGGTACCTGCCCCCGCCACACCCTCCTTCAATCTCCCCTGTTTCCCATTTTTTTCTTTCTTCAAAATTTTTTTCTTCGTCCACAGATTTATTGGATGACTAGTTAGATTGCAGTAGTTCCCAGCTACCCCCATTCCCTTTTTTTCCCTTTTCTACTTGCCGCAATTCGTTTTTGGATTTCATTTTTTTCATTATTTTTTCGCTATCAGACAAAATGGACTATTTAGATATCATATATGCTCTGAAGGATCTCTTCTGTTACCGCATTTTCCTCAGTATAGACATTTGGGATTTGGACGTGGCGTGCCATTGACTGTGCGTTGGGAATTTGGTGGTGTTGTCGACCAACCCTTCTCCTCTCTTCAATATAATCAGATCAGATTTCCATTTGCTTACATGAATGAGCTCATGTTTTTATACAATTCAAACTTTGAATTATTATAACCACCTTGGTCGTCATACTATTCCACTTTTCTTTTTTGAAGGTAAGAAGAGAAACAAGTAATCAATACCCCATCCATAGGAGAAATTGGCCGATTTCTCCTTTATCAAGTTAGAAGTGGATTATTCTAAGAAAAAAAAAAGTTAGAAGTGGATTTGGGATGTGCACACCCAATTGCGCAAAAACCAATTTACTTTTATGATTGACCTAAACCAAACCTAGATTTTAATTGGGAAAAGATTAGTACCCATGCCCAATTCTTTGTCCTTTCATTTTTGAAGCTCTGGAGTGGTGGTGATTAAGATGTGTTGGTGGGGGTGCATATAGTGCCAACATGGAATTGATTATTAGTGAAAAAGGACGAGTGGGAGACATTAAGTTTGCATGGAGCTTATGGTTGGTGGTTAGGTCCATCCATGTTCCCCCTCTCATCTTTTCTCCTTTTATATACATTTCTTTCTCTTTGTTCAATTGGATTAAACTGGTTTTTTTAATGATTAATACTACATTAGCCCACATCATTAATAAGATTGGATCATATATATTTCTTCACACAATTTGTATAACTTTGTCTATTTCTAATAGTTTTTATTGCTTATTAGAATGAAATCATTACATTTCATCCCAAAAAAAAAAAAGTGCTGGTGATGTTGAGTGTTGACTTACTAATTATAGCGTAAACAGGATGATCATATGAAATTAAGGATACCTAAAAGGAGGGGTTTATTGCTTTAATAATGCAAGAAGTAGCAGTTAATTACTAGTTAGCGTATGAAAGACTAATGGTGATTGGGTTTTTTATGAAAGGTTAATGGTGACTGACTGCTTTTTTTTTTTCTTTTACCTCCAAGTTTTGTTGAAAAGGATTGCGGGTAAGTTGGGGAAGTGAAGAAATTAAGAAATATTCATATGGTTGCTGATCCATTTGTATATCATATTGTTTATTTTGGAGTTTTAATTTGGCAGTCATTTAATTCCATTTGAGAAGTTTAAAATTTATACCAATGGTACATGAGATAATAATCCTTACATTTAATAAGTTTAAGACTTAAATATAAACAAAAAAGACTCGAACTTATTTAAAAGCATTAATTAAGTCCCTAAACTTTTACTACATCAAATAAGCCACGTAATTTAATTAATATGCAATTAGGTTCCTCCTATGATTAACTAACCTTCTTTTGTGTGTGTATATGTAATTATATCATGAATTTTCCTGTTTTTAAGCCTGATCTATTTTTGCCACGAGCCCATGACATGGGCTTTGGCAAAAGAATATACCATGTACAGGATTTTGCTTTATGCAATATCAGCTTTTCTAATGGATGTCTCTGTACACCTTTAAGGTAGGTTAATTTTTTATTTAAGAAAATTACTTTTTATTTAATAATACAGGAATTTTTTTTAATTTAAAAAAAAGTGAAACATTAAGGCTATGTTTGGTATATGAAAATATTTTCTGTTTTCATTTTCTAAAAAATATAAATAAATCACCATATATGATATATATAGTGTTAGAGATATATGCATATTTTAGAAAATGAAAATGAAAATAGACCTAAAATTAAGAACAATTTTTTTTTAATCTCATTTCTAGGTTCATTTTCATTTTCTAAAATATGTATGTATTTCCTCTCACAGCATATATTTTAGATAATAATTTTTTTATATTTTTTAAAAAATAAAAACATAAATTATTTTTTTATACTAAACATAACCTAATTATATAAAATTTTTTATATTTAACATCTTAAATGGTGCATACGTGCACCATTTAACATTTTCTATCCAGTATATTAACTTCAGTGCACAACAACAAGTTTTTGAACCGCTTTGTACGCACACACAAAAAAGAAAAAGAAAAACACTTTAAACCTTTGAAATTTACTTGTAACAAAATTTTTTGGTCACCGAAATTGAAATGTTTCTAAAATTAAAAAAGTAGGGAACGTGAAAGAATTGGGAGGGACCAATCAAGCAATAAGTTGCCGTGTGCCCCTCTTTAACCAAAAGTACCGGATTCTTTGTCATTCGCTCTCTCTCTCGACCTTTTTACTGATAGATGTCGTATTCCTATTTATCTATTGAAATTCTTCTTGTCTTTTCTCTTGAGTGCAGTGCATTCGTTCGTACTCTCTTCGTTTTTTATTATTTGACCCTAATAATTAAATATTTTCGATTAAGTAAGTTAGTTAAATAACAAAATTCTATATAAATTTTATTTTACTTTTTAAATTTATTCTAAGCCTATTTTATACTCTCTCCTTTTTATAAGTTAATTGGCTTAATATGCATCTATTATATTTAATGGTTCTTACAATTTCAAAGAAGTGTAAGTTTGAAAATAAACAATTAATGCTTTATTAAAACTATAAAATGATAAATAAAAAAGAACATTAGGTTGAGGTCAGATAATAAGGAACAGATAGAGTATCATTTTACTGCTTATTTTACATTGTTTCCAAATACTAATATTTATTTTATCAAAACTAAAACCACTTTTCAATATGGGTGTAAACGGTTCGGTTCGATTCGGATATTAAGATTTTAATATCCGAACGCTTCAATCCGGTTCGATTATAGTTTTTTTACGGGTTTTCGGATAGTTGAAATCCATTTAATTTTTGACTTTTTTTTTAGAAAAACCCAAATAAGATTATAAAAATTTTGGATCTTTTAATTTTAGGCCAATAAAATTAAATATTTTTTTAAATTTTAGCTCATTCGGTTCATTCGGGTTCTATTCGATTTATTCGGTTTTTATATGAACAATCTAAAATCCTAATATAGTTGTCAATTTGGTTTGAGTATCGATTTTTTCGATTCTCTTCAACAGCACTACTTTTCAACCCCATTTCGCAAATTTTTGTATCATTTGATCCAAAAGTGAAATGAAGATAATCTGGCATGAAGATCACGAGCACAATAAAACAAACTTATAAAAATCAGACTCATATTCTTACAATAATTTTAATTAATTCAAACCCCGGCCCATTTATTATTTTGTCTCACTAAAATAAATACCATTTCATGAGTAAAAGAGCTAGGAATGTTTTAACAAGGAAAATGCTAAGGAATGCTATAAGGCATCGGTTAAGCATCAAATTTTAAAATGTTTTTTATTGAAAAAGGTAAAAACGTAATAATGATGTAATATCTTTTTTTTTTTGGAAAGGTAAAAGTGTAATAATAGTGTGATTTTAAATTTTTTATTATGACTAGAATACTCTTTAACAAAATTTAACCTCAAATTAAAAAAATATTTAACCCCAAATTGAAAAAAGTTTAGCCCCAAATAACTTTTTTAATTTAATTTTAAGGGTAAGTTCTAAAATTTAAAATATATTATTGTAGAGTTTTAAAAAAAATCCATTAATTTGCATTTAGCCACCAATTACAAAAATTAATTTATGAGGCAAGTTTTAATATTTAAAATATTTATTGTTTGTAAGAATTTTGTTTAAATATATATTATAATCACATCACTTTAATTTATATATTTAATTTTTATAAATTTTTTCACCTTCATAAAAATATTTTTATTAAATGTGTATAAGGGTGTTTTTGTGAAAACAAATTAGTACTTATCAATTACTTTTTAATTTATTGTGCAACCAATCATTTTTGTCATTATTGTATAACTTTTTTAAGTAATAATTGTTTCTTATTTGGCACAAGAAAACCCTTAGAGGATGTTTGGTTAGTGTAATCTGAGATAACTTTAAGGGGGTGTTTGGTTCGAGTAATCTGAGATAATCTTGGTTATGTGATTAACTCCATCAAATATAACCTATATATATAACTTGAAAGATTATCAAATTATTTTTGGTTCAATATTTGTTAATGTTAGATTAATCTGTTTGGTTGGGGGTTATATTTTTTGTCAAAATTGATATTTTACTATTATGTCCTCACTTAAAGACTTGTAATTTATTTCTTTTTTATATTATGTATCCTATATTTTTCAAGTCTTTTTATTTCAACAATTATATATGACTAACAAAACAAGTTTATCTTCATTGAACTTAACAAAATAATATTTATTTGTTTCATTAAATTAAATTATGCCTAATTTACATAAGGAAAAAAATATATGTTTTATACTTGAGTCTTGTGAAAAAATTAATTGGGTAAGTCATATGCACAAATTATATAATTAATAATATTTTAATGATTATATGAGTTAAATTTAATTATATTTATTTATGACAAAAAAATTATGTTTCTAGTTTAATTGAACTAACATATATTTAAATAGTTTTTTTAGCTAAAATATATTTAAATAGTTTAATAATTATATAATTTAAGTTTAATAATATGCTTCTTAAAAAAATGCTTAAAAAGAATGTTGTAATTTACCAATTACATTGGGTTATTATGGTCCAAAGGAATAAAATTGTGAGGGCAAACTAGGAAAAAATTTAAGATAACTTGGTTAAACCCCCAACCAAACGGCCCTTAAGTTCTGTGATTAGCTTCATCAAAAGTAATCTATGCATATAACCTGAAAGACTATCAAATTGTGTTTGGTTCAATATTTGTTAATGTTAGATTAATGTGTTTAGTTGGAAGTTATATTTTCTGTCAAATTTAACATTTTACTATTATACTGTCACTTCAAGACTTGTAATTTATTTCTTTTTTGTACTATGTATCCTATATTTTCCAAATCTTCTTATTTCAACAATTATATATGACTAGCAAAATAAGTTTTTTTCATTAAACTTAACAAAAAATATTTATTTGTTTTATTAAATTAAATTACGCCTAGTTTACATAAGGAAAAATATAGATATTATATATTTGAGCCTTGTGAAAAAATTAATTGGGTAAGTCATATGCACAAAATATTATATAATTAATATCTTAGTGATTATATAAGTTAAGTTTAATTATGCTTATGACAAAAAAAAATTATGTCTCTAGTTTAATTGAACTAACATATATTTAAATAGTTTTTTTGGCCTAAATATATTTAAATATTTTTTTCCAAAATATATTTAAATAGTTTAATAATTATATAAGTTAAGTTTAATAATATGCTTCTTACAAAAAAATGTTTAAAAATAATGTTGTAATTTATCAATTGCATAGGATTATTATGGTCCAAAGGAGTAAAATATTGAGGACAAACGAGAAAAAATTTTAAGATAACCTAATTATCTCACATTACTTAAGATTTAAAGGTTATCACATAATCTGATTTTGAGGTGGACATAACAGTAATAGGATATAACCTTAATTATCTCATTACCTCGAATCAAATAAGATAATATAAAATAACAAAGGCTAAATAAACGTAATTATCTTATATAATCTCTAATCAAACGCCCCCGTAAGAAATTCCTATTGTGGCCTTTGCGGTGGCACGGTCGGTGCTCGTCCTCCCTTGCGTGACTGTATCTGCCTATCTTCCACGTGATGAACTCACGGTCTCGAAGTCCTGCATACGATGGAGGGGTTGGTTGGTGTGGGCGTATGGCCCTTCGGCTCACATTCTTTCTTCATTCTCATTCATAATGATCTCTAATCATCTCTATATAGTCTACTAGTTTTGTTTTTAGCCTTTAAAATGATCTGAAATTACTATGTATTAATACCTCCGACTCATTATGTTTGTTCATTTTTTTTTGAAAGTTAAAGTTTATTTGTCTTTTATTATAAATAAATAACTAATAAATTTTAATTTTTAATTTTATTCTTCTTTTTCTTTTATTACTATCATATCATTACACAAAATTTCAAAAACATTCACAAACATCAAAGACAATAAAGAAATTCAATATAAACCAATCACTTTTTTTAAAACTTTGTAAAAATCAATCATTGACAAAGATTAAGGAACAAAGGAAATACTACTTATTTTCCCAAAAAAAAAATTGCATAAGTGGAATGGAATTTATCTGAAAGGAGGTGAGCCTTTAATTAAAACTACCCACCACCCAACACCTACTTCTTTTCCAAAGTCAAATATTAATTAATGTGCTTAGCTGGAATTTCCTTGGCCAATTGCCGTCGTTGTCTAAAAGGACTCGACTTTTTATTTCATTAATTATATAGTATATTTATTTATTGTTTTCCAACACTTGGATCTCATTTGCACACGGTTTTGGCTTTTCCTCTGTAAGAGTTTTGCAAACTTTCTTCCTTTGTTCGTTCTGTCCTAAAATTCGAGGTTTTCTCTCGTACCACTTGGAATTAATGCACTCAACTTCGTAAGGCCACGCATCCTTAAATAATAAATATGGTTAAGGTTAAACTTACAAGGAAACACGAAACAAGGGCTAGTTGATATGTTGGGAATGCTAATTCTTCTTTTATCTGATTATTTAGTACAATTAAAGTAAGAAAAGAGTATATACCACAAGGAATACTAGAAGGTCTCGAAACATTTTTACTCTAACTTAGTGGTATTTACAACTTAATTTTTATAATTGGTTAGGAGTTTGAATCAAATCCTTACCATCAAAGTGTCCTGTTCACTAGGCAGGCAGGACTGGACGAAGGCCGCAAACTTGAAATCTCTTTGGAGTAAATTTCAACCTAAACCATATCAGCCAAAACGGAATTCTTTGTTTTACACCTTCCAACTCCAAACACTAATTCAATCAACCGCCAACACTCCCTTTCCTTGCTTTGCACCGCAAGTCCGCAATAATGCATGGGCCATGATCACCAGCACGAACATGCAATGTAATGGAACCATGAGTCCATGACTTTTCATTGACCACAATTTATGAGTCATAAGAAATAAAGAATTTTCTCCCCATTTTTGACAAATAAATGTAATAACAAATTAATGATATATATTATCGCTCCATCACCATGGATTATTGACAATTCGTTAAATAACTAAGTTTCTTTTTATTCTTTTTCCCCTTTCATATGCTGTATTCGAGTTTTACTTTTGCAATACTTTTCTCTCTTTTTCATTGAAGCATTTTAAAAGTGCATTTTGATAGGTTTTACTATAACAGGTGGGAAAAAACAACCAAAGGATAGATGGTTAGTAACTTACAATTTAAGGAAATTATTTTCCATTTAATGCAATACTTTTCATTATTTCATGGACAGGTAGTGAAACTTGACTTATATCGTTATTTGTGAGATATGTCCGACAATACATACATGAGATAAATTTTCATTTTTCTGAACTATAAACTACTATTGTTTTTGGGTGCAGGTGAGAGACTAAAATAAAATAGTACAAGGGATATTAGTGGCAAGAAAACATAAATATTAGTGAAAACTAAAACTAAATAGTACCAAATCACAAAGATTATGTCACTTTATTTTCTAGTAGTACTAATATTTAGGGAAAACCCAAAAGAATTACATTAATGTTAGTACTACCATGAATTAGTATTATTTTCTAGAAACTTTACAATAGGCTTTCTTTTTCTAGTCTCAATTTAAAGAAAAATGAGTAGTAAGTAAGCTAGAAACTTTTTTGAGTTTTTCTGAGTACTTATCACGGGCTTCCATTCAACAAGCCCTTTGAGAAGTACTCTCTGGGCCACATTGAACTTTTTTTCTCGGCCAAAATGATTGTGAGCCAAATCCTACTCTCTAAAGTCCAACTCACCGAGCTGGCAAAAGACTTGGCTTCTCATCAGACGAGCTCAAAATGTTATCAATATATGAAAGAAAATCTGTCAAAATATTGCAAAAGTAACACAAAGATAACCAATCAACGATTGAGTCGAAGAATTTATTATTCTCCGTTAAAACTGAATATATTAAAAGGGGAAACCAAATTTATAGACAAAGCGGAAATTTACACTGGGAACATTGTATGAGTTCGAAACCTGAAGACACTGAAATGAGCAATAGTGTTATTGTACTGGACTCCAAGTGAATCTAATGATCATACTAAGTACAGCTAAGCAGCTATCCTCTAATAAGAAATCAAAGCTACTAGACTAGGAATTAAACTGAAACATAAGAGAAAGAGGCGACTAGCATGCTAATGATCAGTGCAAAAAAACAAGCTGATAAAGAGTAGGTTCCAGATGACACAGCTGGCGCCGGAGCAGGCTCAGCATCTCCCTCCCCGTCAGGTGATGGTGGTGGAGTATTATTCGATGAGCCTGGAACGCCTACAGGTGCAGGCGCCTCTGCTGAGTTGGGAGATGGAGCTCCATTCGATGGTGGTGGTGATGGCTGTTTAGCTGTTTTGATGCAAACATAGCAGTAATCAATAACCTTAATCAAACTTCATGTTAATGAAATCCTATACTTTTTTAACCCCAATGTAGTTCCCACTTCCCACTTCGCATCATATTTGATTAAATATATGCTCGTCACAATCCCAAACTTTTTCTATTTTTCCATGTAAGATAAATACGAATAATACTATGATCATGATCTCATTTTCACATTAATCTATCATTTCCAATCATAATTGAAGGAAAAATTGATCGATCAAACGATTAAATTTAAAGATGAAAACACGTACCAGGAGCTGTAGTGGGAGGTGGAACAGGGGCTGTACCCGGAGACGTACCAGGAGGTGCTCCAAGAGATGGACTAGGTGCTGTACCAGGAGACGGACCGGGAGCATTTCCAGGGGATGTACCAGGAGCCGTTGCCGGAGACGAAGAAACTGCATAGGAGCGTAGTTATTCTCAACAATAATATATCCATTATTACATCAAACAACAAATATATTCAAAAGATTTTACCAAATAAAAAAAAATTCAGAATTTACCATCACATTTGTTGATAGGAGGTGCAGAAACCCCACACGCAGAAGGCAAAGTGGCAGCCCTTGTAAGATTCACGTCAATCCCCAGTTGAGCACTGCTTTTAAGTGCTTCACAAATGCACTTGGGATCAACTCCCAACACTGTTTTAACGCCACTGCAACACGAAAGTGTTGGCTTCTTATCTTTGCTTCTCTCGCTTATGAACGAAATACAATCTGTCATGTCATATATGATAGAAAAGCAGCTCGTTGCTGGGGATGGAGATGGAGCCGATGAAGGTGTCTCCTCAGGCTTTGCCACCACAAAGCACGCCATGAAAATACAAATGGCGATCATAAATCTCACCATTTTTGTACCTTGTTTGACGAAATAGCTTGTTAGAGTCAAAAGATTTGAAGAGTATAAACTGACTGAAAAAGTCTAACAATACTGAGTTGTACTAAATAAGGATTAGAAGATAAGAAATTTTCAATTTCAAATTTCCCTTATATTTCTCTGGGTATTTAATTGTACCCATTTCAAAGGGTGATGGTTGATTCTTTCTAAGCGTTATCATGTAAGTTTGAAAATATGGTTGCAAATGGGAGAGTTCAATTTCTAATATGACTCTATAACCAGGATTTACTAAATTTATATATATTTTGGATGATATATTAATATATTTAGATAATTATTCGTACAAGTTTAAAAAAAATTCAATTCAGTTTTTTTTTTTTTTAAATAAAAGATGAGAGTGAGACTCAGAACTAAATCATACACCATGAAGCCTCCAGGGAAATACACTCACTTTAACCTCCAACCGAAGCTTAGTACTATCTTTATTGAAAACTTTACCGAGTCTATACATGGCTTGGTGGTTCATGGGCTTGGCCCGACTCAGACGGACAGAGATTCTAGGATTCGGCGGGCCTGATCCTAGTTCCTAGATAATACTGCTCTACCAAGTTCCTAGTTCAATCATGTTGACTTCATGGATTTTTTTTCCATGGGGATTGGCTCAAGTGGTTAAGGTTTGAACATGTGGTGTAAAGTATCCAGGTTCGAGTCTTCACAGGCCCCCTTTGGTAGGCGATCTGTAAGTCCGACAAATTCGCAGGTGAAAGTCCAATGGATCCATAAATCCTCAAACGGGTTGGCGGCTTGCCCTGGCCTTGGAGATGGGGTCGATGGGATCGATGGGGTAACCCCCCCCTCTCCTAAACTTTTTCTCACAAAAAAAAAAGACTTTATGGATTTTTTTAGGGACGATTGGTCTCATAATAGCAATAACCTTTCCACCACTATCAACTCCTTTTATGAAGCACTGAAACTCTGGAATAACTAAGTTTTTGGTAATATTCATAAAAGGAAAAGACATGTTCTTGTTAGAATCAAAGGTATCCAACTTAGTCTTGCTAATAGACATAATCCGTTCCTTATTAATCTTGAAAAAGAACTCACGGAGGACTACCAAACTATTTTCAAACAAGAAGAGGACCTTTGGAGGCTTAAGTCCAGAGTTGATTGGATGGTGGAAAGGGATTCCAATACCAAATTCTTTCACACTACAACTCTTATTAGGAGAAAAAAGAATAGGATTTCTGATCTTAAAACTGATAACCAGTGTTGGTGTTTTGATGAAGCCATCATTAAGAAAACTGTTGTTGACCACTTTCAAAACCGTTTTACTTCTTCTCTGCCCTTTTCCTTTAGGTTATGCGCTTTTCATTTATTACAGGGTCCAATTGTGGACCCTAATTTCTTTGGTAGCCTATGCTGTGTTCCTAAGAGAGTTGAAATTGCCAAAGCTTTGTTTAGCATGAAACCCTAAAAAACACCTGGTCTGGACGGATTACACCCTAGTTTATTTTAGAAATGTTGGAACATTATGGGAAACGCTGTCTTTTTTGAAATTTCCAAAGTGTTTCAAACTGGGTTACTCCCGGCTGAATGGAGCGAAAGTCTCATATTGCTCATTCCCAAACAGTCCAATCTTGAGAACATTAATCATTATAGATTGATAAGTTTATGTAACACTAGTTAAAAATTGTGACAAAAATTATTGTTAAGAGATTAAGACCTACTCTTAATAGCATTATTGGGCCCAACCAAGCTAGTTTCCTCCCTGGTAGGAAAAGCGCTGATAATGTGATTATCCTTCAAAAAATGGTTCATGCCATGAAACATTAAAAAGGAAAGGTTGGTTGTATGCTTCTTAAACTTGATCTTGGCAAAGCATATGATCAGCTTGAGTGGAGGTTTATTAAGGATACTCTGACTTTCTTTAAATTCCCTGCTAAGCTGATTTCTTTGATCATGAGTTGCATATGTTCCGCTAAGATTGATATCCTTGTTAATGGTGAAAGGACGAAGTCTTTTTGCCCTTCTAGAGGAATTAGGCAAGGAGACCTCCTATCCCTTTAAATTTTCATTCTATGTGTCGAATATTTATCTATCCTTATCAATAATCAGCATACTTATGGCAATTGGGATGCATTTAGGATTGTAAAAAAGGCCCCCTTATCACCCATTTGCTTTTTGCCGATGATCTTATCTTGTTGGCCAAGGCAACTGCCTAGAATTGTGCAACCATTAAACTTGTACTTGATCTCTTTTGAACGGCGTCTGGTCAAGTCATAAACCTTCAAAAGTCTAAAGTAATGTTCTCTGAAAATACTGAACGCATGATACGCAATTCCATCTCTGACAATTTAGGTATGGAAGAAGTTCTTAACATTGGTAGATACCTTGGTTTCCAAATTTCCCATAAAAAACCTGATAAGAATAGTTGTTGTTTCATTGTTGAAAAAATGAATGCCAAGCTGGCTGGCTGGAAAGCAAACTTTTTGTTAATGGCAGGAAGAGTGACATTGATTAAATCCTCTTTGGCTGCCATTCCTGCCTATTACATGCAGCTACTCTTCTTCCCACTTTTGTCTTAAATCAAATTGATAGGATTTGTAGAAATTTTCTTTGAGGCAGTTTGGAAGAAAAGAAAAAGCTTCATTTAGTTAGTTGGGAAGATGTCACCAAACCAAATAGCTGGTGGTTCAGGAATAAATTCTGCTAAACATCTAAATTTGGCCTTTATGGCCAAGTTAGCTTGGAAAATCATCAATAACAGTGATGATCTTTGGGTAAAAGTGCTGAAAGGCATATATATTGATGTAAGGAAAGAACCAACTCGATCTTCTCCTCTCTGGAGGGGAATCATAGCCAGTAAAGACATTATTGCTAGAATAACAAAATGGATAATTAAAACTAGTAAGATTGCTGAAATATGAAATGATAACTGGCTTGGGGTAAGAACTCTTAGATCATGCATTGCAGGTCCTTTGAATAGAGCAGAACATTCATTAACTATTAGTGAACTTCTAGATCAACAAGGAGATTGGGACCTATCTAAACTCTCAATGAAACTTCCTCATGCCATGGAAGAAATCATAGCAGCTATACCGGTGCAAACCATTGAACAGAACGATGATGTCATTGCTTGGAAGTTTAACTCCAATGGAAATATTACCACAAAGGACGCTTACATGATTGCCAAAGATGTTCCGAAGCATGACAATTAGGGATGGCAATCCCTGAACCGCCCCGATCATTCCGCACCGATTTGCCCCAAACTACCCCGCTTTTTTTAGGGGCGAGGCGGTTTTGGTATATGACTACAACCGCCCCGCCCCGCCCCGTATATATAATAATTAATAATTTTCACCAAAAAATATATTTTTGTGACTTTTAAAAAAATAAATAAAAGGTATTTGCATTAAATTTGAAGAAATATAACTTAACAATTAAGATTATTATTTTACTTTATAAATATTTTGAAAATTATACTAAATTTGATATATTAAGTATATATTATATAATTTTATTTTATTAAATGTATTTTTATGAAATAAAATATATATTAACGGGGCAATCCGCCTCCACCCTGTTCCCCTCCAAAGAAGGGATGGGGCGGAGGTGGTTGAGGCAGTCCTCTTACAACTGGATTTGGAAGTGTCCTACTATTCCAAAAATCAAAAACTTTTTATGGCTACTTTCTCATTGAAAGATTGGCACTAGGGATCTTCTGGCTCAAAGAGGCATAACTGAAGATCAGAATTGTCCGTGCTGTACAAGGGCTACAGAATCCATAGACCATCTATTCAGAAAGTGTAATTTTGCTATCAGAGTGTGGAGAGCTCTTTGTCCCATTACTAGTATCAATGACACTTTCCGATTTGATATCTGTGAATGGCTCAGGTTTAACTGTTCAAACTCAACCCCTTCTTTTTATAGCATCCCTTGGAAGATAGTCTTTCCAGTTACTTTATGGAACATTTGGAAGCAGAGAAATGAATTGGTTTTTCGAGGGTAGAAACAGTCTGTAAGTCAAATCCTCAAAAGTGTTAAAAGCAAACAGTGCAATATTTTGCCATTTGTAACAAGAACATTCAGAGCCGAAACTCTAAAACTATTGATGTGAGGTGGAAAACCCCCGTTAATGGATGGATTAAACTGAACACTGAAATAAAGGAATAGCTAGTGGAGCTGGTATTTTTAGTGATGATCTTGGTAACTTTTTTTTAGGCTTTCAGAGAAGGATTGGCCATACATCCAGCCTCCGTGCTAAACTTTGGGCAATCAGAGATGGCCAAAAAGTTTTGCTCTAGAAAAGGATTTCAAACTTTTAATGGTGAAAACTAATTGTAAAATTGCTGCTGATCTTATTTCCAACTGCTTTGAACCGAAACATGAACTTATTACTTTATTGGATGATTGCAAGTACCTTATAAACCTCTTGGACATCAGGATGTTAAATCATATATTTAAAGAAGAAAATGCCTGTGATGATCTCCTAGCTAAGGACAACTGTGCTATAGAGAACTCCTTTAGAACTTTTTGTACTCCTACTTTTATTTCTACTTTTATTTTGACTCCTCTTTTGGCAGACAGAGTTGGGAGTGGAAACGCTGGTAGTATGAATAGCCTCTGTAATATGGGGGAAGAGGTCCCAGACACTATTTTGTAATCTTTAGCTTTCGGATAAAATAAAACTCATCTTTCTGACCAAAAAAAAAAAGATACTATTACTCTACTACTTTAGGATAAATTGATATTAGAACTTTTGATGGATGGATATCACATCCTTTTTAAAATCTTGACGCATCATGGATAATGGTGGAGAGAAAGCTCCTCATCTTGCTTTGTGTGTACTTGCTGGATCATTTGCAAATTTAGGTGCGGCTCCGAGCGAGAAGGTTTCTTTTCTTTTGGGATACAAAGGAGTTTGGGGAAGAAGGCAATCCAAAGTGCACGGGGATTTCGAAATTGGAGACCGTATCCGAAATAATCGCAGTTCTAACTATTTCAATTAATCAAGAATTTAGCAAGAAAACTTTAATTGTATAAAATACAATGCAAGTGGGCTTAAGATCGTTGTCCACGACCCACTGCACTAAAAGTCCAAGTCTTAAACTTAAGACGTTGATATCGAAAAGATGAATCTTGAATTGAAGTTTCTTGTCAGTCCAAACCTAATAGTAGAGATATGAAATATTGACACAGTGATGGCAACAAATGACTGAATGAGTTACAGGGAAAAGGCAAAAGATGTTAAATTTTCTTCTCATTAATTTTAATCCTATCCTATATTTTTTTAACGTTGGAATTGGAAATCCAAGGGATTTTTTTTTGGTGGAAATCCAAATTGAAATCTCAGATTCTAGTTTGATTCTAGTCTGATGTATTAGCTTATAGACAAAACAGAAGCATGAAAAAGGTGTCTTAGATATATAAATAATTGAAGGCTAGGGGGTCACCAAGGCAGGGGTTCGACCCCCTGCCATCCCCCACCCCTTGGGTATTTGTACCCCCAATTGTACCAAAAAAAAAAGATATATAAATAATTGAAGGAAACAGCAAGGAGAAACATTGCACGCAAGCATGCGGTGTGGCCGCAACAGAGATGTAGCTAGGTAGGGGCCCAAAAGCTAAGACCGGGGGGGAATGCAGTTGAGGGTCAATTTATGAGAGAGGCTCACGGCAATAAATCCAACCCAAAGCTTTGGTTCCAAAACATTTCATCACTAAGTAGTAGTATTATTTTATTTAGTGGACATTTCTTCAGCCCTGTAGTGGCTCACTGTGGACCAATGCCTCAGCTTACCTATTGTGATTTGGACAAATGGGGACAGCAAGTGTCTTGGCATGGCTTGGACTTGCCCCATGTACACAAGCAACAGGCCCTGTCATCAAATTCTTGGACTTACACATATTGGTTGTGGTCTCTTTTGTTTTATAGGAATCTATCATTATTTTCAATAATTTTTCATGGAGCTCCTAGCTGGAAGCTAGCCACCCCTTATGATTCTTCAAATTTTTGTCTTTAACATAAGTTCCGAAAACGATCTCCCTAAAACTGTGCCTTTCATTTCATAACCTATTTACCTAACTCCTCAACTTGCTTCACCTACTTCATTATACCCTAACAATCCTTATTGGCTTCTCGCTCATGGGAAATCAAAATCACCACCAAAGTTATTCTGGTTGCACTTCCAATCATTACTCCCTCTGAGCTCTATTCCTATATACTTGTTATATTTTAAAAGTTTTTTTTTATCTTTTTTAACTCACTTTAAAATGTTAATAAAGTATTAATTAATTTTTTTCTATTTTATCTCTAATAAATTGGGGAGAAGAATTAATGAAGAGAGATTAAACATTAAAGCTGAATCAAGAAATTAGATAAAGTAAGTAAAAGGTAACATTAGAAAGTTATGATAAATTTTGATGAAATTAATGTTAATAACTAATTTTAATTACGTTTCTTAATAAATATGATTCAGTTAAGTATGAGAAATATATAGAGACAAAGGGAGTAATATTTTATATATTATATAGTTTTTTTTTGATAAAAATGAAATATTAATCAATTTCTACCCATACATTAACTATTTCATACCTTAAAAGGAATTTCTAAACTGAAATCTCTTCTTCAATCGATTTGATAGTGGTAACAAGCTATTAGCTGTTAAGGTTTCTTGGGAAATTGTTGACCTTGAGATGGAAGGGACCATGCCCAGTTGGCATAAACTACTTTGAAGAATTAAGTTCAAACCAAATTAAGGTTGAAACCATAACTTCAATAAAAGCAATTTCAATACCAACAATTGGTTGGTTCAAGTAATTTGACACTTGTTCCTCTTAAGTAAGATCTCAAGTTCGAGTCTTGTGAATAATGAAAATCATTATTGAGAGAGTTTTACCCTCATAATGGATCAACCCTGTTTGAAAAGGATTAATTTTGGGCTAAAGGCCTGGCATACCCTTGATTACACCAAAAAAAAGGCAATTTCAATATGTCGGTTAAATCTCTACTCAAGTACTCAATTATAGTAGAGGGCCTGGACATTGGCATTCAGAAAATAGCTTCCTAATTAAAGAGAAAGAAGGAAAAAAAAAACAATGAAAGACACTTAAAACCTATCACTCCATTCTTATATATCTGATCCCAATAACCGAATCTCTTCTATTAAGAAAATTAGTTGAATAATAAAATTCTATACAAATTTTACTTCACTTTTCAAATTTACCCTAAGTTTATTTAATTCTCCATTCTCTTTACAAGTTAGTTGGCTTAATATTACTACTGCATTTAATGGTTTCTTACAATTCTAAAGAAAGATAAATTTGAAAATAAATAATTAATATTTTATTGAAACCATAAAATGACAAACAAAAAAAAACATTAGGTTGAGGTTAGATAATAAGGAACAGTGTGAGTATTAAAGAAGTGAAAAGTAAAGAATTGCATTCATTTTGGTGGCATCAACAAAGCACAATATCAAAATCATAAAAATAATTACATTTGATTTGTGAAGTGGGGAGTCGATGGAAAGTGGTAGAGAACTCTTTAAAACGGGAAAGGTCATTAAAGGAGTTGCTGTCCAAAATGGTGCACGGGTCATGTCCAGACAAGTAGAGCGAGGGGGGAAATAAACAACCGGGGGCTTTGATATTGATATTGATATTAAACCGTCTAAATTGTGAGTATCTAGTGAAATTAGGTGGGAATTGGGAAAGTAAAAAAATGGTTTCTTTCTTGGCTTTTCAGGCTCTCCGTTGGATCACATTATATACTTTCTTCGTTTTTTATTATTTGATCCCAATTTAATATTTTTTTTATTTATCTTTTTATGGTTTCAATAAATCATTAATTATTTATTTTTAAATTTACTCTTTTTTAAAATTATAAGAACCATTAAATATAGTAGTTATAATATTAAATCAACTAACTTGTAAAGATGAGAGATAATAAAATAGATTTAAGATAAATTAAAAAAGTAAAATAAAATTTGTATAGAATTTTGTTATCCAACTAACTTTTTTAATCGAAGAGATTAGATTATTAAAATCAGGTATATAGAAACAGAGGAAGTATTTGGAAAAAAAAAAATAAGCTAAGGTGTTAATTTTTTGGGAGACGAAATTGAGAATTCCATGCTTTTGGAATCTGGGCATTTCACCAAACTCCGAATTTCTAGAAACATTTCATTGGCTTGGATTGAATTGGAATTTGCAATACTAGAACTTCGAATTTAGAAATAAAAATAGTACTATTGTGTGGCTATGGAGTATGGACGGCCTGGACAACCGACGATAGGTTTAATACTATATACAATGTAGTAACAAAAAGGTGCACCTGTGAGTTGACCTGTGGGGTTTCAGCCTCTAGATCCAATTGGTTGGAATTGGAACCATGGATTCTGCCTTCCTGGCGCCTAGTGGCTAGTGGGCTGGTCTTTGCTAAATCATATTTTATCTAGTGAAGAAACAAAATGGATTTATTTGCACCTTGATCTCCAACAATTAGCTAAAATGGCTCTCGACATTATTTTTTGTTGGTTGAAAAATCCGGGCCAAATACATTATTCCAATACCCAGGTCAGAGATGTGTGTTTTTAATTGTTAGAACAAGTGTTGTTCTTCAACTACATTGATCAAGATAACACCAATAAAGGGTCATCAACACTCGAACCTAGGCATTATATAGCGATGTAAATAAACTTTACCAATTGAGTCAACCCTTATTGTCATCAACATTATTAAGCTTTAAGATGAAGAGAGAGCTTACTACGCACATTTTTATGTTTTGAATACCTCAATGTATATATTAATTATGAGTTCCATCATATCAATGCTTTTTCAACCTGATAATTTTGAAAGTATTGTTAGTAGCAGTAAAATGTAGGATTGCATCTCTGGGTTCCATTGCCCATCTAAAGGTGAAGAACCCAATTAGACAAACAAAACAAAATCTTGATCTTTGATTATATATTCATTATTATTATTGTTATATTGATGAGAATGTTTTTAAAGAATAGGCAGGGCTGGGTGGTACCATTGGTAATTAGAAAATGGTATTATTTTTTTTTTGTGAGATAGGAAATATATAGATTAAGATGTTCTAAATATTACAAAACCAGCTTCATCAAAGCGAAGAGAATTAGTAATAAAAGCAAGAGGTTCCAAAAAGAGTTTACCTCATCTAAGTTCCTACACAAAAAGTGGCTACCATGTTTAGCCAAGATATCAGCACATGAATTAGCTTCACGGAAGACATGCTTGAGCTGCTTGTGCTGGATTTCCTTAAACAAGGACCTGCAGTCATTCAAGATAGGTTGTAATCTGATATCAGTACAATTATCATTCAAGACAGAAGAAAAAGCAGCTATTGCAGAGGTACTATCAAGTTCAATTTCCAATTTTGAAATCCCATGCTGAACTGACAAGGTTAAACCGTCCCTGAGTGCCCAACCTTCAGCTACATGGTTGGAGGTGTGGCCTAAGTATCTAGCAGAGCCTACAACCCACTCTCCTTTGTCATTTCTGATCAAAGCTCCATCCCCTGCTTGACCCGGGTTTCCTAAAGCAGAACCATCAGTGTTTAATTTATGCCACCCTTGTAGGGGTTTTTGCCATTTGATAGGCATAGCAGAAGGAATATGAGTAATCTTGGTTTTGCTATTAATGGCAAAATATTCCACAGCCTTCGACATGACAAAATTCCTCACCGATTGCGCACTCCTTTTGTTGCCAAAAATCCAATTGTTTCTTAATAACCAAATTTCCCAGAGGGTGTGTGCAGCTACTAGTCCAAGAGGGAGTCTATGAATTGGGTGGAAGGACTTTGAAGTGACTAGTTTTTTAATCCAGCAAGAGAGGGATAAATGAGTGGAAGGGTTGAAATCTAAGCCTGTCCAGATTTCAAGGGCAATTGGGCATTCTTTAAAAAGGTACTGGTTAGTTTCCTCTGCGTTGTGCAGAGCGGGGGCATTCCATGGACACCTGGATACCTCTATGGAATAAGAAGGATCTGGTAGGTATGGCATCCTGAAAGAGTTGCCAGATGAAAAATTTTAACTTGGGTAAGATTTTTAGTTTCCAAATCCACATCCAGGTACCATCATCCGGTAGGCAAGCGCTCATTTTCTCCAATTCATAGGCAGACTTGACAGTAAATGAGCCATTGTTAGAGGCTATCCAAAAGTATGAATCAACGTCATTTCCAAGGAGCTGAGTTGGAGTGGCAAGGATTGCATCCTGGAGTCTAGGAGGAAGGTGGAAAGAAAGTGATGATGGATTTTGGAGGTAGGCTTTAACAGTTAAGGACTCTTTATCTCGTGTTAATGGGCCATGAATGATCTCCCGGATTTTTCCAAGACTTGTCCAACTATCTGACCAAAAGTTTGTTCCTTCTCCATTCCTTATAACCTTGCCTGTACCTTTCTTGATAAGTGGGGATGCCCACTGCATAGCCTTCCAAGTGACAGAGCTGAGGGTAGTTGCTTTAGATGTGTCATGCCCATATCTAGCCGAGAGAGTATGAGCGCAGACCGCATTTTCATTTTCCCTATATCTCCATACCAGTTTTCCTAGGAGGGCCTTATTATGCTCTCTTGCTTTTCTTAATCCTAAGCCATCATCTTTCAAAGGAAGTGTGGTGGTGTTCCAATTCAGCAAGTGTAGCTTCTTTTTTTACTCTGATTCTCCCCAAACAAAATCTCGACAGATTTTGTCGATTTCATTGCAAATGCTTACAGGCAAGGATCTACATTGCATAGGATAGGCAGGGATGGATTCAAGGGACGATTTAGCAAGTATAAGCCTGCCCGCTGTTGATAACATTCTTGCTTTCCAACCAGCAAGCTTGTTCCTCATTCTGTCAATGATATACAGGTAATCATTTCTACCCTGTCTTTTGTTGAGCATAGGGATGCCTAAATACTTCCCTAAGGCAGAAGCTTCTGGGATTCCTAGATTGTTTTTCACTTGATCTTTTTGAGCTTGGTTGGTGTTTGGGGAAAAGAATATTTTTTATTTTTGCAGGTTAACCTTCTGTCCCGACTCAAAACAAAAAACATTGAGCGTTTGCTTGATAGCAGCAGCAGTGCTGAAATTTGTTTTACCAAAAAGGTATATGTCATCAGCAAACAACAAATGAGAGAAGGCTGGACCACTTCTTGAAGCTTTCACAGATGACCATTCTTTGTTTTCACACTTTTGAGTTATAAGAAGGCTGAGGTATTCCATACAAAGAATGAAAATGTATGGAGATAATGGATCACCTTGTCTTATTCCCCTTGTTGGAAAGAAGGTGTCAGTCATACTTCCATTGACAAGTATCGAAACTCTTGAATGTGCGATACATGACATGATTAGCTTGATCCATAAATCTGGAAAATTGAAAAAAGTGAGCACTTTCTTAATAAATCCCCATTCCAGTCGGTCAAAAGCCTTTTCCAGATCCAATTTGATTGCCATACTTCCTAACTTTCCTTTTTTCCTTTTAAAGGAATCCAAAATTTCTTGTACAATGATGCAGTTCTCAATTCCTGATCTACCTGGAATGAAGCTAGCTTGAAAAGGAGATAGGAATCTTCCTAGGTATGGCCTTAGTCTCTGAACAAGAATTTTTGTAACAACCTTATAGGAGGTATTGAAGAGACTAATAGGTCTGAATTGTTCCAAACGAACTGGTTTAACAGTCTTAGGGATCAAAGTAATCAAGGTTTCACTTAGTGAAGGAGGCATGGAACCAGATGCAAAGATAGACTGAATCTCATCACAAAACTTGGTCTTAATAATATTCCAACATTTCTGAAAAAAGAGAGGATGTAGTCCATCAGGACCGGGTGCTTTGTGTGGTTTAAAGCTCCAAATTGTTTTCTGAATTTCAAGGCATGACACGGGGGTGAGGAGGTCTTCTTTTTCTGAATCAGAAAGAGATGCGAAACGAAAGGGTGGGGTGTCAAAATTTCGTGGTTCAGAAAGATGAGAAGAGGAATAGAGGTTGGAGAAGTGTAGAAGAACACTTCTTTTGATAGCCGCCTGATCTGTAATCCAGGTATCACTTGCATCGAGCAAACCAAAAATTTTATTTGAAGATCTTCTGACTACGTTGAGACATGGAAGAACCTTGTGTTCTTTTCCCCATCTGTAAGCCAATCAATTCGGGATTTCATGGCCCAATAATCTTCTTCATCTCTTAAAATCACCTTGTAATAATTTGTAAGTGCTCTTTGGAGATCAAGTAGGTATTGGCAAAGGTTATCCGCTAGTGCTTTCTCGATCCCAGTTAAACGTGCAAGAATCCTCCTTTTGTTCTTGAAAAGGTTTCCAAAAGACCTTTTATTCTAGGAGATCATATCCTTTTGGAGTGTTTCTGTAGCGTGGATTAGAAAATGGTATTAAACAAAATTATTTACACTACAAAAAATTTGATCTAAAGTGACAAATATTGGCCACGACTTTTATAAGTCGTCATCCAAGTAATATCAAAGGCCATGACAAATAAGTATCGTGGTTAATTAAATCAAAAGGTCTAAATTTTTTAGTTACAAATATTTGTCATTGTTGTTGTTATATAGATAAAGTATAAAAGCTACCAGAGATCCATATATTTCTTTAATCCATATGAAAACTACTAATTAGTCCCTACTTCTCAATAGCTACCAGACGAAGAGATTAGAAGAGACTGATTAGTTGCTTAAGGACAAAGTACAAATTAAGATTAGGGGTTTGGTGTATTATTCTTATTCGTGGTCTTCCGCTGAGGCCCAATTGGAATCTTGTTATTCGCCAAAGAAATCAATCAATCAGAATGGATAATTTCTGATGCAAAAAACGAACAAATAAGATTTCTTCGTCCACGACTCTTCGTACACCTGTCTCACTAAGCCTCGATGAAAAGGAGGCTTAGATCCTCGAGTGGCATAGCAGAGGATCATCAAGATACATGCATTTGCACCTAGTAGCATACCAAGGCCAAGGCCACTTTTCACCAAAAGAAACGACTTTATTTTGCTTGAAAGTTGCAATGTTTTTAACTAGAGAGAAGATATATAACTAACAATGGACATTGAACAAGACGTTGATCAAGTATAAGAACCTCAGAGATTCCAACATAAAATTTCGATCAGATTCAAATGTGCGGATATGGGAGAAAGTTACCTCATGTGATGATACATTCTCACCTAAAGTCAGTACTCAAGCTCAGAAAAACTTGCCTTGAATATTGACAACGTAAACGGCTCCGATGGACCAATAATCCAAAAACGAGCAAACTTCCAAAAAGGAAAATATAGGCAAGTACTCTTGATTGATTATTTTATAATGAAAATCAAGAATCAAAATATAATCAAAGAAGGTTGAAAAAGCTCACGGGATTGGTTGGGCTTTCAGACCCCACTTGAGAAATTAGGAATCACTTCGAGTCAGAGACACGGCACACCTGATCTTTTTTTTTTCTTTAAATCAGTTCATTGACGCCAGTATATAATTAGTATTTGATTAAGACACATGTCCACTTGCTCAACTTGGTGTTAATTTTAAAAAACAAGATTCATATATATATGCTTCCACGTTTATATATGTGATTAAAGTGACTTTCACTAAAAGTTTTTGTGGGGAAGGTAGTTTCCAAGTTTAGCTTTCTTTCCTGTTTTTGCTGATCATTGTGCCACTCCTGGTTTCCCTAATTCTGAGCAGAAGGGAGAATTGGTGCAATTATTTGTGTCTCCAGTGTCGACACTCCCGAAAACTACTGCTAAACCCTAGCTATGTTCCAAGCCTAAGAGACGAGGAATGAATTAATTTACGAACCCCCAAACCTCGTCTTGTTAAGGAATCAATATTGCAACTTGATAAATGAATATATGTCTATGATGATGGGTCAAGATATATATATATATATATATATATATAGCTCAAGCTAATCTCGAATTATCGCATTTAATTTAGTTCACCATTATCGTCTCTCCTTGAACTTTGATAACATAAACAATAATAATGTGGGTGCTGCAGACAGCAGAAGTGCTATTATAGGTACACGTAGACCGGCAAAATATATATATATAAAATGAAGTATCAAGTGGTTTATATTTATGAAAGAGGTTATGAATGAAGAAAACAGGTTTGGGAGAGTTTTCCTCCATTTAAGGTCCGATGCAGCTCAAACATAATTAATCGTAAATTATTAAATAGATACGAATACTTATGGTTATACAAAAAAAAGAGATGAGTAAAACAACGGAATATTCGGTAGAAGGCATTAGATATTATTCTATAGAGCTTTAATTCTCTTCCTCAATTGGCCAATTTAATCAAATCCCCTTTGACCCTTGGAAACTAATTTAGCCATATGTATAATGATCCTGCCCACCCGGTTGGTATGCGGCTGGCTCCCTACATTTTATGTAAGTTTAAAAAATTTAGTTTGACAATTTGCTTAGATCTCATGTTAACCATTCATGGTTCTACATTTTTGGTATACTATATATAATGTATGGTAACGTCAATAAATTTTCGCGGTATTCATTAATACTGGAAATATAAAAATAAACATCGCTGAAAATCCGTTTGATATAGTGACATAAGTCTATAAAATTAAAGGGAGGGGATATTGATCCAAAAAGAAACTTAAACAAAAGCAAATGAGGATTTACCATACATACATACATATATATATATATACATATATATATATACATATATATATTTATATATATAGTAAAAAAAAGGTAAAACTTGTAGCTTAAAATGCAATTATAGAGAGTGCATTTTTACATTTTTATGTTTGTGTTGATGGATAACACATATTTTTATGAAGGTAGGAGACTGAGAATAGACCAGAACGAACGTATTATGTACCAACTAGTTGACCTAAAAGTTTAAAATTTTTCTAACTTGGCATGAAAGTTTTAAGTAGGGAAAATTTGGAAGAAGAAAAATAAAAAAAGAATGAGGTCATTTGTCCTATTATAGAGACAAGTTCATCTTTAATTGGTAAAAATGTCCCACAGGCTTTGTACTATACAAAAATATTTAATTTAATTCATACACTATATTTTTGATCAATTTAATCCTCGTACTATGAAAAACTGAGCAATTAAATCCTCACTCCTCACATGTCATAAGATTAATTTCTACTATTAAAATTACTAATGTGATAATGATATTGATATAATGCAATAAGTTAAAACATGAATTAATATGTTTGGCAATAATACTGATGCAACACTAACAGATCAGTAAAATGTCAAAACAGTATCTACATAAATGTGACAAGTTAAATCATAGACAAACTAATCAATGTCATTTGAATGTTAAACATGTCAATTTATGACTTACCATGTCATATTGTTATTATGTTAGTAATTCTAAAAGAAAAATTAATTCTACAAAAATAATTCTAATGTATAAAATTGATTTCATAATAATGAAGGATTTGATTATTTTATTTTTAATAATAAAAAATTAAATTAATGTAAATTGAAATATAATAAATAAATTAAATATTTTAATATGGTACAAAAACCTATAAAATAGTTTTACCTCTTCAGTTAGTGGAGAAGAAGCCATGAAGTGTGTAAATAGGAAGGTGGTCCTTTCTGCTCCTTTTGGGGGAATTGGTCCCAAATGGGAACTTCACTGGGGAACCATAGACTATTATAGCCTGTCTATAGCTCACCTATCATTTTCACCTTTCATCATGTTTCCCAATTTTAATTTTCTTTTTTCTTTCTCTTTTTTCTTTTTTTTCTTAGGTTGTTTTATATACTGGTTTTTACAATCGATTAGTGATTAGAATTGAATTTCTGTCATTAAGGTGTCATACCCAAAAGCTTGACCACTAGATCAAGCAGGACTGAACTTTTTCTTTTAATCTCTCAGAGAAATATACGGAATTAAATTAAAAAAAAAGTAGAAGAAGAAAGAATTACAGAAAAATCTAGTGGAGTAGATTACATCCAAATCACATGGCGGCAGTTAAAATCATAAAGCCATGTGGAGCCCCAACGAGGGGCCTACGTGACACAAAAAGAGGTTTGTGGGGACAATTTCTAATTCATTTTTCGAGTGGTCCCACATTTGCCATCTCCGAATCAATCAAAACGACTTCCCCTCCCCACTCCAATATTCCAAATGAATCTCTTTCTTTTATTTTATTTTTTCTCTCTTTCATTTATTATTATATTAGTTATTATATGTTTCTTTTTTTTTCACTTTGTAAATTTTGTTTTGTGCAATTTGGGACCCACTCCATGCAAAGCTGACTAGGCCACAGATTCCCCTCTCCTCCCAAAATTTGCTTTCATGAGCACTAATCATGGTCAATGTCACATTAACAGAATCATCCTTTTTTGAAAGAAATATTAATCTCACTTTTTTTATCATTTTAAAAAATATATAAATTTTGTAAATTCAATAAATTATTATATAGAAATTAAAAAAAAGGAGAAAATAGTTCTACTAATCATAAGAGTCCCAGTGTCATTCTCATGGGGGCAATGTTCTAATCAGAGTCCGATTAAATGTGAATTTTTATCAATTAGTACCTGCAAAAGAAACTTCTTTCCATTCCCAGATCTTGCACTATTTATTATGCAATTAAAACCTTGGATACATTGATTAATAATAAAGGTTAGGGGACGTGCTAGGTTTTGAACTTAAAATCCATGCATGAATTCTAATTTCTAACAATCTCGATCAATTAGAGGGAGAATTTAACGATAGAGGCTTTCTTGATCTTATATAGTATTCATTATCATCCAATGTTCAAATATTCTTAGGTACAAATTCATAATGAATCCAATCAATTCTTCCTATATTTATTTATTGAATTATCTATAGCCAATAGGAAAAAGGGAAAAGAAATTGGAGAATCTATTTAAACCCAAATGAATGAATTTTACGTTGACAGTTATTTCTCTATAACCGGCAAAAGAACATATGCATATATAATGGAGATCATGGAAATTTTTGTGAACCTGCAATTTATCTTCCATTACTACCAAATATAACAAAGGAGATTGAAGAGACTAAGAAGAAGTACAGATTTCAACCCTCTTTGTATAATTCTTTTCCCCTTAGATTCACATAAAATAACATGTCCAAAACTTGCCCCATTAGCATTACAAAGTTAAACTTGCACTCCCCTTATAGATATATTAATTCCTTCTATTGGACGATAGAATTTCTGAGCTTGGTAAATTCCTTTTTGTTTTGGGCCATATATATGGTGATTAATATGATCTATACGGCGGCAACCGTCTCGCCTTTGGCGGAGACGCCAGATCTGGCGGCTGTTGAGGCGGTGGCCTGTTTCTTGGATGCTACCGAGCATTTCCCCTTCTTTTCGTCTTGGTTCATCTGCTGTTGCCTGCACTCTAGGCTGCAAAATGCACTATCACCCCTGCATACAAAGTTAGCATTAACATTAACATACTGTAATAAGATTTCAACTCGAATGGTCCAACATATATTAACGTATAAGAATTTAATTTAGTTTATGGTAAGCAGTAGTATAGTCAAAGATGAATTATGGGATTCAGTTGGTAAATAATTTTGTTGCCATAGAAGGGTTGGAGTGGAGTTGTAAAGGCAAGATGTTTTGAGAAAGCTGAAAATTCTTCATCATCAATTAATAAGTTTCCAAAAGAAGATTTCGAAATTTTCCAAGAGATAAAGAGAAATTTGAGAATAAGACAGGCAATTGGGAAAGAGTTTGTTCTGTGTAAGAAAGTAAACTTGAAATTCCTTCCTATGACAAAACAAAAACATCATTAGCAAAAGAGAAATCAAAAATGGAAAATAAAACAAAAAATAGCGAATTGTCTTTCATTTAAAAAAAAAAACCATGAACAAACCAAAACCATAACTCCAAAAAAAAAATGAAGACTAATGAACTCAAATTGACCTCAACAGTCAAATCTGATTAAAACATCTAAAGAATTAAACTAAAATCATAACTAAAATACCATAAACCAAAAAAAAAAAAAAGATGAAGAACAGGAAAATTTTAAGAGTATAGACTTGGCCTAAAAGTTATCTTTATTAAGAAGTTGAAAATCAAACTTTTTTATTATTAAATTTCCATAAGTATTCCAAAACATTTAATTAAATTCACTTATATATCATTGAATACATCAGTGAGAAAAAAAAAATGGAAAAGAAAGAGAGACTTTTTTTGTACCTATACATGTAGATATCACGGCCAGGAACAAGGCGACGTCTGCAAAGGCCGCAAGCCCTCAAGAAATGGGCGGTTTCTATAAAATCAGCTGAATGTCTTCTATGAACTCTAGGTGACGCCGTCGCCAAGAACAGTTGATCTTCAAGGCCGCCAGCACCACCTCCGCCACCATTAGCCTGAATCTGTGGACCCCAAACGCCACCAAAAAGCTCAGCAGCCGCCTGTTTGGGGTGGTTGTTAAAAGGGTTATGTGGATCAGCAGGTGGTGGAGCTTCGGCGCCGTTGCTTGTGTTTAGATCAAAAGTGATCTCCGTCATGCTTGTTGTTCTTTTCATTGGTGGCCTCGGCCTCTTCCCTAGCAACATCTTCCTTACCTTTCTTCCTCTTCTTCTTTATGGTTACTCTTCGGGTCTCGGAAGGGAGAAACGAAAAGCTTGAAAGAAGCTAAGAAAGAAGGGAAGGAGAGGAGAAGAAAGAAGTGAAGAAGAAGTGGAGATGGGGCAGATTAAAGAAGGGCCAGAAACCGAGGAATGAATCTGGGCCGTTCGATTCTTCGTTTGAATAAATATTTTATTTTTTTCTAGTTTTGGGTATTTGCATCATAGCATGGGAAATCCACGTCATATACTATATAAAATTTAATAGTGGTAATTATTTTTTGGAGGTGTTAAATGATGTGGTTAGCTTAGGATACTCTAAATTCTCCAACGACAGCAGTCAATTTCTTTGAGTTTTAACTGCCAATTATTTGTTCACACGTCAGCCTTGAGATTCTTAAATTTTTGTTTTCTTATTTGGGTGGAAAGAGTTTTTGGAGCCTCTTTTGGGGCCTCCTCAATTGAGTAAGTCATTATGTCAGTCGGTCCTGACTTGAAATAATTTATTGTAGTAATGTTGGAAAATTTTATTTAAGGAAAGTAATCATTATATGTACAAATTAGAAAGCAAACTCACTTTGGCAAATAAGTACTATAAGTTTGGCTCCCCATATTTTTACTTCTCTCAAACTTTTACAAACAGTGACAAATCTTGTCTTAAGACATTGGGCCAACTTGAAATAAGTGATATTTTGAAGTGGTTAATTTGAGATTTTTTTATGTAAATGCACATAAATATATATTAGATACATCTATATAATAATGAGAATTTTAAAATTTTGACTCCCAAAATATAATTATGATCCACCATTGTTTACAAGGGGCATCCTGAAATTTTGAGAACAAATATATAAATGGTTTAATACCTAATTTAGTCCATAAATTATATAAAAAATAACAGATTGATTCTTAAACTTTTATTTGAAATAGTTTGATCATTGAACTTTTATTTTGAGATAGATAAATCCTGAATGGAAAAAAAAAAGAAAACTCATTGATTAACCGGTTCCAAAATAAAAGGTCGAGGATTAACTTATCCCAAGTTATCAAATTTTTGATCATTTAAGGATTAATCTATCCTAAAATAAAAATTTAGAAACCAATCTATCTTAAATAAAAATTGATGAATCAACCTATCCTTTAATATAATTCATAGACCAATTTAGATACAAGCCATATTTAAATCAACTGCTGCTTTCATGATGGAGAGCTAAAAATATGTCCGAATAATGAGACATGAAATCTTGACGGTACCAAAGGCACAAATATATCAGAGGAAGTAAAATCATCTGCAGCATAGCAGCCTAAAGTCCAACAGATGCTGCTAACTCTCCCACAAACAGTATATGGATGTATTGACTCTTCCTTGAAAAGGTCATTTGTTTCAACTTCCAATGCCAAATAGGCTTGGCTGTTACTGCTGCTGCAGCTGCCACAAACAGTATCCTCTACTATTTTGTATATCTAGAATTTTTATTTCAGGATATCAGCACATATCATGGAATGGAAGCTGTGGAGTAAATTCTTGATGTTTTCCAGCAATTCACCTTTCACTTTTTCCCTTACATCTTATGCTATTACTATGCTTGTATACCTTGTTTGCATTACCCAAAAAAAGGTTGTTTTTTTTTGTTTTATCACTACTAGCTAGGCAGGTAGTATATATTTTAAGTAACATTTTGAATATGTTACAATGTTCATGGCACTTTACATTAGGTGAAGAAAAATGCCTCTTTTTATGTTACATTGTTTGTCTTACAAATCTATCCGGATCTCTCGGGCCGAACTAATTTGACATCAATAGGGTTCATGATGTTGTTGTCTTCATTTTCTTTTTGGTAAAAGTCCGACATTCGATAATCCATTGAATCTTGATTAATCTAAGTCGAACCCATCGGACTTTAAAATGAAAAAATTCTCCTAATGTTGTTGTCTTCATTAGAATTATAGTTTCATGATTAAAAACCCTTTTCATATATATAATTGTCTATGAAGTTTTTTGTATATAATCAAAATTTTCACGATAACTAAGAAATTATTTTGGATATTGTTCATGATTTGGAGATGCGGTATGCATATGTTAGGATAAAGAATTGGCATTATATATGCTTTATTTTATTCTGTTGTTACTTTCTTTCTGGTATAAAAGGAGGGGGGTTAAATGGAAAATAGAAAAGAAAAGGAAAACAAGTGGTGGCAAATCGTGGCACGTTTCAATTGGAACAATGTGCATATTTGTATGTATGGTGTGTGACAACTTGATAAAACAAAATCAGACAGGAATACAAGATGCCTCACCCGGCTCCTTTATTCATTGAGGGGAAAAATAAAAGGAGAGTGGGGGAAGGGAAGCAAACCAGCAGCAGCATGGTGGCAGAGAAAAAGAAAAAGCTACAGATTCTTTTGAAATCGCAACAAACCTGAAATAATCCAGCTATAGCCATGGAGACCAAGTGATTTATGGATCTTCCAAGCCGAGTCATTGTCCAGACCTTTTGCTTGCATTGTGCATCAATTATTTTGGAGGTTGGGCTGAGCCCCAAGGGCGGGGTCTGCCCACTTGCTTCTGCTGCTTGGATGGTAAGAAAATGTTCATCAAGTGGTTAAATAGTAAAAATTAAGTGATAAATTTCATGCAAAAGCAGAAAAAAAAAAAAAGCTGCTTGTTGATGTTGATGCTACTTTTAAGTGTATTATTATGGAATAATCTTAGTACTAATTTTATTCTACAAGGTCATAGTTAAAGGCAAAAAGGCATGGTAGCTGTAAAGTACATATATACCTGTTCAAGTTAAGGTTTTATCAGTTATCACTTATCAGTATCTCTTAAATACTTCTATATTTGGATAATTTATTATGACCTTTTTTTGTGTACAATTTATTTGACCTTTAATTAGTCTAAATAAAAACAATTTGCTGAGAAATTAATAAATCCCAAATTGGGGTATATGGTACTTTTGCTTACCTTGTTTACACATGCTGTGATTCAAAATGGAGTCAGTGGTCCCCCGATGCATTATTATCATCATATGAGAGATTTAACAATTGATTAGTTCCGACTTCCACCTCTTGGCCTAGTGGCCAAAGAGACAGAAGGAAGTTACCAGGCCAGGGGTTCGACCCCTGCCATCCCCCTCCCCTCCTTTGTACCAAAAAAAAAAACAATTGATTAGTTCCTTTTTGTTTTTGTATTAGCAAATTGATATACTAATATTTTCTTATTAATTAGAGGTTATGCTACTTGATCCATCACTTTGCTCCATCTTATATGCCGAAATTATAATCACTTATAAAATCTTATAACAAAAATGTCTTAAAATTTAAGACTTAAGCTATAAATCAATTGTTTCTAAACTTATAATGAACTTTCACACTTCATGTCCATATACCTTATCCTAAAGACAAACCCATATTGAAGAGAATTAATGGAGAAAGAAAATCAAGAAGAATATATCTAAAGTTTTAAGAATTATCATTTTACTTGGCCTGGAAGTAAATTTAGCTTGTAAGTTAGGTCAAACCAATATTATTTGTAAAGACGTTCTCTAATATAAATAGAGAGCCCGTCCACATTTTATAATATATCTCACACAACTCATTATAGTTGTACTCTCTCTCTTTCTATAGTAATAATATTCTCTCTATTTTCTTCTTCTCTTATTTTGTGTTCTTTATTATTCTTCAATATTTAATATTTCATAGCACAACTAAAAATTATACTAGGATAAAAATGGCGGGACCGAATGGTGGGTTATGTAGGATTGTTCATAATTAGAGTTCTAAATCACTATTAATTTGCAAAAACTTTAAAGGAAAAAGTGTCTCCGATTTAGTTGATAAAGGAAAAATTAAGGTGTCTGATATTAATGGAGCAAATTAAGCAAAGGAATATTTAATTTCCTGTTCCAGAAGTTATGGTATCATATTTGCCATTTATTGAAAAGGAAGAAAGAAAGAAATAAAAAGGTATCATCACGTATAGAATTGGTTGAGATTGCAACATTATTGAGGGTAAAGAAAATTATGGGCTGTCTTTTTGACTTATTAATATTAATTATAATTATTGTTTACTTCTATAGCAACTGGGCCGGAGTGGGACAATTTCTCATTGTTGTGCCCATAATTCTTTGGTATAATTATAGGTGTCCTTATCTCATTAATGATCTACGATTAATTTTATTCGAGCCGCGTAGGATTTCAAATGGGTGGAATCTATCCCAAATCTGTTTTCTCTATTAACAATATTTGAACCCGATACATTACTTAAGGGACATTGAGCTATTTCCATTTAACAACAAATGTTGGTTGTTGCGCCCATAATTCAGCTATGAAATATACTAACCAAAAAAACCCTACCAATATTTCGGAATAAAAGTCTAGGCTTGCTCGTTAGATTAGTTTCTCAAGGAAGAATATCAAACAACTACCTTGTAAAATTTGTTAATAATTCTTCTCGCATGCATGGCTACATATGGTCCATAAATTAAACGTTTTGTATAATCAAAACGTCGTTATTATAGTAAATCTGAACATTTGATTTAGTAAAAACACAAAGTTAGACTCGCTCAATTCTTCCCCAAAAGAACATTATGATTGCAATTTATATAAGAAGCTAGTCTAGGACTATAGCGCGATATTTATAACTTACTCTTAATACCTTATGTTACAAGAAAAATTACTTGCGCAATATCATTTGTATTTTTTTAGTCATTTGAGTTGGTTTTCACTGTTCAATTGGACTGACTATTTTAAAATGTCAAAAGCCTCAAAAGTCTAGCTAAGACTTTCTTGACTTCAAATATTGGGTCATGGGTGGGAACTAATGGGAAAATATTTCCCCTTTTTCTGCCGATCTTGAAGTTTACGTGTAGGAATGCTTGCATAACTATGAAAAACTATTGGTGAAGCAATGTAACAACTCCTGAATAGCTCGTACAAGTTGTAACAACTTGCTGCAGTTATATGGTCGTTAATTTTTTATAAATAAACCTTCGGATAATTATACTGAACTCTGATTAATCAAGAAATTATTGAAATCTTTTGAAAATAAGATTAATGTTTTTAACTATATTTTAAACTATCTGTTAAATTAATATTCTTACAGCATCCATGATAATGACAAGAAATGCCTTCATGAAGTGGAAAGTTGTGGATCTGAGCAAGCTCGATTATGAGATTATGAGCCATCAAAATCTAAAGTTACCATTTTTCTTAAAGCATTTGGTTCTTTTTAATGTGGAGAATATGCCTGAAATATGTGTATGCTACTAAAAAAGAACTGCATATTCTTATAGCATATATATAACTTCTTTTTTTTTTAAGTCATATATGGAGGGGGGGGGGGGGGGGGGGGGGGGCGGCGGCGGGATAATTACTTCTTTGCTTCAAATGTGAGATTTTCCAGCACCTGGTTTTGAAGATGCTAATTATATTTACAAGATTGCATAAGATTTTGCTGGATATTTGGCTTCCAAATCACAGTTGAAATCTTTAAATAGTTTTTCACTGATCTTTATTATAAATATACTAATTTGATATATATTGGAGTCTTTTCCACTCTTCCTTTCAAAAAAACATTATTCTCGAAGTCTTTGGGTATTGTTCCTTCTTTAAAGCGAACTCACTTTCCTTCAAAATGATGACCAATGAAAGAGATGGAAAGGGGGACAGAAAGGGGACATGGGAAAATTTTAAAGAATCCATTCCATCCTGGTTTTGTGAAGCACAATGCAATGTGAGAGTGCAAAGTGCCTACTCTGTCTCAGTGTCTCTCTCAAAATGCTAATTGTTTGTTTTTAAGTCTTAACTAAAGGGCCCTTGACTGCTGATTGAAGGTTTAATTTAATCAAAAGGTCATAGCAGCAGCCAGCCCATAGTGGAGTTTGCTGCAATCCAAGTCACTCCAGTAACTTTCCCAAATTAAATTTACAAAAAGGAAAAATGTTGGCATATAATTTGTTTAATGCTTTCCCCTTTCCACATGTAAGATCCAAGTGGCAGCAGGCTCAATCATAAACAGGCATATATAATCCAAGTACTTTTATGCTTCCTTTCCAAATTGTAATGCTGTCTCCAAAGAAAATGGGAGAAAAGAATTGTGCCGTCTATATTGATATCTTAGCATGAAGATCTTCCTTGTCTTTCCTTGCCTACCAAGCACATTCATCTTTAATTCTTAATAATTTTGGACCTTTCCAAATTGCTTTTTGGGTTAAAACTTGTGCTTCAAATTCAATGAAGATGTATAATAACATATTTTTCACCCAATTTCAATTTGATTTCAGAATAAAAAATGTTAAAGATCTCAAATTTGAATCTTGGAAAGTGTGCTTCTCCCCTTGAAGTTTCGGGTTTACCGTTTACCGTTGAATTGTGCAATTGTTCTTTAAATCCCACACCATGGCTTCCTTTGGGAGTGCAATGGCCTAACGGTACAGTGGAGTTTGCTTATGTGGCAACCCCCTGCCACATGTTGCAACGAGAAATCGCCATTTCCACGGCAGCGCCTTTTTTAAAAAAAAAATTCTCATATGCTTTTCTTTTTCCCTCACTTTAGGTTTTTTTTAGTTAAATAATACCTCTTTTTGTCATTTTATATTTTTATCTCACGATTACTGTTATTTTATCAAATATATTTTTTCATCAGTGATTTTATCCGCAGTATTATAATTTTAATCTCATTACTACAATAATTAATCTTAGACTATATTTAGTTCATGAAAATATTTTATGTTTTTTTAAAAAAAACAAAAAAATCACAATTTAAGATATGTTTAGTTCATAAAAATGTATATATGCTTTAGAAAATAAAAATGAAAATGGACTTAAAATTAAGAACAATTTTTTTAATTAAGAATAATTTTTTTATCTCATTTCTATGTCTATTTTCATTTTTATCTTCTAAAACATGTATATATTTTTCCCTACAACATATATCTTAGATGATAATTTCTTTATATTTTGTAGAGAATAAAAACAAAAAATATTTTCTCATACTAAACATAACCTTAATATTTCAATTTCATAAGAATTAATCCCATAGCTCTACCAAAGGGAGCTCATATCAATCATTTACCTCTCTGATATGTGTAAGAGCTTAAGTATAGTAATTGAACTTTTTCCTATCAGTTTAAAAATATTTTAGGACCAAAAATCTATCATCCTCAAATAGTTAGCTCTTGAGAAGCAGTAATCTGAGAGCAGACCAGCAGAACATCTTGATCTTGAAAGACTGTAAACTTGGTTGCCATCAACATCGGCCAAAAAGGGCTCCACACTCGCTGATAATAAGCCTGAGTGCCCGACACCCTGTGAGTAATAAAAATGATTTGGACTGTTGAGCAAAGAGAGAGGTTGATTCCATTCATTCATGGCTCAATATTGAAGGAAGTTTTTCTCTGTTTTCTTCCCTTATATTCTATACAATTCCAAAATCTCTGCTACGATGCCATTCCAATGCAAAAATATCAAATGGATGATCAAAGATAATGATTGCTCGATTGAGCAATGACTTTGAAGTTTGAAAACGAAGGAGTTTCTTTCCAACTATTTTTTTTTTAATACCTACTTTCCAAATATGGGTTATGGACCCATTTCAATTAAGTGGTCCAAATCGCTTGAATTGAGAAACAAACACATGTGAACAGCTCACTTGAAGTTGAGATGTCTATATATGTTGTTTTACACATTGTTGTTTTCTTTAATAATTTCGCCTACGAAAATTGTTAAGCAAGGTGAACATATATTTTTCCTTGTGTCCTACGTTTACTCTCTCAGTCTCTCTATATAGCTAGTGGGAAAGATTTCGGAGACTTGCTTCTACAACAATGATGAGTTATTCTTTGGCACCCACCATCACTCACAAGAATAAAAATCTACTCCATCTTCTTCCTATTATGTCTCTTTCTGAAAATAATTTTTTAAATCAATAAAAGGGACATTAGAAGAAAACTTTTGCTTTAAATACTTACATCCATCTTTTTTATCCTTTTTAATTTAGGGAATCCTAACCTTTTAGGTTGCTGTAATTGTCATATATATAGAACATCATGACGTTCATTAAAATACATTTATAACTTGTTTTTGCAGTATAAATTACCCGTCAAGCAATTAATAGTCATATTGTATCTCAACTAATTCAGAGTCAAGCCATGTCAGATCCCAAATAGAGAAACCTTTCAAGGTTTATTTTTTTCATTCACAAGACTCGAACCTGAAACTTTTATTATGACTCAATTTATGTATGGATTAACACAAAAATATCTTCAGTAATCATAGAATGCAGTTGCTTAAGTGGTGCAATATTGTCATAGGAATAGATAAGGATTTAGATGAGAATGATTAACCAAAGGAAGGTATAAAGAAAATCAAAGCTAAAAGGTAGAAAGTGTGGGGATGGTAGATAAATTTGTGTTGTAATAATTGATGTTTCCCACTGATATGGACATAGACAAGAAAACCTATAAATGATGCATTTGATGTCTGCATAAAAGGTTGGACTGTCACTTCTTTCCTTCCATGTATTCCACTCAAGCTTTTGATTCTTTGAGTTCAATTTTGTGGGGTAAAACTTAAAGGAAGAACAAGAAAAATGATGTTTGTGGATATTGATTTTTTTTTGTTAATAACCAATATTTTTCATATTAAGGGTGGAGTTAACCTAAGATGTGTGGTAGGGTTTAAGGTCAACTATTGGAGCATTTGATTTGGAGGCTCAGATTAGGAAATAGTTAGTAACCCCTTTCCAACCTTTTTCAAAAGAAAGAGTGATATCACATTTCTTGTAACCCCTCTTTATGTCAATTTATTTTCACTAAACAGTAACCCCTTATTTGTGGAATATCCATTATCCCATGTTTTACTCATTACTCATTGCCCACTATATATCCCACTTTCTTTTAAGATTACATGGAGTAACTTCCACACCGTAGTTACTTTTGCCCATAAATAGTTCCCTCCTAATAATGAGAGACGATTGATGAAACTTTGGCTAAAGAACCCACAAATTAGACACCAAAGGCTCTCAAGCTAAAATATACTACAAACTCTAAACTATCAATCTTAAGAAGCTAAAACCATCACCTACCATCACATACTCATCTCTCAGGACTTGTTCTAGTCTTCCTCTCTGGTGCCTGCTGCACATTCTTACGATGTCTATGACGTTTTCTCAATCCTCAACTAAGAACCTAGTCTACCATGTTTAATTAATTACTATAGTGCACACAAAAAGCACATTATTCGTAGGAAGAGGCAGCAAACTACATAGACTCTTCTCCATCGTTGTCAACCTTTTTGCCTATATATCCCAGTTGTTTCATTCACTGTTTCCGGCTTGTCCAATCTTTTTGTTTAAATGCAACTCTGTATGCAGTTCAGGTATTCTAGGACACTATTCCAGGATCAATTTAATTTGACAGTTTCTTACTCCTTTTTTTTTCACCTGAACTACTTCTGAGCCGGAAATCGGGACCCTTTACGAATTCTAATTGTCTCACTTCTTTGGAATACAGCTAAGAACGTAATTGGACTTGATTTGATAACTTAAACACATAAACCGACCCAAAGAACACACAGAAACGACAAAAGACATGAATTGTGCTACCTTATAAGGTACAAATTAATAAACTGTGGGGACATTATTTTTGTTCTCTATATATTGTGCAATTATAACTGCCCATGGATAGAGGACAATTTTCAGCGAGAAAAAGAAAGGGGAAAAAAAGGTTAGATCAGGAATATGTAGAGACGACGAAAATTCAATTAGGTTTGAAGTGTGTTACATGAAATTCAAGTGAGACGTAGGTATAGATTTACATTCAAAATTTTACATTATTATATTACAGTACTAAGTACTAATTAAACTTTATATAGTCATTCTTCTTTTTTTGGTACATTTCGGGGTACTAAGACCCCGGGGAAGGGGAATGGCAGGGGTTGAACCCCTGCCATGGATAGCAATGAATAAAAAATCGGATCGGTCGGTCCAACCGGTTGAATTGGAGACCGGTCACAAATCCGGTTCATTAAAACTTATAAAACCAGATTTTAATCGGACCGTCTTTAAACCGTCAGAACTAGTGAACCGGTTAATCCGTTTGAACTAGAAATTGTGACTCTTTTTTCTTTTTTTTTTCTTATTCGTTAACCTAACCACGCACTAACCAGCTCAGTGCCTGCCGCCAACCCTCAAATTTGCCAAAGCCCAAAAGTTTCCTTCCTCCATCTTCCTCAGAGCTAAAAACCCAGTAATTAAAATCTTAGCTTTTGATACAGAAGAAAGAAGAAAAACTAAACGGGATTATTGAAACCAATTACTACAGAAAAGTCTAGATTTTCATGGCCAAAAGACCGGGTTCAAAAAATAAGTGAAAATAATTAATTCTGCTAGCTGAGGAAATGAAAAAGAGAAGCCAAAGATGAGAAGCCCATGAGAAATCACCACTAACCAGTTACCAGGAGGAAGCAAAAGGAAACCCCATTATTTGGAGACAATGAATGATGTAATGCAAATGAATGAATGATCAATCGAGGAGATCAGTCAAGGAAGAAGAAAAAGGATAAAGAAAAATGAGAGGCACGTGTTGATTTCATCAAACAGTTTTCTTTTTGATAGTATTTAATATTTTATACGTTTTTGATCAAGTGTTTGAACCTGGACAATGTTCCATGGTTTTCCGTGTAGATACTTCTCAAATAGAGAGAAGAAGGAAGAAAAAAAAGAATAAGAGAGCTTTAAATTATTAGGATTTTTAAATGAAAAATCTCACATCTTTTGACCCTAACGGTTCAATTGATTGAACCGATTGAACCATAAATAGTCAAACTCCACTCTGATTTTTTATTCATTGTTGGATAGTCATTCTTGATCATCCATTCCAGGCTCAAATGGACGTTTGAATGCTTCAGACTCCGATAAGCCCAACCAAAAGTGCTCTCCCATATACTTCTAATCGGTCCTTGGCGAACCCTTGGTATTCCTTTTTACGAGCTCCAATCACATCCCATTCATCCACCCATTCACCTGAAAATGAAATCAGTCGAATCAATTAACTGCCATTAGATAAATAAACCCACCTAAATCACCACTAAATAACATAAAATTGCCATTCTTAATTACCAACAAAATTGAGAGGACCATTCGTAAATATTGTAGAAATGGATGTCAATAACGGATCGGCTTAAACCTCTGGCAAACGGTCTTTTGCATGTTCGGCATCACAACGAAAGCTGTCGAAGAGTGCCTACGCACAGCATCATAGCCTGCTTTGTAGTATTTGATCACGCTCTCTAGCGTTGCTCTTGTGTAGAGAGGCTCGTTGATTAGCTCAACTGCATAAAGGCTTGGGCTTTTTGCATATCTATATTCATGGAACAAATAAGTTAATTAGAGACAACAATTTTACATTTTCCTTGTAAACGAAAAATGGGTTGGCATTGAATTTACCGGGCTGTTAAGAATTCTATAACATCAACTGTTAGTTGTATGCTTTGGTCTGTTTTGCCCCATGCCTGGGAGCCGTCTCTAGAAGCGCTATGCTCCCAACCATTTTGGGAACCAAGTGCAGCACGTAATCAATTATCACTTTTAACCCGTATTTCCTGCGAAAAAAGAACTAACCAGTAAGAGCAATTGGGGAATGAGTATCTAATTAACTTAATAATCTCTCTCCTTTATTTTTCCTGTTTTGCATGGGAAAAATAAGCCTACTCTGCCTAGGGATGGCAATGGGGCGGGGCGGGGGCGGGGACTGCCTCATCCGCCTCCGCCCCGCCAGAAAAATTTGTTCCCCGTGCCCCACCCCACCCCGCCAAAAATTTTAAAGTTTTAATACCATCACCACTTCCACGGTTTTTTTAAATTCCCCGTCCCGTCCCATAATTTTATAATATATATCTTTATTTCATTAATTTTTTATAATTTTTCAAAATATTTATATAATAATATAGTAATAATGATCTTAATCATTAATTAAGTTTTAATTTTTCAAATTTAATATAAATAATTTTATTTAATTATTTAAATATAACAAAAATACACATATTTAATTTAAAAATTATTAATAATATTATATGCGGGGCGGGGCGGGGCGGAGGTGGCCATATACCACATTCTCCCCACCCCGCCTATCCAACAAAAAAAATTTTCCCCGCCCCACCCTGCCCCATCCCCGTTTTTCAAAAAAAAAAATCGCCCCACTCGGGGCGGATCGGCTCGGAAACCACGGGTCGGCTCAGGTTTTGCCATCCCTAACTCTGCCCATAAGAAGACACTGTCTAATGCTTCCAGGGAGCCACTGAAAAAAGGCGGAGGTGGCGTTGGACCACTGGCTATCCACCAACCAACTGGTTTTCTTACAGCATTGAGTCCATTTTCTGATATGAATTTGAAATCTTTTTCCACAACGAATGTTCTCCGGTGCTCCTGTTCATGGATAACCATGCCAAAATGTTATTGGTAAGAAATCTCAATTTGGGATCAAATGTCTTAAAGAAAATCCCAATTAGACCAAATCTTTTAATTTTGTCAATTTAGAAAAATGTCGATTAGAATCAAATAATGGCACGACAAAAAACTATTAAAATTTGGTTTTTAGGTGACATAATTAAGCTAAAAAATGTAGAAAAGAAAAAAAAAGATTTGGAGAGAAACTTCGGCTATATTTAGTATAAGAAAACATTTTTTGTTTTCACTCTTTAAAAAAAAACAAAGAAACTACCATCTAAGATATATATTATGAAAGAAAATGTATACATGTTTTAGAAAATGAAATTGAAAATGGACATAGAAATAAGATTAAAAAAATTATTCTCAATTTTAGATCCATTTTCATTTTCATTTTCTAAAAACATGTATACGTTTCTATAAACTATAAATATTTTAGATGGTGATTTCTATGCATTTTTTAGAGAATAAAAACAGAAAATGTTTTCATGTATCAAACATAGTCTTCATTTCCATTTAAAGACTTTGATGAACAATTAATAGTATTAATTATAGAAATATAATATGCCCATCAGATCCTTATTTGAGCCAAGTTTAAAAAAAAATTTAATTGACCCAATTAAAATGTTAGGGATTAAACCAAGACTATTTGCAAATGTTTAGCCCTTAATTAATAAAATTAAAAGGTTGAGGACCCAATTGATATTTTTCACAAACATTAATTAAGTCCTGATTGAGATTTTAACCTAATTAATTAAAACTACTAATAATTAACTTTTTTGTGATATGAACACTTACGTCATGACTTGTGGAGCATTTTGTGGGCCATAGCCATTAGTTATTTGAAACTCGCCCTCCATCCTTTCGGTCATATTCATCACAAATACTGATGGATCATCATCTCTCCATCCATCACTTCCTTGCGAATCAGTTGTTACCATCTCTTCTGTTTTTGCCTGCAAAATAAGATTATTTCGAAAGGAACATAAACACCATTTATTATTTACTAATTATCTCTTGAATATTTAACAGAAGGCATGATCTCAACTAATTACCTATAAGTAGTACCTGTTTGTTGCTTTGATTAGAAGCCGGTTCTTATCATCGGAATCCCTCACAATCTGGAAGGTCTCCAAATTTCCAGGAGTATCTGAGAAGGCTACTATATATGTCACTCCCATCCCCATTTCCATTTCTGTCAAGTCCCACGAATTGCCTCCCGGACAACATAAAGTTAAAAGTTGTCTCATTGATCCTCCACACCTATGCAAAAAATATAAAACCAAATATAGCAAGCAACAGGAAAAGTTGATCGTCCTAACTCCTGACAATATTGATTCTAGCAAGAAATCATGAAGACAATCATAATTTACCCGAAAGGTTTCCCAGCCATAAGCAGCTGTTCGGTTGGCAACTATGATACTTCCTCCACCTTGCTCGGCGCAAAGATATTTCCCGGTTATTAGTTATTAGTGACTTAAACTGAACCGCACTTCCATCCTGACGAAGCGGAGAAAAGAATGTAAGTTAACTACTATATACGATTTTGACGTTGATGAATGTAGTAAGTACAAATTAGTGTAATTAAGAAAAAGGTTTAATATCCAAACGAAAAGGTCACAGTTGACGATGCCATCGAAAAGAGTAGGCTTAACCCGACCTTCTGTCACAAGCCAACCTCCTAGGTTAACTGCTCTGATCCGATAATTCGAATCTTCGTCTACCCTTCCCTGATAGAAAGATACAACAAAAGACAGGACATAAATAGAATTGCTGTTGAGACATGTTTTTAACATGCCTGAAACTTAAAATTTAATTAAAGGTTATAAACCAATTGTAACCTTAAATCAAGAGTCTTGGTTGTAACTTGCGACCTTATTAGATTTATTTGAAGGTTATAAACCAACCGCGACCTTAAGCCAAAATTATGATCATGACTTTAAGCCGAAAATCTATTGTGACCTTAGGCCAAAATTATGGTTACAAGATTTATGTAAAATGGCATAAATTACGGCCTTAGGTAAAAGACTTAGTTCAAGGTTTAGGCAATGGCCTTGGTTAAAAGTCTTAATTAAAAGCCTTATAAGCCAAAAAAAGATATAAGGTCGGATTCAACCAAGTCTTGAGTGAAAAGGTATAAGGTTGAATTTAACTAAGTCGTGAAACGGTATAAGGCCGAATTCAACCAGGTTGTATGACTAAGAAATGGTATAAGGTTGAATTCAAGCAGACCTTAAATAAACAGTATAAGGCTGAAAGCTGAATTCAACTAGGCTTTAAATAAAATACTATAAGGCTGAATTCAACCAGGCCTGAAGTGAAATATTATAAGGTTGAATTCAACTTAGGCCTTAAGTCTTATAAGGCTGAATTCAACCTGGTTGTATAAAAAGGTTGAATTCAACTTAGGCCTTAAGTTTTATAAGGCTGAATTCGACATGGTTGTATAAAAAGGTTGAATTCAACTTAGGCCTTAAGTCTTATAAGGCTGAATTCGACCTGGTTGTATAACCATTGACCAATAAATGGTATAAGGTTGAATTCAACTTATACTTTAAGTCTTAATTATAATTTAGGCCGAAAATACAGTCACGTTTGAAAGGCTTAGTTAATTTGGATAAATTGTAAGGCTGATAATAAGTTACGGCTAATTAAAAAATTGTCATTTCTAACTTAACAGTTTTTCTTTTCACATGTGCTGCAGGTATACAAGACAGTTACCATGTTGCGGTTTAAAGCTGTTTCTACATCAATTGGTTGTCTTCTAGAAGATAAAGACAAAGAGATAGTTTTCTTCAAGAAGATAAGATCAGGTTGTAACTTCTAAGACAGGTGGCAGGCCTTGACAGCCTACCCTCTACTATAAATACTAGTTCTAAACATGGAAGAAGAGTTCCAGAAACCAACATTTGAAGCCTTTATTATTTTCCTTTCATTTTTACACCATGTATTTCGCACTTTAGTTTTTACTTAGAATTTCTTTAGTTTGTAGTTTGTAACTTTCAATTTCAGACTTAAAATTTCCCCTCCTCTGCTGTAGTTATCAGAGGTGAGAACCCTTTGGTCGTTTGATCAGGTCAGATACGGTGCATTCTCAATTTTAGTCTCAGCAATTGCTTAACAGATTCCTTATTGCGGACCAAAACATTTTGAGATGTTTCTTCTTGTTCTGACTCGACTCTGCGGACCTCTAACGTGAAGTTGCCTATATATGTTTATGTTCTCCCGATCCGAATCATTAGGCAAAATCAAATAAACAAACAAATTTATAAGACACGTACTTTGCAAGTTTAAAAAAGGTGGAATATAAACGTCAATATTGAAAATTGGCCATGGTGGAGAAACAAGATGGCCATGATTCTCGGTATTTAATGTAGACTTTAATATATATATATATATATATAGTAGTAGTATTATTATTAAGAGCCAAATGTATTTATAGCTGCAACTAGGTAGAAGAAATTACTTATAGTAACTGCAGACAGGTTCCTGATGAGTTACGTATACTGTGCAAATGACTTAGAGCAGAGTCTCATGTAGTAATTAAGAAGAGCTCGATTTTCCATAAGTTTCCCATAAAAAAGTTAAAAAACTGAGTAATCATGATTAAATGAATTAAAAAAGATGGGGAGCATAAATTAATCGAGGCAGCTACCTCCCGATCATTCGGCAAAATCAAAATGAACAAACAAGTTAAAACACCTAGAATATATATATATATATAGAGAGAGAGAGAGAGAGAGACACGTTCTCGCATGTTAAGAAGTTTATTTAAGTGGAACCTCTCCAACGTTTAACATGATGGTATGTATTTTTGGCTTGAATCAAAGATTAAAGAATGATTTAATATACAAAATAGCCCTCGAATTTGGTCAAAATTGTCGTTTTGGCCTTTTAACTTTTATTTTAGAATTTAACCCTCAAATTTTTATTTTGTACATAATATAGCCCTTGGTGCTGACGTGACCCAATGAAAAAAATTTCACGTATCAATATATGATTATGTTACGACAACATCAAGGGCGCTGCATTATGTACAAAATAAAAATTTAAGGGTCAAAAATTCTAAAATAAAAGTTGAAAGGTCAAAACAATAATTTAATACAAGTTCGAAGGCTATTTTGTGTATTAAACCGTTAAAGAATTAATTGGTTAAACTATTAAATCAATCCATGTACTACAGTCTTTTTTTCATTTTAGTCCCTATATTCCAATTTTGTTTAATTTGATCTATGTACTCTTCTAAAGTAATAAATTAAGGATAAACATTAATTGTATCAATTTGTTCTGCTAAATCGGATGACATGACACTAAGGTGATAGTATATAATGTTTTAATGAAAAGTTGACTGTGGCATCTATGAAGATTCAAAAGTTAAATTAACTTTTTTAAATATTAATCTAAGTTTTTTTTTTAAGAAAAAGGACAATATATGAGGACACAAGTTGGAGATTTATATTACACATGTAGATGTCAGTGTTAACTTTTTATTAGTCACATGTTCATATATTACTACCTCAGTATTATGTCATCAAATTTAATACAATTGATACTGATTGTCATTAATTTGTAAATTTTTATAAGAATATAGAGATCAAGTTACATAAAATTGAAGTATAATGACTAAAATAATCCAAACCCTATAGTACAGAGACAATATATAGTTTGATTGAATTATTTAGGTACAATAGAAAGATTAGGGCTTGTTTGGATAATGTTAAATAGTTCAGAGGCTTTTTAAATATTTAGGCTTTTTTTTTTTGGGCTCTTTTCACTTGGGGTTATTCCATGACGTTTTTTCTTGTCGTTTTCCATAGAAATTGAAATTGATAGTAGTATCTTAAAAGTTGCAGCCTTTATTTCCTTGCTATATTTTTCTGTTTCTTTTTTTTTTTTTGGTGAAGAAACGGGGCCAAGGCCCAATTACAAGGAAATAACTCGGGGGTGGCTAATGCCCATTATGTCAGCCAGCAAGCAGCCATCGAGACCACCGGGCGGTCTGCTGATATAGATTTTTCTGTTTCGACCAAGGGCTCAGTGCCAACTAAAGTTTAATATAGCCGTTCTTGATCATCCATTCCAGGCTCCAATGGTTGTTTACATTCCTCAGAGTCCAATAAGCCCAACCGAAAGTTGCTCTCCCATACACTTCTAATTGGGCCTTGGCGAACCTTTGGTAATCCTCTTTACTGGTTCTATTTGCTTTCCATTTACCTGAAATTTCCCATTCACCTGAAATCATTCAACTGATCAATAGCCTAAATTACCCATCACCAGCCCTTTATCAAAACAAAATAATATAAAATTGCAGGAGCTCCATTCTTACCAACGAAACTGAGAGGACCATTAGATGTAGTAACATTATTCAGCTGGGGAGACGGATTGTCGTAGACAAAATCAATGTTCTGTTGGACCGTCAAGTTATCGAACTTGTCTTCGAAAAGATTGTAATAATGTACATCAATAACGGATCGGCTTAAGCCGCTGGCTAAAGGGAGTAGCTCCTTTGGATCCATGGGTCCTAGCCTGTTCGACATCACCACGAAAGCTGTCGAAGTGTGCCTACGGACAGCATCATAACCTGCTTTGTAGTATTTGGTCACGCTCTCCAGCGTTGCTCCTGGTGAGAGAGGCTCGTTGATTAGCTCAACTGCATAAAGGCTTGGGCTCTTTGCATATCTATATATATTGAAGGAAGAACAAGAATATTTAATGTTAATGAAGTTAGATCAAACAATAATTCTTTAATTATTTTCCTTGTGTAAATGAAGAATGGGTTGCTTTGATTTTACCTGGCTGTTAAGAATTCTATAACAGTAACTGTTTGCTGCATGGTTTGGTCTGTTTTGCCCCATTCTTGGGAACCATCTCTGGATCCGCTGTGCTCCCAACCATTTTGTGAACCAGGTGCAGCATGCAGATCAATTATGACTTTTAACCCATATTTCCTGCAAAAGATAATTAACAAAGTAAGATCAATGTGAATATGAAATTCTTAAACTACAATCCCTCTCTTTCTTCTTTTTTCTCTTTTTTTTTTCTTCTTTCTCTCTTAAATGACAAAGTTTCGATTTGCAAGGGAAAAATGTGCCTACTGTGCCCATAAGAAGGCATTGTCTAATGCTGTCAAGGAGCTGTTGGATTTAATTCAACATGTGGGCTCATATATTTATATTAATTATATATTATGGGCTATCATAAGATTAAGCCTAATTAAAGTGATCAATAAAGTTTAAAGTTTTGGGCTAGACATCTAATAGAGAATGGACTTTAATGTGTAGAGACCCAAAGGATTAATTTCTATTTTTATGATAGGCTAAAATAGAAGTTAGACTAAAGATATAAATAAGGGTTATGGTCCCCAAGCCATATGCACAACAAAAGATTTTCTCTTTTCTAAAATCCTATCAATTAGAAAAGATATAACTCTCATCCAAAGAGAAAAATCTCTTCAGAGAGAGAAAAGTCTGCATATTGGCTTGGAAGACAATAACCAGAAAATCAAGCTTTCTTCATGGATCCAGGTACGCTTCCGTTCAGATCTAAACATTTAGATCTAACTTTTCTTGATGATTTGACATGAAAATTGGTTGGTGACATTTCACCAAATTAGAAATAAAGTATTCTAACAATTGGTCTCAGAGCTTCTTCATGTCAAATCATTGGGAATCAATTTGATTCTTTGTCTTCCATAATCATGGATTTGGTTTTTCCATGGATTTAGTTTATTAAGAAATATGGCTTTGGAGTTTGGAGTTTGTTTCAGATTTGATTTTTACGTTTTATGCATCCAGCTAGAATCTTGTTAACAAGAGCTAAGATCCAATTTATTGAGAAACAGATTCAAGTTTTAAGGATTAAAAAAAAAAAAAAAAGGATAAAAGTTTCGGTTTTCTAGGCCAATTTTATTAGATGATAGGTTTTGTCCAAGATGTGAAATCATGCAGGATGAATAGGAGAATTTTCCTATTATGACGGCAATAATGGGGCTTGTTAGTGGTGCAAGTTGGCATGGGGCTCACTTGGTTGCTTAAGAAATTTGTTCACATTTTGGTATTATTATTTTATTAGTATTATGAGATAAATTGATTGAAACAAACTTTCGGCGCTTAATTATTGTTTTAGTCAATTGTCACTGACTTATTCAAATTTTGGTATTATTATTTTATTAATATTATGAGATAAGTTGATTGAAACAATACGCTACCAAAGTAGCCTCTCTTGTCTAGATTAATTTATTTTATAATATTAAGTTGGTTGTGTATATGTAATTCATGCGGATATTGGCCAGCCCAAAGGAGGGTCAATATTTGGCCGAAATACATGTGCACTTGTGGTAATAAATATGTGACAATTATTCGGTTTGCCATGTGAACAATTAATCAGTCCAAAGAAAGGTTAATTGTTTGACAGGATCTTATTGTCAATATTTGATTACTACACCAAGAGTACCACTTACAGTTAATATTTCTGTCCAAAGACTAGATATTAATGTTGTGCTAGGTATCTTGTGATGGGGTTTACCATTATTTGAATATATGGTTATTATATGGAATTAATGTGAGCATATTCTACTTGTTTCGTTCTCTGTACAGTTGCTAGTTCTACATCTACTATTACTGCCAGCTTGAATTCCATTCCCATGCTTAGTGGCACGAACTTTAAAGCATGGAAAGAGAACGTTATGATTGTTCTCGGTGTTATGGATCTAGACCTTGCGTTAAGGACAGAACGACCCACAGACCTTACGGTTGATAGTTCATCTAATGATAAGATGGATATGGAAAGGTGGGAACGTTCTAATCGCATAAGTCTTATGATCATAAAGCGTGCAATTCCGGAAACCTTCAGGGGCACTATGTCCGAAAAGGTTACTACTGCTAAAAATTACCTTGAGGAAATTGAAAAGAGGTTTGCCAAAAGCGAAAAGGCCGAAACAAGTACGATTTTGGCAAATCTCATTTCAATGAGGTATAAAGGAAAAGGTAATATAAGGGAATACATCATGGAGATGTCTCATCTTGCTTCAAAGCTAAAGGCACTAAAGTTGGAGCTGTCTGAAGACTTGCTTGTGCATTTAGTTTTGCTCTCTCTTCCTGTACAATTCAGTCAGTTCAAAGTTAGTTATAACTGTCAAAAGGAGAGTTGGACTCTTAATGAGCTCATCTCTCATTGTGTGCAAGAAGAAGAAAGGCTGAAGCAAGAGAAGACAGAAAGTGCTCATTTGGTTAGTACCTTTAAGGACAAGAACTTGAAAAGGAAAAAGGGTAAGGAAGCTGTAAATGTTCCACCAGAAAAGAAACAGAACCAACAGGGTGAGGCATTTACCTGTTATTTCTGTAAAGCTGCTGGACACAGAAAAAAGGATTGTACCAAATATCGCGCATGGCGTGTAAAGAAAGGTACACTTCTCACTCTAGTTTGTTCTGAGGTTAATTTAACTTCTGTACCTATACACACTTGGTGGCTAGATTCTGGTGCTACTACTCACATAAGTGTGTCTATACAGGGTTGCCTGAACTACCGAAAGCCAATTGATGGTGAAAGATACATCTATGTGGGCGATGGTAAATCAGTGGAAGTTGAGGCTATTGGAACTTTTAGGTTATTGTTAAAGACTGGTTATTATTTGGATTTGAATGAGACTTATGTTGTACCGTCATTTAGACGGAATTTGGTTTCTATTTCCGTATTGGACAAATTTGGTTACTCTTGTTCATTTGGAAATAATCAGTTTAGTCTTTTTCAAAATTCAAATGTTATTGGTACCGGTTCTTTATCTTTTGTTGATAACCTATATTTGCTTGATACAATTGCCTTATATAATGAAACCTTGCATGTGTATTGAGGTATAAAGAGAAAATTAACCAATGAGAATTCTGCTTCATTATGGCACAAACGTTTAGGGCATATCTCTAAACAAAGAATTGAACGTCTTGTGTCTGACAGGATTCTTGATCCCCTTGATTTTACGAACTTTGAAAATTGTGTTGCTTGTATTAAGGGGAAACAGACAAACCTAAGGAGATTAGGTGCCAACAGGGCTATGGACGTCTTAGAACTAATACATACAGACGTTTGTGGGCCATTCCCTACAGCTTCTTGGAATGGTCAACAATATTTTATTACGTTCACAGACGACTTTTCACGTTATGGCTACCTATATCTCATTCAAGAAAAGTCTCAGTCTCTGGATGTGTTCAAAAATTTTAAAGCTGAAGTTGAGAATCAACTCAACAAAAGAATTAAAAGCGTCAGATCTGACCGTGGTGGTGAATACTATGGCAGATATGACGGATCAGGTGAACAACGTCCAGGACCGTTTGCTAAGTTTCTCGAAGAGTGTGGTATTGTCCCACAGTACACCATGCCAGGATCTCCTAGCATGAATGGTGTTGCTGAAAGGAGAAATAGGACATTAAAGGACATGGTAAGGAGTATGATTAGTCATTCTACTTTACCAGAATCTCTTTGGGGAGAAGCACTAAAGACTGCAGCTTACATACTCAATAGGGTTCCAACAAAAGCAACTACCAAAACCCCTTATGAGCTTTGGACTGGCAAGAAGCCCAGTTTAAATCACTTGCACATTTGGGGTTGTCCAGCTGAGGCAAGGCCAAATAGGCCAAATGAAAAGAAACTGGATTCCAGAACGATTAGTTGCTATTTTGTTGGATACTCTGAAAGGTCAAGGGGTTACAAGTTTTATGATCCCACTACTAAGTCAATGTTTGAGACGGGAAATGCTCGATTCTTTGAGGATGTTGAGTTTGCGAAGGGAAAAGGAATTAAGGACTTTGTCTTTGAAGAGGAATGTGTCGAAATTCCTCTAATTGCTTTTGAAAATTATCAGGGTCAGGCTTCAATTCCTGGTATTGTTCAAGAAGCAATTCCAGATCAAGACAATGTTATTGAACCTCTTGCTCAAGTTCAACAACTTGTTCTAGAAGAACAAACTCTACAGCCTCAAGAACCTATGCCATTAAGGAGATCCACTAGAGAGAGGAGAAATGCAATTTCGGACGATTATATTGTATTTCTTCAAGAACATGAGGTTGACATTGGTGTGGTAGAAGATGATCCAATCAACTTCCATCAAGCCATTGAAAGTTCTAACTCTGAACAGTGGATTAATGCCATGAATGAAGAGATGAAGTCCATGAAGGACAATGACGTTTGGGACCTTGTATCATTACCTGAAGGTACGAAACCCATTGGTTGTAAATGGATATTTAAGACCAAAAGGGATTCGAGAGGTAATATAGAAAGGTACAAGGCTCGTCTTGTTGCAAAGGGCTTCACACAGAAAGAAGGTATTGATTATAAAGAGACTTTCTCTCCGGTTTCTTCGAAAGACTCTTTTAGGACAATAATGGCATTAGTGGCACATTTTGACCTTGAGTTACATCAGATGGATGTTAAGACAGCGTTTCTCAATGGTGACATTGATGAAACGATTTATATGGTGCAGCCAGAAAACTTTGTATCCAGAGATGCAAAGCAAATGGTTTGCAAATTAAAGAAATCCATCTATGGGCTCAAGCAAGCTTCTCGTCAATGGTATTATAAATTTCATCAAGTTGTTATCTCATTTGGTTTTGAGATAAATGCAGTTGATGATTGTATATACCACAAGTTTAGTGGGAGTAAGTGTATTTTTCTGGTTTTATATGTCGATGACATACTGCTTGCCAGCAACGATATAGGCTTATTGCACGAAACCAAGAGCTTTCTGACAAAGAAATTTGAAATGAAAGATCTTGGTGACGCCTCTTTTGTATTAGGCATACAAATACACCGAGATCGTTCTCGGGGTATACTTGGGTTATCACAAAAGAGCTATATCGAAAATGTTCTAAAGAGATTTGGCATGCAGGATTGTAAACCAGGTGACACCCCTGTTGCTAAAGGAGACAAGTTTAGTCTCAACCAATGCCCCAAGAATGAGTTTGAAACTAAAGAAATGCAAAAGATTCCTTATGCGTCAGCAGTAGGGAGTCTAATGTATGCTCAAGTGTGTACGCGTCCGGATATTGCGTACATAGTTGGAATGCTGGGCAGATACTTAAGCAATCCTGGAATGGATCATTGGAAAGCAGCTAAACGGGTTATGCGGTACTTACAGAGAACAAAGGACTACATGCTCACATACAGAAAATCGGATCAGTTGGAGATCATTGGGTATTCTGATTCTGATTTTGCTGGATGCCAAGACAGTAGGAAATCCACATCAGGCTATATTTACCTGCTGGCTGGAGGAGCTATTTCCTGGAAGAGTGCTAAGCAGACACTCATAGCTTCTTCCACCATGGCAGCGGAATTTATAGCATGTCATGAGGCATCTAGTCATGGGATTTGGCTGCGAAATTTTGTCACTAAGCTGCAAATTGTGGATGGTATTGAGAGACCATTAAAGATATTTTGTGACAATAAGTCAGCAGTACTATATTCCAATAACAACAGGAGCTCAACGAAGTCAAAACATATAGACCTCAAGTTCCTGGTTGTTAAAGAAAGAGTTCAAAATGGTCAGGTGTCTATTGAACATATTGGGACAAACTCTATGGTTGCGGATCCGCTAACTAAGGGATTACCACCTAAGGTCTTTCATGAGCATACCGCTCATATGGGTGTTGTATCTTTTGATAACATGCAATTTTAGTGGGAATTTGTTATTTTGGTTGAATTTCAGTTATAGACACATTTTGTGGTTTGTTTGAACTCTTTATTTGGTTGATCTCACTAAGGAATAAGGTTGGACCAGTTGGAAGTAGACATGTTAAGATCACATTACATGTAACTTCCCATGCTATGCATCCATGCTTGATCTATGTTGTTCAATTATATTGACATATGTGACTATTGATGGTTTCGTTATGATATGTGTATAATGAAAACCGCTTTAATCCTATGTTGATATGATTGATGAACCAGATTGATTTAAGATGTCTATGGTAATGATAGCAAAATTTGAGCTCATAAGGTTATTACATAATATATAATTAAAGGAGTTATACATATATGGCCCAAGTGGGAGATTGTTGGATTTAATTCAACATGTGGGCTCATATATTTATATTAATTATATATTATGGGCTATCATAAGATTAAGCCTAATTAAAGTGATCAATAAAGTTTAAAGTTTTGGGCTAGACATCTAATAGAGAATGGACTTTAATGTGTAGAGACCCAAAGGATTAATTTCTATTTTTATGATAGGCTAAAATAGAAGTTAGACTAAAGATATAAATAAGGGTTATGGTCCCCAAGCCATATGCACAACAAAAGATTTTCTCTTTTCTAAAATCCTATCAATTAGAAAAGATATAACTCTCATCCAAAGAGAAAAATCTCTTCAGAGAGAGAAAAGTCTGCATATTGGCTTGGAAGACAATAACCAGAAAATCAAGCTTTCTTCATGGATCCAGGTACGCTTCCGTTCAGATCTAAACATTTAGATCTAACTTTTCTTGATGATTTGACATGAAAATTGGTTGGTGACATTTCACCAAATTAGAAATAAAGTATTCTAACAGGAGCCACCGACAAATGGTGGGGGTGGCGTCGGATCACTGGCTATCCACCAACCAACTGGTATTCTTACACTATTGAGTCCATTTTCTGATATGAATTTGAAGTCTTCTTCCGCAATGAATGTGTTCCAGTGCTCCTGTAAATATATATATATATATATATATATAATAATCAGCTCATAATTAATTTGTATTATGAATTTTGAGGACATGTTTGTTACACATGATTAAATTAGATAGGATGAGGAGAAAAATTACATATAATTTGTAATATAATTTTATATTTTTGACAAAGATTTGTATTGTGAGTCGGGGATAATTATTTATAAGATGATTTAATCTTATAAAAATAGAGAGAATTGACTCATCTTATGAATAATCCTTTTCACAATATAAATTTTTATCATTATTATAAAATCATACTATAAATTATATGTAATTTTTCTCATTATTCTATCCAATTCAATCCGATATAACAAATATTCCATTAGGCTCTTAGTATTAACTAGGAAGCATTTTGAAATTATTACTTACCAGCAGTATCAAGGTTGTTAACTACTACTACCACCGTATATTATTGTATCAAGAAATGTCAACTTTTAAGAGACACGTTTAGAACTGTTCCATCTGGTCACTCTTTGGAGGTCATTAGGTCAACGGTCAAACCTCAACGGGTTCATCATTTTTCTTTTATAAAATTGAAAGTCTTGTGATCTATTTTAATTTTTAAATCAACTTAATTCATTATATATTATATCATGCATGATGAAATCATATCATTAATATAATAGTTGGTGAGCAAAATTTGCATTAATTCAGATTTCATACTTTGCATCAGATAATGACTGCATGTAGATCGATAACTCAAATTAATTAATCAGTCCCTTTTTTGTAATTAATAGCAGCACATACCCTCATGACTTGTGGGGCTTTTTGGGGGCCATAGCCATTGGTTACTTGAAACTCGCCCTCCAGCCTTGTAGTGGTGTTCACCACAAATACTGATGGATCATCACGTCCCCATCCATTACTCCCTCGCGAATCAGCTGTTACCAGCTCTTCTGTTTTTGCCTTCAATTTACATTTACATATTTACATAATTAATTTAAAGCAGACATAGATACCATTATTTACTTTATATTGCTTTAATATTTTATAGAAAGCACGATTTCAACTTCAGTTTATTGGGGAAGACCTAACACACTAACAGGCATAACTATTATTAATTAATTGTTCTATTCATCAAGATGACATTCATAATGAAGACTCAGCACCTCAAATCATATGGTTAGGAATCTATACCATTTTTTTTATTTGTTCATGGGTGGTAATTAGCATATTTTGATTAACTTTAGTTTATCTATTATTTATGGGAGCATTTGCATTGTCATTCTTTTTATTGCAGGTAATTGTTCAATCACAATGAAAGATTATGGAAGGGTTCACCAATTAAAAGCACGGACTCTATAATGGATCTGTAAAATTCTGAATTATGATTGGTTAATTACAATTAAAATTGCATTTGATATGCTCCCACTATGAAAGACATATCGTCAAACATTACCACCATACAAAGGAAAGAAGAGACACAAGCTCATATCGAACAAAGTTTCGATCGACCAACTAAGTATAAACAAAATTTCAATTGAATGCACCATTGGGCCCATAACCACGTACGGCACAAAATTTCACCATACACTGATCTACCATACAAGCTTAGAATGACAAAGACTGGTTGTGATAATTTACTCTTCCAGTTCTGATTTATTATGATTTAATATATTATTCTTCAAAACAACAATATTCTAGATTAATACTAAGAGGAAATGAATTTCGAACAGATCATTCAAGAAATTAAAGATGTAGTAAATGATTACCTGTAAGTAGTACCCGTTTGCTGCTTTGATTCGAACCCTGTTCTTATCATTGGTATCGCAACGTTTCCGAGGACGACGTGATTGGGACGAAATAAAAATAGGAGTCGCCACTAACCTCTTTGTTTAGGTGGGTTAGCCACCCTTTTAGGAATCTATCTAACCCGACATTGGCCGTGAAATGGCGTATCAAACTAGATAGGTCCCGGTCTGCGGAACATAAGATTGGGTTCGGGAGTACGGTTACGTATGGGGAAGGATTAGCACCCCCACAACGCCCGTCAAAAGACGGTACCGATCAATTAAACATTAATTAGGCCTTAATAATGGGTTTTCAATTTTTTTTTGAGTCTTTTAACCATTGATATTAAATTTTTTTTAGAATAATTACCAAAAGAAATTGCCATCACAACTCTTTAGCAATTATATTTATTGATAATTAAACTAAAAAAGGCACACACATTTTTTGATTTTTTACTTTGAGGGGATAATTAAAAGACACATTTTTTGGATTTTCTTGATTCTGAAACGTTTTTTGACTTACCAATGAATAATTATTAGGAATAATTGCCATCACAATTTCCTAATAACCATTCTTTATTTAATTAATCTTTTTTTGGATTTTTCTCTTAATCATATTTTAAAGTTACCATTGAATAATTATTAAAGAAATTGCCATCACAATCTCCATAATAACTATCTATTATTTAATTAATATTTTTTTTTTAGGATTTTCATGAGCATAAATTAAATGATGCATAGGTATAAATAATGCAAATGGGCCTAAATCTAAGATGACATAAAAAATAATTGGACCTAAAGTTATTAAATGACATAAAAATGTATGAATGACCTAATTTCTAAAATGGCATAAAATATGCAAAATGACCTAATTTCTAAAATGACATAAATGTTCTCTAACAAACAATAAAATAAAATGGTACGGAATGTCAAATGACTTAAAAATGTTAAAATAGCATAAAAATGTAATTAATTAATTTTAACTCCTAAGTGCAAATGCTCAATTTTTTGTTTTAATTTTTCTTTGATTAAAATAATGCGTGGAGGAAAATTAAAGACACACATAAGGTACGGAATAATAATAATAATAATAATATAAAAGAATATGGAAATAACATGGTTTCACGTGAATTGCATTAAACAAGACTAAAAAAAAAACTAACATACCCCTAATATAAACACATGAAAATATAACCCATCAAATAATAATTGCAAAAGCCCAAATAACAGCAATCACATTAATAAATATCCATAAGCCAGATAAACAAAACAAATCTTTCAAAATTCGACCAAATTAGAAACCCATAAAAACAAATCCTATAAAATATCGATGCCCTGAGAACGTGGATTAACTACATTAAGCTCAAACCGGGTCCAGAGTATAATAGCCTAACAAATGACAATTCAACAAACAAGCACAACTCATGTGACTTACAAAATCAAATGGCACAGCAACAATAAGATCCCTGAACTATCATAAATGACTCTGCAGCTATTCAAAAATCAAAATAATAATAATAATAATAATAATATATATATACACTAAACCCAAAAACAATTACCAATCAACCTATAAATTTTGCAAAAAGGACAACTCTACAGTGTATCATGACCCACAAGTCAAACAAAATGGTTAATCAATAAAATAATTTATTCGAGAATACCAAACCCAATACTACAACAAATAACAAAGTTCCAATGATTTAACAATAACAAGTCCAAAACAGTACTTAGCAATAATCCAACAAAATAAGACGCAGCTCATCAGAATTGACAAAAATCCAAAGTTAATGAAACTTTACCCAAAAGACGATCGGCCCGCATTTTGACTTGCTTTCCCTTTCTTTTTCTTCTTGCCTGTACGAAGACTACGACCCAGACATGAAGACACTGTCTTTGGCATTAAGGAGAGGACGCCCCTTTGAAGATAAGGAACTTGAGTCTCTCCAATGTAAAGTAGATGAAAGTCCCTTTTTGAATGAGTGAAGAAACACCCAAAATTTGAACCCACCACACATTGCCATCCATTCCCATATTTCCCGTCAAACTCCTTTTTGATAAAACCAGCAATGGATTTGCAGTCAAGGACATCATAGAGATCCAAAGCTTGAGAAGCAGAGGACATAGCTTGGATCTGCATCTTCATAGGCATGTCTGTGTCTTCCACCAAAGCTTTTCCTTCCAACATGTTTTCCTTCAGTTTCTTCCCCCAAACTTTCTCTCTCTCTATCTCACCAAAAACCAAAGACCCCCCCCTTTTTTTATGGGTGAATCATTGGTTCTTATCTTGAAGACCCTGAAAAGATTGGATCCAAATCTCACTGCTTCACCGGTTACAAACCAACAAAAGTGGAAGAAAAAATGCAGGCTTTTGACTTTGCTTCCTCCTCTCTCTATCTCTCTCTTCCCCCTCCTACGTTTTTTCTTTGGTTGGTCCCCCTTCTTTTATATTTTTTCTTTGGCTGGCCCCCCTTTTGAAAACAAAAGAAATAATGCTCTCTTTCTTTTTTTTTTTGTTTTGAAAAACTTGCCTTTTGTGAAAAATGAAGAGCCGCCCCCTTCTTTACGTTTTTTTCTTCGCTTGGTCCCCCTCTTTACATTTTTTTCTTTGCTTGGCCCCCCTTTGTCTCTTTTTCTTTTTCATTGACTCTGACTCCCTTTTCCATCTCCTTTCCCCTCAAAGAGACTCCCAAATTAAAAAAAACCAAGTTTAGGATGTCGGCTCCCTACTCCTCACTCTCTCATATTGCCGGCATTTTTTTCTTCAACTAGCTCCTAGGGTCCCCCCTTCTACATTTTTCTTTGGTTCCTTTTTTGATTTTCTTTGCCTCCTTTTTTGAATTTTTGATTTTCTTTCTTTTTTTTTGGCTGTTTGATGTTTTTCCATGATGCAAATAAGGTGGAAGAATGAGCAACACGTGATGATTAAATTGGAAGCACAAAGAGAACAAGTGAGAGTGTGAGAACGAGAAGAGTAAGGCAAAATTTGAGGAGAATAGAAACCATCATATTTCATTCTCCTATCTATTTTTGTGGTTTTAATTTTCAGATTTTTTTTGTATTTTTAACTTTCTAATTTTTTTTATTTTGTATTTTTATGAGAACATAAATAAAAACAATTTCCTTTCCTATAATTACTGTCTAATTCAATTTCATTCTCAACTTGAAAAATCAACATCGATTAGCTTCCAATTGAATTAGAAGTTAGAACAAAATTGGACTAAAAAAAAGAAGTTAGACTTTGGTATTTTAAGCCAAAAATTGGTGTCTACAGCTGCCCCTCTTGGAGCGTTTTCTAAGGAACTTGAAGTTTTGCTTCAAGAGAATTAGGAAATGATCCAAGACGTAGACACCATATTTTATTAAAACTCTTAATGAACCATGACTTGGTTTCTAAATAAAATAAGTGCTGAGATCCGGCCATTAACTGAAACGAGAGCCATGATTCGGTCTCCCAAAGAACTAAATAAACTGTGCGAATCCTACATTAGGTTTCAAAATGAATCAAGAGCCATGGTTTGGTCTCTTAAATGAAATAAGTGCCGTAATTCGGTCACCAACTGCAACGAGAGCCGTGATTCGGTCTCCCCAAAAAAAAAAATAAACTGTGAGAACCTAAACTAGGTCTCAAAATGAAACAAATGAAATGAGTGCCGTGATTCGGTCACCAACTGCAACGAGAGCTGTGATTCGGTCTCCCAAAAAACTAAATAAACTGTGAGAACCAAAACTAGATCTCGAAATGAAACAAATGAAATATGTGCCGTGATTCGGTCGCTAACTGAAACGAGAGCCGTGATTCGGTTTCCCAATGAACTAAATAAACTGTGAGAACCAAAACTAGATCTCGAAATGAAACAAATGAAATGAGTGCCGTGATTCGGTCACCAACTGAAACGAGAGCCGTGATTCGGTCTCCCAATGAACTAAATAAACTGTGAGAACCTAAACTAGGTCTCGAAATGAAACAAATGAAATGAGTGCCGTGATTCGGTCACCAACTGAAACGAGAGCCGTGATTCGGTCTCCCAATGAACTAAATAAACTGTGAGAACCAAAACTAGATCTCGAAATGAAACAAATGAAATGAGTGCCGTGATTCGGTCTCTCAACAAACTAACTTGATTTTGCAAATATCTCGTAGAAGGACACATGGCTTGAAAAGATCCTATGAAAGGGAAGATGAAATGTGAAGATCCTTTGGAAGGGCACATGACTTGAAAAGATCATATGGAAGGGAAGATGTAATGTAAATATCCCATGGAAAGGCAAATGATTAAATGAATTCCCGGGACAGGGCAAATGATTAAATGAAGGCCCAGGACAGGGCAAATGATTAAATGAAGGCCCAGGACAGGGCAAATGATTAAAATGAAGGCCCAGGACAGGGCAAATGATTAAATGAAGGCCCAGGACAGGGCAAATGATTAAATGAAGGCCCAGGACAGGGCAAATGATTAAATGAAGGCCCAGGACAGGGCGAATGATTAAAATGAAGGCCCAGGACAGGGCAAATGATTAAATGAAGACCCAGGACAGGGCAAATGATTTAAAATGAAGGCCCAGGACAGGGCAAATGATTTAAAATGAATGCCCAGGACAGGGCAAATGATTTAAAATGAATGCCCAGGACAGGGCAAATGATTAAATGAAGACCCAGGACAGGGCAAATGATTTAAAATGAAGGCCCAGGACAGGGCAAATGATTTAAAATGAATGCCCAGGACAGGGCAAATGATTAAATGAATGCCCAAGACAGGGCAGAAGATTTAAAATGAACGCCCAGGACAGGGCAAAAGATTTAAATGAAAACCCAGGACAGGGCAAAAGATTAAAATGAAAGCCCAGGACAGGGCAAATGATTAAAATGAAAGCCCAGGACAGGGCAAATGATTAAATGAAAGCCCAGGACAGGGCAAACGATATAAAATGAATGCCCAGGACAGGGCAAACGATATAAAATGAAGGCCCAGGACAGGGCAAATGATTAAATGAAAGCCCAGGACATGACAAATGATTAAAATGAAAACCCAGGACAGGGCAAAAGATTAAAATGAAGGCCCAGGACAGGGCAAACGATATAAAATGAATGCCCAGGACAGGGCAAATGATTAAATGAATGCCCAAGACAGGGCAGAAGATTTAAAATGAACGCCCAGGACAGGGCAAAAGATTTAAATGAAAACCCAGGACAGGGCAAAAGATTAAAATGAAAGCCCAGGACAGGGCAAATGATTAAAATGAAAGCCCAGGACAGGGCAAATGATTAAATGAAAGCCCAGGACAGGGCAAACGATATAAAATGAATGCCCAGGACAGGGCAAACGATATAAAATGAAGGCCCAGGACAGGGCAAATGATTAAATGAAAGCCCAGGACATGACAAATGATTAAAATGAAAACCCAGGACAGGGCAAAAGATTAAAATGAAGGCCCAGGACAGGGCAAACGATATAAAATGAATGCCCAGGACAGGGCAAACGATATAAAATGAAGGCCCAGGACAGGGCAAAGGATTTAAATGAAGGCCCAGGACAGGGCAAATGATTTAAATGAAGGCCCAGGACAGGGCAAATGATTAAGTGAAGGCCCAGGACAGGGCAAATGATTAAGTGAAGGCCCAGGACAGGGCAAATGATTAATGAATACCCAGGACATGGCAAATGATTAAAATGAAGGCCCAAGACAGGGCAAATGATTAAAATGAAAGCCCAGGACAGGGCAAACGATTTAAATGAAGGCCCAGGATAGGGCAAACGATTTAAAATGAATGCCCAGGATTAAATGAATGCCCAGGAAAGGGCAAACGATTAAATGAATGCCCATGACAGGGCAAACGATTAAATGAAAGCCCAGGACAGGGCAAATGATTAAAATGAATGCCCAGGACAGGGCAAACGATTAAATGAAGGCCCAGGAAAGGGCAAACGATTAAATGAAGGCCCAGGACAGGGCAAATGATTTAAAATGAAAGCCCAAGACAGGGCAAATGATTAAAATGAAGGCCCAAGACAGGGCAAATGATTAAATGAAAGAAGGATGGCTGAATGATGATGAATAGACCACACTGCGATGATATGGTGCCAATTTGACTGGGCTTACTTATTGCTAGCTATATTGGGCTTAATAGCTTAAACACATGCCGTGCCAACCTGATTGGGCTTACTTATGGTGATTGCAATTTCAACTCCTTCAAGAGTGTATCATTCCTAATTCATTCTTCTCATGCCCCAAATTATCTTGTTTTTATCAATCCTCTTTCCTAGGAAAACATCATGAATTGTCAATGTATGCAAGCATGATACGATGTATATGGATGCATGTATGTCCAGTTTAATTTTGAAATAAAAAAAAAAGAATGATACTCATTGAACTTCCCTGATCTTGGTGCTTGCCCCAACATTTAGTTTTCTGAAATCTGCTTTTAGTGGCGATTTTGATTTCATTTGGCATCTTCATTCCTTCACTCACATTCTACATTTTTGTTCTTTCATTCCTGAAGCAAAAATTATTAAAGGATCAGTATTCATATGTGTGTCAAGTCAAATTTCAATTTCATATATGAATCAATGAATTTGTTGATGGTTCAAAAATTGCCCCATACTTGAGCATTCTTTGTTTGTGAAAAGATTTTAGACTATTTAATGCACAAAGCATACAAATAGCTTTTATTCATCATGAAATTTGGATCTCTTGAAAGTTGGTGGCTACTATCCAAAATGTGCTTGTAGGTGAACAGGCAATGTTTGGTTCCCAAGTGCATTTCAATAAGGTTTTCAACCATTAGGCTTCTTTTGGTAAGTTCATAAATGCTCGTCATCGTCTCATCAGAAAGGGGATATTAAAATATCTTCATCTGGATTTCGATTGAATTTCTTTCAAAAATCAAATCTTTTCATTTTTTCAAAAAAACTTGATTTGAAAATAAGACCAAATTGACACTTGCTTAATCTCTCAATATGACAATCTTGATATGAGTTAAAACTAGCCATGAAAGGCTCAAGATTTTGGAAGTTTGGTATCAAAGAGAAAATGGTCCAATGTTTCAGCATGGAGATCTGATGAAATACACCACTTTGATGGGTTTGTCAATTTCAGAAGCCCGAAGTGGGCACCTATTGCTAATTTTGAAGCTCTCTTTATTGTTTTATTCAAATCGTGGGTGGTTTCATGAATTCTCATTTCTGCTCTAGACTGCCCTTTCGGGTTTTCACCCTAAAGCCACATAATTTCTTTTTTCTTTTTTCTTTTTTCTTTTTTCTTTTTTTCTTTTTTTCATTTTCCCCTTTTTTCTTTTTTTTTCTTTTTCATTTTCCCCTTTTTCCTTCATTGACTGTCTCACCATGCATATAAGAACTCAAAATTCATCTAAACAATCTTTTGAGAAAATTGGTTTAGTGTTAAAGGCCTATTTTTTCAAGGAAGTGCTTCACAATTTAGGTATCCATACTTGATCCAAATGGACTTTTCAAGGCACATAATGTAGGCCATGGTCAAAGGTTCTGAAACAAAGAATAACAGGCCCAAAATAGTGTTTCAGGATAATTTAATCAAGGATCACTTTAGACCAGATAAAAAACTCGTTTTTTTTTTGTGCTTGACTTTTCATTTGCCTCTATCCCATTCTTATTCCCATTTCAATTTGTCAATTTTTTTCTTTCTTCTTCTTCTATGCTTATTTTTTATTTGATTTCTGCTTCTTCTCTTTCTTTTTTTTTTGACAAAATAAGTTCAAGGCTCTTCTTCAAATTTGTCTTATCAAGCATTTCTTCACCATTTTGGGGTGTCATTTCTTTAGCCCGGATGCAAGAATTCTTTCATTGAACTCTTTCTTTGCATTTGCCCCCAGTGTGAGGGGTTATCCTTGATTGGGTTAATAAGAAAGAAAATTCATTTGGCTCAAAGGGGACAACAATGGATAATTTTCTCGAAGCGAAGGGAATATGAAAGATGGCCATTTGTCTTCTCAAGTATGGCTACCTTTGTTGAAAAGTAATTCCTTAGAGAAATGTGACTTCAAAACTTTTGAAAACCTTATTCAGAATCCTAATGAATGTCTCATGTGCATGATGATGCAGTCAATTTTCTTCTTTCTTTTTTTTATTCAATTCTTTCTTCTTCTTTTTTTCATTTTTTCACTATTGATTTTTATTTCAAATGAGAATTTCATGAAAAATGTTGTCTTCCACCCCTTTCAAACAACAATTAAGGCAGTGAATTTAAGCAAACTCGAATAAAAACTATCTCAATAGCAAAGATGACCAGGTTTTTTTATGAAAAATATGTCAGGGCTTTACGAAGTGAATTTGGTCTTTTTGATCTTTTTGCCCCATGAATGGGTGAAGATGTTGGCAAAAAGATTGCTCTTTTTAATCAATAAGAGAAATGAGAAGCAAGGTTCCGTGTTAAATTCAAAGAGCATGAGTTTATTTTGAGTCAATAAGAGAAACAAGAAGCAAAAATCTAAGTGGGATTCAAAGATCATGGGTTTATTTGGAGACAAGGAAGAATGGATTCAAAGTTTTAGCATAGTTTCAACACATATCAACATGTCAAACTTTAAAATTTAAGCAAGCATTTCCTTAATTCTTTTTTCAAACCATACAAAAAAAAAATTTTATTTATCGCACCCAGATGAAGAATATTGATTCTATCGGGCAAATTTTCAAGGTTTATGTCCCATCCTTGTTTTGGGTTTCAAGTTTTGTGGCTTCATTTGAATGACAAGGAGTGGCAAAAAAAATGGTCTGAAGGACTCGCTAAGAACTATTTTCGATAATAACCACCAGCTTTTCACGAAATCCTTCTTGTTATTAAAAAAAATTTCTTTTTTTTTTCATTTTTTTTTCAATTCATCAAATGCGACCATGGAAGATTGATAACACAAATATCTTAGAAAAATGAATATTCTGAAAAGAGTTCAATATCAACAAGGATAACCAAAATCAAAGCACCATGATATGATTTTGAAAATTCAAAGCTCATCCATTTCTATTTTACACCAAAAGAAAAGAAAAAACAATTCTAAAAATTGTTATTTTCAAATGACATTATGTACAATACTGGAAAAGAAAACACTATATATAAGAGTGAAAAGGAAGAAATTGCCCCGGATTGGCATACTATTTACAAAGTTCCGCAGTTCATGAAGAGTTATCACGAGATGATGACACCTGTTGACAAAGATGTCAATCTTCTTCTTTATTAACAAAAACTCTTGCATGTGTGTATGCATGAAATGTCATGTATGAATGGTTGGATGAATGTATGGACATGTAAATTACTAATGCTACGAAATGCAGAGAATGAAATTTTATTATGAATGATGTGATGTGAAATTTCAAGATGTCATTGACAACATGTTATCAAACATGATAGAATGCAATTAAGATGCTGAGATGTTGAAAAATAATTAAATGATAAGCCTATCATGTGTGCAACTTAAATGCGCATGACAAAACAAAACCTCTTCTCTCTCTTTTTTTTTGTTTTTTTGTTTTTGTTTTTCATTCTTTTTTTTCTCTTTTTTTTTACTGTTCACTCTCATTTTTCTTTGCTAAATAAATAAGCCCACAAATGCCTTCCCAATGTTCTTAGGCATAAACATCGGGATTTGCCTTCAATTATGTTCACGAGGTATATCAGAGGAGCTTATTCGTACTCTTGCATAATTAGGCAACATGTCCTCTAATAAGCTCCCGGTCATGTTCTCTTCTAGAAGCTCATTCGGCCAAACTTGATCAGAACTTATGTTTGCCTTTTCAAAGTCATACCACTGAATGTCCCCAGATAATCATGTGGTGTTCATATGGGCCTTGACATCAAATCACTTCAGAGGTTGTAATGGTTCTAGCCTCAGTTAGAAACTGTTGCCGAAAAAGTTGAGAGAGCAATTCAGTGCAAGTCAAAACTTGAACCAACTGGCTTTTCTCTTGATAGCCCTCGTGTCATTGCCACTTGCCATGTAGAATGGTTGGTTTAGGAGCAAGTTGGATTGCTAACATTCGTGTAGATAGCTGAGCAGTTGATACCATGGGAGCTGGTCTGGAAGAAAAGTTGGTTGAGACAAGGGTGCAGATTGCTACCGACTACTCTGACATTTGATTTATGGCAACACAGAAATGACCAATAATGCAAGGTGTTGTGGGCGAAAAGATGATAATGGATAGGTAAACCATTGACACTTGACAGATGGAATGATAATTATTGGTGGGTAAGGTCACTGACATTTGGAGGATGGAAGGAAGATAATTGGTAAGGCAAAGTACCGATTCTTAATTGACAATGTGAAACACTGACATTTGGTGAATGAAGAGATGGTAATTGGTGAGGCAAAGCATTGGATTGTGGGCCAAGGTCTTGGAATTGCTTCATCCAAAATGAATTTCGAGCCAGAGGCAACTTCATTGGTGTGTTTTGACTATCGGGAACTTGCACATTCAAACTGATGGGAACCAATCTATCTATTTGTTCCTTCAGTTTATACGTTTCAAGTCAAAACTTCCCTTGAATATTCTCAAAGGCACTTATCTGAGCTTCCATCTTTTTAACTGCGCTTCGAAAGCCTTTCATTTGCTGGAGTTTCCTCACCAAATTTTTTTTCAAACATGTCAGATCACTAAAGTGACATTATTGAAGCCTTCATACTGATTTGCTTTCTCTTTATCTTTTCAAGTGACCAATTTATTTGGAAAAAATGAAAAAAAAGGTATGTATATGAATGAAAGAATGTGTAGATATGTGATGATATGCTAATGGATGATATATACAAGATGCTCTCCTAATCTGTTATATGAATGGATGCATGTGACCATACAATGGTGTCTAAACATGGAATTATGCTTTGATCTACATGTCATACAAGAGATGCACAAGAATGTAAGATGTTTTTATGATTTGGGATCAGACAAATGCATAATGTTTCAATGATGAATAGAGGACATGATGCAAAAAAAAAAAAATGACTTTAACCGACTTATGAATGAAAAGATGAGACAACATCATGAGAAAGCGAGCTATAATCACTAAAAATTTTGTAGCAGAAGAAAAAGACCATTCCTTTTTTTGTTTCCCCCTTTTTTTTTTGCTTTTCATCATCTTCATTTTTGGATGATTTTTATTGCACAGTGTAAAAGCAGTAAAGCAGAATATGCTATTAGGTAACCAAAGAAAGTAAAGCAAAATGCCCCTTTTTATTTTAATTTAAAAAAAAATCAAAAGATCGAGCCCCGAGGCCCTGGGACAAGTAGTATCCCTTATCACGAACAAAACGCTTGTCCACGTTACTGTTATAACTCATACATCAGAGAGGAGAAGGGTAAAGAAGCGTTCCTTCATGTGTACCTAGTATTGTAGTCGCCTCACGGGTTCAGCTCTACCTAGGTTCTCTCACCAAAACTAGATGCTGGTTGGGCTTTGATCCTATGAAAAGGTTCCCGAATTGCCCCCTACTAGCGGTTCGCTATCCTGTGCTAGCAAGTACAATCCGAGTGAGAGTGTTCGCTCAACCCCCGGGGACAGAGTCCCTTGGAAGCCTGTTACTATGCTCTCTTCTAAGGGTGATCCGACCATCATCGGATTATGCATAAATGCAAGAAGTGATGTGTGTGGAAGGAACTTGCAAACCTTTACCGATCACTGTGATATATCAAACATCACCAAACTCATTCACCTTTCTCTTTGCACAAGGAAAACAAACAAGTTAGCAATAGACAAGTGAGATAATATAACAAGCATGGCAGATAAGACATATAAAGCAAACAGATAAAACAATAAAACAACAAGATGCTTGAAAATATCTAAAGGCAATTCCTAAAACTAAACCCCCAAATAGAACATGAATTTTTCTCTTTTTTTTTTCTTTTTTTTTGTTCTTTCCTTTTTTTTTCGTGTTTTTTTTTTTGAAAACCCAATTTATTAAGGCTCAATTAATATTAATTTCATTTCGGCTCGACTCTCAAACCGTTCCCCAGTGGAGTCGCCAAGCTATCGCAACGTTTCCGAGGACGACGTGATTGGGACGAAATAAAAATAGGAGTCGCCACTAACCTCTTTGTTTAGGTGGGTTAGCCACCCTTTTAGGAATCTATCTAACCCGACATTGGCCGTGAAATGGCGTATCAAACTAGATAGGTCCCGGTCTGCGGAACATAAGATTGGGTTCGGGAGTACGGTTACGTATGGGGAAGGATTAGCACCCCCACAACGCCCGTCAAAAGACGGTACCGATCAATTAAACATTAATTAGGCCTTAATAATGGGTTTTCAATTTTTTTTTGAGTCTTTTAACCATTGATATTAAATTTTTTTTAGAATAATTACCAAAAGAAATTGCCATCACAACTCTTTAGCAATTATATTTATTGATAATTAAACTAAAAAAGGCACACACATTTTTTGATTTTTTACTTTGAGGGGATAATTAAAAGACACATTTTTTGGATTTTCTTGATTCTGAAACGTTTTTTGACTTACCAATGAATAATTATTAGGAATAATTGCCATCACAATTTCCTAATAACCATTCTTTATTTAATTAATCTTTTTTTGGATTTTTCTCTTAATCATATTTTAAAGTTACCATTGAATAATTATTAAAGAAATTGCCATCACAATCTCCATAATAACTATCTATTATTTAATTAATATTTTTTTTTTAGGATTTTCATGAGCATAAATTAAATGATGCATAGGTATAAATAATGCAAATGGGCCTAAATCTAAGATGACATAAAAAATAATTGGACCTAAAGTTATTAAATGACATAAAAATGTATGAATGACCTAATTTCTAAAATGGCATAAAATATGCAAAATGACCTAATTTCTAAAATGACATAAATGTTCTCTAACAAACAATAAAATAAAATGGTACGGAATGTCAAATGACTTAAAAATGTTAAAATAGCATAAAAATGTAATTAATTAATTTTAACTCCTAAGTGCAAATGCTCAATTTTTTGTTTTAATTTTTCTTTGATTAAAATAATGCGTGGAGGAAAATTAAAGACACACATAAGGTACGGAATAATAATAATAATAATAATATAAAAGAATATGGAAATAACATGGTTTCACGTGAATTGCATTAAACAAGACTAAAAAAAAAACTAACATACCCCTAATATAAACACATGAAAATATAACCCATCAAATAATAATTGCAAAAGCCCAAATAACAGCAATCACATTAATAAATATCCATAAGCCAGATAAACAAAACAAATCTTTCAAAATTCGACCAAATTAGAAACCCATAAAAACAAATCCTATAAAATATCGATGCCCTGAGAACGTGGATTAACTACATTAAGCTCAAACCGGGTCCAGAGTATAATAGCCTAACAAATGACAATTCAACAAACAAGCACAACTCATGTGACTTACAAAATCAAATGGCACAGCAACAATAAGATCCCTGAACTATCATAAATGACTCTGCAGCTATTCAAAAATCAAAATAATAATAATAATAATAATAATATATATATACACTAAACCCAAAAACAATTACCAATCAACCTATAAATTTTGCAAAAAGGACAACTCTACAGTGTATCATGACCCACAAGTCAAACAAAATGGTTAATCAATAAAATAATTTATTCGAGAATACCAAACCCAATACTACAACAAATAACAAAGTTCCAATGATTTAACAATAACAAGTCCAAAACAGTACTTAGCAATAATCCAACAAAATAAGACGCAGCTCATCAGAATTGACAAAAATCCAAAGTTAATGAAACTTTACCCAAAAGACGATCGGCCCGCATTTTGACTTGCTTTCCCTTTCTTTTTCTTCTTGCCTGTACGAAGACTACGACCCAGACATGAAGACACTGTCTTTGGCATTAAGGAGAGGACGCCCCTTTGAAGATAAGGAACTTGAGTCTCTCCAATGTAAAGTAGATGAAAGTCCCTTTTTGAATGAGTGAAGAAACACCCAAAATTTGAACCCACCACACATTGCCATCCATTCCCATATTTCCCGTCAAACTCCTTTTTGATAAAACCAGCAATGGATTTGCAGTCAAGGACATCATAGAGATCCAAAGCTTGAGAAGCAGAGGACATAGCTTGGATCTGCATCTTCATAGGCATGTCTGTGTCTTCCACCAAAGCTTTTCCTTCCAACATGTTTTCCTTCAGTTTCTTCCCCCAAACTTTCTCTCTCTCTATCTCACCAAAAACCAAAGACCCCCCCCTTTTTTTATGGGTGAATCATTGGTTCTTATCTTGAAGACCCTGAAAAGATTGGATCCAAATCTCACTGCTTCACCGGTTACAAACCAACAAAAGTGGAAGAAAAAATGCAGGCTTTTGACTTTGCTTCCTCCTCTCTCTATCTCTCTCTTCCCCCTCCTACGTTTTTTCTTTGGTTGGTCCCCCTTCTTTTATATTTTTTCTTTGGCTGGCCCCCCTTTTGAAAACAAAAGAAATAATGCTCTCTTTCTTTTTTTTTTTGTTTTGAAAAACTTGCCTTTTGTGAAAAATGAAGAGCCGCCCCCTTCTTTACGTTTTTTTCTTCGCTTGGTCCCCCTCTTTACATTTTTTTCTTTGCTTGGCCCCCCTTTGTCTCTTTTTCTTTTTCATTGACTCTGACTCCCTTTTCCATCTCCTTTCCCCTCAAAGAGACTCCCAAATTAAAAAAAACCAAGTTTAGGATGTCGGCTCCCTACTCCTCACTCTCTCATATTGCCGGCATTTTTTTCTTCAACTAGCTCCTAGGGTCCCCCCTTCTACATTTTTCTTTGGTTCCTTTTTTGATTTTCTTTGCCTCCTTTTTTGAATTTTTGATTTTCTTTCTTTTTTTTTGGCTGTTTGATGTTTTTCCATGATGCAAATAAGGTGGAAGAATGAGCAACACGTGATGATTAAATTGGAAGCACAAAGAGAACAAGTGAGAGTGTGAGAACGAGAAGAGTAAGGCAAAATTTGAGGAGAATAGAAACCATCATATTTCATTCTCCTATCTATTTTTGTGGTTTTAATTTTCAGATTTTTTTTGTATTTTTAACTTTCTAATTTTTTTTATTTTGTATTTTTATGAGAACATAAATAAAAACAATTTCCTTTCCTATAATTACTGTCTAATTCAATTTCATTCTCAACTTGAAAAATCAACATCGATTAGCTTCCAATTGAATTAGAAGTTAGAACAAAATTGGACTAAAAAAAAGAAGTTAGACTTTGGTATTTTAAGCCAAAAATTGGTGTCTACAATTGGAGTCCCTCGTTATCTCGAAGGTCTCTGAATTTCCAGGAGTATTTGCAACAGCTGCTACGTTAATCCTATTTCCTTTTCTGTCAAGTCCCACGAATTGCTTCCCAAACACCCTAAAGTTAAAAGCTGTCGCATTGATCCTCCACAACTATTCATAGCAATGGCAAAAAAAAAACATTTAAGTTCAGGGAAATTAGTTCATGGTCGACCTAACATAGCTTGAAACAAGAAATGGAGACAAGCTTAGGTTATGTACTCGAAAGGTTTCCCAACCAGAAGCAGTTGTTCGGTTGGCAACTATGATACTTCCTCCGCCTTGCTCGGCGCTTAGATACTTCCCGGTTGTTACTGACTTAAACTGAAGCGCAGTTCCATCCTGGTGAAGCAGTAGCAGAGAAAATACTGTGATTTAACTACTACTATATGGTTTTCATGAATACAATAAGAATTATAATCTAATAATTAAGGAAAAAGATTAAATATCCGAACCAAAAAGTCTTTGTTGACGATGCCATCGAAAAGAGTAGGCTTAATCCAACCTTCTGTCACAAGCCAACCTCCTAGATTAACTGCTCTAATCCGATAATTCGGGTCTACCCTCCCCTGACAGAAAGATAAAACCAAAGACAGGACACATACGCTTAAAAGATTTCTTGTCGAGGAGACAAACATTTTGATGCTTGTTTTTGTTTTCACTTTTCCTCTGCCGGCCTCAACATGAAGTTGCGTATGTATGTATGTACAGAAAAATGAAATGACGGTGGCTGGAGTTGGGCCTGGGAGTTATAATCTAGAAGAGTTGAATGTTGACCAAAATAAGAGTTGAAAATGGCTGATCATGTGGTTCGAGAATCTCTCTCTCTCTCTCTCTATATATATATATTCACGCACCATATTCAGGTGCGTAACGCAGGTTGAATTCAGATTAGTTAGAGCGAAACTTTAGATAACAGGTGGAAAATTCAAAAAAAAAAATATATATATGTATATATATAGTGCATCTTTTTGCCTAAATGTTTATAACACAGGTTATGTTCACTTAACCTACTCTAAGGAAGATTTAATGTATGTTTGGTGCATCATATTAGATTGGATAAAATAAGAAAAAAAATTATATTAAATTTGTTATATGATTTATATAGTTTATATATAAGATTGGATTATCAAATGGATTATTTATAAGATAATTAATCTTATGAATAATTTTTCACACAACATAAATATATGTAAATGTTATAAAACTACACTACAAAATATATATAGTTTTATTCCTCATCATATCCAATCCAATTTAGTGCATCAAACTAGCCCTTAATGTTTTTTTTCTTTAGGATTATTTGACCAAATTAAAGTCGTATTGTAAAGGGTAAAATCCCAGTTTATAAGCAGGTCAAAATCCCGAATATAACAACATTTTTTCAGTCGAAAAAAAGGCGCTCAACACATTGATTTTGTAGCATTATGAAGAAGATAGTGGCTGCTGATTATCCAGTATATATCCACAGCTGTTTTGGACTGAATTTTCAATATAATAATAAATTAACATTAAACGCGACCTTTCCTTAGCTGTCTAATGTAGTATAATCTTATTATAATGTTATTGCTCTTTCCTCAACTCGTCATTCTCATGGACTCAAGGTAGAGCTGTCAAAAGTTGACCCGAACCCGATAATCCGACCCGACCGACCCGAACCCGAAACTAACCCGACCTGGTTTGACTAAAAAAGTAAACGACCCGAACCCGACCGACCTGAAACCCGATTGACCCGTAACCCGATTGACCCGTAACCCGATTGACCCTAACCCGATTGACCCGGAACCCGATTGACCCGAAACCCGATTGACCCGAAACCCGATTGACCCGAGAATCTAACCCGAAAAACCCGAGAATCTAACCCGAAAGAACCCGACAAACTAATGAAATACTCCCTCTGTCCCTATTTATCTGCCTTCTGCTAGAAGCTTTATTTGTTTTTAAAAACTTTATTTATTCCTTTTTATCTGTCTATATCCCAGCATTAATTATTAATTTTTTAAAATTACCCTTTTAAACTACTTTTTTTCTCTCTTAAATAAATATTTTTTCTAAATAGGAGAGAGAATTAAAGAAGAAGAGAGATAAGGATAAAATAAGAAAGTCAATGTAAATATGTATGAAATTTTGTACCATAACTATTTTTTTTGCCCTGTATGAAATGATTAATTGTAATAGACAAATAGGGACAGATGGAGTATTTTTATATAACTCATAAACTTCAAATTTAATAAATAAATTTGATAAAGAAAATAAAAATAAACATTTGATAAAATTTTGATCAAAGTGAACTTAAAAAAATATTTTTTCATAATTATGGTTTTTAAATTTTATTATTATGAATTTATGATTGAATTATATGAATTTATAGAATATTATTACTTAAATTTAATAATATTAATTATGAACATTATTAAGGAAAATTTGAGAATTTACAAAAGGCCATGTTGATTTCATCATTACTGATCAAATCAATAAATAAATTTTTTCATGTGAATGACAATTTTCCATTTTAACTAAGAAAATTTATAAATTACAGTAGTATTAATAAATTACTAATATTCATATCAAATTAGTGAATTATCTATCCAACAAAAAGTATCTAAACATTAAAAATTTGAAATTAAAATTTTAATATGTTGTCATATATTTTCTCCTTATAATTTAGTTCTCGCCAAAACAAATAATTTAATGAGAATGCCGAATGTAGTGTGTGTGCAAGTTGTTCTATTATGCAGAAGTATGTGATGTTAATCACTAATCACTATAAAATATAGTCTATATACAAGTCTTAGAAAGGAAAGAACAAAACAAGGTCATTAGCACTAAGATAATAAGATACTAAGATTAGTGGTTCATGGTGGCCATAGCTGTATGAATCATGAATTTATTATATATCAATTAGAATTTAGAAATGAATTAGTAAATAATAAAAATTTAAATATTTATTTTATTTAAAACTATAGATAATTTATAGGAAAATTTTTAAAAAAGTTATAAATGTTACTAATGTAATTAATGCATTTATAACATTACAAATTTAATTAATTTAATTACAATTTATAACAAATCTAATAAATAATATTTTTGATAAAATCTCTCTTAAGTATTAATTTGTAAAATCAAAACTTTAATTCAATTTAAAATAATCGATAACCCGAATGACTCGAGAGTTAAATAAAAAAAAATCGAATCCAAATGATATAAAATCCAAAAAACCTGTAACCTGAAAGACCCGATGGTCAAACCCGAAAAACCCGAACCCGAAACCCGAATGACCCGAAACCCGACAAACCCGAGGACAAAACCCGAAAAACCCGAGACCCAAATGACCCGAGACCCGAATGACCCGAAACCCGAATGACCCGAGACCCGAATGACCCGAAACCCGAATGACCCGAAACCCGAATGACACGAACCCGAATGACCCGAAACCCGAAATGACCCGAAAATCTCTTTTAACCCAAACTGACCCGACCTGATTGACCCGAACCCGAAACCTACCCGATCAACCCGATTTGACACCTCTAACTCAAGGGTTAAAATTTTTAAAGAAATTATCAGAAAAAGAAGTATCAACAAGAAGTTTGAAGAAATAGAATGTTCAAAAGCCATAATATATTGGTGATGACGATGGTGATGACGCAGGGCAGCACTTTTCTAAGTTGGCTGATATAATTTTTTTTTTTTGGTTACAAGTTGGCTGATATAAGTTACCACTAGTTATGATTACTTTTACTCTTCTCCAATATAATAATATGTATATATCTTATCAATATCAACGGCCATGAATGATCAGAGTAAATGAATGAATAGAAAAAAAGTTTGAACTGGATTCATGGATATGGATTTTACTGGAAAGGGAAGTAATGGAAGCCCGCATGCCAATTGTGGGGATCATCAAGACAAAAGAATGATAACTAATGGACAAGCATAGCCATTAAAGTGTTCATCCTTTTTTGCTTCTTTTGATTTGGGGAGTGGGGATTCAAATTCCAGTTCATCAATTGCTGAATCAAATGTTCGAGTGCTAGTTTCAAAAATTTTTTAATAACGAAACCGAATTGGATAATCTAACACGAGTATTTGGGGACTCTATTCTCTAGCCATCAAATAATTAAAGAATAGTAATTGAACCATCTTAAGTAGTAGTAGTAGTAATATGTTTGCCTAATTGTTCATGTTTCAGCCTAATCATTTTACTCATTTCGATCTCTTTCAAGGTCCACACATCTTTTCCCATTCATTGGTTTGGGTCAATCAATGGTCCCTTTCTGGCCCGGTGAGATCGTACGCTAAGGTGAGGTTGAGAGAGAGAGAGAGAGAGAGAGAGGTTTGGAACCAAAAAAAAAAAAAGGTCGAATTCAATGGTGAAAAATAGGCGGAACAAGGGGGTTTGAATGGTTTACTTAGTGCAAACTTGTAATTATCGTCAGCTTTGCCCTGCGCCCGCCGCTACTCACTAGAGTGGAACAATCTTCTTTGTCAATGAGATTGACATTAACAGGTGAAATTTGGTCGTGGACTCTCCTTATCACTGCACAAGTTTGGTCTTCCAGGCCCTCTTTCATTTCGTCAAAGCAAACTACAGAAAGAAACTGCTTTTATTACATCCTGACATCTTTTTGCCCTTTTCTTGACCGTATAAACTAATGAAAATGAGCTTCATTTTCAGAAGCTTCGGTTTGAATAGGTTCAAGTTCCAACGGCAGAATTTTGAGTTCTAGGTTTTTCCACAGCTACAATTTATAGATTATTTGGCAGAAAGATTAAGAATAGGAGAACAAAGATGTTCCAAGGCCTGAAAGTTGTTATAGCGAGTCCTTCAGGCTTAGCCATGTTAAAAAAGCTAGCTAGAGTTTGATGTAACCATTCTTGATCATCCATTCAAGACTCCAATGATTTCGTACATTCTTCAGAGTCCAATAAGCCCACCCAAATATTGCACGCTTGCACACCTTCAATTGCGCCTTTGCAAATCTCTGGTAGTCCTTTTTACTTCCTCCATTGAATTCCCACTCTGCTTTTTATTCCCCTGTAACCAATATAGCCATAAACAAGCAGCAATAAGATTTCCATTTACTGTCATTGTACGAACCTCTTTCTTTCATGGATAATAGGACCAATGTAGAAATGATATTTGCATACCTACAAAAATGAGTGGGCCATTAGATTTGGTTAGATGATTCAACTCTGCGGTACGGTTAGTCCTGATGAAATCAATATTCTGTTGGACGGTCATATTTTTAAAGTTACCAGAGAAGAGACTATAATAATGTATATCGATAACAGATCCCTTTAAGCCACTAGCTAGCTGAACCAGCTCAGTTGGTTCAGTTGTATCTAACCGGGTCGATAACAAAACATAAACTGTTGAGGAGTGCTCCCGGACAGCTTTATAACCTGCTTTGTAGTACTTAATCAATGTTTCTATGGGCACCATGGGGGCACGTGGCTCGTTAATCAGCTCAATTGCATAGAGGCTTGGGTTCTTAACATACCTAGATTTGAGTCATTTGACCAAAATAACACTGTAAGAGTTTAAGAATCAAATTTGTTTGGTTAATTGTTCAAATCAGGACCCAATCTTTATGAACCTGCCCAATGTAGGACTCATATTTCTTACGGAAACAAATCAGGACCTAAATTTCCAGCATTCTAACAAATCAAGGTCTACTACAACAGAAACTAACGCGTGCAAAACACTCCTCACCAACGTCGCGTAATATATTGCAACCTGACACTTAGGGACTGCTTGGTAGAGCAGAAAAATGGAAGGATGGAAAGAGATGGAGAGAAAACTGGACAGAAAATCAAATCTTAAGAGTTTGGTAGGAAGGAAAATTGGGAAGACAGAAAATAAGAAAGAAACATGTTTTCTTTCTAGTCTTCAGTATCGAAATCTGTCCAAAATTGGGCGGATGAATGGGAAGAAAATGAGGGCCGCATTTTTAAATACTATAAAAATACAAAAATGCCCCTGTATCAAATTTGTTATTACAAATGGCCTAGAAAAAAATCCCTATTCTCTCTTGCTGGATCTTCTCTCTCGCGTCGATGATCTCAGTCGCTGTCCACATTCAACAGTTTCCAATTTCCAATCTCCGACGTGGAAAGGCTAACAGGAGGTCGTGCGTAAGGGCGTCGGGGCTTTTGATTCAAATCGTGACTCTTTCGTAGACGATGGCTGCTTCTTTAGCAATGCCATAAGTGCAAAGCCAGACCTCGGTTCGACTCGTGGGGTTTCTGATCTCAGCCGCCCATTTTCCCTGAGGCCTTTGCTTGTTTGCCGGCTTGGTGTGCCTCAATCTTGATTTCGATTTTATGCTTCTTCACTCACTGATGTCTCACCTGTCCATAACTTGAAGAATACGTGTCATCTCTACCTTCACAGAGCTCAGGTACCCTTTTTTCTTACTTTCTTGGTGAAAAAATGCAGTCTATGGTGGTTATTGAAGCAAAGCTTATGTTATTTGTGACTCTTTTTATTGAAGTCTTATCCATGGTTTCATTTATTTTGTTTATTTGGTTGCTATCAATGGTGTTTGTATTGCTTGCAAAAAGTTAAAAGTGCTATTTCCACCAAAAAAAAAAAAGTTAAAAGTGCTATACGTCTAGTTTGCTGCTGTTTTAGTTCATTTGAATAAATGAATGAATGTGTTGCCTATGCACCCAAAGAGAATTTAGAATCTTTTGTTGTAATTTGCAAATGTATACATACTGCCTGACTTAAGTTAAGTATGAATCCTCAGTCCTCTATGGGGAAAAGTTGTAGCAGCAATATATAAAATTCTTAGACATCTAGGATTCTGACTGGTTTTGAATATTGTCCTGAGGAGGAAGTGAATTGAGGACCTTACTATATCCAGTAACAATACTAGTAAAAGAATTGCATTACCAGGCTTAGTTACACTAAGTTTTGTAAAGAGATTTCTGTGTCTGCATAATAGAGAAAGAACTAGAGATGCTGCAAATTCACAATTTTAGATGCTGGCACTGGCAGCAATAGGGGAGAGAGAGAGAGAGAGATCTTTTCGAGACCTCAAAGAAAGAAAAGAGAGAAAGGGCTGAACTTTGCAGCTAGGGGCACAGCTGTGCTATAGTAACAGAGGGAATTAAGAAGAACAAAATATTCACAGAAAGCTACTTTCATTGGCTCTGTGCCATTTTTTACAGTTTTGATGCTAAGAAGATTTACAGTGACACATCATTTGGTGACCTTCTTATGAGATAGTCGGTGGGCTGAGGCTTTTTGAGATAGGAACTTAGGCTCAAGGATTTGGTTAAAGATTAGTATGAGTTTCAAATTTGTCTAAGTGTAGATGAATTAATTTGAGAGGTGATCAATGGAATAGAGAAATTCTTGGGAGTAGGAAGAAATTTATAATAAAGATTAGTTTACTGCTAATGCTGATATGATGCATCACAGCGAGTTACTTCTAGTCTGTCTATATACATGATTACGTGTACAGTTAACCTCCTTATGCTCAAAATAGATGGCTTCATGCTGATGGTTTTAACTAGGAAACAAATTAGTTCAGGTGTAATCATGAACAGGTTGTAATCATGAATAGGGGCACCAGGTGCTAATTTGCATCTGTTTGACCTAGGTTCTCAAGTAGGCCAGTAAGGTGGTGGCTTAAGCATAGTTTGGCTCATCTTGATTCTTCATTGATGTTTGTGACATAGAATTTGCTGGAAATTGAAAGAAGAACAATGATATAGATGGTTTATACTAAAGCTCGAAACTGTTGGTCAACAAGGTCATGTTTAAGCTAGTAAATTGGTGTGTAAACTAATTAGTGCAACTGAAATTGTTTGAAGATGAAAATTGGTGTATACAAATATAATATATAGACCTTAAAATCTGGAAAGTTTTGTTTCAATTAGAGTTAGTTTGCATTAAGAACTAAAGGACTAAATGTTTAGTTAATAATTCTGTTTTGGGAGCACCTAACTGACAGTAGATTTGGAGGGGCATAACTTGACCTATAAAAATTCAAACGATGTCAATCTTGTGCCTAAATGATAGTGAAAAGAGTCCTCTACAACTTTGTAGAAGGACCCAAGTTGAGATTCCAAGCCTAGGTTAGTGAAAACTGCCGATCTTTGAGTGCTCTGTTTGCACAGAAAACAGGATAGTCTATTATTAAGCAATATTTTGAGCTAGGTGAAATTCGAATTAGAATGAGTTGTCAACTAGAAAGTTGTAAAGGAGTTTCTTATCTTTCTAAATAATCAAGAATCAAGTAAAACCATTAAGAATTGAATGAGTTATGAATTTCTGAATTTGCTGTCGCAAGTTGGGGAATCATTTTTCCTCTTTATGAATTATGGTTGCAGGTATTGCGTAAAAAGTATCCCCAATTCGGCCAGTTGCATAATGGTGTCTTCATGCAGCAGGTTTTTTTATGTTCAATCTACCATACATTATACTCTTCCTGTTTTAGAGTTTATATGCTGAAATTTAATTTGGAAATTATACAGGATGCTGAAGAATGTTGGACACAACTTTTATACACCCTTTCTCAGTCTCTTCGATCACCAGGTTCCAGGTGGCTTTCTTCTTCTTTGTCATTTAGATCTCTAAGTTATACTTGACATAGATTTGAGCAGTATCCGTTGTAGTCTTGGTTTTGTAACAATTTCATAGGCATCTCTCTGTTTAAACTATTCATTTTACTGAACTTTTTCAGCAAGATTATGGATTTTCTTTTTGTTTTGAGTAGTGTTGTTTTGTATAGTTTTTTTTTTTTAATATTAGAGTGTTTTACCAGCGTATATCTTATTTTAGTGACCATCATCCATTTAGAGGAATAACACTGATCTCTGACCATTTTTAGTTACCAAAGCCTTTTAGAAGAATAATAAATAATATAATAATAATCTCTATCCTTCTCTTTTTGCAGTGAAAATCTTGATGCTGTAAAGGATATTTTTTATATTGAACTTGCAAGTAGGTAGATATCTTTACATCTGATCTTTGGTCATTGTCATTGAATTATTATAACGGTATCAAGTTAGACAGTTTATATATGCCAGGATTGTTGGTGTTATTCAAATTCCCTGCTGCTGGTCATGTAAGATGAAGATCAATCTTCAACTAGTATAGACAAGCAAAACCAGAACATGTCTTTCCGTGCATGCATCATGTAGTTGATGTAATTTCTACAGTTTGAGACATTATGGATTTTCTATTCTTTTTTGGTTTATGTTACTTTTCAGATAATTATTTAACCCAATATTTGGCTGGCTTGTTCACAGGCCCCAAGTTTCCTTGTAGGCTTGGGTTTGCATATTAATTGTCCCTTTGTTGGCATTTCTCCACGAACATGGTATATTTTTTGAAAATGCAGAAAGTGGCAGACTATATAAGATATTATTAGAGATGGATAGAGAAACCAATTGGGATGGAAGTTCAATAATAGATCTAGATGAGGATCTTGATTGCCATATTTTGGAACAATGGAATGCTTGGGAGCAAAGACGACGCATGGCAATCGTTAATCTTCTTTGTCACATCATCCATGCAGTGTGCTTGATGAGAGCATTCGGGGTGTTGAAGAAACGTTTTGCAATGATATCAGGAATGACGGAACCTTTTTATCCCGTTGATGTAGTAACGAATATAATTTTGGGATGTTGTATATTACATAACTATTTAATGGGTGTTGATCCTGATCATCAGTTAATTAGAGAGGTCGATGAAGAATTGATGAGAGAGATGGAGCAAATTCACGAAGGTAATGAAAACAATGATGGTGGTGATGAAGATGCTAGGATAGGTGGGATTATTCGTAATAATATAGCAATTAGAATGTGGAATGATTATGTTTTATAAAGTTGACAAGTGCTATTGTATAATTTTTTAAAGAATTTTTGTTGATGGATTTTTTTTGTATTTTAATTATGCTTTTTATTCCTAATTTTGATTGATTGCATGGTAAAATACATATAAATATTAAATTTAAATATATTGATTATATAAATATATTGATTATATATAAATTTAAATTTAAATTTAAATATATTTAAATTTTTGAATAAAATAATAAAAAATTAATTTTGGAAAAAAAAAAGAAAAATATAAAACTTCCCAATGGGGCATTTTCATAATTTTCAAGAAGTTTTGAGGTTTTTAAATCATTAAAAAAATAAAAGTGCAAAAGAAATTATTAAAAAAATAATAAAAAGAAAAACAAAGAAAAACAAAAAATGGTAAAAGGAATCAATATAGTTATTTTCCTTGTAAATTTGTCAATTTCGTTTTATATATAAATAAAAAAAATTATGAAAAGTTAATAAATGTCAATTAAAATTTGTTATTATATAAGGAATGGTATAATAGTACAAGTATGTCAATTTTATTTTCCTTCTTTTCACTTTTCTCTTCTACCAACCAATAAGAGGAAGGAAAATTGACTTTTCTATCCAATTTTCTATCTTTCCTACCAAGCATATTAAAAGAAAAAAAAATATTTTTCCATCTTCCCACTTTTCTCTCTCTTCCTATTTTCTTTCTTTCCATTTTTCTTTCCTTGCTACAATAAACGTAATAGGTCCTGATTTGTCATGATTTACCAACTTTGGGTCCTGATTTGTTTCGATTAAAAGTATAAGTCTTACATTGAGCAGGTCCACAAAGATTGGGTCCTGATTTGAACAATTAGTCAATTTGTTAAAATGTAAACTTGATTGCATGTATAAGAAATTTGAGTTTGCACCGTCTAATGCTTCCACACCAGAGATAGAGATATCGTATAACCCGTTTAGTGCGTTGATGGAACATGATATACCATTCATATTGCCCTTTGACAGAAATAGAACTTTAAAAAAAGGAATTATTTTGATTCAATCTTCTCTTTTTGGACTTGCCTACTCAAATTCTATATTTTTGATACCGACTAAACTAATCACACAATATTCACAGTTTTTTATCTCTTTTGGGCGATTCAGGATATAGTAACCGATTCCATAGATCTATGTAATTCCAAAAAATAATTTATTTATCTTATTATTAATCAAGGATTTCGTATATAGCTAGAACGACCCTCACAAATTGCGACTACTAATTTGTTAAGAATTAATCGAATTGAGGCTATATGATGAACAATTAATAGTATTAATTATAGAAATATAATATGCCCATCAGATCCTTATTTGAGCCAAGTTTAAAAAAAATAAATTTTTAATTGACCCAATTAAAAGGTTAGGGACTAAATCAAGACTATTTGCAAATGTTTAGCCCTTAATTAATAAAATTAAAAGGTTGAGGACGCAAATGATATTTTTCACAAACATTAATTAAGTCCTGATTGAGATTTTAACCCAATTATTTAAAACTACTAATAATTAACTTTTTTGTGATATAAACACTGACCGTCATGACTTGTGGAGCTTTTTGGGGGCCATAGCCATTAGTTATTTGAAACTCGCCCTCCATCCTTTCGGTCATATTCATCACAAATACTGATGGATCATCATCTCTCCATCCATCACTTCCTTGCTAATCAGCTGTTACCATCTCTTCTGTTTTTGCCTGCAAAATAAGATTATTGCGAAAGGAACATAAACACCATTTATTATTTACTAATTATCGCTTGAATATTTAACAGAAGGCATGATCTCAACTAATTACCTGTAAGTAGTACCCGTTTGATGCTTTGATTAGAAGCCAGTTCTTATCATCGGAATCCCTCACAATCTGGAAGGTCTCCAAATTTCCAGGAGTATCTGAGAAGGCTACTATATATGTCACTCCCATCCCCATTTCCATTTCTGTCAAGTCCCACGAATTGCTTCCCGGACAACATAAAGTTAAAAGTTGTCTCATTGATCCTCCACACCTATGCAAAAAATATAAAACCAAATATAGCAAGCAACAGGAAAAGTTGATCGTCCTAACTCCTGACAATATTGATTCTAGCAAGAAATCATGAAGACAATCATAATTTACCCGAAAGGTTTCCCAGCCATAAGCAGCTGTTCGGTTGGCAACTATGATACTTCCTCCACCTTGCTTGGCGCAAAGATATTTCCCGGTTATTAGTTATTAGTGACTTAAACTGAACCGCACTTCCATCCTGACGAAGCAGAGAAAAGAATGTAAGTTAACTACTATATACGATTTTGACGTTGATGAATGTAGTAAGTACAAATTAGTGTAATTAAGAAAAAGGTTTAATATCCAAACGAAAAGGTCACAGTTGACGATGCCATCGAATAGAGTAGGCTTAACCCGACCTTCTGTCACAAGCCAACCTCCTAGGTTAACTGCTCTGATCCGATAATTCGAATCTTCGTCTACCCTTCCCTGATGGAAAGATACAACAAAAGACAGGACATAAATATTGCTTAACAGATTCCTTGTTGAGGACCAAAACATTTTGAGATGTTTCTTCTTGTTCTCACTCGACTCTGCGGACCTCTAACGTGAAGTTGCCTATATATATTTATGTTCTCCCGATCCCAATCATTAGGCAAAATCAAATAAACAAACAAAATTTATAAGACATGTACTTTGCAAGTTTAAAAAAATGGAATATAAACGTCGATATTGAAAATTGGCCATGGTGGAGAAACAAGATGGCATGATTCTCGGTAAATGAATGTAGACTTTAATATATATATAGTAGTATTATTATTAAGAGCCAAATGTATTTATAGCTGCAACTAGGTAGAAGAAATTACTTATAGTAACTGCAGACAGGTTCCTGGTGAGCTACGTATACTGTGCAAGTGACTTTGAGCAAAGTCTCATGAAGAGCTCGATTTCCCGTAAGTTTCCCATAAAAAAGTTAAAAAACTGAGTAATCATGATTAAATTAATTAAACAAGATGGGGAGCATAAATTAATCGAGGCAGCTACCTCCCGATCATTCGGCAAAATCAAATGAACAAACATATTAAAACACCTTCTAATATATATATATATATATATATATATATATGTATGTATGTATGTATATAATGGACACGTTCTCGCATGTTAACAAGTTTATTTAAAGAATGGCTTAATATACAAAATAGTCATTGAATTTGTACAAAACTGTCGTTTTGACATTTTAAATTTTATTTTAGAATTTAACCCTCAAACTTTTATTTTGTGCATAATATTGCCCTTAGTGCTGACGTGACCCAATGAGAAAATTCCACGTATCAATATACGATTAGGCTACGTCAGCATCAAGGGTTACATTATGTACAAAATAAAAATTTGAGGGCCAAAAATTTTAAAATAAAAATTAAAGAGCCAAAATGACAATTTAATACAAGTTCGAGGGCTATTTTGTGTATCAAACCGTTAAAGAATTATTTGGTTAAACTATTAAATCAGTCCATGTACAATAGACTTTTGTTTATTTTAGTCCATATATTCCAATTTTGTTTAATTTGATCTATGTACTCTTCTAAAAGTAACAAATTAAGGATAAACATCAACTGTATCAATTTATTCTGCTAAATTAAATAACATGATACTGAGGTGATAATATACTGTTTTAATGAAAAGTTTATTGTGGCGTCTATGAAGATTTAAAAGTGAAATTATTTTTTAAAAAATATTAATCTAAGAATTTTTTTGAAGAAAAAGGACGATATATGAGGACACATACTATATAAAAAAGTTGGAGATTTTATACTACACATGTAGATGTCATGTGTTAACTTTTTATTGGTTACATGTTCATATATTACTACCTCAGTGCTATGTCATCAGATTTAATAAAATTGATACTGATTGTCTTTAATTTGTAAATTTTTATAAGAGTATGGTGATCAAATTACATAAAATTGAAGTATAATGACTAAAATAATCACAACCCTATAGTACAGAGACAATATATAGTTTGATTGAATTATTTAGGTACAATAGAAAGATTAGGGCTTGGTTGGATAATGTTAAATAGTTCAGAGGCTTTTTAAATATATAGGCTTTTTTTGGGGGGATCTTTTCACTTGGGGTTATTCCATGACGTTTTTTCTTGTCGTTTTCCAGAGAAATTGAAATTGATACTTTGACAGTATCCTAAAAGTTGCAACCTTGCTAGATTTTTCTGTTTCGACCAAGGGCCAAGTGCCAACTAAAGTTTAATATAGCCGTTCTTGATCATCCATTCCAGGCTCCAATGATTGTTTACATTCCTCAGAGTCCAATAAGCCCAACCGAAAGTTGCTCGCCCATATACTTCTAATTGGGCCTTGGCGAACCTTTGGTAATCCTCTTTACTGGTTCCATTTACTTTCCATTCAGCCACCCATTCACCTGAAATCATTCAAATGATCAATAGCCTAAATTACCCATCACCAGCCCTTTATCAAAACAAAATAATATAAAATTGCAGGAGCTCCATTCTTACCAACGAAAGTGAGAGGACCATTAGATGTAGTAACATTATTCAGCTGGGAAGACCGATTGTTGTAGACAAAATCAATGTTCTGTTGGACTGTCAAGTTATCGAACTTGTCTTCGAAAAGATTGTAAAAATGTACATCAATAACGGATCGGCTTAAGCCACTGGCTAAAGGGAGTAGCTCCTTTGGATCCATGGGTCCTAGCCTGTTCGACATCACCACGAAAGCTGTCGAAGTGTGCCTACGGACAGCATCATAACCTGCTTTGTAGTATTTGGTCACGCTCTCCAGCGTTGCTCCTGGTGAGAGAGGCTCGTTGATTAGCTCAACTGCATAAAGGCTTGGGCTCTTTGCATATCTATATATATTGAAGGAAGAACAAGAATATTTAATGTTAATGAAGTTAGATCAAACAATAATTCTTTAATTATTTTCCTTGTGTAAATGAAGAATGGGTTGCTTTGATTTTACCTGGCTGTTAAGAATTCTATAACAGTAACTGTTTGCTGCATGGTTTGGTCTGTTTTGCCCCATTCTTGGGAACCATCTCTGGATCCGCTGTGCTCCCAACCATTTTGTGAACCAGGTGCAGCATGCAGATCAATTATGACTTTTAACCCATATTTCCTGCAAAAGATAATTAACAAAGTAAGATCAATGTGAATATGAAGTTCTTAAACTACAATCCCTCTCTTTCTTCTTTTTTCTCTTTTTTTTTTCTTCTTTCTCTCTTAAATGACAAAGTTTCGATTTGCAAGGGAAAAATGTGCCTACTGTGCCCATAAGAAGGCATTGTCTAATGCTTTCAAGGAGCCACCGACAAATGGTGGGGGTGGTGTCGGATCACTGGCTATCCACCAACCAACCGGTATTCTTACAGTATTGAGTCCATTTTCTGATATGAATTTGAAGTCTTCTTCCACAATGAATGTGTTCCAGTGCTCCTGTATAAATATATATATATATATATAATAATCAGTTCATAATTAATTTGTACTATGAATTTTGAGGACATATTTGTTACACATGATTAAATTAGATAGAATGAGGAGAAAAATTATATGTAATATAATTTTATAATATTGACAAAGATTTGTATTGCGGCCGGGGATGATTATTTATAGGATGATTTAATCTTCTAAAAATGGAGAGAATTGACTCATTCTATGAATAATTCTTTTCACAATATAAATTTTTATCAATATGCTAAAATCACACTATAAATTATATGTAATTCTTCTTACTATTCTATCCAATTCAATCCGATACAACAAACATTCCCTTAGACTCTTAGTATTAACTAGGAAGCATTTTGAAATTATTACTTACTAGCAGTATCAAGGTTGTTATCTACTACTACCACCATATATTATTGTATCAAGAAATTTCAACTTTTAAGAGACACGTTTAGAACTGTTCCATCTGGTCACTCTTTGGAGGTCATTAGGTCAACCGTCAAACCTCAACGAGTTCATCATTTTTCTTTTATAAAATTCAAAGTCTTGTGATCTATTTTAATTTTTAAATCAACTTAATTCATTATATATTATATCATGCATGACGAAATCATATCATTAATATAATAGTTGGTCAGCAAAATTTGCAATAATTTAGATTTCACACTTTGCATCAGATGATGATTGCATGCAGATCGATAACTCAAATTAATTAATCAGTCCCTTTTTTGTAATTAATAGCAGCACTTACCCTCATGACTTGTGGGGCTTTTTGGGGGCCATAGCCATTGGTTACTTGAAACTCGCCCTCCAGCCTTGCAGTGGTGTTCACCACAAATACTGATGGATCATCATCTCCCCATCCATTACTCCCTGGCGAATCAGCTGTTACCAGCTCTTCTGTTTTTGCCTTCAATTTACATTTACATAATTAATTTAAAGCAGACATAGATACCATTATTTACTTATATTGCTTTAATATTTTATAGAAAGCATGACTTCAACTTCAGTTTATTGGGGAAGACCTAATAACACACTAACAGGCATAACTATTATTAATTATTTGTTCTATTCATCAAGATGACATTCATAATGAAGACTCAGCACCTCAAATCATATGGTTAGGAATCTATACCATTTTTTTTATTTGTTCATGGGTGGTAATTAGCATATTTTGATTAACTTTAGTTTATCTATTTATTGGAGCATTTGCATTGTCATTCTTTTTATTACAGGTAATTGTTCAATCACAATAAAAGATTATGGAAGGGTTCACCAATTAAAAGCACAGACTCTATAATGGATTCTCTAAAATTCTGAATTATGATTGGTTAATTACAATTAAAATTGCATTTGATATGCTCCGACTATGAAAGACATATAGTCAAACATTACCACCATAAAAAGGAAAGAAGAGACACAAGCTCATATCGAACAAAGTTTCGATCGACCAAGTATAAACAAAATTTCAATTGAATGCACCATTGGGCCCATAACCACGTACGGCACAAAATTTCACCATACAAGCTTAGAATGACAAAGACTGGTACCACTACAAGAAAAAGGCTAAATAGCCATGGAAAACAGGGACGAAAAAATCCGTCCCTAATTTAGCGACGGATTTTACAACGGAAAAAAAATCCGTCGCTAAAAAGTAGAACGGAGAAAAAGGGATGGTAAAATAATCCGTACCAAAATCCGTTGCAAAATTAGCAACAGATTTAGGGAGGGAATAAATTATGGACGGTAGTAGGGACGGAAATTAGGGTAAAAAATGGAATAATTTTAGGACGGTTTTAGGGACGTATTTAGCGACGGATAATGTGAGCTAATTGGATGAATATCTGCCTTGTTTTTGGGACGGTTTTAGGGACGGATCCGTCCCAAATGTTACCCACGAAAAAAATATATTTGGCCAACAAAAACAATGCATTTTGACTGGCCATGTTTTTAGGGTTATGCACTTAGCAGAATCCTCATTTTTTCCGCCTCCCTTCCCATCTTCTTTCTTCTTTCTTCTTCATTCTCTTAATTTTCCCATAAGAAAATAGTAGTAAAAGTCAAATTTTGTGTTGATTTGGTGGAAATCAAGGTAATATCTTCAAATCTCTTTGTATATGATTTTATTTTGATGATTAACATATGTTATAACTTAAGGAATTAGATAATATTCAGATTTTGATGAGTATTTTTAAATTTTAATGTTGAGTTTTGGTGATTTTTTCTATATGTTAGTGTAAAAGTCTTAGATTTCTTTGAATATTAGTTGATGAGGGTTGTAAAATTGTTAGATTTCTTTAAATGTTAATTTATGAGGGTTTAGGTTTATTGTCCGATTCTTATTTAATTATGTACGTAACATATATAAACTAATTAAAATTGAATTACGTAATTATGAGTTTATTTGTGATTGGGTTGGATTGTAATATTTATTTCGTTGTGTATAATTGTTTTTATTAATTATAACTTAGTATTTGATATTAATACGATTCACATTTCGATTATTGTAATTGTAGAACTTTGATTGAACGTAATTACTTTTATTGCATTTGTTAAGTATTATTTAATTGTAAGAACTTACATTAAGTATCTTGTTTTATATTGTGTGCAATGTAGTTTTTATTTCGCTTAAAATGACCAAATATAATTGAGTTGAAAAATGTAAAAGAAATTTCTTCATATATTTCATAATTCATTATAGATTTTCATTGCAGTTATTAACAGTATCGATTAGAGTTCGAGGATAGTAATCGAACTAAATTTGTAGGATATTTGACAGGAGAAATGGAAGAGTTGATATGTAGTCGACAATGGATGTATCATCGGAAGGAATCGGGACATAAGGGTGTAACCAACGAGTTTATAGCTGGTGTTAGAGAATGCATTAGTTGGGCATCAAGTCAGGACACGTCTTGGAAAAAAGGGGAAAAAATTCGTTGTCCCTGTGCTAAGTGCAATAATATGCACTTCTTTTTACCAATGAGGGTTGCACAACATTTAATACTACGTGGATTTAAAGAGCATTATTGGAATTGGGTTAGTCACGGAGAACCATTGTGTAGTATTGAAAATAACGAGCAGCAGTAGCACGAACAAGTGTCATTACTGGATGAGATGTCACATTGGGGTTGCTATGATGACATGACATGGGATCAGCGTATGGTTTTTGATGCTGCACAATCGAGCTTTGCCCAACATAATGAAGATGAGGCCGGACCCAGTGGAGAAGCAGCAAACCAGTATGGATATGAGCAAAATCCATTCACAGAGCAACCTGTGACACAGTTCGACGACAAGTGGTTTGATATCGTGCAAAATGTGGATCGGCCTTTGTTTGAGGGGTCTAGTGAGTCACAGTTGTCTTTTGCTTCCACCTTGTTAAATGGGATGTTGAAGTTTAACTTGTCTGAAGGTGCATTCGATTATTTTTGTGATGCCATCAGGAAAGTATTGTCGAAGGAAAATAACTTTCCTCCAAACTATTATCAATATAGGAAAACCATCAATGAATTAGGTTTACCGGTGGTAAAGATTCATGCGTGCAAGAATGGGTGCATGTTGTACTGGAAGGAACATTCAAACTTTGATTGCTGTCGGTTTTGTGGTGAACCTAGATTCAAGGACACTGGTCGACGTGGGGATAGAACTCGTAAAAGAATTCCGACAGCCATTTTGAGATACTTGCCACTGACTCCCCGGTTGCAACGGTTATACCATACCGCAGGCATAGCTAAACAAATGACGTGGCATGCTACACATGAAGCTCAAGATGGGGTTATGTGCCATCCATCCGATACCGAGGCATGGAAGCATTTCGACATGACATATCCTGATTTTGGTTCAGAAGCTCAAAATGTTAGATTGGGATTATGCGCAGATGGTTTTGCACCGCATGGGCAATTCGGAAAGACCTATTCTTGCTAGCCAGTTATTGTAACTCCTTACAACCTTCTTCTGGGTTCGTGCATGAAGAGCCCTTACATGTTCTTAACATTGATCTGTCCGGGTCCAAAAAACCCGAAGAAAAATATAGACGTATTCTTGCAACCTCTGATTGATGAATTGAAGCAATTGTGGGAAGATGGGATCTCGACATGCGATGCTTCAAGGAATGAGCATTTTCGCATGAGGGCTGCTCTTATATGGACCATTAAGGACTTCCCCGCTTATGGCATGCTATCCGGGTGGAGCACCGCTGGAGTACTAGAATGTCCTGCATGTATGCAGGAGAGCAGAGCATTCGTACTTCCACATAGTAGGAAGGCGACTTAGTTTGATTGTCACAGGTGCTTCCTTGACTCGGATCATCCGTACAGGAAGGATAAGAAGTCTTTCCGCAGTGGTCCAGTTGAGAGGATGGCTGCACCACCAAGGTTGACAGGGGAAGAAATATATGGACACATTTGGCATTTGCCCACAACTATGGATGAGCCGATTAATATGCCTGAATATTATGGCACCCATCACAAATGGATTAAGAGGAGTATTTTTTGGAATCTTCCTTATTGGAAAATAAACTTGATCCGCCATAACCTTGATGTTATGCATATTGAGAAGAATTTGATGCAGTATTCGGAACTGTCATCGACTTGAAATGCAAATCAAATGACACTTTAAATGCCAGAAAAGACATCAGTGCTATATGCTTTTGAAGTTCAATTGCAGTTGATCCTAAAAGCGAGCAACGCATAAAACCTAAAGCTGTCTATAATTTGTCCAAAACACAGAAGACAACTATTCTGAAATGGTTGAGTAATTTGAAGTTTCCCGATGGGTATGCATCAAATATTGGAAGATGTATTGACATGAATGAAGAGAAGGTTTCCGGCATGAAGAGTCATGATTGCCATGTCTTTATGCAGAGACTGCTTCCAATTGCATTCAGAGAGATGTTGCCTCATAGTGTATGGAACCCTGTGACCGAACTTAGCCTATTTTTTCGGTGCATATGTTCGAGTATGCTGGACATTAATAAGGTTCGAGATTTGAAAAAGAAAGTTCTGATCATTCTTTGTAACTTGGAGAAGGTCTTCCCTCCAGCCATGTTCGATTCAATGGAACACGTGGTTGTTCACTTGCCGTACGAAGCATTAGTTGGAGGGCCGGTTCAATTCCGATGGATGTTTCCCTTTGAAATGTAAACTAACAACTTTTTTATTTTAAGGACACCTGATAATTTGAGTGTTTATAATTTTGTTGAACAATGTGTATATGTGCATCCTAATACATATTTGTTTAATTGAATTCATGTAGGTTCCTTCACCAACTAAAGAAGACAATTCGTAACAAGGCTCACATTGAAGGATCAATTTACGAAGCTTACATTGCACAAGAATTTAATTACTTCGCACAAAATTACTTTCATTCTGACGTGTATTGTCACACGAAGCGACCCAAGCGCAATGATGAAGGATTAGCCAATGAGTCTCTCAAACCGTTCTCCATTTTTAACTATCCAACCCGATTTCAGGGTAAGGAAAAAACGAAGTGGCTTGGTGAGAAAGAACAACGTGTAGCGCATACGTATGTTTTGTGAAATTGTCCGGAAGTGCAACCCATCCTTAAATAAGTTAATAGCAAGTTTTCACAAGGAAATCGTTTATTTCATTATATGTAGTTTGTTTCACTTATACCTATTTGTTTTTACCCCAGCTCCTTTGCCCAATATTATCGAAATGATGGATTTGATCAGCGTACCATTGATGATTCGATTGACGCCCATTTTGCCGATGGGTTCAAGCGATATGTTAGTATAGTTCGATTTTGATAATTAAACTGTTTAGAGATTTGTAGAGATTTAAGGGTATTAGTTTGATTATTCTAACTCTTGGGTTATCACATACAGCTTGATGCACCGGTTAATCGAGCAAAGCATATTGATGATTTGTCGGTGCTTATGCTACTTGCTTGGCCACCTTCAAGGAAGGCAACCTCTTGGCCCGGTGTATTTATAAACGAGTATAACTTCACTTTTCAACGTGGAGCTGGCAAAGCCACAATGAATTGGGGTGTTTGTGTTCGAGGCATAAATACGGACGATCCTTCTGCCAGTTATTATGGCCTCCTAAAAGATGTTTTGGTCCTTGAGTATAATTCTTCAGACATCATGGCCATAGTTGTTTTGTTCGAGTGTGATTAGTTTGACCCTATCAATGGAATGAAGGTTCATCAAGATTACAAGTTGGTTGACATCCATCGGCAAAAGATGTATCAGAAATATGATCCATTTGTTTTAGCACAACAAGCCATTCAAGTTTACTTCTGTGATTATCCGGGAGCTAGCAGAGACAGAACTAATTGGTTGGCCGTCTGTGAGACAAAATCGAGGAGAGTTGTTCAGAATGTTACTGAAGAAGTTGAAGATGATGCTCCATACCAAAATGAAGAGATCGTGCAAACCCCAGCTGTTACCACTAATACAGATGCAATACAATTGTTTGACTTGACTGGTATCAACTTAGCTATTGACTTAGGGGAGCTTCAACCAATCGCGGAATTAGACGACTCGGAAGATGAGTTCGATTCAGCAGAATCAACAAGTTGCTCTGATGACACTGATGATGATGCTGGATATAATCCAAATGAATTTTAACTTGCTTTGTACCAGGATTGTAATGAACAGATGCCATAATTATATTTCGCCCTTTTAATATTAGCAATATGTTAAGTTATGTACAAGTTCATGCAATCGTAAAGTTTTACTAATTCTCCAATTACAGTTAACATAATTTTTAATCTGGGAATAATGTTATTATAAGCTATCATGCTGTGAAGGGAATAAACTAATACCCACCTCGAGGTAATTTTACAAAGATTTCATAAAAACTAACTAGGGACGGATATAGCAATGGAAAAGCAAAATCCATCCCTAAAACCGTCCCTAAAATAAGTCATTTCATATCACGCTTAGCAACGGTTAAATAAAAAACCGTCCCTAAGTCTGTCGTAATGCTTGTTTGTCCTTTGAATATTAGCAACGGATTTAGGGATGGAAGGGGTCTCATCCCTCCCTAAATTCGTCCCTAAATAAAGGGTTTAAACCCTAAACTAGAATTTTCGTCCCTATTTATTGATCTTAGAGTTTAAGGACTTTTTGGTACCTCAAACCCTACGGTTTAATTGTATACCGTCCCTAACCACGATATTCGTTGCCAAAACCGTTGGAAAAGTAATTTTCGTTGCTAAAACCGTTGCAACTCATCAATCTCATATAATATCGATATAAGGCCTAAACCGGCTCATTCGTCCTTCAATTTACCATTCACCAACTATAAGCTATCATAGGTATGTAGATGAGAGTATCAGAAAGTTGGATCACTTATCGGAAGCCTCTACAGGCTTTAAATTTGTTTGGAACTAAGGGTACTCGATGTGTTAATAACATAACTATAGTATTTGACAAATACGTTTGCATATTTCATATAAAACCAATGTGGTTTAAAGTTTACACATAGGTAGTGGGTTATTTTGACCAAATTGCATATTTAATTGAAAGTAATTGTCTACGTTCTACATTTAATTGGAAATCGGCCAAAAAACTGATTTTTTACAGTAGGGACGGATAAAACCGTCACTATATCCGTCCTTACATGAAACATCCGTTCCTCTTTCCGTCCCTATTCGATAATTTATCCTATTATTAGTAATCAAATAAGAACGGACTTAGCACTTAGGGACGGAAATATAGTATTCCGTCCCTAAAACCGTTCCTATGAGAAATAATATGGCGCGTGATTAGACAGAGCCAAATTTTTTTTTATTTAATTTAGGGACGGATCTAGGAATAGAATATTGTATTTCCATCCCTAAGTCCGTCCCCAAGCAAAAATAATTGGCGCATTTGTTCCCGCCAATAATTTTGGGTTTTTACTAAGGACAGAAATTGGGATGGAATGTTTGAAATTTAAAATTCCATCTCCAAGTCCGTCCCCCACTTGAGTGTCTTTTCCAATTAATTTTTTTAAATTTCGGTCGTTTAGGGACGGAATTAGGGACGGATTTTTAAATTCCGTCCCTAACTCCATCCCAAAACTTCACCCACTTTTGAATGGCTTTCTGCATTCTTGCTGTATGTTAAGGACGGATTTAGGGATGGATTATTAAATTTTCATTTATTTTGGAACTGTTTTAGGGACGGATCTTTGAAATACCGTCCCTAAGTGCTACGACCTTTCAGACTTTAGTTGTGGACAGCTGTTATTTAGGGACGGCTTTAGGGTTTTTTTAGTTTTTTAGGTACGGATTTAGCAAATTCCGATGCTAAATCCGTCCCTAGTAATCCGTCCCTAAATCTGCTCCAATTCATTAAATAAATTCGGGCTCCAGCCCTTCCCCCCCCCCCCCCCCCCCATTTCTTTCTTCTTCTTCTTCCCTCCTCCTCCCCCCCGCCCCACCCCACGAGCCAGCCGTGCGCAGTGCCGTTTCCTCACCACCGGCCGCCTTCTGCTCCGTCACCAGCGGCAGTACTGGACCTATTCTTGCCGGCGACGCTATCCTAGTTCAATCCCGAGCAAATTCCGTACAATGACGGTATAAATTCAATTATTTTCCTTAATTTAGTTTTCTCTTTGTTAATTTTTAAAGTTTGTTTTGGTGTTTGTTAATTTGTTTGATACGTTTAGAGTTATATAATGTCAATAATGTGTTTGTTAACATGTTGAATAACTTTAAATATTAATTAGTATTATTAGTTTAAATATATATTAATTAGTAAAAATACTAATTACTCTAATTAACATGATTAGTTTGAATATATAATAATTACTAATTACTCTAATTAGTATTATTTGTATAAATATATAATAATTAGTAAAAATACTAATTACTCTAATTAGTTTAATTAGTTTAAGTAAACAATACTTTGTAATACTACTAATTACTCTAATTACTTAACTTAGTCTAACTAATAAATAATTTGTAATATTACTAATTACTATAATTAGTACCATTAATTTATAGATATAATACTTAGTAATTATACTAATTAGTCTAATTAGTCAAATTAGTTTAAATACTAACTCATTAGTAGTTAATTTAATAAGTTTAAATATTAAATATTAATTAAAATCTAATAACTTTGTTAATTAGTGTTGTAAGTATAATTACTTAAATAATGTCAGACATAAAATAGTCATATATCTAATTAGTTTCAATATTAACTCATTAGAACAACGTTTAATTATAATAATGCGTTAATAGTATAATAATTATTTAAAAATTAAATACTAATTTCTTTAATTACTTTAACTAGTTGTTCATTACTAAATAGTTTAATAATTATATAACCATTAAATACTAATTCCTTTAATTAGTTTAATAATTAGTCAAATTAGTAAATAGTTTAATAATGTCAAACATTAAGTACTACTTAGTTGAATTACTTTAAATATTAAATCATTAGTAATCAGTTTAATCGGTTTAAATATTAAATATTCACGTCTAATAAGTTTGTTAGTTTTTAATTAGTTTAATTACTTTAATAAGTTGAATAAGTTTAAAAGGATATTTGGTGAAGTAGATTACAAATATTTAATTCATAATATTAATTAATTTATTAAATTAATGAATAAACTAAATATAATTATATTTAATTAATAATACTATTCAATAATTATTTTAATTAAATAATTTATTTAATTAAATTAGTTACTTAGTTGTAATTATAAAATTTGTTAATTTTAAAATTAATACATAATTGTAATAAATTAGTTTATTATTAATGATAAGCCACAATTTTGTAGAGTTCACAGCACGATGATCATCCCTCGAGTTCCGGTCGAGGACGAGGTCTAGGTCGAGGCCGAGGCCGAGGTCGATCGGCCAGTTCTGGTCGAGGGGGCTCCGGGACTCAGTCACACCATTCAGGATCAGGATCTCCCTGAGTCGGTCATCCTGCTTCGCGATTACCACCACCTCCACCCACCGTTCTACCTCAGGAGACGTTCTCATCCCCACCTGTTCCTGCTTCACAGCATACACGGGTGCTTTTCAATATTTATTAACCAAAATTGATTAACTGTCATGAATGTTCTTATATATAATTAATTAAACTAACAATTTTGTTATAATATTCCGTACTTAGTCGACGTCTAGATCAGCGGTTCGATCTCCTTCCCCATCACTTTCGTTGCTTCTAGATATTGATCTACACTCCTCCATTCCTACATCTAGCCATGCTCCTCCAGCACAGAGTTCTAGTGCATCTCCATCTCCATCTCCACCGCCAGTTCAGGAGGTGACAGTCGGAGGATTGACGTACCGCCTTGTGCCGCCAGCACAAACGCCTGCTTCCCAGCGAGCCTCCTCTTCCCATACTGCCCCGTCGTCTTTCCAGCCTACACCTGCCTCCCAGCCCTCCCAGCCCCAGCCCTCCCAGTCTACCCAGCCCACCCAGCCTGATGTGTCCGGCCCATCTCAGCTACATCCCTCGACACCGATGACCTTGGCCACGATTTATGAGTAAAAAGATAACTTTTAATTTTTTAATGATTCTTAATTATATTTACTTGTTTTTCTTACTAACTACCTTTGATAAAGGAATTTTGATGGGCTGAGATGACAAATAAGAGGGTGAAGACAGAGATCAAGCATATCATCTATCGACATTGGATCGAGCCGTGGTTGTCATGAATGAAGGTTCCGCACGAGACGAGCACTCGTATGTTCGATATATGGATGGTAAGTCATAACCTACATTAATTATTTGTTTATTGATATAATTTAACTATTACATTATTATTACTTGACTATTTTATTTAATAATTATTATTACCATTGCTTAATTTGTTTAATTGAATTATGGCATTATTATTTGCGCACTTTCATTATTTCTTTTTTCATTACAGAGGCGTTACTTGTTCCCTGCCGAGGAGTGTAAGGCGGCATGGGCCTTCTTCGCTGCCACAACCGGCAAATTCATCAGGCATGAGTTCAGCCGGGCTAGGAGCCTACGTAGGGCACCTACTTGGACTTCAGACCATGTCTGGGACCACCTCTGTGCACAGTGGGATGCCAACCCTACTTTCAAGCTTCACAGCGAGGTGAACAAGAAGAATCGCAGCACTGAGCAGGCGATTGTATAAAGAGGTGGTAGTAGGGGCACTGCATTCTACTGGTCCGATTTGGTAATAATTAAATCCATATTTTATTTTGCTTAAGTTTTTTATTTCATAAATATTTTTCTTATGATTGTAATGAACACATTTTTCGCTTTTGTAGGTTAAGGAGGCAAGTGGTGATCCGGTACTGCCAGATTATTCGGCAAGCTGTACAAGACCAAGGTGGGTAATTATCCCGAGGGTCGTACCAAGACCATTTCTGTAAGTTTAAGTACTTAAATATATAATTATTAAAGTTAAAGTTTAAGTAATTATAACTCATTATATATAATCATCTTAAGTAATTACTTATAGAATTGTAACGTTCATTTAGTTTATTGTTATATAATTATTCAATTTACAATAAGAATATTTGATTAATATTATACTTCACACACATGCATAAATTAATTTATATTCTTTTTTTAGGAGGATTATGACAAAGCAATTGCGGAGGCATGTGTACGAGCTGCCGATGACTCAAAGGTCAACTCGCATACAATCCTTCAGGAGGTAGCGGGTGGCAAGCGCGGTCGGATGCTATGGTACGGCGACTTAGTTCACCACCCCCAGTTTCAAGCCGACTCTTCTTTCATCCCATCTCAGTCGCAAGAGAATATTTCCTTACGACAACAGATGGCCGACTTGCCCTACGATGTCGACAGGAGGCTAGAGGAGGCTGCACAGGAGTCTGCTCAATTGTTAGTGGAGGCTGCACAGGAGTCTGCTCGATTGTTGGTAAAGAGAGATTGAGTGTGGGAGCAGCGCTTACAGTAGATGTAGCAGATGATAGGCCGTTTTCCTCCGCCTTTGGAAGCTGCGCATCCGACAAACGAGCCACCTCCGTACGCTCAGACTATGACCGGAGAGTCCATCTCGCAGGTACAGCATCAGCCCCAGGACGTCCATCATGCGGCCCATCAGGGGGAGGCGGAGGCCGAGGCCGAGGGCCAGGCCGAGGACGAAGGCGATGCCGAGGCCGAGGGCTAGGGCGAGGGCGAAGGCGATGCCGAGGCCGAAGGCCAGGGCCAGGATGACTTCAATGAGATTGCCTCCCATTTAGGTGATTTTTAGATTTATTTTTGTACATTTCATGTATACAACATTTACAGTAAATATATAAAATTAGAATTTAATTTTCATTTTGGTCTATTTTAATATTATTTTATATAGTAATAATAATAATAATAATACTATTAAACATTATTATTATAATAATATTATAATAATATTATTATTATTACTCCCTCTGTCCCTATTTAACTGTCCCTTTTTGGTCAACTTATCACAACTTTGACCGTTAATTATAAAAAATATATATATAATTAAATTTTCAAAAAATATATTTTGAAAAGTTTAATATTTGTACTTTTCAAATTTTATCTTAAAAAATTTTATAACATTATAATTTTATCATAAATAATGGTCAAAGTTGTGATAAGTTGACCAAAAAGGGACAGTTAAATAGGGACAGAGGGAGTATTATTTATTATTATTATTACTATTGCTTCATAAAAAATTAATAATAAACCATCACTAAATATATAAAATATTATTTTAAAAAAATTAATTGTTTTTTTACATTTTTTCGTCCCTAAATCGGTCCCTAAAGTATAAACCCTAAATCCTAAAATTCGTCCCTAAATCCCTCCCAAAAGAAATCCGTCCCTAAATCCCTCCCAAAATCAGTTTATAAAAACTTTCAGCGATTACACTTTGGTAAGGAAAAAACCGTTTCAAATTCCGTTTCTATATCCGTCCCTAATTCCGCTGCAGTGGTTGCATATCCGTCGCAAAATCCGTTTCAAATGTCATTACCTTGTCTCATGACTTCCACCGGATTTAGGGACGGATTTTATTATCCGTCCCTAAATGTTAGGGACACCCGTATAGGGACGGAAAAAAATCCGTCCCTAATTCCATTTGAAAAGCTTTAGGGACGGTTTTTTTCATCAAATTCCGTCCCTATTTCCGTTTCTATGGACAGTTTTTCTAGTAGTGTACTCTTCCTGTTCTGATTTATTATGATTTAATATATTATTCTTCAAAACAACAATATTCTAGATTAATACTAAGAGGAAATGAATTTCGAACAGATCATTCAAGAAATGAAAGATGTAGTAAATGATTACCTGTAAGTAGTACCCGTTTGCTGCTTTGATTCGAACCCTGTTCTTATCATTGGAGTCCCTCATTATCTCGAAGGTCTCTGAATTTCCAGGAGTATTTGCAACAGCTGCTACGTTAATCCTATTTCCTTTTCTGTCAAGTCCCACGAATTGCTTCCCAAACACCCTAAAGTTAAAAGCTGTCGCATTGATCCTCCACAACTATTCATATATAGCAATGGCAAAAGAATAACATTTAAGTTCAGGGAAATTAGTTCATGGTCGACCTAACATAGCTTGAAACAAGAAATGGAGACAAGCTTAGGTTATGTACTCGAAAGGTTTCCCAACCAGAAGCAGTTGTTCGGTTGGCAACTATGATACTTCCTCCGCCTTGCTCGGCGCTTAGATACTTCCCGGTTGTTACTGACTTAAACTGAAGCGCAGTTCCATCCTGGTGAAGCAGTAGCAGAGAAAATACTGTGATTTAACTACTACTATATGGTTTTCATGAATACAATAAGAACTATAATCTAATAATTAAGGAAAAAGATTAAATATCCGAACCAAAAAGTCTTTGTTGACGATGCCATCGAAAAGAGTAGGCTTAATCCAACCTTCTGTCACAAGCCAACCTCCTAGATTAACTGCTCTAATCCGATAATTCGGGTCTACCCTCCCCTGACAGAAAGATAAAACCAAAGACAGGACACATACGCTTAAAAGATTTCTTGTCGAGGAGACGAACATTTTGATGCTTGTTTTTGTTTTGACTTTTCCTCTGCCGGCCTCAACATGAAGTTGCGTATGTATATATGTACAGAAAAATGAAATGACGGTGGCTGGAGTTGGGCCTGGGAGTTATAATCTAGAAGAGTTGAATGTTGACCAAAATAAGAGTTGAAAATGGCTGATCATGTGGTTCGAGAATCTATATATATATATATATATATATATATATATATATATACTCACCCACCATATTCAAGTGCGCAACGCGGGTCGAATCCGAATTAATTAGAGTGAAACTCTGAATATCGGGTGAAAAATTCAAAAAGAAAAAAAAAAATATATATATATATAGTACATCTTTTTGCCTAAATGTTTATAACACAGGTTACGTTCACTTAACCTACTCTAAGGAAGATTTAATGTATGTTTGGTGCATCATATTAGATCGGATAAAATAAGAAAAAAAATTATATGAAATTTGTTATATGATTTATATAGTTTATATATAAGATTGGATTGTCAAATGGATTATTTATAAGATAATTAATCTTATGAATAATTTTTCACACTACATAAATATATGTAAATATTATAAAACTACACTACAAAATATATATAGTTTTATTCCTCATCATATCCAATCCAATTTAGTGCATCAAACTAGCCCTTAATGTTTTTTTTTCTTTAGGATTATTTGACCAAATTAAAGTCGTATTGTAAAGGGTAAAATCCCAGTTTATAAGCAGGTCAAAATCCCGAATATAACAACATTTTTTCTGTCAAAAAAAAGGCGCTCAACACATTGATTTTGTAGCATTATGAAGAAGATAGTGGCTGCTGATTATCCAGTATATATCCACAGCTGTTCTGGACTGAATTTTCAATATAATAATAAATTAACATTAAACGCGACCTTTCCTTAGCTGTCTAATGTAGTATAATCTTATTATAATGTTATTGCTCTTTCCTCAACTCGCCATTCTCATGGACTCAAGGGTTAAAATTTTTAAAGAAATTATCAGAAAAAGAAGTATCAACAAGAAGTTTGAAGAAATAGAATGTTCAAAAGCCATAATATATTGGTGATGACGATGGTGATGACGCAGGGCAGCACTTTTCTAAGTTGGCTGATATAAGTTACCACTAGTTATGATTACTTCTACTCTTCTCCAATATAATATGTATATATCTTACATTATCAACGGCCATGAATGATCAGAGTCAATGAATGAATAAAAAAAAAAGTGTGAACTGGATTCATGGATATGGATTTTACTGGAAAGGGAAGTAACGGAAGCCCGCATGCCAATTGTGGGGATCATCAAGACAAAAGAATGATAAGTAATGGACAAGCACAGCCATTAAAGTGTTCATACTTTTTTGCTTCTTTTGATTTGGGGAGTGGGGATTCAAATTCCAGTTCATCAATTACTGAATCAAATGTTCGAGTGCTAGTTTCAAAAATTTTTTAATAACGAAACCGAATTGGATAATCTAACACGAGTATTTGGGGACTCTATTCTCTAGCCATCAAATAATTAAAGAATAGTAATTGAACCATCTTAAGTAGTAGTAGTAATATGTTTGCCTAATTGTTCATGTTTCAGCCTAATCATTTTACTCATTTCGATCTCTTTCAAGGTCCACACATCTTTTCCCATTTATTGGTTTGGGTCAATCACTGGTCCCTTTCTGGCCCGGTGAGATCGTACGCTAAGGTGAGGTTGAGAGAGAGAGAGAGAGAGAGAGGTTTGGAACCAAAAAAAAAAGGTCGAATTCGATGGTGAAAAATAGGCGGAACAAGGGGGTTTGAATGGTTTACTTATTGCAAACTTGTAATTATCGTCAGCTTTGCCTTTCGCCCGCCACTACTCACTAGAGTGGAACAATCTTCTTTGTCAATGAGATTGACATTAACAGCTGAAATTTGGACGTGGATTCTCCTTATCACTGCACAAGTTTGGTCGTCCAGGCCCTCTTTCATTTCGTCAAAGCTAACTACAGAAAGAAACTGCTTTTATTACATCCTGACATCTTTTGCCCCTTTTCTTGACCGTATAAACTAATGAAAATGAGCTTCATTTTCAGAAGCTTCGGTTTGAATATGTTCAAGTTCCAACCGCAGAATTTTGAGTTCTTAGTTTTTCCACAGCTACAATTTATAGATTATTTGGCAGAAAGATTAAGAATAGGAGAACAAAGATGTTCCAAGGCCTGAAAGTTGTTATAGCGAGTCCTTCAGGCTTAGCCATGTTAAAAAAGCTAGCTAGAGTTTGATGTAACCATTCTTGATCATCCATTCAAGACTCCAATGATTTCGTACATTCTTCAGAGTCCAATAAGCCCACCCAAATGTTGCACGCTTGTACACCTTCAATTGCGCCTTTGCAAATCTCTGGTAGTCCTTTTTACTTCCTCCATTGAATTCCCACTCTGCTGTCCATTCCCCTGTAACCAATATAGCCATAAACAAGCAGCAATAAGATTTCCATTTGCTGTCATTGTACAAACCTCTTTCTTTCATGGATAATAGGACCAATGTAAAAATGATATTTGCATACCTACAAAAATGAGTGGGCCATTAGATTTGGTTAGATGATTCAACTCTGCGGTACGGTTAGTCCTGATGAAATCAATATTCTGTTGGACAGTCATATTTTTAAAGTTACCAGAGAAGAGACTATAATAATGTATATCGATAACAGATCCCTTTAAGCCACTAGCTAGCTGAACCAGCTCAGTTGGTTCAGTTGTATCTAACCGGGTCGATAACAAAACATAAACTGTTGAGGAGTGCTCCCTGACAGCTTTATAACCTGCTTTGTAGTACTTGATCAATGTTTCTATGGGCACCATGGGGGCACGTGGCTCGTTGATCAGCTCAATTGCATAGAGGCTTGGGTTCTTAACATACCTAGATTTGAGTCATTTGACCAAGATAACACTGTAAGAGTTTAAGAATCAAATTTGTTAAAATGTAAACTTGATTGCATGTATAAGAAATTTGAGTTTGCACCTGGCTGTGAGAAACTCTATTACAGCTATTGACTTTTCCAAGGTGTCCTTTGTTTTGCCCCATTCAACTGAACCATCTCTAGAAGAACTGTGTTCATATCCATTTTGAGAACCAGGTGCTGCATGCAGGTCAATTATAACCTTCAGTCCATATTTCCTGCAAGAAAAAAGTACTATCAGATATTACTAAGAAGATTCTTAATTCTATTTCAGTACTGGTTCTGCTATGGGAGCTTACTGAGACCAAGAAAAGGCATTGTCCAATGCGTTCAGCGATCCCCCAACGTAAGGTAAAGGAGCCGTAGGATCACTAGTCATCCACCATCCAACTGGGATTCTTACTGCATCTAGTCCATTCTCCACAATGAATTTGAAGTCATCTTCCACTATAAAAGTGTTCCAGTGTTCCTGCATGTAAGCCACCAATCATGCGGTTGACATATGATTGGAAGAATTTCAATTTATGGAGAGCTAACAGTGCTGCAATGAAGCTGATCAAGTATTTAGTAAGTATTCTTTGGTAATTCATCAATTCGATCCTACCCTCATAACTTGGGCAGCTTTCTCTCGTCCATAACCATTAGTGACTTGATATTCACCGTGAAATGTTCCATTTACTGTCACTCTGAAAACAGAAGGATCATCATTTCCCCATCCAGAGTGGCCTGCATAATCAGCTGTCACAAGATTCCCATTCTTCACCTGAAAATTAGAAAAACAGGAAGAGTCAAAAGCCATGGGCTGCTTTACCGCCATGCACCATTCTGTGGGATGTAAATTGGGAATTTTCCCCTCCGAGTCATTCAGGAAAATACAAAATAGCATGGAAAGATTTGCTAGGGACTTCAGATTATCAGCATATAGTATAAAGTCATTTTCGACTACAAGGTGGTATATATTATAGTTATAACTTATCAGCATCGAGATAGTTTTTCTGTTTTCACGATCTAAGAGTAAGAAACTGTACTTGCTTAACTAAGGTCAGAAGTCAAAGAAAAGTGTCATGTGAACCAATTACCTGGATGAAGAACCCATTGGCTGCTTTAATCCGTACAAGACTTGAATCATCAGGTTTCCTGACAATCTCAAACGTTTCAAATCTATCAGGATTTTTTGAAACAGCCACTACATGTGTTCTCTTTCCAGCATTTTCTAGTCCCACAAACTGGTCGTTGAAGACCCGAAAGTGGAATGTACTCTCATTTATCCTCCAAAGCTGAAGAACATATAAACATTTCTTTAATCAATCAAATCATGTAACATCGTTGAGTCTTAAAAGACATTGAAATTGGCAAGTTAATTTACTCTAAAAAGCTCCCATTCTGAAACAATTGTTTGATCAGCAGCTACAATTGTTCCTCCCCCAGACTTGGCACTAAGATATTTCCCATTTGTCACTGATTTGAACTGAAGTGAGTTTCCATCCTAATGAAACAGCAACCAAACAAAAAAAAGATAGTGAAAAGCAGGAATGATGAAACAGAGCAATATTGCAATGACAATGAGGGATAGTTGTATATTTCACGTACCAAAAAATCATTATTTGGAATGCCATAAAAAAGAGAAGGTTTAATCCATCCCTCTGTGACCAACCAACCTCCAAGATTGACTGCTTTGATACGAAAATCATGAGTAACTTTCCCACTAGAAAGACAAAGCAGACATGAAGATAAGATCCAGAGAAGTAGTTGCTTGCTCTTTGTGCAAAGTGTCATTTTGGTATATTCTGTTCTACTCATTGATCGCCTAAATCTGCAAGTGCACAGAATCGAGATAGCACAGATAGAGGAGTATTCAAGGTCGTTCCCACTGAGATTAAAATTTGTAATCTAAACTAATTCTAGTTCAAGCAGGTTTAAAAATAATTGAGGAAGATAATAAATGAATCAAATTAAAGACTAAATTCTAAAATTAAGTTGAATAAAAGAAGGATTAAAATCAAATTATGAGAAGTGTTAGGGCTTCGGGATTCACTTAAGTGGATATTCAATTACTAAACAAGATTGATTATTACGGTTGAAATAACGATTACACTAAGATATCTATGTCCTCTCTCAAGGTACAAAGGTATATTCGATTAAGCAATTACCATCTCTCGATGCGCAATTCAACTTACTCAAATTCATTAAGATCAAGTAATCATAAGTTATCACCCTAGTTTAGGATATCTCTATCTCTAATTCTATGATGTTTATTCTCCTAGTGCACAGATTATACTTCTCCTTTCAGTTCTTCATATAATCCCTAAGAATGAATCTATGTTGATCAATCACAAATCCAAAATTAAGATCAAAGAGAATAAATTCAACCAAAGCAATAATCAAATCATGCATTCATAATTAAATAATCCAACAAAAGCTAATCCCTAACCCTAACTAGGGATTTAGTTACACATAATTGAGTAAAAACTAAAAACAATTAAATTAAGCATAAAGAAAGAGTGTAGGAACAAAGTAGAAGAAAACTCCAAAACTTGCTTCTAGCTCTCCTCCTCAGCAAAAAGTCTTGAAAAGAATAAAGATTATTGTATTTATACTATATAACTAAAACCCTAATAACCTAAAAGATTACAATGGACTTGGGCTTGAACTTTAATTCTTCAATTGTGATAACTGGCCCATAATTGGAAATTGTCTTGAATTTATGTTTGCATGGGCCTTGACTTCTAATAAAGCTCCAATTCCATCAGAAATCCTTTAAATATATTAGAATTCCTACAAAACAAACAAATAACTAAAGTGAGAAGAAATTAATAAATATGGACTAAAAACATAATTAAAAACCCATAAAAGTGTTCTAAAATAGTCCCAAATATAGGTGTAAAATACACCTATCAAATTCCCCCACACTTAGCTATTTGCTTGTCCTCAAGCAAAACTAACTAAACCTATTCCTAAAACAAGAATTTATTCCACTTTCGTAGGTGTACGGTGGCATTTAGCATATGCCACAAGCCTTTAAACCCCTAGGTGTCCCTAGTGGAGGAGTTGTAGTCTCCTGAGGGTTTACCAGAACGATACCCACAAACATTTTTCAAAAGACATTGGTTAGCTTCAAATCAAAAATATAAGATATACAAAATTCGAAGCAAATAAATTAAAAGTCAATAATTAAGCACATAATACTTCATAAATAAATTACTAAATAATCTAAGTAATATAAACACTATTCTACCTCATTCATTAGGATCCAATGCTTCAAATCAATTATATTTCTCACAAGATATCACTCTAACACACATGTGTTTAAATTTATGGTGAGGTTCTCTCATGATTTTCATATGAAATTAGACTTACCATAGGCTTGAAAAACATCTAATCTCCACTACTCCTTTATATACATACAAGCAACAATCATAAGGTCTTAATCCAAAGGTTATAATGAGGCCAAAAAGGAATAAATAAGCTAACAAAGAAAAGGTTAAGGAAAAGAACAAAATAATTCAAAATTAATAGAGCAAAAATAAACCAAGAAGGGCCTAGGATATCTTGATCTAAAATTACTCAATCAACTTTCAATGTTTTGCAACACTCGCTTTCTTTTCTTCATTCTTCAGAAATCATGCCAAAGACTTTTTTTTTTTTAACCAGGCAAATTGAACTTTATGCTTTCTTTTCTTTTTCTTTTTTTTTTTTGGCAAGAATTCTTCTTTTAATTTCAACCTTCAATACATAACCAATTCCCCCACACTTTATTCTTTTGCAATCAATCCCAAGCACAATACAAATCACAAATAATTGCTCTACTAATTAAGAATTAGGGTGCAAAAATTTGTTTTTCATGTTTAGGCTCAAGGTTCTTTGGAAAGGCTACGAAGAAAAAGTCTAAATATACAATAATAGGCTCAAATGGGTTCACTAATGAATAAATGTATAAAGGTTGGCTTTTTGGCTCAAACGAAATTCTAAAGACCTTAATCTTGATACTTGCACATATATCAAAAACATGTAATCTCAAAAAGATGAATCTCAAGTTCTAGAAGTCATAAAATCATAGAAAATATATACAATAAAATCAAGAAGAATAGGCATGAAGGCTCAAAAATCTCACCAGGTAACACAAATCAATTCGAAGCATTTTCTCCTAACAAATTTAGTATCCTAGAGTTTACAAAACCTAAATTATAAAGTAACTACTTAATTATATTATGCATCTAATTATTAACAATTTAATCTATCACAAAGAATTAAATATACACTCATACAATCAACTTGAAGCAACCAATATAAATTCCTAAAAGTTAGAGAAAATATTTTAACTCAAAAAGTAAAGAAAATCAAGAAAATCATGCAATCAAATCATCAGAAATTTTCAAATTTCTCCCCCCCACACTTAAAGCAATATTGTCCCCAATATTGTACAGAAAAGAAAAATAAATAAAGAATTGAGAAACTCCCTGAAAATATTTGCGCTTGTGAAATCTAAGTTCCAATTCCAATCTACCTTCTTGACTGCAACTTTTGGGACTAATTAACATGGAGAAGAAAAAGAAAATAACAGATAATAATAATTACAGAACATTAGGTCCAAAAGTTCAAATAAAACAACTAAGAAAACAAGAAATATAAGATTAGTAAATAACAAAGAAATAAAATAACACAAGTCTGAAATTTAAATAAACATGAAAATAAAAACACATGCATAAAATAAAGAAATCAGATCACTGAGGTGGTGGTGGTGGAAAGCGCTCCTGCATGAAAGCCCACATAGTATCCAATCTCGCATGCACTCCAGCGATACTATCGCTCAACTGATCAACGCGAGTAGAAAGAGACTGCAAAGTAACTCGTCTAGGAGCCTCCTGAGCCGGAGCAGCCGCAGGTGCAACATTCTCTTCTAGTGCCTCGCCATCTCCTCCCTCAATATCATCAATATCAACACCAAAAGCAGCCAAGCCATCCGGATAGCCAAGATCAGCCCTCTCATTATTTACCCATATGTGAGGATAAAGTGTATGAGGCTTGTAATTCCAAAGCCGCATCCTATCATCATTAATGTAATGATCCATGCCAGTATTAACTCGCTCAAACAAAGAAGTGTCAACCCCTTGATGTCGTAATAGCTGAGTTAACAGAACAGGAAGACAAATGCCTTGTCTAGAGAACCATGACGAACAACTGTAGCTATCGAATGCATCATAGTGGCTGAAATCCGAACAGGCTGAACACTCTCGCCTAAACCATGATAAAGTATATCCAGGAAGTACAAGTCTGAAACACGAACCATGTGTAGACTGCTTATCTGTGGTCTGACGTTGTGGCCCAAAATATAAACCACCATCCGAGGCTGCATGGCTAAGAACTTGCACTGTGCATGAAATCTTCCATGAGGATTCACTGGAATCCCAAACCCAAGTGCAACGGCGCTTCTATCCCAAGTTGGCTGATCTGTAGGTCCCAAATTGTTGAAGGAAATCCGTCGACCTCCTGGTGGTAATTGAAGAAAATCTTCAATCATAGCCTCAAAAACTACCACATCAACCCCTCGAACAGTAGAATGAATTTCAGTAGGGGCAGCAACAGATTTGTTGATGACATTGGCGTAAAATTCTTTTATCATCTCTGGATAATAGTCACCATTGAGCAGAAGAATCCGCTCCCAACCCAAAGTCTGAAACACCTCTTGAAGTTTAAACTTTCGCTCATAATCAGACTGCATGGTTTTCTCAATGACCATACTGTTGTTGTGGTGCAACTGGTACCATTCTTCATTTGCAGAGCTGGTCAAACGCGGAGGAGCTTGGGATGAAGGGGCTCTGGAAGATGAAGTAACTCCCTTGCCCTTAGATTTGCCAGTCACGTTTTTAACCCTCGGCATTGTTAACTGCACAAAGAAATAAAGCTATTAAGTATATAATTAAACATCGTCAGTTTACTTTGCACTGTTTTGCACAATTCACAGGAAGAACTCAGCATTATATTGTATAGACTGAAACTGCAAATGGCGTTATCAACATAGAAAGCTTAGCATTTAATATCATCAAAGCAGAAATATTTCCAATAGCATGATCTAAACAGAAACTTTGTATATCATCTCATCAAAACAGAAAGACCACGAATAAATCATGCCATATTAACCTCAAAATAAATCTTATAAGCAAGAACAGATCAATAACCTTTCAAGGAAGTAATCAAACTTATAGAAACACATGAAGAATACCAAGAACACTTACCACCTTGAAGATCCGAAAATTCGAATAAAACTACCTAAAGAATCCCTTTTTGCCTTTAAACAATGAAGAACACAAAAACTAACAGGATCAACTCAAGGACAATGGAGCGGGTTATGTGAATCTCGTGTTTGTTTCTAAACTTTTTGGCTAGATTTGGAGTTTGAAGCCAGAAAAGTTATAGAAAAATAAGAGTGCAGAGTGGTTTGAGCGGCTGGGGAAGATGAAGACAGAAAAAGTGAGTTGGAAGGTTTGAAAAAGGGGTCTCGGGTAGGGTTTTGTGGGGGCTGGGGTTAACTCCCGCGGGGGTTACCATCGGGTCCCGCGCGGGTTGCGAGATTTTCGGCTGAGACCCGCGTACACCGCCTCCCTCCGGCGTGAGATACATACATGTCCCGCGCGGGAGGCGTCTTTTCTCGGCGTTCCTAGGCTTTGGCTTCAACTCCCGCGCGGGACAAGCTCGGGTCCGGCGCGGGAGGCGTGAATTTCGGACATTTGCTTGTCTAACCTCAATCCGGCGCGGGAGACATGTGTAACCCGCCCGGGAGGCGTTAATCTCGGGCTTTCCTCGAGTTTGCTCAATCAATCCGGCGCGGGATGCATTCGAGTCCCGCCCGGAAGTCAATAATTTTGCCTAAACTCAGACTTTCCACCTTTCCACCACGTGACTCCTAAACTTCATGCATGCATGTCAAATTAAACTATCCTATAGGTAAAATTAACTCTAAAAAGCTAACTAAAAGATAAATGTATAACAAAAACTTCAAAGAATACTCATTCCCCCCACACTTAAGCATGAATATTGTCCTCAATATGAAACTAAGCAAACAAAGAAAATTATGAGGACAATAAAGAGTTTAGAAGCCTCCCTTTTATTCATGTGAAGTGAAGGTTGAAAAACTCAATGAAATTTCTGCAAAATTTCCTACAAAATCAAAAAGAAAATAGTTAGGGAATAATTTAAAACAAAATAAAAGAAATCATTAGATTAAGTTAGAAATTGGGTTGCCTCCCAATAAGCGCTAAGTTTAATGTCTATAGCTAGACTTTGCCATTGGATGGAGCTAAGTTTGAACATTGATCTTATGGATGCATCCCACTTGATCTCCTTCCAAATAATGCTTTAAACGCTGTCCATTGACCACAAATGGCTTTCCATCATCTCCTTCAATTTCTATGGCACCATAAGGTTGCACCTTAGTCACAATGAAAGGCCCAGACCATCTTGACTTCAATTTCCCTGGAAACAATTTAAAACGAGAGTTAAAAAGTAAAATTTTTTGACCAACTTTAAATTCTCTCTTAAGGATATGTCTATCATGAAAAGCCTTGGAGCGCTCTTTGTAAATCTTGGCATTCTCGAAAGACTCTCTTCGAAATTCATCAAGTTCATCCAATTGGAGAAGTCGTTTTTCACCCGCCTTGGCCAAATCAAAATTGATCTTCTTGATTGCCCATAGTGCTCTATGTTCAATTTCAACTGGAAGGTGACAAGATTTCCCATATACCAACCGATAAGGAGACATCCCTAAAGGTGTTTTGAATGCTGTCCGATAAGCCCAAAGAGCATCATCTAACTTTCTTGCCCAATCAGTTCTTGAAGGATTGACAGTTTTCTCCAAGATTCTCTTGATTTCTCGATTAGAGACTTCTACTTGACCACTTGTTTGAGGATGATAAGTGGTAGAAGTCTTGAAGATGCACCCATTGTTCTTCAAAAAGCTGCGAAAAGTGGAATTCTGAAAGTGAACTCCATTATCACTGATAATAACTCGGGGAACTCCAAATCGAGAGAAGATGTTCTGTTTAACAAACTTCACCACACTAGCTCCAGTATTATTCGTCAAGGCAACCGCTTCAACCCACTTGGACACATAATCCACCGCCACAAGGATGTATTCTTTGCCTTCAGATTTAGAGAAAGGACCCATGAAGTCTATTCCCCAAACATCAAAAAGCTCAATAGGAAGAATCATGTTTTGAGGCATCTCATGTCGCTTGCTAATATTTCCAGTTCTTTGACATCTATCACATGCAAGCACAAAGCTATGAGCATCCTTGAATAATGTAGGCCAATAAAACCCACATTGTAAGATTTTTGCAGCAGTTTTGTCAGCACCATGGTGTCCACCATAAGGAGATGAATGGCATGCATGTAAGATTTGCTCCATCTCATCATCAGGTATACATCTCCGAATAATACCATCAGAACATCTTCGAAACAGTAAAGGATCATCAAAGTAATAAAATCTGGCATCTGAAAGGAATTTCTTCTTTTGATGATAAGAAAAATCTTCGGGAACAATATTGGACACCAAATAGTTAAGCAAATCCGCAAACCAAGGTGTCTTAACATGTTGAACAGCCCAAAGTCTTTCATCTGGAAATTGGTCACAAATCGGTTCATCCTCAATTTGATCTCTTTGCTCCAATCTCGACAAGTGATCAGCAACTAGATTTTCCACTCCCTTTTTATCTTTAATCTCCAAATCAAATTCCTGCAAAAGCAAAATCCAACGAATTAGCCTTGGTTTCGCATCCTTTTTAGACAAAAGATATTTAAGAGCAGAATGATCAGTGTAAACAATGACTTTAGAACAAACAAGATAAGATCTAAATTTCTCAAAAGCAAAAACTACAGCTAGAAGTTCTTTCTCAGTAGTAGCATAATTAATTTGAGCCTCATTTAGAACTTTGCTAGCATAATAAATAACATGAAGTTTCTTATCCTATCTTTGTCCCAAAACAGCCCCTAATGCATAATCACTTGCATCACACATCAATTCAAAAGGTAATTTCCAATCAGGTGCAGCCATAATAGGAGCCGAAGTTAATTCCTTTTTCAATCTGTCAAAAGCCACAAGACATTCATCAGTAAATTCAAAAGTCACATCTTTTTGCAATAATTGACAAAGAGGTCTAGTGATTTTAGAGAAATCCTTAATAAACCGCCGGTAAAAACCAGCATGACCAAGGAAACTTCTGATTGCACGAACTGAAGTAGGAGGTGGTAATCTTTCAATGACTTCGATCTTCGCTTTATCCACCTCTATGCCATCTTTTGAAATTCGATGACCCAACACTATTCCTTCTTGTACCATGAAGTGACATTTTTCCCAATTAAGCACAAGGTTTGTTTCTTCACATCTTTGCAAAACCTATTTCAAATTAAACAAGCAAGCATCAAAAGAAGACCCAAAAACTGAAAAGTCATCCATGAATACCTCAATTGTTTTCTCTATCATGTCAGAGAAAATTGCCATCATGCATCGTTGGAAAGTGGCCGGTGCATTGCATAACCCAAAAGACATCCTTCGATAAGCAAAAGTTCCGTATGGGCATGTAAAAGTTGTCTTTTCTTGATCTTCTAATGCAATTGGGATCTGATTGTATCCCGAATAACCATCAAGAAAGCAATAATATTCATGTCCAGCCAATCTCTCCAACATCTGGTCAATGAATGGTAGTGGAAAGTGATCTTTTCGAGTTGCAGCATTCAACTTTCTGTAATCAATGCACACTCTCCAACCAGTGACTGTTCTAGTGGGAATCAGCTCATTCTTATCATTTGTGATCACCGTCATGCCTCCTTTCTTTGGTACAACCTGCACAGGACTTACCCAAGAACTATCAGAAATAGGATAGATAATTCCTGCATCAAGAAGTTTAATTACCTCGGCACGAACAACTTCTTTCATGTTTGGATTAAGTCTTCGCTGATTTTCCACACTAGGTTTGTGGTTTTCCTCCATCAGAATTTTATGAGAGCATATAGATGGACTAATTCCTCTAATGTCTGCAATGGTCCATGCAATTGCCATCTTATGCTCTCGTAAAACTCTTAAAAGCTTATCCTCCTGCACAGAGCTCAACGCAGATGAGATAACAATAGGATAAGTGCTGCTTTCTCCTAAATATGCATATCTAAGATGAGAAGGCAAAGGTTTCAGTTCAAGTTTAGGTGCCTCTTGAATAGATGGCAAAGTCTTTGCTTTTCTTTCTCCTAAGTCCTCCACAACATGAGAGAATCGAGATTTAACTCTTTCTCCATCTAATCTATAAGCACATTCAACAATATTCTCATTCTCATCATTCTCATTAAGACCTAGAGCTACACAAGTTTCCAAAGTATCATCATAAATTACCCTAGGTAAAGAATCATGCACAATAGAATCAACAACATCTATCCTATAGCAACTATCATCATAAGAAGGACCTTTGATGGCTTTGAAGATGTTGAACTCTTCCTTTTCATTACCTACTCTCAAAGTCAACTTACCCTTGGGCACATCAATTAGTGCCCCTCCAGTGGCCATGAATGGTCTCCCAAGTATAATGGGGACATCAATGTCATACTCCATATCCATAATAAGAAAATCCACAGGAAAAATCAATTTACCGACTTTAACAAGAAGATCTTCAACTATTCCATAAGGATATCGAATAGTTCTATCAGCAAGTTGGAGTGACACTGTTGTAGGCTTGAGTTCTCCTATTCCAAGTTTCCTGAAAAGAGATAAAGGCATCAAGTTAATACTAGCACCTAAATCACATAAACACTTGTAAACATTAGAAGCACCAAAGTAACATGGAATAACAAAACTCCCTGGATCCTTCAACTTTGGAGGTAGTTTATTTTGCAAAATTGCACTACACTCCTCAGTCAAGGCTACTGTAGCAAACTCCTCAAGTTTGTTTTTGTTGGAGATGAGTTCCTTCAAAAACTTTGCATATGATGGCATTTGAGCTAAAGCTTCAGCAAAGGGTATGTTGATGTGAATTCTCTTGAAAATGTCCAAGAACTTCTTGAAACCAACTTCATCTTTCCTCTTCTTCAGTCTTTGGGGGTAAGGAATGGGTGGAACATAAGGTTTCACCAAGGAATCAGCAGCAAAGGAAGGTCCGGCGCGTGTTTCAGTTGCATCCGGCGCGAGAGGCGTTGTTTGAAGTTCGTTGGGCGTTTGGAGGGTCACTCCCGCGCGGGACAAGCTCAGGTCCGGCGTGGGAGGCGTTGTTTCTACTCCGGTTGCCAAGTTTCCAGCCACTCCCGCGCGGGACAAGCTCGGGTCCGGCGCGGGAGGCGTGAATTTCGGGCTCCCCATACCTTCAGCAATAGGTCCGGCGCGGGATTCAATCGGGTCCCGCGCGGGACTCATGATTTTCTCAGAATTCTAGTAATTTTGGGGTTCCGGTTCCAGGACTTCAACCTAACCTTCTTCCTCTGATAGATTTTTGTTATTTTCACCATTGGAATCTCCAGAATCAATGACTTTTCCACTCCTCAGAGTAATGGATTTGCAACTCTCTTTGGGATTTGTTACAGTGTTGCTTGGAAGCATCCCTTGGCCTCTTTCACCCATCATTTGAGCTAATTGACTCACTTGCATCTCCAAATTTCGGATAGAATTGCCATGTGTTTGTTCAATGCCATCAATACGCGACATGACATTTGCATTATTGGTTTGCAACTGAGTCATTATTTGCTTCAACTGGTCTTGTATCCCATTATCTTGTGGGGGTTGTGCAACTTGTTGTGGTTGAAATCTGGCTTGCCCATCAAAATTGTTTGTTCCAGCCCCTTGATTACTCCATGAAAAGTTCGGATTTTTTGTCCATCCAGGATTATAAGTATTAGAGTAAGGATCATGCCTTGCTCCTTGCTTTCCCCCAAACCCAGCTACATAATTCACATCTTCATTGTAATCAGCAGGCATTCTATTCACACAACCATTGGAAGAGTGTCCAAACATACCACAACTGTTGCAAGCTTCTGGTTGAGTAGATTTCTGAGTAAACAGCTTCTCAAAGTTCTTGTTGAGGGTGACTAGTTGAGAAGTTATGCTGGATTGAGCTTCAGCTTGTAATTCAAGAGCATGACTATTCAACTTTCCCCTCATTTTCCTCTTGCTTTGTGAGTTCTTAGCCAGCCTCTCAAAAATTTCTCTCATCTCATCTGGTGTCTTGGAAGATATCTCAGCAGCACCAACAGCATTATCAACCAAATTTGCAGCATTCTCTGAAAGACTTTTGTAAAAGAAGTGCCATAGCATGCGATCAGGATAACCATGATTAGGGCATTGAGTAAGCAATTCCCTAAATCTCTCCCAAGCTTCATAGAAAGACTCATAATCATCTTGCTCGAATTCTTGTATCTTGTTTCTCAATTCATCAGTCTTGTAAGATGGATAGTACTTGAGAATAAAAGCACTGTACACCTTATCCCATGAGTCAAGAGAATCAATCTTCAAGCTTAGCAACCAGCTTTTTGCTTGGCCTTTCAAGCAACTAGAAAAGCATCGCATTCTAATTTCATCTTCTGTAAGATTGTTCAATGGAAGATTCTGCACCACTTGATAAAAGTCTCGAATGAAAGCCACCACATCTTCTGAAGATAAGCCATGGAATGTAGGCAACATATTCAAGTAAGCGTTTTTCAGCTCATACTGTCTAGCAGCATCACTCAGTCGGATGCAAGAGGGATTGTTGTCGATTATTGGAAATTGCATCTCTCCCATCAGCTCGCGTGGAGGCTGATTGTTGACTTGAATAAGAGCATTGTTGTTACCTGCATTATTGCCTCCATTACCAGCACCATTGCCACCTTGGTTGTTATTTTCAGCCATCTCTCTTTGTTTTCTGATTGCGTTGAACTGTCTAGCAGTCTTTTCAATTTCAGGGTCGATAGGGATTAACTGATCAGATTTGCCTTGGCTTCGGGTAATCCTATCTCTCATTAACAACCTGAAATCAAAAAGGAGGAAATTAAATTAAATTAAAAAAAAACGAAAATAACAGAAAAATAAAAATACTAGAACTAATTAAAGAAAAACAAATATTTAATCCCCGGCGACGGCGCCAATTTCTTGATCGCCTAAATCTGCAAGTGCACAGAATCGAGATAGCACAGATAGAGGAGTATTCAAGGTCGTTCCCACTGAGATTAAAATTTGTAATCTAAACTAATTCTAGTTCAAGCAGGTTTAAAAATAATTGAGGAAGATAATAAATGAATCAAATTAAAGACTAAATTCTAAAATTAAGTTGAATAAAAGAAGGATTAAAATCAAATTATGAGAAGTGTTAGGGCTTCGGGATTCACTTAAGTGGATATTCAATTACTAAACAAGATTGATTATTACGGTTGAAATAACGATTACACTAAGATATCTATGTCCTCTCTCAAGGTACAAAGGTATATTCGATTAAGCAATTACCATCTCTCGATGCGCAATTCAACTTACTCAAATTCATTAAGATCAAGTAATCATAAGTTATCACCCTAGTTTAGGATATCTCTATCTCTAATTCTATGATGTTTATTCTCCTAGTGCACAGATTATACTTCTCCTTTCAGTTCTTCATATAATCCCTAAGAATGAATCTATGTTGATCAATCACAAATCCAAAATTAAGATCAAAGAGAATAAATTCAACCAAAGCAATAATCAAATCATGCATTCATAATTAAATAATCCAACAAAAGCTAATCCCTAACCCTAACTAGGGATTTAGTTACACATAATTGAGTAAAAACTAAAAACAATTAAATTAAGCATAAAGAAAGAGTGTAGGAACAAAGTAGAAGAAAACTCCAAAACTTGCTTCTAGCTCTCCTCCTCAGCAAAAAGTCTTGAAAAGAATAAAGATTATTGTATTTATACTATATAACTAAAACCCTAATAACCTAAAAGATTACAATGGACTTGGGCTTGAACTTTAATTCTTCAATTGTGATAACTGGCCCATAATTGGAAATTGTCTTGAATTTATGTTTGCATGGGCCTTGACTTCTAATAAAGCTCCAATTCCATCAGAAATCCTTTAAATATATTAGAATTCCTACAAAACAAACAAATAACTAAAGTGAGAAGAAATTAATAAATATGGACTAAAAACATAATTAAAAACCCATAAAAGTGTTTTAAAATAGTCCCAAATATAGGTGTAAAATACACCTATCACTCATTTCAACATACATTGCTAGCCATCATGACTGGGTATATATGCATTTGTCCTGGAGTTCAAGTGCAGCATTTCTTTCTTCCCCCTGATACTGATATTCAACCGTTATGGATTAAAAAACTTCATTAGTGATCAAGTGGGAAGCAAAAAAAATTTTTTTTTCTTGTCCTTCGATTAGTTGTTTCAATCCAGGCAAGAAACTTTTACAAAGAAAAGACTAGACAATTTGTCACATGGGATGGGAGCAGGATGGATCCAAGGAGCTCAAGCTTTTATGAGCTTGAACAAAGTCATCCCTAGATCAGTTTCGACTCGATTTTAACTGTCTTAGCTTAGCCTGCTTGTACAATTTTAAAGACTTTTTACTCAAGCTCCCTGGATTTTTTGATGCCCCTTTGTCTGGAAGCTGAATCAGACTTTTTTAGTTCAACTTGTTCACATATTTTTCTTATTTTCTACACGTAAAAAGATGTTTCCAACTGTCATTGACCTTCATGCTTAGCTGTCGTTGTCGTTTCTAGTTTTGCCAATTGCAATAGTTAACGTATGGCTCGAACAGAAAAATAATACTAAAATCTCGACTGCAATGGCAATCTACCTTCTGTCCCGTGTAGCAAGTAGTCTCATTCTGGGCCAACTCCAAAAGTGAAAGATACCCATTACTTTCCAGGCCTGACTCTTAAGAAGTTGGGCACTCGGCCGTTCTAAATTTAAAAGTATGAACACAAATGGACTTGGGTCACGAGCGTGATTGGTGGTGGTAAATGAAGAAATGAATTATTCTCTTCTGAAAACAGTTGCGAAACCATAATGCCGTTTCGTTTGCCACCCAGTCCCCGCCTCAACTTTGCTTGCTTTGGCATCCATTCTCAAAGACCCCATGTGACCACCGACAAGCGCCAGCTGCAATCAATCACGAACCGTCTTCTATCCTCTAAACTCTCCCTCTCACTCTCCCTTCCACCCCACCAATGAAACCTCGCCATCTCACCTCCCGGCCCCATTTTATTCACTAAAACAACCGCATATCCTTCCAATATTACCATAACACCACCACCTCTTTGACATGGCATCTCAAATTTAGAACTTTTGTTATATTATCGGCTACACCCGAAAACACTCTCTTAAGTCTTAACGCGGCTTAGCCAGTTTTCATTTTTCACCTTTTTTCACTCGTATTTAGTTTCCTTATATCACTCCACTTTATCATCATCCTTTCACTTTACCCTTTTTATTTGTTGCCAAGAATTTAATCCGCAATACCTCTCGCCCCTTTTCATCGTCTCATTTCCAGAGAAACTCAGAGAAAAGAGAAGCAAAAATTATGGCCAAAATCTTGTTGCTCATTGCACTATGTGTGCTCCCAGCTCTGGTTAGCGCAACCCGCATTTTGGATAACCCATTGGTGGTGCAAGGATACGTGCACTGCGACCGTTGCCGTGCTGGTTTTGAAACTCCCAAGACTAGAAACATGGCTGGTACTTTCCGTTTCTGTTCATGCTGCTTTGCTTTCTATGTTTTTCTATGTTGGTTTTTTAAGTGGATTATGTCGGTGAATTTGTTAGATCCGGTTTCTTAGTTTGTGAACTTGTAGATCTGTGAAAGTAGTTTCAGGTTTTGATGTTGCACGAATGCACGAGTGCAAGTAAATTCAGATATGAAATATAAACTGGTGGGAACAGAAACACAGTTGACATGTTGGACTGGATGTCAACTGGTATTTTTCTAGTGCAAATCTAGTTAAAGTCAGAAAGTTCAAATCTTTAAAAAATGGGAAAGTGTGATTAGCCTTAACAATGCCAAAGGTACAGTTTTTAACTATAATTTTGACAACTGAAGGATCAATCTTTGTTATGGGGGTGATTGTATCTCTCGGCCATTTAAAGGTGTAATTTTTAACTGAAAAGGGAAAAGCTTTAGGTTTCCAATTGATGGTTTTCCCATAATTTCATGAACACTCTTACCGAGATGAATCATGTAGTGTTATTGTCACCTAATCAACCCCATTGGCCGTTGGTATTATGTGAATGAATCTTGTTCCACAAGATTTAATATAATCTGTTGATGTCTTGGAGTGATTAATGATACAATTTCTAATACTATTTGGCTTTGAAATGTGGTTCATTGTGTCTTTTGCTTTGCAGGCGCTAAGGTTAAGGTGGAATGCTCTGACAGGAAGAGTGGCCAGGTTGTGTACAAGAAGGAGGGATACACAAATTCAGAAGGACAATACAACATTGCTGTGTCTGAAGATCACATGGATCAGATTTGTGATGCCATTCTTGTGAAGAGCTCCCAGCCTGACTGTGCCCAACTGTCCCCAGGTCGTGAACGTGCTCGCGTGGTGTTGACCAACTTCAATGGCATTGCATCCCAAACCCGTTATGCCAATGCCATGGGCTTCATGGCTAACCAGGCTGACGCTGGCTGTGCTGAGATTATGAAGCTATACCAGGACCAGCAGGAAGATGTGTAGAATTGTGGTTTGGGGTATCTTGCGAGTCTAATTGACTAGTTGGCGTATGATTTGATGTGGTCTGCTACTATTCGTTATGTGAATTGTTTTGTTATTCTCTGTTTAGAGGATTTATATAACTTTGAATCTATTATAATTATATAAAATTTGCTAATGCTACGGCGTCTATCTCAGAAGTATTTCGAGTAATGTCGCTGTTATTTCACATGATGAAAATCTAGCACAATTTCCGCTAACTTATAGGACATCCTGGGAATCATCTGCTTTATTAGTGAGATTCTAATTATGTTAGCGACTTGGAGTGAAAAACAGAGAACCCATTGGCCCTTTATTGGTGACGTTTTTAAATGCCTGAGGTTGGAACTTGGAAGCTATTGGAGGAAGACATGGACGCCATTCTGTATTTCATTGGGTATTTATCCAGCTAACAAGCGAAGTTGATAAGTTTTAGAAATTCAAAACAAGCGAGATTACTGCTATTCAAACATTGCTACCTAATCGAGAAGCCTTTTTGTCATTTGAAAATAGGATCTTGGAACAGTTTTATCTTATCTTTTTTTTTTTTTTTATCTTTTGCAGAGATAATGATTCCCTTCCATTGTTATAACCAAGTCCCTGCTTGACGGTGGCGTACAGAGCACTGGGTCATATCCAACCAATAATAAGTGGAATATATTCCCCCCCTAACATCAAACAGGATTAATAATTTGAGGGCAAGATTGATAATAATGGTTTTCAATCATCCTTTTTTCTTTTCTGTCTACAATGTTCCCTTGTTTCTAAGCATAAGTCTGGCAAAGACGAGGGAAATGAAAGAAAGAAAATAGTCATATCTAAGGAAAACTGATTCTTTTGGTAATGCATCTCCAACGCAGAGGAAGGAATATGAAAGCCACAAAAAGAAAGGGTCTAAGAGCTTTTGGTCCCAACCGAAGCTCCAAGTCCAATGGGATACGTGAAGCCTTTCCATTCCACCGCGTTGGAGCCTCGGAGGTGGTTGCTAAACGCGGGCTCTTACATTGCCTGGAGCCTGTTGGCCAGCCCATTGGCAAAGTAACACCCGATGGACTCTCTCCAAAGTCTCAGTTCAGTTGGGCCTACGAAGAGTCCAAACAGTTATAGTTCGGGACTTGGGAGTTAGAGAGTCGACTGGGGGCCATTTTCAAACATAAATGCAACTAATTCAGTTTCCCCTCAAATATTTATTTTCTTAAGCAAAATTCTTTTGCCATACAAATATTGTGATAGGCCAACTCGAGCATAAATTATACTCCTATTTCTTTTATCATGTAAATACGGTGATAGTTGTGCTACAACAGAAATAACTTACATCACTTCATTTCATTTGTTTTCCTTTTCCAACTTCCACACCACACAGCTTAGGAATAAGTTTTAATTTGTCAAAATCCCATAAATATCTTGGAAAAGCAGCTTGATTAGTGAGTAGTGACATGGAGTTGTACATGTTAGTTTCCGGTGCTTTCTCTTCGTAAGGAATACTTAAGTGAACAGTTGAATCAAGTTCAATTAACTCTTCTACTTGATTTAATTGATTCAATGAACTTTCTTCGACAAAAACAGAAGTAATAATACAAGTTATTGCTTCAATACCAACGCGCAACTCTTTCGGAGTCGTGAGAAGCAGAAGAGAAATGCCAAAGCATATTCTTTTATTAGATGCCAGCAAGAATCATTAAACCTTGCTTGAAGTTATTGCGGCATACCAAAAACATGAAGATGTCTCCTTTTTTGACCTTTGATGGTCAAGACCTCAATGTTTGAAGGGAGATATTGGAGGATCTGATTTTGGGTAGGTGAGCCTTTTGGTCTGAAAAAACTTGCGTGACATAAGCACGTGTAAAGATCAAACCCCACAGAAAGGAGGTGGAGAGAATGGCAAATTGGCAATGGCCAATGGTGGTAGGTGGTTTTGAACTTGAGGCCTTGAAGGGTTGCTTGCTTTTCTTTTGCATTTCCTTTTGGAGTTTACTAGTACTTGTATTCTATTTTATAAATGTAGGAGTTCGGCGAGTTTGGTCCTTTGGATCACATGAAGGGTTGTTAAGAATTTCTTCCTTTGCCTCTCAAAATTTATTGAGCCTGCAAGCTATAGTTAATAGCCACATAAGATTCATAACCATTTTTTGTTTGGGTCATTGGGTCATTGATTTTCTTCACCATTTGTCGTTATTGAGTCACCATTTTAAATATATAATATTCCTTCCATATCATAATAACAGTCATTTTAGAGAAATTTTTTTATTTTAAAATATTTTTTATTTTAAGAATTTTATAGAGTATTAATTATTTATTTTTAAGTTTGTCATTCTCTTTCTTAATTAATAACATTTATTTAAAAAAGAGAGAATATATAATATTTATGAAAGTAAAAAGATAAATCAATTTTTTTATAAAAAAATTATCTAAATTTAAGGAATTCCATTCAATCTTTAATTTTTGTATAAAACTCTGAAACGACTCTTATTATAAAATGGAAAGAGTATATGATATGATCCCAATATCAAACAAATGTTGAAAATCCATTCCCCAAACTGAAACAAAAGTTTTACACTTCCCCAATTGAGAAAATATTTTACGTGTGGATTAATTATTTAATTATGATGAACAAGTAATATAGTTTGAATCAGATTTGGCCCATAATACAATAATTCAAGAATTTTACACCATAATTTGGCAGACTATATAGTATTTTGCATAAATTCAATTGCATAGTCTACCACCTCTTATTTTCAGGAAAAAATTAACAAAATATAGGACGAACTTTGACATCTTCCAACAAATGAGGAAAAAGAAAAACCATAATAAAAAATAAAATATATACCTCGAACTAAAAATTCTTCCTGCCTAAGAAAAAACAAAAAAGGAAAAGGAAAAGAGTAAAAATCATGAAAAAAAAAAAACCAACAAAATTCTGTCTTGTTAGAAAAGAGAAAAGTGTACTTGTCTTACGCTGTTCCAAAAGTGACCACATCTGAACCAAGAAAAAGAACAAAACAGCAACGACAACAACTTGAACGATTGTTTCTATATAACCTGAGTGTTAGCATTTTACATGTACTGAAACATTCAAGAGTTTCAGCTCTCCTCCCCCTGATTTTTTTTTTGCAATGTATTGAAATTGACATGTGAAAGTTGTAGACTGGACCCTCTCAATCTCCTTCTCCGTCAACTTTTTCTTTCGTTTTCTCCTTGTAATAAACTCTTCCCATATTCGCATTTTTTGCTTTGCCTCGATTTCTTCGCTGTTGGCCTATATAAACCCAAAGGCCAAAGGTCAGTTTTTTTCATATACCCAACAACGCAAACAACCTCCTTTTATTTTCTAGCATTTCATTTTGTGGTCTCTGGCTTCTTGTCCTTAAGGTTTGGTTGGTTTCGTATTGTTCATAATTTTTGTCTCATTTTTTGGATTGAGGTTGTCCTGAAATTTTTTTAAGGTTTATTTGATTAATGGAAGAAAAGCTGATGTGGGTTATGTTAAATTTGAGCCTTTGATTGGGGTACCCCTTTTGATTCTTGGATCTTTCAGATTATTTTCCAATGTAAGTTGTTTGATAATTAATGTCTCTATGATCGACTTCCTGGCAGCCAAAAAGTTTGTCCTTTCTTCATTTCTTCTCCTCTCAAATGAATGACTTTCCTAGTGTCTAGTGATTGGGTAGTGATCCAAGATAACTTGATTATGTTTCCTGAGCTTGTTTCCTCTCTTTAAACGTTGTTGGAGCTTGTGAAATGAGTAGGCTCTTAATCCCCTTTAAACCTGGTTTAACTATTGATTTAAAATGAAAATAAACCCTCAAAGGTATATAACAAGCATTCCAGATAACACCTTTCTAGTCTAGCTATGGAAAGGCAAATGCATTATTCTTGAGCAAAAATTCAGTGTCTGCAATGTTGACTTTCTCCTGTATATATGTGCTTATGTGGATCGTGTTCTTAGATTAGTATTTTGTTTTTCTTGAATTCGCAGAATGGCCAATGCTATGTTGCATCAAACACTTGGAAGCCTTCAGCTTCTTGGCAATTCTGGCATTCATTCTGAAGTTGGGACTAGTTCAGTAAGGTTGCATCCCAAAGGTTTTAAGGTGCAAGTTGGGTTCTCAAAAGGAGGAACTTATAGTTCTGGAGAGAGGAAGTTCAGTGGTATTCGAACCTCAGCTTCTCAAACTTCTGTTTTTGATCCTGTTTTGTCTCCCTCAGATAATGGCACCCATGAATCTCACAAGAAATCAAGTAAGGCAGCCCATTATATTCATAGCTTCCTATTAAATTAGTGAATAAATAGACCAATGGATTATTGTTTCTTCATGATTACAAGCTCAATCTGAGTGCAATCTATTTAGCCTTTTTTGGTAGTTGTAACTGATGCAAGTGATGTGGTATTTCCTCATAACTTGGGGAACAAAGTTTGGTTCATTCTTTTGAAATCTTCTGACATTTTTCCCGTCATATTCATTGCAGATGAAGCGGCTTTGATACTGATTCGCCATGGTGAGTCTTTATGGAATGAGAAGAACCTGTTTACAGGTTGTGTTGATGTGCCATTAACCAAGAAGGGGGTGGAAGAGGCAATTGAAGCAGGCAAGCGAATCAGCAACATACCTGTCGACATGATATACACATCGGCCCTAATTCGTGCGCAGATGACTGCTATGCTAGCCATGACTCAGCACCGCCGCAAGAAGGTAACTTGAGGAAAAATAAGTTCTAAGGTCCCCAACGTTTAGGTTTTGATGACTGTTTGGTGATACTGGGCAACTGATGCTGTCATCACAGGTCATTGCTAAAATTATTGGCCCAGTTAAATGGATTTGAAGTTCTTTTAAAACCGAACATTTACTTGCTAAAAGTCTAAGATATTGTTTTGTTGTTTTTTGATTTATTTAGCTGAAAAACTATTAAAATTGACCCCATTGGCAGGTGCCAATTATCATGCATAATGAAAGTGAGCAAGCAAGGGCATGGAGTCAAATATACAGTGAAGACACCCTAAAGCAATCAATTCCTGTTATAGCAGCTTGGCAATTGAATGAAAGAATGTAGTTTCCTTTTCTTTTCTTCTGCATCGATGTCATATTGCTTATGGTTTTCTGGTTGTCCTCTTACTGCTGTCTTGGTTTTTCTCAGTTCTCTTTCATGAATGATTCATGCCCTATCCTCTCTGTGCAGGTATGGAGAATTACAAGGTCTCAACAAACAGGAAACTGCAGATAGATTTGGGAAGGAAAAAGTTCATGAGTGGCGTAGAAGTTATGATATACCTCCACCCAATGGCGAGAGTTTGGAAATGTGTGCTCAAAGAGCTGTTGCCTACTTTAAGGATAATGTAACTTCTATACCTGGCTTTATCTGATATCTAACGATTTTGTGATTTTAGTATTTTGTCCATCTGTAAGGCCCTGGATAACGTTAGTAATCCAAGCTCTTTAGTATGATTTATTAGCACCTTACGATGAATATATGATTTGCAGATTGAACCCCAACTTCTATCTGGAAAGAATGTCATGATTGCCGCCCATGGAAATTCATTAAGGTCCATCATTATGTATCTTGACAGATTAACGTCCCAGGAGGTATGGACCCTTGTTTTTGTTCCATTAAGGATGTTTTAAGTTCTCCTGGTAGTCTTGTTTTAACATTAAGATTATATTTGATTTTGTATTCTTCATTATGCAGGTTATCAGTTTAGAACTATCAACTGGGATACCAATGCTTTACATTTTTAAAGAGGGAAAATTCATTAGAAGAGGAAGTCCTGTAGCACCGACCGAGGCCGGGGTCTACGCCTATACTAGGGTATGTAACTTCCTCTCAGCATTTTTCATGGTCTGTTTTGGACCTGTATAAACCTGTTTAGTCTACTGCTTCTTTTCACATACTTTTGCTTCACGAGGCAGGAAATTGAGAGGTCAGTTCAAACTTTCTGTAGGTACTGCTTCATCACATTTTAAGAAGGAGATAGAAAAATAGTTTGGGAATATTGAAGTGTTTGTACTTTTGAAAGTTTATTAGTCCATGCATTAAAGTTTTGGAGCATAAGGAATAGCCTTGTCACTTCTTTAGTGCTGCCTAATTCTCTTTAAAGATCTTTTAGCTGTTCAAACTGGTCATACAAAGTTAAAATGCCTCTATCATATGATATGCTTGCAGGAATTGTCACTTTTATTGTCATTTAGGGGAATACATTTTGGGTGATCTTATTATAGAAACAAGAAAGTATCATGATTCTTTCCGCTTCTTAACATGTATGGCAATCTTTTGCTTGAACCATTAATCTTATGATGGTGAAGTAAAATTCTACTTGCTTTGTGAAGTGACCGGCTGAAACATAATTTTGATTGGAAATAGCCTAATTGATATCCAGGAGCTTTTCCGATTGGATTCTTGGGGTTGACATTGATCTGGAAATTATGCTTTTTATTCTGTGTTCTGTCTTCCTCTTCAGTACCACGGGTTTAAACCTCAAAGAGGAGGCCAGGAAGAAATACAGTAGAATTAATAATTGCTATCTACATCTTGTTTCAGGGGACTTATCTCGTTCTGACCTTTTTACCTTTAATAATTGCCATCTACATCTTGTTTCAGGGGACTTGTCTTGTTCTGACCTTTTTACCTGGAATTATTAAGCTTTCCAGTGGGGACTAATACTTCTGAAAATGGATTTTTGCAGAGGTTGGCTCAATACAGGCAGAAATTAGATGAGATGTTGCATTGAAATGTCCTCCAAGTGTAGGTAACATCAAATTCTGGCTTTTATTATTAACTTTCTGTATATTAGCAGCCATCTATCCAATTCCTCATAATTTTACACAATTTTTTTCCCTGTTTTACAGGGGCCTCCCCAGCATAACCATATAAGATTAGTGTTGGTTATAACGTTGGACTGATAGCTCAGAATGTTAGCTGCTGTGCCAGTTGATTTTTCATTCGGGTGCACCGCAGCTGACCTACTAGTTGCAGTGTCCCTGCCCTCGCCCTTGAAACTTCTGGTTAGGTGTGCCTGTGTTGAAGATATGAACCACATCCTGTAATAGATATACAGAAATAAGAGCCCTTTTTGTTTTCGGTTTTTTACGGTGCCTTTAAAGATATCAGTCATTTGTTCTTGTATTAAGAAAATATGGACTGGAAATTTGGATTTTATTCAATCCGACTGTTTTCTTTGGAGTGCCGTTATTATCTTATAAGTAGTGTATTCGTGCGGTCTCTATCTCTCTCCGGATGGAATGTAAAGAAAAGAAGGGAAGAGGGTTCATGTTCTTTTCTTGTTGTTTGAAATCTTCTCACGGGGAGAAGCAAACCAAGTCCAATGCCTGAATTTCATCTTTGCTTTGGAGAAACAATACGTTACTTCCACCAAAATATTTTGAAATCGAAACACGAAATTTGATGCTGGCTCGGAGCAGATGTTGGTCCCCAGTAGCATGGGCATGGAGTGCGGAGAGAGAACTTAATTGAGGTACAAAACCAGCACAGTGGCACAAGCATTTTGCCAGTCGCAAAGGGCCCACAAGGCTACCTAAACCCTTTAAATAGGGGTAAAATCTAAAAATCTCCCCTCAAATTACCCTATAAAGACACTTTGACCTCTTTTGTTTCAAAATACAACTTTTGGCCCTTATACTTGTTTGTTTCAAAATACAACTTTTGGCCCTTATACTTGTTTGTTTGACCATGTGCTCCGTTAGTCAAAAATAAAAGATGGACCGTATGTTTGATTTCCATTTCCCTTGTCTGAAGCTCTGTTCATCTCTCACTTATCTCTATAACAATCCCCAGCTATCCCTTCTCCGGCGTCCCCGTTCGTGGTTGCTATTATCTACTGTTAGTACTTTCAAAGCTTCTTTTTTTCCTCTCTTCCTATCAGTTATCACCCCATCCTTTCACTCTATTAGTTTATTTTTTTCTCCAAAAACATGCTTCCGTCTCTTGAATTTTGGCGTATTCTAACCATTTTTCCAAGCTTCTCCTTCTGAAACATGGCATTTACCCCGCAAAAACATGGCTGTTGCAATGTTTAACTTATCTTATATTAATTATCGGCATACACCTTTGGTGTCATCCCAACCAAGCCCTCCAACTTCAGAAACCAGCCTTCCAAGTATTGTATTGTATGTATATTCTTTAATTATATTAGTATTCCAACGTATGAAAAAAAAAAAAAACTGGACTTAAAAATTTAATGAATCGAACTTTTGAACTTTTGGTCAGCCTTCTGGTAAAGGTAAAGCAGACACTGGGGGACCCAAGGTGCAAGGAATGATATATAGAGGCCGTAGAGGAACAGAGAAGACTGACCGGAACACCTACAGGGAGGAAGCAAAGGAAGAAAGAGGTGAAGGAGTGGTGGTAATTAATGGCCACTTTATTCCCTTTCGAACTGGAGGTTCGCAGTCCTAAGGTTAATAGGGTTGGTTAGAGTGTATAAAAACATTCTCTTGGTCTTGACTAACGGTGCACGGAGTCAAAGTAACAGTGTAAGGGCCAAAATTACATTTTGAAATAAGAGGTGTCAAAGTGTGTGTTTTTATAAGGTGATTTGAGGAGAGATTCTTTATAACTTGCCAATAATTGATGAGCAAATAAGCCCAAAAGTCATAACCACAATATCACATTAGGTCCTGCTCACTTCCTGGATCTGAACAAATCAATATATTTACCCGCGTGGTTGACTGTTGTGAAAGTGAAACAAAGGAAAAGGACAATTATCTTTTCTCACACCTTATCACCTGTTCATTTTGGAACACAACAATGATCAAGATCATTAACATATAGTGCATGTTTTGTCAATCTCAAGAGCCTTTCGGAAATACAATTTTAATCTCTAGATCTTATACCTTTCAATTTTCATTGATATCAATACTCTATTGTGTTTTGTAGTTTCTGTCGAAAAATAGGCAAGCTCAAAACAGGTATGTATATTATGGCATCCCATCCATGAAGTACATATATAGTTTGTCAAATGAAAAAAACATAGGCTTCTGTAAGAGCTTTTCAGCTAATCAGTTTTAAAAGATATTGAAGATCAAGGAGTTTCCTTGAAGAGGATGAAACAAGCTCGTTAAAGGATACATTACATTAAATGGAGGAGGATACCACTTCAACATAAGTTCAAAATGCCAATGATACAAATCGAGAGGAGCTCCATTTGACTTCATATTTCTAACTAAAACGGTGAAACAGTCAGCAAGGTCGCATACAGTCAGATCAGAACTTATTACCTCAACACCTCCGGCTTTGGTTCTCCCTTAGCCCTTATGAACTTCGTTGGAGCCATTATTATTGCTCTCGGTAACCAAGGCACTTTTACTGGGGGAGAGGCCCTCCGAATCTGAAACATTACTAGGGGAACTGTGTTCCCTGTAATTGTCAGAAGCATCAGAGTCTGTCTTTAAATTGACAGAACTCAAATCAATGGGAGACGTTGGCGCAGGTTGTGGAGCTGCTGATTGAGGATTTCCCCTTGTCCAAAATGCGGGTATCCTCTTGTCATCTTCCCTCATCCTTTCAGCATACTTATTGATGTTGAAACCTGAATCATCATTTCCACCAAATGCAGACTCCAGCGTTTCCATATCAAAAAGATCCTCCATTATTTTCTTGGTATTGATATCATCAGAGTAAACAAATTTTACTTTCTTTTGGGTCTTGGGTTCAAGAAATGGTTTTACCACCTGCCAAATAACAACTCCCAATGTTATAACCAACACACATAAGCAGAGACCAACATGATAACATCCTAAGATGTCCTTAGTAAAACTAGAAACCCAAACAACAATGGCATTGAATGCCACCAGAGATACCTCAAGGCAAGACAGAATCTGTAAGTAAGAGGAGGGAATTGCGGTGATGAGGGAGTCAAAGACCAAAAAGGTTATGCATAGCCAGATCTAAATATTAGAATGAATAATTACAGTCCAAAATGTTTCAAACTAGCATTGGATGAAAACCAAAGAGAAACATGTCATGTTAAAAAGCATAAAAATCGAAGGTGCTTTAATCTGGATTCCTTCAAATAAGCAAATTTAGGGAACCATGTATCCAGATTCTAAACAAACAAACTGAGCAATCGCATATGCTAAGTATAGACTCTATGCCAAGTGCACAATCATGTTTGCATAATAGTAACCAAGTATAACTTTATGTTCCAGAAAAGAATAAGCAGTATAAAAAGAAGATGGAAAAAGATTAAAATATATTACCGTCCAGAAGGGTTCAAAGAACTTGGGTGGGTCATATAAAATTGCCACACCTAGACGCTCTGGGTAATGATCTTGTAAAACATGAGCTGTTTCCCGTGTCACCTTCACTGATATATGTGACATGTTGAAGCCCTTGAAATCAATCAACCAGACCATCTGTTCCTGGTCTGGTGGAAGATTTAAAATTGCATTCTCCATGCAATAAACCAAATACCTAATTTGTCCTTTTGTTGATTTTGAATTCTGCAGTCAAATGAAACTCAATTAACTTGTCAAGGCAAATCAATGTGCAGCTAAGTAGTATGCTTTTCAAAATTGAATCTTTATGGTTGATTACTGCCAAGAATATGGGGATAAATAATGTTCTTTCTCTTTGCCCTTATAGGCTCTCTTCATGATTGACTTGCACAAAGATACAAACTTACTAATCCATAAGACAATCAAACAGGTCATCTGCCTAATATTGTTGGCAAAAAGCACAGGTGAGCTTTTCTTATCCTTATTGCTTAAGAGGGATTGGAAAATCCTATTGTTGGGACAAAGATGGGACTTGACCATGAGCCAACATCTTAAGCAGTTAGATCAGGGATTCTCTTATACATACATTCTTCTTTTCTTTATTTTCTTTCTATGATGTAGGATTATCTTTGCAGAAGAACTCTTAACACCTTTCACTGATAATTGCTTCAATTTTTATATGGTACCAGATTTACGTATTGGCCATTGCACATATATAGAGGTAAGAATGTTGGATGGAACCTGGCAACTAGGTCTCATGACAAGAACTGTTCTTCCATGCTTGTCTATATAGTTTGATCTGTAGATCTTCCCTGTCTCTGCTTCATGAGCAACCTCGTCCTACATCACACAAAAAGAAGGACAATGTAAAAACACTTCAGAAGAAAAAAAGTATAATCTGAACAGGTTGTCTCTTCAATGCAGCAAGGAACAAGGCCTGATCTACCAAGTGACCAGAGTTCAGCCCTAATAAGTAGATTGCCTTGCGTTACTCTCTAAGGGTTAAATGCAGGAGGTCTTAAGTTCCTAATTCCAGGAATCATTCTGAGTGCAAGAAAACGAATTGAAAAGAATGCAACCTCTAAGAAAGATTATCAGTCCTTAACTGATTGTCAATAGCCTAGTTAGACAACCTTCAATTTTTAAAAGGAAAAACGGAAAACCTGTTACAAACAGACAGCAATGGCCAATCCTTTATGGTGCTTCCTATTCAAAATTACAGATAACCCATTGGAGGATGGATTGTAGCATACCCAGCGAATCTCTTCTGGCTTGTATTCTGCTCTCCACTTTAAGGTTTCTTTCAGCATTTTAGTTGCCTTCTTGACATTCCAGTTTCGTGCCCTTAAATATCTTGTGATGGCTGCATCAGAACAGTAAATGTCCAACTTCTCAGGCAATGGTCCTATCAACCTTCTTATCTCATTAATCTGCAAATATCAAAAGCTTCTAGAGCTTTACTCTCCACAACATACAAGTAGCTTCCACTCGTTTCAACTATAAAGATCCATGGAAGGTAATAAACATAACCTATGGGACACGGGGAGAGGGGACCATATCAACAGAATATACCTTTACCTGGTGCTCTTCAGATGTTAGAGACTTCTCACAGCCATTTGAAGAGGATTTTTTTAAATCCGCACTCATAATTTAATAGATGTCTCCCTGTACATTAACAGCTAAAAGCTTCAAAATTGTAATATCATCAATCTCAATGTTACTACTACTACATTTTATGTTTCAAGTGCAAGCTCATGCAAGAAAAGGCAAAATAATATTCTTTCAAAGACAAGATAAAAAATTGCATAAGATCATAGGGACAAAGAATTTCTTATTCCTTTCTTTCCAATTTAACTGAATCTAGGAATTGTTCTGTTAAGTTCCCTTTGAATGATAGTAATTTCGACCAATTATCTATAATAGACAACAAAATCACCAAAATTCCTTAATGATCTGTTTGACCAACCAAGGGATTTCCACCCACACTCAACTTCAAAGTGGACAGCAGCTATGGAAAACCAGATTGCCAACCCAAGTTGAGCCCTTTCTCTGAGCTTAATTATCATAATCTATAGCAAGAAATAAACACCCAGATATTATCGAATTCGACCCACATTAACATAAGTTGGTCCAACCAGCCAAAGAAGAAAATGATTCAAAGCGGCAAACGGCAAAGAGTTCTGCATCCAGGATTGAAAAATTCGAACAAAACATTTCAAACCAACCGTAGAAATAGTGTCCAAATCACATAAACTTCATTTGATGACAAAATTTAACCCGTAGATTAAGCTTCTGGATAAAACAGTCCAACATAGATATGGAAAGATAACAGAAAATCTCAGCAGTTTGAGAGTAAAGCAGTAAACAAGATGTCAAAGATCCAAAGACCAAAAAAAGAGTTGGTATTTAAGGTAAACACTGGGGGAAAACTCAACTAACCTGACTGAATCAACGGAATGGATCTTCAAAAGCCAAATGTTAGAATCTTAGAGAGACAACTTGGGGGGTGGGGGTGGGGTGCAAAGTGCAAAAGGACTCAGATGGTAAAAATAAACATAGAAAAAGGAAAAGGGTATCCCTTAAAAATAGGAAAGGTGAGGTGGGCTGCTTGGCTTGGATTGTTTTGATGGAATATTACTTGGATCCACGCATCTGCAAATGCCAAGATCAATTTAAGAAACCGGGAAATTTGTGTTCCTTTCCCTTTTAGGCTTTTCCCACCTTTATTTTTGTTAATTGGGTCTGTTTGATTTGCTGGTACTTTCTCTTCTAATCTAATCTAATCTAACTTTTCTAAAATGGCTGTCCTCAATTGGTAAAATTTTGATTGCTATACTATTTTACTATGCACTAGTTTGGACTTTTTGCTGTTTTTACTTTTTACATGTAGGTAGGTGATGGTAAATGCCAGAATTAACCTTGACAGGACAACAGATATAGTAATTTTTTTGGTGAAGGACAACAGATAGAGTAATTCAACTAACCTCTGCTCTGACTGAGATGGTATGAATTGGGGTAGAATTGACCTTTCGAAACAGAAAAATATTTGGGAAACCGGAGTGCACAAGGATACGATTAATAGATAATAATAATTAATAATTAGTATCAGATAGAAGATTATTATTATAATAACAGTAATTGATCATGGATGATCCTTGAAGATTTTCAGATCCCATCAGACCTCTGTTTTTATCTACAGTTTCTCTTATTCGGCAACTTCATTAAGAAGCAAAAAATAAATAAATGTGTTAATACTAAATTTTCAAATCTCTGGGTTTTTATTTTTTTTTGGTTTTGAGTTTCGACAGCAAAGCTCAGAACATTGAGACATCTTGGTGGCGCCCACCAACTTTTCAATCTTGTCGGTAAGGACTACAAGGCAGAAGGCACGTGCGTGAGGCCCTGAAGAGTAAAAGGACAAACAGAGTTGCCCATTTGTTTTGTTTGGTTGATCAGTTCAAAACCTTTAAAAACGATTATGATAAAATTTAAGCACGTGAATTGTTCATTGCTTTTTGAAAATTTTGTTTCCCACTACATCATTCACCGGGAATAAGGTAATCGAGGGAAGCGGCATCATCTGAACTTTGTTCCATGTTTTATCGTTTTCAACAAAGTTCAGGAAGGAGAGAAAACCAGAAGTCGTGAGAAAAGAATTCTATGATTCCACAGCTGAAGGTTGTATGTACAAAATTAAAAGTCAGTTAAATGTCACAATTTTCGGAAATAAATACCCCTATGGTATGAGATTTCCTTGTACAAATTCTGTACTCGTCTTCCTTCTCTATACAGAATTTTTGGAGGAAAGTCATTCTTCTACCTAGTCTTTGCCTTGGACCAACAACAAAAGAAAAAGAATATTTAGTTAACCAACCCGTATGAATCTTCCAGACTGAAAGTAAGTCACCATAGCGCATCTGCACTTCCAAAGAATGCACACGGCAGTTTTCAACCGTGTCGATTCTACAAAACATCGAGCAGACCCCTTGGCTAGTCGTCCTTGAGAATTTGCAAGCATAAGCAAATTTAATGAATGTACAAAGCATCTTTGGAATGTGACTGATCTAAATTAACACATCCCTCAATGAGGAGTCTCCCGTAATATTGTGGAGAGAGAGAATAGACTCAACAGGCACAAAAAGAGCCGGATGATGGCCCAATTGGATCAATCAAGTCTTCATCCATGTGACGGCAGGTAGGGACGATTTGCTCTCAGTTCCAAGTTAAGAGATCTTGGTTGGGACGAAATGGTCCTTGTTGCCAGCATTCAATTCCTGGATTGTGCATCATAAGCAATATGTAAGTAAAACAACCATAATGATCACCGATGAGAGTATAGATTAAAAGTTGTTACGCCCTAAAATTTAATGCTGATGATGATTATTTTATTTCTTACCTTCGAAGCCTGTAAGCTGGTGGATGTAGGGTTTGATTCCACATATCCTACCCCAAAAATCATCCACCTCCTTGCAGGAAATCGCAGGAATCAATTTTGTAGACCCAGATTTTTAACAAATAAGCATCCAGGCCTTAAGCAAAAAGTTCCTTGGTGTCCCTTCAAAATTCTCATCTTGTCCATCTGAAGGCAATCAACAAACAGGAGTCTCGCACCAACTTGCCACAAGTTGTGTTATAGCTGAACAGATTAATACCAAAAGCTAATCCGCAGGGAGCCAAGAGCAAGCATCACAAGTGTTAGAAATAAAAGTTTTGCTCCAAGGCTCTTAACTGTGCAGGAACGGTTTGCACACAAAAATCAATGGCTAGGAATCCCTTTTTCCCACAACACCAGCAGAACTTTGCTTCTTTTGTATGCCATATTGCCAGGCGTCCCTAGATTTATCACCTGATTGATCAAAATCATCCAAGGAAGTCTCCATTGGTGGCTTAAATGGCCGATAGTTCCCATTCCTAGAAATGACGGATGTGCCTGACTTGTCTTCATCTTCTGATGGTGTTCCTGACCTGGAGTCCATATGCATATCGAAAGATCTGTGTCTTGGTCCCGCAGATCTTAAACCCCTCATATTAGGAACCTTACCCTGCGATGAAGGGTAACCAAGTCCCCTTGGTCCCGAAAAATCTTTGGAGAGTAAGTCTTTTGGGAAGTCTTTGGGGAGAGAATCCATGTCCATATAACACTTCCTAGATTTAGCATCAGCAATCAAGGCTGCCCAGTCATCAGATTGCACCAAAGCATTGGCATTACCCATAACCTGTTCAAACATCAATGTTAATTCCAGAACATAAACACAACATTAAGCAGATGGAGAATGATCTGGGCCAGAATGTAAATTTATAGAAGATTACAAGAAAGAAATCATACCCATAAAGCCCTTCTGGCACGAGTAAGAGCAACATTCATTCGACGAATGTCTGCAACAAAGCCCACCCCATGACTTGAGGCGCGTACACAAGACATAATAATAACATCACGTTCCTGACCCTGGAAAGCATCTACAGTATTAATATATAGATCCTTCCCTTCATCTGATTTTATAACACTCTCAAACTCACGTTGTAGGCATTTCAGTTGCAACTTATACGGTGTGATTATACCCACAGTGATTTTTGGCACACCCAAAGATTTTAAAGTTTTCTGTAGATGCTCATACAAGCGCACACAAAACACTGCTTCATGCACATTCTGATATGAAACAGATCCACCTCTATGGGATTCCCGGCCATGAGTAACGTCATAGAATAAATATGGTTTAAGTAAAGGGTCCTTGTAGTAAACCTCGTCAGGTAAGTTGACAACACTTTCACTATCAGTAAGACGTCCTTGGTAAAAGTACCTAGAAGGAAAATCCCTAATTTGTGGATGCATCCTATACTGCACAGATAACAACATAGTTGGGCATCCTCCTTGCTGGAACCTTTCAAAGAGGCTTCTACTGTAGAAGAGGGTTCCAGCAGCCTTGCTAATAACAGTTGCAGGAAGCTGCTGGGGATCCCCAACGAGTACGCATCTTGCTGCTCCAAGAGAAAGGGGAGGAAGTACTGCAACTTCACTGGCTTGAGCAGCTTCATCAATGACAACCATGTCAAAACCATGGGTGAGGCGAGAGAATAACTTACGACCACTACTTGAGACAGTAGTGAAAACAATTTCAGCTTCATTGGCAAAACTGGCCTCAAGGTTAGCACGAGCTTCTTCTAAGTTAAAGTTACTACCAGCACGAAATCTGGCTTCTAAAATGAGAAGGCGAGACATCTCAACTAAAACCTTATCTCTGTTTTCAACAACTGCCGCCAGGTTCTGTAACAACACATCACGGTTCTGGTCCCTAGCAACAAGAATATCAGGGTCAACACCAACAGATCCTTGGGACCGAACAGCAGCAGCAGCAGCAGTAAGTTCCCTTTGTAGAGTAGCTATCTGCTGAGATAACATAGCTTCACGGGCCCTTAAAGTGTGCATATGTCCTAAAATTTCTTCACGACTCCTGAGGAGAAGTTGTTCAGTTCTCCGCTCAACAGAAACCGCTTGGGCAGCCCGTGTTTGAGCGTCTACCCCAACTCGGGCCACATCAGGACGGTAGATTTTCATCTCACCATCAATAAATCCCCGATCAAGAACACGTGCAAGAAGCTCATCAGTTGCAGCATTAGAAGGAGCACAAACTAACATTCTTGGTTTTGGGCAGAGTTTTGGAAGAGTGCGGAAAAGATTCTGGTCCATGTTCTGAAGGACTTCATCAATTGATCCCATTGCAACATTGTCAAGATTGCTCTCATTGGCCTGCTTATAGCTTTCAGGTGCTAATTTCTTAAGCAAAGAGGTATAGTAGTGTTGATATTGAACCAGATGGATGACATTTAGCATCCCCCAGACTGTATGTGTCTTACCAGTTCCAGGAGGCCCTTGAACAAGAGTAAAAGGCCATGGCTCTTGCCTCTTCGTGACTCCACTACCTGTTCCAGCAGCTGTATGCGTAGCAGCCCACTGGATTGCTGCAAGCTGCGGCCCATTAAAGGTTCTATGCAAATGATCCACAAAATTTGGTGTGAAGCATTCAGGCATAGCAGGAGTCTGCTGTTCGTATTTTGGAAAGTGATCTGGACTTGGTTTAAGGATCGCAGTTTGCATCTGTGCACAAGAGAAACTTTGTTAACCCCAGAAAGATGCATCAAGCAACAAGAACTACATTTAGCCACACAAATCTTTGGGAAAAAAAAATTGTACAATAACTAAACAAGTACCTGGGAATTAAGACGACAAAATGCATGCAACGCCACATACTCACGCTGGGTAGTAGCAAGAGATCCAAGTACGGTTAGATACCAGGTAGTCCTGGGTAGAAGTTTCCGCAGAATGTGATCATCATCAACCTTTCTGTATTTTGACATTAAAATGCAAGAGGGAAAAAAAGAGCTTGTGAAAAATTTGGCTAAGCACAAGTGCATTCAAACCACACAATACACATAAGAGATATCTTCTCTACTCACCCATTTGAATCATAGGAATCCCCAACATAAAAGTGAAGGATTGCACCAAGAGGATCACGAGTATCAATGGGTATGTGTCGCCTAACAGTACCAACCACACGTCCAGCAGCAACCTCAGCCTCCTCATCTTCTTCGATGGATGCGGTGTTGTTCCGCTTCGTTCTAACTGCTTGATATAAATAGACATTCCTAAGATATATATATAAATCCGTAATTTCCTATTTAAATCTAAAAAGAAGTCTTGTTCCAACATCATACCTGATCCAGGCCTTGGGGCCGATAAAACAGCAACATCACCCTCCTTAAATGCCCACTTGCACTCACTAGCAGGAAGGACTATCACATCATACCATCCTAAACCAACAAAAGATAATTTTCCACTAATCAATAAAAACAGTAGAGACATTTACTCTTAATCTCTAAGATAATTGCCCTAACTTCTACATGTTAACCAAAAAGTTATCCAAAATCAAAATCCAAAATGAATAAATGTCAGACTTATTAAAACCCATGATCCACAGTAACTACCCTATCAACTAGAGATAAAGACTACAAAGATTTAACGAGCACTGATCCCGCATTTTTACCTCTTTCTCGCCTTTCAATGTTCTTGATACGGACCATTATATGTGTATCTCTAGAAGCTGATTCAGTTAACTCTTCCCATGTGCTGTACAGCTGTGCACGACATTCCTCAAAAAGCAAAGGCTCAAATACTCTTACATACTCTTCTACAGATTCAAAACGTCCAGGGACACACTGGAGTTCGGTATCCTCTGATGCAATGATAAAATTAATTGTCAAGTGTAAGGGCTAAAAGTCATGACAAAATTGAATAAATCAACAGAGGAAAAGATCAAGACCAACAGATAGCATTTAAATGGAAAGCTAAACATCAAAACTAACAACAGTATGATATCACAGGTGATTACGAGATAGTACCCAGAAACGATTAGATGCAACCTAGAAGCCACCAATCAAGAAAAGGGAAGGCATAAGGTGGGATGATCTTCAATTACTTCAGAAAATCAGTCATGCTTAAGCAAACCCATGAACAATCTTTAAAAAGTCCCAATCCAGAAACCAAGAGAGATAAAGAAATAGCTATGATCATATAGCATTCACTTATATGCCTTTTTTCAAATTATCATGCATCAATGGCTTCAGAAATCGTACAAATTACCAGAGCCTAAATAAATAATATATTCAATTCCTAAAGGTTAAAAAATAGTGATATATCAAGAACAAGTGCACATATCAATCTCCTAGAACATACATGTGCCCTGAAACACAAACTTCAATGGATGTTTAAGCAATTTCAAAAAGTTCCATTAAAAACACAATTCCACCAAGGAGCAATAACTGAGTAATGATAAAACTAGGAAAATCCACAGATATACCACATATATGGTCTATCCAATAATTCTCAGGAATAACCAGAATATGAAAACTATAGCTAATAGATATTGCAAATAAATATGTAGCAGCAGTACAATTAAAAGCGAGCTTTCAGAATAAAATAATACATCTCATCACCTTCCATGTCCTCTGAGCGTTACCATTCTCATAGAGTGATAATTGGAGGGACATGGATAACTGGCATGAGAAAAATAATAAAGTGTAAAAGCAAGCTGGAAGCAAAAAGGAAAAAAAAAATGAATATCTAGATTCAAAAAGTTGAGAAATAGTGAACAGCTATCTCTAAACATGTATATGTACCTGGGTGATGCCAAAACTTTTCATTGGTCACTTCTCGTATAAGACGTTCCACTGACGTGTCTTGATACGAGGTACTAGTGGTAGTTGACTTTTTAGAAGGAAGATTTTTCTTGTTAGTGATCTTTGGATCCATAGAGCTTTGGCCGATTTGAGCTGGCTTTCTATTAGCAAATTGTGAATTCTTAGGCTGCCTGGAATCTATAGGTTGCTTCCATGAACCCTGTCTTGGAATGGGTGGTAGATGAGCCTCAGAAAGATCAGTGTCACTATTTAACCTTCTAGGCCTGGCAAGTAGTCCAGAGTTTGTATCCCCATTACATTCAGCCTTGGTATCACATGAATCCCCAGCAAGATTGCTTCCTTCAGTTGATGGTAAATCCAGTTGCTTCTGTTCTTCATTTATTGGCTGACCTTGCTTTTCTCCAACACGTTCACCAGGTGGAGGATTAGTACGAACTTCTTTGACGGTACGAGTAACAACTGGTGTTGGAAAGTTCTGCCTTCTTGGAGTACTAGTTTTCATAGAGCCAGCTTGTTTGACATCTTCCAAATTAAGAAACATTGTCTTCCTGTTGCGCTTCTTCCCCAGCATTGCTTCTTTCTGTTGGTCTATCTTCCTCTTTCCTAGATTATTGGCACACTTAAGCGCATGACTAGCTTCAATACCTTTAACTTCTCTTTGTTTTGGCACCAAGGCAGATTCTTCCTGGCCATCCGTGGATATATCACATTTACCATCAACTTCTGAATTTCTGCCACTGTTTCCTCTCTGATCACTTAGATTTTGATCCATTCTGAATGGAGAATGACTGTTTTCAGCGGCGCCAACACTTTCAACAGCCACACCTAAAGCACTAGAATCCGTTGCTTCCAGTACACCTTGCTCCTGTGAAACTTTGACCTCTTCATGCAAGCTACTATTTCCATATGCATCAGCAGAACCCTCAGCATCAGACCATTCACCTTCTTCTCTTTCCACAGTTTGAGCATTTGTGGAACCTGAAACAAGGGAAGTTGCTGCATGTGCTTTTGTATCCCCACTATTATTTGACTTCGAAGAAGATGATGCTACATTTGGATTACAATCTCTTTCCCTCTTTGGTTCAAAACCTACTTCAGGGAAAGGAGAAGCTTTAGGCCGAATAAAAGGCTGAAAACCAGAAACGGATGATGCATGTGAGAAAGCATGGTTATTTACTATTCCTTGACCACCTGCTGATGTCACAAACAAGTCAGAGGCATGGGGATTTGTAGATGGAAGTGCCTTTTGGGGCTGGAAGCAGGCAGCACGATCACTCTCCTCATCATCTTCGGCTGGGGGTTCATTAAGATCAAATAATAGTCTTCCTCGGGAGCCCATTTCATATATAAATGCATACAAGCTATATGACTATTCCGATGAAATCTAACCAGGCCTACTTGCAGTTTTGTGTCAGCAAAAAATGCACATGACATGCCAAACTGTAGATAAAGTAAAGCATCATCAGCAAAACCAATATAGGTGACTCTAAAAGCAGGGTAGCTTAAACACAGCCCGGTTAAGAAACACAAGTGCACATCCAGTTAGAAACAAGAGACTAGATTTAAGAAACAAGGCAATGTACTTGCTAAATATTTTGGCCAAAATGTAAGCAAACATTCTAATGTGAAACATAAACCAAATGACAACCAACTTGACTGCCAAATCAACACATCCAGGCACATATATATAGCTTATATTATTTATAACAATTTAAGAAACCTACCAAATCTATCATTATTATCTAATTCAAACCATGTGCATCAGAAACATTCAAAATAACACCTAACCCAAAATATAAAATACAAGCAATCATAATAAGGCAACAAGAACACTCAAAGGGGCATTAAACTCAATAACAATCCACAGTGTGTACTACTAAACACTAAGCAAACAATTTCACCTAATAGGATGCAATGTGAACATTATTGGAAAAACTGAAAAACTTAACCCGCCTCCAAATATAACTAACTTAAATATTAAAAAAGAAAAAGAAAATAAAAAAGAAAAACTATAATCGATTTAAGATCCCTAAAATTAGAATAACCTAGGCTTAATCTCGATAAGCACATAATAATTCCACCTAATTAACCCTCAAATCACCGCAGATCGAAATCCCCTAATCCAATAAAATACCTAGGGTTCTAAACACAGCATACAATCTAAACACTTAAGCTCCATTTTCAATCATTACCTTTTAAATCCACTAATTCAAATTTTTAAAAAATTCGACAAACTAAAACCTTTCTCAGATCAAAATAAAAACAAACCTAATCACTTGTTAAAAGACGTCAGAGTTATGTTATCCCAACAATGCATTCATCCAAAGGTCAAAGTCTCTGATCTTCGATTCAACAACGTCTAATTTCATTCCTCCAACATTTTTCCCAATATTCGCAATAAATAAATCCCAAAAATTCATAAAAAATAAATAAAGAAATTCAGCTGAGAGAGAGAATTTCGTTTATTATAATTTTTTATTTTTTATTTGTTTATTTACCTCTTCAGAACTGCAGAGAAAGTAGCGAGCCAAAGAAAAATAGAGAGAGAGAGATTAAAGAGAAATAATACATAGAGAGAGAAAGTGAGGGAAAGGTTCTTTCTCTATTGAAAACAGAATGCAAAATGTGAAGGGAGAGAACGGGTTTATATAGGAAATAACGAGCCCATCTAACCGGCCGGTTTTTTCTCCGTTCACCGTTTAATTATTTCCCCGTCATCTTTTCATAAAAAAACAAAAAAATAAATCCCACGCCTTTTATTTTCTCTTATTTTATTTTAGTATTTATTTATCCTTCCGAAGTTCCGATGAAACTGAATTTACCAAAAAAGCCCTTCACAGGCCTGACCGACTGAAGGGATCTCGAGCTACGAATCAGGGGTAAGTTTGAGAGTTAATCAAAGGGTGAATTTGTTAATTTAGCTGCGCTGATTTGTTTGCGTGTATAACACTCACAGGGAAGAATCCTGTGCTTTAGTTAGCTAATGAACGTTGATCTCACTTGAAAAACTGTGGGGTCCACGAGGATGCCACGTGCTCGTAGGGGCGAATGTGCCTGGTGAGAAATTTATTGTGACACGTATTATGGTGATACGAACCGGCCATTTTATGTGTTTCATAGGGTTAATTTCGTCATTTCGATAGAGAACTGAGCCAACCAATTTTGCACTCCCACGTGCGCTCCGAGGCGAAGGAGTGGCCACCGTCCTATCATATGACAGCTAGGTATTTTCCGGGGATCTTCTCATGTGCTGCCGAGGCCGAGGGCTGTCTTTATTTACGAAACTGCCACTGTCAATTAGTCCGTGGGCGCACGTCATGATTAGGCGCGTCGGAGAGTGGGGACTTTTTGCCCAATTTGAGGAAGAACAAAAGAGCAATGTTACTTCTATTTCTAACGAGGGTTAGGCCCGCGCTGTCGTCGCGGATCTTTGAAAAACTTTAATTACATACGTACAAAGAATAAGGTAATTAGATATAAGATATTTGTGTTATTTTTTTTTTAGGAGTTTGTAGTATTTCTGAAATATGCAAATTAAATAATTAAATATAAGATATTTGTGTTATTTTTTTTTTAGGAGGTTGTAGTATTTTTGAAATATGCAAATTAAAAATTGTTGTTTAGAATATTTATGAGAAATAGAGTAGAAGAATAGTGAAGAAACTTCATATAGTAATTTTGTACTAATTAATTAAGTATATTGTAATCTAAAATATCATTATATAAATAACATGACAACGATGATTCAATCCATAATAAAATTGATATAATTGATTGCTCTTTCTTTGTTATGCCATCCATCTTCTTGATATACTTGTTGAGATTAATGGAACGACCAATCTTACAAATCTCAGCATTGTTTTGGAATTCCTTGCAACTACATAAGGAAGCATATAAAAATTAGATAGAAATTAATGACATAGCATAATTAAAAATGAGAAAGAAGAAAGAAGAGAGTGTCATAGAAGAGCAGACCTTAATAAAGGATTTGCTATAGCCTCTGCTACTTGATCAGCTGCTATAAATTGTATTGTCAACAGCTGCATATCCATAGGAAGTTCTTGGAAAGGAAACATGATTGGCAACCTTATTCATCTTCTTTCTTTTTAATTCTATTGAAAAGAAAAGTTTTATGAGCAAGCAAGAAATATGAAGAAGACATATATATATATATATATATATATATATAGTGGTAGGAAGAGTTGGGTTTGTTTATTCATGATCCAAAATTACTTTTATCGAAGTTCTAAAGGTTATACTAAATTTCTATAAATCTTAATTGGTGTAAGAACTGAATGGATGAATTTTATTGAATTTCTAAAGGTTATAAATATTTATTTATTTTCTGTGTTATACATGTACTTTACAAAGATAAAATTAAAATATTGTCGATGTTTCACAGTCAGCCAAACTTCAATGAACAGAAACATATTCATATATAGGAGGTGAGGAGGTTTTTCATATAAAATGAAAGGAATGTTTAATTTGTAATTTTGAATAGAATATTTAATATATATATATATATCTTTATGAGGCTTTTTTGCTAAATACAAATTTATTAGCGTGAATTCATTAAGCACTGACAATAGAATTATATTAAGAATATATAATTTCATTATGGCCCTAGAAAGATGTCGTTTAAACGGGAATGAAACTATGAGCAACTTACTTATTTTTTCAATAGCTGCAGCTAGCTTTTGTAGCTCATCTGAACAGATATCAAGCCAGTGAGTAAAGCCAAAATATATCAAATTCCATTTTCCCATAAAGCCCTTCTCAATAACACGTGTGCCATAATGGTCTATAAGACTAAATGGACCACCAATGGCAGGAGACGGCCCCTCTTTTAAAGCCTTCAAAATATTACTTATTCCTGCATAAATAAAGAAACTTCGATCATTAGATGTGGGAAAGGAACATTCATAAGACACTACTGACTACTAACTTAAAAATAAGAGACATTCTTTGTCTTTTAAGAATAGATTAAGATTTTTGGTCTTTTGAAAACCATTGAAAGAAAGCCTTCAACTGAAAAGTATAACAAATCCGCAACATAGACAACCAAAATTAATGGCATTGTTCGAGCAACCTAGAGTTCTAAAAGCCGAGAAGGAATCACCCAATAGTTCTTAATTCTATGTAGAGGAAGAAAAACATGAAAAAAAAATGAGAGATAGATTTGTAACAGTACCTTTAACAGAGCTATTTCCTTGAGCTGAGTCAACTTGATGAGTTCAGCTGTAGTATGAAGTTTGTAGTATTATGACTCTCGGTGGAATTTAGTTAGTTTTAACTTCATCACAAAAATTGCACCAGTAACTAAAAAAATTAAAATAAATAAATAAAAGCTTATTAAAAAGCTAAATTGTAAAGTTCAAGAGAAGGCAAAAAGAAGGGAAAAATCGAATTAATTAATTCTGAGCACAGACAACTTGCGATATCCATGGGACCATCTAATCAATTAAAGGCACATATTAAAATTCATAGATTAGAAGGAAGAAAAATATGAATTGATGAAAGAATAATGTTGAAGGTAAAAGGAAAAATAGACATTAGAGTAAAATTAAACTAAAAAAAAACAAAATTTAAATACCTGCAAGCAGTCCACGTAGTTCAGTATATTTGGTTATCAATTAAACATAGAGAGCCAGGTGTGTCATTCAATCCATGGGAACTAATAAGAAAGGTGAAGAGAACCAAAAGGATTAGCAGAGTGTTTATTATTTACCGTAATTCAATTTTACTCGAAAAAACAAACACTAATTTATTACTCCTATGTTAGGTATAGAATATATGCGATATATTAATTTTTATGACTACTTTTTCACATGTGAAAATTAAGTTAAGGTTTCATGAAATTGTTGTATGCTAACCTTGGTCAGTCTTAACAACCATGCCCACAAAGATCATCACCAATTTTGGTTTCATCTGTAGCAGGCTGTCTTCATTAATTTGATTTAATGAAGGTTCCCAAATTGTGACTCGTAGTTGCACCCAATTGTTATCAGTTTATGTAGGAAAACATCATTTTGTATTAAAATTTGTGTATCTATAAATTGGAAACCAATAGTAAACTAATGTGTTGAATGTTACCTTTCTCTTCATAGGAAGATGTCGCTTTGAAAAAATGTCTGAGATATGGCATAGGACAATTTTTCACTGGTATTATCTTAGTGATTTTGGAGAAAAATATTACAAATTCTATTTTCACTAATATATTTCTCATATTAGGTACTAATACTTCAAACATTGAAATTTTGTAAGCATCTATTTCGGTCAGCAATGCAAAAAACATAGAAAACATACCTGATTTCAATCAATAGTCAAATTCCTTCGTTGTCAAAGAACCCATATTCCCCTATTTATTTCTTTTTACTTGAGCGACTTTCCAAATTCCTATCAAATTCCAATTGACCCAAGCTATCGAATGGTCAGGAGAGCACCACCAAACAAAGAAATACAGCTTTAATAGCAGCATTTGATACAAAGACAATCCATGGAATGCAAAAAACAGAGAAAACATACCTGATTTGAATCAATAGTCAAATTCTTTTGCTGTCAAAGAACCCATATTCCCCTCTCTATTTCTTTTTACCTGATCGACTTTCCAAATTCCTATCAAATTTCAACTGACCCAAGCTATCGAATGGTCAGGAGAGCACCACCAAACAAAGAAATACAGCTTTAATAGCAGCTTTGATACAAAGAAAATCCATGGAGAAAACATACATGATTTCAATCAATAGGGGAATTTTTGTTGCCATCAACGAACCTATATTCCGTTTTTTACATATAATATAGGAACGATCTGTTTTCTTTCCCCTTTACTAAAGAAGGCTGGCGGAAGAAAGAAGATGAGAGCTATAGAAAGAAAATAACAGTTTGGGCAAAAATAATGAGCAAAGAAAGAAAAGAAGAGAGAAGATCAATTGGGGAATTTCAACGATTTTTTCCTTTCCCCTCACTTATTTTAAAGGTTAAAGCTACAAAAAGAACAGAAGAGTTACAGAAAGAAAAGAAATAGATAAATAAAAGAGAGGGAAAGAATGACGCTATGTGTTTTCAGTGGGATTCACAATAATCTCGTAAATATAGTTTTATTAATTAAAAATACTTGATATATAAAATAATAATTTAATATTAAAATAAACAATGATGGCGTGGACACTCTTAGAAGCTCTCTTTAGGGATAGCTTTAAAAGTAGGGTATAGATGTTCCGTTGGTTGGTAAAAGATTAACTTCCCCGAATAGGCGATGAGAGTTTCTAGTTTTTATCTCAAAAAGGGTTAAAATACAAATTTAATTTTTAAAAACTATATTTATTGAAAAGATTTCACATTCAATTTATCAAGAGTTCGTTTTTCTAGGAAGAGTGTTTCAGGTAATAATTTTCTATGAAAAAATAAATTGATGCATTTGGAGTCCGTTTGTTGCTTTTCTTATATAGTTTTTTAGGAAGAATGATTTTATGAAGAGCGTTTTCACATAATAACTCTCTTGAAAAAATAAATTGGTACATTTGGTATTATCATAGAAAGTTAGAATTAAATTCTATAAAAAATTATTTGAAGCATTTGATTAGTTTAAACTTTTCATAGAAAGTTACATTTTAAAGAGTATTTATGGGTATTTTGATTTTTTTTTTTCATTTTCCCTCAAACCATGGAATATACTTTCTCACTCCCTCCCCTATAATCATTTTCACATATACGAGGGAGAGTGAATCCAAGGAGATCACAGCTTTCTCTGCTTTGAATATATAACAAATTAAAAAAAGTGATTCAAAGACCTTAATTTTTCCTAGAAAGTATATTAAAATCTCCATACCGAATGGACTCTCATTCCCAAATAGGCTAATCTCAAATAAATAAAAATGATATAATTCTCTTGATTAAAAAAATAAAATTACTTCCCAAACCAAAAGCCCTCCACTTTTTTTTATAACTATATGTATTCATATCTATTTAGGGTACATTTGGCCCGACTAGAGCCTATAGTAAAAGTGTTGTTACAGTAGAGCTGTTCTATAACTGTTGTTTAGAGAAGTTAAAATAACGTTTGGTAAATTTAACACAAAAGTACTATAAGACGTAAAAAACTGTTTAGCAGTAATATTGTAAAATTGTTATAAAATGTTAAAATTACAAAAAAAAAGAATTTTTTTCTTTTTGTTTAAATATTTGAAAAAATTTATTACTTTTTACATGTTAACTATTATATATATATATATTATTTATATAAATTATATAATAGTAATAAAAATGATAAACAAATATTTTTTAATCTATATATTATTTTCAAATCATTTTAAAAATAATTTATGTATAAATTTTCTACCAATTGAAATTCTTATATATATATATATATATATATATCTTACATACTTTTAAAGTAGTTGTAAAATCATGTTCCAAAGATATTCAAAGAGTAATTTTGATTTTTTTAATATTTTGTTGAATTATATAATTCTAAAAAATATTTTAGCTAGATAAGTACCCAAAGAATAACAAACAAAAAGATTATGATAATATCTTAAAAGATTTTATTTTTTTTCAAAATGATTTTAATGAAGGACAATAAATTATAAGTGTTTTGTTAAGAATAAATTATAAGTGTTTCAATTAGGTATAAAATGTTTAGGTATTTTAATCCAACCTTATTTCAAAATTTTCAATGATAGGTAAATTAGTGGTAATTTGTTTTTTTTCCCTCTCAATATTATATTTTACTCTTATATTATCAAATTCACTTCTTTTGTAAATTTTATGAATTTTATAATTAAATTGAAATGATCTCCACGCGGAATGAGGATTTAAACGTAGTATACCTTTATTACAAATAGAAATTATGAATAGATAAATTTAATACATATTTAAATAAAATATAATAATATTAAAAATATAAATTTTAAATTTTAAAATAAAATAACTATAGGTAAAAGTGAAAACAAATGTGAAAAGTAAATAATAGGGTTGTTTTATTAGATGAGGAAAAACATAAGGGTATTTAAAGTATATGAAAAAGTTTAATTAAAAAAAGTCAATTATCCGCATAAACCCAAAAAAGTGATTTTGGATAAAATTTTAAATTGTAACTTTCGTTGGAAGCTAAAAAACTACTTCCTTGATAAATTAAAAATTCAAAAATTATGCACTCAAATGCATAACTTCAGCTTTGAGAGTAGATAAGCCTTTTAAAAAACTGAGTCAAACATCCATTTAATAATCTTTAATTAGTCCTATTTAAGCAATATAAGATCCCAAATAATATAAATTCTTTTTAATTTATTTTCTCTATCTACAAGACTCGAATCTAAAACCTTATTTAAAATGCATTAATTTTTTTTTACTTAACCATAAGATATTGGTCTTCACCCCCTTCTTATTTATTTATACTATAATATTTATGCTTTGCCTACATCATGATTCCTGAATCTTTCAGGAAACCGATATAAAGAGAAATAAAATTATTGGGAAAAGAAAGGATATAAAAGAAGTTTAATGGTCATGAATCATGAGTCATCAGCCATGATTCCCCAAAATCCAAAGAAGTGATCATATTTAATGCATGTCTATCGAAATGACTATTATGCCCTCATACCCATGCCAATGTTTTTTACTATAAAAATCATTTGACTTTTTTTTAAGTACCAAAATTCAAAAATCAGCTATTAATAGTAAAACTTTTTACTTGCAGCTATTGGTTTACTCAAATGATGATTTTAAGAGTGAGATGTGAACAATATGGGGGCTCTTGTAGCCTACATTTGAAAAAAATGAATAAATAAATTATTTTAAGTATTTGTAATACTAGAAGCTAGTGGCTTAATAATTTTTGAGACAGAAATTGACCCATGAGGTGATGTTGATGGCTAAAACTTAATATCCATAAAATCAAAAGGATGGTTGATGAATCTTTTGTCAACTTCAGTTGAAAATTTTTGAGTTATAGATTCAATAATTTGGCATCAAATTAAATTGTCATCAACTAACTTTTTCTAATGGCCCAAATGTATATTTCACCGTTACTTCTCATCATATCTTCCGTATAATACTCATGGGGTTTTTGAATTCTTTAGAATGATCCAAATTATTAGTATATCTTCATATTCTATTGCTTAGAATGAAAAATATATATTATAAAAATAAGTTAAATATTTCATTTGTTGCTTCACTTAAAAGATATAATTAATGTTCATTAGACTAAACAAAAGGAGTTTAGTATCTTTTAAATAAAGTCTTAAATTCGAGTCTTACAAATGAAAATAATTAAACTTATAAGAATTTTTTTATTTTAAGGTCTAAAATGACCTAACTTCATTTAAAATTAGTTAGAGTATAGTACAGTGGCTGCATACCAAGGTTTATATATATAAACTAAGTTATATAAAGATAATAAATTCCCCTAATATTAATCAACTTAAATAAAAAAAAAAAAGAGACGATGCTCTTTAAGTTTTTTAAGGTTTTTTTTTTTTAAGATTTACGTATGAAGATGTTTTTAATTAAGTTTCCAAAAGGAATATAAGGTCTATACATTTCACTATTTTACTAAGGAATGTTTACCAAAAAAAAGAGAGGCAAAAAAGAATTTTATATATATATATATATATATAGATATATCTTCCATTACAGAAAAGAAAAAGAAAATGACAAAGACTAACATGCTACCCTTTATCTATTTATTCATATTTTATTCTTTTTATTTTTTTTGGGTAAAAATTCATTTTATCTTTTGAAAGTATGTGAGAAATATTACTATTTATTATTTTCTCTAATTATCCAACACAAAAGGGTATTTTCGTAACTATATAAGCTTAGCACAATCTCAACTAGGAAAAGGGTACGCATATTGAATTTAGCAAAAGAAAGAAGATTAGTCTGAGTTTGAGGTTAAAAGTAAATCATAATAACAGGAAAAAAATTTTAACCCTAAAAAGGACAAAATTACAGTGCGCCGCCGCGTGACTAAACTAACCGCATAATTCTAGGTGGGGCACGCTCTGTTTGGTAAACATCTATAAGACTACAACAATGGTATTTTAAAATCCAAAGTACTACTATTTAACCAAACAAACCATAGCTTGCATCGGACGAGTTGATTGTGTCAGCCGCCATTAGGGCTGTTCAAGTAACCCGAAAAATCTGATAATCGAACCGAATCGATAATTAGATTAGGATTTTGGAATGTTTATATAAAAACTGAATGAACCGAATAGAACCCGAATGAACCGAATAAGCTAAAATTTTAAAAAATATTTGATTTTATTAGCCTAAAATTAAAAGACCCAAAATTTTTATAATCTTATTTGAACTTTTATAAAAGAAAAAAGTTCAAAATTGAATGGATTTCAACTACCCGAAAACCCGCAAAAAAACCTGAATCAAACCGAATCGAAATATTAGAATATAAAAACTTTAATATCAAAACCGAACCGAACCGTTTACTCCCTAGGCCGCCATGATTGATCAGACGAAAGATACAACCCACACCAGCTTCCAAGTCTTGGGCCCGAGTTCAAGCCCTTGAGGCCTTGACCCCGTCCTACATAATTCAAGTTTTTTAACTTTGGTACAACGAAAATTTGAAGCTTTACAGATTACAGTATAAAACTCCAATGACCAAAGTTTATCAGACATACAAGCTCACACAATACATGCATCGAAAATTGAATTCGAGTGCGTGATTGTTTTTTTCTAATCTAAAGAGTAAGAGTTTGAATTCTTGAATTCTCAAACATTGGAAAAAGAAATAGTACAAACTTAATTTATTATTATATTGCTTGGCAAATGGTTCTCACTTTTATATATGCCCTTTTTTGGTATAATCACAGACATTTGTATCTATTTTAATAATCTATGACTAATTTTAATTAAATACGATTTATGACTAATCCTATTCGAGTTATATCGAATCTTAATTAGGAGAAACTCTTCCAAATATATTTTCTACATTCACAATACTCGATCTCGAGACTTTACTTAAAAAATATTAAGCTTCTTTTACTTAACCCAATACATATCACTTATGGGCTCTATTTTTATGTCTTACTATTAAAGATTTTGATTGATTTTTCATGCATCAGTTACATTGTGTGTGTTTCTTTTTTTTTTTTCTTTGGATATTTTGTCCAAACTACCTACACAGTTCATGCATTTATTCATGATCTGAATGGTCTTGTTTATTTATTAATAATTCAATAATTATTTTTCTGTAAATATATATTTTGGTCAAGAATAATGAGGTCAGCGGCAGGCATTACCCTTTATGTAAGTTCTTCTATGACAATAATAAGGTTTTATGGTGAAAAATGAAAATTGTCAAAACCCCATTACTTTTTCGGTCATGGCCCATGTGTCCCAAACCCAAAAGAACAAAAGGTCCCATCGAGCCGAAGGTCAGTTAGCAGGTGTTGATAGGTAGTCCGGAGAATCAAGCCTAGGGCCGAGATTAAAAGAGTTAGTTAAGTTGGCTAGTATCAGCTGAAGTCCTTGTGATATTTACTCCCCATCCCAAACTATTGTTCTCTATTGATTTTTTTTTTGTCAATCTAACTCAACTTTCTTTATTATTTATAAAAAAGGATAAAATTAAACTTTTAAAAATATGTTTTGAAAAATTTATGATTCAAGGTTTACGAATATTATTTTAAAAACCTTTTATGACTTCATATTTTTGTGAAAAATGATGGTCATCATTTGACAAAAAAAGTCAATAGAGGATAAATAATTTGGGATTGAGGGAGTAAGCCTTTAGCTTCGTGCTCAATGTTAGAGTTTAATTTGTTCATGTATTTGCATTATAATTTTGGATGAAATAGACACCTAAGTACTTTAATTAATTACTAATTGAGGTATTTTCCAATTACAGGTGAAATAATGGAGAAATTACAAATACATGTTAAAAGAGTCCAATTTGGGATTAAAAGAAAGAAGAAAGTTCGAGCCACTAAGAGTCTCTGACGGAGCCTCTCAATGGCTGTTCACGAGTTTAGAAGTTAGAAAGTAGAGAAACCTAGCCATTTAGAAGCTACGCAAGAGCCTCTAAGTGGCCGAGTTCTAACGTGATTAAGTCAGATGCGATTTTTGCAGGAACAGTTACAACAAAAAATTCAAACTTGAATTTGACTCAGTCAAAGCCACGAGACTTCTCCCATACACCAATTAGCTGGGCTAAGGAGCTAGAAAAGACACTTTTACCCTCACTTAACTTTGTAATCATGTTTTAGGAAAGGATAGATTAGGAAATTAACAATTCTTAGTTAGATTATAAATAGCCTTAGTTCTTCTTAGAAGAGCAGTTTTTGAGTTAGTTTCAAAACGTGTAAAGCTGGGTTCTCTGGAGATTTTGAAGCAATTCTTCCAATTTTAATGAAGACTTCTCCATCTTCCATGAAAAGCTAAGTACTTCTAATCTGATTTAGCTTGTAATTGTAAATCTTCTCCATCAATGGTAAGATCTTGAACTTAAAGCTTTCAATTCTATTGTATTCTTTAATTTCCTGAGCTAATTGATCTTGGAAGTATTAGAGATAAAGTGATTTTGGGAATTCATGAGTAATGACGGCCGCATTACTTGGGCTTCTTCAATTCACTAGCTATTCTAGGCAATTTGCTATCCGTAATTGTAGATTTTGCTTAGAATCGAGTAGCAGCTAAATCTTAGATTAGATTTAGGAAAATTGAAGGGGAGAGTTACATAGAGATGCGCTAAGCTCACATGGCTCTAGTTAGCTAATATTTCTCTAGATCATAATGCTCTCTTGTGATTTAAACTTATAGCCGCTAAAGAATAGGTTGATTACGAGGGAAGAGAGTTAGATTGAGTGACCGAGCTTGCTAACTTCAACAATTAAGGAGTGATTGGGCTTAGGCGAAACTGGAGTACCTTAGGCTACGTTAACTATAATAGGATTGGATGATTAGATTAAAGATCAAGAATCAATGATCCATTAGTTGAAGTTGATTACGATTACTTACTAGATTGGAGCTCAATTACTCTAGTTTCCTTTTGATTACTTGTTGTAGATCTTGTTATTAGTTTGGTTTCTTAGTTTTGAAATTGAATTCCAAGCCGCTCTACCTTTAAATTCTAGTTTACATCTCAGTTTGTTTAGTTGATTTCTAGTTTCTGTTTTATGAGCATTTGTTCCTTTGTTTGTTGTTCGATTGTAGTGAATAAGAGTAAAGAGAAGTATAACGAGCTCCCTGTGGGATCGATCCTTACTTCCTTAGCTATATATTAGTTTAGTAAGGTTTATTTTGGAAGTACCACAACAAGCTTCACCACTCAACTTCTTCTAGCTGTCTCATTGATCGATCTGACACACAAAAACCACTACCAGTGACTCTGAGATAAGCCTTTTGCTTCAAATATTTTTCCAACACCACCAGAATGTTGAGACTTGAGAGTCGAAAGATGGAGGGAGCTACCAAGTACACCAAAATGAATGGATGTTGGTAGAGTGCCAGTTGACGTACTTTAATTAACATAAAATCCAGCAAATTTGGTTTTATGTAGTAATCAAAATGTACTTCAATCTTGAATTTTCTCTTAACCGAGTAGGTTAGAGGTTAAAGAATTCATATAAGAGGTATTAGGTTCGAAACTTGTCATTTCCTAAATAAATCTCTTTCTCTATTTCTTATGTACAAAAAAAAAATTTCAAACTACAAAGAGCATATCACATCTATAGGACTAAGACTCTTCTAAGTGTGTCAAGTAGGATTTGAATTTTTTTTTTTAAGAAAAAAATAAAGGAGAAAAAAACTACTATTACCTATGGAATATTAATTTGTTTTAATTGTCTCATATCAATTTGTTTTTAATGCCTAATAGAAGAGAATGTATGCCCCCTTCAATTTACTGGAAAATAGATAGGCCATAGGCGTTAATTCCTTGGCTCTCATTTGGGTTTGTTATCTTTAAATGATCTCAACCTTAGAGTTTGTTTGGTATTTTATTGGGAATTATTTTATATTCACTTTATATACAAAGTAATTCTCTACAAAATTTAGAATTACAATCACTTTGCATGTAATATAAGTTTGTAATAGTTGATTTAATATATAAAAGTTTTAATTAAATTATATACAAATTTTTTTGTAATATTTAGTTAAAACGTACTTTTCTTATAAAATTTATTTAAATTTCAAAATTTCCCTTTTATTTCACTGTTTTTTTTTCAAATAAAGGATAATAAAATAATTTAAAAATTTCTAATCTTTCGCAATTACGATGCAATCCACATTCAAACCTTTTCCCTATGCAAATACTTTCCCTGATCAAAGGTAAAGTGATTGTAATGGATCACTTACTTTGCATCGTTAAAATTGATACCAACTATTGTAAAGTTTTTACGGCCTTTAACTTTGTATGCAAAGTGATTAAATTACATCAAACCAAACGAGCTCTTATTTTCGTTTCTTTTTTTTTGGGTTTCAAAGTCTACATTTTCATTTAAAGGATTATTTATGTTCAGGTAATTTTTTCTATTCTATTTTGTTTATAATCTATATTTGATATTATTTTGGAGAGTTAAGGTTGAATTAATCCAATATGTGATCCTTTAATTTGTTTTTGTAGTTTATTTGGAAGATCTTGAAAACATTGATAAGAAGGTTGGTGAGAAAAATTTGGGTAATATATGTACTGAAAGTCTATCTCTACTCGACCACTTAATTCATGATCCGAGTAATTAGAAAAATTAAAAACCACCAAAGTCTTAGCAACAATGAAATTTATGAGAATATAGTAAAGATTCTTGAAACACATCGAGGTCAAGATGATGAGCCATTATCTCTAGCGATGTTTCGCAAATTGGGTTCTAATTGGGAGGCAACCAAATTCTTGTTTATGCCAAATTATTTAAAGCATTCTAAACTATTTAACTATTTTCTAGTAAAAAAAATATTTAACTATTTTATTTTATTTATTTTTTAACTGGCTGAAAAACTGTTTAGAAGTTTACAATAAAACTTTAAATATATTTCAATAGGAAAAAAAACTAATGTTTTCTATTATAATGTGTTTGCAATTTTCAATTATATGGCAAATTATTTAAAACCACGGTGTTAGGAAGGGTAGTTCATCTTGTGACCAATACGAAGAAAGATACATGTTGTTGGAGCCTATTTTGACTATGGTCATGTTTAGGACATCGGTGCGGTGCGTTTGTTACAGTTCATCGCTACTAATATTCAATGTCAACCGTACAATAATTATTTTCATCATTATTATTTTAATTTTCACCCTTTATCATCATTTCAATTGCACCGGAATCAATCTCATTACTCTCCCAAACATAGCAAAAGATGCATTTGTAGTTATTATCATAGCCCAATTTCACCTGTAATTTCCTAATTTCGCAACCAAGTAAGGACAGATGGACAATAGAAGGAACAATAATAAAATAAAAAAAATAAATAGGCATTGAGTATGAGGTACTCAACTATATTCAAGTTAACAGGTGATACTAATTCATAGACTTAATCTCGTATGTAGTTATCACAGAATTATGTGATGACGTAATTACAATCATATATTTAAAATAAAAGTATAAAACTTTATAATAGAATGTGTAAAGTTTAGAATTTGAAAATCAAAACATTTTTATTCAAGGTTAAATTTTATAAATTTGTTTTTAAATTTGATATTACGTCTTGATTTCATGTTAACTTCCACATATTTATTTTATTAATAATAAGGGATTTTTCATTACAAATTTAAAATTAAGGTAAATATATATAGTTTAAGTAAGTATAAAGTTATTTATTTATTATGTACCCAAAAAAAGTTTATTTATTTATTTATTTTTAATTTTGTTTTGAGATTTCTGTATTTATTTTTATTATTATTACACTACGAAAAAACCAAAATGGGTTGTGGGCTACGTTATGTGGGCCAAGAGCTAATATAGAGACTTTGGGCCCTAAATTTCAAGCAGAGTCATGAATCTTTCTCTTCTTTTTCTTTTGTCCCCCAGTTTAGTCTGACTGCCAGACTCTGATCTGACCCGACCCGATTGATTTTCTGAAAATATATAAGAGGTAGAAATCTCCAACCAAAGAAAAATGAAAAAAAGGTAGAAATCCTTCGAGGATTTTCTTCCATTTTACTGTTCTTACAATGAGTTCCTCAGGTCAACCACAGTAACAACAGCGAACCCATATAATCCTCTTTGCACAGCAAAACCAAAGACAGCCGAAGAAAATGGTAGCGGTTGAGTGGAGGACTTTGTTACCTGTACTAATAGTCTCTTTCTTTATTGTATACGAAGACTGGGTCTCATTTCCTTCTTGCAAGCTCCTTCCCAACATCACTGCCACCACGAACCATCCCGATGAGCATGTTGGGAGGGAAGAGGATTCGTCCGAGGATCTTAAGGTTATGGTGGTCGCCAACTTGCTCTTGCTTGGCTCTGAAGCTGGATTTGTCAACCTCCATTTCAGATATCATCACATGTCCAAGTTTTTCGAGGTCATTTTTCTTTACCCAGTTTTCTTTAGCATTTGGAAGTTTTTTTTATGAGTTCTGTATCTCATGCATTGAGTGAAAAGTGGTCGCGTTCATTGGAATTATTTTCTGGGTGCATTGAACTCTTAAGGGAAATATGAAATTTTGTTTTAGAAAAATGAGGTCTATAGTTGCCATTGATTTATCAATAACGGTTATTTCTTGTTTGAAGTCATCAGAATAAGGCTTTGTTTGGTTGTTGCTCTTTGGTACTTGCTTTCTTGTATTTGTTTTTTTCTTGTATTTTTTGTTGAAGTTGATATAATCAATAGAGTCTAGTAGTAAAAGGCAGATTCATATTTAATCAAGGACAAGGAAATAGTTAAATGTAACATACATTCAAATATAAATGTTCCATGTATGTGTAAAATTACAAATTTTTCTATGCACACAATTAATCTTGGAGTAATTTTTAATCACTTAAAGTATTATTTGGTTTTGTTCCTGTAAACATTGCTTGCTTTCGAAGTAAAAAGGAACAACTATCAGAGTTTAAAATTTTGAGATAAAAGATACTAATAATATTCTTTACTAAATATGCAATGCAGAAATCTTTCCAGAGTTTGAAGCCTGATATGCTACTAGTCTTAGGAGATATTTCTGCAAAAGGGTCAGAGTTGTCAAGGACTGAGTGGTTTTCGGTGCTTCAGCAGTTAAATGAAATTTTGGGACCATTTCTTGAACTCCCTTTACATGTTATTCTTGGGGACAGGGATGTTGGAGAATGTAGTGGTCTTGATGCGAAGTTTGTTTATTGGTTAGCTAAGAGTTTGCCAGGATTGGAATCATCTGGATGTGGTGCTTTTGAAATAAGCAATATCAGCTTTGTCTCACTTAATGCTGTAGCATTACTTTGTGGTAACAATAAACTTAGGTTTGGTGTTGAGAAGGTAATTGAAAGGGAAAGCATAGATCTACAAATGGAAACCAAAGGTACAGCTGAAACAAAGGAGGAGTCTGGCATGTACAGGGAGCTGTCTTATGACTTTGAGTGGAGAGAAAATGCTATGACATCTGGTTCTGGTCCAGTTTTGTTACTTCATTTTCCCTTGTATAGGTCAGGAAACACCTTTTTCAAGGAAGGGAGTGCCTTCAAGTCCACCATTGATCCAGCAGAACACGGTTCAACTTCCGCTGGGAGCAGGTAAATACTTCTTATCTTTCTGCACTCTCTCTATGGCTTGAGTACCATTGATTTCATTTTAGAAAGTTTCCTTATCTTTTGCATGAAATTGTTTCCTACATGTTAAAAGATACATTTTCATGATATGGTTGAGATGAATTGGAAGTTGAAGGCATGGTATTGGACATACTAAATTCAGTTCCCACAGACAATGTGGACTGCACCCACATTTTTGGACTATGTAGTTGATCAGGGTCAAGACCATCTTTTGTTGATTGGATCATAGGAGACCAAGGGGACAATAATGTTGTTACGTAAAAGACATTAGGCAAAAAATTACCCATTTTTTAAGATCTGGATTAGCATGGTATTCATGTGCCATGTAAATAAAATGAAGTCTTTCAGGGCTACTCATGTAAACTGAATTTGACTTTGTAAACTTTATTTTTTCTCATTTTTGCTGACAAAAATTTTACTTACAAACAGTTGAATTTTTTTCCAGAGGTTTTTATGAGACTGGCCCGTATGATCTATCACAAACTATCCCGCCAAATGCTACTGAATACATTTTTCATGCTCTTAAACCTAGGTAAGCATTCCGTTCCGTATCTGGAAATAATTTTCTGCTTGCTTTATCTCTGATTTTTCTATTGTCACCTGATTGTATATAAGCTTCCTACTGCTTTTATGGTTTTTGATTGTGGTTGAATTTCACCTACCAAAACTAATTCTTTCTTCCCTTCTGTTAGGGATAATTGTATGCTTTGATCAACTCTGATGCCTTTTAGAAAGCTTCTCTTGAAGATTAAATATTTACAAACTACGTTTTGAGCTGATTGGATATTATAAAATATAACTCATTATTCCCTTGAGAGACATCTTTGATGTTAGACATGGCTGCTGGCATGAAAGTAATGATGATAATGTAATTTTATTCTAGATTTGGTGGTAAAGCTTTTTTCCACCTAGCCTCTTCTCACAATCTATGATTGTTTCCTTGCTAGAGTTTCTCATTCAACATGCTTGTTATAGTATTAATATAGCTTAAGGAGACTGTGTGCCAAATTTGCATGTAAGCTCATTTTATGTTTGATATAAATTACTCACTTTCCCTTTGTATGTAGGATTATTTTTAGCGCTCACACACACGAATTCAGTGATCACACTCACCCAGATGGGACACGTGAGGTGACGGTCCCAGCCATGACATGGACAGTAAAAGATAGCCCTGGTTTTATTGTTGCAACCTTTCGAGAAAACAGAACTGCTGTAAGTATCACCTATTGTACTGTCGCTAGGGAATCTCATATATTAATAGCGTATACTTCTGCTCTGCTTCTGTTTCTATTCTGCTTATTGTGTCAAACAGACAACAATTGAAAGGTTTAAGAATATGTTTGTGGAATACCTCCCAAACAGTGTGTTGTGCATTATTCACATTGTTGCCACATTTGGTATAGCAGTAGTAGCGCATCAATTTGCAAACAGACTTGACAGAGTTGCTGATTTGACTACATAATCTCAAAATTCATATTTTGGTGGTCACGTTGAACAAGATTTGGTGGAAAAAATAAATTTTTGGATACTAGTTCTAGTGCCATTAGTGTCATATTTCATTGTCACCGCAGCTGATTGTATTTATGATATTTGAATGCATTGATTTACTACTGATACATGAACAACTAAAGTGCTCCGGGGAACATCTATTTGGCTTGTGGCCATTTGGATATCTAGTGATGCTTGGCTTATTGACAACTCAAATTAGGTGGACTGTTTATTTATCTACGGAGTGAATCCCCTCCCCTTGTTCAGATGATGATTTTGATCTCATACTCTTTTTTGTCCACAATCAAGAAATAAGAACCTTCTTCTATAACCATCGAACCATCTTCATCGGCTCTACTAAGGTGCTCACAAGGGCTAAGTTGAAATTCAATTTCAGCCCTTTCTCCTGCCTTCAGATTCACACTCTGGAATGCAATCAATTGCTTCTTGGGATTCCCATTCCCCAACCTTGCATGTCTGACAAATAGCAAAACTGGATGCTTACCTGCCATCTCTCCCGAGTTTTGAACTCCAACTGTGACTGTAAACTTGCTCTTCTGACAGAGTTCAGGACCCATCTCTGAAACTGGTACAAATCTGATAGGATTTGGCTTCCTCTTATAATCATTTGGATGCTGATTGAAGTAGAGCTTGGTTTGAGTGGCAGAGAGGAATTGGTAAGAATAATTTGAGTAGCTGAGCCCAAAACCGAAGTCAAAAACTGTTGGCCCTTCGTAGAATCTGTAAGTGCGGCCAGGGTAGCCGGAAGATGGTTCAGCTCGCATCCTCATGTCTGTCATTGATGTTGTGGTGAAACTCTGTGGATACCAAGTAACAGGCAATCTCCCGCCTGCATTGAAACATGTATTAAGTCATTAATCTATTGTTCCTAGGATTTTTCAATGGGAGTTAGTTTTAAAAACAAGCATTGCAACTGTGGGTCACCTGGGTTATGGTCCCCGAAGATGATCTCTGCTAGTGCACGTCCTCCAGCCTCACCTGGATAGCCAGCCCACAAAATGCTTCCAATATTCTGGTCATATTTGGCAAAAGATACATCTACTGGACCTCCGCAAAGAAGCACAAGAACAGCAGGCTTCTTTGCAACTCTTGCAATGCTAGTGATGAGTATATTTTGCTTCCCTGGAAGCAACAAGTCTAGACGATCAAAATCTTCCCTCTCTTCGGTTTGATCAAGTCCCATAATTAACACCACCTGATCTGCTTCTTTTGCTATTTTAACCGCTTCATCAATTGAAGGAGAAGAACAACTTACTGTGTTACAGCCTGGGTGGTACCTGGTGTTCTTCACATACTTCTGCAATGCTTGTAATGGTGTAACAGTTTCACAAGGTGGGCCTTCATAATTTCCTAGAAGTGTGTGGGGAACATTTGCATTGGGACCTATTACTGCAAGGGACCTGGTTTTTGCTTTTGAAAGAGGCAGAAGTCTGGCAGAGTTCTTTAAAAGGACAATGCCATCTTGAGCAGCATCAAGGGCTAGGCGCTGGTGCTCTGCAGAACAGACTTCCTTGAAACCAATGTTGCCAAAAGGTTGTTTAGCTGGATTACCATTGAAAAGCCCCAGTCTCATCCTTACGGAAAAAAGGTTCTCTAGAGCTCTATCTATCTGGGATTCAGGTAATTTATTCTTTTTTACTGCAGATTCTGTATGGTCCTGCAAATATGTACCGCAGTTGACATCCATTCCTGTAAATTTGTTGATTCAAAATTTACTTTAGCAGACAAATAGGACCATGTGTGATCTGCTTGCCAATATTCTTAGCAATGACATGAGCCACTTTGCTGCATGTCATCCTTTTTGGCTGATCAAAGAATCCAATGTAACTAGAAGTCCACTGAAATTGAAAACATGTCAAGAATCAAACCCTTACCAGCTTTGAGGGCATAAGCGACTGCATCCTCAGGTGATTTTGCAAATCCCTGCTTCTCATACATATTTTGGACTGCATCACAATCTGACACAATATACCTAATATGTTCAACCCATCAATGCAAAGAGTATTAGTTCATTACTCGTTCATGATTGTCGAAGTTTTGTGGGTTACAAGTTAATGAAAATATTTACCCTTGGAAATCCCATTTTTCTCTAGCTGTTTTCGTCAAGAGATTGTAGTCTGCGCAGTTGGGAACTCCGTTTACCCGATTGTATGCACACATTATTCCGCTAGCTCGTCCCTCTTGTATGCGGCCATAGAATGGAGGTTGGTATGTATCGGCTAAATCCTGCAATGTTACCTGAAGCCAACGGTAAAAAACAAAGGAATCCATCAGAATTCAGAAAACTAAAGTACCATGGACATGGAAGCTTCGGGAATTTATTGACGAAGGAAATTTTGGCAAAATGGCTAACATGAGCTTAAGATGTTCAAAGAATACGGTTAAATTAAAGCACAAAGAAACAAAGTTGGAGAGCTTTGTCTCAAAAGGTGACTTACATTGGCATCAAAGATAAATCGACTGACACCCTTCCAGCTATCCAGGTCATATGCCGTGAAATGTTTGCAGCAAGCTGACGCTTGAAGATGCTCCCCAAGCTTCCCCCCTTCAAAGGAATCTCCTTGAACACCTCTCACGAATGACATTGCATACTTCCCTGAAACCAGTGGATCCTCACCGGGTGTCTCCTGCCCTCTGCCCCACCTTGGATCCCTGTATATGTTAATATTTGGTGCCCAAAATGTCAGCCCCCTTGCTTGTCCTGCGTTAAATAATGCTCTTGCTTCTCTCCCAATGACCTACGCACCATTATTAGAAAAAACAACGTAAAAGATCCAAGCAACAGCTTTATAATTTTGTTATAGGGCCTAGGGGAGACTCCAAATCTTATGTGCTTGAACTAATCTCAGTCTAAGCACTCACTATATATTGCTTTTGATTCATATTTTTCTTAAATTATCCGTGTCTGACATATATCTGACAGACATGAATATGTAGATTTGATCCTCTCTATAAATGAAAATTTTAGAAACAAGTTAAACGTACTTGTCTTGGACATGTACCAATGTCGCTTATTACTAACAAGAGACCAAACACTTTGGATAAATCATGTTAACAGTGGAATGTGAGTTAAAACACTCACTTGACCAATGCGATACCAAAGTTGGGCGTCAAAGGAAGCAGCGGTAAGAATGACTTGGGGGAAACTTGTGGCAGCTCGGATCTTCCCATTGAACTGGATCCCATAGGTGGAGTTGGAAACGAAGGCGATGCCATGTAAGGCTTCGGACCACCACTGGTAGGCAGGGATGCCAAGTCGCGGAATGGGAGGGGCAGTGTTAACTAGCTGGGATATTTTTTCATCAAGCGTGAGCCTGGATATTATGTCATGAACTCTGTGGCTGATTGGCAATTTGGTGTTGCAAAAAGGGTAGAGTTTGGATAATGGGTTTGATGGGTCACAGGTGACCGGAGGCTGAGCTGATTCAGCTAAAAGGAGAAGTGAAGTAAAGAGAAGGAAAGATGTTGGACAGAGCTTGAGGAGCTTCATGGCTACGAACCTTGCTTGAGAAGTGAAGAAAGTTGAGTGTTGGAGCTCAATTTATAGTATCAAGAGGAATATGGATCGGTTGACTTTGTTTACTTGAACATGACAAAATTGGCTTTATTGTTTGTAAACAAATTTGCCATGGATAGGAGAAATGTGCCTTTCAAATTGTTATTAGCGTGAAATGTCAAAAGAGTAAGATTATGCTTAATTTCGTAAAGCCATTTAGATTAGAGTAAACATCATTGTTGGTCCCTTTAGCTTTGCTTATACTCTATTTTGGTCCCTATAGTTTAAAATGTTCTATTTTGATCCTTACATTTTGAAAGTCAAACTATTTTGGTCCTTCCATTAGTATTTTTATTTATTTGACTTTTAAGTGCTAATTTATTACACATTTGCTATTATGATACTAATTTTTTAGGTGAAATTTATTTACTTATGACTTTAAAGAATATATTAATATTTAAAAGTAAAAAATATTTATTAAAAAAATTGATGGAAGGGCCAAAAATGGTTTAATTATCAAACTATAAGGGCCAAACTATAACTTTATAAATTATAGGGGTCAAAACAGTTTGACTTTCAAATTACAGGGACCAAAATAGAATATTTCAAACTGTAAGGACTAAAATAGAATTTGAGTCAAATTTTGAGGATCATTTGTGCTATTTACTCTATAGATTATTATGCTTCAATAAAGACGGGATCCAGACTAATCGCCAGAATTTATGTAAATTATGGCTAATAAACAAATTCCAATTGGCTCATGCTTCAAACAATGCTTCAAACAATTATAGACAAACTGAAGAGAAAATTTGAAAAATAAATAGGATACAATACAAGGGATAAGCTTCTTGATTTTTTTTTTGTGGCCAGAAGGGATAATAAGCTTTTTATTGGAGGATATTTTAGAATACTGCTGTAAAAATTCTCAAAAATGAATGACTTCATGAATATTTTAGTTTCATATTTCAACCAATTATTACTTGGAATTTTATGAAATAAAATTTGTTACCTATCATTACTCGAGGAATGTATACCTCGGATCCTGTGATGCAGAACGATCGTAGCAGACAGTTACGTATGAAAGGACAGCTAATCATTGTAAGCATCTTGAATTTTTAATCAAAAAATGAAATTCCTTCTCTGGCTATCTGATATTTTCTCTCTTTTCCCCTGTTTTTATAATTTCTGGGCACGTTCTTCCTCTTCTTTAATCCATTATTATCCATTTTTCTATCATGTTGAGTGTTACATAATTTAGTATAAATACTTTTTTTTCCCTCCAACTTGTCTTTAGTTTTCTAGAGAAGAAAATCGCAAGGTTTTGCTAATATGTAATTTCAACAAACCTGACCCAGTTGGAACTTGGAACTTTCTCGGTTCCTCCTCTCATCCTACGTTTAGATTCGATAAAACAGTGACCAATCGCATGGTTCTTTAATTAGTGAATTTCTTTCCATTTTTATATTTATTCATTGGATGAAAAGATCGAGTCATCTAAGTAATATAGATAATTGTTAGGGTTGGTGATTCAAGTCTCTAAAAGATTTGATTAAGAGATATTTTAGGAATATTATTTAATGAGTAAAAATACTCGTGGGTCAAGAAATCTAATGAGAATAAGATTTCTTATTTTCCAAGTTTGGATGAGTATAAATAATAAGTATCTCATTAGAGTTTTATATGAGAAATATGTAAATAAAGTTATAGGATTTTGAAGTGAGGCACCCCATAAAACAAAATGATGGTTCTATGAGTGTGCATTGTTTCTTTGTTTGAAGATTGGTTTAGGTGTGAGATAGAGCAAGAGTGCTCATAATTGTTTATTTCTGGCTCATGATTGTTTGTTTGGATGATTTGATTGATAGTGAGTGAGTGCTTAAGTGAATTGATTATTAATATAATCTCTATAACTAGTGGATCTTTTATATCATTTGTAGATGTAGGTAAGTTGAGTGCCGAACCACGTAATTTCTTATGTCTTCTTTAGATGATTTATTTTTTTATTATACTTTTACTCATGTGATTGGTTAGATGGTTGATTAATTAGGGTTCAGGACCTAACAAATATTATCAGAATGAGGTGACAAGGTTGTGAGGATTGGTTTGACGAAGACGCAATATCAAGTTGGAGCCAAGTTAGAAGTCGAGACATAACTTAGTTAGAACTCAATTGGAGTTGTGTTGAAGATTGTGGCGATAAAGATATTCACTTGTTTGTGTTCAAATTGAATGTGGATGGAATGCAAGATCGATCGGATTTGAATTTGATCCATGAAGATACTGCAATGAAGATGAAGCCACACAAGAAGATTGATATAAAATTTTCATTGTAGGTGGAGCCAAGCATATTCCAATGGCGATTGAAAATTGAAGATTTAGAGGAATTTAATTCAAGATGAAGATTGTTAGGGTTGATGACTCAAATTTGCAGAAAATTTGATTAAGATATATTTTAGGGATATTACTTAATGAGTAAGAATACTTGGGGGCCAAGAAATCTAATGAGAATAGGATGTCTTGTTTTCCAAGTTTGAGTGAGTATAAATAGTGAGGGTCTTATTAGGGTTTGAGAGAAAAATGTAAGTAGAGTTATATAGTTTTAAGGTGAGGCACCCTATAAGACAAAAGGAGGGTCTTATAAGTGTGTATGTTAGAATGTTTGTTTGTTTGAAGATTGGTTTGTGTCTGAGATCGAGCAAGAATGTTCATGATTGTTTGTATGGATGATTGGATTGATAGTGAGTATGTGCTCGAGTGAATTGATTGTTGATATAATTTCAATAACTAGTGAATCTTTTATCTCATCTGTGAATATAGGCAAGATAAGTTGAGTACCGAATCACATAATTTCTTGTGTCGTCTTTAGATAATTTATTATTTAATTATGCTTCCGCTTACGTGATTGGTTAGATGGTTGATTAATTAGGGTTTGGGACTTAACAATAATTTCTTAAGAAAGTTTGATGAAGGTATTACATTTTGATATTTTTGGTTAAATACTTGATTTGTCAATAATTACACTGATTCTTTGAACTTATGCTTATATTTGGTAGAAAAGAAGAAAATAGTAAAGTAAAAAAAAAAGGTAAGGAAAAGAAATAGGTAAGGAAAGGAAAGAAATTTATTTATATTTCCTTTCTTATGTTTGGTTTGGTAGTAAGGAAAGAAATAAAAAGAAAAGAAAAAAATTGATTATTTCTTTTGTTTTATGTAACCAAGAAATTGGAACAAAAGACAATTTATTTTAATTAATATGATAATTTTATCATTATTTATTTTTTAATTAAAAATTTACTTTCAATATCTTTTACCTATAATGATAAATTTTGTAATTGGAAATAAATTTTAAGAGTGTAATAGTTATTTCTATGTGTTAAACTCAACAATCACCTTTTTTTCTCTCCTATTTCCATCTAATTTGGGTGGAAATGAGTTTTAAGGAAATGAACTCTCTCATTTCCCTCTTATTTCTTTTCTTAGATGCATTTTTATCCTACCAAACAAAAGAAAATTATATTTCCTCACTCACTTTCTCTTCACACCCTTTCTTTCTTCTCTATTCCCTTCATATCAAACACAGTATAAAGAAGAGAGCTTTTATGCCATAACTTAATGAAATATGTAAATCAAGTTTATGGGATTTTTTATTATAATCTGAACTTCACATTGAACTGAGAAGGTCCATTAATTCATTTCAGGACATATATTTCACAAAAATATGCTTAACAATGCAAATAAGTAAAAGAATTTCAAAATTCTTGGGAGGGCCGTGGCTCCCTCGTGCTTGGATACGGCTACGCCGCTAGTATCAGATGAGAAAAGGACTGTAATCTCTGATTCTTTGTCTCCAATGCTCAAGAAATGAGACCCTTCATCTATCACCATCAAACCATCTTCATTTGCACTGCTCAGATGCTCACAGGGGCTCAACTCAAACTTAATTTCAGCTTTTTCCCCTGCTTTTAGATCAACACTGTTGAATCCGACCAACTGCTTCATTGGCTTCCCATTGCCGGGCTTATCTTGCCTCACAAACAGCAACACTGCGTGTTTGCCTGCCATCTCACCATTGTTTTGAACTCCTACCGTGACTGGGAATTTGGTCTTTTCGCAAAGTTGTGTTCCCATCTCTGAAACTGACTTGTATCCAACTGCCAATTTATCATTTGACTGATTGTTTAAATACACCTTGTTTTTTGTTACAGGGAGAAATTCATAAGAATAATTTGAGTAGCTGAGACCGTAGCCGAATTCGAAAACCTTTGGCCCTTGGTAGAACCTGTAAGTGCGTCCGGGATATCCTGAAGATGGTTCTGGACGGAATCTCATGTCTGTCATTGGTATTTTAATGAAACTTTGTGGATACCAAGTAACGGGCAATCTCCCTCCTGCATACAAGTATAACAGGGCATACCTTCTTTATATCATGCAAGGAGAGGAAAGTCCTTTTATCCTACAAGCTTTGTAAATGAAACTTCACCTGGATTGTGATCACCAAATATGATTTCTGCCAAAGCCCGACCTCCAGCTTCACCAGGGTAACCAGCCCATATAATGCTTCCAATTTTTTTGTCTTCCTTGGCAAAGGTTATGTCTACTGGACCTCCACAAAGAAGCACCAAAATTACAGGCTTAGTTGCAGCTCTTGCAATGCTAGAAATCAGCTTCTGTTGATTTCCAGGAAGAACCAAGTCCACCCGATCGTGAGCCTCCCTCTCTTGGGTTTGATCCAATCCCATTACCAACACCACCTGGTCTGCTCCTTCTGCTATCTTTACTGCTTGATCTGTCAAATCAGAAGAACAGTTAACTGTACTACAACCTGGGTGATAATTAGTGTTCTTGACATAACTTTGCAATGCTTCCAAAGGCGTAACAGGCTTGCAAGGAGGGCCAGCATAGTTTCCGACTAGTGTTTCTGTAGAATTGGCATTAGGGCCAATTACAGCAAGGGAAGTAGTATCTGATTTTGAAAGTGGAAGGAGTCTGTCAGTGTTCTTTAGAAGGACAATGCCATCCCGAGCAGCCTCAAGGGCAAGATTCAGGTGTTGTTGGGAGCAGACTTGGTCAGAACCAATGTTACCAAAAGGCTGTTTAGTTGGATCGCCATTGAAAAGCCCGAGCCTCATTCTAATCGAGAAAAGGTTGTGGAGGGCTCTATCTATATCAGTAACAGACACTTTTTTCTTTTCAACGGCTGATTTGGTGTAGTTCTTCAAATATTCACCGCAGTCAACATCCATTCCTGTGAAATTGATTGACAAAAAATTCAGATGAGGTCATTCATCAGCTTAAAACACAGAGTTGATGGAACAACAAGTGCTGAATCCTTACACACCAGCTTTAAGAACATCAGCTACGGCGTCCTCCGGTTCTTTGACATATCCTTGTTCATCATAAATGATGGAGACAGCGTCACAGTCTGCGGTGATATACCTGAGTAATTTGAAACCAAACTGAGAATCATCTTTCTGAACGACCATGCAGATGGATAGTTTTCTGCATTCGTGTCATTGTTATTTCTAAAGGGGAAAAACTTCTCATCAATGATATTGCATGTTATTACCCATTGAAGCCCCACTTCCCTCGGGCTGTTTTGGTTAAGAGATTGTAATCTGCACAGTTTGGAACTCCATTTACACGATTGTAAGCACACATTACCCCACTGGCTTTTCCCTGCTGTATGCAACTCCGGAATGGAGGCTGATATGTATCTGCTAAATCCTGTACAGTAACCTAAAATCCAGGAAAAATAAAAAGCAGCAGATCAATGCTAATAAAATAAATAGGTTGAAAAGTTAAGTCAAAATTTTGGAAGTCACACTTACATTCGCATCATAGACAAATCGGTTAATGCCTTTCCAATTATCCAAATCATAGGCTGTAAAATGCTTACAACAAGCTGAAACTTGGAGACTCTCACCAAGCTTCCCTCCTTCAAAAGAGTCCCCTTGTATTCCTCTAACAAATGACACTGCATACTTCCCTGCAACTAGTGGGTCCTCACCAGGAGTTTCTTGGCCTCTTCCCCACCTTGGATCCCTGAATATATTGATATTTGGTGTCCAAAATGTCATCCCTCTTGCTTGGCCAGCATTGTATATTCCTCTAGCTTCTATTCCAGTTGCCTGCTTCTATAAATGAATATGAATAATGCAGAGAGAGATAATTTGTCTCTAAGTTATGCATTTCTAAGTTAACTAGGTTTTCTGTTAACAGATTGAATATTCAAATCGTTCACTTGTAGCGTTACTAAATAATAGATAGATGGAGTGCTAGTTTCAGGACTTGCCAGACCAATGCGGTACCAAAGATAAGGATCAAAGGAAGCAGCAGTGAGAATGACTTGTGGAAAACTGGTTGCAGCTTGAATTGTCCCATTGAAACGGATACCTTGGCTTATGTTGGCCACGAAGGCGACCCCATGTAAGGCTTCGGACCACCATTCATAGCCAGGGATGCCGAGTCTTGAAATGCCAGGAGCTGAGTTAACAAGTTGAGATATCTTCTCATCCAACGTGAGTCTTGAGATCAGGTCTTCAACTCTTTGGCTGATGGGGAGGGTAGTCTCGCAAAAAGGGTAGGATTTGGTTTGTGGATCAGATGATTCACAGGAGAATGGAGGCTGATCGCTGGACTGAGCTGAGACGAGAAGCAGCACTGAAGTAATGTAAATTAGAATAATGAGAACGAGCTTTTTGACTTTCATTTTGTAACTTTCTATATGCATGCACTTCTAACATAGGCACAGCATATTTCTTGGATCATCGAGGAATTTGGACATTTTGGTTCTCATTCTCTTACTGATTATGTGGAATCAATGTCCTGATTACTTTTGTAGATGAAGAGAAAAGAGTTGCAAAGAAAACGAAATTTCACTTGCATAATTTGCAAATAAAAGCATCACCGATTTGCTTGGGAGTAAAGCATCAACTTGTATGCAAAAGAAACTAACTGTAGGACCAGCAAGAAATGTAACTCTTAGACAAGATTGTTTGTCCCTGACTGTTTCAGTCAATTCCACAGAAATGATCTTATGCTGTGATATTAGTAGACATCAAGACGTTCACTCTTCATCCATTCCCAAAATCATACTTTACCTGAGGAACATGACTCGTAAACTTTTTTCCTTTTTACTTCAATTATAAACCAAAATTGTCCAGATCTTGGTGATCAGTGTGGCAACTTTTATTAGTAACATGGTGCCTTTGTAGTTTGGTTACCAGAAAAATGAAATCTATTAATATATATTGATTTTTGGTTTGGTTAACCAGAAAGGAGAAAGATACCATATTAATTAAGCCTCACGTTTCCATAAATGAAAGGTAGATAGATGTCTGAATATCCTTAAACCCTAAGAGAATAGCATGCACATATCACACCCTACCAATCTACTCTATTTACCAATCAATAATGTAACCACTTTTGTATACCCTGTTCTGTTTCATCAGGGTCCCCTACTAAACTCGACATTTGTCATGTTTCTAATAGTAAAAGCTGTAATTAAAGAAGGCAATGTCAAAACCATTTCTTAAACAAGAATGCTTGATGGAGGATGATGATAGCTTAATCGCCAATGACAGTGGTGATGTGAGATTATCAAATATCAAGCAATTGTAATGCGTATGTGCTACGTACTATTTGCTTAGCCTTCAAAACTGTATACAACTTCGGAAATAGGTTCAGTTTCAGACATGCTATGATTTTCTCTGGCAGGTACTAGTACTATGGTTTTCTAGATCATCATGGCTTTAGGGTTATTCTACTTCTCATTTTTTTTACTGCTGTCTTCATTCGCTTATAAATTCTAACTTTGCAGCTGAAGAAAAGGAATTTTAGGAAAAAGAAAGTGTTACTTGTTACAACTAAAGCTTCAATTGGGCAGTAAGCGAAAATGATTCTAAGAGGAGACAAAACAGCTTTTTATTGGATGGATGGCAGTCGAAACATAGATGGAGAAGTATGGTTCATTAGCTGTAAAATGTGATCCACTGTAGGAAGAGCTGACGCTTTGTATCATATAACGACTGTAATCTCTAATTCTTTGTCTCCAGTGCTTAAGAAATGAGACCCTGCTTCTACTACCATCAAACCATCTTCATTGGCTCTGCTAAGATGCTCACAAGGCCTCAACTCAAATTCTATTTCAGCCCTTTCGCCTGCTTTCAGATTAACACTCTGGAATCCAATCAATTGTTTCATTGGCCTCCCTTCACCAGCCTTCGATTGCCTCGCAAAAAGCAACACCGGATGCTTACCTACCATCTCTCCATGATTTTGAACTCCAACTATGACTGGTAATTTTCTCTTCTCACAAAGTTCTTTTCCCATCTCTGAAACTGGCATGTAGCTGACAGAAGTTGAGTTCTCAACTATTCGATCACTTGACTGATGATTTAAATAGACCTTGTTTTGTGTTTGAGGGAGAATATCATAAGAATAATCTGAGTAGCTGAGACCGGAACCAAATTCAAAAACCTTTGGTCCTTGGTAGAATCTGTAAGTGCGTCCAGGATAGCCTGTAGATGGTTCAGGACGCATTCTCATGTCTGTCATCGGCACTTTAGTGAAACTTTGTGGATACCAAGTAACTGGCAACCTCCCTCCTGCATATAAAAGTGAAGTATACCACTTTAGTAAATTTATCTCACAATGCTTTCAGTTTATCAGGCAAAAAGGAAATTAATTACATCATAGAGCCTTATGAATGAGACTTCACCTGGGTTGTAATCACCAAATATAATTTCTGCCAGTGCAAGCCCTCCAGCTTCACCTGGATACCCAGCCCATAGAATGCTTCCAAAGTGCTTATCATATTTAGCAAAAGTTATGTCGATTGGACCACCAGATAGAAGCACCAAAATAACAGGATTCTTAGCAGCTCTTGCAATACTAGTGATCAGGTTCTGTTGCTTTGCTGGAAGAACCAAGTCTACACGGTCAAAATCTTCCCTCTCTTGAGTTTGATCCAATCCCATTACTAGTACCACACGGTCTGCTTCTTTTGCGATATTGACTGCTTGATCTGTAAAAGTAGAAGAACAATTAACTGCACCACAGCCTGGATGATACTTGGTGTCCTTAACATAGCTTTGAAATGCTTGCAGTGGCGTAATAGATTTGCAAGGAGGGCCTGCATAGTTTCCAACAAGAGTTTTTGCAGCATCGGCGTTAGGGCCTATTACCGCAAGGGAAGCAGTTTTTGTTTTTGAAAGTGGGAGGAGTTTGTCAGTGTTTTTCAGAAGGACAATGCCATTGCGAGCAGCCTCAAGGGCAAGATTCTGATGCTCTTGGGAACAGACTTGCTCTGAGCCAATGTTTCCAAAAAGCTGTTTAGTTGGATTGCCGTTGAAAAGCCCCAGCCTCATTCTAACAGAGAAAAGGTTGTGGAGAGCTCTGTCTATTTCAGATACAGGCAATTTTCTCTTTGTAACAGCTGATTTGGTGTAGTTCTTCAAATAGTTACCACAGTTGACATCCATTCCTGTAAAATTCATTGATGATGAACCATTTCTAGAACCGTTAAACATCATTTGCTTTGCATACTGACCTAATTTTTTGTTCTAAACTAAACCCTAGTTTTTGATGACCATAAACCAGCATATCATAGATTAAAATGGTCACTAACACTGACAAAAGTTTAAGATATAGAGTTGATTTAGCGACAAAACTACTCAAATACCAGCTTTAAGAACATCAGCCACAGCATCCTCTGGTAATTCAGCGTATCCTTGTTTCTCATGAATGATGGAGACAGCATCACAGTCAGAGGTGATGTACCTAATTAATTTTTTAACCAAGAAAAGCACTGAATCAACATTGTGAATGAAGTCATGAACATGTTGTTGTATTAGTGTACTAATTGTTTTGTCATTATTTTTTATTACCCATTGAAACCCCACTGGCCTCTGGCCGTTTTCGACAAGAGATTGTAATCTGCACAATTGGGGACTCCATTAACACGATTGTAAGCACACATTATCCCACTGGCTTTCCCTTGCTGTATGCAACTCTGGAAAGGAGGCTGATATGTATCTGCTAAATCCTGTAAACTGACCTGAAATCCAGGAAACAGATAAATGGAATCTTGGAAATTGATTCAGAAACAAACAAATACTAACAAATAACAACAAATCACAAATAAAGTTACCTTCGCGTTGAAGACAAACCGATTCACTCCTTTCCAGTTATCCAAATCATAAGCAGTAAAATGCTTACAGCAAGCTGAAGCTCGAAGATGCTCACCGAGCTTCCCTCCTTCAAAAGAGTCCCCTTGAAATCCTCTCACAAATGACACTGCATACTTCCCTGTAACCAGTGGATCCTCACCAGGCGTTTCTTGCCCTCTTCCCCACCTAGGATCCCTATATATATTAATGTTTGGTGCCCAAAAAGTCATGCCATTTGCTTGTCCAGCATTGTATAGTCCTCTAGCTTCTATTCCAACTGCCTGTAAAGTAGTCATGAACTGAAAAATAAATACTACAAGAACATGAAAAGAAAAGGGTTCTCGTCTTTTGAATTATAGCACATGCCTGACCAATGCGGTACCAAAGATGAGCGTCAAAGGAAGCGGCAGTGAGAATGACTTGAGGAAAACTGGTGGCAGATTGAATTGTTCCATTGAAACGGATACCTGTGGTTACATGGGTCGAAAAGGCAACACCATGTAAGGCTTCGGACCACCATTGATAGGCAGGGATGCCGAATCTTGGGATGGCAGGAGCTGTGTTAATGAGTTGGGATATCTTTTCGTCTAACGTCAGCCTGGAGATAAGGTCCTGGACTCTCTGGTTGATGGGAAGAGTAGTTTTGCAGAAAGGGTAGGATTTGGTTAGTGGGTCTGACGCGTCGCAGGAGAATGGAGGCTGAGTTGAGCCAGCCAACACGAGTCGCAACAGTGAAGTAATGTGAATGAGAGTGAGGAGATAGAGCTTTTGGAACTTCATTTTTAGGATCTTGATAGAGCTGAAAGCGATTGTAGAGAGACGAGAAGTGTGCCAGTGTGAGGAGCTTTGGAGTACGTCTTATAGGACCAACAAAGTCATTGTCGGACTAAATATTTTGACTAGATGTTACAGTCAGAAAACTCACCTTACTTATGATCTTAATAATAAGAAAAAGACAGATTATGTTTCATATTTCACTCTTTTACGCTCACTTTTCACTTTCAGATCTCAGGTTTAATCATTGGACCTAAAAATTTTTTGTAATTTCATAAAAGGAGTACGAAATCTGTTTTAAGAAATGATATGTTGCATGATTGAGTCCTATGTAATAAATTTCCATTTCTGTACATAGTTTAGTACATTTATTAAGGTAAACTTTTGCAATTTGTAGTCTCCTTTAACACAATCCGGCTTTAGCTCTGTTTTATATGTTGGACGCTTTGTATTGTAAGCCAATATTGGTCGAGATATAGGGGACCATTTATGGCGCTTTCTTCAGGAATGATGAATTCTTAGTTAACCAGACAAAGAAAAGGTTATTAATCCAGGTTACAGCCTCTGCCTCTGTTTCGATTAATGAAAATAGCAGTTGAACAAGACAACAATGCCTGACGGAGGACGCTTACTTAACCAGAGCGTTGATCCTGTTAGATGTAAACCAATCAATTCATAATTTCCAAGTCAAATTGATGAAAAATGCAACGTACTCTTAGAACTCTTAACTAAATCCCTTCAAAAAATTGTTAATCATGTTTGCGATTGATATTAAGGGGCAAACAAGAATCCCTGAAAAGAGAGCAGAATAGCTTGTAGAAAAGCTGTTCGTCTCCAGGATCACAAAAAGTTTCAGAATGAGAGGCTATCAGAACCAATAGGATTAGTCATATGGCTGTTGACAGATACAAAATGTGATAATGAAAATTTGTCTTGCCATTTATTTGGCAGGTTTCCGAGATCATCATGGCTTTAGACTTATACTAGTTCTCATTTTTTAACATCATCATGGTTTTAGACTTATGCTGGTTCTCATTTTTTTTTTTTTTGCTGCTTTCTTCATTCGCTTATAAATTCTAAAGCTTAAATTTGGCATTAAGTAAAAATGATTCTAAAAGGAGACAAGACAGCTTTTTATTGGATGGATGGCAGTAGAATATAGATAGAGAAATATGGTTCATTGGTTGTAAAATGTGATCCGCCGTTGGATGAGCCAGCCCTTTGTATCATATAACTACTGTAATCTCTGATTCTTTGTCTCCAATGCTTAAGAAATGAGGCCCTTCTTCTACTACCATCAAACCATCTTCATTGGCTCTGCTAAGATGCTCACAAGGGCTTAACTCAAATTCAATTTCCACTCTTCCCCCTGCTTTCAGATTAACACTGTGGAATCCAACCAATTGTTTCATTGGCCTCCCTTCACCTGCCTTCGACTGCCTCACAAATAGCAACACCGGTTGCTTACCTGCCATCTCTCCATGGTTTTGAACTCCAACTACGACTGGGAATTTTCTCTTATCACAAAGTTCTTTTCCCATCTCTGAAACTGGCATGTATCTGACAGGATTGGAGTTCTCAACAATTTGATCACTTGACTTATGATTTATATAGACCATGTTTTGTGTTACAGGGAGGATATCGTAAGAATAATTTGAGTAGCTGAGACCGTATCCAAATTCAAAAACCTTTGGTCCTTGGTAGAATCTGTAAGTGCGTCCAGGATAGCCTGTAGATGGTTCAGGACGCATTCTCATGTCTGTCATCGGCACTTTAGTGAAACTTTGGGGATACCAAGTGACTGGTAACCTCCCTCCTGCATATAAATATAAACCATACCACTTTAGTAAATTTATCTCTAGTAAAAGAATATGTCATTGTCATGCTTTCAGTTTATCAGGCAAAAAGGAAATTAATTACATCATAGAGCCTTATGAATGAGACTTCACCTGGGTTGTGATCACCAAATATAATTTCTGCCAGTGCAAGCCCTCCAGCTTCACCTGGATAACCAGCCCATAGAATGCTTCCAAAGTGCTTATCATATTTAGCAAAAGTTATGTCGATTGGACCACCTGATAGAAGCACCAAAATAACAGGATTCTTAGCAGCTCTTGCAATACTAGTGATCAGGTTCTGTTGCTTTGCTGGAAGAACCAAGTCTACACGATCAAAATCTTCCCTCTCTTGGGTTTGATCCAATCCCATTACTAGTACCACATTGTCTGCTCCTTTTGCGATATTCACGGCTTGATCAGTCAAAGCAGAAGAACAATTAACTGCACTACAACCTGGATGATACCTGGTGTCCTTCACATAGCTTCGAAATGCTTGCAGTGGTGTAATAGATTTGCAAGGAGGGCCTGCATAGTTTCCAGCAAGTGGTTTTGCAGAATTGGCACTGGGGCCAATTACAGCAAGGGAACCAGTTCTTGTTTTTGAAAGTGGGAGGAGATGGTCAGTGTTTTTCAGAAGGACAATGCCATTGCGAGCAGCCTCAAGGGCAAGATTCTGATGCTCTTGGGAACAGACTTGGTCTGAGCCAATGTTGCCATAAAGCTGTTTTGTTGGATTGCCATTGAAAAGCCCCAGCCTCATTCTAACAGAGAAAAGGTTGTGGAGGGCTCTGTCTATTTCAGATACAGGCAATTTTTTCTTTTTAACAGCTGATTTGGTGTAGTTCTTCAAATAGTTACCACAGTTGACATCCATTCCTGTAAAATTCATTAATGAAGATTTCAGATGATGCTATTAATCTCCATCAACTAAAACCATTTCTAGAACTGTTAACATCCTTTACCTAACACAGAAAAAAATTTAAGATATAGAGTTTTAGCAAGAAAACAGCTCAATACCAGCTTTAAGAACGTCAGCCACAGCATCCTCTGGTAATTTAGCATATCCTTGTTTCTCATGAATGATGGACACAGCATCACAGTCAGAAGTGATGTACCTAATTAATTTTTCAACCAAGAAAGCACTAAATCAACTTTGTGAATGAAGTCATTAACATGTTTTTGTATTATTGTATTTGCTACTGTCCAAAGGACAAAAGACCTTGACATTATTACCCATTAAAATCCCACTGCCCTCGGGCTGTTTTCGACAAGAGATTGTAATCTGCACAGTTGGGGACTCCATTAACACGGTTGTAAGCACACATTATCCCACTGGCTTTCCCTTGCTGTATGCAACTCTGGAATGGAGGCTGGTATGTATCTGCTAAATCCTGTAAACTGACCTGAAATCCAGAAAACAGATAAATGGAATCTTGGAAACTGATTCAGATACAAACAAATACTAACAAATAACAACAAATCATAAATAAAGTTACCTTCGCGTTGAAGACAAACCGATTCACTCCTTTCCAGTTATCCAAATCATAAGCAGTAAAATGCTTACAGCAAGCTGAAGCTCGAAGATGCTCACCGAACTTCCCTCCTTCAAATGAGTCTCCTTGAATCCCTCTCACAAATGACACAGCATACTTTCCTGTAACCAAAGGATCCTCACCAGGCGTTTCTTGCCCTCTTCCCCACCTTGGATCCCTATATATATTAATGTTTGGTGCCCAAAAAGTCATGCCATTTGCTTGTCCAGCATTGTATAGTGCTCTAGCTTCTATTCCAACTGCCTGCAAAGTAGTCATAAAGTGAAAAATGAATACTAGAAAAACAGAAAAGTAAAGGGGTTCTTGTCTTCTGAGTTGTAGCACATGCCTGACCAATGCGGTACCAAAGATGGGCATCAAAGGAAGCGGCAGTGAGAATGACTTGAGGAAAACTAGTAGCAGATTGAATTGTTCCATTGAAACGGATACCCGTGGTTACGTCGGTCAAAAAGGCAACACCATGTAAGGCTTCGGACCACCATTGATAGGCAGGGATGCCGAGTCTTGGGATAGCAGGAGCTGTGTTAACGAGTTGGGATATCTTCTCATCCAACGTCAGCCTGGAGACAAGGTCTTGGACTCTCTGGTTGATGGGGAGTGTAGTTTTGCAGAAAGCGTAGGATTTGGTTAGTGGGTCGGATGTGTCGCAAGAGAATGGAGGCTGAGTTGAGCCAGCTAAAACGAGTTGCAGCAGTGAAGTAATGTGAATGAGAATGAGGAGATACAGCTTTTGGAACTTCATATTTTTTATCTCGTTTGAGCTGAAAACGAGTCTAGAGACAAGAGAAGTGTGCCAGTCTGAGGATCTTTAGAGCACATCTTATAGGACCAACAAGGTCGTTGTTGGACAACATAGTTTGACTGCTGATGTAACAGTCAAACAACTCAACTGGCCGTAAATTATTATCTTAATGAGAATAAGAGAGATTATGTTTCATTTTTCACTCTTTTACGCTGGCTTCTCAACTTTCAAATCTCAGGTTTAATCGTTGGACTTAAAAAATTCTCTGTGGTTTCGTATGAGGAGTGAGATTGAGTATAAAAATCAGTTTTAAGTTTGGGACATTCAGTCTAAAATTGTAGCAATTTGTATTCTCCCTTAAATCAACGAGCTTTAGCTCTGTTTTCTATGTTGGATGCTTTGTTTTATAATCCAATATTGGTCCAGATATAGGGGAGGGGACCATTTTTGGCGCTTTCTTCAGGAATGATGTATTCTTAGTTAACCAGACAAAGAAAAGGCTATTAATCCAGGGCCAGGTTACAGCCTCTGCCTCAGATTCGATTAATGAAAATAGCAGTTCATCAGATCTGATGAAGGATGCTTATTTGACCAGAGTGTTGTTCCTGTTGGACGTAAAATTATCAACTATAAGGCCATTTGCATGGCCTTCAGCAGAGATAATTTCTAAGTCATATTGGCAGATTGTATCATGTGTCTGTCGGACCTGTCCTGGGTACTGCCTCCTTCCTTTAAGGTTGCTGCGCTTAAATCCAGGCTAATCACATGGACGTACTGCTTTTCTTAAACATGATACCAATGAGTAATTATTTTAAATCTTGCACACAAAGACAAACACTGTCGAAGTTTAGATAAAAACGAAATTGGATTAGAAGTCCCATCATTTTCTCTTTTCCATTTTCTGCAAGTGGACCTTCTCAAAGTACATATATGTGTTCAAGTAATTCCTCAATATAAGGCATCCTAAGAATATCTTTGGCCTTGAAAATCTCAACTTAGTGCAACTTGGATGATAAAGCTTAAAATGAAGATTGGCTTTATTTCTGGGGGCCGCCCAAATAAATTTTTTGCATATACAATATTCAGGCATTCTGCCATATGCGATATGATCCATTCAGCCGACACTTAGAAAGTAGAATAAAACCATACAAAGTTTCTTCCCAAGAATACATAATGGATATTTATATCTTGTGTACTTTGATAAATTATTATGGGAATAGGCCCGCATTTTGGGGTTGATCAATATCAGAAGAAACCTTTATCCACATGCTATCAAATAATGATAGTAATTGGGTGCTTATCATCTCCTACAGCCAAGAAATGACTGCCTTCTTCCATTATCATCACTCCATATTCATTAGCCCTGCTTAGATGCTCACAGGGGCTCACTTCAAACTGAATTTCAGCCATTTCCCCTGCACTTAAAATCACACTTTGGAATCCAACCAATTGTTTCTTTGGCCTTCCATCTCCGTGGTTTCCGTTCCTCGAAAATAGCAATATTGGATGCTTACCTGCCATCTCACCATGATTTTTAACCCCAACATGAACTGTGAACTTCCTTTGATCGCAGGCTTCTACACCTAACTCTGAGACTAGCTTGTATCTTACGGAATCTGAGGTCATAGCTGTATGTAAACTTGAAGAATGGTTCAAGTAAAGATTAGTTTGAGACACACGTGTGAACTCGTAAGAGTACTTTGAGTAACTAAGGCCATCACCAAATTCAAAGACTTTGTCGCCTTTATAGAATCTGTAAGTGCGCCCTGGGTAGTCTGAAGATGAATCGGGCCTCATCCTCATGTCTGTCATTGGTACTTTGGTGAAATCTTGTGGATACCAAGTTACTGGTAATCTTCCTCCTGCATGGCAACATGTAGTGAACCATCATTCATCGTTAACATTTCTTAAGGAAAAGGCAGTATTAGTTCTTTGCAAAGTAGAAGGAAGCACTTTGCTTAAGCACACTCAATGGCTTTTTACCTGGGTTGTGTTCACCAAAGATTATATCTGCAAGTGCAATACCTCCTCCTTCTCCCGGATAACCAGCCCAAAAGATGCCTCCAATTCTTGGATCATCCTTGGCAAAAGATATATCAATTGGCCCTCCGGAAAGAAGCACCAAAACAACTGGTCTCTTTGCAGCTTTTGCAACATTGGTGATGAGTTCCTGTTGCTTCCTGGGAAGCAACAAATCAACACGATCAAGCTCCTCCCTTTCTTGACTTTGATCTAATCCCATTATCAACACTACATAATCTGCTTGTTTTGCAATGTCTACTGCTTTGTCAATTGCACCAGTTGAACAAGAAACTGTATCACAGCCAGGGTGGTAAACTGTGTTCTTGACATAGCTCTGTAAAGCTTGCAAAGGAGTAACAGAAATGCATGGAGGGCCAGCATAGTTTCCCAACAGTGTTTGTGCGGAATTGGCATTAGGGCCTATTACAGCAAGGGACGCAGTTGCTTTTGGAAGCGGAAGAAGTTTTGCATCGTTTTTTAAAAGGACAATGCCGTTACGAGCAGCTTCAAGTGCTAGAATCTGGTGCTCTGGGGAGCAAACTTCGTTAGAACCAATGTTGCCAAAAGGTTGTTGCTCCGGATTTCCATTGAAAAGGCCTAACCTCATTCTCACAGCAAAGAGATTATGGAGAGCTCTGTCTATTGCAGATTCAGGCAGTTTTTTCTGTAGCACTGCTGATTTGGTATGTTGCAGCAAGTAGGATCCACAGTTGAGATCCATACCTGAAAATGTTTGTCAAAAAAAGAAACAATAATGGCATCGATTTGTGATATCCACAAAGTTCTACCAATTGAAAGGCTAAACAGATATACTTGCCATATAAATCCGGATGGCAGATAGAAAGCTAGACAGACCATTTTATAGGGATCCAGTACTTTGTTTTTAGTTAAGTTTCATTCTATTCTGATAAGCCAAGGCCTTTGTGAAGCATAGATCACCAATTACTTTATACCTTCCAACTAGGAGACTGCCTCTTTATTGTCTTTCAGACAAGAAAAATGAGAAACTAAATAGTAATTTTTATTAACTGCAAGTGTTCCACTAAATCACATTAAGCAATTCAATACAAAAGTGTTTGTAATTAGCATACTCCTATAACTTAGAATATATTTATTCAAAAAGAAAAAAGACTTAGAACATTGCAGAAATTACAGATGACAAAACACCTTTTAAATTCTTTTCTGATGCTTGTTATAGAAATTATCAAAGTTCAAATATGAATCAGCCTACACAATTTTTACGGCAGCATTTCAGCTTGAATTCTAATTGCAGATAATGTTAGTCATGTTCAATATTTTCAATTTACAGTCTTGCCAAGGAACTGCAGCAGTCTAAGCATCCAGAAGAAGAAAGGATGACAAAGTCTTAGAAGGTTGCTGTAGGCAAAAGTCCCACTCAGAAAGTATACACGGGCACATGGCAACAATACATAGGATAAGATTACAAGGGCTGAGGTCCCACATACCAGCTCTAAGAACATCAACCACAGCATCTTCGGGTGATTTGGCATATCCTTGATCATTACGGATGATGGAAACTGCATCACAGTCCGATGTGATATACCTGATTAAAATTTTCCAACCAGGGGATGGGGGTTAGGGTTATTTAATATTTTATAACCTATTTCAATGTCATTGAGGTCTTGACAATTGACAAATGACAGGATAAGGATATGCACTTTATTGAAAAAAATTACCCTTTGAAATCCCATTCTCCTCTTGCTGTCTTGGATAAGAGATTGTAATCTGCACAGCTTGGGACTCCATTCACCCTATTGTAAGCACACATTATGCCACTGGCTCGTGCATCCTTCACACAGCGCTGGAATGGTGGTTGGTATGTGTCGGCTAAATCTTGCACAGTAACCTTCAAATATCCAAACAAAAATTTACACCAAAAGCAGAAGTTAAAATGCTGTTCTGCTTGAGAGAGTTTGTTGACATTAAAGGCTAAAGTAGCTTTTAGTAAAGTAGAATAACAACCGCATTTTCCTCCACTACAACAACTTGCTTCAAGAGTTTGTCCTCCAAACCAAGGTAGGCAGACAACATGGAATCAAATTCCAAGATAACAATCCTATGATACAGTACAGAAGTTTAAATATTATAAAAGCTTTCTTTTTACAAAGTATTTTTTAATTTTATCCTGCCTTCTTTATGAAGGAAATATGATTATTACTAAACAATACCCATGAAACAAGGCAAAACCCACTAAAGCACGTCCACTGGTCTTATTATCTAATTTTGTTGATCAAAATAAAATTCATAAAGCAGACCTCAAACTAGAAGGAATATTTGAAACATGCCCAAAGATGCATAATTTCAGAACAATAAAAACAGCATTATTTATAACACTTACACGAGCATCAAAGACAAACCGATTCGTACCCTTCCAATTATCCAAATCATAAGCTGTAAAATGCTTGCAACAAGCTGAAGCTTGAAGGTGACCCTTAAGCTTCCCTCCTTGAAAAATATCCCCTTGAACCCCTCTAACATATGAGACAGCATATTTCCCTGTAAGATGGGGATCTTCCCCTGGTGTTTCCTGCCCTCTCCCCCATCTTGGGTCCCTAAAAATGTTAATATTTGGTGCCCAAAATGTCATCCCTTTTGCTTCCCCTGCATTATATATTGCTCTTGCTTCTCTTCCAATCGCCTTCATTAACATCATTCTAGTTAACAAACATATCAGCGTTAAAAGGAAGGGTTTTGAATTAGACTAGACTTACTTTACCAATGCGGTACCACTGATAAGCGTCAAAAGAAGCAGCAATAAGAATGACTTGGGGGAAGCTAGTGGCAGCTTTAATAGTACCATCAAACTTGACACCAGGGCCTACATTGGCAACACCATGTAATGCCTCCGACCACCACTCATAGGCTGGGATACCAAGGCGTGGAATTGCAGGAGCTGAGTTAACAAGTTGAGAGATTTTCTCATCTAATGTCAGCCTGGAAACGAGGTCCCTTGCCCTTTGGCTTATGGGAAGTGTTGTTTGACAAAAAGGGTAATCTTTGGTTGATGGGTCCGACGAATCACACGAAAATGGAGGTTGCGTTGGGCCAACATGGGCGAAAAGTAGAGTGAAAGCGATTAAGGAAACGAAAGAGAGTTCTTGCAACATCATGTTGCAGAACAGGAGAGGAGACGTAGCCAGTGAGTGATGAAACCGAAGCAAGAAACTAGAAAGAAAGCACTTTTAAGCTCAGTGAGGAGAGTTGCTTTTAGTTCAGTTTGATCGATTGTCAGAACTAAAAATGACCTGATTGCCCTTGCATTATACATTTGTAAAACGGTTTTTTGGGTAAAAGAAAACTATTCTCCACACTTTAATTGAAGTCATTGGGTTATCATTTCCACGAAGGACGCTACTTTTTGTGGAACGGTTGTTCAATGCGCTTTTTCGTTTCATAGCTTCGTTTGATTGGGTGATTGGGTGAGGCAAAGCCGCAAAGACGACATGCAGACAAGTTACGGCGTTATATCATGTAGAAAAAGTAAACGTGAGAACGTGACACGACGTCGACAGGGTTAATGCCGTTTATAGTTTTGCATTATTTTGCTGGCTCTGGTCCATGTTCGGTGGTTGGCTTTTTTTTTTTTTTTGTAAAAAAAGTTTAGTACCACGAGAGGTTATTATATCTTCAAAATCAGAATAAATCATTCATTTTTTTGAATATTTATAGATTCATGTATTGGTGGTTGATTTTTTTTTTTATAAAAAAAATTAAGAGTACAAAAAATTACCATATTTTTAAAATTAAAATAAATCATTAACTTCTTTAAGAATTTACATACCTATTGGATATTTTATTCTTTCTCATGAATGGAATAGTCTAAGTGCTTGCTTTCATTTCTCCTTTATAATGATAATAATGGGATGGAGTCCACCGTCGTAGTGTCTAAATTAACAATAAATGTTAATGTACAATTCAAGTTAACCATGTTCCCCATTATTTTAACATATTAGTGGGAGACTAGAAAGTTGATGATCGAATGATAAATGCCGGTTTTCTAGTTCTGAGTGTGAAAGTCTTTTTTTTTCCTTTTTCCGTTGAAGGGTCCTCTTAGCAGGGAGTAAGAAAATAGAAAAAGAATGAAATTTTGCTCAATTTAATGCTTGTAATTCATAGTCACTTGTGCTTTATGAAATGGTATGAAGAGAGTAATTGTTAGAGATAATGATTTGAAGTTGTGAAAGCCTGAACTAAGATGGAAAAGCCATTGATTGGGCTCTCATTGGATCTGACACAGCCCTATCCCGTGAGAAAGTTTGTATGAAACCTTTGTCAGCCGCGGCCAGCAGCTGCTTCAAGCTCACAGTGATTCATTAATCGGCCAGATTTTGCCTTTGGCAACATCAAAATCTTTGAGGAAGACTATATCTATATAGCGAGAGAAAGAATGCCAGAAGGTATGTGGGTTTTTGTGCATTAGTGGTCAAATTTTAGATCTTTTAACTGACTTGAGAAGTGAACACTTGAAAGTTGAAATCTTTCATCTAATTTTTGGATCCTATGTCGGTCCCAATTGGCCCAATCTGCTGCCTTCAGTTCATGTCGGCTGGTCCTCTAAGAGGCCCACAGATGGGTCTAAGCTTGTTTGCAAAAGCCCATTACTTTTTTTGGGGACAAAGCCCATATACTTCTTCACTCATCTTTCATGCTAATACATATTTAATCATATTTTTGAGTTTTAAATTTCGGTTACTTCGAACTACACACAATTTAAAATTTAAATTGTATTAATTAATAAATAATTTAAAGTAAATAATTAAATGGGACCCAAGTCAATTACCATTTATTTAGATATATGTAAGCAAAGAAGATTTACTAGAATTTTATTTATTGGATGATGTAATCTACTACTTTAAAATATTTGGTGTAATTTTTATAAATATCCTTATTATTTTTTTTTTAGGCTAAAACCCGATAACCCTTCATTACAAGCAAACATGTGGTCTGTATTTTGGCATATATTAACTTATCGTACTATTGTTCTCCTACTTTTCCTTTCCTTCATGATATAATAATTGACACAGTAGAATGTCGGTCAGAGAAAATGACAAAAAACTTGAGCAACAAAGTTAATCTTCTATTCTTGTGTAAGCTTTTAATGTGTTCGTTGATCCCAACCCACCCAACAAAATCTTACTAAAGTTTATAGATGTGTGGCTAACAGTCAAATTTGAGCAATGCTTCTGTTTAACTGATGACTTATACCATATAATTTTAAGAAAAATTATCTCATACGTCATTAGTGGAATTCTTAGTTTTTAAACCCTAACAAGTTCTGGAATAATAATAATAATAATAATAATAATAAAATCTCTAACAAGTCAGGTTAGATGGCAATTATTCATATAAAATACTAAAATTATTTTGATTAATTAATTGAATAATGGCATATATGTCATCAGCTCTAAGTACAGTGTCCAATTTAAAATTTTCACTATAGTGTATCAAATAATAATAATCAATACTCAAACATATATTAATTTTTTAATGTGAAGTTGAATTGGTATGAGTTTATAATTCGCATTAACATTTGTGACTTTTTTTTTTACACAAAATTCATTCTCGTTTTCCAAGTTGGTATATGAATTTGTAATTGATGTTATTTATTTATGTATTTATTTCTCTCTCTCTCACTCACTCTCTCGTTCTTATGGAAGTTGAATCAAATCTATCACTTTGGGGGCGTTTGGTTCAGGGTTATCTTACATAACCCCAGTAATGTGCACATTGGAATGTAACATTACTTCGTTTGGTTTGTGGTAATCACATTACCGAGGTAATGTAAGATTACTGACATGTCAGCTTTTGATGCACAGTACCAGGAATCTCATAACCTTCAAATTCTTAGATAATATGAAATTAACAGGTTATGTTAAAATTTTTTCCTACTTTACCCTTAGTATTTTACTCTTTTGGACCCTAATAACTTTATGTAATTGATAAATTTCATGTTTTTTTAAGCATAATTTATTTTAATTAAGAAACATAATTAAACCTAACTTATATAATTATTAAATTAATAATTATATGTTAGTTCAATTAAACTAAAAGCATAATTTCTTTTTTGTTAAAAGTGTAATTAAACTTAACTTATATAATCATTAAATTAATTAAATTATATAATATTTTACTAAGTTTATTACTTAAATAATTTTTATGTTAGTCATATTTAATTATCAAACTTAATAAAATTACAACAATTGTACAAAACATTGAATAAATAAAAAATAAGTTTAAGTGTTGTACGAGGGTATTATAGTAAACTATCCATTTTAACAGAAAATATATCCTCAAACCAAACAGGTTAATCTTATATTCCGAAAATCTCAACCAAACAGAAATTGTGCACATTCCAGGAATGTACATTAAGTTATGTTATAATCCAATAATCACATAACTTAGATAATCTGAGATACCTTGAACCAAACACCCCCTTCGAGTTTTCTATAACAACCTGACTTTTAAAAGTTTGAGAGGTCAACAAAGACTATACATGGATAACCTTAAAATCTTAACATCCCTTGCAAATGTGAAATATTATTAATTCATGCTTCGGTGTTTGTTGATTCTGATTAATGTGATATTTAGCTAAAAAATTATAATTAAGGTATCTATTCTTAAATTTAATTGTAACTTTTAACAAGACTACAAGAAAATGCATTTTTAGTAGAAACCCTTTAAGGTGAAAAAAAAAAAGGCTAGAGCTGGAAGTTCTTCCCTATTTAAAGTTTTACGTAACTCGATTCGGGATTATTTAAGGTTCAATATGATTATTGGATTTTATTATTAAAATGTTTACATATAAAAAAAAGATAAGAGAAACAAAAATGTGACAATATCTTATTGTATATTGGAGTATTAATTTGTCTAAAATTTTTTTGATAAAAATTAATTTGTCTAATGTTGATAAGCAACATTAACTTCTCCCATGTGCTTTGCGAGATTTTGTTGGACTAATTACCTTTAAAAATTTATATAAAATATATTCTTTTTATTCAATTAATTAGCTGAATATTTTATAGTTGGCTAGAAAGCCTAGAAAACTTAATTTGGAACTTTGAATGGAAACCGTGTTTAAAGCTTACTACCCATTAATCCACTTGTTCAACTGAAGATTGACAGCAATTAATATGGCCATCGCGATTTTAGTTTTTTTATTTTTATACGGATTGTGAATTCAATTTTCAATCTTTCTCATCCTAATTAGAAAAACAGTAATGGAAGAAGATAGTTTGGGTAATGAAAACGATATATTTGGAATATAATTTTTTGTCAAATAATATCAATCATTCTATGTCACGTACATTACACCTAATACAACATGTTATTAATAATAATTAAAAATTAAAAAGATAATTTAGATTTAAGTTGATGATAATTAAACTATATATCAGTAAGTTTTAAATTATATATCTACATTAAATTGAATTATAATTAAATTATTTTATTCAAGATAATATAATAATAAGTTAATTATAATAAAAATAAAATTGGTTCATTTCTAACAATGTTTAATAAATATATAAAAAATTACTAAAAAATAAATAAATAATTTTAATTTAACTTAACAATCCCAAATGATATTTTTAAAATATATTAAAAAGAAAATAATATTTTAGATTATTCAAAAACTTTACAACATTCATATATATACATATATAGTATAGATTGTAGATAAACCATAATGAGATTTTTTTTTAACATTTTTTTAAGGAAATAAAGAATTTTATTAACTTTGAAGCCCGAACCCAACCTGGCCCGGCCTGTTTTTCATATAATATAGTTTTTATATTTTATATTTTTAGAAATATTAAATATGTAAATAAGATTATTATTTTAAATATTACAATTTAGATATATTTTTAATAAAAATATAATCCTAAATAATTCTAAAGATTATTCTATAATTTTCATTTATTCTTAAAGAAAATAATGTTATAATTTTTATTTTTATTTAAGGCAAAAAAATTTATATGAACTTTTATGCGGGCCTTGAACAAACATATTAAAATCTGTATGAGACTTGGACATAACGTCAAGCTCGAATTGTACTAAACCAAACTGATCTACGATTAAATCCTAACAGCTACAAATAGACAAATACCACAAAGAAACTCAAATTTTGTAAACTCCGCATTGTATTCGAAAACTGACGCAAATAAGTTTTTTTTTAAAAAAAAAAATTAAAAACATATAGTCCATCTTTCCCCACATAGAGTTGGAGATGGGAAATGTTGTTTTAAAAAAAAAAACGGCAAGAAAACTAGAGTAAAGGTCGGGTTACCTGTCCGAACCCGAAAATCCACCTTAAAAATGAGAGGATTTGGATAATATTAGAAAACCTGAAGTTCGGGTTTTGGACAAAGGATAAAGCCCATTTTTAAAATGGGCCGAGCTTGAGCATAACTTTGAAGCCCGAACCCAGCCTGGCTTGGCCCGTTTTTCATATAATACAGTTTTTATATTTTATATTTTATATTTTTAGAAATATTAAATATGTATATAAGATTATTATTTTAAATATTACAATTTAGATATATTTTTAATAAAAAATACAATCCTAAATAATTCTAAAGATTATTCTATAATTTTCATTTATTCTTAAAGAAAATAATGTTATAATTTTTATTTTTATTTAAGTCAAAAAATTTTAGACAAACTTTTGTACGAACCTTGGACAAACATATTAAAATCTGTGTGAGCCTTGGACATAATGTCAAGCTTGAATTGTTGGGCGGGCCTGGACAAGGTAACTTATTGTTTTTCTTAAACCAAAGCCTGACCCGGCCCGACACATGAGCACCTCTAAAGAAAACCTCTTTTCTTTATAGTGCAAATGCATGCATTTGTGTGGACAAAACTAGTAATATTAGCAAGGTTAAGTTAAAGTTTGCACATTAAATAATTGGAAGATATTTTTCCCTCTTAATTTCTTTTTATAACCATATGTATTTGTATCATTGTAGCCAAGGACGAAGCCAGAGAGAAAAGTTAAGAGGGGGCCATTATATAATATATGAACTTAAGATTTTCTTCAATGTAGAAAAGGAAAAAAAAATTAATTATGCAATAGTAACACTATTAATATTATTATTAGCTTTATATTTTAATATTTTAAAATAAATATAAAGAAATTTAGATTCTTGTCATTATTTTCTAATTTTAATTGTAAGTGTAGTTATATTGAAATGTGAGCCAAAAAAATCATACAAATAAATAGTTCAAAAGTATTTTTATTTAAGGTGTATTAAGCTCGTTTCACTTGTTAAAGGTATTTTTTTTAATAGTTACATATAACATTAGTTGAAGAAGTAATATTCACAATCAATATTTAACTTCAAATGCATATCAAATAGTACAATAACTATCCAAAAATAAAAAAAAGGAAGTATTTGATAATTTTTTTGGTATATAAATTATCCAAAAATAAAAAAAAGTTTGAATATTTTAATTGCAAAACAAAAGATAAAGATTGAGAAAATTAAGGAGTAAAGTAAGGATTAAAAAAAATCTAACTTATAATTCATGAATGAAAAATTAAAATATATTGGGAGTCTACTAAATATTTGTATGAAAAAGAAGAAAGTTTTTATGGTCAAAAGAAAAATTTTCAAAAGCTAAGGGGGCCAACTAATATTTCGTTATAATTGTACAAAAGCTCTATGGGTATAAAAGCGAATATCCCAAAGTTAAGGGGGGCCATGGCCCCTTTTCGCCTCCCTTTTGCCCCCTCCCTTTGTTATTGATATTAGGGTCTGTGATTAATCTTATTTAAATCGCGTCGAATTTCAAATGGAAGAAAATTCTTTCAAATTTATTTTTTTTATTCATAAAACTCAAACTGGATATTTAATTTAAGCTGCATTAAGTTCATTTCACTCAACTCTACTATAGGCATTAATTTCTCTCAAATTTTTAATCCATTATTCTAACTTAAAAAGAAAATTAACATTGCAATAGCTAATTTAATTTTTTGGCCCTATTTTTTTACATGGAATGTACATTTGCACCCAAAGGTAGACCTGTCCAAGGGCCGGGCTACCCGCCCGAGCCCGAAAGCCCGCCCGATATTTGGGAGGGTTTGGACAAGAATTTTAAATTTAAGGGCCGGGCTTGGACAAAAATTTTAGGCCCGTTTAAAAAACGGGTCGGGCTTGGTCATAGATATAAAAGCCCGAGCCCGGCCCGAGCCCGGCCCGTTTTACTGTTGCTTTAATATAAATATATTTTTATATATTTATTTTATTTGTTAATATGTTATTTTTCTTTTTTTTTGTATATGATATTGATATTTTCAAATATTATTAGTATTTAGACTTTATTAACTTTGTAAAAATTGCTTAGATAATAATTTTTTAAATGTATTGATTTACTTTTATTTATAATATAAATTAATATAATTTAATTTTTAAAATTAGTGTCCGAAAAAAATTAAAAACGGGCTTTTGGACGGGCCTCGGGCTTATATAAATATTTTAGGGCCGGGCTTGGACAGAAGAGTAGGTCCGAAATACTGTAGCGGGCCGGGCTTGGACAAGTAAAGATTTTGTGAAATTTTACTCAAACCCGGCCCGGCCCGGCCCGAACCCGGCCCATGGACACCTCTACCCAAAGGGGAGGAGTTATTGATTATGATTTATGGTAGATAGATGATAAATGATAAATGTACATGGAATGTACATTTCCACCCAAAGCTGCTTGGTAGCCCAACATATGCACCGCGTAAAGAAAAAGGCTGGATTCAACCAACGTTCGGCCGTCACCATTACGATCTATACATGGCCCAACCACACACACACACACACATTTTATATATATATCTATATATATATATATATATATATATAGCATCCAATGCATTCGCGCACTTTAATTAATTAATTAATTAATTAATTTTATGAAATGACATTTTATATTATTATATTATAAAATTAGTATAAATAATACTCCATCTGTTCTTATTTAACTGTCCCTTATCAGTCAACTTATCATAATTTTGATCATTAATTATAAAAAATATATATATATATAATTAAATTTTTAAAAAATATATTTTGAAAAGTTTAAGATTTATACTTTTTAAATTTTATCTTCAAAAAATTTACAACTTTATAATTTTATCACAAATAATGATCAAAATTATGATAAGTTGATCAAAAAGAGACAGTTAAATAGGGACAGAAAGAATAATAAATAATTGGTGTCATGTCATTTTTATTTTTAGAATATGTCAATTTGGTCTACATGATCACCTTGTAGATCTTTGGAGAAGCCATCAATCATTTGTCATTTTTTTATTCTCTTTTTTAAACATTAAATCAATTACAGTAAAAGCAAGGTTGGCCTGGACTCATGAACAGGAATTTGAAGTAGGATAGCAACAAATTTTTCAGAAAAATTTTGATTTATATAAAATCATTTTGCAATGGAAATTTTTTCTTACCAAAAGAAAAATGACCTTCATGCATGCCTATTTATATCTTGAATTTTTTTAATTAAGTCAACATCATCGTTTGTAATTAATTAGTTGTTCAGTATATGCCGAGCATGTATTCATCCTGATCATCTATAATATAGGGAAAATTATTCAGAATTTACTCTAGATTATTATTACGAATTAATTGAGATTGATTAAATTGTTAAGGTTTTGGACTTCACGTGAAAAGTTTAAAGTTCGAGTTGTACCAATGATCTTTATTGGTGAATTATCTGTAAGTAATACTAGCAACCCTCTGAAACTTATAACATACTCAGCGTGAACTGGGATAGCCTAGCTCTCTTCACCTAAACCTTTTATTCACAAAAAAAAAAATACTTAAAGATCAATATTATGGGAGATTGTTTTGCTTCTGCACATTTTTTGTTTTCTGACTGATCTTATTTTGTTCTTCAGAAAATGTAGTTGTCAGTCACAATCAAACATGGCTGGAATGAACTCTTTCTTTCCATCAAAAATAAAGCCAGGAAATTGCATAATAGATCATTGATAAGTATATATATTAGCAAATGGTTTCTGACAGTTTAGTTGATTAATTTGTGATTAGCAGTATTGTTTAAGACGGTATTAATCAATACCATACCCTTCTTGTCTTCTTCTGCTGTCTTTCAAAGGGTTGCTGCCCACAGCCCACCTGATGGTTAAGGACGGATATATATATGAAAATGCCCCGAATTGATTGATCCAAACCCTCCTTATACATGGTGGGCATTTCCTAGTTTTCTCTGTTTGTTTTCACAGAATATAATCTTTACTAATTAGTGCAATCTTCTATCTAATTCCAAGGCATGAATCAAGCTAATTAAGATTCTTCATTAATTTTAATTGAATTGAAGATCTCAGACTATGTATCTGGCTTCTTTCAGATTTTGGCCCATGCTGTTTACTGAAAGTGTCGAACAAGTCTTTATACTTCTAATTAAGAAAATTAAGTAGTAATTTTTGGTCAAAAGACATAAAAAATTGTGATTATGAACATCACAGAATTGGTGAATGGTGAGGAATCAATCATAATATTAATTATTTTTATGGCTATAAATAAATAAGTTCCGAATCCGGTAGCATATCATCTTTAAACCTACCAAAGCACTTTTTTTTCTCTTTTCACCAATAAAAAAAGGCACTTTTTTCTGAAAATTGTGCCTCCAACCTACTCCATTATACTATACTAATAACTAATTATCAACTTTGGTATATACATATTGTATTTTTTATTTTTATTATTTCTTCTAGGTATATAATAATGTTTTATCATAATTGAAAATATCCGCTCATTTTTTCACCTTGTTCTTACACATGTAAGCGATTAAAATTAATTTAGTACATTGATGAAAAAGAAAAAAAGAAAAAAAGAAAAGCTTGATAGTGCTTGATTTGAATTTTTTTTTTTCAATGTGTTCTCATTTCACCGGCTATTATATAGAATCAAGCCAAAAGAGGTTAAAGTTTTAAATTCTAGATTGATTACGACGTGAGAGAGTTGGCCTCATCATAGTGGTACTAGCTAATTAAATTTTATGCTTTAATTAAGTCCCTTTTTTGGCTCTTAATTACAAAGCTGTGATTCCCTTCTTGAATTTGTTCTAATAATGGCCCTTCTTCAGAATCATGCGTGTGTCCTCTATAAAATTTAATTGATGTATCCATATTTGAATGTCTCGAAATCTCGAGAAAGGGTGATTTTCTTAAATATATAGTATATACTAACGTATCGTGAGGTTACTGCATAGCCCACTATATGTATCTGTTGAGGACCTTTTATAGGACCTGCAATGATGGACAGATGGCCCGATGAGGCCTCGGGATAACAATCTGCAAGAGAGAACACAGTCAAAGGGGATCGGCCTTTGGCCGGTTGATCCCTCTCCGATGCTTAAGTTAGTAGAGATAATGAACTGGGAGAGAAGTAGAGTAGTGTTTTTTGGTGTCTTACCATGCATGCTTTGAGATTTGCTTTATATAGGTAGCCTGCTGGGCTGTACTGAGTAGGCCATTGGTTGATCATGGGTCGGCTAGGTGATTTGGGCTTAGGTCAGTCGGCCCATGGTTCTAAGGATTGGGCCTTGTTGGGTTACAGATTGTGCTCAACAAGTGCCCTCCAGGCGGCAAAGCGATTATAAAGTGATCGGTTTGACGGCTGTAAGGGATATGGTTGAAAGAGCTTGGCCGACAGAAGGGAGTATGGCCGGCTTAAGAGCGTTGGTCGACTGAAAGGAAGGTGGGGTACAGCCAGGTGAAGGGGAAGGGTTGGAAGGGTGAGAAATGAGCGGGAAATGGAAGAGACGGGATAAGTGAGTCCTGAGAAAATTTCAAAGGGATTTATGGAGGTGTCGGTTGAGTTTTCGAGGTGCCACGCGTCAAGACAGGGTAAGCAGGCAAGGTGGTATAAATATATTTCTCTCTCCCCATTAATCGTGTTTTGCAAAGATTCTGGGTTTTGAAATTTTTCTGATTTTCTCTGAAGTTGCTCGTCTTCCAGAAGAAGGTCGGTGGTTCATCAGCGGTTTGTCATCGGTTTTTCGGTGGTGAACGACAGACTTCTTGCATTAGTAAGTCTGATTTTGCTTTGTTAAGATAACGAATGGCAAGTAGCGAGGGTAGCATTAGTGAGTCTAGGGAAGATAGTGGTAGGGCGTTCGCCGGGGAGGAGAGCGCCGAGGAGAGTGCGAGCCATTCAGGAAGGATGGTCTCGGGGGAGGAGAGGGTAGCGTTAGGCAGGGGCGGCGGCAGAATTACTAGAGCGGGCGCAACGAGCAGGCGGCGGAAAGGCAAGGCACCGGTGGACGAGGATATGCCGGCAGATGAGGAGGCGTCGCGGCACCGCACAGTGTACTTGAGCCGTACAATGAGAGCGGAGGACGAGGAGAGGGCCGGAGTGGTGATCGAAGAATGTGGGCTCCGCGCATATAAGGTGGCGACAATAAAGCCGGACCGGCGACCAGGAGAGGTGACACAAGACGGCAACTGTGCATGTTTTTATGAAGTAGCTTTTAGAGTCGGATTTAGGGTTCCGGCGCCAAGATTTTACAGGGAGGTGCTGCATTATTACGGTATTGCCCCCAGCCAGTTGGTGATTAACTCATGGCGTATAATAGTGTCATTTGCAGTCGTCTGTAGGTACAAAGGATGGGTACCGACTGTAGGAGTGCTAAGGACACTTTTCAAAGTAAAGTTCCAAGGGGGGTTTTACATATTGTACAGCCTGCGTAAGAAGCAGCGCAACCCATTCCAAGTACCCGATAGTAACAGAGACTGGAAGAAACGTTACTTCGGGGTGTTGAAGCCGGCTGAGGAGGAGTGGGGTTTCTCGGTTGAATGGGTGCGCCTAAGCGAGGAGGTTCTAGAGGCGCTCAATCGAGGCCCCAGTTTGGCGATGAACGAGGTGAAGCAAGCGCTGTATTTTTTTGAAAAGGACCTAAAAATCAACTGCGACGACTGTGCTCACCCGGCGAGGCTAGTTGATTGCGGTCTAAGTCCACCAGGGACTGGAGGGAGAGCCAAAGAGGACTATGGCCCACTCGATGCGGGGATAGAAGTGTTGAGCGTGATCCCTCCAATGGGTGAACCAGATGCCGCCGGTTCATCTATGCCTCCCTCCGTCGCTCCTGTTCTGCCCGCTGCGCCTCAGTCGCCTGAGAAAAGAGTGTCACCGTCGGCACCTGTGGCAAGGTCGCCTGTAGTCGGGGCGTCGAATGACCCTATATCAGGTAGTCATTGGGTTGGGGGGTATTTAGGTTGTTTGAGTCTGGGAGGTGAGAGTGAATTTAACTTAACTTCTTTATCGATAGATCCTGAATTAGCTATGCCGTACTTAGAAACGCCCTTTGGGAGTTTACTCGGTATTGTAGCTTGAACTAAATCTTTGTAGCTTCACAGTAGTTATAGACTGATACTTGTCCTCTATTGCAGGTCCTGAAGAGATGCCGGTTGAAGGTGGAGACGGTAGGAGAGGGTTCAGCGCCCGGGACTTCGCGCGCATTAGTAAAGGAAAACCCTCTTCTCACAGACAATGGGGAAAGGGCAAGTGAAAGGCTGACGCCGCTGCATCTCAACCCACTGCACCCTCCGTCGGCCAACGAGCTGCAACCGTCGGTCCGAGAGCGAGTGGTGTCGTCATCCGAGAGGCGGCTCCAGCGTGAGAGCAGGGTAGCTCTGCCGCGGGGCAGAAGAGAGTGGCATCACCGAACCCGTGGGAAGAGGCTGCCCACAAGCGTGTAGCCGGTGGTAGCGGACAAAGCTCCCACCAAAGCGTCCCCAGCGCCGGTAGGGTTCAAGCGACCGTGGCCTCTAGGGGACTCGGTCAGAGTGCCACGGGCCAAGGAAGGTTAGCCCATCTGGCCAGCCTGGTAGAGCAGGGTAATACTGAAGCCAACACCTCTGGCGCCGGGCTACAGACCGAACTAGGGCCACCCAATATGTACGGGGGAAGGGTGTGCCCGTTCTTATATGACAACGCGCTGTTCAGGAAGGATAGCGCGCTGACGCAGCTACACGTTGCTACCGCCTACGCGCTGGAGCTAGTAAAGGGCATCGATCAAGATTACATGCGCGACAAGATGAGCGCCATGGATTGCTTCGTGTCTGCAGCAGCCCTCCATGAGAGGGTAAGTAAACTTAGTAAGTTCAAAATAGCCGTGCATTAATACTGACAACGCGTGGGTGTTTGCAGAGTCGAATGCTCAATGCCGCCGGTATCTACCATCTGAAGGCCGACAAGGCCAAGGAGAAAGCCGCAGAGCAGGTGCAGGCGGCACAGGCGGCAGAGATGGAGAAGGCGAAAGATGAGTTGGCCGTCTCCGAGCTGAAGAGAAAAGAACTCCAAGAGGAGGTGAAGAGGGCCAACGAGGATATGGCAGCTGCTGGTCACCGCCTGTCAGAGCAAGATGAAGAGCTGAAACGGGTGAAGGCAGAGTTGGAGCGCGTCCAGCAGGAGAAGGACAGTCTTCAGACTCTGGCTGTAGAGAGAGAAAAGGCTTTGAAGGCGGCAGTAGACGAAGAGAAAGCCACGGCCGGCAAACTCAAGGAGCAAGAGGTAGAGGAGGCGGCTCTTCAGGTGAGGCTCTTGAGCTCGTTGTGCTTACATTTAGGATTTGACCAAAGTGTAGAGATTGGTGGTAGTAACCATTCTTGGTTTTGTTACATTTGTCGCTTGTAGGCTCGGCTCGACGGGTTGGTGGCTGAGCATCAGGAGCAGATGAAGGAGAAGCTGGGAGAGCTCGAGGGAAGCATGAAGGATTATGGGGAGTTCATCCAGCAATGGGTGATCAAGAAGATTGTGGAGGCGTTTCCCCAAGTGGACACCAGTGGAATCGACTTCACAATTCCCGACGATGAGGATGCTCCCATGGAGGTTCCCCCTGAGGCGAGTGTGGCTGAGGCGGACGTGTCCGCAACCGTTACTCAAATAGCTGTAGATATGGTTGTAGTGGCAGCTGACCCTGCACTGACGCCTACTCAGGTGGAGCCTCTTCCCTCAGTGACTCCGACAACCGACTCAGAATCACCAGCCATCGAGGTGCCTGCTGTCGAGCAGATTCAACCGGCTGAGGGGGGTCAGCCGGAGGGGGATGTGGGTAGTTAGGCTATATACATTACGTATGAGCGGTGATATAGCCGTTCAATGCAGAATTGTATAGATACATCTTGATAAATGAAATTCTTTTCTGACTGAATCTAAGGCCATGACAGTTGTAACTTGTTTTAGTTGCTTGTTAATCGTCTGTAATCTGCAATAATCGCCTATAATAGTCGTTGACAGTAGTGCGTAGTCGTTATTATTTGCTTACATAGTCCGTTCACAAGTCAAATTGGTGAGTAGGCAACCGTGTATACTTGTATGTCGATTGGAGAATGTCGATTGCAAGAATATGTCGATTGTAGAATATTTGACAAGTAGCTGGATAAGTTAGCTTGACTCATGTCGCTTGAATGAACCTTAATCATAACAAAACATAACATTGTAGATTGTAGAGTGTACAACAGCAGCAGAACTTAAAACTTAAAACGTTTCTCATCCTCAAATGTAGCTTGACTTAGAAGTAGAATTTCTTCAGATGTATGGCATTCCAGGCCCTCGGCAGTAGCTTACCGGTCGAATCTTTAAGTCGATAGGCTCCCTTGCCCAATATTTCAGCAATCATGTACGGGCCTTCCCACTTAGGAAATAATTTCTTATGTTCACTGGCGGGTCGGCTTGCTTCACAGCTTCGAAGAACAAAGTCGCCCACTTGGAATTGTCGAGCGGACACTTTGGAGTTGAAATATTTAACGACTTGCTGGGACCTATTTGCTGCCTGTAATTGAGAGTTCAGGCGGGTCTCCTCCACAATGTCCAAGTTCAAACGAAGCTGACTGTCGTTGGCGGAGTCGTCGAAGGTAGACACACGGTAGGTGGGGACCCCAATCTCAGCAGGGATGATGGCCTCCGAGCCATACACTAGGTTGAATGGGGTTTCACCTGTAGTACTGCTGGCTGTAGTCCGAATGGCCCAGAGTATCTCGGGTAATTGTTCGGCCCATTCTCCTTTGGAGTCGCCCAACTTCTTCTCTAAGGCTTTTACGATTTTACCGTTCATGGACTCTACTTGGCCATTGGCTTGTGGGTGTGCGACTGAAGCGGTTTGTAGATAAATAGAAAAGTTGTTGCATAAGGTTCGGACCCTGTCGCCTTGTAGTTGTGTGCCATTGTCGGTGACTATAACATGTGGGATACCGAAACGACAGATGATGTTCTGCCAAATGAATTTTTCAACTGCTCGCTGAGAGATGGAAGAGAGGGGTTCTGCTTCAACCCACTTTGTAAAATAGTCACAAGCTACTATCACAAATTTCTTGTCAGCGGTTGCTAGAAGGAATGGTCCCAATAAGTCGAGTCCCCATTTGGCGAACGGCCATGTGGAGGGTATTGAATGTAGCTCTTCAGCCGGCTGCCTCGGGATTTTGGAAAACTTTTGACATGTCTCGCATTTCCTTACAAATGACTGAGCATCTTTCCTAAGTGTCGGCCAGTAAAACCCCTGTCGAATGACCTTCTGAGCCAGTGTTCTTCCTCCCTCATGATTACCGCATACACCCTCGTGAATCTCACGGAGGATATAGTCGGCTTCCTGTCTGTCGACGCATCGTAGCAAGGGCTGGGAAAAGGATCTTTTGTAGAGCGTGTCATTCAAGATAACATATCGGGCTGCCCGACGTTGTAGAGCTGTAGCTTCAGTCCTGGATGTAGGTACCTGGCCTTGGAGGTATCTGAATATAGGAGTCATCCAGCTATCCTCGTCATTTATTTGATGAGTAATCAATTGGAGTGGATTGGAGGGGCTAGCAACGTGCTCCAGGATAACCTTGCCGCGGATGGTCGGGCAAGACGAGGCTAGCTTTGAGAGTGCGTCTGCCCGATTGTTCTCTTCTCTTGGGATTTGGTGCAGAGATATGATGGCGAATTTCGACCACAAGTCTTGTACACTTTTATTGTAGCCGACCAAGTTGGGTTCTCGCACTTCATACTCACCCAGTACTTGCTTTGCTACCAACTGAGAGTCGGTATTCACCTTTACGTCTTGCACACCCATCTTAGCAGCTATACTCAATCCGGCTATCAAAGCCTCGTATTCTGCAGCATTGTTGGACAGTGGGAAGGCAAACGTCAGGCCATATTGATATTCTTCTCCGCCAGGGCCGATTAGGAGAAGGCCTGCGCCTGCCCCCTCTTTGACCAATGAACCGTCGACAAAAAGACACCAGGGCTTTTTGTTGAAAGTGGCTTGACCGACGGTAGATGAATTAGGATGTGGGATTACAGGCGGTAGGTTGGTCGGCCCACTGAAAGTGCATTCGGAGACGAAATCGGCCAGGACCTGCGCTTTAATTGCCTTCCTGTGCCCAAACTCAATACCGAATTCGCTCAATTCTACACTCCACTTAACTAAGCGGCCAGATAAATCGACCCTGGTCAGTATCTCTCGAATTGGTTGGTCGGTTAAAACCGTGATTCGATGAGATTGGAAGTACTGACGTAGACGTCGGGCTGCGGTTACCAAAGCATAAGCAAATTTTTCTGGTCAACTGTAATTGCATTCTCCACCCTGCAGAGCGCGACTGACGTAGTAGATAGGGGAGTCATTCTGATCTTTTTTCTTGACCAACACAGCAGCCACTGTTTCATCGGAAGCTGCTACATATAAGAATAAGTCGTCGCCTGGCTCTGGTCGACTCAATAGTGGTGGGGAGCTCAAATATTGTTTCAATTGGTCGAACGAGTGCTGACAATCGTCCGTCCAGGAGAACTGATTCTTTGTCGTCTTGGTCCGAAGGACTTTAAAGAAAGGCAAACACTTGTCCGCCGACTTTGACACAAAGCGGTTTAACGCTGCTACCCGGCCAGTCAATACTTGTACCTCTCTAACAGTTTTTGGGGGCGACATGTCGACAATAGCTTTGATCTTTTCCGGGTTGGCTTCTATTCCTCGTCGGGAGATCATAAACCCCAAAAATTTACCTGCCTCTACTCCGAATGTGCACTTCGCTGGGTTTAGCTTCATGTTATACTTTCTGAGTGTGTTGAAGGCTTGGTTCAAGTGTTCCAAGTGTCGGTCAAAAGTTGTGCTCTTAACCAACATGTCGTCGACATACACCTCTACTGACCTGCCAATTTGCTCTCTAAAGATGCGATTGACCAACCTTTGATAGGTTGCCCCGGCATTTTTGAGGCCAAATGCCATTACATCATAGCAATATAGGCCATCTTCTGTGATGAAGGCGGTTTTCTCCCGATCTTCCTCGGCCATGGGGATTTGATGGTAGCCTGAAAAGGCATCCATGAAAGTGAGATACCTGTTGCCGGACGACGAGTCTACAAGTCTGTCGATAGATGGGAGTGGGAAACTGTCTTTGGGGCAGGCTTTGTTTCAGTCGATAAAGTCGACACACATCCGCCATTTGCCTGTCGGTTTCTTGACCAGTACCAAATTGGCCACCCACTCGGGATAATGAACCTCTCGGATGAACCCCGCCCTCAGTAGCTTGTCCACCTCTTCTCGTATGGCTGAGAGTCGGTCCGGGGCAAATCGTCGTTTCTTTTGTTTGACCGGCTTTATCTTAGGATCAACATTCAACCGGTGTGAAATAACGGAAGAATGAATACCAGGCATATCAGCCGGTGTCCAGGCGAACACGTCGACATTCTTCTGCAAAAATTCGACTAGTAACGACTGTTCTTGAGCAGTAAGTTTTGAGCCTATTTGCGTCACCTTGGACGGCTCACCCTCTTTCAGAGGCACATTGAGGGTTTCTTCAACTGGCTGTGGTTAGTTCAATGCCTGCTCGTCTCTCATATCCAGGATCTCGAGGGATAATTCACAGTTGTTGACAGCTTGATTCGCAGATTCCCCTATAAGCATGTTCAACTCCATTGGTTGGGAGTATTGCCCCCCGGTCGAGCCTTCTGCCAAGGCTGCCAATTCTTCTGTAGCTTCAGCGGCCTTCTTGGCCATGACAAGTGACAGCAGATGGCATTGACGAGCCATGTATTGGTCAGTCTGCATGTAGCCTACACCACTTGGGGTAGGGAATTTTACCTTGAGGCAATACATGGCGTCCACCATCCTTGTGTATTTCATCAATGGCCGACCGATTATTGCATTGTAGGCAGAGGGCTGATCCACGACAACAAAAGTGTTCATGACATTCAACACATGTGCACCATCGCCTATACAAATGGGTAGCTTGATCAATCCTTTAACCGGGATTGGGTTATTGCCGAAACCATAAATGGGCTTAGTCGGCTCTAGTTGGTCGTCTTTGAATCCCATACTCTTGTAAGCATTGTACAGGATAGCGTCGACGGCACTGCCACTGTCGACCAAAATTTTGCTAACTTCATAGTTTCCAATTATTGCCTTAACGACGATAGGATCGTTGCCTGAGTATTGAAACAGCTCGGTTTCATCCCATGAAAATGTGAGAGTCCATCCGTCATCTACCTCTTTCTTTGGGGGAGGGGCCTGCAACCCCAGGTGACATACGCTCCGCAGATGAGCCTTTCTTTTAGATTGAGAGTCGGCCCACTCCTGAGTGGCGCCGACAATAGTGTTTATGACCCCATGTACAGCCGGTCGCTTGTGTTCGCGACGCTCGGGCCGTTCTGTAGGTTGAGTCTCCCTATCTGTCTGTGCGGAGTCTTTCTTGATGTAGTTCCGGAGGTACCCCCGTCGAATCATGTCTTCTATAGCATTTTTCAAGTCGAAACATTCCTCAGTAGTGTGGCCTCTATCATCGTGGAAGGCACAGTATTTTCCTTCGTTTCTCACATTCCGATTGGGTTGCTTCATTTTTCGAGGCCACTGGATTCTGTCGGCCATTTCTCCCCGAGAGATATTATGCAGAATATCCACGCGAGTAGCATTGAGTGGGGTAAACTCTTCCACCTGGAATGAGACAGGTTGATTCCGTCTGATTTGGTCATTCCTGGGAGCCTCCGGTCGAAGGTTCTTTCCGTCTTTCTGAGACAAGCCTCTGCCTCGTGGCCTGTAGCTTCGGTCTTCTACATTGGGGCGACTCTCATATGTAGGACGGGTGTGTTCTCTTCCCCTAATATCCCTGGCCGCCTCTGAGGGTCGTCGGTAGAGCTCATCTGGAACATGTTTGTTTTCCTCCAAGTCTGCGTATTTTTGTGCCCTGTTAAACAAGTCATGAGTCTGCGTATTTTTGTGCCCTGTTAAACAAGTCATGAAGTTGCTTCGGTTTGCTATCCGTGAGAGAGTACTTCAAATATTCATGCTTAACCCCTGCAATAAAAGTGTCGACTGCGAAGTCAATAGTCAACTCTTCAATGTCGCCTATCGCCGCCTGGAATCGCTCTATGTAGCTTTTCAGTTGTTCTTCTGTCGCTTGTCGAATTGCCAACAACAAAGCAGCGGTTTTTGTCTTTCTCCTCTGATTGGAGAAGTTGTTCATAAACGCTATACTCAGCTGCATGAAGTTGGTGACTGAAGCAGGCTGTTGCTTGTAGTACCAAGTATGTGCTGCCCCTTCGAGTGTACAGATAAACGCTCGACATTTGAGGGCGTCTGAAGCTCCGTATAACCCCATCAGGTTGCCATATTGTGTAATATGATCCTTGGGATCACCTTTGCCATTGTATCTCAACTTCGGGACCTTGAAGTTAGGTGGCGTTTGTTCTTGGCGAATGCGTAATGCGAGCGGATCCTGCTCTTCATTCAGCCATTCCATATGATCCTTTTTAATGATAGTGTTGACTTCCAAAGCTTTAAGTTTATTTTCAAATTCGGCCTTCAGCCCGTCCAATCGGTCTGAAATAGGCTTCTCTGGAAAGACCTCTCTTCCTTTGAACGGCTGAGAGGGTTCTGGGTTTTGGTTTTCTTCCGGTTCCCGCGCTCGCCTTGGTGCTTCTACCGTCGCACTATGGGCAGACTCAGTCGATGTTTGTCGAGTAGGAGCCTGGGTGCGTCTGACCGAAGATTCTCTTCGTGGTCTTGGCGCTTGACCATGATGTCTGCGCCAGTTTGATCTGGGGGCAGTTTGACTAGTTTCAAGACGTAGTCGTTGATGCGACTGCTCCTGATGTAGCTCTTCCTCGTTCGGTCGAGTCGCTTTCAGATCAGCTATCGTCCTTTGTTGCTTTTCCACCAGAGTAGTAAGCTCATCCATACGGGTTTGCATGTGAGCCAAGTAGGACGTTACGTCCATCACTTGTGGCATTGTTTGCCCCCCAGGTGTAGTTGTGTTCAACGCGAACACCAAAGGTATCTGTTGGGATGATGAGGGATCACGTTGGGCAGTTGGAAAGGAGAAAGAAGGAATGTTGGTGGCCGGACTCTCAGCGTTGCTTCCTTCCCCTGGGAATATACTGCGTCGAACTGGTATTTGAGGTTGTGTTCTCCTTTGGTTAGTATCCCGAAGCTGGCTACTGTCATTGCTCTCCGGTGAAGCCATGGCCACTGTCGTTCCCACAGATGGCGCCAGATGTTGAGGACCTTTTATAGGACCTGCAATGATGGACAGATGGCCCGATGAGGCCTCAGGATAACAATCTGCAAGAGAGAACACAGTCAAAGGGGATCGGCCTTTGGCCGGTTGATCCCTCTCCAATGCTTAAGTTAGTAGAGATAATGAACTGGGAGAGAAGTAGAGTAGTGTTTTTTGGTGTCTTACCATGCATGCTTTGAGATTTGCTTTATATAGGTAGCCTGCTGGGCTGTACTGAGTAGGCCATTGGTTGATCATGGGTCGGCTAGGTGATTTGGGCTTAGGTCAGTCGGCCCATGGTTGTAAGGATTGGGCCTTGTTGGGTTACAGATTGTGCTCAACAGTATCAAAACAATGACAAGAAATATATACTAATATATACTAAATACTAAATACATATAAAGTTGAGCATGAAATGATGAAAATATTCATTATTCTCTTAATTCTCATCAATTTCACTCTAAAAGATAAGGATAGTTTAATCATTTCACTTTTCTTATTTAATTTTATTTCTTTTCAAAGCGTAAACCCCATATTCCACTAACAAAAAAAATACTAATATCTTATTAATATTTTTTATATATTATATATTTTTATATATTAATATCTTTAAATATTATATATTATTTTTTTGGTCGAAATTTAAATATTATATATTATATATATCTATATATCATATATTTTTCACTATCATTTTTTAATATTTTAATTATAAATTATTTAATTAATATTAAGTATTAATTATTAATTATTAATATAATAATACATATAAAATTGATATTGTAATATTGTCATGTGATTTTGTAATAATGACTATAAGTATTAGTTATTTTTCTAGGCTCTATATATACACTCATTTTTTTTGTTACAATATGTATCAATTTTAAAAATTTACTTATAATATATATATATACATAAAATTATATAATATCTATATATAATTAACATACTAATTTTTACGCCCGCAACAAAGTACAAGTCCATTGTTAGTCAAGAATAAATTTAAATGCACAGTGCCACCACGTTTAAAAGCTCCTTGATCATCACTCATCAACTTGTAAGAAAATGAATAAAAAAAATAAAAAGGCACTCTTTTGTTGGATAAAAGTATTAATTAATCAATATATAAAATTAGTTTCATAAGCGGTAAGTATTGGCGCGATTTGCTCATTAATGGCCGCTAATGACCACTTTTAGAAAATAATTAATTAAGATTTTGAAAAATTAATTATTTAAAATAAATCAAAAGCAAAAGTTCTACTTAGAGAAATTAACCTTTTGGGACACTTCTCCTTAATTATTTTAGATTTAATATCCTAATAAAGCAGTTTATGTAATCCCAAGCTCTCTCTCTCTCTCTTGTTTTGGGCGGAAATTATGAATGGTTTAATTTTAACATGTTGAAATAATTTTTAACTAAAAGAGAATCCTTCCCAATAATTCAGCTTACAAAAATAAAAATAATGAAACATATGTAGTTGAACTAATTTGTTTTTTTCATTGTATATAGAATAGTAATTGTAAAAGTAATTTATTTCCATTCGAGTTGCAAAAATAAGAATAATATGAGACGAAATTGTATTTTTTTCACTATACATTGGATATAATAGCAATTAGAATAGGAAAACTCTCAAAATAAAATTGCTGGTTTGGTGGAGGGTGAGAGTTCATAAAAATTTACGAGAACATTTTTTAAGGAGAATGACTATTAACCTTTTAGTTATCAAGAAAATGAAGCAATCATAAACTTTTTAGTTATTAGGATGATGAAAAGTCATATCACATAAAACATTTAACATATTTAAATAATTAAAAAATTTTGTGAAAAATATTTTTTGATTTTTACTCCATTTTTTATCCTACTTGATACTCTTTATAATTACCATAAAATTTTCCTTTCTTTAATGGTATAAATATGAAATTGGACTATATTATATAAGAAATTTAAATGTATATATATGATAAATTAAATGACATTTGAGGTAAAAAATTTAAATATAACCATAAAAAAAAAGTTTTTGAAAAGAAAACTTGTGAAAAAAGAAAAATCATAATTATTTTTTAGGGAATGAAAAATCATAGGTTAAATGTATTTAATACAATAAAATTACAATAAATAACCTATATATACAAAGTATTTAATACACTTAAAAATATAAAAATTATTTTTAAATTAATTTTAATTATTTCTCTCTCTCTCCTCTTGCCTATATGACACTCTCTATAGCTTCTATAAGACTTTCCTTTAATATAATGGTATAGAGATATAGATTAATTAATTAATTAAAACAACATATGTATTATAATTTCGTCATCTTGGAATATAGTTATACCTACCCCACCTTGTGTAATTGAGAAAAAAAAGAATTACTATAAAGAAAAAAAAAAGAAGAAAGAAAAAGCTATCCTATCTACTTACCCCCACCTTTTAATAGTTGTTCAATTCAATAAAAAAAAACACTTAGTTTGAAGAAAAAGAAAATAGAGTGTCTAATAAAGAAGAGCTTAAGAATATATTCGACGTCCTTAAATTAATTGATTAATTATAACAATATTAAAATCCATTTTCCTTATTATTATTAAAGTTTTCAAAGTTAATTCAAAATTCAGAATAAGAGATGAGAATTGCCTAGTCAAAGAGGGACAAATAAAACAAAATTTCTAGAGCAGAAGAGTAGTAGAATAGAACAATATATATATTTATTGACGAAGAAACTGGTTTTATTCTATGAGAATATTGAGGTAGCCTATGCTTCTTGACACGAGCATTATTATGTGGAGAAGTTCCAGCTATGATTTTTCTTCATATATATATATATATATATATATATATATATATATATATATAGATATATAGATGCATGCATATTCTGACTAAAAAAAAAGATGCATGCATGTACGTACGATTAGGAGAAAAACACACGAAACCAGATCATTAAATTCCCCCAACTTTGGGGTCCCCAGCTCCCGGCCCTTTGCCAAGAAAGATGGTTGAGGAAGCTGCTAATCAGAAACAAAACATCAAAAGCAAAACATCAAAACAGTCCTATAAAACCACGCAATGCTCGAATTATATGAAATTTTGTCACATGATTTGCCTCCCAACCCAGCAAGAATATAATGAAAATAAATTCCATTTCACTTTAAAACCGACGATGTTTGACAATATACAGATAGCCTTTGCAAAAACAGCCAACGGAGGGGTCTCTGAAGCCAGTCCATATGGCCTTTGTCACATGCTCTGCATCACGCAATCAATAGTACTTTTCGACGTCGTCTTCGCCTTTAATACTTCGGCCTTTCTTTACGTATGCAAAAGGAGGCAAAAGTTAGGGTTATTGGCAAAGTTGTGTGGCACAATTCTTACTTGAACATGATTCGAAAAATCAGAACTGAAATTTGGGAAAGTTTTAAGAGCTACCGTGATGATGACAAAATTGGAAAGAGGAAAATGACGAGCATAAAGCAATTTGGTTCTTGGTTCTTGGTATTTTTCGTTTTGATAAATTAAGTCTTTTGCTTTTGCAGCACATTCGTGATTTCATCAGGCCCTTGTTTTGCTTTTTCTTTTCGCTAAAAAAAAAGACATAAAAGGAGATTTATTTACTTAATTATCGGATTTATTGAAAGACTTAATTTATTTATTTAAATCTTATAATTTTTGCAAAATGTGGCTAAGCGGATGCTACTTTTTCCTTACGTAGAACACGAGTGCTAGCTGTTAGATGGCAGAAGGAACCGTAGACATGTGTGGCTTAAGGGTGACAACCATCGCTTTAATGTTGGAAAAATGTCACCAAATCCAAACGCAGCCTTATTTATAACGGCCAAAGGTTGCGTCCTCGGAGGTGAAACCGTGAAGGGGAAGGGCTCAAACCAGACCCTCCTCTTAGACTTTAATTAAAAATGCAAAAGAATGAGCACCCCAGGGCCCGCAGCCCCACCCCGGGCCCCTGGGTGGGTCCTTCTTTAACCGACCAAAACCCAGAAGGAAGGCGGTGGGACGATAACCCCTCACCAACCAGACCACCATCTTAGACTAACCTTGGTTAAAACAGTTCGTATTTTTTATTGCTTCTAAAGTAACGCCGTTAAGAGACGAGGACATCGAAGGACCCGTCACCTGCCAGAACCCACGTGTTGAAACCGGAGAGCGCCATGGTTCTCTAACTGTAGCTTTTAGACACACACGTGGAAGTACCACATCACAGCTCGTGGACTGCAGACGGTGAGCTGGGCCCACGCTTAAATTATCGTTAATCTAGTTGGTTTTATCCATTAGTTTCGTAAATCGCAATTAGCAGTCAAGGGTTGGTCTTCGACAACTTAGAGCGTGACAGCTGTGGATGGGGTATCGTCCGAAGGATTAAGGTTACCCTTTGGGAAAATTGAATTTACAGAAATATCCTTTTCGGGTGAAAATAAGGAAGGTGAAAAAACAAGTGCTTTCGAGTCTGGACGTATGCCATGGCATGATTTGACGCCATGTATATCCCGATTCTGACTCGCAAGTGCAATTTGTTTGATTCAAACTAGTAATTTGTAATATTTTAGCCTTAGCTGTTTTTTTTTTTTAATCCGGGTCAATAACTTTGGTTTGACCTTTGACAATTGGCTTGCAAATATTGGCACAAGTCTTGCTAAAATAGTGACGAAAATATGATCTTTTTCGTTTGATAATAAACGAGTGGTGATTTACTTTTCCGTTATTTACATTATGTTGTTGAATATTTTTTATTTTTGCCTCAAGAATTTGGCATAATTACTCAAATGAAAAAGGCTTTTTATACACCAATTTCATTTTACCAAATAACCCCGTGGTGTGGCATAAATTTAATCACGAATTTTAGAAATAATTATCATAAAAGGTAAATTTTAAATTTTAAATATATTTTATGATAAGATTTTAGTTATTAAAATTCTACAGGGTCAATTAGTGGGATGAATTTTGTGAGTTATGACTCATGTAGCGTGTTAGCACTACCCTTAATAGTAAATTCTATTATACACATAGAATAATTAATGATTCGGTAGTAAATTTTACATATGAGAAGAACATTTTTTTTTTTATAAATCTTTCTATATCTGTTGTTATATTAATACTTGACTAATTTTATATCTCAATCCAATTGAGGAAGCTCTTAAATTTATTTTTTCTAATTATAAATCTCGAACATGAGATATTATTTAAAAGACATAAAACTCGTTTCACTCCATCTAACATGTGATGATCATGGAAAAAATGTAAATATTCTTATATTGAATAATAGTATATATTTTATGTGTTTAAATGGTTAAAATACTTTAAATATGATAAGCAAAAAAAAAATATTCTCTCCTTTTCATTTTATATGTGCATCTTTTCTTTTTGAAAAGTTCCAATTTATTTGTCATTTATCATAAATAAAATTTAATTATCAATTTTATTCTTTCTTTTCTTCTATTATTATTACATCATTACATAAAACTCTAAAAATACTTAAAAATATTAAGGACAATAAAATAATTTCATATAAGTCAATCACTTTTTTTAAAATTTTGTGAAAATCAACAAAAAAATAAACATTAAAGAACGAAAATAATACTTTAGATATGGAAATTCATTCACTAATTTTGGTAGTACAAAAAATTTTAGGGATATTTTGGAAAAATCGAAAATATGTAAAAGATTAAAAAGAAAAATCCAAAAGTCCAGAAGTAGACATAGAGAGCGTCAAAGATCTGCTCCCGTAAAATGCCAAGCCCCTGAATTCAAGCGAATTAGTAATTACAGCTCAATTAGTTTTTATTTACAAGTATGTGAGATACCTTTTACCATTTCGACCAAAAAAACAAAGAACCTTTTACCACAGCGAGGTTGGGCTGTAAAAATCGGGCGGTTGAAATTGGACCCCACAAAGCACAAGGATTCAATTTTTTTAACCAATGGGCCCCCAGTGTAGGTTCTGGGGTCAGTCAGTCAGTCACACTAGCCGTTCCCTCCTCCGCTATAAGAAGAGCGATGGGGAAAGACTCCATTGCTCTTTTCGCAGAAACCTTTCATAAAATCTATAGACACTTTTTCGTTATTTTATTTTCTTCGATTTGCTCTCGTCCTTTGCTTTTTACCATTTCCTGAACGAACCTTCGTTTAGATTCTCCCACCACTCGAGTTTATAACTGTGCTCTTTGGCCGTGGAAACTTGAAACTGTTTCGTTTTCTCTTTCTCGCCCTTTATTCTCTGTTTGTTTCCCGGGAAACCGTTTTGGTTCCGTTTTCCTTTTGCTCCTTTTTTTTTGTTCCTTGTGTTTCGTTGTTCTTTACCGTTGTTTTGCTGTGAAACCTCGTCGTCTCTTGTTGATCTACCGTCAACCACCATTTTGAGGTAATTTTTCTCTGTTGGCCTTAATTCGTCGCACTTTCCTTATATTTTTGGAATGAGTTTTTGCCAGCTGGTGATTTATGGCTCTCTGTTTTCCATTTTTGGTTTAATTTTACGTTGATTTTGCGTTTTCGTTTCTCTTTTCCTGTTTCATTCTGTGATTTTTGCGTCGTTTTTTAAACTTAATGAACTTGTTAGCAGGATTTCTCTATTGAGAAAGAGAAGAGTTACGTTGTGAAATTCTCTTTTCCACTTCCTCTTCAACAAAAATTTCTTCTTTTTCTGTTTTGGATTGATGGATTGATATCAAGTGATTAGTCATAGAGGTGTTTAAGGCTCTATTCTGTGTTTTTCTTTCCCCCCACTGGAACTTTCTTTAACCTGTTTCCTGAATGTAGAATAATGGAGCATTTTCAAAACGATGATCTTGAATACGTTGTCGATGACTACTTCGACGTCGATGATTTCGAGCAGGACGATCTGTTCGCCGTACCAGAGTCTCAGAGAGACACCGCTGATTTTGACTCGTTTGACTCCGACTTTGAAGACGATTTTGAATCGGTACGTTCTTTTTTTTTTCCCTTTTCACGACTGTGCTTGATTCTCATGATTTATAGATTCTAGAATCTTTAATTACCTCCTTTTTAAATGTTTGCTGTTATTTGGAAACAGAATAAGCCGAAAACCGATACATCAGCTGTAGAGGTGAGAAATGGAAAAGATATACAAGGAATTCCTTGGGAGAGGCTTAACTTCACGAGAGATAAGTATCGTGAGACAAGACTGAGACAGTACAAGAACTATGAGAACCTCTCCGGTTCTCGCGAAGAGATGGAAAAGGTCAGTTTCTTTATTTCTTGCTAAAGCTAAAGCTTTTTTTTTTTAATCTGTTATATCCTATAATTTCTATAAGCAATTAAGCCCTCTAACTGGGATGAAATTTTGCTATAAAACATGATGAACAAAAGCTGTTTATTTATTACTGGCTGTGTCTTAAGGGCTTGGAGTCGGTCCAAGAAAATTTGTGCTGAATATTCATATTGTGTTGACAGGAGTGCTTGCAAGTAGAGAAGGGAAAGGCCTTCTACGATTTTCAATTTAACACAAGACTTGTGAAATCCACAATTGTGCACTTTCAGGTAGAGAATTTGGTCATTCTTTTCTTTTTAAATGTATCTTTTGCAATTTCCTTCCACTTTATCAGGCACCACATTGCATTCTTTGTGTTGAGGTTTCAACTCTTCGTCTTTTGTGAGAAGTCTGTTCAAGCGGAATTTGGTTGATTTTTTAAAATTTAATGGGTCAGCATGTTCAATGTTTTGAATGTATGTCAATTTTAATTTCTGCATTACAGTTACCTGCATATCAGTTTCGTGGGTCAGTGAGTTGTTAAATATATGTTATCACGAGTCTTTGAATTTAAAACCTTTTGCATCATCTGAAGTTTGGTCTAGTTGGATTCATGTAGTCATGGTTTGCAAATGGTTTGAATTTAAATTATTTGCATATCACTAGACTCATAGTTTTGCATGTCCTGTTGTCCTGTTACATTTTATTCATGTTATTATTTGATTAAAGCTCTGTGCCTGAATCATTCATTGGAAGGTATGGAGATTACATTTGTTCTGCTGGAGCTTGGGCTTCAGGAGGTCTTTTTCTTTTATAATAACTTGCCAATAGCTAATTTCAGCATGTTAATTGTTAAGTTCTTGAGATTATTAGGGTTGAGTGAGGTCATATTTATCTAGCATCTTTGAATATTTGAAAATTTTTCTTGTCATTTTGTTAATTTTTAACATTTTAATGTGCCCCCCACTTTAGACATCAAGATGGGGTTTGTATTCATGGGAATCCTTTTTGTGCAGATTTTTGAAGGATGCTTTTGTTTATACTTGCTCATGCTAACAGTTATACAAATTGTAAAAATATAAAAGCAATATTTGCAGAGGTACCATCCTGATACGAGTATTGATGCTTCATGGCCGTGGTATGACTTGGGATTTTTGAAGTTTTGTTGACAGTATAGAGTTGTATAATGCATTTTAGTTGTTCATAAACTTGCACAGATTCAAACACTTTTAAGCACAAATACACACCTGACTTTGTACTCTGCATTCCTGCACGTGCTTATATGTTGATGATTAAACTTTGAACTATTCCATAGATGTAAGCTTTTGTGAGACTGCATGAGCCATGGGTGTAGTGTTGCCATCGATTTTATCATTTTATATTCAACTCTGCTGCACCGATCAAGGTGCTAAGATAACTATGTCATACTTGTTAAAACTTATGTCTTGATTTATCTGTTTGATGTCCTCTACTTTTGAGTCATTGGCATTTCTTGGGATTTATATTTTATCTTCGCATTTAAGATGCATGATTTTTTTTTCCAGTGTTTGTGTAACTTGTGGGTTAGGCCTATATCTGTTGCCTGTTAATTATATGGATTTAACCTCTGTGGCATTTAGGAATGCTATTTCTCTCTTATTTCAGCCTTTAAAGCAGGTTGGGAGTAATTCTGAGCAGCTGGAGCGATAAAGATGCGTTCTTTATATGGTATGATGGGAAAATGTTTGAGCATTTAAGAGGCCTCTGTAGTGATTCCTATAATTTGAGTACAGTGATGCGTGCGGCACTTGAAGGGCAATTAGCACTTTCTTTGCATTTTATGATACTGGGTTGTTTTTAAATTATTAGATGCTTCCATAGAAGAATTGTGCTACTGTCCCCTGCATTCTTTATTCAATTTGCATTTTACTTGATCTACTCTGTCATATCATCTCCATCTGCATGAGTAATCGAATTTGTGTTACGATTTACTTCCCTTGTTATTCTTGGATGATCTTCTTCGTGTCCATCTTAAGTCAGTTGCTAGATGGGGATTGTCTTTGTGTTGTGTTGTTGTTTTTTTTTTTTTTTTCCTTTGCATATTTAGGGAAGTCTTGGTGCCTAATTTGGCATCTCAGTTTGATTTTTGCGACTTAGCTATCTATTTCGTCTCAGACCATTGGCTTTTTGAGTTGACTTGGGTTAAACTTATTTATTCGATCTGTCTAGGTCTATGCATTGGTTAATTAGTACGATGTAGTTCTTTTATTGTTGGTTTTTTCTTCCTTATTCCCTTTTTCTTTGATAGGTGTCAAGAGTTGTAGGTGCATGCCCTAACCGCATTCAACTTCTTGAATAGATGCTCAGTAGTGATGTTTTCTATGAGCTATGAAGGAAGTTGACCATCTTTAGGTGTCTGATAATCTCTATGCATTATTCTTCACACCATATAGTCCCTATATAGATAAATTCATTTTTTTAATTATTACTTTTGTTTAATGTGGTCAATGCAACATTCGCCATGGTATGATATGCCTTTTCTTCTTTTTTTCTTTTTTTATTTCTTGGCATTTGCACTGTTTAATTTGTTATGTTTTGTTGAGTCATACTTTCACAGTTTTATGGGGCAAGTCATAACTGTTTTCATCAGCCATAACAGTGTGACTATATTTGTGCATTGAGCTCTTGATTTGCACAATAAAGTTAATGGTGGTTTATGTCTCCTTTCAACCACTCAGTAACCAATTTTGAGCATTTGATTTTGTTGAGTTTTATGGCTAATTGGAGGGGGTCCTAAAGTAGTCCACCGCACTGAACTGTGTGATAAATTTAATTCATTATGCTGTATCAGTAGTAAAATTGTCACATGATTTCTATCTTTCATTTATTTTTGTGTGTGGGGCGATATGTGGGAGTGCTTGTTCCTTTCCCCCATTTCTAGAAATAGCATTTTAGGAAAGTTAAGTGGGGCTTGAATTTTGTTAGGGGCTAAGGTCAATCAAGGAGCTGTGTGTTTTGGCCCATTTCAGTGTTTTTGTTTGCATGTCATTTGAAAGAATTTATTTCCTATAAAAAGTTGATTTTGAGTGCATTTATGGGTTTAGTATGGGTGGTTTATGTGCTAGTTGGTGATTGTTTCAAAAGAATCATGTGCAAAAGTCACTGGTGATTTGTCTGTGTTATCTGCTACATGTCACTGTGCTGTCATACTCTTAAGCATACTTTTGGGCATACCTGTGTGTTGAGTCATGCGCTAAGCATATTCTTTTAAGCAACCAGTGTATTGAGTCATACTTTGGTATAATGAAGTCGAGAGACTGATTTGTTAGTCATCCTATTGTGTGGTGAATCTATTTAGGGTCTGCAGTTAGTTGTAATACATGTGGAAGGGTATCATCTTCCATACTTGCACATCAATATACATGCGCTTTATTTCACTGTTTGAGATATTTGTTTCAATGTAAGGTCTAGCTGATGGATGATATAAATTTACATCTGTTTGGAAAGTATGCTGTTACTAGTTTTTGGTCATGAATCTAATTTATTTTGCTTTGTGCAGCTGAGAAATCTATTATGGGCTACATCAAAGCATGATGTGTACCTTATGCAAAATTACTCGGTAATGCATTGGTCATCACTGCTACGCAAAGGCAAAGAAGTGCTGAATGTTGCTAAGCCAATTATTCCCAGTTTGGTGAGTATGATCAGAAATCGATTGACATGTAATGTTAACTTTGCTAAAAGGGGCCTTTTGAGTAAAACTATTTCTTTTGGTGTAACTGCAGAATCGTCCTGGATTGCTTTCTCAGCAACTCTCCAGGGTGCAGATCAGCACTATGGCAGTTAAAGAGAATTTACTGGTGGCAGGTGGTTTTCAAGGGGAGCTTATTTGCAAGGCATGTGTTTGGTCTAACAGGAACCTTTTACTGATTTGATATTTTCTTTGGAGTTTGGCTAATGGTTATGGTTTTTGTTCCCTTTGTCAGAATTTAAATCAACCAGGGGTGGTGTTTTGCACAAAATTAACTACTGATGATAATGCAATCACCAATGCAGTGGATGTCTACCATAATCCTAGGTAAGAAATGCTGCTTCTCTTGATAGGACTTTTTACTACTTTAATGATATTTGAAAGGCAAGCAGCTGAAAACTTTTATATTTGCAGTGGTTCAATGAGAGTTATGGCTGCAAATAATGATGCTCAAATTAGAATTTTGGATGCTGAAACTTTTACTAGTCTTAATCGCTTCTCATTCGACTGGTCAGTTAATGTAAGTGCAAGTGCTGCCCGTCACGATTTAGATCTCTATGTTTTATATTTTTCTCATATATGTTCTTATTACCTGTATGGTTGTGTGTTCTTTCCAGAATACCTCTGTAAGTCCAGACGGGAAGTTGGTTGCGGTCCTTGGAGATAGTGTGGAGTGCCTGATTGCTGATGCTCAGTCTGGCAAAGTATGTCACTGTTCTGCATATTTGGTGCAATTTGAGGTTTAATTCTTTCTGTGTCTTAACTATTTTGTACAATGCAGGTCAATAGCAGCCTTAAAGGGCATCTGGACTATTCTTTTGCTTCAGCTTGGCACCCTGATGGACGCATTTTGGCTACCGGGAATCAGGACACCACATGCAGATTGTGGGATATTCGGAACCTATCCAAGTCCCTGGCGGTGTTGAAGGGAAGAATGGGAGCAATTAGAGCCATCAAGTTCACATCAGATGGTAGGTTTTTGGCCATGGCCGAGCCAGCAGATTTCATTCATGTCTTTGATACAGAGTCTGGGTATGTTAATTGCCAAGAAATTGATCTTTTTGGTGAGATAGCTGGAATATCCTTCAGCCCTGATACTGAAGCTCTCTTCGTTGGGGTTGCTGATCGCACTTACGGCAGCTTATTAGAGTTCAACCGCAAGCGATATAACCAATATTTGGACTCTTTCTTGTAGAATGTAAGTAGACCAGAATCGATCCGAGACAGACGATTGTGAATATTTATCAAAGGATGGGATTATATTCTAAGGGGTAGTTTCAAGATGGCCTGGATAATTGGTTCTAGTATATTCCTTCCCAGGCAAGCGGGACATATTTTGTTTTAAATCGGCACTTGGCGATTGTAAGTTGTTTCTGCGAAGTTGAATTTTTTTACTTGCAGAAAAATATATGGAAATTTTTTTGCTTTTTGTAAAGTCGTCGACAGTCGTGTGTACATCTAAAAGACTTTATGGGTTCTAATTCTTTCATCGCAATGAAATTTATTTTAAAGGTTTGATTGTTTTTTATTAAGTGATGTATGTCGTGGCTGTTTACAGTTAGTGTCTCACTCTTGTACCTAGATTTTGATTATATTATGTGTTGGGTTTAATTCTTCTCTTGCGTCTTCCCCAAGGGTAGTAAAAGTCCAATTTATGTTTCCATGGGCAACAAAGCAAAAAAGTCTTACTAAGAGGCATGAGAGTCACCAGGCAAGGTTCGACCCCTGCCATCTCTCTCCCCTTTGTCTTAGTATCCCGAATTGTAACAAAAAAAAAAAACCTAAAATCCATGTAGGTAAAGTATAATAGCAAATTATTATAATGGGTTAGGTATCTGTCGTAGTGTCGTGTTAAAACTGGGTACCAATTTCCAGACAAAAGTTAAGATGATTTGCTGCCATCCGAGACTGAAAACCGTGTTGAAAACGACCTGTATGTGGCAAACACTTGTATCAGGAACTGCGTGCGGGTAAATCTTGATTTGCTTCTAATCCTGTATTCTTCATCTTCTTTCAAAGTGTGCTAAAAATGGAAAACAATTACCATGTTTCTTATTATCTTGTGAACATCTTGTGATTACCAATAGTATATGATTTGAGTTCTACATAAGAAGACAGTTTTGGGAGAATGGCAAGAAATGGAGCCCAAAGGCAAAGGACAAAGTCCAATCCATTTCGCTGGAAAATGGAAATTGACTGTCACTCGACCGCTGTCGGCAAGTTATAATTTGTCGACGAAAGTCACGAAATGTTTAAATACTTTCTACTCATCCTACTCGGATCGGAAATGACATTTGTGAATTGAAATCTATCTGTAATCTAGTTACAACCTTTTTTATCTTTTTGTTCCCGTTTTCTCTTTTCCATTATTTGATTTAGATGGTTTTTGGCTCTTTCATTTGCTGCTACAATTAAAACTAGTACTAAGATTAATTCTTGTGATCAATGTGTGGGTCATGGGTACTATTGCTTTTTTTGGTGGAAAAAGCAACAATGGGTGATTGTTTGTTTCTACTTTGTGCAGCCCCGCCAGAAGAATATCAATTCATGCTTATCATCTTAGCGGATAGAATATTTAAAAGTTGGTCTTTTCATCGGATGGAGGCTTATACCTGTAAAGAGTTTAACAATCTCTGTTGAGCACACTAGGCTCAAATTAATTGTTAGGATTTGATTGCTTTGACGTTGATAACCATGTCTATGGCTCAATGCCATTGGTGGAGTTATTGCTTTATTTACTGAACAATCGAATAAGAGCCTACATGAAAGCATTTGGATGGAAAATCTTACCCCATAAATGGGTGTGGAATGAGACAGCAACCAATCACTACTTTTCCATTTGTTCAAATCCAATTAATCAGCTCTTGCAACTTGATGTCAAGCGATAAGATTAAGAATTTAAAGATTAATTATGGTATATATTCTTGAAATACCAGTGATTACTAGGTGGTAGGTATTAATATTTATATACCCCATCTTCCATGGTTAGGTCGCTGCTAGAAAAGGGAAAAGAAAAGCTTGTAATCTTGTTCCTTTTTCCTGTTTTCTTGCCAAATCAAAAGTATAAACTAAGCACATTTAATGATTTATAATTAATTAGGATTACATCATCTTCGTCCTTGATCACAAATCATGAGTCAATGTAATTTGACTTTTACGAAAAGACCACAAATGGCTGAGTGGAGAGAATTACCGAGGAATCAACCCCCGTTTACAGCTTGACATATGGTTTAAGGTTTATATAGTTTATATGTTCAATTAGAATGCGAAGCCAATAAGAGGCTTTCAAGATATAAAAATCAAATGCATGCAATGGCAATGGCATTGATTAGCTCTTTTTGAAATTGAATGGAGAGAACTTTTACTCTTCCTTCTTCGTTAAGTTGTGGATAGAATATTTAAAAGTTGGCCTTTTCATCGGATGGAGGCTTATACCTGTAAGGAGTTTAACAATCTTTGTTGAACACACTAGGCTCAAATTAATTGTTAGGATTTGATTGCTTTGACGTTGATAACTATATACAAAAAAAAAATCTAAATTGGCTCCGCTCAACTTTGATTGGATTGCAAATATTCAATATTCCATTGCAAAGTAGATGGAAACTTTTTTCTAATTAGTATTAGAAAAAAGGAAGAGCCAATGACAATTTTGACAAACTTCGCCTCAAGAACCCTTGAAGGCTTAATCATTAATGTTAATTGTTATTGATATTGATTTACCTTGAGAAAAAATTTTCCCGTTTTGTAGTGCTGTTAGCCTCCTTCATAGTATTCCAAATGATTTCCATGAAACTACTTGAAGGGAACTGGATCATTCAAAGTGAACTTGTTAGCCCTCCAACATGGCTGGGGGGACCAAAGGAAAACTTTTTCCCTTTTTTTTGGTTTAAGGCCAAAGGAAAACTATGAAGCTTTTTTTTTTTTTCATTGATAATTGTTGAAGCTATTTGCTTTGAGATGGTTGAGAAAGACAGCTCACGAGTGTGAGAAGGCCTTCTCAGGGGCAATGCCTACAAGATAAGGGGAGAGGCCGGCGATTCCCTCTCCGACGGTCAAGTTAGTAAACCTCAAGGGAGTGGAGCAGAAGAGTGTAGGAGAGAATGTCACCGTTGGGTCATTGTTGCTGCCTTTTATAATGTGTGGCTCGGACCTCGAGGTCTGACAAGATAGGTGAGGGTAAGAATCGTCTTGTGGTACTAGTACAGTCGAACGTCTTCAGGGCGTCATGGACTGGTCGGCTTCAGGCACTTGTAGGGTCGTGCTCAACAATAATAATTAAAAAAAATGAAAAACTTTGAACATTTCCTAAGTTTTTCTATCAATTATGAAAACTAAAGGGGAACAAGTTTGAACATAAGCTTAAGAACATGCGAACATGGACTTCAACAGATTATGAATTCTCAGAGAAATCTGAATTACTTTCCATTTAGATAAATCTATCTAATCAAGAAATTACATCTACACTACACGAACATTGTTTCAGGAATAACAGATCTCAGTAAAGGAGGACTAAGCTCGATCAATTTAGTTTTTGGGAAGGAGAAGATCGGCCCATGCAGCTGCATCTCAACTTCAGGGACTCTAGGCCTTAGCCCATCACTGTTTTAAATAAGACGAAGGTTATGGTTGAACTTTGAAGTTTGAAGTGACATTTGGCTAGGAATTCCATTTCGTGAAAAATTTGTGGCACAATTCCTTCCTCCTTAAGGTATTTTCAACTTTCAACTACCATTTCGTTGTTTCGTCCGAAGAATTGTTTTCCCACCAAAGAAAGATTTTGATGCAAGTAGAGAAGAAACAATTTTAGTTGATGTATCAACTTCAACAACGGGGTTTTTCTCGATTAAAATCCCTGCTAGCTGTTGCAATAACCCAGGGAAAATCATCTTTGCCTTTGTGAAAGCGAGGCAGAAAATAAATAGTAACCACGAACGAAATGTTATGGTAATGTGTGTGGGTGCCATGTGCAATGCCGTGAAAAAGTTGAATTTAGGAAAGTCCCTACCGAATCAGTTGAAAAATCTTTTGCCTCTATAGTGATCAGTGACATAAAAAAAAATTCTAATGAAAATGACAAGATTGAATTCCCCCCGTTTCCAGAAATTCATAATATAGAAAATAGAGGCTAAAGAGCAGCTGCTTGAGCTTGAGTGCTTTCTTGTCTTCTTACCTCAGATTTTATGAACAACGAAGGAAGATTTTTTTTTTTCCAACAAATGTTATAATCAATCAACTCGAAGTTTGACTTGACCCCTTCAAATCGAAAATCTTTTGTTCCACATGGCTCCCTCGACTATGACCTAACTACTGCAACCACCTTGGAGCTATGGGTGCTCCGGCCGCCTCCGGTCTCTTGATTTGTTAATAAGAAAATGAAATCAACATGAAATGGGGGCAAACGAAATATGTGGCCCTGAAGATTCTTGCGCGCATCTTCATTCTTTTGCTATGTAAATTAATCATTTCACGAGACAAAAGAAAGCCATATGGAGGTTTAAATAATAATCTTATTTGCTCCAATTTCTTCTTGAAGCCTTTTATTTTCTGTAATCCAAGTCGCTAATGAAGGTGGAATTTATCGGGTCAATGGTTCCAGACACCAAAATCCTTTATCAGTTAATTAAGTTGATCACCCGCAGGATTGTCATTCAATTTTCATTGGATCCTCAATAAAATTACTATTAGGGCTTGTTTGATTCAAAGGGGGAGGGGAGGGTAGGGGAGGGATGAGGGAAAGAGGAGAGGGAAGGATTTTAAAAGAAGAGGATCCTTTTTATCTATTTGGTTGGAAGAAGAGTTCTAAAGAGTTTATTGTATATTTTTATCAAATTATCTTTATATGTAAAATTTTTATTATTATCATTATTAATATTAATATATTTTTTCTATATTTTCATGTCATTAAAAAATAATCTTCATTAAAAAATAATCTTTATTAATTATTATTATTCTTGAATATAAAAATATAAAATATAAATCAAATATAAATAAAAATAAATAAAAATTTTTAAAAAAATATAAGTGGTGAAGATTAAGAAAGAGAGAAAATAAAAAACTACTAAAAATTTACAGACCATAAATAAATAATTAAATAAAGCAATCAAAATTGAAACATGAAAATGAAAAAATAAATAAATAAAGAAAAATTAAATAAACAATAGGAAATTATTGGTAAAATATATAATTTTAAAAAATTAAAAAAAGGAATGAAACAAAAAAGGGATTTTGAGAGAAAAAAAAGAGAGAGAAAGATAAATTATATTATTAAGATATGATGAATTATCAATAATATTGAAGAGACAAATTTGTAAAAAAATTATCACTTTCCCAAAAAGACCCCAATTTCAAGTAGTGAAATATGATGGATTAGGAAGAGTTTTATCCTCCTCTCTTCCCTCTTCCTCCTCCTTCGTCATTCTAATCAAACAAAACAAAATACTCCTAACTCCTCCTAAATTCCCCAAACCAAACAAGGGATTAGTATTATATGATCTTACAGTTGGTTTACAATTTTTGTCGGTACTATATAAAGAGCGCAGGTTTAGCCCATTCGCATCAAACAATACAAGTATCCCATTATTCACAAAAACGAAGGAAACATTCATAGAACTCAAAGCTTGAATCACCTACTGAAAAGGTAGAAAAAAAAAATTAAGTCAGTCCTGAAAGTTCAAACCCATTTGTTGTTTCCAAGTTTTAGAATGAACAAATCAAAACAAAAGTCATAATTTTCAAACAGCTCAGAAAGGCAGTTCATGAGTTGTTGAATTCATTCGTATTAATTGAGTCCTATATCCTCCTCAAATCATCCCCACTGTCTCTTAGCCTAAACGTCCGAACATTGAACTCAATGATCCATACATGTATGTCCTACTTCAAGAACAACGTCGTATCCCCTGTCATCCTATACGAAGGAAGAAAAAAGTGTACTTTTAAGAGCTCACTCGAAGTTCACGTGCGGAACACATGGGGATGGCCTCTCTTACGCTTCAAAATCACATTATTTGATGGGTCTACAACCCATGAAGCGAAGTACTGGATACTGCAGATACTGACACATACGTACATTATACAGCAGCAGCAGTAGTCGTAGTAGTAGAACCTAGAAAGCGAGTGGGAAATTGGTCTCCATTCAACAAACCAACCAAACCAAAAGCATCAATCGCCATGGATCGAACAACACTTGGCAAAGCCATAGAGGTTACCCCATTGACTCGAAAACTGCCGCCTCTTTAATGATGATTCAATTGAAACCGCGTTTAACCACTGTTCAAACTTCAAACAAAATTGAAAATTCCACGCGATACTGGACTCTGTTTATATAATTGCCTTCCTCTTTACGCTCTCAATTCTTTTCTTTCTGCTGCTTGCCACTGCAATTCCTCCTCTTGTTTTGAGTAACTGATCAATCAAACCTTTTGCTTCTTCACCTCCTCTTTCTCCTTTTTGGTATATATAAGGAATCAGTGGGATATGACACTTTGTCGTCTCCACCCCTACCAGGGGTTCTGATTCTCCATCTTTAACGCCACGACTTGACAAAATATATATATATATATATATATATATATATATATATATAAGCATGCGTATCATCAAATTGATTAACTTTTAGACTTTGCTAAGTGATCGATGCTAGCACAAATTCGAATTTATGTTCACACTGATCCACAAAAATGGACTAAGAAAAGTTAACAAAATCTATCGATCAAAACGTAGAAAAGATCTTTGAATATCATCATATTTATGCATAATTAATTTCAAATACTTTAAGTTCTGTCCGAATCGAATTAGCTAGATTTTAATTTATACTATACTGGAACTAGAATAAGATACCCACATCTTGCTATAGAAACCATGCATATTTGCGAATATAACTTTTCAAACTCCACCTCCACGATAGGCTCATGAAGTCAACCCCTCCAGTAATTATCATACCGATTCATTTGTTAAGTTTATGGATTGGACGAATTAGAGCCAGGTTTGAACAGGATTGTAAGGTTTTCGCTGCGTTTATTTGATTCTTAATATATTTGTGTTAGACTTTCATAATAAAGTACACTAATATAATATCAATAATTAGTTGGTTCAAGTGATTTTTTATTTGTTATCTTTAAGTAACATTACGAGAAAAATTGTCAATAATGATGAATATAGCCATGAAAAATGATAAAAAAGGTCCGTGATAAAATTCATTTCCCACGGATTTTACAAAAAAAAAAATATCTCCTGAAAAAATTTTCCCACGGATTAAGAAATTCGTGACAAAACTTATCGACGTTCATAAAACCGTCAAAAAATCTATTGGAAAATTTGATCAACATGATGAAAATTTCCATGGCTTCCCACAAAAAATTCTCATGGCTATCAATTTTTGTGGAAAATTCCGTGGGAATTTTTACCGCCGCTAATTTGCTATGATTTGCCATATATTTGTGTGCGTCCCATGTAGCGAGAAAAATTCTTACAAATTTTACAATGAATTTTTTGGTGGATAAATTGGTTATGATTACTAATGGATTTTACTTCGGTATTTTATTTTTATAGGTAGTGGTGGGAATATACCTGGAAAAATTCCAATGGTTTTTTTTTGTGGGATTTTTTTGTGGAATTCGACTATTTTTCTTGTAGTGTAAAATCTCAAGTTCGAGTCTTATGAATAAAAAAATTATTATTGGGAGAATTTTACCCTTATAGTGGGGTCAACCTTATTGTAAAGGAATTAGTTTTAAATTAAAAATGAATATCCTCAGTTAAATAAAAAAATAGACTGAGAGAATGAGAAACCTATAAATAACTTAAACCAAAAAAATTATATATTCAAAAATGAAAAAAAAAAAAAACTCTAAATATAAGTTTGTCTTCATTTAGCTTGAGGCATGCAATGCATTTCTTCCAAACTAAAAATCATACGTTGACCAAAGGACATTTCCACTTCACCCATATATCCTATATTCAAACGTTTTTCCTACTCCAAGAATGCCGTCCTCGTTACTCCATTCAAAACTCAACACATATGATCGAGGATTTTAACTGTTAAATTGCATTTAATTCAAAAATGTCCTTTGAATGGAAAATGTCCTTTAATTCAAAAAAATTATATATTCAAAAATGAAAAAAAAGGGAGAAAATCTAAATATAAGTTTCTCTTCATTTAGCTTTAGGCATGCAATGAATTTCATTTGATCGAGGATTTTAACTTTTAAGTTGCATTTAATTCATTTGAATAACAAAATTAAAGTACAATTTTTATATCAAATCCTTAATATCATCGCCCTTTATAATTATAGTAATTAATAGCAATAACAATGTAAGATACAAATTAAACATATTCTTAACCGACTAAACCAAACACGTGTTGTATGTAAAATGTTGTGATGACATCAAACTTTAAATTCCCATTTCATAATTTCTATGGTTGTCACTGGAAGCACGTAGCACCATGAAAGACCATATACATATAGAAATGGCAAATTCCTTTTCTTCTTCCAATTCCAAATGAAAATTTTGTCAGTATATGAATGTTTGAATATCGTTTTCGACTTTCGTGTGATTAATATGTGTTTTTGGTCTTTTCTTTTGGCATCAAAAGAGAATAACATGTTTTTGCTAGGTAGCTCCCAAAAAAGATAGATTTGACTTTTGGGTTTTCAAAAACACATGATTTATTTAGCTCGATCATATATAGCTTTAATCACATTTTTCTTAAGAGTGGGGTTTAAAGTTAGATAAAAGGTTAAGGAATAAGCCCCTTTTATTTTTAATTTCTTTTATATAAATATAAATGGATGAATATATGAAGGGGGGTGTGGTAGGGCAATCATACAGCTCAGATTTGGATATGGAATTGACCTAAGTAGGAATTTGGGAATGCACTTGAAGGAAGATGCATGGGCATTGACTTGGATTACATTTTCGTTTTTCTCTTGTCAATAATGAGAGGTGGAAAATGAGTTTTCGGTTGCAATCAATCATGGGGAATGAGGTGTTAATGGGCTGTAAAAGTACTATCAACAGCTAAGCTATTCATGACCAATTCAAACTAGTATACTAATAAAGTTTAAGAGAATAAGTGGGAAAAACAATGCTTATTTTTGTTCATGAGTTATTTTTCCTTAGCTGTTTTTAGAGTTAATTAAGGTAAATAATAACAGACTCAAGCTTAATTCATGAGCTGTTTTTGAGAAAAAAGAGAAAGTAGAGTTATGATTCTCGTGGAAAGGTTATTTGTTTCCTTTGTAGCATTGCCAACACATGCAAAGGCAGACCAAAGGAAAAGAAACAAAGAGAAAATTTTTATTGATGCAACTCTCGTGTGTAGTTGAAATAAAGAAATCAAATTGCGTTAATGGATCGATGGCAAAATAATGAATCTTCCTTGCATCCCGATTGACCATTTTCAAGTTGTGCTGTGTATTAATAATTAATAATTTAAAATTAATAATTTAAATTATCAAAATTAATTACAACCAATCTCCAATCACTATACCAATAAAATTGTAATTAATTAATTAATTAATATCATCACGATTCTTCCATAGATCAACTCACTTCTTCTTGCTTTATATGCGGGCGTTGTGCTTCTCAATATCATTAAAAATGGAGATTCGCAGCAAATTTTAACCTCGATTTTTTTCAAGCTTTCTTTTTAAAAAAAAGTGTCTTAAACAAATATGATTAATTGAGTTTATGATATAATAATCAACAATCATTGAATAAGTTGGGCGAGGAATTTCTTATTTTGATTATTTATGAAGTTTCTTCATTCATGATCACTACTATTCTTATAAACATTGTTAGAGGACTCGTCTTTTCAGCCCGCTATCACGTCCCGCATGACATGTCATTCAAAATATTAAATGCAATTGACGTTCATTTATTTGATCATTTCTTTCTTTGTTTCTTTGGTCAATCAAGTGATGGGCAAAATCTGCGATACATCAGGCGGGATATAGACGGGTTAATCAGTATTTTTGTTGTTCTTAGCTTAGTATAACATCAACATTATTATTCACTATTATTCATTTATGTCAACCCTTTTTTGAAAACCTTAATTTTCTCCTAATAAAATTTCTTAATCCTTCAATTAAAATTTCAATCCAAATCTTAGCGACTAGCAAAATTTAGTTAATTTTTTTTTACACCTAAAGATTCATCTTATCTAATAAATTAACATCCCATAAAACTTACCAAACTCGTTGTATGATTCAAATTTAAAATCTCCAAGAAAAAAAATCCGAAATTCTAACCGTTGACGTGCTGCGTAGAACATTTGAGTTACATACTAAGAATACTTATTTTTCATGTGAATTCAATCTTAAATCAACCTCTTCTTATATTTCTTTATTTTTCAAATTCAAACTAACATTTGTAAATTAAAACTTTGAATAAAAAAAACTAAAAAGAGAACAAAGTTAGCTTGAGACTTGCGACTTGAGAGTTGGTGTTTGGATACCGGGTTTTCCCCACCCGACAAGGTCCAGGATTGTGGTTCAGGGTTGTCCTAAGTCCTAAGCCCTCCAGCTGGGTCAACTAACTTAACCAACACTTCTGCCCATGGTTTCCTCCCAACTCTTGCTCACTTCTAATCTAAGCCTAAGATTTCCCCCCTACTTTCAAGCTTCAGCCCCCAAACAATGCTCTTTGCTTATATTTCTAAGAACCGCCAGTTTCAAAAGCGTGAACCACACATCCTCCTAGAACCGACAAGTGAAAGGCTCATTATCTGCGCTGCAAAACACGCTCCCCCTTTGAGCGTGGGTCAAACAATCCAACGGCACAACAAAAGACTCAGTTGGGGGCTTCTACAGTAACTGCCGCCGCAAATGTAGAGATTGACAGATTGTCATGCTCTCTCTCTCTCTCTCTCTGCAGCCTCCGCACGGCGCACGTGACTTGTTCAGCCGTAAACGCAACCATGGTCAACGTAAATTAACCTTGGTCAAGTCTAAATGACAAAAAAGAAGAAAAAAAAGAATTCAAGCCCTCCAAAACACTTCTGCCACGTTGGCAATTTCAATTTGCTGACTTTTTGACAAAATTATCCTTTTAGACTTTTTTGAAAGTAATGACATCAATTGGACGGTTTTAACCGTTTGATACAAAAACGATGACGTCAAGATCCTAATTCTTAATCCGACGGATGTCATTTGCTTTGGAGTCACATATTCTTGTAATTTACTAGTATTTTTTGTAAGTTTCACTGGGGAATCATGATTTTAATTACTACTATTAACTAATTATTATTATATTTTGGTACGTTTTCGGCATCATCCAAAGTAAATTTTTTTTTGAAGAATCCAAAGTAGTAATAATTAATTATGATTAATTAAGCATAAAGATCTTGGAAGGAAATTGGCGTTTCAATTGAATATTACTTCTATGATTTTATTTACTTATCACAAATTTACATTTCTTTTTACTTGTTATTTTAGTAAATTAAAAAAATTGTTATTGACTTTGTTATTATTTTATCCTTCTTTAAATATATGAGAGAGACATAAATAGTACTCCCTCAGTCTCTATTTATCTGTCTTTTTTTGAGATTTTTTTATCATTTTTTATCTGTCCCTAGCTAACATTAATTATTAATTTTTCAAATTTATCATTCAAACTCATTTCTTTCTCTCTTAAATGAATAGTTTCTTAAATAGGAGTGAAAATCAAAGAGAAAGAGATGTAGGGATAAAATAGGAAAGTTAAGATAATTGTTTATAAAGTTTTGTGTCTTGACTACTTTTCTTACCCTGTATGAAGAGGTTAATGGGGATAGATAAATAGGGATAGAGGGAGTAAGAAATTAAGAAAGACAAAGACATTAAATATAGAGAGATAAAATTAAAAAAAGGTAAAGATAGTTTTATAAGAACATCCAAAAATTTTATTGAGTTTTGAAAATCAACTATTTTTTTAATTTAAGAGAATTAGTTATTTATGATAAATAAATATGAAGTATAGTATATCATTAATGATTAAAGATGGGGCCGCCCACTCTCCCCCCATTCAAATTGCTTCATTTTTTCTATTCTACTCATCTCCATGAATCTCCGTAGCCAAAAGGGTAAAAAAAAAAACACACACACACACACAAACACAAACAATTGAGTTTAGCTTGCAAATACTTAAATATTTTGATTTGGTGTTCCTTTTTTGCAACGGGATTGACTAAAATGATAAGACTTTAGATTAATAGTTGAAAACATTTGGTTTTAGTTCTCACAAACTTTATTAGTGGATGATTTTTAAGTGTGATTTTTTTTAAAAAAAAATAGTTCATAAATCCCAAAAAAATTGGGTAACTTCCTTTGTATCATCTTCTGTTCTTTAATTATTTTTCCTTATAAAAGAAGTATATATTTTGATTTGATGCGATAACAATTCAATTAATTAGTATATATAATTGTTTATCAACAATTGGTTGTGAGGACTTTTTAATTAACATCACATGAATTTTAATTAATTCATACTATTGTTCTTATCAAATTTTGTACTAGTAAAACATTATGTTACATAAATTAATAAATAGTCTCTTACTTTTCATTTTCCATCCCATGCATGTGAAAAAACCCCACAATTTTTTCAAATAAGATCATTTTGATATAAATAAATTTAGTTAAAAAAGTATCATAAAATATTTTTGACTAATCACGTTACGCATCGCTTTCTTTGGTATCATTCATGCATATATCCCACACTAGACTTGTCTAAAGGGCTGTTTTTCTAATTAATGAGATGATGTTTCATTGGTCAAAAACCAAAGTGGAAGCAACTTGGTGATGCATTAAATAATGTCACAACTCAGACCCCATTTATCAACTGCCCTTTCCTTTAAGCTCAAACCTTATCTCTTGAATTAAATACACCAATCTCCAATTGGTTTATTTTCTTCTATATTTTATTAGTAGATGATTTTTGCTATTTTGTTTTTTTAGTGAGATGATTGATGATTTTTGTTATTAGGTGTCCTTAAATGTTACTCTACTTCCTTTCTTAGTTCTTTTTCATTTATCATCTTCTAGATTTTTTTTTTGTCTTTTTTATTTGTCATTATTTTAATATAAATTATTAATTTTCTAAAATTATTCTACTGAACTCCTTTATAAAATGATTTTTTTTAAATACAGTCAGAATCCTCTCAAAGGACAAGAGATATATGAATAAAATAAGAAAATAGATGTAAATATATATATAGAATTTTATATCCTAATCGTTTTCTTATCCTATATAAAATAATTAATAATGATAGATAAAAAATAACCGGGGAAATATTGTTGGAAGTTAATTAATATTGTATAATATTATTTACACATTAAATATGATATTTTGGTAATTATTAAAACAAATACAATTAAGTATACCGTGGTCCAGAAAAAGATAATTTAAAAAAGTATACTTCTATTAGTACTTTTTTTGGGATAATATAATGAATTTTATTATATTAGATAAATTTTTTAGGTACAAACATTTGTTGAAAATAATCAAATAAAACACTAAATCATTGTAATCTAAGAAATAAATTAACTAAACAAATATTTAAATTAGACAAAATTTACATATGATTTACATATAATATAATAAGACTTGAATATGAGATAAGTCTCATGAAAAGTGTTCTTAGCACTCCAATTCGAATTATTAGTGCTTCATTAATATACTAATTTGTTAAAATTAAATTAATTAATAGTTATAATTTTCAATATTCAATTTAGAAGAAAATTTTTCTTTTATCAATATTCAATTTAGAACAAACAAGGAAAAATGCCCAATAACTCAAAGTGTGAACGCCAGCCAAAATGGTCAACATGGCCTTAAAGACAAATTAATCCATGACAAGTACAACAGCGTCCACCGACACCTGACGGTAATAAAGGACAGGTGTCAGTTCAGCAAGACACTGGGACACGTGTCAGAGTAGTAGTGGCTGTATGCAACCGATTGTATGAGTCTTATGTCATGGAGCCAGAGCTTAGTACAGTGGCGAGGGACGTAAAAATTTAAAAAAAAATTAAAAAAACATGTTGAGGTTAAAACGGCGAGTTAATCACGATTAACAGCAGTGATTAGGCGAGTTAATTGAGGAGTTGGAGTACTATATAAAGTGAAGGAAGCTGGTGACAAAAGACAGAGTGAGGCTGAGAGTTATTCACACTAAAAACTTGAGAGTTTCAGAAAAAAAAAAAAAAAGAGAGTTCTTTGTGAGATTAAACACTTTGAGCGATTCTGGTTTTGATCTTCTAACGATCTTTTTTCCCCTTTCTGTTAATCCCCGCTTCTCTGAATCCCTTTCTGTTAATCATCTGTCTTTGAAAAGAAAAATCTGATTTTTGGGTTTGTTTTTGAGTCTTAACCGCGAGTAGAAAGCAAACTTAGACAAGGATTTCTTTTAAAAAGCCAGGTGTTTTCAGAATCGAGATCCAGTTATTTTGTTATTTCAAAGTTCCAATATTTCCTCTTTAATTAAGCTGAATTTCAGATTTTTTTTCTCATTTTTTTTTTCTGTAGATAAAATCAGCTTAGAGGGTGATTTTTGGTCCCTCCAAGTTCGGTTGTTTAGGCTATCTTAGGATTTCAAGGGGTTGTCTATTTTAACTAAAACCTCCTTAATCCTTCTTGTTTTTAAACCTGTTCTTAAGTTTTGGTAAGAAACAGGTTGCTTTTTTCTTATTTGTGTTGTCCTTTTTTATTTTCAAGTTTCAATCTTTATTTTGTTTTATAAGAAATGGGAGCTGCAATGGATTTCTATAGTAGCAGAGCAGTTCAATCAGATCTGTATGGGGGAGAGTTGATGGAAGCACTTGAACCTTTTATGAAAAGTGTTTCCTCCTCTTCCTCTTCTTGCCCTTCCCCTTCTCCCTCTTACTCTTCTTTCTCTTCTCATTCTCCTTCTCCTTCTCTTCCTTCTACTTCTTACCTCTCTTTCTCTTCTTCTCAAACACAACCCAGTTTTTACCCAGATGGTTGCTGTTACTCCACAACAATTGACCCATTTTCAGGTCTGCAGCTGCAGCAGCAGCAGCAACAGCTTCAACCTGGTTCATCAATTGGGCTGAACAACTTAACTCCATCTCAGATCCACCAGATCCAGGCTCGGTTCCACCTCCAAAACAACCAACCGAGCTACCTTCACCAAAATTCCCACCCCCAAAACACCACCAGCAACAACCATATGCTAAGCTTTCTTAGCCCAAAACCAGTTCCAATGAAACAGATGGGTTCACCACCAAAACCCACCAAGCTGTACAGAGGAGTCAGGCAACGTCACTGGGGGAAATGGGTCGCTGAGATCCGGCTACCTAAGAACCGGACACGTCTTTGGTTAGGCACTTTTGACACTGCCGAGGAAGCAGCCCTGGCTTATGACAAAGCAGCCTATAAACTAAGAGGTGACTTTGCGAGACTCAACTTCCCTACCCTTCGCCACCAAGGTTCCCACATCGGCGGCGATTTTGGTGAATACAAGCCTTTACACTCCTCTGTTGACGCTAAGCTTCAAGCCATTTGTGAGAGCTTGGAACTAAATCAAAAGCAAGGAGGCAAGAGAAAATCATCCAAAGAGACGGCTGAGAGCAAGAGCAAGAACAACAAGGTCAAAGTGGCAGAACCTGAGCCCGAGGAAAAGACTGTGAAGGTGGAGAACTCCTCCTCAACTTTGTCTCCGGTTCAGTCGGAGAGTGAGGGGTCAGCAGAATCTTCGCCTTTGTCGGAGCTTACATTCTCGGATTTCAACGAACAGCCATGGCCGGAAGTTGTATCTTCTTCAGAGACTTTCATGTTGTCGAAGTTTCCTTCTTATGAGATTGATTGGGATTCCATCCTAACAGCTTGAGGAAAAAGAAAAAACCAACGTATTTCTTTTGTTGTAACAGTCCTAAGTTAGGTGTTATTGGTCTGTGTATTCTCTTTCCTTGTAAGCTCACTGCAGTGAAGTTTTTGACAGTTGCAGTGGCAGGTTTTTTAGGTTAATTATTTGAGTCTGTTTATGGGTAGGTTTTTTAGTTGTTACTATATTTTAATTCGTGTAAGCATTTTGTGTTTATAAGAAGAATTTGAGATCTTCTCCATGGTTGGTCAGCTCGTTTTTTCTTGCTGGACCAAACGGAGAAAAATTGTGGTCTCTATAAGGTTCACAGCTTTTGTAATTCTATCTTGTAGTATTAAAATCTCAGTGTCTAATCTATTTAGCTAACTAATCTTTCCCAAATCTGGTTTTGTAACTTTGTGTTCATGTCCCTACTTCTTTATCAAAAATCATGTGTGTGTGGAAGACTGTTCTAGCTATTTCCATCCACCGCTTTAAAACCTGGAATCAAGTCATAAAGTTTATTTTGAGGTCAAACTATCCAGTGGCTAAAAATGGACGTTGTGTTTGATCTTCAGCACCAAATAACCACCACTGGATTACACAGTGAGGATCTCTGTCGGCAGCCAATAATCTTCATCCGCAAACATAGATTTTTTAAAAACATCTTTGTGCTGCTTCCACGAAACTGCTGGTTACGGACAGGAAGTTACTGAACCGTGAACTTTGTGAATTTGTTGGATTATTTTTATATTTCATTTATGTCTTGAAAAGTGTTTCAATCCCGAAATTGGCTCTGAGGTCACGAGCTTGGCACAAGGAGGTTTCGTCGTAACTTCGCAATGCAATATAATAATACTATGAAGACAAAGACGTTAATATTAATTTATGTCTTTAACTTACTGTATTTTGCGCAAATCATGGTGAATATGGGCAGAGGAACTTGTAACTTGAAGTAAAAATTAGGTAGAAATGAATCATGGAACTTTGTTCAATGAATCTGCGTAGAGGGTCACAAATTCTTAAGATTTTGTCTTCCACAAACGAAGGCTTTTCTTTAGAGTAAAGCGTCTCCCAACGGCTCCCTTCCTTTCTTTTGATTGCAATTCCATTATGGTCATGGAGGCACGCGTGATCCTTTTGGCTCATATCTCACCACTTAAAAAAGTCTTTCTAGATCTCTATTTTCCTTTTGGGTTATCAAATTATAACGTGGAAACAAAAGCACCCATATCTCCAACATAATCATGATTTAACTAATCAATCGTCAACTCTTACATTAAAAAGCAAAGCTTCAGGTTGGATTGAGAATTCAGATATGTTTTTATTAGATTTGAAAAGTTTTCCCTATCTTCTCTACGAGAAAAATGAAGACACTATGCAGCATATTGCATCTTGGAGTATCTCGTCTCTCTCTTTATTTCCTTTGTTCTTTATTTTTGCCTATTTGTTCATTCTTTTCATGGTGTGAAAAGAATGATCAGAATTGAGAAAGAGAAACTCGAATTGTCATGGGGACACTTTGGGAAGTCTCAAAGTGTGACAAATCGTTAAGTCTCTTGTGAATTAACTTTTGCTGAAAGAGTTTCATTTTGTTTTAAGTGGTAATTTATAAGTATCCATCATGTTTCATGTTTGTGATGATTGAAGCATTTTGTTCAACGGCCAAAAGAAGCAGAGATTTCTGCTGTAGGTTCTTACAAACTGGGCAGCCTTTTGGGTAGGTATTTGCTATCGAACGAGCTGAGCTATGGACCGGCCATGAACTCTTAAAAGTCTTTTTGGGCTTAGAGTAAATAAAAAGAATAAGAAATTAGGAAACAACCTGAATCAAAGCGTCCTACTAGTGTAAAGTAGCCCATAGTCACTTCCATTGTGCTACTTGTTTTCGGCCTTTTAAGGGTAGATTTCGTGTTTGCTGAGTTAAGATCCGAGTTGGATAGGTCAGAGGCCTAACAGGAAAAGCAAAACTTCAACTTCGGTTCAGAATTGAGATAGTATGTTTTTAGTAGATTTGAAAAGTTTTTCCCTCTCTTCTCTACTCTGTACCACATTCCATCTTTGAAAATCTTCTCTCTCTCTATTATTAATTTCCTTTGTTATTTATTTTTCCTTAATTTGTTCATTCTTCTTACACCATGGAAAGAATGATATCAGAATCGAGAAAGAGAAACTTGAAAATTTTCCTGGACACATTGCGAAATGTCAAAGTGTGACAAATCGTCAATTCCCCTTGTTTGAATCAACTTTTGGTCCGAGACTTTCATTTTGTTTAAGTAGTGTTTAATACTAATTAATCATCATGTTTCATGTTGGAATAATTGAAGCTTTTTGTTCAACAGCCAATAGAGGCAGAGATTCCTACTACAGGTTCTGACAAACCGATAGGAACTAGAATGTCTCAAAACGAAGTTAGTTTAGGGCATAATTACAAAGAAGCAAATCATATGGCATGGGTACAGGGCTACTATTATTAGTAATGTAAAACAGTAAAACAGCATGAAATCATTGCAAGTAACATTAAGGAAAGGAGAGGAAACAACCAGAATCCAATTCCCTTTTATAGTCGCTCTAAGTTTTTGTTTTGGGCCTTTTGGAATGCATATTTGCCATTGAATGTGCTGAGGTACGGACTATATATATATATATTAGATATACTAGATATATTAGATATATATATATTTAAATTTTTTTATTTTTTTTAGTTGTTATGTAATAAAATTGATTCATAATTATTAAAATATATAATAATAGAGAACATGTAATTTGTAACATATATAAAAATAAATAGTGTTTGATATTTTAATAGATTTTTCAAGTATAATTTTTATATCAAAATAGCAATACATAATTATTATACCCGTGAAATAAGTTTTTAATTGTTCGTGTGAGAAATTTCTTCATGTCACTCTATATTTATCCAACTTTAAAGTTAAAAAAATATTAAAAGATTTCTTTCATTCTTCATATAGATAATTTGAAAAAAAATTAAACACATACTTTGATAAATTAGTATAACATACCATAATTTAGTAAATTGAAATTTATATTTTCTTGAAGGGAAATATATGGTATGGTGTACTCCATTCACCACGTAAGATACTAAATATAGAAAATTTTATGTAATTAATATTTCAGTTTTTCTTGAATTTTAAAAAAATTACTGCATTAAATAAAAATTTAAATATGCATGTCTTATTAGTTATCACGTCAATAGTAGTTCTAACAACTTAAATTGTATCAACTCAAAATAACTTATAAATTTTAGTAAAAAATTTAGTACTAAATTTTTAAAAAATATATGATTTACAGGGTAAATGACTGAAAGTTTGGAACTATCACTGAAGTGGTAGTTCGACCTATATAATAATATCTCAAATAATATAGATTATATATTTAATTATTAATCAAAATTTATTAAAATAGTTACACTCTATGTGTCATTAAAATAATAATTAAAATTAAAGAAAAAAGAAATCAAACAAAAGAAAAAAGAAATAAAAAACACTTTACTTCATTGAAATAAAAAAAAATTGATAAAAAGGGAGAGCCAACTGGGGATGACATTTGCCCCCCAAAGGGAAATTTTCCTTTTCCTTGAACAAAAAACGATGGCGTTTTTAACTTTGAAGGGGCGGGGAGGGGAGGGGAGGGAGGGGAAGAAAATTTTTTTTTAAAAAAAAAACAGCCAATGGGGGGACGCCATATGTCCCTCCACCTTTGCCTCAAAACCCCTCCGGAGGTCGTGTATCCCCCTATAATTGTTGTTAATAGATAGATGGGTATTCTTAAAGTTTTTTTTTTTTTGGTTTCGTTAAAATTTGTTTTATATATTGCATGGGTTACATATAATTAATAATGTAAAACAGAAAAAGTAATATCCCAGTGAAAAATGAAAAATCATTGTAAGCAACATTAAGAAAAAGAAAGGAAATAAAAAGAATAAGAAATTTCCCCCACTATAAAATAGCCCATAGTCACTCTAATGTATATTTATTTTGGACCTTTTAAGAGTAGATTTTGTATCTTATGAGTTAAAGTTTGTTAGGATATATAAAAGGCTTAAGGCCCAGAGATCGGCGACTTGGAGAGCAAGTAATGTTCTAAGAACCTTTTAAGGATTCCTTTGTCAATTGCAATTGTAATTAGTGATCAGCTTATATAATATAATAAAGGTTATGTGATCTAACTTCGTGAAAGCTTATTGGGGTTAATTTAGAGAAAGGTTTTAGGGGACATGGAGAAGAGAGAGCAGATGGTCGTTTATGGAAGGAGAAAGAAAAGACTCGTGGAATTTGAAGACCTACCTGAAGAGATCACTTGGAACATCCTGACTTGCGTTCCCGCTGAATCTCTGGCCAAGCACGCAAGGTACGTTTGCGGGAGCTGGAATAAAATTGTTCGTAACCCCAGCTTTAGGGAGACTCAACTCCATCACACAAAACCAGGCTTCTTGGTTCAAAATCGTTCGGATCCCTATTGCCGACGGGTGCAATACCTTTACCTGGGGGACGGGGGGTTATGCATAAAAGAAATTGAGGATATGTTCCCTAGGAGGTTAATATTGACTTGCTCTTCAGGAGGTGTTGTTTTAGTTCGGTGGGATTTGTCTACGTGGGTTGCAAACCCTATTACTAAGCAGTCGCTAAAACTCACATCGCCACCTAATTCCAGCAAAGTCACAGTATACGGCATGGCTTGGATTCCTGGCACGGGAGAAGTCAAAGTCGTAAGTTTCTCATCTGAAGAAAGAACCTTGCATGTCATGAAACTAAACGGTAATGTTATCTCTTGGAGAAGAATAGATGATGGTTCAATTCTAAACGATGATTCCTTTCGGGGAAGCAGTGTTTATACAATTTGCGCTGGCACAGTTGTTTATTGGGTTAACAGGAGGTGGCGTGACCGCGGTCGATACATTGGCTACACTGATCTCAACGACGAAAAAACTGGCCTCATTCATGTTCCGGTGGAACCATGCGGTGAGGGTTGCCATCTTAAAGGAATGGGAGATAAATTATGTTCAATTGTTGTTGAGATAAAAGCAAGCACCAGGGAAGTAACTACGTGCATATTGAAGGACTTGAATGGGAGTGAATGGAGTAGGATTTCGAGAATCAACTTGGACGGCTGGAGATTTCCTCTTGTTGGTTGGTTTGATATGGACTGCAGGAGATTTCTGTCGGCAAAATTCGGTAGCAAAGCACTGTGGGCATTCGATGCGAAGACAAGGAAGAATGAAGTCTTTGACGAAATTAACGCCGATTTTAATTTCCTACCGCACACTAACAGCCTTGTTACGTGGTAAGTCGGGCTGAATTTTAAACAGACACTTCACTAATATAGGCTTTCAATTATTTTGTTTGGTTGAATTTTATAGAACTGCAGATACCATTTAATTAATAAGCTTTAGTAGGAAAGTTTTGAGATTTGATATCAGTTCCTAATTAAAGGTTCATATTCTCTATTGGGAAACAGAAATATATAATAGTAAAGGCTGTTGCTGCATAAGAACACAGAACAATTGTTACTTCCTTTCAGCAATATTGTGCATAATTTTTCATTGTAAAACAGCTAACGACAGAGTTTTCTGGATTGTGATTCTCCAACCATTCAAACATGTATCGATACCCACTCAATGATTTTGGTCCAACTTACAAAGATTACTTAAACTTGCAATAAGGCATTCTAATTCTAATGTGGAAACAAAAGCACCCAACATAATCATGATTTAACTAATATCAATTTCATCGACTCTTACAGGAAACAAAATCATAGTCCCTTTTACAGAATAGTGCCCCAGATTTGCTATAAAGAAATTTTCTCTTTTCTTTTTTTTCCATAAAAAAATTGTTTTAATATATTGCTTGGAGCCTTGGACTATATATTAATATTATTAATAATGTAAAACAGAATAGGCAATATATGGCAGTGAAAAAAGAAAAATCAGTGCAAGTGTAACATTAAGATAAAGAATGAAAGCCCCTTACTAGTTACCATAAAATATCCCAGCCCATAATCACTTCTAATGTTGTATTATATTAATTTTGGGCCTTTTAAGGGTAGATTTTGTTATCTTCGGCCTAAGGCTTCAGCTCTGTTAATGAAAACTTGGGAAGTAAGGGCCTCTACCTCTTGGCCTGGTGGCAAAGAGGAGAGTCACCAAGAACCCCTGCCGTCCCTCTCCCCCGGGTCTTGGTACCCCGACTTGCAACCAAAACAAAAAAATTGGGAAGTAAGTACTAAGTAGGTTTCTTTGGTCATGTTTAAGGACTCGTTTGTCAATTTCTTTTTGAGGGGCAATAATATTATTATAAAATCATAAAATAATAATCAGCTTATATTAAAGGTTATTTGATCTAACTTCGTGAAAGCTTATTGGGGTTAATAATATATTCACAGAAAAGGTTTTAGGAGACATGGAGAAGAGAAAGCAGATGGTCGTCCATGAAAGGAGAAAGAAAAGACTCGTGAAATTTGAAGACCTCCCTGAAGAGATAATCCGGAACAGCCTGACTCGGGTTCCCGTTGCATCTATGGCCAAGTACGCAAGGTACGTTTGCGGGAGCTGGTATAAAATTGTTCGTAACCCCAGCTTTACCACGACTCGTCAACCCCATCACACGCAACCGGGCTTCTTGATTCAAAATCGTTGGCATCCCCATAGCCGACTGCTGCAATACTTTTACATGAAAGACGGAAGATTACGCATAAAAGAAATTAAGGATATGTTCCCTAGGAGTAGGAAGTTAATATTGACCTGTTCTTCAGGAGGTGTTGTTTTAGCTCGTTGGGGAGGGTTTATTTACCTGGGTTGCAAACCCTATTAATTACTAAGCAGTCGCTAAAACTCACATCGCCACCTAATTCCAATTAACAAAGTCACAGCATACTGTATGGCATGGATTCCTGGCACGGAAGAAGTCAAGGTAGTAAGTTTCTAATCTGAAGAAAGAACCTTGCATCTCACGAAAGATGAAACTAAATGGTAATGTTCTCTCTTGGAGAAGAATAGATGATGGTTCAATTCTAAATGATAGATTCCTTTCGGGGAAGCAGTGTTTAAGCAATTTGTGCAGGCACAGTTGTTTATTGGGTTAGCGGCGCCTGGCGTCACCGTGGTCGATACATTGGCTACACTTGATCTCAACGACAAAACAACTGGGCCTGCTTCATGTTCCGATTAAACCATGCCGTGAGGGTTGCCATCTTAAAGGAATGGGAGATATTATGTGCAATTGTCGTTGAGATAAGACCAAACACCAGGGAAGTAACTACGTGCATATTGGACTTGCATGGGAGAGAATGGAGTACGATTTCCAGAATCAACGTGGACGGCTGGATATTTCCTCTTATTGGTTGGTTTGATATAGACTGCAGGAGATTTCTGTTGGCGAGATCCGGTAGCAAAGGCATGGCATTGTGGGCATTCGATGCCAATTGCCAAGACAGGGAAGAATGAAGTCTTTGACGCCTTTGATCCCTACTTCAATTTCCTACCGCACACTAACAGCCTTATTACGTGGTTAATCCGGGTGAAATTTAAACTAGGTTTTATAGATGAAAACATCTTCTGTTTTTAATACATAGAAATCACCATTTAAGATATGTATAATTTATAGAAATGTTTGCAAGTTTTAAAAAATGAAAATGAAAATAAACCTAAATTGAGAACAAAATTTTTTTAATTTCATTTTTATTTTTTATTTTTTAAAATATATATATATATATTTCTTCGCACAATATATATCTTAAATGCTAATTTCTTTATAATTTTTAAAAAATAAAAATAAAAACTGTTTTCTCATACCAAACATATCAAACATAGCTTTAGGCTTTTAATTACTTTGTTTGGTTGAAATTTACAGAACAGTTGATACTATCAAAGCTTTAGTTAGAAAGGTTTTTGAATTTGGAGATCAGTTCCCAAAGGTTCTGTCTGTTCGGAACAAGAAATAATAGATGACTATTCCAGCAACAATATTGTGCATAAATTTTCATTGTAAAACAGCCAACGACAAAGTTTCTGAATTGTGATTCTCCAAAAGTGACACTTTTCCATTCAAACATGTATTGATATCCAACGCCTGTTTGTGCACTCAATGATTTTGGTCCCAAGTTACAGAGATTACTAAAACTTGCAATAAGGCATTTTCTAAATGAACTATGAAATCAGTCTAATTCAACCACAGAATGTATCGGAAACAAAATTTCTGTCATGATTACAAAGAAGCTAAAAACTGGACTACTGCGTCCGCTCGCAGTGGTCTTCTCATTTACTCGATTTGATTTCTCTTTCCCCAAGCACAAATTACCGGTAGACAAGACAGCAGCAACTCATACTAGTTGGCTCTATCAACTAAATTTACCGATTTCCATCTTCTTCTTGATTGCTCTTTGACCATGGTATATAAAAGAGTCTAATATTCCCGAAACCGTGAAAACACCTGAACAGGAAAATTTGGAGCAAATAATTTGCAGCTTCATTTAAGTCACCATGAAGGGTATATCTATAAATCAAAGCTTAACATAAATCCTTTTCCAAAATAGTATAGGAATTAAACCAAATCTTATTAATTTCTCAGAGCAACAGGAAAAACAAAAGGGAAAATTAATGGATGAGTAGGTCTACTTGGCTTCTATTCTTACTATGAGAAGAGAGAATAATTAGATTATGTGGAGGGCAAAGGATCAGTACCTCCAACTATAGCACACACATTTGTTAGAAAGTGCAAGAATGAAACATGCTGCTCCGTGAAAGTCACCTGCAAAATAAAGTTTGAAAACCAAGATCAGTGAATTAGCAGGGATCACAAAGAAACAACTTGAGAAACAGGCCTAACTTTGGCGAACACTTATTACTCCTATATCAGAGAGTTTAATCTAAGCTCAAATCCCTTCTCCTCCTTAAGACTCCCTTAGGCATAAATAAAAAACTGAAAGTGATGCAGCGCCTGTAGGCATTGATATCTGTATAGCAGACAGAGCTTGCATATAACAAAAGCAGAGGAGGAACAAACCTTGATAGGAGAAAGGTCATAAAAGAAGAAAACTCCAGGGAGAGACTGAAGACGACCTATCTCTGCACCCTTGAAGTGCTCTGTTACAGAAAACTGCAGAAAGCAACAAGTTGTGCATTAATCATATTGAATAAATGAAAGAAGAGGTTAAATCAAATCTTCTACACATTCTAGCCACACCTGATTTGACTGGATAGTGTGTCCACTGACATCTGTGTACACAGTAGGTACAACCTACAAGATAGAAAGTATATTGAAAATCCCTCAAACTAAAAGACATTTTATTTAGAAACATTATAAAGCTCCATATATCAGAGACAAAAATGAAACATCCATGCCCCTCTCGATATAGGTATATAGCTTTGTGCGATTATTCCATTAAGGGTTCCAACATTAGTAAGCATGCTTGCCACTCGGTCTTCTTGAATATGTCACTCTCTCTTGCTTTCAAAGAGAAGAGAGAAGACAATCCATTTTGCATTATTCTTTTAAAAGGGTTAATTACATATTTGGTTCTCAAACTATAGTCCAATTCTGGATTAGCCATCTAAAATCTAAAACTTCGCAGTTTTGGTTCCTTCTATCAGTTTGCAGACAATACTAATAGCATTGTTCAAATGGAAAAAATCTCAAATGTTGCAATATCATTTGTGATGGTCTGGATACATCAACCATTTGACTAGTGATGTTAGACTTGTTTGCAAACTGATCGATGGAAGCAAACTCCTAGTATCTAATAATGTTACATGCTGCATATGTTGATAGCTAATGGAATAAAAAGGGCACTAAAACGCAAATATTCTGAATCCTGGTGAGCATCTTAGCTTCCAGGACTAGATTAATGTGATCAGCATTGGAGAATATGATAAGGCGGAGCTAAAGATGCATTCATGCAGAAAACTAACCTTGATAAAGTACTGATACATCCCACTTGGTTGTTCTTGTGTCCAATGAACACTGATTTTAGACAAAATAACAAACAAATAACGAACAAGACCATTTATAACATATTCTAACATCCAGCTGTTGTACATTGACAAAGTAAAACGATAAAGCATAAGTAGCAAGTACCCATCAAGAGGATTCACGACACCAGGGAAGTAATCTCCAAAAGCTAATCTATTGATCTTGTGACTTATCTATACATAAAAAATTCATGAAGCAGGACAATTAGATTAGATGATAATTTTCAGATAAAATATGCTTACTTACACACAGAATGAAAACAAAAGGGTAAGTCTTACATTAAAACTTTCCTTTTGAAAAGCCAGCAAGTCATGCACGTGAACATTTGATTGCTGAAAGCTTTTCCCAGGTGCAAAATGAAAATTTCCTGCCACCTTATTAACTTCTAAAAAGCCATATATATTACACCCTTCACCTTCTTCATCCTTAATCTTCTGAAGGAAACCCTCTCTCTTGCACTGAATAGCAGACAATAGCAGAACCAAGAAGGAATCAATCAAGGGTTAAAACACAATTCCTGCAGGTCAACCTTAAAAAGGACCAGTACTAAAGGGGCAAAAATGAATCTTTAGATAGGCTAACGAGATAGCATTGAACTACAACTCCACTAAGACAAGGCATACACTGTTGTTCATTGGTATGTTTGTGCAGGCCAAATTTAATTTTGCATGTATCAACAACTAAAAGTTTCAATTATTATACAACAAAGAATTCTGTCAATCTTGGTTCTTGTTGTCCTGATATAAGAGTAATAAACAAAGATCTCACATTATTGGAAAACAAAAGAAATAAGCTTATTAATGCACCTAGAAGTGGGCATTGCAAAGTGAAAGGGTCCGTCACCTTGCCATCTTGACTTTCCAAAATAGAGGCTTTGGAAGAGTGGTATAGGGTTAACAGGAATTATTAGGAAGGGAAAGTAGGTTTCAACTATATAGCTTGCCACAACAAAAATGATGACCAGGTGAGTAAAAGCATGAATATCAATATCAAAGATGTTGAAGGAAAAGACAAGTTCAACTCTGCGTGAGTCTCATTCAAATTGAAGTTACTTCAGGAATCAGATGAATATGAGCTCTTATGCTGACAGACCTGGTCAATTAAATCTGGATTTGACAAAGCCCAACCTTTCTTTCTGTATGCTTCACGAACATCCTCACAGGAGTTGCAACAATCATCATCAGACTGCAAAGAATGTTTAGAGAGGCAAAAACATCATATTTGGAGCAAAACAATACTTCTTATGACAAGACTGTTAATGATTATTCAGTAAACAGTCTACTAATGCCTCCTCAAGTCCAGATCAGAATATAACACAACCAAAACAACACAGATTGAGGAAATAGCCAAAAGGAAAAAAAATGACAAATAAATGCTACTAAATTAAATGTTTATATTTAGGAAAATTTTGAGAAAATGAGAGTTTTAAGAGTGTTACGTAAAAAGAAATGGGATCTATGAAAACATAGTCAAATATCCTTCATATTCATGCACCTACTGGATTGATTATATGACAGAACATGTAGATGGAAACCAGATAGATAAAGCATACCGTTTCTGCACCATAACATGAACCACAATATGTCTCATTGTGCTCAAGCCTGCCACCATGCCTCTGTAAAGGCTTTTCAATCTGTGTGAAGCAAAAGAATAATGAATAGAAAGATAGGCAAAGGGAAGACAGCGATAAATTTGCAACAATGCAGGTTCTTTAACAGATATCAAACGTCAAGCAGTATTATCATAGTGCTTACCTTAGGAGCACCAATTCCATCTGGTTTTGCTTCTATAACATTGCCATGTGAATCTAACCTTTTCTTAATTATGTCATGTTTCTGCAAATTTACCAAAACAAAAAGCAATGACATTTACGACTTTAACAGCAAAAGTCATACAATTTCAGCAGCATGTACTGAAAGGGCAAAAGTTCTGTGTGCACACACACGCATGGCCATAAACTTTTGTCTGTATTGCATGTGAAAGTTCATTTATGTACCTACAGTGCATGCAAATATGTGTGTGTGTCTGTGCGCGTGTGCGCGTGCGCGTGTGTGTGTGAGCATGTGTGTGTGTGTGTGTGTGTGTGTAGGTGTGGGTGTGTGGGTGTGTGTGTGTGTGTGTGTATGAGAGAGAGAGAGAGAGAGAGAGAGAGAGAGTTGATTTGGAAATTCCCTTTAAAACACAGAATGTAGAAAGAAAAAACATCAACAAAGAATAAAAAAGCATGAATCATTGCAAATTGCAATACATACCACATCAAGATGTTGCTCCCCACTGATGTCCATTGCATCAAGGCTGAGAATGGAGCATGCAAGAGCAGGAAAAGTGACATCAAACTGCACTTTCAAATCCAAAGGATAATGAAATTAGAGAGGATAAGTCCAAAGTCCAAAAGACTATCAGTAAAATAAGTAAAACTAAAAGAAACAGTGAATTCGGCTAAAAAATAAAAAAGAGAGAAAGTTGAACTAGCAGATGAGGTTACATTGATGCGTAGAGTTTCCCCTCTTGAAGTGTCAACTACAAGCTTCGTTTCAGTCACAGCATGTAAATATAATCCTGCAACCAAGATCGGGAAAAAAGAAAAGGCTGATAAAAAAGATCACCTAACTAATATCAAGAATGAGGACAACCAGAAAAGCTACATTTAAGTTGTCTCACAAAGCACAACCCCACTACTCTCCACGAGAGAGAGAGGGGGAGGGGGGGACAGAGAGGGGTTGAAAGGAGTTAACCGAGCTGAAGAAATCATTCAACTGGTAAAGCCCTAAATGGTGCTATGAAATACCCAGGTTTAATGCAGAATAACAAAACACTCATAATAGTCTGAAGATTTGAATTGTATACATTCAAGTCTGGAAGTTTTCTCAATTCAAAATCTTGATATGAGCTTGATCAACCTACATTTTAAGCCCATAGAAAAAGAAGCCCACCTAAATGAGAAAAAGGGTCCTGTAAAATAAACCAAACAAAACCCTATAAATAGATTAAGCCCTATTTCCTAAATTCAGACGTAGAGTAGGCATCATTCAAAAACTTGCAAGAATATCCTACATCATATTCCAGACAGAGTCCATATACAAGAAGATCATCCATTAACAAAGACCTTAATCTACAACATACATGAAACTTGACAACGTCACAGACAAGCATAACAACTGAGCAATGAACGTGCATGTGATTATTGACAAAAACCAAGACCCTGAATAAAATCCAGAACAAAACAAAATTTGAAAATTTTCTCCTCATTTTGTTATCATTATCATAGTCAGCTAGGGTGCTGGACAATGCTCAAACACCTGCCTCATTTACCATACGGATTAAACTTTACATGCCTGCAAAAATAGACTCTTCAGCAATTGAAAAGGCAGTGGATGGAAAGTGCAATGCATCTTCTATTGAAGTTACAGACAATGGGGGATAGACACCTTCCTAGGCCATAAAACATAATCAATCATTCCAGTCCAACCTCTATCAAAAGCATGATGAATGGCAAACAACTTCATCATGGATTAGCAGTTGTTTCCTCCACAAACAAGGGGTATCATTTGCCAACACTTCAACAATACCACCATAACATGTACCCTCTATGGTGCACATTACTCTTATTCATAAACAATCCTGAAGCATTGTTCCCCATGGAAGTGACACGATTTTCAATAAAAATGGACGCAAATGCTGAAAACAAAGTTCAGCTGGCATATGACTCCAGCTTACTGTTATCATTGCAAAATTCAATTTCGGATCAATACTCAAAAGTTTCAAATTCCTCAAAAACTAGCATTCAAGTACGAGCACAAATAGTTACTTCAGTTAAAATCAGCAGCACCAATCATCATACTTAAGTTACTAAATGCATCAATAAACCTTACTCAACGATCTTAATTACAGCTAAGCAACTAATTCCTTATCCCTAAATTCTCAATCACATCACAGTTGACACCTAGAAAAACGCCATCATTTCGGAACAAAAACCAAAACTTAATTAACTCATTTCCAACGCATAAACAAAGGTAGATAAAAATAGATCCAAATAATTAAGGAGAGAAAAAGGAAACGTACGGAGCTCGGAGAAGAAGAGCAAGAACATAACGACGGAGGAGACGAGAGTGATAACGCCACCGGAAAGTGTACGGCTGTAGAAATCCTCGTTTATTTTTGGATACGCATCTAAATTCCTTAGCTTATTCATTATTCCGTCCATCAAATTCTTTCTTTTTTTCTTTTGTATGAAATGATTTTAACTCTTCTTAGCCTAAAATCCAAATCTGAAAAACCACAAAAACTAAATACAAAATAAATCTAATAATAATAAATACACTTAAAACACCTCGTTGAATTACAGAAGCTTTTTTTTTTTTTTTTATTGACGAGGAGTTTAAGAACTTTCGGGGAGAAAGGACCTAAGCTTATTGGGTCGTTGTATTTTCTTTTCTCTGTCTTCGAAATCGAGAAGGAAGAAAGCAGGCGTAACCCCGGTATTTGCGGTCAACGGATACGATTTTTGTACAAATCTACCGTAGTTGCAGTTCAGGGCTTTCCATTTTTCCTTTGTGGGCTCAATTTTTACAGAAATAATTGGGCCAAGACAGTCTTCCTCGGTTACTATGTAAGCCCAACTAGTAGTCATCGCCTTGGGCCCCTTTAAGCCCAAATTTACAACAAAATTGATTATGAACAAGAAAGGGTCACCTTGTTTGACCTCCGCCCCTCCTCCTTAGGTAAAATTTCCTCGTCTCCACCGTTTGTACCCAAAAAAAAAAGTCACCTTGTTTTAATTAGAACTAAATTGACCAATTGAGTTTAACTCAAACGACATCGCATGTTATCTAAAGTCGTTGTCATTATAGGCTTCAATCAATGTTCAAATTTGATACCGAACGAATTCATCTAGTAGATAAGTACTTCGATTCATGTTCTAATTCATATAGAATAGAGTGATCGAATAAATAAGTAAAGGGCCTAGAAACGGAAAGTGGGTTAGGGTAAATTAAAAACTTTGAAAAGAAATTGAAATTAATTTTTTTTTTTGAAGGAGATTCTTAGATGCATTCCAATTCCAAGACTATATACAAATTCGAGAATAAAAAGAGATTAAAGAAAAGGAAAATAATGGTATCTGGTCCTTCACATAGTTGGGTATGGAATTTCCCTAACAAAAGTAGAACTATTAGCTAGGGCTACATTATTATTAGTCAATAGTCATATATCGTAGGGCCAAGTTGAGAGGAAACCACGAAACTTCATTTTGGAACCAAACTACGAATTATGCACATTAAGATATTTTTAAGACAGAATTATTCTCATTAAAAAGTGAAATGAAAAATTTGGGAATTTAATTCCCAATTTTGAACATCAATCACTTTTCCATTGTCACCTTTTTTCTTTGGGCAGAATATATATATAAATAAAGCCACTTTAAAACTCCACCCTTCTCTTGACGACGGAGGAGGTTAATTGCACCGCCGTATTTGGTACCTTGACAGATATTTCGACATGTTTTTAGGAAAATTAGTACACCAAGTTGTTGTGATATCCTACATAGCTCCATAAAATCTAAGAACGTTTCCAGGCAAAGGCTCTTTACCTTTTTTCTTTGTATTTTTTTCCTTTTCATCCTTTAATAATAATATAATAATAATAATTACATAAAAGCACGTGAAGCTTTGATAGGCCAAACGTAGATATATGAGATAGCTAGTAGTAGCAATCCAATTTTCGACTCAGTTTCGATCCCCTTCTGTCTTGATCACCGATGGTGCGTGAGGATCTAACCAAATCATGGGTGCAAGTTTTGTTTGAATATTGATTCAAATCAAATAATTATGTCGAATTGGCTTCTCTTTCCCTTTATTGGACTTGGAAAGAATATTTACACATCGAGAGCTTGTATTCAATTGAGAAATGATAGTGAGTTTGGGGGGTCCTGTCACGTTTTTCTCATCCCAAACGTTTCACGCCCAAAAACACACATTAGCTAGTGTCATCATTTTGACCTGGACTTTTACCAATCAGCTCCCGCAGTTCCTCATCCATCAACTCTTTTTTACTTGTGGAAAATTTTGGAAAAGAATGAAGAAGAAGAAGAAGAAGAAGAAGAAGAAGAAGAAGAAGAAGAAGAAGAAGAAGAAGAAATGATGAACTGAGACCCAATGAACCTTCTTTTATGGAAAAGAGCAATATATTAGGACTTGATTCAAGTGGTTGCAAAAGGGTTGTTTTTGTTAATGCTTAAATTTGTTCTTTAATATATATAAAGGGTACTTAAGGAACTTGGATGATTGAAAGGTTTTTGTGCCCTTGGCCTTGGCAAAGGTTTTCTTGAGATTGAGAGAGATCCTGTTGTGCTGCCTTTGCCTTCTTGCATGTTGCATTGTTTAAGTGGAGCATTATTATTTTTATCCTTTTTTTTTTCCCGAGAGGAAACTCCACTTGTTGTTTTAACAAAAAAAAAAAAGAAAAAACAAACTCCACTTGTTTGTATAGAAAATTAGGAGTGATCACCCAATATCACGTTGAATTTTGTGGTAGTGATGCTTATTCCCCTAACCTCGCCTCCTCCTTCTCTTTTCCTTTCAACTCCAATATTCAAATATATTATTAATATAAAAGCAATCAAGAACAAGAACCTAAGACCTCTTCCGAGCCACACAAAGTACTTCTCCTTCCAAGAAAACACACATATCGATCTTGCCGGAGTTCTTGTTCTGATTCTAAAACTCGAGAGAAGTTGTTTATGTGTTAGTGTTTTCTTTGTTATTGGTATCAATATCATCACTCTAAAAAGGCTGCTCCATAAGACTTAATCCACTTTTCCATGCCCCAGCTGGCAGGATTCAGATGTTCATTGAAAAGGATGTGCATGTATACCCTCACAAATCTATAAATTCAACTAACAATGAGTAAATCGAAATGTGGAGGCAGAATTACACACGTCTTTGTTGGCCTAATCATGATGTTATGTTGATGATCTAGAAAAATGCCTAAGAGGGTAGCTAAGAGAGAAACATTATTATCAGATTAGATATGTAGGATGCGTTGATATTGGCTAATCAATTCTTCTTTAGACCATCATTAAATGTTCGGTGCAATAAGCACTAAAATAAATAAAAGGTTCGAAATCATGTTAAAAGAAAGAAAATCTAGGAAGTTAAAAAGATCTAGCCAGAGAAAACGAGTGGAATCAGTGGGTTACTTTTGCCTAAAACATCCTTAAGATAACATAAATATACAGCAATAATTATGTTTTGAGAGTGTTTCCCATCCATCTAAGTACACTAATCTTGATTCTTCCAAATTTTAAAACCATGGGAAAAGTGATCCTACCCCCCCATTTTATACTAACAAATAGTACTCGTAAAGAGAATGAATTAACTAAGCTAATCATTAACCTTAAGTTGGCATAATTAAAGAGCCACCTCAATCTCGATTGGGTGATTCTCTCATTAGAATCAAGAAAGAAATCTTCTTTTGCATATCACAATTTGTGCTTAGGCCCCTATGTATAGCATCCCTCTAGTTAGAAAAATACAACAGCATATATATAAATATGGGTTGCGAATTCGGGATCATGAAACATTCTTCTAATCAATTTAATGTGGAATATATATAAAGAACAAATGTTGCGAAAATGCCTAATATACATAGTTTTTTATCTTGTTCCTTTTGGATAATCTAAGATATAGTAGCATATTGTTCAAATATTTTGCATCCAAACACTCTTCAATGAGTTTTTGAACAGATTAAAGATTTTTATAATCAAGTTCCAACTGAATTCATAATCTTCAATATTTAAACGTTAAATTTCTTTATATTTGGGATACGAGAATAGTGAAAAGTGGCCCATCATGACCAAGAGCAATGTAGCTGGACTTGGTAGATGCTCCAAGCACACAATAACAACATTCAACTTTTCATCCACCCACATAGTAATTTAAGCTTCTTCTTCTTCACAAATGCCTAATAAAAATCTTGAAAAGGAAGGGGGAGAAAGGTTATTAGGATATCCAGATTATGGGGAGGGAAGGTGCTTGGGGGGCCTGGCTGGGGGAGGAGAGTGTGTGGGTGGTGGTGGGCTTTTGGGTGGGTTAAGCACTAGGGCATAATTTTGTGGGCCAATGGTGAATCATTGCCAAGCCAAAATGACATGTCAAATCATGGGAAAAGAAGGAGAGATCGCGGGGCCCCTTTGCTTTTTTGTAATTGCAAGCAGCGTCTGGTTTTTCCTTCTTTTCATTTCTTTTCTCTTTCTCTCACCCAGAAGGGGCCCATGCTCTTCACTTGCCAATAATAATAACCGAAAGTTTCGCACTCTTTTTCTCTTTAGTTTCGGGCAGTTTTTTCAGTTGGTTCTCTTTGCCCATTTGGAAATTGGAATGGCTTCCCCTTTGTTTGCAAAGATTTGCCTTTCCATTTTGGGTCAATTTTATTCCTTAAAGCCGCCGGTGAAACCTCTTTTCAGGGAAAACCCAACGTTCGGTTTAACGACCCCTGCCTTCTCGTGAATCTTTCAAAGGCCCGCCACCACCCACTACTGCCAATATCAACCTTAATTTTAATTAATTAATTAATTAAAGGGGTTCCCATTTTTTTAATTACTCAAAATCCTGGTCAAGATTTCGGCTTAAAAAAAAATCCCGGTCAAGATTATGAATGGCTTTGACCCTTTATTAACTTGGTCTCCGCATCAATTTTGGGGGAAAAAAATGCTATTATAATTTTTCTTATGACAAGGTAAGTGAAACAAACTAGATAAAAGAAAATTTGTTTAAAACTATAATCATATTGGCGGCTAAAGTCTGCTTCATGACCAAAACAACTATACTCATGAGGTTTAAATTTTGATACAAGGTCAATTCTTCTTCTAACTTTCTTTTATGTTACATATGTTTAGAGTAAGGATTATATTTACTGTACATTACTCTCCTTTAATTTTTTGAACCCTCATTCTATAGTTAAAATATTACCTCTTTTATAGTACATATTTAAACTAATTAAAGTAGCTCTTAGTCATAAATTTGAATTAAAAAAAATCAATGAAGAGTAATAGACAATAGAAAAAATTCTTACCATTATGTTTAACGCTCTTAATTTTGTTTTCTCTTAATCACGTATCTTTTTTTATTTTTTTCCTTACTTTTATTACTAGGGTAATATTTTAATGGTGTTGACAAAGATACTATCGTCATCAAGAAAAAAACAAGGATACCTGAATGTACCATTTAGAAGCTCTTAGGTGTGTATTGAATTTTGCTTTTGGTCTAGATGATAGGAAACTGGAATTCACCGATCTTAAATTCAAGATCATTCATTCATTTAAAGATAGGTCATTTTCGCTACCTCTTATGTTGTTGAAAACCAAAAAAAAAAAAAAAACTGTTATAAGTTGTAATTATTTTTCCTCAAACCATAAGGTGCCTTTTTGCAATTTTACCATATATATACATCAATCTATATTCATCAACTCTTAACTTTCCTAATTCTATATATCATCATATACATACATACATACATATATATATATATATATGTATGTATGCATGTAAATATATCGAATGCAACCTTTTTGTTTCTATAAACTATCGGTTATTTGATGTATTATCAAATTGATAGCACAATGGCACAACCTAGTTTTAATGCATATACCTTTCGTACAATTTGCTATTGAAGGCACTTAATCGATGGATTATACATCTCAATTCTCAAACACTTGAGCTATATCTAAGATACAATTTGCACGAAAATGATATGCATCATATCATTTGTGTTCTTCCCACATCGAATTTTTGATGTTAGACAATTTGCATGAAAGTGATATATGGATCTCTCTCTCTCTCTCTCTCTCTCTCTCTCTCTCTCTCTCTCTCTCTCTCTCTCTCTCTCTCTCTCTCTCTCTCTCTCTCTCTCTCTCTCTCTCTCTCTCTCTCTCTCTCTCTCTCTCTCTCTCTCTCTCTCTGTGAGAGCCAAAAAGAAGAATATGATGCATTATCATATCATATATATGCTCTCACTCCTCGAATTTTTACCAAAGCACTTTGCCATTTCGTTGTTAACATATCGACTTTATTTGTTGTCGCACATGCCTAGCCATATATGATGCCAGCTCTGGTTTAAGATTAAGTAGGCCCAAAGATGAAAAGCTCGATTGATCATTGACTCCCTAGCTAGTATAGAACTTAGTATACCTTTTGGCCATCAAACTTACCGATCCATAGCCAGTACAAGAAGAGCATGCTTCGTAAGCGCATTATGTTTTGTTTTGATTTGAAACCTGACATCTATTATCTTGTCGGCATTCCGAGAAATTAAAATTATTATTCCACAAAAATATTTCAAACCCATAATTAAAAAAGGGGTCAAAACCTCAAAAGAGCACAAGATAAGGAGGTTCTTTTTCTTATTAATTCTTCGTGTCTCTAGATTTAACAAATATTTATTCTGATTTTCGTATTATATTCGTAATAAAGATGTATAAGCAAATCTAAGCGGAATATATATAGCTATCTCTAGAAAATACTAAGAAGATTTCACGCTGCTTAATTATAAGCATCCACTCGCAACTTTCGTCCGAATATCACAGTATCTGATAACGGATAAAACTGGATTTATGCAAGCCGGCCAAAGATTGCATTCATGGCGAGCATCTCGTTGCCAAGTAGCTCCCAGGGTTAAGCATGCCGGTGGGGATAGCATATTTTCTATTGTCACTGTTAGGCGTAAGAACATAAATATACGGAAGGGAAAGTAATTAAAAGATACCCTTAATCTGCCTTTGATTATTCGTTTAGGGATCAAATATTATACGATTCTTATTATAAGCATGATTTTTCATGAGAGACTGTTTTGCTATGGCCCCCATCGAAGACCCACCGCCCATAACAACAATTTGCCCCGTAGGCGATTATTATAAAAGTTAAAGGGGAAAACAGTTTTCGAGCACGTTCGATTCTATTCTTGAGTCAAAGGTTAAATTCAATGTACATATCAAATTGGTAAAGAAAAGGTTTCATAGAAACCAGCTGATCAAGCACATACCATCTAATTTTTTTAAATTTTATTCTTTTTAAAATTTATTACAAATTTATAAATATATGAAACAAAAACAATCATAACCAGCCAATCAAATTAATCCTTTTCGTCCAATTCTGCATTAACTAATTGTTACACAAACCTTATGTCCCAAAGGCGTATAAATGAATCATAATTAGTGGCAAATCTTGACATGTAATGTTAGAAGGATCAAGTTAAATAAAATTATTTTTGGGGTATCAATTTGAAATTTCTAATGTAAATATGTACTATAAATATATGTGGATATTAAAAAAAAATTTCAAACTTTGGGAGCGGGTCCAAGCCCCCCAACTCCCTACAACGATCTATCAATTAATAAATGATCATGATGCACCAACTTGTTTGAATTAAATACTCGGATACTGATATGTTATATATTTAATTAAAGATAAAGAATAATAGTAATGTTTCAAGGTTGATGTATTTTGATGGGATTTAAAGTTTTGTGAAGCTAGTTTTAAATTAATTATATAAGTTTAATGAAAATTTAATATCATTAAGCTTATAACATCCAGGTTCTATTGTACATACTTCATCTTGAATTGGCTTAATATTCAAATTGGTCTCTGACCTATATAAAAAATGATAGATTAGTCCATAAACTTTTATTTGAGACATATTAGTCCCTAAATTTTCTTTGATTTTTTCTCATTCAGGATCTATCTGTCTCAAAATAAAAGTTCAGAGATTAATCTGTCTCAAATAAAAGTTTAGAGATCAATCTGTTCTTTTTTATGTAGTTCAAGGATCAATTTAGATATTAAGCCATCTTGAATTCATAGTGTCTAGACCTTGGGAGGGGTCTATATTAAAGAAAACTTATATTGAACTATAAATATATGTGGATATATTAAAGAAAATTTCAAACTTTGGGAGGGGTCTAAGCCCCTTAACTCCCTACAACAACGATACTCAATGATCATGATACATTAATTACTTGAATTAAATACTCAGATACCGATATATTTATTATCTATCTATTAACACGAGAAATTATTAGGTAGATCGGGCGTACCACGTCATTCATAGACCCGACCAATTAAATTACGACAACTCAAAAAATTTCCTAAAATTAAGGCACTAATTTGACAAAGGTATAACCCCACATTATAAATAAGGAGAGTTTAAATGGTAAGTCCTTAAATTTATGCTATAATTATGGTAGTATTTTAGTAAATGTATCAAAATTCTTGAGTTGTCACAATTTAACTGGTCTGGCCTATAGATGACGTGGTACATCTGGCCTACCTAATAATTTCTCATATTTACACTATATAAAAGTAACGGGAAAATTGGCATGGAGGGACACATGTCATCTCCCCATTGGTTGCCCTTATTTTTTTTTCTTTTTTTTACTTTGTTTTCTTTTATAAATTTTAACTTTTATTTTTATTTTTCTTTTCTTCTTTCTTTTTTATCTTTAGTTTATTTATTAAAATTTATTCTTTAAGTAATATTTTTCATTTTAAATGGGCCTAGAAAAATAGGTTGATTTTTTTAAAAAAAACTTTAAGAGAACTCTTTTCCATTTTTTATATTATATCTCATATTAAAATTTATTTATTATTAAAAATTTACTATTTGATATATATTTTTATTTATTGGTAATTACTATTTTCAACTTACATATATAATATTTGATATAATATATCTTATTTATTAGTTGATTAACTTTATTTTATTTTAAATTTTATTTTTTTAACATATAATTGAGTCATAAACTTTTTATCATTTAATTTTAGAAATAATTATAATTACTCTCTTAAAATATTTTAAAAATTTATAAATTAAAATTGTATTTGACACATATGATATGGTGAAATAATATAAAAAATTTATAAAGTTTTTAAATATGACTTCAAATTTTATTAAATTTTAATTCAAAAATTAAAAAATTAACCCTGGGATGAAGCCCGGGCAACTTCTAGTTATATATAAAGATAAAGAATAATAATATTTCAAGGTTGATGTATTTTAATGGGAGTTTTGTGAAGCTAGTTTTAAATTAATTATATAAGTTTAATGAAAATTTAATATCATTAAACTTATGACATCCAGGTTCTATTGTCCATGCTTCATTTTGAATTCATAGTGTCTAGACCTTGGCATATTCATGAATTCAATTGGGTTTAGTCATTTTTATACAACTAAGAGAATTCAATTAATAGTACATTAAATTTGCTGCAGAATAATTATTAGTTTGATATAATAATTGGACAACATACTCTTTTGTTCAAAGAGTTCAATTTTTTCCTTCAAAATCTAATTTAGAAAATAAACAATAATAGTAACATATTGATTCCATATCAATATATTATATATAGTGTATGAAAATTTTTGTTACTCAAATTAAAACTTTATATATAAAATTTAAAAAAAAAAAACCTTTTTGCCTTTTTTTCACTTGTTAGGACAAAAAGTGTCATAATTTATCATTAGACAGCACAAAAAGCAACACTTTTATACTCTATGTACTTTGAAAATAAAAAAAAGAAAAACATTTAAAATGACAAGTGGGCTCGTGACAGTGGGCCACGTAGGGTGAAAGTTTTGAGAGTTGAGACCAATGCGCAAAAAACGAATATACTTTTTCTGTTTCAAAATACAGTCATTTTTTTTTTAAAAAATTGTCCTAAAATTTTTGTTTTTTTTTGTAAAATTACGAAAATATTATTATATTTTTCTAAAATTACTGTTGTCAGGTTATTAGAAATCTCATATTTAATGTATATCCCGTCTCTATCATCTTTTTTGATTACAAATAAAAGAAAAATTAAATCATGAGTAAAATAGGTAAATGAATAAAAAAATCTATAAAATTTAACAAAAAAATTATTTTTCTTAATATTGTAGAACCGTTAAAAGTGATGTCTATTTACTAACAAGAGTTGTTTTAGTGATTAAGCAGACAAGTTCAGTCGATCTTTACCCATAAGAATGGGAATTTGAATCTTGTAAGTAATTCTTGTTGGGAGGGGCCAAGACCCAAGAGCCTTAACCTCGACCTAGTTCCACAGTGGTTGCCCCACTTTGACTACTTCTTTTATAACAAAAAAGGTGACATCTATATTTTGAGACAAAGAGAAAAATTACAAAGCAAAAAAGGATATTTTTTAAGACAGGTGAAATAATTACAAAGAAAAAAAAAATAAAGAAAATAATCTTCGTCAATGAGAGTTGGTTAAAGTGGTAAGATCTTGAATTAATAGTATAAGACATCTAAATTTAAATTTTTATAGACTCTTTCTGATAGATGATCTGTAAGTCTGAAAATTTTATAAAATTAGAATTCGTAAATTCTTAAAAAGATTAATGACTTATTCTGATATTAAAAATGAAATAATCTACCATTTCTTAAAATTTTTCTAACAAAAAAACAAAAGAAAAGAAAAGAAAAGAAAAGAATCCTCACCGTTGAATTAAATTTCATTCCCAAGCGCAAAGTCCAACCCAAACCTGATTTTTTTGGTAGAAAGTTGGACCCCAAATCAGAATAAGCTGACTAAAATAACCACCCAGTATTGAGACCCACAGAACGTACACGTGGCTATTTTCATAGCCATGATCAAAGTCTCAGGGTCCTACCGCCCGTGCCAAATGTGGGCCCTACCCCACCCAATCAAATCCCGAATCCCCAAACCCCACCCTGTTTCCTACTCAGTTTCCTAGAAATATGCAAAAGGGCAGCGAAAAGGGGCAAATGAAAACACGAGTGGGCATTCGCCATTCGCCATTTGGTAAACAGACAGGCAGGCCACTGTTTCCACTTGCCAACCTTCTTGTTTTTACTGTCTAGCTAGTGTCTTACCCACTATTCATATTTCGTTGTACTGTTTGATTGTTTCTCTCTCATGATCCTAAGCTCTAACTGTGCTAAGTGTATTCTAATGCACTGTTTCAACATAGCGTTATTGTTTAATTTGCTTTGCAACTCGCTTGGCCATGCATTGTGCCTGTTACCCAATTCTATGGGCAATACATAATGAAATAGTAAAAGTGAAGATGTTGACCGTGATGTGATCTGTTGGTAGAGTGGAATAAACGTTTGGTTTCTTATTTTCAATTATCATAGTTCAATTATTGACAATATCAAATCTCATTGTAAAATATTACATATCTTAAAAAATCATCGATCATATAAAACGATGTTTATTTTGGAATGAAGGGAATAGTTGATAGAGTGAAACAATTGAATTCTTAATTTCAATTATCAAATTAATTCAATTATTGACAATACTAAATACTGTCGAAAAATATTACATATATCGAGAAACCATCGATTATATAGAAAATTCAAATACAAAACCCTGGGTTGTACTTTTAATGTTTGTTGGTCTATCGTATTCAAGATACAACACTATTTCTGTTTGCATGGAGTGAACTCTACCTTGAAATTGAAGTATAGTAAGAAAATGTCTCCTATTATAGAGTGAATTGAACCTCATGGTTTGGCTTAGTCAAAAGTTTGTACTGTTATTCAATATAAGAAAGATCATGCAAAGCTGAAAAGATGGAAAAATCATTTTCATTCAATGGTTCGTATTTCTTTCTTATATTCCCACAAAACTGTTCTAATAATGTTAATTAACTCTCAACACAAGTTTCATGACTAGTTCTACACATTGGTTATGTTAGGAAAATTAAATTTTCCTTCTGGGGAATTAATCCTGATACCTTTCCCAAACAATGTGCCATGAATCTAAATCACAGGATCTCACTACTTTACTAAAAATAACTAGGAGAGATCTGAAAGAGAGATCTGTTCCATGATTGTTCCTTGAACAGGCAGGAAAACTAGTTCTAGAAATTAGACAAGGGGAAAAAATGATCTGAATTTGCATTGCACTTTCTTAATGAGAAAGTTATTCCCAATTAAAGTTGTTCGGTTTTTGGGGGGTCTGAATCAAATATTTCTTTGACATCTTTCTTTAATCATCTAACAATTTGGCTCGCCTAACTCTCTGCTGCTTTTTGACAATCTTTCTTCGTCTACCCGAATTTTGAAACTTAAGCCTTTCTTCGTCACATGGGCTACGTAGCTTCCAGGCATCTCCCCAGTGCCTCCGGTTTTGACTACTTAGAGCGTTTCAAATTTAACAGTAGAAGAAAAGCAACAGAGAGACGCATTATTTTTAATGTTGGCAAAGAAATGTGAAACTCTAGAACCTTGAAGCAGGTCAAAGCATATAATAGAATTAAACTTGTTTACTCCAAAAACGAATCTCTCTCGTTTGCTTTTGTTTACTTTAACGGCTCTAGAATAATTTAGCTCAAACGGTACTCAATATATAATTAAGTCGAATGAAGTTCAGACCTCTATTAATGGAGTTGGAAGTCAGTTACTTAACTTCTTATTATGTTCCCACCTGGTCTAATCAAAGACCAACGACTTATTAATTTGTCAGCTAACTGATCTTTTGGTTGGTCCATCTTGTGGGCGTTTGCCAGTATTTAGGCAGTTTCGGCCATATTATATGTCTTATGAGATGAATCTAAATAAACCTTGTTCGATCGTGGTTAATTTATTCGATACAGACTCTTTATTAATTATAATTATTTTAAAATTAAAGTGTGTAAAAGAAAAGGTTAAAGGAAAAATGCTGTGGAAATGGATTGGAAACTTCAATGTCGTCTTTTTACTTTTGTCCCCCGACTATTGCTTGGAAACATAATCATATATAGGCTAAACGAAACGAAGGAGAAAGTACAAAAGTTGTAATTGCCTGCTTCAATGACATGAAAGGTCCGTAAACCTTTCACCGGTTGAAAATTAATAAATTTCTAACAAGTGTTTGTATATATGACAAAGTGATGAGATGGGTTTTAGGCTTTTAGCTAAGCAAAAAAATGAGAAATCAAATCATCATGATGAGATCAATTAAGTTCCAAATAAAAATAAGCCGTGCAAAGGGAAAGCTGAGTCACTGAAACGTAATGTCGACAAAGAAGAAACACGAGAGAGGGCTTAATGTCAAAATTATGAGACAAAACCCCCGCTGCTGGTTTTGATTGATTATCAAGCTTGCATAAAAAAAATTAAAAGGGTTAGGTTTGGGATGGAGGAGCTGCTTGTTTTCCATAGCCTTTACAAGGGGCGGTGGTGGAGTATGGCGAATAATGAAAATGCCATTTTGGGCTGAATTTACGTTAAGGTACTACTTTTTCTCTCGTGGTCATTGTAGAGTAGAGTGCCTCAATAATGCAGGTTTGTAGTACAATGATCACAATAATAAATTAAAAAAAATCCCAAAAAGAAAAGAAAAGAAAGGAGAAAAGTGACTGAAAGAGAAAGAAAAAGGTGAATTTAAAGCTTATTTTATTTTTACCTCGATGAAATAGTCTAAACAGGCTTCCTTTGACTGTTGATCATGCTTGAAAAATGAAAACTCATAATATATATTCTGCCTTTTCTCTCTATTCAGTTCGCGTCAATAATTTGAAGAGAGAATTGATGAAAGGCATGCAGCAGAAGTTTGCAGGAGCTGACTATTCATTTAGCAGGAAAATTGAGATTAAGACAAAATATTATATTCAACACTCATATGTTTGTAATAGACTATAATAATGAGACTAGTCAATCCTCAAAAAATAATACGACTAGTCACTCAATCAAAACCATATTCATGGCAAGGCATTCTACTATTTGATATGAATTCTCTCGAACAATTCACTTTATGTCAAATCGAAATTTCTACGTATGTTTTTAGATTTTTGTTGAATTTAGCGACTTTTTATTAATTTTTCAATGCAACTCCTTTCAAAAGTAAAGAAGTTAATTAGTATATACTACATTTTGAAGTTTCAGATTTACTATTATAATAAGAAGCATTTTTTTTTAAAAAAAAAAAGAAACTTATTTTCTCCCCAAAAATTTGACCCAATTTTACTTTCATGACAGCTTTGGCAAATTGATACAAATCATGCAAACTACAGATTTTCATTTGTTTTAAAATGCTGTGTACTAAGCTAGCAAAGCTGTATAAATAAAAAGAGAGAAAGAAAGAGATTAATTAACATTAAAATTATAAATAAAAATAATTATTGATTTAAGTCCCACCAAGCATACATGAATACATATGGTTCATTAGCCATCAGAATTTTGAGGTATAAATTGATAATTGTGATCGACCCCCTCACTAGAAATTTGACCTCTCTTGCTGATATACACACACATCAGAGACAGAAACTGGGGGGAAAAGAAAAGCAAATACTACATGGTACTGTTAATTACTTAAGACTTTCTAATTTTTAATTACCCTTTAATTAACTAGAATGCTCTTGTAGATGTTGATTTTTGTCGACATTATAAATTTTATATAACTGATGGTGTTGATCCAAGATGTGTGGCAGGGTCTCAAGATCAACCCCATCATAGAATGTGCTAGAGGGTTTGGCTTGGAGGCTCAGACTAGGAGGTAGTTGGGAACCCCTCCTAACCTTTCCCTGATGAGAGAGTGATGTCACCCTCCTTACAACTCCTCCTAACTATGCCAGTTTATTTTATTCTTAAATAAATCATGGGTCCTCATTTGTAGCACATACACTTCCACTATCCGATGATTTACTCATCACTCACCACCCATAAAACCCACTATCCCACGTTCTTATAAACAGGACTTGTTTGAAGTAACTTCCAGATGGCGGTTAATCATTTTACCTATAAATAGTCTTCCTCTGACACTTGAGAGGATGGATGAAATTTTAGCCAAAGAACCTACACATTTGACATTCCAAAAGCTCTGAAATCAAACTACATTACAAATTTCAAATCTCCAGCCTTCAAAGGCTGAAACCACCACCTGCCACCACACATTCATCTCTCAGGGTCTGCTCCGGTCTTCCTCTTCGCCCCCTCTTGCACCTCCTTACGGTGTCTGTGACGTTTCCTCACCTTTCAATCAAGAACTTGTTCCACAGCTCTTAATTAAATTAATTGACAAACTCTCAATTTTCCTTCCTGTCAGTTTACTAAACTTTTATGCCGAAATGGTCTAAAGTCTAACCATGCCGAAGACTCGAATAGTACTAGTAATATATTAGTGATTTACTTGACCGCCAAAAGCCTGTTAGAATTCATAAATTACAGGAAAATATAATTAAGGAGGGAAAGACTTAACCAATTGCAACAAAAGTAACAACTTTGACAAACATTACTCTCCAATCTCCGTTGGTCTGTCAAAAAACCTCAGAACAATAAAAATTACAGAGAACCACGTAGGACTCACCATTAAGTGGTCCTTCACCATTTTCATGCTGAAACATAAGCCCTTGAACGAGTCTTGTCAGATGCCTACAAATCAATGAAAAATAATTTGCATTGACTGCTGCCAAAAAACCTTGCTCGATTTTACCCTTTCATTTAACAGGGCAACCCAATGATCTTTGTTGTCATAATAAGTAACATTTTGAGTTTTCTCTTCTTAATGCTGAGCTAAAAACAAATACTGCTCTGAATAAGACAGTTAAATCCTGAAATCCTGCTGATTAATGTAATGATGGTTTAATTAGTTTAATCAACTGTGTTAACAATAATGAGTTCTAAGTACAATTTTTATCATTTGCCAACACCCCAACTTGCTGAAAGGTAGTAAAAAAAAAGAACCCATTTAAGTTTCAATAATAAAAGGGTGGGAAATATTCCCATGGTATCAGATTAGTGGTCCCTCAAATTCAAAGCTAAAGAAAAAAAAAATATATGAAGGAAGAGAAGAAGGGGAGGTGGTCGAAAAGTACAGGTGGCCATGGAAAGCTATGGCTGTTTCGTCGCTTGTGCCGTGAAACCAAGTTTATAAATTGACTAGACAAACCCAGTTTTTCTTTGTGACTTGTGAGTGTTAGTGCGCTTCTGTGATTTTCACCTTTTCTTTTGAGTTTTCATTTCCTTCTTTTTTTCCTTTCTTCTCTCCAAGCTCTGGTTGCTTATTAAAAACCCAAGGCCCCCTAGCTGTTTTTCCTTACTCCTAAAATCTCACGCACATTGCCATCTCTCTGTTTTCACTCCCTCTGTTTTTTTTTCCTCTACTGCTCTGTTCAGGTATTAACACAGCCATTGAAAACTGTGATGCTTTTTCTGAGAAATACAATACTACTCCATGTTTTAAGATTATGTCCAAAGATTATTTCAATGTTTTTGGCCATCTGGGTCTAAAGTTTTTTTATTTGGGGTTTTGAAATATGCAGAGGATAAGGCACGAGAAGAAGAAGAAGAAGAAGTTAAAGAAGAATGACTAACCAACAAAATGTGGTGGTTCTTGACGTGATGAAATCGCGTGGTGTTCGGAATATGTTGCCTCCATCATCTCTACCGGTGGCAAAGTCCTTTTCACCACAAGACCTTAAGATGTTATTGATGAGGTTGGAAACCGAAAAAGGAGGGGCCAAAATCAATGCCTGGGTGGATTCTATGAGAGCTTCTTCACCTACCCGTATCAAGTCTAATGCTTCCTTACACGAAAATGATGAGAAAAGTTCCTGGATTGTATGTTCCCATTTCTCCGTTAATACCAGATATTGTTACATCCATTTAATTAGCCATAAATAATGAAGTTAACTTGATGGCTCTTCTCTTGTTCTTTTTCTTGAATAGGTTCATCATCCTTCAGCTTTGAGCATGTTTGAGCAAATAGTGGCTGCTTCAAAAGGAAAACAGATTGTGATGTTTCTTGATTACGATGGCACACTCTCTCCAATCGTTGAAGACCCTGATCAAGCTTTCATGCCAAGAGAGGTTTGTTCTTAATTATTCCATGCTACTCATCATCAGCTGCCTCAGAATTACTCCAAAAAAAGTCACACTGATTGATTTATCTTTGGCAAAACTTGTACCAGATGAGAGCAGCTGTAAGAGACGTTGCAAGATATTTTCCAACGGCAATAGTAACAGGAAGGTGCAGAGACAAGGTACATTTTTTTTTCATACATAGTATAATATGTTACAGCCTTATAGTTTCGTTAAAAGATGTTGAGTGATGTTCTGTTCATGGGATTCTACAGGTTTACAGCTTTGTAAAATTAGCTGGACTTTATTATGCCGGTAGCCATGGGATGGACATCAAGGGACCATCTAAAAGTCGCAAATACAAGAAAGTAAGAGCATCATCGGTGTACTTCTGCAATTTTTTCTTGTATCTATTGTACTCTTTTTTTGTTTTCTTTTTCCTCGTCTTGTTTTATTCAATGGCTGGTTCTGTTCTGGCTTTTTAATTTTACTGTCTACTTTTGTGTTTATTCAGGGTAACCAGGGAGTTCTCTTCCAGCCTGCCAGTGAATTCTTGCCTATGATTGATGAGGTTTGTTGTCTCCCACCAACACCCCCGTCATCTACTTAACTTGATTCCACAAAGTAAAAGAAACGACAAACAACATCAACAATGGCATTACATCAGGGAAATATCAAAGTTTTAACTTTATTTTTTCCTTTTTAACATTCAGGTGTTCAAAGCCTTGGTCGAGAAAACAAAATCAATTCCAGGAGCCAAGGTGGAAAATAACAAGTTTTGTGTCTCCGTACACTTTCGCTGTGTTGATGAAAAGGTATTAATAATGGAACCCATACCCATTGCCTCTTTTTTTTTTCCTTTTCTGATTTTAATTTTTCGGCTATTAAGTTCCCCACATAAAAATTTTAGTTATAATTATTTTATTTATTATTATTATTTTTTTGTGTCTGGTGGCAGAGTTGGGATGCATTAGCCGAGCAAGTTAGATCAGTGCTTAACGAATACCCTAAGCTTAAACTAAGCACCGGGAGAAAGGTATTTTCTCTTATTCTATTTCTTTTTCTTAATATCATTCCCTTTAAAAACTTTTCTCAAACAAGCAAAAAAGTTACTTCACTTTTTTTTTTTGCCAATGTGGTTAATTAATTAACCATGCGCATCTTCTTAATTTGATTCAAGCAGGTATTAGAGATCCGTCCAACCATCAAATGGGACAAAGGAAGAGCCCTTGAATTTTTGTTGGAGGCACTTGGTGAGTTACAATAAATTTTGCAATTAATTAAACTTTTCCCCATTTTTATTTGCCTAATTTAATTGGTTATTTGTGTCTCTCTGTAGGATATGCAAATTCAAGTGATGTTTTGCCAGTCTACATTGGCGACGATCGAACCGATGAAGATGCTTTTAAGGTACATTAAAATCTACAACTCATAAAGTAATTTGTTCCGTAATCAAAGTTAGTTTCGAGTTTCAACTCAATTTAAACACATTTTGTCTTGCTTTATGATGAACAGGTTTTACGTGATAGAGGACAAGGGTTTGGGATCCTTGTTTCTAAAGTTCCCAAGGAGACAAATGCTTCCTATTCTCTCCAAGAACCATCTGAGGCAAGAATATTTACTAATTTTAGCACGCAATTTTTCCCATTATTTGCTATATATCCTCTTTCGAACAATTTGGACTAACCATGAACTTTTTACTATAATTTTACAGGTTATGGAGTTTTTGCGGCGTTTGGTGGACTGGAAAAGGTTGTCACATGGTGATGGAGCACCATAAGTAATTTTCCAAATGTTTGCTTAGACATACAGAAGAAGATATTTGAATTAATTCCCCCACCCTAAAAATTATTATGATTAAAAGGGTGCATGGGATATGAAAAATTAATTATATGTATTTTTCCTTGTTTAGAGAGAGTTTCCAATTGTAATTAACTACCCATGTTCAGAGGCTATAATTGATATAAATGAGAAAAAGGCAGAAGGATTCCATATTTTTGGAAATTCTTTGCAAACTCTCTCTTCCTCTCTCTCTCTCTCTCTCTCTCTCTCTCTCTCTCTCTCTCTCTCTCTCTCTCTCTCTCTCTCTTTTTTTGGTGTGAATTATTAGTATCCGTATCCATTTAACAATCTATCACTATTCCTACTTGAGCCGAGTCAGCCCTCCCTCCCCCTCTCTCTCTTTCTCTCTCTCTTTCTCTCTTATATATATATATATATATATATATATATATATTTGCATAGCCATTTGTTTATGAGATATTCTTCGATATCTTGAACATAAAACTGCAAAAAAAAAAAATGGTATTCTCTCGTGATGTAACCACGTGTCGACGCAGTCACCTGCATCTGTCATATGTAACAGTAATTTTTTGTTTATGGAAACCATGTATACAAATTGTGGCCTGTCCAGTTAGACTTAGAGCTGATAAGCTGCTCATGGAGAAATATAAAAGAAATTAATGGAAGCAGTTCACGTTGTTTATAATTGGAAAACTGAGACGTCTCATATAAAAAGATTCAGCCCGATGCCAGCAGGCTTATCAGACTCTGCAGCTAACAAACATTCAGATGCTATATATAAATCCATTGGCTATTCTTCCTTCTTTAAGAAGCAACAAGTAAAATAAAACAGGTTTAAATATAGAGTTACCAAAGCTATGCATATCATGGGAAATTATCGAGGCAACTTTAATTTTTTCTGCATCCAAGTCCAACATATACATTAAACAAAGAACAATCTTAATTTATTAACATTGACCAATGTGACAACACATGTCATTTCGTCTTGGTTTTCAGTTCTGCTTCGAGAATCCCTCCTTTTCTGTTTTACAGTTAAGGTAATCAATGGGAAGGGTATCAAAGAAAACTCTTCAAAAATCATCAACAATTGTATGCTCAGGGTTCAAGTTTTGACAGTCTTAATTAGACATGAGAAGGAAAGAATTTGCATGCCGTTGGCTTGCTTGAATCAGTACAAGTGTCGACAGCTTCATCTTCACAAGTCACTTACATATATTTTTGTGGGACATTGCTAGAACTCATGCCTATTGAAAAGGTTCTTTTGCAGCCACATGATCTTGCTAGAACTCGTAGCTTTTGTTTGCGTTATAAGGAAAGAAAGAAAGCCAAGAAAGAAAGAGAGGTAAATGCGAACCTTATTACAGTTTGAGCTTTTGCGCTTTCCCGACTAAGTTCATGCAATAAGAATCCAAATATAATTACTGAAAGTTATTAAACTACTTATTCTTTAGCCGGGGACCATTTTCCAGGCAATGGTTTTTAAGACATGAAAGTCTGTTTACTTTTTGTGTGTAGTTTGCTACTACTATCAAAGCAAGAAAAGGAGAACGAATTTGGGTAAAATATAATATGATAAATATGCAGTCAAACTCATGAACTGTTGTGCAAATGTGTGTTTGGTTGAATGTTGGGAGTCCCACACTGCTCGTATGGCCACATTAGCAAATAGCAACCCGATGTTTGATTACTCAAAAAATAATGGTTGGAGAGCATCTCTTAACAGTTGTAAAGATACCTTTGAGAGCCTTAAGAGTGGGGCAAAAATTGCTCTCATGAACAGACAGATTTCCTCTTGCGTTAAGGTTTGAAAATATTTAGGCTAATATATATAATTGAGTAAAGAAGCCGAGGGAAGCACTATATGGTAGCTCCGTAGCTGTTCTGAACCTCAAAAGACCCATCATTTTCTCTCATGACTGACCTGCAAGTGGTTGATGTTTACACTCGAAGCCTCCCTCTTAGAGCAAATTGCATCTATAATCAATGGCTCTACTCATTTGCTTCAGAAAGGACAATTTTCCTTATTTAGCAAAGAAAGCATCATGCAAATGGCATATTGTGTTTTATTTTTCAAATAGTGAATGCAAAGAATCACCTCATGATCAAAGTCTTTATCTTCGATTTCATGTGCACACTAATTCTTTTCCCATTTTGAGGAGGAATTCATCTTTGTATACAGACCCAATTGTTGAATGCGAGTGCTAAAAAGGCAATCCTGATGCAATTTATGACAACTTTTACAAACTTATAATTATTCTCATTTCTGACTTGGATTCAAAAGAAAATGGGACCCTTAATTCATGAATAATTACATAGATAATTATTGATGGTAAAATGGCCACATATAGAGACAAAACCCTCTTGACAACTTGAAGAAAGCTAGGAGGCCGGAAGGGATATTGCTTCCTTCTTTGAATCTTACTAATTTTAATCCCATTTAACTATTTTATTCAAGCTAGGAATTGGATATTAGCAACAAGTACTCGAATCATTAATCAAATCCTTAATCATGGGTGATAATACCAAGGGAAAAAATCTTTTATCTGATGAAAATCTATAATGTTGGTGCCTTGTCATCTTTTAAACTAAGATAAGATCAGTAACAGATTCCAAATTGGTATTAGGAGATCCATTGGGTAATAATCTTATCCACATTTTTACACTGAATATGCATATGCTTGTAATTATTGAAAAAAGAAATACCAAATGCAAAGGTTTCTAGCTTCCAAACCTCCATATAATATATCTTATAATTGCACCAACCTGTCATGAATATTATAATTCTTCAAACCTTGTTGTCTCGGACAACAAAACTAACACTGCCCCATATTATATTCTTTTAAATAATTTATAATATAAAGCATATATAAAGGTTTTTTAAGCAAAAAAAGATAAGGAGAATTGACACCATTACAAGGTACAAAAGGGTAGATGTACAAAATACGTTTGTTATATATATATATATATATATATATATATGTTTAAGCAGATACCTGAGTAGAAATAAAAGCAGAGAGCTTTTGCTTTTAAAGCAGAGAGCTTTTGCTTTTAAAGCAAGAAACATATAGGCTAATTGGGTTATGCACCATAGAGATAATCCTTAAAACATAGATTAGAAAAAATAAAGGACAGGAGATCTGTGCATGTCTTAAGATATTATTAGGTGACAGATGGAGGAGTGGAGAAAGATGGCCATTGCTCACAAACAGAAGTATAGACATACAGCCATTGGGCACTTGGATTTGAAAGAGCCCACCTCAAAAGATTAAAAAGGAATCTAAAAGTTTGTTTGTTAATGGATCTAAAATTTGCTATAATATTTTAAATGGTTATATATATTATTATTATTTTCACAAGGTTAGGTGGTGAAAAGGATACCCACTACTTAGATGAAGAGAGGAGGGAGGGGAAGGGAATCCATGGTTGAAAGAGGAGTTGGAATCCACATTGAAGTGCTTGATTTGATGAAGAGGGACATGGAGATGGAGGATTTTTAAAGGGGACATATTCAAAACATGCTTCCAAAGCCATGAAAATCCCCCCTCTCTCTCTCTGGCTCTTTCATACGTGTAAAGAAAGTTATACCACTAGATATTCACCCCATCATTGGGCCCTTTAAGCTCAAAAATAAACTAAGTAAGCAGAAAGCTCCAATTATTGGAGGAAGAAAGACCCACTTCCCTTACAAAACCAACCATGTGTGAACCCCATTTGATTTAACAGCTTTCACTCAGATTATTTCACGACTATACCTACTTAATTAAATTTGTGTGTCTCCAAGATAAAACATTATGTTTTTTTGAGATAAAGATAAAACATTATAGTTAGATTTCCTTTATAAAGTAGGTTTTCGAGAAAAATTCATTTCAAATCCTATGCTTCCTTTCTTTAAAGGTTAAATCCTCCCTGCTGCTCCCCAACAAACCATATACTCTAAGCTAGCTTTACAATATTAAATGACTCTTTTCAAGCTTAACCTGTATTAAAACAAACCGTTTGCATGCCAGTTGCCAGTGTTACTGGCTTACAGCTTCAAACCCATGATGCGGAACAGTTACATCCCATGCCCAAACTTGAAAAAAAAACCCAAAAACAAAACCCTGAATTCTTCCTCTCTGTTTAATGTACTACATTATTGTTATAATGATAATAAGACTCTGGTCTTGAGATGCTAATTGCTCCCTAGAAAATGGTCCTGCTCCTGTCCACTTTGAGAGATACTCTCAAATAATGGATCTTTCGTAAACGTGTCGACATGGGCGGATGGTCCCCGCATAGAGGGCCGAGCAAAGGGGTGCATCTTGGATATGAATAATCAGAGGCTGGTTTGTTTTGTGCTTTTCTTTTCTAATTTGGTACAGCCTTTTGGTCTATATTTTGAGATCAGGGGGGATATATGCCTACTTTTTCACATTGGACAATCTGATTCCCATGTGATCCTAGATGATGACCCTGGTAGAGGGAGCAAATTTATCAGGTGTTTGTATATCAGGGTTACTGCTTGGATCTTACCCATCACATGAACATTACTGTAAAAAGATTACCCCCCCTCTCCCCTCTTCCTGCCAGAAAAAGCTCATCAGCCCCAAATGCACCAATCACATAATCTAAGAAAAGGGTAGCTTGATACTGCTATTAATGTAGCATCGAAAAGAAAAGGCCAATGTACATAGAAACTGACATGCACTTAATAATTTGAATCACCTTAATATTTTAGGACTTGTTTGAACCGGCCAGGGGTAAGGGGGACCTGTTTTCCATCATTCATAGCTGATTGATATATTATATCTGAAGATATTGACTCTGAAAAAGGCTCCCAACTTTAAAGCGGTTATATTATATACTACAAACATACAGGCACCTGGACTTAGATAGGGTGATTGGTAGATGAAGATCGATGGAGATGTTTCTCTTTTGAAGCTTCTAGCTAGTGTAGTGCTTCTTTCTCTTTTTTATCTTGTACCTAAAAGGAGATCATCAGAGAAAAAGAGAAATCCTACATACCTTTATATAACTGAATAGAATAATTAGACGGCGAAACATCTAAGAGGGGTGTATATATATATTTTGGTAGCAAATGAAGCTGGACTCTGTTTTGTCGTCTCCATGTTTTGGTTTCTTTAAGTTGTTGCCACGAGTCGGGCATTGCGCCCAGCCTAGCAGTTGCAGGCTGTGTGGGCGCATAACGAACAAGCAGAGGGCAGCTGGTTGAGATCAGGGAAGGAATCAATCCATTTCGTTTAATATAAAAACAAGGAAACCAAAAATCAAGCCATGATCAACGCACGTAACTAAGGAAACCCCCAAAGCTTAACCACGAAGCTAATTAATCAAGTCTTCTATACGTGCTTTACGAACCTAGCAATCTCTGCTATCATTATGTTCTTTTAAATCAGCTCCAAGCCTTTAATTTCACTTGTTATACTGATGAGGAGAAAAGTGGAAATTTAACTCTTCATGAGTACAATTCAATTATTTTGTTAAGGAATATGGCATCCACCCATATACTACCCAACTTATCATATAAAGCATAAAATGACCATTTTATCCTTTACTGTTGGAGGAGTTGGTTCTTGGTAGAAGATTTTTCAATATTCCAGCCCTTTGGTCAAGGGGGCTGATGAATTCAATAATATTCCATTAGTCGGTCCATGATGAATATTATGGTATAAAAGTTATAGGTAATTTGATTTTTAATTTGCTGATTCTAAGCACTTGCACCAATATTTAACTTTGATCTTAAAGGCGGTTGGAATATGTCTTTTCAAATACACTAATTAGTAGTTAGGAAGTACTTTCCAATTAACGTGATTAATTAATTAAAGCTGCAAAAATATAAACCAGAAGAAGAAAACATATAGTAGTATTTTTCTTTAGTAAATATTCATGTGCACTAAATTTAAATGTGATATGCTTCGTCTTTTAATCAATTTATGCATGATCGTAATTGATTCATATAATTTAATTCATGTAACAAATATTCGCAATTTATAATACGTAAATACTTAACAGCTGTATTCAACAAAAAAATGTAGACGCAAGAAAATGGAACATATCACACACAATTTCTTTACCATGTACAATTAACTCAAAAAAAGAGTAATAGAGAGACAAAAATCAAGAACTAAATTCTCCATTATTATAGACCAGAAAATGAAGATGTCTCTTGTCAGCAGTCGATTGGGTCCGGCAATTCGACTAACAAATAACCTCTTTGATAATTTCACGATGAGATCTAGATAATTAACCAAATGGATATAAAAAAAAAATGATAAACCAAAGAAAACAATGAGATTAAAAGTTCATTATCAAAATTCTTAGTTTATCACCGCTATACTATATATAAACTATACTACTAGTACTCCTGAAACTTCTTTGCTAGTTTTGGTGTTTGGTTTTCGACAATGCTGGACCAAAAATATCTACCATCAAGTTTGAATGAGACAGCAATATTCTTCATGTTTCCACTACTTAAAATCCAAGTTCGAATTCTCCCGCTCGGTGCATTCATGTGTATCCAAGGAGACATATATATATATATATAAGTCAAGCTTCATATATATGTATATACAAAGTGCCCGCTTTCGCCGCGTCGATTTCTGAGTTTTGTACGGAACTCTGGCTTGAGACAGAGGCTTAACGCTTTCTAAGATGCATATAAATGATCCATGCGAGGATGCCGAGAACCAGGACGACGATGACAACTAGGGAGAGAAGCCAACACCAGAGATGACTACAACAATGTCTACTCTCATTATTACCTTGCTGCTGATTGTTTTGATGGTGTTGAAGTATCAGTGCATTTTCAGTGGGCGGAATGCGAAAGATTTGATCTTTAGGGACCTGAATGACGTAGGTTCCTGACCTAAACACTGGCTGATCAGATTGTTGGACCACTACAATTTCTTGATGAGGATTAGGGTTATTCGAGTCGGTGGGTATGGTGGCCCGCTCCTCCATAGAAAGATGGGGAGCGGCGGAGGGGAGAGAGGAGGAAGAGGAGAAGAGGGAGAAAGGTAGTTTAGAAGCAATAGGAGAAAATTAAAGCAGTATTGGAGGTGACCGCGGTGAAGTTGCATGGGAGGGGGTAGCGACTGCATGCATGGGGACAATGGGAGGCTGAGAGGGAGTTTGGCAGTTTGCAATGATCGCTAATTTTTGTTGATTAGTGATTGAAATCATCAACTATTTTTAGAGGGTTTTTACTGGGTCAACCGATTAAGGGGCTGAATAAAGGGTAAATTCATCAGTTTAACCACACTATATATCTTACAGTACCAAAGAAAAAATTACTAATTTAATTAAGTAATTTATACTTCAAAGTATTCTGTCCTAGAACTGAAAACAATACTCCAAATCGAACTGATTTCTAGCTTAAGTAATGCACTGTAAACTTCATGCCAAGTGCCATTTACATATAAAACGTTTAAATATTGTCAATTTATGGCATGATTTCTTTTCAAGGATCTATAAATATAGAACAGAAAATGGACCATGCACATTTTCCTTCCACGCATAAACAGAGGAGCAACTCAGATGGCCTGACTGCGGATTTGGGTTATACCCCAAAACACCGTATGCCTCGGCTTATGAGTGGATTGGCCTGCTTTTGCTTGTGCTGCAAAGTTGAATACTTCCCAAAACCCAACTCAGCAGCCTGCAAGGATTCTTACATTACATGTATAATGGGCTTCTTTTAAATTTCATTCAGACTACATGGGCCACCCTCTTCGAGCCAACAACAAGCTTGAAGCTTGTTTAGTTTACAGTCCGAAAAGCCCACAGTAGAAGAAGGGGGAAGAAATTTCAAAACAACAGCCCTAGGAGGCTAGGACCTCCACCTCTTGGCCAGAGAGGCTAAGGGAGGTCACCAGCAGGGGTTGGACCCCTGCCATCCCTCTCCCCTTAGGTAGAACTCCCCCGTCCCCCACCTTTTTGTACCAGAAAAAACAAACAACAGCCCTAGCTGCCAGCCTGAGTGCCTGAGCCTGCTGCCTGCCACAAATTCTCAGACAAAATACACACTGACAGACAGAACAAAACAAATTAACAAACAGTGAGTTTATTATGACAACCTGCACCTGCACTATGGTAGTATCTGTTTGGTAGTCGAATGAGTCAAATTAACAAAACATTAATTTTACAAAACTTTACATGCATTTGTTTGTTTGTTTTCACCTGGTAAGGAATGTCTCTTTTTCTTTTGGAGCAATGATTCCTCTCCGCCATTCCCGCAAGCCCCATTTTAAATTCAACCGAGCAGCTTTAATCAAAGGCTACAAGTTTAGACTTGCGGTTGAAGCCTAGACCCTCTTGATTCAAGCTCTCCTATTCTCCCATCCTATGCTTTTCCATGGAAGGCTTTTTGGTGTTTGGAAGAAAAAGTCTTTACCTAATTGCCTTTAAATTGATTTTCCTTAACAACCAAGTCAGTAGTTGTGATTATTGTTTAAACTTTCATAATGATCTTCAAACATAGTTTATGCTATTTTTATAGAATTAATTCAGCTCTTAAACTAATCCATAAGAATAAGATATATATATATATATATATAGTATCTACAATAATTATCTAAAATATCTTCCTTATTCCAAAGAAAGATACATTTGACCCAAAAAAAAAAAAAACTTATTCTAGTTGGACAATCTTAACCACTTGATACCGAACAATCTATTATTTTTCATAGGTAGCAAATCGTCAAATTGATGTTGATTTCATTTGGAAAATAAGAGATCCTTTGAGAGTTCATTCAAGGAAAAGATTTTCCATTTCCAAATTCCAAATGAAATCCTTCCTTTTCCGGATGTTGCAACTTCTCACCAAATATTAAACATGGAATTTGATCAATTATTTATTTCAGGAAATTCCGACCCAAAATCTAGTTTTTAATACCCTCGAAATCAATGTGAAATAAACATTCATTCATTCATCTCGGCCCAAAAAAATAGTATATATATTCATTCATCGATACATTAAAAATGAATCGCAATTAAATTAATCAATTGATTAAACTTGCAAAACGGTCGAGGTGGCATAATTAAACGACACCGCCATATGATCCGACGATGACGCATTACCCGCCAAATTGAATTAGGGCCCCACCTGCACGATGTCAACGGTCAACCGTTCTCCTCCTGACCTCGTTAATGCCTTGTTTCCCCGCTTTCTTTTTTCAGTTTCTTCTTCTTCTTCGAAGCTTAAAAACTCCCAAAGCTTTGAAAAGAAAGATCCCGAAACTGAAACACAAATGGACGGCTTTGATCAGCTGCCGGATTCTCTGATCCTCCTCATATTCAACTCGCTCTCCGACGTCAAAACCCTCATTCGCTGTCGTTCCGTCTCCAAAAGATTCAACTCACTCGTACCCCAGACCGAATCACTCCTTTTAAAAATCGACCGCGTCATTTCTTCCGAGTCGGAGTCCGACTCGCTCTTCCTTACCATCATCAAATCCTTCCTCCACCTTATCTTTCCGAAGACCAGCTCGGCGCAGCTCCAGAACCGGATCCACACGTACCCGGCCCAAATTCTTTCTCGGTTCCAGCGAATCAGGGAACTGCACGTGGAACTACCCGCCGGGGATCTTCACTTGGAGAAAGGCACGGTCGTTAGGTGGAGAGCCGAGTTCGGCGAGACGTTAAAAACCTGCGTGATTTTCGGGTTCCGTTTGGGTAACACGGGTAATAACGGGAATAATTACGAAGCGGAATTCGCAGGAGGGTTGAAGACGCGCGTGATGTGGACAATAAGCGCGTTGATCGCGGCTTCCGTTCGGCATTTCCTGTTGCGGGAAGTCGTTTGGGAGCATAACGGAATGGAGAGGTTAGTTTTAACGGACAGGGAAGGGGAAGGGGAGGTGGTGGTGGAAAAACAAGGGCTGAAGGAGTGGAAGGACGCGCGTGCGGGTCACATGACGGACGAAGAGGAGGAGGAGGAGGAGAGAGGGAGGACGGTGGTCCCGAGTGCGCGTATGAGGATGAGGCATGAGCCAAGGCTGGGTGCCACGTTGGTAGTGGTAAGGGCCGTGAAAGACGGGGCCCAGATTGGGAGGGAAGCTGACGTGGAAGATGCTGATTTGGCTCTGAAGGCTTTCGGAAGTGGGGTGTATGGGGATGCGGTCAGGGAATTGCTTAAGGTTAGGAGTTATCTTCTGGAAATGAACTCCTTCTGATTTCTCCTTTTGTCTCCTTTTTGTTCTTTTCGGCCCTTTTGTCTGTTGTTTTAATATCTGTACAAATTTTGTGTAAATTTGAAGCTTGAAATCAATTAGTAAAGATAAAGTTACAGAATCAGCTACAGCTAAGCTACTGCATATTTCTTGTGGCATGATCATTTAGTTGTCGTTGGACCTGTAAATTAAAGTCCCATTGACAATATAATGTGTCCTTTGATGAGTACAAATTTCATCAAACACTTTGCGGGCTTGCAGCTAATAATATGAGACACACGATTCAGGCGCAGGCCAGGGGCGGGCAGTGTAGCTTCTTTCTCAAAATGTCATAGACACTTTAACATTGAGACTTGGGCAACACCAACAGCCAGCTTTAGAAAATTAGTATTATATACAGCTTGCTGTGATCCTGTCAAATACCCATTTTCTCTAAATAAATAATCACTTGACCAAGGTCTGTACCGCCATGATGAAAGCAACATGAAGCAGCCTTCTAGCTTCTACTGCCAATTCTCTCTACATAGCTGTTTTTATATCACAAAATATAATGGACAAGTTGCCATTCTTACATACGAGTTCAACGGGCTGTACCCAACGTTCATATATAATAATAGTTATTGTTGCCATCATTGTTCCAACCTTCGGCCTACCTTGATAGTTCCCATTCAATTATACGAGCACCCTGCAATCATATCATAGCTCAGCCCTGGAAGAAGACCTTAATAGAGGTCCTTACCTTGAATTTCATCATGGTCCGTCAGCTTGGTTGTCGGAGTCTACCAAAACGAGACTCACCAGGATATACAGAGGAAGCGGAAAGTGATGATAGATGCAATTATGCAACTAGAAGCTTTTGCCATATGTTCATCACATGTCAAAAAACAGTTCATTGTTGTAGACGATAATGAAAGTACAACACTCTGGGCAAAGACAGTAAGCTCTTAAGGTGATTAAGAGCACGTGAGAAAATTTAGTTAGATGATAGCCAGAACAACATTAGTTATGATAAAACGCACCAAAGCAGGAGTTACAACCATTCATCACATCTGATACTTGTTCCATTACCGTGACAACACGTTACAGACTCCATGTTTTTCAGAACAAAACAATGCGAATACATAATCTGCTATTGAATTGGCGTGAAAGATAGATTCCTCCAGTTTCCTTATTAGAAATACTTTACCATTAGCAAATATGGGTTCTGCCTCCATTTGCGTTTGAATATGCAATATAGATAAAAATCCTGATTGACAGTGGCCTAGAAGAGGTCAATCTGACATAGCATTTACATAAGCAGTCCAGCCTTGGCTACAGAATGACAATTTATAAACAAAACTATCACATGCCTCGATAGAAATTCAATGGCAAATAATAAATTCTGTAATAATTAATGGTATGCCCTCACACCGTATGAAACCAAATATGTGAGCATATAAATACAATTAGAGAGTTGAACAAGTAACTTAATCATCACAATTGCATGTGCAGAGATTAGAAGCAAGGACAAAACAATCAACACTTCCAACTTTGAGCATACTTACTAAGACAGTATCAGAGTTATTCAAACATAGGACTTAATAAAGCAAGCAGTTTGAAGAAACCAGTAGTCTAGTAAGATAGATAATAGAGAAGTCGGGAAGCACAGTTAAAAGAGTATACTGCAAAAGTAACATATCTTAGAAGTACCTAAGCACGATTGAAATTGCAACCAAAAGCTTATACAATACGTTTAATCTGAAAACTTGAGTTTATAAAACCCAATGTACTTCCTTTGTGTCCAAGAATCAAAGTGATATAACATCAATAATTAAAAGCCCACATTAGCCAGGGATGCTTTCTCAAGCTCTTGTAAATAAGGACGAACATATTTCTCTTGGAACTGCTTTTCAGAGATCTTGAAGAGTGAAGCAATTCTTGGTTTCCTGGATAACAAATCCTTACTTTCCAGAATTTCAAGAACCACTAGCCGAGGCTTCAGCCTACGCTCAACACTACAAATGAACACCTCAGGGTGGCTTATAATAAATGGCATATCTACTTTCTTGCTGCTAAGCAAAAGCTCTGTCACCTCCTTAATCTTCCTCTCAGATACAGCAAACGCCTGCGGTGCCCTCCTAAAAGCAGACCTGATATCATCTTCAGAAAACCCCAACATCCTAAAAAGCTTCAACTTGAGTTCCCAATTCTCTGCACTCATCGAACTCAGTGTCCTAATAGCAACAAGAAACATATTTGACCTCCTATCGAATCCCATTTCATCAGTTCTTTTAACAAAATCCCTAATACTCTCAGGTCTATTCAAGAAAAATCTTGGAAAGCTAAACACATATTTTACAATTTGTGACAAACTAATCCCGCAACTAGTCAGGTACTCTATATTAGGCATCATAGTCTTTTCCAAATTAGATTTCAATAACCAAGATGTAGTTTTCAACACCTTAACAACACCTGCATTTGATCCTAAAACACTCTTCAGAAGTGACAACGAAGGTGCAAGTCTATCATCCGCGCTTCTACTCAAAAGCCAGGGATCAACAGATAAAATATCAGCAATATCATCAGTCGAAAATCCTAGGTCCCGGAAAACCTTGAACTTCGGTTCAATGGTTTTCTCAACACTAGCAGATAGAAGATTAGGCTTTCTTATAACCGCTTGTTCAATATGGGATTGTGAGAAACCGCTTTTTTTAAGAAATGAAAGAACCTTATCACAGTTATCAGGTTTCCCCAGATAGTTCAAGGAAGATGCAGTTTTCAAGGCAACCTCGGGGGAAAAGCTGTGTTTCTTGATAAAGTAATCAGCAAAATCAAAGGAGGGTTTTGGTTTCTGGGCGGCGGTAGAAGATGAGAAGAAAATGACAGAGATAGAGTAACAGGAAAAGGGTTTTCGGAAATGGGATGGTTTATTGAGGGAGAGTGAGATTAGAGTTCTGATTATAGGGGGCATCATCGTTTTTTCCCTGGGGTCTTCTTCGAGGTTTTTACCGTTCTAGCTGATTTCTCTTTTAGCAGAACAAAGAGAACTTACAATATTAAAATCTGTTGGAGATTGAAGAACTTCCATGTGACACCAGCTTTGTTTTGTAACTGCATCTGTCCTCCCTTGAGACCACTGAATTGTTGCTCATAAATCTGGGTTTCTTTATTTCAATTTCATGACCTAGAGGAGAAAATGCCATTCCAAAATCTAAAACTTGGTTGTTAGGGTTTTGACACGCTTCAGTTTCAGGATGTTTGATTTGATTGATGCCCACGACCAGCCCAACAGTTGAACAGCGCCAGCCGAGGTTGCTTAATAAGCCCAATAGTTTAAGCCTCTTGGGTCACAACTCGCAATAAGGATTGGCATTTGTCTCAGTCCATATAGTTTCAGGGGGAAAAAAATCCAAGCAAAGCATCCAATTAGAATGAATACAAAGTTTCCAGGGCAGGCAGAGGGAGCAATTTTCCGGGTGAAATCTTTTTCGACCAGACAGACGTCGGGACATTAATGAATGATGGTGAAGTATAGTTACAGTGTGGCAGCTTTTTCGATGATCTTAAAACGGCCGGTCAGTGTTTACCTAAATTACTTGACGGTCGCTCAACATATGACCTACCAACATTTTTTTGCCCCAGTGATTTTTCTTACAGTCAATGATCATCGACTGCCAGCTAAAAGAGAAGTGTTCAATTTTCACCGTCCAATTTGCATTACTCTCTTCGTACCAATATGTAAATTCAACTGTTTCAAAAAGGAAGAACAAAAGAAAACGGAATCATTGATGAATTCAAAGTATGATAGTCCAAAGGTGAAACCTTTGTAAAAACTTTTATAACTTCAAAATTAACTTGGCGGTATTCAGGGTTCAGACTTGAAAGAAATAATAACACCATTCGACTAATTATAAGTACTAAGCATGAAAAAAAAACCCTAGCCACTCCTTCTCTCTATCTCTTTTCCCCAGTTTTCTTTTAAATTTTCTCTTTTCTCCTCCTCCTCCTTGATTTCAATCGTCAGGGAGGAGGAGGGACCTGATTTCATATTTCTGTTTCTTTATTTTTTGTTAAAATAAGTCCTAAATCTTAGATCTAAGTTATTGAATCTCAGTTTTATCTGAGTTAGTCAGTCAGTTAGTTTTAAGTCAGTTTGAGATCCAAGTTTGTTGACTTTATATGATGATGATGATTTTGTTTTATGATTTTTGGGTCATTCAAGGAAGTCTTCGAATCAGTCACTTCTTTGCCGCTGTTGAAAGTTTTCGATTGGGAATAACACAACGAAGCGAAAGCGAGAGAGTGATGGACGTGCTAGAGACTCATGAAGAAGGTTCGAGATTTCAAATAATCAAAAAGATGACTTGGGTCATGAAGCAAGATCTAGATCTTCAAGAAAATGAGAAAGACATCTTTGAATCTATTGTAATTTTCAATCTTATTGGATTAGTAGATGTAATTTCATTTGAATGAATGAAAATTACATTTAAAAAAAAATAAGTACTAAGCATGAATCCAACTAGTCCTTTGATCATTTATTTTCTTTCAATTACTTTGATCCAAACTACAATTTATTACGCAAAAAATGCATCATTTGAATTTTAACCATTTGTACAATTCTAATTTGTTTGAAATGGAAATTTTGAACAAATTTGATCATAAGGATAATGGAGGGAAAGGAGGTGTATTGTTATTGAAGAATGCTTATTATTATATCAAAAAAATCTCAAATATAAATTAAAATGATAAGAATAAAATAAATAATAAATAATGCTAAAAATGATTGATCAGACAGAGCCGTCGTCTCACCTTGGTAATCATATTCGAACAATGGTTTACATTATTATGAAATTAAAGGGCCACAGGATGTGGTAGTTTTATATTCTTCCTGAAGGCACATTTTTAGTTGAAAAGGATTCATATGGGAATAAAGATTTGTTCATTACATTAACATAATGCAGATTGCAGAACGTCCCAAAGGGAGGCTAACTATTGATGAGGCCTAGAAGCAATTCAATCATGTATTTTCTGGTGGACAAGATTTTCGTATATATCAAATGTGTATTAGGAGAATCCTGCCCCCAATCAATCATCAAAGGATCTTAAACTCTGTGGTACCATCAAATGTTTCTTTGATGACAAAATACGAAAGCCATTGGATCAAAGTGAAATGCCACTTTCTTTGATTAATTAGATTCGATCATCAATCTATGACTCAAATGATTTGCATCAAGTTGTGCCTTTCGGCTTCGAGTTCTAGGTGCCATGGATTATTTGGCTAAAGATGGTCAATAAGAGCTGCTCATCTTATTTAAATGGAGGGCTATTGAGAGGTCACCTTGTAATTTAATTAGTCTTGTTACCCTTAAGAAGTTTCATCAACTCTAGGTAGGAAGAAATGAAAAGAGGTAAATTCTCCTAAATTTATTTTTCTATTTATAAGATTTAAATCCGATGATACCCGAATCTGATAATTATCAGACTATTTTTAAAAATTACTAGTCATACCCCACCCGAATAAAATAAAAATTACCCATTAAATATCCAAACCCAATAAATATCCGAATAAATTTAATAAATCAAATAAAATTAAAGTAATAAATTAAAATTAATCCATAATAAAATAAATCAAAGTTTTAAAAAAATCATATTTTTAACAATTAATACATTTTAATTAATATTAGATAATTATTATATTATTTATGAGTAATTTTTAAATAAAAGTACAATAAAACAAAAAATAATATTAAAAAGTTAATTTTATAAACGGGTTTGGATCATGGGTACATTAAGGTCGCTATGTAAACTTGTCACAGATATTAAAACTATTACCCAAACTCAATAATAAGATATATTTAATCTTATTTAATCAAATCAGATAACTTAAGGTATCCTATTATAGATTACACGTTGCCATCCCTACACCTAATGTCTTTCCCAAGTGTTGACCAAAATGCTCTTCTTATCAGTACTGTAACCACATAGAAAAGGAGACGGACCAAGGTGTTTGCTACTCATGGTAGGAAGGGAATCCTCAATTTGACATTTGTCCATTCACCTCCACACACGAATTAGTTAAAGAAATGGACCAAATGGTACCTTTCTTTTAGAAAAAAAAATTGAATCAGTTTTGCGTTTCTCTACCATTTCCTTCAAGCCCTACATGTCTCACCTCTCAATGATACAAGTACTCAGAATCAAGAACAGATTTTCGAGGTTATTGGTTCAACCCCAATACCCAATTCATTGATTGTGGTCACCTAACTTTAGAGGGCTTTGCTTGCTCAGCCCGCTTGCTTTTTGAGCCTGTCCTTTAAACTCTCTGCTATCCAAAAAAGAAAATGATTTTAAAAAGGGAGAGAACAACTGATCGTGCAACCAAAAACTCTAAAGATTGGGGTAGCTAGGCAGGTAGCATTCTTTTTGTTGCAGCATTTCGAAGCGTTACCAGTGGGTTTCTCTAATGAATTTTGTCAAAAGTTTTCACATAAATCATACTTACTCAATAAAATGTTAATCATCATAGAGCCAAAAAAAGCTGTTTTTTCCTGGGAGAACTTTTCAATATCTCATCACATTTGAGCTTTGATAGGTTGAGGAGTGCCAGCAAAAAAAGCTGACAGACAGACAGGGGATACATGTAAACTTGGATCCTTCTTTAGCTTGCTTTCAAGTCCCAACATTGGGGTTCTTGATTCTAGAAAATTTTACATGAACCCTATTTTGCATTCCCACCAGCACCAAAAAAGAACCAACTAATTAATCAATAAACTAGCAAACGAATAAGTTTACTTTGGAAGAAAATTGGTTCCTCTACCCCACTAATCTCTCTCTCTCTCTCTCTCTCTCTCTCTCTCTCTCTCTCTCTCTCTCTCTCTCTCTCTCTCTCTCTCTCTCTCATGATTATAATGATAACTATAAATCATAAAGAAGAAGAAGAAGAAGAAGAAGAGAGTAGACTAAATCTTTACTTCCTTCGTGGAAAGTCACAACAACAAAAGCAAAGAAAGTCTAATCCTAACGCAAGCTGGTAGTGGATGGAGGAGGGGGCCATTGTTTCCCCCGTGCTCTCAAGTGCGTTACCCCCCTCATTATAGCTTCCTTACTTTTTTTAACCCAAAATTTCCCTCCCTTAAACAAACTTTCGGTTACTCCTCTTTATCTCCTAAGTTAAGCATACAGAGTACATTTCTTGGCTCTGAAACAAAGTCCTCCACATTCTTTCTCCAACCACATGAAGCTTTTTACTTCCGGGGTAAGAGGATTTACCAGTTTAAGAGTCCTGCAAGGCTACGAAATTAGCCCAAATTATTTTTGTTGGTGAAGGTTTGGCAGTTGTTGAGGATACCTGTTTCTATAGGAACTATGGGCAAATAGGGCATGGAATATGACTGGCATGGGCTCACAAGTTGAGGGCATGATTGGATCATGAAAGAAAGCTCGTGGGCTTTAACTTTTATTTTAATTTTTTATCATTTGATTTTGTTTAATGAGTTTAGAGTGAAAAAAAGCAAAGGCCAAGAAAGAGGCTCACTTGTGAGCTGTGACCCCATTTCAAAGAGAAGCAAAAAGGAGTGCTAGAAAATTTAACAGAACAGGTAGTAAAGAGAGACACGAATAAAAAAGGTAAAGAAAAGAAAAGAAAGCTGTCGATCCCATTCTTCCCCTCCCTCCTTTTCTTTTAAAAATACCCAAAGCCCGAAACACACTTCAAAAACATTAAAAATTATAAAAACCAACCATACACAAAGTTCATAAGTGCTCATTGCCCCCAACATCTAAAAAGAAACAAACTGAAGTACTGAACTTATAGTCTATAAGCAAAGAGAATAAGGGAAAAACAAGGAGAGAACTAGAAGCAGCAAAACAAAGCGCCATGAAAGGAAGAGAAACCAAAGGAGCTCCTTCAGCAGATTTGCTAGTATGCTTCCCTTCTCGAGCCCATCTAACCCTGATGCCAAAGCCCATTTGCAGCCCAGCAAGAGCTTCGGAACCCAACAAACGCCACCGCAATCACCAGCAGCAGCACCACCACCACGGCCACCACCACCGTCTCCTTAAGAAGTCGAGCACCAGAAAAGGTGGTGGAGCAGGCGGCCAAGCTAGCCCTCTTCTATGGGCTAAAAACAAGCAAATGGGGTCCGAGATTACCGAACCAACGTCCCCAAAAGTCACCTGTGCAGGGCAGATCAAAGTCAGGTCCAAAACAAGCTCATGTAAGAGCTGGCAATCAGTCATGGAAGAGATTGAAAGGATTCACAACAACAGGCAACACAAAAAGAGGCCGAGTTGGATGGAGTCACTCGGCTTTAAGAAAGAAGTCATGCAGTTCTTAACATGTTTGCGAAGCATCCGTTTCGATTTTCGATGTTTTGGGTCTTTTCCTCAGTCTGATATCACCACTGACGATGAAGGTGAAGACGAAGAGGACGAAGTATACCAACAGAACCTCAACCAAGTAGAAAGCAATGAGACATCGAGAACCATCTTCTCCAAATGGTTCATGGTGCTGCAAGAGAATCAAAGCAGCGGGTTTTATAAAGAAGAAAAGAAAGAAAAGGAGAGGTCCCATAGCCTTGATGTGAATGATCATGATCAATCTGCAGTTCCTCCTCCAAACGCTCTCTTGCTTATGCGTTGTAGGTCTGCTCCCGCTAAGAGCTGGTTACAAGAGAACAGGGTAGTAGAAGTGAATGAAGAGAATGTGGAAAACACAGAAAATGAAGAAGAAGAAGTAGAAGAAGAAGAATGTAAGAGGAAAAATGAGAAGAAAACAAAGAATTTGAGATCATTAATGGAAGAAGAGAACAGAAACAAGAAAGAGAGCTTGGTGGTGATGAAATACGACCCTGACTTCTACAAAATTTCATCTGATATAGCAAAAGAGACATGGCTTGTTGGTGGAATCAAAGATCCGTTGTCCCGAAGTCGAAGTTGGAAGAGATGATTATCCTGGTGATCACTACTTTTTCTTTTTCCTTTTTTTACGTTCACTTTCATAAAAATTTCTCTTTGCTTTATTTTGAACTCCCCCTCCTCTTTCCTCCTCCTCTAATCTGGGTTCCTTTTGTGGGAACCGGGGAATGCCATCCAAACCTAATCACCACCTACATAGTTTACGTTTTGAATTTTTGATATATTATCTTTTGCTATGTATGATTTGAAGGTTGTATTTGTATGAAAGAATTTGTACAGCTTTCCTTTTCTTTCAATTGGAAAAGATTTTTGCTGCCCTATAAATTCCTCTGTTCTTTTACTTGCATCCCCTGAATTCAGAATTATATGATAGTTTCCTTGTTTGATTAGCCAATTTCTTGGCCATATTCCTCTTACCTTCCCGAGACCTATAGAAGTTTATGTTATACAATTCCAGTGTTTACTGTTAAATTATAACAAGCACATATGGATCCGATGCTGTTTCCTGGATCCTGACGACAGAGAACACATGGTCTTTTATGTTCCCTGGTTTGTATTTATTTAATTTTCCCTGATGGAATTACTTGAGCTTTTACCTCCAGAAATATGTTTGGTTGTGCTGCAAGAGATCTGGGGAAAGTGGAGAGATTTCCACCAGGATTCTCAGACTACAGGGCAGGAACCTGAAAAGCCTTCTCACTGGTGGCAGGCAACAGGCAATAGTACTACTATTAACTTTGTATTAATTGCCAAATAACATGATATACCATGTGGTTGGTCTATGTTTGTTTGGGCTAGCTGTTGCAGATTAATGATAACAAACCATGAAAATGAATATTCCGAGCTGTATTGGAACTATTTCAACATAAATTCAGCCATGAAAAAGTTAATGAATGTTGAAAGAGTTATCACATTTAAGAAATTAGTAATTTCTTGGTAATTAGTTTGAATTAGTAGGAACCCCAGAGTCAGAGTATCCACCAACCGTTTCTATTTGTTTTACACCCAAATTGATTCCCTTCCCCAGTCGGCATAGCAAGTAAAAAGGATGACAAGAAAAAACAAATTGCAGATTTTCTATTTTTGATTCCATACTGCTGGATCATTTGGTCTTCAACAATTCACATGGGAGATTTCTAATTGTTGCCACAAACTTGTGTCTTTCCCATGGCTACAAAATTATAATGGTTGAATATTCAAATTACCCCATCAACCATATATTTTTGGATATATTAGCCCTTAAATTTTTATCTGGGACAATTGATCACTTAAATTATTATTTTGGGATAATTAACCCCTTAAATTACTATTTTTGAGACAATTAATCCCTCAAAACTATTATTTTGGGATAATTAACCACTCAAACTTATTATTTTGTGACAATATAACCCTTAAGGGTTGCATGCAATTAAGGTTATATTGTTCCAAAATAAAGTTTAGGGGCTTAATTGTCTCAAAATAATGGTTTGAGAAGTCAATTATCCCAAATAAAAGTTTATGGGCTAATTTGTCTATTTTGATATAGTTTGAAGGTTAATTTGGGTATTCTGCCAAATTATAATGCTTAGATTAAGATCCAAATCACAGCCAATAGCCGAATATAGTCACACAATATTCAGGGTGCCGAGGATTTGGGGAAAAGCTAAGAAGAAAGATTGAGATCAGAATTTGGTTGTCCTAATTAATGATGTTGTTTAGTCATGCAAAGGAATGGGATGGGAGCAGCTGAGCGTTGAGTGTTTCTTACTATTAATGAGTAATGAGTGACTTATGCCCTTGTTCATGTCGTTGAATCTTTGCTTACTTCTCATTTATCAGGTTTGAAATAATATGAAGAAAGAATAAAAAAAAAACCCATTTCAATTTGAATTCTGTGCTGCCGCTTATTTTGCCTTTAAACATTCGTAAAATGCATGAAAAGGAATATATTTCCAATTTTCCATGTTACTTTTATTCTCAAAATGTGTTTTTCTTCCAATGTAATTATTATACAAAAATAAGTTATAGCAGGTTGTTGAGCATAACTCAATAGGCCCAAATTAACTTAGTAAGCTCAAAGGATTAAACCTATAACGGCCTTTAAGAAAGAGCCCATAAGACGAGTCCATAGGAAAAGATCTCATAGATGCAGATCCTCCAACATGTGCGCCAGGCGCAGATCCTCCGACATGTGCGCCGGGCGTAGATCACAGAATGCCAAGCTTCTAAAGGAAGCCAACACTAGAAGACTGACAGGGAACAAAGTCCACTCTGAGCCTGACAGCAAGTACACCTACCATGTGACAAGTAGTCACATCCATGTCACATTCCACTTAAAGCTACCTACCTCCACTCACTCATATATAAGGTAATATCTAAACACTATTCATCATCTTCAACCCCTCATTTCTCTACCAATCCCGACTGGATCTGCGTCCCTTATTCTCTCTCTCTAAAATACTCCATTAATGTGAGAACCCACACTGATTCTTACACCGGAGGGGGTCCCACTGGCTTAAAGCCAATGCCCAACTCACTCTTTTTCAGGGATTAAGACTTGAAGGGACTTCACCACCATGGCTAGAGCTCTCTCTTCCTCTCATCCGTACGAGACGATTAAAATGGCATCAACACAGGTTTATTTTATCAATTAGTTAAAGATTTTTGTTGATGGCTGATTAAAAAATTTTTTTGTACCAAATAGACTTTTTTTTTTTAAAAAAAAAGGCCATCCACCTAAATAGACTAAAAGAAAAAGAAAAAAAAGGGGGGGTGGGGGAGAGAAATTTGGGCCTCAAAAAGGAAAAAACCCAATCAAAGTAAAATTTTGGGCCTCAAGAACCTGCTGCATATGTAAATTCGGCTTTCAGTTCAGCCCATGGCTTTGGACTTGAATCCAAGGGATCCAGACTGTTTCTCACTCCTCAGTTGCCGGTTGTCAGCTTTGCAAGTTGCAAGCTTGAGGAGGTGGGGAAAATCTTCAATTGAACATAAATTGGACAATTCAACAGAAGATCATTCTTCAATCTTCACAACTTAAGAGAAATAAGCTTTACAGTTAGTTCATCTACAATTTGGCTCAAGATTTTCCATGAAGGAGAGAATTTCTACTCAAGCAACCAACCAACCAACCCATTCTTCTCAATAAATCTTCACTACTAGTTTGAAATTTTTTATTGTGCATTTTCTTAACATGTCAGTCACAATTAAGACCAGTTTCCCCTTATGCAAACTTTCAAGTTAAAAACAATGTTCTCCTTCCAACAACAGCCAATTCTTTCTTCCCCTAATTGAAAAACAGGGACTATTAGCCCACACCAATTCGTCTGTTTGTTTCCTTCCTTTTTTATTTCTTCTTGTTTAGTTTCATTTTTATAAATCCAATATAAACAAATCTGAAATCAAACTCTTCTCCTTTATAAATTATATAACATTGAAAGCAAAAAAAAAGAGAAAAGGTGAAAGTAAAAGAAAATCTCTGTTCTGCATATTCAAATCTCCAGGTACCGCGCTGAGTTGATACCTCTCGAATTTTTTCACCTTTATGTGCAAAGCGGGCAAAGTCCATAGAGCAGACAAGATTAGCCCCCCACTATTTCCTTTATTTTTTGGTTCTGTTGAAACTTGCTTTGTAAAAGGTGATAAGTTTTCCTATTCCCATGCACATATATTCACATCTTCTCTTTACCCTTTCCCTATGATCTTGTCTAATTTATATATCTTCAACTACTGTACAATTTGACCGATCTTTCTAACAATTCAGGGTTGTTGCCTGGAACTTCTTTGACCCTTGATCCATTTTTGTATATTTTGAAGGCTGGAATGGAGCTTACAGCCTCGGACTTTGCCAAGTAAGGATGGTCTTCTACCTCCACCTGACAATGTCAACCATTTAACCAATACAAACGAGACACATACTTTAGTATTCCAATATTATTTTAATGATGTGTTTGAGAATGTTAGTGAATCAACTACAAGATACAAGATTCTGCTGGGAGAAGGAAAAAAACAGACCTTGAGGAAGTTAACAGATGGGAATCTCTTGCATACTTGCTCCATGAGCTGCAGTACTTGTTTGTGGTTTGCCTTGTTACAGAAAAGCACTACAGTCATCCCTGCCATTGCATACAAGCTTTTCAATCATTTTGTTATCAACTGAGAATCACCAATAAGCTCAAAGGGAAGTGGCACAAACTGTCAGCTAGTTTCTACAGGCATTCCTGGGGAAATTAAAAGGCGGAAAACCATGATCATAGCAGAAATTGTTGCCTGATCCTAGTGAGTGCTTACCAGGTGAGGTTACAAAGTGTCGGAAACGCTCGTTGCTAGAGATCAAAACCAAATTTGAACCAAACTTCATGTCCTTAATGTCTTCACCGCGCTGCTTCTTGATCTGGACCTGAGCCTCAAACAGAGCCCGGGCCACCTCCTCATCTCCAGGGGTTTCCCTTATCAGCATCTCGTAATCCTGGATTGCAGCTTCCCATCTTTCTAGCTGATTGTATAACCAGAAAGAAACAATAATGATTAATTGGACTAGAAAATTCATGAGCAATTATGGCTCATCAAAAGGTCTTAACTCTTCAAGGGGAATAATTTACCTTGGCATTGCAATCAGCCCTCCTTAGCCTTGCCTTGCTATAAGAAGGTTGCACATTAAGAGCAGCTGTGCAATCTTCAATGGCCTTTTCAAATTGGCCTAGCTTAGACCTACAAGCAGCTCGGTTGCATAGCAGAACTGAATTGTATGGATCATGTTCTAGTCCTTCGCCATACACAATGCATGCCTCCAAGAATTTTGATGCCTTAAAGAGCAAGTTACCGCTCAATCGAGCTAACGATACTGCTCTAGTTCTCTTCACCACCAAGCTTATTTCCTTGTTGCCTGGATCAAGTCGAGCTGCATGCTGAGCTGCTGATACAGCATCTTCTAGCCTATTATCATCAGATCAACTCCACCGTTAATTTTTCAATTAAAATAATCTGGAGGCATGCGGTTTTAAATAGATATTGAAATGAGATTTTGTCACATTTTCCTTTATCTTCAAAATGAAGCAATCATTTATATTCTCATTTATACAGATAAGTCCAGATGAGTCAGCATAATTATGAAGTTTGTGACAGAAAGTAAGATGTTTTAAAATTTGAACCAATGAACTAAATTAACCCTGGTTTCCAATGATGGTAATTTCTAAATTACAAAATTTGCGAACACTCAAATAATAGAGATTTCTTTGTACTAACACTAACCTGCCGGAAGCCATGTAGACCAGTGCCCTGATCTTTAAAAGATAAGCACTAACAGCCAAGCCAAAAAAGTTAATACATGATTCAATCGCAAAATTTGGTCCTTTAATGTAGGCTGTACAGGCCTCTTGATGTCTGTGGAGCTTCAAAAAAGCCTCTGTTTGTAAAGCATAGACCTGGGTGTAGATTACCGAAAAAAGGACCATAAGCAAACATTTTAAGCAATCGCATGCAGCATATGCTAGAAAACTTTGACATAAATAAAAATTAAAGAAAGCTAACCTCAGGTGCAGAGTCAACTCCAGTGGTTATAGCACATTGAGTCTCCTTGAGTAAGGCATTCCATTCATTTGATTTTCGAGCATCGGTGCATCTTTTAAGGCGTTGGTTTAGAGTCTCAGCTTCAGCAATGTCATTGGAGTTGGTAATATTGGCAGCATGTTTGTAGTGATACAATGCTTGTTCTGCTTCTCCCAATCTGCATGGCAGAATTCAGATAATCATATAAGAGAATTGCAATTTGCAGGCAACAACATGATTTCAAATTTCATATTTTCCTTTGTGTAGCCTCCTGATGGTAAAAGAAAGCAAAACTTGACAACAGTCTATTGAATATTACCTATAATAAATTGTTGCCAAACGGTGATGAGCTCTGCCATAAGTGGGATCAAGCTGAATTGCCGCTTTACACTCAACCACCGCCTCCAGAAGTCGGCCCAAACCTAACAAGGCAGCGCTCTTATTGCACCTATAAGTTGCCTGCTTTGAATCAAGAGAGATTGCTCGTTCGTATAAAGTCAATGCCTCTTCAAACCTTCCCTGTTTGTATGCCTCATTCCCCTTATTTTTCAATGCCTCAGGATCCATCCTACTCATTGAACTGTGGAAAAGTTTAAACTCGTCACTAGGCTGCCTAACAATATTGCCCATCACAGAACTACCAAGGTTACTATGGCTGCTTTTTCTGGCTGGCTTGGTCGTGGAGCCTGCCTCTCGAAGATTCTGATAGAAGTCATCTACAGCTTTAATGGTTGCATTCGGACTATTGTTCCCCAGAGCACTCGCAGGTCCGAGCTGTCTCAAGTTCCCCAGTTGGCCTACTAGCATTATATTGCTCGAAGTAGCCCGAATAACAGCTTTGCTGTTGTTTGATTGTTGTTGATCAGCAGTGCTTACCTTGGCAAGCTCTTTGGAGGAACTGCCATTGGACTTTTTCTGTAATTTTCGCTCACCTTTTGAGTCCGGTGTTCGCGACACTCTTGTTTGGCTTGAACAAGAAGACGAGGATGTTGAGCTTCTCCCAGCATCTGAGACTCTTTTACTGTCTTTCTTCTGATGATGAGAAGTTGAAAATGAATTCCTGGGTGGCAGCGACAAGTCATGCTTCCTGGTTGGTTTCTGGTCCTGTTTCGGTACAGTTTTATCCAAGTTGGAGGAATCCAGGAGGACATTACGTTTCCTCCGGGTATCATCGGTTGAAGGCTTCTTAGACTTATTAGTTACCGGTTCCTTCAAAACCTTGTTGATGCCTTTAGCAGGAAGTGCAGCAACTGATGGTTTTCTCGACCAGTTGCTCCAACGCTGGAAAATTCCTCCCATAACACCACACCCCAATTCCTCCTGGCCTACTGAATACTTTGTCATTTTTGCCAGGTTCTTTTCTCTGTTACTTTCTCAGAGGCACACTGTTGCCTCTTAAAGATGATTATTGCGGAAGATAAGTATTCAATTAGTCCAAAACCAAAGAATTTGTCAACAGAGAAAGGGTATCAAGGAATTCTTAATATAACCACTATGTACCAGGGAAAAAGAGAATATAAATCAAAGAATTGAAAACTTATAAATAGAAACAAAGGAAAGAGCACAAGAAACAGAAAAATATAGAGAAAAAATTATAAAAGATGGCTTGAATGTGAAGGGATTCAATGTAACAGGCTCACTCCTGGAAGATGTATTTATATCAATCCATAAGCCCCCTAGAGTGGCTTCCAAGAAACCAACTTTATCTTTATAGGATACTCTCAGAGAGAGAGAGGGAAGGAGGTTAGACAATTTTCTTTAAAAGAAGAAAAAGCCAATAATATGTATAAACAGGGGGATGCATTTTGCCCGTGAAGATTTCTAAATCATTTTTGGGCAAATGATTTTCTTCTGTATCTAATGACCACATGATTAAAGAGGAAAAGAGTGCAAAAAGAATGTTTTTGTTCAGTAGTTGCAAAATTATTGTGATTTGACGAAAATAAAAGGAAGACTTCCAAACAATACAGTGCGTGTGGCCCTATGCAGATATAATACAGAGGGGTTGCTAAGGTTCTTTTATTAGGTAGTCACCAAATATGATCAACCAATTTCCTAGCAAGTGCCCCTTATTATTTTGTTTCTCTAACTTAATTTATCAATCTTTTGAATTCGTTTATTTTAAATTCATATTTCAACCCATGGATAAATACCTTAACCTATAAACTTTTAGCCACATGAAAACGACTCACAACAAGAACAACATTGTCAATCAAGGGGCACAGGGAAAAATACAAGAGATTGAAGAAAGAGGCATTGCCCTCTATGTTACTTCTTGTTTCTTCAACGTAGCTGTCTTTCCCAGCGCATGGTTTGGATTTAATCAGAAAAAGTCGATAGTATGGCTATGAAATTGGCATGATGTCAGTTTATTGGATTGATATCCAAGCCAAACCGGCCACCTGTTGAATTCGGAACCGAAAGTCTTTCTAGCCTAATAAAATTTGGTGGTTAATAATGGGAACTAATTGCAAAGAAACAACCCGTTAGCAAGGAATGCCACTTGATTGGGCCAACCAGTACCCATTTGTCAAATACAGAGTGAGCAGAAGACCGCTGCCTAATTCAGGAAGTATTAGGCCAAGAAATAAGAATGCCATTCAATAATTATTATAATTATGAATCTTAATCCAAATTAGCTGTATGCTTTTGTTGAACCAAATTTTTAATTTTTTTTTCCTCATGTTCTAACCATTCAAGGGAGCTGGTATAGCAGTTGGTACTTGTACTTGCCTTTTGTCGTTTTTTGTGATAACAATGTGTTTTAAAACATTCAGACACCCTTAAGATTCAGGAAGACTTATCTGTCTGGGACCGGCCGTGCATATTTTCTGCTTAATATGAGTCGGTGCCGGCTCCTATTCCCATACAGTCCATATTGTTATTGGCACACCCACCAGCTTCAGACGGCAAGCCTGAAATTTTTGAGTATCAAATCAATTATGAGAGGCTTTATTTCCATGTCTCTTCTGATTCAGGACAAGTTATTCTAGTCGAAAATGAAATGTGTACGTCGGTCAAAAGATAGGAAATTAATAATAAGCCTAATAAATCAGTCATAAGTTTCACTCTATATGATTAGTTTTGAAGTTTTTAACACATCATTGACGAGAAAAAAAATTGTGGGGAACATCTAAAATGATTCAGAACTACTCAAAATCCGAAGGAATTTAATTAAGGAATGAGAAAACGACATTAGAAAAATGTGATCAATTGTGGGTCTAAAGTTTAAAGGAATGGCTTATTTAGATGGCAATGAATCTTTAATCAGTAGGATGCCATCGTCTGGATGGGGATTGTTGCACATTGGGTTTTGATTAAAACAGCTTGAAAAGTTGAGCAGAGAAATGAATACACCAAATCTTGGTGGAATATCTAAAGATCTAAGCTAAGGAACTTTTTTAAGATGGCGAAACATCATAGAAAAAGCATTGATGGATTTAGACTTTGAGTTAGAAAGTGTTGACTCAGATTAAATGTCCCATTTATTTGGTTCTCAACTCATTAATTCCCCCGAGTTTACTGCATGCTTTACATTGCCGACAGGAGAGAAAAACATTGTTTTCCAAATCAATCTCGCATCTTCTTTGATTCATTGGGACGACACAATGGGCAGCTGGAAACATTCTAAAAGTGGTAGTCATTACTAAATCCTGATGGGAATCATGGTTTCTGTCCTCGCTAAAAGCTCAAAAAGTGGTCAAAAGTTTACACCTTATACGGGAAAAAGAATCTATAACGCCACTTTCCATCCTCTGTTGGGTCTGTGCTCTGCATCTTCAAGATTTGGGGAAAAACAGAAGAGCCAAATTGATGTGCCGAGAACTTGAATCAGATCACAGAGAGAAATTTTGGATTCTAAAATAAATGAGTCATGCCATTTGGACCTCCGAGACTGGATTAGTGATAGCTTCAATATCCACGTCTGCCACTTCATATTCAGAGATCGGGCCAACTATTGATGATGTCAGATGCGTAAGGTACATTTTTCTCATTTTAATCGTTTAGAGGGACGGATTTTCATTCTTCATGTCCATCAAATACACAACAACACAATAGATTTTTTAAATCGGGTGAAAGGATGTTGATACCTCTTAAATAAAATTTTGCATTCAAATTTTGTAAATGATGAAAATAGATTTAGAAGAATTTTTTTCTGTTTCAAATATGATATCACTCAGCTCTGGATTAATCAGAGTTTAGAGCGGTTACTACATACCGATTTATTTACACACAAAAAATATAACAACAAAACAAATAATGTATGGGTGACCCTAAAATTAAGTAATTAATGGACAATGCATAGCTGAGGGAGTTAATCCAAGCTATAATAAATGAGCTGACAGATTTGGTCAATTTTCACAGGCTTTTGCATATGTATAATTTAATAATTTAATATATACAGGGAATCCTGGCAATTCAGGGGAATTGCCAGATGAAAACTTGGATTTCATTTCACATCCGTGGGTGTTCTATGATTGTTTTTAGACCAATCATGGATATGCCTTCTTCATGGCGCAATCTAAATAGAATTGCACATGTGAATTTTGACTATTTCAAGCAAACGATCAAAGGGACCTTCTCTAATTCCACACCCCAGATCTTATATCTTATAGGACACTCAAGTCTTGAAAACTTTAATCTTCCCCAACAAATAAATAGTCAGAACTATACAATTAGTACCCAAAAAAAAGGTCTAAAAGCAAAAGTTGAATAGAAAATTACAAGCATAATATTGATGCCAACTAATTGTGGGGCACATATCCTAGAGATTAAACAAAGTGTTCGACAAAGGATAATAATATAAGTAAATCTGTAGGGAAATCAGAACATTGCTTTGTTGGGGTTCGATCAAGCTTTTAGATATTGTAATGCCGGGTTGGTTCCTCGTCGGCAAGACATGCATATGTGTCAGTGTTACTAAATAAAAGATATGCCAAGCAGAATATAAAGCCACAAATTTCTTTTGTCAAAATCCATGAATAATATTCAATCTCCACTAGGAAAACTTGGAGGAAAAGAGAGTTAACTGTGGAATTTTTGGGTATAGCATAGGCTTGAAATGCAAGACTCATAAGGAGTAGAAAGTACTACTAATTTTCTGGAAAGTTTGGCACATGAAATTTGGGACGATACAGGAGTCGGAGACTCTTGAGAGTTAAGGCTTAATAAGGATAGAGAAAAAGAGAGACGTAGGGGCTTGAAAAGGGGCTGCACGTGGGATTTTACGTAAAGAAGAAAGGTGGGTACGTGATCCGAAGATCTTCGAAGAATACCCAAAATTAAGCTTCAGCTATAAGCATGGAGCCTGGAGGAACTGATAGATATCTCCTCAACTTGCTTCACATCGGGATCAGCTTCAACAAGACATTCTGGGCCTTCTCACTCGCCTCTATGCATATTCCCAAATCTCTCTACCCAGTTTGCACCAGTTCCCAAGATCATAGTACTTGGTTAAAAAATTCAATACAACAAGCATTTTCTTGTACTACAAAACACATAGCAAACAACACCCAATGAAATTGGAAATTGGAAGCCACATGGTTCACAAGATCATGTAACCTCTCCGCGCTGCATTATCCAAATCATAACGAGCTATTAAAGGTCCATAGCACTTCTTCCAACACGGTAAAACTTAAAAACCAAAACATAGCATCTGATATTTGAGCCAGAAGATCATCAAAAGTTTCTTCAATGCAGATGGCATGTAAATTGCGATGCAGGGCTACTTACAGCATATATAGTTTTAATCCAAAAGACAGAAACGATTTAGAAATCAATTAGGATTATAATGAATCTTCTGGTTTGTAAGTTGTAACCATTAGTGAGCAGAAATCCTCTCTCTGTTTTAAATTTTAATTGCAGTAAAACGGTGAGTGGGGAATGAAATAAGCAACGAGAATCCTATTTGATTTTCTTCCTTCTGGGCTTTGGGATCCTATTAATTGGTTAACTAATAATATATCCAATAGGGCGAAACATTGAACTTTTTCTTTCTATCCATTATACGGCGCCATGTGAAGAATTCTATCGAATTATAAACCCATGGCAGCAACTTGATGATCAGAAAATTAACTAAGCTCCAAGCAAACACAAAGCATATCCTTATCTTCAAATTATGACATAATAATAAGCCCGTGATAAACTGTCTGTCAAAATATATTACAGAGCCATCCAGATTCAATAAGGAGGGTTATATATAGCCTCACAGGCCATGGAGAAAGAACCAAAAAATGATAAATTAATTAATTAAGAAGAAGAGAAAAAGCCTCTTACGCTAACATGGTAACAACTAGTAACAAATATCAAACATGCTACCAGTATTTTCCTATGCTCTCTCTCTCTCTCTCTCTCTCTATCCTATAGGAATATAGAAAATTGCAATAGAAACCAACATCTGCAACCTAAGAAGTATAGTGTCTGGAGCCAGAATGGAGATAGGGGCGGTAACCGGTATCCCAACCATCCACTTGATCTTGTCATGTTTCAAAGATGCCATGGCATGTGATCCATGTCTATTAGTTAGACTTAGATGCCAATGTAATGGCTGAAGTGGGAAAATGCTAGTAAATTAATCAAGTACAAGTATAAACTCAAACGTCAAACCTGTTGTTAAGCCAGGTCAAACCAACCATGTGCCACAATCCTATTAGTTTTCTTCAGCTGCAGTACTTCCAACATAAAAAGATAGTGCACAAACAAAGCATAAGAGGACAATCCCTAATTGTATCTCTTCCAAGTTAATTGTCATCCAACTAAGTTTGACATACAAGAAAAAGACCATTAATTCAAAAGTACATCTCTAATCAGATCCTTTCCTTTGGTGCTCTCTGATCATAGAAGATGAGCAATCAAGCATATATAGCTGTATGAGTGGGTTCCTCAAACTCCAATAAACACGGTTAGCCACCTTTTCTCACTACTAACAAACATTCAATCCGGTCTTTGACAAATAATAGAAGGGAGAGTGTCCTCAGGCAACTACCAAGGTGGGTTTGAATTGAACGTGAATATTGGACGTTGGGTAAACCAAGGGGAATGTGGAAGTGGAAGATCGGCCGCCCCATTTGTTTGTGGAAGTTTATACTTTATTGTTGGCGCCAACGGCCCACCTTAGTTATTTGGACTAGGGAGATGAATACATAGAATGCAACAAATTAGGCCTAGGCCCACTGTGCTACATGGAGTTATTAGGCCCTTCTATTTCTTTGCAGGAATAAAAGAAGGCTTAATTAAGCTCTCGCAAGATAATGATTAACCTTGGCTTAATAGTAATTTTGCCATGCTTTTCGGTTTAAAAAAGAGTATGAGAAAAGTAATTACCATGTTGCGCTACATCGGACTAATCAAATATCAATCGATTAATCAAAGATTTCAAGCTTTTTTGTTTAAAATATGTAAAAGATTGGTCATTTGGCAAAAAGCTCACTCTATTCTGTTTAAATAGATGAGACTTCTTCTGGTATATCTATCTCTCTAACTTACTCTCCCCTGAAAGGAGCATTGACCTAATTTAACTTTCCATCATATCGCTCGCCATTGTTAGTTTTTCTTCCTCCCCATCATTCGAAGCATCAAAGTTTCCAAATCTAATTCAGTATCAGTTTCACATCTATTTTCTCTATGAACATCCTAAAACCCTTCGCTCCATGTATAAATAATTTATCCATACCTACGTGCTGTTAAATAGTTCCCCAGTCAACAGTCATCTATATAATCATGATCCTTACCCGTAATTAAGTAGCTAAACTAACTTTACATAAACTTGTAATTAGAAAAACCGATGGCCATTTGGGTTACCAGGCTTTCTAAGGCTGAGGACGTCCGTAGCTTCCCAGAGCAACGTACAAGAATATGGAAAATGGGGCGTCTGGACTCTGTATCGACTCTGCAGACTAAGGATTAATTGTCGCTTGGAATCAGATTACAATGGACCCATATGGTTTTCTTGCATAGACCATAATATCCGTGCCACAACTAAGGTTGCAAAGCTTTGTCAGCAGATTTATAATCCCAAAGTTGAAGTCCTAGCTTTTACATATTTTAGAACTTAGTTAGGCAATAAAATAAAAGTGCCGCAGCCAGATATATGTGTACTATATAGTACAAAAATTACAAGAACTAGTGCTCTCTATATGTAAATTAACGCGTTTTGACATTGAATCCCACTTTTCAAAAGGTCCAGCAAACAAAAAGACAAAACAAAATAAAGATGGATAAAACAAGAGTTTCAAGTATTTTCACTTGCAATTTGATTGGAGAGATGTGCAGATAAATTAGGATATTCAATTCGTATTTATGCTTTCTTCTTCTGTTACAATGTGAATGGCATCATCAATATTTCCAGAATGAAAGTGTGATTAAATGAAAGGAAAAAGCAAAACACGGAAAGGTAGAAAAGATCAATAAGTAATGTTGAAGAATACTTTGCGGCGGTGAAGAGACTGTTGAGAATAATTAATAAAGCCGAAGCCAGAGGTTGAATACCTGCCGCCTAGCGAATGTCAAAAGAGTCCGGCCGAAATTTCTGCCAGTATCTCTTCTGAGTTATGGTGCTAACGGAGGCGGTGCTTTGGCATTATTAAGACGAAAATTAACATGAGTAATGAATTTAAATGGATTTTTGGGCATCCACAAAAAAATGTGTAACAGGAAGATATGGCATTCTGGGGGGGAATCAGCAATATATTGGGAGGGGGAATGGCTGCCTGCCAGCTCAAGGGAGGGGTCGTACGTTTGGTTTGTTGGTGGGAAGATTCTTGTGGCTTAGGTTAGGTGAGTCGAATATTTTTCAAAGATGAGGAGCAAAACTTACGTGTAAAACTGTGTGCGGGGCAGTTGGATGCCAGCCTATTTTCATAAAATCAAATCTCATTTACATACTAGTACTATCAACAATAATTACTCTACTAATTAATTAATAAGAACCTAAATCACATGCTTTGCAAAGTATATCCTCCTCCTTTTTTTTCCCTCTTTGTTAATGAAACCAAATCAATAATATGCCAGTTGACCACTGGATCTGCCATGCTTTTCATGTCCATTTTAGAATTTTCGAAATATTTTTTGCTATTTTGAGATGACTTTCAATTACCATTCTACAACTGGATTGGGACTTCTAATCACTTAATTGTTTTCGTCCAAATTGTCTTACCATTCTATCTCAAATTTATGTAATCTTGTTATTAATTAATTGAATTCAACAGATGATATGTTTTCGTTCAAGAAATCCTCATCATTAAAATCGAATGTGCTCCAATCTCTTGGTAGGCATGCTTGTGCATGCAAAGCATTGAAGAACCAAAACACATCGGATTCAATCATATATCTATCCTTGGGGTTCCTTTCATTTCATGATATAAAAGGGCAAACAAAGTAATTAAGCAGAGAAAAGGAAAAAGGTCAAGAGATACGTGGGAGAATTGAGAATATTTAGGTAGACGACGATAAGGAAAATGTACAAGCCATGGGTATTGGGTAGTATAAGAACCCTTGTCCCCCAGCAAAGGCCCAACAGTCACATGTGTTTGTACAAACTACAAAGGCTGAGCGAAGAAAGATGGATGTGAAAGAAAGGCAGCAAATCATATTTTGATGTACAAACGATGGAGACCCAAATTTTAATATTTTCCGTGTAGGCATAAAGGACTTCGATTTGGATCTTTTTAGGGTTTTTATATATATAATATAATAGTAGTAGAAGATTTGCTTGGGAAAGGCAGGCCAATCCCCATTTCTCATATATTTGAAAAGGACCTTAAATTTTATTGTATTTTTGTTAATTTTCTTTAAATTGTTATAAGATAAATATCATGTAATGTAATCAATCATTTTCATAAATTTTGTTTTGAAGAATACAAAGAACAGTGTTGCACAGTACTCGCTAAACATGTTGTTGAGCTGATCCATCCAACCTTATTAAAGTGTTAACCAATATATAGTTATCTTCCCTAATTAATTCTAATTGTATACTTGTCAAATCAAATGTATATATAAAGAAGAAGATAAAGAAAAATGGAAGAAGAGAATAGTTTAATTCGTGGAAACACATTGTTAAGAATTAAGATTTTATCTTTTATTTTTTTGATTTAAAAGAAATTAGCTTCAGATAAATACATAAGTAACGACATTCTTGATTTAAAAAAAAATGAGGAGTTGGATTAATACAGCAAGCCTTCAAATATTACATCTTAGAGTAAAACCTAATAATAATTCGTACATAGCTATTTGGAAAAGGGGGAAAAGAATAGGGAGAGAAGTAAAAGAACATTAATAAGTTTCTCAACACCTCTGAGATGATGAAAATGGTAAAAGATTCTCTGATGTTGCTCAATTATAGCTTGGGATTTTGTTTCTGAATTCTGACTTGGTCAAAGGCTGAGGTTCGGTTGAGAGAAGCTGCTATTTCTAATTATAAATTAAATTAAATTCAGAGAAAATTCCTTCTACATACATAAATATGATTGACTGTACATCTTTCCATCTCTGCTTTGCATGCATTACATGATAGTAGTAATATATAACAACCCGTATCCTCCGTTTCCGAACACCAATTTCATGAAAACTCTATTTTTTTTTTCTTGCATATATTTTCCCTGCACAATCACCATTAGAAAGGAAAATGAATATTTTAAATTTTTTTTAACAAAGGTATCTTAGATCTTTCATCTAAGATTAATCCCTTCAAATCGGGTTAGTCTATTATAGGAATAAAACTAATGAATAAAAAACCATACTAAGTCTTGAATCCATTGATCGACCAGTTTACGGTTTAATTGGTCTAATGGTTCAATCAGCTAATTCAATTAAATGAATATTCTTGTTTCATTAATTTCTTAAAATATTTAATAAAATTAAATAAAAAAAATAAAAGAAAACCTTAAAAAGAAAATAATGCATCACATAATGTAAATAAATATTATAAATTATTTTACATCAAAAATTAAATTTTTATTATGGAAGTACATTAGAATAAAAAAAATTAAAATTTTAAGTCCAAAATTCAAAATTTAAAGCCCAAACATTAAAAAAAAAATTGGGATTCTCATTGATTTGAACTTTTTTTGGGCATTTGTTAGTCAATTAAAAATAGCTCAAAAAATAATTTTTTTTTATTTTCGACTTAATCGATCCAACCGATTCAACGGTTTTCTATTAAAAAAAGGTTCGGTATCCTTTAAAGGACCAGACTAATAACCGGTTCCCAGTTCAATATCCCTTAAAGCACTGGATTAATGACCAATTCCTAGTTTAGCCGGCCAGTCCAATCTGTTTGTTTATTTCATGAGTAAAACTCTCTCAACAATGATTGTTTTCATTTACAATACTCGAATACAAAATCTTAAGTGTTAAACCACTTGAACCAAATAAATATTTTAATTTAATTATCACTATTATTAATGTTTCATATAAAAAGATACTCTATTGATTCTAACGGACTATATAAAATCTAAAATCTAGAACATTGCTAGAACCGGTGAATAAAAAACCGAATCAGTTGACGAATCGGTTGGTCATCCGATTCCCGATTCGATCGGTCCAATCGGTTCGATTAAATAAATAATTTAATTTTATTAATTTCTTTAAATATTTAAAAAAGTTCAAAAAAAAAAGAAAAAGTAAAAAATATCAATTAAAAATAACTAAAAAACAAAAAAAATTAAAATTCTAATTAAATCGATTCAACCGGTTCACCGGTCTAATCGGTTCAATAGTAACCGATTTTTTTAACTTTTAACGGATCAAACTTGTGATCGGTTTCTGATTTAACCGATTGAACCGACTAAATTCGGTCTGATTTTTTATTCACTTACCATTTTTATTAAATAATAACAAGAAAAAAATTATAAATCATTGATAAAAAGGGGAAAAAAAGGGAGATAGAGAAAAAGTCAAAAAGAATTGAAATTGGTAATTAATGTGAACATAAATGAGAATTTTGAATAGTAATATCCTTGTGATGGAGGTAATGCTTTTGTTCTCTTCATATTGGATACTTTGTACTATATTTATATTCATTTTTCCCCTTTTTCATATTCTCTTTATTAATCAATAACATTTTTAAAATAAAATTCTTTATAGTATAGTTGCGTATATTATTGTATTTAGTAATTATATCATTTTTATATATTTATTTTATAAATCATCTCATCTATGATATAGTATATCCTAATTTTCCTGCTTTCACATTCATAACATATATTAACCCAACCTCTCTCTTTCTCATTCACTTTGAGTTTGACCCGTTGCCAGCCACCGGCAACTCTTTCTCTACTCCAATGGCGACCCCACCCCGCACTCTCTAGAGAGGATCTTCTTAGTGGAAACACATATGTTTTTGAGTGAGTCCCCCCTCTCTCTCTTCCCCCCTCTTTCTCTCTTTCTTTTTTAGAGCAAAAAAGCTTAAATAACCTTTCCTCTCCTTTCATTTCTCTCTTTTCCTGCTCCCAAAACCCTAATTCTGATCATGTAGGGTGATCAGACAGGAACAAAGTAGAAGAAGAGAAAGAAGACTTCCATTCCTGATCTTTTGCTAGCTTGTCGTGTTTACAAGAACTAGTGAAATATTCTCTCTTCTTTTTATAGAAAGCTTTCTTCTCCGGGGTGAAAGACAAGAAAGACTGCAGCAGCCTCCAAGGAAGATTGATATCATCAGGAATATGGCAACTTTCTCAAAGCTGTTTTAGAAGGATGTATTTTCTTTCTTTTGGTTCCTGGTTACTCCTTTTGGAGTCTCTTCTTGATCTTAATTGATTTGTTTCTGTCTTTTGCAAACTGTGCAACTATCACCATCATCTCCCCGTTGCCTTTGCAACAGGTTCTTTTTAACTCTTTTATTTCTTGCTGCACTTTTAAATAATCAATCAGAGCTTTCTGGGCCATGGATTCTGGTAACAGTAGTAGTATGCAATCTTCGAGCGGTGGTGATGAAGAGTATGACTCACGGCCTGAGTCACTTCCATCTTTTTTGAACACTTCGAGCCACTTTACTCCCTTATCAAATCCACACGCTTCACTGGCTTCGCACCCACCGACTTTCTTTGATCCTTCATCAAACTATCTCAACCCTTTTTCTCAATCTCAACCCAACAATTCACTGCTAAATCTTGACGGGGTTCGGCCTCGGAGCCTAAGATCTGATCAACCCAACCCATGCAGTGACCTTGGTAACTTACCAGGCTCATCGGGATCGAGCCAGTCTATGTTAGGTGCACAACAAGGAGGACTCAACCCAGGTTCATTCCCAAGTTCATCGTCGATGCAATCAAGGACTGCTCATCATGAGAATGGTGTAAGATCTTTAACACAATCTGAGCAGCCGACGGGAGTTGTTAAGAACCCAAAGAAGCGAACAAGAGCATCAAGGAGAGCACCAACCACAGTTCTCACCACCGACACGACGAATTTTAGAGCAATGGTGCAAGAATTTACCGGGATCCCAGCACCACCATTTTCGGGTTCATCATATTCTCGACGGCTCGACCTTTTCGGCTCAGGCTCAGGTATGCGGTCCAGTCATTTGGAACCTTTAGGTTCTCTCTACCCTCTTCGTCCCGCAGCTAAAAGGATTCAGCCTACACCATTTGTATCCTCCTCCTCTTCTCCTTCATTGTTAAATAACTCTCTAGTTGATGCTGCTAATATTACAAATACTACTAGCAATAGCACCATTCCAAGCACTTCTATCTCTGCCACTACCAATGCTTTCAATCAAACTTCTAGCAGTAACTATCAACTCCCTTCTGATTTAGGCATACTAAAGCAGACTCATAATATGCTAAACTTGCATACCCAAAGCCCCGTCCTATCTTTCCAGTCCTTTTTGCAGCCTCCTACTCTTCACCCTTCCCTTAATTTGCCCGGTTTTGGTGTGAAGTCCCAAGGAAGCTCAGCCATGGCTTCCCTCGATGATGAATTGGGCATAAGTCACGGCCATGTTAATGCAAACCTCGGCGGGTTGCAAAGTCAAGTAACAGCGGATGGGCCACGTCTAAGGAGTGACAGCAGTAACTGGAGAGATGGTATTGGATTGAACGATGGGAATTTAGATGGAAACTATGGAAATGATCATCATGAGAATTCACAAAGAGTTACCAACAGCTGCAAGTTGAATTACTCGGCTTCTTCATCAGATTTTCATCATCACCACCATGACAAAGGGTTGGAGAATGTTTCTTCTAGAGCTGAAGGTACAGTTGATTCATGGATTTGTCCTGCAGAGTAGAATTTTATTTACTCTAGAAACTTAATAAAATGTGTAGAAAATTGCCCATGATGAAGAAACTAGAATTCAATGTGAAGAGGGTTTTGTAGCAGTAATTAAATTCTCTCTTTATTCTCTCCTCTTTTCCTTTTTTTCCCATCTTTCTGTTCATTTTAGAAAATAATAAATTAAGAAATTCAATTAACATAATAATAATAATATATTATATGTTCCATCATTATGCGCCTCATATAAGTTTCAGTCAGAGTGCAGAGAGATCATTTACATCGTCCTTCTTCTTTATTGGGATTTATAACACTCATATAGTACACCATTTATTCATTCTTTTTCTTCCATAGTTTTTGTTCTTATAAACTTGGGTAACTCGATCGGAAACTGAAACAATTTACGACAAGAAACAAGAGAGAAACTGCAAGAAACGAGCCTAATTTCTTTCCTCGTACCAAGTTGTCTTAGTGGGGAGAAAATAAAGAGGTCGGTGATGGTAATGAAAAAGGGCTGTTCTAATCCTTAAATCCTCCCACAAAAACCCCCCAAATGGTCCTTGTCTACCGATTTGCAAAGTGGTCCTAAATCTCGCTCCTCTTGGAAACTGCTTATCTTATATAATAATAAAGTGAAATATAAATGGGTCGACCAAGGACCATATGTGCCTGGCCCTTCCTAGCTATGCAACTTTTAATTTTAACGTATTCAACTTATAATTAAAAATTTTATATATAAAAGACGAAAAAAAATTAATAAGGACAAGGATTACGTACAATCCTATTAAATTCCACGAGTTTTTCTCTTCGGGTATTTTATTTTTGTAAGCATTGAATAAAAGGATTATAGTCAACACCGCGGGCTGTTTTAGAAAAATATTGAATTTATAATTCGATTTATTAAGGATTTAAACTATATATCTTTCATTATGAAAAATTTCTTCAAATTTTAATTATAATTTAAACTAATTTCCAATAATATGAATAATTATGATTTTTCCCATATGATCATGTCTCTTCCACGATGCATCATCCTTTTTTTATTTTTTATGTTGATTCATCAACTTTTTAACTATAGAGAAAGGGGAGACTAGTACTCGAGAGATGGTGCGGAGCAATCGGTGGCAAGATTGAAGGAATTAATCCTTACCTGCCGCAATCATAAACTACAAGTTAAAAATGGCTCCTATTATTTCAATAATTGTTATTATTCTCCCTTTTCGTCCTTAATTTGATTTTAAGTTTGATTTTGTATTCTAAATTATTAGTTTTACTAAAGGTGCCGTTAACATGAAGATAATAAGTTGTTCGGCAGCGTATAAACCATGGCAATTTTTTGAGGTTTCAAAGACTCGTGATCTTAAACTTAGATATAAAATTTTTTGGTCAATAATTGCGTGATTTATTGTTAGAGTGAGTGTTTGACACCTAAATATTCCGTGATTCAGGTTTTGACAATTTCGAATGTAACATTATATATATATCTTTTTCATTGTAGAAATTTATGCATGGAAATTAAAAGTCCATTAATTCTTTTGTCATTAGTTTTACAATCTCAAGTGATCGTGAACAATGGATATATACGTAGACTAAAATAATTTTAAAAAATTAAAGAAAGGAAAGAAGTTTTACAAAGTTATTCCATTAATAAAAAATGAACCAACCCCAAAGACAATCTTTTCTTCTTCTTTTTTTTTTTATAATAATTAGTGCATTCCTCATATTAGTTGTGCCCGGAAGCATTATCACTTGATTATAAAAATCAGAAAACAATATGTACTACAAAAAAAAAACTATGGATCAATTCGCATATAAGTGAACATTTTATATACGTAAAAAGCTTGTGATCCACACACGCCCTTGATCGATTAGATATATATATATATATATATTTGTATTTATATTTATATAAATTTATATAAACGAAAGATTCTTTGCGTGGATGGTTCAAATATTGGGAATTAAGGGTGCTATTCTACCCTTTTTAATCATCAAAAAATTAATTGCAAATTAGAGGTGTGTTTAGGGAATAATTAGAGATGGATTACAATCACTAATTGATGAAATAATAAAGCAATGGGAGATGCTATCTGCCTAAAAGTCAATGATCATTAATTCTTTTTCATGTGTTGATTGGTTGTCCTAGATTTTGCTTCACATGGTAGATCTTTTAGCCTCCTCACTGGAATATACAGAGAGAGAGAGAGAGAGAGAGAGAGAGGGGGGGGGGGGGGTGTACATGAATGAATGCCCCATACCATATATGAATAAAAAGAAGAGAGAGAGAGAGAGATTTTGGGGGTTAAAAATCTTTTGTGAATCATTTTGAAAGCTTGAGGGAATGATTAAACATGAGAATTAGGGAGATGGGTAGGAAAAGAAGGATGCAGAATAATAACCCTATCAAGAAAAACATGATAATGATGAAATATTTGGAAAACAAGTAACAGGGCAGAGGGATATGATTAATGAGGCTATGGCAATTTGGAGGAAGAGGACATGTTTGAGAGGGAGAGGATGTGGGTAATGACATGTGATCTTTTCTCTTTTGGAATCATGGTGGCCCATAGCCAGAGAATAATCTGGTTTTTAGCAATGATGATGGTTTTCTGATCTCTATCCATCCATCCATCCATCCATCTATATCCACCTCCTCCTCACCTCACTCTCACTCTCTCTTTCACTCCTCCTCTGAGTCATGATTCATGACTCATGTGAGAGGGACTGCACTGCATTTCTCCCCCCTCTTTGCATAGCTTTTTTATATTTTAAATTAACTGACATGCCATTAATCTTTTCTTCTTTTCTTCCTTGCCAAGCCTTCTGTCTCTCCCCCTCCATCCAGTTTTGGAACCAGGCTTCAAAAGACACTAACCTTTTCACTTGAACACTAACTGTCCTTTGTTTGAGGAGACTACTAAATGTATATATGGAGGATATTGCAATCTTGTCTTAAAGCAAGATTAGTTAAATTATAGTATATAAAACTTTCTAAAAGAGGAATTAAACAAGAACATTTCCTTCCTACATAATATAATCCACAGGCTAATACTATTTTAATTAAAGTAGGAAAATATATGATTTTATAAATGCATAAAGCTCCTTTTCAGGTTTCATCTCGGGCTGTTGAAGCATCTTTTCTTCCCACTTCAGTAATCAATATTTTGTTTACTTTGGATTGTGTTTTAGTTGTGTAAGTTAAGGGAGTACGTAAGCAGTGATGAAAGTAGATTGCAATCTGACGCAATTTGGTCATCTTTGAAGACTGGGAGACAAATATTACAACCACTCGTGGATTAGATCAGTTAGACTACTGCCCCAGTGCTGCAATAGTAGACCGTTTGGGTTTCTTTATTTCCCTCCAAAGATATAAGAAGAAGATTTCCCCTCGTTGTTTTTTTCCATTCCATTCCTTTGACACTTCTTTTGGTAATTTTGTAGACCGAAGAATTTTTTATAGTTGGATGATTGACTGAAACGTGACTTTGCAGTTGGAAGTACTAGGAGAAGAAGGAGAGTCTGGACTCTGGAATCTAGACTCTGGGGTCTGGGTTCTGGGGTCTGGACCTTAACCGAAGCTACATTAATAAATCTGAGAACTCAAAGAGGGTAATCACCAATTAGCGACCACACTAGAAGGAAAATTAGAAAATCTGCTGGCTGATTGGGGGGGGGGGGGGGGGAGGGACGAAGCGTTTGGCGTCCTAGCTGCGAGCCAAAGTCTCTATCATAGTGCAGTTAGGTAGCCCACTAGAGAATAAAAGTCCTTGCTTGGAAACAACACCAAATTTCTTCCCAAATTTATAAATAAGGTATAGTATATATTTATTTTTGTTTAAGGTAGGTCATGTTGAGCCACCTAGTCTCTGCTGCTGATCCCATGCTTTGGCTCTGGAAGGATTGGAATTTTCTGCTATCTGAATAATCAACCCTTGTACTCCTCTGGGGTGTGAAGGGATTTCAAAGATTCAAAACCTGATAATAAAATTATTCTTGAAAAAAAGTCCTGATATATATATCCCTATGCAGTCTCAGAATTCTAATCAAACGGTCTCTCTCTCTCTCTCTCTCTCTGCTGATACAAATTTTCTTTCTTGTTGTTCAAAAACATGCCAAAGGTTATGGACAACTTAGCAGTCAATCGCCATGATGATCTACAGTCGCAAACTCAGGAATCATATATGTAACATGGCTTTCTCTAATTTCTGCGCAACATAAGGTAACTAATAAAGACTGCTCTGAATCTGATATTATAACGTGTACCCGTATAAACCCTCCAACCCTTTTCACTTTCCTCTATTCGAATTTTGAATCATTTAATGTGACTTGTTTTACAATTTTGGAATTAAATTAAATACCACAAAAACTTCAAATTATTGGGAGAAATTAAACCAGAGCTTGGTGGGAGAAACTGCTATTTCCAGCTTTCCACGAAGGCACAAACTCCAGTTATTAGCTGGAGTGTTAAGGTTAGCCTTGGCCATTGTATTAAAATGCATTAGAAGACAGAAAATTAATCTTACATCGGAAAGTGCATTTAGCACAATTTCTTACTTTTGTACCACCCTAAAAACTGAGTGGTAGACATTAGGGATACGTACATATATAATAAGTACCATTAAAAATAATCTTTTTAATTTTTAATATATTGATTGGTAAGGTTAATGTAAATGTAATAGTCTCTTACTCTTACATTTATCTATTTCTTAGGAAAATAGTATTGTTTTAATTTTGAGAGTTAACCTTGTAAAAGTATTTCAAGTTAAAACCAAGATGGTGAAGACGATGCAAAACTGCATAAAAACCCACAAAAATCAGATGACTTTTCTCCCCTAAGCTCAAAATTTTGTCCCCAAAATAAAAAAAGTTTGGGGTTCTTGCATTGCAGACACGGAGACATTATCTTTGTCTGCCTCAGCAGTTTTCGAGTGATTTTCATGAACCCCACATGTTCCCCACTAAAAGCTTACCCCCTCTTCTATTCGTGCATCAGAAAGCTAAATGTCTAAACAGCAGCCACTTAGAGTTGTCATGTTATTTTGTTATATGAATGACAACAATGAGGTTCTATAGGAAGAAAGGGAAATGTAAAAGCGTGGCTCCTTTCTCACAGGCTTAGTAAAATCAATGGAGGATATGGCAAATTGTACGAAAATATTCTACTTTGGAAATTGTTGCCAGAATCCCATTTAAATGATTACTTATAGAGGCCAAGTGTTTGTGATTGTGTGGTTTTTGGGCCTTTGGCTGGCAAGAACAAACGCCTTACTGGAACTCACCGAAAGAAGGCTGCGCCTGGAATATTTTTCCACTGTATCCAAACAGGAAAAAGAAAATACTACTTGAAGAAAATGAAACTTGGATTTCTTTTTCCTCCCCCCACCAATTGTTTTGTTTGATTCTCCTGCCTGACACACACTTGAATACTTTTCGAATAGTTAAACATTTTTTATTGGTGCTTCAAATTCTTTTTGACAAATATTTTCACAATAAAATGACTACTAATTGTCACAGAATTTTACTGACGGTGTACCCATATATTAATTAAATGCTAATCCTATTTCGAAAGTAGAACTTAGCATTTCACTTCAGAGGCAACGCAGCAATAGGGTGTGCGTGACGCAAAACGGGACGTCAGGGGGGAGATCATGATGCGGGAAGGGAAGGGCGCGTGTCAAAGTACGGAGGGTGGAGAAGAAAGGAGAGACGGACACGTGTTCGGTCTGATGGGAACTCCTGCGTGGAGGGGAGATAGTATAAGGAAGAGAAATAATCGGACTCTATTCTTATTCTTAAGAGTTATCACTGAATCAAGACGTGGTATCAAGTTTAATTATTAATTTAAAAAAGTTTATCCTTAAATAAAAATTATTAGGGTAAGTTTTCAATTAATAACATTTATTGGGGTAGGGTTTAGCTTAAATGTGTGGTTATGACTATGCCACGTATTGATTCATGATAACTTCTATGAAATAGAATTCATGAAATCATCACTCTTAGGAAGGGATATAAAATGATGATGATGTAGATTTTGTTTAATTATAATTAATTAATACTTCCTCAGTTCCTATTTATTTATCTCTTTTTAAGTTTTTTTTTTCCTTTTTTATCTATTCCTAACTAATATTAATTATTAATTTTTCAAACTTACCTCTTCAAACTCATTTTTCTCTCTCTTAAATGAATAGTTTCTTAAATAGGAGTGAGAATCAAAGAATGAGAGAGATAAGGATAAAATAGAAAAGTTAATATAAATGTTTATGAAATTTTGTGTCTTAATTATTTTTTTTTTTTATAAAACGGTTAATGAGAATAGATAAATAAGGATATAAAAAGTAAGAAAAATAGTTAGTGGTAACTGCCTAGCTGGTTCGCTATTTTATATCTTTGTATAATAATAATAATAATAATAATAATAATATAATTCTATCTATCTTTCATCTTTGTGAACTGTTGTGATGGATGGATGGATATTGGATAGGTGGGTAGGGCCCATAAACCTAAGTTGGGGCGGTGCTCTCTGCTGCTCCAACCCTCCAACCTGTGCGTGCCTTACTACCATTACTGTACTACTGCTGCTACTGGACCTCTCTCACCCCATTTTGTACGTTTTCGCAATCATAATCCATGATTTCTTCTGCTTCAGGTCTCTGAGTCCTGGCTGGTTCCTTTGGTTCATAGATCATCCTTTGCACACTCCTATTCGCCAATACTAGTTCGATTCTCCCCTTTTGGCTCCCTAATTTTATTGGTCTAATAAGTATTTGAGTAATTATTATTCTTTTCACCAACGGTTATTGTAAAACGTTGAATTCTTAATTTTAATGATGAGAATTCAAAAGTTAATAACATCAAACATTAAAAAAAAAAAAAGGCTATATCGCTTGACTTTTTCTTCATTTTTGTTTTATTTTCTCTGCAAAAAATAATTAGCATTTGTTAATTGTAGTGTTTGAGAAAATAGATAAAAGAAGATCATTTTAGTTCTAGTACAATCTGTACTATGAGGGTAACTAGTTCTTTGATGCATGCTTTGGTTGACAAGATTTTGGATGTGAACCCAAAGGATATACCTTGCTTTTCCCCCTCCAAAGTACCCTACCTTTCTCTTCAAAACCTGAAAAAGGAAAAAGAAAGAAAAGGGAAAAAAACGTGTTATCACCATCATGGTTGACACGAACCCATGAAATCAGGCCAGGCAATTGATCATTGAACGAATTTAGTCTTATTAACTAAATTGTTATTATGAATATTATTATTGTTAAATACTATTAATGTTCTTTTTAGAAAAATTCTGTTTTTCCTTTTTTTTTAATAATCTTTTCACGGATAATGAATGTGAAGAATATTTTATATTTCTTCGATAAAACAAGAAAAGAACAAAGAAAACTCGTATTCAAAGTTTTTTTTTTTTTCCTTATCATCTTCAAAGTTTATATAATGAGGAGAATTACGGCTAGCTGAAAACTCGTGGGCTATGTGTCCAGGCCTGCAAGTTGAGTCTTTGAGTCTTCAGAGCCACTGCCACTCTCCAACTAAATAAACAATTTGGGCCCAGTCAGGATAATAGCAGTTTCAATCCATTTTCTCTAACCACCACAAGCCACCCCGAGAGTATAATTTTCCATGGGCTTTCAGACTGGACCAATTAAATTACTGGGAAATTTCCCAATCGGCTTTGTGTTGGCAATTCATGTACCGTATGGCATATTAATTAGGAGACATGAAACGCCCCAACAATTTTCTTTTGGCAGAAAAAGTACCGTCCCCAGTCCCCAGTCCCTAGTCCCTACATTAAAGTTAGGTGAAGCTGCCTCAAGAAAAAATTATTGCAGATCTAGGTCCAGGCACCCAAACTCACCCCCAATTGCAACTTGGATGCCATTTGTATCTCAATGACTCAATCTGTGGCCTGAAACATGCCCCATCCATCCCACCTCAGATTCTTCCCAAATTCACTTTCCTCGTTAAACCTCTTTATTTCCATAATTTCATCATGTACTTTAGTAGTAATTACAGAAAAAGAGCTGGTAAATTTAATCTTAATCATCCCGAAAGCCCCAACAATCTTTGATCCTTGAACCCCTAATTGTACGGTGGAGTACCTTAATTTGCCCAGATTTTAGCACTATTGCTGACCGTCTCCAAATCAGGCAAAAGGCCACCACCTTGCCTGTGTGTTACACGTGCACCACACAGCCTCCGTTTGTCCAACCTCCTCCCCTCAAACACGCCCATCTGTCTGCTGTCTTTCAACTTTCTCAACTGCCCAAAACCATAGTAAAACTCGGAAATCTAAGCATCCCAATATTCCAAACTCAAGTCTTCGGTCTTCACAGCCTGACAGTCAGGAAATAAGTCTTACCTTGCTTTCTCGGAAAAAAAGAGCCCAAAACCTGCTGGGGCAAGAAGAAGAACTCAGCAGTTAGCAGAGACAGAGGAGGAGAGACAGGCGGCAGAAAAATGAAGGCGGAGACTTTGACTCTGGTTCTGGTGAACCTGGCTGGGATCATGGAGAGAGCAGATGAGTCATTGTTACCGGGAGTTTACAAGGAGGTTGGTGCTGCCCTTAATACGGACCCAACCGGACTCGGGTCTCTGACCTTGTTCAGGTCAATTGTGCAATCCTCTTGTTATCCACTTGCTGCATACCTCGCTGTTCGTCACAACCGGGCTCATGTCATCGCTCTTGGTGCGTTTCTGTGGGCCGCTGCCACCTTTCTTGTTGCCTTCTCCTCCACTTTCTTTCAGGTAACAAAAGCTACCCCGCTTGCCCTTTTTCTTTGCTTGGGTTAATCTAGTCAAAATTTATGTTTTTTTTTTTTTTTTTAATTTGGTTGATGTGAAAGCGGACGGAATGTGAGCAATGAGGGATTCTGGGTGCTGTACTGTTTTCTATATGTTGTTTCAGGGAGAGTTAACCAAGTTTGAATTGGTTGTAATTGTTTAAAAGAGGCTTATTGTTGGATTGGGTTGGTAGAGACACTGAGTAATATATAAAATTGAGCATATTAACATTTGATTTTTTTTCCGGGATTGAGGTAATTTTAATTAGTGAACCTGGATCCGGCAAAGTTCAGTTCTGAGGGAAATGAATGCACTATTTTAAGGGAACATTTTCAGTATGCTGCTATATAAATTGCTTAATCGCTTAATAGTGCTACAATGAGTACTGGTAGCCAGACAGTCAGCAAAGCGACTGATCAAATTAAATTTTTAGTTGTTTGGCATCCTTTGAACAGGTGGCTGTATCTAGAGCTTTGAATGGGATTGGCCTTGCTATAGTTGGGCCTGCAATTCAGTCCCTTGTTGCTGACTCTACAGATGACAGCAACCGTGGTGTGGCTTTTGGGTGGTTACAACTCACGAGCAATCTTGGTTCGGTTATTGGTGGATTCCTTGCAGTCCTACTAGCTCCCATGACTTTCATCGGTATCCCTGGTTGGAGAATTGCCTTCCATGTGGTTGGACTAATCAGCATTATAGTTGGTAGTTTGGTCTACCTCTTTGCTAATGATCCACACTGTGTAGATACTGGTAAAAAATCTAGCAATCAAAATTCAAATAGATCATTATGGTCTGAAGTCAAGGACCTAGTTCAGGAAGCCAGAACAGTTGTAAAGATTCCATCATTCCAAATCATTGTGGCTCAGGGTGTTACTGGTTCATTCCCCTGGTCTGCGTTGTCATTTGCACCAATGTGGTTGGAGTTAATTGGATTCTCCCATGAGAAAACTGCTTTCCTAATAGCCCTCTTTGTCATTGCTACTTCTTTGGGCGGCCTATTTGGGGGTAGGATTGGAGATTTCCTCTCCACACGCCTCCCTAATTCCGGAAGGATCATTCTAGCTCAGATAAGCTCAGCATCAGCAATCCCTCTAGCAGCAATACTCTTGCTTGTTTTACCAGATGATCCATCCACTGCTATGATGCATGGTTTGGTCTTAATAATCGTAGGATTCTGCATTTCTTGGAATGCTCCGGCTACAAACAAGTAAGATTCTCAAATTCTCTCTTTTTCCCTGCTCTGATTTATTTTAATATTAATTCATTAGACGAAACTACATATTACATATTACATATCACACATTACATATTACAGATCTAGTTGAGTCATAAGTTGTAACATACTGGATTTTAGTTTACCTAGATTTGAACAAACTAGTTCATTATGTAGGCTGGAGTCTTACTGAAGCAACTCAGGCAAAGAGAAACCAAATTAATTGAGTAACATATATGGGGCCAAGTCATTTATATGAAATCTCTCTCTGTCTCAATTTGAGAGGTGGACAAGAGCATATGTGTTTTAAAAGGCCCCCTCAACCAAGAGTCTAGATTATAACCCTGAAAGTTCACAAATAGAAAAACATGAATAGCCAAAAAAATGACAAATTTGTGTGAGAATAACTGAGACTTCAAAGGATCTTTTCCTTATTCATATATTTATAACACGTAAAAATAATATTTTCTATGCATGCAGTCCCATATTTGCAGAAATAGTTCCTGAGAAATCTCGAACAAGTATCTATGCTTTGGACAGATCTTTTGAATCCTTCTTGTCATCTTTTGCCCCCCCTGTGGTTGGGATACTGGCTCAACACGTTTATGGTTACAGACCTATTCCAACAGGATCAAGCTTATCTGAAGAGATTGCAACCGATAGAGAGAATGCTGCATCATTGGCAAAAGCACTTTACACGGCAATAGGACTTCCAATGGCCCTCTGTTGTTTCATCTATTCTTTCCTTTACCGCACCTACCCAAGGGATAGAGAGCGGGCTCAGATGGAAGCACTTATAGAATCAGAGATGCGAGAGCTATTGTCAGATAATATGCCTGAAGGTGGAGAAAATCCTCAAGCTCGAACATCTTATTTAGAAGAATCACATTTCAAGGACAGAAGCGTTATTGAAATGGATTATGAAGGTGAGGATGACCTTGATCCTGATGAAAATGACGAGAAGACTTACCTTTACCGACAATTGACATTCTCTGATATAGGTGAATAGTGTGCAATTGTTACTAGCAATGAGAAGAAAGACATTGGTTTTACCCAGTTAACATTCCGAACAAGCCGAAGCCTACTTTAGTATTAGTGCAAGGCTGCTTTGGTTACGGTGGCGTGTGATGTGAGATGAATTCTCCAATTTTTGAAGGACCATTGTGAAGATGGAAGCTAAATGAGATGTGGTGCAGTTTGTGTTCTAACCAATGTAATTACTACTGATTAAAGTTATAATTTTTCTTCAGTTCTTCAGCCATACATACTCCTAGAAGGAACAATGTAATTACTACTGATTAAAGTTATAATTTTTCTTCAGTTCTTCAGCCATACATATTCCTAGAAGGAACAATGTATATAATTTCTGAAAGCTGGTAAGATTTTGGGATATGTTTCCCTTGAGTCTTGGGGATCAGATATTACATGGCAGATAGGCTCTGCCAAGAGCCATCAGTTCTTTGTCTGCTCTAATGAGAAAAGTAAAGGACTGCAATTTATTTATGATAGGTTAAAATTTTTTCCTCGTTTGTAAAATTCAAGAACAATTTTCCTAAACAATGAGTTCTTTCCTATTTCGCTGTTAGTTTTGGTCCTTTTGGACCGTTTTTCTTTTAATATAATAAGGTCAGCATAATACATAGGACCCCAGAAAGGAAAATTAAAACAAAGAAATATAGAGGTGAAATAAATATTGTACATCGAGTTGGCAGTAGAAGTTATGCCATAAAATTTTTCCAATTTACTTGCATGTTGTAAAGTATACAAGCCCCATACAAACTAAAAATAATCTATATTATGAACAAAAGAACTGGAACATGAGAAACAAAAACTTGGTAAAGTGAATCTCTATACACTATACAATTTGGGTTTGCGAAATTAGAGAATACAGGAGCTTCAGCAATAGACCTGTAATGGATGGTTAGCTGGGTTTTCTGGCTGAGAGCATCACAAAAAGGCCATTTCTTATACATCTAAAACCAACTAGCCCACAACTCCTGCAGACATCTTCGAGTTCACGTTCAGAACGGAAGATATGGCTGCCTGCTATTGCCATTACATTCTGTATAGAAAAACAATATGCCATGAGAAATCAAAAGAATTATCAACATTTTTCCTTTTTTGTGATAATAGAAAGTTTTAGATCAAGCTTCTTGCATTGATTCGGTAATTGTTGGTTAATAGTATACATAGCTAACAACCTGTCTATGAGAAAAATGACAATATTGATCCTCATTGTTCAGGAAACAAAAATCAAGAGCCATACTAGCCATTCTAATAATGTAATTGAAACTTGTGAACTGGTTATGCAAACTACCAAGCTGAAACAATATACCTGACGGAAAGTCCCCAAAAATGGCACAAACGTAAAAGGCCCATCCCATATGGCGGTGGTGGCAACAAAAACACCTCCAGGTCGAAGAACTCGACTTATTTCAGCCACCTAAGCAAGCCATTTCCAAAATCATTCAAATGAAATGTTAGAGCTCAAAAGCAAACCATTTCCAAAATCATTCGATGGCTACGAAAGGTTAGAGCTCCAAGATCTTATGCCATAGAGAGTATCATTAGATGTAGCATGAAACAAAAGCAGTATCTCAGATATTCATACAAACCCATACATTTTGAAAAGCTGGTTATAGTCTTATAGAATCTACATGATAAAGCCCAGTTTGGTAAAACATTTTAGTATTCTTGAGAAAATATCTATACTGGAAAGAATTTTGCTCCTTTCAAAATTGCAATTTATCTAAGTTCTTACTGGGAACTGGGAGGTCAGAACTGATAATTAGTTGACTGCCTTTGGTAGGTAGGATCATTTCCTCACAAGAGAGGTTTTTTTTGCTTAGATGGGTAAACAGTTATTTGGACATACTCTAATGTTAACACTACCAGTTTCTAAAGTGAATTCTATATCTTCTACTCCACTAAGTGTAAGACTCTGGGAATTTTTTAAAGCAATTATTTCCAACAAAATATGCAAGCGTCTAAGGCATAAAAGCTTAGTATCCCAGCTGCCACACATTTTGACAAATCAACATTAAGATTTCCCTAGTGAGTGTGATCCGATGATGTACACGGCTTTGTACAACAGTAATTACTGACGACAAGTAACTGATTAGCTAATCAACACATTAGTAAAGAAATGCTTACAGCTGTTGAAGGTGAAGGCCAACAGTGCAAAGCAGCACCAGCATGCACAGCATCAACTGAACTTGACTTGAAAGGAAGTCGAGAGATATCAGCTCTGACCAAGGTCACTTTCCTTTAAAGAAAATAAACTCATAGAAAATCAGAGATATCATCTCCAATTATAAATAATAAGATCATAATGTCTAAATTAAAAATTTTCACATATATAACAAAATGACTAAAGGTGAACTTTATACTCTTTGGGGAAGTTTTCCTCCTTCTCAATGAATTCATAGCATTGCTGCAGCATGTTTTCTGAGTAGTCCAGAGCAACAACCTGAGAAAATAGTCCACTCTTGGCAAAAAGTCTGGAAAACATCCCACTAGCACAACTAGCATCAATAATGTTTCCACCTAGTACTGGCTTTAAGTAATTCTTAGCCATATCAAACTGCAATGGAAACCACCAGTTACTTATTAGTGACTCCGCCAGTTGCGAATAGTTTGCAACAACAATGGCATAAATCGAGTAAACTTTTCCACAGATATTATGCCACTTCAATTGTGCGAATTATAGGATGATGATAAATTGATGTTCTATATTCATTGGCATTCCAAACATTGTTATTTTTAAAGATAATTCCTTTAACATAAGTTGCAGGTGAACATATTTCACTCCCAAGGGATATCCACACTAGGTTAAGATTAATGCTGTCGCTGCCAGTTGCAACCTTTTAGGATCTTAGGATGATGCCTTGCAAGGAAGATAAGTTATGAATTATGTAATGTGTGTTCAACAAAGAACCACTTCATGGATCCTTCCTGGTTAAGAAGATTATACAAATTGTCATCGTACCTCTTTCTCTGGACCTGGAAAGCCTCCAAATACAAAATTTTGACGCCAACCTCTCTCATAGAGAAATGATACCAGCCGAGTCCTGGTTGGAAAAAGGGCCAACAGGCAATGGACAAGTAAGATAAATGCAAAATAATTCTGGGACATAGCATCAAGCTTATGTGCTAATTGCATGAGGACATTGGCAGTGGAGAGCAACATTGCAAATGGTCCATGGCATACTATTTAAACAATAATCCAGATATATATTTTTTTAAATGATGGCAAAATAACCCCTCCTTTGACAAAAGATGTGGCTGGCACATACACTACAGCCTACTTATACGCAATTGCTAGAATTACAGAAAGGAAAAAAGAAGAAAAAGAAGAAGAAGAGGAGGAGGAGGAGGAGGAGGCAAAGGAGAGAAATCACAAGCCACAACAAAGACTAAGAAAAAAAACAGTATAGTTATACAGTATAAACAAACTGATTAGATTAAGCTTGAAACTAGTAAAACTCTTATGCTTTTTCACTCTTCTGTGACCTGTAGAAATCTCCATTTTATTTAACTCCAAATGTAAGTGTTTACAACGCCAAAACCATTAAAACCACAAAGAAATGACAGGGGAGAGACCTGAAAACTTCGGTGGCCAACGGCATGGATTCATCGTACTGCTTGGACCCACTGCAGGCAACGAAATCAAGATGCGTTTCATTACCAACATAAGTCTTTTTGCAAGTGTTACATTGCAGCTTAGACCCAGCCGTTGATCCTCTGTGCCATTCCAAATTAACCCAATTCAAACACAAATTTGGAAAATTGAAGAACATAATTAGAAACAACAAAGAGAACAACTCACACGTATAAAGCAGAGTCACCAATCCTGGTTAATGGGTCATAACAAATGGGACAAGCTAAAACAATGTTGCCGCTGCCACTGTCCTCTTTCTCTTCCACAACTGGCTCCTGAAACATATGAACAGACAAGAAAAGAGAAAGCTTGAGCATCGAATTGTACCGTTTAAAAGGGAAAAGAGGTTAGAACCATAAACCCGTTTATCTGGGTCTTGTTGTTTGCATACCGTAGGCTTGATTTCAACAAAGGTAGAAGAAAAGGCGCGAACTTTTACAGTCAAACATCTTTTGAAGACAGTAGTATTGAAGGGTCTAATTCTGAACAAGCAATGCGCCGAGTTTCTACTGAGTTGACTTGGGAGAAACTCCGGTCTAAAATGACCAGAAATAACTGTCGACATGGGTTTTTTTTCTTTCTTTTGTTTGACCCTTTTAACACTCTTGGGAAATAACTGAAAAGGCCAGGGGCCTTCTTCTTTCCTGAGAAGAAAATGGTGGAGCTTTGAAGAAGAAAAGAGAAGAGAAGAGAAGAGAAGAGAGGGAGACAAGGCAACGTGTCGTTAGCAATTACCGGATATTTAAAAAAGAACGAAAGCAGAAATGATTAGTACTGTTCTGTTCTTACGGTCAGTGTTATATTTTTCATTTTCCATTTTTTGGTGAATGTCGGTAGATTTTTGTTTGTCAACTTTTGGGTGTCTCTGGGCTCGGCCTTGCATCACTCCTTTCTTTCTCCACCTGAAATGGGCTTTTCTCTGGGCGTAAGAAGAATCTGCCCGTCTTGAAAATGAAACCAAACGTTTACAATTTTCAACTAAAAGATCCTTTCATTTGGTCATTTTACTGACCCTTCTCAACAAAATATATAAAGTAAAAATAAATAAAAGTAGTTTTCTTTAAGATTTATTCTTTCATTGACTCTATAGTAGTAATATTTGGTTTCTTTCTTTCTTTTTGACCAACTCACTTAATTGTTCATTTTATTGTAAACAATGCTCGTTATGCTTTTCTCCCTTGTAAAACAAGAAATTATAAATTCTTTTAGAAACAAAACATTTGCAAAACACACTCTTAAGGGATCCTGTTGGGTTTATAGGTTCACTTGCGCTCTGGGGTAAGGTAATCTTTTATGCTAAGCGGAAATCAAACTGTTTATTGGATGAAGGCTTTGAAATTTTTTGGAAACCACAGGTGAAAGTCAAAGACAGATTGATAATGGATGCGAGCCTCTTTAACAAGAGAGTTTAAATTAATCGGTCTGGCTTGCCTGATGGCTAGGCTAGTTACCTAATGATAGTGGTTAGAATCGAATCCCTAATCACTTATGTTTACAAGGATTATAAACATCATTTTATCTAGGGGAAAAAAAAAGAGTGTTTATATTAGCATAAATTTTACCACTTTTGAAGGAAAGAAAAAATTTGCACAAATATGTTGCTAGGTCTCACTACATAAAATTTAGTATAGCCTCGGCACAACAAGCCCGTCTAGCTCAGTCGGTAGAGCGCAAGGCTCTTAACCTTGTGGTCGTGGGTTCGAGCCCCACGGTGGGCGGTTTTTCTTTTGTGCCATCACTGCCATTGCCATGCTAACAACTGCGGGCTTTTTCAGGCTTCTTTTCTTTTCGCCGGGTCTCTTTCCTTCCTTATTACGTCTAGGGCCCATACTCATCCCAGCCACGTAGTTATATTCGTGGATTTGTAATTTTCTTCACATTTCCCTCCTCATTTATTTACTACTCCGAAAGAACATGGCATTGGGTCTTAACTTCAGCCAATGTTTATTCTTGTTAGTAAAATGAACATGAAAACTTCTTTTGTAATAAAATGAAAAACAGCAGAAGCGAAAAACCGGCTGATTTGGCTTTAGATCAAGGGCCAATGATAGCAATTATTATAATCAGATAGAAATCTTAAATTCGAGTCCCGATATTCGTTTCTGCTAAAATCCAGCTAACTCCAACACCAAATTGGTTTATTCGTTCTTGAAACAAAGTTATTGTAACTTTTAAAACCAAGTCTTTGTGTTTCTCCCTTTTAGGAATGACAGAAAAGTCTTGATTGGTTCAAAAGAAAGAGGAGAGCCAAGAACAAAATGTTGTGTAACATAGTAGTAGTACAAAACAATGGAGGGTTGTCGAGATCATAAGTCTCCAAAAATTCAACCCCAAATCTCTATTGAATTAATTGCTGTTCATGCTTCAACATCAACAAGATATAGACCTCTTGTGCAAGCTGCCGAAAGAGCAATTAATACAAACATATACGTCAGATAATATACCTGCCCACTTTGACAGATATACATCTCCACTCATATCTCTTGTGTCAACAATCAACATCATTCTCCAAACCCTAACAAATTTGTGTTTGCTGGCTCACAAATTAAAAGGAGCAACATAATTAATAAGCAACATTTAGAGAGTTAATTAGGTCTCCAATTAATTTCGATTTAGTATACGATTCATCTTATCTGATCTCATCCTATCTAACGAGTACCAAATACGTATGTTCATATATACAGGACTTAGAAGGAGTTTCAATCGATTCTATAAAATGTTATATATATAATAATCTCTTAAATGTTAAGACTTAAGACTCTAATCATAGTTGAATAAATTATGCTTGGTTTCCTTCTTCTTTAGACAATTCTCTTTCTTTGGTATTCATCTTTTGAATAAAACCAAAAGAATGAGGCCAAACACCAGCTACTTTAATTGTGAAAGAGTCATATTAATTCTTTGAAGCTTAAATAGCAACATCCTCCATATACAATTCCTGCCGACATCTCCCCATTGGTTGGAACCTGGAAAAATTTTAGATAATCTATCATTTAGTTTGATGACATTGATGTTTTAAGTCAAATGAAAATCATTTGCTTACCCTTTTCTTAAAATTAATTAATATACTCCCACTTAATATATTAACTTTCCCCTTCAGCTTCTTTCCTTTTCCTTTCTCTTCCATTTGAATTGAACATTGATTATTTTACTGAAAAGATGGACAAAGAAAATAAATTTTGGAGAAATTCATAGAGATAATTGTATTTAATTATATAGTACTCTTAAGATCCAATGATCATCTGCCAATTGTCATAACATATAAATAGGATTATTTACACGACTTATTAACTACCCATCATTTGAAGTAGCCCCAGACAGGAATTAGGATCAACAGTGACATCAAATAGTAATATTTAATTTCGGGGTAGTTTATACAGAAAAAAAAAAAAAAAAGGAAGCAACAAACCTAGGAAATATATATATATATATACGATGTCAAAAATCGAAATACGGTAGTATTTCTTTAAGTAATCTCCCATCTCGTTTGTTGGATAATGTCCCAAAGTTAGGTTGCAGGGCTTCCACTACTCTGTGGGACACATCATTATTTTTCCCTTCATTTTATTTGATCCATGCTCAGTTTTGCCTGTATTTAAAAATTTTGCTTACCTGCATCCTCCAGCTTGGTAATGATGGAAACCCAGATAGATAGATCCAATTTATTACTTGAATGGTGCAAAACACAAGCAATGAAGCATCTGTATATTAGTAACGTCTATTGGATAGAATAAAGTCTCGAGTTAGAATTTTATATATTATTTTAAAAAATAACCTAAGAGAGATTTTTCTATTTGGATCAAACGCAATTCAACTCAAAATTAATCAAAACTCAATCAATCGGTTTATATCAAAAAAAGAAGAAGCTTATATACATATATCAATATTTGAGCATTTATTCAGTTAGAACACCTCATATCCCATTATTGAAAATGTTGCGATCAAGCTTATCAGCTGTTTTCCTTGCCTCCCTTTTCCCATCACATCGATCTTGGCTAGTTTTTGAAACAACTTGAAGGAAAAGAAAGAGGATGGAGCTTTTTCAAGGGAGTAAAAGCTAGCCACGGCCTCTCTGATCCCATGCATTTTTGTTACTCAAAGCCTCCGATTCTGATTTATTGCTTGCCTTGCCTTGCACAAATGCCAAGTATTCGAGAGAGATGAGATGATTAATTAAGCAACATGCATGTGCTAAGGAAACTTTTCGTCAGCGTATATGTGCCAACATTTGCTTTTGGTTTAATACTCAATTAAGTCTCTGAATTATATCAAAAAAAGATAGATTGATCTCTAAATTTTTATTTGAGATAGATTGGTTATTGAACTTTATTTGGGACAGATTGATCCTTGACTTTTTTTAGCTTTCTTTCATTTAGAATTTATATGTCTCAAAATAAAAGTTCAGTAATGAATCTGTTTTAAATAAAAATTCAGGGACTAATCTATTTTTTTTATATAATTTAAAAACTAAATTGAGTATTAAATCATTTACTTTCGGTAGTGAAGCGCAAAAACATATATAGACTGATAAGTTAGAAAAGAACAAGTTCCTCCTCTTAAGTCCCAAGTGGCAAAAATACATATATTATTATCTCTGCTAAAAGCTCCCAAACAAGCAAAGCATGCATGCCCCTGCTTCCTAGCCATGATTCACATCTTATATTTTGGAGCATTTTCCATTTTTCTAATTTGTTCAAATAATGCAAAATAATTATGTTGCAAATTGGGTTTAAATCGCGTGCTAATCACCCTGAGAACATAAAATTATAGATTAAATTAATGGGTTTAATTAACTTGAAAAACAACAAAGAATTGAATAAAACCTTCAAATAGCAAAGTAGCTAGATATATATTCCATGAGACATGGGCACAGAAAGTTCATCACTCGCTCCAACCCAAAAAGACTTGTGCTCCCTTTTAGATTTTCAGGTCTATAACTTACTCGAGTTGAGTCAAAAGAAAAGTAGAGCCAAGCAAAAGAGTGGGAGAGATTTGATTTGAGCTTTTGAAAGTTGTTTGCTTTTGGCTTAGGAAATTAAACCCAAAGTTATTTGATTGGGCTACTCCGTAGGTCAAGGATTTTGAAGGAGACTCTAGGCAATAATTGAGCAAAAGCATTGTCTAAAGTCTAAACGCCCGTGCTTGTTGGGGTTCTCGCTTCTAATTCCAACTGATAACTACCATTATTCTTTCTTTAATCATAAAGGGGCGATGACTTCACCTCACCTAGCTCACCATTTCTCCTTTCGTCCGCCAATTCCCTTTTAAACATTTAAAAACAGAAATCTCAAGTACTAGTAATTGTTTTGTTTTGGATGCTTCGAAATTTAATTTGTACACTATTTGACGTAGGAGTTGAGAATCATTGATCAAATGGGTATCCAATTAAGCAAGGAGTGGGGGGGTTGAGTTGAGTCCTTCACCGCACGTGAACAGATAGCAAAGCAGTGGTCCATGAAATGATTTCGCTGGCTAGTGGTGAATGGGCAAAAGACCAAACCAATGGCTACAATTCCTTGAATGCTCACATGGGGGGGTTGCCCGGTTGGGCTTGCGGAGGAGAATCCCAAAATGATTTGCATTTCCCCCGACTTTGCAACTTATAGCAATGAAAAAACCATTTTTGGCCAAAAACCCGACCAATTCTACACTCCATGTCCCAAAAGTACATGTCATATGACAATCAAAGTAAATTTTACATAGTATTCATAAAGAGCTGGGGAATGTGCCAAGATTGGAGGAAAAAAAGGGATAAAATTATTTTAAACTCATTCATGTTGTGCGGTATAAAAAAGGAAAAGAAAATGGCATCAAATTCTTTCACCAAAAACAAAAAAAAAGATGGCATCAAATTCTTGAAGATGGAAAAACATTAAAAGGGTGGATGCTTGACAGGCTTTTGACTTTAATTACTGTAATTATCTTTATTTATTTATATTTATATATATGACAAAAATTTATGGGAGAGTAGCTCGAGAGGAATGTCAAATGTGGAAGCTACTAATAGCTAGCTAGTTGTAAAAATGATCACAAAGGAACAATAATTGCAAGAGCTTTTATGGGATTAAGCAACCCTCTCTTGACCTTCCAGAAGTAACTCTCTGGTGATTGACATTTATCACCAATATTTACTCTGATTTTTCTTCACACTTTGTAAATTGATTACAACATTTTTTCTTTTTTCTTTTTCTAACATATGTTTATTCTATAAAAGAAAAAAAAAAGTTAAAATCATTTTTTGGTGCTTTATTATGAAAGTTAAATTTATGTAAACACCCGCGTGATTAGTAGATTCAATCCTCCATAAACCTTCACAGCATAAAAAAAGTTAAATGTAGTATGATGGATATTTCAAATTTAAAAAAATCACTTTTAATATATAATTTTAATCTTTTTTTTTTCCATTCACAATAACAGTATAATTCTCTTGAGTTTCTTTATTTGCCAAGATTTAACATGTTAGTTAAAATTAGTTGTGGATATAAAATTTGGTTTCATAATTGATATATAATTAAACCAACTTCACATCCACCACAATTTCTAATGAAAGTTATTGCAAATTCCCAGTTCAATACATGATTGCCAATTTGAGCCAATTTCTTATTTTAAGTGATCATGGTTTAAGTCTTGACCACCTCAACTACTACTATAAAATTGTTAAAAAAAAATTAAATTGTTTAAATCTACGATTTTAAGTTTTAAAATAATGAAATTCAAATTGGATATCTTCAAAATTAAAAATGACAAATCTAAAAGATTTGAAATTTAAAATTTAGTTACTATTGGAAAAGGAAATCAAATTAATTAATCAATTATAGTTTCCGATAACAACAAAAATGTAATCCCAACCAACAAAAAACAGGAACAAAATCCCAGCCGTGGGTTTATATATCGAAAGGAAAATGTACTAGAGCTACTGAATATATTGATAATAAATGACAATTAGATACGGTGTTGGTTACCGGGTAAATCGGTTAAACAGCTCGAGGGAACTGACACGTAGCGGTAGAAACGAGCGCACACGCTGGGCATTTAAAAGGCCGAACCGAACCGAACCGAACCACAAAAACAAATTTGTCCAGAAAAGAAAAATTGAATTCACACAAAGACAAAGGCGGTACAAGATTCAAATATCAGTAGGATTACAACGAAACGCAAGTGGAGAGAGAAAGTCGACGGTTATAATTATACCAGCGTGGCGCCTTTCTCTTTCTCTTTTGGGCTTTTGTTTTTGGGAAAAACCTGAATGAACAAACGAAGTAGAGTAGCAGCTACTCCTACTCCTACTCCTACTCCTACTACTCCTTCCTACTCTTCGTCCCCATTCCCCCTATATATTTAAGCAATCCCAAAAAAATTTAAAACAAAAAAAAAAAAAAAGGAAAAAGAAAGTTCCAGATCAAGGGAGGGTCGGGGACAGGACACGTTCGTCATTTTCCCTTTCTTATTCTCTCTCTCAGATCCCGTTTCCTCTTCATTCATTCTCTTCCCTTCTTCACTCTCTTTTTTCTTCGGGCTGAGCTGCGAGAGACAACTGTGTTGTTGCAGAGAAAGAGTGAGAATAGAGTAATCGAAGGACTCTTCTGTTTTTTTATTTTAGTTATTTAGAAGGAGCATTCTCTTTTCTTTTTTTTTTCGGGAGTTTTGAGAGTGGAATTAGTGAACAAGAAACATAATGGAGAGGAGCACTCCGGTGAGGAAACCACACACTTCCACCGCAGATCTGCTCACTTGGTCCGAGACTTCTCCGGTAGATACCCCCAACTCCGCCCCTCGCTCCACCCGTCCTCACCAGGTACTTCTTCTTCTTCTTCTTTCCCTTTGTTTTTTTCGGAAGATCTTGGTGAATTATCGTTTTCTCATTGATTTGTATTTTTTTTTGTTTTTGATTAATGGTAGCCGTCGGATGGGATCAGAAAAGTGGTGTTCGGGGGTCAAGTCACTGATGAAGAATTTGAAAGCTTAAATAAACGGTGAGATCTGCTTCCGCCTTCTCTCCTCTCCTTTCGAAAAAATATCTTCATTCTCTCTCTCTCTCTCTCTTTTCAAAAAATCCTATTTGAACTTCGTTTTTTTTTGTTTTTTTGCGCCAAATAACTACACTCTCAAAAAACGTGGAGCTGTTACTAGAATTTCGCTCCCTGTCTTTTTTTTTCCTCTCTCTCTCTTTCTCTCTCTCTCTCTCTATTATCAAAAATACCGTTTTGAAAATATTTTTAGTTTCAAATCTGCGCGTAATTTCAAAATTTTCACGTTTGATCTGTTCTGTTGTCGGTGATTAATTTCATAATTAGCTGTTATTTATCAACCATTATTGGAGATCGATTAGATCTCCCTTCTGATCCAACTTTACCAACCGTTAATGGAGATCTAACTGTACCATCTGCAACTATTTCATACTTAACCGAATCAATCATGTCTTCCTGAATTGGAGAACAAGACATGCTGCTCGGAATAAGTAGTTGTAGTGCGTCGTGAGGTTCGATGATGTTTCTAAAAGTCGGTTAAAGACATTGATTTTTCTTACATAATATTGAAAGGTCTGAAAATCGGTTTTGATTTCTAAGAGTCGTGTATTTATTGAATTTGAAGTAAAACACAGTTAACCTGCTTTGATTGGGGGGATTTGTTAGGGGTAAGACAATACGGTGGACGAAGTATCACTGGGATTTTTATGCTATTAGCTGTAATGGAATGAAAAAATGATTGTGTGCCTCAATCAATTTTATATTTCTTGATGTCTATAGATTTGGGTTTTATGCTGCTTATCTAAGTGCCTCTGGAACTGTCACCTATTGGGATTTCCAGGAAACCTTGTTCTGGATATAAAATGAAGGAGATGACTGGTAGTGGCATTTTTGCAGCCAATGGAGAAAACGATGAGGGAGAACAAGACAGTGCCAACCCCACTCCAAACAACAAAACAGGATTACGGATGTACCAGGTATGCATCCCATTCTTAGTTATTCAAATTTTATTATTGAGGATGGAGGACATATATTAGACTCGAGCAATGTTTTCATTAAACATTTTGTTGATTGTGCCTTTCAGCAAGCACTAGCTGGAATCAGTCATATCTCGTTTACTGAGGAAGAGAGTGTTTCCCCCAAAAAGCCTGCAACTCTTCCTGAGGTAGCAAAGCAGCGTGAGCTAAGTGGAACGCTGGAAAGTGAGGCTGATGCAAAGTTTAAGAAGCAACTCTCTGATGCAAAGTGTAAGGAGCTTGGTGGACATGATATCTTTGCGCCCCCACCTGAAATTTTGCCAAGACCAACAGGTGTACGTGCATTGGCATTGAAGGACAATTTTGACATGGGGGAACCTGAGGCACGTATTGTAAGTGCATGTTACAACTCCTAACTTACTGAATTTTGTCTGAGCATGAAGAAATGGTGCCTAATGGACACTGATAAACAGAAATTAAAAAAAAAAAATTGGCCGCAAAGGCTTTTTTTTGTGGATAGGAGGAGCAAGTATTCTGTGAATGAGTGATATTAGTCCATTAAGTGAAGGGAAATAGCTTGAGAAACTAAAAACTCTGCCATATGGAGGTTGGTTTGCATCATTTATGTAAGATTGTTTGAATGCATATGATTGGGCTTTGGAAAAGGTTAATCTGTAGGAGGATTACACTTGTGCTTTAATATTAGTTATATCAGGGACTGGAAACAGAGTTTCCTATGTTTGAAGTGCCATCATTAAGTACTCAAGTTTACCATTTAGTGCCTTTTGCATCATTAATATCTGACATTGTTGAACGTGGTGGTTGTTCTGTAGCCTGCTGAAGGTGGGATTTCAAGTGAGGATGCCACCGTTAAGACAGCGAAGAAAATTTATCACCAGAAATTCACTGAGCTTTCAGGGAATGACATATTTAAGGGTGATGTTCCTCCGGGATCTGCCGACAAACAACTCAGTGTGGCAAAACTGAGGGAGATGAGTGGCAGCAACATCTTTGCCGATGGGAAGGTAGAGTCTCGAGACTACCTCGGCGGTGTACGCAAACCCCCCGGTGGTGAAAGCAGCATTGCTTTGGTGTAACTTCTTAGGTCTAACTCTGTCATTTGGCTCCGCTGGTTTCTGGTGTTTTTCTGTTATATTTAGTGGGGGTGTGATTATATTATTTGACCTTTTCATTGTGGGCTTTGGAAATTATGTTTTAGGTTTAACATGTGAACTCGAGCTATGGACCTATGCTAATTGCTTTTCTGTTGTCCATAATCTTGTGTTCTCCGGTCCTGTCTTAGTGAATGGACTTGGGCTGCTCAGATTTTAATTTTATTGCCGTAGTGCTGCATTGATTATCATTATATTGTTTGTGTGAGTTCTTAATTGACCTACATACTTGGGACTTAGTATATTTTGGTAAGCTTTATCGAACTTCACCCTCCAAGAATTAGGAGTTATTTGACCAACAAAAATCGCCCTAGGTTAAAATCTCAGAGCCGGTTTTTACTTGCGGAATATCTTGGAAAAGCGAAGGGGTTCCATTGGCATCTTGCTGCTACTGCCCCAATTCTCTCGGGGTAAATTGGCAGCACCTGTTCAGATTTCTAATTGGTGAGTGGAACACGAATAATGCCTACGTTATTGATTGTCTGACGACAATCGATTGTTGGTTTTGCAAACGGAATTTGGCATTTAGGATTGTCGTGGATCGGGGCCACGTTTTCTTGTCCATATTCTTCTTGGCTTGGTAGTGATCGCTGCTTCCCTGCTCACTTGCTCAGTGTACTTTTGTGCGAAGGACAAGGTCAGTGACAGCAGATAGCGTAACGGTTTTTTCTTTCTTAAATTTTTTGGACAGAAAATAGACAACTTGATTAGTGTAAAACAACAATAACTACAACAAAGCGTTACTAGTAAGTTTACACTAATCAACATGGCCAACAGAAAAAAAAAAAGAAGAAGAAGTTTACACTAATGTTTGTTATTGCAATTGAACCATGTTTAATCGTTACGATCAAATTTAGTTAGAAATGTTAATGTTGAACAAGACTTAAATATCGAACTAGAAGTCTCAGTTACAACGAATTTGTTCTGCATTACAAAAGCAAGTCACTATCGTAACTATAATTGAGATTGATTTCACATTTTCACTCCTAATCGCAATTGAAACTCAAAAAGGGCCTTAATGTTATTAGACTTGACATGTCAATTGATGTTCAATCCAATGCCGGGTTCATGCTTCTGACTCAACAAAAATACACTTGCAATGTAGATGGTCCTCAAGTTCCCTTACTAAAGTAAAAACGACAAACACTTTTTCTGGGTAGATGACTAAATTTCACCATTAATAATTTAATTTTGACAAATTTCGTACTTTGATCACTAAAATTTAATTTATCATAATTAGATCACTAAAATTTGATAAATATACTAAATTTGGTCACTCTAACATTTTTCATCCAATCAATTAACGGAAAAATAACGTGACAATCATGTCATTCGTCATGTAAGTTGCCACATCGATCAAAATTCACATCAACTTTTTATTTTCTTCTTCTTAATATTTTAATTCATTTTGCGCTCATATTTTCTTTGTTAAATTAGAAGAGTAAAAGAAGAATTTTTGGAAAGTAAAAAAAAGTTGACATAGATATTTTGAATTATGTGAAAATTTACATGACAAATGACATAGTTACCACATCATTTTTTCGTTAGTTGATTGGATGAAAAATATTAAAATGATCATATTTAGTATACTTATTAAACTTTAATTACTTAATTGAGACAAGTTAAATTTAGTGATCAAAGTAAGAAATCTATTAAAATTGAGTGAGCAATCATAAAATTTACTGTGACCTGACCTAATGTACCAATAATTAGTATTAGTACTGTAAGCTTAAAGTTTAAATATAAATCCTTTGCATTAATCCTCTAAGAACAAAGAATAGTTTTCCCATTTCGTGAAAAAGGCTAGGCACTTTTGTTTTCTTTGGGGCCAGGGTGAAAAAGACACTCGAGAATCAATCAAATCAATTTATTAACGTACCTCAGCCCAAAGACATGGATTTGTTTATTATACTTTCTTGGGCAACAAGAAACATTCTCACTTTCTTGGCTGACCAATACTAAGTAATATGGTGCAGTCAGCTCCACCGTGGATATCCAAAGGGTCAACTTTTATGAACAAAGCATATCTATTACTTTACCGTTTGATTTTGCAAAAGCAGAGAATATCCCGGATTTCAACAGATCCAATGGCCAATGAACATTTTTATTCCTTTGGTTCACAAAGAAAACAAAATGGTAACACTAGTACTAGTTTTACTTCGTAAAAATTAGGTCAATTGATCAACTGATAGGTCAGAAATTCAAGCAGTCTTTGTTGCTAAAGAGGTTAGAATTCTGTTTTGCCTCTTTAGAGATATTCATAAACAAAAATAAAGAATAAAAATGAAAAAAAAAACCTTTAATTATCGTTTCCTAGTAAGATCCTCTCTCTCTCTCTCTCTCTCTCTCCTGTTTTGTTTTGGTCTGTGCGGCTTTGTTGACAGTGTAGAGTAGTGCCGGCTCACCTCACTGCAATGGCGTGAGCTCAAACCATAACCTGTCCGTACAGCGTCCTTTGGTTTGTAACCGTTGAGAAAGAGAGAAACCCTTTTCATCTTTCATTTTTCTCTATAACAAAGGACCCCCAAAATCCAAATTCAACCAAAGAGCAATCTTCAACCGAAAAGGAAACGTTTTTATTTATTCTTTTTATTTTCCCTTGTGAGCTTTCTGTATTCTTAGTACTATCTGTCTTTTGGGATTTTTTTTTTTCATTTTCTTTCTCTTTGTATCTATAAAGCTTTCGTCTGGGTTTTTATTTGAAGTTTTTGTGAAGATGTTTTCACTGGGCGAGAAGAAGGAGAAGATGATGATGATGAGGGACATGAAGAGAAACAGTGAGTTTGAAACTTTATTCAATGAGATCCCTCAACCTCCTCCGTTTCTCAATCTTCAACACCATTCACCAATGACCAGAGTTTCTCCGTCTCCGTCAAGCTCTTTCTCTAATGGTTTTTCTTCACCTGAGGAAAGTTCACCGTTTGAAGAACCACAACACCATCATTATGGACTCTGGTTGGGTTCTAAATCACTACCTGATTCCCATTATAGAAATAAGAGTGTCAATGAAAAGAAGTTGGTCGATGATGGTTTTGGTTTGTGTGAGCGTCTATATCAAATGCATATTAGAGATGAAGAAGGTGATAGAGATAGTTCTGCTCAGATGAGGAGATTTAAGGGGGACATAAACGGGTTTGGCCTTAGTGTTGGTGATGCTTCTTCTTATGGTGTGGAAAAATATGGTTCGTATGAAGGTCTTAACAAAGGGTTTCAATCTTCTCCACAACATGTTTCTTTGTGTTTTGATGGTGATGATGCCATCAGGTCCACCTTCCTTGGTTTGCAGGGTGGATATGAAAAGGGTGATTCACTGGGGTCTTATGGTATTAGTTATAACCAGTCAAATGATTTGTCTTCAAAATCTAGTTGGCATCATGATCAAAGAAATTATCTTTTGGAGCAGAGAATGGAACAGGATAGGAATTTGGATAACAAGGGGATTCTGTTACAGAATGCCTTTAGCACTAGGCCCTACCTTGATAATCCTTTTGTTTGCTCTCAGCAATGCGGAATGAATGGTGATGGAGGTAGAGCTGTCATTGATTCTTTGAGTTCTCCTAGGTTCTTGCACAGTAAGATTCCTCTCGAAGGGAATGTAGAGGACAGTGTTATCATTCGTGGAAGAGATATGAAGTATATAATGAACAAGGGCCATGATTCATTCAAGTGTAAGAAAAAGTCTCTCAAAGAGATTGGAATGCAAAACATCCAAGAGAAAAGCTCTAAAATCGATAAAGTTCATGGAGAAAATGTGACACTGATGCCAAGTCCCTACTCCTTGGCTGAGTTTCAAGGTTGTATATTTTACATGGCAAAGGACCAGAATGGTTGCCGGTACTTACAAAGGATATTTGATGAGGGAAGCTGTATAGATGTGCAAATGATATTCAATGAGATTGTTGATAACGTTGTTGAGCTTATGATGGATCCCTTTGGAAACTACCTTGTGCAAAAGTTGCTGGACGTGTGTACTGAAGAACAAAGACTGCAGATTGTGCTTATGGTGACCAAGGACGCTGGGCAGCTTGTGAGGATATCGTTAAACACATATGGGTACCTGCTTTGTTTATCATTTAATTTTTCTCTCTCTTTAATTTTAGCGACATGTTTTGCATTTTTCTTCTCTTCCTACTTGTTGCTAATCGAGTTTCTTTCTTTATTTCAGTACACGTGTGGTACAGAAGTTGATTGAGACCCTCAAATCCAGACAACAGATTTCTCTTGTTAAGTCTGCTCTTAAACCTGGAATTCTTGATCTTATCAAGGATCTCAATGGAAATCATGTGTTACAGCGCTGCCTGCAATGCCTTGATAATGAAGATAACAAGGTATAATGATCAGGGTGAATTATCTTCTGAGGTTCTATACTTGTTCTAACAAAAAATCCTAATCATGCACATCTGTGTTTTTTTTTTTTTATATAGTTGGATTACTAAGAGTTATACTTTTCTCTATCATGAAGCATTTTTCATGACTGATTTATTAATATCTGTTTAATAATCTTGTATTCATTTGTGATCAACCATCAATTTGCCTTTTGTTCATAACTCAATTTTCAACTCTCTTCGACTAAAATAAGAATAATTTCAACCCCCCAAGATGCATATTTTGCTTTCTCTAATTTACAACTGTTGCAACGTAATTCTAATGCATTGCTTTTCATGATGTTTACTCGCTCATTTTTTGTTATTCAGAGTAATATGTTGTCACTGATGAATAAAACAACAGGAAATGGTTTAAAAGATTTTGGCCAGCAACTACAGTCTCGTTTCACAATGCTAAACTACTATGTGATATCTCTATTTAATTAATTAGGACAGATTTCTTTTCTGTTTCATTTCCCAAGTTATTGGTTTCATTTCTATTTTCATCTTCACTTGTTTGAGCAAGCTTGAATGTGTCTGTCTGTGAGATCTCTTAATCTTCATGTCTTGTTTTCATCACATTTCATATTGACAAGGGGTACTCGAGTCTTGTGAAGAAAACTATGTAGTATCTTGGATGTCTTTATCCTCTGGCCTATCACCTATGTGCTTAATTTTGTCTCTGGTTGGGAGCAAATGAAGGGATAACTTGGTTTGATGCAATGCAAAATTCTGAAGATTAGAGACCACAACAATCTTACCCAGTTGTTTGAACATATTCTTCTCTTGTTCAGTACAGGGTATGTTGTGGTGTCTTTTGAGCCACTGTAGTAAATTTTAACTCATCATTTGTTAGGTATAGCTTGCAAACAAATGGGTCCTTTCTGATGGATACATGCTTAATTACATGGTATTGGCATAGTGCTGATGCATGACAAACAACTGGCAGAACGCAAGGAGCTGATTTAAAGGAATTTGTTCCATCTTTTGAACACAATTCATCGACAGGAATATTCCTTCTGTGGGATGAACCGAGATATTACAGGCAGTAATAGGATGTGAGACAGAGAATAACTAAAGCAACCCATGTTTCTTGAAGATTGCTTAGTCAGTACAGAGAACCTCTTTTAGCTTGCAAGTATACCTAATCGGTCCTACACTCTTGTGTTGAGGGATAACTTACAGTTCTGCATCAAATTTGTCTAAGCGGTCTTTGTCTTCTCCATTTAGTTTCTTTGTTGTTGATCTCGATCTATTACAAGGCTTTGATTCACCTTAATAAATTTAACAAGAAAGAATTCTGCCAGATGTATGCTTTCTTATTCAAACTGTGGTTGGCAGGCTTTGGTGCATTGCCTGTGTTAAAAATTCTATTTCTACTATGCAATTTCATATGACCTAACTTTTTTAATCTTTTGTTTCTATTAATACCAATGCAGATTATTTTTGATGCTGCTGCAAAATTTTGCGTAGACATCGCTACTCATCGTCATGGATGCTGTGTGTTGCAACGGTGCATTGCTCATTCCAAAGGGCAACATCAAGATAAGCTAGTCACACAAATTTCCAGAAATGGGCTTCTTCTTGCGCAAGATCCTTTTGGGTAATAGCCATTATTTCTTAGTTTTCTGATAAATAAGATTCTCTTATTGCTGGGTCTGGTGACTAATTAAGTTGGATTATTACTTCAATCCTGCTCAATGAGTAACCCTTGGACAAGCTTAATGAGAAATCAATTTAGTATTTATTTATTTGTCATGCAAATGAATTGTATCTTCATAAATAGTCAGTTGGTATATTATTTAAATATATAATTTTTTTGCTGATGAATTATATCATCACAAAACTAACACTTAATCCTCAAGTTAAGGTTCATGGATGCACAATTTTTGTTTTTTATTACGGTCAATATTCTATCTTCCACTTACCCCTGTCTTTAAATTTCAACTCCTGGATAGAATAACAATCTTTCTTAATAGAACAGAGAGATGATCTGGCATCTTTCCTTCGACTGATTGATTCATCCTTTGCGTTTATCAATGACCTACAGATCAGGTTTCTGAGAGTCATAGATCCAATTAATAAGCACAATAATCTTTCGGTTGTTTCTTTTCCATCTACATTATATGTAGAAGGATAGCAATTTATGTCATATCAGCATTATATGTACCACTTGGTAAAAGATCAGGTTTCTGAGAGTCATAGATCCAATTAATAAGCATAATAATCTTTCGGTCGTTTCTTTTCCTTCTACATTATGTCATATCAGCATTGTATGTACCACTTGGTAAATGAGGATATTTGTGACAAGCTAATATCTTGAGTTCAAATTGGTGCCTGGCATGCTTTCATGTGTCAAACTTCTTGGCAATCAAATATTGATGAGTATGTTACATCACATTTATCCTAATGTTAATTAGTATGTTACATCTGAGAAGTTAGGATGCTTGCCTATCGCCCGATCACTCCCCCCACTTAGCTTATGATTAGCTAGCAATAATGAAATGCGGTCTGTTCTTTTTTATTTGCATTGTCTACAAACAGGATTTCTTCATGATTTTCAATGTACGTTGTCTCTGATTTGTGATCTTCTTTTGTTTGTGAAACAGAAATTACGTTGTTCAATATATTATAGAGCTAAAGCTCCCCTCTGCTGTTGGCACCTTGCTTTCTCAGTTCAAAGGGCACTATGTTCACCTCTCAATGCAGAAATTTAGCAGTCATGTGGTTGAAAAATGCCTCAAGTATATTGCAGAAAGTCGGTCGCAAATCATCCGTGAGTTCATCTCTGTTGGCCACTTTGACCAATTATTGCAGGATCCATTTGCCAACTATGTCATTCAATCTGCTTTAGCGGTAACCAAGGTAGGGAAACTTGTTCTTTTCATGCTTTGATAGTATTTGTCCAAAATTTCGAATGAAATATCTCTTCGAATCTCTTATATAAATATCTAGCTTCGTATGAGGATGTATGATTTTCATTGTGTGAAAAACATTTTGGTTTAAAGCAGGGTCCCCTTCATGCTTCTCTAGCTGAAGCTATCCGACCCCACACAATCTTGCGTACCAGCCCATACTGCAAAAGGATTTTCTCTCGGAACCTCCTGAAAAAATGATGGATTCTCGTTGCCAATGTTGTTGTGCTTCCAAAGTTGCTAGCTGTTCACTACAAATAATGTACATGAAATTCTGATGCTGCTGTCTTGGTAGAAGGCTGTCTTGATGAGCTTCAGATCAGTGGATGACTTTCGCGAATCTTAAGGATGTAGAGGAAAATTTTGCTCCTAGTTGTTTATTATGTAGTTGCAACTTGTATTATTCTGTTGTCTTGTTGTTATCTAGTCGATCCAAACTTTGGATGTATGATATTTTATCACGTTTAAGATCCTGAATTTCCTGCTAGGAATTCTGCAAATCTGATGCCTCAAGTTCCTTTTAGGTTGCATTTTCTTTTCATTTTGAATATGGAGGTCTACTCAAATACAACTTTCTCTGTTTTTGGCCGTTAAAAAGAGCTTCCTTTATGGGAATTGATTGCTTATAGATCATGTCAAAGTACTTGACGAAAACTACTTTGGGAAATCCAGAGGTATGCTGATGAATACACGATTTGGGATGTTGAAAGACACCAATAATTCTAATTTTTGAAGATAGTGCCCATGTTCAAAGCAAAGATAAACGAGAACAGGACGGATTTTCTTTTGATTTACTAGAAGAAAAACTGTGTTTCTCCTTTAAGTCCCTATGCCTAAACTATGGGGCAAGAACATGTTTGTGAAGGTTCACTGGCTAATTTGTTGCAAATTGATCTGAAAGATCAGCTACTATCACCTTTGTTGTCTGAGCATCGCCATACGATACTGATCAAGAATTGACCTGATTTCTTCTGTTAAGGTCTGGAGCAAGTTTTTACTCGTTAAAACTGCCATTGTACAATAAAACCATTTTAAAGGTTCATCAGATGGAAAAGATAGAAAGATTACGATATGGTGCCGATTTTGTGCCAAGGTATGATCTGAAGCATCTAAATTACCAGCATTATTGCAAGAACCAGAATATTTAAAACAAAAAAAAAAAGACTAATGCCAGCCAGATTCTTTAAGCCGAAAACATACTCCAGCATTTGGTTTTAGCCTCTTAGTTAACCATAGATAAAATTCTCAGACAGCATAAGATTGATAGTACCACACAGAAAACTGGGATAAAGCAAAACAGGCAGACAAAGACCATAAGTGTCCTGTCACAGAGATAATACTCAAATGGAAAATCATCTCCGCATGATAGCTCAAGCCTCATGTCCTGCGAGTGCCAGAAGCATTTTTTCATAGTCTCCATGAGTGTCCTTGACGATAGCACGATCGAGCGGAACACTGCTCCTTTTCTGGTACTCCTCGGCTATGATCTTTAAATCAGTCTCAGCTCTAGTGGCAACAACTCTCGTAAGAGCTCCTTCATCTGTTCCCCGCCTGTTAATTGCCAGACGAAGAACCTTCTCAAAATACTTCTCAGGGCGGACCAAGCACTTCACTGTTGCCCTCAGTAGCGCCAGGAACTCATCCTTGGGGTCAGCCTTCAAGTCCTGCAATGAGAGTCAAAGCCCAAAGAAACTCTATCAAGGAAGCTGGATACCTCCAAGCGTATCAAATAATCCATTCTGCAGGCCTATGTTCTGTGTAGCCTACAATAACATACTTCAAAAGGAAAGGAGACAGAAACGGAGAAGACAAACGGGGTAAGGAAGGGCAATAGAAAGGGTGGGGTGAGAGTTAGTTCCTTGAACAGAAAAGCTAACTTATTTAGTTGAAATTATGCATCATACTACAGAAAACTTCCAATGATTTGATGGAATGACTAATTTACAAAGTTATACTGATTTGTGTCTGATTATATATACTCTTCTGGTCGCCATAATAAAGTAATTGAGATAAATAAGGAGAAATTTAGTCAGAAGCAATTGACTAGTGTTACGAAAGTAAAGATGCCTTAAAACACCAACGAAAAAGATAACAAAGACTCATGTAGAGGAGGGGTTGGGGACACAGGAAGCACAGTCTCAGTCCAACTTTATATAGTACCTTGTTTATATCATTTCCATATTCATTTTTGTAGTGATTCAGAGTTGCATTAATCTGTGCCTTGCTTCTTGTAGCCAAAATCCTAATGAGATCTTCATCATTGTAAGCTTTGCCAGAAATTTTCTCATGGAGTATCTTGGCCTCTGATTTTGCCAGAGTCATGTTCACCTCTTCTCCCTCATATCGGTATGAGCTCACAAGAGGTAGGAGAAGCTGGCAGGATAAATACACAATAATAGCAGTCATTCACAATAGAAAAAAACAACAAGGACTTCACTGACTCACTAATACAATAACAAGAAGATAGAGTACAAAACTCTGTTGAGAATTTTTATAAATAACTTAAGCACTTCTCTAATCAATCCAGCATGAATGTGTTATTAAATCTGTTTCTATCGGATTGTGGCAGACTATGGAGTGACTGTCTGTTCTGACCCACCAGCAGAAATGGGGTTCAACAACTAATAACACATCCTTGTTTACAAATACAAAACTTATTTTCACTGAAATTAAGCCCTGAAGGAAGCAGTAACAAGCTAACACACCAGACCATATATGCCAGCTCTTATTTAAAAGGTTTCCCAAGCCTTCTTCAGGTCAAAAGAAGAAAAAGAAACTATTTAAGGCATTGCTGATGAACGTAAGAAAACAAAAAGTCTAAAATTATCTTGTTACTTAAGCATAGAAGTTTCTTGAAGAAAGTATATTTCAAAAGTACGGATGTTCTGTCAGAGTGCTTATAGTCTAAAAGATTATACCTTTCGGAAGTCGCCATTTGTATGATGAGCAACATCCTCTTCAAGTGATTTCTTATAACGAGCGTGATAAGCCTGCCTTGCATGGAGTAGTTGGTTAGCAGACCTTGTGCAGGCTATTTCCATAAGAACCTGATTGCTTGAAGTCCACTTCTTGGTTGCTTCATTAGCCAAATAGGCATCACGTTCAGCAGGATCAAGAGTCCAAAGCAGTACCAACCTCTGGCAAATCACAATGCAGAAAGCAGACACATTAGTCATCATTCCAGGCAATAAACTATAGTCTCTATGGATAACAAAATAAGTGCTTTCCCAAACTGACCTCGAAGTCATTTGAGAGTTCTTTGTCCAGTGCCTTGAGGAGATCTTCTCCATAGGTCTCGGCATAAGTTTGCCTAATCAACTTCCTTTGCTCAGCATTTCTGTGACCCAATATCTGTATGATCAAGTCCTCATTAGTTCCCCATCCTGCAATAAAACATCAATCAAAGTAGCTCCACATCAAGATATGGATAAACTGGTGCACAAAATGACATCTAAAAATTTCAGATCAAAATAAACACTGAACTTAGAGTCCAGGCCAAAATCCAGATATAAATTTCGAGGTAGCTTCAATTTAGAAAGACTTACTAAAGTAAAAGTTCAAGAAGCAAACACCCTTTTTTCACATAAAGGGAAAAGTAAAAAATCCATTTTTGGCACCTAAACTACAAAACCACTATGAAGAAAATCCTGATCAAGTTTCGAATCCTTTCTGTTTGATCTTTGAAAGTCAAAATGATCATTAGGAATGTCCATGTCCACTTTTGCATAGCAAAAGACTAATACGGGGTCCGGAAACCAGAAGAGAATCATGGTCAGATATATATATATTCAACGACCATTAAAACCAGACCATCAGATCATAAAAACTGATCTAAATGTGAAGGAAAACAGAATTCTGAAGATCAACTGATAAGTCTCAATATAAACAAAAACAGGTCATTAGGCTCCAAAGATCAAGCAACAAGTTTCACCAGTATCAAGCCATTGCGATCATTCGATGATCACCATCGTTTTTAACACAATCTTCACGATCTTGACAGATCATCCCAAGATCATCCTTCCGTATAACAAAATGATAAACATTTCCACTTTCAGATCGACCCAGAAAATGGTTAATCATTATAGATCATACGGTGTAAACCTTTGATCTGATCAATATGGTATTGAGAGACAATCAAGTCAAGAGAGTTAGATCAAATATAATAAAACAATGAGCACGTATGAGATCAAAGAAAACATCATAATAATCAAAGTAAAAGAAGGATAGACCCGCAAAGGCTTTTCTGAGTTGTTCACAATCATCTGCTACGGACACTGATGCGGGCACTGTAAGAGTCGCCATTGCCTTTTCTCTTTTTCGTCTTTCTTTGTTTTTTCCTCTCTGTGTTTAGAATCGAAAACGAGAGAAGCTCTGAAGCTGCCCTGATTGATAGTAGTATTAGTGTTTTAAGGACAACGTTCGTAACTGTCGGGATATGCGGCGTCGGTTTCCTCTTTTACCGCGTGAATATTCTCGATCAAATGCTACGTTGCCTCCAGGCCAGCTATGGCTAGTCAGCAATTCAGGAAAGTAACAAAACCTGACCAATAATTTACAACCACGTGTATTGCAATAACCATCTTTGCGGTAATATGATGCGGCTACTAATCATTCTGCTTTTGTTCCTCCATAATCAATGATTACAACAATTGAATTAGAGATAATGTGAGATTAAACATATTTTACTGTTGATTAGGCTTTTCAATGAATTTTGTGTGGGTCGAATTCCGTGACGAACCCAACCCATTTTTGTGTTGAATGAACGAATCAGACCCAACTAATACTCCCCCAGTTTGGGAACTTTTGGGCTTTTATTTTCAATGGATCACATTATTCTATTGAGGCCTTGGGAGTTGGGACTATATTAAAAAAAAAATTCAGTTTTCTGATTATTACTATGAGATAATGAAAACGCTTCTGCCCCGCTCGCCTGCCCCTGCCCGAGTCCATGATTCTTTTCTGATAAAATATATTAAATATAGCTATATTTAATAATAATAGAATTAATAAAATCACCCTGATCGGCTTTTCCAAGTCGTTCAAAGACTAATTCAGCGGAGAGAGACGGCGGTTTTGGTTCAAAGACCGACTGACTTTTCTAGAAAATAAACAAACTTCAAACTTGGAGGAAAAGTCAAGAATCCCATAGAATAATAGAACAATCTAGAAATCGGTGGTCGATTGGTTAGACAAGCCAGCCAGCCAGCCCCTAATAAAGTCAAATTTTACTTCAGTGTGTATATATATTGGAAACCAAAGGAAACGAAGATATTCTTATTAGCTATTATCATTAGTTCATTTTGGAGTTAGATCGAGTGAAGAGATAAGAGATGGAGATGACAGGAGTTGAGTTTTTGCCCAAAGAATACGGGTATGTGGCTCTCGTTCTTGTTCTTTACTGCTTCCTGAATATCTGGATGGCAGAAAAAGTCGGCGAAGCTCGCAAGAAGTACAAGGTTCCTTACCCAACCCTGTATGCCCTCGAATCTGAAAACAAAGATGCCAAGCTCTTCAACTGCGTTCAGGTTTCGATCGATTTGCCCTCTCTTTTTGGCTTTTTCCTGTTGTTATTATAGTTCTAAAAATAAGGATATTAAGACTGAAAAAAAATGGTTGATTATTGCAGAGAGGGCACCAGAACTCGCTGGAGATGATGCCCATGTTCTTCCTACTGATGGTATTGGGAGGGATGGCCCATCCTTGCGTCTGCTCTGCGCTTGGAGTCTTTTACATGGTCACCCGTTATTTCTACTTCACCGGCTATGCCACAGGAGATCCCCAGAATCGTCTCAGTATTGGGTTCGACTTTTCTCTTTTGACTTTTTTTTTTCGCTCTATTTTGCTTTTGCTTTGTTAATCGTTGCCAGGTTCTAACTTGCTGGCTGCCATCCGCAGGAAGTATGGGTTCGTGGCACTTTTTGGGCTCGCAATCTGCACTATTTCGTTCGGAGTAAGGCTGCTTCTTCGATGATTTCCGATTTCAGAGACTGTTTGATTTATCTACTTTATCATGTTTCTTGCTTTTACCCTTTTTGCTTGAGTGTAATAGAGGAAGGCAATAATAAAATTAGTGTGTAACTGATCATGTGTGATCTGTGTGATCAAATTTATGTAGTCGAACAGTCTTCTTATGTTGATGTATTCAACAGTTTCAGCAATTTCAAATCTTTTGAGTTCAGATGAAAAACATTTCGGAAAAATTATTAGATTAGATCATTCTCTACCATGTTAGAATTGCAGGCGTCTAGCTATAGAACCAACCAAGGCACAAAAATGAAAATAGGATTCAAGAGCATGGCATGGGCACATTTCCAGGTTACTGGTAAATTCCAGGTCATGGAGAATTTTCATTACGAATGATTTATCTAATTTAACCGGTAAAAATAAAGCCTAATTACATAAAATTAACCTTTAGAACTTAGAAGCCCAGTTGTACCAACTCTGAAATCAAGCTCACCTTCAGAATGGTCTATTTACCAGAATTATTGGGGAGTCTGATGATTTCACAATATAAACATTTGTGAACTAAAACCATTATACCGTTCAAGAAAAATGTACAGATATTTTCAATCTGGCTTTTAAGAGGCGCTTCCCTAATAATTTTTTTTGGGCTCAAAATAACTATTTATATTTATAAATAAATGAACAAACGGTACATAAGTTCCCACATCATACAGAGTTTAACAAAATTAGGGAGGAGTTTTGCCAACTCTCTCAACTGGCAGACTGTGAAAGTCACCAGATAGCAGGTCCAGCGAAAAATGTCGGGGAGAAACATAATGTCTATGAAATTGTCGATGTTGAGTAGCTCCTTTTGCAAGTTTGTCTGCCACACGGTTTCCTTCCCTGTAGCAAAAAGATATCCTAGTGTGCTCGAAGGCAGCACACGGACGCAGGCGGTCCACGGGCAGACTCCTCAGCAGCGGATGATGAGCCTGCCTCCTGGTAAGAGCATTAAAAAATATAAAGGAGTCAAGCTCAATAAGGAGGCGGATGATGAGCCTGCCTCCTGGTAAGAGCATTAAAAAATATAAAAGGAGTCAAGCTCAATATGGAGGTGGAGGTCAGAACTTATATTCTTTTCTTAGGTGCCGTTTATGTTGGTACATACTAAAATCTTGTTAAAGTGCATTTACACTACAAATTATTTAACAAACTATTTAATATCGTTAGAAGTAAAAAAAATTTTCTAGAATAATTTTTATTTGTTTTATTATTCTTTTTTTATGATAAAAATACGTATCATAAAATTTAATCCCAAATTTTAAATAATTTAACTATTTAAGGGTAAGTTTTGAATATTAAAATAAATCTAGTGATAGGATTTCAGAAAAAAATTGATTGGAGTTTTTAAAATAAATATATTGTGGTAAAATTTTAGGAAAAAAAAGCACAAAAAGGAATAAAAAAAGACAATAAAAAAAATTAACGGTGTTAAAAAGGAATTAACTAGTTAATGATGTGAATGAGCACTTGATAAGATTTTAGTGACTACTACCATGAAAAGCACATAAGAAAAAGGATATAAGTCTTGTCCCAATATGGATAAGTTCAATTCATAACGAAAGTGCAATAATTAAAGGGCTGAATATTCAAGTTGTCCCTAATTATACCTTTTTGGTCATATTAGTACTTAAATTTTTATTTGGAACAATTGATCCCTCAAACTATTTTTTGAGACAATTAGCCACTCAAATTGTTATTTAAGGATAATTAACCCTCAAAACTATTATTTTAGGACAATGAACCATTCAAATTATTACTTTGAGATAGTGTAACCCTTAATTGAATGGAAAAGTTACATTAATCTCTTGAAATTTTAGTAGTTTAAGGGTTGCATTGTCCCTTGATTAACAAAGTTTGAGAGATTAACTGTCTCAAAATAATAGTTTGAGGGGTTAATTATTTCAAATAAAAATTTAGGAATCAATTTATCCTTTTTTATATAATTTAAGGATTGATTTGAATATTAAATCATAATTAAACCTTCTTGATGGTAGTGAACTCGGCAACATTATTAGAATAGTAACCATTAAAGCAAGAGTAAGCATAAATAAACTTGCGAGAGTAGTCTCTAATGATTCCCCTGCATCCTGAAAAACCAGGATTACCAATTGAAGCCCCATCGCTATTGAGTTTTACCCATCCATTATTAGTTTAATGTAGCCAATATTTGGAAGCTGAGGATTCAGCTTCAACACCAAGCACCTCGCCTATTGTCATCATATAGAATTGCTCCTGGGAGTCTGGCCTTGGAACCAACAGAAATTGCGAAAATTTTTGCATGCTTCTCCAAGATTCTGGATTATTATGCAAGCATAAGAAAACTGCCTTGATGATAAAGACAAACAATAGTTTCCACCATCTGACTTGTTGGATGTGGGATTCGCTGGTCCAAGAGATACTTGAACAGAAGGTGGTAAAATAGATAAATCAACAAGGAAAAACAAGATTAATTTTTACGGATAGCAAAATTCAGTAAGGGAAAGACAGACTTTTAACTATTATCATCTGTCGAGCTAAGCGCGAGTAATGAGCCCATGACATTCATCTCAAGTCTGGGCCTTTTTTTTTCTGGACAAGAAATTAGTGTGGGCTTTCAGGCCGGCACAGAGTTGGAGTCTGGACCAAGGTTGAGCGAGGCCTGGTTTAATTAATTTCATGTGCGGCTGAAACTTTTTCTGATCCGAACTTTACTTACCTTCATGAATCATGACAAAGCGATGGAATTTCCATGGGGCAATCATCTACTTGGTCTTGGTCTTCCATTACAAGAGATAGAATTTTCCATGGGGCAATAATCCTTTTAAGTCTAAGTCTTGGTCTTCGATTGCCTTGTAAACTTCGATTGCAAATTTTCAACATGGTGATAGGCACTATAGAGTCAGCCAATCCTCATACGACGACGACGACTTCTTTCCCATATTACATTCCATGTTCAACCTCATTGTCCTAGCGAAGCCTAATTCATTAGTTTCTTTTTTTTGGGCACAATTTTTTTTTTGCATTCATTAGCTTCTTCAGCTATTCTATTGAAGCTTATTTACCATGTAGCATATTTATTATAACTTAGATTATATATAGGGAAAGAAATCTTATGCATAGAATAATTGATTTCTTAATTTTGAATGATTTTGTTCCTTCTTTTTTTTTTTGGGTAAACTAAGGATGATTTTGTTCCTTCATTTTCATACACTATTGTTGTTATATCAATTCATAGTAACCGTTCAATTTATTTTCTATGAACGTATATATTTTTTATCCATAATTTAGTTATAATCATATCTAATTCTCGTAAATTCATAAAGATTCTAGTACCCATTCCTGTACTTAATATGCCTGGCTAAAAGGTTCGGGCTGCCTAGAGTCATTGCGAAGCTGGGAGCAAAGGTGATAGTGCAGTTCTTAAAATAAGAGGTTCCTTACACTCATCACAGTTCGATTCTCATCCATGATCTAATTGCACTTATTCAAGAAGGATGGATGAGGAAAGTTCGACACATCTTGAGAGAAGGAAACCAATCTGCCCAATTTTTGGCAAACTTGGAACAATCTTGTCCTCCAGGAGCGACTACTGTAGACAATCCTCCCCCAGAACTATTAACCGTCTTGGACCAAGATGCACAAGAAACGTCTCATCTAAGAACTTAGCCAACTAGTTTGGCATCTTATGTATCCAAAAAAAAAAAATCCTATACTTAATATAATGAGTGCCTATGAGATGAAGCGTATCATTGTAAAATAGTACAACCTTTAAACTTTAGAAAAGGAAATAAATATTCTAAACGTAACTAAAATAAGGACTTGATGTCACCATTCAATTCTTTATAACAATCTCCCATAAAAGAATTTATATTTGAACTGCACTCCTTACCCATTTTACCTACTGAAGTACACACAAAAACTAAAGAAACAACATTCAGGCAAATACCGATGAACATTTCTAAGTTGGCCTCCTATGGATGTAGATCCAAAAGTCCTGGTGGGAACTAAATTCGGTTGAACAACAGTTGAGAAACAGTGCGCATGGTTGGCCTAGAATTCGGATTTTTATCTAGACATGAAAAAGCCACCTTCATGATTAATACTAGTTTACTCTCAACTTCTGGCAGTGGAGGTGAAAGCCTTTGGTCCAACACATTGTTCAAGGGAAACTGCATTTGAGCTGATAAAACTGAGGGATCGGAGAGAAAATCACCAGGATGTGCCCCTATTATCACTTCCGATGCCACCACACCAAAACTATACACATCGCATTTCTCAGTAACTTTCATGGTGTAGGAAAGCTCTGCAAAAGAATAAAGATAAAATAGTTAATAACAGTTAACATTATACATGCTAATTGATTTGTCAAGTGTGTCTGTTTTAGGGCTTTAATGAAATCACCTGGTGCAATATATCCGAATGTTCCAGCAAGATTAGTCCAATTTGATGAGTCTGGATTGAGAAACTTGGCAGTGCCAAAATCCGAAACATGAGCTTCAAACTCCGAATCGAGTAAAACGTTATTGCTCGTTATGTTTCGATGAACAATCGGTGGTGAACAGTCATGGTGCAAATAAGAAAGGGCGTTAGCAATACCTTTTATGATATTGACCCTCTTATTCCAGTCCAATTTCCTGGATTCTTCATCATGTTTTAGAGCAGAAGCCAAGCTACCCTTTTCAAGGTACTTGTAAACTGAGAAGGAGTGCTTTGCAAAGGAACAAAAACCATAGAACTTGACAATGTTTGGATGCCGTATCTCTATTAATGCCTTCATCTCATCTAGGAACTGCTTTTCATATGCCATTTCACCACTATGAAAAGTATGGAATTTCTTCACAGCTACACAATCACCTGATGACAGCTCTGCTTTGTACACATTCCCATATTCTCCCTTTCCAATGCAATATTGAGCATCGAATTCTTTGGTAGCTCTAATGATATCTTCGTATATTATCCTTCCATTAAAGGAAGATATTGAGAGAAAATTTTCATCAGACACACTGCTCTGTCCCTCTTCGTCCGCATCCTTCTTCTTCTTCTTCTTTTTGAAGATGAAAAACAATGTCAATGAAATTGGTGAAATTGAGAAAGCAGCAAGTGGGAATAAAATTGCGAACGGGATCTTGCTCTTTCCTATTTGGCCCTTCCTAGAAGGAGGTGTGCTGCAAGGAGGTAATCCGCTAACATCGCCACACAAACCTTTGTTCCCTCGTAATGCGTCGATTGAGGCATTTAGAAATGCCGAGCAGTTTGGAAGGGGACCCTGGAGCTCATTAAATGCAATGTCAACAGAGGACAAGCCACGGAGCTGTTGAAAAGAGGATGGGATTTCACCAGAGAGATTGTTGTAAGAAATATTCAACATCTCCAAGCTCTCCAAGTTGTCAAATTCCACTGGAATCTCACCCGAAAGCATGTTGTAACTTAAATCTAGCTGAGTCAAGTGAGTTAACTTGCCTACTTGAATTGGAATTCTCTGGCTCAACTTGTTGATGCTCAAATTCAAGTAGTATAAGTTGGAAAGTTTTCCTATACTTTCAGGAACAGATCTGCTCAATTGGTTTGCAGACAGGTCAAGATACAGAAGGTTAGACAAAAATCCTAGTTTCACGGGTATACCACCATAAAGTTGATTTCCGTTCAAACGAAGATCAGTCAAAGAAGTTAACTTTGAAATTTCCACTGGAATTTCCCCGACTAAATGATTAGAAGAAAGATCAAGGCGCCCTAGCTGACTTGAGCTTCCAATTTCAGGAGGTATTCTACCAGAGACGTTGTTCCTTGCAATAGATAGGCCCTCCAATCTTGGGCAGCTCCCCCAATTGGACGACACTTCACCATAAAATTCATTGTCACTCAAGTCAATGAATGTTAGCCTTGGATAAACGCCAAAATCTTCAGATATATTCCCAGTAAGTCGGTTTCCTTCAAGGTAGACTCTATACAAGCTGGTGCAATGCTTCAACCCTTTGGGGATTTGCCCCTCAAGATTGTTGTCATTTGCAGTGAAGTATTCAAGTGTTCCACCACGGCAAATGTTTGGCGGCAAATTCCCTGTCAGATTGTTGTGGTCTAACTCTAACATCCTCACCTTTAAATTTCCTATTTCTCGAGGTATGGGGCCAGAAAGGTGGTTGTCTCGAAGGAAAAAGGTTTCCAGGTTGATTAAATTACCAAGCGAAGCAGGAATAGAACCATTGAGTTTGTTTTCACTCAACTCTAGATAAACAAGAGAATTCAAGTTTCCTAACTCCTCAGGAACTGGACCAGAGAATTTATTGTCATAAAGTTGGAGACGTTCCAGATGGCTCAAGTCACCTAATGAGGGTGGGATAAAACCGGACAGATTATTTTCATAAAGGGACAGTTCAATGAGAGATTTCAGATGGCCTAATTCAGGAGGGATGGGTCCAGAAAGTTGGTTGTGAAACATGTAAAGCACGGTCAACTTTTTCAAGTTTCCAAAAGTGGAAGGGATGGGACCCGTTAGTTTGTTGGTATCCATGTAAACTTCGAACAGATCCGGGATGTTTCCTATTTCTGGAGGAATGGGACCAGAAAGGGAATTGTTGTAAAGATACAAGGAAACAAGTTGGCTTAAGTTACCAAGAGAAGCAGGAATGGAACCATTTAGTGGGTTGTTGTAAATGGCAAGCTCCGTAAGGGATTTTAGCCGACCAATTTCTTGAGGAATTGAGCCATTCAATTGGTTGTCAGCAATATGAAGGGTCTGAAGATGTATGAGTTGGCCAATTTCAGGTGGGATATTCCCAGACAACTGATTGGTCGATAAATCAAGGTAGGTGAGTTTGGAGAGTTGGCCTATTTGAGGTGGGATTATGCCATAGAGTTGATTCATGCTCAGGTCTAGCTCTTCAAGATTAGGCAAAGACGAGAAGGGAAATGCTTGGAGCTTACCTTTTACACCATAGCCAGTGAGGTTAATCCTCATAACACTGTGACCATTGTTGCAATGGATCCCAAACCAGGCACATGGACTTGATTTTGAATTCAAGTGAGTGGAAATATTCCAAGAAGGCAAAACAGAAGAATGGTTTTGGAATTGAAAGCTGGCTTTCCATCGGAGGAGTGCCAGTGCTTCTCCTGTAGAATCAGAAGCAACATTGAGTGAAGAATATTGTAAAGTAGTGACATATAGGAGAAGCGAAACAAGCAAGGTTACCAATTTCATGTTTAAAAAATTGGTTTGTTGCGTGCAAAATAACGGCCTACTCGTATGATGCTTGTATATTGTTGATTGTTGTTTATAGCACATCAGAATAGGCTTCTGATTAACTTTGAAGAAGTCTCCCACCCATTTTCACTCCGTGGGTTGACTTCATTAGTCATCGACTTTGTTTGGTAGTAATCTGAATTGGCACTTTGCTCGTAGAAAATCAGGTGCAGTCAACTATTCATTGGTTGTAATATATTGGTATTAGTTCCAAGTTCGAGTGGTCACTTCTGGAGCCTTAGGCGGGTGATTAATCTTTTTATGTCTTTTTCTTGGCATTATAAGTTTGGTGGAAGGTTGTCATCTTGCAACTTTAATTGTCAATGACCCTTTTCATCATTTCCCTAAAAGAAAGACTGAAAAGGAAAGATGGCTCTCCCATAAATAAAGAATACGTCAACTCCAAAAGAAACCATGAAAAAAGGGCAAAAAACAGAAAAGGTTTTAATTAAATTATTACAAATTAGGAAGAAAATGCCTTTTCCCCCCTTAAACAAGACCGTGGATGTATCATATACATTCATGATTCAACCAAAATAAAAATGAAGAAAAAACATACCAAGAAATATAACATGTTTAGTCTATAGTTTAAGTAATAATTTTTTTGTTACTACTATTAATATTCTTTTCTTGGCAAGACCTTAAAAACCCAAACTCAAGTTTAAATTTATACACAAAATAAAAGTTCAATGATAAAAAATTTTAAAATAAAAGTTGAAGGTCAAAACCATAATTTTGTATAAGTTGCATGACTATTTTGTGTATTAAACCAAATTAAAATTCTTTATTTATTTTTTATTAAATATTTTTTATATATTTATTAAATGATAATAATAATTAACCAATTTTACTTTCATCTTAATTAACTTACACTTATATTAACTTGAAGAAAATAATTTAATTATAATATAATTTCACATAGTTTAATTTAAAACTTATTCTATAGGTTAATTAGCATTCACTAATGTAACCTTTTTTTTAAAAAAAATTTTTAATTATTTATTATTATTATTATTAATATGTTATATCACATACATGACAGAATATCTAAAATAATTAAAAATTCGGACTTGCACTTTCTTTCTTTCTTTTTTTTTTTTGCTTCTTCCCAATAAAATAGTTCGGGTTTTCTTGCCCGCAGAGTGCTGGAGTCTGGCCCATGGTTGACAAAGAGAGAGAATTTCCATAGGAAAATAATAGTAATAATCGTTTTAAGTCTCGGTCTTGGTCTTCGATTACAAGCAAGAGATAGAATTTCCATCGGGCAATAATCTTATAAAGTCTTGGTCTTGGTTTTCGATTGCCTTGTGAACTCCGCCAGCAAAATTTCAAAGAGTGATAGCCAGAGTCAGCCAAACTTTATAGGACGACAACGACTTTTCCGTAACACATTTATTCTATGTTCAAACTCCACTTTCCCAACGAAAGCCTAATTCATTTGCTTCTAAAGCTATTCTATCTAAGCTTATTTACCATGAAGCATATTTAGATTAAATTATATATAGGAAAAAAAATCTTATGCACAAAATAATTTGAATTACTAATTTTGAATGATTTTGATCCTTCATCTTCATACACGGTTCTATAGTTCAATTCATAGTGACCAATGAATTTCTTTTCTTTGTGTCTATTATTTACTTTTACGATCCATAACTTAACCATAATTATCTCTAACTCTCCTAGATTTTAAAAAATCTATTATCCGTTCCTATACTTAAGATAACGCGTGTCTATGGAGATGGAGTGCGTCATTGTAAAATAGTAGAAGCTTTAAACTTCTTTAACCCAAAAAAAAAAAGAAGCTTTAAACTTTCAAAAAAGAGATAAATAAATATTCTAAAGGTAACTAAAATAAGGCTTTGGTGTCACCAATATATTCTTTATTATCTCCCTTAAAGAGATTATATTTGAAACTACACTCCTTGAAGAACTAAAATGTTCAACAAAATGTCAAGAAAAAGTAATTAAAAGGTACTACAATGCAAAATCCATTTTACCTACTGAAGTACACACAAAAATTAAAAGAAACAACATTGAAGCAAATACTGAACATTTTTCTAAGTTGGCCTCTCATGGATGCAGATCCAAAAGTCATAGCGGGGACTAAATTCGGTTGAAAAACAGCTGAGAAACAGTGTACATGGTTGGCCTGGAATTCGGATTTTTATCTAGACATGAAAAAGCCACCTTCATGATTAATTCCAATTTGCTCTCAACTTCTGGCTGTGGAGGTGAAAGCCTTTGGTCCAACACATTGTTCAAGGGAAGCTGCATTTCAGCCGATAAAACTGACAGATTGGAGAGAAAATCACCAGGATGTGCCCCCATCATCACCTCCAATGCCACCACACCAAAACTATACAAATCGCCCTTCTCAGTAACTTTCATGGTGTAGGAAAGCTCTGCAAAGGAATAAATATAAATAGTCAATAACAGCTAACATTATATATGCTATTTGCTTTGTCAAGTGTATCTGTTTTAGAGCTTTAATGGAACCACCTGGTGCAATATATCCGTATGTTCCAGCAAGATTAGTCCAGTTGGATGAGTCTGGATTGAGAAGCTTGGCAGCGCCGAAGTCTGAAACATGAGCTTCAAATTCTGCATCAAGCAAAACGTTGTTGCTCGTTATGTCTCGATGAACAATCGGTGGTGAACAGTCATGGTGCAAATAAGAGAGGGCGTTAACGACTCCTTTTATGATATTCACCCTCTTTTTCCAGTCCAGTTTCTTGGCTTGTTCGTCGTTTTTCAGAGCAGAAGCCAAGCTACCATTTTCGAGGTACTTGTAAACTAAGAAGGAATGTTTTGTAGAGGAACAAAAACCATAGAACTTCACAATGTTTCGATGCCGTATCTCTATTAACGCCTTCACCTCATTCAGGAACTCCTTTTGATCTGCCAATTCACCACTATGAAATTTATGGAATTTCTTCACAGCTACACAATCACCTGATGACAGCTCTGCTTTATACACATTCCCATATCCTCCCTTTCCAATGCAATATTGAGCATCGAATTCTTTGGTAGCTCTAATGATATCTTCGTATATTATCCTTCCATTGAACGAAGATATTGAGAGAAAATTTTCATCAGACACAATGCTTTGTCCCTCTTCGTCCGCATCCTTTTTCTTCTTCTTTTCGAAGATGAAAAACAATGAAATTGATGAAACTGAGACAGCAACAAGAGACAAAAGAGGGAATATAATTGCGAACAGGGTCTTGTTATTTCCTATTCGGCTCTTCCAAGAAGGTGCGCAAGGAGGCAATCCGCTAACATTGCCACACAAACCTTTGTTCCCCCGTAATGCTTCGATTGAGGCATTTAGAAATGCAAAGCAGTTTGGAATGGGACCGTCGAGCTCATTATATGCAATGTTAACAGAGGACAAGCCGCGAAGTTGCTGAAAAGAGGATGGGATTTCACCAGAGAGATTGTTGTAAGAAATATTCAACATCTCTAAGCTCTTCAAGCTATCAAATTCCATAGGAATCTTCCCTGAAAGATTGTTGTGACTTAAATCTAGCTGAGTCAAGTGAGTTAACTTGCCTACTTGAATTGGAATTCTCTGGCTCAACTTGTTGATGCTCAAATTCAAGTAGTATAAGTTGGAAAGTTTTCCTATACTTTCAGGAACAGATCTGCTCAATTGGTTTGCAGACAGGTCAAGATACAGAAGGTTAGACAAAAATCCTAGTTTCACGGGTATACCACCATAAAGTTGATTTCCGTTCAAACGAAGATCAGTCAAAGAAGTCAACTTCGAAATTTCCACTGGAATTTCCCCGACTAAATGATTAGAAGAAAGATCAAGGCGCCCTAGCTGACTTGAGCTTCCAATTTCAGGAGGTATTCTACCAGTGACGTTGTTCCTTGCAATAGATAGGCCCTCCAATCTTGGGCAGCTCCCCCAATTGGATGACACTTCACCATAAAATTCATTGTCACTCAAGTCAATGAATGTTAGCCTTGGATAAACGCCAAAATCTTCAGATATATTCCCAGTTAGTCGGTTTCCTTCAAGGTAGACTCTATACAAGCTGGTGCAATGCTTCAACCCTTTGGGGATTTGCCCCTCAAGATTGTTGTCATTTGCAGTGAAGTATTCAAGTGTTCCACCACGGCAAATGTCTGGCGGCAAATTCCCTGTCAGATTGTTATGGTCTAATTCTAACATCCTCACCTTTAAATTTCCTATTTCTCGAGGTATGGGGCCAGAAAGGTGGTTGTCTCGGAGGAAAAAGGTTTCCAGGTTGATTAAATTACCAAGCGAAGCAGGAATAGAACCATTGAGTTTGTTTTCACTCAACTCTAGATAAACAAGAGAATTCAAGTTTCCTAACTCCTCAGGAACTGGACCAGAGAGTTTATTGTCATAAAGTTGGAGACGTTCCAGATGGCTCAAGTCACCTAATGAGGGTGGGATAAAACCGGACAGATTATTTTCATAAAGGGACAGTTCAATGAGAGATTTCAGATGGCCTAATTCAGGAGGGATGGGTCCAGAAAGTTGGTTGTGAAACATGTAAAGCACGGTCAACTTTTTCAAGTTTCCAAAAGTGGAAGGGATGGGACCCGTTAGTTTGTTGGTATCCATGTAAACTTCGAACAGATCCGGGATGTTTCCTATTTCTGGAGGAATGGGACCAGAAAGGGAATTGTTGTAAAGATACAAGGAAACAAGTTGGCTTAAGTTACCAAGAGAAGCAGGAATGGAACCATTTAGTGGGTTGTTGTAAATGGCAAGCTCCGTAAGGGATTTTAGCCGACCAATTTCTTGTGGAATTGAGCCATTCAACTGGTTATCAGCAATATGAAGGGTCTGAAGATGTATGAGTTGGCCAATTTCAGGTGGGATATTCCCAGACAACTGATTGGTCGATAAATCAAGGTAGGTGAGTTTGGAGAGTTGGCTTATTTGAGGTGGGATTATGCCATAGAGTCCATTCATGCTCAGGTCTAGCTTTTCAAGATTAGGCAAAGACGAGAAGGGAAATGCTTGGAGCTTACCTTTTACACCATAGCCAGTGAGATTAATCTTCATAACGCTGTCACCATTGTTGCAATGGATCCCAAACCATGCACATGGACTTGATTTTGAATTCAACTGAGTAGAAATATTCCAAGGCAAAACTGAAGAATGGTTTTGGTTTTGAAAGCTGGCTTTCCATCGGAGGAGTGCCAGTGCTTCTCCTGTAGAATCAGAAGCAACATTGAGTGAAGAATATTGTAAAGTAGTGACATAGAGAAGAAGTGAAACAAGCAAGGTTACCAATTTCATGTTTAAAAAATTGGTTTGTTGCATGCAAAATAACGGCCTTGATGTGATGCTTATATAGTGTTAATTGCAGTTTGTAGGACGTCTAGAGGTCTCCCACCCATTTTCACTCCAAGGGTTGACTGTGTATTAAGCCTTGACTTACTTATCAAAAACAGAAAACATATTAGTCATTGACTTTGTTTCAATATGTTGCAGTTTATAGGACGTCTAGAGGTATGTTGCAGTTTATAGGACGTCTAGAGGTCTCCCACCCATTTTCACTCCAAGGGTTGACTGTGTATTAAGCCTTGACTTACTTATAAAAAAAAAAAAAACATATTAGTCATTGACTTTGTTTCCTAGTAATATGTTGCCATGTTACACGTAGAAAATCAGGTGCAGTAATGGTATTCATTGGTCATTGCACATTTTACGGTTAAAGCATATATAATGGAATCTCTTTACCTTTTTTCTCCTTTCTGAGGAGTCTTCATTGAAATTATCCATATAGCTTCATATAGACCAGCTCCAACTTTCGCTCTCTCTCTCTCTTTGGGTGGGGGGTACCAAAACAAAAGCATATTTACAAGGAACCTCTATAATTCCACAAAAGTAGACTTCAAGTCAAGATGTAAACGGGGACTAGAAATTAAAAGACGTGCAACAAACGAAACTAGTGTGTGTTAAACGAGGATTTTCAAAATTTTTGTACACTTTTAAACGCAGATGCTTATAATTTTTTGTTTGAATGAATAGTTTCTAAAATGAAATTGTGAATATTTATAAATTTTAATGAATTTAAAAAAATTAATTGTTAAATACAATATCAAGAATAAAACGTATGTAAGATGGGTATCCTTTTTTTTTTTGGTAAAAAGATGGGTATCGTTTTAGATTTGTAAAGCTATTTATATATTATTAATAACATAACAAAGTGAATATATATATTTTAAAAATAAATTTTTTATTAAAAAAGGAAAGTTAATTAATATGATAATTACTTTTTGAAAAGTGATCCATTTATACTCAGCGTAAAACTTTTAGTTTTATACCTTTTTTATAACTCAACATATGATTATTATTTTAATCATTGGACTGTTAGATTTAAAGATATATTCAAATCTATCATCCACGTAAAATTTTAAGTCAATCTGATATTTTTATAATAGCAATTTAGACTCTAACATTTTTTGGATATTTTTAATATATATTTAACGGTAGAAAATTCTATCGCATTAAAATATATGCTAGATATTTTAAATTAACTTGAAATTTTGTATGCACAATAAATGTGAATAGAGCATGAAATTCAATAGTTATATTAATTAAATATTAATTGTACGTTAAGTTACAAAAGAGTATAAAATTCTTAATCTTACACCGAGTTTAAAATAATCCCTCCTCTTTTTTTTTTTAATCAATGATAGTTAACTATTTAGATAGAGAATTTTGCCCAAAAAAAAACTATTTAGATCGGTTTTGAAACATGGTTTTGAGTGGTTTTAAGGAAAAATATTTTTTGACCCGTCTATACCAACCCGCCTCTATCCTGCCTAACATGACTTTTCTAACTAGTAACTGCCACAAAATTTAACTTACTTTTTATGAAGTTAGTTATTATAAGATAAGATTTAAAATTTAATAAGATTGTTGTAGTAGAGTTTTTTTTTAAAAAAAGTTGGACCAGATAAATGAAAATCATATCAAACAAGATGGGAGGCGGAAAAAATATAGGCAAGTTATGTGACATTACTCGGTCTCAAATCCGCTATTAAAAATCATCAAATTTGATAGTTCTTTTTTTTCAATTACCAAACAAAGAAACTCATTATTTAGATTTTTAAAAACTTCAATCCAAAATTCTTTTTTGTTTTTTGAAGAAACAACCTCGTAACAACATGACTGTAATCCAAAACTTTCTTTGAAAATCCTCATCGAAACACCTTAATTAGTGTTCGTAATATTGTGAATTTGATATAAAATGTCAAGCTAGCCGGACGGGAAACTATATGCAAATAATTATGTTTCCCCACCTTGTTTTTGTCTTTTTTTTTTGGTGGAACCCACCTTAATGAATCTTGGGAACAAGAAAACTGGAAATTCTTGGAAAATTTCTCCTAAGTTACTTGGCTAAAATGCAATAACAAAATCAAAAGTACAGGGGACGATGAATAGAGGATGAGGTAATGACCAAAAAAAAAAAGAATAGAGGAAGAGGTTACTTATTCTACGATGATTTGTAAAGTCTATTTAGGGCCCAAAAGAAGTTAGAAGTCCATTAATGGTACGAAGGGGTCTAAGGCCTCCCATCGCTGCCATTTTCCTTGGGCCTTGCCATTTTAATTGGGTTCTTTCAAGGGCCATATCCAACAAGTCTTTAGCTAACGGCCTAACACTCAAAGTAAGGCTCCGTTTGGAACTTAGGAATATTTTAATGTCTGATGCTATGGGAATTGGCCACCCGAGACTAGGCTTGTGTAAAAAAGCCGAAAAATAGATAATTGAATCAAATCGATAATCAGGTTATGATTTTTATTATTTATATAAAAATTGAATAGTTTAAATGAATTAAATTTTAAAAAAAAATGCTTGATTTTATTGATCCAAAATTATATGATCCAAAATTTTTATTATTTTATTTGAACTTTTATAAAAGAATAAAAATCCAAAATTGATTTTATTAGTTTAAAATTGAATGACCAAAAACTTTTATAACCTTACTTGAATTTTTGTAAAAGAATAAAAGTCTAAAATTGAACGAACTCTAACTACCCGAAAATCAGAACCATTAGAGTATTAAAACCTTAATATCCGAACCGAACTGAACCGTTTGCAGCGCAACCTGATACGTATGACTATGTAATTGGTTGGGTCTTTGATCCCGTTTCCTTACCGAAAAAAGGAAGTAAGGCTCCGTTTAGCCACGTTCACTTGGCTTTTCTTACATGAAAAGTTTGATCGAATAAGAAATTATGTCAAATTATGTAATTAGTCATTCTATTGTATAAAAAATATAAATTTAATATCTCCATTTTAATTTGATCAAATTAAATACCTCTATTATCATTTATTATCAAATTAAGTTCAAATCATTAACAATGTTGAATTTTCATTGTTAATTATAATAACATGGCATTGAATATGTTAATATGATGTTGACTTTAATGATGTGTACTTTTAGAAAATATTATAAAATTTTAATGAAATATCTTTTGATTGTAATAATAAAATTTTTCATTAAAAATAATGAAATTAACTATTAAACATGAAAATACAATGAGAAATGAATCATAAAAAATTACTGTTTAAAAATTTTTAAATGCATATATCAAATATTCCATGTAGTAAAAAAAAGTCACATAAAACTTTTTAAAAGTTTTAAAGTATATATCATCATAATTAATGCCATATTAGCATAGTTAACGGTCTAAGTTTAACACCATTAATTTTTTGACTTAAGTTGACAATAAATGGTAGAAGAGTGGCTTAATTGATCAAATTATAATAAAGAAACTAAGTCCACATTTTTTGTATAATTGAGGGAGAGAGGGACCAATTTCATAATATGACTGAGAAATTAATATTTCCGCTAATACTATTATTATTATCATTATTATCTAACCAAGGGTATCCTCATGTCTTTGACTTAAAACTAATATCTTTTGAGTCGAATTGATCTACTATGGGGGTAAAACTCTTCCAAAAATGATTTTATTCATTTACAAGATTTAAACTCGAAACTTTATTTAAGGAAAATAAGTGTTAAATTATTTGAACCAACTAATTGTTGGTAATATTACTATTATTTTTTGCTTTCATACTTTTTTTTTCTTAGTGAAGTAACTGAATGTGATATATATTCTGTTTTTTTTTTGGTACAGATATATATTCTGTTTAGTTTTCTCTTAATTAGTTCAAATGGCTTTAACAAATATGATCTTGCCGGATTCTAGATTAACTAAGACCTGAGCCTTGGTCACGTGTTAGCCAACCCTAAATCAGGGTCATTAGACAACCCTAAATCAAGGTCGTTAGACAACCCTAAATCAGGGTCGATTTCAATCTTTCTCCATCAAATTTAGGTTTCCTATATTTCCTTGGTATATTTATTAGGTTCATCGTTGTTGTTTTCAAAACAAGAAACTCAGATTCAAACTGCGGAGCCTTCCTCATGCATTGAATGATGGTTAAAAATGCATACTCCCTCAATTTATGAATAATTACTATCATTTTAGGAAAAAAAATTTATTTCATATTAATTGCCGTTTTACAAAATAAAAAAAAAATATTTTTTTACTAATTTATCTTTCTCTCTCAACTATTTTCAAGTTACTTTAATGAATTTTTAAATAATTTACAATCTTAAGAAAATGATAATTTAATCATATAATCAATTTTTTTGCTTAAATTTTAAGAGATTTATTAACTTTTTTAATTTTTGAATAATAATAACTTAAACAGAAACGGAAAGAATATATCTCTTAGCTATTAATAATACCAATATCACAGGCGATCGAATTTTATACAAATTAGAAACCATGTTGACTAATAATAAGTCTGATTTATTTTAATCAAACAACTTGGATTTATCTCTCTTGATCCCTTAAATTGATATCTCTTGTAACGTAGAATCTGTCTGCCCTCTTGGCTCTTACCTATGAACACAATCCCACATGCCATATTCATGGGCATCGGCTTCTTTCACTGCCGGAGAAAGTGGGTTGCAGAATAAACAAACATTTTCTACTTAAAGTCAAATCAGAAGCTTAGTGAAAAAAAAAAAAGGGCACGAGAACAGTTTAATCACTTAGCTTAATGGGAGAAGGGAAGGTACTACTAATGCCATGCTCATGTCGCCAACTACCTGTACTTCTTTGGGCTTATTGGTGGTGGTGGGTGATTAACGTGTTTTTGTCTTTTTCTTGAGATAGTTTGGTGGAGGGTTCATCTTGCAACATTGTCAATGGCCCCTTCTATCATTACCCTAATAAAATAAAAACTGAAAAGGTGAGCTAGCTCTCCCATAGATATTAAGGACATCAACTCCCTAAAGAACCAAAAAGAGAAAAAAAAAACAAAAAAGGAAAAACAGCAAGGGTTTTAATTAAATTGCAAATCAGGATGAAAATGATTAATTTTTCCATAAATTAAACAAGACCATGGGATGTATCAAGTATTCCACAGAAAAATGAAGAAAAACCATATACCAAGAAATACAATCATATAACACAAATAAGGTTTCCATTTGTTTCGTTTATAGTTTAAGTAATTCTTTGTTCCTATATTATTACTTTCTAGGCAAAATTTCGAGATCCCAAGCGCAAGTTTGAAGTCTCTGAGGATAAAATATATGCAGGTTTAATTGGTTGATAGACGAGTAGGTCACCGGAGCCATTTTTCTTTGCAACAAAGTCAATTCCGAGACCAGGTACAGGGTCCTCGTCCTAGTCCTGGCGTCCTACAATTCCTTTCCTCCACTGACTTGCTCTGTCTTGTAACACCAACCATTTTTTGCCTATATAAGTCAACTAATCCCATAATTTCCTCTTGTCACGGCAGGTTTGCTGATTATCAAAAGCTGTTTCCTGTTTTCAGTTCTTTAGGAGTTCAGTGATTAGTCTATACTTCTCTGGGACTCTGAGACAAAAGAGGAGCAGGAAATGGCTGTAGGAGGTTTCGCCGTGGACGGACCTGTCAGCGGCGACTACAACGGCAAGATCACGGCGGCGGTGGTGATCACCTGCATCGTTGCTGCCACAAGTGGCCTCATATTTGGCTATGACATTGGAATTTCAGGTGCGGTTTCGTCTGTCGTTTCAAAACTTTATCTGATCATGAAAAATTAATATCAGCTATATATCTACCTACAGTCGTACACTGTTCTGGTAATCGATGTTTGGTAGGAATAGTTAGGAATAGGAAGAATAAGATCAGAATGAAACATTATCTTGAGTTACAACACTACTTTACTCATTGAATTAAATTTTCTTCTTTCTTTAATGAAAATTCATCTTTGGAAAACACAAATGAGAAAGATTTGAGTGTCGGGATTCAGTCATAAATCATAATGCGCATTTAAGTTCGTTTAGCAGTTTTGTTCTTGATCAGATGGAGCCGTTTCAGTACTGACAGTAGTAAATATCTTTACTCCCTCTGCCTTATGCCTTATTTATATGTCTCCTTCTCATGTTCTTATTTATCTGTTTTCTTCTAAGAGTTTTATTTGTCTTTTTTTATTTGTTCTAATCTAACATTAATTATTAATTTTTAAAATTACCCTTTTAAACTTCTTTTTCTTTCTCTTAGTTCTTTCTCTTAAATAAATACTATTTAAGTTCTTAAATAAGAGAAAGAATTGAAGAAGAAAATAGATAGGAATAAAATAAAAAACCCAAGGTAAATATGTATGAAACTACTTTTCTTATTTTATGTAAAATGGTTAATGAGGATAGATAAATAGGAAGAGAGAGTATCATTTTTTGTTTCCTAGTATCTTAAAATTTAATTTCTATCCTCCGTTTAGAATGAAAAGGCAGAAATGAATTATGTTAAAAAGGGAGCTTCTCATAAATCTCGAAGCTGTCCTTCAGAGTGGCTAAATTTCGGGAAAATTAGAAAAACCAGGGGAGAATCGGGGAATATGTTAGTTCCATTTTCCAGAACATGTGGAAATTGTAACTCAACCATGGTTTGTCTTACACTTCGGAAGTAGTAGTTTAAGGTTATCACCTTCCCTTGGAAGTATAAAATCCTTCCCCTAAATATGGTTAAAAACAGTCTGGCACTTATTTTCCTGGATTATAGAACTGTCTCTAGATGAGGATAAAACAGACTGTAATAAGTCGACACTTTGTAACTTTGACTGGTGGATGCATGGCATTGGCGGTTAGTTTGCATGTTACAAGCTTTCCTTTTTCTTTTTTCCTAAAAACCTAAATGGGTTTGTGAGGACTAGTCAATTATGGACAGCTAGAGTTGAAAGGATAAATTTAGTACCGTATTATGGTTTGCCAAATAGCCCAATTTTCAGAACCGGATAGCTATCAGTATCAATGATTTGAATGAGCATACTTTTTCAAATGAAACATAGATAAGCATGCAAGTTATTCTTCATCATTTGGTTTAACATCTTTTTCACTGGAAAACTACCAACCTAACTAGTGGCTAGTAAGTGGACAGGAAGAACCTCAAAATTGGGTCAATTATTAATTAACATAATACAATTTCAGTAAGACCTCCACCTCTTTGGCCAGGTTAAGTGAGGTCACCAAGGCAGTGGTTTCAACCCCTGCCATCTCCCTTCCCCGTTTGTACCAAAAACAGAAAAATACAATTTCAGTACATAATATATAATTTTTGCCCAATAAGTACATGGTACTCTGCTTAGAATCCCTGTTTCAGGATGGGCTCTGCCTTCAATTTTACTTCTTAATTCTTGTAAGTTACTAGCCTCTAGTTGAAGCAACTAGCCCGAGCAATGAAGCTGCCAATCAATAAAGATAATGAGACAAATTCTTAGCTTAAGGCCTCAGACTATATGCTAATTCTGATGAAACTGAATCTTCTTAATGCTTGACAAAATTAACAGGAGGTGTAACAACTATGCAACCATTTCTTCGAAAGTTTTTTCCATCAGTGTTAAGGAAGGCCGCGGGGGCTAAAACAAACATCTACTGCATGTATGATAGCCAAGTTTTAACGGCATTTACTTCTTCACTCTACATTGCTGGTTTGGCTGCATCACTGGTCGCTAGCCGCCTCACTGCGGCAATTGGTCGCAGAAACACGATGGTGTTAGGTGGCCTTACCTTCCTTTCTGGTGCTGCCATCAACGGTGGCGCAGCTAATATTGCAATGCTTATCTTAGGCCGTATCTTACTTGGATTTGGAGTTGGTTTCACCAACCAGGTAAATATGTAAAGTCAACTCAGCATGTGTGTGATAGCTAGCATGCACGTGAAAGCAATTTATCCAACGGCACTTTTATTTTTTAATTTAAAAAGTTACTTTATAATAAAATTAAACGTTAAAATTCCTTCTGAATTATACAATGAAGGCAACTCCTGTATACCTATCCGAAGTAGCACCACCGAGATGGCGAGGTGCCTTCAACACGGGCTTCCAATTCTTCATAGGCATCGGGGTTGTGGCAGCCAACTGCATAAACTATGGCACTGCCAAACGCAGCTGGGGCTGGCGCCTTTCTCTTGGCCTCGCTGTTGTACCCGCTGCCATCATGACAACAGGCGCACTCCTCATTTCGGACACACCCAGCAGCCTAATAGAACGAGGCAAAGTGGAACAAGCCCGACACTCTCTTAGGAAAGTCCGAGGGAAAGATTCTGATGTCGAATCCGAGCTTGCGGAGCTTAAGAAGGCCAGCGAAGTGGCCAAAGAAGCCAGTCGAGAACCCTTTATGACGATATTCGAGAGGCAATACAGGCCTCACCTGGTCATGTCCATTGCCATACCATTTTTCCAACAGGTTACTGGGATTAACATCATTGCATTTTATGCACCGGTTCTGTTCCAATCGGTTGGTTTCGGGAATGATTCAGCTTTGATAGCAGCTATTATTCTTGGATTGGTTAATCTTGCCTCAATCCTTGTGTCCACTGGGGTAGTTGATCGGTATGGTCGGAGGTTTTTGTTCATGGAAGGTGGAATACAAATGTTTGTCTGTCAGGTATGCATTCAAAATTTCCCTGCTTCTAATCCATTGTTATGCCTTATTGGGCTATACTCTGGGCCCAATTTCAGGCCCAAAAAGACCCATCTCCAATTGCTGAAATCTAACTGAATTTGGTGTTCTTTTTTTGGAAATTTTGGCTAGGTGGGGGTGGCACTGGTGCTAGCACTTACAACCGGAGTTTCAGGCACCAAGGAAATCAGCAAGGGCTACGCCATACTGGTACTAGTTCTAATGTGCCTATACGCAGCTGGGTTTGGTTGGTCTTGGGGCCCTCTCAGCTGGCTCATTCCAAGTGAAATTTTCCCAATGAAAATTCGGCCCACAGGCCAAAGCATCAGCGTTGCTGTCAACTTTGCAACCACCTTCGTGCTCTCCCAAACCTTCTTGACCATGCTTTGCCACTTCAAATACGGCACCTTCTTGTTCTACGCCGCTTGGATCGCCTTGATGACCCTTTTCATTGCTCTCTTCTTGCCCGAAACCAAAGGAATTCCTCTCGACTCCATGAATTTAGTTTGGGAGAAGCACTGGTATTGGCGTCGCTTTGTTCGTCATTAAATGCTAAGCCCAATGATTAATATTAATTAAGGCAGTATATATGCTGGAAGCTGGAACTAAGGGCAGCATTGATCGTTTCTTAACATTTTCTCCATTTACTTGCCACATTTAATTCTTCCGGAGCAATTACAAAATTTACCTTAATCATATGATTTCCAATTAATACTGATATAGGTGAGTCCGATGTTCAATACTCCCTTCGTTCTTATATATTTGATTTATACCTAGTGTTTCCTTTTATTTGTCCTTTTATAATATCAATAAAATATTAATTAATTATTTTCAAATTTATTCTTCTTTAGAATTGTAAGAACCATTAAATGCAGTAATTGTAACATTAAGTCAACTAACTTGTAAAAAGAAGAGAGAATGAAATAGATTTAAGGTAAATTTGAAAAATGAAATAAAATTTGTATAGAATTTTATTACTCAATTAACTTTTTTAATCGAAGAGATTCAGTTATTTGGGTTAGATATATAAGAGCAGAGGGAATGTCTCTTAAATACGATACCAAACTACCTTTTATCATCTGAACTAACCATAACTAACTTCTTTTAATACGACAATCACAAGACATGAGAAAAACTTTAGGTGTTTCCATATATTTGTTTGATATGGAGATGATCTATATACGGCAACATGCATGCATTTGTATTCATATCAAATGACATACATAGAGAGATCCAGCCTCTCATCATCATCATTATCAATCAATCAATTAATGAGAAACATGTGATTGGGCCACACTAATCTGCCTCTGCCGCCCGATGTTGATGCGATTATATTGCATTAATAACATAGGAAAGGCTCTAGTTTTCAAGTTGTATGCAGAGTGTTATATATTCAAGCCTAGCTGCAACAGTACGTTCTTTTTCAAGCAATAGTAGAAATCTTTCAAAAACGATGGGTACCAGAACTAATAATTTTGGAAGGTGAGACAGCAAGTTTTAATACCTTGCTATTAGGCTATAACCCAGCTTTCCGTACCTAACCCTGGGTCTCTCTTCTTAGCTCATGTTAATTACCATAGTTTGTTAGTTTCCCTTCTCAAGGTTTCTTACCCTTTTTTCTTTTTTTGCTTATTTTAAGTGGTATTTTCCGGTAAAATTTGGGTTGTCGATTATCCTTATATCCGAGCTGGGTGTCTTCACCTATTACCAATTGATTTTGGTTAAATATGGTTTAACATGAGATATCAGAGATTATATCTATTGCTTCCGATTAGTTTGTTCACCCTATTTATTTCAGTTGTTATATATGCTACTGGACTTATATGTATGCGATATCGCATATCTATTAAATTGACTTGCATGTGTTTCTTATATTCAAGTTAAGTCTTAATATGATACGTATAATCAACACATACAGAACTCGATCATGTAAGATTAGAAATACTAATTAAAGTTTTTAATTATTGCCTTGAAGGTGGTTAAGAATATTCAACATGAACATTTAGGTTCAATAGCCTTTTTAATTCCTTTTGACCTCGAAATCAAATCTCAAAGTTTAAATTCTTACCCCTTCAACTTACCTACCGATAAGAATAAATAACTTATATATACGTACACACACATATGGCACCGCATAAAGAGGTAGTAGTTGTAATATTGGAGGTACAAAGCTTAATTGGCTTGATACATAAATCATGGAGACTCAAATTATGTAGCAAACATTTGTTGACCAACTCGGTTGAATATGCAAGTGCCAAAGTTGCTGCGTTAAATTAAATTTAGCGACAATTTTAGATGTAATTTTTGAGTACACATTTAATTTGCTTTAATTACGTTAAATGTACGTAATTAAGTTTCGATCAACAAAGGAGTCAAAATTTCCTTCCCAAAAATGACAATACAATTGGTTTCCATTTTGGAAAACAAGTTTCATGAGATTCTCGATTTATTGACCTTTCGGCCTCATGCAAAAGAGACAGGGTGAAACAAGGGGAAACCAAGGAGCCTTAATTTGAAGCTTGGCGTACGTGGGGTTGGCTGCCGGCTGGTTATTACTAGTATGTGTGTATATAAATATGGCGTTGACTTTGGACCTAAAATACCTTAATTTTGGGGCTACCCTATAATTTTGGGGCTACCCTATAATTTAAGTGTTATAGCCCTTATACGATACTCCATCTGTTCCTTATTATCTGTCCATGTTAACTGCTTCACACAGAGTAAGAAAATTAGTTAGGGTTTAAAATTTTATATATTTTTACTTTTACTTTCCAATTTTATCCCCCCTCTCTCTTCCCATCTTGGCCTATGGATGGAAAGAAGAAAACTCAATGCATTTAAGAAAAACAGAGAAGTTTGGAGAGAGAGAGAGAGAGTGGAATGGTAACTTTGAAAAACTATCAATTAATACTAAAACATGAACAAATAAAAATGGACAAAAAAAATCTCAAAATGAAACAGATAGTAATAGTAAGGGACATAGGGAGTATATTTTCGTCCTACTAGCTACTATGTAGTTTGTTTAATTTTTGTGACCAATTACTGCGGCTATTTATTAAGGCTTCGTAAATGATGAATCATATTGAAAACTTTATACGTACTATGATTTTTTGTATTTTGTCTCAAAGGATGCCTCGTTATTATTATATTATTAATTAATTCGAACTTATTCGTAGAATTAAAATTTCAAGTTTAAATCTTGAGATAGATGGAATGAAGACGATTATCATCTATCGTGTTTTCCAGTATCAATGAATTTATGCGAGCTGTAAAGATATGTGATATATCTTTTTCTTTTCCTTTTTTTTTTTTCTCTTTTGAGGAAAGAATGTGATGTTTCAATTCAAAAGTGGTTCATCCTCCATATTTCAAAACAGTGAGATAATTAATTGTGATCGGAGGAGTTTGTATTCATTTGTGATTTATTATTTTTTATATTAAAAGATGTATATATCCGGTTTTCGATCGACCTCACCTAGCCTAGTGGTCAGGCATTGAGGGATGGTTATCAAGAGGTAGGAGCTTTGAATCGAACCCATGACGAACTTTACAAATAAGTGTGTAATTATCAATTCAATTATATATATATATATATATATATATAAAAGTGTAGACTTCTTTAGTTCATTATTAATTTAATTTAACATCATTTAAAATTATCTCATTATTTTATTAAATTTAGAGATATAATAGAAATTTAACCAATAATTATTTACTTTATTTATTTTAAATATCTTAATAATTACAACCCTAAAATTACATGTATGTCTTGTTAAAATCATCTTATACTATTATTAAATTATTAAATTGTAAGAGGTGTGATAAGTAAATTACAATTTTTACTTCAAAAAGGATTTTAGTTAGCCCTATATAAAAAAAATTTAAACATTCATAATGCTCATATTTTACCACAATCCTTCACAATTCATATTATTAAGTATTCTAATTCATACTATTTTATATGAATATTGAAATTATACATAAATTATATTATAATGTATTTAATTAACATATATTATTTTCTATATATATATATATATATATTTATAACCGTCATATTTTTTCTGTTTATAATAATAGGTAGTGTACGAGGAATTATAATCTATTATTAGTATATAGGAGTATAGTTTTCTGACAATGATGATGTGAAAAAATAATTAATTTGGGATATGAAATCTAACTCCGAATTAGTGAGAATCCAGTATAATTACGGATATCATGAGATTTATAAATAATAATAATAATAATAAGAATAATATAATAATAGTAATAATAATAATAATAATAATAATATTAGTATATAGGAGTATAGTTTTCCTGGTTTGTTAATATGAAACAGCATCGAAGTTTGGAAAGTGAATGGAAAATATAAAAGGGGAAGTGGAGAGAGATGTCCCCTTGATAGCTAGCTAGACAAACTTAATAAAAATGCACCACCAACCAACTGTGATTGAAAACTATCTTTATGCCTGCCCGGTGCCCAGGTACTGATCTAATTACATGCTCCCTTTATTTCAGAATATAAGTTTATTTTTGATTTTTTTATCAATCAAATTTATCTTTGATTGTTATTTATGAAAAAAATTATATATAATTAAAATTTCAAAAAATATATTTTGAGAAGTTCATGATCTAAGGTTTACAAATATTATTTTTAAATTTTTTTTACTTTATATTTTTATAGAAAATAATGATCAAAGATGAAGTTGTTTGACCAAAAAAGTTAAAAATAGACTTATATTCTGGGATAGAAGGAGTAAGGTACATCAGGTAAATAAATAATTTTTTTAAAATGGAAATTAAATTGTAGGACCCAATTCATAGAACTTATCTAAGCAAGTATACTGAAATATTATAGGGATCCCCATCAAAAACTTGTAACTACTTGATCAAAAATAAATGCAGCATTGCAGTTCTATTTGACATATATTGATGAATCCTTGCATAAATATTCATCGTTTCTAAATGTTTGTGGCTGGCCCCCTTTCTCTCACACAATTGTGTACTTTCTTCACTCTTCAATATCTATACAATATGTTAAAGTTATTCCATAGTGTTTCCAAAGACTAACACGTGACGTTCTCTACTTAGGATTTTTCCCTTATGCTCCCAAAAACTGACACGTGACACTCTAATAGAGCTTTACAATAACAAAAATATGGTGTTAATTCTTTTTGTGAAGAAAAGAAAAAAAAAACCCATTCACCTTCTATCATCTCTTCAGTTCCGATGGTTGTATTTGGGCATTTGACTTTGCTGCCATTTGGTTTCCAAATAATCTCATGGTCATTTACACCTCTTCCCTTTTTCTTTTCAATCTTGCATTTTCCTTTGAGGAATTTTCTTCTAACCAGGTATATTTTTGAAAAAAAAAATTTACACCCTATTATTTCATAATTATTTACAACTTAGATTTCATTTCACTTCTAATGATCACTTTTTTTCAATCCGATTTCATTTCACTTCTAATTATCACTCTTTTTCGATCCTTTTATATTGTTGTGGGACGTTTCTCCCACATGATTTTTTTTAATATTTGTTGCAATCATTCATGAGTGAAAAACTATAAATGGCTATGAATTATTTTGGGAAGAACTAAACTTCAAATTTTTTTTATTCGAACCTATTTATTTATATACTAACTTTTTTAAAATCTAAAATTGTAAACTTTGAATCCGATTTGATTTAGTTTATTACTCTATTTCTTGTGTAATTGCAGGGAAAAACCAAAGGTTTAAAGTAACACATAATAATTAATTAATAAAAAAAGAAAAGAATTTTTGTTATGATAATTTTCGGAAAAGAATCCTATTATGCATAAATTCAAGTATAATAAAGTGAAGATGACTGTTTTCTGAGACAATATTAACTCCATTATTATAATAGACCTACATCTATTATTAGAGGCAACCAATATATTCAACTAAGTCCTAAATGTACCCGCAGCGTTAGCGCGGGACACCCTACTAGTATATATATATATATATATATATATATGATTGCTACCTTCTTCAGTCTTTTATTTCTTCTTTGAATGAGTTTGACTCCTTCTCTTTACTTCTCTCATCTTTATCTCTTCCACTTCTTTTGTTTTTGCAATTATTGTGTATTTAATTAGTTTCATCCCATGTTAGTCGACGACTGCTTCCTTGTTGTACTAGCTAGAAACATATTCATACAATAGAAAAGAGGAATATTCAAGTTGCACCAATGAAAAAATTTAATTAGTTTTACAATTTCTATAAATAATCTATATACGTACAAATGAATCTTAAAGAATAACAATAGCTACTTCCATGAAATTAGTTCTAGTTAGCCAGCAACGCTATATATATAATGAAACTTAAACCTAAGATCTCATATTTCAGGAATGCATGCATATCAACCACTTGAAAAACTTGCACTAACTACTTAAACCAAATGTTCGGATCAAGTTAACAACGTAGTTAAATCAATCTATTGTTGTCTGTCAAATGTTTTTCTTTTGTGTACTTACGGTATGTGTTGTGTTGATAATTTACATTGTCATAGTTGATCAGTTGTTTGGTGTAGTAATTATTACGGGGACAGTGATCAGGTCAGAAACATAGTACTGTGTATGTAGAGAGAGCAAGTAATCAAAACTGATGATGGACGATGACTGCAATGGGATGAGTTGCTCTCACTGTCGCACATAAATAGCCTCTCATCCGCCATGTTACACGTTCTGCTTCTCACATATTTAAGGTGACTTTATGGCTTTCTACCGCCTTTTGACTATCAGATAACCAAAACTACGAAATCAATGCCACAATTTTCATGATGTTTGAAACTTCGGTATAATATATATATGCTTATATACTCTTATATTTCACTATCCATCGTTTTTTTTCTTCTTTTCTTGTACAGAAGTCAAAAAATAATTAGAACAAGACCTTGAATTTTTCTTCTCTTTTTTTTTTTTCTGACCAAGACTATAGCTTCGATTAATGTTTCACACTTGATTATTTTGAAGATTTCAATTAATTCATCACCAACACATGAAAAGAGAGTATATATCATTAAAGCTTGAGCCTTAGATATATGATAGTTCTACACGATCGCACACCCTTTTATCATTTGAGCTGAATACCTAAGTAGTAATTAATCATTAATTTTCATGTTCCAAATTGTGTTGATTATATATAATATATTCAATGATGAAATTCTGACATGCATCATCCATTTTCAATTTCAATTCTAAAAGCAATCCCTTTTCAGGCAAATATATATATAGATTTGTAGTTTTGTACCTATAACTGTTACTATTATCTTCAATTAAAGAAGACTATGTATATATGTATGTATATTACACATGCTTGCATCATTGATTTATGAGAGGGGGCGAAAATCGACATCAAGATATTATTATAATTAAATACAAGTGTGATAGTACTAGTATAAGCCACACCCAACAGCATTAATAACCTCTTTTATATAGAATAATTAGCAGTTAAAGAATTGTATGTGTAGTGTTTTAATTACATGTACATTTTCATAACTAACAATTAGTTGATTCAAGTTTTGACACTCGTTTTTCTCAAATAAGGTCTCAAAATCGAGTTTTATGAATAGAGAAAACCATTGCTGTGAGAGTTTTAACTATATAATGGGCCAATTAGCCTCAAATAGAATTGATCGTAAACCGTTAAAAGAATATGGATACTAGTGATTAAAAAAAATACATATTTTCATATATATATATATTCTCTGTAATTACTTTTCTTTGAGTTGACATAACAATGCCACAAAACCTCAACTGTTTAACCAAAATTTTCAAATGCAATATTCAACAAGATGCCAAAAATGGGCAAATACATATATAGGTATGGCTGGCCAATGCCAAATTACACAACTGCCAATCCCAACCATAATTTTATTTGTGATTCCATTAAATTTGTGGACTTAACTAAATAGTAAATACTAATTGCTGCTGGTATCCACTTTTACAAAGTGTCAAAATTGGGATTAAAATCCATTTTTAGGTGGTCACGTAATTTATTAGTGAGAATAGTAGATTCTGACAGTTATTCTCAAATGAAGGAAAGAAGTGATTTAATTAAATGAAACAGTGAAATTATTATGATCATAATAACATTAAGAGGGGATAGGGGGAGAGAGAGAGAAGGAAGCAGAACATAAATGAAGGGAAGAAGAGGTGGGTTGAGAGCATTAAAACAGAGAAGGAGGGGGGGGGGGGGGGGGGGGGGGGAAACCGGTGGTGAGAGTGACGATGAAAGATGTTTGAAGAAAGCGAGGTGTATTTTCAATGGTCACTCCTTGAATTCTGCATTTAAGTGAATTCAAGATGGGCAGTTAATGAAGGCAGGTAGAGCACTCTACAGACTCTTACTTGCAAAAAAGCCTTTAATGGCTTTTTGGTTTTTTGAACCCTATTTTTCTTTTCTTCCTTTTTATAATTAGGTAGCTACTACTACTAATAAAGGATTAAAATTAACTAATACTACTAGTAAGTGTTAATCGAAATGATAGCGGTCTCTATTTCGGTCAAGATGAGAATACAAGATCAATCTTCCATATAAGTATATTTGTTGGAAGGGTTTTACGCCTTTAGTTTTAATGTTCCTAATAATCCGAAAGAGATTAGTCTCATCAGGCCAATAAGGTTTGGGTATATATCTTGATAAAAAAATATTAAAACTAAATTTCCTGTAGTAGATTAAACTTCATTAATTTCGATATATTGGGAGAGAGCGTAATTAACTTAATTAGCTTACGAAGATACCCTTAGTTTGGAAAAGAAGAACGTTAAATGTTCTCTACTTCTTTTGACAATCTTGTGATGAAATGGGTTGGTCTTAATGTCATCTGCTGTCTAGTCTATTTAGGGTCCCTCGCCAATTTATATTTGGTTGGTGAAATTCGGCTAAGAACATCAGTTATCTTGTTTATAACCCCTCCCATGCACATGCTTTAGATTTTTTTTCTCATACAAAGAAACTTACCATAATTGAATTTCTTTCTTTTTTCCGCTTCCACACCCTGCCTTTTTTCCAAGTGAAAAAGGTTTTCCTCATATCACGGGCGAGTTCATGAAAGTTAACATGCATATTTACAATTTTAAGCTATAAATTTATCGAATTTGAAAGTTACTCCTTAATAATTTTTGTTTTGGACCTATTATGGGACATACAATGCATTACAAACGTATTCAATGAAATATGGGGGTTACCTTTCACTGTATCGACCTGAACTTGTAATATGTAGATGTTAACGTGGTTATATATTTAACCATGATTCGTACGGAAACGAACCGAGGAGGTTTGTTTGCTGGTCAAGAAGATAAAAAGTTAGCTCCCCAGGAGGAGATTGGAATTTTGGGACATGATCAATTGCATTTGATAGGTAAGGTGCTTTGAAAAATTAAAAAAGCGTGGGGAAGGACAATTAATAAATTTTAGCCCTTGGGGATATATATGTACTAGTGTGTGTGGGTGTTTGGCTTTTCATGTATAGCTGAAAGGGGGGTGGTGAGAGCTTTAAAAGCTTTAGTTCTTGGAGTGATTAATTCCTATAGGTCATGAGATATGGGATTTGTTTAATAGCAAAGGAAGGGTGTTGAGAGCTTTAAAAGTTTTAGTTCTTTGAGTGACCCAATTGTGGAAGTCGGAGTTATTGTGTTATTAAAGATCCATTGGCATTCAAGACCTTCCCCTTCAACTGTATACAGACTCTCCACATTTAATGACCTCCCCCTTCCCACACCTCTACTCTCTTCCCCATCTCACCGCCTTTCTTAAGTAAACCAAAACAAATTTTGGCTAACTCTCTGGCTTTTGGCTTTCGGCTTTTGGCTTGGCTCAATTTGAGTTGATAATTACTGATTCACTCTGTACGTGTATGTATTATATAAATACTTATTACACTGACTATTTACTTTATCTTAACGTGTTTTTCGTATTTGACATTTTACAATTACATAGGGATGATATATGATCCTAAGACCTAAATGTTTTCTATGTTTGACATTTTATCTTGAGTTCATGTAACATAAATTGTCATGGTTTGAAAATCCATGGTAAGATTAGGTAATGTCACGTAAGCAGTGGAGTTTATCTATATTGCAGGAGCTTTTAGGAGCCATCAAGTTCGGGTGTATATGCATGTACAATTGACCAAAGAGAGAGGTTGGTTAGAACTTCACATCTTAGCTTTGAATAGTAGCAGCTTGGAGCTGTTTTAGTAATTTGAAGAGCCAACTTGGAATGCACGTTATGCATAGGTAGGCCCTCTTTTTGGGGTTTTCTAGCTTCGAAAAACTTGCCCTGTTGGATTCTTCCTTTGCAGTTATATATGCTATTGCCTGCCTTCGACACCCCCAGATTCAGCCTATATAACCACCAATACATTTCACCATTTGATCACTCTCTCTCTCTCGCTGTGTGAAAAGATAGAAAGAAATTAAGAGAGATCAGCTAGCGGAAAAAGCTTTTGGAGTTAATTCTATGGTTTCTTTACAAGCCCCTTTCTCTCCAGACATGAGCAAGACAAGCCTGGATGATCAGTTAGAGAATTCCTCAAAGAAGAGAAAGTTGGATCATGAGCCACAAGGTGAAGAAACTTTCGAGAAGCGATCAAAAGCAGAAAGCACGAAAGCCCTGTTTGATGATATGGAGCTACACCTCGAAACTCCCTTACCTTTGGAGTGGCAAAGATGTCTTGATATTCAGGTATATATAATACTAGTATGTCATATGGACCTTCTCTTTTCACATTTCCAAGGTAAACCCAGCAGTAATAATACTGTTACATAAGTAAAACTATCTACAATAACCTTATTATTCTTTTGGTTTTCCTTCGTTATAGTCAGGACAGATACACTTTTACAATACAAGGACTCATACGAGAACTTGTAAGGATCCGAGGAGAAGCCCTGAGCCAGCAGGGCCCGGTCACATGAGCTTAGACCTTGAACTAAACCTACCATGCGATTCAGTGAGGAATATTAATGCAACAGATGATAATAACAACCAATTCAACAAGCACAACTCTTTTTTTATCCCTCCGAAGGGCGGCGGTCGTACTTCAGTAGTTGATGATAAGAAGATCAACTCTTCGGGAGGATTAACACGGCAGGGCCTGTCGTGGTTGGCGGTGGAGGAAGACGATCAGCAACAGCAAGAGATGGTGGCGACTGTGTGCATGCGATGCCACATGCTGGTGATGCTATGCAAGTCATCTCCTGCATGCCCTAATTGCAAATTCATGCATCCACCAGACCAAGGCCCTCCCACACTCCTCAAGCAAAGGCTTAGCCTCTTGTGCTAGTAAGGATCAAAGATTATCATCAAGTTTTAAGTTGAGGATATAGCATATATCCACTCCCAACTCCAACCAAAGCATTTTAAGTTTGTATTTCGTCATCTTGAAAATAGCTAAATAGTCATTGTCTAGAGGTTCTAGCTAATATAATCTTATAAATATATATAAGCTCTTCAATCTCCATTGAAAAATGTCTACTCCGAGATCAGAAAGAGAGAGAAAAGAAACTAATTAACTTACATAATGTACTGACTTGTGTAATGTAGATATGGTACTGCTTTATATTTCAAATTTTGTTTAAGCGATCTGCCATTAATTATGGTGTGTAAGAAAACGGTGGCTCACTCAATTCCACCAAATCTAACTGTTCTTTTGTTTATCCCAGCTATCCCTCTAAATCACCCTCTCTTACCTCTGATGGTTAATTAATGGTTTGCCTGTTTATATATAAGCTAAGAAGGCGGCTCTCGAAACCTGGATTTCAATGTACCTGTTTTCTTAGTTTGCCTTACAACATATTCCATAATGATCACCACTTTGTTCATTCGCTCTCTAACCAATCATCCAGATAACAGAGCAAAAATGCAAAGGAGATAGTAAAAAATTAGTAGAGATAAGCACTGATCTTACCCCATCAAGCCTGCTTCAAGGTTTGATAGGCCTAGTGATATAACTATCTCCTCACTTTTGTGTAAGCATTCTCTTATATAAATAGACATAGCACGGACTTCAGTAATAAGGTGGAAAACATTTATTCCCTTCTGTCAATTAAGCCAGAACTCACAAAAGATTTTGTTTGACCTCCTCTTCTTAACAACGTTTTAGCATTGTGAAGGATGATATTTACACTTCCATTAATGGTATTTATAGTTACAGCAGCAGCCTTTATTTACAGCAATTAATTTACAGTATATCAGTTAAGAGCTATTGATCTCTCGGACTGCTGGTAGAAGATAATGAGGAGCATTGGCCACACGTGATAGTTGCTCTGAAGATGTAATTTCCTTTACCCTTCTTTCATTTATTCAATATGAATATATGATTAATGCATGAGAGATTTCTCTCGCCAGTTTGCTGTAACAGAGCATTTCAAGGGTGCTGAAACAGAAACAGGCCGTCTTCAGTTCCTCCCCTGCTGGAGTTTTCCTGTTTTATATTAATGCCTTGGAGATGTTGCATCACTTTCAATTTTTTAATCATATGAATGAGGCAATCTAAGGAGGAAGAGAGATTTGAGCCTTAGATTAAACTCTCTGAAAGAGGAGTAAAATGTTAGCCGAAGTCTAGATCTGTTTTTGAAGTTTTGGTTGATCGATCCCTGGTAATTCATTTTGAGCTTGTTCTTCAACTTTATTATGCAGGTGACTTTCACAGAGCTGCATCTCTCATTTCTTGCACTTTCTAACAAATGTTTGTGCTTAAATATCCTCGGAGGTAATGGTCCTCATCCCAACACATAATCTAATCATTCTTAATTCCTCTGTTTATATGTTAAATTTTCCGTTTTGTTTTCCTGTTGCTTCGACAAATTGATAAGCTCCCTGATCAACTCTCATAACCGAGCTAACAGTCCATGCTTGAAGATTTTCTGGGAATCAAAACAGATATCTTTCCATTTATTACATCATCTGTAAAAGGATTTATGGTAGCTCTGGAGTTACAGCTGATAGACACTCCATGTGACTTCGATTGGGACTGCTAATATTATTTGTTCCAATTATGTCTATTCAGGGTGTTTTCACAGTGTCGGGAATATTAGACTCTTTTATTTTATATACCTTGCTCAAAAATCAATCAACAAGAATATGGAAATTGGTAAATTTAGTTGATACATCCAGCTAGCTAGGATGAGTTGCTGCTATTTCGTCCGCCAGTAATTGGCGCTTGGGGGAAAAATATCAAACCAGGAGAATGAAATGACCACGACCATGTACTTAATTAGTTGTTCAGTTATTAGCTTCTTCTTCTAATCATGACAGAAATTTTGATTTTGATACATTCCATGGTTGAATTAAGACTGATTCATAGTTCATAAATTTAAAGAACTTCAGAGAATCAGAACTCAGAAACTTTAATTTGTTGTTGACTGTTTTACAATGAAAAGATTTCGGTTGAATTATACACTGTTTTTTGTGCATGCTTGAGCTTCCTTCTTGATCCCCAAGCTACCTCCATTTCCTAAATTTTCTACAATAATGCTAATATCTTGGAGCTAATCAATCTGAAATTGAGCAGGAACAGTTTTTATGGATACTTATGTATTGTTAAAAACGAAAAAGAACCTTTAAGAACTGACATCAAAACTTTCTAAAGTAGAACTTCAATCATACCTCTTAGTTATGTAATATTCACCGGCACAATATAAGAAAGTAGTTTACCACGTAAGAAGGCTGCTGGCGTGTGGTAGAAATCTGCACGACAACAAGTCGTCAATGTTGTCCAAGATTTCAGTACTCTTTCCTGTCTTCTCCTCGAATGCCCACAATCCTTTGCTATCTTTCCTACCGGCTTTCGCGCGCGCCCACAGAAATCTCCTGCAGTCAATGTCAAACCAACCAAACAGAGGATATAGCCACCCATCCAAGTTGATTCTGGAAATCCTAATCCATTCACTATCATGCAAGTCCTTCAATATGCAAGTAGTTATTTCCCTAGTGAATGTCTTCCTCTCAAGAAGAATTGAACATAATTTATCTCCCATTCCTTTAAGAAAGCAAGCTTTACCGCATGGTTCAACGGGAACATGAATGATGCCAGTCGTTTCGTGGTTGAGATCTGTGTAGCCAATGTATCGACCGCGGTGACGCCAGCTCTCGTTAACCCAATAAACAACTGTGCCGGCACAAATTGAAGTAGCTGGTCTTCCCCGAAACAAATCATCATTTAGAATTGAACCATCTATTCTTCTCCAAGAGATAAGATCACCACTTAGTGTCATCACATGCAAGCAATAATTTCTCGTTCTTTCTTCTGATGAGTAACTTACGACTTTGAATTCCCCCGTACGTGGGATCCGTGCCATACGGTAGACTGCGTCTGGGTTAGAATTAGGTGGAGGTGTTAGTTTCAGCGACTGATTAGTAATAGGGTTTGCAACCCACCACTCGGACAAACCCTGAAGAGCTAAAACAACACCTCCTGAAGAACAAGTCAATATTAACTTGCTAGGGAACATATCCTCAATTTCTTTTATGCGTAATCTTCCGTCTTTCATGTAAAGGAATTGCATTCGTCGGCATTTGGCATCCCGTCGTTTTTGAACCAAGAAGCCTGCTAATTTTGTGTGATCGAATTGAGTCTTGATAAAGCTGGGGTTACGAACAATTTTATACCAGCTCCCGCAAACGTACCTTGCGTACTTGGCCAGAGATACAGCAGGAACCCAAGTCAGGATGTTCCAAATTATCTCTTCGGGGAGGTCTTCAAATTTCACGAGTCTTTTCTTTCTTCTTTCATACACGACCATCTGCTTGCCCTCCTCCATGTCTTTTGGGTCTGTGAATTCAGGTTGCCTAAACCTAGTTTCTCTAATCAAATTCCCAATAAGCTTTCGTGAAGGAAATATTATCAAATATACCTTCATAAATCAGCCGACTGCTACTAACAAAGGAGTTCTGAAACAAGACGATATGTTAGGATTTAGGAAACCCTAATGGGCCAGGCCTTATGCCTTCGTCTAAGGAAAAAATGTTGCTTGGGGCAATTGATCTCTTGGACTGTTGGTAGAAGATAATGGGGAGCTTTGGCCACACGTGATAGTTGCGCTGAAGATGTAACTTCCTTTACCCTTCTTTCATTTATTCAATAATATGATTAGTTGCTTTCGCCAGTTGACCGTAACAGAGGATTTCAAGGGTGCTGAAACAGAAACAAATCGTCTTCAGTCCCTCCCCTGCAGGATTTCTTCTTTTATATATGAATGTGGGAGCCTAAGCCTAAAGTTGTGTTACATAAAAGGAAAATATTTACAATTACAAGACGACTAACCACAAAGGACTTGTGAACCAAGACGGATGTTAGGAAACGCTACTGGGTCGGGCCTTGGGCCTTCTTATATATATAAAATAAATAGAAATCCTCTAAGAAAAAAAATGTTGATTCGGGGGGGAAGAGATTAATTTGTCACACTTGTAATATCTCGAAACAATATTCTTATAAGAAAAAAAAAAAAACTAAGAAAAGAGGAGATCTCTACGCAGCCATTTGAGTAAGAATTACTGAATTAGAAGCCAAATACTTTTGTACTTTATAGATCAATTAATTTTCCTCATTTCAATTGTAAGTTTGTAGTTGTAACCAAAAAATTGTCCTCATTTCAAAATAAATAAGTACAAACAATAGTACTGGTACTAGAATAAAAGAAGGAACGCTTACGCCATAAAAAAATATGTTCAAAAATTTGGTTTTCCCTCGCTTTCTGGAGACTATTTAAGATCAGAGTCCATACTTCAAGTCTCAAAAGTAGCTTTTCATTTACAGAGAGAGAGAGAGAGAATGGAAAGAACAGAAGACGAAACCAGGGAAGAGGCTCGGAAATTGCAGATCGCAACTCGCTGTGCTAAAGCTGCGCTGCTGCTTTCATCACTGAAATCAGCCATGATGGTTCGCGGCATCGAATCTGCAAACAATGACGATAGCGAGGTTAACAATCTATTTCTCTTCTTTCTTTTTACTCGAATTTTGCGTTTATTACTGTTCAGGTCTTTAATTTTTTGGTCTCGCTCGAAGCGCAGGAGGAGAAGGAGAAGATGAGGAGAGAGATTTTAAACCTGAAGGTGGACTTGGTGAAGGAGCGACTGATGATGAAGAAAATCAAACTCCGTGGATCCATGGAGCCGATTCTTCTACTTGTCTTGGTTATGTTGATTTCCAGTTTCTTCATGAAGCTAGCTCTTGATTCCTTTCTCTTTGATGATGAATCTCGCTTTTGTAATTACTGAACAAAAAAATAACTAGCTCTAGACTTCTCAAATGGTCAGTCATGTAAATCGCGTCCATTTTGAATTTGATGAAGAGAATTTAGTTGTTTGGCTGAGATCAAAGTTGCAAAACAAATTTGCTCATTCTCAATCTGTTGGTTCTGTGTTTATCCAGTTGATGATCAGAAATAGATCCCCCTGCGCCACCTTTAGAGATGGCAATTTGAGCGTCTCTGTCTCTTTACCTCAATAACTGAAATGAATAAATTATTCATTAGGAAAATAATCAAGTCCCAATAAGAATGATCCTGCTAATTCGTCCAATTAAACAGAGATTATTCATCATCCACGCACGTGTATTTGGTAACAAACGAAAGCCCGTTGGTGGAATTTGCAATTGCAAATTTAGGTTACCATAGAAGCCAAGCTGTATTTTGTTGTCTACAGAAATCACAAAACACAAAATCAAATTGGAGACAATGTAGTCTAAAGTTTGGACTTCGGAGTTTTCATCCTAACAGGGTTTAAAGGTGAAAAACAACGCCTGGCTCGTGCTCGTGCACCTCATAACCAGAGCTGATGGGCAGATAAAACCTCGAAAAGATGCACTAAAGAACCAGAAACAGCGTTAGCTTTGCTTACCTAAAGGGGCTTATTATAAGTAGAGGAGAGTTAACAAACGCATTAGCATATATTATAAGGAACCTAACGCAACCGGAAGATTTGAGATCCCATTGCGAACAAGTCAGATATACGTAAAAATTGAAAGGGAGGTTGAATTGAAAAAGATGGTTTTGAAAAATCTCCATTTTTCTAGTTAGTTAGAGTGAATTTTAGCAATAGAAACCTTAAACAAGCATCATAATGGGAACAGGAGGTAGGAATGATCCAACCATTCCTACCCGTTTGATTCTCCCAGCCTTAGGCTTTTCAATCCGGTTGATCAACAGAATGCCCAACTTATCATTCATACGCCCAGTCAGGAGACCAGACCATCGCACATTTGCATTTACAGGCAAAAAAAAAAAAAAAACTTCACAAACGAAGAAACGTTTAATCGCTCGTCCTACGTGAACAAGCTACATTTATGCTACAAGCATGTATCTGTCAGTTCATCAACCTGATTTCATCAAGGACTAGTGTCTAATAATACCGCACAGAAGTTCCAACTACGTTCCTTCTGTACAGAGACCGAAGTCCTTTATCTACAATGCAGTTTACATTCCAGGATTGTAGCAATGAAATGGTCTCAACAGAAATTGCACAAAATCAGACCACATCATATGCCTCTTGCAAGGAGAACAACAGAAGAGAATGATATAATGCATCACTTCAATTTCAACCTCTGTACTGTCCGGTGAACCATGTGAAAAAGCTCTTTTGAAACGGAAGAAAATAAGGCAGCTTTCAGGTATGAGATCAGGTACATTGGTCCTGCAAATTTTAAGCGTCAATGGTGAGGTAAATTTACAGTAAATTCGTAGATGAAATCATGTCTGTGGAAAAATGAGAAGATGATTTGCTTGAGAATATCTTATGACAGTTTGGGATCTATCCCTTTTACAATAATTAGATGCTAAACCAACACAAGTGGACAGGCCACTCAAATCAAGCCTGCCAATGTCGAACTTTAAATTCAAATTATTAGCAGCTCTTGACGCAGAATGATAGGCAGAACAAATTTATTAATTCACTTGGAATATTTTAGAAGCTGCAGAGTTAGAAATTCTTTGCAAGAATAGAAAATAGACATTACCTTTAATCAAATGCATACGGGTCATCAGCATAAGGATTTAGAGAACCTTCTGAAAACAAATCACCAATGTTTGAAGCATTTGGACGACTTCCCTTAGTTCCCTGAAGGAGAAATGTATCAATAATAAGCTTCTCTTATACGGGGAAGAAATCACACTATGCTCTCAACAGTCGAGCATATCCTGATACCGCTGCTCCCTATTAAAAAGGGTAAGTCTAATTTATTTACTTTTTATCTCTTCTCATTTCCATTTCCGATAAGTCTTCCCCAAATTCCTTGTCTTAGGTTAATTGGTCTGCCCTTACAGCCATTGCAACTTCCAGAATCAACTCTTGCTACAATTTTTGGCTTTGGCAATTTTTGTAAGGAGGGTTATCGTTCAATTAGGTGCAGGCCGTACCTCCTTTAATGAGGAACTGGAATTTGTTTCCTCTTAACAGTTCTATTTGCATCCACTAAGAAGCTACTCATATAACCAAATCCAGCAACAACAAATAATTTCAACACTTCTATGCTCAGCCTATAATTCTTCTAGCAACATCATTGATAAAAGTCAAAATAGGGGGCATTTTAAAAATGTGGAAAGGTATTAAAGAATGTAAATATATTTGTTGATCCCTTAAGGGTTTAGCCAGTTTCATGACTTCTTTTTTGAACTACCAAAGCATGAAATGAATCCTTCAACCAGTATGCTTAGAGAAGAAAGTTGCAAATGATTATAAAAGATGACAAACATTACCTTGAATAAACTTCTTGGGGTATTGGCTTTTGGGGTACGCACCTTATGTTTCCTGGGATCCTGATGCAACATCAGACAACAAAATTCAGCAAGGGTTGTCAGTGAATGTATGTGTGTACAAATCTACTACACCAGTGCCAACATATACGTCACATCCAGTTTATCAACAATGGGTGTTACCTTTTCGTCGGCTCAATATGGAGTCTGATACATACCTCAAACAAGACTGTACTTCTAGTTTTTCTTCGTTTTGTAATTGTTCTTCCATTTGTAGTTTCAACTTCATATTCATGGTGAGTTACCTGCCATCACATAAGGTAAGGTGGTTGGGAGGATGTGTCATGACTCAGTAGCCAAATACATATACCAAAGATGAATGCTTGTCACATCTTTATCTTCCCAACCTAACAAGGAAAAACGAAAAAAAAGCAGCAGATCTCTTTTTTACCTTCTTATGATGCTTTGGAATGCTCATTACACTTCCTGTGTTTGCATTTTCTACCTTCTTCAACAACGTTGACACTGGTGTTTGTGTTACATCTGGCAATGGTGATTCCTGTTGACAATATAGGAAGACAATTAAGATGCGTTGTATATTAGGGTGATTCCTGTAGACAACATAGAATGCAATTAAGGTGACTTGTATAATTTGTCTCAGCATTTAGCAAGGGTCAAAGTGATTTATTGCTTTTCATTACCTTCTCTTGATTCTCTGGCCTTACCACAGCACGTTGACTTCTTTTGCCACCATCAGAATCTCTCATCTTGATTGACGAAAAGGAATAGTCCTGCAAGGAATCGAATCCATAAAATTTTATGGCATTTTAGATGATGTGTTATAATGCAAAATGTCGTTACATTTTATTATAGGATTATCGAAAGATTCCACATCTAATCCTACCCCATGGCAAACCGTACAAAGCTAAGGATTCTAATTCCAAATAGTTTAAAAGATCATGGTCTGCAAAGTATGCATGTTTTCTGTCTTTATATGTGCTTTGCTTGCGTGTGTGTTTTAGTTCGTTTTGTTTGAGGGGAATGTCTCAGCTTAAACTTTAGGCTGTAATCTTGGCAGCCAAAGTGGTATCTAAGAAATGTGATATGCGTCAATGCGTGACAGCACATGATACATAAGCTTCTACTCTACCATTTTTCTTTACTCCCCATCTTCTTGTGCTTCTTTCCAAAAGAAAAGATTCAGTCAATCATGCTGAGAGATACAGTTCAGCCATGCTCAATACACGATGGAAACTAATACAGTCAATGCCAAAACTTAAAATCAGTCCTTAAATGACAAACATGATTCAATGAAGTATTTTGGTAAAATTGACCAGTAAGAAGCCTACTTATAAAACATTGCACGATGGAGGTTTCAATATCCGGAGTCAGACAACATGAAATTGTGTATGTGGCAGTTAATAATATGTTCCATTCTTTGGATGCATGCACAGATGACAGAAAGAAAACACGCAATCCATTCGAAGAGACAAGCGAACCTTTTTAGAATTCACTTCTTGTTCCTCTTGTGGTTTGTCACCCATTACTTTCCACTGCAGTTGCAACAAAGCTCTCTGCCTGTCTTCCTGCGACATATTCATAAACGGTAAGTTCAGAGCAAATATCATGCCATTCAATATAAAAGCCAAAGAAAATATGTACTTTGGACTTCTGAAGACTCAACTCCTCCTGAAGGTTTCTGCACTCATCTTCAAATTGACACCTAAAAGCTTTCACCTGAACTTCATGTTCATTCCTAAGAGATGTTGTTTTCTAGACCAATTCTTAAACAATTAGCAAATTAAATATATCTTCACACTAATATGAAGACATAAAATCTAAAACTTAACAGTGTAATTACCTCTCTCAATTCATCTTCTGCCTGAAGTTGGACACGTTTTAGCTCCTCAAGATGGTCAGCTTTGAGGTTTAGTTCCTTTCTCTCATGCTCCTGCTGAAGACGAGCGACCTGAAAGAGAATAATTCCATTAGAATTTGTAGCCTGCACTACGTAGATGTGCACTAATGTATTATGAATTTATAATAAGAAATAAACAAACTTGATCAGCATATTACATAATAGCACGAACTACCAAAAGCAAATCTCATTATGCTGAAAGAGAATGACAAACAACTTTATTTTATGTTTTCACTAGTTCCCAGTGCCCTACCGTGGCAGCATTTTCCTCTTGGATGCGTGACAAGTGCAGCCTTGATTCTTCTTTGCATTCTGCAACCTTCTGGTCACATTTCTGTTCCATTTCTCCAACAAGTTTTTCTGCCTGAAAGATAAAAGTAGGTGAGAACCAATTTCCCAAGTATTGCAACATACAACATCAACATGCAACATTCATGAGCTAACCTTTTCTTTTTCCAGTTTAACAATCTCCTGCTTCTCTACCTCGTACTTCCTCCGTATGTCATTGATTGCCTAAGCAAATTCCTCTGAGTATCAATTGACTGCCAAAATCTTTAAGGACACATCACATTAATAGAAAAACTGATACCTCATCATTCCTCTGAGATATTTCTTTCAAATGTCTAGATAACTCTAGCTGCTTACTTTCTAGCATCACATCATATTGCTTCCTCGCTTCCACAAGTTTTCTTTCAGCAGTTGTCAGCATTTCCTGATTCTGCAGAAGTATAGAGAATATTAAAAATATTTGAAAGCCTGTATAAGGGTTTGAAGTTTTTGTATCTTATTAACTGTTTCCTACACCTCTAAAGTTTGATCTTCCAGCTTCTTCTCTCTTTCTTTATAGTGCAGGATAAGCTGTTCCTTTTCCTCTAACATGACCTGCAGCTGACCAACTTGTTTCTCCAAAGAATCTACCTGCACCTCATGTTTCTCACACTCCTTTTTCAAATTATCGGTTTCTTCTGTTCTGCCCTGTATCTCTGCTTGCATTTTCTCTCTAATATCTTTGTTCTCCATTTCCAATGCTGAAAATTTCTGCAATAGGTCTTGCTGTAGGACATAACCAAATAGGGTCCTGTTAGCAACAAGGCTAGCTCAAATAGAGAAAAAATATAATCCAAAACTAATATTGCAGACCATTTTATTCTCAGATGATCTTGAACTTTCGGACAACATGTCAATCTTTTCCTCCAATTCTGAAACCAACTTATCTGCTTCAATCTTTTCTGAGACCAGACTTTTGGCATCAGATTCCAACTTCTGGATTCTCTCTCCTGCTAAATGGCATTCTACTGAAAGCTGGGCCATGACAGACTCTTGGGCTTTCTGAAGCTCGATGATCTTACTGTTTAACTCCTGATTTACCACTTGTAATGCATCCCTTTCTGATGTGATGCACAAGAATTTATCATGGAGTTGTTCATACTTCTTTTGAGCATGTTGAGCAACAAGATTCCTCTCCTGTTGGACCAACTTAAAGCAAGTGTCATAAAGAGAATTTAGTTCATCAAACTTGTGTGTAAAGGTTAGATTTTGTTTATTCAGTTCAACCAACTGTGCAGCCAAAACAGCAACAAACCCTTCAAGATATTGAATCTCCTGGAGTGCTTTTGATAGCTTTTGGGAAAATTCATCATTGCTTAACAGAAGGTCACTTTTCTCCTTGTCCAAGTTCTGCTGAGTGGTTAGCAAACATTTTATCTCATCTTCTTTTAATCTTAACTCAAACTGAACTTCTCCCATTTTAGACTTCAAACCCTCTGCAGCCTGTCTACTTTCTGCTACAGTTGCTTCAAATTTCTTTACGAGAGCATCTGCAGGCAAAAGATCCACAAGGAAGGATGCTTTTATATAGAAGTCACTTAAAAGGCAAAGATTAGGATACTGATGGCTAAAAGTCACAACTCCTCAGAATCAAACAAACATACTTACGATTCTTTTTGTGGGTGTGTGGGTGTGTGTGGTGGGGGGGAGGTGGTGTTTGCAACATGTTGATAATCTCATTATATGAACTGAATCACAGAATATTTCATTTCTTCCTCAAGAGTATTTATGTCTCTACCATTAAAGGGTATAGTGCTTCATCTTTTCGGTCAAAAGGACCCTATTCTAGAATATATGTTAGAATCGACCTACTTACAAATTGAAATCCCTTTGGCAAATTATGGGCATTATGAAAAAGCTAAGTATCCTAGCCTCAAAGTGGTAAAAACCTTATTCAACAGTCTTGCTGTCTTACCATGAATCAGGATCACAGTTGCTAAAAAACTACTCAACAAATATTGTCGTCTTACCATGGAATAAGATCATCAGAAAGACTCCTATGATAAATAATAGGCTCAATCTCAAAAAATCCCTTTCTGAAGGATAATTATAGCATATGGCTAATGACGGTAAAAAAGATTATCACTTAGTATCCTTTTCTATCTTAATTGGTTAAATATATTCCTAAATTGATACAAGTAATTAATCTGTCTAATGCTGGGAAAAATGAAATATGAGGCATATGCATGTCATATATTGTGACAAAAAATTCTTACGTCTTCCGAAAAAGCTAATCTAAGACCACACCAGGCTATGTATTCATGCAAAATTATCTACTAACTAATGCAATCACTGATTAGTTTTTCAGTGTAAAAAAAGCCTTTCTATAGATTCAGCCAAGCAGTACACTCACCTCTTTCCTCAATGAGATTTGCGGTTTTGCACTGTTCGTTCTCGTAAAACCTATCACGTTCCTCTTTCTCAAATTTGAGGTCTTCTATTTCCTTTCCACCTGCATTGAAAATACCAAAAGTCCAAGATATTGTGGAATGATAAACGAAATAATGCAATGTGCTCTCCCCGTGTTCTTATAATGAAAAGGATAACTTAAACAATCATCACTACTGAAATAAAATTACTCTATACGAAGAAAATACGAGAAACTCACGTTTTACGATTGTTTCCTCAGCAGAACTTAACTTCAAAGAAAGGCCATTCATATGCTCGTTCAAAGAGTCTATCGCTTTTGAGTTTTCAAAAAGTTTGCCTTCAAAAAGCTCTTTATCTTTCTCAGCTATATAAGAAAATAAAAATAGTTAACAAAAAGAATATTTAAAAATTAAACTTCAGAGCCATTCAAATGTGTCTAAAGAACCTACCATCCTGAACCTGACTAGCCAAATGCTGTAATGTTTCAGTCAGTTGATCACAGCGAGTCTTAGTTGAAGAGAATTTAGACTCCAGACCTTTCCAGAGCTTCTCATCTTCCTTTTGCTTTACTTTGAGTTTAGCATTTTCATTGAAAGCATTCTGTAACATTTCCTCTAATACACGGATATGCTCCATTGATTTCTTCAGCTTAGAAATCTAAATTTGTAATCGAACCATTAAATGTCAGAAAATAAAGAGATCTCCAGTATCTCGTGGGAATGAACACTAATATTCACTGAATTGACGAACTAAAATAAGTACGAAAAGTAAATATAAGAGAATAAGCAATTCTTGTATCTGCTAGTTTTTGACGAAGCACAAATATGGAGAAGGAAAAGAAGAAAAAACAGAGAAGAGACAGAGAGGGATCATAAGAGAGATACCGCCATTTCCAGATCCGTCTTCACGGAAGCTTGCTCTTTAACAAGTTTCTCTACAAGCAAACAAATCACATCAAAGAGATCATCAAAACCGTTCAAAGTCTACTAAGCAAACAATTTCATGTTAAAACAAAACAAAACAATCGATCAAAACCTGCAGTTAGCTTCAAATTCGTGAAACTTCCCGGTGAAGTTGAATCGGAAGACGGACGCGAAGAGAATGAGAAGGTCTTCGCGACTCCAGAGCCGGATCCTGATAAGGATTTGTAACGATCCAAGCTTTTCATGCTTGGAAACCCTAGCTTCTGCATCTTCAGAAATCGAAGACCAAATATGCAGACGAAACCCTTGAAATTTCGCTCTAATTGCTCTCGATAGTTCTCCCTCTGAAAATCCGAGCGTTTTAGAGTGAGAAAATTGAAAATGGTTTTAGGCGCGGAGAAGAGCTAGTATTTATACAGACGGAGAGAAGTCGGTTAAAGGAGGTTTATATTGCATGCGGACCGTCCTAATGTACTTAGCAGCATCCACGTTCCACTGGGACGCTATACTTTTTTTTCCAAGGAATTCTTTCATATATACTACTTTCTAAACACAAAAAAAGGCAATGATGGAATTATTAGAGTAAATAAAAGTAAATTAAGAATTCCATTTGGTAACTGATTTTCCTTTGCTATCATATGCATCTAATTTATTTTTTATCTATATATATATATATATAATGTAAAAGTATCTATTAATGGAAACCTAAATTAGTTTTTGAGGTAAAACTAAAATAGATTAGAGCCAAAATAAGAAAAAAAAAACGTGAAATAGTATTATAATTTGATTGTGTAACAAACGTTGCAAAATGCTTAACGGGCCCATTTAGCTTCATAATCAAAGTGTAAAGGTTAATTACTTTAAATATAGAGGTTCAAATCGAATTCTTAATTAACATATCTATATATTAAGTATGTAAAAACTACCTAAATCTTATATATATTATTCTCTCTGTCTCAAAATAATTATCACTTTTTTTACTTTTTTTGTCATTTTTAACCATTATTTTTTACAAAAATATAAAGTCAAAAAATATTTAAAAATAATATTTGTAAACCTTAAATCATGAACTTTTCAAAATATATTTTTTGAAATTTTAATTTTATATAATTTTTTTTATAAATAATGGTCAAAAATAAAATTATTTGACCAAAAAAGTCATAAAAGTGACAATTATTTTGGAACAGAGGGAGTATATATATATAGAGAGAGAGAGAGAGCAAATAACTATAATCTCAATGATCAGCACACGAAGGAGATTGGATCAAAATGAATTGCGATGGAGCTTGGGAAGAGAAAACTAAGGATACAAGATTCGGTGTAGTGGTTAGAAACAATATAGGCGGAGTTATCCTAGCAACGGGGGGTAAGTTTAAAGCAAATGACAGTATTGCTGCAGAATCGGAAGCAATTAGACAGGGACTAAGTTTAGCAAAGGAGTTGAATCTTAACAAGATAATAGTAGAAACAGATGCTGAGTGTGTGTCCAGGGAAATCATTGCTGATAGCAAGGCATACAGATGGTGGATTAGACTTATCATTGAGGATATCAAAAGGATAGAGCTGGAGTTTGAGGAGATCAAGTGGAATTGTGTGAAGCGAAAAGCGAATATGGCAACAGATTGGATAGCTTGCCACGGAAAGGGATGAGCGATTTTAATTGGGCACAATTGCCCCCATCCTCTCTACAACATATATTGATAAGGATGGAGTTCCTGCTCCTCCTCCTTAGTTTTAGTTCCTATAAATTCTTTGATTGTATTCCTACTTAGTGCTTTTGTGAGTCAGCTTTTGTGTTGTCTCTTTGAGGCTGTGGAATTACAGTCTTTTGTACTGCTAGTCGTTGATTTGTTAATAATATTGAGTTTTGTTTGGCAAAAAAAAAAAAGATCGGCACATGGTATTTTATCTTTTTATCATATGTCTATCATTAGATTTTTTTTTTTTAAGAATTTATTTACAAGTTTTTATATATAAATTTTGTTAAAGGTAAAAGATCAAATATTATCCACTAAGTTAAAATTTTAAAAAAATTTAAAATTTTATCTTCTCAATTAAATTATTTAATCTATTGAAATTAATTTAAATTTAAATTGATATTATTTCTCTAAGAAGAGTTAATTTAAAATATCTAATTAAATTAAAATTAATATATTAAAATGTGATTTATCTTTAATTTTTAATTTTTATCTAGATTCCTAATTTTTACTTTTAAAAAAGAATAAAAAAGAAATATTATTTTTATATTTTCAATTTAAATTATTCATCTTATATATCATATATATATATATATATAGAAGGGATCTATTTATACACAATGTAAAACTTTTAGTTTTACATCCTTTTGATAACTCGTCGTATGATTAATATTTTAACAATCCAACTGATGGATTTAAAGATATATTCGAATTTATCATGTACGTAAAATTTCAAGTCAATCCAATACTTTTATAATATTGATCTAGACTCTAACATTTTTAGATTTTTTTTAATATATATGTAATGGTAAGAAATTCTATCACTTTAAAACATATGTTAAATATTTTAAATTAACTTAAAATTTTACATGCACGATATATGTGAATAGAACATAAAATTCAACGGTTGGATTAATTAAATATTAATTATACATTAAATTATGAAAATATGTAAAACTCTTAACTTTACACCAAATGTAAAATGATCCCTCCTCATATATATATATAAACAAATAATTCTTCAGAAATGTTGAAAATCCTTCAATAATTGACACGTGGCATGTATATAATTGCCATGTGCAAGCCTTTGATTTTTTTCAAAATATTGACATTAATTTAAAAAAGAGTTTGCTTAACCAGTGCCTATGGTACTGGTTAAACCCAATTAATGATAATAAAAGACAACTTTGAATTTTGTAAAGAGTAAATAATCATTCTCAGAAAGTATGTAAATGACAAAAATGTCCTTAAATTTATTTGGGGCTAAACTTTGACAAGTTTTTTTTTTTTTGAAACCCTACAATAATATATTTGAAATTTTAAAATTAATCCTTAAAATTAAAATTTTTTATTTGGAGTTAAATTTTATAAATTTGGGGCTAAACTTAATTAAAGGTATTTTTTTCCTTAAAAATTTGTAAAAGTTCGTGATAAATAAAGTCTATAATAAATTTTCACTTTTCACACAAAAAACAAGGCAATAATTATTGTTAACAGGCGCCTATACGTTAGCAATTTCCTTTAAAAAATAATGAAATATGAGATATTTCAAATCAAATTTTTGTTTGGTAAAATTCTAACAACTGGTATCCAAAAAAAATATTCATCTTTCAAAATTTAAATTAAATAACACATTAAATTAATAAATGATTGGAATTTTATCTCTTATCTTAAAAAATATTGAAATTAATTTAAATTAATATTTTCAAAAGTAGTAATCTTTTATCTTTTAATTTACATTAATCTAAAAAAAACTAAGGATATATGATATATTTCAAATCAAATTTTAGTTTTGGTAAAATTCTAACGGCTCATATAAAAGAAAAAAAAATCATCTTTCAAATTTTAAATTAAATAACACATTAAATTATTAAAAGATTTTAATTTTATATTATTTTATAGAATATTGAAATTAATTTAAATTAATATTTTCAAAAGTAGTAATCTTTTATCTTTTAATTTACATTAATCTAAAAAAACTAAGGACATATGATATATTTCAAATCAAATTTTAGTTTTGCTAATTAAATTCTAACAGCTCATATACAAGGAAAAAAATCATCTTTCAAATTTTAAATTAAATAATACGTTAAATTATTAAAAGATTTTTATTTTATTTTATTTTATAGAATATTGAAATTAATTTAAATTAATATTTTCAAAAATATGATCTTTTATCTTTTAATTTAAATTCTATAATATTTTATAGAATATTAGACTCATGTCAATTAAATCAATGTGTTATTATGATTTTTTCGGATAAAAATTTAAAATGGAAATCTTTCAAGTTGAATTAAACACATCTAATTAAATCAGGTAGTTATTATGAACTTTTTAAATTCAAGTTATGAAATTGAAATCCTATATTGTAACCCAAAAGAAAAATGGAAATCCTATATATAAAGAAGATTTGAGTTGATGTTTTGATAAACCATTAGAATAGTGCGTTTGTTAATCATGCAATTTGGGAGGAGTTTATTGTTTGGTCAAGTTTTCTCCTTCCTCTAGCAATTTATGCTTCCATTTTTTAGCATAAGAAAAATAAATACTACTACGCTCCTCATAGTTACCGGGTTCCCTTCACCCTTTTGAAACCGTGATCTGGGATTATCGGATCCGAATCATGGCATTTTTACGTCCTGATCCAGTTTCATGAAAATGACATTCCAGTTTTTTTATATAAAATTGAAGAAATTAAGATTAAAAAGGATGAATTTGAAATAAATAAACAAAAAAGAACTTATTCACTTACTTTTCTAGCTAAATTGAATTTTGAATGTTAGAAATTTTGGTAGAATTGATGGATGAGATAGAGATTATGAGTATTATGAAGAGAGAAAAATAAAGCTTGCAGGTAAATTGATTACTTGACTAAATATTAGAATCTAAGCCATTTTCATAAGTATTCTAACAATTAACCAATGAGCAACCATTATTGATTCAATTTTTTATGAGGCAGATGTTTTGGTTGTAATTGTTTTATATATTTTAATTATTTATAAAGATTGATTTGTATTAACAAAGATTTTACAGGATATATACTATTAATGACTCAAATTTTTTTAGACGTACCACTATCCGAAACATTATAACATCTAAGTCTATACCCTTCGTACCATAAAATTTATAAGTTACATACCACGTTCTCGTATTCGTATCACATACTGAAATGTATCCCGTTTCAGATAACTATGCGCTGCTACATAGGCCAAGAATATAAAGCAACCTGTTTTTACTCGAGCGATACATAGTCCTTCTTTTTCTTTTTCTTTTTCTTTTTCCTTTTCACTTATTTTTTTTATTTTTCTAATGATTCTTTCTTCTTAGTGGGCAAATTTTATAGTACTATGAATTTCATCTTTTCTGTTTTTCTTAAGGAATGAATTTTTATTTCTTTTCACATTTAATGAAACAAAAATAAAATAGAATTTTAAAATACTATGTTCTTACAATTTTTACAGTTTTAAATGTTTTTGTATATATTTCCTCTTTTGGAAATCTCGTGGTTGAAGGTGCAAGGTCATCTCTCAAGCAAAACTCATTGTCTTTTCCTCGATGGAGATGTCTGAATTATTTGTTAATAGTAAAATGGCACTCACCTTAATTACCAAAATATAATTTACTTCTGATGAACACGATATAAGTGACAATATTTTTTCTGACCACAATCAGTGCAATGGCATATGAGTAGAGTGATTGTTGAGGTCTTCAAGTTTTAAACAGGTATGTGGACCGACTATTGAGGAAGTTATAGTCTTCACTTCAATCTGAACTAAGAAGTAGAGCAACTGTTGAAGCTAAAAGTCTACTACACCAATATGCATCATCTTATAGATTGTTATTTATTTATTCTTCCTTTACTTTTATGATCGTGATGTATTCCTTGCTGCTTATGGGGCTTAAGAAATTTTAAGAATTTTCTATCATTCTTACTAATATGTGAGTTCATGATGAAAAATGTGCATGGAAGTCAAGCATATTGTTGAGTACAAACTCAACAGTGTCTACTACAGTCCACTACCGAACTTGGGCCTACAGTCCAAAGCCCAAAATAACCAAACCGACCTATGCTTAACCAAAGGCCTGCTAAGCAAAACTCACTAGTCTACACATATATAAGGTGACCCTCAATGCATGCAGGGTAAGATTTTTCCCTAGAATTTAGTATTCTTTTTCACTATACTATCTCGAGCTGACTTAAGCATAAGAGAGGAATCAACCGGCCAAAGGCCGATCCTCCTTCTTTCTCTTGCAGATTCTCAGTCAATGGAGTCCACTCAGGCCATCTCTTGTTCCAAGGAGGCCTTAACCAAAGGACATCAACACATATATATGCTTTGGATTACAAATATACAAAAGTGAATAGAGTATTGCTTGCTTCTCCTTCATGGAGAAAAATCACACACTTTAATATTAATATATATATATATATATATATGTATATATACATGGACATGGAGAGGAGTAAATTGAGAGTGCTATATGGTGAAAAAAAATTAATACATTTAAGAAATTTACCCTTTTCTAAATAAGATAAAAAAATAGTTAATTTCTAAAGTTAAATAATTATGTTGTGCATTGCAGATATGTAAGTGAGAAGTAAACATCGTCTAAGTTACACTAAAAGGGCAAAAAAAAAAATCAATTGGGGAGGTGTTAGCCTAGATAATCAAGATAGAAATATAAATAAATAAAAAAACTTGAGTTTAAAATTTTGAAGGCCTAAATACTTATAATTTAATATAATCTACACATTTAATCAATTAAAATAAAGAAAGATGTATACATGCTTTGTTGAAAATCCATACATATCTTGCACATAGATTTATCAATTTGAAAAAAATTACAACAATGGAAAAATTAAGAATTGTTCTTATATTTGAATGGCTTTCGTAATTTATGTTTTAATCCCAGAATTTATATATATTAAAAAATTTGAGTACCTAAATACAAAAATCTTTTCTTACAAAATATAATTATATCTACAATATTATTAGAACATATACTTATACGCATTATTTAAATAAATTAAGTTAACCCGTGTAACCTCATGCAACACAAACGAGTAAAACGGACACTCTAATGGACAAGATCGTTGGCCTATAAAATCTGTCAAGTTTATTCTAGATTTGATGAAGAATACTGAGAGCAAAGTTGAGGTATGATTACTTTTTGGATTTTACATTTTTTTGGTCGATATTGTTTTCCTTTCCTAACAATGTCAAACAAATGCGTCGAACTTAATTACTAAGCATATTGAAGGATAAACAGTATATATATTAGAAGAATGGACGTTAGTGTTATATATATCCTGTTTACTTTTCCTATATTTGATAGGACTCAGTTATTTTGACTGACATTTCTTCTCCATGTCACATTAAGTTTCAATTAAAATGAAAACAAATTTTACTTTAATCTTAAAAATTATCATAAACTAGAAGAGAATCCTCTCGCGTTACTTCGGTTTATAAAACTAAATATAATACAACACATAAAATTGAATTAATTTATTTTTTTAATTGTACATAGAATAACAATTGTAAAAGTAAACTCATTTTGTTTTTAGGTTGCAAAAATAAGTGTGATATAATAGACGAAATTATACTTTTTGTAACTATACATTGAATATAATAACAATTGTAAGAAGAAAACTAAAAAAAATAGTGGACTGGTGGATGGTGAGGGTAACAATTAATTTACTAAATATTGATTGAAGGAGAAGAATTATTCGCCTTTTAGTTACCAAGAAGATGAAACAACCATTAGCTTTTTAATTACCAAGAAAATGAAGGACCATATCACATATAGCATTTAACATACTTTAATAATCAAAATTTTTTCTCAAAAATATTTTCTAATTAAATATAATTATTTTTCACTCATTCTTTTATCCTATTTGACACTCTTTATGATCTCCATAAGACACTCATTTTTTTTTATAATATAGATATGAAATTGGATGATATTATATAAGAAAATTGAATGAATAAATATGATAAATTAAATAACATTTGAGGTAAGAAATTTAAATATAATCATAAAACTAAAAAATTTTTGAAAGGAAAATTTGTGGAAAATGAAAAATCATAGACTTTTTTTTTAAGGGAATGAAAAATTATAGGTTAAATATATTTAATACAATAATTACTGTCGCAACGTTTCCGAGGACGACGTGATTGGGACGAAAATAAACAGGAGTCGCCACTAACCTCTTTTATTTAGGTGGGTTAGCCACCTTTTAGGAATCTACTTAACCTGACATTGGCCATAAAATGGCGTGTTAAGCTAGATAAGTCCCGGTCTGCGGAACAGGAGATTGGATTCGGGAGTACGGTTACGTATAGGGAAGGATTAGCACCCCCAAAACGCCCGTCAAAAGACGGTACCGATCAATTAAACATTATTTAGGCCTTAATAATGGGTTTTCAATTTTTTAAACATTGGAATTTGATTTTTTAGTCTTTTAAGAAGAATAATTACTAAAAGAAATTGCCATCACAACTCTTTTAACAATTATATTTATTGATGATTAAATTCAAAAAGCACACATATTTTTTTATTTTTGACTTTGATGGGGTAATTAAAAAACACATTTTTTTGGATTTTCTTAAAAACATTTTTTTTAATTATCTTTTTTGATTCTCAAGCATTTTTGAATTACCAATGAATAATTATTAGGAATAATGGCCATCACCATTTCCCTAATAACCATTCTTTATTTAACTAGTCATTCACTCCTTTCCTTTTTTTTGATTTTTCTAATTAATTCAAAATTATCCTTGAACAATTACTAAGGAAGATTGCCATCACAATTTCCTTAATAATTGTCCTCCTTTAACCAACCATTTTTTGAGTTTTCTTAATTTGATTTTAGAAAATTACCCTTGAATAATTATTAAGGAGAATTGCCATCATAATTTCCTTAACAATTGCTCATTAATTAATCAATCATTTTTGGTTTTTCTCAATCAAATTTTAAAATTACCCTTGAATAATTATTAAGGAAATTGCCATCACAATCTCCATAATAATTACTCATTAATTAATCAATCATTTTTTGGTTTTTCTCAATCAAATTTTAAAATTACCCCCGAATAATTATTAAGGAGAATTGCCATCACAATTTCCTTAACAATTGCTCATCAATTATTAATCCATTTTTGATTTCCTTTTAACCATATTTTAAAATTACCCTTGAGTAATTATTAAGGAGAATTGCCATCACAATTTCCTTAACAATTGCTCATCAATTATTAATCCATTTTTTGATTTTCTTTTAACCATATTTTAAAATTACCCTTGAGTAATTATTAAGGAGAATTGCCATCACAATTTCCTTAACAATTGCTCATCAATTATTAATCCATTTTTTTATTTTCTTTTAACCATATTTTAAAATTACCCTTGAGTAATTATTAAGGAGAATTGCCATCACAATTTCCTTAACAATTACTCATTAATTATTAAACCATTTTTTTGGATTTTTCTTTTAATTGGTGCATGGGCACAAACTAAAACGATGCATGAGCACAAATTAAATGATGCATGAACATAAATAGGACGGTGCATGAGGACCAAAATTAATTACCTAACATGACATAAACGAAATTAAAATGCAATTGACTACTTAACATGGCATAGAAATTAAATTAAATGCATAATACTACCTACACGGCAATTATACATGAAATCCAATTACTAGGACATGTGATTGAATTTAGATGCATAGTTAAGATATAATGGCATAATATAAACTTAAAAGTTAATTTTTTTTTTGTTCTTCTTTTATCCTTTTCTCTTTTCTCTTTTTTTTAAAAAAAAAACTTTATAACCCCATTATCATGCCTATTTTACTTAAAAAAAATGTAATCATGAGATTGATGCATGCGTGATGAACTATAGCAAAGGAAATTTACTGCTTGCTTTTCCCATTAATCGGAATCAAGTTTAAAAAAACAAACATTCATGGTCTTGAAAAACATGATGAGACGAACAAACAATAAAATCTAAGACTGAAACAAATAGCCAAATGACCCAAAGTCACAACGGGGACCAAGACAAATGAATGTGTCAGTTCTTTAATATAAAAACTAAAACCCATAAATAAGAACTAAACAATACATTCAATCGGACCAAGGATTGGAAGCATAATAACCCAGACCCAAACATATTGAAGCCCAAAATATTAACATAGATCACGACCAAAACAAACACAGTCCGAATAAATTTAAAAGTCTCGAGAGGCAGGGGGGTTTTACCCAAAAAGGTGTTGGGTTATGCGCTTCAATCCCTATTCCTTCCTCTTTGTTTCAGCCGCCTCTTCCTTTTAGATTTCTTTCTCCCCGAAACAGAGCTTTCCTTTTCTTCCCGAGCAACTCTAGCCGCCGTTCGTTGGGACCAAAGTTAAAACTTTCCCTCTGTCTACAACGTTTTCTCTCCATTCTATACTACTCCAACTTGAGCACCATCTCCTCTCAAGCTTTTGGTAAATCTCCAAACTCAAGAAAAGAAACTGAAACCCAATTCCCCAAATGTTTAAAGAGCACTGATGGAAAAGACACCCGAAATTGATTTTCTCGGCTTCCTTCTCCTCTATGCTTCCCCTAGTTCCCTTTCTTTTGAAAAACGAAAAGTTTTTCTTGAAGATCCAGTTTTATAAACCTTATATTTTTGAAGAACAAGAACTCTAAAATTTTTGAAAAATGGGGATTCGGCCTCTTTCTTTGAGTGTTCTTCGGTTGAGGATATAGAATGTAACTGATAACTTTTGTGATTGTGAAAGCTGATAAGCAATGATTGAAGATGGGTTGGCGGACCATGATTGAAGATGGGTTGGAGCCATGATTGAAGATGGGTTGGCAGGCAATAATGGTGTGTAGTGAGGCAAGACTTGGGCCTCAGTATGTAGTCTTCAGAAATATATATCCAATTCGAATGTCAGCTTCAACCTTCTAAGCCTATTCTATTCTAAACAACAAAGTAAAGAAAAGAAAGAAAAATATAAGGCTAAAGTAATAATAATAAATAAATAATATAAAATCAAATATAAATAAATAAAATAAGGAAGTTGTAATAATAAAAAAAAACGAATAATTTGAAATGGGGTGTCTACAATTACAATAAATAACTCACACAAAATTTTTAATACACTTAAAAAAATAAAAATTATTTTAAAATTACATATAATTATTTTTTCTCTCTCCTCTTGTTCTACATGGCACTCCCTATGATTCCATAAGACATTTCTTTAATTTTTTTTTTAAATAAGAGGATAGCTTATGTATTAGATGGATGAACTATTACAATCACTAATAGTAAGAGATTGAGCCCATGTCGATAATTCTTCCATCCAAATACATTCCCTATCTAGAGACAAGCCAAAACGAGCTAACTAATGAGCTATTCTGTTTCCATTTCGTCTGATGTGGGTAATCTTGCACCTGCTGAAACTGGACAACATCGATTTAGCAGCCTCCATGAAATGGCCAATGTGGGACAAATTAGCCTTGGAAGATTGAAGACTGTGTATGATCTCTAAGGAGTCACCTTCCAAATGTATAGCCATAAAACCCATTTCCAGCGCCATTCGAGAGTCTTAAATGTAGCTCGTCCCTCAACAGCAGTTGGGTCACCAGTGAACTCCATTTTAGTTGCCAAAGCGCCTAGGACATTCCCCTCATTATTTCTTGCCACCATTCCAAGCCCTCCCACCATACACCAGTTATCCCAAGCACCATCAAAGTTGACTTTAATGAAGTCAAGTTCGGGCAGCCTTCAATTGTCACCTAAAACTGGTTCTTTCATCTCCATGACGTTTTGGCATCGTAAGAACTCCTCCAAAAATGACATAGCAAAACAAGCTGTTTCGGCTAGTTGTATGTTTTCATTCTCATAGAGAGCTTTATTCCGAGATCCCCATATGGCCCCAGCTGTGATCATGGCCAACTGGAACCAGTCGGGATTGTTATGCCAATCATCCACTTGGGTACTATCCTCACCTGAAGACAAACTTTTAGTTGCAGCAAAGTTGTTGGTGACAATATCCCAAACTTTAAATGTAAATGGGCACTCCCGAATAGCATGACCAACGGACTCTTTATGTTGTTTGCATCTAAAACAGGTTTCATCTTCCACAATTTTCTTTGCTTGCAGGTTCTCTAATACTGGGGGGATCTCATGAAAGAGACGCCAGCCAAAAACCTTTACTTTTGGTGGAACTTTAGCTTTCCATGTTGCCCATAACACTGTTCTGTCCTCCTCCATTTCAGCTTGACTTCGAATGTCTGGTTCAGCTCCCATAGAACAAAGCAACCTGTATCCCCCTCTAACGCTATAATTGCCCTTTTTATCAAGATACCAAACAATCGTATCCAGAACGTGCCCTGCTTAGAGGAATCTGTTGTATAGCTGCGGCTTCATTACCCTAGAACTAGTTTTGTATTAAAGGGCCATTCCATGTGCCATCATCAATTAATAAGGCTACTACCGCATCATCATCAATATTGCTTTGACCTGACCATGGAATAAACTCATCTATATCCGATACCCACTTATCCTTGAAGATTCTAATTTGACAACCATTCCTTACCCTCCATCGTGTGCCAGAAACTAGTAAGGTCCAAGATTGCCAAATGCTTCTCCAAGTGAAAAAAGCATTCGACCCTTTCTTGGAGTCCAAAAAGGAAGTTCATGGAAAATATCTTGCTTTTAAGACTTTATACAGCAAAGTGTCCTGAGAATGAAACAATCTTCATCCCTGTTTAGCAAGCATAGCAAGGTTGAATTTTCCCATTTCTCTAAAGCCCATACCTCCCAAATCTTTTGACAAACACAATTTTCTCCATTGTAGCCAGTAAATAGGCCGCTTATCCCTTTGCTGTTTCCACTAAAAATCCCTAAATATGCCATTAATATCATTGCACAACTTTTTTGGAAGTGCAAAAACACTCATGGCATAAGTAGGAATGGACTGTAGAACTGACTTTATCATTACCTCACGACCACCTTGGGAAAGCATTCTAGTATTCCAACCTCTCAACTTTTGTGCTATTCGATCCTTGATACCCCGAAAAGCATGTTGTTTATTCCTTCCAATCATTGCAGGCATTCCTAAATACTTTTTAATGCACTTTTGTTCATCCACACCAAACATGGATAGAGGATTGGTCTTTTGAGCTTCACTTGTATTTCCGCTGAAAAAAATTACCGATTTCTCGAAGTTAATTTTTTACCCTGAGCCCTCTTCATATTTCTTTATCATGTTCATCACCCTATTGCCCTCAGTCTCATTGGCTTTACCAAAGAGTAAATTGTCATGGGCAAAAAACAGGTGACTGACACTTGGCCCAGCACGACTGGCATGAACTCCTTTAAGCAATTTCTCCTTCTGACCATGGGAAAGCAAAGCTGACAAACCTTTTGTACACATAAAAAATAAGTAAGGGGAAAGAGGTTCACCCTGTCTCGAACCCCGTTCTGGAACAACAGTGTCAGAGATAGCTCTATTAATAATAACCGAAAAGGAAATAGATTTAATACAAGACATCACCAAATTCACCCATCTAATGTTGAAACCCATTCGAATCATAATAGATTCAAGAAAATTCGATTCCACTCTGTCATAAGCCTTGCTCATGTCCAACTTAAGAGCGAAATGGCTGCTCTTTGCTTTCCTCGTATTTTTTAAAGAATGAAGCAATTCAAAAGCTACCAGAGTATTGTCAAAAATCAAACGCCTGGGGCCAAAAACGCTTTGAGACTCACTAATACAAGCAGGTAAAAACTATTTTAATCGGTTAACCAGGACTTTAGAAATAATCTTGCATAAGACATTGCATAAACTGATGGGTCTAAAATGAGATATTTCTGTGGGTTGGTTAACTTTGGGAATAAGGACAATGTGGGTGTGGTTGATATCATGTAGATTTATTTTGCCGCCAAAAAAACCTAAACAAAAATGAACAGCATCAAACTTAATTAAATACCAATACTTTTGGAAAAAGAAAGCAGGCATACCATCGGGACCAGGTGCTTCAGTAGGATGCATTTGTTTAAGGGGCTGTGTGGATTTCCTCAGTTGTAAATTCTGAAAGAAGAAGTTCGTTCATCTCATCAGTGACTCGAGGTTGAATCTTCTCAAGAATGTCATCATAATCATGTGTTTCGTTTGAGTTAAAGAGTTGTTGAAAGTAATCAGTGGCAATCTTTTGTAGATCTTCCAAACTATCATACCAACCCCCTCCCTTCAATTAAGTAATCTCATTACGAATTTTCCGTTTAGTAGCCTGGGAATGGAAAAAGGCTGTATTTTGATCACCCTCTCTTAACCAATTTACTCTGGATTGCTGCAGCCAAAAAGACTCTTCCTTCTCTAAAACCTGATTTAACTAATCCCGAATCTCTTTTTCATGAACTAACTCATCTTCTGAAACGTTCACACTATCTTTCTTCCTTAAATCTTCATTCAGCTGATCAACTTTTTTCCTAAATTCACCAAATTTATCTCTGTATTGCCTACTAAGCCCTTCACGAATCAATCCCAGCTTTTCGTTTAAAGAACTATCCCCTCTTTCTAACCATAGTTGTTTGAAAAAATCTGCACACTCCGGTTCCTTACACCATCCAGCTTCAAAATAATGCCTTTTTTTCTTTCCACCATTTTTCTTTATCTCCTTTAAAGGCATGGTTCTCATCATTATGGGAATGTGATCAGAAACTGATGCTGAGAGATGATAAACAGCCGTATGTGGCCACAAATCCCACCAATTTGCCGATACCACAAATCTATCCAGTCGTTCTCAGATGCAACTAGCTACACTCCGTCCTCTTTTCCAAGTAAAAGATTGACCATTGAAGCCTGCATCATAAAGATGACAATTTTCTAAAGTTGTCCGAAATTCCTCCACTTGTCTTTCAGGTCTCAATCTGCCACCATCTTTTTCTTCAATTTAGAGAATCTCATTGAAATCACCAAAACAAACCTAACTCATATCAGATTGAATAACTAATTGTTGCAAAATATTCCAAGACCTGTATCTGTTGCAAGTATCTGCTTCGCCATAAAAACCAGTCAATCTCCAGTCATCCTTCCCATTTGAACCCTTCACCACCATATCAATATGATATTTAGAATAGCTCATCAAAGTTAGCTGGATAGAATCGTCCCACATCATAGCAATACCTCCACTTTTTCCTTCAGAACTGACCGTAAAACAAGAACTAAAAGCACAACGTCTTCTAATACTCTCTAATTTACTAGCAGCTAACTTAGTTTCAATAATAAAAGCAACTTGGGGCCTTTCTTTTTGGATGAGCTCTTTGAGAGCTCGAACTGTGCATGGGTTGTAATACCCGCACCAAATACCTGTTTCTTTCCGCCAATTAGAGCGTGCGTTAGTTAACAAGAGAGAGTGGTAAAGCCTTACTTAAGTGATCAAAAGGACGTGGATAAGATTAAGTGATTTGCTAGGGATTTGCAGTAAGGTTAGAAATTTAGACTGAAATTGTTAATAAATGATAGGGAATTTAAAAATTTCACTGCCAATGGAATAAAAGGAAATTGTCTGAGGAATGAAAATATACACTGAAAATTTTATCACACTGGCTTAGGATATAGATGGCATTTTAATGATTGTTAGAGGATAAAATGAGAGCTAAGAACAAAACTATCCTTTATGGACTTCATCATATGATGACAAGTGTCATTGGCTTAGAAATAGATGGCTAGGATTGGAACACATTTTTGCCTCCTTTTGCCTAGTGAAATCCGGCCATGCATGTATATTATTCTAGAAAATTCAACAAAATTGGCATGTTGTCTTCAACCTTGAGAAAAGATGAGCAAAATCTCCATTGTTGAAACCTTGAAAACCTTACTCCATAAACACAAGTCCAAACTTTGCCAAGCAAGTCCATCAAATTTTCTAACCAACTTGAAGCTCTTGACTTGCCTATTAACATTCCTAAATCAAATTCAAGAAATTTAAGCTAGTGTGGGAGAAATTACAATTGGAAAGTTTAGGGTTCTTGGTGGGATATTGCAATTCCAAGGTAAGCATACTTAAATTCAATGCTATATATTAGTTCTTGATAAGCTAATTATGAATATCAAGCTAATTTAGCATGAATTCTATTGTATGCTTGTGAATCTAGAAAATTAGAAATGTTATGGAGAAATCTTGAATTTGAGATTTAGGCCAAATTTGGATTCAAGAAAGCTGAGGTTGGAATATGAAATTCATGAAAGTTTACTACACTAGAAAATGTAACTGAATTACATGGAAGAAGAAACCTTCAATTGTGTAATATAGTGCTAAATTCACCAAGGAGGAATAGCCTTTGGTTAGTTGGGTGATTTAATGGAAAGGTAATTGATTAGGGAGTGAATTAATGTGGAGAATTGAATTAGTAGGAGTTTCCTTCTATTGGAAATTTCCCTGATTTGGTAGTCAAAATCGTCTCAACATCCAGTGATCTGTTGACGGGTGAAGGGTTATACGTCGACGGATGAGTAAATAACCTCGTGGCACTGGAAGTCGGAAACTTTTACCCGTCGACGTACACATGCTTAGACGTCGACAGATGTATGAATAAATGGGTTTCACTGAAGTTAGAAATTCCATCCGTTGACGGTTAGGTTGGGAGGCGTCGACGTCTAATACTAAGTATACCCTGGAGATGTTAGCTGTGGACGGCCACCCTTAGCTCCGTGGACTGATGGTTTGGATTTAAAAGTAGTGGTCATCGAATAGCTTACCCGTCGACGGCTAAGGGTCTGCACGTCGACGGGTATGTGTGTGATTTCCGTTCCTCTTTTAACTTGCTGGTAGATTGTAAATAGGAGGTAAACAATCAAAGAGGAGCCAACCCAATCGGAGCCTACATTCCTTCCGAATGGCGAGGCCTCTTTCGAGGAAAATTAGAGTGTCGAATAATGGGAGTGCATACCCTCCCCAAACCTGTGAGTGAGACTTTACCGACATAAATGATTGTTTTGCTATTTAAATTATTATTTTTTATTTTTCTAGATGAAATGATTTGATTTCCTTGAATTTCAATTGGTTTATGATGGTTATTTCTGACCTTGGCATGAATTGACTTGTTTTATTATTTTTACAATCAAGTCTTTGAATTCTGTGATGAGGTTGACTGAAATTAATTTTATTAGAATTGACTTCGTTAGTGGGCCTGTTGATCAAACGATATTCGATTTAATTATGATGTTTATATTTTGATTTTGGGTGGATGAGATATTAGTCACTGCAGTGGCGCCTCTCACGGTCCGAGCTTATGGAGCCGGTGTGAGTAGGCTTTTCACTCCCACTTGGGGTGGATGGTACAGGGGTTTTTGTGCACACTGTTATATGAGTATGTGACCCCAATGGGAGTACTGCGGACATAACCACGTACCACCCGTAGTGAAGGCCCGTGCCAACGCCGAGTAGAGGGCTTTTTATTTCATAAATAAAGAAACTAGAGGAAAACCTCGACGGGCTTATACCTCATCTTGGCCAGGTGAGGCTTAAGCAATGTGTTTTGGCGAGCCCAAAAATGTTTTCTTACAGATGATTGTCCACTTTGACTACTGTTGTTTTATGAAGATTCATAAATATTAACTTAAAGTTTCCTTATGCTGGGATAAATAAATACTTGATCGATAATAAGGCGACTGATTAGATATTTTCGAAACATCACAAACTTCTAATTTAAATTTATACAAAGCACACGTTTATATTGTTCGTAATTAAAATTTTATTGATGGTCTTGTCTCACTCACTGGGTACAGAAAATGTACTCATCCCATTTTTCTTAAAATTTATTTTTCAGGATAATTAACCGTACGAAAAGGGTAGACCGCTAAGTGTCAAGACTCGACTCCGGACATCTCACAGTAAGTCTATATGACTTATGTGTGTCTATCACTGGATCCATTGGCATAATTTAATTACGGTTGAATTATTATTTACCTGTGTTTCTCTATTTAAAGGGGTTGCTCTCATCTAAATTTTGAACTGCAGAAATGTTTTAAAAACTTATTTTTCGTTTCGCATGACAAGTGTAAATTGATTTATTAAATGGATTCAAGATACTGTAAGCCTTGCGAGCTCCGAGTTGTGGGTGAAGCACGTCATTCACAATTCGTGACACGCGGCGGTTGTCGCATTCTCGACCTTCGGATCGGGGTGTGACATGAGTTCCCAAACCCACGGCAGTTCCAAGCCATGAGACTCATAGTGCTCGGCGGGACTGGGTTCTAGTCTCCATTTTCTGATTGATGAGTATTGAAGGCACCTTCGTCTGCCACCCTTCCTTTATTTGCTGCTCTTATTTCATTCACATCATTTGAACACTGTAGTCCATCATCTGTACCTCTTTTTCCCAAAACAACTACTGCCTCGCCCTCATATTTTTCTATGTTCCTTGCCCGTCGTTTCCATGAAGTCTTTTGCATCTCCGTAACTTGTGTTTGACATTTTGAAGTTTATTGGGACCTTGGCTCCGAAAACTCTCTTATAGATTTATCACTGGCCACTAAACTTTCTTTTGCTGCTAATCCGCCATTGTTTGTCTTTGGTATTATTCTTGCTACATTATCTTCAGTGTGGTTTAGACTTGCATAAAAAAAGTGGGCCTCCTGCATATTTTTTAATTCTTGTCCATCTTGTACTGTAGATACATGCAATTCTACATTTCTTTAATTTAATGGTATAGATATTTTATTGTTGATTATCCTGTGCATAGCACTGGATTTAAAACTAGTTAAAAAGAAAAACAAAGGTTGCACAATGTCTAGATCGTGCTCTAAATTCAATGGTACTACTAATGTTTTGCCTTTTTACCGTAACATCAAAATGACACACGTTTTTGTTTTTTTGTTTTTCAATAGAGAACAACAATAACACAATAAAACAACTTTTATCTATTTTCTTTCTTTCAATGGTATATATAACCAAATGCATCCTTATTATATTATTCTTTTGAGGCTTAATGAACTACGGTTCATATGAACTTTTATTTTTGTGAGATATTGAATGTCCAATATCTATATCTTTTTCATTAATTATCTTATTAAATGTATGCGTGATTGGATATTAAATTTTTGATTTGATTTTCATTTTATCCTATCATATTCATGTTAAGCATCTCAAAATCTATAACTAGAGAAGTTAATTACTCCACCTCTGAAATTAAAGAAACCCTCCAATCCTTTTGAAATTTACGCCTATCAATAAATACTTGTGAATGAATATTTAAATAGTACTCCATCCGTCTCATTATTTTTGTTCATCTTTTTTTTTTAGAAGTCTTAATTTATTTGTCCATTACCATAAATAAACAACTACTAAATTTTTATTCTCAATTCTATCATTCATTTTCTTTTATTACTATCGTATTATCACACAAAACCTCAAAAATACTTACACACGTTATAAAGGATAATAAAATAATTCAATATAATTCAACAATATTTTTTAAACTTGTGAAGACAAAAATTTAAAGACAGAGAGAGTACTATTTTTCACCACTAATTTAGGTTCTTGTTACTTTAATCAACCCTCGTTGCGAGGGCACATTCCTTTTCAATAATCATTTCTTAAATCCTCCATCTATGTAGCTAACTAATCACATTCACGTGGATATGAAGGATTTTCATGGTTTAAAATATATATATATATATATATATATATATGCACCAGATGAAGGATGGTGTAAGTTGAACTCAGATGGCTCTTCATTAGGAAATCCGGGCCAGGCAGGAGCCGGAACAGTCCTTAAAAATCATAGAGATGAATGGGTGGTTGGCTCCTTCAGGCATATACCGCATGCCACAAGTGTCCAGGCGGAATTATGGGCCTTAAGGGATGGTCTCCAGCTAGCCTTAGTTAAAGGAATTGAGAAGCTTAATGTCGAGTTGGACGCAATGTCTGTTATTAACCTATTTAACAACTCTGACAATGCTAATATTCTCCTTAATACCCTTGTGTCTGACTGCAGGGAGCTCCTCAGCCAATTCAGGATGGTGACTATGAGCCATGTTTTTAGAGAGGCCAATCGAAGTGCGGACATCATGGCCAGAAAAGGGAGTGAGAAGCAGTTAATCTATGATTGCTCTTCTGTTTCCGGTTATTTTGTTGTCCGTAATGAACAACCTGATTTCCTTTCCCCGGTTCTTGCTGCTGAAACTAGGGGGGAGTTTATTGTTCGGACTATGTTTTAAATAATGCATTTCGTACTTCTACCCAAATATATATATATATATATATGTATGCACAAAACTTTCATAAAAATTTTATTCTTAAAAGGTAAAAGATCAAGCTAATGCTTAACTAACTTCGGTGCTAGTCTTCTTTTTTTTTTTTTTAAACTTTTTTCTCTTTTGGTACTAGAAGATCTATTTGCGAGTTTATGCTAATTATAATAATAACATTATCATAAGAAGAAGTGTTCAGCAATCAGCGGCGGGCTGTAGCGTCTAAGCAATTTCCATTAACATGCTAATGTTATTGTTCCCTCAACATTAGTAGGGCTGTTCAAACAACCCGAAAAATCCGATAACTAGATTAGGGTTTTGGAATGTTCATATAAAAATCGAATGAACCGAATAGAACTCGAATGAATCGAATAAGCTAAAATTTTAAAAAATACTTGATTTTATTAGCCTAAAATTAAAAGATTTAAAATTTTTATAATCTTATTTTAGCTTTTATAAAAGAAAAAAGTTCAAAATTGAATGGATTTCAACTACCCAAAAACCAATAAAAAAACCTAAATCGAACCAAACCGTTAAGATATTAAAACTTTAATATTTGAACCGAACCGAACCGAACCGTTCACGCTCCTAAGCTCCTAAACATTAGTTATTCACAAACACCAAGAATTCCACTCGAGGAGACAAAAAGGGGAATAAACCTCCAAGCAAAATCCATAAAAATTATAATTTAAAAAACAAAAATCAGAGAAACAAAACCGACAGCCTCGCGTGACGCGCTGAAGGGGGCAGAACTTGTATTGTAGCTGGTTTGGCGATGGAAGCAAAGCCACAGCCGAACCCCCTACCATTTCCTTCCTTTCCCTGTCCTCCACCTCCTCGTCAAAACCCCCTCTCTTTCCTCCTTTAAGAAACTACTAAATCCCTCCCCCTCCCATTCAATCACCAAATCCGCCATTTCCACCGTCGTTTTGACAATGCCCAAATTATTCCACCTCCACTTTAAAAATCCTTCCCCCGACCAGCAGCCTTGCCTTCCATTTCCCTCCAATTCAAATTTACTCGTCCCCGGTGGTTTGTTCATCGAGCCCAGCATTCCTTCTTCTTTTCTCGACTTCATTTCCCCTTTCAAAGATCCCGCTGCTTCCAAACGAGCCGTTCGTTTCACTCGGAGGCAGAAGCGGGAGGCGGTTGCGGTTAAGGACTTGTTTTTGTTGTCCGTTAGCTTAAGCAACGATGGGCTTGTTTCGGAACCCAAGGAGTTTCTATTGCAAAACGGAGTGAAAGCAAAGAACAATGAGGAAGTAGCTGTAGCCAAACGGAAAGTTAGGGTAACGCGACGTGGCGCCGTCAATACTACCAAGCATTTATGGGCTGGAGCTATCGCAGCCATGGTTTCCAGGTAACAGTTATTATTTTTCATGGTAATCTGGTTACGTGCCTTCATCCTATTTGCCTAGAGACCTATGATGCCTTTTTTTTTAATATATGTAATTGTTTTCCACTCTAATTTATTGTTTTTAATGATGTATAGAACATTTGTTGCTCCTTTAGAGAGATTAAAGCTGGAATATATAGTTCGTGGTGAACAGAGGAATATATTTGAGCTTGTTAAGAAGATTGCTGTGACGCAGGGATTGCTTGGATTTTGGAAAGGGAACTTAATTAACATTCTTCGCACGGCTCCATTTAAAGCTGTGAATTTTTATGCTTATGATACCTATAGGAAGCAATTGCTTAGATTATCTGGAAATGAGGAAACCACAAACTCTGAGAGGTTTGTCGCCGGTGCTGCAGCTGGCATTACTGCTACTGTACTCTGTTTACCACTTGACACTGTAAGTGGAATTTGAAACATGAGATTTTGTTCTTATTCTCATTATGCTTTTGAGCTTGCATTTGGATTTTACTCTTGTAGGCACGTTACACGTATGCACTTTCTATACACTACATTAGGGGAACCTGTTATAAATAGCTGATGGGCAGATGATGACAGTTTGTGTTCTTAAAGGCTTGTCAAAGTTGTAAGGGACCGATTATAACTTGTGTATATTAAGGTTAGCATCTAGTCTCAAATTTTAGGAGTAGGGTTCTGGACCAAACATGGTAATAATCTTGCTTACCAATAAACTTTTTCCGAGTATCTATTCGATGCAGAGTGGTTTGTTGAGAATTTCGCTTTATTATCATTGTATTCTCCATGATAATTGCTGACTATTTGATTATCCTTTTGTCATACAGATCCGAACTAAGATAGTGGCACCAGGTGGAGAAGCCTTAGGTGGTGTTATTGGTGCTTTCCACCACATGATCCAAACTGAAGGATTTTTTTCTCTTTACAAAGGTTTAGTGCCATCTATTGTAAGCATGGCACCTTCAGCTGCAGTATTCTATGGTGTGTATGATATGTTGAAATCAGCTTATCTGCACTCACCAGAAGGTAGGAAAAGAATTCAGAACATGAGTCAGCCGGGTCAGGAACTGAATGCTTTGGACCAGCTAGAGTTGGGACCAATTAGGACATTACTATATGGAGCTATTGCCGGTGCTTGCGCTGAAGTTGCTACTTACCCATTTGAAGTTGTGAGAAGACAGTTGCAATTGCAAGTACAGGCAAGCAAGATGGGGACACTGCAAACAGGTTTGAGGATTGTTGAGCAAGGAGGAGTTCCAGCACTCTATGCAGGGTTGATCCCCAGCTTGCTACAGGTAAGTAGATATGGAGCCTTTAATAAAATCCTCAGGAATTGTTTGCAAAAGCTTTATGCTAATTATATCTTTTAACAGGTGCTGACTAAGGGTTAAACAACCAAGATAAACCTGAATAGAGAGTTCATATTGCATTTGTGTTTCTTTTCTGTTCTGAAGTTAAATGATATCATCTTGGTTATTTTATACATTATTCATTGTATAATTTTTAAAATTTGAAGTGCTACTTTTTTAGTGTGACCTCCTAAACACCACCACCACTTTTCACTCTTTGTGGTTAATTTGCTTTTCACCACCTTATAGTATTATGTTAAATGTCATCTCCCAAGAAGGTAAACAGTTTTTGTTAAGCGTACTACCAAAAATTGCTTTTGATTGTTGGTTGAGTCGCCCCTGACTCAAATTTGATGTGTTCTTCTGGAATAATTTCTGCTTTGATGATCCAAAATGTAGTTCACTTATGGCGTATATGTGATAATGATTTTGGAAAGGAATTTATAATGTTGCTTTCTTTTAGTTTTTAAATTCCCCCTTTAATTATGATCTTTTCACCTTCAGGTCCTTCCTTCTGCTGCAATTAGTTATTTTGTATATGAGTTTATGAAGATTGTTCTCAAAGTAAATTGAAGAGAATGAGAGACAATGGATCCTCTGGAAAGGAACTGGTAGGATGTTGTACAGTGACTATGAAATGAGCACAGGAAAAAGATTCAGAATGGTAAGAACTAGTGCTCTAAATTTAACTGTTACCATTGATATTCTACACATATTTTTGTACCTGAGAGAGAATGGAAATCTTTATTGACATCTTAACTTCTTTTGTTGAATATAGATCCACCATCCAGTCGCTGACTGAATTTTGACGTATAATATTGGAGCTTGATTTGGTTATAATATATGATCTTGTGGTTTTCATTTTCATTTCTATCATGTTTGCGGGCACATTCTCCTGCTTAAGATCAGGACCTTGGTGATGCATTGAAGCATATGCTAGGGACCTGGGGTGGTTGAAGGGGTAATATGGGGTAACAACCTTTGATTGATGACGTTTCTGAATGATACATATTTGATGATTTTAAAGGATTTGAAACATTTGATGAGCAGGATTTCAAATAATTGTTGTACCACTCCTATTGAGGGCTACAAAATGCTTTGTTTTGTGCAAAGTCTGGCATTATAAAATTATTGTTCATATGAAAAATATATGCTTTGATATTGGAAATGACTTTGTTCAACTTTGATATACATAGATGCCAACTTTTACACTATTTTGTATGTTTTGCCGTCCATCTTTGTATGAAGGAAGCTAATCTCATGCAGTGTGCATGGCCTGTTGGCCTTATATCATTAGATCATGTATGCAAAGCTGGAGAGCTATGTCCATGGAAGATGCCCCAGTTAGTTTTTTTGGACTATTGTGGTTTAGTCTATGTGGAGAGCACTGGTGCTTAACAGTAAGATAAAACCTAGCGAAAAATTGTGTTTGTGAGTGGTTTAGAGTCACTTCACTTTATTCTTTAAACCCCCTTGAATACTACAATACTATAAAACAATGTCCGATAATTCACTCTACCGGCTGGGCTTTTAGGTTTGAAATATTTGAAGATCTGATCTCCATTAGGTGGAGGTTCATAGAAAATTAACACCAGGTTGCATTGAAAGCAATTACTTACTTACTACTAGGAGTAGTAGTACTAGAGTTAGTTTTTGGCAAATGTATGAACTTGAATCCGGCATGCTCTATTTGTAATCAAGTAGCTTCATGTCCGCCAGCCAACAAGAGATTTTCAGGAAGTGTGAAAGCTATGACTATGAGAGGAGCTAGGGTACGGGCTATTGCATTTTATTGGCTGGTTTCTTTCAATGTAGGTTACTACATAAGATCAGAGTCTCGCTGGACCATGAGCAAGTTGCTTTGAATTATAGAACTTCAAACTCACTCCTGCCTGCCGATTGCCAGCTAAACATCTGATCCTCCAGCTGTTACATTAGTCATTACATTCAATATCGGGATCACTTATAAAGAAGACAACTAAAGGCCCACTTATACAAAAAAATTTTCCCCTCTCTTTTTCTCTCTCTCTTTTTTTTTTTATAAAAATTTCCATCCTAATTGGAGTAACAGGTAAAAAGTATGATGTTGATGGGGAACATGGAAGGATTCTGATTACTGAAGGTTTATAGTCTGGCAAGCAATCCTGAACGTTCGGCCGCGTAGATGCAAAGTGTCTCAGACGATAATAACACAAGAAAAAATCCAAAAAAATAAAAGGAAGGTCCCCCAAGCTAGTGGTACAAGTACAAGGCTTATGATGCTCCCAGTAGCTACGCGTCATAAATTGCCAAAAAAAGGCGTTCTACCCAGGCCGACGGTGAACCAACCAAACGTTATGAAAGAATTTTTTATCATTATTTTCTCCGTTGAGAAATGAAGAAGTTGGACTCATCAATTCGGAAGCACCAAGCACGGAGCTAAGCCGCAAAAGCTGTTTTTTTACACGTGTCGCTTAATCAATGGAATTTTGATAAACACATAAGGCGGAAAAGTTTTATTCTCTCTCGCGCTTTGAAAGTTCCATTTGTAGTTTCCCACCAATATTGCCGGCCCTCAAATTATCAATCATCTTTCTCCAGGCAACGTTATCTCCTCCGCCCCGTAAAACCCTAGCCTACCACCATGTCGCCGTCCGGCGACGGAGCCATCGACGGTTGTTGCCGATGCTCCTGTTCCCCCGGCGACAATGGTGGTTTCCACGATGGCCCCGACGATTATGGTATCCCCATATCACACGAGGAGACTTGCACTCATTGTGCGAGATCCAAAACTTCCTCTTGTTCATCCTCTACGCTTGGTCTCGATTCGGTTCTGCTAACGGACCCGGAGAAGTTGCGGAGAATTATTGTCGCTTCAGTTAAAGGCTTCTCAATTGGAGCTGGCCTTAAAGGTGGCTTAGCTCTCTTCTCGCTTCTTGCTCGCTTGCGGCGCAAAAAATCAAGGTAATTGTTGTATTGTAATAATATTTGATCGTTTCTTTTTTTAATTCACTTTGATAATAAGAAAGTAATAATATCTTGATTTAGGAAAGTTGAGGCGTTTTCTGATAAAGAAGCAATTTCTATGGCGATTAAGGAGACACTTAGATACGGTCTTTTTCTTGGAACTTATGCTGGTACATTTGTTTCGGTAGATGAAATCATTGGTGCTCTTGGAGGACATAACAGGCAAGGCTCTTAATCTTAATCTTCCTCTTTTTAATTAAAATTGGAGTTTTTGTGAACTTAAGTTTGATTTAGTGGGGTTTTAAATATTGAATCAGGACAGCAAAATGGAGGGCATTAGTGGCCGGATTGATCGCAGGGCCTTCCATGCTTCTTACTGGGCCTAATACCCAGCATACGAGTTTGGCCATATACATACTCATGCGAGCTGCTGTATTGGCATCACGCTGTGGAATAAAGAGTAAACGATTTGGGAAGCTTTGTAAACCTCTTACCTGGAAGCATGGTGACATATTTCTTATGTGCCTCTCCTCTTCCCAAATCTTGTATGTTTCTGGTCTTAGATTCTCTGTGGTTATTGTTTTGTTAGATTTTTTTGTGCTATTAGCTTTAAATCAACTTTTCTTGTTGAATTATGTTAGTTTTCAGTTGTCCTAGAAGGATATAAGTTTTTTTGGGCATAATTTTTTATTGGAAACATTTATATTTTCAGGTCTTCATACATATTGAAGCAAGATAGCTTGCCCCCATCGTATAGGTCCTTTCTCAATAAACATGGTGGAAAGGATATTGTCATCCTGCAGGGTGTAAAAGAGATTGCAAGTGGCCTTCCCTTCACTAATTTGCAAGCAATAGAGAAATTTTACAAGGCAACAGGAGTAGACATTAAATTAGATCCAAAAATGAAAATTCCCTGTTCGGTATGATCCTCATTTCTTCCTTAGTGTTGTTCTGCCAAGTAGTACTAATGTATTTAGGGTATACCTTGTTCATAGGATGCAATCCTTCTATGGTTGTCTTTCTTTCTTCTCTTAAAACAAAAATAATAACTATAAAGCATTTCCACCCCTACATAGTGTCCACTATATGAGTAAGACTTTGCCATTGTACTTTGTTTAGGACCATATCTGGAGTAAGAATCATTAAGCTTGCTTTGTTTCCCATAAAGGAAAGTATGTGCATGTAATGAGTGCCCATCATGAAGTTGAACTTAAATGAATACTTATTGAATAGAATTGCTTACAAGAATGTCAAGAAAGCTAAGTAAGAAGGTATTGGAAACATAATCTGAAGCGACACTGAGCGTTTCAGTTTTTCCTTATTCTTTTCATATCGTGTAAAGGTCATTCTTACAGGCTAAAAACTTTCCTTCATGCTGTTTCAACTGAAATTAGAAAAGGAAAATCTGAAAACAGTAGAAACTAGAAAGATTATGAAGATTTTTGAAAAGATAAAGTGCATGTTAAGTTAGTGCTCTTGGTCTTCTTTTCGGCAATATGTGCTAACTCATAATGAATAAGCACATAGTAGGTGTTTTTGAGAGCCTAAGAATTGTGTACCATTCCCAAAGTTATCCATCACCTAAAACCATGCGAAGCACTAGATCCTTCTTTTCGGTCTCGATAAGCCTTGCAAATTTGTCTCATTTGCAATCTCAAATTGTTCCCCCCCCCCCCCCCCCCCCTAAAATATTAGTTATTTGTGTATGGAAATTGAAATTGGAGTAGCTTAATTACTGTGTTATGTCAAATTATTCTCTTTGTGATAAGATCTTTAGAGTCTTGCCTTCAGCAATATGCTTGATTTCTGAAAATACATTACCCTTGCACTTATATTTTGTTTTGATTTTTGTTTAAATTACTGTGACAATTTAAGAAAGTTCTGCATACAGTCAAGCCATTATTGATTGAAGTTTGCTGGTAAAAGCTTATTGTTACTTTGGAGAATTGTGCTTAAATCCTCAAGCTATTTGTAGATGGTACATGGGGGACAATCATGTGGTGGACATGTAGTTTCTTTTCTTATTGAGGCATATAAAAGGGCATTACCAGTATATCTTCCTGTTTATCTGATTCCAGCATTGATAGTTCATCGTACAGGCCTCTTGAAAAGGTAATGTAGTTTGGCCTTTTCCTCTTTCTTGAAGACTGTTTAGTTGAAATTTAGGGAAACTTGTTTACTTCAAATGTTCTAATTTTAGAGTATTGTTTTTCTTATGGCCATGCATGGTTACTGATGTTAATAAATGCCTTTTTACAATTTAATGACTGATTGAGCTTGTTGCTGCACAAGTGCACATGGATGCTACAGTATTTGGCATGGTTGTCAAATCTTTCTTCCTATAGTTTTAGGTGTGCAAAGAGTTCATCTAATTTGGCCTTGATGCCTCGTAACTTAAGCATGAGTAAAAGCTGTCTGGTAGACTTGTCCCTATTCTTTCTTTTCTTTTCTTTTCTTTGTGTGTGTGTGTGCCTCTGTTTTCTAGTACAACTCAACTTGTTTTAGTCTTTAGCTTTCTGTCTGCCCCACTCCCCCATCTTTCTTTTCTATTTTAGTTCAGTATTGGTTCTCTTCTCACACAAATTTTCCATTATGATCATTGTTGTCTGACATAGTTCTTTACTTCTATTTGACCTTAATGCAGGCCTTACCCAATATTAGGAAAGGGTCTTCTCGGTACTGCCAGATCAAGCTTATTTTTATCTGTTTATTGCACATCTGCTTGGTTAGTGTTCTATTAATTCTACTGTCTTTATATTCATAATATTGTCTATTTGTTCTCCAGTATCACTAGTTCCTAATGCATTTCAACTCAATTTACTGCTCTTCCTTTCTGAATTTTCCTGAAAGTAATTGTTATTAACATCTGTTATTGCCACTAAAGTAACCAAACCATAGTTATTGTTGGTCGGAATTACAGGGGATCTATAGTTTACGCTTAAGGGTTTCGTATGCCATTTCATCCGACCTTTTCCTTCTTTTCCTTTTTCTGTTACTTTGATTGTAATCATTAAGAGACGGTATCTTTTGCTTGTAACAATCTTTTATTAGTCACTGATGCGCAATCAGTTTTTCATGTTCTTATTCCATTTGTGGCTTCTAAAGATTTCTTAGCTTCATTAGTGCTTCTATGCTTCTCTGGAGACCACTTTGAATTTGCTCTTTTTGTTCCAAAGCCCACTTTGATTATTCTGGACATAGGAAGTGTTGCTTTTGATAAGGATGGTAAATAGCATGGCCATAATTTCCCATGAAAGACATATAAGAAAAACAAAGTGTGATACTTCTTCATAAATTGTCAGTTTATGGCAATATAGAAAATTGACTTTAGAATTATCTAGTAAAACTCTAAACTGTAGCATCTGCATCACTGCATCAGGTTATAATTTTAGCTATGTGATATAGTTAAAACTTAAGAAAATGAATCACATCATATAGAAAAAAATGTGGTGCTCAAAAGTCAAAACAATAGGGATGTTTTTCTCAAAGTGAACTTGGGTAGCTGGAAGCAAATAAGCATAACTAGGAAAGCTTGTGGTGGCTTTACTGCTTATGTTTAAAACCTGGTGATGTCATATGTCAAGTTGTGTAAGTTAGCGGTGCCATGAACATGGTTGAGTCAGCATGAAGTACTGATCTTATGTGCAAATCTGCAGGAGAAAGTAGGGCATCTTTAATGTCACAATGAAATGGCAATAAAATCATTGGTTTGTGAAGATGTTTTACACTTCAATGGAAAATTAGGGACTGATATATGTTTGGATGAGTCATCTAGCTGAAAGGTTACAAAGTTACTAAACAAATAAGAACCATGAGCTGTGTATTTGAGAAGAGCAAGAATTTCCTCTCACTATCTTTCTTACCATATTTTACAAAACCATAAACCTTATTAAGCTAGAGAGTCGACGTTGTTTTATATACATTGAATAACTAGATGGCTTACCTTACAGCAGGAAGATGAGTTATGGAATTATTTGCTTTTCTTTTATATTTTGTTCATGATGCTTTCTACTTTGCTCAGTGTCAATATAAAGTTCACTACATGTCATACCTGTAAATGTTGCAAAATCAAATTAGTTTTTACCTTGAGCTATTAGATTGTACTTTCATTAAAACATATTGACATCTGTCATCAAGCTAACGGCTAATTTTTCAACAGGATGTGGACTTGCTTGCTGTTTAGGATTTTCAAAAAATGTAACATACCAATGGTAGCAATGGGAACGGTAAAGCAATCTTTACCAATTCTATCATGTGAGTTATAAGCGTAGGTTTTGTTTTTGTTTCTAACGTAACATGCTTTATTGGGCAGTTTCCAACAGGTCTGGCATTGGCTATTGAGAAAAAAAGTAGGCGGATTGAGATATCACTCTACTGCCTTGCACGAGCCATAGAGAGCTTCTTTTCCTGCATGGCTGATGCTGGGTATTTGCGACAGTCAAAGAATCTCAAGAGAGCTGATGTGGTAATTTTTAGCTTGTCAACAGCCATCATAATGCACTGCTATGCACAGGAGAGGGAAGTGTTTCGCTCCAAGTACTTAAATGTTCTTGATTGGGTCTTTGGTGTGCCTCCTCCCCCATGTGAAACCCCTCGCTGCAAAAACAGTTGAGCAGTTTGCAGGGCTTTGGGATTTAGGATGCAGTTATAGCTGAGTATTCTCTTCCCATAAATGATGAATAGTACTATTTGTCTGCAGCAAGAGGGCTAAGAGCCCCAAGGCGCTTGTAGTTACTTATAACAAATAGCAATCTAGGCTAGTAAATTGTACCCTGCTGAGTTATTTATTCTAGTGTTGATAGCCTGTCCAGAAAATTTTCGAAGTAACAAAAATATATGATTCGTTGTATTGTATCAGCAAAAATTCTCGTGGGTTTCAAGTTTGAGAAACCAATGATGAGATATAAGAATCCTATTTGTTACAATTTCTTCCAAGGCTCTGGTTTATAGTTTAGATCCGAAACAACTCGGGTCTTGGGTACATTTATCGGTGATAATTTCCGTAATTGCCATTTATCCTGGGGAAATACTTGGAATTTTCTACTTTTTACCTTGCTTGATCCATTGCTTCTCCATTTAGGAAAGGACTCAGGATATGTAAAATGTTTGCTTCTCCTTAAAGGAAAGGAGATTAGAACGACTCTGAAAAAGTGGAAAGAGATCAGTTATGCGTTAAGTTTGGAATAAACTTAACAAAGAAATTTCAGCCAAATCTTTTTCAATTTTCATTATCCAGCAAGTTCCATCCATTCTTTACAAATACTTTCGGAAAAAAAAAAAGAAGGAAACATAAGATCACTTTACAGTTCTTTTTTTCCCCTTTTCAATTGCCTTTGGACCTCATTGCTCATGGTAGTCCTCAATCATGGATTCATAGATTCATAGCTCATTTTACTAATCAATCTTTAACTATATATAATCGAAAGACCACCATCTCATTAATCCCCAAACAAGGATTAAATCGAAAAAGAAAAGTTAAAAAAACCCTAATAAAACCCCGCCTCAGGCCCCAACACGTCACCGTATGGACCACCATTCCTCAAACCTCATCTTCATGCAGAAGCATATTAGGAATTCCCTTGTTGACCGGAAACTTCCTACCAGTCTCGGGGCAGACGAGAGCGCCTTCCTCCAGATGAAGCTCCAAGAGAGCGTGATGGAACTTTCTCAAAAACTCCAGGTCCGACTCCAACACCGACTGCTCGGGCGCCTGCTCGGGAAGCTCGGTGTAGCCCATGACTCTCGAAGCATCGAAGAACGCTTTCCAATCGATCTTGGGGAATATGTTTCTGAGGAAGTCGTGATTGATCTCCACTTGCTTCTCCACCACTTTCTCCACCTCGATCTTAAGAGGGAAGCCGTTGGTTACCCCCTTGATGTTTGACGACAACATGTTGTGAGTTAGCAACCTCATCTCGGTTCCTTGCTTTCTGTCCGTCGCTTGTTTCTGTGTTTCGGCTTCTGTGTTAAATAGAGTAGCACCAGCAGGCAGATGGATGCTTGGCTTGTTCGTAGGGGTTTAGTCGCCTTGTGGCTGTGGGTTTTGTCGAAGGACGAATATGTCCTAGCCTTTATCAGCCCTAGTTTTTATTCTTAAGCCAGGTCTAGGATTGGGCCGGTTTCATAGTTAATTACAGCCGATCTTCATAACTTAGGCCTAGCCCATTATAAACACCGATTACTTTTATAGTCTTTTTTTTTTTCTTCGAAACTAATTATTGGTATTCTTATCTATAATATATATAAAAGTATAATTTGGGTAAGATGATTATACCTATTAAATATCTCATACTCTTTAATATATTTCAAAAATACCATTGAATTTGGATTCTATTTTTTTATATTGGACTTTTAAAAAATATGGATTTGAGTTTTATTTTTTACATTAAGCTTTTAAAAATTTTTTCTTTAATATATTTCAAAAATGTCATTAAATTTGGATTCTATCTTTTATATTGGGCTTTTAAAAAATATGGATTTGGATTTTACTTTTAACATTAGGCTTTTAAAATTTTTTCTTAAATATATTTAAAAAATATCATCATATTTGGATTCTATCTTCTATATTGGGCTTTTAAAAAATATGGATTTGAGTTTTACTTTTTACATTAGGCTTTTAAAAAATAAATAATTAGACATTAAAATTTTAAAAGACTTTTACTTATTAATGTAATAATGCCATTGATTTAAATTGTATTTAAACATTAAGATTTTAAAGGGCGTTTATTCATTGGTGTTCAAGAATAATATCAATTTAAATTTGATTTTACACAATCAAAAAGTACAAAATTAAGAATTAGAGGTGTGAAATTGACGGGTTAGGTATGTTACAGATTCAGGTCATATTGGCTCAAAAATTTTTTTGGACCATTTAAATTTCGAGTCATTCAGGTTCGAGTTTTCGGGTCATTTAGTTTTAGGTTTTCAGGTCAATCGGTGTTGATTTTTTTTGTTTGACTCTCAAGTCTTTCGAGTTTAGTCCTTCAGTTTTTCAAGTCATTCTGGTTTAAGTTTTTGGATTTTCAGTTATTTAAATTAGCACGTCGAGTTCTTTTAGATTAATTTATCGAGTTTTCTAGGTTAAACTCTTAAGTCAATTAGGTTTTGGATTATTTGGTTGTCGATTAATCGGATTTCGAATCAGTCGGGTTTACGTCGTTTATTTCTTTTAAAAATTAATTCCGGTTAGATTAGTTTCGGATGAGTCGATTGAACGGATTTCTCAAATTAACATAACGTGTTGTATTACGTGTAATGCATGTAACACTGAAACTAGTTAGAGAAAATGCTTGATCAAGATTGTATGTAAAAAAAAAAAAGGTTTTATACCCTTTAGAAATAACAGACGACTTCAGATTTTTTTTAGTCTTCACAAAACTTTATAATAGATCTGACTGCATACAATTATTTTACAAATAAGCTCAAATTTATTCAAAGTTTAATCCCAAGTTAAAAAAAAACATTTTTAAGGTAAGTCTTAAAATTTAGGATATTATTGGGGTAGGATTTCAGTAATTGTAAAAAAATTTTGAGTTTGTAAAAAAAATTTTTACTTAAATAATTATGTATGCAATGTACTACTATAAGATTTTGTAAAAATTTAAAAACAATGAAGTAGCATGCTATTATTTTTTTTTGGTGAATAAGATGCCTCTAAGGGCTTATATTCTTATAGTAGGATCATCATGTACATCACTAGCAAGTAGTGCTAGTAGCACGCTATTATTAGAGGGTGTAAAACTCATCTTTTACCGGTAATCCTAATCAAATTTTTACTCTTACTGTTATATCATTGTCAATGGTGGAACTTAAAAGTAGTTTAATGAGCACATAATTATATGTTTATATAATAACTGTGGTTGTGGAGTGCCAATTTTCTAATATTGAAATTGATATGTCCCCCACGAAAAGGATAGTAGCATTTCTATTTGAAATTATTGGCACCCAAATTGCTGCTATTAAGTAAAAGAAGTCCCCAAACCGTAGAGAAGATAACAATTTTTGCTTACTAGAACATGGAAGTAATATCAATCGGTCACGGATATTTTAGCAGGCTGAGTTGCCGACATGCATATCTCTTGTATGCTCTAATTTTCTGTAATTAGGTAAAAAGTGGGAAATTGGTATATTTCAATGATGGCACAATTGGGAGCATAAATAATAAGCCATATATGCAATATATGAATGGAGAAACAAGTCCCTAAAGACGCAGACTCAACAATCCCAAAGAAGTGGGCAAATACAGAATTGCTCTGCAGATGAGTTCCTTGATGATTAACTGGATATGAAATTCCACCACTTGTACAGACCAAAGCCATAAATTGTGGTGTAAATAATCACTCTCATGGGATAGATCCTATACCTGCACATAAACAGACTTCTTTATTTAGCAGAAACCCCAAATTATCATCTCCCATTATAAAAGCCTAAAGTTACTAGCTAGTAAATGCTCGTAGAGGTAGAAACCATTCCATAATCTTCTCAAAAGTTTTGAACATGATTTTATCCGGAACCCACAAAGTACTAGACCTATCCCGATGATTTTAACAGACCCATTGGCGAGACTTGACCCGAGCCAAGCCTAACATTTCGAGATATTATCTGCAGCTGGCAAGATATCCAAGACACCAGGAAGAAACCTGCCCCGCGTGGTTTGAGCAGAAGATCATACTACATACGAGAGCAACACAGCGGATTACAATGATCATTACCACGTGAACCGCCATCCGTCCACCGCCCAGTGTTTAAAAGTAATTAATGGCGTGTAGAAGTACAACTTACGCCAACCAATCTCATTTAAAGAGTGATGAGCTCCTCATTAATGCAGGCCAACATCCCCAATCAAAATCCCAAATTACTACAATTAATCTACTTGAGCTTAATGGAGTAAGGTTGATGATTTTGACTGTAACATTTGTAAAATGATTGAGGGGACTGAAAGAAACAATCATCATATATACATAGTAATTTTTTTGGGTGCCGCAGCTGCTAAACAACTTCTAAGTTCAAAGTTCAAACTACAGTATGGTACTTTTTATTCAATCAAACGAAACCATCATGTGAAAGTAAGCCTTAATGGAACCAGCAGTCTAACATTAATTATTTTGTTTAACTAAAAGTACTACCTTATTACGTGTTTATGCAAAATGGAGAGAGTTTATATATAAGGGAAATTCCTAAGAAGAACAACAAAAAGATTATTACTAATAGTACCTTTGTAGTAATCCAGATCGTCGAGCAAGAAGAGCAGCTCTTTCTTCAGCAGTAACCGGATAGCACCAGCGAGAAAATTCACGATCGAAGAAATCCCAGTCAGGCAAAAGTATCCCCGCTATCCCAACCATCCCAAACGCATACGTTACCGCCATCTTCTTCAAAGATAACGTGAATATCCCAACCAACACTATGATCCCCGCCAGCCATACTATAGCTGACCTTAGAGCACCATCGTCCGCCATCTGAAAAGGAGGATAATATTGGATATTGTGAATGGAAAGTGGAAATTTCTGGCGGCACTGAAAACTGAGGACAATAAGATAACTATTTTGGGGGGTCTTTTGCGGAAATTGATTGAAACTAGCTAGCCAGGGAACTAACTACATTTAATGCATTGCCTGTTGTCTCAACGGTTCCTACTTGTGTATCTAATATAGTATAATAGTATCTTTATAAAATGTTTGTTGATAATTTATTTTGGCCTTTTAGGGTGGAGTGTTTCTCAAAATTTCTCCCAACTCTTGACATGGCACGTGTGACATATTTGCCATGCATACGCGCCATTCCTTGTCCAAATGGAGCGACGCATCTTAATTTCTCATTTATTCCCACCACCGAACTTTCGACTTTCTGAGTTTTCAGTAATATTGTGCCGTGAGAGCAGTGAACTTTTGTGCTTTGAATACTTGTGTAATCTTATAAAATTATTTTAAGTAGAAGTTGCGATAAAATATGTGTCTTATATGAATTAGTAAAAGTTAAGGTAGGTAATAATAAGGGAGAGATTATGATGGACAGTCTCATAGTCATCACATGTAATCACCATTCTCACATGTAATCTCACCATCACAGTTAAAAGTTGTAAAGTTACTAAAAAGACCCTAAGTTAATGGTGTTTTTAAAATGATGGAGGAAGTGGAAAACAGGAGAAAACTAGGAGAGCCCATAAGAGGTTGGTTCAATAAAACACAAGTATAAAGATGCTTCTAAATAATGAAGTTTTAAATCCTAATCTTCTTGTTTGGCCAAAAAAATCCTAATCTTCTTGAGAATATTTATTTTTCTTTAAGAAAAAAATCAATAAATAAAAACTAGACAATTTTCTTGAGACGCTATGATGTAAATATATTGTAATTCATATTAATTATGTTAATTAATTTTATATCTCTTGATGCAATTTTTTTGCTTAACTTTGAAGAGAAATGATTAAAAAAAAAAGGAAATCCAAAGAAAAGTTTTAGATGGGAATTCCTCTTTTCTAGCTAATTAATTAGTAGTAAATTTTGATGGTTTGTTTGTGCTTGCATGCGTTTTCTATGTCATTGGGAATCTGTTCTACTAATGTTGCAGAATTTCAAGCTGTTCAAGAGGGTTTATCCCTGTCTTTAACTCATCAGATTTCTCATTTAATTATCGAAACTAATTCTATGCTAGTCTTTAATGCTTTCGCTAGGAAGCAGGTGCAAAACCCTCTGCTGCAAATCCTTCTCGATGAATGTCTACAGCTGATGTCCAGGCTTAAGGAATTTTAGTTCTTATTTGTTTTAGGCAAGTAAACCAGGTTGTAGATGCTTTGGCGCGAAGAGCGAGTGCTAATTCACATCTTTAATGTCTACTCTACGCCTCCTGCCTTCATCATTGATCTTTTGTATGTAGATTATGCAAATACCATGGAATAAAAAAGGGACCCGACCGGCCGGTTCAATCTGTTAAACCGGGTACCGGCCACAAGTCCGGTCCGTTCAAGGTCATAAAACCGGATTAATGTTGGACCATTTTTGAACCGATTAGACCGGTTTAATGTTTTTTAATTGATTTTTTTACTTTTTTCTTTTTTTTGAATTTTTTTGAATTTTTTGAAATATTTAAAGAAATTAATAAAGTTATTTATTTAATCGAACCGATTGAACCATGAACCGGATGGCCAACAGATTCAACAATCGGTTCGATTTTTTATTCATTGGTAAATACAGCAAGGTTTAGACTGGTTTCTTGTCACAGTCAGACTTCTGATACAGTTGACTGATAGGAGTTACTCCTCTTTTGTATCTTTTCCTTCTTAAGCCTGTTTTGTAAATGCTTTTGTTGTTAATATGATATAAATACTTTTTTTGGAGAAAAACAAATTAGGCTATGTTTGGTATAAAAAAATATTTTCTGTTTTCATTCTTTAAAAAATATAAAAAAACTATCATCTAAGATATATGTTGTGAGAGGAAATACATACATGTTTTAGAATATGAAAATGAAAATAGATTTAAAAATGAGATTAAAAAAATTGTTCTCAGATTTAGGTCTATTTTCATTTTCATTTTCATTTTCGTTTTCTAAAACATGCATATATTTCTATAATTACACATATCATATATGGTAATTTCTTTGTATTTTTTTGGAGAACTAGTCTCAGTGTGACGTGCATCGCACGTGATACAACGCGTTATGTTAATCTGATAAATTCATCCAATCGACCTGAACCCGAAACTAATATAATCCGATTTGATTTTTGAAAGAAATAAATAACCTGAACTTAACTGATCCGAAACCTGATTAATTTAAGAACCGAATGACTCGAAACCCAATTGACCCAAGAGTTTAACCCATAAAACTTGATGAACTAATATGAAATAACTTGACATGCTAATTTAAATAACTGGAGACCTAAAAATTCGAACTCGAATGACCTAAAGAGCCCTATGGCGAAACTTGAAAAACTTGAGAGCCAAATAGAGATGACAAAATGGGCGGGCAGCACGAAGCCTAGCACAGCCCAACCCAATATGGGTGGTGCTAGCACGACCCATATTATTTTTTTGGTGGATCGTGCCGGCACGGCCCATTAGTCATGGACGGGCTGGGCAATCATTTGGTGGCACATGGATTGGCACGGCACGACCTACCAAAATAGCTCAGCATGGCATAACCCACGTGCTAGCATGGCACGACCCGTGTACCTATCTGGGCCAGCTCATTTTTAATGTAAATTTAGAATTATATTAATAATATAATAATTATATAATTATTCATCTTTTATTTTAAAATGAAAAAAAATAATATTATAGTGGTAAAATTAAATAAAATAGTAGTAATAATTATAAATTTTAATTTTGATTTTAATTGTTATCAAATTATATTTTAAAATTATTATTTTTAATGAATAAATTAGTTGTAAATAATAAAATCATCAAAATGAGATAATATCATAATAATAATAATAAAGATGAAAATGAATAAATTTGATTTTTTTTTTTTCATTTTTTAGGTGATAGATTTTCCTTAGTTTATAATATCAATTAGTATTTATAAATTTTATTATTTATAGTGAATAATGTTCCCCTTTCCCGTGGACGTAGGCATTGTAAGCCGAACCACGTAAATTTGTGTGAAATTTTTCATTCTTAAAATCTAATTTAATAATCAGTATTAAAAAAATAAAATCTAGAAAAAATAAAAATAAAAAATAAAAAATATTAACAAAATTAACATTTAATAAAAATTATTGGCCCATGTGCCAGCCCAGTTTAGCCCATGTGCTGGCACGGCACGATTCATATGGACTACAAGCTGGGCTGGGTTTAACCTTTAAAAAATATAGGCTAGCACGGCACGGTCCATTTTTTTTGGGCCAGCATGGCACGGCCCATATTTGTGCGGGCAGCATGGCTTTTTGGGCCGTGCCAGCCCAACCAGCCCACATTGGCATCTCTAGAGCCAAACCAGAAAAATCCAAAACCGACTGACCTAAAAACCTGAACCTGAATAACCCAAAAACTCTAATCTGAATAACCTGAAATTTGAATGGCCCAAAAATTTCTTTGGGCCAAACTGATCCAAACATGTAACCTATCTAATCCGCTCATTTCACACCTCTAGTTATTAATTTTGTACTTTTTAATTGTGTAAAATCCAATTTAAGCTAGCCGATGACTTTCTTGAACATTAATGAGTAAAATCCTTTTAAAATCTTAATATTTAAACACAATTTAAACCAATGTAATTCTTAGACACTAATGAGTAAAAGTCTTTTAAAATCTTAATGTTTAATTATTTATTTTTAAAAGCCTAATGTAAAAAACAAAACCCAATTCCAATAATATTATTCAAATATGTTAAAGAAAAATATATATTTAAAATGAAGCAAACCTTTTACCGGACTCGTACTTTTATATATATTATATTATGTATATGTTACGTGTATCGTACGTAATAGAACGCATTATTAATAATATATATTTTTAAGAATCTCATCTAATTTATTTATTATTATATTTATTTTTCAAATATATTTAATTAAAGATAATACAATAATTTATATAAAAGTAATATTTAAATTAAATTTTTCTATTTCTAGCATTGTAAAAAAATGTGTATAATAATAATAATAATAAAATTAGACATTTTATATTTTTTAATTGTGTAAAACCCAAATTAAACCAATGAAAATGCTTAAAGCATTAATGTTTAATTAATTATTTTTAAAAGCCCAAGATAATAGATAGAACCCAAATCCAATGGCATTTTTTAAATATGTTAAAGAAAAAAGGATATTTAATATGTATAAACCTCTTATTTAAGTCATACTTTTATATATACTAGTCTTAGTGTTACGTGCATCGCACGTGATACAACACGTTATACTAACACGAAAAATTCGTCCAATTGATCCGAACCCTAAATTAATCTAACCCGATTTAGTATTTGAAAGAAATAAACAACCTAAACCCGACTGATCTGAAATCGGATTAATCCGAGAACCGAATAACTCAAAACCCAATTGATCCAAATAACTCGACATACTAATTTAAATAACCAAAAACAAAAAAACTCGAACCTAAATAACTAGAAAAATCAAGGACCAAACTCGAAAGATTTGAGACTGCTGGTCTATTTTACACCTCTAATTCTTAATTTTGTATTTTTTAATTGTGTAAAACCTAATTTAAATTGATGGAATTCTTTAATATCAATGAATAAAAGCCCTTTAAAATCCTAATATTTAACCAAATTTAACTAATGGCATTCTTAGATACTAATGAGTAAAAATCCTTTAAAATATTAATTTTTAAAGTAAAACCAAAATCCAATTATATTATTGAAATATGTTAAAGAAAAATGAATATTTAAAGTGAAACAAATCTCTTACCGGACTCGCACTTTATATATATATTATATTATATATGTGTTATGTATATCACATGTAATAGAACGCGTTATTAATAATACATTTTTTTTAAGAATCTTATTTAATTTATTTGTTATTATATTTATTTTTCAAATACATTTGATTAAAGATAATGTAATAATTTATATAAGAGTAATATTTAAATTAAATTATTTTATTTTTAACATTGTAAGACAATGTGTATAAGAATGATAATTAAATTAAATTACAATGACCCATGATATTTTGTATTTTTTAATTAAGCAAAACTCAATTTAAACCAATGGAAAGCCTTAAAATCTTAATGTTTAATTATTTACTTTTTAAAAGCCCAATATAAAAGATAGAATAATTAAATTAAATTACAATGGCCTATGATATTTTCTATTTTTTAATTATAGAAAACTCAATTTAAACCAATGGAAAGCCTTAAAATCTCAGTGTTTAATTATTTAGTTTTTAAAAACCCAATGTAAAAGGTAGAACTCAAATCCAATGACATTTCTGAAATATATTAAAGAATAGAGGATATTTAATAGGTATAAAGCACTTACTCAAGTCATACTTTTATATATATTATAGATTATAGATGAAAACAGAAAATATTTTTATATACCAAATATAGCCTTAGTAGTAAATTTTCTTCATTTTACTCTTATGCAAAGAAAAATTCAGATTTATTAATTATTAATTTATCAGCAAAAGAGGGTGAGCCCATTTGGAGTTGAGATGAGAGATGGGGAGAACATTAGACCCATTGGCCATCGATGTTGAATCAGACTTAGGGCCTTACTAAAACCCAATAGATTTTGGGCGTGAATAGATGGGCTAACTCCATCCCACTTTATATTGAAACTCGGCCGAGCCATAGCCCACAACCATGATTATTAATGCAAATTTTAACCAAGATTATTATGCCCACAGCTCACCTAGGTTTTCTTTACATTTTTTTTATAAAAAAAATGTAAAGAAAACCTAGGTGAAAGATTAGGTCATGCTATTGCTTAGTTGCTTAATTATATGATTAGTAGTTAATACAGATTAGGTTAACCACTGCAGAGGAAAATGTTCATTGAGATTAATACTATGCTTACCAACATTAATTTATTGTTTAAAAATATTAATCCTATTATGGGCATGGTTAATTATAAAAACAGAGAGAAGTACACTTTCTTTCTAATGCTTTGGGTCTTATGCTTATATTTTCATTTTGTTAATGTGAAATAATTGAGTCTTATCATCAAGTAGATCACAACTCATGATTCTATTGTTGACTTCAACTTATACACTTATTACAATGCTAGGAAGTTGACTTTTTTTCCTTGGCCATCAGCTAAGTCGACTTCAGGCATTAGCAAATTTTGAATAGAATTCGTGTCTTATCAGTAGTTAGTACACTTTGTTGACAATCAAAGCAAGAGGTTACATGTTGACTAAATATACTATGCATCATTAAACTGAACTTTTTTCATTAAAGATCCTGTAACGGGATCCCAGCTTGTTTCATGGCAAAATGAACCAAGGAAATCAACAAAGACTCGGATTATATAGGATATATACTTAATTAGCTAGAATCACTTTTTTCAACTTCATCCCAAAATTTGTTTAGCTTCAAATGATCCGTTGATCAGCTTATTCAGATTGGAGTACTGAAAAGTGGAAACCATTTACTCTTCTGATCATTGTACCATAAGTGATATTGATCATGATGATATTAGTTTTGTTTAATTATTAGCTGTCTCTTTCGTTCTCCCTTCCTAGCCTGAGTCTGCTTTGCGATGCCAACACCAGCAGGAGTCAAGTCGTAAAAGAGACAGTTTTGTGTTTGTAATAAGTGTATGGCTGAAACTCCAAGCTACTTGGTGGCAGGCATCAACCACTCAAAGCACATTTTTAATCATAGTTTAGGCATAAAAATAAACCAACTTGCTTCACATGATATTCAATTTCCATGACATTTTCATAACATATATATACTAATTAAAACCCTCATCATATATAATTTGGTGTGCACTGGTTGGGCAAAAGTTGACAGTATCGGCTTTGTCTCATATAATTGAAGGAGACAGCAAAATATTTTATGCCTTTCCAATGAAATCTTGGGGATTTGATCACCAATTTGATTTTACCAGCTCCCTCATAATAACATGGATATATATATATATATATATATATATATATATATTTATATATATAACAAGAATTAAAGATTAATCTGAGAAAGAACTTCTTTATGTTCTGTAATAGTTCCTGTGTCGACCCTGACAGAGCGCTAGTGACTGCTTCAAACTTCATGGCCAAGCATATAGAATTGCTCAGAAGGAAAAGATTTAGGATATATTGAGATCTGCATGCTTCTCCTTACACTTCTTTCGGAGTTGTATAAGTATTTTTCAGGATCTGAATAAAATGGTGCAGGCACTGGGGAACTGTCTGGTTATCTAAAAGATTCTTGTTCAGTATCATTTAAGTGAGGGTCATGTGGTGCGTAAACTATAGTTTTCTTGTATTCTGTGGGCTCCATTTTAGTTATCTGATTTAATTTTGTTTACTCTAGCTAGGTCTTAATCAGGCATCATTTGGGGTTAATCTCTCCCTCATATGAAGCTCAGCCTGCAAATAATGCAAAGATAGTTAAGTTTTAATTATTTTGAGTACCGAAAATAAGTAACCAACATTGACAATATGATAGTATTGCAGTTTTGAGGCAGAGAAGCAAAAGTCTAGCTAACCCACAAAAAGTGACATTAAATTATCTCTGAATCAAGCATATTAAAGATCAATAAAAACTAAAAGCCTGACAGAGTCAAATATATGTATGTATGTATGAATGAAAATGTACTATACAATATTATACACAGTGAATTAGGTATGCTTCTGGAAGAACCAAAGTCATAAGGCGTATGATTTTATATAGAACCTGGATATATTCTCACAGGGCTAACTTTCTAAATTAAAGTCAACTAGCTAGATTTCTTGCTATGTCTTCTAGCTATTCCATGGTCCTGATTAGGTTATCCATTAGGGAACTTAAACACAAGCTTTCTGAAATGGGTTTCCAACTGTTCCTATATATACTATTAATTTTCTCAATTCTTATACAGATCGCTAGCTTAATCAATAAGCCGTTGGTCATGATCTGTTTCTTAATTAGTGAAGGATGTGAAATGTATGGATTACGGGGAGCTAATGTAGGTTTAAAAAATTTGGAACAACTAAGAGAAGAAAACAGATCGAAGCTATGCAAGAGATTTAAAGAAAACTTTTACTTAATTATTACAAATTAATCTTAAAAAAGTAGGATCTGCAGATCTTTTGCATGATATGTCGGTGTGTAGAATTACAGATATCATTAAGAATTTACGATCATGAAGGTGGCTATTAAGGCCAACAAGTTGATGGCTAGGACGTCATGTTTTTAATTAGATGCACTGGTTTTGGTTAGAAACTTGCCGAAGCAAGCAAACCAGTTTGTTTAGCTGACACTTGGAAAATTAAAACTAAGAATTTTTAAAGGGTTTTTATGACATCAGAGCTTTATATTTATTCAAAACACACACACTGGTCCACCCGACAAGGAACCTTGGTTGAAGGACGAAATTCTCTATTTCACTATTCCCTGTGTGTGAAAAGTCTGAATGTTTACTAACTAATTTGAAGAGGAGACGAGAAAAAAAATGGGGATGTTTTACTTTTGCAGTCTAAGCTGTTTTGAGTAGAAAGAAAGGAAAAAATTATGGCCAAAAATGGTCTCTCTCACTCTCGTGTGGCTGTTGGCTAATGACACTGACAGTAACTACATTGACAAATAAAAGAAGAGTTTAGGTTTGAAAGAAGAAGAGCTTAGCTTATGAAATAAGGTAAGTACCCCAATCTTGCAGAAGTAAGAACCAAGAAATTGTTAATGCAATCCCAAAAACAACCCATTGTGATTTAATTAACGACTACTAATCTTTCGAATTCGTTGGCCGAGCATTTGATTCAATTGTTGGTATATAATTCCCCTATCGAGCAGAAAGATAAAGTTCAAATACTCCAAATAAAAAGATACTATATAGCATTTCATATTTAATATATGGTAGGAAAGATAATTAATTCCGTTCACATTTGATGAGTCAAATTTTCAGATATTACTGGACTTTTACCATGTTGATATATATAATAGTTATCTGCCTATATTTGTTCAAACTTGAATGATTACAAATGGAAAGATACAATTTCTGGTGAATGCATGATTTCACTTGCTTTGTAAATTTGGTTTGCTCAAAATATTTCTGAAGAACCTATAAACTGGTTTTGAGGGGTTGGTAGTTTGATTTCTTCAACAATCAACACAACTTTAAAACAAAAACAAAATGGGATTGGCTTGTGCTACAGGATAACCTTCTGCTTTATCAGTTCATTTATAAAAGCCAAGGGATACAGGGAGAAAAGGAGAATTCTGCAACACAACACAAAGATGAAGACAAGGCCAGTAACAAATGTAATTGAACTAATTATTATCGTGTAAGAACGTCTTATGACTTATTTACAGAGACGAAAACTGGTGTTGATTTGGGTTGTTTGCTGCACCAACTTAATTCTAACCACATGTACAAATCTTTGGGTCAAAATCCTCATTTTGTCTTCTTCTTACAAAAATAATTAAACTACAGCTAGCCAGCTACCTTTTTTAACGTATTGCAATTTAAGTTAATTTTTATCACCGATATATGTAAATTCATTTGGTTAATTTAATCAATTATGGTAATTTCCTCAATTAGATATTTTTGTTTTTCTAAGTTAATTTATCACCGATATTAAATGTATGCGAGTTGTTGGCAATCAAGCATTCTTTATATAACACATATTTCCTCGGAGTAGACACATTTTTTTCCGTAGCAACTTGGTCGAGTGCTTTTTTTAATATAATCACAGGTATCCCTATTCGTTTTATGGTCTATGACTAATCTTATTTGAACCTCGTCAAACCTCAAGCGGAGGAAGTTCTTTCAAGTCTTTTTTTTTCTATTCGTAAAACTTAAACTCGAGACCTTACTTAAGGGATATTGTCGTTCTTTCACCAAATCCAACAGACGTTGATGAGAGCTTGAATTGTTTGAAATTAGAAAATTAACAATGAATTAACAATTTCTATTATTTAATTAGTATGTTGATGGTAAGGATTAATGTTGTCTTATACTTGTCACCACATCTGTGGTATATATATAATTCTTCAATAAATTAATTGTATATTTTAATACGTATATTTATTATACTAATATAATTATTAAGTTTCCTCATGAAATGAAATCTAATTAAATAAAATGCTTAATTAATTAGTAATTAGTAGTAGTAGAGAGTACGACGTTGGAGATTTTGAAGCCATGCAAAACAATACTATGACGAAAGATATTCTCCTCTCCCTTTGCGTGCATGAAATGGGTTCCTTTTGACCAATTTCGTTGAGCCACGTTTTACAAAAATCCAATTGCGTTTTCCCTGGATGCCATGAAAAGACATTTCTGTCAATATTAGGTATGTTTGTTTTATTTACCAAGATTAAAATAAAGGAGGACATATTGGTCATTTTGGTGAAGGCGACTGGGATATCTCAAGTCAAGAAGTAGTGAAATAAGCTGATTTGGAAGAAGTGTGTCTCAATCTTAATGGTGAAACGCAAAAATCCTGTAACATTATTTATTTTTAAATGATTAAATAACGAGCGAGGACTGGAGGTAATAATACTTACTACCACTAAAAGCTGTATAAATAGCAATGCCTGATGAGTTTTGGTGGTAACAGAAGGAAGCAAGCGACCGAAGTAGCAAAAAGTCGAAGGAAATACTGTAGACGAGAGAATATTGGAGAAACAACATGGGAAGATCTCCTTGTTGTGATGAGAATGGCCTCAAGAAGGGACCTTGGACTCCTGAAGAAGACCAAAAGCTGGTTCAGTACATAAAGCAAAATGGCCATGGTAGTTGGAGAGCCCTGCCTAAGCTTGCAGGTTCAGGGTTTTCTTTCATTTCTTTTCTTTGTAGAAGATTTATCGTTCTCCTTCATCATTTTTGTTCTAAATTAACTGTCAATTTGTCATTGCAGGTCTGAACAGATGTGGCAAGAGCTGCAGGCTTAGGTGGACAAACTACTTGAGGCCTGATATCAAGAGGGGAAAGTTTTCTCAAGATGAAGAGCAAACGATTTTGCATTTGCATTCCATTCTTGGAAACAAGTAAAGTGCATATATACAAACCTTTTGACTTCATAAAACTAGAGAGATTCACTTATCTTTTCTGTGTTCTAATATTTATGTCAAATTTTCTTCTTTTTTTCTTTTTTGGTTAAAAAGGTGGTCAGCCATTGCAACACATCTACCAGGCCGCACGGATAATGAAATCAAGAACTTCTGGAATACCCATCTAAAGAAAAAGCTGATTCAGATGGGAATTGATCCAATGACCCACCAACCAAGAACTGATATCTTTGCTAGCTTGCCTCAGCTCCTAGCCCTTGCAAACCTTAGAGAACTGGTAGAGAGTGCTGCTAATCCCTTAGATGAGCATGCTGTAAGATTACAGGCCGAAGCTGTTCAGGTGGCTAAGCTTCAATACCTTCAATTTCTAGTCCAATCTGCGTCTTCAATGTCCAACATCAACCCATACTATTCCCAAAATAGTACTGGTAATGCAGACATGGAAGCTTTCAACTTAGTATTAAATTCATCATCATCAGATCCTCATCATCATATTAAAGAAAACCAGGTTCAAAATTCAGCCCCATTTTCACTTGGAAATGCAGCCTCTCAACCACTCCACCATCCCACCACTACTAGTCTATTATCTCACTTGCCAGACCCACAAGAAGTCCCTTTCAGTTTCCAAACATCATTGAATAGTGAGATGGGCCACTGTTTGAACTTTACAATGGTCAGCCAAGGAGATAACCAAACTGATAATAACTCATCATCATGGCCTCTTCAATCTCCTACTCTTCCTCCTGAGACATCTCTAAGCAATAATAATCCGGCTGGAGATGCAAGCAGTAGTTCTAGCTACAATAATGGGGCAGCTAATTCTCCATACTGGCCTGAACTCTATTTTGAGGAATCTATCATGCATGAGATTTCTTAGTACAAGTCGGTATATGGGTGGTATTTAAACGTTTGCTATTGTCTTGGAGTTTGCATTTTCCATTCATTATTTTGCTGTTACTGTAGATATACCGATTGCATCTCATGCTCTCTGTTACATGTATAAAACTCTCATTTCATCGTACCCTACATCACTGCCTTTATATTATACGGTCTATATATATAATGCATACACATGTTTTTGTGTACATAATTTTGGGATAATAATCATATGTTCAAACCAGGGTCGTCTTTCTTGAAATTCTTTCATCGTGTTTACTTTTTCCTTTTTTCTTTTTATCTTTTTTTCTTTTTTTCAGAAATCGATTTCATTTCATCAAGTTTTCTGATCATATATGGGCCCATAATTTATATATATTATTCAGTCAGTCCATAGCACAATAGTATTTTCCAATTTCCATGCGTCCACTTCATCAAGGAATCAACACAAGAAAATATGGGGAAATATTGAATTGAGCAGAGAAAAATACACAAAAGAGCGCATGTGCTACAAAACAAATGTATTATAGTACATTTTTCTGGTATTCAGCCTTCTTCAGTCCACACCACACCTGCCACTTTGATATACTAATCAGAAAATGATCAGGAAATATACCATAAAAAACAAAACATCCCTTTCTTGACGTTGCCAGTACTAGCCCTAGCATGCCATTGATGAATTCTTGTCGCCTGCCCACAAGCTATATATTTATAATATGATCGTCTCATCGAATCCCAGTTTGATTGTGATTAATGAATTGCTTGTGTAAATCAAACCAGAATGATTAAAAATTATATTGCCAAAGATTTCATTTATCATATTGATCTCGCAGTGACATAAGAAATTACCTTTGAGTAGTGTATATATTCCATATATGGGGTAGGATTAGGTGGTGGAAGTTCTCTCTCTCTTTTAAATAGGATTAATTATAAGAAGGAGAAAGACACCTAGCTAACCACGTCGTGTTTTTCTATGTTGCTTTGACAAGAATGACCAACTCGACTTCAAATCAACAATCTTATAAGCATTAATAGTCTATATATATATATACAATGAAAGCTTGAGGAAACTCTCGCGGAAAAGATATAGAACTCGAAGCCCTCCAAATAAGGGGTTGACACGTGTGAGCTAGATATTAGCCTTAAATTATATGAAGACTTTGGTAAGTACGTGTATAGTGGATTGGTTAATTTCAAGGTGTGACAGTCAATCCCTTAGCAGAAAAGAAATCAAGTTCCTCCAACTACTCTTCCTATGAAAAATAATGTAGATTTAAAAAAAAAAAACCTAAATTAATTTACCTGCGCTTGCAAAATAAGTCATTTGTCGAATAGGTTGGCTTTCAATTAAATGAAATTAAAAAAAAAAGAAAAAAGGAAAAAAAGAAGCTAATGTGAGGTAGGAAAAGTCTATTGGATGAATTTTAACTTTTAACTATCTCGATCATAGATGAAATTCCTCAATAGTAATACTATAGAGATATTTTTTTACATTACTCATATTTAAGTCTAATACCATGTATCTTTTAGTTAGATGTTCTCTGTTGGTCAACTTTTTTAAAGAATGATGTTATGTAGTCATTAACGTAAGTAAAGAAGGTTGCAACATGTTCAATGACTTTGCATATTTTTATACATCATAAATGAATAGCCATTACTGTCCTAGATGATGTTCCATTATTTTTCCCCTTCCTCAAGCAATGGGAATATCATTTCAGATCAACACATAAATACCCACCTTGAATTAATTATAACCATGCACACCAAGGAAGGTCTCCTCCAAACATTTAACGCAAATGTGTTTTGTCAATAACATTATCCTCCGCATTGAACTTTACAAAGGAAGCAATGTGGCGTCATGATCCATGTTTGATGAGAAAATCCTTCTTTGGTGGGGAAAAAGGATGATCAAGGCCCAAACTAGCTGGATTCCCCTTATTGGGTGTAACGGGCCAGACAGGCTAGAGTGAGTCTCTCACTCGATGCCCAAAATTCGTGCAGTTTAAGCCCAAAAAGTTCGATGCTCAACCCGTATATAGGCCCACTTTCTCTCAAGTTAGGTGTTTACTAATTAAATGTAGGGATGTCAATTTATCCAGTCCCCCTTAGGGAATCCGACTCCCCATCCCGACGGGGTCAAGGTCAGAGAACGGGATCGGGGATGGGGGCCTTTTTTTATTCCCTGAAGGGGTCGGGGTTGGGGACGGGGAATACCCTCCCCGACTCGTCTTTGTCCCCGGATTTCTTTTTATATTATATATATATTATATTATGTTTATTAGTAATATATAGATATAAATTTTAAACAAATAAAAAAGCAAAGATATTTATTTTTTTAGAGAAAACAGATACTATTTTTATATATAATATGTATTATATTTATATTAAATGCAATATATCATGATATATATAAATTTAAAGTGAAAACCAAGTAATAAAATTAATTTTATTAACAAAAGACATATTTACTATTATGTTTATGAATAATATTATGTTTATGTGAATTTTTTATGGCACTTTTTTATAATAAAATAGTAAAATATTTTTTTAAGAACATAAATATATATTTTTTATATTTATAAATCGGGGTCGGGGATTCCCCGCCCCCATCAAATTCCCCACGGGGTCGGGGATGGGGAAAAATCCCTCCCCGATCTCGGGGTCAGGGTCAGGGACGGGGATGGGTTAAGGGAGTCGGGGTCGGGGACGGGGAATATATTCCCTGCATTTTCCCCGCCCCGTTGACATCCCTAATTAAATGGCTTGTGGTCAACCCACGGGGGTGGGGAAGAGATGGCTACGGGTCTCTTACCCCTTAACCAGTGGTCTCAATTTCGAGCCCTAAGAATGGCAGACCACCCTGTGGGGAGCACCTTACCCTTTGCCGTCAATAAGTGTGAGCAGGAATAATTGCCAACCGTAAAACGGAATCGAAGACCTGTGGCTAGACAAGAAAAAAATGGCTTGTGGTCAAGAGTTGAAGCATGCTGCATACATGAGCACGAGGCTAGCTAGGAGACTGACTAAACAAACTAGAGGAGTTTTGGTTGGTCTTGGTTGGCACCTTTATACTCTGTCAAATTATGATATAGGGATTAGCACTAAATATATTGATAATAAAATTGGTGGGATTTTCACCACTAAAGTCTAATTTTGCGGCCATGAATATATATAGGGTCTATATATATATAGGATGAGAAAAACTGAACTTATAGATCTCAATTGGAGTATCGTGAATGAAAAAAATAAATTTAAGAAAGTTTTTTTTATTTGGGGTTTAATGGGACACGAACATAATTAATTATAAACTGTTTTTTTTTTTGAAAGGGGGTTCTTTGGAGGAGAGGGATGGCAGGGGTCGAATCCCTGCCCTGGTGAACACTCTAGCCTGTTTGTTGCTACTCGATCAAGCGGCGAGGTTCAATTATAAACTGTTAAATGGATACGGATACGTTATAGTTATAAAAAAAAAAAAAAAACTATAATCCAAACATTAGCCATGTAATTGTAGCCAATACAACCCTTGGTTTTTGAATTAGAAAGTCGATAAGTCCCTCAAGAGTCATCAAGACTATCTCAAATGTCTAATTGATTTGATAATTGATAGTGGATATTTCAAAATAGTACTGGAGCTGGGCTCGGGAGGTGGTTGAGATCAGAAGACGGGGCAGTAGGAGAGACCTGATGATCAGAAGGGGACCATTGACCCTGGCTGGACAAAATGGTAATGGCGATGGCAATTAGCTAGAAGTGTACAAACAGATGAGACGGACCACACTCACATGGCACCTTGCACTTGCTGCTGCGTCTAACTATTTTTTCAAACCCCTCATCTTTGTCCTTGCCATGTTTTCTGCCCTTTCCTTGTACTGCTTATATTATTGCTTTCTTTGCCTCTGGTGTTACCCACTAGAAAAAACAAAGTACCCCAACATCCTACGAACTCTATCTAAATTTGTTTCATTGCAAGAGGATCAAATCCTGATTAACACTAATTAAATAGGAATCTAGAAGAAGTTGGATATAGAAATGAGAATTTTCCTTCGATGACAAAATGATCTGTGACAATGTACAACGTTGTTTCTTGAACAATATCGAAAGAATTGTCACTAACTCCTCCAGTGCTTGAGAGTTAAGACTTCCGAACAACCATGGCTGTTTGAAGGCCCATCTTTTAATAATTTGGTGGTTGCATGGAATCTATCTCTCTCTACATCTCTCTTCCAAGGCATTGTTATCTTTGATAACTTGATATGTCTCCAGGATATTAATGCACATGTGTATCCGCCAAAAAGTGTACCCAACCCAAGTTTTGGTTCACCGTCACTTCAAAGTTCAAACGATCCCTTCACCCGAAAGAATATACTGTTACTATACAATCACAGGCGCCGAGGCCCTCATGGACAGCCATCGATTCCGACTTCCAATTCTTAAGTGCACGGTGCACCTCTTGTGTACTTACTATATATATATATATATAGCCTTCGAAGCAACTTCGTCTTTCTATCAAAAGATGTTATAAATTTATTATATGAAGTAATATTAATTAAGTTTTGAAATTTTAACCCATTTGGGATTTGATGTGACTCTAGGTTAATTGAGATCTAATGTGTAGATGTATGCCCAAAAAATTTTTCATCTTCATATATAAGAAATTACATGATTAATTTTTGGTAGAAGAAATATTCATGGTAGAAATTCCCGAGCTTCCGGCAAATATATGTATATACACACACTCCCACCATGTAGTTTATTGCTTTTTCATGAGCTTATATATCCTTCCTTAATACAGACACGGACAGAGCTAGAAATTTTTACTACGAGGGGGGGGGGGGGGGGGGGGGTGCAATAATAGTAATTTTTACATAACAATTGAATAATAAGATAAATCAATATATATAAAAAAAATTGTTTGGGTTAGACAATTCAATAAGAGATTAAGAAATTTCTTTTGTTTGGCCAAATAAAGAAAAAAAATAACTCTTCTCTTATATGTTGTAAGTAAAGGTAGGTAATGGTACCAATAGAATTTAAAATGTTAAATAAGTGAGTTATTTAGATTTTAATTGAAGTATAGTAAATTATTACTAAACCAAATTAGATATGTGAAAAACTAAAAGTTCAAGTTTAAACTTTTGGCTGACATATGTAAAAAAGTACACTAAAACTAGAAGACCATATAGAAATTGGGCTTAAATAATAATAATAATTAACAAATGCAATTACAAATGTAAAATGTAAGATATAAAAGTCCAAAGACCTAAATGTTGATAAAAAAAATCCATGAAACAAATTTGACAAGTAAAAATCCAAAAGCCTAAAGGTTTAAATTACTTAGATAAGAAATTGAAAGAATTCAAAGGGGACCATATTATAAATTTTTATTAATATTTTCTTTAAAATTGACAGTTTTTACAAGATGTGTACTAAACTGTAAAATGCCAGGGGCCATGGTCCTATTTCACCCCCTGGCTCCGTCCCTGATACAGGCATTTGCTTTGGAAACTGGGAATTTCTTGAGGCAATCTATTGCAATCCGATTGTGAGAGTCTCCCTTGGATAACACTACTACTTCTGACAGTGGCAGTGCGATTACCTATGGTGACGGTGAGATTTCTCATCGCAGCCCATTCTCTGTAATTGCCCATCGCAACTTCCTCTAATCCACGTAGGACAATGACACCTCGCTGCTGCTTACACTTAAAGGCCATATAAAGTGATTGTACAATCGATGAAAGCGCAAAATTCCTCTTACCTTACCGCAGTAGTGTTGTCAAAGGAAGCCTTAGTAGTTAGTATGATATGTGTGGGTTACGTAATTATCTGGCAGGGTACAATGTGTACAGAAATATTGTTGCTTGGGAGTTAGGTCACACTTGGTATCTGGGATTAAATTCTTTCGCCTGACCTAGCTGTTTCCGTCAGTCCTCCAACTTTCCCCGACACCGGTTCGTGCAAATAAATAAGATGAACAGAATAATGGAAAAAGTGAATTCCATTATAGGAGAGAGTAATTGGGGGTCATGATTTATGGCCTTGAAGTAATTTTCCTTCAATTGCATGTATAACTTTTGATTTTGTTTGTACTTTAATAGGAGACGGCGTAATCTATTTATCTTTGGACTTTTCCGTCCCATTTTCTTGTGGTACGCATGACATAAGAGTAAGAAAATCTTACCATCTACTCATTAATATCGATTTAAAAGCTTCATTCAAATGAAAAATGAATTAGTATATGAAATGACAATTGAATTTGTACGAAATGACGTGACATATTAGATACCATGCGGTATCAATGTGATCAGGGATTATATTGGTTAAAAAAAATCAAAATAAAAGGATGCAAAGTTTCAAATTAAAAATTGAAAGACAAAAAAGCGAAACCCAAAGTCTAACCATTCAGGCGAAGGGAGTCCTCTCTGAAGCCTAGGGTTCTGAGAGGGAGTGCTTAGTCTTGTGTATACAAGAAAGTTGTTCTTTTTCCAGTTCAGTTAGAGTCGTGGGATTTGAAACTAGTAATTCTTTGGTCTGAGTCAGATTATTTCATTCTTGGATCAGCGTTTGTGTGGTGAACGGAGGGTCTGTGTCAGAATAGGGGTCATGGGGGAGGAAATAGAGGAGTTGTGGAAACAACTTAGTCTTACGGAGGAGGAAAAGGACTGCATAGTAGATGATGGGTGGTCTGAACACAAGAATGATCAAGAGAAGTTTTGGCTATTGGGGAAATTGGCAACTACGAGGCCATTCAATAAACATGCTCTGATGAACACTATGAAGATGGTTTGGAAGTTAGCTAGAGAAGTGCAGATACTAGTTTTGGAGGATAATCTATTCCTGTTCAAGTTTGGATCTGAAGCAGACAGGGTCCGAGTTGAAGACGGATCACCATGGTCATTTGACAAACACCTGTTAATGCTTACAGGGTATGATAGGGCTTTCAAACCGATGGATTATCGGTTTACTGGTGCACCTTTTTGGGTACGTATATATGATCTTCCATTGGGAAAAAGAACTCAGGAGATTACTGAAAAAATTGGAAACAACATTGGTAAGTTGATAATGGTGGATCCTACACTAGAAATGGATGGATGGGCTCGTTTTCTCAGGATTAGAGCGATTATAGATATCTCAAAGCCTTTAAGGAGAGCTGTAGTTATAAAAGATTCAATGTCTGACTCTACCATCATGGGTCGGCTAGCTTACGAAAGACTTCCAACTTTCTATACAATATGTGGTTTGGTAAGACATATTTCAAGTGATTGTCATGAATATGAAGAAACTGGCGGCAACACAAAGAGAAGCCAGCAATATGGAGATTGGCTACGTGCATCGCCCTTGAAGTGGAAGGGAGGAGCGGGAGCAGGCAGTGGAATTAGAAGCAGTGGTCACAACAATCCACTAAGTACTATGAGGAAGGTGATTGAGGCGGGTAACATGCACAGTCCAAAGCGGTGTCTTTTTCCTATGGAACGAGGCCAAGCTTCATCGGCTAATGCTGCACAGTTTGTAACCAGAGGGCAGGATAGTGATCGAGGCGGTGGTACTAGGTCAAAGGCTGACAGAAGTGTAAACAAGATTGTCAGCCAAAATTTAGGCGGTAATACTGGGAGGGAATTGGACCGAGATTCGAATAGATCGGATTTGGTACTGATTGTGGGCGAAAAATCGAGGACTCTGCAAAACTCAGAGATTTCGAGCCAGGAGCAGTTGACTTTCCGACTAATAGTGAATGCAGAGAATCTCAAGAGAGATTATGTGGGGCAGGATAGCCAAAGAGATTTCATTGTAGATGGAAAAATTGATGGTGAATCAAAGGCCCTAAACTATTCAGCTGCTAGGGAGGCCCAAAAACCAACTTTTGGGCCTTCAAATATGGATCAGTCTCTGCAAAAGCCTCACGAACATACCTATGAGAATATCAAAAAGTGTATGTCACTATCTCATAGTGGCGAGTCTGATATGAGTAACGTGAACCAGCAGGAAGTGTCGTCTAGTAGAAGTGGACTGTCAGGTCTTGGAAAAAAGGAAAAAGTCAACTTGGAAGAAACAAGCCAGAGATACTTGTAAAGGAGACAAAGAGACTGCTGTAGTGTTGGTAAAAAGACTCAGTGAGGTAGCACAACAATGTTTAATGGCAACAAAATGGGAGAATGAAGGAAAGAAAACCAGAGTTACGGAAGTCTGGGTGATATCGGCAGAGGCTGCTAGTCAGCCCTGCCGAGAGCCATGAGGATCATGTCGTGGAACTGCCGTGGGCTTGGGAACCCACGGGCAGTTAGAGCTCTAAAGGAGCTGAAACGAAAAGAAGCTCCCAATATCATTTTCTTAATTGAAACGTTTTTAAATAGTAGTAGTATTGATAAAGTTAGACGGACCTGCGGTTTTCGGTATTGTTTTGCTGTTAGTGCTAAAGGAAGAAGTGGGGGGCTAGCTATGTTATGGGATGATTCTATCACTTTAAACCTGTTAAGCTACTCTGATAATCATATTGACATGAAGGTGGATGCTGGAAATGATGGTTTAGACTGGAGGCTTACATGTTTCTATGGCATAACAGACACCAGGTATAGGGAGAATTCTTGGAAGCTTATGCGATTTTTAGCAAATTGTGACCCCTTACCATGGGTTTGCTTTGGTGATTTCAACGAGATTCTCTGGAATAAAGAAAAAGAGGGTGGGAGATTACGCCCCAAGAGTCAACTTTCAAACTTTAAAACTGTGCTTGAGGAATGTCAGTTATTAGACATTGGTTTTGTGGGAGATCCTTTTACTTGGTATCGGGGACAATCACAGGCTACTCGTGTTAAAGAAAGACTTGATAGATTCTGTGCTACTAATGAATGGAGAAATTTGTTCCCGAACCCGACAGTGATCCACAAATGGGCAGCTGTATCCGACCATGCTGCTGTTATTCTTGATACTGATGCAATATCAACTGCTAGGAGAAAGGCGGGCGGTAAAAGGAGAAAGTTCTTTGAAGCTGGGTGGTGCAAGGAGAATGAAAGCGAGTCCATTATTAATGCTGCCTGGGATGAAGGCGAGCAATTGAATATTTTGGAGAAAGTGCTGATGGTGAAATCGAAACTAAGTAGTGTGTTTGGAAGAAAGATCTCTGGTATGAGGAGAAGAATTGACGAGTTGACTGAGCAATGACGGGGAGAAATATTGGCAAATAACAGTGATCTCGACAGATTGAAGTGTTGTGAAGAGGAGCTACATAGACTTTTAGAGGCAGAGGAAGTGTATTGGAAGCAACGTGCTCGCTCTAATTGGTTACGTGAGGAAGACCGAAACACTTCATTCTTTCATGCTCAGGCATCTTCTAGAAGGCAGCAGAATACTATTAATGGGCTGGAGGATAGTAATGGGGTGTGGTGTGAGGAGCAAACGGATGTCCAGGAAATTGTGGTATCCTACTTTAGAGACTTGTTTACTTCTAGCGAGCCCCACGACTTTGACGATGTTCTGAAAAAAATTCAACCTCGTGTATCAGCGGAGACAAATGCACTCATTCTTGCTGAATTCACAGCTGAAGAGATCCATCTTGCCTTAAAGCAAATGCATCCCACAAAAGCTCTTGGCCCTAATGGTATGCCTACTCTCTTTTTTCAAAAATACTAGAATATTGTAGGTCATGATGTTGTCAGATTCTGTTTAGATTTTTTTAATGGCAAAGTTGATTTAGATACTGTTAATCACACCTATATTGTTCTTATTCCTAAAGTGAGCCAACCTAGAAGCATGACACAGCTTAGACCAATAAGTTTGTGTAATATTCTCTACAAGATTATTGCTAAAGTTTTGGTCAACAGGCTTAAACACATCCTCCCTGAGTGCATCTCAGAAACACAGAGTGCTTTTGTCCCGGGTAGGCTGATCACAGACAATATTCTAGTTGCCTATGAACTTCTTCATACCTTGAAAAATAGGCGGACGGGAAGAAAAGGTCACTTTGCCCTTAAACTTTATATGAGTAAAGCTTACGATAGGGTAGAATGGAGGTTTTTAGAACCTGTCATGTTGAGAATGGGCTTTGACTCTCGTTAGGTGGCTTTAATCATGAAGTGTGTGAGCTCTATTTCCTTTTCTGTTTTAGTTAATGGTTTTATTACTGATAGTTTTGTTCCAAGTAGAGGGTTGAGGCAAGGCGACCCCTTGTCTCCCTACTTATTCCTGTTTTGCAGTGAAGCTCTTTCAGCTATATTGACAAAAGGACATGAGGCTAGATTGCTGCATAGAGTGTATGCAAGCCGAAACGGACCCAGGGTGACTCATTTGTTCTTTGCCGATGATAGTTTGCTCTTTGGAAGAGCAACCATAACTGAGGGCGAGCATTTGAGGAGCATGTTAAGGAGATACGAGGAAAGTTCTGGGCAAAAAATAAACTTTGAGAAGTCGGCTCTTTTCTTTAGTAGCGGCACCCGCATGGCTCAACGTCAATTGCTAAAGGACATTTTTGGAGTTGGCGAACAAAGGTGTATGGAGAAATATCTAGGATTGTCGGCAATGGTAGGGTGGAACAAGAGGGCTGCATTCAGAGAAATCAAAGACCGCCTCCAAAAAAGGCTTCAAGGCTGGAAGTCTAGACTGTTGTCACAAGGTGGACGAGAGATCATGATTAAGGCTGTGCTTCAAGCCTTGCCAACCTACACTATGAATGTCTTTGCTTTGCCAAAAGCACTCTGCAGGGAGCTTAATAGTATGATGGGGCGATTTTGGTGGAAACAAACGAGGGAGAAAAGACCAATTCACTGGTTAAGCTAGGAAAAGCTATGTAAAGCTAAATGTATGGGAGGACTGGGGTTTAGGGAGATGGAAAAATTCAATGTGGCTCTCTTGGCAAAGCAGGTTTGGAGATTGCTGCACACATCAAATAATTTGGCTTCATAGGTTCTTAAAGCTCGGTATTTCCCTAGAGATTCGGTTATGAAGGCACCATTCGGGTGGAACCCCTCTCTTATTTGGAGAAGCATCTGGAAGACTAGAGACTTGATCATTAAAGGTACTAGATGGAGAGTAGGATCGGACCATGGTATAATCATATTGAAGGACAAGTGGGTTCCGACAATTGAAAGTTTCTGTCCCAAAAAAGTTGGCGGGTGGCTTGAAGACCATCATACTGTGAATATTCTTATTGATGAAGATACAAGAACGTGGAAGACTGAGCTGTTGAAGACATTGTTTTCAGATGAAGATGTGGCAGCTATCCAGAAAATTCCCCTTTCTCATGCCTGCTGTAAAAACATCATGGTATGGTACGGCGAAAAGAATGGGCTCCATACAGTCAAGAGTGGTTACCGTTTGCTGTGTGGTGAGGAAGAGCAAGACGCAGGAGTTGGTTCACGTCTCCAAGTAGAGGATAAAGAAGCGTTACGGAAAATATGGTCTGCAAATGTGCCACCAAAGATCAGAATTTTTGGATGGAGACTTTACCATGAAATTCTCCCTGTCAAGAGTATGTTGTTTCAACGCAAAATCCTGGAGGATGATATCTGTTTTCTTTGTCAAAAGGATGTTGAAACAGTTGCCCATGCAATTCGTGAATGTCCTTCGGCAATGACAGTGTGGAATATAGTTTCACAAGGATTTAATGATATGGAGGAGGAGGCTAATGGAAGGCGAGGTTGAGGGTCAGAGGACCGGTCAGCTACTAAAATGTGCTGGTTCGACCTTGCTTTACTTACAGCATGGGCAATTTGGGGTGCGAGGAACGACATGCTCTACGAAAAAAAAAGCAAGAACGCCTCAAGCCATTGCTACCTTTGCCAAGAGTTATTTAGATGAATTCTTGAAAAACAAGAGTGCTCTAGATACTGGCCCTATGCCTAAGACTAAAGCGTGCTGGCAAGCACCAGCAGAGGGGACGATAAAAATCAACTTTGATGGGGCCTTTCTGAAAACAAGTTCTAAAGGTGGTATTGGAGGAGTGGCCCGGGATTGGAAGGGAGAAGTATGTGGTGCTTTTGCTTGCCGGGTGGATAATTTGGCTGACTCTGAGACTGCAGAAGCTTTGGCAGCATGGAAGGCGTTGGAATGGGCGGCCAACATGGGGTTTAATACTATCCAACTGGAGGGAGATGCGTTGAGTGTGACTTCTAAGCTACAGAACCCAGCTGGCGATTTCTCGGATGTTGGCCCTTACATTGAGGCAGCATCGCTGCTATTCCCCACTTTTCAGAATGTGCAGGTGCTACATGTTAAAAGAGATGGCAATGCTGTGGCAGATTGCTTAGCACAACATGGACTTAGTTTAGAACAGGATATGTTTTGGATGGAGGAAGCCCCGATGTGGCTTAATCCATTGTTACGTACGGATTGTAATTTTTCCCTGTTTTAATGCAAAGTCATCTTTTCATTCAAAAAAAAAATTGAAAGACAAAAATGATAGTTTCGAAGATTATTTTATAATATATTAAATTAATAAAAAATACTTGAAATGAGAAGCCATTCAATCCCTATTCCCTACGAAGACAAATTGTTAGAAATGCAATGGCGCATAACTAGTTAAAGTCCTATTTATGGGAGACATTGATTCTTTCAAGGGGGATGATTCCTGAGTAACGTTGTTTGCTATTCATTGACACGCCACCATGATTTCAATTGAACTTTTGCATATGATTGATGAGTAAATTTCATCATTGATCACTCAATTTTAACATATTTTTTATTTTGATCACTGAAGTTTAATTTGTTTCAATTAAGTTATCAAAGTTTAATAAGTATATCAAATATAATCAATCTAACATTTTCCATCTAATCAACTAAGGAAAAATGATGTGGCAACTAACTCATTTGCTATGTAAATTACCACATCACCCAAAATATTTATGTCAACTTTTTTTTTCTCCTCCTTCTCTTCACTTTTCTAATTTAACAAAGTAAATATGGGCACAAAATGAATTAAATTGCTAAGAAGAAAAAAATAAAAAGTTGATGTAGATTTTAGGTGACGTGACAACTTACATGGCAAATGACATGATTGCCATGTCATGTTTTCGTTAAGTAGTTAGATGAAAAAGATTAGAATGATCAAATTTGATACACTTATCAAATTTTAATGATCTGATTGGGATAAAATAAACTTCAATGATCAAAATAAGAAATCTATTAAAGTTGAGTGATCAATAGTGAAATTTAGTCTTTAATTGATTAAACTCCAGCACCCACCCAGGAAACTCAAAATGAAATGCCTTAAAACATGGAAGTTAGTTGAGCATAAAGAGCGACATTCAAAAATGGAAATCGAGAGAGAACTTGGAACACACACACACACACATATATATATATATATATATATATATGTTGATGGCCCAAAAAAGTTGAAGAAATAAAGGGGAGCGAGAAAAAGAAAGAACAGAACAGAACAAATCAAAGACTAGGGTCATTTCCCAATGATTTGTGATTATGTATTAGCCAAATAGGCACCAAAGTGCTGTCTTCGACACAGATCACATAAAATTATCTCACCAATATGAGAATTTCTTAAATTTCATATGAAAAGAATTTTTCTTCTAAAATGATTAAAGGTTGAAATTCATATAGAAGATCTCGCAATCTCCGATTTGTCTCTCAGTAGATCTCTTTTCCTACTGTCTATGTTCCGAACAAGAATTTCTTTTGAAAAATTATCCGACTCCTGGCTTAACACATAATTTGTTGGATATAAGTTTCATATTCAAGTTCTGAAATCTGCTGATAGTCCATATAATATAAGTGCCAGAGTACCCGTGGCTGTGAATCATGTGAATTCCGCCAGGTTGGATGTCTGACTTCCAAGTTAGATAGGTTGAATAGTGAATAGGTTGCTTTACGCCTCTACCAATAAGAGAACACTCTGAAGCAGCTGCCACCAGCATGTGGAAACTGCTTGAAAAGAAAGTAAGACATAATTTCTGCAAATAATGAAAACAGAATCAATACCAAAACAAATATCTCAGCAAATGATATATACGATGATTAATGATGGAAATTTTTTTTTGTCATAAATGTAATTAATGATGATGATGATTTGCTCTGAGAGAAGGGGTGTTGGGGATCGATATGTAAGAAAACAGAGAGGCAAAGTACTTCAAAAATTGTCTACAAGTTTTTTAAAGTGTGAAACTTTCCAACCGTTTGGAGAGTGGAGAGTGACTTAAAAATGACTTGTCAGTTTTATGAAAAATATATTAACTTATTGTTGTTTTAATCAGGAAATGGAATTAATTGGCCTGAAAATGATTCGTATTAATTTATTGCTTGGATTGATTTGGACATGATATTAGTCATTGTTGGCCCAATTTTACTTAAATATAAACATGTTTTTTTTAAAAAAAAATAATTTATCGGCATTCAATAATTACATGAATTCTGATTATTTTATAATTAAATTACATTAGATTTTAAACAAGAAAGTTCTCTCATATATGTTGTAATTGAGCTTTCTACACTCCATACTGTTTTAATTTTATTTTTTTCAAGAAATTGCATGTTCATAAGTCTTTATATACCAATATAAACTGTAACTTTTTCTTTGCTTGTGTGTTTATGGGAAAAAAATCATGCAGTTGATGTGATTACATAAGTAGTACCACTTCATTCAGGCATCGCAATTAGCAAAATAATCAAAAGTAAAACAGAAAACTTAGCGGGAAGAGACTAGAGAGAGAGGAAGGCATGGGGGGGAGTGGGGACACCATCATAATCACTTTTAACAGTGACACATAAATGGAATCTGAGCTTTATGAAGAGCTCCAAATAAAGGAGAAGGGAGGCCCACTTGAAGGGAAAAGGCCAAATCCAAGTAGTCTGCATACCTATCTTGCCCATGCTTGCTGTCCCCTTCCAATATCCGAGCTTCCAATGCAATCTCAAGTTGAGATAATAATATCATGCATGTAATCTCAATGTACAAAAATAAGGCACCCCAGGAATCAGATGCAACAAGCAAAAGGAAAAAACACATTGGCAAGGGATAAACTACATGTCATTTCAGCGTGGGGTATGAAGGGTACTTGGAAGAACATAGCTAAAAGTTGTAGTAAATTGACTTTTGAATATCTTGAAATTACATACTTCTGTTCTGCTAAGAAATGTATAGAAAATAAAGCCATATTTGATTTCACTGTTTTTCCACCCTGTCAAACCGAAAGAGGGTTAGAGAATAAACTAGAGAGGTGGGTGGGTTTTGTTCTCTTGCAAAGGATAAGAGGAAATTAGAAAAATCTAAGAAAAATAAAAGTTGTGGCTGCAAATTGCCTATCAATTTGTTGTATCCCCACTCCATTAACCAATCCTCTTCACTCAACTCTCCAAACTCATCTCTCTCTAAAGGGGCAAGCCAAGTCATTTTTGGTTGCAACTGGTCCTCAAAGGCTATGCAACCATGATTCATTTCCATTTATTCAATTTACAGAAAAAAATTCAACCAAAAAACTAGGAAGTATAAATAAATTAATATAATAATAAATAAGCAACAAGTAGTAAAAGATAAGTACCAAACCTCTCTCTCCCACTTATAATCACATGCACTTTTTCCTCTCATTAATTAAGAATAATAATACTTAAAAAAGCTCTCCCCACTGTTGGCAAAAGCAAGAGAGATAAGATTTTTAATTAGACAACAAGAATTTTCTGGGCATGGTGTATAGCTGAGAAAAACATAAAAGGTGGGTTTTGTTTTTGCAAAGTTTTAGTTTTGATGAACTTTGGTAGATATGTCAGGTGGTGCTTGTAGCATAGTTTGGTTCAGGAGGGATCTCAGAGTTGAAGATAATCCAGCACTTGCAGCTGGTGTAAGAGCAGGTGCTGTTATTGCAGTCTTTGTATGGGCTCCTGAAGAGGAAGGCCATTTTTGCCCTGGAAGGGTGTCAAGGTGGTGGCTTAAGCATAGTTTGGCTCATCTTGATTCTTCTTTGAGGAGTCTTGGTACTTGTCTCATCACAAAGAGATCTACTGATAGTGTTTCTTCTCTTCTTGAGGTTGTTAAATCTACTGGTGCTACTAAGCTCTTCTTCAATCACTTGTATGGTTAGTTTTTTTCTTTTCTTTTCCTCATTCCTTTTTGTTGGATGGTACTGATAACTAAAGGAAAGATTTTTTTATTCTTTTTCTTAATCTGTTTGTCTGTTATTGTTTTCTGTGTATTAATGTCAAAAGTTTATTTATTTTATATACTGGTTTGCATGGGAATCTTATATAGATCATGTGGATTGACCTTTACTAAGGCTATTATTTTAGTATTTCCTTTTTATACCTTTATCTTTTCCCTTCTTTTGGTTGGGGTTTGCCTATTTTAATCTGTTCCAATACTACTTTGGCAAAAAAAAAAAAACCCTCTGTTTCAATACCAAAATAATCGTGTCTTATGTCTCTTGCACCAATTGAGATAGGTTCTTGTCATTCACGCGGCTAGCTACCTTCTTTTTTGGCTATTCTTTTCTGGCTGGTTGATTGATTTGTTCTCTTATTTCTGATAATTGTGAGATCAGCTGTTCCATAATTAAGCCTTATACAATTCTGGGTTTCCCTGTATGCTTGAGTTTGCATATTAATTGTGCCTTTGCTGGCTGGCACTTGACAGTTGACACTATTAAGATTGGCCAGTTTCCATTCTGAAAATCATATTTTCCTTTTTATGGTGCTAAACTGTTAGCAGCTTTAATTGATTAAACATTCTGTCTAGTCATCTTTTGATTAAATCTACCTTTAAATAGCTTGTCAGATTCTTCATTTTCCTCATGTATGGTACAAAAGCAAAGAAAAAAAGGCTCTGTATTTTAACATTTACGGGATATTTATTGCTTTACAGATCCTATATCACTGGTTAGAGATCATCGCGCGAAGGAGGTATTAACTGCTCATGGTGTAGCAGTTCGATCATTCAATGCAGATTTACTTTATGAACCCTGGGATGTAAATGATGTTCAAGGCCGCCCTTTCACTACTTTTGCTGCTTTCTGGGAAAAATGCCTTAGCATGCCCTATGACCCTGAGGCTCCACTTCTTCCACCTAAGAGAATAATTTCAGGTTGGTGACCTTTGAATTATGTTACTGACCTGTTAATCTCATTATCAATCAGTGTTCCCTTTTTCCCTATTGTAAATCTATTTTGATTTTGATAGATGGAAGTGAACTTTAACAATGTAAAGTCTTTCCTGACAGCGGTACATGTTTATTCTCTGTCTGTTTAGGTGATATTTCAACTTGCCCTTCGGATCCATTGGTGTTTGAAGATGATTCAGAGAAAGGAAGCAATGCACTTCTAGCTCGAGCATGGTCACCCGGATGGAGCAATGCTGATAAGGCTTTGACCACATTCATTAATGGACCTCTAATTGAGTACTCTAAGAACAGAAGAAAGGCTGATAGTGCTACGACCTCATTTCTCTCTCCCCACTTGCACTTTGGGGAGGTGAGTGTGAGAAAAGTGTTTCATCTTGTCCGCATCAAGCAGGTTCTATGGGCCAATGAAGGCAACAAGGCTGGCGAGGAGAGTGTTAACTTGTTTCTCAAGTCAATTGGTTTGAGGGAATATTCAAGATACTTGAGTTTTAACCATCCTTACAGTCATGAAAGGCCCCTTCTTGGGCACCTTAAGTTTTTTCCTTGGGTGGTAGATGAGGGCTATTTTAAGGCATGGAGACAAGGTAGAACTGGTTATCCACTGGTAGATGCTGGCATGAGAGAGTTGTGGGCCACTGGCTGGCTACATGACCGGATAAGAGTTGTAGTTTCTAGTTTCTTTGTAAAGGTTCTGCAGCTTCCATGGAGATGGGGTATGAAGTATTTTTGGGATACCCTATTGGATGCAGATTTAGAAAGCGATGCTCTTGGTTGGCAGTATATATCTGGCACCCTTCCTGATGGTCGCGAGTTTGACCGCATAGATAATCCACAGGTTTGGCTGAAACTTTTGTTAGATGTCTTGCCGTTTATGTTATGTTTGTTAGTTCCTGATGCACCTTAAGATACGTACATCTTTCAACTTGTTATAAAGATAGACTTGAGTTTCTAATTTTAAATTCATTCTTCATTCCAAGCTTTCTTGCGCATCTCTTTTTGACATGTTCATTTGATCAAGTCTTCTGTTGTCATAGAAAGTAAAGTTGATCAAATGTCATGTTATTAGTTCTCAAGTTGGTAAAAGTGATCTATTTCAGATCTGTTTCAATTTGGTATTTGGAATTTCTGTCTGAGCTTCGTATAGTCTCTGGCTATTGAGGTCCATTTGACTTTAACTGTTTCAAATCTCAATTATACTTGCATGCATAAATTGGTAAAAGACGCAGAAGAAATTGAAGCTTCTATTCCTTTTTATCATTTCTACTCTTTTTCAAAGTGGTTTTTGTTTGTTAAGAGCACAAGAAAGGCTATGAGTCTTAGAATGCTATTGTAAAAAACTATATTTACAATCTAGTATGCATTTTCATCTCTTCAGACTTTTCTTGGATTATATATACTGCAAGCTTTCTCATCTAGTTAAAGTTTTCTGCAGTTTGAGGGCTACAAGTTTGACCCCAATGGAGAATATGTCAGACGGTGGCTTCCAGAACTTGCAAGACTTCCAACTGATTGGATACACCATCCATGGAATGCTCCTGAATCTGTACTCCAAGCTGCTGGAATTGAGCTTGGATCCAATTATCCTCTCCCTATTGTAGGAATAGATGCTGCAAAAGCTAGACTGCAAGAAGCACTTTCAGAGATGTGGCAACAAGAAGCAGCTTCAAGAGCTGCAATCGAGAATGGAACTGAAGAAGGCCTTGGGGACTCTTCTGAATCAGCGGCATTTGCTTTTCCTCAAGACATACAAATGGAGGAAAACGTTGAACCAGCAAGGAACAATGCTCCAGCTACAACTAGGCGATACGATGATCAGATGGTTCCTAGCATGACTTCTTCTTTGGTGAGAGGTGAAGAGGAAGAACCTTCTTTGGATCTTAGAACTTCAGCAGAAGAGAGCAGAGCAGAAGTTCCAAGAAATGTAAATATCAATCAAGAACCAAGAAGAGATACATTAAACCAAGGGATTCGACAAACAGTTCGTAACAACAACACATTTCCTCTAGTTAATTTCCCGATGGCTGTGGGAAATGCTGAGGATTCCACAGCAGAATCTTCTAGTAGTAGTAGGAGAGAAAGGGATGGAGGAGTTGTTCCAGTTTGGTCTCCTCCAGCTTCTAGTTATTCAGAGCAGTTCATAGGTGATGAAAATGGTATTGGTGCGAACTCATCTTATTTGCAGAGGCATCCACGGTCCCACCAAATAGTAAATTGTAGGCGTCTATCTCAAACTGGGTAAGAGCATTTGAATCTTTTTCCAGAGTGTCCGTATTTTTCCGCAAATAGCTGCAGTTAAAAAGATTTTGACTGATTGTGTCACAAAATAAACCGGATGGAAGCTCCTTCTGCCTAATGACTGAAGATGCTTTATTTGAAACTGTATCTTACTAATAAGGTACAGTACAGCTGCTGACACATTAAACTCACTAACTCTCTAGGATTTCTTGAATACTTGAGATGTATCAAACTGATCAATAATTTAAAGTAAGCATTGTTGAAATGTAACCACCATTACTTCCACATTGTTGGCTCCTTCAATCTCAATGTCTGAATCTTTGTCTTTTCTACAGGTAAAACATATACACCCCAAGGACCGGAATCTTGTAGTTGGAGAATGCCAGAATGCTTTATGTGGGCTGACGGGATGATAACAGTGCCCCTTTATCAATCCCATCTGTTGTCCCCCAATCTAACTTGATCAGAAGTTGACCTCCTATGTGTATGAAACTTGAGATTGATACAGTAGTTGATCTGTTATCTTTTTCCCCTGTTGTACCATTGACATACTTCTGCTGTATAGTATTTTGTCTTCTTTATAAGAAAGGGAAGAGAGTCATGGTAGAAATGTGTAGTCCTCAAATAAAACAAGGTTTTGTGTGTGTATTTAATTTTAACTGATTAGGAAGTGACTGGAATCCATATTTGTGCTGCTTTCTATCTGTTTTTCCACCTTTTATTACCACATCATAGCTAAAGGTTTGAGAAAGGACAGAAGAATACTTCATTTTAGATTGCCATGACCATATTTTTGCCTAATCTCTTTGATTCTTATATTTGCTTATTTTTGCTCAAGTTCTCAGAAACAATTACAGAGGCATCAATCAGCAGGACAGACTGATTATGAGCTCTCTCAGTAAAACTATTTTAACAAGGCTGTGAGGCATCCATGAAAAAAAAAAAAACATCTATTGATAAATCTGTGTGAGAGTAGGATACCTATGGCTATTGATCAGACATTATTAGGGTGAACATAAAGTTCATTATATATGCTTTTGGTACTCTCCTCGGGCTTTTCTGGTTTACGTTCTCTAAGAATACTATAAACCAAAGTTGCGAGCATTGCTCCAAGGATTGGAGCTACAATATAGACCCAGAGGTTTTTGTGAAGACCAAAGACGACAGCAGGGCCTATACTTCTTGCAGGGTTCATTGAAGCTCCGGTGATTGGCCTGCCAAACACAATAAATTGGCAAACATACATAAGAACGTGGCATGATCCAAAAAATTGAGCAGGAAGACTAGTAAGAGAGATAGTGAAGTAGAAAAGTTGTTATGACTTGCTAGGGAAAACTTCACCTACCCAGCTATAATGGCATTAACCGTCAAAGTACCACCTATTGCGACTCCACCGATGTTTTGGCTCTGTTTTGGTCAATCAAAGGAACCACTATGATTAATGTTTGTGCATGTAAAATGTTAGACCGTGTAAGATGTTCTTGGAAAACAAAAGCTTGATTGACATTTTCCATTTTTGAACTCAACCATTTTCAAACAGATTAAAAAGGAAAAAGGACAGACATAGATAAGTGTTAATATTTTGAAAATTGGGTCAATGCGTAAAGGCCAAAACTCCTGAGGAATTGAAATGAACATAAAACAAAGTTCAAGAACTCTTCGTTTTATCTTGTCTCTCCAAAATAGTAATGGAAAACGGAATTTTATGGTACTCTAAATATCAGCAGGTAAAAGCAACATAGACTAAATCACCCTACCGCTCTGGGGTCAGTTGCCACGGCCAGAATGATGAACATCAATATGAAAGTTATTATGAATTCCCATGTGAGGGCTTCAAGATCATGCGTTGAATTTTTGTATTGGGTCACCGTTGCTTGGAGTTGGATGTTACTTAGGTCATTAAACAGTGCACTGAGGGTCAGGCTAGCAAGGATTGCTCCCAGCAATTGTGCTAATAGATACATAGGTACCTTGACCAAGAAGCAAGCAAGTTTTTAATGCATGAAGCTCATAGTAAAGAGAAGTAAATATCTGTATTATTAAAGTAAATGGTTAAAAAAAAATGTTTCTAACAATTCCTTACAAGTTTCCATGAAAATCTGCTGGCAGTGGCGAAGGCTAGAGTGACCGCAGGATTGAAATGTGCACCAGAGATATGTCCAATTGCGTATATTGCTGCCATCAGAACTAGACCCCATACTATTGCTATACCCACGATATTTAGTGGTTGAGTATTACTAATAAGAGCTGCCCCGCAACCTGCAAAAACGAGGAAATATGTTCCTACAAGCTCTGCAATAGTCTGTTTCACCACAAAAAAAAGTGCGAAGTTCATTTTTAGCACCAGAGAGCAGATATTTGTCATTTAATCATGATGAAATATGTGACAAATAGAAAGCACTTTAAAGTTTAACCTTTTGCAAGTTGGATGGAGGGATGCAACTCTGAAACGAAATTTCTCGCGAATGATTAGCTGTTGCCTCTTTCTCAATAGAGTATTCTGTAGGAAGTGCAAGTTTAGGGGAGACATCTTCCACACTAGAGTGTTTCAATGGTGAAAGTTTAGGGGATATCCCGGAGAATTCTTCGGTGATCGAAGGAGTACTGTAAGCCATGTTAGTTCTTAGAAACTACTAAAGGCTAAGTTGTAGCTAAGAACTTGGTAATGAGCCCTTATATTATTTCGGAGATTGTCTTAGTATACTTTATTGAAATTAAAACGGTCTGGATTCAACATTTTGGCTTCATTCCAAATTCATCATTCTCTTGTTATTATTTATTGAAAAACCTGACCTATTCAACGTTGAGATCAAACATTTTGAAGTCCTATGCGCAAGTATTTGGGCGCCATTGATGGTATCAAAGTCTTGCACTAGAACTTTTCATGCAAGGGCATTCCATTTTGTTTCTTCTGAAATGTCTCTTCTTGACAGACAAAGATAGCTGGACAAATTTTCCCAAATACATATGGTTCACTAGGAACAGTACTGTAATCTCATTCTTAGGCGCCGGCGATCGCGGGTATCAATAAGAACTAGAAACCAGGTACTTGTCCCTGTCACTAATTAGCTTATAAATCTCGAAAGTGGAACTAGGTATATATTTCAGACAGATAGAAACAAGGACAAATTAAGACTTGTGTGTCTATATTCAGAAGATGGATGCCTTGCTTCTCTGGCTTTTAGTCTCCGGCTTTATATCTTCTTTGTAATTGCAGAATTCTTAGGCCGACCTTGATGGCTACTGGGCTAGCTTAGCTAGCCGTTTTGATTTGCTTGGTCGCATATTCTGTAGAATTTTTGGTAAATTATACGTGCCAAACTTTGGAACTGACTTAGTTCGAGGCAACTAAGAAACAACTCGGGGCTAGTTTGGCCCTTGTCAATTCACATTTACGTCGTCTAAAAATTCAAATACTCTAGTCCTCACGAATTGACCAGGCCAAAGCCTAATGCAGTTAAGTTTGCATTGGTTCATCTTTCTTTTTGTTCCTGTTTTCGTTTTTCAAAGTTACCATAGTTGATGTTTGTGCCTTTGGTACCTAGCCCTTTCTTCTTTAGGAAAAATATAATTGAGGGATTATGAGTTTTGGGGAGTTAATGTACGCAAAGTCCAACGATTGGCATTAAATTATCATCAAGAATATCTTTTCAAAGCATTTGACAGGCAGGAAGAAAGTCATTGATCATCCTCCTAACACTTTCGGTGAAAATCAGAGGATTCCATTGTGTTCAATTGGTCAACAACTCAACATGTTCTTTTAATTTTTTTTTTTTTTTTTTGAAAGAACATGTTCTTTTAATTTGTTTGGTAACACATGTTCTTCATCTTCACTTTAGCCAAAAAAAAAAAAAAAAACATGAGGGCCTTTCGCTTTTCTTGTAGTGTAATTAAAAATGATATTATCTCTTTAGGGCTGAAATTACTAGATTCCCCCCGCCACCATTTCGTCAAGATTTGTCTAACTTTGCTGTATTTTCCTCCTTCCCATAATAGATTCGGTAGAGAATTTAATGCACACATGATTAAGTAAACTCCCCACCCAAATTTTTAATTTATTTTAAATTCTTAAATTACTCGTATCCTTACCCTACTCTATATTACTTACTTATTGAATTAATTAGTTCCGTCTCAAACCCAAATAATAGGATTTCATAACGCATTCCTCTATCTATATGTATAGATGTTATCTGGGCTAAAATCATTCGGTAACACCCAACTCATTGTCAAATGATCTTGCAATAATTAGAGAAATTGTACATAAGATTACAAAGCTGGAAAAGGGGCCGGAAAACCTTGTGACCTCTTTCCTAATAATATAAGTCCATCTCCACGTCAACCATTATGGCATACAAACATATCTTCCAAGAGATTCATCAAATACTCTCTCTCATCCTATATATTTGATCCCAATAATTAAATTCTTTCCATTAAAAAAATTAATTAAGTAATAAAATTCTATATAAATTTTATTTTACTTTTCAAATTCACTCTAAGTTTATTTTATTCTTATCATCTTTACAAGTTCGTTGACTTAATATTATAACTACTACATTTAATGGTTCTTATAAGTTCAAAGAAGAATAAATTTAAAAATGAATAATTATTAATATTTTATTAAAACCATAAAATAACAAATACTCTCTCCGCCCCCCCCCTTTTGTTTGTCCACTATTTTTTTTTGAAGTCTTAATTTGTTTGTCTCTTACTATAAATAAATAATAAATGTATTTAAACTTTTAAATTTATCTTTATTTGTTATATCATTACACAAAATCTTAAAATAACAATACAAACATAAGGATAATAGTATAAATCAACATATTTTGATCTTTTTTCTTAAATATTATGTAAATTAATGGTGGACAAAAATTTAAGGACAGATAAAGTAAAAAAGAATATTAAGTAGAGATCAAATAATAAAGAACGAATAAAGTAATTGATAGTGAGAGGAATGACAACAAGAAATCAACTATTAATACAATCTGTTAATAAAATGTTGAATTCTTAAAACTCTTGTGGTGTATGAGGAGTCTAATGCCGCCTTGGGAGGGCCCCCACCATACCGGCCCACTCTCTCCATTAAGAGATTATTCCGAGCAATTTTGTTTGACCAAAGAAAAATTTATAAACACAGCATGTTTCCATTTAATGAAAAAGGTTTGATGTGCTGACTGATCTGACAAATTACCACTGGCTGTTGTTTTGGGTGCCATAACACTAAGAAGCAAGATCACAAGAATCATGGAATACTCTGACCAAAAAAAAAAAAAAAGAATCATGGAATACTAGGACCAGAAATCGTACATCTTTTTTTTTTTTTGCTACTAGAAATCGTACCTCTTAAATAGGGCACAAAATTACCCATTAAGACTAGCTTATAGGGTTCATAATTATCAGCCATTGTACAGAAGAATCAAAGGTACTGCAAAATTATTTAAAGAGGAAAGCATTTGATTCGATTCCAGGCCAACAGTTGAAAGTCAACACCATTTTTATAGTGGAGAGGATAACGATCAGTTAAAATGATTCTAATGATTTTTGACAAAAGCTCCATGAATATGCCTCCTCTAGGTTATGGGGGTGAAACAGCTATATGTGCACCACTACTGGAAACAGAAAGCCATGGTGGGTTTAGAAATTTTCATCATTTTAAAGGTAAAAGAGGTTCTCACGGATCCAAGAATAATATGTAGCCACTATTATTAAATTAATTTTAAAAGTTAATCATAATTTGGGATAAGTTAATGAATGAACAAGATAATGTGTTCCACTAAGCATACTTCATTCCCTCAAGTTGAGATTTACATTTTGACAGCGCAAACTAATACTATAATTCTGACACATGGGTCTCCCATAATCTCCTGTTTGATGTTTGATTAATTATTTATTCCCCAATTACCCTTTTCCCATTCCTTGTCAAAGGAAATCTACAGAAAATATTAACTTGAAAAAATTGCATAAAATCTCAATTTGATCTTCAATGTTTACGCGGTTGTTTGATTTGATGTATAATATTTTAAACTGTTTAATTTAGGGTCTAACATTCACGAAAGTGTTCAATTAAGAATTTGATGTTAATTTAAAATGAGTATGAAATACAGACACTATCAACTTTAACGGTACCACAACTTTTTTCTTTTCCCCTTGGCTTTTCTTCATCGTGTCTCTCTCTATTCTAACTTTTCTTTTTTTTTCTTTGCACCATCACCATCGTCGTCAGTGACTCTCTGATCAACTCCCGAATAACCCTAAATGCTCTACTAGTCCTCCTAAACACCAATCCGATATCAATTTTCTCTAAGTCTCTTTGAAACCTCCTAGATCTACTTTAAGAACTCGAAAGTTCAAGGTCTCCGATCGCTTGATTCCACCATCCTATCACCCTAAGCTTCGAGTATGTTGCTTTGCACATCAAAGGCCACCTAATCACCATTCAGATATGCAATTAAAGCCTTGGATTACAAACCCCCCAAATGTTCAAAACCCTAACCCTTTGTGAGGTTGATTCCGACGAGAGCAAGGCCGAAAATCAAGCGAGAGAATGGAAAAGAAATTGAAGGGAAGGGAAGATTTGAGTCAAGTTTGGCATATTCCGTTTGGGGGGCATTGAAGGAGTTGCTAAAGTTGAAAGAGAAGAAGATGGGAAAGTTTTAAGTTCTTTTTTTTTCTTTTTAAGTTTACGGTACTTTTTAATTTTTTCAATAATTCAAAATGTCATGTGTAATTATGTAATTGGTTCACGTGCCCAAAGTTAGTTATGTATAACACACTTCATTAAGATTAACAGCAGGCCTTTAATTAGATATTTTTGCGGGCCTTAGATCCTAAATTGAATAGTTTGAAAGATTGAGTATCAAATCGAATAACTGCGCAAACATTGAGACCAAATTGAGCATTTAGCCGAAAAAATTCCTTTTCTTCTTTCTTTCCCTCGTTCTCCTTTATGACACCTCATTGTTTATTGGCACACGAGGCTTCCTAGTCAAGGATTGCAGACTTCAAATTGGCTTCTTAGAGAAGCAAAAAATTTTCATCATATATATCCCCATGTGAGGGGAGCCCATTTCCGTCCCCTTTTTCGACTCAAAAGAACAAGGGATCCCAAAAAAGCATGAAAACTGCCAGTGTTCATGCAGAAACGTATCAATGTTTCATTATTCGGATTAGCTTACTGAGATTAAAACAGGCGTAAATCTATCGCTGTTTGTGGATTAATTAACGTATAGTACATAGTTTCCTTCTTATTAATATTTGGTTTAAACGTGAAAAATTGCCAGATTAGAGCAAAATTGTCAAAGAAAAACAGAAGCAGTGACATATTTTGCGTTGACAATTCATTTTGAGAGAAAATGTGATTGCCCTGTTTGGTAGGATTTTTTTTACAAATATCACATCAATGTTCTTCTCCCCAATTGGGTTTCTTCTGACTGGATTGGCTAGTCATGTCACGTGTGGTGCTGGTTCCTTATTATTATTTATTAAACGTAATACGTAAACCAGCACAACCAGTCACAGATGCCGTACAGTCATGGTTTTGGACCAATTCCCCTTTTTTTTTTGAACGTGTTGATTGATTTCTACTTCTAGGACCGATTCTAAATACCGATTGAGATAAAGTTTTTCTCCTTTCTATTTTGGCTGTAATCTCAAATAAGGATCAAATTTTTTTTGAAAATCTTAATTTGAGGCCAAACCTTTTAATTTTATCAATTAAGGCTTAATGTTTGTAAATAGCCACAATTTGATCCTTAACCTTTTAATTTGGTCAATTAAGAATTTAACATTTCTAAATTTGGGTCAAATAAAAGTTTAACAAGTATATTTTTTTTTCATAATTAATATTAATCGTCCAAAATCTTTGAATGAAAATGAAGTTTTCTTTTTCAAATCAAACTTTTTCTCTTCAATTCGACTTTTTTTTTCTTAATAATATCACTTAAAAATCTAATTTTTGTAGTTTTTCCATGACGTCCTTTTTTGACCCAAATTGTTAATGTTAGGTGACCCAAATTGTTAATGTTAGGCTCTAGATTAACAAAATTAAAAGTCAAAGATCAAATTGAGATTTTCTTAAAACGTTTGGTCCTTAATAGAGGTTTTAAGCTTCTATTTTTCACATACCTCTGCTGTTAAGTTCAAACACCAGTTTGATTGTGCAAATGGAAGTAACATGATCAATTAATTGATGCCAAAACAAAATATTGGTTTTTTGTCAACGTTAGAGGCTGCAGTAATTGAATTTTGATATCTAGGCAAGAATGAGAATGCAAGATTGATCTTCCAAAATCGTATTTGTTTAGATAATTTTATCCTTAGCGCTTTCAACTTAAAAAGAATTAGTCTCGAACCAAAAATTAAGAATTTGATATTCCCTTTTGTTTCTCATTTGCTGATATTCCGTTGGCTTAATAGTTAATACTCAATATTGTAGAGTTTAATCACCATAGAAATTCTCTCCTTGAAAAAGGCTATAAAAAGCCTATTGATAGAGATGATATTGGACAATTAGGGATCGATTGGGGGATAGACCACCAATCCAATTATAAGAAACAAATGGACCCCCTTTAGGATGCCTAGGAATCAATTATTTCCTCTAAAAATCTAACAATATATCTTTTTTTTTTCCAGGTTTAAGGATGCTTTTGCTTGGTGTTTGTAGTGGAAAAAATTCGCATTTGCTAGCTAGCTAGGAAACAAACAGAAACTGTATACAGTTTGCCCTTTGAGAATGAGAATCCCCGAAAAATTGTTCACTTCGGATCACAATTTTTTGTTCGTACAAAGGAGTTCCAGTAGCAGATTTTCATAATCTCTCAATATGGAATCTGTGACGGCAGAATAGATTTACGTGTTTTCCATTCAAGAAAATTATTCAGATTCTCCTCTCTCATAATTAAAAAAAAAAACTCTTTGTTACGAAATATTGATAGAGATAACATCGATACTCTTTATTATATATTTCTAATCTTAAAAAGTTAAACTCATTATAATAGTTAGGTAAAAGTAAGAATCGAATAGAATTGCTTATAGAAAAATAAATTCAAAATAAAAGTACAATAATTAACTCAACTTTTAAAAACCTTCGCCCACCGGCCACCACCTTTATCACATGCCTAATGCCCTAAACCCGAGTTGTTAAAAGGGAGAAGGAAGAGTCCACATTGGCCGTGTGGACGGGGCACTGGCTGGCGGAGGACGAGCCTACAAAATGTGAAAAACTGAGATGGATGGTTGGTGGGATTTTTCGATCGAATGGCAGATAGAGAGAGGACACAGGACAAACCAAAGTTGTCAGCCCATCCATGGCGAATTGGCAAGAAAAAATAAAAAAGAAAAAAGAAGAAAATTATTTAACTAGTAATTTAACTACTTCTCTACTAAATCTCTGTCTGTCTTGCCGGGGAATTCAGCTTGTCAGCTTCGTACCACAATGTCGTTGTTTATGTCAAACAAGGTTAGCCAGTCCAATGGTCAACACACAGACACCTCCATAGATTATACAGTAAATTAATCATGATTTTCTTTCTAATTGCCACATCATCAAAGTTTCAGAATTAATGTTTGGTAATGCCCCTGATACTTAATTAATTAAGAAAATTACTTTCAAACAACACTGTTTGATAAATTTTACCTGAATCCCAAATAGCTTTTTAATATTATATGAGTAAGTAAAGAATTGAACACCTTTAGGGGCATGGATAGAGGGTTTATAAAGACCGAGACGACTTGTTGCCAAAAAAAAGAAAAAAGACTGAGACGACTAATTCCTCATTTAGATTAAATTTATTATTATGGGAATTGAAAAATCAGTTCCACTGACATTGTTTTACATTTTGACTTTGTTTCCGTGCATGAAAAATAATATTATAAGGTCAGTTCTACGAGAGTTACCATGAAATCAATACGTGACATCAAGTTCAGTTATTAGTTTAAAAATAATTTTTTAAAAATTTATAGATAAGTTTCAAAATTTATGACATTTGTTGTGATAGAATTTAATTTAATTATGTGATTATAATTTTTTTAAAAAAAAATATGTGATTATAATTATGTCACGTCTTAATTTTATTGTAATTTTCACAGAATTGGTTCACTGAGATCATCACTCTCCATCCAAATTCTACAACATGAATGGAGCTCGATACGCTCACCCAGTTGTCATCTCTTACAAATTAGTTTGATTTTGTTTGATTTAAGTGAATGAAACTATGCTGCTGCCTAGATTTGCTTAACAACTTCATTACGTTAACCGTCAGGAGTTAGGCGGTTGGTAAGCAGATTTACCCTTTGGTAAGTATGGAGCTAACCAGCCAAGGCTTGGGTCCCATAGAAAAGAAAAATAGAAATACTAATAATATAATATAATACTTGATAAATGATGATACCTCAATCAAATGAAACACGATCCTAATTACCGAATAATTTAATATATAGTACTAAAATATCTTAATTCAGACCCTCCATTGAGGATAACCTAAAATTTAAAAAACTAAGTATAACTTGATATTTGACTTAACCTGCTTTAAAGTAACCAAAATATATAACTTTTTTTTTCGCTTTTATTTTTCATCAAAAGGCTACTAGTCTACTACGTTAAAATATTGATCGCCTAATTTTTATGAATCAGTTGGAACGCACCTTCACACCATAGGAGTGCTTTCATGATCAACATGAAATAATAATGAGGTCAACGTATCCCACAAGCATAGGAATTATATGTTCAATTTAGTTCCCATATTCTAATTTGGGTCAAATTAGTCCATTTATATTGAGAATTAAACAATCAAGTTCTTCTGTGTGACATGATCAATTTTGACCATTAGAATTGTTGATGTGAGATCAATTTCTATCTTTAGGATTATTAAAGTGACAGTAACATGATCACTTAAACCATGAAATGGTATGTCTAGTGTTTAAATGGTATTGTTGCATCAATTCATGACATGACTTATCACTGCTACGTGGATATTGTTTTGTCATTTTGTTAACTTGTTAGGGCTTAATTGTTTGATTTTTAGTAGTATAAAGATTAAATTGACTCAAATTGGAGTATATGACTAAATTGAACATATTTTTATATCACAAGAATTTAAGAAATACTTTCACCTAATGCCAATTTTCTTTTCTTTTTATTTGGGGGGTATAAACCTTCTAGCATATGATAGCTACATTAAGTCATAACTAATCCAGAATTAAGTCGCATTGGATTCCAAACGAATGTAACTCTTCCAAATTTATTTTTCATATTTGTAAGACTTGGATCTAGAATATTGCTTAATGGATATTAAACTGTAAAATACTTTTTGACCCGTCTATTCCATCCCTTATGACGTGGCTTTCCTAATTACTAAAAGTTTAGCCCTACTTTTTACAAAGTTTAGCCCCACTTTTAATAATGGTGATTATTAAGAGTAAGTTTTGTGGTAAGGTTTTAAAAAGAAAATAAAATGAGATCAAAAAAAAGGAAAACCATGTTAAGCGGGATGAAAGCAAGAGAAAAATAGACAGGTTATATTGCATTACTCCATTAAACTTCTTCCATTTTACCAAATAAACATTAATTGTAATATTTCTCTTTTGATATCCGAATAAAATTGTAAAATTTTGCATTAGACTATTTGTAATAACTAGCATGAACGTCCTCGTTAACGCTGCGGGTTTTTATAAAAATTTATACTTTATTTTAAAGTCGCCGAATAATATTGTAAAATTTTACATTAGACTATTTGTAATTTAGAGAAAATATATATAATATACTTGCATTGAAATAACAATATTGTAAAATTTTGCATTAGACTATTTGTAATTTAGAATAAAATATATATAATATACTTGTATTGAAATAGAAGTTTTCTTTCAAAATATTGACTAAACCAAAACAATACTTATTAACACATATTACCTTCTTCTTCTTTTTTTGCCAAGAAAGATATTTACAATGAAAAAAGAATTAATTTTCTATAGAGAAATGCTTAAATATACTAAATGAAGAATAAAGAAATTTTCTCATTTAATAATAAAAAACAAAAAAGTAAGATAATGAGTTAAATTTGATGTGAAAAGATAATAGGTTAAAAAAATTAGGTCTTTTAATTATTTTTTCAATATTGAAGTTTGTGAGCCACATTAATTGCTAAATAAAATTATCAACTAATCCACATTATTTATTAGATATAATTACGAATTAATCCACAACTAAGATTACTAATTGTCAATTGAGATAACAAAAAATGTATTTTCATCTAACATTAACTTTCTTAGTATGAAATTACCATATAATTGAGTAAGTAAGTCACCTTATATCAAATAAGAGGGATAATAAAGGGATTTGTTACGAGGCAAAACTAAGATATAAGTATAGATAGAATAAAATAAAATTGATATAATTTTTTTTTTGGTGAATAAAGATAAACTTCATTAATTAAAATTTAAAACAGAACGATAGAGAGTATGGCCTGCTTTATCTAAAGCAATCAGGTCCTTAATACAAACAGGAGGTTCATAAACAACACAAAAGACTCATTAAAACTAGAACAAAAGGAACTACTGCCCATTTTAGCCAGTGCATCCGCACATCTATTTCCTTCCCTGAAGACATGAATAATTATTTTTTCTGAGAATTCATTCAGCAAGGACCTACAATCATCAATCAAAGGTTGTAGAAACATATTAGAGCACAAACTGTTATTATTAGAAACAATAGAGATAACAGATGTAGAGTCCAGTTCGATTTCAAGTTTATGAATATTCAAAGACTTAGCCAACACTAAGCCATCTCTGAGTGCCCAGCACTCAGCAAGAAAATTTGAACCTCTTCCTATGTGCCTAATTGAACCTGCTACCCAATCCCCATTGTGATTTCTAATAATTGTTCCGGCTCTTGCAGCACCAGGATTTCCAAGTGCTGAGCCATCAGTGTTCAACTTGAGCCAATTTGAATCAGGGGGTTTCCAGCCAACTTGAACAAAAGTAGGTATGCTGAGGTGCTTAATCCTCCCATTGATAGCTATATACTCCACTGCCTTGTTAATAGCAGACTGCAGGATTCTTTCCTGACAGGTGCTGTCCTCAAAAACAATCTTATTTCTATATGACCAAATCTCCCAAAGAACATGTAGTGATAGCAACCCTAAAGGGATTGAGTGAAGATAGAATGGCTTTTGTTCTGTGACTAAATATTTTAACCATTCTTGAAAACCTTTCCCAGGATAGCTATAGACTCCTATCCTATTCCAAATGCCTTTTACAATAGAGCACTCCCTAAAAAAGTGGTTTGAGTCTTCAGGACTTTGATTATAGATGGGGCAGTCTAACGGAACATCCACTCCCTTGTGAAGTAAAACACTTCGAGTAGGAATAATATTATGGCTACATTCCCAAAGGAAAAAAATAAGCTTAGGCAGTGCATTAAGTTTCCAAATCCATGGCAATTTTTTCCTCTTTCCTAGCCACCGGTAAGCAGAACTAACTGAGTACAATCCATTTTTTGATGCCATCCAGACTTTCAGATCACTACCAACCCCTAGGTTTGTGCTAGGGACAGCAAACAAAGCTTCAAGCAAAGGCCTTGGGAAGGAAAAAGAAACCTTATGGGACTGAAAAAAATCCTTAACAGTGAGCTCTTCCTCTCCACAAAACAAAGGGCCTTGAATTAGCTCCCTTAATTTTTCTAATCCAGTCCAATTTTCATTCCAAAAATTAGTATCTGCTCCACTTCTGATAACTTTACCGGTGTTTTGTAAAACAAGTGGAGCCACCCACTTCATAGTCCTCCAAGTAACTGAGCCATTTTTCTTACACAAGGGATCCTCTCCATACTTAGCAAGGATAATTTTAGCCCATAGTGAGTCCTTATTATGCTCAAACCTCCACACCATTTTACCAAGCAATGCTTGATTCTGCCAATTGGTAGCTCTAAGCCCTAACCCTCCATCTTTTTTCTCCTTGATAACTTCACTCCAATTCAACCTATGCATTTTTTTCCGATCCTCAGTATCCCCACAAAAAGTTTCTATTGATTATATCAATTTCATTGATAATACTTTTTGGTAACATCCTACATTGATAAAATTTATTTTTTTATATAGTAAACAAATACTATGAAAAATCTAGGTTCAGTAAAAAATTTTACAGCCCAATAAACAGTCACCGTATCAGAGATACATCATGTGTGCCAGTTGCCGGAGGGTAAAAGGAAGAGGTGGAGGGAAAAGTTTTGGGCAGTGACAAACAGGGAAAACAGACTGAAACACCAAAGTCAACAGGACAGAGGTCCGCTTTGTGGCAGCCTTTTCTTTTCTCTTGGCCTTTTTAGTGTTATAACTCCTTCGTCCTTCCCTGTATAGTAATATTTTTCCTACCACAGAGGAAGAAGACTCTTCCTAAAAACGGTTTCAAATTACAAATATCACATACGAAAAGCTCGATTCCTTCTCTCCAATCTCTTTTTTTAAATTGCTTTTGCTTAGGTATAATACTAGTTTTTACCCCTTTAGAGCAAAACTTTCAATTATTCTCCTCTTGAGTCCTGACTCCTGAGACCCTCTCCCTAACTTCTTTTCTTTATTCAATTATTACTTGTGCAAACTGATAAAAGCTCCCTGCAAGAAGAAGAGCAAGAAGAGCCACGGCAACAACAACAGGAAGAACGGAGGAACAAAAAGATTGTAGCTTTTGTTTTAGCATACACCAGCTTCACCCAGCACGGCAGGGCCATATTTTGGCCTTTGGATTGATCTCTTTCCTGGTGATTCTTTAACACCTAGTTCTGGTTTCTGCTTCTTCTTGTCTGTGTTCTCTTCTGCGGCTTAGGGGGCCTAGATGTTGATTTTTTAGTTTTTAGGGTTGTGGCTTAAAGGTTTTTCTTTAATGATCTTTTTTGGGTTTCTGATGGCTGCAGACTTTGAATTTGAAGGAAGGTGACCAGGAGCTTGATGCCGGAGAGATATTAGTCAGGCAAATTGGAGGTTTTGAATAATTTTTATTTTCTATGGATTGGTTGTGCTGCTTTGGTTCATCTGAGGTAAGGCGTATCACCGGTACTCTTTTAGGCTTTTCCTAATGATTCCATATTCTACTTGGGAAGAAAAATTGTTTAATTGATAGTTTAATGAAGCTCAGTATTGTTTTTTATGGTTTAATTGTGTGATTAATTTTGAGGTTATGTTGCTGGATTCAGTAGGTTTTTTATTTGAGCTAATTTGGAGTTATGAATTTTGGGTTACAGGGAAGGTTCAGTGAGATTAGAATTGGATATGTATTCTGTCTGTTGAGAGGATTTGATCATTCGTTTTAGATGAGTTTTGGGATTAGGAGTACTTCTCATAAGTACTTCCTAAAATAATAGCTTTATGCCATTTAGTCATTGAAATTTTTTTTATCACTGTAAGATATATTGCTCAACCCTTTTTCTACGAGCGGTATTAGAGTAACAGAAGTACAATTCTAACTTGGTTAACCATTTTACAGTTTTTTTTCCTTTTTATGTAAAAATACAAAGTTCAGTTTAAATGGTGATTCATATATGCAGTAGTTTATGTAATCAAGGTGTTTTTATTTTGACAGTTTTGCTCAGCACACCACTATGGTTCTATATTTCAGTTAATTATGAACTGTTTGTACACAGCTTGTATGGAACAGAAATTTGAATTTACACCCCTTCCTAGAACTAGATGGTAGGAGGTGTTTGTACTATTTGGTTTATCTTCCTTTTTGTTGGGTCATAAATTTCCTAATGTTCTGCCGAAGCCATATTTTTGACAGTTTGAATTTGATACTAAGTTGCTTTAAGCTTGCTTTTGTTTCTTATTGTCTTTAATTTGTTGTTAAACAATGTTATGTGAAGTTTAAAGTGAGATTCATTATTCCTATTTTATCTGATTAGGGTGGAGGGCGTTCATCATCTAGTTCTGGTAAAGGGAAAAGCCATGAGGGAATGATGAGGTTTGGTTTCAGCCTAGTAAAAGGGAAAGCTAATCATCCTATGGAGGACTATCATGTTGCTAAGTTCGTGCAGATTCAGGGGCATGAGTTAGGGCTGTTTGCTATCTATGATGGTCATCTAGGAAATACTGTACCTGCCTACCTACAGAAGCACTTGTTCCCCAATATCCTAAAGGAGGTGGGTTGTACCATAACATTTGTAAAGGGGCAATCCATTTATTAGATTATTGGTTTTGAATTGGCTTGAGCTTACATTTTCTCACTTACTCATTGTAGGAAGAGTTTTGGGTTGACCCCTTTAGAGCTATCACGAAAGCTTATGAAAAAACAGACCAGGCGATTCTTTCACATAGCTCAGACTTGGGTCGTGGTGGATCAACTGCGGTAACTGCAATGCTGATAAATGGAATAAGGCTATGGGTGGCAAATGTTGGAGATTCACGTGCAGTTATTTCCAGACGGGGTCAGGCAATACAGCTGACTACAGATCATGAACCTAACACAGAGCGAGGCAGCATTGAGAACAGAGGCGGGTTTGTCTCAAATATGCCAGGTCTTTTACTGCACCAAACTTTTAGTTCACTCTTTGTGTTTGAGCCTGTGCAGATCTAGTTGAATATGGTAACTAATGTTTTGACAAGACAGTTGAGTGGTCAAATCTGCTGGTTATCTTTAAGCAGTTTTGCAGTTTCTATTCTTAAAAACTCTGCTTAGGAAATTCCTAAAAGAAAAAGAAAGAACTGATTTCAATTTTTTTTTCTGTAGGTTCACAACCCTATGCCCTCTGTTTTATATGACTATTATTACTCATTATTTTAAAGTTAGTCCATGCCTAGTTGAATGGAAGTTTGGGTTTCTTTTCATTGATTACTATTTTGAGGGTAATTCATTATCTTGCTTGTGAAGAAAACCGATGGGTGTCATATCTCCATGATTTTTGGATGTGACACAATTGCAAAATTGCTAGGGATAGCTGTGTAATACACAAGATAATTAATTGTTAAAATTGTGAGTAGCAGAGAAGATAAGATTAAGTCAATGCAGGCTCCTCTGTCCCATGTATCTCTTCTTGATGGGGTATTTTCTCTTTTTCCTTTTCACTAGAATGTTAACATATAGTTGGTCATTTTAATTGGTTTAAAGTACCAATTTCAATATGAAATTTGATTGAAAAGGAAATTCTTTATTGTCTATTTTATATAGTTGTGGGGTAGAATAGCACTAGAGAGCAGAACTACCTTCGGATGAAGGAAAAAAATTTTGGGAACATCATTTATGGCGTTAGTTGCTTCAGTCTCAGAGATCTTACAAAAGGAATTTAGATCAGAATTAGGTTATGATGATTTTTGCAAGATACTGTGCTAATGGATTTTCATTGTAATAAAAAAAAAAAAAGAAAGAAAGAAAAAGAGCATGAAAAAGTCACTTGCATCCAAAAAGAAAACCAACCCCAGAAAATATCAGTTCAGCTAACTCTAATCCACAGAAGTTTTTTGCTCTTGCTTTTATTTGGTGAATTTTAAATGCATCATTTTCCTTGTGTTTGAATATATGAGTATTTGACCTCTAAATCGAGGATCCATATGAACTTCATTTCTATTGTGCTAATATCATGAGAGATGAATCAGAATGTATGACTCACCAATTGCCAATTTTGCAACCTTTATATATCTGATATCTTTTACTAAATGACTTTTGTATGCTTTGATATGTTGATGTTAATTGAGGGAAAAAGAAATCTGGGAGGTTGCATGATGTTTGTCAAGTTATTAAAATTACTGTTTTTGCGCCTATCAGGAGACGTTCCTAGAGTTAATGGACAACTAGCGGTTTCTCGTGCTTTTGGGGACAAGAGCCTTAAATCACATCTGCGATCAGATCCAGACATTCAAAACACCAACGTAGATAACAATACAGATGTTTTAGTCCTTGCTAGTGATGGTCTTTGGAAGGTAAATCATTTTGTTTGATGTCTGGTTCCTGATGCATCCACTTTCTGCATATAGATTTGTCTCAGCAATGCATGAGCCGGAAATAGTTCTGTAGGAGTTATATTTCCTTTTACATATGCTTAATCCAGGTAATGGCTAATCAAGAGGCTGTTGATATTGCAAGAAGGTTCAAAGACCCACAGAAGGCAGCAAAGCAACTAACAGCTGAAGCTGTGAAAAGAGACAGTAAAGATGACATATCTTGTGTCGTCGTTAGATTTAGAGCATAGAACCGTTTAAATCATGTTGCTCTCCTGGTGCAGTATATAATCGAAATAAGAGTTTTACACAGGATGCCAATTTGTGGATTAGACCAACATGAAATACACATACCTTATTGGGGTAATCCTTGAAGTTCTACAGAAGTTGAGGTTTTCAAATTTATGGAGTCAGAAACAAAAAAATGGATATTGGATTCACCCCATGTAAATTCGTTTTGATCCATTAGGTTCTGATGTTTGATATTGTTTGATTTCTTTACGGAGTTGATTAGGAATTCAATGTATATCGAGATCGCATTAAAAATTTCTCACGTCTTGTGTGTAGATGAAGTTGGCTTTGATTGTGATGACTGGAGGATTTTCTTGGTGTGATTCAATTTACTTACGATGAAGGCCTTTTATATTATCTGCTCTTTTTACTTGAAGCTGGCCGCTGACAGTTAGTTCTATTTCCAATTTCCTCCATCGGCAAAATCAGGTTTAAAGAGACAACCGGTGGATTCCTGGAGAGAAGTCTCCTTGGGGCTCTTAACTTTGGGCTCTTAGGTTTACAGGAAATTAGAAGTTTCTCTTTCTGGTTAAGGTGGGGCTGCCCTTACGCTGCTTCTACCTAATTCAATGACTCAATAACGTTGAACCAAGTGGAGAATTCTTTGAACGAGATAATAATAATTAGTTTGGTAAAGTTGGTTCAAGTTTTTTTGCTGTAATAATTGATGATTACTATTTCTATCTCAAATATAAGTTACTTTTGAAAAAAAAAAATTTCTTTGAAAATATGTCATTTTTATAAAATTAAGATTATATTTTAATATTTTTTCAAATTTACTATTGTCAGATTAAAAATTCTTTTAATATTTTTTTCCTTTCAAAATAAGTGTCGTTTTTGAAGAATTTTTTTGTTCTATAATAAATGTTGTTTTAAGAATTTTATGCTTCACTAATTATTGTTTTTTCAATTTTACGCATCCTCTTCCTAATTAATTGTATTGAATGAAATTTGTTTATAAGATAGAGTGTGTGTTTTAATAGGAGTCAATAATCCCAATACAAGAGTAAGCTTGATATAAGAATTGTCGAAACGTCTTAAAAGCTGTCCGACGGAAATTTAAAGAAATAAAAAGATTTGAAAGGATTTTGAAAATAAGAAAAAGGAGTCGTCATTAACCATTTGATTTAGGTAGGTTAGTCACCTGTTTTGACTCCGTTTGACTTAACATAATCTATAAAGATTACTTTAGATTAAACAAATGTTGGTCCACGAAAATAAGTTTTGGGTTCGGGAGTCGGTTACTCTCTAGGAAGGATTAGCACTCTGAAGCGCCCGAAAATCAGTACCATAAAGCCTTGTGAAAATTCGTTTTAGGGTTAACAAAAAAAAAAAAATTCTTTTAAACTGAAATAAAATAAAATAAACAAAAATAAATACAAATGTCGGAGTAGAACTCCTTTTTATATGGGTTAGTTCACTCTTTAAGAAAATTTAATTTAATGAGATCCGTGAAAGAGAAAAAAAAAATAAATAAAAAGGTCTCAACGTTAAATAACTGAATTGAGAACTTTCCAAAAAATAAGCTTTAAAATCAAAGATTGAAAATTCATAATTTGTTAAAGAAAATTTTGAGTTTTAAACAAAATTGGATTGAATTTGGAAAGACTCCAATTGTTAATGACTGAATTGAAATCTTTCAAAAAAACAGTTTTTGGATTTTTGAAATTAATGTCGGAACCATTAAATTCCTTTTATTGATAGACGAATTTTGATTAAAGACAAGATTTTAGAAAAAATTTAATTAGAAAGACTCCAATGTAAAGGTCTAATTGAAATATTTTAAAACATGTTTTTTTTGTTTTTGAAAATAATGTTGGAATAATTAAATTCCTTTCATTTTTTGATCTCATTTTTAAAACCTTGATTAAAAAAATTAACCAAAGTTTGATTTTGTAAGAAAACCTCAACTATTGATTAAGTTTGAGATTTTCCTAAAAAACATTTTTAGATTTTTTAAAATCATGTCGGAATTGAAATTCCTTTTGCTGATAAGGAGAATTTTGAAATAAAACATTTTTTGGGTTTTTCCTAAAAAAGAAACTAAAATTTGTAGAAAAAAAACTTTTGAAAATTTGGAGAAAATTATGAACATGGTATGCTAATGTCATTTTTAAAATAAAATATGAATAAAATCATTTTTTTGTATTTTTAAAATTAGGGTGGAAATTGGTTTATTGGAACTTCCTAGACCCAATCGAAATTCCGAAAAAGTGAACTAGAAAGCCCCCTCACCCTAAGGAAGCTTTTGAGAACCTCGTAATTACGTGATCCCCTCGGACTCCCCATTATCGGGATTTTCATGCACATGTATTTTATGAAAACGATGTCCTAATTTCTAAATTCCTGAAGTGATGGGACAAAATAAACCAAGAAAATGGGTTAGCACAAGAAATATATTAAGCATATAGTAAATAAATAATTAATGATGCATAAACTTAATTCCTAAAAATAACATAAATAATGTAAATGAGCCTAATTTATCAAATGTCATAATATAATGAAATGGGCCTAGAACTAAAATGTGAATGGGGCTTAATTACTAAATAGCATAGATTAAATGAGATAGGCCTAGACTAAAATGCAAATGGGTCTAAACTAAAAATGTAAATGGGCCTAGATTAAAATGGCATAAATTAAATGAGATGGACCTAGACTAAAAAAATGTAAATGGGCCTAGATTAAAATATGAATGGGCCTAAATTACTAATGACAAAAAAAAAAAACAATTGGACCTAAAGTTATTAAATGACATAAAAATGTATGAATGACCTAATTTCTAAAATGGCATAAAATATGCAAAATTACCTAATTTCTAAAATGGCATAAATGTTAAATGACTCTAACAAACAATAAAATAAAATGGTACGGAATGTCAAATGACCTAAAAATGTCAAAATGGCATAAAAATGTAATTAATTAATTTTAACTCCTAAGTGCAAATGCTCGATTTTTTGCTTTAATTTTTCTTTGATTAAAATAATGCGTAGAGGAAAATTAAAGACACACATAAAGTACGGAATAATAATAATAATAATAATAATATAAAAAAAATATGAAAATAACATGGTTTCACGTGAATTGCATTAAACATTAAACAAGACTAAAAAAACTAACATACCCCTAATATAAACACATGAAAATATAACCTATCAAATAATAATTGCAAAAGCCCAATTGCTACTAAGATCAGTCCAAGGCAAACGAATCCAATCTATAAATTCAATCAAAAGTCCAAAGCATTTGAAGCAACAAATCAGCCCACCAAGTTAATAAAGAAGACTAAAACCCAAATAACAGCAATCACATTAATAAATATCCATAAGCCAGATAAACAAAACAAATCTTTCAAAATTCAACCAAATTAGAAACCCATAAAAACAAATCCTATAAAATATTGATGCCCTGAGAACGTGGATTAACTACATTAAGCTCAAACCGGGTCCAGAGTATAATAGCCTAACAAATGGCAATTCAACAAACAAGCATAACTCATGTGACTTACAAAATCAAATGGCACAGCAACAATAAGATCCTTGAACTATCATAAATGACTCTGCAGCTATTCAAAAACCAAAAAAAAAATAATAATTAAAATAATAATAATAAAATATATATATATATATATACACACTAAACCCCAAAAATAATTACCAATCAACCCATGAATTTTGCAAAAGGGACAACTCTACAGTGTATCATGACCCACAAGTCAAACAAAATGGTTAATCAATAAAATAGTTTATTCGAGAATACCAAACCCAATACCACAACAAATAACAAAGTCCAAATGATTTAACAATAACAAGTCCAAAACAGTACTTAGCAATAATCCAACAAAATAAGACGCAGCTCATCAGAATTGACAAAAATCCAAAGTTAATGAAACTTTACCCAAACGACAATCGGCCCCGCGTTTTGACTTGCTTTCCCTTTCTTTTTCTTCTTGCCTTCTTCACTTTGATTTACAGCCGCCTCCCTCTCACTTCTTCACCAAATAAACACAGTTCACTGTAACAACTTTGCTGACTCCTTTTGCAGCACCATGTAACTTCCTTGTTGGTCTCTCTCTTTGTCTCGTCTTCACAGCCGTTAGTCACCAAATGAAAGTCACAAGGCCATCGCTTGCTCATCTGCTTCAACGGTTTCAGAAAAGCAATCTGTTTTCATTTCAAACAATTTGTTTCTTCCCCTTTTTTTTTTCACTCCTACTCCTCTAGTGTTCTGATTTCTTGTTCTTGTTGGAAAACGATTTAAAAAGCTTAAATATCTCAAAACCTTTCAATTTCACCGATGAACCCAAATTTTTTTATCAGACTTTTTTTGTTTTGTTTTTTTTTTGTGTGTGGTATTGAATGGCTGTTCTTTTTCTCTAAGATTTTATCTAAAAAAAACTTCACAGCTCTAAGAATGGCCTCCTCTCTCCCCAAAAACTCTCTCATATTGTAGGTATTTTATAAACTAGCTCTTAGGGTCCCCCCTTTTCTACGTTTTTCTTTTGGTTGGCCCCCCTTCTACATTTTTTCTTTGGTTGGCCCCCCCTTTTCATTTTTTTCTTTGGTTGCGCCCCCTTTTCATTTTTTCTTTGGTTGACCCCCCCTTCTACATTTTTTCCTTGGTTGGCTTGACAGGGACGCAATGATAGGGCTGAGATTTTTAGGCCTTGATCTTGTGCAACTGATGGTACTCTATGCTCATTTCTTGCTACCGGTATTATCTGGCTGTTTTATTTTTGTCTTTTTGCATGAGGTAATAATTTTGGTTCAATGCAATGAAGGAATCTCGGAAGCATTGTCCAATTTGGCGAGATTTTCTAGGTAGCCGTCCCTTCTGGTCTCCTTGCTGCTGTGCTCAGAATGGCAACTTCGTGAGCTGATACGGTACGGTTTGAGGCAACGTTCAATTCAGACTACAGTTGTTTCTTTTGATTTGGTCAATCATGTAGTAAAACACCGTCGTTTTGGGTCTGCTTTTGCTCGGGCTGAATTATATGGGTCAATAGGTGTCATTACTGGGTTTGAGCTATTATTTGAATGTAAAAGGGGTTTTGGGTTCTAGCGTGCATTCGGGTCAAGTGTAAAAGGAATATGGGAAAAATAACACTTGGGCTTCAGTTTGCAATTTTGAAAACCGTATGTCCAATTCCAATGCTTGCTCCAATTTTCAAAACCCGCTCAATTCCAAATAGCAAAACTCAAGAAAAAAGAAAAAGAAAAATATAAGACTAAAGTAAGATTAAAAATTAAAATTAAAATCTAATATAAATAAAGAAAGTAAGAAAGGTTGTAAGAAAAGAAATTAAATAATATATAAAAATGAGGTGTCTACAAGAATAAATTTATTTTTAGATTTTAGGATTTCTTAATTTATATGCCAAACTAAAAAGGACACTTATTTTAGAATGGAAGGAGTACATATTTGATATTTCCTTTCTAGAAGAAAAGAGAGAGAGAGAGAGAAATAATGACAGACATAATCATAAATAAGAGAAATAAAAAAGTGAAATTGGGGTAAAATAGATAAATACATAAAACTACTTACTCCCTCTCTCCCTATTTATCTATCCCCATTAACCGCTTCACAAAGGGCAAGAAAACTAATTAAGATACAAAATTTCATAAACATTTATCTTAATTTTCTTATTTTATCTCTATCTCTCTCTCTCTTTGATTCTCACTCCTATTTAAGAAACTATTCATTTAAAAAAGAGATAAATAAGTTTGAAGGGGTAAGTTTGGAAAATTAATAATGAATGTTAGTTAGAGACAAATAAAAAAGGACAAAAAAATCCTAAAAAGAGACAGATAAATAGGGACTGAGGGAGTAACAAATAAAACTGTTTTTCTTAGTTTTGTAAAACTGTTGAAAGTGACTTATATTCTGAGACAGAGAGAGTTCGTGGTACGAATTCCACCTTATTTAATAGTAGATGATTGTTCCCTCTTTTAGTTATTACATGATGGTGCAATAATGGCCTTTTTTTTATTATAAACAATAAAGTTTAGGAGTATGATAGATTATCTCACCTTCAATGTTGTAGTAAGCCATTAATTTCTTTGAAGTTTTACGGATCTTAATTTTGTAAAGTTTTTTTATTTTTTGGTTAAACATGATATTATTCAAGAAAAAGATGACTTAGTGATGGAGCATAGCTCTTACATTAGAGTTATGGGGTATAGCCCCATTGACCAGCGGGTGGGAGACAGCCCCACTATCATCAAAAGTATTAACAGAAATGGATTCGTTAAGCTCAGGCCTAATAAAAACAAGTCTTTGGTGTTTAACACCTAGGCATCAGCTAGTAATTAAAGTTTCAGCCATTCCGGTACACTAGTAAAAATACAAAAGGTGTCAACTTGCGAGTAGCTTGATTTAGCTATCAAATCCGCAGCATGGTTCCTCTCCCTGGGAATATGATGAAGAGCTTGCACTCCCAACACTCGCATGATGATTTTATTATGAAGATTAAGAGACATTGCTAAGTGGAGGCCATCTCTAAGTGCCCAAATTTCAGTAGAGAGATTAGTGGTGATTCCAAGTTTTCTACTGAAGGCAGATATCATGATTCCCTTATGGTTTCTAATGAGACCTCTTGTACCAACAGGTCCCGGATTGTTTAGAGCTAATCCATCAGTGTTGAGCTTAAAGAAGGATGTTTGAGGGGGTTCCCAACCAATCATCCTACTAATTCTTTCAACTTGACAGCTGTTCTTTGAGGGGTAAAGGGCAAAGCATTCACCAGCAGCGTTGATAATGGAGGATATGGGATCGGGTAAAGTCCTTTGGGAAGGATAAATCTTGGAGTTTTTGATTAACCATATCTTCCAAATGGCCATAGGGAAAATGTAGTTCCAAGGGATGTTATGAAAATTTGAGTTGCAGGTCTCTTTGCAATTTCGGGAAATCCAAAAAGTAAAATCATCTTGATTTGTATCAGCAAATGGAGGTTGGAGTTGATTCTAAATGTTTTTGGAACTGTTTCATTTTCTGAAGAGATGTTCGATAGTTTCAGGATGCTGGAGACGAATGGGGCAGCTATCATCATGGAGAATACCAACGTTCTTGAGCAGAGATCTGGTGATGATTCGTTGATGCTTCAAAAGCCAGAAAAAGTGTTGAATTTTGGGGTGGGTAGGGAGTGACCAAATCCATTTCCAGTCATCACTCTTGACTTTATGAACTTTTTTAGTAATATGATAAGCACTTTTGACAGAGAACAAACCATCCGTAGAGATTTTTCATTTTTTGTAAAGTTTTTTAGACTTATAAATTATTTACGAAAAGATATAAGTAGAAATTCAAATTCAGATACCTTACGTCATTCATTCAAGCTCTTTATCACTTTAATCAACTCTCATTGGCGTATAATAGTTGCTTTTTTTTTTTCACAAGAGATATGCCTGGGGCTAGCTAAGGGGGGAACAAAATCCCCCTAGCATAACTCACCAAAAAAAAAATTGCCCCTAGCATAAGCATTTAAAAAGTGAGTCATGATTCATGAAGTCAGGTTGGTGGGTAGTGAAGTAATTCAGCATCCAAATCCAACTCACACGTGACACGCCGACTTAGCAAGGGCATCTGCGTGTAGTAATTGCTTCTATTATAATCAACAGAGACGTTCTTAATCCAAACTAGGTTTGTGCCCCGCGCTATCGCTGCGGGTTGGTTTAACTTCTTTCATTTTAAGTTAAAATTATTAATTTTCATACAAAATTGCATCTAGTCTTGAAATGCTTCAAAAACAATTTTTATGCCTTTGCCATAACTATATTCTCAATTCCATCATGTCGTATCTAACTCAAATTTTGGACCTTCAGGATCTTGAAGAAGCTTGAGAAATATTTGGTCCAATTAATTTGTAGTGTCACGTATATTGAATCTATATTTGTGATCGTCCTCAGTTTTGTATAAAGATATCATATGGCTATATCTGTTTTATATTTGCATGTCTGAGTTGTGTGATTTTTTAATGATCTGTTTGTGTGCCACAGTTCTGATGTGCATTTTTTGGTACTAAAAACCAATGCAAATCAATAAGGAACATAATAGAAAAAGGAAGAATGACATGGAAGATATGAATATTGACATATATTGATAAACAACATTAAAAGCACAAATAAGGTGATTAGAAACCTTAAAACTACCCAAGAATAACCAAGCTTGTTACATAATTCGAATAAAGACATGGAGCAAAACAACTTTAGACAACCTAAATCAAGAGAACTAAGAAAAAAGAATGTCTCAGAACTATATAGAGACTAACATCTATCAAAGCTAATCAGAGACTAACATTTTCTTTTAATTATAAAAAACCAAAGGAGAAAAAGAAATCACACATTTAAACCATGTCTTTTTTTTTTCACATCACCTATGTGTTCTTAAAACAACCCAAGAATAGCCAAGCCCGGTGCATAATTCAAATAAAACCATGGAGCAACACAACTTCCAAACATAATCTAAACCAACAGAACTAAGAGAAAAGGATGTGTCAGAAATATGTAGATTAATGTTAAAGAAAGAAAACAATTACTAGTAGCTGAGGACAAATAAACAAACGCTTTGCGCGCTTTGTATATTTGGTAACGTTGGCAAATGCTTCCATGCAATTCCACCCAATCTGTGATAATAATAGCAGTTAAACAAACACAATACAAATGAGGTGAGGCTTTTAACAGATACACTATCACAGAAGAGGAGAAGATTGAGATGAAAATACGAAAGGTTTGAAAGGTTTGAAATGATGAGCTTACCCGTAGCTTTCTCTTTCGATTTGAAATCATTTGCCACAAATTTGTAACGGCAGTTTTAGAGCCAATTGATTCCACCCAAAAAAAGTAACGCCTCCATCATTACAATATTTTTTTGATTAATCCTTTTTATTACTGTTGCTCTGCTTCATTATAAAATTAAATGTTCAGTGAGAAAAATTCCTCCCAGAATCATTAACGAAATCCAACCAACATAATATTAGAAAAAATTACTGTAATTCCAAACATAATTGAAATGCCAAATTATTAACCAATATAAAAAATGGAAAATGGAATCAAACAATGCTCAACTCACCGAAAGATCGAAACCGCTCAGGCAAAGGCAAAAAAGAGAAAGGAAAGTTGATGAGGAGAGAAAAGCAATAGAAAGAGGGAATTTATGGGTAAGAGCTCGAGAGAGATAAAGATAGAATGACTCCAAAGCCTTCTGCCACTTTCCTATAATTTTTAGTTGTTGTAATTATTGCAAGTGGAGCTTGTGGCTATGGGATAAATGCTGCAGCTTTGAGCACAGCTTTGTAGTAGGCAAAGAGAAAGGAAATTTGGTGAGGAGAGATAAGGCAACAGAAAGAGAGGATTTTGGTAAGAAGTCGAGAGTGAGAACGAGAGAATGAATCCAAAGCAATCTGTCACTCCTAGAATGAATAGTTTAGATCCTATATATATATATATATATATTGTTAATTGTTTTAATGTTTTAATAATTATTGTAGATGGACCTTGTGACTATGGAATCTGACAAACACTATAACTTTGAGCAAAGCTTTGTTCAACAATGGTTTGAGCGGTAGATGGTGTCGGATCAAACAAAATTATTTGATTTAAACAAATCAAACAAAATTTGGAAAAATAAGGAAAACCAAATTATTTGATTTAAATTGTATGATTTAAAAAAATAGAATTTATAATAACTAAAAAAAATTAAAACTTATAATAACAAAAAAAATACAAAATTTTCAAATGCTAAAAGAAGAAGAATGCCATGTGTCAGTCTCTAAGTTCATCAGGGAATAGCTTTTCAAATGCTAAAAGAAGAACAATGCCATGTGTCAGTCTCTAAGTTTACCAGGGGATAACTTTAACAATATGTATAGATGTATAGATATAGATGTATAGATGTATAGACATGTGAAAGTGAAACTCTTTCTCGACAGAAAAATGCCCATACCCCTACAGCCTAACTGCAAGCCTCTTACTAGTGGGCCTAAATGGGCTGAAAGACAGAGTAAAAGAGCCGAAACATATGGGCTGCTATAGGCCCAACGTAGCCTGGTCTGCAGATGAGGCAAATGGTAATCAATCACCCGTTAGGGTTTTGGTTCTCCTCCATGGTTCACTATAAATTTAGCTCATCAGCTTTGATGTTGTAGCCGTATTCTGACTAATTTTCACATCCGTCTGTGTCTAATTTTCCTTTTCTTTCATGGGTGTATGGGTGTTTTCTGTTTTGATGGTTAATGGCTTTGTTTTAGCAAAAGTGAAAGTGGATATGGCGTGTAACTAGTCAATGATGAAAAATTGGATCTTTGAACTTGCCTCTCCTTTCGGCTGCAAGGTTTTGAGATCTAAGGATCGATTGCTTGACGGCTTTGTTCTGGAGGCATAAACTAATTACCATCCAAAGAGCCTTTGGGGTTTTCAGATTATTTGCATTTTCTTTTGCTTCTCTGGCTCCCCTTTCTTTGGTACATCTTATCCTTTTTTTTTTCTAGCCACTATGGTCGCGGTTACTGAAATGAACCCAATTTAGCTTCTATTCACCCGTCAATGACTGAATAGTGAAGTGGTTGAAGATCCTTACTTTTTTTATTTTTTCTAAAATTCTGGTTTTCATGTGCATGCAGTCTATAATTTGTTGCTTGTGGTTTTGATTTAGGGAATTGGAGCGTGATTTATGGACAGGGGACTTTCTTAGTCAAGTTTCCGGCTGATGTCTTGTTTAAGAGCTAAAACCTGATCCGAAATGGAGTGATGCAAGAAACTGCTAACAAGTACAGACACTCGGTAGTGGAAATTCATCCTGAAGAGATTCAGGGGGCTCGGGCTTTCTCTAGTGTTAGGTCTAATAAAAATAGTTTGAAGGACAATTTCTCTTAAATTACCTCAAAGCTATTGATAATTAAACCCAACTTGAGCCTTGAGGAATCAATCTTCAATAATAATTTTACATTAAATTTGCAAGCGTCCTTTTGAGCAGCACATTCCCTCATTCCCTCATTCCTCATCATAATCAGGGTTTATGCATTCAGGGTTCATGAATTCCTCTCTCCGACGGACTATCAATAGTCAATAAATCATCCAGAAAGCTACCTTTGTAATCTGTAATCTGATAAGGAGTTACCAAATCAGCATGTTGCTCCTCAGGAACAGATTCTTCAAGGGCCAAGTACGACAATAAAGACTCCAATATGGAATCTGTATTATATTTTTAAAGAGAATCCCACGCCTATAAAATGATCAATCAATTGGGACTTTGAAGTATCAACCGATGACCTTGCTAAATACTGAAGAAAAGCTTCAAGTATCAAATGAGCTTTCCTCTCTATTTTCTTCTATAGCTTTGGCAACCATACTATTACCATTCATTTTCTTTGAGCTATATAGTATATTAGAATGGTTCCAGAAAAACTTCTCAACCTTTCATGGAAAACGTAAACACCATTGTCGAACCTTTTCAAGAGTCATGCAGTGTACATGTTGCATCCCAGTAGCTACTAGTGGGCCTCCTTACTTCTGCTATGAGAATGATGCACTTGCTCCAAAAGGTGTTTGGCAAACCCTATCTCGATTCTTATACGATGTAAAGCCAAAGTTTGTAGATTCCCGGTATATTTGTTCTTTACATGGTATTTGCGTGCAAAAAATTTGCAACCTTCCAAGTTCCAAGTCCTCAATCTCATCTCATCTCATCCTCATCGGGAAGCTTTGAATTGAACCCATTTCTGTTTATTTATTTATTGGATGTACTGCGAATCACAGCGATACCCCTTTGTTTTGTTGTTGTTGTTGTTGTTGCTCCTGCTGTTAAGCTGCAAAATTTTTTCCTAGTTGTTATTTACCTCTTTGTTAGCTGTTACTATAAGCCTATATAAGTTAACATCAGGAATTGTTTGATTTTTCTACCACAGAAATGGCTTGTTGTGCTCAATATGCCAAATTTAGAGAAGAACACGTGGTCTTCAGTCAGGAAAAGGAACCAATCCTACATTTACATTTAATTAATTTAAAGATTTAAAGATAAGGAAACGCAAAGGGCCAAAAAAGTTCAATAATTGAAATTGATGTGATGGAGTGGTGATTACACCAAAAAGAAAGAGCCAACTAAGAATATAGTCATGGATGAACATTTGCTAAACAAAAAATGGTAATCATTGAACAAATAAGGACACATTGTCCACGCCAAGCATGATACTGGACGTTCCATTTCATTACTTCCGCTTTTCGTAGTTAAGCAATAATGGCATCTTTATTCCTCGTGTAAACAATCCTCACAACTCACTCGTCACTCCTATACGCATTTTTGCACATGAATTTCCGCTGCAAAGTGATGTTAACATGTGCTCTAAATTGAAACAAGAGAAGCTAAACCGGTGAAAACTGGAAACAGAGTGTGTGGCTTATTGGAGGCCAGAGGAATTGAATGGTGAGTTCCCTGGTTATATATATACCAGCTGCTGGTGAAAGTGGTGGCAGACCACGTGGAAGACTCTCACCTTCCCGTCTCTTGTTTAGCTGTCTCTTCGAGCCTGGTGGGTTGAGATGGGCAGTAGATGTCCACAACTCCAGAATACTTACAAGTTACAAATGCGACTGGTTCAACGACTCACATAAATTCCAAAACCAACAATAAAACAAAAAAGTTGTACACCATGGCAGACTAGCAGAGTTCAAATAAGTAAAGTTAGCCCAATTCAGAAGCGTCAAAGTGTCAACGTTATTACAAGACAGTCGCACCACATGGTCAAGATCACAGACAGCCATTTCTTCCTTTGGAAATTTAATAGATTCCATCTTCCTAATCAAACGTGTGATCCAAACCATACTCACTCCATCTACCCTTTTTTTTGTCCTTTTAACCCTATAGTAGTTAATTATTGGCCAGAAATAAAAGCAAAAGCCACACAAAAAAAAAGAAAAAGAAAACAAGAGTTATAGAAGTTGCTGGAGGTAGATGACTTCCATGTTCCATCGTTCTTGTATGGTCATCTTACCTGTCTATCTTCTGCTTTCTTTGTGTTTTAACAGCTCTCTCCCCATATCAGACCGAGATCCAATTAACTCTTCTTTAATCTTTACCCCTCCGCAAACTTGTTAAGTAAGTGTCCCTCTCATTTCTCATAATCTAAACTGCAATCCGTCACATCAATATGGTTTTACTCTCTTAAAACAGTGAGTTTCTGGTCTGTGATTGTATTTAAGCAGCAAAATGCCAAGGTGCTTCAGCTTGACAGAAGCCACAAACTGGTGCCATAGATCATCCTTCGCCAAATCAGGGCTTCGATCCACCATCACTGACCTCCAAGATGGCACCATCATGCACTGTTGGGTCCCTAAGACCCGCAAAGACTCCAAACCTAACCTGCTCCTAATCCATGGACTCGGTGCCAACGCAATGTGGCAATGGAGTGACACCGTTCGCTACGTGATCCCTTACTTCAACATCTTTATACCCGACCTTCTCTTCTTCGGAGACTCTTACACGACTCGGCCTGAACGCTCCGAGTCCTTCCAGGCTCAGTGCGTGATGCGAGTGTTGGAGGCCAACTCGGTGAGGAAATTCAGCCTGGTAGGCCTGAGTTATGGTGGGTTCGTTGGGTACAGTTTAGCGGCACAGTTTAGTGAGGCTGTTGAAAGAGTGGTGATATGCTGCGCTGGAATTTGCATGGAAGAAAAAGATTTAAAGGACGGTGTTTTTAGGGTATGTGATTTGGAAGAAGCCTCCAGGATTTTAGTACCGCAAACGCCTGAAAAGCTTAGGGAACTCGTGGGTTTTTCTCTATTCAAGCCACCTCCTTTAAGTCTGGTTCCTTCTTGTCTTCTTTCAGATTTCATTGACGTAAGTGAACCAACAACTTTAATCAGCCTCTAGAACAAGCTCAAGTTTCTTATCCTCAAGTTTCTTATCTTGTCATAGCCAACTGGGTGTCTCAACATGTCAGCTGCTCTTTTTATCTTTGTTTTTTAATGTTTGGGCATACGAGCAGGTGATGTGTACAGAGTATACAGAAGAAAAGAAAGAGCTGATCCGAGCTATACCCAAAGATAGGAAAATTTCAAACATTCCCAAGATCACACAGGTTCCATCTTTGAAACATATTTTTGGTATTTTTAAGCCAAATTGTTAACCTACCATTTTCTGCTCTTCTGAACAAAGTTGCTTCTACTGTTGTGATTCTATACCATCCAGCCCACGTTGATTTTGTGGGGAGAATATGATCAAATATTCCCATTGGAATTGGGTTACAGATTAAAAAGGTTAATACCTTCTTCAACGCTTTGGCATCAATTTTAATTTTTGGCTTCTGGGCTTCTGCTGATTGAAGAATTGTCTTTGAAAAAATGTAGGCATCTGGGAGATAATGCGCACCTAGTTGTTATCAAGGACGCGGGGCACGCCTTCAACATAGAGAAGGCCAAGGAGTATCACAGGCATTTGAAATCTTTTCTAGTTGATTTGCGGCCTCCTCCAGCGACCCAATCACCCAAGAATCAAAACCATAAGTTGTCACTCAATGCAGCAGAGGTACAACCTTGAAAATTGAAAGAGAAGTCCAACGGTAAAGTTTTTGTGCGGTACAACGTCAACTTCATCGGAACTCAGAAGAAACAAAGTGAACATCTCATTCTTAAACAGAGACACAGAAAGTATTAAGCTGTTACAAAGGAGATTCCCTGTTAGATGCTGCCATTTTCTTCAGAGCATCAGGTGCTTTTCTTGTATTATCAGGGGAACCCAAAGTACAAATTCTTTGCTAAGGTGTTTTTTCTTCCTTCTTTTTCTTCTCTAGAGAGCATCACACGGTTGTTTCTCCATTAATGAATTTCAATCGTTACTCCCCCCAGTCTACTGTCATTCTCTCACCAATTACAAGCAGACTAATGCCTAAAGAATACCAAATCTACCTAAGGATCGAATCCTGCCAGAAGTCAGAAATCTCGAGAACTCTATTACTCAGCATTAGGTCGATAAAAGAAGTGAGAAGTTTAGGTGAAAGTTGAACCCAAAAGAAAGAAACATCTTCCATTTCAAGATTAGGTTCCACGGAGAAGGTAGACTAGATATACGATATCCCACAAAACCCCTTTAGCGTGTAGGACTCGAGAATATAGACAGATGTGTATATATATATATATATATATATATATATATATATATATATATATATATATATGTAAACATCAACACGGCCAACAGTATCAGGATTCAGGAGGATGTTGGATTCTTATCTAAGGAACAGATTTTGAAAAGAATGAAACGACTAATCAAGTTCAAAAGGAAATGCATCATTGCCAACATCGATGCCTCAAAATTGAACATTGACCCCTGCCAGGAAGTTTGCAACGGGTTCCAGCATAAAATGAACCTAGCCGCCCCACAAATATCAGTCCCCTCGTTCAAAAATTTTCTCGAACATCAAATATGAAATTGGAAATTTTGTAATAATCATCATACCATGAAAGGCGGCAGAGCACAAGTGCGACTATAAATTGACGAATGAGCAAAGCCTAATCATGTAGTAGATAGCAAGGTTCGAAAAAGAAGCTACGCCCGCAAAAAATTAGATAGAGATAATAAAATAGAGGTCATAAGACTATAAAATAAGAGATTCAATTATGTTTAAACAGAAGGTAAAGCAGAGTAACAGTCTGAAATCATCTGTTGGAACAAATTGATACAAGCCATAGGTCACAAACCCTGGAACTATTACTACGACTTCAAAGCAGGTCACTCTAGCAGCAAACCCTTTCCTACCTCGACAAGCCTGGTCTTAAAAGAATACTCTTTTCCCCGATTTAAGTCTGCAAAGATGAGGAACAACATTGTAAGGAAAAAGTCGAGTTGTTGAAAGCAAAAAGAAAGCGAGAGATGAAAATCAAGATTTACACTGCCAATGATTTCTAACATGCTACAGACAGAAGTCATCACATTATTATCCACCTAAAAAATTGCTCAAAATTTCTTACCTCTGCTGGAGGTTCTTCTGCTTTGGATTGCTCACCTGGAATATCAAACAAAATTTTAAAAACGTAAGTTATTAGTGGCAGTTGACTACATGCTACTACCACGAAGGTGATTAGCAGCCAGAGGTAATGCTTCTTGAAACAAACCATAAATATATAAAGTCCAGTCAGACAAGTAAAAGATGGCAAGCTCAAATGTCCACACACAAACATTCACTTGTTAAAAGACAGAAAAGCATTTACCTCCTTCCTCTGGCAGATCGGAGGTCCATAAGGTGAGATTATCCCTAAGAAGCTGCATAATGAGGGTGCTATCCTTGTAAGATTCTTCATTAAGGCTATCAAGTTCTGCAATAGCCTCATCAAATGCTTGTTTAGCCAGGTGGCAGGCCCTGCTCAGAATATTGCATCACATTAGACAGAAACCAGTTGCTAAAGTGGAACTTGTATTCATAGCTTCATGCTTAATCAGTCATTATTAAAATAAGTAAACAGCGAATAATGGACAGAGAGGAAACTCTTCTGCTATTTAGCCATAAGTGAAGGAAATATTATCATTCTTCCTGATGAAAAGAATATTTTTTGCTAGATTAATTCTGTAAGTATGTGAACAACAGAGATCCAGCATGAATTAGAGATGCATCCTACCTCTCAGGAGAGTTCAATATCTCATAGTAGAAAACAGAGAAGTTCAAAGCCAGGCCAAGTCTAATAGGGTGAGTTGGAGGTAAATCTGAGCTTGCTGTAGAGGTGGCAGCCTACAATATAAATAATAATAAGCACTCGTTCAAATTCATGATATAAAATCAAAATAGGAGAAGAGCCGGTTTGAAATAATAATAATAAGAAGAAGAAGAAGAAGAATAAGAATAAGTGGGAAATTTCACACACCTCATAAGCCTTAAGTGACTGATCAGCAGCTTCTTTACGATCATCACCCATTTTAAACTCAGCCAAATAACGAAAATAATCTCCTTTCCTGTTAGGAAAAGGGAAACAATTGAGAATGCCTATAAAAACATAGAGAGCAAGTAAGATAATCCTCACATCTTATAGTAGAATACGGTCGACTCCCCAGAAGAGGATGAAGGAATGAGGTGGTTATCAATGACAGAGAGTATATCATTGCAGATCTTTGCAAGCTCATCTTCAACCCTCTGCCTGTACTCCTTTATCCTCTTGACATTTTGTTCATTACCCTTGGCCTCCTCCTTCTGTTCAATTGAAGACAATATCCGCCATGATGCCCTTCTTGCTCCAATCACATTCTTATATCCCACAGAGACAAGATTCCTCTCCTCCACGGTTAATTCAACATCCAACTTAGCAACCCTTTTCATGGCTTCAACCATCTCTGCATCAGTAAGATTTTTCACAAGAAGAAAGCTTTCCAATGAGGAATTTAGTAGCTGAGTCCCATTAATGCTTACAACTACCATTCATCAGTCACTTCCCTGAACTTTCACTTTTATGTAACTTTGCAATTTTCCATTTGTTTCTTCAAAAGCATGCAAACCATATACTTCAAATGTAACACATTCATACATAAACTTTTCACATGAAAGTAAAAACCATGCACTTGCTTACCAATTCGTCAAAAACACTACATTAGCTTTTAAATCACCCTTTTTTTTTAAAACCTAGATAAGCTAATCTGGTCTTCTCTACTATCCATCAACTGCTACAAATTAAAAAAGAAAAAATTTCGTATAAGATAAGTGAACTGCTTTACATACTTTCAGTATAATATTATGAAATCAGAACTAAGGCCCTATTATCCCCTAATCTACACGTCATTAAGCTAAAAAACCAAGTAAAAAAAGGCAAAAAAAAAAAAAGAAGACAGGATCAATAATCAGAAAAATCCTCCTTCGTGCATTAAAAAAATAAGATTCAAGAACAAATAGAGAAATCCCCCAAAAATGAATTAAAATCTAGACTTAAAACAAAATATCAAAAGGAGATTTGTTTTCATTCTTTAAGGATAAAAATAAAAAAGATGAAAAATTACCGTCATATCTTTCAGCTTGCTCGGCGAGTCTTGCCAAGTAAACTTCCTGCTCTCTTTCCTTCTCCATCGCTTCTCTCTTTCTCTCTCTTTTTTCTCTCTCTTTTTGAGGCTTTTGCGGTTTGGATTAGAGCTTGGGTAAGGAAGGTAACTGCCCTTTTAGAAATGCCGTTCTTCGTAATCTGACCGTTGGATGTGGTTCGCTGAGAAGGGTGAATCGACGGTCCCGAATGAATTCTGTGTGGACGAACTTTCAAATGTTTGGTGCGGGTGAGGGTAGAATCGGAGCAGTGCATGCGCGGTGTTTTGGGGAAATATTGGCCGTTGGATTTTCCCAATTGTTATCACATGGATGAATTCATGATGTTGACTGGGACCACCACTCCACGACTGATTGTGGTCTGGTGGGGTCCTCACTCGTTTTCCTGATGAGTTTGTCCGGGTTTTTTTTTTGGCCAATTTTGTCAGGTTCCTTGGATACGCTTCTTTTTTATTATACTACTCAAATAGTCTATGTATTATAAGATTTTGTTCATTTTAATCCTTATACTTTAATTTTGTTTAATTTAGTCCCTGTGCTATTCTAAAAGTGATAAATTAAGGACAATCACTAATTATATTAATTTTTCTATTAAATTGGATGATATGGCACTGAGATAGTAGCAATATAATAACATATTTCAATGAAAAGTTGACAGTGACATCAATGAAAAATTAAAAAATGAATTAATTTTTTTACAAATATTAATCTAAGATTTTTTTAGAAGAAAAAAGATAGTCTATGAAGATAAGTACTGCATAAAAAGGTTGGATATTTCCACCGGTACTGTACACGTAGATGTTATGTGTCGAGTTCTCACTGGTCATGCCTTCAAAATATTGTCATCTAAGTGCTATGCCATCAAATTTAACAGAATAGATACTGATTATCCTTAATTTGTCACTTTTACAATAGCACAGGGACTAAATTGCACAAAATTAGAGTATAGAGACTAAAATAAACAAAATCTTATAGTATAGGATTAAATAGATAGTTTCACCATTCTTTTTGCACTAAATTTATTTATTTACTAGCAATCAATCCACACTTCGTTGTGGGAATTGGTAAGTTAATTATATATAGTTACAAGTGGTTACTTCCCGCGCTATCGTCGCGGGTCTACGTAATACGTAAAGATTTGAATCAAACATTTCATACATTTTGAAAATTAAGTAGATAATAATGAAATTGAATATTAATTTGTTTATAATGTTACAATCAAATATCAATGCAATGCAGTGTTGTTTATACATAGTATAAAAGCTGAAGTTTTGTGGCAAAGAGGGAAACACTCCTTCCCACTTCTTTCTATTTGTGAAATAAGCCAGGAAGAGGTAAAAGGATGCGTTAAAGAAATTAATCATTTTCTGTATAGATATACATATAAAGGAATGTAGATAAAGGATGGGAGTTGTTCTTTTTGGAGGTCGCCCATAAATCATAACTAAGCAAACTTAAACCAAGCATACATCAGCATTGAAGTGTAACTTATCAAACTACTACCTTAAGAAACTACAAATGTCTCATTAGTTGTAAATATTCAAGAAACTCTAAAGAAGTAATCGCAGGTTTCCGAAGAAACCTTTCTCGACAATCTAGGATTTTTTTCATGTGGAAGCTATCAGTCATTGATCAATATCGTCTTCGGGCTTGAAAATGTTCAGCAATAAATCTAATAGGTTTTCAAAGAATAATGGAGCATATATTACTACCATAGAAGACATATAAGCAATTAGTACTAACAAAGATAAAATGTCCTAAAGATGAATGACTACATTAATCATGCCAAGGAATAAGAATATATTATACTCAAGCAAAAAGGAATTTAGTTTTCCTTTTCAAATTTATTATCCTAAATAAGCAGGGGTAATTAGAACCTAAAAAGCAAATACATGAAGGTAAGTAGTCAAATATATTACCATTCTCCTCAAAAGTTTGCATTAATGCACTAATAATTAGCATCATAATTCTGAATTTTCACAAAGCTGTTTAATGAAGAGAAAACTGAAGCATAATAGTAAAGCACATTTCTTGAACTTAACTTGGCCATCTCATTCTAAAAATGCTAAGTATTAACAACAAAACATTGTTTGAGGCCAAAAAAAAAAACAACAGAACATTGCGTTGTTCTACACAATTGCTTGACTCTTGTTACTTGCTTTTGTCAAAGCATTATAGGCACACTTGAAATACGCTCGCTGCAACCAACCATCAAAAGAACTTTAAGGAAAATACAAAACCAACACAACCAACGGAACCAAAAGGTTAAATTAAGTCATTGTCATAATTGGTCAGACAAAATGCCATATATAACAATTAAGCACATACAACAAACTTGATTTTTGACCAAATTTACATCAGAAAATGAAAAAAAATAAAATAAAGGTTTTTGAATATATAAAGCAATCAGCAAGATCATAGCTTTACCTTCTAAGCATGTATTTGTTTTTGTTTCTAATAATTCCTAAGCATGAAGTAAATAGAACCCATTGGACAAAACACATCAAATAGCCGAAAGAAATAATCATAGGATAATCATAGGATTATATCCATAAGAAATTCACAAAAATTTATTAAAAAAAATCCATGTAAAAGTAGAAGTAAATATTTAAAAGTACATATTTAAACTTTTGGTCGAAAGCGGCAAGGAAGAGACCTAAAGAGTGAAATTGATGTGGTCCTGCATAGGAGCAAGTTGGGATTGGGCAGAACTTACCATCTCTCATCGATCAAAAGCTTGTATGGTTAAATTTTTTTTTTTTAAATCAGGCCAAAAGAATTAAAAAAAGAAAGATCGAGAAAGCGATATAGCACATAAAACTTTGAAAGAAATTATCAGAGAATGGTAGTAGAATACGGTACCTGTATGTAGGTATTGCCATGAAGATGAAGGAGATTGATGGCGGATAAGGAAAAACTGACCATAATTAAGACAACCAATTTCTTCCATCGATATCTTGATTAATGAAAAACGTTGGATTAAGATATTTTAATATTGAAAGATTAATGAATAACTGGCAAAAAAAAAATCTTTGAAAGAAAGAAAAACCTGAAAAGGCCAATTAAGTTAAACAATGGGTTTGGCAAGGGAGAGAGAAAAAACAAAACCTGAGGGAGTTTGATGATGGTGGAAACGGCAACGATGATGTAGCTTAGGAGCTTGGAGATGAGAGGCAGCAAACAATCCTTTGGAGGCAAATTGTCGTTTATCAGAGATCTAATAGCGCAACTAAAATCGATTCCTTCTATACTTCCTTCTTATTCTCTCATATTTGGTTTGGTGGTTTGTTGCTGTTGTTGAGGGGAAGGACTCAGTGAGAGTAGAGATAGAAGAGAATGAGTCGCAAGAAATATCTTGGGGAAAAGAAACGGATAGAGAAATTTTATGGTAATATTTATTGCCTTGGGGAGAATAAAGTGATTGGAGAATTTTTAGGTTAATTTTTTTCTTTTTTTATTATTGTCATAATTATTAAAAATAAAATTGAGTGGAAATAGATATAAATGTATAGATTCAAGACTAATCAATTTGACCCATATCCCAATACAATTGAAAAATAATATTACTAATATTTAAAATATATGAAGAAGAAACAAAACAGAAATCTAAAAAGAAAAAAAAAATAGAAGTATGACATGGATGGCCTCATAATACTCCTTTTAGAGATAGTTTTAAAAGGGGTTATATCATATATTTGCAAGTATATATATATATATATATGTATATATCACAAGTAAACTAAAAAAAAGTTGATGCATATATTATACATGGGATTTAATATTAAAAAACCTCAAAAATATATAAAGTCAATGAAAACAATCAATATTTATGAAATATGAAAAGTCTAAATAAAAAACCAAAGCCCATTAACTCAACCCAATAAAATTAACACTTATAAAGCATAAGGTCTAATAAAAACATAAAGTTCCAGAAAAATGTCCTCATGATCTCTATCAATATCTCTTATCGATCCCACAAAAATATGTTGAAATCTCAACTAAACCCCCATTAATCTATCTAAAAAATGACCTCAAATTTGAGAGAATGATGAGCATTATTGTAATTTCAATATCAACTTTATATGTATTTAGTATATTTTGATGTTAAATATAATCAAGTTGAGTAAAAATTAAAAATAATTACCTTTAATTTTAAAGGAATTATAGGTAAAAAATAAGTTTATTTATATTATTATATTTCAATTAATTTTAATTTTTCTACATATAAAATTTTTGAATCTTTTAAAATATTATTTTTATAATATATTTTAAAAATACCATTGATATTATTGAGTTAAACTAAAATTTTTTATTTATATATTATTACATATTTATTGAATAATAATAGTAATTAACTAATTTTACCTTCATCATAATTAATTATTACTTTTTTATTTTGAAGAAAAGAGTTTAATTGTCGTCTAATTTCATATAATTTAATTTAAAATCTACTCTATAACTCAATTATCCTTCATTTTAATATAATTTTTTTTAATTTTTATTATTATTAAAAACACATTATATTATATACAATATACGTACAGAACAATTAATTTTAAAGAAAATAATTTAATTATAATTTAATTTAATTTAAAATTTATTCTATATTAATATAGTTTATTTTTATAAAATTTTTTATTATTAATAATAACGCGTTATACATTTAATTTAAAATTTATTCTATATTAATATAGTTTATTTTTATAAAATTTTTTATTATTAATAATAACGTGTTATACATGTGGAACACATGTAATAATAAAATAAAGAGAGAGAGAGAGCAATTTTATTTTTAATTTTCATGATATTTTATTTATTTTATTTATGAAAATACCCCTAGTATAAATCGGGATATGCATATCATAAGCTTTTCCCGCCACAACTAACATTTTCACTCTCTCCCTCAATTTTCTCACCAACCAAACACAAATAATTTAGGGTTTTTCTTTTTCTTTTTTCCTGTTTCTTCTTCCAAACCCAGCCGACCATTTTTTTTTCTCTCTTTCTTCTTCGCAAAACAAATACTTGATCAGCGCCATTACGCCTCTTTTGTGTTTGATGTAAGATGGCGAATTCCGAAGAAGATTTATCTCAATTCGATATATCAAAAGAGGTAACTTTTTTGCATCAAAATAAATTTTTTGATGTCTTCCAAATTCAGTCATTCAATCTGTTAGTAAAAGTTTAGATTTTTACATTTGTTTTGCAGGAAAAAGACAAGCTTGTAGGGGAAGTAATTCGTTACATACTTTTTAAAACACATCAAAGTTCAGGATGTCCGATTAAGAGAGAAGAGCTTACTCAATTGGTCACTAAAAACTACCATAATCGTTTCCTGCCTGCTTTTGTTATTAAGGAGGCTAAAGCCAAACTCTCCACCATTTTTGGCTACGAATTGAGGGAACTTCAAAGATCTCGTCCTTCAAATAACCAAGCCCGATTTTCTCAACAGAGTAACCATTTGTTGCTCCCCTTTGTTTAGATTGTTTTACAATTCATTTTAATTTTTTCTCTAACTATAATTTCAATGATATATTGTTTTTCAGGTGGAGCTGATGCCCGATCCTATGTTATCATAAGTCAGTTACCTGTTGACGTGTATGGGAAATATGTTGAGGATGTCAATACATCTCATCTCACTGGTTTTACTTTTGTTGTGAGCAGTATTGTGCACCTTGCCGGAGGCAAAATTGCTGAAGGTATTTTATTCTATTTTTCTATCTGTAAACTTTGAAAATTTGAGTATTAAGGTATATAAAACCAGAATGCCAGGATGTGTCGGATTATGGGATTCTGCCTTTTCTTAATTTTACTTATAGATCTTATCAACCATATGCTTAGCAGACTGTTCTGTTTTGCGTCAGTCAAAGTTATCTAGCTGAAGTGTAATATGACATGTTTACTGGTACTAGAGGTTGTTAAAATGGTGTTTGCTTGATGATTGTAGTGTAAATTTGTTTTTTTGTGTTGCTTTTTTACACTAAAACCACTTAGCACATGCAGAAAATCTGTGGCATCATTTGAAGCGGATGGGATTGCATGAAGCTGATGAAAACCATCCTGTACTTGGGAATGTTAAGCAGGTAGTAGAGACACTTGTCCAGCAAAGGTAAGGGTCTACCTGAAAGCTAGGACTTTGTGGTTTATGAAGCATTTACTTTCAGCAGCTAATTGATTTGGATGGTGCGTTTATGGTTATTACTGTATTCTTCTTGTAGATTTCTGCAGAAAGACAAGGTTACTGGCCCTGAAGGTACTACGTTGTTTTATGAGCTCGCTGAGAGAGCTCTAGATGGGCCAGTAAGTGAGAAAATTAAGCAATACATATCACAGGTATTGACTGACAATTGCTCTGTCTAGTCTTTATAATTGTTGCTATCATGTTTATGGCTATATTTACTTATGCTTAGAAGCAGTCATAGTTGTCCATTGTTTTAGGCACTACTTTTCTCTTAATAACTTCAATTCCCTCATGTACATTTCGTTTGGGCAATTTGCTTGAATATGGCTGCTGACAGAGCTTTTCCTCTCAATTGGTAATGATATGTGCATGTTAGAGATATCGACTAGAAGTGATAGATTCAGTTCTTGTTGCTTTCAATGTTTGTGGTTATTTTCCTTTAATTTGGGGCAAGTTGCATCAATCCAGCTGCTATACTGCTCCTAGATCATTTCCTCCTCTTTGGCCAATTGCATATTTTTATATCTCCCATCCACAGACCTTTAGTTATAGCAAATAAGCAATTCTTTTTCAGGGTGAGTTTTAGGGAAATATATCCATCTTCACACAGCATTAATACCAGTCAGTTCCCCTAGACTATGCACCCTACTATGCCTTTTTGATCATGGCTATCTGTTAACCTTAGTAGTGCTACAAGATAGAACATGATGCCATGGAAAAACAAGTGGCACCTTTAGTGGACACCAACTTTCAATAGCACATTTTTATGCTTATTTGAATTTGCTATGTGTATGAGTTGCAAACTCAAGTCGTTTATATTTTCATGATTGATGTTACTGACCTGTGGGGGAGTCTATTTTTGCCAGATGGTGAAGAAAGATGTCACTGTGGATGTATGATGCCATGATGCTAGCTATTTCTGAGTAAACGAGGTACATGTTCCATTTCCTGTTCCATGGCTAACTTAGCTTAATTCCTTATGCCGGGTACTTGTCATTGTGTGCAGAAGGTTTTGGAGTGTTGCAAATGCTGCTTCTTTTGATGTTCTTTTTGTTCATTGTTAACCAGGCATACTCCTGCCGTTTATGTAAACATCAATGGAAAGCGAAAGTGTGGTTTTTAGGTTCTAGCTTCTTTATCTTGTAGATGTTGGGAAGTTGGGTTTAGGGCAACAGCTGATGCCAAAATTTAAGTTATAAAGTATCTTTGCTGTCTTGGTCATAGCCCTAAATCTCATTTTGATAAAATTAACTATACCGTATTAAGGTAAACACGTTCTGTAGTGGGTAAAACTTACTGTCAATGCCATAATTTTTTATCTGTAATAGCAAGGTAGTTGCATCATTTTGATGCTTGTAACTGAAATGGCTGCATTTGTCGAAGCTATGCAACTGAACAAAATGGTTAATAGGTATGGTCCGGTGCTGGCCTATAGTTTATATCTACATCTTTAACCGATGACTTCCAAGGTCGCAAACTACACCTTTTTAAAAGAGAATGGTGCCTTGCGTTTTCAGGATTACCCTGATCCGGTCGAATTGATTAGCTGACATGATTTCACGGTTTCAGTAGTAAACGAGCACTTGAACTAAATGGTCCACTTTGTTTAACAAAACATTGCAAAACATGCTTCAATAGAGCCAATGGCTTATGTCAATGATGGCTATATCAATACATCCAGTTTCTTAGTTGTAACCTATTCACAAGTTGCAGTTTTTACTGCTTATGGGTAAAAGATGTATTCTAAATAGAACTATTAACAAATGAAAATTAACTAGTACATTGTCAAAATACAATAGCATAATTCAAATAAAACGCCAACATTAGTGTAGAGAAAAATCTGAAACAAAATGGCTCCTGCTTCCGAAAGATCACAGCCAAACTCTTCCTCCAGGAAGTAGCTATCCCAGACCAGCTAAAGAGTCAGCGACTACCACTCGTTTGTCCAGCACGGCTACTGTTGGCATCACCTATCGAAACCGTAGCGAGGGATTTAGAGGCCCATGCTCTAGCATTCATTGCGCCTTGCAGATTTCTTCTCTTACAAGGTTCCTTCAGGGAATTAAACAACTGAATTGCTCGTTTCAGATAGGCCAAAGGATGTTCAAACAGACTCCCCAACTTTACATTTCGGATAAGCCGTCTCCGAGTGAACTGAGAAAATACAAGCAAAGTTGGATATAATAGGTAAAGCAATCTAAATAGCACAAAAGCAGTAGCCAGAGCTAAATAGGTCTCTTGTCGAAATAAATTCTCTGGAGATCTTGCCCATGAGAAAGGGCAGCTTTCCTGCTCAGTGCTATTATGCTTCTCATGATTTGACAAGCATCCAATTTTGTCCAGTGATGTTTTATCCAGAGATTTGTCCTTAATGCCTGTAACCAATATGCCGATTAGAATATTAAACAAAAGCAATAAAAATAACAAAGGGAAAAAAAGGGATTTCATTACACAAAAGGCAAAGCAAAGAGGTTAGCATGCTTTCTGTAGCCTGCAGACGCAGCATACTACATCACCAAACTTTATTTTCACTCTTCACTCTGTTTAGACATGACCGCATAACAACTTAACAATAGTTGGGTGGGAAAAGGATTGCACTTTGGATTGAACAAAAGAAAGGGAGGGAAAGGGGCGATGTAAACCCATTAATGTCCATGCAAAGAACAGAAAACAAGGTACTCTTTGGACTTAGGCACATAGGATCATGGATGGTAGCGGTAATAGGATAATACAAACTTGATTATTTAATTGTCCTCAATTCATCTTATTTTATCTCATTTTGTATCATCCCATCCAGGTATGATTACACTATCTTACAGAGGTAGGAACATTATATTCTTGAATTACATACACCAAAAATGTTAATACAAACTGAAGACAGTTTACTGTTTAAACTATCTCATCACTCTTATACTATCAAATCCATAATCTTATGCGCTATACAGAGCCACATGCATGCCCTTAGAGCAACTGGCAGGTTAAATCATACAAATCACTGGCTAGGACCAGAAATTATGGACACAAAACAAACATAGCTAACCAAAGAATCAGGATTGAAAACCTACATTGTAAAGTATCCATTAGTCATATATAAAGGCTGAGAATCATCTCTATTTTCGAACAATTAAGTAAATGTAAATCAGCGCAATATGATACTGTATACTATGTCCATAGGCACAAAAAATTCATAAGTTGAAGGCCTTACCAGTGACATCGCTATAGAATGCACCCAAAGATTCTAAAGACCGGTTTCCATGATAACGCACACGCATTGTAGAATTTAAAAGAAAAAGAGTAGGAAACCCATGAACTCCATACTTGGATAGTATGCTGAAGAAACCAACAGCAGCACTCATTAGTTTAACAAGATTTATACTCACGGCATCCAAATACAAAATGAAAGATACTAAATTGCAAACCTTGGCCTGACAACTGATTCTTCAATCGCAAAATGGGGGATGGAAGGATAGGAAGAAGACAGGATAGAGAAGCCCGGTCTAAAAGACCTAGAGAAGGGGCACCAAGATGCATAGAAAAGCACTGCTACATATTCATGACTATTCTTGTGAACAATGCTCAGCGCCTTTAGCAATGAAACCTCATCTCCCTACAGAGCATCAAAATTAAGTATACTTAAAGTTTCTACAACAAATCTAACCAGAATTCCATACAATCCTCACATGGACTTGTTTCAGACCACTGCTCGTGCGGATAAGATTACAGAAAAATAATATCTCCATTTCCACCAGGATCACTCACAAGATTCTTAATAACTTACCAAGCCAACTCAAATCAAGATAGCAAAATTTTGAACTAATAAAATAAGGGGCTAATAGGTATTTTTTTACCCTTACAAGCAACCATTAAAAAGAGAGAGAGAACAAAGAAAAAAAAACCAAATTTCTTTTCTGGATCCTTCACTGCTTTATCTGCTAAAAACTTCAAAAAATTACCCCCAAAAATAAAAACAAAATAGACACAATACATAGCATCAAATCAGTCAATAGAAAGATAAGTTCTTTACCGAAAAAAAAAATTCAAAGGGAAAAAATTGAAAATGAAGTTACCTCAGTAACACCAACGAAATCGATAGATTCAGTAAAATCAGAGTTAAGTGGGCAGTAGGAGTCTCGAAAGTCAAAGATCGCGTCGGAAATGGAGCTCTTGGGACATAACGGAACCCTAACGGGAACGGAGACGGCAAGCGTTAGCCTCCCCCACAAAACTAACATGAGGATCCCCGTTTGCCATGCCTTGGAGCCCATCAACGACCGACAACGAATTGCCGATTCACACAATATCACAACCAAAACAACAAAAAGAAAAAAAAAAACACTCACCAACCAATAAATTAATTTTCAATAAAACCCTAAAAAAGGGATTTCAGAGAATGAAAAGGCAAAATAGCAAAAAGGCGGCTGCATTTTATCCCAGAAAACAAGTTCGCATGTTTTTGTGCTCGGCTTTTGTGAATTTGTTACGTTGTTTTTTTTCTTTTTCTGGGGAATTTAATTTGGAAGGACAAATCAAAGGTGTATATATATATATATATATATCTCTCTCTCTCTCTCTCTGAAAGAGTTGGATCAAAAGTAGGTTTTTGGCCAGAGATATAAAATAAAATAAAATGTATTTATTAATATACTATGTTAAAGATAATTTATTTAAATATTTATTAAGTGAAGCCAAATAAAGAAGGAAAGAAAAAGAAATTTGTTATAGAAATTTATTTATTTTGCTTTGATTAATCAAATCTGGTGTTTGGAAAACAGGAAAAAAGAGAGGTGCGAAGGAAAAGAGAGTAAAAGGACAGCGAGAGAGGAAGGAAGGAGATGATGATATCACATTCACGAAATTGCGCCACGACGCTACTTTCTTTTAAATTTTCGGATTTGATTTTTTTTTTCTTTTAAATTTGTTTTGGGTCTTGAGTCTTGACGGTTGCTTTAACGTTGTTGTCTCTGCTCGTTTGTCTTTAGCTGGAACTCTTCTCCTTCGTTTTTAAGTTCTTTTTTTTTTCCAATCAAATTATATATTTAATCTTTTTATTACATGAAAAGTGTAAATTTAGTTTATTTATTTTAATTTGATCAAATTAAATTTTCTTATTTTTATTTATTATTATTTTTAGTTTAATCACTAATGATGTTAAATTTTTCATAGTTAACAATATTGATGTAGTATTGATTATATTGATGTAATATTAACTATATTAATGCAGGATTAACTTTGATGATGTTTATCTAAAAAAATATTAAAATCTTTTTATGTGACTTTTTTTTGTTACATCGAATACTTTTCAATAGTGATTATGAAATTTTTTATCAAAAGACATGAATTTAAACATTCAAAACTAAAAATAAAAAATGAGTTATTAAAACGAAAAATATGTTATGTAGTAAAAAAAAGTCAAATGAAAATTTTTTAAAAGCATATGACATTATAATCAATGTCACATTAGTATAATTAGCGGTGAATATTTAATACCATTAGTGATTAATTGAAATTGACAATAAATAAAAGTATAAAGACTCAATTTGATCAAATCGAAGTAGATGAACTAAATTCACACCTTCAATATAGTAGAGAGACTAATTACAATTTGACCTTTTTTTAATTTTTAATTGTTGATTAATATGAGTAATATCCATTTATTTTAAATGATCGAAATTGACAAACAAAATTTACTTGTCATTGTTATTTTTATTTTATTTCCAACAATACTACTAATAATAAAAAAATAGATTAATTTCTTCATTAAAAAAAAATAATTTTTGAAACTGTTTCGATATTTGGCAACTTGCAAGTTGCAAATTGTATATTCAGTGCAGCTATTAATAGTTATTATCCAACTAATTAAAAGGCTACAATTAAAGTATTCATTGTCATTGAAAAGCATGTTCTGGAAAAAATACCAATTTTGGTAAAAACCCAAATCCATGTCCCCTATGTACTCTTAATTCTTTACTTTAAAAAATTGACTGTGTTTGCTTTTCAAGTTAAAACTCGATACGGGTATAATCCAATTCCAAGCTCAAAACCCTCTTAACTCGTTTATACTCCTTTTGTTATTATTTAATTGTCATTTTGTGGTCAAATCATCTCAATTTTGATAGTCAATTGTAAAAATATATATAATTAATTGTTCAAAAAATATGTTTTAAAAAATTTAAGATTTATATTTTTTAATTTTATTTTTAAAAAAATTTATAACTTTATAATTTTATTATAAATAATGGTCACATTTGAGATAATTTAACTATAAAGTTATAATTAAATAGTAACAGAAAGAGAAAGGGTATGTTGATATCTCCTTAAGGATTCTTACATTAGACTCAATGGAGTAGCATAGATTCATAATCCTTTTCTGAAAATTTCATTTCTCCTTAACATGGCATATCTCATAAACAATAACAATAATTAGATTTATTTTTGCGGTAAAGAGTCCATTATTGACGATTACTACAAGGATGATGATGAGCCTTACCAGTCAGGGTCAGGCATCAGATTAAGGAACAAAACCAACACCAATGCTTTCCCTTCCAAAGCCCTTTAAAACTTTCATTTTCATGACATAATAATTACAACTCGTGTCGCCTACTCAATGATGTCAAACATTGCTCCTACACCAAACATACATCCAATGCCTGAACTTCCAAAAAGTGTCAAGGTCGTGCAAAAATCTTAAAGCAGAAAATAACATGTCATACGAGGATGCTTAGTACCTAATCTAAAGTACAACACCAAATGTTTTACAAGAATTGATCAAGAAAATCCAGAAAGAGGGAGCTCACTAATGCTAACCCAGGCCATCATTACAGACTTTTGCACAGAAGGACCCATTTAGAGCTGTGGTGGAAGGGCTCTCATCACAACTCCAAATGGCGCCGAAAATTGTAGTACAACAGGGGAAGAAAATCAGATGGGGAGGCATCTTGTGCTATATATACAAATGAGCCAAGCCCCGAGCAGCTCAACCATAAAAAATGAATTGCTGCACCAAACATTCAAAAAATGCGAGTAAAACAGAAGCTAAGAGTTAAAGCCCAAGTCAGTGAAATGTTTTCTTTACTCTTCTTGTGCAGGAGATAAAGAAACCACACAAGATCTTCGTAAATCGAATGTCAACAGAACTGATGAAGAAATCACTCAGGCCACAGAGGAAGATCTGCAATGGAGAGGCAAAACAAAAAGTCATACCATAACTGCAAACTCTGCCTCATTCAGGGACACCAGAGGATAACATGATGAGCACACTACCAAGACTCGTTCAGCCTTCCATCAGGTTTCAGTTGAGGTCTGCAAGAAATGCAGCATATACCAATATTATTATTAATGTCGACCATCTTCAAGGAGTCTCTTTCTTTTTCTTACATTAGGGTTGAGGAGTGTAAGGTTGAGAGGAAGGCAAAAGTAGACAGCATTCACAAAAACTTGGCCTATATTTAACAAAGAATACCCTTGTTTGGAGGTAGAAATTACCTTCTATCAGACCTTATATGTCCCCTACGTGAGAAGCAGTCCCTCCTCAAGCTGGGGTGTTCATAGACACACTATTCTACAGAAAATCACGATTCCTTGAGAACCTAGCCCTGCAGTTCCCACACATAACAGCCATTGGATTTCTCTGTGACTCAATGTCTACAGCCTCATCATAGAACTCATTTCCACACCAGGAACACAAGGCAGGGACCTGATGTCTGTCAGCTATCTTAGGCAAAAGTGGCAAAGCCTCCTTCCCAAACCAAATAGAGGAATCACACCTGGGTGCCATCCCTGAATCATATGACGATACCTTGGCATCTCCTGAACGAGAGCTTGGTTGAGCAGACAGAAAATTATACTCCATATGTTCTATGCTATCTGGTCTCAGCTCTTCAAAACCTGATATGCTGCTGCACTTTCCACTAAGGTTGTACATTTCAGTTTCACCCTGTCCATCACAATGGAATTACATGCCAAATTCATAAAGCCAAACTAAGACCAAGTTTTTTCTGCAATTAATTATTCATTTATTTAAAAGCTAAACTTAGTGCAAAGGAAAATCCCTTTAATTTCTATGAGGAAGGGGATCTCTACCATCAGCAAATGCTTTTACTTCTCCCAAGTTAAAAATTGAATATCCCACATCTAGAAAAACTAGCAATCTAAACAGAACAAACAATCCTTGACACTTATATCATATTATTTTGCCGAGTACAATAACAGTTTCAAGCTTCTCTGCATAAAATCATAGCGGATAAGAGTGATGATGTGTACCTTATGTGGCATCATATCGAATGTTGGGTAATAGCCAGATGATTGCAACAATTGAGATGAAGTATCAGCCAAACCACTCAGCAGGACACTTCCTTCGTCACTTTTCCATGGAAGTCCAGTCATGGAATCCTCAGCACGACGGGCATGATTGCCAAAACCAATCATTATTTCATTATTCCTTGCATTTTCAAAATCCTCTAACCTGGACTCACCATCTGCTGTGCCAGGATAAATCATGTTCAAATTATTTGTGACCTGTGTTTGCTCACTACCCGATAGACAGAACAATTCTTCAAAAGGACCTTTATTTTGCTTTGGCTCATGAACAGTGCCACTGCTAATACCAGGTACAATATTTTTACCAGCAAATCTCTCCCCATTTCCAGAAAAAAGAGGTGAATAAGTTTCCAGTCCAGTGCCTGTCAGAGCAAATGTGCCTACTCTGGCATGAGCATTGCCAATCAAGGAACTTTCTACTTTGAGTTTGCGCTCTTCTATTGTACCGGACGAAACTTTATTCATACTAGCCTCATTGTAACTGTTTTTCTGATTAGCAGATTGTTCATATACACTGCTCTCAGACCCTTTAACCTGCTTATGCTCCTCCAGTGTGCAGGTAAATGTTTTCTTAAATGGAGATGGAACAACTAAACAATCATTAGTCCTTGCTTGTCTGACACTAGGCAGGATGTTAGCTTCCAATCCACTTTCATGGCTGTCCACATCTTGAGTTAATCCACTAGATGTTTGGACTTCATCAAGTACAGACACCTCCACTCTCTGGCTAGAGACCTTGAATGCACTATTGTTGGAGAGAAAAAATTGATCCCTTCCATGTAAAGTAAGCAGGGCACTTTCCCCATCCTCCTGTGAGGGTTTCTTTATATGCTGGCCGCTTTGAAAACCAATGGTGGAGTCATTATTCCCATATTCACTGACCACAATAGATTCTGGATTATCTAACATGCCTGAAGAGGCAAGAGTCAAATTGTCGTTGATGACATGTGTTTGATCATCTTTATACGAAGTTAAACCACATCTAAAACCTCTTTCATGTGCAGGATCTACTGTAGCAGAAGCCCCTTTCCAATAATCTACAAGATTACCTCTTTGTTCATTACTGAATAAAAGGAGTGAACAACCTTCGGAGCAATTTTGCTGCTCAATATCAGGCATGACAGTATCTGGCTCTCTATGAGTCTTGGCGCAAGTAGCTTTTGAATCTCCCCCTACAAATTTATACCCAAAATCAGTTTGCATCCCTTTCATAAAGCTAGCAAAATGTCTATCCTCAATAGTGTCATCACTAAATCTATTCCCCTCAGCATTTGTAGCAGGTAAACTGGTGTTGGGAGCCATCCCTCTCTTCTCCTCTTTTGAGTTAAGGGCAAATCGAACATCTGTTTTATCCGATGATTGAGGAATCCCATTATTCTCAGCAGTAAGCAAGACTTTATCAGAACCCAAACAAACATTTAGTTTCACAGCAGCATTATCACTAACCTCCACTTTATCATTGTTTGTTATTTCACTTTTATTTTGTTTATCACAATTTTGGTCAACTAATGTTTTCTCATTCCTGTTAACCTTGATATCTTGTTCATCATGAGACAACAAATTGCGTTCATGATTGCATTCATCAGTGTCTCTTCTGACTAGAACATTTTCATCAGCTCCATTAGAAGGGTAATCAGGCCGCATCTCATTGTTGCTAGAGGAATTGACAGGCTGAATGCTTTTTTGCATCATTAATACTCCCACTGAACCCTCATCTTTCTTCATATTGTTCTTCATGTGGATCCCAAGATGATTACTGTAACAACTCCTTTCTTCAAACAGTTCATAACAAAACTGGCACTCATATTTTCCATTTTTTGTTATCATCTCCTCCGCAGTTCGCGTACCATCTCCAGAACTTTTTGCTGTCCCTTGGTGAGATGATAATAGGTGGCCTATAAAATCATCTTGCTGATTAAAAGTCAAGGGGCATTTGTGGCATTTTATTATTTCAGCTCTCTGAACTTCAGTTGGACTCCCCACTCTTAGTAAGGAAGCTTGCTTCTTACGTTCAGAAGATATACATGGACTTGACAACTGTGAACAGCATTAAGATTCTCATCATCGATGAACATAATCAAGATGGAGATGAAGTGCAAATGATCAAAACAAACACAACTAGTAACTTACATTTCCAGATGTTGGTATGACACCTGAACCAATGCCAAGGGCAGTATGACTCGAAGATGACTGGCTTGAATCGTTTAGTCCACCAAAGGAGAGCAAGTATGAAGAAACCTCCTTGCAGGACACAAACTGTTGCCCACCAGGGCTGGATAGTACCAAATTACAGAAGATGAAGATGGTGTAAGAATGACACAACCAACAAAGTTCAAATGCAAAATAAACATCAAAATCAATAAATTTTAAGAACCCCACCTCCCTCTGGTCTCTATGTATTTTCTTTAGTTCCCACTTCCTATTTTATATATTTAGGAGGAAGAAGGCAGTAAACTGGGCTAAAGAAATGTACCAATTTGAAAAAACTCAAATCCAACATGTCATAAATAACTCCCAAACTATAAACATAGACAACTTATAGACAGTGAACAATAGGAAATTAGTAACATTGATAAAGTTCAAAGAATAATCTTAGTTTATCCGAAGCAACAAATGATCCAGTTAGTAGAGTTACAATTTTTATTTTTCCTTTATATTTAATAAACTTCCAAGTGCTCTAACAGGTCTCCTCGTTATTAAATTTCTTCAACAATGCATTAAGATAGGAACTAAGAAAACATATTGTACCCTATACACTAGAGTGCATTAGATTAAAATTCACATAAATACTATGTAAAATTAACCCCCAAAAATGGGTAAAACACTGACAAGTCCAGGCAGACTCTAGAGTCTAGATTATTCACCATAACAAAAAGAGCCAAATTGTGCTTAGACAGGCCAATCATCATAATATCTATAGATCAGAGATACGCATACCATGATTCATTCAGAATGATATTATATTTCCCACAAACTAAGCAGCATTTGCATAAATCTACACATTATCATTAACAAGAAGATTAAAATGAAAATTGGGAAAACCTTATGTATCTGCTACAAGCTAACCAAACATGGCCAGCTCTCCTTTTTACAAAGAGCATAAGCTTCCACCCTTTTGGGAGCACATTCCCAAAACCATTCGCATTGATAATCCTCTTCTTCTGGCTTTTGCTCGCCCATTCCCCTTCTAAACCCCCCATATACTCCAACAATTCCGACTCTTTCGCCATCCCCTCCGTCCTCCTCCTAAGCTCCTCTTCAATTCCCAAAATCGCCTCGACATTCGCCCATTCCGCGCTCACAGTTTCGCTCTCGATTTTCTTTTCCCCACTCCCAATAACTTTACTTTGACTCTCCTCCTTCCGAGGCCGTCCTCTCCTCCTCTTCGTTTCACTACAACTGCTAATATCACCGGCATTCCCCTTCTCGTTTACCCTATCAAATACCGTCGTATCTTTATGTTCCTGCACTACTAAAATCTCACTCTCAACCAGCCAATTGACTTTCTCGTCTTTCCTAGGCCGCCCTCGCTTCCTTTTTCCTCCACTATAACTAACAATGCCAACCGGGATATTCTGCAAAACTGAATTCCCTGTTGGATATTGTATTTGAACCGGAACAAGATCTTTATCGTCTTCCGGTTCGTTTCCGTTGATGTTAGCAGTTAGCGAATCATCGACGTTGAAAAGTGATTTTAGTAAAGGGAGGATTTCGGAGCTTTCTGCGTCGGGAGTTTGGGGGTTTAGACGAGGAAGAAAAGAAGGTACTGGTTTGGATGAAGGGGAGGAATGGTGGTGGTGGTGGTGTAGGTAGTTACGGGGGGCAGCCAGGCGAAGACGGGAGAAGGTTTGTTTGCGGCTGCCGGCAGATTCATTGAAAACAGAGCGGTCAATTTTGGGAGTGAACAGTTCAGTTTCAGCATTTGAAGGGGAAGGAGAAGAGGAGCATAAAGAGAGGGAGAGGAGTTCAGGTTGGGAGAGTAGGCGAAGGTCTAAGACCGGTATAGATTCGAGGTGGAGGCGGTTATTGCGGTGGTGTTGATGGTGGTCGACGGCGGCGGAGGCCATGAAATGAAAGAGCGAAAAAAAGCAGAGAAGCTATGGATGTAACTGATGTGGAGAAACGGAGACGAGAACGATCGGGATTCAAAGTTGGGGGTTTGATCCAGTTACCTTACCGTGGTTAATTAACTTAATTTTCAATGACTTCCTGACTTCAACTGTCGCCCCGACCCATCATAAATTAAACGGGTCGGTCAAGATCCATCTGTATTCGGTTTACACCGAAATATTGAGCCCAAAACGTTGGGTTTCAGTTTAGCTAGTACTCGCACGCTGTTTACCAAAATTGTCAGTTTTGGGCTCACTCATGGGCTTTATGTATGACATATATATAATATTACACAATTAATTTTATTTGTTTGCTAAAAAAAAAAAAGAAAAACAATTGATTTTATTTTAAAAGAATTGGAGGACTTGTCTGCTAAATTTTTAGAATAATAATGTTAAAATTTTTTTTAAAAAAGCCCAAGAAATTTAAGGTTTTAATGCTAAAAATGCCTTCGAAATATTCCATTTGATGTCCGGTTTATTCAAGTCGAAGAAGGTTTAAACTGAGTAAAAACAAAATACTAGTACAATAGTACTAGTATTTGAGCCAACATTGAAACATTATTTAATCCTAATTATCTTAAATAGAAAATATATCAAAGTGTAAATATTTATAGGTTTTACAAGTTAAAAGAGTAAGATAGTCAAATTATGAAATTGACCCCTCTACTATACGAATAATGTTGATTTAGTCCATCTATTATGATTTGATCAAATTAAATCCATCTACTATCATTTATTGTCAAATTAAATCTACTAACGGTGCTAAATTTTCATTATTAAGTATACTGACGTGACATTAACTATGATGATAAGTACTTTAAAATTTTTTTAAAAGTTTCATGTGACTTTTTTTGTCACATAGCATTGCGGCCATTTTTCATTTTTTTCATGTTTAGTTTTATTCTTTTTGGTGAAAAATTTTACCATCACAACCAAAATATATTCCATTAAAAATTTATAATATTTTCTAGAAGTAAACATCACCAAAGTAAATGCTATATCAATATGATCAATGCCACATCAACATTTTAACTGTGAAAATTTAACATTGTTAGTTATTGGACTTAATTTGAAAATAAATTATAATAGATGGATTAAATCCATATTTTTCATATAATACAAGGATTGATTGCATAATTTGACAGAATAAGATTATTAACTATCGTTGTAAATTTTTAACTATGACTGAAAATTTTCAGAAATATTCTCTTTAGAGATAATTTTCCAAAAAAGTTTCAGAATTAGGTAGTATATAGTTAAACTTTTCTTCTGTTTGGTCATATTGAAATATTCTCTTATAATACCTTTTAATGATTGGTGCATAAGAGGTTTGACCATAAAGGCATAGAATTCCATTTAAGGTAGTACAAAATTATCAAAATCCTATAATGGAACGTGGCGTCCTCGCCTAGTGACTAGGAGCTGGCTATATTCATGTGGCCGATAATGGTTCGAACCATGCTGGTCTTTCCCCTTCTCCGCCCAATGTACAAAAAAAAATGCTATTTGTATGGAAATTTGGCAAGCAAATCTCTGTAATGCATATCTTAAGAAGGCAAAATCCTATCATTATCCAATTCATTTTATAGTGTTTCAGTCTCACTCGGCACACAATTAGTGGCTTTTGGTGATCTGAAGAGCTAGCTGTTCTATACCACATAATCTCTATTTGTGACAATTGAAACTTGGGAATTATGAAATTAATGCCCCATTTGGCAACAGAAGACACCCAGCAGCTATTCAACAAAATAAGAGGCTTCTCTTTGGTCCACGACAGCAACCAACTGTAAAAAGCTATCATCACTCCTTTTCCCCTACCCTGCAATTGCTTGCTTTAATTGCGTAAATATATAAAACTCTGGTGGAAGTACAATTTGAATTGATTTCATGGACATTTCCAGCCTGTTTCTTTCCAAGACAGATTTGCATTGCACCTGATTGTAGCCAGGAAAATACCCTATCTACAAAACTAATAATAAATAAAATGGAATATATATCTTCTGTTGAATTGGACATGGTGAATTCTATTTCTAGCTAGCTTTTTAGTAAAATCAAATCTTGGATATCAATCGGCAGATATTATATTCTAAGATATGAGGGAAACGGTTGGAGATGTGTGGCTGAAACAATCAGGTCCAGTGGTCCAGGGGGTGTAGCAGAGTAGCTCGAAAGAGCATGTGGAAATGCATGTGCATGTCACGGTCAGGAATTGAAATTAAAATTCAGTTTCCAGTAAAATAACTATCTCAAACTCAAGCAAGTTCCTGAGCCATTATCCTGATGAAATTTGCCACCTATGCTTTCGTTTTTCAGACGAAATATAATAGTTAAATTAGGTTTACTATTTTTATTAGGTCTGAATTTAAAGCCTCGGAGTGTTCCTCTTTGTTTTTTTTTTTTTTGGTTTAATTACTACAACCTAGTATAATGACCTATAATTAAGTTCTACGGTGAATTGAGGAAAATTAGTTTAACCCCCTAAACGTTGACGCCAAAAAAGTCATGGAAAATTGTTAGAATCTTCCAGAAACTGTATCGGGGGTGTTCGAGGAGAAGCTGATCATTTTCATATGTATAGAGAGAGTTTTCTTTACTGTCAAATGAGATGTTTTCAGGAATGTTTGACCCCTTCCACTTTGAATTATCTAAACCTTAACGAAAATTGAAAAATGAAAGAGATTCTCGAAGGCGATAAGATGACTGACGAGGAACATGCAGGTGGCAGTAGTAGAAACTAGAAAATAGAAAATGGTAAAAGCCATGGAAATTTCCATGATCCTTCACTTGCCTACTTCGGGCTTAGTAGAATATATAACTATATTTCTTCGCTTTCACATTAGGAGAGAAAAAAAACGAAAGTTTTCAGGGTAATTAATTAAAAAATGTAGTAAATGATCGAGGAGAATCATGGCTCATGGTTGATGAGGTGGGTGATGAGCAGTGCCAATTGCCAATAATAACAGAATTATTGATCTTTTTTACGCTGATTGCGTAATTTTATTTTAGATATCTGAGAATGGAAAGAATAATTAGTAGTAAAGAAGAATAATAAAAGGAACAAGTACGTCAGAGATGATTTAAGCAAAGTGAGAGAGACAGAGAACGACAGAGAAAGAGGCGTCCAAATGGGGCTGACATCGCACGGCAAGGCGTACGAAACCACAATATAGAGGCAGTAGCGGTCCCAATCATCATGTAATTAAGAAAATGATGTTCAACTCTGATAAGTACAGAGTTCTTTGGTAGTGTTTGTCGGCTGACTAATTGAAATTTATGTATTTTTCTGAGGTTAGGTTAACCTTTGGCAATCTTGAGAGAGAGAGAGAGAGAGAGGCAATGAACTAAAGCTCTCCAAAATATCAAACTCAATTCATCTTGAATAATCTGATGAGCAATGGAAATGGGTTTCTTTATATCAGATTGTGCATGCGATTCTATGATTTTCCAAGTAAAAATTAATGATTCTCCTTCGTGGTAATTAGTAAATTTCATTGTCAAGTGTCAACCAATCTTCCTATTAATCAAGAAATCAGAGGGAAAAAAAGGGTTTAAGACAGAGAAAACAATCCAAGAAAACAAAGGTTTTTTGTTTTTGACGAAAGAAAACAAAGGTTTATTTGCCGACTAGATGACGAAATATCAAATATCATTAGGTCATGCGCCATGGATCATATAATTTTAATACAAGAAAGCTTCTTTTGATAGAGCGGTGCAGTGTGTTTTATTACAGTTTATTATTGTTAATATTCAATCTCAATCATATAATAATTATTTTTAACATTATTATTTTAATCTTCACCCTCTATACTAACTATTTTCACCGCATTGTAATCTCACCACTCTATCTAATTAGCCGAAGAAATCTAACGAAAGGTGCGTGAGAGTTAGCTGAGTTGCTAAAGCCAAAAGCACCGAATCAAAAGGCAGAGCAAGAGAGAAAGAGAGAGAGAGTCCCATGAAATACTACAACCGTACGTTGCAACATCAATCATTGTACGACACAACCTCTACCTCCCTCATCATCATCATCTTTAATTTTCCAGAATCTGAAAGATTATCTCATCCTCTCTACCACCAGGAGCACCACTTGCATTCATCGTCTTTCCCACATCAAGATGCCAATAACAAATCCAACGGTTGCTATAATTTTCATAAATTATTATTTAACAAAAAATCCCTCCAATCACAGAAAAAAGGTATGGACAGGATAAAACAGAAGCATGTGTCACAGAGGCGAGAAGAGATTTGTTGCGATACCCCACCGTAAAAATTCTCCCTAAAATCAGCCAAAACCAGACAATCAAAGGTGAAATTGTTTCTGCTTTTGTTTATGTACATAATTATACGAAATGGTAGGTTGAGGTTCCGTTCCACCGTGTTTCGTGCGCGTCTGTCGTTTTACTACTTTTCTCTCTTCTTATAGTCGTAGTTTTTTGGCCTTTTTCTCCTTGTAACTTGCAAAGTCTCCATCCACCTATTTCCAGTCTCTTCCTTCCAGCCTTGCGGTCTCCCTCCACACCACATTCAATTAGAACCCTTCATCACCTCTAACTTTCTCTTTAACATCTGATGTTCCTTTATAAGATCTAAAGCTTGCAAAACTTTTTGTTGCTCAAAAAAAGAAAAAGTCTTGAAAGAGTATTTTGTTTGATCAATAACCTGGCGGGGTTCAGCTTCAACAGGTTAGTTTCTACTTTCAATCTTCTCTTGTTCGTATGTTCCTTGTAACTTGTCTCTGCTTTCAAGATCCAACTTTTTGTTTAGAAGCAATGGGGTTAATTTGATTTGAATTGTCTGTTGAGAGAGAGATCAGACTTACTGCATTTGATGTGTATTCAGGAGTAATGAGTACTTGGAAAATATCTTCTTAGGGATTCTCTCGTTTTGAAAAAAGACAAAAAGTTCTAGCTTTTTCTTAATGGGGTTTTGGAATTGCCTAGTAATATTGGCAGACATGTTTTGCTCAAGAAAGTGTGAAAGTACTTTACCTTAATAAAGGAGCTCTGGAGTTTTGGTTAACTTGTTTCCTCTGTTCTTGTGAATAAGCAGGGAAGGTATTAAAGAAGGATTTGGTGAAGCTTCAGGAAAGAAGCTGGGCATACAACTCTGGCCGACAATCTAGTGAAACCTTCTCAAGCCGGAGAAGGCATTGGCCCTTTCATTTCCGGTGTTCATTCACCTTCCGATTGCACACGGTCATTGGTTTGGTGCCTTCCTATTGATTATGGCTAACTTCTAATCAATCATTTTCCGATGTGATCTGCACAACTCAAAAAATTTTCACTGTTAAAGCTTAATCAAGAATTGGTTAGAGATGTGAGCATCAACACGCTAAGATCAAGAACAGGAAGAAGATTAAGTGGGGGGGAAACAAGAATAAACAGTGCATCTATTCAGACATCTTTGACTGGAATCATTCACCTTTTTCAAATGGCAAAATTCAATTGTTTCTCTCTATTCACCGGGAAGAAAAAGAAAGATAAGGTGAGAAGGGTTTTAATTTAAATATTAGTTCAATTTTGTGTATCTAGCAATCTTGCATCATTATCTTCAATCTGTTTATTATAGGGGGAAACTGTTGAACAAAAGAAAGGGGTTAGAACACTCCAAATTAAGCTTGAACAACCAGTGCAGCCTCTTGAGAGTGACGAATTGAAATCAACAACTTTTACTGTCCCTGTACCTGTTGGCTTTCAAGAGGATTCTCTTTGCAATGTCAAGGTAATCAGCCGTGAGAGTCCTGTTGGATGTGATACAGCAGAGGTAGCATATGAAGGCGAGGATGAGCAGGAAGAGAATGCCTCAATTAAGAGAGAATTCTCTGAGTTTGATCTCCAAGCCCATGCGGCCAATTCAGGTGAGGAAGAATTCAATTTCAGAACCAAAAGGGTGGATTCTTTGGATTCATTTGATACTGAAATAAAGGAAGAGTTTACGTACCAAGCGGAGAAGGATGCTGGAAAGGTTGTTGATATGATTCAAAGCGGACATATTAGTGATCCAGGGATTGGGAGATCTGAGTTCTGGGCGTCACCAAAGCTTAAGCGCTCTTGCTCTAATCTGGAGACGAGGGATGTGCTAAGAAAGGTAGCTGATCAATTGCCTCCTTCCAAGTCTCAGTCCTTTGAACAGTTGCAGGAGTTATCTGCGAGAGTAAGAGATGACTTTAATCCCAGTAGCCCTGCTTCTATAATGACTCGTTGCAGTGCCGACAGAGTGATGTTGAAAAAGCATTCTTCCAGTCAAGTTCTGCCTTCCAGAAGCAGAAGGTTATGGTGGAAATTGTTCCTCTGGAGTCACCGGAACTTGCACAAACATTGGACGACAAAACCGCGGCCTCTTCCTGTCAGTGCTACTTTGAACCAGCAAGGTGGGTATTCTTCAGATACAGTTGATCTACTTCGAGCAATGAAACCGAGCAACATGGAATCACCTGGATCATTTACTGGAGAGTCCTTAAATAAAGACTTCACCGGCAACTGTGAAGACAACCAGAGCTGGAATGGTTTTCATAATGGAGTTTCTGGTCTGTGGCCCCAGAATCAATGGGTTGCATTCCCTGCTCCATCGTCATCCTTCACAAGAGTAAATGAGTGGGTGAGAGATCTTGAAACCCAAATCGCAGAGCCTAGTGACGATGTGAACTATGATGAGGGCATAGCCTTTCCACCCTCTCCTGACAATGGTAAATCACCAGCAAGAAACACAACGCACTTGACTCGGCGTTCAGACATCAATCTGTCTGAGGAGATTTTACATGCCAATAGTGTCATTCAGTCTCTCAATTCGTCCTCAACTGTTGCTCACATTTCTGGAATAGGTTTGAAAGCTATTCCAATCATCTCACATTTCTCCAGCCTTCGGTCTGTCAACTTGTCAAACAACTTTGTAGGTATGGTCTCAATGGACAAAGTTGCTGATAATTTAAGATGGTTATTACTTTGAACTCAGATTTATGAGTATGATTCTTGCATTCTTGGCAGCCTACATTACTCCAGGATCACTGCCAAAGGGCCTTCACACACTAAACTTGTCGAGAAACAAGATCAGCATCATTGAAGGACTTAGAGAATTAACTCGGTTGCGAATAGTTGACCTGAGTTATAACCGAATTGCTCGAATTGGACATGGTAATTAACTTGTCAACCACTTTTTGCAATTTTCCCCTATGAAAATTTTCCGGAGGAGTTCTCCTTAATAAATGTTATTTTATGATGTCAGGGTTGTCAAACTGTACACTGATCAAAGAACTATATCTAGCTGGGAACAAGATAAGTGATGTAGAAGGCCTGCATAGGCTTGTGAAGTTAACAGTCTTGGACCTGAGCTTCAACAAGTTAACAACAACAAAAGCGCTGGGCCAGCTTGTTGCCAACTACAACTCATTGCAAGCGTTAAATTTGTTAGGAAATCCAGTTCAAAGCAACATCAGTGATGACCAGCTGCGCAAGGCAGTATGTAGCTTACTCCCTAAGCTTACATACCTGAACAAGCAACCCATCAAACCACAAAGGGCAAGGGAAGTGCTCACTGATAGTGTTGCCAAGGCTGCCCTAGGGAGCGGCAGTTGGAGTTCTCGAAGAAAAGCAGCCAAACGAGCAAGCCAAGGTGGATCAACATCTTCTAGTGTGCACAGAAGCAGTGTGACGATTGGGCAGAAGAGCAGGAATAAATCAAAGAGCCGAAGTCGTCAGCACTCATCTCTAAAGTCAGCTGCGCAGGCCTCTTCTTCCCGTTAGATATTTGCCCAGCAATTTACCTGGAGAATTTAAGTGAGTTTTTACTTTATTCCTTTATTTTTATATTGTGACCTGCTATGCAAACATCTCTTTTCCCCTTTGTAATGTTTGGAGTTGTTTTCCTGGTAACTGAATATGAGTTTGTGGTGTAACAAGTCTTATCGTATGCAGTTTTGATTTCGATCTTACGCGAGTTTACAGGAATAGTCAAGTTAAGAAAATCAGACAATATTAAGATTGTAAGCATGAAAATGGTAGATACTATTTACCATGTCCTGTTTTCAGCCCTATGCTTTAGCAAGAAATGCTAAGCAGCTGAGCTCATACCACAGACTGTGTAAATAAACATGCATATCAAAGCCCATTGAGGAATTGAAAGGCTATGAAATGGATAAATGTAATTTAGGAAATTAAAGTCCTCACTTAACAAAGATCACTGAGCAGAAAAGTAGCAAAAGAGAGAAAATAATCTCACTTAAGCTGTCTTTTCACAGACGACCGACAACAGGTTGAAGAGCCCCAGAAGGTGTAATCCAGGGAAGCACCCTTGTTTCTTCCCGACTACAACCAGAAACTACCATCCCTGCAGTGAACTGGAGACATTTATTTCTTCCCCTTTTCCACAAGAAACACCCTTCTATCCTTGTTACCATAGCACTTGCTAAAACTTTCATGGAGTTCACTACAGAGAAATGATGGGTTTAATGGGTGAAAACTCTGTGTATGATCTCATATAAAATGAATATAACTAGTGAAAACTCCGAAAGAAACTTGCTATGTTTCACTCTTCAGCTTTCACCAAGTTATTATATTATAATATTAGTCAATGGTCAAACACTAGTCACAGGCAAAAGGACGTAAAGAGTGATGATAAAGTTAATAAATAAAAGAACTTAAATGAGGTTGGGTCAATGAACTTTCGACCAAATAAGTCATAATATTTAAAAGGAAGAAGTCTTGTAAAACACACTGCATTTCATTTTCTTTTTCCTCTAATAAAAGGGAAAAAATTGTTTGCTTAATTGATTAACTGCAGAGAGTACAATAATTCAATTGCATATTAGCAAAAGAAAGGAAGTCTTACCAATATATAGAAAAGTACAGAAGGGTTTATTCGTGAAAATGACCTTTAGCTCCATCCACTCTGTATTTTGCTGTCAACATGAAATAGTTACGATCCAGAATAGAGCTCCTGATTTGCCGCTCGGAAACAAGATGAACGCTGATCTCAACTTAAGTGAGACCCAGCATGCCGTATTCAGAGAATTCAGCGCCCCAGAAACTGAAATAGAATAAGTGCCGGTAAGATTCAGGCATTTGGCGAAGGTATTTCTTGCCACGTTGTTATGGAGTTATTACTCTAAAATGAATGGACCACTCATTGAGAATTGTTCTTAAAGGACCACAACCACTCATTTAGCAGCCTATCAAATGCAATGATTATAGCTTGGGTCTAATTCTAAAAGAACCAATAATATCAAATCCCACATGAAGACATGCAGCTGCAGGAGTGGAGCCTAGCTATTCATGATTCCGGCCGGTAGATAAAGGAGGACCAGAAAACTTTTTTTAGATTATGATGATAGGCCAGTTTGTCTTCATTTTAGGTATAAATAAAGCCAATCAAAAGCATAGAATAAAAAATCGGATCGGACCGGTAGGTTCAATCGGAATCGGTCACAAATTCGGTCCTTTTTTGGTCATAAAATCAGATTATTGTTGAACCGGTTAGATTGGTTTAATCTGAATTTTAATTTTTTTAGTTTTTTTATTGATATTTTTACTTTTTCTTATTTTTTAAGGAATATTTTGAATTTTTTCTTTTTTTTTTCAATTTTTTGAATATTTAAAAAAATTAATAAAATTAAATTATTTATTTAATCGAACGGATTGAACCGATAATCGGATGACCAACCAGTTCGACTACCGATCCGGTTTTTTATTCATTGATCAAAAGTCTATCAACCAAAACTGCAGCCCTTAATAGACTGCTACCCATCATAAACAAGAAGCAAGAAATAAATTTCAGGACGTGCAAACAGCACCATAACCAAAGAATACAGAGGCAGAGAAGATAACTTTTATAAGAAGAAAGAATTTAAGCTTCCTAGATTGTGTTAGTAAAGGGAAGGAAAGACTCAAAACGTTACAAAATTAGACTATAAAAGTAAAACCAAAGCAACACCAAAGTAAAATATTTCATAGAGTTAATTTAGTCCATTGTCTGTCAAATAGCATTTGTTGCCCTAATATTTTGTAACAACATTTATGCTTCAAACTCCAGTGTCTCTAGCAGAGAAAGTTTGATAGACTATTCATTAAGTTCAAGGATTGTTAAACAGGAGAACAAGTTCATTTTTAAGTTGCCTCCTTGTAATTTGTACAAATACCTTTTTACTGTTTATAAACAAGAAAAGCAGGACAAATTACAACACGGTAAAGGTTAGGAGAGAGGACAGAAAAGGTTAAAGTTTATTGAATAAATTTAACATTCCAGCGAGGGCGCTGACAGAGGGATGTAATAGAAGATTAATACATCCTTAATGGATAAGAAGGTACGCCATTAATACAACGATTGCTTGCTAGAATACAGCTGCTGTTATCATATCAATCTGGTGCTTTCGTTCCATAGCAATACCTCACTAAATGATATCTTAAAACACAAAAAAATGAGAGGTTGCAGGCATCAAGAATCACACATTTGCTACATAGAAAGGTAGAGATAACTGATAAACCACAGATAATAGGAGGGTATAAAAAAAGGATTGATACTTGCAGTAGTAGATTAAATTAACGAGGAATGAGGTCATACATAGCAGTATCCTTCCCAATGCAATATAAATTTTGCATTAGACATAAAAACTTAACTCTTGACCTATCACTCAGCTTTGGAACAAAATCTTTATCAAGTAATTGTAGAAGGGTTTGGGCTTAAAATTGAAGTCTGATTCTCAAGCTAGACAGATAAGGTATTCTGACAGAAGCCAAAAACAAAATTAGTAACTACACACGTCCAACAAGGTCATATACATTGCAATCCTTCCAAGATAAGGGCTCCAAGTGTGGTTATTCTCTGATAGAAAGGAAGGTCCTCCACAGATCTTTCCATGTGATCATGATTAACTATGATCCTTGAAACTGTTGAATTCAAAAGATTAGGGCTCGCAGCTGCAATGTATATTTATTTATTATGTTGTTTTGATCATAAGATTAACAAAAAAAGAAAGTGCAGCCATTGAAATTTGAAAATGATAAATCTTTGATACCTGACATATGTGCAATGCACCATTCATTAAAGTTCTGTCCCTCCAGCAGTATTTAGGAGCCCATTTGTACTCTCTTATGCAGCAACTCAATCCACATGATTAACCACTAAAAAAAGTCAATCTCCTTACAATTTCTCCCCATATCCAGAACTGAACTCCTCTTCTTGCATTTGAGCCAACTTAAAAAGCTTTTCATCAAAAACCACTTGTGGATCCTTTTCAATTAAATTCCCCTTTTCATCATACCCATCTTTCAAGAACACTGCCCAGTTCATCTCTGTCCCCGCCAAATAAAATGTCCAAGGTTGCCTCTTGAGCATGTCATAAGTCTGTCTAGTCAAACTAAACTCCTCCTTAAACTCCACAATGTGATGTATCAAAGCTCTCTTCTCCAGAGTCAAGCTTAAAAACTCGTGTATAATCCCGACTCTGTATTTTTCTGCTTCCAAGCTCCATAAATCCAACTTCCACCCATCAGAATAAGGCGAAACCAGCGGCAATGTGTTTAACAAGTTAAGTTTCTTGACATCATTTTCCTCCAAGCCTAAATCTTTTCCATACTTAACAGGAAACTTGAAAGCTTTCTTCACCTTATCTTCATTCACTAAATACTCCCTCTCCAATGCACTCACCGCTAAACTCGGATCCCACTTTACTAACTCAAGGACTTGTTTACCATCATCTTCAACCACAAGGCGAAAATAATCTGGGTATTTTCTGATTTTGTCCCGGAAATCTTCTGGGATTCCAAATATGAGCCTTTTATGATAAATCTTGCTCAGCGGAATCCGTTTATCTTTCGACATCATTAATAATTTACGGACTTTCGTGACTCGATCTCCTTCCATGGCTTCCATGATCGATTTCTCCTCACGAATTAATTGATCCATTAAGTCCGAGAAGCCGAGCCATATTTTGCTGTCGGAGTGGCGATAGGTGGTGAAGAGGAGCGGATGGCGGGAAATGGATCGGGCGACTTTGCGGCCGCGGGGGAATCCGAGTTCGCGGTAAAGTTTTCCGGCCTCGTCCAGTAGGAGAACTTGTTCTGGTTGTTTTGAGAGGAATTCTTTGGTTTTCGTGAGGAATCGGAAGGTGGCGTCGCGGTCGAGAAGGGTTTCGAAATGGGGGATTCTGTTGGATTCGGGAGTGACCGGTCGGGTGCGGGGAGAGTTCGGTTTGGGGCGTTTGGGCTTGTGTTTCTTGGGAGTTTTGGTTATCAGGAAAGAGGTGGAGAGCAGCCGTGGATTTGGGAATTTAGGGTTAGGGTTTAAGAGGGGTTTAGCAAGGAAGAAGAAGCGCCAAGCCATGACTCTTTCAATTGTGAAATAGATGAATTTACCAGAGGCGCGGATTATGAGAAAAACCGTTAGGAAAAATGGGAAAAAGGAAGATAAAACGGGAAACCTCCGACCTGCCGGATTCGAACCAGCGACCTAAGGATGGCTAACAGGTTATGACCCACTACAGTCCTCCGCTCTACCAACTGAGCTAAGGTCGGATGCTGATTGGGTATGGATTATTTTCTAAATATTGTCTTTATAATGAATTATTTTTCCCAAAAAAACTCTTTTATGTTACTTAAATTCAATTCTTGAGTAAGGAAATATATAGTCTTGAAAGATTCAAATTTAATTCTTTCAACAGAAAAGTACATATCTACTAAGTTGTCATTGGATCAAGTGCTCATGAGCAGAGGCAGTCAATAGACTCATCAAGTTGCTATGTCCATGAAATTATACAATTTCTTCTCATGGGAAGAAAATTATACCGGGGCCCTTACTCAAAGGTGAGTGCTTTCCTCAGCAGCTTCAGGCACAAGCATTTACAATTCCATCTCTTCTTGTTTGTTCCTTTTTCTTTCTTTCTTTGGGCTGAATTACTGGTGGTGTTTAGTTAAACACAGATACAGCATGGCGCTCTCAAAGATTTAAGCTATTCTCTCATGTCTTTGTCTTAATAAAGGACAATGAATGCAACACATTTTTGGGTCAAAAGTCATTCATCAACCAACCAAACCACATAGTACGCCTGTATTTACAATTTACACCATCAACATTACAGTGTTTACCAACTAGGATTCCCACTTGATCAGATTCAGGACAATATTCAAATTCAGTTGCAGTTGTTTGAATGAATAATCTATGGTAGGTTTGGAGACCGATCCACGCCTCACTTCCGCTTCAATGAATGATCAGCTCTGCATGTAAAATATTCAAGTACATATAGACAACCATAACCATGAGCATGACTAGGAAAAAGAAAATGATTCAATTGACTTCTGAATGATCAATAACACTATTCAAGATGAGTTTCCTTCTATTGAATATAAATGATGTGGAGGAAGGAGGATGAAATGAAGCAAAAAATGTTCATCATAAATGCACTGCCTCTGCCAAGGATTTTTCTTTCTATACTGCACATCTAGTAGCATTTGCTTATTCTGTAATCATCTTCACAATCTTAATCATGTGGTTGTATAGTTATAATGAAACATAACATGAAAATTTAAATCTAATCCTATACTTCTCACTTGGAATGGCGCCTCGATTTGAGTAATTACAAGGCCCTATGTATGCCTTACGGCTCCATAGGAGTTGTGGTCGGTCCCTTCAAAAGATTCAGTTTCTTCTTTTTTCCTCTACTATCTCTCTGCTTTCTTCTTTCTGTTCAAAATATATGACATCCCCCTTCCACGGTGGAACTTTATGATGAATACTTAACATGCACAAAATGAATTTGAATACCAAGGCTTAAACTTGGGTTTCTTCAAGAAATTGTTCTCAGCTTGCTTGTCTCTTAAAGAAAGGTTTCTGACAGATGAGGAGTCTCTCATCACTGGTATTTTCACTTTCTATGACTCTGGCATCCCACTTCAACCGCGTTGTTAGAGCTCTAGCTGATTCGATAAGCGGAGCTGTGTCACGGATTATTACCCAACCCTGCAACAACCACCAAATGTAACACATATTAGAATATGACAGTAGAAAATGAACCATTGGAAGCATTTACAAGGTCCACTCATTTGATAGAATTTAAAGAAATTAATATGCTCTGTAACACTATTAGGAGGACACAACAATTAAGCATTTCTTTAACTATACTGTTTAGGTTATGTGAAAGACATTCTTACTTACAGGAATTCAAAACTACAAGTTAAAAGTAAGAACAAATCCCAAAAATACAGTAGGGAGTACCAATGAAATAAAATGTTTCTTTTCCTCCTTTCCCATGTGTTTGTGCGAGTTCATTATCAGTCAATTATAATGATGAGAAGTGTTTGTCATGTAATAACACATTAAACTCATCCACCTATAGCTGTTATTATCTCGTTCAGGAATTAAAAAACAGTAAAAGATAACCATAAAAGGAACCAAAAGGTGGCCTAGTTTGCTAGCTTAGTTTTAGTACCTCTGGACGAAGCAACCGGTCTATCTCAGTGAATATATCAAGCACGGTGCACCTCCGACGTTGAATAGTCTCAAGGGATAGAAGACCTTCTGCATGTACCATGTCATAAGTTCTAGGATATGTTGGGAATGCTTCACACCTGAAAACGATATAGATGGACCATAAGACAAATAAACATGAACCTATAAAGGGACAGACATGATAAGTTGCTCACAGAAAGCATTATGCCAAGTATATAACGTCTTTAAAGGTAAGCATGGTTAATCAGCTCCAGGCATAATCAAGTAAACACAAGAAAGCATGTGGTAACCTCAAACTCAACGGTAACAAGATTCAAGCCTCGGTCAACACATCAAACTTTTAAAAGAACGGCCATATTATAGCAGAGTCTGCTTCAGCTTAGGCCTTACTAATATTGCCTGATGCATACATTCTAAAATATACAAACGCTTTCTTCCTTCACTGCAAGTACTTAAGTTTACTCCAGAGGGAAAAACACACTACCAAAGTATATTAAGTTGCTGAAAATCATTATTTGTCAACATAGGAATCATTATAAGTTGTCATATTCCAGCTTGAGCTATAATAAAATTAAAGACTATATACCAAATCAACGCAGCAAAAAGACAAAAAAAAAGGTTTAGAGAATCACCAATCATGTAGTACGCCAACATAACCCCTGTCGAGTATCAGGGGAAGGTAGTTGGGTCCACTTGTTGGGACTATGTTCATAACCCAGGCAGACTTTCCTGCTTCGACTAATGCAGCATTGAATCCACCATAGCGAGCATTCATGTCTAGTACATTCCTGAGCATATTATAAGGTGGAGAAGGATCCTCATCACCGGGTCTCTTTGGATGATCTGAGAATATTAAGGGTGACAGAAGAGACCAATAATTATGAACAGCTGTTTTCCAGTTTGCAGTGTCCTCATTGAGGTCTTCTGACCGTAGACCTGAAAAAACATTAAAAATATTAGCAAACAGATAAATCATGGCAGTAGTAGATTCTTTCATGTTGTTTATCATGATGGAATTGTTACGTATGAAAAGAACGTCAAATTACCATATAGAGCTAGTTCATTCTTGTCCATATTAGATCTAGAAGGCCAGGTTGCCCTCTCTTCAATAGGAATCCATCGCCGACTATGTGTTCCACCTATACAGTTTTGAAGAGGTTGATAATATGGAGATTCAACATCTTGTCCTTTGCCACAGATAGAAGGACCAGAACCAGGCTTCCTGGACACAAATTATTAATACCAATAATCAGGACCACCTATTGATCTCAGGTGATAGGGATTTCCAATGATTCAGAAAGTCAATATATATTCATTTTGAAGAAAACGAATAGTAAATCAAGAAAGAAATTGCCTTACCTGGAGTTATAACAACTTTTTTTACTTGTCTTTTTCCACACAACAGTTTCTTCTTGTTGTGACAGCAATTCCCAGCAGAGATTTTCTGCAAATTCACGAACAACATTCCACCTTTTCTGATTCTCTTTGTTTCGAAGAAAACTCTGAACATTGGTAAGAGGTGAAGTCCACACAAAGTATCCACCAGGCTTTAGAACTCTATCAACTTCAATTAAAAAAGTACCATCTGCAGTACACATTTTAACACAAAAGTTGTCATTACCAGCTCAATATTGACCCAAGTCACATATAAGACTGGCAAAGGTATAGCAAATTTGTAGAACTAACATAAAATATGAATTCAACCTTGATTTTCATGTATTTTGTTCAAATATCCTATACAGAAAATTTGACAAAAATTTGTTCTGTTCAGTACTCATCAAACTGAAAACTGAATCTAACCCGATGTCTATGTCTCAACACTAATTGCCTCCCACTAACGTAAGAAAATTTAGCATACAAGGGTAGGGGAAAGGAAATGAAAAGATGGGGAAACAAGCAGCGTATTCCACACTACCAAAGTTTCAAACCCTCAGGTGATACCTTTTTGGTCCCAGTCAATACCGCAGCGTGCACAATGCAGCATATCAAATGAAAGAGATGGATATGGTAATTGTCTTGAATTGAAAGAACCAATCATTGCAGGAAGGCCCCTTTCGAGAGTGAGTTGAACTTGACTGCCTGAGGACTCATAGTTTGCAATGCACATAGTTAAGAGCTGTTTGGAGAAGAGATGTGCCCCAAAGCTACCATAACCACATCCTATATCCAAGATGGTTCTGACCTGCAATAGTACCCTTAAATTCAGACCAGGCAGGGGGCCTAGAAACATCAACTCTTGCTTAAAATGCAAAGGAAAAAAACACAGGAATGAAGGTGCTATGAAATTCCAGTCTTGCTAGAATTAGATATTAAGGAAGCTTTGAGTTAATTAAAGTTCATATAGCCAAAAATGCACTGTGCAACCTAAAGGTGGCAATTAAATGTATTATTAACAATTTACTTATACTGTCAAGAAAGAAATGATAACTTTAAAAGGTCTGCCAACCTTGAAAGTAAACACATGTAACTCTATTAAATAAAATATAGAAAAGAAAAAATAATAATAAACAATGGAACAGTAGGAGCTCAACATGTATGTTCCAAGGAAAACCCACTTACCCCAGCTTGTATGAAGTTAGATTCATTTCTCAGTCCAATCATTTCTGCAATTTGATGGGAATAGTCTTCCACACCATCAAACATGAGTGACGCTGAACGAAAAGAAATCTGCTCTTCATCCAGCATCATCATCCTGCAAGAGCACGATTCAAGGAGTTGAAGAGACACTTCTAAAAAAAGGGAGAAGTGGAAGGGGGATGAAGAAGGCAGTTAGATGAGAAAGTTGACTGAAAAGAGAAAAATCCACTCACCTCTTGGTTAAACTGCCAGAGGAAAATACTTCTTGACCGGTAATTTTAACATTTGCAACCCAAATGACATCTCTCCCAGTTGGCCACCTAAGAGGAATTTTATAATTCACAGGAGGAAGAACTAAACAGCTTTGCCTTGACCCATGTCCACATAGTCGATCATACTCATTGCCATCAGTATAACCCAAAGCAAGATTCTCAGAAACGTTAAAGCAAGGAATATAATTCTCAGACTCCTCAGGACAAAATTCTATTTCTTTCAACCTTGAAGGGCCAAGAGAGAGCTCTCCTATATCCCACAAATCAGAAACAAGCTGCTCTTGAAGTCGCCTATAACCATGAAATATATGACCTCTGGATGATGTTGAAATGGAGATTGTCCACCAAAATGATCCCGTGAGAGCAAGAATCACAATTACAACTAAACTTAACTTCAAAAATAGCATTGTTAACTTATGCCGGCTTCGCGGAGTTCCAACACTGAAGGGATCAGATGCAAAACCATTCTCAGTGACATATTTGGCAGGAGAATTATCCGGAAAAAGTAACCGAAAAGGAAACCTGAGGGACAAATAGCTCTGATCAGAAGAACGATTTCTATCCAAATCTTCCTTCTCTGTTTTATCTTTCACTTGGGAGTCCCAAAAATCATTGCTGTTTCCAGAGATCCGTATTCCAGATACACCTCGATGCAGAGGCCTGGACATTTTCTCTAAACCTGAAATCCCCAGAAGTAAGCCAGAGGAAAATATAAGGCAAACCTTCTTAAAAAAGCTTAGTGAGGTTGTTAAAGATGAAACCAAATAAAATCCCACTCCAATCACTCGCCGAAATAAGCTAACTGAGCAATACTCCTCTGCAAGACGCTAAATTCTATTGAGGAAAAGAAATGGTTTAACTTAAGCAAAGAAACTCTGCACTAAAATAAGATCAAAATGGGATCTTTTCCCAATTTCAGGATACTAGATCCATAAACCCTGCTGAAAGTGAACCTCTTGAAAAAGCAAATTTTAAACAGTGGAAGGAAGAAAAGGAAGGAGAAGAAGAAGAAGAAGACGTGGCTTTTTTGAACGATTCTAAGACTGAAACAACAAAAGGGAACAAAACATAAAAGAAAGGAAATTGATTCGAAGGAAATAAAGGAAAGTAAAGTAGATACATTTCCATACAACAAAGTTTGAGTGAGTTCCGACACCTGAAATCAATAAAGGGTAAGCTCATTTCGATTCAAAATCAATTCTTTTTTTGTTCGAATTCATTCGCCTTTGCTATTTAATACTAAAATCTAAAGAAAACCCATACTCAAATGAGCAAAACCCATTGTGGATCAATTGTTTGAAAATCGAAATCTTATCGAATCTAATCAAACAAATTAAAAAAACAGTTAGAAAAACATAACACAGGCATACAAAAAGAACAATACCTTGTTTGTAGGAGCAGAGCTGGAAATGGAGAGACAGCGCAAAACCAGCCTTAAAATCAGCGAAATTTCATCAAATGGGGATTTAAGACAATTTTTCTTTTCCCTTTCGCTAAAAACTACACAAGAAGACTCTTCTTTTTTTTTTTTTTGGCTTTCTTTCTTCTTGTTGTCTTCTTTATTGCGAGCTCCCCCTTTGATACACACTGTAAGAGTGTAGGCGGTTTTTGTATCGATCCAATCACGACAGAGCTCGTGAAAGCTGAAAAAACTATCTTTATATAATCATCATAGAAAAAATGAAGGTAGTATGAATTGAATACATGCAAATGCAAAGCTAGCTATTAATAAATGAAAGATACACAATTTTTTTTTTTATTTTAAACTCTGTTCCGAGTTTTATCTTCGGAGTCGGAGTTCGGACAGTGTTTCTCTCTGCTCTCTTGTCTCTACTAATAAACGCGCTAAAGCGGCACCCATACAGTTAGAGCCAAATTGTAAATTTTAATTAATTTAATCAAATCTCAAATCACATTAATTATGTAGTAGTTAATTTATTTAAGACTTTTTATCGGCCAAAAGGAAAGTAATTGTGAGACTTTAGGAGAGAGAGAGAGAGAGAGAAGATTAGATATGGGGAGGGCCAGCGAAAAAAATAATGGACGAAAGTTCCTTAGGAAAGGGAATCTCGCCCAACAGTTTTGTCTGCTGTAAAACATTTTTCACTAGCTAGCTCGGGATACTTCATTGGCAATACTTTTTTCAAGAAAAAGTAAAATCTCTTCATGAAATTTCCTCGTCTTATAACGCAAATAGTCAACTCAAAAATCTCTATTATATTATTTTGTGTAATTTAACATATTAAATTTAAGTGAAAAAAAAGGTTGAATGTTAAATTTAGAATAAGATTAGGAACAAACAAGTAATTAGCATTGGCTAGTTTTTTTTTATTTGTTATAATTAGAGATTGGGAATGATAATTAAAATTAAAAAACCAATGCTCTATTAATAAATGGAAATGAGTGCTAATTATAATAACTATCTTATGTGAATTATACCTTCTTGACCCGTCACTTTACCTGTATGACGTTGGATAATTAATTACAACCACTAAAATCTTACAATAATAAATGTTTTAAATTTAGAATTTATATTATTTCAAACTTGTAACTAAACTTTATATCACATCAAGTAGAACAAAAATAATAAGTCAAATAGTATTTCCTCAGTTTTTATTTATCTGTCTTTTTTTGGGATTTTTTTATCCCTTTTTATCTGTCCCTAACTAACATTAATTATTAATTTTCCAAATTTATCATTTCAAACTCATTTCTCTCTCTCTCTCAAATGAATAGTTTCTTAAATAGGAGTGAGAATCAAAGAGGGGAGAGATGTAAAGATAAAATAAGAAAGTTAAGATAAATGTTTATAAAGTTTTGTGTCTTAATTACTTTTTTTACCCTGTGTGAATCAGTTAATGAGAATAGATAATTAGGGATAAAGGGAGTAATGTTTTTCATCTTATATATAATCAATATTGGATTATAATTAAGATTCAAAAGGCAAATAACTTCAAATGCAACTATGCAAGAGGATTATATCTTACGACATTACGTATAAATATAATACTACAAAATAAATGTATTAGGATAGTGACGATCAAAATTTACTACATTAATTAAAATTATTATGGGTGTAGATAAGCTCCGTAGCATGATTTAGGTGTAAATAATAATGGAGATAAAGATGTTTAAAACCGACAGGAGACTTTGTATATGAAGTTGGTGTGTACGTAGATCTGGGAAGAAGACAGTGTAAGTAAACCTAAATTTTGTTCATTATAACATCACATTTGACTTGTGCCGGAAATTATGGATACTGACAAAATTTCATCCGTTATTTATAAATAATTTTTCAACAAAACGGAAAATCACGCATTTCGTTTTAGACTCTACCTCCACCCACATCCTCCTGTTTTCATTTATCGTCAAAACAAACACACCGTTGATAGTCGAGAAGTGGAAATGAACCCAAACTTTCCACTTTCATCACGGTATTTCCCAGCCATTCAACGTTTCAATATCTCATTATTTCAGCTTCAGAAAAATTCCAAATTTGGAGGACACCATAAAGGTTTTTTCCTTTTTCTTTTACGAGCTTTTACCTCTGTAACTTGTCTGGCTGTTGAAAGTTGAAACAAAAAACTTGTATAACTTTATCTTTTTCTTTGTCTAATGACAGATAGTTTTGTGGCTGTCTTTGCTGAACTGATTTATGTAGTTATTTCTGTTTTCTTTTTCTTTTTCTTTTTTGGGTTTTGCCTTTGGACTTTGGACGTTTGAAATGGGCAGAAATCTTAAGACAGATTTTCTTAACCGATAATTACAGAGGATAATTTCTTAACTATTGCTCTATTTTCTTAAGACTAGGGACAACTCTTATCTTACGGTATACCACTTTGTGACTTGTCATTGCCTTTAATTAGACAGGGGCTCCATATTGCAAAAAGACATCCACCAGCCAGCAGCCCCAGCACTGATTATTAGTATTTTATTAAGCTTTCTGGTTTAAGGTAATTTTCTTACCCAAAAAAACAAAAGGAAAAAAAAAAAGGAAAGAAAAAGAAGGAAATCGTGTGAGCCCTAGGGTGTAAACGATTCGGTTCGTTTCGGTTATTAAGGTTTTAATACCCTAACGTTTCGGTTCGGTTTAGGTTTTTTTGCCGGTTTTCGGGTAGTTAAAATTCATTAAATTTTGAACTTTTTTCTTTTATAAAAGCTCAAATAAGATTATAAAAATTTTGGGTCTTTTAATTTTAGGCTAATAAAATTAAGTATTTTTTAAAATTTTAGCTTATTCGGTTCATTCGGATTTCATTCGGTTCATTCGGTTTTTATATGAACATTCCAAATTCCTAATCTAGTTACCGATTCAGTTCGGTTATCAATTTTTTCGGATTGCTTGAACAGCCCTAGTGAGCCCCCTCTTTGACAGAAGGACGGGGGGGGGGGAGAGGGCAGAAGGATGAACTTGCAGAAGGAACAAAAAAGGAGAGGGAATCTCGTTTCACTTGCCACTTGGAAAGAAAATACTAATAATTATGATAATTTATTTCTGAAAATAATAATTTTAGAAAGCAATATCTAATTTTGTTACCTAGTTACTGGATCATTGAACTACGTCTTGTCCTATATCAATAATGTGTGTATATATATATATATTTTAAATTTTACTAACTATTATTATTATTAGCATTTAGTGTCATTGGATTATGTGAACGACGAATACGTGCATTGGATCAAGGTCAATTTATGAAAATTTGGTTCAATATTAGTAAAATACCAAAAATTGATGGGATTTACAATTTAGATTTACCGTTTAATGTGAAACTGTGGAGAATTTTTTGTTTCAATAACAAAATATTACCCAGAGTCACATGCAACGAAACGATAGGACTACTAGAGATTTTGAGCATTTCGATTTTTTTTTTCTTTTGAAAAATGGGTCGGGGAAGAAGGGCGAGGGGGGAGGAGAACGAATTGTGGGGCCCAGTCCGCCGCGTTACTCTGTCGGTGAGGTTTGAAAGACTAACGTGTCAGTTATGGAGGCGCCGGCTATGGTTACATGCGATGCGGAGGATCATAGCTGTAGCATATTTATTTTCGTTTTTTTTTGGGATACCGAAGGTTATTTATTTCCCTGTACATAGATTCGTGAGTTGTTTGGTTTTGTTTGCTAGTGAGGTAATGGCGTAAACACGGAAATTGGAAAATATATTTGGAATTCGGTAGAGATTCACGGGATTCAAATTCAAATTTAACAAATTAATGAATTATCCAGAAAAAGATTTTCAGTCGAGAGGAAAAGAAATTCAGGTAAAATTGTCACGGGGAGTTTATTTTGTGTGTGTCTGTTTGGATTGGTACCAATTAATCAATTATGGTGGCGCCCCCAGCTTATGTCGACGTGGCAGGAAAATGGGTCAATTTGGGCCCTACTTGTTAACGGATGATCTTAAATTATTCCTTTTTTTTTTCTTTTTTGCACTAGTTAACGGCCTAATTTTAAGACTTATCCATTTGTTTTTCTCTTCATATTTTTTTTTTGGAAAAATTGTAAATCCTTTTTTTACTATACTAAACTTTTTTATAAATTTTGATATCTGAAATCATTGAACTCTAATTAATTTTTACTATACTAAACTTTTTTATAAATTTTAATATCTGAAATCATTGAACTCTAATTAATTTAGAGTCGAATCAAATAAAAATACATCGAGCCCCTAAATAGAAAAAAATTCACCAAAAATTGTTTTATTGTTTAACACACAAGATAGGTTTTTTCATTTTTTTTGTTTGTTGATTTCCCTAAACTATCTTATTTTAAATGTTTAGCCTCGAATTCATAATCTCAATTTGAAAAGATCAAAAATAGCAGCCTTTATTCTAATGAGATTTGTAGGTTGTGCATAATATTCATTGAATTAATAGAAATCTAAATTGATCATATCGAAGAACCTTATATGCATCCGTGAGCTCTACAGATTATTCTATTTCTATAAGTATAAGAATTAAAAATTTTGCATTTTATTGGAAAGATATACGATCTTGACAGAGAATAGTGATTCTCACACCAACCCTTTCTATTTGTTTTTCATTTTACCATTTTCAAATTGAAATAATTAAGTATATCGTCATATTGTGCTCAACAACCAAACGATGATTTTGAAATTGGAACAGTCAAAAATTTGACTTGCAGTAAAGAATTAGAAATTGTCTTTGGAAAAATTGTATTAGTTCGATCATATAACTCCGTTACTGATAATATATAAGATAATTTTTCTTATTACCGCTATTGTTAATTTTATTATTTTAAAGAGAATTAATAAAAAGGGGTGGAGGGAAATGGGAAGTGGTGGGAACATATATCTTGACATATTGAAAACAAAAGCTTTGAATCTGATGTGATAATCAATCGATGAGTTTATCCGTTTGCAAGGTGTCTTGTTTCAGGTCAAGAATAGTAGAATAGTCCTGTGAATCCGACCCAGCACAACGTAGTTGTCAAGCGTCAACGTTAAGACTTTTAGGTTGGACCAAGGGAAAACCACTCCTTAATTTACATTCGAATTTATGCTGTCAATTTTGGTGTTTTTTTTTTTTTAATTAAGGATATCCCAAATCTTTAATTGAAGATTAATTTCTTTAGAAAAGAGTTGATCTATTATGAGAATAAAATTCTCTTAATAATGATTTTCTACATTTATAAAATTTAAACTCGACGAGTATAAAATTTTTTTTTGTTAAAAAAAGTTTAGGTAAGGGGAGACTACCTCAGTCCAGGGTCAGGGCATACCACAAGTTTTAGAGATGACTGATAGTGGTACTTACAGATCACCACCAATAAAAACCATTGACACGACTCGAACCTCAAACCTTTCAAGTAGAGGTCTAAAATTTTACCAACTCAATCAATCTCAATTGACATATAAAATCATTTAATTCAACAAATTATTAATGTCGTCACTTTGGTTTTGTTTGTAAGCAAGAAGTTTCAACCAACATGGTTCCAATCCATGACTTTCATGCGTATGTATACATCATCATTTTCGTTTCCTTTGTATTCTTTCTCACACTGTCATTAAAAAGAAATCTCTAAAAAACAAAATTGTACTATGTACATGTATATATATAATTGAAAAGGAATCTCAAACCATATACTACCATATGACTATAAGGTGACATAATGCTGGTTTCGTAAGAGTTACTATCTAGCTATTTGGTAATATAATTACAGTCATATATTTAAAATAAATTTTATTATAGCTATTAGGTGACATAATAAATATAAAAATTTTAAAAACTATCTTGAAATATAAAAAAATTATTTTAGATTAAATCTTTTAAATTTGTAATTAAAATTAGTATCACCTCTTAATTCCTTGATAACCCTCATAAAGTTGAATCTATAGAATCATTTCTCTATACTTGATTATTTCATGACTATTTAATAATCCGAGAGGAAGGATGCAATTTTTTTTTTATTGGATGTTAATATACAAAATCCTTTACTCTGTCTCTATGTAAAAGCTTTATTAATTGTTAATGAAATTATTATAAAGACCCCATTGATTTTGTTAATATTTATAATAATTAATTAAAATATACTAGTACTAGACAAACATTTTAGAGGTTGATATTGGTCACACATCAAATCAAAATGTTCTATCACATGGCTGCTGCTTTTTAAAAATACTTTTTTTTTGTTTTTTTAAATACTTTTGTGGGCGATGAATGAACGGTATTTATTTGTTGGTCTGGTTCGGGAAGGATGTCTTTTCTCCTACTTTTTCTTTCTCCCCTCCCATTTGATGAATTTTTAACAAACAATTAATTCTGTCAATTATATGATAATGAAATATCACCGCCACCATTATGGTGTCCCACCCTAAAAACTTATTCTTCAATCTTCAATCATCGGATATCTTAGCCAAATTTCAATGAAAAATACGTGCATGGATGGCATTTCATTCCCATATTAACAATTCCATGAGGCATAAGCCTTTAGAGTTCATGATTATCCAAGTCTCACACACTTAATATTAAGAGACCTTTTCTTAATTGAGATCCAACACTTTTCTAACAAATTAAGAATGTAGTTTGTGGTTTTTTTTACGACCACCTCAAATACTTGAGCATGAAGAACAATTAAGGCAAATCGATAACATTGTCACTAGCATATGTTGAATTAAGTGAAATGAATTTTAATGCTTCTTAAGTAAGATTTCGAGTTTGAGTATTGTAAATAGAGAAAACATGTATGAAAAAACTTCTTTCTATTTGGGGTTCAACGTGACTCGATTTTAGATTAGTTGGAGTCTAATGTAATTATCGGATATCGAGAATTTTATACAAAAAAAAATATAACATTGTCATGATTAAATTGACATGAATACTGGTTGTTGAAGCTGTTTGCTTCGGGGTGGTTTGGAAAGACAGCTGACGAGTGTGAGAGGGTCTCCTTAGGGATGATACCTGCAAGGTAAGGGGAGAGGCCGGCGTTTGGCCGACGATTCCCTCTCTGACGGTTAAGTCAGTAGAGCTCAAGAGAGTAGAGTGGAAGAGTGTAGGAGAGAATGTTACCGTTGGGTCACTGTTGGGGCCTTTTATAATGTATGACTCGGGACCCGAGGTTTGACAAGGTAGGTAAGAGACAGAGTCGTCCATAGTCCATGAGTAGTTGGTTGTCCTTAGGACGATCATTATTAGGCACTTGTAAAGGTTGTGCCCAACACTAGCTAATAATAATGTTTTACATGCTCTTTCAGGAAAATTACAGCGGTCGAATCAGTATCACTTATGTTGCCCATAATTATTTAACAAAATGGTAAGGATTTTTCAAAAGGAAAAAAATAAATAAATGGTAAAAATATATGCATACTCTATGCTCGAAAATCAGTTCAATTAAGTAAACCAAAAAAGAAGAGTTCAATTCAAATTTATATATATATATATATATTTATTTATTTATTTATTTATATATCTCACCCAAGATGTCCCACATTTCTGAATCAAGATCTCTTATTCTGTTATAAGGTGATGGTCGACTATTTAAAAAAATAAAATAAATGGTGCTTTTCAATTTCAGACTTACCTTCGTACTGAAAATTTCTAACTTACAATGTTCTCATGTAATGGAATTAATTTCCAATTGCATGATATATATAGTTTTACCTATTCCAAGCTTATAAAAGCTGCCATGGTGGGGCATTTGCTTTGCTTCTGATCATCTGCGCCTGCATTTTCTTTTTGTTTCTATGGGGAAATCTTTGTACTTTCTTGTTTCCTCAATGTATATATATTTTCCTGCTGCATAGTGCAAACACTATTGGAATTTAGGTTTTCGATGAAGGGAAACTGTTGGATGTCTATTTTCATCCTCGATGTTGTTTTTTTTTTTTTAATTGAGTCCTTAAATTTTCTCCTTTTTTTTTTTCAATATAACCCTAAATTTAACGAATTGGGAACAATGTCATTTTTTTGTCTAATGCCATCAAATCATGTGGTAAATGAATTTGGTAAGCTCCGAATAAATAATCAAAGCTATATTAGAAAAAAAATGTAGGGATACAAAATTGTCAAAGAATGAAAAGTTTGATAAGATAATTATAAAAAAAAAACCGACAAATTCGATGACAAAAATCAATATTCTTGGTTAGAACTTAATAAATCCATTTATCACGTGCGGTCACATTATTAACAACGTCAAACTTAAGGCTAATATTATCTCTAATTTGTCAAATTCAAAATAAATTAAAAGAAAAAGGAAAATTTAGGGACATAATTGTTAAAACTAACAAGTTCAAAGACGAAAATACATATTTAGCCTAGCAGAAGCAGCAACGCCACAGGATCTTTTTTCTACGCAATAGAAACAAAGAGAAAAATGTTATTAACGGAAAGTATTACGACTCAGTTTCCTTTTTTTTTTTTTGGTCAGAGTATTACGACTCAGTTACTAACATCGTTTTCTGTGTTGAAATGCTTTAGTTTTATATATTTATTAATTGCCCGATGTGGATTCATTCACATTTCATACTACGTACCAAAAATAAATAGTACGAGTAAATACTTTTAATAATGTACAACTAAAGAATGGCTATCCTAAAGCAAGTGCGTGTATTTTATATTTGTACACAAAATTCAAAGTTAGGAAGATCACATTCCACCCTGCATTTCCTAAGTGGATCTTCATCCCCCCTTTGACTTCAAACTCTACCTTCATTACTCCATCCAACTTCGTAAATTCTTTCAAAAAAAAAAAAACTTCGTAAATTAATTAAAATAAAAATATACTCTCTGCGTTTCCCAAATGAGGATACAGATCCTACAAAAGGTTACGCCCTTTTTACACAAAAACGTCACGACAAAGTCAAATACGTTTCCCGCGAAAACGACGTCGGCGATCCTTCTCACACTGTCACACATCGTCTCATTAAATTGCCCAAACCATTATTTTTGACTCTTGAAGCCTCCTGCTTTCCCCCGTAATTACAGCCTAATGTAAGTGAGATTAATTATTAAATTAAATAGTATTATCAAGTCTGCGTCGGTGTAACAATCCGATGGAAACAGGACCACCGTGGTCCATGCAGGATCTATTCTCTTAATTGCCGGCAAATTTTCCAAATCCTACGGACACAAATACATAGCCTTTATACGTAACAAATCAAAATAAAGTGTTAAAAGATAAACTACTATTAATAAAGGGCCGATTTTTCCCTGTTTATTTTTTTTTTCTTTTTAATAGATTTTTATTTTTTTATACATACTTTTATTAATCGAGAATAAAAAATGATCTTGACACGTTTTTAGGGACATATCGAATCATGTTTTAGTTTTATTTATTGGGTTAATTACTCAATTAATAATATAATAATAATGTTCTCCACTGAGGAGACTTTTTTGAGACTTTACCTTTGTTTTCGAACAGAGCACTAGACTAGCAGCACCGTTTAGGTCTATTTTGGTAGAGGGATTGGTATCAATGTAGTATCATTGGAAGTCCAAAAACGTTCTTATTGTTGTTCATCAAAAACACATTTTTTTTCATTTATACAATAATAATTACTTTCATAGCTTTTTTATCTGTACAGTATTTTTTATTTGTACAATAATTATTTAGAAATTCAATCTCACAACCCTATATAATCTCATCGTTCTCTCAAAGAAGATCTTAATTAGGAAATTGAGATGCGTTTACAATTTTGCTTTTCATTCTTCTTAATGGAAATATACGATTAATTATCTTGTACGTGGCATTAAATTCTCTTTAAACATTTTGGATCTTGTCCTGAATTAAATGATAGTAGTTAACTTGATTCTTTTACTAGTATAGAGTACAAGTTAGATTTTTTTTAAAATTAATTTGTGGTTCGAATATCAATTCTTACAATTTTTTTTACCTTGGAAGCAAAAAAGTGTATATATATATATATATATACATATATATTAAATTGCCATGTTCGAAAAGCACAGTTCAATTTTTCTATGTATAAAAAATATTGCAAAAAGCTCCAAAATCACGTTGTAACCAAGAAAAAATGAATGGACCGTCTTACTCCCTAGTTGAACAATGAACACCTGATGTTGCCTACTCAATACTATAAATTTTCAGCTTTATAATTTCTTATCCGAACATATATCTTTATATTATTATTCTATTAGAAAAAATACAATCTTACTATAATTTCCAAAGTGCTTTTGTATTTATACGCCGACAGTGGAAATACCCCTTTTCAAGACCAAAGAAATACCACAACATGTGTAGAGCATCTGGGGACTCTTCAAAAGGTGGTTCGCCGGACCTATCATTGATGGCAAGGGAAGGGGCTGCCATCAAATGAAAACTGATGTCTTCACGTCGGTGGCTAAAAGTCACATGCTTTTGTGTGCTTGTGCCTACAATTGTTGATTCCATTTGCATGCCTCTTTTTACTCATTGTTGCTGCTCTCTCATTTTATGACAAATTTTATTTAACTGCTAATATTATTATTAATTAATAAAAGAAAATTAAAACTTAATTCAATCGATTAATTCCTCCATCTTCCATCTTCGTATTAGACAGTAGAATGACAAAGGAAGATGGGCTGGACCCAGGTGATGTGGTACGGGAACGGGAGGGGAGCACCACGAGCCCCTTTGGGCTGGGGAATGGGCTAGTGCGGCCACATGGTTCTGCCACCGGACAACTTACCGTTAGAAATTATAGTGGCTGGCTGGCTTAACGGTTAAACAAGGTTGGTCGACTCTTGTCTTGCATGTTTGAGTGACATAACAGCAGACATCATATCATTTGATGCTGGAAAAGCATCAAAATTGATTGAAATATTTAGATCTGTTTGGTAAGAAAGAAGAAAAATGATAAAGAATAAAATTTATTTATTTTAATAATTGTGATTTATAATTATACAGCTTATTTTATAGCTCAATCATAGGACTAGAAAAAATTTCTTCATTGCCGTTTTGTTTCATCTCTATTAAACGGACTCTTAAAGTTCTGATTAGCTCTTATTTTTCTTTTCTCATTTTAAAGATAATGGAAAATCCAATTAAAGCCTATATGGAAGTTAATACAAACACATGGAAGCATTATCTTTTAAATAAAAGTTGAAGTGTCAAAACGACAATTTTATATAAACTCGAAGGTTATTTTTATATTAAGCCAGCAAAAATAGATTATCTTAAACTAATGGAATTGGATTGATACATGCATTATCCAAAGTGACTTTTAATTGTTCATTAAATGAGACAAATTTTGGCTCATTTAGTTCTGTCCTGAATGCCTAATGGCCTAGCAAGTAAAAACACACACAGTTTTGCTGTTAAATCTTGACAAAATCCATCACCTACCCTGGACATATTCGATGATAAGGGAGCCCACACTCCACAAAACTTAGTGGAAAATTGGCTCTTAATTATTAGGGAGGTGACCAAGAGCATATTTCGTTTGCTGCGGTACATCCAAGTCAAGGATGGAAAAACAAACAACTCATCAATCATATTGCAGTACTGTGAAGTCTGCTGAAAATAAAACCTACAACGTAAAAAAGATGTAAAATGTCCCAACCGGATGCAATAATTAACAATTGTTCAAATTGAAAACCATTAGATGTAAAAGTTTAGGCCCACTCTCCCTACATGATTCATATTAGCCATATCTCCACAATCCCTCCCTCCCCCCCCCCCCCCCCCCCCCCCCCCCCCAGTACTGCATGTGATGTGTTAAAAAGGTGGGGTGCTTCCCTGTTCCAAAACTTGGTGATTAGGGACAAAAGTCATAATTTCCATGCCTTTCCCCATTTCTTGATAGCAACAATAATCATAAATTTTTTGCATGTGAGCCTCTCGACATCAGCTGGTTTCATGATATGTCCATTTGGACATCATAACTAGGCAAAGGCACCCTGCAAAATGTAATTCTCAAAAAAAACCAGCAGCTTCTAAGTGGACTGAAAAATTTTTTTCGGCATATTACAATGATTTGGGATCAAAACATACGCAACTTCTTGGAGAAGGTCTAATCAATTCACTGATTTAGATACAAGTAGTGTTAAATTTTGTAGCTCATGTATATTCATATTCAAGACTCAGCGGTTTCTGATTCGAGGCAGTAAAAGTCATAATGCAGGCAGGCAGGTAAGCACCCCACACGGGATATCATTGAAATGATGGGGGATGAAATGTGAGCATTAATGAAAGCAGAATCATCAATTCTGCATGGGGTAGCATGTGATTTTAAGTAGATTCTTCCCCATGTAGCTCTGTACCTAGTACTCACCGATTTGCTATTTTAAGAAAAGGGAAAAAATTGGTGAAGGGGAATTTGAATTTCTGGAATAGTTGTAAGTACTGTCAAATCAATGCCAAGACGAGAGAAGCATGATGTGGAAACTCAGATGAAGAACTTCAATGGTAACTGGTAAGGTGAAAAATCTACGGTGAGTGAGCAAGGTTGAGTCTTTTAATTTACTGCTCCCACTCCCAGTCCTCAGTTGTTGTGAGGCAGAAGTAGAACATGGTCACTAAGAGGCTAAACGCATTAGTTTGGATTTTGGTTTCGAAGCAGAGACATTAGCCACATTCCTTATTCCTACAGTCAGGAAGATAAGATATGTTCCCACTTCCCAAGATAAGAACTTTTCATTGCAATGAATTCCTGATTGAAAAATCTGAATCAGTTATTCTGTGGGGACTTGGCCTAGAAAAAGAAAGGACTACTTACTTCCCACCTTTATTTTTGGTGCATAGCCAAGAAAAATGATACTGTAACTAAGATTGATAAAAACAATTACTACCATTCTATTCTGACACAATCAAAGAAGCAGAACAAACCAAGCAAGGTCAAGTCCAGAAACTTCCTTGGGTATAAGTTTAGCTGACTGATATATATATATATATATATATATATGTGTGTGTGTGTGTGTGTGTGTGTGTCATTCAAACCCCACTAAAGCCTTTCTCTTTTTTGGTTGAAAGGATGATTCATAACTTTAGCTTTTGAATTGTGCCTTCACCATGATTATCCCATCATTTCCATTTCCTTAGAGGGCCAACAGCAACTTGCCAAAGTTGAACCAAAAACAAAAAATCAACTCGCCAAAGCCTACTATTCCCGATCTTGTCCAAGACAATGTCTCTATCCCTAAAACGCAAAGGCCAACTATTTTTGGAATGGCATCTTCTATATCTTATATGAAAATTGAATGGGTGTTTGCACAGTTGAAAGTAAGTGGCTCTTATCTCATCCGAAGTGCGGCAACATCTTCACATTCTGCATGAAAGTAAGTGGCTCTTATCTCATCTGAAGTATGGCATCATCTTCTCATTCTGCATTCAGCAAGAAATTAAAATGGTAACGAGATCAATAAATTCAAGAACGAGAAAAATGGAAACCGATGTGGGGGCTCTGGAAATGGTCCATAAAATTACTATTGTCTTATTAAGCAATGAGCATAGGGCGGAGGGATGACCGAGAATCATGAACATTGAAAGCAGCTAATTATATTGCAACAACCTTATCTAACATCATCAATATTCAATAGGACATGGACCACTTGGTTTGTGATCTGGTAATAAATTTGGGAGAATGAATGCATGTACCTCCCTCAGTTCTTCAATTTTTTCGTGATGGGATGAAAAGACAGTATCCTCAGCTTCAGCTCTTCCATACATCTGCAAAGATCAGACTGTATGGGAGGAGGCAAAGAAAGTGCAAAATGGCAACTTTATTCCACGCATCCAAGATTTTGCAAAGCATGTAAAAGCAAGTGACAACTTTATTCTAGATCATTTACATGTATGTTCGGATGCCCGAAGGTCCCAGTTATTTCCATGGGACCCAAGGATTCAGGGGAAGTGCAAGTACTAAGGAACACTGCCAAAGCGAAAAGAAAACTCCTGCTCAAACTTAAACAGAGGGTCTCAACTGTTTGCAAAAAAGTGACGTAATTTCTGATATTATACAGCCCAATAAACCAACCAAATGGTCGATTGAATTTATCCCTCTTGTTTGTTTCATCAAAGTGGAATGAACGACAGAATAAGGATACCGCAGCTTCAAAAGATTGCAAAAGGTAGAGAAACTGGCAATTAACAGGTCCAACAAACACATGGTTAAACACTCAAATTATGGAAAATGAATCCACACTCCAAAACGAAAGCATACGAACAAAATCAATTTCAAAATGGGCCAGAACTCAGAAGCCATAAAAATTCGGTAGAGACTAGAGAGAAAGCCCAAGCTCTTTGAGCAACGAAACAAGCCAGCCAAGCCAACAAGAACTTTCCAAAATGGAAATTTTCAACTCTTATCTTGTCTTGATTAATTTACATCAATTTGGGAATTTTCCTTATCGAAGTCATTTCACCAAAACGAACAAAAGAAGAATGAATTGAATGAAGTTAACTAACTCACACATACAATCTTCAACCATACGGAAAACTTAGATGAGTCCAAGTTTGGACATTGATACGTTACAGACAAAGACAGAAACGCAAACTTTGATGATTCTGATTCAGTTAAAAAAATATACTACGATAACGACAAAGCGAAAGCGTCAGAGTCAAGCACCTCCGTCATTCAACGTTAAGCAGAGGCAAGCATGACGCAGAATAGCGTAAGCGTGGTATGGATGTGCTGGTGTTTGCCAAAATGAAAAAGGTTAAACATGCCAGATTGCCAGTGTCCCACGCGCGATCGCTATGTTCTGTCAGCTGGTACGGTAAATGCCACTATAATTGTGAGTTTGTGACCATCATAAACTGAAGTCTCTGAGAACTGAAAAGGAAAATGCCAAGACCTACACATGGCTATTGGCAGACACCCACTACTGCTAATGAATTTCATTTCATATATATATAGTACCATATTAGAACAACTGTAATAAAAGGAAAAGGGAAAAAAATGGAAAAAGAATTTACTGGGGTGAGAGAGGCTCGAACTCTCGACCTCAGGATAACTCGGAAGCTATGAGACCTACGCGCTAGCCAACTGCGCCACCACCCCTTGTTGTTTGGATGAACTACACATATTTATTTAAAATAATATATTTTGGTTAAACCTATTGGAAGAAGGAGCCATTGGCCCGAACTTTTCAAAAGTGTAAGAGAAGCCCAATATTTTGTAGCCCATTAATTAGATGCAACTCGACTTATTCATAAACTTTAATTTATGATCAGAGAAATTTGTTATTGTTTAAACTTTAATTTATTTTTTGTTTAATTAAGGGTATCTCAATTCTTTAATTCAAGACTAGTCATTTTCGAATTAGGTTGGTACATTATGAAGGTAAAACTCTCCTAATAATGATTTAAACTTTAATTTTGTCTCTGCATTAATCATGCATAGGCGTTTGATATGCCAACATAAACGTGCATGTGTTTATGAACCATAATGGACTTGATTTTTGTTTTGGGTTCATATGAAGAAGTTGACAAAAGGGTTGAGGAGGGATTCAAATCTTAACCCTTAAGATCTTATCACTAAGTGAAAGTAATTAGGGGCCGTTTGGTTGGGGGTTATCTAGGATAACCCCAGTTATCTGACATTGGTTATCTTATATGCCCTTATTTGGTTTGAGGTAATGAGATAACCAAGATTATCAGGTTATCTGATAACCTCCAAGTTCTTAAGTATTCTGAGATAACCAAGTTATCTTAAATTTTTTTTCTAGTTTGCCCTCATTATTTTATTCCTTTAGACCACAATAACCCAATATAATTAGTGAATTACAACATTCTTTTTAAGTATTTGTTTAATAAGCATATTATTAAATTTAACTTATATAATTATTAAACTATTTACATATATTTTAACTAAAAAAACTATTTAAATATATGTTAGTTCAATTAAACTAGAAACATAATTTTTTTGTCAGAAATAAATATAATTAAACTTAACTCATATAATCATTAAAATATTATTAATTATATAATTTGTGCATATGACTTACCCAATTAATTTTTTCATAAGACTCAAGTATAAAACATATATTTTTTTCCTTATGTAAATTGGGCATAATTTAATTTAATGAAACAAATAAATATTATTTTATTAAGTTCAATGAAGATAAACTTGTTTTGTTAGTCATATATAATTGTTGAAATAAAAAGATTTGAAAAATATAGGATACATAGTATAAAAAAGAAATAAACTACAAGTCTTTAAGTGATGACATAATAGTAAAATATCAATTTTGACAAAAAACATAACCCCCAACCAAACAGATTAATCTAACATTGACAAATGTTGAACCAAACACAATTTGGTAATCTTTCAGGTTATATGTATAAGTTATATTCGATAGAGCTAATCACATAACTAAGATTATCTCATATTACTTGAACCAAACGTCTCCTTACTGTTTAAACTCTATAATAAATTATCGATCAATGAAACCGAAGCATGCTCCTTAAGATCCATATATATAACTTAAAATGTTTTAGCTATAACCCATAATAGTCCACGCTTTGCTGAGCTTTCCAAAGTTGAATTTAGGGCCAGTCCAAGAATGCATGAAGCCTATAACTTTGGTCCAAACTTGCTCAAGTTTCACACAAAATAGGCCCACCCAAAATGCAGTGCAAGATTTGTTGGGCAACCTCACCGGTCCACACCTCAACTGGTGACTCAGTCTTTGTACTCTTAATTGGTTTTACCTATTGGATAAATGGGAAGGAAAATGTATAGAAATTTGCCGGCCCAATCATAGGACACTTTCGACCCACTCAATAAATGATGAAAATCATCAATATCATTTTAGTATCTCACTTTATGTTTTATTTATCAAAACACATATTGTGCCTTATTCATTTAACTTTAATTATTCTTTATTTGGTTTTAGGTTTTTTTTAAACAAAAATTTCTAAAACTATTATAGAAAAAAAAGATCATCTATAATAAAAGTTTACCCTAAATTAAAATTTTTTAATCTTGAGGGTAAGTTTCTATGTTTATAATATTATTGAGGTAGGGTTTTAGTATAAATCAAAGAAAAAATGATTTTTTTCATTGTTTAGTTTATTAAAACCAAACAGAGAATAAGAGGAATTAAGTTAATGGGACACGTGGTAGGTTGTGATTTATGAGACACAGAGTGGGACACTGAGATGAGGCAGGGGATTTTCATTCCTTAATAAAACCAGTCATCAAACCATTTCAACTCTCTAACAACCTCCAATTGCGGAACCATATTATTTGTAATTATTTTTTCTAACAATTTTACAATTGTCTAATCATAATAAAAAATTATGTGAGGGTTTATGAATAAAAATCTCCTGCCCCATCTCAGTGCCTCATACACCACAGCTTGTCACGCGTTCCTTTCACTTAACTTGTCTTATTCCTTGTTTGGTTTTAACAAAATAAACAAAGAAAAAAAATCATTGATTTAAATTAAAACCCTACCCCAATAATATCATAAATATAGAAACTTATACTCAAAATTAAAAAATTTTAATTTTGGGCTAAACTTTTGTTATAGAAGGTCTTTTTTTTCTTTAGAATAGTTTTAAGAATTTTTATTTCAAAAATCCCTAAAACTAAATAATGAATAATTAAAGTTAAATGAATGAAATACGTGATGCGTTCTAATAAATAGGTCATAAAATGAGGCACTAAATGAGACAAGTGATTTCCAATCAAAGTTTATTATGAAATTCATGCTCACAAGTGATGGACCTTTACATAATTCTTTATTATGATTAAACAACTGTAAGATTGTTACAAAAATAATTACATGTGATATGAATCTTCTAATTGCTCTCAATAACTGCAAAAAAAAACAGAGTAATGTTGACTGACTTCATGTCGCGTTTAAAACAAACAAGAAATAATCTTAGAAGAAAAATAACCAAACATGGAGGAAAAAGGACATATATTAAAGCTGGGGAACTCCACCCTTTCATTCCTAATTACTTCCTTTCTTTTTCTTTCAAAGCAAAATTAAGTTCCGTACTCGACTACAATGACTATAAATTCGAACCCAAAGTTTGGTAGTCCATTCTGATGCCAAATGCTACTCCTTTCTGCATCATAAGAGAGAGACCCCATCCCATCATCAAAGCCCATTACTGACACAAAAAGGGGTAGGAAGTTTAGGCTTTCAACTCAGTCATTTTAGGTCTTTGAATGCCTCTTTTTTTTGGTTCTTCTTCCATAGCTTTCCAATATAGGTCTTCAATGCTGCATCTTCAAGCTTACTTGTGTCGTATCTTACAGACTATAACAATTTAAATTTATTGAAAACATTTACTCATCAGAGTTAGAGCAGCTTTTAGAAACAGCTTAAATTTTTCCAGTTAATGTCTTTATCATCCTCTTTCCTTCTTTTTTTCTTTCTCATTTATTTTGAGACACTAGGCAGTTCTAGTTCATGATCGGAATCAGGCTAGGTTTTCTTTCTCAGTGTGAAATAAATTATGGAACATGTCCCCACTTCTTTACAAATACTAACACCATCTCCTTTTGGCCTGCCCTGCAACCCAAATCAGAGCAGACATGAAACTCAATGTCTAAAGGGTGGTCACCTATAAGTCAAATACTCTTTGACCAAAGGCTTTTGAATTTTATTTTATTTTATTTTTTGGTTTCAGGATATCTAATTATCTATAGGTCCCCTACTCCCCTTCCATGGATCTAGGATGTTGCTTTAAATCAGAACAAAGATTTTTCTTTCTTTTTGTTTTAAGACCAATTGCAATTTAATCATCTTGATGTAACTAATTCATAATACTGTTGAAATTAATATGCAGATCTCATTTTGAAGTGTTGAATTGTATTATTAACATAAAAAAGTAGGTCGGAACCAAACTCTTTCAGGTGTGAAATATATGTGCACTTTTAGAATTTGAGGGAAGAACTTTTGCAACACAACGTGGTGCTTAGGGGTTTACAAGTTATGAGAAGTGAAGAAATCATCAGCTTTGGGGAATCATCAGGTAATGGAAGAGTGGCTCAGTTCACTACTCAAAAAAAAGGGAATTCCTTTTGGGTGGTGGGAGGAACTGGAGCATGACTACCATAAGTGGCAGACTCAGAGGAAGAATATTGAAGCAAAATTGCCTTTTGTTTCCTTTTTTTTTTTTTTTTTTACCCTCAACCAACTTGGGTTTTGGGTTGGGAATGCACAGAGAGTCTGCAACTTTAAATAGCCAATTCATTGGCTTGGTTGATTGAACCAGCGAGTGGGTGGGTCAGGATCACCCATGAAGACAAACAGAGAGAGAAAAAAAAAAGAAAAAGAAAAAGAAAAAAAAGGAAAGAAAAACGCTATAAATCAATCTTCTATCTTTGTTGTAAAAGAAAGTAGATGAAGTCCAGCTCATTGTTCTCAAAGAGTGATACGACCCCACGTGGAGAGAAGTGCCAGTTCACGGACTTGTACAGTTTTCATAAAACTAAGAGGTTCTTGTAGCTGTCTCCTCGTCCCTAACGCTGGCAACAAGCTAAGATAACCGACCCTTTTTATTGTTTTTGTTCTCTGAAATCTGTTGTGCGTGCGTCTCTGTTTCTCTCATCACCCCCACAAAGGTCTCTTTACTTATACTAATTACTTAGAGCAAAAAGCTCATCGATTGTCCTTTAAAACCAGGCTAACTTTACAAACAAAGGACATGACAAACATGCATTTCCAATTGGGACATGGGAAATGTGAAAGAATCCTTCAAACGCCGAAAAGCAGCCACCAATGTAGAAGTTGTGGACAATATGATGGTCAGCCATTACCAAATTTAATAATACTTATTTGCTAATCCCCAAACAATTTTTTTGCTTGACATCGAAACTTTTGCTAATAACTTTGTTTATAGTATGATTGACCAAATTAGCTTGGGGAATGATTTGAATGAGATGGATCATAAATTTTTTTTAATATATTTTTGTTTGGCTTAATACACAAAATAGTATTTGAATTTATATAAGATTATCGTTTTGATCATTCAATTTTTATTTTGAAATTTTTGGTCATTGAATTTTTATTTTGTACATAATATAGTCATTGGTGTTGACATAACGCAATAAGAAAATTTCATATGCTAATAAATATATAAGTCACGTCAACATCAAAGGTTATATTGTGTACAAAATAAAAGTTGAAGGGTAAAAAATTTAAAATATGAATTTAATGGTCAAAACGATAGTTTTATACAAATTCAAGGATTATTTTATGTATTAAGACATTTTTGTTTTGTGGGTTTGAGATTTTGCTGTTTTCAACGCACTGGGAGTGCCACCCCATGACCCTCTCGTCTGCACATGATTTTCTATCACCACCACACGCTACTCGCTAGCTGATGATTCATTATGTGATCCTAATTCCTAACTGTTATATTCTTTGCTTTTTTTAGTTTGGAACTGTTGGCTTTGTATATTAACAGCTTATGATTAGAGGAGGTTAGGAACATGGGCTCATGTGCGTACATGCAAGGATCTAGCTAGGTCCAATACTTCTATGCATAAATCAATCAATTACCAACAAAAATGCTTAAAATGGAGAGGAAATTCATCATGCTCCCCTAAATCTAATTAAGCCTATATGTTATCTTATCTTATAGAGAGAAAATCATGTATTATTATTATTTTTTTAAAATTGGATTTCAATATATCAACTATACTCTTAGTGCTTAAACATGAACTTAGACTATATATAATATCATCATTAATTAACTAATCAAAACTCAAGCTATTTCGTGAATATAAGCATTTGATTCAGAATGGTTTGAGGAAGGGAGCTTCGAATCTGTCATTTAGACAGAGAGATTATAAGCCAATTACCAAGTCAAATAAAAATGTATTTTTCTAAAGAGAAAGAAAGAAGACTAAATACTCAATTCAAGGTCTAATATTTGCATGGTTGCTTAATTTGGATCTTAACTTTTTTATTTAACTGATTAAGAGTCCAGTGTTTTAAAAATCGTTCAAATAAGGGCCTCAAGTGAGATTTATATACATGACAACAAATTAAACATCTAAAATGTATGGTCATAAACTAAAAAGAAGGCGACGCATCAACTTCTTAGCTCTTGAGGTTCTCGCTTGAGCAATTTTATAAACGTTGGACCTTCAATTAGCTAAATTAAAATATCATAAACCAAATTAACAAATACGTAAATGTTGGACCTTAAATTGAGCATTTAATCAATTAAAAAGGAATATGCCATTACAAAACCGATTAGTTTGCATTAAGGCTGAATCTCTTGAGTCAAATTATGGTATATGATCTGTCGATGCTCGATCAGCATATGCAAATCAGGGTTCTTTATACTCCTATATATGATTTATCTAAAGGATATAAAATCTTGCAGCAGGGCCAGCAATCACTGTTTTTTTGGTTATTGGTGTCTTTTTATTTGCCATCCAGGCGTAATCACCAATTTTGTTGTATGTTTGGTCAAGACGCGCACCAATCACATTAAATAAACTTAATTTGCTGTAAAATTTCATATTAGCATTATAATTATCTGCCAGATGATTTTGATTATAACATGCAGGAATATACCCCACAATGAAAGTCCCACCAAATTTTAATTTGCATCAATAAATAAAAAACAACTAAGCCTACATGTCATGCATAAATACACATTAAGAAGAAGAGTTTTTTAATTTTCTTTTTCCTTGTTGGGGGCAAGAGTCAAGAAACAACACACAGAAGAAACCACAAAAACACAACTAAGGGGGACTATTGATTGAGGAGTTGGGGAGAGTATATTAATGCAGAGACAGGAGAGACAGGCTCAAGTGCGTTTAGTCACGCAGCTGTCATTCGATATTACAAAGCCAACTCCCCTCTCTCCCCCTCTGTGCTCTCTCTCTCAATATCTCAACTAGACAGCAAATTAGCGTTTGCAGCTGTCGGGTCTCTTTTCTCTCTCTTTTCTCTCTGTCTTTAAACTATACTTTCCTTCTTTTTCTTTCTTTTGCCCTTTCTGGCTCTCTCTTTTATTATCCAACCCATCAAATAATAACAACAGGCAACAACTTCTATAACACCATAAGCTGGTCTTCATCTTATTCTCTGTCCATCTTTCAATGATTCTTTTGTGGTGAAAAAGGGGGCTGGAAATGGATATAGAGACAAGCATGGTAGTGGCAGTAGGAGTAGAAGAGGTCGAGCAACAAGGGAAGGAAATGAGGTGGAACAGGAGAAGATTCATCAGCTTACTTCGTTCTTGTCATCAACTGTAAATGTGATACAACATCTGCTTCCTTAAAGAGTTTCATGCAAAAGGAAAGTTACCCATTTTGCGTTTTGTTTGTTTAGATGCCATATGGCTTATCCACATTACCGATCACCCTTTGGTGACACGACGCTTACAAAAGTGTTTGTTGGGGGACTAGCTTGGGAGACACCCACCGAGGAGATGCGTAGATATTTTGAGCAGTTTGGAGAGATTCTTGAAGCTGTTATCATTACTGATAAAAACACAGGAAAATCTAAAGGATATGGCTTTGTAAGTTTTTATCTAATTTGACCTCATCAATATGTCAAATGGCTTAGTTTTCTTGTGCATTAAGGTGTTTGATAATATTATTATAACTGCATTTTTCTGCAGGTTACTTTCCGTGATCCCGAATCAGCTAGGAGGGCCTGTGTTGATCCGAACCCTGTAATTGATGGAAGAAGAGCAAATTGTAACATCGCCTCACTTGGAAGGCCTAGACCTTCACCGCCACGAGGTCCCCATACGCTCTTTCATATGATCAGCTGCACTTTTCCCGATTCAATTATTTACGGATTGAAAGTGAAAGAAGGATGAGATAATAATAATGAATTATTGGATCATGTTTGATTTTAATGCAGGAAGAAGTCAAGGCAGCAGTTCTTATCAGGGAGTACTTTCACAGCAACCAGGTGCATCATCTTACGGTGGAGTTGCAGCAGCAGTTCCTCCACCTCCGCCACCACCACCTCCTGTCATTTATCCACCATATGGGTGAGTACTCCCCTATTGTTTTCACTCAATAAGCTACTGATGAAGTGGTCCATACCTTAAAATTTTATGTCTTTATATATTAATGTTAATCTAAAATGTTAGTTTAATTATATGATGTCTCTTTGCACAATAGAGTTGGTAAAATCCGCTTGTACATACTGAATCAATAATGTATATTTGACTAGAAATTTGTCATTTACTGAGGTAAAAAAAAATAAAAATTGGGGACCTTACAATACCAATGCGGTCAATTATTATGATATAATTTATAACGTGGCATACTGGCATAAAAATGATCAGCCTTAAAAACGGCTAGAAGGCATTGCACCTTAGCTAAAACCACAAGTAGTCAAGGTTAACCAGAGTGGTAGATTCCTTTATTTATTTTAGTTACTAATCAAGAAACATTGAAGAGCTGTGGACATTAATGATCATATGACATATCTATCCATTTGAGTATGTAATAATTCATTATGAATAATCATGTCTTCAAAACCCGCCTATTATCCGGTGTTAAATACATGATTCCATCTATTAACCAATTTCTTATGCACTGGTATATGAAAATGAAGTCAGTTAATCAAATTTGGGAAATCCAGCAAGATTAGAAGAGAGAGTGGCTATGCTTTGTATGGTAGGCAAATGTATATATGATAGTGGTCCCAAATGATGCAGATATCTGAGAGTTTATACAAAGGGATCCATTTTTAGCCTGCTAATTAGTATGTTCTGCATTTTGTACTTTCTATTTGCTTATATAATCCCAGGAATGCAGCTCAGAGTGAAAGCAAAAGAACTATTAAGAAAGAAAAGAAGGGTATACTCTAGTAATTAAATGGTTCAATGCCCTCATCTGCTGAGAAAAATTGAAGTAATGGTCCAGCTCATTTACAGTTAACATTTCTGGATGTGTTCGAATAGTGCATTTAATTAAAGTTCCAACATAAGAATAGTCCAGTTCCTCTTAGCTGGCTTAAATTCCTTTTTCATAAATTATGTGATCAAGGGTATTCCTTTGAAACTCTTAGTCTGATGCTTAAATTCCAAGGGCAAAATACAACTATACACAATAAAGTGATTAAGCATGGAAGTCCAGGGTACATATGAAAACTAGGCATTTGGTATGATGGTGAAATCCAACTATGCGAGGTATTGTCATTAGTAGTGCTCGAACTACTATTTTACTTTCATGTAATACAATGCATATATACCCATTCTCGTCCACTTTTCCTATGTTTAATTGTTAGATGCCTTTAGTTTTAAAGAGGAAAAAGGAGAAGGAGAAAGGTTACCTTCGGTCCCTTAGGCTTTTTTTTGTGAGAAGACGATAGGGACAACAACTAGCGGTACATTATGTTATGTGTATATATTATTCATACAATTTTTTGGTTAAGAGAAAACATATAAAACAGTGTAGAACAGTATTAGTACGTAAGGAAATATTCCTGACCAAAAGATATTTGTTGATACCTTTTAATTATATACCAAAATCTAACACATATAGACACACACACACCCGCACTTAACTATCATCCTTGGATGTTTTCGTACTATGAGTGTAAACCTTTATTAGTCTTGAATTAATTTTCAGACCTACCATTGCCAATGTTGTCATTAGTCCTAACAATTGCTATCATGGTAGGACCTTTAAGGTAGCGTTGCAATAAGTTCCTTAGGCTAGCTACCATAAGTACCTTACAATATAAGGATGCTGCTGCTGCTTGCAATTGCTTTTAAAAGAAAAGTTTTCTTTGTTATGAATTTGATGAATTTTTTGTGATTTCGACCTTTATAGGTACCCAACATATAGTCCTGAATACGGATATCACCAAGTAAGTAATTAATTAAACCTATTTCTCTCTGTCAATTTATTGGTTAGAATTGTTAGTCAGCTCAAAACAACAATAATTATATGATGTATTTGTACAATAGTATACTATATGTAGTATTAATCAAATACCAGTTGAGGCAATGATGTTTGGTAAGAATGTTATTGAATGGGGATTGCATGCAGGCTCTCTATAATCTGCAAATGCAGCATCCACAATACTATCATCAACTGTATGGATCATCATCATCTACCACAATGGGGTCTCCATATTATTATGGGTATTCCTTGCAAGCTCCCAGGGGAACATTTTCTGCATCCCAGGCTCAACGCATCCCCAGTCCGTCCTATCTTTACTATCCTACTCAGATGGAGGGATCCTTCTCTACCTATCCGCCTCCACCCTTTCATCCCACTAGGCATCCGTTTCCCTCTTCCACAGGTAAATAATCCTTATTCATCACCCAACTATTCCTTTTGTATGCTGAGACACTTGATTCTTTCAATCAATAAATAATTTCTCGCCTCCACATAAGTGGTTTTGGGTTCGATTATACGGGTGATCCTTTGTTGTCAACCCTGTGAGATCTTTGCCTTAATTTGGAGACTGAATAATCTATCTATATCTGTTTTTTCATAAAAAAGGGAAAAAAGAACTTTTTTTTTTTTGGTCAGAGGGAAAAAAAGAACTTAATAATATAGTGTTGTAGATGTAATTTAACTTCTCTCTTCCACTGATTTTCACATACACATTCTGACACAGATAATATATAGTATTAAGCTTAAGGATAGCATGCGCCAAGGTGGGGTTCGGGGGGCCACATGGGCAACCTCAAACATGTGAATGAGCTGTCTGGTTATTGCAATGACCCAAATGATGGATCAATAGGAAAGTCATGACAGAGGAGCATAGTGTAAACTAATAGTGATTGCGTGTGGTTTCAGTGTCAAAGGATGATGGTTGATTCTGATCATATGCAGTCAAGTGGTCGAATGTGAATAGGCCCACTGACCATGTTATGCACTGCCACTGTTTGAACCATCTCTTTTATTCCCAAAAATGCATATGATTTGGTTTTAACCATATCCTAATTCCTAAGCAGCAAATTTATTCAAATCTCCATTTCTATTAGCAAATAATCTCTCTTCAAATATGATAGATTAATGACTTTACAACTCTATATAGCTAAGCAAGTGTTTGAGCTTTGAGGTAAAAAGATTGCCTAGAATTGTAGTCTTGAAATCCCCATTACTTTTAACTGTATACCAACTTAAATTATCATCATTTTTTGTACTCTTTGCTAGCTGTATCCATGTTCAGTAAAAGGGTAACTGTCTGTTGTAGTTGCATGAATACATGGCTAATGTATTTCCAAATTTACAATGCGCCCCCAGTCCAATGTGATGTATAAAGACTTAACATGCAAGGGAGGCAGGCAGAGGGCCCTGTTTCTCAGTGAAACATCACTTGCGGTGCATTTGTTTGTGTAACTATGGACATATAAATAATACATACTTAAATTAGAGTACTCTTTCTCTCTCCCATTAGTTTGTTGTTTTCATAGTATATATTATAATAATAAGAATGCTCATCATAAATTTTCCTTTTACTGGTTTTGGCTCAGATTCACAGACTCCACAGCATACCTCCACAGAAACAGAAGCTGGGGCCATCACTTCTGAAAGTCCAAAAACCTGAAGGGAAGAACTCATCCCTGCCAAAATGTTCAAAATTGTACAATCTTGATAAGTTTTATGTTCTTCTTATCACTTTTTCTTCACTCTTATATTCTCTCAACAATTTAGCAATATAGGTGGCTACTGCATCAAGTTACTGCTTGTGTTCACCACAGACATGGCCTATGGCAGGAAAAAGGGAGGACTAATCAACCACCTTAAGCAGATTTTTTTTCCTCTTTAATTTTCAAGGAAAAAAAATTTCTTCCTTTTTTTCCCCAAATCTTCACTTTTTATTCAAGTGATTCATTCATTTAAGAGTTTAGCATCCTTTACAGAATTGTATGAACAGTGAATCAAAAGGAGGGAAGTGCTTTCCCTCAGTAAAAAAAATTTTATTTAACAGTTAAGCTCTCAGCATCACTGTTGTTTTTCCTTTTGTCTTTGACTCTCTGGGGTTTTAATCAAAAACAAATGCACGAAATCCAATGACATTAATTATGTAGATACTATAGTTTGGTTCAATTTCAAGGGTCATGTGCTGAAACCAGACCGAACTAAACTGAAACAAAGTCAGTTTAAAGTCGATTTTTGCCCACAAAAAATGTTACGAGACCGAACTAAACTGAAACAAAGTCAATTTAAAGTCGATTTTTGCCCACAAAAAATGTTATATCGCGTGAGCGTGGTGGAAGTCATCTCTAGAATCTCAATACTTGGTGTGGTCTTGGATCTGTGTGTGTTGGGCTTGCCGGAGACGTCAAACCTTTAATGGGGTGTGATTGTAATATCACAATCCCACATCGTCAGGATATGGGATTTCAATGTAATATATATATATATATATAGTGAAACTCAAACCCAATACTGTGAGGCGTCTTTTGAGTGGAACAAAACCGTGAGGCTTTGGACCAAAGCGGACAATATCTCGCAGGTTGGGCCGGGTCTCCACAATATTGTAATACCCCAATCCCACATTATAAGGATGTGGGATTTTAATGTGATATATATAGTGAGACCCAAACCCAATATTGTGAGGCACCTTTTGAGTGAGACAAAACCGTTAGGTTTCGGGTCAAAGCGGATAATACCTCGCAGGTTGGGCCGGGTCTCCACAAAAAATGAACTTATAATGGGAAATTTGTGATTGAAACCAGTGCAACCAGTTAATTATATGAGCTCATTTATACCTAAGACTTCTATATGCATGGCCTTAATGTCCAAGAAAAAGACTTTAACATGTGAGAATAAGATTGTCACCATATTACTTGTCAATTTGATTCCTAATGAATTGTGTATTTTGTATTTGGTTGTGATAGAGGAAATATAAGATTATTTTGTTTGGTTGGAAAGGAATATGACCTAAAATTTTTATTATTTTTATTTTGCCCTCACTTATACAAAGCTTTTCTAGAATAAAATATATTAAATTAATATACATATTAACTTAAAACAATCCAATATTAAGAAAAAATTATCAAAAATATTAATTGATTCACATCTAACATCTAACATACATATAAAATTAGATATAATTTTGGATTTTGACAAATAAGTAACATTAATAGTATAAAGTGGAATATATAAATGATTTTTGGTCATGACTCTTGTGTGTGTTTTATTTTGTTTATTTATATTGTAAGATTAAGAGGGGTTCATGTATTATCTAGTTGTCCTCTTTTTTAATTAATTAATTTATTTCAAGTTTTTTTTAATTATTTATTTAATTAATTATTACAAATTTCTTTGTTTGAAGTTTGTATATAAAGGGCTATTTTTTCTTTAAAAAAAATAAAAGGACTAGTTTATGATACTTCTAATTTATTTATTTATTTAAAGGATTATTTTAGACATCATAGGATTTTTTTTGTTATTTTGAAATCAAATAAATGGTAACATGAATCAAAACAAGAAAAATAAAGGGCAAAGTAGGAAGATCAAAGGTAAAAGGGTAGGAAATGTTACAAAATCTAAGGGGCTGTTTGGTTGGAGGTTATATAGGATAACCCCAGTTATCTGACCTTTATTATCTTATATGCCCTTATTTGGTTCGAGGTAATGAGATAACCAATGCTATATCATATTATTGTCACGTCAGTATATAACCTCAAAATCAAGTTATGTGATAACCTTCAAATTTTTTGGTAATGTGAGATAACCAGGTTATCTTAAAATTTTTTCTAGTTTACGCTTACTATTTTACTCCTTTAGATCACAATAACCCCATGTAATTGGTAAATTATAACATTCTTTTTAAGCATTTTTTTTGTAAGAAGCATATTATTGAACTTAACTTATATAATTATTAAACTATTTAAATATATGTTAGTTCAATTAAACTAGAAACATAATTTTTTTTGTCATAAATATAATTAAACTTAACTTATATAATCATTAAAATATTAATTATATAATATTTTGTACATATGACTTACCCTTAATTTTTTCATAAGGCTCAAGTCTATAGTATCTATTTTTTTTGCTTATGTAAACTAGGCATAATTTAATTTAATGAAACAAATACATATTATTTTGTTAAGTTCAATGAAGATAAACTTGTTTTGTTAGTCATATATAATTGTTGAAATAAAAAGACTTGAAAAATATAGGATACATAGCATAAGAAATAAATAAATTACAAGTCTTGAGGTATGACATAATAGTAAAATATCAATTTTGACAAAAAACATAAATCTCCAACCAAACAGATTAATCTAACATTGACAAATGTTAAACCAAATATAATTTGGTATTCTTTCAGGTTATGTGCATAGGTCGCTAATCACATAATATAAAGTTTATCTCAGATTACTCGAACCAAATGCCCTTAAGAGGATGGTAATAATGACATTCCCACGCACATTCCCACTAATGTGGTAATAATGTAGTAATTAATGACATGTCCTCTGGTACCATTATCAAAGAAACCAAACGTGATAATAATTTTTTCCCTAGTTCACATTCCCATAGTAATGTTACATCTCCCCCCAACCAAACGCCATTTTAGAAGAATATTGCTCTGCAGTTGCAACACTTGACAGACCCTCCTAATTCCTAAATTTTTATGGTGGTACAGCTGTTGCTCAATAAATAAATATTATGATGTGCCCCTGGATCCTACCCAGAGCTGCTGGGAAAACGAAATGCTGTCCTTTTTCAGAATTTATCTTTAGATGATGTATAGCTTTCATACAAGTTCAGCAAAGGCATTTCTCCTTTTCCACTCTTGTGGATGTTTCAATTGATTAGGGAAATTAGATACAAAATGTAAGGGGAAAACAATAATGAGTACCATCAAGTTAGATGTACTGATGACAGCCAGAGTTTCACCATAGAGTTATCTTGAGGTTAGATGATGGTAAAACTTAGCTACGGCTAAGGCTCCTTGGATATGTGATATAAATTTCATTTTATTACAAAATTTTCAGCTGCTGGTGTCTTGATTAATTAGAGGTAATTAGTTATAGAATCCATTATAAAAGGATATTCTGGTATGACTTTGACAGCACATGGCACACTGGTTCAGTTGTATTGTTAAATATAGTAAAACGATGTAGTTTAATCAAAGTTAGTTAGTTACAGTTAAGTTAGTTATAAGGTTGTCAGAGGTTGGTTAGTCGGTTAGCTGATAAAACAATTGTATATATATTCATTCATTCTTTCAATGAAATTCAGTTTTCCTCCCCTCAATCTTTCTTTCATGTATCGCTCTCGTTTCTCCTGTACTGATGACAATAATCAATTTCCATTTTACAAATGGGTCCAAAAGAGCTTTGACGCAAAGAGGCTGCCTCACATAAAAAGTTAAGTGGTTCTGGAAGAAACAATTCAATTACTACCGCTAATTTTGTCACCTTTGTCTCTGCAGCAAAATTCAGGCATCGGTTATTTGATCATTACTGTATTAGGAAATTAGATTCTGGCTCCGGCCAAATTAATAATTAGGGAAGCTTATGCCAAATTTTTGATAAATTGTTCTTGTAAGGATTATATGACAACTAGCCAAGAAAAACTGGAATATAAATCAGATCAGATCAGATGTTAAGGACTCAAATTTAATAGAAGGATTTGAAATATGGAGTAAAATTAAGAAGAACGAAAATACTTTCATCATGTTTCAATAGTTTCTCTAAGCTGCATTTGCAGAGACTAGATATATATTCGTACCAAGAAGAATTGTTAGTTACTGACTGAGTACGTTGGCTGTGGCCGGCCCGGGGCTCGGGTTTCTGCATCCCTGGATAAAACACAAGGAAAAGATCAGAAACTTTTAGCAACAAATTTCCTGACCATGCAATGGGCATTGCCTGTCAAACAGGCCACAGAGGTAGCTCATGGCTCGCTAGCTCAAGCTAAGTAATGGAGTTGACTGGTCTCATCATGATCTATCTAAGTATAATTGTATGCATACGCAGGCGCATCCGTGCACACAGGAAAAAACCTATGTTGAAAGTAAGTCCACATCTTATATATTTCACTGTCACACAGTTAACTAGATTTTACTATAAATTAAGTAGTTAATGTTTTGGATGTTGAATATTAGAGAAAATAAAACCAAATTGAAAGAAGAAGAAAAGAAGGTAAAAGATTTCAGAGGAGACAAAGTGCCCTAAGTAGAAATAGAATCATTTCATCCCTGCAAGGAATTGTGAATCTAATTATAACCAAGGAGGTGTTGACTAGTGGTGAGAGTAAACCAGACTATATAATACATTGCCATAGAATTTCAACCTCCTGTAGTGCAATTCTTGCCAAAGTCAGAAGGCTTGGGCCACAGAATTTAAGGTATTTCCCTTTCCATCCCAAGAGTAGATAAACATAAAAAGCAGGAGATATTTATGAGCCCCTTAACAAAGGTTGTTTTCGTTCAACTGCATTATTCTCCAGCTACCCTACCTCTCTTCCTCATTCTCTCTCTCTCTCTCTCAACTTCTTCTTTTTCTGTTACCCAAGTCTTTAATTCTCATGATCATCATCACCCGGTAAAAGTTAACAATATTTGCCAGAATCCAATTATAAAAACCTCTCCCTAAGTTAAACAAATATAACCCACGTTAATTCAGCTCTCTTGCACTATAGTATTATTCTCTCTTCAATTTGCAGCCCTTTTGTTTGTCATGGAGCCTTCAGATATTTCATATGATTCTGATCTTGTTTACTCTGGCACAAATTACCAAACTGATCATGAGATTGAGCCACTTGATCTTTTTCCAGGCGCAATGCAAAATTCACTGGAGCCTATGCCATTGCTGAGCTGCTTTCTCGGCTGTTCTCAAACAACATTGGTCGATAGCCCGAAAGCGTGCAGCCATGAAGATAAAGAGGATGTCACCGTGGCCTTGCACATTGGCCTTCCTCATCATCCTTCAGCAGATAGCAGCTCCATCAACCCAAACAGCAATGAAAATACAAATGGAGGAGCTGCTAAACAGTATTGGATCCCAACTCCTGAACAAATCCTCATTGGCTTCACACATTTTTCTTGCCATGTCTGCTTTAAAACCTTCAACCGTTACAACAACCTTCAGGTGCAATTAATCAAATCTCCATGTGTTTTTTGCGTGCTTATTATTTGACTGACTTACCCTCTTGATCATAAGCTTCGATTCTTTCTACTGGGGCAGATGCATATGTGGGGTCATGGTTCACAGTATCGTAAAGGACCAGAGTCCCTCAAAGGAACCCAACCGCGAGCCATGCTAGGGATTCCATGCTACTGCTGCGCCGAAGGATGCAAGAACAACATAGAACACCCAAGAGCAAAGCCGCTAAAAGATTTTAGGACATTGCAAACGCATTATAAGAGGAAACACGGGCTGAAACCTTTTATGTGCCGGAAATGTGGGAAGCTCTTAGCAGTGAAAGGTGACTGGAGAACTCACGAGAAAAATTGTGGCAAGCGTTGGCTTTGCACTTGCGGTTCCGATTTCAAGCACAAGAGATCACTCAAAGACCACATCAAAGCATTTGGTTCTGGTCACGGTCCTTTTCCTCCATCATATGATGGAGTTGAGGTACTTGAGGATACTGCATCTTCCCTACATGTCTGAAATTTCCCTGCATCAACTTCTGAATAAAATAAAAATACTTCTTCCTTCCTTTTCACTACTTTTAAACAGGTGATCATCTTGAATTATATAATTATTATAACTTATAATTGATATTATTTATTGATATGGTTGTCGATTATTTATTATATATACCATAATCAAGAGTGAAACTTTAATGTTTTTCGAAAACAAATTAAATGCAGCTCAATTAATATGTTGATATAAGTATATGTTTTGAATCCCTTATATCATATAGTAAAGTATTGGTATTTGTTTCGATTACTGCATGGGGGAAATATGCTTCATTTTTGTGTTATTTGCAAGTTTGAAAAATTGCAATAGTGAATTGGAACAGTGCAGGTCAATTTTCCAGGCTCTTGAGCATGATTCCAAAGTATAAATATCCAAGAAAGAGGATAAAAACAAACAATATAAAGATGAAAAACATGGGCTATTGATGAAATTGGCTCGAGAACATTATTAGGGTATCTCCTGTTAAGTGAGAACTGAGACATAAACTAGGGACAATGATGTGTATAGGAGTGGAGCTATGTTTGAGTAACAAAACAAGAACAATAGGATATGATACTGAAGTGAGAAAACATTGGATTCTTGACGTAACAAAAGCATCATGAAGTGCAAGAAAAAAATTCTCTGCCCCTGAATACACTAACTGGCAAAACATGTGCTCTTATGTGTGCGGTTGCTACTTCATTTAGCAGGTAAGTGGGTCTCTTAAGATATTTGCTCTGCTCGCCAGCTTGGGCAACCTTCAAAATCAAAAACATTCATTCCCCATAATTTTAAGTTCTGAGGCAAACGCCATATAATTAAAATTATTATTATTGCTAATTATTGGTTTCCTATTAGAACATTAATTAACTAGTGGTAAAAGATATAGGTGGTAGATCCATGGAATTATTCATAATTACTGTGATAAAAGCAACAATTTTGGTCTATCAAAATCATGAATATTTTGTGGCAAATATAAATTTCGAGGCTTCATAATTAATTGGACTCTTAACCACACATCTATACTAATGTTTGGGTTTAATTAATGATTATTGTAAATAAGTTAATTTGATTTTTTTATTACATATTTAATTAAGCATATGGTATCAATTATTGATATACTTTAATATTTTAACTATTGTGACTTAAGAACAGTAACTAATCATTACTAACTGATGAAAACTTATTGAACTTTGTTGACATAACTACAATTCAAAAACCTTGATTAATTGTAATCTATTTAATGGAGAATTTTGTGATTATTGCTCTTTTTTATTTTATTTTTTGTGATATCAATTTTGATATCATGAAAAGAAAATAATGATAACTAAAGAAAAGTGATAAAATTTTCAACTTTTGTGGCCAAAAAAAAAAAGAAAAGGCTAATTAAAATTCAATTCATACATCTCCTTCCTAGATTTAAAAAAAAATAATAATGCACGATGCAACTTCCCTGCTTGTTTAACTCCCCTCTTCTCTTCAATTTGCTGGATCCTAGTTGGCTGTAGGCCCTCTAAATACTAATTAAATGGTACTCATTTAAAATTGGTCAAGCGTTAAGCGTCTCTAGGAAATGGGCCTTATTAGGTTTTAAAGTTTGGAGTAATGAATTTCGCAAATGGGCTTCTGGAGAGACGAATTGCTTGAATCCATCTAGGGGTGGGAATCAGTTTGAACGTAGAAGTAGCCTCGCTACGGGGTCCATGGTTCATGTTCAAGCTTTGTATAAGGAGTTCAGACTTCAGTCTCCCAGTCAATTTGAATCAGGTTAAACAACTAGCAAAAACAGATCAGATTTTCCTTTTGATCATTTTTTTTTTCTTATTTGTTTACCATCAGAACCACCATAATATTCGTTAAGAATTAGGCATCAAGAAAGCGATAGGAGATTAGGTTCCTGTAACTTCTAGGCTTGTTGATCAGGATAATCAACGTGCAAAAGTTGGTTTTTGCAGTGACGTTCATTAATCCGGACCGCAAATCTTATTTTGTACTATAATATCAGTACGTACAAAGTGCAAACGAATTTTGCCTTTATGAAACGTGGAAAGAAATTTAATTTGCTTTGATTTAATATGTTGGAGATGGCAGAAATTGGTTGATCATTTCCTCCATATTCTTGTAAGATGATCCACTGGGACTGGTAGTTGACTCTTCTGCCATCCTCTTCCACTCCACAGCTTTCTTCTTCATAGCTTTGCCCTTTTCTCCTTCTATTAATTCTCTAACAAGGCTCTCGACTCCTTCCCTCTTCACATCACTGTTAATTTCCATCCCGATTCCCCATTTATCGGAAGCGAACCAGCAATTTGTTTGTTGCTCAGCGAAAAAGGGCCAACAGATCATTGGAACTCCAGCGGATATACTTTCAATCGTCGAATTCCAACCGCTATGTGTTAAGAATCCTCCAACAGAGGGGTGGCTCAGAACTTGCTCTTGTGGGCACCAACTTGCCAGAAAGCCTCTGTCTTTGGTCTCTGTCACAAATTCTGGTGGAAGAATTGCAGAGTCAGCGCCAACTAAATCAGGCCTGATAACCCATAGAAATGGTTGGTTGCTATTAGCCAGTCCCCAAGCAAATTCAGTTAGCTGATCGGGCGTCACGACGCTGATGCTTCCAAAATTCACGTAAACAACAGAGTTAGGCTCTTTTGAATCTAGCCATCCAAGACTTTCCGCTTCTTCCTTCCATAGGTTTGACCCAAGCTGTTTCAAATCTTTATCATGGACCTGATTATTATTTAATGGAAGATGTAGAGGACCTAGGGAGTAAACAGGAGGCAGCATAGAGGAAAGTGCGCGTAAAACATCATGCTCCAGTGCATCAAACGTATTCAAAATAATCGCAGGGGCCTTTCGAGCTCTTTCGGTTTCTCTGATAACGAAATCTAGCATGACGAAATGCGGATCTGTTGTCCTCAGAAAAGTTGGCAAATCCTTCAATCGGATACCTGTCATGGCTGGTATCCAATCTATAACAGTATCCAAGTACCCATTTGTTAAATCGCTGTCATCTGCAAATGAAAAAGTACCAATAACATCAATAACAAATAACTTTAATGGCATGAGTATAGAATCTCTAAAAAGTTTGTTTTGGACAAAATATATACCTTTGAGAGGAATATAACCCCTTTCCATGAGTTCGCGATAATAGCAGTAGCCCAGGAAGCCGCATGCGCTTGTAGTCCAGAAAAGAACTTCAGGGACCCCAAGTTCTTCGGCTGCATCAAGAGTAAAGCTCATCACTCCATCCGAAACAATGCAAGAGACAGGAGGGACAGGAGGAACGTCCGATGAAGAGGAGTCGTTGAGCTTGTGAAGAAGTTTTCTGAAGTGAGGTAAGCAGGTTTTGGAGGTGGATTCGCACAGAGATGGAATGTCTTGGGTAACATCAGCATTAGTTGGAGGGAGACCGTCAGGAATGCATTCCAAACGAAAAGAAGGGAGGCCATTGAGTGCGTCGGGTCCCCTGGATTTGAGCAAACGTTTGTGATTGAACTCTGTGTTAACAAAGGTGATATGGAAGCCTCTTTGGTGAAGTAGTTTGGCCAGCTTTAGCATGGGATTAATGTGGCCTTGAGCAGGGAAAGGAATACAAACTGCATGAGGCTTATTTATTAAATCTAAAGCACCCATTTTCTTTGCGTCAAAACTCAAACGTAAATGCAAATAACAAGAAACAGAATAGGCAAATGCAAAAGAATTCCGGATATTGCTTGGATGGGAGCGATTCAGCATTTTAGATTCCTTTTTATAGGCCCGTTAAGTGAAGCAAAGCCGCTTTGGTTCTTGTTCTATACGTAATAATACTTGAACAATTGGAAGGTCAAACAAATCATTCTACTTGCGAGTTGCGAGTTCCGAGTTGCGATCCATCTCGAAAGCTGAAACCGTGCACGTCCGGTCAAATAAGGCAGTCGACTCAACCACATACAGGCAAAGGATGTTTTTATATGGTGGAAGAAATAATAAAAAGTCACCAAAAAAAGGAAATAATAAAAAGTAACCGAGAGGCGGAAATAATAATCAAGCAAGAACAATTTCATTTTGAACTCAATACTAATAAAAGCCGTTTTTTTCCCTTAATAATGTTGTATGAAAATTTTTAACGCAAATAAAAACAGGCTGTCCACCCGCATACATATCATATCATATCATACCTACTTCTTTAAGTAAGCTCTGCTGGGAAAGGGTGGTTTTGGGCGAAATCCGTCAGCTTCTCATTAGATGATGGTTTTTTTCTCTTGGGTGCTGATTTTGTTTGTGGGTCTGATTTATCTTGGGTTTTTGGGTTTTGGGTTGTTGGGCCATTATGTGTGGTCTTGCTTTTTATTCTAGCCGTTTGTTGTCTTAATGAGAAATTGGCGCTCTACTAAACGCTGTTCATTTCGTTCCTAGCTGACCCATCAGTCGGCACCTCACTGGCTAATCCAATTTTTTTTTTTTTATGTTTCAATGGGAAAAATGTCGTCGTTTTGGCCATTGAACGAAAAAGAGAAACGTCACTGGTGGGGCTTCGAATGGGTGAAAATCATAAAGGTCAAAGCCTCAAAGGTTGGCAAGGGAGGGAACGGACGTGGCTTTTTTCAATTGGTTGATTTTTTTTTTTTCACCTGGTTGCTGAGGTAGTCTTCATGTGGGGTTATCGGTTATGGGTTTACTTTTTATTATTATTATTACTAGAAAATGCCCCGGGGTCATTTTTTTAATTAAAATTTAAAAATTTTATATAAATTTTGTAGACTTAAATTTAAAAAGTGATAAAAAAATTAACTCCCAAATTAAATGTCAATAATATAAATTTGTCACTCTTAATAATAAATTATAAATTTAACACTTTTGTAATATATAAGACATTAACCTTTGAATAAGTCAAATCCCTATATAAATATTTACTAAAAAAACATAAAAAATATTGTAACAAAAATAAAGTATTCGGTGAATAATTTCTTTTTTTAATTTATTTCTATTTCATCCTTTTTATACTTAATGTTTTCAAATTTTTAAATTTTATATAGAAAAATCTGGAATGTCATTTTCATGGATTTGATTTGGGATCCCAGGAATTTCAAAACGTAAAAATACCACAATTCAGATCAAGGATCTCAAATTACGGTTCTAAAGGAGATAGAGAGAACTTAATAACTATGCTAGTTTATATGAAAACTCAAGAGGATAATGAGATACAATTGTCACCCCCATTGGCTGCTTTATCTTTTTTTTTTATTTTTTGTGTTTTGAGCCAAATATATAAGCCTGACCTTAGATGATAGAAGAAAGGCAAAGACCCTATTAGAGTTTACTCCCATTATCCCCCCACCCTTGGTTCACACTTTTTTTCTTTTTTCAACTTTTCTCTTTTTTTTTTTTTGTTTTTTCTTTAAAAATAATTTACTTTTTGACAAATAAGTCTTTAGGGGCTTGATTTTTTTTATTTTTCTTTCTTTTTTTACTTTATTTCTGTTAATTAATTAATTAGCATAGGAAAAATTACATCATTAGAAAGTTGGGAAAGACTCTTAACATAAAAAAAAATAAGTTAACTGAAATGTTTAGACATGTTAAAGTCACAGAATCACTAAAGACTAAAGAGTAAAATACTTGTAAAATGATATCCCATAAGACCATTCAAAGATTGATAAAAAAATAGCCCTGTTCCTTGCCTAAGCAAGCAACAAAACAATCTCAATACAGTTAAGAGGCAAAATCTAATCTACCTTTGACAGCATGAAATCCCCAAGAACAAAATCACGACCTATATCCAGTAACTCCAAAGGGAGAAACAATGTAGTTTGAGAATAAAAATTTGCAAGATTACAAAGGAAACTACTTAATCCCTGTTCTATCAAATCAGTGCATCTGATATGCTTTACGTTTAATTCAGGTCATATTGACATGTACTCTAATTTCTAAAGAAGATGAGATAGGACTTCAAATACACCCCACTTTTAACTTGAGTGAATACTGAATACACTGCCATAGAAGTCAACCTAAAGCAAGTGCAACTCTCTGTTAATCTTGCAAGACAAAAAATTAATATAAAATGAGCACAGCTATATCAGTGAACGAAAGAGTAATTATCATTTAAAGAAGGAAAGACCATATATCATCAATAGAAGGCATGGCCATTTACTGACATTAACAAATGACACTGGACTTTATAAAACAATTAGCTCCCATTTTACTCCCTTACCATTCCGTCATGAGTCTATTTTTTTAATATGAAGTTCAAAAAGCAATGAGTACATTGATTGGAGTAACAAAATTATTAACCATGATCTGAAAAATCGAGTTAAAATGCGTGAACTCATTTTGACTTGCACATGAGATATTGCGGTGACAGTTTAACAATCTTTCTTTACAGCTATACTGAAAGCTTAACATAATTTACATATCTATCTATCACTAATGAAGACATCAAACATCAGAGATAAATTATAAAAGCGCGAGGAAGAGCATGGTGAACATTAAAAAAAAGAATGAGAAATCAAAGCTTTACATACAGCAGCAGCTGAGAACCCGGCATTAAGAACCTCATAAAATTGCAATAACATCAAAATCAAGATTATGAGAGTTAGAATTATATGCATATTAAAGAGATAACATGCGCAAATAATGATGACAAAGCCTAAAGACAGGCAAACTATAAATGAAGAAATCGAGCATACAAACAATGCCTGACAGCATGTGAAATCATGCATACAAATTCTGCCATTCTTTATATCATCACATTCACCCTTTAGTATTGCCTATATTATCAAAAATAAGAAATTTTATATCAATTGTTACAAATTAAAAAATAACCAAAAGTCAATGAAACTTTAAAACTTTAAGAACGGAAGTATCAACAATCAACAGTGAATTTAACTGCATTACTTGAAGCACTTGATTGTTATCCTTAGACCCTAAATAGTAAAAACCATAAGTTAAAACAATGAAATGTCAAAAAACAGTGCAACCATGATAATCAAAAGGAATTAAGTCTAGTTTTTCACAAAAATAAGGAACCAATAAAGATTACAATCCCATTCAGTGATTTGATGATTTCAATTTGCTAGCATTAACAACAAGCCATCTCTGAAACATAAGCTTGTTCCAAATACTAATGAGTAATGATAGATGATACAATGCTACTTGAATAATAGACATTCCAAAACGGTATAAAATATAGAGCAGACGATGTATTCAAATAAAAGAATAGAAATCATCAATGAATATGCACCAGGAAACAAATATAACAAATACACATTCAAAAAGATGCAATTGCAACCGCACATGGCAAAAACAGTAAGAAAATACTATAGGTAATAACATGTGTTCCATAGACCTGATTCCACCAGTAAGTAACCCAGGTCGCTTCCCCTCTGAGGAAACTCAGCTCCACCTCTATGCCTCCCTTATTGTCCCTCCTCTAAGTCACACAAAACAGAGGATAAACCTCAAAGGAGCAAGAGCTACAGAAACATCAAAGATTTTTTTTAAGGAAAAATCAAAACAATAACAGGGCATATAGAGGCAAACCTCACTTTTAGCTTTTTTCATTCTCTCATCCATTTGATGCCGCTGATAATCAACGAAACACACCTTCCCGTTCTTCCCTCTCTCTCTCTCTCTCTCTCTCTCTCTCTCTCTCTCTCTCTCTCTCTCTCTCTCTGCTCTTCCTTTCAACCTCTCTCTTTCCTTTTATAAAAGTGCAAAACCCCAAAAAAAATCAACAGCAAAAAAAGGCAATCGTGAAACATCAACAGAGACAGAAAAAATAAGAAGAACAACAACTTACTTGGTAAGTTCTTTGAGCTGGAAACCCATTTAATCTATCCCAGCAAAAATCTAAATAAAACAATGAGGATCATGTGAGAATGTAACAATAAAAAAATTAATCAAACAAAGATTAGATAAAATTTAAAAAAAAAATCTATACAAACTCTGCGAAGAAATGGAGAACAGAAGAGAAAATAAAAGAAACTTGGAACGCAGAGAGATAAACATAATAAGCATGGGGAAAAGAAACACAACTCACTACCCACCCTTTTTAGAGTCTTCCAAACCAATAAAAATATGCCATGTTTCCCTTTTTTTTCCTTAGACCCATCCGCTTTTTCTTGACTTACCTACAATCGTTTTAATTTTTTTTGCCCTTTAGCTTTATGGACAAAAACGACGTTGTTTTGGTCCCAACTTTTTAAAAAAAAAAAGAAAGGAAAAGAAGGAAAAATGAAGAGTTGACACGTGGCATAGCTCCCATGACCCTTTTAGTTCTAATCTTTATACTAGTAGTTATGATAAGGGTTTCTTGTAAGAAACAATGATTGCTTATAAAAGTGGTGTAACAATAAACAAAATGATTAATTATATCATACATTAAAAAGTAATTAATAAGTATTAATTTTTTTTGACAAAAACGTCTTTACATATATATTTAATAAAAATATTTTTTTGAAGGTGAAAATTTTTATAAAAATTTAATATATAAATTAAAGTGATGTAATTATAATATATATATTTAAACTAAAATTTTACAAATAATAAATATTTTAAATATTAAGACTTATCCTATAAATTAATTTTGTAATTAGTGGCTAAACTTTAACAAATTAGTGGATTTTTTTTTAAAACCTTACAATAATACGTTTTAAATTTTAGAACTTACCCTTAAAATTAAATTAAAAAAATTATTTGAGGCTAAACATTTTTTTTAATTAGTGGCTAAACTTTGACAAATTAGTAGATGTATTTTTTCTAAAACCCTATAATAATATATTTTAAATTGTAGAACTTACCCTTAAAATTAAATTAAAAAATTAGTTGGGGCTAAATATTTTTTTAATTTGGGGGCTAAATATTTTTTAATTTAAGACTAAATTTTATTAAAAGATGTTCTAGTCATAATAAAAAATTAAAATCACACTATTATTACATTTTTATCTTTCAAAAAAAAAATACTACATCATTATTATACTTTTACTTTTTTCAAAAAAAAACTTCAAAATTCAATACTTAATGGGCACTGTTAGCATTTTCTTTATTATAAATAATATAATATAATATAACATCTATTTTCTATTACATCTATTAAAGAGAAGACAAGTCCTTCTAATCCATTTTGAGGCAAGGATGAGGGGGCTATATGTCACCTCCCCATTGGTTGCCTTTTTTAAATTTTCTTTTCTTTTTTTGTTTGGGTTTTGTTCTTTATTATTTTTTTGGTTTGGGCTTAGATTTAATTAGAAGGATTTTTGGACTTGAATAGGACTATAAATATTTGAATTTGGCTTCGTTATTTTATTTTTAATATTATTATATATGTAATTATTAGTCCAACATATCCATAGCAAGTACTTGAGATAATATTAGGACATCCCACTCTTCGTAAGGGGGGTAGCCATCCAAACTGTATATATGTAATTTATTATTATTATTATTATTATATATTTAATCTTACTAATTATCATATATAAACAACTAAAAATTGTATTTTTAGTGAATTTAATAATTAATGTATACAATTTTATTTATTAGTCAATCAATTCAATATTTTTAATTTTATTCATAAATTTTTTTTCTTTTATTTATTTTTGAGATGAGATATGGAGAGTGGTGGCTATTTTGGTGGCTTGAGTTAATTTCATGAGTTTTAATATATTGTGATTTTGGGTTTATATATAAAAATGGTGTCTAAATTATTATTTAAAATTTATTTATTTGAAGTTAGGTACAAAAATTTTTTATGTATCATTTGACATTTCTTCATTGGTTCATCATTTCTTTCTTGCATTTTCTCTAAAATAAGAGTTAAATGTTTAAAATCTTAAAAAATATAAAAATTAATATTTATTAATAATATATTTATATTTATTCAATATTAACTATACAGAATTTTGGAATGTCATTTAAAATTCTCTATTGATTCTCCTCATCCCTATTTAGATTTTAAATAAACAATTAATGTTTAAGAATTTTTAAAATAAAATTACTTTTTTGAGTGAAAAATAAAATTGTTTATATTTAAAAATTTTTGGAAAGCCGGAGTAAAACTCAGGTCAATTTTCTAGTATATATATACTAAATACATATAGAGTTGGGAATGAAAAGATAAATATATCCATCATTCTCTTAACTCTCATCGATTTCACTCTAAAAGGTAAGGATAATTTAGCCATTTCACTTTTCTTATTTAATTTTATTTCTTTTCAAAGCGTGGACCCCACATTCCACTTTTAACAAAAAAAATACTAATATCTTATTAATATTTTTTATATATTATATATTATTATATAATATCTTTATATTTTATATATTTTTATATATTAATATCTTTAAATATTATATATTATACATATCTATATGTCATATTTTTTCATTATCCTTTTTTAATATTTTAATTATAATTTATTTAATTAATATTAATTATTAATTATTAATATAATAATGCATATAAAATTAGTGTTGTAATATTGTCTTGTGATTTTGTAATATTGACTATAAATATTCGTTATTTTCCTGGGCTCTATATATGCACTCTTTTTTTTTTTGTTTCCCACCAGGTATCCGGAGATTTGCTCTGACTAATCCGGATCCGACTCGTGTCGCGTACCTGGAATGGCGGGTAAGTCTACCAACGGAGGCTGCTGCGTACGCAAGGTCTCGAACCCGAGACCTGCTTAAGCTGGAACAAGCCGCTTACCACTTGATCCAACCCCTTATTGGTTGCACTCATTTTTTTGTTACAATATATATTAACTTTCAAAAATTTACTTATAATATATATATATATATACATAAAATTATATAATATCTATATATAATTAACATACTAATTCTCGCGCCCACAGCGAAACATGGGTCCATTGCTTGTGTATATATATATAACACAGTTGACAAGTGTACTTTAAAGGCGTATTATAGGAATTGACTTCGTTATTAAATGGAGGAAAAGAAAACAGTTGGAATGTCTAATTTGGGCTTATAATTATACAAATTTACATCGCATTCTCCTCATTTCATCCGAATCAAACTTGATTTAGGCCCAATTTGATAACAACGAAAGTTATAGTCATGATGTAAGTAAACTTATATAATTATATGTTCAAATTGGACTTTCAACCCAAATAAAATTGGATTAGGGCCTTGATATTATGAAAACAGAATATAAAGAGGAAAGCTAACTAAACTACAATTAGAATAGTGTTGTGGAAAGTATGTTAATTAAAATTGGAACAAGAAGTAAGTATAAACAAAGGAGAGAAAGAGAGAGAGAGAGAGAGAGAAAGAGAGAATGAAGAAATTCATCAGAAGAGATATCTTTCTTATTTTTCTCTTCATTTGTTCTTCAATTTATAGACGAAATAATTACTATGCAAACTTTGAAATTTTGTACATGTGGGCCCCATGCACTATTCATCAATAGTGAATGCACTATTCATCATGCAGATTTGATATGCACTATTCATCCTGCAGATTTTCACATCTTACACAATTTGCACAACTTGCATTTGTCCACTTTCATAACACTCCCCCTTGGACAAATGCCACTATTAAAATTTGGACGTGTACTGCCTCGTTAAAAACCTTAAGTCGGAAAAACCCAGTGGGAACAAAAACCGAACATAAGGGAAAAAGAGTACAATACAATTAAGTATGTCTAATATGTCTTCAGGACAATATGTGCTTGTCTTTAAGACAATCTATTTGTCTTTAGGACAATATAGGTAGGCCTACTTCAGTGGCATGATTGGACGTGCTATTACTGCCTCATTAAAACCCTTAAGCCGGAAAAACCTAGAGGGACAAAAACCGGACAGAAGGAAAAAAGAGTAAAGTGCACTTATGTCCATAATCGCTCCCCCTGAAATAAAACAAATTGCTACTTCTGGAGCATCTAAACATTTCCACTTCTGGGGAATTCAATCTTGCATTTTACTGACTCGCCGCATACCAATGCCATAAACCAATTTCTCAAATGTTGATGTTGGCAAAGATTTGGTAAATAAATCTGCAAGATTATCGACGGAGCGAATCTATTTAACATCAACTTGTCGACTTTCCTGGAGTTCATGAGTATAGAAAAATTTCGGCGAGATGTACTTGGTCTTATCACCTTTAATATATCCTCCCCTGACTTGTGCAACACAAGCAGCATTATCCTCATAAATTATAGTGGGAGAATCTATCACCGGTTTGAATCCACTAGCATTATGAATGTGTGATATCATTGATCTTAACCAGACACACTCTCTTCCGGCCTCATAGAGGGAAATAATTTCAGAGTGGTTGGAAGATGTTGCAACAAGTGTGTGCTTAGTGGAACGCCAAGAAATGGCCGTATCATTTTAGCAAAATAGATAACTGGTTTGGGAGCGAGCTCTGTGCGGATCAGATTTATATCCTGCATCAGCATAACCTACTAAACCAGAGTTAGTAGTATTCTTAGAATAGAATAACCCCAAATCAATGGTTCCTCGGAGATAACGGAAGATATGTTTAATCCCATTCCAATGTCTCCGGGTTGGCTCAGAACAGAAACGTGCTAACAAATTTACAGCAAAAGCGATATATGGTCTCGTACACTGTGTCAAGTACATCAAAGCCCCGATTGCATTGAGGTATGGTACTTCATGACCAAGTATATCCTCATCAGATTCTTTTCGACGAAACGGGTCCTTTTAGGAGTCAAGAGACCTTACAACCATAGGGGTGCTCAATGGGTGAGCCTTATCCATGTTAAAACGTCTAAGCAATCTCTTAGTGTATGCTGACTGATGGACAAGTATTCCATTCTTTTTGTGCTCAAGCTCTAGATCAAGGCATAGTTTGGTTTTTACCCAAATCTTTAACCTCAAACTCCTTTTTCAAATATTCAGCAGTTTCAGATAACTCTTCAGGAGTCCCAATTAAATTCATGTCATCGACATAAATTGCTATAATAGCAAATCCGGTTTCAGATCTTTTAATAAACACGCATGGGCAGATGGGATCATTTATGTACCCTTCCTTTCTCAGGTATTCACTTAAACGTTGGTACCATATGCGGCCGGATTGCTTTAACCCATATAAAGATCTTTGCAACTTTATTGAGAATAAGTTGTGGGGAGTGTATGCTTCAGGTTTTTTGAAACCTTCGGGAATTTTCATATAGATATTGGAATCTAATGAACCATATAAGTATGCCGTCACAACGTCCATAAGACGTATTTCAAAATTTTCTTGGGCAACCCAACTTATAAGGAAACGAAAGGTAACTATATCCACTATTGTTGAATATGTTTCATCATAATCTATCTCAGGCCTCTACAGGAAACCTTGGACTACGAGTCGGGCTTTATACCTCAAGATCTCGTTTTTCTTATTTCGTTTCCGGACAAAGACCCATTTGTACCCAACATGTTTTACATTGTCGGGGGTTTTAGTAATAGGCCCAAAAACATTACGTTTGGCAAGGGAAGTAAATTCAGCTTAGATTGCTTCCTCCCATTTAGGCCAATCTTGCCTATGATGGCATTCGGTTATAGACCGAGGTTCATAATCATCATTCATAATCTCATGAGCAACTGAGAGAGCAAATTCATCATCGATGATTATCTCATTTCGATCCCATATCTCATTACAATAACTGATGAAAATTTCAGTATTCCCAAGGTTGGTGATCTTTTCATAGGTTTGTACCACTTCAGGGGCAATATGCTCTCTTTGAATATTATGTTGTGCCACTTCAAGTGTAATTTACTTTCCTCGAGAAAGATTAATGTGCTCATCTGTAGCAGAATTATACTCATCTGGAGCAGAATTATGCTCATCTGGAGCAGATTCTAAATTCCTAACCCTTATTTTTCGAGGAATAATGTCCTTTGATCCCATCGGTCTACCACGCTTCAGGCACGGGACATTTAGATCCATTTCGAGTGGTTCTTCAGGAACATCTATCCTGGCTGGAACATTCGCAGCTGGGATATGAGACTTTGTAACTTTAGCAGTCTCATTAAATGCATCAGGCATTTGATTTGCAATAGCTTGTAAATGGATCAATCGTTGCACCGCATTTTCATATTCAGGTGTTCTTGGGTCTAAATGAGACAAACTTTTCTCATTCCATGAGAAAATCTCGACATTTTTCTGCTTTTCATATGTGGAAGCTTTTGGTATCTCAAGTGATGGGAATACTGTCTCATCAAAATGATAATCCGTAAATCTAGAGGTAAATAAATCACCCGTCAATGGTTCAAGGAACGAATAATAGACAGTGAATCAAACCCAACATAAATGCCCAAACGGCGTTGGGGACTCATTTTGGTCCTTTGCGGTGGTGCTACAGGCACTTGTACCGCACAACCAAAGGTGCGAAGATATGAAATGTCTGGCTCCTGACCCAAGACTAACTGAAGAGGGGAATATAAATGAGAAGTAGTGGGGCGTAATCTAATTAAAGATGTAGCATGTAAAATAGCATGACCTCACGCTGGGGATGGGAGCTTTGTCCTCATCAATAAAGTTCGAGCAATAGTCTGAATGCGCTTAATCATGGATTCTGCTAATCCATTTTGAGTATGAATATGTGGGACAGGATGTTCAACTTCAATTCCTAATGAAGCACAATAAGCATCAAAATTCTTTGATGTGAACTCACCAACATTATCCATTCTTATGCTTTTAATTTGATAATCTGGGAAATGAGCTCGAAGCTTTATTATCTGTGCAAGCAAACGTGCAAAAGCGACGTTGCGCGTTGATAATAGGCAAACATGGGACCATCTACAGGATGCATCCACTAGTACCATGAAATATCTAAATGGTCCACTTGCAGGCTGAATCAGCCCACAGATATCACCTTGGATTCTATGCAAGAATGAAGGGGATTCATAATCAACCTTTGTCATGAAAGGTTTAGTAATGAGCTTTCCTTGTGAACAAGATTCACAAATGTAATCTTTGGACAACAACACCTTTGTATCTTTTAAAGGGTATCCACGAGTATTTTTAAGGATTCTTTGCATCATTGTAGCTCATGGATGACCAAGGCGATCATGCCAAAGTCTGAACACATCAGGGTTCATTAGTTTTCAGGGCATCGTAGCATATGATTCTATAACTCGTATTGGGACAAAATATAATCCCATACTAGAAGCTTCCAGCTTCTCATGGATGGTCTTCTGGCCCATCTTGTAGGAAGTGATGCAAAGAAATTCCTTATTTTGCTCATTAATTGTTTCTAGATGGTACCCATTACGGCGTACATCTTTGTAGCTAAGTAGATTTCTTTTTGATCTACCGCTCAACAATGCATCTTCAAGATACAATGTTGTGCCATTTGGCAAAATAACTGTGGCAGTCTCATAGCCATCTATAATATTAACAGGACCAGATATTGTTTGAACATTTACCTTGCGCAATGTCACATTTGAGAAAAAGTGTTTGCCACAAAGTATAGAATGCGTTGTAGCACTATCAAGCAAACATATATCTTCCTTTTTCTCAATGTGTCCCATTTGCATTTATCTTGACAACTTCAGGTGTCAAGTTCCATAAAATTTAACAAATTAATAATATGATGCAAAATATAAACCAACAAATATGGAATAAAACTCATGATTTTATAAACCAACAAATATGGATATTGTCCGCTTTGGTACTTCAGGACCTCACGGATTTTATTGACGATCATATTTATTTAATATCTTCCTTGGTAACATAATTATCCAAGGGTATGGCAAAACGTAGATGAAAACCCTCAGAATTTATTTCTGGGGATTTATTATTTTCATCAACATTATAAAAAGAAATCAGAAACCTCAAAAGGTTTTTCATTGCCAAGGATATGACAATTTTCATTGACCAAAACTTTATTGACTTCAGCATCAGTCTCAGTTAGGTTAATGTCATGGGTCTCAACATGCTTGCTTTTCTCCTTATGGGATGCTTCGTATAGATCAACCAAATGTTTGGCCGTACGACAAGTACGTGACCAATGACCAGTCATTCCACAACGATGACAAGTACTATCATCATGCTTCTTCATGGGCTTTTTACCTTTAGGGTTGTGTGGGGAGTTATTTATATTACGGTTAAATCTCCCACCACCCTTACGAAAAAAATTCCCATGCCTGCGCTCACGGCCTCTAGGATGGCCAACATTCTTACTTGAGCCGGCATTTGCTTCAGGAAATGCCTTAGAGCGAGCATGTCTTAAATCATGATTTTTAAGCAGCAACTCATTTGTTTGTTCTGCAATCAACAGAACTGAGATCAATTCAGAATATGTTTTAAACTGGCGCTGCCGGTATTGCTGTTGCAATACAATATTCGAAGCATGAAAGGTGGAAAATGTTTTCTCTATAAGCTCAGCCTCAGTAAGCTTAACACCACAAAGTTAAAGCCGTGACACAATATCATACAACGCCGAATTATAATCGGACACGGACTTGAAATCTTGCAACCTCAGATGTTGCCAATCATATTGTGCTTGAGGGAGGATGACAGTTTTGGTGTGATCATAACGCTCTTTCAATCTTGTCCATAAGATCAAGGGATCTCGGACAGATAGATATTGAACTTTTAGGCTATCACTTAGATGCCGATGGATAAAAATCAAAGCATTTGCCTTATCTTAATCATTAGCATTTTCATTTTCACCAATGGTAGCTGCAAGACCTTGGCCTTGGAGATACAATTCAATATCGAGACACCATGACAAATAGTTATTGCCACTTACATCCAAAATTTGAAATTTGGGCTTTTCAATATTTGCCATAATTCTGAAACGAATGATCTCAATTAGGTTGACAACTTCTGGTGTCAAAATTAGGTTGACAACTTCTAGTGTCAAAAATGTTTAGAAGTAAATCTTTACACAATAAAAATTCAAATTATCTAGTGTAAAGAAAAAGGTTAAATAAAATAATAATTTTTTTTATATGGAATCAAACCTTAAGAACTTACCAAGCTTTAAACTTGCTTCACTTTAGAACACTCATGCTGATAACGTGTTGTGAAAAGTATGTCAATTAAAATTGGAACAAGAAGCAAGTATGAACAAAAGAGAGAAAGAGAGAGAGAGAGAAAGAGAGAATGAAGAAATTCATCATAAGAGATATCTTTCTTATTTTTCTCTTCATTCGTTCTTCAATTTATAGACCAAATAATTATTATACAAACTTTGAAATTTTGTATATGTGGGCCCCACAGTTTAAAATTTTCACATGTGGGCCCTATGCATTATTCATCAATAGTGAATGCACTATTCATCCTGCAGATTTTCACATCTTAGATAATTTACACAACTTGCATTTGTCCACTTTCATAACAAATAGGTAATTGTTTTTGGGAAATGTTAAATAGTGCATCTCATGTACTATTTATAGTGTTAAATATAGAAAATTTTATATAATCAATTAATACTTCAATTTTTTTTGAATTTAGAAAAGTTATTATATTAAACGAAAACTGCTTTCTTTAAATAAAAAATCAACAAACCTTAAAGTGTGCATGAATGCACCTATTAGCAAAACTGATTATTTTTTCATATAAAGAGGAAAGCTAACTAAATTGCAATTACAAAGCAATAGGCTAAGCTACTCTCATGGCATCTACTAATAGAAAGGACGCAAGTATTTATGGAGTTTCTTTCAAGATATGAAACTTCAAGTAGAGAATCGAAGTGCATTGTCATCCAATCTACTTATGTGCTTGCCACTCTACGAACGAGGGGATGTTGAGCAACTTAATCAATGGTTAGGTTATTGTTGAATCAATGATTAGGCCTATATGGTTCTTTCTTTAAAGATTATTTAATAGTGGGCAATATAGTTAGGCTTATTTCATCTTTTTAAAAGTATAATTTTGTATTCTATATATAATTTATTTAGGCTAAAATCTTAATTTAAGGGTCTAAATTTTCACAAAAACCTCAATTAAGAGCTCAATTTTTGAAAAATATCATTTAAGTCCCTAACATTAACATTATCCAATAAGGTCAAATACGGGTCTACAATCAAATTTAATGATTGAACATGTGTCATGTGACCCAATAAGAATCGTAACATATTTTATTAGACCCTTATTTGACCTGATTTGATAGTATTAAGTATTTAAAAATAACATTTTTTAAAGTTTTGACACGTAACCGGGATTTCCACCTCTTCTTTATCTAGTTTCTTAATATTAAATTTCCATAAGAAGGTTTGGTTTAAGAGTTACCTATGAACAACCAGTTGACAAAAGAAACTCAAAATAAACAGCTAAATTTTCTAATTATCAAGCAATTTTGAACCCAAGGCTTATTCACCCACTTTATCTAAGAGTTCAATTTTCTGGAAATTCTTTTTCTTTTTGTTAAAATTTTGTGGAGATTCATTTGGATCTCAATTCCCAATGTACCAGAAAATCAATAAATTTTGAGAAATTGCTTCTATAGTAGTATAGTACTAGTAGTAGTACTATATGCAACCATGCTTGCCTGATATTGGTAATTGGGCCAGAGTAGTGGACCCTTATTGTTTTCCTTAAGAAGGCCAACACAATCGGATCAAATTAAATGCAGTTAGGGATGTTTGGTCAAGTGGACATGAAATGAAAGGTGCTGCAAATTATTGGCGCAATTGGATGATGTTGTCTTAAATAGTTGAACCAGAAACAACGTGCTTATGCCGTTTCAAGTCGGATTTCACTTCACTCCTCTTGGCTTTTCAACAGCAGGGTCCAGTTCATGGTGAGGATGATGTTAAATAGCATCAACGTCCCAAATTTTATGAATATATCAATAATTTGTAAAGGAACAAACGTTAACAATTAACTTGAAAGTAACCCTGTCAAAGCAAACGGACCCAGAGCCAAATTCGGGCATACGAGAGCTTTAAATGCACAATTGATTACACATGCCTATATGATAGATATCGACTAGGGTTTACAGTCTTAGGTTATGTTTGTTTCACCGGTACGATGCCGTTTGCTCCGTTTAGGAGCAAAACACACCCAATCGGTGCTTAAGTGCTTCTGAGAGATTTGCCAGGTTGGCATGCTCCCAATCGCATCAGACCCTTGAATTCCCACAGGATCTTTTTAGTCCAATGGAAATTCACATGAGGTAATTGGGGTTTTTTTCATTTTGTACCCTTCTTTATTTTTTTAAATTTTTCTTACTTTTTATTAAAAGTTTTCTTAAATTAACTAATTAAAATATAAATAGATTATATAATAATTAATTAATTGATAAATTAGTTTCATTCTAGAATTTATTTATTGTTTATATATTTTATATTTTCTATATTTGATGTATTATTTTATTAAATAAAATTTTAAATTATTATTATATAAATACAAAATTTTTAAAGAAATTGTTAAAAGTACAACCATATGATTATTTTAATACCTAAAATTGTTATTGACATGTATTGTTAAATTTTTTACTTAATATATATATATATATATACACACACACTATATTTTTTCTTTGTTTAATATATTATTTAGTACATAAAAATGACTTAATATAAAAATTAGTCCTCCAACTTATAAAAAAGTATCGTTTTGACCCTCATTCTTTTATTTTAAAAATTTTAAAGTTCAAAACCCAACTCGATGTAAAAGACAACTCAATGGTATTTTTGAAATTTATTATAAAAAAATAGATATTTAAAATGAATAGAACATTTTACTTAACTCGTACTTTTATATATATATATTATATATATAGATTATAGATCAACGAAACTATAGTTATCTGAGAAGAGCTGCAAGTTGAGAGAACAATTTCGGGTAAATTTAGCATTTCTGAACAACAATAATGGTTTGTACAAAAAAAAAAACTCAAAAAACAACAATAAAAGGGAAAAGTAAGTGCCTTTAAGGTTAGTAATGCAAAGATTATGCAAATAAAAGTTATTACATTGGTTACATCTTTTTGATAGGAAAGTCTAAAGCATTTTGGCTTAATCTTAAGCTCTTGGAAACAGTAGAACTTGGTTGATCATTTCGTCCAGATTCTTGTAAGATGATCCTACGGAATTGCCCGTGGCCTCCTCTGCTTTTCTCTTCCACTCTAAAGCTTTCTTCTTCATCTCTTTACCCTTTTCTCCTTCCATTAACTCTCTCACGAGGCTCTCAACTTCATCCCTCTTAACATCGCTGTTAACTTCCATTCCAATTCCCCATTTGGTGCAAGAATATCGGCAGTTGGTTTGTTGCTCTGCGAAAAATGGCCAACATGTCATGGGAACGCCGCCACATATACTTTCAATCGTAGAATTCCAGCCGCTATGGGTTAAAAATCCCCCAATAGAAGGGTGGCTCAGAACTTGTTCTTGCGGGCACCAAGTTGCCAAAAGTCCTCTGTCTTTTGTTTCCTCTATGAACTCTGCTGGAACAATTGCCGACTCACCACCAACAAGGTCGGGCCTGATGACCCACAAAAACGTTTGCTTACTGTTCGCAAGCCCCCAAGCAAATTCGGTTAGCTGATCAGCTGTCATGACCGTGATGCTCCCAAAATTCACGTAAACAACAGAGTTGAGCTTTTTTGAATCTAGCCATTGGATGCACTCCGACTCCTCCTTCCAAAGATTTGACCCAAGTTGTTTCAAATCATTGTCATGGACATGATGGTTCAGAAGAAGATGCAGGGGACCCACAGAGTAAACAGGCGGTAGCACCGAAGAGAGTGCTCCTAAAACTTCATGCTCCAATTCATCATATGTGTTCAATATTATCGCTGAGGCCCTTCGAGATCTTTCAGTTTCACGCACAAGGAATTCAAGCATAAAGAAATTTGGGTCGGTTGTTCTGATAAAAGTTGGAAGATCCTTCAACCTGATACCTTCCATCGCCGGTATCCAATCTATGACTGTGTCCAAGTATCCGTTTGTCAAATAGCTTTCCTCTGCAAATTAAAGATTACAAAAACAACATCAATATAATTCGTACCATATTGGAAACTAAACGTGACGTTAATTGAAAGGAATTTTAAGAAAGCTTTGTTTACCTTTGAGAGGTGTATAACCCTTTTCCAATAGCTGGGGATAGTGAACATAACCCAGAAAGCCGCATGCGCTGGTGGTCCAAAACAGAACTTCCGGGACGCCAAGTTCTTCAGCTGCATCAACAGTGAAACTCATGCAACCATCCGAAACAATGCAAGAGACAGGAGGAACGTTGGCCGAGGAAGAGTCGTTGAGCTTATGAAGAAGTTGTTTGAAGTGAGGCAAGCAGGTTTTGGTGGTGGACTCGCACAAAGATGGAATGTCTTGGGTGGCGTCGACATCAGTCGGGGGGAGGCCATCAGGAATGGTTTCGAAACGAAAGGAAGGGAGACCATTGAGGGCGTCAGGGCCTCTGGACTTGAGCAAACGTTTGTGATTGAACTCTGTGTTGACAAAGGTGACATGGAAGCCTCGGTGGTGAAGTATTTTGGCTAGCTTTAGCATGGGATTGATGTGGCCTTGCGCAGGGTAAGGAACACAAACCACATGAGGCTTAACTGTGAAACCCACAGAACCCATTCTCAAACTCTGAAAAACAAGTTCCAAAAACACTCAAAGCGAACAGCTGTTTATGAAGGAAAGTGATATGAACCCTGGCAGAGATTTCGATCCCTTTTTTATAGCCTTTAGAAGAAGGGAAATCATTTTCTACTAGCCTATAAGCAAGGAGAAAAATTACTGCAGGAATACAAATCTGTTCAAATATCTGAGGAGAAAAGGCCGAAGTCAAAAGTCAACTAAATCAGGCAACCCCAGAAAAAACAAAATAGATTACGAGTACTTTTGGTCGAGGGGGTGCCCCGTGCCTGCTGAAGTCATATTGACAAGAAAAAGAAATCATTAATTTATTGTTATTTACCCATTTGATCAGTAGCCCAGTTAGAAATTAGAATGACAAATCAACTATAAGTCGGCATACGAGCAAGCACTTCACCAAACATGGAAATGAAACACGGCATTTTCCATTCTAAAAGTTTTTTACTATTATTATAATATAAGATAATAAATAATTATCATGAATTCTCCAATGACAAATTTGAAGGACTTTCACAGGCTCATCATCTGACAACTGCTGAAAATTTTTATTTTATCTTATCTTATTGGGGTATGTTGTTGCCCTTAAAAATACAGAGAAAAGGTAAATACTCCTTCTACATCAATCCATTTTTTTTAAAAAAATTTTCAATTATGTTAGACTTGATATAGAGATTTGGGAAACACAGTTAACGGAATTTTTGTTCTATATTTTATATCGAAAATTTTTACAATTTTTGTAATATTGGTATTACAAATGTACAACTACTCTCTGGATTGCAGAAGTTGGGAGGTGAATGAGTGAACATGAATTGCTACTTAAAACTAATGTGGCTGTCTCATTTAAGAATGTATGCACGTGCTGGTTCAATTGGTAAAGCTTTTTTTTTTTTTTGAAGGCGGGTTCAATTGGTAAAGTTTGTTTGCCATTTCACTATAAAATATAATCTAGACTAGATTTGAGTTACGTTGGTGATCCTTTATTAATGTTATTTATATAGTGGTCCTTCGTTGGTACTATACAACTGTAGAACATCTTAAAGGTCTTTTAAGAACATATGAAATTCCGTTCTTCAAAAAAGAAAAACAAGAAGTAATAATATAGATTCAAATCCTCATTTCTCTAAATAAAAATAATAAAAAGAAAAATTTTTAATACAACAGTATCTTCTAAACCAACAAGAAGAAGATTACGTAATTATTCACATTAGTTATTATAATTTGTAATTAATAACCCAAACCCATAACATATAAGTAATGTCGATTTTTTTTAAAGGAAAATGTCAATATATATAATTATTCTCACGTTAATTTATAGAACTATATTTTAGAAAAAACAAATTATATGTGCCATAATTAATTTATGATTTATACATACATACATATATATTAGAAAGTGACCCGGGCTACGTCCCGGGAATTTTTTATTAATTTTAAGGATTTGAATTTTATTTTTTAAAAATATAAGAGGACAAGTATTAATAATACTTTAAGATCAGTCCATATAATCATATATTAATATTATATGTAAACCAAAATGTAATATAAAATATATATATATATAATCGTTTTGATATACATAGATAATGTTAATTAATTAATAATAAAACTACATATCTAAAATATTATACAAAGTTGAAAATTTTGATTAATAATTTAAATAAAAATATTTGCTAAAAAAATTAAATAAAAATATATTAATCAAATATTAACTCTTTGATAACAAATAAATTTTAATAACATATACAATATACAAAAATGTGAAAAAAATTTCTTAAACCCAACAAAAATCACCCAGTTAAACATTTTTTTAGATTTATTAAGTGTGAAAAAAATCCTACAAAAAATATATTAAAAATTTTCAAAAATAAAAGAAAGCACCAAAATTTTTGAAAAAAAAGGAGAGAAATAGCTAATAGGCTTTAGTCAAAAAAACCAAAAACAAAAAAAAAAGTGACAATTGCACATCCTTTTCCTTTAATATACTTGAACTTTTCTACAGGGAGTATATAAATATATATACATGTTCACATAAATATGATCCCATATAAGGGTTTTTTTAAAAGTAAAAAAAGACTAATAGATGAAGATAATTATATATCTTTGCCAGTTGCCACTTGCCAAGTTGTTATATATATTTGTATATACCCCAACATCAAGGGAAATTAGATGGTCCACTCCACATGAGAGAGGTCCAAGATAGTGGCTATACCTTGAAATTGGAAATTTCATTCTTCATTTTCTTTGAAATCTAACTTCTCATTAGATTAAGATTAAATATCTAAATACAGATCAGCAATATGCATCTTAATTATGTATAGTCATTGTTATAGATGTAACCATCGAAATTCCATTATTACTATCTTCTTTATTTATTATATTAATTTGCATACATCCCTTCACTTGATAAACCCATTATGTTATGCAGATAAAATCCAAAAAAACCTCTTGAGAAAGTACCTAAAAGAGCCCTCTTAGTTTGAAAATGTAACATTTCCCTCTTTGAGCCATCAATTGCTGTTAGTCAACCTATTAATAAAAATTAAAATTCTAAACCGAAAAGGGACAGAACCAGTAGCCTGAAAATTGAAGAGAGAAGAAACCTGTGAAGTTTTGTGATGAGAAATGGAATAAAAGAAGTAGTTTAGAATTTTAATTTTTATTAACGGATTGACTAACAACCATGGATGGTTCAAGGGAGAAATATTACAATTTCAAACTAGGAGGGCCTGTAACCCAAAAAATAAAAGTTAGGAGGGTCTAAGTGCATGTCTTTTAAGTGTTTTTCCAAGAAACTTTTCGGATTTTATCCTTATACCCATGTTGTGTGAACAGATTTTGCCAAGTAAATTTTTATTATATACTAAAAGAAGTTTTTTTTTTCGTTTTTTTTTGTGAGACTAAAAGAAGAAGTTAATTCTGACAAATGAGATACAACAATTTTCTATTCAGAAAAGATTATGAATGACGGCAACCACCTAATAGAAAGCAAATGCCGCCTTTTCTCTATGTACGCATTGGCAATTATGGTTGTGATTACTGATTAGTGAGTTAAATATTACATAATCATGACGAGATGAATAATATGCTCAAACACAGTGGTCAAGAAATTAAAGAAAAATCCCATTATCAGTTGCAATCTCACTAGCTCTTTCGAATTATTACTCCCTCTGTTTTTTATTATTTGACCCGAACCTAATATTCTTTTTTATTTGTCTTTTTATTGTTTTAATAAAGTATTAATTATTCATATCCAAACTTATCATTTTTTGAAATTGTAAGAACCATTAAATGCAATAGTTATATATTAAGTCAACTAACTTGTAAAAATCAGAGATAATAAAATAGGCTTAGAGTAAATTTGAAAAATAAAATAAAATTTGTATAGAATTTTATTACTTAACTAACTTTTGTAATTAAAGATATTCGGTTATTAGGGTCATATATATATGAATGGAGATAGTACCATTTATCACATTTTTAACATTTGCAGCACTTAACAATAAAAAAAAATCATCATTTTCCCGATTTGTTCTCTCTTCTCTTTTACCTTAATTCTTTGTTTTTATTATAAAATAAATATATCCTTAATTAAACTAAATCTATATCTTAAATTAATCTGGTCGACTGCATTTATATTTCTTCTGTCTCAAAATATGTGTCACTTTTGAAAAAAATATTTGTTTTAAAATATTTGTCACTTTTATAAAACGAAAGTAAAACTATAAAATCTTACTTAAAATTACTCTTGTTATTTAATACATGTTTCCTCTTTATCATATCCTTTTAACTAAGTAAAGGAAAAGTTAAATTATAAGTAAAATAGATAAATAAGTAACAAAGATATAGAATTTAACAAAAAAGTAATTTTCTTGATCTTATAAAACAATTAAAAGTACCATAGGACAAAGGAAGTACTTTTTTAGTTAGTTAGTAAGATATTATTTTGAAAACAAGTTTATCGAACTCAGAGTGAGGATGGGGGTGGGAGCCAATTTTTGTGTTTTGACCATGCAGTATGCGTTTCAAATTCAATTATTAGAAAGTGAAAGGCCTTCATTTGTAGATTTTAGTTTATTAATCAAAGCTTTGTGGTTTTATCTACTAAAACATAAAAAAATATGTGAATTTACAAAAATACTCATTTTATTTCAAATTTCTTTTTTTTATTTGCTATTATGACCTTTTAGTTATTTTACATTTTATTTTTTAATCTATATTCTTAAAATGATGGGATCCACCCACATACACAATCATTATTATATTATAATATATAAATACTATTATATATTATAAATGCTACTAACAATATATACACACACATAAATACATACAATATACATATATATATATACATACATATAATACTACTAATTTTAAGAACAAGTTTATATATTTATGCTATTTAGAATGAACAGAGATATTGAGAATTCAAAATAAATAGGAATACTGTTGATAACATCTTTTGTCAATCATTTAAATATGATAGAATTAAACTTATTTTATTTTGCTTAATTATATTTTAGAAAATTATCTCATACACTGATAGTATAGTTTTTTAACTTCACAAGTGGGGTTAGAGGATTGACATGTATTTTTATAAGGTATATTTTTATATATTTTTTTATTAATTAATTAAATAGTAAAGTATGTGTCATTTGTCTAACACTGCATGTAGAGTTAAAAAACTCCATTATTGGTGTATGAAAGTTAAACTCTTATACTTTACACTATTATTATGATTTATAATCTTAATATGATTGTTAAGTTATTAATGTAAATTTAATACAAATTAAAATAAATTAAATTAATTTTAATTATATTTATATTTTTATACTTATCTCGATTTTTATATTTAATTATCTTAAATAAAATTAAATAAATAAGAATACAAAACCCTCTGCGAAACGTCCGTACATGACTAATTTTCAAAAAAAAAAGTGAAAGGCCTTTGTGGACGACAACTCGATCAAGCCCCTTGAAGAGGCCGACACGTTACGGCTAGCTAGCCAAGGCCATTGCCTTTTGTTTGCAATAGGCAAGTAAGAGTAGTCTTTCCCACCCCACATGAGCATCAGCAACTTCGGCTTTCAGCGACGCAGCCTCTGACTTTTGGTTTATGGCATTTTTGTCCCATTCATGCATGTATAAAAATCGTTGAGGTACGTGACACAACCGAACTCATCTCAATTCTCATCTCTTCTTTTCCTTCAGTTCCGCAATCAGATTAGTTTGTGTCGACGACATCTGGCAAGTATCGCATTCATTTCAATGTTACTGTCATATCCGTCACCCAACCAAAAGATCAGGAACAAATTATTATCATAGCAACAAAAATCAAAGTAACTTTCCCTTCTTTTTAAAAAAATATTTCTTGACCCTTTTATATTTAATCTGTCTACAACCTTCTTAATGTTATTTCTTTTTTGTATCAAACTCTTATGAGTATTTTTAAATCCTATAATTCAAGCTTTTGAGTTTTGACGATGGGTCTGCTTGCAGTTGCAGACGCGGTTTGCAGCAAATTTACGTGTTATTAGAAGTAATAATATTTTATTGCATTTAAAACATTGAAAAAAAAAATGTTGACGCATTTCCATGCAGGAGATCCATGTTAATCAAAAGTCCCAAAAATAAAAAGTCAAAAGATTTTACCATATATACAACAAGGGAAATGAGAGGCCAAACCTTGACTATCGGAGAATAGAACCCCCTGATTAATAATTAATAATTAATAATTAATAATTGTAGTACCTAATCGGAATTGGCTTCTTTTTTTTGTTAATTATACTTTCCTCAATCCCTAAAACGAGAAAAAGGAGTTTCCTTGAAGTAGTAGTAATAGAAAATTGTACATATTTGATCAATTGTTCAATTAGAGCAGTTAAGCTAATCAATTCAAGAAACTGATGAATCTAGAGATGAAATTCATTTGCAATTGGTGTATTGAGAATAAGAAATTAATCCCACATTGAATAAATTGTCTTCTCTCACCAAGACAAAATTAAATAACCTTAATTTCCTTCTTCTCTTCAACCTGAGGATGCATAAATTGTTGTTGACTCAAATACTCAAAGTAATTAATTAAATTAACAATTTGTCTTGCGCTAACACTGTGCGTATATATGAAATTTAATTTGATGAATTCGTTAAGAGTGAAATAAAAAATACTGATACGATTTTCATCTATAACTTCACAAATAATAATTAAATAAAATTTAAGAAATTAATAAACTTTTATATGGGAGAAAATAAAAGGAAATTAGAAAGTAAAAAAAAATGAATATTAGCACAATTTTTAAAACATTGAATTAGAAAAAAAAATTTAAATTCTCACATTTAATTATTTCAACAAATGTAAAAAGTATTAAAAAAAAGAAGTTTTTTTTTTATAAAATTGTGAAATAATCCACTCTTGAAACTATCAATTGCTAACTTAAATGTCAAAAAAGAGATTTCAATATAGCATTGATTTCTTTAATATAAAATTATAATTCAGCCAAATAAGTAGATACTTTATGCAAATTAGAGGGGCTGAAATGAAATATACTATGGGATAAAAATAAGATATACTAGAAAAATTGCATGCGTTTTGTTGCAGGACAACTTAAATTTCTTTGTTATCATGAGATCAAATGAATAAAACAACAAATTAAAATTGAAAACCCTATTACCATTATTATTACTCTCCTCTTCCCTTTCTATTTTTTATCTTTGAGTTTCTTCAATTTTCTAATTCCCATTTTCTTTGCTCTTCCTATTATCTTCTATTTTTCTCATAACACTTATCATTTTATTATCTTTGATTAAATCTTTTTGGAAAAATAAAAGTCTATGAAGAAATATCAAAAGAATTTTCATCTCCTGGTTATTATAAAACTAAAACTAAAACATCACTTAATTTGGATAAAAATAATCTATAAAAAGAAAAACCATTTTTCTAAAAAGAAAGCATGAAAATATCTTTTTATCCCTTAAATTTCTCTAGAAATAGCTAAATTGTCAATGTATAGGGCTAAAAAAGGGATTTCTAAACAACATTAATTATCTTTACATGAAATTACCAGAAAGTCTAGTAAGGGCAAAGAGCCAAAAAATGGATTTAATTAGTGATAGAATTAATATATAATTATAGATCAGTATAGATGCTTATAATAATTATCATTGAAGCGGAATAAAAAACAACAAATTTCTTTTCTCGTCTGAATTTTCCCTTCATTGAACTTGGAGTCTTAAAAATACTTTTGCGATGAATTCCACAAGTTAAGGTAAATAATGCAAATATAGCTTGGTAGTCTCCGCATGGAATTGAATTTTTCTTAACATTTGAAAGTTCCTTTGTTTTTAGGTATATGTGATATTGATAGTTATAGAACACGAGGCAACACTTTTTCCGTGTTAATAAAATCCCATTCCACCTCTTCGTAGAGTCCTGCAAAACAAAATCTCAACTTCAAAACGCAAGTTTGATATATTTACAAATTTGTCATTTATATAATTAATTAAAGATTTCTCTTTTATATGTATATGTATATCTATATATATACACATATGTTTATACAGTCAATATTTTGAAGCATTTTCCTAGTAAAAGAATGAGGTATACGTATGAGCAATTGAACATTTTATTTTCTTTTCTCACCAAAAAAAAAAATTTCCTTAAATTTTAGCATTGGTTTTTTTTTTTTTACAAATTTTCATATTTTTCTAATTGGGCCAGCGTCCCTATGGTAAGAGCTGTGGAGTGGTCAGCAAACAGTTGGACTCTGTTTAATACCCTAAAACAAACTATGGTCCACACTATGTTGGCACAATTATGAGCCCATGATAATGGGTTAATCTCCACGAGCCTATCCTACCTAAGTTTAGCCATTCTTTCTTCGGATCAAGAATCAAGACGTCCGGGACCTCTACCCCTTCGGCCTGCTGGCTAAGAGGCTTGAGAGTCATCAAGGTAGGGGTTCGACCCTGTCATCTCCTCCTTGGGTCTTAGTATTAGTACCCCGTTTGTAACCCAAAATAAGAATCAAGACGTCCGAGGAACTAGGGCTGTTCAAGCAACCCGAAAAAATCGATAATCGAATCGAACCGGTAACAAGATTAGGGTTTTAGAATGTTCATATAAAAACCAAATGAAGCGAATGGAACCCGAATAAACCGAATAAGCTAAAATTTTAAAAAATACTTGATTTTATTAGCCTAAAATTAAAAGACCCAAAATTTTTATAATCTTATTTGAACTTTTATAAAAAAAAAGTTTAAAATTTAATGGATTTCAACTACCCGAAAACCCGTAAAAAAATTCAAACCGAATTAAACCGAAACGTTAATATAATAAAATCTTAATATCTGAACCGAACCAAACCATTTATACCCCTATGAAAAACCACTAGGGATTGATTTAACTGATTGGTTCTCTCACCTTAATGGGAGTATTCTTATTTCTGTATGATGTTCGAACCCAACCTGTGATCTGCTAGCGTCACAGGCGGAGCTACATGGCTTTCAACGGGGTCAAGTGACCCCACTAAACTTTGAAAATTTAACAAAACATGTACGTTTAATGGCGTTTTGAGGGACATTTGTCTAAATTGAACCCACTAAAATTTGTAAAAATCTGTAAAAAAATGGTTTATGACCCCCATTAACAATTAAATAAAAACTAGAATTACTTAAAACTTAATTAAAATTATGTCAATGGCAGAGGCCAAAAAAAAAATATATGTCAATGGCAAGAAATTTACTTTGGATAAAAGTGAAATTTGAATAAGTTTTAAAAGTATAATTTATATTAAACCAATAGTAAAAGCTTTTTATTAGTAAAATATCATTATTATTGTTCTATATTAAAGTTTTTTTAAAATTATTAACCCCATTAAAAAAATTTTTTGACTCCGCCACTAAGCGTTAACTTTCAAATACACAATTAATTCTTTTTTTTTTTGTAATAAAGGAACTTTCATAACTAAACAGAAATAATAGTGCGAAACATAAAGCAATCATTCTCATCTCAGAGGAGCAAGTAATTCAAAATACATATCTTTTTCTCCTTTACATTACATGTTACTATGTTAGAATGATCTCCTCCACATTAGAAGAACTGGAGAACTAAGAAAAGCAGGCCAAGAATATAACAATACTCGATCAAGGGGAAAGTATTTCTGAAATCTATCACCCTCTTTTTCGTGCTTGAAAATTACCAATGACTTCGTTGTATTGCCAGTCATGTCTTAAGGTTTTGTTGGCTTTGGGTTCGGAATATACGTGTTATAGTATAGCCCAACTTCTGATTCCGAGAGTAAACTTGGCATTGTAATTAACAGAGTAATTAGTCTTAATTCCATTTTTATACTAAAGTAAACAAAATAATAATAGTAATAAAAGGTATTTACACATATAGCTTACGTTATTTTACAAATGCAAACCAAATTAATTAATTTCCCTGACACAAGCGTTGAACACTGGGAGGTGACAGGGTCAAACAAGGCTGGCAACAAGTACTTCCTTCCATTGACACCTTGGGCATTGTAGCTAGCACCGGTGGTTCGATCCACCAATAGCTCACCAGCATAACCAGGATAGGCCCCTTTCCCATAGACGCCCGGGCAAGCCGACGCTGCCTCCAGCTGAGCGCCAGGCGAGCCCAGGAAGTACCCATTTCCGTAAGGATTCGTTACGGCCCCAGACAAAAGGCTAGCTATGTTTATGATCATACCATCGACACCCACGTCTCCGTTGGGTGCAACAAGTGGCGCGGTTTGGGGTCCGTAGATGGGCTGGTGGAATGGCCACGCGCATTGGCCCGGACATTGGGTCACAGAGTTTCCAACCCAGATAAAGACGGATTTTGCCTTGGCGTTTGAGCTGTGAAACCCGCAGTTACTCATGCAAAGGCCTTCGACAGACACGTCTTCGGCTGTCAAGACAAGAGTTAGCCCACCAGGTTTCGAATGGACTCGCCCGGCCAGCCTGGAAATTTGGGACTTTTTCAGGATTTTGCCAAGGGAGCAGTTCCTGTCTGTGACTTGGTTTGCCAAGACAATACGGGCATCCTTTTTGCCAGCTTTTCTCATGTAAGTTTGGATAGTGTTCCACCATTTAGAGACGGGTTCTGCAGGGGAGGGACCCAAGTTTTCCTCTTTTGGATTGAGAGAGAGCAAGAAATCAGCAATGATGGATTTCTGAGCTGGTGAGAATTCACCATACCAAAGAATGGAGACGGGGAGATTTCCTTCAAGCAATGCCCCTTTGTGGTAAGTCAGGGCCGTGGGTGGTGACTGGTATAGAGAGGTTAGCTTTCTTGCTCCAAGACAGACATTAGGTAAGCTTAGGTAAACAAATACAATGACAAGAGCCGGAGGGATTGTTTTGGTTAACTGATAGAAACCCATTCGTAAAGACTTAAAAAATTGGTAGAGCTAGATACTGAAAGATTCTGAGGAGAAAAATTGAAGAGATTTTTTAATTTGGTTTGGGGATAAGAGAGAAGGGGGTGTATTTATAGGTGAGTATGGTACATGCACTGGGAAAGGGGAGGTGTTGCGCGGTAGCTTTCATTGGCAGCTACGCAGTTAAAATACAGAGATCACGAGAACCGGGAAAAAGATAAGATTAAAGAGGGAGACATCTGGCGAGAATCTCCCTTTTTTTGAAAGCATTTTAATTAAATTTGCATGGAGATTGGTAGACTTAGCTAATGCTTACATCGATTTCACAGCTACCAAAATGGCAAGGAAATAAAGGTCCCTACCACAGAATACAAATTCGATGGACAATGGGAGGTTGGAGAGCTATGGGCAGCATGTGTTTTTTAAGCTCTTACCTAGGCTGTTTCGCATTTTGTTTCACTTCAGTTTTAAGAAATTTTCTTGGATCCATGCTCTTATCTTATTATTGTTGTTGTGCTTGTTCGCCCATTCTTACATAATAAAATTTGGTTTTCATTTCAAATACTTATCCAAATCCAATTATACCTTTCAAATATCTCTTGAAATCTAATGCCACCCTCTCTGATCTCAAGCTCAAATACAATTCTTCGAATAACCAATCTGTCATTCAAATCCGAAATCCCGAAAATGATGTTTTAAACTCTAATTAACCATTGAATAGAGATTAAAGGATATCTATAAATGTGTCCACGTTTAATTAGTTCCTGTTCCGATTTTTAGAATTTTGGAACCAAACTAGAACTGCTAGATAGCACTTCGGTTCCGGATCCACTTCTAAAACGGTTCTTGTTCATCAAAATTTGTACGGATGTTCAAGATGCACTGTTCTGATCCAAAAGATCTTTATGTAATGCCCATATTGTTGCAGGTAAGGGTAGCTTCATCATTTTAGTTCGTTTGTCTACAGCCCAAAAGTGCAGTGTAGTGTCACATCAGGGAATTCCAGAACATTTGGTTACTCAAAACTGAACTGCTCCAATAAGAATTACTAGAAGCAGGCAGAGCGTAGCCTCCCAATCCATAAGCTCTGTAGGGTCGGATGCCATGCCTGATATTGCGAGTGGTTCATCAGACATTTAATTAATCAGACTTAACTTTAATCATGAGAAATAATTACCAAAACCACACCAAATAAATAAAGGCTCTTATCCTACCAATCTACCGGTATTAATTTTCCCAATCTATAGTCCAATAATGCAAGCATGCTAACACAAATCTGAAGAAGCCAGAAGTCAGGTAGTACTTTGCCGTAAGCATATAAACGATTAATAAGAAATCACTCTTTACTATTATTGTAAAGCATATCATTAATTCCTCATTTAAATTAAGCTGCAGGAACCCTTATTAATTAATACTAATACAACGTTTTTTCACTTCTTCTTCTTCTTCTTCTTTTCTTACTTCTCGTTAATCTATTTGATTGATTATTGAAATTACTTTCGATCGTTTGTGTTGATATTGTTTTACTGTTTTTCGCCTTGTAAATTAGTTATATCAACCGAGTCCTGTAGTACTCATTTAATATCATAATCCGAGAGAGTTTTAAACATGAGCTGAAACGAAGATTATTCAACTTGCAATTGATATGTATATATATATATATATATATATACAAGGACAACTAAACATCTCTAATTACCATCTTGAACGACAAAACAACAACCTTCACTTAAATTGATCCTTCGTTTTATACTTTTATGGATTTTTAATTTTCTATTAATTTGTCTATGTCTATGTCTATGTAATGGATGAGTAGTAACACATTTTCTTCACTTTTTCGGATTAATTGACCAAAATTAAAGTTAGAGTTTCAAAGCATCGCTCGTGCACACAGGTTTAAGTATTCAAAAACTTGGTGATCATGTTTGCAAGGATGGGAACAAAGCAAGCTCATCAGCCTTCAGACAGGCTGGATGCTCTGCTCAAGCTCATCGGATGCTGCTGCTTGGCGGCATCCAAGGTGTCCAACTGAGGCGCAAGCGGAATATAATACTACTCCTTCACACACTTCTTCAAGGCTTATCAATATAAATATTATGTAGCAGCAAAAAACATAGACTGAAAATAATATGCAAGTGTGCAATGCTGCGCTGGTAACTTTTGAACCATTTTAAAGTTTTAAAATAACCTTAAAATATCTGTGAGTTGCCACAGCTAGAGACGGCAAAGAATAGCAGATTCCCAGCACTGAATTCCAATTGCTGCCAATAATTGAATGATCAAAAATCTCTCTCTCTCTCTCTGTCCCCCTCTCTTATTGTAAAGTCAGCCTATACAGCGTAGACTCGAGCTGGAAAAATGGAAGAGTTGACATTATCAGAACAATCTAGGCTTAGCAGCTCTAGTGCCGTCCTTCCGAGAAGGTGAGGTATATTGACTTTGGAGCATCTGGTTTACAATTAATTGTTGGTTTCTAAAGTCTTCTGCTGCAGCTTTGAGCTCATGAATTGCTTGAAACGAAGGCGGCTGGAAAGAATGGGAGCATATGACACTCAGACCAACATTAATATTCTGTGCCGTCCAGGCTTCACACGTATATTGTATAATCTAGTAGGCAACGACCAACAAGCATACATTTTTAGCCCTCCATGAACGTGTACATGTTTCCAATTAATATGCTGATTCAGCATGGTGAGTCAATAGCGACATTGTCATATAGTACAAAATTAATATAGGTTCTCTCACAGCTGTAAGAGTCAACATTAATCGAATTGGAAAATCACCCATCTCTTGCTTACTCCTTAATATAATGAGAAAATTTCATCATTAGACGATGAGTTCCTCTATATATGTAATGTTTCATTTTCATCATAACTTAGAACAATTTAAGAATATTATTTCGTTTGACTTACTTTCTTCCATATTTATAGATCATGATCTTAACTGGTTGAACGTTGTGATTGAACAAACTAACTTGTAATTCTCCAAAAAAGAAAAGAAAATTTTACCCAAAATTGAGGTAAACGTACAGCTATATATATAAGCCATCCAGATTGCAGACGTTGATGTACGTAGGATTACATGAGATTTAGTCAAAGATTTCACGTCCAAAATTAACATTACTTAGACTTTAGTTTTTTTTTTTGGTTGAAATTACTTAAACTTTAGTTGCATGATGATGGATATGACTTAATTAGAATTTTTTTTCGTCAGAAAAGAGAGAAATCATCTATTGCTCACAAAAGAATCAGGGAGCGTTCCCTACAGAGTCTGGGACGTGGTCCCTTAAATTACAATTCCTGAGAAAAGATATTCTCATTTGATCAACAAGGATGTCCAAATTAATACTGGGAGAAGGATCATCAAAAAGCACAAAAGAAATTTTGAAAAGGATTTTGAATTACAGAGAAGGGCTTAGATTCTGTAAAGGACCTACCTGACTCGTGCAGCTACAAAATTTTAAACAAATTTTGTCATTAAAAAAAAAAGGTGAAATAGTTCTGAGGGTGTGACTGACATGTCTGCAAGTATGTGACAAGGCAGCTATTATTGTCCAGTGATGAAAATACCCATCAGACACGCTGCAGTACCGACTACATACTCCTAAGTTTCGAGTCTTTCGGGACTTTAGGGCATTGTAAGTAGACACATAGGCAACCGATTCAAATGTAATTGCATTAAGATAGAAAATCATGTGATCTTAGTATTTATTTAACTAATAATGATTAACAAATTAATTAGCATGCCTCGTGATTGCTACTGCTAGCTTATGGATAATGTTTAAGCTCGTGAATTTAGGGTAAGATAGGATGACGTTACATGTTTATTTATTTATTTAACTTATTGTTCAATACTAAACTATAGTTTTAAATTAATTGGGTCTTATTAGATCACCTTTTTATTTGAAGCAAAAGGGAAATTATGCACAAATTACAGTAGTGGTAGTATTATTTACCAAAGATAAAGTTAATTGGATATATAGTCTAAAGTACGTACCTAACTACTTTATGAAATATTAAGGTTATATTTGGTATATAAAAATATTTTCTATTTTCATTCTCTAAAAATACAAAGAAATCACCATCTACAACATGTATAATTTATAGAAACGTATGTATATTTTAGAAAATGAAAATGAAAATGGATCTAAAATTAAGAACAATTTATTTTAAATTTTATTTTTAGGTCTATTTTTATTTTCATTTTCTAAAACATGTATACACTTTCTCTTACAATACATATCTTAGATGATATTTTCTTTATATTTTCTAGAGAATGAAAACAGAAACTGTTTTCTCATATAAAACATAATTTAATAAGCTTGGCTTAAAATGAAAATGAGCTGCTGTAAAAGACTAAAGTTAATAGTATTAGACAAAAAAAAAAAAGAAGAAGAAGGAACAAGTAATAGTTGCCTCTCTCTCCATTTAATTTAAAGACAAACAAAAAAGAATATTATACAAAAGTAAAAAATTGTCTTTATTTGTGTGCAAAAAATATTTTTAATAAGGAAAAATGGACCCAAAAACCAATAATCTCAAATCCTAAATCAGCTAAAAAAATTTATTATTTGAATTAAGAGTATTCTTTTGAATTTAGAGTGTAAAAGATAAAATTTTCTTAATAAGATGTGCTTTAAATGAATCAACTATAGATAAAAAAGAACATGAAAAATAAAATCCTTCTAATAAGGTACGTTTTCAAAAAATTAAATTTATATCTTCACTCTTACGAAAACAACTATTGTTATCACATTGATCAATATTTTATTAGTAAAATTCCATCTCAAAAACAAAGTTATTAAAGCTACTAATGAATCACAATTAGTGTTAATTACTTTCAAAAATCAACCAGCTATGAACTACCCATTGTGGAAAGAATTTTTAGTTTTTGCTATATCCTGCCAATTTCCATTCTTTTGAATTCCTTTACTTGGCCAAAAAAAATTCCTTTACTTGAATTAAAGAGCCTTATAAATTTTGGACCTCAAACTCGAAACACCATTTTTCTTGGTTGAAAAACTCGAAACCTTAAACCAACCCCAACGTTCACCTGCACATTTGCCTGCCTGGCTGCCTCGAAACAAATACACCAACTCTTCCAATTTTTCAAAAATGTGGGGCGGGGGAAAAAGGGCTGGGCTGGCTGGCAATGGCTGGCCCTGGCGAACCACTGCGACTCTACAGCTGTAACTTCGGCTCGTGTTAGCTTGATCCAGCTAAGACTATTTACTAATCGCTTTTTCAGTTTTTCTCGACCTCACGAGCCTTTTGTGCCGTTTTTAAGAGCAGTCTGGCGCGTACTCTCACGTGCCATTCGCCTAGGATACCCACGCTAAACTTCTTTTGCCCACTCGCTGACCGCCAGCTGGATCAGACCACCCTTCCCAATAAAATTTACTCCAGCCTGTCTTTCATAACGTTTGTCCACTTGCGTTTTCTCGCATTTACCCTTACCACTTTCCGTAGTGTATAACAAAGCCAAGGTTCTTTTGGTCAATACGATGTGTATAAGCTGTACTGCTTTCTGGCTTGTAGCTAGGAAAAGAGGTCACAAAAAACCTCGATACACGCGATTGACTGGAAACTGAAGGCCACGGCCTTATTTGATTGGTGCGTGTAAGCAAATGATCCGGTAAGAGAAGGAAAGAGAAAAGAAAAAGTGTTTGCCCTTTTTCTCCTTTTGGATTACTGGCGAAGTTGCTACTCGTAAACGGGGAAAGGAGAGCCCAGCTCTGATCACTTGCACTTGGCTTTATCGTCTGTTTCTCTGCAGGTTCCCTTACATCACTTAAATCTTATTTTTAATTAAAATTAAATTAACTAAAGTTCAATAAATAGTCTTTTTCAAGCCTATATATAATACCCATTCCACTCTCTCGAATCCACAGCTCAAAAACAAAAACAGCACAAACTCAAAGCTATCTCAGCTTGTTCTTTTCCTGTTCTAATCGTCGTGTCAAAAAATGGCTTCTTCTGTTACTAAAAGTGTCCTAAAATTTTTCTTTTTGATCTCATTGTTTCAAATCTCTTTGGCCGCAAGGGAGCTGAGTGAACTGGTGCTAGACCAGCCTCAGCTGTTGACATACCACAACGGTCCTCTCCTTACAGGCAAAATTGCTATCAATCTGATTTGGTATGGCAAGTTCAAGCCATCCGACAGAGCTATTATCTCTGATTTTGTCACCTCCCTTACATCTACCAAGCCCCCTTCTCAAAACAACCAACCCTCGGTTGCCCAGTGGTGGAAAACCACCGAGAAATACTACCACCTTACCTCTAAGAAATCCTCTCTTTCCCTGTCTTTGGGAAAACAGATTCTTGATGAGAGCTACTCGCTTGGAAAATCACTCAAAAACAAACAAATTGTTGATTTGGCCTCAAAGGGTGACCAAAAGAATGCTATTAACGTTGTCTTGACAGCATCTGATGTTGCCGTTGAAGCGTTCTGCATGAGCCGGTGTGGGACTCATGGGTCTGCCTTGGGCTCAACTGCTGGTCACATCAAGGGCAAGAAGTATTCCAAATTTGCTTACATTTGGGTTGGTAACTCTCAGGCCCAGTGCCCTGGTCAATGTGCCTGGCCATTCCATCAGCCAATCTACGGACCACAAAACCCACCTTTGATTGCACCAAACAACAATGTGGGTCTTGATGGTATGGTGATCAACTTGGCTAGCCTCATTGCCGGGACCGTCACGAACCCTTTTGGAACTGGCTACTACCAGGGTGACGCCGAGGCTCCCTTGGAAGCTTCATCAGCTTGTCCTGGAATTTATGGTAAAGGGGCTTATCCTGGCTATGCTGGAAACCTGCTTGTCGACCATACAACCGGTGCTAGCTACAATGCTCATGGTGACAATGGAAGAAAATATTTGCTTCCTGCTTTGTATGATCCTACTACATCAACTTGCTCAACATTGGTCTGAAAATTTGAAGCAGGGATTAGCAATAATTAGTATCAGCAGTATTGTACACGGGTTATAGATAAGGATGTAATTCTTTTATTTGTTAATTAATTTTGCTTATGGAGATTATAATATATCAGCAAACTACTTTGGTTTGCCTTTTTCAAAATTGATCTAGTTCCATTTACTTTTGAGTTTTGATCTCTAATCAGCTGATTAACTGTCAATTTTTTTAAAGCCATCCCAACGTTTTCATTTTCCTGGTTTCTACTTTCAAACAATTGGTACGAGATTTGGTCAAGAATCTAGGCAAACTTGACTTCGAGAAACTTTATTTCTGCTTTTCCAGTTATCTTGGCCCAGCTAAGGAAGAAAAAGTAGATGGTATGTATATATGTTGGAATGTCGACTGAAAAGAAAGGCTCCGGTTGCCAGCAAGAATGGGACCCTATTAGGAACAATGGTCATTTTCAAGCAATTATTCACCCAAGCAAGTGCCTTTTTCGCCAAGCACATGTCTTGTCCTAATTTTTTCTCTTTTAAACTATGTATCTTTCCTGGGTATAGGCCAAAAGCCAAATGAAAAAGATGTTGCTTTACATTGGTGAGATAAATGTAGCAGTGTGATGCTATATGAAGAGCTCAATATATAAAAGAAATTTAAAGAACTCACCCCGATCTTCCAATTCAAATGAGAAAGGAGTAAATTACCAATATACCATTAATGGAATAACGAAGGTAATTAATAATTCTCTTTGTCCACAAACATGTTAAAAGTAGTATTTAAGGACCGTTTGGTAATTATGAGATTTTATCAGGTAAAATGATATAGTATCTCATGTCTTTTTCTTTTTATCATGTTTAGTTCAAAATTAATATTACCAAGATTTTCTTTTCCCCTTGTTTGATTTATTAGAGCACATTATTAGACATCCACGGTTTATAATAATGAAATTTCAAAAATAACCTCTCTAATAATTTAATAATTTAATTATTTTGATTAATTAATTAATTAATTTATTACTTGTTTTTATTAGTTAATTAATTATTTAGTTTATTATTTCATTCAATTAATTAATTATGATTTCATTTATTATTTAATCTAATTTAATTATTTTTATTGATTAATTAATTAATTAGAAATTAAATTAAAACATTAAATTAAATTAAATAATTACATTAAATAATTAACTTAAGAATTAATTAAATAAAAAAGCAATTAATTAATTAATTAATCAAAACTAAATAATAAAAAAATTAATTAAATTAAGTAATTAATTAATAAATTAAATGAAATTATTAATTAAATAATAAACACAAGCAACTAATTAATTAAATAATTAAAAAATAAAATTAATTAATTACTTGTTTTTATTATTAAATTATTTTATTTAATTGTTTTATTTTTTAAATTAAATTAAATAAAATAATTATTTAAATAAATTAGATCAAATAATTAATGAAATAATTAATTAAATAATAAAAAAAGGAATTAAGTAATTAATCAAAAAAAGTAAATGATAAAGTCAATTAATTAATTAAATAATAAGTAATTAAATGAAATAATTAATTAAATATTAAAAATAAGTATTTAATTAATTAATAAAAATAATTAAATAATTAAATGAAATAATTAATTAATTAATAAAAATAAGTAATTAATTAATTTTATTTTTTAATTATTGAATTTATTTAATTTTTCATAATATGATTATTTAATTAATCTTTTATAAGGTTATTCATGTCCAAAATATTTTAAAAATAAGGGTATTTTGGTAAAAAAATTTAATTCAAATTATCATGAATGTGGTAATCTAAGATAGCCACCTCCTTCCATGACAATCTGGATTACCACATTTATAATAATCTGACTACATATGGTAATCCCAGATGTCCGGCACATATCCATGTGAATAGTAACTAAACGTGGTAATATTTTCAGATTACCAGCAGATAGTCAACTATATTTTCAGATAGCTACGAACCAAACGGTCCCTTATTTGATTCTCTCAGCTAGCATAAGTGCGTAAGATTGCATTTAGATTAATACAAATATCAATGCAAGAGATTAGTCTCTTGGAGGGCTTGACCTGATTTGGGATTCTACTCTAAATTAGTTAGACTTAAAGTGATTATTGAATATCGATTAATTTATATCTAAAAACAAAAACAAAAAACCACTCACTTATGTTTAAGCTACAAAGTTTCAACCTAGACATGTGTGGTAAATTTCTATCATCCTGGCGATCAATTGATAAACTCTTGCCAGAAAATATGTAAAGAGTATAAATATTACTCCATTCGTTCTTATTTATCAGACAAATACCTTATACTCCATGATTCTAAAATAAATATCATTTTTAATTTTTTTTTCACAATAAGTGTTATTTTAAGAATTATTTACTTTATTAATTTTTTTTCAATTTTACCCATATTTCTCCTAACTAATTGTATTGAATGAAATTTATTTATAAGAAAGAAGAAGTGTATTTTAATGGAAATCAATAATTCCAATACAAAGGCAAACTTGGTGTAAGCTACAAAGTTTCAACCTAGACATGTGTGGTAAATTTCTATCATCCTGGCGATCAATTGGTAAACTCTTGCCAGAAAATATGTAAAGAGTATAAATATTACTCCATTCGTTCTTATTTATCAGACAAATACCTTATACTCCATGATTCTAAAATAAATATCTTTTTTAATTTTTTTTCACAATAAGTGTTATTTTAAGAATTATTTACTTTATTAATTTTTTTTTTCAATTTTACCCATGTTTCTCCTAACTAATTGTATTGAATGAAATTTATTTATAAGAAAGAAGAAGTGTATTTTAATGGAAATCAATAATTCCAATACAAAGGCAAACTTGGTGTAAAAAGAAATTTATTTCTAGATTTTAGGATTTCTTAATCCATGTGTCAAGTTAAAAAATGACACTTATTTTGAAATTGAGAGAGTATTTCTTATTATTTGTCCTTTTATAATATTAAGAAAGTATTAATTATTTATTTTCAAATTTTCTCTTCTTCGAAATTGTAAGAACCATTAAATACAATACTTGTAATATTAAATGCAACAATTTGTACATAGAAGAGAGAATGAAACAAATTTAGGATAAATTTGGAAAGTGAAGTAAAATTTACATAGAATTTTGTTATTCAACAAATTTTCTGAATTCAAGAAATTCGGTTATTTTGGTAATCCTACTTTAGGATTTTACTCTATGTATAGTGACCTAAATTTTTTTTTATTTATGTATTTTTCCCTAGTAAAAATAATTATTTTAAAAAGCCCAAAAATTGTTGATAGGAAACTCCGGCCAAAAAAATTGTTATATGAAACATAGTACACGTGAAAAGATGCACAACAAGTCAACCACTAATATGATGATATTTTGATGGAAATCAAACAAATCCAAGAAGCACAACTAAACATTACATGTAAAACGTGACAAAAAAAACAAAAACATTGCATGTAAAACGGACAGGGACACCCTTAGTTATACCCAAAACAGGAAAAATAAAAACACCAAAACACTAAACATCACAAATGGTTAAATCTGCTTATATTCTGCAGCCCATAGCTTGCTAGTTGCTACATATTACATGCCACACACCAACATGAGTACATGACACGTTTTCTCTACTACCACTACCACTAACTTTTTTTTTTAAAGTTTTTGTTTCACTCAATGATTCACAATTATGAAAGCTTGAGATTCCAGCAACTTGACCATGCATCCCCCCCTGGCTCCGCAGTCCCACACGCATTATCTCGACAACAATAATAAAACATTTCAATAACATTCTATAAGACTATTACTCGTTTTCCCCTGCCTCAAATGTGCCCTCACTCAATAGCGCTAAATTCTGTCCCTTTCTTTCCCCTTCACCCACCTCTCCTTTTGTCAATCCCCTAGCTGGCTTCGAACTGTATTCTTAAGTTAACCCATCGATTCGGTTTCCACTTTCCAGAGCCAGACCGAGACTCTTGACGTCGTGATTAAAATAAACAACGCGTCATTTGGCTGGCATGCTCACATCTCACTTCCCACTTCTTTACTTCCCCATTAATTTTTTGGGCTCTTTCCTAGCACTTTCAACAGCTTCAAAAATATTACTATCATCCCCAGTATAAAATACCTTCCCTCGGTCTCTGTTCTCTTCATCCCAAACCTCACAGATACATTCTCTTATACTCAGCTTCTTTCTTCGTTCATACACTTTCCTTCGTTCAATTCGTCATGGCTTCTTTTGCTGCTTCCAATGTTGTTCTCATTCTGGTTTTCTTGGGCTCTTTGCTTCATTTCAACGCAGAAGCAAGGAGGCTTTCCGAATCAGATCAAACCGAGCGGCCTGTGCTGTTTCAATACCACAATGGTCCTCTTCTAACTGGGAAAATCTCTGTAAATCTGATTTGGTACGGCAAGTTCAAACCTTCTCAACGTGCAATCGTCTCCGATTTCATCACTTCAGTCACATCTTCCAAGCCTACAATCGCTCAACCCTCTGTTGCTACATGGTGGAAAGCCACGGATAAATACTATCAGCTCAGCAAGAAACAACCTTCTTCCCTTGTGCTCTCATTGGGTACACAAACCCTTGATGAGAACTATTCTTTGGGAAAGTCACTAACCAATGAACAAATCATCCAATTAGCTTCCAAGGGTGCTCAGAAAAACGCCATTAACGTTGTCCTGACATCCGCTGACGTGGCTGTTGAAGGTTTCTGCTCGAGCAGGTGTGGCACCCACGGTTCAGATCTGTCCTCCAGCAATGGTCAAATTAAGGACAAGAGCTCCAAATTTGCGTACATTTGGGTTGGTAACTCTGAAACTCAATGCCCAGGTCAATGCGCCTGGCCATTCCACCAGCCCATATACGGACCCCAGAACCCACCCTTGGTTGCACCCAACAATGATGTAGGCCTTGATGGAATGGTGATCAATCTGGCTAGCCTCTTGGCTGGGACTGTCACCAATCCATTCGGAAATGGTTACTATCAGGGTCCAAAAGAGGCCCCCCTTGAGGCTGCATCAGCTTGCCCTGGGATTTACGGTAAAGGATCTTACCCAGGCTATGCTGGGGACCTGCCTGCCGACCCCACAACCGGAGCTAGCTACAATGCACATGGTGTAAATGGGAGGAAGTATCTGCTGCCTGCTTTGTTTGACCCTGCAACCTCAACTTGTTCTACTCTGGCCTAAAAGAGATCATATGACATGCGAACATGTCAGTATATAGAATATGTTACTCATTTATGTTTAGGCAGTTTAATTTTCCGACAGATTCTTTAATGTATTATTGAATTATTCTTTTTGTATCACGGTTGAATAAGAGATTCACACTTACATTTTCTCCTTATCTTGGATTCTGAATATGTTGCTTTTTCGGTGTTTTTCCACTAATCCAAGAGTAGCAAATTGCAATTTTTTTTTTGGTGGGGAAAGTTTTAGGTGGAAGGGGTTACCTCATCTCCAAGATCAGGACAAGCAGTTAGCCCTTTTAGAAATTTACAGATTCATTGAACTTTCACCTGCGAATTTGTTGGATTTATCGGATTTACAGATCCCCTACTAAAAGGGAGCCTGTAGAGACTCGAACCTGGATACTTTACACCACAAGTTCAAACCTTAACCACTTGAGCCAACCCCTTGAGGGCAAATTGCAATGTTGAATATATTAATGTTGGAGGAATAGATGAAAGATTGGGCTTCATATTTTGAACTTTGAAGGCAGTTTCGGCCCAATTTTGTGTTTTTTTTAGTACAATTGAGGGTACAAAGACCCAAGGGAAGGGGAATGGCACGGGTCGAACCCCTGCCTTGGTGACCTCTCTAGCCTTTTGGCCACCAGACCAAAAGGTAGAGGTCGCCCAATTTTGTGTTTGGGAGCTTAAACTTGAACGTTAAATGTACTAATAAGACCAAGGGAAAGTACAGATGTTCCATAGGATAGGAGCTGGAACAATTTGTAAATTAGTAGATAGTAGTACATGAAAAACAGGAATGGCCGAAGGGGGCACTTCCCCAGCAGTTCAAGTTCTCTGAATGAGTATTTTGCAAAAGTTTTTGTTGAGGAAATGTTACAAAAGAAGTAGTAGTTGGTACTGGGGCCAATCCAATGACTTTACCCAAAACTGAATGGGAAAGGGTCCCCGTCAGGCCATCGGCGGAGTCAAGAAAATTCTCTTGCAATTTGCAATCACCGCTTGTTGACTTTTTAACTTTTTAATATGGTGGTACCCAATTTCTTCTCTCTATGCTAGCTGTAAAAGTGTAAATTGACTTCCTGAGAAGAGAGAAAGTAAATGTATTTCATTTCTTTATTGTTTTCCATTTCCAAAAACATAAAATCATGTAGCACTTCTGACTTCCGACTTCTAATGATCCAGGATTCTTTGCTTCTTCAATTAAGATGTAAGGAAGACATGAATGCTTTACTGCTCTTATAGTTTTGGCATTCGAAAATATTCTGGCTCTTAGATATATCAGTCATTGAAAACGAAAAACACAAGGCAGTTAGCAATTTTTGATCATTTGAACTTAAATCAGCCTAGAATTACACTTCTTTTTTTTTTTTGGTCAGAAAAGAAAGTAGTAGATTTGATTAAAAAAACAAATAGCAGCACTTAGTTCTGGACAGAGTCCATACGATTACAAAAATAGGTATCGCTATTTCGGCTTGCAGAGTTACAGACCCTGGGAAATGTTATTCCCATTTTGTCAGCCATGATAGCTGAGGAAATACAAGTAGGCATAATAGAAAAGGAAGTGAAATTGCAATCCATAAGTGTGCTGTGTTTAGCAAGGATGTCAGCACAAGCATTGCCTTCCCCAAGCATATGTTGTAACCCTCTGACGTTCAAGTGGTCCATAAGGCACCTGCAGTCATCAAGGAGATTAATCAATTCATGTTTCTCCTCAAAGCAGTTATTAATGAGATTAATAGCAAGAAGACAATCAGTTTCAACAATAATGTTAGAGAAGCTATTAAGAATAGCTATTCTAAGACCATCCCGTATAGCCCAAAGTTCAGCACTTAAACTGGTGGTGTAGCCAATACTTCTCTGAAATCCCATAATGAAGTTACCAAGGCTATCCCTAAATAACCCTGCTCCTCCAGCCTTACCAGGATTGGAGCCTTGCACTGAACCATCAGTGTTCAGTTTTAGCCAGCCCTCCGGTGGAGGGGTCCATCCAATAAGAAGAGATTCCCTGCTGTTAGAGATATTATCTTTCAAGGAGCAGAAAAAGTAATCTGTCGTTAGTGCCTGGATGTTTCTGTAGATAGAGTTTAATGTAGGTATTTGCCTTCCAAAAACCATATCATTTCTCGTTGTCCAGATCTTCCAAATAGTGACAGGAAAAATAACATTCCAGGGCACATGAATCGCATCAGAGATATCTTTGTTTAAACAGTTTTTCCTTAGCCAGTCAGTGATGGTCAAGCTGAAAGTATTGGCTACGACAGTCATAATGTTCAGAGATCTCCATACTGCAACAGCCAAACTACATTTTCTAAAAAGATTATCAATAGACTCTTCAAACTGGAGGCAGCAAGGGCACTTCCTTTCCATAGTGATTCCCCTGTTAGCAATAAGGTCTCTAGTAGCAATTTTTCCAAGGGAAATAAGCCAAATAAAATTTCTGATCTTAGGAATAGTGGGACATTTCCAGATCCAATTCAGATTCGTCTTATGTTGAGGAGAGAAGCCTTTAGCAATGGCATACGCATCTTTGATTTTAAAGTCACCTCTAATGTTAGAATTCCAGGCCACCACATCAGTGTGATGGTCAGTGAGTTGAAGGGGGGTAGCTCTTAAGACTTCAGTAAGTTGCTCAGGTAATTGAAAAGAGAATTTTGACCAGTCCCAATCACTTTGCTGGTTAAGGAAGAAAGTGACATTGGCATGACTTTCGTCTTCAGTTAAAGGTCTAGAGATCATAGCTCGTAAGGGGCCAAGCCCTGTCCAGTTGTCATTCCAAAATTCAACAAGCTCCCCATTTCTCACAATCCACCTAGCTCCTTGGTTGATGATCTCTTTACTGCTTTTTATAGCCTTCCATAGGGGGGAGGAAGTTGCAGGCTCTCTTCGAGGATTAAGATATTTGTTTCTAATGACATTAACCCACATTGCTTCTTTGTTGTCAATGATATTCCAGGCCAGCTTAGCCATGTAAGGTGAGTTTAGATGTTTGGCCGAATAAATGCCCAGTCCTCCAAAATCTTTGGGTTTTGTAACTTCCTCCCAACTAACCAGATATAATTTCCTTGTAGCCTCAGTACTTCCCCAAAGGAAGTTTCGGCATATTCTGTCCACCTGATTGAGAGTTGCAGCTGGGAGAGTAGAGGCTTGCATATAATAAGCAGGGATAGCCGCTAGAGAAGAATTGATGAGCACAGTCCTCCCTGCCATTGAAAGAAATTTGGTTTTCCAACCAGGAAGTTTAGAACTCATTTTTTCGATGATGAATTGATAGCTTCGCTTGTCAGGTCTTTTGTGAGAAATCGGAAATCCCAAGTATTTCCCCAGATTCTGTACTTCTTCAAAACCAAAGTTGTCCACAACTGCATTTCTGATCATTGGTTCTGTGTTTCTAGAGAACAGGATCTTTGATTTTTGGATGTTGATATTTTGTCCAGATAGAGAGCAAAATTGGTGAAGAATCTTTTTGATGGTAGCACAGTTCTGGATAGTAGCTTTGGCCAAAAGTATGAGGTCATCTGCGAAAAAAAGGTGGGTAATTTGGGGGGCTCCCCTTGCCACACTAAAAGTCTCCCATTCCCCAATAGAAAAAGCATTATTAATGAGAAAGGATAAATATTCCATGCAGAGAACAAATATATAAGGGTAGAGAGGATCCCCTTGTCTAATCCCTCTAGAGGCCATGAAGGAATCAGATTTAGATCCATTAAAAAGAACGGCCATCTTTGCCGAGCAGATGCAACTCATGATGATCGATATCAGCTTGCTAGGAAATTTAAAGAAAGCAAGAGTCTCTTTGATGAAGCTTCACTCCAATCGGTCATAGGCTTTATCAAGATCAAGTTTAAGTAACATGCACCCAACTCTACCTTTTTTAAATCTCATGGCATGAATAGTTTCTTGAAGGATGATGACATTGTCTGAGCTTTTCCTTCCAGGCAAGAAACTGGCTTGATATGGGCCAATGAGATCTTTAAGGATAGGTCTAATTCTATTGACAATGATCTTTGTAACAATCTTGTAACTGGTGTTACAGAGACCAATCGGTCTGAATTGATTGGCAGTTTCAGGACTGGTAGTTTTTGGGATGAGCGAGATTAGGCTCTCACTCCATTCCATTGGAATACTACCTCTCCGAAAGACCGCAGCTGTTTTAGTACATATGGCCTGTCCTACAATATCCCAACACTTTTGAAAAAATCCCAGGTGTAGGCCATCCGGTCCAGGTGCTTTTTGAGGTTTCATATTAAACAGGGCTTTGGTAATTTACAGCCTATTAGGGATACAACAAAGATAGCCAATATCGTTGGCATGAACACGAGGTCCCGCCAAATGGATATGGGCCTTGTCTCTATAAGAAGAGATAAAAGATGTGGTGAAAAGGTCTCTAAAGTGTCCGATGACAGCATTCTTTAAAATGGTTTCATCGTAGCACCAATCCTGGCCGTTAAGTTTGAGACCAATAATTTTATTTCTTTTCTTTCTAATGAGAGTAGAGACATGAAAAAATCTAGTGTTGGTCTCTCCTTCCATCATCCAATCAATTCTTGACTTAAGTTTCCAGAGGTCCTCTTCCTGTTTGAGGATGTTAAGATATTCTTTTGATAGTTCTTTTTCTAAATTAACGAGGAAAAGACTGTGTCTATTAGACAAAAAGGTTTGAATACCACGGACCCTGGCCAGAATTTGTCTCTTTTTCCTGTGGATATTTCCAAAGACCTGAATATTCCAAGATCTGGCAGCATCACAAAAGTATCTAATAGTGTTGGAAAGATTACCACCAGAATAATTCCAGGCTTCTTTGACAAAATCCATGAAACCATGATGATTAAACCAACACCATTCAAATCTAAAGGGTCTTTCTAAGGATGAGGGTGGGCTAGTATTTAAAGAGAGAAGGATAGGATTATGGTCAGAGGAAATCCGGGGGAGATGATGATGAACTTTGGCTTCAGGAAATTTTAAATTCCAAGCCGGATTACCCCAAGCCCTATCAATCCTTTCCCTTATAAGCATTCCATTATATTGGGCATTGTCCCGTAAAACCTAAGTCAATCATGTTGCAATTGTTCATGCATTCCCTATAAAGTCGAACTCTATAATTATTAATAGGACGACCCCCAAGTTTTTCATCAGAACACATGACATCATTAAAATCTCCTAAAATAGCCCAAGGTAAGTCAATTTCATTGCTCATCGTGCTAAGCTCTTCCCATAACAGTTTTCTTTTTTGTAATCTAGGGCTAGCGTACACCAGATAAAATCCAAGGAAAATTTAGAGAGGGTAAATTATTTACCTGAATGAGGGCATGAATGGCTTGTTCACCATGGGGAAGAACCTCCACAGACACGTCATCTGCATTCCATAACATCCATAAGCCACCGGATTATTGGTTTCTTAGTTCAGAAGATTCAAACTATTTAATTAATGATTTAATACTCAATTGGATCCTTAAATTATATAAAAAAATAGATTAGTCCATAAATTTTTATTTAAATTAATCCTTAAACATTTTTTTTTAAATAGGTAAGTCATAGATGAACGAAAACATAATGAAACCGTCAAAAATCAAGGATCTTAACTTTTATTTTTGAATTAAAAACTTAATGTGAAAAAGTTACGTCAATGTAAGATAAGGATTGAACGATTTCCGTCAACTTTTCAATCATGCAAGAATTGTCCCAAAATATTCAAATAAAAATTTAAGAACTAATTTATTCTTTTTAATATAATTCGGGGATCATATTGAATATCAAACCTTTAATTAATTAAAGTAGGGACTCCTCGTAGGAGCGTTTCCTGTCAACATACTCAAACATTGTCCACTAGAATCAAAGACACAAAACCGAGCCCAATCTTTGCGCAATACGCTTACCAAGTATACAGAGCAGCAGCTAGTAATTGTGGCAACACATCGACCGACCATCCACTTTCATAACTTTCACGACAAGTCCGCCGGAGATGCACCCTCTACCACACGTGAGCTTTGTCTTGACCCAAATAACAACATTTTAACATTACTACGTTAAATATTGTCCTCAAAAGAACAAATATTAGGGCACCGACGTCGACCACCCCTTTTGCTTTCCGACCCTTTTCTTTGGTGTGAGTGCCTAACTTAGCCTTTGCCACCCACGAATACATACTTGCAATTTAAACTGTTGACTTGTCTTTTAGTTTTGAAATGGGGCAATGATTTTATTCTTCATTTGATCCCAAGTCCCAACCGAGGAGTTGGCGTTTCATGTATTTCCTTCAGTTTGCTTGTCAAATCCGACAACAAAATTATTAATCAGCTAGCTGCAATTGAAAGAAAAAAAAAAGGAATAAAATTAGGATCACGAGTCACTGAGAACATCTTAACCAATTAATCAATAATTAAGAAGCTAAAAAACCTTGATAAATTAATGTTCTGAAACCGCATACCATGATGAATAATAATATATATGTATTTTTAATTTTTTTTAAATGCATTAAAGGAGAGCACCACCACCACCATCAAAAGGCATGGTGCATGGCTTTTACTTTGCCTACCTCCTTATCTCAACCTTATAATATTTGCACCAACCAAACGCATGCAAGGAGGCTACAAAATTTTCATTTTTCGGTTTTGTTTCTTTGCAAGGCACAATGGGAATAATCAAAGAAATTCTTGGTTGTAAGAGAATAATGAGGACTAATAAAATTATAAAACCAAAATATTGAAACACTACCATAAACTTGTTGCTATAAAACCTTGGGTATAAGATTTTGCTTTTGATCAGCAATCATTAACCTCAAAATAATGCACCAAAACCTCTCTAAATAACAGTTTTTGGCCCCATCCGTTGGAGTATCAATGGTTTTAAAAAGATCACCACTTGATAAAGTGAGGCATCTGTGATAACTAATCACTATCTGCTTTGACAAAACTAGGATTTTTACATTTTAGAATAGACCCAATTTGATACTTTAATCATTGGCTTCGACCTTATACTAAATCCACGGGAACTTAAAAATTTAACCTCTTTTTCTAGATTAATCCCCTAATGTGGGGAATATGTTTTGGTTGATACGTGTACTTTAAAAATGAAACTAGCTGGAATGCATTCAAATGATTATATATGTAAGTAATTAAGGTGCATGATTGCTTGAACAATCTAAGACCATTTTTATTCTGGGTTGATGAACTGCTGAATTAAAAGATAAACTAGAAAAATGTTATAAGAGAAAGAATTAAAAAGAAATACTCCCTCTGTCCTTTTTAATCCGTCCCCTTTATAGAATCTTTACTTATCATTGTTTATCTGTCCATATTATTAATTATTAATTTTTCAAAATTACCTTTCTAAATTAACTCCTCTCTCTTTTGAATGAACCTTTTTCTTAAATGCAATTAGAGTCAAGATAGGAGAGAATGAAAAAGGGAGAGATATATGGATAAAATAAGAAAATTAAGGTAAATATATATAGAATTTTATATCATAACCGTTTTTTTATCCTATGTGAAACAGTTAATAGGGATGGATAAAAAGAGACAAAGAGAGTATATGTCAACAGTTGTATAATATGTTGGTAGAATGCTGAACTCTTAATTTCAGTAATCAGATACAAATCCCAATAATCTTTGAGTATTAAAAAGTAGAAAAAATTACACACCTAACAAGCACGAGCTATAGTCATGTTCATTGATCACTCTATACGTGTAATAATAGTACTCCATTGTATTGAAAGAGGCCGGTTCCAAAATAACTTTCATATAGTTATAGCAACGCACCGAAAAAAGAAAAAAATAAAAACTTGATACAAATATGGAAAGTTGAGGAGTTGTATCCGAACAAGTAAAATTCCTTATGAATGTATGAAATGGGATGTAGTTAATGTTTCTTGGCTTGGAAGATGTGGGTTCTCACCTTCCTATCCATTACCTCATCAGCCTAAAGTCGCTAGAGGCCTAAATTCATCGATGGGTGAGGCAAAGACAGTTGTAAAGTTGATTTTAACAGGAACTAAAGCCAGTGAGTATATATGGGCAACCCGATTTGATCACGAAAATGAGACGATTAACTCTGACCGCGTTAGCATTAAATATGTTACTACTACTACCACTAGAAATTGCTCGGGCATTGTCCCGGGACATATTATTTATTTAAATTAAAATTTTATTTTAAGATAAATTTAATAGTTTTAGAAATATTTTATTTAGTATTAAATTAAAAAAATAGTATGAACGAAATATTAGATTTCAAAATTAAATGTTAATAATATAAATCATATCGTTTAGAAAATAAATATGTTCCAATTCATATATAGAAACTACAATTTTTACTATTATTAATTAAAACTAACCTTATAAATTAATATGACATTCTATTAATTCTCCTATAAACACTCGAACTTATTAAATACCAATTCAGTTTTTAAAAAAGTAAAAAAAAAAAAACTTACAATTTGACTTTTTTTTTTCAATCCATAAATATACGTATACATATCCTAAAAGCATCAAGTATGACACTCCAACTTTAGTTTTAAGTAATAACTGTATACTCTTTGAGATTTGAGATCTTAGATTCAAATCTTACACGATGTGAGTTTTGTCCAACTTTTATATTGATTTCTAATTAGTTTCTTAGTTGATTAGTATATTAGTTTGTCTAGCATGTTCTCAAAAGATAGATATTCGTATAAGATTTATATGATGTAATGAGATTTTATTGTATCCTTTAAAAAAAATATCAACATATTTGTAATGATATAAGATTACAATGAAATCTCATTATATCAGATAAATTTTTTACGTACAAATATCTATTTGTATATATCCTAATAACTAAATAAGAAATTTAATTTATTAAAATTTTTATCAAATTAAATAGAGTTTTGCTACATAATATGTCTAAATCTATCCCATCTAACATGATTTTTCATGAATTGGTCTCATTTTTTCTTATTCTAAAATCTTACTGTTATAATTTTTAAATAAGGTAATTACTTGTAATATGAAGCTACTTTTTTGTGAAACATATAAATGCTAGCAAATAAGGAGAAGCCACGTTATAGTTGTCTGAGGGATAAATTAAAGCGGATTAAGAAGTATTTTCAATTGAATATTAAAATGAGTAAAGATCCTCTCATCTGCTTGAAAATCAAAGAACCAATATATAATTAAATTTAAGGATTTAAGGGTGATTAATAAATCTTTGAATAAATCTACGATCATAACTAATTCAAATAATTTAATATTTTTATCATCTAATTCAATGTTAATTAAATTTTCACAATAGATTGAATAAAAGTGCATTAATCGTCCTTAGGTTTAGTAGTGGATCTAATCCTTACTCTTTTGGCATTCCATTATTACATATCAAATTACTTATTAATAAAAAAAATGACCTTAATCAATCCTATAAGCTAACTTTGAAATATTATCGTTATTCAACAATTGTTTATTAATATTTATATAAGTCCAAATTAATAAACATGTGTCAAATAATTATGGATTAAATTTGTCAAATCATTCAATTAATCAAATAATACTACTTTCACTATTTTTTGTAGGGAATACTACTTTCACTATAGATGTTGATAATTGGGGTATAAAATTTGGATACACGCACGTATATAATTATAGGTTTATTTGATTTAAAAATAAAAGAATAAAATAATGAAAAAGAGAAAGAAAATAAATTAAATTAATTAAGTAAAAACAATAAATTGAAAACAATGAATTGAAAAAAAAAGTAAAAAAAAATGAAGAAAAAGAAAATGATTTGAAAAAAAAAGAAAATAGAAATAAAAAAAAAAAAGGAAGAGCAATTGGGGTGACACATGGAGACCCCAATTGGCCTAATTGAAAGGATAACTTTCATTGTTTGTATTGATGATTAAGTACTACTCCCTCTGTCCCTATTTATCTGTCCCCATTAACCGTTGCACACAGAGTAAGAAAAGTAGTTAAGACACAAAATTTCATAAATATTTATCTTAACTTTCCTATTTTATCCTTATCTCTCTCCCTCTTTGATTCTCACTCATATTTAAGAAACTATTAATTTAAGAGAGAGATGAAGTAGTTTGAAATGGTAAGTTTGGAAATTTAATAATCAATGTTAGTTAAGGACAGATAAAAAGGGACAAAAAAAATCTCAAAAAGAGACAGATAAATAGAGACTGAGGGAGTATTTGTTAGATATTGTATATTATGCTACCTATTAATTAGGCAACCTTTGACTTAAATGGACATCAATATTCTCCAAGTTCGGAATGGAATTGTTATTTGTTCACTTTAACTATTTCACTTTAATTTCCCAACTAGAAACTGTTAAGAGTTACCGCCAACCTTTAAATGAGTCTATGAATCTCTAATAGACTAATTCCAAAGTCAAATTCATTCAAAACGTATGAATATGAGTGATGATCTTACAAACTACGTTCCATAAGAGTTTTATAAAATAATGAGGAGATATAATCTTTTTGGTATAAATTACAAGTATTCGTATTTGTTTAATGATTTATGACTAATCGATCTCGAATAGGATTGACCTATTATAGGGTTAAAGTTCATTTCCTTAATTCATAAAATTTAATCTCGAGACCTTATTTAATGGGATAAGTGTCGAATTATTTATAACCATATATTAAAGCTAAAACTCTATAATAATAAATATAATCATAAATCTCATAATATTAACCTAAAAATCAAAATTTTATATTTAGAGCTAAATTTTATAAATTTGTGATTAAAATTAACGTCAGTTTCGTGGTAATTCTCATAGAATTAAATTTATATGCGATCATTTCTCTAAACATTATTAGCTCTTTTTTTTGGGTAATATTGAAACCGATATGTTTTAAATCTAGATCAATAAAATTAAGAGTTCAGTACTCTATCAATATGATCTGTTATTGTTGACTTAAATACCTCCTAATTTGTAGGTTTAAAGAGCATTTTTTTTCTTTTTTATCATAAAAGATCTGATTTACGAGTACCCATAAGTATTAATTAAAGTGAATTCTTTCAATTGAACAAAATTAATGTCACCCAGAAACATATCTTTGAACCTTAATTAATTAAGCATTCATTTTCTTCTAAAATCCATAATTGTTAGGACGCGAGAAGGAAATTAAATTACTCTTTTTATTTTGATGAGGGAAATGGGTAATCTTTTCCTAACCATTGAAATAACCAATTAGAGGGAATTAAGCTGGAACACCTCAGAGATCCGAAGGATGGCGAAAGGAAGGAGCAAGGAGCCAATGAGCATGTTTCCCACGAAGCTGGTCATCTCACTGCCAAGTTCGCTAGCCGATCAAACTCAAACTTATCCACCACGATTTGCCAAATTTCTCTCTCTCCCGGTCCACACCTTCCCTTAATAAAAACGTCAAAAACAAATTTCCTGTCCAATTAGTTAATACGTATTTGCTTTTTTGCACAAGAAAGAGTCAACCCTACGCGGCTCCATCAAGTGCCATCAACACCTCTTTGCTTTCGCTCACCAGCTGTCTCTTATTCCCATCCCCGGGCAGTGGCCCTATATATACTCAGTATAAAGCTCACTTCTCTTCACAACTCCTCAGAACTATAAAAATCCCATTTTGTTTTTGTCCCTAGCTCTCTCAAGAAACTCGCCTAAATTTAATTAATTTCATGGCTGCCATTAAGCCTTTCTTTTCACTTGCTTTGCTCCTCTTCTCCTTGGCTTTGCTCAGCCCTTGCTTAGCCACCACTAGGAAACTCTTAGCCCTTGTCGAACAGCAACCCCTCGTTCTTAAATACCACAAAGGTCCTCTGCTTAAGGGTAATGTTACTGTTAATCTTGTTTGGTACGGCAAGTTCTCCCCTACCCAGCGTTCCATCATCGTCGACTTTCTAAATTCTCTCAGCTCCGGTGCCAAAACTGTGTCCCAGCCCTCGGTTTCTTCCTGGTGGCAAACCACCGGGAAGTATAAGGGAGGTTTGAGCAGCGTCGTTGTGGCCAAGCAGATTCTCGACGAGAAGTATTCTTTAGGGAAAGCACTTAAAGATTCCCAACTCGGAGCTTTGGCTTCCAAACCTGGCTATGGAGTGAATAGCAACGTGGTCAACGTGGTGTTGACTTCCGCTGACGTGGCCGTTGATGGCTTCTGCAGGAGCAGGTGCGGGACTCACGGGTCGGGTCGGTTTAAGAAGAGCAGGTTCGCTTATGCTTGGGTGGGTAACTCGGTAACGCAGTGTCCAGGGTACTGCGCGTGGCCGTTCCATCAACCCACGTACGGGCCGCAAACTCCACCGTTGGTTGCTCCAAACGGAGACGTCGGTGTTGACGGGATGGTGATCAACCTGGCAACGGTTTTGGCGGGAACCGTGACGAATCCGTTTAACAACGGGTACTTCCAGGGGCCAGCGGAAGCGCCGCTGGAGGCCGTGAGTGCTTGTACGGGGATATTCGGGAAAGGAGCTTACCCAGGATACCCGGGAGACGTTTTGGTGGAGAAAACGACGGGGGCTAGCTATAACGCGGTTGGCCTCAACGGGCGTAAGTATTTGCTGCCGGCTATGTGGGATCCTCTAACATCAACGTGCAAAACTCTTGTGTGACCAATAAACAAAACTGGCATTGGGACTTGGGAAGAAGGATATTTTGATGGTATTCGTAGTACTATAGTATTATTTTGTATATGAGCTCTGTGTAAACATAGTAGTTTGATAAAATATTGGCATACTTTGGGTTTTTTTTTTTTTTTCCTCCTTTATTGAGAATCGCTTTTGTATGTATCGCATTGGCTAATTAATAAAGGAAAAAAAAAGAGTTGAGAAAAGAGAAAACTATGTTAACTATTGGTCAGGATTAAAGGTTCATATGGGTTACTTCTCTTCTTACTTTGGAGGTCGAGAGATCGAGAAAATCATGTAAAGATGTGGTTTTGAGTTTCACTTCCCCATCGCCTCCTTGTTATTTGGGAAAAAAAAAGGGTTCATATATGGGTTGTAAGTAGCAAACTAATTAAACTATTAACAGAAGAATATGACACAAGTTTTTTTTTTTGGTATTTTCACTACCAGAAAAAAGGGCAATTGTGACAGAAATATCAGTCACAGAAGACCCTAAATCCGTCACAGATGATACATTGTGACAGATTTAGTAAGTGAATTTTTCGGACACGGATACCCTCGTCACTAATTTATGTCTGTCACACCGTTTTAATTTCCGTCACAAATCAGTGACAAAAATTATGTCACCAAACTTTATAAAATCGGTCACAAAAAATTGGATGCCCGAGTGCCTGCCCGTTTTTTTTTCTGTCACAATAATAATAAATTGATCACAATATCCGTCACAAACATTTATCACAGTACACTTATTTTGGTTTGATATCTGTCATAATTTAGTGACAAATGGAATTCTATCACAATCTTTGTAACAAATTATGTCACAACGTTTAACAAAGTTGTCATGATATCTATCACCATTTAGTGACTTATGGAATTTCATGACTATTTTATTACAAAATTATGTCACAACAATTAACAAGTTTGTCACAATTTAGTGACATAACAATTTAAGATTATTCTATTACATTTTTTTGTCACAGAATTTCAGTTGCCAAGCCTTTGAAAATAGAAAATTTTAATTAAATCCGTCACAGCAATGTCACAAATTTTGTTATATTGAAAAAACCATCATCTATTTAAATAAAGATCACCTTACAAATCTACAATAACCTTTCAAAAGGTCATATAACACAACTGACAATATGTAAACAATGCAAATACATATGAATTCAATAACTTCGCCATTAATTAATATAAATACCTTTGTTCTATATATCATCAACATAACTATGAACTTGGAGATGTACAAAAACTATAATAAGTTCACCTAGAACTATCATAAGTGCACCTAAAGCTATAAGTTTAGTTAAGTTCACCTAGAACTATCACAAGTGCACCTAGAACTATCATAAGCTTAGTTGAGTTGCACAAAAACAAAAACTCAACTAATATCATGTTAGCATATGTGAACTATATGTCATAAGCTTAGTTGAGTTAACAAATACAAAACTCAACCAATATCCATGTTTATAGAAACATACTTATATGGTTAAGCATCATCTTGAGATCCACCAAGACCATCACCACCCGCCTCATCATCCATTGCTTCATCCCCACCAAGACCTTCTCTTGGATTATCCCTCACTCTTAGTGGTTGTGGAATTTGAAAACCCTGCCTCTCACGACATCTTGAACACGTTGATCAAGAAGACCATCCAAGACTTGTTTCACAACAGTCTCTAGTTGTGATTGAGTTCCATAGTGTGAAGATACATTTTCTTGGGAAGGTGTAGGTGGGAAATATTGTCGAGAGTGAGAAGTATGCAATACATCTCTAGGATCTTCCCTTCCAAACCCATACAAGTGCCCATGCCCAACACCTCCTATTGCATCACACCATGCAATAGAGTCAAAAGTTGGCCTTGTAGTGCCTTCACCATATTTTTGAGACATTGCAAGTGCATATTTTTTCTACAACAATTAATTAAAATAAAAGCAATTATAACAATTCAAAACAATATTAATATGAAGACAATAATTAAAAGTAAAATTAACCAAAAAAAGTTTGAGTCATATAAATTTCAGTTGCCAAAACATACTTGGACCAAAACATACTGGGTACCGGGTTAGGTATGCTTTCCTTTCAAGTATCCAGTTTTTCCAAATAAGTCTTTTGCTTTTGTAATCCAACATTCAGCAAAGAATCTTGCACCAAATCCAAACTCCAACTAATACTACTTTAAAAGATTTCCCAGCTTTTTTCCATATCTTTTCTTAGTTCTGTCTCCTGTGCTTTTCACCTTTAAATATTAACAACTCTTCTGTTGTCTTCTCTAGAATTAGGTGGCCAATTTGATCAATAATATTTCAAGGTTTATGAAGCATGGAGCATGATAAAGAAAGAAATTAATAAATATCATATTATAAATAGAATATGAGGATTGGAAGCTTCACGATTTTCTCCTTGTTATTAAGATAACTTGATATTTTTATAAGTTTTTTTTTTTCTGTTCTTCCTTATTAATTTAGTCAAATATGTAGCAAAATTTTCCACAATATATGGGACAAAGGTAGATTCATTATGACATGCTAACGTCCATCTTTTTCTACTGTAAATTTGTTGACATGTTTTGTTTAGCGCAAATCGACAAAGGAATCAAGAAATGCATGAGCCAACTTGAAACCCACCTTGACCTCAGATGTTGTAGTAAGGTGAAGATTGTCTGCTTTTAGAGGTAATCCCTTGGCATCCACACATTTTACATTTGGTTCATCTCCAGCTAAGCTTTTCTCACTGTCTCCACAAATTCTCCTTCTCCAAAAGCAAGTGCTACCTGGAAGTTGATGCACAAAAATTTTAGAATTCAATGTTTTTCAACTGAAGAAATTGCAATAAAATGCATATATATTCTGCCACCCGATATCTGTCAAATTAGGTAATTGACAATAATTTGTGAAGTCAAAACGTAAAGTCTTGTCAATCCTAGTTTCAATGCCTAACTTAGAGGGAAAATAACCTGATTCAAGGTTCTGTGTAGTGAATTTATTATTCTACAACCATGAAATCGAGTCCAAATTGAAACTATAAAAAATTCTTCCTTTATACATGCCTAGTTCAAGTACTCATCTTCAACTTTAGGTATTGCCATATACTATATTGCAGCCAAATTTATACTAGGAAGTTAAAAACTGCACAACGACATGGTTGTCTCTCATTGGCCACAGCCTTGGCAAAAGAAACTTATCTAGCTTCAACTTTTGACAACTAAAATATTTTGTTGCACTTGCACACAATAACAAGTATGTTTTGGTCCAAGAAGATGCAGTTCTAAGCAAATTGATTATAATTAATCATTCAATATATATATATATATATATTTTTTTTCAAAAGCAAGAAAGAGATTTGTTAAGTTGTAACCAAAGTTACAAACTTGCTAAACTGATCCTGCTGAATAGAAAAGGGGAAAAAATTCTGAACAGAAAAGGAAAATAAAACCTGCAGGGCCAGCATCCAAAAGAAGAAATAGAAACAAAATAAGACCATAGAACACAACTTCAGAAATACCTCTTAAAGAACACATATCAGAACAACCGAGAAAGAAGCAATCAACAGAACAACAATCACGAACAACATCAGTAGCAATTAATCACTATATATAATATATCTTCTTTTATTTCTTTGCATAAGACAAACCGTGATACCATGATAGACAGTTAAATGCTTCCATTCCGCTATTTCTTCCTCTTACTGGAAAATAGTTGAATATCTTTCAAGACTTACCTGATGATATCTTTCATCCTTAATGCTTACAATTCTAAGCTTCAACTCTCCCCTGTGACTTGTGCTTTATTAGATATTGAAAACAAAGGTGAACCAATAATTAATTTCCCAATACAATTAAAACTATAAAATTCTATCAATATAGCTCAAAATTGAAAACTATGTTGCGTAAGAGAAAAGAAGTGACCATATATGTTCTAACTATGCAATTTAGAAAATGAAAATCACGTCATCTCATTTCTCTTGTCAACTTGGTGTATGACTTTGGCTTGGTTATATGCCTATGCCTATTAATTTAATAGTAATAATTTTTCTTAATTAAATGACACCATCAGTATACTAAATATAGTGATTTTAAAAAAAAGTAAAGGACCAACAAGTTTCATTATCTGGGTACATTACTATTCATCTACTATGATCCAGTACTTATTTCAATAATCTATGTTCATTTAAATTACTATCTAAGGCTAAAATATGGTCCTCAAGTCCACTACTATAAGAACCAAATTTGGAAGTCTCAACCTAATATTCTTAATTCACAAAGGTAAAGCTGTAAACACAGGTACCAATTCTTTTGTGGGGCCAAAACACATAGTTAACCAATTTAGAAAACTATGAAACATCAAAATATTATTTTAGTAACTTTAAAAGATTTTCACATCCCTACTGAAATGAAAGGAACTGAATACAATAGCTGCACACCTGCACACAGTGCAAAAGATAGAACAGTAACACGTTGAAGGGATATCCACCAACACCTAGTCAATGTACCAATCAAGAGCACTATATCTACAATTGGAGGCTACCATTGATGAATATCTTTTGCAATTGCATGTCAGAATTAATTTTTTTTCCAACAAAATAGTAATGTTTTATAGTTTCTCTACAATTGGGGACCCATTGCATTTAATTTCACATCATTCTCATTCTCATTGAATTTTCTCGTATAAGCTAAAAGTAAAAATAGTTTTTGAGCACGTTCTATTCTATTCTTGAGTCAACAAGGTTAAATTAATGTAGATATCAAATTGGCAAAGAAAGTGTTTCTTAGAAATTGATCAAGCACATACCACCTATTTTTTTAAAATTTTGTTTTTTTTAATTTATTTCAAAAAGCAACAGAATCAAGATAGAAATGAGTACATTTCGTCCAATCCATATTTTAAATTATAATAATATGAAATTATGATAAAATAAAAATAGCTTCACCTGGAATTGATGCGAAACAAATTGGAAGTTAAGAAATTGGAAAGGAATCCACAGCTGCCAAATAAATATAGAAAAATTACTTTCAGCAAAGAAGAAATTAAAATAGACCCATGAATCAGCTGGGTACTGTTAGCTAAAAATCCCAATTAGGTATAATATTCATTCCATAAAAAGCAAGAAAAGAAGGAAGGAGAAGGAAAACCTGATAAGATTTAGCTTCAGCAGTGGAAGAGAGGAGATAACCGTAATCTTTACAAGCCAAAAGAGAAGAAAATGGTTTCAGCTTCTTCTGCGAGTCACCGTTCAGAGTTTGAACAAGGGAGCATGGTTTAGGCTTCAACAGGGAAAAACGATGGAGGGAGAGGAGAGGAAAGAAGAGAAAAGAAGAGGAAGGAAGCTAACAACGGCGGCGTGAAGACGTTGCCGCCGGCGTAAGGATAGAGCAGATTAAGCCAACTTGTTTCGCGGGGCTTTCATTTTTTTTCTCTTTTGATTTTTGATGGCATGAGTTGTAATTGGGTTGGGTTACCCTTTAACTCTATATATTCCTAATTTGTGATAGCAAAATATGTCACACTTTCTGTCACATATGTAAGTAGAAGATTTTCAAATAATATTCAATATAGTCAATTTAAATTATTTTTAAGAATAAGAAATAATAATATAGTAATCTATAATTGAAAAAGAATTACAATTTAGAAAGCTATTAATTATATTTTTGAGTAATTACTTGTTAACATTTATTTTTTCCTAAAAACATCTATGGTTTTAGTTAGTAATTTTATTTTTATTAACAAATTAAAGTTTTTATAAATAATATATTATATTATTATAACAATAGTGGAATGAGATTTTGTGACAGGAAGCTTTGATCACTATTTTCTCACAAATTACAATAAAATATTAGCAAATCAATTTTCCCCCAAATAATTGGCGACTAATTTTCCCACCAAAACATTTGTCATTAACATGTCACAAGTTCTGTCACAAATAATATATATACGTATTGTGACTAAAATGTATGTCATTAATTTCTGTCACAAGAATAAAATATATAAGTTTTCTAAATCTAAATCCTGCCCGAAAAAATTTTTGTGACTAAAAGGTCTCAAAAATTGTCACAATGAAATTGAAACAAACTATTGTGACAGATAATTTGGTCACAATTCAAGATGCCAAAAAAATTATTTCCGCGCCAAAGAAATTGAGACCAAAATTGTGACAGAAATCCTTTGTCTCGAAATTTGTCACAAACCCTGTAACTAAGGTTGTCACAGCATGTAAAAAAAAAATTTCACATGAGACTGGTGACTACTTTGTCACAAGTCCGTCACTATAGTCAAACTTTGTGACAGAATGCTTGTGACAAAAAAATTTTCTGTCACAGTTGCCTTATATTCTGGTAGTGTTTTCAGGTCAATAATCGATAAAAATTTACTAAATGTTCCTCTAAATTACTAAATAATCAACTTCTTTCTTTTTCTCTTAAATATTTAAATCGAGTGAAAATATACATAACAATATCTTATTGACTACTAATATGAAAAATACCTAAAAAAAGTACTTGGGTTCTATTCTCATAGAATGTATTATGTATGCAAATTGCTCTTCTCAGCTCAAAATGCTGGATAATATCTCAAAAAAAAAAATGCTGGATAAGGATTGAGGGATGTTGGACCTGAAGCCAAAAAACCCAATGAATGGCTTTAAAGTTTGAAGAGTTTTTTACAGGATAGCTATGAGATTGTTCTAAATGATCAGCTTGAACGACATAGCCGTGCATGAAATATTCCGACCAAACATGAGATGATTGAAACTTGAAGAACTATTACAATTACAAACCATGTCAGATTGGGAAAGTTTAAGTAACAATAAGAGGTTGGCTCAACATGAAATGTTATTCTAATGAGTTCCAATGTAGACATCCTCTTATTGAGTGAGACAAATTGTTTTGAGTGTTCCTATTGAATGCTGGAGACTAACAACTCTTGCTTAATCTTAATTAACAAATAATTAACCAATAACTAGTGAAGAACTCTTGCTTCTTTTTCTAGTAAAAAGCCCACTGGCCATTGGCCGGCGAAATTGCATCAGCCCGGTGTACTCATGGACGGTACAGTTAGCAAGACCTGCTCAAATAGGGGTCTAGATTTGGGCTTCCAAGACGAAATCTTTGAGCCCAAGAAGGTCCAAATATTCACTGCAAGTCTGCAATACTCGCGACGGACGTTTACATTTCAACTTTCAAAGAGAGAGAAATTTCTATACGACTCGTACCCCCTGAGGAACATCACATTCACTCCCGTTCACTCTCGACGCTTCTCTCCATCGAAATGGAACCGCCACCGCCGCGACCCGCGCAAGATCAAGCGACTCAAACCCACTCTCATACCACCACCGCTATCCCCACCACTGGAACTTGCTGCAAATGTGGCGGCGAAACAACCTTCGCGCCACCGCCACAATCTCCAACATCCTGGCCGGACCTTTCGTCTCCCCCTGTATATAGACCCATCCGTGCCCCGGCCATAAATCTCCCTCCAAACAACCACTCCCAAGCCATAATCCTCGCGCCCGTCCCTCAATCCCAGAAAGTCCCAACTATCAGCCCTCCTTTCCAGTTCCAACTCCCAGCCAAAAGAATCACATCCCCCGACGATATACGTAAATTCCACGACTCCCCAACTTCCAAAAACTTCCTCGGCTTCGTTGTCGCCCTATCAGAATCCATTCGCGGCCATAAAATCTCCGATCCATGCTACGAATCCCACTCTGTCACCAAAATTGTCTCCATCATCGAAACCCTAGCTCTCTGGGTCGATCAAATCCCACCCGTTCAGCAATCCTCTCGCTACGGTAACATCTCTTATCGAACCTGGCACGAGCGCTTGACTGAAAACGCCGAATCGCTCATGCTCCAGTTCCTCCCCGACGACCTCAAACCCTCGACCATCGAAATCGTTCCTTATTTCACTGACAGCTTTGGAAACTCAAGCCGTATCGATTACGGAACGGGCCATGAAACGAATTTCGCAGCCTGGTTGTATTGCTTAGCCAGAATGGGTATCATTAAAGAAGAAGATTACCTAGCCGTGGTGTCAAGGGTTTTTGTCAAATACTTGGACTTAATGAGGAAGCTTCAGCTTATTTATTGCTTGGAACCAGCGGGGTCTCATGGGGTCTGGGGTTTGGATGACTACCATTTCTTGCCGTTTATCTTTGGCAGTTCGCAGTTGATTGATCATAAGTATATGAAGCCAAAATCGATTCACAATGAGGATATTTTGGAGAATTTTTCGGATGAGTATATGTATCTTTCTTGTATTGGGTTTATAAAGAAGGTGAAAAAGGGTCTGTTTGCGGAGCATTCGCCTCTGTTGGATGATATAAGCGGAGTGCCTAATTGGAATAAAGTGAATAGTGGGTTGCTCAAGATGTATAAAGCTGAGGTGCTTGAAAAGGTTCCTATTATGCAGCATTTCCTCTTTGGATGGCTTATTAAGTGGTAAGATTTTTGTTTGTGGCTTAATTGTTTTTATGAAATAGTAGTAGAATTTGGTATAGAATATTTGTTTAATTGAATCTTTAAAGTAATGTTCGTTTTGTTTAGTTGGATTGAATTCAATATTGACCGATAACCATAGTCCGAAATCACAAAGAATCTCTTTTTAGTAGTAATTTTTATGGATCTTTTCATGGGTGCAAGATATGTAACAGTGCCAGCCTTGGCATTGTGGTTAGTATTGCTCGGTTTCTTAGAACTGTTTGCTGTTCAATTAAACTAGGCTGCATGAATCTTCGGATCAAATATGCCCTGTTATTTACAAATGATATGTAATTTACTGATTACTCCATTTGGTCCTGAGATTGGTGCCGCAACATGGACATGACATCTCAGAAGTCTGAACTAGAGAAGCAAAGCCTTCCATTGCTGATATGCCTTTATTAATACCTAAGTTACCGTAAGGAGGTCCATGGGGCTTGCAGCAAGCATGAGTATAGCATAGGAATTAATTTGTGTCCTTTGGGTAGAGGGTTCATGGCCTCCTTAGAAGTGGACTTCTGTGACTTTGGAAGATGGGAATATTACTAGGTGCACTACTATTAACTATATTCATGCCTCGTGGTATAATGTTGAATATTTCACCACTTGGCCTGGCAACACTTGCATCCTGAACCTCACCACAGAATTGTGCTTGAGTTAATACTTACTACGGTTAGCAACGCACATCGAACTCTTTGCCTGGGTCCTCTTTGTGATCATCCTGAAGTGAGATGATTGGACCAATTCAGAAACTAGTATGAGTCATTTGGATGAATAATTACTGGTTATATGAATTCAATTAATTGCATTGTCTTTTCTCGCTGTGACTAATCGCCTTTTATTTTAGTTTCATGCTTTTGGTGACTATTTTTTGCTGTCCTTTTTTAGGAATGTGCACTTTTTATCCACGCTACCTTTTATTTCTATATGTGTATTTATCACATATTGGGCCATATGGTAGATTTTGGTAATGTGATGATACTGTTATGCTTTGTAGAAATCAACTATATTCATGGGTACTGAAGCCAATAATTGCCTGTATTCGGGGATAGCAGAAAGGGTTATAAGTAGTGAGAGTAGCTGTATTAACTATTTAACATGCCTAGGAGAACTTGTCTGAGAAGTGAGAAATAAATGTGCTGTTTATCAAGATTATGATGCAGGCAATCTTCACTACAGGATTGTGCTACATCAGTGTGATAAACCATGCTCAGTGTAAGATGGGAAACAAGCTTTTGACCATTTTAGATGGATGATGAACATTTGGTTCAGTCCAATCTTTTGATGTTGTCTTTTGAAGCCATTCAAGATGGAGAATCAATTTTCCTGAATACTCTATGGATGCTGTCTGGAATGGAATACATTTAAGCACATTTGCATATACCTGAATTAAATAATAGTATTCAGGATATGGCTCCTTGGTGGACTCTGTTAATTTGATTTGTCAAAGTAAAATTCTTGTTTGGTGGTTCTATAATATGAGGTCTTGCATGTTGTAGGTTATGCCTCAGAATTACAATATGCTTTCTTGTCTTTAAGATTTGCTCTAAGATTTGTTTTATGACACGTCATTATGTTGCTATTAGGTTATGGTTGAATAAGATGCCTATGTTTCATTCAGATTTCTCAAACTTTTAACTAATTCCTTTTCTTCTTCTATTGAAATTTTCACAGGGAATAATTTTGGTATTGCTTTTAAGCGGAAAAATGTGCTGTAGAACCAAGAGAATTATACTCCTTCAGTTCATGGAGGGTTTTAGCATTAGGAAATTATCCCAATCGGAATATCATATCAATGATACCATGTTCATCGAGTTGCTTCGCTTTCCATTTCTTCCCATTTAATAATTAATATATGTAGATAGAGTGGTGTCATTGCCTCCCCTGTTTTTTCGATATTTGTCTTTTGATGGAAGGCCACAGGTTCTGTTAAAATGCTTTAAGCAGTGGAACTTATGTTTTACCATATTTATGTACAGTATGTAATGTACAAGTTTTTCTGGATGTTATGAGAAAGGTACCATAAGAGATGGACACAGATTTCATGGAATCTCATTCCTGTTTGTAACAATGCCAAGTTTTTTTTCTAGGAGAATTGGAAGTCTATTCTTTTGCTTATACGACATTATATGGAGTATGCTTTATGAAAATGACCAAGAGACTAGTTAGATTTGAGAAATAAGCACAAGCAAATTTGTTTTAGAATATGCTATTCCTTGCTCAAAGATTTGTGGCCGGAGTTTCACTGGCTCTCATAAAAAATTATACGTTCGCATTCCACCGCCCTTGGCAACAGTGGAAATTTTATCATCTCGTGCTAGAATATACTAGCGGTATCATTCCTCGTGGTGTTGATAGTCTATGAAAACTTTTCTGGTAATGTTGTGGCTAATCTGAATAACATTTTTTTTCCCATTAGCAATAATGTTTTGCCTGTCCACATCAGTGTCTCTAAACCTGTTGTATCCCAGTTCCCACTTGGGATTCAGGATTTCAGGTAGCGTGGAGCATTAGTTTTTGGGTTTTCAATTGCGTCGGGTGGGAATCAAAGATATCTGTGCCAAACCTTTCCCGATCATTCAACAGATTTAATGGGGTAGGGGTGAGCCATCAAATATTCCAATTTCAGACCTGCCTGCCTGTCAAGCTTCCCAATTGAGACTAAATTCTGCATGTGTAAACTGCCAGGATGTGGACTTCTCATATTGAGCCGGTTCTGTATCATACTATCAAATTACCAGCTTGTACGTATCAACTATCATTTTCTCCTTATTACATCATTTTCATGTCACCCTCCACCTCCAGCTTATATTTCGTGGAAACTACCACTACAAAAGTATTTGGATGGGATGGTTTCGGGAATCACTCTAATGTGATCTAATCTAAATGTAGTAGAGCTCTGAGTGCGGTCTTTTACTGCTAAACCGCACAATATGAGGGCACCCTCTCTTAGCCACTGGATCGAACCAGCAATAGAAGGTTTCCCCAAATTGGTTGGATAAGGGTTTAAGAAGCACAGATTAAAAAAAACTCTGAAACATGAAGAAAATGAACAATATAGAGAGTAATAGTGTATATGCGAAAACAGCATCAGTGAGCTGACGTTGTACGGTATTAGTAGAAGATGATGGGGAGTCGGGACAATGTACCCCAACCCCACCCATTTCATCTATACACGTTTACAATTAGCAAGTACAGAGGGGCTTGACGAGTTTTGGGTGAATTTTGTTCCCATTAATCAACTTCCAAAACAACAAGTTATGCCCGACTTGACCTTCGTTGCTTCTCTCCAACAAAAATCAAAACTATGGAAAATGGGTTAAATTAGAAACAAATTTAATTAGTAGTATTTAGTTGTCATTAAGCGTATTAAATATGGTAATTACATAAACGGTTTCTTCTTCTCTCCGTATAGCTGGTTTTAGCCCCTTTTTTTTGTGATAAAAAGTTTAGGTGAAGGAAGGTTATCCCAGTCCAAGATCAGAGTATACCACAAACCTCAAAAAGAGCTAATAATAAAGATAATTGATAAGACTCGAACCTTAAACCTTTCAAGTAAAAATTAAAAGTTTTATCAATACAATCAACCTCAGTCTCTTTATAGGCTGAAATCTCATCAGCTTTACGTGTAAATGTCGTTTAGATGTACGGCTATTCCACCTAACACCAATAATCGGGACTCACAACCTTCCTATGAAGTATGAACTGCCAATAGAATTAACTCTCTTGTCCTCAGTTCTCAAAATTCAATCTGCAGAGCTTTCAAACAACGTCAGTAGTCACATAAAAAAGTTTATTAAGCGTCAAAGATTTCTCAGAGAAGTCAAGAAAAGATACCTATACAGTACGCAGATAGCATTGGAACAGAAAGATTTCAAAAACCAGAGCCATTTAGTCAAATAAGCCTAAACCCATTTCTAGGCTGATTGAATGTTGAGAGGCAGAGCACAGGCAGGCTTGAGCAAGAAGCCTAACCATTAACCAACTTTCCCTCTTAAACTCTTTAACTTAACTGACTCGTGTCGGTAACGCCCCTTTCTTCATCTTTTCGGTTTTCACCTCAATTACTCTCTTTCTTAAAACACACCCAAGGGAGAGAAATATCTACCTGCTTCAGTCATATCCAATACTTACCTTTCACTTTCAGTTCAAAAAGACATAAATGTGTAGCATGAAAACAATGCTTTTGCTGTTCAAAATCTGTCATTAACACATCAAATTTTTGCAGTAAAAGCTTACCCCTTTCAAGTCTTTCTCTCGCCCTTCTCCCTCTCCTTCTGTTCTGTTAACCAAAGTATATATATTTATATATATACTCACAGCTTTTCCTGAGTTTTAACCACATACATATGTACGTATAAGGAGTTCCTTTTCCTTTTCCTCTTTTCTTAATCTCTCTGTTTTCACTATTGGATTATTTGTTCTTCTCTTGTTGGTTGCATTTGATGCTGTGGTTAGGTGGGTAGATTTAGATAAGACTTGTTTGTTTTTGTTGCTTTCTTTTTCTTTTTCTTCTTTCTTTCCTCTCTGTTTCTTTCCCTTTATATTTTTTAACCCGGCGTTTGAGGCGGATAAACTGGGGACTCTTTCGCAAAATCCAAAGTGCAAAACCAAGGCAAAAGGACGTTGCAAGGGAAAGTGAAGTGAAGGTTGGTAAGAACCCATCTTTGGGTTTTTGTTTTATTGTTTAGTTTCATTTTTTTCAGTTCCTCCTTGTTTGTTTCTTGGGAAACTTGAGAAAAAGAACAGAATTTTTGATACCCGGAGCTGAGTGTTTTCATATGTTTATGTGGTTTCAAAAGTTTGAAAGTACCCCATTTCTGAGCTTTTCTTAGATCCTGAATCCAAAGAGTATACTTTTTTAATTCTTCTACTCCTTTGTTCCCCCCTCCCCCACCCCCCCACCCCAACCAAGCATTAATTTTAATTCCGTCAGACAAGTATTTACTGTACCCTGCTTGCTATTTGTTCCTTGATACTATTGTCCCAATTCGTCTGTGATTTATTTCCTTTCCTTTCTCTGCGCTGTGACCTTGCTTGGCATGCCTTTGAACTTTTCTTAGGAGGTTTTCTGTTTCCTGGACTTATGGATCTGTAAAATTGTGTCTGTTTTTCTCTTACTGTTATACTGTAGTAATCGGTTGCCTTGCTTGGTGTGCTTGGTGTGTACAGTATTCTTCTCCAAATTATACCTTTCCTTTTGTTTATGTTCTTAACTTGGCAGGAAAATAATATTCACCAGTGTGGATGAAGATTTTTAGTGTTAATCATAAATTCACAATTCTTCTTTGTTAATCATAAATTGGTTTTTGGAAAGTGTTTATTAGGACCATTGTCCATTGATATATTTCCCTCGTTTGTCTTCTTTGTCTTGAACTTTTTTTTTTTCCAACAAATGAAGGGTATCTTGAGCTTGTGCAATATTTAATCTAGTTTGTGTATTTAGATTCATTTTATACATTAAGAGGGACCTGAAGCAAGTAACTATATAACATTGAAATTCCTTTTCTTTTTTTTTTCTCTTTCTTTTCAATCATCGAAGTTGCTAATTCTGTTTACCTTTACCCGAATGATGATCAGATGGAAGAGCAGGGCGATTTTCGACATTGGGATGAACTAATTCCTGATGCGCTGGGGCTAATCTTCAGGAATCTGTCCCTTGAAGAGGTATTGACAGTGATTCCCAGTGTATGCAAATCTTGGAGAAAAGCAGTGACAGGTCCCTATTGTTGGCAAGAGATAGACATTGAAGAATGGAGCAAACGATGCCAGCCTGACCATCTTGATCGGATGCTTCGAATGCTGATTACCAGAAGCAATGGATCTCTCCGCAAGCTTTGTGTTTCAAGCCTTCAGAATGATAATATATTCTCATTCATCACAGAGAAGTAAGTTCACCTGTTCTTTCCCAGTTCAATAATTGCATTTGTCAAATTTGCCGATAATGTAGTGAGTCTTAGGCTAATATAAGAGAACTTTTTCTATTATTAATTCTTAAATATATGTGGTCAGATTGTGGTAATATGATCTGGTTCACATATAGTTTTAGTGCTCTCTTTTTGGTTGTCTCCATGTTTACTAGTTTGAACAGCAATTTTAGTATTCATGATAAGATTTCCAAATGAGAGAATTGTAATGTCTTTGAGAAACACAGAATCAAACCTTTCCTCTCTCCTTTAAACGGCCCATTGTTAAATTGACACTATAAAGTGATACGGTATATTTTTGCTTCTTTGCTTTTGCAAGTGCAAGTTCCCTTCGGGCTTTGCGACTGCCGAGAAGTGAAATGAGTGATTCAATAGTCGAACAAACTGCTGGAAGACTTTCCACAATCACTTCTTTAGATTTGAGTTACTGTGGCAAAATTGGTGCCGCTGCTTTAGAGGCCATTGGAAAGCACTGTAAACTGCTTGTCAGTCTGTGCCGCAACATGCACCCATTGGATACAGCAGGCAAGCTCTCGCAGGATGATGAAGCAAATGCTATTGCTGCTACAATGCCTAGGCTTAAGCGTCTCGAGATGGCTTACCATCTTATCGGGACAGGAAGTGTTCTAAAGATCCTTTCTGGTTGTCCCCAGCTTGAGTTTTTGGATTTAAGAGGTTGTTGGGCTGTGAAACTGGATGATAAGTTGCTGAAGGAGAAGTTCCCAAAATTGAAGGTTTTGGGTCCCCTAGTCATGGACTGCTACGAGATGGATGCATGGGATGATTGCTCAGACTACTCTGATAGTACCGAATACTTGGCCTGGGAGTTCCTAGCCGGTGAAATAGGTGACTACGAAGACTATGACATCTATGATGGCATGTGGGATGATGAGGGGAGGCTGGAGGAACTTGAGCTAAGGTTCTACGAAGGAATCGTTGAGGATGCAGGAATGTTTGGTTGGCCTCCATCTCCTTAGCTTCGTCTTTTTTCCCATGCAGCCTATGTTTTCTAGTGCACAATATAGATGCTTCTAAATTTCAAACAATGTGTTTCTATGGAAATATATCCTTTATATTTCAATGTGAACTTATATTTTGTGTGGTTTGCATCTTTTATTTCCTTGACTATCTAAAGAATTCCTTGTGTGTTTATATATATAGTCTGCTGATAACATAAACCACTGTAGAGTTCATAATCTGCTTTAAAATTTAAACTGCTGCTATGTTTTGTCCTTTTAAGTTGTGAAATAGAAAGATAGGGTGAGACTTGAGAGTTGAGAGTGAGACCTTTATGAATTAAATATCTTTCTTCCTGATATTATGCTAAGGTGAAATAAGAGCCCTGGCCAGTTGGCCCACTTGGATTTTTATGGAAGATGGGCCAGTTCCTTAGGCAACTAAAGCCAGGCTGCCTCCCACTTAGCAAGCAAATTGTACCTAGCTTTTCAACATCAATGGCCCGGGGCCATTTTCTAATAGTAATTTTCGGTGGCTTTTCTTCCCCTTTAAAAAAACTTATGTTGGGTTTTTTTTGTATTGCCCCACGATGCTACACCCTGCAAAAAGTCCGATGCTCTTTAAGCTTTTCAATGTTTCATGCTTCACTCCATCTGGTTTAGCCCCTCCTTTTGCTGCAATCTCTCGGCACTTGAATTCCCTTTTCTTTTTCTGGGTGTTCGGCATGAATTCTTCACTTTCACCTGATTCAGAATCATTACTTCTTCGAAAACCATGGCCTCTGCCTTGAGCCGGCAGTCTGGTACTCTCACCAATGTATGAAATTTGAAAATTATACGGACGAAACAATGTCCTACCTATAATGCTAACATGTTGGCATGGGAATTGGGGTCATGGAAACCTTTTTCAATTTCATGCGGCACTCACCATTTTGCCACTGGAAGTAGTAATGGAAAGAGATCACATCTTGTTTCTGTTCTTTGTTTCACCATAAATGCTCATAGAATTAATGGTGTTTTCTGTTTAGACACCATTTTACTATCTTTAGCTGCCTAATCAAATGATTGATATATTTCTATGAAATTGGATAATTCCATTTTTGTTTGATGATTTTGTCGTTATACTAATGTCTTATCAATGCTAAACTGGGTGATTGAAAACATATCTTGTTTGATTGTTTTAAGTAAGATTTTAAATCATTCGGAAGAGTTGGCATTGCAATTGAACTTTGGTGGGTCGAGTGTAAGATACTCGATGTCCCTTACCCCTTGTTTGGTTGGGATATTTAGAGGGAGTTAGGAAGAACTTGTTTTGTTTGGTTGGGAAGATGGAGAAGGAGAAGGAGAAGGAGGGGTGAGGGGAGGAGAATAAAACTACTCCTAGCTTCTCATATTCCACTTTCCTAAATTGGGGTCTTTTCTTTTGGGGGAATGGTAATTTTTTGACAAATTTACCCATTCAATATTATTGATAATTTCATTATATCTTAACTATATAATTTATCTCTCTCTTTTTTTCTCTCAAATTCCTCTTTTTATTTCTTTCCTTTTTTATTTTTTTAAAATTATATATTTTACCAAATAATTTTCTAATGCTTATTTAATTTTTTTCATTTTCATGTTTTAATTTTGATTGCTTTATTAAATTATTTATTTATGGTCTGTAAATTTTTATTAGTTTTTTGTTTCCTCTCTTTCTTAATCATCACCACCTATATTTTTTTAATTTTATTTATTTTAATTTATATTTGATTTATATTTTATATTTTACATTTTTTATATTCAAGAATAATAATAATTAATAAAGATTATTTGACAAAGATTATTTTTACATGGCATGACAATATCGAAAAAATATATTAATATTAATAATGATAGTAATAAAGATTTTACATATGAGGATAATTTAGTAAAAATATAAATTAAACTCCTTCTAACTCCCTCTTCCAACCAAATATAAAAAAAGACCCTCCTCTCTTAAAATCCTTCCCTCCTCTCTCTCCCTCACCCCTCCCCTTCCCTCTCCCTCAAGTAAGTTTTTGATTTCAAGTCTTATGAGTGGTGAAGAAAATAAACATTAAGTGAGCTTCCTTTTTTAAGGTTCAGTTTGGCTCATTTTTGAATTAGTCGAAATCTAATACCCGATAAAGAAGAATATTAGAAAAAGAGAAAAAAAAAGAATAGTCCATGGCCACATATTGAATTCTTGATATCAAATACTTAAACTTTTCTTTTTCTTTTTTTTTTTGGTGTAGAATAACATAAACTTTTCAAAAATTATAGTGCTATCTGGTAAAAAGTTTCCCTTTTTTCTTTAAATCATTTACTGTATTAAGATCTGGAGTTATTGTGGAAGACAACAAAAATCCAGTTTAGTCACATGATTACATGTGACTTTGTGTCTTTGGAGTTTGGATCTTGTATTATTGTTATGTTATTCTACAAGTAATCAGGATTCATTATTCAGTGTTCGGTACGTGCTTTTCTTCCCTTCTGAGTTCTGATAGTCAAGAGTTATGGTTCTCAGAATCCATCACATCTCCATCGTTCCGTACATCTGTATATTCCATTATATTAACATTAGGACTTGTCTACCCCTCACATATATAACATTTGCATGGGTAAATCAGGGATTTTATCAGGTTATATTTTAAAAAAGAAAAGAAAAGTAATGGATCCATTTTCGGATCATTTGATACTCCAAGGACGTGATTGCAATCATCCGGTTGGGGAGATTCATTTGCCTGAAATACAGAATCCTGAATCTAAAGGACTGAATCTACAAAATTTCCCTGATCAAATATCAGGAAAATTTTACCTTGAAAAAAGAAAGATCAGGGAAGTTTTTATTTATGTTATAAAATATTGTCCAAATATTCGGTTAGGAAAAACAATGGATTTTCTTTAATTTCCAGAATATTTAATTACCAATGGTATCAAATAAACATACCAGAACATTAATGAATCGAACTCTAATATTTACTAGTAATTAAAAAAATTACCCGTGCTTGCATTCAAACACAGTAAACACAATAAAAGTATAAGAAATTATTTATCTTACATACAAACACAGTAAAAGTATAAAGCTATAAGAAATTAAGAATTTAGTTATATATTCTAATTATTATAAAAAATACTTTGTGATACATAATTAAGAAGAACGGTAGTCATTTCTACATCTATACATGAAAGTCATAATAATGTAAACTACAAACTTATAGTTTAGGGCATATAAACATCATAAAATCATTAGAAGGTTCATGAAAGTTTTTTTTGAAAAAAAAATCATAATACTCTCTAATTCCATCTAGAAGGAATAAATAAAGTTTTCCTTTTAATAAAGAAAAAACAAATATTGATAGACCTTTCAATTTTCCCAAAACAGGAAAAAAAAAGAAAAAAATGAAAATGCTTAGGTTATATAGGGATAAATCCAAAACAACTACTATAAATTCATTTTTTTTTCATTAACACATTTAGTAAATTGAGAAAAAAAAACCTAAACAAAGAGAGAGAGAAAAAAAATACTAATCAACTAAAATAAAAAAGGAAAGTAGATAGTAAAAAAAAAGTTTAAATATTAGCACAATTTTTAAGATATTAAATTAATAAAATGTATTAAACTCTCATATTCAATGAATTTCAATAAATATTCTAAAAAAAAAATTAAAACAAATATATAACATTTATTACGGTGAAAAAGGAAAATATTTTTGATAAAATTACCAAATAATCTATTTTTAAAATTATCAATTTTCAATTGAGAGAGTAAAAAAGGTGTTTTCGCACAATATTAATTTTTTTATATGAAATTATCAAATAATCTAATAAATAAACCACTGTATGTTAAATTAGAAGGTTAAAAAGGAGATTTGTTAAATGATAGAATTAATACATAGGTATAGGTATAGATGTGACACAAATTTAACAAAATCTACGTACACTACAATGGTCTTGAAATTAATTGAGTAAATGTGTCTGGATGGAACTAAAAATGAAACTGTTCGGCTGGGAGCAAAGAAACGTCGCTGTGGTTGAGGCATTTAACGCCTTGGGAAATGGACAGCCCACCATTTTCTACCTACAAACTTTCAGCGGCCCACTTTTTCCTTTTGGGCCAAAATCTGCTAATCTCTTCAAAATTTGGGAGGAGGGGCTGTGGCAAATGGCAATCAACCAGCTCACTTCACCCAAATGCTAAATTCAACACCTACCACACCAGACTTTAGACTAGGTGCCTTCAAATTTGATACTATTATAATTATCTTCAGGTTGATTTATTTATTTGGCTTTATTCATAAAATGTAGTAATTTTTTTGTTTTGATTATAATTATTAGTATTAATATTAAACTTACATTTTAATTTCATAGAGAAAAAAATGGTATATGGGTTCAAGCATTTGATTTTTCCTTTGAAGAAGGATCAAAATTATCGATTTTTTTTTTCAATTAATTTGAATAATAATTTAAAAGAAGTTGACACGACGGACAACCAATTTGGCAGTTTCATACACTTACCCACCGTTTTGTTCTGCAGCTGTACACCTGAGATGACAGGTCCTTAGCAGCGCTCTCTCCCACTTGATGACATGCCAGCCCATGGGCCATGGCCGCCGACATTAATCACATTATTATAGTTCTAATTGTCTTTAATACTTTTCGCTTAAATCAATTTTTTTTCTGAAGATAAATTGAAAAATCCCCCCATCTTTTTGTGGTGAATGGCCGAAGGCAGAAGGCAGAAGGGGGCCACTTTAAGACTCCCAGCGATTGCTTTTGAAACTTTGATAAGTGACGCAACTTATTATGGTTTTCAGTGATAAATATTTGATTCATCTTTCATCTGTTAAGCAAAATAATTATAGTTGAAATTATTTTTTTTCCAATGTGTTGAAATTACTATATTCATCTATTTTTTTTTAGTGCTATAAAATATTTCTATAAATATAAATTTAAAATCTGTTTTAAGGGAGAAATTATTAGGTAGGTGGGTATATCACATCATCTATAGACCGGTCCAATTAAATTGTGATAATTTAAAAAGTTTCTTAAATTAAGACACTAATTTAACAAATATTTAGTCCCACGTTTCAAATAAAAAAAATTTAAAGGGTAAGTCCTTAAATTTATGCTATAATTGTGGTAGGATTTTAATAAATGTATCAAAATTCTTGAGTTATCACAATTTAATTAGTCAAGCCCATTGATGACATGATACACCCGACCTACCTAATAATTTCTCGTTTTAAGGCACTCGCTAGTAAAACTAAAAAATTTATTAGGTTGCAACTCAAAATCCTTAATTCGTGTTTTCCTTTTTTGGGATTTTTTTTTTCTTGTGTGACTAAGTGGCTGTATAATTAAAAACGCATAATAAAATGGACCGATTAAAGTAAGAAACAATCACGTCAGAGGAGCTAGACAAAAATTGATTACTATTAATATATCAAATCGCAATTAAAACGTTTACAAATATATTGTTTTTCCTGTTAATTAATCATCCTCACCAGTTTTGAGCAACCAAATTGAGCTAGTCGATAATTATTAATGATTGTAGGTACCCTTATGGATCATTTAGGAATACAGATATTGGGATATATACTTAAAGAGGGGAACTATTGTGCTGACAAATTGGCCAAGGCTAGTTGCATTATGGAGTCTAATTTTATGTTTTTAGATGACTCCCCTTATGCTATTTTGAATGAACTTTTAGCTGATCAAATGAAAATATCTTTTTCCAGAGCTTATAACGTAAGGGACCAAATTAAGTCCGAATAATGTTTGAGATATCGTCTTTATTATTTCTTTTTGAGTAATATATAATTTCTCTTTTCTAATAAAAAAAAATTGAGCTGATCGATCATTATTATCTAATATTTGATCATTTGGACAACATTTGACTCAATGTATTCATCTGAATTGAAAATATTTTGATATTTCAATTTTCAAGAGTTTAATATAAAAATGTTGTTAAAGAAAAAGCTAAAGACAAATTCTCTTCGATATTGATTATTACTTCTTAATCTTCTTCATTTCCTTTTTATTATTAATAATTAATTATAGCCAAAGCTCTAGAGCAAAAGGTCTTGAAATAATGAAAACATGGTGACAAATTCAACAACCACAATCCGATATCCATAGAAGTCAGTCAAACCAAGCTCGGACAGTTTTCGAAGCCCAGGCCAATAGAATAAAGCTCATAAAGTGGTCGAGTCTTTGACCCAAGGGATCAAAAAGCTGGATCGAAGAAGAGAGAGAACAGAATATGCCACAAAATAATACTCCTTTTGTCCTTTATTTATTATCCTGACTTATTTTAAGATTTTTTTATTTTTTTTATTTGTTTATGTTTTAGTATTAATTAATAGTTTTTTAAATTTACCCTCTCATTCCCTCTCTATCCAAATTTCTCTGTTTTATTTAAATGCATTAAGTTTTCTGCTTTCCTTCTATAGGGTAAGATGAGAAGAGAGAGAGGGGATAAAATTGAAAAGTAAAAGTAAAAATATATAAGATTTTGAACCCTAATTGATTTTCTTGTCCTATGTGAAGCAGTTAACAGGGACAAATAATAAGGGACAAATAGAGTATAGGATATGCTCACGTGCGAATTGGCACGTGTCATTTGGGGGGTAGGAAGGAAGGAAGGCCTTGCATTTGCATGAGAAGTGGAGAGGGTAGGTGAGGTTTACTTTGGAGGAGGGGGAGTCGCCCCCTTCCCCACTCCACTGTCCGCTCTAATAAGTTTGCCAACCCCCCACCAAGACCAAATCATGTGGCCAGCCCAGCGGGCCTCCTTCCGTGAATCGGTAGAGGGGTCTTTTTGTAATTGCACTCTCGTTTCTCACTCTCTTTGCTTTCGTCTCTTTTTCAACATAAAGTATTAGACTTAAAAATCATGAACGAAACCGGTTAGGTGAAGATCGCGGAATCCCAATTTTGACACAATACTCTTCATGTTAGGTGTTCCGTCACAGCTTGGTTTGGCTACGAGCTCTGAACTTGGTCGACTGCATGTCTCTTTTGTTATAGTACTTGAAGTTGTTGAATTGAATTTATTTCTCATTGAGTTAACACGAAACATATGTTGGTGAAAGCATCACTCAAGTCCTTATAGTATGTAAATATATAGAATTTAGTTCATATATTATCATTTGAGTCAATTTTGTCCTTGTATTATAGATAATTGAATAATTAAATCCTTGCATGTTATAAGATCAATTTTTATCATTAAAATTAATGATGTGGTTGTAATATAGATATGATGAATTAGCATATTTAGTATTGACGTAGCATTAATAGGTAAGTAAAATGTCAAAACAATGTCTGTGTGCATGTGATAAGATAGATCATAAACTAATATGTAGTGTCATGTTGATGTCTATCAGTATCGGGCATTCAAATTTATGGCTTAACTTGTCATATCATTATCTTGTTAGTGGTCCTAAAGAAAAAAATTGGTCCTATAATAGTAATCCCAATGATTAAAATTGATTTTTTGACAAGGAAAGACTTAATTGTTCTATTTTTAATAATATATGGACTAAATCAATCTAAATTCGCGTATAAACATTAAATTAAACATATTTATATAATACAACAACTTGATAGATACTTTTACCAACATAGGTTCGTGGAAATCCATCTATGATCACTCAAAACTAATTAAAATTTCAGTACTCTCAGAAATTATTCAATTAACGACAAAATATAAATCGTTTTATAAAATCGAATCTAACCACAAATAATTGTGTTTATAAAGTATATCTTATGTAGTTTAAATATTAAAAAGTTCTAACTCGTGCCGAACGTGTGCCATCATTTTGGTTTGTGGCAGTGGCACACAAATTAAGATCTTAGATATAGCATAAGCCAGTTATATATCCAACAATTTACAATGACGGATCAAACGAGCTGAATTTGTTTTATTTTTAATTAATTATATATATATATATATATGGTATGATAAAGTATATTAATGTAGACAAATTCACATGCAAGTTACACAACAAATTATTATTAATATAATTTTTAAATACAATAGAAGAGTTAAAGTTGGCATATAATAATATTGTAAATATATCAAACAAAAGGAATATATCTAATAAAATCAATCTTAAAGAATAAATATTTATTTTTTATGCATTTATATATTAATATATAATTTTTTTTATCTAAAACCTCCCAGTAATTATAGTAAATTTCAATAAATCTAAAGTCAAATTACAGAAGACCTCAAACCGGAAACTCTCTAAATTAGTTTATATTGTCTATATATATAATCATAAGACTTAAACTTGAAACTTTAATAAAAATAATAGCAAACTTCTTTCATTCTACCTAATTCAACCGAGCAAATGTTGGTCATATAGTTGCACATTAATATATAATTCATATAGTAATGCAACTGCCTTCTCTCGAGTCAGAAAAAAAAAATGCAATGTCGTATGCACTTTGTTTAATTTAGTTAGGTTCCTACTCTAGGTTGTCATAGATTATTTTTTAAAATTTTTAGTTCATAAAATCGATTTAAACGTAATTCAAGTATGATTAAATGTGAGAAGATTGTTGTATATGGTTTTGTTCGGCTTAGAAATTTGTTGTTCTTAACTCACTTGTATGTACAGAATTTTTTCCAAAAATTTATTAAAAACTTATTGTGGTTCTTAGATTGTTAGGGTATGCTAAGTGAGTATCGTTTCCCAATATATATATTTTTTTAATTTTTTTACTTGAAGATAGAAATTTGATCGTGCTTGGAAAGAAATAGTTGATGAAGAAAGTTATCTTTTCTTCGTTGTATTTATCCTTAATAAGCTAGAGAAAAAGAAAGAGATTAAGGAATAATTATTAAGAATGGGATACACTCTAATATATGATATGAGTACATAACGTTACATATAACTTAGAAACTTTGTGGTACAAAGATGATAAACTTAATTGGTATGATATTTCCAATTAGCTAGGTATGCTTTAAAATTTTTTCAATCTGTGGATAATATATGTTATGTGAAATCTTTGTAAATATAAATGAAAAATTAAGTTAGAACAATTTATAAATAAAAATTTTAAACTTTTAAAGTCAAATTTGACAAGAAATTTAGGTGGACAAATTTTTTTTCTATTTTATTTGTTTTGAATATATCTTTTTTAGGCCAAAAAAAAGAAAATTATATATCTCATCCACTGACAGTAGATGGTTGACATGTGTTATATAGGGTATATTTTTAAATATTAATTAATTAGTTAAAAAAGTTAGTAAAAGTATATGTCAATCTTTTGACGTTGTTTATGGAGTAAAAATTCTATTTATCGTGTATGAAATAATAATCTAAAAAATATATTTCCTTTTTATATAAATAAATATCTGAAATGGGAACTCAACATTCTCCTAATGCAAAAGTACCATAATTTAAATCTGTCGGGCATTGATACATGATTTCAAAGGGGAGAGGGAACAATTGGTATTTTTCTCTTAAAAGAAAACGGTTCTAATATATATATATATATTACAATTGATATTTACAAGTTTTTTATCACACAACAGAGGAACCAGAGAAGGAAAGTAGTGATATTTCCATACGAATACAATACAAGGGAGATAAAGAAAGAAAGAGGCTACGAAGTCTATTTACTTTCCTTCCACCATTTTTCTTGTTCTCTCTCTTTCCCTTGTAAATGATAAATTAAGGTTATATTTGATACATAAAAATATTTTTTATTTTTATTTTCTATTTTTAATTTCTAAAAATAGTTTTCATTTTTTGTTTTCTAAATTTTATTTTCATTTTCTAAATTCTAAAAAACATATTTGATATATGAAAATGAAAATAGTGAAATGTATTTGTTATCTACATTTTCAAAATTAAAGGCATGTAAAATAAAATATTATGATTAGATTGTTAGATTGTTAGTTAAATAATTTATTAATTAAAATAAGACCTCATACAGTATAAATGGTTGATGATTATACATATTATGGAAAGAAATTATATTACAAATTTACAATTACTAGACTTTTTTTTTTTTTTACCAAGTATTGGACTTTGATAACCGGTGCATCATAATGATGTCCACGTTGATGCCTTTCTCTAAAAACATTTTAAAACAAAAAGCATAATGAGAAGGGCAATTAAAAAAACGGCTTTTTTCAATTAAAGAAAATAAAAAAGAAAAGAAAATTTTTAAAAAGCATGAAAATCATAAAATGGAAGTAGTCACTGTACGCATTTTTGTCTTTTTCGTTTTTTCTGCTCAATGCTCTCCCTTGAGTTAAAAAAATGAAACAAAAATAGAAAATTTGTAAATGTTGGGATTCGATATGGGGGTGGTCAGGTAAGTTGGGAGGAGGTTGGATAAAATTTTTAACAAATCCCGTATTTTTTTAATTGTCAAAAGTACAAAACGTTTCCATGGAAAAAGTTCAAAACAACATTTTTTTTTGTTTTCTAATTTTCAACCATTTTCATTTTCATTTCTCACAAATCATTTTCCATTTTATCCACCAAATAAGTTTTCACATTCATTTTCTATTTTTCTAAGAAAATGAAAATGGAAAAATGTCTGTTTTCTTATACTAAATATAGTCTAAAATTTTCACATTTAAAATAAGCCATTGACTCTAGTGGTAATCTCGGTTCAATTTTTTTTTAATCATCGATTTCAATTCTTAGACTCTTTGATTCGGAATCGGAACTGGAACCGTTAGCTATGGTTATTGTTATGGTTCCATTAAAGTTTCGGTTCTAAATCGGAAGTTTCGAATTGAACCATAGGTTCCTTCTTTTTTTTAAAAAAAAATTTCTTAATTAATTTTGTTTCAAATAAACTATATCTTAGTTGATTTTGAGGAGGATCATATAATAAATTTTTATTTTATCAGGTAAATCTCTTACGTATAAATATCTATTGAGAAATAATTATCACACAAAAAAACAAATTAAACCAATACAGACTAAGACAAACTAATTAAATCAATATTAAAAATAAATAAAAAAAATTCTCTCTCTTTCAGGAAAACCCTAGCCGCTCTCTCTCTTTCTCTCCATCTCTTCCTCACAGTTTCTTTCAAGTTTTTCGTTTCTCCTCCTCCTCCTTGACTTCTTTTGTCAGGGAGGGGGAGGGGCTAATTTCATATTTCTGTTCCTTTACTTTTTGATTAAATAAGTCCTAGATCTTGGATCTAGGTAGTTGAGTCTCAGTTTTATCTGAGTTAGTCAGTCAGTTTTTTTAGTCAGTTTGGTTTTTTGTTTGTTTGTTTTTGTCTCAGTTTACAGTTGATTCAAGATTGTTAACTTTGGACGATGATGATTCCGTTTTATGATTTTTGGATCACTCAAGAAAATCTTCGAATCAGTCACTTCTTTGTCGCTGTTGAAAGCTTTCGATTGGGAAGTAAAAGCGAGAGAGTGATGGACGTGCTAAAGACTTATGAAGAAGGTTCGAAATTCCAAATAATAAAAAAGATGGCCTGGATCATGAAGCAAGATCTGAATCTTCAAGCGAATGAAGAAAATATTCTTGAATCTATTGTAATTTTCAATTTTATTGAATTAGTGGATGTAATTTCATTTGAATGAATGAAAGTTATATTTTCTTCAAAAAAAAAATTAAATCAATATTAAATTGAACAAACCTCACACATTGTTACTTATTTTATAAGCTAAATTAGGTAAATTTATAAGTTGGATACTTATTTTATTTTAGCCAACTTCGGTAAATTTAAGTCCCAAAATATTTATAATTAGATATGTTAACTACATATCTTATGTTAAATATGTAAATACTAATTTTTTTAAAAAAAGTGTAATGATATTATCATTATGATATATATATATATATAAATATATATATAAAGAGAGAGAAGGGCGGGTGACCTTTAAAAGTATGTTTAAAAATGATAAGAATTGAATTTTTGATCTCTCATGAGGGAGTTAAACGCACTAACCATCATATTAGACTAAATTTCTTATTAGAAATTTACATTTTATCTTATATGTTAAATTAAAGTTATCAAAATTCATATATTCTTACATCTAAATAATCATTCCAATTTTATCCAATTGAACCGATTGACCCGATTAATCCAATGACCTAGTGAACTGAACGGTTCATTCATTGGACCGAATTTTACAGCATTGATTGACAGTGTAATTTTTTAACGCCACAAGCGATGTTGAAAGATTGACACATACTTCTATAATTTTTTAAACTAATTTATTAATATTAAAAAGTATACCCTACATGACATATGTTAACCCTCTAACCCTACTTATAAAGTTTAAAAATTACACTATCAATGAAAGAGATAATTTTCCTATGAATAATATAAAACATATGTTCTTCATGTTTCTCACCCCGATGCCGTATTTGTTCTTTCGTAAATGGTCCATAGCAAAGATGTTAGGCCGATCTATTCAGCTCGGCTCTACGGCTACGCCGCCGCCTATAATAACTAATATAATTACAATATCTTATAATAAGTGGCGATAAGAACTTTAATTTTTTAGTTGGTGAGGAAAGGAAAAGGCATTTTTCCCCTCCCTACGGCGCCCAAACGTTGACAAAAAGATAAACATGACTTCCCAAAAATACCCCAAATAAAATAACAAATATCCTAAAAAGTCCCATAAATCCCAACTACCCCCTGAGCCACGTCTCTACCGGACACATCACACACCAGTCTTCGTTGTCCCTCACGCGAAACACGAAAAACGCAAACGAAGCCCGGACTCTTCCCTCTCACTTATAAAATCCTCTCCAACCTCCCTCTTGTATCTCTCCAGGTCACCTACCCACCTCCTCTCTCCGCAGACGAAAAGAGAAAGCCCAGAGGGAGATTCAGAGTTTTATTATTACACAAAAATGGCTCTCACCAACTCCTCCGTTCTTCAAACCAAATCTCTCATTCAATCTCAGCCATCCACTCCATTCTCCAAATCAAAGCCATTGTCTGTTGTTCGAATCTCCGCCGTCCATTCATCTGACTCACCTAAGAACCCCATCGTCTCCGATAAGTCCGGCAAGCAGCCAGCTCCTGCTCCGCTTTCTGCTACCAAAAACGCCACTGCTGCTGCTCCGGCCGCTGCTCCTTCGCAAAATGCGGTTCCCGGGAAATGGACTGTCGACAGCTGGAAGTCAAAGAAGGCTTTGCAGTTACCGGAATATCCGGATCAGGCCGAGCTTGAGTCGGTGCTCCGCACTCTTGATGCTTTCCCTCCGATTGTCTTCGCTGGAGAGGCTCGGAGTCTGGAGGAAAAGCTCGGGGAGGCAGCCTTGGGAAACGCTTTCTTGTTACAAGGAGGAGATTGTGCTGAGAGTTTCAAAGAGTTTAATGCCAATAACATTCGTGATACTTTCAGGATCCTTCTTCAGATGGGTGCTGTTTTGATGTTCGGTGGTCAAATGCCTGTTATCAAGGTCAAAGCTAAAAGCTCCACCTAACAATTTTGTATTTTCATTTTTATAAATGTTTTTACTTGCAAGTTTGCTAATATTTCTGTTTATCTTGTTTAGGTGGGAAGAATGGCTGGGCAGTTTGCGAAGCCAAGGTCGGAGCCACTCGAGGAGAAGAATGGAGTGAAGCTGCCGAGTTACAGAGGAGATAACGTTAACGGGGATGCCTTCGACGAGAAGTCTAGGATTCCTGATCCCCATAGAATGATCAGAGCTTACTGTCAATCGGCAGCTACTTTGAATCTTTTGAGAGCTTTTGCTACTGGAGGTTATGCTGCTATGCAAAGGGTTACCCAATGGAATTTGGATTTCGCTGAACATAGCGAGCAGGGAGATAGGTAAAACATCTCGATTCCAAATTGGGTTTGCTTTTCTGTTTTTTGGTCGGTTTGATTTAGTCTACAATTTATAATTTGTTGACAATTTCTTGGAACTTTCTGATGGAAAATAAGTTGTTGTCCTTTGTGTGAAATCGTGATATTTAGTCATTTTCACTTGTTTTGTCATGTTTTCTGCGTTTTCTGTATGTGAAATACCTGGTCTGTTTAGTAGATAAATAAAGTTTGTAATATAAATCTGCCGTTTCTGTTGTTCTGAGTTTTATTGTTGTTAGAATTCTCCACAGTAGCCTTATCTTTCGAAGTTGAAAATCTTGTATAAGATCTTTTTTTGATTGGTTACCTAAGAACAGACAAGTTGATTCGGACTTGAATTTTTATCAGTTGCTTCCTAATATACTCTGTTTTTTCTGTTTTTGGCATTACATAAATGGTAGATTCTAATTCTTTGTACCTTCGCTATTGACATTACGTGTGGGTTTTTCTTGATTGCATATGTTGCTTTTTCGGGCTGGTATTTTATAGTAGCAGAAAGTCACAAGTCTTGCAGAGGTTAAAATTTTATCCATTCTGGTACATGGCAGGTACAAAGAACTAGCTCATCGCGTTGATGAGGCCCTTGGATTTATGGCTGCAGCTGGACTGACAGTTGACCATCCTATAATGACAACGACTGAGTTTTGGACTTCCCATGAGTGCTTGCTCTTGCCGTATGAACAGTCACTTACTAGGCTAGATTCTACCTCAGGCCGATACTATGACTGTTCTGCCCATTTCCTCTGGGTTGGGGAACGTACTAGACAGTTGGATGGTGCTCATGTTGAATTTCTGAGAGGAGTTGCTAATCCTCTTGGCATCAAGGTAATTATATCTAAGCCTATTCTAGAGGAATAATTATAGGTTGTAAAAAGAAGCTTACAAAGTCTTCATCGAAAACCTGAGATGCATGAAAGTTCAAAACTAAATGGCCCGAATGTTGGTTTAATTATTCAGGTACATAATTATTGTCTAAGAACAAAACTGGCATTGAGACATGTATTTACGCAACTAAATTTGGTCATCAGTTGAATTATGTGGTCAGATTGCTATTTTGACAAGGGCACAGCTATGTTACTTTTTCTGGGAATAGTTGAGTTTTGATCATAAATTGGTGAGTGTGAGATGACATAACAGAGAAGCTCTTCTGCTGCAGGTGAGTGATAAGATGGATCCCAATGAGCTAGTCAAGCTGATTGAAATTTTGAACCCTCAAAACAAACCAGGAAGGATAACAGTGATCACAAGAATGGGTGCTGAGAACATGAGAGTGAAGCTGCCCCATCTAATTAGGGCAGTACGCAGAGCTGGCCAAATTGTCACTTGGGTTAGTGATCCTATGCATGGAAACACCATAAAGGCTCCTTGCGGTCTCAAAACTCGCCCATTCGATTCCATCAGGGTATGTTACTCATTGTTACATCTTTTTTGCCGTGAAGTTTCTGACTTCGCTGATATTTCATTGATAGGCAGAAATCCCCATTTGATGTGGGTCACTTACCATTTAGAATCATGGAAACCCCTTAGTAAATAGTTTCTCATCATGTGAAATGTCTGAACATATTTTGTCATAAAATTTTTGCCTTGTTCACTAAAGGAAAGGCTCACATCGTAAATGAGGACACCATAATTACTAATTAGTCTAAATGCTGTTTTCTACTATGCATATGACAAGATAAACTAACATATGATGCTAGAAAATAATGGAGTGCATTTTGGTTGGATCTTCAATTCTTGCATAATTTAAGTATCACTTACAAGCTGACATCCACCTCTTGGCCTAGTGGCCAAAGGAGGCTGAGGGAAGTCACCGGCAGGGGTTCGACCCCTGCCATCCCCCTCCCCCCCTTGTATCAAAAAAAAAAAAAAGTATCACTTACAAGCTAATTTACTTTGTCTTGTTATTTGAATACTTTAAGTGAATGAGGTGTCACTATTAAAGTGCATTTATGATTAATGGAATTGCCAAAACTATGACGACAAGTTTGATTTAAAATTTTGATGGTTTGCTGCCATTTGTTATGTAAAGAAGCCAAATCAATCCTATTGGGTGATAACGTTTTGTACTAGTAACTTGGAAGGGAAAATTATTGCATTTTCTAGGGGGAGAGTTTTGAAGTCAAATATATTACCTTGGGGTTAATGCAATTATCAAAACTATGGCGATAAGCATGATTATACCATTGATGACACTCTTTTGGGCATTTATATAGTGTAAGGAAACCAAATGAATCCCTTTGGGTGGTCGCACTTGGTAGCTTAAAAAGACATTATTGCATTTTCTAGGAAGTGAGTTTGGTCAAATATATTATGGTGGGTAGGTGAGAAATGGACTACTTCTTAAAGTTGTTCAAGGCAAACTGTCGGATGAGATTACTTAAGCATGATCATCATAATCTATAGGTAAGAATTTGTCTTCAGTAGGTAGGTGGTCTTATTTCTTCATGTCATGATGGATTCAGACAATTGGCTGGGATAGAAAATCCCTTGATGAGCCTTCATTGACTTAGGATTGCACTTGGAAAGATTCTGTTGTTTTATTTTTATATATATACATATATGGATGCCAAATGTTTAGTTTGAAAATTTTTTATAGTTCCACATAGAAGTATGGATGATGATGTCATACTTATAATGTTAAATGTGAATATCAAGGTTAACATACGTTCTATTTTGCAGGCTGAAGTGAGAGCTTTCTTCGATGTGCACGAGCAAGAAGGAAGTCACCCTGGAGGAGTACATTTAGAGATGACCGGCCAGAATGTTACCGAGTGCATTGGTGGATCACGGACTGTTACATTCGATGACTTGAGTTCCCGCTACCATACCCACTGTGACCCTAGGCTCAATGCCTCACAATCTCTCGAGCTCACATTCATCATAGCAGAGCGCCTTAGGAAGAGGAGGATCAGTTCACAGCAATCTCTGGCCTAAGGGCTGTAGAGTGGCCTCAAAGAATCCAGCCACCAGCCCCTCCGATCTGTTTGTTCTTTTCTTTACTTTTCTTTTCTTTTTTCTCTAAGTTGTTACCGGCACTGTATTAATTTTTTTTTCTTTTTTACTTTGGGACTCTTGAATTAAGTTATGTCCTGTATTGTATGTGCATACTGGGAGAAAGTGACGACCGCTTTGAGAGGAATAAAAAAAGTTAAGCTATGAATTGAATGAATTCTAAAATTGCTCTTGTTTGACAAGTAAACATAAATCAACGTGACCAATCTGGGTGAAATGTAAATACCCATTCAGCACGTACTAGTTTGAACTTCCCAGAATCCAGAGATATATTCAATTTTTGGGTTGAACAATAATGGGAAGTAGCCTAGTGCCCTAGTCTCTTCTCATAACTGAAACCCACAAACTTATTTAGTACAAGAGAAAGCAACTTTATCTATAAGTTCGGCATCAATTTGTTCTCTTAAAACCGATACAATAATAATCGACGGTGCATGCTGAAATTAGATTGAGATAATTAGTGGGATGGTGAATAAGATCGAAAAAATAATAGAACAAACCAGAAGACACAACTTGAATTGCAAATGGGCAGTATATTAGAAGAAATGGAGTGGGGAAGGGGGCATGAGCCATAATGGGTCCTTTTAGCATAAAGCTTCGAGTTCTGAAGTTACTTTATTCATTGTGGTCGTGTGCACATAATTGTAGGGTGCACAATTACTAAACCAGCAATATAGTTCAAAGACAAATAGATTTAAGTCAACCAACTTTAATGGACCTTTGTAGAACAAGAAAAATTCTGATTCTCTTTGGGACACACAAATTCAACACCAATTTACCTTTCACTTCACATTAAAATGCCAAAGATGAAACCATTGACCTAGTGTTCGATTTTTTTTTCTTTTCCTCTCAAAAGCATATATTTATGATGTAAACATAGTTACAAAAGTGTAAGCTTTCATAGTTATAATGACAAGCTATTGCTCAAATCATGCGCATTCACAAAAATTGATCTCTAATGCGGGGTAGTTACAAAATCCTCAAACAAAAGGTGCACGATAAAGTATGGTGGAGAACAGAAATTGTGAACAAACCTTCTTGTGGCCACCTCTCTTCTTGCTTGCGCATCAGCAACACAATTCGCTTGTGTATGACACAGAAAGCTATTTTCACTTGTACAAAAGAGGACATTAGATATATACAGTCAGCATGCAGAGCTTGCAGGGGGGTGGGTTCTCCGTAGTGTTCACTGTTCAGGGAAAGAGCATTAAAAACCACTGTAGAATCAATTTCAATTATAAGAAGTTGCCAATCGATCGGATCCCTTTCCTTAACAGCTGCCCAAAAGACAAGAAAATGCAGCTAAGAAATATCCCCCTGGTTTTCTTGTAACCCCTCCATTGCTGGCCCATTGAGGGTTCTTGGCAGTGGCACCATCGACATTTAGCTTAAACCAAGGGTGTTGGGGGCGTTCCCATACCACATAATTAATAACTCTATGTCGACTATCTAGCTGCTTTCGATGAACAGAATCATAATGCAAAACCAAATTATAAGCTTTCCGTCTGATACAAGCAGGATTAACAAGGGTATGATGAAAAACGAAGCAGTTACACTCCCACACTAGCCATAAAAAAGACATGCAAAAACAGAATTGTAGCTGACAAGATTTTCAGTATACGAGACTTGAAAGTTGGTATGTACCCATGCTTTCATAAAAATAGCTAGGTGACAAAGTTCGGACTGACCTAGCCAAACATGTCTAAAAGCATTACACTTAGGAAAAATATGTGCACTATCTTCACAATGATTATGAAAAACTTGACATAAATCTGAAGCTAGTATTTTTACTACAACAAAAATGATATTTTGCAACAGTTTGGATTGCAACGGTAAATTAAATAGTTGCTTAAAGTTGGTGTAGTCAACGCATTTTTCAGTCGTTGCCTTTAATTAGACAATATGCAACAATGTCAAGCCAACGACATATAAGTGTTGCCCATTGAGAGATTAGGCAACAAGTGAGCAACAGTTGTTTGTCAATGTTGCCCAAAGTTCTAAACGTAAGCTACAATCAAAAGAACTGTTGCATAGTGTTGCATAAAACTCTAAAATTATGCAACACTTCAGGAAACTGTTGTTTAATGTGAGAATCCAAAATCAAAAATATAAAAGCATAGTACAAATTTACATACTTTGGCAACTAATCGTGTAAGAAGAATGCATTTAAAAAGAAAATTGCTTGATGTAAAAATCAGAAGGTACAATCTAGCTTGTTTTGTTACACAATTCATCATATCTAATAAGCATATAGTCTACATAAATGTTTAAATCTATTTAAAGATGAATATATTTGATGACCTCCTAGGAAGTCTTTGTGTTGTACTTCTTTTAAAAACAAATTGAATTCCCTTTCTAATCAAGTTGATTAAAGGGTGGAATTCATACAAAAAATCTCTCGGATTCGAAACCTCTGATTCTCCAAGTAAGTTCTTTTCTCTACTTCTTATGTACCAAACAAAAAAAAGAAAAAACGAAAATTTTTTACCTTAATTTATTTTATATACTTTTTTTTGAAGAAAAGTTTATTTTCTATACTTAATAAACTTGTTTAAGGTATCTGCATTTTATTCATACAAAGAAACTTGCTAGGACAATATCAAAACTAGATTACAAATTGCAAGATGTCTTTATCTAATTATTATTCAATTTATTACATATATATATATATATAAATATATACGCACACTACTTATTTTACAAGTAGTAGTTAGTTTTATTTATTGTAATTTTAATTTATTAATAAGGTCTTCAAATAATTAAATTCAAAGTTAAATTAGTTATTTTATTTTTTCTATAAATACTATACTAGTATAATACAAAAAGACAAAAAAAAAAAAAAAGAAACAAGAAACTGTGGCGGGCTAATGGGAGCCTTAAGCTGAAAAAGAAATTTCCTTTTAGCTTCCCACCCAGCCCGCCTCCTCATCCCCCAATTTTTTGAAGTTCAATGTCTCTCTCTCCCCACCCAAAACCACACAGTTGGTTATTCTCTTTTCAATTTTGGTATCGGAGGTTTTACAACCCACTTTTTCCAACATCAATTTACTATTCTCTTCCTCCATTCCCATTTTCTAACCTTTCTCTGACTGTTAGGGTTTTCTTCATACTCTTTCTCTTATTTTTTTTTCTTTTTTAACATTAATTGATTTTCTCTTTATCTTACAGTAATTGGAAATTATCTGTCTCTTCAATAGCATAATTTGGAGGATCTTCATTTCGATCATCGATTTGCTTGTAGCAAGGTTCATCAAATTTCTCCAGATTTCCCTTTTTATTGTTCTTAAGTCTTTTAATTATTCTTTTGGTAATTTTTTTATCCCTTTTCGTAGCAGGTTAATTTTAGAAACTCAATTTTCATTGGATTCTCTTTTTATTATACATATTCATCTTAATCCTTCAGCTAATAGGTTTTTTTTTAGCTTTCCTGCTCATTCTATATATATTTTTTTCAATTAGATTTAACAGGTTTAGTACGATTTAGAAGCAATCCCTAGAGTACTTTTGAGTTATGGCATCACACATAGTAATAAAAAATTCGGATTCATTATTTTAAAAATCTACATAATGAAAGTTTTTTTTTTTTGGTCAGAAATAATGAAAGTAGTTTGGCATAATAGAACTTAATTTATTAGTGGCAAAGTTAAGTCCTTTTTTGTTCATCTAGTATAGTTTGTTGGAAATTATGTGTGGTAATTTTTCTTATTTGTTTCTCAAATGCTTTTTTATTAATGCAACTAATAGTATTTTAAATTTAGAAGCAAAATAATTGCTTAGTCTTATGATACTAGGAATTCTATTTATATTTAAACTAATGCGTTTATGAATGTGTCTTCAAACAATGATCAATGCTAGTAGTTTAGAATTGTTTCAAAGAATCAATATAGTAAGGGCATTTGTTTATTATTGATACTTGACAATTTCTTGGTTTGGAATTTATCATTTATAATATAATTTACTACTATATCGTTTACTATATATGACTAACCAGTTGTTACAATTTTAGTATCCTTTATTATTGGCAGTTGCGATGTTACTGTTGTTTCTTTCTAAAGCTTAGTTAATTCCTTTCATTTTCTCTGTTATGTTGGCAAAATTTGATGAGAAGTTGGTCTCCAAGAAAGCTATTATTGTTAAGGTCATAATATGGTAAGTGACATTCTTTCTCAAATGGTAAGTGGAGCATAAATAAGAGTTTTTTTTGTGTTCAAGAAATAGGAGTTTGTCCAAGATACTACATGCTAGTGTTGCTTGTTCTTAAATTTTGCAATATTAAGTATTTCCCTTATATGACCCAATTTACTTTTCTTTTCCTATCCTAATTGAGCAATGAGGTTTTATATGAGTTTTAGATATAGAATCTATTTGCCTTTGGCTCCGAAAAACTTCTATCTATTTGCATTTGGATTGCCAATGGCATATCTCAAGATTTGCCAATTTGATAGGCTTCTAAAACTATTGTTTTTTGTTAGTTGTTCTTTGATTTCATCCTGCTTGATTGGGTAATAAATACTTAATAGAAAATACTAAATCCTAAGCATAACGAAAATTGTACTTATTATAGAAAATACTTATTAGTTTATAGTGCATGTATTCTTGGCAAATTTTATTGATCTATTTCCTTTACCTATATTTTGTTGATATAGTAATGTTGTTTTAAACTTACAATAGGAAGAAATTCTACTTTCTAAAAACATTTCTATTCTCCCTTGTTTCATGCAGAAGTAGCAGTTTTATAATGAAGTTGGGTAATTACTGGTAAGGGAAAATTCAATTGAGCATTTTCATAGTAATGTTAAGGAGTAAGCTTTAATTAGTACATTTATCTTGTTTGCATAATTGTTTCGTTATCTATTTATTTTTTTTATTTGTGACAGTTTCACATCGAGACTCTATGGGTGTGAAGAAACCTGACTTCTTATTTTTTACTCAAAAGCCAAGTGGGAGAATTCTGATTATTTTGGAAGTTGCTCCCAATGTCTTATTAAGTTAGCGTGAAGTTCGTATAATATTTCTTTATATAAAGAACAAAAGTTGAATATTATTATTTTTGTTATTTTAATTACCATCTTGTCATTGTATATATGTACCATTTTGTTACAATATTTTATATCTTATTTTGTTAATTGACATCTCTATGAATTAGTGAGGATTTTCTCAATTTTTTGAGATATTGTACCATTTTTATTTTCTCTATGAATTATACAAAATTTTTATTTTTATTTTTTTCCCAGAAAAAAGGAAAAAAAAAAGAGATGAATTGTTGTATAAATCTCAACAATTGTTGCATATCCCTAAAAATTAGTTAATTACACTTTTCTGAAAGGTGTTGGCTAACCAAAAAGATTGTTGCATATATTTGAAATTTTCAGTTGCTTGAACCTATAAGAAGTGTTGCCTAAAAATCAAAATTGTTGCATGAGATTTATAAAATGTGTTACCTAAAATAATTAAATTGTTGCCAAAACCTTTAATCAATCGTTGCTTTAAGGAAAATAAAGTTGCATATATCTCTTAAAAATTGTTGCAAAATTTTAAAAAACCATTGCAAAAACTACAAAATATGTTGCCTTTTACTACAGAAAACCGTTGCATTAAAGTATATAAAACTGTTGCCTAAAATAATTATCAACAACGTTTTAAATATTGTTGTGTAAAAGAGAAAAAAATGTTGCATTTGACTTTATGCAACGGCGGCATATGTAGCGGTGAAAAAGCTGTTGCATAAGACTAATGCAACAAATTTCCTTGCTTAGCCAACGAAATATCACCGTTGCGTAAACCCATTTCTGTTGTAGAGAGAGCATAGGTGGGCAATCTATTTAAGGCAAGAAGCCAAAAGAAAAACTTAAATATAGGCAAACTATGCAATTTCCAAATTACCATCAAAGGGAAAGTTGGAAGCTCAAATTTATCGAGTGTTTGATTTGAATACACCTCGATGTATCAGTTTCATGCCTTCTTTTTCTTTTTCCAAAATTGATACAAGTGTACCACCATAGCTTGGTATTTCATCCCATGAGCACCATTGTGCCTTTACCACACAAAAGGAAGGCCATGTCAACTTTCTGAGAACAATTTAGTTTGCATCATTATACTTTCTTTCTTTGTTTTTTTGGTACATAGAAAGTAAAAAAATGGGCCTACTTGAAAAATGAAAGGTTTCGAATCTGATACTTTTTATATGAATTCCTTAACCCTTAATTAACTCAGTTGAAAGGGAAATTGCATTGTATCTTCTTTTGTATAAGATGGTGAGTCGGTGAGTGTTAATAGCGTAATTCTTGCTTTATCAACGAGGTCTTATAAGGGCTCTTTTTCTTTTTTTTTTTCCTTTTTCTTTTAAAAAAATTTTGAATTGGCGGCTTCCATCATTAAGGAGAAAGGTATTTCTTATTGGCCAACTATTTACGTATTGTTTTTAGCCCAATAAGTTTTGGGTTTAACCGACTAAATTTGTAATACCCCAATCCCACATCGTTAGGATATGGGATTTCAATATGATATATATAGTGAGACCCAAACCCAATACTGTGAGGTGCCTTTTGAGTGGGACAAAACTGTGAGGCTTCGGGCTAAAGCGGACAATACCTCACAGGTTGGGCCGGGTCTCCTTTTGAGTGGGACAAAACCGTGAGGCTTCGGGTCAAAGCGGACAATACCTCACAGGTTGGGCCGGGTCTCCATAATTGACATCAGAGCAGGCACCAGACGGGCTGGGAGCTAAGTGTTACATCGCGTGAGCGCGGTGGAAGCCACCTCTAGAATCTCAACGCTTGGTGTGGTATTGGATCTGTGTGTGTTGAGCTTGCCGGGGACGTCAAGCCTTTAAGGAGGTGTGATTGTAATACCCCAATCCCACATCGTTAGGATATGGGATTTCAATGTGATATATATATATATATAGTGAGACTCAAATCCAATACTGTGAGGCACCTTTTGAGTGGGACAAAATCGTGAGGCTTCGGGCCAAAGCGGACAATACCTTACAGGTTGGGCCGGGTCTTCACAAACTTCCACCATTAATCACTCAACTTTGATAGATTTTCCATTTTGATCATTGAAATTTAATTTGTCCTAATTAGTCACTAAAGTTTGATGAATATTTCAAATTTATTCACTCTAACATTTTCATCCAATCAATTAACGGAAAAATGAAGTGGCAACAATGTTATTTATCATGTAAATTGCCACGTCATCCAAAATCCACATCAAATTTTTTATTTTCCTCTTTTTATAATTTAATTCATTTTGCCCCTCATATTTTCTTTGTTAAATTAGAAGAGTGAAGAGGAAGAGAAAAAAAAATTGACATGGATATTCTGGGTTATGTGACAATTTACATGGCCAACAACGTGACTATCATATCATTTTTTTTTTATTAGTTGGTTGGATGGAAAATGTTAGAATGATCAAATTTGGTATATTAATTAAAATTTAGTAACTTAATTGGGACAAATTAGACTTCACTAATCAAAGTGGAAAATCTGTCTAAGTTGAATGACCAAATTTACTCAGATTTAACCCAAAGCGTTTGGTTCGGGTAATCTGAGATAACCTTAGGTTATATGATTAGCTTCATCAAAGATAACATATGCACATAACCAGTAAGATTACCAAATTGTACGTGGTTCAACATTTGTCAATGTTAGATTAATCTGTTTGGTTGGGGGTTATGTTTTCTGTCAAAATTGATATTTTGTTATTATGCCCTCACTTCAAGACTTGTAGTTTATTTCTTTCCTGTGCTATGTATCATATATTTTTCAAGTCTTTTTATTTTAACAATTATATATAACTAAAAAAACAAATTTATCTTCATTGAACTTAACAAATAATATTTATTTGTTTCATTAAATTAAATTATGCCTAGTTTACATAAGGAAAAAAAATAGATACTATATATTTGAGCCTTGTAAAAAAATTAATTGGGTAAGCCATATGCACAAAATATTATATAATTAATATTTTAATGATTATATATAATGATTATATAAGTTAAGTTTAATTATGTTTATGACAAAAAAAAAACTATGTTTCTAGTTTAATTGAACTAACATATATTTAAATAGTTTAATAATTGTATAAGTTAAGCTTAATAATATGCTTTTTACAAAAAAAAAAAGCTTAAAAAGAATGTTGTAATTTACCAATTACATGGGGTTATTGTAATCCAAAGGAGTGAAATAATGAGGGTAGCTAAGAAAAATTTTAAAATAACCTGATTATCTCATATTATTTAAAAACTTGGAGATTATCACATTACCTGATTTTGAAGTTATATGCTAACGTAGCAATAATATGATATAATATTGGTTATTTTATTATCTCGAACCAAATAAGAAAATATAAAATAACAAAGACCAGATGACCGAAATTATTTTATACCCCAACCAAACGGTCCCTGAGCGTTAACGATGTCGCTTGATCTATCGAATGAAAGAGAATAAGAAGGTTTTATTTTATACTAGCAATGGACCCGTGTTTCGTTGCGGGTGCAAAAATTAGTATGTTAATTATATATAAATATTATATAATTTTGTGTATATATATTATAAGTAAATTTTTCAAAGTTGATACATATTGTAAAAAAAAATATGAGTGTATATATAGAGCCAAGGAAAATTAAGTAATACTTATAGTCAATATTACAAAATCACACGAGAATATTACAATACAAATTTTGTATGTATTATTATATTAATATTTAATATTAATTAAATAAATTATAATTAAAATATAAAAAAATAATATAAATATGTATAATATATAATATCTAAAGATATTAATATATAAAAATATATAATATATAAAGATATTATATAATAAAATATAATATATAAAAACTATTAATAAGATATTAATATTTTTTGTTAGTGAAATATGAGATATGCACTTTGAAAAAAAAAAAAGTGAAATAACAAAACTATCCACAACCTTTTTATATGAAGTTGATGAGAATTGAGAGAATGATTAGTATTTATATCATTTCACGTCAAACTTTGTATAGATAATAATTTATATATAGTACAGATAGTCTAGATGCATTTACATTATTATTTTTATTATTATACTTAAAAAAAAGGAAAAAATATTATAAAAAAGAGTAGGAGAACAACACGATGAAAGAAATTAAGAAAAGGAAAAGGCGTATGAGAAAATCATGCGCAATCACACGGGAAAACCGCGCGCAAGAAACACGGTCCCACGTGGCAGCATCGCTCCGCGTTCTGTCCAAGCAAAATGTTTAAAAGACCAAACCAATTCTTACCTTAAACCTTCTTCCTCTTCTAGTTCTCGCTGTTTGCTTCGATCCATATATTCCCTCCACTCTTTCAACCAGAAAAAACAAAGTAAAACTAATCAATGAAAAATTCTGACCAATCCAGTGCTTTCCCGCTCAAAGACCGCCGTCCCGACGGCCTCGGCAATCTCAATTCTCTCCCCGACGAACTCATCTGCAACATCTTAGATTACCTCACTCCTAGAGACATCGCCCGTCTCGCTTGCGTCAGCAGGTTTTTATTTGCTCTCCTTTTCCAATTCCTATATTCTCAATTTCGAATCTTTTTTTTTTGTTTAAATTTACTTTAATTTTTCCTTTTGTGGTTTCAATTTGTTAGTGTTATATATATATTCTGCAATGAAGAGCCGCTTTGGATGAGTCTTTGCCTCAAGAAAGTTAACGGTTCGCTTCAATACAAAGGCTCCTGGAAAAAGAGTACATTGCACTTGTATGCTTTTATTGCAACTGAAAAATAAATTTCTAGTTTTTTATGATTAAATCTTATCATTGTAGCCTCTAATTTTTTCTCTGCGCGTGTACTTTTGTTTCAATGATGCAGACTCAATTTGCCGAATGAATATATAGAATACTGCAGAAAACCTTTGCAGTTTGATGGTAAATAGGGCCTCATGCTTTTGTTGTTATGAAAATATATACTTTTTTGCAATATCTTCACTTTCTTTTTGAAATGGTAGTATTCATTTGAGTGATTGTGGGCAACTTTTTCTTTTTGGGGTAGGATTCAGCTCTTTATTCTTATACAGAAGATTATATCGGTGTCATACTACATTAGACAGCTTTTCTTCTGATGATGGAAATGTTGAAAGACAGAAAAACTTATCTGCTGAACAGTTCAATCATGAATATGATGGCAATAAACCGGTATGTTTGGGTTTAGATATTAGTCCTTTAGTGCTTTACTGTGTAAAAGTTGCTGTCTTCATTGATCAAACATTCTTAGTTAGCAACTGTAAAAAACTATTAACATGCTTTTTGAATGGGTTCTTTCTGATACGGATTCCAGGTTTTGCTCACTGGATTGGCCGATACTTGGCCTGCAAGGAATACCTGGACAATAGACCAACTGCTGCTGAAATATGGAGATACTGCATTCAAGATTTCTCAAAGGACCCCTGGAAAATTGTCAATGAAATTCAAGGATTACATAACATACACGAAACTACAGCATGATGAAGATCCTCTTTATATTTTTGATGAGAAGGTGAGCCCTGGATGATCATAACAATCATATAAAGGTTTTATTTTATTTTATTTTATTTTCGGGGTATGATTATAATTCATAATGGCTTTATGTAAAGTACTTGGATCATTTTCCATGCAGTTTGGAGAAACTGCACCAGGGTTGTTGAAGGATTACACCGTGCCCCAATTATTTCAAGAGGACTTCTTTGATGTCTTAGATAGAGATAGTCGACCACCATTCAGATGGCTTATCATTGGGCCTGAGAGGTCCGGTGCCTCTTGGCATGTTGATCCAGCACTAACCAGTGCCTGGAATACTCTTCTATGTGGCCGTAAAAGGTATTTTCAGATTTTACCTCTGAATTACAAAATGCTTCTGTGTGGGAATTTTGGATTTCAAATATTATGCCTCAAGCTTAAGAATGGTTCAAGTCTGTTTGAGGAGCTCATTTATTAAATATATAAGGTGGCAGCTTTACTAAGCATTCTTTTTATCTGTATTTTTTTACGTTATACTGGTGCCTTGGTGATTGCTAGAACATAAACTGGATGTTTAATTTCATTTTTGGCCTGCATAAGGTTGTCTCTGTATTGCTTCAGTGTGTTGCAAACCTAATTTCCAGGATTTCATTTATCCATAATGTTGAACAGGTGGGCATTGTATCCTCCTGGAAAAGTACCTTTGGGTGTTACAGTGCATGTGAATGATGAAGATGGTGATGTTAACATTGATACTCCATCGTCATTGCAGGTATGAAATTCTGTTATTTCAAGGCTCTATTTTTATCTCCTAATTCCTTTCTGATTCTTTGCATTACTTTTATCAAATTCCTCTGTCCCTGTACAGTGGTGGCTTGATTTTTATCCACTTCTTGCTGATGAAGACAAGCCAATTGAGTGTACTCAACTACCTGGAGAGACAATTTTTGTTCCCAGTGGATGGTGGCACTGTGTCCTGAATCTGGAAACAACTGTTGCTGTGACACAGAATTTTGTAAATTCCAAAAACTTTGAATTTGTATGTCTAGATATGGCTCCAGGTTACTGTCATAAAGGAGTTTGCCGTGCTGGATTACTTGCTCTTGATGAAGGTGGTCTAGAGAACATTGAGAAGAGAATGTCTGATGAAAATGAAAATTTTTGTTACTCTGATTTGACAAGGAAAGAGAAGAGGGTCAGAAAATCTCAAGAGGGTGAAAATGAACAAGGATTTTCAAATGGTGTCTCTAAAGGCTATAATTTATGGAAACAAGATTTTGCATATGATATAAATTTCCTGGCCACATTCTTGGATAGAGAGAGGGACCACTATACTTATCCTTGGAGCTCAGGCAACTGCATAGGGCCACGAGAAATGAGGGACTGGCTTTCAAAGCTTTGGGTTGGAAAACCAGGAATGCGAGAGCTGATCTGGAAGGTATGTTACATTTTTAACACGAGGATCTACATCCCGTCAAGCCAGTCCTTTTTCCCTTCTTTTCCTGTTCTGTGAATGAGTAGACTAAGCAAAGTAAAAGGGACATCCGTATGCTTTAAGGGAGAAAAAGTAGGGCACATCATAAGAAGATATTCTGTCGAATAAATTACAGATTACTGAAGAAGAGAAATAAACCCTTGTTTGTATTTTGAGGAGATGTTCTGGATAGCAATACTACTGTGCTCAGATATTAGGATGATTATGTCTGTCAGGTTTATATTTACTGGTTAATGCTGTGTCTAAGGTGTTTAGCGGAGATTGTTCTATTGTTATCGCTTTGTAAAAAACTTTGGCATGACATGTGGTTTTTTATCTTGTCCTAACTAATATTTTGATATTTTTCTCTGTTTGCCTTAGGGAGCGTGTCTTTCACTAAATGCTGACAAATGGCTCGAATGCTTGGGGAAAATCTGTTTCTTTCACAACTTGCCTTTTCCTAAAGAGGATGAAAAGCTTCCTATTGGAACCGGCAGTAATCCTGTGAGTTTAGCATTATTTCCTTTCTTCTCTTGAAGTGCTCTTTCTTTTACATGTGGAACATAACTAAGTAAGGATTATTGGTAGTGAGAAATCAATTCAAGCATATTCAGCTCATTGAAAGGCATGTTTGCCGCTACTGTCACAATAACTTTGTTCTTCTGGGCACAATAACTATGAAATAAATCCTCTGAAATTGATAAAGAGCACGCAAGATTGGTAAGGATCCCACGTATTGATCTTCTAAAATATGTGATCTAAGTGCTATTCATTTAGCGTGTTATAAGATTTTGATATTGTAGCATCTGATCTCAATGTCTTGTGTCAATTGCAAACAGTAAATTTTATAAGTTCAATTATATGGGAAAAGGAGAACTCTTGTAGTTTTTACTGACTGTTCTAATCTTTCTGTAACAGGTGTATGTCATGGATGAATATGTGGTTAAAATCTTTGTTGAAGGAGGACTGGAATCTTCAATATATGGTTTAGGCACTGAGGTAGGTATATATGTGTATTTATACTCTTTACTTCTGTGGATCTATCACAGACTGTAAGTTTTGCATTTCCTTCTTTGCAGCTTGAATTCTACAGCAAACTTTGTGGAGTCGATTCCCCTCTGAAAAACCACATTCCTAATGTATTGGCTAGTGGGATTCTGCACTTGGAAAATGGATCTTGCAATATAGATACCTGGGATGGTAAAGAGGTGCCTAATGTCATTGGAAAGTGCAATTTGATTCCAGAGAAGGGCAGTGATGTTTTCCCTTTTGGTGTATGGAGCAAAAAACTTTTTGAACACAAAAAAGCTGGATCACCAGAATGTGTACCAGGCAGTTCAGCCGGATCCACAAATATTTGGCCTTATATTATAACAAAGCGTTGCAAAGGGAAGATATTTGCTCAGTTGTAAGGATTCTTCATTTTATAATTTCTTCCTTATTTTGAATGAATCTCAACTTCTAGAACTGGAGATGTCAAAAGTAGGTTGGTACAGTTATTAATATTACATTTAATTTCCATTGCAGAAGAGATATACTGTCTTGGGAAGATATGCTTAACTTAGCTTCCTTTCTGGGAGAGCAGCTACGAAATCTTCATCTTTTGCCCTATCCTTCTTTCAGTAATTCAACTGTTTCAGACGTTGAACAGAAAACAGAGTCACTCTTTGCCAATGGCATGGACATGGAATATGTTTCTGGCAAATCGGATTTTCCTCCTGAATGGAAATTCTTTGCAAGAACTCTAAATCGGAAGAAGAAGAATGTTGCCAGCCGCTTGAATAAATGGTACCGTATCTAATAATGCCAGACTGAAGTTTGTTGATAAACTTCTAGTGCCAATAATAGTTCTACTGAGAATTTATTTGTCAAGAGATATTCCTTTTTACCCCTTGGTTCTATAACCCGTAATCTTGTGATTTTTATCAACGCGTCCATACCTATTTTTGTTATTTTGAAACCACCGCATGCTCTAGGCTTCTTGAGAGTGATAGCCGTAGTGCACACTTCACCTGTACTATCCTGGTATACAGCTAAAGTATGGTTCACCATGGTTAAATCTTTGCTATTATGTGGAAATCATTTCTGCCTCGTGTTTAATCGAAAAATTTTAGAGCACTTCCTGGAACTTTCCCGCATTCCTCATTTTCGTTTTGGGATGGTTCAGAATCTTTTGATTGTACCCATGCATCCGGATCAGTTCTCTTCAAATTGCAAGTTCATTATACTATTGTACTGTGTGATCATGCAAGAGTGTTAGCATAGTCCTCAACGGGCATAATGATTTCTCAGATAATGATTCTTTATTTTTGCTCTTTGTGCTTTCTTTAGCTTTTTTTCTTTGTTCATTTACTATACCATAGCACTCAATTATATCATGTCTATGAAACTCTACACTTACAATTTGTAGGGGTGATCCAATCCCTAAAATGCTGATAGAGAAAGTTGATGAATACCTGCCAGATGATTTTTTGAAGCTGCTTTCAGTATATGAGGTCTTAGCCGCACATCTTTTTCTTATTTCCACACTTTCTTCTTAATCTTATTGGTGTAACATCTTGAGTTATACCTAATGCTATTCATTATTCATAGGAAAATGGCATGAAAAGAGTTTGTAAGCCCTGCTCCTGGATACATTCGGATATTATGGACGACAATATTTACATGGAACCATGCTGTATATCCTATTCAGATGGAATTTCTCCCCTGACGAACAATGGTTCCATAAATGGGCATAACAATAGTGGAGAAGGAAAATCTTGGCGCCCCAATTACATTCTTGATTTCAGTGATCTTTCTATAGGTAAGTGCACTTTGTTAATTTGAGTCCGTGGGCATAATAATGGTGGAGAGGAAAAGCTATTTTAGTTTATATGTCATTCATCTCCTACTTGTTTGCTTTAGAGACGTAGAGTTGTTTATTCCAAAATAGGAACCAAGTTGCACATCGAGAAAATTGAATAGTGAAAGCTTATTGAACCCGTAGTGAGAATAAATGCAAATACAATCGTTCAAGACCATCTGATATATGCTTATATCCTCCTGTTCACAGAATTTCTCATTTGATATTCTTGTTTTAACTCAAGTGACTTTCCCTGTATTTCAAGAATAAATGAATAAAGCTACTCTTTATTTAAAAGAAATGGTTTCCACCAATCACTTCTTATTTCTAAACATTGAAAGAAATAAACCATTTATGGATGGTCTTTTTACCTTTGAATATTGAGCATCTTGATGTCATCCATCAACTTGAATTTGATTTTTATTTTTCAGGTGACCCCATTTATGACGTGATACCCATACATTTAGATGTCTTTAGAGGCGACTCCTGTCTCCTTAAGCAGTTTCTACAAAGCTATGAACTTCCTTTCGTGAGAAAAACACCACAGCATGGATTGATGAATGGTAATGATAAGTTTGCAAGACTTTCATACCATGCCATGTAAGTATTTGCCAGTTACGTTCTTTTAACTTATGTTATTGTTTGTCCTGCTTGTTTGACACCACAAGGGATTAAGAAGTTGCAAATTTATCTGGATTATATCTGTATCTGCAGGTGCTACTGTATTTTGCATGATGAGAATATATTGGGTGCTATTTTTGGTTTATGGACGGAACTTCGAACAGCAGAGTCGTGGGAAGAAGTTGAGCGGACAGTGTGGGGGGAGCTCAACAACTATGAAGGCTTTGCCTGATCATTCACTTTTGAATATTGGATCATTCAAGTGAGTAGTTAATTCAGTTATCTGCCAGGGCCATATGACATACCCGATGAGCTTTTTACTAACGATCACTTACTGCCAACCGAACAGAGCATTTTATTCATAATTGAAATTGTTTGATTGTCTTTGGTTTCCTTAAATTTTGATTGCATTCAAATTGTAAGGAGACAAAATAAAAAAAGGTTTTGGGCCCTTCATGGGTAATCAATCAACCATGCGTTACTTTTTGCCCTATATTAAAAGATCAATTTGAATAATATTTGCCCGAATATATTGTAGGATAAGCCTAAACACCGGTAGACTGGGTTTGGCAAAAGGTAAGAAGACACCCGGAGAAAACTGAGGTGCATCCAACAAAGAACCGTAACATGCCCGTGAACGACCGAGTGCAAGAACTTGAATTTTCACATTTTAACTTCGCAAATGATATTCCATGAATTTATGGATAGCAATTCTCAAAATAACATCTGGTAAATTGCCAAAATTTCAAGGGTTAAATCAAATAATTCTGTAACCAAGCAATGTCAAAGCTATTTCAAATACAGTTGTAAAACCTTCAAACATGAAAATTTAAATGGAAAAAATTCCATCAGATGTTCAAGTTGCTATCATAATCTAATGGTTTAACACACGGCCAATTTATGCCGCAATTGAAGGCTTAGATGCAGCAGAGAGCCTAGATCTTTTCTTGGCTAAACTTTCACTTCTGCGTTCTCTCTGCTCCTTCAATCTCTGTGCAAGGAGCTTCTGATACTCAGCAGCATCTGCCTTCGCCTTTGCAATTCTCTTCTTTTTGTCAGCAATTCTTGCTCTCTTCCTCTGCAAAGTTAATGGAGTGACCAATCTCTGAATCTTGGGAGCTTTACTCGCTTTCTTTCCTGCATCACAGAAAATTAGGATTATAAAGCATGCCATATTGCATAAATAAGGAGACAATTAATTTAGAAATTAAATCACAAAATAGTTGATCCAAAAAAAATAAAGAGGTACAATCTGGCATAAGCTTCGCTGACAAACAAATATCAACCCAGAAACTGTTTTCTAGTTTGAAAAGTGAAGTTAAGGTCTTCTTGAGGCAAACCGCAAACGTTACACGAACATTTAATAAAATTACTCTCATCATGTTCTATATGACACTATGATTCTTGACAGTTCTCATCTCGCAACAATAAACCGTAATGCATAAAATATACTTGAAAGCCTACCAGATTTTGTTGTGAATGTTCGACGGTAAGTGTTGACATACTTTCGAACATCATCCTCCTTTGAGAGATTGAAGAGTTTACGGATCTTTGATGCCCTCTTGGGACCTCTCATTCTTGGTTTCTCAGTATCAGTCAGGCCAGGAAGATCATTCTCACCCTTTTTCACAATTACCAGGTTGAGAACAGAGAGATCATGGCTCACAATGCATCCCCGAACAGACTTCCTCCTGCGCTCTCCATTACGCCTACCATATCCTCGGAAGCAAGGCGTACCTGGAGAGAAACATGACTTATTCATTCATACTATAAATGCAAGTAAAGTTGCTACCATGTTAAACAGTATGGACCAACCTCTGTGAAGTAATAGACGGACACGACCAGAAGTCAAGACTCCCTGTTTCATTGGGAAACCCTGCTTGTCACATCCTCCCTTAATTTTGAAAACATAACCCTTAAATTCCTGCGGGAAACAAAAAAGTAAAAATAAAGCTTTTAGTTTTGCCTATGAACTAGGAATAAGACTACAGAAATCCAATTTTTGCGCATAAGCTTACCTCTCCAAGAGCATCTCCGCTGACCTCCTGTGAGATCCTCTTGTCAAAAAATGCTCGGCTGTGCAGTATAAAAACAAGGAGTCAGCAATGGGAACCATCCACATTACAAGTTTGAGTATGTAAGTCATTTAAACAAGACCAGCTGCTGCCTTCCACGTTACCATCTATTAGTTATGACTCTTACGACAACCGGCATGTTTCTGTCCGTTGAAACGTCAATTTACAAAAATCTAAGCTAAAGCAAACTAAATCTTCAAGTAATAAAAGGTCTCGTACTTTCTATTGAACTAAGAAAAGAATCCTTTATAGATAGAATATCTCAATTCCCATCAATCCAACAAGCTCCAGGATTCGAACTTCAGTTTACACATTTGACTTGCATTTTGCAAAGGCCATACTTTTCCACTTAGATTTCATTAGAAAAAGCTTTCGAACCCAACCCGACAATTCAAAGCCACACAGAGCTCAAGTAAACAACCGAAACCCCAATGTAGAATAGAAAAAGGAAATCGAAATAAAGCTATAGAGAGGGAGACATGAACATGGAAGCTTACAGTTTCTGATCATCGTCGATTTCAAGCTTCTTTTGGCATCCCGTGGTCGGGTTGGCGATGTTGAACTGCAAAGAGGAGAAGAAAAAGGACCCAAGTATAAGTTTTAAACCTTTGAAAGCTTAGCATTGCGATGCGAAATAGACAATCATGGTTGATAGATGAAACCTTCATGCCGGGCGGAGTGTAGCAGAGGCGGCGGCCGCGCTTAAATCAGTTCAGTTCTGTTCCGTTTTGCCTTATGCTGCTTTATTAGGGTATTCGCAAACGAGCTCCACTCTTTGGTGTATACCCTCTGAAGCAACTTTACTGTGTTTCACTGGATCATAGGATGGATCTATTCTTCATTAATCACCGTACACGTGGAAAAGAAGTATTCTTTTGACTAATTTTGAGCTTTGATCTATGGGGTTTTAGTTTTTTGCTGGGTGAGGTTGTCCATACTTTGACCAATTCAGGACCGGACAGGCCCAATTTGTTCTATATTGGGCTTGTCAAATTTAAGGAGCATACATACAAACTCAACTCAAGTTGTCGGTTTGTGGAAGAAGCAGATCAGATGACCCACTTCTCTCTGTCTGGACCTTGTCCTTTTTATGTAACTAAAACATGCAATAAGAGTCCCTAATTAATTAGATTCATAATAAAAAATCTGTAACTAATTACACTAATAAACATTAGTGGCAAGACAAGGGTTCACCTAATCACCTGTCTTTGTTTATGATTTTGTAATATCCTTAAATCAATATTATATGCTTTGACCCAATGGATTCTATGATTTCATTCATTGAATGCATCTCTGAAGTAAAAACTCTGAGTCTCTACATGTAATTCCATTAACATAGGATAGAGAGATAGCGTCAGTTAATGAAAGGCTTCAATTTCTATGGATGGAGAGATATCTTCCAGAAGCCAATGATGCTGTCATTTCAGTTCTCAAGATAAGGTCCCAAACCAAAAGAGTAGACTGTAAAGTTTGTATGTAAAAGTTCCACAAGGGAAATAATTATGTTTATGTTAATCATGATGATCAGTCAAAGAGGATAAACCAATTAACAGACATTTCATCTCAAGGGGTAGCAAGTAATTGATTACCTTGAACTTCAAATGATTATGTTTCTATCAATTACAGATCAATCAAAGAGCAAAAGGATGATGAAAAGGAAAAAATATCAATCATGATGCTGCACCTAAAGAACAGAGCTTGCAACATATAAAGAAAGATATTTCTTTCTGAAGTATCTAGGCTGTCCAAATCATGCTATACATGTCCGCAATTGTGAGTGGTTCTGCAATTTTAAGTATACCTTCAATTACTATACTAATTGAGCCGATCCCCACATCCAGCAGCAAAACTAAAACATAGTTGTGATAATGGTGATAACCTCACAATAAAGAAATTGAAAAGGGTCTCTGATGAGCCAAATGGCATGACAAGGATTGAACAGAAAAATTCTTCAATCATTCATTAATATAAGATTCTGATGTTTGATGATTGTATAAACAATATATGTATAGCTCATGAGTGACAATGAGGTCTATTTAATTTGTACATGTTCTTTTGTTTGTTTCTTTTTTCTGTTCAAAGTGGGCACACAAAATCACCACTTGTCTCTATATCTTCAAGATCTGCATCAGCATCCAAATCATCAAGATCCATGCTGCCTCCCTTGAAATGTCCCCCACCCTTGGCTACCTCAGCAGTTTTCATGGCCTCTTGTATTAGGTACTGTACTTCTTCCAACGATTGGGAAGGGTTGTTCACGTCATGGCTCTGCCAACTTCCTCCTTCCATCAGTTCAATAGGCAAGTTCTTTAAGAACCAAGGATGGCTTTTAATTTCTGGTATAGTTATTCTCTGCACAAACATAAAAATGTTAAATAATGTGCTTGCACTGCCTTAGCTTTATTGCATCAGAACAAACAAGCAAAGGAACAAATTATACCTTTTCAGGATTTCCCACAAAAATCCGAGATAAAAGATGTTTACACTCAACAGAAACTCGGACATAATCAGGAATTGCATAGTGGACACTGAGTATTCTCTGCCATGACCAATAATATAACTTAATAAAACCTCCACAATAAGTTAGGGAAAACCTCAAATAATTGCAGCAATTTCAACTTATGTTTGCTTTTCGTAGAGAAAGTGGAGCTGAATGTTTGTATGATTCAGCACTCACCCCGATTGTCTTTCTAAAGTTTTTTGGATCATCAGGATCTTCAAAGGGATATGCCCCAACTAGCATGACATATAAGGTGACCCCACATGACCAAACATCTGCAATCTATATTTATGGAGGGTTAGAAAGAGATAACTACGGGATTTAAGTTTGGAGAAGCATAATTCAAGTGAAAAAGGGACATATGAAAAGGTATTATGTCACCTTGCCATCGTATTCTTTCTTGGATAGAACTTCGGGGGCAATGTAAGCCGGTGTTCCGACAGTAGATTTTGGTTGAGAATGAAACACAGATGACTACAAAATTAGGGGAAAATAGTTAGTAAATGAATTGCAGCCAAACTCAATGCTGTTGCAAAGTTGTGGATTAGTTACCTTTGAGTACCCAAAGTCACATATCTTGACGCGCGGTGCTGTACTGCCATCCAGGAGAGTGTTTTCAAGTTTAAGATCTCTATGACATATTTGCTGCAAAACAGAAAATTTTCAGTAACAGAAATAGCACCACAGGTTGCTCGAGAAAGATACAACATTTCTCAGGGAAGTTAGAACCAAGAAACTAGGAAGCTAATGCTTCATACCATGGAGTGACAGTAACTGACTCCTGATATCAGTTGCTGGAAGAAAAACCTAGCCTGTTGCAAATTAACATACAAAAGTAATGTTATTATTCCCTTTGGAAGATTTACAAATGAGAAACTGTGAATTTAATGAAATTAAGTTCACATCAAAGTTCTCTCCTCTACATTACCTCATCCTCACTGAATCTACCAGCATTGCATATACGCTCAAAGAGTTCTCCACCTGCCGCATACTCCATGACTATGGCTAGGTGAGTGGGTGTAAGAAGAACCTGCGAGAGCAATTCCTCAATATGAACAGTTTGCCCTTCTTTTATTTTTACTTTATTGAAAGTCAAGCCCAATAGACTACAACTTGCAAAGTTGTTCATTGGAAGGAAAAATCATATGCAGCAGCGGAAGACATTAGTTTGCATCATTCACCCTCTCACTGTCCTGCTTCTCAGGGGACAATAGTTTGCTTTACTAGCTCAGAAAACGAAGTTTCATTTTTCATTTCTTGAACAGTTGAAGTAAACATTAATGGGATTTAGACTCGACAATTAATCACATAATTACAAACTCTACACTTGGTTATCAAGAACATAAAGAAAAGAAAAGGTTTGAACAAAATTACATGGACATTATTGTCCCTTGACATTTCTTTCATTGGTTCTCCATTAATGGGGAAACAGAGCAGGTATAACATCAAAGCCCCAAACCTATCTTTTTCTATCATGATAGAGGATTGACCATAACTCCAGCTAGGAGAAAGGAACAAGACAAGCACATGACAATAAAGGAATATGGAATATATAGGAGTACCAACCTCTTTGAATCTAATAATATTGGGATGCTTCAATGATCTGTGGTTCATGATTTCCCTTCGTACATGTTCATCAATCTGCACAATTTTTTTTATTAAAAAAAAAAAACTTTAATTAACACATCCATATATGAAAAGATAACAGGGACTTAACATCAGAGATCCAATTACAAACAGAAAATGGAAAAGGAAAAAAGGATTTAAAAGGAACAAAGGGTATGACTATGAAGATGACCTTTTGCCCTCTCTCAATGAACTTAACAGCAAAGAGCTCTTTTGTCCATTTATCCCTGACCAGCTTGGCCACTCCAAAATTCCCTGACCCGATATCTTTCACAATCTCATAACGTTCCATAGTCTCGAGTTAGCGACTCTATCGCAAGGAAAAAGTATCCCACTTCAATATCTTATCTCTCTCTGTTCTCTCTGAAAACAACAGTGTAAATAAAACATAGAATAAGAGGTCCAGAATTTGAAGCTTTGCAGGGTTCAAGAGGGTTTAGGGCAAAGTTAGTTGTGGCTTAAAAGTGACGGCCATCATCGTCATCATCAGCATGAAACGTCGCAGAGAAGGCTAAAAGCCTGGAATGGAGCCCAACACTATTTGACTGCAGTTATTAACAGATAGAGAGGGAGGACTGAGAGACAGAACACGTGTAAGGGATAGTGGAGATTCGACAAAGTATTTTGGTGCAGAAAAATTAAAGTGAAGTTCCCCAAGACGCTGTTGTCTGGCCGTGTGGAAGGAACACAAATTCTTCCCCCAAACAAAGAAAAAGACCGCTTCCACTTGCTTAGCTGCTATTCGCCAAGTTATTTAGGTGGTAAGATTCGCTACACGTAAAAAGGTTGTAGTTCGGTACTTTGCCGCTTTAAATAGTTCCGACCGATCACGGTTTGAACTGCAAAGTACCATATTTTACATATTTTAACTGCTTTGCATCTGCAATCTGACATGAACAGGCAAAAACTATGGCAGCTGAGCTCTGAGTTTTACCTAACTGTTACCTGGGCTGAAAATAAAACCCTGGAAGCTGTTGTGCTTAGCTATGGCCTATGGGGCTGGGAAAAGTTGCTTGTGTTTGAGGATTTTGTGTGCTATTATTATTATTATTATTATTAAGGAGCAACAATTGTAACGTGCAAGGTAATGTAGTTGTTTTCAGCACCAATTTTAGGTCAGATCAATGGACACCAGCACATGATATTTTAGGCTATTTTTTTATAGTATTATTAGTATTATAATATTAGTTTATTCAAGATATTGGTATGGTGCCAACGAATCATGACATCAGCTCTATTGTATTTGTATCACAATTCAGCCTGTTTTGTTTCCTTGAGATTAATCTTCTACAGATTTGTAAATGGCTTTTTTTTTTTCTTTTTTTTTCTGAAATCAATATCTATGTTCTTCGTTTGAAAAGTATTCATATATTGGGTGTAGTGGGAATAGGATGGATTCAGTTTCAAACTAAATCAATATTGACATCACTCACGAGTCACGACTCACGACCAAAGACTTGGAAATTTGGAAATTTGGAAATATGCAAATTGGCATCCGCAAGTTGCCATTTTCCCTACTCGCAACGGCGCCCTCCAAATCCCTTCAAAATCCGAGGGGACTCTAAACTTTGGTTTATATTCTACTCTTATTCTACTGTTTCATATACCCACAAAAGAATGCCATTTTCAATCGTGGGCAATCACCCTAGCTGTTAACTTACATGCATACATTGACTAAAATTAAAAGCAGATTTCAAATTTTTCTGATCATTATGATCTTGTCAATTGTGATCGTCCTATGAAAATACTCAAAATGAAATAAGAATGATGAATATTCAAGTTGTCTTTTAAATTATATCTTTTTAGACATATTATTTCTAAAATTTTTATTTAAGATAATTGATCTATTAAACTATTATTTTTTTCAAAAAATTTAACCCCTCCGTTATTTTTGGACATATGCAAACTGGCATCCGCAAGTTGCCATTTTCCCTCCTAGCAACGGCACCGTCCAAGTCCCTTTCAAAATCCGAGGGGACTCAAAACCTTGTTTTATGGTACTATTTCATAATCATTCTACTCTTATTCTACTGTTTCATATACCCACACAAGAATGCCATTTTCAATCATGGGCAATCACCCTAGCCGCTAACTTACATGCATACATTGACTGAAATTAAAGGCAGATTTCAAATTTTCTTCATCATCATCGTCTTGTCAATTGTGATTGTCCTAGGAAAATACTCAAAAGGAAAGAAGAATTTATCATGTATAAACTCTGGAACATACATGTATGATCGGGTATAATACATATATACGGGCTTAATAGCCTCTGATCTGTTTTGGTAGTTTTCGTCTTTCCTTTTTCTGGCTCTGATCGATGCATAGAGGGGTTTCATTGGCCCTTAGACACCAGGAAAAGAAGGTAACAACATTCACTTTCATGGATGGGATGGCGGGGCTATAGGCGTTGAGATTTTCTAACCATATGGCAGTACCTAACAACCAAGCCGAGCGTCTACTTTATATAGAAAGAGGTAGGAAAGAGAAAAAAGAGCCTCCATTCGTTTCATACAGGGAGTTCTTCTTCTTCTAGCTCAAGTGAGCCAAGATCTTCTTGAACGACAATTGGAGGACCAAGGTAGAGTGCCCCCTTAACAACTAGGTCATTTGGTAGTTCTCTTTCCTCAAGCCAAGCATAACCTGAGCCAAAAACCAAAAAGAAATGGAGAAACAAATGAGATTTGAAGCACAAATTTGCATCGATACTATAAAATTCATAATCAGAAAGGAGGTTACCAGGAAGAAAAGGGATGTGATAATCTATGAAGTATGTGGAAGGCCTGCCAAAGTCATCGGAGTATGGCGGAGATAAGACATCCAAGATGGCACATGGCGTCAAGGCAGTGAAAGAGTGGATGTTTCCGCCGCTCCTTGGAAATAAGACGGATGGTTCGCACGGTGCATTGAGGATACCGTCTATCACTGTGCCTGCTAGTCCATCTGAAATTTCACCATTTTGGATACTGTTCCATTAAGACCAATAACTTTGAAACAGGAACTAAAAAAGCATCAATTCTTCACAGAAAGGAACTAATTTAACAGGCATTTGCAGCAATTTGACTTGGTACAGGAAGACTCATGTATTGGCGTGATGATAGAAATTAGAAACAGATGAAGATTTTTTATTGATATAGTTTGATAATATCGTTCCTAGTCAAAAATTCTTCCTAGCACACATTCTTGTACAGTTAACTTCAATCCAGACATCAACCACGTTAAAAAACTTCAATCCAAATTCCAAACATCAACCACGTTAATATTTCTTCGAAATCTTAAGCTAAAATCCTTACTTGATCGGGGGCTAGAGTTTTCCTCCCGTACCCAATCATAGGCTTTGACATAAGTCGAACCATAAAGGAGTTTGCTGAGAACCGTCATTCCAGGGTGATCATGGAGGGGAAGTGTCCTCCCAGCCGGGAAGCAAAAAATGCAAATCTGCAAAATAGAATAAAATAACTGAGAACACAAATTCATACTAATCATAGCTATTCAAGAATATATAAACAGATCAACAAACTTGTACTCACCGAGAAATGGTCACATTCATGAATGTAGATGTAAGTTATTTCTGAAACTCCTTGACCAGAAATTAAAGCATTGGTGTTCATGGCGGTTGAACTTGGAGATCCATCCAAGCTGCCAAACTCATCTATACCAACATCAACAGCTTCAAATGTATCTGCAGGTTAGGAGATGTTCCTTGATTAGTCCTAAAGTAAGAGGACCAAACTACCAATAAATAAAACAGACAAATATTCAAAGAACATAAAAGAAATCTGACAAAATTAAGGAAGTCCAGTAACTTAAGATGTTCTTCAGCCATTGAATTTGTTGGAAAGTTGGAAGCTCCGTCTGGGCAAATACATGGTAACAGGCATCATATAACATTTGTATTTTGCTTTTCTCCATTATCGTATTGGTGAGGAAAATTTTCTCAAAATCAAGATTACCATAAATAAAGAGCCGGCTTAAACATATTAGTAACGTTAAACCGGGGGGCTTTATTTTGACCTTTTAACTAATACAATGGGCTCTCTCTATTCTCGTTGGACCTTTTCCTTTGTAAAAAGTCACGGGGATTTCAAGAATCAAACAACATTTTGCCGGGTGGAATAAAACCAAGGGCTAACTCAGCAGGATAAGAGGGGGAAATGAAAGGTGGAAATATTATCATGTCACGTCGAATTCCCACTTTAAACGAAATTAACGATTTGAATATGTGTTTGTAAGTCAATACATCGTGAGATAAGCAAATGATTACAAATTCTCTAGAATGGAGGAAAGAAAAAGGGGAGGCAATGGCTTAACATTTGGACCCCGAAAGATCCATTTCATCTGCCTTTTGCGTGGCAAGAATCATGGTTGGCTGGCAGGTCTTATTATATTAGAGAATAGAGAATCGAGCTTTGGAAACCCAACAAAGTTAAAGTTTTTGCTTGGGATTGGATTGTACGTGAACCGGTACTGGTTTTGTAATATACTGCGGGAAACAGTTTTTACAGCCGCAGCTTCCTGTTTGAAACCATGGCCCTTGCTTCCTGTTTACTGAAATTGACAGCTTAACTATTTTATAAAAGATCACTTTAAGAAGATACTGCGTTTTTGCCATATTTCTAACTTTTAAAATCGAGCAAACTACCCCTTTCCACAATCGCCGCTACCTGATTAGTAGTAGTTATTAAGTAATTACGCAGCAGAAAAAAGGAAAATTTTATAGAATTGAGACTTAAAATGTTTCCTTAACTCGCTAGAGGCTTTTGCCTCATTATTAGAGCAAAGGTACCCACCCCCTTCTGAAGATAGGACTAGGATATAAGCTTAATTATGAATGTAGAGGGTGTAGTATTACTTGCGAAAATCACACATCGATTATGTTTGACAGGCCTGAAATTTTTATATTCAAGTTGAGTCTCTCCACTTATAACCAATTGGTTTTAGGTTGGATGTTTAACATGATATCAGAGCTCAGGTTCGTTTCTGTTGTCCCTTTTCAGTTATCCACGTGTAGGTCCGTCTGTTTTCGTTGTTTCTCCCGTGCTACACGTAAGGGGAGTATTAAAATGGAAAAATCTCATATTCAAGTTGGACCTCTCTACCTATAACCAATTGATTTTAGGTTGGATGTTTAACAAGGCTAAAGGCCTAAGATATCCTTACTTATACACAAAAAAATTATATATTTAAAAAAACAAAACACCCTAATTTCAAGACAAAAAATCACCCTAATTTCAGGACAAAACCATCAAAAAAGGAGTTTTGCAGTCAAATGATATCAAAGTCTAGCTTTTAGACGGCTACACCAGCCCTTGTGCCCAAACTGCAGACCAAAGAATGTACATAATTTATTTTAATTTCATTAATGAAAATAATATTTTGTCGAGAAAGAAACAGGAGAAAGTTTTTGATATACATCAAACAGGACACACAAGTTCTTCCGCCGAAAGGTCTGTTGCTTTTGTTTTGCTAAAGGTAGAAATTGGTCCTATAACAATAATATTAATAATTAAAATTGATTTTGTAATATATAATGACTTGTTTTAATTCCCATTTACTTGATCTCAGAAGCATAGTTATCTTGTTCCACCATCAATGCCTGAAATTTTTAGTCTAAAAAGTCAAGATATTGATTTAAGATTTGAATTATTAATTAACTTCAGGGAGGGTTAATTTCGGTCGAGGGGAACAGATTTTTGGGCACAAATTTAGTCAAAATATATATTTTGGTAGAGGAAGAAGAAGTCAAATGTTTCGGGTATTTGTTTTGCCACTTTGATTGTGACCTATGAGTTGAATAAATAGTAACAAATATAATTGAATATATTGAAATTGGAAATATTGCTTAGCAAAATATTTGTTAGGTTGAGTGGAATGAGTTCAATACCACTTAAGTAAGGTCTCAGATTCAAGTCTTATAAATAAAAAAAACATGTTTGGGAGAGTTTTTCTTCATTTGGTATCTGACATAACTCGAATAGGATTAATCGCAGATCTTTAAATAGATACAAATACCTATGATCATACCAAAAAAGATAAGGATGAATTAAAAACTTGCTAGCCAAGCCAAGGCTGTGTATCTGGTCTAAAATTGCTGTTTGTGTACAATAGCATTTTCCCCAACTGAAAATGGAATGTGACCAATTGACTATGTTAGGACAAGATTCACTTCCCCCAAAAAAAGGAAAATCATGTTCTCAACTTGGCAAGTTGAATCTGACATCTGATTAATTGTTTGTCAAATGTCTTCTTTTTTGGTACGCATTTGGCTTATGTGTTTATTGTTTAATAAATTTCTTGTTTCACTTTTTCTTTTTCTTGTACTTTGCATGGCAAGGGTCGTAAACAGGTTCATATGAATACGTACTAATCACTTTAGGATCGAGTAGCTGAGAAAATCCTCTCTAATTAATTATACCATGAACAACATGTCATGATAAATTCATTAACTTTATTTTAAAGGTTAATAAATGTGGTTTTTACAGTCAAAGTAAAATGTTTCATTGACAATAAAACATTACGTACCAAAAAGAAGAAATTACAACACAAACATAATGATTGGTTGGTTGGTTGGCAACTTGTTGGTTGAAACTTTAGCCCTTTTCTATGTTCCAATTGAAGCGTGGGCAAATGCTCTTAACATATTAGTTTATTTAATTAATTCTTAAGCTAACGTGAGAAATGCTCAAATCAATACATTATTTGTACAATTAAATTTAAATTTATAGGGGTAGCCTCTGAATGTGATTTACTAATCCATCTCGCGTGTTACTTGAAGATTAGGGTTTAGTTTCAATATTTCAAATATGCAAGTTTCTATAATAGTCAACCTATCTATGTTAATGGCAGGTAGAAGCACTTAATTAGAAATATCAACTTTATAATTTTCATTTACCCGAGATGGTTAAATATTAGAATTCATCCAACGAATTTCGAGTTTGAAACTTCTCATCCTCTTAGGTATGCCAATTTCCATACATTATGTATATATAAAAAAAAAATATATATATATATATACATGTACATAGATCGAGTTTAAGTCTAGATTAATTGGATAAAAGAAAAGCTAAACTTTACATGAAAAGAACAAAAAAGGTTAATTGTCCAATTTGAACTTGAACATTTGGATCTTTACTCAAATTGGCATCTAACCTCTCAATTTGTTAAATACGTGCCTAATTTTTTTGAAATGGATCAAATAAAGGGCTAACATTCGAAATTACTCAAATAAAGATTAGAGGTGAGATCAAGTTAGATCCGTTTTGAATAACAGCCCCAATATTGAGATCAATAATATTTTGAGTAATGATCAACAATTGTTGGTCGAGATGATAACGATCTTGATTTAGACAAAGATGATAATATAAATCTTAATCCTTTAAAAATACACTCATTAGGAGAATTTTGTTTTTGGCATTTTCAACCCAAAAATGATTAGGCACGGGCCTTCGATGTAAAACGAACCCGGCAGAAAGTGAATAGGTAGGTTAGCCCAACGAAACCTTCGAATACCCAAAAAGCCCACCCAAAAATTTCAAAATTTAAAACCATCTCCACCATCCCAAAGAAAAGTACTCTGAAGCCTTTTCATTTGCCTAAAAACTCAGAGAAGCCCGTGTTTGCCAGCTTGCCTTTCATAATCCCCGCTGCTTTTGCCTCCTAAATCCAACGGTTCATATTTCATTCCCCACTTTTTTCTGCCACCTCCCTCCCTACCCCAACGCAATCGTCGCCCCCCACTTCTCCCACCCTCTCAAAACCCCCCAAATCTCAGATCTAAAAAATTTCAAATCCTTCTCCTTCTCCTCTCCCCTTCCCCCTTCTCTTTAGCTGATTCGTATCAACAATGGCCGCCACTCCTTCACCTCGCGAGGAAAGTGTCTACATGGCGAAACTCGCCGAGCAAGCCGAACGCTACGAGGAAATGGTAGAGTTCATGGAGAAAGTTTCGGCTTCCGTCGATAACGAGGAACTCAGCGTCGAGGAAAGGAACCTCCTCTCTGTCGCTTACAAGAACGTCATCGGCGCTCGCCGTGCTTCCTGGCGCATCATATCCTCCATTGAGCAGAAAGAGGAGAGCCGTGGTAACGAGGATCACGTCAACGTGATCCGTGATTATCGGGCCAAGATCGAGTCCGAACTCTCCTCGATCTGTGACGGGATCTTGAAGCTCCTTGATACCAGGCTCATTCCTTCTGCTTCCTCTGGAGATTCCAAGGTCTTTTATCTTAAGATGAAAGGAGACTATCATAGGTATTTGGCTGAGTTCAAGACTGGAGCCGAACGCAAGGAAGCTGCCGAGAGTACTCTCACTGCTTATAAATCTGCCCAGGTTTTCAAAATTTCCCCTCATTTTCTTAAAGATCTCTTTGTTTGTTTCTCTTCCCCTTCTAATTAATATTTGTGCTAATCTTTTTCTCTGTTTCATAGGACATTGCCAACGCCGAGTTGGCTCCGACTCACCCGATCCGGCTTGGACTGGCACTCAATTTCTCTGTTTTCTACTATGAGATTCTCAACTCTCCTGATCGCGCTTGCAATCTCGCTAAGCAGGTAAATTAGAAAATTGCTATTTGTTCATGAAAAAGAAGCGAAATGATAGGATCTAGATTCACTGAGGTGCTGGCTTTCGATTGGACAGGCATTTGATGAAGCCATTGCTGAGTTGGATACTCTGGGCGAGGAATCATACAAAGACAGCACCCTCATCATGCAACTCCTCCGTGACAATCTCACTCTCTGGACCTCCGACATGCAGGTAAAAATAAATTTCACCATTTTTCTTCATTTTCCTTTCTTTCTCCTTTAAAACGCCGTGCTAATTTAATTGTATTTTTGTTTTATTAATTAGGATGACGGAGCTGATGAGATTAAAGAAGCACCAAAGCGTGAGGAGGAGCAGCAACAGCCAAAACAGTAGAGAGAGAGACTGTCTATCTGCCGGGCTTGGCGTTGGCGGGCTCTCACTTTCTATATTTATAATTTGCCAATTTAGGGTTCCGAAAGAAACTTCTCCTTCTATGTGTTTTTGATAGGAGAAAGATTGCTCTTTTGTTTATTTAGATTCTCCTGCTGCTATCAAATATTTTAGGCAATTCTTCTCTCTGTTTTATTTTGCTTTTAATTTTTCCCTCTCCTTTTAGCTTGTTCTATGAATGCTTCTACATCTGCTTAAGGCATATATTAGAGTAAACTTAATTTTCCTACTACTTTGTTTGGAATGAAAAGAAATTAATGATTTGGAAGTCTTTTGGTCTCACCAAAAATATGGGAATTCAACGATGACCATCAGTCTCATTTCTTACCTCGTGTGGGGTAAAGTACTTCAAGAGGAGTCTATCTACTTTTATTAAACACTTCAAATGCTCAATAGTTGCTAATTCAATCAATCAGATGCTTCTTTTCATGAGGCTGCTTGCCACTGGTTGGCCCCAGTGTCTTAATCCAACGACAAATTAGGGGACTGTTTACTGTTACCTTACTGGTGATTAAGAGTTATAAAAAGGAATTATGTTTTGAAGTGGAGATACTATTACTTTTAACTAACTGCAAAGGAATATGGAGATGGTCGTGTTAAAAAATGGTTTTCGAGTTCAAATGCTTGAGAAATTGCTCGGCATTATCTGCGGGGTAGTAAGCTGTCTCACTCAACTCTTTGTAAATCGTACACTGATGCAGCGTGGATAATGTGCTACTTTTTGTCTTTGCGGTTGGCCAAGTTTACCTACCGTGTTGGAGCAGATGATAAGTTCGACTTCGAATCACGAATTGACTGTTAGTTTTCGTCTAAATTCTTCGGACCTGCGATGGGATAACAAGGAATTTAATGAGCCACCAAATCACCCAATTATCAATTTGACGACGATAGCCGTCTGTTCTATGAAAGTAGCATGAAGAGTTAACCTTGCTCCATCGAATTGGATGGGTCGTGGCCTCGTGGGACCAAAAACATAAATTTGAAAAGTAGAGGTTTCGGTGGTGGGGGTGGGGACTGGGGAAGGGCGCAAAGGGGTATGCCTTCGTGCTTCAGATTGGAAGTTAATGGGCATCACTTCAAGAATAGGATACAGCCTTTGGGCTCATTTTCAAGCTACAAAAGGCCCATTATGCTACAAATAGTAGCCCAAACCTAAAGTAATTGCTTTCGGCTCAAACCTGCAAAGAGTAAAGAAGATCCTAAACGGTCAATGAAGGTTGATCAAAGTAGTTAAGATTTAGACTTATGATATAAAGTATTCGGATTCAAGTCTTCACATACCTCCATTGGTAGACGATCTATAAATTTGAAAAATTTGTAAGTGTTAGTCCAATAAATTCATAAATTTTTAAAGAGATTGATGGCTTACCCGGTCTTGAAGATGGAGGTAACATCCCCTGCTCTTAAACTTTTTTTCACCAAAAAAAAAGAAGGAAGATCCTGAACTAGTGATTACCCCTCTTCTGGATTTTTTGAATTCATTTCTTTTATCATTCGTTGTGTTAAATAGGTTGGTCAATCTAAAGCTCCGGTGGTAATTTTGTATAACTTGAAATTTTGGAATTGAAAATATTAAACGACATCAGCTCCTAATTATTTAAATCTAAATATAAGTTTTTTTTAAAGGATAAGATAATATGTTAAATAAACTCATTAGAAATCCTATTATCCTTCGACCAAAAAACAAGGGCATTAGATATCCCCTCTAAAATGGTAAAAGTTCTATCAAGTCCATATACTATAAAAATATATTTAATTTAGGGTCTGTACTCCAATTTGGGTTAATAGAACAATCAAGTCATTATATGTTACAAAATCAATTTTAATTGCTAATATTGTTGTTATAGGACCAATTTCTGCTTTTAGGATTACTAACAGGACAATCACATAGTAAGTTAAGTCATGAATTGATATGCCCATCACTGACATAACACTATACGATAGTCTATGGTCTACCTTATCATAGACACGTAGACATTATTATAATATTTTACTGACCTATTAATGCTACGTCAGTACTAAGTATGCTAGTTAATGTCTTAACTTATCTTATCATATCCATATTTCTACCACATCATTAATTTTAATGACAAAAATTGATGTTGTGACACGTAAGGACTTAATTATTCAATTTTCTATAGTACAGGACTAAATTAAACATATTTACATATCAGAGAGAGACTTGAGGGATACTTTCACCCCTCTAAAATCTCTGTCCACAAAGTCACCCTTTAGAATAAAGTTTTGGCATGTTGAAGTTGATATCTCATTTTTCAAGGTTTAATTTTCTTTTTTCACTAGATCCACTAAAAATGAAATTTCAAGTCATTCTATGTTATAGAAACAATTTTAATCACTAAAATTATTGTTATAGGACCAATTTTTGCCTTTAGGATTACTAACAGGGCAATCACATAGCAAGTTAAGCCATGAATTAATATACTCGGCATTGACATGACACTACATGACAGTCTATGGTCTGCCTTATCACAGACACATAGACATTATTATGATATTTTACTGACCTATTAGTGCTACGTTATTACCAAGCATGCTAGTTAATGTCTTAATTTATCTCATAATATCCATATTACTACCACTTCATTAATTTTAATGACAAAAATTAATCTTTTGACATATAAGGACTTAATTGTTTGATTTTATATAATACAGAAAGTAAATTGACCGAAATTTGAGTATAGGACTAAATTGAACATATTTACATTTTTCACCCCTCTAAAATCTCTGTCCACAAAGTCATTCTTTAGAATAAAGTTTTGGCATGCTGAAGTTGATATCTCATTTTTCAAGATTTAATTTTCATTTTTCACTAGATCCACTAAAAATGAAATTTCAAGCATAATTTATAATGAAAGATTCAATTTATTCTCCACAAAAATGTAGAACCAATAATCTTTTTTGTTGTCTTTATAGCTTCTTTTTTTTAAAAAAAATTTCCCCTAGTAAGGTTTCTTTTGTAACAAAAAGTAGAACTCCAAACCACAATTCTTATCCCTAACAGCCTGCGCCTGTCCTGTTTTCTTTAAACGTCATTTTATGACTGCCACTATCTACGAGGAAGTAGAAGAGAAACTTTCTCCATTTCGCTGTATAAATATCACATGCATTTCTTCCCAGTCATAGCTGTAGCCAAAGAGTTTCCTTCTAGCTAATTGTTTCTACCTTGGAATGGCTACTTCTCTTTGTTCTCGACTTTTACTCCTTATTAGCTTCTTCTTTCTTTTTCTACTTTCACCTTCATGCTATGCTGGTATTCTTCGGACTTGCCAGTTTGATGCCATATATCAGCTCGGAGATTCCTTATCAGACACTGGAAATTTCATCCAAGAGTACCCTTCAAGTCCTTTTGGGAGGCTTCCTTATGGCCAAACGTTCTTCAAGCGTGCAACGGGCAGATGCTCCAATGGCTTGCTAATGATCGATTATCTAGGTACCCATCTGTTGCTTTCATTGCTTTCGTTCTTTTTTCTCTCTTTCTGGCTCTCATCTCATATACAGAAATAATCTGTTTCCGTGAATAAATATTATGCAAAGTAGAGTTCAATAAAAACCATGCTGATGATCAAATACGCTTCTTGTTGAAGAAAGAAAGAATCAACAACGTGACCAACTGACAACATGTTTCCAGCTCAATGTGATTGAACCCTTTTCTTTTTCCCTTTTTTTTTTCCTTTTATTGATTCTTCACTATGTTACTTGGTGACCTGTGAAAGATACTGTCACATACAATTACTTTCATGAAATTTGATTCCTTTTTACGTAGTTCTAATTATGTTAGTCCTCAATTAATGGAATGTCAGAATTTTGAGATTCTTTCTATTTCTTGGTTGAGTTACTTGAGTAGCATCATTAAGGCGCATAATTAAAAGTGTTTTAACTTTAAAAAAGTCACGGAAAAGCTCATGATACTAGTCTTAAGTTGCAGGCCAATCACCTTAATTATGGTTGATTCAATCAAATACATATCTAGCTATCCTTCTGCAAAGTTTCCATATTCTAAACGTAATCAATTGCTTTGTTCTTTGACAGCTCTATCTGCTGGAATCCCCTTCCTGGACCCCTACTTGAACACTGATGCACTATTTACTCATGGCCGTGGGGTGAACTTCGCGGTTGCTGGTGCTACTGCTATGCCTGTTGAAGTTCTAGCCGAGAATGGAGTTTTTGCCCCAGTTAACAGTTCTCTCAGTCTGCAGCTTGATTGGATGTTCACCTATTTTAATGGCATATGCCGCGATGACGAAGGTTAATTAACAACACCCCCGTTCACCATAACCTGCAAACAATTCTTTCCTTGATTGATTCATTATGTAATTCACACAGTGATGTCTTGCTTTCTGTTTGATAGATTGTGTTAAGAAACTTAAGACAGCTCTTTTCATGGTCGGAGAGATTGGAGGGAATGACTATAATTACGCCTTGTTTGAAGGCAAATCTTTTGAGCAAGTTAGGTCCTTGATGCCTAAAGTCATTCAAGCCATAAAAGATGCCGTGACAGTAAGTTTGTTTTGAATCAAAAAGATTATGATCAATATCATCTAACTTTTCCCTTAGCAAACTTGTTATGATTAATTTTATACTGATCATGTTCTTTTCGAGACAGAGAGTCGTTGGCTATGGAGCCACTCGAGTGGTTGTTCCGGGGAACTTTCCCATAGGTTGTCTCCCAATCTACCTCACAGGATTCCAGACCAACGATTCCAATACCTACGACAAATTTCACTGCGTCAAGGGCTTGAACAACTTGTCAATTCACCACAATAACCTTCTCAAACAAGCCATCAAAGATCTGAAAAATGATTTCCCAAATGTGATCATAGTTTATGGTGATTACTACAATGCATATATGCATCTCCTGCGAAGATTTAAACAACTTGGTGAGTTTCCTTTTCATCTTGATGAGAAATTGCCTGCTTCAATGGTTTTGATTAATTTATGGGTACTTTTTTGTTCCTGAATTAATATGAACAGGTTTTGACAACAAATCAACACAGGCAGCTTGTTGTGGGATTGGAGGTGATTACAGCTTCAGCTTAACCAGAATCTGTGGATCTCCCGACGTGCCGGTGTGTTCGAATCCTGATCGATATTTGAGCTGGGATGGAATTCATTTGACACAAGTGGCTTACAAGATCGTGGCAGGATGGCTCATTCGTCACATTTATCCCATGCTTCAATGTACTGTTTGAGTGACATTGGGGTCTGTTTTATTAATTTGTAATTATATATAGTAATCATAAAAATGGTGTTGGGTTGAACAAAAAAAAATGAAAATATTCTATTTTGTTTTCAGACACTTAGCAAAAAATTCGATCAATATATGATGATACAATTAATGGAGGATTTTCCTTGACCGTAATAATTCAAAATATTTGCTGATTAATATCCTCCGAACTCACTCCATTAGATCGTAATTTGATTTATAAGAACAGAAGACTCAAAAAAAAAAAACCCGAACCTTCTTTTGGTGATAAAATTTTCCAGATCCTTTCAACAAAAAAAAGAAAAAAAAGACCAGATCATTCAAAAAAGAAAATGAAAATTCCCACGATAAATAAAGATATACAGAAGAATATTTGGTTTGAGCTTCATGGGCCTCAGTCCTCACATTTTGCATAAGGCATAACAAGCCAGAAGGCAAGGCCCATTTCCAGGAAACGTAGCCCAACTTCGTATCAACCCCCCTCCCGTTTTCTTCTTTAGGCCAATTGGGTTGCTGGCTTCTAAGTCTAACCGCTAATGGACTTTCCTATAGGCTATAGGCTATAGGCCGTTGTTGATTAGTGATTACCCATCCATTGATTTGGTTGTTTGTCAGTTCAGTTACTTCTCTACTATTTATCCAAAATTTTCAGATTTTAATTGTCAACAACTGTATGGCCTGTTAAGAGCGTGGGACTGTTAATTTTAAATTCAATCATAAAAATTTGATTTGTCTTTTGAAAACTATTAGGTGGGATTGAGATTTGAGTTGTACTGCTAGATTATTCACCTCTGTAAAGTTTCCCAACGTTGTACTGTTAATTTCGCTTATGAGTTTTAATTTTACAACATTTCAAGTTGTATGAAACAACATTTTCATGGTCATTTAATTGATATATAATAAGAAATATTCAAAAATAGGAACCTCATTAAATTATTTATCCATCCAAATCATACAACGGATGCATTTTCCTCGGAGCAACAACTCAAATGCTTGGTTGATATCCTCGAAACTCATTTCATGCGTTATGAATCCATCCAGATTGACCTCCTGTGGAATATACGAGGACATTATCCATTTCTAAACAAATCAACAAATCAAAAGGCAAAAGCGTGAGCATGATTTTAATTACTACCTTGTCTAGATATTTTTCAGCCAGGAGAGGAATGTCGGTTTTGGGTTTAAATCCTCCGAAGAAACTGCCGGTAACACTTCTTCCTCTTAAAAGCAAATATGTATTCAGAGTTAATGGTGCGCCATGCATCTCCACTCCTAATATCACCGTCTTGCCCCACCCCTTGTTTTCCACCAAAACCCATTAATTAACATTTTGAAGACATTTTAAGGAAGGGAAACAAATGGTAGTAAATTAATGATAAATCTAACTCCAAGTGTTACCTCTCTGTTACTATTGAAAGCCTCTTCCATCAATGAAGCCAATCCAATGCACTCGAAGCAATAGTCAGCTCCCCCACTTGTCATCTCCTTAATCACCTAACCATGTAGAAACAATTTCACCATTGGTTAGAAAAAATTTAAGAGTAGGGGAAGGTTACTCTATTTTTAAGGTCAAGGTAAGGTGTAAACCTTTTTAAGAATTTATGAATTCATTGAACTTTTAATTACGGATCGTCTACCAATAAAGGACTATGGGGGTTCAAAACTAAATGCCTTCTACCACAAATCCAAACTCTTACCATTTTGACCAATTCAATTGCCTAAGTATTTGTAATTTAAATGTGATACCATAGCTTTTAAAAAAAAAAAAAACTCTAACATAAGTGGTATTTACATATCTAATACTTAATATTGTTAAAGACTAACGTTTGCTGAAAAGAGTGAGCAGCCCACATCCTAAGTTCCTAACCACTAAGGCTAAGGGAGCCGCTCAATACCATAGCTTTCAACCAAATTTATTTTTGTATGTGTTATTTACATGGTACCGATACTTTTGCAACTAACCTCGCTGACTTTTTTGCCTCCGCACGTTGAGGGGTTGATAAAATCAGTGACTCCAAATTGTTTCCCTTCATATAAAGAAACATATTCAACTCAAAATTTTGACGAAATCCCATGAACATAATTTAGAAGAAATTTGTAAATTATGATGGATAGATAGCTTACCTATGTCGTATTTTTCCGGATTCAAATCTACACCAATGATCTTCGAAGCTCCGCGTAACCTTGCTCCTTCTGCAACCTGAAGCATAACTTCGTAAATTGTAAGTGTGGGTTACTTGAGTGTGGCATTGGCTTAAATGAAGAACTATAGAGTCCTGGTGTATGGTGATGGCATGTTCTCGACAAAATTTGCTAATACCATAGGGATAGGATAAACATAGTATGGTTTGGGAAGTGGCTCGCACTTGCGGCCTATATATGGTTATAAATGAAATTTAGTAGGAGTACTACCGCAAGTCCAACGGCTCCAAGCCCAAAGATGGCGACCGTCGAGCTCTCTTCAATATCTGCCACCTTCCAGGCTGCTCCTATTCCTACAATACCAAATCATCAACCGAGAAAACAAGACTGTCAAAACGTTTTCGCTGCTCCTATTAATTGTTCCGGGTTTGAGTAAACCCAGAAAAAAAAAGCGAGGAAGGAAGGAGAAAACATTTGAAAGTGCGTGCACTTTAATTAAGGGATCATTGGCTACCATCAGCAACAACAAACTAGTGGATCTCAGTCTGATTTTAAAAAGTTGTGGCCAATAAGCGACAAGCACTAGGAGAAAAAAGGCCACTGCAATTAATACTACCAGACTAGCCAGAACATTCGGTACGGGATAAGCATTGAAAAGTCTAATCATCAAGGTTTGAAGGTCTTTCTCTAATCAAAATTATTTGCTTTGCAATACAAACAGTAAACATCTTTCGTGAATTGATATGTTGTTGCCTCTGTTGACAACTTGACATACCAGTTGACACCCCACAGCTAAGCAGGCAAGCTTTATCAACAGGCATTTCCGATGGAATCTTGACAACATTAGCCACATCCACTACTGTATACTCAGTGAAGCTGGATACAAACAAGAAATGGTGCAAAACCTCCCCATTCATACCCTTGAATCTACTTGTGGCATCCCTTGGCATGTCCGGACTCCGTATTTTATCATTTAATGAGCAGCCGTTGCCCTTTTGGGACTTGCAGTCCCTGCATCCTCTGCAATTCGGGAGAAACACTGGCAGCACCAAATCTCCTTCCTGCACTTCTTCCACATGCTCTCCTACACTCTCAATAACACTTGAACAACCACACCAAGAAGACAGAATTATCATCAAACGTCCTTAACAATAGAAAAAAAAAATGGCAATGATTTAATTCAGACAGGAGCAGGTAGGTTTAGTTGAATGATACCCCACAGCTTCATGCCCTAAAATTCTGGGAAAAAGCGCCAATGGTCCCTGGAGAAAAACAATGGACGGTGATCTCTTTTGTCCACCAGGTAGAGAAAAAGTGAACGTCTTAAAATAAAAATAGCCAGAGTGGGGACTAGGGAATTACAGCAGACATTTTCCAGAAAGTAATATCGGTATGGCAAAGAGAAGTGCAGAGAATCTTAATCCGAACTTCCCAAGCTTTAGGTGGCTCAACTTCAATTTCCTCTATAACAAGTGCTTCTCCTGGATTTCTGCTCACTGCAGCTGTTGAGGTCATAAAAACTTTGCAAAATTAGACAGGAAAAAGAAAAAAAAAAGAGAAACAGAGCATCCGGGTTGTAAAGGAGAATAGTAAAGAACCTTTGCATCTTATGACTTTCCCTGCAGTTAGCGACCCTTTTTGGTTTTCCATTGGCTGCTTCTCGAACCAAAATCTCAAGGGATTAGAGGGGTAGGTTTCTTGGCTTATCTGACTCCTGATTCTTCCCCTTCGCTTCAACGTTCCGCGGTTAGTGCTTACTTATAATACCCCACAAGGTTGTATACAAAATAGAGTGAGCTAGAATCACACATATTGCCATATTGGGTGGTTGGTTACAGTTTCGTCAATTTCTTCTGCAAAAATGCGAATCAGACATGGACGAAGTCAAGGGTGGGCGAAAAGGGCCATGGCCCCCACCTTTTACAACTTGGTGTATATGACTCAAAAAATTTAAATTTCAAAGAAAATATTTGCATAAATTTAATATATAACCCTCCTTAAAATTTTACAATTTCTTACTTAATGAATTTAAATCTTAATTCCTTAAAATTTTTTACTTTCACAATTATTTTCATTGATTTCTTACGATTTCTTACTTATATAGTTTAGACTTAAACCTTTGGAAGTTTACGATTTATATTTGTAATTTGATACCCTATGAAAAATTCTTGACTCTGTCCCTACATTCAGATTCGAGGAAATGGCTTTGAGCCTTTGACACATAACTAATGATTGTGAAAATAATAAACTTTTCAGTTCTGTTAGTATATACTAATAGCTGCAGCATTTGGTCGAGCTCTTTCCAAGAATATGACAGGCTAACGGAAGCCGATGTTTTCCTGACTCTGCCTTTTTACCATATATATGATCATCACCTGCATTTTGGTGCAACAAATCCCCACTACTATTATTAAAACCAAACAACCTGCCCTTTTGTATGCATAGGGTTAGGAAGGTAACTACTCCCTTTGTCCCTATTTAACTGTCCCTTTTTGGTCAACTTATCATAATTTTGACCATTATTTATGATAAAATTATAAAGTTATAAAATTTTTTAAAGATAAAATTTGAAAAGTACAAATATTAAGCTTTTCAAAATATATTTTTTGAAAATTTAATTATATATATATTTTTTATAATTAACGGTCAAAATTGTGATAAGTTGACCAAAAATGAACAATTAAATAGAGACAGAAGGAGTAATTATTTAGCGGCACCAACCATCTTATAGGTAGCGTATCATTTTCAAATTTATAATAATCTATAAATAACAAATATTAAAGGAAGATTTATGGTTTGTTTTTGCATCATGGAAGGAGATATATGTCACCCTTCCATTGGTTTTTTTTTTTTAAATTTTTTTTATTTGGTTTGGAATGGACTTAAATATTTAGATTCGGGCTTCATTATTTTATTTTTGAATTATTATATATTAAATTATCATTGATTAAATTAGTTTAGAATAAAATCATTAATTAAATTCGCTATTATTTAATTGGTTATTATAAATAGTTTTATATATTTAGTATTAGTGAATTTACTTGGTTATTATTACTTAATTTAGTTAAATTAGGTATCAGTATTTGTTATAGATTTATAGCAGCATCATGCTTCATCAAAGAGTACTTTGAGGTTGTAAGAGCTTCTCCAATGGAGCAGCAAAACGGCAAAATAGTGTGCATTTTGCCGTTTTTGCTGCTCCAAAGGAGCGGCAATTCATCCCACCAAAATGGTGGGATGCTTTTTTTTTTTCCAAATTTGACCTTAACTTTAATTTGTTATTACATTTATATCATTTTAATTTTTTGTTGTATTTATATATTTTGGATTTTATTTAAATTTAATTTTTGAATTATTAAGAAAAAAATATATCATTAGAAAGATCTCATTGAGACCTTTAAATTGAGACCAATATTAAATATATTTTTATAAATAATTATAAATATAAATTAGATAAACTATGAAAGAATTCAATGAAAACAAAATAAAAGTCATTAAATATTATTTAATGAAAACAAAATAATTATAAATATTATTTAGTATTATTATTTTTAATTAATAAAATATATTGTTATAATTACATATAGATTAATTTAATTGTTTAAATAATTATTTAGATAATTATATTAAGTTAAATAGTAGATGTTATATTATAATATGATTGATGTAAAAAATGGTGTAATACATTGGAGTGGAACAAAATTTAGTGTTAGAATATTCTAAGAATATTCTCTTTTTACACCAAAATGGTGTAAAATTTGGTGTGATGGATTGGAGATGTCCTAAGCATAGTTATTGAAGGCCCCGTAATATTGGGTGTTCCTCTCCAAATCAGCTCCGCAACCTGCTTATTGCCCTTGTCAGTGACGGATGAAAATCATCTGTCCCATTTTGCTGTCTTACTTTATGTTCCATTTACCAAAACACGTCACGTGTCTCGTTCATTTAACTCTAATTATTTCTTACTTACTTTTAAGGTTTTTTTAAACAAAAATTTCTAAAACTATTCTAGAGAGAAAAAAGACCATCTATAACAAAACTTTAACCCCAAATTAAAATTTTTTAATTTTGAGAGTAAGTTTCTACGTTTATGATTTTATTGCGGTAGGGTTTTAATTTAAATCAAGAAAAAATAATGATTTTTTTTTGTTTATTTTATTAAAACCAAATAGAGAATAAGATGAGTTAAATGAATGGAACACGTAATAGACTATGGTATATAGGATACTGAGATGGGGCATGGGATTTTTATTCCTCAGTGACATGACCATAGTCAAATTAAAGAACAAATATTCACTAGGATCTGAACATAATTCGTATTCTGTCACACCCCTTTTTCCTCCACAACTGAAAATTCCTCTGTATGGCCCGCTTCCACAACATGCTATAACTGCCTTGTTGAAACCTTCAAGAAAATTGAATCACAAATTTTCTAGATCAAAATATGTATGGTTTTCTTAGAACTCAAAGAAGATAGCTTGGTGCTTATAACTGTACCACATTTCTGGGGATTATTCCTTCTCTCACTAGATGAGCTATTAAAAATCATGTTTTGCGTGTTTGAATGCTACTAGTTGTGAAATAACGTAGGCAATTCTACATAAATAGTAGCGTTGTGACCAGGATTTGATCTCCAATAGCCTTATTGAAAGATTACAACTAATATTTTTCTAAGGCTAAATGTTCAAATAAGGTTTCAAACTTTTGAGATCTCCTCAAATAAAAGATCTAAACAAATAATTACAACAAATTGAGACTCATACCTAATAATGTGTGAGAAATGAGACTTTCTGTTAGGTAATGTTAGTGCATGATATATATGTATATAGGCTGAAAAATATGTGAAGATTTTATATCATGTCATATTTATTACTTTTAATTTATAATTACGGGATTAATTTTGTTTTTTTTAATTAATATAATGATGTCATTTCTCTCTCATTATGTTGTACCAACAAAAATTTATGCTACAAGGTCAGTGAGCCCGAGCTTAGCACACAGATGGGATAATTAATTTTCAGCCTTAAGACTAAGTATGGTTTGGGGCAATGATGATTTTTTTTTTTGGGTTTAAAATGCAAGTTAGATTCACCATTGTAACCTTTCAAAAAAAAAATTCACCATTGTAAAATGTCCTAATGTTTATTTTCTCTTGTGAGTTAATTTTACAACATTTCAAATATATAGTCTAGATGTAATAAAACGAGTCTAGAACTAGTCAAACAACCATTTCGTAATCTTTTCATGATGATTTTATTGATATAAGTGTAACATTCAAGCATAGGAACCTAAATTTTTTATTTATCCATCCAAATCATACAACGGAGGCATTTTCCTTGAAGCAATAACTCAAATGCTTTGTTGATATTCTGGAAACTCACTTCATGCGTTATGAATCCATCCAGATTAAGCTCCTGTGACACATATAGGGACAGATAATTTAACATGAATTTTGTCCAAATTTATAAACTTTTATAAAAGGCAAAAGCGTGAACATGATGAACATGATTTTAACCTTGTGTAGATATTTCTCTGCAAGGAGAGGAACATCGGTTTTGGGTTTAAACCCTCCAAATAAACAGCCAGTAACACTTCTTCCTCTTAAAAGCAAAAATGTGTTGAGAGCTAATGGTCTGCCATGCATCTCCACTCCCAGCATCACCGTCTTGCCCCACCCCTTATTTTTCACCAAAATCCAACCTTGGAAATTAGCCATTTGAAGACATTAAAAGAAAATAGAAAAAAAAATCGTAAATCTAACAAAAAGGATTGGGTCACCGTAAAGTACGTAGAAGGTCCTTGTACTACAGTAATTTATTGGCTTATATGTTAAAAAAGTCCTGAACTTATTTAAAATAATCAATTAAGTCTCTAAACTTTATTATAATCAAATAGGTCCTTAAACTTTTATTAATACTCAATTAAGCCTTTGATATGATTAACATTCATAAAATTTCGTGTTAAACCTCAATTAACATCAAATTAAACTCTCGATATGACCAAGGTTTATTAAATTTTGCACTAAACAATTGCTAAAGTCCATAAATCCATAAAGATTACACAATTAATTTCAATCATATTAAGGGCTTAATTAGGTGTAAATCAAAATTCAGAGGTTTATTTGATTATAATAAAAAATTCAAGTGCTTATTTGTCTATGAATAAAAGTTTAGGGACTTATTTGATCATAATAAAAGTTTAAGGATTTAATTGATTTTTTAAAATAAATTTAAGGACTCTTTTATACTTAAACCTAATTTATTTAATTTAGCTCTTTTTTTTAAGTAAAATTTAATTTAGCTCCTATACTTTAATTTTAATTGTTTTGGCCCTCCGTTATAAAAAATGAATAACTCTTCGCATATCGCAAGGTCAAATTCTGCTGACAAGAATGGCCAATTAGGACATGATGATTGACACTGACATCACTAGCATTTCAGTCTACACTCTGACATGTCATTGCCATGTGAGTACATTACATTTTGCTAATGTGTTGGTGCCACGTAATTGGAAGGATGCCACTTTATGTCTTAATTGGGCACGTGGACCCTTGGCAATTCATTTCATGTCTAGCTAGCTACTTCAAGTCAACGTCATCCCATTGTTAGAAGTAGACTTGATAATTCTGGACACGATTCGATAACAAGACATGAAAATGATATGAAGTTAATCATGTTAGTATATGATCTTAACGTGTTTCGTGTTTTAATCGTATCGATATGATTAAAATTAACATGTTTCGTGTCGTGTCAAACACGATTAACACGTATAAAATATGTCTAGAACATTTAACTATTAAAATACTTTTTTAACCTTTAATATAATTAAAACATATTAAATTTTAAGTAATTTTTTATATAGTTTAAGATAATAAAGAAACATTATATTATTTAATTTTTAAATTAATTTTAAAAATAATACTAAATCATATAATCGTGTCGTGTCATAACTTGTTAACCGTGTTAATTGTGTTGTGTCGTATTATATGTTAATTTTAAACAGTTTCGTATTCGTATTTCATATTTTGACACGATTAATTAATTATGTCGTGTTCTTATTTGGTTAAATGAGTATTAATGGTATATATTGACACGACACGAAAACATAAATTGTTAAATCTAATTAGAAGTTCTGATGATAAAAAATTAACTCTAGAATCTAATTGTAAGATTTCCAATAGTATATAGGCTAAATTGATCAAAATTAAAGTATAAAGAAATAAACAAATTCCTATGGTACGAAAATGGACTTTCAAGGTATAAAGTCTTTGACCATTAGAAGTTACCTCTCTGTTGCTAATAATAGCCTCTTCCATCAGCGAAGCCAACCCAATGCACTCAAAGCAATAGTCAGCTCCCCCATCTGTTATTTCCTTAATCACCTAACCATATACAAGCAATTTCCGGTGGTATTTAAGAACATTTTGTTGAAGCGTTTGGTAATTTAAGTATAGCAACATAGGTTTCATTTTTTTTTTCTTTTTTGCTCTTTTCTTAACTATGTACAATTGGCGGAGGGGGAAGTTCTAAGACCACCTGGGGGAGGAGAATGGCAGTGGTTCAAAACCCTATCCAGTGACCTTCCTAGCCCCTTAGCCACTAGGCCAAGAGGTGGATGTCACATAGGTTTCAAAATTTCTCTGGTCTATCCTTATTTAATTGTCGCTTTTTGATTAACTTATCACAAATTTGATTATTATTTGTGATAAAATTATAAATTTGTAAATTTTTTAAAGATAAAATTTGAAAAGTATAAATCTTAAACTTTTTAAAATATATTTTTTGAAAATTTAATTCTATATTTATTTTTTACAATTAAAAGTCAAAATTGTAATAAATTGATCAAAAAAGAATAGTTCAATAGGAACATGAGTATTTACATGTAGCACGGATTGCAACTAACCTGGTTGACTTTTTTGTCTCCACAGGTTGAAGGAACCTGGCTGACTTTTTTGTCTCCACATGCAGGTTGAAGGGTTGATAAAATCAGTGACTCCAAATTGTTTCCCTGTCACAGAAAAGAAACACTTTCTTCTGAAAATAATATTTACGCTGGCAAAATCTCATGAACAATAATATGATCATCAATAGATATATAGCTCACCTATCTCATATTTTTCTGGATTCAAATCTACACCAATGATCTTCGAAGCTCCGCGTAACCTTGCTCCTTCTGCAACCTGATAAATTAATTACTGTCTAAGAGACTTTAAGTGTTGATTTGGTTAATATAATAGAAATACATTGCCCTATCGGCATGTTCTCAAGAAAATTTGCTAAAAGCATAGGCGTAAGCATCGTAAGTATGTGGTTAATTTCGACAGTGGCTTTCCCCTGCAGCCTTATCTATAAATGGATTTAGTAAAGAGTACCGCAAGTCCAACAGCTCCAAGGCCAAAGATGGCGACCGTGGAGCTCTCTTCAATGTCTGCCACCTTCCAGGCTCCTCCTATTCCTACAACACCGCATTATCAAACGAGAAAAATGTTAATTAGTACAATTAACTGTTCAGGGTTTGAATTAATAAACCCAAACGACCCCATTTGAAGTCCTTTTCTTTTGGCAGTTTGTTGTCCCTTACCATTCTACTTGTGTGAAATGAAAAGTGGGGACTCATTGACTACCGACTACTATCAAAACTAGTGGATCTCTTTGTCAAAGAAAGAAAAAGCAAACACTAGTTGCTTTTAGTCTTCTTTCGTTGATTCTAGAAAGGAAAAAAGAAGATTATGTTGAGTCTGAAATTTCACAAGTTCGGGCCAATATTACTGGGCCAGCATTAGGAGAGAGAAAAGGCCATTGCAATTATTAGTTAGTAATACTAGACTGGCCGAAGAATTCAATAGTGAATTAGCTTTCGGTATGGTGAATAATTATTCATCGAAAAGATCCTTGTCTTATTAATCTTTCTTTTATTGAAATTATTTGATTTGCAATACAAACAGTATCATTTTTAGTTGAACTGCTGCCTTTTTTTTTGGTCTCTGTTAACATACCAGTTGATACTCCACAGCTAAGCAGGCAAGCTTTATCAACTGGAATTTCCGACGAAATCTTGACAACATTAACCACATCCACCACTGTATACTCAGCGAAGCTGGACACAGACAAGCAATGGTGCAAAACCTCCCCATTCATACCCTTGAATCTACTTGTCGCGTCTCTTGGCATGTCCGGTCTCCTCATTCTACCAAACACTGAGCAACCGTTGCTCTTTGGGGACTTGCAGTCCCTGCACTCTCTGCAATTCGGATGAAACACTGGCAGCACCAAATCTCCTTCCTGCACTTCCTCCACGTTCTCCCCTACACTCTCAACAACACTTGAACAACCCCACCAAGAAAACAGAATCATATGATTAAACATGAAACATCCTTAACATCAAAACAATGGCACTTATTTAGTTCAGACAAGGGCAGGTAGGTGTAGTGGAATTACCCCACAGCTTCATGCCCTAAAATTCTGGGAAACATCGCAAATGGTCCCTAGAGAAAAACAATGCGCCGTAATTTCTTTTGCTTATCATATATAAAGAAAAAGTGGAAGTTTTAAAATAAAAATATCTAGAGAGCTGCATTACAGTGGACGCTTTCCAGTAGGTAATGTCGCTATGGCAAAGAGAGGTGCAGATAATCTTAATCCGAACTTCCCAAGCTTTTGGTGGTTCAACTTCAATTTCCTCTATAACAAGTGCTTCTCCAGCTGGATTTCTGGTCACTGGAGCTATTCATTTCATCAAAACATTGAAAAATTAGAAAAGAAAGAAACAGAAGATCCAGGTTGCAAAGAACAAAAGCAAAAGAACCTTTGCATCTTATGGCTTTTCCCGCAGTTAGCGACCCTTTTTGGTTTTCCATAGCGGCTTCTTGAACCAAGATATCAAGAGATCAGAGGGAGCAGTTTTTTTGGCTCATGTAACTCTTGAGTCTTCCCCAATTTCCTTCAATTTTCCGTGTTTATTGCTTACGAATTTATCAAATGTCAAATGCATTCATATACGACAAGTTTGTATAAAGATACTACTACAATGAGAATCAGACGACTTTAGGTAGGTGGTTGGTCACAATTTCGTCGATTTCTTTTGCAAATTTATAAAAATCTCATAGCGATATGAGAAAATGTCTTTGACATAATTAATGATTACCATAATAACTAAAGTCGACAATTTGTTTGTTGGGGTTAGCCCATCGTATGTTGTCATCAACAGTAGCTCCTACCTTTACATCCCCTTATCATGTACAAGTTGAAAGACAAGAAATAGAAATTGTAAATCCCTGGTTCTTGTATCAACCATAATTCTGACTGATAGCGCAAGCCGGCCGAGCTAAACTCTTCACCTTTGGGCTTTTGATTCGGGATATCTTACATAATTCCAGTAATGTGTACATTGGAATCACATTACCGAGATAATGTAAGATTACTGACACGTTAACTTTTGGTGTACATTATCAGGAATCTCATAACCTCCAAATTCCCAAGTAATGTAAAATTATTAGGTTATGTTAAAATTTCTTTCTACTTTATCCTTAGTATTTTACCCTTTTGGACCCTAATAACCTTATGTAATTGATAAATTACAATATTTTTTAAGCATAATTTATTTTGATTAATAAACATAATTAAACTTAGTTTATATAATTATTAAATTATTAATTATATGTTAGTTCAATTAAACTAAAAGTATAATTAAACTTATATAATCATTAAATTAATTATATACTATTTTACTAAGTTTATTACTTAAATAATTTTTATGTTAGTCATGTTTAATTATCAAACTTAACAAAATTACAACAATTGTACAAAACATTAAACAAATAAGAAATAAGCTTAAGTGTTGTATTGAGGAGTAAACTATCTATTTTAACAGAAAATATACCTCTCAACCAAATAGGTTAATCTTATATTTCAGGAATCTCAACCAAACAGAAATTGTGCACATTCCGATAATATACACTAGGTTATGTTATAACCTGGTAATCACAAAATTCTGATAATTTAAGATATCTTGAACCAAACACCCCCTTATTGTACATGAGAAATGAGATAGTGCTGGACATGGAAAGGTCTACCAATTTGCCTTCACGAGGACATAATTAAAATTAAAATTTTGATCTTATAGAAAATATTGTAAAGAATATTATAAGATTACTTTTTTCTAATATTAAATTCAAGTTTGGGTCAGGTTCGGACAACTTCGGGTTCAGGTAATTTTGGGTCGGGCTCAGGTAATTTTGGGTCGGGCTCAGGCGGGTTTGGGTCATTGACTTTTTTTGTCAAATTGGGTTTGATCGAACTCGGGCGGATTTTCGGATTCGGGTTCCTTTTGCCACTTCTACTCACATTTAAGATAGGGAGTTGGTAGAATATTCCCTTCATTTATAGATTACATACATACATAATTATATAGTTGTGATCAAATTCATAGAAAGTAAAATTACTATTATATATAGGTGCTGTTTCTCTCAATTAGTTCTACAACAGTTGCTAAAGGAGCTTAACCTAAGTGGTAAGATCCTGGATTTATGGTGGACACTAGCTTTACTTGGTATGAAAGATAGAAAATTGGAAAAAAAGAAAATAAAAGAAGGAGAAAAGTAGGAAGATAGAAAATAAAATTAATTTTCTCTAATATACTTGGTAGAAAAGATGAAAAAATGAGTGAAAAAATTAATTTTATTTTCTTTCATTGGTTGGTAGAAGAGATAAATGAGAAGAAATAAAATCAATTTAATATACTTTTACTATTATACTCCTTATTTAATATGTTAATGAGTAGTAGTATTATATGTTAGAATGTTTTTAATAATAAAGGATATATAAGTACCTTAGAGTATATTTAGTTGAAATGATGTTGCATTACCTGTGAATATAAATTAACACCACATTACTTAACAATATAATTTCTTGGTAATGTGTGCATTTTGTGTTTGGTTGAAGAGATAGACATCTTAGATTATCATGTTTGGTTGGTGTGAGAATATGACATACATGAATAAGTATTTTAGTAGTTTGCCTTTGCACTCACTTATATAAAAAGCTTGCTGAATTTGTATTCTAACTAAATTAACACTTTCAGGGTATTGTACAAATTAATATTAAAAAGTAAATATTAACAAAATAAAAAAATCAAATAATTAACATAAAATTAATAATATGTTAAATAGGATTTGAATTGACAAATATATAAAAATTAACATTAAAGTAATAATTTGCTAAATAGGATTTGTAATTGGTAAATATATAAAAATTAACATTAAAGTAAAAATTTGTTTTGACCGACTAGTATTTTTGATATTTTGAGATTAACATAAGGATAGCATGGATCGAAAAGTGAAATGAGTGAGGATAAAATGTGAAGATTGGAACTAAAATGGTAGGAATGTAACATTACCTAGGAATGGGTGATATTCGTATTCCCTCTCATATTACCACAGTGGTAATCACATGTCCTTTAACACTATTGTCAGAGAAACCAAACGTGGACATATAATTTAACATGGTATACATTCTCACAGATAATGTAACATTACTCCAACCAAACGCACCCTTACTTAATTAATTAAACTTACCTTATTTTTTCTCTATTTTTCTTTTCAAATTTGTAGAGATTTTGAATATAAAGCATTAAAGAAAATATCAATATTTTCAATTTTCTTTCCTCTCAAATTTCTCTGTAACCAATCACTTCAAAATTCATTTTCTTTTCACTTTTTTCTCATAATTTTTTCATCTCTCCACTTTTCGTCTTTACCAATTAAGGCTTTAGGTTCAAGCTCTCACAGTAAGCTATTCGTAAGTTCGAGAAATAAGCGGGTGAACCAAGATACCAAGATATCAGAGGGGGCAGTTTTCTAGGCTTATGTAACGCTTGACTCTTCCCCAATTTGCTTCAATTTTCCGCGCTTATTGCTTACATACTTATGAAATGCCGAATGCATTATTGATATACGACAAGTTTGTATAAAAATAGTACTACAATGAGAATCAGAGGACTTTTAGGTAGGTGGTTGGTCACAATTTCGTCGATTTCTTCTGCAAATTTATAAAAATCTCATACAAATATGAGAAAATGTCTTTGACATAATTAATGATTACTACAACCTCACCAAAAAAAAAAAATGATTACCATGATAACTAAAGTCGACATTTTGTTTGTTGGGGTTGGCCCATTTGTACGTTGTCATCAACAGTAGCCCCACCTTTACATTAGCTTATTTTGTATCCTCTCCTTCCCTCTTTTATCTATTTGTTTTATAATCTTTATTTGTTTCTTTTCATTTACCCATATCTCAATTTTAATTATTAATTTTTTAAAATTACTATTCCAAACACCTCTTCTCTCTGAATGAATCTTTTCTTAAATGCAATCATAGTTAATCCTTTACTTTAGGTTAGAATTAAAGAGGTACAGGGAATCCAAGAGGAGGAAGATAGAGATAAAATAAAAAAATTAAAATAAATATGTATAGAATTTTATGTCATAACTATTTTTCTTATCATGTATAAAATAATTAACAAAAACAAATAAAAAAGGACGAAATGAATACAAGTTAAAACACAAGAAATAGAAACCTTAAATTCATGGTTCTTGTATCAACCATAATTCTTATTGATAGTACATGCCGGCCAAGCTAAACTCTTCACCCTTGTTGTATATGAGAAATAAGATAGTGATGGCCGTGGAAAAGGTCTTTGCCAATTCGTCTTCACTAGGAAATAAATTTCATCTTCCAAAAATGTATTTATTGGGAAAATTTTATTTTTGAAGCTTCAAGTGTAAAAGTGATTAGTTTTAAATTAAAATCATATGGATACACTTAGCTATTAAAAGAAAAAAAAATCTCTTTCTCACATTTAAGATAGGGAATTGGTAGAATATTCCCTTCATATATAGATTACATACATACATATTTATATAGTTGTGATCAAATTCATATAGAAAGTAAAATTGGTATTATATATAGGTGTTGTTTCTCTCATGAGTGCGAATGGAGGTAACCTAAGTGGTAAGAACTTTGATTTATGGTGGACATTTAGGTTCAAGCTCTCAAAAGACCTTTTTGATAAGTGATTTGTAAGTTTAAAAAATATATAGGAGAAAAGTTTAATGAATTTATAAATTTCTAAAGGGATTGATTATTTTTATCTCGAAGAAGATTGAACAATCCACTCTACTCTTAAACTTTGAAAAAGTTTAATACTCAAAAACTAATTAAATGATAAATAATCGATAGACATATATAATTAGAAATTGGAAAGGCAAAATAAATTAGTAGGAACTTAAACAATACTTTGGGTCGTTGCCTCAACTGATAGAATTAGGCCAAGGACGAGAAAAGGAAGCAAAATATGTTTATTAATTAATGAATATTTTGGTTGGATACGCTGGACACACTCAAAACGACAAACATGTCGGGTAATATATGTTGTGATAGTGCGTGGTTCGTCAGCCTGAGCTCGGCTTCACATCCATTTCAGGCTTAAGATTTATGTGCCTGGGCTAAGTCCATTTTAGGGCAATGATGATTCTGGTTTGGGGTATTGGCCAATTTGCTTCAAACAAAATATCCCTCATCGCCTCGTTGGTTAGACCAGCCCATTACAAAACTGGGCTTTTAGTGGCCTAGACCGACCGATTAATTAAGTACCTTAATGGCCACATCATTTCGATTCTTTTAACGTATCGGCCTGAGAGTTTGCAATTTGAATGTATCTAGGGGTCAACAGGCCCGTCTAATAACTACTAGTGAATTCGAGTTTGTTTCTTTCTTTTTATTCCCCCCTTTCACCTACACGGAGGGGGGTAGAGGAGACTCAAATCCGAACCCTTACATGACTTCTTTAATTTTTTGATCACCAGACCCGGGGATCCCAGGAAGTTTGTTTCATTATTTTGGTTATTTGTGCCAGATAAAATGTGTATGAGATATTTAGGTTATGTTTGGTATAAGAAAATATTTTCTGTTTTTGTTCTCTAAAAAATATAAAGAAACTACCATGTTAAATATGTGTTGTAAGAGAAAATGTATACATGTTTTACAAAATAAAAATTAAAATGGACCTAAAAATAAGATTAAAAAAAATTGTTCTCAATTTTAAGTCCATTTTCATTTTCGTTTTGTAAAATATGCATACATTTTTATAAACTAAACATATCTTATATGGTGATTTATTTATATTTTTTAAAGAATGAAAACAGAAAATGTTTTCATGTACCAAATATAACCTAATATCTTTAAGAAATTTCATCTATGCACATCAAAGAATTTCAAAATTACTATTACATAAATCCATAATACATGAAAGATATTCTTCAACACTTATAATTCTTCCAGGCCAACAACTTCTCACCCAATAATAGATTTAAGGCTTCAATTGGATGACAATATCTAACATCATATCTTAGGTTAGCAGCAAAAGCAGTGACATATTTTACTTGATCAACAAACTTTAATCATCATTATCCCATTAATACTTTAATTAATCATCGTGGCTCAGTGCCATTATGGACTCATTCCACCGCTTCCAAATTCATAGCCAAAGCCAATGCAAGAATTATGTACTCACATCCCAAAAAAAAACTGTTAAATTCAGGTAATTATCCTCAATGTATGGAACCATTTGAACAATTCATCCGCATCATCCATTTATTGGCTCATTTTCTTTCAAAATAAAATAAAATACAATACCTTAGGAATTTTATATTATTATCATAAATGATTTTGAGATCCAGAGTCAATAATTCACACAACATAAAATATAAGTAGTTGCAACTTGGAAGATTTCTAGATTAGCATCAAGACCATTGTCTTTTTGTGAGTATATATATATATATAATTTTTATTCACAAATCGGCTAAGTATTTATTGAAGGCCTTGCAAGGGGAGGCCCACATGGCCCAACAGTGACCCGTGAAGAGATTAGCCCACCTCTTCTTCTTCTTCTTCTTATACAGATTACCTCGCAGGAAAAAGTAGAAAGCGACTATTCAACTTGGCAGAGGAATGGCGAACAAGTTACAACAGCTGGTCAAACACACTAAGCTAACAGAACATGACATGTGAATCTCATAGGACTACATAATAAAAATATTATTATTAGTTTTAAAAAAAAGTGTAAGGTAATCTTCTTTGTCTTTATGGTGATTAGGCCCACATCAGTGTCCCTTTCAAATGCACAGACAAAACTCTATGTTGCTATCTGCTAGGGAAGGAATTCCATTTCATTAAGCCCTTGATAACATGATTAAGCATTTAATTGCTTTTTTCTAATATGGTAGTTATTAACCCTGTTTAATAATAATAATAATAATAATAGTATAAAATCCAAAGAAAATTATAGAAAAGAAGCCTAAGATTCATTTGATTAATTAATACTAGTATATTTTACTTTATGAAAAGTTGCTTGGTGAAAAAGCAAAATCGTACAAATTTACCAATCTTTCTTTGTGGAAACTGTAAAGAATTTTCAAACCAGTCAATATTTTCTTTTCAAGTAAGAGAATATTGGAGGGAATTTTCTTGCCTGAATTATAACATAATTTGACTAGACAATTATTATTAGCATTTCCTTTCATAGTTACGTTGAGAGGGTGAAGAAGAAGAATCAAAGGTACTAAGTTGGTAGCTAGCTTCTGTGAAGAAGGAAGCTTAGCCAAGTGGTTTTGAAAGTTATGGAAGAGAGACATGGCTTATTTGCTTACTACCCCGGGACTTGAAACAGCAGCAGCAACCTTTAAAACAAATACACATAAAAAGAAGAAAGAAAAAGGTTAGCCGAGAGTATGGACTTATGGGCTGCCTGCCTTCGCCTCTCAAAAGTGTCCCGCATGATTATTGTTTCACAGATTCTTTGTCTCCCTTTTTGTACAATTTGCTCGCTAGCTACATGGAATCAGTGTCGCTAACGGGCAAAGGATTTCTGATTAAGCTTTGAGTACCTTTGCTCTCTTTTTGACTCAAATAGTAGTCATTTCCCTCTCAAAAATTATGCTACTAGCTAGGATTCTTCCAAGTTTTCAATTTCATCCATGCAAAATTCATTCAGGTTCCTGGATTCAATACGTACATGCAGAACCAGTTATGGAGGGATGGCTAAGTGGTCAATGAAATGGGGAACCAACCATTCAAAAATCTTCTCATCATCTTCTTTAAAGAGGGGATATATCTATCTCAACACAAATTTTAAGGCTGGGTCTGGGTTACTTTCAGTCTGAGCAAAAGAAGATAAAGAAAATCTCACACAGGAAAATGAGAAAGATTGAGTGAGTGAAGCTGATATGGGGGGCCGAGTAAAGCTTGTGGAGGGGCAATAGGGAGAAGGTGAGGACAGAGGGATGTACATAAAAAACCCTTTTTGCAGCCTTTGTTAGTTTGCCTCTAAAGAAGAAGAGTACGACAGGGAATAAGGCCAACTCGGATTGAAAATTGCGGTCCGTTTTTACATTCATTCTCTTAACGGAACTTTGACCAGATTCCATTATTTCAAAGCAGCAAACAAGAAAATGAAAAACAAAAGGTGGAGCAATTATTTTCTTGGTTGGAAAAACCCAACAGCACCCATTAATCACACAATTAAAAAGCTTTCAATTTTCAAACACCCAATGGCCAATACAAATCAATTAGCGTTTCTTCCTCTTTTTTTGCCTCCAAGTTAAGTAAGCAAAAGCATCTTTCTTTCCCATCATCATCTCCCATTTATAACCCCCAGCCCCAAGAAAGAATACTGTTCAACAGTAACCAAAGTGTAGAAATTAATTACTTCAGCAAGTACTACTTAAAAAACACAAAGATTTTGAGAGGTAATGAGACTCTATGTTGCCATTTTGATTACTGTGGAAGCCTGCTGGGTGAGTCATTACTGAGTTTAAGAATCGGGCCCCGGGAACACGACAACAAACAACATTGTTGACGCCCGCAGTCGCAATCTACTCAAACAAACAGAGTCACTGAGTCACCCCCGCGAAGATTAGATAAGATCGTGAGATTACTAGATTTTAGAGAGAGAGAAAGAGCGTGGCTTCTTTTACGGGTCATGTTCCTTCTTTTCTTTTTCATTTTAATTAATAATAATAATAATAAAGCCTCGAAAAACCTGAAAATTTTAAAGGAAGAGAGATTAGATTAGACAGCGCCACAAAGGCAAAGACCAAAGACACTCTCAGACACAAACATATTCGTCCTTTTGCATACTTTTTTTTTTCCTTCTCTCTATGTTCGAATGCTCCAGTAATAAAAGTCTTTTTAGACTCATCATCTTTTGGTCTGAGAAATAATTTTCTACTCTGATGAAGGAAAAAGAAAACCCCTTAACTCGCTCTTTCTCTGTGGTTTTGTCCCTACTCGCCGACCCCCTTAAGTCTGCCATAAAGAGGAAGATTTGCCCACCACAAAACCCCAAAGAGATAGCTGCTGTGGATACAGATATTTAGTTTTTTTTTTTCAGCTGATCATTGTAGATCTAGAGAGAGATAGAGAGAAAGGGTGTTGTAGGGGAAATACAGTTAGTTTTTAATCTTCCCCCCTTGTTTCGGGTTAAAAATGGATAAAAGCTGTCACTCTTCTGGTGACTCTACCACCACCACCATCACCAGTAGCAGCAGTAGCTCCAGCGCCAACAACATCAACAATCGAGATTATTACCTTAAACACCTCAACAAGCTTTCCCACAAGATTTCCAAACCCTCCAACGCCAGCGCCACCACCGCCACTACCGCCAACGCTCCTGCTCTGATTAAAAAACCTTCCTTTGATCAGACCCAAAGCCTCCCTCAGGCGCTGCCACCACAGCAACCTCAACCTTCCCAGTCTCAGCTGCCTCAGAATCCTAACCAAAGCAGTCTACAGGCTCAGCAGCACCAGCCTCCCGTTTACAACATCAACAAAAATGACTTCCGGGATGTCGTACAGAAGCTTACCGGTTCACCTGCTCACGAGCGGTTCTCTACTCCTCCGCCGATCCACCAACCCAAACCACAAAGCTCTCGACTTCAGAGGATCCGGCCTCCTCCATTGGCACACGTTAGCAACCGGCCTCCTCCCATGATGAATTGCGCCGTCCCCAACATGAATCCCCCCAGTTGCTCTCAACCGAACCCTCCAATTGGTGGCCCTACAGGTACTAGCTTCATTCAGAGGCCACCTGCTGCTGCGCCTCTTTCGCCACTGCCGCCATTTCCCGCTGTACACGCGGCGGCTGAATCGCCTGTCTCTGCCTATATGCGGTACCTCCAAAGCTCCATGTCCACTGCTATGGATTCCAATCCAAAGCAATTCTCGGGATTCCCACCATTGGCCCCACTTGTTTCACCCCGTTGGAACAACTTAACTGCCCCACCACAACAACAGCAGCATCCACCGCCGCTGCCTCCGCCTCCGCAGCAGCCACAGCAGCAGCAGCAGCAACAACAACAACAACCGCCACAGATATCATCAACCGGGACGATCCAGTCCCAGATACCGTCTTCACCACTTCCATTTGGGTGCCTGAATTCTCCACGGTCTCCTTATGCTTTACTTTCCCCAAGTTTGCTATTTTCTCCAAATTCTGGTCAGCTGGGGTTCCCTCTTTCGCCAACGGTGCCCGTGGCAAGCCCAAAGTGGCGAGGTCTCTGATTAATTTCAATTTCTGGTACCTGGTAAGTCTTCAAAAGGGAGAAAAATTGTGGTCTTAGAGTTAAATTCTTGTACATGGTTAGGGTTGGTGGGGAATTCTATTCAATTACCAGCGGTCGGATAAAGAAAAAATTGTCTGATCCTGGTTAGTTAGAATTTAGAAGCCTGTTTTTTTTTTCCTTCTTTGTTATGTAAAAACAGAAACTTTTACATCATGTTCTTTTATTTTTGCTGAAACTGGAGTGGAGAAAAGAAGGGTTAAAAAGTCAGTTAACTATTAGTAGTATTTTGGTATCATAGATGAAATTTATTTATTGTAAGATTTGTTCTTGCTATATTGGTGCTGTTTATGTTTTTATCTGCTGATCTTCTTTTAGCCATTGGTGGATATGAAAGGTTTATGTTTTTGCCAATAGTTGGATCAGCTGTTGTCTCTCTAATGATTGTCAGACATGGATTTTTATCAAAGGGTAGATCAGTTTCTTCAATGAACTCGTAAGGATCGAAAATCTGTTAAGTGGCTTGTCTTTAAACAGAAAGTGGAATTTAGGGTGTCTATCTGCCATTGTTGCTGCTTCCTCCAAAAGAAATTAAAATTAGAAACATGATTGTGTAGCAGGAGTTTGATGTTATAACCAGTGTTTTGCAATGTCTGCTAGTGAATTTTTACTGTGTAGAAGTAGAATATGTCTTCAAATTTAAGTTTGACCAGATTCCAACTACTCTTGGATCAGTGGAGGACATTGAAATTGACCTATTCTACGATAGCCAGATAGGGAAAATAAATTGTAGTATAATAGTAGTTGCAGCAGTAAATACTAAGGGTATTTCAAAAGAAAATCATGCAAAGTCTCATTAATGTCTCACTAAAGTTAGGTTTTTAAGAAATGAGTATTCACTCCCTACTTATTTTGGAGTTTCCTAGGGGAGGGTATTAATACCTTTTTTGTTGGTTAATCTTGCCTCTGCCTTAAGTCACAAGAATCTTCAAAAAAAGTTTGGGCATTTTCCTTTCAGAGTTTGCAAGTGACTTTTTGGCTTGAATGTGGAAAATGGTACTCAAGGGAGTAATTGTCAATGGTTGTAGTCTTTTCTAGTAAGTTTTCCTCTGCCCTAAAGTTGACTAAATAATTTGCTCTCCTCTCTTGGTTTTTGCATGTGTTGTTGTATGCATATAAAATGCTTCACATGTTTCTACAGGTTAGTGATTGCATATTTTCCACCCGCCTTCTGCATCACGCATTTAATTTGGAATCTTTGATCAGAATTTCAATTTTATCAAATTGGTAGGAAAAAGAACCTGCTGAACTTTGACTGTGATTTTTCTAATATTGATTCCTTCTTATCATTTAAGTCTCCTCTAAGCCTCACGTTTGATTTGGGGTAGGGAAGGGAAGGCAATGACAGTAAAATAGTTGACTTTTGTTTCATGAATGATGGTGGGTTTGGACTGGTTGGTGTTTTTCCGGTGAGGCTGAAGACTTTTCTAGGGAATTCTGAGGCTGCTTTAAGCCTCTTTCAAAAAGTGGTCTTGGTCTTGGATATGGTTTCTTAGTTTTTACAATTCTCTTCATATTTATATTTATCAGGTTCTTGTGAGTGGTGAATTCTGAGGCCAGCAAGCACTTGGTATTATATGTGCTATATATTTATTCATAAAACTAATTCATTCCACTCTAGACCTATCGGTTTGATGGAAAAGGTTTTCAAGAATATTCATTTTTATCATCTAGCTACTCATATTTTTCACTTTGAAAGTGTTTGAATTATTGCAAGATTCTTGCTTGCATTCATTTCTTAATGTGAACAGCGATTCCATTTACTTGCTATACTTTATTATAAAGTAATATGAACAGTTTCAAAGGGTAGAGGGATGGTCTTGTTCTCGAGGTGATTTTAGGGGTAAAAACTAAGATTGAGAAGTTGTTTGATAAACTGTTGAAAATGAAAATTTTCAATATTTTACGATTTTAAATATGTTTGATAAATTTTGTAGGTCACAATTTAAATGAATTTTTTCAATAAAAAAGTGTTGAATTTAAAAAGTAAATAGAGACTTACTTATCATTGAATGGTGAAAAAATTAAATACTTCAAGTTTAAAAACTTTCCTTTTATACTAAATCACCTTTGTTTTAAATATTAATGATTTCAAAAAAATTTTAACATTTATGGATATCAAACAATTTATTTATATTCAACATTTAATTATCAAACAATTTTTTTACACAAATTCAGTATTTAAATTTTCAACATTTATTTTTTAATACTTAATTTTTTTAATTTATCAAACAGTATCTACTGTTTCTTTTTTTTTTTTTTCATTTTGCTCTTCTCGTATATCAGCCAAAGCATTTTAATCTATTGTACTTGTTATGGACTTCCGGGAACTGCAGGAATAGCTGGAGCAGGATGTAAAGAAAATGATTTGTCTGAAGGTAATCAGTTTATGGGCATCAAAACAAGTTACAGCACCTTGCCTTTTTGTTGCCACCTTAGTGAATAAAAAATAAGATGGGACACAATAATTGGTTGATTCAAGTGGGTTGACACTTGTTCTCTTTAGGTAAGATTTTGTGTTCGAATCTTGTGAATGGAGAAAATCATTATTGAGAGAGCTTTATTCTCATAATGGATCAATCCGGCTTGAAAGGGATTAATTTTGGATCAAAGACTTTGAATGTCTTTGGTTCAACAAAAAAAATCGAGTCAAACCGATCGATTGAATCGAGAACCGATTATAAGTTCGATTCTTTAAGGGTCTTCAAATCGCCTTTACGTTGAACCATTTTAGACCGAGAATTGTTGAATCGGTTAAATGGAAAATTTAGAAATTTTTTTATTTTTTTACTATTTCTAATTGACTAATCAAGCCAAATATGTCCAAATTAATAAGAATAATATCTCTATTTTTGTTATTATGTTTGGACTATAGAATTTTGGAGTTAAAATTTTTAATTTCTTATATTATAATGCATTATCATAATAAGAATTTAATTTATAATGTAATTAATTTGTAATATTTATTTATGTTATGTTATGTGACACTAATATTTTTCAAATTGTTTTTATTTTTTAGATTTTTTTTAATTTTTATTATTTTTTCAGATTTTTTGCAAGCTTTTGAAAAATGTATTAAACTAAAATTCTTATTTTAGTTGAATCATCCGATTTAGACTGGTTAAATCGTGAACTAGTTGACTAATCGGTTTAATGAACAATTCGATTTTTTACTCACTGGGAAATACCTTAGTCTATATATATAGAATTCCCAGAAGCGATATTTTATTGTAGTTTAATAAAGAAATAAGAGTGATAGATGGTTCAAAAAGGAAAAATGGATAACTTTCAAAACAACTTTAGCAAATTGAAGAAGGGAATCAAATTGAGTCTTACTCAGGAGGCCTAATTAACGTTCAATGTGATGTAATTATAATTGAAAAAAGTTATCAAAGGTTATGTTTGGTATATGAAAATATTTTCTATTTTCATTCTCTAAAAAATACAAAGAAATCATCATCTAAGATATCTATAATAAAATAGATATCTAACGTTCAATGTGATGATGATTTATTACAAGAAAATCTATAATGGTGAAAATAGGCTTATAAGAAAATTTTTCTATTTCTTGGTATAAGCATTTAATAGTTACCTTTATTAATCAAGAGTTGAGTTGCATTGGTTTCAAAGAGAGGATATTTCTTATAAGCCTATTTTCACCATTCAAAAACTCAAATCAAAGGCTTTATTGAAGAGCTTTGTGCTCTTTTGCTCATCCCAACAAATATAAGTGATCAAACCTATATAAATCATTTCTAGGAAAATAGAAATTGAAAGAAAATAATACCGAAATAAATAATAAATTAATCATCCAAACAAAATCTCCTGGTTCTAGTAGTTTTCTTTCTCCTAAATTATAGGAAAAAAAAAAGGGAAAGAAAAGAGAGGGGGAAAAAACGAAGGAAAACAGCTGACCTCTACAGCCAAACAGGTTCTAGGAGTGAGCCCAAGAAAGAGGCCACAGCTAGGAGCAACTCAACAGCCCACAGCCCAGAAGCCAAGCAACCCAGTCGCCTTATTATTGTACAATAATAAAAATGGAAAAAGCCAAGGCAGCCCAGTTGCTTCTAAAATTGTACCGACAGTTCTCCGAAATAAAAGGAATGTAATACGTGGCTCTCGCTGCGTGGACTGAATATCTCTCTGCTCTCTCTTTCACTGCCGCAGTAAAACTGTAAAACAGCTGAAATGCTAACCTAACATCTCTCTCTGTCTTGACATATTATTCTGCTTTGGCCGCCTCTCTGGAACTCACCAGCATCTGGAAAAAAAGAAGAAGATAAAATCGAGAAAAAGGGCCGATCGCCTTCTCTTCCGGCAATGGCGGAAGCTCAAAACGGACCCCGTTCCCTATCTGAGGTACCTTTATTTACTCTCTCTGATTTCAGTTTCGATTTCAATTTCATTTCTTGAAAGCATTAGTTGTAGTTTGTTTCTATCCTCTTGGAAATGGCAAAGTTCGATCTCTCTTGCTTTTGTTGGTTTTTGCAATTTTACTACTGTTCTGCGTCTTCAATTTTGATTTTTCAAATTTAGTTTGGTTTGATTGAAACGAACGGATCTGGTATCTGACCGAGTAATGCTGGATATTATTGCTGCAAATTGAACATTTGTGAAGGGTTTGTTTAGTCCATGGAGCATTTCTGATTTTTGAAGTTTTGAGACGGTGTTTATGATTAAATTTTGATTATCTATGCTTTGTCGTCAAATCAAATATGCTGCAATTTCATTAGCATATGATTTACGTAATTCGTTGCAACTTCTTTCCCCCTAAATTAACTTAAAGAAGTTACTCTAATTTGCCTCAAGATTCTGGTTTATCTAAATGAACAATAATCTGAATTTGCTGTGCACAATGTTGGCTTGTTGAAGGGCGCCTCATTAGTGATGGTCAACAAAATGGTACATTTTGAGCAAACGTTCATTATGTTTTTCCCTAGTTGTGATGCTTAATCTGATAACTAATATACTAAAATATAAATGAAATAAAAATTTTGAGCAAAGCTTTTGGTGGCTTAAGCATCAAGCTTTTGACTTAGAGCAGTTTACAGTTTTTTCTTACCTTGGTCTTATGATCATGTGACATGTCATTCATATAGTAGTGTTGGATTAATATTACAGTTTAGCAACTCAAAAGAAATTCATTTTTGAGTATGTTGTGTGAACGATATGGTTTATAAATATTTTAGAATGATGAATTTGGCTTTCTATCATCTTCTATATGGCTTGCTTGTATTCCTTGAACAGTTCTTCATGCTTACTTTTGCTTAGATGCTACCTTATTTGCAAAAGATTGATGTTGATAACTTCTCATGCTTGTAAAATCTTTTCTGTAGGTGAGCTGACACAAGTCTTCTTATGCTGTATGTCATGGTGGCGAGTAATTATTTGACATAATTATGCTGGGAACTTATTGTTTTCTTGATTGTTTTGATAGCAATATCTACTGAAGGAGAAAGAGGAGAAATCAGATGTGGTTACAAAACCAGCAGAAGTAAAAGAGGTTGAAAATCCAGTCAGTGCTGCTTCTGAGGAAGTTGTCATTGACAAAGTGGAGGAGACACCTGCTGCACCAGTTGAGGACAGCACTGTGACCCCTCCTGCTGCTGCTGAAGAAAGTGCTGAACCCACTCCTGCTGCTGAGAACAGGGGTGAAGATGCTTCGGCTGCTGTGGAGGAAAATAATGAACCTTCGGCAGAGGAGAACTCAGGTGATGCTGAAGAAACACCAGAGATAAAGGTTGCCCATCTCAATTTGTGTATTAAAAACTTCATCTTTGCTGCCGCTGGATTGCATTACCTGTTTAGCAAACTTATGTTTACATGTTAGATTGATTCACTAACAGACTTTGGCTGCATGTTTGATATTCAGCTTGAGACTGCCCCAGCAGATTTCCGCTTTCCAACCACAAACCAAACAAGGCATTGCTTCACACGATACATTGAGTACCATCGGTACGTGGAACTTGGTTTATGAGTACATGTGCCTTGTAGTTTTAGCAATGCTTGTTGAATTGACTTGTCTTTTATCTTTTCATCTTATATAGTTGTGTAGCTGCAAAGGGAGAAGGTGCTCCAGAGTGTGATAAGTTTGCCAAGTATTATCGCTCCCTCTGTCCTGGAGAATGGGTGTGTATTTTCTTCCAAAACCATAATGCACCCCTCTTCATCATAGTTGCATTGACTAACGGTTTTAACTGTCATTGGATGTCTGCTAGTTGTTGGTCTCACACATGCCTAAATCAGGAATGCCTTATGGCCCCACATCTTTTTGACTGTTATGTTGCTACGTTAACTCTAAAATGTTAAAATTAGTTACTGATGATCTGATGTCGAAGAGCTGTTGACCAAAACTGTTAAACAGGGTTTGCGTGAATTAGGTTATACAAGAATGGAAAACCTGTTCTTCGATAGCTGCATTAGTGTTCAATTGTCAGTAGTTTAAGATTGATCTGCTTTTTAACTAAATCTCATAATCTTATTATTGATTCTTTGGTTGAACAAAAAAATTACCAAACCAAAAAAGTTTAAATCTGGTCCCTTTCGTCCTTGCATACAACAGGTCCAGTGTTGAAGGTGTCCTCAGATGGCACATTATTAGTTGATCTGGCAATTTTTGTTGAAACTTAAACACTAAGAAGAGTCCAAATGGAGGCAGCAAAAACAAATAGGTGTTTATGAAAGTTAGTTTGGCTTGAAAACTGGTATTGACTATAGTTGGTTGATTGATTCCCATTTTTTGAGGTATGGGGTAATGATAAGCTTTGATTAATCCATTCTTTTCTTCAAATCCCAGCCTAATTTATTGTAATGACTATAATATTCGTTGGTTGCTCAAAATGACAAGATGATGCGTCACCTGTAGTTGGCTGCTCAAATTAGTATTCTGTCTGAATGCACAGTTAATTTACTTGTTATTTATTTTCGGTGGACTATACTGTTATATGATGTTCATTGAGCTAACAGCTATTCTTTTGTTCTTCAGATTGACCAATGGAATGAGCAAAGAGAGAATGGAACTTTTCCGGGTCCCCTGTAGATGGCTTCTGTCTGAAATTGTTGTTGAAGTTTTCTTCTGTTACATCTCCTGTTTACCACAGATGAATTTCTTGAAGGAAAAGAATTTTCAGGAAATGTCCTATTTGACAGGATGAGGAAATAAAAAATTTTGGCATGTATGGTAGACTGTATCAAGGATGGTACAATTTGTTGTTGCCCACATGATCATACCTTTTTCGTCTGCCGCAACAATCATACTGTTGCAGGTTATTGCGGTTTAACAAATACTAAGGTAAACCAATACACTAGAATAAAACGAGCATGTAACTCTTTTGACGGCCGACATTTCAGTTCTTGAATAATTTCATAAATTCAAGGGTACATTTGGTTGGAGTAATGTTTCATTACATGTGGACATAAGATTATCATCACATTATCTAGCAATGTGATTAGCTGATGATATGTACATTTTGTGTTCGGTTGAAGAGATAGGCATTTTAGATTATTATGTTTGGTTGGTGTGGGAATGTGACATATAGGAATGATTATTTTACTAGTTTGTCCTCATTTATATAAAAACCTTTCAAAACATGTATTCTAATTAAATTAATACTTTAAGGTGTTAAATAAATTCAATATTCAATTTAAAAGAGTGAACATTAACAAAATAAAAAATTAAATAATTAATATTAAAATAATAACTTGTTAAATAGGATTTGTAATTAACAAATATATAAAGATACAAAAGAACTAAAATTTTTCATTAAAACAAATAATTGTTTTGGTTTGACCATAAATTAATATTGTTTTGGCGGACTAGCATTTTTGATATTTTGATATTAACATTACGGTAACATGGATTAAAAATAAAATGAGTGAGGGTAAAATGGAGAGATTGAAACTAAAAGAGTAGGACATATAACAGTATCTAAGAAGAGGATGGTATTAACATTCTCATTTATATTACAGTTTCAGTGATAATCACGTCTCCTGACATTATTGTCAAATAAATCAAATGAGGATACGTAACTTGATATGGTGCACATTCCCACAAGGAATGTAAGATAACTCTAATCCAACGTCCCTTAAGTTTAGGGTGCTTAAGAATTCCAATATCGAAGTAGCTATGGTGTTTCTCCGTCGATATTTTTATTCTTTTACGAGGGAAATTTACTCTACCATGTATGGCCGGTTAGCACAACCTTATGTATGTTCGGCAAGTTACAACCTTCGAAGAAATTAGGCAAAAATAACAATAGCGATAGTGACCTAACCTTAGAAGAGTGACGAGTTTAGGCAAAAGAACCAAATCAGCCTCAAGATTCGAAATGGCCCAACAATGGAATTGGTTTGGTTCACAAAAACCGGTAACTAAATGGCTTTGGTTTAGGATCTCCAAGCATGACACTGCGTCGAATGGGTCAACAAGTCTAAGGAACCTTTGTATCTTTGCCGCAAACCTAGCAATTTTACTAGAGGAGAATAAATTCAAGAAACTCGATTAAACTGTAGTTCGACGCAACAAACATAACTTTCAATTATTTGTTATGCATTCATAGACACAGAGGAGTTGAGGTCTGTTGAGTACAACCCAACAGTGCCTACTCACAGCCCACCATTAATCCTGGGCTGACTGATCGAAGCCCAAAACTACTAAGTCAATCCATGACTGGCTAAGGGCTTGCTCAGTACAGCCTACCAGACTACCTATATAGGGCAATCCTCAACGCATGCATGGTAAGCTTTTCAACACCAAAAACTACATTTCTCATTGTCTCCTTCCATACTGACTTAACCATTGGAGAGGGATCAATCGGCCTAAGGCCGATCCCCCAATGTTCTTTTGCAGGTTCTTGTCCCGGGGCTTATTTGAGCCATCTGTCTTCTTAAGGAGGTCTCATAAAAGGTCCTCAACATTTGGCGCCGTCTGTGGGAACGACAGTGGCCATAGCTTCACCGGAGGATAATGACGATAGCCAGCTTTCGAGACACTAATTCGAAAAGAACACAATCTTAGACATCGGTCCGACGTAATATATTTCCAGGAGAAGGCAGCAACACCGAAAACCCTGCCATCAACGTTTCCTCTTTCTCTTTTCCAACTGCCCAGCACAACCCTTCATCATCCCAACAGATGCCTTTGGTGTTTGCATTGAACACAACCACACCTGGGGGGCAAGCAACACCACAGGTAATGGACGTAACGCCCTACCTGGCTCGCATGCAAACTCGCATGGATGAACTTACCAATCTAGTAGAGAAGCAACAAAGGACGATAGCTGATCTGAAAGCAAATCAATAGTACAGGGAAGAGTCACATCGTCAGGAGCAGTCACATCAACGGGTGCATGTTGATACAAGTCAAAGCAACCCCTGGTCAAATCGGCGCATGCAGCATGACCTAGTGCCGGGCCCACGAAGAGAGTCTTCAGCCAGACGCACCCCAGCCCCTATTCGATAGCGCCAACTGAATCTGCCCATAGTGTGACAGTAGAGGCATCAAAGAGGACACGAGAGCCAGAAGAAGACCCAAATCCAAAACCTTCACAAAAGTTCAAAGGAAAAATCATCTTCCCTGAGAAGCCTATATCGAACTGATTGGACGGGTTAAAGGCTAAATTTGAGAACAAACTCAAAGCTTTGGAGGTCAACAGTCTAGCCAAGAAGGACCACATGGAATGGCTGAACGAAGAACAATACCCGCTCGCACTATGCATTCGTCAAGAGCAAACGCCGCCTAACTTCAAAGCTCCTAAGTTGAAGTATAACGGCAAAGGCAATCCTAAAGATCACATTACACAATACAGTAGTAATATGATGGGATTGTACGGAGCCTCAGACGCCCTTAAATGCTGAGCGTTCATATGTACGCTCGAAGGGGCGACGCACACTTGGTATTACAAGCAGCAGCCTGCCTCAATTACCAACTTCATGCAATTGAGCATGACGTTTATGAATAACTTCTCCAATCAAAGGAGGAAAACAAAGACAGCTACCTCACTACTGGCAATACGACAAGCGACAGGAGAACAATTGAAAAGCTACATTGAACGGTTTCGGGCGGCAATAGGCGACATCAAAGAGTTGACTACAGACTTTGCGGTCGACGCTTTCATTGCAGGTGTCAAACATGAATATTTAAAATATTCTCTCACAGATAGTAAACCCAAACAGCTCCATGACCTGTTTAATAGGGCGCAGAAATATGCAGATCTAGAGGAGAACAAAAATGTTTCGGATGAACTTTACAGGCAACCTCTGGACTCAGTCAAAGACAACAGAGGCAAAGACCATAGTCGCCCTACATATGACAATCGCCCTAGCAAGGAAGATAGAAGCTACAGGCCATGAGGCAGAGGCCCATCCCAGAAAGACGGGAAAAACCTTCGACCAGCAGCCCCCAGAAACGACCAAGTTAGGAGGAGTCAACCCGCCCCTTGCTGAGTGGAAGAGTACACCCCACTCAATGCTACTCGTGCAGATATTCTACATAGTATTTCCCTGGGCGAAATGGCCGACGGAATCCAGTGGCCTCAACGAATGAAGAAACCTAATAGAAGTGGGAAAAATGAAGGCAAATATTGTGCCTTCCACGATGACAGGGGCCACACCACTGAGGAATGCTATGATTTGAAGAATGCCATAGAAGATATGATTTGGCGGGGATACCTCTGAAACTACATCAGAAAAGACGCAACGCAGGTTGATAAAGAAGACCAGCCTGCTGAACGACCAGAATGACGTGAGCACAAACGATCGACCATGCATGGGGTAATAAACACATTTGTCGGTGCTGCCTAGAAATGGGCTGACTCTCAATCAAAAAGAAAAGCTCATCTTCGGAACGTATGCCACCTGGGGTTGCAGGCCCCTTTGCCAGAAAAAGAAGTAGATAACGGATGGACTATTACATTTTCATGGGATGAAACTGAATTATTCCAAGATTCGGGTAACGACCCTATTTTCGTCAAGGCGATCATCGGCAACTATGAAGTTAACAAGATCCTAGTCGACAGTGGGAGCACCGTTGACGCTATCCTCTACAGCACATACAAAAATATGGGATTTAAAGATCACCAGCTTGAGCCGATGAAACCCATTTATGGCTTCGGTAATAATCCTATTCCTGTCAAAGAGCTGATCAAGTTACCTATATGTATAGGCGACGCATACACGTGTTGAATGTGATGAACACTTTTGTTATTGTGGACCAACCCTCCGCCTACAATGCTATAATCGGTCGGCCGTTGATGAAATACACAAGGATGGTCGACACTATGTATTGTCTCAAGGTGAAATTTCCTACCCCTAGCGGTATAGGTGACATGCAGACCGACCAATACATGGCTCGCCAGTGTCATTCGGTGTCACTCGTCATGGCCAAGAAAGTTGCAAAAGCTACGGAAGAACTGACAGCCTTAGTCGAAAGTCAGATTGGGGGGCAACAATCCCAGCCAATGAAACTAAACATGCTCATTGGAGAATCTACGAATGGGGCCACTAATGACTATGAATTGTCCCTTGAAGTTCTGGATATGAGAGATGAACAGACACTAAGTAAGCCATAGCCGGTTGAAGAAACCCTTAGTGTATCTCTGAAAGAAGGTGAACCGTCCAAGGTGACTCAGCTGGGCTTCAAGCTAACCGTCCAGGAACAGTTATCAATGATTGAGTTCTTGCAGCAGAACGTCGATGTATTTGCATGGACACCAGCCGACATGCTAGGTATACACCCTTCAGTCATATCTCATAGACTGAATGTTGATAGCAAGGCTAAATCGGTTAAGCAAAAAAAGTGAAGATTCGCCCCAGACCGAGTCTTAGCCATCCGGGAGGAAGTAGACAAACTGTTGAGGGTAGGATTCATCCGAGAGGTTCATTACCCTGAATGGGTAGCCAACGTCGTGCTAGTCAAAGAAACGAAAGGCAAATGGCGGATGTGTGTTGACTTCATAGACTTGAATAGCTTGTCCCAAAGACAGCTTTCCATTCCTATCTATTGACTGACTAGTGGATTCCTTATCCGGCAATAGATATCTCACCTTTATGAATGCTTTCTCTGGCTACTACTAGATCACCATGGCCAAGGAAGATCAGGAAAAAATAGCCTTCATCACAGAAGACGGGCTATATTGCTATGACGTGATGGCATTTGGACTGAAGAACGCCGGAGCAACATACCAAAGACTGGTCAACCGCATCTTCAAAGAGCAAATTAGCATATCGGTAGAGGTGTATGTGGATGACATGCTGGTTAAGAGCACTACTTTTGATCAACACCTGGACCATTTGAATCAAGCCTTCAACACACTCAGAAAATATAAGATGAAATTAAACCCGTTGAAGTGTACCTTTGGGGTAAAAGCAGGTAAATTCTTGAGGTTTATGATTTCCTAGAGGGGAATAGAGGCCAATCCAGAAAAGATCAAAGCCATTGTCGACATGTCACCCCCGAGAACTGTCAGAGAGGTACAGGTGCTGACCGGCAGAATAACAGCATTGAACCTATTTATATCAAAGTCGACTGACAAGTGTTTGCCCTTTTTTAAAGTCCACCGTACTAAGATAACAAATAATTAATTCTCCTGGACAAACAACTGCCAACACTCGTTCGACCAACTAAAGCAATACTTGAGCTCTCAACCACTTCTCAGTCGACCAGAGCTGGGTGACGACCCCTTCTTGTACGTGGCGGCTTCCGATGAAACGGTGGTAGCTGTGTTGGTCAAGAAGAAAGATCAGAACGACTCTCCCATTTATTATGTTAGTCGCACCTTTCAAGGCAGAGAATGCAACTACACCCAACCTGAGAAACTCACCTACGCCCTGGTGACTACTGCCCGGCATCTGCATCAGTACTTCCAATCCTACAAAGTCACGATCCTGACTGATTAACAGATCAGAGACATACTGACGAGGGTTGACTTGGCTGGGCGCCTAGTAAAATGGAGCATGGAGTTAAATGAACTCAGCATTGAGTTCGGAAACAGAAAGGTGATTAAAGCATAATCTTTGGCTGATTTTATGGTCGAGTGTATGTTCAGTGGGCCGACTGAAATACGACCTACAATGCCACATCCCAACCCTGCCGAACAGTCCACCTCGCCGATTGTTTCCCAGGCCACTTCTAACGGGAAACTTTAGTCCCTCTTTGTCAACGGATCGGCTGTTAAAGAAGGCGTTGGCGCAGGTCTTATTCTAACTAGCCCTGAAGGAAAGGAATACCAATACGGCCTAACATTCGACTTTTCACTATCCAACAATGCAGCAGAGTACGAAGCTTTGATAACTGGATTGAGTATAGCCGCCAAGATGGGTGTACGAGATATAAAGGTAAATACCGACTCTCAGCTGGTTGCAAAGCAGGTATTCGGTGAGTATGAAGTGAGGGAACACAATTTGGCCACCTACAACAGAAATGTACGGGATTTATGGTCAAAATTCGCCAACATATCCCTGCATCAAATCCCAAAGGAAGAGAATGCTAGAGCTGACGCATTATCAAAGATAGCCTCATCCAGTTCAGCTATCCGCGGTAAGGTAATATTGGAATATGTGCCTACCCGCTTTAAACCGCCTCAACTAATAAGTCACCAGATCGAAGATGAGGACAGCTGGATGACCCCTATCTTTAAATATCTTCAAGATGAATCGCTTACGTTCAAAACTGAAGCTACAAATTTACAACGCCGAGCAGCCAGATATGTTATCCTGGATAACACACTGTACAAGAAATCCTTTTCGCAGCCCTTACTACGATGTGTGGACAAACGAGAAGCTGACTATATCCTCAAAGAAATCTATAAGGGTGTATATGGCAACCATAAAGGCGGAAGAACATTGGCTCAGAAGGTCATACGACAGGGTTTTTACTAGCTGACAATGAAAAAAGACTCTTAGTCCCTTGTAAAGAAATGTGAAAAATGCCAGAAGTTTTCTAAAGTCCCGAGACAGTCAACTAAAGAGCTACACTCAGTTTCTTTGACATGGCCGTTCGCCAAATGAGGACTCGATTTATTGGGACCATTCCCTGTCACAACCGTAGGCAAGAAGTTCGTGATAGTGGCTTGTAATTACTTTACCAAGTGGGTCGAAGTAGAACCCCTATCTTCTATTTCCCAGTGATCGGTGGAGAAGTTCATTTGGCAGAACATCATCTGTCGCTTCAGTATCCCACACGTCATCATTACCGACAATGGCATACAACTGCAGGGTGACCGGGTTCGAACCCTGTGCAACAACTTTTCCATACATCTACAAGCCGCCTCTATAGCACATCCCCAAGCCAACAGGCAGGTGGAGTCTATGAACGGCAAAATAGTGAAAACTTTAGAGAAGAAGCTGGACGAATCTAAGAAAGAATGGACTGAACAACTACCCGAGATACTCTAGGCCATCCAGACTACAATTAGTACTACTACAGGTGAAACTCCATTCAACTTAGTATATGGCTCGGAGGCCATCATTCTTGCAGAAATTGGAATCCCTACTTATCGGGTGTCTACTTTCGACGATTCTACCAATGACACTCAACTTTGTTTGGGCTTAGACCTCTTGGAGGAGACTCGATTGAATTCTCAACTATAGGCGACCAACAGATCTCAACAAGTCAGTAAATACTTCAATTCTAAAGTACTTGCTTGACAGTTCCAATTAGGCGACTTTGTCCTCCGAAGTTGTGAAGCAAGCCGACCCGCCAGTGAGCATAAGAAGCTATCCCCCAAATGGAAAGGCCCGTACGTAGTGGCTGAGGTACTAGGCAAAGGGGCTTATCGACTCAAAGACTCAGCCGGTAAACTACTGCTGAGAGCTTGGAACGCCATACACTTGAAGAAATTCTACTTTTAGGTCAAGCTATAATTAAGTTTAAATCATGATGTTTTTACACATTCAACTCATTGTATGAGGACTATGTTTTTGTTATGTTCAACATTCATCCGACCAACATGAATCAAGCTACCTGAATATATTAAACTACCCAGCTGTGCATTCTACAGTTGACATACAGTTGCACTCTTGTTCGACTACTGCTTATTTCGCTTTATTCTACACGTATTTTCTACATGGAAACAAGCTACGTATGTACATAAATACGGTTATCACCTACTACAATACCAATTGTAGGGACGACTAACACAAGCTACATATGACAAACAAGCTACAAAAGTAGTTTATAACTAAAAACAAGCAATCTCATGACATCTAAGTATATTCGTATAAAATTGCAAGGAGTTCCCTTACTCCCAAAGAAATATCTGTAAAAATTTGTGTTTTCGGGTGACTACATCACCGTTAATATTTAGGATTTCCTACTAACTACCCTCAGTTTCCCCTGGCCGACCCCCTTCAGTCGGTTGATCTCCTTCGACGGTTTGGGTTTGTTGTTCTACTATCGGAGCTGCTGGTGGGACAGGCTCCCCCTGAGCAGGAGGCGGTACAGATTCTGTTGGTACTGCCGCCTCATCTATGGCCGTCTGAACTAATGCCTCTGTTGCGTCCGCCTCAGGGAAGGGCTCCTCAAGAGCATCTTCGTCATCCGAGAGTGTGAAGTCGATTCCACTAGTATTCACATTCGAGAACGCCTTCACAATCTTTTCTATCACCCATTTTTGGATGTAGTCCTCGTACTCCTTCATGCTCCCTTTCAATGCCCCCAGCTTCTCTTCCATCTACTCTTCATGCTCGGCCACCAAATTGTCGATCCGCGCCTACAAACGACATATGAACAATCACTTCAGGTACTACACTTGGAACAATTAACTTTTGTAAGCCAACCTATGACAGTCTGCCTTACCTGGAGGGCTGCCGTCTCTACTTCCTGCTCCTTCAGCTTGTCGACTGTTGCCTTCCCTTCCTCCACCGTTGCCTTTAGAGCCGCCTCCCTCTCCAAGGATAGAGTCTGGAAACTATCCCTCTCGGACCATGTGCGCTCCAACTCTACCCCCAGTTGTTTGATTTTCTCCTTCTACTCTGACAGACGGTGACCGACAGTAGCCATGTCCTCATTAGCCTTTGTCACCTCCTCCTGTAGCTTTTTCCTCCTCAGCTCCGACACTGCCAGTTCGTCTTTCACTTTCTCTAGTTCGGCTCCCTGACTTTGCAAACCCTGTAAGGCGGCCTTATGTTTCGCCTTGTCTGCCTTTAAGTGAAAGACGCCAGCAGCGTTTAGCATCCGACTCTGCAAGTATACACGTGTTATTAATATTCATTATCAACTTCACTACATCCGCCACGTTTAAAGTTTACTTACCCTCTCATGGAAAACCGCTAAGGAGATGAAGCAGTCCATGGCGTTTATCTTTTCTCGCATGTAGTCTTGGTCTACTCCCTCCACCAGCTCCAGGGCATATGCGGCAGCAACAGATGGCTGAGTGAGGGCGCTGTCACCCCTGAAAAAAGTGTTCTCGTAAAGGAAGGGGCAAAGCCTTCCCCCGTGCATTGTCGTGCCTTAGCCTCGGTACGCAGCCCTGCGTCTAAAGTATGTGCCTCTGTAGCATTTTGCCCCACTATGGCAGTAAGATGGGCCAACCTCTCTAGCCCGTTGCACTCTGGCTTATCCTTCTGGAAGCCACAGTCACTTGTACCCTGCCGGCCCTAGGGATTCCAAAATGTGAACTCTGGGGACTACTGGTACTGGCCATGCGTTTGCTGGTGGCCTCTTTCTAGAGATTTGGCGCTGCCCCTCTCTTTTGTCCGACGGTAGGAGCCCCCACCTTCCGCATAGGGACAGCCTCTTACCCTGCAGCTGCACTTGTTTCGGGCCCTAAAGGCATCGTGCTTTGACCGATATGGGCCCCGGACGGCTGAGATGTCTGTTGTCCCATGGACTCTCTTCCTCTCCCTTTATCTCTCTGCCTCTGGGACGTCGATTTCCCTTTACTGATTCGCTCAAAGTCTCGGGCACTGTATCCCTTCTCACTGCCACCACCCTCAGCCGGCATTTCTTCAAGACCTACAACAAGTGGCAAGTATGCGCCTATTTGAAGCAACATGAATTGAGTTAGTTCAAGTCAAATACTGAGTAAACTCCCAAAAGGTGTTTCTAAGTTGGGTAGAGCTAATGCAGGATTTATCAACGAGGAATTAAAATTAAATCCACTCTCATCTCCCAGACCTAGAGAACTTAAATACCCCCCAACCCAATGACTACCTGATATAGGGCCATTCGACGGTTCAACTACAGGCGACCCAGCCATGGGCGCCATAGACACGATTCCTCCCTTCGACGGTTGAGGCGAGGCAGAAGCAGCTGGTAGGGCAGGCACGGCAGGAGCAGGCGCCACAAACGTCTCAATGGCAATCGGCTCATCCAACGGGGGAATAACACTCAACACTTCTAATCCTACATTAAGTGGCTCATACCCCTTCTTGGCCCTCCCTCCAGTCCCAAGCAGACTAAGACCACAGTCGAACAGTCTGGCTGGATGAGTACAGTCATCACAGTTGACTATTAATTCCTTGTTGGTGAAGTATAGGCCCTGCCTCACCTCTTCCAACGACAAGCTCGGAGCTCGGTTGAGCGCCTCTAGCATAGGATCGCTAAGGCGCACCCATTTAACTAGAAAGCCCCACTCCACCTCATCCAGTTTCCTTACCCCGAAGTAACGGTTCTTCCAGTTCTTGTTACTGTCGGGTACTTGGAAGGGATTGCGCTGCTTCTTGTAATGACTGTACAGTATGTAAAACCTTCTCTACCGTTTCATCTTGAACAATGTCCTTAGTACCTCTACAGTCGATACCCACCTTTTGTATCTATAAACGACTGCGAAGGACACTATGTTGCACCACGAATTAATGACCAACTGGCTAGGGGCAATTCCGTAATAGTGCAGCACTTCCCTGTAGAACCTCGGTGCCACGACCCTAAAACCGACTTTGAACGCCGCCTTATAAAAACAGGCGCAGTTCCCGTTGTGTGTCATTGTCCCCGACCGCCGGTCTGGTGCTATCGTAGCCACCTTGTACGTTCGGAGCCCACACTCCTCTATCGTCACTTGCGTCCTGTCCTCATCATCAGGCTTCATTACATGCGACAGGTACACCGTGCGATATTTGGAGGCCTCTTCATCGGCTGGCTTGTCTTCCTTTGGTGCCTTACCTTTCCTGTGCCTACTAGCCCCACCCGTGCTCGCACCGACGCCACCACCCTCCCCCGAGGCCACCCTGTCCGAATGGCTCGCTCTCTCTCCGGCGTCCTTCTCCCCGACGAACGCCCTACCGCTATCCACCCTAGACCCACTATGACTCTCCTCGCTACTTACCATTTTCTACACTATTGAACAAAATCAGACTTACCACAGCAAAAAGTCTATCACTTACCACCGAAAGAACAGATGATAAATCACCGGTAAATCGTCGACCACCTCTCTGACAACCTTACCACCTCTGGAAAATGAAAGAACACAGAAAAAACAGAGAGCAAAAATTCAAAATCCAAAAATGATTTTGCAAAAGTGACTGATGGAGTGAGACAACCCTATTTATACCTCACCTGTTCGCTCACCCCGTGTTGACACGTGGCACCTCGAAATCCCAACCAACTCCGCAACCTTTCACCTTACCCTACTTAATTCCTTTTTGAAATTTCTGCGGACCCACTCACGCCACATCCCCAACAATTCCCGCCCACTCCCACCCCAGTCTACTCTCCCTCATACTTCACTCGGCTAAGCGCCAAACCCTTCTTCACCCGTCTATCTTCAACCGACCCTACATCCCACAGTCGTCCAACTCTCATATCTACACCCTTTTTTAGCCGCCAAACCGATTACTTTATAATCGTTTTGCCGCCTGGGGACACTTGTTGAGTACAATCCAACAGTGCCCACTCACAGCCCACCATTAATCCTGGGGCAACTGACCAAAGCCCAAAACTACTAAGTCAATCCATGACTGACCAAGGGCCTGCTCAATATAGCCCACCAGATTACCTATATAGGGCAATCCTCAACGCATGCATGGTAAGCTTTTCAACACCAAAAACTACACTTCTCATTGTCTCCTTCCCTACTGACTTAACCATCGGAGAGAGATCAACCGGCCTAAGGCCGATCCCCTAGTGTTCTTTTGCAGATTCTTGTCCCGGGACCTATCCAAACCATCTGTCTTTTCAAAGAGGTCTCATAAAAGGTCCTTAACAAAGTCATTAAAATTCTTTGCACACTCCTCAAAACTTCATGAAGTGTGGCAGTAATGGAGTCTATTACATTAATCTGGTGTCACTACCTCTCAACAGTGCCACAACCTGCCGCGCCGTGGCCTCTGCCTTGTTGATATGGCTCTTCCTTATCCAGACAGGACAACCCCATGCGCCTTCTTCAGCTCAGCTTCTAAAGCTATCTTTTGCTTGAGTTCCTGCTACAGTTTTTGGGCCAACTCCTCAGCACGACTTTGCGAGTCAGCAGCTGCCTTCTTTGCAGACCCAAGCTCTTCCTTAAGTGCCTTATTCTCTCCAGTCTTCACCAGGATCACGAGACTGCAAACCAGCACTTCAAAATGCGCAGCAGACTCCATAAACTTAGCAACAATGGAACCACCTAGCTTGAGAATACGAGGTGTATCAGATATATCCTCGGGAGACACGTCGAGCAGATCAGCAGGTACCTTCAAGTCGGCCTGTTCCAAAAGTTTTTGTATAGAATGATCGGTGCTCTTGACAGAGGCAGAACGATCATCCCCGGACAATGACTACCAAACCCCCTCGAACAAGTTGTGCATGCAATGTCTTCCACACCTCAGGAACTCGAGGGTCGTCTAAGAATGGTTGATATTGGCAGGGCCTAGCGGGAGTGGAGTTCTGCCCAGTGCTAGGAGGGGCAGATGGCCGATGGGGTGGGGTTGGGGTAGAGGAGGAAGGAACATCATTAGTGGCAGCATTCTGAAGAAAACCACTGCAAATCAGACAAACACAAAAAACAAACGAAAATGAAAGCAAGCATACCAGCGCCTAGGCCCTTCTTTGGGGCTTTGCCTCCAGCGGACTTGCGAGCAGTCGGCTCCTTTCCGTTCATCTACCAGACGGGTTGATTCAGCTAAATCTAAAAGTTTGGGCAAACAAGAAATTTAAATAAGATGGCCTCTAAAAGCTTCGGGTATTGTCCGTGTTCTAAAACCTATTAAATTAAATGCAAAGTGATGTCTTACATTGGAGAAGCTTGAAATTGACGGTGCATCTGACCAGTATCTAATAACCTCCCTTGGGCAGAGAGTTGAGAGTGTTATGCCTATAGGTAGGCGATTATGGCAGGGGTGGCAGGCGGGGCTTTGTTCTTTTCGTAACGTACCAGACGAAAGGAGTTCCACATACGGTAGGACTCAAATCGGAGATCAGAAAACATTCAAAGCCAATGATTATATTTGAAGTCGGAAAATATTTATTTATTTTTGGCTAAAAACACTATATATATATATATATATATATATGTGTGTGTGAATTCTTAATGAGAAGTCGAATGAAGTTCATTTTCAATGATTATATATATATATATACACATCTATGCTGAAAGTAATAAGGTAATCTTCGCTTGTGTCAGGCTTTATAACAACACATGGAACCAAAGTAATCGTTATGTCCAGCCATTGCCGATTGTTACCAAGTTGACAGCCCAATATTCATGAAACCGTCAAATGCGACTCATGATGATGATGATGAAATAATGCGCGGATGAGGGCACACAACTAATTAAACAAAAACTATATTTAGATTGAATGTTTTATAGCATCCAAACAACGACGAATTACAAAAGCTACTTAAACGAATACGAATAGAAGTCTAATTAAAGGGTGTTTACATCATCAGAAATATAATGAAAGCCACCCTAAATCGAATATACTAGTACTAATTAGAGTCTTATTAACAAAATTCTAAAGAACAAATGAGCCAATTAGTAATTACTACTGCATCAGCCAGAGCGACAACATTAAGCCCTTTCACCACGAATCCTCCTTGCTAGTTGAATGTCTTTGGGCATGATGGTGACACGCTTTGCATGGATGGCACAGAGGTTGGTATCTTCGAACAATCCAACAAGGTATGCCTCTGCTGCTTCTTGCAATGCCAAAACAGCATGACTCTGGAAACGCAGATCAGTCTGCAAACCGCAAAGACCAAAAAAAAAAAAAACACCCCAATTAATCAACAACTCTCCTAGGTAGCAGTATTCATTTTATAAACTCAATTTCAAATTTTGATTTAGCATTACCTTAAAATCCTGCGCAATTTCACGAACAAGCCTCTGGAAAGGCAGTTTCCTGATGAGAAGTTCGGTACTTTTCTGGTACTTGCGGATTTCACTGCACCCAACGGGAACCCCCAATTCAAATTCGTGTACAAAAGGATGAAAAATGAATTTTTATGGTAAAAAACATGATTTGATGACTTACCGAAGAGCAACAGTTCCAGGGCGGTATCTGTGAGGCTTCTTAACACCTCCGGTTGTCGGTGCCGACTTGCGAGCAGCCTGGGAAGGCAAAAGAAGATTTCTTTAACCAAAAGAACAAACTAATCAAATCAGAAAAAATTACAAAACCGAAAAAGTTGACGAGGAAAGAGAACCTTAGTGGCGAGCTGCTTCCTTGGAGCCTTGCCGCCCGTGGACTTACGAGCAGTTTGCTTCGTACGGGCCATCTACATAGAAGCAGATTAAATTCAATCAAATTCCCGAATCGAAACAACAAATCCTCTAAATAACTTACAACAATCGAGACGAAGAAGACTTAGAACACCTAATAAAACTTCAAAACTAAAACGCCTACCTCAAAATTTCTTCGAAATACCAAAGCTAAAGGCGAAAACAGAGAGTCTTGGCGGAAGAGAGAAAATTGTCCTATACGACTCGATAACTTGAAGGCAAGAATCTTAATAGGAGCATATATGAATGTCGTACGCTATTTATAGGCGAAGAAGGTGGATAAATAGCGTGACCGATCCACTTTTGTTCGTTAGTAATCGGACGGCTAAAAGTTGGCTCCTCTGTGTTTCTTTGAGCGTCGGTGAACGGCCAAGATGAGCATTTAAGGATGTGTCCTGGATCAACGTGGAGAGATACTCGCTTGCTATTGGTCCACAGAATTGAACTTGGCGGCTTTTTCTCAACAACCTCTCGTTGCCGCGCCGACGTTCCGGTACGACGACGTTCTTGTTCTTTACCTGATACGTCTGGGAAAATTGCAAAGCATGGGCTATCAAATTAAGACGGCGTCGTTGAATCGGCGTCTTGTAGAATCCATTCCCGCGGGACAGACGAACACGTGTTTGGATATAATTGGCTAAATTATTTTAAAATTGCTCTCCTTTTTTGCACTTTTTTACTGGTAAGGAAGATAATTTTAGCTGAAAAAGGAAAAAATATAGAGAGGAGAGAGAGTCTCATGGTTCTCAAAGCCGGGGCGAAGTTAATGGCGTTACAGTGTCGTTTAAGCGGGACGACAATCCAATCCCTAAAAATGGCGACGATTCCAATCTCGTCTTCCTCGTCGCGCCTCATTTTCCGACCACTTCCCAAAACCCTAAACCTCGCTTTGTTTTCCCGCCACACTCCTCCAAAAGCACCTGCTTTTACACATCTCGTTCGAGCCCTTTCAACCGCTGCTGTAGCAGCCGCTCCCGCCACGGAAATCTCCGATAATAAAGGTAATTACATTAAATTATCAATCTTTTAATATGGTTTAGTAAATTTTTTCTATTGCTGATGAGTTGAATTTTCTTTGTAGTTGCAAAGCCGCAATGGAAGGCGGCGATAGATTTCAAATGGATAAGAGATAATAAGGAAGCGGTCGCTAATAATATTAAGAATAGAAATTCGAATGCTAATTTGGAGCTTGTACTAAAACTTTATGACAAAATGTTGAATCTTCAAAAGGTTAAATATTTTCATTTTCTGCTTTGTTAATCTTAAAAACGAATGCAGTGATGTGGCAATTTTCTTTTAGTTTCATAATGCTTAGCTAATTGTTGTTGACAGATTGCAGGAAGTTGAGCGGCTTCGAGGTGAGAGGAATACAGTTGCGAACAAGATGAAAGGGAAATTGGAACCTTCTGAACGTCAGAAGCTCATAGAAGAAGGTATTTGTTTACTTTCTTCAGTGTTGTTTTCGTGGTCTAATTGATTTGGTTTCTTAAAATGTGTTTTTTGCGGTTTTGTGATTCAGGAAAGAATTTGAAGGAAGAACTTATGACTTTGGAAGAAGACCTTATCAACTTAAAAGATGAGCTTCAACTTGAAGCGCAATGTATACCAAATATGACCCACCCGAATGTTCCAGTTGGAGGGGAAGAAAATTCAAAGTTGAGGAATATGGTATTTGAGATTGCTTTTGCTTCATTTCTTCTGTTCTAGTCATTATATGTTGCCCCTTTGGTGAATCTGTTTAAATTTTATGTTTAATTTGTATTTTTGTAGGTTGGTGTCCGCCGTGAATTTGACTTCCCTGTCAAGGATCACCTTCAAATTGGAAAGGAACTAGATCTCTTTGATTTTGATGCTGCTGCAGAGGTATTCCTTTTCTTTGGCCTAGGGTAATGGAGCATCTATAATTGATTGGTGGATTGTATTAAGAGTTTTTGTTGGTAGGTTAAATTAAATTTGGTTGTTGTTTAATCATAATCTTTAGTTATGACCGTATTTAGCCAGCTTGATCTTCTGTAGGTTATGACTGCACCATTTTCAATTAGAATAGTGCCGGACTGGTTGAGAAGTCACTTTACTCAGTGAATCAAGATACACTTAACCTCTTGAAATTTGTATCTGACATTGCAATCAGAAATATGTAGGTGTATAACGTGGCATTGAGTTTCTATACTTAAACTTTTAATTATTATAGTACTTGTCAAAAGTTGGATTATTTATCAAATTTATGTTTTGGCTTTCCAAAAACAAGGGTGCTAAGTTTTATTTATACTGGCTGTTGCACAGGTAAGCGGTTCAAAATTTTACTACCTGAAGAATGAAGCAGTGATGTTGGAAATGGCCCTCGTCAACTGGACTCTGACAGAAGTCATGAAAAGGGGCTTTACGCCATTGACAACGCCAGAAATTGTGAGGTCATCTGTTGTCGAAAAATGTGGCTTCCAACCTCGTGGAGAAAATACGCAGGTTTGCATGTATTTTGCTTGTGGTTCCTTTTTGGCAAAATAAATGGCATAAATGCAAATGCAAATGTCAAGTGTCTCTGTCAACTTCGGATGAGAAAAGGGTATCATTTTGGTACAAATCACCATTCAAAGCTGATGACAGACTCAACGAACCATTTTGGTCATGAGCTGGATCATAAGCGCCAGTAGCCTGGATTTGGCCTTTTATTGAATTTTTTCCATCCCTACCAATCTTAACATCCTGATATCAGTATAGTTCATTTCTCTAAAGACTATCTCAAAGATCAGATTATCATGTTAAATTACTTAGAATTTCATGATGGTTTATTGATACTTATTCCAAACACTGATCAGGTTTATTCCATTGAGGATGGTGATCAGTGCCTCATTGGCACTGCAGAGATTCCTGTAGGGGGGATTCATATGGATTCTATTCTTGCCGAGTCCTCATTACCCCTTAAATATGTGGCATTTTCTCATTGTTTTCGTACTGAGGCTGGTGCTGCGGGCACAGCTACAAGGTGATTAGCTACCTTGTGTTTCGATTTTTTTTCTCTTTGCCCATGTCATCTCATTATATATTCCATGCACTGGATAATGACAACGATTGTGATAGCTGAAATTTCTAGAGTTCTAAATGAACTAACTAGTGCCATTCTTCACCAGGGGTCTTTACAGAGTCCACCAATTCAGCAAGGTAGAAATGTTTATTTTATGCGGACCAGAGGACAGTGATAGTTACCATGAAGAGCTTATTAACATTGAAGAAGATCTCTTTTCATCTCTAGGTTTACATTACAGGTATGGACTCTCATTAATCCTTACAAACTTTGTACTGGTTTTGTTCTGTTATTTATGACAATTTTCGCTTTTTGTCAGAACTATAGATATGGCTACAGGGGACCTAGGTGCACCTGCTTATCGTAAATTTGATGTGGAGGCATGGATGCCCGGTTTGGAACGCTACGGTGAGGTATTGGAGTAACCTTTTCTGCTCTTCTTTGGCGAAGCAAATTTCCGTCAATTTTACAGGCTCTGGTTTTTTTGTCTTGGCAAACGCTAAATATTGGATTGTGAAATAGTTCTGTTTGTTGAGGCAGACTGTTGAATACCTTTGAAACTTGGATATAACACATGTTTGTTAACAGATATCAAGTGCATCAAATTGCACTGACTATCAAAGCCGCCGACTGGGAATCAGGTATCGTCCATCAGAATTGCCCTCAACAAATACCAAGAAGGGTAAAGCCAGTTCTGCGCCAACCAAATTTGTCCATACATTAAATGCGACAGCATGTGCAGTTCCAAGGATGCTCGTATGTTTGCTGGAGAATTTTCAGCAGGAAGATGGCTCTGTTATTATTCCAAATCCCTTGAAGGCATTCATGGGTGGAATTGAACGTATATCTCCTAAAACCAGATAAATAGGATTCGTGGTAGCACTCGAAGGGATATTTCCCACAAGTTTAGGTGTGTAGTATCAGAAGAGGGAACAAAAACATAGAGAAGAAAGTAGGAAAAGGCACACGAGAAGTTAATACGTGGAAAAACGAGAGGAAAAACTGAAAGAAATGAGTGTTTGTTTATTGAGGAATCGAATAGCTACTTGTATTTTTGAGGTCTCTTTGATTTGATTAATTGCTGTCTTTCGATGTGCATGCACGCTAGATATGGATGGTTCAGTTTTGAACATTACCATTATTTGCTAGAGTCATATTGGTGAAACAGCCTGTTGAAGAGCTGGCTGACATCTGTGAGCTAATTTGGGTTGAGCATCAGAGCAATCCCTTCGCGTGTAGTCTTTGTTAAGATTTTCACTGGTTTTTTTAAATACTGATAATATCTGAAATGGGAACAAGGTTTAAAAGGAAAAGGATAATGGAGTTTTCAATTTTCCAAGCAGATGGGTTCCTCTTCTTAAAAAGACTTAAACGAGTTCCAAATACATTCGGATGCAGCTCTCTCTTATTTATTATATCTCGTCTTACGCCGTGTGCCCCTTTTTTTTCACTCTGAAAACAGAAAAAGCCTGATCTTGGCAACGCATTTATTAAGCTCTAGCCTCCAGGTAGCAATTATGGAAATGGGTTTTCTTCAGAAAACTTGACCCAATACATTGGTTTTTAAGAAGAAAACCGCAAAGAGCTGCCATTTTACAGTGAGCTGCCATTGGAAGTTTGAAGGCAAACTGCGGTTCAGCAATTGAAGGCTGAGAAGGATATTAGAGCTTATTGAACTGAAATTACAACAAACATGTTTATAATCCGGCAATAGTCTGTTGTGGAGTTATAAACACTCGACTGGAAATGTCACTTGATACCTAAACAGCTACCCGATGGGATGAACAATGCACATATACTGAAAGGTTGACGAGGATATTCAAGTAGGAAAATTTGTTGTCAAAGTGACAACAAGGCAGGTTCTGTACTTCTCTGATAATATTATTTGCTTCTGCCTATAATTTGAGTTTGCTCAAATCAATCTTTTGGATTGGGTAAGTGTATGCCTCATAATTGATTTGTTGGCCCAAGCAACTTAACTTTGTGAGTGTAGTTACCAGATCAACCTGGAATAGAATCAAATTCAAATCAAAGTTAATACTATACAATATAGGAGGAAATCCTGCATCAAGGAAAAATATGATTGTAATTTCATACATGCATCAGAAGTGAACCCCTGCTTAATTCTAGCAGGAATCAAATTCCATTTTTTCATGTGAAACATGCGATCTAGGCGAGGGCCCCATAGAAGGACAAGGCTCTTCTAACTTGAAAAGAAAAGAGAAATAATCAACTAACCTCATAATCAGTCTGAGACACTGTCTCTCGGCTTCGTTGGTACTTTTGAACCCATGGAGAAACTTCAGGATCAGTGGTCAGTAAGGCCTCCGTTGCATCCTGATTAGGACCCAGGAATGCAGACATCACAGCTAGCTGATAAACCAAGAGAAAGTAAATGACTTTCTTGTAGTGTATATTCACGATTGTAACCCAAAAAAAAACAAAAAACAAAAGTCTATGCAGAGTTCAATTATCATCCGAAATGCTTCAATAGCCTTATGGAATGATCAAAGCATCCTACAAGGACCACCGTAACATGGACAGCCACATAAATTAGTACAATGAGTCTAGAGGCAATGACATGTTAAAAACCAGCAAAAACAATAAGCAATGTGCTAGTGGTAAAATTTAAAAGACATAATAAAGGCCGTGCACAGTGGAGTGAGGAAGTTTGAACAGGAAAATGAAATGTGTATGAAAACATCGAACATGTCAAAATCACCATTCCTCTTTTCTTTTTAACTTTCACTTATTTTACTCATATGATTTGAAAAATGCCTTTCTGGGTGCTTTGTTCAGTCAGTAAGCTAGAATTTGGTGCTCCAAATAGTGTTCTGTGAAGATTAGACGAACTTAAGAAAGTGAACGATGAGAACATAAATGAGGAACTACCTGCCGAGGGCCCAAGCCAACTGCTTTGAACTTATCTTTCATCTCCTGCAAACTAGCTTTCTCCCAAAGAGGCACTCTGCCCTCCGGATCTGGCTCCTCAGCATCACTTCGTCCAAACTGTCTATCAAACAAGCCCCACTGTTGACACAATATGATAGTATTAGAATCATAGTGAACTGCCAACTTGAATCATACTGTCTTTCAAACTACACTACTAAATTGAGAGGTAGAAAACACTGGTAAGGGAACAGATGCTAAAGTGTGTGGGAAACTGGGAATGCCTGAAATAACCATGCTTTTTTTTCCTTTTCTGTTTCATTTGTTTTTGGCATTTTAAGGTTCTTCAACAGATAATATAATTTTGGCTTAAATAATAACAGCGCAACATGAAATATACGAAAAAAGAACCTGCCCATTTGAACCATATGCCGAGTATAATATTTTTCCTTTCTCTTCATTCCCACCACATTTGCGAATAGCAGCTGCTAGAAAAGTAGACTTGACAGCACTTTGAGCTATATACAATAAACAAATATTGTCTCAGGTTTCTCACATAGTAATGATTAATGAACTCATGCTAGATAGCCATAACACTGGCACAAATTTAACTAAGAATATCAAACATTTATGACAAATCACCTGCAAATTGGATGAGGTCTGCATATGTAATTGGTCCACCTTTAGAATATGAATCAATTACATTCTTGGTTTCATCTAATAACCTCACAGCACCAGAAAGCCCTTTATTTTCAGGTCTGCTTAACTCTGAGCTTTAGGCAAGAAAAAGAGTAGAACAATCAAATTAATACTTTAACAATAGTCCTTAACACTGCCAGAATCATTTACATTAGCAATAATTAAATAACTCAGTATTAGAGTAAAGCAATTGGTATCTTATCTAGAAGAAACATTCTGACTTATCGTGTAAATACACTAAAAGACAGCCTTGGAAAACGCACATATCACTCACCCTTCAGTGTGATATTCTTCAAACTTCATCTGTAGGCTTTACTTAATAACCCTTATGATTTCACTTTACTATTTACGGAGAAAAACTGACATGTCTTGCAAAGCCTGAGAACAAATGATGTAGGTAAAAACATGACATACCTGAAACATATGGATCCATTTGAGCCACCAGAGTTTGTAGCCTACAAACTTAAGCAGCAGAAAGTTAGTATATTTGTTTCCTATTTTTCTTTTCCATCTCATATAACAAAGTCAAAAAGGAACGTCATACCAATTAATATCCATAAAAACTTTTAAGACATTATTTATCTGACCTTGTCATAAGTCATAGCATCATTCAGTGCCAAAGTTAGTAAGGAGGGAATAAGATCCGGATTTGCCTGAAATTCATAATTGAAAAATAACATCAGGACAATGAACATTGCAAGCATGTGAATTCAATGTTAATCAACAGCATAAGTCTGCATACATAGATGCCAAACTTTACATTTTTGAGGCTCTAGAAGCCACTACTATTTACATTGCCAAAATGTGGGCAGTGACCAGGATAGAGAAATTTACCTTTATAGCTTCAGATAAAGTATCCTTTACACTGGCTGTTAAAGACAAGGGTGAAATACAATTTAGCATAGCATACCCATTACCTGGTTTAAACGTAAAATTATACCAGTATTAAAAGAACTTACAGAGAAATTCAGAGCGTTGTCTACGTTGTATCAAATCAGCAGCACTCGCCATTTCAATCAATGGTCCTGAGCTTGCCAGTAATTCCTAAAACACAGATCAAAACTGGCAGAATCTTATCACCACATCATTCTAATTCTTGAAGAATTTCTTCTTATATATTGTATATATCATAATTATACCCAGTTACAATCAACGGTTTAAGACGAAGTCACGAAGATTTGTCAACAAGCAAAGCGTAGTTCCCTCATAATAACAAGACAAGGAACAATTATAGCAGTCTAATTTTATTTTTTTAGAAAAACACGTCAAATTGTACACTGCCTTCACTCTACGGTCCATTATTTTCTTTGAAAACTTTCAGTCTCAACATCAATTGCTTCTAGTTTCTTTGTAAATAATTAAAGAAAAACTGATGAGACAGATTAGAAGAATACAGAAAGAATTGGCTCTTACCATGCTAACGGTAGCCCCAATGCATTTGAGAACATCTCTACGACGGAAGCCATATTCACCAGAAACATCATCAATTTCAACTCTACAACAACGAATAGCACCCTGATTACGGTAAATAAAACAAGAAACATAAAACAATCAGTCGCAGCAACCTTTGGCTCCATCATGAGTTTAGTGAAGCATTTTCTCAGAAGAAAAATGTGAGAAATACTTACTGCCCGAGTGAGGTATCTAGTAGCAGCAACAGAGTTAGAAGACGAAAGAGGGACCAGAGAAACCAAAGAAGGTGTTGTTGAAAGGAAAGAGACCCCCATTGCCTCCCTTGTTTCTAAATTTTTGACCGATAGAACAGATCTTTTCTCGTTTCTTCCTCACCACTTCGAGAATCGAGAGAGAGAAAATACGCGAGTAAGGGAGCCAGGGCCAGAGGGGGTACGTGTGGAGTATGCATGAGAGTTGATGATTTCCGTTATCCTAATTCCTATCTGTCTTGATTCTTACCGTGTCTTGTGTAGCGGGCCCTGTTCTTGGGAGACTTCTAGGATCGAAATTGGACCGAATTGCTAAGCCACCTAGACTATAAACAAATCTCTATCGGGCACGGGGCTATAGCATTTGACCAGATTTGGGTCCTACGGGGTCTTCAGGTTAAAAGAACAGATAAAAGAAGCAAAGCGAGCATATTTGCTTAGGAATACCAAGCTCATTTCCAAATACCAAAAAATACAAAAGATACTCACTTTGCAAGCTCATAAATCGAGCACAGATAAAAGGGTGAAAAAAGAAACGCTAATATACCTTCACTCTCATTGGAATGAATTGCCAACTGAAAGATTAATACACGAAAAGAGCACATTATTTCTTGAAGAAGTGGTACAATTATGACGTGCCCAATGAATCGCCTATGGCACTGTAAAAACCTAGCCAAATTCTTAAAAGCATGAGAAGGCCCCCGGTAGTACTACGGTTTTATCCCAATACCTGGCCCTAGCACTCCTAATACGAGTGCCCATTCCCCTTCCCCATCTATGTAACTTGAACCAATTCCAAAAACTCAAGATATACACACTCCGCGTCCCCATTCTTGCAGTGCCACAGCCAGCTTGAGTATCTTCAATTGATCGATAACATGTGCAAAGGTGCCACTAAAGAACTGGTTAGGGGATCTTCAGTAAAAGACGATTGCTCTACAGCATCTGACCTACCTAATACTGATAGACGAGTTTACATTCTGTGATACCCTCCGGCACAAACAATCTGGTAAAGGATTTACATAAAACGCTTCTTCTGAGCGAAACCTATCCATGCCCTTTGTTCCTGAGACAGGACCTCTTCTCCTCCTGGGTGACCCTTGCCTGTAAAATCAATGACACAAAACCATAAGGGGAGCCTGATTAATACATAAATCTATACTACCGCTGTTATGAAAATGTGCAGAACCACATACCGTTTTTTGTGCATTTCAATGATCCGATTGGATAGCTTTTTCCCTTCCTTTAACAACCCCATCTCAATTTTGTCAAATAGACGGACGAGTGCTTTCCTAAATGAGAAAGTAAAAAAACTTTATTCGACCAGCAAATATTATAATATTAATCATAGATAGGTAATTTACTACGAGTTAAATAGACTCACCTGTCAGGAGAAATAGTTTTTCTATGTCCCAAAAAACGACGGTGCCCTTCAACCGCTCTCGCCATGTTTCCAGAGTACGATGGAATGAAGACGTCACTTTCAACAGATACAATGTAGTCAAGTGCAGCCATTTGAGATGCATGATTGGTGAACGGTTCAAGCTCCTCAACCGAAGCCAATTTTTCCTTCAAGATATCATAACCTGTAAGACTACACTCTAGCTCTATGTTTCCACCTTAACTTTCACAGTATCAGGCAACAATATCAACCTTTTCACCAATTTTTATAGACAGAAGGTTTGTTGTCACATATTCAAACTATTGTTTTTTCTTCAATCCTGGCCTTGTCAAAGATGTTCTCTTTAACAGACAGCAGCAGCATAGTTAGATGTCTAAAGGAGCACTTATTAAAACAATGAGACGACTTCCTACCTTGCTCATTAACATGGGATAGCGGGAGCGTAGATCAGCCATATGAGTATCACCCCCATATATTTCTCCAGCAGCAATATATATAGGGGTGTTTGACGGGTAACCGAGAGCAGTGAGAAAAATTCCAACTTCTTTTGGGGTTAAGGGGCAATATCCTTTCAATCTCTGCTCCCTAGCATCAATTTCTTTCACTTTCCAGTAAGCAGTGTTTTCTCTGCAGGTTTAGAAAGAAAATGGTATAATAAAGACTTGATCTCCTATCAATCTTTGTACACTGCTGTTTTTCTCTGCAATTTCATGTACATTAAGGCAGTATTCTCTTACACTATCATCCCATTTTCTTCCAATGATTATATATAAAAAGCTAGCTTACCTGATTGTCTTTAGCTCTTCAGCTTCAGTGTCAGATAGACCATGTGTGCATCCACTAAAGGCAAGCATGTCTTTCTCATATCGTAAATGCAATGAGATGAAATGACCATAAGACCTCATTCGATCCACCAACAACTGCAATACCAATAATTATTACGCATGATGAATGTAGGAAAACATAATAAAGACTCCAAAAGGTAAATTGATATTCAGGTCAAACTAATTACTTTTCCCATTGCTTCAATTTCAGGTGCAAAACGAAGTGCTTCATAGCAGGCACGACAACGAAGCTTCTGTATATCTGGAGGCAGATTGTTATTTGCTAAACGAGAATCAGATTTAGCAGCTCGGATAACCTGGTACAAATGAGGGGGAAATAGCATTTGATAAAGTACATCCATCAAGAACAGTAATTTAACCAGTTAGCACAATCATATTAAAGACTTTAAGAAACAAACCTGATATTCCTCCCACAAACTTGCTATCTCCTCCTTGTAGTATTCCAGACCAGACCAGCTTTTAAAATGCTTAACTACTTTGGTAGCAAAAGACAACTCCTTAGGAACCTTTTTTATGACTTTAACATCATTAGCCAGAGCATTAATAAAATAGTCCTCATCAAAGACATCAGTGAAGTTGCTGCAAGTTAACAAAGTAGCAAATTATGACATCAATCATAAAGAAACTCAATCAGAGATGGAAAGCAGTACCATTTTACAAAGGCTAGGACTCGAAACAGAATGGCTACCTAGAATCTTGCCAAAATGACCTTTTATCAAGCTCTGGAACTACAAGAGTGGCATTTATTAAACGGGCTACAGCTACCATATCACATATCTGCAGTTCAAGAATGAGACTCAAGTCAGCAAAATGGTCAAGAAAAACTGAAATTTAATCTTGGAGTACATATTACAATGGGTATACTGCCAATATTTTGGTCAGTAAACTTGAACACATGTAACAGTTTTTTAGTATCATCCCATAGCTAAAAGAATGCAATTAATATTGCCACAGAGAATCGTGCATGTGCATCTGTGGGGGACTTGATGCCTTAATGTCTCTGTCTCTATCAGGAAATGTAGCAGGTGAAGGAATACATAAACATTCAAAGGTATTTAAAACCATTCTGGAATTGTAGGAAAAGTGGACTAACGTACAAAAAAGCAAGACAATTTCAAAATCCCATATAGAAAGAGGAAACCAAGTGAACTCAAGCTTGCTTATAGCAAGAAGTAATGAAGAAGCATGCAAGTAGTGTAGTTCAACAAGTTCGGTAGACACTATTTTTCTTCTAATCAAGTAAGAAAAGTTTCATGCTACCTGACTATGGCACCAAATATAACAGATATAGCCACCATTAATATTATCAAACAATAAATTCAACCATGAAAAAGGAAGAGGATACAAACCCCAGCTCGCATTTGGTTGAGCCCACCATTTGTATGAACTAGAAGGTAACCTCTTGACTCATCAGGAGCTGAACAAACAATGATAAATAGTAGAATCAGTCTACAAGTATTCAGTAGATACATAAAAATAGATAAAAACTAAACAACTTCTTCACCTGTATATTTAGAACTAGGCTGTACGCAGTGCACGAAATCGCGATTTGAAGGTGGCTTCCACAACTTTTCGAAATCCAGATTTCCACCAGCACCATCCAACTGTCAAATCTAAAGGAGTGAAAACATGAAAGATGCATGACTACTTTGCATCAATATATGTACCTAATTTCTACTTGACTCGAACCACAATCCTTGCAGTGAACAACAAGAAGAAGGTAGCTACCGAAACAGATAGTATGATATCGAACAATCTTCCTAAATGGAAGAAAAATAAAATAAAGCAAGAAGGGCAGAATGTGAAAGAACAAGATTCAAAAAAAAAAAGCAAATATATCTGTTTTCTTTTCTTTCTTCTCTTAGTATACAATTTCCGATCAACCAAACAGTCACATAAGAAATGAAGAGAAACACAAAAACCTTGTGAGGTGAAAACGGAATTTCAAAAAGATGCGGCGGAGCCTGCTCTTTGGACAAATGCGGCGGAACCAGCTCCTGCGTCCACCTTCCCTCTGCGCTTAACTTCTGGTAATTAAATTCATGTTGCTACAAAAATAGAGAAAAATAATCAAAATATGCTAATATGAGAGGGGGGGGGGGGGGGAAGAAAAAGGAAAAAGGAAAGCAATTTCCACATTAGTATTACACCTAACTTTAAAAATAGAAAATAAAATCAAATTCCAAAAAAATTTTAAGAAAAAAAAAAGGAAACAAATCAAGCCGAGATATCATTTTTTACGGAAACTGAAACAAAAAAGGCAGTGGAGCAACATGGGAGCTTCGAGATGAAAATGAAAGAAGAAAACCCTAAATCAAAGAGAGAAAGATACCTGGGTGACGGTGGGGAGCTTGTAAGGATCAGACAAGTCAGTGACTCTGGAAGGAGAGAACACTTGTACGTGCACGGACAGCAGTCCCACCAAGGCTATCGTGCATATGGCGCCTGTTAGCATCTTCCTCAGCACCACCACCACTCTCCGCCTCCGCCTCTGCATCTTTTCTTTCTTATTTTCTTTTTCTCAGTTGAACAACAAAAAAGAAGCCAAGAACTCCGTTTCTTCTTCCTAAAACCGAACGGCCGAAAAACAATGCCGCACCGCCATTATACAGGAGCGATCGCAGAGAATCAAAACCTCCCTCTGCCTTTTTCTCTTCGTCTCTGCGTTAGCAAAAGAGAGCTGAAGCGGTTAGCTTCGGCTTTGTTTTAATTTTTTTAATACTATTATTTCTACTAATCTTGGATTTTTTGGCTCTTGTTCTTGATCTTTGTTGGTGCCACTCTGCTAGGCTGTTGGTCGGTTTATAAATAAAAGATAAATAAATTAAAAGAAATTTTCAGTTCGTACGTAGATTAAGAAAGGAATAAAAGAGAAAAACGAGGGTAAACTTGGGGTTTTATTTTACGATAATGAAACTCCTTTTTAAAAAATTAAGATTATTAGCTAACCGAGATACGCTTGGTGGGGTCCAGTAGTCCAAACAAAATGTTTAATTTCATTCTAAAATCATAAAATACTAACAACCTACCTTAATCTGATTTTAAGTAACAGTCTGATTTGAAAAATTCATTTCGTTTTATCAGCCTTTCAAGATTTATAAAAAATAAAAAGTTATAACTAGAGCCTAGAAGCATAATTTTCCTTTAGATAAGATTTTAGGTTTCAAATCTTATAAATTGAATAATAAATTTAAGAAAGTTTCTTTGCGTGATTAAAGTCAATTTTTCTTTTTACCAATAGTTAGTATCGAATATTACCAAGATTTATACAAAAAAAAAGTTTCTATAATTTTCAATATTTGTGGATTTTTAGAAGATAATAATGCTCTAAATTATTTCGGCAATATTTTCCAATATAAAATCACTATTTTACCCTTTATGGTTCCTGATGATGAGTCCTTACGGATAGAATTTATAGATTAAGAAATTTTACAAAATATTACTGTCAAGATTCTATTACTATGTCTGAATTGAATACATCAAATACAGACAGTTTTTACCATATTTATTTATTTAAGTACTTTTAATTTTAAAAATAAAAAAAAATGGTAGTGCAATTCTCTATGTTCCAACTAGAGTTTCACCCTTGTTTAAGATATCTAAAGCCGGTTGTCAAAAATAAATGTCTATGCATAAAAATTTATGATCACGTAATGAGAAAAACATAGTAGTACCATAAAGTTGTGTAGTTTTGACTTTGCTCTTTCCATTAATACGTCAGCCTCGTCGAGGACCAAGTCTAAAACCAAAAGCAGCACAAACCAGAGGAACGGGCAATGGTCAGTGTGGATCTCAAGAAGACTCGGCCTCATTCATTGAAATGAAAGGGAACCATGTGCCCCAAATTTAAAGATTTGTGAGAGTGAGTTAATATACTAGTTATAAATTTTCTGAGTCTCAACCTTAAATTCATCGTTCATGTCATCCCTCCAATTTACTAGAAAAATATTTTTTGAACATTATGGTCAAAAGAAATTAGACAAGAGGGAGATCACGTGAAAAGGAATATCAGGTGTTCTGAGGCTAAAACCTAAGTTTTATTTATGATGTAAGAAAGGTTAAGATAAGTATAAATACAAAATATATATTGTATGCAAGTTGTCATTAAATGGGGGAAGGACGGAAGGTCCAAGGAGCAGGAGTTTGTGGACGGGGGTCGGGGGATAATAAAATTACTGAAGACGACAAAGAAGATATGGAGCACGGAGGGGTTGGGGCTTTTTGGCCGATGGTCGTGGTTTAGCTTTCAACAAGCTGCTGAATGCTGATTTTTGTGCTTTTCTCATTCTCGTGACGCGACCCTCTTCCAACTTATTTTGTTCCAATTTGCTGCCCAATGCAACTCGCTGGTTTTGGCTAATGAATAAAAAATCGGACCGGATTGGCCGGTTCAACCGAGAATCGATTATCAGTCCGGTTCTTTAAGGGTCAAAAAATCGATCACTATTTGAACCATTTTTGAACCGGTTGAACCGTTTTAGTAAAAAAATTAAATTTTTTACTTTTTAAGTTATTTTTAATTAATTAACCCAAATCTAAAAAAAACTCAAATTAATAAAAAATCTAAATTTTATTTTTATTATTATGTTTGAAATTTTGATTTTGAATTTTTGACCTTAAATTTTTTAATTTTTTATTCTAATGTACTCTTATAACAAAAATTTAATTTGTGATATAAAATCATTTGTATTATTTATTTATATTATGTGATGCACTAATATTTTATATTTTTTCTTATTTTTTATGAATTTTTTTAAAAAAATTAATTGAAACTTTGAATTTTAAATATTTTAGGAAATTAATAAATTAAAATATTTAAATAATCGCTCTAAACGGTTCAACCGGTTGAACCGATTGAACTATTGACCCTCTAACCTCATTGGTTCAAGTACCAGTCTGGTTTTTTATTCATTGGTTTTTGCAACGTTAGCTGCTGAGACTTGGAGGGACCCCTCTGTTGGCATACCGTACGGAGTCTTAGGTTATATTTAGGAGGACTGTGAGATTGATTTTCATACGATTAAAATATTATACATATGATATTAAAATTATAACAGTGCGAATAAAATTGATGGTGACAAAATATACGTTTGGTGAAATAATAGTGACGGTGAGATGAGAATATAAAATGACTATTATAGATATAATTAGTGGAGAAACAATAGAAATAAAAAATAAAAAATAGGGGATAATATAAGAAAAAAGTAAAAAACAGGGCCGATTGCTCCACTAAAGCAAAATGCTCCGATCTAAAATCCTCTGGTCGGATGAAAGACCAATTGGCCACGTAGGCCAATTGGTCTCCTACTGATGAGGTGTTTGGGAGGGCTTTTAAGCAGTTGTAGTAAAAAGTGCTCCAACTAAATAGAAACACCCCCAAACATAGATTTAGTCCCCCCAAAATTTTAAAACTCTAATTATTATATATATGTATTTGATATATATTTCATGTTTGTATATTTTATCTATAATATGTATAAAAGTGTAATTTGGATAAGAGGTTTATACATATTAAATATATCTTTTTTAACATATTTCTAAAATATCATTGGATTTAGACTCTACTTTTTATATTAAACTTTTAGAAAATAAATAATTAAACATTAAGAGATTTATACTTATTAAATATCCCTTTATCTTTAATATATTTCAAAAATATCATTGAATTTAGGCTCCATTTTTATATTAGGCTTTTAAAAAATGAATAATTAAACATTAAGATTTTAAGGCTTTTCATTAATTTAAATTGAGTTTTACACAATTAAAAAGTACAAAATGTTACGGGATATTGTAGTTTAATTTAATTATAATTCTTATACACATTGTTTTATAATGCTAAAAATAAAATAATTTAATTTAAATATTACTCTTATATAAATTATTTTGAATTAAATGTATTTAAAAAATAAATATAATAAATAAATTAGATGAGATTCTTAAAATTATATTATTAATAACGTATTCCATTACGTACGATACATGTAACACATACATAATATAATCTATAATATATATAAAAGCGTTAATTGAGTAGGTTTATTACCTATTAATTATCATTTTTTAAAATATTTCAAAAATACTATTGGATTTAGGATCTACATTTTATATTGAGCTTTTAAAAAATAAATAATTAAACATTAAGATTTTATAACTTTCCGTTGGTTTAAATTGAGTTTTACACAATTAAAAAGTACAAAATATCATAGGCCATTTTGTAGTTTAATTTAATTATCATTCTAATACACATTGTTTTACAATACTAAAAATAAAATAATTTAATTTAAATATTACTCTTACATAATTTATTATATTATCTTTATTCAAATGTATTTGAAAATAAATATAATAATAAATAAATTATATGAGATTCTTAAAAATATATATTATTAATAACGTGTTCTATTACGTGCGATACACATAACACATACATAATATATATAATCTATAATCTATAATATATATATATAAAAGTACGAATGGTATAAAAACTTTTGAATCGTTTAAAATACCATTTTTTCTAAATATTTCAGAATTGCCATTGATATTGTTGATTTAAAGTGAAACTCTTTATTTATCTCTTACTAAATATTTTTTATATATTTATTAAATGATGTTAGTAATTAACTAATTTTATTTTCATCATAATTAAAGTACTACTATATTATATTGAAGAAAATGGTTTAATTATTATTCAATTTTATGTAGTTTAATTTGAAGTTTACTAATTTATAGTTTAATTATTGTTGACTTTAATGTGGTTAATTTGTTTACATTTATTATTATTTTATTATTATTATTAATAACGTATTGTATCACGTGCAACGTACATGACAGTAAATGATTAGTACATATAAAAGTACGAGTCAGATAAGAGATTTGCTTTATTTTAAATATCTATTTTTCTTTAACATATTTTAATAATGTCATTGAATTTAGGTTTTACTTTTTACATTAAGCTTTTAAAAAATAAATAATTAAACATTAAGATTTTAAAGAGCTTTCACTCATTAGTGTCTAAGAATGCTATTGATTTAAATTGGATTTAAACAAAGGGATTTTACTCATTAGTGATCTTCAAGAATACCACCAGTTTAAATTAAATTTTTTTTTACACAATTAAAAATACAAAATTATTAAAAACTAAAGGTGTGAAATGAGCAGGTTGGATAGGTTACAGGTTCGGGTGAAATTAGCCCAAAGAATTTTTGAACCATTCAAATTTTGGGTCATTCAGGTTCGAGTTTTCGAATCATTCAGTCGCAGATTTTCACATCAATCAGTTTTAGATTTTTCTAGTCTGACTCTCAAGTCTTTCGAGTCAGCCCTTGGGTTTTTCGGGTCATTAAAGTTCTAGTTTTTAGGTTTTTAATTATTTAAATTAGTATGTCAAGTTATTTCAGATTAGGTTATCAGGTTTTATGGATTAAACTCTTGGACCAATTAGGTTTCGAGTAATTCGATTCTTGGATTAATCAGATTTTGGATCAATCAAGTTTAGGTTATTTATTTCTTTCAAAAATCAAATCGAGTTAGATTAGTTTCGGATTTGAGTCAATTGAACAAATTTATCGAATTAACATAACGTATTGTATCACATACAACGCACATAACACTGAGACTAATATAAAAAGATATCAAATTAATCTCAAAAAATCACTTATTTTAAATTGACCCTCTAATGCCTCGTGTCAAGATCCGTCACTGGACCCTCCCTTATTGGCCACAGCTCACCCTTCAACTTGGCATCATTATTTCATAAGAATGCGAGGACAAAAGAGAAGCCGCGGAAAAAAGCGTTATCCCAAAGCTGATCTCAAGTCTCATGCCGCCACAAATCTCGATTCATACTTTATGAGGCTAATAGCCTAATATATTGACTCATTCAGAAGGCAGAAGGCAGAAGGGGCAATTAGGCAAGTCTCTCCTTAATGCGCATGCTCAACCATGAAAATGAAATTGAGATTAGGAAAATTATGTAGAGTTTTAGGGTATGTTTGTTATATCAAATTGAATTAAATAGAATAAGAAGAAAAATTATATGTAATTTGTAGTGTGATTTTATAGTGATGACATAAATTTATATTATAGAGAGAACTATTCATAAGATGACTCAATCCTCAATTCTCATGTAAAGAGGAGTACCCAATGTAAATTTTTTTTGTTTTACATCATTTTTATTATTCTTCGTACGATTAATATTTTAATAATCCAACTAGTGGATCTAAAGATATATTCGAATCTATTATGCATGTAAAATTTCAAATCAATCCGATATTTTTATAATATCGATCAAGACTATAATAGCTTTAGATATTTTTAATATATATTTAACTGTAAAAAATTATATCGCATTATAACATATACTAAACATTTTAAATTAATTTAAAATTTTACATGCACGGCATATGTGAATAAAATATGAAATTCAACGGTTAGATTAAATAAATATTAATTTTATGTTAAGTTATGAAAGAGTATAAAATTTTTAATCTTACATCCAGCGTAAAATGACCCTTACTATTTTTTAGAAATATAACCTACAAAGACAAAAACTGTTTGCGGCCTAAAAGTGCCACTCGAAATTGTCACAATCCGTGAACCAAGAATGTCTTCTTACTTGCAACTGTTTGTCTCGTTCACAAACGTTGAATCATGGTGGAATTCGTTTCAATCCCCACCTATAATAACTGTGGCATGGCGATGGTGCCTTGTTCAGCTGTTCCTCAAATTAATAAAACTTGGGAGTTGTAGAAATTTCTATATACGTGAAAGGAATTAGCCAAGAAATGAACCAAAAATAACTTGCTTTATTAATCGGCTCTAGTCGGGGGCCATCGACGATTGCAAACGTTTACCATTTCAATTCTTGAAATTAATGCAGAGATCTCCTCTTCATTAGCACGGCTACTAATAGGGCAGCGTTAATTAGAAAAGTTTATGGATAGACTACTACTAAAAGTAATTAGTAGTACTAAGATGATTAGGTTAATTACATAATTTAGAGGCATAATTCAGATTCTCTGCATCATTTGCCTCATATGGAAACCTCGATAAATACATAGATAAAAGTTCTATTACTTAGGATTTAGAGAATTACTTGTGGTTGCAAAAGACTAACGAATATATTTACGTAATAATAGAAAGTGTTTTTAACAGTTAATATATAGTCTTGAAAAATTAGACTCTACATTGTCATGACTGGGTTAGAAGCTTAAATAAATACCTGTCAAATAAATAATTAATACAAGCAAGCATTTAGGAATTCCAAATAAGTTGTAATAATATTGGTTAAAGTCTAATTATTAAAATGAGTATAATGTAAATTTCTTATTAAATGTTAATTGGGTTGGTTAAAGCGGTAAAAATTTAGACTAGTAATGAAAAGCATTTAGATTTAAACTCTTAGAGATTTCACTTGATAAATGATTTTAAGTCCAAAAAGAATTTTATATAAAAAGGAATTCTTAAATCTCCAGAAGTGATTGGCATGGCGACTTCAACTTGTCTTAATCTTGAAAGTAGGGTAATCTCTCATGCTCCTAACTTTTTTTTGTTTTACCTAAAAAAAACTCCTTTATGAATAAACCATTCAACCTTACTTCCCGTTATTGGAATTATAATTTAGAAGTAGGTCCTCAATCCTTATCATGTAATAAAAGCACATAATAGAAGGAACTATTGGGCGAGGAATGGGGTGGGATGGGATGAGATGATACTGACTTTTAAACCACATTTTCGGTTTTAACCTATGCTGTGATTATTGCTTCAAATGTTAATCTTTTTTGTTTCCTTTATTTAGAATTGATCGATAGCCTATTACTTTGAGAATTTACAAAAGTCATATATAGCATAGTGTATATATATATTTACGTCAGTTATGTAATCTTCAAAATTTTATATATAGAGGTAAGGTATAGTAGCTTACAAGAATGACCTAACTTAGTTAGTAGCCAAAGTTATCTAGAAAAAATCCAATATCCCATCACTAGATGTAATTAAGGAGAAGTAATATTATTATACACTTCTTCCGTCCCTTTTTATTTGTCCATTTTTTTTAAGTTTTAATTTGTTTATATCTTACCATAAATGAATAACCAATAAATTTTAATTTTTAATTTTACTCCTCCTTTTTTTTTATTACTATTACATTATTATACAAAACCTTAAAAATATTTACAAACATCAATAAAAACAAAGTAATTTAATATAAGTTAATTATTTTTTAAAAAATTTTATGAAATGCAATAGAAAACAAACGGACGGAAGTCGGAAGGAGTAATTAAGATAATCAGCATAGTGGATCTTAATTCGGAATTTTGTGTGGAAAAAATAATTCAGAAGACCAGTTTTGACGTGTAGGCAAGGCAAGGCATCATACTTCAAATAGGCCACGTGGCCAGCACTGGGTGGGAAGAAGTGGATTTGGGAATTGCAGGGGAATCTAATCGAAGAGTGATTATTATAAGATACGTGGCACGCAACTAATCCTTACACGTTTTGGTAAACATGATTAAGGCCAAAGTTGGACCGCTGTCCCTTCCCTTCTCACTCACGCACGCTTCCATTCCGTCTCCACTTCTCTCCATCAACTTCAAAAGGAAACACTCGCCATCAAGAAAACAACAGGCGCACATGCGTACAAAGACCTCAAAACTGTACGGATTTTCTTAGGGTCGTCTTCGAAATCAATCTAAACTATTCTACTAATTCGGTATTTTAAAAGGCATTAGATAAACATCCAAATTTAAACATGCTTGAAAAGTGAAAACCTTACAAATTCCTCTTAAAATTTTAAAATTATCGTTTTTTTAATCTAAATAAATATATTTTTTGGACTTTATATCTAATAGATCAGGAATTCAAATTGAATCATTACCGTAAAATAAATTATCCTAACTCCCTTATCATTAAATCAAATGGGACTACTCGTCTTTAAATTTATTTTTAACTTTAAGATTCAACAATAGAAAAACTCACCGACTCATCCCCAATGGAATTATTTTCCAGTCTGAGTTCTAGAGTAGTTTGCAATGCAAACAGCTTTATATCTTTCAGAAATGATCAAAATTTGACTCATTGTAGTGTAGCAGATGTGGCCCTAGTGGAATTTAATTTATTGTGATTTGATTTGATTCTGATATCATCAATTTGATAAGTTCATAATGTTCATTATTATTAAGTTCAACAACATCAACATCTCAGAGTGATTTGGAAATAAAAAGTCCACAACCCCGTGACGCGCACGATAGGCCGAGCTATAAGGGTCGCCTCCTATTTCCCTTTATATATATAACCATCGCTCTCATTTTGGTATTATCAAAAACCAAAAGAATGCATTGAATTATAACAGCTACTCCTTCAAGGAATTTACAAACCAGACAAACAAAAAGGAGGCAGTCCCTCTAAGCTAGGGAATGTCTAGTATGCTTGGTAGGGGACCAAGCAAAGCAATTGATCAAAACGGAAATTTCATTTTTCATTTTTCACTTTTTTGAAAAAGTAATTAGTGGAGATTATTCTATTTCTAATTTCTAAGATCAAGATAAACTGTCAAATCTTTTCGAGATTTTCAAATTTATTGGACTTACATTGATCAAGTTTTCAAGCTTACAATTGCCTACCAAAAGGATGTCATTCACTATTACTTTTATCAACTCCGTTAATCATCATTCATTATTATTTAGTGTGTGTGTATATATATATATATATGTAAAATAAATGAAAGATCTACTTACACCCGATGTAAAACTTTTAATTTTATACACTTTTGGTAACTTAACATACAATTACTATTTGAACGATCCAACGGTTTGATTTAACAATATTTTCGAATATATCATGTACGTAAAATTTTAAGTCAATAACGTTTTCGGATATTTTTAATGTGTGTTTAATGGTAGGAAATTCTTAGCAGTAAAACACATGGTAAACATTTCAATTAACTTAAAATTTTACATGCACAATTATGTGAATAGCGAATGAATTTCAACAGTTGGATTAATTAAATTTTTATTGTATATTAAGTAATGAAATGATGTAAAACTCTTAATTTTACATCGGGTGTAAAATGATCCATTTTCATATATATATATATATATTTATATTGTAAAGGTAAGTTAACACAGCCCAACTAGTCTTTATGTTTTGTATTGGTACATATAAGGGTAAGGTGGGAGATTTGTAGATACCTTAGATTCGAGTAGTAACACCTCCTCTTATATATAGATAAAAAAATAAAAAATCAAACTACTACTATATCTAAAATCTGAAATTTCTTTTTGAATATAATCGTAGGTATCTGTATTTATTTAACGGTCTACAAATAACTATGTTCGAATCACGTTAAACCCTAAATGAAGAGAAATTCTTTCAAATATATTTTCTCCATTAATAAGATATTCGAATCCTAGATTTTACTTAAAAATATGAAACTTCTTTAATCACAAGAAATTGAAAGATAAGAAAGTGAAGTAATTGCGAATCCTATCAACATGAATTTCAGCAAAAGAACTAGCACTTTTCAAGTAGGATGAGAAGAGAAAAGAAAAGACTATTAGTCAACTACTGTCCTCGCAAGTTAGGGGGTTGTTGGAATTTGGAAGTAGCGGAACAGTTTGCCTTCTTAGTGGAAAGAAAAATCGACCCATTAAACACCTAGTAAATAATTGGAAGAACACTATAGTTTTCTTTTGCAAATGGAGTCAGTGGTGGGGGCATTTGTTAATTAGAGTGTAGCAATTAGCAAAGCTCAACCAACTTTGAGAATTACACAATAAACAAACAAAAACATTGATAAAGAAAACGCATTTACATTGAAGGAAAAGCAATTGGGAATATGGAAAGGATTGAGCAAAAGAAAAGGCAGATGGAACATATTTGAAAAATGTTAAAGAGTGCACCTTATCCATCATTTAGGGTGCTAAATATAAAAAGTTTTATGTAATTAATATTTCATTTTTTCTTGAATTCAAATAAAATTATTACATTAAATAAAAAATAATTTTCTTAAATAGAAAATCAACCAAACTTAAAGAGTGCATTATTGTACCCGTTAATAAATCCTAACATATTTTCTGTGGGTGGATTTTAATTTAAGGCCAATTGAAAATTGGGAAAGTGGGGTGCCTGTGTTGCTTGTGTGTGGGTTAATATCACTTTCAGTGTAACTTCAACGTCCACTTTTTATTATGAGTGTGTTGCTTTGCCTTTGTCTCGGCCTGGTATGAGAGGAATTTATAAGAGATATCGTCATATTGCCAACTGTGAGCGTTTCACTTGGTTTTCTCGTTACTGGCGCTGGGACCATCTCAATTTATGAGCTTGACATAATCCTGCATTAGACAATATAATGGGGTTGTTCGAGCCAATTTAGTAGTTGTTTAACAGTGTTTAGTCCCATCATTCCTCTGCTTTGCAAATAATGAGCATACAATCCTTGTCATATTGGGATAGAATTCATGAATTCGTATCACTTGTATGTCTTTTAAACAGGGAGAACCAAAAAAGGCTCGAGTGGTTGAAGTTTGGAACAAATTGCTGCACCAACTGGCTGACCTCTTCAACAAAGGAAACTAAAATCAGGTCGGCAAGGTCCATTTGACTGAGATCCTGTCCAACAATATGTCCTGCTTAGCTCTGGTTGAGGTCCAGGGGGCCGGCTAGTAGGCTTTAGATTTGGCAACCCAAATCTCTTCTTGGATTGCAGACGGCCCTTTCTCATAATGTAGGGGAATTGGTGGCCCGGTGGCAAGACAAAAATCTGCCTCCAGCAGCTCTAGATAGAAGATCCTTACCGTGTTTAAAATTGGGTTCTGATCATTCTGGACTCTTCCTGTATAAAATCTATTTCATTATTCGAATCAAATCCATGTCTGATACGGAGTATATAGATATAATCATTTCATCAGACAGCAACAGGAAAAACAACCAAACAGAAAGCAGATGGCACCAAGAAAGACTGTGATAATAAGTCTGATCAAACTACTTCAAGTCAAATCTTATGCGGTGTCACCTCTGATGATCACATGAAATGAATCTGTCACAAACCATCTTTGGCAGCATCTTACGAGATATTCCCAGTGTAAAAGTCTGCCAGCATTTTGCAATAATGTTTTTGCAAGTGTACAAATTGTGATCAAGGATTTGAGTATTGTGAATATAGAAGAAAAAAAATTTAAGAGTTTTTTTTTATTGTGATCAAGGATTTGAGTATTGTGAATATAGAAGAAAAAAAATTTAAGAGTTTTTTTTTATTTAACGTGACTTAATCAGAGTCATAATTCATTTAACGGATACAAATATTTATCAATAAATAAAAAACTGAATTGATCCTTAAACCAATTAGGTTAATGGTTAATGGTTTAATAGATTCAACTGGTTGAATAAATATTTTAGTTTTATTAATTTTTTAAAATATATAAATTTTTATTTTTTAATTCAAAAGAATTTAAAAAATTTCTAAAAAAAAAGAAAATTAGTGCATTACATAATATAAATAAATATTACAAATTATTTTCATCACAAATTAAATTTTAATTATGGAAGTACATTAGAATAAACAAATTAAAAATTTAACATCAAAAATTCGAAATCAAAAGTTCAAACATAATAAAAAAATTAGAATTTGAACTTCTTATTAATTTGAGTTTCTTTTGAATTTGGGTTAATCAATTAAAAATAACTTAAAAATACAAAATTTTAAAATTTTGGCTCAGTTAGTCCAATCAGTTCAAAAACAATTCAGCGTAAAAAACCGTTTATTAACCTTTGACGAACTGAATTTATGATTGGTTTTCTATTTAACTCGAGTCAATGGACCGGTCCGATCAGATTTTTTATTACCTGATATTTATAATTATACAACAAAAAATTGTATTAGCTGGTGGAGGTAGTATTCCTATAAAATTTACCAACAAGTTTGGCTCCTACTTACTATTAATTTAATATTTTTAGGTTGAAAATCTGTTATATGAGGATATTAAGTATTAATCTGTGATCAGAGCTTGCTTAAATTTAAATAATCTGATTAGTATACTTTGAATATCGGGTCTTGCACGACACACCTTATTGAGGTTCTTGTTTTCTTAGAAACTATTCCAGCACATGACAAGGAGTTGTCTGTGCCATCAATAAAACCTTGGGAGATTGTAGGTGTCTCGGGCTTTATTGACCCAACGGCGATGTCTAAGACTAATTTCTTTCTCTCGGGTTAGAAGCGTTAAAGATATATAGTCCTTCCAATAAGTGTGTTTTAAGAGAATCAAACTTATTTTATAATTTGTAATGTTAATGTAACCCTTAGTGTTGACGTGGTCTAATGAGAAAATTTCACTTGTTATATGAAAATGAGATGTGTCAATATATGATTAGGTCATGTTAGTATCATGAGTTACATTGTGTACAAATAAAAGTTCGAGGGTCAAAGATTTCAAAATAAAAGTTGAATTACCAAAACGATAATTTTGTACAAGTTCGAGGACTATTTTGTGTATTAAGCCAAATTGATTTTGTGTATAAAAAAAATAAGATAATTATAATATGTCTTTCTAAACAAAAATTTAATCATTCAAAGTATTATCCAATGAATTTGAATTGAATTCAAGTAGTAGTTTTCATATTATGTAAGATGGGTTGATTAATCAATAATGATATTAAGAGTTTATTTATTTTTAAAAAGGTTGATTGCATGAATTGAAAAAAAAAACTACTAACATGAACAAGCAATGATTTGTATTGGTAATAATGAAAGAAACCCCAATTTTGTTAATTTTGATGATGTTTAATTTTGCTTAATTTTAATCTTGTCCCATCGAATCTGTCAAACCACGTTATAGTATGTAGCATTCCTTGGTCGTCTTAATTAGCTGATGAGGACAAGGAACATTGACTTCCAAAATTCTTATTCTTGGTCTTTACCGGAAATTTCAAGTTGCATTAACATTGAAACCTACCCGTCCCTTTCTTGATTCTGTTTCCGGACACTTGGCTCCAAAGACGGTGAAGATATATTTTGTTTTATGTATATAGCGTATTTTTTTGGCCCAAAGACTAGGAAGCAAAACTTCTCCTTGCTTGTTTGCGGAAGAAGACTGATTCAAAAAATGTGTAAAATTTAATCGGTCCCCTTATCCAATTTGTTAACTTAAACCTCTCAAAAAACTAGTTTGAACTTTGAATTAGGGGAAATTGCCAAGAATTTGATCTGGGTTTTTTTTTTTGCCCTTTATTTGCAGGTTGAAGAAAAAGTTTGAACAAAGGTGATATTAGGAGGAAGTTGCTGAGAAGCACTTAAGAGACTTGAGAGAGACATGTCGTATTTTACTAGCTGTCAACATAGGCTTTTCTCCCTGTATATTTTGATGATGATTTTGATGTGTAGTAGGTCCTGAAACATAAATCAAAGTAAAAGTGCAATCCCAACCCAACCACACTGGTCCTCGGTTGAACTTGAAGCCTAGCTTTGAATCTTTTGAATTTTATAAAAATCCACGAAATTTCTCGGATGGAGAGAGAGAGAGAGAGAGAGATGATTCATCAGGGCCAAGTCAGCTAGCCCACAGGCCACAGCCTTACACAGCCCTAGTTTTATGCCAGAAAGTTTTTGCTGTAAACTTTTTGTCCCTTTCTTTCAATTTTACGCAGACAAAACTGAACACACATTGCCTCACAACAAGCCGCAAGCGCATGACAACAAATCTTGGCGATTCTCTTCTTCTTTAAACCTTCCCATCCCATTCCACCAGGAAGGAACAATTGAAAAAAAAAAAACAACGAAAAAATCAGAATATCTCTTCATACTACTAAAGTTTCTGAAAGTACAACGCATTATTTTTCAATAGGTACAGATAGAAATATATGGAACTGATCTGATCTGCTTAGCTGATTAATTAGATCAATCAAAGCTGAATACAAGGATGTATAGAGCACGATAATAATACAGTAGTAAATTAATATGTAACTTTGCTTGATATTAATTTTTCTTCCCTTTTTTTCCTCTTTTTTATACAAATTTCAAAGCTAGCTGAACCCTAATCTATCAAGTAAATTAACGATGTATGGAAAAGAATGAAACAAACAAATATGGAGGAGGAAAATTAAAGAACCACCATTAATGAACCATGGTGGTCAAAACCTCTCTCATGGTCCTAGAGTGTAGCAAACCAGCAGCTTCCTCCTTCCTCTTGTTACTATTTCTTGGATGAAGCAACTTTGACCAGAACCCATCTTTCTTCTTCTTATCATCACCTTCTTTGCTTTTCATTCTCGGAGCACAAGCTACGGATCTGCTCTTAGTAAGCATATTCTTACCAGTACTAAAAAATAACAAAGACAAGGAAGAACCTTTTCCTTCTGTACCAAAACGATAACGATGCATGGGAGAGGAATAAGAAGTAGGTTCGGATGAAGAATAGTAAGATGACAAAGAGGAAGGAGAAGAAGAACATGAAGATCCAACGGTATAAGTAGTTGTGCTACGTGAGCTAGAATGAGCTGATAACTGCGAAAGTTTCTCTCTTAAACAAAGTGAGCAAACTCCTGGCGATTGCCTGTGTTTTGGGTGTCTTTTGCATCCTACGTTCGGCTTGGATCGGCCACCAACTGCACCAACATCCTTGGATCTTCTTAGGTAACTTGCCATTGGATTTACGTTTCTGATCTTTTGTCGAGAGTAGTAGTCTTGGTCTTGGCTACCTGCGCCAGCGCTTTTGGGGCTTTGAGAGAAATATGAAACTCCAAGTATATATAAAAGCTAAAGTATGGGTGCATTTCCAAGAGAGTTCATGGGAGGTTTCCTTCGTGATTTCTCATTTCTTTTAAATCTCGCTTTTGACTGTCACCTGTGCTTTTGAAGTGGTGGAAAAGTTTCCACCAAAAAAAAAAAAGGAAGTGTTGGAAAAGTTTGGATTACGGAATAAATAAACGGCTGTAATTGAGGGGAAGTTGGGTGGGGTCCACCAGATTGGTGAGTCGGTGGTTGAGATGGTTCGGGTAAAAATTGTGTGAGTGTGGAATGGGACAAGCTTTCTGTGAGGGCGGCGTAGAAAATCAAGGATGAAGGATGTCTTGTACTAATATAACAACACTTCGAAGGACGTGATCGAAACAGTGGGAAAAATTTTGTGCCGTATTTGGGTAGAGAATGTAAAAATTTGTAAAATAAACTAAACACCCAATAACGTCTTGCCACCTCAACATTCCAAGATTATTTTTTAAAAGACTTTTGCTAAAAGAAACAATATTGGAAGAGTCTTTAGTCTTTGTCTCTCGTGTGCAGCAAAATATATATTTTTATTTTTAATTAATATAAGCGGGGAAGCATACACATTTTTTTTTTTCGTTTACAAATAAACATAGAGTGCATGCATACCCTTCAGCACGCAAAGAAATATTTCTATTACCATTTCAAATTTGAAGTATTGAATAATTTTGTTCTGTTTAACGCACATAAGTCATTTAACCACTCCCCAACACCCCACCTCCTATAATTCATTCAGTACTTAATTATTGTTATCCAAAAAGTTCTTTATTTCCACCAAAAAAAAAAGCTCTTTATTCACTATTTAATTTTGAATTTAATGGACCGATATTATGAAAAAGACTAACAAGAATTTGACCATGGGTGTGTGTTGGTTAAAACTTGAATTAATGGAATAATACTTCTTTTTTGGCGCCATTATGAACCTTGATTTAGGGAAATTTCCATATCACTAAAATAGTTGTGGAAAATTGTTGATTATATATAGTAGCACCAAGAAAGAAGGGAAAAGAAAAAAAAGAAAAGTCAATAAGTGAGTAGAATAAGTGGCAATGAAGCCTTCTTAGTCTAAAAAACATGGGTTGACTTAAACATCATTTTTGGTAGAGGATGTCCATCGGAATTTAGTTTGCTCCAACGCCCTTGTATAAGGATTAATTAGTATTTTATGGTCTATTGACATGTATTTTTTTTTAATTAAAAAAAGTTTAGGTTACTCCATTTCTCAAGTTAGAGTAAGGAGCTAGTCTCTTTGGAGATTTTTTAATCAATTAGATTTTAACCTATGAATTTATCGAATTTACAAATTACCTACTAATAAGGACGTGTGTGTTTGAATCCGAGTGCCTATTAATATGTTAAGAGCATGCTTATGATATGTGAGAAAAAAAAAAGATGACTATGTCTTATGGCAATTGATTTGGCACGTAAAACTCAAGCTTAATTAGTGATCAGAGCCATGTAAAGAGTTGGAAGTTGAGGAACCCGGAATCCACACCATCGTCAGGGTCTTTTTCAGTTCTCTTCATCAGTTTCACATTTAACTTGCTCCAAGATATAACAGTTTCAACCTTGCAACGTTATTCTTTTTTTCTTTTTTTTTTGTTTTTCATCCAATATCCAGAGTTTCGCTCTAATTAATCCGAATTCTACTCGAGTCGCGCACCTGAATATAGTGGGTGAGTCTCCCAACGGGGGTAACTACGTACGCAATGCCTTGAACTTGAGACCTACTTAAATTGAAACAAGTCGCTTATCATTCGATTCAACCCCACATTGGTTGCAATGTTATTCTTGCAACTTCGAAACTTGTTCAGTAGTATTTGGTTAATTTCACCCATTTTCAGGTGGAACTTTGGGCCTGAAAGAAGCATTTTCTTTGTGCATGGTAAAATGAAAAATCAAGCAACGGGGTAAAAGCCTACAAGGGTTGCAAAGCAAAATCCTCAAGAATTGGGGGGAAACAAGAGGGTTGGTCTAGGGACGAGGGACAGGTTTTATTAGGACGCGGAAAGCCTGGTAGGATGGTACTTCAAAGCTGGGGAATGGGATTCTTCCAGCCATTAAAGGCTCATACTACATCTGTAATGTTGTAATAAAGGCTTTAAACACTCAACTCTCTACCTAAATTTCCATCTTTCAAGATTTTCCTGCACTTTGTGGCAGACCCACTTGCCCTCTCCCATCACCTTGGCCAACCTGTCCAGTTTGATTTTTATTATGATATTGACTCTGGAACTATAAAACTCTACGTATGTCGACCGTGTGAACTAGAGACTTCCATTTGTCGGCCCTGATACATGGAGGAAGGGAACACTTTACGTTTAATTAATAAAAACTCAAAATATTTGGATGGGAAGCATTAAATTAATCAAGCTTGGCACTCCATGCTAGCTGCTGACTATCCAGTTTAGCTTCACAACAAATTCATTCATTAGAAAATTTCATGTGCTCAAGTATCATCCCAAAAGGAGTAACCAAAAATTCACACATTCATTCCTTCATAGATGCAAGTTCAAGACACTTGAAACAGTATCCAATCTCCATCCTCTTATTGCTGATATCTCCAGGTTTTAGCATTGATAATGATAAGTAATTAAGGATCAGAAATAACATGTCGTATGTTCATCTAAATAATGCAATCCAATAGACTACGTCGAAACGGCTTTTATTTATCTTAAGCAACCGAAATTCAATATTACAGGCAATTTTAATGGCCAAGAAACTAGTGCAAAATGGAAATGGCTAAGATCCCCAGCTAGTCACGTGACAGTACAAGAACATGTAGTAACTTGCTCAACATGACTGCAATTAGATCATGAAAGACAATATGAAACAATTCTTCTCACTCCGTCTGATTATTTTGCTGGTTCAACAGCCTCTGCAGTTTTGACTTCTGTTGGGCACTGGGATACATAAGGTTTAAGCTGCAAAAAAGAAAGGGCAGTCCATATCAGCACTAGATGTAGGCACTTAATTTTTCAAGCCTGTAAATAACAAAGTAGATAGCTCAAACTGCTTGGGAGACAACAGGCCATTAACAGTTAACAACTGATCAAGCCACAGGTACGATCTAGTATTGTCAACCACAAGGCTTCTATGAAACCTGCAAGCCTCCCTACATACAAGTTCAAGCCTTAAAATCTCAAAACTTCTAGGGTCAATGACACCACCATGCTATTGACTAAAACATATGCTAAGAGACAGTCTTTTACATTTATATTAATGGAGGATATTTAAACATTTTGTAAAAGATCTAAAGCCAAGTAAAATGCCTCCTTCACTTTTCCTTCCTTGAGACTGACATCAAACCCTGTCCCAACCAAAACAAAAAGAGAAAATAAAGCACCATTCTAGTAGCATGATAAGCAATCCACAATTGCCAACAACTGAAAACAGCGATGCACCATAGACTAGGAGTTAAAAGGTACATGGCTGTTAACTAAAAGTTTAATAATGGAGACAGAAACTGCCCTCTGAACTTTGGAAAGGGGAGACTAATAAGTTTACTGGAATACCGGTAGTTTGCACTTCATTTACAATGCTGAAATTAATGACAAATAGAAGAATTGACATTTATAAAACGCCAGTAAAGAATCTACCTTGAAATTAGTCAAATCAGGAACCACATAGTTCGGTAACTTCGCCTGCATCAGGACATATCCACCTGCAGCATATTTTTAAGTTATACCCAAACAAAAACATATACATACAGTTCAAGCGTTTAAAGTTACACCATATGATGTGACAATCCAAAATCATTGGACTATAACTCAAACTCTGAGAAGCAAATATGGAGCTTGTGCTTGTAATTCTTCCTGACAGTGCTCTAATACTACTAACAAAGCCTTGCAGTTTTAGGCCATAGAAAGTGCCTAAATTTATAAACTTACAACCATAATCTTAAAACTTAATATCGGGAGCTTCTTTAAAAATCCAAAATCAGCAATGGATTTCTCGGACTATTGATAGAGGCCAAATATACGAAAGCCATCAACTCAGATTAGGTTTCTCATCCAACTATTCATATCCATCCTTTATAGCTTACAAAACTTAAAAAACACAAGCAGAGTGAATATATGATAGTATTATGCACTACAGGGTCCGAGATATGTCAATAATGTGCATGGAAGAGTCTATATGGTGAACCACCAATCACCAAAAGCATTATCCAACGATGTTAATTGAGTTGAAACTAGCATCAAGAAAATAAAAATCAAGAACTTTCAGAGCCATTATGCACCCTTTAACATACCGAGACCAAAGTTAAGTCAATCAAAGATCACAACAATTTATCATTCCAAACACTCAATTCTTATGCTTTTCAAAGCTAGCGATAATCACTAAGTCCCTCAAAACGCTAATAAAGAGCAATAAAATGAAAGGGGAAGTGAATGGGAACCTTTGCGAGTGTGGAAACCAGTAGACTTGCAATTCTTTCCCTTGTAGTAATCTCGCGGTGCTCGTTTCGACGAGAGAATATCGAGCGATGAGGTTCGCTTCCTTCGAAACGCCCTTCCTATCCCTAACATCAATCCCAGCGGCATTTTTTCCTCGCTTTCACCAAATTCTTAAACCCTGAAGACCAAAAATTAAGCCTTCATTATTGAACGGACTTAAATAAATATATCAACCATTAATGTATAAGGAAACCTACTGATTCGAGGGTTTTAGCAGATCAGAGAAGCACAAAAGAGCAGGGAAGAAAGAAGGCAAGGATGGAGTTTAGGTGGTTTTCAGTTTTCTTGACCCCTCTTGGTTCTTCCTTCCTAACCAAGAATGAAGATGATCCAGTAGGCCCAAGAAAATTTGGGCCTAAAGGTTTAAAGAAGCCCATATTTTATGATTGCCTCGGATAGTTTTTGTGTATAAATTATAAAGAAATACTCCTCCCTTGGCCCGTTCATTATTTTGGATATTCCCAACATATATATACACGACGCCAAAGATACTCTAAATCTTCAGTACCTGGAGATTTCGGCGAGAGAAAAGCTTCGAAAGCGGATCGTAATTAGATGGGATTTAATTAATCGGGAAACAGCAGGGGCAAGGAATGTGGAAGAACCGAGTATGATTTGGGGTTTTGGCAAAGTCTGGTACGGGTTCTGCTTTCCAGGCTGCAAAGGTTGATTTTCTTGGCCCAAGAAGGTAGATTGATTTTGTGAAGGATTTTCAAATGGTCCAAACTCATAAGGGTTGCAAAATTTTGGGTTAGGCCCAACCTCTAGCTTTCATTAATGGCTGGACTTATATTTTATAAATTTTTTCTTTCAACATTTTTTTTTTGCCCAATCAAACTGTTTCATTGTTTAGCTTCCTTAAAAGGTTAAATGCTCAAATTAAGATCAGAATTTTTGGAATCTATTTAAATAAATATAAAAAATAATTTGTTCAATTATTTTTTTTGAGAGAAGAAAGGGAAAATATCATTGATATAAATCTGGATTACAAATAGATACAAGTAAATGACCAACCCATACCTTGTAATCACTCTCAATATAGCTGCACTTAGCTAATGCCTGAGCTAAGCCATTAGCCCCCCTTCTTACATAAGAGAATGAACACTGATCAAACAATTCCACTAAAGCAAGAATTTCATCAATTAAAAAACCACCCTCCCATAAAGATTTGTCTTCACGTTGAATTTCACCTAACAGCAATAAGGCATCAGTTTCAACGTTAAAAGAGAGATAGCCCTGCTCTCATGCAACTTCAAGTCCAAAGATTATAGCCAAAGCCTCAGCATGCATCGCACTATGGACGCTAGAAACCCGAGAAACCTCACAAAAGATTACATCCCCCAAAGAGTTCCTCATAACCACTCTTAAAGAAGCCTGTCCTGAGTTAATGCTAAAAGCCGCATCAGTATTTAGCTTTAAAAAACCAGCAGCTGGAGGAATCCATCTAGCATCAGAAGTTTGTCGCCGCTGTAATTGCTGCTCTCCATATAAAGTTCCCATACTGTCATCAAACTCCTGAAGAAAACTATTTGCCCGACACACTAGCTATCCCGGTAATAGACATATTCCATCATGTAGACACTTGTTCCTATTATTCCAAATAAACCATAGAGTAACAAGAAGCAAATTCAAACAATTTTTCTGTCGAGCCTTCTCAAATAAAAACAACCAGAAATTTGATGAATCCTCCCAGTCATCAAGAAAATGGACAACCCAATTACCCCAAATATGCCAGACATCCCGTGCAAACTTACAAATGAAGAAGACATGAAACAGAGATTCCCCTGCAGCTCCACAAACACAACAAAAATCCACCACTTCTAGATGCCGAGCTCTAAGAATAGTCATGGCAGGTAGAATACCATGTAGCAAACGCCAACCAAAGTATTTAATTTTAGGGACAACTTTGGCTGTCCATAGCATTTTCCAAATTGGGTTACGCTGCTGCCTATCTACTTCATCATTCCCAATTACCCTCCTCGCCACATGGTAAGCAGATTTGACAGAAAACCTCCCTAAAAGTGACTCTGTCCAGCATAACACATCCGCTCTCGAAATAGGGCCAAGAGGTACAGCTAGTATCCTCAGAGCATCATCCATACTGAATATAGCTTGAACAACATCTGCCTTCCAACATCTATTCTCATGATCCAACAGTTCCGCCAGCTTATAAACAGAAAGCAAATCATGGTGCACAACGCACGGATGAAAAGGTGGATCCTGGAGCCAACGGTGTCTTTCAATATCAATACTCTGACCATCACCAACTTTCCACTTGGACCCCTCTAAAAGTACCTTACGACCCTCTATCAAACTTCTCCATACCAAGGAAGGAGTCCTGCCGATGGAAGCATCAATAAAGTCCGTAGTGGGGAAGTAGCGAGCTTTGAAAATTTTAAAACATAAAGTATTATGTTCATGCATAAAACGCCATCCTTGCTTAGCTAAGATAGCAAGGTTGAAAGCCTCAAAATCACGAAACCCCAACCCACCATCCAATTTAGATAAACAAAGTTGGTCCCATCTAAACCAATGAATACTTCTTTTAGGATTTGAATTTTTAAGATTGCATAGTTTGTGAGACTGTTAAATCGAATCATATAAATGTATAAAATAAGGTTATATTTGGTACATGAAAATAAGTTTTAATTTTTATGCCTGTTTTTTTAAAATACTTTTTGTTAGACTTTTGACCATTTGATGGTGAGAGTAATTTTTTTTTTGGTCGGAGATGGTGAGAGTAATTACTCTCTTGAAATATTTTAAGAATTTATTAATTAAAAAGTAGGAATGGACGAATGGTGCATATAGATATAGATATTTAGAATATCTAGATATGGATATGCTCTTCAAATTAATTGCCTCACCGGAAGGAAGCACAACTTGTGAAGATTAACCAACATGGCTACTGTTACGATTTGCGAGATCAAAAACAATGCGAGTGGGGAAATCCCATATGAGATTTCACATAACTGGAAAGGAACTGTTCACGGTTCCTATCCTTCCTGATGTCATAGGTACATTTCTACATATATCGGAAATCAAAATGGTTCAGTGGGAGCTGCGGTGCATCATGTTACATATGCCGTTGGACAAGCCCGCGATGTCTTACTGGCTTGGTTTAACCAACCCGGCTCTCCTAACAAGGGTAAGCAAAGCAATTGAATAATAACCATCAAGTGTTGGTCGAGATACCTCCTCCGTTTTTATTTATTTGTTATCTTCTACCAATTTTGTTTATCATTTTTTATCTATTCTTATCTCAACATTAATTATTAAATTTTTTAAAATTATCCTTTCAAACTGTTTTCTCTCTCTTACATGAAATATTTTTCTTAAATAAGAGAGAGAAACAAAGAGAGAGAGAGATACAAATAAAATAAGAAAGTCAAGATAAATATATATATAAAATTTTATATCATAACTACTTTTCTTATTATGTGTAAAACGATTAATTATGATAAATAAATACACTACAAAAAATTGGGCTAATAGAGACGGCCCACTAGAGCTGGTTTTAGATAACCTGCTCCATAAGCCCAACAAAAAAATTTGCTTCATGTTATAGAGGCGGGCTATTAAAACCGCCACTAACCAACGTTAAACAGATTTCTCCTTTTATGGCAACAAAATCAATTTGTTTTTAGTTTAGGCTTTCCATCTCAGATTTTTTTCTGACTTTCCTCTCTAACTCTTCGAACCTATCTTTGCTCTCCCAAAAAATTAAAACCAAAACCCTAGTCAACTTTCCTTTTCTGTTTTCTTTCGCTTCAATTTGATTTGAGCGTTTGGTCGAAGATAGGGAGAAAGCCACCGATCAATTCGTCGTCTGATTGGAGATTGATCGAAAATTGAGAAAGTGAAGCTTACAGTGGAGGTTGACTGGAGCGGCGACCGCCGCCATCCTCTCCTACTATTGAGCAGCACTGACTACAGTAAGGTTCGTTTTTACTCAATTCTGTTACTCAATTGGTTGATCTTGATTTTCGAGATGCGTAGCTCCATTTTTCAAAAATACGATGGCGGATTCGAAGGTGTTGTGGCATTGAATGATTTGATGGCTTTCTTAAAAGCGGCTGCGGCTGACACTGATGGCGGAAGGTGATGCCCTTTTTTCTTTTAAAACCTTTTTTTCCCTGAAAATTAGGTGTTTTTTTAGAATCTACATTTTGTAGGGTTGCTTCTGATTCTGGGTTGTTCCGGTGTTAGGTATGAAAGAAGTGTGTGATGCCATTATGGCGAAATGTCTCACAGCTAGGCCTAAGCAAACTTCTTTGAATTTCACGGGAAATTCAAGTTGATTTCAAGGTGATTTCAGATTCTTCAATGTTGGTTCAATTCTCTTAGTTCAAGTTTCTCACTTTATTAACTTTTATGGTATCTATTTGCTTGTTGATTAATTTGGGAATTTGAGCTTTACTAGTAGAATTCCTATGTACCTACTACCTAGCATTGTATCATTGTATAAATTGTGCAGGTTAGTGAGGTTAAAGGAAATGATGTGGTTCGTATGTGATAGAGAAATCTGCAACATTGGCTGGGGTCATTGTTTACTTTGCATGGTTCTTAAATTTGTCTCAATTTGCTTACTCTCTCTCATTGTTTTTTCTTTTATCATTGTGCTTTGATTTGCTTTTCTAAATGGTTGTAATGTATAAAGATCTTTTATATTTTTTCTGTCATGTTGATGCTTAGAGATAATGCCTTGTTTAGATATTACCAGCTGTCTCCCAAAGTAACCAATTGACTTTAATATTTATTGGTTGTTGCTCCTGTTTCCTTTTGCAATCTTATATGATAAATCATAGAATCTAGTTTTTGCAGGCAGTGAAAAAGGGAGATGCTATTTTTATTGGTCAGTACGGGAGTGAAACCACATCCGTATGGCTGGAGGTAAGATTATTTTCATTTCCTTTATGGCACAATTTGGTCGTTGCATTGGTCTCCTTAAATTATATTATAAGCTTTTTTCTCATTTTGGTTTTTAGCTTTCTTAACTTTGACTATTATATTAAAAGCTGGATGGCAACGCTGCTTTGAATAAGTTAAGATTTTCTGAGTTGCAAATTAAGATTTTGGCATTATTTAGAGAAACATCTTTATGTGAATTTGTAACTCATGAATTTGTAAACTTAAGCAACTGAAACTCTGTTATGTGTATGAATATGAAATGCACTACTTTCCCTACTGCGTGTTTTGAAAGTTAGTTTCTTCTTAAGTTCATTCAAAACTTGGTTCTTTGAATGGTTTAATCAGTCTATTAGTTCTATTGACCTATGATAATAAATATGGATCATTAGTTTTTAAAAGGCTTAGTTAGGTGTTTAGTCTGAGTTTTCAAGAGGCTAACAGGTTTCAAACTGGGATTGTGCAGGCCTGGAAGAGTTGACAGCTACAAATGATGCTTGTGAATTGGTTAAACCTGCTTTTTGGTGCAATGGATTTTTTAATAAGAGCTAGCATGGTTGATTGTATCATTTATATATTTATGTTAATGAGATCTACTGAGTCAAAGGGTATGGTTCTTACTTGAATATGATTTGACTGTTCCTACCAGTGCACACTTACTTAATAGATGAACTCTTAACTTGCAGGATCTTAAGGTGAGGCTACCGAGCATATTGAAATGGCACTGTGAGTGACATTTGCTGCTACTCTATTTTATTCCATGGAACTTTTAGGAGCAGTATTCTACTAAATGAGATTACCAAAATTACAATGTCACATGCCTAAATCTCCAAAAGTTGTTATGAATTCTTCTGAGAGCATCAACATTAGTCTTTATTAAATGATTCATTTATGGATTGAAGCTTCTTGAAAAACCTTGTAATTGCATGTATGTTCTTTCTAAGTGAAAGAAGTTTTCTTTATGTAAGAACTTGTTGAAATAAATAAAAGAAATGCAAAGAAGCAGAACAATGCACATGTGGTCAAAAAAGTTTTGCAAGAATCAGGCATGAAATGGTATTTTTCTCACTTAAATCCTGTTTCTATTATTCTAATATTATATCTTTGACCTACTGACTACTTAGTTTGTATTATGAATACTGAATTATGAATCAAGTAGTGAGCAGAAATTGGCTAATTGGTTTCTAGTTTTTGTATCGAATTGCATACTAACTTTAGCCAATACATTGTACTTATTTTAACTTTAGCCAATTTTTCTCATTTAAATTGTTCTTGTTTTTAAATCTGATCTTATCCTTAAATCTTCTTATAGGAAATGGAGAATGGAAAAGAGCCAGATCAACTCACTATGTGGGATGTTACAACCTGGAAACTTTTGCTCATGTTACTAAACTTTTGGATATATTTTCAAGCGTTTGTTGGATATGTTTTGAAACTTTTGTTGGATAGCATATTGGCATTTTATAATTGGTTACTTGAACCAGTTTTGTCTTAGGCCATGTTAAAAATTCTTCAATTAATAGAGATGTTTGAGATATTTTTTAAATGTTATTTCTTAATTATATGCATTAATATTTTTGAAGCTAAAATATAAATATTTATATATGTTTGAATTATATAGTGCTTTACAATTGTTATGGAAAATGAACCAAACTAAAAGAACCAGATTTAAAGGAAAAAAATATGATATTTGAGGAACCTCGTCAGTTGAAAAGCTGAAAAGCTCGGCGGTTCTAAATGCGTCGTAAATGGTGCAGATGTTTTGAAATGTCTTTAGAATTTAGAGGCGGTTTAAACCCCCTCTAAAACCGCCTAAATTGATCTTGGATCTACCCCAGCGGTTTTTAAAATCGGCTCAAATTCATAGAGCCGGTCAACTAGCAGACGGTCTAGAGGCGGTTTGGTAAACCGGATCTAATTCTTTAGGGGCGGTTTAAACCGCTTCTATATGTGGATAAAACCGCCTCCAAAGACCTTTTTTCTTGTAGTGATAGAGATAGAGTAACAATTATCTATATGCCCGAAAGTGTAAAAACATCCATTCGATCTCTCGGAAACCTACTTATAGGAAGGACTCCATCTTTAATACTTTCGGCCCCAAGTTTAAAAAATAGGAGAAAGTAATGAGAGGAAGAATTATAGAGCGAAAGGAGAAAGGCTCGAGCCTCGAGATAGGTTTCAATTTGTATTAACTTCTACTTTGGGTGAAATTAGAAAGCAAGGAAAGGACAAAACCAAAAATAAAATTAGAAAGGAAGGCAGGAATGGTCAAAAAGGTTTATGACGGCGGTTCACAAAAAAGCACCGAAAATTGGTTAGTAAAATAAGATAAAATTTGTTAAACAAACGGAGGGCTTATGAAAATGTCGCCACTATTTTGACCCTTTTTTGTAGTGATACATTAGTTGTGAAATTGTGATGCTAGCTCTATTAAAATTATTTTTTTGTTAGAAAATAGTAGCTAAACCGGGCTAAGCTAAATTAAAACCCCTTGGATATGCCACATCCTTTGCATCCACATCCTGTTTAGGGATGGTAAAACTTGAGTTGCGCCATGAATTTCATCCTGATCTACTTCGAATGGGATTGTTTTTTTGCTTGGAAAACGGGGAACAGGGCGGGACAGGGTGGTTTTTTTGGTTTGATGGGCTGATGGGCATGGTGGGGCGGTTTTGGTAAATGCATGTTCTTTCCCCGCCCCTCCTCAATGTAAAAATTACATAACTACCATTATATGTGTTGGTATATTTTAAGTTAGAAAATGCTAAATAGTACACCTCATACACTATTTACAGTATCAAATATAAAAAGTTTTATGTAATTAATACTTTATTTTTTCTTGAATTTAGAAAAAAGTTATTACATTAAATGAAAAGTATTTTTCTTAAATAGAAAGTCGATCCACCTTAAATAGTGTATGGGTGCATTCGTTAGCAAAACAGTTTAGTTTTCCTCCCAACCTTTCTTCTTGTCGTTCTTTTCTTTCTTCTCGTCGTTTATCCGTCTTTTAGAACTACTGCACCTTGTCATCTGCCATAACCCATATCCATTTTTCCTTGTAAGAATTTGTAACACATATCTTGTTTTCCTTAACAAAACAAAGGCTTTGCATCTCTTGAAGCTAAGAAAAAGGCCTCTCCGAGGTGTTCCATCATGGCTGATCCGTGATTCCCCCTAAGGTATTGGATTAAGCTTTATCGAGAGGTTGGGTTCTTCTATGCGGCAAGACATTTTCTGTTATGGCTTGTGATTCTATTTCTCTGTTCTTTCAAACTCAAATGGAGTTAAATTAGTATTCCTTCCATTTAAAGAATTTGGGTTTTTGCAATTCGAGTTGTTTTCAAGTTTATGACTTAGTTTTGCCCTTAACATTTCGTGTTGTTGAAATTATAGGAAAAATTTGATGAAAAGCATTGATTTTATCATTAAAAAGAAAAAAATTGGCGAAGTGGGGAGGGGCAGTGCGGGGTTTGAGCAAGACTCGTGGTAGCAGTTGTAGTATTTAAATTACCACTATTCATTGCGGGGTGGAGCGGGGATGGGGCATACCATGTGGTAGTCGGGGCAGTAGCGGTTAAGGCAATCCTCACCCCTGCCTTACCCTATTGCCATCCCTAATTCTTGAGTTAGAAATTTCACGGATGGTTTCCATAGAAGTTCAAAATTATATTTCAAATTAGACCTTGCAATTCGTGTTTCTGTGTTGTATAAACATGTGTTATTAACAGTTATATAGTTATACATGAATATGTTACGAATAACTATTCGCGTCAAGGGTATAAATTACGTACACAGAACTGTTTAACTTGCATATAATGCTATACGACATGATTAACAAGATTAACACGTTATAACATAACACGACACGACACGACACGATTACACAATTTAAAATAATTTCTAAAATTAATTTAAAAATAAGATTATATATTATTACTATATTAACCCTATAATATATGAAAAATTACTTAAAATTCAATATATTTTTATTATATTAAAGGTTAAAAAGGTATTTTAATACCTAATTTATCGTGTTTAACGTGTCGTGTAAAGACGATAAAACAGATAAATCTAATTTATTAGTCGTGTTTAACGTGTTTTTAAAATACCTTCTTAATAAATTAATTATTTATTTTTGAATTTTTGTATAAGGTGTATCCGTGTATGCTTCCAAAAGGTTTGGTTATCAAAAAGATGGTTTTTATTATTATTAAATTTTCATTCAATATGCTCAAAATCATATACTTCCTTTGTCTAAAATTATTTGTCACTTTTTGACTTTTTTGATCAATCAAACTTAACTTTGACTATTATTTATAAAAAAAATTATACGGAATTAAAATTTCAAAAATTATGTTTTGATAAGTTCATTATTTAAGGTTTACAACTATTATTTTTAAAATTCTTTTGATTTTATATTTTTGTAAAAAATAATAGTCAAAGATGAGGTTGTTTGATAAAAAAAATAAAAAATGACAAATAATTTGAAACAGAAGAGTATTGATCATCTCTTAAAATCGAATTCCTTTTATTCTTAAACACTTACATGTGAGGATTACGAATAACTTTTCAAAAAACGAATAAAAATTTGTGGATGTGTTGGGACTTTTCAGTAACTTCCTTCATGATTGAGTGTTCTTCGTTTTTGGGCTTTCAACTTGCACAGCCTATTCTTGCAGTCATTTTGCTGCTTCCAACCTAGAGCCTTTACTCGGCCCAACCCGTTTTCAAATTCGAGTCCAACAAAATGATGAAAGATCACCCCTCCGGCCTCCAATGTTGACTAGTCTATTTTCAGGCTCTAATAAAGTTCTCCTTTTGATCAAATGATTTGGCAATCAAAGAAACCTCAAGTCTAATCATCATTTAATCTTCTGAAAAAGACTCCACGTTAATTAGTGGAAAAAGATATTAAAACAAACTCCACCATTCTACTTATATAATCCATAAAGTAGGACGAGACGTTAAACTGACGGTGAATTGAGGTTGATTGAATTAATAAGATTTTGGACTTTTATTTAAAAAGTTTGAGATTTGAGTCGTACTAATGATCTTCGTTGGTAAGTGATCTCGTTGGTGGGTGACTTATAAGTATTATTATTAGTCCTTTTTAAAACTTGTGACATACTTTGACCTTAGACTGAGACGACCCCCACTTAAACTTTTTTATCACCAAAAAAAAGTCAGATGGGACGATGTCATGAATTATTGACCAATTGATTGATGATCAACTGTAGAACACCATGCGCCTTGAAAGAAAATTTTTTTTCTTGGTTTCTGTTCTTGTATGATGTAATCAATTAATAAAAAAGGTGGGTTTGGACAATAATCTACTGTATGTTAAGACTGTCCAAAAATCTTCCTGTTCTTGAGTCGAATCCTTTCTTCTACCTCTCCACGTCGCCCAACTCATCATAGCACGACCAATATACAAACAACAAGGTAAACATGAATAAACTTGTCGATAATCGCAGTAGTTTGTTCAGATTAAGAACAAATATAACAGAGCAACAGACAACGGCGGTTTGGAAACTTTTTATGACCAGTGACTATCGATAGAAGAGCTCGAACATCTCGGCAGGAAGAAGAGATTATTCAGCGTGTACTTGGGTATTGTGGATGGCCAAATATCTGCCAAAGTGAATAAAAACTAAGCTAAAAACATTGCATACGGAGATTGGATCCTCCCTCGCAACTTACCAGCTTTTGTTTTTGCCCATATCTTCTCCTATATAAGATTCCCTTGCACATAAGTTTAGTCGCTTTCTAAGTGTTTAAAGTTGTATCCACTTTACATTCCATACACTTTCCCCCCAAAACACAAAATGCGAAGATAGAACGTTTTCCTTTTTGTATCTTAGGTAGGCTATGATGTGTATCTTGGATTTATATTGATTGCATAACATGCTTTGGATTGAAGTAGGCTGAATAATGTGTTGTAGTACTTACTTTTTTCAGTATAAATTTACTGGTATTCCATAATTATATTGAATTTAGATGAAAAATTCTTTTAAATCTATCGTAATTACTACTTAACAATGGATTTGGTGCCATTACGAATACAACATAGTAAATGTGAAAAATGGAGAAAAGAAATTACTAAGCTAAGCTACAACCATAGGATTACGAGGAATTGAGAGCCAACTGCCAATCACGATAACATTGGTTTTGGGGATTCGGCTGGCTGCTGGGTGCTGGCTTGTCTATGATGCAGAGAGGAAATATCGGAGGTGCGTGGTGAAAAGATTTAGTGGGTTCTAGGGATTGCCAAGAACCAAACGTCATGGAAAAGCTAATAGCTAGATTCCCATAGGGCATTAACAGTCAAACATAGATGACATATGGGTCCCAACCTTTTTCTGACGTGAGAGAGACTTGGAAGGAACCAAGAGTCGCAGCAGCTTTTTGGTCTGTCTCTTTCCCACCCAAACTAGAAAAAGTGGATGGGGACTGCCCTTATCTCCTCCTCCACATGTTCAAGGCATTCAAGGCTAACCATGCCATGGAAACTGTTTAGCCCTTTCAATACCAGCTTAACACCGTGATCAGTGTACTGTTTTACAATTTGTTTCCGATATAGGCAATGAAGGATGAGTTGGGGTCTCATATTCTTTCAGGGTTGAAAATTTGAACAGAATTTGGGTGGTGACCAGTGAGTACTTGTGTCTAGTTTAAACTTTAAAACAAAGATAAGAGTTATCCCTTTTGTTTTAGGAGTGGTACCAAGGAAGAGAAGAACTCTCCCTTTCTCCATCAAGGAGTTGGATGTTAATCGTCTTGAATGTATTTTTAGCATTCCATACAGCATGTTACATCTCATCTTTGATTTGAGAGGCTGAACAATCTGTTTACCACTTGGATATTTATTCAACAATTAACTCTTAACCCAAAATTTAATGAAAAGAAATGAAATAACCTTTCTTAATTTGTTCTTCTCTAGTGCCATTCAATTTTGTTAGCTATAAGTCAGGATCTACTTTTTACCAACCACATGGGGGCTGATGGGCGCCCATCAGAAACGGGAAAAAAGTGAAAGGAAACAGAGAAAGATTGGACCAAAGAGGTTCTCCTTTGTCTATTACCTATGGAAATTGGGTGTTTTCGGTTAGCCTCTCTTGGATGGAAAACAGCTTTGGCCAGTCCCCATGTTTTTGCATTTGCCAAATGCCAGCTTCAAAACAACTGTTGCAACAAAATTGATGCATAACTTTGATGAAGAAGGAAGAGGGATGTCTTTTGTTTTTACATTCAAAGTTCTTCTTGTTTTGAAGTCAAACTGGTGGGTGTCCCCCAAAAGAAAAGAAACAAATTATGGTAGGATAAATGTACCCACTATTCCATATAGGCAGCCAGCTTTCTGCTGTTGCAGTTTGCATTCAAGTTGAATTAGATTTTTTGTAATTCGGATACCAAATATGTAATTAAGTTTTGAATCCAATTGGGTCTCATCACTCGTCAGTCTCCAATTCCATGAATCAGAATTGTATGCTCAAGCACATAGCATCCTTTTACGTACTTTCTTTTTTGTTTATATTATAAATTTTACAGCAGATTGATCGTTTTGTTGATGAAAATTGTGGAACTGTGGAAGCATAAAGCCATATACTAACCATTCCTTTTTTTTTTCTCTACACAACATGAGAAGAAAACTTAATTAAGTCCTAAATCACAAAACTTTTAAGGCTATTTTATTCCTTCTGCAAGAATTTTAAAAGCTTTTATATGGTTTGGGGGACTTGCATTCTTTTTTTACATTTTACTGCCCCGTGAAGTACCATTGAAGAGTTGGAGCTTGATCAACTGAGAAGAAATTGCATGATTCCTCTGCAGTAAACATGCATTGCTCTTCCACTTTGACAAACTGTGGGTGAAACATATTTCCCAGAATCATTCTTGAGTGATCAAATGGTTGGAACCAGCAGCTTTGGTGATTTGATGAATCTGAAGATGAAGAAGATACATTAAACTGAAAAGAAGCAGAAGAAGATGGTGAAATCAATAGCTGAGCATTGACATTGCTTTCTTCTTTAAAAATTCCATTGGAATTATCATCGTTGTCACATAAATCATGGTCTTTGGTCTGCTGTGAAAATTTTGGAGTATCTTCTTTAATAGAGTGGCTGCTTTCTGAATTCTCTTCTTTCAGCTTAGCTTTCAGCTCTTTCAACTGCAATTTCAGCATCCAAAAATCATATGAACCTTTCATGAATTTTAACTTCCAATTACTGCAATCAAAATGGGATTTGTAAGTTTTAATTAAACTATATACCTTTGCAGTTAAAGCTTCTTTTTCTTGCTCAAGATTGTTGTAGTCGAGCTTAAGAGCATCATAACTAGCTTTAAGGATTGCATAGTCTTTCTCCAGCTGCTTAGTTTTCCATCGCGCACGGCGATTTTGGAACCAAATAGCTACCTGCCTTGGCTGCAGGCCTAATTCTTCTGCCAATTTCACCTTTCTCTCTGGCTCTAGCTTGTTCTCAAGCTCAAAATTCTTCTCCAAGGCCTTAACCTGATCAATGGATAACCGCCTTTTCTTCTCTGTAGATTGACCAACTTCTTCTAAGCCGTCTTCCTCCTCTAAACTATCTAACATTGCCTGGAAATCCCTGCTGTAAACTTGCTTGTTCTTTGAGTTCTTCTCCTCTAGACAATTAAACCAAATTTAACTCTTTAACATTGCAAAATTTTCTTTAATAAACTACTTGGTTGCAGGGAAATCAAGATAGATATAGAATTCTAAGTTTAACTCTAACCAACAAAATGGGGTTTAAAGTAAAAGAAGAAAGAGATGTTTGTGAATTGGGAAAAGTAGAGTAATAACTAAATCTTCCCGTACCTGTTGCTTTAGGTGGACAGATGGACATCAAAGCATCCAGGGAACCTGAAGAACTGAGCGGCTTCATGATTTAAGGTAATTGTTTTCTGTTGCTGTTGCCGAAGGAGGGTTCAAACTTTCAGGCAGGGTCTTGCTGTCTTCTTGATCTCTCCTAGTTTGGAGAAGCCATAACTACAAAGAATATACCATCGTTGTGCCACTGAAAATGATGACAGGAATAGAAAAATGTTTTGTACAAAGAGAGAAAGCAGGTTTTTCCTTTCTTTTAATGCTCCTCAGCCTGAATTATGAGAGCAAAGTCATTGGTCTGCTAAGAATTAGAGAAATATTTTTGCTGTACAGGAAACAAACAAGTTTCAAAATAGAAAGAAAGAAAATGTTTTCTTAATCATTTTGTAATCAAAGACAACTATTTTAGAGACAGAGAGAGACCACTGAAAGGAACCTGCTTCACTGGGGGCTGTTATATAAAGCCTTTAAGCCTTTAACTGATGTGAGCTCTGAAGTGATTTTAAATTTGACATCTAGGTGGACTTTCACTTTTTTATTTTATTTTTAAGTTGTCAACTTCACTTGTTCTTTTATGGTCCATCTTATCTATTGGCTATAAACTTAATTTGATGAGCACTTATACCCATATTATGATGGTAATTGATAAATTCACATGGTGAGTCATAGAAACCATTGTGATATGAATATAATTTTACCCTTTATTTATTTTTTCATTTTTAACTCTTTCTCGGCAAAAATAACCTTAAATCCACATCATGAAATTAAAGCTGTGGTCCTATTAGGGGTGTTTAATCAGTGATTTGGTCTGGTATTTTGATTAAAAATCAAAATTTTCGTTTGCTTTGAAACCGAAGCCAAATTTTGTTTTCAGTTTGATCTTTTTCCATTTTTCTCTGAAACCAAACAAATTCATAGTGTATAGTATATGAACAAACATAAAGTACATATTGAGTTGTTACTTACAGTAAATATAATACTAGAAATGATCCAAGCAAATTTTGAACCAATATGGTAGCCATGGGAGTGAATATCAGCCAATCAAACTAGGTTCGAGCTTTCCTTGTCTTTAGAATTTAAGAGCTTACCAGTTTGAGCCAGGAAAAAATATATATAAGGTTGCCAATTTGCCACATCCAACAGGGAAAATGAAATAAATCGGGTGGATTGGACGTTCTTGACTTCGTGTATTATCCTTCTGGAGAACAATATACTAGTAAATAAATATAGACCAGAAGAATTCCCTGTGAAATGCATTAAACTTGTGGCTATTTGGCTTGCAAAACTGCCAAGCACCAAATTTGAAGGCAACAACTTATTCTATCAATTCTATTTTGGTTAGTGATCTCTTTGGTTGCAACATGCACTTGTCTCATGTTTCAGGGTCAGGGTAGGCATCTAAACAACCAGAAAACTTGGCCTAACAATGGTTCCTTTAGTACAAACAGCAAGTAGAAGCATGGGGATTCTTCAACTCAAGTTAGCCAAGTTTAGGGGAATAGATGTGAAAGGTTTAATTCAATTCATGTGGTGGAATCAAGCATTTTGGATTTTATCAGAAGCCTAATTGCTCAATTTAGGACCTGAATTTTTAAGGTATGCTCAAATAAGGACCCAAACAAATAATTGGCTTAAATTAGGACCCAAACTTTCAAGATCTGCTCAAATAAGGACTCAAACAAATAATTGGCTTAAATTAGGACCCAAACTTTCATGATCTGCTCAAATAAAGACCCAAACAAATAATTGACTTAATTTAGATCCAAAATTTTCAAGATATTTTCAAATAAGGATCTTAAAAAATAATTGTAATAAATTAAAACTTAAATTTAATAATTTGTTATAAATTAAATCTTCCTTAGATGAAAAATTAATGCTTGTCATATATACAAGTTAATTTTGACAAAAAAAATTAACGTCTTTATATTTATTAAAAATTAAATAATATTAATTAATAGTAGTAATTAGACCCGCATTATCATTGCTGTTTGTTTACACAAAATAATATTGTCATAGTTAATATTACATGTACTTTTCAAAAATATATATATAAATGATAATATAATATTTTATAAAAATTAATGTCTTTAAAAGGAAACGTACGTATATTATATTAACTTACATATAGATTTTTTTCCACCGAAGTGATAATTTATTTGTGATATAATTGCTTTAGACAAGAGTTATTTACATCGTTAAGAGAAATTAATAATCATATATCATATGTCTCCTTTAAAGAGTTTTACTTTAAGGTTTAGGATAATATAAGTTAAATTAGATAAGTTTGGAGAAAAGAAAAAGTAGAGAAATGATTAGTAGAAATGATTATTTAAGCTTTGCAGGGTTTAGAAAAATAACTTCATATATATAAATTGAGTAGATAAGGAGGTTAAAAAAGCTAAATAGATAGTATAATAAAATAAATACATGATAAATACAGATGATTAAAGTGTAGAATAATTGATATAATGTGTTTCAAAGAAAACTAATAATAGTATTTATATAACATTGATTTTGAATTTTTTTTATATGTTTCTATAAATATATATTATTATAGATTATAAAAAATTATGAGATGCATTAGAATTTTGATATTGGATATGGAGAATTTTTGGATAAGAAAATAAATAAAAGTCAAATTAATCTAACTCAATTTTTTAAGAAAGAAATATAAATATAATAGTAAATTAGTTGTTTTAAAAAAATCAAAAAGAAAATGAGTAAATGACCAAAAGATAGTTTGGAAATTTCATACTTTATTAGAAAATGACAAAAAAGCCTTTTAAATTAAAACACATAAAAATTTAAAGATTCTTTTAGGATTTTCATATGGTGTTAACTTTAATATATTTATTTATATAGATAATTATTATACAATAAATGTAATATATATGACATGATATAAAATTTTATGATCAAACTATTTTTTAAATATAGTATTGCGTTTATTTTAAATTTTGACAAATTGGTGAAGTTTTTTTTTCTAAAACCCTAAAATATTATATTTTTAAATTTAAACTTACCCTTAAAATTAAAATTTTTTATTTGGGGTAAACTTTTTTAAAAGGATTTTTAGTCACAATAAAAAAATCAAAATCACATAATTATTATTGGTATTATCTTCTTAAGAAAAGTTCTTCTCATCTTTTTAACTTATCGGGTATTTTATGACACCCGGTACCCCGCTAAAATTTTCCTTATTAGTTTAATTAATATTATTTAATTTTTAATAAATATAAAGACCTTAATTTTTTTTGTCAAAATTAACTTGTATATATGACAAGCATTGATTTTTCATCTAAGGAAGATTTAATTTATCACAAATTGTTAAGTTTAAATTTTAATTTATTACAATTATTTTGTAAGGTTCTTATTTGAAAAGATCTTGAAAATTTTGGATATAAATTAAGTCAATTATTTGTTTGGGTTCTTATTTAAGCAGATCATGAAAGTTTGGATCCTAATTTGAGCCAATTATTTGTTTAGGTCCTTATTTGAGTAGATCTTGAAAGTTTAGGTCCTAATTTGAACCAATTATTTGTTTGAGTCCTTATTTGAGTATATCTTAAAAATTCGAATCCTAAATTGAACAATTAGCCTTTACAGAAAAATATGCTTATCTGGATTGAGGTCCAAATAATAAAAATATCTCAAGATCTTTTTTGTTTCTTTTTTATCTTTATAAAAATCTACTAGAGGGATGGACCAATGATGGCAGACTGACAGCATCAGAAAAAGAAGGTGACGGAGAAAAAAACGAACCTACTTTATTTATTAGTAGTACTTAATAATTTGTCTGAGTTCTAATCTGAATTTCCTAATATTGAGCCATGAGAGAATGCTAAAGAGATTGGAGTTCTTAAAATGGACTCTATCTCTATCCCACCATCAAGGTGTCAATGTTCCATTGGATAATTTCTTTTTTTTTTTTGGTCAGAATTGGATAATTCCTTTGGTTTCATTTTCTTTCGTCTGTGTTGTACGGCTTTTGCACTAACTTGCATGGTTCTTTTTCTTCTGTTTTTCTCATTACATTGACCTTCGTATGGCTTTTTCAAAGAATGCGGCATCTTAGTTTGCTTTGATTTGCATGTTGTGTCAATCTACATTTGCTCAATGAGATTATTTCACTATGATTGCTCCATTTACACGATTTGTTGCCTGTCTTTGATTTGACAAAAATGTTGTTCTTTTTCAGAGACCTACTTTAATTGGGTAGTTGTGATTTTTTTCCCCATTAACTTGTGAAGGAAGAACTTTCCATTGAGGAACTCAGTCGTGTTCTACCACAACTCCTCATTCTTAAACCAGCTGTTTCATCCTTTTATTCAGCAGGTTGAAACTTAAAAAAGTTCTGTTTAGTTCTGGAAAATTGGAGTTAGTGCAATTAATTTAATTAGAGTTCTACTTGGAAGAATAAAGTTTGGGTTGCTAATTAATTAAGCATTTAGGACTAATTAACATATATTCAAACCAAAAGGTTTCAGGAAAGCAAAACAATCCCATACCAGCAATCCCATGGTTCTTTCTTTTATCTTTTTGCAACACAGATTTTGTCCAGTAACAACCAGCCAAACTCCCAGAGAAGGAAAAAGTTGCATTATTAGTTGACTTGAGTTGATCAAACTTAGTTCAAGAAAGGCATATAAAGCAAGCTTGGGTTGTGAAATCAAATTAAAGAAATAAATAACAAAAGAAAACTACTAGTACTACCACTGATAAACTGTTATGAAACGATTCAAAGATAAGTAAAAGTAAGAAATGATAATGGCAATTGCAATGCACTTTTCTCTAGCACCGACTTCTCTTTGCTGGTAAAATCAGAAATCGACATCTGTCAAAACTCAAAACTCTAACAACAGGTCGGTAGTCAAAGCTTACAATGCCCTCTCACAACCACCACTAGTACCAGTTATAAGGTTAAAGCTGAACAAAATTTAGTTAAAGACAGGCAGCAGGTTGTGGGGATAGTTCTTGGGATCTGATTGATTCTTGATAATCCAATTATAAGCCAAAGAGAGACTATGAGATAAAGAACTTTTTTGGTGGATGGATACATGTCAACGTATTTTAGATTTCAAAGTGGGTTCATGGCAACCCCAAGATCTTAGCAGTTGGGAGTCCAACTCTTGAATTGGATCCATTTAAGAGGTATGTTCACATTAGATTTGTAGGAACTTGTTTATCCACTATATTTGTTGAAAGGTGTTTCAAAAGTGATGGCTAACAAACAAACATCCTTTGCATATGGGTTTCTGATTCTAGAAGGAAAAGGGGATGCATGCTTCAGTTTCGTCTAGGTCACAAACCCATACCAAAACGAGCATTTTTTAGTCTGAATGCAGATGAAAATGTGCCAAAATAAGAAAGATAAACATAATGATGAAAGTGGTAAATAAGGATAAGGGTTTGAAAAAAGGGGATTCTGGTAGGTAGGGCAGGGTAGTGCCGTTTTACACGGGAAAGTAGAAGGAGAAAAAAAGGGAAGAGGTTGAACAAAATGACCGCAAAAACCCTGTAGAGGAGGAGGGGTGGCGTCTTGGTACGGAATTTAGACTTGCGGTGAAAGGTAGTCGAGTTTAAGTCCCATGGTCCTTAATTGGTAATGGCAAGCGATTGTAAGTCGATTAGTACAATAAAATGGGAGCTTGTAAATTCCCAAAGGATGGGTAATCTTCCCTACTCCCAACCTATCTATGCTTTCTTTTCCATTTCGTATAAGATGTTGCAAATTGATAGGATGGGGGAAGCAAGAAATGAAACAGAATCTTGCTTGACTTCGTGCACTCTAATCTAGTCATATATACTTTTAATATAGGTAGGCGTTTGTGAGGATTGAAACATAAATTTGCTCTAGTATATTTTCAAAAGGTGCTTGTCAATATGGCAGAGTTCACACGTTTTTTTCCCTTTCAAAATGCATATTTTTCTCGAGGACTCTGCTTTCCAACTGGAAAAGTGTCCTCATGGAAATTTTCTGTCGTGTCTGAAATTTGCCATATTCCAGATTCTTTTCGCCCTGCTGGCTTATCAAACAATGTGCAATTGAAGAAAGGATAATGAAGCTCATCTCAGCAGATTTTGCTCAGTCTGTCCCCTTTGCAACGTCACAAAAACAAAAATATAAGACTACTTGCAGTATTTGTACGACTTTTCCTAATCGGCTGACAAATCCTAACAAAACCAAAACAATGGAATCGTTTGATTTCATAATCATAATAATTCCTACAGCCTTTTCTTGGTGGAAACAACTTCTAAATTTTCGTGGGTTTAATTGAAATACTAGTGGCAGCCTTATCTTATCTAGCTTCAGATTACCTCTTCATTGCCTCCCGGATCAAGAAAACAGAGTTCTGCATTATTGGGGCATTATAATTAACCTCAACATGGCAAACGGAGATAAAGGCAAATCACCCACAATTTTCAACTCTAATTCGTACGATTATTTAAAGAATGTGAGTGGAGAAAGAAACTCGATCACGCCATTTCCTCATAGAGTTCATATGGCTAAACTAGTAGGATTATGAACCCTCGCAGGAAGCAGCGTGAGGATTGGTCCCATAAAAAAGAAAGCAGAGACTAGAAGCTGATAAGATCAGCAATCGGGGCACTGGGGCCACTGGGCAATCATCCTTTTCACCGCCTTTCTTTATCTTCAAGCGTGCGCAATGTTTTCATGCTTAACAATTCACTCGTGAAGGCAGCATATTAGCACAATTTTCCTACTCATTCGCCCTTTTCACCTTCTCTTCACTCCTTTCTAATCAATCAAAATCAAGTCAACAAACAGAGCACCTCCAAGTTTCCACCCCTATGCTTGAAAGTCCACGTGCTTCAAATGGTGAAGAGTATCGAGCCAGGCTTAAAAGGTTGGGGGCGCAATGTGCCACCGCCCACCGGCCCCATAAATTACTAACTATGATGCAAAAGAAAGGACGCATGCAACAGAAAAAAATGAAAGATATCTGCAACCTAGAAGCAGTTATTTCTGTGCTAGAGACATAAAAATTTTATAAAGAAGATTTTCATTATCGAAAATATAACAAAATTTGCTTACAATCGTATGGCAAGTCAATTAATGCAAAAGAGGAAAAAAGTAAAATGGTAAATGGAAAAACAGAAACTCTCCTCAGCGTAGCACACCTTATGGGCTACAAAATCTACGCTGCTCCGTATTGTTACTGTAAGTTAGATTTCTTTGGTATCAATCTCAGAAGCCGAAATAAATAAATGCCACGTCATCAATTCAATCTTGTATATTTAATTGTAACTCTGATCTTGTGCCGAAGGAAAAAGAGCACAGCAGGAAGAGATATCAATTCCAGCAACCTCCATGGCGTTGCAGACCCATTCAGGGACATCGCCTTTAGGAAACTACAAGACAACAAGGTACCACAATGTTCAACAGCAATATTGTGCCTAAAAGAGTAAAAATATTAGAATAAATGACCACTTGCTGAGATATCAAATTATCTTGTCGATTGATTCATTTGGGTGAATCAAACTCACTGAGCTTGATGTGCGAAATCTGATTCACCAGGAGAGTCAACAACTCATACTATGTACCACCAAGGACTTCCTCGATAAATAGACGTTGGAAGATTCATAGAGAAGATGATAGCAGTTTATGATGGGTAAATATAGTTACTTGTCAACCAAGCCATCATGAAAACCAAGACAAGAATTTCATGATAAAAAATGCATAATCACCATCAAGGGGTCAAAACACGAACACTAACACATATCCCAGCCATTCTCCTTGCAGACTGACACCCTAGCCCCAAACTAGCAAGAATACTGTGTTCAAGATAAATAATATCACATCATATTAAAGGGGGGAAAAGTTTCCAAATATGATACTAATCCTTGAAATATAGTAGTATAATTGTATAAAAAGATTGTAACCCAAAAAAATAAAAGTTGCAGTATAAAAGATTGATAAATAAATTCTTTTTTTCCTACTGCAGGGTAATTCTAACCGATGTCAGAGTAAAAGCAGTAGGTCACATGCCAATGTATGTCTTTTCAACTGAGTTATAGATGCAATCATATTCAGATCAGCACCAAGGATGATATTTTATCACTTAAAACTTAGGAGGAACAAAAACTTAAAAATAAGTTTAAATTTGACCCGACCACTAAAAGTGAGCACTCATGTTGGAAAATGAAAGACTAATAAGAGTAGATTAAATAACTAGATATAATTAAAAGATCAAGTCTGGTTAACGCATCTGGAAAGTTCTTAACATTTTATTGAAGTCATCAATGGCAGGAAGAGAGCGAGATGCAAATACCATTTTTAGCAAAAAGTCGCATACGAACCTGCAAAAATAATTAAAAACATTAAATTAACTTCTAGAACCTCAAAATGAAAGAGAAAAAAAGAGATAGCTAAACAAGGTAAGTGGCAAACATACTCAGGAAATCTCCCCTCGACTATGGATGAGTGTAGATTTCTACTAAGCTGCAATTGTAAAAGATTTACTATCAATCATTTAATAAGGGATAAAAACGAAAGCAGCAATGCATAGGATTTAGAAACTTTAAGGTTGTACCTGCATCATGTAATATAAATTATGATATGACAGAAGCTGAGATCCCATGGCATCCTTTGTAACAAGAGAATGGATGTAGGCTCTTGTATAGTTCTTGCATACCTATATTTGGGTAGATAGAGTGATGCCATGATATATTAATACACACACACACACACACACATTAACAATTTGAATAAAATGTCAATTAAGTGCATACCATGCAAGGACATGAAGGATCAATAGGGCGAGTATCCTCTGCCATCGCCCTGTGCTTGAGTTTCAGCACTCCCTGCAATGAGTACTTCAATAACATCAGAATACTAAATATACATTTTATATATAAACATGGGTTGTGTAATTCACACCCTTTAGGATAATTATTCTGTCAGTAGATTTGCCAGTAACTTGTTAACATTCATAATTGAAATATCCTTTCATAGGCAGGTAAAGTTATGAGACATAACTTTTAACCATAGATGCAAGATTAGAAAGGATAAAAGATCGGGCACAATTCATATTAACACATTCAACGAGAATATACAAGTTATACTGGAAACCAAATAGAAAGGATAGGCAGTTTGTAGCTTACTGCAATAAACATCATGTTTAAGCCAAAGTACACAATAGCACACAGCGAACAAGATTGATAAAAGGTAACTCGCAAAATCTAACAAGGCATCACCTGAGGAACAAGAGCAGTGCCAAAACGAGCAGTTCGAGTAGGATAAACACAGTCATACATGTCAGCACCTAAGGCACTACATACTACAATATCCAGTGGATACCCAACACCCTGGAATGTGGCAAGCACAAATATCATGATTTAGAGTGATCCAAATGGAGAAAAAAGTGCACTTCATTAGAATCTAAATATGTTCATTGCAATGATAGAGCTCATTTGTACCATGACATATCGTGGTTTGTCTTCAGGCAGTGCAGCCGTACACTGAGCAACAACACGCCAAAATGAATCTTTATCTTCTCCGCCTGCAAGACCACCAATAGCATAGCTGTCACAAAAGTAAAGTAGTTAATTTAGCTCATCTTTTACTGAACTTTTTACAATATTAGCAAAAATCTGGGAGTAAAGAGAATCTAATATTTAGGAATGTTATTGTTAACAACAAAAGAATCTGGCAAGTAAGCAATTACAGGTGATAAAAGGCAGTAAAAAGAAAAATTGACTCCCAAACGAAACAGTGAAAAACAGTATTAAATGATCAGTATTAGATACAGTGAAAAACAGCATTAAAAATTAACTCCCAAGATAGCAAACAACTATTCTTTTAGTAAATGATCAGTCATTTAAAAAGCTAATAGTAAAATCAATGTTTTAATTTTTTGTCTCGGAAATTGACTTAGATATAAAATTGCAATGTGGAAACTATATGGCATTTTGCCAAAGTAAGAAACATTATGATCTGATCAGTGACTAGAATAGGTCTCTATGAAATGCATGAATGCTTGCACCTTCACAGGATTGATTGATATAGAATGAACATACCCAGGTAAATTTCGTTCCACCAATCCCTTAACACATATATCCCTGATAAAGCCAAATGTCACGAAAGGGGAAAAGTTATTAAAAGTACGTTAGTAATCAAAAGGGGACAAAATACACATCAAATAGGAAGTTTGCAAGATCAAGATTAGAAATTCACCTTAATACCGGATCTAAACCACCTTGTACAATACCAAACAAGTTCTGCTCATGTGGTCTCTCGTGAGCTGTACAAAAGATCAAGGAAGAAAATAAAGACCAGACTCATCACAAATGCCACCTTAAGAGAATGATACATGAATTACTGAATTACCACTACTTCAATACCACTTTTTTTTTTTTGGGTAGAAAAAGAAAAGCACACCATAATAAGAGCTACAGTCAAATGATTGATGGAAATGTGAAGGATCCAAGTACAATAGGTAAAAGCTGATACTGATAAATTAAAAGACATTCAACAGTAACTCTATGTTACTACGTATGATCTTAGACATTCAACAGTAACTCTATGTCACTATTGTGTGATTATAACTAACTTTCTCAATATTTAAAGAAAACTTTAAAAGTCCAAGTATCCAAGCCTGAAATAAGAGGCAAAATAACAGACAAGCTTGGGCACAAGTATAAAAGGCAATGCTAATTTAAAGCTAAAGAAATGGATCAATTATATGTTATCAGTCATATGATCAATCATCCACGCAAGAATCATGAGTGACATTCAGTCTTAAGCATGATTACCAGCTATGCATCTGTCTATCCAACGGAGGGTACGATACATGGCCTCTTCAATTCGTGGACCAGTAATAGTAGTTCTCACCACATCATCAAGGGCCATTATAATGTCTGCTCCAATTCTATTCTGTGTAAATTTGGGGAGAACATAAGGTAAAAAGGAGTATTGCAAAACATATGAAGACAAAATAAGCTTGAGAATGTTTAAGGAATTCATCCTACTTGGATTTGAATAGATTCCTCTGGCGTGAGGAGCATTGGCTTTCCATCAACTGGAGACTGAGATAAGAAACATAAAGAGTTGGTTACAAGTGAAACAGCAGAAAAGCAATAAAAGAAATGACAAGAAAGAAGCAAGCTAGCAGCTAATAGTTTAGCAGATCATTCTACTCTACAACTCATTTTCTTTACATGGACTTCAAAAATTCATGAACACCAGAGAAAAATAAGAATAAAAAAGCAATCACCTGAAATGTTACACCCTTTTCTGTGATGTCAGCTAAATGCAGCAGTGATACCTGTAGAATTATCAGCAAGACAGATTGTCAATTTTAATGGTATAAGTATTACAAAAACTAAAGACTATCAAGGATGAAGATCTTTAAAGAATGTGATTAGCAAAAATGGAACACACTTGACATCATGGACTTCATGCAATTGAGAAACAATGATAGTGATTACATAAAGAAAAACAAGCAACCTCATAGTTTCTAAACTCTAATTTGTTTTTTTCTTTTTATGATTCTAGTTCACAGAAGCCACAGAACAGCAAACAAATGCGTGCACATAGTGACAAATACATGAAAAATTTTGAGAAACGGAAACCCAATATAATGATCCAAAAATTTAGAGACATAGTATACTGCACTGTGCCAGATCATAAGACAACCATCTGAAAGCCTCCAGAATCAGTAAGCATTGCTCTAGGCCAGTTCATAAATTTGTGAAGACCACCCAATTCATCAATAAGCTCAGAAGTAGGACGAAGTGCCAGATGATATGTATTCCCAAGAATTATTTGACAACCAATCTCCTCAAGCTGGCTAGTTGTCAAACCTTTTATTGTACCTGCGACCAGGAAGAGCAACCATGGCTTCTAGTCATACGATTTATGAAATCAAAGGCACACACTCCAGTGCGTTGATGCATGCCCTAAGCTTGTTAACATATAGAATCTTGCAAGCATTTAGCGAACATAATGCCATAGTATATGCAAGTCCAGGTTGTTTTAGACTATTAAGAAAACAGTAAATGCAATAGAGAGGTAAAGTATAGAGTGCAGATCAAATGCATTGAAGGAATATTTTTCCACCCTATGCTAAATAGTCAAAAGACAGCCTTGTATGGTAGATCCAACCTGAACTACCCATGCTCATTGTCCCTCTATGGAAAGTACTGATGCATACTTAGAATGATAACTATCATAAGGGAATCAAATACTGACAAATTTATAGTCATTAATTTGTTATAAGTTTTCTAGGTTTTAAAAGATTATAAAATTCTATGAGTTGACAATAACAGAAAAGAATTAATAAACCATTGACCTTGCAATATCTAGAAATCTTCAAAAAGCCCTCCACAGTGTAATACATATTTGCAAACCTAAAAGATATAAAATTCGTATAAGTTGCTCAGAAATTCGTAAATATGCTAAGAATGTACATGATATTAAAAACTCCAACCTTGTGTCCCCACAGGCATAAACAAAGGTGTCTGGCATACAAAGTGAGGGAGTGTAAGTTGAGCTGCACGAGCACGATTAAACCTCCCTAGAACCTATAAAAACCGACAATAAATCCAAATTAGTAATCATTCAAAGCTCGCATGGGTGCAATCAGCATCTTTAGAAATAGAACCATCGAGATTTAGCAGGATAAGATAATCATGTTTACTAATTAAAATATCACCGTATTCCAATAACCAAAATAATCCTGGTAATTAATAAGAAGTAAAGTCCTTTACTCAGAATATAAGTAGAACATTACAAGCACGGCCACGGCAGGGAAAACAGCTTCCACTAACAGAAATTCTTCAATTAAAACAGCTCCTATAATTAAGCATATTCAACCACTGCTCTTATTCTTTTACCATTATTTAACAAATAGCATATAGAAGAATAAAAAATCTAACACTGAACAAGAAACTCTGAACTCCACTGCTAATTAAAGGAATAAAACAAAGGTAGCATTACATTTAAATCTTTACCTCAAAACGAAGCGCCATCAAACAAATCTTCTCCCGTGGTCCTTTAGCTGTATATGGATAAGCCTGTCACTAGCATTAACAAAATTATTTAAAAGTTTAATTCCAATTACCATAAACGAAAACAAAATAAAAAGAAACGTTGCATTTATCAGTTTCGCCGTCTTAACACTGAAAGATTAAACATATACCATAAAATAAAATACAAAGTTACCACGCCATGCTGTGTAAGAATACTGAAAAAGAAAAGCGCGAAGAAGATGGAGGGAAGCTTACGCCAAGAGACGGAGGAGGAAGAGGATGATGCTCCGTAAGCGGAGGAGAGGAAAAGGAGACTGGTGGCGGATAAAATGCCCTAGTATAGTATCTGTATGAGGGAGAAAAGAGAAGAAGTCTCCTGTCTCCCTGCGGCGGCTTTGTTTCTGTGTGAGCAACGGTACGCGGGTCTTTTTTCCCCTTAATTTATTTATGGAATTTTATTGTTTAGAGTTTATTTTGGTTCCAGCTTGCATGGCAGCTCCTCAATGGCTCAATTTAGTGATTTACAACGGTTCTTTTTTTTTTTTTGGTCATTTTGAGGAAAATTTATTATTACCGTTCTTTTGTGGGTGGATTGGTCAATCAGGTCAAACCAATATTTGTGCTATTGGATCTTAGACTACCTATCGGCCCAGAGGTAATGAACCATTTAACCGTGAGATGAATGTAAGGGGTCCATGGTTGGACACTTGGACTTGGACCCGAGTTTTGCATTTAGCTTAAGAATGGAGATTTTGAGTGTATATTCAGTATTCTTCTTGTTTTTGGCCGAATTTTGAGTGTATATTCGAAATTCTTATTTTGCACAATTCTAAAATTTTTTAAGTCGTTTTGAAACTTTTTAAAACTTTATTACTATTTTCTAGTCAGTTTACAAATTTTATTTTATTATTACCCCATTTTGATACGTTTTATGTCATTTTATTATTTTTCATTCCCTTTTACAATATCTTGTGCATTTAAAATTTTTTTGAGCCATTTTAGAACATTTTTCGTTTTTTTTAATAAGTAAATAAATGTCTTTATTTTTATCCAAGGAATGCAGTAAAAGGTAAAAACTGCTACAAGCTCCTCCGGTAAACTAGCTGCATAGCTTAGCTGCAACAGGTATGACAAAACAGTACAAAATACAGTTTAGACAAGAGTACCGCAAGAGATCTGTTTACAAAAGTGATACACAGTGACAGACCCACTTAAGCCATTCAGTATATTATTAAGTGAGAACTAAATGTTCCCTCGTTACAAAATTCTTTATTTGTTCTAGCTAGCTAAAGTGGTACTAGCATGTACATGAGCATATTCACACAACTGGTCAAAAGCTGGATTCAAATCCTTACCTACCGAGTGAAACAACCCTCAAGCTTAGTCACTACATCAGACAGTGCTGTCTCCCTTGTTTCAAATTTTATATGGCTGCTGACCACATAGTAAGGAATTCAATGAATCAAGTTGCATCCCCGAAGCTGCAAATCTGGCCCTCTGGCCCTTGTTAGTAATCTATCCTGCAACACCATCCAAGTTACCACAATCCACAAGCATGATATTTTTTTTTTTTTTTGAGGAACACAAGCATGATATTTTAAACCATATGAATGTATCCCAATGAACTTTACCCCCTTGTTCGGTTGGGGTCTTTAGGAGGAGTTACGACCATTTTATCCTGTTTAATTGGGATGATGTAAGAGGAGGAGGGGTGAGGCGGGGATAAAACTCCTCCCAACCTCTCATATTGCACCCCTCCAAATTGGGGTTTTTTTTATGAGTTACAATTTTTTTTTATAATTTTACCCCTTTATCTATACCATTAAAGAAAAAGAAATGCCTTATGAAGATTACATAGACTATATATAGAGTGTCATGTAGGATAAGAGAAGAGAAAACTAATTGTAAGGAAATTTGAAAATAATTTTTATTTTTTTAAGTGTGTTTAAATATTTTGTATGTGTTATTTATTGTATTGTGGGAGGCAGAGAGAAAAATAATATAATCCTTTATTAATGAGTGAAATTTTTATTTATTTTTTGTTAAATTGACATTTGGTAAAAGAAAAATATGAAGAAAAAAAATATATTTATTCCCTATTTATATGTTAACCCATAATATTAATACATGCATATGATCTCGTTGTAATAAATGCAGTGACTCACCATAACGTTTTACTTTAACACTTTTCGATGCATTAAAAAGGAAATTTTACCGTAACTAAAAAAGAAAGAGATAAGTTACCAAAAATAATATAATCTGAAAGGTAAAAGTATCTATATGACTATATCAAGTTCCCGTACCATATAAATATGTCCAATTTAGTCCATATACTCCAATTTTGATCAATTTAGTCTCTATACTTTTGAAAATAGAACAATCAAGTCCTTCTATATCATATAATCAATTTTGATCATTAAAATTACTGTTATAGGATCAATTTTCACCTTTAGAATTACTAACAGGGCAATGACGATATAACAAGTTAAGTCACGAATTGATATGCCCAGTATTGACACGATATTGATACGGCAATATACGTCAGTTTATGGTTTGCTTTGTCATAGACATACAAACACTATTTTGATATTTTGTTGACCTGTTAGTGCTATGTCAGTATCAAGCATGCTAGTTAATGTTTTAACTTATCACATCATATCCATGTTATTGCTATGTCATTAATTTTAAATGATAGAAATTGATCTTGTAATATGTAAGAACTTAATTGTTTAATTTTTTACCGTACATGGATTAAATTGACCGAAATTAAAATATAGGGACTAAATTAAACATATTTACATACTACAAGGACTTGAAGGGGTATTTTCACCCTAATCTTAAAGAATACCCTTTAGTCTTGCCCAAAATAATAATAATAATATTTTTATTATTATGCTTGTCCCAAAAAAGCTTCTCTTAAGCATTTACATCATCATTTCCTCTTTTTTATTTAAAAGTATAAATAAATGGAGTGTATTTTAATTTGGTTTTTTTTTCTCTTCCTTTTTTAATGTTAATTTAATAAATATTTTTTAATGTTAATTTAATAAAAGTCCATCAATCATATTTGTCTTTAAAAAATGAATGAAAGATAGAAGGGAGATGAATGGTTAACGAGAGAGAGAGGAGAAAGCAATACATTATTATATTAATTAGGAATGCAGTCCGCACTAACATTGCGAGTATACCAATAATTTATGCTTTTTTATTTTTAATTTGTAAAGTTTTAAGAAGCAAATCAAATACAAAAACAGTAAAAGATGCATAAACCATAATATAATCCATTTTAAAGTAATTTAGCAACATCTTTTTTACTTTTCTTTTATCTATTCCAAATTTTATTAATAAGACAATGATATATTGCGCTAAAGGCTTAGAAAAGTTGTCATATTTTCTTAGATTGTCATATAAAACATAATGCATTATTTGCAAACAAATTCAGACAATAAGACCAACCTCAACAAATGAAATACACAATTTTAGGAATCATAGATTTTCAGTGAAAATTTTATATTTTGGAATGCCGAATTAAAGGGGTATAAATTAAGCTGTATTGTATATGATCCATTTCTTTATCATTTCAGTTCTATAAACCCTTAGGAAAAAAAATCCCCAAAAAAGAGAAACATTAGAAAGGGACAATGGAGAAAAATCAAGAAGAAGTTAAGGCAGAGACATGGATGGAAAGAAAAAGGGATAGAACGATAGAAAAAATGTCAAAATGAAAAGAAGGATCCACAATAGAGATATGAGAAAAAATCTTTAAAGAATTGAAGAGTTACAACCAAAATACATTGAATCGACAGTAGAAAGATGATCATTAGGTTTTGGGAAATTAACATATAAAGGAGAGGAAATAGAGAGACACAAAGAAAGAAAGGTATAGTTTTTTATTAAAAAACTGAATTATTATTATAAAATAAATTGATTTTGTTAGTAATATTCACTGAATAAAATTATAAAATAATCCACACTTACAATTATCAATTGCTAACTAAAGGTAAAAAAAAAGTTATTTTTGCACAATTAATATTAACTTCATTGGTTTGAAATTATCATTTAATCAAACAAATAAGTCACTATATATCAGATTTAAGGGATAAAAAGGAGATTTACTCATAGATAGAATAATATATAAAGTACATGTATTTAATAAATAGAAATAAAAATAGAAATAATAAATAATAAAGAAAAAAAGGCAGATGTGGACAGTCTAAGAGATCGAGCTTCTTTGGGGATATATTTAAAAGTATGTATAGATGTATAGATGTATAGATTCTCAAGCTTACAAAAGAGATTGTAGAACATGTCATATGTCACTAAAAATTTGTATATCTTTTTTACGTGGAAGTTTTTACCAGATTACTATGTAGATTTATATTTGTTTTCGCGAAAACAATATTTATCATGCAAAATCCGAGTTAGATGATGATTTGTGTAATTATGAAATATTATGTAAACTAAACACAACTATTTGTTTGCATTTTATAGGGAAAAAGAAGAAGTTAATGAATTAGAAGATGTTCTAGACCTATCAATGGATTGATACACCAAGATTATCAATTTTGGAAAACATATTTTACTATGTTTAATATTACAGGTGACCTTAAAGACTTTTACATTGTAGATACTTTAGTTATGATTTTTATAGTTTAATATGACAACCTAATGAAAAATGGAAAATTTCCTAAGCTTTTTGCATAATGTATTATTGTCTTGCTAATAAAATTTAGAATAAATAAAAGAAAGAGAAAAAAAATGCTCACAAATTACTTTAAAACGGAGTATATATTATGATTCATACATTTTTAACTGTTTTTGTATTTTATTTGCTTCTTAGACTCTATACATTAAAAAAAAAAAAAGCACAAATTATCATTGTATCCGCAACGTTAGCGCGGACTGCATTTCTAATTATTTTAATAATAATAATATATCAAAAGAACCACAACGAACACACAAACAAAAGACTGGATAAGTGATAACAAAGTGACAAACGACCACCTCCCATGTTCCAATAGGATCTCACCCTTTTTCTTTCTTTCTTTCTTGTTGAACAATAATTTAGACCAAATCTAAAGCGTGTGATATATATAGTGACGACCCAGTTGCATGCTTCAATTAGTAGCTCCGTAATTTGTAAGGATAGAAAAATATGTACTTTTTATGTCAATAACTAATGAGATATTGTTATATGTACTTTCACATAATTTTTTTTTTAAAAAATAAGTGTTAGATATTTAATGCTTTTAAGTGGAATATCCTATTTGTTACTGATACGAAAAGCACTAAGGATATCACACGTTTTATAGTTTCATATTACGCAACTCTTTTAACTACTCTCTCTTAATTATATTGGTGATTTATTTTTTTTTTCAAGGAAAAAGTTTAAGGAAACATAGATGATATACAATTTAAAAATTCAATTGACTCTGTCGAGCATCATCTTCCAGAGCATCCACAAATTTCAAATATCCAACAAATCAAAAAGGAGATACCCTTTACGCTTTTATTTTCCCTGGGTTTGTTTAGTTATTCGTTTGGTCAAAATTTTTCTCTCGACAACTAAAAAAATATATTTCAAATTGGAAGATAATTAAGAATTTTCTTATGGTTTAGAAACGCGTATCTGAGTTTTGAAGGAACCAGTAGTAATTTTACTTAGTAAAACAGATATGGTGTTTTGCATGTTGATTGATTCAAGTCGGTGGGGCAAACGGAAACCTGACTTCGTCCTTCGACATCGCCAGCTAATTGTTTTGCTTCCCAAACTTTCTATATATATATATATATATATATATATATGTATATAGCCTCTCCTTCCATATATCTCAATCAAAAGTCTCTCATTTCTTACAAAACTTGGGTCCCGCATGATGAAGTTCTTAAGCTTCCAAATCTTCGTTTTTCTCCTGTTTTTGAGTGCTTATCATTGCCAAGCAATAGCTCGTTATAAGTTCGTGGTAAATATATCTACTTTATCTTCAAAACCTAATTAAGCTCCATCATTCATAACTCCGATTGATCTTAATTATTTTATGTCGTTCATATAGGAATCTTATTATCAATAAACTACTTTTATGACCCTGATTGACGTTATTTTAGGTCACTCAAGGTTCTTTAATTCTGTTTTCATGTTTATGTTTTTGTGCGTGCAACGTCACAAATGATGAAGCCATGCCATTGGATTCTCAAATGGTTGCTAATTCCCTGCATTGTTTATGTTGAATTACGATGATTTTTGTTAATGATGGAGGGAATTGTTGTTGCAGATACAAGACACTCCAATCACAAGACTATGCAGCACGAAAAAAATATTGACAGTAAATGGCCAATTTCCTGGCCCTACATTGCATGTCCACAAAGGGGAAACAATCATTGTTGACGTCTACAACAGAGCCCAAGAAAACATCACTATTCACTGGTATATATGCATATATTATATAAGTCCTGGCAGCTAGTAAGGAAATTAAACTTTCTATTTTGGGCCAACTATAATTTAAACAAATGAGGAAAAAAAAGTTAACTTACAAGCGAGAGATCAAATGAAAAATCGAAATGGTGATTTAATTTGCAGGCACGGAGTGGAACAGCCGAGGAATCCGTGGGCAGATGGACCTGAATTCGTGACACAATGTCCTATCAGACCAGGAGGAAGGTTTAGCCAAAAGGTCATATTTTCTGTCGAAGAAGGAACCTTGTGGTGGCATGCTCATAACGACTGGTCACGAGCAACAGTCCATGGCGCTATAATTATACATCCTAGGGCTGGAACTACCTATCCTTTCCCCAAACCTTATGCAGAACAGACCCTCATTTTAGGTATATATATATATATATTCTTATTGAAACTTGAAAGCTTCGCATTAATTGATCTTGAAGCTGGAAATTTGCTAACTAAGATTTGGAATGGTTGAAATCCATGATAATACAGGGGAATGGTGGAAGGAAGATTTAGCAGAGTTATACAGGGGGCTGCTTCGTTCAGGAGTAGATCCAAACACTTCTGATGCCAACACCATTAATGGCCAACCTGGAGACCTTTATGCCTGCTCTAAACCAGGTCAATACTTAATTATTGCTGCTTTTCGAGATTACTTAATTTTTTTTCATCATACAATTCAAATTTATTGCACTAATTAATTACAGTTGACCTTTAAGGTTATAAGGTGGGGTCAAGCGAGATATTTTCCAAAATTTCTTCCAATTGCTTCCCTTAAATTCTATAGATCTTATGAAAATATTTCTACATGCATTTTAATACAAGTTTAATAATTTCTTGTTTGATTTTTCTTGGGTATTTATTTCTTGTTTGACTATTTATTATCAACAGAAACATTCAAACTAATGGTTGATTATGGCAAGACTTATCTCCTACGCATAATCAATGCCGCCATGCAAGACCTCTTCTTCTTCTCCATTGCCAACCACAACTTCACAGTGGTTGGATCAGATGCAAGTTACACGAAGCCATTTACTAGTGACCTTATGGCAATATCCCCCGGTCAGACCATTGATGTCCTTTTAACAACTAACCAAAAACCTGATCGTTACTACATGGCTGCCAAAGTATACACTGGTGCAAATGGGGTTAATTTTAGCCACTCGATTGGAACAGCAATTCTTCAGTACAATGGAAACTACACCGCCTCATCACCACCATTGTTTCCCGAGCTTCCCCAGTTTAACGATACAAATGCAGCATTTAACTTCATAGGGAAATTTAGGAGCTTGGCAGATAAAGATCACCCCATTGATGTCCCATTGAAAATTAACAAACATCTATATTACACCCTGTCTATGAACACTCTTCCATGTGCCGTGAATGAGACATGTGCAGGGCCACGCGGTCAAAGACTAGCAGCCAGCATGAACAACATAAGCTTTCAGAGACCAAGAATGGACATTTTAGAAGCTTATTTTTTTCATGCCAAAGGGGTATTTGGGAAGAATTTTCCCAGTTTCCCACCTCTCTTTTTCAATTTTACGGCTAGCGATTTGCCAACGATTCTAGAGACAACGAAACCGGCGACTGAGGTGAAGGTGTTGGACTATAACACCACCGTGGAACTTGTACTCCAAGGAACAAACTTGGTTGCGGGAACTGATCATCCTATTCACCTTCACGGAGTTAGTTTCTATGTTGTGGGATGGGGTCGTGGGAATTTTGACAAGGAGAGGGACCCTTTGAACTACAATCTTGTCGATCCTCCTTTGCAAAACACCATTGCTGTCCCTGTGAACGGCTGGACCGCTATTAGGTTCAAGGCAAACAATCCCGGTATGTGGCATTAATTCATTAAAAATAACCATTTATATAGTATTTTGATAAACTGATAATTATGGGTTTTATAATTTATTTATTTTTACTTTCGAGTATCCATTTCTAATCTTGCTTTCATCTTAAACAGGGGTATGGTTCATGCATTGTCATTTCGAACGTCATTCCATATGGGGAATGGATACGGTGTTCATAGTTAAAAATGGAAAAAGAAGGGAAGAACGAATGCTGCCACGACCCTCAGACATGCCTCCATGTTAGAATAAATTTCTAGATTAAATCCATATATTTTTGTAATTGTTGTGGTTCAATATAATTCTTTCATAAAGGTTAATTTGTTGTAGCATTAAAAGCTTTTCTTGGTATTATTGATATTTCCACCATATCCTTAGCTATAGTTTATCCCTCTCTTTTTTGACCCCCCCCAAAGTCCTCTTTTTATTTCATTTTTTTAAAAAATGTTTTAAATTACATAGTTTTTATCAAATGATTTTCTAATGCTCATTCATTTTTTCTTTTCTCTTTTGTTTAATTTTTTTGGGGAATTATCTTTAGATATATTGGTGAACTAAAAATGTCTAAATGTTGTAAAGAGCCAACTTTTGTTCCTCTTAAGTATAATGTTCAACTTAATTCCCCATTAGTGTAATATATTTTACATTATTTATTCATTTTATCCTTTAATTTCTTAAATAAAAGAATTCAACTACTTTTAAAGAAAAAATATATTCACCCATTATAAAGAAATTTATATATTCAAGACTTAACTGTTTTTAACTCTTTGATTATATTTTATTTTTAATTTTTTTATAATTTTCAACATACACCCATTATAATTTCCTTTAATAGAAGAAAACAAAATGGAATTTTTAATTTAAATAAAAATATGCATTGATAAAATTATTATAAATTAATTCTAAAATAAAAAAATTCAATGTAATAACAATCTAAAAGTAAAAAATTCATCAAAAAAAAAGAATATGTACTAAAAAAGAAAGAGAAATGTTTAAAAAGTATAAAATGGGTAAAGTCTGTAAAATTTATTTAATGAATTTAATGGATAGAGTATTAAAAGTAAGATTTAATGTAATAATAAAAAAGCTAAAAATTCATTAAAAAAAAAAAGGCTAAATGCTCAAATTATGATTTAATATTTAGTGATTTTCTCATTTAAAGATCAAACCTTTAAATTGTTACCGATCAAGACTTAAAATATACAAATGGTAACAAATTAGGACTTCTGTTAGTGTGTGTGATATGCATCCCAAGAAAATGCACGAACCATTTGACACAATAATTTAAAAGAATTATAACCTTCTTATATTAAAAAAATTGAATAAGTACTATTTTGTAATTAAAAATATGTAAAAATAAATGTAAAACATGTAAAAGGAAAACAAACATAGCTGATTTAAAAAAAAAGAAAAGAAGCTTTTCTCGTTTCCAAAGTCAAAATGATACCTGCTAATGCTACTGTCCCAAAATCCAAAAGTTTTACCCAATATGAAAAATATGGCTTTCAGATCTAGTTAAATCTCAGTCAAAATGTTTGTGTTGAGGCTGAAACATTCGCTACTATTGTCTCAATATATTTGAGTCCCACTTGCTTCTCCCTCTCTTTTTGCTGCTATCGCTGCTTCCTTCCGTTCTCTTTTTTCTTTATGCTATTGCACATGAGTTCAAACGATGGCATAAATGATAAATCGGAGCGCAAAATGGGAAATCTAGGAAGCACGGGTATAATAAAAATTTAAAAATATTATTTATCTTTCCATCCACTAATTTTATTTTCGTGTTAACATTTTATAATTATAAATATCGTCCAATTGGTAAAACGAACCATAATTCTTCAATCATCCTTTTTAAAAGATAATTTATGAATTGTTACGTATTCTAATGATTTATTCGGCATAAAAGAACTACAAAATAATTTTAAAAAAATTAAAAACTATAAATACTACAATTCATATATTTTAGTTACGAGAGAGGGAGAGAGATATACAAAACATCAATATTCAAATATAAGAAATTAACTAACAAACATCATGGCTAATAATATACCCCTGCAAGATAATAAACCTACAAAAGCAAATAAAAAAACAAAAAAAATCACCATTACATAAAAAAAATGAAAGAAATTAAAATGAGAGAATTAAGATTTTTCAAATTTACTCTTTTGCAAAAAATTTGTTTAATTTGTAAATTCTCTATTTATAGTAACTAAAGTGTTTTGGTAACTAAAGGTTCTTTTTTTTTTCTTTTTGTCTTAATGACTTTTAGTTTTCCTTATTATTATTTGGGTAAAAGTGATATATGTAATTTAATTACGAAATTAAGATTACTATCTCTAATTTTTTAATTACATAATTATGATTAGTAGTTTAAAGGTTTTTTTATGATTGAAATACTTTAGTAACCTAAAAGTTTTGTTTTTATAACTTCTAATTTTCCTCATTATTAAAGATTTATAAGAATTTTATAGTATTTTTAAGTTATTTAAATACATCGATGTCTTTTGAGCTATCTTGCTATTAAGACAATGTTGACATTTATCGTTTAAAGTTTTGATGTTTATAACAAAATGTAGAAGTATATATATATATGTTGATATATTCACATTGATTATTGCTAATTAACCATCTATTCCTCTCTTCCGAGTTTACACCACGTCCGGACCAAATTAAACAGCGAAGATCACAGTAAAGAAAGTTTTAACTGATACTATTTCAACTCCCAGTTATTTGGATTCTTTTACCGTGAGTTGGGAACTGTAAATCGAAAGAAATCCGAGGCCAAGCCAAGCACCCGCCCAGCGCCCACCCCTCTCATAATACAGGCATGCATGTTGTAATAGCAATTCCAACATTTGTACTCACTTTATGCGTCTGAACGAATTTTCCATTTATTATTATTGGCGGCTTTAGATTAGATCTCCCTTCACCCCTATTCATTAAACCCTAGCTCGATCCTCCATCGCCACCGCGATCCAAGCTCCCTCTTACTTTCTCGCACTCAAGGTTCGATGCGCTAAATGCTAAATGATCTATCGGCTGAAATCTCTTTTGCTAAATGGTTTATTATGCTAGCTGATTGGTTAATTGGTTGATTTATGTACAGACGTGAGGAGTTTGAGTGATCTATAAGAATGCAGCACATTCCGGCAACGATCGAGGAGCAGTTGTTTCTGAAAGCGATTAGGGAAGAATGCTCGTGGGAGAATTTGCCCAAACGGCTTCAAGCAACCCTGAATTCTAAAGAAGAATGGCACCGGAGGTTAGTTAAACTTTGGATTATGCTACCTACACTTTATTTCACTTTTTCTTTTTACTGCATCTATAAGAATGATTTATAGCTTTGAAGAACTTCGTTATTTTGTTTTGGAAAGTAAGTTTAGGATCAATTTGCCGACAGAGCTGATTGTAACTGTCTGTTCCTTCTTCAAAGAGGAAATACTTACTTCATGCTTAATATATGATTGATGGATTAGTTAATCTTGTAGAGAGTTTTGTGAAATAATTCTATGATGTTAAACGGTTAATCGGAAATTTGAACTGGCATTACTCTTTTTTAGCCATTTGAGGGAAGAGCTTCTCGACTTAGGCAGACTGGACCTTTAGGCAATCCTACCGGGCATTAAGATTTTCCTTCTCTGAATATAAATTTGTGTAGAACGATTTTGCTAAATGCTTTGATGCAAAATCCGGCATTCAATTGTTACGTAATTTTTTTTGTAATAATCTTCTTTAATTTGGCATGGTTCTCTTGTTTAACCCTCTATAATGTCGTGAAGATATAAGCTCCTTAGGCTTTAGGAAATGCTTCTTATGGCGTTCCCGTGATTCCAAAGTAAATCGGATTCGGATGCTGGTGATTTTGAATCCTCTTTAGGACAGCAATTTAATTCAGCAGCTTAACAGAATATTGAATATAATGTTGTTTCAGTTTTCTCACGTTTTTCCAAATAACACTTCGTTTCTCTGTTAAAGCATGATACTGGTTTGTTGATTTCTAACATGCATTCTTAGTTGTGGTCCCAGGTTGAAATGAAATGCATTATTTTTTATCCTGATTACTCAATAGAATTGAGTGCCCCGTCTCTGTGTGCCTTCAGGATTAGTTTTCCATTGGTTGATCTTATCCATTTTTCCCTTTTCTTTTATGGTAACTCCATTTAGGATTATTGACCATTGTATCAAGAAAAGGCTCCAATGGAATACTTGTTTCGCTCGCAAAGTATGCAAAGAAAGTGAATATTATGAAGAGATGATGCGTTACTTGCGAAAGAATCTAGCGGTATGTATTATATAGAAAGTTTTGGGAAGTTTGTTTTAATTTCCTTTTATATGATTTGCTCTATAATATGTTTTTATGAAGAAATATTTTTTCTTATATGGTCAATATGGGAAGTTTGTTCACAATGATTTAAGAATATTTTTTACGCTCTCAAACAAACTTGAATGGAAGTATATAAATATTACTTCTCAAGTAAAAGCAGAACTATCATCATGAGAGACTGCATTTAAGTGCATGCCAGCGCATTCTGGGCTGGTGGGGTGGCTTTCATACCTTGATTGCTTGAATACATTCTCTAATAAAAAAATATTCCCATCGGTTGCAGTTTGTACAATATGTTGAATTACTCTCCCCTTCATTTTTTCTTGTACATTGCCAGTGGTTATTTGCTGTTCACTTTTTAAATTTCTTATTGCAGTTATTCCCTTATCACCTTGCGGAGCATGTTTGCCGTGTGATGAGAATATCTCCTTTCCGATATTACTGTGATATGATATTTGAGGTCATGAAAAATGGTAATTGCTCACTCCTATTTGGTTTTACCCAGCAACTTCATTTATCTGTATGATATATCTGATGGTAGAAAAGGGTTTTGGCTGAATTTTTGTGTATGAACATTAACCTTTCACCAGCTGTTACTGCTTTATAAATCAGTTGTTGGCTTCGTATATAGATAGGTACTGACCATTCCAGGCATTTCTTGTTGTTGACAGAGCAACCTTATGACAGCATCCCAAATTTCAGTGCTGCTGATGCCTTGAGACTTACTGGTATTGGGAGAAATGAATTTATTGATATCATGAACAAGTGCAGGTCTAAGGTACTGGATCAGATTTTTACAAATTCATGTGTGTAGCATTGGGCTGGTGAGCACCATGGTGGTTGCCTCTGCATGTTCTTGCTCCTTTATTATATGCGTTCCAAGTGATCCGGGTCAACTGGTCAAGTGCATGCACTTGTACACTGATAAAGACTCATTATCCTTGGAAATATGGCAGTTGTTTTCTTTCTTGGTGCAAATTTGAATCATGTGTTTATTCTGCCGTTTGTTGCCCTGATAATCTGATTTGCAAAATAGTATTTTGGGCTGCATTTTCTCATTACCTTGATGATAAAAGCAAAGCTAGTTGACTAGCCTCGCCTGGTCTAGTGGCCAGGCTTAAGGCCAGTCACCCTGTAAAGCAGGGGTTTGATTTGAACCGCTGACGTGTTTGTAAAAATTGAGTGTAAATACCACTGTGCTAGAGCAAATAAAAAAGCAAGGCTAGTCTGGTGAACAGAATCTGAACTACTTCCTTTGACAATTATATTCATTATTAAATACTCGAGAACAACAAAGGCAATAAGGAGATTTATTAAGCATGAATTTTGACCTGATGTAGTACAAAATAGGGTGATTTGCAAACTGGTTAAGCTCTACTATCCCCCTAGAATCATTGGTTGTAGATAGGTTAAATAAAGTTTTCATTATTTTGTCATATCCAATTAAACCATTCTAATTGTTGAAATGATTTAAGTTGCTTGTCTTTTTCCAGATACTTTTGATGGCATTATTTGTTCTGCATTTTGCAAGCTAGATCATATTTATATCCATTATAGTAACTTTGTTGTTGTCTTACCTATTGTTTATTTATCTGGAGCTATCCAGAAAATTATGTGGAAGCTGAACAAATCGATTGCAAAAGAGTTGTTACCTACCCAGCCTGTGGACTTTCCAATTGAACCTTGGTGGGGAGTTTGTCTTGTTAACTTTACCCTAGAAGAGTTTAAGGTGAGGTTTCTGATGGTTCCTTGTCTTATTATCTAAAGAGTCTTATCAGATTAACTTCATGTTGTGCCAAGATCAGACAGTTGTACTTGTCTTTGATGGTCTAAACTGTAACCTAACTTGACATTGTGCCATTATCTAAAGAGTCTTTGATGCTTTTGTAGAAATTGTCAGAAGAAGAAATGGCAACAATAGATAAAATCTGCAAGGAAGAAGCTAATGCATTTATCCTGTTTGACCCTGACATCATAAAAGGTCTTTACCGACGTGGATTGGTCTATTTTGATGTCCCTGTCTATCCAGATGACCGATTTAAAGGTTAGCTTTGCTTTCACAATTTTTCTGCCAAAATGGTGGCTTTCTACTTATCCATCTTTACCTCTAAATTATAATTGTTAATTTTCAAGTTTTTCAGTTGCAAGGGCTAAAAATAGACTTACTCTTTTGCTTATTAATAAATTTTATCTTATTCATGTAATTAGGTAAATACATGAGAATTTTCTTTGTGAATTTAATATACTCTGGAGGATGGACTACTTTCGGTTTTGCGGAAATATGCAACCCCACCCCCCTTCCCCCCTTCCCCCCTTCTCTCATCATTTTCAGAACAAAAATTAGGAACTATATAACTCTTTGCAAGTGAAGGAGACTGCAAGTTCGTAGAAAGACACGTTGAAGTAGGCTGCTTTGAAACAGCTTGTCTTTGTATTAGGATTAAAGCTTTGACTACATTTTCCAATTTTTTCCTTCCACAAATTTAACTTTTGACATGAAAATCGCTCAATGTTTTTACTCATGTTGGGTCATTGTTGGTGTTAACTGGGGGTAATTCAAAAATTGAGGTATAGTCAGCATTCTGACTTTTGTTGATTGATTAACTTTATTGAAAAGTAAATTTCTATTTAACTTTCATATTTAAGACATTCTGCTGTTTCCCCCATGTTTTTGCATGAGTTGATCAGACACCTTGCCTGTAATTAACCAACAGTCCAACCAGTCGCAAGGAGAGAATTAATAGATTTCTAGTTCGGGGTTTTTAGTCTCTCTCAAATGAAACATTGAACTCTAGTTCCACGGAGTACTCCAAGTGTGCTTGTTCTCCGTCGTCCTTAATGCTTGCCAATCCAAGTATTTGTGAAATAAGCAATTACTCCCACGGCATAAAATGAAGAGAGATGGTTTTTCAACAGACCTTCTTGAATGACTGTAAACGCTTAAGTTCCTGTTCAAAATCCACTTGCATTTTGACTTTTGAGACATAGAGATGGACTGAAAAACACATTCCATTGCATTATCATGGGTGTTTTACAGTGAATGAGGGGGTCAGCCAAGCATTCTTCTTAGTGGCCTTGTGGTTTTTTCCCCTAAAAGATGTATGATATTGAAAAGTATTAGTCATCTATTGTTTTTTTTTTTCCCCATTTTAAGGATGCTATCTGTATAGATGTTTATGCTGTTGCAAGTTCTCTAGTGTGAAAATTTTCTGGATTTCAGATCATATTGGATATTAATTCTGCTTCCCGCTGCTTAAATGTGTTTTTTTAATTGGTTGAGGGAATAGCAAGGTAGCTTAACACCTCTGCTTGAGTCATGTTCAGATTTCTGAGTTGATTTACTAATACTACTGTAGTTCAGTTTCTAGGCTTGAAGGGTTTGTTTCAAACAAGGAGCAGTCTTATGAGGATCCTATTGAGGAGTAAGTTGTTCTCTGATCTGATCTTTTAGGTATTTCAATGTTGTTTGGTTGCAACAGAATGTAGATTTTTAATGCTTGTAATTGGACTTTTTAGGTTGCTGTATGCAGTTTTTGTTGTTTCAAGTGAGAATGCAACTGTTGCTGAGTTGGCAGCAACCTTACAAGCAGATCTTTGTCAACTGCAGGCTGCTGCATCTTTTGTTTGTCGCTTGGGATGGGCCGTTAAAGTAATTGATCCAGCATCTGTGCTTCAAGAAAGCACAAGTGTACCTCCTCACGGTGTCAGCCTTGCAGACGAAGACGATGCATCCCTCGCTAGTTCAACCTCTGCAAATATGTCTAATGATGGTGAGGTGGCTCCGCAAGGAGACTTTTGGGGTACAGAAAACTATGGGCCTCATACTGGTGATGTTCGGGTTGCTTTTGTTGTTGATGCTAATATAACATCTTATCTTATGATGGGCTCTGTTTCACCTGGTTAGTTACCTCTGCCCTTTATCCTTTTAAATATCTAGCTTAGAGGTCATTCTCACGTTGAATATGCCCCGAAAATTGATCTTTTTTTTTTTTTTCTGGAATTCATAACAGATTAATGCTAAATAACAATTTGTTTGGCATACCTGCCATTTACTTACGATGCTTAAATTTTTATAAATAAGAATTCAAAATGAACTAAAATTTTGAGCATTATCTTGATTTGGTTGCTGTATACAAAGCAGGCCACAATTTTAATTAGGAGCTGTAGACTGTACGGATGCAAAGTGGCCATAATATTTGATGGCTCCTGACTGGTCTCTGTACCTGGGTTAGTGTAGGAGCCCTTTGAATGTTATTGTGTAAGTGTTATTGGTTCTTTACATGAGTCCCACTTCATTTAGGAGTTCTTTGGATGTAACAGTGATTTGCATCTAGTCTAGTCTTTAAATGCTGGTAGGCGGTAGCAATGGCAATGTTCAATGAAATACTTGAGAGCAGTGTTTCACTTTTATCAATCATTATGCTTATGTAGAGTTGTATGTGTGAGAAAGCATATCAACAGATGCCTACATCATCTAGTAGAAATGTTTTGAAAAAAAGATAATAGACATAAATTGATTCATAATTACAGTCCAATTGCTTTAGGCACTAAATGACCACATCAAGAGCATTTTTTGCTTGCTGGAACTGTTGTGAAAGGGCTGTCCGGTTGAAATTATTTGAACTAGCTAAGAATGTCTTTTCTGCGCTTAAAGTTTTATTCTATCTGTCTATTGGCCTTTTCTTGCAGATCTTTTCAAAAGTTTCAGTTTGGAGCTTTATTTGGTTTCAAGAAGTTCATTTTTCAAAAAACTTTTCTTAAAATTAAAAGCTGATTTTCCAAAACCTTGTTCAGCTTTCTAGAGTAGAAAAGTTGCTTCAAGCTAGGCCAGCACACACTAACTTGTTATCCCGTGATGGTGGGTATTATGGGGCAGGAACATGGACATTGTAGTCATTCTACCTTACATCTGATGATGATCAGACAGGTTCCAGTGTTATAGCTTTTGATTTATATCATCTGCATGTACTTACTGATCCTCTTCTGTGACATACTTTGTATGTCCTCTTACGGATTGTTTTGCAGGATTGAAATCTCATGCTGTGACGTTATATGAAGCCGGAAAATTAGGTCATGCTAGCATTGCAGATCTTTGCAAAGACCTGAGCACGTTAGAGGGAACAAAATTTGAGGGAGAGTTGCAGGAATTTGCAAATCATGCATTTAGTCTCCGCTGTGTCTTGGAATGTTTACTATCAGGTGGAATTGCCAGTGATGCTAGAGCGGTGGAAATTGGTGATAGAATGGGAGTGTCAGCTTCTGGCTATGATGAGTCCACTCCAATAGTTGATACCTCATCAACTGATATATCGGAACAATGTGCTACTAATGAAACTGGAGATATTATTAATGATACCCATACTTTAGAAACATCACAGCAAGGTTCTGTAGCTGAAGCCATCAGTGATGACAGTTTTGATACCTTATCAAAAGATGGTAATCTCTCAAGTGAGGTTCACAAATTAGATCTGAATGTCCAGATTGATGAAAAGCTGACACAGATAGAAGGGCTTGACACAGGAAAAGCAACTTCGAGGAGGAAAAAGAAATATCGAGTGGATATACTCCGCTGTGAAAGCTTGGCTGCTCTGCCAAAGGCAACCTTAGATCGGTTATTTCTTCGGGACTATGATATTGTTGTGTCTATGATTCCTCTGCCAACTTTGTCTGTTCTTCCTGGATCGACAGGTCCCATTCATTTTGGTCCACCCTCCCACTCATCTATGACACCATGGATGAAATTGGTGCTATATTCCACAGTAGGTAGTGGGCCTTTATCAGTTGTTCTGATGAAAGGACAATGTCTGCGCATGTTGCCTGCACCATTAGCTGGTTGTGAAAAAGCCCTGATATGGTCTTGGGATGGTTCGACAATTGGAGGCTTAGGTGGAAGGTTTGAAGGAAATTTAGTTAAAGGGACTGTACTTCTACACTGTATAAATTCACTTCTAAAATACTCTGCTGTTATAGTGCAGCCCTTCAGCAGATATGACCTTGATGCTTCTGGAAAAGTTGTTACACTGGACATACCCTTGCCCCTTAAAAACTCTGATGGCTCAGTTGCTCCTATAGGCAACGAGCTGGGACTATCTGTAGAGGAATGTACAAAATTGAATGATCTATTGAGTGATTTGGCTCACAAGATAGAGTTATGGACGGTTGGTTACATCCGCTTATTAAAACTTTTTAAAGAAAGAGAGTCAGATCATTTTGCCCCTGATGAGGAGAAGTATGAATGGGTTCCACTAGGTGTTCAATTTGGGATGCCTCTTTTCAGCCCTAAACTATGCAATAGTATATGTGAAAGGGTTGTTGCATCCTGGTTACTACAAGCAGATTCACTTATTGAGCATCACGATTCAATGCAAAGCATACGTAAAAGGTTGCGTGATGTTTGTGCAGAGTATCATGCAACAGGTCCTGCAGCAAAACTACTTTACCAAAAGGAGCACCAAAAGGATCATACAAAGGAGACATGGAAACAACTTATGAACTATGCTAGTGGAAGGTGGAATCCACTAATAGATCCTTCATCTCCTATTTCTGGAGCATCTAGTGAGCATCAAAGATTAAAACTTGCCTGTCGACAGCGTTGTCGGACTGAAGTTTTGAGCTTCGATGGTAGCATTCTGAGGTGTGTTTTGCCTACTTACCTTTTTTTTTCCTCTTAATGTTGTCTTCTCATTGCATTTGGTTGTGTATTGATTATTTTGAATTATCTTTGTAGATCATATGCTCTAACTCCTGTATACGAAGCTGCCACTAGACCCATTGAAGATTCCACACCAGTACCTGCAACAAAAGTTGATCCGGAGGAGACTGACAGCAAAGAAGTAATCCTTCCTGGTGTTAATCTTCTTTTTGATGGTGCTGAGTTGCATCCCTTTGACATAGGTGCTTGCCTGCAGGCTCGCCAGCCGATTTCCTTAGTAGCAGAGGCAGCATCTGCCTCTACCTCTTTTGCAATCAAACAGGCTTTATAAAATCTTGTATGAGAAGTGTAGATAGAATATTTGTCGCGAATACTGACCCATTGAAGTTATTGGTGTCCTTCACACTTCATTATTCTAGTTATCTGCTTCGTCTACTTCATTTTTGAAGTCATTCTATGGGCTATCTAGCAGTAACATCAAAGGTAAATATCAATATCTTTTCTAATGTATGGTACTTATTTGTTTTGTTGATTTGATCTATCTATGCATTTCCTGAAAGGTCTTTCAATTACTCCTATTTTGGATAATCAGTTACAAAGTGGCCACATAGCTGCCCTAGGATCATCACTTACCAGTGCTGCAGAATGCAGAGAAGCTTACTTTGTTGTATCTATGAGGCTTAATTGCAATATCTTATAAATTTAGTGTTAATTTGATTTTATATATTTTTCTTTGTTCTTCATTGTGAGATGCAATCAAGGTATATGGCATGCATGAAGTTCACGGATCTTTTCTTAGAATTTTTCCTGTGTTTTTCAAGAACTTAAGATTAGATGACAACTATAAATCCTAGCCCCTTGCTGCTTACATCGATAAATGACATGAGTGCTGATTTTATCTTTACTGGCATGACTGCAGATGCTCCATGTCGCTTCAAGGCTGCTCTTGCATTGCTGCGGGTTTTGACTTTTGAATGCCTTCTGGGAGAAAAGGGAACGCATATTTGTGACTAGTAGGCTGATTCCCCTTTTTTTTTTAAAACCTTGGTCAACCCACTTTGATTACGGAGACCGTACTCTTGGTGCTTGTTGGATGGGAGAAACGATAGAATGTCAGTTTTGCACACGATATGTATGTAGGAAAATGAGTCAATTTGTTTTTTTTTTTTTTTAACCTTCACAAATGTATACAGTTCTAGCTGTCTGCTTAAGTTGCATAGAATTCTTATCTGAAATTTTTGTGCTAATTCTTGTATGTAGAACAGAAACCCTGTTGCTGTAAGAAGAGCTGATTTACACTCAACATATTTGAAGAAAGGGGGTATGCATTGTTATAGTGAAAATTGCTCTCTATCTCTGGTTATGTTTTCTTTCATGAGCTCTTTGGTTTTGGTGCCAATGGTAGCGGGTGGAATGGTTCCGAAAAGAATCACTATTATTGAATATAGGACACAACCTATGTGCATTTCTTTAGGTGCATTTCAAGTATCCAATAGAATAGAATATCGTCATATATCCTAAGCTTTTAGAAAAAGAAAAGAAAAAGTTAAATGCTTAGTGATGTAAATAGACACATGACAATATCTTATTAGGTGTTTACATGAAATGCACTTAAAGAAAATGCATCTAAGATCTATCCTTAAATATATCTCATGATTTGCTACTTTGCTTGAAAAGGAGGAAGCTTTTGAATCTTTCCTTCTCAGATTTAGATTTTCAGCAATTCTACTTTATTTTATAGATTCAAAGCACAATATACATTTCTTTACAGGGCCACTGTTGCATTTCCTTCCAAATGCATCAACCAAATCCAAATCTTCCTCTTTTTTTTTTCTTAATACTTTATACTAGTACTATTTAGTAGTATCTACGAAATGAAAAAAAAAAAAAAAATAACGGAATTGTTAGCCTTCAGTTTACCCCAGCCCCATGCGTTGGGCTGACCTCCACTCACGATGATTAAAGATATTTTTATAAGATAGAAAGATCCAATCTATGATTTTGTATTGAATGAATGAGATTTTCAGCGGCCAACAGAAAAAAGATAAAATCAGATTTTTGAGGAAGTTTGCAAAAGAAACACGTGTGCTGTCTGCTGTGACGTGACATTAATAAAAGTTTCCCGAAAGGCCAAGTGTTGCGCTTCCGTTCACGTGGCAGACCGGAAGGAGGGAAGCATTCTCTTGCTTCCATGCCGCTCGCGAAACGGTAAATCAGTCACTCCTTAACATATAGAGACACAGCAATAAACAGAAACACAAGTCTCCCGCACTTTCACTCAGGGCCCCCGTTTGGTATTTTTATTAAAAAATTATTATAGAAACTAGAAAGAATGATTTTATAAAAATTTGTATTTTCACCTTTTTATGAAAAAAATCATAAAAAAATTGAAACTTTTGATTCAAACAAACGACCTCTCACTTCAAACTTCAACTCAAACTTTCAATCCCTCAACTTTTGTTTTCAATTTGCTTGGCTCTTTTCTCTCTTTTTGATACTCCTATGTGAATGTGAATATTCGTCACATTTGTTGCTTCACTCTTGGAGTTTGGATCAACTTTTTCTTCTTTCTTTCCGTGCCTTGATCTTTTCTGTTTCCAGAAAGAAAAGAAAAGAATAGAATATAGTACAAAGCAAAGATGCTAAACTCGTCATTTTTATCCGAATCAAATTCCACCAAGTTTGCTTTGTTCACTTCAGCGTTTTCCTCAAATGCCACCTCTTCTTACCGCGGAGCTTCTTCTCTTCTTCAGATGGGGTATGCTCTTCTTCTTCTTCTTCTTCTTCTTTATTTCTTTTCTTTAAAATATATATTATGAATGGGTGATTTCTGGTATATATCTTGGTTATATTATATGCATTTGGATTGCTTAAAGTTTAGAGGTAAATAATAAAAGCTAAATCCGCGTTTTTAAAAGGATGGGTTGAATTCTATAGCGTTAACTGTTAAGCTCTTGTAAGATCAATGATGAAAAGCGTTGAAGCGTCATGTCTTAGTTGGGACGAATTCTTATAATGATTAGGTAATTAAGTATGGGTACCCGGCAAGATGGTGTATGTTCAAATGGGTTGATTTCTGCATCTTTAGCTTTTCAGTTTGGCCATTTATTGACCTCTGGTAGTGACACTGTAGATTGAAGTGGAGTAGAAACGCATCAAGTAGCAGCAGCGGGCAAGGACTTTCAAGTAAGGCATGTCTATGCTTATAATCATGACTTTCAATCTGACTTTTTGCGTTTTTTTAATAAAAAAAATGAAATATGACTGAGTTTCTGGGTACATTGCAAGCCAAGGAGCCGTGTCAAGCATAGGACGACTAATGTCTATGGGCATCAGGCTCGAGAACGTGTACTTGAGGTATTTTAATCACCTGAACTTGTTATTCTTCATTCTATTTGTCTGCAGTATTCAAATGTGCTAGTTATTTGTCTGATATGTAGTTGGTATTGCTCTTCTGCTTCCCCTGCTCATGTATAAGAAGTAAACCTTTGTGGATGGTGCATGGAATGTTTCCAGATGACATCTTCATGTTAAATTGAAAAAATGTTTTCCTGCTAAATGAAACTCTCTTTTATTATGCTCACTTCTTTTTGGCATATAATTTCCAGGAAGAGGCCCCTGCAATGTCAGAAACCACTCCATTTAAAATTTTCCCAGGACAGGCATTTCCGTTGGGTGTATCAGAAGTTGATAACGGGATAAATTTTGCCATCTTTTCGCAGCATGCAACCTCAGTTACACTTTGCTTATCACTTCCTCAGAGGTGACACTGCATTTTCTATTGCAGCTTTTATTTTTGGCTCTGCTTAATTAGTTTACAACCTGAGCTTGTGTAAATCCATTATCCACTAATATGTATCTCCTTATGTTGTTTATTCTTTATAATACATTTTCATTGGGAAATCTATATAAAAGTTTCTTTATATTTGTAGCATTTATCAAACTAGAGAAAGAAAATTCTACATTATTGTTAATACTGTTGATGAACAGTGATGTGTTGTATATCTTAGGGGAGAGCTTGACGGCATGACTGAATTTTCCTTCGACCCTCGTGTCAACAAAACTGGAGATATTTGGCACATATGTATTGAGGTGGTATCTCTATAAGGATGCTTGAAGCTATTTCATGGTTTTTGAATTAGTGTCAAATTTTCTTATTATATTGTCCTCTATATCCATTCATTCAACCGCTGAATCACTGGCTTAGCCCTCTAGTCATCATCTAGTACAATTTTGTGATCGCAGCATTGAAATGACTCTCAAAATGTAGGATTTGCCTCGGAGCAACGTCCTTTATGGTTATCGGATGGATGGTCCCAAAGATTGGGACAAAGGCCATCGATTTGACAGCAGCAACATGCTTATAGATCCTTATGCGAAGCTAGTAGAAGGCCGTCGACATTTCGGAGATCCGAAGCATAAATTATCAAAATTTCTTGGAACTTATGAGTTTGATAGCTTGCCTTTTGACTGGGGAGACAACTACACTCCCCCAAACATACCTGAGGTATGTGCAAAATAGTTTGTTGTCGTATCAATTCTACTGTTTGATTAATCATTCACTCACTTACTCTTTTCTTTCTCTTATTTTTCAACTTTATTTGATATGTGCTCTGAACTAAATTTGTATCTTATTTCTTGTATGTGCATCCCATGCACTTTATGATATTAAGTAATCCTCAAATCCTACAGCTTTGTTTACAGTTGAAGTCTTCAACTTTGTGTTTGTTTGTGTTTCATCTCTTCAATGAATAATTCTGCAGCTCAACTTATATGAGACTTGCCACTTTCTTTGCAGAAAGACCTTGTTATATATGAAATGAATGTTCGTGCATTTACTGCTGATGAATCTAGTTTCTTGGATCCAAATGTACGTGGAACTTACGCTGGTCTGATTGAGAAGGTATTGATTTATCACATTATGCCCTATCACATGCTAACAAATTGCTTTCAAATAAAGAATGAATTACTTTATATCTAAAAAAATTGTGTATGTAGTTCAATCTCAACCTGTTGTTAGTTATAACCATTATTTGAACAATATTAGCATAGATACTCAAAATTGACATGAACATAGATTTTGGTATAAGATGTGGTCTTTAGGTCAGTGAATCCTAGAAGGAAGGATTTGCCATACCTGTAGTGTTGATGCTTTCTTCCTCAAATGAAGTCCATTGTCAGTAGAGACAGTAACTATTTGGACTCTTACTATGCTTACATCTATCTGTCAGTGAATCCTAGAAGGAAGGATTTGCCATACCTGTAGTGTTGATGCTTTCTTCCTCAAATGAAGTCCATTGTCAGTAGAGAAAGTAACTATTTGGACTCTTACTATGCTTACATCTATCTGACAATTCTTTGGTAAAAATGTTTAGATTCCACACCTTCTGGAACTTGGAATCAATGCAGTGGAGTTGCTGCCTGTCTTTGAGTTTGATGAGTTTGAGTTTCAAAGGCGCCCCAATCCTAGAGATCACATGGTAACTAGAATCTTTACTCTTATCTGCTTTGTCCTTAATTACTTAGTGTATCATGTAAGAAACTGCAGTGTTTTTCTGTCTGTTGGAACATATAAAATTTGAATACTTTTGTGAATGCTCCACCGCTCCTTTTAGTGTTGCTCATTTTTGTTCATAGGTTCTAATCAGTAGATAATTTGCACTGAAGTTGGAACCTTCAGGTACTATTCATAGATTGAAGTAGTTATACAACTTTGTGGATTGTGTTCATAGGATTCCAACTACTTGATGAAATGCCATGCCTTTTGATAACAGATTTTAGTGGTTTATTCATAGAACTTCTCAAGTAATGATCCCTTCCGCTTGGATATCCAAGAAATGAAATTATCTGGAAAGTATTCGGTTTCCTACTAAACCAAATATCTGGATTGATTTTCTAGGACCAAGGTCCTTTAGGGTCTCTTGTTGGTGAATAATACAAAAGCATGTTCAGGATTTTGACTGGAACTCCCTGAAGGCATAAGTTTTGCTGGGTTGCAAGGCCCTCGTCAAACAATTTTCTTTTTTGGGTACTTATATAAAAGTCTTTGCAATTCCCCTTTTTTATATTGCTATACTAGTGCAAGTCAACCATGGTTAGTTGGTGACATTTATCATGACGATTCTGTTGCAAGATCCCAATTGAAAAATAACTTGAAAACATTGTTTATATATGTAATTATTTGAGCTGTGGGTGATTTGGTTGCTTGGATATATTCCTTTGTACTTAAATTTGTGGTGAAAATTTAAGAATACTAAAACTCTATTTGTTCTTTTCTTGAGATTAATACCTGGGGTTACTCAACAATAAATTTCTTTGCTCCTATGAGTCGTTATGCTAGTGGTGGTGGAGGAGCTGTTAGTGCTTCTCGGGAGTTCAAAGAAATGGTTAAAGCCTTGCATGGGGCTGGAATTGAGGTAAATGTGTTTTATGCTAATCTATACTTGGTGGCAATGTAATTTCATTCTTCTTGTTTCCAATGGAAGTGTGAAATATTGCACATTATAGTGTTCAAGTGAGTTTTATTTTTATACAGGTCATTTTGGATGTTGTCTATAACCACACCAATGAAGCTGATGATGAACATCCTTATACCACTTCTTTTCGTGGCATAGACAACAAGGTGAATGTTTCTATCCTTTATTTTCTTCTTACCTTTTTTCCCCAATGATGATAATAAGGTGTTTTGTCTCTTCAGTTTCTGGAAATCATGTTCCTTATTCTTAAATATCTGATTGATGTAATATATTTGCCTCACAGATTTTCTCTTTGTATTCTACTTATTTGTTTGCAGGTTTATTACATGTTGGACTTAAACAACAAAGGCCAACTGCTAAACTTCTCCGGCTGTGGTAATCGAGTGCTCTACTTGGCTTCTTTTTTGCCTTTCTGATGAGTTTATTCAATTATATCTTTCTAGATGTAGAACTGTTACATTCTTTCCTAACAAATTATTCCCTTGCATATGTGTAAATGTTCCATTGCAAGTCTCTTGTTATCATATTGGGACTGCTTTTCTGATTATTTTATATGATATCTTAAATTTTCTCCTTTCTAGGTCTTGCATAGCTACTCACATGATTCTGCCCGTCTTTATATTACCTTATAAAGATATCTCCCATCTTTCATCACTGGAATTTAGAAAGAAAGTAAAAACTGAATCTTTATGGATATCTGAAACAACTGGGAAGTAAGTGATTAGGAAGTAGCAGAGTATGAAACGGTTGTTAGTGAATAAGAGCCCAGCCCTCAGTTTTTATGTAGACATTGAGTTACTACTTTAATTCGGTCCAGTTAATAATTGAGCATCTTTTTTCTACTTTCAACATCTTATGGTCTCCTGTCTTGATGTCACTGAAGTCAAGGGTCAAGATCTTGCATCTACATAACATATCGGCTGAATGTGATCCGGGCTTGGCTTTTGAATTTTTCTTTTCTATGATAAAGACTTTAAATTTTTTAACACTGGTGTTTCCAGTCACTTAGAGTTGATGCCTGTGAAGTTTAGAAATTCATCTTGCATAAGTATTATGGTTTGACTCATGCATGAGTTATAAATCTATCCTCTCTTTCTAGTGTTTTTGTCTCTATGACAATGATTCAACATGTGAATTATGACATATAAAGTTGATTCAGATGCAAGAAATGTTGTTCTTCAGGGAATACATTTAACTGCAATCATCCTGTCGTCATGGAGCTCATACTTGACAGCTTAAGACATTGGTATGTGCAAAAATCCCATAGTAACTCATTGCTTTTCTGCTAACAGTTTAGAATTTCTCTGAAAGGATTATGAAAAGTTTTGACAAATTGTAAATAATGTCTTTTGATTGTTTTGTATTAAAATAATTTGAGATGAAGTGCTGCTGTGTTTTTGCATTTGACAGATTAGTAACTCAAGAAAGTTTGAGCTGGCTTGACATACAAACTTTATTATTGAAATGTCTTTTCTAGTTTGAGAAACTTCAATTCAAGAAGGCAAAACAGAAAAAACTCAGCTAAAGTATGAAACACTATTGATTTGCTTCACTTGGATAATCTGCTTTTAAGTCAGCCAACATACTTTAATCACTTCTGGAGCATAATGTTCCACATATTATTTCAGTCACTTATGTGTGTATTATCTTTCAACCATCAAGTTGAAGTTGATATTTATGTAATGAATACCTGTTTTTCTAGAGTTCCTTACTGAATGCCAAAAATTGCCAATATTTGGTGAAACATACAGATATCTTTGTTATTAATTGACATGTTCTTATCTTTGCTGTTACCCAATGCAGGGTTATTGAATATCACATAGATGGATTTCGGTTTGACCTAGCTAGTGTACTTTGTCGAGGAACAGATGGTTCTCCACTTAATGCTCCTCCACTTATTAGGGTATGTGAATTAAATGCCGTATGACTATAGTTGAGTAATGCAACATATCTTCCTTATGGAAAGTATGGAGGTTTAAAGACCAACCCCTTTGACATAACATGGTAGAGTACAATTTAACAGCCAGAACTACGGAGGATATTGTTGATTAGATTTATTCATCTATTCTAAATGATTGTCACAAAAGCACTGCTGGTTATTTGTGCTAACATGCTGAAGTTTCATCCAGAGGAAAAAGCTTTCAAATTTTGTGAACTGCAATGCTTGCCTCCATTTGTTCTGAGATGTTAATTTGAGTTAGTTTGTAAATTGGGACTCCGATATAGATTTATTGGTTGTATAGTTGGCTCACATTCAAAAGTGATGTTGCTTCTGTGAGATCCCATTTTGTTTAACTCTTGACCTCCACCTTTTTTTTTGGGCAGTGTTTTGAAAAATTAAGGTTGCATTTTGTTGTTTTGACTTGTTATCTCATTTCTTTCAATGAACCAGGCAATCGCCAAAGATTCTGTCTTATCAAGGTGCAAAATTATTGCTGAACCTTGGGATTGTGGAGGACTCTATCTTGTTGGTAGTTTTCCTAATTGGGACAGGTAATTTGTTTAAAAAATTTATGTTTCGTATGTTTGTTTGTGGAACTAGAGTGTTTAGAGCATGTAAAGAACAGCCACTAGTTGAGAAGACTTCTTCTCTATTTCACTTTTAAATAAAATTTAGCCTCTTCTTCTTGCAGTCGATGTTACCGAAAACATGACAGACTAATAGTAGTGAGCAGTAAATCTAGTTATTGAAACCTCAAGTGAGATTTTTGTCACTTTTGGAACCTTAAGAAACATACATGCAAATTGCTTTTTGGCGTTCTCCTCCCTTTTTAATGTCTATATTCTATTGTGGATGACAATTACTTACTTAGATGCTTTCTTTCCTAATTTACAATTTAATTATCATGATTAAAGTATCCCAAATAAAATATCTTGGTTTTACATGTCTGAAGTTGTCACTGTATATCTCCCAGTTGCATGGTTTTGTGATTTATCAGATATCTTTGCCCTTGGCTGTCTACTTCAAACAAATTCTTTCTGGAAAGCTTTCTTCGATACATATGATCCCTTTCTCTATCACTTACAAAATTTCTGTTTTGCAGGTGGGCTGAGTGGAATGGAAAATACCGTGATGATCTAAGGAGGTTTATAAAGGTAACACATATGGAACATATCTTAATTAGATGAATCTACAAGTAATTCCCATTGGTTATATGATTTTAATAAACATTTTAAAATCAATCTCCATTTGATTGCTTAGCGTACTACAAATATCAACCATTACTAAGTCTCATAGGCTCCCTTCTGGTCCATCTCCAACCACAAGTTATTCTTAGACAATCTGAACATTTTTTTTCCTTGAAAGGAACACATGCTTTCTCCTTTTGTATCAGTTGAATGCAGAAACATGAACTTAAAAGTTAAAGAGAAGCAAACTTAACCAAGTTTTTCTTTTTTGGCTCCATTTGCCTAGGGTTCCTTGCTGGAAGGGTGTGAAGCACCTTGACTGCACTGCACAAGATATTGCAGTATCCCTTGTCATTTTCTAAGAAATTCCAATATCAGCATCTATGTAGTTCTATTTATTTCCGTATCATGTTTATCAACGGCTTGAGATTGTACGTTGGAGAAGTGGAGTTTTTCAGTTTTATTGACCTATGGTAGGATTTATGTGAAGTTCAAAGTTTCAATAATTTAAACCATGCTCTTGTTTATGGCACAAAAAAAAAAAAACCATGGTGTTGTTAATTGCCATTTTGCACGTTGACCATCTTGGGTATAAATTATCAGTTGCTATTTGGAATCTAAGGATGAACTTCCATTATATAGGGTGATCCTGGCATGAAAGGAACATTTGCAACTCGTGTTGCTGGATCTGCTGACCTCTTCAAGGTAAGTGTCAGATGAGTCATGAAATTGATGATTGCAAATAAGCAGTGGTGCCATATCTGTGATGAAAATCATTAAGTAGCATACAGGTTTCCCATTTTATAATTCTGTTGCTTAAAAAATATTAATACTCACAAAGTTATATTATAGATGAAACTTTATAATTGCTTAGCAATACTCAGCCACAACTTTGCAGCCTCAATGTTCAATTTTTGAAGTTGATGTTTTATACTTGTGTGTTGGTTGGTATCTTTACAACAAATTAATACAGGACAAAGAGAAGTTGCTTGAAGAATTAAATTATTTAAGACATCATTAAATTGCTTTTTATTATTGTTTATGAACTCTATTTTAATTGAAAGGATAGGGATTTCAAAGTCATTTGGTATTTGAGAATAATATCAGTTTTTAGGGTGTTGTATTTTTTGACCTCAAGATTTAAATGTTACTTGATATTGACTGCTTTACCTTTTATCTGTTTACTTTTTACTTTCCCTCAACTTTCATGGTTGAAATTTATCTCTAAATGTTACTTGATATAGACTGCTTTAGCTGTTATCAGTTTACTGTCACCTTACTCCAACTTTCATGGTTGTAAATCACCTTTTGCGTCATTCCACAGATAAATAATCGCAAACCATATCATAGCGTTAATTTTGTTATTGCACATGATGGGTTCACTCTCTACGATTTGGTTTCATACAATTTTAAGGTATGTCGATATTCAGGGCACCAATCAAAGTTTTAGCAGTTCCTAGTGGGCATGCTGATTTCAAGTTATTTTTGTTTTGACAGCACAATGAGGCCAATGGAGAAGGTGGAAATGATGGAAGCAATGACAATTTTAGCTGGAATTGTGGCTTCGAAGGTATGTAAAAGGGTTTTTCTTTTTTTGACAAAAAATTTTTATATTCTATATATATATTTTTTAATTTTGAAAACCTTTGCTATCTTTGTTTATGCATGCATAAATTATAGCTGTGGATCATCCAAGAGGCTTCAAAGCTTATCTGGAGTGGAACTAGATTTCTGCCACATTAATATGTGCATCTTGCTCTTTGTCATCTTCATTAATTTATAAAACTATTATTCATTGATATATTTTTGCTCTCAAGGGAAAAGATGAAATTCAATAGCCTTAAATGATGAGCATTGTTAAGAGTTTGCTTCTCATGGTCATGATATGCTTCTAGTAATGCACCTATCCTCTCCTTCATGATATTTTATCACCAATTTTTATGTGATGTCTTGTAATGTCAAATTGTGGCATCATCTTTGCTTTCCTTTTTGATTTCCCATTCATGGCATTAATTCCTAGGCCTAGCAGCCTGGTTCTCAGAAGTCTGAACCATTCAGATTGTGACAAATTAAAAATTGTAATAATCTGATCCCATTATTCGCTTGGCAAGTGTCTTTAATTTGAATCCATAGAGTGTCTTAATTTGTTGTTAACAATCTCATGTGAACAAGATTTTCCTCATTACTCTGTACTAGGAACTTAAATATGATCCTTTGAGGGCACGCTAACCGTAATGCTTATTTTCCATAGGAAGGGCAAACAACCCAAGTTGCCTTTTGTACTAGTTAAACATAAATCAGTCGTTAACATATCAGTACTCATTAATAATGTTGTTGTAGATTCATGTTCATTCAACAGATTTCTTTCATTTCAAATTTGTCATGTCTTGAATTTCCATTTCCAGAATTATGGAAGTTTTTTAAGAGACTATGTTTAATGATCTATCAGTTATTAAAATTTTGTTCCATCTCTTAACTCCCCCTTTTTTCTATATTTGGACAGGAGAAACTGACAGTGCTGATATTAAAGCCTTGCGCTCCCGGCAAATGAAAAATTTTCACTTGGCGTTGATGATATCACAGGTGAAGATATTAGAAAGCCATTGCCTGCATTGTATGCCTGGTGGAATCTTTTTAATTTTGGCTTGTCAGAAGCCACGAGCTTCAGCTTTATTAATGTTCTATGAAGTGGGGTTAAGCTCTTTGAAACTAATGATGTTAAAGATTTCCAGAAGTTTCATTTCTTTCTTTCTCTGGGTCTGGTTCTTTTGTTTGTTCTAGTTAATTATCTAACCTGTCTTCCTTTTTTTTTTGGCCAAAATCTAACCTGTCTTCCTTAGATAGTCAGTTACGAGGTTCCAGACCTATCCTCTTCAAGTTCCCCTCTATCTGTTTAATCACTGTCTATTTAGAAGTTCTGTTGATTTTTGCTGTTAGATATCAATTGTTTGCTTTATACTACCTCTGAAATTGTGAGAATGTTACTATTTTAGTATAATATTTGAGTGCATCTTAATCAGGGAACACCAATGATGCTGATGGGTGATGAATATGGGCATACACGATATGGGAATAACAATAGTTATGGGCATGATACTGCTATTAATAATTTCCAGTGGCAGCAGGTAAGGTTTTATCATTTATGAGTTTCCTGGCAGTGTAAATCCATATAGAACTTGCTTGATGATATTCTTTTTGTTAAAGCAGTTGGATGCCAGGAAGGGTAAGCAATTTCGATTTTTCTCAGAGGTGATAAAATTCAGGCGAACACATACAGTATTTCTTCATGAAAATTTTCTCAGCAAAGTACATTTCTTTACACCTGTCTTTGTGAACTATGTTTGGCTTCACTTTCTCTGGAGCTCAAGAAGTGCTCTATCCTTGTAGGATGATGTGACTTGGCATGAAGATAACTGGGATAATCCTGACAGCAAATTCCTTGCATTTACGTAAGAAATTACACGATCTTTGATCTTATATTCATTTTTGGCTTCTCTGGATTGCTTATAGTGTTGGAAAACAAAATTTTTGGTTGCTTTATCATGTGTATCACGAATTTGAAAATTCTCTAGGCAGACTAATTTCGTTTAGGGGCTTGATCAATTCAATTTTGCCCGTTTTATATTCATGTATGTCTGCGTGCATGATTTGTTTGCTTGTAGTTTTTACTCTATAATAGAGAATTTCGCATGTGCTTTCTGCTGAATTAATTTATTTTGCAGGCTCCATGACAAGAGTGGTGGAGATATCTTTCTAGCATTCAATGCCCATGACTATTTCGTTAAAGTTTCTATACCTCCACCACCTCCAAAGAGGGGTTGGTACTGCGTGGTTAGTTTTATGTTTTATTTTCTCTATTCATGTTTGTTGTACAACTGCTGATGTTTCTGCTTCTTTTCTTCTTCTTCTTCTTCTTCTTCTTCTTCTTCTTCTTCTTGTTAACCTTGGCAATTTTTAGGTATTTATGAACACAATTGCACTTTCAATGACTTCTTCATTAACCATTTATCCTTCATACACTATAAAGCGCACCAACATTCACCTAGTGCGTTTGTCTATTGTCATTGCTGTATGGCTAAAACATTTTAACAAATGCCATCTGTGAAGTACCCAGCTCATATATGTGAATTAACTGATACTTATTTCCTATTTATGCATGAATAGCATTATAGATCATTCAACAATAAGTCGCACAACTTCACTGGCACTTTAGTGATTATTTTATTATTCATTTAGCACAGTATCTCCCTGAACTGTTCTAATTAGTCATTTAAATCTCCGGCTAAAAACAAGACCTCACCTAGATGCCACCTATTTGCCTTCCTCAAAAGTTCTTTGAACCTGATTGACTACTATAAAAGCTAAAATGAAGCTTATTGAGTAGTATCTTTTCACCTTCCATACTAGTATTTGTTAGTGTTGTTCCTGCTGGTTCTTTGGTAAAAAAAAACGACTTATCTGGGTCTTAGGATATAAATTAATACCAGTTGCTTGGGTCAATGGCTTGATTGGCGTTACTGTTGAGTTCCCTTCTTCTGTTATTCGTATTTAGTAGTAACTTAAATCTCAGAATCTAAACCTTGTCGAAATTGCAGGTGGACACCAATCTTCCATCTCCTGATGACTTTGTCCGTGAAGGAGTCTCTGGAATTGGGAGCACCTACAATGTGGCTCCATACTCCTCCATTCTTCTTGAAGCTAAACCATGAGCCGACCCCCAAGAAGCTGATTTAAGATGGCAGTTCGGATACGGATTTAGAACGGGAGCAGTGATGCGACGGTCAGATTTGTTCATACTTCACAATTCTACCCAATGATTGTTAATCTTCTCATAGTTCTTAGAAAATGTGAAATAAGTTACGTTTAAAACTAGTACTTAGGCAACGCTCAATGAATATAGTTCATCTCGACGTACAATTAAAGACAAGTTGCGACTTTTCCCATTTATCAATTTAGAATATTGAAATGTGAAGTTTGAACCATACAAAAATTGGTGAATTTTTTCCCCTAATATGTTCTCAATAATCAGTCATTATAATGTACAGCTGTATTTTCGGGCCAGCGTTTCAACAACCGCAGATTACCGGCCGCCGCAATGCCATGATTGGTGCTAATTTGTTCTTCTTACTACATAACTTCATCTCACGTGGATCCCATCCCAGGCAACTTACCACTGGAGTATGTTTTTTTCTTTTACTTCAACACTAACAAACTCTCATCAATTTTTCCGGAAACTGCCAACATTTGTTAACGTCCCATTTAATAACCCAATTATTGAAGAGAAACCTCGTCATGTAACCTAGATTTTTAAGAATGTTGTGGGTTTTTAAAGTACCATAATCAATTGCCAAGCATTGATTGGTTTGAATTGAATTGAAAAGGCAAAAACAAAGAAAGAATTTGTCTATAAATCTGAGTAATAATCAACTAATAAAGAAGAAGTTGGATTTAGTTGAAAAGGTTTGAGAAGAAACCGAAGATTGGGTTGGTGGGGTTAAGGAAAGGAGGTTCCAGGGTCCTTATCATTGGTTTTGGCGGATATCCTTTTGAGCAAATGACAGATGGATCGAGACCCACGTAAACAGGCTAATCGAGCATCATCTGATTGGAGTTTGGGGATTGTGATGGCGATGGTGATGCTCCCCTTCTCCCTGCACTCGCAATCTTTATGCCTTTGGGAGCTATATGTATAGATTTCATTTTTGGACCTATTTCACCCACATTTATGCTGACCATATTGCATCATCATCCCCATTGAATTTGGATCTCGAGGTTCTTGATCACCTTAAAAATTGAATTTTACAACTTTTTCATTTTTAACAAATTTGGCACAGACAGGTTGTTCGAATTGTAGACCATGATAAGATTTCTATGCTCTATATTTTATGATTAACTTATTTGATCAATTAAAATGTATCGATAATTAAGATCCCAACTTAAAACTAGCCGATAAATAAATCTATCAATCGTGCTAGCCCAATTTGTAAAATCGGGTTCTATATTTACTATCCTTACGTTGCCTCCTTTCATTAGTTTGATCATACCATATGTTTGGGGTTGAAATATAACAAGTGAACAAATGAAACGAAAGAAAAGAAGAATCTTTGGTGTAACTCTTTCTTAACCAACTCAATTAATCTTTCATTATCTTGATTTCTTGTGTTGCATTGCATTTAAGCACTTTACACTATTGGTTTGGACTTTGGAGTTGTCACTCATGAACGCGTTTTTTTTCCCATTCTTAGATGAATTTATGCCACCTCAAATCATGCTGGAGTATGACTACTTTACACCTTTCTCTGGCAAAAGAAAGTTACTTGAAAGACAAGAATGGGTCATTATTTTCCAATCCTTTGAATGCCAAACACGTAACTCAAATTTGAGCACCCATTCAATTTTTTTATTTAGAAGAATAATAAAATTTTCGAATAATCTGAATAAAATATGAAGATTTCTTAATTCGTATTAATTATTTATTTATTTACAAGCCATCATGATTTTCTCCTTTCAGATTTCAAATTATTTAACATGTAGTAGTATTTTTTTGGAAAAAAAAAGTGTTCAATTGGATGTAATTTACATCATAATACTATACTATAATAATTGTCTAATGTCCGGCGACGACAAAGTGTACATTGGCGTGGACCACTTGGTGAGTTGTCTACATGTTCCTTTTTCTTTATAAAAAGCAATCTTCTGGTATATTTTAATTACCTATCTAATACGTTTGCATTGACTTAATCAGTCAATAAGTTTCAAAGATTTCTCGCCAAACAAAATAAAAGATTCAAAGATTTAACCGTTAATGATGACTAATCACATAGTTCTCATATTATGTACCTCAGTACTAATATTCACAAATAATTTAGCATTTAAGTTTATCATTCTTCTCCAAAAAAAAATAGTTAAGCATTCATCATTAGTTACATTATTAAGAGATAAAATACAAATATAAAAAATAAATTTAGAATAACTTCACATACATTAAAGGTCCAATGTGACGCGACTTCGAATTAAACAAAATCTAATATAACTATCAGATCTTAGATTTATACTAAAAGAGAGAAATTGTAAAAATAATTTGTTATATAAATGAATGAAAAACTACTCATTTTTTCCCTTTTTTTTTCTATATAATCAAGTGTATTCGTATCCGCTTTACGCATCTACGATTAATTCTATTTTAATCGGATCGGATCTTAGATGGGAACAGTTCTCGCAAGCCTATTTTCTCCGTCCATAAAACTCGAATTTAAGATTTTATTTAAAAATAATTAAATTTCTTATACTCAATCCAACAACAGCAACAGTTGATGAACTATTGTTTTTTTTATAAATAAAAGTTATATTTTATTAATTTAGTTACATAATGTGTACTGAGCAAAAAATTCGTTACATAATAGATATATGATAACCTTGAAACAAAAAAAAAAAAGATATGATAACCGTAGGATTTTTTACACAAAAAAAAAATAGGATTTTTAATTTTCCTATATCAACACCAAAGGGTTCAACGCCTCAAACTTCACCTACCCATTTAGCTAATTAGCTTTATGGACTCTAATCCTATGTAATTTGTTTAATATTTGTGATATATACTTTTATATCTGGTCCAATCATATTTGAATTTTGTGATCTCTAAGTTAGTAAAATAGACTTACTATTTTATTAGAAAAAAGGAAGAATCCAAAGCCTTTTTTTCTAGTCTTAACACAATTTTAGGTGACAGCATTAATAAAATAATAATAACTAGCAAAGAAAAATTATACTAATAATAGTATTATTTTATTTTTATACACGCACAAAGCTATGATTTGCTTTTATTTTTTTTTCTATATTTGAAAACGATAGTCCCCATGAATAAAATATTGGACTAACAACGTGCCAATCATAACGGTAAGCAGAATTTTTGTTCATAATTAAATTAGGAATTGCCTTGATCAAAGAGAATTTTCTGTTTTTTTTTTTTTTTTTTCTAAATTTACTGTAAGAAAAATAAAAGGGAAATTAAAGGAAAAGTTCCCGCCACCGTTCATCTAGAATGCTTGAAACCAACGCGTTTCGGAGTTGTCGAAAAGAGAAGCTGGACGGTTGAGATTCTCTGATTGGGATCATCTGGGACACGTGTAAGTCAGTGATGTGGTAGGCCTTTACATAGAACAGTGCAAACAGATCCCTGTTCCTGGAGATTGGTCACAGTTATTTCCCTAGGATTTTCATATCTTGCTAACTGGCCCTCAGAATTATTTTGTCACATAATTGATTACCAGTAATTGCTCTTGAGACAAAATAATGCCAAAATTTTTATATCAAATCAGTAGTTATTATAAAATTTAATCAAATATTATATTTTCCATAAAATTTTAAAAGAATATCTTAAGTGAATAAACTTGTTGACCATATTAGTTTTTTTCTTCTTAAAATGTATGAGTTCAAACCTCATAAGTGAAACAAATAAAAGTATTTGTTGATTTAGCATCAATTCAACTACCAAATGACAACATAGTACCAAAACCCAAAAAAAAAAAAAACTTACTAGAAATTCATTATTATTTTTGTCTGATATTTGTGGTTATTAAATTTTTATGTGAATAGAGATCTTATGCTCAAGTTGCAATATTCCCTCTAATTAAAAAATGGTTTATAAGTTTTTTTGGCAGAAAAAAAATTGTTTATAATTTAGTAGTTAATTAGTTGCGCTACCAAAATATTTTGGACTAAAGTGAAATTAAGCATAAATTATTGGGCCGAAACCAAAAAAATCAGAAAACTCCAAATTAAAGAAGGCATACAAGAAAGGGTGCAAGAAATTTGTCTGTGAAAAACCCCCCAAGGCCCAAAACCTTTCTATATATATCTCCCTTCCTCTGTCTTCTTCCTTTACCCTACTGCCGCTTATCTTTTCAAGCTCTTTGGTATTTCTATCCTTCGTTTATCTCTTTCAGACTCTATATTAACAATGGCCAAATCTTTTGCTTGCTTCGTTCTCTTGGCTCTCGTAGCCAGCTGCGCTCTCGGCCAGGGTCCCAGCTCCGCCCCAACCAAGTCACCGCCCTCTTCCTCTCCAACTCCCGCACCCAAGGCCGCTCCAACCAAGGCTCCCACCGCTTCCCCAACCGCTGCTCCACCGTCAACTTCCACTCCTCCATCTTCGACCCCTGCAACTTCTCCAACCTCTTCTCCCAACTCTCCCCCGTCTCCTCCCACTCCCACCTCTCCTGCTAGTTCCCCTACAGGTGCTGCTAACCCCACAAGCTCCATCGGCGCGCCACCTTCTTCTTCTCCAACGTCTACTCCAAGCGCCGCCGCCTTGAACAGAGTCACTATCGCCGGATCTGCTATTGCTATCGTTTTGGCAGCTTCTGCTTTGTTGATGTAGATCTGACTTTGGGGAGTCGTGTTCGGATATGATCTTGTTTATTTTTAGGCCATTGTTAATTCTTATTTTTAGTAGGAAATTTCAGTAGAGTTTTTTCTCTTTTTTTTCTTATTTTTGTTAATTTTAATTTATATTTTGACGGTGGAGATGATTTTCTATCCCGACAGCTTGTTGCTATTTTGACGGTTGAGATTTGATTTGCTTACTCCCGGTTGTTCTTATTATCATATCATTATTAATTATTATTACTATTTTATTTATAAATTTATGTATCTTTGTTTATTTTTCAGTTAAATACCTTTAATTTAAATAAATTTTCGTCGCTAATGATGAGTAATCCCGAAGTATAAGAGAAAATTAAAGAACGAGAAAAAAGAGTCAAAATGTTGTTTTAGCGTCAAGCGTCAAGCGTCAAACGTCAAACGTGCGAGTGAGACTGAGAGAGAGAGAGGGAGAGTGGGGGAAACGTGGGGGAGAGTGGAGCGGTGTCTTGTCTTTATCTGAGATGTCATTATTATGTGTTTAAGATGTTTAGCGACAGCTGGAAAGCCTCGGATTAGTGTTGTATTTATTCTCCTTTCTCCTTTTGGGGGAGTTTCTCCTTTTTCTCTTTTGTTTGGGGCATTGCGATGTTAGGGCTGAGGGTGGCTGGGCAAAAACAAGGGTCACGTGGCCACAGCTGTTATTTAGTCTACCAAACAAACATGTTACAATCTGCCCCATGTGCACCCTCATCTTCTTTCAAGTACTGCATCATATATACCCACATGATCATGTTCCATGTTTCCCTAGATAAGAAAAAAAATAAACCACAGCTTAATTTAACTGAATTAACATTCGAATTCATTACTTTGATGCCCTAATTCGAGTAGGGGGAAATAATCGGATACTATTAAATGGTTTCAAATTTGAGGAATAGAGTTCCAGATAATGATCTCAAGTTTCAAGTTTTATGGGATTTTGAGTTCAAGTGTGATCTTAGGTTTTGAGTTCAAATATTAAGAAAAATATAATAAACAGGAGTTAGTTTTAATTTCTTGTGCACCCTAAATTTAAAGAAAAAAACGATAAATGGGGTACAATGGGGGAAAAAGCTTTGATATATACATATTAACAAGTAGTCGGTAGTGATGAAGAGGGTTCACAGCAATTTTGGGAAGTTTGATGTATAACCCAAGAGGTCTTTACCAAGATGCCTCAAGCCGGCTTTTCCTTTTTCATAGATAATTGAAAATATAAGCCAACTTTTTTCACTTTTGAGAAAGACAATGTTTACCTTAGAAAGATCAGAATAGGTACCCACCCTTTAATCAAATCAAATACTAGACATATAGTATATATATTATATTATATATACAAGTGCTACTATATGGCTGTGACACACAGTGCAAATGCAAAAGTTGGTAAAAGCAAAGGCAAAAAAGTTGCCGGATGGATTATGGAACAATTTCTGGGAAACTGGAGAATGTTCTGGAAACAGAGCCGACTCTCCAGCATTGAATGCCAATTATCATTTGGACTACTCAGAAAAAACCTAAGACATTAGAGCGTGGTGCCAGATTGGGCCAAAAGGGTCAATTAATCATGGGGCCAAAACATTAGAGTTTCAAATTTTAAAATGGTCCGAGTCTAAATTCAAATGTGTTGTCAATTGTCATTGATGGGAAGAATTTGATGTTATGTTATGTTATGTCATGATGGGTATAACTAGACATAAGCTTATGACCATTTCATTTCAGGTCAGGTTTGAGAGATTAATTGGTATGGGTACGGTGCGATTGGAAGTCCATACGCATTGTTACTGTTTTTTATCAAATACATATTCTTTCCATTCTAAAATAAGTGTCGTTTTTTAACTTGATACATGGATTAAAAAATTTTAAAATCTAGAAATAAATTTTTTTATGTCAAGTTTACCCTTGTATTGGAGAAATTATTAGGTAGGCCGGGTGTACCATGTTATCTATAGGCCCAATCAATAAATTTGTATCAACTCAAAATTTTTTTTAAAATTAAGGTATTAATTTAACAAAAGTTTAACCCCACGTTACAAAGAAAGAGAATTTAAAGGGTAAGTGCTTAAATTTAGGCTATAATTGTTGTAGAGTTTTAATAATTGTATCAAAATCCTTGAGTTGACACAAATTTATTAGTCGGGCCTATAAATAATATGGTACACTCGGCCTACCTAATAATTTCTCCTTGTATTGAGATTATTGACTCCTATTAAAACACTTTATCTCTCTTATAAACAAATTTCATTCAATGTAATTAATTAGGAAGAAGATGAACAAAATTGAAAAAACAGTAATTAATGAAACATAGAATTTTTAAAATGACACCTATTATAGAACAAAAAAATTCTTAAAACCAACACTTATTTTGAATAAAGGGAGTATTGTTTCATCCGTTAGTAACTACTTTCACAACTTTTTCATTTTGTACAGTAATTTTTCAAAATTTCACTCTCTCTTGATCAATCTCGGCGCTCTCTCCAAGCACGGCCTCAATCAATGGGGTTATGCAGTATTTACTTATTTTCATATACAATTACAAAACTCGATCAAAGATTTGAACATCTAAGCATTTGATTCAAAATAACGGATATATATGACCAGTCACTCAAAAGATTTAAGGTTCAAATCATTGTTTCACAATCCTAGAAGCCAAGCACTTTCCCTATAATTGTGTATACCATAAAATTAACTATAAGCTTGGGCTGCTTGGCTAGCCTGGGCAATTCTTCTTGTCAGTTCTCTGCTATGTGCAGACAGGCAGAATAAATCTGAAAAGAAAAGACTCTGCTCTACACAGTCATTTGCACTATTGTGTGATCCATGCAAACTGTATAGGACATTCTTTCAAATTTCAGTTCTAGTAATATCATAGGAGAGCCACCAATTTAATTGCAAGATTAGTCTATCGTTCTGTTGCCTAACTCACTATCTTAGGCCTTTTGTTTAAGTATTTTACTATTATTTTGGTAAAGTAAAACAGCTGAAATATGGGTACGATTCTACAAAATCTATAGTATTTTTTTGTTACTATTCTGTCATCAATTTGGTAATCTGTTCTTGTTAAATCAGTTATCTCCTTTTGTAATAATTTCCAGGTATTGTCAAGAGGATTTGTAATGGTGGTTTATTGGGATTTTCAATTAGTTCCCAGTCGCCACCGAGAGCACAGGGAAGGATGAATGGATCAGAACCATGAGGATGGACAATATTAAGAAACGAATATATAGATAAGGACTGTCTTTATTGGTCCATCTCTGACCAGGGTAGGCGCAAGACACCCTTGCCAGAGCTTGTAAAACGAGCAATAAAACAAGGCAAGCCAAGTTATGAAAGGTTGGTGCTTGAATTACTAGCAGGTGGCTGAGATGGTGTGGCCTGCAGATCGGGGAGTGGGGCTGGCTCAACCGAAACATTGACAACGAGTTTCATACCTTGGGCACAGTGGCCAATCGAACCACAGATGAAGTAATGAGGGCCAGAAGTGAGGAGAGAAATGGCTGTATTCCCACTGTCGTCTCTGGTTATTGGATTTCCCACAGTGCACGTGTTGTAGTCAATTTCAAACACTTCATCCACAGTGTGCCCACTAGGATAATTGAAAACTACCCAACAAATGTTATGCATCATCAGCGTAAAATATTTTAATCCCAATTAACGTATGAACAAATATGAAACATCCCTATAAAATATAGATAGAAATCATGGAAATTGAAGAATGGAGACTCACCAAGGCGATCACCAACTTTAAAGTGCTTGCCTTGAGCCCAAGCATTATAATCGACACCAAGAATCCAGCCAATGGAGTCGCCTACGGTGAAGGTGGTGTCCTGCAGGCTGGGCAGGACCATACAGGAGATCATCACCAGCACAAGACAAGCCGTTGCCACGCCAAGCTTCGCCATATTTGGTGATTAATGTATAAAAACAACCAGACAGAGAATAAAAACAGGGAAATACAGAAAGGAATGTATGAGCCTTTCTTATGATAACAATTTCTTGAATGTAGGCTTCTTTATGCAAAGATTAGTAGTACTGCGGAAGGGGTGAAGTTTGGGTCCACTTATTGCAATATAAAACCTGTTGTTCTGGAAATTGGGAGCTAAGTTCCAAAGGGAAGACTTTAGAGGAGAGAAGCATCCTAATGCTATTAAAGTAGAAACATTAATTGGTGGTAATTAATACTCTTCCACCATTATTTGGTTTATTTGATGGATTTTGGTAAGCCAGTTCACAATACCTTTTTTTTTTTGGCCAATAACCAGTTCACAAGACTTTAATTATGCATGAAATGTTCAAAAAATATACTATAGCTATGCTTTAATGTGTTTAATTATATATGAAGTAACTACTATATAAATACTTCTTTTTTGTACTAGAATTATATGAAAAAAACTTTCTATATTTGACATCTTAATTCTTAAATGGTGTATGGGTTCACCATTTAGCATTTTTCATGAATAAATACTTATGTAACGGATAAATGAAGCGAACTTTTTCTTTTAAAAATAATGTATGATAATAAAAGTTATATAAATACAAATACTTTTTGCAGAACCTATATTGACGTTGTAAGTTGAATGTCGACATCTTATTTACCAAAAGAAAAAAAAAATTCCATTTAATAGAAATTTTTTTATTAATAATATATTTCAAAATTAAAATTAAATAAAAATTTTATTAGTAGTATTTATAAAATCTTTGGACTAGACTGAGTTTAAAATCTTATTAAAGGCCCAAACTAGATCGGGTCAAGCCTGTAGGCATACGGGTTAACCACTAACCAGGCAGTTCTACTCGGGCGGCAGCTATGAGAATTGAGTTGCTATTAATATAAACGCCCCAAGCCCAAGATCTATACTCAAAGAAGGGAACAAGAAATGGGCTTTTCATAATCTGAAAGCCCACAGTGCCTACTCTTTTGGAACTCGACTGTCAAAGAGGGTCTTTTCGAAGGCAGGCTTTTGGTTTACTGGCTAGGGTTGGCTGTGTTCATGGGATTAGTGTTGGTTCGAACGCCGCTGACCTATTCCCCCTCCCCTGCCTGATGTACCAGAAAAAAAAAAAAAAAAGAGGGTCTTTTCAATTCAACTAAACACATCCAGAGAGATGGTTGGTGAATCAGATTAGTTGCTAATCTTTAGTGGTTGTATCAGTATTTTGATCAAATTTCAAAGTTAAATCTCTAGAGATGATTATCTTGTCTTCAACTCTCAATCGTTATCATAAAATAATAAACTGCTCGAACAACTTCTTAGCTTCTACATTTGTCCTGTTATCCCTTTGTTTTCTTCTTGTAACTTTCGAGCTACCAATGTTCATCTTTCATCCTTGAAAAAGAAGTTGCCCTGTATCATAGATTTCAAGTTTGCTCCAATTTTCTGATGTTATCAAAAGGGTTTTTGAACGAAATTATTGAAAATTTCAATCAATGTCCACAAAGAACATGACACAGCAATAAACAATAACTTATACATATAATACCTAATATAATATGCCATGGCAAAATAACCTGCTCAATCGTAAAGATGAGCAATGATCCTCAATACGTAAACGAGATAAGAAGAGAAAAGAAAAGGAGACCAGCACTGCCTCTATCCTGACCAGGGCGGATGAAATGATAACTTCCCCACGAAGGCTTATGACATGACCATAACAAGCAATGTTGTTGCCACCCAAGTTGTCCAAGAAGCGACAAATGGGGAGAGACTCCATGAAGAGGAAGAATCTGGCACCTTGGTGGTGGTCGTTGTAGTTGTAGATGGTGTGGTAGTTGATGGTTTGTCGGTGGAAGGCGGCGAGGAAGAAGAAGAGGGTGACTTGGATGGTGCGGTGGAAGAGCCTGAATCCACTGTGACTGCAAGCTTCATGCCATTCGCACAATGGCCAATCGCACCACAAATGAAGTAATGAGTTCCCGTAGTCTTGAGAGCAATCGTGGTGGCTCCACTGCTATCGGTCGAGATAGAATTTCCCACCGTGCATGCACTGTAGTCACTTGAACTAACTTCATCCACAGTATGGCTAGTTGGGTAGTTGAATACTAGGGAACACCAATTCAACATGTAATTAGGTTTATGGATCATCAACCATTATTTGACTATAGAAGTACACAAATATGAAAGATCTAGCTACATAATTAATTTCATTTGTCTAAAGATGATGGTAATGATTTTGTTAAGATTGGGGCTTGACAGATGGGAAAGTCCTAGCTCCCATTTTGGCATTACATTTTCTTGGGAAATTCAAAACTACTTTTTGTATAGAAATTTATGTATTAATTATTGAATCAGATGCTCGAGTCTACAATTTCTTTTAAAGAAAAGTGAGATCTTGTGGTATCAATTATAGGACTCTTAAGAACTCACCAAGGTTATCGCCAACATTGAAGGTCTTGCCTTTAGTCCAAGAGGAATAATCAACACCGGTTGTCCAGCCGGAGGTGTCACCAACTGTGTAATCTGTGGCCAAACTCGGCACAACCGTGCACAACACTAGCAGAAGACAGGCCATTCCAAAATTTGAGCTTGCCATTTTGGTGGAAAAACTAGACAGAGTGACAGTGTAAAACAGAGGGATAGAAGAACAATAAGAGAGCCTTTTGTGATAACAATTTCTGAAATGGAGTAGTTCCTTATATAATGCAATGAAAGAGGGGATGGAAGGAGTAAAGTTTGGTCCACTTTAATTCCATACAAAAAAAAAAACTACATTTTGTGGAAGCATTTCATCCCAAAAGGATGACTTGGGGAGCTGGCAGATCCTATACCTAATGCAAAGGAGAGTGGGTCCCTAATCCTCCCATCGTTTTCTTTTATTGCCCCTCACTTGAATAATGGTTGTTAAGTAGGGTTGCTCTGATGGTGGTTATCATGTTCTTGCTACAAAGCCAGTTCAAAAGACATCAATTATGCATTCAATATAAAGAAACTATAAGATAATCTTTTTAATGTATTTGTATAGTTTTTATTTTCTTTGTTAACCTCTTGTAATGATGGATTGTAAATGAAGAAAAGCAAGGAAAATTCTTGTTATCTATCTCATTCCTGTAAACAGATTAGTTGTTTTCATCAAGTATTTATTGTCGAAACAGATGTGGAAGGTCATAATCACCATAATGGAAAAGGAGATGAGTTATGCAAACCGATAGACATGCTTCAAGCCTACTCAAGAGAAAAAAATGTGATTGATGTTAAGGAGACGACTAAACCTCTTTGAAACACCAAATATTGCACCCAACAAACAACCCAAAAGGGCATTTTTCGTTGCGTGTAGAAGGAAATTCTTAGACACCTTGGACTTTCAACTAAAAGGAAGGTGAAAAGAGGAAATAGTATAAATATAAAAGAGAGGGAAAACCCCAAAAAGTGGAAGAAAAGCTCCTCGGTTCTCCTTTGGTCTTGAGGGAAAACAGAAGAAGTATTTGTTATTGACTTGCAAAAGTAAACAAGTCATTGAGCTAAATGCATGTACAATAAGTTCTTAGAAGGATAATGATTGCTGGGCCTTTTCATCTAGTTGATTTGATTTTTATTCATAAATTTATGCAAAAGTCCACCGGTTCTATGATCCTAACATTTTGGTTTTAAGAAAAGAATGACATGTTTATTATATCGGATTAGATTGAATAATATGAGGAGGAAAATTACATGTGATTTGTAATGTGATTTATAGTAGAAATCCTCCCAAATTACATGTAATTTTTCTCCTCATTCTATCCAATCCAATTTGGTATAACAAAAGATGCCCGAAACGGTTAAAGGAAAGGGAAGGGAGTATAATTAGCCGAGGAATATACACATACGAAAGTCCTTTTCACTTAAATTTTACAGTATGCATATCATCACTTTGCTTTGCCTACGAGTGCTTCCTTTGATTTTGTCCAAGAAAGAAGGGTTTCAGGGAGAATGATGTAACGTCCAGATTATGATCCAAACCTCCCACCTAACATGAGATAAAAGTCTTTATGGCCATGATTTTAACTCAAGTTATTATGAAAGATATTAAAGAGATGGTTCCCTTTATTACCCAAAGTAAAGATGCTGCACACATTGCCACAAATCACCTTAAAGGTAAAATTAGCGTAACTAAGGAAGTGGGTTCGGTTAATGGGGTTTGGTTGGTTGATTGAGCCGTTGGGTTTTCCAGTTGGTTTAGGCCAACTGCCCTCCTAAGATCCGAATCCGACCCTAGGCTTAGCCAGGGTCTGGTTGTGTCAATTATCAGTTCATGTCTCGTTTGATAGTTTCATTCACCAACCGCACCCTCTTTTGTTGATCCCATTCACCCCTCTACAACTTTTTTCTTATGCTGAAAAATATTCCTTTGCTCTTCACCTCGTTGCAGTCCTCTTGTCTTCCAAACTGTTTTGCCATAATAGGAGTATGGGACCTCAGCCTTACCAGGGCGGCCAACCACCTCCAGCAAAGAAGAAAAATCATATACTACTATAAATTTTTTAGAGATAATGCAAAAGATTTTTTACGCATGCTTCATGTAATAATGAGGTAATCACTTGTATATTACCATAAAACATCACTCTACTACCTAAAAAAAAAGAAACATCATTCTAATTTATTTTTATGCTCTAATTAAAGTGGTTTTTACATACTATATTTATCTAACTGGTCAGGGGTTCGATTTTTCAGCCAGGTGATAGCCCTCAAGCCTTGCCACTAGGCCAGACGGGGCTATCATCATTCTAATTCATTAAAAAGAAAGGAAAAAGAAGATTAATGTATTGAAGAGTTCATTTTGCCAAAGCTATTAACAAAGTCTAGAAGCCACATTTTCCTGGTTAGGTAACTGTCGTTGCAGCCCAATTAAAGATTGACAAATTTGACCGAGATTTGGAAGGTGCAGCCTGCATGCTTTGAGATGAAAAAAAAGTTGCCAGGTATACCTAATAATTTGTTGAACTTTCGAAATCAATTGGATTTCCTTTTGCTATATTCCTCCTTGTTCTTCTCAAATCTCAGAGCTTTCCTTCTCGAATGATGTGATGACTATGGTTGTTGTTCCTAAGGAAAAGGTGTGAGTTCACGAATCATGAGACAACCCAACAGTAAGCTGTCTAAGCCTTCAACATTACAAGCTGACAGTTTGATTTTCCATCTGTTTCTTTAGCTTCCATTTTTCTCTCAAAACATTGATTGTTTTGGAATTGAAATTTTCCATATATCTTTTACTAGGATGTCAGGCTCCCAGCGGATTAAGGAATTAACACTGCTTGTTGATGTGGACATACAGGTTCAAGCATTTAACTCGACAGACAAAAGAGGACTGTTCATAGTTTCAACTATGCGGTCTGAAGGTTAGAACTTGCTTCACAGTAAAAAATGAAATTGTCAAAAAAATTTTGCACTGCAGATATGTGATAATTTATGGTAACTAGTGTTTCATTTTGTCTTTTATTTGAACTTTAAAAAACAGAGGACCCTCTTCTTGCAACGCAACCTAAGTGCGTCTTTTGTGAAAATTTGGATTTGGATCAAAGACTTCTGTGAGTAAGACATAACTTGATGATGGTGATTACGACATTTCAGAACACAATTAACCATGCTGGGGACAATATTATTTCGAGAAAGTAGATTGTTAATGATTTATGGATAGCTCTCTTTTTTCCTTTACCATGATGCTTTATAAATCACTTCTTTTCTCAGGAATACATTAAATTTTGACATTAGGACCTTTTTATCTAAGAAATCCTTAAGCATTTGATAGATTTTGAAGATTTTTTGCATAAAAAGTTCTATTTTCTAGATACTCTGAAGCAAACTATAGTGCATAACAGAGCTAAAAAGGATGGGCGAATGAAAAACTAGAAAGACCAAGACAAAGGGATATCTAAATGCACATGCACCTCATATTCATCAAATTCAAACCTAGATCAACCTATTTTATAACCAGCACCTACGTTTTCATACCCAAGTAAATAATAATAGCTCAATCCCACCCTCCACTCTGGTTTTTACATTCTCTCTCTCGGTTAAGGAGAAGCAAAGGGACCTCAGCAGAACTCCACAGGCAGAAGTAAGCTTATGTGTATTTAACGAAGTGAAAATAAGCTGTCATGCTATGAGAAAAGAGTTCACAAAGCCTAGCTAAGGTGGTAAGGCCATCTAGCTATCAGGTTCATGATTTTAAAGAGCAAGGTGTTCAATTCAACTTAAAGGTTTATCTGTCGCAGACAAGTTCCAACCTGAGGGAAGGCTGAAGGCTCAAATGGTCAAGTTCAACACGTTCTGACAAGTTCTGAGAAGCGGGCAAAATAAATGAAGCACACAAATTATACCGCCAGAAGTATGTAATCAGAGAGAAAAAGAGTTATTCAAAGAAAGCATATCATTCTCTTAATCTTTGGGAGTGATATCAGCCATTTAACCTTGACAAGCTGGGTTTCCTTACAATATCAACACAAAAGAAACAGCAGTTGGCAGCACTGTGTTCACCCAAAGTTCATAGAGCATAATGATCTCTTAGAAGGCCCAAACAGCCCTTTCACTTTTCACTGCATATTTTTATATCAATTGTTATCCTAAGATCTCTTTGAAGGCCCAAACAGATTCATATGTCAATCTATGTAACAGCAGTAGTTGCATGAGCATAAAAGGGATTAAGATTGAACCTATAAAAAAGCCAATCACCCAACCAATACTTGTTTCGACTGAGAAACACCATTTATATTGCCAATGATATATTCAATTTCTCAAAGGACCTCCAACAGCAATACAGAGCTCAAATGGCTGAAACATTCGTGTACTAATGTACAGCTATAATCCTTTTGTCATCACTGAATTTAACAACCTTACAAAATAACATACAACAAAATCTCATTCCTTAGTTCCTGCTTGTTCCAAATAAGAGTTAAGCTCTGTTGATTTATCATCACCGTCTTCTGATTGAACTTTCACGAATTGTCTACTACGTGCCACCCGAAGCGGTCTTCCCATAAACGTCTGCAGAATAATAACTTCTCAGATTCTCGATTGAAAAACTAAATGCAGATTAAAACTATCAACATTGACTCACCCAATTAAAAAAATTCAGAAACTCAAATAATCATGAGAATTCATTAAACGAGGACTACCTTTCCTTGGAAAGTAGACAATGCTGCATCAGCCTCTTTCTTGGATTTGAATGAGACAAAGCCATATCCAGATGATTTTCTTGGATTATCATGAAAGATAACTTCAGCAGAAACAACGTTAGCTCCTTCGGAAGTGAAAAACTCTTTAAGATGTTTAGTTCTTGCTTCATATGAAAGATTAGCCACAAACAAGTTGAATGCTGGCACTGGCTTTGGCTTCTCAGGTGGAGCAGCTTTCTTCTTCTTAGGTTTAGCATAATTGAGCCTTAAAGTACGACCCTCAAATTCCTACTCAGTAATCATAAGATGAAAATTTCAGAAAAAGAAGATTGCAATTAAAGAACAAGTCACATATCAATTACCTAAAACATAGTTAAGATAACAGTTAAAATCACTTAAAATTTATGTCTACGTGTACTCTAAACTCATTACTTCAGCCAGGGGAAATTAGTTGAAGCAAACACTGAAATCATCACATTCACACGGTTATCAAGGCATTGAATAAAATTACTCGAATAATTATCTCAACAAGTATATTAGCACACTTAGTAAAATTCATGCATAAATGAGAATAAGCTGTGTTAATACTGGTACATTAGATCGGACTTTCAAATTCTTGAGCTCTATGATATCTCAAAGGGCAGTAACAGAAAAGAAATGGCAGAAATAATCAAAGATTCAAGGGCAATATGCTTACATATGATTCGAGATTATTGAAAGCGGCAAGAGCCTCCTCAGGCGAAGCCATAGAAACAAATGCCAAACCTCTATTTCTGGTCTTGTTGTGCATAGAAAGCTAAACCAAAGACAAGAAAACAAAAGCATATTAACATCACCAAATCAATGATAAACCAAAACCCAAATTTAAACCAGACAATTCATTTCATTAAACAAAGAGAATCTTAAAGAATGACAATGTTGGAAACAACCTCAACATCAACGACTGTGCCGTGTTTCTCGAACAAAGAACGAATGTCTTCAGCCGTACAAGTCCAAGGCACGTTCTGGGCAATCAATCTGGTCTTAGAAAATTCTTCTTGTTCCTCCTGCTCTTTCACTTTCACGGCTGCGTCTTGGGTGGTGGCAGAAAAATGGAGGATGAAACGACCAAATTTTTTAGCCTTCAAGGGAAAGGTATTAGTGAGAGCCGTGGATGGAGGGACAAAACAAGTTGAAGACACGTTTTTGAAGGAGTAAAAGTTGCGCTGATTTTGAGGTTTATGTTGGAAAGAGAAGAGAGAAGACTGGTGGGGAGGGCGAAGCAGAGCCATAAGAAGAAAGATATTCGTTCAGTTGAGTTTGGGTTTGGGATTTTCGTGGAGGTTTTGAACATGAAACAGTGTTTATCTGAGGTCTGTGAGACTGTGAGAGTGAGAGCCGAACCGGATAAGGGGACAAAGTCGATGTTTTTGCGAGCCAAGAACATCAAAAAATAGGAACAGAACGATGTCGTCTAAGGATGGAAATATAAACAACACTATCAAACACGTGCTCTAATTCCATGAGTAGCCTAACTTGGGCCCTACCCTGGAAACAAGTCCAGGGTTCGAATACAGATGAAATCATTCAAAACGAAATGAGAATCGGACAAATTTTACTCCAAAAAACATCTCAAAAGAATGGCTATCAATATGACAATATCTGAGCCTCCATCAAAATAAAGGTGAACAACAGACTGAGGAATGCTGGAGTAAACATAACCAATTCTTATAAGTTATAAAAGATTTATTACAAATTACCACAAAAAAAAAAAAACAGAACCATCGAAAACATGGCTTTTGGGAATGTAAGATGACCGGAGCTGCATAGTTATTGAAACTTGAAACACACATAATAAAGGATTGGAAAGAGAGCACGAATCCAACAATCATTGCTAAAATTTCTCAATTACTGCAATTTGCTCTGAGCAATCATCTATTCTGTTACATCAGATTAGTCTGGTCAATGCTAAGAGAAAGCAAAAGACGAAAATTACTTCTTTTGAGAAGGGGTTTTCCTTCCACTGCTCAAACTAAGAAATTACTCACAAACTACACACACAGTAGCTTCAGAAAAGCTATCTTTAGATCCACTTCTAACACCATTGTTGTTACAAAGAAATACCGAATGGACTAGGAGTTAGATCCTATCATCATGCACAAGGTCAAATCATCACTTCTTGTGCATTCTGGAGTCAGGGGAGTTATATCGCAGGGGAGACAGAGGCGTCCTTGCTGAATCTAGATCAGTAAACTCAATCTTCTTATCACTTGGGCTGCATATCCTGGGACTTGATTTTCGCTTGTTTGTCTGTGAGAGAGTTGGGAAAATAATAGCATCAAATTAGTGTTTTGACTTCCGACTGGACACATGCAGAACAGTGCACTTGTGTTTGCATATAAAACAAGCACTCATGTGCAGACCAACAAATACAGATAATTCAACATATTCCATCCTCACCTTCGTAGATGCACTACCAGAATACTTCCCACCAGAACCATGGAGGTTCTTTTCTTTGTGGTGCTCCCTCAATAATCTTTTGTTCTCCTCATCCAATATGTTGTTTTCTTCGAATAGAACTTTGACCTATAATAGATAAAAATATCTTGTTAAGTTCTGACAAGGGAAATGCAAATTTCAGCAAGCGCCTAGCGTCCAAGGTTAGTCTTACCTCCTCTTCAGCTTTATTAAGGTTTATTCTGAGATGTTCCTTGTCCTTCTCAAGGGTGTTTACTTGAGCAGCTAGTGATAAAACACTTTTAGTTGAAGGCCTCAACCTGCAAAGCAAATGGGACCATAAAGCGTCTATAACTACATGAAACCAATATTCCATAACCAAGAGAGATGCAAGGCAGAAGGGAAAATAAAAGAAGAAACCATTACCTATTCCACATTTTAAGCAACCTTTGACATGATTGAAGTGAACTATTTGCCTCCAAGAATGCACGTCCAGACATAACTTCGTCTTTGCAAATCAATGTTGCTAGAATCGGCTCAAGCAAATTCTCTTCTACAGTTGTTCCCTCATAAGATGAATCAATCTTCAAGGAAGGTATACATTCATCAGCCCATAGAAATCATGGTATGCTATAAAACTACATTTGATGGCAGGATTACTAATCAATCATAGAGAGTCAAAAACTGACATATCCTTTAAGCAGTTACATTATGTTCAACTAATGTCATTTCTATCAGCAACAAAGAAAAATCCTCTACCATGCATAATCAGACTTAGTTTAACCCATTATTTATAAGCTAACACCCACAAGTGAGTCAGCAATTAAATCTAAAAAAAATCTCATAATCCACTATTCAGATATAACAATATGTAACTAAAGCTGCTAGATACATATATGAGTGAGAAAGAAATCAGCATTTTAGCTTCCAGATGCACAAGCAAGGAAAATCTTAAATGAATCTAACTACAAGTCATAAAAGTGAACTCCACTTAGAAAACAAAGATTGATGGCACAGAACTACAAGATAGTACTTGCAAAGCTCATAAGCACTACCGTGATACCATATAAACTGCTCCATAAGCATTACCATTATTTAAACAAAAACCCTCCAAAATCAACCATTCAGAAAACAAATTAACAGCAAGATTGAAAGATAATTATTTAATTTACCCCTTGGCTCTCATAATGGTGTTTATAGAATCTTAATTCTTCAGTCAACTTCCCCAACTCGTCTTCCAATTCATGGACCTTAATCTCAGCTTCCTTCGCCCTCTCATCAGCCTCATTCCCAAAATCCATCAAAGCCTCTCTATCATGATCATAAAGCGAACACTCTCTTTCCCATTTGTTACACTGACTCAACAAATTGGCACACTCCGTCGCTAGCTTCTGATTCTCCTCCACGAATTTCTTCAAAGCCACCGCATTCATATTGGCTTCCGCCTTCAAGAAAAAAAAGAACGAATTTAATACAAAAATCAATAATTTCATATTCTGAATATGAATATATTCAACTTTTTCTTTTTCGTTTGCCATTTGACCTACCTTTGATCGCTCGATGATTTGATCTTTCTCTTTTAACTTATAGAGGAGTGACAGGCACTGGTCACGGAGGCGACGCTGGGCTTCCTCGGAGGACCGGAGCTTCATCTGCAAAGTTTCGGTGGAAATTTGAAGACCTAAGGAGTCCTGGATCGTTTCTTTTATGTAATCTTCGACTTCGTGAGGAAGAGCCATGATTTTCGATCACTCGAAAAAATTTGATTCTTGAAGAACCCTAGATCTTGCACCAATCAAAAACCAAAAGAAAGTTTTTCTTTTGAAGGAAATCGCGGAAATTACAATTGGAATTTAGGGTTTCCAAAGGGAAGACAAAAAAGGGAGAGATTTTTAGGGTTTTAGAAAGGGGAGAAAAGAAATTGTTCTTCTCTCGGACTTCTGGGTTTTCACTTTCTTGATTGACTTTTTGCGTTTCCTTTTCTCCGGTCTGCTTCCGGGGTTTTCAAAATTGAAGCAAAAGAGGCTGTCACTGGGAGTAGCCGTTAAGAGTGCGGTTCAAAAATTATAAAAGCCCTGCTGACCTGGCATCCTATTTTGGGATGTTTGGGCCGTTGGCGCAGGTTTCACTTAGCCCAAATGTAGCCAAGCCCAATTAGATTGCATGGGCCATGATCTAACATTATCCTTCATTATGATGGGGGTTAGTTATCCTAGATGGAACTAATTGTAAAGTTGTAAAGTTTTGGGCGTTTTGCTCCGTTTTTTACCAAAATAAATAAATGAAAAAAATAAAAATCAAATGAAGAGGCAAGCAATTCTCAACATAATGTACTGATCACCGTTCGCAACATGCATTGTCCGCTAAGAAGTACTAATACATAGTATAATAATGATGTTTTGTTTGCCTATAAATGGTGATGTCTTAAGCTTCCTTGGGCTTCTGCGTCTCTTTGCCTTTAGCGTCGACAGATTCCATTAATGATTCCATCTTGTCTTCCACTTCTTCAACCTGCATTTTAGTAAAAGGTCGTGATTAATTAGCATCCGCAAGACTGCAACTAATCTTCCACTTATACTCTAATTAAATTAAATTAAATTAAACCAACTTGTGTGTCAAATCATCTGCGACTAATCCAGTTTCATTAATGAATTAAATTAATAGTATTGAAAAGTGTTAAAAAGTAGTTTTGAATTTTAGAAGAGTAATAATTGTTGTTAGAAAAAATTGATATGATAAAAATAGAATCTTTAAATATATAGTGAAGGAGAAAAATTTTTTATGATTAACTAAATTTTATTTTTGCTTAAATATAGTACTATTTTTATTTTAAACTTTGATAAATTTGTTGAGATGTTTTTTCCAAAACCCTATAATTATATATTTTAAGCTTAAAAACTTAGCTTTAAAATTAAAATTTTTTATTTGCAGTTAAATTTTATAAATATAAGGTTAAACTTTGACAAGTTTATTGAGTTTTTTTTTTAAACCTTATAATAATATATTTTAAATTATAAAACTTACCTTTATAATTATAACTTTTTATTTTGAGACTAAATTTTATGTATATTTGAAGCAGTTAAAGATATCGTCATCTTTAAAAATTTGTAAAAGTACATGATAAATGAAATTTGCAGTAGGTTTTTACTTTTCACCTACAATTCAAGACAATAATTGCTTCTTCTTAAATTTAGCAATTTCCGTTGAGAAATCAACTTTTTTTTCTAATTATTATTATACAATAACTACTTAAAGAAAACTAAAGTAACTTTATTTTAAGTAATTAGTAATTCTTAAAATATTGATCTCGAAACTAGTCGCAGTTTAAACGAGGTTCATGGGGTAATTACCAAAGAACGATTACGATGGTAGGATTAGGTGAAAAAAATAAGCACCTTGTCAATGATTTGATCGGCAAGACGTGCGTTCTGGGCAGTTTCTTCGGCTAAATCTTCAACCAATTCAAGAGCAGAACGAAGTGTGGTACCCTCTGGAATCTTATCCCCAACGTCATCTGCCAATTTTTCTACTCTCTCGGCCACTTCTTCTACTGTTTCCACAATTTCTTCAGCTGTTTCCATCATGTTATCCGCCTGATCTGCATATATATAATATACACCCAATAAAACACAAATCAATTGTCTAATTCCCAGATTATTTAGGAAGAAGAAGAATCCTCACTTTTCAGCTTTAATAATGGCCCCCATTTGCTGGTTGTAAAGGGTAGGAGTACTGACACTATGGTTCCCAGAACCCATAATTGCCTGCAGAAATCATATATATTTTAAAAACTTTAATCACTGCAACTTTGCAAATACTGAAGGGAAGAAGTGTAATATAGTTATAGATTTCAATGAGCTTGATATAAAAAATAGTTTTCGAGTTCTACAAAATTATTTTTTTATCCTTTAATTTTTATTTTAAAATTTGTGATCATTGAATTTTTATTTTATATATAATATAACCCTTGATATTAAGATGATATAATAAAAAAATTTTACATATTAATATATAGTTAAACTACATCAGCATTTATGATTATATTATATATAAAATAAAAATTAATGATTATATTATATAAAAATTAAAAATTAAAAATCAAAACGATAATTTTATATAAATTTAAGAATATTTTATGTATTAAACCGATTTTTATGTTTGACTGATAGTTACCAGTTGGAACCGGGAAAAAGATTAAAGGGGAATGGCGGAGCTGACCCTGCATCCACACCACCACAGCAAACGACCATATTGTTCCTGCATCCATTTCTCATCTATTATAGATCGAGGGGAAGCAACCAAAACAGCAAGAACAAATAGATGAATGAAGATTTAAGTCGAATTCTGAAACATATCAAGAGTACAAAAAAATGAAGTAAAACTTAGATTACATCTTCGTGTTTCCGTTGCCAAGGGCCCCGGAGCTGATGAGTGACGATGGCAAGGTTTGACTTCTGAGAAAAAGCTGTTCATTCTTTTGCTTTGAGATGGCCAAAAGAAGACCACTTTGAAATATGGCAGCCGGTTGAAATCTGCTCAAAGGCTCGTTATGAAGACACTTGACTTTACAAGGAAACAGAGCTGATGATGATCCGGTCGTTAACATCTTCTGATCAAGAAACCTTGAAGCAGCTTTAATTTGCAATAGCAGAAGGTTGAAATCAAGATCAGAAAGCTCTGTTATGGGTTTGATGAAGTATAGGCTGGATTCATCTAACAAAAACACCGGGTGTCGTTGGGAATTTAGGAATAATGACTGAAGCCTGAAATGGTCGGGCCAAAACGATTAATAAGTAGTACAACCGAACAGTAGTTTTCGATTAACAAAGATTAGTAATTGTCGGGAATGACCTCCGCCTCTTGGCCTAATGGCCAAAGAGACTAAAGGAGATCACCAAGGCAGGGGTTCGACCCCTGCCATTCCCCACAGCCTTGGGTAGAATTTCCCCCTTCCGTTTGTAAAAGAAATTGTTGGGAATAGTGGAGCGCTTTGTTTGTCTCATATACATTCATCCACCAATAAGAATTCAGGCTTTTGTAATTGAAAATTGGGATGTACAAATTTATTGAATAATGTGACAGCAGGTGCACTTTAGATATGCACAACATTTCTCTTATGATTATATTTAATCCCGATTTGATGTTAAAGTCAATGAAATCCTTGTCAAGAAGACAAGAACGAGTTGATGACAAGTTTTTCCTCTGCTTCAAAATAAATATTGTGTTTTGTTTTTAAAAAATTTTCGCCATTTTAAGAATTATATACTTTATTAATTATTTTTTAAAATTTTATTCTTTTTTTTAATCAATTGTATTGAATAAAATTTATTTATAAGAGAGAGTGTATGTTTTAATTAGAGTTAATAATCTTAATACAATAATAAATTTGATATAAGAAGAAATTTATTTTAAAATTTTAAAATTTCTTAATCTATATATCACGTTAAAAAACGATACTTATTTTGAAATTGAATGAACAATAATTTTCTTTTGCTCCAACTCTCTTCTACAATGTGGCCAAAAAAAAATCTGTTATGCCATATAAGACTCCTATCTATAATTATTTCCTTATTTTTGGCGTGATATATTTATTTTTAAGTACCTTGTATAAGTAATTGATATCCAGACCAGCTGCCTGCACCCCATGTGTATGTATTTGTTCTTTTCCACCTGATTGAATTAGTGAAATAGGAACTACACAAGAACATTCAGGAACATATTTATATCACCTGTAATTATTTTTCCTGTAATCTTATAGTTGCCTAATTATAATAAAGAATTATGTAAGAGTCTATCATTTATGAGTGTGCGCTTCATAGTGGACCCTCATATAATTTTTTATTGTGATTGAATAACTATAGGATTGTTGAAAAAATAATTACAAATGATATGGTTCCTTCAGGAACCAGTTTTCTCCAGGATGAAAATCACATCTCCCATTTTAATATCTCATGTGTCCTATTCATTTAATTTTATTTATTTCTTGTTTGGTTTTATGATTTTTTTAAACAAATTTTTAAAATTATTCTAGCAAGAAAAAAGACCTTTTATAATAAAAATTTAATCTCAAATTAAAACTTTTCAAATTTGAGAGTAAGTTTCTATATTTATGATATTATTAAGGTAGAGTTTTAGTGTAAGAGCCGTGTCCTAAGCACTCCTTAGGCAAACTAGGACCTCGTCCACAGCCTTGTCAACCTATGGGCATTGCCCACCAGGTTTACAAATGATGGTGGCCCTAACCTACCCACCAAAGGTATTATCCTTTGACCCTCATAAATTCGAGTATCAATGTGAGCACTCCTTGAACTCAGACCACCGAGGATTTTATTCCTACTTAGAGCGCGCCTCTTTTACTTTATATCAAGAAAAAAATAATAATTTTTTTTGTTTATTTTGTTAAAATCAAATAAGGAATAATATGAGTTAAGTGAATAAGACACATAATGAACTGTGATATATAAGATACAAAGTGGGATATTGAGATGGAACAAGGGATTTTTATTCCTCTTCTCCCACCCAACTCACAACTCAAGTTGAGTTGAAGAGTGTGTGGGGCCACACTCTATTTCAAAATTAATTTCTATATAGTACTAGTAAAATGTATTATTATTATTATTATTATAGAAGCTTATAGCTAGATTTCACAATATATGTTAGAGAAATGTTACAAGATTGAAATTAATTAATTAATTTTCTATTTATAATACAAGATAATTTTCCTAAAACGATTACATATAAGTTTAGACTTTAATCGCACTGTACCTTGCTAAGGAAATATTGGGGTCGATAGAAATTGTCTTTAAAAATAAAAGAAAAAACCAAGAACGTTCATATCTTTTAATTTGGTTTATTATATTATGTACAACAATAATTTTAATATGTGATGGCCATTAGTGACTATAAACAAATAATTGTTTGGTTAGTTATATTTTAAATGTTTTAGTATTGTTTTAGTAATTATAATAAATTGTTTATAATTTGTTGTATATACATGTTTGTTGGAACAATTAAAGACAAGATTACATTTTTTTCCTTTTTTTTTTTGGTTACAAAGAAAATTCCCTAATCTCGAGACAACAAACCCTCCCCCCCCCCCCCCCCCCCCCCGCGGGGAGAATTTGACTCCCTTAGCATCGGCCTCCTTTGGTGAAGCAAGAATGGTGCTGGAGATCTCATCAGCTCAAGCCCACCATCCGAAGAGTAATCCTTTTTTTTAAGTAAACAATGAATTCATAATCATTTTACCGGTCTATGACTAATTTCACCTTTAAAAAAAAAGTTAATGAGAATGAATAAATTAATACACATTTGCCATTAGTTTCGTCTTGCTTTTGCGCATGTCATGTGAGATGGGCCATTGAGTCATTTCTTGAATTATGCTACTTCGTTTTGTTTTTTTTTTTTTCCCTTTTGACCAAAATATTAGTAATTCCCCGAATACTCGTTATTATATATACTACTTTGTTCGTCACTTAATGTTTGATCCATATTGATTTTCAAAAAATTTAAAAAAGAATGTTTGACTTATATTAAATTATTTTCTTATCTTTGATGTTTAGGGATAGTAATGGATGGATATTAAGCAGATATCTACCCGATTAAAACTATTTAAAACTCTAAAATGTTTAATAAAGGGTTTTGGAGTAGTTTGGATAATAAATCACTATCCATCGTAGATTTAGAGTGGTTTCAATTTTAAGACTTTGGATATATACTATCCACCTAAAAACAGTTTAAGTTTCATTATTTAGTTTAGTTATTTGTTGAAATACTTGAATTTCATAAATTTTTAAATTTCATAAATTTTTAAAATTTTGACTTAAAAATTAGTGTTTTTAGATTTAGATTTGATTTTTAGACAACTATCCGCTTATCTACTTAAGTTAAACTATTATATGGTACGGATTTGGATATCGGTAAACGATTTTGGTGCGGATTCGGATATTGGATCTAATTAAAAATTAAGTGGTTTTTTACACAAATTCGGATAGCATATAGTTAATCGGTTTCGGTTATGAATAATAAAAATTAAGCGGATATGCGAACCTTTGCCAAATCCCATTGATGTTTGTAAGTATTTTTGAGGTTTTATATAATGATGTAGTAATAATAATAAAAGAAAGTGAAGAGTAAAATTAAGAATTAAAGTTTATTAATTATTTATTTATGATAAGGGACAGATAAATAAGACTTCTAAAAAAATCAATAAACAAAATGGGATGAAGGAAATATATCATATGGATGAATTAATGAGATGACGACATAAAACAATAACATCTTTTTTTAGGGGTGAGCATTAGTCGGTTTAAACCAATTAGACCGACCGAATTGATTGAATTTGGTTTGAACGGTTCGATTTGTTTGATTTTCGGTTTTAGTCAGTTGAAAAAGTCAGTTAGTTCGATTTAATCGGTCGGTTTTCGGTTTCTAAAAATATAGAACCGAACCGATCGAAAAACCGATAATATATTACAATATTAAAAAAATAATAATTCTTTTATTATTTTTTAAATCTTACTTATTCTTATTATTATTTATATTTATATATGTTTAGATTTTTCAAATATTGCATTGGAAAGATGATATTAAATAATATTTTATAAGAATATTATTTATAATAATTTTAAATAATATGTTAAATGATAATAATATTTTGTTTATAAAATTAAATGATATTAGATAATATTTTAATTTGTATATATTTATAATATATTTTGTTTATTGTTATCATTGTTATTAAATAACAATAGATTTTTCAAGTTAAATATGATTTTTTTTGGAGAAAATATTGAAAGATATAAAATTATCTTAAAACCGAAAAAATCGACCGAACCGACCAATCAAGTTCGGTTTTCGATTTTTTGGTTTACATAATTAATTGGTCAGTTTTAGATCGATTTTTATAACAAGTTCGATTTATTCAGTTTTTCGATTTTTTCGATCGAACCGACCAAATGCTCACCCCTATCTTTTTTTTTCTTTTGGTGAGAATAAGATCTTTTCTTGATACAGTGGATGTGGGTAGGTTTGACACGGAGAAAAGCCATGAATGATATGACCATAGTCCACATGCAACATGTGTTCATTTTGCCGAACGTTGTACTTTGAAAACGAAAGCCATGTCTAATCCACCTTTTCTTTTTATATCTTTTTCTTTTAAATAAAAATTAACAATTTTAATTGGCGTTAATGTCGTGATATTATCAATTATGTAAAATTATAATATATTATTTTTTATTTGTTAAAGTATATATAAAAAAATTTAGATTAGACTTATATTAATGTTATGAATTATATAAATACATTAGATTTATATGAAATTGAAATAAATTCTTTATATTTGTTAAAATATACTATATGCTTTTAACAATATTATTATAGAAAAAAATGCTACATGACTAATATAATAATAATAAATCAATTAAAATAATTTGTTAATATCTTTCTTAAAAAAAGTAGTCTCGTAATGTATGTTTCTTTTTTTTTAATTTTAAATCATACATATTTCTCTTTTCTTTAAGGATTTTTATAATCTATTTTTTGAATAAACTTAATATAATCTTAATGGGGGTTTTTAATTCATGCGTATGTCTTTTTCTTTAAAAAAAAGTATGGTCTTAATAGGTTTTTTTATAAGAATTATTTTTAAAAAAAAATTTTAATGGAATTTTTAATGGTGTTAACTTTAATCTATTCAATTAATAGATATTAGAAAAGACAAATTAACACGCCTATTTCAAAAATATATACACTTAATGCCTATTTCTTTTTTTATTTTAAATCATACATATTTTCCTTTTTTTAAGGATTGTATAATCTATTTTTTTAATAAAGATAGTATAATTTTAATAGAGTTTTTAATTCATGTATATATATATTTTAAATAGTATGGTCTTAATGAGTTTTTTTATAAGTATTGAAATTTTTGTAAGAATTTAATAGAATTTCTAATTATTACAAAAAGACTAAAAGAAATATTAAACTTAAGACTACAACAATTAGTATAAGATTTTTCATGGAATTTCATTAGGTGTTGCAATTAATATAAAGGTTATTTTAGAAATTTAATATATTATTAGAAACTGACCAAAAAGACAATTAATTTGACACCACATAAAAAGCCAAAGGTTTCTTTTGGAATTTTTATAAGGTGTTAACTTTAGTATATAATATATATATATATATATATATATATATATATATGAGATGAGAGGGTAGGTAATAAAATTAATGATTGGTAAGAACATAAATGGCCTTTTGGTTAGGGATTATATAGGATAATTCTCGTTATGTAACTTTTATTATCTTATATACCCTTATTTGGTTCAAGATAATGAGATAACTAAGGTTCTATTATATTAATGTCATGTAAGCATATAACCTCAAAATCAGGTTTTTGTGATAACCTCTAAATCTTAGGTATTGTAAAATAACCTTTATATTAAAATTTTTCCTACTCTGTCCTTAATATTTTACCATTTAGACCATAATAGTTTCATATAATTGATAAAGTACAACATTTTCTTGAGCACTATTTTTTTTGTAAGAAGTATAATTTAACTTAACTTATATAATTGACCTCTAACTCTTGGCATGGTGGCCAAGAGGCTTGGGAGGTCACAAGGCAGGGGTTCGACCCCTCCCATCCCCTCCCCAGGTCCTAGGACCCCGTATTGTACCAAAATAAAAAACTTAACTTATATAATTATTAAACTATTTAAATATATGTTAGTTCAAGAAGCATAATGTCTTTTTTGTCTAATTAAACTTAACTTATATAATCATTAAAATATTAACTATATAGTATTTTGTGCATATGACTTTCTCAATTATTTTTTTCACAAGGCTCAAGTATATGGTATATATTTTTTCCTTATGTAAATTAGGTATAATTTAATTTAATGAAACAAATAAATATTATGTTGTTAAATTCAACGAAGACGAGTTTTTTTTGTTAGTCGCATATAATTGTTGAAATAAAAAAGACTTAAAAAATATATAATACATAGCACAAGAAAAAAATAAACTATAAGTGAAGTGAGGTATGATAGTAAAATATCAATTTTGACAGAAAATATAACTTCCTACCAAATAGATTAATTTAACATTGACAGATGTTGAACTAAACATAATTTGATGATCTTTTAAGTTATGTACATAGGTTATCTTTGATTGAAGTAATTACATAACCTGAAGTTATTTCAGATTGTCCAAACCAAACATACCCTAAAAGAGTATAGATAGCACCTACCATCATTCCTTTGGTAATTATTTTTAACTTCAATTTATTTGGCCTATTTCTCTTTGTAACAAAAAAAAAAGTATTTGGCCTATAAAGTATAAATTGTTTACAAATTATGGAAGGAACTTGATACTATTTATGTAAAGTCTCAGTTTCGAATTTTATTATTGGAGAAAATAGATTTAAAAGAATTTTTATCATTTGAAGTTTGAAGTAACTCGACCTCAGGTTAATCAAAATTTAATGTTGCAATCTGATATTGGAGTGATACCCAAAAAAATTATTGATTAATTATGCATTTTAAATTAAATTGTCTGTTAAGTAATTTCATGTTAGAAATTTTAAATATTTGAGAGATATAAATGGTAAGAGAAGTAACACAAGTAATTTGGTTTGCAGGATGATTGGCAGCCAATAAATGACTGATGTTTACGACTTAGTACTTACTAGTTGAAACGAGACTTATCACTTATGCAAAGAGAATAAAATAGATGAATCCCCCACTCCTTCCGCTGGCAGGAAAACCACATTGATACGCAGCATTTACAACTTTATATAGACATGGATATTTATTTTTCAATAATAAATAAATATAAGGATAATTAGTTACAATCTTTTAATTATTCAATATATATATAAAGTTAATTTCAATATTCAATATATATATATAGTTGATTTCAATATTCAATATATATATGTATATTTATAACTAGATCATATCATTCTTCAAAAAAAAAAAAAAAAACTAGATCATATCAAGTCCACGCTTTGCTGTGGACTTTATTAACCATTGTTATTTCATTATTCATTCAATATAATTATCAATTAAATTTAATTATAATAAAATTAAAAATACATTTAAAACTTATAAATAATTAAATTTGATAAAGTTAATCTATACATAAAAAGATAAATGTATTAAGTTCTATGATTAATTAAAATTATATCTAAATGCCTTTAATAAATCATTTAAACTTTTACTAAAATGCTTATTGAAATTTTATTCAAAAAATTTTCCATATTAATCAAAATCTAAATTTTAATTAATATAATTAATTTCTTTAATTTTCTTCTTAGTTGAAGAATAAAAAGAAAAAATAAATTATAATTGGATCCCATTTGAATCCAATGTTATTAAACAATAAGGAAACCCACTATACAATGACCCAATTTTTATACCCAAAATTGAAATATGATGGCCCATTTACTTAATAATTTTAATGACCTAAATAGCCCTTATATCATATCTTGATACCATCAAGTAGATGTCAATATTTAAGGTCATGTATATAATTTTATTAGTAAGGATAAGGATAAGGATAAGGATATTTAATATGATATCTGCATATAACTTCTATAATAATAATTAATAATATAATAATAATATAACTACCTATATATATATATATATATCTATATCTATCTATACTTCTATATTTCTATACTTCTATACTTCTATATTTATATTTATATTTATATTTATATTTATATTAATATTTATACTTTTATATTTATATTTATATTTATATTTATACTTACTATTAAAATGACCATATTCCTTGCTTGCCATTGGGCAAGTTTTCATTGGGTGTGAGGGGGGGGGGGGGTGGTGCCGGCTCTTTTTTTTTTTTTTATCATTTTCATTTTATTTTCTTTCTTTTCCTCATTTTCATTTTCTTTTCTTTATTTTATATTTTTATCTTTTATAAATATTTTTTTATTTATTACTATAATGACACATGAAATATGAGAAAGAAAAATAAAAAATTAATATACTATTAAATTTTTCTTAATAAATTAAATCAATAATTTATATTATCCATACTATATTAAGTCTAATATTTAATATGTAAATTTTAATCAATGATAAATTAATTTGATAGAAAATATAGATTCTAATTTACTAAATTATAATATATTATACTAATTTATTAAAGTGTTATTGATTTTTTCATATTATCTATATAGATTTAAAAAAATTAATATTTTTAGCCTTATTTTTTTTGTTCTTCTAGAGTTTATTTAATTATTATTAATTTAGAATTCAATCAAATTCAATATGAAAATTGTATTTAAAAACCTATTAAGATGTAAAATATTATTAATTTGTATATGCGTTAGAAAAAGTTTCAATACTCTCAATCGTTATTTTTTTATAATTACAAATTACATTTTTTTAAAAATTATATATCTTATCTTACTTACTATTAAAGTAAGTGGAATATGTTCGGCAAGCTTTGATTGGGTGTGGGTGGTGGGGGTGGGGGGGAATGGGGGGATCCGGTTTTTTTTTTTTTATCATTTTCATTTTATTTTCTTTTTTTCCTCATTTTCATTTTCTTTTCTTTAATTTTATATTTTTATTTTTTATAATTATTTTATTTTATTTTATTACTGTAATGACACATAAAATATGAAAAAGAAAAATAAAAAATTATTAGTATTACTTTTTTTTAGAGCCTATTTAAAATATATATACGTTTAAAGTAAGAGGATCTGATTGTTTGGTTGCCATTCGGTAGCTTTCTATTGGAGGAGGAGGAGGGGGGTGGTTTGTGGTGCTATTGGAGGAGGGGGGGATGCTGCGGCAAATTTTTTTTCCTTTTTTTTCTATTTTCATTTTCTTTTTTTTATTTTCTTTTTTATTCTTTCATTTATTTTTTTACTTTTGTAATTATCTAACTTATTATTTTTCATAATTGTAAATTTTTTTAATAAAAATTATGAATTAACTTTATTTTATAGTAACTTTTCTTATATTTATAGGAAAAATAATTTCTTAGCTTTTTCTCTTACTAAATTAGGAATTGCTAGAGGCTGATAATTTTATTATTTGATTGTAAACTCTTCATCTTTTAATAAAATATTTCATATTAAAAAAAAAGTTTACATTATAACGATTAACAAACAAATAAAAAGGATATAAATTCCTAAGGATAATGAGAGTCAATGTTTAAGGATTTATATATCTACATAATGGGGGGTCAATATTTATGGATTTATATATGTGAAAATTTTAACCTGAGACATAAAGTTTCAAGTATGATGCCTCTACTGCTTAAACTTATAAAATTAGGGTACAAGATATAAGTAAACTATTATGGGAATAGTTAACTTTTAAAAATTATTTTTTAATTATATATATATAATGTGTATCCAATTGGTTATTTTGAAAGATTTTGAAGATTTTTACAATTTTTCTTCATGAGGTTATTAACGGAATAAAGATGTTGACATAATGTTTTTTTGCTAAAATTTGAAATTTTGACAATACGATTAGGTATTAAAGTATAAGATTATTGTAATATTAATAAATTTTACAATTGTTATATAATCTAATAATTGTTTATTGTCATACATTATGATGATAAAAAAATTTGACAGTTACACTGTCACCTTAGAACTTTTTTTAATTTGTAAAATTTTATTTTGACGGTCGCATTACCACTTTAGAATATTTTTTACTTTGCTAAATTTTATCTTAATTTATATATGCATATATAATTTTTTTTTTAAAAATACTTACAACCTATTATGTGTTTCATTTATAATTAATATGTCTACATATAGAAAATTCATTAAATCTGATCGAACCCCTGCGGAGCGGGGGCAATTGCTAGTATATATTAAAGTTAAGGGTGTATTAGAGGAAGTTTTGGTTCATTTGTCACATTTTGATTGGTGAGTGAAAAATTAATTAAATTAATTAATATTTATGATGAAGAGAATTTAGTTGAATTTTAATTTTTCATTGTATTTAGAGAGGGAAAAAAGGAGGATTATAAGAAAGGGAAAGAGAGTTCGGGGGTATTAGAGGGAGTGCCAAAGAGTGTCTTTTAGGTAATTTTTCACGTTTCGATTGGTAAAATAAAAATTAATTAAATAAATTAATATATGTGATAGGAAAATTTTTATTATATTATTTATTTATTTTATTTTTCCATATTTTAATTAATTGATTATTCATATATATAATATTATATTAATTAATCTATATATTTTATATATTTTAAAGTAAAGGGATACTAGAGGAAGATATAGGTACATTTTTGTCAGTTGTTAAAAAAATAATTATACAAATTTATATGAATTAATATTAAGATAAAGAAAATTGATTAATTTTTTATATATTAAATTTGGTTAAAGGATTATTTTATTTTTCAAATAAGAATAGGGAAGGTTAGGGAAGTATGATGTGTAATAATATATGCTTATTTATTCTATATAGGATGAATAAAGAGTTTGGGAACTCAAGATGAATAGGAATATTATTAATAACATTTCTTGCTAATCGCTCAATTATGGTAGAAATATTTAAACAACTTTTGTTCCTTAAGTAGATTGAAAGTATTTTATTTTACTTAATTATACTTTACATTATTATTATGACTTATATATTTGATATAATTGTTAAGGTATTGATATGAATTTCACATGTAAATTAATACAAATTAGAATGAACAAAATGAAAATATTTTTTATCTCCTAATTTTGAATTTTACATTTAATTACCTTGAAAAAATAAAGAGATAAGAGTAAAAACCTTGCGGCGAAGTGCGGGTATATGATTAGTTAATATATATATATATATATATATATCATTATGTATTGGATATGAAGATTAAATTCCTTTTTCCCATTTCAAAGAATGATAATATCACTAGAATATGTGTGTATGGCAGTGCCTTCACTTCACAGTTCACATGCAAATACATGCTTCGAAGTTGAAGTTTTTTATTGTTATTAAATGTTATAATTATGGAATCATAGCGTTTAAAATCTTTAAATCTTCAGAACAATATTTAAAGGCTCTTATAAGTTTTGGAACAGCAACATTACTGTTGATTAATGTCAAGTCTTAGTGGAATAATTAATTGCTTGATTGGTAATTGGGAGGACCGATCGATGAATCATCAAGTGATCAATTCATTTACATAACATTATATATTAATCGCAGTGGTAAATTGGATTCAGATCATCATATGAACTATTTTAGATTTTTGTTCATAACTCAAAACTAACTACAAAATGCTGTAAAATATAATACAAAATTATTAAAAAGGGATATTGTATAATTATAAGAAAAGTTTACAATTAAAAGAATTAACGCACTAATTATTATAGCAGGAGATAAAAGAAAAATTAGAATTGTCTTTACATGAAACATTGATTAAAAATAATGAAAAGAATATTGAATTAATTTGAGTAATTAGAAAATATATATTTGCCTATATATACGGCCAATCGTCGTCAGAGATGCATGTTTGCCTAAGCTTGAGTGGTGGTAGCTGTAGGAGAATCATCTGATACAGTACTTGAGTCTCCTATAGACGGAACCTTGGCTTCTTCCTCTGTGTCTCTGGCTTCTTTCTTTGCGGCTTTGGGCTCTTCATCCTTACAGTTTTCTTCGATCAAGGATTCCACTGTTTCTTCCACATTATCCACCATATCTTCTACCTGCATATATACAGTTGAATACTTAGCTAGTTTGAAAATTAATTAAATATATATATGATTAAATTAATATTGACAAACATCCTAACCAAGTAATCAATTGCTTGATGAAGCAAAAGTAAGACAAGAAACATGTGCGGGGGTGGGTGAGTACTCAGTACCTCATTATCCTACATATATTATTATTGTCAAACTTATTACATATTAAATGATTAATTATTTCAATTAGCTATATATTAAAGAGGCTATGTAGGGTATATTAGACTACCAAATTAGACCAAGTCAGATTTTAGGACAAATTTTCAGATATATATAATTTAGAAAAAAAAAATCATACAACTATAATAGTCATTTGTCAATATCTTAATTTCAAGCATTGAAATTAGAAATTAGTTGCTATTGGTTCTTCTTTTCTTGCATTGATTTGCAAAATGACGAAAAAAGAAAATCGATGGGTTTGAAATTGTATTAATTATTGGAAATTAGCTGTATTGATCACGTGCTAAGGCCTAAGGCTACAAAGAAATCAATATATATAGCTAGTCGTAATAAATTATTACCAACTATCTCAAATTCTTAATCCCATGGGTTAATAGTATTAATTACAGCATTGCACTAATTAATTAAGAAAAAAAAGGGAGTAGGTAGTAGTATGGCAGGAAAAAGGAAAGCAATTAACCTTGTCAATGAGTTCACCAGCTTTATGCGCATTCTCAGCTGTGTCTTCAGCAATATCTTCGACAAATTCGAGGGCATCTTTAAGTTTGCCTTCCGGTAGATGATCGCCAATCTCATCTACCACTTTCTCCACTTGCTCCGCCACTTTTTCCACCACATCCGTTACGGCTTCCACCGTGTCTATTGCAGTTTCAACTTCCTCTGTACATCACAAAACATACATATTGTTAGGCTTATAAAGATTAACAAAACAGGGAATTACTATAAATTGAACAAACTTGATGTTGACCTGAAAATTCAATAACCTTCTTACGTTTCAGTTTCAGTAACGGCCCCCATTTGCCCCTCCAAAAGGGTATGATTACACTCATCAGCACTCCCAGAAGCCAAAGTTTCCTGCTCAAAAGAAACCATGAACAAAATAAGGTTATTCAATGCCAAACAAGAGAAAAAGAGAGGTAGAAGAATGTTAAAAAACTAACCAGGACCCAGGATTAGGATCAGAAGGGATTGGAGGTCCTGATCCGACACTGCTGGAGACGACCATTTTCCTGTATGATCTGTCACTGTTTTGCAGTCTTAGACCGGTGCCAGGTAATTGCAACCTCGGATTTCTTAGAATCTGATATTTTCCTGTATGTTTCGACATAACCAAGAAATTACTTAAACCGAGAGGACCAGGCTGAAATCTGGACGACTCCATTTTGAAGCCTACAACTTTGCAAGGAACGGTCGACATATAATTAAATTTCTCGATTTTTTGTGTAGCTTCCTGATTAACGTGTATGAAGTGAGCTTTACGTTTATGCAACAAGAACAGAATAAAGGAGAAAACTAGCGATGCTCAAGAGGAAAAAGCTCTGAAAGAAGTTGACGAATTACGGGCTTTCTTTAAGAGAAAGTATTGCGCGTGGAATGACAGGTAGAAAAGGTCGAAGCCAATTGTTTTATATATATATAGGCAGCATGTGTAGACATAGTTGTTAATTTACGTGAGCTTAGGAAGAAAGACAATATTATAAAATTTTCGTAAGTCAATGAATCCTAATCCTCGTTTCAGTATGCTGATGAATTTTATTATTTTCTCCAAATTTCTTAGACATTTGACATTTCCTCATTTACTTAATTACTTGGAATTGGAGGTACGTATATTACCCACTAGTTCAAATTATTATTTTTCAGAGATAAACAGTATTTAAAGATGTAGTTTCTTCCCTACTTCCCTCTAATTCGTGAGTCGTGACCAGCTGTTTTCCATTGACCGGTTTGAAATGAGCTGAAATTTTAATCTTGCACCCCAAATAGAAATAGAACAAAAAAAATTTGAGTTAATCCTATCTAATTAATAATATTGAGATAATCAATAAGGGTTTGGGGTCAGGTTCAAATTTCGTGGGCGTAAATGGTGACTTTGTAACCAGGTATATAAATTTCGTGTTCTTATTAAGACTGGTGCTTTATCTTAATTTTAGGATGAGAAAACCTTCTATATATATATATATCTAACTCTTAAAATTTTTTTAAATTATAACCCAAAAAAGTATATATTGAGAGACAATTGCATGAAAATTAATTTAAATACAAAGTTTATTACCAACTTGTCTTAGAAAATTGTCGTTTGGCTATCAAGCTTTTGTCTTAAATGGGAACTTGCCCACTAGCTTCCATCTTAACTAAAAACTAAAAACTAAAAACAATTCCATCATCGGTTTGTTTGATTATAGAAGGTTCATTGAACCACGTTTTGTTCTTGGAAGGCATGCAGCGGGCGCAGCCGCACCTCCAGCCAAAATATCCAGCAATCCATTGCGGGCCAAATCATGAGTCTAATAGGGTTGGCTTCGTTAAAGACCTTTTCTGCACTCCAAGCCCAACATATCTCTGTCTTCCCTTTTTGGGCTAAGTCAAAATTTCCCTCTTCTTTGGGCCAAGTCAAATTGGGAGTAAACCAAAATGATCCTTTTCATTCTCTGCAAGCTTGCTTTCCCATTTGGAGATTCCATGAGCCTTCCGTCCTGATCCATGAATTCTCAAATTTTTTTGGGATTTTTGTAGACCAGGATTAGGATTAAAGGCTTCCTCATCTAAGTAAGCCCGTAAAGATTGATGTGTTAAATACTAGTAAGTTCTTCCTGTATAAGTAGTTTTGAGTTTGAATCTGATCATTAACTCCTTCAATTATCCAGAATGAAAAACCTCTATGAGACCACACCCTTACTCTAATTTGGAGATTAAACAACCTATTCTACCAGATTTTCCCCAATAAAAAATGTAAAGCTCACTTATCTATACATCTATACATACTGTTAATTTCATCCCCTGGTGATCTCTAAGGCTGACACATGGCACTTTCTATTTCTTGCATTTGAGAATTTTTATTTATGAGGGCATCAAACTAGACTTTATTTTTTCTCTCTTGATTTAGATTTTTCCCATTTAATAAATTAAAAAGGCATTAAAATTTAACTGTTACATATGTGATCTTAATCGTTTTCTCTTCCTCCTCTCCTCCCCTTCCTCATTCTTTTCCCTACACTAGGTTAGAGGGAAAAGAGACAAGAAATTAACAAAAAATGGAAAAGGAACAACAGTATTGGCCACGATGAGCCGAGCAGGTCAACAGATAGGACACGACGGAAGGTATTGAGCTGATCGTCAATTTTGATCAGATGGGATTATATGGAAATAAGGAATTGACAATCACAGCTTTTAAAAGCCTTCAGGGAACAAAACTCCACATAAACCTGAGTTCTTTTAATCCCATGATGCCTTTCTCTTTAATATTATAATATATACTATATATAATATGTATGTAGTGTCTCGTGTTTGTTTGTGTGTGAACGTATGGGACATGAGTTTTCTTTCTTTCTATCCAATAAATCATGCGGTCGCTTCTTTAATTTGTTCCTTGATGTTTGACAGGGGTTTTCTGTTTGTGTATTGGGTTACGGTGTTTGAATCCCGAGATAGAATTGGTGGTCGAGTTCACACTGATTACTCATTTGGTTTCCCGATTGACCTTGGTGCATCATGGTACAGTTTCTGCTTTTTCATTCTTTCTGTGTATATAGATGTAAATCACATACAGATGTATGAATAAACCCTATTCTAATACTTTCCCATAAAATATGCTTCAGGTTGCATGGAGTTTCGAAAGAAAAACCCCTGGCATCATTGATCAGTAGACTTGGACTCCCCTTTACCGTACTATTGGCGATAGCACTGTGTTGCGTGACCATGACTTGGAGAGGTAAGCAGCAGTTTTTCAATGGTAGGCTTGATTCTATATGGAATATGTTGGTCAGAGCACGTTGAATGCTGCTTTTCCCCTTCTCTTCTATGTCTCCCCTCTTCTGCTTGCCACCGATAGTGGCGTCCTTTTGTTGTTCTTGGCTTCTCTCTTTCTTTTTTTTCCCTATTTCTTTCTTTCTTTGTTAATTATTATTTTTAGAAATCAGGGGTTAAATTTTCTAATTCATTCATGCTGATTTCTTTTGTAGACATCTTTTTATTTGGGTAAATACATCTTTTATTTGGGTAAGTTATATATACTTTCTTCTATTTTTAAGACCTCAGTTATATTGATATAGTTTTTAGCGAAATAGCCATCGATAAACGAATCAATGAAAATCAAGTAACACAATTAGCGATGCAAGAGATGGCCTAGGTGGATTTGGTGTTATTTGATATTATAATTATTTGTTCTTTCGAGATCAATTAGGTAGTGCTTTGTATGCTTTGTTTGGTCCAATATGAGTGAAGGATATTTACTATATACATACCCCATTATGTCTTTTCTATGTATACCAAAAGTTGATGAACATCTCTCTACTATAATTATATTTGCCATTTTAATTATATAAAGAGCTCTTATATTAATAATAATATATTGCTATTATTGACCTATATTCATTCTTAGAGACAACTAAAATAAAATCAAGTTCTAAATATACCCGTAGCGTTAGCACGAGGCACCCTACTAGTTAGTAATGATTGCATGTGGTTGCTCCCGCAGACAAATTGCAAATGCCCGCTGCCAAGCTAATGGTAGAGCACTTTTGCAGACAGGCTTAGGCACTTGGCTCATATTTTTTGAGCTTCTACATGGTCTGAAAGGCTATATCCTTCCATAATAGAGCATAGATGTTCTGGGGCCCAATTATTCCGTCAAGCTAAGCATTTAGGGAATCATGACTTAGAGGATTAATAACGCAACATTATAACATACCCTCAGTTTGACAAATTTACATCTCTATATCAGCAGATGACTTCAATTAGATTTCAGGGCCAAAACCCAAAGCTGATGTCTTCGATTAGATCTCCATTCTTGTGCAGGTCATATGGTATCAAAACTGTAACATGAATCCACAGAATGTTTTCATTCACTCCTCTGATATTCAGTTTTGGTTCCTCCCAAAAACGTCCGGAGGTGGTTAGGGCCAGGTTTTAGGTAAATAAGAATAATCAAGGACAGAGAAATAAGATTAAGAATACAATTAGTAGTAGATATGAGGTCCATTTCAACACGACAAGTACACTATATCCCCTAAACTGTGACCCCAAGGCAATCTGATATCAGATATATAGTCAGATGCCCCAAGGCCTTAATCTAAGATATAATATGATCATCATGATTAGGACTAGCCACCAAAATATTTGCAAGTGGTGGAAAATTTCATCCATCATGAGTAAAATATAATAAAAGTCTCTAGTCATAGCTTGCCCTGACATCTTCAATGTCAGTGTCCTGTATAAATGTACTTTATTTATATAGGTAGAGGATGACCAAAGAGACTGTAATACTAATCTTTACCAACAAAGTAAAATGAAGTTAGTTGAAAAATACTTTACATTCCATTCTAAATTAATTAGAATCTAATGTAACCACCGATATCCGGAATACCGAAAGGTTTATATAAAATAATAATAATAACAATAATAAGGCAATATATAGTTAAGGTCTGACTTCTGATCAGCAATCATGAGCAAAACACAGAATAAAATGAAGGAAAGAAATTATTTATACTTTGGAGTAGATAAGCTACATGGTTAACACAATCAAGCAAATGCTATCTATATACACATCAGTCTTATACTCTTTAATAGAGCCTGAAAGAGACATGTACCTTAATTTTCTTCATTTCTTCTCTTCCAATTCAAACAAAAGTTTAAGTTTACTACTCATTAGCCTTTCTTTCCTTTCATCTTTTCCTCATTTCTTTCTCTTCATAGCAATGAAAAACAGAAAGCTTTTTCCGGCTCTTGCTGAAACAAACCAAACTACAGACTGTTCTGGCTTCTGTGACCCTGCCTGTCCCTACAACTGCAACACTTTTACTGATTATTATTATCTTTCTCCGCCTCCACCGCCGCCGCCGCCGCCTCCTCCTCTCTCAGCCCAAAACCATTTCACCTCACCTTATGCCATCATCTTACTTACGGTATTAGCCAGTTTTGTCCTCCTTATTGGCTACTACGTCATTATAGTCAAGTCATGTTTTGGTTGGTGCTGCTGCTCAAGGAATAACAGGCAAGCACAAGCTCAAACTGAGGGCTCGGACGAAGAGTTTCTTGATGAAAATCGGGTTGATCATCCTATTTGGTTCATCACCACCGTTGGTTTGCAGCAATCAATCATAAATTCGATTTCTGTTTGTAAGTACAAGAAGGGTGAGGGATTGATTGAAGGGACAGAATGTTCGGTATGTTTGAATGAGTTTCAAGAAGACGAGACTGTCAGGTTATTGCCTAAATGCAACCATGCTTTTCATATTTCTTGTATTGATACTTGGCTAAGGGCTCATACCAATTGTCCCTTGTGTCGAGCACATATTGTTTTTGATGCTGCTTGTGCTCCTCCAACTTCTGCGGTTCAAAATTCCGATAATATGGAGCCAGTTGTTGAGAACCGGCTAGAGAATTCTGAGATTGGAGGTGAAATGAGCAGCCAGAATCAGGGGAGAAACAACATTGAGCTTTGCCGAAACTGGGGCAGAGAAGACGGTGGAAGTGAATTGATAGAGGCTAATGACCAAAGAATTTCAAAAGAGGGTGTCTATTCTGATGATTATGGTGCTTTGGTTGTGGAGCCTAAAGAGATACAACAAATAAAAAGGTGTGTATCCATGGATTCCTCTTCAGCTGCAAGATTGCTTTTCGGTTTGAGAAAATCAGAAGGCAGTTCTTTTGATCAACAAGAAGATGTTGAGAACCCACATTCAAGCAACATTCCAAAGCAAGATGGGGCAAACTCAAGCGAGTTTAGGGCCTTTAGCCTGATGGGTAATTCTTCAATTGCTCAGCATCTTCATTTAAGTCCTGTTCCCATGAAAAGATCATTCTCTTGCGGTGGAAGGTTTTTCTCATCCAAACGTAGCCGAAGCATGAATTCAATTCTTCCCCTGTAAAGTCTTTTTGCCCTTTATTACTCTTGTAGATATAGTTTTGGCTTTATGAGTGAGATACTATTTGTTAAACAGGGAAATTCATATGCAGTATGCACCCTCACCATGGGGTTGCCTTTTTCTGCTTCTCTCCCTCCAAACCATGAAAGCTCAAGCCTTGTTAAGCTGAGCTGCGACATATGAGAAAAATTTTAAACAGAAAGTTCTCTTCAGAAGTATAAATTTCATGTACTTGGCCTTGGTTTCAAGTCCTGAAGTAGAACTTGATTGCACTTTGAGCTTCAACCTAGAAAGAAATGTTTCTGCAGAGATAAACCAATTGATTTCCGCTTTGAATTCGTCTTGATCGATTTGATTGATGAACTTTCATCCAATATTGATGTAATTATTAGCTTAAGAAAAATAATATTACCAGTTAGTGCTCATCTTTTCTCTGTAGTTAGGTAAGTGTAGCTAAATTATGCTTCTAAAAGCAAACTGTTGATTTTTCTTCGGAGAAACTGGCAATAGTTGAAACCTGACAGAAAAGTTAAAGTATATGAAGGTTGTTCTGCCATCGAAATCAAGCTAGGTCACATGCTTGAAAGCTCTATAGACCGAACGAATTGTTACAAATGAAAATCAAGTACTAGTTTTTTAGTCTTTTATCAATTTTAGAGCAAGAAGACAAGAAACCATAATATATAGGTTGCTTGAAACCTGGTACAAGCCCAACTTTCTTTGGTTACCGGTGCATGCTACCAAACACAGTCAACTTCCTGTGCAGTCAAAAGCTTTGCCTAATTCTGGTGACTGGGGCGTTTTTTAATTCTTTCCTTTCCAGTTTTCCATCATGGCCTAATTGCAATCAATTCGATCGACATCTCTTTACTCCAAAGATGATTATCTAAGCTCATACCGAGAACCTTCTCTATTTCTGCGTGTCTAATATTAAGCAATACGATTACGAGTTGCATGTTAAACAAATCTAGATGTTTGCTACTCCAACAACGACCTGACGTATTGGTCCAAATTGAGCCCAACCGAGATCATTTCCACTTCCAGGTTTGCTCACCCCAGTTTCAAGCCGAGCTCGAGCTCTTGATCTTATTGTGGGTCAGCCACTAGGCCGCCTCTATATGGGCCATATTACTAATTAATTGCCAAGGAGACAATTTAGGATTTATAACTTGAATTTAAACTCACCTATGGCTATGTTTAAAGTTGAATCAGTGGAATTTTTGGTTCATTTCGTTCATTAAGTTAAATAAAGAAAGGGAGCTAGAGTGTTCAATAGTTCTTAAACAAGTACATTAATTTTCCCAACAGTTCAACACCCACATCAAGATATAAGGCCCAGTTACTTTCTCTGGGCCAAAGGAAACAGCCAGGCTCAGCTTTAAAGATTGAGTCGTTTTCATGAAGGCCCATTATTTCAAAACTTTAACTTTGACTTGGGCATACGCCTTAAGATGACTTCTCATTTTGCAAATTAATCTAAAGTGGTCCAAACTCCAAACCAAACTAAATATTTAAAGCGATTACAAATCTGCGAGGTGTTCACAGATTCCGACTTTGGGTATCATTTATATGTAGAGTTTTATTCATTTGGAGTCTTGAATAAAATAAACTACTATTCTATTTTATTATTTTTGGGTAAGAAAAATTTTAAGTAATTATCCACCCATTATCTGATAAGTGACCCATATCTTTTCCCATGATCTCATCACATCACGTCAGTTTTTGGTTTTGAAAAAGAGTCATTGATGGCAGGACTACTGTAAATATAAATAATCACTTGGGTCCCTAGTCTCAACAGACGTACAAAATTTCTTGACACCATCTAAAGATTTTCTAAAGTTTTTGTGAGAGACTAGAAGTATCCAAGCAAAAGGAAAACTGCTTTTCAATGGCTGGAGGTATGATTTTCAATTCTTAATTTTCCGCATCAAGTTTTTTTAAATAAAGATGTTAGATTTTTCTGTGTGAATTTGTTCATACAGTTTAAAGAAAATCTAAAAGTTGGTATCGGAGCGATTTATCCTCTGTCTTGATTGGTTTTTCTTTATTAATGAGAAAAAAAATTGGGAATCTGTTTTCCTTTTGTTACATGAATCTGTCTATTATGTTACCTAGTTTGTAATATCCAGTAGACTAAAGACATTCCTGAAATATTAATATGAAAAAAATGTCATGTGGTTAGTGTAAATTTAATTAGTTAAAGATTAGCCACAGCACCTTTAATTATATTAAATTACACATTATATTGTGAAAAGTGTATTAATAGTAATTCTGATAAGAAGAAAGTAAAGATTGTTATATATTCATCATGTGAACACCCTTTTATAAAGTATAGTACTCAGCATGTGAGTACACTTTTTCTTTTATCGGCCATTTAAGTCTTTTAGTCGTTTTCAGTCGAAAGTAAAAAAAAAAAAATTGGACGATGGGGTCATGTTGTGCCTGCAATTATTTCAAGACTCCTTTTGGACGATGGGGTCTTCTTGTGCCTGCAATTATTTCAAGACTCCTTGTTTACTTTATCATTTGATCTTTTGTGGCGTTTTGTCCACTTTCATAACACGTTAAGTGTTTTTGACCACATATATAGAAAAATGACATTCATTGTGATTATTCATATTAAATATAGTAAATCTTATCCCACAGGAATTTTTATTATATTTTTATGATTAATCAGAGATGAAATGATAAGTTATTTTCTTAATTTACCCACAGGAATTAAAAAAAGGAATATAATTTGTTAGTTTCTTCATAAAGAATACTTATGAATCTTTAAATATTAACTTAACCCACAGACAGTTTTTTATTTGTTACATGGTTCATAAATTTGAAATATTTATGCATGTTTTTACATTGGTAAAGCATGATTTGTTTATTTGCCTCAATTTTGTGAAATAAGTATGTTTTATTATTTTATGCAGTTATACAACCTGTGAGTATCTCTGAGATAAAATGTGATATTCCTGATTTGAATGGCGATAACTATAAGATATGTAAAGAAAGAATTCTTCTTCATTTGGGGTCCATGGACATTGATTATATTTTTATATAATCAGAGATAAAATATTAAATATAGTAAATCTTATCCCACATGAATTTTTATTATATTTTTATGATTAATCAGAGATGAAATGATAAGTTATTTTCTTAATTTACCCACAGGAATTAAAAAAGGAATATAATTTGTTAGTTTCTTCATAAAGAATACTTATGAATCTTTAAATATTAACTTAGCCCACAGGCAGTTTTTTATTTGTTACATGGTTCATAAATTTGAAATATTTATGCATGTTTTTACATTGGTAAAGCATGATTTGTTTATTTGCCTCAATTTTGTGAAATAAGTATATTTTATTATTTTATGCAGTTATACAACCTGTGAGTATCTCTGAGATAAAATGTGATATTCCTGATTTGAATGGCGATAACTATAAGATATGTAAAGAAAGAATTCTTCTTCATTTGGGGTCCATGGACATTGATTATGCTATAAGGAAAAATGAACCGCCTGCTCTTACTGATGCTAGCACTCCGGCTGAAATCGCTCTTCATGAACATTGGGAGAGATCTAATCGCCTCAGCATGATGTTCATAAAGACAAAAATTAATGCTAGCATTCGTGGTTCAATTAAGGAGTGTAACAATGTCAAAGATTTACTGAAGGCTATTGATGAACAATTTGAGTCTTCAGATAAGGCCCTTGCCAACACCGTAATGGCCAAGTTATCGTCAATGAAGCTCACCAATGTAAGAGGTGTGCGTGAGCACATCATGCAGATGAGGGACATTGCGGCTCAATTAAAGTCTCTTGAGGTTGAGATGTCTGATTCTTTCCTTGTGCATTTCATACTGAATTCCCTTCCACCTCAATATGGACCTTTTAAAATCTCTTATAACACACATAAGGATAAGTGGTCAATTAATGAACTTCTAACCATGAGGAAGGAAGGTTGACTATGGAAATGGGAGAAAGTGCACATATGGTAACACAAGGAAAGAACAAGGGGCAAGCCAAACAAAATGGAAAAGGTAAGATACCTGCTCAGATTGACATCAAAAAGGAATTCAAATGCTTTTTCTATAGAAAGAAAGGGCATATGAAGAAGGATTGTGTCAAATACAAAGTTTGGCTTGAGAAGAAAAGTACCCCAATCTCATTTGTTTGTTATGAATCTAATTTGGTTGATGTTTGTCATAAAACTTGGTGGATTGATTCTTGTTCTACAATCCATGTTGCAAACACCTTGCAGGGCTTTCTAAACAAAAGGAAGCTGGTGGGAAGTGAGCAGTACATCTATTCAAGGAACAAGATGTCATCACTTGTGGAAGCAGTGGGAACATGTCAATTAATTTTAAGTTCTGGTTTTGCTTTAAATTTGGAAAGAACATTTTATGTACCGAGTTTTTCTAGGAATTTGATTTCAGTTGCAAGACTTACACCTTTGGGTTATTCGTTTAGTATGGATATTTCTTTGAAATTATATTTTAAATCTGAACTTATTGGAACTGGTACAATTGTTGATGGGCTTTATCAAATCAAATTGCAAAATGATGTTTTTCAAAATGTGTTGCATGTTCGTAGTGGTGTTAAAAGATGTGTTATGAATGAGAAATCTTCTATGTTGTGGCACCGTAGATTATGCCATATATCCATTGAAAGGATTAAAAGATTGGTGAATGATGGAGTACTTAGTACTCTAGACTACACTGATTTTGACATTTGTGTAGACTGCATAAAGGGAAAGCAAACTAACAAGTCAAAGAAAGGTGCCAAAAGGAGTTTAGACATATTAGAGATCATACATACAGACATTTGTAGTCCAGATATGGACTCATATGGTCAGAAATACTTCATCTCCTTTATAGATGATTATTAACGATTCATGTATCTCTACTTGCTTCATAATAAAAATAAAGCATTGGATGCTTTTAAAGTGTTCAAAGTAGAAGTAGAGAAACAATGCGGAAAGCAGATTAAGATCGTGAGATCAGATAGAGGTGGAGAATACTATGGTATATACATTGAGGATGGACAAGCGCTTGGTCCATTTGCAAAATTTCTTCAAGAGCATGGGATAGTTGCCCAATACACCATACCTGCGTCTCCAGACCAAAATGGTGTAGCCGAAAGAAGAAATAGAACATTAATGGACATGGTGCGGAGTTATGCTTAGTAGTTCTAAGCTTCCCAAATCCTTGTGGACTGAAGCTCTTAAAACGGCTGTGTATATATTAAACCGGGTTTCAACTAAGGCTGTCCCAAAAACTCCTTTTGAATTATGGAAAGGTTGGAAACCGAGTTTGTGGCATATACGCGTTTGGGGATGCCCGTCTAAAGTGAGAGTTTATAACCCACAAGAAAAGAAACTGGACCCAAGGACTATAAGTGGGCATTTCATTGGATATGCTGAAAAGTCCAAAAGTTACAGATTTTATTGTCTATCTCACAGCACTAGGATTGTGGAATCAAGAAATGCAAAATTTCTTGAAAATGACTTGATTAGTGGGAGTAATCAATCTCAAAACTTCATTTTTTATAAGGATTATTGTGATGCACAAACTTCCATTTCAAGTGACAAATTGGTTATCGTTCATAATACCCCTCAAGTTCAATTGGGTGTTGAACAACCAACCATTGAAAATCCACAAACTATTGATAATCCAATTGATCCAATTGTTCAACAAATACCTAAAATTGTTGAACAACCAGTTGTACAACCTGCACCTTAGCAGGAAGATGATACAACATTAAGAAGATCAACTAGAGAAAGGAAATCAGCAATCCCTAGTGATTATGTTGTGTATCTACAAGAGGCTGACTATAATGTTGGAGCCGAAAATGATCCTGAAACATTTTCACAAGTCATGAGTTGCAAAGAATCTGATTTGTGGCATAATGCTATGATAGATGAGATGAATTCTATGGCATCTAATAGAGTCTGGGATCTTGTCAAGTTGCCTGATGGTGTAAAAGCTATCGGATGTAAGTGGGTTTTTAAGACAAAAAGAGACTCAAAAGGCAACATTGAAAGATATAAAACTAGACTTGTTGCTAAAGGATTCACTCAACAAGAAGGAATTGATTACACGGAGACATTTTCTCCTGTATCTAAGAAAGATTCTCTTCGTATCATTTTGGCGTTAGTTGCACACTTTGATTTAGAATTGTAACAAATGGATGTGAAAACGATGTTCCTCAATGGAAATCTAGAGGAGGAGGTTTATATGAAACAGCCAGAAGGATTCTCCTCTAATAATGGTGAGCATTTAGTATGCAAGCTGATAGGTGTATTTTACACCTATATTTGGGACTATTTTAGAACACTTTTATGGGTTTTTAATTATGTTTTTAGTCCATATTTATTAATTTCTTCTCACTTTAGTTATTTGTTTGTTTTGTAGGAATTCTAATATATTTTAAAGGATTTCTGATGGAATTGGAGCTTTACTAGAAGTCAAGGCCCATGCAAACATAAATTCAAGACAATTTCCAATTATGGGCCAGTTATCACAATTGAAGAATTAAAGTTCAAGCCCAAGTCCATTGTAATATTTTAGGTTATTAGGGTTTTAGTCTTCTAGTATAAATACAATAGTTATTATTCTTTTAACAACTTTTTGCTGAAAAGGGGAGCTGGAAGCAAGTCTTGGAGTTTTCTTCTACTTTGTTCCTACACTCTTTCTTTATGCTTAATTCAATTGTTTTTAGTTTTTACCCAATTATGTGTAACTAAATCCCTAGTTAGGGTTAGGGATTAGCTTTTGTTGGATTATTTAATTATGAATGCATGATTTGATTATTGCTTTGGTTGAATTTATTCTCTTTGATCTTAATTTTGGATTTGTGACTGATCAACATAGATTCATTCTTAGGGATTATATGAAGAACTGAAAGGAGAAGTATAATCTGTGCACTAGGAGAATAAACATCATAGAGTTAGAGATAGAGATATCCTAAACTAGGGTGATAACTTATGATTACTTGATCTTAATGAATTTGAGTAAGTTGAATTGCGCATCGAGAGATGGTAATTGCTTAATCGAATATACCTTTGTACCTTGAGAGAGGACATAGATATCTTAGTGTAATCGTTATTTCAACCGTAATAATCAATCTTGTTTAGTAATTGAATATCCACTTAAGTGAATCCCGAAGCCTTAACACTTTTCATAATTTGATTTTAATCCTTCTTTTATTCAGCTTAATTTTAGAATTTAGTCTTTAATTTGATTCAATTATTATCTTCCTCAATTATTTTCAAACCTGCTTGAACTAGAATTAGTTTAGATAACAAATTTTAATCTCAGTGGGAACGACCTTGAATACTCCTTTATCTGTGCTATCTCGATTCTGTTCACTTGCAGATTTAGGCTATCAAGAAATTGGCGCCATCGCCGGGGATTAAATATTTGTTTTTCTGTAATTAGTTCTAGTTTTTTTTATTTTTCTGTTATTTTCGTTTTTTTTTTGTTTTAATTTAATTTCCTCCTTTTTGATTTCAGGTTGTTAATGAGAGATAGGATTACTCGAAGCCAAGGCAAATCTGATCAGTTAATCCCTATCGACCCTGAAATTGAAAAGACTGCTAGACGGTTCAACGCAATCAGAAAACAAAGAGAGATGGCTAAAAATAACAACCAAGGTGGCAATGGTGCTGGTAATGGTGGCAATAATGTAGGCAACAACAATGCTTTTATTCAAGTCAACAATCAGCCTCCACGCGAGCTGATGGGAGAGATGCAATTTCCAATTATTGACAACAATCCCTCTTGCATCCGACTGAGTGATGCTGCTAGACAGTATGAGCTGAAAAACGCTTACTTGAATATGTTGCCTACATTCCATGGTTTATCTTCAGAAGATGTGGTGGCTTTCATTCGAGACTTTTATCAAGTGGTGCAGAATCTTCCATTGAACAATCTTACAGAAGATGAAATTAGAATGCGATGCTTTTCTAGTTGCTTGAAAGGCCAAGCAAAAAGCTGGTTGCTAAGCTTGAAGATTGATTCTCTTGACTCATGGGATAAGGTGTACAGTGCTTTTATCCTCAAGTACTATCCATCTTACAAGACTGATGAATTGAGAAACAAGATACAAGAATTCGAGCAAGATGATTATGAGTCTTTCTATGAAGCTTGGGAGAGATTTAGGGAATTGCTTACTCAATGCCCTAATCATGGTTATCCTGATCGCATGCTATGGCACTTCTTTTACAAAGGTCTTTCAGAGAATGCTGCAAATTTGGTTGATAATGCTGTTGGTGCTGCTGAGATATCTTCCAAAACTCCGGATGAGATGAGAGAAATTTTTGAGAGGCTGGCTAAGAACTCACAAAGCAAGAGGAAAAGGAGGGGAAAGTTGAATAGTCATGCTCTTGAATTACAAGCTGAAGCTCAATCCAGCATAACTTCTCAACTAGTCACCCTCAACAAGAACTTTGAGAAGCTGTTTACTCAGAAATCTACTCAACCAGAAGCTTGCAACAGTTGTGGTATGTTTGGACACTCTTCCAATGGTTGTGTGAATAGAATGCCTGCTGATTACACTGAAGATGTGAATTATGTAGCTGGGTTTGGGGGAAAGCAAGGAGCAAGGAATGATCCTTACTCTAATACTTATAATCCTGGTTGGAGGAAAAATCTGAACTTTTCATGGAGTAATCAAGGGGCTGGAACAAACAATTTTGATGGGCAAGCCAGATTTCAACCACAACAAGTTGCACAACCCCCACAAGATAATGGAATACAAGACCAATTGAAGCAAATAATGACTCAGTTGCAAACCAATAATGCAAATGTCATGTCGCGTATTGATAGCATTGAACAAACACATGGCAATTCTATCCGAAATTTGGAGATGCAAGTGAGTCAATTAGCTCAAATGATGGGTGAAAGAGGCCAAGGGATGCTTCCAAGCAACACTGTAACAAATCCAAAAGAGAGTTGCAAATCCATTACTCTGAGGAGTGGAAAAGTCATTGATTATGGAGGTTCTAATGGTGAGAAGAACAAAAATCTATCAGAGGAAGAAGGTTGGGTTGAAGTCCTGGCACCGGAACCCCAAAATTGCTGGAATTCTGAGAAAATCATGAGTCCCGCGTGGGACCCGATTGAATCCCGCGCCGGACCTGTTGCTGAAGGTATGGGGAGCCCGAAATTCACGCCTCCTGCGCCGGACCCGAGCTTGTCCCGCTCGGGAGTGGCTGGAAACTTGGCAACCGGGGTAGAAACAACGCCTCCCGCGCCGGACCCAAGCTTGTCCCGTGCGGGAGTGACTCTCCAAACGCCCAACGAACTTCAAACAACGCCTCCCGCACCGGATGCAACTGAAACACGCGCCGGACCTTCCTTTGCTGCTGATTCCGTGGTGAAACCTTATGTTCCACCCATTCCTTACCCCCAAAGACTGAAGAAGAGGAAAGATGAAGCTGGTTTCAAGAAGTTCTTGGACATTTTCAAACGAATTCACATCAACATACCCTTTGCTGAAGCTTTAGCTCAAATGCCATCATATGCAAAGTTTTTGAAGGAACTCATCTCCAAGAAAAACAAACTTGAGGAGTTTGCTACAGTAGCCTTGACTGAGGAGTGTAGTGCAATTTTGCAAAATAAATTACCTCCAAAGTTGAAGGATCCAGGGAGTTTTGTTATTCCATGTTACTTTGGTGCTTCTAATGTTTACAAGTGTTTATGTGATTTAGGTGCTAGTATTAACTTGATGCCTTTATCTCTTTTCAGGAAACTTGGAATAGGAGAACTCAAGCCTACAACAGTGTCACTCCAACTTGCTGATAGAACTATTCGATATCCTTATGGAATAGTTGAAGATCTTCTCGTTAAAGTCGGTAAATTGATTTTTCCTGTGGACTTTCTTATTATGGATATGGAGTATGACATTGATGTTCCAATTATACTTGGGAGACCATTCATGGCCACTGGAGGGGCACTAATTGATGTGCCTAAGGGTAAGTTGACTTTGAGAGTGGGTAATGAAAAGGAAGAGTTCAACATCTTCAAAGCCATCAAAGGTCCTTCTTATGATGATAGTTGTTATAGGATAGATGTTGTTGATTCTATTGTGCATGATTCTTTACCTAGGGTAATTTATGATGATACTTTGGAAACTTGTATAGCTCTAGGTCTTAATGAGAATGATGAGGATGAGAATATTGTTGAATGTGCTTATAGATTAGATGGAGAAAGAGTTAAATCTCGATTCTATCATGCTTTGGAGGACTTAGGAGAAAGAAAAGCAAAGACTTTGCCATCTATTCAAGAGGCACCTAAACTTGAACTGAAACCTTTGCCTTCTCATCTTAGATATGCATATTTAGGAGAAAGCAGCACTTATCCTATTGTTATCTCATCTGCGTTAAGCTCTGTGCAGGAGGATAAGCTTTTAAGAGTTTTACGAGAGCATAAGATGGCAATTGCATGGACCATTGCAGATATTAGAGGAATTAGTCCATCTGTATGCTCTCATAAAATTCTGATGGAGGAAAACCACAAACCTAGTGTGGAAAATCGGCGAAGACTCAATCCGAACATGACAAGCTCAAGAAATCCATATATGGATTGAAACAAGCCTCCCGTCAGTGGTACTTGAAATTTCATGATGTAATCTCTTCATTTGGTTTTGAAGAAAACATCATGGATCAATGCATATACCAAAAGGTTAGTGGGAGCAAGATCTGTTTCCTTATTCTATATGTGGATGACATTTTGTTAGCAACAAATGATAAAGGGTTGCTATATGTGGTGAAACAGTTTCTCTCTAAGAGTTTTGATATGAAAGATATGGGTGAAGCATCTTATGTCATTGGCATTAAGATCCATAGAGATAGATCTAGAGCCATTTTGGGTCTATCTCAAGAAACCTATATCAATAAAGTGTTAGAGAGATTTCGTATGAAATATTGTTCACCAAGTGTAGCACCTATTGTGAAGGGTGATAGATTCAATTTGAATCAGTGCCCGAAAAATGAGCTTGAAAAGGAACAAATGAAAAACATTCCATATGCTTCTGCTGTCGGAAGCATAATGTATGCTCAGGTTTGTACAAGACCTGACATTGCTTTTGCTGTTGAAATGTTGGGAAGATATCAAAGTAATCCAGGTTTGGACCACTGGAGAGCTGCGAAAAAGGTGCTAAGGTACCTTAAAGGGACAAAAGACTACATGCTTATGTATAGAAGAACCGACAATTTGGAGATAGTTGGTTACTCAGATTCGGACTTTGCTGGATGTGTTGATTCACGAAAATCAACATCAGGATATGTATTTATGCTTGCTGGCGGAGCCGTTTCTTGGAGAAGTGCAAAGCAGACATTGACTGCCATTTCTACCATGGAGGCTGAGTTCGTTTCTTGTTTTGAGGCTACCTCACATGGTGTATGGCTAAAGAGTTTCATATCTGGGCTTCAAATTGTGGATTCTATTTCTAGGCCATTAAAGATGTATATTGCGACAATTCAGCTACTGTTTTCTTGGCTAAGAACAACAAAAGTGGTAGTCGAAGTAAACACATCGACATTAAGTATTTAGCCATAAGGGAGCGCATCAAGGAAAACAAAGTGGTCATTGAGCACATTAGCACTGAAGTGATGCTAGCTGATCCTTTAACAAAAGGCATGCCACCGATAAGTTTTAAGGATCTTATAATGCGATTAGGACTTGGTTCTATTTTATGAAATAAGTCCTAATTTTCTATGTTGAAACTCATTTGTTTGGTTGTTTTTTCATTATGGTGTACGCATTTGGTTTGAAAGACAACAATTATGGTTGGACCTTGAAATAAACATAAGGTTTATTCATAAAGTTGACTGATATTGGAGTGACAAAATGCATAGTGATACATGGAAGATAATACTCACTATTAGGGGACTTGTCGCCATGATCCATGTATTTCGTTTCTTTCTTGAGTTTAAAAGATTTATGGATTTTGTAAAAATATATGGGCCAAGTGGGAGAATGTACAGTTTTATTCAATTTAGAGTCTTGAATAAAATAAACTACTTATTCTATTTTACTATTTTTGGGTAAGAAAAATTTTAAGTAATTACCCACCTATTATCTGATAAGTGGCCCATATCTTTTCCCATGATCTCATCACGTCACGTCAGTTTTTGGTTTTGAAAAAGAGTCTTTGATGGCAAGACTACTGCAAATATAAATAACCACTTGGGTCCCCAGTCTCATCAGACGTACAAAATTTCTTGACACCATCTAAAGATTTTCTAAAGTTTTTGTGAGAGACTAGAAGTATCCAAGTAAAAGGAAAGCTGCTTTTCAATGGCTGGAGGTATGATTTTCAATTTTTAATTTTCCGCATCAAATTTTTTTAAATAAAGATGTTAGATTTTTCCGTGTGAATTTATTCATACAGTTTAAAGAAAGTCTAAAATTATCTTCACATGATTTCTCTCTTCACAACTCACAAGGGATAATCGGCACATAAAACACTTTCCTTGTCAACTGCAAATCTGCCCTTTTCTAGTTCTCATCAGATCTCTCTTCTTGAAACTCTGGACAAAGCCATAAAATTAGCCAACTTGTTGAGCAATTCGACAGACATGCCAACATTGGAGAGAGAAAAACAAAACACGGTCAAGCCGAATAAGTCATAAGTGCCACACAAAGGACACACTCCCCTTTATATTAGTATTAGTACTTTAAATCTTTCCCTACCTTTTGTTGGGGCTGCCCTTAATGAAACTTCATAAACAAATCGAGCTCATGATTCATGGTGATCTTAAAGCCTTTGACTTCAACTTTTGTACCTTCACTTGTGTTTGTTGGGAATTTTATTATAAGTTTAACAACCACGCATGCAATATATTGTTTTTGTAGCATAGCTATTTAAAAACTAAAATCTCCCATGACTATAAGATCTCATCCGATCTTCTAAGTTAACCTATTGGTGTTCCTCATGACAAATTTTAGTTCAAAGAGTGATTGAATTCAATATATCCCCCAATAAGTACGGAGACACCACCGATTTAATATTCAAATGTAAGTGCTTTATCATTGAATGACCTAAAACTATTTTTTGAAGATTAATGAAAGATTCGAACCCTTTTTTCCTAAAAGAAAAGAAACCCTTTTCTGTCCAGAAATTCAATCCCCTCCATCTTTGGATTCGAATTCTACACTTCAGAAATAAAATATCCATGAAACCCCGAACTTACACATGAATTTTTTTTCATTTTTTTTGTTTAATTCCTTTTCATGTGAAGCAAAAGTAAGTGGGTTTTTTTTTTTCATGGGCAGGTTTGATTGCGGGAAGACCTTTTTCCTATATGGGCGAAGTGACTATAATTGTCATAGGTGGAGTAGCTAGGGTTGATGTTGAATCATCATCTCATCTGCCAGCAATTTTTAGTACTATTCTTAATTATTATGTGTGTAGAAATGAAAAGATGCGGGGGATATATATATATATATATATATATATGGACAAAATTTGGTGTTTTTTCTTAGGTGCTTTTTATATCAATAATCAATAATATATTGACATGTATACTTTCACATGATTTAATTTCTTTTAAAAAAAATTAGATATTTAATGTTTAAAAAGACACTTACCAATATATTATTGACTACTAACATAAACTAAAGAAAAATATATAAGTCTTGTCCACAAATATAGTACACATTCATGCGGTTATTATTGTCTTCAAAATGACAAAATCACAATGATTTAGATTTTACAATCATTTCCTACAAGAAACTTCTTCGATCCTACCTTGGAAGGAAAAAAAATAAAACGAAAACTCTTCCATTTTTAAAGGGTGAAAGAATCTCCTGTCATTCCAAAGTTTGACATACCCTTTTTCCATGAATCTGCGTTTCTCTAACTTCTTTCAAATAAGGGAATGATTGGACCCTCAATAAAATCCATAAACACATGCAAAGACAATGTATAGAACTGTCTTTTTCAATTATCTTTTGAAGTAAATTAAGCAACTTAGTATTTACCATTCAAATTCATAAGAATTATTAGTTCTTAATTTGTTAATGTATTAGTAGGTATTCTTACTGATTCAAAAAAGAAAGTAGAATTACATTTCTGAGGTTTGATGTTATTTTACTTTGAATTATTCATTTATGAGGTTTGATGTTATTTTACTTTGAATTATTCAGAGTATTTAATGTGATTATCGCCGTATATAGATGGATTTATTATTTAAAAAGAAGAAGAAGAATGGAGATCAATTGATTTAAATTTTTGAAATGTGATGGGGATAAATTGATTTAAATTTTTGAAATGTGAAGTTCAATTACTATGATTTGTAGAGCTCTTATATCCACTTTCAACACATAACAATTAAAGAGTTAAAGAGCTGCAAAAACGTGGGCCAAATCATATTTCAAATCTGAAAATTTTATCATCAATCAAATTATGATAGTTATAAGCTACATCTAGGCCCTTTTCTTTTCTCCATCCCTACCTGGCTTTTGTAGCTTTCCTTTTTCCCTAAAGTGAGAACAAAAATCTAATGGATCTTAATAATAGTAGGCCTTAATTTGATTTATTTATATTTTAAAATTTAAGGGAAATATTTTACTGTTTTACATCATTCAATTTTTGGAAACCATGTTCCCCACATTCTGTGTCGATTCTTTGATACTTTTGGTATGGTTTCCACGAACCTAATTTACAAAGATTAAAAAACATTTGTTGGGTGCTATTATCAGAAGAACAGAACTCAATTTAGTACATATATCAAGATTAATCTATCTATGGGCAGCTGCAAGCAGCAGCATTATTTCCCTTTACTTATTTTCCACTCGATCCGCCAAATAGATAACAGTACATATATAGTTTTTTCTTCATTTTTTTTCCCTTTACAATCTGTTATTAGAAAGGGAGAAAAGGGGATAGATATCAAGAATTTAATAATCAAAGGTAGCATATAATGGCTGAAAATAATCATAGAAAAAGTAAGACCTTTAAATCTGGAGTTTACTGTTTGCTAAAGAATGTGGCACCCACAAATAATTAGAATTTGTCAAGCTTAGAAAGTGTTAGATTGAAGAAGGGGGAGAGTATTGTGGGGGAGGTCTCATGTATAAAAGTGGTAAGCAAACGGCTTTGTCAAGGAAACAGCAAGATATTGTTGGAAAACTAAGCATTTTATTCTTTCTGTTCCTTCCTGGAACGAGCAGCAGCAGCTATGGGCAATGCTATAACAGTGATCATCCTGGAATATATTGAAGGATCCCCCTGTCTGTCGGCTTCTAAAAATTATGATGCAAACATTATTTTTTTTTACCATAAAAAAATGCACATAGCCAATAATTTGAAGAAGGCGGGGTTCAATCATACAGATACAGGAAATTTCCTTACCTCTTAAAACAAAAAGAAGCTATCCCGGAGATCTGGGCATCTCTGTCTTATTTGATCATAAAAGTTTAAGATAGAGACAATTTGTAACAATGGATCAGAGTTTTAGGGCAAATTTGTTTTTCTTCTGCACTAACTATAATAAGGCATATGATTTGGCTTGTTCAAAGCCTTCGTTATAACTTTATAAGCAAGGCAAGGCAAATGTGCCCAACAAAGGAAAAACATTTTACACACTACAGTGTATATCTCAAAAAATACAAAGAAGGAACAAGAAAAGAGTTGCAACTTGCAAGAAATTAGAGAGCAAATTAAGAACAGTGGAATCCAGCTTTGATTTGATTCATCCTTTTCCAGAGATCATTAAAGTATTTAAACCCCAATTACAGCACGACCAAAAAACATAATCAGGGCTTAACATGTCTCAGCTAAAAGCAGCTTCTTCTTGGATTTTGCGCAGCATTTGATTAACGGCGGCTGCAATTTCATCTACAGTGTTCAGATGGCATCCTTCCTCAACCTGTCCCAATTTAAAATGATGTTTTAATTACCCGTAAAATTAGGGGAGAAAAAAGGCAGAAGGTAACGTAATTATAGAAAAGAATTGTGAAATAAGTATTAATTGGCTTGTTAGGTTCTAACCTTGACGCTGATGGAATACAAAGCCATGCCTTCTACAGTTGTGACATTGAGGTGGAGAATGGTAAGCCTTAGGCTTTGCAAACCTGCGACCAGTTTCAGGAGCTGTCTAGGTTGTTTCTTTGAGAGTATCTTGAGGTTGGCATGGGTCTCCACCATGGTCACTTCTATATCTGCCACGCTCTCGGCGGCTGAAATGGGCTCAGCAGTCATTGGCGACTGTGAGTTGTTGCATTGAGTTGCAGGGGCTGAGAATTGAGGAAAGGTGAAAAACTCAGCAAACGGTTTCTGTTCTGGTTGGTGAGTAGTCCTCTTATGAGCCTCCATGGACTGCAAGAGCTGCTCTAATTCCTTAACGAAGTTAATAGCTCCGCCAATTATCGATGCTTGATCACCCTGATGAAAAGGTAATTAAATGCATTAAATAATAGTAAATCTAGCGGTCGAATAAGAAATTTGACGTGCGAAAGCAAAAAGATAAAAGTTATGCAGACAGCTGACCTACAGCTACAAGTCTAAAATAGTTTTCATGAAAGTCAGGAATCTCTAAACTTTTTCAGGCCAATGCCTTTTTTATATGATTCTTCTTCAGCAAAATTAAGTAATTAATTAGGGTTAAAACTTAAACATACTAATTATTGGTATATAAGTGTTGGAAAACTGACCCTCTGAACATAAGAAGGTGGCATCAAAGATCTGAGCACAGCAAGGTACTCATTCATTTGTTTCCGGCGATTGCGTTCGACAGTAATATGAGTCATTCGCTGGTTCTCTAGCTCCTCTTTGTTCTTGCTGCTCCTGGTGCGTCGACGTTTTCGCCGACCGTTGGTTGTGGTCGTTGTTGTCTCTGTGGCAGCTGCTGGAAGTTCCATTGCAGCAGCGAATCCGGCTCCAGCAGCAGGGACAGACTGATCAACAGTGCACGCTTCGGGTGAAGAATAAGGATCCCATTCCTTTGCATGTTGCATGACTGAAGTAGATGAAGAGTCCCAATTTGCATGGAGATGATAACTATTCCCTTGCTCTAAGTTGTTGTTGTTGTTCTGAAGAATTGCAAGAAGAGCCTTATCTTCTTCTTCTTGGAAGCAGAAGTCATAGCCCCAAGCCCCTGCTCCTCCTCCCACAGGGTTGAAGAACTCCTTGCAAGCATAAGTAAAAGGGTCTTGAGGGTAAACTACTGCTTCTAATGCCATGTATATCGGAAGATTTTCAGATCCTTAATTAACTCTCGCTCTCTTTTCAAAATTGTCCTTGTTTCTCACACAAAGAGACACACGTTTGTGTGGTCTATTCTCTCTTTTCTAAAGGGAAAGACAAAGATGTAAAGATAAAAACTCGTAAAAGGCGAGCGTTTTAGGACATATAGATCGTTGATAGACCTACTAGAGAAAAAGGCCTCTTGTGTAATTATAAAGGCCTCAAAGTAGAAGGAAAAAACTGGAAGCCGAGACAGATAGAGAGAGAAGCGAGAACTGCACTGTTCCCCACAAAGAAACCCAAATCGAAGTTTTTTTTGGGCAAAAGAAAAAACTTAGAATAAGCACAAGGCGCTACACATCCAAAAGACCAAACAAACTCTCCCTTTTATCATCCCTCTCCCCCATGAAAGAAGTTGATCGACTTTTAAAGATGTTTTAATCCCTAAAAAAACAAGCGCTACAGCATGCTGCACGTGAGATTTCATTACAGAACCAGTCTTGGACCAGAGAGAGAGAGATTCTCTATGGCACTTTGGAGAGAGAAAGACCCAACACCGTTTCAGGATATATAATCCTCAAACAACATAAAATAGGGGGTCCAATCCAAATTAAGGTCCCATATCTAATTTCGTGAAATGGGTTATCAAACTTTTTAATTTGAAATGACAGCCATACCCCTCGTCGACACTGTATTACACTCAGAAAATGAAGAGGGAATCAAGGAACTGGCTCATAAAATTTTCTAATTGATCCAAAGAAAACAGAGGTGCCTAATTAGATGTGACTATGGTTTTCATTAGGTAATAATGTGGTCGGACACTTGGACATTAAATTGGGAAAGATGACGAAAAGCTGATAATAACCCAGAGATTCTGATGGAAGATCTATAAGAGGAAGTTAAAAGAAGAAGAAAAATAAACAAGAGAAAGGCTGAGAAACAACAGGAAAAAAAAGTTTAGCTTTTTTCAGGTGTCTGTAAAATGTCCAGAGGAATCCATGTGACCATACAAAGGGCCACTCTGTAATCATCTACAACGAAGACTACGTGTCCCTCAACCCCTCGCTCTTTCCAAGAATTCTGTACTCTTTCTGTTATTTCTTTATTATTAATTACTTTTATTTTACCAAAAATCTCTAATGATCTAATTAAGCTAATTAAGCTAAGCTATATAGCCATGCTAAAGGTAACCCATCAATTTCAATAAGACATTCTCTCTAGGGGTTCCTCCCCTCTTTTCTCGGGTTCTTCTTCCATGGAATATTGTTAACCCCATGACTACATTCTATTTGTCCTAATGTCGGAATTTCAAGCCATTTTCTTGCATAGAAAATGAGGGAAAATATTAAATACCCAAACACCAAACTGGCATTCTTTTGAATGTATCACCAAGAAAATGTTGTTCATGAGATTCCCTTTGACCAATAGGGTAATTAAGAAAACACAATTTGGCTAATTGAGTCATTGTTATTTCCTTGTCCGGTGATTATACATAGCTTTCGAGATCTCTTTGAAAAATAAACCAAGTTACATAGACACTCTTATAAGTATTTTAATTGCAAATTGTTTGTAGTATTTTAAAAATGGTTTCCTTTTGTTGCTATCGCTTCACTGTTTTGAAGCTGCATAATACGCAAGCAAGTCGACGTTTTTTTGGTAGCAATTAAATTTTTTTTTCCTTTTCGTCAAATTTTAAAGTTGTAGAAGTTGATAGTAATATGATTTTAAAATAAATTAATACGACAAATCACTGATTAATCGTACATTAGTTATAGTCTATTTTTCAAGTGAATGAACTCAAATTTTATTAGTATATGCTATAGTTTGTTTTTTTGTGAGGATAATTAACTATGAAGGGAAACGCGTTTATTAAAAAAATATATAATTTGTTATCTTAAAACAGGGTAGGAGTATTGTTTGTTAAGCATCTTAATCGGCCGTGTATATAAATAAAAGAATAAAAAAGAACTTTAATTTTTTGGATTATTTTAAAAACCAAAGGAAGACAAAAAAAATTTTTGAATGAAAATTATATCAAGAAGAAAAGAATCTGAAAATGATATATTTTTCTTTTAAAAAGATTTTGCGGTCGGTAGGAAATAGAAAGGAAATTTGCCAAAAGAAAAAGAACTAAGAAGGAAAAGACACACGAAAACATAGATAAAAATAAATACTAATTATGATTAGGCTTTAGTATCGGAAACTTAATTATAGTAATTCATAATTTGAAAATATAAGACAATAATAGATTGAATAGAAAGTATACTTAAAAACCATTAACAATTAAATAATTTACCGGTAGAACGTTAAACTCTTAATTAATTGAGTGATTATACCTATATCAAATATTTAAAAAAAATTAAAAATTAGTATTATAGTTTGTAGAATATTCATTAAGTCGACATAATTAACATTATAATGGTGGTAGCATTAGATTTTATATTAGTTTGTTGATAGGATCCACCAAGCATTTCTTGTTTTTATAAGAACATTGTTTTGACTTGTGACTCCTGATGAGATTACAATTGACAATGCGAGGTGAAAAATTTGATCGTACACCCCAAACCATATCACCACTGTATTTTCCTTTACTTAAATGCATCAAATCGATGAAGAATAACGTGTTTCGAGAGCCAAAACTAAAGAGTACTTATAAATAATTGCCTAATTCCCACGAAACAGAAGTAATTAACCCTTGAAAATGCCCCCAACTTAGGCTCTAAACTAGGCCTAATTAGGCGTCTAATTTTCTCTTAGTATTGGTACTAATTAATACCCCCAACTTGCCTAGTAGTATTATTTTTTCGGCAGCCAAGCTAATCAATCCGTACAAAAAGATCCTCATTATTACACCTCATTGCCTAACAAAACACCAAAATTAATATAGACTTAGCTTCTTTAATTATATCTAATTTTCTTGTTTTTCATCACAAGCATGTGTTTGGAGCGCAAAGGTCGCTACCAAAAATTCCAATCGTGACGCGTGTGGGCATTATATACGTACTTACCTCGGCTCCAACATTAATCCAACTGGATTAATTATTTATCGTGTTAAACAACTTAAACTCGATCAGAAACTTAATTAAATGTGTTAAAAACTGTTACTGGGTTTTGTTGACCTGTTCAAGGAACCACGGGCCTCAAATTCTGGGAACCTGCTTATTGTCGTTTTTGTTGGTGCGCGCAATCCAGATTCCCCCCCGCTGCTTGTGCTTTGCTCCTTCTTTGGCATCCCAAAACCAGCCTAGGAAATTAGCCCTTCTGTCACCAATTTTTTTTCTCCATCTTGTTGGGAATACAATTGTTTAGCCTCAGCCTATGTTTCATCAACTCCTTAATTTATTTTTATTGATTTTTTTAATATCTTTATGGGCTTCCAATTTGGGTTTGAAATCCTCAAAGGGCTGAGCTCGTTTATAAGACAGATTTCTAGCTATATATGGGCTGTTTCAGGCTTTGATCCAAACTCTAAAATTAAGGTCCTTGCGAGATGGCTCATTCATTTTCCTTGCAAACCCCTACAAGAACGAAATAAATTCATAATACTAATAACTACAAATATTTCAAAGGTTAAGGTAAAGTAAAAGTTTCGATTCGAATTCTTGATTATTTATTTCATACATGTTGCCTTGATGAGCATTGGAAAAAGGAAGGAAAGAAAAATTGAGCTACATATATCTATTTTTTTTTTCTTGCTTTTTTCTTCTTTTCTTCATAATTAATGATCATGTGTTGTTGTATGTGCGTGTGTGATTGTGCGCGTGTAATATTCGAAAGAATCGTCATCATATTCTTGTAGAAAATGCGACTATAAAAGGACACAAACGTCACATTTGCACTGTGTGACTCAATCGAGTGCAGTGCAATGCAATGAACCTAAAACCACAGACCAATTATTAAGACGAATAACAAAGATATACTACTATATACGTACCATTGCCACAAAGAGGCAAATAGAAGACAACAGATTTTGGAACCTTAAAAAGGTGCTTGTCGCTGTTGTAGATAGAGTTAGTGGTAGGCACATGCTACGAAATAATTATATAGCCTTTTTCAAACAAAATCTTTTTCCATGCAGCAATGGAAGAAAAGAAAAATCACCACGTAACTTAATTGACACACATCGTTGTTTTATACTATATTTTCTAGCTCGATGATTTCTTATAATGGGACGTATTGTCGTCTAAAAGCTTGAATAGATTTCTTCTGATGGCCGGCCGGATGCTTGCAGAAACTTCTCTTATAAAATTCAATTCCCATTCATGTCAAATCTGGAATTTTAATATTGATGATACCCCATTTTAGTGATGAATGTCCCCTAATTTGTTAGTTGATGAGAACCAACTTGTTAAGAGTGATTAGGTAAAACGTGTTCGTTATTGCATTATAAATAAGAGCTTCCAATAATTGATAATTTACTAATTTGAGATTCTTAATATATAATTAGGCCTAGCTACTTCATTTTTTTTCCTTTTAATTATGAGATTACATGAATGTAACAATCACAGTTTAATTGCTTATAATAGATACTAGATTATATAACCCCCTACTTTGTTTCGGGTTAAAAAATTAAATATAATATAATAAATAAATTTGGACTAACTTATTTTTTTCACTATATATCGAGTAGTAATTGTGAGAGCGAACTTACATCACTTCATATTACAAACATAAACGTAATAAATAAATGAAATTGGATTACATTATATAAGAAATTTAAATATATAATAAATTCAAAATTCTAGCTATAACCATCTATATGATACCTTTCGGTATTAGTAATCACATTAAATTCTGGCTAATTCGAAATTGAGCCATATCGAATTCCATATGAGAAAAACTCTACTAAGTCTATTTTCTCCATTTCCAGGCTTATAATTAATATATATATATATATAATATTCATAATATACGTACATTACATTAATCAACAAATATGTTTTGGGGATTTGATTTAATGAGATCTGATAATTCTAATTAGGCGATGTCCTCCTTAACATTATAACAAGACTCCATTGACTCAACCTCTAGCTCATTCATGAAAGTTATGCTTAGGGCACTCTAGGTTTAGAATAATAGATGAGAGTTAAGGATGTTATACTTCAGAAGATTAGTATTAAACCAACAATAACAAAATATCCCAATGAATGAACGTCAGAGCTAGCCATATGGGCTGCAGCGTGCTGCAGCAGCAAAATGAGCCACTAGGCGGAAAGCCCGTGGCTTGTCATGGTTTTGATGTTTGAACTTTGAAGGATGCAGAGGTGACCCACTAATCCCCTTCATTAGAAATGTGTTTTGTTGCAAAGTAGTAGGATTTAGATTTCAGTTTTGGCGCTCCCCGACTTGAGAGTTTTATTTGTCCTGGCCACGAAAAACTGAGCAGCAACATTTACCAAAGAAATTAACCTTAGCCACTCATAAACTATAAAGAAATATATAACTCCTGAATTTTTAAAAGCTAAAAAAATAGAAAAAGCATAAAAATGCCAAAAAGGATTACGTGGGAAATGCTGTTCATCAACCAAAATTGAGACGAGGGATGATGAATGATGATACCCTGATGATTCGTCTGATTCGAACGGAACAGGGAACAAGTTAGGTTAATGGGAACCGTACACGTGGTCCAAACCCCAACCACATGATTCTTGTCAGGGTCCCCGTTGCAGCGCAGCGAAACCGCGGCCCCTCAAAAACCAGGGGCCTTCGCCCCACTCCACCTTCTTTCCTCCTACATAACCATGCCATGAGAAAAGACACCAGTTCAATCTCACAAATATGTTTTTTCTCTTAAAATTTTGTTTTTAATGTTGTTATTATTGGGACAAAGCAATCAAGCAGTTTTGTCTGTGAGCTATACTCTCCTGATGAGAAATACGATATTATTATTTATTTCGAGTACTAGGTTCCAATGCCATTGTCTGATATATATATATAAAAGGAAAATTGAATTGGGAAACATTAGAGGTACTAAGATTCTAAAAGCTGATCATCACTCTGATTTTCTCCTGTTTAGAAATTCTTGATACAGTAATAGTACTATTTTTTTCCCTATTTTAGAAGTATTTTCTTGAAACGCTTCAATTTCCCAGAGTGTGCAATATTTGGGACACGTTTAATTTCCTGCATAATCATATTGTCTTTTACTCTGTTTCTGTTTCTAATTAATGTTTAACCCTAATCTACATATTCTCCGATATTGATGCTTCAAAGTTGGAAATTTATTCACCTGATTGATACGCTAGACATCTTTGTTAATGATCACTTTTTGATCGGGTTCACAAATTTGGTTGCATGCAATGCAAAAGCAGAAGCGTGAAGGCAAAGTTTGCTTCCAACTTCCAATAGGATATGTCTTTAAAAAAGCAAAATGCTTGATCCATTTAAAAAAGGTCCATGTTACCGAAATCAGTGATGGCCCAAAGTGTTGCTTCCAATTGGATCATTCAGAAAGACATGGGCTGGAAAGTGGTTTAAGAATTGGGGCCTTCTATTTGGATTATGTAAATAAAGGGCTCACAGCATCAAGTTGTTTTTCTTTTTCCTTCTGTTTTTGGGGAAGAACAGCAATATACAAGAACATGCATTAAGCAATTATTCAAGATTGGACTAGGACGAAGTTAAAGGGATACATTACTGATTTTTTCTAAAGTTCTCACATTCTTTACCAAATTCCAATACAAAATCTTTTAGATATGATATGTTATTATTCTGCTAGTTTGAATTTGAGCAAAATAGTTTCTCCATTTTTGGGCAAAATCAAAATAGTTAGGGAAGAACGTTTTTTTTCTTTTTTGCTCAATGGGAAGAACATATATATATATATATATATATATATATATATATTATAAGTATATTTTTTGATGGATCAAAGGCTTATCTTGGTATGACTTAAAACATGGAGATGAGGATGCCACGTAAAGTCTAAATGGTCTACATTTTCAAAGCTTCCCCAGAATCCCCACTTCTTTTTTTCTCTTTGTTAGGCATATAAATGCATGTCCCTTAGCATGCCTCGTGCCCATTGGAACTCCTAGGAGCTAGGAAAGGAATTGGTCAACTGATGACCATCTCGAGATTAAGATGAGATAACTGGCTGCTGCCAAGACATTTCATATTGTTTATTAGTATAATAATTCAAGTTTGGTAAAAGTATTTGTATTAAACATTTTTCTATTGTTACTGTCTCATGACTGAGGTTTTTAAATATCTTCTGTGATTTTCAATAATTATCCGTCTTTAATCACACATAATAGAGTAGCTCATTGGACATGGTGCCGATATTGCCGAACAGAATTGAAATTTTCAATTTGAAGATCTTAATTAAAATAATGAACACCTGACGATTTAAATTTTTTTCAGGATACACAGCGGGCAGACTCAACAAATTAGTTGGTTAAGCCTTACTAATTTGTAAATCATTATTTGATGGGCTAGCTAGAGAGTCAGGCAACCAGTTTCATTACTAGTTACTAGTTTATAAAAGGATGGTTAATTTGAGAAAAAGGACACTTTCTAATTGTTTAATTAAAACATAGTAGTTCTTTTTTGGCCGGAGTTTTAATTAAGACATTAGTTTAACAAGGCAAAAGAGTAGGCTGATCAGTTAAACAAGGCAGAGAGTTAAGTTGGTGAATACTCCTATCCTATCTATTATCGAAAGGGTATCATGATTAGCCAATAATTGTTAGTAAACACTTATATGTAATAGGTCAGGGTTCGAATCGAATCTCTGTTTGCTATAAGGTGAGTTACTCTTAGCTCACCTTGCTCACTTACGAATCCTCCCAAACGGTCATATATATTCTTAGCTTGACTTGGATTTATTGGTAGACCTTTTAATATAATTGATGATATACGCTGTTGATTGCGAATTCAGTTTCATTCCAATTGCTTCGAACTTGGAAGAGATGGAGAGATGGAATACTCAGAAAGTGCATATGACTGCCATTTTACAAGGCAAGGCTTCATCAGTTTTCCTAAGGTGTGGGCTAGACTTTGATTTCCTAAGGCTTAGAAGTTAGAATTCAACTTTGTTGGCGTCTTTGATCATCAACTTATTATTCTCCCTTAGTTTCATTCTTGAAGCTGCTACTTCGGGTTAGTTATGTAATATCTGTTCAGATTCTATAAAACTCCACAAGTTACAATTTTGATGGAACGAATACTCTATATATTCAATCGATGATCTCTTTACCGATTCAGAATACTTGAAAAGATATTATTTCCATATTTTCCTTTTCCGATGTTTATCCAAAAACTAAATTAATTAGGAACGTTTTACATCATCATAATTAATAATTAAAAAACTTCTATTACTCGAAATGAAGAGTTAGCTTAAAGCTCACGCTAACCACTCTTGGAAATGAATTTCGATTTTCCATCCAAGTGATGCCCATGAAAGGAAGCCGTGAATGACATGCCACTCCGTACTACGTAGTCAAACGAAGCCCATTGATTCCAACTACAGACAATTTGTAGGGTGGAAAATGTGAATCCAAAGAAAATGAAGAACAATGGCAATTCCCCCGATTGGCCAAGCCACATAATTAAATGCGTACTACTACTAATTACTTCGAAATTTACTTTGTATACAGGTGAAATCGCAGCCGAGAAGCTTGAAATTCTTGATACAATCGCATAGGGCTGCTAAAACTTCGTAGTCTAAATATAATAAGACAAAATTAACAAATTTCCTAACCGGCTCCACCACTTTTCTTAAGATAACGTGTCAACCATCTATTGGCTCATATTTTTAACCGGCCCTCTTAATCTCCGCAGAAATTTTGTTCCTCTCCGCTGTGGGCCTCACTCAAAAGTCAAACCCAAAACCCTACTACATCACATCTAACACCAACAGATCTTCATTGTAAGTTGTTTTGTCTTAAAGCCCACGAAAGCCTTCAAAATTTCGACACCACGTGCATATAGTCGCGCGTGGAAAAACAGGTTTTTCCCGTTCCTATTAAAATATCTTAAGACACCTGCCACATAAGATCGATCCCTTTTTTTGCCCTTTTCCTCCCATTTCCTGTATTAGCGCGAACTGATTTTTGTTTTTCCCTTTTTATACTTTGCTTTGCTTTTGAGCAACAAGAAAATCATTAAAAACCACAGCTAAATCTCACTACTGTTTGATAAAACTCATGAGCAGCATCATCAGCAGCAGCAAAAATAACGCCCCACCCGCTGCTGTCTTCTTCAATTTCAACTCCTGATGAATCGCAAAGATCATAGCCGTTCATTTCTTCGAGTTTTCGAGCGCAACCATGGACTTCCATGCATGGCAAACGCTAACTCAATTCTCTTCTTCTTCTGTTTCTTCTTCTCCTTTTCATCTACCGTGCGAGGCCAAACGATCCCTGCTCCACCGCCACCGCCCAGTTTTTACGCGCCGGGGGGACCATTCAACCCCTCGATGGCCATCGTCATGGTGGTTTTGGTGACGGCGTTTTTCTTCATGGGGTTTTTCTCTGTTTATATCAGGCAGTGCGCGGAGAGGAGGATGCGGGGCGGGAACTGGGATGCCTCCGTTAATTTTGGGAGGCGGTCGAGGAGGACGACCCGGGGACTAGACGCGTCAGTGATCGAGTCTTTCCCTACGTTCCTTTACTCGGCGGTGAAAGGACTCAAGATCGGAAAAGACACACTCGAGTGCGCCGTTTGCTTGAACGAGTTTGAAGACGACGAAACTCTGCGTCTGATTCCTAAATGCAACCACGTGTTTCATCCTGAATGCATCGATGCTTGGCTCTCTTCTCATTCCACCTGTCCCGTTTGCCGCGCCAATTTGGCTCCAAAGCCGGGTGAGACCATCAGCTGCGCCACGCTCCAAGAACACGGCTCGGACTCAGAGCCCGAAAACCGACCCGACAACAATGATACCGGCGTTGAAGCGAGTCGTATGCTGGCTGTTAATCAGAGAATCGATATAGAATCTCCGGACGCGAATTTGATAAATTCAAACACGGTGATTAATCAGAACAGGCCGCCGAGGTCACGATCAACCGGATGGATGCTCACCCGGCTGTTTCCACGGTCTTACTCTACGGGTCACTCGCTGGTTCAGCCGGGCGAGAATTATGAGCGGTTTACTCTAAGGTTACCGGAGGATGTACGTACCCAGTTGATGAACTCGAGTTTGCGCCGGAGTAAGAGTTCTGCGGCGTTCCCAAGAGCGAGGAGTTCGAGGAGGGGTTATAGAACTAGGAGTTTAGGGAGGAATTATTTTAACTACGAGAGGTTCGATCGGTCGGAACGGTGGGGGTTCAGCATGACGCCATCGTTTTTTTCCAGAACCAGATCGGTTAGGTCACCAAAACCCGTGGATGGTGGCGCTGGTAGTAATGATGATGAGACGTCTGCTAATCCGCCGAAGAGTTTGTATCAATCCATTAAATCGCCATTTGATCGCTTGTTCATTGGAGGGGAAGAGAACGTGGGTGAACACTCATCGGAACGGCTCCGGCCTGACAGTCACGTTTAGTTGTTGGAGATTCACTGGTTTTTTTTTTTTTTGGGTTTTTGGTTTTGAGGCTTGCCCAACTGAATTTATTTGTAAATAGGGTTTTTTTTTCCCATATTTTCATTTTTCCTTCGTTTTAAAAATTTTTTCCCTTTGATTTATTTCTTTTTTTTCTAATTTATAATTTTTCATGGGTATTGCTTTTTTTTCGGTACATTTTTCATGGGTATAGCTTGGAGGCCAATAAGTTAATGTATGGCTTCTTTATGATATGATATACGAAAAAAACAGGATACCTACACTTAGACCAGCTAAGAGTTCCCTAATTTTATTTCTTCAAATGGAAGGAAAAAAAAAAAAAGAAAGCAGTTTCCTAATTTTATGTGTATATATATAGATAGTGATGCGTTAGCTTTTTATCGTTTCAATCTTTGCAACTTGCAATGTTATTTTTCAACAAACATTTTGTACCAAACTATGTTGAATTAATGGTAATACTAGGCCACTAAGATTTCAGAAAATGCAGCATGTCGGCTACAGAGGCCAGAAGAGTTCGTTTTTGGCCACAGAAGAGTTCAAGCCTTTCATTATTAGTCTTGGATAACGATAAAGCACATTGATTACGCTTGAGTGATTAAATATAAATTACACCATTAATCACTTAATTGTTGACAAGTTTATGCTTTGATCACTCTAATTATGAAAATTAATGATATGATCACATCTTTTGTCATCAAATCGATAAAATTAACTGTTGATGATATGATTGTTAATTTACAATTCAATTTAGCATGTCATATACTGTCTAATTGCCATGTGGCATATGACTGTCACATGACAATTTACATGGTGTATATGGTATGTCAAAATTAACAATCATGTTATAAACTAGTATTTGTTGTGAAAAGTATGTTAATTAAAATTGACTAAGCAAGAACAAGAAATAAGAATATGAGAAATTGAGAATTAAAGGAACAAGAGAAAGAGAGAGAGAGAGATGGAAATGGAAATAAGATTGAAAGAATTGTAAGTATCATTAGGGAGAATGAATCCCAATTTATAGGCATCAAATGGTAGGCTATACAAGTTGGCAATTTGCACATATTAGCCCCATTATTATCATCACAATAATCATAATTTGGACAATTTGTACAACTTGCATTTGTCCACTTTCATAACCTAATTTGCATAATTTGCATTTGTTCACTTTCATAATAATTTGCACAACTTGCATTTGTCCACTTTCATAATACTCCCCCTTGGACAAATGCTACTATTAAAATTGGACGTGTACTGTCTCGTTAAAAACCTTAAGTCGGAAAAACCCAGTGGGAACAAAAACCGAACATAAGGGAAAAAGAGTACAATGTAATTAAGTCCGTCTAATATGTCTTCAGGACAATATGTGCTTGTCTTCAAGACAATATAAGTGGGCCTACTTCAGTGTCCTGATTGGACGTGCTATTACTGCCTCATTAAAAACCTTAAGCCAGAAAAACCCATTGGGACAAAAACCGGACAGAAGGAAAAAAGAGTACAGTGCACTTTTGTCCATAATCGCTCCCCCTGAAATAAAACAAACTGCTACTTCTGGAGCATCTAAAATTTCCACTTCTGAGGAATTTAATCTTGCATCTTACTGACTCGCCGCATACCAATGCCATAAACTAATTTCTCAAATGTTGATGTTGGCAAAGATTTGGTAAATAAATATGCAAGATTATCGACGGAGCGAATCTGTTTAATATCAACTTGTCGACTTTCCTGGAGTTCATGAGTATAGAAAAATTTCGGCGAGATGTGCTTGGTCTTATCACCTTTAATATATCCTCCCCTGACTTGTGCAATACAAGCAGCATTATCCTCATAAATTATAGTGGAAGAATCTATCACCGGTTTGAATCCACTAGCACTATGAATGTGTGATATCATTGATCTTAACCAAACACACTCTCTTCCGGCCTCATAGAGGGAAATAATTTCAGAGTGGTTGGAAGATGTTGCAAAAAGTGTTTGCTTAGTGGAACGCCAAGAAATGGCTGTATCATTATAGCAAAATAGATAACCGGTTTGGGAGCGAGCTCTGTGCGGATCAGATTTATATCCTGCATCAGCATAACCTACTAAACCAGAGTTAGTAGTATTCTTAGAATAGAATAACCCCAAATCAATGGTTCCTCGGAGATAACGGAAGATATGTTTAATCCCATTCCAATGTCTCCGGGTTGGCTCAAAACTGAAACGTGCCAACAAATTTACCGCAAAAGCGATATCTGGTCTCGTGCACTGTGCCAAGTACATCAAAGCCCCGATTGCATTGAGGTATGGTACTTCAGGACCAAGTATATCCTCACCAGATTCTTTAGGACGAAACGGGTCCTTTTGGGGGTCAAGAGACCTTACAACCATAGGGGTGCTCAATGGATGAGCCTTGTCCATGTTAAAACGTCTAAGCAATCTTTTAATGTATGCTGACTGATGGACAAGTATTCCATTCTTTTTGTGCTCAAGCTCTAGACCAAGGCATAGTTTGGTTTTACCCAAATCTTTAACCTCAAACTCCTTTTTCAAATATTCAGCAGTTTCAGATAACTCTTCAGGAGTCCCAATTAAATTCATGTCGTCGACATAAACTGCTATAATAGCAAATCCGGTTTCAGATCTTTTAATAAACACGCATGGGCAGATGGGATCATTTATATACCCTTCATTTGTCAGGTATTCACTTAATCGTTGGTACCACATGCGGCCGGATTGCTTTAACCCATATAAAGATCTTTGCAACTTTATTGAGAATAAGTTGCGGGGAGTGTATGCTTCAGGCATTTTTAAACCTTCGGGAATTTTCATATAGATATTGGAATCTAATGAACCATATAAGTATGCCATCACAATGTCCATAAGACGCATTTCAAAATTTTCTTGGGCAACCCAACTTATAAGGAAACGAAAGGTAACTATATCCACTACTGGTGAATATGTTTCATCATAATCTATCCCAGGCCTCTGCGAGAAACCTTGGGCTACGAGTCGGGCTTTATACCTTACGATCTCGTTTCTCTCATTTCGTTTCCGGACAAATACCCATTTGTATCCAACAGGTTTTACATTGTCGGGGGTTTTAGTAATAGGCCCAAAAACATTACGTTTGGCAAGGGAAGTCAATTCAGCTTGGATTGCTTCCTCCCATTTAGGCCAATCTCGCCTATGACGGCATTCGGTTATGGACCGAGGTTCATAATCATCATTCATAATCTCATGAGCAACTGAGAGAGCAAATGCATCATCGATGATTATCTCATTTCGATCCCATATCTCATTACAATAACTGATGGAAATTTCAGTATTCCCAAGATTGGTGATCTTTTCATGGGTTTGTACCACTTCAGGGGCAATATGCTCATGAACTTGTGCCACTTCAGGGGCAATATGCTCTCTTTGAATATTATGTTGTGCCACTTTAGGAGCAATTTGGTTTCCTCGAGAAAGATTAATAAGCTCATCTAGAGCAGATTCTAAATTCCTCCCCCTTCTTTTTCGAGGAACAGTATCTTTTGATCCCATCGGTCTACCACGCTTCAGGAGCGGGACATTTAGATCCATTTCGGGTGGTTCTACAGGAACATCTATCCTAGCTGGAACATTCGCAGCTGGGATATGAGACTTTGTAACTTTAGTAGTCTCATTAAATGCATCTGGCATTTGATTTGCAATAGCTTGTAAATGGATCAATCGTTGCACCTCATTCTCACATTCAGGTGTTCTTGGGTCTAAATGAGACAAACTTTTCTCATTCCATGAGAAAATCTCGACATTTTTCTGCTTTCCATATATGGAAGCTTTTGGTATCCCAAGTGATGGGAATACTGTCTCATCAAAATGACAATCCGTAAATCTAGCGGTAAATAAATCACCCGTCAATGGTTCAAGAAACCGAATAATAGACGGTGAATCAAACCCAACATAAATGCCCAAACGGCGCTGAGGACCCATTTTGGTCCTTTGCGGTGGTGCTACAGGCACTTGTACCGCGCAACCAAAGGTGCGAAGATATGAAATGTCTGGCTCCTGGCCCAAGACTAACTGAAGAGGGGAATATAAATGAGAAGTAGTGGGGCGCAATCTAATTAAAGATACAGCATGTAAAACAGCATGACCCCACGCTGAGGATGAGAGCTTTGTCCTCATCAATAAAGTTCGAGCAATAATCTGAATGCGCTTAATCATGGATTCTGCTAATCCATTTTGAGTATGAACATGTGGGACAGGATGTTCAACTTCAATTCCTAATGAAGCGCAATAAGCATCAAAACTCTTTGATGTGAACTCACCAGCATTATCCATTCTTATGCTTTTAATTTGATAATCTGGGAAATGAGCTCGAAGCTTTATTATCTGTCCAAGCAAACGTGCAAAGGCGACGTTGCGCGTTGATAATAGGCAAACATGGGACCATCTGCAGGATGCATCCACTAGTACCATGAAATATCTAAATGGTCCACTTGCAGGCTGAATTGGCCCACAGATATCACCCTGGATTCTCTGTAAGAATGAAGGGGATTCATAATCAACCTTTGTCATGAAAGGTTTAGTAATGAGCTTTGCTTGTGAACAAGATTCACAAATGTAATCTTTGGATAACAACACCTTTGTATCTTTTAAAGGGTGTCCACGAGTATTTTTAAGGATTCTTCGCATCATTGTAGCTCCTGGATGACCAAGGCGATCATGCCAAAGTCCGAACACATCAGGGTTCACTAGTTTCCAGGGCATCGTAGCATATGATTCTATAGCTCGTATTGGGACATAATATAATCCCATACTAGAAGCTTCCAGCTTCTTATGGATGGTCTTCTGGCCCATCTTGTAGGAAGTGATGCAAAGAAATTCCTTATTTTGCTCATTAATTGTTTCTAGATGGTACCCATTACGGCGTACATCTTTGTAGCTAAGTAGATTTCTTTTTGATCTACCGCTCAATAATGCATCTTCAAGATACAATGTTGTGCCATTTGGCAAAATAACTATGGCAGTCCCATAGCCATCTATAATATTAACAGGACCAGATATTGTCTGAACATTTGCCTTACGCAATGTCACATTTGAGAAAAAGTGTTTGCCACAAAGTATAGTATGCGTTGTAGCACTATCGAGCAAACATATATCTTCCTTTTTCTCAATATGTCCCATTTGCATTTATCTTGACAACTTCAGGTGTCAAGTTCCATAAAATTTAACAAATTAATAATATGATGCAAAAAGTAAACCAACAAATATGGAATAAAACTCATGATTTTATTGACGACCATATTTATTTAATATCTTCCTTGGTAACATAATTATCCAAGGGTATGGCAAAACATAGATGACAACCCTCAGGATCTATTTCTGGGGACTTGTTATTTTCATCAACATTATATAAAGAAATCAGAAACCTCAAAAGGTTTTTCATTGCCAAGAATATGACAGTTTTCATTGACCAAAACCTTATTGATTTCAGCATCAGTCTCAGTTAGGTCAATGGCATGGGTCTCAACATGCTTGCTTTTCTCCTTCTGGGATGCTTGGTATAGATCAACCAAATGTTTGGCCGTACGACAGGTACGTGACCAATGACCAGTCATTCCACAACGATGACAGGTACTATCATCATGCTTCTTCATGGGCTTTTTACCTTTAGGGTTGTGTAGGGAGTTATTTATATTACGGTTAAATCTCCCACCACCCTTACGGAAAAAATTCCCATGCCTGCGCTCACGGCCTCTAGGACGGCCAACATTCTTACTTGAGCCGGCATTTGCTTCAGGAAATGCCTTAGAGCCAACAGGTCTTAAATCATGATTTTTAAGCAGCAACTCATTTGTTTGTTCTGCAGTCAACAGGACTGAGATCAATTCAGAATATGTTTTAAACTGGCGCTGCCGGTATTGCTGTTGCAATACAATATTCGAAGCATGAAAGGTGGAGAATGTTTTCTCTAAAAGCTCAACCTCAGTAAGCTTAACACCACAAAGTTCAAGCCGTGACACAATATCATACAAAGCCGAATTATAATCGGACACGGACTTGAAATCCTGCAACCTCAGATGTTGCCAATCATAGTGTGCTTGAGGGAGGATGACAGTTTTGGTGTGATCATACCGCTCTTTCAATCTTGTCCACAAGATCAAGGGATCTCGGACAGATAGATATTGAACTTTTAGGCTATCACTTAGATGCCGACGGATAAAAATCAAAGCATTTGCCTTATCTTTATCATTAGCATTTCCATTTTCACCAATGGTAGCTGCAAGACCTTGGCCTTAGAGATGCAGTTCAATATCGAGACACCATGACAAGTAGTTATTGCTACTTACATCCAAAATTTGGAATTTGGGCTTTTCAATATTTGCCATAATTCTGAAAAGAATGGTCTCAATTAGTTTGACAACTTCTGGTGTCAAAAATGTTTAGAAGGAAATCTTTACACAATTAAAATTAAAATTATCTTGTGTATAGAAAATAAATTTTGTATGGAATCAAACCTTCAGAACTTACCAAACTTCAAACTTGCTTTACTTTAGAACACTCGTGCTGATAACGTGTTGTGAAAAGTATGTTAATTAAAATTGACTAAGCAAGAACAAGAAATAAGAATATGAGAAATTGAGAATTAAAGGAACAAGAGAAAGAGAGAGAGAGAGAGATGGAAATGGAAATAAGATTGAAGGAATTGTAAGTATCATTAGGGAGAATGAATCCCAATTTATAGGCATCAAATGGTAGGCTATACAAGTTGGCAATTTGCACATATTAGCCCCATTATTATCATCACAATAATCATAATTTGGACAATTTGTACAACTTGCATTTGTCCACTTTCATAACCTAATTTGCATAATTTGCATTTGTCAACTTTCATAATAATTTGCATAACTTGCATTTGTCCACTTTCATAATAGTATTAATTTTTAACATTTTGGTGATGAAAAAAAAAATCAAATTTCACATATTCAAATGATCATATTGTTAGTTTTCATAATTTAATAACCAAAAATTGTACCAAAAAAAAAAAACCAAAATGGAGACTTCAAGTGATTGAGTGATTGACGACCCTTACCCCTTGTTTGGTTAGAGATATTTAGAGGGAGTTAGGAAGAGTTTGTTTTTGTTTAGTTGGGAGGATGGAGGAGGAGGAGGGGTGAGGGGAGGAGGATAAAACACCTCTTAATCCTTCATATTTTTTTTTTGTTTTCCATCCGGTATTCAAAACTTTGCTCCGACTAATCTAATCCCTCATATTTTACTCTCCCAAATTGGGACTTTTTGGGGGGAGTGACTATTTTTTGGCAAATTTACCCTTTAATATTATTGAATTTCATCATATCTTAATTATATAATTTATCTCTCTCTCTCTCCCTCTCTCTCTCCCTCTCAAATTCCTCTTTTTGTTTCATTCCATTTTTTATTTATTTTAAATTATATATTTTTCCAAATAATTTTCTAGTATTTATTTAATTTTTCTTTTTATTTAATTTTTTTTATTTTCGTTTTAATTTTGATTGCTTTATCTAATTATTTATTTATAGTATGTAAATTTTTATTAGTTTTTTGTTTCCTCTTTTTCTTAATCTTCACCACCTATATTTTTTTATTTTATTTATTTTTTATATTTTATATTTTTATATTCAAGAATAATAATAATTAATAAAGATTATTTTTTACATGGCATGATAATATTGAAAAAATATATTAATATTAATAATGATAGTAATAAAAATTTTACATATGAGGATAATTTAATAAAAATATACATTAAACTCCTCTTAACTTCTATTCCAATCAAATAAAAAAAAAAAGACTCTCCTTTCTTAAAATTCTCCCCTCCCCTCTCTCCCTCACCCCTCGCCTCCCCTTGCCTCCCCTTCGAACCAAACAAGCCTTTAATAATTTGGTCAAAGTTTGTCATCAACGGAAAAGCGTAAAGAGGGGATTTAAAAGTTTGTGGGCTGTGCCATTTTATTTGTCAGAATGTAAATCTGGATTTATTAGCCAATGCGTAGACCTGGATCTCTTAAAAGTTAAAGCAATGGGAACTCAAAAACAGGAAGAATATATATAAATTTTTTGGTACAAAGAATATGTATAAATTTTTTTTATAGTAAGGGTATCTTAGGTTTTTGACCTAAAATTAATCCCTTTCGAGTAAGGATGATTCATTATGAGAGTAAAACTCTCTCAATAATAGTTTTCTCTATTCACAAGACTTGAACTCAAAACCTTATTTAAAAAAAATAAATATTAAATCACTTAAATCAACTAATTATTGATGGATATATATAAATTTGTTTACACCTGATATGACTGACAAAATCAAAATCTGTCTTGGTGGGTTGAGCTTGAGCTTGTCGCAGTTCGATGTTGTAGTCTGAGCCCAATCAATCTGATTGGACTTATCAGATCTTAATTGCTCACCATTTTGACACTTTCGGCTGAAAAATATATGGGCTTATGAATCCTTCGGCTAATGGGCTATAAATCACAGAGCACTGGAAGAAATGTGATATTCATGCTTTAACCAACCAGTGTAGTTGGTAACGGCTTCTCTCTCGATAAAGTTAAGAAAATGAATTCTTATTTTTAGAAACATATTTGTTAGGAGAGTTTTATTTTTAATACTTTAATCTGAAAAAAATTAGTTTTAGATCAAAGACTTGAGGAATATCTTTGATTTAAAAAAAAATTTTAGGTGCTTTTATCATTGAATGAAATGAAATTTATACATTCTTCTATTTTTAACTTCTTAAAACACTACAGAGGAGGTCGCGTCACCCCTTTCTTTCTTTTTTTTTGAGCGATCTATTAAAAATATTTATTTGTTAATACCATAATAGAAAATAATAACTAATAAACCAATGATCTTGCATAAAATTTGTAAGAAGGAGATTGTAATTACCTTTTTAACTTTACTAAAAGGAAAAAGAAATTCCTAATATTTTGTGAAATTATTTTTATGAAATAATATTTGATCATAGAAAGAGAGATTTATAAATTTCTTAAAAAAATTCAAAGGATAAAATAAATTGTTAAAGTTATGAAAATGAAAATGTTATTACTTAGGTTTTATAGTATGTAATTTGAAGAGGAAAAATATTAGAAATTTTCTCTTTATTCTTAATAAGGTAAAAAATGTAAATATAACTTACTTATTACAATTTTATAAAAAGTCATTGACCTACTAATAATTATTTTTTGTTATTGTACTAACAGATAAATATTTTCTGTAAATTGTCATTTTTGAAATTTTCCCTTTTATCCTTTTAAAAAAATTTTTGTTTTTTTTTTCCTTTTTCTTTCAACTTTTAATATAGTGGGCCCATTATAATGGGTCCCACTTATTATTATTATTATTATTGTTATTATTATTATTATATAAACTAAGAATATACTAAAATAATATAATTTAGTATAATAAAATAATATAATTTTAATTAATTTTAGTTTTAATTATATTCAATACTATTATAAAGATTAATATTATTATTGACAAATTTTAATAATATAATAATATTATAAAAATAATGTAATATTAATAAAACTCAATTTTTTGTCTAAATCAAATAACGCCAAATTTTAAACATTGAAAAAAATTTTTAATATTTATTTTTTTCATTCACTAAACTCAAATTTAAAATCTTATTTTAGGAGGAATTGTATAACAAAGATTCAAACCTTTTTCAAAGATTTAAACCTTTTTCTTTAAAAGAAAGGTTTGTCTTTTTCGTCAAGAAATTTAATCTCCTCCATATTCGAATTCGACACTTCGGAATAAAATATCCATTAGACCTCGAATTTTAAGCACATGAAACTTTTCTTCAATTTTTTTAATTGATCTTTTTGATCATGTGAAGAAAAAGTAAGTGTTTAAAGCCTTTTTCGTGGGTAGTTTTGATTGCGGGGAGACCTTTTTCCTATATGGGGCAAGTCACTAATTGTCATCTTTAGGTGGAGTAGGGCTGACGTTGAATCATCATCTCATCTGCCAGCAATTTTTTAGTATCACTACTATTTGTCCAATTGCAGTCTCTTCTGCGTGGTATTCAAAACAATTAATATTTGAGCTCACTGTTGGATGTTTTCTGGTGGATCTTTACTGGTGAGCCCTGTGTGTTTTTGTGATACTTCTTTTGATGATCCTGCACCTTTTAATAAGGATTAAACAGCCGATTGTTCTTCCTCTCTAGAAACTTTATCTTTGTATTTTCATTATTTTACAATCATTTCCTTTGAGAAACTTCTTCGATCCTATCTTAGAAGCGAAAAAGTAAAACAAATTAAAAACTCTTCCTTTATTACGCGAGTGAAAGAATCTCCTGTCATTCCAAAGTTTGACGTATACCCTTTTTCAATGAATCTGCCTTTCTCTAACGTCTTTCAAGTAAAGGAATGACTGGACCCTCTCAATAAAATCCATCAGCACATGCAAAGACAATATTAATGTATGAAACTGTGAACGTTTTCAATTATCTTTTGAAGCAAATTAAGCAACTCAGTATTTACCATTCAATATTATTCACTTTTGTTAATTTATTAGTAATTACTACTAGTATGTCTTGTTGATTCCAAAAAGAAAACGGAAACTAAATTAGGTTTTTGAAGTCCGACTTTACTCGACTTTCGATTATTTTGGGGTTCAATGTGATTACTATATACCGAGGATTTATAGGAAATATAAAAGGAGGAATTGCTTGATCAACGAAATATATATGAACTCACCAACACCTATTGGGTTATGTGAAAAAAACTCAATGTCCCTTAAGTAGAATCTCGAATTCACTTCTTGTAAATGAAGAAAATAAATTTGGAAGAGTTTATTCCCATTTGAGATCAGATGCTGTTCGAATAGGATTAGTTGTAAACTATTAATCGGATACAAATACATGTAATTATATATATATATTTATATATAAAGTGAACTCCAATTACTATGATATGTGGAGCTCTTATATATGTCCACTTTTAACACATAACAATTAAAGAGTTAAGAACAGCAAAAAAATGTGGGCTAAAGCACTCAAATCTTATCATCAATCAAATTAGGAACGTTATTCAATTTGGCTCTTTGTTAAAGTTGTTTATGGCGAAGATACATCGAGGCCCTTTTCTTTTCTCCTTCCCTACCTGGATTTTGTGGGTTTGCTTTTTCCCTAAAGTGACAGCAAAAATCTAATTAATGGATCTTCACAGGAGGCCATTGAATTATTTGTTTTTTTTTTTAAATTTAAGATAATTATAAATATTATTTTTATATACACGATCATTATATTTTTGGAAACCATGTCCCCCACATTCTGTCTCGATTGTTTGACATATTTGGCATGGTTTCCGTGATCCTAATTTACAAAGATTAAAAAACATTTGTTAGGTGTTATTATCAGAAGAACAGAACTCAATTTAATTTGTACAACATTAATCTATGGGCAGCTACAGGCGGCAGCATTTCCCTTTGTTTATTTTCCACTCCAACAAACAGACAACGGTGCATATATAGATTTTCTTTTTTTCCCTTTACAATCCGTTATTAGGAAGGGAGAGAAAAGGGGATAGGAATCAAGAATTTAATAATCAACATAGCGCATAATGGTGGAAAATAATCATCAAAAAATTTCTAGAGATTCAAAAAAGTAAGACCATTAAGGCTATGTTTGGGAAAGCAGTGCGATTGGTTCCGGTGCAATTAAAATGATGAGATTAATTACTGTACATGTGAGATTAGAATTGTGGTGGTGAGATTAAAACCAACGATGAGAAAATAAATGTTTGACGAAAATAGAGGTGCGGTGAGATGAGAACAAGAAATGACCAAAAGGGTATTAATTAATAAAACTAATTCTTTAAAAAAAAGAGGATTTTTTAAGAAAAGTTTTCCCATCGGGGTGTATTGGTGCTCTAAGCACCAATGGAAATTTGCCCCTCCGATGCAGTTGGCATAATGCCAACTCATCAATTATTGGCACCAAACTGGTGCAACATTTAAGCCATCCGTTTGGCCGTTTAGCCCGTTTGAGTACTCAAACGGACTGAAACGGCCAAACAAACATAGCCTAAATCTGGAGTATTTACTTTTCCTGTTTGCTATTAATTAAAGAATGTGGTGGCACCCACAAATAATTAGAATTTGTAAAACTAGTTTAATTTCAGAACGTGTAAGATTGAAGAAGGGGAGGGTTGTGGGCTTAAATTGTCAAGGAAATAGCAAGATATTGTTGGCAAAGGAAGCATTTTAGGTTATATTTGGTTTCTAATAAAAAGTGTTTTTCATTTTTCATTCTCTTAAAACATTCACTACAAGAAAAAGGTTAAATAGCCACGGAAAATAGGGACGGATTTTTCCGTTCCTAATTTAGCGACGGATTTCGCAACGGAAATGAAAATCCGTCGCTAAAGAGTAGAACGGAGAAATATGGACGGTTAAATAATCCGTACCAAAATCCGTTGCAAAATTAGGGACGGATTTAGGGACGGAATTAGGGATGGAAATTAGGGCAAAAAAAATGGAATAATTTTGGGACGGTTTTAGGGACGGATTTAGAGACGGATAAATGGATGAATATTTTGGGACGGATTTAGGGACGGATTTGGTCCATCCCTCTCTAAATCCGCCCCTAAATAAAGGGTTTAAACCCTAAATCCGAAACCCTGAATTAGAATTTCCGTCCCTATTTATTGATCTTAGGGTTTAAGGACTTTTTGGCACCTCAAACCCTACGGTTTAATTGTATACCGTCCCTAACAACAATTTCCGTCCCTAAATCCGTTGCTAACGCAATTTCTATTGCTATAACCGTTGCAACTCATCAATCTCGTATAATATCGATAGAATAACTAAACCGGCTCATTCGTCTTTCAATTTACCATTCATCAACTATAAGCTATCAGAGGTATGTAGATGAGAGTATTAGAAAGTTGGCTCGCTTATCGGAATCCTCTACAGGCTTTAAATTTGTTTGGAATGAAGAGTACTCGATATGTTGGTAACATAACTATAGTACTTAACAAATACGTTTGTATATTTCATATAAAACCTATGTGGTTTAAAGTTTACACATAGGTAGTGGGTTATTTCGACCAAATTGCATATATAATTGAAAGTAATTGTCCCCGTTCTTCATTTAATTCGAAATCGGCCAAAAAAACCGATTTTTAATACTTGGGACGGATAAAACCGTCACTATATCCGTCCTTATTTTGTCCATCCCTCCTTAAATCCGTCCCTATACGACAATTTATCATTTTATTTATAACCTAATAGGGACGAAATTTTTGAAATCCGTCCCTATAATAAATAATATGGCGCGTGATTTAACCCGCCAATTTTTTTTACTTAGTTTAGGGACGGATTTTGGAACGGATTTCAAAAATTCCGTCCCTACCCAAAAATAATTGGCGCGTTTGTTCCCGCCAATAATTTTGGCTTTTCATTAGGGACGGAATTTGGGATGGAATTTTTGAAATTTAAAATTCCGTCCCAAAATCTGTCCCTAACTTGAGCATATTTTCGAATTAATTTTTTTAAATATCAGTTGTTTAGGGACGGAATTCCTAAATCCGTCGCAATACTCAACCACTTTTGGACGGCTCTCTGGATTCCAGCTATACTTTAGGGACGGATTTAGGGACGGATTTAGGAATTTTCATTAATTTAGGGACGGATTTAGGGACGGATATAGCAATTCCGTCCCTAAATCCGCTCCAATTCATTAAATATATTCGGGTCCAGCCCTTTCGCCCCCATTTCTTTCTTCTTCTTCTTTCTTTCTTCTTCCCTTCTCCTCCCCCCCCCCCCCCCACCCCCCACCCCGCGAGCCAGCAGCCGTGCGCAGCCCTCGTTCTTCACTGTCGGCCGCCTTCTGCTCCGTCACCAGTGGCGGTTTTGTTCCTCTGATCGCCGACGACCCTATCCCTGTTGAATCCCTCCCTAATTTCGTACAATGACAGTACAAATTCAACATTTCTTTTGAAATTTAGTTTTCTCTTTGATACGTTTAAAGTGTATGTTGGTGTTTGTTAATTTGTTTGATATGTTTAGGGTTATATAATGTCAATAATGTGTTTGTTAAAATGTTGAATAACTTTAAATATTGATTAGTGTTATTAGTTTTAATATATATTAATTAGTGAAAATACTCATTACTCTAATTAGTATTATTAGTTAAAATATTTCATAGTTTGGTAATTAGTCTTATTAGTTTATAAATATAATAAATAGTAATAATTAATACTAATTACTCTAATTAGTATTATTTGTATAAATATCTAATAATTAGTAATCATACTAATTACTCTAAGTAGTTTAATTAGTTTAAGTAAATAATACTTTGTAATACTAATAATTACTCTAATTACTTAAATTAGTTTAACTAATGTCATAATTTGTAATGTTACTAATTACTCTAATTAGTACCATTAATTTATAGATATAATACTTAGTAGGTGAAGGCTACAGTCAGCCCCTTGTGGTCAGCCCCCCAATCAGCCCCCTTAATCATTGTCGTCAGATATAATGGTTGTTTAGCAATCGTTAGATCTAGGTACTTTATTGTTAGAATTTGAATTTAGGAAATTTGTTTAAAAGGTTACCGGTTTTATTTGATTTAATTTGAGTGTAATTAAATCATTATATAATTCAATCCTTAATTTTAGTAAAGTCAATCTCCTAAAATTTTGGAGATAATTACGTGAAATTAATTTTTAAACTTTAACCAGGTAGAAGATACTAAAATCGATTTTGATCTTTTTATAAAATCGATTTAATTGTATAGAATCGATTTTAATTTTATAGAATCGATTCTGAAATATGATTTTATATGTATATTTTATAAAGCGACTGAAATCGTGTGATTATTTTATATCGAGTTTTTGAAAAGAGTAAGTGTTTAAGGTATCGTATTGATTTCTTATTTTATAATTAACTATCGGTATCTGAGATAGCATCGTACATATGATATTAGGTTGTGTTGTACCTTTATCTTATGTTATACAGAATAGATGCTAATTGTATCAGAATCGATGCTATCCTATAGATTTATATTTTCTTTTTTCCATAAAATAAAAGTAGTTAAATCGTTTATGAATATTACAATCCTAGTTTATAATTTGTAAATAAGTTTTTCTTAGTTAAGTTTCAATGTGTTTGTTTTTTCTTTTTATTTCGATGATATTTCTCAGTGAAAGCTCAAAAGACGTGGAGTTCACCGATGATATTCTAATTGAATAAATATTTAAATTGATTTTACCAGGATGTCAATCGAGTTTGTAATAGTAGCTTGCAATTTTGTTCTTAAAATCGATTCTGGACTTGCAATAAATCGAGTTTTCCATATTTGATCATATTTGTAATCGAGTTTGAATATGTTTAAAATCGATTTTGAGAGTTTGTAATCGAGTTTGAATATGTTTAAAATCGATTTTGAGAGTTTATAATCGAGTTTGAAACTATTTTGGATGTAATCAGACATCGATTGATCTTTCAATTATTTTGTTCATAACCTTATTCAAGTATATAATTTGTGAAACCTAGCCATCCAATAACTACATTCATTTGGCCATAAAATTTGAAAATTGTTTTGAAACTTTGCGTGACTTCTATCAATTTGAAAATGAACAATTATCTTAAGTCATTATGTTCATGATTAATGACATACATTTATTCAGGCATAACATGTATATAATGATGGATGGTGGTAATGCTTTGGGCTCCAAATTTTATTTTTTACATATATTTACTATATATTATTGTGCGCGCACGTGCGCGCGCACATACACACACACACACACATACGTACACATTAAAAATCTTACATTGTCTCTGCCTCCCCTAAAAATAACTTATTTCAATTTGGTCCCTCCAATACCTTATACCAAAATCCACCACTACATGTATATTTTTCAACCCTATAGTGATTATCTTAGGTGATGACCGTTACTATTTACTTTTTCATCGAACGTCAGTTTCGCATACAGAGGGGTTACAATTTTTCAATCATTAGGCGTGTGAGATTGTATATAAGTAATATTTTCCTATGAAGAATGCCTTTCAAAGTTATTTAAAATAAGTATAGTATTTTCATTCGGATAAGAGAAAATTGTTGTTATCATCATATGTTTTAGTTTTTTTTTTTTAAAAATCGTTACCTTTGATTTGTCAAAGGTATGGTTTCTTACGACGTAACATAACGTGGCATGCAGTCAATGGTGGTGGTACTTTCTAAATCGAGATACGCATAATAGACCACTTGAGCTAATTCAATAACATATTGAGGATATTATATGTGATACAGTTTATGTTTCAATAGAAGTTGCTACAAGGTAAGCTCTGAACATAATGTAGTTCAATTTGAGATTTGAAGTTGGAGACTTCAACTACGATGAGAAGAATTGGTGGTGAGATAGTTACTTAAATCTAAAGAGTAAATTGATTGCATTGAAGGAGTCCATTAGACCGTTATAGTGGATAATTGGATATTAATTTATTGTAATTGACAATATTTTCATATTAGTTTATAGTTTCTGTTATTTATTTATTTATTTATTTATTTATTGTGTATTAGCTATTAGGAGATATATAATGTAAACAACATTAAAACCCTTTATGATGGAAAATACTGGTACAACCAAATTTGAAAGGAATATTAAAATCGAATAAATGTTTAAATCGATTTCACGGATATGTAAATCGAGTATGTAATGGTGGCTTGCAGTTATATTTTTAAAATTGACTTTGAACTTGCAATAAATCGAGTTTTCCTTATTTGATCATGTTTGTAATTGAGTTTAAATTTGTTTAAAATCGATTTTCAAGTGATTGTAATTGAGTTTGAACATATTTTAGTGCAAACTATTAATAAATTTTAGTATTCAATATTTATGTTAGGAAGTAAATATTTAACAAATGGTTAAAATTGATACGGTGGTTAGGTATTTAGTTTTATTGTAAGTGGTGGAAGATTCGAATCTTCTCGATTGCAATTAATTTTTTTGTTGCAATTAATTTTTTGACTAACATTATACTCAAATCTGGTATGGTTATGAGTGTGATGATAAAATTAAGGAAGATGATGTGAAAAACAAGAAAATAAAAAATAAACTAAGAATTGAGCAAAAAAATAGGGATTGGGAGAGAACTGAATTTACTCCAAATTTTTTATTTAATCCGCTAGTGTTTTAGTTTTGCTTTTAATGTTTTGAATCAACTAGTGTTGTAGTTTTATTTTTAACGTTGATTGATTTTTGGTTTTCTTTCTTTCAGTATTTATTTTTTAGTTGGAGTCTTTCACTCATATTTTTTGTTTTGTGATGGAGTCTTATTCTCCAATGGACTATTTTGTGTTCTTTCTCAATAAATTATTTTTTTCATTAGCCTTTGAAAAAAAAAAGAATTGAACGAGAAACAAAATAATTTGAAAAGTTTCTCTTGTTTCACCAAGAAAAAAGAAGAAAAGTTTCTCTTGTAACCTATTTGATAGGTTGCAAGTTTTACCCTAAACCTTAAATAAAATAATATTTAAATCTAATGGCTAATAAAACAGCCATCACATCTGATGGCTATGATTAAGGGGGCTGATTGGGGGGCTGATTGGGGGGCTGACTAAAAGGGGCTGACTAAAGGTTTCACCTACTTAGTAATTATACTAATTAGTCTAATTACTCAAATAAGTTTAAATATTAACTCATTAGTAGTTAATTTAATAAGTTTAAATATTAAATATTAATTAAAATATAATTACTTTGTTAATTACTGTAGTTAGTATAATTACTTAAATAATGTCAAACATAAAATAGTAATATATCTAATTAGTTTCAATATTACCTCATTAGAACAACGTTTAACTATAGTAATGTGTTAATAGTATAATAATTATTTAAAAATTAAATACTAATTTCTTTAATTACTTTAACTTGTTGTTCATTACTAAATAGTTTAATAAATATATAACCATTAAATACTAATTTATTTAATTAGTTTAACAATATGTATTTAATTAGTAAACAGTTTAAGGGTTTAATACTACTTACTTGAATTACTTTAAATATTAAATCATAAGTAATTCGTTTACTCGGTTTAAATATTAAGTATTCAAGTCTAATAAGTTTGTTAGTTTTTAATTAGTTTACTTACTTTAATAAGTTGAATAAGTTTAAAAGGATATTTGGTGAATTAGATTACAAATATTTAAATTTTAATATTAATTAATTTATTAAATCAATGAATAAACTAAATATCATTATATTTAATTAATTATACTACAGTACAATCATTTTAAAACCCTAATTTATTTAATTCATTTAGTTACTTACTTGTAATTATAAAATTTCTTAATTTTGAAATTAATACATAATTGTAATAAATTAGTTTATTATTAGTGATAAGCCACAATTTTGTAGAGTTCACAGCACGACGATCATCCCTCGAGTTCTGGTCGAGGACGAGGTTGAGGTTGAGGCCGAGGCCGAGGTCGATCGGCCAGTTCTGGTCGAGGGGGCTCCGGGAGTCAGTCACACCATTCAGCATCTGGATCTCCCTCAGTCAGTCATCCTGCTTCGCGATTACCACCACCTCCACCCCCTATTCTACCTTAGGAGACGTTCCCATCCCCACCTGTTCCGGCTTCGCAGCATACACAGGTGCTTTTCAATATTTATTAATCAAAATTGATTAACTGTCATGAATGTTCTTATATATAATTAATTAAACTAACAATTTTGTTATAATATTCCGTACTTAGCCGACGTCTGGATCAGCAGATGCAGCAGGTGATAGGCCGTTTTCCTCCGCCTCGGGGAGCTTCGCATCCGACAAACGAGCCACCTCCGTACGCTCAGGCTAGGACCGGAGAGTCCATCTCGCATGTACAGCATCAGCCCTAGGACATCCATCTCGCGAGGCAGTGGCCCAAGGCGAGGGCGAGGGCGATGTCGAGGCCGAGTATGACTTCGATGAGATTGCCTCCCATTTAGGTGATTTTTAGATTTATTTTTGTACATTTCATGTATACAACATTTACAGTAAATATATAAAATTAGAATTTGTTATTCATTTTCGTCTATTTTAATATTATTTTATATAGTAATAATAATAATAATATTACTAAATATTAATAATAATACGATTAAATATTATTATCATAATAATATTATTAAATATAATAATAATAATATTTATTATTATTATTACAACTAATTCATAAAAAATTACTAATAAACCATAACTAAATATATAAAACATTATTTTAAAAATTTTAATTTTTTTTACATTTTCCGTCCCTAAAACCGTCCCTAAAGGATAAAAATAAACCCTAAACCCTAAATCCGTCCCTAAATCCGTCCCTAAATCCGTCCCTAAGTATAAAATCCGTCCCTAAAACCGTCCCTATATACAAAATCCGTCCCTAAATCCCTCCCTCAAACAAATCCGTCCCTAAATCCCTCCCAAAATCAGTTTTTAAAAACCTTTCAGCTATTACAGTTTCGTACGGAAAAAACCGTTGCAAATTCCGTCCCTAATTCCGCTGCAGTAGTTGCCTTTCCGTCGCCAAATCCGTTGCAAATGTGATTACCTTGTCTCGTGTGTTCCACCGAATTTAGGGACGGATTTGGTGCCCGTCCCTAAATATTTAGGGACGGATTTTATTATCCGTCCCTAAATATTAGGGACGCGCGTATAGGGACGGAAATAAATCCGTCCCTAAATCCGTTGGAAAAGCTCTTAGGGACGGATTTTTCATCAAATTTCGTCCCTATTTCCGTTGCTATGGACTGTTTTTCTAGTAGTGATTTATAGATGTCAGGTAATAAAAGATAAGAAAATTTTTTTTATAAAGCTTTAATTTTTAGAAAATGGAACAAAAATTCTTTAATATTTTCTAGGTTTATAGAGTTTTTTTTTTAATTACTTGACTTATTTGAATATTTTAAAGGAATGAAAAAAAAGTACATAGTCCTTTCTTGAAACTTTTGTACCTTGAATTGGATCCTATCTGTATATAATTGATTTCCTTTTTGAAGATTTCTCAAGATGTTCCATCGCGACAAACTTCATGTACTATCGTATAAATTATGCTTAGTTTTGACCACACAATTTTTCTGCAATGTTCTTCATGATCGTATGCCTCATGATACACGTTTCCTTCGAGTGGTGATGGGTCGCTAGCATATTTTTCATTCATTTCTATATATTTATCCTTCCTGTTCACCATAAACTGATCCTTTCTTTTAAAAAAAAAAAAAACTTCATTTATTCAAATAAAATTATAGAAACACGAATTGTAATTATATTAAATATTAAAAAGCTTTTCTTAATTTGTAAATCTTACTCAAATAAAACTTTGGAACTTATTTTGTATGTCAAGAAATCTGGATCATATATACTTTGTAACAAGAGCATTAAGAATTTTGAGTCCGGAACCTTCTTTATGAGCCTCTAATACGTCCATTATCATTTCGTTTTTGCTCCTACTTATTTCTCTAAATAAAAAGCTTTCTTCAGTGATAAAAAAGTTATTGATTCATAAAACTCTTTGACAAGTTCATGAATTAAAAAGCAAACATTTTTTTTGACACTTAGATAAAAATATCAACAAAATTTCTTCATCCATGCTAAGATTGACAATCTAATATACTCTAAAAGCAAACCAGACTCGACAATAAATTCAAACTAAAAACTAATTCATCCCAAATCTAAATATCTGGGACTAAAGGACACACTGACAAGATCAAAAGATTTGGGACTAAAAGCATGCACATACCCACAAGATCAAAAGATCTAAGGTACTTACTCAAAAAGAAAAGAAAAGACCATAGATATCCTACTCCTCCTCGATGGCAAAAGCCAAAAAGGAGGAGAAGTAAACTAAAAGAATGAAAGAAACTAATGAGATGAGGGAGAAGGGGGAGGGCGGTTAGTTTTTTTTAAAAAACTAATCCTTTCTCAGTCCATTTATTGGTCCATCTTTCTTTTTTAAAAATACCTCAAAACTAAAAATTTTGAATATTTTAAAATGATTTTTCCTTTTAACATTAAAATTTATCATACGTGATCAATTATATTATTAAAGAAATTTTGAATGGAGGGATGTGTTATTGACAATTAAAATTTGCCGTAAGATCACATAATATAAGGATAACACAAAATTAATAGTAATTAACAGTACTTAAAAGTTTGAAGATTTTGACTTTTACGTTTTTCTATCCTACATCTAATTATAAGCACAAGAACAAGTACCATAGTTCTCCGAAGCATATTTATTTGGAGTGCTTTATCCTTTATGTTCTTGATATGAGAAGAACTAATACTGGATTAATAAACTTGTAGATACTCTTTACTAAAGTGAAAAAAAAAATTAAAGAAAAAGGAGAGAGTACCGATTATCATCAAATTCCCATACGGATTACATGCTTCATGAAAAACGTGGATGATTTTTTATATTGGGTCAGACGGAAAATTTCATATTATAAAGTTATAAACCACATGTTCCTTTTTGTCTCTAGTTAGTAGCATGATTTACGATTTGGGCAAAAGGTGGTTCGTTAAAAAGGTCAAAGAAATCTGAGGGCGACTGAGAAATAATTGAACTAATAAATGTTGGGAAAATGAAAATGGTGGACAATATATGGGTAATCGTTTTCATACAATGGTAGAGATATTCAAAAAAGACATGATTGATAATCGATCATCAATCATCAATCAATACCTACTATAAAGGTCGTTCCCACGACTTCTTTGACTTCAATTGCAAAATTAAGAGAGTAATATTTTGACAAGTATTCATAAATTTTGAAGTAATTGGTAATTACTCTCTCTGTCCCTATTTAACTGTTCCTTTTTGATCAACTTATCATAATTTTGACCATTATTTGTGATAAAATTATAAAGTTGTAAATTTTTTGAAGATAAAATTTAAAAAGTACAAATTTTAAACTTTTCAAAATATATTTTTTGAAAATTTAATTATATATATATTTTTTATAATTAATGGTCAAAGTTATGATAAGTTGACCGATAAAGGATAGTTAAATAGGGACAGAGGGAGTAAAAGGTAATTTATGAGTACTAATTTGAGGTGGTTGAGAAATTTAAAAATATTTTATGGGTAATGATGAAATTTCAAAGTTATTTTTAGGGTTAATTTAGTAATTAAGATGGTTATTTAGTTATTAGGTTATATTTAGTGGGTAATTATGAAATTTTAATAATGCTTTTGAGGTCAATTTGGGGATTTAAGGTGGTTATTTGGTTATTAAGTGGACTTTTATGGGTAATTATGAGATTTCAATGTTATTCTCTAGGATAAAATTGGTAAATTAATAGTAACTAACTAACTATCTCTCTCTCTCTCTCTCTCTCTCTCTCTCTATATATATATATATATATATATTAATGTTAACACATAATGAAATACCATAAAAAATCTTATACTAATTGTTGTAGTCTCAAGTTTAATGTCTTTTTTAATCTTTTTATAATAAAATTTCATAAATAACCTTTTAATTATTTTTATATTTTTAAAGTAGATGTGTTAATTTATCTTTTCTAACATCTATTAATTAAATATATTAAAGTTAACACAATTAGAAATTTTATTTAAATTCTTAAAAAAATTTAATACTTAAAAAAAATCCTTTAAGACCATACTATTTTTTTAAAAAAGGAAATACACATGAATTAAAAATCCATTAAAATTATATTATCCTTATTTGAAAAGTAAATTATACAATCCTTTAAAAAAGGGAAAATTTACATGATTTAAAATAAAAAAGAAATAGACATTAAGATCATATATTTTGAAAGTGAGTGTGTTAATTTGTCTTTTTCAATATTTATTAATTAAATATATTGAAGTTATCATCATTAGAAATTTCATTTAAATTCTTAAAAAAATTTAATTCTTATAAAAAAACCCATTAAAAAAATAGATTACATAGCCTTTAAAAGAATAGAAAAATCTGCATGATTTAAAATTTATAAAAAAAGGTATTAAGAGAATACTTTTTTTTTAAAGAAAAGCATTAACAAACTATTTCAATTGATTTGTTGCTATTGTATTGGTCATGTAACCTTCTTTTTCTATAATAATATTGTTAAAACATATATATTTTAACAAATATAAAGAAGTTATTACAATTTGATATAAATCTACGATATTTATATAATTCATGACATTAATACAAGTCTAATCTAATTTTTTCATATATGTTCTAACAGATAATTCATATAAATCTACGATATTTATATAATCCATGACATTATTACAAGTCTAATCTAATTTTTTCATCTATGTTCTAGCAAATAAAAAAATATAATATATTTTAATTTTATATAATCCTGCGGCGTTAATGCAGGTCTTGCTAATATGGTTATTAAAATTATATTTGGTGGGTATAATTATGGGATTTTAAGGTTGGTTTTAGGATTAATTTGGTGAAATGAAGATGCTTAACTCTTTATTAAAGAGTAGTTATTAGTAATATTTTTGTCAAGATTAGTAAACTTATTTTGGGTGTCATGATAAATGGAGTCTGACAATTAATAAACAATTATTTTCACTTACAAATAAAGGTATAATATTTATTTTTTTACCAAAAAAAGATATAATATGATGAAGTACTTTTATGCAATTTAATGAATACCTGAAATCTATAATTTATACCATTTATATTACATAAAATTTAACAGAGTATTTGTGTAATGCCTAGTCCTAAAATGGCTTAGTCCGGAGCCGTAGACATAGGTAATGGGAGTTTCCACACTTAGTATGTATGTGAAGGTATTCTTAGTAAGAATAAGAACAACTTTTACTTGATGAAATTTTTCATATTTTGAAGAATTAGGCCTCCTAATGCCTAATGTAAATTTTGACCTAAAAAGTAAAAGTCAACTTTTTGTATTATTTTTTAAAAATTCTGTATACCTAACTGAGGGCATAAATGACATTTCAAACTACCCAGTTATCTTCTTTAGTGTGCCTTAGAATATTCGGAGCTATCATAGCATTTTTCTGAACATCCTCGTTGAAGGAAAATATTGCAGAAGGAAATGTCGCAATATCTGATGACATTTTCGTAAATAAATAGAAAGTGATTTTTAATCAATGAAAATGATTTTTCCTACAATATGGAAGGACGCCATGTTATTATAAACTGTTAACACTTGAGAACTGCCTAGTTGCTGTATGAAAATCTAAAATGTAATTACCATTTTACCCTTAAGAAGCATTGAAAGGTATTTTAACGCCATAGGTTGTACGCCTTTAACGTGATGTGATACCCACTCTGTGAATTTTATTTTATCAGATAGCGCCATACATTTCATATTATAGAATACGGAGAATATTATGTCGTAAAATGGATAATTAGGAATTTTGGTGAAAATGAGGGAGAAATTCGGATTAATATAACTTACAAACGGTAAGAAGTTTGGAAATTTCGTGGTGCATAAAATAGCTCGACGGGACTTGAAAAATAATTTGGGACACTGTATAAGGTTCAAGACTGACCAGGGACGTGAATGAAATTTTAAAATTCTTCAGGGGTAAAACCGTCCATGGAGGCAAAATGATAATTTTACTAAAAGAATTTTCCTTGTCATGCATCATGCAACATGACAAGGATATATATATATATATATATATATATATATTATATATATATATATGGTGGTGGTGGTCGGCCATGTAAGGGAGAAATCAAGAGAATTCTTGAAATTTCCCCATTTTTCTTCTATTTTCATTAAAATTCCTTATATCTTTATTTCTCCTAATTTAATCCACTAAACCCCCATAAGTTTATAGTCAAATTGAAGCTCTTGACAAGCCCAACAATAGCATCTATCAATTTTAAAGAATTTGAGCTTGGTTGGTAGTAATTTGAAGAAGAAGAATTAGGGTTTATGTTAGAGTTGGAAAATCATAAGATAAGTATACCTAATTTTGAGTTATATTAGAGATTTTAACATGCTCATCATGGATATTGGGTCAATTTTACATGAAATGTGAATTATGTATATGAAATTAATGAAGAATGGAATTGTTATAGTATGGATTTTTTATTCATGAAATTTATATGCCAAGAGGATTTACAAGTTGAATTAGAGTAATATGAGAGGTTTAAATTTGCTAGAAATTGATCTTTGAGAGTGTTAAATAGGCAAGGTGCCAAATAGAATGATTGAGCCGAAATTTCCTAGGGAAAAATGTAAGATTTTAATTTTGCAAGAATTTAATTAGTTTAATTGTACTCTTGGAATAATTTGGGTGTAAATATGGAGAATTGAATTATTAGAATGTGATTTTTGGATATATCAAAGAAGGAATTAATAATGTGAAAGTATGGGTGCCGAAATTTTCCAAGAGAAAATGCAAGGTATTGATTTTGCAAAACCAAATTAGTTAAATTACGTTTTGGAGTAAATTAGGTGTAAATATAAAAATGAAAATTGTAGAGATGAATAAATATCAATTTAGTGAAATTGGAGATGTTGGCCAAAATTTTTGAGGTGTAATTGGTATTAGTAATTTATGAAATTGAATGGAGATTGATGAAGGGACGATATGTAGACTTGTTAGTGAGAAAGGAGAAATCAAGAAGATTTAGAAAATTAGTCGCACGTTACATGCAAGACTTACATTCTTATACACTCACCTAATGCTCATTTCTATGGTCAAATATTAACGCGTTGTCTGAAAATAAATATTTAGGTGATTAGCCTTCTTTCAAGGACAAGTAGTGTGTGGAATAGTGGGAGTGTATACCCTCTCCAAACCTGTGAGTGGGACTTTACAGATCTAAATAAATGTTTTGCTATTTAAGTTGTTTGCAAATATAATGGTTTGAATTTTTATTTAAATTGAGTTATGATGTTTGCTAATTATTTATAATTCTTGAATATTTATGATTTTGATATGAATTAAACCTATCTATGATTTTTCTAATTAAATGTTTAGATATATGATGATATTAATGAAAATTGACGATACTGAACTGGATTTCAATAATGGGCCAGTCGGCCAAATGGTATGCGATTGAATTATATTGTTTTATATTATGGTTATGGTGGATGTTGGTCACTGCAGTGGTACCTCTCATGGTCTGACATCATTGAGGCGGCGTGAGTAGGCTTTCACTTCCACTTGGAGTGGATGGTACAGGGGTTTTGCGCGCATTGAGATAGTGATCATGCGACCTCAGTGGGAGTACTATGGACATAGCCACGTACCACCCGTGGTGACGGCCCATGCCAACGCCGAGCATAGGGCTTTTTATTTCCTAAATAAAGAAATTAAAGAAAAACCTCGACGGGCTTAGATCTCATCTTGGCCGGGTGAGATTTAAGTAATATGTTTTGGCGAGTCCTTTAAAATCCTCAAATTAAATTTTCTAGTCAAAGTTTTATAAAATATAGAAATTGAAAACTTTATGCCAAAAAGATTTTTCTTGGATTTCTCAAATTTTACATGAAAATTATCTTATGATGAAATTGTATGATTTCGAAGTAGTTTATAGTCTTATCTCACTACTGGGTATAGGAAATGTACTTATCCCATTTTTCTTAAAAAATTATTTTTCAGGATAATTAACCACACGAAAAGGATAGACCGCTAAGTGTCAAGACTCGACTCGGGACCTTCCATAGTAAGTCTATATGACTTATGTGTGTTTACTATTAGATCCACTACCATAATTTATCTACTGCTAAATTATTATTCACCTACATTTTTCAACTCAAATGACTGTTTTCATTTAAATTTTGGATTGCATAAATATTTTAAAATCTTATTTTCATCTTGCATGACAAGCTAAAACTTATTTACTAAATAGGTTTAAGATGCTATGAGCCTTGCGAGCTTCGAGTTGTGGTGAAGCGTGCTATTCATAATTCGTGGCACGTGACGGTAGTCACATTCTCCACCTTCGGATCGGGGTGTGACAATTTGACATATACAATTTAATTATTTATAAATCAATTAAAAAGGAAATATGAATTGAAATTTATGGTTTTTTTCCACTTTACTGATTATTTTATGTGTGTATATATGCATAATGTATATGTAAATTTTTAACCTATGATATGATATTATAGAATATTTATTTATTTATTAAATGAAAATTGATAATATGATATAAATATATTTACTCCTTATTTATTTAATTGAATCATATATACTGAATCATTATTTACAATTTTTTGGTTTGTAGAAATAAGATAGACTTAATAATTTGTCAGGTTTTAGAGATTTTGTTGCATGTACATATATATTATTGTGCATTATTAATGGATTATATATGTATACACACACACACATATTTCACATTTTTTGGTGTGTATATTAAAATTATGTTTTATATATATATATATATATATATATTTCATCTTCCATCTTTAATTTGTATGCAATATCAATATATCATTTATTTTCTATTCCATCTTTAATTTTAATATGTTATTTGCCTTTATAGTTTCTCTCAATTTATTAAAAAAATATACTTTAAATATTTCAAAACAAAAAAAATCCCAGGGTGAAATCCGGGTTAATCAATATCTACTATGAAAGTTATCCCAATGAATAATTGTGTTCAATTGAAAAATTAAATCCACCATATAATGACAAATGTCCTAGAATTGAGTGGTAATTTTAGTAATTAAGGCTAATAGGGTAGGCTTTTATTTGTTAATTTGACCTTTTTTCTTTTTCAATTTTATTTCTATTTCTATTTCTTTTCTTTTCTTTTTTTTCCTTTTTTCTTTTTTTTTTCATCTTGGTTAAGTTGGAGCTCTTTTTTTTTTCAATTGCTTTTCATAAATATTTGATTAATTTATAGAATTTAACAATTTTACTTCCTAATTGTTTAATACATATCTATTAATTTGGATTTATATGATTATTTAAAGACATTTGGCGGGTAATGAAAAAATATATAAGGTTGGATTAATGATTAATTTAGGGAACTAAGGTGGTTTCCTACCATTATTGAGTGATAATCATCAATCAATACATAAAAATAATTCCTTTGCACAATTGAATACAATTAGAAAATTGGGACACAATTGATTGACATGTGTTCAATTTTGTAGCAATTGATAAGAAATAAATTTTTTTTGGTTATTAATATTGATGGCAATTGGGTGATATAAATAGTATTTCGTTGAGATTAAATTTGACTGATTTGGTCAATGGAATTTGATGAGTGATGATGGTATTTCAAAGTTACTTTTAGGGTTAATTTAGTAAATTAAGATCGGTGTTTACTTATTAAGTCGTATTTGATATGTAATTATGAAATTTTAATGTTGTTTTTTTGTGTTATGGTGTTGAGGAATTATAGGGTTTATTTGATTATTAAGGGTTATTTAATGGGTAATTATGAGATTGGAAGGTTAATTTTAGGATTAATTTGGAGATTAGTTAAGATGTTTAGTTATTTATTATAGGATCTTTGATTAGTGATACTTTATCTAAATAAACATTGTACATGAATTAATTAAATGAGATTACAAAGTAAAAAAAAAATTGTTCTTATTTATGTATTGGAAAACATTTGTTTTATAAATCGTTCAATATAATATCATTAACAAAAGAAATTCTTATAGGGTCCGTCATACCACGTCAATCATGGATTAACCAATAGAATTCTACTAATTCAGAAATTTATCTACAATTATTAAAACCTTATTCCATTAATGTCCTTAATTTTAGAACTTACTCTATAGATTCCACTTCTTAAGACTATGGGCTAAATCTGTTACTAAATTAGGGCTAAAAACTTAGCAATTATTTTAAATTAGCATAATTCTATTGGTTGGTTTGGTTATATATATGGATGATGTGGTGGGACGTACTTATATAATAATTTCTCCATTAACACTTAACTTGAGATCTAATTTTCTATTCATATCATATTATTAGTTTAACACTAAAGAGGGCCTCTAAATCTTTAACATATAAAAAAATAATTTTAATTTCAATTTCAATTTTCCATAAAAAATTATTAATTGTTATTTGTAAAACAAAATTTACTAATATTTATAAATTTTACAAAAAAAAAGGGTGTAACCCGAGTCAATTTCTAGTATCTAGTATATAACTACATAAAATACTTCACCTTAATTACAATGTTAGTAGATTTGGCAACAGACGAACAAATTGAGTTAAATCAAATTAAGGTAGAGCGGAGCCGTTGGTGGATGTAAGTCATGCAACGTGGCATCTACGTATATATACGGACCCTATATAAATAAATACATCTACCTATATGGAAGTGAAATAGTACATTTCATCTATCTATATTCTATATCATCATTATTAAATAAAAGTTATGCCTAATAAAGCTCTAAAGAGAATACCATATGTTAATTTTTAATTTTTTTGGTTTTTTTTAAACATGTCAATTTTTATTTTTTGGTATTTTTTAAAAATAAAATGGTCATTATTATCATTTGAATTCATTAGATTCATTCAATGTAGAACTCATTTAATGTATTTTATAATTAATTTTTGAATTGTTTCTATTGATTGGAAAAAGAAAATTAAAGGACATTTAAAAAAAATAAAAGAAGATAATAAAGGCAATTAATTTGTATTTTTTAATGTTCAATGAACTTTTCTTCTTTCATTAATTTTTAATAAAAAATATTAATATGAATTTATTATTTTGTGAGCATAAATGAAAGGATAAGAAATTAAAAATTAATTAATTTAATTTTTATTTTTGAATTTAAAAACTAAGACGATTAAACTAAAAAGTAAATTAGTGAAAATTTTTATTCATATGATTTTGTTTTTACTTTTCGGGTGTTTTTCCTTTTTTTTTTGGTCAGAAAAGGTTTAGGAGCAGAGGGGTTACCCCATCTTTAAGGCCAGGCCGCCAACTTCTTTGAGGATTTATAAATCCATTGGATTTTTACTTGTAGATTTGTTGGATTTACATATCGCCTACCAAAAAGGGCTTGTGGAGGCTCGAACCTGGGTGCTTTGCACCACAAGTTCAAGCTTTAACCACTTGAGCCAACCCCCATTGGCAAAACGAGTGATTTTTCCTTTCTTTTTACTTTTTGATGTTATTAAGGGTATTAATTCGAAAAAGAAAAATACAATATAAGAGAGAAATAACAAGTTAAAGTTTTATATATATTTTATTTTTTATTTTATTATCAACTAAATTCATTTGTATGCTTTCTTTTTTCCTCAAAAAGGGAAATGAAAAGACATTTTAAAAAAAATAAAAAAAGATAATGAAATGAATTAATTTGTATTTTTTTTAAGTTCAATGAATTTTTCTTCTTTCATTCCTTTTTTTATTTTTATAAAAAAATCCTTAATATGAATTTGTTATTTTGTAAGGATAAATAAAAGGGTTAGAAATTAAAAAACCAATTAATTTAATTTTTTCTTTTGAATTGAAAAATTAAGATGATGAAACTGAAAAGTATGCTAGTAAAAAATTTTCCATAATATTTTATTTTTACTTTTTCTAGTATTTTTTCATTTCTCTTTACTTTTTAATGTTACTTATCATATTGATCCAAAAACAAAAGAGAGAAATAACAAGTCAAAGTTTGATTTATATTTAATTTCTTATTTTGTTATAAACTAAATTCATTTGTATGTTTTCTTCTTTACCTATATTTATTATTTGTTATTATCTACTTGAATAATAATATTGTAATACATATCCTTTATCTTAAAATATATGTATTTTTATATTTGAAGCGTTAGTGTGGAATTAAAAATCTAGTTATTTAGAAATTTATATCTATTTTTTTTAAATATTGGTTGCTTGATAATTCATATGCACTTAATTTTGTATATTAGTATAATTCCATAATACTTAAGTCAATAAAAAGTTAAAAACTTGATTATTAGAACTAAAGTAAAGATCCACTATTTCTACTGATATATTGACAAGTGAATTATTAGAAGGGAAAGTTTAATTGGTGCACCTTATGCGTCCTTTAAGGTGTTAAATATAAAAAAATTTATATATTTAATACTTCACTTGTCCTTAAATTAAAAAAAAGTTTTTTTGGTAAAAAGAGAAAAAAAAAATTAAAATATTTTAAATCCCCTTGAGGAAGTCATGCCCCAAGCAGCGGACTCTAGAAGACAACAAACACTGTTTGGTGAATATTCAAGCAATTCGAAAGCATCATCCATGTCACATCCTTCGTTAAGGCAACATCATAGAAATTTATTATATTAAATAAAAAGTATTTTTTTTAAATAGAAATTCAACTAATCTTAAATGATACATAAATCATAGATGCATCAATTAACAAAACCCTTAGAAGGTTTGTCAGCAAATAACTGAATTGCAAAATTGATATAAGATAACGTAATTAATTAAGTAGGCATCAAACTCATTGGATAGGAAAATGGGGTGGATTTGGCTCCTCTCCATTTCCACAATAAAATGGGTAGTCATGTTCACGGTAGGATTATAAGCCACATCAGTCCAAATGAAATCAACGGTTAAAATAATGTTATGCTATGGAATTAAGGCCAATAAACCGTTAGCGTTAGAACTTAGAATATAGATCTCTATATTCTCCTTCTCCATCATCATTCACATAGCTTCTCTCTATCCTCTGCGCCTCCGGCAAAGATGAACAGTTTTATATCTTTAAAAGCTCTTGGTTTCAATACAGATTATTGTAAACACTAATTAAATAGATAACAATTGAAGGAGTCTAGGGATATCCCCATCATCAATCCAATCTGCTTGTTTCTAATCTAAAATTGTAATTGTTGATTCTTAAAAGAAGAATATGCTAATGGGTAATTCTTATGAGATCATATAATTTTGATTCTTCAAAGAATTCTCTAGATAAAAGGATTCTATGTATTTCTTTGAAGCAAAGGCCAATTTTAAGACATTGAGCAAATTTCTTCAAAAAACTGCTTTCACGGAGGTAAAAGCTGCAGCGGAGAGCCTAAGGCCATGTTCCTCATGAGGACGTTATGACTTATGAGAAAAAAGAAGCTAACGGCATTTTTCACGTAAATCGTTGAACGTGATAACCTCATTTTTTAGAGAGCAGATAGAGAACCCCTTCATTTTGTTTGTGCTAACGTAGCTCTTAATCTTACCGAGAACATGACTCTCCATTTAATTATGAAAAAGGAGAGGAGCCAAATCCAAATGGGGTGTACCATGGTGGTCACAAAACCCATGCTAAAACAGCCTAAAAGGTACTCCCTAGTCCCTCCGTCCCCATTCGTTTGTCCTCTATTAAATTTCATAAAGTTTAAGAATAAGCGGTTGAGTTATGTTAAATTACTTTATTATCCTTGATGTTTGTAAGTATTTTTGGGATTTGTGTAAAGATGTGATAATAATAAAAGAAAAAAAAGATAAAATTAAGAATTGAAATTTATTGATTGTTTATTTATAATAAGGGACAAACAAATTGAGATTTTCCAAAAAAAAAAAAGATAGGCAAATAAAATGGGACGGAGAGAATACTTCCCTTACCATCGGTCCTCGACCGCATTTGTTGGTACCTTTCATTTTTTGTAGCCCATATTAATTTGCACACTTCTAATTAACACTTAACATCGACAACTTATTTTTCCACTTTTGAGTATTTGACAAATCAATGGGAGCTAGCCACAAGTTTTACACACATATATATTAAAATTAGCAACATAATAATTAGTTTCACATTTTTTTTTGAAATTTGTTTTTGAAAGATGAAGAAATTACTATTAAGGATAAAATATAGGGAAATTATACAACCAAGCTACAAAGTCGTCAATATCTTTATAATCTCCGATTTAGGAAGAGAGTCATGTGAAAGAAATAATTTTAAAGACCTCAAGCAAATTAATTAAAACATGCGACTGAGGATCATTACATATTATTCATTTTAATGCAAAAGTAATCATATATTAAGGCCTAATTGTTGATTAGCAACGTCTGTTGAGTTGAAAAAAAAGAATTTAATATTTCTTAAGTAAGATTTCGGATTCGAGTATTGTGAATGAAAAAAGTAGATTTAGGAGAATTTCCTTTCATTTAGGGTTTGATGCGACTCGAATAAAATTAATCATAACAGTTAAAACATATACGAATACTTGTGGTTACAAAAAAAAAACCTAATAATTCATAAATTAACTAAACGATGATGATAATGATCCATAGACTTGATTTCGTGATCTTTTAAAAAAGATATGGGTAATTAGCAAACTAGAAAAGTTGAATTTAAGGTTTCCCAAAAATTCAAAGATAAAGGGAATCAAAAGAGTCAGAGATGATCAGTAAACAACATGGTATTTGAAACTGATTGATCCACTTGAGTGTCCATAGTTTTTCCTCTCAAACAAATAATTCGACAAAAAAAAAAGTCGTATTTTTCTTGACTACCAACTTATGTTCTCTCACAAGAGAATTCGTTGCTTACAATTAACCACGATATTACTTTTTTTTTTTATTTAACTAATGATATCTCTAAACTTTTGAGTCAAAGACTAATTTTTTTTAGACCAAAACTGCACGATATCACTTTTTCTTCCTATGAGACACTGTTAGCGGGCAGTAGATACTAGGATTTGACTCAACTTCAGTTAGTCCTTTCAACTGGAAAAGCCAGTTTAAGGATAGATTAGGTGCCACCTTATCCAACTCAAAATCGAGGGCTACAAATTCACCACGTCATTTATGAGCTATTGTTAACTTTATCTATGGCATCGTTAACAATCCCTTCCCACTCCCACCTCGTGGTCCTAAAGCGCCGATAACTTCCTCTATATAAGAAGGCCAATAGCCAGCATCCAGACTAAGTGATAACTCCAAAAGCAACATAACTTCTCAGTTATTTCTCCATATACTTTAGATTAATATTCGATCCCAGGATGTTTTCTGTGAAACAACTTGTTGAATCAGGTCGCTTCACTCGAGTTCCTTCCAAGTATATCTTCAAAAACACAGAATCTGATGATTGCATGGTCACAGTAGTAGAACCAGAAAAAATCCCCATCATAGACTACTCACTCCTGACATCTGGTGATCCTGATCAACGATCCAAAGTCATCAATGAACTCCGAAATGCATGCCTGGAATGGGGATTCTTTATGGTAATTGAAGTGATATATATCTCCATAATTATAGTTTCTTATTCTCCTTTGATGAGGAAAATGTCCTAGAAATGGTTATATTTGTTATAATTCGGTGCAGGTAATAAATCATGGAGTGGCAGAGACAGTGAGATATGACATGATAAGGGCAACGGAAAGTTTCTTCGGCCTAACGGGGGAGGAAAAGCTGAAGTATACAGGAAAGAAGCTATTCGATCCAATAAGGTGTGGAACCAGCTTCAACGCGAATGTGGATGAGTCACTTCTTTGGAGGGATTATCTCAAGGTTCATGTTCATCCCCATTTCAACGCTCCTAACAAACCTTCTGGCTTCAGGTAAACTAAGCTTAAACATCCATATCGCCACATTGATCTCTTTTTAACCTATACATTTTGCCAACCGTAAATATATCCTAAAATATTTATCAATCTTCAATAATCTTCTCATTTCGTATAGAAATGTAGTTAATTTGATTTTTCAGGATTGTTACTTTTCAGTTTTGATCTTAATAAAATTAAATGTTCGCTTGCTTTTGAACAGCAAAATTCTAAAAGAATACTGCCAAAAAACTCGAGAAATGGCAAGTGAGCTGCTGAAAGGTATCTCCGAAAGCCTAGGATTAGAAGCAAGCTATATAAATGAGAAAATGGGAGTAGAATCGGCAAAGTCGCATCAGCTGCTGGTTGCAAACTTTTACCCGCCATGTCCACAGCCAGAGCTTTCGATGGGCCTGCCCCCACACTCCGATCATGGACTTCTCACCATTCTCATTCAAAATGAGCTCTCCATTGGAGGCCTTCAAGTTCTGCATAACAATAAGTGGGTTCCTATCCACCCCCTTCCCAACTCTTTTCTTGTCAACACCGGAGATCATATGGAGGTATGGTTTTGCTGCTTAATGTTAAATAAAAAATTCTACCATAGTTTTATTTTGGATGAAAGTTAACAGTTTCAAGCTAGGAATCTAAACTAAGGTGATGGTTGAATCGAAAGTTGGGCTGTCAATTTCAGATTCTGACCAACGGAAAGTACAAAAGTGTGGTGCATAGAGCTGTGGTGAATAACAAAGCAACAAGGATATCAATAGGGACAGCACATGGACCTCCGCTTGACAAAATTGTCAGCCCCGAACCCGAGCTGCTGCAGGCGGATGGCGCCGGCGGCCAATTCTCCCGCCCAGCATATCGTGGAATCAAATATAGGGACTACTTGGAGCTTCAGCAAAGCAAAACTCTCAATGGAAAATCCTGCTTGGACAACCTCCGTCTTTGAACCGATTCCTAAATTAATTATTATAGTGAAGAATCTTATATATAGGTCAAGAACAATCATGATAATTGTTCCCCACGAAGCTAAGCGCTGATATATTCTGATCAAATCTAATGTTAGTCACACGAAATTTTAATAGCTCTCTATGGTTTTGGCCGACACATGTCCCCTCAAATCCCAACTTTCAAGTTATAATAAATTTAGGGGCCGTTTGGTTGGAAGAAAGATCAAATTATCATGGAAATTTAACATTGGAAATTTTTAATGACAATGTTTGGTTGTTATTGAGATGGTAATAGTGGGAATTGAATATTATCAATTAAGGGGCAAAATGACCAAAAACTTAGGAATTGAATTCCCAAGTAGTTGCTAGGTATTTTACAATTATCATGAGAATTAAATTTTTTTACCTATTATACCCTTGTAAAACCAAATATTTGGACAATAATAACCTTTGATATCATTTAAATGATAACTACATATTTACCTATTTCTACATGATATATGAAAATTTATATATTTTATTTTCTCTTTATCTAAGCATTATTTAAAAAATTATTATTTTTTTCATCATTTATAATATTTTGAGATAAATAATTATTTCATATTTTGTTAATTTATCTCTTTTGAAAATAGTTTATTTCAAGATTACTATATATGTTAAATTATTATAAAAACCATTAAATAAACATTTTATCTCATTGTGATAACCAAACAGAAAATACATCAATTTTTAATTATTTTCTTCTAGAGGTGGAAATTTAATTACCATAATAATTTGATATTCTCTCCAGCCAAACGCCCACAAGGACGAAGATGAGAAAGAATTAAATTGCCGAAGGTGATATTGTTGATAAGACGTACGGTTGGTTGAAAACAATGCCACTAAAAATGAAAAGTCAAATTATACAATTAGTCCATCTATTATATAGAAAGTAGGAATTTAGTTCCTCTACTTCAATTTGATCAAATTAAATTCCTTTACTTTTATTTATTATCAAATTAAGTCATTCTACTTTTATTTATTGTCAATTTCAGTCCAATCACTAATAGTACTAAATTTTCATAATTAACTATGCTTATATGACATTGATTATAGTGACAAACGCTTTTAAAAAATATTAAAAAAATTTCACGTGACTTTTTTGTATCATAATATATCTATCGCCTTGGACATATTTTTTTTTTCTTTTTTAATATCTAATTTCATTTTTTTGATGAGAAATTTCATAATTATGTCTAAAAGATATTCAATATGACAAAACAAAAGCTACATAAAAAATTTTAATATTTTTATAGGTATACATCATCAAAATTAATGTTACGTCAATATGATTAACGCCACATTAGTATAGTTAAGAGTGAAATTTAATTTAATACTATTAATAATTGTACTGAAATTAACAATAAATAAAAGTAGAGGGATTCGATTTGATCAAATTAAAGTCGAGATATTAAATCAACACTTTTAATAAAATAGAGGGACTCAATTTAATCAAATTAAAGTAAATGAACTAAATCAATATTTTTAATAAAATAAATGAACTAAATATAGAATTTGACCAAAATGAAATTTCGAACTTTAGCTCCCTTTGGCACATCGTTTCAGAGCGTTTGGGCGCTCTGAAACCCCCAACGCATCGAAACGGTCGAATGGAGCCTTTAAATGCATGCCATGGTGAGGTGCAATTACCTAATTGGCACAAGGCCAACTGCAACACAACCCTTGGATCTAAACGGTCCAGCTGAAAAATCACGTTTTCCAACACAGCACTTTTGTCTATTTTTGTCCTTACACTTTTTTTTGTAATTTATCTTTTAACTAAAAATTTTTATTTATTGATCATTTTATATTTTCAACTCATCGTTATCATTATTTTATTAAATACATTTTTTTACTTTTAAAACTCTAATTTCATTATTACAATACCTAATCTCTCTTTTTTCATATCACTGAGGTCAATCTAACTGCTTTTTCAAAGAACTTTTGACCACTTGGGCAACCAGGTAGATATATATAGGAATCTCTTTTTTCCTTTTAAGAAAGCTTCCATAATCTTTCCAACAGGATATGATGGGGACATAATTTGTAAGCAAAGGGAAACAAAAATGTGAACAATTTTTTTTTTTTTAATTTTCAACGAATTTTTTTCGCAATTGCATCATGAATCATACGCCTTAGCCCCCGTATTGCTGCATTAACTTTAGCATAAAGTATAAACACGGTTTGTTCCATATTTAATTGATGTTGAATTACTAGAAGTCATTTATTCATGGATGTCAATTCCACACATAAACACGGTTATACCGTTCCATCGCCTGACTTTCCTTTCTGGCCCCACATTTGGCAAATAATTTCTGCTAATTCCAAATTCAATAGGCCAAACCGTGGGAGGCTTGACGAAAACAAAGAACTCTTTTTATTTTTTTAATACTACTGCTTAATTGTAATTTTCTTTAGTTAATTAATTAAATATATATACCTTTGCGTGTCTATTTTAAGTATGGATTATAACTTAATGTCCATTTTATGAATCTGATTGTTGCTATAACTTTCTCTTATTTTCTTTCACTCTACGATTTTTGGTCTTTCATCGATTTTTTGTAACTATTTTTGTTCATTTCGATGGGTTATCAGAAAAGGATAAGAATTGTGTTGGGGGTTCTTAAGGACAAAGGATCATTGATCAAGACAAGCTTATCAACAAAGCGCTGCAAATCCTTCGTTCGTCGCGTGATTCTACGCGCCACCACTCATACCTCCTCCGATCCACCTTCTGATCATCGAGTCGCCGCCGTTATCGCCCTTGGCAATGGCTCCCGCGCCACCGCGTGTGTCTGTATCCAGGTTCTCATGGACAGACTGCATCGCACGAGAAATGCCATTGTTGCCCTGAAATGCCTCTTCATAGCCCATAATATCATAGGGAAAGGGTCATTTCTCTTGAAAGACCAGCTCTCCGTCTACCCCTGTTTCGGGGGTCGAAATTTTCTTAATTTGTCCATGTTTCGAGACGGGTCTGATTCAGAAACATTGGAACTATCAACGTGGGTTCGATGGTACGCAGGAATCTTGGAACAGAATTTGATGGTTTCAAGGGTCCTAGGTTATTACCTAAATTCTTCACGTGCTAATAAGAATGATGGTGCTGGTAATAAAAAAGACAAGGTGTTGTCTTTGTCGAACTCGGATTTACTAAACCAGACAGATGCTCTTGTCGATTTCGCGGAGCAAGTTGGTAACCCACCCGAATCACTTTATCTGCAACGCAAGAATTTGGTATTCGAGGTTGTAAGATCGGTTAGTGAAAACTATAGATTAGTCCAACGTGAAATCCATGTCAGAGTCTCGGAACTCGGGGCCAGAACGAGGAGCATGAGTTTCAGTGAGTGCAGTCAGTTTCTAAATTCCTTAAACAGGTTCCAGGATTGCAGGGAGAGGATATCTTTGCTCTTGATCAATAGAAATAGGAACGATGATCTGAGGGATTTGATGAAGGGAGCGAAGGCAAATCTTGTGGTAATGATGAAGGAGAAGAAAATGCTGGTGATCACGATGGGTGAGGAGGAAGAGGAGCCGAGCAAGTTGACTGGGTTTAGCCAGTTGTTGCGGTTGGCATCTCGTGGGAGGTGGGTGGGTGGGTTTTGATGACTTGGTTGGTCCCTCCCCTCCCCTCTGGTTTATCTTTTGCCAGTTAATTAATTGGTTTCCTTCCAGTAACTTTTTCTTTGCTGGCCTGAAAGCTGAAACTGAAACATCTGCATTTGTAAATGGTGTAAGATAGCTAAGCCTAATCATATTTTTCTTGTGATGATCAAGACGATTTTGCTTATCCAGATGCCTTTCTCATTATTATTGTGATACACAAGACTTAAAGCCTAAACGTTTTCAATAATCATACTTCACTTTTTGAGTGCCATATGAGGTTTGGGTAAGGATATTTCGTTTTCGGTGCTGTATGATGAAGTTATTGGCTTATTTTATGCATGTCTCATTCCGATTTTGGTAGTGAAGTTCTTTTTGGTGGCTGACAGATTGTATCCCATTAAGATTTTTGTGATGAAGATGATTGGATTGAGAGCCCAAATAGGTCTGTATACTTATCTGATTGATTATTACTCTATAGACCCTTCGCTAATTAATGATTCAATCAATCAAAATTGAACATAATGCGAGGTGTTTACTTCCCATGATGACCATGGCAGCATTCTATTGATTTTTTTAATGAATTGACTTAATCGTTAATCTAAATCCTAACATACCTCCAAGAAGTGGGTCGTGATTGTTTGAGCTGGACTTCATTTGTCATTTTACATTTTGTTTTGATCTATTTTAAATGGACGTTATTTTTATCTGCACGAGTTACGTGTCTTACCAGTAACTAACGCGAATCTCCATCCATCAACCAAGCTTTGGGTACATTAGGAGAAAACTTAAGGTGGTGGGGAAACTAAAACAGAGGAAACGGCCTTAGCCCAAACATTCTGTCATTCTCCATAAGAGTTGAGCAACTAGGTCCTCGTTGCACTATTTCTTGAGAAGCAGAGATTGTTAACAATCGAATTTGCAGTCTTGAACTGATCATCAGAGGACAGAGATACTTGGGCTTATAGTTTGGTCTTTAAGTGTGGAATTCCTACTGAATGTATCCTGTTTTTGTTTCTTAGAAAATTGGCCTTGAAAACTTTGGGTACTTAACCAATAGACTGCAAAATCCCTGTAGAATCATAAAAAGCGACTGGGAAGCAAGAGCCTGTGGAAGATAGGCCCAACGATTCGAAAGGACTCTCTTGATGCTCTGGTACACTGGCTACTAGCACCCTGGAAAGAACTAAGAACGCCCATATTAGGCCCAACCGGTTTCTAAAAAGGACGTTCGAGGCCCAATATAAAAGAAGTCCAATGCCTTTTATAGACTTCCATCAAAAGCCGATAGGTTTCACTTGGAATACTTTTTCATTTCTAGATTTGATCGATTTGTTTATGTTAAGGTAATTACATTTTTGGCTTCAAAAGTTTAAGCGTTTTTCATTTAAATCCTAAATTTTAGAGAATTTTTATTTCCATCTAAGGTTAATTATCAAATTTCATTGCTGTTATCCCTGATGTATGCTAAAAATATCTAAAAAGAGTTTTCTAACAAAATGCTTACTTGGATTGGACATAATATGCTTATGTGGCATGTCATGTCATGTTTGGGGATTTCGACCACCTTTGTCTCATGCCAAATTTTCTTCAAAGATAACTCCACTTTGTGGCAACAAACTGTCGAAAAATAAACAATGATCAATGATGGAAGAGATAATTAAAATGATTTCGCACCAACTAAAATGCTTGGAATGTATTAATGTAGCACGATTTGTACTATTAAAACTTAACAGCCTGGGTCTTCAATGTTGGCCCTCTAATTGATCATTCACCCCCACCGTTGTACCCTCTTCTTAGCTGTTTCAGCCTATAAAATGAGTAATCCAAACAAATGAAACATAATGAGTTAAATCAATTAATATCAACGTTCAAATGCATGCGAATGAAAGGCTGTACCTCCTTGTTCCAGTCACTTCGTATTGTTATTATGGCCAAAATCACCGTCTGAAGAGCAGTCCCTCCAAAGATCATCCCACCCCAAATACCCTGGTAATTTTACACCATCGGACACATACTGTCAACTCAAGAAAAATGGTCATTGAATGAAAGGAAGAAGAATTAAGCCTTACCGAAACACCCAATTTGAAAACCCATCCCATCAAAAAACCCAGCGGGAGTCCAACGATATAATAGCAACCAATGTTGATGTACGCAACAGTTGCTTGCCATCCGCATCCGATTGCCACTCCTGAAACAGTGAAGAATTCATATAACTTTATGTATATAATAATTGAGTAATTGACTAGTTTTAGGTGAAAGGTATAACCTGATAAAACTGGTTGAACACTGTTAAGGAGAATTGTGACGCCTAAGAGGTATGAAAGCTTATCAACTTCGTCAAGAACATCAGAACTCGAAGTAAATATCAATGCCACCTTGTCACGAAGTGTGATGATAAGTGCACAAAATAGAAGACCGATGATTGTTGATTGTACCACCGATACCTTCGTTGCAAATTTGGCCCCTTCGCCGTTGCCTGCTCCGAGCTCATTTGCCACCCTTACTCTGTTAATGTCGTCAATCTAGTTAGTAGCAATACTTGCTTAAGATCAATGATTATAGTGGGAGAGGCGAAGTTAGGCTTTGTTTGGATTAAATATATTCAACCATAGATGTTAGTAGTTTATCCTACCATATGATGCGTTGATGGATTAACAATTTTGTACGAGTTCTCAGTGTCTGTTAGATTCTTTATTGAGTAAGCGACAATGACATTCATTTACGACGTCGAAGTCCTAGGAAGATAAATGCAATTCTTATCTCTTGAAGACTGTTTGTTGTTGGTACATACATATCTCTACCGATCATAACAAGAGGTCAAAATATTCTGCTAGCCACTTTAGCCCCTTAATTGGTCTACGAAGGGAATGATGAGTTTTGACAAATAGATAGTTAGAAAAATAGGTTGCAGAAATAATTAATGCGTCTTTTTCTTAATAAGGCCGTTTTGTAGGGAGTAATAGGGAAAATTTTCCAACCCAACCACACAATTAAGATAAGGGTCATTTGTGTAACATTTAGGATTGTAATAAGACGGAGAAATGGTCATACCCTGTAGCAGTCAAGAAAGCCAGAGGAATCATCATCTCCCATCCATTGATGGTCATGCTGCCACAAATTAATATACCATTCAAAGACAGTAATAGATGAGGTTCAAGTTAGAAACTGATAACAAAAAGGGACAAAAAGGTGCTCTGTTATAAAGGTATTATACTTTATATATTTGACTTACCAGATGGATAAGGCATCCACAGCCAAAGTGGCATTCTCCAAGTAGCCAGTCATCAGTATCAGTATCCTGTAGTACCAATTTTCAAGGCTGCAAAGCAATTTTATACAACCATAAGAAAGAAATTAATAACATCACACTAAAGATGGAGAATTAGCTATTGAATGGCATGTTTTCTTCTGATAATAATACCGATGTACCGTACCATAGCATGACTCCTGAAGCAGCGGAGAGTTGAAGGAACTCCCAAAGGCCATTAAATGCTTGAATTGAGAAACCAGTCCAAGACAAAGGGCAGCCTCCAAGCACTGTGTAACCATAAAGCCCAAAAACGCCGACCCACCAGGAAATGTCTAGCGCAATCGAGGCACCAACAACACCCCAATCAAAGACGTTTACAAATAACCAACTCGTCAACACATTAACCCCCAAGGCGGCGAAGGAGACGTATGCTAACACGTTTGTCTTCAACTGGCTTTGCAGGAATCTTTGCAATGGGAACTGAAACGCAAAGCTAAAGTGCAAAGGGATCATCCAAATCGCCACCACTCCCGACAGCTCCGCCACATCGTCTGGCTGCCCCATAAGCTTTAGGAGCGGGGCCGCGAATACGTAGAAGGGTAATAGCAAGAAACAGCAGAGAAACAGAATGATCCATGATCTTTGCATGTATACGCCTAGCATGTGATATTGCTTGGCACCAAAAGCTTGACCGCACAGCGTTTCTAAAGCACTTGCCATTCCTAGCTAATATCGTCAAAATTCCCCAAAAAATGTTAGAAACTAACTGTAAAAGGTAAAACTGAAAGATGGAGATATTGAATAGTTAGTACATACTAAGAGGCCAAAATTGAAGCCAACAATGACAGTGTTGGCTATGGAGATAGCAGCGAGCTCGACATCACCGAGGTGGCCAGCGAAGGCTTGGGTAATAACGTTCATGGAGTAGGCAGCAACCCGGCTGATGATGGAAGGTCCAACGATGATCCATAGCTTCTCCGTTTCAATCCAGAGTCTTTTAGTCAAGTTTTTTTCTCCTTCCTCATCTTTGATTACTTCTTTTGTTTCATCATCTGTTTTTGGTTCTGTTAACAAAGGTTGGTGGAACTCGTCCCCGTTCCTATTGAAACTACCCATTAGAGACAGATCTTATTTGGCTCGTCCAACTCTAATTAAGCAAAAGGAAGAGAAGCAGAGGTCATAGGAAATAAATTCGTTTATAAATATAACACTAACAAAATATTGAGACTTGAGACGAGCCCAATTTATATTTGTATAATTTTTATGCTCAAAGATAAATACTGAAAAGAAGAAAAAAAGGAGTGAAAGAGGAGAGAGTTGAGAAGCGGACACTTCGAGAAATATGCATGGCCATGGATTTTTATTATGAATATTAAATACGTGACACCATTAATCGTTGTTAGGTTTTGCTACCCACAAAATACGCGTGCATTTATGGCCAAAAATAATACAGCCTGCTATTTACAACTTTAAGTACCGTCTCACTAATTTTCTCTCCTCCCATTTGTCCAATTTTAGGCCGATTTCCTTTACGTTTATAAGGAAAGAAAATGGATATCTTTCCTATTTTGTTTCTTCCCAACTTTCTTTCCTACTAAACCATCAAAACTTAATTTTCTGTTCTCTTTCTTTTGTTTTCTAAGCACAGCGTAAAAGATTTCCCATCGAGAGTTTCTTTCTAATGAGAATACCCATTTTGCATCAGCAAATTCTTTCGGTTGTATGATGCAATAATTGAGCAAATCGAATTAATTTAGAAAAAAAAAACTTCAAAGTTCAGATTCTAATATTTAATCAACGAAAAGGATTATGATATTCTCTCCTTGATTTTTTTATATGTACCAAAAATTCCAATGATTAAGTATTATGTAAAATATATGATAACATTTCCATTTTCTAATTGAATCAGAGAAATTTGGGCTTTACCAAGGCTGCAAATCGTGCGATTTTAGGGAGTGATTGGGGTTTCAATCCTTTACCAGAAGTAGCAGAGAAAAGAAGAAGAGAGAGGAAAAAAACTATTGCAGCGTTCAAATCAAGCTAGTTAACTTCATTTGGAATATGTTATTTGACCGTTGATTTTAATTATGCTGAGGTGGCCTGTAATCTAACCATCAACAAGTCTCTCTACTTCTCATAACAAATGGACAGGAACTATTTCCAGATGCATCCAGACACCCGTTAGTATTTTTATTTGTTTACTAGCGTTTGCATCACAGTACTGTCTCTGCCATTTTCATCCACTATATTTTCTCCCAACCCAGAACTTGATAACAGTCTCTGGATGGAGCAAGAGTTGGGTTCTGGCTCTTTTTGTAGATCACTTTCTTGCTTTGTTTGTTTGTCAAGAGATGTTGGTAGTCTAGCTTTGCCCTTCTTCTTTTTTCTCGGTTTTGGTTCATCATTTTGGATATTGATATCAGCCAGGGTTTGTTTTAGTTTCTGCTTATGATCATCTACGGAAGATGGGGAGTAAAAGGAGACTGATCTGGTTCTTTGCAGAGTTGGGAAGTCTGGCTCTAGTGAAGAACAGTCTCCGTAGTGAGGTAACCATGAGTTTAAGATTGGTGTTGATGAGCTTCTCAGCAGCATTTTGTTTGGATTTGAGTTTTGACAGGGAGGCCGGAGGAGAAAGAAACTCCCCTACTAAAAATAGCAAAGAGCTAAGAGGGACTTTTAAACAAGAGTTAAGCAAAGAAAGTGTAAAACGATCTGATTGACTGATTCTGATCAGACCTGTCGGATAAGATCAAATCCATAAAACGACAAATTCCCAACGGCAAGCATATTTAGTTTTGGATGTGTTGGATTCACCATGCAAGCCCGCGGTGATACAATTGGTGGTACTTGCAACCTGTAAAAGCTCAAGGCTTCTAAGGCAGAGACACGTTGATGCCAGAGTCAGGCAAGGTGCGCGGGCTCCCCACAGCCATTTTGCAATTGCGTTTCTTTGGCATTAAAAAAATTGGACGGCCCTGAGTCTGGGAGTGATTATTAGTAGAACTATCAAAAGCTGAATGCATGGAAAATTCCAGTGAAAGGGTCTCCAAAAAGAATCTTCAATATTCCAAAATTCCATTTTTTTTTGGGTTATTAATTTTCAATATATATATATATGGCTTAAATAAGTTACAAGATATCGTGGACTGTTGTTCCCGGAAGTTTCAAAGTGCCGCCGGTTCTTTTCCCCGTGGGCCTCAAGAATGTTGTGGGGGTGGGGGGGGGGGGGTTCAGCTCCAAACTTATTTTATTAGGGACTTTCTTCCCTAAGACAAATTTATCTTATTTTCCGAGAGATAGGCCAATTTGTTTGGTAGAGACCCCAGAGAGAGAGAGAGAGAGAGAGAGAGAGAGAGAGAGAGAGAGAGAGAGAGAGGAGATTGATTATAAAGTGATGTTGAGATTCTCCCATTTCGTTAAATTATTTAAAAATTTTCGTTTTCAGTTAGTATTATGAAAGAGATTAATTAGTGATTAAAATTAAAAAATAGGGAAAATCAAAAAGTTTTATTTGTTTTTAGAAGTTTTATTTGTTTTTTTTATTTGTCTATATCCCGGCATTAATTATTAATTTTTCAAAATTAACCTTTCAAACTACTTTTTTTCTCTCTTAAATAAATATTTTTCTTAAATAGAAGAGAGAATTAAAAAAAAAGATACAGATAAAATAGAAAGTCAATATAAATATGTATGAAATTTTGTACCATAACTACTGTTTTTGTCCTGTATGAAATGATTAATCGTGACAGACAAATAGGGACAGATGGAATATTTTTATATACCTCCTAAACTTCAAATTTAATAAATAAATTTGATAAAGAAAATAAAAATAAATAATTGATAAAATTTCGATCAAAGTGAACTTAAAAAAATATTTTTTCATAATTAAATTTTTTAAATTTTATTATTATGATTGAATTATATGAATTTATAGAATATTATTACTTAAATTTAATAATATTAATTATGAACATTATTAAGGAAAATTTGAGAATTTACAAAAGGCCATGTTGATTTCATTATTACTGATCAAATCTAAAAATAAAATTTTTCATGTGAATGACAATTTTCTATTCCAATTTAAAAAAATTATAAATTATAGTAGTATTAATAAATTACTAATGTTCATATCAAATTAGTGAATTATCTATCCAACAAAAAGCATCTAAACATTGAAAATTTGAAATTAAAACTTCAATACGTTGTCATATATTTTCTCCTTTATAATTTAGTTCTCGCCAAAACAAATAATTTAATGAGAATGCCGAATGTAGTGTGTATGCAAGTTGTTCTATTATACAGAAGTGGGTGATGGTAATTACTAATCACTAATCACTATAAAAGTATAGTCTATATACAAGTCTTAGAAAGGAAAGAATAAAACAAAGTCATTAGTGCTAAGATAATAAGATACTAAAATTAGTGATTCATGGTGACCATAGCTGTATGACAGTCTGGATAGTCTATTGGTTATTAGCTATCCTATTCATCGATCAAATAAATGCTTTTAAATTTTCAATTTGATAAGAGGAAATTGGTAAATTTTGTAATTGTATGCCCAAATTTTGACTCCTTAGTTTGTAATTGTATATCAAAATTCTGGTTCCTTAGTTTGTAATTGTACGACGGATAATTCATAATTATATATTAATGATATTATGAATCATGAATTTATTATATATCAATTAGAATTTAGAAATAAATTAGTAAATAATAAAAACTTAAATATTTATTTAATTCAAAACTATAGATAATTTATAGGAAAATTTTTAAAAAAGTTATAAATATTACTAATTTAATTAATACATTTATAACATTACAAATTTAATTAATTTAATTACAATTTATAACAAGTAATATTTTTGACAAAGTTTTTCTTAAGTATTACTTTGTAAAATCAAAACTTTAATTCAATTTAAAATAATCGGGAACCCGAATGATTCGAGAGTTAAATCCGAAAAAATTGAATCCAAATGATATAAAACCCAAAAAACCTGTAACCCGAAAGACCCAATGATCAAATCCGAACCCGAAACTCGATAAACTCGAGGACAAAACTCAAAAAACTCGAACCCGAATGACCTGAGAACCAAATGATCCGAAACGATCCGAAAACTTATTTGACCCAAACTAACCTAACCTGATTAACCTAAACCCAAAACTTATCTTATCAACCCGATTTAACATCCCTAATTCTTAGTAAATGGCAACAGCGTCGTTGTCAAGCTCAGTCCTACCTTTCCGCCTTTATTATTTACAAGAAAAAACTATGTCGATTTACAATGGTGGAGCTAAAAAAACAAAACAAACTAAAAATTATAAAAACCATCCTATGGGGGGATGCCATATGTCCCCCCACCCTTACCCCCAAAACCTCTCAGGAGGGCTTGTCTATTCCTTTAATTGTTTCTAATAGATAATAGATTCAATACTATAACAGTATACTACGAGTACTAGTAGTTTTTGCCTTTTGTTTGTTTCTAAATGGAAATAATTAGTATTTAGTATATCATGTTAGAAGGTTAATCACGAACTCCTTTTTAAAAGATACTAATTCTTCATTTCCAAAAAAAAAAATATATATATATATATATGCACTAATTCTTTAATGAATAAATGCTTCTTCACAAGAAGGTATCTTTATTAAGTATATGTTTTTTTCATAATATAAATAATTCCTTTATAATATTTCATAGATTAATAAATATAATTATTCTTTTATGTTTTTATTTCTACTTTGAATTTGTATAAAAACTAAGTTGAATTTTGACTTTCACTAGTTACTAGTATAATATTCCATTCCTTTGTACGAGGAATGAATCAAGGCATGCATGTTTACGTTCGTCATGTTTGGAAAATTAATTTAGCAACCTTTGGTAGTTGCTACTTCACTTTTTTTTTTTGTTTAATCAAGTGTACTCTCATGCTTTTGATCTAAAATTAATCTCTTTTGAACTATGTTGACCCCACAATATGGGGGTAAAACTCTTCCAACAATGATTTTTTCTATTTACAAAACTCGAACTCAAAACCTTATTTAAGGGGAATAAGTGTCATGAACCGATCAATTGTTGGTGGTAGTTGCTATTTCACTATCATTCCATTAACGGCATACATACAAATTTCTTTCAAGTGGGTTGCAAACTTGACTGGTAGTTGCACTGCAGCATGTCCATGAGCTAGCTGCTTTCTTTCTTTTTCCTTCTTTATTTTTTCTTCAATGTTCCGAACTTCAAAAATAATAATACTAATAAAGTGCTTTAGAATGCATTAAATAGCTTTTCTGCTCTCTAATTGACATCTCAAACTGGTTTGACGACCCTTTTGTCGTTCGAAGTGAGCACTAGACGAAAGGCTACGGTAAGAAATTTACTTATCGCCTAATAGCCATTCAGGCTTGTGCCTTGGCTTGGCCTTTAGCAGAGCAGTAGATAAAAGCGATATTAGAATAGCTATTCTATTTGGTTGTGAGGAAGCTTGTGCCTTGGCCTTAAGGCTTTAGCTAGCTAGCAACTATGCTAGATGATGATTTTGTAGGGCGGGGGGTCATTGGATTAGGAAATTAATATATGTGGTCAGAAGAAGAACCATAATTGAAAAGACAGAAGTCTTGTTATTGCGGATACAGAATTTGATTGCGGTAATAAAGAGCATTAATGGAGGCTGCACCAGAAGCTTGTTTTGGGAAATTTTGTTGGTGGAACCGGAATCGGGTGTTGCCATGCTGCCGAGTAAAGAAGCACCAAAATCAGAAATATCTGTGTGTGATTGAGGGAGTTTACTGTTAGATATTCAAGCTTTGGCATCAGACTGTTGTTGATGCCCAGTTTCACTAATCGCTATGTTCCTGCACAAGAAAATTCCTTTGGATATGCTTTAGCTGGAATAGAATAGATGCTGCTTTGGGGGAGAAGAAGCTCTGGTGGAGATCTCTACCTCCATTCTTTTGCATAACCCAGACCACATCACTTCTGTTTGCAAAATGGACTCGTAATCAGAGTTTAGGGCTGAGTTCCCTCTCTATCCCCCACTGCAACTTTGCAAGGCCTTTCTAGCAGAATTTTGTTAGCTGACGTGTTGGAGGCTTCTAAGTTCTGACCCTAGGACAATTACTACTTAGTTTGGGCCTTTGGGACCCGTTTCCTACCAAAAAAGAAGGAAAAGAAAAAGGAAAGAAATCTCTCTGATATTGTCAAAGTTTCACTATATCACCAAATGATCCATGCAATTATCATCTAAAGATGTATTTGTATGTAATTTGTTTATATAGGCTTTTCAATTAATGTAAGCCAAAATAAAAGCGAACAAGAAATGAACGAAAATTGAAAATTAACCACTTGAGCATAGAGGCTGGGCATATGGTGCATTTCAGCCCCTGCGTTTCGATTCGTCACGCATTGCTCTTTCTTGTTTCTTCTTCTCCCCTCTTTTTTAATATAAAACAGAGTTGGAAGAAGGTGAGGGAAGAAGGAGGTCTAAGACAACCTTGACTCACGCACATCTTGAAGAATAAGCATCATAATTCAACTCACACTAAGCACACTCCAACTGAAATTATTGGTAGGAACTAGGAACCTGCGTCATTTGACATATGAATTTGAGCCTTTTGAGATTTTTAGCGTGTGAAACTTAACAACTCTATTGCAAAAGAAAAACAAGCGAGTCCGAGTGTATTTATAAAATCGCCATGCACATACCTCTGCTTCCCATTTGCATCTCATTGTGATGATAGTTAGTATCAATGTCTGAACCACAGTTCCAATGATCAGCCCTACCCAGACACCCTGATTATATAAAAGTAAATGCTTCAGTTTTAAACAATAGACATTCAATGTCCTGAAGAGTAATTAGGATGAATCACTCATGTTTTCATGTTCAACTTCGATAAGTAATGTTCATTTCATTTAATTGTTTCCGAAAGAGAAGACTTCTACCAAATACTAGTGAGACAGTAATCGTACTTACCGTTATTCCAAATTGAAGCCATCTGAAAAAAATAGCAAGAGGCATTCCGACCATATAGTAGCTACCTATGTTGACAAATGCTACTACAGCTTGCCAACCAGATCCGACCGCCACACCTGGAAAACTTTAGTACAATGATGAGTTAATACAACAAAAATATGTTCGCGATTTCAATTAGCAATTTCTTATCAAGTGTATGACCTGAAAGGACTGGTTGAATGCAGTTGAGAAGAATGGTGAATGCCAGAAAGGTTGAGAACTTATTAACTGTCGTAATAACAGGATAACTTGAAGTGAAGATCATTGCAAGTTCCTCATGATAGGTCATAATAATGGACCAAAAGAAAAATCCAACTACTAGAGAGGTAATCGCTGACACCTTAGTTGCAAATTTGGCACCTTTCCCATTGCCTGCACCAAGCTCATTTGCTACACGTACACTATATTTAGAAAACACCACAATTTAGAAAGAGTAAATAGGGGTAATGGATGAAAATAATAAAGCGAATAAATAATTCAAAATCAGTTGCATCACAATTCACAATCTGAATGCTCCACAGAGAAACAGCACTGTTTGTTTATGTGAATTCATCACAATTCTGATCAAAAGAGTCTGACACTGTTTGAGGGAATCCAATGCCAGATGTCTGAGGACTGGATGGTTTGAATTACAAAATGTAAATTTGCTATTGTGATTCATCGTTTGACTGGAAAAGCTAGAATGAAAATCAACAAAATCAAAATTCCTGAGTAAACTACTTCAGAACATGTATGCCAGAAAGCCGCAAACCATCAGCTAGAACAATGAAGTGTTTATAAGGTGAGAAATGTTCCACTAAAAGTTAGAAAACAATAGAAGTTATTTACTTTCTGAGCGACTCGTGTGCCACCATTTCTGCACAGGCACTCTTTTCAGGTCTAAATCTAATGCCCATTGCAAACCATATTCAAGATAAGCAAAGATTATCTGGTTGATTGGCTGTAGATTGAGATTCAACTTATATATTCCTTTTTCTCCTTTCAATTATTTGAAATTCCTATTTCAATCGATTAGCACCAGTGCAGTGTACAGTGAGATAGGGAGGGGCACTTACTACCAGAAACATACCCAGTTGCAGCCAAAAATCCAAGCGGAATCATGGATTCCCAGCCAAAGATTGATATGCTGCAAAATAAGGAATCGAAGATTTATATATAAGCACTAAATTAGGAAAACAACAACCAAATAGAATAATCTCGAAGGAAAGTAAGAAGCAACCAAGAGAGAGAACCAACCAAACTGAAAGAGCATCAATTGCAATTTCAGTATTGTGCAAATACCTAGATACTATAATCAATATTCTGTAATACACATTCTCCAACCTAAAACATCAAAAACCCACAAACTGTGATTAATTACTTTAGTATAACAAGAGATTCAATTATCAATGAATCAAAGATAGATAAAATAGAGCAACCAAAGACATACAAAAGCATGACACCATAGGCCAGCGAGAGTTTGAAGAAATCCCAAAGCCCAAGGAAAGCCTGTGCAGAAAAACCAGTCCAAGAAAGTGGGCAACCACCGCAAACAGCATAAACAAAAAGTCCCAAAACTGACAACCACCAGGAGAAATCAAGAGTGATAGCTGTTCCAACAATCCCAACTCTCAGCTTATAAACAAAAACCCAACTCACTAAAACATGAACTGCAAAGGCAATCCCAGAAACCCAAGCAATCACTGCAGTCTTCAGTTGGCTCTGTAAGAACCTCTGCAATGTGAACTGAAATGGGAAGCTCAAGTGAAATGGGATTAGCCAAACTGCAATTAAACCTGTCTGGTCTGCCACGTTGGTTGGTTGCCCAATGAACTTCAAGACTGGAGCAGCAAAAATGAATAAGGGAAGTAAAAGAATGGTACAAGTAAAGAGAACAATCCATGAACGTTGCATGTATATGCCTAACATTTGGTGGTTTTTTGCTCCATAAGCTTGTATATGCCTAACATTTGGTGGTTTTTTGCTCCATAAGCATGTATAGTGTCTCTAATGCACTGGCCATTCCTAACTTCAAAAAAAAAAAATGGTTTTAACTAACAAAATCAGGTTTTTTGTAATAAAGAACAAGCAGATATTTTTTGTTGTGGGGTTTTTAGTTTGTTACCAAGAAACCAAAAGTGATGGAGATAATGACAGTGGTGGCAATGGAAATGGCAGCGAGATTGAGGTCACCAAGATGGCCAGAAAATGATTGAGTTATGGTTGTCATGGAGAACATGGCGACGCGGCTGAAGATGGAGGGACCAGCAACTATCCATAGCTTCTTTGACTCTACGCAGGTTCTGCTTATCAGATTTGTTTCTTTTGGTTGTTGTTGCTGTTGTTGGCGATGGGAGTGTTGACTTTGGTCTGAGCTTGAAACAATCAAAGGTTCTTCCTGTTCTTGTTGTGTCGCCCCCATTTCTTGGGCGCTTGGCAGAGTGGCAGTGATCGTCCGCCCAACTCTGCTGCAGCAGCCACGAGCCTATGAGTAGTGCTGCCCTTGCCTCTGACTTTCTTAGTAAGCAGCTTGGTGGCTTAAACAGGGCCTTCAACGGGCCAAAGTTGGTTCTGAGCCCAATTCACAATTCAGAGAAGGAAGACAATCAACAACTCACAATCACAATTTGCACATTTTTGGATTGGGCTTTAAAAGATTTTGCATCTTCAAGCCTAATAATTACTGAACTCCATTAAACGAAAATCCATCTCTCATCTACACCCCTTTTATTATTATGAATAGAACTTATATCTTTTTCCTTAAGTATTATTCATGTTAGTAGTCATTAAAATTTTGTCAAGTATCCATTTATATTATACATCACTTAACACCCTTTTAACACTGTTAGAAGTAAAAATTTTTTCTAGAATAATTTTTATTTATTTTATTATTTTTTCTTTGTATGAAAAAAATACGTATCACAAAATTTAGCCTCAAATTTTAAACAAATAATTATTTAAGGATAAGTTTTTAACTTTAAAATAAATACTATGGTAGAGTTTTAGAAAAAAGAAATTTTACTGTGTATCACAAATTTTAGCACCAAATTTTAAATAAGTTAATTATTTAAGGGTAAATTTTAAATATTAAAATAAATATAGTGTAGGATTTTAGAAAAAAAAAATTGATTGGAGTTTTTAAAATAAATCTATTGTGGTAAAATTTTAGAAAAAAAAGAGCACAAGAGGAATAAAAGGAAAAGACAAAAAAAAAAGTTAATTGTGTTAAATAGGAATTAACTAGTTAATGATGTAAATGAACACTTGATAAAGTTTTAGTGGCTACTAACATGAAAAACACCTAAGAAAAAGAATATAAGTCTTGTTCTATTTTTTTTTTTACGCTAAGTGTTTCCTCTCAATTTCTCACCATTTTGTTAAATATTTACTCTATTTAAAATTACGATTAACCCTCGACTTCTTCCTCTCCTGTCTTCAAAAAAAATAAAGATTAACCCTCGACTAAGCTACTAATTTTCTACTAATTGCGTGGTCAAAATGCAATTTCAAGCTGGTATTAATTAAACAAAACAATGGTTAAAAGCATGCAAGAACTTAATTAGCTAGTGTTCTTACCATTAATAAAAGTAATTGAGGAAGTTTGCTTGAGAAAGTGATGCTAAGCATGTGAAGGTGCAGCACCTTTAATTTCCAATTAATATTTCTAAGATATTCATATCAGTTTGTGGAATTATTTTAATTTTAATTCTTTTAAACTAACCTTATCGTGAAGAATATCCAAATGCAAAAATGACTATGACTTTTCAAAAAGTCCACTTTACAGAAAGAACCACGATACCCTCTTGAATATTTATCCAAAATCTCCCAACTGGATGTTTTAATATTTACGCATGTTTCTGTTTCATATTAAAAAATCATGGAGCTGTACCCATTGGACCACTAACAAACTTTCACCACGTTTGAGTGGCTTCATTTTTAATCAAACTGACACTAGGGACTACTACTATTATTATGAAATTTTGATTAAAAAACCTAATTAGAATATGATTAAATTCGGTAAACTTAAATAAAATCTAATTGACCACTCTGGCGCCAGCAATGGTTGGCCCAGCTTCTCGGGCGGATGCACCGGGTGTTGCTATTCTATCACCCTAAAATGGCATAATGATGAGATTGAGACAGCAATTTCTCCCCTTAGAGACTCGCTAAGAACACAGGGATTTAAACTTTCATCCTTAATCTTGCTTCCAAGGTGTTCTCAATAGCTAAGGCCTAAGAGATGCACTACGAAACTAATGGACTCTCAGTTCGTTCCATCATAATTCAATTTCTATTAATTCCTTCGATCATAATGTAATTTCTAACCATTTTCCTTTTTTTTTATAAAGTCTCCAATATTCGATCCGAATGTAATTAACCATATTAGACTTTGATTAAATCAAAATTAAACCTGAATTCTTCTTTAAGAGATATCGAGTTTTTTTCACTCGATCTATAAGATATTAATCAATATCAACAATCTTAAATACCAAAATATGACCCTGTATCTGTAAAATGTCATTAAAGCATAATGTTTGAACTTCTACTGGATGGTCAGCTCCAGACATTCATGGTTTGAGGCTTCGAATTAGGCAAATACTTAGAGGGATTAAGAGTACAGAGTTGATCATTTGAGTTTAACGGACACATGTACCAAAGCGCCCGAGAACTTTTACAGGACCTGCGGTCTTAATAACACTAACGTGAAGATCCTATCAAAATTTGTTGGCAACTTGCCTAGCTACAATAAAATAAATGTCCAAGTTTTCTGGTCTTCTTTACATATATATATGGTTAATTATTTACGAAGGATTAATATAATCTCATTTTCCTCTTATGGAAGAAAGTTGAAACATCGCCTTCCAAGCAGAAATTGACGACACTGCATACTCTGCTTCTTACAATACAAAGCGTAAAAAGGATTTACCTAATCAGAAAAATAATACAAGTATATAGCACGTACGTAATAATAATAATGACAGCAAAGAAAATAGCATAGCTAACATATTCCTTCAATCACGTGGCTTAGCTAACAAATGTGAAACTAATTTTTGCTAGAATGTTGATTATTTTGTTCATTAACATTAGAGACATTGATGTCATAACCAAGTACTGGTTAAGTTCCTTCTGAGATGTTATTGGCCGATGATAATTTTCAATTAATTTGAGGAAATATGCAAGTAATTAAGTTTTAATTAATAAATTTGACATAATTAATAATTGGATTATATTTTAAATTTTCTCGTAATTTAATCTCGTGAACAACCGGGAAATGGATATTATAGAGTGCACCTTAATGGGAATTTGATCAAAATATTATGAATTCTCCTTTTTTTTTCCTAGTTTGGTACAAGGGATCCGTGGGTTCTTATAATTACTAGTTAATTTGACTTTGAAGTTATACAAATTTTAATGCAAGGAGAAATAAAAAATATGCACAATATGAATAATGTGTTTAAAAGCTTGAACACTTTGAACCCCCAAGTAGTACAAATAGAGGCCCTCCACTGCCGAAGTATCCATCCGCTGTTGCAAGCTAGGAATTATTACTGGTTAGGGGGACAGCAGCACATTTCCACGAAGAAAAAGACATGGCCTATTATTACTCTTCCCCCCCACCGCCAACACCATCTCCTCCTCCTCCTATTGTGTGCAACGAACCTTTCATAGCACCACCTCCACAAAAACACCACCACAACCATCATCACAAGCCATCGCCCCCACATCATCATCACGGCCACCACTACCATAAGCCGCCACCACCTGCAGCATCACCGTATCCAGCACATCCACCAACCCCCACTACCGTCCCACCTCCAGAATCAACTCCAAATGCACCATCCCCACCGCATTACCCTGCACCGCCAAAACCAACTCCAAGCACCCCTTCTAGTCCAGCTCCCATGCCTTCGCCACCTCATGCAACCCCAACTCCTCCCAGTAAGGCATCACCTCCTAAACCTTTACATCCACCAAGCCCTGCCAAAGGTCCAACTCCACCAGCAAAATCTCCACCAGGTAATAAAGTGCCACCACCAGCATGTGCACCAGGCCCTCACATTGGCAAAGCACCTCCTACTCCCTACGGAGGATCACCACCTCATTCTGCGCCACCAGCAAAACCACCCAAATCTTCACCACCTCACTCTGCACCACCAGCAAAACCACCACAATCTTCTCCGCCTAACTCTTCGCCTCCAGCAAAACCACCAAAACCTTCACCACCTCACTCTGCGCCACCAGCAAAACCACCAAAATCTTCACCACCTAACTACGCCCCTCCAGCAAAACCACCAAAAATTTCGCCATCTCCACATACGCCACCCTCTTATTACGCATCACCACCACCACCACCTCATGGGGCAATCCCACCTTCCAGTTCTTTCCCACCATCTTCAAACGTAGGAGTACCGCCATCACCACCAGGAGGCAACCACACAACTATAATCGCCGTGTGCGTTTCGCTAGGTGGTGCCTTTCTCGTCGCATTCCTTTTGGTTGGTCTCTTTTGTCTAGCGAAAAAGAAAAAGAAGATGGTTATGGTTCCCGCAGCAGCACCTTGCAGCAGCAGTGATGAAGAACATGAAGAAGCCTGCGAGCCAACCCCACCAAACCCATATGCAGAACCATCGGTGGCAATACCGATCGAGGGCGACGCTCATCATATTCATCACCATCAAGCTATAGATGCAGCCACAACTGTCGGAACCTCGGTGCCTAGCCCGCATTGTGAACCAGGGCTCGCTGGCGGTTCTTCTCATCACCGAGAGACGGCTACTAATCATTAAAAACAATAGTAATGCAAAGTTAAATTGCCACTTGCAAGTAGCCCGCCCCTAGCCTATACTTTGTGGTCGCGCCAGTTCATGATTGTCGTTTCTTATTGTGTTCATATTAATTATTGTCTTGTTAATTGTTTGTTTCATATGCATTTATAAAAAAAAGTTGAATGATGAATTTATTTGATTAATTGTTTGAAACGTGCTGGTTGACCGTCTTTTTAATTAGTGCTAAAGCTGGGGAGCACCTTGACGTAGCAGCTAAATGCATGACTTTCAGGGCATAATACAGACTCTCTGTAATTTCCGTGTCATACTTGGCTTGTAAAAAGTTCAAAGTGAAAGAAAGAAATAAGTATATACTATATGTTTGTATTTTTTTATTCATTTTCTTAGCTTTTTAATCTCATCCTGTTCTTTTTTATTGTCAAAAAATTAAAGACTAAAAGGGAAAAGGGGAAATGGTATATAATATTCCCATCCCAAATGTCTATCTTATCTCATCTCTCCACCAATCTCACAATTGTATAAAATTATTGTTTTACCCCTCACATCAAGGGATGGCAATGGGGCCGGGGGACCTCAACCGCCTCCGCCCCATCCCTCTATTGGCGGGAAGCAGGGACGGAGGCAGATCGCCCGTTGATATATATTTTATTTCAAAAAAATACATTTAATAAAATAAAATTATATTATATATGCTTAATATATCAAATTTAGTATAATTTTCAAAATATTTATAAAGGAAACTAATAATCTTGATTGTTAAGTTATATTTCTTCAAATTTAATACAAATACCTTTTATTTATTTATTTAAAAGTCACAAATATATATATATATATATTTTAGTGACAATTATTAATTATAATATATACAGGACGTGACGTGACAGGTGTAATCATATACCAAAACCACTTCACCCTTAAAAAATGTGGAGCGATTCTGGACGATTCGGGGAGGATCAGTGCGGAATGATCGGAACGGTTCGGGAATTGCCAACACTCACATGAGCAGTGATTAGTGAGAGATCAGGGTGAGGATGAGATGGATACCAATTTGGAACTAACGTTATTACTTTATATTTGGTAGATTTATGGTATATAATAATCAGAAACAAATGGGTATGGAATTAATTCAAGTCATTTGCAAATGGAATTGTTATGTTGGAAATGTCAATAGCATAGCATCCATGAATGCTCTTTAGATCGGTTAGAGTCTAAGTTAAATTCAATCAAGGGTGTTTTAGTATTAAGGGGCCTATTCTACTTTGTCTACGGCATACTCTGTTTCATTTTCTATACATTTTTATAATTGTCAATGAGACAATAAGAGAAAGGCAAATTGATAGCTCGTTAGAGCATCAGTTGACTTCAAAAGCTCGCGTGGAGCTGATGTGATTTTAATTTAATTATAATGAACCAAAAATAATAATAACGCTAATTCTAGAGCAAACATTTTTTTTTTAAAGGTAAACATATTATTCATGAGAGTGATTAAAAGCCATCACGTCAGAAAAGGGGCGCAAACCTCGATATCAGAAAAAAAAACAAAAAAAAGGAGAGAAAGAAAAGGGGCAAACAAGGAACAACAGAGTCCAGCCAAATGATACACCAGGGAGAAAACGGACTAAGAACAAGAAGCAAAAGAACTAAAGAAACCAGCCAAAAAGATCCAACCAGCATCACTCCAAAACAAAGCCACGCAAGTCAAACCAAAGCACCAGAAGCAAGAAACACTCAAACAGCCGAAACCTTCAAAGCAAAACCAACCAAATCAAGAACTTCTTCCTTATTCGTCCAAGACACAAGCAAGCATCAAACCACTAAACCACCATTCATTAGGAAACATACTGAAGTATAGAGCAAATATTAACACTGCTGTATATTAGGATTCAATATCACTAGTACATGTTCTAATTCTAATTACTGACTATGAGAGAAGCTTTTATGATCTTTTGTGCATCAAATTGGATCTCCAACAAGGGGTTAATCATTGAAAGTGACTCTAACAATACTGTCCATTGGGTAAATAATCCTTCTTTATGTTCGTGGAAATTGAGAAGATTTGTTTTGCAGATTGAGTATTTTAAAAAGAAAGTTCTTTGTTGGAGTATTCACCACATTTCAAGGAATATTAATGACATTGCTGATCGTCTCGCGAAATCTGATGTTGATCGTGTTAATGATATGGTGACTTGAGTGAGTTCGGGAGTTTTGTGGGTCCCTTTGTTTGCTCTTCTTTTGTGATGTTGGGATTTTTGTCTTTCATGTATGTCTGCAGTTTGTTGTCATTTGTTTTGTATGACTTCTATTTTATTTGTTTGTTGTGTGATGCTCGGTCCTTTATTTTGTGGATGAGCAGGTGCTTCTCGTGGATGTGGATGTGGATGAGGCCATGTTGTATGCCCTTTATGCTCAGCTTCCTTTTCAATAAAATTTTTGTTGCCTTTCAAAAAAAAAATTTAATTATTAAAAAGCTGGCGATTGGGGATTTAATTCGATCGAACTTATTAAAGACCTTGTTTGGGAAAGATGTGAAAATTAATTTTTTTTTTCCTTTGCGCTGATGCTTGAAAAGATGTGTGGGTTTTCTTAGCTGATCACGTAGGGATTGGAATCTAAATGCCTACCAAACCCCACTCTTTTTTTATTCAGTTACGATCAGTTAAAACTCGAATTAATTAATATTATACTACTAGAAAGGGAAAATGGATTGATATTCAACTTTGTTTTTTCTAAATTTGGGTCATTGTAATGTTACCGTTCAAATTGTCATGATATTACATTTACTTGTGTCATTCTTTTAACACTATTCACAAAGTCTAAAAACTCAATTGATAGTCTCTAAGAAATAAATCGTTTAAAATTTAACTTATAAAAAATCAAAAAGGAGAATTAACTTTGGATAAGTTCCACAATTTATTATATAAGACATAATAGTATATATATATTTAGAAAAATAAAAGCATAAAAGAAATTCTGCACGTAACATTATATTATTCATTATCAGAAAATGAAACAAAAAGGTCGTCACTTCGTTTGGATGACATGGAAATTTCCTTTGCATTGCTTTTGCACAATCTTCACCCTTATTAACCCCAAAATGATTCGACCTTGACACACTTTTCCAAACAATTTTTATTCAAGTAATAAAACAACAAGCAAAGCAATCAAAATAAAGCCCAATCCAATCAAACTTACAAATAATAAGACAACAAAAATAGTACTATAAAATTACCCAAACTTGTATGCATGGTTATGAAAGCCAAGGAATCTGAAGTTTTAAATATAGGTTTTAGCCTGTTGAGGATGTGCATGTGGTTTGCTAGCCAGCCTTGAAATGATGACCTTCACGGTAAGAAGCAGCCGGCCTATGATCATAATCGGGTGGAATAGCATGTGACGTACAGACAGCAGCAGCAGCAGCACCGACCTCAGCAGCTTCATGAAGTCGAACGTCATCGTCTACGGTGAGAGTAACGGTCTGCTCTCCGCACGGACCGCTCGTGATGGTCTCTTGAATATGTTGGTGTTCCTCAACGCAAGCAGCGGCTTCAACGGGGGGAGGAATAATCACCTTCTTCCTCCTTTTAGCTATGCAGAAAAGACCAGCTGCTAGGAATGCAAGGAAGAAAACACCTCCTAGTGAGACGAAAACAGCAATATAAACCTCGTGATTTGGGCCAGGTACCGGTGGTGAGTATGGTGTTGGTGCTGGAGGCCAATGATACGGTGGAGGTGCCGGTCCTCGAGGTGGTGGCGGCGGCGACGGTGGGCATATGCACTGGCAAACACAACATGATGGTGGCGGTGGTATAGTACAATTAGGTGGAGGAGGAGGAGGTGGGGGTGGAGGCACGGTATGGTTGCATTGAGGCGGTGATGGAGGAGGAGGAGATGGTGGTGGTGGGGAGATATATGGGTTGCTGCTCATTCTGTACGAGGAACACGAAGAAATTAAAGAGTGTTATATATGTGCACTAAATCAGAGAGAAGATTTTCGGATATAAAATGGCTACAAGGGCGTGACACTATTTATAGTAGTAGGATAGTTTGACTTTGAGTTCGTTATTCCAAATCCAAAGTCATTGCCAACATTTGCTTCCATCTTCGAACCATCATTCTGTCATTCATTAGCAAGGAATTAATCCAATTGATCACATCATTTGAAACATAAACTGACACACGTGGTCTAATGTGGCATTAATTAAAATCTCAATTTTTTTTACAGTATATTTATATATTTACCTTGTGAATGAATAGAAAAGCTTTTTTATTTGATTCTTATATCGATCAGTTTGATGATGACCTTATTTCTCTTAAATGTTTAAACTCCAACTTGCATCATTTAGATTTATATAGCAACATTAAACTTGTATATCAATCTATATGAATATAAGAACAATTCTTAATTTTCTATTAAGTTTTTGTTCATTGACAAAATCTTATATATGAGCTTCATGAGTTCACATTTCTTGGCCAGTATTGTTGGAAAGACCTAAGGAATTTTTGGAAATTAAATTAATTATTAAAGCAGCTTCTAGATTAATTACAATTTACAACAGAAATATGGTAACCCTTGCAGTTGATGCTAATAGTTTGGTAAGATTTTATTAATAAATTTCTCACTAATTACTTCTCAATGTGGTTAATTTTCGCACGCTTATATATAGTTTGCAAATGCTTTCTAATTAAAGCCATTTTTCTGATTAATTTTCTGTTTTTCATCATGCTTAATTTAGGAAGATTATTAGATTCCCATATGCTGATATGCCAGTTAGGTTGCCTCATTCAGAATAAGCAGCACATTAATTAATTAATTTGTCCTTAAGGATATAAATCCACCATATATATATATATATAAATATATATATATAGCTTGAAATTACGATATAATTAAATTAATTCGGTATTAATCTTTAATTAGTAGGAATACTCTGTGTTGCAGTCCATGGATGATTTTGGTTGGTGCAAAAGGGCAGTCAACTGTAAATATATCTATTAATTATATAAATTTAAATTAACACACATACATGTGAATACAAAGTAAAGCAAATTAAACTCAATTGCATCTGATCATCCTAAGCTATTAGCTGAAAATTCTTTGTTGAATAAATCTTATAACATCACCTTAAGTCTCAAAAATTATGTCAATTTGCAGTATAGTACTAACTCATCCTTTATTTATCATTATTATCATTATTTATCGATCATCATCATAAACATTATATAATATATATATTCATAGTTTCTTCTGGCTATTTGCCCTTTTTAATTTGTTAATGTCAATTTAGTTCTCCCTAAGGTCTTAGAGAAGTTTTCATTCATCAAAAAAAAAGAAAAAAAAAAGGTCTTAGATATGTACCTTAATTCATGTCCACATAAGTACCTATAATTAATAATTAAAAGAACAGATTCAACTCTAATTTACACCTCCAATTTCTCATTACATACAGTATAGAAAAATGGAGTTTCTTTCTACTAATTAAGCGCAGTCAAGTTTGAAAAAAAAAAAAAAAAAGAAAAGAGAACAAACACACACAAAAGAAAAAAACAGGGTGATATATTCCCATATTAACTCAATGTTGTGGAGCAATATTGATTGTAAACCAAATATTGCTTGCTTGTCCTATCAACAGAGATCAGAAGTGTAAAAAGACAAAATGAATAATCTCTTGGCTAACTGTTATATATAATATAAAGGTGAGACAGAGACAAGCTCGATCCATGCTTCTAGGACAAGTTGCCTTGTAATTAACAAGTTATGAATTATGACCTTCACCAAACTCCCACTGCTAATTTTTCACCCTGACATTGGTATGTTGTAATAATACTATTGTTTTACACTTTTGATTACTCTGTAGCAAATTTGATCTCCATGAATATATCTCTTGCCGTGATATATATCAAGTCAACAAATGAGGATGACATGAACTCATTTATATAATCGATCATTTGATTTGGTGATTGGTATTGATCATTCCGGATAGGATTTAAATGATCTGTTTATAAAATTAAAAAGAAAAAAAAATCAACTCGTACATTTGGTTTGATTTAATATATATAAGTGGCTAATGGTCGAGGTTTTTTATTGGTTTAATACTCAATTCGGTCATTGAATTATACAAAAAATGACATATTAGTCTTTGAACTTTTATTTGAGACAAATTAGTTCTTAAATTTTTATTTTGAGACAAATAAATTATGAATGAAAGAAAATAATGAAAACTCAAGAATCAATCTGTCTCTAAATAAAAGTTTATGGACTAATTTATTTCAATCCATCAAGTTATTTACCATTCAGGGACTAATTTATCTCAAAATACAAGTTCAGGGACTAATCTTTCATTTGTCATATAATTGAGGGATCAAATTGGTTATTAAGTCCTTTTTTATTCGGAAATGGTTGAGAGATATCAATTGCAGGTTTGTTAATTATTCATGCTTCTAAGGTGTATATACATATATATATATATATATATATATGTATACATATATATATATATATATATATATTAGGAGCTAGGTAATTATAAGGTAATTGTTTTAGTTAACGCTAAAGTGAATTGTTTATCCTACCAAGATGGTTAGTGTTTATTTGTAATTCCTATTAACTTATTGCGCGCATATGCCTTTAATTTATTGCAAAACATTTGAGAATATTTATTGTTTTTGTTGTTTTTTTTTGTCAATATATATGTCCCTAGCTTCATGATTAATTTGTTATTAACATTAGAAAACCAATAGTACTAGATACCAAACATAAAAAACAGCAACTGGCTTAGGGAGAGTGATGGAGAACATGACTAAGATTTCGTGTATAAGAAACCAAGTGAAAACGTCGAGAGGAAAGAACAACTAAATTAATAATTCCCAATCTTTGTATATTATAATTTATAGCATAAAATTCACATATGTACTAAATAAAGAAAATCAAAATCGTATATATACCTAATCTAATACTTGCTTGTCTGTTCCCTCAAAAGAAAAAAAAAATACTTGCTTTATCTGCTTTCACACCGTTAACCATTTGACTTATTATTGTATTATACATCGATGTATAGAAACTAGATAGATTTTGCATACAAAGCAGATAGAGAGATAAGGTTTTATCAGCCTCATGATATTACAAAATCATGCACCTTGGTTATATTTAGTATCATCTCTATCAGAATTATAATAAATGATTAGAAATTTGTTTAAAAAATAAATTGCACCTTTAAGAAAAAATTAAAATTAAAAGAGTTTTGGAAGGGTTTCATGGACGACAAACTTATGATTTTATTTTGTGATTAAGATGATTTTAGATCAAATGCATGATTATCATCAAATTCTCTGAATTGATGTTGTAAAGCTATAACTGGCTATCTTGAGGGTCTGTTTGATAGAAAGAAAAGAAAAAGGTAATGAAGGAAATTTTTTCAATTCAATAATTGAGTTATAAAATAGAATGTGTAATTATAAATCCTAACCATTAAAATGAGCATATTCATATGCTAAAAGACATGGTCAAAGTCAAGTTAATTATACAGTGTGAAAGTTGATCATCCTATGGAATTTCTTTAATCTTTATACAAACTCCAACATTTACCAATCATAGAAGTAAGCATGGAGAAATCATAATTTTTTTTCCTTTTTGGTGAACTAATTGCCTTGTTACAAAGTCCAACGTTTAATACATCTCTCAACTTTGATATATGTATTAAACTTGCCTTGTGTACGTAGAGGTCTCCAGAATCGGTCTAATTGGCATTTCTCCAGTTGCCCCTTCCCTCATCACTGTCAGTTTCATCTTGAGGCATGGGTAACTCAAAATTTTGTTGAAATTGGAGCAATTGATTTGGGATTTGAATGAAGATGGTGATTGCAGACTTCCTTCTGGTTTACGTTTGTCATTCGTCAACAGCTTGCCTCAGAAATTTGGAGTTTAGGAGCCGCCCCATCTGAAATCGGAAGCCACAACCAATCTCTAGACCCATTGGACAACGGGCCTCACCTCGATGTTCATAAGTTCATACATGGGAATGGGCGTTTTCTCTATCGCTTCCATTTCTCTTCACTATGTATTATAATCAAACATATATATTCTGAAAAATCATCTCTTATGAATTAGTTAATTAAACGGAATAAAAAATTTAACTGTGTTAGAGAAATTCAATTTAAAATTGAATTTGAACTTGAGTAATTTGAAGGATTTTTCCAATGAGAAAAGTCAATAAATAGGTAATTAATACATGTAGGAGATAGTTTAGTATCACTACAAGAAAAAAAAGGTTTTAGCGGGGGTCATGCCAAGCCTTTAACGGGGGCTATAACCCCCGAAATTAAAATTTACCAGGGGTCATAAAACCCCCGGAAGGGAGCCGGCTAAGCCAATGTCGGGAAATGTTTAAGTGGGGGTTTAGTTAACCTCCGGTAAATGTTATAATTACCGGCGGTTTAGGACCCCGTTGATCTTCACAGTAAACCCCGAGTAACGTAATCTAAGGAGAGCACTCGAGTGTGTCACTCTCCTTTACCGGGTTTATAACCCCCCCTAATTCTTCTTCTTCTTTATATATATAATAACTTATTCATTTGAAAATTTACTTTACCATTTATCTTATATCCATTTTTTTTATATGCTAAATTCAATAAACAAAATAAAAGATTTCAAAATGTTAAGCATTAACTTGATATTATTCAAAAAAGGAATACCTTGAAGTATCAAATAGTTTTGTAATATGAAAAATAGTTTACAATTTAATTCCAACATCCATTGTTTTCTTACTTCTAAATACCGATACATCAAATCTCTTTTACAAAAGGAACAACACAATAGTACCGTAGCATGCCTTAAAATCTTTAGGAAAGCTCTATGCAGATGTTCTCCACTTCATTACCTGCAATCACAATTGATTTTTCAAATTAAAGATCAAAAGCTAACTGGTTTAGCTAAGGGCAAAAATAAGAACAGAGATAAAAATTCTAACTAATCTAAGTCAACTCAGTTCTATCAAATGCTTTTGTAAATCATTTCACGTGTGATTTACACGGGGACATACTTCTCAATGACCTTCTACAAAGGCTAATTACATATTACCTCATCATTACTGTTTGGTAATGGAAAATCTCAAAGAAAGGAAAAAACTTCAGATTCTCTCAAACATTCTCACTTGTGCCATGGTTGCCTGCAATATACGTACGAAAATTTCACTCCGAATCAAACAGTACAATGAACAAGATTCTAATTGGAAAAGTTAAATTTTCTTTTCTTCCCATCATCACTAGTAACAACTAGAAAAATGAAATTGATATGATAAGAGTAAAAGCAGGAGAATGTTCATATATTTCAATCCAGAGCCCCTTTCCCCTTAAGTGTAGACCAAAACATAAGAGGGCTGCCGCTGGAATTCCAGCAAGGTAGTATGCGCCAAGATTCACATAGGCTCAAATGTCTTGCCATTCGGTTCCTCCAGCAACTCCTGATGTGCAAGAAACAAGAATTATGGCTGAATTCATTCAACATGACAAGATCAAGGAACATTATGAAGAATTTGTATGAGTAAACTTAGTATCTGCTATGACTAACTTATCAAAATTATTGCTTCTAAGCTAAAAGCATGCAATGAATGCATCAAGTTTTCAAACAAATTTAGCAGTAGACCAAAAAGAACTGCTAGTAAACTGTCAACAATGACTGAGAGAAATTAGGGGAATCATTTCTCCAAGAAAAGTGAACCACTGGAACAATAACGAGCTAAACAACATTTAGCATAATGGGTGAAACCCCAAAGCCAAAGCTGCTAAAGTTAATACGACTATTGTTGGTTATTGCCTTATTGATGATCTAATAGTTTCTATTAACTTGAAAGAAAAACAAGAAAAAATTCTGTAATATTTTCAGGGGTATTGAATTTAAGAGGAGTTCTTTACTAGAAGCCTTGGAAGATTAGAGAGAGAGAGAGAGAGAGAGAGAGAGCAAATGAGTTCTGAGAGAGAAAGAGATATACATTATATGGAAAATGAGACAAGAGGGAAAGAAAAGAGATATACATTATATGTTATAATCACCCCAAGATCTGGCGCATACTCCTAGATCTTCCTGCAACCCTTCAATTAGGAATGATTATAATCTTCTCACCTCCAAGCATAAGTCTCATCCTTTGTCGCATTGCCAATCGAACCCACTGGTTGTAGAACAACTGCATGAACTTCTCGCATAATGAGATTAGGTTCTCTTCTTTCAGCTGCTGATTAGGAACAGCTTCCTTGAGGGCCTTAAGCTGATGTATAGGCAACTCAGAACTGGTACAAACAAGGAGAGTATGACCACTACCTCTCCTCTACACATTGAACACTACACATGGAACCTTTGCTATTTCTTCTTAGATTGCATAAAATAAGGAATATAGAGTCTTATCATCCAAGTTTAGGCTCTATATACAGCCAAGATTAATCATAAATAAACTACCATTAAATACTCAATATACCAACCAAAAGCTAGCATATACTTCAGAAAGCCATAGCAGAATCTAAATGCCTAATCTTCTACTATACATTCCAACAAAAATTGAAAAGGAATAACCTAACTTGTAAACTGTTAAATCCAATTACAAACACAAAAGTCACATGGATAATTTTATAAGCTTTTGGACATTAGAAAACTAGAAGCTAAAGACTCTTGAATGGCAGATAACAACCAAGAGAGAGCTATTAGTATAATGACATTTGTTGAACCATGTGCTTTCTTTAATTACCTTCAGAAGACATATTTTCAAAATGAAACATGTTTACTTAGAAAGAATGCCTCAGTCAAACCTGATTAAGCTATGAGGGACCTCTGGGAACTGTCTTGTGTGACTGCCATGTGAAGATTTCTAATGTCTATTTCACAAAAATAAATCATTTTTATCAGCAAAAAGGAAACAAATTTTTTTACTAAACTGAAAACAGAGTAAAACAAGACTAAATATATAGGACCACTTTAAGTATCATTACAAAAGCCATTCTAACTTATTCAAAGCCCACCAACTCATCGTCTAAATTTGCTCCCCCAAAACTATCACAGACATAGCAAAGAAGCAAAATAAATAAATCAAGTGGATAAGCAATATACGGCATGCTCTCATGAATGTCGATGAAAGCTTTCCCTCTACGTATCTCATAGGCTTCACAGTGTAAATAAGATCAAAGGAAAAAAATCGGATTTCAAAGTGCATACCCAGCATTTAACTTCAACTTTGGTAGCAGAACAACCGCATTGATTCCAGCTAGTCATGAGGTATTTCATCCCCCCAAAATGTCATCATTGTCAACATGACATTTAAATCATGACTCTCCTGAAATGAAAAAAAAAAATTGTAAAATCAGAAATCTAAAACAAAATAAAGTGTGCCAGGATTTTCAACCAAACAAAACATCAAATCTGAAACTAGAAGAGACATCTCTGAAGCATCATTGCCTCCATTCAAATAAATAGAGTTCAATGCCATTATACGTTTAGGGTTAGGGTTTCGAATAAGAATAAAAAACGAGAAAGGTTTTTTTAATTTCTTGGCAAAATCTGTGATTATTCCGCCATGAATATTGAAAAAGAGATGTTTTGAGATTTGAGGTCGTCTGGAGAATCGAAGATTCCAAAAAAAATGTTGAGAGAGAGAGAGAGATTTGAAATGCGAAAGGAAGAAGAATAATAGGGACAAGAAAAAAGGAGAAATCTGTACAGGGGAAAAAGAGAAGCTTCAGACGTTAAAAGAAAAAAAAGGGCTCGAGAAGTTTTTTATTTAACTCCGCGCGGCCACGCCAATTTAGAAGAAAGAAAGGGCGTGGGGGGGTTTAACATAAGAGCGGACTGCTTAGCACGGCGGTTTTGAAGCTCCCGAAAAATTGAACTATGAATTTAGACAAATTTGTTAAATTACCGGGGGTTAGATTTACTCCGGGAAGGAATTGTGCCGTTAAACTTAACATTTCTTGTAGTGTATATGGATGGGTCATCTCCCTTCATCTGTATGTAATCCTGACTCTATTCTAGACCTGGCAATTTTAGACACAACACGATGACACGATACGGGAACGACACGAAGTTAACCGTGTTAGTGTTTGATCTTAACGTGTTTCGTGTTTTAATCGTGTCGACACGATTAAGATTAACGTGTCTCGTGTCTTAAGCGTGTCAAACACGATTAACACGCGTAAAACACGTCTAACCCGTTTAATTATGAAAATACCTTTTTAACCTTTAATATAATTAAAATATATTAAATTTTAAGTAATTTTTTATTTAGTTTAGGGATAATATAGAAATATTATATTATTTAATTTCTAAATTAATTTTAAAAATAATATTAAATCGTGTAATCGTGTAATCGTGTCGTGTCATGACGTGTTAGCCGTGTTAATCGTGTTAATCGTGTCGTGTCGTGTTATACGATAATTAAACAGGTTCGTGTTCGTGTTTCATACTCTGACACGATTAATTAATCGTGTCGTGTTCGTGTTTGGCTAAATGGGTGTTAATGGTGTATGTTGACACGACACGAACACGACACGAAAACACGAATTGCCAGGTCTACTCTATTCCTTAATGAAATTCATTGCCTCTTTTCATCCAAAAAAAAAAAACAGCTAAGGATTTAAGTGAAAAAAAGGAAGTTTCACAAGTTTTTGAATCAAATAAATATCTTTGAAAATGACGTAACCGATGGGAAATTAATTAATTATCGTGAGGTGCCTTGCATTTAATTAATGGGTAGAGATTTCAAAGATTAGTATACCAAAGGAAAATTGAATCTTATGACTTGCTGCTTTAAGCTTGTAAACAAGATGAGTCAAAGATTTCTTCTTCTTCTTCTTCTCTTATTTACAATCTGAAGAACATTCATCACTTTCTGGCTTCGCAACACATTTCAAAAGAATACTTTTATCATATCAAATCTGCAATAATTCATAACCAAGACTGGTTAATTAAATTACTAGTTAAAGGTCAATAAACTTAGACGCTTGCTTACATATTGCAATTGGTGCCTTCTATTTTGTTGGACCTAATTGTAGTAACTAAATCGAGACGGAGCTGAAACCAACGACAATTCGACATCATCAGTTGATTAGAATTTGCATTCTACAAAAGAAACACTATATATTTATGAATATAGAATATTATTCCTTCTGTCCCTATTTAACTGTTTATTTTTGGTCAATTTATCACAACTTTGACTATTATTTGTGATAAAATTATAAAGTTGTAAATTTTTTGAAGATAAAATTTAAAAAATACAAATCTTAAACTTTTCAAAACATATTTTTTAAAAATTTAATTATATATATATATTATAATTAATGGTTAAAGTTATAATAAATTAACAAAAAAATACAGATAAATAAGGACACAAGGAGTAATTGATTCATTTAATTAACTTTGTTGTCTATAGATCTCACCAACCTATTCTTTCAAAAACGAAGAAAAATTTCCTACCAACTCCCCTCCACCGATATTGCTCTTTCTAATCCTTGCTGTCAAATTCTACCATTTACATCATCAGTTGAGATTTGGAAGATTGATTGCACTTCACAACTAATTATCATTAAAATAATCAATGAACTTTCCAAAACCATGATTTTGTACTCTTCCTGTGCATAAGATTAAAGATAGTATGGTATGTCAATTAAATTGAAGAAGACATCCCCGATATGGTCTCTCTGGCTTTGCAGAAGTGCAATTTGATTTTATCTTTAGAAAACTTAATGCTGTTGTTGACTGGGTTGCAAGGAAAGCTAAGCTTAGCTACCGTCCTTTGGATTGGATGTTTTGCCCTTCTAATGAGTTAAAGGCCTTCTTGATGCGAATTGTTGTTGTTTGTAGTATTTTGGGTAGATATGGCAAATCGTGTTTCCTTGTCATGTTAACATATGTCATTAATAGTCATTAATCTAAACATAAACACGATATGATTAATTTTCGTGTTATGTCGTATCGTGTAAATATATACTATTAACAATAATTTGGTCAAACACGAGTACGACACGATTAACTTTCGTGTCGTGTAAACACGTATAATTAATTAAAATTATTATATTATCCCAATAATAAATAAAAAATTCATAAAATTCAATATATTTCCAGTTATATTAAAGGTAATCGTGTTTAACGTATTTTAGGCATTTTAATCATGTTTGATACATTTAAGACACGAAACATGTTTAATCTTAATCGTATGGATACAATTAAAACACGGAATACGTTAAGGCTAAACACTAACACGGTAACTTCGTATCGTTCACGTATCGTGTCAATATATCGTGCTCAAAATTGTCATGTCTAATTTTGGACCTTGTGCCGTTTATTAATGATATAAGAAAAAAAAGGGTCCGGCTAACGGGTGTGCCCTACACCCGTTAAGCCACCCTTTTTTTATTGAAAGAAGGTAATTTTTCATCTCTTTATATTTTATGCTGTAATAATTAGGTGTTTTTATTAAAAAAAATTAATCAATGTTAATGTTTTTAGACAATAATATGTTTTGGCTTATTTTTCACAAAATTGTAAATATTTAGTTTTAGATATTTTATATTAAATTTTAATAAATTATTTTAAATTTATTTCTAAAACTCTACCACAATAAATGTTTTAAAATTAAAAATTTACCCTTAAAATTATTTTTTATAATATTTGGGGCTAAATTTTGTCAAAAGTGTTTGAGTTTTTTTTAAACCCTACTATAATAAATTTTAAATTAAAAAACTTACCCATAAAATTATTTTTTATAAAATTTGGGGCTAAACTTTGTCAAAACTATTTGAAAATTTTTTTTCTAAAACCCTACTACAATAAATTTTAAATTTAAAAACTTACTATTAAAATAAAAAATTTTAATGTGGTGCTAAACTTTATAAAAATATATATAATTTTATAAATCTAAAATAAAATATTAAATAACAAAGCTCTAGTGACTTTTTAAAATTTAGAAGGGCATATCTGTAAAACTTTCTTTAGCATTTAAAGTATAAAAGTAACTCTATAACTTTTAAGATTAGACAAAGAATAAACAATATAATAAATAATGTTTAAAGGGTGCATCCATGCATGCTTTAGCATTTGCAAAAAAAAAAAGACAAAGAAAAAGGTGTTAAAGCTTCTCTATCTTATCAATAATTAGTCGGTTCAAATGGTTTGATATTTATTCGTTTTAAATAAGATCTGAATTCAAGTCTTATGAAAGAAGAAAATCATTGCTAAGAGAGTTGTATTCTCGTAGTAGATCAACTCAATTAAAAAAGAATTAATCTTAAATCAAATATCTAAAGATATCATTGGTTAAACTTAAAAAAAAGAAAACTTCCTTTACCTTAATGGGACAGACCAACATTGAGTATGTTATGAAATATTTCGAATAATTTATATACATATATGTGTGTATGTCCTCCACTTTTTTTCGGTCCATATTACTCTTATACATATACTACCTATTAAAATAAAATACAAAAGCTCTTGAAGTGTTTTGGGATAAGGGTGGGAATCATATGGCACCCTCTCATTGGTTAGATTTTTTTTTAATTTTTTGTATTTTTAAAAACAATTTCTTTTGTTTGATTTTTTTCTTTAATTTAATTTTTTATTTTTTCTAATTATTTTAATTTGTCCCTCATTAGTTGAGGTTCCTTTTAATTTCAGTTTTTTCTTTATTTTCTTTTGTTTCATTTTCTCTTTTCTCTTCTTTAATTAATTTAATTTATTTATTACTTTGATAACATAAGGGTATGTTACGAAATATTTCGAATAGTTTATATATATATATATATATATATTTATGTATGTGTATGTGTGAGTGTGGATGGAATTAAATTATTACTTTTTCTTTTTTTCTAATTGAGATAGTAAAAATAAAATAGACCATTTAAGTATTTTTATTTATATTTCTTATATTGCTCAATTAAATTTTTTCTTAAAAAATGTTTCACTATTAATATGAAAATACAAATAAGTGAGGGTAAAATGGTAAAATAATCATTTGTATATATCATATTCCTACACTAACTAATCATGATAATTTAAGATGTCCATCTTCAACCCAAATAGAAAATACACACATTACCAGAGAATCAAATTATCAGATAATAACGTAATGATCTTATTACCATAGATAATATAACATTACTCTAATCAAACGCCCCTTAATTTTAGTGGATACGGTTAGACCTGGCAATTCGTGTTTTCGTGTAGTATTCGTGTCGTGTCAAAATACACTATTAACACCCATTTAGCCAAATACAAACACGACACGATTAACTAATCGTGTCAAAGTATGAATCATGAACATAGAACTGTTTAATTAACTTATAACACGACACGATTAACACGGCTAATACCACTACAACACAAATGGCTTTTAGAGGTAACCAAATTGAGGCAATTAACATATTTGCCTTTAAAATATGGTTTTATCAAACAAATAAACCATTTGTCTCCAAATGTAAAAATATTTGCCTCTAATTACCATTTATTGATTTAATTAAAATATCATAATTAATCAACAAATTTATAGAGGCTTTTTTTTTAATTCTGTATTGCCTCTAATTATACTATTGGTAATAGTACATGAATTTATATATTTAAAGGCAAATTAATATATGAATAGGGACTTTATTTAAATGTCCCTAATTAAAGGTCTTTCAGAGACTAATTTGTAATTCTTTTAGAGGCCTCTTTAAAGGTCTCTAATTGAAGTTTTTTAGAGACAAATTTAAAGGTCTCTAATTTAAAGTTTTTTAGAGACAAATTTAAAGATATTATATTTGCCTCTAATATTTAGTAATTAGAGGCAAAAAATATATATGCCTTTATAATTTAAAATAATTGCCTCTAATTATTATCTAATTATTTAAAATATAAAGGAATCTTGAGACAATTAATATTTGTTTCTATTTTAAAGTTATTCGTCTCTAATGCTTAATAATTAGAGACAAAAAAAATATATGCCTTTATATTTTAAAATAATTACCTCTAATTACCACTACAACAAAATCACTAATTAGGGGCAGTTAATAAGAGGCAAATATTATTTTGCTTCTAAAATGGTGTTTTAGAGGTAGATAGAGTATTTGTCTTTATATGTAACTATATATGCCTCTAATTCTAATGATGTAGAGGCCAAAAAATTATTTGCCTTAAAAGCATCCGCCTCTAATGCATCATTATATCCTTAATTAAGTAAAATAATGAAAATAATAATTATCCTTTTTATAAATCTTAGGATTTGAAACTTAATTTTTAGCCTTTAGATCAAATGTGATAGAAACCCTAATCCCCACTATTTATTTGGTACTTGCCGTCAAAAAATTATCTCTTAGTTGCCTTCCAAATTCATTTTCCTTTTCACCTTTCTTTGTTTCAAAATGATAACCCATTCTCAAAGTGTTTCTATCAAATCAACAATGGAGATTTGAGTGATTGGATATAAATCATCACATATGTTTCTAAAGAAATAATCTCAGAATTGTTATACGATCAACTTTTGGGGTTCAAAATGTCAAAGAAAATTTTCCTTTAGCAAAGGATGATGGAGTTTACGGCTTTTGCCTTCCTAAGAAGGTATGTTAATTTTATTTTTAAGTTAATACGATTGTTGCTAGTTTTTTCCTAGTTAATTAGTTATATATTGCTTTCCTTACTTCGTTTGGATCTTGATTTTATTTTTTATCTTGCTGTTTCATGGTTGGTGATTTCTTTTTTATACTTTTGACTATAACTATATTATCTTTGTGATTTTTTTTGTGGGTTTCGGAAAACTGACGGATGGGTTTCGAAAGAGTTCGTGCATTTCGGAAGATTGACCATCGGAGTGACCATCGTAGAAGAACTGACTACTGGTTTGTCACATGGAGAGCTTAGCTTCACTCGGTCTTTGTGAATAATCTGAGTTGGAAGGTCACTACAAAACTTTTGTGGGATGTTTTTTCTAATTGTGGGAAGGTCGCAGATGTCTACATTCATTATCCTAATGAAACAAAAAGGAAAGGTCATGCCACCCTTGGTTTTGTCCGATTCTGGAAAGAGCAAGAAGTGACGGATGCAATTCTTGGAGCTAATAATCGGTTTCTAGAAGGTATTAGAATCCGAACCTCAAAAGCAAGATTATCTTTGTAATTTTTAATGTTATAACTTTCATTTTTATTTCAATTGGAAGATGCTAGGAAAAGTGAGGCATTCCTCATGAGAGATATGGCAGAGGCAAGTATCGGCTAGAGACTAACAGCAAACCAAAATCTTTTAGAGTTACATATTCCAGTATGAGTTTCAAGAGGGTTACAACTTTAAGGCGATTCAAGTGTTTGAGTAGATTTAGAGAATGATGTTAATTATTTCTATTATTTGTGATTTTTTTATGTAATCGCGACTGAATGTATTGTAATTAATATATTTTTTTCTCAAAAAGAGGTATTATGTCATTTTTATTTTTATCAAATTCCAAAGTTGTTTAATTATATGCAATTTAATTAACACCTTTTATATGTACGGTGAAATTAAACACACACACACACACACATATATATATATATATGTATATGTTTAGAGGCAAATATAAAAGCTTTTACAAGCTCAAGTGTTATAGTCTTCATATATGTTGCTATATCAAATTAGCAACAAAAATTTATGCCTCAAAAGTTCATATTTAATTTCTAATTTAATTGTCACTAATTTAATTAGAGGTAGAAAATGTGTCTCTAAAGGTGATAATTAAAGGTAAATATATTTATTATTAAAGGGTCTAATAGAGGCAAATAAATTGTTGCTATACACCACATTTAAAGACATTTAAATTTGCTTCTGTTTATGAAATACTAGAGGCAAAAATATGTGTTTCTAAAGGTAGTAATTAAAGGCAAATATATTTGTTTTTAAAGGGATTGATAAAGGCAAATAATTTGTTGTTATAGACCGCATTTAAAGACTCTTAAATTAGCCTCTATTCTTTATAATTAGAGACAATCATATATATGTCTCTAATATGCCGCTAATTACATTTAGCGACTGGAGTATCCATGACAGATATATTAATTGCCTCAAAATCATTTAGAGACAATTAAATAAGCTTTTAAGGCAAATATATATGTCTTTAAAAGCCATTTTTGTTGTAGTGTACGTTATGACACGACACGATTATACGTTTTAGTATTATTTTTTAAATTAATTTAGAAATTAAATAATATAATATTTCTATATTATCCCTAAACTAAATAAAAAATTACTTAAAATTTAATATATTTTAATTATATTAAAGGTTAAAAAGATATTTTAATGGTTAAACGTGTTAGACGTGTTTTATGCGTGTTAATCGTGTTTGACATGCTTAAGATGCGAGACATGTTAATCTTAATCGTGTCGACACGATTAAAATACGAAACACGTTAAAATCAAACACTAACACAATTAATTTCGTGTCATTTCCATATTGTATTATCGTGTCGTGTCTAAAATTATACAGTTACAAACCTAACATTTTTTTTAAGTACCTCAAAAAATTAAATCGAGATGCTGTGGACCGGCCGCTTCAAACTTTGGATGTGCATGTGTGCCTACTGCCCTAGTGGGAAAAGGAGACTTTATTTTCTTTTGCCAAGGAAGGGGACTTTAATTTATAGTTACTATCATTTCACTATTACTTTCTTTTGGACAATGAGTTTGTCGTGACTCCTAATTAGTCAACAGTCAATTTTGGATTGCCAGTTTTATATTTTGTCTCCATCAACATAGTTTAACACTAGTTGTTGTACTTTATATATTGTTTTTTCGCGAAAAGTTTTTTTTAATTTTCTATTTTACGGGTATCCTATGACAACAGTTAGTCTTTTCTTTATTAACTTAATTAATATTATTTAATTTTAAATTAATATAATGATATTACTTTTTGTCAAAATTAATGCAAATGCATAATAAGGGTTGATTTTTTATATAGGGATGACTTAATTTATTAGATATTACTAAATTTAAGTTTTAATTTATTATAATTATTTTTTAAGATTCTTATTTAAATAGATATTAAAAATTTAGATCTAATTTGAATTAATTATTTGTTTAAATTTTTATTTGAATAAATTTTGAAAGTTTAGATCTAATTTAAGTTAATTATTTATTTAAGTTCTTATTTAAACCGATCTCGAAAATTTGAATTCTAAATTGATCAATTAACCATTAGCCGAACAAATTTTAGACGTTGGATTCGAATTGAACCGATCATGTGCACCTCTACTCGGTGTTTTCCCTAGACTCCTTTAAGATGGGTTCGAAAACGAAAGTTGTCTTTTATAAAGACAATAACGACATTATTGCTGAATTACGGGATCGGACAAATGGATTTTTCCCCTTAAATCTTGGTAAGATGGAAAAATATAATATTATAGAGATATATGGTGATAGATAAATATATACTATATCTAATAAATTGATTTTTTTAAAATAGTAATACGTCCAATACTCCACCACCGTTGCAGCGTGGGTCATGTTCATGATATAAATATATAACTATATAAATATATAAATACATATATATATATATATGGAGAAATCAAATAACTGCTTACTTTATCCTTTTAATATTAAAAATAAAAAATAAAAACTCCATAATTTGTCTTTAATCGAAAGTAGCAAAGTAGATCCTAATTAAATCTTCCAGAAAATGATTGTCTTTTGCAGCAATTACCATATTGGGTTTAAACTTCAAACTTAAGTCAGAAAATTAAGTTGACCATCGTGACATACCCTTCTTCGGATAGGACAAATAATTACAAAACTATTCATAATATATTAATGAATGAGATTAATCAGTAGGTTAGCTAGATATTTCCCACCTTGAATAATCATATGATTCATTAACTCTTTTTTTTTTCCTAAATGAATAAGTGTGTATATATATATATATATATATATATATCTCAAATTAATCAACCGTATACGATGATACAAACTTATATTAAACAGAAATAAGTCTGGGGCTAAACACCCCTACAAAATCTGTAAGTAACAACAAATTAAGCTCAGGAGGAAGACTTTCAAAATTGAAAAAATCCTGCTGAAGAGTATAAGCAATAACAACAAATTAAGTTCAGGAGGAAGACTTTCAAAAATGAAAAAAATCCTGCTGAAGAGTATAAGCAATATTAGCAAGAAAGTCAGCACATTGATTAGATTCCCTTGAAACATTTCTTAACTTGGAATTGCTAGAACTATTGAGCATAGACCTGCAATGACGAATAACAAAAGAATAATGACGATTGATTTGTATCCCCTTGGTAATGAAGTCATAGATAATTTGAGAATCAGTTTCAATGATAATATTGGTGATGCCTCTTTCTAACACAAGAAGACTGATTCTATCATAAATACCTCAAATTTCAGCCACAATGTCACACTCAAACCCGAAGGGTTGAAATATGACAATCGTCGCGTCTAAGAATTTCGAATGACGTGCTCACCAGAAATTTTAAGTACGTAAGGTTTATGGTTCTCACAACCCATTTACGATTAAATAAAATTTATCAAATATAAAAAATTTTATATTAAATCACATTGAAAGATAAAATATTACACAATGATGAAATAAAGTCCTTTCTGTAAAAAGGTACTAAGTATATGGGAAATATCTCATTAAGTATTTAAATACATTAAAAGTGAGCAGTAACAAAATAATGTCGGTGGATCCATAACTAATTTACAAAGAAACTTGACCACATACTTGGTGAAAAGATTGGCTCCAGTCAAGTTGCTCCTTCGACCAGTCTACTTTCTATCTACCACTACCGGCCTGAAAAATTTTTATAAGGAAAATGGGATGAGAATATTTTCTATAATTAGTGAATGAGACAAGACTATAAAATACAACACAAACATGCAATTTCATCGTAAAATAATTTTTTTAACTATGAGAAATTTAAATAAAATTTTCGGTATAAAGTTCAGATTTCTATATTTTATAAAATTTCGACTAGTGAATTAAATTGAGAGTTTTAAAAGGCTCGCCAAAACACATTACTCAAACCTCACCTGGCCAAGGTGAGATTTAAGCTCGTCTAGTTAGTTTTCTTTTATTTATTTATTTAGGAAACAAAAAGCCCTCTACTCGGTGTTGGCATAGGCCTTCACCACGAGTGGTACGTGACTATGTCCATAGTACTCCTACTGAGGTTACATAATCACTATCTCAGAGTGAGCAAAACCCTTGTACCATCCACCCTAAGTGGGAGAGAAAACCTACTCACGCCGCCTCCATAAGGTCAAACCGTGAGAGGCGTCACTGCAGTGACTAAAATCTTATCCACCATTGTGAGAGACGGGCCCACAGAGCCTGCTCCAGTTCAGCCAGCCACCTCGGGCCCCGGTCCACTGGGTCTCCACTACTCAAAGTATTGTTCCACTTGGCCCAGCCAGTTCGAATCAGCTCAATTGGTGAGAGGCGTGCTCATAGGAGCAACAAAAAACTTGGTGGCCAGGGTTCGAGTAGCGCTGCAGGCGTGTTGGATTCGAACTGGCTGGGCCAAGTGGAACAATACTTTGAGTAGTGGAGACCCAGTGGATCGGGGCCCGAGGTGGCTGGCTGGACTGGAGCAGGCTCTGTGGGCCCGTTTCTCACAAAAAAAGCGCCTTTTTTGTGAGAGACGGGCCCACAGAGCCTGCTCCAGTCCAGCCAGCCACCTCGGGCCCCGGTCCACTGGGTCTCCACTACTCAAAGTATTGTTCCACTTGGCCCAGCCAGTTCGAATCCAACACGCCTGCAGCGCTACTCGAACCCTGACCACCAAGCTTTTTGTTGCTCCTATGAGCACGCCTCTCACCAATTGAGCTGATTCGAACTGGCTGGGCTAAGTGGAACAATACTTTGAGTAGTGGAGACCCAGTGGACTGGGGCCCTAGGTGGCTGGCTGGACTGGAGCAGGCTCTGTGGGCCCGTCTCTCACAACCATACTCGTAAAGTAAAATAATATAGTTCAGTCGTATATCATTTGGCCAACTGGCCTATCATCGAAATCCAATCCAAGAGCATCAATTTTTGTTAATTTCATCACATGTCTAAGCATTTAATTGTAAAAATCATAGATTAAACTTTTAAAAATCATAGATGGGATAAATTCATATTGAGGTCGTAATATTCAAGATTCATAAATAAGTAGCAATCATCATAATTCAATTTAAATAAAAAATCAAACAATTGCATTTAAAAATAGCTTAAACAGCAAAACATTTATTTAGGTCCGTAAAGTCCCACTCACTAGTATAGGGAGGGTGTGCACTCCCTTCAATCCTCTCCTTCCCCTTTCTTTGGAGAAGTTTCACCGTCTATATAATTGGTTACTCAAAGTGTTAACACTAGCTATAGTAGGAAAATAGCAATTTGAACTAGTTATTTAACTAGTTTGCCAATTTGGGTATTTGGTACCTAAATTGAGTTTTAGTGATTTGAATAGCGTGGTTAAGGTATGAGCAAGTTCGTTTTGATAAACAGTGCTTGTAGGAACTTTCTATTTTGCCTAAAAGTCTAAAACGAAAAAGTTTGATGATTTTACCCTTACATGAGGTGATTTTCGGCCTATGAACTTAATATGTAGAAAATTTAGCCAATTTAGTTTTTTAAGGTTTAGGCATGTTATTAAAGCATAATGATCACAAGGAAGCTAAATTTATAGGCTTAGATTAAGGTTTAAAATTTAAAATAAAACATTTAAATTTTTCCATAATTAGACTAACCATTCATATAAATTTCTCACTATATTTATAACTTGTATAGGCTTTGAATAACATCCAATTAAATCTTTATACTATATTTGTCCAAGAGGACTACATTATAACAGAAACTAGGTTTATTTTATAACTATGAAACTAAATTTATTTCTATCCTTTTCTTAATTTATATTTCTTTCTAATCTTATTAAATTATCATTTATAAAATAGTATGTTAATGCTCTTTGGTAAAATACTATATTTTTTCTAGGATGGTAATTTACTACATTAATTTATCTAACTAGGTTATGGTCTAGTTATGGAGTTTTTCATTAAATTAGCTATTTCTAATTTCAAATAAACATCTAAGAATATAATTTACTAACTAACATCTTAACTTCATTAGATAAAATATTTTAGGGTTTTTGGAGTCATAAATTATATTAATATACATGAATAAAATCTACAAAATAAAGGCTTTTAAGGAGAATTTGCATATCTAGTTGAAAATAGGAAGGAAAAGAAGGAAAACTCCTTAAAATTTTGGATTGAAATAGGTTGAAGAAATTTGAAGATCAACTCTTGAAATTCTTTGTTGAGGTATTGAATTTGTAGGTTTTGATGGAGGTTTTATTAATTGGGAAAGCTTGATAGAGGATTTTTGGAGAGGTGGTGGATTTGGAAGTTGAAGAAATGGATAGGAATTTGGAGTTGGAAGAAAGAAAATTATGGGAGAAAATGGAGAAGAAAATTTCGGCAAGCATGGGGAAAAATGAAAAAAAGTGAAGAGTCTTGTTTTCTTTAAAAGAATCAAGACACCCTTAAAATGACAAAAATACCCTCCATCAATTTTCTAAATTTCGATTATGTCCCATGAAAGAAATTAGTAAGTTAAGAATTTTATGAAATTAATTAGAAACTAGGTTACTCTATAAAAGAAAGGCCAATTAGTCAAAATAACTATTCAATTTGACTATCTAAATGAGTTTATTCTAGGAAGTTCAAATATATTGTTAGATTTTTCAAAGGTAAAAATGAAAATTTTTGCTCTATAATTTCACGCAGCAACTTGGCAATTTTCAAGTTTGAGCAGTGTATAATAGTATGGAACCCTCCAATATTATAAGAAAAAATAATTTTCAATGATTAAAAATTTAATTTGTGAATTTACTAATATTTATGAAATGCCATTGAGTTTTACGACATTTTTTCTGTAAATTTTTTCTCCAACTTAAGATGTTCAAGAAATTAGTGAGGTAACTTCGAATATTTTAAGACACACTAAAGAAGATAACTGGGTGGTTGGGGAGGTCATTTATACTCTCTATAAGACGCACAAAATTTTTGAAAAATTATACAAAAGGTTGATTTTTACATCCTAAGTTAGAATTTGTCTTGGGTGTTTAGAAACCTAATTTTTTAAAATGAGAAAAATTTCACTAGCTAAAAGTTATTCTTATTCTTACTCAAAATACCTCTACATATATATTAAGTATAAAAACTCTCATTATCTAAGTCTACTACTCTAAATTAAGTCATTTTAAGACTAGACGTTACACACAAAGCTAGGAGCAATACCAATCCTCCTAACATATCCATAGCACCAGTTGCCTTTAGCTGCACCATCAACATTTAATTTGTAGAAGCCATTAGAAGGGGGTCCCATTTGACATTGATTGCGATTTTCTGCTAGTAGCCAAGACTTTCCCCATAATAGCCCAATATTCCATTGCTCTCACTTTTATATTTTGACAGCAAACTGGTAAAGGGATAGTCTTTTGCTGAAAGAGTAAATTGTTTCTATATATTCAACCAGATATGCCATAAAATTAAAAGGAAATAAACGGACCAAATAATCGAAATAGACGGCCATATTCTATCATCAGAATAATGATCTCTAAGCCATTGTACCAAATTTTGTGTAAAAATCAGAGCTGTCAATATGAAAAGAAGTAATGAAAGAATTCCAAATAGAGGTGTCCGTGGGTTGGGTTCGGGCCGGGCTTGAGCAAAAATTTGTAAAAACTTTGCTTGTACAAGTCCGGCCCCGTCTCACAATTCGGGTCTATTTTTTTGTTCAAATTCGACCCTAAAATATTTATGAAAGTCCGAGACCCGTCCAAAAGCCCGTTTTTAATTTTTTTCATACAATAATTTTAAAAAATAATTTATATTAATTTATATTATAAATAAAAGTAAATCAATACATTTAAGAAATTATTATCTAAAACAATTTTTGTAAAGTTAACAAAGTTTAAATACTAATAATATTTGAAAATATCAATATGATATACAAAAAAAAAAAAGAAAAACAACACATTAAGAAATAAAATAAATATATAAAAATATATTTATATTAAATCAATAGTAAAACGGGTCAGGCCGAGCCGGGCCGAGTTCGGACTTTTATACCTATGACCAAATCCGACCCGTTTTTTAAACCGATCTATAAATTTTATTCAAACCCGACCCTTAGACAACTCTAATTCCAAACATCCTTAGCCTTAATTAACACAATCTCTGATGAGATGAATAGTGGTTCCCCTTTCTTCCAGGCAGCTAGGACATAAAGGATTTATTCGCAACCCTCTGCTAGCAAGGTTATCATTAATTAGCTCAATGGTTAAGACCAAAATTTTCCACTCTATCCATAAATACAGCCAGCAGAAGGCCGCCAATTTGCATAGTTTTGAGTGGAAGTCGCTAGGAGGCCGTATAAATATTTGAATGTTTGTTATTAGCCACATCATGTCGAATTATCCCATAGGATAGGGACTTGTTCTCTAGTTAAATTAAAATCAAATTAAATTTCTCGATGAAGACCAAAATAAATGCAGTTCGACTGGTAGGTTCGTCTAGTCCCATTAACTACCCCACTTTCCTTTTTTCTCCCCTTATATTTAAGTTTCTGTGAGCAATCGAATTAGTCATCATAAATAAATAGGAGTATATAAATTGATAAAATAGAATCATTGAGTACGGGCGGAAGAGAAACTCAATATAATAATTGCATGATACTCAGAATAAGGGACATACAATAATAATTAAAGTACAGTGTGTAATTAATGACCATTATTGGCCCAATGGAATAAAGTTTCTTTTTATAAGCTCCCTTTCTAATCTAGATGATTAGAAGTTGAAATACATGTATGAGCTGTGAATTTTGAAATTTCTTCTTTTTTTTTTTTAACGTAGGTCCTGGTTATATCCCATATAACTTACCTCTTATATAAAGGGGAAAAAAAACAATTAAAAGAGATTAACTTTAGAAGTTCTGATATAGTTATAATAGTAAAAAATCATTTACATTATATTTGGTATGAAGAAAATAAGGAAGAAAAAAAGGTTGTGGAAAGAAAACGAGTGAGGAAATTAAACTTACTTTTGTTTGGTTGCATACAAATGCACATAGATAAAGAAATACTATAAGGGAAATGAGAAGGTCCATTTTCTTAGAAATTATTTCCGCCCAAATTATATAGATATATGAGAAAAATAAAGTGATTGTTGAGTCTAATACATGAAAATGATTATATATTACACCCTTAAAATTTATTTTTAATTATAAAATTTATCATTACAAGTAAAAGATATTGAAAGCTAAAAAGTAAATAATTGAAAAATTATCATATTAATTAAAATAATTATTTTCTTTCATACTTAGTTATATTAAACAAAGGAATAATCAATTTTTTTTCTTTCTTTCTTATTTCTTTTCTTACTACCAAACATGAGGAAAAAAATATAAAATTCTATTTGGTATGAGAAAACAGAGATATTTTCTGTTTTCATTTTCAAAGAGAATGAAAAATATCAATAAAAACATGTTTAGTTGAAAAATTAGAAAATATTTTATAAAAAATGAGAATAAAAATGACGTGCAAATAGAAAACGAAAAAAAGATGTTTTCACCGTTTCCGGAAAACATGAAAACGCGGGATTTAACATATTTTTTTTACTTACACACTAATCGAATCCCATCAATGACATTATATTCATTTTTTTTTTTCATTTTTCTAAACTTATGTCTTGAGCCCAATGCTGCCATGATGGCTACGTCCCTGGTGCAGTAGGATAATAAATACTAACAACATTATTTGTCTAAACTCCATTTTTATAATAGGCTTCATTTTTCTGTACCAAATATGTTTTTCTACAATTTAAAAAATGAAAACATGATTTAGAAAACAGAAAATGAAAATTATTTTTAGAAAATAGAAAATAAAAACATTTTCACATATCAAATATAACCTAAATTCCTTTCTTTTACTATTTCTTTTCCTTCTACTAAGCTAAAAGAGCTTTATTGTGGTAATTTTGGCCAAACAAATTAAAGATTGGTTTGATGCTGAGATTATAATTATCTCACAACCTCACAGCTGATTTGCCTCTATCCTTTTTCATGATGACACCTCGTGTTTGAAGTTTGACCTAGGCTTTTGTCACACTTACAAAGCCTCATTTTATACATAAGCAAACCGCAAAAGATCAGTTTGTTTCTCTCTATGCAATAGAGAAAAAAGGTCACTCTCCTTACACTCATCAAGTTAATTTGCTCTTGCCAAACTGTTAATCATGGAGGTCAAGGAACATGAACCGGCAGCAAAGTCCCCCACCATGAGAAAAGCTCTTTTAGTACTAAACTGCTTCATCCTCTCCATAGGCAACTGCGGCGGTCCACTTATGATGCGGCTCTACTTCCTCCATGGTGGAAAACGAGTCTGGTTCTCCAGCTGGTTAGAAACCGGTGCTTGGCCCATCATCCTTTTCCCCATCGCCTGCGCATACATGCACCGTTGCAGGACCCAACCTGGGTCCAAAACCAAGTTCTTCTTCATCAAACCTCCCTTGTTCATCGCGTCCGCGGTGATCGGAGTCATTACTGGCCTCGATAACTACTTCTACGCCTACGGCCTTGCCCGTCTCCCGGTTTCAACTTCTTCTTTAATCATCGCCTCGCAGCTGGCTTTCACGGCCGGGTTTGCTTTCCTTTTGGTGAAGCAAAAGTTCACATCTTATTCCATAAACGCCATCTTTTTGTTGACGATAGGAGCGGGCGTTTTGGCCCTGCATACTAGCGGCGACCGGCCAGCGAACGAATCGAACAAGGAATACGTTTTAGGTTTCCTGATGACCCTGGCTGCAGCGGCTCTTTATGGGTTCATTTTGCCGTTGGTGGAGTCCATGTACAAGAAGACAAAGCAAGAACTCAGCTACGCTCTGGTTTTGGAGATTCAGATGGTGATGTGTTTTTTTGCTACTGTATTTTGCACCGTCGGGATGCTGGTTAACAATGATTTCAAGGTTTTTCCCTCTATCTCTTTCTTTGCTCTCTTAAATCTGCCCGGCCAAATTTATTATTAATTATTATTATCATTATAGATTAGAATATTCCATTTCTTTCTAAGTATGATATTGAATATACTCCAACTATAGTTAATGCAGATGCCTGGAATCTACTATATGTACTACTATATATGTATGGTTTAATTTAATTAATTTCTAATTCTTGTTGTTGGGATGAAAAGGCGAGTACCACTTCAAAGCCACTTTTACAAAGTTGATAGATATCCGTAATGTCTTTTCTAAGTCAAGTTAATTATTGCTTAGATTATTTGTAAATTACAAAAGCCAACCTTTATTATGTATCAATCTTGAATCTTGATCTTGATAAGGGATTTTCAAGCCATGATAATGATATTGGCTGGCAGCAGTTCCTAACAAAGATATCAATCTATTAGGACAAATTCATAAAAGGTAAAAATATCGTATGTGATCACATAAAAAAAATTAGGGTCTAAACTTTATACCACGTGTAAAATTATGATGATGGACTTGATTTGACACATTAAACGAAATTTTTAGGCGAAATGACATTGAGCGAGTTAATTAAGAACCATTTTCGTAATTTTCTTTTTTGAAAAGCAAAAGAGATTTTATTAAAGCAAAGGACTAGGTACGTAGTCAGATTGTTGGTAAAAAATTAGTATTTAATTATTAAATTTTAGTGATTCGGGTTCAATCTCCATGAGTTAATTACTATCTCAAATATATTAACTATTATTCTTTTTTATCATTTCGTTTTTTGGGTTCAAGCAACCCATTTATTATTTATTCTAGCCATATATGTTATACTATATGAACATCAAAATTAATGTTGTACATATATTTGCAGGTGATAGCAAGGGAAGCAAGGGAATTCGGGCTTGGGGAATCAAAGTATTATGTTGTTGCAATTTTGAGTGCAATAATATGGCAAGGTTTCTTCTTAGGATCAATAGGAGTGATCTTTTGTTCTTCATCTTTGCTATCGGCCATTGTAATTGCGGTTCTGCTACCTGTAACAGAGATTTTAGCGGTAATTTTCTACAAAGAAAAATTTCAAGCAGAGAAGGGTGTATCCCTCGCACTGTCACTCTGGGGTTTTTTCTCGTATTTTTACGGTGAGATAAAGCACAGCAAGAAACAGGAACCAACTACCGAAACAGAATTGCCACCCGTTCCCAATCGTCAAGAGGGTGTCTAAATATAGTGGGGATCCCAGCCAACTCCGAACTTACTTGGCTAATAATTGGGTCGGAATATTATTCCTCGGTAGATTTGCAAAAATGAAGATAGAAATTTATCCTAGTTAGACAAGGAATTACCTTTGCATGTTCTTAGTAGAATTTCGATTTTCTATCAATTCAGGTTATAAAAGCACGGGGAATTCTTAACTAATACTATATTATTAGATTCCTGGTATGCTCCTTCTCCCTTTTCAAACTTAACATGAAAATGTTTACATGTATTCTTATGTATGAACATATATGTACTTGTATATACCATTATTCTTGTTACGTTCTCCTCAAGAATGCATGAATCAGGCTATTTGACTACATTCTTAATCCCAGAGAAAAGAAAAAAAATGTTCCGTAGCAGCGATATCCTGGTAAAACATCCTCAAACCCTGAATCAAAACCTTTTACACAAAGCAAAAACAACAATATCAATGAGGATTCAGGTGGCTAACTAATTAAGCTCCAAGGATATGTTCGCACCATCTAGAACAAAATACAGGTTGCCAATTACCCTCGAATTCTATCCGTGAACTTATATTGGTGGAAGAATCGATGAATGAAAAAAGAACAAGGATACAAGAAAGATGAATTTGCCTTTTTCATTTTTAGATTGGTTAAAAAGATAGCTGTATACAGCAATTATTATGTGCATGTAAACGGCTAGAGAACTATAATATGACCAAAACAGAGAAAAAAAAAAAGAAAAAGAGGCATTTCTTTGATGTCCAAATAATTGGTAAGAGAATTGAAGCCTTTAGAAACAGCACGAGGATCCCCAAACAAAAAGGCGGAGGCCCATTTTCTATATCCTCCATTGACACGCATATCTTCACTGGTTTGAGTCAGTTTAGCCCATTGTCTTGTTCAGGAAGAGCAGGATTATAAGGTATATATATATATGTGTGTGTGTGTGTGTGTGTATTAGGAGCTAGGTAATTATAAGGTAATTGTTTTAGTTAACGCTAAAGTGAATTGTTTATCCTACCAAGATGGTTAGTATTTATTTTGTAATTTCTATTAACTTATTGCATATGCCTTTAATTTATTGCAAAACATTTGAGAATATTTATTGTTTTTGTTGCTTTTTCGTCAATATATATGTACCTAGCTTCATGATTAATTTGTTATTAACATTAGAAAACCAATAGTACTAGATACCAAACATAAAAAACAGCAACTAGCTTAAGGAGAGTGATGGAGAACATGACTAAGATTTCGTGTATAAGAAACCAAGTGAAAACGTTGAGAGGAAGGAACAACTAAATTAATAATTCCCAATCTTTGTCTATTATAATTTATAGCATAAAATTCACATATGTACTAAATAAAGAAAATCAAAATCGTATATATACCTAATCTAATACTAGCTTGTCTGTTCCCTCAAAAGAAAAAAAAAATACTTGCTTGTCTGCTTTCATACCGTTAACCATTTGACTTATTATTGTATTATACATCGATGTATAAAAACTAGATAGATTTTGCATACGAAGCAGATAGAGAGATAAGGTTTTATCAGCCTCATGAAATTACAAAATCATGCAACTTGGTTATATTTAGTATCATCTCTATCCGAATTATAATAAATGATTAGGAATTTGTTTAAAAAAGAAATTGCACCTTTAAGAAAAAATTAAAATTAAAAGAGTTTTAGAAGGGTTTCGTGGCGACAAACTTATGATTTTATTTTGTGATTAAGATAATTTTAAATCAAATGCATGATTATCATCAAATTCTCTGAACTGATGTTGTAAAGCTATAACTAGCTATCTTGAGGGTCTGTTTCATAGAAAGAAAAGAAAAAGGTAATGAAGGAAATTTTTTCAATTCAATAATTGAGTTATAAAATAGAATGTGTAATTATAAATCATAACCATTAAAATGAGTCAATTTCATTCTTTACCAATTTTCTTCCTTCCTACCAAACAGATCCTGAAACCTTAAATTTTACAATGCTGACACCAAGAGGAATAAATGTTCATCAGCTCCTTATCCATGATTACATGAACCTTCGAAGCCCAATATACTATATGTATATATATATATATATATATATGTATATATATAAACAGGATCATATTCATATGCTAAAAGACAACATGGTCAAAGTCAAGTTAATTAACAGTGTGAAAGCTGATCATCCTCTGGAATTTCTTTAATCTTTATACAAACTCCAACGTTTACCAATCATAGAAGTAAGCATGGAGAAATCATAATTTTTTTTTCCTTTTTGGTGAACTAATTGCCTTGTTACAAAGTCCAACGTTTAATACATCTCTCAACTTTGATATATGTATTAAACTTGCCTTGTGTACGTAGAGGTCTCCAGAATCGGTCTAATTGGCATTTCTCCAGTTGCCCCTTCCCTCATCACTGTCAGTTTCATCTTGAGGTGTGGGGTAACTCCAAATTTTGTTGAAATTGGAGCGATTGATTTGGGATTTGAATGAAGATGGGGATTGCAGACTTCCTTCTGGTTTACGTTTGCCATTCGTCAACAGCTTGCCTCAGAAATTTGGAGTTTAGGGGCCGCCCCATCTGAAATCGGAAGCCACAACCAACCTCTAGGCCCATTGGACAACGGGCCTCACCTCGATGTTCATCAGTTCATATATGGGAATGGGCATTTTTTCTATCGCTTCCATTTCTCTTCACTATGTATTATAATTAAACATATATATTCTGGAAAATCATCTCTTATGAGTTAGTTAATTAAACGGAATAAAAAATTTAACTATGTGTTAGAGAAATACAATTTAAAATTGGACCAAATACATTTCCAAGCTTGAGAGTTAGCTTGAATATGGTAAATGGGTGTCACAAAGACAAAAAAAGAAAGAAAAAAAGACCTAGATTATAATAGAAGGATTTGAACTTGAGTAATTTGAAGGATTTTTCCAATGAGAAAAGTCAATCAATAGGTAATTAATACATGTAGGAGATAGCTTAGTATGGATGGGTCATCTCCCTTCAGCTGTATGTAATCCTGACTCTATTCCTAAATGAAATCCATTGCCTCTTTTCATCCCAAAAAAAAAAATTCATCTAAGGATTTAAGTGAAAAAAAGGAAGTTCCACAAGTTTTTGAAGCAAATAAATATCTTTGAAAATGACGTAACCAATGAGAGATTAATTAATTATCGTGAGGTGCCTTGCATTTAATTAATGAGGTGATGATTTCAAAGATTAGTATACCAAAGGAAAATTGAATCTTATGCCCATTGGACAACGGGCCTCACCTCGATGTTCATCAGTTCATACATGGGAATGGACGTTTTCTCTATCACTTCCATTTCTCTTCACTACGTATTATAATCAAACATATATATTCTGGAAAATCATCTCTTATGAGTTAGTTAATTAAACGGAATAAAAAATTTAACTATGTGTTAGAGAAATACAATTTAAAATTGGACCAAATACATTTTCCAAGCTTGAGAGTTAGCTTGAATATGGTAAATGGGTGTCACAAAGACAAAAAAAGAAAGAAAAAAAGACCTAGATTATAATAGAAGGATTTGAACTTGAGTAATTTGAAGGATTTTTCCAATGAGAAAAGTCAATCAATAGGTAATTAATACATGTAGGAGATAGTTTAGTATGGATGGGTCATCTCCCTTCATCTGTATGTAATCCTGACTCTATTCCTTAATGAAATCCATTGCCTTTTTTCATCCAAAAAAAAAATTCATCTAAGGATTTAAGTGAAAAAAAGGAAGTTCTACAAGTTTTTGAATCAAATAAATATCTTTGAAAATGACGTAACCAATGGGAGATTAATTAATTATCGTGAGGTGCCTTGCATTTAATTAATGGGTAGAGATTTCAAAGATTAGTATACCAAAGGAAAATTGAATCTTATGCCCATTGGACAACGGGCCTCACCTCGATGTTCATCAGTTCATACATGGGAATGGGCGTTTTCTCTATCGCTTCCATTTCTCTTCACTATGTATTATAATCAAACATATATATTCTGGAAAATCATCTCTTATGAGTTAGTTAATTAAACGGAATAAAAAATTTAACTATGTGTTAGAGAAATACAATTTAAAATTGGACCAAATACATTTTCCAAGCTTGAGAGTTAGCTTGAATATGGTAAATGGGTGTCACAAAGACAAAAAAAGAAAGAAAAAAAGACCTAGATTATAATAGAAGGATTTGAACTTGAGTAATTTGAAGGATTTTTCCAATGAGAAAAGTCAATCAATAGGTAATTAATACATGTAGGAGATAGTTTAGTATGGATGGGTCATCTCCCTTCATCTGTATGTAATCCTGACTCTATTCCTTAATGAAATCCATTGCCTTTTTTCATCCAAAAAAAAATTCATCTAAGGATTTAAGTGAAAAAAAGGAAGTTCCACAAGTTTTTGAATCAAATAAATATCTTTGAAAATGACGTAACCAATGAGAGATTAATTAATTATCGTGAGGTGCCTTGCATTTAATTAATGGGTAGAGATTTCAAAGATTAGTATACCAAAGGAAAATTGAATCTTATGCCCATTGGACAACGGGCCTCACCTCGATGTTCATCAGTTCATACATGGGAATGGACGTTTTCTCTATTGCTTCCATTTCTCTTCACTATGTATTATAATCAAACATATATATTCTGGAAAATCATCTCTTATGAGTTAATTAAATAAATGGAATAAAAAATTTAACTATGTGTTAGAGAAATACAATTTAAAATTGGACCAAATACATTTTCCAAGCTTGAGAGTTAGCTTGAATATGGTAAATAAGTGTCACAAAGACAAAAAAAAAAGAAAGAAAAAATGTTAAAGTTGGAAAATCCCACATCGGTTATGTTTGACAGGGCTGAGACCCTTATATTTAAGTTGGGCCTCTCCACCTATTGCCAATTGGTTTTAGGTTGAATGTTTAACATGGTATCAGAGCTCAGGTCCGTTTCTGTTGTCCTCTTTTCGGTTATCCACGTGTAGGCCCGTATGTTTCCGTTGTTTCTCCCGGGCTACACGTGAGGGGGAGTGTTAAAGTGGGAAAATCCCACATCGGTTATATTTGACAGGCCTGAGACCCTTATATTTAAGTTGGGCCTCTCCACCTATTGCCAATTGGTTTTAGGTTAAATGATTAACAAAACAGACCTAGATTATAATAGAAGGATTTGAACTTGAGTAATTTGAAGGATTTTTCCAATGAGAAAAGTCAATCAATAGGTAATTAATACATGTAGGAGATAGTTTAGTATGGATGGGCCATCTCCCTTCATCTGTATGTAATCCTGACTTTATTCCTTAATGAAATCCATTGCCTCTTTTCATCCAAAAAAAAAATTCATCTAAGGATTTAAGTGAAAAAAAGGAAGTTCCACAAGTTTTTGAATCAAATAAATATCTTTGAAAATGACGTAACCAATGGGAGATTAATTGACATACCCGGACCTAGCACGACCTTTTCATACGAACGAAATAGTGTAAGATGGCGTATTAATTAAACAATATGTCGGTCCGGATATGTCTAATTAAGAAGAGAAGTTCAAATTAAGATAAGACGGGGTTGGAAGATAAAGTAATTAATCGTGCATGGAAATTAGTAAATGCCAAAAATGTCATGCCCCGACCCGCAGGCCCGGCCACGTGACAACTGCAGTACTACCTCGAGATACGTGCCTCGTCAGGCGGGCAACCAAGATGGCACAAGGCATAAAAATAAAGGATATTCGAGCAATATATGAAAACATATGAAAATATTATAGATAATATAGTTCAAAAATATTTAAAAAGAAAGTGACACGTTTTACGGTGCTCCATGTAGCGGAAAGTAATATAAATATACATAAATATATATGTAAAATGCACTAATATTCCGAGCCAAGATACACAAAGCAAAAAGGGTGGCACCTACAAAGTCGTGACCACAGTGTCGTACTGGGATCACTGACCACTGGGACGTCCGCCGTCCGAAGCCTGATGGCCTGACAACAAAAGTGAATGGAATGAGTACAATATACTTGTACCCAGTGAGGGACTCGGTTATAATGACCGATCACCTCAGGTTGGGGATATGAAATAATCCAAAATCAATTTATTAAACCATTTACTAAAGATTATAAGAAGTCCCAAACCAAAACAAATATTAAATCAATAATAATATTTCCAAATGGGCTGGCTTCTGAAATTGTCCCAAAAAAGTATACCCGTGCACTGGGGTACCCGCTGGACCGTCAATGGTTACTTTATACTTTAAAACACTTTTCTTTGCTCTCTGACCCATTCCTTTGACGTTTGCCTTGCTGTGGTGGAACACAGCAATCTGGAGCCCTGACGAGCTTCCCTTCACGCCTCTCCCAGGGTCTCGTCTTGCCGTGCCCCTCAACAGGCGGTCCACAGTCGAGAATCTTGCATGCTTCTCTAACTCGGTCCATGCTCCCGCAAATTGGAGCCCCGAGGAACCTGCTCAATCTCTCATCTCTCAGGGGCATCGTACCCCAAACAATTATCAATAATATCAATTTATAAAAATATTTGAAATTCCCACCCTTTAAATCATTTGTAAACTTGGTGTGTGAGGGTGGACATTTTATACCCCAAAACATATAAAAACAATTTAATAAAGCATTTATAAAGAAATTTGAAAATGGTTAACCTTTAATGGTCAACCAATATAATACAAGCCACTTACAAGTAAGGGAGGTTTGTATACTCCCCGATTACCCCACGAATGCCTTAGCTCAAACTGCTACCGGTCCGAAACTCGTACAATCACGTACCTAAATAATCAAATTAAAATCTAATTTGATTAATAAAGGCAATTGACTAAAAATTAAACACTCAGGTAAAATCTAATTAGAGTTTCTAAGGTCTCGGAGTAAAATTGGGCAAGTCCGTAAATTAATTGAAGCTATCATAAGTTGATTGGGACCTAGGGCCGCGAAATGACCATTGTGCACCTTAGGACCCAAATTGGGAATGACCCAATTAGCTGGGTCCAACCCAGATCCAAATGGATCCGGGTTGCACATTTCTTCAGCAACCAGAAAATCTGGTTGCATCATTCCTAAATTCAATTCTTTTTCAATTCTCCACCAAATTGCATGAGAATTGAAACAAGTAATCTAAGATACATAATCTTTGAACCCATAGCAAAAAAAATGGAATTAAACAATGAATTCAGCAAGAAATTCGAAGCAAAACAGCAAGGTGTGCAGATTTTCTGGGCAGCAGCGAAATTCAACTTCAAATTAGCATAACTTTCAGTTCAGACCACAAAATCATGCATATAAGCTATCAAATTAAAGCTTGATGAGTCTAGAACAACATACCAAAAACGCAGCCAATTCCCACGGTTGAATTGAAAGTTATGAGCTGATGAACAATCTGTCGCCAGTTTGACAGATTTCTGGATTTCGAAAATTCTTCATGAATTTGGTGTTTTTGATTCTCAAACAAGCTAAAGGAGTTGTTATTGATGATTGATGAAGTGTTTAATGATGGATTGAAGGTTGGAAATTTAAAGGAAATTGAAAGAGCTTGAAGAGGAGAAGAACGGAGAAGAGAAAAGAAGAAATGAAGAAGAAATAAGCAAATGTGGTGGTCAGCTTGCCGACCACCACTTTTGTAATAGTTGGGTTGACCATTGGTCAACCGACCATGGGTTGACTTTTAGTCAACCCGGCCTTCTTACCCAAGGACTCCACCAACTCCGGATAAAATTTTAAGCTCCTAGGCTCGAAATTGAGCTAAAGGAAGTTCAAAACGTCTATGAAAAATCTAATTTGGTTTCTTGGCTAAATAATTTACATAAATATAATACTTGACACTTGCGGACTAGGTCTGGGCGTGTCAAAAAAGACCTCCAAATAAGTCCCTAAAAATTTATTATGGGCCCCGTTGGCACAAGAAAGCAAAGGATTTAGCCAACGGGTGAAAATTAAAAAAAGTTGAAAAAGGGAAAAAAGTTTGACCCGGGACCCGAGTGGACCCGGCGTCGGGCTCCCCTATAAATAGGGGAGGGCCGACGGTTTTCCTTTCATTTTTCTTTTCTTTTTCTTTCTTTTTCTTCTTTTTCTCTCTGGAGTCAAAACGGAGGCATTTTGAAAAATTGGTAGATTCGGGCAAACCGGTCGGCAAAACAAGGTGAGTTTCTAGTATGTTATTGTACTCACCTCGATCTACGCTATGTTAAATTTGTACGCATTTCCATGCATCGGTTTAGCCTAGATCCAAGTTTTCAACTTTTGACCGGATTAAAGCTTTAAACTCAAATAAGTGGATTTCAGGCTGGCGGAATAAGGTGAGTTTTTAATGTGTTATAGTACTCACCTTATTCTATGTCCCATTCCGATTTCACGCATTTCTGTGCACCGGGTGAGGGTAAAATTGAGATTTAGTCAATTTGGGTTAAATCTCGGTCTGCGGGAAAATTGGACCGGTGTTTCTCGTTTCTGCTTCGGTGTATCCGTCGTGGATGCCATGAGGATCGCCTCTCTAAGTTTGTACGTCGAAAGGAGGAGAAACGAGTGCGAAAATCGGAGGAGAAACCGACCGAAGAACTGGCCGATCGAGTCCCTATTTAGATATTTTTAATATAATATTATTATATTAAAAGATATTTATATATTATATTAATATATTTAGATATTTATATATTATATCATTATAATTTATAAATATCTCATAGGAGTGCTTTTTGAGCCCGATTTCGAGTAGAACTTGGCTCAAACCGTGTGGGGCCCAGCCTAGTCCGGGTGTGGGGTCCATGGGCCCCCGGGGGCATTTTGGTAATTTTTCATCTAGAGTCCAATTTTTACCCCGAAACCTCCCGGACACTTTTCTAAGTGTCGGGCCCAGCCCAAGTGGCCCATGGACCCCAGGGGTATTTTCGTAATTTTTTACCAAGTGTCCAATTTTTACCCCGAAACCTCCTGGACACTTTTCTAAGCCCCGAATCATATTCGAGCCCAGTCATAGGTCATGTTAGAACCTCGTAGGTGCATTCATAAATTTGATTATGAATGCTAACGTATATTTCCATGTATTAGGGCTTCGGATAATCGAATGCGGCGATGCACCGGAGGTTAAAGCTACATGGAGCGCTTGGGAGTATACGATTCTCCCAATAGTGTGAGTGGCTTAGATTTCAGTGCGTAGCCACTAGGGCAAAATGTTTTAAAAATATAAATTGTTTTAAAAAGATTTTACAACTATTTTGGGATAAGGGTAATCCACGACACACACTTTTTATTTTGTGATACGCTCACTTATGGGGGTGGGATGATTTTAAAAATATAAAGTTTGTGTGTGTTTACATGTTTTAACATTTATATAAGAAATAATATTATTATTATCATTAATATGATATTTGGGATACGATGCCCCTGGAAGAGGAGTGATTGAGTGGGATTCCTCGGGGCTCCAATTTGCGGGAGCGTGGACCGATTTTGAGTGCATGCAAGATACTCAGCCGTGGACCGCCTATCGAGGGGCACGGTGAGTCGAGCCTGGTTGGGAGAGGCGCGTAGGAAAACTCGCCAGAGCTCCAGTTCACTGTGTTCCACCACAGTGAGGCACCATTGAGGGAATGGACTAGAGTAAGAGATAAAGAGAAAATATTTTTAAAGAGGAAAGAGATAGCCCTCGGTGCAGTAAGGCATACGATCGGCCAGTCGTGCCTTCAGTGTATTAGGTGCCAGCCCATGAGTATTTAATTATTTTAAAGGTTTTAAATTTAATTCTCTTTAGGAGAATTATAAAAGAGATTTTGAAAAAATAAATTTATTTATTTTATTTTTACTGTACTTTGGATTACCCCTGTTTTCCCTAACCCTGATGGAGACTCATTGAATCTCTGTCACTCACCCGTATCCTATGTGGATGGATGTAGATCCGCGTACGAGGTCAGCCAATAGATTGGAGGCTCACTAGGAGGCGTCGGTGGCTTAGGCTTAGTAGTTTTTCGCTGCATAGGTATTCTTTTAAATTAATCCACTGGTACTACTTTAAAGTTTATTATTTTATAAAAAGATTTTTAATTAAAGTTTTAGTTGTATTTGCAGCGATGATATTCATTTCTATGCCTTACGGTGCTTCTGGTGCGTGACTGGTCGGCATGTACTACGAGGCAGCGCGACGGTTGCCACTTGGTCGACCCCGGGCGGGTCGGGGCGTGACATTAATTAATTATCGTGAGGTGCCTTGCATTTAATTAATGGGTAGAGATTTCAAAGATTAGTATACCAAAGGAAAATTGAATCTTATGACTTGCTGTTTTAAGCTTGTAAGCAAGATGAGTCAAAGATTTCTTCTTCTGCTTCTCTAATTTACAATCTGAAGAACATTCATCACTTTCTGGCTTCGCAACACATTTCAAAAGAATACTTTTATCATATCAAATCTGCAATAATTCATAACCAAGACTGGTTAATTAAATTACTAGTTAAAGGTCAATAACTTGGACGCTTGCTTACAAATTGCAATTGGTGCCTTCTATTTCGTTGGACCTAATTGTAGTAACTAAATTGAGACGGAACTGAAACCAACGACAATTCGACATCATCAATTGATTAGAATTTGCATTCTACAAAGGAAACACCATATATTTATGAATATAGAATATTATTCCTTCTGTCCCTATTTGACTGTTTATTTTTTGTCAACTTATCACAACTTTGACCATTATTTATGATAAAATTATAAATTTGTAAATTTTTTGAAGATAAAATTTGAAAAGTACAAATCTTAAACTTTTCAAAACATATTTTTTAAAAATTTAATTATATATTTTTTATAATTAATGATCAAAGTTATGATAAATTGACCAAAAAGATACAGTTAAATAAAGACACAAGGAGTAATTGATTCATTTAATTAACTTTGTTGTCTATAGATCTCACCAACCTATTCTTTCAAAAACGAAGAAAAATTTCCTACCAACTCCCCTCCACCGATATTGCTCTTTCTAATCCTTGCTGTCAAATTCTACCATTTACATCATCAGTTGAGATTTGGAAGATTGCTTGCACTTCACAACTAATCATCATTAAAATAATCAATGAACTTTCCAAAACCATGATTTTGTACTCTTCCTGTGCATAAGATTAAAGATACTATGGTATGTCAATTAAATTGAAGAAGACATCCCCGATATGGTCTCTCTGGCTTTGCAGAAGTGCAATTTGATTTTATCTTTAGAAAACTTAATGCTGTTGTTGACTGGGTTGCAAGGAAACCTAAGCTTAGCTACCGTCCTTTGGATTGGATGTTTTGCCCTTCTAATGAGTTAACGGCCTTCTTGATGCGAATTGTTGTTCTTTGTAGTATTTTGGGTAGATCTGGTAAATTGTGTTTCCGTGTCATATTAACATATGTCATTAATAGTCATTAATCCAAACATGAATACGACATGATTAATTTTTGTGTCATGTCGTATCGTGTAAATATGTACTATTAACAATAATTTGGTCAAACACGAACTCGATACGATTAGCTTTCGTGTCATGTAAGCACGTATAATTAATTAAAATTATTATATTATCCCAATAATAAATAAAAAATTCATAAAATTCAATATATTTCTATTTATATTAAAGGTAATTGTGTTTAACGTATTTTAGGCGTTTTAATCGTGTTTGACACGTTTAAGATACGAAACATGTTTAATCTTAATCGTATGGACATGATTAAAACACAGAACACGTTAAGGCTAAACACTAACACGGTAACTTGGTATCATTCACGTATCGTGTTTAAAATTGTCATGTCTAATTTTGGGCCTTGTGCCGTTTATTAATGATATGAAAGAAAAGGGTTCAGCTAACGGGTGCGCCCTGCACCCGTGAAGCCACCCTTTTTTATTGAAAGAAGGTAATTTTTCCTCTCTTTATATTTTATGCTATAATAATTAGGTGTTTTTATTAAAAAAATAATCAATTTTAATGTTTTTAGACAATAATATGTTTTGGCTTATTTTTCACAAAATTATAAATATTTAGTTTTAGATATTTTATATTAAATTTTAATAAATTATTTTAAATTTATTTCTAAAACTCTACCACAACAAATGTTTTAAAATTAAAAATTTACCCTTAAAATTATTTTTTATAATATTTGGGGCTAAATTTTGTCAAAAGTGTTTGAGTTTTTTTTTAAACCCTACTATAATAAATTTTAAATTAAAAAACTTACCCATAAAATTATATTTTATAAAATTTAGGGCTAAACTTTGTCAAAAATATTTGAAATTTCTTTTTCTAAAACCCTACTACAACAAATTTTAAATTTAAAAACTTACTATTAAAATAAAAAATTTTAATGTGGTGCTAAACTTTATAAAAAATATATATAATTTTATAAATCTAAAATAAAATTTTAAATAACAAAGCTCTAGTGACTTTTTAAATTTTAGAAGGGCATATCTGTAAAACTTTCTTCAACATTTAAAGTTTAAAAGTAACTTTTGTAACTTTTAAGATTAGACAAAGAATAAACAATGTAATAAATAATGCTTAAAGGGTGCACCCATGCACGCTTTAGCATTTGCCAAAAAAAAAGACAAAGAAAAAGGTGTTAAAGCTTCTTTGTCTTATCAATAATTACTCGATTCAAGTGGCTTGTTATTTATTCGTTTTAAATAAGATTTGAGTTTAAATCCTATTTTTTTTTGTACATAAGATGCCAAAAATGGCTTACAGTCTTAAAATAGGATCTCCTCGCCAATCATTTTCCAATAAGGGAAGCAATTCACAGGGCGGTGTCTCTAAAAATACCGTACCTTATTTGCTATCTTGAGCCATATTGGCGAGAAAATCTGCACATTTATTGCCTTCTCGATAAATATGTCTCACTTCCAATACCCAATCTTCCTTAACAAAAGAAATAACATCCTGGACAAGAATAGAATAGGGATGGGAATCAGAAATACCTTCTTGAAGGAACTGAACCACCAACGCAGCATCCAATTCCACCACAACTCTAGCCAAGCCCAAGTTACGGGCTAGCAGCAAACCAGTCCGAACACCCCATAGTTCAGCTGAAAGGTTGTTAGTATTACCAATATTAAGCAGAAAGCCTTGCACCCAATTACCTTGGCTATCTCGAATCAATCCACTAGCCGAAGCAGACTGTGACCTAACCTTAAAAGTGCCATCAGTATTTAAGACAAAGCATCCATCTGGAGGAGGTTTCCATTTAACCAATTTAGTACTGCGACTTGAGACTTTGGTCTTATCAAACACTTTCTGGGCTTCACTAGTAGCTTTCTTGGCAATATACCACACCCTGCTTGAATGGGAAATTGTTTGAGAAAAAACCAACTCATTCCGACTTTTCCATAAATACCAAAGAGTAAAAACAAACTGAGAACACCACTGAACTCCATTCGATAGTAAATTCTTACGATAACAATTTGAAACAAGCCAATCCTGGAGATTGATGGTGAAAAAGGTTGGATCATCTAATCCCAGTACCACCCAACAATCCCAAACTTCCCGAGCAAAATAGCAATCTCTGAATAAGTGTAGAGCTGACTCCTCTCCAGCCATACAACGAGGACAAATAGCACTGGATGAAATATTCTTCTTCACCCGATTCTCATTAGTGTTCAGCTTATCTTTCGAGAGCAGCCAAATAAAGAAACAAACACGTTCAGTGCATGGGAGCCGCCAAATCCATTTATAGTCAACCTGACTTAGAGAATTTGTCTTGTTCTGTAGAAGTAATCGATAAGCTGATTTAGTCGAGAAAAGTCCAGAACTTTCACCCGACCAGATTTTTTTATCTTGGACATCAATTGACAACGAAAGAGGAACTGCATAGATTTTCATAAGAACTTCCGTAGATAAGAAATCTTCTATAGCACTAAGGTTCCAACTTCGATTGTTATCTATCACATCTGCAACTTTCAATGAGAGTATATCCTCTGGCAAAACACCAATAGCATGCCGAATTAAAGGATCTTTTTTGACCCAACGATCAAACCAGAAACTTATACTATCTCCGTTTCCAACAATCCACCTGTACCCCAGCTCGAGAATACTACGACACTTCAAAATGCCTCTCCAAGTCGAAGAAGTCGAAGGACGTAGATGAGCTGAGTGAAAGTCAACCGAACTCAAATACTTACCTTTCAAGATTGAGCAAGCTAACGACTCCTTCTTGGTCTCTAACTCCCATCCGACTTTTGAAAGAAGTGCCATATTCATGTCTTTTGCCGCACGAACTCCCAAACCACCATATGTTTTTGGGGAGCAGACAACTTCCCACTTCACTAAATGCCCATGAGCACTATTTTCATGGCCACCCCAAAGGAAGTTTCTAGTTATTCTATCAATCTGCTGACAAATAGCCATTGGAAGGAGTGCAGTTTGCATCGAGTAGACCGGGATAGCATTTAGAACCGATTGTACCAAAGTTCTGCGGCCAACACTAGACATCACATTTCTTTTCCATAAAGACAATTTATCCCGTAACTTCTCAATGAACGGCATATACAAATGTTTAGAACAACGACCATGAACAATAGGGACTCCCAAATAGCGACCTAAATCTTTTGTTAAAGGAATCCCAGCCAAAGAACTCAACCCCACAGCAAGAGGATGAGGAACATTTGGAGAAACAAAAAGTTTAGACTTCTGCAGATTGATTGATAAACCTGAGGCATTTGAAAAATCCATTAAACACTCCATAATCACTTCCACTTGTTTCTTCTCTGCTTGTGCAAACAACATGAGATCATTCGCAAAGAACAGGTGCGACAAAAGAGGACCAGAACGAGCTACTTTAATTGGCTTCCGTTTTTTCTGCCGAATCCTTTCCTGAATCATCTGGGAAAGTTTCTCCATGCATAAAATAAACAAGTATGGTGAAAGTGGGTCACCTTGACGAAGCCCACGTTGAGCAGGAAAATAAGGTAAAGCTTCCCCATTCCAAATTACTGAAAGTTGGTTTGAAGACAAACAAAACATTATCAATCGTATAAGCTCATCCGGGAAGTTGAAATCAAAAAGTACTTGACGCAAGAAATCCCAGGCTATACTATCATAAGCTTTATGCAGATCAATCTTGAAAATCATCCCTCATTTTCTTCCTTTGCACTTCATAAGAGAATGTACAGCTTCCTGAGTCACAATAATATTTTCAGAAGTACCTCTACCCGGAAGGAAACTATTTTGGAAAGGTCCAATTAACTCTTGAAGGATGGGTCGAAGTCTATTAACAACTAATTTAGTGAGGATTTTATAAGAAGTATTAAGCAAACTTATTGGCCGAAAGTCAACCATAGTCTGTGGATTATTCTTTTTTGGGATGAGAGTAACAAGGGCTTTAGCAATATCTTCCGAAAAGCAACCCTCCTTCAAAGCTTGATTCACAAACTGAGATAGATGATTCTTAATAGTATCCCATTCCCGTTGGAAGAATAATGGTTGAATGCCATCAGGACCTGGAGCCTTGAGCCTTTTCATGGAGAATAACGCCAATCGAATTTCCTTCAAATCAAAAGGAACAAGTAGCTTCTCTTTCTCCTCTAATGATAACATAGCTTGCCATCGGATAAGATTTTCATTTAAGGGGGTAACACTTCTTGCTTCAAACAACTGCTTGAAAAACTCCACAGCCTCCTGTTTAAGAGTTGCTTGATCAATAACCCAAGCATCTCTTACTAGTAGCCCGGCAATTTTATTTTGGTTTCGTCGAACAATAGTAGACAAGTGATAATACTTAGTATTTCGTTCACCATCTCTAATCCAATCATTTCGAGATTTCTGGTACCAAAGTGAGTTTAAATCTTATTGAAAAAGAAAACTATTGTTAAGAGAGTTGTATCGCCATCAACTCAATTAAAAAAGAATTAGTCTTAAATCAAATATCTAAAGATATCATTGGTTAAAATAAATAAATAAAAAAACTTCCCTTACCTTAATGAGACAGACCAACATTGAGTATGTTACGAAATATTTCGAATAATTTATATACATATATATATATATATGTGTGTGTGTGTGTGTGTGTGTGTGTGTGTCCTCCACTTTTTTTTCTATCCATATGACCCTTATATATATAATACCTATTAAAATAAAATACAAAATCTCATGAAGTGTTTTGGGATAAGGGTAGGAATCATATGGCACCCTCTCATTGGTTAGATTTTTTTAATTTTCTGTATTTTTTTAAAAAAATTTCTTTTGTTTGATTTTTTCTTTAATTTAATTTTTTATTTTTTCTGCTTATTTTAATTTGTCCCTCATTAGTTGAGGTTCCTTTTAATTTCAGGTTTTTCTTTATTTTCTTTTGTTTCATTTTCTCTTTTCTTTTCTTTTATTAATTTAATTTTTTATTTTTAATTATTTTTAATTTATTTATTACTTTGATAACATAAGGGTATGTTACGAAATATTTCAAATAGTTTATATATATATATATATATATATTTATGTATGTGTATGTGTGAGTGTGGATGGAATTAAATTATTACTTTTTCTTTTTTTCCTAATTGAGATAGTAAAAATAAAATAGACCATTTAAGTATTTTCATTTATATTTCTTATATCGATCAATTAAATTTTTTCTTAAAAAATGTTTCACTATTAATATGAAAATAAGTGAGGGTAAAATAGTAAAATAATCATTTATATATATTATATTCTCACACTAATTAAACATGATATTTTAAAATATCTACCTTCAACCCAAATAAAAAATACATATATTACCAGAGAATCAAATTATCAAATAATAACGTAGTAATCTTATTACTATAGATAATATAACATTACTTTAATCAAACGCCCTTTAATTTTAGTGGATACGGTTACAAACCTGACATTTTTTTTTTAAGTACCCCAAAAAATTAAATCGAGATGCTGTGGATGTGCATGCGTGCCTACTGCCCTTGTGGGAAAAGGAGACTTTATTTTCTTTTGCCAAGGAAGGGGACTTTAATTTATATTTATAGTTACTATCATTTCATTAGTTTCTTTTGGACAATGAGTTTGGCTTGACTCCCAATTAGTCAACCGTCAATTTTGGATTGCCGGTTTAATATTTTGTCTCCATCAACATAGTTTAACACTAGTTGTTGTACTTTATATATTTTTTTTTGCGAAAAGTTTTTTTTTAATTTTCTATTTTGCGGGTATCCTATGACAACAATTAGTTTTTTCTTTATTAACTTAATTAATATTATTTAATTTTAATTAATATAATGATATTACTTTTTGCCAAAATTAATGCAAATGCATAATAAGGGTTGATTTTTTATATAGAAATAACTTAATTTATCACATATTACTAATTTTAAGTTTTAATTTGTTATAATTATTTTTAAGATCCTTATTTAGACAGATATTAAAAATTTAGATCTAATTTGAATTAATTATTTGTTTGAATTTTTATTTGAATAGATTTTAAAAGTTTAGGTCTAATTTGAATTAATTATTTATTTAAGTCATTATTTAAACAGATATCGAAAGTTTGAATTCTAAATTTGATCAATTAACCATTAGCCGAACAAATTTTAGACGTTGGATTCGAATTGAACCGATCATGTGCACCTCTACTCGGTGTTTTCCCTAGACTCCTTTAAGATGGGTATGAAAACGAAAGTTATCTTATATATATATATATAAAAACAATCCCCTCTCAAAAAAAGGAAAGAAAATAAATGCACATAGTTTATAATTCTGACAAGTGGAACACCATTTTCTTGCCACGTGTCCTCTCAATTTCAAAATTTGAAAATTTCAAAATCAATTACCCTATAATTTAGCAAAATTACAGATTTTAAAAAATCAAATCATAAATATTTATTACCCTTTATTTTAGTAAAATCAAATATTTTAAAATTTTTAATCATAAATTTAAGACTCTTTAACCAGTATAAATACTACTCTTCTCACCCTAAATCATGAACTTCTTCATTTTTCAAAACCCTAAAATCATAAACTTTTTTTTGCTACTCTTTCTCTGAAGGTAATTTTGTTTTTGATTTCAACCTCCATTATTTTACTCATCTTCAATTCAACGTTTAGCGTTTGAGTCCAAACAGAATAGGGTTGATTCCAACGTTCTAAGGGTTGGAGTTAGAAAAATAGGAAAAGTCATCTGGACACCATTACTTGGATATTCAAGAAAGCTGCGTCTCTATTTTAGTTGCTTCACATTGATTTCTAGGTCAATTTCTATGTCTATATATTCCATACGGTAACTTGACCAAGTTGGCCATGAATCAAATTGAGTAGCCAGGTCTCTGTATGGTGACTTCTCTCTCTACTTAAAAGGAGTAATCTTTTACTCGCTAACCTTTTATCCTTCCATCTTAAATTTTACACCCGGGTCAATTTGCTAATAGGAAAATGGTGATGACATTATCCAAGAGATATTTAAAGGTCTCATTGGTCAGATTGTTGTTTTTGAAACTAAACCAACAAAATACAACTTTGACAATGGAAGCAAAAAGCTTACCATGAACAAGATGTACCGCTTTGACCCTAAACTTGAGGCACAACACCTATTCAAACAAGTACATATGTCTTATGATTATCAAAGTGCAAAATGTGATTGTTAAAAGTCAATTGTGAATATTATTTATTCACTATATAAATACTTTTACAGATTACTCTCTTATCCATTAATTCTATTCTATCCTTCGAGTCAAATACCTCATCTACAAAAATAAATACTGTACAAGAGGAAGGAATTAGTGAAGTGGCAAATTCTTCGAAGTTAAAGGAGTTGTTGAAGAATGTAATGCACATATGTCATCCGAACAGGCTCCCCAAGAAATTCCAATTTCATCAAAACTGGCTCTTGAAGAAACTCCAATTTCATCAGAACAAACTCCTGAACAATCTTCAAAGGGAAAAGGAATTATTGACGAATCAAATGCACATAGGTCATCCGAACAAGCTCCTAAAGAATCTCCAATGAAGAAAATTTGCACAAGAGAGCAAAATTGGAACTTTTGAAATTTTAGAATAATCAGATCCTTTTTATTTATATTGGAACATTTGAAATTTCTATTTAACATTTTTACTTAACATTTTTCAAATACCTTTTCTCAATGTCTTATACTCTATATTATACTTTATTTCTTAATAAGTTATATTTATTAACGAACTCTAGGAATAGCATGTGGATATAGTTGGAAAATTTATATAAATTGCACAAATTGTTGAGACGTAGAAAAATGTGAACCTGGAAATTAACGAAACGTGAACTAAATTTGACGCAGAAAAATGTTTTTTTCTTTCTTTCTTTTTTTAAAGAAATAAAAGTGCTTTCGAGCATATAATCTACTTCCTTGACGGCTTAAGTTTGAGTTCTACTCAACAATAGAATTCAGACTTTAATTCTGAATTAATTGTATACTATTGAATTTTTGGCGTGGTCAAAGGATTAAACTTTAATTATAGGCTTAATTTTTGGCATAATATAAAGTTAAGTTTAATTTTCTCTACTCAACACACATTTTATTATTACAAATTGGTACTCCTTTCGGCAAATTGCTTAATTATAGGGTAAATAAATTAATTAATAATTCTTGGTAGATACGATTAATCAACCAAGAAGAAAGATTAGAAAACTGAATGGACCTAATTATTAATACCTATAAATCAAAGGAATAAAATCAAAGGAATCAATCAACTCAAATTATAATTTGAGTACCCTTTAATTTTTGGCCTGGTCAAAGGATTAAACTTTAATTATAGGCTTAATTTTTGGCCTAATATAAAGTTAAGTTTAATTTTCTCTGCTCAATACAGATTACTACAAATTGGTCTACCTTTCGTCAAATTGCTTAATTATAAGGTAAATAAACTTCAATACACATTTATATAGGTGTGGTCAAAGGCTAATCTTCTCTGCTGCTCCCGCACCATAACCGTAATCTCAATATTTTTTAACATATTATTTATCTAAAATTATTTAATTTCATAGCTTTAATATTTGAAGGTCCAAACCATGTGCAATCACCACAAAGTGTGCTTATTAATGCAAGTATTGCAAATGAACAAAGCTTACTCACGCATGTTCAAAGATCATTCGTCTTGGCAAGTGATTTTATCTGTTCAACTTCTATACATTCGCCTCCACAAATGAACTTGAGTAATATGATTTGCAATACTTCTATGTCAAGTAGAACATTTTAAGGTATTACATCTTATCAATTAACTATTAAAATTGTACTTCAGAAATTTTAATAGTGTTTGTGTATTGGCGCATAAATTTTAAAAATACTTTGGTACATTCTTCCATAGGTGAATGCAGTACAAGTGTCTTCACTGAAAATTCTTTGGCAAGGCGTTTATTCGAAGACAATGCATCTGAAGGTACAATTTACAATTTTTATAAATTATTTACCGCATGGTTTGATCTTCAATTTTAACTTAAACTATTAATGCACTTTTCAGAATATATGCAAAATTCAAATGATGCGCAGCCCACTATACGGCCAAATACCCAAACGACACACAAAAGTAAGTATATGTTAAAAGTGTCAAAATCAGTGAGAGTTTGTGATTTGCATGTATTTATTTTATAATCTACTTCCAAATTCCTTATTTGTATAAAGCAAAATGTTTAATCTTTAGGAACCATTTTTGAACCATGGGATTTTGGAAATCCAACTCATGAATGTGAACATTGTGGGCAATTATGTGGTACGAAGAACGGTCAGATAATCTAAAAGACCGAGGCTTCCAAAATTCAGCTTATGTTGTAAAAAGGGGTTGGTGAAGTTGCCTTTTTTAAAAAAGGCCCCTCATATTCTGAATGATTTGATGGACTACAACGGAGGCTCGCACTCAAAGCTATTTCAACAGAATATTCGAGCGTACAACTTTATGTTTGCATTCACTTCAACTGGGGGCATAGTAAACAATACAATTAATAATGGTCATGGTCCTTACGTGTACCGTGTTAATGGTCTCAATCATCACAAGATTGGTTCTTTATTGCCAGCAGAACGTCGACCGTCGAAGTTTTTACAACTTTATATTTATGACACTGAAAATGAGGTATCAAATCGATTACATGTTATGTCTTCAAGGAGTGGTGAACACGGCCTCGACCAGCTTATAGTCTAAGCACTAATTAGTATGTTGGATGAGCACAACCCTTTGGTAAAGGTCTTCAGAATGGCTAGAGATAGATTCAAGGAAACTGATTTTCGACCAGTAAAAATACGACTTCTTGGTAAACGTCACAGGAATGGTGCACAGTATAATATGCCTATAGCATCGGAAGTAGCCGCGATTATTGTTGGTGATGGAAGTCAGTTATCAGGGGATAGAGATGTAATTGTTGATCAGTATGGAGTCGGACTTAGAAGAATTATAGAACGACATCCAAGTTTCATGGCTATGCAGTACCTAATATTGTTCCCTTACGGCGAAGATTTTTTTCGAGAAGATGTTATGTATGACCTTTCGAATGAAGCATAAACCAGTCGCGGTACTCCAAAGCAAGAAAATCTATAACTTTCCAAGATATTGTGGCTTTTCGATTACAGCAACTACGTGGAGAGGATGAAACTTTGCTTCGAGGAGGTCGACTGTTCCAGCAATTTATTGCAGATAGTTGGACAGCATTGGAAGATGAAAGACTTGGATGGATCAGAAATAATCAAAAAGTGCTTCGAGCAGAACTGTACTGTGGATTAAAGGACGCTGTAGTCAGAGGAGGCACGACACCGACATCTCTTGGACGAAAATTTGTTCTCCCTTCTACTCATGTTGGTAGTCCACGATATATGGTGCAATACTACCAGGATGCTATGGCCATTTGTAGATGTTTTGGAACACCTGACATATTCATGACATTCACTTGCAACCCTAAGTGGGTCGAGATACAGAAATTATTGGCCTTAATTCCATGACAAAAGCTGGAATATAGGCTGGATATTGTTGCTAGAGCATTCAAAATCAAATTGGATTAATTAATGAAAGACTTGCGTGTTACTGCCGGTATGTTCACTAACCATTATGATCGATTTTCAATTTTTATATTCATTAAACAATAATATATAATATATTTACCATTATATATTAAAATTTTTATCAATTAAACGGTGTGTTGTTTTTATTAACAATTTTACTTATCCTATTTGTCAGCAATCTACACAATTAAGTTTCAAAAAAGGGGACTACCGCATGCACATATATTGTTATTCCTTAGACCGAAAGATAAGCGTCATAAGCCATCTTCCATTGATGAAATCATTTCTGCAGAATTTCTGGATGAGCGAACTGACCCTATTGGATACAAGGTAGTTGTGCAATACATGCTATATGGCCCTTGCGGTTTTCACAATATAAATTCCCCATGTATGGAGAACAACAAGTGCACGAAACACTATCCCAAGCAGTTCAGATCACATACCTCGGTGAACGAAGATGGCTTCCCAATGTATAGGTGGAGAGATGATGGTAGAACTGCTTTGAAAAATGGCTGTAGAACTAGACAATCGATGGGTAGTTCCTCACAACATTAACTTGGTTGTTAAATATGATGCTCATATTAATGTCGAGTATTGTAACCAAGGTTGCTCAATCAAGTATCTCTTTAAATACATCAAGAAGGGTCACGACAGAGTGACGGTCACAATACAAGAGAATGTTACTGAAGGTGGTGAAGCTAGCTCAGTAAAGGTGTCAGATGTTGATGAGGTTAAGAAATATCTGGATTTTCGATATGTATCAGCATCAGAATCATGTTGGAGGATTTTCATGTTTGACATCCAATATTGTAAGCCTGCTGTTGAAATATTGTCATTTCATCTTCCTGGTGAACACAGTGTTATTTTCAGGGATTATGATTCTTTAGATGAGGTTGTGGATCGACTTCACATGGAGAAAACAAAATTCACGGAATGGATGGAAACAAACAAAAAATGTCTAGAGGCTAGGAATTTAACATACGTCGAGTTTCCAACACAGTGGACATGGGATCAACGATCTAAGACATGACATTTTCGTCAAGGGAAAAAACCCATTGGAAGAATTTACTACGCGTATCCTACTTCAAGTGAAAGGTATTATCTCCGACTATTACTTAATATTGTTAAAGGACCAATCTATTTTGAAGATATACGAACTGTTGATGGGGTTTTATACCCGACTTTCAAAGAGGCTTGCCATGCTTTGGGATTATTGGATAATGATGATGAGTGGCATGAAGCTATACGTGAAGCATCACAATGAGCATCTGGACATCAGCTTAGATAACTTTTTATCTCAATAATACTATTTTGTGAGGTCACGAACCAACGCAGTTTGTGGGACAAAAATTGGGAAATCTTATCAGAAGACATTTTGTATCAAGAAAGGCGTTGCTTTGGAAACCAAGACCTTTAGTTAACTCCGGAATAGCTCCAGACGCATACTCTGTATGAGATAGAAAAAATCATGAACATAAGTGGTCGATCGTTGCAGGTGTTCACCTCACTACCTTTTCCATATATAAGCTTGATTAATGTCACTCGAAACACATTGATTATGGATGAGCTCAATTATGATCGAGATTCACTGAAAGAAGAACATCGTGCTTTGTTTGCGGGGCTTAATCATGATCAAAAAGTTGTCTACAATGTAATTTTGGATGCTGTGTATGGTGAGAATGTTGGTTTCTTTTTTGTTTATGGCAGTGGAGGTACAGGGAAGACTTATCTGTGGAAAACAATACTTGCTCGGTTACATTTAGAAGGAAAAATTGTTTTAGCTGTGGCATCTTCTGGAATAGCTGCACTTTTGCTACCTGGAGGTCGAACCGCCCATTCAAGGTTCAAGCTTCCTCTTCAGTTAGATGAATGTTCATGATGTGATATTAAACAAGGAACACAACTTGCTGAACTGATATGCAAAACGAGCCTTATTATATAGGATGAAGCCCCGATGGCACATCGTAATGCTTTTGAATCACTAGATCGTAGCGTACGAGATATCTTATGCTTCAGAGTAAGGGATTCGACAACAAAACCCTTTGGAGGAAAGATAGTTGTATTGGGCGGTGATTTCAGGTAGATATTAGCAGTTGTGCCGTGAGGTGGTAGAGAAGATGTGGTTGCTGCATCCCTTAGCAAGTCTATTCTTTGGGACCATTGTAAGGCTTATAAGCTTAACATCAACATGAGACTTAGAGAAGCGATGTCTCAATTTAGTAAATGGGTTTTGGACCTTGGAGACGGAAAGCTACCGTGCATGGCATTGGAACTGGTTGATGATCCGGATCTAATTGAAATTCCAAAAGACATTCTTTTACCATTTAATGAAGATGCAATTGACTAGATCATTTCGTGGACTTATCCGGACTTCATCAGAAACTATAGTGATCCTTCTTATTTACGAGATAGGGCGATTTTGTCTCCCACCAATGAAGATGTTAATAAGGTGAATGACTACATCCTATCTAAACTTGAAGGAGAATCTAGAGTCTACTTAAGTCTTGATAAGATATCTCCTGAGTCAGGCTCAGTTGATGATCTTTCCAATTTATTCCCAACAGAATTATTGAACACTCTGAGGTTTTCAGGCATTCCCAATCATGAGTTACGTCTGAAAGTTGGTGCCCCTGTCATTCTTCTTGGGAACATAAATCAGGCAAAAGGGCTTTGCAATGGTACACGCTTGATAATTAGAAGGCTTGGTACGAGGATAATTGAAGCTAAAGTTGTCACTGGCAATCATGTTGGTAAACGGGTTTTTATCCATCGTATTGTAATGTCTCCAACTGATACAAAATGGCCTTTCATTTTGATGCGTAGACAATTCCCATTAAAGATGTGTTTTGCCATGACCATCAACAAAAGTCAAGGACGGACTTTTAACCATGTAGGTGTTTATCTTTCGAGACCTGTGTTTACTCATGGGCAATTGTATGTGGCTGTCTCGAGAGTGACCTCTCGACAAGGTTTGAAGATATTGGTTGAAGGGTCAAAAAATGAACATGAAGGGTACACAAGAAACATTGTTTATCGTGAAGTATTGGATAATTTACAATGAAATTGTTGATATTCTTAAATCAATTTATTTTTATCATTGATTTCATTCTTATTATTATCTTTATGAATTGTATTCAACATTTAAAGTATTCGAAATACTAATTCAATAATAGCTTAAATATATACTGCTACAAATATAGGTAAAGTATTCGATTTAAATTTAATTTAAAATCATTTTTAAAAGTACTTAAATTATAATTATATTATTTGCCCCGTGCAACGCACGGGTTCAAAACTAGTCTTTTATAAAGACAATAACGACATTATTGCTAGATTACGGGATCGGACAAACGGATTTTTCCCCTTAAATCTTGGTAAGATGGATAAATATAATATTATAGAGATATATGGTGATAGATAAATATATACTATATCTAATTAATTGATTTTTTTAAAATAGTAATACGTCCAACACTCCACCACCGTTGCTAGCGTGGGTCAAGTTCATGATATAAATATATAACTATACAAATATATAAATGTTATGGAAAGTATGTTAATTAAAATTGGAATAAGATGTAAGTATGAACAAAGGAAAGAAAGGGAGAGAAAGAGAAAAATGAAGAAACGATCAGAAGAAATATATATTCTCTCTTCATTATCATTCTTTAATTTATAAACGAAATAATTACTATGCAAACTTTAAAAAATTATACATGTGGGCCTCATGAATAGTGATATACACTATTCATCAATAGTGATATGCACTATTCATCCTGCAGATTTGATATGCACTATTCATCAATAGTGATATGCACTATTCATCTTGCAGATTTTCACATCTTAGACAATTTGCACAACTTGCATTTGTCCACTTTCATAACACTCTCCCTTGGACAAATGCCACTATTAAAATTGGACGTGTACTGCCTCGTTAAAAACCTTAAGTCGGAAAAATCCAGTGGCAACAAAAACCGATTGTAAGGGAAAAAGAGTACAGTACAATTAAGTCCGTCTAATATGTCTTCAGGACAATATGTGCTTGTCTTCAGGACAATATAGGTGGGCCTACTTCAGTGGCCTGATTGGACGTGCTATTACTGCCTCATTAAAAACCTTAAGCCGGAAAAACCCAGTGGGACAAAAACCGGACAGAAGAAAAAAAGAGTACAGTGCACTTATGTCCATAATCGCTTCCCCTTAAATAAAACAAATTGCTACTTCTGGAGCATCTAAACATTTCCACTTCTGGGCAATTCAATCTTGCATTTTACTGACTCGCCGCATACCAATGCCATAAACTAATTTCTCAAATGTTGATGTTGGCAAAGATTTGGTAAACAAATCTGCAAGATTATCGACGGAGCGAATCTGTTTAACATCAACTTGTCGACTTTCTTGGAGTTCATGAGTATAGAAAAATTTCGGCGAGATGTGCTTGGTCCTATCACCTTTAATACATCCTCCCCTGACTTATACAACACAAGCAGCATTATCCTCATAAATTATAGTGGGAGAATCTATCACCGGTTTGAATCCAGTAGCATTATGAATGTGTGATATCATTGATCTTAACCAGACACACTCTCTTCCGGCCTCATAGAGGGAAATAATTTCAGAGTGGTTGGAAGATGTTGCAACAAGTGTTTGCTTAGTGGAATGCCAAGAAATGGCCGTATCATTATAGCAAAATAGATAACCGGTTTGGGAGCGAGCTCTGTGCGGATCAAATTTATATCCTGCATCAGCATAACCTACTAAACCAGAGTTAGTAGTATTCTTAGAATAGAATAACCCCAAATCAATGGTTCCTCGGAGATAACGGAAGATATGTTTAATCCCATTCCAATGTCTCCGGGTTGGCTCAGAACTGAAACGTGCCAACAAATTTACCGCAAAAGCGATATCTGGTCTCATGCACTGTGCCAAGTACATCAAAGCCCCGATTGCATTGAGGTATGGTACTTCAGGACCAAGTATATCCTCACCAGATTCTTTAGGACAAAACGGGTCCTTTTGGGGGTCAAGAGACCTTACAACCATAGGGGTGCTCAATGGGTGAGCCTTGTCCATGTTAAAACGTCTAAGCAATCTCTCAGTATATGCTGACTGATGGACAAATATTCCATTCTTTTTGTGCTCAAGCTCTAGACCAAGGCATAGTTTGGTTTTACCCAAATCTTTAACCTTAAACTCCTTTTTCAAATATTCAGCAGTTTCAGATAACTCTTCAGGAGTTCCAATTAAATTCATGTCGTCGACATGAACTGCTATAATAGCAAATCCGGTTTCAGATCTTTTAATAAACACGCATGGGCAGATGGGATCATTTATGTACCCTTCCTTAGTCAGGTATTCACTTAAACGTTGGTACCACATACGGCCGGATTGCTTTAACCCATATAAAGATCTTTGCAACTTTATTGAGAATAGGTTGCGGGGAGTGCATGCTTCAGGCATTTTGAAACCTTCGGGAATTTTCATATAGATATTGGAATCTAATGAACCATATAAATATGCCGTCACAACATCCATAAGACGCATTTCAAAATTTTCTTGGGCAACCCAACTTATAAGGAAACGAAAGGTAACTATATCCACTACTGGTGAATATGTTTCATCACAATCTATCCCAGGCCTCTGCAGGAAACCTTGGGCTACAAGTCGGGCTTTATACCTTACGATCTTGTTTTTCTCATTTCGTTTTCAGACAAAGACCCATTTGTATCCAACAGGTTTTACATTGTCAGGGGTTTTAGTAAAAGTCCCAAAAACATTACGTTTGGCAAGGGAAGTCAATTCAGCTTGGATTGCTTCCTCCCATTTAGGCCAATCTTGCCTATGACGACATTCGGTTATAGACCGAGGTTCATAATCATCATTCATAATCTCATGAGCAACTGAGAGAGCAAATGCATCATCGATGATTATCTCATTTCGATCCCATATCTTATTACAATAACTGATGGAAATTTCAGTATTCCCAAGGTTGGTGATCTTTTCATGGGTTTGTACCACTTCAGGGGCAATATGCTCATGAACTTGTGCCACTTCAGGGGCAATTTGCTTTCCTCGAGAAAGATTAATGTGCTCATCTGGACCAGATTCTAAATTCCTCCCCCTTCTTTTTCGAGGAATAGTGTCCTTTGATCCCATCGGTCTACCACGCTTCAAGCGCGGGACATTTAGATCCATTTCGAGTGGTTCTTCAGGAACATCTATCCTAGTTGGAACTTTCACAGCTAGGATATGAGACTTTATAACTTTAGCAGTCTCATTAAATGCATCAGGCATTTGATTTGCAATAGCGTGTAAATGGATCAATTGTTGCACCTCATTTTCACATTCAGGTGTTCTTGGGTCTAAATGAGACAAACTTTTCTCATTCCATGAGAAAATCTCGACATTTTTCTGCTTTCCAAATGTGGAAGCTTTTGGTATCCCAAGTGATGGGAATATTGTCTCATCAAAATGACAATCTGCAAATCTAGCGGTAAATAAATCACCCGTCAATGGTTCAAGGAACCGAATAATAGACGGTGAATCAAACCCAACATAAATGCCCAAACGGCGTTGGGGACCCATTTTGGTCCTTTGCGATGGTGCTACAGGCACTTGTACCGCGCAACCAAAGGTGTGATGATATAAAATGTTTGGCTCCTGGCCCAAGACTAACTGAAGGGGGGAATATAAATGAGAAGTAGTGGGGCACAATCTAATTAAAGATGCAGCATGTAAAACAACATGACCCCACGTTGAGGATAGGAGCCTTTGTCCTCATTAACAAAGTTCGAGCAATAATCTGAATGCGCTTAATCATGGATTCTGCTAATCCATTTTGAGTATGAATATGTGAGACAGGATGTTCAACTTCAATTCCTAATGAAGCGCAATAAACATCAAAATTCTTTGATGTGAACTCACCAGCATTATCCATTCTTATGCTTTTAATTTGATAATCTGGGAAATGAGCTCGAAGCTTTATTATCTGTGCAAGCAAACGTGCAAAAGCGACGTTGCGCATTGATAATAGGCAAACATGGGACCATCTGCAGGATGCGTCCACTAGTACCATGAAATATCTAAATAGTCCACTTGCAGGCTGAATTGGCCCACAGATATCACCCTGGATTCTATGCAAGAATGAATGGGATTCATAATCAACCTTTTTCATGAAAGGTTTAGTAATGAGCTTTCCTTGTGAACAAGATTCACAAATGTAATCTTTGGATAACAACACCTTTGTATCTTTTAAAGGGTGTCCACGAGTATTTTTAAGGATTCTTTGCATCATTGTAGCTCCTGGATGACCAAGGCGATCATGCCAAAGTCCGAACATATCAGGGTTCATTAGTTTCCAGGGCATCGTAGCATATGATTCTATAGCTCGTATTGGGACAAAATATAATCCCATACTAGAAGCTTCCAACTTCTCATGGATGGTCTTCTGGCCCATCTTGTAGGAAGTGATGCAAAGAAATTCCTTATTTTGCTCATTAATTGTTTCTAGATGGTACCCATTACGGCGTACATCTTTGTAGCTAAGTAGATTTCTTTTTGATCTACCGCTCAACAATGCATCTTCAAGATACAATGTTGTACCATTTGGCAAAATAACTGTGGCAATCCCATAGCCATCTATAATATTAACAGGACCAGATATTGTCTGAACATTTGCCTTGCGCAATGTCACATTTGAGAAAAAGTGTTTGCCACAAAGTATAGTATGTGTTGTAGCACTATCAAGCAAACACATATCTTCCTTTTTCTCAATGTGTCCCATTTGCATTTATCTTGACAACTTCAGGTGTCAAGTTCCATAAAATTTAATAAATTAATAATATGATGCAAAATATAAACCAACAAATATGGAATGAAACTCATGATTTTATTGACGATCATATTTATTTAATATCTTCCTTGGTAACATAATTATCCAAGGGTATGGCAAAACATAGATGAAAACCCTCAGGATCTATTTTTGGGGACTTATTATTTTCATCAACATTATAAAAAGAAATCAGAAACCTCAAAAAGTTTTTCATTGCCAAGAATATGACAGTTTTCATTGACCAAAACCTTATTGACTTCAGCATCAGTCTTAGTTAGGTCAATGGCATGGGTCTCAACATGCTTGCTTTCCTCCTTCTGGGATGCTTGGTATAAATCAACCAAATGTTTGGCCGTACGACAGGTACACGACCAATGACCAGTCATTCCACAACGATGACAGGTACTATCATCATGCTTCTTCATGGGCTTTTTACCTTTCGGGTTGTGTGGGGAGTTATTTATATTACGGTTAAATCTCCCACCACCCTTACGGAAAAAATTCCTATGCCTGCGCTCACGGCCTCTAGGACGGCCAACATTCTTACTTGAGCCGGCATTTGCTTCAGGAAATGCCTTAGAGCCAGCAGGTCTTAAATCATGATTTTTAAGCAGCAACTCATTTGTTTGTTCTGCAGTCAACAGGACTGAGATCAATTCAGAATATGTTTTAAACTGGCGCTGCCGGTATTGTTGTTACAATACAATATTCGAAGCATGAAAGGTGGAGAATGTTTTCTCTAAAAGCTCAACCTCAGTAAGCTTAACACCACAAAGTTCAAGTCGTGATACAATATTATACAATGCCGAATTATAATCGGACACGGACTTGAAATCCTGCAACCTCAGATGTTGCCAATCATATTGTGCTTGAGGGAGGATAACAGTTTTGGTATGATCATACCGCTCTTTCAATCTTGTCCATAAGATCAAGGGATTTCGGACAGATAGATATTGAACTTTTAGGCTATCACTTAGATGCCGACGGATAAAATTCAAAGCATTTACCTTATCTTTATCATTAGCATTTCCATTTTCACCAATGGTAGCTGCAAGACCTTGGCCTTGGAGATGCAGTTCAATATCGAGACACCATGACAAATAGTTATTGCCACTTACATCCAAAATTTAGAATTTGGGCTTTTCAATATTTGTCATAATTCTGAAACGAATGGTCTCAATTAGGTTGACAACTTCTGGTGTCAAAAATGTTTAGAAGTAAATCTTTACACAATAAAAATTCAAATTATCTAGTGTAAAGAAAAGATTAAATAAAATAAATTTTTGTATGGAATCAAACCTTCAGAATTTACCAAACTTCAAACTTGCTTCACTTTAGAACACTCGTGCTGATAACGTGTTGTAGAAAGTATGTTAATTAAAATTGGAACAAGAAGCAAGTATGAACAAGGAGAGAAAGAGAGAGAGAGAAAGAGAAAAATGAAGAAACGATCAGAAGATATATATATTCTCTCTTCATTCTCATTCTTCAATTTATAATCGAAATAATTACTATGCAAATTTTAAAAAATTATACATGTGGGTTCCATGAATAGTGATATATACTATTCATCAATAGTAATATGTACTATTCATCCTGCAGATTTTCACATCTTAGACAATTTGTACAACTTGTATTTATCCACTTTCATAACAATAAATACATATATATATATATATATATATATATGGAGAAATCAAATAACTCCTTACTTGATCCTTTTAATATTAAAAATAAAAACTCCATATTTTGTCTTTAATCGAAAGTAGCAAAGTAGGTCCTAATTAAATCTTCCAGAAAATGATTGTCTTTTGCTGCAATTACCATATTGGGTTTAAACTTCAAACTAAAGTCAGAAAATTAAGTTGACCATCGTGACATACCCTTCTTCGGATAGGACAAATAATTACAAAACTATTCATAATATATTAATGAATGAGATTAATCAGTAGGTTGGCTAGATATTTCCCACCTTGAATAACCATATGATTCATTAACTCTTTTTTTTTCCTAAATGAATTAGTGTATATATATATATATATATATCTGAAATTAATCAACTGTATACGATGATAAAAACTTATATTAAACAGAAATAAGTCTGGGGCTAAACACCCCTACAATAACGTAAGTAACAATAAACTAAGTTCAGGAGGAAGACTTTCAAAAACGATAAATCCTGCTGAAGAGTATAAGCAATATTAGCAAGAAAGTCAGCACATTAATTAGATTCCCTAAAACATTTCTTAACTTGGAATTGCTGGAACCTATGGAGCATAGACCTGCAATGGTGAATAACAAAAGAATTGGAGCATAGACCTGCAATGGTGAATAACAAAAGAATAATGATGATTGCTTTGTATCCCCTTTGTAATGAAGTCATAGATAATTTGAGAATCAGTTTCAATGATAATATTGGTGATGCCTCTTTCTAACACAAGACTAGAGCTGTCCAAGGGCCGGGCTATCCGTCCAAACCCGTAGGCTCTCCCGATATTTAGAAGAGTTTGGACAAAATTTTTAATTTCGAGAGCCGGGCTTGGTCATAGGTTAAAAAACCAAGGCTCGGCCCGGCCTGAATTACTATTCATTTAGTATAAATATATTTTTATATATTTATTTTATTTGTTAATGTGGTATTTTCTTTATTTTTACTATATATGATATTGATATTTTTAAATATTATTAGTATTTAGACTTTGTTAACTTTGCAAAAATTATTTTAGATGATATTTTCTTAAATGTGTTGATTTATTTTTATTTATATTATAAATTAATATAATTTAATTTTTAAAATTAGTATACGAAAAAAATTAAAAACGGGCTTTTGGACGGGCCTTGGACTTATAGAAATATTTTAGGGCCGGGTTTGGACAAAAGAAGATGCCTGATTAATCAGGCAGGGCCGGGCTTGGACAAGGAAATCTTTTACAAATTCTTGCTTGGGCCTGGCCCAGCCCGACCCATGGACACCTCTACACAAGATTGATTCTATCATAAATACCCCAATTTTCAGCCACAATGTCACACCCCAACCCGAAGGGTTGAAATATGACAATTGTCACGTATTAAGAATTTCGAATGACTTACTCACCAAAAATTCTAAGTACGCAAGGCTTATGGTTCTCACAACCCATTTGCGATTAAATAGAATTTATCAAATATAAAAAATTTCATATTAAATCACATCGAAAGATAAAATATTACACAATGATGAAATAAAGTCCTTTCTGTAAAAAGGTACTAAGTATAAGGGAAATATCTCATTAAGTATTTAAATACATTAAAAGTGAGCAGTAACAAAATAATACTGGTGGATCCATAACTAATTTATAAAGAAACTTGACCACATACTTGATGAAAAGATTGGCTCCGGTCGAGTTGCTCCTCCGGGCATTCCACTTTCTATTTAACACTACTGGCCTGAAAAATTTTTATAAGGAAAACGGGATGAGAATATTTTCTGTAACTAGTGAATGAGACCAGATTATAAAATACAACACAAACATGCAATTTCATCGTAAAATAATTTTTTTAACTATGAGAAATTTAAATAAAATTTTCGGTATAAAGTTTAGATTTCTATATTTTATAAAATTTTGACTAGTGAATTAAATTGAGTTTTAAAAGGCATACCAAAACACATTGCTCATAATTAGCATAGGCCTTCACCACGAGTGGTACATGACTCTGTCCATAGTACTCCCATTGGGTTGCATAATCACTATCTCAGACTGCGCAAAACCCTTGTACCATCCACCCCCAAATGGGAGTGAAAGCCTACTCACGCCGCCTCCATAAGGTTGGACCGTAAGAGGCGTCACTGCAGTGATTAACATCTCATCCACCATAATCATAAAGTAAAACAATATAGTTTAGTTGTATATCATTTGGCCAACTGGCCTATCATCGAAATCCAATCCAAAAGCATCAATTTTTGTTAATTTCATCACATGTCTAAGCATTTAATTGTAAAAATCATAGATTAAACTTTTAAAAATCATAGATGGGATAAATTCATATTGAGGTCGTAATATTCAAGATTCATAAATAAGTAGCAATCATCATAATTCAATTTAAATCAAAAATCAAACCATTGCGTTTAAAAACAGCTTAAATAGCAAAACATTTATTTAGGTCCGTAAAGTCCCACTCACTAATATAGGGAGGGTGTGCACTCCCTTCAATCCTCTCCTTCCCCTTTCTTTGGAAAAGTTTCACCGCTTATATAATTAGTTACTCAAAGTGTTAACACTAGATATAGTAGGAAAATGGCAATTTGAATTAGTTATTTAACTAGTTTGCCAATTTGGGTATTTGGTGCCTAATTTGAGTTTTAGTAATTTAAATAGCGTGGTTAAGGTATGAGGAAGTTTGTTTTGATAAACAGTCTGTAGGAACTTTCTATTTTGCCTAAAAGTCTAAAACAAAAAAGTTTGATGATTTTACCCTTACATGAGGTGATTTTCGGCCTATGAACTTAATATGTAGAAAATTTAGCCAATTTAGTTTTTTAAGGTTTAGGCATATTATTAAAGCATAATGATCACAAGGAAGCTAAATTTATAGGCTTAGATTAAGGTTTAAAATTTAAAGTAAAGCATTTAAATTTTTCCATAATTAGACTAACCATTCATATAAATTTCTCACTACATTTATAACTTGTATAGGCTTTGAATAACATCCAATTAAATCTTTATACTATATTTGTCCAAGAGGACTACATTATAACATAAACTAGGTTTATTTTATAACTATGAAACTAAATTTATTTCTATCCTTTTCTTAATTTATATTTCTTTCTAATCTTATTAAATTATCATTTATAAAATAGTATGTTAATGCTCTTTGGTAAAATACTATATTTTTTCTAGGATGATAATTTACTACATTAATTTATCTAACTAGGTTATAGTTAGTTATGGAGTTTTTCATTAAATTAGCTATTTCTAATTTCAAATAAACATCTAAGAATATAATTTACTAACTGACATCTTAACTTCATTAGATAAAATATTATAGGGTATTTGGAGTCATAAATTATATTAATATACGTGAATAAAATCTACAAAATAAAGGCTTTTAAGGAGAATTTGCATATCTAGTTGAAAATAGGAAGGAAAAGAAGGAAAACTCCTTAAAATTTTGGATTGAAATAGCTTGAAGAAATTTAAAGATCAACTCTTGAAATTCTTTGTTGAGGTATTGAATTTTTAGGTTTTGATGGAGGTTTTATTAATTGGGAAAGTTTGATAGAGTATTTTTGGAGAGGTGGTGGATTTGGAAGTTGAAGAAATGGATAGGAATTTAGAGTTGGAAGAAAGAAAATTATGGGAGGAAATGCAGAAGAAAATTTCGGCAAGCATGGGGAAAAATGAAAAAAAGTGAAAACTCTTGTTTTTTCTAGAAGAATCAAGACACCTTTAAAATGACAAAAATACCCTCCATCAATTTTATAAATTTTGATTATGTCCCATGAAAAAAATTAGCAAGTTAGGAATTTTATGAAATTAATTAGAAACTAAGGCTATATTTGGTATGAGAAAACATTTTCTGTTTTCATTCTCTAAAAAATATAAAGAAACTAGCATGTAAGATATGTATTGTGATGGGAAATGTATATATGTTTTAGAAAATAAAAATGAAAATGGATCTAGAAAAGAGATTAAAAAAAATTTGTTCTCAATATTAAGTCCATTTTCATTTTCATTTTCTAAAATATACATACATTTCTATAAACTACATATATCTTATATGGTGATTTCTTTGTATTTTTTAGAGAATGAAAACAGAAAATATTTTCATATACCAAACATAGCCTAAGTTACTCTATAAAAGAAAGACCAATTAATCAAAATAACTATTCAATTTGACTATCTAAATGAGTTTATTCTAGAAAGTTCAAATATATTGTTAGATTTCTCAAGGGTAAAAATGAAAATTTTTGCTCTATAATTTCACATAGTAACTTGACAGTTTTCAAGTTTGAGCAGTGTATAATAGGATGGAACCCTCCAATATTGTAAGGAAAAATCATTTTCAATGATTAAAAATTCGATTTGTGAATTTATTAATATTTATGAAAATGCCATTAAGTTTTATGATATTTTTTCTCCAACTTAGGATGCTCAGAAAATTAGTGAGATAACTTCGAATATTTTAAGACACACTAAAGAAGATAACTTGGTGGTTGAAGAGGTCATTTATACTCTCGATAAGACACACGAAATTTTTGAAAAATTATACAAAAGGTTGACTTTTACGTCCTAAGTTAGAATTTGTCTTGGGTGTTTGGAAGCCTAATTTTTCAAAATGAGAAAAATTTCACTAGCTAAAAGTTATTCTTATTCTTACTCAGAATACCTCTACATATATACTAAATATAAAAACTTCTACTACCTAAGTATACGACTCTAAATTAAGTTATTCTAGGACTAGGCGTTACACACAATGCTAGAAGCAATACCAATCCTCCTAACATATCCATAGCACCAATTCCCATATTCATCTCGGATGATTCCTCCTAAACCAGCCCTACCAGGGTGCCTTTACCTGCATCATCAACATTTAATTTGTAGAAGCCATTAGAGGGGGGTCCCATTTGACATTAATTGCGATTTTCTGCTAGTAGCCAAGACTTTCCCCATAATAGCACAATATTCCATTGCTCTCACTTTTATATTTTGACAGCAAACTGGTAAAGGGATAGTCTTTTGCTGAAAGAGTAAATTGTTTCTATTCAACCAGATATGCCATAAAATTAAAGGGAAATAAACTGACCAAGGAATCGAAATAGATGGCCATATTCTATCATCAGAACAATTATCTCTAAGTCATTGCACCAAATTTTGTGTAAAAATCAGAGCTGTCAATATGAAAAGAAATAATGAAAGAATTCTAAACGTCCTTGGCCTTAATTTAGGGATGGCAATGGGGCGGGACGGGGGCGGGGATCGCATTATCCACCACCGCCCCGCCTAACACATCCCATGCCCCGCGCCTCGCCCCGCCCCCACGTTATCAATTATGTTTTGTATACCACAACCGCTACCGTGGTTTTTACTCACACCTCGCCCCGCTCCACCCCGCCCCGCCACTTTTCATATTCAACAATAAAATCAGCATTTTTTTCACAAAAAACAGTCACGCAACTACATGACTTTGAAACCACGGATGCTATGGTTAAATTTTCATGCTAAAACTCAAGAATGTTTCACCAAACGGATATTTTTACAAAGAGTGGATGTGGGCTATACATTTTTACAAAGGAAAAATAATGGTGATGGAGTTGGGACTTGGGAGATGAAGAAAGAAGAAACGAAGAAGAAACCTTAGAAGCAATGGCAGATATAAAAGAAAGAAAGAAAGAAGGCCAATAGAAAAAGAAAGAAGAAGCGTAGAAGATGTGTAAGAAACGACAAATAGAAAAGAAAGGGTTTAGAACAAAAGAACTTGAAAGAAACCTAAAGTCAAATAAATATATATATATAAGGGTATTTAAATAATTTTCTCATCGGGGCGGGGCTGGGCGGATTTAAGACAAGTATTTACCATAACCGCCCTGCCCCGTTCTAAAATGAAAAAAGCCCCGCCCCGCCCTGCCCCATCCCCGCTTTCAAAAAAAAAAACTGCCCCAAGCGGGGCAGATCGGCTTGGAAACCCAGATCGGGTCGGATCTTGCCATCCCTACCTTAATTAACACAATCCCTGATGAGATGAATAGTGGTTCCCCTTTCTTCTAGGCAGCTAGGACATAAAGGATTTATTCCCAACCCTCTGCTAGCAAGGTTATCATTAATTAGCTCAATAGTTAAGACCAAAATTTTCCACTCTATCCATAAATACAGCCAGCAGAAGGCCGTCAATTTGCATAGTTTTGAGTGGAAGTAGCTAGGAGGCCGTATAAATATTTGAATGTTTGTTATTAGCCACACCATGTCGAATTATCCCATAGGATATGGACTTGTTCTCTTGTTAAAATCAAATTAAGGCTATGTTTGATACATAAAAACAATTCTGTTTTCATTTTCTAAAAATACAAAGAAATCATCATTTAAGATATATATAGTTTATAAGAATGTATGCATGTTTTAGAAAATAAAAATAAAAATTGACCTAAAATTCGGAACAAATTTTTTTTAATCTCATTTCTAGGTCCTTTTTCATTTTCATTTTCTAAAACATGCATACAATTCCTCTCACAACATATATCTTATATGATAGTTTCTTTGTATTTTTTAGAGAATGAAAATAGAAAATGTTTTCACATACCAAACATAGACTAAATTTCTCAATGAAGACCAAAATAAATGCAATTTGATTGGTAGTTTAGTCTTATTAACTACCCCACTTTCCTTTTTTCTCCCCTTATATTTAAATTTCTGTGAGCAATCAAATTAATCATCATAAACTAGCAAATGGCCCGCGCACTTCGTTGCGAGAAATTAATATATACATTTTATATAGATAATCGTATATGTTTATATGTATATTTATATATGTATGTATTTAAATGTATATATATACCATAAGTAAACTAATGAAAAATTGTGCATATACAACATATATATAGTTTAACACTAAAAAAATCTCAAAACCATATAAAATCTTAAAAGGACCAAAACTCATAAAGTATAAAAAAATCCAAAAAAAAATCCAAAACTCAAAATCTATAAACTTGATCACTACTTCCATAGATCTCACCAAAACATATTGAAATATCAAATAAGTTCCACTTAACCCATTTCATAAATAGCCTAAGATGACCTCAAAGTTAAGAAAATAATGAGTAATTGTCATTTCTAACTCAACTTTAAATAGTATTATATGTATGCATATATATATATATGTATATTGTATGTATTTATGTGTGTGTATATATATATATACATATATATATATATATATTAGTAGCATTTATAATATATAATAGTTTTTATATATAATAATATAATAATGATTGTGTATGTGTATGGGGAATAGATTAAAAAAATAGTGGAATGTAAAATGACTAAAAGCCCATAGTAAAAAATAGATAGAAAAAGGGGATTTGAGATAAAATGGGTAATTTTGTAAACTCACATAATTTCTTTTATATAGTAGTATAGATTTACCCACCCATTCTAGATTCTTCCACACCAATAAAAATAAGCCCCTTGCCTTTTTTTTCTCCCTAGCCAGTCATCTCTTCTATCTTGATCCACCTACGTCCTTTTTTGTCTTTTTTGCTACCAAAGAGCCAAAACAACATCGTTTTGACATTGCCATTTAAAAAAAATGAAAAGTAGAAGAAAATGGAGCAGCCAACGTGGCATAGCTCCCAAGCCACATTTAGGGTTTCCTCTTTATAGTAAGCTAGCAATGGACCCGTGCTTCGCTACGGACGCGAGAATTAGCATGTTAATTATATATAGATATTATATAATTTTATGTATATATATATATATATATATATTATAAGTAAATTTTTGAAAATTGATATATATTGTAACAAAAAAATGAGTGCATATATAGAGCTCAGGAAAATAATTAATACTTATAGTCAATATTACAAAATCACACGACAATATTACAATACTAATTTTATATGTATTATTATATTAATAATTAATAGTTAATAATTAATATTAATTAAATAAATTATAATTAAACTATTAAAAAAGGATAGTGAAAAATATATGATATATAGATATGTATAATATATAATATTTAAAGATATTAATATATAAAAATATATAATATAAAAAAATTAATAAGATATTAGTTTTTTTGTTAGTGAAATGTGGGGTCTAAGCTTTGAAAATAAATAAAATTAAATAAGAAAAGTAAAATGACTAAAATATCCTTACCTTTTAAAATAAAATTGATGAGAATGATGATAAAAAGGGTATTTTAATAAATTTACATATTTTCTTTATGTTTTAGTATGTTTTAGTATAGATATATAGGAGTAGATAAATTGATAAAATAGAATCATTGTGTACGGGGGGAAGAGAAACTCAATAATAATTGCATGACACTTAGAAATAAGGGACATACAATAATAATTAAAGTACAGTGTGTAATTAATGACCATTATTGGCCAATGGAATAAAGTTTCCTTTTATAAGCTCCCTTGGAGATTATTAGAAGTTGAAATATATGTATGAGCTGTGAATTTTGAAATTTCTTTTTTTTTTTTAACGTAGGTCCTGGTTATATCCCATATAACTTACCTCTTTTATAAAGGGGAAAAAAAAACAATTAAAAGAGATTAACTTTAGAAGTTGTGATATAGTTATAATAGTAAAAATTCATTAACATTATATTTGGTATGAAGAAAATAAGGAGAAAAAAAAGGTTGTGAAAAGAAAACGAGTGAGGAAATATAACTTACCTTTATTTGGTTGGATACAAATGCACATAAATAAAGAAATATAAGGAAAATAAGAGGGTCTATTTTCTTAGAAATTATTTCCGTTCAAATTGTGTAGATATATGAGGAAAATAAAATGGTTGTTGAGTCTAATACATGAAAATAATTATTACACTCTTAAAATTTATTTCTAATTACAAAATTTATTATTATAATAAAAGATATTGAAAGCTAAAAAGTAAATAATTGTAAAATTATCATATTAATTAAAATAATTTTTTTACTTTCATACTTCTTAGTTATTAAACAAAGGAATAATCAATTTTTTTCTTTCTTTCTTATTTCTTTTCTTACTACCAAACATGAGGAAAGAAATATAAAACTCTATTTGGTATGAGAAAACAGAGATGTTTTCTGTTTTTATTTTCAAGGAGAATGAAAAATATCAATGAAAACATGTTTAGTTGAAAAATTAGAAAATGTTTTATAAAAAATGAGAATGAAAATGATGTGATAATAAAAAACAAAAAAAAGATGTTTTCACAGTTTCCTAAAAACATGAAAACACGGGATTTTATATATTTCTTTTACTTACACACTAATCGAATCCCATCAATAACATTATATTTTTTTTTTCATTTTTCTGAGATTATGTCTTGAGCCCAATGCTGCCTTCATGGCCACGTCCCTGGGCCCAGTAGGATAATAAATACCAACAATATTTCTCTAAACTCCATTTTTACGATAGGTTTTATTTTTCTAAATTCTAAATTCATTTTTCTGTGCCAAATATGTTTTTTCTACAATTTAAAAAATGAAATAATGATTTAGAAAATAGAAAATGAAAATTATTTTTAAAAAATAAAAAAATATTTTCACATATCAAATATAACATAAATTCCTTTCTTTTACTATTTCTTTCCCTTCTGCCAAATATAGATTAAAAGAGCTTTATTATTGTAATTTTGGTCAAGCAAATTAAAGATTGGTTTGATGATGAGATTATAATTATCTCACAGCCTCACAGCTGATTTGCCTCTATCCTTTTTCATGATGACACATAGTGTTTGAAATTTGACACTTACAAAGCTTCATTTTATACATAAGCAAAACCACAAAAGATCAGTTTGTTTCTCTCTATGCAATAGAGAAAAAAGGTCACTCTCCTTACACTCATCAAGTTAATTTGCTCTTGCCGAACTGTTAATCATGGAGGTCAAGGACCATGAACCGGCAGCAAAGTCCCCCACCATGAGAAAAGCTCTTTTAGTAGTAAACTGCTTCATCCTCTCCATAGGCAACTGTGGCGGTCCACTTATGATGCGGCTCTACTTCCTCCATGGTGGAAAACGAGTCTGGTTCTCCAGCTGGTTAGAAACCGGTGCTTGGCCTATCATCCTTTTCCCCATCGCCTGCGCATACATGCACCGTTGCAGGACCCAACCCGGGTCCAAAACCAAGTTCTTCTTCATCAAACCTCCCTTGTTCATCGCGTCCGCGGTGATCGGAGTCATTACTGGCCTCGATAACTACTTCTACGCCTACGGCCTTGCCCGTCTCCCGGTTTCAACTTCTTCTTTAATCATCGCCTCGCAGCTGGCTTTCACGGCCGGGTTTGCTTTCCTTCTGGTGAAGCAAAAGTTCACATCTTATTCCATAAACGCCATCTTTTTGTTGACGATAGGAACGGGCGTTTTGGTCCTGCATACTAGCGGCGACCGGCCAGCGAACGAATCGAACAAGGAATACGTTTTAGGTTTCCTGATGACCCTGGCTGCAGCGGCTCTTTGTGGGCTCATTTTGCCGTTGGTGGAGTCAATGTACAAGAAGACAAAGCAAGAACTCAGCTACGCCCTGGTTTTGGAGATTCAGATGGTGATGTGTTTTTTTGCTACTGTATTTTGCACCGTCGGGATGCTGGTTAACAATGATTTCAAGGTTTTGCCCTCTGTCTGTTTCTTTGCTCTCTGAAATCCTACCGGCCAAATCTATTATTAATTATTATTGTCATTATAGATTAGAATATTCCATTTCTTTCTAAGTATGATATTGAATATACTTAGAAATCTCTCTTTACGGCACCCGGTTGTCAAGTTGATGCTAGCTACGAGTATTGGCTTTTTGTGTGTATGGCTTTTCAGTGTGATTAGTTTTTCTTTTGGTGGTGGCAGTGGTGTGTATGGCTTTTCAGTGTGATTAGTTTTTCTTTTGGTGGTGGCAGTGGGGCTGGTTTATTCCAACTACATTATAGATGGAGAAGGCATATTTACAGAGTTTTATCTCTTGTTGGAGCTCTCTCTCCTTTTGTTTTGCTGGTTGTTTTTTTGATGATTGTGAGAGTGAAGATTTTTCTCACCTCATGAGCAAGGGGTGTTTTGGTTGATCTTGCTAGAGTGGAAGGCGGAAGGGTGACAGAATGATTACTTTTTTTGTCGGTTCTTTTACTTTGTTCGAGTCATTTTCTGATTAATTTTCGTCTCTTAGTCTATGATTTGTTAAATTTGGATGTTATGTTTCGTGGTGTTATTCTCGTTCTATGATTCTATCAATAATAAAATTCTACTGCTTTTAAAAAAAAATGATATTAAATATACTCCAACTATAGTTAATGCAGATGCCTGGAATCTACTGTATATGTACTACTATATATGTATGGTTTAATTTAATTAATTTCTAATTCTTGTTGTTGGGATGAAAAGGCGAGTACCACTTCAAAGCCACTTTTACAAAGTTGATAGATATCCGTAATGTCTTTTCTAAGTCAAGTTAATTGCTTAGATTGTAAATTACAAAAGCCAACCTTTATTATGTATCAATCTTGAATCTTGATCTTGCTAAGGGATTTTAAAGGCATGATAATGATATTGGCTGGCAGCAGTTCCTAACAAAGATATCAATCTATTAGGACAAATTCATAAAAGGTCAAAACATCATATGTGATCACATAAAAAAAAATTAGGGTCTAAACTTTATACCACGTGTAAAATTATGATGATTGACTTGATTTGACACATTAAACGAAATTTTTAGGCGAAATGACATTGAGCGAGTTAGGAACCATTTTCGTAATTTTTTTTTTTTGAAAAGCAAAAGAGATTTTATTAAAGCAAAGGACTAGGTACGTAGAAACATTTTTGTAATTAACTAGGCAATAAGACATTTTGCAGTTAGTTAGATTGTTGGTAAAAAATTACTATTTAATTATTAAATTTTAGTGATTCGGGTTCAATCTCCATGAGTTAATTACTATCTCAAATATATTAACTATTATTCTTTTTTATCATTTCGTTTTTTGGGCTCAATTAACCCATTTATTATTTATTCTAGCCATATATGTTATACTATATGAACATCAAAATTAATGTTGTACATATATTTTCAGGTGATAGCAAGGGAAGCAAGGGAATTCGGGCTTGGGGAATCAAAGTATTATGTTGTTGCAATTTTGAGCGCAATAATATGGCAATGTTTCTCCTTAGGAGCAATAGGAGTGATCTTTTGTTCTTCATCTTTGCTATCGGCCATTGTAATTGCGGTTCTGCTACCTGTAACAGAGATTTTAGCGGTAATTTTCTACAAAGAAAAATTTCAAGCAGAGAAGGGTGTGTCCCTCGCACTGTCACTCTGGGGTTTTTTCTCGTATTTTTACGGTGAGATAAAGCACAGCAAGAAACAGGAACCAACTACCGAAACAGAATTGCCACCAGTTCCCAATCGTCAAGGGGGTGTCTAAATATAGTGGGGATCCCAGCCAACTCCGAACTTACTTGGCTAATAATTGGGTCGGAATATTACTCCTCGGTAGATTTGCAAAAATGAAGATAGAAATTTATCCTAGTTAGACAAGGAATTACCTTTGCATGTTCTTAGTGAAATTTCGATTTTCTATCAATTCAGGTTATAAAAGCACGGGGAATTCTTAACTAATACTATATTATTAGATTCCTGGTATGTTCCTTCTCCCTTTTCAAACTTAACATGAAAATGTTTACATGTATTCTTATGTATGAACATATATGTACTTGTATATACCATTATTCTTGTTACGTTCTCCTCAAGAATGCATGAATCAGGCTATTTGACTACATTCTTAATCCCAGAGAAAAGAAAAAAACTGTTCCGTAGCAGCGATATCCTGGTAAAACATCCTCAGACCCTGAATCAAAACCTTTTACACAGAGCAAAAACAACAATATCAATGAGGATTCAGGTGGCTAACTAATTAAGCTCCAAGGATATGTTCGCACCATCTAGAACAAAATACAGGTTGCCAATTACCCTCGAATTCTATCCGTGAACTTATATTGGTGGAAGAATCGATGAATGAAAAAAGAACAAGGATACAAGAAAGATGAATTTGCCTTTTTCATTTTTAGATTGGTTAAAAAGATAGCTGTATACAACAATTATTATGTGCATGTAAACAGCTAGAGAACTATAATATGACCAAAACAGAGAAAAAAGAAAAAGAAAAAGAGGCATTTCTTTGATGTCCAAATAATTGGTAAGAGAATTGAAGCCTTTAGAAACAGCACAAGGACTCCCAAACAAAAAGGCGGAGGCCCATTTTCTATATCCTCCATTGACATGCATATCTTCACTGGTTTGAGTCAGTTGTCTTGTTCAGGAAGAGCAGGATTAACAGGAGTACAAAGAACCTAATCACAATGTTAGGACCCGTCGCATGCTCAAGAATTGTCTCCCACCTGTAAGTTCAACCAGGGGATAGCTGCTGATAAAGCCTGTTGTCCGTTTCAGGGTCTTCATTACAATCAAAATAATTACTGTAGGACCCATTGTTACGCAGCAAAAGCTCAGGAAACTGATGCATGCTAGTTAAATTCCACATCTGTTGAATTCAAACCAACTGCTCAGAACCAAAGCTAATCTAAAATCTACTCAAGTTAAAATAAACCATATTCCAAGAGCATGCAAAGCAGAAACATGACGACATTCCCAATCACAAGGTTGGCTATCAGCTTAAGTACATGCGGATGCAAAACAGATATTACATGAATAGCTAAGATTGCTAGGATGAATTTTTCAAAATTTGGACCCGTCAAGTTGATGATGTAAATGAGTTTCGAAGGAGCTGGGATTATCAGATAACAGGCGTTAGTAATGTACACTTACCAGTTGCCTTCAACAGTGCTGTCATTTTCATTATTAACTTCCTCCTTCGCAAGATCTTCTAAAATAGCACTCTGCGGCCTGCCGTTCATGTATTGTACTGAAAGAGGAACTAGGGAGGAAGAAGAACGTGGCAGAATAAAAATTAGGAATGTGCTTTTTCTGAGAATCTAGGTTACAAAGAACTCAGGCTTCAGTAGTAATGATCATACAATTCAACATTTTCACATTAGCATATTTGCCTAAAGATGCACTAAAGATAACCTCAGTTTAGGTAACTAGGTCATATTCATAATATAAAAGCAAATTCTCTAGTTTTCATACGGTATCAACAATAAGCTCAGGTGATGAATGCTTGCATTCAAACATAGCAATAATAACAACTCATGTAACTGACTACTCTGATATCTTTGGATTGATAAGACAGAAAGGAAGGGCAACCAAATTATCAACCACCCTTCACCCTGGGTTAGAACAGAGGCAATAATTTACAGCATCAATGGCCCACAGAGGGCATTGGGCTGCTATAATTCGAATTTTTCCAGCTAATAAACTCCAATAACTGGCTACTCATGAGCATCTATACCAATTCAGGATCCCTTAACTATTTAAGGTAAAACTTTCTATCTATGACCTGTAAGTTGACAGTAAAAGCATGTCATAGTCACGGAAGTAACAGGTGATCTCAAAATGAGTAATTATACTTGACAATATGATGAAAGTTTCAATTTTTCCGCAAAACAGAAATTCCCCATATGAGCAGAGTTGAAATCGAAATGATCCATTATTTTCAAGGCAATATGATTCCAAGAATCCACTTTGACTGGTATTGCATATTTAGCTTTCAATTTATCCTTTTAATGAACTGAGCCATTTGATTAAAAAGATCTTAGCTGATTATCCAATTTCACCTCCATGTTAGGAGAGGGGAAAAATAAGAAGAGAGTGAATTCTGTAAGTAGTTCACCAGGACACAATTTGAAGTTCATAGAAGTAGGCAAGGCATACTTCACACAGAGTTTGGTGCAATGTTCTCCAGACTGATGTATCTTCATATCATCAGTCATAAGTGTTGGGATAACTCAACCAAAACTAGGAGCTGAAATAAGCTAAAGGAAGCTTACGTGGGCAAATTAACACGAAACCGGACGTATATACTAGAAAGCCATCTTTGGCAAACCTGCAGGAACTCACAAACAAAAGCACAGTTATTGGCAGGAAATTGCACTAGAGAGTAAATACAAGCAGCAGCAAGAAATGCCGAGAGGAGGTGGGTGTGATAGGGGGAAATGATTAAACATACCTTTGCCTCTTAGAACCAAGTTCTCCATGTTGACATCCTTTCGGTATCTAAGGAGACCATAATTGCAAAGCACAAAATAGTTAACATAAAAAATATTGATTCATGCCAATTTTTAATAATTAAGAAAAAATTGCATTGAAATGTTCCTAAAGAGGCTATGAAATAACAGAATATTGCATGCAATATCTATATCAACATGACAATTTCGTGCCAGTTTTCGCCCATTAACAGGCCTAATCACGATAAGAATGAGGACCATATCCGATGATCTTTAAAGATTCAGTACTTACTTTTGCATAACTAAACTAGCTCCCCTAATACAAGAAAATTTTACAAAATGTATCTGCTAATGCCTTTCAGTAATCCTACAGAGGTTTAAATGCACCAAAAGAAACCAATGGCTTAAAAACTATAGTAATATTACTTTCACTTGAACCTTCCCTGACAGAGTAGGCACCTCGACTTTACCACCAAGGATTGCCTGTAAGAAATCCAAACCTCAATTATTGACAGAATTATTTGGATTCTGTAGTTAATCCAAAACACTGTTCAACAAGGTATGGTTGACCACACGAAATTTACTTAATAAGAAAGGGAGCAAGGATGCACAGACTTACAAAATAAAGAACATAATTGAAGTTGAAAAGGGAAAAAAAAAAAGAAAATAAAAGAGAGAAGATGAAAGAATTATACCAAAAGTTATGAATATGGGTGAAATTCTTACCTTAATAAAGCTAATATTAGAGTTCACATAGACATGTGCACCATCTCTAGCAAAGAGAGGATCCTCGGCGACCCACATACAATATTACGAAAGCAAGGACAATATATATCACAAACAGAAAATAGCATGTCATTTACTTCTGTACCATATATCACATATAAAGGCGTCAACCAGCTCAAATGAAAAAGAAAAGTACAGCCATATTAAAATGTGTACTACGCCGAGGATCAATCTAATGACTAGAATTAACCTAACTAAAGCTCGTAATTAAGGACATACGGCTAAGGGGTAATTTTTATAAAGCAAGTAATCAAGGATATAAGGGGTAACTTTTATAATTTGTATATGATGATACTCCAAACAGGGTTATATAAAATGATTAAATAGTCTTATTGTTCCTTTTTTTTTTTTAATAATAACCTTAGTTGTCAATAGAAAATGACCCTGGGCTTCACCTTGGGATCTTTAATAATTTTTAAATATTTAAATTATATTTTTTGAAAAAAAAAAGAGATGATTAATATAGGGATATAAGTAACACATCAAGATCAAAGATAGAATACAAAATACAGAAAGAACATAATTTTAATATATGCACAAAAAATGGTGAAATATATATAAATTCATCAATAATGCATATAATAATTATGTATGTACGTATATATATATATATATATATCTAAAAAAAGTTAAAAAAAAAACACTAAACCTTGAAAAGATTTTAATTCTAATTTCATCTTTGCAAATCGAAAAATTAAAAGTCAATAAAAAGTTAAGAAAAAATATATATGATTCAATAAATAAACTAAAAGTAATATATATTTATGTCTCATTATAAATTTTATATTCAATAAATAAGAAGTAGATAATATACCTATATCATATGATATTTTTATTTATATTTTTCCTCTGATAGTCAAACTTATTTCATCATTAATTAAAATAAAAAAATTAAAATAATTAGAAAAAATAAAACAAAAAATAAAAAACCAATTAAATTGAAAAAAAGAAATGAAGAAAGTAAATAATAATAAACTAAAATTAAATAAGTAAAGTTTATTTCTTTACTTAAAGAAAAAGAGAGGCCCATTTTCTTTATCCTCCGTTGAATGAGTTCAGCCCATTGTATTATTGAGGAAGAGCCGGATTAGCGAGCTCAGAGATCTACATTTTGCATAACAGAAAGAAAAATATCAACAAACTATTTTCTTGAGATGTATTTTCTCCATATCTCTGATCTCTCTATTTATGCAAAAGACCCATTCAAGATTCTTCTTGATGCTTTGATTGATATTAAAAAAATATCATCTAAACCCACTAAATTCTAATCAAACCGTAACCTCTAAAATAATTACAAAAGTAAACAACCAACTAAACTCACTCAAAAATCAGTTAGAAACCAAAGCCTTTTTTATCATTTCCATCCAAAGCCAACATTAAATTCAAACAAGAAATCAGAAAACCGACAACATTAGCCCTTTAGTCTTTGTCTCCATTGTCCTTTACTCTTCTTAACAGTCAAATCAAAGTCACAATTTTTGCACAAAAATCCATTTTGGTGGATCCTATCAGTTGAGGAAAGGGAAACAACAACAACCCTTAATTATTGCAGCTGAAAAACAATATTCTATGATTGCTATTTGAATCCTTAAATTAACAAGAAATATATGGAAAATTATTTTTTATTTTTATCTTTTAAAAAATATAAAAAAATCATCTAAAGTATGTGTTGTAAAGAAAAATATATACATATTTAAAAAAATAAAATAAACTTAGAAATGAGATTAAAAAAATTTATTCTTAATTTTAGATCTATTTTCATTTTTTTAAACATATATATATTTTTATAAATTATGCATATATTAAATGATGATTTCTTTATATTTCTTAAAAAATAAAAATAAAAAATATTTTCATGTACCAAATGTAATATAAATTTCTCACTTGATTTTTCTCTCCTCCTTTTTTTTCTTTTTATATTCTCTTGTTCCTCTTTCTTCAGTTTTTTTTGGCCTTTATTTCTTCTTTCACCTGCCCGATTTTGAAGTATGTGGTTTAATGTTGTAAAAAGAGTTGTTATATTTTATGACATTACTTACACGAATTAGATTTTTTTTTCAAAAAATGCCACATGGCCTTCGATATGCTGTGGCTCTGTCACATGGCAATGTTAGTGAATGTGGCATGCCACATCATGATGCCGTTGGTCATTAACGACAAAGTGACCAAAAAACACAATGTTGTAAATTTTAGTTACCAAATTGTTAATTTTTAAAGTTGAGTGACTAAAAGAGAAATCTATTAAAAGTTAAGTGACCAATGATGTAATTTATCCTATTAAATAATTGCTCTTAAAATATAATGGTCTCAATTCAAATGATACAGTTGAAAGCAATTTTTTGACATAAATCTCTATGTATCCTATAGTTACATTAGACTTATGAAATTGCTTTAATTGTCTGACGACCCAGTTTATAATAATTATTTATAATTAAAAAAACATTTATATATATAGGCTCAAAAAAATTAGATAAAATAAAATTATTTCTAACCAAAATGGATTCGACTTAACTCGACAATAAGCACTTCTACTTAATGTTTCCCCTACACTCCTTCAAGATGGGTACAAAAGTAATACAAATTCTCTACCTCATTTCAGTGCTCATACTTTATATCTTATATACCACTATAATCTGTCACATGTTTTATTTACTTAATTATATTTATTCCTTTTTTAGTTCTAAAAAAATAAAAAAATAATCATTCTTTTCTTTCTTTAAACTACAACTTAACAAAATAATGTCATAAATGTTCAAATTTATTCTAAAAATTGAAAATATTTTAATTTAGAGCTAAACTTTTTGTTATAAAGATTTTTTCTCTTTTTAGAATAATTTTAGAAACTATTATTTAAAAAAATCTTAAAATCAAGGAAGAAGAAAAATATATTTTAACCCTAAAATATCAATCAATATCAATATCAATATCAATACCTACTATGAAAGCCATTCCCATGGCTTCTTTGGCTTCAATTGCAAAAGTAAGAGCGTAATATTTTGACAATTGTCCATAAATTTTGAGGTTATTTAGTAATTAAAAGATAATATATGAGTAATTTGAGGTGGTTGGGCATATTTAAACTATTTTAAGGGTAAAAGTGAAATTTCAAACTTTTTTTTTAAGGCTAATTTAGTAACTAAGATGGTTATTTAGTTATTAGGTTGTATTTGGTGCGTAATTATGGTATTTTAATAATGCTTTTAAGGTTAATTTGGGGATTTAAGGTGGTTATTTGGTTATTAAGTAGATTTTTGATGGGTAATTATGAGATTTCAATGTTACTCTCTAGAGTTAAATTGGTAAATTAATATGATAATTATATGGTTATTAAAATTTTATTTGATGGGTATAATTATGAGATTTTAAGGTTAGTTTTGGGATTAATTTGGTGAAGTGAGGATGCTTAATTCTTTATTAAAGAGTATTTGCTAGTAATTTTTTTTGTCAAGATTAGTAAAATTATTTTGGGTATCATGATAAATAGAGTGTGACAATTAATAAACACGTATTTTAACTTACAAATAAAGATATAATGTTTATTTTTTTGCCATAAAAAGATATAATATGATGAAGCACTTTTATGAAATTTAATTAATACCTCAAATCTATAATTATACTATCTATGCTACATAAAGTTTAATGCAATATTTGATATATAAAATTTAAGTATTTATAAATCAATTTGAAATAAAATATGAATTGAAATTTAGGGTTTTTCCCCTTTACTTATTATTTTATGTGTGTATATATGCATAATGTATATGTAAATTTTTAACCTATGATATGATATTAAAGAATATTTATTTATTTATTAAATGTAAAATTGATAATATGATATAAGTATATTTACTCCTTATTTATTTAATTGAATCATATATATTGAATCATAACTTACAAATTTTCGATTTGTGGAAATGAGATAAACTTAATAATTTATTAGGTTTTAGGGATTTTTTTACATGTACATATATATACACACACACATATATTATTGTGCATTATTAATGGATTATATGTGTGTGTGTGTGTGTGTGTATATATATATATATATTGTTCCATGATATAATTTAATATCCATATCTATATCAATATCATACCCTCAAAATTAATGATATATCGATGGATATATCGATATCGCAAAAAAATGATAAAAAAAAAATTACGGATATTTATAGTAAACGTTGAAATTTTCAAATGCAATTTTAGCAAATGTTTATTTGCATATTTTTATATATTTTAGAGTTAAAATATCTTAATTAAATATATTTAAATGTAGAATTAATATACTAGTAAATATTAAATCGGTAAAAATATATGAAATATAATAAAAAAAAGACTATCAATCATATTTATAAAAATATATATATCCAATAACATCAAATATTACAAAGTTCATTAAATTGATAATATTTAATATCACATCGAATTCCTTGGAGGCTCATAATTGACCTAACTTTCAGTCCTAGGTTGAATTAAGGTATAATATTCAGACCAACTCATAAGTTTTGTATAATTACTGACATAATTCTACCCATGAGCAAAATATTTAGTTAAACTAGCTTGCAGAAGATATTCGTTGGGGGAGGGGGGAACTAACTAAAATCCACCAGTGGTTGGGCTGGTTACACTGGCTATGCTAGTTGACAATCATAAGAAGGTTGTTGTTTAAGGGGATAATATGATGGATACTGACTAGATGAATATGGCGCCCTATGATAATATTCCCCATATCTACCATTAGACCAATTTTCGGAATATGAGTCCATTGGTGCGTTATAACTTTGTTCTGTGATTATACTCATAGAGCCAAAATCATCAATAAAGTTATTCATACCTCTCTTCACCTTTTTACCTTTTGCTCCATGCCCAATTTTGCGAGACCCATGGTCCTCATCTTACATTGCATGTGTGAAAGTTGCTTCACACTGAAATGGACTTATTGGTCTATGATAATCACTTTCATATAAAGGATCATACCTTGCAACATTTTATGTTCCTTTTTGTCCACCCCCACCTTGAGTTCCTGTTGTTGTAGTCCTTTCTCCGTTTCCTCCATCATCATCACTATCATCCTCTTGGTTTCTTGAATAACCTTCGAATCTAGGTAGAGGATCAATGGTTTCTCTTCACCTTTTTACCTTTTGCTCCATGCCCAATTTTGCGAGACCCATGGTCCTCATCTTGCATTGCATGTGTGAAAGTTGCTTCACACTGAAATGGACTTATTGGTCTATGATAATCACTTTCATATAAAGGATCATACCTTGCAACATTTTATGTTCCTTTTTGTCCACCCCCACCTTGAGTTCCTGTTGTTGTAGTCCTTTCTCCGTTTCCTCCATCATCATCACTATCATCCTCTTGGTTTCTTGAATAACCTTCGAATCTAGTAGAGGATCAATGGTTTTATCTGATGAAGAGTCCAAGCCTACCTCTTCAGACAAGACTTTATTAACATCAATCCCATATTCTTGAGCACGAATGCTAATTTCTGGATTAGGCTTCTTATCATGACCATCTAAATGTACAGGTCTAATTTCACACCATACTTCTAAGCTTACATAGCCGTCAAATACCCGAATCAACATGCAGTTTACTTTAATTGAAAGCTAAGAAGGAGTAAAACAACATACTTACTTAGCTCAAGAGGTTGTTGCCAATATTTCTCCAAATTTTCAAGAGAAGTCCAAACCTTTAGCTTGAGATTGAGCTTAATTCACCAAGTGTCAACGCTAATAGCCACCAACATTGGATAGATCTCGAAAAATTATACTCCAATCCATCAAGAATTGAAGGAGAAATGAAATAAACGAAGTTTGAATATTAATAGAGAAAGAGGAAGAAAGAATCAGGAAAGGAAAGGGAGAAGGAAGAAGAAATGATTCTTCCATGCATTATTTGACCTATTTATACTACTTGACAAAAATGTCAATTTCATCCCCTTCTTCATTTCCTCAAATTTCAATTCTTACCACATGTTTAATTTAACACTAATTAATTTCTCCAAACCATACTTAAAAAAATTTTAATTTCACCATAAGTTTATTTATTGAGAGTTTAATACTATATTAGATTGGGGTTGGAGTCCACAAATATTCTTTAAACTAATCCTAAAAAAGATATTAACATAAGAAAGAAACATATAAAATAGTTCAATGCAATATAGTGATTAAATTTGAGTTTTAAGCCCGAACCTTCTACTTCCACCATAGATCTCAAGCAATTCTCTATTCGAGTCAAGATCCTAAATATTTTGGATCAAATCACTATTCGAGCCTGAAGGCATAATAATAGCAAATAATTTTTTTGTAATGTACTACTGATTTTTACGGATAAATAAAATACCTCAATTATATCACGAATATTTGAATATATTTACGGATATCCGGTAAAAAAATGATTATCGTAGATATATTGCAATATCGATATTGATATCGAATATATCGACGGATTATTGATATATCCATGGATATTGAATTCCATGGTTACATCTTTAATTTGTATGCAATATCAATATATTATTTATTTTCTATTCCATCTTTAATTTTAATATGTTATTTGTCTTTATAGTTCCTCTCAATTTATTAAAAAAATATACTTTAAATATTTTAAAATAAAAAAGTCCCGGTACAATGCCAGGTCAATATCTAGTATTTTAGAAATAGGACATTACGTGTTGTGATGAAAACATGTAATTTAATATCCGCCGATACATCGATATATTCATAATCGATATCGATATTGCATATTTTTCTGATGGTCTTCAAACCACAGGATATTCGTCGATATATTCATATATCCGCGATATATATTGTGATATTTTAAATATCTGTTAAAATGTCTAGTTCAATTTTGTAATCTGGTCCAAATGGTAAACCAATTTGAAATACTTAGGTGCTCAACTCAAATGGAAAATTGTTTGGCCTATGGTGGAAACAAAAGGTTCAGGCCTAAGTGAGTGTCAAATTCAATCACTTTCTTATATTACAAGATTCATTTAAGTAAAATTCAAAGTTGATGTCCTAAATACTAAAAAAGGTGCTCCACACTTGGACATTTTTCTTATTCTTAAAATATTAATAGGGATCTCTCTTTATTACATCGTGTATTGGACTTGCGATTACTTAATGACAAAAATTTAGTTAATGCAACATTAAACTTAAATAGTAACTTGGGAAGCAAAAAAATATATAGCACTTTATAAATTAATGTATATATTTTTTTGTTATGCTTTAATTCACACAAAGCAATGAAATCGATTAGCCCATAAAACTCTACAAAATCTCGTGTATTGTTACTATAACATGAAACTACGAGTTAGAGATATGGAAGTTGCACAAAATGAAATGTCAGTACTAGACCCATTGAATTGTCTTGATGTTACTATTGAAATTGGTGATAAAGATGAATATCCTCTTTTTCAATGGATTAGGCTTGCACATTTAGATGGCCGTGATATGAAGCCTAATCCTAAGATTAGCAGTCGTGCTCAAGAATTTGGGATTAATGTTGATAAAGTGATGTTCGAAAAGGTTGGCTTAGATTCTTTATCAGATGAAACCATCGGTCCTCCACTCGGATTCGAAGGTCATTTAATGAATCACGATGATAATGATGATGGAATAAGTGGGGAAAGGACTACAACAACAGAGACTCAAGGTGGGGGTAGAGAAAGAGCTACAGAATATGGTCCAAGGTATGATTTTTCATATGACAATGTCATTATAACCCATTAAGTCCTTTTACCTATGAGACAACTTTTATACATGATACACAAGATGAGGACCATGTGTCTTGTAAAGCTGGGTATGGAGCTAAAGGAAAAAAGGGAAAAAGAACTATGGGTAAACTTACTAATGATTTTGGCTCCATGAGCATAATCACAAAACAAAGTTTAGTCAATTATAATGCACCAATAAAACCAAATTTTGGAAATTGGACTGATGATAGATATGGAGAATGTCACGCCTCGACCTAGAGGGTCAGCCACGTGGCAACCGCCGCGTTGCTTCGAAGTACGTATCGACCGTTCACTCACCCGAAGCACCGCAAGGCATTAATTGAGTATCTTCGTTGTAAAATCATTAAAACTAAAATTTAATTAGAAAACATTTAATAAAATAATTAAATTTAAAAGATGTACAAGTGGACTATCTTAAAAAAATACCTACACAGCGGAAACTACAATTCCTAAGTCATCGACGCCTCTTAGTGAGCCCCCGATCTATCTGCTATCCTCGTACGCTGATCTGCCTCCATCCACATTGGATGTAGGTGAGTGACAGAGGTTCAATGAATCTTCATCAGGGGTTAGGGAAAAAAATGGGAAATCCAAAATATAATAATAAAATAAATATTTTTTTTCAAATCTCTTTTCAAATTCTCTTTTGAGAATTTGCTTTAAAACCATTTAAATAAATAAATAAATAAATATATAAACAAATGAGCTGGCCGCTAACATACTGAAGGCTCGACCCATCGGTCGTATGCCTCACTACACCGAGGGCTATCTCTTTTCTTTTTAAAACATTTTCACATTTTCTTTTTCTCTAGCCCGTTCCCTAAGTGGTGCTAGACGCTGTGGTGGAACATAACTACATCAAGCCCTGGCGAGTTACCCTACGCGCCTCTCCCAAGGTCTCCACTCATAGTGCCCTTCGATAGGCAGTCCACGGCTATTTGATTGCATGCCTCTCAACTCGGTCCACGCTCCCTCAAATCGGAGCCCCGAGGACATCTCTCAATCGCTCATCTCGCCTCCTATCCATTTCAAATATATATATATGTATAAATATATATATTTAAAACATACAAACATAAATATAAACACATACGCATAAATCTTTATTCTTTTCTTTGAAAATATCCCACTCTCTACATGGGCATATCACCAAGCAAATGTGTGTGTGGATTCCCCGTATCCCAAAACCTTTGAAAATCATTTATGTTTTTAAAACCTTTTTAAAACCTTTGTCTCCAGTGGCTAAGCAAAGAAATCTAAGCCATTCACAGTGTTGGGAGGCTTGTATACTCCCAAATGATCTACATAGACAAGTTTCTGAAGCATCGCCTCACTCGATTGTCCGGAAGCCTAATACACATAAATACGTGTTAGCATTCATAATCAAACTATGATGCACTTAAAAGGCTCTAGTATGACGTAAGACTAGGCTTGGATGTGATTCGGGGACTAGAAAAGTGTCTGGGAAGGTTCGGGGTCAAAATCAGACACTTTATGAAAAATTACAAAAATACTTATAAGGGCCCTTGGGCCCCTCGCCGGGACTGTGCCGGGCCCCGCGTGGGTTTGGGCTTAAAAAGCCACCTACACGGGTTGGGCTGAGTCTGACATGGGATTGAGCCAAGTCCTGCTCAGGACTTGGGCCAAAAGCCTATTTCCGCACGGGAGTGGGTCGACTCCCGCGCGGGAAACCAGACAGGGACTCGATCGGTTCCTTCTGCTTGGTCGGTTCCTTCTTAGTTTTCGCACCTGTTTCTCCTCCTTTCGATGCACAAACTTAGACATGCTATCATCACAATATCCACGACAACTTCATCGAAGCAAAAATGAGAATCATCAACTGAAAATCCGTAGATCTGAAATCTAAACTTAAATTGGCCAAAAAGCTAAACCTAACTTTAAACTCAGATCTCTCCTAAACCAATGCATGGAAATATGTGCAAACTTAATGTAACGTAGATCGAGGTAAATAGAATAACATATTAAAAACTCACTTTGTTTCGCTGGTCGATTTGTCCGAATCTGATAAAAAGGCAAGATGCCTCAGTTTAGCTCCAAAGAGAGAAAAAAGAAAAAGATAAAAAGAGAAATGAGGGGAAAGGCTTCGACCTCCCTCTATTTATAAAGGAGCCCGACAACGAGTTTACCAGAACCCCGGGTCAGACTTTCTCCCCTTTTTCTAATCTCTTCGATTCTCGGCCATTGGCTTAACTTTTCAATTTCTTACACTAATGGGCCCCATAACTATTTGTTATGGACTTAAAAGTAGTCCGATTAGTGTTTGGTTGTTTCCATACATGGTTAATTACTTTATCTTTTAACACCGTCTTATCCTAATTTTCACATCTCTTCTTAATCAGACACATCCAGACCGACGTATTATTAAGTTAATATGCTGTCTTATACTATTCTGTTTGTACAGAAAAGTTGGATTAGGTCTGGGTGTGTCAGGGAATATAATTATGAAGCATCATATTCATCAAGTCAGCATCCGTCAGATTATTTCTATGAATAACATACTTTTCATTATGATCAATCAGCACAACCATAAGTGAATTATGGTCACTTTCCTCGCCTTAAAAATCTTCTAGTAGCTAGTACAACTGATTATTATGCCCATGTGCACAATTATGTGAATAATTATAGAAATACCATGACTTGACATGAATATTACTACTATATTCAACCTACCGATGGAAGTCAGGTTAATACTTTTGAGCCTCTAAGAAACTCAATGTGGTGTTAAATGATGATGGAAACTTTGTAATATCAGTTAAACTTTGTAATATTTGATGTTGTTGGATATAAATATTTCACAAATATACTTGGTTATCTTTTTTTAATTATATTTCATATGTTTTCGACGATTTAAATATTTATCAATATATTAATACACATCTAAATATACTTTAATTAAGATATTATGACTCTAAAATATGTAAATAAATATATGATGAAATTTTATTTCAAAATTTCAACGTTTACTATAAATATCCATATTTTTTATCATTTTTATCACTTTTTTGTAATATCGATATTTTTTATGATATATCCGTAATTTTAAAGGTACGATATCGATATGGATATTGTTAGGAGCGGACTGAACTTTGTCCTGACTCCAAGGCCCACCACACATGACCCACATACATGGGCCGGACACCACTTGAAACCAAAAGCCTAAGCCATTAGTTTCATGGGTCCTCCATGTATATAAGTCACCTTAACATCACATCACTTTTGTGATGTGAGATCCTAATTGACATGTGCAACGACTAAGTCCCCCATGTCTAAGGAACTCTTCTGTGCTGCCAACCTACCCTCCCTGGGAAAGATGGCGAAACCAGGTCCGATGGCTTACTAGGTCTTACCACCGCACCACTAAGCACATTGACCCCTTCAGCTAGGTCAATCCGTGAACATTGCCGCACCAATCAAGTCTCAATCGGGCTCTGATACCACTTGTTGGGAGCGGACTGACCTTGTCCTGACTCCAAGGCCCACCACACGTGACCCACATACATGGACCGGACACCACTTGAAATCAAAAGCCTAAGCTATTAGTTTCATGGGTCCTCCATGTACATAAATTACCTTAACATCACATCACTTTTGTGATATGGGATCCTAACTCACATGTAAATACCTTAACAGATATCAATATCTAATTCTATGAATGTAAATTTTCTAGTCCATAATTGATGGATAGGTGGAACGCACTAATGGATTTTGTTCCCCATAATCTATGGATAAATAATATAGAGAGAATTCAGTTTTTTTTTTAAATATTCCACCACCATTGCCTCGTGGACCACGATGATATGGTCCATATGGAGAAAAAACTCCTTATTTTGTCCTTTTAATTAAAAAAATGTCCTTATTACTTTTGTCTTTAATTGAAAGTAGCTAAGTAGGCTCTAATAAAATCTTCCAGAAAATGATGGGCTTTCCCAGCATTTAGCCAAATTACCATACGATGGATATCGTATTAGCTTGGCCTGCAGGGTTAATTAGTATTCATTAGAGTAACTAACTAGCATCACCTCGGTAGAAGGAACGAAAAACGCAACAATAGAGTACTCCACCAAAACCAGACACCGTACATTTTCATTCACAAAAGGTGATGTGACTTAAAGCAGCCAGTCAAAGAGCAAAAGGCACCAAGCAAATCAGATCCAAACCGCATCAATCATAGGTCTCGCGAGTCAAAAACAATGAACCTGCAGCCATAAAACTGTCTCAATAGCCGAAACCTTCAAAGCAAATCCAAAGTAAGGCACTTCTTCATCATTCGGCCAAGACGCAAGTGAAGCATTAGACCACTAAACCTCCATTCATTAGGAAACATAGTGAAGGAGTGGATGGATTAATCTGTCAACACCACTCTTAGCAAGGCAATCTGCCTTACCATTAGCCTCTCTAAAGTATGAATAATATCGAAACTATGGACCCTGCTTCTCATTACTGTAATGAAGTTCACCCACTTACGAAGTTTCCATGGAGAGGAAGATGGATTCGACACTCATTTAACAGCATTGTCATGTAAGGAGAGAAGCTAATGAGTTAATTAGCACATGCACATCACCTAACTAGAATTGAATGTGTTGGTTCTAGACTTGTTTGGTCTAAAGTTCTTCTTCCATGTGTCTGTATTTCAACTCTTGATGTTCTTTAATACTTCCTGTATTACAATTTGACTGTCCATTTTACTATTTTTTTGAACTTTCTAAATAAATTAATGTCATTTTAGACCAAAAAAATAATGTCTACTTTCTTAAAATGAAAAACAATTTTTCACCATTATCCTTTATTTAAAACGTAAATTTTGATGAAATCCGCAACTTTATTTCATATAAAATTGCAAGAATATATATATATATATATATATATATATATATTAAAGTAGCCGGAAAGTATTGCTTTTCCTAAAATTTTATGTCAAATACAAAGTGACGACCATTCAAAGTGAACCGGACGAAGTAGAATTTTTCAGAATACTTTCCTATTAGTAATAAAGACAAAACTAGATGTTTCCAACCTTGAATTACGATAATACTAAGTTAACTCAAATTAATTAACTCTGCAATTATCATATGATGTCATGATGATAAAAGCTCAATATAGAGTACAAACCAAAATTTTCCACGCTATCCATATGTAAATATTATAGAGCAAGCTAGTAGAACTATTAACAGACGTGGGCAATTTGCATAGTTATGAGTGGAAGTAGCTTGGTCCATATAAATGGTTTGAATGTTTGTTAGCCATCGAAATATATAGCCCATAAGCTAGGCACATGTTCTCTATATACTTAGAAATCAAATGAAATGTTCTCCATATAAAGACCAAAGTAAATGTAGTTAGGCAACTGCATACCAAAACTTTAAAATGTGGTACGACTAGTAGGTTCTAGTCTTTTTAATTGCCCCATTTTCATTTTTGTCCCTTATATTTAAATTTCGTTAGCAATCAAAATCATCATAGATAAATTGATACTAAAAAATAATCATCATGTGTGGTGGAAATAAACTCAATATATAGTAATTACATAGCAATCAAAGTACTACTGTACAAAATATTGGTCCTTGCATTGGATCAATGACAATTATTGGTCCAATGGTGATACTTTGATTCTTGCATAAAGTTTTATTTTTGAATTAGAAGTGATAATTTAGATATTCAAATTCAAACAAGAACTCTCAAATTTAAAACCTCCCACTCTTATTCTCTATTTTTTATAAGTTAAAAATAAATAAAAGAGATTAATTTTAGAGGTAATAGTAGTGATATAGTTGTACTAGTTAAAAATAATTTAAAAGAGCTTTATTGTTGTAAAAGTAATTGCTATTTGGGATTTTGGTCAAACAAATAATGGAAATCTTCAATTTATTGCTTGCTTGGTTTTAATTTATTTTTTGTATATTTATGACATTATTGTTTTAGGGTTTTAATTTAAATAAAGAAAAAATATTTTTATTTTTTTTTATTTTATTAAAACCAACCAAGTAATATAAATTGAATTAAATGATGATGGACTGTTATATATGAAACACAAAATGCAACAGAGATTAGGCAAGACGATTTGTATTTCAAACAAATATAATACTCTCTTTGTTCCAAAAAAAATTATTACTTTTGAGAGTTTTTCTTATTTCAAAATGTTTGTTACTTTTACAAAATCAATGTGATATTATTATAGTTTTCTAAAATTACCCTAATAATTAAATCTATGTCTTCTTTATTTTCTTCTTTTGATCATACGTGAGACAAAAACTAAATAAGAAGTAATATAGGAAAGTAGTAAATGAAAAATGCATAAAACTTAATAAAAATAATTATTTTACTTGATCTTGTGAAACAGTTAAAAGTGACAATTATTTTAAGACAGAGGAGTATTGCTTTTGTCTTTCTTTTCTGTTTCATGATGTTACATACGGTTTGAACTTGACCTATATATATGCTTTTGCACAGTGCTTTAATATTTATAATTAAGCTAAGCAAAATCACAAAAAATAAGTTTGTTTCACTCCATGCAATAATACAGAAAAAAGATCACTCTCTTTACACTGATCAAGTTTAATTTGCTCTTGCTGAATTGTTAATCATGGAGGTCAAGGAACCTGAACCAGCAGCAAAGTCCCCCACCATGAGAAAGGCTCTCCTAGTACTGAACTGCTTCCTGCTCTCCATAGGCACATCCGCTGGTCCACTTGTTATGCGGCTCTACTTCATCCATGGTGGAAAACGAATCTGGTTCTCCACCTGGTTGCAAACCGGTGCTTGGCCTATCCTCCTTTTCCCTATCGCCTGCGCTTACGTGCACCGTTGCAGGACCCAACCCGGATCGAAAACCAAGCTCTTCTTTATCAAACCTCCATTGTTCATCGCCTCCGCGGTCATTGGAGTCATAACTGGCCTCGATAGCTACTTCTACTCCTACGGCCTTGCTCGTCTCCCGGTTTCAACTTCTTCTTTAATCATTGCCTCGCAACTGGCTTTCACGGCCGGGTTCGCTTTCCTTTTGGTGAAGCAAAAGTTCACGGCATATTCCATAAACGCCGTCTTTTTGTTGACATTAGGTGCGGGCATTTTGGCCCTGAATACTAGCGGGGACCGGCCAGCGAACGAATCGAAGAATGAATACGTTTTGGGGTTCCTGCTGACTGTGGCTGCAGCCGCTCTTTATGGGTTTATTTTGCCATTGGTGGAGTTAATGTACAAGAAGACAAAGCAAGAACTCAGCTATGCCCTGGTTCTGGAGATTCAGATGGTGATGTGCATTTCTGCTACTGTATTTAGTACCGTCGGAATGCTGGTTAACAACGATTTCAAGGTTTTTCCGTCTGTCTCTATCTTTGTGTTTTTTTTTTTTTTTGCCGGTCAACCTTCTGTCTATTTCTTAGCTCTCCTCCTTGCCGGTCAAATTCAGCTGAATATAGTATTCAATTTATATCTAAGTACGTTAATGAGTATACTCCAACTAACTTTAGTTCATTGATGGATATGCCTGGAATCTACTATAGAGTTTAATTTAATTGGACAAGACCTATATCTTGTTTTTCATGCTAGTATATAGTCACTAAAACTTTATCAAGTGTCAATTCAAATCATTTACTAGTCAAATTCTTTTTAATACTGTTAATTTTTTTTGTTATCTTTTTTTTTGTTCCTCTTGTGCTTTTTTTTTCTAAAATTTTACCATAATATATTTATTTTACAAACTCTAATCAATTTTTTTTTCTAAAATCCTACACTATATTTATTTTAATATTCAAAACTTACCATTAAATGGCTAACTTATTTAAAATTTAGGACTAAACTTTGTGATACACAATAAAATTTCTTTTTTCTACAACCTACCACAATATTTATTTTAAAATTAAAAACTTAAGCTTAAATAGTTATTTGTTTAAAATGTGGGGCTAAATTTGTGATACCTATTTTTCTCATAAAAAGAAAGAATAATAAAACAAATAAAAATTATGCTAGAAAAAAATTTTACTTCTAATTGTGTTAAAAGAGTTTTAAATGGTTTCTAGTATAAATAGACACTTAACAAAATTTTAATGACTATTAATATAAATAGCATCTAAGAAAAATTATATAATAAGTTCTGTACAATTTAATTAACTTCTAATTCTTGTTGTTGACATATAAAAGGACAGTACTTAAAACTCAAAGCCCTTACCACCCTTTTTTTTTTTTTGGTGGTTGTTATTGTTGTTGTTGTCTTTTTTGGTGGCGGGGGATTGATGGGGGTCAAATTTTACATTTTTAGACTGTAGCCGTCTCTACAAAGATATATTAATTAAAATATTCTAAAAAAAGGATATCAATTAAATGGTTAAAAAGGGCTGAAATTTTAATTGAGTGTTTGAATTTTCGTGAAAATTTTAGGGGTGGTTTGACATCATTTCTATTTTTTATTTTTTGTTTTTGTTTTATTTCGTTACGCTGTCAATTTTTAAAAATATAAACAAGTTTGAATATATAATTTTATTATTTATTTTCTCATAAAAATATTAAAAAAACCTAAATACGTATTAGTTAGGTATTGAGGATGCCATTAAAAAGTTATTATTCACCCGTGTTATGAAAGTGTTTTGAAAACATATGAAAATATAAAATTTCTGCTTTCAATTTTTTTTGAAACATGGAATCTATTTTCAAAATTTTGAAAACAGAAACATTCTGCCAAACATGTTTTCAGCTGTTTTTTTTTTCAAAACATGAAAAGGGCAACAAAAAACAGAAAACGAAAACGATGTCAAACAACCCTTAATTAATAATAATCTTTTAAAAATACTCCCTCCCGTCCCGAATGTTTATCCCTCATTGATTTTTACAAAGTTTAAAAACACAAAGTAGTTAAATTAAGTAAAATTACTTTGCTATCCTTGAAGTTTATAAGTGTTTTTGAGGTTTTATATAACGATGTGATAGTAATAAAAGAAAATAAAGAATAAAATTGAGAATTGAAGTTTATTAATTATTTATTTATGGTAAGGGACAAATAAATTGAGATTTTTCAAAAAGAAAAGATGAACAAATAAAATGGGACAAATGAAGTATGATTTAAGTTCTCAACATTATCAAATAATAAAATTAAATAAGGGTCCAACAAGGACAGTTAATTATTTTACTAGATTTTTATTTGATCCAATTTAATAATGTTGGGCATTTAAACAACTTGTTTTAAAGGTTGAACCTTTAATCGAGATTTCCACCAAAATTCAAATCTGTAATTAAGATTTTAGCCAAGAAAAAAAAATCATTTGTGCCGTGATCATTAAGGACAAGATAGAAATATTGTTTGTCCTTTTATTTTATTTTTTCAATTTTCTATTCCAGCCATCCTACACAATTATACGTCATTTCTTTAATATCTATCTTAGTTTTTGTTTAATAAAATAAATAACATTTAAAGCGGAAAAGAATTACTCCCTCCGTCCCATAATTTTTGTCCCATTTGACTTTTTATAAATTTTAAAAAAAGTAGTGAAATGTTATTAGTTTTCAAAATTATCCTTAGTGTTTGTAAGTCTTTTTTGGGTTGTGTGTAGTAATAATATGATAAAAAAGTAGGGATAAATTTAGAAATTTAAATATATTTTTTGTTTATTTATGATAAAAGACAAAAATATTGAGACATTTAAAAAAAGAAAGATGGACAAAAATAATGAGACGAATGAAGTAGTATTTTTTTCTTTAATTAAACTAAAAATCTACCACAATAAATATATAAATGTTTGAACTTATCTTAAAAATTCGTTTTTTTTTGGAAAAAAATTTGAAACTAGACTTTGTTTTAGAACCACCGAGAGTGTTGGTCAAGTGGTTCCAAGCTTACTTCCACGTGGTTTGACAATGCCGAGGTCATGAGATAGAATTTTGACTGGTGCAGCCGACTTATGGAATTATACTTACCCTTGATAGTGCTACTCTGACGAGGCCAATGCTTGTGCTAGTTGTTCACTTGGTCTGATATGTTCGCTGATGAACAAACAAACCCGATCATGGGGTAGCATGGGTGTATTGGTCGCCATCACTAGCATCCTTTCTTTCTTTGGTAAAAAAAAAAACTTTGTTTTAGAGGATTTTTCTCCTTCTATCTATTTTCTTCGTAAATGTAGAAGAGAAAAATAAATTTAACAAACTTTTACCATCATACCCTTTCTTATATAATAACAATTTTTAGTTGACATTTATTAATTTTTTGTAATTTTTTTATTTATGAAATAAAGATGACAAATTTAGAAGGAGAACTATTCTACTAATATTTGATGGATTTATTTAAAAAAAATGAATTACCAAAAAAAAAGAAAAAATAAAGAAAAATTTATTAATATTAATATAAAGCTAGGTCTAATACAATAAAAAGTTATTTTTTTCTAATTTACTTTTTTTTCAAAAGCCAATATCATAAAAAATTTCTATCAAATGAAACATCATCAAAGATCAATTGAAACTGGTACTTTTTTTTTGTTTTGTAAGAAAAACAAATTGCAACTCATAATTTATCATGTCATCTAATATTAATAATTTTAGTTGGCTTTTTCACAAGATTCATTTTGTGAAAAAAAAAATTATATTAATATTATGATTTTTTTTTGCACAAATAAATATGATGGACCTTAAAAAATTTGAACAAAATGAAAGCTTATTTATATGTTAATAATTTTTTTCTTTTGATAGCTATTATGTATGTTAATAGTCCGTGACTTTTATTTTTCACAAGAAGTATTTTTTAAAAAATTGAAAATATATTATTTCTTCCTCAAATTTGAAAAAAAAAAAAAAAGGGATAGTTCTAATGACTTCAAATTTTAAGACAATTGCTTGAGAAAAAAAAGAATTTATAAGTTCTTCGTAAAAAAAAAATTGATAAATTTTAATATAAATAATATATACAGTTGTATAATTATAACATTAACAATTATAAATAAATATATAAAAAGTTTAGCAAGGTGAAATGAACAACTGTGGCAAAAGAACAAAAAGAAAAAAGGAAAAACACTAACAAGTTAATCCTAGTAGTTGCAAGAAACAAATAGAATACCGTAGTGTAAAATCAATAACCATTTTCACTTTTTGATAAAAGGGGCAAATCAATAAAATAACTTGATCAAAATAGATCATCACTTTTTTCTATTGTATTGTCCGTTTAACTTGGGACAGAAAATGGTTTATGAAGGAGGAGAGAAAACCTCCATCTTCTCTCTTTTCTTTCTTCTCTATTCTCTCTCCTACCAAACACTCTTAAAATACTTGTCTCTCCACTTTTCTTTCCTTCATTTTTCATCTTTCTAGTTTTTAGTCCTATCATTATAATCTCAAATTAAAAATATATATATATTAAGAAACTATTATTCTATTTTTAATTTCGTTTTTTTGGGCTCAATTCGCCCATTTATTCTTGCCATATATTATACATCAAAATTAATGTTATACATATATTTGCAGGTAATACCAAGGGAAGCAAGGGAATTCGAGCTTGGGGAATCAAAGTATTATGCTATTGTAATTGTGGGTGCAATATTATGGCAATTTTTCTTGATGGGAGCAATAGGAGTGATCTTTTGTTGTTCATCTTTGCTATCGGGCATTTTAGTTTCGGTTCTGCTACCCGTAACAGAGATTTTATCAGTATTGTTCTACAAAGAAAAATTTGGAGCAGAGAAGGGTATATCCCTCGCACTCTCACTCTGGGGCTTTTTGTCGTATTTTTATGGTGAGATAAAGCACAGCAAGAAACAGAAACCAACTGCCGAAACAGAAACGCCTCCAGTTCCCAATGGTCAGGAGAGTGTCTAAACGTACTGGGGATCCCAGCCAACTCCGAGCTTGCTTGGCTAGTAATTGGATCGGAATATTGCTCGACAGATTTGCGAAATGAAGAAGAGAAATTTATCCTTGTTAGATAAGGAATTACCGTTGCATGTTCTTGTGAATTCAGGTTAAAAGCACTGCCCGGAATGTTCCTTCTCCCTTTTTCTAATTTAGCATGAAAATGCTCCCGTGTATGTTCTTAGTATGCACATGTACCGTTAGACTTCCGGTATGTTCCTTCTCCCTTTTCGAATTTAATATGAAAATGTTTACATATGTATTCTTATGGATGAACATATATGTACTTGTATATACCATTATTCTTGTTACGTTCTCCTCAAGAATGCACGAGAATCGGGCTATTTAATTACATATTTGTCTCTAGTGAACTAATATTGGTGGGAGAATCGATGAATGAAAAAAGAACAAGGATACAAGAAAGATGAATGTGCCTTTTTCACTTTTGGAGTGGTTGAAAAGCCAGCTCTATACAACAATTATTATGTGTATCTAAACGGCTAGGGAACTAAAATATGACCAAAAGTGAGAAAAAAAAAAAAAGAGAGGCATTCCTTTGATTTCCAAATCATTGGTAAGAGAATTGAAGCCTTTAGAAACAGCAGGAGGACCCCCCAAAATAAAAAGGCGGAGGCCCTTTTTCTATATCCTCCATTGACATGCATATCTTCACTGGTTTGAGTCAGTTTAGCCCAATGTCTTGTTCAGGAAGAGCAGGATTAGCAGGAGTAAAGAGAACTTAATCAAACTATTAGGACCCGTCACATGCTCGAGAATTGTCTCCCACCTGTAAGTTCAACCAGGAGATAGCTGCTGATAAAGCCTGTTGTCCATTTCAGGGTCTTCATTACAATCAAAATAATTACTGAAGGACCCAATGTTACCCACGAAAAGCTCAAGAAACTGATGCATGCTAGTTAAATTCCACATCTGTTGAATTCAAACCAACTGCTCTGAACAAAAGCTAATCTAAAATCTACTCGAGATAAACCATATTCCAAGAACATGTTCCAAGAACATGCAAAGCAGAAACATGATGACATCCCAATCACAAGATCAGGTCAGCTATCACCTTAGGTACACGCTGATGCAAAATAGATATTATATGAACAGCTAAGATCAAAATGATTGTATTATGATAAATTTTTCAAAATTTAAACCGTCAATTTGATGATGCAAATGAGTTTTGAAGGGGCTGGAATTATCAGATAACAGGCGTTGGTAATGTACACTTACCAGTTGCCTTCAACAGTGCTGTCATTTTCATTATTAACTTCCTCCTTTGCAAGTTCTTCTAAAATAGCACGCTGCCGGTCATTTATTGTACTGAAAGAGGAAGTAGGGAGGAAGAAAAACATGACAAAATAAAAATTAGGAAATGTGCTTTTACTGGGAATCTACATTCCAAAGAACCCGGCTTCAGTAGTAATAATCACACAAATTCAACATTTTCACATTAGCACATTTGTCTAGGATGCACTAAAGATAACCTCAGTTTAGGTAAATAGGTCATGATATAAGAGCAAGTTTTCATACTGTATCAACAATAAGCTCAGGTGATGAATGCTCGCATTTAAACACGGCAATAATAACAACTCATGTAACAGGCTGCTCTGATATCTTTGGATTGACAACACAGAAATGAAGGGTACCCAAAATTATCAACCACCCTTCACATTGGGTTAGAATAGAGGCTATAATTTACAGCATCAATGGCCCACATAAGGCAATGTGCTGCTATAATTAGAACTTTTCCAGCTAATAAACTCCAATAACTGGCTACAACATCTACACCAATTCAGGATCCCTTAACTGTTTATGGCAAAACTTTCTAGCTATGACTTTTTAGTTGACAGTAAAAGCATCTCATAGTCATGGAAGTAATGGCTGATCCCAAAATGAGTAGTTATACTTGACAATATGATGAAAGTTTTCATTTTTCCGCAAAGCAGAAAGACCCCATATCAGCAGAGTTGAAATCAATAAGATCCAGTATTTTCAAGGCAATATGATTTCCTAGAATCCACTTTGACTGGTATTTGCACATTTAGCTTTCAATTTATCCTTTTGATGAACTAGGCCATTGGATTAAAAAGATCTTAGCTGATTATCCAACTTCACCTCCAAGGATAGGGGAAAAAATGAAAAGAAAGTGAAGTGAATTCTATAAGTAGTTCACCAGGACACAATTTGAGGAATAACTTGTAAACCCCCCCAAAAAAGGAGGAATAACTCATCTTCATCAGGATCACGGTGATCTCCAATGACCAGAAGCATAATGTACTCAGCTAAGTCTCACTTCAAAGTTCATAGAAGTAGGCAAGGCATACTTCACACAGATTTTGGTGCAATGTTCTCCAAACTGATGTATCTTCATATCATCAGTCGTAAGTGTTGGGATAACTCAAACAATACCATGAGCTGAAATAAGCTAAAGGAAGCTTACGTGGGCAAATTAACACGAAAGCGGACATATTGATCTCCATGATGTACTAGAAAGCCATGCTTTGGCAAACCTGCAGGAACTCACAAACAAAAGCACAGTTATTGGCAGGAAATTGCACTAGACTAGAGAGTAAATAAGCAGCGGCAAGAAATGCCGAGAGGAAGCGGGTGGTAGTGGGAAATGATTAAACATACCTTTGCCTCTTAGAACCAGAAGTTCTCCATGTTGACATCCTTTTGGTATCTGAGGAGACCATAATTGCAAAGCACAAAATGGTTAACATAACAATTATTGATTGATGTCAATTTTTCATAATTAAGAAAAAAGAGGCTCTAGATAATGTTCCTAAAGATGCTATGAAATAACAGAGTATTGCATGCAATGTCTATATCAACATGACAAGTTTGTGCCAGTTTTTACCCATTAACAGGCCTAATCACAATAAGAATGAGGTCCATATCTGATGATCGTTAAAGATTCAGTATTTGATTTTGTATAACTAGACTAGCTCCCCTAATACGAGAAAATGTTACAAAAAACGTCTGCTAATGCCTCAGTAACTCCTACAGAGGTTTAATGCACCAAAAGAAATCAGTGGCTTAAAAACAATAGTATTACTTTCACTTGAACCTTCCCTGACAGAGTAGGCACCTCAACTTTATCGCCAAGAATTGCCTGTAAGAAACCCAAACATCAATTGTTGACAGAATTATTTGGATTCTGTGTTTAATCAAAAACACTGTTCAACAAGGTATGTTGATGACACGAAATTTACTTAAGAATGGGAGCAAGCATGCACAGATTTAGAAATCAACTGAGATATCTTCAATAATATTGAGAGATAATCTAGTATAAGGCTATATATAAATCGAGGGGAGACAAACCTCATCAGAAAATAAAGAACATAATAGAAATTGAAAGGGGAAAAAAAAGGAATTATACACCAAAAGTTATGAATATGGAAGAAATTACACATCTGATCTAACCAGCTGGAACATAAAAGAACTGTAGTAAATATTGGACACAAAACAAAATTCAGGAGAATTGGGGATACAGTTAGAATTAGGCTTCATGGATTGGAAGGTGTGAAAGGTGACCATGTTAATCTTCAACTCAAGGCTAACTGGAATCTCAACATAAATTGTATATAGCTATTGTTTGTGTATAGCTACTGTCTTTCTTTTTGTTTGAAAGTTTAAACTTGTAAACAATAACAGTATGATGAACTTTGTACAACTTTGTACATCTGTAGCAGTCTTTTACTGCTTATGGAATGAAATCATTACATTTCATCCAAAAAAAAAAGAAAAACAAAATTTCTTACCTGAGTAAAGCTAATATTAGAGTTCACATAGACATCTGCACCATCTCTAGCAAAGACAGGATCCTCCGCGACCTATATTATAAAAGCAAGGACAGTATACATCACACCAGGAAATAGCATGCTATTTACTTCTGTAGCATATATGACATACAAATTAAAATGTGTACTATGGCGAGGAACATTCCAATGACTAGAATTATTAAATGCATATATGAATTTAGACTTGTAAATAATCAACCTTAAGCAAGCAGCTCTCAAGTGAGCTTTATAAAGATATATATGGAAAAAGAGTGAACTGCACCTTTATTTTAATGAACAAGTTACCAGGTTGACTTCCCGCTCGCCTCATATTACCAGCTTCTGGTATACGTATTGTATCTCCAGAATCCACACCTAATCCATACAGAAGAACAATAAGAGAAATAACAAAGTTAATGCTCTATCATAGCAACTTGTCATTGTGCCATAAAGGTAGATCACTTATGCAAACAAAGGTTGCATGCCAGAACTAGGTTTATATTCTTAAGTACCTGCAAAATGCAGAAACTAAAGGTAGTAATTGTCATAGAGATAGGTTAATTAACAACAACTGTATTACGAAGGAAGCAGTGAGACTCAAAAAAAAAAAAAACAAAAAAACAAACATAAGAAGAAAAGGGAAAAACAGAATATGATTGGATCTGCAAAGCCAACCTTAGATGAAAAGGAAACAGCTATAGAGATCATCTCAAAGCAATATGCTAGACCATATAAGTAATCATGTGCAAACAGTTTCCCTATATGAACTGCTAAGAATCCAAGCTACCCCTTAACTTCTAAACTTGAAAAATTGTCTCATCTAAGCATTTTATAACTACCTGCAGGTATTGTAACTTCAACTTCTTTAACACCTTCAACAACTCCTGATCCTTGGCACGACTTACAGTATTCCTGGATCATATGTTTAAGACCCTGTTAAGCTGGCAAACAAGTGAAAAAAAGATGGGGCTACTTTGCGGAAATTCACATCAGACCTTGATTAGTTGTCCTGATCCTCTACAACTGTTGCATGTTGACGTAAATGGAGGAATTGTTACCTGTTTAAGAGTTGATACGGCATAATAAATAAAAAGTAACGTGTACTATTTCAGAAAGTGAACCATATTGAAAGGATTTATCTACTAATCACCATCAAAATAAATCGTCAAAAAACTCACTATCCCTGTGCCTCTGCAAGTAGGACAAACTTTCACTTTGGCATTAAGTGGATAGCCACGACCATCTGCATTATGCAATAAAGAAGGCACAAGAATCCTTCATAAAATGGAAAGTGTAGGGAAATACAATCAACAAGATGCAGGAAATTAATTACAATAAATTAAGAAAACCTTGATAGCTTACAGTATCAAGAATAAATACCAAATTTGAATTAGTAAAAGTCTGGAACAAAAGTTTCAGTCTGAGAAGCAGAAAGATAAGCATCTGATAGAGTGAAGTTTTGTGCTTGTGTGATTCTTAAACACAATGCAATTCTGACAAACTTTTAGCTATACTTACCACAAGAATCACAAGGAACAAATGCATCAAAATGTAGATCCTTTGTGCATCCTTTAGCAGCTTCAGAAAATGAGAGCAAAAGCTCTGTCTACAAATTTGGCACAGAGTATATTTTCACTTGAAAATGTAGGCTATAAAGCTAGTAAAAGAACTTCGGAAAGACGTATTAACCTCAATATCTGGTGCAAATTGATCCATCTCGTCTTGAAATATCTGCAACACATGAGTTTCAGCAATTTAGAAATCACAATAACCAATTGCATGCATGAACAGGAGAATAGAAAGAGTGCACACTGCATACCTCAGAAAATATTTTAGAGAATGAATCAGAGAAGTTTGTTCGATAAGTATATCTAAACCCCTGTCCACCGCTACTATCATAGAATCTAAACTCTTGAGCATCATCTGCACCATATTCCCTGTCTTCTGAACTCCCACCACGCATCTTCATTGGACAGATTCAGAGTAATTCATTTAGTTTAGAAACCACATATGGGAACCACAGGCATTGAATTGCAGATAATTTGAAAGCCTTGGTGAAACAAATGCCTAAGTACCAAAAGTAACAAAATCGTGGCAGGGTTTCACTGACAGGAGGAAAACAGAAAGCAACAACAGACCAGGGAAAAAAAAGGAGGGTGGGAGGGCTTGGCTAGGCTCTGTTACCATGTCATATTCTCTTCTCTTTTCTGAATTTTGCAGAGTCTGCAATTAACCAGAGCAAAAGGACAAATGGAATTTAGTTAACAAGATTCAAAAGGACAATGATAGTAAAAAGTCCAGAATCACTGTCATGGGGAAGGAGAATTTTGAGCTTAGCTAACAATTAAAAGACTACAGACCTCATAGGCATCTGTTATCTCTTGAAACTTCCTCTTAGCAGAAGGATTGTTCTTATTTGCATCAGGATGGTACTTCTTGGCAAGCTGAATAACAAAAAAATTACCAAAAAAATAATTGAAAAAATTTCCCTCATGATTTTTATATATCAATCAATCAAATTATGTCCAAAATATGGTTTGGAAAATGCAAATGCTAACATCTATCTACTCACTGCATGATAGGCCTTTTTAATCTCATCTCGGGTAGCATTTTCCGGCACTCCAAGAATTTCATAGTAGTCTCGTTTAGCAGAGCAGCTTAACCCTAGGAATTTGCATCAACTTTAGATAAACTGAATTTATAACACATAGAAAGATGAAAGTCTCTAAGTTTAAATAATTTTTTTTTAAAAAAAATAAAAAATAAAACCTGTTGCATGGAAATAACGCTCTCTCAATGGCATTCCTGTTGCCGTAAGATTAACAGGTTTACCAACACCAAAACTGCAACCATGCAAAGCTTATTCCAAAAAAGATATTCATCATTAGCCAACTAGAAATGAGTATAAGAAAAGCTAATAATCGGTTTTAGAAGAAACGAGGATTACCTCTTCCACGATTTAACGATTGAAACAATGTGGAAAGTTTCCTAATCCGATCGCCTCCATCAATCGCCGGTTCCACAGCCATAGTTGAAAGCAGATGCCGCCGGAACTGGACATAAGAATTCCGCATATAAAATCATCAGTAAACTAGTTAAAAGAAAATTTTTCTTTTAAACTAAATTGACGCTCAAAATTTTGGTTCTGAATGTTCGTTTGAGCGCACTTACTAGCCCTAGCCAGTTCAATCTTCCCATTCTGGAGCTGAAATGTTGCGTAAAATATGAATAGCTGTACCAAATTTGGAGGAAATTTTGAAAAGAAAAAGTTGTTGAAATGTTTAGGCGTTAAAAAAGGCAATAAAAAGAATCAAACGAGTCGTGTTGCGCAAGAAAAAGAAAGAAAGCATTTTCGGGTCGACTCGCCGGTTTGCAGTGGAGCTGTACGGTAAATCATTTCAACCGGAAAGGGTTTTATGCAGTGAAAGGGGTTTAAGAAGAAAAAACGTAATTTTTCCCAGGGCCTTTTTTTAAGGCTTTTAACGGCGGCGTTTTGACTGTTGGATCCACGTGGCAAATGGTTCTCTTCTCTCCCTTGAGCGCGACAGGAACTTTGAGAGCTGAAGCAGATTATGGTTTCACCCATGGCGACTCGCTCGATTATCTCGTTCTTGGCTCTCAAACGCAGCGGCGGCCATAAGCTTTCGAGCGCCACGTGGAGGCGGCTAATAAATTCAGATGCATCCCCGAGTTACGCGGAGGAGAAGTCACCTGTTAAAAATGCTAGCAGCCTCCGAAGTCTAAGGAGGAGTATTTTGGGGTTGAAATCACCAACGGAAACCACAACGGCGGTGCTCCAAAACTGGGTGGATTCGGGTCACAGGGTTGACATTTCGGAGCTTCGATTTATTTCCAAAAGACTCCAAGACTCTAGGCGCTACCAGCAGGCCTTCCAGGTTCCTTTCCCATCTCGTCGTTGTAAATTTCTTGTGTTTGTCGAAAAATGGAAAGATGAATTTTACTATTCAAAAGTGAAAAATTTTAGCCCCATTTATGTAAATTTTGTATCTTTGAGCTATAATTAGGTGTTTGTATGTGATTTATGTATACACAATTCTGTGAACAAACAGATATGGACATGGCTGGGAACTCAAAAGGGTTTACAAATCTCAGCTACTGATCATGCCAATAAATTGGAATTACTGATCAAGGTCCAGGGTCTAATGGCAGCTGAAGAATACTTTGATCGTCTACCCAACACTGCTTCACAGAAAGCAGCTTGTGTTCCTCTCCTTAATGGTTATGTGAAAGAGAGAAACATTGAAAAGGCTGAGGCTCTCATGAGTAAGCTGACTGGTTTGGGTTTAGCCCTGAGCCCCCAACTATTTACTGAGATGATGAAGTTATATATGGCCACATCTCAGTATGAAAAAGTACCTCTAGTTATCCAGCAAATGATGCGAAACAAAATACCTAAAGATGGTCTATCCTACAACCTTTTGATGGAAGCTTGTGCCAAATCATCTGGGGTGGCAGAAGCAGAGGCTGTCTATGGAAAAATGCTGCATGATGAGGATGTCACGGTGGGGTGGAGTGCGCTATCTACTTTAGCTAATATCTATATCAAGGCAGGTCTTGTTGAGAAAGCAGTTGCTGCGCTTAAAAATGCAGAAGCAATGCTGTCTAAAAGTAACTGCTTTGCTTATATTTTCCTAATGACTCAATATGCATCTTTGAACCGTAAGGATCAGGTTCTTCGGCTTTGGGAAGCTAGTAAAGCTGTAGGTAAGAGAATAACATGTGCCAATAATATACGCATATTGTCCTGCTTGGTTAAGCTAGGTGATCTTGTAGAAGCTGAGAGGGTGTTTAGGGAATGGGAGTCCAACTGCCGGAATTATGATATCAGAGTCTCCAATGTTCTTTTAGGTGCATATATGCGGAACGGACATGTGGAAAAAGCTGAGTCCCTGCATCTCCGCTCGTTGGAGAAAGGTGGGCGTCCCAATTACAAGACATGGGAAATTCTAACGGAGGGGTGGGTGAGAAGCCATAACATGGTAAAGGCCATCAATGCTATGAAGAAAGGGTTCGCCATGTTAAAAGATTGTCATTGGAGACCATCGCAAAGTATTCTTGTGGCCATTTCTGAGTACTACGAGAAGCATGGGAATTTGGAAGACGCAAACAACTTTTTTAGAGATATTCAGGGTATGGGTCTTGCTAGTTCACCAATATATAAATCGTTACTTAGAATGCACCTTTTTGCTAAGAGACCGGTGCATGACATCCTTGAAATGATGGATGAGGATAAAATAGAGATGGACAATGAGATTTCTGCCCTTGTTCAAGCTTTTGAGAAGCAGGTAAAATTGACTCCATAAATGAATGCCAGTGCCACTTGATTTCTGCTGTGTGTTTTTGGGATGAAAGAGAGTCTAATGCTGAGGAAAGAAAACGACTTAGGTTCTCCCTTGATTCAGGCAGGTGATTGTTACACTTTAGTGAAAGGTAATCTTTGATGATAATCAACTCCTATTGCCTTCTAAACAGCAAAACGAAGTGCGCAAGGGTCTACATTGCTGCTTTGGTTAAATATACTTGGCTTTTATATGTAATCCGGCTTACGGATTCTACCCAGTAATTTCATATGAATGAATCAATACAGTTGGCCATGGCCCATGGGGCTGTGTTTCCGGAGTGATGTACTCCAAACTTTAGCTCGGATAAGAACAGTTTCCAACATCCTTTTTGATGTGAAAATTACGAGTTCAGATTTCTCCAATCGTATTGTCCTTTTCCTCTCTTTAACACAATTCTTCAAAGTTTCTTCCTATTTTTTTCGCTTTTAACATCTGGGAGAATCATTTCTTGGTCATCAAAACTGGAACTTGTTAACCAATCAAGCATGCAAATTTGCAGTAAAGGAACCATCTCGAGTATCAATGAGAAATTTCAACTGGTAGACAACTTGATGATTTTGACGGCTTCTCTCAGAAAGAATTCTTCGCTGCAAAATTGTCAACATTGTAATTTACTCTTCGAGTTCATTGGAATTCTGTCCTACTTGTAGATTTGAAAGCAAAATAAGTATATATACATCGAGCAATTCAGCTCGTCATATTCACCCCAAGTTCATCTACCAAAAGTCTTAGGGCGCTAAATGCGTATTTTTCCCGTCTTCCACGCAGAAAATCTCAAGAAAACATCGTAATCTTAACACTTTATTGCAGAGATGACAATGCTCAGTAATTTCTCACAATAGCCTCCGTCTCTTATAAGATGATCTTCTTGAGTTATTGCAGAGATGACAAAGCTGACAAAACATTTCTCGAGATTCGGTCATGTATAGGCTCCTGCAAGGGAAGAAAAAAGTGATCACCTTGCACAATAACCTCAAAAAGTGCATTCATGGTGGTAGTGCTCAAGTGTTACCCCTGTCAATGGCATCTCAAAAGTTGATTTTGTTATTGTCTCGTACAAAAAGATGTACCTGTGAAATCAGTAAAAATAGACATTATTCAAAACACTTCAATCATAAAACACAATCAGGATGTTTCTTTATCAAGACTAACACAAGGTACACAAGATGTGTGCACTCGAACCATGGGATCAGCTGCTCTCAATCACCTTTCAGTACAACTATCGTCACCTTTCACATTTTGCTTCTACAAATAATGACTGCCCCCACACTGTACATAGACAATGACGAATGCATAGAAATTTAATGGACAAAGAAGTAACTAAGAGGATCTCGAGCCAGAAAACACACCCCAAACCATTCTAGTTCTTCTCTACAAGCATTTTACCATGTTTTTTAAATTGTGGGATTATTATAATTATCAAATTCTACAAGCTTGTAAAATTAGGTGCATATAGCCACGTTTTCTAAAGGCTAACATAATGTAGCGACAAACAACACATGGGAGCTGACAAAACAGTGACTGTTCCACTGAAGAGAAATGAAGACGAACTAGTAAGTCATAAACGAGGAATAACTTGAAGTCAATAAGACATCACTTTTTCTCTCTTTTCTCCTTGTTCTTAACACAATATATGTTGTCCTAATTAGATGCACGATATCATGAAAAACATACCGCCAGGCAAGCTCACAGACAAGTTCCTCGGGGGCATCAGGAAGGACCTAAGGATTGCATCGTTAAATGAGATTTACAGTATGTCCTCAGATGAATAGACATCAAAGAGCATAGAATTTAAGTTCTTGATGTGACTTACCTCATCTTCATAAGGATTGCAGTTATCTTTAAACCATAACCTCAAGAACTCCTGTAAGCTCCAAACACGTTACACATTAAAAATCAGATTTTTTTCTCAGCACATGGTTGGCAAGAAACTTGAAAGTGACAATCAACCATCTTCACTAAGTTGGAAATAACACGGCCTTTTTTGTCCCTAAACATCAATTCCATGCATAAACTATTCATACACACCTTGTCGATATTTTCAGGTTCAAGACCTTTCTGAAAGCGTTCTTCAAAAGAATTGGCAACCCAATATCTACTTGAGTCGGGTGTATGCACCTAAAATTACAAAACAAGATGCACATTTACCATTCCATGTCAGTTTCTGGACATTTTTCATGCTTGAAATACATGAGTTCACAAGTTTGCATGTGAAATACGTGTATATATGAGAGAGGTAAAGATAGCAGGGAATCTTTCATGAAAATGGCATCTAACCTCATCAATTAATACAATTGAACCACCACCATCCTTTCCAAATTCATATTTTGTATCTACCAAAATCAGGCCATGCTCCAAAGCTAAACGCTGTATTTCAACAAAATAATAGAAACCATAAAGTCAGTTCCATTAAACAGTATGTAAAGATTATAAAGCAACACGCAATTAGATGTGGAAATGTAGAAAGAAATAATCCATTCAACTTTGAAATTGGTGCTAGAAGTGGTTGTAAATAAATACAACCATAAACACCACACATACATAAAGGGAGGCTATGGTGCTTGATATAAGAACATTGCAAACGCCCAAGATTTCTCTAGAGAAGCCATGATGATTGACATAACAACATTCGACTACTAACACAGAATCACTATCTCTCCAGAACAGTAAGTAGTAATAATATGGTTTTTTTAACATAATTTGGGGAGTTAAACAGAATGGGAGGCAACTGTCAAATCCAAGGGAACATTTTCATCCCAATTAGAGCAGTCATAACACGAAATACAAATCAATAGATGTTTTGCTTCTTATGCACTTATGTATCTTAAGCTTTACATATATTGATTTATAATTTGTCTCATCTCAAGGTATTTCAGTGTGTTGATTGATATTGTCTTACATCCATCTAAACAATTACATCATGAAAGAATGTGAAGGTTATGAACAGAATCTAAATCACCTGTCCATAACCAAACAAACTTAAAGCTTTTTCTCTTGCTTCATCAAAGTCAGCTTTAGTCATCAGTCCTCTTTCAATTATCTGCAAGGAAAATTCATCACTTGACATAACTCATTCAGCAGATAAACAGAGACCAATGAACAGTACCCTGATTAGCCAACAGAAGACATTGTTTAGCAGCCTTTCCTAATTTGAAGGGGAGGAGGTGGGGAAAGAGGAAAATTTTGAAGCATTATGAAAGATAAAGAGGAACTTCTTTTCTTGACACTTTCTTATATCTGTCAACGTTTAAATTTGGGGAAAAAAAGATCAACCTCGTCTGGAGTTACAGGAACATCATGATCCTCAGCCTTAGTTGTTGGTGTGAGTATGTTTGCAGTTAACTTTTGATTTTTTACCAACCCTGTAACAAACATATTAATCGGCCATCATATGGCAAAATTTCCAAATGATACAGAAATTGATTTAACCATATAGAAACCTCACCGTTTGGAAGTGCATTGCCACAGTAGTTTCTAGCCCCATTTTTGTAGACTGTCCATAGTGATGTATCAGTGCTTCCCGTCACAAACCCCCTAACTGGATATAGCACCAGAATTTAGAGCAGATGAGGACTTTACATCAGATGACTGCAACAAGTCTAGACAATAAGGTTGGCACACAGAACTGAAAAACTTAAATCAATTCAAACCTGTCACGCTTCAATCTCTCACTTAATACAGCAACAAACAAAACCCAATGAACTTACTAAAAAAGCCAATTTTGAAAAGCAAATTTTTGTAATTGGACTGTGTGAGATTCAGTCACCTAGTCTGAAACTTTATCTTTCATATCTTATGAAACTACCCCATCTGAACATAATGGAACCAAAAATTATGAAACATGTTCACCATTTTACATGGTGGATGCTGCGAACAAACAAAAGAGAATTTGTGCACTGCTGCACTTGATATAGCGGATGCGGAATTATAATCCAAACTTAGGAATATAAACTTAAACAAGGCAATTCAGGGTTCAAATTTGAAACAATATCCAAACTTAGGAATAGCTCCTAATTATGAAAAGTAGACAAGAAAAATCAGAGTTCAAGTTGCAACATTAAAATAATTCGATTTCATTGAACCATCCTCCATGTGGAAAAAAGAAGAGTAAGAATCTCGAAGATACTCACCAACAAACTCAACAGGAAAGACAGAACATTTCTTTGCAATTGTAACATTTTTATCTGGTACGGATACAACTGCATTTGGAGTAATGTGTTGTGTTCTATTGAACCACCACAAACTCGTCTCATTAAGAACCTGATAATTGAAATTCCAACAATTATACTACAATTCAGAGCTACTATTACTAATATTTACCATGAAAAAGGTATTAAGAAAAAAGAAGAAGAAGAAGAAGAAGAAGAGGTCAAGTAATATGAGTGTAAAAACCTGGCCTTTAAACGGAATAGAAGCAAGGATCCTATCAAATGCACTCTGACGATCAGTTGTGACCAAGACAAGATAATCCCCGCTATCATAAATATCTCTAACCTGCAGAAATCAATCCAAATTAAACCTCTTCTCTTAACACCACCCTCTCTTTGGTTCCTAAGAAAAAGCACCCAACTTGCCGAACATGTAAACAAAAAAATTCTTTCCTACCTTGCCTCTGGTTTTGGATTTGAGACCAGGAACCGTCAAATGAAGATTAGTCTCCGAAAGACAGTTGTGAACTGAGCCTTTTATGGTGGCAAAAACTTCTTCTTTGCGACCAGAGTTGAGTAAATCATCCAGAGATGGAATTTGCGTTTGGCCTTGGTTTTGGTTTGGGTTTTGATTTTGGTTTTGGCTGGACATAACCGAAAGGGAGATTTTGGGGTACTTTCTGGATTTGGGTTTTGCTTCAAACAAAGAGATTGACGGTAATAAAGGATTTTGATTTTGAGTTTTGATGTAGGTTAGTGGGGTTTTGGGAGGGTTTAAGGTTGTTCTCATACACTCAGCCATTCTCGGTTTTCTTTTTCTTTGTCTTCAGCTTCGCGCCTGAGCTTTCAGAGTTACTGGGACACTCGAGTCGAGTCGAGTGGAGTGTGTTTTTAAGGCCGCGTTTGATTGCGTAGAATCTAGGCTGCAATTTCATTTTTCATATTTTTTCGAGTTTTGCGACGTGTACTAATCTAAATCTATCTCTTCAATATTCCGTCTTACCTGACATTCACATTTATTTTTCTTTTTAAAATCTTATCATTATAATTGTTAAGAAGAGAAAATTTATCATATAAATATAATAATTTTTTAATGTGATACTAAACCTTATTAAATGATGATGGGTTAAATTTTTGTGATACTCATAAAAATTTGATAAATAAAAAAAGTTACAGAGGGTTGTCATGTTAAATATTAGAGGGTCAAAAAGTATTTTTCCATCTTTTCACCTTCCATTTTTTCTTTTCTAAATTGAAATAAAATCTTAACTTTTTATGGGTGGCCTTTAAAAGATTATTAATTAATTAATTAATTAGTAATTTTGACCCCTGCTAACGTCACAGAATTATCGATTATGTAAAATTATAATATATTATATTTTTTATTTGTTAAAACATATATAAAAAAAATTAGCTTAGACTTGTGCTAATGTCTAAATTATATAAATACCATAGATTTATATGAAATTAAAATAAATTCTTTATACTTGTTAAAATATATATGTTTTTAACAATATTATTATAGAAAAAGAAGGCTACATGACCAATACAATAGTAATAAATCAATTGAAATAATTTGTTAATACATTTCTTAAAAAAAGTAGTCTCTTAATGTCTATTTCTTTTTTAAAAATTTTAAATCATGCATATTTCTATTTTTTTAAGGATTTATATAATCTATTTTTTAAATAAGAATGTATAATCTTAATGGGTTTTTAATTCATGAGTATTTCTTTTTTTTTAAATAGTATGGTCTTTATGTTCTTATGGTCTTAATGGGGTTTTTTATAAGAATTAATTTTATTTTAAAGAATTTAAATGAAATTTTTAATGATGTTAATTTCAATATATTTAATTAATAGAAATTGAAAAATACAAATTAACACACATACTTTAAAAATATATACTCTTAATGCCTATTTCTTTTTTTATTATTAAAAATCATACATATTTCTTTTTTTTAAGGATTGTATAATATATTTTTTTAATAAGGATAGTATAATCTTAATGGAGTTTTTAATTTATGTGTATTTCATTTTTTAAAAAATAACATGGTCTTAATGAGTTTTTTTTAATAAGTATTGAATTTTTTGTAAGAATTTAATGAAATTTTTAATTATTATAAAAGGACCAAAAGGGACATTAAATTAAGAATACAATAATTAGTATAGGGTTTTTTTATGAAATTTCATTTTTTTGGGGTTAAATTTATGAAATTTCATTAGGTGTCGCAGTTAATATAAATAAAAGAAATCGGAAGTAAAGGAAAAAAACTAATAAATTATCTGTTGTAAAAAAATTATTTTTAATTAAACAGTATAATACCTATTATCCTACTTGGCACCCTCTAAATTCTCCATAAGACCTTCCTTTAATATTATGGTATAGAAGTATAGATGGTATAGATGTTATTTTAAAAATTTTATATATTCTTAAGAAATGACCAAAAAGATATTTAATTTGACATCATATTAAAAGTCAAAGGGTTCTTTTGAGATTTTCATATGGTGTTAACTTTAATACATATAAATATATATATAAAAATAGATTATAAATCACTTAACTTTTATTTAAAATATTTTTAAACATATAATATTAATATTAAATTACAATACCAGTATAAAAATTTAAAATACATTTTTAACCTTACTTTTAAATTCAATTCAAACCAAACACAACTTATTTTCAGTTCAACAACACATAGAGCACAACAAACAAAACAACTTATTTTTATTTTTTTTTCTTGGTCAAAACTTATTTTTAGATATTTGCCACTTATTTATTTCTCAAAATCACAATTTTAACATTTTTGAATAATAAATTTTTTATATAATCATATGTATTCATTTTTCAATTTGTAACTAATCTTATTCTAAAAGCATGAATCCCACATAAAGAAAAACTTTCAAAACTTGTTTTTTCTATTCACATTACTCAAATTTATTCTTTTCCCATTTTTTTGAATAATGGAACTTTTATTTTTCTCATTTTTTTCCTAGTAAACGAAAGAGGAATTACAAAGACCATAATTTTGAGGAAATTTTAATTAATTAAATATCAATAACCTCCCACAGTCTCGGCTACGGGACAATCCGTACAAAGGTATATTCCACATGACGGAACCAAAAAATCTAAGTCCACATCCTGGACCTGAGCGTGCTTTTCAAACCAATCACATCACGTGCGTCAAAAGCACCGGTCCCGAGGCTACGTGAACCAATCAGATCGCTCCAAATATAAACCACATCGGCTTTCCCTCAGACAGGTGCACAAGAAGACAGGATAAATAACTTCTCCCAAAATACCGGGTACCCGAATTAGACCCGGCTTGGGAAATCTAGCGTTTTACCACTGGACACGTTCCCCGTCTCTTTGCTGTTGAAAAAGCCAGGTGAGATAAATGGTTTCCGTTTCTTTTTCCAAAAGGGCAAAAAGTAGAGAAAGAAAGAAATTAAAAATGATGATTATTATTTTTATTTATTTATGATAATATATTTTTATTTATTTTTACGTGAGTCTATATATATATATATATATAAAATAAAATCACCTCCCAAATCTCTCGTCCCGGAGATTTCTAGGTTTTCCGATTCGACTTCCAAATTTCGCTCCCCGGATTTTTCCCATTACCAATAATTTAGCAGCGTAGTTTCGCTAATTTTCTTTGCTTTTTCTTTCGGTACAAATTTTTAGTTTTGTCTGGCTCTCCATTTGTGGAATCTTGAGGAATTTTGGCTGTGTTTAAAGGTTCGTTCTTTCCCCTAAAATTTTGATTTCTTTTGGTTTAATTCTTATGGTTAGATTTGAAATTTTTGAGAATTGGTAGAATAAAGTTAGGATTTTTTATCTAGGTTCCATTTGGTCCCCAGGAGAATCCTCGAAAAAGAGCAAACAGGATCGATTCAGTATCTTGATTTTCTTTTTCTTTTCTAAATTAATTTTCTTTTTTAAGTAACCATGAGTTTTAGTATTCCTTTGCTTAGTTGGGGGTTCATAGCGTTTTGTGGCTTAGTTAATTAAGTTTCTGATTTTGTTCTATTTTTCCTTTTTTTATGAACTGATTGTGATAGTCACTTTTCCTTGTTTGTCCTTTACAGGAACTGAAAGCAGAAGAGCTTGCGCGGAAAAAAAAATTGGATCTTTTTATTGATTATCTGTCATTGTTCTGCATAGTTAAATGTATCTAAGTTCTATTTCTGGATAAGTTTGTTTGAGTTGATGCTTGGCTTGATGAGAAAGAAGAGGAAAGGAAGTGAAACTGATGTGTCTCCGGAGGAAACAAGCAATTTTGTGTCGTCTTGTGGTTCCAGATCATCTAATATTAGGTCCCATTTTTCCTTAGAAGATTATGCAAGGCTAAAAAAAAGGTGCAAGGAAGATGTGGATGCGCCTCCTATTGGTTCATGTAAAAGTAGACTCGCTGGCATTGCTACTGCCCCACCTTGTGGTGCATCCTCTTTGGTGCCTCCGGGAAGAGGTCTTAAGCGGAAGATAGGGTGCATTGAGGTGATTACAAGAACTGGTAGGAAGAAAAAGATTGAAGATGATTACATTAAAGGTGACACAATTGGGCAGGGGAAATTTGGGTCAGTTTGGTTGTGTAGGTCTAGGACTAGTGGAGTAGAGTTTGCCTGTAAAACACTACGTAAGGGAGAGGAGACAGTTCACAGAGAGGTAGAGATTATGCAACACTTATCTGGTCATCCTGGAGTTGTGACTTTGCAGGCAGTGTATGAGGAGCCAGACTGCTTTCATCTTGTAATGGAGTTGTGCTCTGGAGGTCGTTTGATTGACCAAATGGCAGAGGGTCAGCATTCAGAGCAACGTGCGGCTAATATTTTTAAGGATGTGATGTTAGTCATTAAGTACTGTCATGAGATGGGAGTTGTGCATAGAGATATAAAGCCGGAGAATATTCTTCTTACAACTTCAGGAAAGATAAAGCTGGCAGATTTTGGTCTTGCCATGAGAATCTCCAATGGTGAATATCTAGCACCTTTGAAGAATATGACCTTTACTTTTTGTTGATTCTTTTAAATTCCTGCATTGTTTATTATCTTACAGCTCAATATTCAAACGTTAGGAGACAGAGTTAAGTTTGTATGCTCTCAATATTTATCAAGTATGGTGGAATCCTTATTTGGAGATTGGCTGCAAAATGCTTGTCACACATATGCATGAAGGAAGAGGGAGGAGGGAAAATAACATGTCACATGAGACTAGAAGACTTATCTTCCTGTCTGCTTAATGATGAAGAGAAACTTAGTTGTTATCTGGCCTGGAACGTTTTATATTATCCTTTCTATGGCGATGTCTTGGTTGGTGGCGGGAAGAAGAGAATTTGCTGCTGGAGGAAGGATTGAAAAAGACATTATTTTTCAAGTTGCTTAAATTTATATTAAATTTTAAAATAATAATAAAAATAAAAGCATTAAAAAAATCTACAGCTATTAGTAATGTTATTAGCTGTTGAGGAGTTTGATATCTGCCTAGGAGCATGCAAGGAACTGTTGCCTGGTTCTAGCCTATCCAACCATACCATTTGTGAAACTAAATTATATTATAATTGCTAAAAGTATTTGAAACTAGAAATTTACAGGGCCATACTGATCATCATCCTCCCTACCACAAGTAATGCAGACTAGTGTTATTTGATTTTGAGCTTAACCTTCTCATGTCCTAAATTGTTAATTGCAAATGTTTTTGGCTTTCTCTTTTTCCTTGATCATTCTCATGCACAAATGGGTTCATGCTGAGAGACTCTAGCAAATAGTCTTGGGAAATTGTTTAGTGTTGATTATCTGATGTCTCGCTATGCCTAGTACTCCTGACTTCTGACGTAATTACTATGTAGTACAGGTCAGACGTTGTCCGGTTTGGCTGGAAGTCCAGCTTATGTTGCACCTGAGGTTCTGTCAGGAAATTATTATGAGAAGGTCGATATATGGAGTGCTGGGGTGCTCCTGCATGCGCTTTTGGTTGGTGTTCTTCCATTTCAGGGAGACTCCTTGAAGGCAGTGTTTGAGGCCATCAAGAATGTAAAGCTCGATTTTCACTCAGGGATATGGGAGTCTGTATCTAAACCTGCACGTGATCTATTGGCAAGAATGCTGACAAGGGATGTTTCATCAAGAATAACTGCTGAAGAAGTACTAAGTAATCCCCAACTTTCTCTTTCTATAATACTAGAAGTCTGTGAATTGGTCTTGCATTCATCAATAATCATGTAACTTGGCTGATTATAGCATATGGTAAAGTGTTCAGTCATCATGATTCTTTAATCTATTTTCATCATGATTTTTATCTTCTTTCTATTGCTTCTGCTACTATTATGTTTGTTTCCTTTTCAACTTATGTTGAATTTTTTGTCTTCCTTTTTTACCCCAAACATTCTGTTACTTGTGCAGAAATGTTTCTTAGGACTTGAATAGGGATAGCACTACGGTTCTTGTAAAAGCTTAATCATTAGACTTGCTGACATTCAAATTGCGTCATTTCAGGGCATCCATGGATATTCTTCTACACTGAGCGCTCATTGAAGACACTATCCATCAAGTCAAAGTCGAAGAATCAAGTAGGATCTTCCAACCAAATTTCCAATTCTTCTGGCTCCGAACTAAGTATGAGGAGGATAAATGGCGGCTCTCATACTCGAGGTCCACAGCAAATCTTAACGTCCAACAGTTCAAGCTGCAAATCAGAGGAACAAGATGAAAATGGTGTGGTGGATGTACTTGCTGTGGCAATTTCCCATGTCAGGATTTCTGAGCCAAAGAGGACCAGACTTTGCAGTCCCACAGGACCTATAGAACAGCAGTGTTCATCTAATCTGACGGCTAACAACCTCTGTAGAGCCTTCTGATTCCTGCTGACAACGCTAACATGATTATCGCCACTGTTTTTTGAGCTGGGGAATTTAGAATTAACCTGCCCTGGCTGCAATTTCAGTGGGCAAATGATGTTTATGGATGGACTTATACATCGATCCGGTGACAATGGGTTAATCCCTTAGCGAAGCTTTTGACTTCCAAGCCATGGTGTTAACTAAATAATTGTTCGAGCCTGGTGAACTGAGAGAATCGATGTAAATAGATCCTTTCAAATCATTTTAAGTTCTTTTTTATCTAACTTGTACAGGTGTGCGTTAGTTATTGGCAAGGAAAGTTGCCATGATTGGTTACTTAGTCAAGTTGTTCCCGAAGAAATGCTTGTAGCTTTTTTATGATTTGTTTTACAGAGCAATAAAAGCAGTTTAGTCATGGTGTTGGTTCGTTCCCCTTTTTGACTCTGCCGATTTTGTCCGTGAATGACCCCCTTCTTTCAGGGTGACTTGGGAAGACTGGAGGTGACCCATTTTTAGCCTAAAATTTCGTTTAGGGATACATTAATAAAAAAATACGAGAATGGTTTAAGAGATCACGGGGAGATTTAAATCGATGAGAGTTTTTAATAACAAATTAACCTTACGGTATTGTTGAAGGTTAATACACCCCATGCTAGCAATCATGATGGGACTTGGATAACAAACCTCGATCGCTTTCGCCAGACCTTAATCCTCAATGTCCAAAATGCTTTACAAAAATTGACGAATTGAACAAGAGGGAACCATTTGGCGAAAAAAAAAAAGAGGGAACCATACCGTAAATGGCAACCATCCCCCCACCATATGATGTGAGGATGAGCAGATCTCATTCACCATACCAAGGCCATAAAAGGAATCAACGCATCCCAATTCCAGACGTTCATTTGCCAAGTAACAGACCAAGTTAAAAAGCCTGCTAGACCTTCCAGGCTTCCACAAGCACCCCTTGACTATCTCATACTCGATCCTCTATTAGGAAAAACTAAACTCGCAATCTCAAATTTCTACCTTCAGAAGGCGAACTGGCTTATTGCAACTTAATTAGACCATTCACAGAGCAATGAAATTCAAACTTTGTGGTCAATCTCAATGGTACTTTTTCTAGAAGGAAAATGAGTAGTAGCAAAACAAAATTCAAAAGTGGTCAAATAAGAAGAAAATAAGCACGAAACACATTAACTATGGGAGAACAATTCGTATAAACACCTTCATCCGATTCTAGTAAAGCACTTTTAGCTAGAGCAAGGACTGTATTCATTACAAGTACAGATTGATAATGGAGCAATATCTCCTATTTTGGAGTATAGAACAATTCTATTACAACTGACAAAGTCAAGGAGAAAGCTTTACACAAACTCTTCTCAAACTGTTAGAAGCATTTAAGTACCATTTTCCGCCGCAAAGCAGCATGCATTCAGCCTTCCCCAAGCATCATCTTCTGGAGAACTTGGACCACATGTAGACAACAAAGAAGCAAAACAGTGCGAAAAGAACCACATGGACAATATGGTTTGCACCATGCTTGATAATGCTCTTGTTCAATTTCCTAATGTTATTCTTCACCCCTGCTTGAGCTTTAATCATGGTCATTTGCTGTCAGAAAAGGAGATTGCACATTCAGAAAGCAGAAAAAGCAATTTTCCAAATATGGATATCAAAGCAGTATGACCCAGATGTAAGCAATGCCAAGCTATTTTTAAATGGAAAATTCCCATTAACACAATAAAGCAATGAGATTCATTTTGCATGCATGTCTGGAAACATGCTTAATGAAAGCATACATCAAGAAAGAGGTGAATCACTGTACATAACAGTTAAATCATTAAAAGGTTAATCATCAAGATAGCTTCCTGTTTTCTTGCATTTAGCCACCACCACTTGATAGCTAAGAGAACTTTGCCACCTTGTAAATATGGAATAAAAGAAATGGAGGAAAGAATGATTAGCTGAATTAAAAACAACAGGTTCAATCAAATTTAACACCTAAAAATGTGCTTGCATAATAATACAACACATAAGTTGAAGACACAGGATGTTTCCTACCCAAAAAAACTCTGACGGGAAAATCAGTTCTATCAACTTTAGGTGACACAGGAAAATCGCATCATTATCTTTCACGCAATACAGAAATCATAATTACAATGTCAGACACAGATAAGCAAGAATTAACACTTCCCTTGTGTTGCAATTTTATAGTAAAACTACCAAATGTATGGATTATGATAGAATAAGGAGGTGGTTCCTCATGTGGAAGAAATAGAAAAACCATAGCTATGAATGAAACAGCAAAAGAGAACAAATGTGAAGGGTGCATCTAGCAGCAACAAAATACCAGCTGATCCAAAAAGTCCTTCTGAAATTTTGCTTCTGATCCTATCTCTTGAGCAACCTGCACCAATATTTTCAGCAAGAACAAAGTTAAGAAGATTCACACAGGTTGCAACTTAAAGATAATGACCTGGACAAAAAATGTACCCCCTTCCCCCAAATTCCATGAACATCAAAAAATATAAAACCTAAAAACAACTTACAAGCTAAGGTACCAATAATGTATAACATTGAGTAAGCATCAATACACACATCCAGAAAAAATATGCTGATCCAATTCCAGAAAGAATAAGAGAAACATATCAAACAGAACTTATAAGCCCAATTTATCTAAATTCAGAGTGACCATTGACATATTTATCTAAACTGGTCTAATTTCCAATTTCTTTCCAAGAATATGTATTAAATATTTTCATCTTCTATTACCATCATTCTATTTGCTGAAAGCCTGAAATCAATGTTTAGCAATGAACAAAGCAATATCATGATATCTATTAAAAACTGAAACATATCAAAATACAGGACAAGATTCCATCTAAATAAGAAGTAAGACTCAATTCAGCTTAAATCCTCATATTCGAACCAACAACATCAGCAAGATCTTATTGAATGTGAGGAGCTGAAGATCATTCATGCACTTCCATCAAATAGAATAGAAAAAGAAAGGAAGATTAGAAAATAAAATCATAAAAATCAAATTAGAAATGAACTCAATGATAAATAGATAAATATACTTACATTTCTTAATTGCTTAACTTGGCTATATAGACCGGTGATCTCATCGTCCAAATCGGCATGCATCGGATCAATCCTCAATTGTATTTCATCGGAGCTAGCTACCGGTCTCGTGCTTAAACCCTCCCTATTTCAAAAATATTAACAATAATCAAAATTAACTCACACAAACAAACGAAAATGAAAGCTAAGAACTCATAAACAGTTCGGTGCTCCGATTATAGATTAACTAGATCAAAAAAATTTCAATAAAACGAAAGAGGAATAGAACTAAACCTTGATCGGTAAGGTGCCGCACCGCCGGAGAAGGAACCGCCACCGGTTCTATTCGAAGTAGAAGCCATCAACACAGGAAGAGAGAAATCAGCGAAAAAGCCTTGAAACGACAAGGGAGTTCCGAGTCAAATCTGATTGGAAATGATTTTTGCGCGTTAGCTTAATCTATTTTGAAATTTTGAGAGAGTTGGCAAATGACGGGTCCGGAGTCTACTTAAAAGGGAGAGAAAACAAAAAAAAAAAAAGGAAAAAGGTTGATGACGCGGTTGAGAGAGAGATCCACCGTTGGTTTATAATCGTGCGGTGCTGGAAACTTTTATCCGAAATTAGTTTGTCCGCATCTAATTTTAGTGTAATGTTAGGGTATAGTATAGTTTGTTTGATCTAGCTAATGCTATAATTGTGTAAAAATATGTTGAAAACTAGTATTTGTTGTGAAAAGTATGTTAATTAAAATTGACTAAGCAAGAACAAGATATAAGAATAGGAGAAATTGAGAATTAAATGAACAAGAGAAAGAGAGAAAGAGATGGAAATGGAAATAAGATTGAAGGAATTGTAAGTATCTATCATTAGGGAGAATAAATCCCAATTTATAGGCATCAAATGGTAGGCTATACAAATTGACAATTTACACATATGAGCCCCATTATTACCATCACAATAATCACAATTTGCACAACTTGCATTTGTCCACTTTCATAACATAATTTGCATAATTTGCATTTGTCCACTTTCATCATAATTTGCACAACTTGCATTTGTCCACATTCATAATACTCCCCCTTGGACAAATGCTACTATTAAAATTGGACGTGTACTGCCTCGTTAAAAACCTTAAGTCGGAAAAACCCAGTGGGAACAAAAACCGAACATAAGGGAAAAAGAGTACAATACAATTAAGTCCGTCTAATATGTCTTCAAGACAATATGTGCTTGTCTTCAAGACAATATAAGTGGGTCTACTTCAGTGTCCTGATTGGACGTGCTATTACTGCCTCATTAAAAACCTTAAGCCGAAAAAACCCAGTGGGACAAAAACCGGACAGAAGGAAAAAAGAGTACAGTGCACTTATGTCCATAATCGCTCCCCCTGAGATAAAATAAACTGCTACTTCTGGAGCATCTAAACATTTCCACTTCTGGGGAATTCAATCTTGCATTTTACTGACTCGCCGCATACCAATGCCATAAACTAATTTCTCAAATGTTGATGTTGGCAAAGATTTGGTAAATAAATCTGCAAGATTATCGACGGAGCGAATCTGTTTAACATCAACTTGTCGACTTTCCTGGAGTTCATGAGTATAGAAAAATTTCGGCGAGATGTGCTTGGTCCTATCACCTTTAATATATCCTCCCCTGACTTGTGCAAAACAAGCAGCATTATCCTCATAAATTATAGTGGGAGAATCTATCACCGGTTTGAATCCACTAGCATTGTGAATATGTGATATCATAGATCTTAACCAAACACACTCTCTTCCGGCCTCATAGAGGGAAATAATTTCAGAGTGGTTGGAAGATGTAGCAACTAGTGTTTGCTTAGTGGAACGCCAAGAAATGGCTGTATCATTATAGCAAAATAGATAATCGGTTTGGGAGCGAGCTCTGTGCGGATCAGATTTATATCCTGCATCAGCATAACCTACTAAACCAGAGTTAGTAGTATTCTTAGAATAGAATGACCCCAAATCAATGGTTCCTCGGAGATAACGGAAGATATGTTTAATCTCATTCCAATGTCTCCGGGTTGGCTCAGAACTGAAACGTGCCAACAAATTTATCGCAAAAGCGATATCTGGTCTCGTGCACTGTGCCAAGTACATCAAAGCCCCGATTGCATTGAGGTATGGTACTTCAGGACCAAGTATATCCTCATCAGATTCTTTAGGACGAAACGGATCCTTTTGGGGGTCAAGAGACCTTACAACCATAGGGGTGCTCAATGGGTGAGCCTTGTCCATGTTAAAACGTCTAAGCAATCTTTTAGTGTATGCTGACTGATGGACAAGTATTCTATTCTTTTTGTGCTCAAGCTCTAGACCAAGGCATAGTTTGGTTTTACCCAAATCTTTAACCTCAAACTCCTTTTTCAAATATTCAGCAGTTTCAGATAACTCTTCAGGAGTCCCAATTAAATTCATGTCATCGACATAAACTGCTATAATAGCAAACCCGGTTTCAGATCTTTTAATAAACACGCATGGGCAGATGGGATCATTTATGTACCCTTCCTTAGTCAGGTATTCACTTAAACGTTGGTACCACATGCGGCCGGATTGCTTTAACCCATATAAAGATCTTTGCAACTTTATTGAGAATAAGTTGCGGGGAGTGCATGCTTCAGGCATTTTGAAACCTTCGGGAATTTTCATATAGATATTGGAATCTAATGAACCATATAAGTATGCCGTCACAACGTCCATAAAACGCATTTCAAAATTTTCTTGAGCAACCCAACTTATAAGGAAACGAAAGGTAACTATATCCACTACTGGTGAATATGTTTCATCATAATCTATCCCAGGCCTCTGCGAGAAACCTTGGGCTACGAGTCGGGCTTTATACCTCACGATCTCGTTTCTCTCATTTCGTTTCCGGACAAAGACTCATTTGTATCCAACAGGTTTTACATTGTCGGGGGTTTTAGTAATAGGCCCGAAAACATTACGTTTGGCAAGGGAAGTCAATTCAGCTTGGATTGCTTCCTCCCATTTAGGCCAATCTCGCCTATGACGACATTCGGTTATAGACCGAGGTTCATAATCATCATTCATAATCTCATGAGCAACTGAGAGAGCAAATGCATCATCGATGATTATCTCATTTCGATCCCATATCTCATTACAATAACTGATGGAAATTTCAGTATTCCCAAGGTTGGTGATCTTTTCATGGGTTTGTACCACTTCAGGGGCAATATGCTCATGAACTTGTGCCACTTCAGGGGCAATATGCTCTCTTTGAATATTATGTTGTGGCACTTCAGGTGCAATTTGCTTTCCTCGAGAAAGATTAATGTGCTCATCTGGAGCAGAATTATGCTCATTTGGAGCAGATTCTAAATTCCTCCCCCTTCTTTTTCAAGGAATAGTGTCCTTTGATCCCATCGGTCTACCACGCTTCAGGCGCGGGCCATTTAGATCCATTTCGGGTGGTTCTACAAGAACATCTATCCTAGCTGGAACATTCGCAGCTGGGATGTGAGACTTTGTAACTTTAGCAGTCTCATTAAATGCATCAGGCATTTGATTTGTAATAACTTGTAAATGGATCAATCGTTGCACCTCATTTTCACATTCAGGTGTTCTTGAGTCTAAATGAGACAAACTTTTCTCATTCCATGAGAAAATCTCGACATTTTTCTGCTTTCCATTTGTGGAAGCTTTTGGTATCCCAAGTGATGGGAATACTGTCTCATCAAAATGACAATCCGCAAATCTAGCGGTAAATAAATCACCCGTCAATGGTTCAAGGAACCGAATAATGGACGGTGAATCAAACCCAACATAAATGCCCAAACGGCGCTGGGGACCCATTTTGGTCCTTTGCGGTGGTGCTACAGGCACTTGTACCACGCAACCAAAGGTGTCAAGATATGAAATGTCTGGCTCTTGGCCCAAGACTAACTAAAGAGGGGAATATAAATGAGAAGTAGTGGGGCGCAATCTAATTAAAGATGCAGCATGTAAACCATCATGACCCCACGCTGAGGATGGGAGCTTTGTCCTCATCAATAAAGTTCGAGCAATAATCTGAATGCGCTTAATCATGGATTCTGCTAATCCATTTTGAGTATGAACATGTGGGACAGGATGTTCAACTTCAATTCCTAATGAAGCGCAATAAGCATCAAAACTCTTTGATGTGAACTCACCAGCATTATCCATTCTTATACTTTTAATTTGATAATCTGGGAGATGAGCTCGAAGCTTTATTATCTGTCCAAGCAAACGTGCAAAGGCGACGTTGCGCGTTGATAATAGGCAAACATGGGACCATCTACAAGATGCATCCACTAGTACCATGAAATATCTAAATGGTCCACTTGCAGGCTGAATTGGCCCACAGATATCACCCTGGATTCTCTGCAAGAATGAAGGGGATTCGTAATCAACCTTTGTCATGAAAGGTTTAGTAATGAGCTTTCCTTATGAACAAGATTCACAAATGTAATCTTTGGACAACAACACCTTTGTATCTTTTAAAGGGTATTCACGAGTATTTTTAAGGATTCTTCGCATCATTGTAGCTCCTGGATGACCAAGGCGATCATGCCAAAGTCCGAACACATCAGGGTTCACTAGTTTCCAGGGCATTGTAGCATATGATTCTATAGCTCGTATTGGGACATAATATAATCCCATACTAGAAGCTTCCAGCTTCTCATGGATGGTCTTCTGGCCCATCTTGTAGGAAGTGATGCAAAGAAATTCCTTGTTTTGCTCATTAATTGTTTCTAGATGGTACCCATTACGGCGTACATCTTTGTAGCTAAGTAGATTTCTTTTTGATCTACCGCTCAACAATGCATCTTTAAGATACAATGTTGTGCCATTTGGTAAAATAACTGTGGCAGTCCCATAGCCATCTATAATATTAACAGGACCAGATATTGTCTGAACATTTGCCTTGCGCAATGTCACATTTGAGAAAAAGTGTTTGCCATAAAGTATAGTATACGTTGTAGCACAATCAAGCAAACATATATCTTCATTTTTCTCAATGTGTCCCATTTGCATTAATCTTGACAACTTCAGGTGTCAAGTTCCATAAAATTTAACAAATTAATAATATGATGCAAAATATAAACCAACAAATATGGAATAAAACTCATGATTTTATTGACGATCATATTTATTTAATATCTTCCTTGATAACATAATTATCCAAGGGTATGGCAAAACATAGATGAAAACCCTCAGGATCTATTTCTAGGGACTTATTATTTTCATCAACATTATAAAAAGAAATCAGAAACCTCAAAAGGTTTTTTATTGCCAAGAATATGACAGTTTTCATTGACCAAAACCTTATTCACTTCAGCATCAGTCTCAGTTAGGTCAATGGCATCAGTCTCAATTAGGTCAATGGCATGGGTCTCAACATGCTTGCTTTTCTCCTTCTGGGATGCTTGGTATAGATCAACCAAATGTTTGGCCGTACGACAGGTACGTGACCAATGACCAGTCATTCCACAACAATGACAGGTACTATCATCATGCTTCTTCATGGGCTTTTTACCTTTCGGGTTGTGTAGGGAGTTATTTATATTACGGTTAAATCTCCCACTACCCTTACGAAAAAAATTCCCATGCCCGCGCTCACGACCTCTAGGACGGCCAACATTCTTACTTGAGCCGGCATTTGCTTCAGGAAATGCCTTAGAGCCAGCAGGTCTTAAATCATGATTTTTGAGCAGCAACTCATTTGTTTGTTCTGCAGTCAACAGGACTGAGATCAATTCAGAATATGTTTTAAACTGGCGCTGCCGGTATTGCTGTTGCAATACAATATTCGAAGCATGAAAGGTGGAGAATGTTTTCTCTAAAAGCTCAACCTCAGTAAGCTTAACACCACAAAGTTCAAGCCGTGACACAATATCATACAAAGCTGAATTATAATCGGACACAGACTTGAAATCCTGCAACCTCATATGTTGCCAATCATATTGTGCTTGAGGGAGGATGACAGTTTTGGTGTGATCATACCGCTCTTTCAATCTCGTCCACAAGATCAAGGGATTTCGGACAGATAGATATTGAACTTTTAGGCTATCACTTAGATGCCGACGGATAAAAATCAAAGCATTTGCCTTATCTTTATCATTAGCATTTCCATTTTCACCAATGGTAGCTGCAAAACCTTGGCCTTGGAGATGTAGTTCAATATCGAGACACCATGACAAGTAGTTATTGCCACTTACATCCAAAATTTGGAATTTAGGCTTTTCAATATTTGCCATAATTCTGAAAAGAATGGTCTCAATTAGTTTGACAACTTCTGGTGTCAAAAATGTTTAGAAGGAAATCTTTACACAATGAAAATTAAAATTATCTTGTGTATAGAAAATAAATTTTGTATGGAATCAAACCTTCAGAACTTACCAAACTTCAAACTTGCTTTACTTTAGAACATTCGTGCTGATAACGTGTTGTGAAAAGTATGTTAATTAAAATTGACTAAGCAAGAACAAGAAATAAGAATAGGAGAAATTGAGAATTAAAGGAACAAGAGAAAGAGAGAGAGAGATGGAAATGGAAATAAGATTGAAGGAATTATAAGTATCTATCATTAGGGAGAATGAATCCCAATTTATAGGCATCAAATGGTAGGCTATACAAATTGGCAATTTGCACATATGAGCCCCATTATTACCATCACAATAATCACAATTTGGACAATTTGCACAACTTGCATTTGTCCACTTTCATAACATAATTTGCATAATTTGCATTTGTCCACTTTCATAATAATTTGCACAACTTGCATTTGTCCACATTCATAATAGTATTTGATTTTTTTTAGAACAAAATTAATCTTAAACTAAAATACTGATTAAAACTAATTAGCAAATTGGGAAAAATGTGTAGCTTAATTTAAATACTTTTTTTAAGTAAAATTATAAGATTACTTCATTCCAAGACCATGACACGTTAGAGATCTCGTTAGTAACTAACGTATTTAAGTTTATCACGAGTATTGGTTAATATAGTAGCCGACTCTATCCTGTTAATGGTGAAAACAAATTTGATTATTAGAAACATATTTGTTGAAAGGACTTTATATTTTCTTGATTGAATAAGATTAATATCGGAATTAATAGACCTAGGAATACCCTTAGTTGAACCAAAGAGAAAAATATTCAAGTTTTAATCCTTTCTTTAGCAAATTGTTCAACAATTTTATCCTCCTATTTACTCAAGTTAGTATAGGAGTCTATAAGGATTAAGGAGGCCCTGTTGGCACCACCATAAGCCATTGATGTTCCTAACAAGTAATAATCCCACCTTTCTCTCATCATTAGTTTCCTATTACAAGCCTAATATGGAAGGAGTTATGAATTTTTTTTTCTGTACTGGTAATGTGCATTGAAATAATTGGTTCAATATATCCTTTTATTTAAAGGATTGAATTCGAATTCCCAATTCTATAAATCAAGTAAATGTTATCTATGTCGACATTAGGCATACAAAAGCACTTCTTAACTCGTATAACCCATCTTGTCTTGCTATAACTCTCATAACGCGGCGTTCTCAACTTTTACACATGCCATAAAATTTAGTCATAATTTCTAGAGAAGTTAGTTTTAACAAATTTTTAAAAGTTTTACCTGACTTTTCCTTTTTATCACAATGACCCCTTGATAGGTGCGTTTAAAAATTTTTAAGTGATTTTTTTTTGTCACATGACATTTCTTTTTGGATAATTTTTTATTGTTTTTTCATGTTTAATATTTAATTTTATTATTTTTAGTGAAAATTTTCCTTATTATAATTAAAAGAAATTTCATTAAAATTTTATAATATTTTATAGAAACACACATCATTAAAGTCAATGTTAAGTCAGGATAGTCAATATTACGTCAATATAATTAATTAATGATAAAAATTTAACACCGTTAGTGTTTTGAACTTAATTTGACAATGATAATAGAACAACTCAATTTAATCAAATTATAATAAATGAACAAAATCCATATTTTCTGTATAATAAAACGACTAATTTTATAATTTGACCTTTAGAAGTTACAAATTTACTTGACTTAAAAGTTAACTTGACTTATAATTTAAGTTAAAGTTTTTTTTTTTCACATATAATTTAAGTTAAAGTTTAAATAAAGCGGATATCCAAGAGTCGTCCGCACCTTTGGGGGGCGTTTGGTTGGAGACATCTTACATGTCCTGTGGGAATGTGTACCACGTCAAGTTACATGTCTTCTTTTGGTTTCTCTGACAATAGTGTCAGAGGACATGTGATTACCACATAAATGGTAATATGGGTGGGAATGTGAATATCACCCCCCCTCTTAGGTTATGTTACATGTCCTATCCTTTTGACTTCAACCTTCCTATTTTACCCTCATTTATTTCTCATTATACCAATAAACAATGGTATTCTTTTTGAGTTTAACAATATTTATATTTAAACAAAAAACAATTGGTAATTTTAATTGAAGGAATTTTAGATTATTTGTATCTTTATATATTTGTCAATTATAAATCTTATTTATCAAGTTATTATTTTTATTGTTAATTTTTTAATTTTTTGATTTTGATCATGTTTATTTTTTGTTATTGAATTTGTTTAACAATTTCAAAATATATTAATTTAGTTAGAATACCACTTTAGAAAGCTTTTTATATAAGTGAGGGCAAACTAGTAAAATAGTTATTCATATATGTTACATTTCCACATCAATTAAACATAATAATCTAAGATGTCCATCTCTCCAACCAAACACAAAATACACACATTACCAGGACATCACATTACTAGGTAATGTGATTATAATCTTATGTCCACAGATAATGTAACATTACCCCAATCAAACGCATCATTGTATCCTATGAGTTATATTATTCCTCTTTCTTCCGTAATAAAACTGTCTTTATTTTTCTTATTCTCCCTCTTTCTTTTTTATTTCTGTTTATTGTACTTCAATATTTCATATTTCATATCACTTTGGTATATTTTCTATTCTTTTTAGTAACGTCTTAGAAGATATCACAAATCTAGAATGGAAACAAAAATGGTATCCGCAACCGCAAATATGTAATGGCCGGAAGTTCGTATTCTATTACATACGCGCCTTTCTCGTGAGAAACACAGAGAGAAAACGTGAGGAAATAATATTAGACGCTAAGAAAGGTAACGGAAGTAAAAACAGAGTAACAGCTCACAATCCTAGTTCATATTCATATTCATAAACACCATGAAAAACACTAGTACATGAAATCATCAGGCAAATCATGGCCGTTGAATTCACAAACCGTCAGTTTCTTTGACTTTGAATTTTCGCAACCTCTCTTCCTATTCCCAATTCTCGTGGGCCGACGTCGTTTACTCGTTTAGTCGTTTTAAATCAGCACTTGGCAGCCATTCCCTCCCCCTTTTCCAACGAGATTTATACACGATTCGATAGCCTCCTCCTTGGACCTTGGCCTATAAATAAATTCTAGCGACCCAATCTCCATTAGAAATAAAAAAGAAGGCTCCTCGGAAAACTAACGGTCACCAACGGACAGAAAGTCAGAAACGTGGGACTCTAGTTGAAGGAGGATGGGGAGCGAGGCCGCGATTGTGAGGAAACCAAGATTTCTTGGCCTCCATGGATTCAGGACGAGCGGGGCGATTCTCAAGAAACAGATAGAGACAAAGTGGCCTCGATCAGTATTGGAAAAGATTGATATAGTTTACCCAGATGCGCCTTTTCCAGCACAGGGAAAATCCGACGTCGAAGGCATCTTTGATCCTCCTTATTACGAGTGGTTTCAGTTCAATAAGGTAAACAAAAATGTGTTATAATCGTTTTTGTTCTTTAAAATTTTCTTCATGTTCTTGTCTTTTATACCGGATGCAATGAAATTATATGGGTTCATTTTGCAGGAATTCACTACTTACACAAACTTTGACGAGTGCCTGGCTTATATCGAAGATATTATGATCAAGGAAGGACCCTTCGATGGCCTCCTTGGTTTCTCTCAGGTGTGTGCGTTTTCTTTGGTTTTAACTTTTAACATCTGGTTTTCTGTTCGTTTGCCGAGAAACTGAAGGAATCTTCAAGTTCCTTTATTCTCTTGCTTGCTTTTGTGTTTGTTACTATTTTTTATTCATCCCAATTAAAACGAAAACATGTAAAGAATAACAACAAATGACATGTGCATTTAACGATGGAATATAATTTCCAGGGAGCCATCTTATCCGGCGGGTTGCCTGGACTGCAGGCGAAGGTGCGTTGAAACTGCTCTTCCTTAATTTTTGTTTAAATAATTTTTCTCTTGGGCCATAAGAGGTAGTACTTATTCATGCAACGTGGATGGCTGTGATTGCAGGGTGTGGCTCTCACAAAAGTACCCAAAATAAAGTATTTGATAATCATTGGAGGGGCTAAGTTCAGGGCAGCATCAGTGGTAGAGAGTGCCTACTCTTCCCCCATTCGATGCTCATCCGTCCACTTTTTAGGTACCACATTCATACCTTCCATTTCCCTCCTACCACTCAGCTGTTTAGCAGTATTTCCAAAAACATTGGAATTGTTACTCTTACTTGTTGGACTATTATTATTGTGCTTGAAATTCTGCTCATGGAATGGAGAAAGTAAGTACTCATTCCATTCTAAAATAATTGTCTTTTTTTTCATTTTGTTTGTTTCATAATAAGTGTTACTATATTTTAATAACTATAATTATATGTTTCATTAATTACTTTTTTTTTTTCAATTTTATCCTTATTTCTGTTAACTAATCAGTATATTGAATGAAATCTCTTTATAAGAATGAAAGAGTGTGTGTTTTAATAAGAATAAATTATATCAATACTAGGATAAACTTGATATAAGAAAAATTTATTTCTAAATTTTGAGATTTTTTAACCCATGTGTTAAATTAAAAAACAACACTTATTTTTATAATGAAGGGGATATAAAAAAATATTCATCTATTTGTGTTTGATGCGACTCAACTCCGAATTAATCAAGAATAAAGGGAGATTTATACCAAAAATAATTTATCTTTGAAATTTTTTTCAAAGCAAATACTAGAGCATTGAAAACGATGGCAAAGAAATGGTCCTTTCCACGAGAAAAAAGGACTTTTGCCAAATTTCCTGTACTATATTTGTTTATGTCATTTGCCTAACCCCTTCAATAATGCTTTGAATGGAAGTTAGGTGTGGGAACTGTGGTGGTTTGTTGGTTTGTTGCCAAGTTGAGGTTCATTCCATTAAAATGAAATTTGGCGTGTCTTGTTGGTTAATTTATTCTATAATAACAAAATAACAACTTGTCGTATGGGCTAGTTTACTTCTTAATTAAGCAAACAAATCACTGGTATCCAATTGAATGACATAAATCACTTGTTGAAAATTTTATTTTGATTTATGTATTGTTTTCAACTAATAGAAAATTGTTTTCTTCGTTCTTTACCAGGAGAGACAGATTTCTTGAAACCATATGGATTGGAGCTCTTGGAATGCTGTGTAGATCCTGTGATCATTCATCATCCAAAGGGCCACACAATTCCCAGATTCGGTATGCAAATGGTTCCTAATTTTGGTAAAACTTGCATGAATCTGTTCTTGTTCATGTGATTGACAGGGAATCTCCTTTGCCAAACTTCAGATGAAAAAGGATTAGAGAGCATGATGAAGTTTCTGGAGAGGATTCAGAAGATGTTGCCTGAGAAACAAGAAAAGGAGAAGGAAATAGATTACCAAGAGGATGCCCTGGAAGCTTAAAAGAAGAATAAATTTCAGCTACTTAGCTTGTTTAAGCCAACAGCTAGAAGCATCGGGTTGCTCTCGAATGCCTGGCTGCTACCACATTCCTTTTCCCCATTTTTAATAGTAGAGTTGCCAAAAAATATGTACTACTATGACCATTCCAATATACAATAAAATGAATTTGGCAATTATTTTTCCATGCTTTGGCAGCATTTAATTAATATTCCAACCAACTGCCAAGTTAGGAAATTATTTTTCAATGTAATGAGGATAATAATGTTTATTTTTTTTATAATTTAATTTATCTAGATTCTTGTTCTAGACTAGAAAAAGGGGAAATGATTATTATTAAATTATAAATAATGTGCCAATCTGCTTTAACAATTAACATCCATTGCATAATACTAATATATCCGAGAAATTAAAAAGGACCAAATTATAATTTTGTTTTCTTTTTTTGGGTATTACTCCAATTTTTATGTACGATCTAGTAACTCGTTAAAAAAAATAAAATTAGAAAAAGAAAATCAGATAATCTAACGAAAAAAGGATGCGGGGAGTGCTGGGCAAAAGCAGAAGAATGATATGCTCGCTTCAGAGCCAAGCGCCACTCTCTCTCGCTTATTATACCCCTCCTTCCATTTCCAAACCCAAGCCATCGGCCCATTTCCCTCGTTTCTCTTCGGTAAAACTCCTCATTCGCCCTCTCTTTAAATTCTTATTATAACTGACGCTTTAAGTGAATCTGCTTAGCTAAGATTGTTTGTTGATTGAAAGGTTTTTCTGGGTCCAATTTCCAGCCCTGCGCCCAGAGCTTTTTGTTTGAAATCCGGTGAAGTTGGAGGAATGGCGTTGTCGATGCAAAATCAGGGTTCTATTTCGTACTTAACGCAGCGAGAAGCTGCGGAGGTTGATGAGACTCTCATGGGTCCTCTTGGCTTTAGTGTCGATCAGTTAATGGTTGGTTTAGCCTTTTTAGCTTCATTCATTTCTTCAGTAGACATTTGTTTCTTTTCCATTTATGGTTATTAGTATTTCTTTTAAAAGCTTAAATGGTTTCGGTTGATGTGAATTGTTAGGAATTGGCTGGTTTAAGCGTCGCCACATCCATTGCAGAGGTAATGGCAGATACCTTTATGAGTTTTGCATATTGAAATTTGCTGGTTGCATGTACTAATTCAATAAACATACAATAATTTTCATGTTTCTAAGGTTATGTAATTCAATAAACATACAATAATTCAATAAGCTTGCATAAGAAGTTTCCAACCAAAGGGTTCTGCTTCATTTTGGTTGATATTGAGTTGATTTCTCTACCATGTCTTGCTATTGTCTAGTCTAGAACTACTAGGAAGTCAGACTTAGATACACACGCGCGCACACACACATATTGTTCAGTGTATGATTCTGCTTCAGATTATACATTGTTTCCGGCACATAAAAGGGGTTTTTCTTGTCACAGGTTTATAAACCAAGTGAGTATAGTCGTGTTCTTGCTATTTGTGGTCCGGGAAATAATGGAGGTGACGGGTTGGTTGCTGCTCGTCATTTGTATCACTTTGGATATAAGCCATTCGTGTGTTATCCTAAACGAACTCCCAAACCCCTTTTTTCTGGTCTTGTTACTCAGGTATGATACTGGGGCTGTAGTTGTAATGATCTTGAACACATTCATTTTTATGGTTTGTCTGAGTTGGTATGTAATCTGCTGGTTCTGTAGCTGGAATCCCTGTCAATTCCTTTCCTTTCAGCGGATGAGCTGCCTGTGGACTTATCAAAGGACTTTGACATTCTAGTAGATGCTATGTTTGGCTTTTCATTTCATGGTAAATACTTGATACTGGTACTTTTTATGATTCTTTCTATACATATGTATATATATATATATATATATTATGATGCTGCAACAGTATTTTTCATATAATCTATCTTAAAGCAAGTTAAGAATTTAAGATCATGCTGCTATGGTTCTCCTATTCTTTCCCGTTAATATTTTCTTCTTATAGTCTAAGGCATGCCACCAGAAATTTTTCCTATTTCTTGTGATTGCAAAAGTGTCCTGTGCTTATCTTATTTTAACTTTCTCTAACAAGTTAGCTTATGCCATTTTCCACATCTATCTGCACTGTGGACTTTATAGCTTATCTTAACATTGTGATCTAATTATGTAACTAAATCACTTATTGCCTCTTAGTTAGGTTTAGTTCACTCACTATTCTGACTTATCCTCTATATATATGACAGCAATAATCCTAGGGAAATTTCGTTTTTCTGTACATTATCATAAAACTTTTATTTTTTCCCAATCAGTGTATGAACTCAGCATGAAAAAGGTTCGTGGGGGTAACGATGGGTTATAGTGTTGGCAAAAACATGAATCTATGTTCATTGTCTAAATTCATCATTTCATATCTTTCAGGTACACCTAGGCCACCCTTCGATGATCTGATCCAGAAGCTGGTTCACTTACATGATTATGGACAAATGCAACAAAAGTCTCCTGTCATTGTGTCTGTAGATATTCCATCAGGATGGCATGTAGAAGAAGGTGATGTTGGTGGTGAAGGAATTAAACCTGACATGTTGGTACGGTTTTGTGCAGCCTTATAACTTTGTATGGAAATTTAAGACTTTTTCCGTTAAATAAAAGCAATATGCAGTCCTCTCCTTTATATTAAATATTCAAAGTTTCCAATAACCACATATTTCTAATTTTCTTAGGTTTCTTTGACTGCTCCAAAACTGTGTGCCAAGAAATTTTCAGGACCTCACCACTTTTTAGGTGGTAGATTTGTTCCACCGTCTATTGCAGAAAAATATAAGCTTCACCTTCCCCCATATCCAGGCACGTCTATGTGCGTCCGAATTGGAAAGCCTCCACAGATTGATATAGCAGCTCTGAGAGAGAATTATATATCTCCAGAGTTCCTTGAGGAGCAGGTGGAGGCTGACCCTGTGGATCAGGTATGAATTCAAGTCAGACGATGCTCTTAATCAATTTTACTTGATTTGAAAATTCCTTTTCATGTAAGCTTATCACTTAACTTGCAGTTTCGCAAATGGTTTGATGATGCTGTGGCTGCTGGCCTGAAGGAACCAAATGCTATGGCTTTGTCAACCACTGGAAAAGATGGAAAACCGTATGTTTTTCTGGATTTGCTCGAATCATGCTTCTTTATTTGTACTGCATTTTCTACCATGTACCTTAGTTCTTTGAAACTGTAAAACGTGTCAGCTTGGATCCTCATTGCTATTCGTACGCTGCATATTGTTAAGAAATAAGTATATATTTTTGAGACCTTGCGGTTCTAATGGAGGCACTCTCATTTCCACTTCAGGGATGGATCCACAATGGGGGCGCTGGGGGCAATTGCTCCCACTGGGATCCTTAAGAAAATTTTGGAACTATTCCTTAAGAAAATTTGGGAACTATTCAAAAAGTGCCAAAATTTTTTGAAGAATTTTGCTTTTCCTGCTACTAAATATGAGAATCATGCTTATAATTTGAGGTAATTACAGAATAATCCTTATACTTTTAATTGTTACTATCCCGACCCCTATTTTTAAATAAAGAGGACTTCGGGTGGTTTCTTGTGTAGGAACCGCATAAACTGGATAGAGCTAATCATGTTCGACATGGACAAAAATGAGCTAAGATAGAGTTTTGCACTAATAACATATTGACTGACGTTAGTTTTAAAATTACTATATTCAGTGGAGTAACTTGTATAATGAAGATTGTAAAGAATTATTAGCCTTGCCTATGAGTTATTTAGAAGCAATAGTCATGACATTGAATGCAGTAAGAAAAGATATGTTAAGTTGTACTAATATTCATCAAAAAAGAATGTTGAAACGTGTTGTATATTTCAAATTATGAAAATATTAAAAACAAGTGAAGGATATTTGTTTTCATACAAAAATGTGCTTGGTTAACTATATTTTTGTTTCTATCAGCTACTTGATTTAAACTTTAATTGCATTACTTCAATACTTATTTATGTTTTGAATTTTTATGGTTGACCTTTTCTCATCTCTTTTTTATCATCTTTTTTTCTGCTGTAGTTCATCAAGAATTGTATTGCTAAAAGGGGTGGACAAGGATGGTTTTGTCTGGTTTGTGTTCTTTTTCTGTCATGGAAGCATGCGAAATCAATAGAGGTCATTTGTAACTAGATATTGTTTATATTCGTATGTTTCTACTTTGAGCAGGTACACCAACTATGACAGTAGGAAGGCACATGAGTTGTCAGAAAATCCTCATGCGTCACTTCTTTTCTACTGGGATGGACTTAACCGGCAGGTAGGAGTTTAGGACATTAAATATGCTGGCCTGTTCATATCCATGATGAATATGTTCAAGAAAATTAACTCTAGTCATCTTAGAACAAATCTGTTATAAAGATTATTTTTCTAAAATGCATGGTTCATATTGAACAGATGACTAATATCTGCATGGTAGAACTGAAATTACTGATTCAACATAACCTGATTTTGATGCCGAATTCTCTAAGATTTCCTTGTCTTTCCCTCAACTTGTTTGGTGGAAAATATGCCTTATGGATCTTGAGCAATTTTTAAGATTCCTGTTAAGTTTTAACATTTTAGGATGTAGCGTGGTTCACACCAATTGTTGAACTCCTTGTATATGTTTTACATTTATTTTCGAGACAGAAACTTCCTGTCTTATTGTAAAAATGGACCTGTTATTTGCATTTGCAGTCAGATGCAGTTTACTCTTGATATTTTTGTTCAAGAAAATAGGACCATTGACAAGTATATGTAGGAGTAAGCAAAGACAGCTTCTCTGACTGAGTTAGCTTAGTCTATCTCTAACCTTGAGTTCTGGCTATTGATTCTCTAGCTGTCATAATTCGTGTGAATAGGATGGTAATTATCCCAATCAAATGGTGGTGGGTGGATCTGAGTAAAACTGTTCTGTATTTAGGCATATAGGCCTTCCTCTGTCTGTGTGTGTATGTGGTGTGCAAGAGAGGTCCAATAATGGATGTTGAGTTTAAATGATAGAAGTTCTGTATTTATGCATGTCATGGTTGTCTTCCTCTGTGTGTGTGTAAGATGTTGCTGAAGCTGGTGCTTTATGTATGTTAACCAAAAGACATGACTTCGTAACCTTTTTAATGAATCGAAAATTTTGGGCCTTTAGACAGTTAACTTCATTTACCGAACTTTCAATATCCTACCATATATAATTGAAGTTTTCCGTAGATATGTTAACTTCATTTATCAAACTTTCTACATCCTACCATATATAATTGAAGTTTGCTGTTTTGTGGAAAAGAATCTGATTAAATAGTACTACAATTGTATAACATGTAGATATGTTTTTGTTTGAAGACCATGGCTATATAGTGAACTGTGATTTCCAGGTGAGAGTGGAAGGATCTGTGCAAAAAGTTTCTGATGAAGAATCAGAGCAATACTTTCACAGTCGTCCTCGAGGAAGCCAAATTGGAGCAATAGTTAGCAAGCAGGTCAGTGACCTTACAATCTGTTAAAATGTACTGAATACTTGGTTGATTAGGTCTATGACCCTTGTTAATGTCCATTAGAGTAAAAATGACAGGTTTCTGAAAAAAATTAAATCAATTTCTTGCTTCAGAGTACTATAGTTCCTGGACGGCATGTACTATACCAGCTATACAAGGAACTCGAAGAAAAATACTCAGATGGGTAAGTTGTCTTATTTCAATTGACCCTGACAATTTGATTTATGCAAATATTCGTCTATATGCAACTAATCTATGGTTCAGGTTGTTTTATTGGCTTAACATCCATTAACCTCCTTCCAAAAATGAAGTCCTTGTTTAATCTACTTGTAGATTCAGGCATCGTCTATAACCCGCATCTAATGTGTTCATCATGACCGATGACCTGCAAAGTGAAAAGCCTAAGACTCCAGTGGGAGAAAAGTAGAACTAAAAGACCTCATTTTTTTTCCTTATGCAGGAGTTTGATTCCAAAGCCTAAACACTGGGGAGGATACAGACTTAAACCCGAGTGCTTCGAGTTTTGGCAAGGACAGAAGTCTCGTTTGCATGACAGGTTTCCTTCCATTGTCTTGCCACAATATTGGGCTATAAAATATGAATGGAAAGAGGTTTTCCTCATAATTTATCCTTCCTATGTTGGGTTCAAATAGAATTTGATTAGTGATATGGACCATTTTGTTAGATCCATGTGTGGTAAGTGCTATTTCTGGGATGAGGTGATACTGGTTCAGCTCTAAAATTGCTTATAGCCGACAATGCTTTCTATATTTGAATTATACTAGTTAAATCCTTGCATGGTAACTCAAGCAAGTCCAGGTCACTCAAAGCTCTTCCTCGCCTCTTACTGCTCTCTTTGTCACATCCACTCCTTGTGACCCCAACGCAATTAAACTTCTCAAAAAAATGCCACATGGAAAAAAAATCTAGATTTGTGTAGAAAAGTGTGGATTTTACACGAGCTACATCTTACTTTGAAATCTGTTGCTTGCCTCTTTACAGATGTTTGCTTTACCTTGGAAATAGGGGACATGATTCCACAACCAGGAGCAGAATTTGAAAATTGTGGTTAAAATTCATTGAAGGTTGGTCCAATTGGTGATATGTGTGCTATTTTGACAGGTTGCAATATTCCCCTCAAGAGATCAATGGAAAACTTTCTTGGAGAATTGATCGCTTGGCCCCCTGAATAGTATCTTCGGCCTTTTCACTTTGAAGTTCACCACTGGGGTATTCTATCGTTCCCTATCTATATCTGGATAAGCATCAATCATATGCCGAATGCAGCAAAACTTCTAAGGATGTAATGTTTCAATGGCATTCTGAGGTGTGACATTTTAGAAAATTCAAATTTAACACCATCAACTCATTACTGTAAAGATGTATATCTGATACCTAATTGGGGCGGAGAACATGGGTGCATGGTGGGCGGAATCTCTTACATCAAGTCATGACTGAGGCGCATAAAAAATGAGAAACACAAGGGTAGCAGATTTGCCTTAATTTTTTGAGTGGGGGTACCTATTTCTTTCGCCATTGTATATGTATGTACTCGTGAAAATAAAGCACAGGTACTGTTTCTCGGTTAGGGCATTCATTTCATTGCTCATTTTTAATCAAAAATTTTAACTTACTCTGTCAAAGCCTGTTAGCTAATGACTCATTTAGCACATTTACTGACTAATTCGTCTCTAACCTTCCTCTTTGTGATTGGGTCCTTCACTTGTAGAACATCATTATTAGTCGATGAACACATTTGACTGTCTATTCTATTTTTACCTATTGTCTTACGAAACAAAGTCAAGTTGGATCACCGTCTAATCTTTGCCTTATCCCCTTAAGCTTGCATACATATATAAGATAACAGATTTTCCCCATTTTTCATGAGCATGAGATCATGGAAATTGTAGATACCTGTTTGTAAAATGTTTGACTAGGAATCGTATTCGTTGGCTATCCATTCAAAAGCAGCCACTCTTTTTGTTTTGGCTGGATTTGGAGGAGTTGTGTGCAAAGGACAAGGACCCGAATGGCTCAATGCTCTAAAAACCACAATAAGTTTTTGTGACAGTTATGATGGTAAGTCACTTTATTAGTGGATATTAAACTTTCCTTGTTATATTCCATTGTCATGATTGGGACTGAGAGGTGTTTACCGTTGATAACCATCTTGGAGTACCCCCTTTGTTGTAATCATGGTTGTTTTGACGCTGTCCCAGAAATTGGAGCGCTTTGAGTTTGCAATTTGTCATTTGTCCATGGCACAGTCTGCGTCTCAGGATTTTTATTTTCATTTTCTTTTGCGTTGATTGATATCTTCTTTCTTTAGGGGAGGAAAAGAATGGAAAAGAAAGAATTAGGCAGGCAGGCTTTATAGGACCAAGCCCATCTGCTTTATTTCATTTCAAAATGGGTATTGATTTGTAAGCTTGTCTGAAAGCTTGGAGATTTCTTTTATGGATGCTTCTTGATTAATTAAAATTTTTTGGTTAAGTTGAAGGAGGGATTAGGGTTAATTGCCGATTCTGACCAAATTGGGCTCCACCCGTGAGAAATAAGAATCAGGGAGTTTCTTTTTTCAAGGTTCTTTTGACCAAGCTTGAGCTGAAATCTGACACACTACTTTTTCTGAGCGGCCAATTTGATGCCTGGGTGAGTGACTGACTGCCCCACTTATCTTTTTTCAAAGGTTAAGTTCAGTCTCCCCTTCCCCTTCCCCTTCCCCTTCTCCAATTAGTGGCAAATCAAGGATCTTTGGTGAAAATTTTCAAAGACAATATGCCCTTTGCCCTTGTTCTCTCACTCACACACATCAACCGAAGAAGATCCCAGAGCTATTTTATTAATATCAACAATCAACAATTGTTCTAAAGCAGAAATGATTAGAAGATTCCCCCTTTCTCTCTCTCCTTTACGTCTTTCAAGTCACTGCATCTAATTAAAGGCCTACGACGACTTGTTAATGGCTTTCAAAGTTCAAACTGAGTTACTATATTAATATTCTCCAAGCTGGTAAAGTTTTGTTTTGATTAATATATGGTACATATATTCACCAAGACATCATGCTGTAGATTATTGATTCAAGCGATTTAAGGAATCCCTTTTCCACGACCGTAAACCTCTGAACCTCGAACTATTGGTGAAGCAGAGAGCACCAAAATAATGGAGGATGGTTTTGTCCCCAACTGTTCAATTTGCCACCAGACATATATTTTGCCTTTTGTCTTGTCCCCCTCCAAGTTGAGGAATGTTCCATGGAAAGTAGTTCTTCGCCTCCAAAGAATGCGTTTATTCTTCTTTCATTTATTTATTTACATACAAAATATTATAATCAGAATTGTTTAACAACTATATATGATTGACCCGTATATATCTCATTCCATGCATGTTAAAAGAATCATCCTCTCAAATTCTATTCTTGACAAAGACTCTCTCTACTTTTTGATCAGATTAATTGGTATAGAAATTTTTAAAATAAAAGCAATAGCATCCCATATACTAAGTTTGATTATGAGCCAATGAATGAACGAGTAGAAAGCAATGTGATTGTGCATATGGGTCAACACACGGAAAAGATCATCTACATTACTTCGTCAGACTCAAAAAATGAAAAAAAAAAAAAATTCAATCTTAAATATGGGTATGTGTCCGAAATATGAATGTAAATTTTTTGTTATTATTGCATTTTAAAGGGTTGGATTTTAATATCTGTATCTATCTCGATATGTGTTTAATCGAAAAATTCATGATCGTCAAGAAAAGACTTTCCATTGAACTTTACGAAATGGAGATATTTTGTTTTTTTTTTTTTTTGGGTATGGGTTGACGAATAATGAAGAAGCAACTAATGATACTACACTAGATATTTTGCTTGGATGATGATTGAGGAAGGAAGAGATCAGTGGTGGTGGTGGTGCACACTGTTTGTTGTTGAGCTTCAGAATTTCAAAGTGAAAGAACAGAAGAAGAAGAAGAAGAAGAAGAATTGGAAAGGTGGGGTTTCTCAATCCATCGATCTTCTAGTGGTTGAAAATTAACAAAGCAAAAATCGATCGTGAACATGGATATATAAAGAGACGTCGAAGTCGACCGGATTCGGACCCCTCTCCCTCTTTCTCACACACGCAAACTTTCGCCTATAATAATGCCTATGCAATTCAGGGAGACGGATTGGTACTTTTGCCTTCAAATATTGTTTTCAACCATAGATTACATGTACAGTTTTGTGGCCGTGCCGACCTCCCTAATTATTAAACGAGTTGTACGGACGGGAGCCTCTCCTATTGATAGGAAATTAATAAAGACTTAGACTACCCTTTAGTTCTAGCTAATTAGTCCCTATATCTAGCAATATATACTTTAATCTCTAGGTTTGGAGAATTTTAGGTTATATTTGGTATGAGAAAATATTTTCTGTTTTCATTCTCTAAAAAATATAAGGAAATTATTATGTAAGATATGTATTGTGAGGGAAGATATACATGTTTCTAAAAATGAAAAATGGAAATAGATCTAGAAATTGGATTAAAAAATTATTCTCAATATTAAGTCTATTTTTATTTTCATTTTCTAAAACATACATACATTTCTATAAACTACACCTATCATATATGGTGATTTCTTTGTATTTTTTAGAGAATAAAAATAGAAAATATTTTCATGTACCAAATATAACCTTAGCTTTTACATGTAGCATACTCCATTGATAGACTTAATCATCTAGAAGCAATAGATTTCCCCAATAATTTATTAGTATTTTTTATACTTGAGGCATAGGGATATTAACTAGTTAACGCCGGTCACTTTTAATTACCAACCATATTAGCATTATGTATAAATACAGGTTAAAACTATTATATGGGACATGTCATTTTTGCATTTGCATTAACATTTTTTCTTTTTACAAAAGGTTTAGAAAAAGCATAGGTTACCCGATCTCTAATGTCAAGATAAGACGTCAATTTCTTTGAAGATTTATAGATTCATCATATTTTTGTTTACGATTTTTTCGGATTTATAGATCACCTATCAATAAGGATCTGTAAAGACTTAAACTTAAATATCTTTCATCACAAGTTCAAATCCTTACCACTTTAATCAACTCCATTAATTAAAGTTTTCTTTACGAGGAAGCTAGGTCAAAGAAAAGGTCTAGAGACTCTCGTCATTCATTAATCTCGTACGTATAGTCATATATAGGTTAGCTTCTAGGGTTTTTGTATCCATAAAAAGACAGAACAAGAGTTTTGAGTGCTTGCTTTGTCAAAAACAAACAAGTTGTATACCTGTAGATCATCGGATAGATAGCGAAATTTTCATTTCAAAGTTTTTGAGCTTATCATCTGCGACAGCTAGCTACCTCCATAGTCCACCCTCAATCTTTGACATAATTTGATATCAAACCTGACCTCTCAAATCTTTCTTCTTCCTTCCCCTTTTCTTTTTTGGCTTTTCTCTTGACCTTTCATCCCTCTCTTAATCAGAAAGTTATTAAATTACGCATAGACGTCGTAGTGCCAATGTGGCAGTACGTAATTTCCAGTAGAGAAATTCGAATAATGAAGGGGCCGGTCTTGATAAAGACAGGCTAATGATAATGAAAATTAATTAAGTATATATTGGCAAGTGATTAAGTCAAAATTAGGTTAATGTCAAGACTCAAGAACTTGCTTTCTTATTACGTGACGACTACTACTATTATGTGCTGTCTGCAGTTTTCGTCTGTCATTAGTTCTTCACCCTCGTGATAGATTACACTCACAACACAGATCATACCCTTTGCACGTAGTACTATATATATCTCTATGCATTTTGTTTTATTATTATGAATATCTCTTAAATATGAAAACAGGTAATTAAGAATACCAAAGCTCCAATTTAACTTTAATTTTCTTTTTTGGGTATATATAAAGTAAGAAAATTGGTCTATCTAAAGAATTAATTCGAGAACTTCTGTATGAATCCTAATCTTCAATCATAGCGGCGGGGAGGGGAATTCTCAACTCAACTTTATTGTTTAGATTAGAGATCGAATAAAAAAAGGGGGAAGATTATGATTAAGTGGTGCAGCACGAGAGAGAGCATACTTTAGTGGTTGACCTCGTGCTCAGTTCACCCATGAATGCACATACCACAAAAAAGTTGTCCAAAAAAACCCAAAAATTCTTTTTCTTTTTCTTTTTTTCTCTTTTTTTCTGGACTTCACCGACTAATTTGTTTATGGACGCAGGCCAAGGCCACCAGCTGAGTAATGTCTAGCTTGCACCTCACCTGATCTGCCCAATCAGTTTGGTTTTGCTGTTTGTTGCTTTGTACGTTAGCGTCTGCTGTGCTCACTCTCTGCCTATCCACTAATATTTAATTAAATACTAATCTATAGTTTAATGCAGTATTGCACATATATTTCAGCATACTTTTGTTGCATAAATAAACAAATAAAGCATATGGTAAAGTTTAATTAATTAAATGGCATCCCACCTCCCATACCGTACACGTGGCCCACACATTGAATTGATCTGGTGGTGGGATCCATCTCTTTGAGATGGGTATCCACCAATCAGTTCAAAGCACCCTAGCTTTTCTCACTCCCAAAAGTAGCCTATTTATTTTTCAGTTTCATTTTCATCTCTCCATCTCTCTTTTTTCTTTTTAATCAAGTATTTTCAGATATTTGGTTCATGATTAATCTCTTTCAAATAAAGTTAATTTATTATAGAGGTAAAACTTTTTCAATAATAATTTTCGTTGCTTGTAAGATTTGAACTTAAAACCTTATTTAGGAAAAACAAGTAAAAACCACTTAAACCAATAATTATTGATAATCTCTCTTTTTTTTTTTGGTTAAAAAGATAGAAAAAAAAGGGAAATACATCATCATCATCATCATCGTCTAAATCAAAACTATCTTATTAATTGGTAATTCTTTCACATTATTTTGATAGTATTTATTGTTATTGTTGTTTGGTGTAGCTATCAGTTTGTTGTTGGTGGTGCTGGTGTTGGTGGTGGTGATGGTGCTGGTGGACTGGTGGTCACTGGTGAGGAGATGGAGGAGGAGCCACAGTAATACTCCTGGGATAATGTTGATGGCATAGGCATGTGCCTGCCAAAATTGAGATATGATGTACTTCAAAACAAGATCAAGGCCATCCAATTAAATGAAAGTCTCTCTGTCAAATGATGGATTAGATAAGATATGTCAAGTAGGAGAAATAGGTCCATCAAAAAGGGTGCCATTTCAAAGTGAAAGTGAATTTTCCAATGGCTGGCTCCAAGGGCTTTTGGGGGCAAAATCCCTCTGGACCTAAGAAATGTAAGGTCACCATCACTGTTTTTTCTTTCCCACCTTTTTCTTCTTTCCCTTGGAGACAAGGATGTGTGGTTGCTTCAAAAGGAAAAGGCAAAAGCAAACTGTAGAGGCATGATCAAGGGGTAAGGGGAACCCAAAACGAAATAACCCGTCCAGGTTACTATTTACTCCGAGAGCAGCGGTAAAATGGATTGGATAAGTTGAGTCAAACATTGCAACCCACCATTTGATTAAAATGGTCGAAAGCAAAATGCTAATCACCCTTACCACAAATCGGGAAAAAAAGAAGTGTCAAAGTTCTCACATTTTTTAACCTGTTGAACACATGAGACTCTTATCTTTATATTTGGCTATGCTGGGAGCCTGAGAGGCAATCCAAGGGGTGGGGAAAACATAAAGGCCAGACGGCATGAGTCATGAGCGAGAGAGAGGAGAAGAGAGGGCGCCCAATCCAATCCCATTTTCCATTTGGCATTGAAGCAGTGGGCAGAAGAAGAAAACATTTTGGGGGAGGGTTTGGTCCACTTGCTACTCCCCTACAAATGGATAGACAAGAAAGAAAGCCAAAGTTTTGCTTCCCATCACTTATTCAATTGCACAGTCAGATCCCACTTTGATGATAAGCTTGCTTTTACCATCCTGCCATAGAGAATACCAACAAAGAAAGGGCAGATAGATAGATTTCCATCCTAATTATGAGAGAGAGAGAGAGATAGAGAAAGAGAGAAGACCATCTGTTGACTTGGCTGCTTTATAACGCAAACGCAGGGGGTGTGACAAATCCTCAAATGATTGGACCCACCCTCAATTAGGAAAACCTATAATGCAAGTCAGAGCTCAGACGACACACACCAGAGTATCCAGACGCTCATTCAGGCATTCACCCAAACTTAAAAGCCACCCCAAGGCTTTAAATATCTCAAATGGATCCCAACTCCATTAAATTTTTCGTGACCTACTGAAATTAGAACTCGAAAGGTACAAAGAACAGCCACCCCAAAACTCCAAAGGACATGAGAAATTATCAGGATTATCCACCACCATCCATACTTTTTTTCAAAGAATTTGGGATTCTCTCAAGGATGGCAAGATGGAACCCCACATGGCGGAGAGGGTCCTGCAACGTGTACTTGTACAACACTTTCCATACACAATTAATGGGCCTCCCTGTCAAATTGATCATTCCACATTCTGGAGGGAGAAACGCTAAATAAAAATAAAAATAAGAGGAAAATACAGTCTTGCTAAAGCTTATGGTCCATGCATATGCATATTTGGCATTTATTACCCTTCTCACATTGCTAACAATAACAATAATAAATTCAACAGTCAGGTGCTACCACAACACATCTGAAAATAACAAACATGGCGAAAAGAAAGAGAGAGATGTGCAAAGTCTGGGAATTCAGCTCTCACAAAAGCTACAGCTTAAACTACAATTTGAATCCAACTGAGCAGACTATCTTTTAGAGAGTGGATAAACAAATGCTTCTGCCTCGTGCTTCTTTTGCTGCAAGCATGGAAAAGTAGATCCAACCATCTTGATCTCCTCTAAATCTCTGATTCTTCAACAATTATCTCATATCTTCATCAAACGATAAGGCAATTCGGCCACCGAAACACATTTCATTGCCCCTCCATACAGTCCAATACCTACCCCCGCCCCCACTCCCTCCTTTCTCTTCTGGCTAACTTCGATTATGATAAAACGAATATGAAAACAAAAAGAAAAATAAAATTTAAATGCGTACCGCTAGAACAACATCCAATGGTCCAATAACTTACAGTGACATCCATTTTCTGCATCAGTCCCTCTATTCCAAAGTCCTTTAAAGAAAAGCAAAGACGAAATGCTGTCCCTCACTAGGCTTTGCTTTGAATGCCAATGTAACAGCCCAAGCCTGAAACAAGAAGCAGAAGTTATTTACTCTAACTTTGCTTCACTGGGATTGCTGGGCTCCTGTTGCCGGTTATTTAAAAGATACCCACCATTTCAAAATTCCCTGTGAAACAGTTTAAACTTGCTTCATATCCACCGTGAGGACAAAAGAAACAGCTTCCCGCACCACATTTGCCTACAAGATAGTGACACATTTCGGTGCATCCATTCTTGGCCTTTCAAGAGACCGATACATGTACAACGTTTCAAAAGAGTCATCAATCTCCTCCTCATCACCAGACTTGATCTCCTCATCACCAGATCTAATCACTTCAACCACCAGGCCAGGCATTGCATGAGCGATCTCCTGGCAACCTTGGCGAGTTAGTCTACATGAGGACATCCAAAGGAACCTCATATTGTAGTAGTGATGTAAACCAGAACGCAGAGCTGCATCTCCAAATGGGCTATCTCTAATCTCAAGCTTCTGCAATCGGGGACAGCCCTCAAGCACATATTTCAGCCCCATGTCACTATCTCCAGCAAAAGCCACTGACAATGTGCGTACCAATTTTCCATATCTTCCAATGTAATCAAAAGCTTTATCTGTCAGTAAACCAGATACAGCTAGGCGAGTTAGCTTCTTACAATTCATGACAATGGCTCCAAAACCATCATCCATAGGTTCTCCAGTTACAGGATCAGCTCTGTGGCGTCCCATTATGCATAGCCGAAAAACAACAAGATCTGGACAGTTCTTGGACATGGCTATTACAGCTGCATTAGTCATTCGCTGGCAGAAATACAGAATAGATTGCAATTTCCGACAACCCTCAGAAATTGCTTGGAGGCCGACTTCAGAAACAGGGCCATCACTATCCTCCCGAGCATCGATAGGGAAAACCCTAAGCTCACGTAATTCCTTGCATGTTGCAGCCACTGCTTGAAGTCCTTCATCACATATTGAATCAAGGACCTGCATGGTTAAAACTGTGGTTAGCTTCAAAGCCCTAATTCTTCAGAAAACTTAAGACCCAAATATTTGAATACATACCCAGAAAACCTGGAGCTTATGGCAGTTGCTTATAATTGGCTTAAGATGTTCTGCAGTGATGTTTGCATAGCTGAAATTCAGAGACGTCAGATTCGCACAAACAGGGTAAATTGCAGGCAGATATTCTGGAATTATTTCCCTAAACCCAGAGAGACAAACTAAGGATCTGCTGGCAGCGAAAGCAGTTACATAATCTAGTTCTTGGTCACCTTGCCCCGCTACCTCTGAGGGGCTAAATGAACCTGTCCCAAGGTGTGTGAGCTGTGGAGCTCGAGTCATCAGGCGATACAGCTGTCCAATTGAAACATACCGATTTAGCCTTAGCTTCTTAAGCGAAGGAGACCTAGCCACCAGCCTTTCCAATGCCTCAAAATTTATTGGGCATTCTACACAATCAAATATCAATGACTCAAGATGCGATTCACCCTCGGGAAAACAGGATATCCAATCTGTCTCATCATCTGTAACCTCAGATTCGATCAGATCAAGCACCCTGAGCTGTCTGCAATTATAGAAATACATCTATCAACTATCCAAACAATTCATCGCCAAACTTCCTTTTCCCTCTTATCCCATTGGTTATATCACAACACATTACTCAAACTTGAACATTTTCATGCAAAAAAAGATAACCAGATCAAAGAAAAACCATAACAGATCAGAAAACATTCAATCTACAGATACAACCAACAGATCAAACAAAAATCTTGGTAAAGCCATAAACTTTCGTTAACCAAATACCAAATAAACCGATAAACTATTACTCTTTAACACCTTAAACAGATCTACTCAGCAAGTTATCAATAAATACATAGCATTATTATCAGCAGAAAAGAATTTAAGGAAAAAGGAAACATACCTGCACTTGCTAACAAAAATAGCAAGGCCCCTAGTTCCAAACCCGTCGCAGCAAACGAGGACGAGCTCCTTAAACCCTGAAAACGAATCGGGTAAAGTTGCCAGATCATCATCCGTCACGGACATGCGCTTCAAATATACTTTCTCCAGCCAAGGGTAAGCCTTGGCCATCGCCACCACCCATGGGTTGAAGTGGGCCCCCCAATCGGGCGGCATCAGGTTAAAATCCGCGAACCTGGGCTTCCCTTTCAGATGAAGAGCTCTCACCCTGGTAAACCGTCCCGTGGCCCGACCCGGCAATACCGCGTAACAGTTCCCAATGAACAGCTCCGATCGCGTCAGCGCCTCGACCCGATACCATGATTTGCACACCAATGAGGCGGCGTTCCGGTCCCGCCTCGAAGTCAGGAAGTGGAGCACGTTTTCCAGAACGTTCTCCAGGACCTGGTCCGGGTACGGGGACTGGAACTCCGGGTGCCCGGACCCGGACCCGGTGGCGTTGCAGTGGCGTGCCTTGTTGGAAGTGAACTCAAGATCTGACGGCGGAGATTGCTGCCTTTCATCGTTCTCGGACATTTGCTCCGCCCTACTATGTCGCATGAGAGACAACGAAAAGGAAGAGAAAGAAACCCAAAGCTTACGGGTATACACGCGCGGCCCTTGTGATCTAAAACCGATCTTCCCTTGGCTCTTTTCTCCTTTGGGGTCACTTGGATTGATGAGATTGAGATCTGGGTATTCTCAGATCATGGGAACACGGATTAAATGTAAAGGAAATGAGTGAAATGGAAAAAACTATATTTTAAGTTTCCTTTTGGGGGTTTTGGTAAAGAGAGAAGAGGGAGGTAAGAGTGGGGGGAAACTGGGAAGGAAAGAATGGGGGGGGGGGGGGGATATAGAGAGAGAGAGAAAGAAAGAGGAAAGATAAGTAAATTAGTTTAATTGGTCAGAGAGAGAGAGAGGAGGGAGAGTGAACAGTAGACAGTGCTGTCTGTGTCTTCTCTCTTTCTTTTTTTCTCTCTCTTTCTTCTGAGCATTGGGATTCTCCATGCCTCTCTTCTCCTCTCTCTCCCTTTCATCTGCAATATCCAATGGCTCTCCACACTTCTCCTCCATTATTTGGGTTTTTTTTTTTCTTTTACTACTTACAAGCTTTTGTCTCTTTATTTTTTTCTTAAAACAAAACAATTTTTTGTTGGTTTTAAGGCAGAAGTACTATAGTTTTTCCTTTTGTCAACTGCTGTAAAAATTTCAATTTTCTTTTTATGTGTTTTTCTTGGAGACTACCCCTGATCTTCTATTTGTTTATATTTATTTCCCTTCTTTCTTTTTCTTTTCAATTTGATATGGTATTCTATTTTTTTTTTGGTTGGTAAGGGGATAGTGGATATGGTACTCTATTTGACAGCAAATGAAAGATAAAAATGAGTGATTGATTTTATACTTATAATAATATTGCATGCATTGTTTGTAAAATACTCCTAAAAATATATATTTTTTAGGATAATCTTAAAAATAATTTTTATGAAGCTTGAAATCGCTCTATTGTTTTATTTTAGTTTAATCACTACTTCTTTTTTTACCAAAATGATTTCAAGTATGAATCTCATATGTCCTACAAAAAATGATTTTAAATCCCTAACCAATGCATTATTTAGGGAACAAAATGTTCATATGAAAGTAAGAGGAAGATGCTTTATTCATTTAATATGTTGTCAACCAAAAATAAAAAACAAAACACAGAACAAATATACTTGAAGTTGAAAATTAATGAACATGTTCATTACTAAATTTAAGTACGATTAATGTATTTTTAAATTAATGTACATTTATAATTTATTCAAATAATTTAATTTTTTATCACCTAATTTAACATCGATTACATTTTGATCATAAATTGATTAAAAAATACAATAAATTAATCACCCTTAAATTTAATGATGGATACATTTATTAATTTTCAAGTAATAAAAAGGATCTTACTCAATTCGTTTATATGACAATTTATCTTACGCATGATGAGAAATTTTAGTTTTTTTTTTTTTACAAATTATAGCCAATTTAGACGTAGTTAATTGTTTAATAATATATTTTTCTTTGTTTTGGTAGGATAAAAATGTTAATAAAATAAATAAAGGGGCTATTTTGTATATGTACTAGAATTATAAGACCTGATCGCAAAAATCCCATCAGAATTATCTTCTACGCTTTTCAAATTAATATAAAAGCACCGTCCAATGGCAAGGCAGTAAACAGTTGTTAGTTACCGAAGTTTCAAGGGGGACTGCTGGAGGCAAAGGCTGACAGAGTCTACGTGGCACAGTCTTTTCCTTTCCCTCTCTACGCGCTCCTACACAAGCGTGTCCGTCACTTGGCGGCAATCCCCTCCCCGCAGTCTTCACTCTTTTCTCTTTCTTTTTCTTGTTGTGTAGCGAAGAAGCATATTTATTTTTTTCAAATATAAAAAACAAAAAAAAGTTATAGCAATTAATGATACTAATTAATAAGTACAATAATCTTAATCAAGAACTAAATATTTTATCCGTTTCTATTTATTTGTTTTAATTAATCATTTTATATAGGGTAAGAAAAGTAATTTTGATGTAAAATTTTATACATATTTATTTTGATAATTTTATTTTATTCTTATCTCTCTTCATCTTTAATTCTTTCTCCTATTTAAAAATATTCATTTAATAAAAAAAACAATTTGAAAGGATAATTTTAAAATTTTAATAATTAATAAAATAAATACAAATAAAAAAAGATAAATAAAAATTTTAAAAGTGAACAAATAAATAGAGACAGAATGTGTAAAAAATATGATACTCCATCCATTCCGCAATAACAATCGTTTTTGTCAAAACTATTTGTTTCAAATTATCTGTCATTTTAAGAACTTTATAAAGCACTAATTATCCGTTTTTCAATTTTAACCATTTCCCTCAAATTAATTCTACAAAAATTAATTATCAAGGAAAGAGTATTTATGAGAATAAATAATTTTAATGAAAGGATAAAAATGCTCTTTCATAATATTTTCTCTAAATTTTAAGAGATTTTAAAATCATTCTTAATTTTTGTGGAAAACTTTAAAGTAACAGGTATTGTGGAAGAGAGTGAGTAAGTTTTTTTTTAAAGAAAGTGTTTTATTTAATTATATTAATTTTACCACATTTAAGAACATAAAAATACTTATTTAAAAATTTTCTATTATACTAAAATTTCCTATTCAAGTGAGTTAAGTAACTCAATTTCCTCTTAAATAAGAACTCAAGTTCAAGTTTTATAAAAATAAAAAATAGATTTAAAAGATTCTTTTTTTTTTCAAATCTAGGACCTAATAGAGATTTATTCAAAAAACTCTATTATAAATGTCTTAATAAATTCTTATAAATACAAGTATTAAATATTTTTCTTAAATAAAATAAAAAGAAAACAAAATTGGGGAAGTGGATGCAATATTGCAATTTTTTAACTCACCCTTCTCTTTGTTTATGGTTTTTGGCTTTTTGCTGAGGTTAGCATATTTTGTCCCTCTCATACATCGGATCTAATAATCTTTTGCCCAATTGCCCTTTTCCTTATACTTTCTTTTTCACTTGTGTTAGGTAATTTTTAATCATTATCAAACTTTTCCAAATTCTTCTTTATTTTTTTTTACTTGTTTTGTAAATTTTACCTAAAATAAGAAAGGATTTTTTTTTACTGTAGTTGATTTTTTGGTTAATTTTGACATCTTAATTTGACCATAAATGTTGCAACATTCTGCCCTTCTTCTGCCCTTCTTTTGGATAGTGAACTGACTCTTAGCTTTTAGCCAAAAATAATAATAATTCATCTACCACTTTTTTTCCTAATTATTATATATATCCTATCCAATGTGCTAACAAAATACTATTAAAAATTTAAACATGTATGATAGATCCCATTATTGATTTTATTCATAATTTTTTATTTAATCAATATGTACCAATCATGATTTTTTCCTTTCAATTTTTACATAAATTTGGTTAAATTTTAATTTGAAAAATGTATCCATTTGAAGAGATTTATTTATGTAATAATAAAAAGAGGAAAATAGAAAATTAAGAAAATGTATGCTTCAAAACAGATTTGAAGAAAATGAAGAATCTTGTAATATCATTAGGGGGTGTTTAGTGTAATGTTGGGTTGAAACTTTGAATTAATGATTGTTTTTTTTTTCAAAAGAGGTGCAACGAATCTGTGACGTAGTGTCGAATTTAATTAACTCGTAAATCTTTTTATGTATGTTTTATTAGTTTGATTAGAAGGACTTTGGGGAAGCCCATGTGGTGTTAGCCGCAAATTCACAGTTGCTGTCCTCATTTGTCAGGGGAAATTTGGATTTTCTTCCCTTAAACTAAGCATCACAAATTTTTTTTTGAGCATTTTCAATATACCTATGTTTATTGATTAATTAAACTTGTTCAAAAATTAATCAAGCCTGCAAATTGTGGTTCACTTGTTTTTCTTTTCTTTTCTTTTTTATTTTTTTGAAATGACAGAAAACTATGCCCTACCATAAAGAAAAAAAAGACAGAAAACTATGAATGAATGAATATGATAAAACCTTACATGTCTTAGAGCTTTAAGCTTTGATTTTGACATGTGTCAAATTGCCCATTCCCTTTCTTGCTCAAGATCTGCTCTAGATATCTAGGAATCAATCGGTAAATTGACAATAAAAAAGAAAAAAAAAAGAAAAATAAATGAATAAATTAAATAAGATAATCATGTTATACTAATAATTTGTTTTAAAATCTTAATGGAAGTTTCTTTCAAGCTTGAACTACATTTTAACTTTTAGTAATTTATCTTAAATTTAAAAAAAAAATGACAAAAAGGGATTGAAACCCATAATTCGAACTAAACTCTAAAATTGCATAAACCTATCATTGGGCATTGATCAACAAAATTGGATTTCAGTGTTTTTTGGAGGGTGATTGTGACAAAGGCTAATGGAGGTAAGTTTTAATTATTTCTTCTGTCAGAAAATATCTTAATCATCAATGTGAAAAGATGACAAAACAAAACAAATGGGGGATGAAATAAGAAAAGATTGTTGATTCTCATGGCCTCTTTTTAATTTGGGGAATCTTTCCTTTCCTTGATTTCTAGTACTTCCATTTTTTTTTCCCTTTTTTTAATCTCTAACCAAACAATTTTCAGTTTTTTCACCGTGAGCAAAGCAAAATAGTAGCATGGAATAAAAAGTAGGTACCTTCTTTCTCTCTTTATCTTTCTTAATTCTTCCTTCATTCAATTAATGCATCAAGAAGAAGGATGCAGTAAAGATCTAAGGACCCTTTGGTCCCCATAGGAGAACATAGTTGACCTTCCTTAAAAATTACTAAATCTTTGGGTTTCCACTAAATTGTCAAGTAAATGCATTAACAATTTGGAATCTTTCCATTTATCCAAAGCGCAAATCATGCTTTTACCTATTTTCTTATATTCTCTTTATATATAGTAATTTTTTACATATTTGAGAATACGGAATCGGACTCCTAGTCCTAGTACTCTTTAAATAGAAAGAAGCTTTTACCGACAACTTAAGCCAGATCTTCAGTAATCTTATGTTCTAATTCTATATATAATTTCAGACATTAACCCCCTTTTAACATTATGACTAAGATCATAACATCCCAACAAGTAAAAGTCAAAATTCGATTTCATTTTTTGAGAGGTTTTGTGTCAAACTAATGACAAGAAATTCATGTTTTTCTAGTACTAAGGCATATATTATACCTGCCGTTAATTCAAGATTCTCAAGTTAGCGTCAATTTAGGTGAGCATAAATTCTTGTTTCAGAGGAGAAGGAAGGAACACGGGAAACATGAAAATACTTTTCACTCTGATAAATTTTAGCGATATTATCATGGGAACTCAAAACTTTAGCCAACCAAATATTTTGGTCTGCCAGGCCAATATTTGATGGACCATATAAAATCTTGATGTGATCTTGTTTTCTTTTGTTTTGTTTCACTCCGTCAGGTGTTGGAAGAAGGAAGGTAAGGATTGACAAATTTCTTGCATAATATCTTTGGGGTTTCTGATAGATTTTAGAATCAGCTGGCTGATGATCATATACTATAAGATTGGCTTTGGAAGAGATTTTTGGCCTACTGCTACTGTTAGGCTGCAGGGTCGGCAAATATGTTGGCGACATTAACAATATATGAACTGTCCAATGTCCGTTGCAAACATTGAAAATAAACCATTCCCAAGGGAATTCATGACTTTTCACCATCAATTTCCTTCATGGGGACCTTCCTTAGCTCCCATTTCTTTATTATGTTTAATATATATGAACACACTGAACCAATGTTAAAACCCCAAATTGGACCAAAGATCTTGACAACACATTTCAAAACAGGGATTTTGAACGTGAAAGGGCCTTTGCTTTTCAAATGACATTTGTCCACATATTTCTGAAGGTTTCTTTAAACCTTTTGATTCCAATATATAGGGCAGAAAAGAGCCTTCTCTTTTTATGGTCTTGCTAGCTATCCACTCAGCGACTAGGATTTTTTAGAGAAGAAGGAAATGAGAGGGAAAGGCAAAATAAAAGCATTTGCTTAAAGTTATATACTTTTGGGAAATAGCCTTTTTAGCTATGCTGGTAAAAGACAGGAGCTATGCTCAATGAGACAATGGGGTTTGACAGACAATTGCTGTCTTACGTTCCAAAAATGAGGAAAGTTTTCTGGAGAAAATTCCCTTCACTTGGTTAATATAATTTAATTGTGCGGTTGTAATAAGTTAAAAGTGTAATCTCTTCCTGCATGAAAAAGTATTGCTCCAGCTAGCTAGCTCTCTTTGATCAATTATTTGTCGCAAAACTTAAAGAAGTGGGGCTTAGCTATAGTATCAATTTTATCACTATAGAGTTTTGGTTCTGTTCGGGACTTTGAATTGGGTCCTCTCTCTCTAAAAACTCCATGATCAACTTCCAAAAGTTTGGCTCCCAACAATTTCCGCAGCTCTTTCTGCATGCTTTGCTGCAGTTAGTGGAACTGGAAGCCTTGAGCAGTCAGGTTGATGATATTTTAGCTTTGAGTAGTGAGTCTGATTGATTTATATGCCATTAGAGATATCAATCATTCTCTTTTTGTGTCAACCCCCAAAAAAGGTTGATGAGCAACGAATTGATTAAGCTAAAGGTTCTGGTTTTGATTAACTGCTGTACTGTTTGAAAATGTCTATTCATAAAGTTTGTCTTAAATAATTCATGTGCCATGTATTTTTCACACTAATTTTGGATGAAAAAGCTTCTAATATTTCTTTAGGAGTATGTCGAACATGATTTATAGGATGATTCTCTACCTCCTCTATAATGATTCAGCCATTAGCTCTTTTTCAAACTGATGTAACTAAGATACTGAAGACAGAAGTAAGTTCTGTGACATCCATACTAAAACCCAAAAATGAAGGAAAGGAGCCCAAGATAGATTTATTTCCACACCAAGTTATAACATAAGGCCCGAGAGAGATATGTGTTGGTTGAATTGGGCATGGTTGGTCCAATAAGAAACCCATTCAAAGTATGTTATATAATTGGGTACTCCGGCTAATCTAAGTTACCAATTCTTAGAATATATATACATATATATATATATAAATATATGTCAATGTGTGTTGGATTAAGTGGAATGGAGTTAATGTATTTTAAGTAAGAATTTAATTTGTCTCGTTTGAGATTTGACATGACTTACCTTCGGACTATTCTGACCTAATGTGACTATTGGATAATGGTAAGTGGGTTTATACAAATATATATATATATATATATATATGTATGTATATGTATATTATTGTTGTTATAATTGAAAGTTTACTTTGTCTTGAAAGAATGGTCATTTGTACCTTTAATTCTTTTGACAATGAGATCCTATGCCAACTACTAAGCCAAATGTTTGGGTGTGAATAGATTTTTTTTTTTTCATAACTAAATTATTAGTAGTCGTAGACTAATGGACACATCAGTCTTTGGTGACAATTTGGAGATCCTTTTGGAGTTATTGGGAGAAACTTGACTCCATCTTTGTTAAGGATGACTGAGCTTATATGCCCAATGAGAAGAACTTGACTCCTATCTTGGTGTTGTAGTGGACGAGACGACCGAAACAAGAATGTTGTATAATATCATCCATTCGCTACTTACAAACAGACAAGGGCTCATTACAAAGCCAAATTTGGTAACCCTTAGGATCCCAAAGTTTGGGTTTGAATTATACATATATTTACTAATACAAAATACAAGCGCGTTGGTCATTATTTTAATCAACCGCGTTTTAAAACCGCATAGGATTTAATAAAATTATGAATTTTACGTGACTCAACCGATCAAATTATTCACTTTGAAGAGAGTGATATTGAATTTGAATCTTACAATGATCACTTGTTGATACTAATTTAAATGTAACCAATAAAACTGTTTGAGAGATACATTTTCCCCGAAAAATTATTAAGTAGGTCGGATGTACTACGTCATCCATGGGTCCGACCAATTAAATTGTAATAATTCAAGGATTTTGATACATTTACTAAAACCCTACTACAATTATAGCCTAAATTTAAGGACTTGCCATTTAAACTCTCATTTTTTATAACGTGGGATTAAATTTTTGTCAAATTAGTGCCTTCATTTTAAAAAACTTTTTGAATTGTCACAATTTAATTGGTCGGGCCAATGAATGATGTGGTACACTCAGCCTACCTAATAATTTCTCCATCTTCCCCCAATATAGAGGTTAGAACAATCCATCTATCTATCTATCCCGACAATTTCAACCTAAAAAGTAAATTGAGCATTACCATGCAAGCCAACAAGAAGTCCTAACTAGACCCGAGAATGAAATGCAATGAAATGAAGTCATTAGAAATTGGATCCGATCCAAGTCCAGTTCGATATTCGGGCTGACCTTATGGGCCTAAATGCCGCCCAGGCCCTAACGAAGATGTCGGTCATAAACTCATAACTCATGCGCCGGATATTATAATGTCGCGTGGCAAACTGCCAACTGGTCGCTTCAAATTCAAAGTTAAAAGGAAGCGAAGACGAAAGCTAACGGCAGCAATTTAAACATAAAAAAGGAATAAAAATTCTAGAAAATTCCTTCGCCGTTTTGACTTATCTTATCACCAGATATCAGCTTCCTTGCTTGCAATCACACCGTCTTCCATTTCTCTTCTCTTATAATCTGATCCAAACACTGAAAAATGATGAGCCAACCCCCGCCCGATCATAGCCAAATCCCCGATACCAAACAGTCAACAACATCCTCGGACTCCACCCAACCGGCAGCAGCACCACCCCACTCTTCTGATTACGCTCCATACCCGAAACTCGATCCGAACGACGTAACTCCTCCACCCGAGAATTGGACCCACGTTTCCATGGGTTCTCAATCGCAGCCCAATCCAGGACCGGCTCCCATCCCTGGCAGCGCTGCTACCACCATGCCGGCTGAGTCCAATCCTTACGTTTCTCCCGCTCCGGTTCAGTCATCTTCCGTAAAGAGTAAGCCACTTCAAACAGCTGCAGCTCCTTCAATTCGTATTAAACTTAAATTAAAGTTCTTTTTTTTTTTTTGGTTTTCTACTTTGAACAGATAAGATGGAATCTGTGAAAGATGTGTTAGGGAAATGGGGTAAGAAGGCGGCAGAGGATACTAAGAAGGCGAAAGAGATTGCTGGGAACATGTGGCAACACTGTAAGTATTTCCCCTTTCAATAATTACCCTTGTTCCCCTGCTTTTTTCTTTTGAATGAATTATTATATTTGATTATGAATATTGAATTTTTATTTTTCATAATGCTTTTTAAGGGTTTATTGAGTACATGGTATCAATTGGATGGATAAATTTCTTTTCTTTTCCTTTTTTAAACAGTGAAAACTGGGCCGAGCTTCGCAGATGCTGCCGTAGGAAGAATAGCACAGGGTACTAAAGTTCTTGCGGAAGGTGGTTATGAGAAGATCTTCCGACAAACGTTCGAGACTGTCCCTGAGGAACAGCTTCTGAAGACATATGCGTGCTACCTGTCCACGTCGGCTGGTCCTGTTATGGGAGTTTTATATCTATCAACCGCGAAACTTGCTTTTTGTAGCGACAATCCTCTGTCTTACCAAAGTGGTGATCAAACTCAATGGAGTTATTATAAGGTAGACTTGCATACTTGCTTATGTTAAAGGTTTTTTGTGCTTCGAATGCTTGAATCTGCTGCTGAGGACTTAGGATCAAGCTGGGTATAGACTGGTGCTTGACAATTCACAATGAAGTTAATATCACATTTTCATGCTATGATAGAAAAGTTAGATTTTCCATTCTTTGGAAGTTCCTTATATTGTTTAAAGACATGAATTGTGAATTTTTCATCAATTTCCTGATTTACTTGTGTCAAAGTACATTTAAGCTCAATGCTTGATGGTTTTATGAGGATTTGTAAAGAGCAGTTCAAGTGGTCCTAGTGATGCCATGATAATTGAATCGATTAGAAAGGGGGTGTTGGTAATGAAAAACATTGGCTGTAGGGATCTTCTGTAAAGGTAGAATATTGTGTATGAGATGGTCAGTCCATCTGTACATAAATGATGGCATCCTCACTTTTTCTAAATTTAGTTGCCTGAATGATTATAAAGAACCCAATCAAAAGCCATTGTCTAACAGTTGACCTGGCACAATTCAAATAAGATCTAAACTGAAGTGATTTTGCTAAATTAGTTCACGTGTTATGCGACTCATCTTACTAGGACCATTTTTCCCTTGGTTGTGTACTAGTCAACATGCTCTAGAAAGTTGCCAATTAAAATGCTAGGATATACTGCTTTTCCCTGTTTGATTAATCAAGAGGGAATTTATGCGTTTGTGCTTTGTCAAAAATCTGCTACCCATCTTCTTATATACCGACCTGTGCTTGTTTACGTAGCCAATACCCTTGTCCATCATATTATCTTTATTTTTAAACTTGTCCTACTGGTTTTTAATTTGATCTTCTGTCCTCTACCCGCTCATACTTGTAGGTGGTTATTCCACTTCATCAGCTCAGAGCAGTGAATACATCGGCTAGCAAAGCCAACCCATCTGAGAAATACATCCAGATTACATCAGTTGACAACCATGAGTTTTGGTTCATGGGCTTTGTACACTATGACAGTGCCGTTAAAAATCTTCAAGGAGCATTGCAGCCCCGTAGCTGATGATGTGATCCCATCATACCGTACACAATGCCCAAAAGGTGCTATGTAGATAAAATATATATCTTTGGGCCAGATTTGTAATAGTTGAGATAGCATATATAGGCATATTTCATATTGCTTTTAAATTGGAATCATTGTGATATTCCCTTGTTTCTTGAACTCAGAAATTGTTGGTGGATATTCTTTGTTGTGAATCAGCTTGTTAAATGGTTTTACGTTGAACATGTTGTATTCTTTTTGCAAGTGAAAAGGTGGATACTGGCAAAGTTTATTGTGTGATATAATCAAATTAATATTTCTTTTCCAAGGTCCTTTGGCAATTAATTATTCTTTCTTTCTTTACTATTGCCCTTTAGAATTAAGCCCAATTCGAGTGTCTTATTCAGTCCATTTGTTATTTGCTGCAAGTTGTAAGAATAATAAAAGATTGGATGGTTGCTGTTGTGGTGCCCGGTGCGTGCTTCGTTTTACCTTTGTTGGCACTCGAAATGCCTAACATCCATGAATTTGGGAATTCTTCTAAAACTTTTATAAGAACACGAATTAGCATGTAAGCTGCCAAATTTTTTCTACCCTAATGACATGAGCATTATTCATACTCTCTTCTCGTACTTTTTCCCATGGAAGTAATGAGAAATATTTTCACATTCGAAGGAGATATCCCCAGCTTCCTGCTCTGGCTCGTTGCAGTTAGTTTGTTGGAATTATTTATGTAGGACTAAAGTCTTGGGTTTCTTAATGTTTTTCCTCTTGCCCAACTCCAAGGGTTTCAACTTTCAATCTATCACCTTGATCATTTATGTCAATTCCCTCGTTTTACTTTTTGTCCTCGTTTACCATTGGAAAGCAACAACACCGGATCACTGGGTATCTATGGAAGTTGTAAGACAAATAGACAAATACAAGAAACCTTATCAGACCTTGGTGCCGGTCTGAAACTAATTTCCCACACGCCAAGCAAGCTCCCGTTGGCCAGTAAAACAGAATGTTTATAGTAATAAAAAATTTTAAAAAAGCGGGGAAGGCTTTATAATCATAAACCCATATTATTACGATGATGATGATCATTATTGATACCCATTTTCGAAACAGTGAATTATGAGTAAGGGCCCAGTTTCCTGATAAGCTTCGAAGTTGGTGTTTGTATTTGGCCCAAACGTGTTGGAACCGACAGATCCAATAGTAGGTCCAAAACCCGGCCAGGCCAACTTGCCTGTCTTCATCTTAACTGGCAAACCTGAAAGCGGGAACAGGTACATTTACCAATCTTATGGCAGATTTACATTCATACATCATGGCCCATATTGCTGCCATCGGCTAGCAGGGACCATGTTTCCATCACTTTTTAGCTACTCTTTCCTAGGGAATGTACGAAAATTTTAACTTTCAGTTCGTCGTTTTTTCTCCCTTATATTCAGGGAAAAAAATGAAAGAAAATTCAAGTCAGAGTTATGAGACTGTTTGCATATAGAAGCAGGAAGTTTCATGTTCTAAATTTGAACCGAATAACACTGCAGCTTTAGCGGCGAAGATCGAAAAGTTAGGTTCATATTGGTAATAATGCGTGAGTTTAACTTTCCAATAATTGAGTTGTTAACGAAGATCAGAACGGAACGGGAAATGGGTGGGAAGGGGATTGAATGGGGGAGGAAAAAGATGATTCAGAGGAAGCGTGAAGGGAGGCATGTTAGCATGTCAGCCCGAAAGAGGAAAGCTGAGATGGTGATATTTATATGTATGGTCCTTGTTACCTCCCCGAAATTAGTCATTTTTTCCTTAGAGAAGAAAAGTAATTACTTTCTCTCCAACCACTACTCCCCACACCCACAACCATATTAAGCCTTTTCTTTGGCTTCTTGCTTCTGCCACACATGATTCCCATAATGTTGTATAATAATAAATCACCCTCATAAAATGATTGCTTTCTTGAACAACAAAACAATAAAATCAAAACCCAACAAAAGCAACCTCAATGGAAAAAAAAACTATAAAAAAAAAAAGGTAAAAATGAAAGACCCTTTCTCTCTCTCTCCATCATCCCTTATGTCTATCATTGCCCTTTTTCTTCTTTCCTCTTTGTGCATGTACTTGTTTCATCAAATATATATAGCATAGGCTTTAAACTAGGTAGTAAGACTTCCTACATTTTTAATTAATGCTTGTTCTATCTAATTTTAATGTTTCTAGTTAAAAATCTTCCACTTTTTTTTCATATTAAACTATTTTAATGATGAAATTAAAGTAGTTTAAATCATGAAAACTGATTTTTAAAAAAAGGCTTTTACGTTTGAGATATCCCAAAAATAAAACTAAAGGTATGTAATAAATTAATGTAGTGGTAGTTTACAAGGAATTTATTAGTTTGAAACTATAATGTATAGAAAAGGGAAAAAAAATAAAGCCATATATAAAATTATAGGATGAGTAGAATTTCTCATCTAATCGAGATGTTTAAAGGTTGAAATTCATGAAAGAGACCTGAGTCTAAACCTCCGAAACCCCCCTAACCCCTTTCTATAGTTCCTACGTCCTCTATATATATATAATTATAAGAGGAGTTTAATCAATATGGAATTATTTAATGCTGTGTTAAATGAGATAAATAACATGATCATAAAAAAAATAGAAAAACCTTACTGACCAATCAAATTTCATCCCACCATCGAACTTACTTAACGTAGTACATATTTAGTCACAATTTTTAAAAACAACTATCGTAAAGGATAAGTTCTAAATTTTAAACATTTTTTGTAGTATGGTTTTAGTTGGTAGAGTTTTAATGGTTGGATTTCAACCACGTCAATCGAATCAATTCATGGGTTGTGTAGCACTACTCTAAAAAAATATGCTTGAAAGCATAATAAATTCTGTTGATCTTAGGTGTATGTATGGAAACATTGACACTTTAATTTCTCTTAAGAAATATCAAATAGATGAATAACTGTGTTACATATATATTGGATACATATGATTGTGGGGGTCATATATGGGTACAAAGTTAACATGATGTATTTAAGAGTTCAGGACCGCAAAATTCTATACAAAGAAAAATTGGTCGTATTAATTATAAAGATATAGTACTTAATAAATTTAGAAATTTGTTAATATATGCTTTCAATCTTTATTAATTTGTTCTTCATTAGGTTACTCTCTAAAGTCTACAATTATCTTTTTTGGAGTATAAATAAAACACTTTAACTTATTTATAAAAATCAATTGAACCCCATGAATTTTTATTGTAATCAAATACGTTTCTGAATTTTTTTTATTTGAAAGTTTATTTCTCGTCATAACGCAACTTAATCAAAGTTCATGTTCCTTTTCGCGAAATACAGCTAAAATAAAATATAATTACTCCATTTATTCTTATTTATTTGACCATAATAATTGAATCTCTTAGATTAAGAAAAATAGTTAATTTTAGAATTTTATACAAATTTTTCTAAACAAAATTAAGTAAAAAAAAGTAGCCTCCTACTCCCAGTTTAGCTTCCCTTATCAATACTGTTGATTAAAACCCCATGGAGACGCTGAATGTCTTACAAAATTTCAACTTCCGGTTCCCCAACCCGCTGAAAATCCCTGACTATGTGCACACGAAAATAAGCTCATAAATCATCCCCAAAACTACCAGTTTTCTTTGAGTTTGAAAATTAAAGAAAATTGTATATACCCAACAAAACCAAAAGCTGCAAAACTTCGTCCTTTGGCTTTGAAACCGAAACAGTCAAGAAAGAACAGCCCTGGTTAATCATTATCGTTACCAAAGTTACTTACTCGCAAGCTATAAATAAATATTACAGTAAGTTGAAAGAAACGAAAACTGAAGAAAAAAAAAAAAAAACCACAAAGTAGGTGTGTTTTCCTTTTTGTGTTTTTGGCTTGAAACTTGCAAGTTTGGAAGAGGAAGACAGGAACAGGGCATAGCTGTAATGTCAGTGCAATTAATATTGTTCCCGTTTCCCTTTGTTTGGAGGAGAGAGAGCCCACATGTTCCTTAACAGGGACAACCCAGAATCAGCAACCCAAATTTCTACTATTATTATTATTATTGAAAAGAAAAGAAAAAGAAGAAAAAAACCTTGAGACCCAAGCTGAAGCTGATCTCTCTTTGAAACTCTTATTTCCGACAGCTTCAACTCTCCACTATGCTTTCTGCTCTTTTCCTGACTTTCCCCAACATCAAACATGTTTAGTTTCTTCCCCACATCTATATATATTCTCCTTTCCTTTTCTCCTACAACTGCCTTTCCCCTTTTTCAACCCCATTTTTCTTTTCTTTTTAACATTTATATGCAATTAAACATTGTTGTCAATTATTAATATGGGATTAATTTATATAATTAATGGGTGATTAAGTGGTAATTTAATTTTATGTACTAACATGAAAAAAGGTATTTTAACGTCCCATCCACGGGACATTTTTTTTGGCCAAACCCATCCACGGGACTTTGTGGTCAGAAAGAAGTCTGAAACACTGCAATAAAAACTGGCAAAAGACAGTGCTTTCACTGCCCATTGTTAATAACCACTCCAAATTTTAATTTGTTCTCTGCTCCTCTTCGAAATTTGTTGTTTTTTACTTCTTTTTTTTTTCTCTTTCAGTACCATAAAAGCTTCATAGTTTCCATTAAACATCATCAAGGAGAGTACTGAGTTGAAGTCATGGAGAAGATGATGCCCCAAGGTCCAAGGAGTTAGTAACAGAAAGAAAAAGAAAAGATAAAGAGAATAAAAGGGCCTGCAACCCAAAGGCTGTATATAATCAAAGCTTGAAGAATGCCCCACTAAAGACAAAAAAGTAAAAACTAAAAAGAGAGGGATTATTATTGGAGATATACAAGCAAGTAATTAATCTGGTAAAAAAAAAAAAACTCAAAGGGAACCCTTTTTTTTTTTTGGTTTGTTTCAGGTAGAAGAGAATTGTGTAGAATTGCAAAAATGTAGGTTGAAGGACATTAATGCGACTAAAAAAGCTTAAGCGGTTAAGACGACGAAGAGAAAGAAAGGAGAAGGTGACAGATGTAAAGAGATACAGAAAATATTGCAGCTTTGCATGACAAACACGTTTTATTCAACTTGGAATTACTCTTCCAAAATCTCCATCTTTTGATGATGATTGATCATTGATCACATGATGCTAACTTACAAAAATCCTTAGTTCATCATCATCAGCTCTCTCTTTTTTTGTCCTTGATGATGATCTCCTTGCAATTTAATGTTAGCTGCAGCCAGCAGGCTGCAGAAGCAGCTAATTAAATTCCAAACTGAGAGTGCAGTTTTGATGATCAAAGAAGAATATTCAATTATGGAGTAAGAGATGAAAAGATGGATTAAATTGAAAATGGAAATTCTAATAATGTATACTAATTAAGAGACTCCTGAAATTAAATCGAAAGAAGGAAAAAATCTACAGTTAGAAAGATGCTTAGTCTGAGCAATGGCCCATTAATTAGCAACAATGTACTGATCAGAAACTTCAGGTCTTTCTTCATCATCATCCTAAACTGAGTACTGATAATAATAATAATAATAATAATAATAATAATAATAACAGAAACTAGATAAAAATCATAAAAATCAGATTGGAAGAAAAAGAAAGAAATTTTGTAATAATAAAAAAAAAGGTCCAATCCCTACTAAATTCACATCAAGATTCTCTTCATTTTCCCATTATCACATGCTTCTGTGATGTTTTCCACCTTCTTCCCAATTAACAATGATGAAGCTTTTTTTTTTCTCGTTTTTGTTGTGGAAAATTAGGGTTTCTTACCAAGAGTGTGCTTGTTGTTGTGCATCCAGACCTTAAGCACATGCCTTTTCACACCGGTTTCTTCACAAAACTGCTCCACGGCAGCTTCCTCATGCTTCTGAATCCTCCACCCGAGCCTTTCAGCGAAATCAAGCATCTTTTCTCTCTGGTCGGGCGTAAATTTTGTTCTGAACCTCTTCTTTAATCCTCCACTGCCTCCACCTCCACCGCCACTGCTGCTAGGATTAGAAACATCTTCATCTTCTCTGCTATAACCACCAGCAATACCACCGCCACCTCCACCACCTCCCGAAGCTGCTGGCAAGGCCAAAGGCCTATGCTGTTGAGGTGGCGTCAGGTGAAGATACCCGGCAGGTGGCGGCGCCCTATAGTAGGCTGAGAATTGGGGGTGGTGCTGCTGCTGGTGAGGGTTGTAAATATTACCTTCACCTTCAGCTTCCTTACGGTGAAAGTTCCTATGGCAGTTACACGCGGCGCATTTCAAGGCGTCGAGAGTCCCTTCCTCACCCGCCGCCATGAACTCCCCACAGCCATCCACCGCGTGGCCTCCAATACTCACGGCATGGTTCTTGAGACACTCCCGGTACCTTATCATGGACCCCACTTTCCTTGGAGTAGCTGACGCCGCACCTTCACCGCCGCTGGCGGGTCCCATTTTTGACCGAGCTGCTGATGAGTTGCCGAGTGATGAGTCGTAGCCCGGAGGAACCGCCATGCCCATTTCTTCCTCTTGGTCTTCGTGTTCATCAAAATCCATTTCTTTTCTCTCTCTCTCTCTCTTTTTCACTGCCCTCTCTTTAATTTTTTTTCCTTAATAATATTATTTTCCCTTTCTTTCCCTGGCCTTGTCTTGTTGATGGGGAGAAGATCTACACGGCCGGGTTAATTCAGCAGATCCACCCTCAAATAATTAAAAAGATGTGAGTTTAAATAAATAAAACAAAGGGTTTCCCCTTTTTTTATGAGAGTAAATTTTTGTTTTGTTTTAGCTGCTGATGAGAAGAGAAGATAAGAAGAAGGAAGAGAGTGTGGCCATGAATTCCCTGGCCTGCAAAAAAAGGGTATCTTACTCGAAAGCTTTTCATGTGCTTTCCATTTTGTAATTTGTAAAAACAAAATAAGCAAAACATTTCTTCTCTTTTTCTTTACCCTAAAATTACTTTTGTTTTTACATATTGTTTTGACAGTAATTAAATTTCATTCTTCTAAATTTTTTTACAGCTTCTTTAATTGTCCTCTCTCTCTCTCTCTCTCGTTTTCTTTATAAGTTAATCTTGGTGTGTCTTAGCTAGGCCTGAGACTCTTGTGTGCTTCCTTTTTCTATTTTTGTTAAGAGACGCATATATACGGGGGTCGCGGTAAAAGTAAAAAGGAACCAAAAAAAAAAAAAAAGTCTGGCTCTGGGAATTACTTATCGAAGCATGGCAAAAGTAATAATGGAATCAATGCAAATCATACACAGAGATCATGTAGGGTGTGGATGTAGCGTGTTGGGTGTGTTTGAAAAGGAAACAAAAAAAAAAGGGTTGACGCAGAGGGGTTGAAACTTGAAAGGGAGAGAAGGCGTTTGGAAACAAGGGACAAAATATTTTCTTGGCTACCATTTTCCCAGAGAATAATATGTATGAACGAAAGAAGTTTAAAAAAGAAATGAACTCTTCAGAAAAGAAAAAAAAAATCTTTAATCAGTTTCTCATTTTGTTGTATATATTCTTCATAATTTGTCTCGATCTTTCCCATTCAAACTCTTCCCATCCAATGCTTGCTCACGATTAGACATATATCTAATCATAAATATTCCATGTTTCATCAATATTGGTCAATGACATTGTTTAATGTTAATGTTTAAAGCAATTCTTTATTTGTTACATCTTTATATAGTATCTTTACATACTATACTTTATACATATATGTGTGTATATATATATATATCAGGCAGGGAAGGCATATATATGTCTAAAAGAATGAGAGGTGTCTAACTTGAGACATCCTCCATGACTTCTAATCTCCAACCACCTCAACCAAGAGAGGAATTAATTCATAAACACTTTCAACCACGTTAATGAAAGCTGAACTTGAAATTTATTCATATAAGTTATAACCTTACTGACAAGTCCAACAACTACTGATTTGTTGATAGAGTAGTGAACTTACGATTATAATGGTTAGAGGTGTTAGAAGCTGACTCGATCTGAGAAATCTATCCGAATTTAAAATTAATCCAATATGATTTGACAAAAAAAGTAAACGATTAGAGCTCAACTAATCCGAAACCTGATTGACCAGAAACCCAATTAATTCGAAACCCGATTAACCCGAAATCTATTTGACCCAAAATTCGTTTAACCCGAGAGGCTAAACCGAAAACTTATTTAAGTAATATTTTACCTTCTCATTCTTAAACATTATCAAATTCATTTAATAAATTTGTTAAAAAATAAAAATAAATATCTTATTAAGTTTAAATTTTTATTAAATTGAAATAAAAACCATATTTCATATTTTAATTTTTAATTTTTATCCTATAATTTATAAACTATAAGTTATATTTCAATATATTTTCCATTATATTATACTTTTAATAAGAAATAGAATAATAGATAGACTATATTTAAAGAAATCTCCTAAATCATTATCATATATAACGTGTGATATATCATATGAGACATGTCACATGCCCTATAAATTATAAGTTGATATAATTTCATTATATTTATAGATTTAATACTTTAATTTGATTTATCATTTATATATGTATTAATGTGTTGTATAAATGGTATTAAAATGCAGGCATGCACAATTTTTTTAATTCGTTATTTAGTTTGATTCAACTTAGTAAAATTAAAATTTTTTATTAAATTAAGAATAGGAAATGGAATGTGGAAAGAACAAATATGAAGAATTGAAGATTGAAGAGTTACTTGCTAGTTTGTTATTTAAGAATTAAGATTTACAAATTACAAGTTTAATGGTATGTAATGTATGTACATGAAGACTCATGTTGACAGGTGATAGTAAATAATTGCTTGACTTGATTAGTTGATTACTTAATTTGTTATTGAAGAGTTAACTAATAAATTTAATTTTTTTAAATAAATAATTAGAAACTCAAATGAAAATAATCTATGAATTCACTCAAAAACCAAATCAAACTCATGACTCGTGTCAAAATGATTTGATGAACAAATTTGAAAAACACGATATCGAAAGACCCACGGGTCAAACCCAAAAAAAAGTCAAGCCAAAATAACCCAAACCTTGAATGAGCCAAGGGCAAAACTAGAAAAACCTGAGCCCAAATAACTTGAACCCCGATTGACCCGAGAATTTTTTTCGTCAAATTAACCATATCCAATTGACCCAAACCTATAACCCGTCTATTTGACACCTCTAATAATGGTTGATAGGAGCTTGTGATTTTCGATTTGTAATTCAATTAACTATAATGATATATTAATTAACTTTTACCATAGAGAAAATGTTTGATTTAGACTATCTCTAAAATAAGAGTTTTATACCCTCTAATAATAACACATAACGCCAGATTTTTTTAGGTTTTGATAAAACTTTATAATAAACTTTATTACACACAGCTATTATATTTCACTAAGAAACCCATATTTAGTGAAATTTTAAGTCCAAGTTAAAAAAAAAAGGATTTGTAGGGTAAATCCTAAAAGTTACAGTATGAGGTAAGGTTCTAGTAATTATAGAAAAATTTTCAAGTTTGTGTAAAAAAGAAGGTAAACAAAGTTTTTTTTACTTAAGTAATTGTGTGAATTGTAGTGCATTTTAAAGTTTTATAAAACTTAAAAAAAATCTAAGGTAACGTATTATTATTAGAAGATATAAAATCTCCTTATTTACAAGCAGATAGTCCTGATTAAATTTTTATTCTTTACCATATATACTTATAGCCGTGTATATATATAATACCAAATAAATCCGTTAATTTTTAGACAAAGGGTACCTTGTCGGGCCTAGCTAGCTCTACTTAAACAAATATAATAAACAAGAAGAGATTACCGTAAATGATCAATAAGATTGAAGGAATCAGTTAGTACTTAATATAAAATTACAGATAAGATTCGGAGGAGGAGAGTTGGCAATCAAATGAAAAGGGTAGAGAATTGCTTCAACATTTATAAAAAAGAGCATATGATCACTTGAAAACTTAGTACAAGGATTCACATAAGGTGAGATAATGGGGGGAAATAATTAAAATGGGTCGTTAGCATTAATGCCAGAATGCCTACGTGCCCCCCATCTCCGACAGTAATATGTGACATCATTTATAGTTTTATTTATTTATACGGAATCTTGGGTGAGGCAACAAAATTCCACACACAACTAATATTGCACCCTAAAATCTTTTAACCCTTTTCCCCCTACTTATCTTAGGACAAGAATTTGTCAATTTGAAGCCCTGCGCGGTTGGGTTGGGGGTTGGGTCTACATTCTTGCCAAGGACACCAACGTTAGGTCCTAAAACCCATAATATTGTCAAGGTTTCCCTTTATTAGTCAAAGCATTTGATAATACAAACCTTGAATGTAATTGCCTAAATTTTGACTATAATAATCTCCTATTTAATGATATAATGCGAAATTAAATTTTTTTGTAATTAGATCTATTAATTTTGGTTCTAGTATTTTCGAAAACCTATTTTAAATTTTGAAATTTTATATAATTACAAGTAAAATTATATAGTACTGATCAAATTTATTTTTGTTTGACCAAGAAATAATTAGAGTCCTATTTCTTGGATACTATAATTTCAAATCCTAAAAAGCAATGTGACAAAACATGGAGAATCAACGGAAAACCGACCATGTCTCTCTCGGATGACCTAAAACCTTACAAATCATCCACTAATTAACCCTGTTCTTAGGTATAATAATTAATAGTAATAGACAAAGAGATCGCGCACTGACAATGGCTACAATTTGTTGGTTCTAATGAGTTTCCCCCATAATATTCCAAGTGCATGCACGTAATAAAACCAAAATACATACACTGATCTGAGAGTAGACTTTGGAAGGTGCCTTGGAACTTGGAAAGAAAGGGTAACAATAATAAGCAAGATGTCAACAGTTTGCGTACTGTACTGAGTATCGAATTCTTAATCTCGATGATTATAGCTCAAACTCGAATAATAATAAGATAAACAAATTTATTAATCAAAGCAAAACAGTCCAAAGGAACAAACAATTCTAATTGAAAAAGATAAGAAGATGGGGGATTATTATGGTAATGTATGGTGATGATAAAAATGGTACCACAGGCATCCATACAGATTACAGCGGGTGTATTGGGCAGTGCAGGCCGGCCCGGATATCACATAAGATAAGTGTCATCATGTGACACCTTCAATCATCCATCATACATCATCATCCCCATCAACCCCATCATCGTCCATAAGGTTTTTCCCCTTTTGTTTTTTTTCTCGTATTATTATATGGGTTGCCAATCCCGGTATATTTCTGACGTGACTCTCTCTACCTCTAACCGTACTCCTGTCACTCTCGTGTCAGCTGGCGGGAAACCAACCCATTTTCTTCCCTTTCTTTTTAATCTCCCGAGTCCCGACCATTTGCTCGTAAAAACCTGTATATTTTTGTTAACTATGAGTTAATTAAAGTACTTAACTCCAAGTTAAGTTCATCTTTACCCAATTATCAGTGAGAAGTGACAATGACTGGTTTCGATTTCATTTCATGAGTTGATGTTGTACGTTCTGGAAATTCGTACTTGGGCAATGTTTTTCCGTTCCGTTTTACATTTTTTTTTGTTCGGAAGGAGGACAGGGAGTAAATATATTACGGAAGATTCGTTTTAATCAATCAATCTTTAGTTAGTGTGGGAGTTGAATGAGATCAGTGAATTGAGGGGAAAAAAGGAAACAGGGATTGCGACAAGACGAGGAAATTTAAAAAGGGCAAGAGTGAGAATGAGAGTGTGTGGGGGGTAGAGAGAGAGAGAGTCTGACCTTGATTTCCATTTCCCTGCTTTTTGTCAGCTTTCTTCTTTTTTTTTTTTGTTTGTTTTCATTTTCTGTATAAATAGAAATCAGAGACCCCTTCTTCAGTTCTTCTCATCTTTCCTATATGTATCCCCTTCCATCCCATACCGCAGTTGGGCCATTTGGATAACCATTTTTCCTAGACTTAGCCCAGGGGCCCAATCTATTTCATAGAATGAAGTGGAAGTATGAACCCTTAGTAGTAGTACTAAAATAGGAAAAGTAGGTTAATCCAACTCAAAATGAATTAGTTTTGAGGTTAAAAGTCTGGAGACACCATTTGTTATAAAAAAAAGTATGAAAAGGAATCAACATGGTTAGTCAAAGACTCAAAGATAAGGATTTAAACTTGTGATGGAAGGAGACATTTGGGTTTGAGCCTAATAATTAATCCTTATTAGTAGGTAATATATAAGTTAATTTGAAGTCTGCATCAGAAAATTCAATGAATAGTAAATCTTCAAAATAATACTTAGTAGCTTGTCTTGATCTTAAAGATGAAATAATACTTAGTAACTTGTCTTGATCTTACCATTAAACTTCTAGATACAAAATTAAAGTAGGGAAAAGTAAATTTTATCCTTGTAATACATTCACTGTACGTTGCTTTGATGAAAAACACTAGAGGACCAGGACCATTCATATTGGGTTTTTCACCCTACTCAAATATTAGCCCTGCAGGCATATATAGGGCTTTCAAGTCAAGGTAGTTTTAATTTGCTTCATTGCTTGCATGCATGGCAGAGAGTTCCAACCGTTTGGATCTTAATCTTTGAATAAACACACTGCTGTATTCAATAAATGAATTGATGAAATTTAAACGTTTGATGGCGATAAATCATATTTAATTAGTTAAACAAATTCAAAGTTTGCATTATAGGTTCAGCATTTTTCGCATGATCTACATCTAGCTATCTATGTCCAAAATCGTCTTAAGAGACATCGTCTAGCTCTGACAATAGCTGACCACGGTGCGCCCACATCCTGCGGCAAGCCATTAGCGCTATTATCTAAATCTCAATCTCCATTAGCTTCTCAACCACCTAAGAAAATTTTTTTCACCATTGCCTCAACCACCCAGCTTGCCATATTTGGTGAAGAAAGACCGCTAAATGAGTCTTCTATGGCAACGAAAGCTAGTCAAGAATCAGCCAAATGTCAATTTCGATAAGTTGTACTTATAAAGGGGGGAGAATCCGACAATGTGAAGCCAAGAATCTCTATATAATCAGACTAGCTAGTCAATTATTCGGTTTATATATACAGCTCGTTGAGATAGGTGCATTGGAACCATTCGAAGCTTTAGCCCAAGATGGACGGCTGGCATGGGATTGTTTCTTGTTTCATGCGTGGACGGTCAACTAATGAAAGCAATTAAAATAGATTCTCAGCCCACCAAGCAGTTATCCCCTAAAGTTCATGGCCCAAAAACAGTATATATCGAACTTTAGGTAGCCATTTGGTTAGTCCATATCATGAACAGAATCAAATTGATAGGAGGTAGGCTAGCTGGCTACAGTTTCATCTATATCCATACTTGAAGGGACAATGTACATGATGTTGCTAAATAATGAAAGCAATTAATTCCTCAAGAAAGAGTCAAAAGTCGAAAATAGATTCATAGGATCTGCCATTGGTAGGGTTATTGCGAGAAAGAAAGCAGCTAGCTAGAATGCTAGATGGAGATAAGATATATATATATATATATATATGTATATATATAAACCTTCATTTAATTATTACTTTCCCCAGTGAAGCGCCTAAGCCCTAGTCTTGATCTTTCACATATAATCTATGTATGCGGTAATAATTGGTGATAAAAATGTCAATATCGGGTTAAAAACATGGGTATTCTACAATTGGACCACATAAGCCACGTTTCGTTTCGAGACCTCGTTAGAGTTTGAGACCCTGGCTTGTTGGGCCTGTTCAAGATTTGTCCATTTGTCAGGGGTCAATCAATGTCCAATCCTTGGACCTACGCTTTTCATTTATTTTATTTTATATTATATATATATTTTCTCAATTTTAATAATCCTATAAATAAATACGAAATAATATATGATACCAGTGTAAGAAAGCTAACAGGATTTTGATTAATGGTAATTAATTGAATCATACAATACAACTCATAATTGACAGAACGGAACGGGAAATGGGTTGAAGGGGATTGAGGGGGTTATGAACGATTAGCATGTTTGGCCCCAGAGATGAAAGATGAGATGGTGATATAAAAATGGTCCTTACCTCCCCAATATTAGTCGTTTTTCCCTGCAAAAGAAATGCATTTACTTTCTCTCCAGCCACTAGCACATATTTGTTGGCTTCTTCTTCTTGCTTCAGCTAACACATTATGATTCCCCTAATGTATTGTTTAATCATACTGAATTACTGATAAATCACCCCCATAAATCGATTGCTTTCTCAAACTGACAAATACAAAATCAAAACCCACCAAAGGGAAAAAATGGGTAAAATTGAAGAACTCTATCTAAATTATCTTACTTCATATATCTATATTGGCCATGCGTCCGTCTGCTTTGATTTTTTTTTTCCTTTTATGGTTTGTTTGTTAGAAATGAAGGAAATGGGTAGGGAAATAAGAAAATTTATTCAATTTGATGATTATAATCCATAATCACATATGTTACTTTATAACTTAATTTTTTCTCCATAACATTTTTCCTTCCTTCTTATCAAGCGAACCATTAATTTCTATAAGTACATATACAACAAAACTATTATCACTTTTCTTTGAACATTAATCAAAATTAAGATAGATAATTGTGCAGGATATTGGATGCAAGCATGATCAATATGTACTATTTCCCATTGTCTCCATGGCAAATGTTACAGACTGATCCCCCTCCGCCCTCCCTCATCCACACCCAAGGCTTGGCATTTTCCTTATACTCTTACAATTATATGGGCTTTGGATCTACTTAACTAGTTTAGGTTATTAGAGCTTCGGCTCTTTTCCAGCTTTTGGGCCGTCAGCAAGAGTGCTTCTGTTGTTGACTACTTACTCAAATTGGTCTTTGTTCATGTTGTTGACCACTTTGATTCTGACAAGACAGCTGACATCTGTTTAGGTTGCATACTCTTTTCTTGCAAAGAGGAAAGACTATATATCCTGCCCCCAAATGAACCCCAGATTCAACTTGATCATCCTTCCATCAGGGATTTTGATGTTTGAGTGGGTGGAATAGAAGAGAGCGTAGAGAAGGGAAATGCTATCGTCGAGCATTAAACTTGGCCAACGTCGTTTCAAGTTAAATCAACAAATAAAGTAGTAATTGAAATGGTTGATCAATTGCATGCACCCACTTGTTTACTTGAAAAAAAGGTTGATGGAAATTAAAGAAGGTTGTGGGGCCGAATGTGATAGAAATGGGCCTTTTAAGAAGATATTGAGAAGAATGAAGTCAATCATTTAATAATGTGGGCCAATAACATTCCCAGCGGCCTTTCCAACTCCACATGGAGGTAAACAGAGGCCGTCCATTGCACTATCTCCGGTTACCAATTTTATGGACAAAGGACTCTTATGCCTTCATAGACCTCTAACAACTACTAAGATCTATATTCTATATGACCGATTTATTTCTATCATACATGTCAAGAAAGCTGTAAGAAAATAGGCTGTGATGGGAGAGTTTCTCCGTTTGATATTTGATATTACTCGACTTCATATTAATCGAGATTTAATAGGCTAATATGACTTTGAGATACCGGAGGTTTGTACAAAAACGAAAAAAAGTTGTAACTTGCCATGTAAGCATGCTATTTATTGGGTTATTTTGTGTTTTTGCCCTTTGGAGACTGATTTGGTTGCCGGTTGCCTTGTAATCGAACAGCCAGAATCTCTTGCTTCAGGTGTTTGACAAAGCTCTATTCTGTATTGCCAAGGTACGCAAAACTTGTGTCTCTCACAGTTTTAAAATTTTATGTGCTGTTTGATGAGGGAGTTTATCCAGAGAGGAACAACTATAACCAAAACTCCATGGAAGAAAATATCATATTAACAAAGCTTTGCTTTGGAATGATGTGAAAATCACGTATACATGTCTGATTGGCCAGGCAAAGGGAGACCGCAGACATTCAATAGCCAGAAAATATAAAACGAATGCAACAAAAGAAGCAGACACTTAAATCCAGAAGACATTAATAACACACTACAGGAAAAAGGACCGTTTCCGTTGATGGCATCCATCCAAGGCATGACCAAACAGAATCAAGGAGACAAAACCAGTCACACCCATTAAAATTGTTTTGGCACTTTGCAAACAATTCAGAAACAGTCCCAAAACATAAAATCAAACAGTAAAAGAGTATCAGCCTGTGGAAATGACAAGAAACTCATAACATTTTGTTTCCTTATGATGGCTGGCTCTCTAAAGAACCATTGTTCTCAGTTCCTTTCTGTTTACCTAATGACAAAAACTTCTTACCCACTTAATAATAACCACAATTCTTTCGATCCAAACCGTAGTCAAAGTTGAAATGCTTTCTTATCTCATCAATTCTTGATCAGACTGATAATATATTATGAGGAATGAATATAAAAAGACCAATAATCCAAGAAATGGGAAATAGTTTCAATATTCTCAGATTAATAATTGCAAACACAAATAAACAATTACAAACAGGAAGTTCATGATCTGACAGGAATCATTCATAATTTCATATAAATAAACTACAATATTTTTTTTTGGTGATAAAATGAACTACAATATTATCAAAAGGTACAAGAAATATAAATAAATAATTTCTTCATCAAGAACATCCACCCTCCAAAGATAACGTGTTGTAAATTGATGGATTCCAGCTTTCATTTATTAGCCGTCGTGAACTGTTAAAATGGAAAAAAAAAAACACAGCTCCCCTACTGAACCGCCATAACAGTAAAGAAACGTTAATATAGGCCATGGGAGAATTTAGAACAGAAGTCTAATTATAAAATAATAAAGCAATCACTTTGAATTTGAAATATACCCTTTGGGAGTTCGGACAGTTTCCTTCTTTTCTGTACTTGAAGAATCCATCATCAAACAACATCAAATCTTCGTCTTCGGAATTGCAGTACAATCTTAAAGCAAAACCAAGGGCTTCTCTGACATCTTCCTTTCGGATTTCTCGTCGTCGAAACTGATAACTAACTTTGACATGTCGAATTCGTTGGAGTTCCTTCTTTTCCCAATCTCGAACACGTATTTCTTGCTGTTTTGATTCATTAGCCTCGGAGTTTGCAACACTCCCATGGACCTCGACTTGCTCAGCTTCACTACCGGCATCTTCACCGCTACTCCAGCCTTTTTCCTTACCAATGCCACGTGGTCACCGTCCAGATCGATCTCCGTGGGTCCCATTTTCATCGTCATCATCATCCTCGCCGCCTCACCAAACGAGCCAACAGATTTCGATCTCACCACAAGATCGCCACCAATCACTTCACTGTCGTGATCTACGCTCGTCACACTCGATACTTTTCGGCTGTTTCTCCTGCTGCCACACCTCGAATTCCTTGCCACCTCCTCGCTCCCTTCAAACACCTGTGTGTTCGCCTGCTGTTTATCCACGCATTTCACGCGCCGCCTCAGGTTACTCCAAACGGGTCCGGCATGGACCCTCTTCCTCACTGCCTTCAAGCGTTCCACCACCTCCGCCATCCCGGGGCGTTTCTCCGCAGTGGACCTCACGCACCTAGCTGCCAACAATGCCAAACTCCGGATCACCTCCTTATCTACTGGGGTGCCGACACGACCGTCGCAAATAGCGGTAAAATCTTCTCCCTTGATCAAAGGAACCGCCCAGTCAACGACTGATGGCGGGCTGTAGTTCAAGTCAATGGCATGCCTGCCGCTAATAATCTCCAATAACAAAATGCCGTAACTGAACACGTCACTTTTAGTGCTGACGTCACTAGGCGCCAAATATCCCGGGTCGAGGTAGCCTAAAGTCCCCGCCGGTGGCGTGCACTTAACCCGAACATCCTCTACGTTTCCTCTCAATGCAAGCCCGAAATCACCCAACCTGGCGTCCCAGTTCCCATCGATCAAAACGTTGGACGATTTTATATCCCTGTGGATCACCGGCGGGTTAGCCGAATGCAAAGCCTGAACCGCTTTGGCAACCTGCAAAGCGAACCGAACACGCCTGGTCCAACCCGGCGGCCTAGAAGAAGAATGTAAAAGATCGTACAAAGAACCGTTGGGCATATATTCGACGACGATTAATTTATTCTTACAAAGGGTATCGGAACAGTAACCGATGAGATTGACCAAACGAGGATCATAAACTCGGGACAGAATCTCAATCTCGTTGTCTGCCGGACTGTTACAGTTCGCTGTGGTTTTCTTAACGGCTGCGACCAGCTTGCCGTTATCTAAAACGGCCCTGTAGACAGAACCATGACTGCCCTTGCCTAGAAAGCTGTCGGAGGAGAAATCGTTGGTGGCGGAAAGGAGATCAGTGTAATGAAACCGTCTGATTGGAACGTTGTTTATGGTTTTCCTAGGTTTGTATTTGCCGGACTTTTTTCTACGATAATAATCCCAGTTGTAAGGATCACACGCGGCAACTGCAGACTCTGCACTGCAAGAGAGGTAACCCATGAAGAAAATAGTAGAGATGAAAACTAAAAAAAAGGAAAGAAAAGTGCTGGGTTTCTTCTTTTGGTATTCTGCTCAGGTGGGTTTCGGGAGCGAAGCATAAAGCGGCGTCGTATAATGGTGGGAAAACAGAGCGGCGATGGCGATATTGGCAACGGCCATAAGTTGCAAAGATGGAAGGGGATGGCTCTAAAGCATTTTAAAGTGCGTACCCGAATTTACATTTTACAGCCTTTGGATATGTCATATGTGAATGAAAGTAATGGAAGCTTTGAAATTTTTGAAAATTTGTAGTAGTAATTAGTATTTTATTTGGTTTTGGCCATGCAAAAGTGGGAGACTAGACTTTGGCAGGAATTTCTCGGGGGAAGGTTTAAAGAAGTGGGGTACGTAAGTACTATTTTTTTTATATTAGTAATTTCTTTTTTCTACCCACTTTCTTTTTAAAAAAAAAAAAAATTCAGCCTTTATCTTATCTTATTATTAGGTAAATGATTATTATTAGTAGTATTATACTACACTAATAGTAGTGATTAACAAGAGTTTAGCAAACAAAAAATCAAAGCAGGTGAAGTGACATTTGAAATCTTAAAAAGCCAATAATAATAAGTTGTTGTTTTTTGAAGATTTGATGTTGTTTAAGTGTCCCTTTGACTGCTATCATTCTTGAAAAAGTGATATTATCTCTTTGAACATTTGGTCATCGATACGACAGCTTCTTTCGGCGTTTTCTCCTCGTTTGATAGCGTTTTAAGGTTGGTGGTAGATAGATGTGTGGGGTCGGATCGATAGCTCAACGGTCAACAATCTCTCTATATTTATTGAAATTAATTAAGACTTTTGATTAAGATCCCATTGAAATTTCTGATAAAAGGGCACTTACTAAATTTAGTTTTGGTAAACTTGGATCAAGAATTCCAAACCTAATTCATGGGAAATTTCCTCCTGAAATAGGATGGATGCTAATCTAAAGTCAAAAGCTGGTGGTCCATAAAGTAATATTTATGAAAACATGAATCAAATATATGAAATTTGATGACGATTTTAAACTCAGGGGCTCCATTTATAATCATTAAGATTTATATAATATATTACCTCCAATGTTGCATACCACCCTCATAGGGCCCTTTTTTGGTTGATTTGGTTATGGGTTTATTGGAGAAATTAATACATGGGTCCGTTCCACCACGTCAGTTATAGGATCAATCAATAAATTTTACCAAATCAGAAATTTATTTACAATTACTAAAATTCTACCCTATTAATATTTTTAATTTCAAGATTTATCCTGTAAATTCTACTTCTTAAAATTAGGGGATAAACATGTTGCTAAATTAGAGGCTAAATCTTAGTAGTAATTATTATGAGTTAATATGCTTTTATTGGTTAGTTCCATGAATAGCATCATAGGACGGATGACCCGTATAATAATTTATTGGTTTATTGCCTTATTTTCTTTTTCTCTCTCTTTAATAATAAATTTTTAAGATGTTGAGTTAAATTTTGATCCATTTTCCCAATCATCTCAGGTGGAAACTTAATACTAACTTTTTTATTTAGGTTCTATATTTATTGCAGGATGTTTTGTTACATATATATAACAATTATAGAACATAAGAAAATAAGAATGATAAGCAAATCAATTCTATATTGCATGCAATAACAGTTTTTTTTTTATGTACATATGAAGTAGAAAAAGGAGTTTACTTAAGAGGGAATTACTGGGAAATTTTGAACTTGACATCTTTTATATAAATTCCAACCTCAAACTATCTTGACTTGAGAGAAAATTCAAATAGTATAATGTTATAGGTGAGGATAAAATCGTAGTATGATAGTATATATAGATGTTAATTATTTATGGTTTTCCCTCATACTAAAAGAAGAGAAAAATTGCTTTTTTTTTTGGGTGATAGAGAAAAATTGCTTTAAGAGATGGAAATGATCTGTTCAATATTTATTATTGAAGTACCTACAACATGCTTAAATGAAGTTACTACATTTTAAATATCCATATGGCTCATCTTATTATGGATTTATTGTGTGTAGCTACTAATATCACTACACTCCTAGTAATAATAAAATGATTAAAAAGTTTATAAGTTGTGCTTCCTGGATTTACATATTTTGACTCCCCTTTTTATCATTCATCGTGTGAATTCAAATGCAGAAATGGCAGCATCAAATCAAATAAGTATCCACGAAAGAAAAAATGAAACCTTCCGTTCTCTCTCAGACTCAGACAAAGAAGGAAACATAAGCAGTGAGTGGGCAGCATCCGGTTGGCTTCAGCCCCACTCCAACTGTTTGCTTTTACTTTTCCCACTAAAGACTCTGGGAGTTCGCATTCTTTCTTCATCAGTATTTTGACTTTTTTGACTCATCGATCCCTCTCTCACTCACCCAGCCATCATTGGTTCAGAGAAAAAAGAAGAAAAAAAACTACCAAAATCAAGAAACATGGGCGGTGTGGGAATTACAAAAGTTTGGTTTGTTCATTAAATTTCAAGTGTAGATGGGAAAGAATTGTAGAGTGGGTCCTATGCAACTTCACCCACTTTCTTTAGCTAGTGAATAATGTGGTAACCTAATTTTATACTATATTCACACGTTCACTATATTCTGGTTGCTGTTATATATATATAGCTACATTCTTGACTTTTTTGGCTTTGGTCGATCCCTCCAAATAATGTTCAAATCATAGATTTTATGATATTGAGTGTGGTACAAGTAGCTTTTCATGTGTAAAAAGGAGAAAAACAAAGAGGGTTGAGTTGGGTTAATCTCATGATGTTCATTTTTCAACCGTAAATCAAGCCATCAATCATTTTAACATTAACCTTATTAATGCCGTTATTTTCTTCTTTTTTTTTTTGGAGAAATAAGGTAATTAATTATTATTTGTAGGTGCAAGTAAGGGTAACGTTAAACATTATGGGTGTTTGCGGTGAGGGGTCAAAACCGCTTAAAAATATCAATTGTAGAATACACACCTATTTTGAAATTCATAAACCAACATTATACCCCATCCTAGTGCTTTACACTGTTATTACTTACTTGCTAGATGAGTAATTTACATATCGCCTCGAACTTGAGTAACAAGACTTCTCATTGTCTTTGATAATTTGCTAAAGGTCGTGTGAGTTAAACTCAATTGATAATTTCCTCTCAATATTATAATGTACCCTTGAATCTTGATTCAAAACAGCATCAAAATAAATAATGTACAAAATTCTAAAGGGAAGAGGCTACAAACTTTATGTGTGTATACTATACATCTATTTGTGGAAAAAGACAAAGCTGTTAAATGTTAAAAATCGTATCATCAAAAGAAGAGTGTTGCTACCAAGGTAGGGTTTGATCAAGTGGTAAGCGTCTTGTTCTAGTTTAAGCATGTCTCAGGTTTGAGACCTTCTGTACGCAGTTGTCCTTGTTGGGAGACTCACCCACTATATTAAGGTGCGCGACGTGGATCGAACCTGAATTAATCAGAGTAAAGTTCTGGATACCATGTGAGAAACAAAAAAAAAATAAAGAAGAGTGTTGCTTTGGGAAAAAAAAGGAAAAGGGAAAAAGAGTGTTTCAAATTAAAATGGGTATTGTTTTAAATATCTCCAAACACATAGATGAGATCACAATGGTTTGATTAATTAAAGTCTAGAGATCATATTTAAAGCCCAAATGGCAGGCAAATCATAAAAACAATGAACTTTTTAGACTAAGAAATATTATTAGACTTTATGAGAGAGAGTGGACAATCATTATTATAGATTAATACAGTCAAACGACGAGAGTCTACAACTTCTCACTGGTCATCTTCGTGCATGCTTCAATAATTTGTTTATGTAGATGCGCTTCGTGCTCACAACAAAAGAAGGGATGAATCATACCTTATTGGTACTATTATGTGTACCTAATAAGCCAATATTAGTTAATTTTTTTTCCCTTAAAAAAAAGTGTGGGTGTTGGCCCATGAGCCATGACTCTTTTTGGCATTTGCATTGGAAAGATGTTAATAATAACTTTTTTGGTAGCCAGAGAAAGAGAGAGCATGCATGCATCTGCCATCATATGGATCATCATGTTCCTATTTGGACTTGAAGCAGCTTTGCATGGTGCACGCCCCACGCCCCGCCCCCCGCCCCCCGCCCCCCCATTCATTTTTATAATATAATAGTAGTACACTAAATATTCAATCATGACAACAATTAAACATTTCCTACCAAAATTGAATTTTCAATAGAAATTGGTTACTTGAATTAAAGAACTTTTTTTTAAAATACAATTCCCACTCAAATATGCCGGAACAAAATTGTACTATTATTCATCCAGAACAATGCGACTTCAATAAACTTTTCATACCCGAATTATTTTGGATTTTGATCTCCGACATCAACCTTACCAAATCGTTCGATATGAAAAGGAGCTACGAGTTGAAGCATAATATACTGCCAAATTCAATCAACCTTTCTTTATTTGTTTTTGCCAAATTAAGTTCTGTCATCAGCTTCTAAGATTCCAAATATTGATGGTACAATTTAAAAGAAAAAAAAGTTTGGAGGGATCTCTTGGGCCCTCAACCCAAGTAGGCTTTCATGATGAAGAAATCATTAGAGGGCCTCAACTCTCTTGGTTTTGACCTTTTTTTCTGGGGGGGTGTTGAAAGAGGGCCTTGTCTTATCCAAAGTCTTTCTTTTGGGCCTCTACATGGATTCAAACGATTCTTATTCTTACATCTTTACTTCAAGACAACCTCTTTACGTGAAAAGCAACATGAGAACATGAACATCCCATGATAAATCATGGGGCCGAAAACATATTTAGTTGGAACGAATAATACGTAATTCTTAAGTTGTTTTCATCCTTTTCGGTCGTTTAATTCTTATCTGAAAAATTGTTTTAAAGACTGTCGAACAAGTCAGCCAAATATACTTTAATGTGCTGATCATCTTCCGAATTGCCAGAATCAGATTCTGCCAAACTCTACTCATGCCGTTAGGTACCTCTGAAGTCTAATCCAATTCCATCAATTTATCAGTATGACATATTCACCCACTTCCTCCTACCTAAATTTTTGATCGACTGTCTTTTCTCATCTGTCATCTCAAATCAATGCCACCTTCGACGGTTGATCTTCATTCTTCCCCTCCATTGGCCTTATAAATGTTTCCCCAATAGCCAAATATATTTATGTGGATTCTTTCTAGAACATCAACTTGGAGTTTCTTGTAATCAGAAATTATGCTCAGCTTATGAATTGGGCCGATATGGTGAGCCTATAAATGAAGGATAATGGGCTGCCCCATTTAACATAAAAAGGACAAAATTTGACCCATCTAAGCAAATTACCATGGAGCATAAGGCTGGCTTTTTACTAGCACAACAATTAACGGAACCGGTAAACTCCATTGCTTTATCTGTCTGTCAGACTGTCACAATTTCATTACTAGCAGTGAACTCCATCACTAGCACAACAACCAACTTCATTGCTTTATCTGTCACAATTTGACCCGATCATTTGGTTAAATAAGCTTTACTTTACTACTAGGAACAACAATAATTCCATTTGGTAACTGTAATACCAAAGATTATGAAATGGAATTTGATAATATAACACAAAAAAAACAAATCGTTGAAGACAGAGCCCAATCATTGGCAAGATCAAATGGATAACCAATATCCAAACCCACCCCACCAACCCCATGGCCTATGATGGGAGAGGCTCCATATTGATTGGTATCCCCCCAACTGCCCATGTTGTGTTATGTTACTCACCTGCTCCTTATCCATCAGCCATGAAAATATGTAAATGTTAAAGCACCTAACCATTCAGAATCCTAGGAGAGCCGGTAGTTATTGGTTTATAGATCCCCTGTTATTGGATGCAATATGTATTAAGTGTCCTTTAATATATATACTAACTCAATCTGAAAATAAATGTATCTGCCTTTGTGCATGCATCCATGCAGCACCTAAGAGGCAGTCTATCATCTCCTACCAACTTATTTTCATTTGCCTTAGTACTTAAAGACCTAGAAATGACTGAAACAATGGGTGGAAATAAGTGTCTATAATTAAGGAGTAAAACAAATTAACTAAAAGAGCATTAGATGTTATATATAAGGCAAGATTTATAATGATTCCAAATGGTTTTAAAAGTTGAATTGTACGGTAATCTTATAAACCACTTGGATTTTTTTTTTGTTAAATAAACCACTTGGATTAAGACTTAAGTTTTTAGTACATAAGAGGTAAAGGAATGGGCCTAAAGTAGGAGGTTTTAAATTCAGGATCCACTACATGAATTACAACCTCTAACTATCTTAATTATCTTAATTGAATTGAAGAAGAATTATAAAATTTCGTAAATTAATTATAACTCAATATAAAATGTGTTTATGCATTTGCATAATTATTGTTAATTGCATAGAATGGATCCATTGATTGATTGCGTACGGAAATGAATGTGAAAGGATCGATGGTCATGGGCTCATCATTCTAAACAGCTCACATTAGCCACCAAACAAGAACCATCAATGATGAGAAAGCCACCTCACCAACACGGGTTTAGTACGTAATAACATCAAAACTAATAAGTCTAATCCAGCTTTGATCCTCAAAAAGCCCCCAAAAAATGGTGCTATCTCCGTGTTCTTAATTAGTTCGGACATGATCCCCATGTCTCAGATGTACAGAAAACAATCAAGATTACTTGGAATCGATGCATTCTCCTAATCAATCAGATCGAATTATACGTAATTAATTAGTGAATCCGACACTAATTTGACATTAATCCATACACGTTAAGGCTTTGGGTTTGGAATACGCGTATGGCATGGAGCTGATGAGGTTGAAGAAGACAGGATCAATGCGTATAGAATTGATTGGGTAGCAAGTCAACAACCCATTGTACACGCTATATGAACAGGGAAATTAAAAGGGACCATGGAAAAAATTAGAAAAAGAAAAGAAAAAAAAAAAGGATGAAAGAATCACTAATTTGGGAGAAAAAGAAATGGCGTGAAGAATGGCCTAAGGCACTTAGTGGGACTCATAATGGGGGATGTCTCTATACACGATTGATAGACCTTTCTATACACGATTGACAGACTTATTAATTACTATTATGCTAAGGCTAAGCAAGCACGTTTACCTAAGTCAACTCAAATCTTTTTCATGATTATTATTATTATTATTTCAAAATATATTCCGACCCGACCGTAAAACAAATTGGAATCTAAGATATATAGTAGTATTTCATTATAGGAGAGGCCTAGGATTTGACCTAGCTAAACAAATCTGATGAGCTGAGAAGACTACGACTACTACTACTACTACAAGCTAGCATTGTTTATTTTTTATTTTCAATTTCTCCTTTGTCGAGCTGTTATATATTGGTGGAAGCATCCTGCTGCTGGTGACTTTCCTGGCAAATTCTTATGCCTGACTTGGTTAATTTAAAGGAACTTTCCATGATGAAAATGACTGTTAAAACCAAAACCAAAGTACTACATTTACTTACAATATTGTAAGCCCGGAAAGTCCCAACATTCGATTCAGTAATAGATAATTTTACTGTCTAAAATAAAGGTTTCTGAAAGAAAAAATATATTAATCCGACCAAAAATATTAATCAAGTATGTGGGTGACTGGCAACCAAGATTTCTATCATTCCAAGGCTTTGTTTGCAAATTTATAACACTGATTTTTTCTGTTTGGGAGGAGGGAAAAGAGAACATGTAAACATTGGGTTTTATTCATTGAACCCAAATATATATATATATATATATATATATATATATATTTGTCTGTCATTATTCTTTCTGCGACCAAACAAATTTCCCCGCAAGGAAACAAAACCATTCACTTTGCAGATAAGCATTGTGAGTCTCCCCCTTTTTTTTTTTTTTTCTTTTTTTACTTTTCCTTAACTCGAAACCTCATCCAAGAGCTTATATCTTCTTACCTTGTTTCTAAACACATGTCTTGTAATGAGGCCTTCTGACTTTGTTCTCCTCAGCTTTTCTTCTAAACGGGCGTTTGTTATGATCCTTTTCCTCCTCGTCGTTGTCGTCGTCGTCATCGTCGTCGTCGTCGACGGTGATTTGACCTCTGGTGACTTGGGTTTCTTGATCGCTACTTGCAGCTTTAGATTGTTGCTATTTCTCTGCTGGCCGCCTTTTGAGCCAGGTGATACTGATCCGGGCTTACTAAAATTATGACTCTTTTTCTTGATGCCGTTCTTGCTATCGTCTTCGCTATTGTCTTTACATGATGCAGAAGAATTACAAGAATTCTGGGATTTCTCCTTTGAATCCTCCTTTTGACTCAAACACCAATTACAAACTTTGTAAGACTCGGCTTGTGGATACAGATTGCTACAATATCTGCCAAAAATTTTTAAAAAAAAATAAGGAAACCCCAAGCGATCAGAACCACGATGATGATCATCTCGATTATCATAAACCATAATCATAACCATATAATCTCTCTTAAGAAGCAGAAAGAAATAATTGTTGATCAATGAAAAGAAAACCCAATTAAGGAAATTTACCTGTGTTGAGATCTGAATTGGCAAACTTTGCATTGAAAAAGCTCATGAGTTAGACCTGAATCCCCACACATGCAACACTCAAGAACGAGCTGGCTTGCTTGTGGTGATGATGATGTTACAATATCTTCTTTCTTTGTTGTCATGTTTCATATGTGTCCTGTGTGTTAGAAAGGAGAAAGAGAAAGAAAAAGAGAAAGAGAGCTGATTTTTAAGTTGCAAGGCAGACGGCCACACAAGGAGAAAAAACCATGGCTCCCATGAGGGGGATTTATTGCAATAAATAAAAATATTACTATCACATTAAAATGTGTTGGATATCAATTTAGTCGTCGCGTGTGTGAAAAGTAATATAATACTAATTTTCTCGATTTTCAGAGCGTTTTGTTTTGTTGCCCACAAAAAAGAATGCATGATTGAGGTTTGGAGCTTCGAGGGATTGGCTTTGGGTGTCTCTCTTGCCGTGTATATATAGCGGTTTGATGGCAACGTTAATTCTTTTTCTATTCAAAGTCCTTAGAAAATTGGTTTTGCCCCAAAATTAAGCCAAGAATGTCATCATCAAAGAAGGGTAAAGGAAAGAAAGAAAAAGAAGTTTCGTTTGGACAAAAAATATACTTAAATAAGTAGACAAAATTTGGGCCATACACGTACATATATAAATTGTAGATTCCACGAGGCAAACAACTTTAGAACAGAGAGCACTACATTACCAGTAAATTCTCTGCCATATCAAGAAAAGAATCACAATAAAATGAAATAAATTACCGATGATCAAAATTGGTCTAAGAAAAAGAAAGTTTGGGTTTATTGGTTTTTAGGCAAAGAATCAATGGAGGTGAGTATTATTATAGAAACATGGGGATATGGACACAGCAATTTAGATTCTGGGAATCATCAATTCTTTAGGTAAAGAGACGTCTTTTAAAACTGGTGAGAGAGTTTTAATGCATTTGGCTTTCAATCAATTGTGGTATAAAAGAAAGGATAACGGTAACTCTCTAACGATTGCGTGAGATGCAAGAAGAAGGAAGGGAATTGATGGTTCTGAACAGTTACAACCACCCATTGATTAGTTATTATACATCTTTCGTTTCCATTGAAGTTTTTGCATCTTTGTTATCGTTTTAATGTTTTTAAGGTTTATAGCCAATTAGGGGTTCGCTGGAGATTTGATGACAAATGAAAGTTGGGCATCATTACATTAAAGAGCATGAGTGAATTTTGCGCATGGGGTTGCTGAGGAAGGGATAAATTTATTCTTGCCTATGGGGCTTTCTTGGCTTTTATAGAATCCTTATTTGTGAAGATAAACTTGGAGATGCTTGTGGGAACATGTCACGTGTCACATGTCACATGCATGTACATGTTCATTCTACATATCATACACTTGCATCTCCTATTCTTGCAAGAGAAGTTCGAATTCCTGAATGTGTACAACAAGATTTATCTGGGTACATGGCAATTGCAATGTTTTCAAATAAAAAAATGATTTTTTTTTTACCAATATAGCTTCATTCATGAAAGCACTTGAATACTTGATGAATCCTAAAATGGGAACAAATCGTGTCTACTCTCAACACATTATACAATATGGATAATAAATGGTTTTCCCCTTTGATTCTAATGGCAGAAAGGTTGAGGAAGTCATAAAGATACAAGTTCGAGTCAAGTCTCCCCACTCCCTCTTGTCCATGTAAATAAAAAATAATACAGATAAGAAATCAATTCTGGTTAATTATGGTAAATATTTGTCGTGAAAGACATCCTCATATGATTAAAAATAATCACAGTTTAATTCATTCTCTACAAAATGATTTGATTGAAAAATTAGATTAAATGACATAACAAAACTGATGCGTTCGAGGAATGATATGATAGCTTGCTCTGGCATATATAATAGTATTTGCTTTGCAATTGAGCAAGAATAAAAAGGGAAGAGGGGGAGCCTGTGCTTCACATCCCATGTGCTAGAAAATCTCATGAACATGACAATGGAACTTAGAAAAACCGAACGCAAAGTGCAAAAGAATCTAGATTTCATTCACCGAGTGAAGTCGGTGTTTTCGCCTGAATAAGTACTCTTCCACCACTACCAGCTTGTGTCAGACTGTCATGTGCTGCACGTGTCATTTCTTATTTTTATTTCCAAAATATATTCCAGATTTGTTTCTCAAAGCTTCACAAGTCCAATACCCAAAAGCCAGAACTACTCCTTCGGTCCTTCCAATTTTGCAATTAAAAGTTAAAACCTTGTATCATGCAAGAATTTTCGGGAAAGCTACATCATACATATATAAAATAAAAAAAGGTCTTCAGATTCTTTATATTTCAACGATACTCCTCTCAAAAAGTTAATATTATTTTTTTTTTTTTCTATCTTCTGAGCAGCATGCACACGGAAGATGTTAACAAAAGCAATGCAAAAGCGTGAAAGCAGAGTCAAAAATCTATTTTTGATAAAACCGTCCGAAGATTCCAGTAAAGAAGTCTGCGTGTATAAATATATTATACCGAGTTTTGGCCGACAGGGGAACTAGAATAATTGTGAAAACAATACAAAGCAAGGGAAAAAGACAAGAACTTTCCGATTTGACAAACATTTCTTTGGGGTCAAAGTCACAGGGGCCCAACACCACCTCCACCACCACCGCTACCTGCTGAGAATTTTTCTAACCCTCCTTCCAATACGTATCTCGCTGGAAAGTACGTGTTTTAAATTATAGCCCAAGCATGGCCACTTGCGTTCAATTAAAACTTAGAAGAAGGCTGTAAAATTATCAAAAGGCATTCCCATAGTCCCCACCCGGACACCTCTACCCCTGTTTGATCATTTATACAATACATGGAGAGAGAGAATGAAAATGGATCCTCTGATTCTGTGAATGCCTGCTCTTCCTAACAAAGACTTCAAATTCCATTGATCCAAGGTCATGGCTGATGGCACAGAGTCAGAGGAGACAAAGCACCAGCCACATTAACAGTTGAGCAAATAACATCGAGACAAAAAGCAAGACAGGATCAGTCATCAGTTCTCAAGGAGCGTCTCATTCCTCATTTACACCAAAATGACCAGCATCCTCATTCCTCAACTATATACAGGAGGGTCTTGAACAATTTATAAATAAACAAATCAAATGTTCTTCGAGATAGAAGGAATTGGGGGAAGAAGAAACATTTAAATAAAACCTGATTGATATGCTTTACAATTAATCAAGGGGAGCCGGCACACTTTATTCACTCAATGTTATACTTATTTGTCACAATCCCCAAACGCTTTACGCCATCAGCTAATTCAGAGGCTTTATCATTCATCCTACCACCTCTTCTCAATTGTTTGATTGACCAGAGAATATACTGTTTCTTTTATGATTGGACGTGATGTCTGCATGATAAAATCTGGAGGAAAAGAAAAAAAGACGGCAATTAGATACATTCTCAGACACAACGTTACTGTTACATTGAAGAAAAATGCTCAGGTCAGGGACAGGATGTATTTCAGAATAAGGCCAAAATTCTGCGACAGCTAAGAACCTGTCTAGCTCTGAGCACACTCAAATGGATGCAAAGATCCTTCAGAAAATTCATGCATTCGAAACCGCTCCAAAAATTCAAAGGGCCTGCAAATAATGATAACATTACTGATCTTGCACATAATTTTATTTCAGAAATCTCACCGAAGAAGGCATCACTATAAGAAGAGAACCGGAAACATGTTTTTCAAACAGCAATTAACATTAAAAGAAAAAGGTTGCACATCCATAATTAATCTTTTCTTATCTGAAGGAACATGCATTTTAAAAAACATAAAACAAATATTATCCACAATCCTTACAGGATAGCTTCACGATGACGACATAGTTTGCGTTGATTACTTTCCATGGCCTCTAAGACATTAGCGGTTTCTGGCCCTACTGACACACCAGCAACCATTGATGGAACAGCAGCAGTTGGAGTCCATAACTACACAATATACTAGCTAAATTAGAATATTAATCTATGAATATTACGTATAACTGAACTCTTCGCTTACCACTCACCTTTATTGTGTTATCAATCCCACTGGTTGCCACAAAGCAATCAAATGGATGGCACTGCACACAGTTCACAACTGTAGAGGACAAGAAGACATACTACAGTGAAAAAATAGACCACAGAATGGCAGTAAAGCCCGAATTTGACAGAATTTTGGAGAGGGAAAATTTTACCAGCTTCATCTCCAATAAGCACTTTTATCAATCTACCAGTCCGCTTTTCCCAAAAAAAACACCTTCCATCATCACTTCCACTAGCAACAAATTCACCTACAAATCAATCAGAGGACATGTTGACCATAGTCTCACTACTAAAATATGCATGCGGACCCAATTCCACTAGTCATGAATAACAGTTTTTCACAAATCCAAACTGATTTCACAAAAACCTGGTGTTAGACAAATAACGAATTTAAGAAATGAGACTAATATGGGAGGGAAAAAAGGCTTCCTGAGGAAATAGAGCACTTCATCAGTTCATCTGGAAGCCCCTTTGTGGTGGGGACCAGCCATTGCTCATTGCAATAAGAAAGACCAAATTCTACAGCAGCTATTAGACACTAATGAAATGACTTGAAAGCTTGAGGTGTTGCTTGATAACAAATTTATTTGATACAAATCAAATTTATGGATTAACGGAAGACTTCTAAAGCTCATTTTGTTTCAATTTGCTGCAAAGTAGTTGGCAAAACCAGATACCTTCCAAGACATAAGTGGACTGCAGTAGCAATATCATGCAGAAAAATATATATTTCATTTCAATAGTAATTCAATCAAACTAGAGAACCCCATAAATCTTTCCAATTTATACCATCAGAAGAAAGTAACATGCAACTCCATGGTTCTCAAAAGAATTTTAGAGCTCAACCATAGAACAAAAATGATGATCCTCAAATTACATAAGCAAACTTGACTAAGAGATCAAGTGTGTTATAAGAAAAAAATCATGAGAATCGGAATTTTTAAAAATAAAAAGGAAGAAAAACTGTCATAGAAAGGCACAAATTCCACACCACAAAGTGATTGCCAAGTAAGGAAATAAAAAATCAAAATCAATTCAATTTTGATGGCAGCTAAGATGATACGAGAAAAGTACCTCTCTGACCAAGGAAACTGGCCTGTTTGATGTCAGTTCCAACATTACAGTGGCCAACATATCTCCGCTTCATATCAATAACTGCCTCGGGCTAGAAAATTTATGAACGCACAACACAAAAATAAAAGCAAGAAAATTAATGAAAAACCTTTCACAAGTTATGTATCTACTGTTGCGCATACAAAATAACCAAACTGGTGAACTGGAAGTAAACATGCCTTTAATAACCAAATTTCTTTTCCATGCTATATCCTTGTTCTAGCATAACCAATTTTAGACTTTTCTCTGACATTTACTCAATCAAATATTTAATATGCATCAGAAGTTTTAAGTATAAGAAAGTTGGCAATCTTCCCTAAAGAGAACAACCAGAGGCTAGAAGCATCCCCATGATACATTTAGCCATGCCTTGACAATTATTACTTGACGCTCAGTTACTACTCAGATGATACTTGATAATGAAATAAGGGGAAATATCTGCTTATCATAATCTTAAAACACAATCACACAATACTGAAGATAAAAATGTGAACCTGATAAGCTGCTCTATCATTTTGCGATGATGAGGATGGAGATCCACATGAACCGTTTGCACCAGTTTCCCTTAGTGAATCACCTCTCCGATGAATTCTAAGATTTACACTTCCATGTAGTATGTTGGAATCAAGATCACGCCCTTCGTCACCTGATATTGAAGTTTCAAAATCTAATTCCAGCTCCTCATCATAATCGGAGTCTTCTCTTTCAGATCTTGGACCATCCTGAGAAGCATCACTGTTAGCTTCGGAGCGATAGAGTATGTCACTCAATGACAATACCCTTCCAGTTCGAGGTTCAGACCGAGGTGTCCCATCACTTGCCTTGTTATTTTTTTCAGCTTCAGCTAATAACCAAAAAAAAAAAAAAAAAAAGAAGAAGAAGGAAGTTTAGAGTTATGAACAATCCAAGAGGAACGGGACAGCCAAAACAATTTCCTAGAGATATTGATCTTTCACATTCTTCAAGGAGACCATCCGTATACCAGAGAAAAAAGGATTAAAGAAGGGATGAAAACAAAAAAGGAGAGACTTTCACCCTTCTTTGAGTAATTACTAAAATTCACTGCAGATATCTAATAACAGAAGTTAAAACTGGCAATAAACCATCGTGATTCCACATAATGATGTTAACTTAAAAATATAAACACTTAAGCATGCTACAAATACACTTTAAAAATCTTTAATTGCCCCCAAGGCCCAACAGAAAACTAGAGTTAGTTCAATAACAAAAAGAAGGCTTGGAAAGTGGCCAAAGGGTGAGTTGAGGAATTCCAGTTATAAGACAGCAGCTGCCAAAATTTAGACTGGTACTAATGTTAAGTCTGTATACACAACAAAATTTCAGACAACACTTAAACGAAAACTGCCTTTCAGACAAGAGAAAGATGAACAAACCAAAATAAAATTGCCCTACACACATGAAAGTATGATGCAGCGCATAATTTCCTTAATTATTTTTAATTTATTTATCAGTTTTATGAAGTTTCTTATTACTTGGTTATCAAGTCTCTTAAGGTTTCTTGTGTCTTAAGTCTTTTAAATTAGGTTAAACTCTTTAGAAGTTACTGTTTTAAGTTCTTATAAATAGGCATTAGTAGGCAAGCATTAGACTTTGTTCTCTTATTTTTATTTCAGAATTATTCAGAGGTATTTTTTACCCAAATTATTTTCTGTTCCATCTACAATCTACCCTAATTTAGCCCTAATTGTTGAGCCCTATTGTCTTAACCCCTTCCGCTACATCAAACTAGGTGGGACAACCAACTCTAAAGTTTAAAAATGTAAGAAACTTTAATTGGGATGATGATGCAAATCTACAAGACATATACCTGCAGCAAGATGTTTCCTTATACTCTCCACTTTCTCAGCTACCAGAGTATTGTTTGGAGATAAAGTATGTGCCGCAATAGCGAAGTCTAAAGCTTCTTTATGTTTGCCCAGCTGCAAAGAATATAGAAACCAATTAGGAAACTAAGAAGTATTAGTTTCCCCAACTTTAAATGAATAAATAACCATGCCATTGTCGTAGAAGGTTGCCAAATGAGCTGGCAATAGACCCATTCTATTTCATCAAATATGTATAAAGCAACAGAAGGACATTCTGAATTACAACTGAAAACATCCTATATATTCATAAATCATAAGAACCCATATTCATCTAGAGAACAAAATCTATTTCACACAACATCCAATTAACATGTCAAACCAGAACTCACAATTTAGAATTTAAATTGTAATCGGCTATTGAGTGAAAAGTGAAAACTAACCATTACCACCAGCTTTACTTAATCAACTAACTTCTCAGAATATACATATTGGGTATTAAATGAACAACATTCACTAAATATAGAGTTTAAAAGTTGTACAATATTTGTAAGTAATGTAAGTAGAAACACATTTTTGGTTCCATATCTATCTTATATCCACAAAAGCTACCTATATATGTAAGGGTTTTGAAGGGATAAGTGTGGTTCTGGAACAGAAATTCAAAGTCAGTAAGCCACCAATCCAGATTCAAGATTAACAATTGAAAATGTTCTTACCAACCTAAAGCACTACGCTATGAAGCACGGACACGGACACGGCGATAGGACACGACACAACACGACACCGACACGGCGACACGACAATTTTTGAAAAATTAGGGCACGGGTATGGCAGGACACGGCAATAAAAAAAATTATATATATTTTTTCATGTAAAATATTCATGATAAAAATATATTTGATATATAATTTCTTAAATAAATTGAGTCTCGGAAAATAAATTATTTATTTTTTATCATAAATAATATGAATTAATTATAACCAAATTATTACTATAATGTAAAATTTGCTTAAAAAATAATTTAGCCATCTTTTTAAACCTAATGGCCCAAAAAGCTTTTTAAACCCAAAAATAAAAGGCCCATTTAACTTGGCCCAAGTCATTTAACCCTTGCTGCCCTAAAGCCCAGACCGAACCCTTCTTTCCTTTTTGTCTCTTGTCTTCAACAAAGCAGCCATAGCAGCTACCCATTTTTGCTTAGATTTTTCACGTGAAAAAAAAACTTGCCGGAAAGTTAAAACAACCACCCTCATCAACGTGTCCAGCCGTATCTTGACCATGTCCAGACCATGTTTTTTTTTTTGGCCATATCCAACAGTGTTGGACACGGTGTCCGACCATGTCTAAGGCATATCCGTGTCGGGCACCGGTACATCGACCTTCATGGCGTGTCTGTGCTTCGGAGGCACTAAGTCAATTGATCAGGTAGGCCAACATGTTTATAAACTACAATATAATTTGTAGCAGAGATTACCTGTTCTAAAGCCTCAGCCATACAGAAATGAGCTCTAAATGACGAACTGTCTATTCTTCGAGCGCTTTGGCAATCCCTAATGGCCATATGGACATCATTTTTCCACTTTCTCTGCAAACAAACGAAAAAAGAGTTATTATCTTGCATTTCAAATTCAATTATCTTGGCATACTTGCATTTCAAATTCAATTATCCCAACAAAGTTATTGATGAACCTTCAGCAACAAGGCAGCACGTGTACAAAAACATTCATGCCTTAGCATGAGTCCAATATCACTACCATGTCCATCCAAGACTTCACTGCATGCCTCAATTCCGTGGAAAATATTTGTCCCTTCCTCCAAAGATCTTTTAGCAATTTCAACCGTCATCCTGCATTTTTCATCCTGTAACTGCCATGTTAGGGTATAGCTTAAATACATACGGGAGAACAACACAAGTTATATACAATCTACCAAAGTTTGCAGACATTAAAACGGAATAAAATCTAATAAAATAATATTAAAAAAAAAGAAAAAGAAAAATGGAAGTTCAAATAAAGATGCACACCCTTGCGGCACTGTCGATTCTTCTAGGAAGACCATTTTGGAAGGCACTGGATACAGGTGGTTCATGATCAATTCCATTTCCAACAGGAGTCAAAGTCATCAATTTTGAGGTATCTACCGAGGTATATTGCATTACACTCCCACTAGCTGCCAATTATGGAAACAACTAACAGATGTTCAGCAATGTTGATTTCCCTAATCAAAAAATGGCTTACATAATGCATTCCGCTAACTGCAGCAAACAGAAATTCTAAAGATGCTGTGCTAAAGAACAAAGCAGTAAATAGTAGCAGCATTCCAGCTTAACTTTTATATTATAATTTAAATATCAGTTCTTCATGGAAATGAAACCTAAAAGAACCAAGGAAGAAGGGGAGGCAAGGGGAACTCTAAGCCTAAGTTGCATTTTACATGTCGGTTCTTAGAATATATAGTTTCAGACACATCAGCTCTATGCAGCACAACCCTTAAATAGAACAAACTAAAAGAATCACTCATTCCACTTCCATATTTCAGTTCCCTTCCATCAAGCACGCACTAGCTTCACTTCTATCCAGAAAAAGGGAAGGAAAATTCATAACTATACCATATTAACCCAGGAAACAGGAAGCATCTTTAAATAAGTTTTTTTTTTTCAAAGGGCACAATTGAATTGACCTATCTGACTATATTCAAAGTAAAGAATTTTGAATATGTTACCATGGTTTACATCCATTAGATATACATGCTCCCCACTATAGCTAAGTAGAACCTCTTCTCCATTAGGGCTAAATGTAACATGTGTTAAGTGCAAACTTGAACAACGTCCCTGAAAAGCAAAAAAACAAAGAGTGAATTAACATAACAATAGTTTTAATTTAAACCACAAATTGTTTGGTAAAGTTAACATATAACATAAAAATATAATGACACCTTAAAGCAAGAATGTGGTGTTACTAACGCAGTGCCAAATTGACCACAATCAGCAATTTACCATAAAAGATCCTTATTAAAACTGCTAACTTAAAATATCCAACAAACTATTATCTATGAGCAGAATCAAGGAAAAAAAAGACTCCGATGACAAAAAACTAACAAGTATTGAAATAATGAAGTCGAAAAGAAGATAAACTCACTTATTTACTAAAAAAAAAAAAGAGAAGAAACTAAGAATTAATAAGATCTGTCAAATTGAATTGTTACATCATTCCAGACGATTTCTTCATAAACCCAACGATAATAATTAAACCTTGGTCCTGATAAGAAGAAATCTTAAAATTACTGACATATTTCCAACACAGAAGTAAACAAGAGTAAGAACTAACAAAGAAGTTCAAAACTAACACGGTCAGAAAGATGCATCGGGCAGAAATAATTAACACAAGTAGGCGGTGAGATTTTTTTCCGGCAGGAGGTGAGTGGTGGGAGCATCCTTCTATCATATAGACGAGCAAATGCATCACTGCAAAAATTCAAAAACAAGATTAATGGAGAAGATTAGAGAAAATAATAATAAAGACAGGGAATATCAGCCACATACTTTCCCCCAACAAGGAGTAAGTGAGGTCTCATAGAACTGATATCACAAGACTTTAGGGCAAGAGTATGTCTGGGAGGATCAGCTAGTGACCTCTTTGCCCCACAACGCAAGTCAAGCTGCCAAAAATGAAAAATCATTTACAATTTGAGGGGATACGGCTGAAAACAGAACAACTAAGATACACGAACATAAAAATCCTGTTAACTTGACTCATTATGGCAATTTTACAACACCAATCTTTAAATTTTCAACCGAAGACAAACATTTGGTGAATGAAACTGAACACCTTCAACAAGAACCAAAGCTACACCAGCAACCAAATGAGCTTCAGATGATAATCCATTGACCCAAGAATCAAAGGATATCATTCTTTACAAAGATTAAAGTCCTGATATGCTGTCTAAAGTCATGGGGATTACAGTTACAGGACCAAACATGATGAATATCTCATACGGATCAGATCCACAAAGTAATACTCAATCTAGGCCCAAAAGCATCCAGGTTTCTGTAAATTTCAGACACTCGAAAAGCTGGATCCAATGGTTGTAAGTTCTCAATCCAAACAAGAAGAAAAATGAATTTCTATCAACCAAGAGACATATATAATGTTCGACATCAAAGAAAAGTCTTCAATGCCACAAGAGAAGGAAAACAAAGTCACGTAACAACCACACCAGCAATGTCCTATTAGGTGAAGACAACGACTCAAAAAGGTCTCTACCCAGACCCGATGAATAAAAAATGGGATCACTTCTTAGGGGTTCATTGAGAATGATTCTATTGCCAACCTTTGGAACAAGCATTTTCACAGATATAAACACATTTGTAATTGTAATCAACATGCCGTACTGAATATGCAGTATTATAGTTTCAACAAAAAAAGTTCTTATATTTTTGTTGACTTATCTAGAGCATAGTAATGAATGAGTGGAAAACCCTTATTATGTAATGTGAGTCTCACTAGAACATTGCGACACTCTTGGTGAGAAGACCCAGCTGGAGGACAAGAAGTGCTCTCCCGAAAGTCATGCTGTCGAAGAGTTCCATCTTCACTTGCACTCCAGACCACATGGGGGTTTCCAATTTCAACCTGAAATAGAAAACAAGTAAAGTCTTTGACGAGTGAAGAAACCAGGTCAATGTTCATGTTGACCATGTAAAGCAACATGAAGTGTTGAAGATTTTAGCACTTCCCATATTTGTTGGCCAATTATATTATCACTCCATCTTATGGTAATTTATGCAACAAACCTTACCGCTAGTTTTTTAACCCTTCTCGTGTGACATTGGAAGAGTGCTGATGGAGTAATAGCGCCATCATCAAGTCCCCTCCCACTTAAGCGAGACAAATTAAATAAACGAACCTACACAATATATTAGCTGTCCAAGTTACTAATGATACCTAATTGCAATGTAATAAGAATCCATCACACAACCCTGTTTACCATGGTGCAAAATATTACCTCCGCATCACCAGCTCCAGAGACCACAAGCTCATCAGAAGTTTCAGGAACAAACTTTGTACAGAAAATATTTGCCGAATGCCCTGTCTCTATAGAATGCAAAAGCTTTCTACCAGAGTAGCTCCAAATATTAACCTGAAATTTTTAATTGATTAATAAATTTGAAATCCAGAATGAATAATGCATATTTTCATCAAACAATAACCATGAAACACCCATTCTTAGCGCACCTTTATCAACTTATGACAGGTGCCAACAAGTTTACTTGCTATAGGCTAAACCAACCCATTATGTTCCATGTCTCGTATTCCATGCTAGAAGAAATAAAAACCACTCTCTTCAATGTTTTGCAGCCACACTAAGTAGAGTGACAAGGCTAACCACTCCTTAGGCAAAAATAGATATGTTCTACAGTATTGACTTTAAGACCTTCCAGATGACAAATAAAGTAGATATAAGCATTAAAATACACAAATAGCAACACCCAGTAATCCTGATTCTCCGTAGTTGAAAATCTCAATAAAAATCATCAAACTGCTAGATAGGCAGGAATAGGTCAGCTAAACTTTTCATTATTACATAGTAGCCATTTTCATGCCACCTATTATATTGCACTGAGGTGCACTTGCAGATAAACATAGATGTCTCATACCTGTGCATCATCAGATCCAGAAATCAAAAGTGAACCATTTGAATTCCAAGCCACAGCATTTACACAACCCTGATGCCCCTGTTCAGACAAATGACAAGGTAAGATGATTTTATAAGGATTTTTACGCCCACCCACCCAAAAAAAGAGAGAGAGAGATATAGGATATATGTAAGTACAACACAAAGTCACCCTATTCAAGCCTTCAAAGTATCCCAAAACTTGAAGGAACTAATACAAAAGGAGAGCATTAACCGTAGCAAAGTACCCAACACATAACTTCGTATGGTCATCAAGGGAGGCAATGAATGCAGAAGTTCAAACAACCAACCACTAAAAAATATCATTAGTATGACAGTCTTTAACGCATCATGAGATAAATGTGCATTATTTTTTAAATACGAAAGCCTCAAAGTAAAAGAAAAGGCTCATGTTAATGATTACAGCTGTCCGAATGCAAATATCAGATAACTTGAAATTTGAAACAACCTCCAATTCTCGTTCCAGTGAAAGCCTCCGGACTAGAGACGAATGCATTTGCAAACTATGATCAACATCCTAGACAAACACACACAAAAGAAAATGTATTAGACAAAGCACAGTCACCATTGTAAGTGAACAAAAAGAAAGGGCTTCATTCATACTCTAAACCGTCCAAATTTTCCTTCAAACTAAAAGAAAAAGTATAAGTGATTGATAAAAATGAAACTGATAAAGATTGAATATTGTTCAGTTAAATTATCAGAAGGATTCAGGGCAATATAAAAGGAAAGAAGAATCAAGCAATCAGCTTCCAGAACTTCAATTCTTAAACAAAATTTCAATATCAAATAAATTATTTTCCAGCAACCAGCAGCATTTACTCAAATTCTCAATTACATATCAGAAAAACTCAAAATCATTTTATCTCAATTCAGCAATCCCTCAGAATTGCAAAACCAAGACAACATCTCATATTCACAAAAGCCATGCAATATCAAAGAAGTTGGAAATTTTATTAAAAAAAAAAAAGATTTTGCTTTGGGAAAAGAGCGAAGCAATACGTGACGAATATCGATGAGCCTGCTCCTGAGTAGATTGTGTACGTTGCCGTCGTGGAAGGGCCACTCCTCCATCGAGTATTATTTTAGAGAAAAAAGAAACCGGAAAGATAATCTGAAACCCTAGCTCCGATCGGCAGCGAGGTGGCAATCGGCGATGATCAAAGCGGTTTCAAATGCGGAAAACAATTTCTAGCGTTTTCAGTATAGAAGCGAGCACGGGCTTTCGTTAGTTGGCCAAAGTGGAAAAAGACGAAAGGAAAATTAAAAAAAGACAAAAAGAAATACGGAAGCAAAGGCTTTTATTAAGAAATTAAGAAATTAAGAAATTAAGAAACTTCTTTTAAAACTACGCTATGGGTGGCTATCGAGACACGAAGGCGAAATGATGAATTACGTTGCCTCGTGTGCGTTTCTACAATTTCTACACTTCTCTACGGGGGAAAGTAGGCAAATCAAAACAGGGGTTTTTGTTTGGTGGAAGGAGTATGTTAAGATTGTTGCGTGAGATTTAAGCACCGTTGATCTTGGGATCGACGGTTGATGGGAAGAGAGTATTTTATATAGATTATTATTTTGTCCGATGTAGAATGGCGATTCGGCCCACAACTCCCAAACCGACACAAGCCCAGTTATCGCTGTAACCCAATTGTTCCGGTTTTAGCCTTTTACCCATATATATATATACATTTTTTTGGTTAAATATACAATTTGTTCCCTAAAATATACTAGTTTTGAGAGTTTGTCCCTTAAAATTTTATCTTGAACGTTTTGCCGCTTGAATTCTTATTTTGGATACCAGTTGCCTCATTCACCAACGGCACCGTTATGATGTTGATGTGACATGGTCCACGTAGGATAATGGTGCCACAGTCCACGTAGGATGATAATGCCACGTGGCATATATCAGCACATGCCACTATGTTGACGTGGATCATGCCACGTCAGTATCGTCACAATACCATTAGTCTTCCATTGATGGAGGGGGCAATTGATGTCCAAAATAAAAGTTTAGGGAGCAAAACGTTCAAGATAAAACTTTAAGGGACAAAGTGTCAAAACATGTATACTTCTCGGGACAAATTGTGTATTAAGCCCATTTTTTCTAGTGTTTAACATGTGTATATATATATATATATATAATAAAATAAAAATAATAGGTTTCCTTCAAAAATTAATACAATAATAATAAATAAAAAACGATATTTTCTGATTTTAATATAAAGTGAAGGTCACTGTAAAAATGCTTAATGCGAAAACTCTGGTAATAGGTATCTTTACAAGATCTAAATGGTTCAATGTGAAAAGTCAAAACTAATGAAAATCGATGCTTTCCTTTTAAAAGATAGTGATACAGAGCGCCTAGGTGGCAAAAGGCTTTGTAAAATGCATGAATGGATGCATAAACCTGACTCAATTTTCGTATCTTGTTCAAGCATTGTGATTGCTTGTCAACCAAGATGGCTAAGATTGGAAATTACATGAAATTGTATACGTTTGTGGCAGCTAATTTTAGAAGGAGATCTTTTTGGATATTTTGGATCACGTCACATGCATCAAATATGAAGCAGATTAAGAAGCTTGTAAGTTAAGGTAACGATGAATATAGGAAATGTTGCATTTGGAGGGTTTTGCTCAATATCTCCAACCCTATTTATACTCGAAACCGTGGCGCCATTTGCACATAGCAATTAGATTAGTGATATTGGAAATACAGAAAAGATCAGAAAGAAAGCAACTGAGAGATGGAGCAGACTAGTTTATTGAAATTCTTAGTTGCTTTTCTGATGGGACTTTCGTTGTTCAACAAAATATTTGACTGCAAAAGGTTTTGCATTCCGGGCAAGCAAGGTCCAAAAGGGCGATCGTTGTTCATGGCGAAAGATCAGGACAGACTCCTGTAACCTCTACGATGGACAAGCCACAGGTACAGCTATTAGAGTTATGTGTTGAACTGTTAATTAAGCTCATATTCAAGGTCTTGTTTTGTTTTGTTTTGTTTTTTTCTGTTGCAACTGTTTTCCTCACCTTCTTACCCTGCTTTGCCTTTATGAATGTCGAACACAAATCTGATTGAAACCGTTATGTTTTTCCTTTAGATGGAAGGAGGTAACTAGCATTGCGAATACAGAAAAACCGGATGGAGGAGCAACTAAGCACCATGTTTCGTCTTTAATAGAACCTTTCATTCACATATATAAGTTTCGAGATGTAATTTTCTAGCAACATGTACACATGATTATATGCCAACATCAGTCCAAATTATATAAGCTGTTATTTTATTATTACTGAATCAAGTTGTAAAGTGGTCTCCATGCATCATCTTTTGACAAAATTGATAAGTAAAACTTCTGAGAATGAAAATTATGTGCAGAAGCCTCATCTGACAGCGGCAAGGCTTCAAGCTCTTCGGCTGTTAAGCCTGTTAATTAACTTGTTTTAAAACTGGCAAGCAGCCCAACAATAAGGGTCCAAATTGAAGCCCATGGAAACTTCCACCAAGATTTTCTTCTGTAACAACGCACTTTGGTCACAGGTTCACACTTTATATTCGGCCTAAAAAGTGAAGGCGACATCGAAACAGTCTTTTGATTCTTTGAATAATACAAAAGATCCCTGTTGATGAAAAACTTCAGCAAGTGCACTACAGGATGACATGAGGGACCGACATCTTTTAGGTGAAAGTCCAGTTTCATGCACGCACGCCCCGTGCTTTCTTTTTTAACTTCCAATATAAATCTAAAACCAAATTAAAAGTTTTCCGAATCCTCCTTTTCAACAAATCGACTCTTTTACATCTTTCGGGAAAGTGTTATTGTTCTTGCATTGCACCTTCAAAGAAAACTACAAGGCATATATACATGTAATTCGTAAAGGAAAATTCAGGTCTATGAAAAAAGGCATTTACACGACCCTACAAGGCGTGATATCGAGAATATATTCGTTTCCATTCCTCGTTCTTTTTTTGTTTTTCCTGGTGCTGACAACAAATTATCACTCCATCACGACAAATAACATCTATCACATTTTCAGCCTCAAAACACTGCCCTACTTCCTCGCCATCATTCTACTTAATAGGAAACATGATATTTGAACTAACCATTTTCCTTCGTGCATCTGTCTGTTTGATCAGCTTCGCGCCGGACAACGTTTTCTTGACTCTTTGTTATGGTAAGATAATACGTTCACTTATCGAGTCAAACGCCCAGGTGTATATATTATGGTATTGGAAATTTCTTATTGCAGAATTCTTTCATGGTTTGATGACATAACCCTAACGTGATGACCGACGAGATGACTGAAAAAGAAGTTGAGAGCAGAGCAGTCCAAGAGAGAAAAATTGAAGGGGAAAAACAAGGACAGTTATTAGTTACTGTACACTTTTTTCGAGTTTTGCTGTGGCAATGACTAACAAAGAAGTGGCAGATCCATGCCACTTCTCACCTCCTCTACAAATAATGCAAGACCTTTCTTTTTCTGGTACATAAATAATGCAAGACTTTAGTGGTCCCCGCTTACCGAAACCATTACCTCCATGGAGATGGAAACTCTTGCACCATTTTCAGAAGAGAGACGGGCAAGGAGCTAAGACATCGCTGTCTCATACATAAATGCGTGCATGCGACGTAAATACATAAGCATGAAGACAAGGATAACACGAAGCAATTATAAATTACATCCAACCATGAATGAGAACATCCTTTCTTAACCATCAAAGAACTACAATCACGAGTTTAACAAAGGGGGAAAAAGAGAGAGAAAAAAAACACCATAGATAAAACCCCATGATGGCAGCATTCAAACATATAATAAAAAGTCTTCCCACAATCAAATTAAAGTACCACGAAAAGGGGGAAAATATACTACTACCCATCATAGCAAACAAAGGGAAAACATCTGCATAACAATCTTCGCACTCACACCGTCACAAGCAAAATATAAACACAGGCAAACGGGGGATAAGAGAGATGGTGATCTGGGGCCCCTTTCGGCAAGTTGTTGCATGATGAAAAATGGGAGGAGAAGGCTTCTTTCTTTGCTCGTGCAATTTTCTACATCAAAGAAAAGGTAACCCACAAGGATAAAACTTGACAAGAATACAAAAAGGGAGAAAGAAAGTAAAGGTTGGGACCCAAACCACCCAAGGGGCGTGCACTTAGACCCCCTTTATGAGGGTCCCTCTCTAATAACCAGTCTTCTCGTTCACACAGCCAAACCCCTTATGCCCCAGGTGTGAGTGTTACTTTCTCTAAACCCCAAGATGTAGACTAATGATTCACCTTCCTTTATTGGGACGTTAATATACTGCAGTATCCTTCTTTCTATAGAAAATGGAGAGATTTCATGCCAAAGCTATCGGTTTCCAACTCAAATCATTGAAGAGAGACTCAACCAGGACGAGGTTGCGGTTCTCCTCCACTATCTTCTGATTTTCAGCCCCTTCGCTGGAAGACTCCAAATTATATGAAACTCCATGCACGGCTGTATATACCTTGCTTATTTTACACACTCCATTAGAATTATCTAATGCACAATGACTAACTATAAGAGATGCTACCACTGAAACCACTAATAAGAACAGAGGCAACTCATAGAGTACTAAGTCCAAAGGCTTTGGCTTTGAGTTTCAGGGTTTTCATGTAATCAATTGCTTCATCAAGAACCACAATTGCATCCTTGCCCTCTCCACCTGGAATTATGCTTCGCAGAAGACTCACAGTCTCACGGATTTTTTCCTTTCTCATTCTCTTGTTTACTGAAGATGAATCAATGTCATCACCACATCGAAAATTTTGGCCATTGGCACAGCTGGAATCTGCGTCATCCTCATACTCAGAACATCTGTTAGGATTGAACGAGCTAGCAGCATCCATAAGCAATGGCGCGTAATCATTAGTCCCATCAAGCAGTTTCCGTTTTTTTGTTTGTCCAGTAGAGCTAGCAACCCCCTCTGTGCCTCCCTCAAATTGTTCATCATGAGCTGTCATTGTACTGGGAGAATGGCCAGTGCTTGTAACTTCTTCATCCTCGGTATAATCACTATCATCATCTGAGTAAAGCAAGGCATTGAGTTCTTCAGTGTCCTCACGCATTTCACTTTGCACATCAGTCCCATTGTCATCCAATACATCTGTAGATATTGGTACAGAGTGAAGATTCAGGTTTGCTTTATTAACAACATCTTCGCCATTAAAGTTACAAGAACCAGGCGTCGGACCCCATGAAGTAAGGCCCTTGATAGGAGTCCCAAAAGCAGAACTAAAGATCAGGGTAGTTTGATCACCAGATTGATCAAAAACAAGGAATCTCTTCTGAGCACACCCAGACTCAACCTTGGGGATAATATTCTCCCTTGGATTTTCATAAGCGTTAGCTGGGAGTTGCTCCCTCACCAAAGAGTTCGAAGCAGGTGCAAAGACCTGTCGAAAGCGGGATAAACAGTAAAACCAGCCACGAGGTTCATTAGCTTGGCCAACCCGCATGTGAGGTAATTCAGGAGTCGCATAAACTGGCAAAGTCCCTGTGGTTGAGACCATATTAGTACCAGGGTTCACAACTCGAGGATTAGTACTTTGCCGCCCCAAAGTGTACGGAACAGCCAAAGAATTGAACTTGGGTGATTGCCAATCAAATTGCTGCTGAGGAAACCAGGATCCACAGCCTTCTCCCATCCAACCAGAACAATCACCTACAGGAATTAACAGCCAACTTGAAAAGGATATTCCAAAGACTTAAAAAGTAGATTTCAAAAAACCAAATACCATCCATACATACCAGAATCGAACGCTGTAGCAGTTGAAATAGCAGTTACTCAGTTTCTCTCAAAAAAAAGGAAAAAAACTACAAACTCCAGCTTAATTTGAACGCGTAAATGCAAAATCTACTCTACGTAACGGGCTTAAGCAAATGACGGAAATATTCAGCCTGAAAAATACCCAAGAAGAGAAATTCAGTAAAGATATTGCATAAACTTTCTCACCAGTTATCAATAAACAAAAGAAAAGAAGAAGGAATCTCATACATCAGAAAAAGAAATGCAAATCAATGTAACACAAATATCACCATAGGTAAGGGTATCTAATTCTTCAATAAAGGCTTTGTACAAAGAGAATATTAAAAGAAAGGAGAAATAAAGAAAGAAAAAACAAACCTGGCAATCCTGAAGAGGTTGAAAGCATGCTATAACTCTAACTACAATGGTGGCACTCCCTGCAATACCATTTTCGTACTTCAATGCCCGGAATCTTGTTTGGCTCGCTGCTTGGCACACCATAACTACGTCCTAACCCTTCAATATGGCAAAAAACAGAGGATCTTCCAGACGCCAACGTATTCAAAACCCGTAATCCGCAATCCAGATCAATAAAAATTGAACAACTACTACTTCACTAAAGCTCTTGCCTACCAAAACCAAATGTTTATCACTAGCACTAGAAACTTGAGAGATTGTTTGTTCAGCTAATCTGGCGGACATAACATGGAACGACAATGAAAAAAGTGGATCCCATGGAAGATAGACTAATAAGACTACCAAGTGAAAAGAGGAGGAATATTGACGATCAAAACTGTTGAATTACAGAATCACTTTACAATACAAGTTCAAGGAGATAACTTTTCGAAACACATCAACCGAAAGAGTCAACCACCACCGCATGCTGTTCCTTTTTCACAGAAAATAGCCACGGTTCACTTTCCTTTGTAACCCTCCCTAAAACAACCTATTCAAGAACCCTGCAATGGATTCAATGTATTAATCGTCAGATACATAATCTATTAAAGTAATGCAACAAGGAATAATCCATTAAAGTAATGCAACAAGGAATGAAGAAGAAGAAGATTTTATATTTTATTATGAGCTATGTGAACAGGAAAAGTAAAAGATCCATTTTTTTATTTCCTGTAACTGTTGAGATCAAGATATGAGCTCGTAAAACCTTTAGCATTAGATCTAATACTGTTACAAAAACACAAACTAGCCAAAGCTGGCCATCAACATATAAACTTAAACTCCATGAGAGGAGATAAATGAGAGAAACAAAGAGAAAAGCACCCAGAAAACCTTACAAAACTCAACAAAACTAAACGGATAAAAGCTGAAGACTTGAAAATAGAAAGCATCAAAGAAGAACTTACAGAAAAGGGGATATGAGGAAGAAGGAACCCAAATTCCAAACCAGGAAAATCAACCCCAACCCAAACTCCAAATTGCTCCAATCCTTCAGCTCCAGAGAGAGAGAGAGAGACTCTGGAAGGACTTCTCTTTTTTTAACACAAAGAAAGAAAAATGAAGATTACAGTCAAAGTGTCGAAATTTATGGAATGCACGGAAGCTAAGATTAATACTACTACTTAGTAAGATTATATAGAAAATAAATTGACGAAACTGTCCTTCACACCCCCAAAAAAAAAAAGTTAAAACTTAAAAATATTTTAAAAAATTAAAAAAAAAATGGGTTTGATTAAAGCTTTGATACGTGCGTGCGTGAGGAGTGCACGCAAGGTATTAGTGAACAATGATGAAGCACAGTTTGAGCCCGTGTGGTGGGTGTGGGTGTTGGGCCCCCCGCGGGTGGGTTTATCATTACCCTCTTTGGGTTCGGGTATTTGGTTTTGTTTACCTTTTGGGACCTATTTTGACAAACCCGAACCACCCGGACCCGGACCAATTTTGTGGGAAACGGGATGCAATGCAATAAAAATTCATTTTTTTTTCTTTCCTCAAATGTCCTCCCCCTGCTTTGCCCAATTCATGTGGCCATTTTCTCTTCAGAATGGGTATAAAGGTAAAAACACTTTCAAAACATCATACTATGAGTAGATATATTGCAGTAGTAAACTAGTTTTGTTATGTCAAATGATTTTCCTTTTATGAGTGAATAAAAAACAAGAAATGTTGATAGATTTTGTCCTTTGTGATGATTATTTCCTACACTATATGTTGCCAATAAAAATTCAAATACAAAAATAATCTTAGGCTAGCTTATGCTAAAAAAATTTTGAACTTAAAGAACTTATGGGTGTGATTCCAAAATACCAAAGATAATCGTTTATTTTCCACCAAAATTGATTATATGATTAAATGAGTTTAGACAATCTACGTCTAGCATCTACCCAATTTGTAACTCTCAACATGATGAATATTTATTTGTTTTGATGTCATTTGGGATGTAAGTCTCGACATAAAACGAGTAAGGAAGCCACATATCCACACCCCTGATTTAGAGGTAATTTGAATTACCTGTCTATTTGAGATTTCTCTCCAAGAAAGGGGAAAAAAGAAGAAGAAGAGAAAATGGTGTGATTTAACTCAGGTGAATCACAAAAAGAAAATGTGTTCAACGAAAGAAAACTCGTGGGAATCACTGAAAATTGAGTGCACTCCCACAAACAAAAGTGGAAAGGGAAGGAAACAACTTGAATTCAAATGCCTTTTTAAGCATGTTCAAAACTTGGTAAGAGAGATGCAAAGAGAGAAAAAAGAAGAGAGAAAAGAAATTAAGATTGTAGTTGAGAGTATATATTATATGTCACACATTAAAAAGAAATGGCATCCTATGTTAAACATGAACACCAATAATTTGTAGATTGACCATTCAAAGTATGAATCATAGAAAGATGATGGGGCCCACCCTCCCCCAAGTGATCAAGGCAATTGGGTACATCATTTTTGAACTCACAGTCACACTCTCTAGTCTCCACCCTGACAAAGGAAAGAACAAAGAAGAAGTAGTATCTCTCTTGTTATTATCCATGGGACTTGGGGTAGCCTGGCTTTGGCAATTGGCATTGTGCCATAATAAGATGGATGGGATATTTGGGAGGCTAAAAGCCTAAAAAGGTTTATTATCTAAGGCACTCTGGCTCTGGCCCCCAGTAGAAGAGTACAATAATACTTTTCATTGATGTGATACATGATGTGCCTTAAACCATCAAATGGGGATGGCCCCAATCCCCCCCATGGATGTTGGATTGGATTTTCTTTCTTAATTATTTCCCCATTTCATTTGCAAGGTTTCTTTATTAGTAATATTATTGTCCATCATAATCTTAATTAAGTCTTGATGATCATATTTTACATTGAAAGTTATTTCCATTTTTTGAAGAAAAGTATACTAATCTTTCTTAACGAAAAACCTAAACCAGAAAAGCATCAAAACTAGTAGCAATATCAGTATATCACAATCATTTCATATAACTAAATAACACCTAACTCAACCAAACAAACTGATCAGGCCCATAATTAAAAAGGTTTGGGGTTGGTTCACATATTGCTTTAATTTTTTTTTTTCCTCAAAAGTTGTATGTTATGCCTTTTTTCCCCTTAATTTAGAATTAGGTTGAACTCTTTTTTGCATCTTTCAGCAGTTGTTTCAAGGCCTTTGATGATGTGTATCAAAAGGGACCAGAATGAATGAATGAATAATGAAAATTAGCAAAATTGATCTCATTAGGTATACTTGATGATTAAATATATATTGCTTTGGAAATAAATTTATTGGAGCTTTCATTTTTTTAGGCCAACAATTTATTGGAGCATTGTCCTAAAGTTACCAGACCAAACAGAATCTAATCAAAAAACAAAGAATAAAGAAATGAAAAGAGCAAAGGGAAAAAGGAAGAGCTGGTGGCTGCTATGTCAAGTTCAGGGTATGGTTTTGGACCCCAAAGAATGTATATATAAATTAGCATAAAGAAATATAAAGGGGGGAGACCCATGATTTAATCACCTGAAAGAGATCTTATGCACAGATAAGAAGATCCCATTGCCCACAATTGTAAATTGAATTTTTTAATAATTAGCATTAAACAATGGATAAGAAATATATACACTTTCATGCCCTCTTGTTTGGAGTGGAGGGAACAATCACCACGCCCCCAATCAAGTTTCTCAATTCTCCCTTCCTCTCCCAGTCCCATTGTTGGGTCTTCGCTTTTGGTAGCACTAAAACAACTCTCCTAATATTCAATGTACCGTTGAGATGTAAAGCAAAGGATCCCCTCCTCCCCCACGTCTTATCCCTCTTCTTTATAATCATCACATTCGTATTCTTGTGTTAGGATTTTGCTAACAAGCGTTATGAGGCATGTTTATCTTGGATAAATCGATGAGAAAAATCACATATAATTTGTAGTATGATTTTATACTATCGATATAGATTTGTATTGTATGGAGAATTATTCATACAATGACTTAGTCTTTTAAAAATGGAGATGATTGACTTATTCTATGAATAATCCTCCTACAATATAAATATATGTCATTATTAGAAAATCACACTACAAATTACATGTAATTTTTCTACTCATCATATCCAATCTAGTCCAGTGTAACAAAGATATCCTATATGTTTGTTACAGCAAAGTATATTGGTTTGGATGAATATGAAAATTACATATAATTTGTAGTGTAATTTTAGTATTTACATAGGTTTACATGGGTTTGCAATATGGGGATGATTATTTATAGGATAAGACAATCATCTTTATTTCTAGAGAATTAAGTCGTCATATGAATAATCCTTTATACAATACAAATCTTTGTCAATCTATATCAATACTATAAAATCACACTATAAATTACATGTAATTTTCCTTCTCATCCTATCCAATCCAATCTGATATAACAAACATGCCCTGAGAGGGCATTTGGCTCGGGTTATGTGATTAATTCCATCAAAGATAACCTATTCACATAACCTGAAAGATTATCAAATTGTGTCTGGTTCAACATTTGTCAATGTTAGATTAATATATTTGGTTGGGGGTTATGTTTTATGTCAAAAATGATATTTTACTATTATGCCCTCACTTTAAAATTTGTAGTTTATTTTTTTCTTGTGCTATGTATCCTATATTTTTTAAATATTTTATTTCAACAATTATATATGACTAACAAAACAAATTTATCTTTCATTGAACTTAACAAAATAATATTTATTTGTTTCATTAAATTAAATTATGCCTAGTTTACATAAGAAAAAAAATAGATACTATATACTTGATCATTGTGAAAAAATTAATTGGATAAGTCATATGCACAAAATATTATATAATTAATATTTTTATTGATTATATAAGTTAATTATGTTTAATTATGTTTATGACAAAAAAATTATGTTTCTAGTTTAATTGAACTAACATACATTTAAATTGTTTAATAATTATATAAGTTAAGTTTAATAATATCGTTCATACAAAAAAAATGCTTAAAAAGAATATTATAATTTACCAATTACATGGGATTATTGTGGTCTAAAGGAGTAAAATAGTAAGGACAACTTAGAAAAAATTTTAAAATAATTTAGTTATCTCACATTATCTGAGAATTTGGAGGTTATCACATAACCTGATTTTGAGGTTATATGTTGACGTGACAGTAATAGGATATAACCTTAATTATCTTATTACCTCGAACTAAATAAAAGCATATAAGATAACAAATGCCAGATAAGATTATCTTACATAATCCCCAACCAAATGGCCAAGAGTACTGTATGATATTTCAATTTTATATAAATAATATTTCGTTTCAATCCATTAAAATGGATTTATTATAGAACTCTCTTTCTGTTATCTTTTTTGAATGGTAGACGGTCATCACTTCATGAATCATGAAACAAATTTTAGGTTTTGCTTGGTACAAAACAAAAACCATGGTTCCAGTGAACATGGGACTTCGGAGTCCCGTTCCTTTTATCAAACAAGACTTCAATCTCGTTCGTTTAGATTATTCATATCCATTTACATTTATATATATATATATATATATATATATATTAAAATTAAAATAAACAATACTTTTATGATATATTTAATATGTATGTGCATAAATAAATATGATTTATTTATTAATGCAAACTTAGTTGGATCCAATATTTCACAAGATGAGATCTATTAACATTTGATTTGTGTATTTATTGACCATAAAAAAACCTTCCAACCTTATTGGTTGCTTACTTTCATTACCATTGTCATGTTACAACTTTTTTTTTCTTTTGTTTTCAATATAATAGTATCAATTATCAAATGATGCCGCGAGAAGATGACATAAGAAGAGTAGTTGTTGTGGATTGATCACTTAACCGAAAGTCTCCCAAATTTTTGCTTTTTTCCTTTTTCCTTTTTGGATGCGAAGGCAAAGAAGAATGGGAGGGTAGCTTACCCACGAAGGAAAAAAAAGGGCGATTCTGTGTAACGCACCACCACACATAAAATTTCACTATGTATTGGAGAGAGAGCTGCATGCCGATCACTTCTTCGCTAATGGACCCTCCATTTTACTTGGATGTGGCGATCGAGTCGACGACGACGATTCTCATTCATCCATTTCTTCTTAATTAATCATCTTCGTCTCCCCAACCAAGCTAGTGAATACATTAATTTTGACTGCCCCAAATGGTCGAAATTGGGAATGAAAAGTACTCCAAGGTCAAATTGTTTTTGTCTTGTTGTTGCTAGCATTATATGATGGCCAATAGAATTTTTTTTTAAGCATTTTGTGGTGGTGGTGGGGGGGGGGGGGGGGGGGGGGTGTTCGAAAGTCGGATACATGATCTAGAAATAAGCCCAGACTTAAACAAATTTCCTTGTTTTCTGCCACTAAAACTTGTTTAATTGCTCAACCCCTACAAAAATATTTTTCGTTATACTCGATCTTTATTCACCAAAACATGACACACAAGAGCTAATCAAGCATTGACTGAGGAGATGAGAGAGAGAGAGATGGAAATGGGGAAATAAAAATGTTGCTTTTTGGAGCGGCCATTAATAAACAAAAATTGGTGTGTGTTATAGAGTTATGGTGGGGGAGAGTGGGACATGAAGACCATGGAGCCATTTGGTTGTGGATTCTCCAACAAAACATCCACGCTTAGAAAGCTATAAAAACAATATATATTATACCCCCTCTCTCTCCACCACTCCAATAGGCCGCACTATGAAAACTTGTTTTCATTTTTTCTTTGGCTTTGGCTTTTGTAAAACATTCAACAAACCAATACAAATATATACATATACATACAAAGGGGATTGATGATCAAGATGATTAAAAAGGAAGGAATAATAGAGCGGGCAATGAGGAATCCATGTTTCCCCTCTTCATCATCTCTCACATATGCCTTATATTTTATGCTACATTCCCACCCACTTTCTTAGACTTTTATATCCCGACTCTCTTTTATATATTTTACCTAAAAGAAGTGACCCCATTATGTACAAAGTGTCAACACTCAACCCCCCCTCTCTCTCTTCGACTCCTTCTCAATTCTCATGGCTTTATATCTTTATTTTAATGGGATGCTTGGATGTTTTGTTTTTATCTTTGATTGAAAAATTGAGTAGGGAGAGAGAGATTCTTTTTTCTTCTTTTTTTTTTTTTGGTAATGGGGGAGAGAGAGATTGAATATTAGGCCGGCCTTGGAGGCTTCCATCATCAAACACGTGCAAATGTGCACGCTTATATATCATTCATTCATCTCTCCATTTCATTCATTTTTCCTTTGAAGGGAGGGATCATTTTAAGTTTTAACGTGTAAGAGATTAAATTTTGGTGCTTACGTATTCACTTTTGCACGTTGTTTCCCTTAGATATCAAGGAAACTATGCCCAAAAAAAGATAAACCGAATTTCCATCATCTTTTTTTTGTAGATCATGTGATGTTGAAGACACCAACATGTAGAACTCATGAAACGAGGAAAATGGGTTTCGCTTCTTCAAATGGAACAGTATGGTTTTTGACACTTTTTCTTCTAAAACGTTGGATTTTCTGATTGAGACATAACGCAGCCATGGAACCTCTATAGTTAGTCAGCCGAAATACCGAAAACACTGAACTCATCAATTTGGAGGGACGTGAGCCAATGACTAGAAGCCTTTGTTTTAAAAATTGAAGATAATATATAGCTTTGAGTCGTAAACAAACATATTTCAAGTATTAATAACCTAATAATCTAATTTCGAGTTCTAGGTTTATGAGAGCTCTCCTATTTAAGGTTCAATCCAACTCGACTTCAAATTAATTAAAACTTAATGTAGTTACCAGATATCTAGAGTTTATAAGAAAAAAAAGCCCTAATATTTTTAAAAATTTATAAAAGAACCACTTAGGTTTTATTTTTGTTGAGTACTCTTGGAAGCCAATATATAATGCAATATAAGAGCAATTATAATTAATCAAACCCTTCTTCAACAAAAAGAACAATTATATCATTACTATTAACGTGTTCACATGTGAGTTGGGATCCCACTTCACAAAGTGATATGATGTTAAGGTGACTTATATACATGGAGGACCCATGAAACCAATAGCTTAGGTTTTTGGTTTCAAGTGGTATTCAGTCAATGTATATGGGACACAGGTAGTGGGCCTTGGTGTCAGGACAAGGTCCAGTTCGCTCCTAACAAGTGGTATCAGAGCTCGATTGAAACTCGATTGGTGCGGCAATGTGCACGGATTGTGCTTTGTGGTGCGGTGGTAAGACCTGGTAAGCCCTCGTACCTGGTTTCGTCATTTTTCCCAGAGAAGGTAGGTTGGCTGCATAGGGAGTTCCTCGGACACGGGGAAGCGAAGTAACTCATAGGTGAACGAGAAAGATTGTTAAGGTGTTCACATGTGAGTTGGGATCTCACATCACAAAGTGATGTAATGTGATGTTAAGGTGACTTATATACATGGAGGACCATAAAACCAATAACTTAGACTTTTGGTTTCAAGTGGTGTTCAGTCCATGTATGTGTGACACAATGTAGTAGGCCTTAGAGTCAGGACAAGATCCAGTCCGCTCCCAACAATTACTTAATTAGGGAAAATATCTATAGATTAAACAAATTATTTTAATAAATGGAGAGTTTAATTAATGAGTACTTGCATCCATTTCTATGTAATTATAAAGGCAATTAGCATTAGATATCCACGTACCACACAGTCGCAAATCACTCTCAGCTTCTACATTACTCTTTCTCAACATAAAACCTAATTATTCTCCCCCCATTGCTTCTACTATTCTTCCCATACACCAAGGCTAGGGTTTTCATTGAGAATTTTGAAACACCAATAACTTTTTCAATTTCTTGTTTCCCCGTTAATCTACACACACTAGACCAAATAAGGTCAAAATTATCCACTTATAACAGTAAAGTAATTATCAATCTTGACTTTAATCAAGTTATTAACTATTGCACACATATGAGACTAATGATCCTCATTCCCACGTAAGAATCATGAGATGGATCCATCGATCGTGCCCTTAGGGCACTCTTTTTTCCTTTTGTGAATAATACCCGGTGCCTTTTTGGTGGGTATAAGTTGAACTTAAATTTGGAGTTTGGGTTCTAAGTTGCATTAGGTGAGACCAATCAAGTTGCTTCAACACTTTGTTATAATTGAGGTTAGTTCAAATCAACAAAGTGGTCGTCATTATCAAAAGAGAGAGACCCCCCATTTCTTCTTTTATGGTTTGGTTTCTTTATTTTTCTCGTTTATGGCATGAAGCTGAATTTATTCTCCTGTCATGTTGATAACGCATGCATTTTGGAAAAAGAAAGGGGAAGCTTTGTAATTTGGTGCGAGTCTCTCGGCAACTTGATTCAAAATGGTAAATTTTCAACCAAAAAAAAAATGGTAAATTGGAATCTCACTTTCTTTTTTCCAACTTTTGTTTCGGTCAAATGACTACTAAGGAACAATTTCATGCGGGAGAATCACAGTAAAAGATGGACAAATTTTAGCATAGAAAAGTTGGGAAACTTTTTCTACGAAAGAACAGTGAGTTGAAAACGTTTATAATTCCTTTTATATCATTACATCTGTCCTTATTTATTTGTCATGAATAATTAATTTTCATAGATTAAGAAAGTATTTGGGTTTTAAAAATTAATAAAATTTTTATATGTTATTCTAAGACTGTCTTTACTTTTTTTACTCACATCTGTCTTTATATTTAATGCTTTGTCTTTCATATTTCTTTATTTATATTTCTCTTATATATTTAAAAAAAGATAAAATGATAATATAATTAATAACTACTTTATAGATTTATTAAAATGATAAGTAAAAAAGAATATGAGTTTATGATATGTAAATAAAAATAGAGAGAGTATTTACTTAATTATAATTAAGCATTTAATTGCGGACTTAAGTGGGATTAGCCAAGCATGAACCAAACTCAGCAAAGCTAAATCGGCCACAGTTTGAATCCCGTGGCGGCTAAAACGAGAGAAAAGAAAAAGTCGTTGTGGGCTTACGGCTGTTAATAATATATCCCAGTCGACATAAAAAAAAGAAGTTGGCAAGAAATGGAAAGGTCAAAATAGACATTTCAAGGTAACAACTTGGCACTTGGGGAAAGTTTTACCCAAAAAACAAAAGGAAAACTGTTTTATTTTAATTGGTTTTACCTAGAGAAATTAAAGAATAAAAAAATAAGGGAAGACTTGAGGGGGGAAAAAATAAATAAAGGGCAGAAAATCTTGCGATCCGACACCAAAATCTTGAGTACAGTAAGAGAACAGCAGACTTTTAAGAAAAATATAAAAAAGAAAAGGAGAAAAAGTCTCCCCACGCCCACGCGACGCACAAACCTTTTTTATTAACACGCCGTCTTATCTTTTACCAACATCTCCACGCTCCTTCGCTTACGTACCTCCTCACCTCCCCTCCATGGCTCCATGCCGCTCGATTCATTACCTTAACACGTGGAACAATCATGCAGGTCCACCTCAAAATATAGCCAAAAAATAAAAAATTAAAACAAACGAAATGTAACACAGTCAAATTAGTTTAACCAGTAGTTTTGTTTGAGAATTAATCATTTAATATCGTTTTATTATTAAAAAATTAAAATGCATAAAAATAAAAATTAAAAATATAATAATAAGAATGGATTATATGCGAACTTTGCATCAGCACCCAGCCCTTGGGATCTTATTAAAGAGCGCATGCATTTGTGCACGCTTTGGCTCGGGCTTCCATGAGAAAGAGAGAGAGAGAGAGAGAGATTTGGGTTTTTTTTTTTTTTTCAATTTTTAAGAAAAATTTTTTACGACAGAGATTTATTTGTTGGGTCAAAGTATTGTTAAATGGCCTACCCATGCACGCGAGGGGAAAGGGTGACAGGCGAGTGTACGGAGAGATTGAGGAGTGGGATTGGGGATTTGAGTTTACGGATTACTGACACGTGTAGTGGGCATGGGGATTTCCAATTTTTTCCCTGGGGACCGCAAAATCAGCGGCTTCTGCGGACGCGTAGCCGCCAGTGGCGTGCTTTCTGGCGTGTTTTAACTCCAAATTTATTGTTTTCTTCTCCTTCCCTTCTTTTTTTTTTTTTTCTTTCTTTCTGCAATTTTCACGGTGATTCTCGGGAGTGGTACTGAGCTTTGTAAATAATTGTGATTTCTTTATTCGCTTTTTGCCACTCAATATTTCTTGGAATATTATTTCCAACCCCTAAATAATTTTTTGTAACCCCTTTTTTCCCTTTTTTTTTCCAAATATTTCTTTGGACCTTGTTATGTACAAATCCACGACTAAGTTGGCTTGGCTTCTTGGAAGTTTCAATTACATGCGAGAAATTCGAGAAATCTAATTGCCATAATAATTTAGTTTGTAAACACTTTCATGGGAAAAAAGGGTCTTCCTCTTAATGAGCAAAACAAAGTGTAGTGAGTGGCTTTTACTTACCTTAAAAAAGAAACAAAAGTCACTTGAAAACATCATGTTACATTCCGGAATTGCCAAGTTTTTATATAATCTAGAAGTGTCTATATTCTCCTTTATTTTTTTTTGGTGGAAATTAGTACTTTATGCATTAAAAAATATATTCTCCATGTTTTAGCTAAAAATAGTTAAAAAAAATGATGCATCACATTTGAACATTTGATGCAAAAATTAGCATATAATCTCATATTTAGAGCATGTTTGGCCCGACTTGAGCTTATAGCAAAAGTGCTGTTTTAATAGAGCTGTTTTATAAGTGCTGTCTAGAGAAGTTAAAATAACGTTTGGCAAATTTAACGCAAAAGTGCTGTAAGTCGTAGAAAACTGTTTGGCAATTATATTGTAAAACTGTTGTGAAATGTTTAAATTACGAAAAATGATATTTTGTCTGTTTGTTTAAATATTTGAAAAAAAAAGATGTTATTTTGTACATATTAACTAATATATATATATATACTTCATATAAATTATATAATAATAAAAATGATAAATAAATATTTTTAATTTCCATATTATTTTCAATTATTTTTAAAATTATTATGTATAAATTTTCAACCAGTTGGAATTCTTTTATATATACCTTTACTACAAATAGAAATTATGAATTAATTTATTTAAGGTATGATCAAATAAAATATAACAATAATTAAATGTAAATAATAAAATTTAAAATAAAATAACTATACAAAAAAGTTTGATATATAAGTCAAATGAAACCTAAATAATAGCAAAAGAGAGTGGGTTTGCGGCTTATGAATGAGAAAAAAACAAACAAGTGAGAAAATTAGGATAGGATTGTTATTTTGAGAAAAATATAAGGGTATTAAAGGTACATAACAAAATTTCATTAAAAAAAGTTAGCTTCCCGTATAAGCTCTAAAAAGTGATTTTTAGAGAAGCTTCAAATTGTAGCTTTGGCTGTAAGCAGAAAAACTGCTTCCCTGATAAGCTAAAATTTCAAAAAGTCATACATCCAAATACCTGACTTTAACTTCTAGAGTAGAGAAGCACTTAAAAAAGCTGGGCCAAACACCCACTTAATATGGTTTGGAAGTATTTATCCTCATTTAAAGTTAGACACATTTCAGACTCTTTATTAATTATAGTCTAATAATCAAATGTTCAAATGATGCATATGATAACCATTGATCGATAATTCAAAATATGTAATAATTGGGTGAATAATGCACTTGAAGCGATGGAGTCCTATGGGTAAATAGGTGAGGAGTAGCCTTTCTCTATGTCAAAGCTTTATTCATGAACTTAATTAGCACAAGCAACTAAGAGAATATATATATATATATATATATATATATATATATATATATATATATATATATATATAGTCCACGCCAAAGTTGTGCAATTGTTTCGATGATGAACTGATTCAATCACCATCTTCTTTTTAGGCAAATCGGTGTTTTTTCTTTGACGTATGCGGATCAATCCTCATGCATGCTTTTTTACCATAAATGTCCGTAAAATATTGTCAAAATATCAACATATATGTTCGTATATTCTGTCCAAAAAATAAAGAAAACAAGAATGATGATTTCTTCGAGTTGTATATTTTAAATGATACTACTTTTTAAGGCTAATTCATTATCCCAAGTTTACGGCTCGTCTTATTTAGTTTAGCTAACTAAAAAGTTACTAGAAATATTCTTTTTGTTTTCTTAAATGATAATGTGATTTAAATGATTTTCATTAGTTACATGTTAAATCTGGATTAATACTTGTACCGATATTGCAATTGTCAAATTGAGGTAATCTTTTTCCATCAAAATCATATTTAAGTTCGATAGTTTGATCAATTTTATTGACTAAGATTAATTTTAGATATCTGATTTTCAAATTGTAATATCATCAAATAATTTCATTGAGATATAATTTTCACAATCTTTTTTCCTTTTTTAACGTGCACACATTATCGATGTGAGGTCCAAATATATATAACCCGCCATGACGATAATTGGCCTTGCATTTTCTTTTGACAAATCACAACACAAAATTGGGCAGAGTGGGCGAAGAAAAGAAAACCAAATCGAAAGACGGAAGAGAAACACAAAGGGGTGGGGTGAGAAGCAAAAATTGTTGGGAAGTATGGGGACAAAGAGCGTAAAATAAAGAAAGTGATAGTGGGTTGGCTTTTTAATTATTTTTTTCAGAGTAGTTGGAGCGCATGGGCCATTGGGAGTCAACCTGCTGTCCATATTATCAAGTACTACTAGAAGTACCACTATCGCCGTACCATAGACGGGCAGAGACAGCGGTGAAGATATGAAGGAGTGAGGGAGCCAGCGCCGGGGCCAGCCTGCCTCTGCCTCTGCCTCTGATGGATTTAGATTCCAAATCTCAGTCGTCAACCTTTGCCAGTACGCCTGCTTAGCTTACGCCTCCTCTTTCGGCCTGGTAGAAAAGCTTACTGCTGGTCACCAGTCAATCTTTGACTCCCCTCCACCGCCTATCCAAACGTCGTCGTTGTGTGGTATCTCGGGTTGATTTTTTTGATGATTGCTTTGAATCAATACAAAGAGCAAAAATCTTCGGCCCATTGTCATAAACGTACGTAACTGTGGTAATCTAACAATTTGTGTGGCATGCAGCCAGGCTTGAACTGCCTCCAATTTTGAATACATTTGATTTCTTAGATCAATAGTCATCACGCATGACAAGCAATAGTTACTCAAGAGTATAAACTGATTATAGTTTGAAATAATAAGTATGAATGAAACATACTTTATTATAATGATCCACTCAATTTAGGTCATTAGACATTTGTACGATGAATAGTCATCGTCGAGTTCAGTTGTTTGGATTCAAGATGAAACAAACTCGTTCCGCATATAGATAGACTGATAGAATAGAAATTCGGGTGTCGGTATGGGTAAATTAAAACCTAAAAAAATAATAATAATAATAATTGAATTGGTCTTATAATAAGTTGATGAATCACACAAACCTACTTTTTTCCACATATTTTAACATGTTCATAGAACTTAGTTAAAAAAGCAGTACATTGGTTGACGCCATGAGTTGTTACAAGTTTGAAATAATAAACTATGAAAGTGATTGTTATTTGTAGAAGCCTAGAAGGGTTATGTATGGGTTATAAGCAATTTTAAATTGAAGCAAAACATGACATTTGGCTCTGTGCAAATAATTAAATTAGGCCAATTATTTGACTCAAAACATGACATATGTTAATCAATCATGATAAAATGCCAAGACAAAGTATGGTAAGCCCGCATATAAACTCACTTCTTCTTACGTGTCATATTCATGCGCGTTCATTAATTTAATCACCTTTGATAATAAAATGAAAATGACACTTTCACATTGAAATTAATGAGTGGAAATTGGAAAAGGATTCTCGGGACATATTCCTCTCCTCTTTATTCCTTCTTTGTTCTTTCCATTTGTTTATTTATTCTTACAAGGCTTACTTCTAGAAACAGAGAGATGTAAATGATCAAATGGCTGGTTTTCTTTTTAATTCCACCATTTTTGTTTTCACTTGTTTCGGCTTTTCCTTCTTTTCCCTTTTTTGGTTAAAAGTGGGAATGCTAATGTTTTTATGGTTGGCTCGATGACTAGGTTTCATGGAAAGAAGCCCAAAAATGGTGGTTCAAGAACTGCCCCTCAATTATTGGATTGGTCCACGACCCTACATGTCTTCAATTCAAAGGGAAACTAACACTTGTCTTGTAGTCTGGGCCTAATATATTTAAGAAGACTGAGCCCGACCTCTTACCTATTCACCCAACCCATCTCGAGGCTGGCTTTTTTCCCTCTTCGGAGGAGGTAGCCATAATCATTGATTGGGTGTTGATTGGTCGCATGCATCTCCATTATTTCTGCACCCACATCAAACCCACTTTGATCTCTGCCCTTTCTCATGATAAACAAATTTACAATAATTGAGAGAGGCAGCAAAGCATGAATAGATGGGTAGATTTTCTACATGACAAGTGTATTTTTAAGACGAAGATGATCCATTATTTTCCTTCTGACATATTTATCACTAAACACAAAAGTCAAGATAAATACAGCAGCTTTATCTTAAAAATATTTAGTAGCCGGAGATAAGGAAGCAGCCTACTCTTATCATCTTCAACAGTGATCTACTACAATAATTAATCTACTTTGATATGCACCCCATTCCCATCATCTGATCCTTCATTGCTGTATAAATCGTTAGCTCTTTGATTTCCAATTGATAGCTCAGTTTGTGATAATTAAAGCCCTTTCAAGCTCTCTCTTGTCACATTACTCAAGGGGTCTCTGGTCCATTTTTGTTCTCTGATTGTTGGTTCGATTAGTGTTTTTCTTGTGGGTCTGTTATTGTTGCATTAGGAGTGATCAGTCAAAAAAGTAGAACAAATTGTCAGCACAATGATAGATGTTACTGAGAAGCAATGCTGACAGCAATACGAGGTCGGCTTGAGGCCACTTTGCGTATATTTTGACGTGGAATAGGAGGTGGCAGAGTGGAGTCACAACTTACCAAAAAATTTAGATCTTTTAAGATCTTATGTAACTCGAATGAGATTAATCCCTTTTAAATATTAAAAGGGATACAGATATCAGCTCTAGAAATAGTTGCTGTTTAGTGGTTGGACGAAGAGGGAGGGTGGGGTAACTTAGAAAATTTTCCTGTTTTGGGCCAATGGGGGTCGTCAAATAATGTATTGGAATCTAAATTTCTAATGACTGTTTCGCTTTTGGGCTCAAGGTAGCCCAGTTATGCTTTTCCCGACAATGGAAACACAGTGGCAAAACTGTTAATTCAAGTCCGAAAACACTATCGCCATAGCCCATGATATGAATGATACCCGACCTTTTGATGGATTTGGATTGGATGGATCCCTCTATCATGGATATTGTTTCCATGGGCCCACAAAATTGTTAGGTGCGATGTCGTTTTGATATTGCGAAATTGCAATTTTAGACAGATTTTGAAAGCGAAATATAGGATATTAGTTACTTCATACAACTTTTTAGTTTACTTGAATCAAAGGATTCTCATTTCATGCAACTTTAACTCAAATTTACAGCATTCTAATTATTAGATATTGACAAAGTTTAAGGTGGTAATTGCAGTTAGCTCGTCACTAAAAAGGGCTGTTTGATAAGAGAGACGAAAAATAGTTAAAAAAAAAGGAAATTTTTCAATGATTTAGTTATGAATTCATAACATAACATGTATGCTATTAAATTGAATAAATTTCATTTCTTATCTTATTATAACTCAACAATTGAATTAGGAAAATTTCGTACCAGACAAATCCCGAACTTCACAAATAAAATGAATCTTCTTACCTTATCAACAACATTAACTTCCTTTTATCGAAATCACATAAGAAGATTGGATTTCACATTAGTGATAAGTTGTTGAACATTAATTATTTTTCTAGAAACATTGCAAAATAGTACTATATTTTAGCTTTTCTCAAAACTAGAGAGAGAGAGAGATGTAATAATTTTTGTCTGAGACTCTGCGCTACATCTTAGATAACATTAACTTAATGTGGTTCAAACTGACGAGTCTGAATTTTGGTTGTAGGCATGGTCGATTTACGGTTCCAAGGATCTTGTCTTCTCTATTTCGTGCATTACTTAATATGTTTCTCTATTATTTTGTAGTAATTATATTCACTAACTGTAATCTAAGGTTTGTTTTAACCTTAAACATGAACATTGGGGGTCCATAATTTGGTTGCTAATCACTGTCATTTTCTGACTTTGGGGACATTGTGATTTAGGTTTGACGTCGGAATACAATATTCACAGCATTATTATATATATACTTTAACATTTTGATTATTAAAACTTGTACAAATTAATTGGTATATGGAAATAAAATAATAATTAGTATATAGTAATATTTTTAATTTATTTTGTAGATATTGAATTTTCCATGTGATTTGTGGCAGTTAGTGTTACCTTCTCTCTCCTCATGCTTACACAACCACTGTTAAACTTAAAATTATGTGTTTAAAAAACTTCTGTAATGTCAGAAAAATAATCCCCTGACATGCCTTCATATTAGCTGAGAATTGGATTCACGTGGGGGCCCAATGCCTGATCTTGGTACGGCCCTTTAATTAATTTTTTCAAAAGAAAAGTCTTCAATGCAGCTTTGCTGCCGCTGCTACGGACTTCCCCGTCCAGCCCACACAAAGCCCATTAAATAATCACAGTGTTTTTCCTGAATTTTTTTATGTAATTTATTTATAAGAGGCAATAACTTCCAAGTTCTACTGTTCTAGTGAGAAACAGGCAATGGCATCCCTGTATATGGAAGAAAAATATACTGTTAATTTCACCTTTTTTGGGGTTCATTTCTTGTTTCATTGCCCATTTTTCTAATGTCCATCTTCAAGATTAACATAATAATTAGAGTAAAAATCATTGCAAAATAAACCAAATAAATTTTGCAAATGTATCTCATATATAACTATTTCTCCCTTTTTTTTTTTTGTTTGCTTTTCCTTTTTCTCTCCAACAAAAACTCCAACCTACAACAAACTGTATCTCACAAAGCAGAACTTTTTTTTTTTTCTTTTCCTTCCCCATATTTTCTCCACCTCTCTAGTTCTAGTACTAGCTGTTAAGAAGTCTAAAATATTTAACAGCTGGTGCCACCCTTCTCCATGCCAAGAGCATGAAATTCCATGATTCAAAATCAAGTCTCCATACTCAGCCCATGACACAACTTATTGAACATCTCCTTCATCCACGCAGCCTTGTTTCCCCTCTCTCCTTTTCCATCCTGTATTTTTTGGTTTTTTCTCTTTTTTTGATCCTCCCTTAAATAAACACACCCAAAGCTACTATGTAACAATAACAAACATATATAAGTATTTGGTCTTATGTGAACATCCTAATCCTCCATCCACTTTTACAGCTCCACCACCTCACAAGGTCTGTTTAGCTTTCTCCTTTTGATACTGGGACTTGTATGTAATGTGGTAGTAGTATGGGAAGAATTTGCACATGACCCAACTGTTGTTGTTTCATCACTTTTATAGCTCATGCATGCTGCATCCAGCACCCCAATTGGGCTCTGGGGAAAGGATGGGACAGATGCATTTCCTCCCTTAACAGTCCCACCACCAACCAATGACAATTCATTTACCAATTCCATACACTTGAGCACACTCTCCTGCAGCAAAAAGATCAATCATAAAACATGTGTTAATTGGATTAATTCCATCTGATTAGCAAGCAAGTGATATTAATTTAATAGTGTACAGCAAAATCAATCATCTATGTGTTGCCTTTTGAGTTTGGAATTTGGACCACCAACTTTTTTATTTTTACCTTTTGTACATGCTGAGTGAGGGCAGAAATCGCTTTCTCAGTGTCCACTGTTTTGGTTTCTACAGCAACAGATATTGCCACAGCTGCTGCAATCTCAGAAGGCTTGAATTCCAAGAAGTCAATCCCTGCATTCAATTTCCCAACCACCCACCAAAAACCATCAGAATGCTTTCTCTCAAACCCCTCTATCATATTTGTAACAGTGACCACTGCATCAGACAATAAAATTATTGCTGAAAACGGTACACTTGTCTTTGTGTGTGCAACTGTGAGGAAAACAGATGGACCTTTTATCGTGCTTGAGATGAGTTGGACTGATCTCAAGATTGAACTTCTGAGTGGGATTTTATCATCATTGAGCTTGTAGAGGAAATAGTCTATGAACGAGAAAGGGGTAATTGCCTGCATTCTCCAACTCAAGGTGCTCAACACTAAAAGCTCCATTCTTTGTATAGTTCTAGCCTCAAACAAAAATTTAGATTCTCCCACCTGTTAATATAATCCAAATCATCAAAACTATTATAAGATGCAACCACAATTTTAAGTGTTTAACACCAAAGAAAACTATTGAATTTGGTGGATTTGGGTTAACCTGTAGATCTAAAATTAATGGGACTTCGGTCTCTTCCATTTTAGCAGCAAGAGATAGACATGCCACAGCTAGTAACTGCATCATCCAAGCTTTACCCTTCTGCAACATCCAAAATTAGATTACTTCCACTTTTAGTCAATGGAGTTTAGCGAAAAGGGTAGGTCTAAAAAATAGAAGAATCTCATGTTTGATTGGATTTTGAACAACTTACGGGTAATTCATAGGCAGAGAGAAACCTGTCCAAATAGTTTATCGATAGATACGAACAAAGAGGTCCAAAACCGAAATGGGCATGAACCTGTTGAACAGACAGGGCAAATAAAAAATCAACCATCAAACAATGTTTCAAAGGAAAAGTAGAATAATGCAAGGCAAATAATTGAATCAAACAGGAAAGGAAGCATAACAGCTCACAGCTCACACCCTACACTAAGGACTAATAAAGCGAAAGAGGAATAAACAAAAAGCAGAAATAGTTTTTAACTTTCAAAGCTGCTGAGAAAGAAATGAAGAGATAAATACAATTAACAAATCAGCATTGGCCCCCATAGCAAAAAAGGAAAAGAACCCACCAAACACATTTCCAGAATATGAAACAAATAGATACCAAAACAAAGAGAAGCCAAACTCGGTTCATTTCATCCACCTCGAGTTTTAAAACATGATCAGGATTAATCCAGAAAAGGGTTTTTTATCCAGCAAAACACAGAAAAATTATATAAATCTGAGCAAGACTAATGCTTTAAATCATAAATGTGAAACCTTTATTAATCTGAGTAGAAAAAGAAAGATAAGGAAGATGGTTCATTTCTGAATTAACCGACCTTCCCAATCCAATCAAGAGCTTCTTTTCTAGCCTCCAAGTCCAAATCTCCACTCTGTAGCCTCTTCAAGTAATCAGCATTAGGCAAATGATGATGTTCTTTCTCAAGCATCAAAGCCACACACTCCCCACTCTGCAATGGCATGATGCCATCTTCATCAACACCATTAAAGACTCGGTTTTGATTCAAGTTTCGATAATATCTATGATGATTCCATGTTGTCCCAAACTCTTCCACTTCAGCACCCCAACCACAGTAATCATTATCATAAAAAATGCTGCTGTTGTCTTCTGCACATAGAAGACTCGAAACTGCGCAATCAAAACTCGGTGCCATTGCAGACAAAGAAAAACCTCCTCAAAAATCTAAAAAAATAATAAAAGAAGAAAGACTCTCTCTTTATCTTAATCTTCCAACAAAGAATAAATGGTAATAAGAAGCGTGGGTTGTATGTTTAAATGTGACAACTTTTTCCCTTTTAATCAAAGAATTGAAGAACAAAGAAATGTCTTTTGAAGAAATATAAATATAAGAATGGAAACAGTATAAGAGAGTGAGCTTAAACAGTCTCCTCCCCCTCTCTCCTCCTCTATCCCCTCTCTCAGACTTGAGAGCTTGAAAAGACTGCTCAAGTAGAGGGTCTCTTATGAAGGAAATCAGTGCCCTTTTTAGGGTAAAAGCAAGAGAGAGAGAGAGAGAGGGGGGGAGGGGAGTGAGAGTGAGACAGTGAGAGATAGAGAGAGAAAGAAGCATATAGATATGAAGAATCAGAAAGAGAAAAAAAAATGTAAGCGCAAAATAAGGACATCAACGAGGGCAAATACAAGATTTTCATGGGTTATTGTCTGTACAGCAGAGATGTCTCTCCTAGGCACCCTACTCTTCATTGTGGGGTGTACGTGTGGAGACTGGAGACTCAAAATAAACCACTTTTCTTCTTCCCTGTTTTGCTTCTTAATTCTTACATAAATTAAGCTGTCACTATAGCTTACAAACATGGGAATTTTGTAAATTAACGACCCAAACTCTTTTTTCATGTCCAAATCCCTTGAATGCCAGAGAAAAATTCAAAAACAATCCAACATAGAAACATAAAACGTTGCCATTTAGGCTTTTACTTTCGTTTCTCTTCGGCCCAAATAATCTCTTTCATGCCAAATTACGGTTTCCTTTTATAGATTAATCATACTATTTTGTCTAATTAAATCACGTGTAACATTAATAATACTCATTAATTTCCCATCATCAGAAAATTAAGCCTCATCATCAACATGGGACTTTTACCATTTTACCCCGGAGATGAGAATGAGGTGGAAAACAATAGGTCCTGGTTTTGTAATTTGGAGGCTGTTCATGAGAATCGAAAAAATCGATAACCGAATTGAATTGACAACTATTAGGGTTTTGAATTATTTATATGAAAATCGAATAAACTGAATGGAACCCGAATAAATCGAATAAGCTAAAATTTAAAAAAGTATTTGATTTTATTGGCTTAAAATTAAAAGATCTAAAATTTTTATAATCTTATTTAGGCTTTTGTAAAAAAAAATCAAAAATTAAATGAATTTCAACTATCCAAAAACCTTAAAAAAAATCTGAACCAAATCAGACCAAAACATTAAGATATTAATAAAATCTTAATATCGAAACCGAACCGTTTTTATCCCTAATTTGAACCAAAGGTGGAAGGACAAGATCGAAAGATTGAAACAACGGTGAAAGTGACCAATGGGGGCCCGTAACTCTGTCTTTTTCGTCCCATACTGACACGTGTCGTATGATTCAATCAGCTCAGAACCGGAAACATCCGTTTCTTGCAGAATTTACAATAATGGCTCGACCTTTTTAGACTGTCTTTGGACCCCCTTTTTTTCCTTATATACGTACTTTGCGCACCACAAAAGTAAATATTTTTTCTCCCTTTTATACGCTTTCGGTTATGAAATTTTACCCCTTCTTTTTTTTTTTTCACTTTTAACTCTGCCGTGGGTGGTAAGTCTCAAATGCTTGGACTGTACTGCGATATTATGATCTGTAACAGTTCATCCATACCAAATTTTGTACCATTTTTTGTGGTACTTTTCAGATCTTGGAATTTAGTGCGTTGAATTGTTCGGAGGAGTTGGGAAATATTTGCCTTTTGGTCAAAATTCTGAGCTTGGGGTGAAATAATGGGAGTAAGTAGTACAATTGGGTAAATGGCTTTTTACCTTATTAATTTGTGAACAAATGAAAATTTTGTTTCCTAAAATTGTGCTTATATAATTGCCAATAACTTTGGCATACTTTCTATGAATATCAGCATGGGGGTAGATCCACCAAAGATATAACAAATGAATTCTAGAGATTTTCTTTGACATTTGACTAATTGAAGTCTTTTTTTCCTTGCTAGGCAAAATGCATTCAATAGTGTATTATAATCTTTTAGGATACTTATCAAAAGTAGTCGAGTTCAAATCCCTCTTCATTCCATAATAAAATGATCAAACGTTGTTAGGCTGAAGAAATCGTTCGATTTTAGTTTACTTTGGCGTTTCATCCTTAGTGAACTGAATTGAGTTTACTAAGTTATTTTTCATTTTCTAATCCATTGCTATCATGTTTTGCATCTCTATTTACTCGTCAGAGTCTAAACAAACATGTTTTATCTCAAATTAACTGATCAATTAAATTTCATAGTAACTCTATTAAACATACAAATGACATCTGAATGAAATTGTTTTTAGTTGTATAGTGTACACTTTTCAATTACTAGTATTTATTATGAATAAACTTCGGTTGCCCTAATTCTGATGAAACAATGAATTCACCATGTAGAGATACATAACTATACCACCCCTTTCAAATTCTAAATGCAGAGAAATTATTAGGTAGGCCGGGTCTACCACGTCATCCGTAAACCCAACTAATAAAATTGTGACAATTCAAAAATTATGATATAATTACTAAAACCTACCACAATTATAGCCTAAATTTAAGGACTTACCCTTTAAATTCTCTTTTTTTGTAAAGTGGGGTTAAACCTTTATCAAATTAGTGCTTTAATTTTAGGAAACTTTTTGAGTTGTCACAATTTTATTGGTCGGGTCTACGGATAACGTGATAGACCCGGTCTACCTAATAATTTATCCTAAATGCATGATACCCCATCAAAATTTTCAGAAGCTTTTCCTAATGTTTGCATTTCCATGGCTCGAATCCATGATTTCAACTTAAATTACTTCAATTGAACTTAAACCAAAGCGGTCATTATATCAAGAGTTCGAGTAATTAAGGGTTGGTGTACTATTTACCGAGAAAATCACATGAACTTTGATGAATTGTCCCTTATCCATCTACTCTGTACTATTTCCTGCATTTCTCATCGCTGAACAAATATTTGCTCTAACAGATTGTGTAGTATAATTGATCCTCTTTCTACTTTGATCCGTCGTATATTATACAAATTATTAATTTTTTTTAATTACATGCATAATTGAATTTTCGGTGTACTTAAATCATTCTTATAGAAAAGCGAATCTAAGGCCCTTGGTGATTCAAAAGGTATATAGTAGTAGCATGTTTAGAGAAACAGCATGTTACACATGGAACGGCAGGTGCTGTTTACCGGTGGCCGGAAAAGCTAGAACCCTAATGATTATGCCTTAGAAATCTTCTCAAAATCAGCCTAACAATACCCAACTTTGTATAAGAGAAAGAGAGAAAAGGATTAAAGGGTTGTCTTTTTATTGGCCAATGAATCACAAAAAGAGATGATCTTTTGCTTTTCTTTCACTTTTAGGAGCGTCTTGATCTTTTTGGTTCCTACAAAAGAACGTAAAATCATAAAGTACAGCATTTTTTTTTCTCTCTCACATTCAGCAAATGACTGCTTAGATTTGGATAATTGAGCTTTAATTAGGGACATAAACTGTTTGGTGGACTTCTTCTTAAGTACAGTCATTTAAACCAGACATGGGAAGAAGACTCTCTCAAATCCTTTGGGGGCCGGTAAATGCCATCATTTACTTCCTAGGTAATGGTGTTAAAGAAAAATAAAACAAAATGATCTAATAATGTTTGGACAAAGACTAATAATATTTGAAGTCAAATAAAAACTGTAGAGATCAAGAAAAACATCTCTGGACAGTTGGTCGTCCAATCCTTGATTTTTGTCATAATCTAGATGTTCTCACATCCCACACACAACTAGATGCCCCTCGACTAGGGTAGTTTTTCTTATGGTATTTGATTAATCTATGCTTTGCTCTTTGCATGCTTGTTTTGTTTTTAACCGTTTTTAATCTTCCCTGGCGCCAAGACTTTTCATCACCTCGTCCTCACCATTGCTTTGCTTTGCTTCTTCGAAAACTTTCAACACGTTTTACTATTTTCCCCCCTCTTTACTTTAATTACTTTCACTTAGGAATGCATGTCAAATTTAAGACTAATTAATAACCTCTAAATCTAAAGTCCTTTCTTGGTTTTTCCTTTTTTTGATTTGGAAGATAATTCGAACTTACCTCTCAAGAACAGGATCCTACACCGATCACTAGGTCAAATGCTTCGATATTAAAACAATCAGACTTCATCTATTTAGTTGATTACATCAATGAAAATTCATGTACCTTCCACATGGAGTTCAAATTAAAAACTAGTAAGAGTTGCATAATTATTATAAAAGGGTTGTTATAGATCAGATAATTGTACTTAAAATAATTAATACTAATAATTATTGTTATTGAACTTTTTCTTTTTCATAATAAATCAATGAATGAAAAACTTATTGGAGCAAGCTTTGGAGAGACAAAGTTGCATTATGCTGTTGCTAAACTTGTGAACCAAAGCTGAATGGGTAATTAATGGTGGGAAAGTAGTTGAAATGAAAGTCTCTAGGAAACAAACTAATTTGCCATGCATTTGACTACAAAAACACTTTGAATTCAATTCAAATACTCATCATGATAAAAAACCACAACGGTAAAACCTTAAGACTGATGAGTTACGGTTTGATTAACCTTGGATGCTTGTGTTGGTGTTTCTTGAACGCATTTGATCGTGAAGACATATGTGCTTAAAAATGAGTTGTTAAAGAGACTTTAATTGACACAAATTTCTAACCCTTTTTCCCACCCTTCACCCTTCTCCAATATTCTTTCTTTCTCTCTTTCTTTTCTCTGCTTTGAAAATTTTTACCTTTTGGTCTTAGCTTTTGCAGTTTTCACTCTTTAGACAAATTCCATTCTTCCTCAGTTCAATCAAATAAGACCTAACCCATATGGCTCGTGTCAGTTTTTTCGTGCTAATCTCAAGGACTATATTCCCACTTTCCTTTTCTTTTTTTTTTCCCCTTCTGAAGACTTTTTATTATGGTCTAAAGCAAGTCTTCCTCTTACTGTTTGAGATCCGAGCTTAACAGAGTGTCATGCCACACCCACTCAACATTTTTTTAACTCATCCATTCCATTTTGAATATTTTTTCTTTTTCTTCTTCTTCTTCTTCTTCTTCTTCTTCTTCTTCTTCTTCTTCTTCTTCTTTTTGTTACTGCTACTAAGCCCAATGTTTGGTCATATGTAGGCATATGACTCAATTTATTAGTCCAATATTCTGCATTTGACTGAATCTCTCTCTCTCTCTCCCCCTCCCCCCCCCCCCCCCCCTTCAATCTCTCTTCCTAAGTGTCAAAGATCACAGCTGGTCATAGTATATTTTGGATTCTCCATGCTTGTTTTGTCACGCAGATATTCTTATTCTGAAATATGGCTTAATTAAGTTTTGCAATCACCATTCACAACTCTTGTCTAGTTTGGTTGCAATGGTCTACGGATATTTTATCGGTATAAATCCATCTATATCCAAGAAGCACGTTGGGCTCCGATTAATTTAAAATCAAATCGTATTGAATCCCAATTTAATTTGTATGAAATATCTCTTGATTTCAAGAAAGAGAATGAACTTAATCATAGGGAAGTTTTGAAAGTCTCCAAGGGAAATAATTCAATTCAATCAACCCATTCTACCAACCTATCTGGTGTCCGAAATCTCAAGTCACTAATTTGCTTTTTCACACTATTGTGCAACAGAGAAGGAAAGCTGATCCAATAGCTGTGCTCCAAAATTTCCTAACTGTTTAAAAACTAGTGGTATTGTTGTTCATACCGACGAGACAGTATTAATTACTGAGGAATGGGTAGTGATCTAGATTCAGGAATGTAGCTAAACTACATTAAACTATTTGGTTTACTATTGAACTCAACACCAAGTCCTTGAGATTCACCACAATCCTTAAAATAAGACCATGCCTATTGCCTAGTCATTTTTAGATCAAGACCAAGGAGTTTTAATTCTAACAACCCAAAATCATTAAACAAAACAACGAGCAAAGTCGAACTTCCTAAGTCTGAAAGTCTCTGTGTATTGAACTTGCTATCAACTTGGTCATGTAGGCATGTGCAACACCCTCCAACGCCGTGGTCCGCCATCAAAAATCAAGCATCCAGAACATCTGCCGTATCTCCGGTGTCTCCACTATTTCACACTTCCATTAAAGTTTTCCCACGTGGATCAAGGCCCGGTCCCACGCGTGCCTCCGGTGTAATTATTTTTTTCCTCTTTTTAATTATTTGATGTCGTCTAATTCAGGCAATTAAGTATTTAATTAGTCATTAACATTGTAATATATTTGTGGTTAATCCAGTTTTGAGCTGGCAAAGTCACCTACCTTGGCTTAATCTATGTCTTTATCAAAGTAATCAACAAATGTATAAAAGGGCATACTGGTTTAGCTTTTGGGATTCTATACACTAGACACCGGGGACCATCTGGCTCTAGAGAATGGGGGCGACGATGGGCCAATTCCTTCAATTTTTTTTTGTCACTCTTGTCACTAGATTAGGGCTTTTAAGTTACTATAACTGAATCTAAATTATTGATTAAAACTCTTTGATTTCACTAGTCAAATGTAGTATTAGGTGCCTCGAAGCTAATTGACAATTAGGAAAATGTTGGTACAAGCCAACCTGGCATGGAGTTTTTCATGCTTTCAGAATCAAAATTAATGGCTTCAAGCCTTACCCATTGCCCCCTCTAGTTCAGTGAGCCGTGTCTTGGCTTGATTTGTCTTCTTTCTTTCCCCTTTCCATCAATTTTATTCCATTTTATTCATATATTTGTCCAAACTTTGCCTCTCTCTCAACTTATCATTTTTCTTCATAACATGTTAGGTTGACACTTGAAACTGGCTCCTGTTGCTTTCAAGAGTTATAATCTCAGATTTGTACTATCTTTTACTAAAGTAATTACACCCAATAGGCTTATCTTCACTGCAAAAGGCTTAAGCAAAATTAAATAATGTACTCAAAGCACTTAAACTTACTAGTAGTACTGTTTTATTGTCAGTCAAAACGAATCGTATCAGTCCAAATCATTTGCTACTATGGAAGGTTTGGTTTGCTTTTGTTATTAATAGTAGCTCTAACCATTTAATGGTAAATGCTTTGGTAAGTGGTAATGGATGTTCCTATGGTCTAAATCTATTAAGGAGATTCCAATACCAAGAGGGTGCAAAAGCTTATCTCATGATAGACAAACAAGGAAAGGGGTTGCATCAATCAAATAAGCATACTGGTTGCTAATTCTAGTTAGTCTGCCTTAATGAAAAGAAAATGAATCCAAAAGACTTGACTTATTGCTACTTCACATACATTGACATTGGAGTTCATACTTTACAAGTAGGTGGAGTTTGAATCCAAATCATTACATGACTTTTTCCAACCTCTTGATTACCAGGCTAAGGGAAGAAGAAAGTTCATGTTTATTATTATTATTATTATTATTTTGGTGTGACCAAAGGTATTATCAGATCTTTGATCCAAAACTAATAATCTCTTTCGAGTCAGGTTGATCCATTATAGGGATAAAACTCTCCCAACAATGATCTTCTCTATTCACAAGAATTCATGTTTATTATTTGATTATTATTAACAATCGAAAGCTCCACCACTAATGTATAAGCTCAATGCAAGAGTTGCTGGTAGCTAAGGTGGGTTGTATTTATGGATTTCAATGCATAATTGGATTGGCACTCATGGGCATGGGCCAGTTGATAGGTAGAAGTAGCACTGCAAAATGTTGTTGGGTATGAAGTTTGAACCAATCTTAATACATAAGGTGGTTAAACTTAGAAAGGAGCTAAGCTAAGGAAGGTAAAAATGTGAAAACTGAAATGGCTAATCCAATGGGCTAAGCGAAGTTGTGTAGCAAGGTAAAAGGAAGTACCTAAACTAGAAAACAAGAAAAACATGAATAGGCCTCTGTAATGGCCCAAGAAACCCAACTTATTAATCCAGTTGGTATATTATGGATTTGTTACACGTGGCAAAATCAGAGGACGACAAGTAATTAATTAATATAGGAAAAATTGGTTCTAAAATTGCCCTGCACTCAGGTCAGGTCAGGAGAATCGAATGAAATGAACATTCTCGTACAAGCACCAAGTATAAAGTGAGACCCCAAACCAAAATGGCTTCCACTCTCTGCTGTAGAGCGTCAGCGCTCGTTTCATCCACCACCATACGACGCCGTCTGCCACTAGTCGGTGCGTTTTGCGTCCTCTCTTTGGGCTTTTCCAATCTCTGCCCGACTCTCTCTTCTTCATCTTACCTCAAAACGGGTTGCGCTCAGTCTCTCCCCTTTCTTCCTCTCTTGAGGTACCACTGTAGTTAGTTAATAATTCGAGGATTTTAATGCTGATTTTTGTTAATTTAGCTTTAATCCCCGTCTGGGTTCTTGTTTTAGGTCGAAGTTCAGTACCCAATCACCAGATAAGAGCGCCAAAGCTGTGAAAATGGAAGGGAGTAGCAACACTGTTCCCAGCATCGTCGTTTATGTCACTGTTCCTAACAGAGAAGCAGGTTTTGCCTTTCTTTCTTTTGGTGCTAAAAGATTAACCTTGAATTCTTTAATCCAATGGAATATGGTTTAGTGGAAAGAAATCATTTTAGCTACAGCATTTGGAGTTTAAAGCTAACTAATTGATGAAGAGTCAGTTTTTCCAGCTTTGATGATGTGTTTTTCTCCGCTGTTTGTAACTTTATAATCCAATTGTGAGGCTTGCTTTTTAGTATTGAAAGGTATTATACTTTTAAGACCATGCCGTTTTAAGTTTAAATATAGTATGATGCTGTACTCAATAAAACAATTAAAACTGCCTAGTTAAATTTAACTCTTATCTTAACTAATTACTAGTAATAGTTTTGATGATTTAGGTGCACCATGCCACCTATGATGTTACGAATCCTGCTGCACTGGATTCTTAGCTTTTTTGTTTTCCTTTTTTGCTTCTTTAGTTTAAGGTGCCAGTTTCTGCTGGATTATCCATTATCATGTAATGAATGTTTAAGGTAGTTGAAGCTTGAAAGTTGAAAGTACCTTTCTAATAATGCACAATATATATGTATATATATATATATGCAGGTAGGAAGTTGGCTGGAAGCATTGTCAAAGAGAAACTTGCAGCGTGTGTAAATATAGTACCAGGTTAAGTTTACAGTTCTTTAACTTTCTGTATAGTATAGCAATCTGTTTCAGCCATGGGAAATATACTATCTTGTGTATGTATCATTGTGCATGATCTGTTTTAGGGTATAGTTCATTCACTTCCGAACTTTTACAAATTCAACGTGAGCAGATGCTTAACATTCTTTTACAAGCTCGATATGCCTCAAGCCATCTTGTAGAGATCTTTGAAATAAGTTGTTTTTCTAGTTCATTCACTTCAACACGCGGATTTGAAATGAACCACTTTGTAGCTTTAATGGTTTTGGTTTCATAGCTTATAAGCACCCGAAAGATGTTTCTAAGAATCTTTTATCTTTCTCTTGTCTTTGTTGTGTGAAAGACATGCACATCCAGATCGTGTCATGTGATTTCTTGAAGGACAGATTCTTTATTTCTGATTCGTATTGAGTTGAACAATATTTCCTGAATTAGATTCTTATGAATATGAATCTATTGCGAATGCAGGTATTGAATCAGTGTATGAATGGGAGGGAAAGGTATGAACTTTCTTTAAGATACTTGCTTTTGCTGGACTAATGCAAGCAAAACATTAAGGCTTTATTTTTCCTGACAAATTGAGAAATATTTTGAGAATCTATAGCTTTTGCTTAGGTACCCAATCTAGATGTTTCTGATAGTCATGTTCAGCTAAGTTTTTATGCACTAATACTATAAGAACAAAGTAAGTAGGTCGTGTCTTAGTTTGTTTAACCAAATTATGCCCCTGTTGGCTGCAGATCAACACAGATCCTGAGGAGCTGCTCATAATCAAGACAAAGCAATCCCTCCTGGAAGCGCTGACAGAGCATGTCAAGGCAAATCATGAATACGAGTAAGCACCAAAGCCTTTCAACATATATGTTAAGACTTGAATATAAAGTTTTAAAATTGCAACAACAACACAGATAAGGATTGTTTGAAAAGGAAAAGAATCCAAGTGTTCCTTATCCTTTCAGGACATTAGTCTCTGTTCACTTGGTAACACTTATTGTTGATTCCCTTTAAAGCTAAGAAAAGAGTACAACTTTTTAAAATAAAGAAATGAAGAATACAATAAATCAACATTGGCTCGATTGTTTTTTTGACCTTACTCTTGCCTTATTTTTCTCAGTGTACCAGAGGTAATTGCTTTGCCCATAACCGGTGGTAGCCCCCAATATCTAGAATGGCTCAAAAACAGTACGAGGGACTGAAATTCTCGGATGTAATATGATGGTTTGAGTGCATGAATCCATTTTAAAATGTTTAGTTGGTGTTGCATCTCAGACATGGTTATGCGGATTGGACGGCTTCCTACTCGAATAAAGGTTGCGTGTCATGTTTTTGTGATGTGAAAATTTAAGTTCTATTTGTGATAGGAACATATGTTTTCGGAGTTGGCAACTTTGTAAGATGGACAAGGATTTGGTTTGATAAATACAACCTATTATCTGTCATTGCGTATACTGTTTCATTCTTTTTTTTTTTTTTTTATATTCTTGATTACAAAAAAGTGAAGTAGAAAACTAGAAATAATCCTGCCTTACCTCATATATTCAATGTGCAAGTATTCCCTTTCTTACTTTCTGCCTGCTTAAGGATAAGAGGTTCTAATATTCTTGTTCCAACACACTTTGTTTTAAACCAAATTCTCGGTTTTGTTGGAAGGGGAGTCAGCAAGTTGGTGTGACCGTGGATGGGTGGCCATTATTTTAGGACCAAACTATAGTTGACAACTCCACATTGAGTTGCCTTACTTTAGAGCTTTTCAAGAAGCTGTCGGACTCGCCTATGAGGAAGCCAAGCCATGCTGATTATGGACGACCAACCTTATACATAAGTGAATATTGAAATGGTTTTTGAGCATTTTCTGTGTATGTACAATATTAGCGAAGTTCAGCGTCATATGCTTTGTGCCAACCTGTAGTTTGTTTCTTTCGTAATACCATGGGGCAATTGTGGAGGCCTGTCCATTGAGATTTTTCGGTTTCAAAATTATTTTCACCTATCAATATTATCGAGGATTCATGATTGACATTCATGATTGACGTGGCAACAGGGTGTATTGTTGTGCACATACGAGCCAGGATGATGGCATTTCAAATTCATCTGTGTTATCCGCCGTTTGTCGAATGCAAATTGCCAAATTCCCAACCCCATGACAAATTAGCATCGATTGATCCAGCTTTACGATGTGAAAGCTCTCGTAATCGGAATCGAAAAGATTCCCTTCCTCCGTACTTTGTCTTAGTAGTGGGGTAAATTGATTTTCTAATATCTCAAATCACTCACTGCAACAAGGCCAAGTAGGGGGCTGTGAGGAGTGTGGTCCTTGACCCATCTCTCAGAAAAAGACATGAAGGGTAACCAGCAACAACATCTTCGAACTTTAGCCCCCTTTTAATACTTACAATAGAGAAAATATTCCGAATTCAGATCAGTTGGTACAAGGAAAAGTAGGGACGATTTGTTCAAAGTATGGTCTATACCGTATACCTACTAGTGATTAGATGCCTCTCGCTTTTATTCTCCCTTGGTTTCATGCGCTTCTTTGAACCCATTTCCTTCCTCGTCAAAAAGGTTAAAGGAATCCCTTTTACAGTTTTAACTCCTACTCAATAACGCAATTTGAGATTCTTTGCCATCTTGTGAAAAACAAAACTGACCAAAACCGGGAATAACCACTGTGCAGTAAATATATAACTACACTAGTTGGCAAATGCTACCTATCCAAATCACTTCCAAACCAAAACAAGTTTAGGTCCAGTATAGCAACAACATGGGTTGCTTGCTTCCCATTTTTAAATTACACACTTTAATCACCATAAGCAAATGACATTCAAGCCCACCTCCTTCGGAAGAAGAATAGGACCAATTAGGGGTTACGGCACCTCCTATGGCTCATCTAACTGGTCCTGCATGATAGCCAGCACCACAGAGTCAGGCACTCGTCATTGAATGTGTAAAAAATTCACCATTACCATAGTGCATACATGTGTGGGAGCACGTGTTTTGTGTCTCAGAGAGAGAGAGAGAGAGAGAGAGAGAGAGAGAGAGCACTGACCTGCACATCCGAAGTCCAAAGAGTGAGGTTATCCCGTAGGAGTTGCATAATGAGAGTGCTGTCCTTGTATGACTCTTCTCCCAATGTGTCAAGTTCAGCAATGGCTTCTTCAAATGCCTTCAGAAAGCAAGAGATATATCTAATAAATATCTGACAAGAATTGATGAAATTCTATTCTTACAATAACCATCAAAAGAAGCACAGCATTATTTAATCTTACATAGATGGAACATAATGTTTCAGGATACTAACTGAAAATAACAGTGTTAGTAGCATTTACATATGACATCCAGATAGTGATGGGTGTCTCCAAGCAAGTTACTGACATTGACAAAAGAGTGGAATTTTCACAGGATCACTGATTTCATTTATATTATTCTCATAAAAACAAACAACAGAACTGAGTTTAAAGTAATAGAATGAAGCTCATAGTCAACAGATATAACTATTCACAATAATAGGAGAGATAATCGATCATCACTTACAACTTATCTAATGCTGTTTCAAACCAGAACTGGTTCAAATTCTAATCTAACAAGCCCCTGACAGAGTCATCTACACCAGCAAAATAAGTAAAAGAAACCTCCTCCTAGACCGTACTACACTTTTAAGGCACATAACTAAGCACACAGATTAAAACATAATGAGAATAATAACAATCCAAGGTCAAACAAACACAACTAAGCCTTTATAAGGCTGACCAGGCCAAATAAACCATACAATATACAAAGGGAACAAAAGCCTGGATAAAAAATCACAGTCCTTTTCATTATTCATTGATTTATGAAGCAACAAAACAAGCTGAATGCTATTTATTTTAGAGCTTATAAGAACACGTTACCCATTTACTGAATATGGTATAAATTTGATTGAATTACTAAATTCCCATAAGCAGTTAAAAGAATAGGTGGCTATCAATTTATAGTTTAAACTCACTAAGATAAAAAGGAAGGGAAAAAATGCACCTGTTTGGCCATGCTGCATGCCTTATCAGACTGATTGAGAATCTCATAGTAGAACACTGAGAAATTCAGAGCCAGACCCAGCCTGATCGGGTGCGTTGGTGCTAGATCCGCCAGCGCAATATCCTTCAAAACAAAATCTTACGGGTCACCTTCAACTAAAACCAGAATTTCAAGATCAAAATCCTAACCTAAAATCACAATCCCAAGTCAAAATCCCAAAGTGCACTCTCAAATTCAACTGTTTTAGTCAAAGCTTGGCTTTAAATTGAAAAAATAAAATAATATCAGATCACTAATAGTAAGAATAATAATAAGTTACCTGAGCAGCCTTGTAAGACAACATAGTATCCTCAGCAGCAGCTTTCCTCTCATCACCAAACTTAAACTCCGCTAAATACCGATGATAATCTCCTTTCATCTTCAAATAGAAAACCTTCGACTCACTCGCCGTAGCAGACGGAATCAGATTCGATTCAAGCAAAGTCAAAATGCTAGCGCAAACGTCCGATAACTCAGTTTCGATCTTCGATCTGTACTCCTTGACGAGCACGACGTGTTCCTCGTTCTTCCGACCTTCTTCTTTCTGCTCGATTGAGGAAACGATCCGCCATGCCGCGCGCAAGGAACCGATCACGTTCTTGTAAGCGACGGAGAGAAGGTTTCGCTCCTCAACGGTCAGTTCAGCCGCCGGAGTCGAGCCAAGCACGAGCTTCTGCATGAACTGCACCATCTCTTCATAGCGTTCGGCTTGCTCGGCTAGCTTGGCTAAGTAAACGTATTGCTCGCGGCTCAGGTTGTCGGGGACAGTGGTCGCCATTTCGAAACTGGTGGGCTAGAGAGAGAAGAAGAAGAGAGTATTTTTTTTCTTTTTTCGTTCCTGTGGGTTGGTATTTTGGGGGCGCAGTGACCTGAGAGAGATTTTTTTATGTCCAGGGTGAGGAGGGTAAAACGGTAATTTGAGGGATGGGATTAGAGCAATTATTGTTCGTTGGTTAAGTATTTTTTATTTTATTTAAGCCAATAAAAAAAAGGGAAAAGAGGGGGAAAAGTTTAAGACTATTTTGGGTCAAGGAAAGTGGGTTTTTAGAATCTAATTTGAATGTATTAAGACTTTAAGACCTTAAGATTAAGACTTTAAAACGAAATTGGGCGGTTTTGGAGATAAGATTAACACCTGCAAAATTGGGGCCCAATGCCAGCTTGGAAGCAGTTCCAAGAAACCCAAAACCAAACCGAAACGTTTGCTTTGCGCTTCACTGCCGGTATTAAAGCATCGTCGTTTTGCTACCGTTGTTCAAATAATTAATAAATTTCCCCTTTGTCGATCCTAATCCCAAATCATTTTGGAGCAGGCCTTTGAATTGGGCTTAACTATCCGGGTTATATCGACAATGTGAGAGAGGGACTGGTTTAATTCGGATTAGGCCATATCTTCAATTTATTCTCTTACATATTGAAATCTGTTATAAAAGTGGACGAAATGTAAGATAAATAGTGCATATCAAATCTGCAGGATAAATAGTATATATCACTATCGATGAATAGTGCATATTACTATTCATGTATAAAATATTCAAACCGTGGGATCCACATGCAAAATTTTCAAACTTTACACAGTAACTTTTTCGTTTATAAAAGCACCGAAGCGCTGATGAAATAATGAATAAGAGATCAGCTCTCTTTCTTTTGTTTTCTTTTCTTTGATATCTCTCTCTCTCCCTTGATATCTCTCTCTCTCCCTTGTTTATTTAATTCTGATATACTTGCTTCTTGTTCCAATTTTAATTAACATACTTTCCACAACACGTTATCAGCACGAGCATTCTAAAGTGAAGCAAGTTTAAAGCCTGGTAAGTTCTTAAGGTTTGATTCCATATAAAAAAAATTATTTTATTTAACCTTTTTCTTTACACTAGATAATTTAAATTTTTTATTGTGTAAAGATTTACTTCTAAATATTTTTGACACCAGAAGTTGTCAACCTAAATTTGGCACAAGAAGTTGTCAACCTAATTGAGACCATTCGTTTCAGAATTATGGCAAATATTGAAAAGCCCAAATTCCAAATTTTGGATGTAAGTGGCAATAACTATTTGTCATGGTGTCTCGATATTGAACTGCATCTCCAAGGCCAAGGTCTAGCAGCTACCATTGGTGCAAATGGAAATGCTAATGATAAAGATAAGGCAAATGCTTTGATTTTTATCCGTCGGCATCTAAGTGATAGCCTAAAAGTTCAATATCTATATGTCCGAGATCCCTTGATCTTGTGGACAAGATTGAAATAGCGGTATGATCATACCAAAACTGTCATCCTCCCTCAAGCACAATATGATTGGCAACATCTGAGGTTGCAGGATTTCAAGTCCGTGTCCGATTATAATTCGGCATTATATGATATTGTATCACGGCTTGAACTTTGTGGTGTTAAGCTTACTGAGGTTGAGCTTTTAGAGAAAACATTCTCCACCTTTCATGCTTCAAATATTGTATTGCAACAGCAATACCGGCAGCGCCAGTTTAAAACATATTCTGAATTGATCTCAGTCCTGTTGACTGCAAAACAAACAAATGAGTTGCTGCTTAAAAATCATGATTTAAGACCTGCTGGCTCTAAGGCATTTCCTGAAGCAAATGCCGGCTTAAGTAAGAATGTTGGCCGTCCTAGATGCCGTGAGTGCAGGCATGGGAATTTTTTTCGTAAGGGTAGTGGGAGATTTAATCGTAATATAAATAACTCCCCACACAACCCTAAAGGTAAAAAGCTCATGAAGAAGCATGATGATAGTACCTGTCATCGTTGTGGAATGACTGGTCATTGGTCACGTACCTGTCGTACGGCCAGACATTTGGTTGATTTATACCAAGCATCCCAGAAGGATAAAAGCAAGCATGTTGAGACCCATACCATTGACCTAACTGAGATTGATGCTGAAGTCAATAAAGTTTTGGTCAATGAAAACTATCATATTCTTGGCAATGAAAAACCTTTTGAGGTTTCTGATTTCTTTTTATAATGTTGATGAAAATAATAAGTCATCAGAAATAGATACTGAGGGTTTTCATCTATGTTTTGCCATACCCTTGGATAATTATGTTACCAAGGAAGATATTAAATAAATATGGTCGTTAAAATCCGTGAGGTCCTGAAGTACCAAAGCGGACAATATCCACAAGCTGTTTGTATTTTGCATTATGTTATATTTTGCATCATAACAGTTGGTTTATATTTTGCATTATTAATAACAGTTGGTTTATATTTTGTTGGTTTATTCCATATTTGTTAAATTTGTTGGTTTATATCTTTTATTCCATATTTGTTGGTTTATATTTTGCATAATATTATTAATTTGTTAAATTTTATGGAACTTGACACCTGAAGTTGTCAAGATAAATGCAAATGAGACACATTGAGAAAAAAGAAGATATATGTTTCCTTGATAGTGCTACAACGCATACTATACTTTGTGGCAAACACTTTTTCTCAAATGTGATATTACGCAAGGCAAATGTTCAGACAATATATGGTCCTGTTAATATTATAGATGGCTATGGGACTGCCACAGTTATTTTGCCAAATGGCACAACATTGTATCTTGAAGATGCATTGTTGAGCGGTAGATCAAAAAGAAATCTACTTAGCTACAAAGATGTACGCCGTAATGGGTACCATATAGAAACAATTAATGAGCAAAATAAGGAATTACTTTGTATCACTTCCTACAAGATGGGCCAGAAGACCATCCATGAGAAGCTGGAAGCTTCTAGTATGAGATTATATTATGTCCCAATACGAGCTATAGAATCATATGCTACGATGCCCTGGAAACTTGTGAACCCTGATGTGTTCGGACTTTGGCATGATCGCCTTGGTCATCCAGGAGCTACAATAATGTGAAGAATACTTAAAAATACTCGTGGACACTCTTTAAAAGATACAAAGGTGTTGTTGTCCAAAGATTACATTTGTGAATCTTGTTCACAAGGAAAGCTCATTACTAAACCTTTCATGACAAAGGTTGATTATGAATCCCCTTCATTCTTGCAAAGAATCCAGGGTGATATCTGTGGGCCGATTCAGCCTGCAAGTGGACCATTTAGATATTTCATGATACTAGTGGATGCATCCTGTAGATGGTCCCACGTTTGCCTATTATCAACGCACAATGTGAACTTTGTTGATGAGGACAAAACTCCCATCCTCAGTGTGGGGTCATGCTGTTTTACATGCTGCATCTTTAATTAAATTGCGCCCCACCACTTCTCATTTATATTCCCCCTTCAGTTAGTCTTGGGCTAGTAGCCAGACATTTCATATCTTTGCACCTTTGCTTGCGCGATACAAGTGCCTGTAGCACCACCGCAAAGGACCAAAATGGGTCCCCAACGCCGTTTGGGCATTTATGTTGGGTTTGATTCACCGTCTATTATTCGGTTCCTTGAGCCATTGACGGGTGATTTATTTACCGCTAGATTTACGGATTGTTATTTTGATGAGACAATATTCCCATCACTTAGGATACCTAATGCTTCCACAAATGGAAAGCAGAAAAAGGTCTAGATTTTCTCATGGAATGAGAAAAGTTTGTCTCATTTAGACCCAAGAACACCTGAATGTGAAAATGAGGTGCAACGATTGATCCATTTACAAGCTATTACAAACAAAATGCCTGATGCATTTAATGAGACTGCTAAAGTTACAAAGTCTCATATCTCAGCTGCGAATGTTCCAGCTAGGATAGATGTTCCTGAAGAACCACTCAAAATGGATCTAAATGTCCCGCGCCTAAAGCGTGGTAGACCGATGGGATCAAAAGACATTATTCCTCGAAAAAGAAGGGGGAGGAATTTAGAATCTGCTCCAGATGAGTATAATTCTGCTCCAGATGAGCATATTAATCTTTCTGGAGGAAAGCAAATTGCACCTGAAGTGGCACAACATAATAATCAAAGAGAGAGAGCATATTGCCCCTGAAGTGGCACAAGTTCATGAGCATATTGCCCCTGAAGTGGTACAAACCCATGAAAAGATTACCAACCTTAGGAATACTGAAATTTCCATCAGTTATCATAATGAGATATGGGATCGAAATGAGATAATCATTAATGATGCATTTGCTCTCTTAGTTGCTCATGAGATTATGAATGATGATTATGAACCTCGGTCTATAACTGAATGCCGTCATAGGCAAGATTGGCCTAAATGAGAGGAAGCAATCCAAGCTGAATTGACTTCCCTTGCCAAACGTAATGTTTTTGTGCCTATTACTAAAACCCCCGACAATGTAAAACCTGTTGGATACAAATGGGTCTTTGTCCGGAAATGAAATAAGAAAAACGAGATCGTGAGGTATAAAGCACGACTCGTAGCCCAAGGTTTCCTGCAGAGGCCTGGGATAGATTATGATGAAACATATTCACCAGTAGTGGATATAGTTACCTTTCGTTTCCTTATAAGTTGGGTTGCCCAAGAAAATTTTGAAATGCGTCTTATGGACGTTGTGACGGCATATTTATATGGTTCATTAGATTCCAATATCTATATGAAAATTTTCGAAGGTTTCAAAATGCCTGAAGCATACACTCCCCGCAACTTATTCTCAATAAAGTTGCAAAGATCTTTATATGGGTTAAAGCAATCCGGCCGCATGTGGTACCAACGTTTAAGTGAATACCTGACTAAGGAAGGGTACATAAATGATCCCATCTGCCCATGCGTGTTTATTAAAAGATCTGAAACCGGATTTGCTATTATAGCAGTTTATGTTGACGACATGAATTTAATTGGGACTCCTTGAAGAGTTATCTGAAACTGCTGAATATTTGAAAAAGGAGTTTGAGGTTAAAGATTTGGGTAAAACCAAACTATGCCTTGGTCTAGAGCTTGAGCACAAAAAGAATGGAATACTTGTCCATCAGTCAGCATACACTGAGAGATTGCTTAGACGTTTTAACATGGACAAGGTTCACCCATTGAGCATCCCTATGGTTGTAAGGTCTCTTGACCCCCAAAAGGACCCGTTTCATCCTAAAGAATTTGGTGAGGATATACTTGGTCCTGAAGTACCATACCTCAATGCAATCGGGGCTTTGATGTACTTGGCACAGTGCACGAGACTAGATATCGCTTTTGCGGTAAATTTGTTGGCACGTTTCAGTTCTGAGCCAACCCGAAGACATTGGAATGGGATTAAATATATCTTCCGTTATCTCCGAGGAACCATTGATTTGGGGTTATTCTATTCTAAGAATACTACTAACTCTGGTTTAATAGGTTATGCTGATGCAGGATATAAATCTGATCCGCACAAAGCTGCTCCCAAACCGGTTATCTATTTTGCTATAATGATACAGCCATTTCTTGGTGTTCCACTAAGCAAACACTTGTTGCAACATCTTCCAATCACTTTGAAATTATTTTCTTCTATGAGGCCGGAAGAAAGTGTGTTTGGTTAAGATCTATGATATATTGTCCTGAAGACAGTATAATGCTAGTGGATTCAAACCGGTGATAGATTCTCCCACTATAATTTATGAGGATAATGCTGCTTGTGTTGCACAAGTCAGGGGAGGATATATTAAAGGTGATAAGACCAAACACATCTCGCCGAAATTTTTCTATACTCATGAACTCTAGGAAAGTCGACAAGTTGATGTTAAACAGATTCACTCCGTCGATAATCTTGCAGATTTATTTACCAAATCTTTGCCAACATCAACATTTGAGAAATTAGTTTATGGCATTGGTATGCGGCGAGTCAGTAAAGTGCAAGATTGAATTCCCCAGAAGTGGAAATGTTTAGATACTGCAGAAGTATCAATTTGTTTTATTTCAAGGGGAGCGATTATGGATATAAGTGCACTGTACTCTTTTTTCCTTCTGTCCTGTTTTTGTCCCACTGGGTTTTTCCGGCTTAAGGTTTTTAATGAGGCAATAATAGCACGTCCAAATAGGCCACTGAAGTAGGCCTACCTATATTGTCCTGAAGACAAATAAATTGTCCTAAAGACAAGCACATATTGTCCTGAAGACATATTAGATGGACTTAATTGTATTGTACTATTTTTCCCTTATGTTCGGTTTTTTCCCACTGGGTTTTTCCGACTTAAGGTTTTTAACGAGGCAGTACACGTCCATATTTTAATAGTGGCATTTGTCCAAGGGGGAGTGTTATGAAAGTGGACGAAATGCAGGATGAATAGTACATATCACTATAGATGAATAGTGCATATTACTATTCATGTATAAAATATTCAAACCGTTGGGCCTACACGCAAAATTTTCAAACTTTGTGCAGTAACTTTTTCGTTTATAAAAGCGCCGAAGCGCTGATGAAATAATGAAGAAGAGATCAGCTCTCTTTCTTTTGTTTTCTTTTCTCTGATATCTCTCTCTCTCCCTTGATATCTCTCTCTCTCTCCCTTGTTTATTTAATCCTGATATACTTGCTTCTTGTTCCAATTTTAATTAACATACTTTCCACAACAAATCCTGATTTTATCGACACACAACAACATTTTCTATATATAGCAACACATTTAGCTACAGTTATAATTTAAATGTATTTTTAAATTAAAAATCTATTAAAAAGTGTAGCCAACTTTTTATATACATTGACAACGGCTAGTTTAGTAAAAAAATTTTTTGCATTTTCACTAATGCAGTTTAGTCCGTGTATGTAAAAGTTTAATTGTACTTTTTAATGCATTTTTATTTGAGAAGAGCATCTAATTAAGTTATTAAAAATTTAAAATGTAATTTAAAGGCATTTAGATACAGTAATCTAATGGTAAAAGTCTCCACCAAGTCCCTCTATTGTATAAATATGTTCAATTTAGTCACTGTACTCTAATTTGAGTCAATTTAGTCTCTATGCTATTGAAAATAGAAAAATCCAATCTTTTCATATCACAGAATCAATTTTAATTGCTAACATTGCTGTTATAGGACCAATTTCTACCTTTAGGATTAATAACAGAGCAATAATATGGCAAGTTGAGCCATGAATTGATATGCCCAGTACTGATATGATATTAGTACAACACTGCACCTTAGTTGATGGTCTACCTTATCACATAAACGCATACTTTGTTCTGACATTTTAATGACCTGCTAGTGCCATGTCAATATCAAGCGTGCCAATTAATGTCTTAATTGACCCATCATATCCATGTTACTACCACATTATTAATTTTAATTACATAAATTAATCTTGTGACATGTAATAACTTAATTATTCAATTATCTATAGTATAGGGAATTAAGGGTTGTTTCTTTAATTCCTTATATTCTTCTTGTTTTGTCACTTGATTAAAATGATTTAACATTTAACTTGATCCATGAACTAGATAAAAAAAGATAAATTGATTCTTAAATATTTATTTTGGGAGATAAATCCCTTAGTGAATAAAAACTTAACGAAACCGTCAAAAATTAAAAATCACGACTTATTTTTAAATTAAAAATTTGACATGAAAAACTAAATCAATACCAAATAAGGTATTAAATTATTTTCATTAAAATTTTTCACTATTCAATGATCAATATGTTTCAAAATAAAAATTCGGATAGTAATCTTTTTGATATATTTCAAGATTAAATTCGATATTTAACTAAATAAAAAAAAAAAGGAATATACTCCTCATCTCGATAAGCTTTAGCAAATCATTGTGTCAATATTCCGGTTAAATCCCAATTTATTGGTCCAAGAGTCCAAAGCCCAGAGTCACAACACTTGCTATTGGTCCAAAGCAGGCTGCAAAAATTGCAAATAATGTGTCATAAGAATAAGATTACTTTCTACTTTTATTTGGTTGAGTTTAAAGCTGCCCCCTTTGTTACTACCACTAGCAAGTATCCGAGACAAATTAGAGAAAGAAAGGGCGCTTACTTTTCCACCAACTAACAAACTAACAAACCGGTAATGGTAGATTAGAGAAAGAAAGAGCGCTTACTTTCCCAATAACTAAGTAACTAACTAGTAATAGTAGATTACTTCCAATAATCAATCCTAACTAACAAGCAATAAAATGAACAAGGATGCATTGGACCATCGCTTTCTGTTAATTTCTCTAGCTTTCTATACCCAACAAACCTCAATAAGCTTATACAACATAAACCTGTAAGTTATCCATAAGATTGTCCTCATACTCCATAGCACTGCAACTACAAGCATTGTAATGAATGTACAGAAGGAGGAAGGAACCCGGTGCCCCCGCTTAGGTTAATTAATCCTAAAGTTAAAGACCGTGTAAGATTGTCTAAGTAAACATATTGCTTGCCTTGCTCCGCTAGCTTGGCTAAGGTTTCCTTTGGTAGAGTAGTGAGATTACAGTAATGATGGTGAAAATAGTTAAAAAAGGATGGAGATTAAAATAATACTGATGAGAATAATTATTGTATGATTAAGATTGAATATTAACAGCGGTGGACTATAACAAATGCCCTACACCGTTTTACCGAAGTAGACCTAAGTAAACGTATTGCTCACGCCTCAATTGTTAGGGACAGTGGTCGCCGTTTCGAAATAGATGGGCTAGAGAGAGAAAAAGAGAAGTTTTTTTTTTTTTACTATGGGTTGGTATTTTTGTTGTGGGAGTGAGGGTGGGGTTGGGTTGTCTGTGTGTGGGACCTAGGGGAGTTTTTTTATGTTGAGGCCGTAGAGGGTAAAATGGTAATTTGAGGGATGGGATTAGAGCAGCTATTGTTCACTGGTTGAATTTTTTTTATTTCATTTAACCAAAAAAAAATTATAAATTACAAGTATTAATGTCAATAAATTTTCTTCCTTACTTTTGTTTTTTTTTGGGTTCGTACTGAACAGACTGATTTAGTATCAAAGAAAGTGGGCTTTGAGAATCTGATTTAAAAATCTTAAGACCTCTTATGACCTTCAAACGAAATCGGGCGGTTTTGGAGATAAGATTAACGCCTGTAAAATTAGGGCCTAATGCCAGCTCGGAAACGGTGAGTTCCAAGAAACGCAAAACCAAACAAAAACAAAAGTTGTTAACCGAAATGTTCGCTTTGCGCTTCACTGCTGCTGGTATCAAAGCATCGTCGTTTTGCTACTGTTGTTTAAATTGTAACAATATATAATAGGAATATTTCTTTCGGCGGCTTTCGCTTTCGCTGGAAAAAGCAGCGTATCTAGAGATGATACATTTTCCCTTTTGTAGATCTCAAGCCCAATTCCTTATCGAGCAGGCCTGTAAAATTGGGCTCAAAATGATTTGCTTGCTCTTATGTGCCTTTTGGGTTAATAACAATGTGGGAGAGGGAGTTGTTTACTTTTAATTAGGCCAGATCTACGTATACTTGATCTGTATACTTGCACAACAAGTGTAGGAGACAAATATGATAGAGAAATAGAGCACTTGCATTCCCAATACCTAACTAGTAATAGATTAGCAGTTCCCAATAACTAACACAAGTAATAGTGGATTAGTAGTTCAGCGATCGGTCCTAGCAAACAAGTACTACTATCGACTACAACCCTAATTAGTAAAATGAACAAAGATGCATTTGACCATTGGCATACCCTCAAGATGGACAAGCATGAGATTTTACCGTTTTAATCATTTCTCTTGTCCTTTGTACACAACCCTTATAAAACATAAACAGGTCAGGTATCCATGCTACCGTCCCTCATCTAGCTACTTGCAATATCAACAACTCTGTGCCTCTCGGTTCAAGCATCGTAATGAATGTACAGAAGAAAGGAACTCTGTGCTCTATTTTTTAGGCTTACCAAATTGATTGCCTAATCCCAAGACCATTACATGTTAATATAAGGCCTTTGTAACGATTAAGGTACTCCTGCAGCCACCGCATAAAAGATTTTTAAATCCAAATTCATCCTAAATGGAAATATAATAAACATATTTCAAATTATGATCAGGTGATATTCTTACAATTAGGTCATAGTCATGCACATGCAACATCCCCTTGGTATCATATTCTTTTCTTGTGACAGGATTGCTGAGAACTATCAAACGACGGAACAACACCCAATGGTTAGTTTCAAAATAATTTTCACAAAGATGTCAGCACTCTTTACAGTATTTGTAGTTTTTTAGGAACCAAATTTCAACGGTTAAAATATAGCTTTAAGAATTCAATTTATGCTGTAAGACAGAAAGTGATCAGAGAGCCCTACTAGTCACCGTCTTGACAACGTCTAACCCTTCCATAGTCCTATAAGACCAAATCATGAAATAATTCCATAGATAACTTTCATAAATTGCACTTTGGACTAACAAATAACACCCAGTGCTGTTGTGAGGTGGTCAGAGGGGTGAGTACCCCCACTGACCATGCTACCACAAGGACCTCTTGGTAAGGTAGTAATTGTAAGAAACATATATGCACATATTTCATAGGACTAAGAAGTAACGCATCCTTGTTGAAATGTAGAAAAACAAAGAAATAGGTTATCTCAAACTAAGGATGACTCATGAAAAGATATAAAGATAAATTCATTTAACAATTAAAAGAACTTCCTTGTTCAAGGATATTTAAAACGAAACATAACCATATGAGCAAATACCATAACTCTCCTCAAAATAAAATCCACAGGAAGGTTATATATATACCATAAAATCAGGAACTGAAAAAACATTTAAAATTTAGCTAGATGCAATCCTGTAATGATCCAAACACCACTTTGCTCACATGCCGATGATACTTATCAATTATCATCCATCCTCGTCTTTTCTTTTCCTTTTTGTTTTGGGTAAGTATTAACCACAACCATGCTAATGTTGCCAATAATTATCTTGAACTATACATATGATGAAAGAATCTTTGAAGCAAAAATTAGAAATGCAGATACTGGAAATTTATTGGACATAAGAAAATGGTCCTCTCAAAAGAAAAATTCAATAACAATATGCAACATTGAAATTGCCAAAAGGAATAAAGAAGAAGTAGAGAGAAGACCCAGATGCAAAACTTTGCTCAAAAAGCAAGCAAAGGAAAAATTCCAAAGAGAAAGAGAGGGATTTACCCTGGTAAGCCTCGTTTATCTCCTGAAATTTGGAAGTGGCGCTATTTCCATCGTCCTTTTGCTTATCTGGGTGCCATTTCTGCAAAAACCAGCTCATAAGTGAAAAAAAAATACATTTTAAAAAATAAACTCAATTTAGCTTCCAAAAAAAAGGAAAAATAGAAAAAATAAAAAACGAACCAGCGCGAGATGGATATAATTGGAGCGAATGTCCTCCTCCGTGGCATCATAATCAACCTCCAATATCTTGTAATAATCCTGCATTTACACTACAAATTCCATAAATATACAGATTACAGAATTTAAAACTTACCAGAAAAAAGAAAAGAAAAGAAAAGAAAAGAAAAAGAGTAAGAAAACGTTTTATCTCTAGGAATTGAGGTAACCTTGGGCTTGGAAATAAGAGAAAGAAAGTTGAAATTGAGGTAAGAATCTTGCTCGGGCTGTTGGGGTTCTTGAGGAAGATGGTCCCATTCCACCCACATCGTCGCTATATTAAGCGCACGCAAAAGCCATGATAGATACAAAGAGGCGGTTGCTGCCGGTGGCGGAGAGGGATTGCTTTTTAAGAGACTTTTTTGGATTTAAGGAGATACTATAATTTGTTTGCGAAGAAGGGGATGGGTGGTCTTGTCTGTGGATCCTCAGCGTGCCGTGTACAGTGTAAACGACAATGTATAAGCATCTTGATAATTTTTCCTTTTACAAGAAAATTTAATTTTTTTTTTCACATTTTCTGAAAACAAAAAAAAAAAGGTGAACTTCCTAGACAAGAAGTAAAAGTCGAATTTTATTTAAAAAAAATTTTTGTGACGTTTTAAAAGATTTTTTTTGGCCGAAAAGATAAACGGTGAAACATACTTGGATTTTTCATTGAAAAAAAAACATACTTGGATTTCAGCTCCTTTATTAGTTCTTCTACACTAATCTATCTAAGGCTTCCTTTAACAATACTATTGCGCTGAGGTGAGAGGAATTTTGTACTTTCATGGGTTATATAATCACTTTGGATGCCCTTAAGTGTAAGTTGCGGTGAGATGCGATTGTCCTACGTAGATTAGAGGAAGCTACGGTGGGCAGCTGCAAGGGAAGGGCTGCAGTGAGAAATCTCATCGCCACCGCAGGTAATCGTACTGTCACCGCCAAAAGCAGTAGTGTTATCAAAGGGAGCCTAAGACTTCTTTCCTATAGTTGTAGGATTGGCTGCAATGATGCAAAAGTAACCCCAGTGGCATGACCGGCAACTGCAACCGCAGCTCATTCTCTCCAAACCAGTGAAAGAAAAAGCTGCAATTGATTGATTGTTTATTTAAAAAAAACATCATAGTAACTAAGGCTCCTTTTGTTAACTCTGGACGATTGCTTACGATGAGAAAAAAGCAGCCCTTGCTGCACGATCAGCCACCGCAGCTTAAGCGGTCAGCCACTGCCCCCCTCCCTATCCAGTGAAAAAAAGCTGTAATTGATTGTCCAGGTAGGACAACCTGACAGCAGTTCTAACAAACCTTTGGTAACACTTCTCCGGTGAAAAATTGAAAAAGACGATTTTTCACACTGCACCGAGTTAACAAAAGGACCCTAACTCTCCTCAGGTGAAAAGTTAAAAAATGTGTTTGGTTTTTTATACCACAACGATTTAATAAATGAAGCTTAACTTCATATTTTTATAGCTTTAATATTATTATTATAGTATAAAAGTAGAAGGATATAGCCCTTATATATTATAGAAAGATAGGGGGAATAAATGACAACCTCTATTGGCTCTTTTTTTTGTCCTTTGATATTTTATTTATTATTTTTCTTGTTTTATTTTTTTCTTAAAAAGTATTTTATTTTTTGCAAATAGCTACGTAGGGCTTGACTTAATTAAAGGTCACTGTCATCTATATAAACCCATTTGTTGGATTAGAATGTGTTAGATTTTACAAAGAAATTTGAAGATTTGAGTCTAACTTGATCTGCAATAATTTTATATAATTAAAAAATTCTTATTTAATTTTACTTTGATAATATGTTAAAATATTATATTATTATTATATTACTTTCAAACAAAATAACCTATTTAAATAATTATGTATGAACTTTTTACTTTATTTTTGTTACTTTTACTTACTAGCTATATAGGAATTTAATCTATTCAAAGATTAGAATCGTTCCTATATATGCATTAAAAAGGTGTTAGATTTATAATTTATTGTCAATAGTATCAAATTTATACTATTGACAATAATTTGAGGTCTTACAATTTTATTATCGTTAATTTTTAAATTTAATACTTAAAACTTATAAAATTTTTAAACACGTTTTAAATTTTTTTTAAATTTTAATTAAAAATTAAAAATTGACCCCGAGTAAAGTCCGGGAAACTTTTAGTATGCACCAAAAAAGACCGTATCTTTGAGGGGACAAAAAACATAATCGCAAATAATTGAATCTTTAGTGAAAATTAAATGCTTCATAGCATCCAAAACATTTTTTGGTAAATATGAGGCCATAAATATAAATATATAAATATGTATAATATTATATTATATTTTTTATATAATAAAAAGAACAGTATAGGTAGCTCTTTTTGTTGGAAAAAAATAGCTAGTTAATATAAATGTTGATAAAATTATTACAAGTAATAGACAGATATGGCAACGATAAAAATCGAATCAAGAAATATAAATCAATGTGGAAACTAAATATTATAACAATGACTAATTTATAAATAATAGCAAAAAACAAATTAGAAGCATAGAATGATGATTAAGTAAGGCGTCAATATATATATATATATATATATATATATAAACCATAAGAAAACCCCATCGCGATGCTTCGAATTACAAAAATAAAAATAATATAATACATGAAATTGAACTAATATGCTTTTTTAACTGTACATATAGAATAATCTATACATACATTTATTTTTATCCCCAAGAGAGCTTCCTTAAACTATCCAAATCAGCATTTCTTTTTTTATTTATTTCTCATGCTTTTACTCTTTAAATTGAATTTTATTCTTTTTCAAAAGACTTTTACTCTTCCTAAACAAGTTACATCTTATTTCAATGTAAACATTGAATTCAATCAAGAATGGAATTGAACGAGCAGTTTTTGGGTTGCCTAATTTTAAATAAACATCAGTAACCTTTTTTTTACTGTCATCTCCCAATCCTTCCTCCATTTGTTCTCCTTCCTTTTGGCAGATACTTCCATGGTCCTCCTTTCTACTTTCCATCTCTTCCATGGTCCTCCTTTCTACTTTCCATCTCTATTTTATATATTCTTTTTCTGTAATTTGATGTATTGTAGGGATTGAATAAATAAGCTTGGGGGTTTTCAATGGGTTGAGGATTTTCAATGATGATTTTTTTATGACTAATTCATTCATTTGATCTACATTCTTTATAGGTTTTTTTTTTTTAATTTTTCCTTCTTTCCTGTAATAAGAGAGGGGAAGAATAGAGGCTGAACTTAATTAAGATTGTTTCAAAAATTCTCTGGCTACAAGAACAATGGAATATTCTTTCGCTTTCCTTTTTTTTTTCACATAATAAGAAGTTCAAAAAATGTTTCAGGCTATTTCAAAAATTGATTATAGTCCATGAGGTAAGAGGTTTCAGACAGTGGTTGAATAATACAGAATAGAATGTCATATTGGAGATAGACGTGAGCATTGGAGGCGTACCGCACTCCCTCATGTTTCCAAGATTCAGATAATCACATAATCGCAGGTGTTTGTTTTTTTGTTTTATCCTTTTTTTTTTAGGTTTTTCTCTTTGGGTTTGAATAAGTCTTGGTGAATAATGTTATGGGTAAGATACGGCTGAATCTCTTCCTGCAGCAAAATCTTCATTGTAAGGCTTATCGTTGTACTTCTTCACTCATCAAAATCTTCTTTCTTCCATTAATTTTGATAGTATCTCAATTTATGCCTTGCTTTAACCAAGTTTATGCCCTTCCCTTTGTTAAAGCTTTGAGCTTGGCCATATATATAGCACGACTATAGCTTCATTCACTTCGATCAGGTTGCCATACAGTATATATAATATGTTGAAGTCATCAATTGATTAGTTAATACCCATTTCTTTGATTTCTTTATCTCTGTTCGTGTTTGGTTTTTGAGATTGAAAGTAAGGATTCTCATGGACTCTTAAATTCATGTAAAATATCAAATTTTGCTAAGAATGATAGAACGTATTTATATACCTTGAGTGATTTTAGTTTATTTGAGGTCAATATTCTGTGATATAATATAAGGGATATTGGAATTACTACATATATCATAAACTTGATATCAACTACGAGCTGTAAGAAACGGCTATCTAAAGTAAGTACTTAAAGTAGAGGAAATTGGTAGTAGTGAATATTGGAGAAGTAACATGTTTTACATAATTATTAATTATCTACTACTGTTATATGCTACTAAGAAAAAGGAAAAAGGAAAAAGGAAAAAGAAAAAAGGATAAGAAGGAGCTTGAATGACTCAAAGACTACTCCATCTATTCAAAGAGGGGATTGAATGCAGCCATGAATTGTTGCAAGCATTAGAGTTTCTACTTTTTACCCATTGTTTTTTGTTTTGGGGTTTAGGCATGTAAAATGACCAACCAAGAATAATTCAGCTTCCAAGCTTTTCCACCCAAGTTGACATGTCGACATTAGAGATTGAAAACAAGACAAAGAATTGCCGGACAGCTATTTAGAGGTTATTCCTTTTTTTTTTTTTTTCATTTTGTAAGCTTTTCTTGGTAGAACTCATATTCGTCTGTTGCATTATCTTTTTGAGCTAATTTTACTTTTAATTTAAGTATTATGTGGAATGCTTTGCTCATACATAGAATATACTCCATTCTCCATTATTTTTTGAAAAACAATTAGATTTATCGCTGAGCATTTTTACGCCCAAAAATGATATTAATCAATGACTAACAACCTTCATATGAAGAAAATCCTAGATTGTCGAAAAAGGATTTTTTGGAAGCTTGCAATTACTTCCTTAAGAGTTTTTTGAATTTTTGTTATTGTGACATTTGTAGTTTCTTAAGGTAGCAGTTTGATAAGTGACATTTCAATGCTCATGTCTACTTGGTTTAAGTTTGTTTAATTATGAATTATAAGTGATCTCCTATAAGAATAAACTTTGGTCGATTATCTACATTCCTTTACATGTATATCTATACCAAAAATGATTTATTTCTTCAATGCTTCCTTTTATCTATTCCCATCAGTGTTATGGCTTATTTCACAAATACTTCTCATGGTAAAGAAGAGGGGGGAAGGAACATTTCCTTTGCCACAAAACTTTAGCTTTTATAATTTATACTATGTATAAATAACACTGCACTGCACTGATATTTGATGTACCTGAAGCCTTTATTCGATATATACTATTTTAGCAGTTTATACATAACATAAACTCATGATAATTGAAAGATAATTAAATGTGATGTTATATACAAATTAATATCAAATTTCATTATTATGTTGTTTATATTTCATTATTATCTACCTAATTTTAAAAATACATAAAACTTTGTTTCAACACTTATAAGGATTATATTACATCGTTACGTAGACCCGCCGCGATAGCGCGGAGAGTAACAACTTGTAATTATAAAAGTAAACTCATTTTGTTTCGAGTTATAAAAATAATGTAATATAATAGACGAAATTGTATTTTTTTCATTATACATTGAATGTAATAGCAATTGTAAGAGAAAAACTCTCAAAAGAAAAATAATGATCTGGTGGAAGGTGATAGTAAAAATTTACGGGAACATTGATTAAAGGAGAATGAGCATTAATCTTTTAGTCACCAAGAAAATGAAACAATCATAAGCTTTTTAGTTATCAGGAAAAACAAATGGGCATACCACATAAAATATTTAACATAAGTAAATAATCAAAATTTTTCTTCAAAAATATTTTTTGATTAAATATTATTATATTTTACTCTATTTTTTATCCTACTTGATACTTTTTAGAATTACCATAAAATATTCTTTTCTTTAATGTTATAGATGCGAAATTGAACTATATTATATAAGAACTTTAAATGTATGTATATATATGATAAATTAAATAACATTTGAGGTAAATAATTTAAATATAATCAGAAAACCAAAAAAAAATTGAAAAGAAAAATTGTGAAAAATGAAAAATCATTTTTTTTGAGGGAATGAAAAATCAGAGGTTAAATGTATTTAATACAATAAAATTACAATGAATAATCTAAACCTCAAATTGATAAAGTTTAGCCCCAAATAAGAAATCTTTTTTTTTGTCACTATATATCTAAGAATAGTTTTGTCATATAACTTTTTTTTTGATAACAATTATTGTCATTTCAAAATTCGAAGTTACTTTTTAGTCATATTAAATGAGTTTAACCAGTGCCTATAGGCATTGGTTAACCAGACCTTTATTGATTATCAAGACACATTGTATATAAATACCTTGTGTTCAAAGTAAAATAAAATAACATACTATATTTTATCAAGATGTTTATCTTCCTTTTATTCGATGAATGCGAGTATTTAAATGCTATTATTATTAATTTATTTTTTGTATTAATTCCTCTTGATAGTCACATTTGGCTACGACTAATTTAAAATTAAGTTGCATTAGACTTTAAACGAGTGAAGTTTTCTCAATACCTATTGTTAGAGTGGAAAAATCTTACGTCGGTTGTGTTTGATCTGCCTGGGATCCTTATATTCAAGTTGGGCATCTTCATTTATTATTAATTGGTTTTAGGTTTGATGCTTAACATGGCATAAGAGCTCAAGCCTGTTTCTGTTGTCCCCTATCCAATTGTTCACATGTAGGCATGTCTGTTTTCGTTATTTCTCCTAAGCTACCACATGTAGGCCTGTCTGTTTTCGTGGTTTTTCCTAGACTATATGTGAGGGGGAGTGTTAAAGTTGAAAAATCCAACTTCGATTGTTTTTGACTTGCCTGATATCCTTATATTCAAGTTAGGTCTCTCCACCTATTGCCAATTGGTTTTAGATTGGATGCTTAACACTTATTTTCACCATCAAGAAGACTATTGATACCTAACTTAAAATATACACTGAAGGCATGTTTGTTACTCCGAATTGAATTGGATAAGATGAAGAGAAAAATTACATGTAATTTGTGGTATGATTTTGTAGTATTGACATAGATTTGTATTGTGGGAAAGATTATTTATAAGATGAATTACTCATCTGAAAATGGAAAAGATTATCTTATTCTATAAATAATCTTCCCCACAATGTAAACCTATGTCAATCTATGCCATCTATGTCAATACTATAAAATCACATTACAAATTACATATAATTTTTGTACTCATCATATCCAATCTAATTTGGTATAACAAATATACCCTAAATTACTTCAACTTGACCCCAACAGATATTGCTCAATTTATATTAAAATTTGAACTATGAATATGATTTAGCTTGACAATGTCAGACTTTGGTTATTGGGTTAGAGCATTGGGCCTGTTGGGCTGCCGATCAGATTTGCAGGGTAGCCTCTATTGCTCCTATAATCCTTTTATTGGGTCAGTGAGCCCAAATTTGATTTAATCATATACAGGAATTTATTTAGCAAAGAAAAGGAAAAAAGTCCTTCCTCTTTCTTCGGATAGATTAATCTACTATTATATCTAATACCTACAGACAACATCTATTAGATTAGATAAAAAGGCTCTTCACTCAGTTGAGAAGCCATTCTTTCATGATAGCTCGATGGCTATTACTATTTACTAGTTCTATGTTAGATTCAAATGTCACCTAATTCGCACAAAATCAAGTTTCTTTTTCTTTTTTTTTTTGAAGCCAAATCAAGTTTCCTTTTATATAAAGGCACGCATATTTTTGTAATAATAAAATTAAAACTTGTTATCACCATTAGTTTGTGCTAATGATAATTATTAAATTGAATAATTAAATTCGAGATTACAAGTTGGCTTTATTCCTTCTAATAAAGCTAATTATTATTGGTAGATTTTTTTTCCCTAAGTCCGCTTAAATCCAAAAAAACAACGGATTCTTCCATGTTGAAAGGGCCTTTCTTCACTTCGAATGGTCCATCCCTATTCCAAATATATTAGCTTCGGTCAAAACCAGGGGGGGAATATTCTAAGGGTATCCCTGTAAATATAGCCCCTTCGAGGCCACCACCAACAAAAGAAATTAGAACCCAACCCCCCAACCAACCAATCAACGTGTGAACCATATACGGCCTTCGCCCGCACGAGCCACCAGCCCACCATCAGAAACGAAGGGTTAAAAAGACAAAAAGAACCTCTCCCCAACTCAACTCCACAACAACACATAAAATCCCAAACCATTGCAGTTCATCGATTCTTCGTAAAAATATCAAACACCTCGAGAATCGAAGCCAATGGCTTAAAAGAAAATCGCTCTCTGTCTCTTTTTTCCATCGTTTTCGTCGTTTCGCTTTCACGCCTCTCTCTGTTTCCTTCAATGGCCTCTCTCTCAGGCCTATGCTCTTCTTCTCCTTCCTTGAAGCATAACCGAATAACTAAACTCACTCCTTCCGTTCGTAGAGATTCACTCGCATTCCCCACTCGCTCTAACTCGAGCTCTAAGCTCGTCGCCACTCATTCCGTCGCTCGTGAGATATCCGCCGATTTGTCCAAGACGAACAACGTCGAGGTTTTGAAGAAGGCGAATAAGGGAGGACTCGAGAAAGATCCTAATGCGCTGTGGAGGAGATACGTTGACTGGTTGTACCAGCACAAGGAGCTCGGGTTGTACCTCGATGTGAGTAGGATCGGGTTCTCCGATGAGTTCGTTGCCGAAATGGAGCCCCGATTCCAAGCCGCGTTTAAGGCCATGGAGGAATTGGAAAAAGGCGCCATCGCCAATCCCGACGAAGGACGGATGGTGGGCCACTATTGGTTGAGGAACGCTAAATTCGCGCCAAATTCATTTTTGCGGGTACAGATTGAGAACACTCTCGAAGCCGTTTGCAAGTTCGCTGATGACGTCATCAGCGGTAAGGTTAGTTTGGGCGGTTCCGTTTTAACTTTCTGTAACAGACTAAGTAGTGATAGATCGTCGAGGTTTATGCTGGGATTAATTTACTTTGCTTAACCCATATTTAAAACGATTGCAGATTAAACCTCCGTCTTCTCCAGAGGGTCGTTTTACTCAAATACTCTCAGTTGGGATTGGTGGTTCGGCTCTGGGCCCACAGTTCGTTGCCGAAGCATTGGCTCCCGATAATCCTCCTCTAAAGGTATATGATCAATCGTAGCCTCATGCATTTTGGAGTACTTGAAGTGAAATCGTCAAATTCGTTTCTCTGTTTAAGTAATACACCTTGATTAAAACTTGTATTAATAGGTTACATTTTAAACTAGTTACTTAATTATAATTGTGTATTAAATTTGTTTATTCTCTATGAGCTTTGAGGGCTTAGTCTGTTAAGACTAACGGAGCTCCTTATTAGTGTTTCTTTGCTAAAGCAATACTCAAACTTCAATTCTAAGTGGAGTGGCCTCTTTGTAACTGAATATGAATGATTTTAAAGTCTTGACTGGTCTTCTCTTTCTGGAATAGGCCGCTTATGTGTTGTTCTCTTAATTGGCAGATAAGGTTCATTGACAATACCGATCCTGCTGGAATCGATCATCAGATTGCACAGCTTGGCTCCGAGCTGGCTTCTACACTTGTAATTGTTATTTCAAAGGTCGGTGAGAAGTCATCCTTGTGTCCTTAAATATCTCTATAGTCTATATTGTTTTTGTTCTTCTTTAGGTACGTGTTTAATTGATCCAACATATGTTGCTTATCTAATATCAACTTATCTACTCAGAGTGGAGGTACCCCGGAAACAAGAAATGGTCTGTTGGAAGTACAGAAAGCCTTTCGTGAGGCTGGTCTGGATTTCGCAAAACAGGTTTTGATCTCAGGTTCTTGTTCTGCTTTTATTTGTTTTCCCTTGCATCAGAGTATGATTTAAAAATTTTAATTCTGCATTTCACTCAAGGTATGTTGTTATTGGAGGATATCAAGAGGCTTGATAAGTAGTGTTAGGTGTAGACAGTAGATATATATGCATGCCATTTTGAAGTACTTTTTCCTAAAATTCTGAAATCCTATTTCTGTCATCTAACTGACTGATATTTGTGCTGCCATCATGGCGGAGAATGATAATAGTGCAACTACCTCTACATCTGTTTTTTAATAAGTTTTCTTTCTTTTCAATAAAATAAGGGTTAATGTTTTTTAGTGAGCTTAATGAATTCTTCTGAGTTCTTATTTTTCAGATGCTTTCTTAATTTTAAACCATAATAGTTAATGTCATACTAGATTCACTCGGTAGGATCCCTCGCATAGAGACTTCACTTGGTATTTAGTTGTAGGTATGATACTACAGAATTAAGATGAGAACTTTACATTGTTGCCTGGATCTATTGTACTCTGAAAGCAGGTTTGGCCCTTCGTTTGATTCTGAACTTTACATATGTTTCTTACTTGAACTTATGCAGGGTGTTGCTATAACACAAGAAAATTCTTTGCTAGACAACACCGCTAGAATCGAAGGTTGGGTAGCCAGATTCCCTATGTTTGATTGGGTTGGTGGCAGGACATCTGAAATGTCTGCTGTTGGCCTACTTCCAGCGGCCCTCCAGGTAAGCAATTCGTGGATTAAACATTTAATGCAGTTATCAGTTCGCTTTCTTCGGTTCTTTCTAAGTAAGTATGACTGCAGGGAATTGACATAAGAGAAATGCTTATTGGTGCATCAATGATGGATGAGGCAACTAGGAGCACAGTGGTAGGCTTCATTGAACTTATGTATTGACTTTTTCTTGAGTATATTTGATGCTGCTTTGAAGTGATTGAATAGGGGAGGATTTTGTTGAATCATGATAGCTGTAACTTTTTCATGGTGATGTTGGGTACTTGTCTTCATTTCCTTGATATTGCCTATTTTCAAAAACTAAGAGTTTAGTTGGTAGTTTCTGAGAACGGGCTAAACTTGTTCATCCTGTATTCCAGCTGTTGATGCAGTTAAGATCTGCTGATTGATATGCATACCTCTTCCTCCTTTCTTTCAGCTTAGGAATAATCCCGCAGCATTGCTTGCTTTATGTTGGTACTGGGCAACTGATGGGGTTGGATCTAAGGTATTCAATTCTCAACCATATTGCAGATTTTATGATGTCCAAATTTTGTTTTGCTTTTGTTTCTCTTATTAATGGCTCATCTTGTTGGGTTTATGCAGGATATGGTTGTCCTTCCTTACAAGGACAGTTTATTACTATTTAGTAGGTATTTACAGCAGCTGGTTATGGAATCACTTGGGAAGGAGTTTGACCTGGATGGTAACCGGGTATGTTCAACTGTTTAAAATGACTTGTACTACTTCAGTGTAGGATGCATCCTGGAGACCACCATTGGTACTAGCAACCTCTTTGTACAAAATGCTAAACTGTAGGACTCACGCCAGTTGATCACTCACAAAACCCTAAATGGTGTATGCATTACTGGATAAAGCATATGAGCTGGTTTGACAGTGTTTTGTGTTTGATAATGAATATGGTTTTATGGGTGACCGAATTCCTATGGTGTTTTATATTCTCTTTCTTAACTGGAGCCATTTTAATGGAGCAAATGTTGTCACATATCGGCCATTAAAGCTTTGGCATAGCCATAAGTTTTTTGAACATGGTTGTTATATTGAGGCGAAATATTAAAATTTTGGTGGTTAGGCACTGGTTAAAACCATTCATCACCTAGTTATTATATTATTGAAAGATGAGAGACACTTTTTATGTGTTGACAATAGGATGGATGCTAAATAGGAGATTCATTTCAAGTTTTGAGAAACCCTATTGGAGGGATTAGTGTTAGTTCAACAAATTCTGTGCTTTAGCCCAGCAGTGCATATAACGTACGATTTATTTCTATCAAAGCACTATCAAATAGTCAACTTCATTGAAACTGATCAACCTGTATCCAAACATTCATTTATGATGGAGCATGCATTTTGGTATTTGTGATCTTTGAATAGAATAGTTACCTGCTGATAAAGATATTTGAGTTGATTTCTACAAGTTTGGTTCCGCTAAAACACAACTTCTTAACTCATCAGGTAAATCAAGGAATTAGTGTTTATGGGAATAAAGGAAGCACTGATCAGCATGCGTAAGTTTTCGTTATTCTTTTTGAATTTGTTTGATACCGGTTGATGTAAACAATGGTCAGGCCTGATGCAACTTTCCATGTTTTATCAATTTTATAGATATATTCAACAACTGAGGGAGGGTGTGCATAATTTCTTTGTGACATTCATTGAAGTGCTACGTGATAGACCCCCTGGTCATGATTGGGAGCTTGAACCAGGTGTTACTTGTGGTGACTACCTGTTTGGAATGCTTCAGGTTTGAGAAGTGCAAGTTTTCTAAACCAGCCAAATTTTCCAAATGTACTTATGTTAAAGGCTGTTAACATTTGCATTTACATAACCTTGTTTGTGTAGGGAACAAGATCAGCTCTATATGCAAATGAACGAGAGTCCATAACTGTTACTGTCCAAGAGGTGACACCTAGATCTGCTGGGGCTCTCGTAGCACTTTATGAGCGCGCAGTTGGATTTTATGCCTCCCTTGTCAACATTAATGCTTACCATCAACCTGGTAAGTATATGTTTGATCTTCTACTTAAGAAACTTAATTCTTTAAGTGAACTGAAAGGTATATTGTTTGGTTGGGTCCTACCCTGCAACCTAGCTGTTAAATGTAAATGTTCTTTGTTCAGTTGTTGATCTGATTGGTCTTTGTTTCTATATGTTTCTGCATTTAATTTTCATCTCAGGTGTGGAAGCCGGGAAAAAGGCAGCAGGTGAAGTATTAGCTCTTCAGAAGCGAGTATTGGCTGTGCTCAATGAGGCTAGGTAAGATCCTTATGGTGGGGGATTTATTGTGCAATTTATCTAAAAGGACCTAATGTCCTTATGTATGTTTAAGGAATCTATGCTTCAAGTAAGCAACAAACCTAAAACAGCTATTTGCAGGATTTTCCTTTTTTAGAGTAATTTCAGCTACTGATATTCGACCTTACTTTTGGGCCTTGTGGTCCGTTTCCTCTCCTTCCTCTTTGGTTGAAGGCTTGATTGATGACCTCCAATGCAATTCCCTTTTTATGCTCTGTTGTATTTTTGTGTCATCAGGCTTTGGATGCTTGTGTTTGTTTGACTTTTTCGTTTTATTGTTTTGTTTGCTTTTGCTGATAGTGTTTTCTGTTTCACTTTGTTCAGCTGTAAAGAGCCTGTGGAACCATTGACGCTTGAAGAAGTGGCTGATCGTTGCCATGCTCCTGAAGATGTATGCACATGATACCATTCAAAACACTTCATACATGGTGCATGGTGAAATGTTATGCTAACCTTCTTTGTTTTATGACTGCAGATTGAAATGATATACAAAATCATTGAGCACATGGCTGCCAATGACAGAGCACTAATTGCTGAAGGCCATTGTGGTTCACCCTATAGCTTAAAGGTTTTCCTCGGGGAGTGTAATGTAGATGAATTGTACACTTAAGTTCAACAAACGAAGTTCATCTTTCAGATCTATGCCTGTACTCTCGGTAAGAGAAAAAAAGAGCTCCAATAAAATTGGTTTACCATGTATCTCGTTTTTCCTGGGAACCAGGTACTACCTCTTGTGGCATCGTTGAGTTAGAAATAAATATCCACAGTTTTATTGTTTGTCATTTGAAGGATAAACAGCAAAATTTCCAGTCTCAGCCTTTTGATATCTATACTCCTGACATTAAACTTGTTTGTGAATCCCCAAGTTTTGGTGTAGTGCAGTTTATCCACAGTTTTAGTGTTAACTGCGTTGAAAATGAAAAATTCAAATTTGAGTTGAAAATAGATCGCAGTTTTACACTATTACTGGACCATGCCACTTCTTATCTTCCCCATTAAGATTCGATCGAACGTGGTGGAAGATAGCTTCAAATATCAGATTGGGTTTTTGTTTTCTTAGGCTTGGAATACGCCCATCAATATGGTGAGTGTCCACCTTACCAGCATGATGCTCTTTGGTTGTTTGCGTGCTTGTTTTTCTCGCAGTCAGGTCAGCTGATGAAGAGGACCATTCTACTCATTCATCCGATGGCGATGAGACCATCACTTCAAATTTTCATACAAAGGGTGGCCTAAGATTTCCCGAATACAAATTTTCCTTAGTCGCTCAGCGAAAAGAAAGCCAACCCAATGCAAGTGACGTCATTTTCCATGCTTTGAATTATTATCGAGGTCGTCAATTTCCCTTTCTTTTTAAGACAACAGGTAGGTGAGTACCTTAGGTTAGGTAGCGGGGGCGATCTTCATATCAAGAAAGCCGGTTCCCACCTCCCCAAAAAACTAACCCTTACCATCTTACATTCTTGGTTATGCTTCTAACCCTTTATAACATGATTAATAGCATTGACAACTCTATTAATTAACCCTTTTCTTCAAGTCATCAATCATTCTTTGCATGCCTGGCCCCTTGAAGAATTCCGATTTCGGATTCGAATTTTTTTTCATTTAAACATGAGATCGTACTACATCAATTACTGAATTAGCTGAAGCATCAGGATTGTTTTTGGAAAAACAAAACAATTTTCTGGGGAGTGGAAAAAACAAGTTGAATATTTGAATTTGGACACATCTTTGTTGAGAAGAGAAAAGTTTTTCTATAACAAATTTTAAAAGAAAAACTCCAAGATCTTACTGCAATAGCAATACCTGCTGTTTTGGTATTGTCTCCTCCATCTGCAGTGGACTCATGTCTCGAAATTCTGGCCCTTCAATTGCCAAACCATCATCTGTCAAAATTCCACATTCTCTTGCTATAGCTTTAGCAGTATTAATGTTGTCTCCGGTGACCATCCGCATAGTAATCCCAGCAGCTAAACAAGTTTTCACTGCTTCCTCCACCCCAGGACGGACGGGATCCTTAATTCAAATCACAGCTATGAGCGTATAGTCATCTACAGGAATGCTGTCCACATTAGAAGTGTCTCTTCACCTCTTCCCATTTACCTTTTCCCAGAGACTTACATTTTTTACAAAAAATTGAGATCCTTACGGTTCTTTGCTTTTGCTTCTGGACTTGGAATACATTACTTCTTCCTCTACTGCTTTCTAATTTCTTCCTTCCATGCCTGGCCAATCCAGATCCCGGAAGCATCCATTCACTCCTCCAAATCTGACATTTTCATTTTCTCACCTTAAAAAAAGGTTCATTTCAGTTAAACCTCTGTGTTTGGTAGGAAGGAAATAGGGAAAAAAGAAAGGGTGTAGAAAGAAAGTGAGTGAGGAAATACAACTTTCCTTTGTTTGGTAGGATATAAATACACCTAAGGAAAGAAATAGGAAGGAAATGAGAGAGTCAATTTCCTTAGAAATAATTTCCTTCCAAATTGAGAGGAAATAGAAGGGAAAAAAGTGGTTATTGAGTCTAACAAATAAAAATGACTATTACACCCTTAAAATTTATTTCTAATTACAAAATTTACAATTACAAGTAAAAGATATTGAAAGTGAATTTTTAACTAAAGAGTAAACAATGGTAAAATGGTCATATTAATTAAAATAAATTTTCTTTCTTTCCTATTTCTTAATTATACCAAACAAAGGAAATAATAAATTTTTTTCTTTCCTTCTTATTTCTTTCCTTACTACCAAACATGATGAAGGAAATATAAATTTATTTCCTTTCCCTACCTATTTCCTTTCCTCACCTATTTCTTTTCTTTACTATTTTCTTCCCTCCTACCAAACATAGGCTTAATGCCTGAGTTATAGAATAAGGACACGCTTTGTAGTCCCAATAGAAGAACAAGAAGCAACATTGATAGTTGTGCTTCGATTTGCTTCCATAGGAAGCTGACAAAGTCACATGCTACTCCTAACCAAAAAATTGGGGTAAATTTTCTCTCACTATATTGGAACCGGAAGTTATAGGTTAAAGGTTACACTCTGATTTCTATATTTTTATCTAACGATCTTTATTAGTCAATTCAGATCTATTGGTCACGATTCAAAGTGACCGTTTTTGACCGTATTACAAATAACCGTACTGCAGCAAGCACCGGAAGAGAGCCCGCGATAATATTCTTTTTTTCTAACCATTAAAAAATATGGTTGTCCATGTTTGTATAGAGTTGGCAGGAGCCTTGGGATCTGTGTGTATAATAATGTTTCCGCTGTTTGCTAGCAGAAGATTGAAGACTTACCAATGAATATTATTGCTGGAAAACTTGGCCCTAGGAGGAAAGGGCAAAGGGCCATTAGTGAAACTGATTCCACTGATCCGCCTTTGTCTCTGCTGGAAAATAAGAAAGGTTCCAGAACCAACAAATATTTAGGGTAGCCCGTAGATTTTTCAAGTTTCCCGGAATTGGCGTATGTACGTACTGTTAGGTCCCAAATCCCAATCAATTAACTATCCAACCAATAACGCATGCGGAAGCATTCTCAAACAATAAAACATTCAAAGAACACACAAGAATTAACGTGGTTCGGCACTCAACTTACCTACATCCACGGATGAGAGAAAAGATCCACTAGTTATAGAGATTACAATCAACAATCATTCAATCAATCTCATAAGCACTCACTCACAGTCCTATCTAATCAACCAATCAAACCACAAACCCATCTAAACAATCTTGAGCACACTCGCTCGGTTTCTAACGATTAAACAATTATACACACCCATAATTATACACACCCATAGGACCATCCCTTTGTCCTATAGGGTGTCTCACCCCATAACCTTATAACTCTACTTATATCTTTCTCCCATACCAACCCTTAATGAGACTCTTACTATTTATATTCACCCAAACTTGGTTAACAAGAAACCCTATTCCTATTAGATTTCTTGGCCCACAAGTCTACTTACCCTTCAAGCAATATCCCTAAAAAATCTTCCAATCAAATCTTTTAGGGATTTGAGTTACCAACCGTAACACGTACGTGTTGTTGCTCCAAGTATTCTAGTCAGGCAATGGCATTGCCTAGTAAAAAGTTATCCTCTTTACTGACGCTGTCTATTGCATAAAACTTTAAGATAGTCCTTCAAATTTTATAATAGAGAAAATGACTTACTTCTTTTACTAATTTGTTTGCCTAATCTAATCTTCCATTATTGTTTTCCCCTCCTATTCTAAGCACTTCGTTGAAACATGGGGTAAAGCAAGTAATTAAACATTTATGTATTTTTGAATGATTATCTTGTGGTTATTAGGTCCCTCATTTCCCCAAATTTCTAGTGAATAAAACCATTTGTAATCTCCTAAGTCCTAATAGACGAGCTACTGTTTAACTTTGAATAATATATGCGACCTTTTTGTATTTCCTTTTTTTCCACCAAAAAAATATATATTCTACTTTTCGTCTGTTCTCTAGTGGTTTTCCTATCCTATGTAGCTTCAAGCTTCTCAGAAGCCCTCAATTGATCTTTCCTAAACATTTCCTCTCCACCAACACTTAATTTTTTGGTTTTGACAAATGGTTGGAACTCATTCCACATCATATGGTTAGAAAATCTAAAGTAGGTAAAGTGCTCATCATACTTCTACCCAAAAAAAGGTGCTCATCATACTAATAATATCCACCCATAAGTAATGATTAATATAATTAAGCAAGTGCATACAAAGCTAAGCCAACCCAAAGCATAATAGTATATATAATAAAAACTCAGTAGTATGAGATAAGTTTAATAAGATAGGTCCTACTCCTTCATAATAAAAGTCTAGTCCTACATGATATATATATATATATAAGTAAAAACCAACAGGGGATGTGGGTGTCACGGACCAAGGCTTTTGATGGTTCGGGCAAGCCTAGATGCGGGCAATAACAGCACGAGGTATGGACGCACGAGAGGAAGTGCGGCCACAAAGCCTAGATGCGAGCAATAAAGGCACGAGGTGTGCGCGCACGAGAGGAAATGCAGGCACAATGATGGGGTACGGGCACATCTGCTTGCGAGCAGACGGATGTACGAGCACAGCGCGCGGAGCGGGCGTGAGTGTGGGCAATCTGCAAGCTAGTGTGGGCAAGCTATCGAGAGAGTCCGGGCAGCAAGGCATGCGGACATGGGCACTTTACTTGGTCAGAACGAGTGCGGGCAACTAGGCTCGGCTACGGGCACTAGATGAGCGCATTGGCAAACAACACGCACGGGCGGACAGTGTGCGCGGGCATCGATGATGCGAGCAGTCGCCATGGTGTGAACACAGGCAGCCGCCATAGTGTGGACGCGGGAGACGGGCACGTCACGTGCGGGCGACGGGCATGCCGCGGCCAGAGTCGGGCACGCCATGCAGACGCAGGCAATTTCCTGGTTAGCCAATCTAGAGGGTTCTTGAAGAGTCTAGAATGTGGGGAGCCATCTTGAAGAACCTAGAAGCATATGCAACTTGTGCAAGTGATGCAAGTTATGCAAGTTATGCAAGTCGGACAAGTGGTGCAAGTTGGCCAAGTTGGGCAAGTTGGCAACTTGCATGACAACTTGTGGAAATCTTTAGATAGATGTGAATAGGCATTATCTAGAGAGATAAGGATAAGCCTTATCTAGAATGAGTTGGATGAATCTAGATAAGGATAAGTCTAGGTGCAAGTGGCTAGGTTTTGCCATTTGGCACGGTGTGGTGTTGACACTTGTCATCATGGGGATAATGACAAGTGGCGTGATATGAACCACACATTGAGGAGGTGGAATGTCTATATATAGGGGTTACCTCCCCCCATTTGTAACATGGATTGCAAGGGATTATGATAGGTATCCATAGGTTGCAATGGAGTTGTAATGTTGGAAGAACACTAGGTTAGGGAGAGTGAGATTGGCTATGTACTCTTGTACTCATTGAGATTAATAGAGTTTCATTTCCCTAAATTCCTAAGTTCTCCATCGTTACTTCTCCATCCTTGCTATTCCATCCCTCCATGTTCACTTCCCATCAATTAGGCTAAGTTTCATATACTTTAGCCGTGAGAGTAAGGCTGACTAAGGCAAAACTCGCAAGTAGTTTATTTTAGGCCGCACGGGGCGAGATCCTAAAGAGTAAGCCTGTGACATGGGGGCTTGCTTTCTCAACCATCAATCACTCCGTCAATGCATTTTCTGCATCTTCAAGCGCGTTTTGGAGTAGGTTAGTCATGTGCTCGCACAATTCAGCCTCAATACGCAGAAGTTGTTCCCTGTCTTGGACTGCATCCCTGTGAGGCATAATTTGGTGGCTAACTCTGTGAGACGGGGCTAGGATGTCACCTACATACAAATATAATTAAACATAATTAAACATATAAAGTGAAGTATTAAAATATATAAAACCATCAAAGTTAAGGAAAGATAAAAGACAAGTTGGTATCTTCTATTAAAAGATACCTCAGATCTGATCGCTCTGTCAGCTTGCTCGATTGCCTCTTCGACTGCGTCTTCAGCAGTGGCAAACATCTCCTCAAACTACACAATCAAATTAGAATTTAAAGAAAAATCCCTACATGTTTGTGTAGCAAATAGAAATTAAATAGAAACTATAATCGGGACTTAAATTTTTCCACTTGATCATAAGAAATAAGCTCAACTTAATTGGCACTTTTATATGCAATATTAATAAAAGGGACAATATATATATATATATATATTTTTTTTTACCGCTTCAAAGTGGGCTCATTCTTATCATTTGATCATTGAGATAGATTCTACCAATGCTTTGAAGTGGACTACCCAACCTGAGACTGCACCATGGAGGCTTAGAAAGATTGTGCTTCAGATTGAAACTCTTAAAAACAGAATCAATCATTGGTCTATTCAAAAGGTGCCACGGAGTGTTAATAATGAAGTTGATTCACTTGCAAATGAGGGGGTTCAAACACAAGTGGAGTTGTTGATGGTTGCTAACTGAGGAGACTATTTTGTGGTCTTGGACATTTTCCCTCACTTGGTGTTTTTTCTTGAGTTTTGCTGCCTTTGTTGCTTTCGAACCTCGCTGATGCTCTTGTATTTTTGAGATTTGTTTTTTGTTTGTTGTTTCTTTGGCTGCTTGTGGTGGTTCTTGTTTGATTTGCAGGCCTTGAATTTTGGTGTGTGCTTTTGTAAACTCTTGTTCTTTGGCAGCAGTTTGAATAAATTTTCTGCTCTTGCTTTTCAAAAAAAAAAGTCATTCCATATCATGTAATCAATTTTAATCGCTAGGATTACTGTTATAGGATCAATTTCTGCAATTAGGATTTCTAACAGGGTAATGACATGGCAAGTTAAGGCATGAATTGGTATGCTCGGTATTGACATGACACTGATATGGTACTACATGTCGATCTATGGTTTGCCTTATTATAGATACTGTTGCACCAAAATCTCCCTTGGCCGATCTGTCAGGCCGATGAGGTGGTTGCTGGGTGTGCCAGTAGCTTTTGTAACGAAAAACAACAAAAGGTAGAAATAATGCGGGTTCTTGTTCAAAATCACAGTCAAACTGTTTTAATCATTGAACAAAAAGGGAATTTCTTCAATAAGCAAAATGTATTGGGAATCACTGCCCGATTGAATGTCAACGAAAGTTTGAACAAATGAAACTGGCCCATGGAAGGCTAAATAAACTCTAAAACACTTAATGATTGGAAATGTAATGAAAATGGCTGAAAGGAATAGGACTAGAACTAGAACTAGAACGATCTTGAAAAGGACTTTGGTTGTCAGAGCAAAGGAAAAGAAAATCGAGGCAAGCTTGGGCAGGGTATAGTCTAGTTTCTCTAAAGAAGTGTTGATGCCTTATTGTTTCAAGTTTCTCACTTTTGTACCCATGCCTGGGCTGATATCTCGGTCCTGAAATCATGCTGTCCTGAAATTAAATATCTCGGATTAGAACACGAGGCATATTCCCTAACTGATCATACGCGCGCTTTTTTCTCTCCATGATTATTGTGGCTATTAATTCCCAATTGAAGCTTGCTAATTCTTTGTCAAGGCTATCTACCAGACCGTTCATCCTTGAATGTTTCACCTTGCGCAAAAGCCCCATTGCCTCTTTTTTGGTCTTTCGGCCCAATTTGTAAGTCATTGTGTAATCAATTCCTTCTTAGGCCCATTAGCCCAATTTTACAAATTAGGGTACAAACAGATAGACATGCACTATTTTGATATTTTAATGACCTGTTAGTACTACGTCAGTACCAAACATGCTAGTTAATGTCTTAATTTATCCCATCATATCCATATTACTACAACATCACTAATTTTAATGACAGAAATTGATATTGTGGTATGTACTGACTTAATTGTTTAGTTTTCTTTAATATAGGACTAAATTGACCTAAATTTGAGTATAAGAACTAAATTGAATATATTTACATACTGCAGGGACTTAAGGGGTACTTTCACCAAAAAAAAAATTGTTATGGTTGAGAATGTGAAATTTTTTTTTTGTTTCAAAAAATATGGAAACAAAAATTATGCCAAATATTATTTACTTTCCAATAAACTAGTGCTTAAATATTACTTATCTTTCAACACACTCAAGTGGAACTTTCCTAAATGAAATTTTCATGCAACTCAACAAGAAAAATGTTGTGATGTATTAGAAAAGATTTTCTAATTTGGTATGGTTGATTTTACACTTTTGCCCTCCATCTCGCAACCGCGCCTTCTTCTTTTCACTTTTTTAGGTTCATATCAATTCGAGTTTACTCCAGAAGTTTAATTTTAGTTTTTATCATAAATGTAAGATGCAAATATTAAAAATATGATTTTATAAGTGCGTTTTGTTTACTCCTTGACGGAATGCCAGTAATTTACGCGTTACTATATTTCCATGGCCTAATACTGAGGATGGAAAACCACGAGATGACTACTTATGGAATGGACATGGCAGCATCAACAATGAGCTACGAAGCTTCGATGGGTATACATGAACCATGGTGTCACCTAGATCTTTTGAATTTCTACAGCATTTTTAGTTTGTTAAGGTTCTTCATCGGTAGAAAAGGTTCCCTTGCTCGGTCTCCCTTGCAATTCCAAACACAGGCTACAAAGAAAGAGGAAGAAATTAAAATAAATGAACCCTATGATTCTAATTACAGACACAGACTACAAAGAAAGAGGAAGAAATTAAAATAAATGAACCCTATAATGAAGGAGAAGATCGGATTTGATGTCATGTTAAAAAAATCTGATTAAGCTTTAAAATTATTACTTCTAAAAGTATATTCTAGCATGTTAAACTCACTCTTGTAGTTTTAAAGGAGGAACCAACGTGATAACATTCCCCTGTTTCAAACTCTCTGTTTTCTGCTTGACTTCATCGGAAAGGCATGGACTTTAAGGTGATTCAAACTTATGCTTAACTTGTTTAACAAAACTAAGATAAGAAACGAGGAAAGACACTTAATTAATCGGAAAGGCATATCTTTTCTAAGACAATTAAAACTCTCTTTTCCCTGCTCCAGCATAAACTCGTAACATAACTTTTGCTTGAATTGTTTAACATTAACTAAGAAACGAGGAAAGAAACAATTAAGATGTTTTGCATAAATAAGAGAGAGGAGATAATGATGATGACCTGCAGCTCTTAACTAGACTGCATTGATCAAATCATTTGCTCTCCAAATCCCATTCACAGGAAGCTCCATCCAAGCCATTGAAAATGTCGCCGTCAGAAGCCAATTATGGTACTGTCGACTATTGGATGCCGTGCCATAACATCTTACGTCAGGATGCATACTACAGCAAGCGAATACGTGGTTTGCTAACCCACTTGTTTCCCTTCCCGCTGGACAAGAGAACGATGTGCACCCAATAAATAACACACGGTTATTCAAACTATTTTCATAAACCCAACGCATCTTAGAGAAATCAAACTTGAGGAGCGGTTTCGAGGACTCTAAATTATCCCGACTCATCAGTAGAAGGTCTCCATCAGACACAATGAGCTTAGCATATTTGAAATCAAACCCTGGTGGCCACTGGCCCTCCCCATTCAGTATGGTCCACTCTTCAAGTTCAACATTGAAGGCACCCAATTCACCTCCTGAGAAAACACAATAGAAAAATCCACCTGCATAGGCTGCATGAACCGCAGACTTATAAATATTATAGCCGAAACCAATGAACTCAAAAGTCTTGCATGAAATGTCGCCGGGAGAACATATGCTGATACAAATTTTATTTTTGTGCCCAAGCAATTGCAAACTGAAGATAACACACTTCGGGGAAGTATCATCCAAGCTAAACGTTGCCACATCAAATCTCGTATATGTAACTTCTCCTGGAGAATCCGGAAGTTCAATTACCTCGCGTGTGAACGGACAGTACATAAAGAGCGGCAAATTTCTGCCCCTTGGAAAATTGCCCCAGAAAAGAAGCCACCCACATGATGAAGCACAAGGAGTTGCATTAAGAAAAATCTGACACTCTTGCCCTCTGACAGCTTCTTCCGCTACATGTTTTCTCCAAAGAGGAGGATCAATCAGCTTGCACTCCCCGTATATCTGACCATTATAAGTTGGACGCCAGGAAAACCTCATTGCCCACGGGAACTTATCAATAGTGGGAATTCGACGGGTCAGAACTGACCAAGACTTGCAAACTGCTCTTATACGGATTCGATCTATCAAACGCAAACGCCCAATGATACGTTCAATGATGTCAAGGGGGAGATCGGACAAACTCGGCAGCTGCTGCATCCGTCCTACTCGCTGCTGTCTCTTTGAATTAGGCTTGCCCTCTCGTTTTTGAGTCGAGCAGGAAGCTAGTACGCTGCGTGATTTCTTGTTTCTAAACCTTTTTCTTCTGGTAGTCATCTCTCTCCCTCGGACGCGACGATTACTGATTCAAAATTAAATTTGGAGGTTAGGGTTTATTCTCCTTCGCCTAATTCTTTCTCTTCTAAGAGTTTTGCTATGACAGAAACAATGATGAGAATGGAAAAAAGAGTATAAAAGGTCGGAAATATTACCTAGTTTAATAAGCTCCTACCCGCAGCCTTCCGCAATCCTAATCCGAATAGGTTTCAGTCTCCACGTCCGGGGCGCAAAAGAGTAAACTCGAACCCGAACCTCCCTCTTAGTATTTCATAATTTCGGGTCGGATTGGCGTTTCTCTGACCCTTCAACAGGTTCAGGTTTGGACTAGGTCGCCCATACTAGCCCCAAAAAACGAAGCCCAGTTTAGTCGCCCCCCCAACAAAAGGTGAATCTGAGTGAGAAAACCCTAAAATAGGAGGTTGGTCTGGATTTTGCAAAACAAGTTTTGATCTCAGGTTCTTGTTCTGCTTTAATTTGTTTTCCCCTGCTTGAGAGTATGATTTAAAAATTTTAATTCTGCATTTCACTCAAGGTATGTTGTTATTGGAGGATATCAAGAGGCTTGATAAGTAGTGTTAGGTGTAGACAGTAGATATATATGCATGGCATTTTGAAGTACTTTTTCCTAAAATTCTGAAATCCTAATTCTGTCATCTAACTGACTGATATTTGTGCTGCCATCATGGCGGAGAATGATAATAGTGCAACTACCTCTACATCTGTTTTTTAATAAGTTTTCTTTCTTTTCAATAAAATAAGGGTTAATGTTTTTTAGTGAGCTTAATGAATTCTTCTGAGTTCTTATTTTCAGATTCTTGCTTAATTTTAAACCATAATATTTAACATCATACTAGATTCACTCTGCAGGATCCCTCCCATGGGGACTTCACTTGGTATTTAGTTGTAGGTATGATACTACAGAATTAAGATGAGAACTTTACATTCTTGCCTGGATCTATTGTACTCTGAAAGCAGGTTTTGCCCTTTGTTTGATTCTGAACTTTACATATGTTTCTTACTTGAACTTATGCAGGGTGTTGCTATAACACAAGAAAATTCTGTGCTAGACAACACCGCTAGAATCGAAGGTTGGGTAGCCAGATTCCCTATGTTTGATTGGGTTGGTGGCAGGACATCTGAAACGTCTGCTGTTGGCCTACTTCCACGGCCCTTCAGGTAAGCAATTCGTGGATTAAACATTTAATGCAGTTATCAGTTTGCTTTCTGCGGTTCTTTCTAAGTGAGTATGACTGCAGGGAATTGACATAAGAGAAATGCTTGTTGGTGCATCAATGATGGATGAGGCAACTAGGAGCACAGTGTTAGGCGTCATTGAACTTATGTATTGACTTTTGCTTAAGTATATTTGATGCTGCTTTGAAGTGATTGAATAGGGGAGGATTTTGTTGAATCATGATAACTGTAACTTTTTCATGGTGATGTTGGGTACTTGTCTTCATTTCCTTGATATTGCCTATTTTCAAAAACTAAGAGTTTAGTTGGCAGTTTCTGAGAATGGGCTAAACTTCTTCATCTTGTATTCCAGCTGTTGATGCAGTTAAGATCTGCTGATTGACATGCTTACCTCGTCCTCCTTTCTTTCAGCTTAGGAATAATCCGGCAGCATTGCTTGCTTTATGTTGGTACTGGGCAACTGAAGGGGTTGGATCTAAGGTATTCAATTCTCAACCATATTGCAGATTTTATGATGTCCAAATTTTGCTTTGCTTTTGTTTCTCTTATTAATGGCTCATCTTGTTGGGTTTATGCAGGATATGGTTGTCCTTCCTTACAAGGACAGTTTATTACTATTTAGTAGGTATTTACAGCAGCTGGTTATGGAATCAAGGAGTTTGACCAGGATGGTAACTGGGTATGTTCAACTGTTTAAAATGACTTGTACTACTTCAGTGTAGGATGCATCCTGGAGACCCCTATTGGTACTAGCAACCTCTTTGTACAAAATGCTAAACTGTAGGACTTATGCCAGTTGATCACTCACAAAACCCTAAATGGTGGATGCATTACTGGATAAAGCATATGAGCTGGTTTGACAGAGTTTTTGTGTTTGATAATGAATATGGTTTTATGGGTGACCGAATTCCTATGGTGTTTTATATTCTCTTTCTTAACTGGAGCCATTTTAATATACTAAATGTTGTCACATATTGGCCATTGAAGCTTTGACATAGCCATAAGTTTTTTTTATCATGGTTGTTATATTGTGGCTAAATACTAAATTTTGGTGGTGAGGCACTAGTTAAAACCATTCATCACCTCGTTATTATATTATTGAAAGATGAGAGACACTTTTTATGTGTTGACAATAGGATGGATGCTAAATGGGAGATTCATTTCAAGTTTGAGAAACCTTATTGGAGGGATTAGCGTTAATTCAACAAATTCTGTGCTTTAGCCCAGCAATGCATATAACGTACAATTTATTTCTATCAAAGTACTATCAAATGAGTCAGCTTCATTGAAACTGATCAACCTGTATCCAAACATTCATTTATGATGGAGCATGCATTTTGGTATTTGTGATCTTTGAATAGAATAGTTACCTACTGATAAAGATATTTGAGTTGATTTCTACAAGTTTGGTTCCGCTAAAACACAACTTCTTAACTCATCAGGTAAATCAAGGAATTAGTGTTTATGGGAATAAAGGAAGCACTGATCAGCATGCGTAAGTTTTCGTTATTCTTTTTGAATTTGTTTGATACCGGTTGATGTAAGCAATGGTCAGGCCTGATGCAACTTTCCATGTTTTATCAGTTTTATAGATATATTCAACAACTGAGGGAAGGTGTGCATAATTTCTTTGTGACATTCATTGAAGTGCTACGTGATAGACCCCCTGGTCATGACTGGGAGCTTGAACCAGGTGTTACTTGTGGTGACTACCTGTTTGGAATGCTTCAGGTTTGAGAAGTGCAAGTTTTCTAAACCAGCCAAATTTTCCAAATGTACTTATGTTAAAGGCTGTTAACATTTGCATTTACATAACCTTGTTTGTGTAGGGAACAAGATCAGCTCTATATGCAAATGAACGAGAGTCCATAACTGTTACTGTCCAAGAGGTGACACCTAGATCTGCTGGGGCTCTCGTAGCACTTTATGAGCGCGCAGTTGGATTTTATGCCTCCCTTGTCAACATTAATGCTTACCATCAACCTGGTAAGTATATGTTTCATCTTCTACTTAAGAAACTTAATTCTTTAAGTGAACTGAAAGGTATATTGTTTGGTTGGGTCCTACCCTGCAACCTAGCTGTTAAATGTAAATGTTCTTTGTTCAGTTGTTGATCTGATTGATCTTTGTTTCTATATGTTTCTGCATTTAATTTTCATCTCAGGTGTGGAAGCCGGGAAAAAGGCAGCAGGTTAAGTATTAGCTCTTCAGAAGCGAGTATTGGCTGTGCTCAATGAGGCTAGGTAAGATCCTTATGGTTGGGGATTTATTGTGCAATTTATCTAAAAGGACCTAATGTCCTTATGTATGTTTAAGGAATCTATGCTTGAAGTAAGCAACTAACCTAAAACAGCTATTTGCAGGATTTTCCTTTTTTAGAGTAATTTCAGCTACTGATATTCGACCTTACTTTTGGGCCTTGTGGTCCATTTCCTCTCCTTCCTCTTTGGTTGAAGGCTTGATTGATGACCTCCAATGCAATTCCCTTTTTATGCTCTGTTGTATTTTTGTGTCATCAGGCTTTGGATGCTTGTGTTTGTTTGACTTTTTTGTTCTATTGTTTTGTTTGCTTTTGCTGATAGTGTTTTCTGTTTCACTTTGTTCAGCTGTAAAGAACCTGTGGAACCATTGACGCTTGAAGAAGTGGCTGATCGTTGCCATGCTCCTGAAGATGTATGCACATGATACCATTCAAAACACTTCATACATGGTGCATGGTGAAATGTTATGCTAACCTTCTTTGTTTTATGACTGCAGATTGAAATGATATACAAAATCATTGAGCACATGGCTGCCAATGACAGAGCACTAATTGCTGAAGGCCATTGTGGTTCACCCTATAGCTTAAAGGTTTTCCTCGGGGAGTGTAATGTAGATGAATTGTACACTTAAGTTCAACAAACGAAGTTCATCTTTCAGATCTATGCTTGTACTCTCGGTAAGAGAAAAAAAGAGCTCCAATAAAATTGGTTTACCATGTAACTCGTTTTTCCTGGGAACCAGGTACTACCTCTTGTGGCATCGTTGAGTTAGAAATAAATATCCACAGTTTTATTGTTTGTCATTTGAAGGATAAACAGAAAAATTTCCAGTCTCAGCCTTTTGATATCTATACTCCTGACATTAAACTTGTTTGTGAATCCCCAAGTTTTGGTGTAGTGCAGTTTATCCACAGTTTTAGTGTTAACTGCGTTGAAAATGAAAAATTCAAATTTGAGTTGAAAATAGATCGCAGTTTTACACTATTACTGGACCATGCCACTTCTTATCTTCCCCATTAAGATTCGATCGAACGTGGTGGAAGATAGCTTCAAATATCAGATTGGGTTTTTGTTTTCTTAGGCTTGGAATACGCCCATCAATCTGGTGAGTGTCCACCTTACCGGCATGATGCCCTTTGGTTGTTTGCGTGTTTGTTTTTCTCGCAGTCAGGTCAGCTGATGAAGAGGACCATTCTACTCATTCATCCGATGGCGATGAGACCATCACTTCAAATTTTCATGCAAAGGGTGGCCTAAGATTTCCCGAATACAAATTTTCCTTAGTCGCTCAGCGAAAGGAAAGCCAACCCAATGCAAGTGACGTCATTTTCCATGCTTTGAATTATTATCGAGGTCGTCAATTTTCCCTTTCTTTTTAAGACAACAGGTAGGTGACTACCTTAGGTTAGGTAGCGGGGGCGATCTTCATATCCAGAAAGCCGGTTCCCACCTCCCCAAAAAACTAACCCTTACCATCTTGCATTCTTGGTTATGCTTCTAACCCTTTATAACATGATTAATAGCATTGACAACTCTGTTAATTGACCCTTTTCTTCGAAGTCATCAATCATTCTTTGCATGCCTGGCCCCTTGAAGAATTTCGATTTCGGATTCGAATTTTTTTTCATTTAAGCATGAGATCGTACTACATCAATTACTGAATTAAATGTTCAGAAAGCTCGCAATAATGGACTCCCCTTAAGAGGGTAGAGGAAATAAAAATGTTTATCTTTACAAGCAACGACCTTGTTCGAATATTTTTCAAATTAAAGCATACTCAGTTGTTTCTCTCTCTCTCTCTCTCTCTCTTATTGCCGTCAACATGGAATAAATGACCTTTGCTACTCCAGCTAAGATCTTCACTATCAATATGGGAACAAAACCATATGGCCTAAGACAATCCAAAAAATTTTCAAATTAAAAATCACCCAATGTCAAAGGCAAATCACAGCCGTCCATCTAACATTACCTAAGACTATAATCCACGACCAAAGTGGTCAATCATGTGACTTTTGTCTTGTTCCTATTATTATTACATCCCGAATTATATTTAGTTGGAGAAACAAAAAACAAACAGCGACGAGATTAAACTCCTTATACGGCACAAAAGTAGTAGAGTAAAAGAGAAAAAGCTTGTGTCTGGTCCGTTTGGGACCCACCGAACCATGTGAAACTGAATTGCAAACTATAGCGGGAAATTTTAGAGTAACCAGAAAATGAAAAAGGCGTCCCCACTTACAACGTTCGACTATTAATAGTACTTTATAATTAGAGACAAAAAAAATATAATAACGGAGTTCCTCCTTGCCACGTCAAACTCACCCGTTACTCTTCTGATCACTTACCTCCCACCCACGGCCACCTCGCTACGTGCGCTTTTTCTTCGTACCTTTTTTAGTTTTTACACTTTTTTTAGAGCACGTTTACTATTTTTCTTTGGAAAGTTATTATAGGGAGAGCGATTTTATAGAAAGTAATTCTAGAGAATCATTCTCAAGAAAATCATTTTCTCACCCTCCTCTCTTAGAATCACTTTCCCTCATATGAGAGAAAGTGATTCCAATAGGAGCCCGTTTGGTATAGGGATTTTAAAAGGGTAGAAAGTAAAGTGATGGAATCATTTTCTATAGTTTGGTTTGTTTTAAACTATGGATTTTAAAAGGGTGGAAATACTTTCTTTGGTTTGGTATATTTTAAAATTAGAGAAAGTGGTGATTCTAAGGGAGGAGGTGAAAAAATGATTTCTTAGAGAGTGATTCTCTAGAATTACTTTCTATGGAATCACTCTCCTTAGAATAACTTTCTAAGGAAAGTACCAAACGGGCTCTAGAAGCACCACTTTCTCTAGTTTTAAAATATACCAAACCAAAAAAAGTGTTTCCACCCTTTTAAAATCCATAGTTTAAAACAAACCAAACGAAAGTGATTCCATCATTTTACTTTCCAAGGAAAGTAGATTAAAATCCTCATACCAAACGGGCTCTTAGATTCATAAGATTTCCACTAATTGAACCCCAAACGGGGTCGTTTTGAACTGAATTATCAGCATACAATTGAACCGACGTAAGAAATTCTGCAATAATATAAAAATAGAAACCCGATAAAAATATTTTTTGCAGAGAAGCTTTGGATTTCACTGTGTTTTCTCTCTCTCTCTCTCTGATTCGGAGCTGAAGAAAGCTTTTGAGCGAAGCAAAGCTTTTCCTTTTTTCCTCTTTTCCTTCTTGAATTCGGTTAACTGTTTAATATTGCTTTATTCGAAGCTGATCTCTTCACTGGACTTTCTCTGTCAATTTCTCTGCCTCTGCTTCTTTCTAAAGCTGAAGCTGTGTTAGCTAGCTTTGAAACTCTGAACGCCGTTTCTTATGTAAGTGTCTGTCGTTTTGCTTCATACATTGTTTGTTTTAGTTACTGATTTACAAGAGATTTTGATTCTTGACAATGTCGGTGTAGGTGAGAGACAAGACCAAAGGCCCTAAAAATCATGTTCACTGAAGGACTTGACAACAATGCCCTCAAATGGGTTCGGGAGGTTGTTTTTATTTTTGTTTTTTTCTGTAAATTTTGTTTTCTTTGATTAGAAATTCTTATTTCTTCTTTTCATTTTCACCAGAAGGAACTTCCTTATTCCAATTCTAGCTTAAGACCACGAATGGATCCAATTACCAATATCCGTTCTGGTGGCCGGAATTTTGGCTTACCGCCGCCGGCGAAATTCAGAAGTGGCCACTTGCCGGCGACTGCGATTCCGGTGACCTCCACTGCTTTGACTGGTGACGACGACAGTGTCTCTGCTTCTGAGAATGACGTCACTAGTGACTCAGAGGAAGATACTGTTTATGGAGGGAGGTATTCTCTTGATTCTTCTCCGCAAGATGAAAGGATTACCAATGGAACTGCTGGTAGATATGGAAATCCGGCACAAAGGCAGCCTCGATATGCCACTGCCAGTGATTACAGCTACTCAGATGTTAGTTCGTCAATGGAGACATTAACTGGAGGGAGAGGAGGGCCTTTGAGGGATAGGTTAGCGAAAGGGAATGCGAGATATCCTATTGCCAGGGATGGTTTTACAGAGGAGGATGAGTCTTCAGATTCGGCTGGTAGCTCTGAGTTTTCCACTACTCAAGTGGGGAGTATTAATGGTAGAATTCCTCGGGGTAGGGCTTATGTTTCGGAAGGGTATGCTTCCAGTGTGCCTTCTCGGGTTGATGTGGACAGGACAGCTGGAAAGGTTTTCTCTACTGAAATTTTGGTTTGAGTTCTTCAATTTGAGCTTGAAAGCATTGTCTCATGAGTTTTAGATTGAATAAAATATGTATTGCTCTTGCTGAGTTGGGTTCTTTGCAGGATATAAACTCTAGAAAGCTACAACATGAAAAGTTATCGGATGATGATATTCCAAGTGCACCACCAGTTTCTAGTTCAGCTCAGGAAGTTAAACATGATACCAAGCACATTCCAGTGTCTGAAATACATACTACCCCTTGTGCAGCAGATTCACACAGTCCAATGACATTCAATTCGATGTCTGGAGTGAAGCCTGAACATAATATGGGCAACAGGAAATCTGACGAGTTTGTAAGGTTTGTGCTATTATTTTGCTTAGACTTACTGAATACACTTGATCTGAAAGCTCATTAATATGTTCAACTACAGCATATACAATCTAGTGCTCATTATTATTATTATTATTTTCTCTTTGTCCACAGAAATGGTGTCGGTGCAGAAGCAGCCACGACATCTTCAAGTGCTTATCCAGCTCGCATCCCAACATTTCATGCTAGGTATATCTCAGACAAGATGAACTCCTATAAGTTCCCATTGACAACAATTGACCTTTGTTCCTGCAGTTTATTCTGTTTACTAACTACGCTAAGTTTTTGATAATGTCAAAATCAGTGCTCTTGGACCATGGCATGCTGTAATTGCTTACGATGCATGTGTTCGACTTTGCCTTCATGCTTGGGCTAGGGGTTGTATGGAAGCTCCGATGTTTCTGGAAAATGAATGTGCTTTGTTACGAGATACATTTGGGTGAGTTTCATCTCTTTCTTTGTTCTTCTAAAGAGGTATATAACCTCTCACAGTGTTTTATAATAAAATGGTTTGTCTTGCTTGCCTATTTATTTTCCCATCTTATTTCTTGTTCATTTATTTCTGAAATTCCTGTATGTGTTGTATGTAGGCTTTTGCTTGTGCTTAAGCATAATTAGTTAGGGTCAAAATTCGTACATACTACTTCTATACTCAGGTCTTATAGCAGGATCCATTTCAATGGCCATTAGAGTTGGTGATCCTGCTAACATCTCCAAATGCAAGTTTCTAACAATAAAAAATTTTAACAATTAGAGTTAGGCAGGTCACCTAGTTTCTTGGTTCATTGTCTGGGATTTTAGCTTGAATTATTCAGAACTGAACTTCACTTAGTTGTTAGTAAACACTCACAGCTCTATCATTTCCATTTTTTCCTATAAAAGCTTTCATAATGTCTGGAAACCCCATCAAATAGAACATCTACACTGCATTTGCCTGCAGCCTTTTTAATTGATGAAAATGCCATCAATAATCCCACAAGGAAATGATTTAAAGATCTTAATCCTTCCCTCATTTATATCCTTCATTAATCATGTAGGTTTTGACATTGTTTATGCTTTATAAATGAATATGCTTTGTGGTTCTATTGTTTCTTTATTTATTGTTTTTATTCCCAAGAATTTTGCTCTTACTTCCCTCAAAATTTGCTTGTGGACCATAGATTACAACAAGTCCTGCTGCAATCAGAAGAGGAACTAATGGTGAAGCGCTCTTTGGAGCTTACCAGTGAGGCAGCTGCCCCAAAACCTAAGAAAATTATTGGCAAGATGAAGGTGCAAGGTAAGTTTCCTATCTAAATTTGACATTTTCATTTTTTAGTTGTCTTGGATATCCTAAAATATTCTTGTTTGCAGTGCGCAAAGTTAAAACAACCCTGGAGCAACCAACCGGCTGTAGTATGTCATCTCTTAGTCTTAGGGCACCAGTAATTAAGCTGGAGACCATCCGGTATAGCTTGTCCAATTTTCATTCAGCACTCGCTTCCAGGTGGCAAGCTCTTAGAAGGATTCGTGTTGCACCTCGTTTACCTGCAAATGGTTCTTTCTCACGCCAAAGCTTGGCATATGTGCATGCCGGAACTCAGTACATAAAACAAGTATCTGGACTGCTGAAAATTGGTGTGACAAGTTTACGCAATAGTTCATCATCTTATGAAGTTATGCAAGGTATGTCTTTTCATAACCCTTGCTTTGATGGACGGTTAACTGGTTTTCACAAATTACCATCCTCTTTAACTCGATTTCTCTATTTTAGCTGTTGTTTAGACTTTGATGGATGCTTCCCTGCTGTGCTAAAAACCATAGATGCCCATATCATATATCCCAATCATGTAACATCTAGTTCCTTATAGTTCAACCATGCATATACTTTGTCAAAGATAGGGTTTTGCATGTGTGAGGATTGCTTTAAGGGCATCCCTGTTTATTGAACTTTTCGTAATTTAAACAATCTAACTTACCTATTAGTATAGCTTGGTATTTGTTCCTTTCATGTATCTTTCTTCGTTTTATTTATGAATCAGTCCACACTTATTTGTTTCTCTTTATTTTTCGTCATCCTTTAGTAGAAACATACTCATGCATGCTAAGATTGAAAAGTTCTACTGAAGAAGATGGGATAAGGATGCAACCTGGATCTGGTGAAACACATGTCTTGTATGTACTGTTCCCTTACTCTGCTGCTTTCATCTCTAGATTTCTCTTAATATAGTTACTGACAAGATAGGTACTGGCAACTCTTGCAGCTTCCCAGATAGTTTGGGAGATGATCTAATTGTTGAAGTTCAAGACTCCAAGGGGAAGCATTTTGGCCGTGTCCTTGCACAAGTTGCTAGTATTGCTGAAGACTCGGTACTGCTTCAAATACTGACATTTGTTCTACTTAATTTGCTATTTTAGTTTACTTGCTAGAGTGCTCATGTGGAAGTTGGATGCAGGCTGATAAGCTGCGTTGGTGGTCCATTTATCGTGAGCCAGAACATGAACTTGTGGGCAAGCTGCAGCTCTATATAAATTACTCAACTAGTTCAGATGATAATAGTCATCTCAAGGTGAACTAGTCTTGATATGCTTAAATTTTGCTCTCTTTTTTTCTTGTTCTTTATGTTCAAAACATTTTTCATTTAGACTCTGTATTCCCTCATGAAGTTTGGTTATTGTTTGAAATAAAGAATTAAATTATTTTTAAAAAGTTCTATGATATTAATTGGATTTTCCTTTTTCTTCTAGTGTGGTTCCGTAGCTGAAACAGTTGCTTATGACCTTGTCTTGGAAGTTGCTATGAAAGTTCAACGTTTCCAGCAAAGGAATTTACAGTTGTATGGTTCGTGGAAGTGGCTATTGACAGAGTTTGCATCCTACTATGGAGTTTCTGATGTGTACACCAAACTACGGTACTTGGATTTATTTTTTTTGCCTTTTATGTTGAGTGTTGCAATTCATATTTTGCAAGTCTGTTGTTTTTTTTTTTTTATGGGCCAATAACATTTGGTTGCCTAATGTAATTTTTGACAGATATCTTTCCTATGTAATGGATGTGGCTACACCTACTGCTGACTGCTTGACGCTGGTGCATGAATTATTAATGCCTGTTGTCATGAAGGGCCACAGTAAGAATAATTTGAGCCATCAAGAGGTATCATGCTTTTTGACGTTTGGTTATAATTTATGTTATGTTATCCCTTCTTTTTCTAACAGAACAGATATTTCGCTGTTTTACCAGAACCGAATTTTGGGAGAAACTAAAGATCAAATCGAGCAGATTCTTTCCCTGGTTTTTGAGAACTACAAATCACTTGATGAATCATCATTCTCGGGCATTATGGATATTTTCAAGCCTGCAACAGGGCTTGCACCACCTGCACTTGAACCTGCTGTCAAACTTTATACTCTTCTACATGACATATTGTCTCCAGAATCTCAGACAAATCTGTGTCATTATTTTCAGGTTCAGGATATTAATTTCCTTAACACTGTTACCCACTTATTTTCTACATGCCTTACCTCGCCTTTCTAATTTGATAGTGGTATCAATACAGGCTGCTGCAAGAAAGAGATCAAGAAGACACTTGGCTGAGACTGATGAATTTGTTACCACCAGCACTGAACCCAATTTTATGGACCCTGTTGCAATGTCTACTGCTTACCAGAAGATGACGTGCCTTTGCATGAACATCAAAAATGAGATATACACTGATATTGAGATTCACAATCAACATATACTTCCCAGGTATGTTTTCCTTTCAGGTGATGTTTGATTTGTTTTGAACTTGCTTAGAAAATAATTTCACTTATGTAATGGAGCATGACCAAAAATTTAGTACTAGCTGATATTCCCATTTGATTTTAAGCTAAGCATTGATGTTGATACTGACATATTATTTACTATTGTTGGGATAATCCACAAATCTGTGAGCTGTGTTCCACATCAGACAGTACGGTCACGACACAAGTGTGTTATCATTTGATACGCTTCAACTATATGCTTTTCTTTACCATTTTGCACATAGATTGTTTATATAACGCATCTACTTTTGACCCCCTTATACCCAGTCATACTGTCATGGTAAACAATATGCTTAAACTAACTGCACTGCTAAACAGTTACTTCCTGAGTGGTATATCTGATGTCGTATGCAATATTAAAGTTTCTTGCTTCTTTTGCAGTTTTATAGACCTGCCAAATCTTTCAGCATCTATTTACAGCACGGAGCTTTGTGGTAGATTACGTGCATTCCTTCTGGCATGCCCACCATCTGGCCCTTCGCCACCTGTGGCAGAACTTGTTATCGCAACAGCAGATTTCCAACGGGATCTTGCCAGCTGGAATATAAGGTAATACCTTTGGTAACAAGCAACTACAATTTTGTATTATTATTATTATTTTGTAACTGTTTGAAATCATTTATATTTTCTTTCCAGTAATGTGAAAGGTGGAGTTGATGCAAAGGAGTTGTTCCACTTGTACATCATGATATGGATTCAAGACAAGCGGCAATCTCTACTTGAGTCATGTAAACTAGATAAGGTACATTCTTTAAGCCATAATTTTCCTAAAGATAGATAATTTCATATGGCAAATGCTTACTGTTGACCCAGATGTCTTAGTTGTAATTTTATAAATAGTGGGGCCAAATTCATTTGAGTCAGGATGCTACCTTTGTCACTCTGTCTAGGCATGTCATGACTTCGCATATTATTATTATTATTAGTTAGATGATTAAAACCAAAATCCACATATCAAGAAGTGCTATATTTTATCTTAGAAGCGGCACTCCTATTTGAGGAATTTTTTTCATGTAAAAATGTCTGAAAAACTGAAACTAATCTGCTTGCAGGTAAAATGGTCAGGAGTTAGAACACAACATTCTACAACTCCTTTTGTTGATGAAATGTATGAACGCCTGAGGGAGACCTTGAATGACTACGAAGTGATCATCTGCAGGTGGCCTGAGTATATTTTTGTGCTTGAAAATGTATGTTCTGTCCGCTCATTTTACTTTCTCTTCTAGTCCTCATGTTCCATCTCATGCATTAGCATGCAAAAAACATCATGCTGCTCTTCCAGAAATTACCTTGTTTTAGACAATATATGTATATGGTCAGATATCCAGCTCCTAGTCAAATATCTTTTGTGGTGGTGATCTTCCAATCAATCACAATTCACAACCGCTTTTTAAGTTAGGTAATAAACTTATTTGTGATATTTCTGCACCAGGCTATTGCTGATGTTGAGAAAGCAATAGTGGAAGCTCTGGATAAGCAGTATGCAGATGTTCTATCTCCTTTGAAGGAAAATCTGGCTCCTAAGAAATTTGGCCTCAAGTACATGCAGAAACTTGCTAAACGATCTGTATGCTCCTATACTGTTCCTGATGAGGTGAGCCATAGATATTTTAGTCAACCAAATCCTTTGGATTTGCATGCTTATTTAGCTTAAAAAATTTGATTGTTCTTTTCAGCTGGGCATTTTGTTGAATTCAATGAAGAGGATGCTTGATGTCCTGCGTCCCAAGATGGAAACCCAGTTCAAGTCATGGGGTTCTTGCATCCCTGATGGTGGAAACACAGCCCCTGGGGAGCGCCTTAGTGAGGTCACAGTGATGTTGAGAACAAAATTCAGAGGGTGCCTGCAAGCTGTTGTTGAAAAACTTGCCGAGAATGTGAGTTCGTTTTCTGAAGGAATAGTGCCCTTTTAAATTTGTCTTGTCTGGTATTGACAAAAGAAGATTAAATATAGCTTACAGATTTATTGGTATTGCTGACCTATCATTTTATTTGTATACTGTATTAGTCAGTCTAGTCTCTGCATTCTATATGGAGACTGTATTAGTCAATGGTATATGCACTTGAAGTTTCCATGTTTCCTACTCGATCAATTTGAATTTGTTTAACTGATGTTTTGCTTATCAGTTATCATGTGGAATTGGTTATTAGTTTCTCCCTTCTATTTCGCCAGACCAAAATACAGAACTCAACAAAACTGAAAAAGATTCTTCAAGATTCTAAAGAGACGGTGGGAGAGTCCGATATACGTGGCAGAATGCAGCCATTAAGAGAACAGCTGACAAATACAATAAATCACCTTCATACCGTTTTTGAGACTCAAGTTTTCATTGCAATCTGCCGATGGTACTGGGATCGGATAGGGCAGGTAAGTTTTAGGTGAATAATGCTGTAAATTGTTTTGAATTTTGCAATCCAAGTTAATAATTTTGCATTGCATGATTTTTTCCTCATTGCAGGATGTTCTCAGCTTCTTGGAAAACAGGAAGGAAAATAGATCATGGTACAAAGGTTCCAGAATTGCTGTATCTGTAAGTTAAAACTTAAAGATCTTATCGTTCCTTGTTGATATTAAGGTCCTAAATACAGCATTTGCTGAGCTTTGCATCCCAATTGATACTTGCATTGATGAACTTGTCAAATATGAAATTGGCCCTGAAAAGAAAATGTACGTGACATGGATTATTCAGCAATCTTGACATTTGATGGCATAGTTACCTAGAGATGAAGGTTATTTGAAAGTTGCAATGCAAAACTTGTTGCAAGTTTTTGCTGATAATACTAACACATCAAAGTGTTTCAGATTCTTATTGATATCAACAAGAAAAAGATTTGTCTTTTTGCATAGACATTAGAGATATCTATTGTCAGTTAGTACATGTCAGTCCTTAAGGTAGTCCAGAGTTTAGTAGACATGTCTTACACCCTTTCCAGGCCATTTATTTAGATTCTTCGGTATTTCTTACAGTTTTAGGAGCGGTAGGACCAGAATATCATTTCATTATCAGTTACATGCAGAGATACTGAGATAATGTCATACAACTACACTTTTTGCATTGGGCACTAAGAATATCATGCGACCACACTTTCAGCTAGGGAAGTGAGGCAGATTAGTTATAAAGAGTCCAAGTGGGGGTAGTTCGTTGTCTGATATACATGGGCTTAACCATAAAGCTATATGAACCACTCCAGGAGCATTGTTACTGACACTGTTTTATTTATCTAACAGAAGTTACAAATTGGTCTAGGCCATTATTAATGATAGATCAGCAGGAAACTCCATATCCAACATAATCAGTTTTAAAACATTGAATTGGTGATGCTAATAACATTTTAATGCCAAAAATATGGTTTCTGTATAAATAATCAAATTATTAAGAAACTATAGTTGGGTTGAAATTTTTGAATATCTGAATGAAAATCCTAAAGGAAAAGCTGAGGAATCACTCTTCAAAATGCCGATGTAAGGTTTTTCCTAAATACATATCATTAAAGGAACCTGTAAGATATTCAAATCTGAATTAGTTTACTTGTTTCTTTGTAAAATGAAAGTTTTGGTAGATATGGTATTGCTTAATTTCACCTCTGCTTCAGTGTTTTTAGTAGTTACTAGAAGGAACACAAAGTATTTGACATGAACATGACTGTCTTCTTAATTTGCAGATTCTGGATGATACTTTTGCATCACAGATGCAGCAGCTCGTTGGCAATGCACTACCGGAGAAAGACCTTGAGCCACCAAGGTCTATCATGGAGGTTCGATCAATGCTGTGCAAGGATGCTCATAATCACAAGGACAACTCATACTACTACTAGACAATTCTTTGGGGTCAAATGTGATTGAGCTGGTGCCACATTACTGCAATAGTCTCGCATGGGGACACTATAAAAATCCTCGGAGATATCATGAGATTGAGATGATCTCAGTGGCCATCCGAAAACAACCGAAAAATGGAAAAAGGAAAAAGAAAAAGAAGAGATGACTGAATTTGGTCATTCGTAAATTTATGATAAATACTCTTGGGCTACTAGCTCTTACAGTTTTGAAAGGGAGCAAGTGACTCGGCTGCTCTAAATTCATAGTTCTGCTCTCACAAGTGTAGATGATAGATACATATATATTTATATATAAAGAACAGTGAGAAAATTGAAATTCTTTGCCCTCAAAATTCTCCCTGTATGGATCTCCATGTGTTTCTATTCTTTTTTCCTGTTCCACAGCTTTTCTCTCTTTCTCAGCATGTTCACTTGGATTAGACCTGCCCCCTTCCCCAAATCAAAGAAAGAGGGAAAAAAAAAAAGTTGATGGTTTCCGAACTATTTACTCACTCGATTTATGTGTTAAAGTTATTGAGCGTATTAAAAGTTTAAAACTTTAAAAGGTAAAAAGAGAATTTTAACAAAGAAAATCTGAGAAATTTGTGTAGTGCTACTATTTTTTATATGCACATCTTCCTCGTATCAACCCCCAAACACATCCCATCCCCCCCCCCCCCAACCCCCGGCGCCCCCCCGGCGGCCCCCCCACAAAAAAAAAATCGTTTTCTAGTAGTAGTAAAAATTAATCCGAGTCTGACCCCAAAAAAAAAAAAATTTGTCCTAGATAAAACCAAAATAATTTACTGAAAAGGAAAATGCTATGGAAATGCAAGGTCATCTTTGGTTAAACCAAAATATTCCTTCCCGGCCTGACTCATAACCCAGGCCAAAGCAAATGAAATTTTCCCTTTAATTGGATTTTGAATATTCTAAGCCGTCATCATTACTACTTTCACAATTAATCGTCTTGTGGAAGAAACTATTTAGAGACTCCAGAAGCTCGAAATTGAACAAAATTTTACTTCCAACCATTACCAACATCTTCGAATGATATACCTGTAAACAAAAACATAATTGGATTTTGACTTCCATGTTTGATACAATGAATATAAAAGATTCTTTCTGTGTTAAGTACCACGAAGGAAATCATCCCTGCAGATTGAGAATATGTGAATGAAAATATGGAAGAAAAGGTTCTTTGCTTCCACGTTTCTATAACAAGATATGTTTTGGAAAGACTTCCAACAGCTTGCCCTCAAGGGAAAAACTTCCTATAATTTCAAAGCTTAATCATAGGGCATTGTAACACAAGTCATCAACATGTTTAAAAATGTAAGAATACTGAACAAGATTTCAACAAATACACCATAAGTCTCAAACAATGAAAATGGAAAGTGCCCCCTGGAATTCGGTACTAGTACTGTGTCGCAATCATGTACAGCTATTTAAAGCTATGTCATGAAGAAATTTAAAGTGAAAATGGGTAATAGAAAGAGAGTGTCCATCTAGTCAAACAACATACCATAAAAGCAAATAGAGGCATCGGTTAGGTATCTAAATCACATGCATATACCAGCCACAAACTGCAAAAGTTAGGAGACTTAAGGCTGAGCTGCCATCACAAGGAAAACGGTGCCAACGAATTTGAATTGCAATCAGAAATGCTTCAAGAAGAACTATTTACATGATTACATTTAAAAAAGATAGATCAATGGATCTGAAGCACGAAAAAGAATGGTTATTCATGTTATACAACCTGCGAAAACACCAAGCTGCATTTGATAGCAGCCTAAAGCATAAATACAACAGCGAATTCCAATATCACAATTTGTTCTCCCAAGTAGCACAAGCAAATCAGAGAAGCTTTGATATAACATGACAAGAAGTCCAAAAGGCTTTTGAGGCAGCTCTGAGAAGTAGAGGATTTTGGTATAACCTGTTCATAGCAAGCAAATAAATGTATTGTATCAGCCAAAAGAAGTAAAGTGAAATCAAGAATAACATAAAGGAAGATGCTGCATATCACAGCCAAGCCAAGTGAGGAAACTTCTAGCAGCAAATGCAGGGACCGAGAAACACAGATCTATCAAGATTAAAATCATAACCTACCCAATAGCAGTTGCTCCCCAGGATGCCACATTATAGATGACTTTACTCCCATCCCACGCTTTTCGAAGCTTTCCCTTCTTCTTTTTTACAGAGAAGGTTTTGCTCAGTGCTACAAGAGAGTTGAAGAGTGTCAGAATTCCTATCTCAAATTAATGGCCGCAAATATTGTATAGTCTAAGGAATGAAACATATTTGAGATGGAAGATATAACTTATTCAGTGAAATTGTATCTTAAAGTTTCTGTCAACATTTAGGGGACAAATACTATTAGAAACCAAAACTCACTAATGAAAGACAAACAAACTCACCTTCCTGAAGTTGGTTTGGGGTCAAATCCTGGGACATAAAAAAACAATAATACTGTTTAGCATCCAGCGCTGAATTATCCATGACGAACATGCATAGACAGTTCTATTCAGTCTGCCAAAAAACAAGACTATAGCAAAAGGAAAACTTATAGTCCATAATAACACCAACAAAGAACAAGAACTTTTATATACCTTAGTCTGTTTAAGGGACAGCAAATATGCAGCCATGAAGCATGCAATGCCTTCTACTATATCTTCCTGCCTAACAAGAACATAATCTTCTTGATCCAAATCAACATCTTCACCTTCCCAAAGATCATTTTCATTGACCATATCCCAAGAACTACCTTCTTCTGATTCCAGAGAAGAATTATTAGCATCCAAGCAATATATATCATCATAAAAACAAAACGAAAGTTCCCTAAATAAAAGCATGAACTTCCAGTACACTTGAAAAAAATTCCTGTTCAATGTATTGGCAATGAATTGAAAATATATATGCCACCCGTCAAGAGAGGACTGTCTTTTGACACCTACCAGCAATGTTCCCTGGATCTGGCACCTGAGCACACTCTAGCTTTTCAAGGAAGTCAGAGCATTGTACTCTAGATTTGAGAAGATCACACAACTGCATTTAAAGAGAGAGACACGGGGGATGCACCTATTAGATATCCAAGTTTGCAAATATGTCATAGGAAAGAAAATGCCAACCTTATCAACAACTATTGCAAATTCAGTGGATCTCCTATGTCATAAAGCCATTTAAATTAGATAAAAGCACTGTTTCATAAATTTAAGGTCAGACGGCCTATCAAATCAAACATAAGGGATCACCATGGAAAGGTTCCTTTTTTTTTTTTTTGCAAACTGTATCTAATTTGAATCCCTCTGGGTTAGTTCCTAATCTTATATCTTTGGACCAAAATTCTACTTTGTAGGATGAATGTCATGACTAAAAAGTGTCAAGCTCTTCTCAGTGTTTCATACTCATTTATCGCTTCTTCCAAAATAAATACTACAGGTAGACAGAACAAGGACAAGAGGAATGAAGATGACACAGATAAGACAAAGGCTAAATGGCAAATGGACTCTAAATAAAGAAAGGCATGATATAATGAATTTGACAAGGCAAAAGGTGTTTTAATTTGTTCATGTTTTATTTAACAGTTGACTCCTCCCCTCCACCCTCTGGCCTACTTCCATCTGGGTTCCTCCAACAACTTTTCAACAGAATACTGAAAGAATGCAATCCCGGCCTACATTAGCTTTTAATCCAGAATATCATATCTCCATCTTATGACAACAAACGCACTTCTCAGTCTGTACCAGACTAAAGACTGAAATTCTCATCATAGAAAACCGGCAAACTCGAATCTATAATTGAAACAAACTAAAAGAAAAATTAATGAGTAACTTCTGCCTTGCAAAATAACACAATTCAGCATGATGCAGCGAAAGTAAGTACTCGACATAATCTGAACTGGCACATCCAACAGGAACCAGACCATTATCAGAAAGAGAACTACAATTTAGCTCTAATGACTCGTTCAAGTTGAGTCCAGCTCAGATCCAAAGGCCTGATGACTCATCACTCAAATTCAAAGCATCGTTATAGGTTTTCAAAGATAACGCATAATCCTCAAATTATGAACTTAACTTAGCTGAACCTTTATCAAAACTCTCCTCTGTACATAAAAATTCTCCATAAAACATTTGTATAAGTTTAAAGAAACTAGTGCTTCACGAAGAACATAACAAATTCACCAAAATCAAACCCAATGAGCTAAAAGATAAATAAGATTCTCACGTAATTTCCTTCCCTTTTTATCAATCATTTTTCTGAGCATCAAAACAGAAACCCAAATCCGGAATCAAAATCTACGACAACTAACCAATAATAATAATTAAAAACAAAAGAATTTAACACACCTCGTCGGCTTCTTGATCTCTTTGAAGACCGACGCCGCTGACTTCCCCTTGAGGATCTACGTCATCTTTATCATCGTCGTCTTCTTCATCGTCATCATCGTCATCGTCGATTCCACCTTCGCTGTTACTAAGCATTTCAAGAGCTCTCTGGCACTGCTCCAGCACAGCTTGCAAAGTCTTCCTCTTAACTCGCAACTGATCTTTCTCTTCCACAACTTTTCTCTTCATCTCCCCAACTTCCATCGCCAACGATTCGCCGCTCGAACCCGTCACAGCTACCTCCATATCGCCCCCTACCTAAAACAATCTCAAAATTCCACGCCAAAACCCTCGAATTCAAACCCTAGACAAGCCAAATCAGATTAAAATTTTAAAAGTTTTGAAATTCTCATCTCATGAGGTAATCGGATAACGAAGGAAAGCAATCTGCTTTGTTTTGTTCGTGGAATGAATTTAAAAAAGAAAAATTAATATTTGGTGAAGAACATCGAAAAAAAAAAATTTAAACAAAAGAATTATTAGTACTAATAATGGTGTGTTTTTGTCGTAGAAAAAAGAAAAAGGAGCGGAGAAGGGGCTTTTAGCCGCCGTGTCAGCTTTTGAGCAGCTTACATGCTGGAATGTAGAGTTGGGTTTATTTTTGGGTTGCGTGTCCAACCACACGGGTGAACGCTAAAGAAGAGAAATTGGTCAAAATTGTCTGACCAAAAAAAAAAAGGAGTTGGTCAAATTTTTTTAATTAATAATAGTTGATCAATTATACTTAATTAAATAATAATATTGCTATAATTTGGGTTTAGCTCCTACTAATCTTCGTATTTATCTTGTATCGGTGAAAACTAAACTGTACTTAAGCTAACCTGAATTCTCTCTTGTTGTCTTCTTTGTTTTTCCTTGTGCTGTCGTTTTGGCAGTTGGTTGGAATGACTTCAGATAAACCAACAACATTTATAATAGAAATAATGTCAAAGGGTCAAATATCTTCTACCAAATGCTGTTATTCTGTCCGGAAGGAAAAAGTTAAAATTTTTAAGAAATATAAGGTGCCCAAAAAAAAATCTAAGAAACAGTTTTTTCAGTAATTTGATTTGATTATGAAAAATTTTGTATTGTCTACATTTCAAATCATTTAACACAATACCTTGAAGAAATAACTTGAATATTTTTTCCATGTTCAGACCATCTTATGCTTAGATGCTTTGCCTATTAATTTTGGAAGAAAGAAACGAAAATGAGACTAAAGAGAGGACTGTATTGATAGCTCAATTTCTTATAAATACTCTATTAACAAAAGTGCAAGCTTATATTGTTCACTTACATACAAAGGAAACCACATTAGCCATAAAATAATCACTACGCTACAAAACTTAGACATATCATGAGACACATAGAAGGATGAGGAGTAAAGGTGATTCTGGAGTGGCTAAAGTGTTTAATTATTAGTGATTGGTTGATTCAAGTAGTACCGCATTTGTTCCTTTAAATAAGTTTTCGAATTTAAATTTTATAAATAGAAAAAACTATCATTGAAAGAACTTTACTTTCATGATAGATCAACTCGGCTCAAATAAGTAAACCATTATACATACAGTTCACACCGAAAAAAAAAAAGGGTTCAAGTATAATCATTGGCCAAATGGTTTATGTACGAGTGATATTAGAATTATAAAAGTGAGAATAAAACTGACGTTGAAAAAAATATTTTCGATAAAACAATGATGACGGCGATATGAAAATATAAAATAACAAAAAAAATGTTAGTTAACAAGAAAAAGAATCTAATGTGATAAAAACAAAACCCCAAAAAAAAAACATGGGGCTTTTTGGGGGAATGGAGCTGCGGGAGCATATAGCTCCAATTGCAATGGTGTGTTTTGGGGGTTGCCACATAGGCAACTCCCAATGGGTGGTCTACTTAAGGCCCCAATTGATTGGGCTAGTATAGTGCGTCTAGTCTCTAAACGCATTGTATTGACCAATCAAACGAGGCCTAATGTGTTTGGTATGAAAGAAATAAGAACAAAATAAAAGGTGTGGAAAGAAAGTAAATAAGAAAATATAACTTTTCTTTGTTTAGTAGGATAGAAATGTATCTAAGAAAAGAAATAGAAAGAAAATGAGAGAATCTATTTCCTTATAAATCATTTCCACCCAAATTAGACGAAAATACAAGGAACAGAAAGTGGTTGTTAAGTCTAATAATTAGAAATGACTATTACACCCTTAAAATTTATTTTTAATTACAAAATTTATCATTACAAGTAAAAGATATTAAAAGTAAATTTTTAACTAAAGAGTAAACAGTGATAAAATTATCATATTAATTAAAATAAATTTTCTTTCTTTCCTATTTCTTAGTTATGCCAAACAAAGTAAATAATCAATTTTTTTCTTTCCTTCTTATTTCTTTCTTTGTTATCAAACATGAGGAATAAACTATAATTTTTTTTCCTTTTCCTATCTATTTCCTTTTCTTATCTATTTATTTTTCTTACTATTTTTTTCCCTTCTACAAAACATAAGCGTAATGGCATAATTTTGGAGGAATTAGATAGGATCTGATGTTAGTTAAGAACTTTCGAAAGTTCTAGTCAACAGGTTGAAATTCATTCTTCCTGATTGCATTAGCAAGACACGAAGTGCTTTTGTTCCTGGAAGGCTTATTACTGACAATATTATGGTGGCTTATGAATTACTACATTCCTTGAAACATAGGAAAAGTAATAATAATGGTCATTTTGCTTTGAAACTAGACATAAGTAAAGCTTATGACAGAGTTGAATGGGTCCTTTTGGAAAAAAATGATGATTAGGTTGGGTTTTGACTGATAATGGGTTCAACTCATTATGAATTGTGTCAAAACTGTTTCTTTCTCAGTGATTGTTAATGGCAAAGTTACTGACCGTTTTGTGCCAGGAAGAGGATTGAGACAAGGGGATCCTCTTTCCCCATTTTTGTTCTTATTGTGTACAAAAGGGCTCTCAGCTTTGCTTCAAAACGGCCAAAATGGAGGACTGCTCATAGGAATTAACGCCAGCCAAAATGGTCCAAAAATTAATCATCTTTTCTTCGCATATGACAGTCTACTATTTGGAAAGGCGAATGTTGCCGAGGGAAAAATGATGAAGCACTCAGTGGCGGAGCCAGGATTTCAAAATTGGAGAGGCCAAATTAAAATTAAAATGTGCCACATAAAAATCCTTTTACTATGACTTGTTTTTTGTATATTAATTATCCTATAAAAAGTTATATAAAATTTTGTTACAATTCACATTTTATAAAATAAATAAAGACAATATGCATACAAATTAAAAGAGAACTATTAAAAGAAGTAACGTACCTTTATTTAAAATTGTGCACGACGTTCTTTCAAGGAAATAAAATCATCAAGTACAGAATTAGAGTCAAAAGTTTCAGCAATATCTCTCTCTATGTAAACAACAAGATTATCGGCAAGAAACTCATCCCCCATTTTGTTGCGAAGCCTTGTTTTGACAATCTTCATTGTTGAAAATGCTCTTTCAGTAGTTGCAGTTGAAACAAGAAGGGTCAAAAGAAGACGAATCAATCTATCAACCAGAAAATATGCCTTTGACATCTGCGTCTCTACTAAACCTTGACAAAGATCCGAAAGTGTGGATAGATTCTGCAATTTTGGATGATTTGGGACATTGAGCTTATAATGTTGGAACTGGAACTTCAAGTTTATTTTCTATTGCTCAGTGAAATCATGAGGATAATATTTTTCCACAAGACAACAAATATCATCCATATTAAAGGATTTATAAGCATCCTTAGGATCCAAAGCTGAGCTAAGAGTAAGAAGATCCATTGCTTGTTCATTAAACCTGCTATTTAGCTCAAAAAGTTGAGAATCTATAGTAGCATTGAATATTTCAACTCGATAATGGTGCTGCATATTGAAACCATCATCTTGTTGGCGACCACGTTTTACCACATATGGAGAATTCATATCAGGAACATCAATGATGTGCTTTTCACAAAATGCTTTCACAACTTCTAACAAATTGTCCCAACCATCATCTCTCAACTTTTGTACTTTTTTTGGAGGCGATGAGCATGCAATGAACATAATATGCATAGGGACAATCATTTAAAAACAATACTTGCAAACCATTCCATTCACCTCGCATATTACTAGCACCATCATATCCTTGGCCACGAATATTTTGAATATCAAGACAATGCCGAGAAAGAGTAGAGCATATTTCTTTTTTAAGAGTTATTGCTGCAGTATCCTTAACATGTACAAGATCAAGGAAGTGCTCTCTTATAAACCCTTTATCATCAACATATCTCAAAACAATAGCCATTTGCTCTCTTTTAGATTCATCACGTGCCTCATCAATGATGATACAAAATTTAGAATCTCCAATATTATCTCGAATTTTCTTGCGCACTTTATTTGCGAGAATATGTAAAATCTCATTTTGAATCATATGAGAAGTATATTTAGCATTTCTTGGAGCATTTTCCATAACAACACTTGCAACTTTATCATTATATGAAGCTAAAAGTGCAATCAATTCAAGAAAATTACCTCGATTGCTCGAACTTGAGGTTTCATCATGACCTCTAAAAGCACATCCTTACAAAGTTAGCCACTGAACAACATCAATTGAAGTCTTGACTCGCAAGTGGTTAGCTTCTTTTTGCTCTAAACTTTGTGCATTCATGACTTTGTCAACATGCCGAGATTGATTCACCAAATCTTGACAACATTTTTCGGCATTATTATGTGGAGAACATGGATCTTCACCAACATGATTCAAGAAAGCACACATCTTCCCGGCATTAACTTTTCTCCAATTATTAAAACCTTTGACAGTGAATGCATCTGTTCCATGACGAACAACTGGTTTAGAATTGAAAAGATAACATGGGAAACAAAATGCGGCATCTCAAGTAGGCGAATACTCCAACCAAGGAAATCTTTTAAACCAAGAAGACTGAAATCTTCGAGGGTGCTTTTCATTAGAAAATGGGTAATTGGACAAATGCATTTGATATGGCCCCAATTCTAAATATGCTTGTCTAACTTCATCTATTTGGTTAACAGAATATTCCCATATTTGATGACGTAGTGCCGGATCTCGTTCTAATTTATTAATATCAAAATCCTTGGCAACTACCTTTCCGGAATTACTTGGATGATCTTTAGATTCAAGTCTTGGAGATTTAGAAGCATGAATTTCAGTATTTGGAGAATCTTCATTTTCCGGAAGATAACTTTCACAAGTATCACTACTCTTTTTCTTAAAAAAAGTATCAATTCTCTTAAACTTAGTCATCCTTCACAATGAACCTGAAAATTGATTTAAACATATGAAAATTTAAAACTTAACTTAGATATTTGAATTGAAACTTGAAACCATCTTAGTATAATTATTTCTTTAAATTTAAATAATATCTTATTTTAATATGTAACAACAATTCAATAAAGTTTCAAGACAAATATTTCTATAATAACCAAACAAGTACTAAATTAATTTGTTAACACTATAATAAATATTAATGCATATATATTGTAATGCATAATTTAAAAATTCAAATCAATAACATATTAACATAAACAACATAATTTCAAGCGGCAAATAATATAAAAAAACACAATATATCACAATATGATTTCTATATTCAACTTATTTAAAGGAAGACAAGTCACTTTCATTCTTTATACATATATTCACATTAAAATTTACAAAATTTTGTCTAAAAATATAAATAAAAATTCGAAACAGAAAAAAAAACCCTTAAGTGATAAGTTCATAATTTACCATTAATAAAATAAGATAAAATGAGATGATGTGGTCCTAGCTTCCTTGTCTTGATACAATAATGAAGAGAGAAGAAAATCTTGTAAAGCAATTCTTAAAAAGGAGAGGAACTGATGAGGAACAGAGGAAGAGTCGTCGGAAAAATAATAAGGAGTTAAGAGTGTTTTTGGTTGTTTGAAAAACCTTTTAACTCTTTCAATATTGGTGGAAGCTTTTTAGTTTTAACTCACCAAACTTCTTCAATAAGTTTTTGATTTACTTAGATAAGTCATCTTGAAATCTTAATTTTTTAACTTCTTAGGCCATTTTAAAATGTAATTTAAAGGCCTTTCATTTGTGCTCTTTTAATATTGACGAGCCACTTAAATTTTTACTTGAGGCCTCAATTTCATATTTTGGGGGGCATATATAATAATACAACATAGTAATATTTAATTTTACAAAATCTTGGGGGGGGGGCCATGGCCCCCCCTTGCTCCTATGTGGCTCCGCCACTGGAAGCACTTACTGTCCAGATATGAAGTGGGATCAGGCCAAAAAAAATTAACTATGAGAAGTCTTCCATTTATTTTAGTAACAACACCAGTAGTGAGATGAGAGAACAGGTGAAAGTTCTTTTTGGTGTACAGGAACAAGACAACATTGAGAAATATTTGGGTTTGCCTACTATGGTGGGGCATAACAAGAAGAAGGCTTTTGCTGAGCTAAAAGAAAGGATTGGGAAGAAACTGCACAACTGGATCTATCGTCTGTTATCACAGGGAGGTCGTAAAGTAATGATCGAAGCTGTTCTACAATCTATTCCTACGTACACTATGAACGTTTTTGCTTTGCCAAAATCGCTATGTAAAGAGATCAACAGTCTGTTAGGAAGGTTCTGGTGGAAACAGAAATCAGATAAAAGGCCTATTTTTTGGTTAAGTTGGAAGCGGTTATGCCGAGCTAAAGACTTTGGAGGAGCGGGTTTCAGGGAGACGGAAAAATTCAACTTAACTTTATTAGCTAAACAGGAATGGAGGCTGATTAATTGTCAATCAGGACTGTTGTTTCGAGCCATGAAAGCACGCTACTTTCCAAGGACTTCTTTCTTGGAGGCTAAACTCAGTTGGAACCCATCTTTTACTTGGAGAAGCATTTGGAGTTCGCAGAGCTTACTTAAACAGGGGATTAGATGAAGGGCTGGTAATGGTGAATACATCAGTGTTCTTAATGATAATTGGATGCCTGGCTTAGAAACCTTCCATCCCAGATCAGCGGAACACCATCTTAATCCGACCACAAAAGTTGCAAAGTTGATTGATGCTGATAGTGGCAGTTGGAATAGAGAGTTTATTGAGAGGATCTTTTCTAAAGATGATGCTTAAGCCATTCTCGAAATTCCTTTAAGCAGATTGAGAATGCCGAACACTCTGGTATGGCATTTCAACAATAAAGGAATCTACAATGTTAAGAATGGATACATATTATTATGCAATCTTGAAGATGTAGGGAGTGATCATTTGTCTGGCAACTCTGAGGAAGACCAGAAGGCGCTTAGGAAAATCTGGGCAGCAGATGTCCCTCCAAAGATTAAAATATTTGGATGGCGTATGTTCCACGATATCTTGCCAGTTATGGAGAACCTGCATTTGAGACATATGGATGTAAACAGAATTTGCTTCCGTTGTCAATAGGAGCCAGAAACTTTTGAACATGCTATACGTGAGTGTGGTTTTGCAGAAACTATTTGGGATGTGGTGAATCAGCGCTCTCAAGAGGAAGATAATAATGAGCTGGTATGGTTTGATCTTGCTATTGTGACAGCATGGGCCATATGGGGTGCTAGGAATAAAGCTTTGTATGATGAAGGAGAGAGTGCCCCCTATGAGGTCGCTGAGTTTGCATGGAAATTTTTGCCAGATTTTAAGAAATGCCAACTAGTTGCTGCTATTAGTCCAATGCCTGAGAAGTCAAAGTGGGAAGCTCCATAAATGGGGACGATCAAACTGAACTTTGATGGTGCTTGGGATGCTGCGAAAAAGCAAGGTGGAGTTGGAGTTGTTGCTCGAGATTATGCTGGACAGGTCCTGGGTACTTTTGCTAGATGGGTTGACTTTATACCAGACTCTTTTGCATGTGAAGGTGTAGCTGCTGTTAAAGCATTACGATGGGCAAGAGATATGGGGTTCACTGATATTATATTAGAGGGTGATGCTCTAAGTGTCATAAAAAAAATCAAACCTGAGTTGCCAGACTTATCCCCAATTGGTGCATACGTTCTGGAAGCCCGCCAAGCGAAACTCTGTTTTAATAACTGTCATGTTACTCATGTTATCCGGAACAGCAATGGTGTTGCTCATTCCTTAGCTAAATATGGACTAGGCCTTGAGTATGATTCTGTATGGGTTGAAGAGGTTCCACCCTGGCTCCTCGATACCTTGAAAGATGATTGTGTAAACTCTGATGTTTTGCAATGAAAGCCTAGCCCTTTTTATCTTAAAAAAAAAAAAAGAACTTGGGACTACCAAAGGTGATTGTGGAGTTGGATGTTGCGATTGTAGTCTATTTTTTTTTGAGCAAATGTGTTAGTGATTTTCATCCTTCCTCTAATTTAATTGTCCATGCTATTTCTCTTATTGGTGAATGATTGACTTTGGAAAAAGGGTAACAAAATATGCAGATTTTTTTTACTAACGTGAAATAACAATGTCACCTCGGAACTGTAGTTCTAAACTCCCCTCCTCCGATCTCCTCCCCTTTGATTGAAAATAATGCCTAGTGTAAGGATGTAGATTGCTTTTATCGATTCTTATTTACAAAAAAGAAAAAAAAGATTGAAGATAAGACACCAATAAGAAAGATTCAAAACGTGACATTAAAGTAGTTTTTTAATATGTGGGAGAGAAGTTTGAATCTAATCTTTAAACAAAGGATCATGCACCGACAATTGAAACAAATATTCAGATACAATAGCTTACGTAGCTAGCGTTAAGACTTTGAGATTTCCAAAAGCAAACGTAGTTGCTTACTGAATAGTAGTAGTAGTAAAATTTCCCTACATCAGAAATGCTCAGTCAATAATGGCTATGTATCAACTTTCTTGCCCCAAATTTCGGATTATTGCTTTTGTTTCCAAGTGGATCAAGAATCAAGATTCAAGGTAAACAGTTCCAACTTCCAACACTGTCTGTCATTAGCTTGGATGGACGTGGACCCATGTTCCAATGGACCCCACACGAGGACAGAGCAGCCGTGATCAAATCCGTAAACATCTGGGCTCGTGGGCCCAATTTGAGAATTCACAAGGCAAAAAGAGAAGTCAGTCAAAAAGGCAAAAATTACCAGGACTGCCATTTCCCTCCAAACGCAATTATTTTCGTAAGGAGGGAAAAAAAAAAAAAACACGAAAGAATAGGGGCGACCCGTGACGTGTACAACTGCCAAACAATTGAAGGCCTCCTTCCCTCCTCTCCTCCCTTCTCTTTTGGAGGGCTTTTAGGCTTTTCCTTAGCTTGACTAAACGGGGTTTCCGTTGAGCAAAGAATTCCGAGCCAAAACACTCTCACACAAACAAAAGAAGAAAAAAAAAATTCTCTCTGTTTCTATCTTTACGCTTCTGCCTTTTTTCTCTTTTTCTTTTCTTCTACATTTTCCCACGAAGTACGTTTCAAATTCACGTTAAAGTCTTCCTGGTTCGTATTTCTTTTTATTTAAACTGTTTTTGGCGTTATTTCGGTTTTGAGTTTGAGTTTTTAAATAGCTTTTGCTCGTTTAAATGTCGCGAATGAGCCGCATTATGGAAATTCATGAATGCAAGGTTGGCGCAGAGGCTTGGAGATCGTTTGATTTCGTGACCTGTTTGGAATGTGATTTGTTTTCTGATTCTGAGTGATCGGAGGATTATGGCCACCAAAAAGGACGAAACGTCTCCCCAAACTAACCAGGTTTTGATCAACATTCTTTTTTCCCCCCTTATTTTTCTAATTCGGTTTTAGAAGACTTTGATATTTAGAAACAGAACAAAGAAAAGACTACATTGTCATTTTAGCGGAGATTTCACGTTGATTTTTTTTTTAATTTTTTTATTAGAAAATGCCTAGCAAAAAGGAAGAACCGTCTCAAGCACAACAGGTAGGTTACATTAACATAATTTGAGTTTGAGGAAATTTTTTATTGAATTTTCTTCTGATTGTTTGCGGTGTAATTTTGTTAGCAGAAGGTGTTCTCCAAAAAGGAAGAAACGTCTCAAGCGCCACAGGTAGGTTACATTAACATAGTTTGAGCTTGAGGGAGTTTTTTATTGAATTTTCTTTCTGATTGATTGCGGTGTAATTTTGTTAGCAGAAGGTGTTCCCCAAAAAGGAAGAACCGTCTCAAGCGCCACAGGTGCTTTACGTTAACATAGTTTGAGTTTCAGGGAAATTTTTATTCAATTTTCTGGCTGATTGTTCATGGTGTAATTTTGTTAGCAGAAGGTGTCCTCCAAAAAGGAAGAACCGTCTCAGCCACAGCAGGTAGATTATTTTTTCCTTTATGTATTTTTTTTCATATTGAGGAAATTTTGAGTTGAAATGTTCTTTATGATTGTTTGCAATGTAATTTTATATGCAGAGGGTGCCTTCTAAAAAGGAAGAACCGCCTCAAGCAACACAACAGGTAGGTTATTTTCCCTTTATAATCTTCTTTTCACATTAATATAGTTTTGAGGGAAATTTTCTCTCTCTGTGTTTTGATTCTGATCGTTTGCGGCGTGTGATTTTGTTAGCAGAGGATGCCTTCCAAAAAGGAAGATCCTTCCGGAAAGGAAGAGCCTTCTCAAGGACAACAGGTAGATCGATCTTGCATTCTTTTCTATTTCTTTTTAAAGGGCAGGATTTGAACCATAATTCTGACTGTGTTGAAAACATTTACCTTTTTCTGAAGGGAGATGCTGCTTCTACTGCTGCTCCAGGTGTTCCAGTTGCTCAAGGTGCTCCAGCTCCACCTGGTCCTGCACCGGGTCCGCCGGATCATTTGCATTCTCGTGGTGGTAACTCGGTAACCACGCACTCTCTCTCTCTCTCTCACACACACACACACACACAATTTTTGTTGTTCCTTACAATTCTGTATCTGAATTGTTTATTGCAAATTACATGCCAACATTTATTCCTTAAATTACCGTGTAGTCCTCTTTATCATCATGTGATTGTCTTTACAATCATCTTTCCCTACCACTTGTGTACTTATGTGCTTTGGATTTCAACTAAAGTTTTTGAATCACTTTCTGAAAAGATTTCATATATATCAGTTACTCTCTTTTGATATCATCAAACGTTTTGTAACTATTACCAATGGACTGCATTCTGTATTTTAAGTGCATTGCTAGTTTTTGCTTTCGTGAGATCATTGCTTACATCTGTCCGCCATGCCCTGTTTCCTAAGCATGTAGTTTATGAAACTGTAAAAGCTGATGCATATTAAGGTTTAAAACTTTCTTGCAGGTCTTAAAAACTGGGCCACTTTTTTTATCATCCAAAGGTTTGTTTGAATTTGCCTAGCTAATCATCCCTGGATTATGGCCTGGTTTGCCCTGTATAATTATTATCCCTTCCTTTTACCCTTTTTATTTGATTAAGGAATTGGATGGACATCATGGAAGAAAAGGTGGTTTATATTGACACATACTTCTCTGGTTTTCTTCAGAAGCGATCCTGTAAGTGCTTGCATTCTGGTAGACTGTCAGTCTCCTCATGGATGCATGTGCTTGTTTATCCAATTCTTTGCATATTCATTTGCTGTCTCCTGGCACAACAATTTAAAAGATCATAGAGAAACAGTAAATTGAGAAGTGCTTGTATGATGTGGTACTGATTTAATGACTCAATTAGGCTTTAATCCTCAGCTATGATGCTAATTGGCTAGATTATGTTTAATTTTGTGATAGTTCTCTCTCAATTAGAAACATTGGTTCTGGTGTTTCATTTCCTCTTCTGCGAATGACTATTAGTGGCTAGAATATATCTCAATCAAAGAGATGAATGAAAATGACTTTTGTTTCTATTTCACTCAACAGGTCTTGTCACTGGTTTTACCATTTTTAGATAGTTTTTGGACAGATAAATAAGAATATCAGGAAATTGTCATGCTAGATTAAGCCCTCGTCATGACCTAAATGTTAGGTCATTAGGAATGACTGCTAATTTATAGTGACCAATTAGCAATTTGGACATACGTACATTTTCTGTGCAGTAGAAATGATTGTTACTAAGTTTTGCTTAATTTGACATTATGGTAATATGGTTCGATGTATTAATTTATTTGCCAATTCTTCTTTGGTTGTCTGGCAGAGTGAATGTAAAAATGAATATGGAATTCATTAGATGGGTTGTCCTGATTCACTATTGAATAAACTTATTTAGATGCACAATAAGGGGCCTCTTTTACAGGATGTGCTATTCAAAAGCTTTAGTCAGGTGAATGACATAGAAAAGTAATTTAACTATTGCTTGGGTCGAGGAAAGGACTTACTCGGATATTGAGGAAGAACTCCAGTATGCAGTCCCTGAGGCAAAAGTAAATAATCTAAGATGGGTTTATATTTATTGATTAGGTGGTATAAATTATCCTGATGATATCTTGTTCTCTTCTCTCCACATCCCTTGCACTGGCCTACATCTCTCTCTTTTGCTGCATTTTGCATGTTTAAGGTTTTAGAGGAAATTGTTATTTTACTTCTCAGAGTGCTATTTCTCAAAAGGGGAATGAAGTGAATTTAACTCTTGGTGGTATTGATCTCAACAATTCAGGCAGGTTGGCTTGCTTTTCTGAGTACATTATCAATTCTTATCCTTCTTCAAGTTACAAATATTATAGAAGTTGGAAGTGTTTACTAATTTCTCGCACCTTTCAAAATTTCTAGTGTGGTTGTCAAGGCTGATAAAAAACTTTTAACTGTACTTTTTCCTGATGGCCGCGATGGACGAGCCTTCACACTCAAGGTGCTTCCTTCCATCCTCCAACTATATTTTCTCTTTTGATTATTTTTTGACTGTCACATACTTTCCGCTAAACTGTTTAGCTGAGTGGGTTTTCAGATTCATGGCTCTTTAGTTTTATATTTTCCTTTGGCTTGTTAAACAGTTGTGTGCTTTCTGTTTGAAAGGCATTAAATATCAAAATTCTGCCAAAATAGTTGAAGATTTTACATGTATCTAAAGACAGCCAAATGATCCTAACAACAACTAAGCTTTAATGAAATTCTGAAGCATAAAGACCTTGTTTCCAAGCAACCAAAACCTGTGTGTGACTACAATGCCATCAACATGAAATGGGTTAAGGAGGTTTTATTCCACTCAGTCACTCTATTCCCTGCTGATAATGTTCCTTTTTATCCTGTGAAACCCATGATTAAGAATTGTTTTGGCCATATTATGGGTTTAAAGGCAGAAATGCAGAGAGAAAGGTAATGAATTTTTTGACTATTTGATGTTGTGAGAGAAGTGAATGCTTAACCAAATGGAGAAACAGTGACATGTTGGGAAAGATGACTATATGGTTCCTTTTGTTGATGTTGCAGGCTGAAACTTTGGAGGATTTGTATGAGTGGAAGGCTGCGCTTGAGAATGCTTTGTCACAAGCACCAAGCTCTGCTCATGTGATGGGACAAAATGGCATCTTCGGGAATGATCAAGCAGACGCAGTTGATGGTCCTAAGGAACCAGGTAAGTTCCTGTCAGCCATGTCGTTTGAGTGTCTTGTAACTCTGCTCTTAATTGTACGCACTTAATTGTACCGGGTCTTCATTCGTCAGACTCTTAAACTTAAAGACATGAAATTATGCATTATAGGTGGACAACTATAAGCCTATTTGCATGTTGCATGCTACTAATTGAGAGGCTTAGTTATCAGTTCCTTCAATTCTTGTTTCACTGTGCTCTCTTTTATAACGCATTATAGGTGGAGAACTGTAAGTCCAGTAATATGATGTAGTAAAATCAGAAAAATTCAAGCATGTTACTAATTGGGAGTCTTAGTTATCAGTTCCTCATATTTTCTTCACTCTGCTCTCCGTTATACTCGTTTTCCTTTATCTAAGCACTCTGTTTAGTGTTTTTTGCAAGCCTGTCAAGTTTTTTTGTGAACATACCAAGTTTTGAATTAGTTTGCTCTTTGCTGCTTTGATTCATTTCTCCATTAAAATGAGAAATTGATGCTTTTCTCTTTCCCTTTGGTAGTGAATGATAAACAGCCCATCAGATCCACAGTTGTAGGCAGGCCAATTTTACTTGCTCTGGAAGATGTTGATGGATCTCCAACATTTTTGGAGAAGGCCCTCAGATTTGTAGAAGAGCATGGTGAGTTTTTCTTTAGTATTAATTGTTGCAATCTCATTTAGGTAGGATGCTACAATGCTAATTCCATATACTGGTGCTAAATGCACATATAGTCTAGTGAATATATGTGGATGTATGTTTTATCCTTTTACCATTGCCTAAGGTACACATTTTCTGGATCATCTTCCTGCACCACTGCATGCTATAAAGTTTTTCCATATCTTTGTTTCAAGAAGTTTCCATGTTCAAAATTTTGGTGGCCTCACAAGCTATGGGTGAGATGTGTAAGAGTTCAGTGGTTTCAGTAATATGGTCAAAGCAACGTTATTCATATCCATTGAGCTACATTTGATTGTATTCAATTAATTTAACAGGAGTCAGAGTAGAAGGGATCCTACGACAAGCTGCAGATGTCGAACTCGTTGAGCGCCGGATTCGTGAATATGAGCAGGGTTTGTTCAGAGACACTCTATCCTTGACTATATTCTATATTCTGTTCTTTCTTTTTTTTTTTTTCCTTGTTCTTTTAAGCAGTGGTTTCAGCTACCATGGTGCATGTTTTTCTTACTATTTCTTTGGATTTACACTTTCAATATTAAATGTTTGGCTAGTGGAGTATGCCACCAAGTTGAGCTTTCTAAAAGCTTAAACTTGAATTGATATTCATGAAAGGAAGCTTCTTCGCTTATTGAATAGAATAGAAGCCAAAGCTATATTGGTAAACTTATACTTCGACATAACAATACTTTCTGTTCAGTCTTCGTCTAACTCTATTTGGACATGCTTTTTTATGTAGGAAAAACTGAATTTTCTTTGTCTGAGGATCCTCATGTTATTGCTGATTGTGTCAAGGTATGCCTTATTATTTTCCACAACATTCTTTCATTCAAGTTACAGCATATACTTATCCTGGTTCTTTGTTGTTTGATCTCCTTCATACTATTTTCCAGTATGTCCTTCGAGAGTTGCCATCCTCTCCTGTCCCTGCTTCTTGCTGCAATGCACTGCTGGAATCTTGCCGTAAGTGTTCATTGAAGTGTTTGTTTTGGAATCATACCTGGTAATATATTGAGTTGGTAATGTGCTTCACCAAAACTAGATTCTTGGTTTAAATGGGAATTATATTGGATAATCCCTATCAGAGTTACATGTGCTACATTATATTATTCATTTTCTGAGAGAAAAATGGAATTTTTATGTGCTCAGTTCTTGTTTTGAATTTTTGGCTCCTTAAAGGATGTAGTGGAAATTGTCCTGTTGAATACCATTCAGCTCTATGGCTCGGATTTTGAATGATTTTCCTATCTGTTATGACTTTTGTTGATTTAGTTTTCATGTTTTTCTGTTATTGGACATCAAACATAATTAGGAACTGAACGTGGTGCTAGAGTGAACGCTATGCGTATGGCAGTATTGGACACATTTCCTGAGCCAAACCGTCGCTTGTTACAAAGGTAGTTGATTCATCTCTGTCACTCTTTGCACTTTTAAGTATTATGCTTTTCTTGGTACAAGTTATATTTGACATGCGGTTTACACTTTTATTTTGTGGGCATGATACATTCTATTCATTTACAGGAGCAAGGTTATTATTGTTTGAAAGTGTGAAATTCATTCAGAATGCTTTTCTCCTAACTAGGGGCATTTTATTAAAAAAAAGTGGGATTCCAATTACTTCCACGATTAGAATATCACCTCATCTTTTGCCATCTTGCTTTCTACCTTCCCTTTCCCATACTTATCTTTTTTTCCTTTTTTGTTCGTTTCTTTCAGAATTCTAATCATGATGCAAACCGTGGCTTCTCACAAAACTAAAAATTTGATGAGCTCTTCAGCTGTGGCAGCTTGCATGGCACCCTTGCTTCTTCGCCCTCTTCTAGCTGGTGACTGTGAGATTGAAAATGATTTTGATGTGGGTGGTGATGGTTCACTTCAACTGCTGCAAGCAGCTGCAGCAGCTAATCATGCTCAAGCCATTGTTATAACATTATTAGAAGAGTATGAGAAAATCTTTGGGGTAAGCTGAAATTTTTGTCTTCTGTCTCACAATTACTTCTGATATGGTCCTATGGACTCCTGTAGTCACTATACAGACATGTATGTACCACATAGATAAATGAGCTTTAAGGATTTACATGTAGTTCACATTGGAGATATGTTTTATTTTCTGTTTTGTTCTTTTTGAGTCAACATGATCATTAAGTCAAATTGCTTGTCATCCTGGTGTTTATGTCCTATAATTGTTAGAGAATCTAAAGTGACTGGATTGTTAGTGTCTAATGGTGGAATTTGAATACAGTTAAGATGAGTCAGAATATCCTCTTATAGAACTGTCTGTACTGTCTTCTTGTCTTTCTTGTACGTGGCAATTAAACTACATTTTTTGCTTACAATGCAAGAAAACAAATATGAGAGCCATTAAAGTGATGCTAATTGAATATGTTCAAGTCTTTTCTAATATGAACGTTCTTAAAAGCATCAAAATATGAGAAATTTTCTGTTTCTTGTATTCCATTTGTATTACTTTGGTTTGAATGGTTTTTGAATTGCAATTATGAGCTGAGCATTTTGTTGGCAGGAAGGTTCTGTTTCCCCTGATTTATACTCTGACTCAGAAGAGAGTGGAAGTGAAAGTGAGGAGGCAACTGATGATGATGAGTCCTATGAAGATGATGAGGATTATGATGACGATGAATGCGATGTTGGAACACAGGGGTCTGATGCATACAGTGATGAGGATGAAGAAGTAGCAAGTGGAACAGGCAGTGAGAGTGGTCACTCTGTTAACAATGATCTGGATGATGATAAGGCTTGTTCCTCTACCTTCGTACAATGGCATTTACATTTTTATACTTTTTTCGTAAAGTTTAAAAAATGATGTCAATAACAAACTTAATACAAAATTTTGGAACGGCTAAAGCTTTCTATTCTCCAAAATCCATTTACCTTTCTTTAATGCATGAAATGCATTCTTAACTCCTAGGTTATCAAATTTATTTACTCATTCTGCAACTTTTTATGGTTTTGTGACTTGTGTAACTGCTTCCTTTATCACCATGTAGTGACTCAAGGTTTCTGTCGTCTCCATGTCTTTGTTTGTTTTCCATCACGTTTTATGCTCCTGATGACTTCACTTACTGCTAAGCAGAATTTATTCTAAACAACTTTGCAGCATGATATATCAGATTTTGGAGTATATATTTCTCTCTCTCTTCCCCTTCTAGGACCTTCTTTTCTAATTTACGGTGTAAAAACCGGCAGCTTGTTTCCATGTAGCCATATGCTGTTAGATTCCATGGTCCCCTGGTTTAGATTTGGAGTATTTTTCCTGTTTAACTTAAATTGGTAAATAAGAGCAATGAATTGGTAATAAAGATGATGTACTATACTTACATGAACTTACAATGAAATTGCAGGATTCTGATTACTCGAGCTCAGTTTCTAAGTCCTCAAGAGATGGTGAAAATTTAAAAGCCACTAAGAAGTCATCAAGTTCACTTAGCACTTCAGTGTCTGAAAATGATGATCCAGAAAGGGTTGAGGATAATCAGAGTAGTAGTTCAGCAAAGGAGACCAATAACTCTGTTGAGCTGTCGAAAGGTGTCGATGGAGAAGCCATGTTGGAGTCTAAGTTAACTAGTCGTAATAAAATCACATGCATCCCCAAATCCTCAACTATAGGAAACGGAGCTGGCCACAACATTAGGCCTCCCACTGTTTGGGGACGTACTTCTGTAAGTGTTTGTTTTCTGGATTTATGATGCCTTCTGCATTTTTGGCCTAGTTTGTTCTATGTTCTTTCATAGCTAATAGGTATTTCTAAGCATGCATTCTAGCTATTGCACGTTACCTTAGATTAATTAGCTTACAATTGCTCAAGTTGATCTGTGTTAAACTGTTAACAGTCTTATAGAAACTTGTTGTTTAATCTACTTATTTGGTTTTCTTGAATCCAGGCAAAGAAGAACCTTTCTATGGAATCTATTGATTTTCCATGTGAAGAGTAAGTGATGTTCCATGATCTGTATAAAGAAATCTTGTAGTATAAGTTTTCTGGCTTCTACTTGTTTTCCCAGTTATTTTGTATATAGCATAGGGTGACACAATAAGAAAAATTTCCAAGCACCAATGCTTTACATGACATAGTTTTCAAAGCCAAAATGAAAAATGTTAAAACAATATTGATAGAGGGTGGGAATATGCTAGTTGAGGGATTAAGTTTTTAGGACTTTATTTTATATTTTATGGGTTTGATTGTAATCTCCGCATATATTTATGCTACTTCAGATTATTTAGGTTTTTTTATTTGAATTAGTATTTTACTTCCTTTCCAATTATTAGATCTTTAGAATTATATTTGGTATTTTGTGTTTAATTAGCGTTATGGGTGGGTTTAGTTATAAATACCTATTCTATTTTAGTTTCTGGGGGCTTAGACTCATTGATATTTTTTTGGATAGTTGGGTATTTAGTATTGATATTTGAGAATAACTTTGGATTCTTTATTTAGTATTTTCAGTTTTAGAAGTTTGTTCTACATCAACAAACTGCATGCCTTTTTGTATTAGTGGTAATCTCTTGTTACTTTTTTACATACATAATTTTTTCCCCATTCTAGGGCTGAAATCGAGGCACTTGAGGATGAAAAAGCAGACTTGCAAGACAGACTCAAAGAAGAGGTTCTGCTAAATCCAACTTCTCCATTTCTTGTTGTCTGAACTTGTTTGGAGACTTTTTGTAACAAGTCATCTTTCTAAATAGATTGAAGGTAATGCCATTCTAGAAGCCAGCTTGGAAAAACGAAAGAAGGCATTGTATGAGCGTCGTCTAGCTCTTGAGAAAGAAGTACGTTTCTCACAAGATTTCTTTCTTCTCTTTTCCTTTTTGGACTTATATTTCTGTTTATCCTGCATTTTGTCAGGATGCATATCTGTAGCAACCAAAGATGCATGATGTGATATTTGGAAAAAAAAAAAAAGTATCAAAGCAATTCATTCCCTTAATATCTCTAAAAGTTAGAGATCTTTTCATGCATTTCCTTTTCCCTCTTCAATATCAATTCTTTTGCAAGTGGCTGTAAATAAAATGACTCCACACGAGGAAAATATAGGTGCAACATTGTTCTTTTTGGTTGAGGCCTTTTTATACTGTTAAAATTCCTATTTGTAAGGCAAAATCCTTGTGCAGATTGGTCGTTCTTATTAAATGTTTTTTAGCAAGGTATGCAACTTTTTAATTTTTTGCTGGCAGAAGTAGAGGCATGAATGTCAGCAATGTGTATATAATATGCAATTGACTTTCAATAGAGTTCAGGAAATTCATCAAGAGTGGAATAATTTTAAGTTTGCTGAAAGCATACCTTTGCAATATGAACAAAACTTTTTCTTCTGTTTTGTTGGCAGAAGTCTATATTTGTGTTTGCATTTATATGTTATTCGTTAGTAGTGCCAGTTTTATGAGAATGGCTTCTGAAAGCATACCTTTTGTAAAATGAAAAAAACTTTTTCTTCTGCTTTGTTAGCAGAAGTCTATATTTGTGTTTGCATTTATATGTTATTCGTTAGTTGTGCCAGTTTTATGAGAATGGCTGAGTTTTGATTGTTCCTTTTGAATGTATTTATAGGTAGCAAGATTAGAGGAAGAGTTGCAAAGAGAGAGAGATAAGAGGATGGCTCTCGAAGCAGGACTTAACCCATCTCAAGGACCCATATCTCTCCCAGATACAATTGATGAAAAGGTAGCCAACTATGTACCTCAGGTTTAACTAGTATTTTTTGGCCATTTGATTGAACTAGTATAATTAATATTTTGCTTGCATAAAATTTTAATTTGTGAATTTGATAAAGACAAAGGCAGATCTCAAGGATATTGCTCAAGCAGAGGCAGATATAGTCAACTTGAACAAACAAGTTGATGATCTGGGAATGCAACTTAATCAACAGCTTGAGCAAAATTCTGTTTCCATGAGGGATTTATATATTAAAGATCAACCTAATCATCAAGCAAATCAAGCAAAAAAGTAAGCTCTCAGCAGTTCCTCTCTCTCAAAATCTCATTTTGTTGGTTTTTTCGTTACAAAAAATTTCACTTTGTCCTATTGGCTGAGTTGAATAAATGTCAGCTTTGTAGTGATTAAAGTTGTTTATTGTAAAATATATTTGAAGCTGGTGATTTTTAATTTACTGATAATTCATGCTCCAAAACAGATAAATCCTCTTTAGATTTAGTATTAAGTTGTAATTTTCTTTTTTCAATCCCCATTCTCATCTCTTTTATGAATTTGATTTTGCTCTATACATGTTTGTTTTACTCTTAATACAGGAAGGATAAGTCAAAGCGTACTGAGGCTGCTTTTGAAAGGTCAGGAAGCAAGGTAAACCCCCCACTCATTTGAGGCAGCTTGAAACACTCTAGTTTCCTAGAGGTTCTACTGTTGTTACTTTGACAACTGCATTTCATTTGCTTTACCATGCAAATTAGGAACTATATTATTGTCACCAGCTTTTACATAATGTATTTGTTGCTAATTTATTCAGGAGTCAGGACAATGTATTTCCTTTTTGGTTGTTAAATGGTGTCATTAAATTATGCCTTATGCTTCAAGGCCTGCTTTTTAAGCCCCCCGTCCAGGCTTAACCTTGGGCTACAATTAAGATATGAATAATCTTAATGTGGCCTCTTGAGCAGCCGTGGGTTATCAGCAAACTAACAGCACTCGTTATGTGGGATTTTTTAATGGAATTCACTGAACCAAGAGTTTGATTCGGCAGGATGAGTACCTGGATGAAGCAGAGCGCAAGAATGAGAAGCAGCAGGAATCGTCTTCGGGAAACAAACATCCGCCTCAAAACCAACAGTTGGATAATTCAGTGCATAACAGCAACAATTCGAATGCATCAGAGACAGTTGCACAGAAGCCCCTTTCTCCGAGTAATTCCAAGAAGTCTGCAAAGAGTGAGGTATGTTTTATTCTATTTTAACATAAAACTAATTGTAAACCGTAAGCAACTTTCTAGGTTTGAACCCATTACTATCCTATGTTCCTGGTTCAAGACACAATTGCTATCTTCTCTCAAGTTAGACAACATGTTTGTTTTATCATTCCATGATGGCTTGCCATCATAATTCTTTCAGTGCATATTAAATAATAATTTGTATAATCTTTTAGTGTTTTAAAAAAAGCTAATGCTGTTATTAAGGGAGCCAATTCCACAACTTCAGCACTGACAAAACTGACGACCCGGCTAAACTTTCTGAAGGAGCGGCGAAGCCAGATGACAAATGAACTCCTAGCTATGGATAAAGGCCGATATTCAAGTCCAGCTGTTCCAAGCTCAGACAAGGCTAAAGGACCAGAACCCATTTCATCTGTTGAAAATCCGGAAAAATGTAGAGGACCCGACATTAGCCAATAAGTCTAGAATCCAGACAAAGTCCATAAGAAAGCCAGACTGTTCCACATTCACAAAAAAAAATGGCAGATAACCGGATTCAGTTGGTGGTAAAGAAACGGAAGATCAATAAACCACATTTCTGGACAGGAGATGATCTGAAGACTATGGTTTTCTAAGTTCGGATGCAGCACAGGATTATTAGGTCAGCATCTTGCTAGCCCAAGTACTTAGTGAAGATGATTGTGATTCCTATATGATCTCTCAATGATTGTTTGCTTGATATCCTTTGAGAACTCACTTCAGGCTGATGATGGTGATTTGAGAACGTGCAAGGTTTGCCAGAGAGAGAGATAATAGGAGACTGATGTTGATTCCCAATAGAAAGAGGATTAGCCCAAAGTCCAGAATCTAAGGTACCCCTTACCCTTAATCCAAGATGTACATATCAACTAGTACGTCCTAGATGTAAGCTGAATAATCTTGGTGACTGATATTTGTTGTCAGAGATACCAAGTAGGATTTGTATAGCAACAATACCTTCGTGCTTCGTATGGGCAAATGCAAAATTTTAAATTTTATAAGTATCTTGGTCTTATATTAATTCTATAATTTTATTTTTACGTATATTGATAGCAGTTTAATTAAATTTAGTTATTTTTAAAGTTTCTAAAGGAAGTTCAGGGAATCTTTTAAGTCGAACTAAGATTGCAGTAAGTAGGGACAAGCGGGCATTCACTGGTTCAGGGAGTAACCTCGGAACCTTCTCCTAATGAAAGGGATGTATAAATCCTTTACCTGTACTCCGCTTCTTGCTTTTTTTCCTGTCCACTATAAATTGAAGAAAACAAGCCTCTCTTATTTTTCAATTTTCATCGCCATTAACGAGAATTGAAAATGGACAATTGGACGTCAACAGGACACGGGAATGAATGAAAATGGGGACAATTGGACATCAGGAGGTCACAGCCTCATCAACAGTCAATCTCAGCCAATTGAGGCTGAAGAGAAGAGACTCAAGTGCCAAGGGCCCAGAAGATTTTTTTCACCAGTGGAACCTAACCACCGTAGTGAGATAAATGCAATCACCGTTGTGAACTGAAACAAAATTTATTGTATTATTACTAATTACTAATATGTAAAACAAAATCATCCCATAAACCTAACATTTATAGTCTAATTAATCGTCATCGTCAATCTTTAATCAATAAATAGTCAAAATTCCTTAAGCAGCTTCCTGACTTGCTCCAATGATAAGAAGAAAATCAGTTGCTAGATGTCAATTAATAGATGATTAAGTCCGTTAAATTTGCTACAAATGTTCATTTCATTCTTGATTCTTTAGATAAGTCCAGTTGAATTGTAAAGAATATAAAAGGAGATAATAGCCTTTACATTCATTATCCTGATTGATCAATAAACTCTTCCCACTTTTCTCTCTTCAACTCTTCTCTCTTGATTCTTGAACTAGCTTACTCTCAAGGCAAGTTCTTCATCTTCTTGCTTCCTGATTGCTACAATTGCCATTTTCTTCTTTAATGCTAATAATCCCTATCAGTTTTGGTATCAGAGCTTCGATCCTCGCACCATGGCTGAGACAAGAGCACAAGAAGTCCGTAGGATTGACGAAACGATGAAAGAGATCCTAACCAAACTGCAGCTACAAGAATAGAGCATGGCTTCTATGCGTAATGATATTAATGGAGTCAATTTGCAGCAGAGTCAAATCATGTCCCAACTCCAAGGTTCTGAAACATCTTCTCATGTTGGAAATAATGGAAGCTCGGGAAACAACAATTTTTGACAAGACAGGCTCGGATAGAGTTCCCTTGTTTCAATGGAGACGACGTGAATGGGTGGATTTATCGCTGTAATCAGTTCTTTGATATCTATCAAACTCTTCCTGAAACTAAAGTCAAGATTGCAACCATAAATCTAGAAGGCAGAGTCTTGCAATGGCACCAGAATTGGGTGAAATATCAAGAACATCGAGGGTTGGTAACCTGGGAGCAATATGTGCAAGCTCTAGAAGACAGATTTGAGGATAAGGTTCAAGGTGACCCAATGACAGAGCTGCTAGCATTAAGGCAAACAGGTAATGTTCTTGATTACCATGATAGATTTGAGTATCTGTTGGGTAGGGTAAATCTTGTGGAGAATTATGCTGTTAGTTTTTTCATCAATGGGCTCAAGCCTGCCATTCAGAGGTCTGTTAGGATGTTTATGCCTTAAACCTTACACCATGCATTAACCTTGGCAAGATTGCAAGAATCTTCAATCAGTTCTTTGCATAGTGAGTCTAACTTTGCCAAGAAACATCAAACTTTACCACCCCTGCTACCTACTCCTCCAAAAAGTACAACCTTAGTAGTTTCAGACACTAGTGCTAGCAGGAGATCTAATGCTAGTAAAATTCGAAGTAGTGTAGAAATGGATGAAAGGGGGCCAAGGGTCTTTGCTTTTGGTGTGATGAGAAGTTTGTACCAGGTCACAGGTGTAAAAGCAAACAGCTTTACCTTATTGAGTTAGAAGAAGTTGATGAAATGGGATGTGACACTAATATGGAGGAAGAAGCAGAAGAACATCCACAGATCTTGGTACATGCCCTTAGAGGGATAGCAACAAAAGGGTACAAGACGATGAGGGTTACAGTATATGTGGGAAAGAGACCACTCCACATACTTATTGACTCAGGAAGCACCCACAATTTCTTAGATGAACAAGTTGCCAAGAAATTGGGTTGCCACATCACTAAAGTGAATTCCATGAGAGTAGACGTAGTTAACGGCAGTAGTCTATCTTGTGCATCAATTTGTAAGGGGTTGAGTTGGCTACTACAGGGGTCTATGTTCACCACCGATGTGCTCTTGCAACATTTAGGAAGTTGCGATATGGTTCTTGGAATCCAGTGGCTTGAAACACTGGGTGATATTAAATGGAATTTCAAGGAACTCAAAATGAAATTCTATGTAAAAGGTGAGAAGTTTGTGCTGGGATGAGGAAATACTGATGCTAAGCTCAAGACCATCTCAGGCAAGCAATTACATAAGGCATTGGAATAGGGAGGCGAATGCTCTTTAATTCAACTCTGTAGCTTAAGAGTGGTGGAACTGGAGGAAGCTATGTTGAGCACTATATCAGTGTAAGCCGAGGAGCAAGAGCAGATTCCAGAGTTAGTTGAGCATGTCCTTTATCAGTACTCAACTATTTTTGATGAACCTAAGGCCTTACCTCCACATAGACCACATGATCACAAAATTCCCTTGAAGGAAGGTGTATCAGCTATTAACAATAGACCCTACAGGTATCCATCTATTCAGAAAGATGTGATTGAGAATATGGTGCAAGAAATGCTGAAGGCAGGTATAATCCAGCCCAGTTGTAGTCCTTTTTCAGCACTAGTGGTATTGGTTAAAAAAAAGGATGGCACATGGCGTATGTGTTTTGATTACAGAGAGTTGAGCAGACATACTATCAAGTTTTGGTCCATTGGAGGCATTCTTTTCCCAATGATGCTACTTGGGAATTTCTTTATGATCTTCAACAGAAATATCCACAGTTCGACACAGAGGTTTAGCCTTGAGGACAAGTCTGATTTGAGGAGGGGAGTATTGATAAGAAGAAAATCAGTTGCTAGATATCAATTAATAGATGATTAAGTTCGTTAAGTCAGTTACTAGTTTGAGCTGTTCAAATGACTCGTCCTTTCTGTTAAATTTGCTACAAATGTTCATTTCATTCTTGATTCTTTAGATAAGTCCAGTTCAATTGTAAAGAATATAAAAGGAGATGATAGCCTTTGTATTCATTATCCTGATGATCAATAAACTCTTCTCACTTTTCTCTCTTCAACTCTTCTCTCTTGATTCTTGAACTAGCTGACTCTCAAGGCAAGTTCTTCATCTTCTTGCTTCCTGACTGCTACAATTGTCATTTTCTTCTTTAATGCTAATAATCCCTATCAGGGTTTAATCTCCTTCTCCTAATTCTTTCTCTTCTAAGAGTTTTGCTATGATAGAAATAATGATGAGAATAGAAAAAAGAGTATAAAACGTCGAAAATATATTACCTGGTTTAATAAGCACCTAGCCGCAGCCTTCAAGAATCCTAATTCGAATAGGTTTCAGTCTCCACATCCAGGCCGCAAAAGAGTAAACTTGAACCCGAACCTCCCTCTTAATATTTCATAATTTTCGGGTCAAATTGGCTTTTTCTCTTACCCTTCAATAGGTTTAGGGTTGGATTAGGTGGCCCATACTAGCTCCAAAAAATGAACCCTAGTGTTGTCAAGCCCACCCCTTTCCACACAAAAAAAAAACAAGGAAAAGGTGAATCTAAGTGAAAAAACCCTAGAATATAACCGTGAAAGTAAAACTTAAATCTACGTTGAGTGGCGCCGAAGAATCAAAACCCAAAGAGGACTGACGGCACTAAACTTTTGAGTGAGTGGGTGGTTTTTGGGAGTTTGCTTTCCTTGTTTCTTGTTAGAGTGAATATGGAAGGTGACGGAGAAAGTGAAGAATTGACAACATTTTAGGGAGAGACTGGGCTAAGGCAAAGTCATATGTGTAAAAAAAAAAAACTTTACTTTTTTTTTAATTATTTCTTTTAAATAATTTTTCTAATTATATCTATGATACAGATTGTTTGTGTAGACACTATTTTTTTTTTATGCCTATAAAAAATAATAATAATATAAAATAATAAAATAAAAATAATAAAAAAATAAAAAAAATAATAAAAATAAAAATAATAAAAAAATTGAAAATCATTTTTTCAACCACCCCACTCATCATTTTCAACTTACAAAATCATTTTTTCAAATAAAATCATTTTTTCAACCACCCCACTCATCATTTTCAACTTACAAAATCATTTTTTCAAATAAAATCATTTTTTCAACCACCCCACTCATCATTTTCAACTTCCAAAATCATTTTTTTTTCCAACAAAATCATTTTTTCAACAACCCCACTCATCATTTTCAACTTACAAAATCATTTTTTCAAATAAAATCATTTTTTCAACCACCCCACTCATCATTTTCAACTCACAAAATCATCATTTCAACCACCCCACTCATCATTTTCAACTCACAAAATCATTTTTTCAACCACCCCACATAAATTCATCATCTATAAAAGGGGAGGCAAGAAGAGATTGCAAGGGAGGGGGAATTGCTAGAAAATATTGTTGGAGAAAAGAATTTTTTTTGAGAAAAAAGAAGAAAAGAAAAAAATTTTAAGAAGTTTTTTTTTTGGTTAGGTTTTTTTTAAAAAAAAATTTTAAAGCTAGATCTGGATTTTTAGGTTTGAAATTTGACAAATCGGAGGTTGGATTTGTGTTTAAGGGGTTAAGGAGGATTCGTCTGAAAAGATTGTGGTTCATTTTATGGTTTAGATTTTAAAATCCGGAAAAATGTTCTTCGAAGTTCTTCAATGTTCTTGGTGTTCATAATTTTTCTGGGTTTAAAAGAGAGTTTGATCCGTTTTTTTTATAAAATTTCTGGGTTGATTATGTTTGTAGAAAGAGAGAATTAAAAGCCCTTCAACCCACGCGCTGACCCGTGTCTCTGACTCGACCCGATCGTAAGAAATCCTTTTCCATTTTTCTGGTATTTTTCGAAATTAATTTAATTTGTATTTTTTTTCTTTCTTTTTCTTTTGTTTTGGTCTTTTTTAATACATGCTTAATTTAGACCTATGCATAATTAAGTAGTATCATTTTATCATTTTAATTTAACTTCATGCATATTTAATTTAGGTTATTTTAATTTAGTTCATGCATGTCTAATATATTTAAATATATTTAATTGGCCTCATTTTAATTTAGATCCATACATATTTAATTCATGTCAGTTTAATTTAAATTCGTGTATTTTAATTTAAGTCATTTTAATTTAGATTCATGCATATTTAATTTAGCCAAACCCATGCAATTCAATCTAGTCCATATCATTTTAATTTTAATCTATCCGTATTTAATTTATGTCATTTTAATCTAGTCTCATTCATATTTAACCTATATCATTTTAGTTTAGCTTCATGCATATTTAATCTATGCCATATTAATTTAGTTACATGTATATTTAATTTATATCATATTAATTTAGTTTCATACATATTTATGTCATTTCAATTTATGTACATGCATATTTGATTTGTTTCATTTTAATCCATACACATCTACTTTAGGTCATTTTAATTTAATTTGTGCATATATTTAGATCATTATAATTTGTATCCATTTACTTTAGGTCATTCTAATTTAATTGATCTCATTTTAATCTAGGTCCACACATATTTAATTTATTTAATTTTAATCTAGATTCATATATATTTAATTTAGATCAAAATCATTCTAATATAGGTCAAGCATATTTAATTTGTCTCATTGTCATTTAAGCCCATTTGTATTTTAGGATTAGGCCCATTTCATATTTTATGACATTTAGTAATTAGGTCCATTTACACAATTAGCTTAGGCCTTTTAACATTTTTAATGTGTCATTTAGTTTAGCCCCATTAGCATTTTAATATGTCATTTAGCTTAGGCCCATTAACATTTTAATATGTCATCTAGCTTAGGCCCATTTACATCATTTTATGTCATTTTAGAAATTAAATTCATGCATCATTAATTTCTTGTTTAATATATATACTTAATATATTTCTTGTGCTAATCCATTTTTTTTTTTGTTTATTTTGTCCCATCACTTCATGCATTTAGGAATTAGTGCATCGTTTTTAAAAAAATCATGTGCATTGGAAATCCCGATGATAGGGGATCGGAGAGGACCTCGTGATTACGAGGACTTCAATGGTTCTCTTAGGTGAGGGTTTTTCGAGATAACCTTATCGGGATTCCGATCGGGCCTCGGAAGGCTTCAATATAGATTTCCGTCCATTTTAAAAAATAAAAAAATGATTTTATCCATTATTTTAAAAGGTCATTTGCATATCACATCATATTTTATGATTTCTTTAAAATTCCAAAAGTCTCTTCTACAAATATCACTTCTTCAAGAAAACCCAAAAAAAAAAATGTTTTCTTTCAAAATTCCCCTTATCAGCAAAAGGAGTATTACTCCGACATTTTAACTTTTAGTTTCTAAATTATTCTCTTCTTCTTGAAAACATTTTTTCATTAACCCTAAAATTGATTTTCAAAAGACTTTTGTGGTACCAATTTTCAGGCGTTTCGGGGGTGCTAATCCTTCCTCGAACGTAACCGACTCCCGAACCCAAAATCTGTTTTCATAGACCAATACCTGTTTGACCCAAGGTAATCTTTGTAGATTATGTTAGGTTAATTGGAGTCAAAATAGGTGGCTAACCTACCTAAACCAAACGGTTAGTGGCGACTCTTTTTCTTATTTTCTCGTTTTCAAATCTTTCTTTATTTCGCCAAAAATTTCCCGTCGGATGGCTTTTTAGACTTGCTGACAGCTTGGCGACTCCACTGGGGACTACTTGAGAGTCAAGCCAATTTTCAAAGTCTTGTTCTATTTTAGGGTTAATAATAAAATGTTTACACTACATCATGCATTGCATCACACCTCATGTCGTTTATTGCATCCATTTTTTTAAAAAAATAAAAATAAAAAATAAGAAAATAAAAAAAATAAAAAAATAAAGAAACTTTTTCGAATTGTATGATGCATCTACATCCTCTCATTATTTTGATTTTTACATTTTATTCATTATATCCTTATGTGCATATTTGTGAGTGTGAATCATGCTTGCTTTCCGTTTCTTTTACTTACTTTATTTATGGTTTTTGTTTGAATTGGACTGATCGTTTGCTCAATCTTTGTTAGTGACTATGCTTTGTTCCCTCTTTATTTAGGCAATAATGAAAGTGGTTGATAAAGGTTTGTTGTTCCTCCCACACACCACGTTAACTCAAAAAAGTCCGGGATTCCGGATTCACCCTTTTGCACTGAGGCCCGGGATTCCGGTAGTCACCCTTTCTAGAAAAGTTAGGGGAGTGCCTCACCTCATTTTGTTCCTTAAGAATAACTTGAGATCCCATGTGTTTTAGAACCACAAGAGCCAGCACGTATCACCTTTGTGAGGATACCGAGCCTAGGTAGAGCCAAACCATCTTTCGAGAGAACCTTTTTTTAGGACACAAGGAGGAACGCTTTCTACCTTTGTCAAATCCTTTCGTTTAGTATTGTATATATTATCGCTCGTTAGTTATCTTTCATTATTTCTTTCATAACCTCATACTGACGCTTTTCTTTTTGTCTTGTTTTGCTTTTTCTTTGTTTTCTCGCTCTCCATGTTACATTCCATTTTGCATTTCTTGCCCGGTTCATCCATAACAAAGTTATCACTAAAGGAATTTGATCATGGCGGAAGAGGGAGAGATAGTAGAAGAGGGGGTAAAGGCCGTTCATATGGAGGTTGAGCTGGAAGAGCCTGTTATTTTTGATCCTACCAATCCAAATCTGATACAAGCACAGCATTTACAAGAGCAGAAAGCCCGGGGGGATTGTCTTCAAGAAGGTTTTGAGTCTACGTTGCCGGAGGTAGTTGAGTGCGATCTCGCACAGAATGACTTATCTGAGTTAAAAGAGTTATGGGGAAAGCTAGGTCCGCACAGTCGGGCATATTTCCGAGAATTATATGGTGATATAGCCTTATTACTGGATGTGACGGTGGAAGAAGAGGTGCTTAAAGCATCACTTTACTTTTGGGACCCTTCATACCGATGCTTTGTGTTTGGTAAGCATGACATGGTTCCAACTGTGGAAGAATATCAAGATCTGCTCATGTTGCGAAATATGAAGAAGGACAAGGCATTTTGGCCAAGGAAAGATCATCCTAGAGACATGGCGAAGTTCATAAATGTCGAAACAAAAGACGTCCGGGATTCCATGAAAGATGGACAAGTAGAGGCCAAATATCTCGTACAATTGGCAGATCTGAATATCACCAACAAAACGGGAGCTGATCTTCTGGCTGTGTTAATTTATGGATTAGTGATTTTTCCTAGAACAGTGGGGTATGTACATCTGGCAGTGGCAACTTTCCTTAAAGAAGTTAAACATGGAGCTGATCCATCTGTAGCCATCCTAGCAGAAACCATCCGATCTTTGAACTACTGTAGAAGTCAGAATGGGAGGTTTCAGGGTAGTGCTCACCTGCTTACAGTCTGGTTTAAGAGTCACTTCGGATTTGTCAAAAAGGAGGGATTATGTTTTCTCCGGAGGGACCGAGAGCCAATAGCGGTGTACAACAGGAACAAATGGCCACCAAGGCAGCCTGAGGGAGCATGGATTGATTGGTTCAAGGACTTGAAAGATTCTCAGATCATGTGGAAGGCGAGGTGGATGCCGATGAAAGATACTCCTTATATCAGTGTTGAAATTCCTTGGATTCCATTAGTGGGCATTTGGGGGACGATTAGTTATTCTCCACTGTTGGTCCGAAGACAACTGGGATCAAAACAGTTCATCCCGCTCACTCATGGCCTTGACTCTGTAGACTTTCCTCATAAGACTGAAGGACAATTCAAAGAAGCGGCAAAGCATGGAAGTGACTACAAAGGAGCCCATAAGATGAGTCATGCTATATACACTGAAGATGTCATACCTGAGTATCCAGAATGGCACAGCAACAGGCTGAAAAATGTGAAGAGCCCACCAGTGCTAGAAAAAAACTACCGAACGATTGATGAGCCAGTGGATGAGTTCGACAGGTTAAAGATTGAGAATCGAAGGTTGAGAGAAGGAGATGAGATAACTGAATTGACTCAACAGTGTCAACAGCTCAAACTGGATAATCGTCGATTGCAAGATAAGCTGTCAAAGAGCAAGCTGAAGATAAAGAGTTGGATACGTGACTGGAGGAGTGAACGTACTATCAGTGGCCAGTTAAGGTCCGAAGTCAAAGGATGGAGGGCCGAATCAGAAAAGGTCAGTAAGGAATCTGTGAAAAGAAGGAAGTTGCTCCTGGATTGCACCCAAGATTGGAGGACAGCCCTCACACAATACCGTTTGGTTCAAAATGAGAGGGACGCCTTGAAAAAGGTGAAGGATGTCCAGACACGAACGGAGAAGGATTTGGTACGACAAGTTGAGGAACTTAAGATCAAATTGACCTGTGCCGAGAAGGAATGTGTTGAAGCAAGGCTGCAGCTGGGACAACTCCAAGGAGAGCCAAGAGAATAGGAAATTGGGTTATGAGTGAATTTGGAACATTTCTATTTTGCTTAGCTAAGATGATGATCTTATGGATATTGAGCTTTCTTTTCCCGCTTTTGAAATGATCAGATATCTTTGTGGTAAATTTGTTATGGATGGGCCTCATTGTGCATACACCATTTGAGTTATTCATGAATATGCATGTTCTTGACTCGTAGCATATATCCATTTAATTGAACATTGATCATGCTGATTGGTTATTCTTTTTGTGTTTTTGTTGGTTCCTCTCTCTTTTTCTATGTTTTCTCTTCTTTCCATTATTCCATCCCATTTTCTGCATTTTATTTTGAAGTTTCATTCACAACAAGCAAAAAAAATAAAGGGAAATTGATCATGGCGAGTGAGCAAGGCAATCCATTAAATGAGTTGTAGACATAAGAAAGCGTGATAGACCAAGCTAACCAAGAGATGTCAAGAGCAGAAGAGCTCAAGGAAGAAGTCCAGATCTACCAAACGGTCGTTGATGAAAGTAATGGGAATCTCCAATTGATGCAGTGTTTCAAGCAATTTGAGGATGATTCTAAGAATGTTGTTTTCCTTTTTTTTCTTCTTCACATCGGATGGCTGTAGAACCTCTAAACAATTTATGTTCAATTGCTGGATAACTATAAAGCTTCTCAACAGTTTATTGGACGATGGGTGATTTTGCTTGCATGCAATGATCAATTATCTTTTAGGGTTTTACTTGTTGTGGATGGATTTTTATCATGCATCATTTTCTCATGTTTAAATTATTAAAGCATCATTTTTTTTCTTTTAATCACAATAATTGTCCTGATTCATGTTCATGGTAATTAAAGGTTTCAAGATAGCATCCCAAGCTCCCCGATACTACACTAGATTACAGGCACGGAAAATGGCGGAACAGAATACAGAGATGGAAAATCTGAAACGGACTAATGAGGATTTGACAAACAGGCTGAATGAGGCTATGGAAAAGATCAGTGAATTGAGTAGGATGGTCAGAGAGAATACACCCGTTCATACTGGGACACCGATTCATGCTCCGGGTTACACTCCTGATACGACCCGCCAAGGTCCTCCAACACTCCATATACCAGTTCCACCAATGGATGCTCAAAATCAGTACTCATCTCTACCGCCACATGGGACATATCCTTACCCACCTCAACCACCTACCGGTGTGGATACAAGTGGTTTCGTCTACACCACCTTACCCACTCAAACTACTCAACCTACCCATGTCCCAACCACTAATGTTGGCGCAGCTTCAGCAAACCCGGTAGTACTTGATCCGGAAAATTCAAAAGAAGCAGCTGTTGATATCAAGATGTTGAGTATGTTGGAGGAAAGACTGAAAGCAGTGGAAGGCGCGCAGCATTATCGAGCCATGAATGCAGTCGACATCACTCTGGTTCCCGGCATTGTGATTCCTCCTAAATTCAAGGTCCCCGATTTCGAAAAGTACAATGGGACCAGGTGCCCCCAAGAGCATCTTACTAGCTATGTGAGAAAAATGGCAGCCTATGCACATGATGACAAGCTCTTGATACACTTCTTCCAAGATAGTCTTTCTGGAGCAGTATTAAGGTGGTATAATCAGCTTGATAGGGTTAAGGTCCAGTCTTGGTCAGATTTGGTGAAAGCTTTTGTCACTCAATACAAGCATATGACAGATCTGGCTCCTGATCGGTTAACACTTCAGACCATGGAGAAGAAGTCCACTGAGACTTTTAAAGAGTATGCTCAACGATGGAGAGATGTGGCTGCTCAAGTTGACCCTCCGTTGACCGAAAGGGAATCAAATTATACTTTTATTGAAACTTTGAAGGGTCCGTTATATGATCGGCTGGTTACTAGCATTTCTGGCTCGTTTGCCGATATTGTGGTTGCCGGAGAGTGCTTGGAAAAGGCAATCAAAAGTGGAAAAATAAGTGGTGGAGATTCCTCTGGGGAAAGAAGGGAGCGAAGCTTGAAGAAGAAGGAAGGAGAGGTACATGCCATGGGATATGGAGGACACCAATATCAATACCCACAGCAAAACTATAGACCATACAGATACCAACACCCGTCCACCAATTACACCCCATTCCAAAATACATACCGCTACCAATACCCTTCCAACAACTACACACCACCCCAAAATACATACCGACATCCATACCCTACCGCCAGTCATGCACAACCCCAAAATACCTATCAGTACCCAGTATCCAATGCCACCTATAGCACACTAAGACCTTCAACTTGGAGTCAAGGAAATACTCAAAGAGGACCTAGACCTCCCCAAGAAAAGAGACAATTCACTCATATCCCTATGACTTATACTGAACTGTATTCCAAGCTTCTACAAAGTCAGATGATTGAGCCTATCCCAAATTCAAAACCTCCACAACCCCCTTATCCAGCATGGTTCGATGAGAATGCCACTTGCGCATATCATTCGGGGGCAAAAGGGCACAATTTAGAAAATTGTTATCAGTTGAAGCGGGTGGTACAAGGAATTATTGATGAGGGACGGTTGACTTTTGATACAGGGGCTCAACCAAATGTGGGAGTAAATCCGCTCCCTAATCATGGTGGAAATGGAGTGAATGTAATTAGTGAGGGGCATGTGTACGTCAAGAGAAAGGTAGAAGAAGTGACCACACCATTGGAGGTTGTATACCGGGCATTGTTGAAAGCCCAAATAATCACACCATCTCAATGTAAAGAGAACGGAATTTTAAGTCATAAGAAGCAGCTTCAAGCTATGATGGATTCTGGCACAATAGAATTCTACGTTGAAGGTGAGAAGGACACCGGGGTCAACATGATGAATGATGGATATGGGGAATCACCCAAGCAAAAGCCAAGTCTGACAGTACCAATCTCAGTAACCCAAAAGCCTAGCCTGATGATCCCAGTAACCAACAAACCGACCATAGCCATCCCAATACAGAAACCCAGCTTAACAGTGCCAGTTGCTCCAAAGCCGGTCCTTACTATTCCAGTTCAAAAATCCAAACTTCTGATCCATGTGCCATCGCCCTTTCCTTATCAAAGCAACAAGCGAGTGCCATGGAACTATGATAGCACAGTGCAGCAAGTAGGAGAGCAAGATGGTGATGCCAATTTAGCAAATATCACGGGGGTAGGAGGTATGACAAGAAGTGGGAGGTGTTATTCTCCCGAATTGGCCGTTGCTGCACAAAAAGGAAAAGAGAAGGCACAAGAAGAAGGTGTAAGGGTTGCAATACCGGTAAACCAAGAACCAATGAAACAAGCAGTGAAAGAGGTTGCCCAACCTGTGACTGAGAATGATGCTTTGGAGTTCTTGAAATTCATTAAACAAAGCGAGTATAGCGTGGTGGAGCAACTGAATAAAATGCCTGCTAAGATCTCTCTATTGGCTCTATTGCTTAATTCCGAAGCACATAGAAAAGCTTTGCTCCGCATCTTGAATCAGTCTTATGTATCCCAGAACATTACTGTGGCAAACTTGGAGCACATTGTTGGAGGTATAACTGTAGCTGACTATATTTCTTTTACTGATGAAGAAATTCCTCCAGGCGGTAGGGGTATCTATAAGGCCTTGCACATTACCACCCGATGCAAAGATCACATGGTCACCAAAGTACTGATTGATAATGGGTCTGCTTTGAATGTGATGCCTCTCGGTACATTAACAAAATTGCCTGTGGATCGTTCAATGATGAAGGCTAGTCAGTTAATTGTGAGGGCATTTGATGGGACTAGGCGAGAGGTTGTAGGGGAGATGACAGTTCCAATAATTGTGGGCCCAGTTGAGTTTGAGATACTGTTTCAGGTCATGGACATTGCCCCCGCTTATAGCTATCTTCTTGGGAGGCCTTGGATTCATATGGCTGGTGCCGTTCCTTCTTCTCTCCATCAGAAGGTGAAATTCAGGGTTGAGAACCAAATGATATCTGTATCAGGGGAAGAAGACATTATGGTTATGCAACCTCCTAATGCCCCCTATATTGAGGCCATGGAAGAAGCCGTTGATTGTTCATTTAGATCATTTGAGATTGCGGAGGTTACTCAGGTTAAAGAGGGTGTTGAATTGCCAAAACCGCATTTCTCTGACTGTTTGAATATGCAAGTCAAAATGACTGTGGGAAAAGGTTGCCGGGCCGGTAAAGGGATGGGAAAGCATGGTCATGGTGTACACGAGCCTATAGTTCTTCCTAAAGCAGAACCAACTTTTGGCCTCGGATATAAGCCTTCATAGAGAGAAAAGAACGAGGCAAGAGAAGAGAAGAAGCGTAAGCGGATGGCTGCATTGAAGGGGAATGAGCTTGAGACCAAGAAGCTAAAGATTCCATCGTTGAAGGATAGTTTTGTTTTTGCGGGTGTGATGAACCTAAAAAGATCAGTTGATGCACTGGAAAGTTCATTAAAGGGATTGTCCATCAGTGTACTAGAGAAAGGGGAATCGAGCAACGGTAACACCGGGCCATGGATTCAGCAATTGGCGCCTGGGTCAACTTTGAGCAATTGGGAAGCATTTGAAATGCCAGTCATGTTGGCAAACTTAGACATGTAATTCTTTTAAGCCTTGAACACTTATTTCGTCCCACACTTCTACCCAAGAGTGTTGGTGATTAATTTCGTGTATTAAGGGTTTTATTTCCTTACTTATTCATAGTTTGTGATTTTGATGACATGCATTTATGCAAACTATCCTCAGTATCTTTGTTTTTATATATCTCTTGCTTTTCGTGGATCCTGTATATGTCTGTATATATCTCTTTTTTGTTTTTCTTTCATCCCCAGGACTCTTGACAGTGAATGCAATGACAATGGAGATGGCCAACTCGAGCCTAACTTTGACCAATTCATTAACTCTGATGATCTCGATGATGTTGATGTTACTGAATATCCTCTTCCCCCTGACCTAATGAGATTGATTGAAAAAGAAGATAAGCAGATTTTACCGCACAAGGAGGCTACTGAGTTAGTCAATCTGGGTGATGATAATGAACAGAAAGAGGTCAAAATTGGAACTTCTTTATCAATCGGGCAGAAAGAAGAATTGGTGCAGTTGCTTCAGGAATATGCTGATGTGTTTGCTTGGTCTTATCAAGACATGCCGGGTTTGAATACTGAAATAGTGGTCCATAAGTTGCCAATTAAGCCAGAATGTAAGCCAGTACAACAAAAGTTAAGGAAGATGAGACCAGAGATGCTGTTAAAGATCAAAGAAGAAGTAAAGAAACAACTGGATGCCGGGTTCTTAGAGGTTGCCACTTATCCAGAATGGGTAGCAAATGTGGTCCCAGTTCCGAAGAAAGACGGTAAAGTAAGGATGTGTGTAGATTATCGGGATCTAAACAGGGCAAGTCCAAAAGATAATTTCCCTTTGCCTCACATTGACACTCTGGTTGACAACACAGCTAAGTTTGCAACATTTTCCTTCATGGATGGGTTCTCAGGATATAATCAGATTAAAATGGCTCCGGAAGACAAAGATAAAACAGCTTTCATCACCATGTGGGGAACTTTCCGATACAATGTTATGTCTTTCGGTCTTAAAAATGCCGGGGCAACTTATCAAAGGGCCATGGTGACTCTCTTTCATGACATGATGCATAAGGAGATTGAAGTGTATGTTGATGATATGATTGCCAAAGGCCAAAGTCCTGAAGATCATATGACCAATTTGAGAAGATTGTTCGAGAGATTGAGAAAATTCCAGTTGAAGTTGAACCCCGTCAAGTGCACTTTTGGTGTTACCTCGGGAAAATTACTAGGGTTTATTATTAGCCAGAGAGGCATTGAAGTAGATCCAGACAAAATAAAGGCTATCCAAAATTTACCACCTCCAAAGACCCAGAAAGAAGTTAGAGGTTTCTTGGGGAGATTGAACTACATTTCCCGATTCATTTCTCAGTTGACAGCAAAATGTGATCCGATTTTTAGACTCTTAAAAAAGCATGATCAAGGGGAGTGGGATGAAGATTGTCAGAGAGCTTTTGATAAAGTCAAAGAATACCTTTCCAATCCACCCGTATTAGTACCTCCCATGTCAGGGAGACCTTTGATATTGTATCTAACAGTGTTGGAGAATTCAATGGGATGTGTACTGGGGCAACATGACGAGACTGGCAAGAAAGAGCAAGCAATTTATTATGTCAGCAAGAAATTCACTGGTTATGAAGCCAAGTATTCGCCAATAGAAAAAATGTGTTGTGCATTGGCATGGGCTGCTCAGAGATTAAGGCAGTATATGTTATATAACACCACTTGGTTGATAGCAAAGTTGGATCCGATCAGGTTTCTTTTTGAAAAACCCTCTTTATCAGGAAGATTGGCTCGGTGGCAGATCCTACTTTCAGAATATGACATTCTGTATGTATCCCAAAAAGCAATCAAAGGCAGTGCCATTGCTGAATTCTTGGCCGATAGAGCGGTTGATGATTATGAACCAATGAAGTTTGAATTTCCTGATGAAGATCTCATGGCGGTCCTAAACACTGAAACAGAAAAAGAGAAGAGGTGGAGAATGAACTTCGACGGAGCATCAAATGCAGTGGGGCATGGAATAGGGGCTGTGCTAATATCCCCTAATGGTGATCAGTATCCAGCAACAGCGAAACTTGACTTCGACTGCACCAACAATATGGCAGAATATGAAGCTTGCATTCTGGGAATCCAAATGGCAATAGAGAGGAAGATAGATGTCTTGGATGTATATGGGGATTCTGCTCTGGTTATATATCAGTTGAAAGGTGAATGGGAAACTAGGGATTCGAAATTGATCTGTTACTACAAGTATATTATGGAGTTGGTTGAGCAGTTTGATGAAATCAATTTCCATCATTTCCCAAGAGAAGACAATCAGTTGGCTGATGCCTTGGCAACATTAGCTTCAATGTTCAAAGTCGACAAGGGGGCTGAAATCGAGGCAATTAAGTTGGATTTGAGAACCCATCCAGTGCATTGCATGAGTATTGAAGAGGAAACAGATGGCAAGCCTTGGTTCCATGATATTGTCCAGTACCTCAAGCACCAAAAGTACCCGGATCATGCTACTGAAAACGATAAAAGGGTCATCAGAAAAATGTCAATCGGGTTCTTTTTGAATGGAGGAATCCTTTACAAAAAGAGCCGTGATCAAGTGCTGCTGAGATGTGTCGAAACAGACGAAGCCAAGAAAATCTTAGAAGAAGTGCACAGCGGGATTTGTGGGACTCATTCTAGTGGTCATAGAATGGCAAGGCAAATCATGAGACTGGGGTACTATTGGTTGACAATGGAGACCGATTGTATCAGTCATGCCAGAAAATGTCACAAATGTCAGATTTATGCCGATCAGATTCATGTGCCGCCTAATCCTTTGCACATCATCTCTTCTCCTTGGCCTTTCTCAATGTGGGGGATAGATGTGATTGGGGTAATCTCTCCAAAAGCTTCCAATGGGCATCAATTCATCCTAGTTGCCATTGACTACTTTACTAAATGGGTTGAAGCTGTTTCCTATGCAAATGTGACACAATCAGTAGTCACCAGGTTCATCAAGAAAGAAATCATTTGTCGGTATGGTCTGCCTGAAAGGATCATTACCGATAATGCGAAGAATCTGAACAACAAAATGTTGGCAGCAGTATGCTCTCAGTTCAAGATCAAGCATAGCAATTCCACTCCTTATCGTCCAAAAATGAATGGAGCAATTGAGGCAGCCAATAAGAACATAAAGAAGATAGTCCAGAAAATGACAATGACTTACAAAGATTGGCACGAGAAGCTTCCTTTTGCCTTGCATGCTTATCGTACCACTGCCAGAACATCCACTGGGGCTACTCCGTACTCTTTAGTTTATGGAATGGAAGCAGTTGTACCAATTGAAGTAGAAATCCCATCCTTAAGAGTATACAGAGAAGTAAAGCTCGAAGAATCAGATTGGGTGCAAGAAAGATTTGACCAGTTAAACTTGATTGAAGAAAAAAGGCTTGTTGCTCTCTGTCATGGCCAACTATATCAGAGAAGAATGATGCGCGCGTATGATAAGAAAGTGCGTCCGCGCGAATTCAGAGAAGGAGAATTGGTATTGAAGAAGGTCCTGCATATCCAACATGACTATCGGGGAAAGTGGATTCCGAATTGGGAAGGTCCCTATGTAGTGAAAAGAGCGTTCTCGGGAGGTGCCCTGATTTTGCAAGAAATGGATGGAGATGAATTGCCACATCCGATCAATGCTGATGCTGTGAAGAAGTATTATACTTAAAAAAAAAAAAAAAATCAATCAAATGAATGGCTTAAGTTGAAAACCCGAAAGGGCAGCTTGAGTCCGAAAAAGAGAAAAGAAAAGGTGGGGTCTGAGGCGAAAACCCGAAAGGGCGGTTCAGATCCAAATAGGTTAGTTTTCTAAGCTGAAAACCCGAAAGGGCGGTTTAGGAAAAGGTCACCAGATTTTCATGGTCTTGTTCGGTTATGAGGAGCCTGGTAATCAGAAGTGATCAGTATTAAATGAGTCATCGCAAGAATCATGAATTGGTCAAAGGAAGAATCTGAGATGGCGTGAGCTTTGTTGTCTGCATTATCATTATCTTGAGGCCATGAATCCTTCACTTTTCTATATATCCTCGTAATTGTCTAAGCTTAATACTCTATTTGTATACATAATCCTTTAGAACTCAATATTACTCTTCGTTATGAATGTCCATCTCTTGTCTTCTTTAAAGGGTGATTCATCTGTTTGTTTTAAATGTGAAATGCGTAACATTGTCATCATAAACTATGATCGAGTAAGTAAATGAATACTATAATACTTGACTTCAATCACCAAAACAAATGGTGAGGAAGTGTGAGGACGAAAGAAATGGTCATAAGTTGGCATTCGAAATGTATTTGCTCGATGGCACGATTGTAAAATGGTACCAACAGTTATGGGGGCATCCATTGGGGTCTGAATTAATCTGGTTCCGAAATCAGTAAAGAGGTGGTGCTTGTGTCTGACAACGTGCTGGGAGATTGGGTTAAGCGAAAATATTGTCAGAATTTAAGCTCAAAGTCTCCAAACCAAATTCAGTTCAAGCTTGGGTGCTATCTTGAACCTTGAAAGAAGGGAATGAATTTCTGTCAAGACATGTTGCAATCCCATTTCATCATCATGAAATCATTTCATCATTATCATCACCATATCATTACTTTGTCATCACTCTATCATGATCCCATTGTCTTATTATTGTTTCGACTCACTTCGTTGCTTCGTCAATATTGCAGTCATTTAACCTTTTGCCCTGTCCTGGGCTGTTATTTAATATTTCGCCTTGTCCTGGGCCGTCATTTAAAGTTTTGCCCTGTCCTGGGCTGTTATTTAATGTTTCACCCTGTCCTAGGCCGTTATTTAAAGTTTTGCCCTGTCCTGGGCGTTTATTTAAAGTTTTGCCCTGTCCTGGGCTGTTATTTAATATTTCGCCTTGTCCTGGGCCGTCATTTAAAGTTTTGCCCTGTCCTGGGTTGTTATTTAATGTTTCGCCCTGTCCTGGGCCGTCATTTAAGGTTTTGCCCTGTCCTGGGCCGTTATTTAAAGTTTTGCCCTGTCCTGGGCTGTTATTTAATGTTTCGCCCTATCCTGGGCCGTCATTTAAGGTTTTGCCCTGTCCTGGGCCATTATTTGATGTTTTGCCCTGTCTTGGGCCGTTATCCAAAGTTTCGCCCTGTCCTGGGCCGTTATTTAAGGTTTGCCCTGTCGTGGGCCGTTATTTAAAGGTTTGCCTTGTCCTGGGCTGTTATTTAATGTTTCGCCCTGTCCTGGGCCGTTATTTAAAGGTTTGCCCTGTCCTGGGCTGTTATTTAATGTTTTGCCCTGTCCTGGGCCGTCATTTAAAGTTTTGCCCTGTCCTGGGCTGTTATTTAATGTTTCGCCCTGTCCTGGGCCGTCATTTAAAGTTTTACCCTGTCCTGGGCTGTTATTTAATGTTTCGTCCTGTCCTGGGCCGTCATTTAAGGTTTTGCCCTGTCCTAGGCCGTCATTTAATCATTTGCCCTGTCCTGGGCCGTTGTTTAATGTCTTGCGCAGTCCTGAGCTGTCTTTTAATTATTCACCCTGTCCTGGGCTGTCTTTTAATCATTTACTATATCTTGGGTCATCTTTTAATTATTTACCCTATCATCAGTTTTCATTTCGTCATTTTACCTTATCTTGATTATCATCAGGTAAGTTCTTTTTATTCTAGATAGTTGTTCTATTTTGTTTATGCCATCGTTTATTGTTTTATTGCAAATAGGTTAGTTTTGTCTAAAGCTAGCAAAGTGTGTCTACATCTTGACTCATTCCTCGATTATTAAGAAGTATACACTTCTAGATAATCAAGAAACGCGCCAAGAGGGGCAACTGTAGACACTATTTTTTTTTTATGCCTATAAAAAATAATAATAATATAAAATAATAAAATAAAAATAATAAAAAAATAAAAAAATAATAAAAAAATTGAAAATCATTTTTTCAACCACCCCACTCATCATTTTCAACTTACAAAATCATTTTTTCAAATAAAATCATTTTTTCAACCACCCCACTCATCATTTTCAACTTACAAAATCATTTTTTCAAATAAAATCATTTTTTCAACCACCCCACTCATCATTTTCAACTTCCAAAATCATTTTTTTTTCCAACAAAATCATTTTTTCAACAACCCCACTCATCATTTTCAACTTACAAAATCATTTTTTCAAATAAAATCATTTTTTCAACCACCCCACTCATCATTTTCAACTCACAAAATCATCATTTCAACCACCCCACTCATCATTTTCAACTCACAAAATCATTTTTTCAACCACCCCACATAAATTCATCATCTATAAAAGGGGAGGCAAGAAGAGATTGCAAGGGAGGGGGAATTGCTAGAAAATATTGTTGGAGAAAAGAATTTTTTTTGAGAAAAAAGAAGAAAAGAAAAAAATTTTAAGAAGTTTTTTTTTTGGTTAGGTTTTTTTTTAAAAAAAATTTTAAAGCTAGATCTGGATTTTTAGGTTTGAAATTTGACAAATCGGAGGTTGGATTTGTGTTTAAGGGGTTAAGGAGGATTCGTCTGAAAAGATTGTGGTTCATTTTATGGTTTAGATTTTAAAATCCGGAAAAATGTTCTTCGAAGTTCTTCAATGTTCTTGGTGTTCATAATTTTTCTGGGTTTAAAAGAGAGTTTGATCCGTTTTTTTTATAAAATTTCTGGGTTGATTATGTTTGTAGAAAGAGAGAATTAAAAGCCCTTCAACCCACGCGCTGACCCGTGTCTCTGACTCGACCCGATCGTAAGAAATCCTTTTCCATTTTTCTGGTATTTTTCGAAATTAATTTAATTTGTATTTTTTTTCTTTCTTTTTCTTTTGTTTTGGTCTTTTTTAATACATGCTTAATTTAGACCTATGCATAATTAAGTAGTATCATTTTATCATTTTAATTTAACTTCATGCATATTTAATTTAGGTTATTTTAATTTAGTTCATGCATGTCTAATATATTTAAATATATTTAATTGGCCTCATTTTAATTTAGATCCATACATATTTAATTCATGTCAGTTTAATTTAAATTCGTGTATTTTAATTTAAGTCATTTTAATTTAGATTCATGCATATTTAATTTAGCCAAACCCATGCAATTCAATCTAGTCCATATCATTTTAATTTTAATCTATCCGTATTTAATTTATGTCATTTTAATCTAGTCTCATTCATATTTAACCTATATCATTTTAGTTTAGCTTCATGCATATTTAATCTATGCCATATTAATTTAGTTACATGTATATTTAATTTATATCATATTAATTTAGTTTCATACATATTTATGTCATTTCAATTTATGTACATGCATATTTGATTTGTTTCATTTTAATCCATACACATCTACTTTAGGTCATTTTAATTTAATTTGTGCATATATTTAGATCATTATAATTTGTATCCATTTACTTTAGGTCATTCTAATTTAATTGATCTCATTTTAATCTAGGTCCACACATATTTAATTTATTTAATTTTAATCTAGATTCATATATATTTAATTTAGATCAAAATCATTCTAATATAGGTCAAGCATATTTAATTTGTCTCATTGTCATTTAAGCCCATTTGTATTTTAGGATTAGGCCCATTTCATATTTTATGACATTTAGTAATTAGGTCCATTTACACAATTAGCTTAGGCCTTTTAACATTTTTAATGTGTCATTTAGTTTAGCCCCATTAGCATTTTAATATGTCATTTAGCTTAGGCCCATTAACATTTTAATATGTCATCTAGCTTAGGCCCATTTACATCATTTTATGTCATTTTAGAAATTAAATTCATGCATCATTAATTTCTTGTTTAATATATATACTTAATATATTTCTTGTGCTAATCCATTTTTTTTTTGTTTATTTTGTCCCATCACTTCATGCATTTAGGAATTAGTGCATCGTTTTTAAAAAAATCATGTGCATTGGAAATCCCGATGATAGGGGATCGGAGAGGACCTCGTGATTACGAGGACTTCAATGGTTCTCTTAGGTGAGGGTTTTTCGAGATAACCTTATCGGGATTCCGATCGGGCCTCGGAAGGCTTCAATATAGATTTCCGTCCATTTTAAAAAATAAAAAAATGATTTTATCCATTATTTTAAAAGGTCATTTGCATATCACATCATATTTTATGATTTCTTTAAAATTCCAAAAGTCTCTTCTACAAATATCACTTCTTCAAGAAAACCCAAAAAAAAAAATGTTTTCTTTCAAAATTCCCCTTATCAGCAAAAGGAGTATTACTCCGACATTTTAACTTTTAGTTTCTAAATTATTCTCTTCTTCTTGAAAACATTTTTTCATTAACCCTAAAATTGATTTTCAAAAGACTTTTGTGGTACCAATTTTCAGGCGTTTCGGGGGTGCTAATCCTTCCTCGAACGTAACCGACTCCCGAACCCAAAATCTGTTTTCATAGACCAATACCTGTTTGACCCAAGGTAATCTTTGTAGATTATGTTAGGTTAATTGGAGTCAAAATAGGTGGCTAACCTACCTAAACCAAACGGTTAGTGGCGACTCTTTTTCTTATTTTCTCGTTTTCAAATCTTTCTTTATTTCGCCAAAAATTTCCCGTCGGATGGCTTTTTAGACTTGCTGACAGTTTGGAAGGATTGGGAACTGAGAAAGGAGCCACTTGAGGATGGTGTCAATGCCCTTGAAGCAGTTGTTGAAGTCCAGGTTATTCTCTTCTTTTTATTTTGTGTCAAATTATTTATTTTTATTTTGTGTGTCAAATAAAATCATAGTGATTTCAACATAGTTGTTTTTCTTGTGACAGGCGAAAGCTGATAAGGACTATGCCCATGCTTAGGAGCTAAAAGCTCAAGCAGAAGCTCCACTTAACCAATTAATTGAGTTGGCTGGGGAGTTGACTGAGACAAAGAGAGAGTTAAAGAATTAACTGACAAGTTGAATGCCAAATTCCATAAGCTTGAGGCTTTGAAAAGTATGTCTTTGTTTGATTGGAATTAAAAGTAGTGTTCCCTTTTATTAATTACAGTAATACTTTTACCCATTATTAATGCATATTTTAGCAGATAACAGAATTCAGAAACAGAAAAAACAACTTTAGAGAAAGCAACAGCATGAACTACAGCAAGAACAACAAGGACACAATTAGAGGTTAGTATTGGTCATTTATAATTTATTTGTCATAATATTCTTTCAATCCATCAATTTTACTCTTAGAAGTTAGAATTTGTAATTTATAATTTTACTCTTAGAGGTTAGTATCAGTAATTTATAATTTCTGTCATGACATTCTTTCAATGATGTCTTTTCATGAGATTGAGATGTGTGAAAGATTGATATGAATTTTAATCTTGTTTTGCAAGCTCTGTTCTCTATCTAGTAAAATATATTCCAATATGATATATATATATATATGTTTCTAATTCTATTGTTGAGCTTGGTTTTAATTATGTCAAATAGTGCAGTTTGAATACTTTTTAGTTATACAATTTGATCATTCTTGTTGTTTTGTTGTTGCGTTAGCACATTAGATTGATTTTTAGATATACAATTATTACTACTCAATTCTTTATAATTTATTTAAATCTCAATGTTGTAATTTGAATTTGATAAATTTATCTATTATGATTCATGCACATTTATTGAAATTCATTGCATCCGCTCGAAGTGTGGCTGGTTTTGCACTCAATGAAGTTCTTTAGTAGAATCTTTAAAAAGGTCTTCGTAACAATACCTAAGGTGGAGTGGTTTAGGCTCCCTAGCCACTATCTCTTTATGACTGTTAATGAGCTTCACCCATCATATTGTCATTTACTCTGTCTAAATTTCCATAGTATGCTCCACCATAGTTATCAATATCTTACGATATTCGATACATATCTTACAATACGATTCGATACATAACATAATTGATACGAATCTATATAATGTATCTATCGATATATAAGCGATTCAATATGAATCTTATGATGCACATAATACGCACGCGATACGCACGATATCAAATAATTGAGTATATTTGAGTGTTTGAATAATATTTTCAATCTTATATTAAATAATCAATCGATTTTATTAATAACTATAAAATTCTTATTTTTTTATTCATTCATATGCATATATAATATTTATATTTAACTTTTAATGTATATAACTATATCTTACGATACGATACGATATTCGATATTCGATACTTAAAATTAAGCTTTCAATATACGATACGTATCTCGATTTAACAATTATAGCTCCCACTTCAAATCCCTTTATTATCTCGGCACACAGCTCATGTACCATTATCTTCATGAAACACTTCATGCCTTCATCGATGTTCACTTTGACATAACTCATAGGTGGTGAGTTCCATCGCTATGATACTGATTGGCTGCTAACACTAACGTCTTAAATTGTTTTGTGCCTCTTAAAGCCCCTCCAGATATTAGTACCATATGTCGCCGCGTGGTCTACTGGATCTGGATTTCCCCGCGCAACGCCATTTTCTTCATTTCCATAATGCCCATGCTTTCACGACCAAGATTTCGAGTTGCCGATGCTCAAAAATTGTCAAACCCGATATAAACCGACCAACCTTTTACTTTTGGCAAGTCAGCCTCTTGGAAGTCCCCTAGTTACGCCAACGTTGTTACCAAACCTCCCTTGCCTTATTAACATATAGGTACCTACTGAAGCAAATGCACAAATCTTGAAGCAATTGCCGGATCAAAGCTCATGGCCCAAGGATATTATGGCAGAAATGAGACTGCCTTGCAAACTGCTGCCATGCGGATTCGGTTGCCCAATTACATGCTCAAAGATGTCGAGGGCGAGACAGGACCAATTCGGCAGTTGTTGACCTGTGTGATACAAATATTACAATAACATAATAATAGCATGTGCAGATGATACGTAATGGTATGTTAGTTATTTGGAATCAAATAAAATAAAGAATGATTGTATGCAATTGTTGAGATATATTTTTGACAAGTCCAAATTTTAAAGGCCAATAATTAAAATTATCTAAAGGTTGGACTAGTTTGAGACATTCAAAATAATCATAAACTGTAAAGAATTTAAGCAAGTCTTAATTTGGTAAACTTGAATAAAATAAGGTAGACATGATGATTTGCCTGGTTGAAAATAAACAAAATTCAACTTAATTAAAGATAAACAAGGCCTAACTTATTCAAACAAGGTATTAACTTGTAAAATATAGGCAATGCTTGCTTGTAAAATATAGGCAATGCTTGCTTGTATTCAGTCAAGCAAGGTACTAGCCTATATTTTGCCAAGCAATATATTAGCTTGTATTCAATAAAGCAAAGTACTAGCTTGTATTCAATCAAGTAAGGTACTAACTTGTATTCATCAAGCAAGGTACTAGCTTGTTTTCAGTCAAACGGGATAGTTGCTTGTATTCAGTCAAATAAAGTACTAGCTTGTAAAATATAAGCAAGGCTTGTTTATATTTTTACAAGTAAAGGGAGCTTGTATTTAGTCAAGCGGGATAGTTGCTTGTATTCAGTCAAGCTAAATTTGATCGAAGACAAGCGAGACTTGGCTTAGTAAAATACAGTAAGGCTTGTTTGAAAACAAGCAAGGTGAATACAAGCAAGATAGTTGCCTGCATTCAATCAAGTAGATTGCTTGTTTGCTTAACCGATTTTACGGTTAATAAGCATGAGAGAATCAACTTGAATAAATTTAGTTCAAGATAAAGACTTAATAGTTGAAGTTAAATTCAATGTAAGCTTATTGAGACAAGTTGTTTAAACCTTATCAAAAGACAAGCTTGACAACTTTTATCAAGAAACACCCTTGATATATTCAAGGTTCAGGCAAAGACTTAACATTTTTTCTTTTATGTTTTCTTATTATCTTTGCAGGTATTCAAGATGAGAAGTTAAGAACGGTTATCAAAATTCAGTTTGAAGAAGTTACCAAGTTAAAAGATAGTTTCTTCAACTGATGAGAATGAAGTAACTGCAAGCTACACGTGGAAATATTTGAGAGACTAGGATCTAGTATAAATACAAGTTTTGAAGAATGAAGAAGGGTTCCAGAAACCAGCAATCAAAAGCTTTTGTTATTTTCGCCATGTTTTTCAGTATTTTCTCTTCTTAGTTTTCCTTAGTTTGTAGTTCATAGCATAGTTAACTTCTTAATTTTCAGCATTGTATCCCCTTCTTCGCTGTAGTTATCGGAATTGAGAACCCTTTAGGTCGTTTGATCTAGGCAATTACGGTGTTTTCAGATTTTATCTTCAACAGCAATTTAATAACTTTCTCTTCTATTGTTTTCGACCAACTATTATTCTATTATTATTATTGAAAAGCAAACAAAATAGAGAAAGAAAACCAAAAATACAAACAAATTAGCAGATGGAGTATCTACACTTCTTAATTTTCAGCATTGTATCCCCTTCTTCGTTGTAGTTATCAGAATTGAGAACCCTTTAGGTCGTTTGATCTAAACAATTACGGTGTTTTCAGATTTTATCTTCAACAGCAATTTAATAGCTTTCTCTTCTATTGTTTTCGACCAACTATTATTCTATTATTATTATTGAAAAGCAAACAAAATAGAGAAAGAAAACCAAAAATACAAACAAATTAGCAGATGGAGTATCTACAATTTTCTCTCTTCACCAACAATTCAAATTTCCACGTGCAGCAGCCATTCCCTTTGAAAAGAAAAAAAACAATGCAAATTGCAAAAGCCAACACGTTTTGGAATTTGGAATTCTCAATAACGACAGTAGCAGCAAATTATTAGTATTATAATTTCCAATCTTCATTTTTTATTAGTTAAATAAATAACGTTGCCCTTTATCACAAGAACAAGAAAGTACGAGATCGATCTAATCTAAGCTTGATATAATTTAATTACTTAAAGTAGTAATTAATAACTATAATAATTAGACAAATAATGAACAAAAATTATAACTACTATAATTAGTGAAATCTTTTTTTTTCTGTCGAAATATTACTCTTTCCATTTCTATATATCTAATCCAAATAATTGAATATTTTTAATTAAAAAAGTTAATTAAATAATAAAATTTTATACAAATTTTATCATAATTTTTAAATTTATCTTAAATCTATTTCATTCTCTCTCCTCTTTATAAGTTAGTTAATTTAATAGTACAACTACTATATTTAATAGTTCTTATAATTTTAAAAAGAATAAATTTTAAAAAATAATTAATACTTTTTTGATATTATAAAATTTTTTTAAAAAAATAAGATACTACTCCTTCTGTCCCAGAATATAAGTTCATTTTTAACTTTTTTCGGTCAAATAATTTCATCTTTGACCATTATTTTCTATAAAAATATAAAGTAAAAAAAGTTTTAAAAATAATATTTGTAAACCTTAAATTATGAATTTCTAAAAATATATTTTTTGAAATTTTAATTTTATATAATTTTTTATAAATAATAGTCAAAGATAAGTTTGATTGACCGAAAAAAGTAAAAAATGAACTTATATTCTGAAATAGAAACAGTAGTAAGTAAGATAAATAAGAAAAGAAAAAGTATCATCAACTGTTGATCACGTGAAAGAATTAGGCTATGTTTGGTACATGAAAACATTTTCTATTTTTATTTTTTAAAAAATATAAAGAAATCATCATATAAAATATGTTAGTTTATAGAAATGTATGTATATTTTAAAAAATAAAAATGAAAATGGATCTAACATTGAGAACAATTTTTTTTAATCTCATTTCTTAATTCATTTTCATTTTGTAAAATATGTATACATTTTTTCTTACAACACATATCTTATATGGTAATTTTTTTATATTTTTTAAAAAATAAAAATAAAAAATATTTTCTCTAATCAAATATAATCTTAGCCTTGGGGATCACATCTGACGTGGCAAAACTCGCAACTGACAGCCACGAAAAGAAAGAGGGCGGGATTGTTCCAATGGATAAAATTCCGCCACGTTATCAACGTCAAATCGCTGCATAAGATTAACACTTAACAGTCAGTGTAACGATGAAATTCTCGTCTCCAAAACTCGCCGTTGGATTGGGCCACGTCGGCTCCTGAAAAATTAGTATTTTGAGTGTTAGAAGTTTGTTCTACATCAATAAAGTGCACGCCTTTTTGTATTCGTGATAATCTCTTGTTACTTTTTTACGTACATAATTTTTCCCCCATTTTAGGGCTGAAATGGAGGCACTTTGAGGATGAAAAAGCAGACTTGCAAGACAGACTCAAAGAAGAGGTTCTGCTAAATCCAACTTCTCCAATTCTTGTTATCTGAACTTGTTTGGAGACTTTTTGGAACAAGTCATCTTTCTAAATACTAGTAGATTGAAGGTACTGCCATTCCAGAAGCCAGCTTGGAAAAACGAAAGAAGGCATTGTATGAGCGTCGTCTAGCTCTTGAGAAAGAAGTACGTTTCTCACAAGATTTCTTTCTTCTCTTTTCCTTTTTGTACTTGTATTTCTGTTTCTCCTGCATTTTGTCAGGAGGCATATCTGTAGCAACCAAAGATGCATGATGTGATATTTGAAAACAAAAAAAAAAAAGTATCAAAGCAATTCATTCCCTTAATATCTCTAAGAGTTAGAGATCTTTTCATGCATTTCCTTTTCCCTCTTCAATATCAATTCTTTTGCAAACGGCTGTAACTAAAATGACTCCACACGAGGTAAATATAGGTGCAACATTGTTCTTTTTGGTTGAGCCTTTTTTTATACTGTTAAAATTCCTATTTGTAAGGCAAAACCCTTGTGCAGATTTGTCGTTCTTATTAAACGTGTTTTAGCAAGGTATGCAAATCTTTATTTTTTGCGGGCAGAAGTAGAGGCATGAATGTCACTGTCAGCAATGTGTATTTAACGTGCAATTGATTTTCAATAAAGTTCAGGAAATTCATCAAGAGCGGAACAATTTTACGTTTGCTGAAAGCATACCTTTGTAATATGAACAAAACTTTTTCTTCTGTTTTGTTAGCAGAAGTCTATATTTGTGTTTGCATTTATATGTTATTCGTTAGTTGTGCCAGTTTTATGAGAATGGCTGAGTCTTGATTGTTCCTTTTGAATGTATTTATAGGTAGCAAGATTAGAGGAAGAGTTGCAAAGAGCGAGATAAGAGGATGGCTCTGGAAGCAGGACTTAACCCATCTCAAGGACCCATATCTCTCCCAGATACAATTGATGAAAAGGTAGCCAACTATGTACCTCAGGTTTAACTAGTATTGTTTGGCCATTTGATTGAACTAGTATAATTAATTAATATTTACTTGCATAAAACTTTAATTTGTGAATTTGATAACCACGAAGGCAGATCTCAAGGGCACAGCTCAAGCAGAGGCAGATATAGTCAACTTGAACAAAAAAGTTGCTGATCTGGGAATGCAACTTAATCAACAGCTTGAGCAAAATTCAGTTGCCATGAAGGATTCATACATTAAAGATCAACCTAATCATCAAGCAAAAAAGTAAACTCTCAGCAGTTTCTCTCCCTCAAAATCTCATTTTGTTGGTCTTTTCGTTACAAAAAATTTCTTTACTTTGTCCCTTTGGCTGAGTTGAATACAAGTCAGCTTTGTAGTGATTAAAGTTGTTTATTGTAAAATATATTTGAAGCTGGTGATTTTTAATTTACCGAAAATTCATGCTCCAAAACAGATAGATCCTCTTTAGATTTAGTATTAAGTTGTAATTTTCTTTTCTCCAGTCCCATTCTCATCTCTTTTATGAATTTGATTTTGCTATATACATGTTTGTTTTACTCTTAATACAGGAAGGATAAGCCAAAGCGTACTGAGGCTGCTTTTAAAAGGTCAAGAAGCAAGGTAAACCCCCATTGATTTTGAAGCAGCTTGAAACACTCTAGTTTCCTAGAGGTTCTATTGTTGTTACTTTGACAACTGCATTTCATTTGCTTTACCATGCAAATTAGGAACTATATTATCGTCACCAGCTTTTACATAATGTATTGGTTGCTAACTTATTCAGGAGTCAGGACAATGTATTTCCATTTTGGTTGTTAAATGGTGTCATTAAATTATGCCTTATGCTTCAAGGCCTGCTTTTTAAGCCCCCCGTCCAGGCTTAACCTTGGGCTACAATTAAGATATGAATAATCTTAATGTGGCCTCTTGAGCAGCCGTGGGTTATCAGCAAACTAACAGCACTCGCTATGTGGGATTTTTTAATGGAATTCACTGAACCAAGAGTTTGATTCGGCAGGATGAGTACCTGGATGAAGCAGAGCGCAAGAATGAGAAGCAGCAGGAATCGTCTTCGGGAAACAAACATCCGCCTCAAAACCAACAGTTGGATAATTCAGTGCATAACAGCAACAATTCGAATGCATCAGAGACAGTTGCACAGAAGCCCCTTGCTCCGAGTAATTCCAAGTTCATTACTCCAAGAAGTCTGCAAAGAGTGAGGTATATTTTATTCAATTTTAACATAAAACTAATTGTAAAGTGTAAGCAACTTTCTAGGTTTTGAACCCATTACTATCTTATGTTTCTGTTTCAAGACACAATTGCTATCTTCTTCTCTCAAGTTAGACAACATGTTTGTTTTATCATTCCATGATAGCTTGCCATCATACTTCTTTCAGTGCATATTAAATAATAATTTGTATCATCTTTTAGTGTTTTAAAAAAAGCTAATGCTGTTATTAAGGGAGCCAATTCCACAACTTCAGCACTGACAAAACTGACGATCCGGCTAAACTTTCTGAAGGAGCGGCGAAGCCAGATGACAAATGAACTCCTAGTTATGGATAAAGACCGAGGTTCAAGTCAAGCTGTTCCAAGCTCAGACAAGGCTAAAGGACCAGAACCCATTTCATCTGTTCAAAATCCGGCAAAAAGTAGAGGACCAGACGTTAGCCAGGAAGTCCAGAATCCAGACAAAGTCCATAAGAAGGCCAAACTGTTCCGCATTCACAAAAAAAAGAGGCAGATAACCAGATTCAGTTGGAGGTAAAGAAACAGAAGATCAATAAACCAAATTTCTGGACAGGGGATGATCTGAAGACTATGGTGTTCTACAGTTCAGATACAGCACAGGATTATTAGGTCAGCATCTTCCTAGCCCAAGTACTTAGTGAAGATGATTGTGATTCCTACATGATCTCTCAATGATTGTTTCCGCATTCGATATTGCTTGATATCCTTTGAGAACTCACTTCAGGCTGATGATGGTGATTTGAGAACGTGCAAGGTTTGCCAGAGAGAGATATAATAGGAGACTGATGTTGATTCCCAATAGAAAGAGGATTAGGCCAAAGTCCAGAATCTAAGGTACCCCTTACCCTTAATCCAAGATGTACATATCAGCTAGTGTGTCCTAGATGTAAGCTGAATAATCTTGGTGACTGATATTTGTTGTCAGAGATACCAAGTAGGATTTGTATAGCAATACCTTCGTGCTTCGTTTGGGAAAATGCAAAATTTAAAATTTTATAAGTATCTTGGTCTTATATTAATTCTAGAATTTTATTTTTACATATATTGATAGCAGTTTAATTAAATTTAGTTATTTTTAAAGTTTCTAAAGGAAATTCAGGGAATCTTTTTAAGTCGAACTAAGATTGCATTAAGTAGGGACGAGCGAGCACTCACTGGTTCAGGGAGTAACCTCGGAACCTTCTCCTAATGAAAGGGATGTATAAATCCTTTACCTGTACTCCGCTTCTTGCTTTTTTTCCTGTCCACTATAAATTGAAGAAAACAAGCCTCTCTCATTTTTCAATTCTCATCGCATTAACGAGAATTGAAAATGGACAATTGGACGTCAACAGGACACGGGAATGAATGAAGATGGGGACAATTGGACATCAAGAGGCCACAGCCCCATCAACAGTCAATCTCAGCAAATTGAGGCTGAAGAGAAGAGACTCAAAGTGCCAAAGGCCCAGAAGATTTTTTTCACAAGTGGAACCTAATCACCGCATAGTGAGATAAATGCAATCACCATTGTGAATCAGAAAATTCAAAATCTATGATTTTCAAAAAAAAAAAAAAACTAAAACTTCTATTTTGATCTGCATAATCAATAAGAAAATTTATTGTATTACTAGTATGTAAAAGAAAATCATCCCATAAACCTAAACATTTCTAGTCTAATTAATCGTCATCGTTAATCTTTAATCAATAAATAATCAAAATTCCTTAAGCAGCTTCCTGACTTGCTCCAACGTCACAAATAAAACCACCGTAAACGGCCCTTGCCTCGAAACCGTTGGCAGAAACCCTTTATAAAGGGCCCTGAACCCTTCTCTTCTCACCGTCTTCATCAAACAATCAATCGCCCCAGTGTAGGGTCGGGCCTTACCAACCTCCACCTTCATGTTCATCACCCTCGTCTTTATTACATCCACCGGGTTCGATGCAACCGCCGCCACAACCCCCGCCGCGAAGCTCGCCGCCACGTGTGTCCCCATCCCGTCGTCCATGACCCCTTTCTCCAATATCGCTTCCTTGATCTGATCGTACGTTGCCAACTGCGACGCCGTTACGATCATCGCACGGTTCACCGTAAGGGATGAGCCCCTCCACAGGGTGGCCACCCCTTCTTGCTTCGAAATCCGAGTAATGGCGTCGAAAACGCTCTTGTAATTACGTCTTTGCGCTTGCGGAAGCCTTCCGTCGGCTTGCATGCGTACCATCGCCACGTCAGCCGGGTTCCCTACCGCTGCTCCGATCCCTCCGGCGATAAGTCCGGCGGCGATCTTCTTCGTTAAGTGCATGGTTTTGGTCACCGGGTCAGTCCAGCGTTGCTTCAACATATCGTAGAGACCCATGCGGGTGGTCGAATAGAGTGCTTGCCGGAGGACGGTGGCGGAGACGCCGGAGAAGATAGCAGGGAGGCCTTCGGAGTGGACAATACGGAAGGCGAGAGAAATGGGACCCACACGCGGCGGCGGAGTAGGCAAATGAAGGGAAGAAGTAGTAGCAGTAGCAGAAGCATTGGTGGTAGAGGAAGAGAAAGCAAAAGCCGGACGAAGCTGTTGAGAGAAGGTGGTGGCGGTGGTAGTTTCGCCCTGGAGTTGCATGCGGACTTTGATGAGGTCGAGAGGGTGAGTTGAACATCCGGCTACAACGGACGCTACGCCGCCTTCAACAAAGCCTTTAAGACCCATGCTTTCTGGAATGGAAAGATTAGTTATGATTCAGTTTTGCTTCAGACAAGCATGTCTTGTTATGTATGAAGTTGAAGACAGTTGAGAAAAAGTGGCTCCGGAGACATTGGCGTGGCCTGGGACTGACTGGTGGTACCTAGGAAGACAAATCTATTGACAGGGAAAGCACAGTACTCAAGCTGAACAGGGCGATGTGGCGTTAGGGCTTTTTAGGTGGTGCAGTGCAGTGCAGTCTATATATATGGGTCCTACTCCTTCCGAGGCTTATGGCGTAAACGAGTTCTTGTTTTCCCCTTTTTGCCCTCTTGAAAGAGAAAAAGAATCTATAACTGGAATTTACAAACGTCATATTGGGCCGCTAACGGTCTTCGTAGCTTTGAATTGGGCTAACCCAACTTAAAATCATTTTCGCCAAGACTGGTTCAGTGGTTATCTTCAGTGTCATTTGAGCATTCTGGGCTTTTATTTTTGGTGAATAGAACAGCTTTGTAGGCTTTGTCCCAGGCAGTACTATTTTGTATTTTCTTTCTGTTTGGACCTATGGCTCCTTTTTCATTTTTCTTAAAAAAGCACGGCCCATTTTCGGGGAAAGAAAATTGAATTATATTACCATTTCATCATATCATCTGACTGAGTGATTGATGCCAACAGATATTGGACTCAGCCCCCAAAAATGGCCCATGTTTCAATAGATAAACTAGAACTTCATAGCAAGAGATGTCGCTTTGGCCGAGTGGTTAAGGCGTGTGCCTGCTAAGCACATGGGATTTTCCCGCAAGAGTTGTCAGGACGACGTCGACTTTTTGTCCTTTCCTTTTGCTGTCACAACTCACAACAGCCAGCCATTTGCCCATTAGCCAACAATAGACTGACCTTTTAGCTCCGCTTTTAGAAGTTCCCAATCCAAAACTTAAACTGTTAAAGTTGGAATGAAATAATAACCCGATCTACTCACTTTCTTTGTCATACAGCTAGCAGCTGTAGGCGAGCCAGCAATATTACTATGATTTTATGGATGAAGAGACGGACAAAGACACCCCCCAAAGCCCAAACTCACCACGTACGTAGGTTGTATTAGTAAGTTATAACAGATTAACGTACGATGTAGCGATTTCAAAGGAGAATCCTTTGGTACTTCCAATGTCTAAAATCTGCAATACTATTCTCTAATATTATATGCAAAGTGATGACCCAAAAAATTTAGAAAAGAAACAGATTAGATATTACCTCTATATATCAAGAAGGAGCAATTAATATAGCAATGGCTAAACTTATTTCTCGTCCCACCAACCATTCCCCATAACAACTCTTGAAAACCTCCTTTTCTTTTTAAACACCCCTCCCCCATTAATTGAATTGTCAACAAGAGCCAATTTCCCTCCACGGATCGAAAGGCACATAGAAAGGAAAAAAACCAAAGGGGAAAGGAGGAGGAGAAGAAGAAGAATACAAAAGAAAACACCTCTTTCTCCATTCCCCCTTCCCCTTTGCCTTCCTCATGTTCCTTTGCTAAGGAGCACGGTGATGAGTTTTGTTAAAATGTGCCGCTAAAATAAAAATCAGAAGGGTCGGTGTATGAAAATCCCATTGTAGGATTGGGCGAAAGAAGAAGAAAAATGGAAGTGCAGAGGATAAGGCAGTTGTTGTTACTTTGGTCAAGATCGCAAAGTACCCGCTTGGCTCTCGTGGGTGGAAATCACACCGCTGCCCGGTTTTGCACTCGCTAAAGTTGGCCCTCTCTCAAATGCCTTTTTCCTCTCCCTCTCGCCATTTATAACAAAAATACTTTGTTTCTTTTGCTCTCCTTTTAATCTGCTGTTATAATTTCTATTCCGATCTCGTTGCAAAGACTTTTTTGAGTCGGTTTTTTGGATTATTTTTAGTTGATTGATTTTTTGAAAAGCCCATTTTTCCATCATCATCTCAACAATATGGCCGTCCAAATTATTGATGGACTCCAAACCAAATCCTCCCATAACAAGCACAATCCTTTGCGTTATTATGATGGCATTCTCAGCTTGCCTGCTGCTGCTGATACACATTTGATTGTCCACAAGTTCCTTGATTCTAGGCTTTTTAAGCTTCTTGGTCGCCTGGTGATTGTTTTGGGCTTGTTCGTTGTTTTACTTCCTTGGTTAGGACTTGGATCCATTATCAACAACAAGCTATCTGCAAGCCCTTCTGCTGATTCCATCAAGCCTAAAGTTGGCTCTGTTGAATATATCAATCTGGAAATGTTGCCCTTACTCTTTCATGATTTGAACAAGGAAGGCATTTTGAAACCGGAAGACAAAGGGTTGCTGCTCAGCAATGATGATGAAGAAGCCATTCAGAGTTCTCTGTTCTTGAGGAAAAGTGACATGGAATTTGTTTCTATCACAGATTTGGAACGGCAAAGCTCGATCCCTAGTGAGTCTTTTGACTTAACCTTCACGCAAAACTTCAAAGCTGCCTCGGAATTCATCGATCGTACTCTCAAAGTTGGTGGCATTGTTGCTGTTCAGCTTAGTGGAAGTCCCTCCTTTGCATTCGACAAGCCATCCAATTACAGAATTGTTTACTTCAGGAGATTCCAATCAAACATTATGGTAATGAGAAAAATTGAGTATGCAAACTCGATCTCTAGCGCCACCCAGAGGAAGCTTCTCGGGTACACAGCAGAAGCAAAGAAAGCAGCATTGAAAAACCTGGAAGATGTGCTTCTTGAACCACCAAGAGCAGCTTCAAGGAGATCAAAAACTTACCAAAAAAGAACCAAGTACCTACCAGATTTATTAGGAGACACACTCGAAAGCTATCCTCGTCGGGTTTTCATTGATGTAGGCTTGCCAGAGAAAGATGGTGGTAGTGGAACAAGCTGGTTTGCCAAGAATTATCCAACAAGAAATCTGAAATTTGATATGTACAAGATTGAGACATTGACCCAGGAGTCTTCGAAGAAGGGCGTGGCGCCTGATCAGCTGGTGGAGATTGGGATGTCGGATTGGCTGAGGAAGAATGTAAAGGAAGGAGAGTTTGTGGTGATGAAAGCAGAGGCTGAAGTAGTTGAAGATATGGTAAAGAACAAGGTTACCGGATTGGTGGATGAACTGTTCTTGGAATGCAAGCCTCAAGGACTTGGTGTTGGTGGAAGAAAGAACATGAGCAAAAGGGCTTATTGGGAATGTTTGGCTTTGTATGGGAAGCTTAGGGATGAAGGTGTTGCAGTGCATCAATGGTGGGGTTGACAGTAAGATTTTAATAAAGCAGAAAGAAATGAAAAATAAGTTAAGGTGAGAGAGAGAGGTACCATTTAAAACAAGCAAAAATAGTAGAGCTTTTTTTCCCTTTTTTTCCTTTGTTCGAAGTTGGCTTAATTCCAAGTGTCTGTGTGTGTTTGTTTTGAAGTTTCATGATGAAAATTTGTTTTGGTATTATTAAGAAAGTAGAATGCAGAGGGGTGTTTTGAGAGAGATCAGTTTGGTTGGGGGATGTTTCTTTTGTTATGAAAGAATTTCAAAGGTTGCTTCTTTCATCCCTTGGATGTTGTTTTGTGGACATATTTGATAGGGAAAAATATGGAAGTTCAACAACTTTTCTTTTCCCTTCAGCTCAAGAACATCAGAATATCTGTACAGCCTTTGATTTATATTTATTAATTCATAACACTATAGTATTGTTTATAGTAACTTTTTTCCCTTTTGATTTGGGGTAAAAGGGGATTTGAATCCTGTTCTTCAAGTCAGGATCATGTAATTAATAGTACCAATTAGCAAATGCTCGAATGCTTTATGGTTCTTCCTTAAACTTCAAGATGTGCATCAATAGTTCTCTCTTTGTAGGCTTAAAAGATCATGAAATTTATTTAATAAATTGTACACACGCATAGAGAGGTCTATAGACCAACCTGAACAGAACTAAAAAGACAAACTGTTCTAGTCTCTAGTTTCTGTTAGAAGTTATAACTTGACTCATTTCCCATCTCTGTCCAAAGCAAAAGAAAACAATACCAAACTCATGATGTATGAATACCATAAGCAACACGACAAATATTTTACAATTATGAATTGTTGATTTGGTTTCTGATTAGACTAGTAGATAGTTGGCCATTAATGAACCTCTCCATATCATTTTAGATGGAGGTTAAACTTAGAGAAAGACTATTTTGTCCTGTAAGAAAGGTCTAAAACATGACAAAAAGACTGCTCACAATCAAGCTGCTTCCATTCCCATTTTCACAATTAAAAACTTAAGAAGATAAAGTATTACTTATATATTGTAATCACCAAAAAACAGAAGCTTAGCCTTTTAACCACAACAAGAGAGCAATAAAACCACTAACAAAGAAACTAGTTGCAAACTTCACGAGCAATTCCCACGCGAGAATTGGTCACATCAAACAGGATTCTGTAATTCTGCTGCTGCAAATTCGCTATCACATTCAACGGGGCGTTCACATTGTTAGGAACCGGTGCTATGGCCAAGCAAGCACGTGACCCTGCACTTGTATGGAGGAAGGTGTTTTCCACTGGCAATACCATGGATAAGCCTTCCAAGTGTAATGTTAACGAAGGTGCCTCGGTTTCTGCTGAAGCGTCAAAGCATGTCTCAAATACCCCTATTGTTGAAAATGGGCCTGGTACTTGCTTCACAAACTCATCCCGGATTGCCTCATAAAGGGGTTGGACAAATCGGGTTACAACCGTACCCGAGTCAATTATGGTTCCCGCCCCAGTGTTCGGGTTAAACGCTATGACTTCTGGGGCAATGGGGATCCGAACCCGGCCTACACTGACCCCGGTAAGGTTAACATAGTAAAGCGAAGGCCGGTGTGGGTTTTTAAGGAGAGGGGTGAACCGGATATTCTTGGGCTGACCCGCTGGCCCGAGTTTGAGGGAACCCGAGAAATAGTAGGACCTAAAGCTGGGTAAACAATATGAAAACACATTCGAGTAGAGTGCCCCGGATTGTGAAAGCAGTGACATGGGGCCCCGACCCAAACCCATAAGCCCTTGGGGTGGGACTGACTTACCGGAGATAGAGTTAATACAACCAAAAGCAAAGTTTGGGATAATGTCATTGGCCAATGTCAAGGAATCTTGTACCAAATTAGCAGCAAAGGATGAATCCCCACCGTAGGATTGGTTAAAAGAGCAAGCGGCAGTCCCAGTAGCGGGGCACGAGAGCCCACGGACCTGGGCGCACTGTGGCAAGGAGCAATCCAACGTCCCATAACTCGTAGAAGTGTTGGGTGAGAAAGTAGTAGCTGAGCACCCAGTGCATCCGGAGCATGGGACCCAAGCAACATCATTGCTAGTATCGAGTACCATGAACATGAGCTGACCCGGTGTCCCAAGCTTAACCCTCACAACGTAGTTGCCAATGTTTAGAACCTGTTGGCCCGAAGCAATTGGTACAGCGGTTTTCTTTTGGGCCACCAGGGTGGACAAGTACTTGACCCTGGCAGGGTCTTTGGAGGCCATGTCAATGATTGTATTGAGCCATGACTCAGGTTTTGGTGGGTTAAATGGTGAACATTTTCCATAGATGGGAATGACAGAAAGGTCTGAGTTATCTGGCTGAGAGGCACAAGGGTCTAAAGCCTTGGTGGATGAGATTAGAAGAGCTACAACGAGGAGTTTGGCAGCGATGAAGTCCATGCTTCTGCAGAGCTAGGACTTCAGCTTGGGAGGAAAGTTTGAGTGAGTGTAGAAATGAAAAGCCAACAAGATTTTATACATGCAATTAGTGGACTTGCAATTACCGAAACAGCCTTGTAATTATGATAGGCTAACTTTTGGGACCTGGTAAAGTATCCAACCTTAGGTGGGGTCTAAACTCTAAACTGGGTCCATAAGCACGCAGAGAATAGGCCGCAAAAACCATGTCATTATGCGCAATAATGTTTGATCATTCTTAAGAAAACGGCCCCAAATTGCAGGGGAAACCGAGGCAAAATGACAAGCTTCCAATGCAACGAGAGAGCAAGGACAAATTGAGCCTAGAGTCTCAGACAATGAAGATGAAATGCTTCAAAATTGTCCTTATCCGATAAGAGCCCTGCCTTCAAGCTTTGCGCTTTATTATTCACCAAAACCTCTGTTCTTTCTACCATTTTAATTAGGGGTGCAAATGGTTCAATTCGATTCGAATATTAAGATTTCAATTTCCAAACATTTCGATTCGGTTCGATTCAAATTTTTGACGGGCTTTCAGATAGTTAAAGTCTATTCAACTTTAGACTTTTTTTTCTTTTATAAAAATTAAAATAAGATTATAAAAACTTGGGATCATTTAATTTTGAGCCAATAAAATTAATTATTTTTTAAAATTTTAGTTTATTTGAACAATTTAAGTTCCATTCGACTAATTCAATTTTCATATGAACAATCCAAAACTCTAACCGAATTATCGGTTCGCTTCCGTTATCAATTTTTTCGATTTTCTTGAACAATCCTAATTTTGATCGAGCCAATAACTGGCAGCACCATTCAACAGGGAAAGTCCTTGGTATATTTCCAGTAATACGAATAATATAATGAAAATTATTTTCACTCCCTCATGACATATTGAGCAATGACTCGTTGAACTCATGCATGAAGATCTTCGACTGCGTAACGTTATTCAAACATGAGTGAGTGTTAGGATTGAAAATTGGAGGATAATTGGAGGGTACAATATATATAATTATAATAATTAGAGTAAAGATGATGGATGAGCTGTTACGCTCGTGAATCCCTGCTGGAGGGTACTGCTATTTTGTCCCTACGTAAGTTTTGCATGAGATGTGGTCGGTCACGGGCTCACAGCAGGACTTTTTCGGCTAAACCAGGGCCCGCCGTTTTGTAAATTCCGTAAGATTAAGATCAGCACACTCCACTTATCTTTCAGAGTCCAATGGAAACTGTGCATGGGAGCTAGATCTGCATCTCCTAATACTAATAATTTTACTTAAGTAGCTAGCTAGCAGTACTCCATATTATTATTAATTCAAGATTTGCTAGAGATTTGATAATTGATTATTATTTATAATCATGTTTTAGATTTAGTACAGATTTTATTATAATCATAAATTGCACTAACAACAAATTGATGACGCTCTTCGTATATTGGAATAATTCAGTCATTTTGAGCCAGGCTTAATTTCGGAACAGAGTTTGAACTTTGAACCATGAATGACAAACTTTGGGAAATAGAAAAGAGGAGTGGTGGACCAGAAGAAAGGCCCTTTTTTTTAACTCAACTCTTAAATGATTCGTTATAAAGAGCCCGCACCAGCTAGCTAGCTCACGAGGGTCGTCCTGTTCACAACATTATTAGTTGTTGTCTTGTGATCAGAGGCAGATTGGTATATATCTCTTTAATTATTATCCAGATCAATGTCAATGGAAACAAAGTGTTAAAATTTTGCCACAGACGTCAATTCTATTTGTAGGCAATAGGTCAAATGACCTTTTGAGGTTGGATCCTTTCTCTTTAAAAATATCCTTACCAAAGCCCCAACTTGATATTTTCCTTCTCCTTAGAAAGATCTTCCTATGAATCGTTGTCTTTAATTTTCCCTGATCCTCACAAAATCACAAGCATTTTCTACTCACTATTAATGGCTGAACGAATTTCATGACACAGAGTGCCATCTTTTCCATCGATACTAGTAATTTGTTTTTGCTCTTAACTCAACTAGTATTTACATCCAAATTTACAAAGGACGTCAGAGGTTCAAATTGAACCCTTGCCTGAAGAGTGACCAGCCCTGGTGCATTGGCCATTTGGCCAAAGGGGGCCGGTCAGATATTTAATTCATTGGCATGCATGAAGCTAATCTGCTAGAGAAATAGAAGTATTTTGTCTATTCTTTACTTTATAATTTATTTATAGGTACACGGTAGGTTAGGTTGACATCAGATAAAACAGTAAGGAATCTCGCTAAAACATGTCCATGAAATGCAATATGTAAAAAGTTGATTTTCACTTCCGAGTCTGCATTGTTACAAATCTACATTAATCAAAACCGAGTACAAAATGTGACCTCAAAACTTCAAGGATACAATGAGCATCTCAGACTCAGCTATACTAGTAGTTGCATATAGGAAAATAGGAAACCAGAAGCGCCAACAACAGCTGATCAGAACGAAAAAAGGAAATTGTTCAGGCATTTTGTTGGTAGCTAGCTAGACATAAGTAAGACAAACAAGACGAAGTAAATGAACAAATATTATTATCAAGATATGACGAGTTAATACAAAAGTAATGGAACATACAGGACTATGGAGATTGACAAGACAGACAGCATCGCATAGCTTCCAACAAAGTTCTCTAAGTGGCAGGTCTGCAACAATTCTAGAACAAGACAGCAGTACCACTCATATATTCTGCAAAAACACTCCCAAAGAAGATCATTTTGCTGAGCATTAGCAGCAACAGGTAAACAATCGAAGGTAAGCCATGTTCAGAACAAAATTATCAGAGGGAATATATGAAATTTGACCTAATAATTTAAGTTCTGCAGGATTACGGCGAGTCCATATTTGGAATTGGATGTAAAGAAGAAGACAATGTGCTATGGAGATGGAACGAAGATAAAACTTTAAAGCATGTTACTGTAATTAAACCCGCTAGCTAGAGGCTAGAGCAAAGAAGCTAGCCCCAGCCCAACTTTTAGTTCGTTTTCATGTGATATACCTCCGCTTTCCCCCACATTGTCCAATCCATCCCAAAAAGGAGAAAATACAGAAAAAGAGAATTTCCTCAGATGGCAGAACATTTTTGGCCATTTCTAACTTAAAGAGAGCTTCCAAACAAATCTCCATTCCACAATTCCCATAGGTTTGTGAGGGACCACATTGATCAGTTGCATATTCCATCTTGTTGCCCATTATCATGCCATGCACCGATTTGGCAAACTTAGGTAAATAGTGTAACTTACTGCAGCTAGCATAAAAGTCACATGGGTCCATCAAATTCAAACTCAAAGAAGAGAGCATGACATTTTTGGCATACCCAACCATGGTACTCCATTTTTCAAGTTACCAGGATCTTTCAAGTTACTTTGATGAATCAAAATAAAATGGACAAACAAGATATATCCAATATCTTTATTCAGGAGATCACTAAGAAACTTCGGATGGGCAATTTGGTGATCAAAAACAGAAGCTTAATTAGCCTTATTAACCACATGATCAGAGAAACGAAACTAATAAAAACTAGTTACAAACTTCACGACCAATTCCCACCCGACAATTGGCCACATCAAACAGAATCCTGTGGTTCTGCTGCTGCAAATTGGCTATAATATTCAACGGAGCGTTCACATTGTCTGGAGGTGTCGATATGGCCAAGCAAGCCGTTGAACCAAACTCTTCAAAATGTAAGTAGGTGTTTTCCATTGGCAATGTGAAAGACAAGCCTTCAAAATGTAATGTTATCAAAGGTGGCTTATTATTTAGTGTAGCGTCAAAGCATGTCTCAAATATCCCTATTGTTGTAAATGGGCCTTTAACATGCCTCACAAACTCTTCCATGATTGCTTCATGAATAGGTGGGACAAATCACCAACAATTGGTTGGTTCAAGTGGTGGCACTTGTTCTCCTTAAGTAAGGTTTCGAGTTCGAGTCTTGTGAATGAAAAAAACATTGTTGAGAGAGTTTTATCCTCATAGTGTGTCAACTCGAGTCGAAAAGGATTAGTCTTGGATCAAAATTTTAAGAATACCCTTGGTTATAAAAAAAAAAAAAGAAGGGGTGGGACAAATCGGGTTACAACAGTACCCGAGTCGATTATGGTCCCGGTCCCGATGTCCAGGTTACATGCTATGAAATCTGGGTTAATGGGAACCCGAACTCCGGCTACGCTGACCCCGGTTAGGTTGAAAGTGAGGGCCTGTGTGGGTTTTTAAGGAGTGGGGTGGTCCAGATATTCTTGGGCTGACCCACCTGCCCGAGTTTGAGGGATCCCGAGAAGTAGTAGGACTTGAAACTTGGTAACCAATATGAAAACACACCCGAGTATGGTGCTCCGGACTGCGTAAGCAGTGACATGGGCCCCCGGCCCAACCCCAATAGCCCTAGGGGTGGGACTGACCCACCTAAGATTGAGTCAATACACCCAAAAGCAAAATTTGGGGTCATTGCCCAATCTCAAGGAATCTTGTACCAAATGGGCAGAAAAGGATGACTCTCCGCCGTAGGATTGGTTAAATGAGCAAGCAGCAGTCCGAGAAGCCGGGCACGAGAGCCCATGAACCTGTTTGCACTGGGGCGAGGAGCAATCCAACGTCCCATAACTTGTAGAAGTGTTGGGTGAGAAAGTGGTGGCTGAGCACCCTGTGCACCCGGAGCATGGAACCCAGGCAACATCATTGCTATTATCAAGCACCATGAACATGACCTGAGCCGGTGTCCCAAGCTTGACCCTCACAACATAGTTGCCGATGTTTAGAACTTGTTGGCCCGAAGCAACTGGAACCGCGGTTTTCTTTTGGGAGACCAGGGTGGACAAGTACTTCACCCTGGCTGCATCTTTGGAGGCCATGTTAATGACTGTATCGAACCATGACTCAGGGGTCAAATGGTGAACATTTTCCATAGATTGGAATGACAGAAAGGTCTGTGTTATCCGGCTGGGATGCACAAGGGTCTAAAGCCTTGGTGGATGAAATAAGAAGAGCCACAAGGAGGAGCTTGGCGGCGATAAAGTCCATACTTCTTCAGAGCTAGGACTTCAGCTTGGGAGATTAAGGCAGGAAGTTTTGAGTATGTTTGCATTATAAATCTAAAGATTTTATATATGCAACAAGATTTTAAACCGGGGTCCGCCGATTCTGCAAAGTTCTGTAAGATTAAGATCAGCACACTCAAATTGCAGATTCCAATGCTAGCTAGCTAGATCCGCTTCGTCTAATTATTTTTCCTTAAGTAGATAGGCACTCCATATTAATCTTAGATTTGCTAGAGATTTGATACTTAATTATTTTAAACAGGTTTTTGATTAAATATAGATTTGATGATCATAAATTGCACTTTGGAAATATTTATTATGCTGGTTGTAGTTTTATATTGGAATAATTCAGTCATTTAAGACTCATGCTTAATTTGGTTGTAAAATACGCATACAGATTGTGAAAAGAATCTTCGTTGACGAAGAAAGTGGTGGAGATCTTTTAATTTAGCTACGTCGGTGACATTGATTTTCGTTAAACATCAATATCAATAGTAGTACTTATACTATAATAATTTATCCGAAACAAGTCACGTGTTTGAAACAAAATTGATAACCCAAAAATCTCATCCATGCTTAGTTTCGGAACACAGCTTGAATCATTAATGACAATTGACAAACTTGGATTATAAGAAAGGCTCTCCTTTTATATTCAACTCAGTCAACGATTCGCGAAAGCCTGAGCCTCCACCAGCTATCTAGCAAGCTAAGCTCACGAGGTCGTCTCGCCGGCTCAGAACATAAAATTCATTCATGCAGCTAATCTGCTAAAGAAAAAGAAGCAAACTTTCTGTTCGCTCTTTATTTATGCACAGTGGGTTGACATGCGATAAAACAGTCACAAATCTTACATACAATGTCTGTGAAATTCAATATGAAAAGTTCATGATTTTCACTTCCACGGCTGCATTATTGCAGTTTTGGTATTCCAGGAATCAGATATTAGGAATACCAAGTACAAAAATGTGACCTCAAAACTTCAAAGATGCACTGACCAATCTCAGCTATACATGTAACAAATAGGAAAATAGGAACAGCAGAAGCCAACAAGCTACAACAGTTGAGGAAGAACAAGAAACAATTGTCCAGGCCTTTTCAGGCAGCTAGACATAGAGTGAGACAAACACAAAGAAGTAAAAGAACAAATACTATAAAAATATTATGAGTTGAATAAAAAAAATTGGAACATACAGGGATGGTATGGAGTGACGGCATAGCTGGCTTCCAACAAAGTTCTCTAAGGGGCAAGTCGGCGACAATCCCATATAGAACAAGACAGCAGACAGTATCGGCAACATTTTGCAACACCACTCCAGAAGAACACCATCATTTTGCTCTAGCATTGATGCAACATGTAAACAATTGAACATTAGTCGATGTTCATAACATAACTATAACAGTGAGATGGAATTTCACCAAATAAAAATCAGGATTATGCCCAATGCACCATTGGATATAAAGAAGAAGACCAATCAACGTGCATGGAGATGGAATAAAGACAATTTATTTAAAGCATGTCAATTTATAATCTATCCTACAGCTGAGAAGCCCTAAACACAGCCTTATTAGTTTCTCATATGATACTTCCCCAGTATTGTCTCCGTCCCCCCAAAAAGAGAAAATAAACCAAAATGGGTTTTCCTCAGATGGCATGTATGAAAACATGCTACAATACAATTTTAGACATTGTAAGAGAGCTTCTAAACAAATCCTCATTCCACTATATATATTCGCATAGATATGTCTGGGACCATGCTCAGTTGAATATTCCATCTAGTTGCCCATATTATGCCACCAATTTGGCAAGCTTAGGTAAGATATTACACAGTGTAATTTACAGCATAAAAGTACATGTATCTATCATATTCAAACTCAGAGGGAAATGACCTTATTTTGCCAAACCATGGCAATCCATTCTTTCAAGTTACTAGTATATATCTTTCATCTCGCTACCCCAAGAATAACACAATTTTTGTCAATCGGCCAAATAGGCAAATTTCAAGGGCCTCAAGTGGGTTAACTATGTATCTGATGCATGTATGTCATGAATGATCAGTAGTCATGAGTTATATACGAAGACTTTAGTGCATTTAACTGATGGGGAAAGAAGAAGACATATGGAGCCAATGTTACTTAGGAACATTAACTGCTGGCCTCTTTAGAGTTCAGATGGCAGACAGTAAATATTCAAGCTAATATTATTTGATGAACCAAAGAAATTGGAATTGAAAGGGTAATGTTCATGGCCAACAAAACTTCGAATACTATCAAGAGCAAGAAACAAAAAAGGCCTTAAAAGTGCACAAGATGCAAACCATGTACCTCCATGCACCATCAAATATAATACATAGAAAGCAACAATTAATAGAGAGAGAGAGAGGGAGGGATTGGGAAAGAATGAAGACATATGCCAGACTTTTCATATACTGTGGTTCAATGCATACCTACTTAAGATTGGGAGGAAGTGCCCTTGCTCTTTAAAATGATAACGGGGCATTGTGCATGGTTGGCGCAGTAGTTGCTTACACTCCCCAGAAACATTCTGTTGACGTACAACATAACAGGTTTCATCCCATTCAGCATTGTGAAATATCATAAATTTGTGACATATTTTCAATCAGAATAAGAAGAAGAATTCTGTTCCCTTTATGACGGATGATGACCATTCATTGCCATTATACCATAAGAACAGAAGAGACTGGACTTTAAATGCATACGGTTTCTGTATGATCAACACTATCCATAAGATTGATTTTTCCTTTTTCCACCATGACCTCATATTTTGGTATTTTACAGCTTCTTCTAGCAGAGTAGAGACATCTCACAGAAGATAACTGTTTTCCATTAAGCCTTTTTAACATTGATATATGGCATCCTCCCATTGACCCCAACATAATAGTGGTTTGAAGAAAATCATAGCTAGAAGACAAATGAAACTCATAGGGGATCCCTATTTATACTTACACTTATATAAGAATCACAAGAATAAACCATTCTCCAAATAAACTTCTGATTACACATGTAACAAATGACTAAAAAACTTCCATTTGGAAACATAACTCTATTGAACAAACTCCCAACCCAGTAATGATAAACTTTAATTGACCTTTCAGTCAGAAGCTATGGCAATTGATAAGCTTCTATTGCACCGATAGTCTCTAAGCTAGCTTGATTACTAAGATTTCCTGTATCACATTATTTTTATGCCTGATCATCATCCAAAGGGTAAAACAACTTGACAACAACATGAAATAGCAAATTCGCACGGACCATTAGCTCTGTTTCATCGAACAGAATCTTAATTATTGAAACATTTTCATAATTATGTCTTAGCATCAAATCAATCTAAAGTTATAAACTTGTAATGGTGTCAAAACAATCCATGTACATTATTATTGGCATTAAATTGAAGGCGTCCAACCAATAAGCCATTATCAGTAGGGTTCTAAGTTCTAACAAGTAAAAAGCTTGCAATTCAACGACTCCATCAAGCCTCTAAAGCAATTTGATCAATTTAGTCGTCAACCAAAATTAAGCTGCAACATAATTTTCCCCAAAATAAAAAAACTTAATACATAATTATCCAAACGTGAAAGCTAAGTTGCAACTGGGAAGGAGGAGAATACCTTTTAATAGGGCCAAAAGCACGGGAGCCCATCACAAGCAAATCGGCATGCAAGTTCTCAACTACTTCACAAATCTTTTCCTTCGGATCCCCAATTACAACTTGAGTTTTCACGTTCGCCTGAATTAATTAATATTCCACACTCTTAAATCATTTTTCTCAGCATGTTAAACACAAAAGGACAGTTGAAAAGTGTCAATTTTAATCACAGATTAATTAGTTATTGATTACTTAAAATTAAAAGTCAAAACTCAAAAGACTATTACTTATATTATTACGCCAAACTAATACTATAAGTTACTAAGAGAAAGAAAACTTGCATTTTTTTCGGAGCAAATTCGCAGGGCATAATCCAAAATCACGTTAGTGATTCTCTTCTGATGAGCCTCGATGGCCGCCGTAAAAGCAGGCACCTCTAGACTAGCTGAAGTTAAAATTTCATTAAATAAAAAATCAATACCTTTCTCGAATATATTAATCGAAAGGATAAACTAAGAAACTAAATTAAGGTGGCTTAACTGGGTCCGCCGAAGGGGATGGCGCCGGGATTGAGGCCGGCAGCGATGGACGGAGGAGATTGGACGTGGAGGATAAGGAAGTAACCGGGAGATTCAGTAGAGTCGGGAGCAGACGATCGGAGCCTGAGATTGTCGAGCGCCCATCTTAAGGCGTCCATGCTCTCCTCGCTGCCATCAACGGCGACGATCACGCATCCTAAGTTTCCAGGCATGATGATGATGAAGATTTGACTGCTTCGTTGACTTTCGTGACGTTTGGAGATGAAAGGATTTATTTGAAGTTTCTCTGCTTTTGTTTTCTAGCGTAATTGACCGTTATGAATCCACTACTGTATAACCGAAGAGCTAGGCTCGTTGCCAACGATTCTGAGTTGCGTGCCGAGTTTGCCGAGTAGCTGTAAGAAAGCGTAAATAAAGTGGCTGCCCGATCTGAGTCTATATGGCTCTTGAAGCCGTCAATGGACAACATAAAGAAAAAACTGGGCGCGCTTGCTTTGCCGGATTTGTCTGGCCGTTGGGTCGTAAAAGTCTTGTGGGCTGGTAGCCCAAATTTCTCTTGGAGCAAATGACAGGCATCTACTGGATCAGATTATAACGAATGAGTGGGCATTTTGTCTCATTTGGGCCTCTTGCATATGTATAATCTTGGAGGGATGAAAATGTATTTATCGGACAACTAAAAATAATCTTGAAGGGATTTACAAGTTTTGTCGATCAGAAAGATTTAGATATGACTTGTAAGACGATGTCACAGTTGTCAAATGAAGTATTTAGGGTAACATAATGATGAAAATATTGTCAAAATCGGTTTATCTATGAAAAATTATAGGTTTTTAGTTTCTTCTAATATCTTAAGCAAATAAATTCAAAAATAAAACTCAAAGAAGAAAATTGTAATAAAATTAGAGTTTCAACCAATGTTAATAATTTTTTTTAAGATAATATAATGAATTCTGGTTACGTCAGATTACTCGTTTATGCACAAATAACTATTGAGAAATCAACAAATAAAGAAACAAAACTACTACAACCTAAGAGACAAACTAACTAAACTAATATTTAAATTTCACAAAATTCACACATGATTTATTTATGGTGAAACTTGAACGTGATATCTCAAGTCTCAGGGAGGGTGCTCCTATCACGCCAATTAGAGTTCATGTGCTTAGTGATTCATTTGTTAGAACTTAGCATTAATGGGATTGGAATGAATTTATAAAGGGGTAATCATGTGGTAAATCTCGTGCCTTCATTTGATATTCTGAACATTTTGATTGCATGAGTTATTTATCATGTTGTAAGCATTCATTTCGCACGAAACCTCTATCAAACAAGCCAAGAAATAAACACACAAAAAATTTATGAGAAGTTTTTGGTAATAAACAAGAACAAAATTTAAATTAACTATCAACAAAGCAACCTAAGTTTCTATATTACAAATTTAAGAAATCAAAACTTTAAACTTTGTTTTTATTTAATTTAAATACATAGCATAACCTTTTCGTTGGCATAGAGGGTGGTATCATTGGATATGGGAGAAAAGAATTTTCATCGTACCACGAAAAGGAGCAAAAGGTACAATCACTAGGGCAGGTGCAGAGCGATTGAATCATTCTTTCTAGTTTCCACAATAAAAACAAAGAAAGAAGGATCAATTGAACCCCACAAAGAAAATTTTGTGCTGGTGCCAACTCGATTTTTCTTTCTGTGACCCAATCAACAAAGTAGTTATGACCAAATAAAAATGCTACAGAAGATGAGGATTGGAAATTGAAAGCCAAACAGTGAATTTCATAGTCATGGATTTCAATTACTACATTTGTATAGCATTTAAGGTGATGGGGTACAATGTTAGCAGGCATCTTCTGCTCAGCAGTTTCTACTCCTTTTCCTTTTTGAATCAATAATTGAAAGGAACCATATGTTTTTGTTGTCTTCGTGAAACTCTTATTCTACTAGAGTTAGGTGTGAACTATACCATTTTGTAAGATTCAATTCGAAAAAAAGAGAAAAAAAAAACGAGAATATATATTTTTTTGATTTCCCTTTCCCAATCAGTTCTCCAACCTTGCTCTTGACGGTAAATGAGATGACAAGGCAGAAAATGATTTAATTTTATTAAATTTGTTAGAGATTTTTCTTAAAACACGTTAATAATCAATTCATTTTAAGTATTTAATGCAAATTGCCCAACCTACTTTGCTATCAGACAAGTCTATTTTATTTCAAACCCAAATAATAAGACTCCATAAAGCTTTACATATATTTGATTATTGGATGAATCTATTTCATCTTGAATTTGAATAATAAGATTTCATAACACTCTTCTCAATACGTAGGTACCATATGAATATACTCAATTGGTAATTTTTTTTTTTTTGATTTTATGAAATCACAAAACTATTCTAAACTTAGATGTCAAGTAAATGATCAAGTTGTACGGGAGATGTGGAAATGCATTTACCCTTTTATGTTTTCTGCTAGCAACTAAGCAAAGGCAGACAACTTGGTACGTTAGGCAGGCCACCCTGGCTGGCATCAAAGTAACAGAGATTAAATACCAATATTCCATGCCCTTTGTAGGCATGATCGAAAAATCTCACCTACCGAGAAAATTTCCCATTACTTTTTTGCCCTTTCCAAATACTATAAGCTGTAATATTTAATATTTAATCAGGGCAGGAAATTCCTTGCGGTAAAAAGGCTCAAAGCTGGTGGAAACAACCCAAGGCCAAATCAGTAAAGATTTAGGTTGAAAATTTATTGTTATGCACAAAAGCAAAGATCATCTTTCCTTGTAAGTTGGAATTTTGGAATATTGCTCTGTTTACAAAAGCAAGAGAAAGCATAAAAAAAAGACGTTTATGTATCTGGTAAAGAAAGTCATGATAACTTCTCGAGAAAAATTCTGATAACTTTACAAGAAAATTATGAAGTAGGAATGAAAATTATGGCTGTGGCCTCTAAGGGATTTAGCTTGTAGAGTCACCTTTGCAATTTGCAAGGAGAAAAATGGGATGTGACTTGGTTGTTCCAACTCCCAAAGTTCCCAACTCATTTGCCATGTATGAATTTAGAAATTAAAGACCAAAAAAAAAAAAAACAAATTCGGTCATCTTACTCCATTTCAAGAATTAAAATTTATGTAATCCTTTATTTATTTGCCGTCTAAGACAAGGTACACAAAATTAGAATGCTGGAATCCATGATACTATTAGAATAGAGTCAAAAGGCATTTAGAAAAGAAATTGTTGAAAATCCTAATTTTGACCGATAAGCTCACCGACGGTCAAATTAAGTAAAATATTTTTTCCCAATAGCTCAATTTCCAACAAACAAATCACCATATTTAGCAATTAATATAATATAATATAATCACAATTAGGCTTAAATAAAATAAATCAAACTTTAGTCCTAACATATATATAATCATAATTATCGTTATCAAACTTTAGTCTTAACATATAATAATCATAATTATCGTTAGATTATGAAAAGGAAGGGTGACCCAATTAACTGAAAAGTCATATCTTCTTATCATCAAAAGCTAGAAAACTACAATATGTAAAAGAATATGTCATGGCTTCTCCCAATCAAATTCCTGGGAAAGCAGTTACTTGTAAAATGGTTCATTTCCACCCGTGGAAAACAGAAAATCCAAAGACTAAGAAAAGAAAAGAAAAGAAGAAGAGGAATTTGGGAAATGGTGAGTGAGCTATCATCATCAGCTCTGCAACCCTTTCACCAAATCAAAACGAATCTCCACCGTCCGATCTGTCACCAGGTTGCTCACATCCAAGCAACCGTCCAGCACGGTATCCATCACGAAAACAACCCAAAATACAACCACTTAGAAGGGAAAAACATCGGAGTAAAAGAAAAGAAAAGCAGAATTATTTTAATAGAAAAAATTAGAGCCGGAAGTTAAACCGGTTCAACCGGTGGCCCCCACATGGTCCCGAATATTTTGATGACCAAAGAATTCACGCTTCTCGATACCTGAGAAACAAAATTCATTTCCCTCGACCGTCAAGCTTCCCCTTTTTATAACGAATCGAAAAAAAATAACGATATATATATGGTAAAATAGTGGTAATAATAAATAATATTTAATTATTTAAATGCTAATTTAATGGTCCTTAGTAATTTTTCTTTATTTTTTTTGTCGCTCGTTACTCTCCCACTCTCTTTCTAAAATTCTCGATCTAGAAAATCAGGAAAAATTTTTCTTTGTCCGAAAATCCGCGAGCTGAGGCAGAAGCTTAAAACTTTCGCTTTTTTGCCAACCCAAGCAATATCAACATTCTTCTCTCACTGTCAGTTCCTTTTAGATTTTATTAGGATTAAGTATTATTATTTTATAAAATTCTCAATTGTTACAAGTTTCGAGATCACGGGGCAGTTCAACGACCTTGTCTTTGTCTAAATCGACGGCTACGATTGCATGCTCGACGGCTGGAGATTTTTCCCCTCGCCGGGACGACCGCCTCGACAACGTCGGTGGAATCTATGTGTAGTGGTGAGATTAGGAGACTAGGGTTTTTCGATTCCGTTGGATGTAGTTTGGGTGCAGGATAAATGCTTCTTATAGGGGATCTAGGGTTTTCGAGCCTGGTCCTTGTATCCTCCTTCTTGATCGGCCTGTTCTTTAGGCGTAAATGGCTGCTCTCGGTAGCCAGGCAAGCCGAGATCAAGAGGCTTGTGATTTTGGCCTCCGAGGAGGCCGCTAGGGCGGAGCTTGAGGCCTCGCTTGGATACGGAACCGTTTCGGTCCCGCGGAACTATCACCAATGCGCTGTTTGCTATTGTCCTACCACTACGCGGTGCGCCCGCTGTAAAGCCGTTCGATATTGGTACGTAAATTTGTTAACTTCGGGTTATTGTTTTCGTTTGTTGAGAATTATTGGATTTTGCTCAGGGCATTTACTTTGAACAGTGCAAGAGACGAATCTGGTTCTATATTTGACAGTAATGTTTTAAGTAGTATGCAATTGAAGTAAATTTTCGTTGGGAAGTCCTTCCCTTAGGAACTCCTTGAAACAATTGTTGTTTATACGGAGAGCAATGTGTGGTCTAATTGTATGTAGACACATAATTAGCAGGACAAGGTGTGTGTTTTCGAAAGTAAAAATGTAGCAATATAGGAGACTCGGTTGGTGAAAAAATATTATAGAATCATCACCCAAAATCTAACATGGATGGGGAGTTTGTAGATTTTCCTAAAACTGCAGCACTTTGATGGATTCTTGTGCTGATTGTGAACCAATGTTGTCAACCAATGTTTCAGTTTCAATATTCTTTGTATGAGCCTCCTATCTGAATGTTGCAAATATGACGTGTTAGAAAGCCTTTTAAGTTACCTCTTAGTGACAGCTTTTCTGTGGCTTTCTAAGTTTTCTGTTTAGGATTTGATGTGGTGTGTGTTTACTATGTAGATTTAAAAAGAGTTAAAATCTGGTTCATTCAGTGGGAAAAAAAAATCGTGAATGCCCATTTAAAGAATGGACAAAACAGTTCACCATTTGACTGTCACGTTATTTTAATTCTCAGGATATGATCTTTTGTTAGGTGGAATATCTCTAGTAAATTGTGGCTGTATTGAGTTTCTGATGACACTATTGTTCAATTCTATAGAATTGTCTATTAACTGTTTTCTGTTTTAATCAACATTTGAATGTTTTAGTTCTGCCAAGTGTCAAATTATTCACTGGCGGCAAGGTCACAAGGAAGAATGTTATCCACCTGCCTATACCACGAACCAGAGTCATGATCAGGGAAGCGGTTCTGGTCAGCAGCCGGTAGAGCAAGACCAATATGGAGACGGATATGAGATTGATGAAAAGCAGCATGCAATGCCAACTGAAACACCTTCCACAAAACCTATATTGTCTAATTCCACTACAGAAGCTGCACTGTCAAATTCCATGACGGAACCTATACTGTCCAATTCTTCTAACTCTTCTACCGTTTTACATGAGAAGGGTGAAAGTATAAAGGTTGATTTCCGTGCTGATGGGGAAGGAATGAACTCTGTTTCTGATACTTCTAGTGCTACTTTTTCTGGATTTTCTTCTTCTGCAGCTGGTAGTGAATCATCTGATGATGCTTGTGTGTGTGAGAGCATTAGTTCTAGTGAGCCTGATAAATCGGATAGATCTTTGTCTGCTGATGCTAACCTTGACATGTTTTGGACTTTGTCTGGTGTCAAAAATGTGGATCAAACCAATCCATCATCCCCAAAATTTGCTAGGTTGGTCGACTCTGTAGATAAATTTTCTGAATTAAACAAATTAAATCAGACGAAGCCTGATCAAAGCGGCCAGAGCCAGTGCAGAGCAACTAGTTCTTCAGATTTGGGCATAAGTGGCACAAGTGAGGGTCCAAATGGCGAGCATTCTAAATTATCTTCTGGTTTCTGGGGCAGTACTCTGGAGTCTGTTGCATTTAAGAATGATGCTGACAAGGAGCCTTTTCAGTCTAACCCAACAGAAGGCAGCAAAAGTGCCGCACTTGATTCTGGATCTTCCTTACATTTTTCATTTAATATGTCTTCTTCCTCACACCCAAAAAGCTCCAAGGTAAAAGCTACCAAATTGGATCACGCTCCTCAGGGTGCTTTGGGGCATACCAAGCTTTCCGATGGAGTAACTTTCTCAGAAAATGTTAGTTTAGATGCTCCAAAAATTAGCAACTCTCCATCCTTGAATTCTGAACGCCCTAACTGCGTGGAGCACAGTTCTAGCAATATTTCACTTGTCCCAAAACCCAGAGCTGCTGTCAGTACAGATGTTCCGATAGTTAGCAGCTTGTCATCTCCATGTTTTGAAAAGTCAAGCCCAGGTGCTGTCATTAATGACCCTAGCAATGCTTCTCATCCATTAAAGACTGCTGATACTTATTCATCCAGTGCCAGAGTGTCTGCTGTTCCCAGTATGAAATCTGGAAAAGTTGATGGTGTCCATGCAAACGCCGCTACATTACCTCAGGTTACAAGTTCTTCTAATGGTAGGCAAGGATTGAAAAGCTCTATGTGGAAAGTTGTAGATCAAATCAGAGGATCTAAATTGCCTAAACACTATTCGATTGGAGTTGGTAATGAGGTTGCTGGAAAATACAATGATAAGGTTTGCTTGGAAGTTTCTTCCCTTTTTTTTTTTTGGTTAACTGTTCTAGTTTGGCCTGACATATCAAGTTTTATTTAAACGTTTGTGTCCCTTTGCAGGGACTTTTCCCTTATGAATCATTTGTCAAGCTCTATAGTTGGAACAAGGTGGAACTACAACCATGTGGCCTTGTAAATTGTGGGAACAGGTAATATAAGATCAATTTTTTTTTCCTTATGGTGAACAGTTATGAAAAATTATGTGGCGCACAATGAGTTTGTTCTGTTTTATTTATTGCTTTGTTTTTTTAAACTTTTTTTTTCCTATTTTAAACGAGATCATTTTTAACTTGCTTGATTGAGACAGAAAATAGTTTTTATTTTGTTCCTTTTTATTGGTTGTTATCAGTTGACATGCTTTACTATGAACCTTCTCCACCGGAAAATGTTGACTTCAAATCAAGATCTCTTACCACTTGTTCATGATGACTTCTTTTCTTAAGCTTTATTCGTTTGTTTGCTTGGGTAAGAAGCATCTTTCTTTCTGTTATCTGTTGTGTTGCACAAGCCTTTTTCAGTGGACAGCTGAATATTGAACATTATACATTTATTTTCTTACGGAGATGTGAGTATTGTATGGAGAAGGAGCCAGAGAGAGCATTCGTTACAGTAATTTTATTTCTTATGTCCTTGCTTTAAACCATTCATGCTGTTATCTGCTGGTTTAGTACGTTCCTCTTAAGGTTTAAGTTTTAATCTTTTACATTGGGATGGAACATAGAGCATGTTAATTCCTGTGGTCAAGGTGTTTATTTGACTAGTTCATTTCCCATAAGGTTTCTCTTTTCCTGTGGCTAACATGCTGTTTTACTTTGCTCAGTTGTTATGCCAATGCTGTTCTCCAGTGCTTGACATTCACTCCTCCTCTGACTGCTTACTTTCTTCAGGGACTTCATTCCAAAGCATGTATGTCCTTATTACGCTTCCTCTTCTTCCTCATCTTCTTCTTCTTTTTTGAGATAGCATGTTGAATGACTCTTACTTTAAATTGCTATTTTTAGGTGTAAAGAAAGAATGGTGTTTCACTTGTGAGTTCGAAAATCTAATCTTGAAGGCTAAGGATGGGAAATCTCCCCTGTCCCCTATGGGAATACTGTCTCAGCTACAAAATATTGGAAGTCAACTTGCCAATGGGAAAGAGGAGGATGCACATGAATTTTTAAGGTGAGTTAGATTTACTAATGTATAATGCTTCAATGTTTTCTGCTTTAGAATAAGTAGTCGTTGAATAATGTTGAAGTAATTTATCGATGAGAATTAACTTTGACAGGTATGCTATTGATGCAATGCAATCTGTTTGTCTTAAAGAAGCTGGGGTGAATTCATCAGATTGTTCAGAAGAAGAAACGACTTTCATAGGCCTAACATTTGGCGGCTACCTTCGGTCGAAGGTAATATTATTAGACCAAGCTCTTTTCTGGGCCCATCCCTCCCTCTCATACACTAGATGTCTTAACTGCATAAAGAGTTCTCTGTTAAAATGCAAAGAATGCATGTGAACATTTTAGTGCTGCCTGCAGATAAAGTGCATGAAGTGTCAAGGCAAGTCTGAACGTCATGAAAGAATGATGGACCTTACTGTTGAGATTGAAGGGGACATAGGAACCCTGGAAGAGGCTCTTCGGCGGTTTACCGCAACTGAGATTTTGGATGGAGAAAATAAGTACCAATGTTGCAGGTTGGTTTGATTACATTTTTTCAGAAAGCTCTTTAGATGTCATTTCAATATTATTATCATTCAAAGAGTGTGGTTAACTTTTTTGAAGATAATTCGCTTTATAAACTATCATAGTAATTCCATAATTCACTTTATAAATTTTTATAGTAATTTCGTTTGCTGACTTTAGTCTTTCAGTTTGGTTGATTTTAACAATTTAACTTTTTGATAAATAATGTGGAGAAGTTCTCTCTTTCACTATCGAATTGATGGGAGGATATACACTCAAATCAGAGCAACTATCTTCTTTTTCTTTACCTTGCTGGAAATTTGGTCTTTGTTTCTATAAAAGGCATACTTCAAAGAAGCGATAGGCTATTATTATTGATGCTTTTGGAGAAGGAAATTTTCCTCTTATCTTGGAAGCTATAACAAGGTGTTTCTGTACACCATCGCCATATTACTTTATTTCGTCTGCTGTCTTATGTGATCATGCAAGGGTGACTATTAGTAAAAGTTGAAATCTGTGTTTTATTGCTTCTGTTAATTTTGTACTGGAATAAACAGATCTGACCAAACTTTTGCATTGAAATTATTATTGCTCGTCAAAGAAGCTGTGTTTCGTTAAAGACTAAGAAGTACGAAGTAATAAATGAAATTACTTTGATGATTGATGTTGTTTTGCCAAACATTTCTTTTAATTGTTGTCCACTTCTTGTGCTTGTTGATATTGGTGGTGGTCGCATGCCAAACATATACAATCTGCATGGTTGCAGTTCCTCAACAATATTCTCAATTTGCTAAAGGCGTAGGCTTTTAGAGGTTTGCTTACTTTGTCGGCACTTGTTTTGTTCAGATGCAAATCTTACGAGAAGGCCAAAAAGAAGTTGACAATATTGGAGGCTCCTAATATCCTCACAATTGCTTTGAAGCGATTTCAGGTACCCCTTTCAGCAAATAATGCTGTTTTGCTATTTGTTCTTTGCACATTCTTATAGCTTAAGTGTGCATTATGTTGCAGTCTGGTAAATTCGGAAAGCTTAATAAAGCAATTCGGTTCCCTGAGATCTTGAACTTGGCACCATATATGAGTGGGACAAGTGATAAATCACCTATATATAGGCTCTATGGGGTGGTGGTCCACTTGGATATCATGAATGCTGCATTTTCAGGTCACTACGTGTGCTATGTTAAAAATGTTCAAAACAAGTGGTTCAAGATTGATGACAGCACGGTACGTGCTCCACAATTATCATCTGCATAGCATTTGCCGTTTCATTTGTTTTACTGCATGTAATCCATGTTTTCATCTTGTATTTTGACACTACCCATCTAAACCCTTAATTTCTGCAGAATGTCATTTTCTTTTAATGCTTAGCTGTCGCTGCTGTTATGGTACTAATTAGTGTTAGTTTTAAATGCTTTTACTTTGGGATCTATAAAATTGTATGTTTAATATATATATATGAAAATACTCCCTCTCATTTAGAAATGTGGCAGTGAAGCTTTGTTTTTTCCTTTTGTGTCTGGATGCAGTTGCACTTTAATTAATTCTGGTAATTTATTTATGCCTTTGGTTTTGTAGGCAGTGAAAAAGGTTGAAAATACTCCAGTTAAGACCATGTTTTTTCTAAATTAAATTGTGGAGGCACTAAACGATTTAGACTATGATTCTTTTGTGAGATTTACTAATGACTGAATGCTAAGTCTAAAATGCTTGCCATAAGCACAAAAAAAATAGATTTTGAAATTATTAACTCATTTTTACTCCTCTTTTTCTGTCTCTGTGTTACAGATTTTAATTCTGTTTAATCATTAACTCTTTTTGGGTTGGTGACAATTTTGCAGGTAACATCTACAGAGCTTGAAAGAGTTCTAGCAAAGGGGGCTTACATGCTTCTTTATGCAAGGTCACAAATCTTAGTTGCTTTTTTGTTTGCTGATAAATTTGTATGCTGTCATTGCTGTTGTGGTTTAATAGTCTAATTACCTTGCAGGTGCTCGCCTAGGGCCCCAAGATTGATAAGGAGCAGAAATAAGGCTGTTCCATTGAGGGACAATTCAAAGAATCAGCCAAAGTCAAATTCTTTGAAACATTCTAGTGTTGATGAATTATACCCCAGTTCAATTCATCCTGATAGTCCGGGGAGCATTGAATCTTTTTATTCAAAATACAATCGGCTGCAAAGGATTTTAGAAGAGGACTCGTCAAGTGATACTTCTTCTCTTTTTGGCAGCAACTCTGATGAAGGTTCCTGCTGTACTGATAGCACACAAGATTCGACAAGTGCCGATGACTTACTGGATTCTGTATTTGGTGATTCAATTCGTGGTTGGAACAGCCCCTGGAGGAGTTCTGATTCCGATGCTTCTTCGTCTTCCTCTTCTTCTCCTCTTTACTCGAGGAATTCTCCCCTTGCTGATTTAGACCGATATGCTTCAGGTCCGTCTGAAACTTGTGGTGGCTCTCAAATGGATTATTCTGATTCAGCTATAGAGAACGTCCTTTTGGACAGACGACCCAGTGAGAGTAGTAGGCAGATGGATGGAGAATGTGAGGCAAATGATCATTTTTCCCACTCTGACTCGAGTAAACTGTGTAGAAAGATAGGTGGTGCTGGTGGGGGTAGTAGTAGTAGCTCTAGGGAAATTGACTCTGAGAGATTAGGCGGGATTAACTCTTTCAATAATGTATCTTTTAGAAAATCAACGAGGGAAAGAACGGGTTAAAAAATTTATTACTGAGTTATAGAGTTTAGAGGTAAATAAGATTTGGGAGGGGGTTGTATGTAATGTACTCGTGTAGCTGGCTTTGTTTAAAGAAGCAGCGATCGCCATTTTGTTCATATCTTATCCATTCTATTGGTAATAATAGTATTATTATTATTATACGCACAAGATGCCCGTGGCAATTTTAATGCTATGCACTAGCCTTAGCCTTTTTATCTTATCTTGGCGCTACTTGAAATCCAAACCAAAACAGCATTCGTTACAATAAAATAGAGCCTCTTTCAGTTACTAAGCACAAAACTGGGTACGCGTGTAGGCCGTATGCTAACAACGAACCCTAAACCCTTCCATTTAGCCTTGAACAAGAAGTAATGACGATTTGAGCGATTGGCTCAACGATTCGTGTATGTCGATTGAGCGTTCGAGCATTTTGTTTTTTTGTTTGTTTTTTTCTGGCAACAGTTCGGCCATTTTGTTTACCAAGTGATTCATGATTTGCATATTTGAATATAAGGAGGTCAGGAAGCCTGTTTCACCAAAAAAGGGGTGAAGCCTGTTTTGAGAATGTGGAAAAATTGGATTGAAATTATCTTTTGAGACAGACCAATGGGCCAAATTAGGAAAGCAAATGCAAAAGAAGACAATCAACAACCGACGTGGGGGGCAACTGGTTCAAACCAATACGGCAATATATGTCCCTTCAAAGCGACAGCATGGCACAGGCCAGGCCATGGAGCGTCTTATCTACATTCCTAGTAGTCTTTTAATTCTCTAATTTATCACTCTCTTCTCCCGTAAAATTACGGTCTCAGCTGTCTGTCTGGATAAGGAGAAGTAGATGATTTTAAATTGACTTCTGCTGAGGGAGACCAAGGCCCAGAATTACGACACCCAACACACCTTTCGACTTCACAAACGAAGCCCAACTTCGTCCGTACACGTGTTCTTCTCTTTAAGGATGATGCGTCTCCCGAGTCCTGACCACATGAAGTTATGAACCCACCATGACTCACTACCCTACCCGCATGTGTACACCCGTATCTATATTCACAAAAATACGAATAGGGTCACACTTTGATAAATTGAAATTGAAAGTGAGGCAGAATTTGGATTCCTTTCCAGTTAAGTTATGGGGTTTCTTCGGTCAAAGCTAATACAAGTAATAACAACTTTGTTTGGTCAAACAATTTGAACTTCATTCATGCGTGAAACACATGGATTCCAATTTTCACCCATTTGGTTCGAGAGAGAGAGACTAAGAAAAGGAGCTGTGGAAAGATATCAATTTATGGGTATGTTTAGATGGGATTTGAGAGAGGAAACGAATGGAGTTTCTCCCCACCCACCATTTGCCCTTTTAATATGTTTTTGTGATATATAATAATCCGAATTGAGGAACTTTTCATAAGGACTCGGTACTAAAAAATTAGATTGGATTAAAAAGAGAGATATAAGATGCTCTCTGCCAAATTTTTAACATTTCCAACTTATTTACACGCTTTGATAGATTAGAGACAAAGTTCTTCCCAATAGCCCCCCGCCATACCTAAATTTTCTTTAAAATTTCACACTATCATTCTTTTTCCTGGTTTTAACAAGGTAATTAGTAAGTAAAAGCAAACCCTATGTAATTTACATTGCTTGATTCTTAAGGCATTGCATTTTCTTTTTTAATAATTTCATGATTATTTAGAGATTACTTATCCCACATCTTTTAAAATCAAAAGCGGTTAGATTGTATAATCAGGACGGAATTATCTTGTTAATTTTAATTTTCTTGAATCTCAAGTATAGAACGTGTGAAAATCACATCTCTCCAAAGATCATAACATTTGTCTGATCTTGTCACGTCTCAATCAACGGGTCTTCAAATTGTACTGGGAGATCAGGACGGGAGTATGTGCTTTGTCCCGTTAGAAACTACACTTTGGAAAAAGCTAGCTGATGACTTTGCAAGAACTTTCTCTAGTGAAATCCTTGATATTGTAACAATAGGAGGACGGTAGGAGTTTGACGGTAATCCAAAGTCAAATATTTTGGGTTTACTTGGCAACTAATTTGGAGAAAAATCATGTCCCGATCGAGTTAGGCGACTTTGTAAAACTTGGCTAATTAATATTGCTAAATATTCAATGTCATTCACAAACGATAAAGAGAGTGAAAGAAAATGGTTTTCCGAAGGCAGATTCGAAGTAACATCCAGATTTTGATTTGGATTTTTAGAATGAAAATTAGCAGCAAAATTGATCAATCAAGCTGACTTTGTAAAACTTGGCTAATTAATATTGCTTAGTTTTCGATGTCATTCACAAACGACAAAGAGAATGAAAGAAAATGGTTTTCCGAAGGCAGATTCGAAGTAACACCCAGATTTTGATTTGGATTTTTAGAATGAAAAGCAAGAGAAAATTAACAAGAAATTGATCAAATCAAGCTTGAGCTTGACTTTCCAAACTTGATTAAATCCAGGCTTATTGTTATCTGGAAGATAGTGGGTTTATTTTTCTGCGTCTTTATTATATTATTATTGACATGAAGAAAGAAACAAAGAAGTGATCGATATCGATGCAAGTGGGTTGGATTGTAGCTTATTCTGGCCGACATTGAAAGCCTAGCAAAAAGTCCGCAGCCAACGAGAAGTCACTGCCAAGCAAGCATGCATGCATTTTTATCAAGTTATCAATGACTTACCCTTCTAGCTCTTTAAAAACAAAGTCTGTCTTCAATGAAACTTTATAGCTCCACTTGTAGCTAAAATGGGACCCCTCAGCCCCCAACTTGTTCGAACAGAGAAAAAGATCTGATCCAAAATGGGCAATCCGCAATTGCACCGAACCTCTTCTCCATTTGCCCACTTCCATGCTTTTCTTTTTTGATTAACAATAAGTCCAGTTCACACCAAAGGGAATATTGTTATGACTTTAAATCCATGCATGTTCATAGCAAGGCTTTTCTTGCTTTTTCTTTTCTTGTTTTAGTTTTTACATTTCTTTTTCCCCAGCAAAGAAAAAAAAAAAAAACCTTGAGCCTGCAAGAAAAAGGTTAATCTCCCAAACCTTCTTTGAATCCCCTTATTTCTCGGAGATGTCGGGGCAAAGCAGCAAGAGACAGCGAATCTTAGGGTTGTTGGTTTTGAAGATCTGTGTCATTCCCCTCAATTTGCATGTGTCAAAATTAAGTAGAGTCGTCCCTTTTTTTTTTTGGCTTGAAAGAAAATGCTAGCTAGTGCCTGTCTTGTTCTTGCCGTTAAACAAACTTAGCATCTTAGCAAAGCTGATTTGAGCCCTTCTTTTTTATTGTTTTCAAATTAATCATCACCCTTTATTGGATCTCTATTATTATTATGTCACAGAATTTCTCTTTCTCTGATTGATTTGCATCACCAACCAAATTACAAACAAAGGAACCTTTATGTACAAAGCTTTCCATTAGCAAAAAAGTTGAACTTACATTGTAATTTTTCTCTTCTAGAGGAGAAAATGACTCTTTAGGCCACTTTGCCATTATGAAAATAATTTTGCAACGATTTTTTGTCGTTGCGTTGCTATTTCCTCCTCATTAAAAAGCCAACCCCACCACCTAACCCTTTCCGAAAATAGCTATGTAAAAAGCTAGACTTTGCATTTGCTCATTTCAAGTTTGAACCCAATTCCCAACACCGTTTAACAATATTCAATTGAATAAGCTGAAAATTTGGACTTTTTGTCACTTCCCAGTTTTACAAAATACTATCCATATATCAATGTAGACGGTGGGTTAACAACTTTTGGGTTAATTATTTAATATTCACATAAAGAATTGCTAAATTACAATGGAGCAATCAAAATCAAACACGTCATGGTGTTAGAGTTAGATTTGTCTTATATTTAGTAAAAAAGAAATTAATAAAGATAAAGTAGCAGTGGATTTGTTCTGAACTTGGAAAATCATATTCTTGTGTCAGCATGTACTACTGTTTTTATATGCATACTGAAAATAGTCAAACAAATGAATAAATTAATCATGTATCCCATGCCACGTATATATAGTATATTCTTTCTGTCTCTATTTAACTGTCTCTTTTTGATCAACTTATCATAATTTTGATCATTATTTGTGATAAAATTATAAAATTATAAATTTTTTGAAGATAAAATTTAAAAAGTATAAATCTTAAACTTTTCAAAATATATTTTTTAAAAATTTAATTCTATATATATATATTTTAATTAATGATCAAAGTTATGATAAGTTGATCGATAAGGGATAGTTAAATAGGGACAGAGGGAGTATTAAATTAAAGTAATGCTTAATACATAAAATAGTTCAAATTTACATGAAATTATTATTTTAACAATTTAACTTTTATTTTAAAATTTTTGACTTTTTGAATAATATGTAACTTTACCCCTAACGTGATGTAATATAAAAGTTTCGTATGTTAGTGTTTGATTACGTCACATTAACATCAAGAGTTATTTTACATTATTCAAAAACTCAAAATATAAGAATTAAAAAGTTTCAGAATTTGAGAAATTTTGTATAAACTCGAGCCATTTTATATATTAAACCGTTAAAGTAATTAAACATTAGCCCCCGTCCTTTTTTCATACCAAAATATGATGAAACTTTATTAGTTGGGGCTAGTTATAGATTTCAGCAAATAAAGGAAGAAAGATTTAAGCTTCTGATAGTGTTGCTTGGACGTGACCAATACACACATATACACACATATACACACACATATATATATATATATATATATATGAAGAATACAGGTATGGTAGTTTATTATATGCACCAAATATATATATATATATATATATATTATTGTCCAACAATCATCTCAAATATATCTATAATCTATAATATATATAAAAGTACGAAAGTTGTAAAATCTTTAAATCGCCTAAAATATTTTTTTTCTTTTTATATATTTCAAAATGTCATTAGTATTATTGGGTTAAATTAAAACTCTTTATTTATCTTTTTTAAAATATTTTTATATATTTATTAATTGGTAATAATAATTAATCAATTTTACTTTTATCATAATTAACTTACTAATATATTATCTTGAAGAAAATAGTTTAATTATCATCCAATCATATAGTTTAATTTAGAACTTATTCTATAGTTTAATTATCATATATTTTAATGTAGTTTTTTAAAATTATTGATTATTTTTTGTTATTATTCATAACGCGTTGTATCATGTACAACATATGTGATAAGGAGACTAGTCCTACTAAATATATATAGGCCACTAGAGTCAATTCAAAGGATGATTTTTTTGCAACACAAAATTGGGAATCTCAATACTTTTAGGGGCGTTTGGTTAGGGTTATGTTACATTTTCTGTGGAAATGTGCACCATGTCAAGTTATATGTCATCGTTTGGTTTCTCTGACAATAGTGTCAGAGGGTATGTGATTACCATAGAGGTGGTAATATAGGTGAGAATGTGAATACTACCCCCCTCTTAGGTTATGTTATATATCCTACCATTTTGGCTTCAATATTCATATTTTACCCTCACTTATTTCTCATTATACCAACAAACAATGGTATTCTTTTTGAGTTTGACAATATTTATATTTAAACAAAAAACAATTGGTAATTTTAATTGAAGAAATTTTAGATTATTTGTATCTTTATATATTTGTCAATTATAAATCTTATTTATCAAATTATTATTTTTATTGTTAATTTTTTTGATTTTGTTAATGTTTACTTTTTGTTATTGAATTTATTTAATAGTTTTAAAATGTGTTAATTTAGTTAGAATATTAATTTAGTTAAAATATAAGTTTAGAAAGCTTTTTATATAAGTGAGGGTAAACTAGTAAAATAGTCATTCATGTATGTCATATTTCCACACCAACCAAACATAATAATCTAAGATGTTCATCTCTTCAACCAAACATAAAATACACACATTAACAGGACTTATCTGTCTCAAAATAAAAATTTAAGGATTAATTTATTTCAAATAAAAGCTTAGGATCAATCTATCATTTTTAGTGTAGTTTAAGAACCAAATTATATATTAAACCGACTAAAATATCCCTTGAGAATAGTTCAATCAAGAAATCTCTTCTCTTGTTATCTTGTTAACCTACAAATCACATGTGAAATATAGTTCAACTAATTCAGTTTTTCTTCTTATTATTTCCACCATGATCGATGGATTTAGCTCATTAGCCACCAGACACCAGACAATCTGGATTTTGCAGATTATATTGCAATGCAAAAGACTCGACAGAATCCAAGCCAAGTCAAATTTGAACAGCCGAGAAAATGATGAAAAGTTGAGTTATTGACATTGGCATGCAATTGAGTAAAAGATACAAGAAACTTTTGTTTGGAACAAAATGTCTGAGATTTCAGAGAAGTATACAATAGCTTCACAGCAATGATCTAACTTTTCTTTTCGTTACATCCATCAAAATCAAAGGCCATCTTGTCTTATTATAGACAGAGAGAAAGAAGAAATCAATGAACATGGTTTCATGATAAATAATCATAATCCCAAGAAGAAGCAAGGCATGAAGTCTTCAAGTTCAAGGGGATGAGAAAGCGTGGAATCAAGGTAAAAGAATGGTCAAAAAATGAGGCGCCAGGTTATCAAGAAAAATGGGAATTAGACTGGCAGCCGGCTAGGATTTTCCTTACCAGCTGCTGAATGCCCAACTTGGGTTTTGAAAAACCTCTTAGTGGTCTCGTTGAAATGTGGTTTCTGGTCAATTTTTGGGCATTTGCCACTTGGTATGTCACGAAAATTCTAGAGAATTAAGCCGCAAAACACAAACATTTATTCGAGCATTATTTGACGTGTTTAGGCTAATTAAGTACAGAAAATAGCAAACTTGTTGGAAGGTGTTATTACTAAGATAGGAGTAGCATTAATTGAACTGCATCATTATGATCACTTAATGGACCATCATGTCAGCAATGTCAAGATAAGGTAAGTTATTGAACAAATTGATCTTCACTTCATCACCCTCCTCCATTAAATCCCAAGCCAAATGTCATCAACCCCATTTCCTCTTCTTCCCACCTCCCCTTTTCGAACAATCATATATTGTTCGGAGGATGATCGTAAATCCCTCATTGATAGGTGATTCTTACAAGTCCGAACAATCTGCAAGTAAGATTCTCATAAATATCCTTAAAAAATTAAAACAAAAATGTTTCTGAAATGGTTGTAGAGCAAATTAAGATGATCAACAATTTGGCTAGTTGCAGACCAAAGAAATTAGAATTAGAAAGGGAAAAAAACCTAAATTTTAGGTAGTTAAAATCTTCAACCCCCACCATTAATAATTTTGTCAACTTTTGTTTCACAAATAAAAGTCCACAGCTATACACAATCAATCTGTATTCCGTAATGTACCTGTGTACCCTGTAAATTTGTAAATTGGTAGCGGGAAATCTCCATAGAATGATTAAGCTTCGATAATGACTACTCACGAGTCTCATACATGAAAATCTCCTTTGAAATTTTCAAAACTTTTAGTAGAAGCGCACCGAATCGATTACAATGAGATGCAAACAACCAATAAGTTTTTGTTTGGATATATAGCTGCGGGGGGACCAGAAAATCTCCCCCTTCAATTTTTTCTGTTCGGTGGGATTGTAAACTATATAATAATAAAGTATAGGTTTTAACATTACATAATCATTGTACTCTAGAATAATTTATCAAATTCTGAGATTGACGGCATGAAATTAGAGAAGAAAGAACCATATGACATTGTATAATATTCTAAATTAATATAAATGTTAGAAAACAGGATCCTTTATCAGGAGAGTTTTCCCATTTGGGACTTAGGCGGTTAAATTCCAAATTAGTCCGTCGACCCAACGTGTTTTTTTTGTTGTTTTAAATATATTCTTTAGTATAACATTAATTTCTGAAAAGGGTAACATAAGATAGATTTTTTCCAATATAGGGATGTGACTAAATACTCAATTCGGGACCTAATTTTTTAAAATTGGCTCAATTAAGAGTCCAAAAACACAATTCGAACAAATTAAAACTCATACTTAATAAATTGTGACAAATTTAACCCATCCTTATATGAAAATCAATGCTTGTCATATATATGCATTAATTTTGATAGAAAAAAAAGTCATAAAATTAATTAAAAATCAAAAAATAAATATTAATCAAAATAAATTCAATATACGTAATATAATTAAAATTTTCACGTACTTTTTAATTTATATATATATATATATATATATTATACACTAGAATTAACTAATAATGAGTTTAATTTGTCATAATTTACTAAGTATGAATTTTAATTTGTTCAAATTGTATTTTTAGGCCCTTAATTAAGTCAATTTTAAAAGATTAGACTCCGAATTGAACATTTAGCCTTTAATACTCTAAACTAACTTTATAAAAGTTGCTCTTTTGGACAAGATGTTCAAACTCACTGCGAAACAAAAGAAGTTGAAGCATGTTATATGGCATTTCGTAATTAATGTTCTTCCAACTGTCTCGTCATTCAGTTCTTCCCCTACTCGCATGAATCATGGTTTTGAGCAACTTGGTGAAAACTTTAAAAGCTTATAAGAATAGGGAGAAAATTATATAGTAAAAGGAAAAAAATGAAAGAAAGACTATATGAAAAAAATACACATGATGAGACATAAAAGTGAGAGGAATATTCTTAGGAAACTATAAATTGTCCCATATGAAATGAATCATCTTATAAGTTTGGTAGTATAATCTATGATAGCACACTCTTTATTCTTCAACAAAATGTACTACTGCTAGCTAGGAATAAAGGAAAAAGAACTTTAAAAAATTGCAATTCGTTTATTTAATGCTTAATCAGGTATTTCCTTCAATAATTTTCTATTAAGAACGTGGATTATAATTACAATGTAGTAATCCTTAATTAGATAGTGATAGTATTATTATTATTTTTGAAAATGATAGTATTACTAGTATTTTAATTGGTAATAATAACAGCAAGGGCTTTCCAATGATCATATATGCATATTTGAAAGAACATTCAACTTAACAAGGAAGAAAAGAAAGACACCAAACCGGCCAACAATAATAACAGTCCTTCAATTTTTGAAAAAAAGAGAAGGAAAAAGAGCAGAGAACTGACAAGATCAGGCAATAAATGTCTTATCTCCATGAAAAATGACCATTCAGAGAGAAACACAAGTGTCATTTAACTCATTCGGGTGAGAAGCAGTCGCCAGTAGGCAGCAGGCAACAGACAGCAGCACCAGCACCAGCATCGGCGCTCAGCAGCCCAAGAATCAAAGATTTTATTGAGAGAGAAGGCCAAATGAGTCGTCCCCCTCTCTAAACCCCCAAACCCCTGCCTTCTATCTTTGCTTTGCTTTCATCATGTCTTCTTTTTTCCCATCAAAGAAAAGATACAATTAGAAAGAGACAAACCAAAGTACATATTTGATCAGATAGAAAAGAAAGTAGAGGCACAATTTTTAACCAAAAAATATTTTATTAATAATAATAATAACAAAGTGGGGTAAGAGACTTAAAGAGTTTTCGAGAACGTATATTAGATAAAAGCAAGCAAGACCCATACTCTCTTTTCTTTTTTACTTTCTCTGTTTAGCACTGAAAAGAAAACTGGCAGGCATAACCCTAGCCATGTTTTTTTCTTCTGCCACACGCTTTATCTAAATGAAGAAGGTTAAAGTCTAAAAGAAATGAAAAGAGCTAGCGATAAATTAAAAAAGATCGATCGAATCAGGCATTTATCTTGCAGCCAGTTGGTTTCTGCAGCTGCTTGGCAGAAGAGTTGCAGAGACATGTTTGATCAGATTCAAACTTCAAAGCAAAGCTCCCTCTCTCTCTCTTTCCACTCCCCATTTGCAACCAAATATTAGAAAAAGAATCTGGCTAAATATCTAGCATGTAATGAACAACAAGAAATGGAAGTTTGATTTTGAGCATGATGACAATCTAATCCCCTCATTAAAGAAGATTACTACCAGCTTCAAAGTTCAAAGCCAGTGCCTTTGCTTTTCAGCTTCCCCAAAGGCCAAAGCTTGAAAATTTTTCTCTACACATTTTCTCAGGAAGAAAAGGGATTAACTGCTGAATGATAGATTAACTAACTAAAGATTCAAAATTTTAAAATCAAACAAAAGTAATTAATGATCATATCATCATGAAGAAACAAAACACTACATAATAAAGAAGGAAAAGGGTAATATCTAAATGCCCATTAATTCACAGTGCTCCCCAAAGAAGAAAAGTTTAAAGGAAAAGAAGAAAAAAACGCTGCAAAAGCTAAGCCTTCAAGTCATCAGTAAGGCGGTGGAGGCGGTGGAGGTCTCGCAGTTGGAGCCCAAATCACATCTGAACCACCCAAATGACAGCTATACATCGAAACCCCACAAGAATCTGCTCCACCACCGTGACCACTATCTCCACCGCCACCAGACAACGGCGGCGACTGTCCTTCACCACCAGCACCACCACCGGATGACACCGTATTCCTCCCTTCTTCTTCTCCAGGCAACCGATGATAAGAAGGGTTGCTAAACGTAGCAGCTACTATAAACACGGTGCCAGCTGCAACCAACGAGCCAGCTACGAAGCCTCCAACGATCTGCCCTTGAGGACCCGCTAATGAGATTGAGAAGGTGTTGGGCACGTGACACGACGCCATTTGAGGGAGGAACGTAGCGGAGAGAGATAGGATGTCGAATCTGCCGTGGAAAGTTATAGTAGCTCCTGGGGTAGTCGACGGCTGACGAAGAGTTACGTTCGAAACGGTCCCAGATCCCGTGAGCACGCAGATTCCAATGTTCTTGCGACGAGAGAAGCGGGAGATAGCTTCGACTACATCGTTTCCTCCAGGGATTTCCAGAATGTAAGGACTCATGGCGGGCTCGGGTTCGCGAGTAATGATAACGGGCGGTTTCGGTTTGTTTTTCGAGCCAGGAGGACGACCTCTTGGTCTACGAACGACTTCAATGGTAGCTCCATCGCCTCCGCTAGCGCCGCCGCCGCTGCCACCACTAGGGAGAGCAGAGCTGTGGTCCTTGGGGTTTGGGGTCGTGGTTGTGGTGGTGGTGCGGCTGGTGTCATCGGAGTCAGGAGTTTGGGATTCGCGAGAGAGTTGGAAGTGATGAGAGAAAGGGAGATTTTGGTGTTGTTGGTGTTGGTGTTGATGAGGGTGGTGAAGTTTTGAGAACATGTTGTTGGGGTTTTCATTTTTGGTTTCTACATATTCACCTTTCATGTTGTAGGGGGATTTTTTTTTTTGAAATAACAATTCTTTTTTCTTCTTTTTTCAATAAAATAAAATAAAATATCCTTGTCTATATGTATGATTGGTGAGATTTTGGATGTAGGATTTTGTAATAAAATAAGGAGAAAAACTTTTAAGATAAAATTAGAAAAGGCAAGAAAAGAACAAGAGAAAGAACAAGATGGAATGGGAAGGGAGATGGGCTGTGGGGGAAGAAAAACCGTGCAAGAGATAGAGGGAGACTGGGAGAGAGAGAGAGGGAGTAGAAAGAAGATAGAAGTGAGGCGTTTGGATTTGTTTATAGCGGAATAATAAATGGGGTTGGGGGGAGGGAAAGAGAGAGAAAGGGAGAGGGAAAAGGAGGGAGAGAGGGGGGGGGGGAGGTGGGTGAGCTTTGAAACCAAGTAAAGACTAATGGCGCCGCTGGTTGGAGGTGAAGTAGGGTCCACACATCCAACATGAGAGAGAGAGAATTGACAAAATGGGAAAGTATGGGACATTTGGGGGATAGCTGAGCAAAGCCAATTAACCAAAGCAAAGCAAAGGCAAAGGGCGAGAGGGTGGGGGCATTGCACCGCCTTTGGCTTTTCTACAAGTTTGAAAAGAGAGAGAGAGAGAGAGAGAGAGAGAGACTCGTTTTGGCCCTTTGGGTCCTCCCCCTCCCCGACCGAGTGGATTGATGATGACTCCTTGATGTTCTTCTTTTGGGTCATGGGGGATGCCCTTCTCTCTTTTTCCATTCTTTCCTATTTGGATTTTGGGCTCAACCAAAATTTCCTCCTCTTCTTTCCTTTTTAGTGTTTTCTTTAATTTTTTGTTTTTTGGTGAGCTCTTTAATTTGTTCTGGGGAGCATGCGTTAATTGTTACTATATATTTTCGCTCTATTAGCGTCATAATTATATTGCTGTTTCAGTAACCAAAGCATCAAAAATAAAATGTTATTCATTCTCCCAATGCCTCGTATTCTTCTAGCTAGCTCAACAGAATGGTTCAAAATCTCAGCTCACTAACTTTGACAAGAAGATTTTTCAGTCAATTCACTCTCATGTGCTTGAAATGTTAAAGTTGTTAGGGGGTTTTCAAGGATGACTTACTTTTCCTCTTCTTTTGGTATGCAATGTACTACTACTATAAGACTTGATCAAAGGGAATTCAAGGCTTATAATCATTTTGCTTAGGAAGCACATTTTGGATTTTTGTCCAATCCCAAAAGTCAGAGAAAGATTGCTCCCCTTCGAACTAGAACTAGTAATAGTATTTTTTTCAACCAATTAGAAGTGTGAAAAGTAAATACTATCAGAAGTGGACCCATGAAAATCTGTCTCTCATGCTATTTAAAAGAAAAAAAAACTATGCACACACATTTAACAAAGGTATGTTTCCTTTATCTTTATTTATCTGTTCTCATTAATCGTTGTATACAGGATAAGAAAAGTAATTAAGACACAAAATTCTATAAATATTTATCTTAACTTTTTTATTTTATCCATATCTCTCTCCTTCTTTGATTTTCACCCATATTTAAGAAACTATTCATATAAGAGAGAAATGAAAGAGTTTGAAATGGTAAGATTATAAAATTAATAATCAATGTTAGTTAGAGACAGATAAAAAGAGAAAAAAAAATAAAAAAAAAAAGACAGATAAATAGAGACTGATGGAGTACTATATATCATTTAGACACCAAAAAATTATACTTATACTAGTTTATATATATATATATAAGGCGGTTGGGAAGGGGTTTACTCAAGAAAAGTAGAAAAGTTTGAACTCGAGATTTTTATTATGAATTTTAGTTTCTAGTCATCTCAATAGAATTGGAATTAATAGAATGGGGAATTCCATATCAAGTTGCTTCTAAGTATTGCCAAAAAGTATGCACATAAAATTCTATTTTTTCTTTAATCACACGGGGATTAATTTCTCATAAACATAAGAATTATGTTTAGGTAAAAAATAAAAATACTATTTATGAGAATTGACGGACTGCCAAAAGAGAAAGAAGAAGCAGCTGTTGCTTCTTCAGAAAAGAAAAACGAAAGAAAATGGCCTGCAATGGACTGGAAACAATGAATCTAATGCACAACCATGAATGAACTCTTGAATGTAGCCAGTAGCTAGGTGGCAGATAGATAGAAGCCAACTGAGTTATTTATCAAATAAAGCAGCAAAAAAAAATGAAAAAAAAAAAAAGAGCAGCTGGGGTTCCAGGATAAGGATTGCATAACAAGTTGAAGCCGATTGCCCCGAGAATCTTAGTTGAAACTTACCCTTTTACTGGATAAGGAATTGTGTAGCTATACATGCCCTATGTCGCACCCACATGATCGATCAGAAAGTAAGAAAAAACTTGACAAGTTAGGCTTCCTTCCCTAATCCCTCCCTAGCTGCTGTTACTATAATTTGGCCAGCATCCATGAAGCTACCTTTTTTCTTTTCTCTTTTTTCTTCTTTTTTTGGTGAAATTTTTTCTTTTTTCTTCTTTCATTTGTCGATTCGACATTTCTAACTAATTACTCTTTTATATATAAACCCATTTATGAGCTTGATCCACGATGGCATGTGAAGAATCTTTTGGATATGTAAGAAACTTGATTTCGAAACCCAATACATTAATCACTCACTTTAGATTAATTGATATAATAAAGTGAAATTAGGACATTTTTGTTACATTATTAGACTGGATTGGATTGAATGAAGAGGAAAATTACATATAATTTATAGTGTGATTTCATGGTATTGATATAGATTTGTATTGTGGAAAGAATTATTCATAGGATAACTTAATTCTTTTAAAATTAAGAAGATTGTCTCATCATATGAATAATTTTCTCCATAATCCAAATTTATATAAATTTATATGAAAATTATAAAATCACACTACAAATTACATGTAATTTTTTCACTCATCATTTCCAATTCTATTCGGTATAACAAACATGCCCTTAATGTATAATAATTGTTCGACTATTTACAAATTATTCGAATCTATATCTTTACATAACTTCATCCTCTCTGCCACCATATCAATAAGGAGAAGTCAAAAATGATTTATTAGCACAGTATTTATAACATTATATACGAGTCAAGAGCAATTTATATAGTAAGGTTTTTCAAATGAAATTTATGGCAAAGCTTTAGTCTAAAGCATGGGATAAAACTTTAGCACGACAAAGGTAGAGTTAAAAGCAAAACTGCTAATTTGAGTAACTAAAATCGACTGAGGCATACACAGATATGGAACAGCAGCGGAAAGTAAAACTTTACATTAATAAGGAAATTATGTTGGCATCAAACCACGGATTTTAAGACAAAGCAAAAGCCAAAAGGTGAAGCTTGACTTAGACGTTAGCTCCTTCATGTTAATCTGAGTGCTATAAAGTGAAAAAGAAAGAAAAAAAAACTATATGCCTTGCCTTCCATGCTACATAATGGCCCAAACAAGTTTTCTCAATAGGTTAACTAATCGTTTATCCACATTTATTTTCAAATAATTTCGTTTTCAGCGAAAATAAATAATGAGAAGATTTGAATATTAATTAGTTCAGTAATCAGCATATAATCGCATTCTGTTCAAAAGGTTGAGATCGAGATTCTGATACCATAATAGGCCTCCAAGTTCAGAATATTACCTTATTTTTTTAGGTAAAGACTTTGCAGGAGAGGTAGTTGAAACATTTATACTTGATCCCGACAAAGTCTGAATCGACGTATTTGCGATACGTGAAACGTTGGAAAGACTTTGGTTTCCTATTATTTTATCATTTGACTTTTGGAGGGGATGACCGAAATGGTGGGAGCATATGCGCATTTTTCCTTCCACCATTTAATGACCCCGGGGAAACTATTAGCCGATGAAAGGATACAAGTAGGGCTGTTCAAGCGAATCAAAAAATTATATAATCGAATCGAATCGACAATTCAATTAGGATTTTGGATTGATCATACGAAAATCGAATTAATCGAATGGAAACTGAATTGTCCAAATGAGTTAAAATTTTAAAAAAATGTTTGATTTTATTGGCTCAAAATTAAATGATTCAAAGTTTTTATAATCTTATTTGAGCTTTTGTAAAAGAATAAAAGTCTAAAATTGATTTTATTGGTTCAAAATTGAATGAATTAAAATTTTTATAATCTTATTTGAACTTTTATAAAAGAATAAAAGTTCAAAATTGGATGAACTCTAACAACTCGAAAATCAACACAAAAATCTGAACCGAACCAAATCGAAGCGTTCGGATATTAAAACCTTAATATCCGAACTGAATCGAACCATGTACACCCTTAGATTCAAGCACCGAGATTAGTTGTGGTTTATTGGAAAAAAAGAAAAGAAAAGGGTGGATTGGATTAGCCACTAGGTAAAAGTTAAATTAGAGTCATGCACCCCAAAAAAAGGTTAAAAATAGAGTCACATCATAATGTGTCATTTTAGGCATCTAGGGTTCCTTTAGTCATTTCACTACTAAAGCAAAAGTAAATAAATAGTACTCCCTCTGTCCCATTTTAACTGTACATTTTTGGTCAATTTATCACAATTTTGACTGTTATTTGTGATAAAATTATAAAGTTATAAAATTTTTTAAGATAAAATTTGAAAAGTACAAATACTAAACTTTTCAAAATGTATTTTTTAAAAATTTAATTCTATATATATTTTTTATAATTAACAGTCAAAGCTATGATAAGTTGACCAAAAAAGGACAGTTAAATATGAACAGAGGGAGTAATAACAAAATCTTATTTTGCATATTTTGATAAATAGTTAGGTAAAAATAAAAAAAAATTATGTCTTTAATCCGTCTAATCTGATTATTTAGAAATAAGATATGTAAAATATGTCTTCATTTATAACATATATAATTCATAAAATCCATAAATATCACCGAATCATAAGTTAGTGCGTGAAATCAAAGCATAAATTATTTCAAATCAAATAATCATTCTAAACAAATTGCGGACGAAATTGAATTAGATGTGTAATAACCTCTAAATGATCTAATGTGTATATATCTATTTCAAATATATTTTGCTAAATTTTCTTCTTCCCAATGAAGGAAGATTTGTTGTGGGAAATTTGGGTTTAGATCATACCATCAAAGAACCAAAAAATGCCTTGCGTAAATATAGAATCTATTTCCAATTACAAGCTTTAGCATCACAAGACAAAAGAAACAAGCAAATAAGGTTGGCCACGTCATAGGTGAGCTATATATGGCATGTACTATAATAGAGACAATTTTAAATACCAACAAGTTGATCAACTAGTTTGACCGTTGATTTTTAAGTAGTATGATGGATTGGGGAATAATCAGAGTTCGTTCAAGCACTTCTCTCGAAAATGATGGATTAATTCTTAATAATATATATATATATATATTTTTCTTTTTGACTAATCTTATCATATATGAATATTATATTAATTAATTAATCATTACCTAATTTTATAATATGGGAGAAATTTGGGTTTTGAGCTTTGACTATGGGAGCATTCGACCCCAAAAAGAAGAAGAAAAACATTCTACGAAAGGCAGCTCTTACTGGTTACTTATCTTGAGTTGTCCGAAATGGATTTACTGTAATAGAATAATACTAGTGTTCTACTAGTTTCCTTTCCCCACAGTGGAAAAAAATTTGTCCGAAGCAATCGTTTGAGGACGAAAGCAAAGGAAGAAATGCCTAATGATGAGGGATTAAGAATATTTTTACAGGAAAAAGTGAGGAGATTAATGGGTGTAAAGCATTTCTGTTTTTGTCAAAATGGAGGTGCTAATGGGGGTTTACGTGGCCTTAACTTAATGAACGATAGATGTTTAGGATAATTATCCCTAGAGCCTAATCCTATAAATAATATTATCTTAAAGATTATTGTAGGTATATAAATAGTAGTGGTAGATAAAGACCCGTGCAGCAGGTAACTAATGTGTTTTCTATATTTAGAAACTGATAGGGAAACTCGTGAAACGAAAATGGAAAGCCGGCAATCGTGGAACGACACTTGTCCACTCGAAACTCGAATGCCTTGAGGGAAGTTTTGAAGCCCAACCATTCGGACCAGATCCAATAAAGAAGCCCAAATGTTTGCAGGATAATGGAAAAAAGGGCCTGCTGTTCAAATGTTGATTCAACAGCTAATGTATTCTCACGATTTGACAACTTTCCCGCACATATCTAGTTTGGTATGAGCCCAAATTTAGTATAATTCCAGTGGTATCCCGTAGTCATATTCAACTCTAATGGAATCCGAAGTCAAACTGCATCAAACCTCAAATGGAAAGAAACTCAATCAAATATATTTTCTTCATTTTACAAGACTCAAACTAAACTCCAATTATTGTTCAAAGACATCGAACTCCTCCTTCCACAGACACAATAGGCGTTGGTCACATTAATCTAATTTGGCTCTAGTCCTATTGAGGCTAAGAGAAATTTCAAAGTCTCCATTCAACCATTTTAGGCCGGCAAGCAGGCACATAGCATGAGTTTCAAAAAGGCTTCTTCCAAGCAACAAATTTCCACCGGTTGGAATGATCGAACAGCCAGTAGGAAGGAAATTCCATCAGTCGATCAAGTCAACAAGACTAATATACAAATAGTACAAATTTCGCCATATAATACAACTTGAAAATATGGTCTGATTTAACAAAACTGTATAATCTAGTGAAGAAAAATAAAAGTGAGAACCAGAAGCCAACAAATGTGAATCATATTGAAGAAACGGATATCCCACCGCATCAAATTCGAGCAACATATGAATTGGCCTGAGTGACATATCTCACCCATCGATATGGATTAGGGGAACTGGATTTCTTTGCTATCTGCAAGTATCTCACCTGCATCAGGAAAGAAATAACACAATTAAGAATATCATAAACAAGATATATTGGCAATATCCACTAAGAGTCTAAGACAGGCAACTAATCAGACTCTACTGGTATTTTGCTCCATGGACACGGACAAAATTTCATCAGAAATGAGATTGATAAATTCCTATTTTGGAGCCTGCTTCTTTGTTATAAGGTTCTTCCATCGTAGCCTTAATCATAAATCTGTTAAAACTTTTGCTTTTATCAGCCAAAATGCGGAATTGGACTTGAGGCAACTAGCACTTGGACAGTAGCTTTACCTGAAGCCTTGAAGCATTATACATTGGTATTGTAAAAGTCATGCTAACTGGTCCAGCTTCCTTTGTGATGTTTGCTGAGGTAAAAAGTTTTAATCAATGACGAATGAATATAACACATTTTCAAATGAACTTCACTTTGAGAGAGACAAAATTTAGAAAAATATTTTTTTTCAAAGAATATGAACTGTGGATGCGCATACCATGTGATTCCTGTGAGAATGTCAGCTTTGCACGAAGTGTATGCTCAGATCCACCAACAATCTGTCAAGCATTATAAATGATCATTATATCAAGAGGGAAAAAGCTAATGAAGTTGAATAATTAGATCATGAAAAAAATCTTTTACCTTCTTTAAACCCCATTCAAGTTTCTTGTTTGCTCCTTTGAAATCTGTTCTTTGCCCCATAGCTCCAGGTTCCAACTCAAAACTAGCTCTGAAAATCACCAAGTAAAACAGATGTAATCCAGAGAAATATATCCATTGATCCACCACCTAAGCTAGCAACCACGGGAAAAGGAAGATACCTGGTAGTATATTTAGGAAGTGGCATCTGTACGAGAATTGTGTTTGCAGTGATGTTTGTGGGGAACTCTGCGCGTACTTTAAGAATCACTTCAGCCTAAATTTCAATAAAAAGCATAAATAATTAAATAAGGAACAAAAATGAATTATTTATATATAAAACAAGTTGTTTTTAACTCATTATTGTTTTACGAATATTACATGCTTAAGGAATATGGGAAAATGGATATAATGAAACCATCACGATGTACAAAAGTCAAGAAGGACACGCTCACCTTAAGATGTCCTGCTTCTTCGATTAAACAGTTAATACGAAAAGGAGGCTTGAATTCCTGTGTCATTCGGTAGTTCATGACAGGAAATTCACCATCTGGTGGTACCTGGAAGACAATAGCAAAATGAAATGTAAGCCTAAACAATGCAAGGATAATTACCAGTCTCTTCAACCTCCACAAAATTTTCTAGCTATTATTGTCTAAGTTTCACTCACCAGAGCCAGGGTCCTATCCATATCAAAACTATCAAGACGTACTGATTCATGAAAATTACAATCATCAAGTATCACTGTCCCTCCACCAGATGAACTCCTGTAATCTGCCAGAACAAGCAGACACAGAGGAATGGCAAATCATTAACTTAAAATAGTGAGTAAAAGTTAGATGTATGAAGTAGCTTAAACAATATTGCAAAAAATGTTGACATCAAAGATAATAGTTTTTGGCCAAAAAAATAAAAGATGATAATTGCAACATGATAAAGTTGAGAACCATGAGTGAATATCCTATACACTCAAAACACAAGAAAAGAAAATGATCATCTCCACAAGCTTTAAAAAATAAATTCATCAAGCAAACGAACAATTATAATATTCAGCAAAAGTGCTTATTAAAAATTATACTTCACACTGCAATACAGATCTAAGATATTGGAGCCTTCTTATGCTAACTGCTTGCAATGAAAAACCATAAGGTAACACCTGTGAAAAGACAATTCTCCAAAACATAACTGTATAAAGAAAAATCAATAGGAGTGTGAAAAGGCAATACCATAAGCCGATCCCCCGCCTCTTCCGATGCTCAGCTCTTCATTAAGAGCTAATCGAATTTCTGGATTTCCTGAAAGATAACTTTTCATTTGAATGGTGCCATCAATCTCAGAAGTCAGTATATATCCCTGTTTAAAACATCATTGAATTGGTTAACATTGGTTCATAGAATTATGCACTACATCATGGGAGCATGCATGCATGTGTAGCCGGTCGACTACAAACTTTTTAGTTTAAAAAATCTATTAATGACTTTATGCATTGATATTACATACAAAATGTCTAATAACTAGAAATTTGAACAATTTAAAAAGTTAAATCCAACTCTCTTTTTTTTTTTTTTAAAATTAAAGAATGAAGATACTCACACTAGAGCTAAATGTGACACTGATTTTCTCAATTATATCCACAAAAATTTCCTCTCTCTTCCGACCTCCAGGCTCATTTGCTACAACAGACTTTGTAACTGCCGTCCCAGGCATTCTTTTGTTTCCTTGCTGCAAGAGTCCAAATTCAATAAATAAAATGCTTTACAAGTGCATGTTGATAAAATAACGGAATAATATTTATTTAATAATGTATAATCAGGTAACCTCATCATACCATAAAGATGGCAGCAGGGCCAAGAGGTTGCAAACGTGCAGCATCAACCACAATTGGCTCATTAAATACATAGGACTTCAAAACTTCAGTAGATGTTGTTTGCACATAGCCAAAATCCTAGTAAAAAATTAGTAGTAGAATCCGTTTAAATCTTCTCAGAAGAACAATGCACAATCAACAACAATACTTCATAGAGTGGAAAAAGTTTTAGCATATTTCATTGGAAAGATATGGTAAACTTTCCTATAAACAAACGATGAAATAAATTCTAAATGCAGACTATTGTAAATTCATGTCAACTTCTTGAGCTAAGCCATGATGTAAGTCACTTGATAGTTGGTTGAGAGCAGTGAGCCTTTTACCAGCACAGAGAAGTATGGTGTGAAAAGAAACTTACCATGACTTCGTCAAGCAGCTCATATACAAGTACAAAGTTTTTGCGCAGTGAATCTTCACTTAAAACTCCTAAATAATCTTTAATGACACGAGCAATCCTTTGAAGGAGTTCCAGAACAAGAGATGGTGAGACATTAACCCTTGTGGTTGCAACAAACAGCAGTCCAACAACCTTCACATGGAAGTAGTTCACACCATCCACATTCTATTGATTGAAAAATTATAAAAAAACTATTAGAGGATTTCACTAGCTTGGATACTATAACAACCAAATAAATTATCCATTGAATTAGAGAGGCAATTGATAACAAAACTAACTGAATGAACCAATCTACAACTGATCCTATGGAAAGGGATATGTAGAGATAAATTATGTAGATAACTTCAAATAAAGATCCTGTTCAGCTTATATAAAAGTTTACAGCCTGACATTACATTCTTTAGTAAGATAATACCTACAAAGACAGGGGGCGCCTCCTCTTGTCCATCCTCTTTCCAAAACTTAACTTTACGGAAGAATATCTCCGCACTTCCTTTCGCTACTTCACCACGATCTGCAGTAACAATTATTTATCAGAGTTAAAGCAGAATTAAAGACTTGGACTGTAAAACAGACACCATCCAATCAAACCACAGCAATGTAATTGGAAATCAATCTTATAACCCAACAATCCATAATTATCCTGCAGTAATCTACATAATTAGGTGCCAATCATGAAAATTCAAATAAATGTCCAGCAATTTTCATAGGCATCAAAATTTTCATTATTCTGAAAACTATTTAGTTTGCTAGGCCTTTTATTCCATTTATTTTACAGAAATCTAGCATGCAAAACCGATTCAGAACTTTAAAAATTCATTTGTTTACAAATACAAAAGCAAACACCTGACAGCTGATCTAATTAAGGTATCTCAAAGAAAAATTAAGGAAAATTTGAGAGCTAAATCAGTATAAATTACATTTGAAATGCAGGCTAGGAGAAGGATTATTCAATATTAAACAATTTTCTATCCCATTGAACTCAGCAAGAACCGATTATGAAACAATCCAGATCTATAAACTCAATTATCACACAAATAATTGAAAAAAAACTAAAAGTAAAGGATCTCAAAAGGATTACTATATCGTGAGCTTTCAATATGAAAAAAATAATAATAACAAAAAAAAAAGCAGTGAAGTTAGGATCCAGAGAGAAGATAAGAGAAGGGGAGACTAACAATCGCGAAAAACTATATTATCTCCACGTTGAGAGAGCACGAAGAACTGAGATATCATGATTCGAGCTTTCGACTCGTCTCGTCTGCAAATTCGGCTCTGGTTTTGATTTTGTTTTGTTCTGATGCGCTTTTTAAGTTTCCTTCTGTTTTGAAGTTCTGGCTTTATTTGTTTCTTCGCCCTTTGCCTGTGTTATATTTTACGCTTTTAATTATTATAATAATTATAACTTTGACCCCTAAAGGATTTAAAAATACTTAATTACACCACAAAGTTTTTCCTTTCTGGTATGTATTAGGCCACAAAGTTTAACAAATCTACTGATTTCATCCAAAAATATTTGAAGAATACTATTACAACTTCAAAGAACCTAGACCTCAATATTTATTTAATTTTTAAACTGTTCAAATCTGCTAATTTAATTCAACAAACACATTACAGAGTTCAAGATCAATTAAAGTTGCAACCTGTAATGTTGTTCAATTCTGGTAAGCAAGCCTTAAACTGAAAAACTTTCAAGTAAAACCCTGTGTTATAATATGGCTGATCTTTTGGTAGTAGCTGGTAATTAGTAGCATCATTTTTGGGTTCTGACAAGCTGGTCCTTTTGAAGACCATCAATTTTTAATTTTATTTACAACTTGGGACGTTTACAGGAAGCAATGTTACATGATCTATGATGGATACAAAGGCCCGACACGCCTCGACTAGTCGGGCCAATGTGGCTACCGGATACCGGTGGCCGGAGGGTGTATATCAATAAATAAAATGGACAAAGACATTCATTCAGCACCAAAGTTCTTGATCTTTGACTAAGAGCCAGTTCCCTTCTTCAACACCGTTTCCCTTGAAATCAAGTGTCCATTTCTGAAATGTACAGTTCAGAAAATCATAGTATCCTCCATGAACAGAAAGCAACTCCTTCCTCACCCTGTCTTCTATCCAGGGATATGTCAGCAAGTTCAACAGCGACCGGTTTATGGATTCCTGCAACAAATTGATCAAATGGGAATTGTAATGTTGCATTGCCTGTAATCCTTCAGTGACATATGAAGTTTTTGAGGTAAAAATGCCTGACCTTCTCACAGATTCTGCATTGTTGATCAAAGCTCAGGTGGTTTGCTGCAGCTTCTGTTCTTAACTTGGCAACTTTCCCATGGGTAACCCAACTTTTAATGAAACTGCTTAAGACAAAATATAAGCAGATCCCATGAGACTGGAAGAGAAATATTGGTCCAGAATAGAAACGCCAAGAGTAAAGGGAAGTTATATCCCATCAGTCATCACCTAGAGTCTTCCTTATCTTGCATGCTCATAAGGGTTTGAATTCCTCCGCAGCAACTGTGACCGATGATTAATATGTTTTCGACCTACTGATGGCAAAAAAATGAAACCATTTCTTCATCGAGACTTAGCAAAGCACATTCTTAACATAATCAGATCATGCAGCCAATTTCAAAGCAAGTTATATATTGCCTGATCAGTCACCAGTTACACAACTTAAAACTGGCTTCAAAGCTAGAGATTTTGTATTCTGGAAAGTAAAAGTGGAGAGCAAATGATCACTTACTTGAAGAACTTTTACTGCGAATTCAAGGGCTGCATTGGTTTCTGATGGTCCATTCTGTGAAAAGAAAAATGGTGAACTCTGTTACATATTGGGAAGAATAAGGCAGATAATATGCTTTTCCATGCTTTGCTATTTAGAAATTTCATTCATCTAAGTTTCATTTGAATATGATAAAAAAATGGAAAAGGATAGTTTCGGTAAAATTAAGCACCACGGCGACTGGCCAGATACCTCAATCGGAGGAACAAGATTAGCAACGTTTCGAATCATGAAGGCTTCTCCTGGTCTAAATCCAAGAATCGTAGAAGGGCACACCCTGGAGTCTGCACAAGCAATTACCATAAACTGTTGTTGCACTCGTTAGTCATTGGTCAAGTTTTATATACACTTGGAAGATCAGGAACATAAGAAAAGAGAAAAAATTGAGTTCATCATTAACCTTGGGTGACTGAGCTTCTTTAAGGCTCTGAAAGTGCTCCAACTCTTCCCTGCATAAAAGTAATAATTTTTAGGCAGCGAAACAACAAACAATTTTTTAGGTTCAAATCAAGGAAAACCTCACTTGCAATGTAACTGATAAGTGGCACTTACAAATATTTGTGCCTTTTGAAACTGAGAAATCTCTCTTTCAGCTCATCAAACAAGTCCAGCCTACCAGTACCACCACAATTATTCACATTTTGCACTTTAAAGCCTGAAAATTCTTTTAGTCCAAGGGAATCGTTTGAACTTGAAGCCTCGGGAGGAAAAACCGGGGGCCTCCTGTAGATGGAGAAGGCTATGATTTATCAGTAGGTAATGCTAAAGTAAAAATAGCAGTAAATTCAATGGAAAGAAAGAAAAGCTGTCATAAGTAAACATCGGTCGATGGCATGAAAAAGGTTACATATAAAACCTTCAATCTTGAATTATGTAACGGTTTACATAATTATACCGTGAGAAACTGCCGAAACAAAACATTCAATTATTCCTGAGCTGGGAGTCTTAACAGGCTCAAAAGTTGAATTTTAGTATCTGACAGATATCTAATCTTTTAGAATAACTTAAAAAAAGACCAAAAGAGAAAAAGAATTCAAAAGCCACATACCCATTCCTATTGATCGTGGTGGAAGAAGACGATCCTGATTGGATGTCATCAACATCATTCAATCTCATCTATCCAAGTTCATCAGAAGAAAGAAACAAGCAGAAAATCATTTAGACAAAAGCCAAAAGGACAAAAGCAAAAAGTTGAAAGGAAGAAACGCACTGCTCTTGAACGAAGCCATTTTCTTGAAAAGCTACAAAAAGGGTGATCGGTAAGATCAGATGACGAATTAGAGCAATGATAAAAAAAAGAGCCGATAGCTGCCCCTAATGGCCTTGTTGCTGATACTCCCAACCGAGCTTTGGAGCCTGAAATTTAACATTTAGACATCGAAAAAACCAAACCATCATCTTCAGCTACTTCTTGAATTTACGATCATTAACCCTTTTTGTTCTTGGAAACAAAGATTGTTATACTTACGGATCATTAACCAGCCCATTTCTCTTCCCGCCTTTGCATTAATCTGCTAAAATTTCCTTAATAAGACAGTATTTATCCCTGTCTTTCTCATTTGAATATACCCTTTGATCAGTTTTCCACATCATCACGCAAAATTCAATAGGTATTCTTTAATTTAATCTTTCCAGGATTCTTGGCAGCTTGACTGGAAACTCTAAATATATTGGAAGACAGCATAAATATAGTATTTAATAAAATATTAATAATTGAGAGGGTTACGATTGACGAAGACGTCCAAGACATGCTTATCCAGACAAATCAAACACCAATAGTTATCCAATCTTTGTGGGATCTGAACAAGCTGTAAATATGAAATTAAGAATTACCCAAGATCTTAAGTAAATATTAGAACACCAATATGATAATACAATAATATACATACCTGATTGGGCAGCCATGATTATTTAGCAGAAGCAAGTATTTCCGATCAAGCTATGGTCTTCCTTTTCTTCTTCTTCTTCTTATGACAGATCTCAATGGGAAGAAACTGACGTTATGAAGAGAAGAGGGGACCTTAGCCACTTATTTATATTAACCTTAATTATCCCAGTAGTAATCCTCCCCATAAAAGGCCTACTGGGACAGGCCTACACAACTGCCATACCACACTAATTCAAAAGAGACGTGCAAAGCCCATACAATAAAGATCACTTATCAAAATTAGGTCTTTATGCTTGTTTCCCACATAGACCAAATTACTAACCTGTTTTAATAAACAACAAATGACCAATTAATAGTAGCCCACAAAATAGAAAATTCTAACATTCTCCCACTTGGGCAATATTAATTGGTGTTTATTTTAAATTTTAGAAAATATTTTCAAAAAACATGACACCAGGCTAGTTAACTTAATTTTTGATGTGGCCACAATTTGAAAACAATTCAGTCCATAGAAACAACATCTCATGATCCTGTCCATTAACACCAACAAATACTGAATCATGACAGCCTTTGTACCCTTTAATGATACAAGACCAATCCATGGTTACAAGTATAAGTGATCTTATCAACAATGGATCTTAGTGTGGTTGTGTAGCAAGAAAATAGCACCAAATGTGATCTTAATGTGCTACTTTCATTGTCGGTCCTCTTTATGATTTCTCTAAACAATATGAGAAATCTCTTTGGCATCAACAATATGCCTGTATGTCTCCTACTGATCCTTGAGATCACTATATAGTGCCATTTATGAGACATATCCAATTGACAAAACAGTCCTACTTAAGATAGACACCAAATCTTAAGATTTTACAACATATATAAGCAAATCTTCATCAAAGTACATGTACATATGAAAATAGAAGATAGCATGGATTATTCTCAATGAGAATCATCAATCAATCATCATAATGATGTCTCAAAACATAAATGAGTCTCAATATAAATAATGTAAACTATAATGTGAGAATTCATAACTCCCACTAACCAAATACATTAAAAGACTCAATAATACCCATGCACTCAACATGTCTACTAAATACTATAGGTCTCAACCCTTTAGTCAAAAGATCAGCAAGCATACTATTGGTGTCAATGTGCTCAACAACTATGTCACCATTTTTCACAAAATCCCTCACCTTGAAGTATTTTATCTCTAAATGTTTAGACCCGCTAGTAGTTTTGTTGTTCTTAGAAAACAACACTGCAGATCTATTATCGCAGTAAATCATCAATGGTCTAGAGATAGAATCAACGACACAAAGGCCTGAAACAAAATTTTTAAGCCAAATAGCTTGCGTAGCAGCCCCATAACAAGCAACAAACTCAGCCTGCATAGTTGAAGAAGCTAAAAGTGTTTGTTTAACACTCTTCCAAGAAATAGCTCCTCCAGCTAACATAAAAATGTACCCTAAGGTGGACTTCATATCATCCTGACATCCAGCAAAATCAGAATCTGTATACCCAATAATCTCAAGATTATCCACCTTTCTATACACTAACATATAATCTTTAGTCTTCTGCAAATACCTCATTACTTTCTTAGCAGCAACCCAATGATCTAAACCAGGGTTAGAAAGATATCTGCCAAGAACACTTACCGCAAAGGCGATGTCAGGTCTGGTGCAAACCTGAGCATACATGAGACTCCCCACTGCACAGGAATAGGGAATGCTCTCCATAGACTTCATTTCCAAATCATTCTTTGGACACTGATTGAGACTAAGCTTATCACCTTTAATGATAGGTGCATCTCCAGGTTTACAATTCTGCATATTAAACCTTTTAAGCACACGATCAATATAAGCCTTCTGAGAAAGTCCCAATAAATTCCGAGATCTATCCCTATGAATCTCAATCCCAAGCACAAAAGAGGCTTCACCAAGATCTTTCATGTCGAAAGTCTTGGTCAACATTTGCTTAGTTTCATGCAACAATCCAACATCACTACTAGCAAGTAAGATGTCATCTACATACAGTACAAGAAAAATGAATCTACTCCCACTGATTTTAAGGTATATGCACTGATCAACCTTATTCTCTTCAAAACCCATGGAAGTAACAACCTCATCAAATTTCAAGTACCACTGTCTAGAAGCTTGCTTAAGCCCATAGATAGACTTTTTGAGTCTACACACCAAGTGTTCACCTCTAGGCTCCTCAAAACCCTCAGGTTGCTTCATATAAATCTCCTCACTAAGATCGCCATTCAGAAAAGCTGTCTTCACGTCCATCTGGTGAAGCTCTAAGTCAAAATGTGCTACTAAGGCCATAATGATGCTAAAAGAATCCTTGGAAGACACTGGTGAAAAAGTCTCATTATAATATACTCCTTCTCTTTGAGTAAATCCTTTTGCCACCAATCTAGCTTTAAATCTCTCAATTTTCCCTTTGGAATCTTTCTTGGTTTTATAGACCCATTTGCAACCAATTGGCCTACAACCTTTTGGAAGCTCAACAAGCTCCCAAACATAATTTTAAGCCATAGAGCTCATCTCATCTTTCATTACATCCATCCACATATCAGATTGAGAACTATTAACAGCTTCACTAAAGCTCACAGGATCCACAACATGACTAATATCATAATCACTTTCTCCAAGAAAAATAACATAATCATCAGAAATGGCTGACCTCTTTTGCCTAGAAGATCTTCTCAAGGGAACATCAACCTCATTATTTTGAACAGGAGGAACTTCAATTGGAGCATTATCAATATTTTGAGGAGGAGGATCAATAATGTGTTGCCCAGAATCTTCTCTCTCAACATCCATAGGCACCACACTACCTTGTGAAACAGGCAGAGGAAGATCAACATGTCTAGCAGGTTCACTATCAACATTATCTACCACAACATCATCTGTCACATCCCATTCAAGAAATTTTGCCACTTGTGACTCCACAACTTTAGTGCCACGTGTAGGACAATAGAACTTATATCCCTTAGAATGGGCTGGGTATCCTATGAAGAATGAGCGAGTAGTTCTAGGTTCAGTTTTCTTTTCAAAAGGATTATAGATTCTAACCTCAGCAAGACAACCCCAAACTCGAAAATGGTTCAAACTAGGTTTCCTACCAGTCCACAATTCAAAAGGTGTTTTGGGAACAGATTTACTAGGTACTCTGTTAAGAATATACAAGGCAGTCTTAATGGCTTCACCCCAAAGAGACTCAGGAAGGTTAGTTCTACTCATCATGCTCCTCATCATATCTTTAAGGGTGCGATTACGCCTTTCAGCCACACCATTTTGTTCAGGACTACCAGGCATAGTATATTGGGCAACAATCCCACATTCTTGCAAGTATTTGGCAAATGGACCCATATGCTGCCCAGTTGTACCATGTTTGCCATAATACTCACCACCACGATCAGACCTAACAATCTTGATGACTTTCCCTAATTGTTTTTCTACTTCAGTTTTAAAAACTTTGAATTTTTCAAGAGCATTAGATTTTTCATCAATCAAGTAAAGATAACCACAACGAGAAAAATCATCAATAAAAGTAACAAAATATTTGTTACCACACAAAGTAGGTGTAAGAGGTCCACTAATGTCAGTGTGCACAATTTGCAAAAGGTCAGAACTTCGAGTTGCCCCTTTCTTCTTAGTCTTAGTCATTTTCCCTCTAATGCAATCAACACATGTGTCTAAGTTTTCAAAATCAAGAGAAGGTAAAATGTTATCTTTTATGAGTCTTCCAACTCTTTCATTAGAAATGTGACCTAATCTTTTATGCCACAACAAAGAAGACTTCTCTTTAATCAAAGACCTTTTAGACACAATGTTTTCAACATTCATGCAACTATACTCATTATTAGGAGATAAACTCAATTTGTAGAGACAATCAACAAGTTTAAAATTTCCAACAATATTTGAGTTTAAAATCAAATCAACATTTCCATTTCCAATGCCAAAATAGTATCCAACTTTGTCTAAAGCAGAAACAGAAATAAAATTTCTCCTAAAAGATGGAATGTGAAAAACATAATCCAAAACAAGTTCAAAACCATCACTCAAATTTAAACCTATGTTTCCTACATGCTTAACATCTACTTCAGCATTATTTCCAACTTTAAGCTTGGCCCCACTCTCACTTGGCTTCCGTTTGCTTTTGAATCCCTGCAATGTACAAGCAACATGAACAGTTGCACCACTATCAAGCCACCAAGAATTCGGTGGGGCATTAACAAAATAGGATTCATAACAAACGAGAGCTAGTGAGTTGAGATTTAATGAGTTACCTCCTTGTTTATTCTTTTTCTCTAACCAAGATTTAAACCTGAGGCAATCGACCCTGACATGACCTTTCTTCTTACAAAAGAAGCACTTGACATCTTTCTTAATGGCAGCATTTGGACCTCTTATCCATTTAGTCTGACCACTAGCCTGTCCCTTATCGTCCTTAACCTTATTAGGAGCATTAAAACTAATCTTCCCAGGTTTTCCAAGGTTCTTTCGGTAATGAGGTTTGGAATGGGTGGTAAGTAAGGCAATCTCATTTTTTTCTTTCTTGAGTTTTTCTTCCTCAGAAACACATTTGACAATAAGGTCATTGACACTCCAGGTTTCATTCACAGCATTATAGGCAGTTTTGATTTGGGTGAACTCATGAGGTAAAGCATTCAAGGCATGGTGAACAAGGAATTGGTCAGGGAGAGAAATTTGATGGGCACCTAGTTTGGTTTGAATGTGGACCATTCTCATAATGAAATCTCTAACACCTCCTTCACTGTTGTATTTCATACTCGTCAGCTCACTCATAAGAGCCCCAGCCTCAGACTTATTGGATTGTTCATACCTATTGCCTATAGCAGCATAAAGCTCCTTAGCATTTTCAATCTTTTCTAGACCACTCATCAGATGTTCAGCAACGGTTCTCCTAATGGCCTCTACACACATACGGTTTGCTCTATCCCATTGAGCAAACAACTCCTTTTCAGTAGCAGTGCTTTGATCAGTGAGAGCTGCAGGCTTATCAACACGCAAGGCTATGTCTATCTCACTCATAACAAAAGCAAAGTTCAAGTCCTTAGACCACCTCTTATAATTAGAGCCATTCAGAATCTCAACAGTAGCTTGATTCTTATTCACACCAAAAGTCACTGATTAAAACAAAAATAATGCAACTTATTAGTTAATGGGCAAATATATTAAGCAACAATTCATAATGTGCCAATAAACAACCAAGAGCCCTGGTGTATCATCACATACTCCCCTTTGGGCAGAGAATGTAACATACTAATAGGTACTCTTCATATAAAGCTAACATGAGATATTCCAATTTTGAATAGCTATCCCCTTTGGGCAGATAGAAATTCTAAACCAGTTTATCGCAATCATAATGCTTTATGTAACATACCAAATTGACTTACACAATAACCCCCTTTGGGCAGGCGATTGTATAAAACAATCAAGGTACAATCCTGTAGCCAACGAATAAGATAATTTTTATTAATATCCATAAGTGAGCCACTTTGGCAGCCAAACACTTATATTAACTAATAAAAGATTTTCTCAAACCAGGAAAAAATTAAATTTGCCCAATTACAAAATTTGTATACTTGACAAAATGTATACAATAGACCATTCAATATGAGATACGGATACCAAATGTATCTCATGGTCTTTCAAAAGTTATACGTTGCATTTAATCTCAATGTTTTGATCCTTATCAAACTGATTGGTTCCAAAATGTCAACAAGTCATGCATATCTATTTTGGCTTAAATTAAAATAATACATAAATGTCAAAATATTTCACAATCAAACAATTTTAATAGTGACATTTGTCGGGGAAGTGTTATGAAAGTGGACAAAATGCCACAATATTTCACAATCAAACAATGAGTCTTGAAATAATTGCCGACACAACAAAACTTGTTTTAAATAATTAAATAATCATAATAATTAACAATGATTACTAATACCAACAAAAGGTTATGGAAAAGTAATAGATGAATAATTTGAATATAATATATAAAACAAATGCCAATCGTCTTCAACCTCAAGACGGGTATAGCTCAACCCGCTAAACCAGTTTTTCGACCCATTCGGGTCAGCTTTATTTTCAACCAATTTTAATAAATTTTTGACTACCGAAACTTCATGTAATCTCAATTTCAACATGTTTATACAAAACCCATGTATCAAAACTTATTAAAACAACAAGAATTGAAATAATAAGCAAGAAGTATTATGGGTTTTAAGCTAATTCACAAGCCGTATAAAAACTTGATTACCAGTCAAGAAGAAATCAACTTTTATACGATCTAAACTTATTATTCGAACTAAATAAGACTTGGGTCCTAATATCACTTAAGATCTAGCTCTGAATACCACATGTAAATATGAAATCAAGAATTACCTAAGATCTTAAGCAAATATTAGAACACCAATATGATAATACAATAATATACATACCTGATTGGGCAGCCATGATTATTTAGCGGAAGCAAGTGTTTCCGATCAAGCTATGGTCTTCCTCTTCTTCTTCTTCTTCTTATGGCAGATCTCAATGGGAAGAAACTGACGTTATGAAGAGAAGAGGGGACCTTAGCCACTTATTTATATTAACTTTAATTATCCCAGTAGTAATCCTCCCCATAAAAGGCCTACTGGGACAGGCCTACACAACTGCCATACCACACTAATTCAAAAGAGACGTGCAAAGCCCATACAATAAAGATCACTTATCAAAATTAGGCCTTCATACTTGTTTCCCACATAGACCAAATTACTAGCCTATTTTAATAAACAACAAATGACCAATTAATAGTAGCCCACAAAATAAAAAATTCTAACACAAGCAAACCGCAAGACACGTTTCTTTTTCTTACAAACAGTAGCCAACTCAAAGACCAAAGTGAAAATATGGTCCCCCTTCCCTTCTCGAGTGTACGTACTGTCACGATAGTCATGCAAAGCAACAAAATAAGTAGGTTATCCCTTTCTCTCAACTAAAGCAATAATTATTTTTCTTTTTCATTATATGTGTATATATATATATATATCTCCTTTATTTTACATCTTACATATATTTAAAGTAATTATAAAATCTGATTTTTGAGAGTTTCAAATGATAATTTTGATGTTTTTTAAATATTTTTTTGAATTAAATAATTTTAAAAGATTTTTTTTATAATTAATATATTTAGATAAATATCTAAAAAGATAACAAATAAAAAGATTATGATAATATCTTAAATAGTTATAGAAGACTTTTATTTTTTCTAAAAAGATTTTATTGACAATTTTTTTTCTTTTCAATGTTATGCTTATAATTATGCCATGTCTTGATTCTGTAGTAACTATCACAGAATCGAATCCATAGAATCATCACTTTTTAAAATTTGATGGTAATTATTTAATCACTTCTTTTATTGATTTATTTAGAATTTTATAACTAAATTATATCGAGCCCGATGTAAAGCAAGGACTTACTAGGAGGCCGTTTGGTTTGATGTAATTTAATCACTTTGCATGTAAAGTTAATGACTGCAAAAACTTTACCACGTTTGGTTCAATTTTAAGGATGCAAAGTAAATGGTCAATTGCAATCACTTTACCTTTGATCAGGTAAAGTATTTGCACAAGGGGGGAGGTGTGAAAATATTTTGCATCGCATTTAAATTATTTTGTTATCCCTTATTTTTTAAAAAAGATATAAAATAGAAGAATAAATTTGATATTTAAATAAACTTTACAGGAAAAGTGTGTTTTAACCAAACATTGGAAAAAACTTTACATGTAATTTAATTAAACTTTTGTGTGCTAAACCAAACATTACAAACTCATTTTTCATGCAAAGTGATTGCAGTCCTAAACTTTACAAGGAATTATTTTACATGTAAAGTAATTCATTGTAAAGTATCAAACGGGCTCTAGATAAGAACAATTTAACATAGCCGAACATTATAATAGATGCCATTTTTATGAATATCATGTAACGAGGACGACGAATACCATGAGGTTCACAATTTCACATGTTGGTATATCTGTTCATTTAATACCATCCCACGATTTGATTTTTAGAACTGTCCTCTCATCATTTGCCCAACATAAAATTTTTAAAAACTTAATTAATGCAGGATTTTTTGTTTATCACCACTTGGGTAAGTATTATATATATATATATATATAACGGTATCATCAAGCTTACGAACCCCGGAATAATCCCTTTTGAGCCAAAAACATGAAAGATAAAAACCCTCTCAATAAATACATTTATGATAAAGGATCATACTTGTGTTATCACCCTTATTAAGATAAAGATCGTTTTCACTTCCACCAATACTTATGGATTATACATACATATATGCGTGTACGTATAGAGAAAGTACATGGTCATAAAATAAAACTAAATCTTGTAAATATTTTAACTTAATTAAATACTCAATTTCCATTTAATTTCATGTTTCTAATTTCTATACAATAAACATAATTATAGAGTATATATATTAGTACTAATTTACTACTACTATATCATCTATTTCAGCGACTTCCACCTCTTGGACTGGTGGCCAAAAGGTTAGGGAGGTCACGAGGCAGAGGTTCGACCCCTGCCATCCCCCTCTGCCTGGGTCTTTGTACCCCCATTGTACAAAAAAAAAATATCATCTAAATCAGCAAAATCAACCACTGCCTTACAAAAACCCATGACAAGTTTCATTGCTTTCCGACCCAAAAACCCGAGCCCGTTTATTCCCTGCCCCATGGGCTAGCCCAGAAACCCGATTCTCCGCAACATCCTTCAAAGCCCGCTTGAAGGGCCCAATCTCCGCCTCTTCACCGCTCCATTGCAGCACAACAACGCTCTTGGTCCGCCCACCAACCGTCGTCATCTCGGCACGAACCACCCTAGCGTGAACCGACCCAATCGCCCGACTCAAATCCCGGTTTAAACCTGGCCTATCCTCGCAGCAAACCGTTACCTTCAACAACTTCCCTTCCTTATCACAGAAACTCAAAGCCGCCTCGTCGCATTCTCCAGGAAATGGCCATGACTCGAGCTCTGGGCTGTTACTACAGAAACCGTCACCGTCACGTCGCGCTACGTCTTCCACTTGCCTCCTTAACTCCCTCACATGATGAACCACCTCCGCCAACAAGGAAGCCTTATCCGTCTGTTCCCAAAAAGAAACAACCTATATGATCTAAAAAGCAAATAAACTAACGTTAACATAAAGTAATATAGAAGTTGTTAAGAACCTTGGTGGTGTTGGGGAGGAGAGAGCGGAGAGTGGAGAGGTGGGCATTGATACGCTGCCTGCGCCTCCTTTCAGCCTCCTTGTGACTCTTACAGGCATCTGTCGGTTTTCTCTCTGACAAAATCTTGATGGAATCCTCACCGCCATCAGTTAACTCGACCGGGCTGCCGTTCTCAAAACCAATGAAGCTTTCCAAAGGAAACATTTTTTTCCTTAGGATAAGAAGAAGAAGAAGAAGAAGAAGAAGAGAAGAGAGAGTGAAGCGAGAGGACAACTGTAGTTTAGAAGAAGTGGAAGTAAAAGAAGAGAAGTACTTGAACAGGCACTTGTTGAGTTGTTGGTATATTTTTTTTTAATTTTTAGAATATTTTCTACCGGTGATTATGACAGTTAATAAAAGGTGAATAATCGTTGTCCGAGGTGGGATTTGGTTAGAGTGAAAAACAAAAACCAAACAGGAGAATTTTAAAACTTGGAATTATAGTAAAAAACAGAACAATGGTCAAAACTCACTTTAACTAACGAATAAAACATAATTTGGTCCTGTAATAATTTTGACTGTTAAGCGTTAATTGACTTTTAAGTTTTAACCATGTGAGAGAAACGGGACGTTGGGCCACCTGAGTCACGGCGGCGCCGACAGCTTTTGGCCGAGGAAACGAATCATGGAAATGGAAATGATCTGCGGCCGACTATATGTTCGACCTCACGCATTCTTCTCTTTCTTTTGTTCAACTCTTTTTATATACTAATATCGTTGCTTGTTTTGATGCTCTCTGCGTTGTTTACTTCCACACGGGATAATGATTGTTATGATGAAGGCCTGCTTTATGTTATGTTTAAAGCCTAGTCACCGTGTCAGCCAGGCAGGTTTGCAATCTGAATCTACGACTGATTTCATGTTATATCTCGATATCTAGATTTTTTTTGATAAAAAAAGTTTAGGTATTGAGAGGCTGTCTCAGTCAAGGTCAAAACATATCATAAGTCTTAGAAAGGATTGACAATGATACTTCCAGATCATTCACTAACGAAGATCATTAGTAAATCTCAAATCTTTCAAATACAATGAGGATCATTAACGAATCTCAAATCTTTCAAATAGAGGTCTAAAATTTTACCAATTCAATCACTCTCACTTGTACTTGATATCTCAATTTACTTTTAGAAATTATGAGAGTAAAGTACATTGATTTGTCTTTGAAACCTTTGGGTTTGGGTTTTGCATGTTGTGAAGAGGATATCTAGGTGAGAGAAAAATGGGACAAAGTTTTTCTTTTGACTAAATAAAGAATTAATAGGGAGGAGAAGAGAGACAAATCTGTAAAAATTGCATGTGAGAGTGTTGGGTGGACCCGGAACAGATCTGAACGGTGTAGAGAAAGGTGAGATCAACATATGATGCCAGTGAGCCCGACAACATTGGCAAGGCAAAGGTTTCTTTCCTACAGCTTAAACCCCTATGAACATAACATTGACATTTCCTTGCTGCTCCCTGCAATTGGCATGTTTCATAGGCCCCCGACTAATGTCTCACAAGTGATCATAGTCGCAATTCGTAGCTCCTTTAATTAAGTCAATATCAATATTGAGGAAAAGATCATAAAGCATAAAAATATTTTCGATCCAAAAACATTAGACTAAATACAACATCATCGATGCAACCATCCCCAACCATTATAAAACCATTAATATTATCGACCAGATCTATGGCATTTTGTTCCCTCGTCTGTAAGGACAATCATGCAGGTTATTCATGATCTATGTGATTTTGTGCTTGAATCCTTCCCTAATACTTCGGACGGGTCAATGAAACCGTTAGGTTACTCTTAAACTATAATCACTAAATTAGACAGAAGTTCACCGGGAATTTTTTCTAGCATCAATGCCGACTTCAACCTAGCCACCAACGCCATCAACTGCACCCATGGCTTTTCATTTTTACAAATGAATTGAGCGTCCTCTTCCTCTATTTCTTCCTTACCAGGATGAGACAGAAAACATGATCTTGAAAGAAGCATCAAGGTTTTCTGATCATCTAGAGGTTGGATAGACAAGCTTGCTCAAGTAGACTTGCAATCTATTAATCTTGAGAACTACCATGGAATGACATATAATGAGCAATTTGAGAAAAAAAACCTGACAAAAGATGCTTTTTTTATCTTTGGAACCATGAGAGAATGGTTATATTTGGCATAAGAGAGCTCAAATGAAGTTCTTTCTAAAAGAAAATTAAAGAGGGCTTTGTTCTTCAATTTATAAGATTGACTGTCATTGTAGAATAATAAGTCAAAATAGGCGGACCCATTAGGTTTATGCATTACGACATCATTTTTTGTAAAATGTGATTAATACCAAGCTGGTAAGGAGGAAGGAGACGCACTCGCATCCTCCTTTAATATATTTAGAATATGATCTTTTTTTTTTACTCTTATTGGACTAGGTGGTATTTGTATACAATAGCTACAATAAGGCCAGGAATTCAAGTAGAATCTCTATCATCTAGGTAACAGCCCTACAACCTTTGGCTTGATGGCCAAAAAAGGGCTGGTTAATGTCTCATGCTTTGCTTGCTTGCTACTTGCGATCAAGCCATTTATTGTTTCTGGTTTCTACCGACACTTGCACTAGCAAATTCACAATAAGGAAAAATAGGGTTTTCATCATTTTTTATGCAAAATGAAAAGGAAGTGAATTTAACTCTTTAAATGAAGAAATCAGAATGCATTAGTCATCAACCACTAAATACTTGGCTGTTAATGGTATGCGTACGCATTAGTTTCGATATAAATCAATCGGTATCCAATAATTATATTAGGTCCCGATTAATTAAAAGTCGAGTCGTAACTCAAATGGATGAAAACTCTCTAAAATCTTTTTTTTTTCGTTTACAATATTTAAACTCGAGATCTTACTTGAAAAACATCAAATTCTTTTCATTAAGGCTTTAGTGTCGTATGCATTAGTTCATAATGTCTGCAAGTATATGTAATTATTTTCACATGGGTATTATTTTTGTTAGTACTTAGTAAAATAAATAGTCTTAAAGTTTGGTTATGGCAGAAACAGAAGTACTAATACTGTAATACGGAGGAGACAACATGCATAAGCATAATGCATTTTTTAGTTTGAGAGGTGATGAATTATTCATGAATGCCTGAAACTTCAACCACCTAGAAGGCTAGAAGGAAAAACAAGAGAAGATCTGACTGATGTCAGGGGTACGCAGAGTCTGACGTCCTTCCATATTCCACTGCCAAAGCCCAGGGCCAGGGTGGGACCAAACCTCAGAAATGACAGTTTGACACCCTAATCGGAATACCCCTGGTCTCTTTGGCTTTTCTTCTTTAAAAGCTGAAGTTCAAATTTAACGAAAGAAATGGAAACGAAAAGGGCAAAGTGAAAGCAAAAGCAAAGCCAATGTGTAAAGAGGAGATGGGACATTAGTTCGGCCGGGCAGCAAAGTGGAAGGTCTTTTAAAGTTTAAAGGCAAAAAGAAAAGAAAAGAAGAAACTTCAAACAGTGTTCAAACTTACGGATGTTCGAAAAGCTAAGCTGCGCTGCCCACCCACATCTTTTATTAATGCCAATGCGCAAGCAAAGCAATTGCCCATTTTCTTTTTTTCCGATTTGGTTGCTTTACAACCAAAAAGTTTCACTTGTACCTCCGTCCTTCGCTTGGTAAAAGACCAGGCGTGAGTGATCAAAAGCACAAAAGGGAGACAAGGGAAAGAGTTTGGAAACATGGACAGAAAAAGTGAAAATGTGAAATATGAAAATTTGGGATGTCAAGAACTTCAGACATATAGATGTAGGCTCCAGTTGCAATTGGTGGTGGCATACTGTAAATTGTTGCCCAAGTCGATTTATTCCCAATGTAAATTTTCAATGAGAGCAAAATTAAGAACTGGTCTAAGAACTTTTGATGGCATAGGTTTTACAAAATGTTCAGGGATCTGCTTACGGTGCAAATATAATACAGATCAACTAGATTTTGTACTATACAGTCGATAGTCCATGTCATTTTGACACAAACGGTGTGGAACAATAGCATTCGCAGCCACTGGACAAAAATTTTCCACAACTTGTTGACACACTTGGTTAAATAAGTCCATTCTTGTGGAATGGTGAACCGGGAGGTGCTATCAATCCGAGACCTTGCATCACTCTTGTTCTTCGGACACTTGACTCGGGGGATTTTCCTGGTGAAGTTCTCTCCTGCATGATATGATTTAGTTCAAAGTTAAAAGGTTTTTGCTGGGACAAAAGAAAGACTAGAAGGGAAATTTGGGAAAGGAATCCATTATACTCACAGAGCTTTGACTATTTGACTTGAGTTTACTGTGTACACTGCCTTGCTTCGGACTTTTGCACTTCACTTCATCCCTAGCTCTTTGTTTGTTATTTATGAGTTTCTTCTGTACCTCATCTTGCTTATGTGTTTTATTCTTAGCTTGTTCGCCCTTAGTTGTGCTCTTTTGCTTCAGTGCCCTCTGTGTCCCAGCTTGGACTTTTGCTGCCTCATGAGCTCTTTTCCTAGACTTATTCTTAGCTTCTTTATCATTACTAAAGCTCTTTTGCTTGTGTTTCTTCTGAATTGCATCTTGCTTAGAATTCCTGCTCCTAGATTTATCGTCAACATTTGATCCATTCCGCCTGGGATTCCTTCTTCTAGCATTCTCTTCAGCATGTGGGCTACCTGGTTTGAGTTTCTTATCCTTTTTAGAAATTTTACCATCCGCTATCTCCCCAGTACTTCGTTCATTTGAAACAAGTTTCCTTTTCACCCCTTTTTCCTTGGAGACTTTGCTATTTGTTTCTCCAGCTCTTTCAGAAAGTTCCTCACCATTGTTAACATCAATCTAAAGCAAAGTAGTATCAAGGGAATCAAATGTATACACACCTAGATAGAAAAGGTGTCCAGCTCTTACCCAGAGAAAAAATCAGTACTCAACAAATGATTCTTATGCCCCAGCAGGCTAGCACTTAGGCACACAATAAAATAGAATCCGAACACAGCTTAAAATTACCAGAACGCAGGATTACAACTAAACTTACAGGATTTGAGTCACCCACCTCATTCCCATTTACTTGATTTTGATTCAATTTCTTCTTGCCTTTAGAAGCATCAGCTCTTCTATTTGCTATTCCAGAAAAAGAATTTCCATGATATCAGATGTCTATTTCAAGAAGAGGTGAAAATTTCTACGAAGTAATTGCAAAATGTTAATTCAACAGACATGAAATTAAGACAGCAGGTAATCACACAAACTGGCATCGAATAATGAAAGGTCTCCAGCTCAGTGTGCATATCTTCATAATGCAGATTTCATCATGAATCTAAGGTAGTAACTTTATCGAAGTATCATAAGATAAACAAATTCTTATCTTTTAAGGTATTTACTCACTATGTTTATTCTGGTGGAAAAGCGAGGAGATAGGTATCAGCCCTCAGAAGTCAGAAGTTCTAGACCACTTATTACAACCAAGAATTACATGGATGAGAAGAGCCAACAACTAAGTTAACAGGGGACTGCAACATTACTTAATGTATGGCAGAGTCAATCTAACTTTCGGCTCAAAAAGGTAATATCATTATAGACAGAAGCCAATAAACCAGCTAAGTTTGGTTCATAAAACATGCTAGGTTGTTTAGAAGCTTGAGTCATATAGCGTTATCCTATTGAGATAATTTGTAAAAGTCAACTATATCAGAACCAGGAAGTGGAACTGAATTAAACCATCAACTTCAGGGGATTTAGATAATCTGATTTTCTATAGAGATGAAACTCCTAAGTGCTTCAGTAGTGTTCATTCAGGATAACCAACCACATCATCATTTTTAATATTATCCATCAGACATTGACATCAAACCAGATATCGAAAAACTCATTGCAATAGAGAGGTGTTCTATCATACTGTAGAATTGAAGCAGAATAAAAATTGTATTGGGAACTAGATCTTATTAAAAGAATTGATAGGCAAAAGAAGGCTAACCACTAGATTTGGATCCTTGCTGCCTTGGTTTATTAGATTTCCTGGGAGAGTAATGCTACAGCCATATCCAAAAGCAACAAGAGAACCAATAGGAGTAGTTAGCTAACAATGACAGGCAGCCTTACTTAAAAACCACCCAAAAGAAGAAGTAGGGATTTTGATTGTTTAAAGGAAACAACAAGGCAGGGGAGAGAAGCAGTCTATTACCTGCTCCAAAGCTTTGTCAAATATCTCATGACAACTACTGTTATTCTGCTCTAGAATCTGTCAGTGCAGAGACAGTACATCAAGAAAATCACTAAATCAGTTGAATGCAATAGCCATGCAGTCTAATGCACATGGGTAGTTGAATCACGAAGATGGAACTACAGAATCAAACTTACAATTTTAAACTCAGATTTGTATTTCACTGGGTCTGCATATAAGCTGCAGGAGACATATAACAGGCTTCAATTCCTGAATGGTTTTGATGACACATTTTAAATCCTTACAAGATTTTTGAAACTCATACACTCCATAACACAGCTAGTAATCTTTCCTCCCTCTAAGAAACACAACAATCAAGAAAGGAAAGAGAGAACTGACTACTCATAGCTCCCATATAGACGCACAAGAACTTTCCCCTCTGATCTATTTCCAGGTTTACTGCTCTCATTAACACCATTCTCATCAACAACCTGATATGATATCAAATTGACAAATAAAAAGCACAGAACTACAAAATTATGTTCAAAGGCAAATTAACATCTAGAAGACCACATAAACAAGCTGACAGACCAACTAACACTGCATTAAGCATACCACTGCAGGCCACCACAAGTTTCCACGGAGCTTGATCCATATCAAGTCTCCTAGTGAAACCTCCCCTTCCAATTGCATGTCTGCAGATTCCTTCTCACCATCATAACTGGCATCACGAATTTCGCCACCTGCAGTTCTTTTGTCTTTCGAAGCTTGTCCTTTTTGCGATTTACACATAACCTAGTTTTAAAATCCAGTATGTCAAAGACATCATATATGATCACCACTCAACCATCACAAAGAACATTACAAAAGTTGGCCACCAAAAGAAAATATCAGCCTTGAAAGAGATTTCTCAACTATATTCCTCCCACAGATTTCATTAAATTCTAGTAAAACCAAAATGTGATTGCAGTAGATTGTCTTTCCATATACAGGACAGTTACGTTACATACCCAAATCCAACAGAGCTCGGTGAAATATTGACTTAGGAAGTAGAGAGATACCACAACAATTATTAATGACTGTCATAAACCCTAATAAGTTAAAGTGATTGTACATGCAACAATGCCAATCTTGATATACACTGGAAACAGGATTCCATCTTTATCCTTCTTTGTTTAGCAAGGAAAGAATAGTGAAATGAATAAAACTTAAAGAATAGTATATGTTGTTTCTGTCATCACCAAAGGGAAAAAAAAAAATAATTTCAGTCTACAAATTCTCATTAATAAAGTTGAATAAGCAAATTTGCCAAAAAAAAAAAGTAGAATAAGCAAATGAAAAATGATCATACATAAAACAAAAACTAAAGAGTGCATATAGGAGATGCACAGATCGAAGAAAGAACTTACAGTTTCGGGTAAAAGCAAATATGGAGTAGTCCAAGAAGCGAAGAGAGTCACTGGCCCTGATGAATATGAAATTTTTTCAGAAATGTAAAAAACGAGTGGTTTCGAACAGAGAGGGAAAGGAGAGAGAATAAGAAGGGTCTAATGAGAGAGAATCTCGAAAGAAGAACCCAATAACTTTCTTCTGGCCAGCGACACTAGTCACTCGTGAGAGTGACTTTGATTACTCTCCACACTCCAGACCGCTTTGCCTCCCTCCCTTGCTTTTCTCTCTACATGTTAGGTGAATGGGCAGCTCTTGTTGGTGTCTTCTATCTGTATTGAGGACTTGAGTTTCCCTTTCATTAAGACACACGCCAGTTACTTGCTTACTTTAGGGTCCGTTTGTTAATAAGGAAATAAAATGGTAAGATTTTTCTAATTCAATAATTGAGTTATAAAATAGGATGTGTAATAATAAATTATAATCATTAGCTTATATGAGATTCCTCATTAGTTATTTTTACATTGCATATTATTTTTCATTTCTCTCTTAATTCTTCATCACTTGTATATTTGCATCAGTAATGACCATGACAAAGTAATTAACATCACTATAGAATTTTCAATTGGAAAAAGTAACAAAAATAATATTATAAAGATATATAATTATAGGTTTCTACAATTTAAATGAATAAAATAAGTGCAAAAATAATATTATACAAATATGTAATTATATTTTTCTACCATTATATATATTGATTTAAGTTAAAATTTAAAATAAATGAATAAAATAAGTATAAAAATAAATAAGTAAATTCACAATAGAAGAAAAGGAAAATTTTTAGAAATAGAAAATTATATTGCATATAATCTTATCAAACAATAAATATTTGAGCTTTCAATTCATTGGTGACACTATAATTAATTGGTGACACTATGGAGAGAGGGCCAACTTACGAGGTATTATCCACTTTGACTTGAAGGCCTCACGGTTTTATCCCATATAAAAGATGCATTGCAAGTGTTACATTAGATCTCTATTTATGAGAAAATGTTTGATAATGGCTGTCTGTAAAAGGGGCTTTTACACCCTCTAATAATAATGCATCACTTAAGATTTTTTAAAATTTTCACAAAACTTTAAAATAAATCTTAATGCACACAATAATTTCACAAATAAGTCTAAATTTGCTCAAAGTTTAACCCTAAGTTAAAAAAAAAAAGATTCTTAGTGTAAGTCCTAAAATTAGGGTATTATTGCGGTAAGATTTTAGTAATTGTAGAAAAATTTTCAAGTTTGTAAAAAAAAAAGTAAAAAGGTTTTATTTAAATGATTGTGTGTATTGTCATGTATTATAAAGTTTTTCTAAAAATTTAAAAAATCTGATGTGACACACTATTATTAGAGGATGTAAAACTCTCCTTTTACAAGCAATCCTTATCAAATTTTTACTCCTCTATTTATATACTATAATGGATTCTAGAAAAGACAAAAATATCCGTCCCTGCTGGTTCCGACCTGTCTCAAATCGATAAGAGTGTATTTTATTTGAGATTCAAGTATTGATTGAATGGTTCAAACGTGGTAAGGTGGGTGTGGGTTTTAGTCGTCCCCCTTAGATATAAATAAATATATATATATTGTATTTTTTATATATTATTATATTGATAATTTATTATATAATATATTAATTCAAGACATTATTTCATAATTAAATATAATGATAATGTAATTTATATAAAAAATCAAATTATTTCATATAATTATATTAAATTTTTAAGAAAATAATTAAAATTGGTCCTTTAACAATAGTGAAATATTCAATTTAGTCCTCATATTCTAATTTTTTAGGCAATTTGTTCGTTTACTTTTTAAGGATAATTAACAAAGAGCTGGCCACTTGTCAGTTGATGTAGCAAATGACACATAGGCACCACATCAGTAATGCGGCAGACATTAAGTCCACGTCAGTAAATTGATGGTAATTTGAAGGAAAGGGACTAGTAAAATTCAATTATGTGAGTAGAGGGATCAAATTAAAGAAAATTAGAGTACGGCGCCTAAATTGAATATTTCACTATAGTAAAGGGACCAATTCCGTACTTTTATCTAATTTTTTTTCAATTTAATGGTTGAGTTATAAACTAGTATGTGTGGTGGTTATAGACCGCAACCATTAAATTGAATGAATTTCTTTCCTTGCCATTTTCATCCCTTCATACCAAATAGACCTTTACTCTTTGATATAAATTTCTATTAAACAATGTAATCAAGTGCAATCGAATTATCCAATTGTTATTTTAAAATTTTCTATTATTTTATATCTCTTGTATGAATTCTAACCTCTAATTATATCAATTAAAGAAAAATTCACATTTTTTAAGATTTTTTGTTGGTGTACCACATTCTTTTAAGATTAGTAGTACAATAAATCAGCTAAATAATACTGTAGTATACATGCTACGGTATGGTAAAACAAATCAAAATAGCAACTCTTCATGCGCTCCATTCTACGGTCCCATCCATACCATGTGCATTAATTAGGATTTAGGTGGAAATAAATCAAAAGAAAAAGGTCCTTACCAACCAAACCTTGCATAAAATTAACGAAACCAAGTTTTGCTTGGGCCTTTTTATATGGTAGTACAAAAAAAGAGACATTGTGAACTTAACCCAAAAGCTGACATATGAGGAACCTAACCCTACTGGGCCTAAATCAATTTTCGCCCTTTAATTAATTAGATTATTATCACAAGTAGTACTAGTACTTCATTTTTTTTTGCCCCTTAATCCGATCTGGTCATGATTTAATCGGTCGATTTAATTATATAAATAATTTAATTTTATTAATTTTATAAAATATTTAAAAAATTAATAAAAATAAAAAAGTTCAAAAAATTCCTAAAAATAAGAAAAAATAAAAATTATTAATATATCCCGTAATCTAAATAAATATTATAAATTATTTTACATAACATATTAAATTTTTATTATGGGAGTATATTAAAATAAAAAAAGTTAAAAATTTAAACTCAAAATTTTAAAATTTAAAGTCTAAACATAATAAGAAAATTAGAATTTAGACTTTTCATTAATTTGTCTTCTTTTGAGTTCGGGTTAATTAATTAAAAATAATTTAAAAAATAAAAAAATTTTAAATTTCTTATTGAACCTATCCAATCGGTTCAACAACTGTTCAAATAGAATTCGATTTTTTGACCCTTAACGGATCAGACTTATGATTTTCAATTCAACCGATTAGAAATCGATCCATCCTATATAATTTTTTATTCCATTTTTTTTGGACACAAGTACAAGTACTTCTTTTTATTTTATGTTTAAAAGAGCATTACAACTTCAATTTGAAAGATAATTAAATATCAAAAACTAGAACTTGCACTAAGAAAATAGAGTACTTCAATTAAATGAAAGATAAAAAGAGAACAAAATAGTACTTCTCCTTATGAGCCATAATATCAAATCCAGCAGTTAAATTCAAGTCAAAAGTGGACCCATATCGTAAAATTCAATTCACAACCGTTGATCTCGAATCCCCTGCACCGCAGTCCAGAGTCGCTTGCAGTACACCACCATTTCCTCAAACAAAAACCCTGCACTTCTCTGCTTTCACTTACTTCTATAAAAAACCCCTCTCAATATTTCCTCTTCTCTTCTTCTCAATCCAAGCTCTCCGGTTAGTTCTCCTTTTTTTCTGTTTTATTTGTTCTTCAGCATGTATCTTTCTTCAATTGTCAATAACAATTTCATAAGAATTCTAGTTTTTTTTTGTACATTTTTCCTTTCATCCCAGAAATTGCAGGGAAATTATACGTTATATAAAAATTCGATAATGGTGGATCCATGGTGGTCTTTATTGGGAGCAGCGATACCAGCTGTAATAGCAGGGCAAGCCATTCGGATGAAGATGAAGAAGAGAAGCGAAGAACAGAAGCCAAAGATTCAAAGAGGCCGCGACTATGATAACAACACTAACAACTTTGTTTGCGAGAGGGTTTGCACTTCGAAAAGGATGTTAAAGAAAGTTGGTTCGGTGTCGAAAGACCCCACCACCGATACTTGCGTCACCGTTTGCGGTGTCTCCGAGGTGGATGCCTGTGCCGATGCCTGTGCTAGGTCGGTCTGTGTGAATCAGCATCAAGTGCCTAATTGGAATGATGTTTGTCTTAGGAAATGCCAGAGCGAGTGTCTTAGGCTTTCTAATTCTTCTCTTGTGCCGTAGTTTTAGGTTCACACTTCGAGATGTTGGTTTTTTTTTTTTACTCTTAATGAAAATTTTTGGCCAAGTGAATTTTTGGTGAATTAATGAGAAAGGTTTCAAATTTCTATTGGTTCTTGTTACTGAAAATCCATCTTCAGCTTGGCCATGGGATTCGATTTCTAGCTTCTTTTTCACTTCCTTCTCTTCTTTACCTTTTGTTTTTCCCTTTAATAACAGAAGGCCATCCATGAAACGGAAATTGAACTCAGGGACTTATGAAATTTGTTTTTTTCAGCCTGGATTCTAATCAGTTACCGTAGTTTCTGCTGCTTATAAAATCTGCATGATAATCCTAGCAGCAATATGGGAAACCTTTGGTCCCGCTTGGCCCCTTATAAAAATTGGGAAGGATGATGTTGTTCTGGTTGCACTTGGTAGGAGAATAGGAGGTGGGTTGTTGACTTTCTGATTGTATAATTTGGCTCTTGGTCTGAAACTAGTCTTCAAGATTGCTGAACGATCTTCCATATACCATTACACGTACTTTGCCGCTTTATTTCAAGTCATATTCATTTAAAGTTACTCTTTACCACGTTTGCACAAAAACCTTAGTATCAGTTTATGTAGGAAGAGAACATACGGCCACCTATGGAGTCCAGACTCCAAAGGGTAATCTGTGTCTGCTTTCCATCTTACCCTTGATGGTCTAACATCTTCAGAGCCCAAACACCACATCTAAAGGTAACGGCAACAAACTCCATTTACCTTTCAATCAAATCTCTTTTGCGTTTTGAGGTCTTCAGAACTTCACCGTGTAGGCCCAAGTAAGGAAGACTGAAGGGAGGTAAAAGGAACTCTGCTTCAAACTAAGTTTGTGTTACATAAATGTTGCAATTCTTCTGTAAGCTTGTTGAAATCTGCAGAGTCGTCAGTGGGGAGCAACTTAAAATATAGCTAAAATGGAATTGACCGATACAGAGTCTAACAGAGCCATTTGAAACCGGCTTCACTAGCTCTCTCATATGGAGTTTCACAACCGCTTGGCGGAAATGAGTCTTGAGTCATTTCTTCTTCCACAAGAACCTGCTGCAACAGGCAGAATACAAATACTTAGCTAAGAACCTCTCTAGTTTACCCATTACGGGCTTTCGTGTGACTCAAAGATTAACTTGGGGTGAATGCAACTCTGTTTCCTCATCAGTTGATATCTTGCATGGATGCCTGCAGTTGTGTTGAAGATATGAGCGAGAACTTGCAATTTATATGACAATAAAAACAAGTTAAACAGAAACTGCATCGCTTGGTATGTAGCAGCCAGCAACATCATTCTTAATGCTTCATTTGTCTATACCAAAATATGCTGAGTTCATGCTACTAACAGCAAGTGAATATCAGTCCGTGTATCGCTATTTGCAAGTAGCATTCTTCATTTCAATATTGTTTTGTCAAGGCTACCAAAGACAATTACTCTCTTCCAGCATCTTTTCCCATACTGATCATCTCATAGAAGCCCATCATATGCATCAAACTAGCTAAGAGAAACTTGTTCTGCCATAGATGAATTTCAGATTACTGAATGGAACACTCTCAGCTAGTCAGTAATGATTGATTATCATCTGCTAGACTGCTACTTTCAAAGCTTCTCAGTGTAATAACGACAATGTGATACTACAAGATTATAGAGGTGTAGAAACAAATTATATACAAACCAAAGTTTGTCAAATCTATGTTTCCCAACTTTCTGGGTTTTCACCAAGTTTTATCTTATAACTATAGATTTCTTGCTCAGTAGTCAGCAACCACGAAAAGGTTTGACCTAGAAACAATATGCTTCTTTAAAACTCCAGGATATAGGTCAATTTTTAAAATGCATGATCAAACATACCTGACCAAATCCAAAACAAGACTAACCATCTTGAGATCAATCTCTCAATGCTAGGTCAAGGAATTACAAAATGCATTAACAATTAACAAGCACGAAATATAGAGGATAGTGCAATTTGCTTAAATAATCCAATGCACAGAAGTTAAACTTTAAAAAGATTCTAGTAGCAAAAGGAATAAAACCAACTGAGACCAACAACCAAACCAAAGGTAGAGGGCAAAGGCCCAAAAGTAAACACCTATAACCTGCCTGTGGAATTTATATTGTACTTTTCACCTGCCGATCAACTAAGCAATACTTGGACTACAATGTCCACAAGTGTACAACCGCCATGTCCACAGGACATGGAAAACTCCATGGCTCAAGTGTACAACCACCACTATCATCATTAATATTATTTGCAAGTTTGAGCCATGAGTCATGAAAGATGCACCATTCGAACAGTATAACTTAATCCATGAATATGAGAAACATAGACAAACAACTGGTACTTTTGCTGATAACAGAAATTATTCTAAATGTTCTACTCATATATTTCCTATTTCACCATTGCAGGGAAAAAGTTGCCATCCACATCAGTGATATTAACATAGTTTCCTACAATACATAGGAAGGGAAAATAAGGACTAGAAAATCCACAGATTGAATCAAACACCAACAGCGAAAATGTTGCTCAAAATCATTAGTGAAAGAACATGCTGATTTTTGACATTGCTGGAAATATCATTATGTTACATGATCATCTATCTGGCAGTCAGTACATGAAAAAAAAAAAATCTACAATCTACAAACAAAAATAATAAATTAACAACAACTTCAACAATACCTACAATTCTTCCAACATAGCTGAGTTTCGCCCTAGCCTTGTCCTTCTTTCCTGATTCTTCGCAATCTTCCACCTCCACCTCCAAAACTCCTGCTGCATTGTGTTCAGGATCCTCTAAACAAAGCTACTAAGAGAGAAGCAATATTAGACAACCAATCAGCCCTCACAGCGGATTCTTCCTCGGCCTACCTCTCTTCCTTGGGGCCAACCCAGACACATTCCCATCTCTAGCTCCCACCGCATTATTCCTAGCTTCGACCACCTTCCTTGGGGTCGTCCTAGCAGCAGCTGCTGCTCCTCTGGCAGGTGCTGGTGCCGCTGCAGCTGGCACGCTACCTCCATTTCTGTCACTGTCTTGCTGCCCTCCCGGAAACATAGGAGGCATCCAATTAGGAAATCCAGTAGCCATTTTTCCTCCTCCACCACCTTCCTCACTCCCAGCAACAAACCCTAACGGAAAAAACGCCCAGCAACAATAGTAGGCTTCTTTTCCCGGAACCAGAGGCGGCAAAGTCGGAATCAAAACCGCATGAAAAGCTCTCTCACAGTTCTGGCACCGTAAACAACAACCTTCATAAACCCTAGGATACTCGAACAGCCTATAACAGTAAGGACATGCGGTCCAAAATGTGGACAATCTTAACCTTTGATTCTCATTTTGCGTCTTCGAATTTGGCGTTTGACGTTGGACGCGCTCCTGATTTTGTCCTCTTCTCGTGACCGGCAATTTCCCGGTTTGGCTCGAACGAGCGCCGGCGCTGCTTAAATCAATCCTCGTAAACAAGCTCAATTCTTTGTCGTAAAGGGATTTCTTCGCGCTGTTAGATAAAACCGCCCATGCATCAGCTACAAGCTTAAAGGCTTGATCGGCGAAAGGAAACTTGTTTTTGTCGGGATGAAGGAGGAGAGCTAGACGACGATACTGTTTCTTGATGAGATCGCTGTCTTCGGATCGGCGATCGATTTGTAAGATGGAGTACCAGTCGTGGTGATTGTTTATTCTTTTATCTGCGGCGAGGAGTACATCGGCGATGGCTATGATCTGATCTGAGCCGTCCAAGAGAGGTTCGGTTTCTTGGGCTAAGATTGCAAAGTCCCTTGAGCCGTTGAAATCACGGTTTTGGAGAAGCTTCTCGGCGATTCCCAGTAGACGCACGGCCTCGGCTCTGTTGGCGTTTTCCTCCATTTCCGCAGAGCGAGGTGTCAGGGTGTGTTTGGAGGGTGAGAAAACGATGGGGTTTCGATTTTTGTTGCGCTTTACGTGTTCGGGAGATTTTGTTTATGTCAGGTTTTTTAGACTAGAAATTGACATAATTAGTGTTGTCCTTCATCTTAATTTTAGGAAAAGAATTTAGTAATTCATGAGAAGTTTGGGTGGTTTTTGGTCATTTCGTAAGGATTCTTTCAGACAAAAAAAACTTAAAGTAAATGTCTTTCAGAGTTGAAGTTTGAAGTTTGAAGCTGGAACTCGTGTACTTCTATTTTTTGGTAGAGTGACTCTGTCATCCCACCCGACCCGAGTTCCAGCACATGGGGTTTTTATGCATTTTAGCTCTTAACTAACCGTCTTAAATAATGATTAATGAAAATATTATTAGTACTCTGCAAAATTAAAATCAATTTGCCATATTAGAGAAAATAATATTTGGTTTATTTGAATTAGGAACAAGTAATGTTTAATTCCCTTTACGAATATATATACTTTGGTCTGAACATTTACTTTGGATATCTTTTTCCGTAAATTGTACCTATGTTTAAATTAAAGAAATAATTACTATAAAAGTTTTAACTTAAATTTAATTCTTATTTTGGAAAGATATTTCTAGTTTGAGTTTTTTTTTTAGGAAATATATACTTATATGTTAAAGAAATTAATTTGGTTCATTGCATCTCAAGAATATTTATAACGATCAAGAATTTATCTTTTTTTTAATCTTTAATTTATCTTGAAAAACTTTTGAATTGATTAAAATTATTGTGATTTACTCTACATGGATATACATAATTAGTTTCTATTTTGTAAAAAAGGAAAACATGTTTTAATTACCATTTATGTGGGCGTTTTTTTTTATTATTCTTTATAGATAATAAAACACTTAATTTGATTAATTTGATAGGATTTTATTTTATTAAATCAATATTGGTTAAAGACTTTAATTAGACAAAAAGTAAGTATATGGATATTTTTTTTATAATACACCTAAGTAATTCTTATCGTATAAATCTCATATCCGGTAAGATATCAACAAACCTAAAGTCTCCACCTAGCTAGTTATTCAAGACAACTTTACAAAATTCATTTACCTAGCCTTTTTATGTTAAAATAAAAAACTGTTTGGAAAGGAATTTTTATATTATATTTTTTATCCTTCTCCCATTTACTCAGTAATCAATTATGTACCAAAAAAAGACAAAGAAAAAGAAAACTATAATAAAATAAAATCAATTAAAGACGACCTGTTAAAATATAGTATAGTAGTTTGAGAAAGAGAGACATCTTAGACTTTGAAAATATAAATGGTTGAGCAGGCCCAAATTGCCTAACGGGTTCTCTTCTGGAAAAAATATTTGCTGCGAGGCTTTGACTACTTGGCCCTCAAAAGCTCGCAGTGGCCCAGACGCACGACCTTCTAAATTTTCCAAAATTGTGACAACTTTTGGACATGTGGTACAATGGGCCGCACTCAATAACAACCAGTCACCTACCTATGATATGAATGCCATCTTCCTTGCGCCCCTTTTCCTTCTTTTTTTTTTTTCTTCCACCCCTCTTGTAAATAAAGTATTTATTACATGGCTTCTAGCAAAAGAACATGTTAAGAAAATATTTGTTATATTAGATTGGATAGATTAATGAAAAAATTACATAAATTTGTGATGTGATTTTATAATATTTTTATAGATATAGAGATTATATAGATTTATATTGTGTGAATGATTATTCAAAAGATTATAAGATAATTCTTTCTATTTCTAAAGGATTAAATTATTTTATGAATAATACTTCTTACAATACAAATCTAGTCAATTTATGTTAATTCTATAAAGTCATACTATAAATCACATGTAATTTTCTTTTCTTTCATATTTAATCCAATTCGATATAATAAATATGTTTTAAATTTAATATTATATTTGATTCTGCATGATCATTTTAATTTAGGAAAAATATTTAATTAAAAAAATATTTTTTTTTAATGAAGGCCATATTTGGGTAGGCTGCGAATTGCGAAATACTCTCCCAATAAAAGGGTGCCCCACGAAAGGACATTACTCAAAAAAAAAAAAAGGTACAACGAGATGCCAGGCCGAATTTGCCAATATGAGTGTATCCATTAAAGGCCAGATGTGATGTTGTGAATTGACGATGAGTTGAGCTGTTGTCTGCCTACTTTTTTCAGTTGTGTATATTAATTTTGTTTCGGTCGTAAGAGAAATGCTTTCATTTCACCAAGCCAACAAAAAACCTCCGAACTCAGGCCAGTCGGAGAGGCCCCTCCACATGATAAAAGTAGCCTAAAACTTATTTCCCAGGGCTATCGTAAACCCACCTAATCCTAGGAGAGAACAACTTTGCTTGGGGATGGTGGGGGCTCTGCCTTTTGTGAATCTGTGGTTAAGGTTTTTCATGGGCTAGGCAATGGACCTTACGCATATGACGAGTGTTTTCGTCTATGCTGAAGTGAAAGCCCATTTACGGATACCTACAAATAAAATTATAATTTTGTATACTTTTAAAATAGTTGAATATTTTATTGAATTAAATTATTCTAAAAAATATTTTTTATTATTAATATTTTTAAATAAATATCTAAAGAGATAACAAATAAAAAGATTATTATAATATCATAAAATATTTAAAAAAAAAGATTTTAATAGTAATTTTTTTTCTTTCAATGTCATATTTTATTTTTATATCATTCAATTTTTGTATAAAGATTCTAAAATTTAAAAGTAGTTATTTTGTCACTTTTTTTTTGATTTATTTAAAATTTTACACTTAAATTGTGATGATCTTGACGCTTAGCGAGGATTTAAATATAATAATTGATTAATTTCATTCAATCCTTTTTCCCTCTCAAACATGGAGTCACCCACCACCATCTACAATGTACCTTCAAACATTGCTAGGAATAAATGATTGAAAAGATTGAACACTTTTCCTTTTTATGCTGTTCGATTTTTTCTTTCAAATGATCGATATTTGTATTAACGAGAATGTTTTTCGGTCACAAGAAATAAAATTTTACCGCATAGTTGAAATCGTATCCTAAAAATGAAAGATGATTGTTTGTTACCACTTTCGTTTTTAAATAATTGTTATTTAAGATCATTACATAAGAATTAAGGAAGGTAATAAATATTTTAAAATCTAAACAAAAAATTGGTTATATGATTAAATTATCATTTGCTTGAGATTATAAATTATTTAAAAACTCATTAAAGTAACCTGAAAATAATAGAGAGAGGAAATAATAAAATTAATAAAAAATAATAAATACTTTATTAATTTTGTAAAACGATAATTAATATGAAAAAAAAAATTTAAAACGATAGTAATTATTCAAAAACAAAGGGATATGTGGAAAGTAAAAATTACTTCCTCCTTTCCGCAATATCTGTCACTTTAAGGTTTTGCACAAGAATTAAGAATAGTGTTAGATAAAATATTGTTAAATGACAGTTTTACCCTTTTATTAGAATTGTTTATTCTCACAAATACTCTCTCTTTGATAATTAATGCTTTGTAAAATTAATTTAGAAGGATAGAGATAAAATTAAAAAAAAAAGTAATTAATGCTTCTTAGAATTCTTAAAATGACAGATAAATTGAAATAAAAAAACTTATCAAAAGCGATAGTTATTGTGGAAAGAAAGAAATAATAAGCAGTAAATCGGTAAGTTAAAGCTAAATATAACAGTTTCACCTAGTTTTCAACATTCCACATCCTTTTGTTCCAAATATTAATTGTTTTTCAAACATCTATAGAATAGAGAAGCAATGGCTTGGATTGGCCGAGGAAGAATTGTCTTGGAAAGAAAAATAAAGTTTGAGTTTAAATTTTCTAATGGTTTTGCAGATTACGCGTGCATTCGAATGGTGACAAGTGGCCCTTTAAAGACAAATGGTCAGCTTGGGATTAAGAGTTTGCGAGATTGAATCCAACGGAAGCTGTCGGATTCTCTAGTTTGTGACATCTCGTTGCATTATTGTACAGGGTTGTGCCTTTGTTTGGCCAACTCCATCTCCAAATGTACTTAAGACATCGGATTTTGCAAACTGAACTTAGAAAAATATGGGAAAAGTATTTCCTGGGAATTTAAAACTCGTGGAAAGTTAGTACTAGTATGAAGTTCATTCCTGCTCAGAACTGAAGTGACTGTGATCAGCTCAAAAATCGAGTTTGGCTTTATTTTATGCTTATAATATTAACGAGCAGTCGAGCATCATAGTGCATCGGGCATTCCGTTCAATTCATGGATTCTGCTTTTCAGATGGAAGGATGGAAGATATCTTCAAGATTTCAACAGCTATTTTTTATCCTTTTCTTTTTTAATTTACAAAAAGGGGATTCCAATATTGTTAATGAAGGTCTTTCATGCATGAAAAACATTTACAAAGATTAATTAATTCTACTATTTTATAGACACAATTTAACTAATTAACCGAATTGGATTTTCTATTAACTTAAATCCATAACACTGTATAATGATTATTTCCTATGAAGACCTAAAACATGTGTCATATAAGAGAGAGAGAGAGAGAGAGAAAGTTTATTACTTTTTTTAAAAAATAGTTAATAATTATTATAATAATAATTATAACATTTAACTAAAATTAATTATCTCTACTCTACCGTTATATCTTTCTATTTTAAGAAAAATTTAGACATTTTAACCGTTGATTTTTTTCGAGATTTTGATTGCAAAATTTTCTTAACTGTTTTAACATTTGAAAGGGAATATTCAAAGGAGAGAGGGGGGTTTTTGACCTTTTAGAACAAAAGTTAATAATTATAATAATAACTTTAATTATTTAATCAAAATTTATCCCTTGCCAATTTGCCATGGTTTTATTAAGGATTGTATTCTGTCTCTGATAAAAAAAATTAAAAATTATCCCATATCGTTATATTTTTGTTATTTTAACAGGAATTTAGACATTTTAATCATTAGTTTTTTTGAATTTTGATTGTAAACTTTTTAGTTGTTTTAACATTTAAAATTTCTTTTTAAAAATTATTTCTTTTCTACAAAATATTTTTAGTAATTTTGAATATTAGTTTTTCAAATTTAATAATTTTAGTAATTTCAAATATTATGGGTTTACATTTTTAAAAAATTATGAATTTATATATTGAATTCATAAATCTACGTATATTTTCATTACACCTTTTGTTAATCTTTTCTGTATATTTTTATTGAAATTTTTTAATTTAATTCAATGAATTATTTATTTCATTATGCCTATTAAACGTTTACAATAATTTTTAAAAAATAACATATAAAAAATAATGAAGATATCTTAAAATGATATAAAAAAAATTGAGAAAAGTGGGAATTGAGAAGATTCTACAAAAATTTTAGATCTTTTCATTTTTTTTCTCTCAAATTTTTGGATTTTCTATCTTTTTATTCTTTTTCTTTGAACTATTTTTATTATTTTTGTCTCATTACTTAACTTTTGCTTTTCTTTTATACCATGATGATTTTTTAAAATATTTTTATTTTTCCTTTTATTTTCTTGAACATAGAACCGATAACCCCCAGAATGAAATAAAGGTTTAAGATCTAGTCAGTTAATAAAAGTCATCCCTTGAAATAAAAGCTGAATCAAATAAATTTAAATTAGTCACGCTAGCTCATATATATGCCAATATAGTCAACATGATTTTTCTATTTTCTTTTCCTACTTTTCTCGCAAGCATCTTAAAATTTTTTGAAGGAAAGAAAAGCAATTATTGAGTGTGGGGGATAATTCTTACTTTTCAAACTTGCTATTCCTACTTTGGAGAAAAAAAAAAATCAACCTGGGTGATGCAAATGGCCTAAAAAAAAAGAAGGGGTCACTGGACTACATCAGTCTTCCTTTTTTTTGGGATAAATCACTACGTCAGTCTTTGACCTTTTTGCCAAAGAAAGAGTTTTTATGTGAAAATAAAAAGCGCAAGAAAAAAAAATTACTACTTTCTACCTAACATAAAATTTGCATATTTTAAGGTTAAACTAATTATCTTCCCAATAAAACATGATATATATATACAGTAATTAGTTTATTACTTTATTTAAAGTTAGGGCCTAAGGAAATTAAAATTGATATTGTTGTTTTTTTGTATAGATATTATTTTTTAATCCAATACATTAAATTACAAGAATATGTTTTTCTCTTTTTTTTTAATTAAGGTATCTTTAAGTTTTTGGCTCAAAATAAATCCATTTTAAGTCGAATTCGCTTACTATAACGTTAAAACTCTCTTAATAATAATTTTCTATTAAAAATGTTTTCCTATTTAATTCGTATATCTTTTGTATATTTTTATTTATTAGTAATGATTTTATAGACTCGATTTATTGATAACTATTATAAAATTATTATGAGATAATAATAATGTAATTAAAGTCATAATAATAATAATATTTATGAATCTAATATTCGAAAGAAGTAGGTATCTTAAATTTTATTAAGATTTATCTCAATAATTTTATAAGAGAAAACTGTAATTAATTAAAATTAAAATTTTATCTTACTACGTGTAACTTCCTTTTAGGCCATTATATTTATTTTTTTACACGTTAGGGTCTTAGTCTTCAATTCTCATGGGTCAAGGGGTCAACTTCAGCTTTCCTGATTTCCTTATGCTCCAATAGCGCGTCCTTTACGCAATGCGAGAGAAAACCAAACCAAGTTCAAACAAACAGGCAACACTTATTCAAAAATTCATTTGAATAAATAAAAAGGAAATTATCAATACGTGTTGGTTAAAATGATTGTAGTATCTATTTCGATAAAAATGATGATATAAATTTTATTTTTTTAAATTATATTTATTAAGAGGATTTTACCTTTAACACTTTCAACTTTTAAAAAATTAATTTTGAGTCAAAAATTTAGAATATCCTCTACCAAACTAAAGAAAAAGAAAAACAAAAGTTCAAAATAAACAATTAACACACTTGTTCAATTATAATCCGAACTACAAATAAGTCTCTTTCTTGGGACCACATAATTTTCTCAAAACAAAAGCCTTAACAAAAAAAATCCTATTGTTGACCTCTGCCTCTTGGGGGCGAAGAGGCTTGGGAGGTCACAAGACAAGGGTTTGACCCTTGCCTTCCCCCAACCCGAATCTTAATACCTCTTATTATAAAAAAAATTCTATTATTTTGATATTTATTTTCTTAAATAATATTTTGAGTTCAAATCTTATAGATAAAAAAATTATTATTAGAAAATCTTTACTCTTATAGCGAACCAACTAAATTCAAGTATGATTAATTGATTGTAAGTTATTAAATAGATACGAATGTATGATTTATACAAAAAAAAGTTAGTAATAAATATTTCTATTGCACTGTGTTCGCCTGAAACCCTCGTCCAGTAATGATAACAACTTTATGTTAGATTTTCATTAAACTGTATGAACAAATTCACACAGAAAAATCTAACATCTTTATTTAGAAAAACTTGATGCGGAAAATTAAGAATTGAAGATCATACCTCCAGCCATTGAAAAACAGCTTTCCTTTTGCTTGGATACTTCTAGTCTCTCACAAAAACTTTAGAAAATCTTTAGATGGTGTCAAGAAATTTTGTAAGTCTGTTGAGACTAGGGACCCAAGTGGCTATTTATAGTAGTCCTGCCATCAAGGACTCTTTTTCAAAACCAAAAACTGACGTGACGTGATGAGATCATGGGAAAAGATATGGGACACTTATCAGATAATGGATGGGTAACTACTTATTCTATAAGTTCTTGAATAAAACTACTTATAGAATAAGTAGTTTATTTTATTCAAGACTCCAAAACTTATAGAATAAGTAGTCTTGAATTACTTATAGAATAAGTAGTTTATTTTATTCAAGACTCCAAAACTTATAGAATAAGTAGTCTTGAACTACTTATACAATAAGTAGTTTATTTTATTCAAGACTCCAAATTGAATAAAACTCTACATTCTCCCACTTGGCCCATATATTTTTACAAAATCCATGAATCTTTTAAACTCAAGAAAGAAACAAAATACATGGATCATGGCGACAAGTCCCCTAATAGTGAGTATTATCTTCCATGTATCACTATGCATTTTGTCACTCCAATGTCAGTCAACTTTATGAATAAACCTTATGTTTATTTCAAGGTCCAACCATAATTGTTGTCTTTCAAACCAAATGCGTACACCATAATGAAAAAACAACCGAATAAATGAGTTTCAACATAGAAAATTAGGACTTATTTCATAAAATAGAACCAAGTCCTAATCGCATTATAAGATCCTTAAAACCCATCGGTGGCATGCCTTTTGTTAAAGGATCAGCTAGCATCAATTCAGTGCTAATGTGCTCAATGACCACTTTGTTTTCCTTGATGCGCTCCCTTATGGCTAAATACTTAATGTCGATGTGTTTACTTCGACTACCACTTTTGTTGTTCTTAGCCAAGAAAACAGCAGCTGAATTGTCGCAATACATCTTTAATGGCCTAGAAATAGAATCCACAATTCTAAGCCCAGATATGAAACTCTTTAGCCATACACCATGTGAGATAGCCTCAAAACAAGAAACGAACTCAGCCTCCATGGTAGAAGTGGCAGTCAATGTCTGCTTTGCACTTCTCCAAGAAACGGCTCCGCCAGCAAGCATAAATACATATCTTGATGTTGATTTTCGTGAATCAACACATCCAGCAAAGTCCGAATCTGAGTAACCAACTATCTCCAGATTGTCGGTTCTCCTATACATAAGCATGTAGTCTTTGGTCCCTTTAAGGTACCTTAGCACTTTTTTCGCAGCTCTCCAGTGGTCCAAACCTGGATTACTCTGATATCTTCCCAACATTCCAACAGCAAAAGCAATTTCAGGTCTTGTACAAACCTGAGCATACATTATGCTTCCGACAGCAGAAGCATATGGAATGTTTTTCATTTGTTCCTTTTCAAGCTCATCTTTCGGGCACTGATTCAAATTGAATCTATCACCCTTCACAATAGGTGCTACACTTGGTGAACAATCTTTCATACGAAATCTCTCTAACACTTTATTGATATAGGTTTCTTGAGATAGACCCAAAATGTCTCTAGATCTATCTCTATGGATCTTAATGCCAATGACATAAGATGCTTCACCCATATCTTTCATATCAAAACTCTTAGAGAGAAACTGTTTCACCTCATATAGCAACCCTTTATTATTTGTTGCTAACAAAATGTCATCCACATATAGAATAAGGAAACAGATCTTGCTCCCACTAACCTTTTGGTATATGCATTGATCCATGATGTTTTCTTCAAAACCAAATGAAGAGATTACATCATGAAATTTCAAGTACCACTGACGGGAGGCTTGTTTCAATCCATATATGGATTTCTTGAGCTTGCATACTAAATGCTCACCATTATTAGAGGAGAATCCTTCTGGCTGTTTCATATAAACCTCCTCCTCTAGATTTCCATTGAGGAAAGCCGTTTTCACATCCATTTGTTGCAATTCTAAATCAAAGTGTGCAACTAACGCCAAAATGATACGAAGAGAATCTTTCTTAGATACAGGAGAAAATGTCTCCGTGTAATCAATTCCTTCTTGTTGAGTGAATCCTTTAGCAACAAGTCTAGCTTTATATCTTTCAATGTTGCCTTTTGAGTCTCTTTTTGTCTTAAAGACCCACTTACATCCGATAGCTTTTGCACCATCAGGCAACTTGACAAGATCCCAGACTCTATTAGATGCCATAGAATTAATCTCATCTATCATAGGATTATGCCACAAATCAGATTCTTTGCAACTCATGGCTTGTGAAAATGTTTCAGGATCATTTTCGGCTCCAACATTATAGTCAGCCTCTTGTAGATACACAACATAATCACTAGGGATTGCTGATTTCCTTTCTCTAGTTGATCTTCTTAATGTTGTATCATCTTCCTGCTGAGGTGCAGGTTGTACAACAATTTCAGGTATTTGTTGAACAATTGGATCAACTGGATTATCAACAGTTTGTGGATTTTCAATGGTTGGTTGTTCAACACCCAATTGAACTTGAGGGGTATTATGAACGATAACCAATTTGTCACTTGAAATGGAAGTTTGTGCATCACAATAATCCTTCTCAAAAATGAAGTTTTGAGATTGATTACTCCCACTAATCAAGTCATTTTCAAGAAATTTGCATTTCTTGATTCCACAATCCTAGTGTTGTGAGATGGACAATAAAATCTGTAACCTTTGGACTTTTCAGCATATCCAATGAAATGCCCACTTATAGTCCTTGGGTCCAGTTTCTTTTCTTGTGGATTATAAACTCTCACTTCAGACGGGCATCCCCAAACGCGTATATGCCGCAAACTCGGTTTCCAACCTTTCCATAATTCAAAAGGAGTTTTTGGGACAGCCTTAGTTGGAACCCGGTTTAATATATACACAGCCGTTTTAAGAGCTTCAGTCCACAAGGATTTGGGAAGCTTAGAACTACTAAGCATACTCCGCACCATGTCCATTAATGTTCTATTTCTTCTTTCGGCTACACCATTTTGGTCTGGAGACCCAGGCATGGTGTATTGGGCAACTATCCCATGCTCTTGAAGAAATTTCGCAAATGGACCAAGCGCTTGTCCATCCTCAGTGTATCTACCATAGTATTCTCCACCTCTATCTGATCTCACGATCTTAATTTGCTTTCCGCATTGTTTCTCCACTTCTGCTTTGAACACTTTAAAAGCATCCAATGCTTCATTTTTATTATGAAGCAAGTAGAGATACATGAATCGTGAATAATCATCTATAAAGGAGATGAAGTATTTCTGACCATATGAGTCCATATCTGGACTACAAATGTCTGTATGTATGATTTCTAATATGTCTAAACTCCTCTTGGCACCTTTCTTTGACTTGTTAGTCTGCTTTCCCTTTATGCAGTCTACACAAGTGTCAAAATCAGTGTTGTCTAGAGTACTTAGTACTCCATCATTCACCAATCTTTTAATCCTTTCAATGGATATATGGCATAATCTACGGTGCCACAACATAGAGGATTCCTCATTCATAACACATCTTTTAACACCACTATGAACATGCAACACATTTTGAAAAACATCATTTTGCAATTTAATTTGATAAAGCCCATCAACAATTGTACCAGTTCCAATAAGTTCAGATTTAAAATATAATTTCAAAGAAATATCCATACTAAAAGAATAACCCAAAGGTGTAAGTCTTGCAACTGAAATCAAATTCCTAGAAAAACTTGGTACATAAAATGTTCTTTCCAAATTTAAAGCAAAACCAGAACTTAAAATTAATTGGCATGTTCCCACTGCTTCCACAAGTGATGACATCTTGTTCCCTGAATAGATGTACTGCTCACTTCCCACCGGCTTCCTTTTGTTTAGAAAGCCCTGCAAGGTGTTTGCAACATGGATTGTAGAACAAGAATCAATCCACCAAGTGTTATGACAAACATCAACCAAATTAGATTCATAACAAACAAATGAGATTGGGGTACCTTTCTTCTCAAGCCAAGCTTTATACTTGACACAATCATTCTTCATATGCCCTTTCTTTTTACAGAAAAAGCATTTGAATTCCTTTTTGATGTCAATCTGAGCAGGTATCTTACCTTTTCCATTTTGTTTGGCTTGCCCCTTGTTCTTTCCTTGTGTTACCATATGTGCATTTTCTCCCATTTCCATAGTCAACCTTCCTTCCTCTTGTACACACATGGTCAGAAGTTCATTAATTGACCACTTATCCTTATGTGTGTTGTAAGAGATTTTAAAAGGTCCATACTGAGGTGGAAGGGAATTCAATATGAAATGCACAAGGAAAGAATCAGACATCTCAACCTCAAGAGACTTTAATTGAGCCGCAATGTCCCTCATCTGCATGATGTGCTCACGCACACCTCTTACATTGGTGAGCTTCATTGACGATAACTTGGCCATTAGGGTGTTGGCAAGGGACTTATCTGAAGACTCAAATTGTTCATCAATAGCTTTCAGTAAATCTTCGACATTGTTACACTCCTTAATTGAACCACGGATGCTAGCATTAATTTTTGTCTTTATAAACATCATGCTGAGGCGATTAGATCGCTCCCAACGTTCATGAAGAGCAATTTCAGCCGGAGTGCTAGCATCAGTAAGAGCAGGCGGTTCATTTTTTCTTATAGCATAATCAATGTCCATGCACCCTAAATGAAGAAGAATTCTTTCTTTCCATATCTTATAGTTATCGCCATTTAAATCAGGAATATCACATTTTATCTCAGAGATACTCACAGATTGTATAACTGCATAAAATAATAAAACATGCTTATTTCACAAAATTGAGGCAAATAAACAAATCATGCTTTACCAATGTAAAAACATGCATAAATATTTCAAATTTATGAACCATGTAACAAATAAAAACTGCCTGTGGGCTAAGTTAATATTTAAAGATTCATAAGTATTCTTTATGAAGAAACTAACAAATTATATTCCTTTCTTAATTCCTGTGGGTAAATTAAGAAAATAACTTGTCATTTCATCTCTGATTAATCATAAAAATATAATAAAAATTCCTGTGGGATAAGATTTACTATATTTAATATGAATAATCACAATGAATGTCATTTTTCTATATATGTGGTCAAAAACACTTTTCACAACATAATGTGTAATTTAATATAATTAAAGATGCTGTGGCTAATCTTTAACTAATTAAATTTACACTAACCACATGACATTTCTTTCTGTCAATTTTGATTTTGGCCACACTTGCAAAAATTACATGAAACTTTAACTCTCTCTCGTACAGACGAGAAGAAAACCAAATTCACAGTCAGTTCTTTGCTTTATACAAGTTAAAGAAACCAAATTTTAACTCGATTAAAACTGACAAAAATTATAATTTTAAGATCCCTTTTTTTTTATCTCATTAATAGAGAAAAACCAAGAAAGAAAAACCAATCAAGACAGAGGATAAATTGCCCTGATACCAACTGTTAGATTTTCATTAAACTGTATGAACAAATTCACACAGAAAAATCTAACATCTTTATTTAGAAAAACTTGATGCGGAAAATTAAGAATTGAAGATCATACCTCCAGCCATTGAAAAACAGCTTTCCTTTTGCTTGGATACTTCTAGTCTCTCACAAAAACTTTAGAAAATCTTTAGATGGTGTCAAGAAATTTTGTAAGTCTGTTGAGACTAGGGACCCAAGTGGCTATTTATAGTAGTCCTGCCATCAAGGACTCTTTTTCAAAACCAAAAACTGACGTGACGTGATGAGATCATGGGAAAAGATATGGGACACTTATCAGATAATGGATGGGTAACTACTTATTCTATAAGTTCTTGAATAAAACTACTTATAGAATAAGTAGTTTATTTTATTCAAGACTCCAAAACTTATAGAATAAGTAGTCTTGAATTACTTATAGAATAAGTAGTTTATTTTATTCAAGACTCCAAAACTTATAGAATAAGTAGTCTTGAACTACTTATACAATAAGTAGTTTATTTTATTCAAGACTCCAAATTGAATAAAACTCTACACTTTAAGCGAAGCATAATTGAATAAAGAAAAATAATGGAATCCGTACAAAAAGAAATTTATTTATTTATATTTAAAATAAGACATTAAAAAATATTGATTCACATGGAGGATGGATGGAGCCCTTTGATGCCTTTTCCTGCTTGCAATGGGCAAGAATTGGGAGGGGGGAGGGGGGAGGGGGGAGAGGGGGGGGGGGGGGGGCGCCGTCTTATTAGCGAGAGCAGGCGATTCCTGTTTTCTATTCAAAGTGCATTGCACATTGCTGGCCGATGGATGGGATGGGATCTCTCTCTCGCTTTTCCCTCACTTATATCTTCGTTTTTCTTATAAAACGAACTTTCACTCTCAACCATCCATATATATATATATATATATATATATATATATATATATATGTTCCAAACTCTTACGACATTATTCGAATGATAAACTATTTGTTTCAATTTAAATAAATTTTGGATTCAAATTCAAGATCTTACGTACGTAATTATTCTCTTTGAAAGACTCACTTATCATATTCAGGTATATGATACGGGTTTAATACAGATTAATTAAAGTGAAATTCTTGATATAAGGTGAAAGACAAAAAAAAAACTCAAACAGTATTTTATTTTTGATTTTTTTTTCTTGGCTAAAGAGAAGAATGATTTGATTTGCAATCTCAAATCTATGTAGCCACCATAATAAGTAGTACTAGTATTTTAGGGTACACTCCTAGGATAACACCCCCCCTTTTTTCTATAACTTTAAAAAGCTTTGGCATCTGCAAACATTCCAATATTCCATCTCATCACAATCATCTATTACTACTATACATATATATATATATATATATTTATATAAAATATAATATAATATAATATGTATAAAATATTACTATATATATTGTGGCACTATTATTTCAATTTTCAATCTTCAAATTTCCTCACGAAAGACGAAATAAACTCATTCAGCAAACCAACAGTAGGTGAAATTATAAGAGTGAGGGTGCGTAATTTTAAATTTTAAAGAGAAAAAGAAATGTATTGATCTAAACATTAATTTGATCCAAAATAAGTAAACATATAAAATACAATTCAAACCCCATCTTAACCCAATAGAATCATATGAAATATGAAATCGTATTAGACTAATCGAGAAATATTGTTGATGCCACCAAAATTCCCCGTTTTCTCTAGGTCTCAAAGCTTGGATGTCTGGATTTTGCTCGGTGATTAATTCTTGACCGTTCATTATGTTATCATCAGATCATTCTACTCGATTTTAATGGCATCACCTACAATTTATCGTATTATTATCATAGTACGTAATTGACTACATGTAATTCATTTTTATTATACCAACATAAATTTTTGTTGTGATCGAAAAAAAAATAGAGGTAAAGGGTGAAAACAAAAGGGAACTCCAAGTTTCGGTGAACAATTCAAAACTCTAAGCCCAATAGATTCATACTGATCAATGGGACCCTTCTTGAGTAGACCCGTCCCCCATGTTTATTGCAGGATGTACAATTCGCTCGACTTGCAGCAAGAATCTGGCCATGTCTGAGGCCAGCTTCTGCAGATTTTTGCTTCACTCTGAATATTTTTTGATCGTGTTACAGTTTCAGCTAAATTTCGGGCTTTTCTCGAACGACAATTATAATCAATTGTATAAGCTATATAGCTAGCTAGTACTTCATATCCAGTACGTTGGACTATCAAATCTTTTTCTTTTCTTGAAAAATTTAAAAACAAATTCTCATCATGCATGTAGATTTTGGGTACAATACAAAATACAGATAAAAATGATCAGTCGCCAGCTTTTGCAAAACCAGACGAGAAACGCCAATATTCCAGCCGCATCGGCAACGATCAATAATCATTGCCATCAGTGATCAGTTAGTTTTCAACGGCGACGAAGGAAGGAATGCTAAAAGGGAAACAAACAAAGTGAAATGTTTTTCTCTAGGTGCAAATTAACCTTATCATTTCAATTTATTTTTCATTAACGAAAGATAAGTTGTGGATGCAAAATGAATATATCCTTTGTTTTTGTCCCCTTTTTTTATAATGAGATCAATACAAACATGATCAGAGATATAGTGATATTAAACATCATCAATTATATATAGCTCATTTTCTATGGTGTGTCTATATAATACTCAACATTGAATCCCATCGATCCCCCCAAGCCTAGACGCGGTTAAAGTTTAATTCATACAAAAGGTCCTGTAGACCCTTTCCATTACCTCATATTCCAAAAAAAAAATTGCAAATTAAATAAAAACTAGCTAGTTGGTCCTAAGATCTAAACAAAATGTGGTTGGTTCTATAACATGTAATTTACTTTTGGTACTCAATGCTATCGGGGGCAAATTTCAATAACTTAAAACCAAAAGCCCACTCTTTAGCTAGTTAATGCCATCCTATAAACTTAAATCCTTACTGATCTAGAGTAGTATCACCTAATTATTATAGTGATAATTAATTAACCATGGCCTCACAATAAGCCAACTACTCTATTATGTGTGTCAGCCAAATGAATAGAGCATACACAAGCATTTAGTCCTGTGGTTATTACTCTCTTCATTCAATAATATGACACAACCTGCATCCTTTTCCTTAAGTCATTTCCATATCAGTACCCATTAAATATTTGTCAAGTGTCCATAATATTAGCAACAACTTAACCCTCTTTTCTTCTGTTAAAAGACCGTTCATCGATGTTAACCCCTTGCTCTTCACTGAAAAGATGGAGAAAATTTCTTAACTGATAAAATGCGTAAGGGGTCCCTTGGGAATAAAACTCTTTGTCGTCAACCAATTGAAAGTAGACCTTCGAAACCAAGATGCAGCTAATGGGATGAGGAATATGCGGGGGGTATATTCTCTGTCCCCGACCGGACCCCAAGTTCGGGGAGAGATTTTTTCCCGTTTCCGACTCCTTGGGAAATTTGTCGGGGTCGGGGAATCCCCGTCCCTGATTTATATATATAAATAATATATAGTTATATAATTAAAAGTATATCTTATTATTTTATTACATAAAAAATTCATAAAAGTTACATAATTATAATATAATATTATTAATAAACATATTAATTAGCTTTTTTTAGTCAAATTAATATTACTACATGATATTTATTTTAGATTTATATATTATTAATAAACATGATATATATTGTATATAATATAAATATAATATATACAATATTTATAAACATAATATATATCTATCTTATTTTATGCTGCATATTATATCTATTTTTTTATAAACATAATATATGTACACTATAAAAAAAACTAAAAAAAAAATCGGGGATGGGGCTGGGAGGGTATTCTCCGTCCCCATCTTGACCCTGTCGAGAATAAAAGGGATTCCCTGTTCCCGAGTCTCAAATTTTATCCCCATCCCCGTCCTGTCGGAGCAGGAAACGTGATTTCCCATCAAGTCCAGGGACAATTGACATCCCCAGATGCGGCTCGAATTGCCACCCTTGCCCTCACCAAGCCTTTGTCCAAAATCTCAATTTGGCTATTGTTTTGCACCTGTTAACCAATGAATAAAAAATTGGACTGGACCGACCGGTCCAATCGATTGGACCGGAGACCGATCACAAATTCGGTTCATTAAGCTTATAAAACCAGATTTTAATCGGACCGTCTTTAAACAGCCAGAATCGATGAACCAATTAATCCGTTTGAACCAGAAATTGTGACTCTTTTTTTTTCTTATTCGTTAACCTAACCACGCACTAACCAACTCAGTGCCTGCCACCAACCTTCAAATCTACCAAAGCCCAAAAGTTTCCTTCCTCCATCTTCCTCAGAGCTAAAGACCCAATAATTAAAATCTTAGCTTTTGATACAGAAGAAAGAAGAAAAACTAAACGGGATTATTGAAACCAATTACCACAGAAAAGCCCAGATTTTCACAACCAAAAGACCGGGTTCAAAAAATAAGTGAAAATAATTAATTCTGCTAGTTGAGGAAATGAAAAAGAGAAGCCAAAGATGAGAAGCCCATGAGAAATCACCACTAACCAGTTACCAGGAGGAAGCAAAAGGAAACCCTATTATTTTGAGACAATGAATGATGTAATGCAAATGAATGAATGATCAGTCGAGGAGATCAGTCAAGGAAGAAGAAAAAGGATCAAGAAAAATGAGAAGCACGTGTTGATTTCATCAAACAGTTTTCTTTTTTATAGTATTTAATATTTTATACGTTTTTGATCAAGTGTTTGAACTTGGACAATGTTCCATGGTTTTTCATGTAGATACTTCTCAGAGAGGAAGAAGAAGGAAGAAAGAAAGAATGAGAGAGCTTTAAATTATTAAGGTTTTTAAATGAAAAGTCTCACATCTTTTGACCAAGGTGGTTCAACCGGTCGAACCGTGAACCGATTGAGCAAACAGGTCAAGCTTCGGTCCGATTTTTTATTCATTGCTATTAACACAAAATAAACAAACCCTACACAATAAATCCCCCACGTAGTAAACATTTAAAACAAAATGTATCAATATGTGAACTTACCGAGTTATAATTGCAACAGTACAAACAATGTCACACCCTGATCCGAAGGTCGAGAATGTAACAATCGCTGCGTACCATAAATTGTGAATGGGGCGCTTCATCCATAACTCGAAGCTCGCAAGGCTCATAACATCTTAAACCCATTTAGCAAATTTTGCTAGTTATGTAAAATAAAAAAAAAGATTTTAGAACATTTATGCAGTCTAATATTTAATTGACAGTAGTCCTTTAAGTTGAAAAAAAGTAGGTAAATAACAATTTAGCAGTGGACAAATTGTGCCAGTGGATCCAGTAGTAAACACACATAAGCCATATAGACTTACTGTGGAAGGTTCGGAGTCGAATCTTGACACTTAGCAGTCTACCCTTTTTGCACGGTTAATTATCCTGAAAAATAAATTTTTAAGAAAAATAGGATGAGTATATTTTCTATACTCAATGAGTGAGACAAGACCATAAAATTCAATACAAATATGCAATCTTATCATAAAATAACTTTTATGTAAATTATGAGAAATTTAAATAAAACTTCAATATAAATCGTAGACTTCAATGTTTTATGAAATTTCAGATTTAGTAATTTAAATTTAAGGGTTCAAAGGGCGTGTCAAAACACATTGCTCAAACCTCACCCAGCCAAGATGAGATCTAAGCCCGCCGAGGTAGCTTTCTTTAATTTCTTTATTTAGGAAATAAAAAGCCCTCTACTCGGCGTTGGCATGGACCTTCACCACGGGTGGTACGCGGCTTCACTATCTTAGTGTGCACAAAACCCCTGTACCATCCACCCCAAGTGGGAGTGAAAGCCTACTCACGTTGCCTCCACAAGGTTGGACCGTGAGAGGCGCCACTGCAGTGACCAACATCTCATCCATCATAACCATATTGTAAAATAATATAATTCAATCTCATAACATTTGGCTAACTAGCGCATCATTGAAATCAACTCAATCACAATAATCTCAACCACATTTACCATATATGTGAGTACTCGATTTCAATTATTATGAAATAAACTGATTCACTTCAAGATTATCAAAATTCAAGGTTTATAAATAGACATCAAATTTCACACACAGATTTAATTTTTGAAAAATCGAGTATTTTTATTTTTGAAAATAAATTTTAATTTGTAAAGCAACCCATATCAAGACCATAAATAACCGTCATAAATCAATTGAAATTTAAAGAATCAAACCATTGCATAAAAAAAATTTATACAGCAAAACATTTATTTAGGTCCGTAAGTCCCACTTACAGGTTTGGGGAGGGTATGCACTCCCACTGTTCTGCATGCTACTTATCCTTGAAAAAAGCTCACCACCTAAATGTTTATTTTCAGATAATGTGTCCATATTTAATGATGGAAGCGAGCATTGGGTAAGTGTACAAGAATGTACATCTTGTATGAAACACGAGACTAACTACTAAGTCTGCTTGATTTCTCCTTTCTCACTAACAAATCTACATATTCTTTCATCTTCAAATACATGAATTACTAATACCAATTGCACTTCAAAAGTTTCTGCCACCCTCTCCAATTTCACCAAATTGATATTTGTTTATCTTCACAATTTCCATTTCCATATTTACACCCAATTTACTCCAAGAATACAATCAAACTAGTTTGGCTTTGCAAAATTAATACCTTGTATTTTCTCTTAAAAATTTCGGCATCCATACCTTCACATTGCCAATTTCTTCTTCAATACTTCTAAAAATCAAATTTTAATAATTCAATTCTCCACATTTACACCCAAATTATTCAAGAATACAATCAAACTAATTAAATTCTTGCAAAATTGAAATCTTGCATTTTTCTCCTAGGAATTTCGACTTAATCATTCCATATTTCACCTTGCCCATTTGGCACTCTCCAAGATCAATTTTTAGCAAATTCAAACCTCTTATATTATTCTAATTCAACTTAAAAACTTTCTTGCCAACTAAATTTCATGAATCTAAAATTCATAATATAACAATTCCTTTCTTCTTTAATTTCATATACATAATTTACATTTCATGCAAAATTAACCCAATATCCATGACGAGCATGCTAAAATCTCCAATATATTTCAAAATTAAGTATACTTACCTTATAATTTTCCAACTCCAACATAAACCCCAATTCTTCTCCTCTAAATTACTTCCAACCAAGTTCAAATTCCTCAAAATAGATAAAGGGCTATTGATGGGCTTGTTGAGAGCTTTAATTTGAGTATAAACTTGTGGGAGTCTTGTGGATTTAACTAGGAGAAATTAAGGTAGGAAGAAATTTTGGTGAAAATTAAGAAAAATAAGAAAGTTAGAGAAAATGAAAGAAGTTTCAAGAATCTCTTGAAAATTCAAGAGAATGGCCGGCCATCACACCTATATATATATATATATATATATATAAAGCCCTTTAGCAAAATTATCATTTTTGCCCCCATAGACGATTTTACCCCCGAAACATTTAAAAAATTTCACTTATGTCCTCGATTAGTCCCAAACCCTATACACTCCCAAATTATTTTTCAAGTCTTGTCGAGTTATTTCACGAGTCACGAAATTTCCAAACTCCTTACTGTTTGTAAGTTATATTAGTTCAAACTTCTCAATGGTAAAATGGTAATTGCACTTTAGATTTTTACATAGCAACTAGGCAGTTCTCAAATACTAATAGTTTATAACAACTTGGTGTCCTCCCATATTGTAAAAAAATCATTTTCAGTGATTAAAAATCACTTTCCATTTTTTTACGAAAATGCCATCAGACGTTGCGACATTTCCTTTTGCAATATTTTTCTTCGACAAAGGTGTTCAGAAAAATGCTGTTATAGCTTCGAATATTCTAAAGCACACTAAAGAAGATAATTGGGTAGTTTGAAAAGTCATTTATGCCCTCAGCAAAGTATACAAAAATTTTAAAAAATAATACAAAAAGTTGACTTTTACTTCCTAGGTCAAAGGTTACCTTAGGTGTTTGGAGGGCGAATTCTTCAAAATGGAAAGATTTTCACTAGGTAAAAATTGTTTTTGTTCTTACTAAGAATACCTCCACATACATATTAAGTGTAAAAACTCTCATTACCTAAGTCCACGGCTCTAAACTAGGTCATTCTAGGACTAGGAGTTACAAACAAAGCTTCCATTATCGAAGTTAAAAGCAGTATGACTTAGGGAATGAGAGATTAAGACCTCGGAATGATTTTTGGAGCAGGGGGTTAATGTCAGTGAACGGTATCTTAACAAGAGAAAAAGGGTTAAGTAATTGATGATGTTATGGACACTTGACAAAAATTTAGTGGGTACTGACATGAAAATGACCTAAGAAAAAAGATGTAAGTTGTTTCATTCAATTATAACAATCATTTTAAGATTATAAATTAAAGAAAGTATTAAAACCTCATAAAATCTAAACATCTAAACATCTAAACAAAATATTATAAAAGTACAAATTTACCTTTTTATTAGGATAATTTACTCTTTCTTTGGCAATTAATGTTTGTTAATTCTAGGCTAATTAAGGATGCAATTGTGTTAGTTTTTTTGTGCAAAAAAAAAAAAAAAGAGTATATCCTCAAAACATATTTTTCTACTTTTTAATTAGTTTATGGAGTATAACAACTTCGTCGAGTATGGGATAGTTTTCCCTTATTTATTTATCTTATTAAAAGTTACTTAGCGCTAATATATACATATATTATTCCTTTATTTCAGATAATTAAAATCAAATTTCTTGTTCTTCAAACATTATTTCTGATTAAATTAATAGTAGAGTAAATATAAGTATTTATTAATCTCATAGTGATACGCAGTTATTTTATATTGTTCTACTCTTATGTACAGACAAGTTAGAATAAGTTGCTGTATTTTCTACCAAAAAAAGTCGCTGTATTTGATTTCTCCAGCATCAACAGTATCCTCTCTTCCAAAAATAGTATTTTACTACTCAACAATAAATAAATAAATAAATACTCTACTGTTAGTACTTATTAAATTCAGGTTTATCGTTCTTCAAAAAATTACACCGAATGGGTATTTTTTAAAAAAAAGATTATAGTAAGTATTTAAAATTTCAGACCGTACGTGCATGTGTAGAAGACTTACAGCAACCTGATGAAATTAAAGAGAGAAGTTAATTGAAGGTGGTTTGGCTTGGCTTAAAATGAAAAAGACTCTTCTCATGGTGATGGAGGGCCGCATCTGCCTTATGCAATTCTGCAAACATATTTCTCTTCAACATTATTTTTTAATTTTGCTAAAAAAAACGTTATTTTTAATTTGATCTAAAAAAACAAAAAACTGTTCAAAGTCACAAAATGAAAGTAGGAAGTAATTAAGGACATATTTGATAGAGCGGTTACGGTAGGTTTAGTGTGATTAGAAATCCAAACACATTGTTATTGTTGTTTATTAAGTATATATTTTTTTATTTGTATAATAATTAATTTTATGGTTTTTTATATATATAATAATTTTTTATTATTTCAATCTTATCATTTTAATTTCGTCGTTCTTCTAAACCTAAAAAGGAAAGTTAGAATTCTGAAATTATCGCGATAAATTGATATACCCACTTCAAAAAAAAAGAAAAAGAAAAAAATAGGGTTAATATCTGCAACATCATTGCTATTCATGTACGGAAAGCGATCGTCCACATAATTTTCTCCTTTTTTTTAATGATAAAAATGGATTATTATTTTGATCATGTGAATATATAGAATAAAATAAATTAAAGAGAGAAATAATAAAAAAGCGGTTTGGAGAAAAAAATGAAGTCAATAAGTGACTTTGTTTGGTTAGGTATCTGTGTATGCATCCCATCCATCATCATCATCGTTAGAGGGCCATCCAGGTTTTGGGTCCTCTCTCTCTCTCTCTCTCTCTCTCTCTCTCTCTCTTCCTTCAACACAACACACAAAAATGTGAAGTAGTATTTCTTTCTTTTTAACTTTTTTAGGAAATATGTGTGAAGACTTGTGAAGATTTAATAATAAATATTGGAAGTAGAAAGAGTGTCTCTTTAGCTATAAAAGGGAAGGTAAGTAGGTAACCTTTCCTTTCTTGAACCAGCAAGCCCACAGCCGAGCTTTGCTTCTCTTTCTCCTTTTTCTCTTCTTCTTTCTTTCTTCTTTTTATTATTAATTTTATATTATATATTATGGTTTATTGTTTTTAACTTACTGTAATTGGGAAGGCCTTTTGGTTTTGCTTTGATCGGCAGCTGACCCTATCTCTCAGCACCTGAAACAAAAATACCAGACACCAAGTTCCTTAATAAGGTAAAAAGCTTCTTAAATGATAAAGAACCCACCAATCTTCAGACCCTTACTTTGGAAAGAAAAAAATATATATTTTGCACGTTCATGAACTGAGATTGGTGGGTTTTTGTTACTTGTTCTTGTTTTGTTTTACTTGGATCTGGACATGGAGTCTTCCTTCCACTAGGGTTTCAGCTTATAAATCTTTTGATGAACTTGGCCACACAAAAGTCAAAAAGATTCCCCCTTCTTTCCTATGCTCATTCTATGTTACAAGTAGAAATATGTTGTTATTTTCTCTGAGTGATGAACAAATGTGAAACCTTTTTTTTTTTTTTCTATTTTTGTTTTGGGTTCCTTTTTCTTAATATTTTTCTTAAAAATCATGGAGGGTAGAAGAAAATGGCCAGGGAGAAGATCAAGATCAGGAAGATTGACAACGTGACGGCCAGGCAAGTGACTTTCTCTAAGAGAAGGCGAGGGCTTTTCAAGAAAGCTGAAGAGCTTTCGGTTCTTTGTGATGCTGAGGTTGCTCTCATCATTTTCTCTGCTACTGGCAAGCTATTTGAGTATGCTAGCTCCAGGTACTTTGGACAAAATCTCTCCTTGGTTTTTCCTCAAATGTATACCTTTCTCTTCCTATATCCTGCTTTTTCTTTCATCTTGGGTGTGCTTAGAGAGAGAGAGAGGGGGGGAGGGGAGATGGTAGGTTTTAGCTTCTTGTTCATCTTCCAAAGCGAGAATTCACCCCTTTGAAGAAGAAGAGAAGAGAAAAATAGGTTTTCCAGAAACGTTAAGGACAATAGAAATCTGTAAATCTCAAGCTATATCCGGCGATTGCGGGATATGTACTTTCGTTCAGCTGTCGTTGAAATGAAAATGAAAGCTCTTATTAGTTGAGCTTTTCCATGAGAAAGTTACGGGGAAGAAATGGGAAATTACAAATTAAACTCTTATGGATCATTGGTACTATATCAATCCCTTCTCCTTCCCAAACTTCTGAAGTTTTTGTTGGTAAATATACATGGCTAGCTTTGGAGAGACTTTCTAGTGTTCATAATATGCTTTATTCCATGACATTATTGAATATTAACATATACTACTCTCTTATCTCTCAAACCCCCCAAAAATATCAACTCGTTTTGCCAAAGATTTGTGGACTTTTAAGCAAGATGGTTTTGGCACCTTGATTGCCTTAGTTTATGTAAATCTCTCTTGAATATATAATTTTGGTACCTTGCTTTTTATTATCCTTAGGTATTACCTCGGTTACTGATTCTAGGGGCAAGAGATCTTTTGTATTCCATGGGATATGTTGGGAATCTTTAGTTTGGGACATGTGTAGCTAGAGAAAATATTTTTGTTTTTTTGTTTCTGATAATTGTGGGAGGTGGCTTGCTAGTATTAAAGGTGTTGTTTATTGTCTTTTCAAACTTGTTTTGGTGTATTCAAATGTTATTTGTTGAAAATGATCGAAGATTAGACAAGTTTTAGGTTGGAGATGATCACAAGGGGAAGTTGAAGGAATATGAGAATCAAAGATGTATCTGTCGGCTTAGCCATGATCATGGAATAATGCTCTTTGAGGTCCTCTGAGCAAATTAAAGTGATCATCATGAGGGCTTTATGTATTTGGAATTGATCATATCAGTGTACTGACCAGACTTTTTTCTTTTTCTTTCTTTTTTTTCTTTTAAGAAAAGGTATAAAAATATAAAATGGATTGAGGCATATTGTGCTAACAAGTACAAAGTTAAACCACGTTGTGGCCCTTATTTGGTCTAACAGTGCAATACTTCTATATATGCATGTAAAAGCCTAATAGTTGTTTGAACGCGAAGATCATCGAGTCGAATCAAGAAGCTGTATATAAGAACATGACTCGTGGCATAAATTCGAGCTAAGTAATTAGTTGCTTAATAGGAAATTATCTTAGATTTGCTAATGGAAAGCATAACCAGAGTATATGTATATATATATATATATATTTACAAGGGATGCTGTAATAAGAAGGGATGATTTTAGAAGATGAAAGTTTCATGGTATAAGTTGTAGGCTGAATTGTATGCATCCTGAAAGAATAGTGCACTAAGAATGGTAGCAAAGCATATATATATATATATACATATATATAAATATATGTGTCATATAGTAGTTGGAATTGATCAAAAAAGTACATAGTATTCCATGACATATATATCAATGTGTAGGTAGCAATTAATGATGAGTTTCCCTTGGTTCCATCTTTTAAGAGATGTCAGGTGATTGGTCCCTGTGTTGGTGACCTTTTATGCTTAATCTCTTCACCCTCCATCAATCAATAATTAAGGACTTTGAATGGCCTCTGCTCTTGCTCTTAACTTGGGAGGCATTGTAGGAAAACTGGGACGCTGGCATGCATAGCTAAATCAAGCCATCTGGTTCAGTAAATAATGCTTCCCGCTAGCTCATTCAAAAGGAAAAGATGTTTCTGAATGAGTTTGATGTGACACCTCATGCCTGAGTTGCGCTTCAAAATTACTTGGCTCTTCTAGTCCCTAAGTATTAGATCGAATATGAAGGCTTACATCTTTCATTAATTACCAATGGTGGTGTGATTATAGTTGGTTTTAGCTTATGCTTTCTGTGTAGACCATTTGGCTGGTTCTCCTTTGTCCCGTTTTAATATTTTTGGGTGCTTGTGATGATCCTCTTAACATTAATCAGTATTTTATTTTCTATCATCATTCCAATAGTATTTCAACCTAAACTTTCCTAATTTGCACATAGTAATCATGATCAACGGTGCTGACATCTTTTGTGGTGTTTTGTAAACCATTTGTTTCAAATGATCATATGCCTCATTTTCTATATTAGCTAAGATATAACCTAGAGCACTCTACCAAGTAAAATTGGTCAAACTTTTGAAAGTGATAATATTATTAACTAAAAGATGATAATTTGTTGAATGCAAATAGATATTAAGTTAAATTTCTATATATGCTACTTGGTCTTAATTCAACTTTGGAGTGTTTAACTTTTTTTTTTTTTTTCATAATCCTCCAATGTTGATTATATATTTAACTGTTCAACTTATGGGAAGTTTGCTGAAGAAGTGCTTTAATGGCATGCTTGATAAACCTGTAGTTTGGAATATACTTTTGACATTCTGGTTCAGGATTTTCACCTGTAGAATATATAGCGTCGTCTAACTAAACTTTCCTTTTGGCCTTTATGCGAAGCATGAAAGATACATTGGGAAGGTATAATCTGCACTCCAGCAATCTCAACAAATTAGATCAACCATCTCTTGAACTGCAGGTATTAGCAAAAGTTTGCAACCTTCTTGATCAATATTTCATCTTCATCATCATTTCTGAAAGTGCCCTTAACGAGAGTATATGTGTCCCTTGCAAATGCTTTTTCCTTCATCATTACAATCCTCTTTTCCTGTTTGACGCCTTGCATGCAAATTGGAAATTTAAGTTTTAATGGAGTGTGCCATGTTCTATTTCAGCTGGAAAACAGTAATCAGATGAGATTGAGCAAGGAAATTGCGGATAAGACCCATCAACTGAGGTCAGTATAATTTTTGTTGTAAAGGAATGTGAAATTTATAGTTACATCGACATACATGACCGTTATAGTTTATTATAACAGGCAGATGAGAGGAGAAGATCTTCAAGGATTAAACATGGATGAATTGCAGCAACTAGAGAAAATGCTTGAATCAGGACTTGCACGCGTTCTCGAGACTAAGGTATGTATATGCTGCTTAATCCGCAAAGCAAAGACTAGCTTGATCTAATTTGGCTATTGTAACAAGTGGTTTGTTCCATATTTCTCGTCAGGGTGAACGTATTACGAATGAGATCTCTGCACTTGAAAAGAAGGTTAGTGCAAGGCATTTGCAATATTTTCAAGTCAAGCCTGGCCATGAACATGCATGCGTGTCTCAGAAGTGCCATCGATTGGTTCCATGCAAAAAAGGCTTAAATTAATGAATGGTTCTGTCCTTGTTGGAGTTTATGCATCCTATAAGTTTCTATTTAGGTTCAAATGGGTTAATTCCTGAACCTTTATTAACTTTCGGAGATTTCCAACTATAGACATTCAATATTGGAAGACGATCGAAACATACTTGAAAATGATATTTCATTTCTTCTTCATATCTGTTTGATGAATTTCCAACTTGATATATATATATATATATATATATATATATATATATATGTGGATAATGCAGGGAGCACAATTGCTGGAAGAGAACAAGCAACTAAAACAGAAAGTAAGTGCAGCTAGTAATTTGCAAACTTCTTACACCCCGAACGTGTTTCTTTCAGCTTTTCAAGTTAATAACATGAGATTATATATTTCGGGCTTTTCAGATGATGACTTTGTATATGGGGAAAAGACCTGTTTTAACAGAGTCGGATACTGCGGTCCAGGAAGAAGGCATGTCATCGGAGTCTGTTACAAATGTTTGCAGTTGCAGCAGTGGCCCTCCATTGGAAGATGATAGCTCTGATACTTCTCTCAAATTAGGGTAAGTAAGCCTATAGAATATTGTTGCAAGACAACGTTCATGCTAAATTTAGACCATTGTGCTTTTATATATATATACATATATATATATATATAAATATATATCCTTGAAAGGTCTGAATTCCGGACAATTTTATGACCAATTCACTTTTGCAGGCTTCCTTTTAGCTGAAGCAGATGAAGAGGAGACGAAGTAGGTTCTTGCATATAGGAAGAGCAGCTAAGGTTGAATCCCTGCAAGGTGTTAGGTGAAATGCGAAAGAACAATATGTAAACATAATGGAAGTTAAAGAATAACTTATTTGTCTGCTATAGAATCTTATTGTCGGTAGTGTTGTTGCTCTATGTTGGGATGTATTTTTCTTACTAAAATCTATAAAAATGAAAAAAAACAAAAACAGTTTTATGCTGTGCAGGTAGGTAGGACGCTTATTAGGTCCTATTAACTTTTTATTATTGATTATTGATATGATATGTTCCCTCTGTTTTTATATATTTATTATATTTTAAAAAGTTTTTGTCTTCTTTTATATTACTTTGAAAAATTAATAAAATCAATAGAGTATTAATTAATTTTTTCTTATTTTATCCCTAAAAATAGAGTATTGTTATGAAAGTAGGTAAATGTAAGTTGTGTAAATTGTCTAAAATGTTAAAATTTGTCGGATGAATAGTACATATCAAATCTGCAGGATGAATAGTGTATATTATTATTTATATATAAAATATTCAAATCGTGGGGTTCACATTTAATTTTCAAAATTTGTATCGTAATTCTTTTGTTTATAAAAGCGTTGATGCGTTTCAATTATTAATCAGTGAGAACACTTCTTTCTTTCGTCTCTTTTTTTTTCTCTTTTTCTCTCTCTTCCTTTTATTCTCTTTTATTTAGATATATTTGTTTCTTATTCCAATTTTAATTAACATACTTTTCACAACATGTTATCAGCACGAGTGTTCTAAAGTGAAGCAAGTTTAAAACTTGGTAAGTTCTTAAGGTTTGATTCCATATAAAAAAAGTTTATTTTATTTAATCTTTTTTTTACACTAGTTAATTCGAATTTTTATTGTGTAAAGATTTACTTCTAAACATTTTTTATACCAGAAGTTGTCAATCTAATTTTGACACCAAAAATTGTCAACCTAATTGAGACCATTCGTTTTAGAATTATGGCAAATATTGAAAAGCCCAAATTCCAAATTTTGGATGTAAGTGGCAATAACTATTTGTTATGGTGTCTCGATATTGAACTGCATCTTCAAGGCCAAGGTCTTGCAGCTACCATTGGTGCAAATGGAAATGCTAATGATAAAGATAAGGCAAATGCTTTGATTTTTATCCGTCGGCATCTAAGTAATAGCCTAAAAGTTCAATATCTATCTGTCCAAGATCCCTTGATCTTGTGGACAAGATTGAAAGAGCGGTATGATCATACCAAAACTGTCATTATGATAGTATTTGTCATCGTTGTGGAATGACTGGTCATTGGTCACGTACCTGTCGTACGGCCAAACATTTGGTTGATCTATACCAAGTATCCCAGAAGGATAAAAGCAAGCATGTTGAGACCCATGTCATTGACCTAACTGAGAATGATGCTGAAGTCAATAAGGTTTTGGTCAATGAAAATTGTCATATTCTTGGCAATGAAAAACCTTTTGAGGTTTCTGATTTCTTTTTATAATGTTGATGAAAATAATAAGTCCCCAGAAATAGATCCTGAGGGTTTTCATCTATGTTTTGCCATATCCTTGTATAATTATGTTACTAAGGAAGATATTAAATAAATATGGTCGTCAAAATCCGTGAGGTCCTGAAGTACCAAAGCGGACAATATCCACAAGCTGTTTATAACATATTTGTTGGTTTATATTTTGTTGGTTTATTCCATATTTGTTAAATTTGTTGGTTTATATATTTTATTCCATATTTGTTGGTTTATATTTTGCATCATATTATTAATTTGTTAAATTTTATGGAACTTGACACCTGAAGTTGTCAAGATAAATGCAAATGGGACACATTGAGAAAAAGGAAGATATATGTTTGCTTGATAGTGCTACAACGCATACTATACTTTGTGGCAAACACTTTTTCTCAAATGTGACATTGCGCAAGGCAAATGTTCAGACAATATCTGGTCCTGTTAATATTATAGATGACTATGGGACTGCCACAGTTATTTTGCCAAATGGCACAACATTGTATCTTGAAGATGCATTGTTGAGCGGTAGATCAAAAAGAAATCTACTTAACTATAAAGATGTACGCCGTAATGGGTACCATCTAGAAACAGTTAATGAGCAAAATAAGGAATTTCTTTGCATCACTTCTTACAAGATGGGCCAGAAGACCATCCATGAGAAGCTGAAAGCTTCTAGTATGGGATTATATTATGTCCCAATACGAGCTATAGAATCATATGCTACGATGCCCTAGAAACTAATGAACCTTAATGTGTTCGGACTTTGGCATGATTGCCTTGGTCATCCAGGAGCTACAATGATGCCAAGAATCCTTAAAAATACTCGTGGAAACCCTTTAAAAGATACAAAGGTGTTGTTGCCCAAAGATTACATTTGTGAATCTTGTTCACAAGGAAAGCTTATTACTAAACCTTTCATGACAAAGGTTGATTATGAATCCCCTTCATTCTTGCATAGAATACAGGGTGATATCTATGGGCCGATTCAGCCAGCAAGTGGACCATTTAGATATTTCATGGTACTAGTGGATATATCCTGTAGATGGTCCCATGTTTGCCTATTATCAACGCGCAATATGAACTTTATTGATGAGGACAAAGCTCCCATCCTCAGCGTGGGGTCATGCTGTTTTACATGCTGCATCTTTAATTAGATTGCGCCCCACTACTTCTCATTTGTATTCCCCCCTTCAGTTAGTCTTGGGCCAGGAGCCAGACATTTCATATCTTCGCACCTTTGGTTGCGCAGTACAAGTGCCTGTAGCACCACCGCAAAGGACCAAAATGGGTCCCCAACGCCGTTTGGGCATTTATGTTGGGTTTGATTCACCGTCTATTATTCGGTTCCTTGAACCATTGACGGGTGATTTATTTACCGCTAGATTTACGGATTGTCATTTTGATGAGACAATATTCCCATCACTTGGGATACCAAAAGCTTCCACATATGAAAAGCAGAAAAATGTTGAGATTTTCTCATGGAATGAGAAAAGTTTGTCTCATTTAGACCCAAGAACACCTGAATGTGAAAATGAGGTGCAACGATTGATCCATTTACAAGCTATTGCAAATCAAATGCCTGATGCATTTAATGAGACTGCTAAAGTTACAAAGTCTCATATCCCAGCTGCGAATGTTCCAGCTAGGATAAATGTTCCTAAAGAACCACTCGAAATGGATCTAAATGTCCCGCGCTTGAAGTGTGGTAGACCGATGGGATCAAAAGACATTGTTCCTCGAAAATGAAGGGGGAGGAATTTAGAATCTGCTCCAAATGAGCATAATTCTGCTCCAAATGAGTATAATTATGCTCCAAATGAGCACATTAATCTTTCTCGAGGAAAGCAAATTGCACCTGAAGTGCCACAACATAATATTCAAAGATAGCATATTGCCCCTGAAGTGGCACAAGTTCATGAGCATATTGCCCATGAAGTGGTATAAACCCATGAAAAGATCACCAACCTTGGGAATACTGAAATTTCCATCAGTTATCATAATGAGATATGGGATCGAAATGAGATAATCATCAATGATGCATTTGCTCTCTCAGTTGCTCATGAGATTATGAATGATGATTATGAACCTCGGTCAATAACCGAATGCCGTCATAGGCAAGATTGGCCTAAATGGGAGGAAGCAATCCAAGCTGAATTGACTTCCCTTGCCAAACGTAATGTTTTTGGGCCTATTACTAAAACCCCCGACAATGTAAAACCTTTTGGATACAAATGGGTCTTTGTCCGGAAATGAAATGAGAAAAATGAGATCGTGAGGTATAAAGCCCGACTCGTAGCCCAAGGTTTCCTGCAGAGGCCTGGGATAGATTATGATGAAACATATTCACCAGTAATGGATATAGTTACCTTTCGTTTCCTTATAAGTTGGGTTGCCCAAGAAAATTTTGAAAAGCGTATTATGGACGTTGTGACGGCATACTTATATGGTTCATTAGATTATTATATCTATATGAAAATTCCCGAAGGTTTCAAAATGCCTGAAGCATACACTCCCCGCAACTTATTCTCAATAAGGTTGCAAAGATCTTTATATGGGTTAAAGCAATTCGGCCGCATGTGGTACCAACGGTTAAGTGAATACCTGACTAAGGAAGGGTACATAAATGATCCCATCTGCCCATGCGTGTTTATTAAAAGATCTGAAACCGGATTTGCTATTATAGCAGTTTATGTCGACGACATGAATTTAATTGGGACTCCTGAAGAGTTATCTGAAACTGTTGAATATTTGAAAAAGGAGTTTGAGGTTAAAGATTTGGGTAAAACCAAACTATGCCTTGGTCTAGAGCTTGAGCACAAAAAGAATGGAATATTTGTCCATCAGTCAGTATACACTGAGAGATTGCTAAGACGTTTTAACATGGACAAGGCTCACCCATTGAGCACCCCTATGGTTGTAAGGTCTCTTGACCCCCAAGAGGATCCGTTTCGTCCTAAAGAATCTGGTGAGGATATACTTGGTCCTAAAGTACCATACCTCAATGCAATCGGGGCTTTAATGTACTTGACACAGTGCACGAGACCAGATATCGCTTTTGAGGTAAATTTGTTGGAACGTTTCAGTTCTGAGCCAACCCGGAGACATTGGAATGGGATTAAACATATCTTCCGTTGTCTCCGAGGAACCATTGATTTGGGGTTATTCTATTCTAAGAATACTACTAACTCTGGTTTAGTAGGTTATGCTGATGCAGGATATAAATCTGATCCGCACAGAGCTCGCTCCCAAACCGGTTATCTATTTTGCTATAATGACACAGCCATTTCTTGGCGTTCCACTAAGCAAACACTAGTTGCTACATCTTCCAACCACTCTGAAATTATTTCCCTCTATGAGGCCGGAAGAGAGTGTGTCTGGTTAAGATCAATGATAGCACACATTCATAATGCTAGTGGATTCAAACCGGTGATAGATTCTCCTACTATAATTTATGAGGATAATGCTGCTTGTGTTGCACAAGTCAGGGGAGGATATATTAAAGGTGATTAGACCAAGCACATCTCGCCGAAATTTTTCTATACTCATGAACTCCAGGAAAGTCGACAAGTTGATGTTAAACAGATTCGCTCCGTCAATAATCTTGCAGATTTATTTACCAAATCTTTGCCAACATCAACATTTGAGAAATTAGTTTATGGCATTGGTATGCGGCGAGTCAGTAAAATGCAAGATTGAATTCCCCATAAGTGGAAAATTTAGATGCTCCAGAAGTAGCAGTTTGTTCTATCTCAGGGGGAGTGATTATGGACATAAGTGCACTGTACTCTTTTTTCCTTCTGTCCGGTTTTTGTCCCACTGGGTTTTTCCGGCTTAAGGTTTTTAATGAAGCAGTAATAGCACGTCCAATCAAGCCACTGAAGTTGGCCTACCTATATTGTCCTGAAGACAAATAGATTGTCTTGAAGACAAGCACATATTGTCCTGAAGACATATTGGACGGACTTAATTGTATTGTACTCTTTTTCCCTTATGTTCGGTTTTTTCCCATTGGGTTTTTCTGACTTAAGGTTTTTAACGAGGCAGTACACGTCCAAATTTTAATAGTGGCATTTGTTTAAGGGGGAGTGTTATTAAAGTGGACAAATGCAAGTTGTGCAAATTGTCTAAGATGTGAAAATCTGCAGGATGAATAGTGCATATTACTATTTATATATAAAATATTCAAACCGTGGGGTCCACATGCAAAATTTTCAAAATTTGCACAGTAATTCTTTCGTTTATAAAAGCGCTGATGCACTTCAATTATTAATCAGTGAGAACACTTCTTTCTTTCGTCTCTCTTTTTTTCTCTCTTTCTCTCTCTCTTCCTTTTATTCTCCTTTGTTCAGATATACTTGCTTCTTGTTCCAATTTTAATTAACATACTTTCCACAACAAGTATTAATTAATTTTTTTCTACTTTATCCTTAATAAATTGAGAAGAGGAACTAATAGAGAGAGGTTAAACATTAAAATTAAATAGAGATATTAGGTAAAGTAAAAATAGAGTAGATATTAGGTAAAAGTAAAAATAGAGTAACATTGAAAATTATGATGTATTTTAATAAAATTAATGTTAATAACTAATTTTAATTATTTTTATTAATATATGTGATTCTGTTAAATATGATATATAAAGACATACGAAGCAATATGGTAAGTGATTTTTTCTCCCCTGAAAATATTGATATATGATTATTCGTGGGAGGGAGCATGCGATTTGGTAGAAGTTGTAATAAAAGTATGGCTAGTTAGTATAAATGTTGTTGGCAATTAGAAATAAATTTATATGAATAAATATTGTAATTTATGAAAGAACAAATAAGATGTTGCAAATATAATAGTAAAGTACTAAGACTATGTTTGAGAGACCAGTTCAGTGCGTTTGGTAGCCAAACTGGCTTCAAAGTAGCCTAGTGTTGCCTCCAATCTGTTGGAGTTTGCCAATGTAGCAAGCACTCAAACGCACTGGGACCAAAATTTTCATTGGGACCAAAATTTTCAAAGTAGCTTTAGCTCCATGTAGGGAATTATTTTTCGCACTAGTTCTCATCCTTTTTTTTCTAGCTTTTTGTTAAAAGAATTTTTTTTTATTAATTATTATCTTTTTTTGTCATTTTATTTTTTCATCTCACTATCGTCGTTGTTTTCGTCTAACACCTATTTTCTCATCGTTAATATCACCATTACAATTTTAATCTCACATGGACAAAAATCCCCTGCCCCAATTTTGTGCCCCACTCCATACCCCATGCACCAAATTCTGCCACCTGTTATATTCACTTAATTCTCCTTCCTCACCCACAAACGTCTGTCAACCCATAAACGTCTGTCAACTCATACACCGTTAGCTTTTTCTTAAATGTCTATCAACAAAAGTTTAGACTTTCAAAATGGGTTTTTGAATAAACAATTCAGCGAGGACAGAACAAAGAAAAAGTAATCGCCGCCGTAAGAGAAGTAAACAATTCTTCTCCTTGAGACAAAATCCAAAAAGAACAGAACAAAGAAAAGGGAATCGCTGCTGCGAGAGAAATTTGAAAAAAAAATTGGCAAAAAACCCAGAAGTTAGCGAGCAGGTGAATGAATCAGAAATCTTCTAGGTGAATTATCTAGGTGAATGATGCCGTTGTTGAATATCTTCCGGATGAGCAAACTGGATAATCGAGAAGAGGGTGTGTAGACACCCTTTTTTTATTATTATTATTTTTTTTCTACCTTTCTTGTTTTCTTTATTTATTTGATTTATTTGAATTTTTAAAAAAAAAAAAAGTGTGAAAATCTGCCGGATGAATAGTACAGCCGCCGTATGAACAGTACCGCCGCCGAATGAACAGTGCAGCCGCCGAATGAACAGTAATTATTTCGTTTATAAATAGAAGAATGAGAATGAAGAGAAGGGGGGAGGGAGATCGCTTCTGATCGTTTCTTTATTTTTTCTCTTTCTCTCTTTCTCTCCTTTGTTCATATTTGCTTCTTGCTTCAATTTTAATTAACATATCTTCCACAACAGAAAACAGTTTCTGAACGTGTTATTATATTCAGGAGGGGAATGAGATGGTTGAGTTTCCGGCAACGGAGGTTTGCAATTCTTGATGGTTTAAGAGATTGTAATTAGTTGACAGCTGCAAAAGGTTTCATTCCGGGAAAAGCAGAGATCGATATCTCATCAAAGAAGGGTGGTTGTGACGGAAATCTAAGAAAAAAGGAAGAAAAGGGGTTTCAAGAGAGTCAAAACGTGAGTTCGTTCTGCGTGTGGGGTATATTCTTCTAACCTGTTGAGTTTAGTTGCATATGGGTTTGATTTTATACTTATTGTGGGACTCTGTTTTGTTTACAATGTGTTTAGCACTTTGCTGATGCCATGTCCTTTGGTTAATAATTGAATTGAAATTTTTTTTTTGAGTATTTGGTGGACTTTTGAATAGTTTTGATTGAGTATTTTCCTTGTTACTAATTTGGGTACATTTATCCATGCTTATTGGGCTATAATTGACAGATACCTGTCTCTGTTTTGATTATTGTATTTGGATTTTGGGATCTGTCATCATACTAGATTAATTTTTTTTATATTTTGTTGGGTGTCTCTGTTTGTATTAGTTCATCCGGCTTTTGATTGTTGATTTACGTGGATTGTTTTTAATTAATTCAAGTATGATGCCATGTCCTTTAATTAATTCAAGTATGATATTTTAAAAATTAGGGCTCATACATTTTTTATATATGCCTAATATATTTCTTGTGCTAACCCATTCTCTTGGTTTATTTTGTTCCATCACTTCATGCATTTAGAAATTAGGACATTGTTTTCGTAAAATTCATGTGCATGGAAAGCCGGAGGGTGTCTCGGAAGTACGAGATGCTCAAGGGTCTACCAAGATAGAAATTTCTCTGAGTTTCTCACCGGAAGTACGGTGGAGATTTAAGGGAACTTTTATCCCTTCAAAAACCACAAAAAAATGAATTTTCTTCATTCAATTTTATCAAAATCACATGCATATCATGTTTATTTTTCCATCAAATATTCAAGGTTTTCTTTAATTAATGTCAATTTTCAAAAACCAAAAAAAAAATGTTTTCTTTCAAAATCCCCCTTATCAGCAAAAGGAATTTCAATTCCGACATAATTTTCAAAATACAGAAATGGCTTTTTAAGAAAATCTCAAACTTAATCAATAGTTGAGGTTTTCTTTTTAAAAAACTAAACTTTGGTTAATTTCTTTAATCAAGGTTTTAAAAATGAGATCCAAAAATGAAAGGAATTTAATTATTCCAACATTATCTTCAAAAAAACCAAAAAATGTTTTGAAATATTTCAATTAGACCTTTACATTGGAGTCTTTCTAATTAAACCTTTTTTAAAATCTTGCCTTTAATCAAAATCCGTCTGTCAATAAAAGGAATTTGATAATTCCGACATTAATTTCAAAAATCCAAAAATATTTTTTGAAAGATTTCAATTCAGTCATTAATAATTGGAGTCTTTCCAAATTCAATCCAATTTTGTTTAAAACTCAAATTTTTCTTTAACAAATTATGGATTTTTAACTTTTGATTTTAAAGCTTATTTTTGGAAAGTTCTCAATTCGGTTATTCAACGTTGAGACCTTCCTTTTATTTTTTTTTTCTTTTTCACGGATCTCATTAAATTGAATTTTCTTAAAGGGTGAACTAACCCATATCAAAAGGAGTTCTACTCCGACATTTGTAGATTCTTTATTTTAGTTTATTTTATTTTATTTCAGTTCAAAAGAAACATTTTTGTTATTAACCCTAAAACGAATTTTCACAATGCTTTATGGTACCGATTTCCGGGCATTTCGGGGGTGCTAATCCTTCCTCGAGCGTAACGGACTCCCGAACCCAAAATCTGTTTTCGTAGACCAATACTTATTTGACCTAAGGTAATCTTTGTAGATTATGTTAGGTTAAATGGAGTCAAAACAGGTGGCTAACCTACCTAAATCAAATGGTTAGTGGCGACTCCTTTTTTTTCTTGTTTTCAAAATCCTTTTCATTTCTTTAAAATTCCCGTCGGGCGGTTTTTTTAGACGTTTCGACAGATTGGCGACTCCACTGGGGAGCTTTTTTTTAAGAGAGTCAAGCCATTTTTGAAAAAGTCTTGTTTTCGATTTAGGGTTAATTTTGAAATGTTTTCAAGGTGCAATGTCATTCATGCGCATTCATTGACTTGACCAAATTCAAATGAGCTGTTTTTGCACCTTACATCTGCATCACTAAGTTTTTTTTTCAAATTGCATTGTGCACCTTACATTTGTACCATTAAACTTTTTCCAAATTGCATTTTGCACCTCAAATTGCATCAATAAAACTTTTCAAAATTGCATTTTACACCTCAAATTGCATCAATAAAACTTTTCAAATTTACATTTTCGACCTCATATTATTTGATTCATTGCATTATATTATATGTATATTATATCAGCATGATCTTGCTTTCCTTGTACATATTTGTATATCCTTTGTTTGATTTTCAATTTTCCTATGTTTATGTCTGGCATGCTTATTCTCTGTTCTCTGTTCATGTATATATTGTGTACATCTTGTATGCCAATCTTTGCTTTTAATTGCCTGTATCTTGTATATACTTCTTGCCTGTTTCCCTGCCCTTTATTTCTTGTATGTATTCCATGTCTATTTTCTATTCTTTATTTTGTTTATATATTTATTCCTTTGAATTGGACTAACCGTTTATTTGATTTGTTGATAGTATTTTCCTCTCTATCTTCATGTTCTGTTGAGCATCATGTGGTGAAAGGTGGTTGGTAAAGGTAAAGTTTATCCCACACACAACACTAAACATATCATAAGAGCCTCCGGAAGTACGGACTCTTTTCCCTTTAGACGGAGCGCGAACGTATCGTCTCCACCCCATCTTGTCCGATGGGTACCCGTGTCTAGAACCTTAAATCAGCATATAGAAACCTTGTGAGGAATCCCAGCCTAGTTAGAGCCAAACCTTTCAAAACTTAAGTAGGGCCGAACCTCTCGAGAAAAAACCGGTTTCCTAGGACACGAGGAGAAACGCCTTCTAACCTTTATCAACTCCTTTCATTTCATACTATTATGTATATATTCTGTTATGATATGCTAATTGTTTCTTGTTTCTTTGTCTTGTCGTCTATGTTTTCCACTCGCATCACATGCATCTCATTTCGGGGGTTTATCCATGGTAAATTTACTATAAAGGAAACCAGTCATGGCAGAAGATGGAAAGGTAGTACATGTGGGAGTGATAGAGGGCCCTGATTTTAATTGGAAGAAAACTTTGAGTTTGCTTGAGTTGCCAGAGTTGAAAGATTGTCTGCCCGAAGATCATCCTCCCCAATTGCCAAGTAGAGTTGACATGGACCTCACCCAGAATGATTTCACCAAGCTAAAGCAGTTATGGTTAAAGGTTGGTCCTAGTGGTCAAAGGCGTTTGAAGGAGCTTTACGGAGATATTGCTTCGTTACTTTATATAAAGGTGGAAGAAAAGTTGATTAAAGGGGCATTGTACTTCTGGAATCCATCATATCGTTGTTTCACTTTTGGAAGACACGAGGAAGATTCTACGGAGGGGAAGTATGATATGGTACCTACTGTTGAAGAATATGGGGACATGTTAATGATAAAAAAGAAGTTAGACAAAGTATTCTGGCCATGGGTGCAACATCTGAAGATTCTAGTTAAAATGTTAGAGGTTGACTTGGAAGAGTTGCGACGACATATGGACGGAGATTATGTACAAGCCAACTTGCTAATGAACTTTGTGGATAAAAACTACCAGACGGAAAAGGGTCTTGACATTTTAGCCCTTCTGATTTATGGATTGGTTCTTTTTCCTAAACGGCTACAATATGTGCATCGTTCGGTGCTATCTCTTTTCATTAGCCTGAAACACCAAGTTGATCCGTCTACATCCATATTGGCAGAAACTATCCGAGCCCTAAATTCTTGTAGAAAGGGAGGAGGAAGATTTGAAGCATGTGCTCAATTACTCATTGTCTGGTTCAAGAGCCATTTTGGGTACAAGAAGAATCCATGGATGTCGTTTAATGATGAAGATAATAAGAGGCCTATAGGGATCTATGGCATACTTCCATGGCCATCAGAAGTGAAAGAAGAAAGAGAGTGGGTTGAATGGTTTAGAAATCTTGAGAATGATCAAATATCATGGAAGCCGAGATGGATGCCTTCAAGAGATACTCCTTATCTACATGCCAAAGTACCTTGGGTTCCTTTAGTTGGATTGTGGGGAACCATCAGTCATTCACCCTTATTAGTCAGAAGGCAGTTTGGGTCTGAACAGACTATTCCGCTCATTTCTGGTCTAAACAAGTTAGATTTTCAACATGACAATTCGGAGCAATACAAGAAAGCCATCGAATGGGGAGAACTTTACAAAAGGGTGCTCAAAGAAGATAAAGGTAGTTACACGGAAGATGTGGTACCCGAATATCCGGAATGGCATAAGAAACGGGTGAAAGACATTCTGATCCCACCATCATTTGACCCAGCTAATCCTGCAATGGAAGGGCCAGAAGATAAAATGGAAAGATTGGAGATTGAGAACAGAAGACTCAGAGAAGGGGTGGCAATGACTGAATTGACGCAAGAATGTGAACAACTGAAGTGGGTAATCCATGCGTTAGAAGACAAGCTGAAAAAGAAAAGGATGAAGAAAAGAGGATGGCTTCAGGCTATAGAAAGAGCACAAGAAGACAGTAGGGAGATGAAAAAAGTGGCGGATGGTTGGAAGGCAGAAGCAATTAGTAAAGGCAATGAGGCTTCAAAACTCAGGGACACCAAAGAGGATGCTAACAAGCGTCTGACCAATGCTCGAGTCCAATATGCTGAAATTCAGTACAAGAGAAATGAGCTGAAAAGCGAAAGAGATGAGCTGAAGAGAAGGAAAGATCAACTAAAGAATGAAAGAGATGAACTGAAGAATGAGAACGATCAGTTGAAGAATGAAAGGGATGGGTTGAAAAACAAGGAAGAGGGAATGAAGAAAGCCGAGGAAGAGCAAAGTCGCATACAACGATTTTTGGTGAAAAGGAATGAAGATTTAGAGCGTCAAGTCAAGGAGCTTTCAAAGAAGTTGAGCCAGTAACGGGTTAGGGAGCATTAGTGATGCAAAGTTAATATAGAGACAAGAGCTGCTGTGATTTGTGAATGCTTTAAATTGTAGTTGATGAAAATGGCAAGGCGTTGATATGGGATTGAAACTACTCTTTCAACTTTTGAAATGATTAGTTATCTTTAATAGTAAATTTGTTATGGATGGATCCCTATTGCATTTCTTTATATATTAACTCACTTGTCTTGCCTTTTTGTTTTCCTTTCCTCTATCTCTGCATCCCATTTCATTATAGAATCTATCCACAAGAAAGAAACCATAAAAAGAGATTGATCATGACCGGTGGACAAGGTCAGAATAAGCGACAACAACAAGTTCTCATTGATGGATTCCATGAGTAGCAATAGAATCAGACTCTGATGCTTATGCCCAAGGGCATTGGAAGGATTTCAAGGGCTTTGTTTTATACATCTTGCACCAGAAGTAATAAAATGATGAGTTTTCATATTAGTCCTAGGAGTGCATGGTCTTAGCAATTTCCTTGTACATTTTTGCTTAGAAAGCCATTGCATTTCATTTCATCGATACATATGCTCATGCATTTATTCAATCATTTCCATCAAGGTTCATTTAACAGGGGCATCCCTTTCGTGGCAACTTCAGGCCAGTCAATTGCAAGTTACAGAGTTCTACGGACAGTATGCCAAGCAGGGGCAATTTCTAATCCTTTTCACTCTTGTACATAATGTTACTTTTTCTTAGTGTTGTACATAGTGCCACTTGAAAGCATTAACTTTTAGATATTTGAATTTTAAAGGGTAAACTTTAGATTTCGAAAATCATGTCATGGTGTTTTAATTTGGATTTTCATTGTAAATATTGACTTCTTTTGGATTACATGCCTTTTTGGAATAAATGATTTGTGTTATCCATTTTCCATTGTCACATTTGAAAATTAAAAAAAAAAAGAGAAGAAGTGAAATTTTTTGAGAAATAAAAAAAAAGGATCTCCTAAAAAGTTGGTAATTACTTTCAGAAGTAATTCTTAACAAGTCTTTCAAACCATCTTTCTTGCCATTCATTGTCATTTGAATAAAATCTCAAAAATTGAGACTCGAAATAAAAATGAGGCATAAACCTTGGAAACCATTTGAGAGAGTCAATATTCTTCGTCTGGATAATGAACAGAAATGATTGTTTAACAAGATGCTTGCCTAACTCTAAAAAGTGACATTTTGATATGTGTCAAAACTGCACCAGAATTTTGAATTCATTGCTTCCTTGTCTTGAAATCAACCATGTTCTTTGAATTCATAATGCCCATATGCTTCCCAATTTCCTTGAAACTCAAAAGTGACTGAAATGAATGACTTTTGAACACATTACCTTCTTGTTTCAAAATGAGCTCACTTTGATTTTCTTGAAAATAAGTAACCTTTGCTACCAAGGTGTTCATTCAGCCACCTTTGGGGACAAAATGATCAGAAAGACCAAAGTCACTTTGTAAGGTCCCGATACCTCTTTGCTATTGAGACAAATTGCTCAGATTGTTTGCCTTAGTTATAATTTGAAAAGGGTGGAAATGTCATTTTTTTTTCTCATGATGAAAAAAAAAAAAGGAAAAAGAATAAAAAGAAGAAAGTTGATTGCATCATCATGCACGTGATATTTTAGGATTTTGAACAAAGTTTTCAAAAGCTTTCAAAAAAAATTATTATTGTTTTTCAAAGTAACATTTTTCTAAGGAATTGTTTTTTGATGAAGATAGCCATACTTGAGAAGACAAATGGCCATTTTTCATATCCCCTTCACTTTGAGCAAAATTATCCATTGCTGTCCCCTTTGAGCCTAAATGAATTTTCTTTCTAATGAACCTAATCAAGGGTCACCCCTCACACTGGGGGCAAATGCAAAGAAAGCATTCGAGCAAAGGATGGAAGAAATCTTGCACATGGTCTAAAGAAATGACGCCTCAAAATGATGAAGAATTGCTTGATAAGAATAGCCTTGAACTCATGTTGTCAAAAAAAAAAAGAAAAAAAGAAGAAAAAAAAAAGAAAAAAAGAAGAAAAGAAAGAAATGACAAAGACTAATGGGATAGAGGCAAATGAGAAATCAAGCACGAAAAAAAAAGAATTCTTCATATGGCCGAAAAGTGACCCTTGATTCAGTTTCCCTGAAATACTTTTTGGGCCTATTTATCCTTTCTTTCTTAACCCTCAACCGTGGCCTACATTACGTGCCTTGAAAAGTCCATTTTGATCGAGTGTGGATACTTTAATTGAGAAGCATTGCTTTAGAAGAATGGGTCTTTTACACTGAACCATTTTTTTCAAAAGACTGTTTGAATGAATTTTGAATTTTCATGTGCATGATGAGACGATCATTGAGAAAAAAAAAAGAACAAGAAATGAAATGATGTGGCTCTAGGGTGAAAACTCGAAAGGGCAGTTTAAAGCAAAAATGAGAATTCATGAGATCACCTGAGATTTTACTAAGACAGCAAAGTGAGTTTTAGAAATGAGCAATACCGCTTGGGGCATCCAAAAATGATAAACCCCATAAGATGAGATATCTTTTTGAACTCTGAATATGGAAAATTGGGTCACACCTCTCTTTGATACCAATCTCACAAAATCTCAAGCCTTTCATGTCCAAATTTCGACTCATATCAAGATTGTCAAGTTAAGAGATTAAGCAAGTATCAACTTGATCTTGTTTTCAAGTCAGATTTTTTTTTAAAAAAAAAAATTGTGAAGGGATATTGGAATTCTCTCTTTCATGAGACAATAAATAGCCTCTTTTGGAACCCACCACTGTTGAAACCCACTTAGGAATTTAAAATAGCCTGTTCACCTTCAAGGATATTCTGAAAAGCAATCACCAACTTTCAAGAGATCTGAATTTCAAAAGATGAACAATAGATATTTGAATGCTTTGCAATTTGATGAAGAGTGCTTAAGTGTAAAACAACTTTTGATCATTATCAAGTTCATTGATTTAGATGTGAAATTGAAATTTGACTTGATGCACATATGAATTTTGAACCTTTATTGATGTCTATGTCAGGAAAAATTCAAGATGTGAATGGGGCAAAGGGGAATGCCAAAGAAAATCAAAATCAGGACCAAAGATAGACTCAAGCTCTATTGACTGAACAAAAGGACTGAGTGTTGGGCCAAACGGCAAAAACAGGGAAGTTCAATGAGTATCACTCTCCTTTTAATTTCAACTTTGAATCAGGCATACATGCATCCATGCATCCATGCACGTGACATCTTACATGCATTAGAAGTTCATGATGTTTTCCTTAGAAAGAAATTAATGAAAAATGATGATTATGGCATGAGGAGAATGAATGGAAATGACAAGCCTTTGAAAAGGAAATTCAATCATTTGAGATCACGACTATAGTTTCATCTAGAGACCAAATCATGGCTCTTGATTCATTCTGAGACCTATCGTAGGTTCTCGAGATTCATAAGGTTCACTGAGGGACCGAATCACGGCTCTCGTTTCATTTTAGTGACCGAATCATGGCACTTGTTTTCCCTTTCATAGGATCATTATGTTTCATTCCCCCTTCCATGGGATTTCTTCAAGTTATTTTCCCTTTCACGGGATCATTATGTTTCATCTCCCCTTCCATGGGATCTCTTTAGGTTATGTACCCTTCCAAAGGATCTTTGCATTACAATTGCCCTTCCAGGGGATCTTTACAATTTCGTCTTCCTTCCATGGGACATCTATATTTCACATTCCCTTCTGTGGGATCTCTCTGGCCCTTCCATGAGATTTTTGCAAAATTAAGTCATGGCTTTTTGATTCAATTAGAGACCAAATCATGGCTCTTATTTCATTTTGAGACCTAATTTAGGTTTTCATAGTTTAATTCATTCATTTAGTGACCGAATCACGGCACTCATTTCATTTAAGAGACCAAGTCATGGCTCTTGTTTCATTTTGAGACCTAAGTTAGGTTCTCTCGGTTTAATTTATTCATTGGGAGACCGAATCACGGCTCTCGTTGCAGTTAGTGACCGAATCACGGCACTCATTTCATTTAAGAGACCAAGTCATGGCTCTTGTTTCATTTTGAGACCTAATTTAGGTTCTCGAAGTTTAATTTATTCATTGGGAGACCGAATCACGGCTCTCGTTTCATTTAGTGACCGAATCACGGCACTTATTTCATTTGAGAGACTAAATAATGGCTCTTATTACATTTTGAGACCTAATCTAGGTTCTCACAGTTTATTTGGTTTATTGAGAGACCAAGTCATGGCTCTTGTTTCGTTCCGAGACCTAATGTAGGTTCTCGAAGTTCAGTTAGTTTATTGGGAAACCGCATTGCAGCTCTCATCGCAGTTAGTGACCGAATCACGGCACTTATTTCATTTAAGAGACCGAATCAGGGATCGTTTCATCTAGGGATCGTTTCATCTAGGGACCAATTCATGGCTCTTGTTTCACTTTGAGGCCTAGCTTAGGTTTTCAAAATTCATTTAGTTCATTAGTGACCGAATCACGGCTCTCGTTTCATTTTAGTGACCGAATCACGGCACTTGTTCCATTTTTTTTTTTTTTTTTTTTTTTTAAAAAAAGATCGAATCATGGCTCTCATTTCATTTAGAGATCATGTCATGGTTCTTGATTTAGTCGAAGACTTAGCTTAGGTTCTGAAGATTCATTTAGTTTGGTGGGAGACCGAATCACGGCTCTCGTTTCATTTATAGACCAATTGATGGCATTTGATTCGTTTAGAAACCAAGTTTTGACTTTTGAAAAATTCCAAAAAACACATGGTGTCTACGTCTTGGACCGTTTCCTAATTATCTTGAAGTAAACTTCAAGGTTCTTAAAAAACGCTCCAAGAGGGGCAACTGTAGACACCCTTTTTTTATTATTATTATTTTTTTTCTACCTTTCTTGTTTTCTTTATTTATTTGATTTATTTGAATTTTTAAAAAAAAAAAAAGTGTGAAAATCTGCCGGATGAATAGTACAGCCGCCGTATGAACAGTACCGCCGCCGAATGAACAGTGCAGCCGCCGAATGAACAGTAATTATTTCGTTTATAAATAGAAGAATGAGAATGAAGAGAAGGGGGGAGGGAGATCGCTTCTGATCGTTTCTTTATTTTTTCTCTTTCTCTCTTTCTCTCCTTTGTTCATATTTGCTTCTTGCTTCAATTTTAATTAACATATCTTCCACAACAGAAAACAGTTTCTGAACGTGTTATTATATTCAGGAGGGGAATGAGATGGTTGAGTTTCCGGCAACGGAGGTTTGCAATTCTTGATGGTTTAAGAGATTGTAATTAGTTGACAGCTGCAAAAGGTTTCATTCCGGGAAAAGCAGAGATCGATATCTCATCAAAGAAGGGTGGTTGTGACGGAAATCTAAGAAAAAAGGAAGAAAAGGGGTTTCAAGAGAGTCAAAACGTGAGTTCGTTCTGCGTGTGGGGTATATTCTTCTAACCTGTTGAGTTTAGTTGCATATGGGTTTGATTTTATACTTATTGTGGGACTCTGTTTTGTTTACAATGTGTTTAGCACTTTGCTGATGCCATGTCCTTTGGTTAATAATTGAATTGAAATTTTTTTTTTGAGTATTTGGTGGACTTTTGAATAGTTTTGATTGAGTATTTTCCTTGTTACTAATTTGGGTACATTTATCCATGCTTATTGGGCTATAATTGACAGATACCTGTCTCTGTTTTGATTATTGTATTTGGATTTTGGGATCTGTCATCATACTAGATTAATTTTTTTTATATTTTGTTGGGTGTCTCTGTTTGTATTAGTTCATCCGGCTTTTGATTGTTGATTTACGTGGATTGTTTTTAATTAATTCAAGTATGATGCCATGTCCTTTAATTAATTCAAGTATGATATTTTAAAAATTAGGGCTCATACATTTTTTATATATGCCTAATATATTTCTTGTGCTAACCCATTCTCTTGGTTTATTTTGTTCCATCACTTCATGCATTTAGAAATTAGGACATTGTTTTCGTAAAATTCATGTGCATGGAAAGCCGGAGGGTGTCTCGGAAGTACGAGATGCTCAAGGGTCTACCAAGATAGAAATTTCTCTGAGTTTCTCACCGGAAGTACGGTGGAGATTTAAGGGAACTTTTATCCCTTCAAAAACCACAAAAAAATGAATTTTCTTCATTCAATTTTATCAAAATCACATGCATATCATGTTTATTTTTCCATCAAATATTCAAGGTTTTCTTTAATTAATGTCAATTTTCAAAAACCAAAAAAAAAATGTTTTCTTTCAAAATCCCCCTTATCAGCAAAAGGAATTTCAATTCCGACATAATTTTCAAAATACAGAAATGGCTTTTTAAGAAAATCTCAAACTTAATCAATAGTTGAGGTTTTCTTTTTAAAAAACTAAACTTTGGTTAATTTCTTTAATCAAGGTTTTAAAAATGAGATCCAAAAATGAAAGGAATTTAATTATTCCAACATTATCTTCAAAAAAACCAAAAAATGTTTTGAAATATTTCAATTAGACCTTTACATTGGAGTCTTTCTAATTAAACCTTTTTTAAAATCTTGCCTTTAATCAAAATCCGTCTGTCAATAAAAGGAATTTGATAATTCCGACATTAATTTCAAAAATCCAAAAATATTTTTTGAAAGATTTCAATTCAGTCATTAATAATTGGAGTCTTTCCAAATTCAATCCAATTTTGTTTAAAACTCAAATTTTTCTTTAACAAATTATGGATTTTTAACTTTTGATTTTAAAGCTTATTTTTGGAAAGTTCTCAATTCGGTTATTCAACGTTGAGACCTTCCTTTTATTTTTTTTTTCTTTTTCACGGATCTCATTAAATTGAATTTTCTTAAAGGGTGAACTAACCCATATCAAAAGGAGTTCTACTCCGACATTTGTAGATTCTTTATTTTAGTTTATTTTATTTTATTTCAGTTCAAAAGAAACATTTTTGTTATTAACCCTAAAACGAATTTTCACAATGCTTTATGGTACCGATTTCCGGGCATTTCGGGGGTGCTAATCCTTCCTCGAGCGTAACGGACTCCCGAACCCAAAATCTGTTTTCGTAGACCAATACTTATTTGACCTAAGGTAATCTTTGTAGATTATGTTAGGTTAAATGGAGTCAAAACAGGTGGCTAACCTACCTAAATCAAATGGTTAGTGGCGACTCCTTTTTTTTCTTGTTTTCAAAATCCTTTTCATTTCTTTAAAATTCCCGTCGGGCGGTTTTTTTAGACGTTTCGACAGGGTGATTGGGCATCGAAATCTGATATAGGAAAGCTTGAAAAAGGATAATCGAGAAGAGGTTGATTGGGCATCGAAATTTGATATAGGAAAGCTTGAAAAAGGATAATCGAGAAGAGGGTGATTGGGCATCGAAATCTGAAAAATGGCATTGAAGTTTCTGAACAAGAAAGGATGACACACGGGAAGCTTGAGGACTATAGAAAACGTGTGGAAGGGGAAGTAGAAGCATGAAGCTGAGCAGAAGAAATTGGAAGAGCTTCGCAAGCAGATCCAAGAGGAGAGGGAGCGCTCTGAGTTCTGTCTTCTCCAGGAGCAGGCTGGCCTTGTCCCGTAGGTTTTTTCTTTGTTTTGTCCTTGTTGAATTGTTTATTCAAAAACCCTTTTTGAAAGTCTAAACTTTTGTTGACAGACGTTTAAGGAAAGCTAACGGAGTATGGGTTGACAGACGTTTGGGCTGAGGAAGGAAAATTAAGTGAAGATAACATGTGGCAGAATTTGGTGCATGGGGTATATAGTGGGGCACAAAATTGGGGCAGGGGATTTTTATCCATTTCACATGTACAGTAACTAATTTTATCATTTCAATTGTACTGAAAATCAATCTCATTTTTGTCCTAAACATAGGCTAAACTAAACCAACGTTTATGAATCAGAAAGGCTTAAAGCCCCATTTGTTTCATCGGTGCGGCACGTTTGGAGAACTTTTTGCTCCAAACAATAAAATGATGTAGTGGAGTTTGCTTAGTTGGCCAATTCCTCACCGTGCCAAACCCCACAAATTTCACTGATGCTCTAAGCACCAGTGGAACAATGCTGGGAAATTTTTTCAAAAAATCCTTTTTTTTTTCAAAGTTTTTCTTTTTAATTAATATCCATTTTGATCATTTTAATTCTCATCTCACCACCACCATTGTTTTACCAAACATGTATTTTTTCACCGTTGATTTTATTCTCACCACTATAGTAATTAATTTCACCATTTTAATTTTATCAGAACCAATATCACTGCTCTATTAATTAAATAGAGCCTAAATCAAATACAATATTATGGCAATTTTAACAATTATAAACAATTATCAAAGGGTCGAAAAACAATATTTAAAACAGAAAATAATAATGATGGCAAGCGTCAATTGCATAACAATATACAAAAAAATTGTAAATTAAAAACAGGTGAAATAGAAACAGGATTTAGTAAACTTGTATTAGATTTACTATCACAAATATACAACTAATAGTTTTAGCTATACGGTATAAAAAACACAGTTTTAGTAATAAAACTAGGAAATCGAAGAAATGGTACGTTAGCAATAATTCTAAACTTGAAAAGTAAGGTGTCGTTTGGCATTGTTGCCATTTCATGTTTTTTGTTTTCATTTTCAAGTTTTGGAAACAAAACACATGAAAACATGTTTGGTAAGGTGTTTTTGTTTTAAAAAATTATGGCAACAACAACCTTGTTTTGGAAAATAATGGAAGTAAAATTTTTCTATTTTCAAGTGTTTCCAAAACACAATCACAACACCAAAACACGTGTGAACAGTAGTTTTTTTAATGAGGCCACCATTCGATTCATAACTAAAGCAGAAATCATGGTTTTTCTTCTGTTTTCCATCTTCGCTTTTGTCAATATCACGATATGTTCTCTCTAAGGCAGATCTTCCATCTCCCCATGCTTCAAATCTCTCATCCCTCTCTAGATCAAATTAGGGATTTTCCCCATTTTTCTTTAAAACTCTCATCACTCTTCAGATTAGGGATCTTCAACTTTGAGGCTTAAGCTATTTTCTTTGCATTCTCATCTCTACTAGAGATTTGTCTTTTCTCAACAGACTCCTCTACTTCAGGTTCCAACGTTGGAATTTGTTGTCCAAACAGGTATGTAACTCAACTTCTCTGCTTCTATTCATATTCTGCAAAAGATGAATATTCGAGTTAGTTATCAAAAGATAGTGCAGTAAAAGAGGAACATTCAAGTCCTCAAGCATCTCCATATGAAAAAGATGCCATTTTTATATAAAAAAGAAATTAACAATATCATTATCTTTTTGTTACAATTTTCTAGTTTCCTAAAAGTAGTTCCTTCCAAGATTTTCATCCTCGTCGGTATTTCTTTTGGGCCTCCACAAAATTTAAAAACAGAGTGCTATTGCATTGGTAAATCCCACCAACCCACCATGAAAATGGAGTAAAAAAAATAGAAGTTTCCTCCTGCTTTCACATTGTTTACCAAACTTCGAATCATCTATCTACTTTTACATTAAAATATCATTTCATTACTACAATAAAATTTAATTGAATTTATTGTCATAAATATTAGATTCAAGTATGATATGTTTTACAAAAATTCTTTATGAAAAATTTGGGAAAGTGCTATGGCCTGTGAAGTACGTGTTTGATAGCAATATATATATATATATATATATATACATTTTTTACAATATATATGTCTATAAAAAAGTCTAGTTTAATATATCTATATGTTTATATATATCTATGGAAAAGGGGATTTGTTCTTGTTTAATATCTATCTCCAAAAGTCTTTACAATTCAAGAACTTTCTTTAATTTTGGGTCAATATGATGAATAATGGTTATGAGTTTGGTTCAAGATTGGCTACCTAGTGGCAATGTTTAATTCTGTATGTTGTATGCTTAATCTGTTAAGTGAAATGCTGCTGAAGTAATTCCCTAATGATTGCAGAACTCTAGGTAGCATTTACTAGATCTATGTGTTCAAAATGGATCAAAACTGATGCACGTGGTTTTTTATTTTGCAAGATACAAAATTAGTATTTTTAGTAGATAGATATAATAGATGGAAGCCCATGGTAGATCCATATTTCTATTTGCATTGTAGGCAGTGACTCACGACACTTTTAGACTTATCTTGGCTAGCTTTGAGTGATTGGTGACTAGAGTGAAGACGTGAACTAAGACCCAATATTAGCAATGAGTAATTTTTTGCAAGATTATTTGATCAATTTCTTGTAGTATTTTTTTTTTCATTTTTTTGATTGATTTATTGATGCATCTAGTAAGATCTAACTAGACTTTATGGATCTAATTATTGGGTGCTTTTTAAGTCAATTATATTTGTTTATTCATCTAATATGTTGGAACTTTTTAAGTTTAAAAGAATGATTTCTTTGTTGTTGCCATCTTTTAAATATGGAGTAAAATTTTACATATTTTTGTCTTTTAAGTTTTCTAAATGGCAAATGAGGGGGTGAATATGAATCCAACCCAGTGTGAATGTGAAGATAATGAAGTTCAAGTGGATCCCAAAGATGACAGCAAGATTTGGACATTTGAAAAAGAAAAAATATTTATTGAGCTTATGGAAGAAGAGGTTAAAAAAGGAAATAGACCTACAACGATATTCACCAAAGAAGCTTGGAAAACCATTAGAAATGAACTTCGTAAAAGGGCTAAGTTTCCTTATACTGAACATCAGTTAAGAAACAAGTTTAATTAACTGAGATCTCATCATACCAACTTTAGCAAGTTGTTAAAGGAAACCAGTGTTGGGTATATTGCTGCAACTTGACAAATTACAGCTTCAGAGGAAACTTGGCAGCGCTTGTATGGGGTAATTTTCTTGTACACAAGTATTAGGTAAATTACTATCAAAATTTTATTATTATTGACATGTATGTGTGTTTGCTTAATAGGTTAATAAGCTGGCCAAAAAATTTCGAAAGCAAGGATGTCCATTGTTTGAGAAATTATGTGTCATTTATGGAGATACGACGGCAAATGGATCTAATGCAAGACCTTCGACATATAGCCCTTCTAATAGTAAAGAAAATGTGGGAAATCCTCCGATGAGGGAGGAAGAACCAAGCCAACCATTAAGTGATGAAGATCATGGCATTAGTGGTGATGTTCCAAATACTTCTCAAGGTCATGTTCGTCCTTTCAGTTCATCAATCAGCAACACAAGGAAAAAAACAAAAATGTCTGATGCTTTTACAACTATTATTGAGTCTTATAATGAGAACATCAAAAGAAAAGTTGAGGTAGGGGAGAAACTTCTTGAAAGTTCATCTATTTTAAGAACATCCAATCAAGATGTCACATGTGAAGCTGTTTCTGAATCTTGGTCACCTAGAAGGAGATTTTTAAAGGAAAGTCTCGAAGCATTGGACATACTTGATGGGATTGATGGGGCATCTTATGCAAAGGTTGTAGAAAAGTTTCATGATGATGAATTATGGAGAGAAATTTTCCTACAACTTCCGGATAATAGAAAGAAAGATTGCGTGCTTAACCTTAAATAATGTTTTCAGACTTATTGGATTTGTTGTATTTTATTTGCATGGCTAACATTATGTGACTTGATTTGTACAAATTACTTCATGGTAACTTTGCTTATGTGGATTGATGAAATAATTATTTGGGACTTACTTGTCTGGATGAAATAATTATTTAAAACTTGCTTATAATAATTATCTATTATTATTGGTATAAATTATGGTATTTATTTATTTGAACTATTTGATTTTACAGATTATATGGATCGATATCTCCTCCAATTAGTTTCATGTATGGATGCACTTGATGATGAGGAAGACGACATTGGGGAGCTTTTAATGATATTAACTCTTCAAGAATATTATAGTCGATTTATGTGCAAGCAACCTTGTAGAACATCTCAATTATCTGGACATGCATTCATTCAAGAAATTCTTTATGGATATGAGAGTAGATGTTATGATCAACTGAGAATGGAACCAAATGTGTTCATTGACTTTTGCAATGCTTTGAAAGAAAGGGGGTTACTTCAAAATTCTAAATTTATTACAGTTGAAGAACAAGTTGCAATTTTTCTATTCACAGTGGCACATAACCAGAGAAATCATTTTAGTGCTAAACGATTTCAACACTCTGGAGAAAAAATTTCTCGTCATTTGAGGAAGGTAATAAAAGCATTATGTCGTTTGGGAAAAGAGATCATATGCTCCTCTTCTTTTGATACCACTCCTCCCCAAATCCAACATGACCAAAGATGTTATCCATACTTTGAGGTAATTTTCTAAATTCTAATTGGTAAAATTTTATATTTAATAACACTAAAGCTTTTTTTATATATATTTCTAATACTATTTTCCACTGATTGTGAGTAGAAATGTGTTGGTGATATAGATGGAACGCACATTAGTGCACGAGTTCCAGCTAACCAACAAATACCTTATCATGGAAAAAAAATAGAGCCAACACAAAACGTTATATGTGCATGTTCATTTTGTGATGCCTAGTTCTACACCAAATTTCATTTGAGCCATATGCTAATAAATAGACCATTTTACCCCTGCACAAGTTTAAATGCTAAAATGAGAAAATTTTCCCAATAGGTTAATGTTTTAAATATTTTGATAAACTTACCTTATTTTTATAAAATATAGCCAATTGGTTCTAGTTTTAAATTTCTTTTATTTTATCCCAATTTTCATAATTGCTCTTTAGGACACAAAGGGAATTTTTAAAGTTTAGTAAGGGCATTTTTGTAAATTGACACAAAAGTGTCTAGAAATTTCAAGACCAAAATTTTTAAGTTCTCTTCTTCCTTTTCCCTTTGCATGGCCGGATACCCTTGTAGCTTTCCCTCCATTTTTCTTGCCTTCAAGCTTTAAAATCTCCTCACCCAAACACTCTCTCTCTCAAATCTCACCATGGTTTTTAAGAAAATTCACCACTTTTCCCTCCAAGCAACACTTATATCAAGAGAATTTCAAGAAGAGCTTTAAAGAATTTCAGCAAACTTACAAGCTTTCAACCTTCATTAAAAGCTAAAGGTTTGTTTTCAATTCCTTTTATCTTCTTTGCAATCTTAACTACAAAATGATGATTTTGAGCTTTATACATAAATAATTGGCAAATTCTCTAATTTACTATTGGTTTATGGCTCCAAAAACCTCATAATATGTATGCCCATAAGACTAAGGTGCAAATAGAGAAGCAAAGGATTTAGGTAGTTCCTTGGATGTAGAAAAAACGTAGTTGAGTGAAGAAAAACTAAGGCTATTAAGCCAATGAATAAGTTCCATAAAATTAACATTATGTCATCCTAGAGGAAGACCTATACTTTTGGTCATAGCTATAGAATTTTACTCCATAAAGGGTAGTTTTGCGATGTTAGAAAGTGTTGTGAATTGAGAGATTGAAAGAAAGAAGGATGATTAGTGTAGCTGTGGAGTAAACCTATATTTTGGCATAATAGTGGCCACCTTGGGCAGGTACTGCATAGGGGATTCGTATGATGCCATTCAAGGGTGGCACAAGTTATAAATAGGTGTATAAACAAATATAGGAGGTCAACACCATTAAGCAAACACCACATCTAATTATGACCCCTTTAAGTGTGGGGAAAAGATGCATTTTTCCCTCCAAAACACCATGTAGGTGTTAAAATACGACCATTTTTGGTGTACAGCACCCCTACGACGTGCTTAAACTGTAGGAATTGGAATCATGAAATTCCCACGTCTCTAACTTGCCCAGCTCGAAATTCACCTACTCTACGGGCAAAATCGTCCAACTTTTTCGTTATGAGGAGTTAGCCCGAACGAAAAGTACGTACAGGTGCCGTTTGGCGAAACAAACTTTCTCACATTGTTAGAACGTCCATAGGATCACTAGAACTTGATTTAGACCCTTAGACCCTAAATTGATGCATTTAGTCCATAACTAGGTAATTTTGACAAGAATAGCTCAAATGGCAGTCTAGTTGCTTTAATCCATTATTTGGTCAATCATATAGTTGGTGAACCCTCTACTAAGGATCAAGAAAAGGAGGATTAGTGGGAGTGCACACCCTCCCTAAGCTTGTGAGTGAGACTTAATAGACTTAAATGTGTCTTTCTTGCTTTTCCCTGCATTTTAATCTTGTTTGAAATCTTTATATGCAAATGATATAGTTTCTTGGATGATTAAAAACGTACCTTTATGAAATGAATGTTTTATCGAGTGTGGATGTTGGTGGATGATCAGAAGTCACTGCAGTGGCGCCTCTCACGGGCCGAGCTTGTGGAGCCGGCGTGAGTAGGCTTATCACTCCCACAAGGGGTGGATGGTACAGGGGATTTCCGTGCGCACAGTGATGGTAATGTATGACCCCTGTGGGAGTACTATGAACATAGTTACGTACCACCCGTAGTGAAGGTTCATGCCAACGTCGAGAAATGGGCTTTCTTATGAAAAAGGGAGGAAAAATCATCTCGGCGGGTTCAAACTCCATCTTGGCCGGGTGGGGTTTGAACAATGTGTTTTGGCAAGCCCTTTTGGAACTCTTTGACTTGTTCAAATTATAAACCTTGAAAGATTTCCTTTTATTGAAGATTCCCCTGATTTGGTAAACAGAGACTTCTACCCGTCGACGTGCATGTACTTACCCGTCGACGGGTAGGCAGTTAACTTGATTTTATCGGAAGTCAGAAACTTTTGCTCGTCGACGGCTAAAAGACTGCTCATCGACGTCTCTGCTTATTCTCCTAATCAAATATTGGCCCAAGTTACCCGTCGATGTGTGCACTCTTGCCCGTCGCCGGATGACTGAATGACCTAAATTTACTCGAAGTTAGAAACTTTTACCCGTCGACCTATAGAGGGTTAGACGTCGACGGCTGTACAAATATGTGAATTCCCCCGAAGTGAGAAATTTCCCTCCGTCAACGGTTAAGTTGGGAGACGTCGACGTCTAGGATTAATTGCACTCTGGAAATTCTAGCTGTGGACGTCTGCCCCTTTACCCGTGAACGGATGTCTTGGTTTTTCGAAAACAATAGTCACAAAATCTCTTACCCGTCGACGGCTAAGGGCTTACACGTCCACGGGCATGCATGTGGTTTCTCCTTATATTTTCATCGGTTTACTTTGAAACCCGCAAATAAATTTTTGTAGTCTTGTCTCATTCACTGAGCATTTAATCATATGCTCACCCTCGTTTCTTCTAAATCTATTTTCAGGTTGAAGAATTGTAGATAAAAGGTAGGAATTCGACGAGAAGTCAACCCGACCGGAGCCGACGTTTTCTACAAGTATGTAAATAAGCTTTTGTATACCACCATCGGGGGTCCGCCGGCTGCGTTTTCCTACAAGTTTCTTTTTAATGTGTTGCAAACACTATAAAATATTTCCCGCGTATAGATAAGAGGAAAAGTGTTGGAACTGTTAAAACTATTAGTATTTTCCACAAATTGTAGAACTTCCACCTTATACCAAGGACCAGTTTAATATAAAACAAAGTATATTTCATATGTTTATTGATGGTATTTTGTGTTCAATAGCTCGAGTATCATTAGCCTTGCGTGTTTAAGGTTTTGGGCTAAGCGCGCCGTCCAAAATCTTTAATACGCGGCGATTGTCACATTTCGACCCCTCGGGATCGGGGTGTGACACATTTGATATGCGATTCACATATGTGATGGCGAGATGGGAAGGTACAGCTAATGATCGCGAGTTTTTCTTGAATGCGTATCTAATCTAGAAAATCATTTCCCTATGCCTCCAATACGTAATTTTTAGCTCTTACTTTATTGCAAAGATGGCAATATTTTAATCATTGAAGCACAATTTTATTAGGTCACATAGAATAAGAGATTTGATGTTTGAAGAATTTGGAAGGGAGAATCTTATAATTGATAATGAGGATGAAACTTCAGGAGCATTAACATCACAAAATCATGTGGAAGTTAATGTCACACAAAGTCAGCTCCAACAAATGGCTCGTGTTAGAGATGAAATTGCAACTTAGTTATTGGAAAATTATCAAAATGTATAAATTTTTTGTACTTTCAAATTATCCAATTTGAGTGTTTTAGAACTTTTTTTCTTATTATAAAATTTCTTTTATGAAATAGAATGTGAATTTCATACAATTTTTTTTATTAATGCACTTTGATATAAAAAATAGAATTTTGATAAAAATAATGAAAATAGAAATTTGAGAAAAAAATTGACAATAAAAAAAAATTATAACCATTTTATGCCAACCAAACATGTTTTCTGTTTTTTAAAATGTACAATAAAATTATGTATCCAAACATGTTTTCTGTTTTTAAAAAACTGATAGCAAAATAAAAACAAAATAAAACAAAAAACAAAAAAACAGAAACAATACCAAACGATACCTAAAGTAGTCAACCAAAGGTTAATAAAATTACAACGTTTACGACAACAAGATATATCTAAGCTTGGAACCGAAACTAGGATCAAAACTTTGAAAAATAAGATTAAATTCTAAACAAAAAATAAATTGAGAACAATTAAATCAAAGAATGAGAAATTTAAGAAACCAAACCAAACTTGGAACGAAGATAGCTCAAGGCCAATTAGGAATTGTTTTCTTAAAGCAAATTTCACCCTCCCTAGTGCTTAAGGATTTCTTCTCGGGTGTTTGCCTTCCAGGGTACAACGAGCTTAATTATGAGTAGTTAGCACCAGAGTTCTCACAATCACAAATGAACTAATGAATGAATGAACTCCAAGAAAAATATGCAGAGGGAGAAGGGAGAAGAAAATGTTTTTTTTGTGCATTTTCGGTGTACGTAAAATAGAATAGGGGTCCCTTATTTATAGATTAGGTTTAGGGATATAATTGACAAAAAATTATCTACGAAAATATGAAATAATTAGATTATTTGATTTTAAAATTTAAATTTCAAATCAACAGATATTTTGCTGGCTAGTTGAAATAAGGAAGACTAAGGTTATGTTTGGTATGAGAAAATATTTTCTATTTTCATTCTCTAAAAAATATATAGAAATTACCATCTAAGATATGTGTTGTAAGGGGAAATATATACATGTTTTAGAAAATATAAATGAAAATGAAAATAGACTAAGAAATGAGATTAAAAAAATTGTTTTCAATTTTAGTTCTATTTTTATTTTCATTTTTTAAAACATGCATATATTTCAATAAATTACACTTATCTTATATAGTATTTTTTTGTATTTTTTAGATAATGAAAACATTTTCTTTGTATTTTTTAAAGAATGAAATATTTTTATATACCAAATATAGCCATCTTCCATGCTGACTTGGTCTTCTTAGGCTTAGAGAAATTTAGAATTGGGTTGCAAAATGTGGGTCATGCAAATCTAGGCTTTTACCCCCACATCCTGTGCCCCTTTAGACCCATCACTAAGACATGTTACTCTACTAAGTTGGATTTCTATATATAAACTCATTTTCTAAATTTTTCCTAACCAATATAGGATTCAATGCTTCCCACTAAATATTTATTACTCTCATGTGATGAGACAATTTCTCATCTATACATACTGTTAAAGCTATCCCCTGGTGGACTTAGAGACTGACACATGACGTTGTTCTTCTTTGAGTATTTGAAAATGCTTTGTTTTTAATTTTAATTTTAATTTAATTTTGAAACATAATGACTCCTCTCTCTCTCTCTCTCTCTCTCTCTCTCTCTCTCTCTCTTTCTCGACCCTTCCCCCTTTCTCTCTTGACTAATCATATGCCTCTGGCTGTTACTCCGATATCCCAAATTTTTTTTCCTCAATCCCAAAATCACCTTCCTCTCCTTTCCACTGCTTATTCTTGCCTCTGACCCGAAGATCTCCATCTCTTTTTCTCCACTGTAGTTACGATTTGGGTTATTAGGCTGAACAAAAATCGAAGCCACCTCTGCGGAAACTCGATGCAAACTTGTAGATTTACTCCTTCAATACCATCCCAATGACTATTTCATCCCGTCCAACAAGTCTATGACTCTCCATCACCAAAAACACTTAGAAGTGATCAGCACACCATGGATTTCTTTAGGTTGTGGCTTCCAATAGCTGTTGTAAGGTACTTTAAGTTAAATTCGATATGAAATGAGTCAAAGAGAATGTTAGGGTTTTTGCATAGTGGAGAAAATTCATTATGATTTATATTAATCATTCTCGATTAGGAACTATTGTTTCGACTGTTTTGCTTGATTTGTGACTTTTAAGTCAAATGGTTGAAGGTTTCGAAAGTTAAATTTGAGTTTTTAATCTAGGAATTTGAAACATAAACCTTGCTTGAAGTGATACTTAAAATTTGTGCAAGTCCTCATGCAGTTATTATGTTATCTCATATTTGATTTTAATTTAGACCAACTTGCCATAAGGTTGGTGTTCTGAATTGAGTTCAAACATTGGCTTTAAGCTTATTTAAGAAATGAACTCATTAAAGGACCTTTTTATGAACTTGCCATTGCTATCATAAACAAATGAGTAGATTGTTAAAAGTTGAATTTATATGTGGTTCAAAAGATTGCTGGCTTATCTATTCTTACTGACTCTGGAAAAATGAAAATCATGTAAAGAAAATCAAATTTGTTTTCCAACTTTGGTGACCAAAATCATCTCTTGGGCTAGACAGCTGTTCTGTTTCTATGTAATTATTTTTAGTTTAATGAAGACCTGCCTATAACCTTACTGTTAATCTCTTAATATTTTAATTTTCTTTCAAAAAAATCATGACACAATATTTCTGAAGATACCTGGTAGCAAGTCTTAGCTTTTAGTCGGAGTGTACATGAAAGTTTTTAAGGGTATGATCATGAAGGTATTAAGTTTCCTTTAATATGCCTTATGAGCTCTTTCATGTATTTTTCCCACATTAATCTTAGTTCTTTGGTTGTTTTGCAGGTACTTGGCCTATTCTAATTGATGATTTTCTTGAGCATATTTACAGGTTTGGTTTTTGTATCTTTAGCATTTTAATAGTTTAATTTGATTATGAAAAGTTCTCTCATGATTTTTTTATTGCTTTATTTTGTCATACCTATACAAATTCTTATTGTAATAATGAAATTCTCATTGTAATACTTTCTTACCATCCTTATAATTATTTTCTTTTCATTTTTGCATTATATCACGACTCTTGAATGTTACAATGAACTCTTGAATATTTTAGTTTGGAGTTCTGATTTGAGTCGAAGCAGTAGCTTTAAGCTTATTTAGGGAATTAATTCATTAAAAGACTTTTTAATGGACTTCCCATTGTTATCAGTAGATGAGTAGGTTGTTGAAAGTTTAATTTATATGTGGTTCAAAAGATAACTAGCTTATCATATGCTTATTACCTCAGGAAAAATGAAAATCATGTAAAGAAAATCAAATTTGTTTTTCAATTTGGTAACCAAATAATGGGATTCATTGCCAGCTTTAGTGCGGCATGGTAGCCTCCTGCACTTGGGCAGTTGAAGATTAACATAGATACTGCTTATGATTCAAGTTGTATGATGGCTTAGACATGATGGGTGGTGGGGCTTTAAATTTAGATTGATTTTTGACATGTTTAATATCTTCTTTTAACACCATAATAATGAAAAATATATGTAAAAAAGGCTTTGAAAATCTAATAAATTATGTAATTTGAATTGACTTTCTTTCTTTTGTTTATAATTTTGTTTCAATTTTGGTAACTCTTGAATTGTATCAATTTCAGGCTAAACAATTTCTATTAGATTGGCATCACAAGACTCAAACAACTACTTTTGAAAAGTAGGCATTGTATCTTATTATCTATTCATCAATTTTAGATCCAGAGAATTCACAAGCGACCAGATCATTCCAATCACACTGCCAAAAGAGGTGAAGGAGAAAAGGAAAGAGATGGAAAGGTTATTAGATTCAAACCGGAAGAGATGACTTAGAAGGATTTTTCTGACGAAAGCTAAGGCGGTTAGAGAAGACGATGTTAGATGAGCTGTTAATCATATAGGAGTAGGTGCAGATGTTTTCGGCTTTTGGAAACAATAACAACATCGATCATTAGAGATTAGTAGCCCAGCAGTGCATGGAGAATAACACATTTGAAACCAAGTATGGAAGTGAAGGCAAAAACCAAGATAGGCTTGGAGAATAACATTTCAAACCAAGAATGGAAGCAAAGCAAGAAACTTAGATAAAATAGGATTTAATATTATGGCACCAGATATCAAGAACCTACAACTTTAGATATAGAACTACACATATTATCTTTGTATATTATTATTGACTGTCTTAAAGGTTGATAAACATATTGCTAAACTATATTTGCTATTTTATACAAGTCCTTTTATATTATATCGTTGATAGGCTCCACTCATATTATGCATGTTTATAGGAACATGAAATACCAGTCATACACCTAAATTGATTATTTAGAAAAATACATATCAAATAAACTTTTATATATACCCGCAGCGTTAGCGCGGGCAGCCACACTAGTTTACAGTTAAAATCATATTTTTAACAAAGAAGTTATTAAGAAAATTAAATGATGTTATGAGGGAAATGGAACAACGTATACAATTACAACCATTTATGTGACTCGACTCCGGATTATACATAATTTGTGTGACTAGCAAAAGGGTTTATAAAAAATCCATCTTACCAAGAATTTGGACTAAAATGAGAAATCTCTTCAAATGAGGTTGAAGAAATTACTGGAACACAGTTGGCCGGTATAGATAATGTAATCTGTGTGAATGGGTGAGTGAGACCGGTTTCCATTCCTTCCCCAATGAAAGTGCTCTGAAAGAAGAAACTTTACGAACCTTTTCTATTTGCATTGTCAGGATTGGGTGCATGTTTTTTGTTTTGGACTTAAAAAGGGCAATAGAGAAAAAATCTTAGTAAATGAGAAGTGAGCAAGAAGAAAGACTACCGTCAATAATTTCTACTTAAAAAAAGAATACGGGAATTTAATTCACATTCATTTGGACTTTCTTTGGCTCACAAACAAAGAAAAATGACGGAAATTTTGCATATGTTTAATATTTGTATGAACATATATATGGATAGGAACTAGGAAGGTATTGATTACAATTCCTTTTAATTCTTTTTTTATCCTTTTTTCTTTAAACGAAAAAAGATACAAATTTTATTAAGAAAATTGGCCTTTCATCGACAATAGTATAATTATTTACAAATTAATTTAATAAATTTATGATTTTTTAAAATTTTATTCTTATGAATAATTGATAGCGCAACTGGACATTATATCATTTTTCTTTGTTGTATTTGTTATAATCTTGCGTGAAAAGGTTGAGGATTAGTCATCAGTCATCGTACATGCATCCTTCTTATCTCTTCCTCTCTTTTTTGTGCAAGTTCTAATTAATTATTATCCATGCTTGATCAAAAATTAAAGAGTTTGCCTTTTATAGTATCAGTTTTTGGAAAATAATGTAATTTATCCAAGTCATGGGTCTAATGCCAATGGGGATTGGTCAAAATAGTAAGAGCTTTTATCAATGGTGTAAGGTATTCGGATTTGAACTTTCACATACTCTTTTTGATAGACAATCTGTAAATCCGAAAAGCTCCACAAAAATTGAAGTCCATAAATCTTTAAAAAGGTTGGCGATTTTTCATTGTCTTGAAGGTGATATAACCTACCTTACTCCTAAATTTTTTTATTTATAAAAAAAGAGTCATGGGTCTAATCCACTCTATTTAAATTAAATATTTCAACAACTATCTCATTAATATTAATTAATTAGAAATTAATAAAATATTTTCGGCCAATTAAATTAATAAAGGTATAGATATGCGTAATTAGTAGTGGTATTTTGTTCTAATCATAAATTCTTAAATTAATAGAATAAAAGTTACTAATAAGAAAAGATTATCTACTTTTGTGTTTTTTTTAATAAACATTCTAATATATATGATAGTAATATTATCTCTTAACTAGAAATTTAGAGTCAAGTTACATCGGCTTCAAATATGGAAAAACTTTTTTAAGTTTATTTTGTCCATTTAAAAGAATCAAATATGAGATTTTAAATATCAAGCTCCTTCTATTAGATCCAAAACAAAAGTTAGTAAAAACTATTGTATAACTCAATATCATGTGTATAAAAAATTTCTTATAAAATTAAAGAATATGTTAAAAAATAATTTCAGTTCCTACTTAAAAATTGAAAAAAAAATTTGGGACAATCTAGGAAATTGGCCGAATTGGTAAAAGTGCCCTACAAGTCCCTCTACTATAAGAAAATATTTAATTTAGTCCATGTACTACAATTTGGGTCAATTTAATCTTTCTACTATCAGAAATTAAACAAATTAATCCTAATTTGTACAATTACAAATGGTATAGGGACTAGATTGAATAAATTTATATAGCATAGGGATTAAATTGAATAAAAGTATATAGTATAAGGACTTGCTAGAAACTTTAACATCAATACTTGAAATTTTTTCTAAAATTATATACAAATTTATATAGTATAGAATTATTAATTGAATATGTTTTTATATAATTAATGATAGAAAGTGGAAATAAATTAATAAATCAAAAGTATTATACCGTGTTATATTTTTTATTATAAAAAATTAAACATTGGTTACTAATTATATAAAGAAAAAGTATTTAGTATTATATAAAGAGGAGCATGTTTTAAAAATATTTGTTTAATTTTTATTTTTCTAATAGAAGACATGTTAAGTCTTTTATAAAAAAAATTGAAAAAATCATTGTTTATTGTAATCATATTCAAAATATATGCATAATCATTTAAGTTTATTAATTTATTTTTACGTTCTTCCTATTATTCATTACATAAAAATATCTTAAATGATAATTATATCTACTTACAATAATTTAAGAAAAATTGTTCAATATTGTATTATATAAATAGATACGTGTTATAAAATATTTGTTTAGATTTTATTTTTCTAGTAGTCAATTTTTTAATAAATTCTATATATAAAACTATTAAAAATTAAATACAGTTACATTTGAATTTAAATATAGTTTTCTTTAATTTTAATAATTTTGTATTTTAAATATATGAAAATTAATTTTTAAATAAATAAAAATTAAACAAAAATCTTTAGAACAAGTATCAATTTATATAATATTGAATTTTTTTTCCTTCATATAATTACTAATCAATGTTTAACATTTTATAATAAAAAAAAGAAAATATGGTATACACTTTTCATTTATTAATTTATTTTCACTTTCTTCCTACCATTAATTATATAAAAACACATTCAATTAATAATTCTATACTATATATATTTGTATATAATTTTAGAAAAAATTTTCAAATGTTGCTGTTAAAGTTTCTAGTAAGTCCCTATACTTTATATTTTTGTTCAATTTAATCCATATATTATATAAATTTATTCAATTTAATCCCTATACTATTTGCAATTAAATAAGTTAGTCCTTATAAAAATTTTATTAAATCACATTTATGAGGTGACATGCCATGTCAGCATTTGTGATGACGTGGTAATGACACGTCAGCACTGTGATGATGTGGCACTGTCACCATCAATTTTAATAGTAAAATTTGACTTTTTTAATAAAAAAAACTAATTTATTCAATTTCTAATAATAAAAAAACTAAATTAACCTAAATTATAGTACAAAGACTAAATTAAACATTTCTTAGAACAACCTGTGAACTAATTTTAACTGCGGAATTAGGAGTGGTCAACTTCCGATAAATCCCTTTCTATTGTCTGACTAAAGCGAACCGCCCGAACTCTACGCGCAAAGAAAAGCGTTCATTAATCCTGATTGAACCGTGTGTCCACTCTCCAAAAATCGCGCGTCGCTATTAATCCCAAAGCCAACACGTTTCCATTAGTATTTTTTCTCCCTCGAGCTTTCTTGGTTCCCCTCTAATTGGCTCATTTGCTCAAAGAAATTAGGGCAGCTCTTTCTTTTTCTCAGGAGATCGTGATTGTCCTTTACGTTTACTCACTGAGTTTCTATTTCCGACTCACTGAGCTGCCAAACTCGACTATCCAACGTAACCTAAATTTGTCTCGCATGCCGATGAAGAGCGTTCTCGAGGTGTTCGAATTCAAGGAGGAAGACGAGATTAGCGAATTCGCCGCCGATAAATACTTGAGCAAATGTAAAAACCCTAATTTCGATGACTCTGCGACTCTGAAATACCAGTTTCTTGAATGCGGTACGTTTCTAAAACAAGTGTTTCTTTTTCTATCTAATATTAATTTCGTTTTTAATAAATATGTTTTAGGCGCTAAAAAAAGCTGGGAGAAAACGATCTTTCTGTCCAATTCAAAATGCCCCAAGCTCTTGGTTTCTTAAGTAAGAGTAGGGCATTGAAAGTTAAATGATTGAATCGTAGCAGTAATTGTCTGAATTTGATCTGATTCAATTCAAATTGAGGTCTTGGAATTAGTTGTTTGCTGGTGGTTTAGCGCTGAGGTTATTCGAAACATTTTGCTATCACTGTTTGGATTCTGAATTGCATTATGGAATGTTAGACCTCTGAATTGGCATCGAGGAAGTAACTATGCTGTTTCTGAATTTGGTTGCTTAGCAGATTGATTGTTAGTTTTTATTCCCTATGGAGTAATCGTGGTCCACGTCGTGGAAATAAGCTGAAATGCAAGTCTTATGGTTTGTTTGGTCATATCATGGTTAATAAGCTTTAGTTGTGTCTGAAAGAGGATGCGATCTTTCCTTTCACAAGCATGAAAACATATAATTCTGTTTGTGGATTGCTTGGGCTTGGGTTCATTGTTTCTATTCTAGTAGTTTGATGTGCTGCATGCAAGCTATTCGCTATGGTGTTTGTTGGGTTATATTTTTTCTTTAATAAATTTGGCTAGATATTATACTTGTATTCTTTGTGTTTGGCTATGGTGGCTGAGTTTGGGACGGTTAGACTTGTAATCTTATAAGCAACATGCTAACCACTAAAATTATATTGTTGCATAATTTTAGAATATAATATGAGTGGACTCTCTTACTGATTTATTACTCTGCTTTTCTGATAGTAATGCTTTTCCATTTGCTTCCAGTTGCCCATGGTGCTGCTGTTCAGAAAAAGGAAATGGATAATGTTCCTTGTGTAGATGTTGATGCAATTGATGGAGATTGTGGTTGTGATGGTGCTACTCCGGCTGCCCCATTGGGCACTAGTGAAAAGGATTTTGTCCCAAAGGAAGGAAATCATGAACCCGATGATTCCCCAGAGTCTAAGTCTATGCATTCTGAACAGCTAGCAGATTTAGAAAAAGATAGCCATGAACCTAGAAGTACATTTGCTGAACTGGAGTTGAGGGATTCATTTGCTGAAGCACCTTCACCTGGGAAACGCTTAAACTGTTCCCTTTCTAATTCTCCATTAAGTGTACTTTTCAAAATTTCTTAAACTACATTTTGAATTCATATACTTATATTCCGGCTTTTACGTAGTAATTGCTTCTAACATATGCAGAATGAGCCAGTTGATCTGGCTTCAGATGCTAATGAAAGCATGAGTGAAATGTCTCCATCAAGTCCTGCTTCAGATGTAGCAGAGGATGATGGTATTTCTTTCACATTTGAAATTTATCTTCAGTTTCCTTGCTATGTATACCTTCCACATTCTTTGTGCTGTTTTTTCTTTTGTTCTAACTATAGTTATCTGCATAATTTCAGTTCCTTTCAGTGGCAACTTGTCAGATGATTGCTTTGGCAATATCTTTGTGGTAATAACCTTTTTTTTTTAAATATATTAATCAATGATTACGAGCTTAGAGGTACTTCAGAGTTTTTTTTTTTTATTTTTAGGTCCTTTCATATATGAAGTCTTCATTTATCAATTTCTTGACATTAACTCTCTGGTGTCGATTTTATGATATTGCTTGATATTCTGCTTGCTATTCAGATCTGTGAAACGGTGTTGCTTGTTTTGCATAGCACTTCCAGCTGTTATTCACCCCAAGTCTGTATTTGCTGTTGCTTACTCAAAGAATGTTTTTCTTCTACCTAGTTGGGATATATGCCACTCATTCAATGAGTTATAGGTTTCTGACAGAATTTGGGACTCTCAACTTAGGTTCAAATTCAATCTTTGGGAGGGTGGTGAGTTTACGAAATAGAAGAGAACTACTTTCTTTGTGTTACCTAAAGCCTATTAATCTACCACATCGAGGTCTACTTGACAAGAAAAAAAAAAAGATGATACCGGTTTTTAGCTAGTTTGTCTTGGGGGTTTTTGTCAAATAAACCATAAAAGCAGTTCTAAGGAAATTGTTTGCAAAGAAGGTCCATAATAATTAATACCTGCTATATATCTTTAGGATTTTCAGATTTGTGTTGATTATCCCCTTTTGTGAAATTTGCAGGATAACATAAATAGGACAGTTGTTCTCTGCTCTGATTATGTTCTATATCAAGATAATTATTATACAGGCGCGTCAGTAATTTTTACTTCGAGTGGAATCAAAATCAAGGGCTCAACTGTGAGTGAACACCAAGGGCCCTTTAATTTCGAAAGGGGAGTTGATGATATAATTAATATTGACTGTCAGTGGTTTGAAAGGGTGAGTCCTAATATTTCCTTTTTTGGAACTTTTCTAGTAGACCTAGATTTTTTCGGTATTTAATTTATCTATTTGGTCTGCACCTAGGTTGGATATGTGACTGTCAATCTGAAAGTCCTTTCAAAGGTTGCAGCAGAGGCTGAGAATGCCTGTGGAGCTTCAGGTCAGTGGCCTTACACAGCTATGTTGCCTGTGTGAGCTGATGATGTATATGTTTTCCTTTCAACAACATTCTGGATTTCTCTGCAAAGGCTATCAAAACGTGCCCTTGGGTTGTTGGTGTTGTTGCTTCCTCACACATTTGGGTTTGCTCAAACATTTTCTTCAATTAACTGTAGGATTTAGGAATTGAACTTGGAAAATCTCTATAAAGCATGACGAGTATATGATGCAGCTACCATTGTTATTTCATTACTCCCTCCATTTCTGAATAATTGCCATTTAAGGTTATTGCACAAGAATTAAGAAAGTTAATAAATCTCCTAAAATCTAGACAAAAAATTGGTTACATGACTAAATTATCATTTTCTTGAGATTGTAAATTACTTAGAAACTCATTAAAGTAACTTGAAAATAGTGGAGAGAGAGAAGGATAAAATTAGTAAAAAAGCAATAAATACTTTCTTGATTTTGTAAAATGACAATTAATGTGGAACAAAAAAAAATTTTCTAAAACGACAACTATTCAGAAACAGAGGGAGTATCTGTTATGTCTATTATGTCTTGTACTGGACAAAAAGTTGTTTGTTGGTCATAATTTATTTTCACCTTGAAAACAGGACATAACTAATCTTTGTGTATTGAACATAATGAAGACACTTATCATGCTTGTATAATTTGTTTCTTGTGGAAGTTGTTACTCACCTTGGATGTAATTTTATTGTGAAGACCTTGAGAATTTGATTTGAAGCTAGTTCAACTGTTCTTCTTTGTTTTAGCTCTTGGCTTCTTAACTAACATCTGGTTCTTGTTATCTGATGTATTTATCAGTTGTTGAGGAGTTAAAAGTTATGGTTACTGACCCCAGATGGTCTGAGAAACATGAAGCAATCACCTTGTTAAATGCTAAATACCTCGCCGTATGCAATATTGTGTTTGAGTAAGCTTCTAAATTGATGTTTCTTTTTCAAAATTATCCTTCATCTGTAATTTTCCTGCTATGTTGATTTACTTGTGGAATTTATGCTGCCTCTTAGAAAGCGCTTGTATGAATATGATATTATTATGCTGTTAAATCTAGAGCAGGGCTAAAATATTCCCTTCTTTTTTGCTGCATATGCTCACAGCCCAATAATAGGAATGGATGGAGATGATTCACTTATACGAAAGTCTTATTTTCCCAAGTAAGTGCAGCACTCTCATCCACTTTTCTTTGATATTTACCTTGTCTTTCCTAATATTCCTCTTGAATATTCTTCACTTCTGCTTATCTTCTGAAGTTATATCCATGCACTGGAATATGTAAATTCAGTTGCATTTTGGTTGTCAAGGGTTCTCATTTAGCTCTTTTAGTAGTAGGATGAGTGCTTCTTTCTAGATGATCTGCATTCCTCGTTCTTTCTTTGGCCGTGATCATGTTTGCTAAATGAAATATGCATAATTATATATTTTCTTACTTATTTTAAACTGCCACATAAAACTTGCTTAATGTTTCATGTTAATATCATTAGGCAACTTGGAAAGAACTATCTTCAAGCTTTGGAGTTTCTTTGATTTATTGTGCTATGCTTTTTGTATAATGCTACGCAAAAATATCTGGTGGAAGGCCATTATGTTGTTTAATTGCCTTGTACCCCTTTTTGACATGTACTTTTAAACCCTGGTTTGCAGTTTTGATGAGCCTTTTGAGGAGGTTATATATCCAAAAGGAGATTTTGACGCAGTTTCCATTAGCAAAAGAGATGTTGATCTGTTACAACCAGAGACATTCATCAATGATACGATCATTGACTTCTACATCAAGTAAGATCTATATTATTCTATTATATTAGATATATATTTAACATTTTAAGAAATGCTGCAGACTCAAGTTTGAACATATATTCAAGCGTTTAGCTACCAAACTATTGCTAGTGTATAAACTTTATTTAAATATTTTTTCCAATGTTTCTCTTTTGGTATTTTTTTTCCTCCCCTTCTTGGAAAAGAAAATTTTGCATTAAGTTTTCTACATTGAAACATGCTTCCTCAACACTCGACCATTTTTGGTCGACAGGTACCTGAAGAATCAAATTCTACCTGAGGAAAGGCAGAGATACCATTTTTTTAACAGTTTTTTCTTTCGGAAGCTTGCTGATCTTGACAAGGATCCATCCAGTATTTCAGATGGCAGGGCTGCTTTTCTGCGTGTTCATAAATGGACAAGGAAGTTGGATATGTTTGCAAAAGATTTCATCTTTATCCCTGTAAATTTCAAGTAAGAAATTGTTGAGCGAAATTATTAACTTTTTAGGAGATTATATGCAATAACTTATGAGCTAATGTTTTGCTAACAGTCTTCATTGGAGTTTGATAGTTATCTGTCATCCTGGTGAAGTGGCTGGTTTTCAAGGTATATTCTTATCTGAATATAGAACATCTTTGGGGGAATCTACCCTTTGTTCATGCATATTTATCATATTTCAGATGAAGACTTGGACAAGTCATCCAAGGTACCTTGCATATTGCATATGGATTCTATCAAAGGAAGTCATGCAGGTCTCAAGAATCTTGTGCAAAGGTATTCTATAGCTTTTACAGTTCATGTATCAAAGGTCATAAATACCAACACTTGCACCTTTCTGTGTTAGTTTTCAATGCTTTTGCTGATGCATGATTGGACTTGTAAGTGGCAAGTATTAAGAAACATTTTTAGAATTAGCTAAGATTTTTTGCTTTTCATCTAATAAACAATCATATCACATCTTTATTATGCTTAAAGTTTATTGTGAAGAACATTTGAAATATTTTACACAATATGGTGATTGTATAATCAAAATCCTATCAACTTTGTTGCCATTAGAGTTACCAATTCTGGTCGGAGTTTGTCGAATTTGAAGTAATCAGTAGATCAGCTGGCTGGGGATCTCTTCCTCTCTTCATGGTCAAGCGTTTATAGCTTTGAGACTCAAAAGTCTCTATTGAAGTTGCATGAATTCCCAAATCACTCTTTTCTTTTCTTTTCTTTTCTTTTTTCTCCAATATGGTCATATACAGTTTTATTGAAGAATTTCTTCCCATCCATCATGATCAATCTATTTGTCTACATCTTTAATTTCAAGCTTGTTGACTTTTGTTAGTACTTTAGCTTTGTTTTACCCCCTTAATTAGCTGGTATGTATTTTTGAATGCTATATCTTTTGCGTCATTGACATGACTTTTGCCACTGAATTTATAGTTATCTTTGGGAAGAATGGAAAGAGAGGCATAAGGAGACATCTGAAGATCTTTCTTCAAAATTCTTGAATCTGCGATTTGTCTCACTGGAGGTACTGCTAATCTTAGGTTAATAATTTAGCAATTCTAGGGCTATAGTCTTGGAAAGAGAATTTCTCAACTTCTTGTTCCCGCCTGAAGGGTTCAAGAAGCAGTGAGAACTGGTTCAAATCTTATGGTTTCTCGTCTCATTTGATTTAAGTTTTATACAATGCAGCACATAACTGGGATGGAGGGTGTGCAATGCATTTATCTAGTTATCTTTTTTAGTTTTTTCTTGCTCAACATACCACTACTTTTCCTTGCACTGTGTTTATCTAGTATTTGGGAGATGCTTTCCCGCCTTCACTTTCTCAATGTCATGATGAATGTAGAGTATTTATGTGCAATATAATGATTCTTTTACTCTAAATATGCGTGGTTACAAAGAACAAAGCTGCTTTTCACAATGGATGTAGTGAGAACACACACTATGTATGTGTGTACTTTGTGTATGAGGATGCAATTTCCTTATGCTTTCCATCTTTTGCCTTTCTTTGTTTTGTGATTGTTTTTAGTCATCTCTCTGGGCATTTATCCAGATTGCTTCCATTTTAACTTCTAATTTTATTTTTTACATATTTGTATGAATGCTCGTGTGTAGCTTTAGAGTAATGACTAATCTTTATTCAGTGGGAGTCTAGGAGACAGAACACTGTCTTTTTTTAAAAAAAAAAAACTTTTTATTATATATATATAAATTAAAAAAAAAAGGAAAAGGGGGGGGGGGGGGGGGGTTGTTGTTGTTGTTTGTTATTCTGTTGCTGGTGTATGGTTTATGATTGACTAATAGTCGTCTTTCTCATGTTATTTGTGTATATGTCATGTATTTAACATTTAGCTCATTTGTTGTCAGCTGCCACAGCAGGAGAATTCATTTGATTGTGGCCTGTTCTTACTCCACTATCTGGAGCGATTTTTAGCTGATGCTCCTCCTAACTTCAATCCATTCAAAATAACCAAGTTCTCTAACTTTGTAAGTTGTCTGCATAGTTATTTTGGTTCACAGACGCTTAAGTGTTTGTATTTGGCTAATTCTATGTGGAGAGCTTTAGCTAAACACCGCTTTTTTTTTTCCTTTGATAATATGTATTTATTTTATAATTAAATGAATATTTGCATTTTTAATTTCTATTCTCATTATCTACCCAGTTTTCGATGAAGTGATCTTAGGTGTTGAATTGAAGCAGAAATGCTTAAATGTAGAGTGTTCTTTACTTTGTTCTTAAGAGCAGGAACTGAGTTATAAAGGTCTAAGATATCAGTAGAATAACCTGATGGCTATCTGTGATTAATCTTAATTTTCTTTTTATATGTTTTGAATAACTTGCCATAGTTTTATAATTTTTTTTTCCCTTTGCTTTCTTTCCCAGCTTAATTTGGATTGGTTTCCACCTATAGAGGCATCTCTAAAGCGCACTCTCATCCAGAAGTTAATTTTTGAACTTCTAGAAACTCATTCTCAGGATAACAGTTCATCTGGTTGCAGTGATGAACATCTTTCATCTAAATTTCCAGAAAAGATTGAAAATGGAACTGGTGTGGAGTTTATTTCAGAGGGTTTCAGTCCAGAAGCATCTTGTCATGGGAATATAGGTTCTCAAGCTGGCCAAGGGATTGAAATAACTCTCTTAGCATCATCTTCTATGAGAAATGTGGAGAGTGTTAATGATTCTGGCTTGGTTCTTAGGGATTTGTTTGGGCCAGGAGTTACAACGGGACCTTTGCTTGGACAATTTCAATCTTTTGACCAGCAGTCATCATATTACGATCTGAATGGGGCTATATCCCCAAGAGAGGTATTTAATTTCATCACTCTGGTAATAATATTTATCTATCCAATCCTGAGATTGTTGGAGCTCATTGGAATCATTCAATTAGGTTGTAAAACCATTTGGTGCATTACTAATTAATAACTTCCTACTAACTTCTGGCCCTATATTACACATGCATACACCCCAGAAAAAGGGGGGAAATTCTAATATTACTTTGAGAAATTGGGAAACAGAGGGACTTCTACTGCCATCCCGTTTTTGTTTATCTTAGTTTTCTTTGGAATTAGATATCTTGTCAATACATTTTGTATTTCCAAATTCAAATGAGAATAATGTGTTAAATTTACAGCAAGATGTGCAAACTGGCCAACAATTTGGTTATTTAGACCCGGGAGAAAATGGTTTTCAACGGTACTCGGGAATCACACCTCAAGCCTGTGAAGATCCATACCCATCGAGAGGTTTTGCCATGGGCAATTCATGGAATCATGGAATTTCCATGGAAGGAGAGCATCAAGTTGGCACATCCCTTGAAACATCCAGTGACTCTGATGGAGATGACGACGATGATATTGGGATCATTGAAAATAACCCCATTGGTTATAATGTAGATCCAAGTGAAAAACAGGAAACAGATCAGCAACAGTCTCATTTAGTGGAAAATGTTGAGCATCTGAAGAAAGGTTTTACTCCTGCCTGTAGTGAGGTGCTGGAGGCTTCTACCGGTGAAGTTTCAGAAGCTTCTGAGGACACTGACAAGATTCACAATGGCACTGAGGATGCAGACCATCCCTCCAAAGAAAATCTACCGGTATTTTTGCATCAAAATCCTGGTCTGACGGTGAACCAGTTGGATCAGGATACTGAACTGCTTGAGAAGAAAGATGGGATAGTTGAAAACAAGGTGAGCAGAGGTCATGACGTACAATTGGTTGCTGATGACCTTCCGACTGAAGATAATTCAGCAGTAATTTCACATCAAAATGCTGGTATGATGTTGGACCAGTTAGATCAGGATTCTGAACCGGTTGAGAAGAACACTGAAATGGTTGAAAACAAGGTCAGTGGTGATGATGTGCAACTGATTGATGATGCCGTAGGTGATGATGAGCAAATGACAGGTGATGGCCTTCTGTCTGAAGACAATTCAACTGTACTGTCACATCAAAATCCAGAAATGGCGGTGAACCGAGTTGATCAGGATTCTGTAGTGGTTGAAAACAAGGAGGCCGTTGGTGATGATTCACAAATAATCGGTGATGATGCGTCAGCAGAAGTATCCGAGGAACCAGCTGTAAAGGGGATACAGCTTCTGCCTTGCCATCCAGAAATGACGGTGAACCAATTGGAGCAGGATCCTGTACCGGTTGAAAACAAGGAGGCTGTTGGTGATGATGCATCGGCAGAATTCGCGGAGCAACCAGCTGCAAAGCGGATACGGCTTATGCCTTCCACTGAGGAGAAAGTAGACTCATAGTATAGAAAGCGCTGTCGAAGGGGCATTTGTTTGTAAGTAGGTTACGGATGGATTTTGTCTTACCCCTTCCATAATCTAGGAATTGAAGTCTCACTAGGTATTTATGTGGCCATGCTGTTAATATTGTTGGTGGCTGTAACTTGATTTATGATGAATCATGATGGTGGTGCAGTAGGAGAAGAATTGTTTGGACACAATTTTTGCCTTTATTATAGCTTATATATCAAAAAGATTTAACGGAGTTTCCTGTCCTTTGCAAAGAACTGTCTCTCTTTGGACTGCGGAATTTTACTCATATTATTCCATTGTTATTGTGAAGCTCAGCATTGGGGACATGAAAGGGAAGAACAAATAAATCTAAGGTCTTAATACTCAAGTAGTAGTAACTAATTTCCGCTAAATAAATAAATGGAAGCGAGTTGCATTAAAAAATCCAAAGCCATTAACCAATGAGCGAGTTTCATTGAGGACCGTTGGATTGCACTACTTTCTAGACAAAAGTGCACCCTCAGTGAAACCGCCCGCATTAGAACACCGCTCTTTACCGTGTACCATGTACAATACACACTAAAGTGTTGTTTGATAAAACTGAAGTAATTAAGCACTGAAAATTAAGTGCTGAAAATTTTTTCTGAAAATTTTAAGTACTGAATTTATTGTGTAAAAATTGTTTGATAAGTTATTATGTTTGAACAAATTTATTTTTGAATTATTATAAGAGAAATAAAATTTTATGAAAACTAAATGCATTGATAATTAATAAAAAGAAAAGAATAGTGGTTAAAAGGAAAGAATATAACATTAAATGTAATTAATGTATGATTTTTCCTTAAATGGAATTGTTGAATGAAATAAGTAACCTAAGAGCTACTTATTATTTTCAATACTTTTTCATTGAAAGTTTCCAATTAAGTGGTTTTTTAACTTTTATTATCAAACACATTGAAAAAAATGAAAGTATTGAAAATTTTTATTTTCAATGGTTTGAAATTTTTCAATGATTAATCAAACAACCCCTAAATAAACTAACATTTTTTTCACATAAAAAAAAAAAAAACTAACTTTTCAGTTAAACGAGGAGCGCTTTCTCAGTCTCTCCCCTTAAAAGTAAACTCTGAATCACCGCCATATTTGAGTTCTGCCCCGAATGGATTTTGATTTTTCATGGAATTAGGGTTTGGGTTTTAGCATTGCACAAAAAAGACAGATGAAGCAGTCCTACAACTACAATAACCAGATTTATCAATCTCAACGAAGCGCATTTGCAGCGCTTTTCCTTATTCTCTTGCCAATTTTCGCACCAAATCTATTTGCTCCTCTTGGACGCGCCTCTCCTTCTTTATTCTCTGTAATTCTTCATTTTCAGTTTCACATTTTCCCCTTTTTCCTTTTTTTTTGGCCAAATCTATTTTACTTATTCTCCGATAGTAATTTTCAGTGATTGTGTTTATATGTGTATGCATTTCAACTGTGATTTGTTTAAGAATTTAATTAAAGTTGAATTTGCAGGAATGGAATGCTCCGAAACCTAGACACTTGCCTTTACTTGAGGTCGCTTTACATAAAAAAACTGTTAGTATTCCTTTTTGATTAGTTTCTTGTTCAGTGAAATTAATGTAACTATCAGCGAAAAGACTCCAAATTTTTCAATATTTTTTTATTTTATTTTCAGTCTATTAAACAACAGTCTGATCTCTGGTCTCCCTTGCCAAATCAAGGATGGAAACCTTGCGTCGACTCGGCTAATATCCCCTGTAAGTGTTTGATTTAATCATTAAGTGGAACTCTAAAATGAATGAGATTTTTTTTTCCCTCCTAATAAGCCTGTTTTGGACTTTTTGAAGTATTACCAGAGAAATCTCAGGGGTTTATTCAGGTATTTCTTGATGGGGGATTGAACCAACAAAGAATGGGTGTAAGTTCATGAATTGATATCCATGTCGTTTTATTGTACTTTGGTTTTTGATGCATTGGTTTTTTTACTTATTTTACGTTTTTTTGTTACCTAGATATGTGATGCGGTTGCTGTTGCAAAAATATTGAATGCGACACTGGTGATACCACACCTTGAAGTGAATCCAGTTTGGCAAGATTCAAGGTATTTCATGAGTAAGACATGTACATCCTATCGTGGTTTCTATTTGTCAATCTCAGAGGATGACTTGTATATGTATCTGGATTTGCTTTTGCAGTTCATTCACAGATATATTTGATGTGGATCATTTTATTAACGTCCTGCGTAATGAAGTTTCTATAGTTAAAGAGCTACCAAGAGAATACTGTTGGAGCACACGGGAATATTACGCTACTGGTATAAGAGCTACTAGAATTAAAACAGCACCTGTTCATGCTTCATCAAACTGGTATCTGGAAAATGTGTTGCCTGTCTTACAAAGGTAAAGGTGTAAGCAACAAATATCACTTTCATGATAAATTAATACCATTTTCAGCCCTCATGCGAGATGTCTCCTTGGTGAACAAATAGTCCTACAAACCCACGTGCGTGTTTGTGCATATTAACTACTTCAGAGAGCATAATTGTTTATACATCTTTATGGATGCAGTTATGGTATTGCTGCTATTTCGCCTTTCTCTCATCGTCTAGCGTTTGACAAGTTGCCTATGGAAATTCAGCGTTTACGTTGTAAAGTAAACTTCCAAGCTTTAGATTTTGTTCCTCAAATAAGATCAATAGGAGAGACCCTAGTTCATCGGCTGCGTTATCCTTCTGCGAAATTTCAAGTGTCGGGGACTGAGGAGGTCCTACAAGGGAGAACAGATGATACTGAGCAAGAGGAAGCTGGAAAGTTTGTCGTATTACATCTTCGCTTTGATAAAGTATGATCTCCAAGTCTTTCTAATCAGCAGTAAATCAATTGCTGTTCTTATTTTGTAGTTTTCCTGGAGCCTCTTGGGCTAAAAGTAGAAGATGATGCTTAGTTCCTTAAGAATTGAAAAGAATGAGCTTTTACGTAAATAATTTCTGGATGGATATGTACCCAAAAGTATATACATTATTGCTGGATGGTGCACTGGTGCATGTTGATTGTTGAAGTTGCTAGGATGTATCTAAATATAAAAAAAGCAGACCTAACAGTATTTCTAGCTCCCCATAGGTTAGTTTCTGGGTAAAAGCACCGGTAGTGACTGTTGTTTTCTATATTAGCTCTTTGATGAGTATTAAGCCTTGTGGCTCCTTAGCTATTGGTTGTACTGTATTCTTATATCTATGGTGACCTTGCTAATCAGACCTTATGCAGGATATGGCTGCTCATTCAGCTTGTGATTTTGGTGGAGGCAAAGCAGAGAAACTGGCCCTAGCTAAGTACCGCCAAGTTTTATGGCAGGGAAGGGTCTTAAACTCTCAATTTACTGACAAGGAGTTGAGAAGTCAGGGTCGCTGCCCATTGACTCCAGAAGAGATTGGATTGCTTCTAGCAGCTCTGGGCTTGAACAATAGTACTCGACTCTATCTTGCCTCACACAAGGTACATTTTCATACTTATTGCTTGATAGTGGAAGTTCCTGATTATCATCTGAGCCTGCAAAATAGGAGGTTCATGTGATCTTTTTCATTGTTACATTGTTTCAGTGGGACTCAAGATTTGAAAGGTTTGTTTTTCCATTTTTTTAGGTTTATGGAGGAGAGGCAAGGATCTCAACATTGCGTAAACTGTTTCCACTGATGGAAGATAAGAAGAGCCTTGCTTCAGTGAAGGAGCTTGCTGAGGTTGAAGGCAAGGCTTCTTTGTTAGCTGCAGTTGATTATTATGTCAGTCTGCAAAGTGACATCTTCATCTCCGCTTCTCCTGGAAACATGCACAATGCTCTGGTAAGAATCTTCTTTTCAAGTTCCCTTGCAAAATTGAATATATCATTAGATAAATTTTTGTAAATGAGAGTTTATATCCCTTTTCAGCTTGGACATCGAGCTTACTTGAACTTGAAGACCATAAGACCAAACATGCTACTGTTGGGCCCGCTATTCCTGAACGAGAGCATGGAGTGGTCTGAGTTTCAGCATGTAGTTATCAACGGGCATAAAAATAGACAAGGGCAAATGAGGTTAAGAAAGGAGAAGCAATCCATATATACATATCCTGCTCCTGATTGCATGCGTCGAACTTTGACTTTGTAACATAATGATACTGAGCTAATGTTTTCCAAGATTGTGATTTCAGCGCAGTGAAATATAACATTCAGCATTGTTAGCCCAGATCAATTCAATGGCATTGAAAATTGCAAATTCTCATGCTTTTATACAATTCTGTTTAGAACACTTGCTGAGAGTGGGTCGAGAAGCTGATATATTTCCATTCAGAACTATTTGAGGATTCTATTGAAAAAGCAAGCTTGTTGGGCGTAGTGGAACCGTATCAAAGAATATTATAAATACCACGGAAATCCGATTAGTACGTGTTACTTCAACTTTAGAAAAACTTTGAATGGTTTTGGCCGCTTGTGCGAGACAACTCTCGAACCATTGCATGTTACTAATTTGTGTTGACTCATCTTTGCCCTGTGAGCAGCATTTCTTCACCAATGCAATAGTAGGATCTATGTACTGCATAATGGGCGACAGACTCTCCCTCCCAGTGAATCCTTTGCTTCAAACGGAAACTTCAGCTTTAACCACCAATTTCCGACCACTTTTTGTCTTTCCATTTCTTGTTTTCCTGTAAAGATAAACGTAACCAACCAATTCGCCCCAAAGCCATCGAGCTCAGATGAGTGAGAAATAGTTGTCCCAAAAAGCAGGAGAGATGAATGGGAAGGATCAGCCTGCTAGCTTTTCATCTTTTTCATTAGACCAATAATTTTGAACCCAACGATTTATTTACAAGCACAGAATGAGCAATATAATACGTAATACCCAGCTTCTAAAACACAGCTGGGCATTAAAAATTATGACCGTATAAAGTTGTTATATACATAAACCGGATGCAATTCTGTATCCTCTAATTGCTTTGGGTGCCACCGTGGACTAATGGCATCTGACCATCTTTCTTGTCATTGCCAACCGGATGAGACCCACTTCCACTTTGGTGAGTTCCCAAATCCTTCGACTCTGTGGACAAAGTGGATGGAGCTGCTTCTTCCTCAATTGGAAGGGTCAGTTTTGAGCCCTCCAGAGCAACACCAAGAACTATGTTCTCTTCCAATGAAGGCCTGGCTACTGATGGCGATGCAATGGACCTGTCAGCATCCGGCCTTGCCTGTGAAATGGCTGATGGGATTTCAGATTCTTCATTTGCAGACTGCTGGTTAGCAACTGGAGATTTGTCCATGCCCATCACCTTTCCTGAACCCATTGACTTCGAAGCTTCTACCCTGCTCTTTTTCATTTGCTCTTCAGAGTTGGCTTCAACTGACCCATCAGGCATCAGATTTCCACTTTGGGCCTCTGAAGATGACACTTTTGAACTTGAACTGGAATTAGTGGCCAGTGATGCTGTAACCTCTTCTTTGGAATCAAGAATCGATGTTGATCCAAACTTAGTATTTCCCTTTGAGTCAGATGTTGAGCTTGCTTCCTCCATGGAATCTTTTTCTTCATTTCTATGTGTTGAAGCTCTGACTTTGTCATCACCATTGATCTTATAAGAGGGCTCAATGAGGAGAAGTGGATGGTTGGTAGCTGCTCCAGAACCTCTGAAAATGGTATCAGTAAATTGTACATCTTCTAGATCAGCCTCACTGTACATTTTCTGTACTGTGCGGAGTGGGGTGGCAAGCCGAGCCCGATGATGACTAATCACTCTGAGAAGATCCAAGAGTATAGCTTCCTGTTGCAATGCTATCATTAGGCACAAATAGAACGAGGCCTTTTTAACTGTATGTATATGCTGTTTATGCATGTACTGATGTACATGGCATGCATGAAAGCAAACAAAAAGATTAAGTGTAGCGTCACATCTGCATGAATTCACCAGAAAATTATGCTTATAACTGTCAGCGGCGTCCAAATCCCCAACAGAACTTCCTAGGATACACTATCCCATCAAAGATTGTCAATGATTCTTTAGTTACATTCTTTTAATAATACTTGTGAGAATTTATTATGCCATAGTTGCAGGGGCCAACCAAACAATACCATGATAGACTAGTAAACAGAACTAATAGATTTATATACTAAAAAGCACGTTTGAAAGGTTGAAAATATTATTTCTTCATCCAGAGATTCCAAATCAACACTTCATATTTGACAGCTTATCTTTGCATGAAGAAGAGTAAGAGTGGACTTACCTTAACACAAAGGTACTCTTCAAAATGTGAGGTTTTCACAAAACAAGATACCAAAATCTGAAACAAATATGAACAAGCAAAAAGAAGTTAAAAACCTGAAACAGAAGAGGAACAGCCACAAAATTCTAGGCTCAAACTTGGCATTTTGTTAGTATGTAATTTACATAGATGCAAGAAAGACAAATCAACTAATGGGCCAAGAGGCAGCCAATAGAGCAAAATGAAGTCTAGAAACTCCCATTATGATACATTAAAAGTCAGAATAAGCTACCATCCCTCGATGCTTTTTTTTTTTAACTTTCATTGACAAACTAAATCAACTCAAACAAAATATAAGGGCCAAAGGGAATAATAAAAAAGTTATATGTCATAGCATTTTCGAGAAAAGAAATCAGAAAAACAAAATTACTTGACATTATGTTAATTGATGTGTGTAATGGGAAAATAGACACCAACAGAAAAACTCTCACCATAAGAGCCTGGTTTTCTGGATTGATACTTTCCAAAAATACTCTTCTATGCAATCTTTGCTGCTCTACAAGAGGATTTTTGGCTAAGACCTTACGCATGTCCGCTACTACATTCTGCAAAGAGAAAAGGTACCGTAAAGCAGAGGTTCTTGCATGAGTCAACAAAGAAAACAAGTTGGCATGAGTCAAGGAAGAAAACAAGTTAAAAGCAAGATAAACAGAAACTTCTTACGTTGATTTTGTTAACATCCAAGTGACTAATGGCATAGTAATTCTTGATGCGCCAATGAGTTTTCTGGCTGAGGTTCCTCACAACATTCACAGTAAACTTGTGGTTAGGAATGTGAACTGCCTCACGGTCATCGCCTCTTATAATTGTTGGTGACCACCATCCAACATGCTAAACAATAAAGTGAACACAATCAATCATGCTGTTCAATGTCTCAGATTACTTAAAAGGAGGCAAATAGAGCAAAGGAAACACAAACCTCAACTGTCCCTGAAACTTCATACCCTTCAATATTCGTCTGAATCCATTCATTGACAACAAATGGTCTTGTTGCATGGATCATCACACTTGAAAGAAAGTTTGTAAATATCTGAATGCACAAAACATATGAATAAGTCAAGAAAGGATCAAAAAAGCTTCACAGCAAAGAAATTAATAAGATGGTACGAAAAGTGCGATGATCAAGAGCACAACACACAGATAGCATACTTAACAAATAATGCCAAAGGAGAAAGAACATGAAATAGTAAATTCATGAAAGAAAAAAACACATCAAGAAAAGGTCACAGAAACTTTACTGCTAAAGCAGATGGTGAAAATGTAAATAAGGATGATGCAGAATGTGCTATGAAAAGGAGTTCCACAGATTTTAACAAATAATTCCTATGCACATTATATTTTATAGTATATGCTATGACATGTAGGAATATCCAAATTTTTTAGAAAGGGAAAATAATCATGCAAAAGAATAATGGCTCCAAGAATATATAAACTTTTATGATAATTCAGTCAATATAGGTCCCAAATTTCAGGTGCATGGTCATCTAACTTTTGTATCTATTTACATAGTCATCTATGTATTTACTTTTAGGACACTAATATAAGGTTTTTACGGAAATAAGAAGCAAATTTATTTCTATTATGCATTACAAGGATAAGAGGTAGCCAATTTACCTCACGACCTGCAAGGGTTATTAATACCGTGCCAAATCCTCCAGCTGTTACCCACTTCTGAGCCTTAAAACCAAGCAACTCCATGAACAATGATACAGCAGCCACCCATACCGCAGTATAAACAGCTTTTCCAGCAAAATCAAAGCCCATCTGTCAATAGAATAAAAAACTGTTTTCAGGTTTGTCCATTGCAATCTGTCATTACCCTCAAGATAGCAACATTATCATTCCACAAAATCACACACCAGATATTTAGACAATAATTCCAAAAGAAAATGCTAACATGTTTTAGAAAAATGTTGAAGGGTATACAGATGGCGAAATGTCTTTTCATTCAAAGAGCATAAAAGTAATTTATCAACCTTCCTGCACCCCTCACATGAGTGGTATTCTTTACCATATGGTGAAGACCGGAAATTAATCATCAGGATCAACCTAAGATTCACACCATCTCACCATAACTTGATAATTAATGCAGATGTTTCTAAGAGATCTGAGAAAGTTCAATGATGTAAAAGCAACAGAACGTACATTTCTAGTATCATTAGAGTCATTCATCTCCATAAAGAATTTTTGCGCCTGTTGAATTAAGCTGCAAGAACAACGCATGGTTGCAAATTAAAGTCATTGTCCAAACTCAAAACTAGACCTAAGATGCAGATAATTGGGCAATTAAAATGCCATCTTCATGACATACACATGATTAACAGGCAAATAGCAAAAAACTCTTAAAATACAAATGTCACTCCCTGCGAGTCAAAGCAGAAAGAAGTTAACAACCACACAACAACCCTTCTGTCCTATAAACAATCCCTCTAACCAAAGAGGAAAATGAAGATATAGAATCATACGTAATTGAAAAAGACAACCAAAAAAAAAAGGCATATTTAATCAGTAATTTGTTAAAAACTTACGAGTGAACATATCCACACTGGACTCACCTTGAAAAACAATAAGAAAAAGCTAGCACTGTTGACAATGAGCGCACAAAATTCAAAAGTCGTTGCTTAACAGCATGGCTGGCTTCTGAGGGTAAAACTACTGGATCTAATGCTCTGATAGAAACTATGATATTGTCAGACCAACATAATGGTTGAACAAATAAGGAGATTGAACTATAATCCCTTTCGAGCCAGAAGTAACCTGCAGAGAAGTGTCGCTCCAGTCCACAGCAGCACAGGTCTAAGATAATAGCTCATGAGATGATGTGTTCTACTTTTCTTCCAACTGCTATCACCCCTCTGAGGACAATTGCAAGATAATCAACAAACTGATAGAGGAATATAGCCACCATAGAAGGCAAAGGCATCAAGAATAGTATGAGAATGTGTACATGGAAAAACATAACCCTGCCCAACCGCATAAGTGGTCCGAGACCCCATGCAGCAAAAGCAATAATCCCAACCGCAGGGATCAAGCGTGGTATAATAGGGCTTCCCTGTATGGTGCCAAATGTCCTGGTTTATCCAAATATAAAAGAGAATGAGTTTAACTTCGATAGAACAAAAAAGAAAACATAGAAATAATTTGAATATAAAACTATGTAACTGTCTGTCTCAAACAGGAAAGAAGATATATAGCATAATGAGTACAAAATTAAGCAAGTGCTTCTCATATTAGAAGCTTCGTGAGAAAAAAAGCTTTCCCACCATCACTTTGCCCCTTCCTGAATAAAAGGAGAAAATTCCTATCCAAGCTACATTACTAATATGCACTTGTTGACTTTTAAAAACTCAAATTAGTGGCTTAGTTAGTTAAAGAAGAAAACCCTTCCTGAATAAAAACTCGCTGGCTTTATGCGTTAAGTTAGTAAAGCCTCAAAATTCTTTTCATCTCAAACATTTGGCTAGAGTGCTACTGCAAAAACTAAGGTGATTCATAAATCTACACTGTACTGAAAACTCAAGTATGTGCTTTCAGTACTTGGATAGCATAAAGAAAAGAATCTAAAAGGAATATAGAAGATAAGAAAGAAATAGAAGACCACCTTGTCAAAACCATACTAGCAGATTTTAGGATAGGAATCTCATTTCCTGCAGTAGGAATTAGAACAGATCTGCAGAGAATGACATTAGACCTGAAAGATACAGGCCTTATCGGCATGCAAATACTGCCCAAAAGATGAAGACTCCAAGCATCTTGTCGCTGGATAAGAAACATAAGGATTTTTTAATGTCTCCCAACTTTATTAACAGATAAGGTTTTTTAATGCACACATGCATATGCATAACACATTCACAAATCACAGAAACCAACTCTCATGCTATGCTAAACTTGAAGAACTAACTGAACAAAAAGGGAAAGTACAAAGTGGTTATTTAAAAGCCAAACAAAAGCAAAGTAGAAGAAGCATTCCTATCTTATAATGTCAGCCAACATAGACCTCTACATCCACCAAGGAAAAAGAAGAGCATACCATAGCATGTGAGGAAAGATTGATATTAACCAAATGTACTCGATTTTTTTCCATCACACCCTGTTGGCATTCACATATTCAGTTGCAAATACTTAAATAAAGAGAAGACTGGCATTATAACAATCGAAAGATAGGATTAAAGTTCACATACAAATTGCTGGCTACGGCATCCATGACTATTGCGTATTTTCAGTTCACGAGACAATTGCATCGAAGCAACACGTGTCATTCTTTATAAGCAAGGGTCAAATTCCTAACTTCCAACTAACGTTATATCCTAAAAAGCTCAAATTAGCAATAAATTTTCCAAGCAAACGTCAGCACCTGCCAAAAGAAAGAAAAACAGAAATCAACAATATAACTGCACGAAGAACTTAACTAAGTGAAGGATTATACACAAATTAAATCAAAATGTATGATTGACTGGAAGCATAAATTCAAATCCCTAGATCCCATAATGCCTAAATATGACACAATGAAATTCACTAAAGAACAGAAATTAGACATGTTATCCATATAGATCACAGAAAACCGTTGAGAAATAACAGATTAAATCGCTATAATTAAATCCCAAAAAAGTAGTCAAAATTGCTCAAAAAATCAAAATATTTACCTTCCAGAAAAGGGGAAAAAATTAGAAGAAATCCATTAAAAATAAATTGGCAAAACAAACGAAGTTAAAATTGTACCGTGGAGACGAAACAGAATGTAATTTCCAGGAGAGATTTTCCTTTTTAATCTTGTGCGGTATATAACGGAGGAAAATAGACCTTTTGGGGTTTTGTTGAAGGGAAGAAAGAAGACGATGGTGATTTGGAGATGACCAAAGTACGAAGTGGCTGCGGTGGAGTTAAGGGTAGCAGGGAGGGTTGATTTTCGACGAGCCGACGTGGCCCAATCAAACGGCGAGTTTTGGAGACGTAAATTTCGTCGTTAGTGACTGTTAACCTTATGCGGCGATTTGAGGTTGACAACGTGGCGGAGTTTTTATCCATTGGAACAATGCCCTCTCCTACTTTTCGTCGCTGTATTTTTGCCACGTCAGATGTGGCCCGCACAACGAGGCTAATCCCTTTACGCGATCGACCGTTCATGATAATATTCCGACAGAACACAAACTGATTTTACTGATTATAATAATAATCGTTGCTCATTAGTTTTCTAATTATAGTTATTATTACTACTATATATAAGTAATTAAAATTATATCAAGCATAGATTAGATGGATCCTCGTACTTTCTTGTTCTGTGATGAAGGGAAACGTTATTTATTTAACTAATAATAAAGATTCGAAAATTATAATAATTCACTAATTATAACATATATTTTTTATCAGAATTAATATTTTACTCTTATACCCTCCTTCCAAGAGTAGTTTATTTCTTTGTTGACAACATTTTTTTTCAAGTCTTTTTAATTGGTGAATTATACATAGCTTAATAATATATATTTGATTCATAAAATTAAATTATGCCTAATATAATTGTGGTAAAGACTCATAGAAACTTCCATTGAGTAACAACAAATTAAATTGCTACTTGCAATCAATTGAAAAACAACCAATAAAAAAAGTACCTAAATTCATGAACAATACCAAAGCACACACCAATGCACAAAATATGTTGTGGCCAATAATATATGGGTTTGCCTCAACAACTACTTTAGATATTGAAAAACTATGGTGATAGCTCCAGTAGCAGGCCTTCGTTTCCTCTATGTTCTATTTCCCTTATCCTCCTTGGTTCCCCTCTTCCTATCTAGCTGTCATATGTTATGTTGAATCTGTCCTTTGAATCGAAGAGAAACTCCCATATGCTAAAAAAAATAAAAAAAGAGGTCAGCTAAAGTATGAAGTCAGAGCTATAAATGAATGAGAAACAAAAGAACAAAGAAATAAAGAAAGAAAAAACGATGGAAGAGATTTAATAAAAGTGAAATAGAGAGAACGTGAAGGAAAAGAGGAAGAGGGGGGGAGAGAGTGACGGCTGCCAAGGTCTTTTGCTGTTCTACTCTCTCTTGCCCTTCTCTCCTCCGTTATTTCCAAAGTTTATTTAAAATACCAAAATGACCCATTCTAGGTATCATATACCCTGAGACAGCTCTCCAAATATAGATAAGACCGACAACAAATTCACAGCCTTGTTAGGGCCATTAATTTCAACTAAACAAGTCATAATGACACCATTAAAGCCATAACACACTTTGGCCAAACTATATAGTTACTCACTTCACAAGAAATAAACCATCAAATCTGCAAGAACAGCATACTTGCATACCAATAAGAGTGGCAGAGCACATCCACCAGAATAGATTAAGCACAAGCAAACTTCTGCTATAACGCAGAACCATCCCATTTCATCTTGCCCCTGCTTTAAATTTATGGAAGATAAAATATTAAAATTCTGTACTTTTATCACTACTTCCTTGAGAGGATTAATCTAGGAGCAACTCAGCAAATGTTTCCAAATCCTCGACCAAAAATGCAACAGCACGTGCAAGTGATCCCCTCCAAAATTTTCGGATGCACATCCATTATGCATCCGCAAGACATATACCACACTACTAGAAGTCATCTATCTAATTAATATCTACAAGCATTCCAAGCCATCTATGCGGAAAGAATCTAGTTCAACAGTATACTAGAAACTTAATGGGCTTTTTGGTATAGAACCACAAAACTGCAACAGCTACATGTATGAGTTCCCTAGGCCTTGAGATTTGCAAACCAATAAAAACTAAAAGTTCAAAACCAAGAAGCTCTATGTGTCCACAACAATCTAGTGTGTAATTACTAAATACCTAAATGTTACATCCACACCTCAAAAGTGGTGCTAACTAAAGCTCAAAACATAATAGAATCTTTAGCTACAATAAACTGAGTAAGAAACTTAAAAGCACAAGACAGCAGCTGAACTAAAATTCAAGTTTGCTCTTTTGACGAGAAGCTCTAGGCTGATGCAAATCTAACTTTGGGTTCGCTAAGCAATAGAATGCAGACGAGCAAACTATGGTTCCTCTGCTCTTCTAGATGGTGTGTACTTGCAAAAGTGCACAGTGCCTATTGAACCATGTGATGAGATATGCTGAAATTTTGAAAACCTGGGGCAACTTCTATGGAAGATCTTAAACTCGTTCTACCTTGCATAAGGATGATAGCGACTACTGCCTCCATACCCTGTTCTACTACCATATAACGCACCTGGACCACCAAAACCAGCACCTGGGCCTGAATCATAACTACCACCTGAGCCTGAACCACCGTACCTTCCATAGCCTCCACCTCCACATCGGTATGCACCTATACCACTCCCACTAAGCCCCCCAGCATAGGAGCCCAATCGGCTAGAATAACCATAATTGAATCTAATTATATTCAATTAAAAACCCCCAATTTTCAAACCCTAATTGAATCCAATGCAATCCATCAAAACAAAGCAGCAATCAGACAAAGAGAACAATCAAAACCCATCATCAAGCTCTCTTTAAACAACCTGAACAAGCGGCAGAAAAAAATGAGACACACCAGCAGAAATCAGCATTGTCAAAACATGTTAAATCCATCAGAAAACAGCCAATAAATCATCCTCTCTAAGAACCCCAGCCTTTCCCAAACCATCAGCCTCATTATTAGCAGCTTGAGGTATCTTTTGAATTTTCCATCATTTAATTCTCTCTGGATTTGAAAAATAAAGCGGAATTTTTGTATTTGAAAAAGTGATTCGGAGATGTTCTTGAGAGAGCGAGCTGGAGAAAGGAACAAGGATGAGACAGAAGGAAAAAAAAAAAAAAAAAAGGGAAGAAAAAAGGCCACGTTGGATGAAGATATGGTCAAAAGAAAGGAAGAAAAGGAAGCAAAAAGACCATGTTGGATGTAGATACTGTCAAAAGAAAGTCAAAAAGGCCACGTTGGATGCAGAAACAAGAGATAAGGCGCATGTTATAATTTCCAATTTCCATCCAAAAAGATCCTTATTTGATAAACCCGTATAGATTTATGCCTAAAATGTAACCTCGAAAAATTTTAAGCCTAAATTGAGCAATGGACCAAAGTTTTAGGCCTAAATTGGATATATCCAATACAAACATCTAAGAGTAAAACTATCTCAATCCATCGTTGAAAGAATAATATGACAAATAAATTATAAATTACCAATACTAACCTCTAATTGTGTCCTTGTTCTTGCTGTTCTTCATGTTGTTGCCTTCTCTGAAGTTGTTCTTGCTGTTTCGCAATTCTGTTAGCTGCTCAAATATTCAAATATGCATTAATAACAGGTAACACTACTTTTAAAGTATCATTACTATAATTAATAAAAGGGAATACTACTTTTAATTCCAATCAAACAAAGACATACCTCTCAAATCTTCAAGCTTCCCGAATTTGGCATTCAATCTTTCAGTTAATTCGTCAACTCTCGCCGTCTCATTCAACTGCATAGCCAAGTCCGTTAATTTGTTAATTTGAGCTTCTGCTTGAGCTTTTAGCTCCTGAGCATGGGCATAGTCCCCATCAGCAATCACCTGTCCCAAGAATAACAACTATGTTTAAATCACTATTATTTTTTATTTGACACTCAAAATACAAATAAATAATTTGACACAAAATAGAAAGAAGAGAAGAACCTGGACTTCAGGAACTGCTTCAAGGGCATTGACACCATCCTCAAGTGGCTGCCTTCTCCGTTCCAAATCCCTACAAACAGTCTATATCATAGATATAATTAGAAAAATTATTTAAAAGAAATAATTAAAAAAAATAAAGCTTCTCCGTTCCAAATCCTTCCAAACAGTCTGTAGCATAGATATAATTAGAAAAATTATTTTTTAAAAAAAATTAAAAAAAAAGTAAAGGTTTTTTTTTACCTCATATGACTTTGCCTTAGTCCAGTCTCTCCCCAAAATGTTGTCAATTCTTTCTTTAAAGGTTGAAAATTCCCCGTCACCTTGTCCGTCACCTTCCATATTCAAGCTAACAAGAAACAAGGAAAGCAAAATTAGAAGAACCCACCCAACATTTAAAAGAGTAAATAAACAAAGAGCAAAAACAAATCCTGGTCCCCAAAACCACCCACTCACTCAAAAATTTAGTGCCATCAGTCTAGGGGAGTAATTGGTCAAAATGAATAAATAATACGAAATGAATAAATAACCTAGCCTTACCATCTCTTATAATTTTAATTGTTTTGAATACCATAAAAGTGTTTTGTATTTAATAATAGTACGAAAGATTAATTTAAAAATGAAAAAGTTAAAGTGATATACATTTAATTTAGCACGTAACAAAAGAAAAATTAAGTTTAATAAATTATCAAAAAATATAGGGGAAAGAAACCATAACCTGAAACCTATAATATTATAATAAGATGTTTTTCTATGACACATAAAGTAAAACATTAAAAATAACTAATACTTACAGAGTCTCGAATTCTTGGAAACTAGAAAATGATGATGATATCTCCCCTTCTAATTGACTTGCACTAAGATTCCTGCATGAAAATTATCAATCAGATTAAGAATTACGTACAGTGAAGAAGAAACAGGAAAAAAAAAAAGACGTAATCCTTGGAGTGTTATTGCTAACTCTGCAGTCCAATTGATTTCAGGAAATGTCTTTAGGAATGCATGGGTCAAGTTAGCAAAATTCATATATACTGCAGTCCAATTATTTTTCGAGGTTTGTCGTCTACCCTTTTGCTTTCACTGTATAAACTGACAATAATCACATTAACTGAAACGTTGTAAGATTTTTTTCAAAGGAAGAAGAAAACAGGGTTATTTTGAAACTTTAAATTTTATATAGTAAAATGGCAAAATGTTCATGTAAAAATCAAAGGAGGGTAGGGAGATTTCTAATAGCTACGCTATACCTATATGATGCAAAGGGCCCAAACTACAAGATGGGACAAAACTGGATGTAACTGAAAGCCGCCCCTTTTATATACCTTGTCGAAAACTGCTAGATTTTGGAGAATTGGCAGTGGCGGTGGCTGTCAACACTCGACACTCCCTCACTTAAAACTATAGTTGAAAGTGGACAAAGGTCGGAGTTGAAAGACAATGTGGATGACATAACGAACACACAAGAGAGAAAGAGAGAGAGACATAAAAAGGAAAAGGGGCAGAAGAATAAAAAAAAAAGGCTGTAAGGAATGTCCAGAATTGGGAGCATTCTAATTAACAAAACCCTGTGATTCTACTTATTACTAAATGACTTGGGCAGTTATATTTATATATAATTCTTGGCTTAACAAATTGGAACTTTTGCTGGCTTTTTATTGTCTTTTCCTTTCTTAAATCTTATAAACGGCAAAGGCAAAGTTAGATGAAGCAAAGGCCAGGGCTTAATTTACCTTCTCCCCATTTCTAAGTTTATTTTTGAATGAACAAAAACCAATCTGCTATCACACTATCTGATGCAGTATTGTTAATTTCTACAAAAATATTCCTTTGTATATTTATAAAAGATATATATAGAGAGAGAGAGAGAACGCAAGGGCAACAGGGACCGCCTCCCATACATTATCATTTAATGATTTAATCATAATTTAGATGCCCCTCAACAAAACCATATTGCAAGAGGACCACTCACATGCGTGCCTTTTATTATGAACAATTTCACTCAAACCAAATCATTATAGGGAAAAAAAAAACAAAAGGAAAAGAAAAGGAATAAAGCAAAGCATCAACACACGAGCATCATTAAAAAAAGAACAATAACAAAGTTCATACATAATGGAATTATTTTTATTTCCTGAAAAATAAAAGTGAAAATCAAAACAGTAAATCTGCTGTAAGAGAAAGAATTTACCTTCAAAGAAATAACCCATGTGACTGTGCTGCCAAAGTTGTGTTGGCAGTAGCAAACAAATAGTGTTGGTCCTATAGATAGCCTTGCAAGGGAAAGGAAAAAAAAGACGTTAGTCAGTAGCAGAAGTGAGAAGAAGAGAGCAATATTGCAGGAGTAAGGAAGGTAACTAACCAAAAACAAAAAGGCCTGCTGTGCGAAGAACACGCCTTGGTAAAGGCCAAAAAGTAAGGTAACTAAACAAAGACAAAGCAATAGACGTCCGAGGCAGGGGGATTTGCTTATGGGAGCTGAGTAAGGTTTGGGTTTGAAGTGCTTTAGCTTTGAAGGAGGCCGGAGGGTTCAATTCGAAGTTAGGCTTTGAAGAACTGGAGGAGGGCGGCACGGCAATGGCCACCAAAGAGACCAAGAGACTCACGACTTGGCTGTCGGCTGAGAAAGAAAAGAAAGGTGACCAAAGAGACCAAGAGACTCACGACTTGGCTGTCGGCTGAGAAAGAAAAGAAAGGTGAAAAAATTTTAGGTTTAGAAAGATACCAGGTTTAAAAATACATATCTAACCTTTATTGTGAAGAAAGAAAAATATACTAAAATTTAAATTTTAGGGATAAAATAGTAATTTTATAATATAATATATTATTACTCGATTAGGTTTGAGCACTCGAGTTAAGTAGTAAAATATTCTAACTTGACTTGCTTGACTACACGAGTAACTTGAATTCAAGTTGAGTTCGATTATGATCGAGTCAAATTCAAGTTTTCCCTCGAGTTGAACCCGAGTAGCTTGCGAGTAGTGGTGTATCGCTTACACCCTTACGTCAATCCTCTATGGGTTTTTTGATACTTCGGCGTCGCTCAATGTAGATTTTTAAGTTTTATTTTCACGGTTATAATAAAGAATAAGACATCCTAAAAAAGAAAAGAATGAATAAGATGGATTAATTAAAGAAAATAGATAGTTCCATAATGGCTTGTTTTATTAGTGGACTGTAGTCTTGGTAATTTGGCTTAACTGCCCATTATGCAGCTCATACTGTTTTAATCTCTAATTTTTCTTTCATAATCTGGAATTAATTAGTATTTCAAAATTGCGAGCGAACATAGGAAAATATATGGATTTAAGTTTGAAGCATTGAAGACAATAACTCTTGTAGATTGACATGTCAAAGAACCCAAAAGAGAATTATAGAGTAATCTAAGAAAGCTAGATTAATTTAATACTACATTAGTCTAAACATGTGCATTGCATTAAGCTAATAAAATGCTTCCGAGCCAAGCCAACCAGAAACTGTCCAAACCTAAGCCACGAAATCAAAATTTATATTTAGTACAGATATACTAAATGATGATATTGGATTTTAAAAGTATTTGAAATATTGGGTATAGTTATGGATTTATAGTTGGATTTGGGAGGAAAAGTGGTGTCTACAATTTGAACGTGATGTTAAAACTTAAAAGTGGCTTCTGTGATCAAATCTCAAGAAACCAAACCCAAATCTGCTATTGTTTGGTTTGGTATTAGAAACTAAACTAGAAAGGGGTGGCTTAATAAAAGAAAAGAAAAAAAAAGAAGCCCAAGTTTTAATGATCTAAAAGCAAGTTCCTTTTAACCCATTATGGATGCGGTCAAGTTTGATGCTCAGCCTCAGCCCTCAGATAAAATGTGGCCGGCTACCTTCCTAGCAGTAGCAGCCTTTTATTGTTTTTACCTTTACACAAATTCAAAAAGCCAAACGAAAACCCCTTCATTTTTTCTTTTTAATTATCTTTCTATGTGTATGGTAATGGGAATATATCGCAGCAGGGGCAAGTGAAAGGCAAGCATGATGCATACGTAACGTAGTATGCATTAACTCACATTATTTTATTTTGGAACAATTGAAGGAACCGATGATGATCTACCACCATCACATCATAATAGAATTCCTAGAACATGACATATTGCTGGGAATGGAAGATTTGCCATTGGTTCAGTGCCATACGCTAGGATTCATGGTGAAACTGATATGGACGCTCAAATTCTCTAGCTTGAGCAAGAGGCATATAGTTCAGTGCTAAGAGCCTTTAAAGCTCAAGCTGATGCCATTACTTGGGTACCTTTTTAAAATTGTTTTAATGAATCTAATATCTGAAAACTTTATTTTGATTAGGTTTGAATGTTTACTATCTAAATTAATTTCTTCAGGAGAAGGAGAGTTTGATATCAGAACTTAGAAAAGAGTTAAGACTATCAAACGAGCACAGAAAGCACTCACAAATAGTGTAATGCCTAGCCTTAACTTAAATTGCATTGGAGCCATAGGCTAATAAATTAACAAATTTTAAAGGACATGCATACAAATACATTCTTAGGGCAAATTCTTCCATAATAGAACAAGGCATATTTTGTGTATTATTTTTCAAAAATTCACGTACCATCTTTGAGAGCTACTTAGCTTCTACAAAAATTAGGATACTTCCTAGTGAGTCTAAGAATTTTCGAAATTGTTGCGGTATTTTTCTGAGCATCCAAGGTTAGAGAAAAAATATTGCAGAAAAGAATATCGCAAAGCCGATGGCATTTTCGTAAATATTAGCAAAGTCATAAATTGAATTTTTCTTCATTGAAAATGATTTTTCCTATAATATTGAAGAGTCTCATACTATTATTCATTGTCTAAACTTGAAAACTGCCAAGTTGCTGCATGAAAGTATAGGGTGAAATTTACCGTTTTACCCTTGTACAGGTTTTAAATGCCAAAATGGGGCAATTGCTCCCAATAGCTTAATGACTTAAGTACTTGGATAAATTCACCTCATTTTTGTAAACTTTTTTCAATTGATTTTAGTTTTGAATTTCTTTTATTTTGTTCTAATTTACATAATTTCTCTTTAGGACACAAAGGTAATTTTTTAAATTTAATGAGGGTATTTTTGTAAATTGATCAAATGAATAGTCTAGACTTTTCAAGACCCTTTTTTTGGCTTTCTTCTTCTTTTTTTTTTGTCAATTTCGAAATCCCCCATAGCTAGCCTTCCTCCACTATTTTTCAACTTCCAAACTTCTAGTTTCTTCCTCACAACCCTTTCCCACCAAAACCACATCAAAACCCCATCAAATTTCATCCAAATTTTCCAAAAAAATCCATCACTTCAACTTCCAAACAATATTTCCATCAAGAAGGTTGGAAGAAAAACCTTGCAAATTTCACCAAGTATATAAGTTTCAAGTTTTCATCAAAACGAAAGGTGTGTTTTCATTTCCTTTTATGTCTTTTACAATTTTAGCAATAAAATGATGATTATTAAGCTTCATGCATAAATATTTTGCATTTTCTTTAATTTGCTATTAGTTTATGGTTCCAAACCTTTATAATATTTATGCTTCATGGGGCAAAGGCATAATTAGAGAATGGAAGTGTTAGAATAGTCTTTTGAATGTAGAAAAACTTAGATGAATAGAGAAAAATATAGTCTAGCACTTAAATGACCAAAATTCCATAAGAATGACATTATGCCATCTTAGAGAAAGTGCCATATTTGTGGCAATAGTCATGGGGATTTATCCCATAAATGGTAGTTTGGCAACATTAGAAAATGATGTGAACTAAGAAATTAGAAGAAAGAAGAATGCATAATGTGGTTGTAGTGTAAACCCATATTACGAGACATAATGACCTCCTAGGAGAGGTATAATATTTTAAGTAATAGCAATAGTATTTTATTTCCTAAATGACATCTTGGCAATATTAGAAGATGTTGTGAACCAAGAAATGGATGGAAAGAAGCTTAGGAGTAGTAGTTGTATAATAAACCCACGTTAGGGCCTAATAGTGGCCACCTTGGTCAAGCACCACCTAAGGGATTGGTTAGATGCCATTCAAGGGTGAAGGGTGGTACAAATCATAAATGGGTGCAAAAATAGATGTAGGGGGTTAACACCCTTAAGCAAATACCATATCCAATTATAACCCCTCCAAGTGTGAAGAAACAATGCATTTTTTCCTCCAAAACACAATGTAGGTGTCTAAATGCAATCATTTTTGGTGTACAGCATCCCTACAATGTGCTTAAACTGTAGGAACTAGAATCACAGAATTCCCACACCTCTAACTCATTCAGACCGAAATTCACCTATTCTATGGGCAAAATCATCTAACTTTTTCGTTATAAGGAGTTACCCCGAACGGAAAGTACGTACAGGTGCTGTTTGATGAAACAAACTTGCTCACACCTTGAGAATGCTTATAGGACCACTAGAACTAGATTTGAACCCTTAGGTTCCAAGTTGGCACATTTAGTCCATAAACTAGCAAATTTTGGCACAATAGTTCAAATAGCATTCTAGCTTGCTTTAATCCATTGTTTAACCATTTGTATAGGTGGTGAACCCTCTTCTAAGGATCAAGGAAAGGAGGATTAGTGGGAATGCACACCCTCCTTAAACTTGTGAGTGAACCCTGATAGACTAAAAATGTGTTTTCTTGTATTTTCAACCTTGCTTTGAATTTTTATGTGCAAATGAAATGTTTTCTTGAATGAACGACAATGTACCTTTGAAAAATGATTGTTTTATCAATTACGAATGTTGGTGGATGATTAGAAGTCACTGCAGTGGCGCCTCTCATGGTCTGAGCTTGTGGAGTCGGCGTGAGTAGGCTCATCACTCCCACAAGGGGTGGATGGTACAGGAGATTTCGTGCACACAGCAGTTGTGATATTGCGACCCCTGTGGGAGTACTATGAACATAGCTACGTACCACCCGTAGTGAAGGTTCATGCCAACGTCAAGAAATGGGCTTTTTCTCAAAATATAACAAAGAAAAATCATCTCGACGGGTTCAAATCTCATCTTGGCCTGGTGGGATTTGAACAACGTGATTTGGCAAGCCCCTTTAGAATCCATTTGACCTGTTTTCATCCAAAAACTTTGGAAAATTTCCCTCTTATCGAAAAATTCCTTAACTTGGTGATTAAAGCTGTCTTAACACCAAGTGGGCCGTCGACTGTTAAAGGCTTGTACGTCAATGTCTCTGCTTATTTTCCTCAATCCAAGTGTCAACCCGAGGTACCCGTCGATTTGCATATAGTTACACGTCGATGGATGTGTGGATAACCTTATTGCACTCAAAGTCAGAAACTCCTATCCGTCGACGGTCAAGCTGAGAGACGTCGACGTCTAATACTAGGTGCACCATGGAAATTTTAGCCGTGGACGTCCGCCTGCAATCTGTGGATGGATGGTTTGGATTCAAGAATAGTAGTCATTGAATAGCTTACCCGTCGACGGCCAAGGGTTTGCACGTCGACAGGTATGCGTGTGATTTCCATTCCCACTTTAACTTGTATATCCGTCGATGGTCTTTAAAATTTATGAATAGATTTTTCATAGTCTTGTCTCACTCATTGAGCATTAAATTACATGCTCAATCTAGTTTTCTCTTAAAACCATTTTCAGGCTGGTAGATTGTGGATAGGAGGTAGAGAATCAAGGATGAGCAAACTAAAGGTGTAAATGGGCTGGGTCAGGCCGGGCTTGAGCAAAAATTTGTAAAAAGTTTGCTTGTCCAAACCCCGCCCTAAAATATTTATGAAAGCCTGAGGCCCGTCAAAAAGCCCGTTTTTAATTTTTTTTTGTACACTAATTTTAAAAATTAAATTATATTAAATTATATTATAAATAAAAGTAAATCAATACATTTAAAAAATTATTATCTAAGACAATTTTTACAAAGTTAACAAAGTCTAAATACTAATAATATTTGAAAATATCAATATCATATACAAAAAAAAGAAAAACAACACATTAACAAATAAAATAAATATATAAAAATATATTTATATGAAATCAATAGTAAAATGGGTTGGGCCGAGCTTGGGCTTTTATGCCTATGACCAAGCCCGGCCCGTTTTCTAAACGGGCCTAAGAATTTTGTCCAAGCCCGGCCCTTAAATTTAAAATTATTGTCCAAACCCTTCCAAATATCAAGTAGGCTTACGGGCTCGGGCGGGTAGCCCGACCCTTGGACAGCTCTAGAGCAAACCTGACCGGAGCCGACATTTCCCTTTGAGTATGTAAATAAACTTTTGTATACTACCATTGAGGATCCACCGGCTTTGTCTTTCCTCAAGCTTTCCTTTTGATGTTTTGTAAATTTTATGGAATATTTTCCATATATGAAACAATGTGAAAAAGTCTTAAAATATTAAATTTATTAGTATTTTAACAGATCATGAAATTACTATTTTAAAGTGAATGACCAATTTTTAATGTAAATAAAGTTGTGGTTCATATGTTTATCAATTGCATTCTATGTTCATTGGCTCGAGTATTATAAGCCTTGTGTGTTCTAGGTTTTGGGCGAAGCACGCCGTCCAAGACCTATAACACGCGGCAATTGTCACATTTCGACCCCTCTGGATCGGGGTGTGACAAATAGAGTGCAGGACATGAAGAAATGGTCAAGCTAGAGACCAAACCCATATACGGAAACCAAACCCTTTTTTCTAACCCCAAACCAGTAGCAAAGAAGAATAAAGAAGAACAAAGAAGAAAGAACCTTCTTAACATCAACTACTTTTCTACGCACCATAGAAGAACAAAGAAGAACAAAGAAGAAAGAAGAACAAAGTAGTTGCCAAACAAAATTCTCATCTCAAAACTTAAACTCTAACAGGAACTATAGAGGAAAAAAAAAGCTTAAATGAATGAAGTTTACCTTCTTCGGTGATGGAGGAGAAAGAGATTATGAACAGGTCGACTTGAGAAATCACCCACGGAGGAAGATCGCTGACAGCTTAAGGTGGGTGGGTTGATGAAAACTTGAGCTGCGGCTGAAAATGAGAAAGGGGAAGAAGGGATAGGGTTTCAACGGGATCTAGATTGTCCGAATAGGAAAAATAGTGAGGATAAAATTGGGAAAAAATTTAGACAATATTACCACCTCAGTGGCTAATTCAGATACCTACCCCCCCCCCCCCCCGATGTGGCAATCGATATTGCCAAAAACAAACTTAAAAGGTCACGTGCAGCTATATTTTTTTGCTAGTAGATGGCCTCTTCAATAGTAACCAAACATGGCTATATCTTCACATTCCCAGCACATAGCCGTCTGTATCTTCACATTGCCATGAACCAAACGGCCCGTTAGGGTTTTCTCACTCAGATTCACCTTTTGTTGAGGGAGACTTGACAGCACTGGGCTTCATTTTTTGGGGCTAGTATGGGCCACCTAGTCCAAACTTGAACTTGTTGAAGGGTAAGAGAAACGCCAATCCGACCCGAAATTATGAAATACTATAAGAGGGAGGTTGGGGTTCAAGTTTACTCTTTTGCGCCCAACAGAAGTCACATGATTGACCATTTTGGTCGTGGATTATAGTCTTAGCTCTTAGGAATGTGTTAGATGGACGGCCGTGATTTTCCTTTGACGTTGGGTGATTTTTAATTTGAAAATTTTTTGGATTGTATTAGCCTATGGTTTTGGTCCCATATTGATAATGAAGATCTTAGCTAGAGTAGCAAAGGTCATTAGTCCATGTTGACGGCAATATGAGAGAGCGAGCGAGCGAGAGAGAGAGAGAGAGAGAGAGAGAAACAACTGAGTATGCTTTAATTTGAAAATATTCGAACAAGGTCGTTGCTTGTAAAGATAAACATTTTTATTTCCTCTACCCTCTAAGGGGAGTCCATTATTGCGAGCTTTCTGAACATTTAATTCAGTAATTGATGCAGTATGATATTATTTATACATATTTTTATTTTTATCCCTAAAGAACTAATTTCAACACATCCACATGTCATTATTTAAGATTTTTACTCTATTTTTTATTTTTAATATTTTTAAAAACAATTTTACCAAATTCATTTAATGTTCTATCATAATTTTTTATCTCTTCATTAATTATATTTTTTTTCAATCTTTTATACCTTTTTAGTTATTTTTTTGTCTCATTTATTTTTTTCATTCTTTTATGCCTTTTTTTATTATATAATTTTTATATCTTTAAATTCAAATGAAGCCTTTAAGTTCATCCACGTTATTCTATATTTTAAATATGTTCTAAATTTATCTATTTATGAACATAAACAATTGATAACATGAGTAGAGAATTTAAAAAGATTTTTTCCCTTTAATTTCATGTTATATCATGTTATACTTAGAGTCCTATTAATTATTTTTAATTTTCTTTTAACTTTTCTGATTGCACTATGAAAGTATAAAACCTCCTCAATATTTTTTTTTGAAGGGAACATCCTCAATATTTAAATGAATGTATTTGCTTAAGTAAATCTAGCATAGTAACATTGATCAATATTACATATTTGCTAATATATGTTATACATCACATCTTATTAGGCTAAACGCTCAATTTATGATTTAACGTTTGATGGATTGCTCAACTCAGGATCAAACGTTTCAATTTTATCAATTCAGGATCAAACATTATCGAAATTATTCAATTAAGGATTAAATTGGATGAAATTGAATGCGTGAACAGAACGCGCCTGTTAACCTCTGATCTGTATCATGCGTGGCCTTTTTGGGTATCCATGTAGATGAATTCAAGCCCAGTGGACTTCCACGTGTAATCTGATGTGGATTTACATACAAAATTTTATTCTTTTTTAAAATAAAAACCAATTTTATTTTATTAAATTAAAAAAACTAAAAAAAATTAAAAAACTAGTAATACGAAAGATAATCTGAAAAAAAAATTGGGACAAAATTGAAAATTCTATGAAAAGCAAAAAATTAAACCATTCTAGATCTTACAAGACAAGGAAGTAGTAACTAAATATTTTAGCAACAACAAAACAGCCTTCTTTGCAAGTTTTATGCATCAAAAACCCAAAACTCTTAGAACAACAAAGGCAAAGATCAATATCAAATATCCAGATTGTACTATGAAAGAAATTTAAAATCAGTTAAGATAAAGAAATCCAGACTCTTAGAAAATCGATGACTTGCAAAAGTAAAGAATAAAGAATCAGATTATGCTTCCAACTCTAGATCAACAATAATAAGTAAGAAATTTTCCAGAAAAATTAATTAGAGGAAAAGAAGAATTTTAGAACCCAAAAAAGAGACATCATCAAACAAGAGGCCATAAGAAAAACACACCCAATAAACCAGCCACAATAGACTCTTCATCAACATGAACAACAGCCCTTTATAGTTTAAAAAGACTCTCAAAATTAGACCCAAACGAACAAGCAGATGACAAACTAGCAAAGCAAAACAAACCACCATCGAGTAGAGAAACCAGACCACCTTCAAAAAATAATAAATTCACAACAGCAATTCAGTTGCTCTTTGAATCCGGACCAACTCCAAATCAAGTTATAGAATAATATTCCTTTTTATGAGCCATTAAAAGACAAACGAATTTACAAAGAACCAAACTGCGAGCCAAAAACAAAAAAGGAGAAAGTGAAGAAGAAGTATGTGGCTTTTCATGCGAAAGGATTTTGATTGCTATGATTTTTCATGGATCTAAGAAAATCAAAATATATTTTCAAAAATTTACTCCAATAAAATGAAAAAGGAGAAAGTGCAGAAGAAGTAGATCTATTTTGCACGTATTCAGGCATTATGGGTGGAGTTAGTGACGGTGGCGATGTTCGGTTGGGTTGCCGGATTCTGGAAACTTGCTGGGTTGTTCTTGAACTTTTATCTAATTAGAGAGAGAAAATAAAAAAACGCTGAAGGGAGAAAAAAAAAGGAAAAAGGAGAAGATTATTTTAACCATATAAGCAAAACGACATAGTTTTGTATTAAAAAGGGAAAAGCAAAAAAAAGCCACGTGCCATAAATATATCTGGTAACGTGTTTTAACTGCACATGTCAATTAAACATTCAATTCCATCCAATTTAATCCTTAATTGAACAATTTCGATAACGTTTGATCCTGAATTAATAAAATTGAAACGTTTGATCTTAAATTGAATAACCCCTCAAACGTTAAATCCTAAATTGAGTGTTTAGCCCATCTTATTAACAAAGTAATAACAAAATTAATCTATAAAGAAGAACACAAACAAAATAAAATGTTTCATCGATATTTACTAGTATTTTACTTTATTAGATTTGGATATATCATATATATGCTATATTTTTCTGTTTATTTGACACTATTATTAATTATCGGTTTTTTAATTGGTTATCATCTTTAACAACAATATTATATGTACAATATATATTTAAAATTTTACTTGGATATTCAATATTATTTTATCCGCAACGTTAGCGCGGACATTATTCCTAGTGTTTAAATGAAAAAATATTCGAATCCAAAATCGGAATTCTTTAAAGGGCTAGGCATGCAAAGAATGATTGATAACTTGAAGAAAAGGGTTAATTAATAGAGTTGTCAATGCTATTAATCATGTTATAAAGGGTTAGAAGCATAACCAAGAATGTAAGATGGTAAGGGTTAGTTTTTTGGGGAGGTGGGAACCGGCTTTCTTGATATGAAGATTGCCCCCACTACCTAACCTAAGGTACCCATCTACCTATTGTCTTAAAGAGAAAGGGAAAATTGACGACCTCGATAATAATTCAAAGCATGGAAAACGACGTCACTTGCATTGGGTTGGCTTTCCTTTCGCTGAGCAACTAAGGAAAATTTGTGTTCAGGAAATCTTAGGCCACCCTTTGCATCAAAATTTGAAGTGATGGTCTCATCGCCATCGGATGAATGAGTGGAATGGTCCTCTTCATCAGCTGACCTGACTGCGAGAATAACAAACACGCAAACAACCAAAGAGCATCATGCTGGTAAGGCCAAAAGCGTGCCGATTATTACATTTCTTTTTGGCCAGAATCAACACGTGTAAAGTACTAAATCAACACATGTTGATTTTTCTTTTTGGCCCGAATCAACACATGTTTTTTAGTTTGATAAATTCAGATTCTTTGTGAGGAATTATAAATTTTAGATTAATATAGTAAAAACATAAAAAGAAAAAAAAATCCAATACATCAAATAATTAATGTGATAATCCGCTCTTATTTTATAAGTAATTACTTAATAAACAAAATATCATGGTTAGTAGATGCACTGAACAATCTTTGGGGTGGATGTTCCAATGAGATACTATATGACGCATGCAATAAATAAGGTGAGAAAATTAAGTGAAGAGCCACGCCCAACCCCTAAACAAGACTTTCCATGAAATTGACTTTGAAATTTCCCAAAGAAATCCCATTCCTAGAAACGCCAAAAAGTCATCGCGTAACAGTAATGCACCTGACGAATTACGTGAAGAAGACATTGGTAAAAAAATTTTTCTTTGTATTAATGGTATCTGGTCATGTGACTGCAAAAACAAGTCAACGGAAACAAGTGAAAACAATGAACATCCATCATAAAAGAAAAAAATTTCTTTGGGACAAAAGTTATAAAAAAATAGATAGATAATATTTATTGTGAAGTACTAAGTTTGAGAGGAAGAAAGTTATACTAATATTTAAAAAATGAACGGCCCCCTCCCAATTATTGAACTTAAAAAAAAAAGTCAAAATTTAGGTGAAGGAACATAATTGGGAAATTACTTTAGGCTTTCAACCGGTTGACACATAGGCTATAGTCTATATAATACTGTACTTATATATATATATATACTGTTTATTTAAATTACTTTGGATTCAAGTTTCAAGTTTCAACTCTAGGAAAGTTCCTACTCCCATCTCTTTAATTATCAATACCTTTCACTTTCACATGGTACAACATTTAATTTTGAAGAAAACACTTTTATTGGCAACTTCAGCCCTTCAGGCTTCAGCTCCTTTATTTTAAACAGAAGTTGAAAGTACATTAATATTGAAAATAAATAAATAAAGATGAGCTAAAGAATCCAAGAAACCCTACAGGAAATTTTGATTTTGTCCTTCCCACAATGTGATGTGTAAACCGTGCATATATCAGAGAAAAGGCCGCAGATCAGTGAATCGAAGAAATTTGCAAGTTTTCCTTACAGGTTTCTATGAAACCAGCATTTTGAATATTATTATTATTAATCAGGAAGAATAAACTCGATAACATAGAATGAAAAAATACTTTGATTTTTGTCCTACAAAAGTCTTGCTTTCATAATAAGATTATGTTCCTACATCAAACATTTTTTTTTGTTTAGTATGCCTTTCAAGCTTCAAGTGTTACATTGGTAGATGAACAACGTGGGAATTTGGAAAGTCAGGGCCCGGAACAACTGCAAATCTGTAATGAAATGGCACGCATGATAATCTGTTGGACCAGCTGGCATTGATCTTTTATGTTAGGAGGGTTCGGAAATGAGGTAGGTACACTTTTTTTTTTGGGTGCAAACAAGAGCAATTATAATTAAAAGCTTAAAGCAGTATGATACAAAACAAAACCATTCTCATCTAAAGGGAGAATGTGCGAAATACAGCTAGGGGCTCAGTGAACAGTTTAAGAGCCTCATCCATATTACAACACAAAAAGGAATTTCCGAGCTTGGCCATGGCATCAACACATTGGTTGGCCTCACGGAATATATGTTTGATGACTTTGTAAGGAATTTAATCCAACAAGCACCTGCAGTCATCAAATATAGGTTGCAAACAAGAGTTAGAGTTGCTAGAATATTAGATACGGCAGCAATAACAACAGTACTATCAAGTTCGATTTTAAGATTTGAAACGCCTAGGTTCCTGGCAAGTAGCAAGCCATCTCTTAAGGCCCATGCTTCAGCAGAAAAGTTAGTGGCATGACCTAGGTACCTACTTGAACCTGCTACCCATTTCCCATACTCATCTCTGATTAAGGCTCCTGCTCCAGCTCTGCCTAGATTTCCAATAGAGGAACCATCCGTGTTAAGCTTTAACCACCCTGAAGCAGGTTTTTTCCAACGGATAGGGATGAAGGAAGGTAAGGGACAGGTCTCCATTCTACCATTAATAGCATAAAACTCAGCTGCCTTGGAAATGACAATGTTATGGACATTGTCGGGTGATCTTTTGTTACCAAAGATCCAATTATTTCTAAGCAACCAAATCTCCCATAATGCATGAGTGGCAATAAGACCCAGAGGAAGTTTGGGTTGAGTGAAATAAGACTTATCAGAAACTAAATTCCGGATCCAAGTTGAGAAAGCCAAAAAACTGTTCTAACTGGTATGACTATAACCAAGCTTGGTCCAGATAGCAAGGGAGGAGGGACATTCTCTGAAGAGATATAGAATGTCTTCTTTTGGGTGTGAACAAAAGGGGCAAGAAAAAGACAAATTAAGACCTCTGTTTCTCAAAAAATCTACAGTTGGCAACACACCATGAGAACACTTCCAAATAAAGAACTGGAGTTTAGACAGAACTCTAAGCTTCCAAATCCACGACCATGTACCACTATCTTTAACAACAGCCCCATTTTTTACAAATTCATAAGCCGATTTGATTGTATAGTGACCATCCGAGGATGGAGTCCAACAAAGGTTATCTATTTGAACATCAAATATTTGTCTTGAAGTAGCAAGAATTCTATAGAAGATTTCCTCAGGTAGGTGAAAGAATAAGGTAGAATTTTGTTCAAAAAAGGATTTTACCGAGAGAGAGATTTCATTTTTTTGAAGTGGACCTTGGATAAGTTCTCTTATTTTTCCTAAGCCAGTCCAATTCTCAGACCAGAAGTTAGTGCTATCCCCACTTCGAATAACTTTGCCACAGCCCTGATCGACTAGGGAATTAGCCCATTTCATGGCTCTCCAAGTAATCGACCCTATTTTCTTAGAAGAAGAAAGATCAACCCCATATTTTGCAGTTAAAGTTCTAGCCCAATAGGAATTCTGATTATGCTTGAAGTTCCATACTAACTTCCCTAATTGAGCTTAGTTTTGTATCTTCGCCTTTGGCCAAGTGGGCCAATATTGAGGAGACTTTAGGATATTGCCTTGTTGCTCTCTTGTGTGATGTTGCTCTCTTGTTGGCCAATTGTCACAGGTTCACACTTTAGGATCTCGCCCCGTGCGGCTAAGACAAACTACTTGTGAGTTTTGCCTTAGTCAGCCTTACTCTCACGGCTAAAGTATATGAAACTTAGCTAATTGATAGGAAGTGAGCATGGAGGGATGGATTGCAAGGGTTTGCAATAGGTGTCCATGGTGTGTGTGTGGTGGATGCCACCCCACCATCATTGTGGGAGTTGTAGTGTTGGAAGAACACTAGGTTAGGGAGAGTGAGATTGGCTGTGTACTCTTAGTCCCAATTTAGTAGATGAATTCTTTTCTTTTCCTCTGTGTCACCCCAAAAAAAGTTCATACAAATTCTATCAACTCATTGCAGATACTAAGTGGTAGTGCCCTGCATTGCATCACATAGGAAGGGATGGCTTCAAGTGTTGATTTAACTAATACCAGTCTACCAGCTATAGAGAGCAATCTAGCTTTCCAACCTGCAAGTTTTTTCCTCATCTTTTCGATAATGAAAGAATAATCTTCCTTCTTTGCTAGCTTATGCAACATAGGAATTCCTAAATAAGTTCCAAGGTTGAAAGTTTCACTAATACCCAAAATGTCAACAATAAGGGATTTTTTATCGTCTGGTCTATTTGGGGAAAAGAAAATCTTAGATTTCTGCAAATTTATTGTTTGACCATAATCCAAACAAAAGTTCATAAGAACTTGCTTCATTACACCCACAGTAATAGCATCCGTTCTCCCAAACAAGTAAAAATCATCTGCAAACAGAATGTGCGAAAATGAAAGGCCCTTCCTAGAAGCTTTAACAGATATCCATTGTTTTCCATCACATTTTTCAGATATTTCCAAACTTAAAAATTCCATACATAAGATGAAAATGTATGGTAACAAAGGGTCACCTTGCCTGATCTCTCTTGAAGGCAAAAATTTCTCAGTCATACTTCCATTCACCAAGACTTAAACACTTGAGTTAGAGATGCAATGTCAAGCCTCGACCCGCCCGGGTCGGCCACGTGGCAATCGCCATGCTGCCTCGAAGTACATGCCGACCGCTCACGCACCTGAAGCACCGCAAGGCAAATAAATGGATACCATCGTTGCAAAACCTTTAAAACTTTAATTAAAAATCCTTTAATAAAATAATTAACTTTATAAGATGTACCAGTGGATTAATTTTAAAGAATACCTACACAGTGGAAACTACTAAGCCTAAGCCACCGACGCCTCCTAGTGAGCCTCCATGCTATTTGCTAACCTTATACGCGGATTTGCATCCATCCACATTGGATACAGGTGAGTGACAGAGGTTCTAAGAATCTCCATCTGGGTTAGGGCAAATAAGGGAAATCTAAAATAAAATAATAATAAAATAAATATTTTTCTTTTGAAAACTCTTTTCTGGTTCTCCTGCTGAGAACCCTCTTTTAAAAACTCTTAAATAAAAAATATATATATATCTCTCTCAAAAGGGCTGGCATCTCTTTTATATTGGAGGCTCGACCTGTCGGATATCTCATGCCTCACTGCACCGAGGGCTATCACTTTCTCATTCGAAAATATTTTCTTTTCTCTATCTCTCTAGCCCTTTCCCTCGGTGGTGCCTCGCTGTGGTGGAACACAGCGAACTGGAGCCTGGCGAGCTTCCTTACGCGCCTCTCCTAACCAGGTCTCGTCTCACTGTGCCCCTCAATAGGCTGTCCACGGCTGAGAATCTAGCATGCTTTTCTCCAACTTGTCCACGTTCCCGCAAATTGGAGCCCGATGAGCATCTCTCTCAATCACTCATCTCGCAAGGGTATCGCACCCTTAAAAATCATAATAATAATATTTCATAATTATATATATGTATAAAACATATATTTTTAAAATATATAAACACACACACATAAGTATTTATATTTCTTTTTGAAAACATCTCACTCTTTATGTGGGTATATCACAAACAACTGTGTGTGTGTGGATTTCCCGTATCCCAAAAACTTTTTTGAAAACATATATGTTTTTAAAATCATTTTTAAAACCTTTTTCCCCAGTGGCTAAACAGAGAAGTCTAGGTCACTCACAGTGTTGGGAGATTCGTATACTCCCAAGCACTCCATGTAGCTTTAAACTCCGGTGCATCGCCGCATTCGACTATCCGGAGCCCTATTACACGGAAATATACGTTAGTATTCATAATTACATTTATGAAGGAACCTATGAGGCTCTAACATGTGCAAGATTGGGCTTGGATGTGATTCGGGGCTTAGAAAAATGTCCGGGAGGTTCCGGGGTAAAAATTGGACACTTGGTGAAAAATTACGAAAATGCCAATGGGGACCCTTGGGCCCCACATTAGCCCGGCCCAGTTCTGGGCCAGGCAGGCCTCCCCCTGTAGCTGGGTCGAGCTGGGCCTGGCCTGTTTCTAGGCCTAAAAAGGCCCCACTTTGCTGATTGGGCCGAATCCCACTCGGTTTGGGCCCAAAAGGGCCCAGCCGCACGGATTGGGCCAAAAGGCCCAGTCTAGCGCGGGACTGGCCCAGGTCTCGAGCGGGACCTGGGTTGACGGTTTCTCCCGCGCGGGAGCCGTCCGGCACCCTCGGATCCGAGGTTTTTCCTCTATTCCCGAACCCCTCGGTCCATCGATCGTCGTGAAATTCAAGATGGAGGTTCCTCTCACCTCTCACAATGCGTTTACCGGAGCAGAAACGAGAATTACAAGCTCAAAGTTCCTAAATCTCAAATCTAAACTTAAAATCTAACGAAAAGCTGAAACTAACTTTGAGCTTGGATTTCTCCTAGACCAATGCATGGATAAGCGTGAAAACTTAATAAAACGTAGTTTAGCGAGTTAAGAACAACTCACCAAGATCTCGCCTTGAACTTACGGTCGGTTTGTCCGGATCGGCCAAAAGTCCAAAATTGCTCCAAAAGAGCAGTTGAGAGAAAAGAGAAAGGAGAGAAGAGAGAAAGAGAGAAAATTAGGGGAGAGAGGCTCGGCCTCCCTCTATTTATAGGGGAGCCCGACACAGGGTTTACCTGGGCCAGACTTTCTCTTCTTTTTTAAACCTCTCAAAACTTTAATCATTGGCCCGATCCAACGACCAATTCACCAATGGACATCCAATCCTTGGCTATGGATTTAAAGAAGTCCACTTTAGTGTTTCCATGCATGGTCACATGTCTCTTCTTCCAACTACGTCTTATCTTAAGTCTATCTTCTCTTCTGACTTGACACAGCCGGACCGACCTATTGTTTAATTATTACGTTATCTTACGCTATTCCGTTCGTACGAAAAAGGTCGTGCTAGGTCTGGGTGTGTCATGCAACTCATGATTAGATTGACCCATTTGTCAGGGAAGTTAAAGAAGGTTAGTACTTTCCTTATGAACCCCTATTCCAACTTGTCAAAAGCTTTTTCTAAGTCTAGCTCAATTGCCATATAGCCAGTAAGACCCTTCTTCCTCTTAAAAGAATCAATCAACTCCTGGACGATGATTGTGTTATCAATGCCACTCCTCCCAGGTATAAAGCTAGACTGAAAAGGTGAAATAAGTTTTCCAAGCAGAGGTTTTAACCTTTGAACCAAGATTTTAGAGACAATTTTGTAAGGCATATTACAAAGGCTTATAGGTTGAAATTGAGTTATTCTACTGGGGTTCGGTATTTTAAGAATTAATGAGATGAAGGTTTCACAAAAGGTAGAAGGCATCGAACCAGTAGAAAAAATATGGCGTATGGACTCGCAAAGTCTATCCTTAACAATGGGCTAGCATCTTTGGTAGAAGTAGGGGTGCAGACCGTCAGTACCAGATGCTTTGAAAGCTTTGAAGGACCAAATTGTTTTCTGAATTTCAAGGTCAGTAACGGTTGACAAAAGGTTATGCTTTTCAGTTTCAGACAGAGGGATAATTTTTTTGGGACCTTGGTGGAAAAGAATTGGTTCCTGACTTCCTGTTCATGGGAAGTCCTGTATATATCCCTAAAATAGTCTTGAATATGGGACTTGATAGCATCTTGGTCAGTGATCCATTCCTCTTCAGAGTCTAATAACTTGTGAATCTTGTTTTGGGCTCTTCTAATGACTGTAGAGACATGAAAGAAATGAGTATTTCGTTCACCATCTGATAGCCAATCTACCCTTGACTTAAGGGCCCAAAGGTCTTCTTCATTCTTGAGAATTGTCTTATAATCATCAGTGAGTTCTTTTTGGAGGTTAAGAAGAAATTGACAAGGGTTGTTTTACAAAGAACGTTCAATACCAGCAAGCCTAGCAAGAATTTTCCTTTTTTGTGCAAAGACATTCCCAAACGATTCCTCATTCCAGGCTATCATATCCTGTTTGAGAGTTTCAATTGAGTGAAGGAAACCAAATTAAGGTTTAAGCCAACTTTTCTCAATAAAAGGGACAAAATCAGGGTGATTAAACCACATTTTTTGTAATCTAAAAGGCTTATTACCACTCATACCCATATTACTAGAAAGGAAGATTAACACAGGACAATGGTCTGAGTGAACTCTAATTAAATGCTGGACACAGGCTTCTGGATACAATAATCTCCAACTAGGATTCACACAAGCAAAGTCAATCCTTTCCTGGATAAGGTCTCTTAAGTTCCTATTGTTGGTCCAGGTAAATTTGGGTCCGTTAAAGCCAAGGTCAGAGAGGTTACAAGCATTAAGACATTCATGCAATGCCTTATTTCTCTTCCAAGACAGTGAGTTACCACCTCTTTTATCACTAGAATATAAAATTTCATTGAAATCACTACAAACAAGCCATGGCATATTGTGATTTTGAGACACATTCACAAGATTATTCCAAAGTATTTTCCTTTCAGAAAATCTAGGGCTAGCATAAAGAGCAGTAAAGAGCCAACAATGGTTAAGAGATGTTACCTTAATAAGTGCATGGATCTCTTGCTCTGTTGTGTCTATTTCCTCAACGCTAATTGCACTAGAGTTCCACAGCAGCCATATACCCCCACGATAGCCAATGGTCTCTATATCCAAGCATTTATCAAAGCTGAGTCACTCAACAACATGCCTAGCATTGTTAATTATGACACGAGTTTCTGTTATCACCATCATCTCAGGCTTGTAAAGCCTTATAAGATCTCTAACAGTGTTAACAAAATCTGGGTGTCGAGCACCTCTACAATTCCAGAGCAAGATTGACATGGATACCGGACGATGGTTGGGACAGCTCTATTTGAGCCTTTGGAGTTCTTGGTTCTGGGTCCATTCCCGATCTTTCTTGAATTGAAGAGTTAATTGAATTCTGTGAATCAATTGCTCCTCCTCTTGCTGATGCAAGGATTTTGGGCAAATGTTTAGACGACGTACCCATGGGTTTAACTTCAGTTTAACTGCTGTCAAATGGCTTCCCCTGATTTGGTATTCCAATGGTGCGCATGTGAGATAATTTTCTAGAAGAGCTAGCATCCATAGCGGTGGATTCCAGTTTTCTTCCATCCAAAATGGGTGAAGCGACTTTGCCGAGTTTAATTCCAGTGAGATTGTGATGTCCTGAGGGAAGATTAGGACTGGTATTAAGCTTCGAAGCTAATCCTCGTTCTCGTAGTTGTCCTCTTGTCTTGTTGACCTTCAGGTTCTCTGACCCACCATTCTTTGAGCTTGAAAAACAAAAGGCCTGTTCGGGTTGTTGTTGTTGCTCAAGAGAACATGAGACAAGGGTCGTTGAAGAAGGGGTCTTAGTGGGCTTGGCTGAGACACAGATAATTCCCTCATTTGGCAACTCAGTCGGAGTGCATCTCTTGTTCGTGGTACATCCTCGGTCGGTAATGTCTGATCTCCATCATGTGTCGCGCTGGCCACCGCATATTTCTCTGCTTTTCCTGTCGCACAGCTTGATTCATTTTCTGTAGTCTGTTGAAGAGAGACTTCCATGGACGATGGTTGGCTTCAGTTATCAACCATTTTCCTGAAATTTTCCTTGGAGTCTAAGGCTATAAAGCTCAGCCCTTGTTGCACTAAAATGGTATTACTTGGTGTAATACCCAAAATAACTTTCTCAACCATACTCTGCTTGGAGTTGGTGTCAGACGGCTTCTCAGGAGCATTTGAATTTTCTCCTTCTAAAGAAGTGTCAAAGGTCCACTTGGCCTTTTGGTGAATCCCCTGTTCTCTAGAGTCTTGAACCTTCTGCTGCCCTTTGATATTTATGTCTTTCTGAGTGAAATTCTTGGTAATTGGTAGCGTGGTTGCCAAAACAGAGGTATTAACGATGTACTGGTCACGTGAAGGGATAGTTTGAAAAGTATCAAGTGTTTTCCCTCCAAAGTTTGGCAAAAATTCACCTGAGTTAGGAGCCGGGTTTTTTCTTGTTTGGATCTTCTTGTGTTGCACCACCATCCATGGACCAAACCTATTCTTGGTTGGATTTTTTTCACTGGTATGTTCCAATGAATGAGATGATTAAGCAGATTTGATCTTTGGACATGAATTTTCCTTATGACCAAGCTTCCCACAATGGAAGCAAAGTGATCCAATTCCTTCATAGACAATAGGTTGTTTCATACCTTCAATGGTGAATGCTTGGACAAAAGGTTTACTCAAGTCTAGTTGGACACAGATCCTTGCATAGCGCCCTCTTTCTCCTGCAAGAGTTCTTGTGTCAACTCGAAGTAAGGTTCCCATCCTATTGCTGATTGTTTGCAGGATATTAAAATCAAAGTACTCGACAGGCAACTCTGGTAGTCGAATCTAGATTGCCACTGTAGAAAAATTAGCTTTGGAAGCCTTGAAGTTGGGTTCCCGTTTTCTAATGGCAAGAAAGTGGCCATTAATGAACCAGGGACCATCCTTGAGCACATAATTATAATAGTCGACGCTTTGAAATTTAACAAAAAAGAAGTCTTCACCTAAGTCAACAATGGTAGGCTCACTTGATAGTTTCCAAATTTGCTTAAATTTAAGAACCAGAAAGTTGTAGCCAACTTTCTTACCAAAGACTTTGATGATTAAGGAGAGTGCCCAGCGCTCTCTTATCCTTTTTTTATCATCAAAGGACAGAGTGATGTTCAGGTCATTGCAATCAAATTGTTCCACTGCACTAATGGTGCTATCATAAATGCAATTCTCAGGAATACATTCGCAGTTAAGAGATTCTGTAGGTGTAGTAACACCAAAACCATTACTAAGCAGGGAGTCTTTGTAGGAGGCTTTCCTAGGACTTACCTCAGGTGGTGATTCACTATTACAAAGTGGAACGGACGCTTGTTGAGTGTTAGAGTTGCGACAGATTCCATTGTTCTTCTTCTACCTTAAGTCTCCATTCCGGTCAGTTTAAGTTGTCCTTCTCTCTCTTTTACGTACTTTTATGAGGCACGTATACTATGAGCATACTCTTAATCGGTTGATTTAACATAATAAAGTATATTCTAGAAAAGCTCAATTCAACCTTGACTAGTATTTTGTGGGCTACTCAATGCAGCACAGTTGCACAGGCCCTGTCGATGAGAGAGATTTCTATGTTGTTCCTTCAGAAACTCCGAAGTTGCTTGCACTTGCACATGCACATGTGCTTTTTCTTTAAAAAAAAGAGAGTATATTCTAGAAAAGCTTAATTAAAAAAAAAACTCGTAAAGACAAGTCTTTGTACATTGGAACATAAAGGACGGGTCCTCGCTGGATGTATTTTATTAGTATTAGACCAATGGCTCGGGCTACGCCTCAGGTTTTATATTTTTTTTGTCAAATTCTCAAATCAACATCCTTTTAAAATTTAAAAATTAAAAAAATGAGAATGTTAATGAAAAGACGACACATGCCCTCTAAAATTGTGAGAGCTTCAAAATAAGGAATAAGGATCATCTAACCATATCAGTTATAGGATCAACCAATAAAAGTTTACAAACTCAAAATAATTACTAAAATTTAGCCCATAATTTTAAAAAAATAAGATTTAATGGGTAAATCCTGAAATTAAGGATATTAATAGAGGTAGGGTATTAGTAATTGTAGAAAAACCTTTTTGTTGATAATATTTTATTAGTTAGTCCTATAGATGATATGATGAGACGAATCATAAAATAATTTCTCCAAAATAAGATTGTATGTTTATATTTATTTTATATATTTTATTATTTTTAAATTATTTTGATGATATAATGGTTGGCTCTATATCTTATCTTGAAGAACAAAATGAAAAAAAACAGATCCACCCAATCAGTTGATATCAAGTACCACTAAAAGAATTTTAGGCCTTATAGTATATATGTATATAAAGAAGAAAAGGAAAAAAAAGCCAATGGAAGCTGACAAATTCTTCCCATATAATGTGAGGTTAGCTTCTCTTTAAGATAGTTATATAGATACAGTTACAGGTATATAATATATAAATATAATATGGTAATATATACTATATATATATTAGAATAAGTAATATATATAGATATAATATTAAATATTTAAATCAAATAAATATGATACAATATTAAAACAATAACAATCTTCTATAAAACTAATACTTAAAAATAATATTCAAATAATAATATAAATATATATATATAAATATTTAATAGTAATATATAGTAATATATACTATATATATAATATTTTTAAGTATTATATATAGTATAAGTAAAAGATATATAATATTAAATATTTAAATTAAATAAATATGATAAATTTTTAAAAAATATAAAATAATGTTATTATATAAATCTAATATTTAAAAATAATATTCAAATTATATTATAATATAAATAAATATATAAACATACTAAATATATTAAACATTTATACTAAATAAATATTATAAAATATTAAAATAGTATTATTATATAAAAATTAATATTAAAGAATAATATTCAAATAATAGAAATATTATTTTAAATATAACAATTAAAAAAGTAAAAAAATGAGAAAATGAGAAAATTTAAAAAAATAAAAGGAGAGGGCCAATGGGAAGGTGACAAATGTCCCCCCCCCATATTCTAGGGCTTTCCTTAAGATTGTGTTATAGATATATAAGAATTTTGTCAAGTCTGCAGCTCAATGTCGGTTAGAGTTTAAAGTTTTTTTTTTTTTTTTGGCAACAGAGTTTAAAGTTTAGACACAAATATTCCTAGTAATAACCGGCACGCTTTTGTCCTTTTTCAATTCCATTAAAATGAGTAAGCCAGGCTATTTTTGTTTCTGTTAGTAAGCTTTGAGTTAGAACTTAAAAAGGACATGTAAAGGGAAGGTCAAAAGATTAAGGAAAGGAAAACAGTGACCCTCTTATAATTAAAGGAGACACATGGAAAAGGAAGCCAGTGTGAATATGATGATATATTCTACAAATACAACAAAAGCATTGGCCGATGGTAGATATGCTTTGAGAGGGCCTTGGCCCCAAAGTTTTAAAATTATATATATATATATATATATATATGTATTTAATATTTATTTGTATATATTTATAGCAAAAATAAATCGAAGAAAAATCAAATGTTTAAGTGTACAATCCATCCACATTACACTCCCCGAGGAAAACCTTAAGCTATAGGGTGAACCACAATGGCCTTCAGCAATTAGTGCTCTGTCATTGGCAGCCATGTGCTCAATGATTTTGTATATCATTTCAATCTGCAGTCATAAAACAAAGAAGGTTAGCATAACATTTCACCATGCACCATGTATGAAGTGTTTTGAATGGTATCATGTGCATACATCTTCAGGAGCATGGCAACGATCAGCCACTTCTTCAAGCGTCAATGGTTCCACAGGTTCTTTACAGCTGAACAAAGTGAAACAGAAAACACTACCAGCAAAAGCAAACAAAACAATAAAACGAAAAAGTCAAACAAACACAAGCATCCAAAGCCTGATGACACAAAAATACAACAGAGCATAAAAAGGGAATTGCATTGGAGGTCATCAATCAAGCCTTCAACCAAAGAGGAAGGAGAGGAAACGGACCACAAGGCCCAAAAGTAAGGTCGAATATCAGTAGCTGAAATTACTCTAAAAAAGGAAAATCCTGCAAATAGCTGTTTTAGGTTGGTTGCTTACTTGAAGCATAGATTCCTTAAACATACATAAGGACATTAGGTCCTTTTAGATAAATTGCACAATAAATCCCCCACCATAAGGATCTTACCTAGCCTCATTGAGCACAGCCAATACTCGCTTCTGAAGAGCTAATACTTCACCTGCTGCCTTTTTCCCGGCTTCCGCACCTGAGATGAAAATTAAATGCAGAAACATATAGAAACAAAGACCAATCAGATCAACAACTGAACAAAGAACATTTACATTTAACAGCTAGGTTGCAGGGTAGGACCCAACCAAACAATATAACTTTCAGTTCACTTAAAGAATTAAGTTTCTTAAGTAGAAGATGAAAGATATACTTACCAGGTTGATGGTAAGCATTAATGTTGACAAGGGAGGCATAAAATCCAACTGCGCGCTCATAAAGTGCTACGAGAGCCCCAGCAGATCTAGGTGTCACCTCTTGGACAGTAACAGTTATGGACTCTCGTTCATTTGCATATAGAGCTGATCTTGTTCCCTACACAAACAAGGTTATGTAAATGCAAATGTTAACAGCCTTTAACATAAGTACATTTAGAAAATTTGGCAGGTTTAGAAAATTTGCAGTTCTCAAACCTGAAGCATTCCAAACAGGTAGTCACCACAAGTAACACCTGGTTCAAGCTCCCAATCATGACCAGGGGGTCTATCACGTAGCACTTCAATGAATGTCACAAAGAAATTATGCACACCCTCCCTCGGTTGTTGAATATATCTATAAAACTGATAAAACATGGAAAGTTGCATCAGGCCTGACCATTGTTTACATCAACTGGTATCAAAGAAATTCGAAAAGCATAATGAAAACTTACGCATGCTGATCAGTGCTTCCTTTATTCCCATACACACTAATTCCTTGATTTACCTGATGAGTTAAGAAGTTGTGTTTTAGCTGAACCAAACTTGTTGAAATCAACTCCAATATCTTTATCAGTGGGTAACTATTCTACTGAAAGATCACAAATAGCAAAATGCATGCTCCATCAAAAATGACTGTTTGGATACAGGTTGATCAGTTTCAATGAAGCTGACTCGTTTGATAGTGCTTTGATAGAAATAAATTGTACGTTATATGCATTGCTCGGCTAAAGCACAGGATTTGTTGAATTAATGCTAATCCCTCCAATAAGGCTTCTCAAACTTGAAATGAATCTCCTATTTAGCATCAATCCTACTTTCAACACATAAAAAGTGTCTCTCATCTTTCAATAATATAATAACGAGGTGATGAATGGTTTTAACCAGTGCCTAACCACCAAAATTTAATATTTAGCCACAATATAACAACCATGATCAAAAAACTTATGGCTATGTCAAAGCTTCAATGGCCAATATGTGACAACATTTACTATATTAAAATGGCTCCAGTTAAGAAAGAGAATATAAAACACCATAGGAATTCAGTCACCCATAAAACCATATTCATTATCAAACACAAAACACTGTCAAACCAGCTCATATGCTTTATCCAGTAATGCATCCACCATTTAGGGTTTTGTGAGTGATCAACTGGCGTAAGTCCTACAGTTTAGCATTTTGTACAAAGGGGTTGCTAGTACCAATGGGGGTCTCCAGGATCCATCCTACACTGAAGTGGTACAAGTCATTTTAAACAGTTGAACATATCCGGTTACCATCCAGGTCAAACTCCTTGATTCCATAACCAGCTGATGTAAATACCTACTAAATAGTAATAAACTGTCCTTGTAAGGAAGGACAACCATATCCTGCATAAACCCAACAAGATGAGCCATTAATAAGAGAAACAAAAGCAAAACAAAATTTGGACATCATAAAATCTGCAATATGGTTGAGAATTGAATACCTTAGATCCAACCCCATCAGTTGCCCAGTACCAACATAAAGCAAGCAATGCTGCAGGATTATTCCTAAGCTGAAAGAAAGGAGGAAGAGGTATGCATGTCAATCAGCAGATCTTAACTACATCAACAGCTGGAATACAGGATGAACAAGTTTAGCCCATTCTCAGAAACTGTTAAACTCTTAGTTTTTGAAAATAGGCAATATCAAGGAAAGGAAGACAAGTACCCAACATCACCATGAAAAAGTTACAGTTATCATGATTCAACAAAATCCTCCCCTATTCAATCACTTCAAAGCAGCATCAAATATACTTAAGCAAAAGTCAATACATAAGTTCAATGACACCTAACACTGTGCTCCTAGTTGCCTCATCCATCATTGATGCACCGACAAGCATTTCTCTTATGTCAATTCCCTGCAGTCATACTCACTTAGAAAGAACCGCAGAAAGCAAACTGAAAACTGCATTAAATGTTTAATCCACGAATTGCTTACTTGAAGGGCCGCTGGAAGTAGGCCAACAGCAGACGTTTCAGATGTCCTGCCACCAACCCAATCAAACATAGGGAATCTGGCTACCCAACCTTCGATTCTAGCGGTGTTGTCTAGCACAGAATTTTCTTGTGTTACAGCAACACCCTGCATAAGTTCAAGTAAGAAACATATGTAAAGTTCAGAATCAAACGAAGGGCAAAACCTGCTTTCAGAGTACAATAGATCCAGGCAAGAATGTAAAGTTCTCATCTTAATTCTGTAGTATCATACCTACAACTAAATACCAAGTGAAGTCCCCATGGGAGGGATCCTGCAGAGTGAATCTAGTATGATGTTAAATATTCTGGTTTAAAATTAAGCAAGAATCTGAAAGTAAGAGCTCAGAAGAATTCATTAAGCTCACTAAAAAACATTAACCCTTATTTTATTGAAAAGAAAGAAAACCTATTAAAAAACAGATGTAGAGGTAGTTGCACTATTATCATCCTCCGCCATGATGGCAGCACAAATATCAGTCAGTTAGATGACAGAATTAGGATTTCAGAATTTTAGGAAAAAGTACTTCAAAATGCCATGCATTTATATCTACTGTCTACACCTAACACTACTTATCAAGCCTCTTGATATCCTCCAATAACAACATACCTTGAGTGAAATGCAGAATTAAAATTTTTAAATCATACTCTGAAGCAGGGGAAAACAAATTAAAGCAGAACAAAACCTGAGATCAAAACCTGTTTTGCAAAATCCAGACCAAACTCCTATTTTAGGGTTTTCTCACTCAGATTCACATTTTGTTGGGGGGGGCTTAACAACACTGGGCTTTGTTTTTTGGGGCTAGTATGGGCCACCTAGTCCGAACCTGAGCCTGTTGAAGGGTAAGAGAAACGCCAATCCGACCCGAAATTATGAAATACTAAGGGGGAGGTTCGCGTTCAAGTTTACTCTTTTGCGCCCTGGACGTGGAGACTGAAACCTATTCGAATTAGGATTGCGGAAGGCTGCGGGTAGGAGCTCATTCCCGTCATTGTTTCTGTCATTAGCAAAACTCTTAGAAGAGAAATAACTAGGCGAAGGAGAATAAACCCTAACCTCCAAATTTAATTTTGAATAAGTAATCTTCGCGTCCGAGGGAGAGAGATGACTACCAGAAGAAAAAGGGTTAGAAACAAGAAATCACGCAGCGTACTAGCTTCCTGCTCGACTAAAAAACGAGAGGGCAAGCCTAATTCAAAGAGACAGCAGCGAGTAGGACGGATGCAGCAGCTGCCGAGTTTGTCCGATCTCCCCCTTGACATCATTGAACGTATAATTGGGCGTTTGCGTTTGATAGATCGAATCCGTATAAGAGCAGTTTGCAAGTCTTGGTCAGTTCTGACCCGTCTAATTCCCACTATTGATAAGTTCCCGTGGGCAATGAGGTTTTCCTGGCGCCCAACTTATAATGGTCAGATATACGGGGAGTGCAAGCTGATTGATCCTCCTCTTTGGAGAAAACATGTAGCGGAAGAAGCTGTCAGAGGGAAAGAGTGTCAGATTTTTCTTAATGCAACTCCTTGTGCTTCATCATGTGGGTGGCTTCTTTTCTGGGGCAAATTTCCAAGGGGCAGAAATTTGCCGCTCTTTATGTACTGTCCGTTCACACGCGAGGTAATTGAACTTCCGGATTCTCCAGGAGAAGTTACATATACGAGATTTGATGTGGCAACGTTTAGCTTGGATGATACTTCCCCGAAGTGTGTTATCTTCAGTTTGCAATTGCTTGGGCACAAAAATAAAATTTGTATCAGCATATGTTCTCCCGGCGACATTTCATGCAAGACTTTTGAGTTCATTGGTTTCGGCTATAATATTTATAAGTCTGCGGTTCATGCAGCCTATGCAGGTGGATTTTTCTATTGTGTTTTCTCAGGAGGTGAATTGGGTGCCTTCAATGTTGAACTTGAAGAGTGGACCATACTGAATGGGGAGGGCCAGTGGCTACCAGGCTTTGATTTCAAATATGCTAAGCTCATTGTGTCTGATGGAGACCTTCTACTGATGAGTCGGGATAATTTAGAGTCCTCGAAACAGCTCCTCAAGTTTGATTTCTCTAAGATGCGTTGGGTTTATGAAAATAGTTTGAATAACCGTGTGTTATTTATTGGGTGCACATCGTTCTCTTGTCCAGCGGGAAGGGAAACAAGTGGATTAGCAAACAACGTATTCGCTTGCTGTAGTATGCATCCTAAAGTAAGATGTTATGGCACGGCATCCAATAGTCGACAGTACCATAATTGGCTTCTGACGGCGACATTTTCAATGGCTTGGATGGAGCTTCCTGTGAATGGGATTTGGAGAGCAAATGATTTGATCAATGCAGTCTAGTTAAGAGCTGCAGGTCATCATCATTATCTCCTTCCTCTTATTTATGCAAAACATCTTAATTGTTGCTTTCCTCGTTTCTTAGTTAATGTTAAACAATTCAAGCAAAAGTTATGTTACGAGTTTATGCTGGAGCAGGGAAAAGAGAGTTTTAATTGTCTTAGAAAAGATATGCCTTTCCGATTAATTGTGTGTCTTTCCGCGTTTCTTATCTTAGTTTTGTTAAACAAGTTAAGCATAAGTTTGAATCATCTTAAAGTCCATGCCTTTCCGATGAAGTCAAGCGAAAATCAGAGAGTTTGAAACAGGGGAATGTTGTTACGTTGGTTCCTCCTTTAGTGGTTGTTCTTCTAAAAGACTAAAACTACAAGAGTGAGTTTAACATGCTAGAATATACTTTTAGAAGTTATAATTTTAAAGCTTATTCAGATTTGTTTAACATGACATCAAATCCGATCTTCTCCTTCATCATAGGGTTCATTTATTTTAATTTCTTCCTCTTTCTTTGTAGCCTGTGTTTGGAATTGTAAGGGACCGAGCAAGGGAACCTTTTTTACCGATGAAGAACCATAACAAACTAAAAATGCTGTAGAAATCCAAAAGATCTAGGTGACGACATGGTTCATGTATACCCATTGAAGCTTCGTAACTCATTGTTGATGCTGCCATGTCCATTCCATAAGTAGTCATCTCGTGGTTTTCCAACCTCAGTATTAGGCCATGGAAATATAGTAACGCGTAAATTACTGGCATTCCGTCAAGGAGTAAACAAAACGCACTTATAAAATCATATTCTTAATATTTACATCTTACATTCCAGATAAAAACTAAAATTAAATTTTTGGAGTAAAACTCGAATTGATATGAAGTCAAGCGAAAAACAGAGAGTTTGAAACAGGGGAATGTTATCACGTTGGTTCCTCCTTCTTTAACCCCTTGTTTGGTTGGGGTATTTAGGAGGAGTGGAGAGGGATTAGAAGGAGGTTATTGTGTTTGGTTGGGAGATGGGAGAGGAGGAGGGGGTGCGGGGAGGAGTATAAAATTCCCCCTAAGCCTGCAATTTCTACACCCCAAATCGGGGTCTTTAGGAGGAGTTGATATTTTTTTGACAAATTTACTCACTAATATAGTTTTATTTCCACTGTGTCCTTTCTGCCTTTGCTTTTCTCCTCTCGACATGTAACTTAGCAGTCTGTTTTCCTCGGCAACTTCAAGCTCCTCCCCTTCACCGATGTTGCTCTAATAAGATTTCGAGTCACGCTTTGGTCTTCATTCGTCCCTCCTTTGCTTTTCAGTAGCTTCGTGAAAGGAGCCTCTAATCCACCGCCCTCACCGCATAGAACAAGTTTCGATCCCGTGCAAGTAACCGTTGGATGTCTCCTCCTTCAGGTATATTGTTCTCTAGGCTATTATCTGTATCTTCACGGTTGGAATTTGGAAGAGCAATATTCCCTCATGAAATCCCCAATTTTGAATACTTAAAACCCTATTCGTGCTCTCTGCTTCCTGCTCCTTTTCTTCCTAATTCTTTAAAAATAATAACCGTAAATATCCTAAGAATGCTGTTGCTTTTTGGTGAATGAAAAACTCTTATTAATAAAGACTTTGTAACCCTTAAAAAAATGTTCGGTTATTATACCAACAAATATAGGAAGAACAAAGGAGGTTCAAATCAGAAATTAGATAGGATAAGAGATAACTTATGAGATTCTGTAAATAATTAGTAATTGAGATGCTTTTTAGTTTTCTTTTCTACCACTAAACTTGTGACGTAAGTTGTCTAATTCTATCAAGAACATGATATTCAATAACTTGGGATGTCCAAACATGCTTGCCTTAGAATAGTCAAGTTTAGCATCAAGGCAGTAAATGTTAAAAGCACATTGTTTTCCATTTGGTGAGGCATGTTTATAGGTGTACCCCTTGGCCTCGACCTCTATTTTCAAAGGCAAGAGGCACCTAAAAGGTGTATCTTACCTAACTAAAGTATTCCTTTGTTTGCAAAATTTTCTTTTGAGTTGTATTTCAACTTGATGAAAACGGATAACATATATGTGGTTTCTAGAAAAGTTTAGAAAAGGTTGCTCTTCTTGGTCTCTATTTGTAACCCCTTGGCAATCAAGTTTTAACTTTGAATTATACTATTCAATTGAAGTTTTCTGGAGTGAGTTTTGAATTTAAGTTTATTGGATACAAGCTTGAATACATCTAGAAGTCTGTTAATTAAAACTAGTAGCAGTATGTTCATCCATACACATCTGTGACATGCATACATTAATTAGCACTTTACTTCACTTGTTGAGTGCTTTTGGAACACCTTATGCCTCTAGCAATGTAAGGGTAATATACAAATTGTGAATTCTTTCTCAATATGTTCAAGAATGTTTCGTTTATTTGCTAAGTTGGGATTGGATAATGGTAAAATGAATTGTCTGTTAAGTTTGTAAATTGAGAGGTTGTTGTCTGAAATTCTCTTTCAAATGACTAGTTGGTTGTAGCTACATCCTTCAATATTTTTATAGACTAGCCAGCCTATTAAAGTAGTCATTTTGGAAGTCAAACCTGTCACCATTATTTCTTGGTATCTAATGATTTTGGAAGTCAAACCTGTTCAATTTGGGAGCCTTGAGGTCTATACTGGATCCTAAGGAATAAAGCACTTGGTGGTGGGATATTGACTAGACTTCTACGCTGCATAGATGCCTTAACATATTCCTTATATATTGGTGAATTAACGGCATATACAATGGCAGCTCTTCTCTTGATTTTGTAAGAAAGCTAAAGAACTTGACTGACTTGTGAGTAATTCAAACTCTTTACCTCTTGTATTCATCGGTTACTTCTTCTTTTTGGGGGCAAAAGATAGAATATTTTTATCTAAATTTATTGACCAAGAGACTTATTACATTTTTTTAATTTTTTTGTATACCCTGTAGAGTTCAAAGAAATGTTTTACTCAATGGAGTTTTGCCATCTTATATCACTGAATTACAATCTTTGCAAAGCGGTAAGTTGAATTTACAACATTAATTGCTTCAGTAATTTTATGGTATTATTTTTTGCTTCTTCTTTTTGTCTTTAACTCCTCTCTTTTCCAGGGATTTGAGCTTTAACAACTTAACAGGGAAAATTCCAAGTGCTTTATTCAATATGAACTCTCTTAACTACTTGTAAGTTGAAAAAACCATTGCCTTTATAGTTGAAAATCTCATCTTATGTTAGTTTAAGTTTGAGTTTTGGGTCTGCCATTGTACTTTTCACTTGATGTTGAGTTTTGGGTCTGCCATTGTACTTTTCACTTGATGTTATTCTTCTTATGCTTGAAAGTTGAGTAGCCAATTAAAGATGAGATTAGACAAGGAATGAAAAATAAAGCTCTATTAGCCCTAGATATTTACATAAACTATTTTACTAATATTTATATACTTCATATAATAATGGGAAACTTTTTATAAACTATTTCTTGGATGCATTTCCTGTAAAGTAATGATGTGATGAATGGAAGTGGTTAGATGGATCATATCTCTAGTGAATCACTACACGTAACTAATGTTTAGCTATAGATTATAATAGAAGATTAAGATATATTACAAAATTAAGCTTCCAATAGCTATTACCTGTTTGGGCAATTATTAGATCCGCATACCCTCCTTTCTTTTTTGTATTTTGATGGCTGAAGCATTTTTTCTCTTCTTCTTTTTTACCTTTTCTCCTGTTACCCTGTTTTCTTATATTTTATTTATACGCCTCCATTTATCAGAGTGTCTGTACGTGCATACAAACTCTGTATGTGTTTGCACTTGGCCTACGTGACTTAAGTGATTTGTACGTAGGGGATTGTTAGTAAAGTATTTTAATTCTCTGGCATGGAACAGGATGAAGCTGTTAAGCAGGTTGTGGAGTTTATGAATGCATACTCAATAAGCGAGGAGGAATTTGATACTGTTGTTGAGTTATCTAAATTCCAGGTACTCTATTTCTGTCTTCTATATGGCATATGTAGATGTAGATTTCTTTATTTTGGTTTTTTTTTTTTCAATGTTGTGTTTCAATACCAGTTTCACATTTATAAGTATTTAATCATAGCCTTTCTAGTTATATATATCTCTCTCTCTCTTTCTGTTTTCGTTTTCTTACACCTTTGCCCCACTCCCTTTCACTTGTTTCCAGTTTGTTACCATTTACCTCATATCTCACTCTTTTCTTTCATTTCTCTTTCTCTCTTCTCTTCATAGTACTACTAAGTGGTCTTGTTGCTTGATCAGGATCTTTGAGGGTCTCTTTCTTTTCTATGGCTTGGCTTCTGGACATCGGATCATGTCTTTATATCTGCTGTACCTAGCTAGAGCAGTTGTCGTATTATTCTTGAGGTCATTAATAAAGACAGTGTCTGGAAAATACTCAAATGCTAGCTAGAAAAAATTGTCCTCTCTCATCATGTATATTGCTTGAGAGGAAGCTTTGCATGCTGCAGGAATAAAATGGGCTACCTTATTTATGGTCTTATATATATTTCTACTGCCATGCAAGCTATAGAAACAAAACTTAAACTGCTTATATTGGAAGTGTAAAACCTATAGCAAGTTTTGGTTGTCAAAGGCGCAGCAAGTATAGGTAACCACTATTAGATAATGGCTGCATTACATGATATATAGTTCTAAAATGCTAGTGAATAAACATACAGTTTGTAACTTTTGATCACTATTTCTTCACTCTTAATATATTCTCAATCGACCACTATAATGTCATCCCAACCCAATAAAGTAGTAGCTTTACCTCATCCCAATTACTTTGATGGTGGGAATGGCTTTCTTTTGAATATCCTATTGGTTGTCTTTTTTGGTCAGTTCAACATGGTACCTTCCTATTTTGGGTCAGATTGAACAATAGGTTTCTTTTGCCCATGAATAATCTTGATTGTTAACCAGCTTGTTTGTTGATGCTCTATGTAAATGACTTAGAGTTCATAATAACTGTTACTGAAATCTACATTCTTCTGTATGCATAAATATTGCAAAATTTCTTGGGAACTGATTAGTACTAAATAGAATGTACAATGTGTATTACCTCGTTGTGGAAGTACATCATTTTCTGGACTATGGAATGGCATGACTTTGCAGGCTAAAAGATCTTTATCACAGATGCAAAGACCCAGTGGAAGGTTATGTTGGATGCACGTATTACCACACAAATGAGTTTGATTTCTGTCGCAAAGAGGAGCAAGCGTTTGAGAAAGCATGCCCTTTGGAGTGATCGGCAGACGGGACTTCTAGTTCTATGCTTGAAATAAGTCAAGTTTGCAATGAGCAAAAGCTATTACATCCTGCTTTGTGTGGGATAAGCATTATGTCTTCTTTTTGTATGGTTAAAGATTGTTCTTGGGAAAAGAAATTTAATGCAAAATTGACTCTTCCATTTTTTAATATAATTGCCGATGAGTGATTGATTCATGATCTTTTCTTTCTTTCTTTCTTTTTTTGAGATAAAAAGGACTAGGATTTCATTGCAAACCATCAGAGTTTACATAGTCAATTTTCAAGGTATCAAGAAGCCAGGGTGGAGACTCTTCAACCCATACAGAATCAGATTCAAGGCCTAGTCCATATTTAGCCAAGGAATGAGCAACACCATTGCTATTCCTGTTAACATGACTAACAAAGACATTTATTAAAATAGAGTGTTGCATGGCGGGCTTCCAGTATATATGCTCCAATTGGTGATAAATCTGGTAATTCAGAGTTGATTTTTTTAATGACACTCAAGGCATCACCCTCTAGTGTAATATCAGTGAACCCCATATCTCTTGCCCATTGTAATGCTTTAACAGCAGCTACACCTTCACATGCAAAAGAGTCTGGGATAAAATCAACCCGTCCAGCAAAAATTCCCAGGACCTGTCCAGCAGAATCTCGAGCAACAACTCCCACTCCACCTTGCTTTTTCGCTGCATCCCAAGCACCATCAAAATTCAGTTTGATCGTCCCCATATCCGGAGCTTCCCACTTTGACTTCTTGGTTAATGGACTTATAGATGCAACTAGTTGGCTTTGCTTAAAATCTGACAAAAATTTCCATGCAAACTCAGCAACCTCCTGGGGGGTACTCTGTCCTTCATCATACAAGGCTTTGTTCCTAGCACCCCATATGGCCCATGCTGTCACAAGAGCAAGATCAAACCATACCAGCTCAGTATTGTCGTCCTCTTGAAAGCGCTTGTTCACCATATCCCAAACAGTTCCTGCAAAACCACACTCGCGTATAGCATGTTCAAAAGTTTCAGGCTCCTGTTGACAACGAAAGCAAATCCTATTTACATCCATATGTCTCAAATGCAAATTTTCCATAACTGGTAAGATATCGTGGAACATACGCCATCCAAATATTTTAATCTTTGGAGGGATATCCGCTGCCCAGATTTTCCTAGTGCCTTCTTGTCTTCCTCAAAGTTGCCAGACAAATGATCATTCCCCACATCCTCAATATTGCATAATAATCTGTATCCACTCTTAACATTGTAAACTCGTTTATTGTCAAAATGCCATACCAGAATGTCCTGCATTCTCAATCTACTTAAAGGAATTTCGAGAATGGCTTGAGCTTCATCTGTAGAAAAGATCCTCTCAATAAACTCTTTATTCCAGCTTCCGCTATTAACATCAATCAACTCTGCAACTTTTGTGGTTGGAGTAAGATGGTGTTCCGCTGATCTGGGACGGAAGTTTTCCAAACCAGGCACCCAATTATCATTAAGAACACTGATGTTTTCGCCACTACCAATCCTCCATCTAATCCCCTGTTTAAGTAAGCTCTGTGAACTCCAAATGCTCTTCCAAGTGAAGGATGGGTTCCAACCGAGTTTAGCCTCCAAGAAAGAAGTCCTTGGAAAATAACGTGCCTTCATAACTCGAAACAGCAATCCTAATTGACAGTGAATCAGCCTCCATCCCTGTTTAGCTAATAAAGCTAAGTTGAATTTTTCCATATCCCTGAAACCCATTCGCCCGAAGTCTTTAGCTTGGCACAACCGCTTCCAACTTAACCAAAAGATAGGCCTTTTATCTGATTTCTGTTTCCACCAAAACCTTCCTAACATACTATTGATCTCCTTACATAGCGATTTTGGCAAAGCAAAAACGTTCATAGTGTACGTGGGAATAGATTGTAAAACAGCTTTGATCATTACTTCACGGCCTCCTTGTGATAGCAGGCGGTTGTTCCAATTGTGCAATTTCTTCCCAATCCTTTCTTTTAGCTCAGCAAAGGCCTTCTTCTTGTTATGTCCCACCATGGTAGGCAAGCCCAAATATTTCTCAATGCTGTCTTGCTCCTGAACACCAAAAAGAACTTTCACCTGCTCTCTCATACCACTGCTGGTATTGTTGCTAAAATAAATGGATGATTTCTCATAGTTAATTTTTTGGCCTGATCCCACTTCATATCTGGACAGTAAGTACTTCATCATTTTCCCCTCGGTAACATTCGCCTTTCCAAATAGCAGACTATCATCTGCAAAGAATCTTTTCTTTCTTTTTAATTACGTAGGCTTCAGGGTATAAAATCATGTAACTCCTATTATCTGCAATTAAATTTCCTTATCGTGAATTGCATGGTGAAGTAACATAGCCTAGAATGAGCAGGAAAGCTTGGTTGAGTAGATGTAATGGGAATACATCTTTTAACTAAAGGGGATATTCATATTTTATTTTATCTTCATATTTTTGTTTAAAAAATTCATATAATAATGGGAATATTTTTTAATTAAAAAATAGATATTCATGTTTTTTATTTTATCTTAAAATTTTCAAATAAAAAGAAAATCCTATCTTCAGGGAAATTCATTTAATTAAAAAAGGATATTCATATTTTATTTTATCTTAATATTTTTGTTTAAAAAATCATATAATAATAGAACAACATATTTGTAATTAAAATTGGATATTCATCTTTTATTTAATCTAAATGTTTTTATTTAAAAAAAGAAGAAAATCATATTTAATATAATTTAGATACAAGTGTAGTTTAGTAAAATTACTATTGGAAGGAAGAATGATTTAAAATCCTGATAGGATAAGATATTAGCTGCTGAACTTATTGATATAGTGGTTATCACTTTTATTCAATTGTATTTTAAATTATACTTATCTGATCTTGTAGCTTGTATAAATATAAAGAAAATATACTGAAGTGATAGGCTTTTCACAATTCATTCTTCTGTTATTGTTTTCTCTGCTATTGTTATATGGTATCAAGAGCCGACAAATTCTCTACCGTGATTTTTTTTACCTTCCTTCTTTATCATGACTACCACTTCCTCATCCTCTACTAACACCCCTGTTCTTAGCACTACTTCTAATAGCTCTTTCAGTAATTCCTCTCCCTTAATCACCATTAACGATGCTGCTCAACTTCCTCTAAAACTCACCACTCAAAACTACCCTTCTTGGTGAGCTCAGTTTACTTCACTTTTAATCAGACATCAACTCAGCGGCTATCTTGATGGAAAGAAGCCTTGTCCACCTTCCACCATTCCTGCATACGGTTCCAATCCACCTATTCTTATTCCTAATCCCGCCTATGATCACTGGGTTCAACAGGATCAATTACTTCTTCATGGTATTATTGCCTCTGCCACTGAATCTGTGGTACCTTTTTTTGCCTCTTGCACAACCTCTGCTGCAGCTTGGAATAAAATCCAAACCATTTTTGCTAACAAGTCTCGATCGCGGATGATGCATTTGAAAGACAAGTTAACTTAACCGCGTCTCAATCAAAATGTCCAAGCCTACTTTCAATCTTTAAGGCACTTTGCAGATGAATTGGCTTTAATCAATGCGCCAGTCCAAGAGGATGATTTGGTTATCTATGCTCTGAATGGAATTGACTCTGAGTTCAAAGAAATTGCTGCTGGAATCCATGCTCATGAATCTGCTATTTCATTCGAGGAGCTTTTGGACAAAATGGTTGAATATGAAACTTTTCTTCAAAAGCAAAACACATCTGAGTTCATCATTCCTTCTGTTCATATTTCTTAGCGCACTCCTCGACATGAAAGAAATTCTGGTCACGAGAACTTTTCAGGATCCCGTTCTCATAGTTTTGGAGACTATGGGTTTTAGAAGCATTCGGCACCTCCTAAGGTTGTTTGTCAATACTATGATAAACTTGGGCATTCGGCTAAGTTCTGCTTTAAAATCAAACCTAGACAGTCTCACAATCCTTCTGCTCATTTTGCTTCTGCAACTAAGTCTGATTCTGCTTGGCTCATGGATTCGGCTGCTACCCATCATGTCACAGCTGACTTAAAAATTCTAAATGTTCATGACAAATATGGTGGCACCGATCAATTAGTAATTGGTGATGGCACTGGATTGCACATTTCTCACCCTGGTTCAACTTCTCTACCCCTCTCTAATACTTCTTTTCATTTAAATAATGTTCTTCATGTGCCTAACGTAGATAGAAATTTAATATCTGTTTCAAACTTTTGTGATACCAATTCTACCTCATTTGAAATTTTTCCATCTTGTTTTCTTGTTAAGGATCTTCACTCGAGGGCTCCTCTTGCTCAAGGCCAGAATAACAATGGAGTGTATGAGCTTCACACTGCGGCACCTCTTATTCAGAAAACTGCACTTGCTTTTATTGGGGACAAAACAAATTCTACTATCTGGCATCAATGTTTAGGACATCATTCTTCACAAACTTTGCAATTTCTTGTTAAAAATTTTCCGTTGCCTTGTTCTACCAATGTCTCAAATAATTTATGTATTTCTTGCTCCTGTAATAAAATACATAAACTTCCATTTGGTAGTTCTACAATTTCTGCTTCCAAACCTTTGGAGGTTATTTACACTGATGTTTGGGGTCCCTCTCGAGTTTGCTCTTTTGATGACTACAGATATTATATTTCTTTTGTTGATCTCTATACCAAGTATATCTGGATCTATCCTCTCAAACAAAAATCTGATGTCTTTCATTTATTTCCAAAGTTTAAAATCCTAGTGGAAAAATATTTTCAAACACAAATTCTATCTGTCTATTCTGATTGTGGAGGAGAATTTAACAAACTAAAATCTTTTTTTAGTTCTCTTAGCATTCAACATCTGCAAACCCCTCCTTACACACCTGAACATAATGTTGTGGTTGAAAAAAGGCATCGCGGCATTGTTGAAATTGGTCTTACCTTCCTTCATCACGCCTCCAAGCTTCTTACTTATTGGTCATATGCCTTTGAAACTGCTGTTTATCTTTTTAGCCGCTTACTTACTGCTGTGTTGAGTTAGAAAAGTCCATTTGAGTCAATTTTTCATGAAACTCCAAACTACAAAAAGCTAAAGTTCTTCGGTTGTCTCTGCTTTCCTTGGTTAAAGCCTTGTTCTGAACATAAACTTGATTCCAAATCCAAACCGTGTGTGTTCTTAGGGTATTCTAAAAATCAGAGTGCTTATTATTGTCTTGATCCTCTCACTCAAAAAATCTATACATCTTGTCATGTTCTATTTGATAAGCATAGGTTTCCTTTCAGATCAACTAACACTGTTTCTTCTAACTCTTCTCCTTCTTTGTTGCCTTGATCTTTACTTTTTGATTTGCCAGTTGTCACTACTTTGGACTCTACAAAACAAGTCAGTTTTGATGGTGAAGTGTTTCAGTGTGACTGTTGAAGTAAGCAGAATCGTGGTTGAGCAGCAGCAAAGTTCATCATTTTTGGAAGTTGCTAGCTGCTGCAATTTGCTGAAGTCAGAAATTTTTGAAGACTTTGTAACATTGCATGTGCTTTGAAGTTGGCCGATTATCCTATGAAGTTGGCCGATTGTCGTCTTGGAGTTGGCCGATTGTCATCTTGGAGTTGGCCGATCACTTTTGAAGTTGGCCGATTATCTTTTGAAGTTGGCCGATGATTGTTTTGGAGCATGTTTGGAGATTGGCCGATGCTTTTGGAGTTGGCCAAATGCTTTGGAGATTGGCCGATGCTTTTGGAGTTGGCCGATTATTTGGAGACGATTTGGAGTTGGCCGATTGCTTTGGAGCCAATTCTAACTGTTATAAGTTTTTGAATTTTTGACAGTTGGTATGATTTGTACTTTTTGTGATGATGACTTTTTTGGCTATAGTTGATTTAAATTTTGAATTTATAGCTGTTGTAATAAGCTTATAAATAAGCTAAATGAGAAAGAAGAAAATGGGTTTTTTTTTTCCGTTTGGCAAAGCCCCTCAGTTTTTGGCCGTTTGGCAAAGCACCTTAGCTTTTGGCCATTTGGCAAAGCCCCTTAGCTCTCAAATTCTCTGTTTTCTTTCTTTTTTCTCGTAGCCTTCCACAGCTTAAGCACACTTTTTTCTCCCCATTTTCATCTTAGTTTTCTGCTCTTTGATTCTTGCTTTAGCAGAAACAAAGTTTCGGTTTGGCTCTCAGCCTCCAAAAGCCAACAAGTGGTATCAGAGCTTTTAAGATGGTGGGGGAGCCATCTTGAATCTTAGAGGACCTGTGACTTTGAGGAAAAACAGAGAGTGTGAGTTTGAGAGAAAATTGTCCAGAAAACCAGTGAGGTTCTTGCAAGACCAGGAGACATCCGTGTAAGCTGACAAAGATAAGCAGTTGTGGGTGTCGTTTGAAGCCAAGAAAGAGGCTCTTGTATATGGTTAAGGAGAAACTTGGTGATTTGCTGGACTGATGCATAAAAAAAGTGTAGCAGTAGAAGATTTGGTGGCAAGGAGGAATGTTTACCATGTTTACACTGTCTGATGACCTTTCTAAAAGTTTGTTGGTGGAAGCCTGACACTCAAGTGCAGGACTTGCAAACAAAGACCAGATGCTGAGAAGTTTGCAGGATTGTGGACCAGCAGCTTAATGACACAAGCTCACTTAGATTGTTGATTCGAAGCAACAACAGTAGGGGCATTTCTTTATCTTTTGTTTTTCCAGCAAAAGCAAAAATAAGAGATTTTTGTTTGAAGACAGTGGCTGCACATATCTTTATCAGGAAAGGAGTTGTTGTTAACACTCCATAAGGTAACAAAGTATTTGTTCATGCTTTACTTGTTACCAACTTTGAGAAGAATTTGATGAGTTTTTTTAAGCATGCTGAGATGTCAATGACAGTCGGCATGAATGATTTTTTTTTTCATGACTTGGAAAAGATTTGAAGGTTTCAAAGCCAACAAATGGCTATTTGTGAAATCAATGAGAGTGAAGGAAAAACAGGAAAGAGTGTTCATTGAAACACGTCAATGGCTTTCCTATTTTCCAGAAACTTGTCTTTTTCAGACTTGTATGGCAGACATGCACCCAAGTTGAAGAATTGCTATTGTGGAACCAGCAAAGTGTTGGCCAAGCCGTTCAAACAGCTGGTTGGAAAGAAAGCAATGAAGCTTGGAGAAATTGAAGTCAAGTTTGAACTTTGTGACGAATGCAGTTCTTTGTGAACTTTGTTCATGTTTTTGCGTTATCCTGCAGATTGACCATCTTTTTGTAGATTGTTCAGTTGGCTCATTTTTATTGCACTTTTCTGTTTTGGTGAAAACTAAGAAGCTGGTTAGCAAAACCAGAAAGTTTGAAGCAAGCAATGAAATAGGAGCTCAACTTGATCGTGAAAACAAAATGATGATGACTTGAAGCTTGGAAAATTGATGTCAATTTTGAATCAATTTCCAAATGCAGATTTTATGTGAGGCTCTGCCAAGAATAAGGTCGAGCATTTGTGAGAAATGATAATGAAGAGAAATTTGCTACTACTCAACCAAGGAGGAGTGTTGAAGTAAGCAGAATCGTGGTTGAGCAGCAGCAAAGTTCATCATTTTTGGAAATTGCTAGCTGCTGCAATTTGCTGAAGTCAGAAATTTTTGAAGACTTTGTAACATTGCATGTGCTTTGAAGTTGGCCGATTATCCTATGAAGTTGGCCGATCACTTTTGAAGTTGGCCGATTATCTTTTGAAGTTGGCCGATTATCTTTTGAAGTTGGCCGATGATTGTTTTGGAGCATGTTTGGAGATTGGCCGATGCTTTTGGAGTTGGCCAAATGCTTTGGAGATTGGCCGATGCTTTTGGAGTTGGCCGATTGTTTGGAGACAGTTTGGAGTTGGCCGATTGCTTTGGAGCCAATTCTAACTGTTATAAGTTTTTGAATTTTTGAATTTTTGACAGTTAATATGATTTGTACTTTTTGTGATGATGACTTTTTTTGCTATAGTTGATTTAAATTTTGAATTTATAGCTGTTGTAATAAGCTTATAAATAAGCTAAATGAGAAAGAAGAAAATGGGTTTTTTTGGTCGTTTGGCAAAGCCCCTCAGCTCTCAAACTCTCTGCTTTTGGCCGTTTGGCAAAGCCCCTCAATTTTTGGCCGTTTGGCAAAGCACCTTAGCTTTTGGCCGTTTGGCAAAGCCCCTCAGCTCTCAAATTCTCTGTTTTCTTTCTTTTTTCTCGTAGCCTTCCACAGCTTCCGCACACTTTTTTCTCCCCATTTTCATCTTAGTTTTATGCTCTTTGATTCTTGCTTTAGCAGAAACTAAGTTTCGGTTTGGCTCTCAGCCTCCAAAAGCCAACAGTGACTCTACTACCTCCAACCTTCAACAAGAGGCTCCTTCAAGTGAAAGACCCATTCTTCGTGATGAGGTACCGTCCTTGACTTTATCTAATCCTACATCTTCTCCTATCATCACTCAACCCGAACCTGTTATCTTTCAAAGAACTCATCCCATGATCACACATTCCCAACACAATATCTTTAAACCAAGAAAAAACTTTTTTGTGCAACTAAACACCCACTACCGTTTTCTGTTGAAACATCGTGTGCTAGTCATGCTATTCAACTCACAGAATGGAAACAAGCCATGCTTGATGAGCTTACAGCTTTGCAGACAAATGGAACTTTGGAGTTAGTTCCGTATTCTTCTAATAGGATAATTTTTGCCTACAAATGGGTATTTCGAATCAAGGGAAATCCAGATGGCAGTATATCCGAATACAAAGCCCGACTTGTTGCTAAGGGTTTCACACAATGACCTGGCCTTGACTTCAATGAAACTTACAGCCTTGTTGTGAAACCAGTCACGGTAAGGTTAGTGTTGTGTTTAGCGGTCTCTTATGGCTAGCCATTACATCAATTTGATGTAAATAATGCCTTTTTACAAGGTAATTTGGATGAAGAAGCCTATATGAAGTAGCCACCTCTTTTCCATGATCGAACTAAGCCAACAGGTTATATGTGTAAGCTTAAAAAAGCAATCTATGGCTTAAAGCAAGCTCCTCGTGCATGGTATTCAACATTAAGTTCCTTTTTAATTCAGTGTGGTTTTCGAAATTCTGCAGCAGATCATTCTCTTTTTATTTACAACAAAGATCATTTGGTTGCCTACATGTTAATCTATGTCGATGATATCATTCTTACTGGCAACAATTCAACCTTTTTGATGTCTTTTGTTCAAGATCTTTCGGAAACCTTCTCTCTCAAAGATCTTAGAAGTCTAAATTATTTTCTAGGAGTTAAAGTTATTGCTCATGCTGGTGGTTTATTTCTTTCTCAGCATAAGTATATTCAAGATATACTTGACCGAACCAACATTTTTTGTGCTAAAGCAGCAAATACACCACTCTCCATGACTATTTCATTCAAATTAAATGATGGAATTGTAGATGCTAAAGAATATCGAAAAATCATTGGCTCCTTGCAATATCTCTCTCTTACTTGTCCAGATATTAGTTTTACAGTGAATCGACTTTCTCAGTTTGCACAAGCCCACCCAAAGTCATTTCATAGCTCTGAAACGAGTGCTCCGTTACTTAAAGGGAACTTTGTTTCATGGTCTTTGTATCAACAAGGAGACTGATTTAAAACTTATTATTTTCACTGATTCTGACTGGGCAGAAAATCCAGATGATCGCAAGTCTACATCAGCATATATAATTTATTTTGGCAGCACACATAAATCCTAGAGCTCCAAGAAGCAAAAAAACTATTGCAAGGTCCTCAATAGAAGCTGAATATCAAGCTATAGCAGTTTCTGTTTCTGAGTTAAGTTGGATTCAGTCTTTATTTTCTGAACTACATATTTATGGTCAGTTTACTTCTCTTCCCACAGCGCTTTGTGATAATCTCAGTGCAACCTATACATGTGCAAATCCTGTTTTCCATTCAAGAATGAAACATTTGGCATTGGATTATCTATTTGTTTGAGAGAAAGTTCAAGAAAAACAATTGCTAGTTCGGCATATTCCATGATCTGAGTAACTTGCAAATGCTCTAACCAAAGCTCTTCCTTATCCGAGATTTCGAACATTGTTACTCAAGGTTGGTGTCTCTGATGGATCCACCATCTTGCGAGGGAGTATTGGAAGGAAGAATGATTTAAAATCTTGATAAGATAAGATATTAGCTTAGCTGAACTTATTGATATAGTGGTTATCACTTGTATTTTAAATTCTACTTATATGATCTTGTAGCTTGTATAAATATAAAGAAAATATACTGAAGTGATAGGCATTTCACAATTCATTCTTCTGTTACTATTTTCTCTACTATTGTTATAAGTAAAATTACGTATTAAACACCTCCTTACTCCTCTTTCAACCAAATAAAAAAGAAATGATTACACTCCTTACTTCTCCTTGAAAATCCCCCACACTAAAACTACAAGAGTGAGTTTAACATGCTAGAATATACTTTTAGAAGTCATAATCTTAAAGCTTAATCAGATTTTTTTAACATGACATCAAAGCCGATCTTCATCATCATCATAGGGTTCATTTATTTTAATTTCTTCCTCTTTCTTTGTAGCCTGTGTTTGGAATTGGAAGGGACCAAGTAGGGGAATCCTTTTTTACTGATGAAGAACTATAACAAGCTAAAAATGCTGTAGAAATCCAAAGATCTAGATGACACGACATGTTTCATGTATACCCATCGTAACTCATTGTTGATGCTGCCATGTCCATTCCATAAGTAGTCATCTCGTGGTTTTCCAACCTCAATATTAGGCCATGGAAATATAGTAATGCGTAAATTACTGACATTCTGTCAAGGAGTAAACAAAACGCACTTATAAAATCATATTCTTAATATTTACATTTTACATTCCTGATAAAAACTAAAATTAAATTTTTAGAGAAAACTCGAATTGATATGAATCTAAAAAAGTGAAAAGAAGAAGACATAGTGGCGAGAGGGACGGCAAAAATGTAAAATCAACCATACCAAAGTAGAAAAATATTCTCTAGTACATCACAGCATTTTTCTTGTTAAGTTGCATGAAATTTTCATTTAGGAAAATTCCACTTGAGTGTGTTGAAAGATAAGTAATATTTAAGCAGTGGTATATTGGAAAGTAAATAATATTTGGCGTAATTTTTTGTTTCCATTTTTTTTAAACAAAAACAAATTTCACATTCTTAATCATAACAATTTTTTTTTATGAAAGTACCCTTTAAGTCCCTGCAGTATGTAAATATATTCAATTTAGTTCCTATACTTAAATTTGGGTCAATTTAGTCCCTATACTATAGAAAACTAAATAATTAAGTCCGTACATACCATAATATCAATTTCTGTCATTAAAATTAGTGATGTTGTAGTAATATGGATATAATAGGGAAAATTAAGACAGTAACTAGCATGCTTGGTACTGACGTAGTACTAACAGATCATTAAAATATCAAAATAGTGCATGTGTATCTATAATAAGGCAAATCATAGACCAACATGTAGTACCATATTAGTGTCATGTCTATACCAAGCATACCAATTCATGGCTTAACTTGCCATGTGATTACCCATTAGAAATCCTAATTGCAGAAATTGATCCCATGACAATAATAATAACGATTAAAATTGATTACGTGATAGGGAATGACTTAATTATTCTATTTTCAATAATATATAGATTAAATTGATCCAAATTGGCGTACATTAACTAAATTAAACATATTTCTTAAAAAAAAAACTAAATTAAACATATTTATATAGTACAAGGACTTAGTAGAGACTTTTACCCAATTTTTTTCATAGAAGGGGGGCTATGCCTCAAACCAGCCAAATAATGTGGACATTACAATAGATAATCACAAAATCACACCGCACCACTCAATGCTCCATGCTCTTCAAATTCGATGCCCATCAATGTTATAGCCGATCACCAATTTGTCACTTCATGAACAAACTCGTCCTTCATACGTACCGTCGAACGTTTCTACCCCTATAGCCGAGAATGTTTTGATGTTGACACTCGATAGAGAATCAGAATATGCCACACTACCAGACAATCATGAAGAATATAGCTCAGTAGAATTTGAACCACTTGGGGAAAGATTTAAGATGACTGGAGACCAGAGCTCAGCGCTATGGATCGACCAGCAAACTAGCAACCTAGAACACTGACACCCACCAATCCTACAGAGAGACAATCTAAACAAGGACCCAAAAGAAAAATATAAATGATGATGTGAAATAGGAATAATTTTGCCATTAACCACAAAACAAAGAAAATCTAAATAATTTTTTGTTTCCATTTAAGTGTACTGAATAGGATTTTTTTTTTGGGTACTGAATGGTGTACTCCATAGTTTTTTATTATAACGAAAAAACTACCCGTCCATAACTTTTGAGTTTAAATGAATTGAAATTGAATGCACCTTTTGTAACGTAAATTACTGTGATTTATGAGGGCACTACAAAATGATCGGTTTCTTATTGTTATATTGGTTAAATGGTTATGAATAGAAATTTCATAAATCTATAGGTTCTAGTTTTCTTTTTTAAAAAAAAAAAATTTGTGCTATCTACTATTAATGTTAAGTTAAATTTACATGTCGAAAATGACAAACTTTCCCATCTTTTCTTTCAATATGAGACGAATAAATGTAAATATAATCAAAGAGGCATGTACATATATTTCTCACAAATGTCTAGCATCAAAACCTTCAAATTTCAAATCCTCTAAATAAAAGCAAAAATAAATAAATTATTATAAAATAATGAAAAGAAGAAAATTAGGGTGTTTTTGACATTTCTTACATCTTTTCTTTACTTTTAAAGCCATATCAAATTATGAGCATTGCACCTAATATTGATTACCTTCCCATATGCCACCAATTAAGAATTAATTCTTTCAACTTAACTCCACCATGGAATAAAGTTTTCACTTTTACTTCTCATGTGTCAAAGGGCCACTGCAACAAACTGACTCTGTCATTGCCAGTGCCACATATTCCAAATTGAAATGGCGTGATTACCTTCCCTTGTGCCACTAGTTATGAATTAATTGTCTTTCAACTTACCTCCACCATGGAATAAAGTTTTCACTTTTACTTCTCATGTGTCAAAGGGTCACAGCAACAAACTGACTGTGTCATTGCCAGTGCCACTTATTCCAAATTGAAATGGCGTGATTACCTTCCCATATGCCACCAGTTAAGAATCAATTGTCTTTCAACTTACCTCCACCATGGAATAAAGTTTTCACTTTTATTTTTCATGTTAAAGGGTCAAAGCAACAAATTGACTCTGCCATTGCCGGTGCCACTTGTTCGAAATTGAAATGGCATGAGTGAAGTGAAGTGCCATTGCCAGTGCCACTTGTTCGAAATTGAAATGGCATGAGTGAAGTGAAGTGAAGATCGTGCCATTGCCAGCGCCACTTGTTCGAAATTGAAATGGCATGAGTGAAGTGAAGTGAAGATCGTCAAGGATTGGAGTCTATAAATTGTTTACATTCAAACATATTTTTTCTTCATACTGTTATTACTATTCAGTTTCATTTATTAATTAAGGTTGGAGGTGTATTAATAATCCTAAGAAAAATAAAGGAAGAAGAGGAAGAAGAAAAGGATGGCAGGTCTGAAGTAACTCTAATTTTTTAGTATTAATTTAATTTTATTTCAATTTGTGCAAAATAAAATTCAAACCATGACAAATTCTATTATTTTGTTTGTGTAACAGACCAAGGTGAAAATATGCAGGGACAAGGGTATGTAATCTTATCATTATTTGTCAATATTATAAATATATTTATTCTTTAGAAAATTGATTAATTGCTTTATTATGTAGTAGTGATCTAAAAAAATACTAAGCCACTTAGCGGCAGTCCACATTAAATAGAGAAAATTTTTTCAAGTAATTTACTCATTGGCAACTCATATTATTTTGAGGTAGAATAGATTTAAGGATATGTAAAACTTACTTGTATCGTTATTTAACTTATAAACAGGAACCCTCCACCTCCGCCCCCTGCTCCCGCTCCGGCTCCGGCTTCGGCTCCGACACCAGTGGAAGACTTGCACGCAACCGTAATATATATACCTTTGCATATAAAAATAATGAGTTGAACTGAATTAATGAATATTGCATGGAAGATGGATATTTACTTATTTCATTCATTATGGTCATATATATATATATATATATTGTCCCTTTTATTAATATTGCATGTAAAAGTGCCAATTAAGTTGAGCTTATTCCTTATGATCAACTGGAAAAATTTAAGTCCTGGTTATAGTTTCTATTTAATTTCTATTTGCTACACAAACATGTAGAGATTTTTCTTTAAATTCAAATTTGATTGTGTAGTTTGAGGAGATGTTTGCCACTGCTGAAAATGCAGTCGAAGAGGCAATCGAACAAGCTGATAAAGCTATCAGATCTGAGGTATCTCTTAATAGAAGATATCAACTTGTCTTTTATTGTTTTTTCTGACAAAAAAACTTGTCTTTTATTTTTCCTTTAACTTTGATGATTTTATATATTTTAATACTTCACTTTATATGTTTAATTATTTGTATGTAGGTTAATGTAGGTGACATCCTAGCTCCGTCTTACAGCGTCAGCCACCAAATTATTCCTCACAGGGACGCAGTTCAGGACAGGGAACAACTCCTGCGTATCGAGGCTGAATTGTGCGAGCACATGACTAACCTACTCCAAGACACGCTTGAGGATGCAGAAAATGCATTGAATGAGTGATTGATGGATAGTTGACAAACCAAGCCCCCACATCCCCTGTTGGTTTTTACTTTTTTATATATATCATGTAGGACTAGACTTTTATTATGTAGGAGTAGGACCTATCTTATCAAACTTACCCCATACTATTGAGTTTTTATTATATATACTATTATGCTTTGGGCTGGCTTATCTTTGTATGCACTTACTTAATTATATTAATCATTACTTGTGGATGGATATTATTAGTATGACGAGGACTATTTTTTTGGGTAGAAGTATGATGAGCACTTTACCTACTTTAGATTTTCTAACCATATGATGTGGAATCAGTTCCAACCATTTGTCAAAACCAAAAAATTGAGTGCTGGTGGAGAGGAAATGTTTGGGAAAGATCAATTGAGGGCTTCTGATAAGCTTGAAGCTACATAGGATAGGAAAACTAGTAGATAACAGACGAGAAAAGTCGAATATATATTTTTTTGGTGGAAAAAAAAAAGAAATACAAAAAGTAGAATACATCATTCAAAGGTAAATAGCTCGTCTATGAGGAGATTACAAATGGTTTTATTCACTAGAAATTTGGGGAGAGGGGGGACCTAATAACCACGCGAAAATAATTCAAAAATAGATAAATGTTTAATTACTTGTGTTGAGCACAATCTGTAACCCAATAAGGTCCAATCTCTACAACCCTGGGCCGACTGACCAAAGCCCAAACCACTTCGCTGACCCATGATTAACCAACGGCCTACTCAGTACAGCCCAACAGGCTACCTATATAAAGCAAATCTCAAACCATGCATGGTAAGATAACACGAATACAGAACTACTCTACTTCCCTTCAGCTCATAATCTCTACTGACTTAACCATCGGAGAAAGATCAACCGGCCAAAGGCCGATCCCCCTTTGACTGTATTCTCTCTTGCAGGTTGTTATCCTGAGTCCTCATCGAGCTATCTGTCTACCATTATAGGTCTTATAAAAGGCCCTCAACAACTTGCTAAACCCAGTAATGAAAATAGATAAAAAGGGTTGAAAAAAGTGAAATAAAGCTAAACGCAGTAATGAAAATAACTATCAGTCCGCAGCTGTCCAGCGCTTCCCAGCCACATAAACACACATTAAAATGAAAAAACCAAGGGGAAGATGGAGAAGGAAAGAGAAAAACACCAAGGTCAACTTTCCCACACAGCATAAACTTGTACATGCACAAACAAATCCCTTTCCATCCCAGTTGCAATTGAAGTACATGTAATATTAAAAAATTCATTTATTGCCAGACCACTCGTACACCTGAGTTTCAATTTTACTGCAGCCATTTTTAGCACCTACGGCAGATTTGAGCAAATAGAATATTGCCACAAAAGCTTCTTCTGTTTTCCACTGCAAACCAGAGACAGGCAAGAAAGAAAGAAGGAAAGCAAAAGCTTGTTTACCAAATTAAAGTCAACAGAAAGATGAAATATGGTCTTTTGAAAAGAAGACTGACATACATGCTTTTGCCTGTGTTTGAGAGTTGAGAGCAGAAGCATCTCATACTACTTTGCTCTTTCTTAAGCTGTTAAAAAAGAAAAGATTATTACAATAAGAAGAGTGCCTTCATAACCATAAATAGCAATCTCAAGGTGGCTCTTGTTGAAATGAGACAAGAGAAACAACAGCATCAATTTTAACTGATGATGGAAAAAGAGTGATTAAGAGACCAGTCATAAGCAGCTTCAAGGATATTGTCCACTGCTTAGTACACAGCTTAAACATATAGCAATGAATTATCCTATGCCTCATTAGAACATGTTCATACTGTTGTATAATTAGGCATCTCAGACATTCAAAGCTAACACAAAAGCAATTTAGAGTTCAGATTAGTCAAAAATTATAAATGTAAATCAGGTAAAAGAAAAGGTTAATTAAATAATGCCAACTTATTAAGATACCAATATCAAAACTCAAAAATCACAAAGAACAATATTAATTAGATATCTATGATAATGTAGAATATTAGAAAGATCCAACGGTGCCATAAATTAAGTAGAAAAAGGATAAAATTTAAAGCATAACACATAAGTATTTTATTTCCCAGGATCTACATAGACAAAGATGAGTAGCATTAAACATAGCTAATTTGTGATAAACATATGCACCTGAGGAATTTCCTTTTCCAGTGAAGCATGAATTGCGTAGACTCAAGCTTCATTTTGCATTGGAGCTGGATCTAAATAAAGAAAGCTTCCAACAAGTAACACAAGCAGCAAAAAGAAGCAAAAACTAATCTTTTAGACCTCTGGCTTCTGAATCTCATCCAGAGACTTCTTGTTTGATGTTTCATCAGGTTTCAGACTTTGTGTAGAGAGTAGAGACTGTATGCATAATTCCTTCCAATCCACAACCTAAGAATGCTTAACATAGCTTATTTTTGAGCCATAACAGTGTCAAACATTTTAAAGTGAGCAAATCAAATGCCATTCCCACATGGGTCTTAGAATTTTGAGAATAATCTTCCTTGAGCTTTTGAACACCAACACAAGTAGGTGTAAAATCACCCATTTTGCTCCTTTGTTCCCCAATATCCCTCTGCCAGTCCAAACAAGGAAGATATCAACGCCTCATTTTTTGATTGCTGAGAAGTGAATTCAAAAGGGTAATAAGAAAACGATGCTCAGCTGTTTTTCTGAAGTTTCCTCCATACATATGTTATTGAGGATTGAAGACAAGCCGGATCCTACATATGATGCATGGTATGATTAAATGCTTCCTCAAACACTGTAAATGGATAATCCAGAGGATTCAAGCACAATTCAATTATTCATTTCCTTGCATTGACAGAAATGAGCCCCAGAGATTTAACACAAAATCATAAGAAAGAAGCTTTTCCAAATCCTGATTTCAATGGTTACGCAACCAAATAGACTCTGGATTCTTAACCTCAATGCCACCAATAATCTTGCTGAATTTTCTCAGCAATACTAGTAAAAATTTGAAGAGATCAATAGACAGCTTCCTTTATTCAAAACAAAAATAAACCACTCTACGTCTTCTACGTTCCTGCATGTTAATCAGCAACCAAACAGAAAAAATAGAAAGTCACAAATGGAAGCACTCATTAAATTAGGGAAGCAATGTAACTATGCTGATCTCAGAATAATCAATTTATATTTCGCAACTACTAAGATTTAAGACTGCACAGATAACACATTGAGAAAATTCCTCTGAATGGAGTTAAAACAGGACATAGCCCAGTGATCTAGCTTGTCTTCAACCGTCTAACAAGATCAAGTCATCACTTTGGAGGATCCAACTTCTGACTAAAAGAAAAACTAAAAGCCTACTGTATTTCTATTAGGCTTTCGCGAGGTGAGCCGGTCTAAGTCCTGAACGTGCGTAACGCGCGTAAGCAATTTGGAGGAGCACGTCTCCAAAAACCCTTACAACGTTTTGGTCATCAAAGGCCCTTGCTTTTATACTGGTGATGCTCTAACTTTATTTTCTATGTGGGAATATTGCTTTCTACTTTCCATTTTCACAATCTCAAAGCTGGTAAGTGACAATTGTGTGATATTTTTACCAATGAAACATCATCTCCCAAGTTTACGGCGGCTGTTCTCTTTCTCATCTGATGTTCTCATAGACCTAATAGAACTGCTAGGAGCAAGGAAAGCCAGTTCCTTTTTTGTTGATTCATCCTGTTGATCGGCATGTCTTTATCTGAGCAATATGTTGCCATTGATGAAGCTGATGACTTACCTCTTGGAAACTTCAAAGGAAGGTCTGACTCGCTTGGACTTGGAGAGTTAACTGGTTTCTTGAGAGGATCAATGTTTTCTGAACTTTGAGGTACTCTAGCATTCTCCAGCTGTGATGGTGGTGGAGGAACGGAAACCAGCTGGATCACTGATTTTCCCCATTACTTTCTCTGATTAGGCTTTGGTACATTGGGTTTAACCTGTCAAAGTAAGTCGACTCAGCATAAGCTTAAAAAGTTGAAAATTGAGAGGATTTCATGCCAAGCAAGCACATATATATATATATATATATATTAAAAGAAAAATAAGGGGTAATCATAAGACCACAAAAGTTACCAATGTGTTTGCGCGCAGTGTGTGAGTGGTTTTCTTCTTGTAGCATCATCATTTGTTTCAGCTGCCTTCTCACCCTCCGTTGCATTCTGGTTTCTGGAGTAGTATCGTACCACGAGCACCAAGGTTCTGCTCTTCATTAGTACCAACATCATTTGGCATGTTCGCATCTCTGTCTCTATTGGATTTGACCCAAGAACAACTACATGACTCTTCACAAGATTTTCCGTTTGCTCTACATTGGCATTTTGGTGTCTTGCACCCTGGCTTCCTTTTGCAAGCGCAGCATAATCCATCAATTTTCCCTGTAACCTCACTCGTAGCTCCCTTTATGTTTTCTAAGTCATTGATATCTGATTGATTGATTCCCACGCTTGAGTGGCCTCGAGGACTAAAAGCTCTTCTCCGAATTGGTTTTTTTTCTTTTTTTCGTTTGCACCCAGTAATCGTCATCACTTGCATCCATATCTGAATGTTCTGACTCAGATATATCCATGTCCTCCAGAGAGATTAATAGATTATGGAGCTTTGGTGATCCTACAATAATAATTACAACTCAGTGCTTATTCAAAACCATTACACTTTCAGTAACAACTAAACGGAATTGGAAGCTACGGATGTTATGGCTATATGTTGGTGTTTATTTTGATCATACTTGTCCAGGGTTGCTCATGACTGTTTGAGCCCTAATCGATATGGTTATATGTTGGTGTTTATTTTGATCATACTTGTCCAGGGTTGCTCATGACTGTTTGAGCCCTAATCAATTTCGATTTCGGCTTTTATCTTGAAATTTCATTTGGAGTACTTACAGACATTTTTCTTCTTTTTATTTTGCCTGCTGAAATAGGAAAATAAGAACGTTTGATATAGGAAGAAAAGGAATGTTTGATAGTGTCGAGACCATTGTTGGCATGCTCGAAACCTCCGCAAAGTTTGCTCGACGCTACATTGATGCCACAATCGTAGCTGATTATCTAGTTCAACCGGTTTCGCTCAGACCCTCAGTTGTTAGTTGTTACTCGATATAACGGATATCCGTCTCTCTCTCTCTCAATAGAGAATTTATGACCAATTTTTTTCCTCCACACCACAGGGGCACCTTTTAGAACTTCTCATGATATCATGAAAATTGGTCATCCATAATATATCATGGGACAGTTTTCCCGACATAAACTGATTTGTCCGAGTATTCCCAAATTTATTTATCAATATATCATACATAATGTATCAATACATCATCTATAATGTATCAAATTTGCCCCAGCAACTGATTCACCTGTTCCACCAACGCCCGACACCGAGTAGCAGCTAGCAGAGCGTCATTGCGGATTGCTCCGAACTTCTCCACATCAGCCCGAACGCACTCCATCAACATTTCAATATGTTGTCTTCTTTCAGCACGACCATCCTCCTATTAAAAAAAAATCAAAAACTAATAAAATATATTGAATTACACAATAATCAGATATATAAAACTAACATAAGTAAATTACCTGTCCTTGTTCAATTAGTGCTCTGAGCTCAGCGATTTTAGTCCTAAGCTCGATGAGATCCTGCTGATAAGCAGGCATCCCTTCCCCACAGATTTCCTTCCTAATAAAAATGAAAAAAATAGTGCTCTGAGCTCAGCGATTTTAGTCCTAAGCTCGATGAGATCCTGCTGATAAGCAGGCATCCCTTCCCCACAGATTTCCTTCCTAATAAAAATGAAAAAAAAGAAGAAGAAGAAATTACACTAACAGGAAAAAACCAATTCAAACAAATAATAATAACAAAACATCAAAATTGAAAGTCGCATTAGATTTGACTTTAGATTTGTCGACATCCAATGTGGTTTCCCACAGGCCGGTAGGTTTACACCAAAAAAAAATAATTGCTGATTACCAGCGTTTCCCTCCTGCTCCAGCACGATCAAGGACATCACATAATGCTGTATACGGAGAAAGATGAAAAAGGTGAAATTAAGGAAATAAAAGAAATATGAGAATTAATGAAAATATAAAAACACTGAGTACAAGCAAATCAAACCTGAAAACTGCTTCATTGCTACCCTGTCATGTATGGGCTCCATGAAACCGAAAATAAACCCTAGAAGTGAATAAGAGGATTTACTAAATGGCATTAACATAAATAAGATGGGCGTAACTAAAATGTAAATGGGTCTAATTACTAAATGACATAAAATATGAAATGTCCTCAATTATTAAATGACATATGAGTATTAAAATAACCTAAATTTCTAAATGACACAAAAATATTAAAAATGACCTAAATTACTAAATGGTATAAAAATATTAAAATGATGTAAATTTCAAAATGACATGAAAAGTAATAAAATGACCTAAATTACTAAATGACATAAATAATGCATGTATACCTAAAATTAATATGGCAAATAAAATAATAAAACAATAAAATAAAAACAAAGTGGGCCTAATTAAATGCATATAAATTAAATTGAAACACCAAAATTAACATGCAAGTGAACCTTTAATAAATACTTAATATGAATGAACAAAATATGAACTAACGTAACAAGGAAAAAAAAAACAAATTAATATGGATTCCTAATTTAATTACATGACTTCTAGATTTATCACTTGCTGATTTTACCATGAAATAAATAAAAACTAAATGGTGAACCAAGCCTAATCATTTTTTGTTTTTTTACGGCATCTTCTCCCAAAAAAATAGGTGAATTAGTTTCTTTAAAAAAAAACCTTAAAATATTACCCAATTAATCCATAAACAACAATACTCCATTAGCAGATAATCCAAACAAACAATATGCTCGGCAACTATTAAAACCCAAAACAAATGTAGTCCAATATTTAGATTCATATAGATATCTGTGCCATGTAGTTCATCATAAGCCTACAAGTCAGCCCATATAACAGATAACGATAGTGATCCCAAACAATAAGCAAATTCACGTTACCCATCTAGCAAGGATAGTATAGTTTAAAAGAACAACAAAAGAAAGCAGCCCATGGCCTCATACTTGAACTAATTAAGAACAATCCACGTAAATCAACAATCAAAATCAAAAGTCGGATGAACTTATACAAACAGAGACACCCAAAGAAATATAAAATTCAATCTAGTATGATGACAGATCCAAGAATCCAAACACAATGGTCAAAATAGAGACAGATATCTATCAATTATAGCCCAATAAGCATGGATAAACATACCCAAATTATTAACAAGGAAACTACTCAATCAAAGCTATACAAAAGCCCACTGAATATTCAAACAGTTCAATTCAATTATTAACAAAATGACATGGCATCAACAAAGTTAAACCCGATCTAACAGGGTCCCAAAATCAGCGTAAAATCAAACCCATATGTAATTAAGGGGTTGTTTGATAAATTATTAAAAATTTTTAACATTTTATGATTTTAAATATGTTTGATAAATTTTATAGGCCACAACTTAAATAAATTTTTTCAATAAAAAAGTGTTGAATTCAAAAAGTAGGTAGAGATCTACTTATCATTAAATAGTGAAAAAATTAAATACTTTAAATTTAAAAAACTTTTCTTTTATACTAAATCATCTTTATTTTAGCTATTAATGATTTCAAACAAATTTCAATATTTATAGATATCAAATAATTTATTTATATTCAACATTTAATTATCAAACAGTTTTTATACACAAATTCAGTCCTTATTAAATTCAATACTTAAATTTTAAAATACTTATTTTTCAACACTTAATTTTTTCAATTTATCTAACAACACCTAAGCTCAAGAGGTTAGGAGAATATATTATACCCCAAACGTAGAACTTGTGTTTTGACTCCCTTGAAACCCTTTTTCTTCCTTTCGTTCTTTTCTTCTTCTATTTCTGTTACAGCCACCCTTCTTTGCTGAAATATCGATCTCTGCTTTTTCCCCGAATGAAACCTTTCGCAGCTGTCAGTTAATTACTGGAACTGAGGAAGCAAACAATCCCAAAACAGCCTTACTTCCTCTGGTTTCACCGATCTAAAACTACAATATCGAAACTCTCAACTCCAAAACTTGCCAATCTATCCCAAAACACCAAGAATTGCAAACATCCGGCCTCAGTATGTTGTTTCCCTCTCTCTATATTACCCAATCCTAGATCCGATTTCCAAACAAAAGCCTCTATCAAAAAACCCCAATCTTGGAAACCTAATTTTTCAGATTAGGATTTCGGCCCCTTTTTCACTGTACGAAATGTTGTTTTTATATGAAGAAAGAAACTGATCTGAGGGCAGAGAACGTGTCTCCAGCCCTAAAATCAACGGTTGGAGTTGTTTTTCTTGCTTTTTGTCTGTTTTTTGTAGGGGTTTTGGAGAGGGCCTTGGAAATTTCGGTTGCTTGGAAAGGAATTTTTTTGGAATCAAAGGCGGGGATTTTGTTCTTGGGAGATCTGACGGTTAGTACTTGAGGTAACACTCTCTCTCCCTATCTTTTTACTGCAGGTTTGAAGTTTCTGGAGTTTCTATTGCTAGTGTTTGGATGTCTGTGATTCTGTGCATGAACAATGATCAACGGCTAACACACTTCACACGTGCGCATTTTGCTGAATTGGCATTTTGGTGAATGCGTGTGTACTGCGAGGAATTGTCTGCTGCGAAGGAACAAAGTCTTGCAGTAGCTAGGAGACAGGTGGAGGGAATCTCGGATTGCCTTTTCTATCAATTGATCATGTTAAATCCTGTTATATATTTTGCTCATCTTGCTGATTTGGCACTTAGAATCCTTGTTTTACAGCTAACACGATGACAGGGAGCTATAATTGTTGCCTTGCCTTACCCAATTTGGCAATACTTCTTTGATTTCAGTCCATTTGCTGCTCCCCTTTTGCTTCCCCGAAAATAGCATATCTGCAGTGATGACTCGGCATCGTTTTGGAAGACTGGAAAAAGGAACAACGCTGTCGCTTCGTCCTCTCTGTTTCAGCTTGAGTTTTAAGTTTTAACATTGGGCTGCAACACTGAACTGTACTTTAGATCAAGAGCTCTTTTGTATCATAGTCAGGATATGAATCTTCATGGGCTTTTATAAATTTTAGGCTTTGAATTTCAATGATATTTCCAACTGTCGCATGTCCAAGCTCAATCCATCTCAGTAGCAAACACAAAATAAGAGAAAAATAAAAGTAAGAGCAAAGTTAAAAATATAAAACTAAAAAGTAATGAGAAAATAAAATAAAATAAAAAATAAAAATATGTAAAAATGGGGTCTCTACAACCGCCACATAACTACTTTTTACGTAGAAAAAATACAGCCTCAGCATTTTTACATTCAGAAATTTCAAAGATCATGAGTTCTTAACCACCATGGTTAATAAATTTGCGAATATTTAAATAATAGAAATGCAAATACAATATTTCTATTAATACAGAAATAGGAAAAAGAAAACGTTGAATCTAGAAATATTTCAAATCGAACATTTTCTGGAAACCTTAAATAAGAAATAAAAGATTCGATGCTAAGCAGAAAGCACAGAGAATAATCCTTGATTATATACATGAATCTAGAAACAAAGATAGCTAGCTTACCGAGCTCGAAAATGGAAGACTAGAGGCAAACCTAACAAAGAACAATGAGGGATTTTGTCGAGGAAAACCCACAGAAAGGGGAAACTTGGGAGTTAGCTTATGCGGGTGAGGGCTGAGGGAGAGAACCAATTGAAACAAAAGTTTTATTTAAGCTATGACATTGTAAATACGAATAAATACAATTTAAGTGGAATACGCATTGGTATCTGATCATAGATGGAATGGTAAAGCAGTTATCTGTTGACGTTTTGGACCTGGTTCACAACGTAATTGAAGCATATTTTTCCATATTTTATAGTATATATGTTACCATCCATTAAAGTTTTGGACTTGGGTTCAAAACTAAAAAAAAGCATATTTTTTCATATTTTATATTATTATATGCTAAGTTGCAAACTGGGTTTGGGCATTGGGCATCTAATTGATGAGGGGCCGTTTGATTCACAGTTATAAGATTTTATCAGGTAAAGTGATATAGTCGGGTCTATCACTTATTATGTAATATTATTTGCTATCTCGTGTCTTTTTCTTTTTGCTATGTTTGTTTCAAAACTAATTTTACCAGGATTTTCTTTTCTCCTTGTTTGATTCATTATAGCACATTATTGGACATCTACGGTCTATAACAATAAAACTCCAAAAATAACCTCCCTATAATAATTTAATTATTTTGATTAATTAATTAATTAATTACTTATTTTTATTAGTTAATTAATTATTTAGTTAATTATTTCATTCAATTAATTAATTAATAATTTCATTTATTATTTAATCTAATTTCATTTAATTATTTTTATTCATTAATTTATTAATTATAAATTAAATTAAAACATTAAAGTAAATTAAATAATTACATTAAATAATTAAATGAAATAATTAACTTAAGAATTAATTAAATAACAAAAACAAGTAATTAATTAATTAATTAATAAAAAATTAAGTAATAAAAACAATTAATTAAATTAAATAATTGAATAAAATTGGATTAAATAATAAATTAATAAATTAAATGAAATTATTAATTAAATAATAAAAACAAGCAACTAATTAATTAAATTAGATTAAATAATTGTAAAATAAGATAAATTAATTACTTGTTTTTATTATTAAATTATTTTATATAACTTTTTTATTATTTTTTAATTAAATTAAATTAAATTAATAATTATTTAAATAAATTAATTAAATAATTAATTAAATAATAAAAACAAGGAATTAATTAATTAATCCAAAAAGTAAATGATAAAGTCAATTAATTAATTAAATTATTAAATAATTAAGTAATTAAATGAAATAATTAATTAAATTCTAAAAATAAGTAATTAATTAATTAATTAAATTAGATTAATTAATTAAATGAAATAATTTTTTATTTATTTTTTTTAATTATTTAATTTTTCATAATATGATTATTTAATTTAGTCTTTTATAAGGTTATTCATGTCCAAAATATTTAAAACTAAGGGAATTTTGTTCAAAAAATTTAATTCAAATTACCATGAATGTGGTAATCTCTGATAGCCACCTCTCTCTATGGCAATCTGGATTGCCACATTTATGGCAATCTGGCTGCATGTGGCAATCTTAGATGTCTGGCACATATCCATGTGAATAGTAACCAATCGTGGCAATATTTTCAGATTACCAGCAGATAATCGACTATATTTTTAGATGGCACGCGAACCAAACGGCCACTGATGGAATCATGTGTGTTACTTGAGTATCTTATTATTCGTTACCCATTGTCATCCCTAAATTACCAAACAATGCAAAAAGTTTAATCAAAATGAAAATTTGGAGGAACAAAAACCTCCAAATCTACAAGCCCTAAACTTACACACAAACCGTGGAATAAGCCTTAGACAGGAATGGAAATCAAGAAGCCAACTGCCAACAAGCCAACAACCGCTTAGAAAAAAGGCTAAATGCTCAATTAAGAGCTTTAATTTTTAAAATTGACTCAAATAAGGGTCTAAAAACACAATTCAAATAAATTATAACTCATACTTAATAAATTATGACAAATTAGATTCCCCCTATATGAAGGTCAATGCTTGTCATATAAACACATTAATTTTGATAGAAAAAATATGTCGTCATATTAATTAAAAATCAAACAATATTAATTAAAACAAATTCAATACATGTAGCATAATATAAAATCTTCACGTAATTTCAATTTATATACATATCACATACTAGTGTTAACTAATAGTGAGTCTAATTTATCACAATTTATTAAGAATGGGTTCTAATTTGTTAGAATTATATTTTTAGGTCCTTATTTGAGTCAATTTTGAAAGTTCAAACCCTTAATTAAGCATTTAACCTAGAAAAAATGATTTTTGTAAGATCGCGAAATCCTTATAAAGGAGTTTTCTTTTTCTCCTCTCTTTTGCACTTGGAAAAGTTTTTCGCGATTTATGTTTGGTGACAGTGAAACCATGTAAGCTATTTTTGTTTACACGGTTAGTTTATTGGAAATGTATTTTTATCTTTTAAATATAATCAATAAAAGGAATTACATTGTAGGTAGATGTCACATATGTCAAATAGGGGTATAAATGAACAGCATGTTCGTTGAACGGCTTGTAAACAAGCTCTGTTAAGGTTCGTTTAGTAAGATAAACGAACGAGTTTGAATAAAAATTTAGTATTCATTTAATAAACGAGTCGAGTTTGAACAATGTGTGTTCAGTTCGTTTATGTTCACGAACATGCTTGTTTAATATTCGTTTAGAGCTCGTTTATTTGTTCGTTTATTATATTTATTATTTATTAAGATATTAGATATAATAACATAATATAAATAATTATAGTTATATTTATAATTTAATTAGTTTTATTTTCTATTATATATTTAAAATTACAAATATATTTATAATTATATTAAGATAATTTTATTAAATAATAAATTTAATAGTCTATTATTAGTATTAGTTCGTGAACATGTTCATTTACTCTAAATGAACATGTTCACGAACAAGATAAACGAACGCGTTCATGAACTGTTCACGAACAAAATAAATGAACACTAACACGAGTTCGACCATAAAATCAGTGTTAATTTACATAAATTAACGAGTTCGAACAGGTATTTTGTTCATGAATACACCTGATTTCGAGCTCGTTTATATTCGTTTTATTTACACCCCTAATGTCAGATCCTTTTCATTGTTCAAATTTTATTCATTTCATGCAAGACTTTTGAGTTCACTGCTTTCGGTTATGGTATGTATAAGTCTCCGATTGATGCATGTGGATTTTCCAATTGTGTTTTCTCGGGAGGTGAATTGGGTGCCTTCAATGTTGAACTTGAAGAGTGGACAATATTGAATGGGGAGGGCCAAGTGCCACCAGACTTTGATTTCAATTATGCTAAGCTCATTGTGTCCGATGGGGACCTTCTACTAATGGGTCGGGATAATTTAGAGTCGACGGTAATTATGGCGCCCTATCCAATAGTCCACGGTACCATAAATGGCTTATGACTGCAATGATTTCAGATGCTTGGATTGAGCTTCCTCTGAATGGGATTTGGAAAGCAAATGATTTGATCAATGCAGCCAGGTTAAAATGAACTTTCCATTGTTCTTGATCAATATTTATCACGTATTCTACCATTTATTTTCTTTTTGAATAATAGTATTAACTTTGTTTATTAAACAAAATTCTTTCACTAATTAATAGTCAAAATGATCTATCTACAATTTTCATCACGTTTTGTTGTGCTAATCATGTGATAATCTAGAAAAAGGATGCCCATTTGGTGAAAAGCTAAGTGTTAACCGTTGCGTTTGGTTCCTTTTCTCTTTCAGGCCGCCACCTTGATTCGAATTAACTACCAAACTAAAAAACCACATGTAGTAATCAAAATATATTTCACCTGATCAAATGTCTTGATGCTAGTGGCAATGACAACTTAATTAAATCCTCGATAAATTAGTGTGAAAATACTATAGAAATACTATATAATAGTACTATTACATTCCATACACCAATAATGAATTTTTTGAAATTCTTTTTCTTTTGGTCAAAAAGAAGAAGGTAATATATAAATACGCAAACGCAAAAACAGGGAGCAGCCCCCTTACATAGTTCGGGACATAGTCCCAATGCTACAACCGATCAAGGAGTTATCCTTACTATTACAAAATCTGGGAAAAGAGATTCTCATTTGATCAGCTAAAAGATCTAAGCCTAAACAGGGGGGAGGTTCATTATGAACAACAAAAGAGTCCTCCATAAAGCAACTAGATTTTGCTAGCTTATCCGCGCACTGATTTACTTCTCTAAGAGTGTGTTGCAGCTTGTACGTTCTGAAGCGGTCCAAAAGGGATCTGCAATAAGAGAAAAGAGAAAAATAAGAGTGTTTCTCATTAAAACAGTTGGTAATCAGATCAATGGCTAACTGCGAATCAGTTTCGATAATAATGTCTTGTATTCCTCTTTGCAATGCAATTCGCAAACCATCTCTGATAGCCCAAATCTCGGCAGCAATGCTAGTTGTGTTCCCAATTCTTCTCTGAAAACCACACAAAAATTTGCCTGTATGATCCCTGAATATTCCGCTTGCTCCTGCCAATCCCGGATTTCCTTGAGAGGAACCATCAGTGTTCAATTTGATGGTGTCAATTGGAGGAGGGAGCCATCGTACATGTTTAATTTCAGTTCTGTTAGCAGTGGGTTCCTTATGACAAGATAGGGCATAAAATTCAGCAACAAGAGCCTTAATCTCTTTAGCAGTATGCTGAGCAGATGAAGTTTGTCTCCCGAACACAACATTGTTCCTACCACACCATATAAACCATATAATAAAAGGAAACACAATTTTCCACTGAATGTTGAATAATTTCGATTTAGTATTGTCCTTGCAATTGAATCTGATCCATTCCTTGAAGTCCATTGAGAGTGACTGGATGAAGGTGCCAGGGGGGGTGATTGCCCTCCAAATCTTTATAGCATGGCTGCATTTCCTAAAAATATGGTCAATGTCTTCTAATGGATGCTGACAACAGGGGCAAGAAGCTTCATTGATGAGACCTCTACTTTGAAGAAGATCCTTAGAAGTAATTCTTTGATGATTAAGCATCCATAGGAAAAACCTAATCTTAGGTAAAGTTTCACACTGCCATATCCATCGCCAATCATTCCCACTAGAAACAGAAGAATTCTTAGACATATAGTACGCTCCTTTGATGTTAAATTCTCCATTAGTAGAATTTTTCCAAGTAAGAGCATCTCTCCCCTGATAAGAATCTTGAATAGGGATTGCTGAGATGACATCTTTCAGACTAGTAGGAAAATCCCAATAGACTTGCCTGAAATCCCAGCCACCATTACTATCAATACAATCACTGACCATCAAATCCTCCTCATCTATGTTCAGAGGTCCATGAAGCAAGGCTCTGAGTGGACCAAGACCAGTCCAGTCATCCTTCCAGAAATTAATATGGTTCCCATTCCTGACAATCCATCTGATTCCTTTCTTAAGGACATTGGTGCTGGCAGAAATACCTTTCCAAATAGGCGAGCAACAAGTTAGTTTACGGTTACACTGCAGGTACTTCTTTCTAAGCACCTCTATCCACAGATTCTCTTTGTTATCCAACAGCTGCCAGCCAAGTTTACTCATGTAAGCTATATTCAAATGTTTACTAGCTTTCAACCCCAACCCTCCATTGTTCCTGTGATCAATGACTTTATCCCAGCTAATGAGATGGATTTTTCTTTTTTCATTCGAGCTTCCCCAAAGAAAATTTCTACAGACCTTGTCAATTTGATTATGAGTCGAGGCTGGGAGGGTCATAGCCTGCATGTAATAGGCTGAGGTGGCTGTAAGTGTGGAGTTAATAAGGGTAACCCGACCAGCCATAGACAAAAACTTGGACTTCCAGCCAGAAAGTTTAGAAGCAATTTTTTCCACAATGGATTGACAGTCTTTCTTTTTGGGTTTCTTGTGGGAAATGGGAAATCCTAAATATTTGCCAATATCAGTGACCTGACAAAAACCCATATTATCCACTATAGCATTCCGCATCATATTTTTAGTGTTTCTTGAGAAGAATATCTTAGACTTCTGATGATTAACCTTTTGTCCAAAACGCTCACAAAAATCAAATAGGACTCTGTTAATGGTAACACAATTCTCAATAGTAGCACTGGCTAGCAAAATGATATCGTTCGCAAACAGCAGGTGAGATATGTGAGGACTTTTTTTCGTGACTTTACAGGATTTCCAATTTCCAACATCCACTTCATGATTAATCATAAGTGATAAATATTCCATACAAAGTATAAAGACATAAGGGGACAAAGGATCACCTTGTCTAATTCCCCTAGAGGGATGAAAGGATTCGGTTTTTGAACCATTAATAAGGATAGACATGCTAGTAGTGGAAATGCAATTCATGATCAAGCTAATAAGGTCACTAGGAAAGTTAAAGAAATACAAGGTTTCTCTAATGAAATTCCATTCTAATCTATCATAAGCCTTCTCAAGGTCAAGTTTGACTATCATATCTCCAACCTTGCCAGATTTGGATCTAAAGGAATGCACAATCTCCTGGAGGAGAATGACATTGTCCGTGCTTTTCCTACCGGGCAGAAAACTGGCTTGATAGGGGCCAATTATATCTTTAAGCAGCGGCCTAATCCTATTAACAAGGATCTTAGAAACAATCTTATAAGCAGTGTTGCAAAGACCAATGGGGCGAAATTGAGTAACGGTCTCCGGCTTGGTAGTTTTGGGTATCAAAGTAATGAGACTTTCATTCCAAGCAGGAGGAATGGATTTATTCTTAAAAACTTCCAACAGGTTTTTGCAGATTGAATCACCTACGCTATGCCAGCATCTTTGGAAGAACCCAGGGTGGAGACCATCTGGCCCAGGGGCCTTAGTGGGTTTCATGGAAAAAAGAGCCTTTTTTATCTCATACCTACTAGGAATGGCGACAAGGGAATCAAAAGAAGAATTAGCAATTTTTGGACTAGGAAAGTCTATCAAGAAACTATTCCTAGCAGAAAAAGCAAAAGAGGTAGTGTATAAAAGCTGAAAGTGATTCTCTATCATACTTCTAATTGAGGTAGGATCATAAAACCAGTTGCCTACTTCATCTCTCAAGCAAAGGATCCTATTTCTTCTTCTACGAATCAAAGTAGTAGTGTGAAAGAAACGAGTATTCTTATCCCCATCAACCATCCAATCAACTCTAGATTTGAGTTTCCAAAGATCCTCCTCCTGCCTAAGAATAGATCGGTACTCAAGGCTCAACTCTTTTTACAGATTAATAAGAAAACTGCTATGTCTGTTCTCTAGTGCTTTTTGGATGCCTTTGAGTCTAGCAATAATAATCCGTTTCTTCATATGAATGTTACCAAAAACTTCGACATTCCAGGTCTTTAAAGCATCAGTAAGGTGTTTGATATTATCATGCAGTTCACCAGACAATCTATTCCAAGTCTCATGTATGAAATCAAAAAAATCAGGGTGCTGAAACCAGCACCATTCAAACCTAAAAGGTTTATCAGGACAAAATAGAGGATCAGTTTCAAGTTGAAGGAGAATAGGATTATGATCAGAACTTAAACGGGGAAGGTGGAAGACTTTAGCCTCAGGAAAGGCTGTATTCCACTCCGTGTTAGCCCAAACCCTATCAAGTCTTTCTCTAATGAGGGGCCCATCATATTGTTTATTAATCCAGGTAAACATAGGGCCATTATAGCCTAAATCAATCATCCTACAATCATTCATACAATCTCTATACAATCTACTTCTATAAGAGTTAATAGGAGCACCACCAAATTTTTCATCCTGGCTAATCACGTCATTAAAGTCACCCATTAAGACCCAAGGCCCATTAAAATTAGCACTAATATTTCTAAGTTCATCCCAACGATCCTTCCTTTTATGCAAATGAGGACTAGCATAGATACCACTAAGCAGCCAAGGCGAGGAAAGCAAAGGGTGAGAGCTAACCTCAATAACTGCGTGTATAGCCTGATTGCTGTGGGGTAGAAAATTCACAGAGACATCTTCCATGTTCCACAACATCCATAGTCCTCCAGATAAACCCACCGCATCGATAATATGAACTCTATTGAAACCGAGATCATGAGCTGCTCTAGCCGCCATGGTTCCAGATAATTTAGTTTCCGAAATAAACATGATTAGCGGTTTGTGCATTCTAATAAGATCCTTACACGTTTTTCTGAAGTTGTTGTTAGCCGTTCCGCGGCAATTCCAAATCAGAATCCTTAACATATCTAAACAGTTTTCCTCTTCACTCCACCACTTGAAAGCAAGTTCATGGTTCGTCGATGGCCCTTCGTCCCCCGGATCCATCCAAATTAGGTTCGGGTTCCAGTGACATTGCAGCATTACCACCACCTGATGTGTGAATACCATTGCCCCTTGCTCTCTGTAGAACTGAGCGATAACGTTGGTCATTCTCACTCCCTTGGGGACATGAATCATCTTGGAGAAGTGGAGATCCTCCTTGTAAATCACTCTCAACAAGGTGTGCGTCACCCAGGGGTGTTCTGTCGGGTTCTCTGCTTCCTTGATGGCTATCTCCCTGGCTTCTTGAAACTCTTTGCTTACTAGTTCCCTTAGCATCGCGTCTTTTACTAGTTTGTCGGACGGCAGGTATGGGTCCTCCATCAGGAGGTGGTGGGGGTGGGATTGAGGGTCCACAGGGGGGGCTGCAGCTACCAGGTTGTTCCAAGCAAGATTCAAGGGTAAAGGTGTGTTGGTTGGGCTTGGGATGGACTGAGGGTCCCAGAGACTGCTTAGACACTGATTGTAGGGAACGAACCTGTCCAGATAGTAGAGAAACATCTCCACTTGTAGAGGTTGGCTGTGGTTGTTGTCCTGATTCTCCATTGTGGAGAAGATTGTTGGTTGAAGCCAGCTCACTCTGGAGTTGTTTTGTTGCATTTTTTAAATCTGAAGGCTCATTCAATTTGGATGGTTCCGGGCTTTGTATTTGTAACAATGTTTGAGATTCTGCAACTTCATGTGCTTCTGACTCCTTGATTTGACCATTACATGTAACTTGTGGAAAAACTTTAATACTTTGACTTTCCCCATCTTTCTTTTTCCCTAGATATTCCCCATTGCTTGACACCTTGTTAAAAGATTTGTTGGGATTTTGGTTACCCATAACTCGACCTTGATGGTTAGCAGGCTTGGGCTCGGCACTGTTCCTATTAGTCTCCCTAGTTTGAAGGTTTTGACCGTTGGAAGAGAACTGTCCGTTGGAATGACGTACTTGGCCGTTGTGAGTGATGTTGTTGACCGGAGTTCTAGAGTTGTTGTTTTTCCGGCTATTGACCACCATCCACGGCCCATAACCACTCATTTCGTTACTTTCCTCCTTTTCCACCTCCATCCCAGTTTCTTGAGATTCCCCGGCTACATTTACAGCTTCTTTCCCATTTCCAGGAATGTTAGAGACCTGTTTGCTAACAGAAGAATGATAGTTACTTGAGTTATGCCCAATGCAGCCACAACTGAAACAAAGCCCTGCCACAGTCTCATAAATGATGTGTTGTTTGTATTTGCCAATTTTTACAGTATGAATTAATGGCTTATCGAGATCCACCTGTACACATATTCTGGCATATTTTCCTCTTGTACTGTTGGCCGTAGTAGCATCAATCCTTAAGAGTGTTCAGAGCTGGTTACCAATTCTTTTCAGAATGTGGGAATCAAAAAACTCTATAGGCAGCCCAGGTAGTCTTGCCCAGACAGCAGTGGTGGTGAAAGTTGCTTTGTCAGGCCTGAAACCTGGCTCCCATTGTCTGATAGAGAGAGAGTAAGGTCCAGCAAACCAGGGACCTCTATACATGACCCTATTAAAGTCTTCCCTTCCTTGAAATCGAAAAAAGAAAAAATCAGAACCCAAATCGATGCACTCCATATTTTGGGTTGGCCTCCATTGAGCTTTGACTCTAGGAAACAGAAACTTATAGCCAACATTTCTGCCATAAGCTTTAACAATAATGGAATGTATCCAAGGAGTTCTGATCCGTTTCTTCTCATCTTTGGAAAGAGTAATGCAAGCTATGCCATCATCCCCATCATCTTCTTCTTCTTCAGAGTCTGAAACGTCAGCTATGAAGGAGGGCAGAGGGACAAAGGTGATCTGGTCCTCTTCTCTGTTAGCAATAAGCATATCCCTGTATGAAGAGTTTTGTCCCCTGATTTGAGAGGGATCATTGATATTGGCCTGATCGCCAATGGTACTCTCGTTATCAACTCCAGGATCTTTCATGGCTGTGTCACAGGAACTGGGAACTTGGCTGCTCAGTTGGAAGTCCACTCCCTCCATGAAGGAGGTTTTATCTTTGATTCGCTTAGTGCTCCGCTGAAGAAGATCAACATCTTCTCCAGTAGTTTCTAAATTACTAGATGATAGTCGAGAACGTGCAGAAGCAGGGGAGTTCGGAGAATTCATGGTCGAGAGCTCGAGAATTCTCAGTTACTTATTCCGTATGGTTGAATTTTTTGAAATTCAATCTGTTAGATTTTACATTTTAGAATATTATGAAATGTTCATTTAATTATTGTGTTAAGTTTTTTATTCTATTGTGAATAAAAAATTGAGTCGAGGAAAGTTTTTTCCATTTGAGATTTAATGTGATTCGATTTCAAATTAATTAGGATCCAATTGGTTGCTGCATATGAGGTACTCTTAACATGGTTTATGAGCTTTTAAATAAACTTGGATGATACTAAAAACAACAAGGATTTTACCCTTAATCACTATTAAAAAAGAGGAAAGGAAAAAATAGTGAAAGTACCATAAAAAAAGAAGAAGCAAAAGTAATCCATAATTCTATAATTCTTACTCAAAATTTCCCGAAGTAGTTTGTTAGTAGCAATCTAAATCAATGATTTGAGCAAATATAAGAGAAATCGGTTAGGATTAGAGCAAGGCAAAGCAAAGGCACTCCTTAAGGCCGACCGCCCAATTTTAAGCCAAGCCTGTCTGGATCCACTTAAACAATCACGTGAGAGTCGCGTGACCCTCACCCCGTCTCGAGTCTCGACTCAAGTCAAATCTCTCCATCAACATTTTGAATTCGGACCTGAGCGCCTTTTCTCAAATCCAGTTCAATTATTAAATGCTTAAAAAATTATCCCACATGCCTCCATCGTTCAAATTCCCTGTCCCTCCTTTGTCTCTTCTAAAATTCAAATTCTAACGTCTCAGAACCCAAAAACAAAAAACAAAAAACAAAATATCTCCGTTTCCTTGAGGTATCCTCCTATCAAATTAATCTTCTCTTAATTTCCTCAGCTCACGAATTTCAGATCTGATGCATTTGATTCTTGAGTGATTCAAGAGATGTTTTAATGGCTTTGATGTTCTTTTTCTCGATTTAGGGTTTTAAGGTATCGTTTTAGATTTGGATCGCATTGTATAGGAGATGGAGAATGCAGAGTGCGTCAGAGTCGCCGTTAATATTCGGCCGTTGATTACTACAGAGCTTGCCAATGAATGTAACGATTGCATCACCGTCGTTCCCGGCGAGCCTCAGGTATCATTATTCTATAAGTTTCATCCTGAATTTTTGAAATGCATGTAGATGTTGAAATGTTAGCTTCATAGAGATTCGTTTCTAATTTTTAGTGTATTGTTGAAATTATAGGTTCAAATCGCGTCACATGCCTTTACCTATGATTATGTTTATGGGGGAGCGGGATCGCCGTCTTCAGCTATTTACGATGATTGTGTTGCTCCTCTCGTTGATGCCCTTTTTCATGGTTATAATGCTACTGTACTTGCATATGGTCAGGTTAGTTTCATGTTGTTTTAATGAGGGACTTTTATTTTATTAAAGATTAATTTCCTTTTTCTCTGATGAATTTGTTACGAATGACTGGTAACAATGTTATTACAATTTCTGGGTTTTTTAGACGGGTTCTGGTAAAACATACACCATGGGAACCAACTATACAGGAGAAGGTAGTAGCGGTGGGATTATACCGAAAGTTATGGAAACTATTTTCAGAAGAGTTGAGGCAACGAAACATTCCACGGAATTTTTGATAAGAGTATCATTTATTGAGGTAATTTAGTGGCTAAGAAGAAAAATTCTCTTACCTAGTTTTGGTGATGTTTAGGTAATATGCTTATTTATTATCTTTGAAATTGGCAGATATTTAAGGAAGAAGTGTTCGACTTGCTTGACTCAAATTCAGCTGCTTTGTCTAAAGCTGAAGGGTTGTCGGTTGCCAAGCCTACGGCTCCTGGAAGACTTCCCATACAAATTAGGGAAACGGTGAATGGAGGGATAACACTCGCTGGGGTGACTGAGGCAGAAGTTCGGACCAAAGAAGAGATGGCATCTTACTTGTCAAGAGGTTCTTTATCTCGTGCCACGGGGAGTACCAATATGAATAGCCAATCGAGGTGAGTGTTTTATGAAACTATATGTTTTAGGGGTTTTGCTTTTTGTAATTTTGTTTTGTCAGAATCAGTATTCTTTCTTTCGATTTAAAATGGTAAGTTCATTTTTCATAAAAGCATTCCTTTAATAATAAAAGATACTGACAAGTTCTGCAACAGGATTTTATCTTGTTTTACTTATTTTTCAGATAAGTATAAAAAATTCTTCTGTTTTCATGTTCAATATGTTAGATTTATAAGGTTCACACAATTATTTGTCATGTAATTCTCTTATGTTTTTTTAAATTAATGCTTATTTTTAAGTAAAATGTTCATTGCATTGTTTCCAGTCGCTCGCATGCCATCTTTACAATAACCATGGAGCAAAAAAGGATTGCCGGATGCCCAAATGGGGTAAATGATGATATTGGTGATATCTTACGTGCAAAGCTTCATTTAGTGGACCTTGCTGGCTCAGAACGTGCAAAAAGAACGGGTGCTGATGGCATGCGCCTGAAAGAAGGTATTTTTGCTTTTCCATTCTTTCAAAGCCTCATGGATTAAAACAGTGATAGGTTCTAAAGTTAAGTTACAAACATTAAATTTTTAGCTTTATGCCTTTTTAAAGATTTGACAGTTTGTTGTTCCAGGTATTCATATCAATAAGGGTTTACTAGCTCTAGGGAATGTGATTAGTGCCTTGGGAGATGAGAAGAAAAGGAAAGAAGGGGGACATGTCCCATATCGTGATAGCAAGTTGACGCGCTTGTTACAGGCATGCTTTGATTTTTTATTCTGATTTGTTTAAAGTAGTGTTATGTCTGGATATTTAGGAACAACCAATTCAATTTAGTTCTTCTGTTAATTTGAAGCTTTCACTGTGAAAATTGAAAGCATAAACTAAATATCTGTCAGTTGTCAATTGGTTTTAAGTTTAATGCATTAAAGTATACAAGAAGAGTGCAATGCTGAGGCCATCTTTAAGCACTAAACCAATCAGAAGTGATCTCCTTACTAATGTCACATTTTATAATGTAAAGATATTAATGGATGTATTAATGGATTTTTCTTAATCAACTGAAATGAGCACCAGTTCAGTTTGCTTCCCTAGGACTTTTACTTGGAATTTGGTGATATTTATGTTTCTTTGGGTTTCAAATGTGATTGGTGTTAAACATGTATATGTTTAACCCTCTACAAAATTATTTACTCCACAAAGAAGTTTTTACCATTGCTGACAAATATTTAAATTCTCAGGATTCTCTTGGAGGAAACAGCAAAACGGTAATGATTGGTATGTATATATCTTAGTGCACTAAATAGTTGTTGCTATCACTATCATGACATTCAGCCAAGTTTCTAAAATTAGTTCTTTAGTATGCATAAGAATTGTTTTCTATATTTTACTGTAGCCTGTGTTAGTCCGGCCGACATCAATGCTGAAGAAACCCTAAACACCTTGAAGTATGCCAATCGTGCTAGAAACATTCAGAACAAGGCAGTTGTAAGTCTTTTTTGGCCAATACGCAGTTGTAGAGTTTAGCATATCTGCAACAAGGAAAGTTCTTTAATGAGTATTATAAAGCTCATTCTGACCATCATATCTTTTGTAATCAACCAGATAAACCGTGATCCAATGGCGGCTCAGTTGCAACAAATGCGGAGCCAAATTGAGCAATTGCAAGCTGAGCTTTTGTTTTATCGTGGTGACGGGAATGCATCATTTGATGAACTTCAGGTTATTCTTTTATAATAGAAAATGCAAATATTTTCTCTGACCCTCTTAACTAAATAGCTTAAAGTTTTTTTCTCCAGATTCTCAAGCATAAAGTATCTTTACTTGAAGCAAGCAACACAGAGCTACAACGGGAGCTTCAAGAACGTAGGCTTACTAGTGAACAATTAGCCCAACGTGCACTTGATGCTCAGGTGTTTTTCCTTTTTTCTTTCTTTTGTTTCTTGCCATGCTTTATATCTGGTCAGGGGAAAACATGAATCTCATGTATATTTAATATTTCAGGTTGAGAAGGACAAACTGATAATGCAAATTGAATCTGTTCGAAAGGGTAAATCATGGGATGAGATTGACTCTAATCAAAATCAGGTTAGGTCTTTGCTTAGTTATTGAATCGAGCAGTTGAAGAAAATAATCTTTAATTAACATGTGCTTTTGTGTTATAGCAGGATTTTGATTTGATGAAATCTTATGTGTTGAAAATTCAAGAGTTAGAAGGAGAATTGATACGCTTGAAAAGCATAAACAGCTCAAAGCATAGCCAGCTTTCTTATTGTGTTGATTCCGATGATGATGGAACCTCAAAAAATTCATTATTTTCTTGTGGAAATGATTATTCACCTTCAGGTAAAGCAGGAGAGTTTTGACTGTACATCTAACTGACATTATTTTGTTAGATTAACTCTTTTGTTTGTTGACATGTTTTTATCTGTTGAATCCTTAGATGTTATACATATAAACTATCAACTCTCTAAAGTTATTCTTACTTTCTCTTATCAATTTTGTCTCGCTTGTAATTATCATTGTACTTGAAATGCATGTCTATTGTAATCCCTGGGATGGAAAGTATTTATCTGTCTGCATACCTTATTACTACTCATTTAGGACTCAAGCTTTTGGTGCATTAATGTGCATCATGAGTTATTGGTATCCTATTGATTATTTTTTAGGGTGCATGTAATTAATTTAATGTCTGATACAAGATGTCATTTCTTGAGCCTTTTACATATATATATAGTTTCGTGTCTATTGCTCTTCCATTCCCAGCTCAACTTTTTAAGAGCTTTTCATAGAACTATTGCAAATAAGTATATTCTTTCTTCAGATGCAGATGAGATCGAGGATAATGAGAAGGAGATAGAGCACTCTTCTCTCCAAGAAAAATTTGATAGGGAACTTAAGGAGCTGGACAAAAAACTTGAACAGAAAGAGGTATATGTTGCTTAGGTCATTAGGCAAACACTTTAATCTTTTAATCTCTTTTTTCAGTTTACACTTTACATTACTGCTACTATTACATGGAGATATTCGAGAATACTTGTCAACCGTTCATGACATTATTTACAGCCTCTTTCAGTCTGCTGCCTTTGCGGAGGCAAATCCATCAGAAGTTGGAAATTGTATTGCTAAAAATTTCTCCTGTATCATTTTATCTGCATGAATATGATTATGTTATTGCACTAAAGCAAAATGGTTATTTTATGACCATTTGATTTTATCTTCCTTGTTTGTTCATATTCTCTATTTTCCTAACTGGTTTTTATATGTTGAAGGCTGAAATGAAGCATTTTGCAAGTTCCGACACCTCAATTCTTAAGCAACATTATGAGAAAAAACTTAATGAGTTGGAACAAGAAAAATGGGGTTTGCAGGTTAGTCTCCTCTTTAAAGTTTTTTTGTCAAATTTTGATTAGTGTCATCCTAATATATCAGTTCCATTTCTTTTATTTGTCATTTGACAGAAAGAAATTGCAGAGCTGAGACATAACCTTGCCAATATATCTTCTACTTCTGATGATGGTGCTCAAAAGTTAAAGGAAGAATACCTTCAGAAGTTGAATGTCCTTGAGGCACAGGTGAGTTTTGAACTTTCTTGCCCCTGTCAGTGATAGTTATCATATTCTAAATTAACATCCTGCTTCGCAGGTTGCTGAGTTAAAGAAGAAGCAAGATGCTCAAGCTCAACTTCTGAGGCAAAAGCAGAAAAGTGATGAGGCAGCAAAGAGACTGCAGGATGAGATTCAAAGAATCAAATCTCAAAAGGTGAATAGCACCCTTTCTGTTTTTCATCTTTAAAAGTGATATTGTTTTCGCAAAATAAGTTTAGGATTCTTGCTACCAATATCAACGCAAATGTCCTATTTTTTAGGTTCAACTGCAACATAAGATCAAGCAAGAATCTGAGCAGTTTAGGTTATGGAAAGCTTCACGAGAGAAAGAAGTTCTTCAGGTATGTGCAAATATGAGATCAAATGCATAGATTTCTTACGTGATAAATATTGTTATTTGGACTAAATTTTTACACGCAGCACAGGCTGTTGTTATTGACTTTGGCATTTACTGTCTAGCATACCATCTGAATTGTAATCATAAGTTACTCTTAATGGTTTATATGTCTCATTGTCACTCTGATACCAAATATACTGCACTTTGACTTTTCAAGTTTGTTGTGTCAATAACCTGCTAGCTTAAGTCATATTGGTTTGAAATCTAAAATAATTGTATTACTCGACTTGCTCGAGTGGTCAGGGTTGGATGGCATATGCGTAGATATATGAGGTTTGAGTCATTATGGTCTCCTTGTACCCAAAAAAGGGAAGAATCTAAAATAATTGTTTTATAATGGTAGCTGCTGTAAATGAAAGAAAGGGGATGTAGTTGTTACTTGTTTCTAGACATAGGTTTACCAGAAATTTATTGGTGTTATTTGTTAGAACTTACATATAAAGGTATAGTTCAAATGATGGTGTGTATTTTTAATCAAATTCTCAAAGTTGTATAGTTTGATAATTCTAGGAACAATTTTTTTTTATCATATAATTATTTTCTCTTTTTCTTGATAACCAGCTCAAGAAAGAGGGAAGGAGAAACGAGTATGAGATGCACAAGCTCTTAGCTCTTAATCAGAGGCAAAAAATGGTAACATTCATTTTCATATAGAAGCTTTGATCTTCCTAATTCTGAGGAACTGTTCTTACCCGTTTCATATGAATGTTAGGTTTTGCAAAGAAAGACTGAAGAGGCAGCTATGGCTACAAAACGGCTAAAGGATCTACTGGAATCTCGGAAGGCTTCCTCACGTGAAGGTTCCAGTTAGGAGTTTTTTTGTGTCATGCAGTTTATTCTTGCTTTTAGTAATTTTAACTCAATGACAATACCATCTTTTATATGCAGGCACTGGAAATGGAAATGGTGCTGGAATTCAGGTATTTATAACTGCAAAAACCATTAATGAGTCTCTGTTTTGCTATTGCATAGATAATTTTCTTTGATCTAACATATCCTTTATATATATTTGAAGGCAATAATGCAGACAATCGAGCATGAACTTGAGGTCACAGTAAGGGTGCATGAAGTACGCACTGAGTATGAACGACAAATGGAAGAGTGAGTCATCGTAATTTAGTTCTGTGCAATTCCATGAGTTCTGTATCAATTGTAGCCGTAGTAGCTTAGCCTTGGTTAGAGTTTGATTTAAACATTTATTTAATCAATTTAAACAGTTATTTAATCAACTTCAGCTTATACCTTTACCATCATTTGACACTGTTTAAACAGCACTGGTCTTCTTATTGAGTTTTTCTTGATTTTTGTTTGATTGCCACCATTTCTCTCTGGCTCTTCTTTGATGGCAGAGGAAGTTTGTCTCTTTAATGCTATTTGGGCTCAGTATCTATTAATTTGTACTACATAAGTTTCCAACCAGGAAGTAGCAGCTTTCTTGTGGTGCTCTTAATGTTGTTGAATAAATTCAGATAATGCTTTTTGTGTACTATAGGAGGGCTAGGATGGCCAAGGAGATTGCTAGACTGAAGGAAGAATCTGAGATACTTAAGCAGAGTGATTTAAGGTTCAAACTTTTTCTGTTTTCTATGCTCTTCTAATGTCGAATCATTATCTTTTCCTTTATCCAAATTATTTTGTAAACCTATGATTAATTACTTTTCTTTAAATTCTCCAAATGCAGAGATTGTGCGGAGACAATGTCACCTGGAGCAAGAAATTCAAGGATTTTTGCTCTAGAAAACATGCTTTCTGCAACATCTAGCACTCTGGTCTCTATGGCCTCTCAGCTATCTGAAGCTGAAGAGCGTGAACGTGTGTTTAGTGGCAGAGGACGTTGGAACCAAGTTCGCTCTCTTGCTGATGCAAAGAATATTATGAATTATCTATTCAATCTAGCTTCATCCTCAAGGTATCTTTCCAAATTGAAACTAATGCATTCTAACCTTTTCCTTGCCTCTTTTACTAATTGATTTGCTCCAACTTTTGCTTTTGTTATCATGCTAATCAGTCTGACTTTTATTTGCTCTGAAATGATAACTTCTTCCTTTTCTCAAGGTGCTCATTGCGAGAAAAGGAAGTTCATTGCAGAGAAAAGGATGCTGAAATAAGAGGTCTAAAGGAAAAGGTGGTGAAACTAAGTAGTTTTGCTAGACAACTTGAGGTACAAAAGGCAGATCTTGTTCATCAGGTGAAAATGATGGTTAGTTTATTTTTTGTATCCGCTGATTATTGCCAGTTCCCTGTTCAATTTTCTCCTTTGATAACTGTTGAGCTCTGGATATATATTTGATTATTGATTCTGATTTCCTATATATGAACCCTGTATTAGAATGCAACCTTGAAGCAATATTCCATGAAAGAAACTATGGATTCTGGAATCCCTGACTTAAATGGTGGAAGGCATAAGTATGAGTTACGGAAGCAGGTTGGTGCCTCTCCCCTCCTTTATAGCTACCTTTTACATTTAGTTGTCACTGAAACTGTATTGGTTTTGAATAAGTACTTTCTGATCTCACATGAAATTATTATTATTATAGGATCACCGAAGCTCCATAATCTTTCTGGAGGACATGGATACATCAGAGTCAGAGCATTCAGATATGGATGCAAGTGATGATGATGAATGGGTGCAGTCAGAAAAAAAGCCAATTAGGAGAAGAATTTCTAGACCTAGAGGCCAGTCAAGCGTGGGAAGCAATCAATCAGATACCAATGATGGATCTACGGGTGAGGTTACAGGGAAAGATGATGGATTATGCTGCACTTGTAGTAAGAAGTCTTGGTGCAAGACACCAAAATGCCAATGTAGAGCAAATGGAAGTTCTTGTGGAGAGTCATGTGGTTGTTCTTCGGTTAAATGTTCCAATAGAGACACAGAAGCAAACATCCCAAATGATGTTGCTACTAACGAAGAGCAGAACCTTGCTGCTCATGGTGCGATGCTACTCCAGAATGCATTGGAGGGTGAGACGGCAGCTGAATCAAATGAAGATGGTGCTACGAGAAGAAAACCACTCACAGACATCGGAAACACATTGGTAATTTTTGTGGTCCTATATGATTATGTTTTATTTTAAAAAATCATGTGGTTATTTGGCACAAAATCCTCTGAATTTTCAACCTTTCAAGCCTATGCTGACTGGGACTTGTTTTGACAGGCTAAACCCAATGTACCAAAGCCTAATCAGAGAAAGAAATGGGGAAAATCAGTGATTCAGCTGGTTCCCGTTGCTCCGCCACCATCACAGCCGGAGAATGCTACAGCACCTCCAAATCCAGAAAACATTGATCCTCCCAAAAAACCAGATAACTGTCCAAGCGAGTCAGACATTCCTTTGAAGTTACCAAGAGCTATGCGATCAACTTCATCAAATGGCAACAAATTGCTCAGAGAAAGAAATGCTGATCAACAGGATGAATCAACAAACAAGGAACCGGCTGTCCTTGCCTCTAGCAGTCCTATGAGGCCGACAAGAACATCAGATGAGAAAGAGAACTGCCGCCGTTAACTTAGGAGATGATGTTCCTTAACCATCCCTTGGTAAAAATATCCACACCAGACTGTCACTAACCAGCTTCCGGATGTACGTCATTTCCATGAAAAGCTTTCCCTTTCTTTATGCTTTCCGTTGGATCTTTTCCCCTTTTTAATCTTTTTGTTGTGTACAAGAAAGGATCCAACATGAGTTGGCTCCTAAAAGTGATGACTTGATGTTGTTTGACGGTTGAAGACAGAGCTAGTTGATTAGGCCGTGTCCTGTTTTAACTCCATTCACTGAGTATTGTGATTGTGTTATCCAAGCACTCTTAAATCTTACACATAAATCAATTCTTTGAGATCGGCAGACTTGTACTGTCTCCCATGTGTAGCCATTATGTTTTTGTTAGAAAAATTGAAGTGGGAAGAAATTACTAAATTTGGTTTACATAAACAAATAACATGCGAGAGAAGAAACTTTCATTGAAAAGGGATTAATCTTGGGTTAATAAATTCTGGAAATACACTTGATTTTAAACCAAAAAAAAAAACCCTCTCTTAAATTTTGAAGTTTTATTTGATCTAAAGCAAATATTGCCGTTATAATGGAAAGAATATTGACAAAACTTTGATAAGACTCCATTCAAAAAGAAAAATGATATCCCGATAAAATTAGTTAAGTGGGGTTAGAAATGCTGACGTGGCATCATTAACAGTAGTAATGTAATGAATACAACATTAAGCGAGATTTTTAGTGGAGAAGAAATTCAAATTTTCATAGAGGAAGAATAGCGCTACTTTCTCCAAACACTGGGCTGAGTTCACAGAGAGAGAGAGAGAGACAGAAGGGAGCTGCGGTATCGTGTTGGAGTATTATTTGAATATTTGAGTGTGAATTTTGATTAACGTATATAAACTGAATCTTCATTTTCGATCATTTTCTACTGAATCATCGTCGCTTCGTTTTGCCTTTGCAGAAAATGAAGAAGCCAAATCGTCGCTCGAAGCAAAAGAGCGGTTCCGATTCTTCTTCTCCGCCGTCGGTCGTCTCCGGCGAAAAGGAACACCAAGACAAAAGAATCCGAGATTTAGAGCTAGAAAACGAAGCTCTCAAGGTGATCTTCTTTCTTATTTTTCTGCTTGGTTGCTGAGTAAATGCAGGAAAGCAGGAAGATCCAACTGCATTTGGATCGGTTATATTTGTTTTGAATGGAGGAAACAGCTGATTGATCTCTTTAGTATTTTACTAGTACAGTGGAATCTGTTTAATTGCTTATTTGTGGCATTGGGATCGGGGATCTTGTTAGAGTTTATTTGGTCGAATCGTCATTGAAATTAGAGTTTTGGAAAGCTTCTTTCTTATCATATTGTGCTCAATTGTTGGGTTCTATTTGATTTCTGTCAAAACGCAAGAAAATAAGTGGTCGAATTGTTTTATATTTATCCATTTAGAGTGATTGAGGAAGCAAATCAATTCTTAATGATACAATGCATCAAATGTAGAATTCATTTTTATGCCTTCAATTGTCTGGAAAAAACTTCAGAAAAAGTGAAAAACCTGCTTAGCTTCATTTCCTTATTTTGAATTCACTTCTTAGCAATTAAACATAAGGTCCTAATATCTTTCTTGTGCGGACTGGCAGAGGGAGATTGAGGACCTAATGAGCAAAATGGCTGATGTTACCCCTACTTCTCGTGTTGGTGTTGGAAAACTGAAGGAAGATTATCCTCAAAATTCAAAATCCTCTGGCGGAAAGGTGATTTGTTCGCATCATTGTCCAATGTTTTGATACTATTATGGCTCAATAATAAGCTATATTCAACCTTCTCAGGTTGTGCTGTTGAAAAAACTAGGCATACAGTCTCAACTCTCTACACAAAAACTGAAACAAGATGAAACATCAAAACATTTTCAGGATGAGATACAGAAATTAAAGGTCCAAAAGGTAAGTTCTTGCTTTAGATGAGCACCTATGTAAAAATGTGAGATTCCTTTTGTTGCTTCTATTATTTGGTGGAACTTTTCTTTATTTAGGTTCAGCTTCAATGCAAGATGAAGCTTGAGTCCATGCAATTCAGGTTATGTAAGACTTCACTGGAAAAGGAAATTCTTCAGGTAAATACGTTTTGTCAAATACTAAAATGCTACTTATGGTTGTCATTAAAGATCTTAGGAAATACAATAATTATTATGTTCCAGTCTTAAATTCTCTTCATTTTTTTTTTGTTAAATTATATGGCAGTGCTGGATCTTTCTAATACTCTATTATTATCGAAGATATCGAATTAAGGTTGACCTTGTGATGTTTGAGTTTTCCTAATGGTATCGTACAGTGTTGCCATTAATTAATTAAGCTTTTCTTTTTACCTGATTTACATGTAATAATCTAAATAAATTTTGTATTAACTCCTGAAAGTGTGAGATGCTTAATTATACAACAATATGAACATGTTCCTCATGAAGCATAGGATTTAAAAGAACACAAATTTTTAATTTGCTACTGTGCTGGTAAAATTTGTTGTTATATATGTAAGCCGAATATTAAGTATAGGACAATATCTTGAAACTAGCTATGATTGCTCATATAATCACTCTTTTTCTATCTTCAGTTAAAATTTATGTTGTTGCTATTTCAAGAGGACCTACCTTGAGATAGTTATTTCTGATTATGATGGCCCTCTTCTTATTTTAATAATCTTTTTTATCTCTTTAACAGCTTAAGAAAGAGCAAAGAAGGAACAAGTATGAGATGCATGTGCTCTCAACTCTCAGACAAAGGCAAAAGCATGTATGTTAGTCTTCTTTTCAGGAGACCATATTTCATCTTTTTGTTGACTTTAATTGGGTAAATAAGTTGTTTTTTTGCCTTGTTTGATGCCTTTGTCTCAGGTTTTGCAGCGGAAAACAGAAGAAGCTTTTGTGGCAGCAAAACGTCTAAAAGAGCTAATAGAATCTAGAAAGGCATCTCGCAAAACAGCTGGTTAGTATATAAGTAGTCACCCGAAATATTTGTATTCGATTATGATTTATTGACCTCTCTTTTGCTCAAATCTTACATAGGTGCTAAAAATGGCAGCAAAATTGTAACTCAGGTATGTGGCTGATCTAGTAATAAATGACTTTTTTAAACATTTTATGTACTTTACTTGTAACTGGGATTGGAAAGGGATTTGTGCATGTACAAGTTTGTGTTATGTGTCTAAGTTGATTTTGGTGTTTTTCTCTTTTGGCTCACTCTTCCTTTGCTTTCTTCCTTTTTAATGTGTGTCTAATATTTTTCATATGTTATTATTACTTTTGAAATGGCACTAATGCAGGGTATTGAGCATGATTTTGAAGTCAAAGTGAAGCTTGATGAAGTGCGTTCTAAATATGAACATCAAATTGAAAAGTGAGTTTCATTAGTCATTTTATCAATAATCCTTTTTAGTTTTATTTCTACCTCACTGTAATTACCTTTTATTCCCTCAATGTTTTTGTCATTTAACAAAAAATTAAGTAATCTGCCCATTACTCTGATATATTATGCTCTAATGTCTGTTCAAAATTTAAATGTTTTAAGAACTATTTTCTTACCAAGTCTATGAGTTTTGGGAGTTTTTATTGCTTGCCTGGAACGAATTGCATCTACGTAAAACTGATTTTAGTGGCACATTATTTGCTAGGATGGTTGGTGAGATAAAGAAACTCAAGCTAGAACTAGAGATGCTGAGGGAGGAAAAATCCGGGTATGATACTGCTCTAACCACCCCCCACTGCCTACACCCAGATTGCTTTGTCCTTTGGTTACTACTGCCGGAATGCTTTTTAAACATGCTTTTTCAAGGTGCAGGTCACAGGATAACGAAACTGCTGTAAATGAGTCAGAGTTGATAGATCTAAGAAAAGAAGTTGCCCAACTAAGTTGTATGGTTAGCCAGATGAATATGTCAAAAGCTCAACCTATTCAAGAAGAGAAGTCACAAGTTAGCGCGGTTCCCTGTAACTTATTGCTTTTGGTTTGAATAGTAATTTTGACTCGGGCTCAGATATAAGTCAAACATATAATAATATTTAAATATCTACAGGTCAAGATGAAAAACAAAATAAGGTTCTAAGTTCAAAATGTATAACATCTGATTTGTTCAGTTATGATGTCTGTTGATCAGGATGACTCGGTTCAGACTTCTGTTTCGGTTGGTAGTAATATTCATTCATCAGACATGGATACACCTGAATCAGAACATTCTGAAGGAATTATGGCAATGACAGAGAGACCTTCAGGAGTCTGCTGCTCATGTTCTAAAAGGTCTTCATGTAAGACCCTGAAATGTGAATGCCTGGCTGCGGGGAGCAGCTGTGCAATTGGCAGGTGCTCAAATAGAGATAAAGTTTCATTCAAATTGGATGACATGCCACAACCAGAGATGGCTGAAGAGATCATGCCAAACAATATTGAAGAAGTGAAGGGCACAGTTCAAGATGCAATGCGGGTTCAAGATAAAGTTGTTGAAAAGCTTCCAGAGATGAATGAAGACCGTGGGACTAGAAAGCAGCCATTACGTGATATTGGGAACACAATGGTATGCTTCCTTGCCACACCCTGCCCCTGGTCTTCCCTTTTTATGCATTTAAGTGTGTTCTTCATGTCCACAATTAGCTTATTTCTTCTCTTATACAATTAGCGGTCTTAAGTCTTCCCTACATTAAGATCATATGTTGACATTTCTAGTGAACCATGGGTTAAATGATCTGGAAATTGAAGCATTCTTTTTCCTTATTACCGCTCATACTTGGTCTAATATGCATTGCCTTGAGATAACCACACATTTACTCCAAAAGATGGCCCAAGTTTATATCCTCTTCCTCAACCATTAAGAAAAATGGTTGTCCATGTTTGCATAGTAGGTTAGCAACTGGCAGAACCCTTGTGATTTGTGTATAACAATTTTTCCTCTGCTTGCTAACAGAAGACTGAAGTCATGCCAATCAAAACTATTGATGGAAAACTTGGCCCTAGGAGGAGAGGGAAAAAGGTCGTTAGTTAGCCTGATCCGATAGATCCGCCTTTGTCTCTGCTGGAAAATCTGAAAGGTCCAAGAACAAAGAAACATGCAGGGCAGCCTTTATAATTTTTCAAGTATCCTGGGCATTGGCTGATGTATGTGCTGCTGCTCCCAGGTATTCTAGTCAGGCAATAGCATTTGCCTGGGAAAGTTATACCTTATCCTCGCTAGTGACGATTGCAATTACATAGAATTTTGAGAGTCCTTTAAAACTTTTGTAAAAGAAAAAAGGGATTATAACCAATTTCTTATATTCATACTTTTCTACCTATAATATAATATTCCGTTATTGTTTCTTCCCCCTACACCAAGCACTCTTGATCATTATATTTTTTTATTTCAGCTATAGGCAATGCATGAAACAATTTTAAAATCGAGAGACAAGGGTCAAGACTCATCAAGGAGTGCCATCATATCAAGCTTTCTTTTCACTGTTTATATGGAAATAAACAAATCAGATTAGTTTTCTTTGCACTGCATTACATAACCCCTCCCGACAATCATACATTGACTGAAGTAACATTCCTGAAAAGCTTCTCTTTTTTTCCCCTTTTTATTGTCCAGAACAGAAGAGCTTTTATAAGTTGAAATTACAGCATGACATCAAAATTTTATCTGTAAACTATTCTTGATCTAATGTCTGCTCAATAGTAAATCTTACAACAAAAAGTTATTTGATTGAGATTTTACTCATTAATAGCATTTTCCTTTCATAGCATGTTTCATCCTTGATGCCAATGCAATTATATCTCCAAATTCAATGTTACAATCCCCACTTTGAGACACTTTGAGTCCTAAACGATGACTTCAGAGTATAGCAAAGCTCTGAAGCCGAAAAATAAATCTCTAGCACCTCCATCAATGAGGTCTTATTTTGTTGATCTCAAGCTTGGTAAGCCAGTAGTCAAGTTGATCGGCAACGCATGCTGAACCTGTGGATCCATATGAACTGAATTTCTTGACTGCATTTTCTACCCCAAGAAACTCATACACTTCATGATCGAATACAGGATTGAGGCTTCTCAATTCTTCTAGGCTCAGGTCCTGAAGCTGGCAGTTCTTCGAAACACATAATGCAACTGACCGTCCTACTATATCATGAGAAGTTCTAAAAGGTATCCCCTGTAGAGGGGAAAAATGGGTCATAAAATTTTATATTCAAAAAGAAAAAGAAAAAAGTATAAGAGAAGAAATGAAAAGAAAAAAACGGAAATCAAATCAGTTATATTAAGTTGCAACTGAGGGCCTCTGCTATACCTTTACAATGAAAAGGAAAAAAAGTCAACAAATACAAAAATAACTTGCCTTTTTAACCAGATAATCAGCAAGTGTTGTGGCATCAAGGTAGCCTGCAGGTAATGCCTTCTGTATTTTTTCCTGATTGAAGGCAATATTTAGAGCAAACTCTGCAGACACTTCAAGCATGCCTATAATGGTCTTGACGCTATCAAATGTGGGTTCCTTATCTTCCTATTTAAGCAGGCAAAAAAAAAAAAGATGCCTCTATAAGCACTCCAAAAGACAAATTCAAGATAAAAGCTGACATGTACACCAAAAAAAGATAAAAGCTGAAATATATAAGAGCTCAAAAGCCATTAGCAACCATGGACAAGTATGATCAAAATAAACACCAAAATATAACCACAGGGTCCATAACACCAATGAATGTCAAGACTACATGTCATCCATAAAATGGATAGAATTAAATAACCGCATTATTTTTGGGTAATGGTTACCTGCAAATCACGATTATAAGCAAGAGGAAGTCCTTTGCACAATGTGAGAAGAGTAACCAGGTCTCCAATCACTCTAGCAGACTTTCCTCGAACAAGTTCCATTGGATCTGGATTTTTCTTTTGAGGCATTATACTACTTCCAGTGGAAACAGAGTCACTTGGTGTGATGAATCCAAACTCCTCTGAAGCCCACAATACCCATTCTTCACCCAGTCGAGAAAGATGAATCGCTATGATGGAATTAGCAGAAAGAAACTCTAGGACAAAATCTCGATCCGAAACTGCATCAATACTGTTGAAAAATAGTAAATTATGTCAAAAGATGTCTGATTTCAAGAAGTCATGGAAAGCACAATTAAGATGGAGATTTGGCTAGACAAATTTCACTAGAATGGGTAAAAGACTCTCATGCTACAAGGGATTAACAAAGCTCAATAAAAAAGGCCATGTTTGACATTCCAGAAACTGAAATATAATGACTGTTTCAACACATACCTGTTTCTCATGGGAGCAGTGAATCCCAAAGCACCAGAAGTCATAAACCTATCAATGGGTAGGCCAGTACCAGCCAATGCACATGCACCAAGCGGGCAGAAATTCAACCTAGCTCTGCAATCTAGTAAACGGCCAGCATCACGGTCAAGCTACAATAAGAAAAAGCTGAGTTAGTGAATCTAGAGGCAAAATTATAATGATACAAGATAGTTTTGCAAACTCAACAAGAGAATTTGTTCCTCATACTAGCTAACCACCATTACATAGACATATTGAATTCACGATCTGCAACTGCTAACAATATATAAGACCTTTTTCGTACTTTTAAAGAAAAAGGTTAGCGTTCCTGGTATATAAAACCATCCTTGATAATGAGGACATTCTATCATGTGGATTCCAACATTCAGACTTTTAATATTGTGCTGACTTGATGATAACTGCTAACCATTTACAATTACAATCTTTAGCTTTAACTAGGTACCAAGGTTTCCTCCTTTCACTTACCCTTTGAGGGCCTAGCTGACTATGTCAATGTGTGTTATCTTCCAATTTTAGTCCTCTTTGTTAAAATGTTTAATTACACAAGCTTCTTTCTAAGTCTAACAACATGAGAAGTTCAAAATTTTTCCGATCAACCAATAAGATAAACACTTTATTTTGCCAAACTGATATATAGATGATTCAAACCTGTTCAACATATGCTAAGAGAAGATGTTGCAATAAAACAGGTTGCGCTCTCTGCAAATGTGTATATCCAGGAATGATCAAACCCTCATTATTTAAAGCCAATTTCACCAATGCAACCTGGAGATGTCTAATACTGGCAACAATCCTGTCAATAGCATCACGGCACCATAGGCGAAAATCAGTCAAAACTTGATCATTTCGACTTCGAGCAGTGTGAAGCTTCTTTGCAGGCTCACCAACCATATCTGTTAATGCTGCTTCAATGTTCATGTGCACATCCTCCCTATCAGTTCTCCACACAAATTCACCGGCTTCAATGCGTCTCTCTATCTCATCTAGGCCTTGCAAAATACTATCCCTATCATTTACACTAATCAACCCCTGCAAGCAAAAATAAGAAAATCAGATAATTTAGTTAGCTAGAGTAAATTATCAAAAAAAAAAAATCTCACATCATAAATACCCCAAAGCCAAAAATAATGATCAAAATCAAACAAGTACACTCTTTTGCTACTTACTTTTGCTTGATAAACGGCGAAAAAGTGTTTTTTGATTAAAAAAACTGTTAGAATTGGTTCTGCATTTTAAGACATTGTTCGATTTCAATCAATTAGCATAAGTTTGTTATTTAACAACATATCAGGAAGTAAATTATCTACATTTCCGAAAGCAGCAAACTCCTATCTATAAACACTAATTGGAAAAAAAAGATTAAAAAAATATAAAAACACGAACCTGTTTAGCAAGCATAGAGGCATGTGCTTTACTTCCCATAATATCTTGCTTATACAACTGTTTATCAAACGAGATAGACTCAGTAAACTTCTCAACAATATCCGTCACACTCTCCTCGAATCTTCCACCCCACAGCTTTGTCTCCTTGGGTTTAGTCTCGGTTTCAGAGGACTGGCTCATGGTGCACCACAATGGCTCGAACCTCGGCTTGGCTCTGTGCAGCGATGGGAGTATGGGTCTTGGGTTGGGCACGGATTGGTTTGAGAAGAATCTCGATGCTGAAGGGAAAAATGGGTTCGGCGAAGTAGTAGAAGAATAGAGTAAAGATTCCATTATGCAAACGGCTAAAGAAAAAGCTGAGAATAAAGACCCAAACTTTTTTAAGTGCGGGGTTTCGGGTTTTACTCGGCACGCCTTAGAAGTCGTAGAGGATTTGGACCTTTTGGTGATACGCTGATGTGATATGTTCCTCGTTTGCGTTTTGATCTTACAACTGGTCAGCTGTGTCGGCTCACAATTGGCCTTTTGCCGGAAACAAATTGGGCTTAACGTTTGGTCTGATTTATAGGCTTATGGGCGTTTTTGAGCTTTTCATAAGCCCACTATCTGCACCTTTTTCTTTTCTTTTCTCTTTTTTGTTTTTTGGGTTGACAAAGACCTTTTTCTTCTCCTCTAACTATAGTAATATTTAGAAAATGCCCCGGGTTTTGCCCCAGGGTCAATTTTTTTTATTTTTAAATTAAAATTTTAAAATTTTATATCAATTTTGTAGAATTAAATTTAAAGAGTGATAATAAAAAGAGTTAAGCCTCAAATTAAATGTCAATAATATAAATTTGTTATTCTTAACAACAAATTATAAATTTAACACTTTTATAATATATAAGACATTACCCTTTAAATAAGTCAAATCTCTATGTAAGTATTTACTAAAAAAAATGTTGAACCAAAAAGAAAGAAAAATTAAAAGAAAATCAAGCCCCTAAAGACTTATTTGCCAAAAAAGTATATTTTTTAAAGAAAAATAAAAATAAAAATAGAGAAAAGTTGAAAAAATAAAAAACAAAGTTTGGCCAAGGGGTGGGGGGACAATAGGAGTAAACTCTAATAAGGCCTTTGTCATTCTTCTATCATTTATGGTTAGGCCTATATATTTGGTCCAAAACACACACACAAACAAAAAAAAAAACAGATAAAAGAGTCAATTTTGGGGTAGGGGAAGGTAGGGTTGACAATTGCACCCCTCATTCTCTAATATACTTGAGTTTTTATATAAGATAATATAGATATAGATTTAATAGCCTAAAAAAATCAATTACCAAAATATAAAAAATAAAAATTAAGAAAAATATTTTAACCTTAATAAAATAAACCAATCTTGGTTAAGAGTAACTTGAATAATTTATTTGTTTATTTATATTTAGTTTTTTGTAGGATACAGTAAATTGTAAAGAATAATATGAAGAAGATGATGATGATGATGGGATTAATAATAATACCATACATTCCTTGAACAAATCTTAAAAGCAATAGAATCATACATGAAGAGAAGAGGATCAAGCCGAAATACAAAACGTGTAGGAAATATCGAAGCCAATAATTGTTGGTAGTTACCAACACCCAACACGAACATACTAGAATTTTTTTTTTTTGGTAAACAACATACTAGAAAATTTTTGGATAAGCTTCAAGTTTAATAATAATGCTATAGTAGTAATTAAGCCATTAAATTAACTTCAATTAGATGGTTTTCATGGAGCATCCTCATTCTTGCAGCACAAAATTCTCTCCAGAAAGTTCCTGGTAGGTCTTCAATCACAACCCTAGTTTTCCTCAAAATATCCATTCGGACATCTCTCACAAGTGTTAACTCTAGATTGGTTTCAACGAAACCAAACAGAAATCCTTGTAATAATTGTGGATTAAGGTAAGTTGGGTTTTGGCTTTTGGGTGTTGAAGGGGTCCCATGCGGTTTCCCATTTCTGAATCTTATTATTAGTATTGATAACAATTATATATATGCGGCCAAGATTTATAGTACAAATAATGCCAAAGCTTTATTATTCTTTTTAATGAGAAAAATGCTTTTGAAATTGCATGGTCTTTGTCATATGAGAGATCCCCCATGTGCACCGATGGTTGGCTGACGTGCAATGTGTCCTCACTGTCATGAAAATCAATGATGGAAACAGGAAAGCTGATACATTTGAGGAAAATATATTTGATTTTTTTAAGAAACAAGATAAAACAATTTTTGTGGCATGTGGACCAATTTGTATTTTGGTGGAAAGAATGAGAGCCTACCGAACGTTTTGTTTGATGAATTTGTCCTTTTTGTCTTTGGGTTTCTGTGGATGAAACATGAAAGGGAAAAAATCATGAAGGCATGCAGTAACAGTAAAAGACTCATCAGCCGCGAACCTTTTAAAGAGCTGTCTCAGTAATCTGTCCTCTGTCCATTTCCAACTGTATGGTTGTTTTCTTGAAATGGGAATTTTTTATGAAATTGATTTTGCCTGGATGAAGGGTTTTAGAAAGTAAACTAAAGAATCTAAATTTATGTTAAGTACGAGAAAATATTTTTTATTTTTATTTTTTAAAAAATATAAATAAATTATCATATAAGATATATGTTGTGAGAGAAAATATATACATGTTTTAAAAAATGAAAATGAAAATGGATTTAGAAATGATATTAAAAAAAATTTATTCTGAATTTTTGGTCTATTTTTATTTTTATATTCTAAAACATGTATATATTCTTATAAATTATACATATCTTAGATGATGATTTCTTTATATTTTTAAAAATAAAAATAAAAAATATTTTTATTTACCAAACATAACATAAAATTCCCAATTTTGGTATCTTATTCGACTCCAACCTCTTTGTCTTGAGAATTGTTTGTGGAAGAGAAATATTTACAAATTTTTTAAATGGGTAATCATTGCATACAAATAATGTTTCATGATTATTCTCAATGAACTTTTTCTTTCCTTTTCTTGGATACAAGAGGATAAGTATGGGCAATGTCTCCGAGACTTTCTTGCTTAAGTAGGAAACTCATGAGTACAAATGAATGGATACCTTGTTTGTCCAAATGAAATAGAGGTGCCCTAAAATGATTCCAAACTGTTGGAACATAACATATCAAATCAATTGGAAGTAATTTGATTGCTCTTAAGTGAGTTTTGGATATTCAAGTTTTATAAATGATATAAATAGATATTAGAAGAGTTTTATCGTATTTGAGATTTGATGAAGCTGACTTCAAATTGATTGAAAACCTAATATTGTTATTGAAATACGGGAAAGTCTACACTAAAAAAAATTGAAGCATCAAATTAGTTCATCATAATTTAAAAGATTGATGATACACATTTTATTCATGCTTCCAAGTCTATGAAACTCGTTGATGTTACTTATTCTTCTAAACCTTATGGTATATATTTCCTTTGAGAGGTACATAAATATTCTACTAGTTTGTTGGAACAGATAGCCGCCCAGGAATAGTGAACCACGTTCAAAAAAGTACCAAGAGAGGATGAACGAAGGAAAGATGCATGCACGTCCTGCTTACCAAGTCAAATTTTTATTCTTAAGAGATAATTACCATTCTACTTAATTAACTATAGTACTAATATACTTAAATTCTTTTAAATTAGGAGAGGGTTATTGTTATAATGTTTATTTTGCTCCATAATTTGATCGTTCCTCTACTTAAAATTAACTATAGTAAGATGATAGTAATTTTTTTATATGAACCTCTCAATTGTTACATTAGATTTCAATTAATTTATAGTTGAACAATAACGGATCCCAGACGAAAAAAAACTTTCTCAAGTTTATTTTTTATATGTACAAAACTTGAACCAGAAAAATAATTCAAATTCAATCCACCCTGAGATTGTCTTCAGATCCCACATCGGTCGTTTGTGTGTGTAGGAATTAGGTTATGTAAGATTCCACGTTTTGATAAAACTGTCATGGATTTATTTAGGAGTATATACTATCTCTGACAAGAAAAAGAGTTTAACATGTAATTTGGAACCTTGTATCAATTACTAATAACTTAATCAACATTTAATTTTTATAAAAAACTGGAAGGATATATAAAATAAAATTTTTTTTGACAAGAATATAATTTGGAACTTTAAACCTCAAAAATCAAAAAGCATAGCCCATAGATGGAGGGGAAAGGGCAAATAGGTAGGAATTTCCCAGGTAGTGGGCGTGGGCCGTGGGGGTGGCTTACTTGAACCACCCTCACACGTTTCCCTCCTGGTCAAATCCACCGCCACGTCACCCGTTCACCGCACCTTATTTCTGACCTGGCACTTCATATTATCGGCCCCAATTGTCGTTAATCGCCTACACCCAATCTCACTTTAAACAACCAGTCCCACTCCTCCTATTCGTCCGTAACCACCAAAAAGATAAAAATTAATATCTTTGAATTCCCGAAAATATCCTTACCTTTAGCAAACCTGCCAACACTTCCCCTCCTATCGACTGCAGAGAAGAAAACCTTCCAGTAAATTATTGTTATTTATTTTATTATTTTCATCCGCTGTTAAACTATAATTGGTTGAATCCAATATTATAAGGCACAACGGAACTCGTTTTTTCTGTGTGGGAATCTCTCTTAAAATAAAACACTGATTCTTGCAAGTGAAGGGAGAGAGCACCAAAAAACTACAAAGGAAAAATTCTTTTGTTGGATTTTGATTCCATCAACGTTTTTTCTGTTGCTTCTGCAGAATATCTGAAAAGCTGAGAGTTTCTTCTTTTTCCTTCGGGGGGCCCTTTTAAGGTACCTTGTTTGTATTTGATTTTTGTTCTTATAATAAGTTTTCTATTGAATCTTCTTCTTTATATTCGAATATTGAAACACAAGGAACGAATTTTGGATTTGGGTTTTATCTCTCCTTTGTTTTGCATCTATCAAAAACGAAGCTTTAGCTCCAAAGTCTTTTTTTTGTTTCCTCTTTTGGGGTGGTCGGTGGTCTTTAAATGGTTTATTTTTGAGATTTCTTTGAATTCAGTCTGTAATTGGTTGCAAGAAATGTAAATAAAAATTTGAACAGGGGGGAATGAGTTTCAGTTTTTATGGTTTTCTTAAGTCGAATTTTTGGAATCTATTTTTAGCAGTAAAAGGGTCTGTTTCTTTTTCTATTTTCTGTTTTCTGGTATTTTGTTTGATTCGATGGACCTGTTAATCACTTAAGATCTTCTGTTCTTCTGGATTATGTCTAAATTCATTGTATTGACAGTAGATATTGTTACTGTAACTTTTTGTTGCCTCCTACAAAAAGATTAAATAGAAAACAAAAAAGGTTGTATTCATTTTTTAGCACAAAAATATGAGGTTCAAAAGGTTTTATTTAATTGGTTGTTTTTGCTGCATCTAATAGCTTCAGTGAATTCTGGGTTAAATGCAGTTTGTTAAGCATGTGATTTGTTTTGAATGCAGAAAGTGCTGATCAAATTGCCTATCTACTGATTTGAATTTTGCTGGGGTGCAGATTAGCTGTGCTTCGCATTAAAAATTTTCTTGTGCCAAAAGATTGATTGCTTCGGTTGACTATATATATATGGCTGTGGCCTTTACTCATCTTTCATGGTGGTTATGGAGTGGGAAACATCAGGAGCCTAGAATTGTTAATGGATCTTCCTTAAGTAATTCACCGGATTCAGGTTTATGGGAATCGGATAATCTGAAGTTTCCATTGGTTAAGAGGGCTAATATGGCTTCTTCATCAAGAAGAGTTAAGAGGAAATGGCATAGCCGGGAAGAAAGAAAGATTGATAGGGAATACGATGTAGTACTTGTGCCATCTGATGGAGGGTGTGTTTCAGGGTCTGAATCTGATGGTTCTGATTACTCCATTGGATGGTTGGAGCCTCATGGACCTGGATTCCAGAGTGACGATGATTCAGACAACAGTTTTGCTGTGCTGGTTCCATGCTATGGGCACAGTCAGGAAACTATGGTTGAGGATTCAAAGAACAGAATTCTGGGTGCCATTGTCAACATTCCTGACAATTATTCTGCTGGTATGAACCGTTACTTACTCCTGTTAAGATTTTTTTTTGGTCTTATTGTTGCTTAGCTATTCAATTCCTGTTTTGAATACGGGGTTTAAATTTCAAGTCTTGATATTGATAGTCATGGGGAACAACCTGGAGATCAAATCTGGAAATTTTATTTAGGGTTATTTCTCCTTCCCTAGTCAAAATGCTATTAATGAATTTTATGAAAAGGCTCAAGTGTGGCACTGCTTTTTCCAGGTAATTAGCCAGTTGCTAGACTATTTTTAGCTCTGGGATTTGTGAATTCAAATGCGTATTTGAGCACTGCGAACCCAAATGAAACTTCTGTAGGTTTTGAACTAGCCCCCCGATATAGTTGAATTGCTTGAATTGTTCAAGGGGTTGCCAAAATGTTCAAGTTTGCATTAGGAAATACGGGGAGACTGACAATGCTCTAGGTTTTGGTCATTTAACCGATTCTCTGATTTGTTGCATCTTTCTCTGTAATATAGGTCCTACCGAAGTCTATTGAATTTATGTTAGCTCATTACTTGTTTCCTGTAAGGCAATTGTTAGGAAGTCATGTTGTTTGTTATATGTTTCCTATGATTGTCATTTATGCCTTGCCACTGATCTGCAATCATGCAGTTCCAACCTTCCTCTGTCACAGTTCAAAATAGTTGAAAATTCATTTTCCTTTTGTCCTTTACTGTGTATCTTGTGGTGCTATTTAAATTGCTGCCTGCCTTAGATTATTCAGCATAAAATAGAACTACGTTCTCTTGTTTGCAGTTCAAAATACTTGAAAATTTGTTCTGCCTTTGTTATTTACTGTGTACTTGTGGTGTATTCAGAGCTGCTGCCTACCTTATACTATATGGCAGAAAACTGACGCTATGTTCTCATATTTTTGAATTTTTTTGTAAGCTTTATGGGTTTTGCTGAAGCATATGCATTACACTAAAGCTGTCTTTGTGTTTGTGTTAAACTGCAATGTGCAGAAAGCAAAAAATATGTGGAACAGTGGCTCTCTTCTCTGCAGACTAGCTGACATATTGAACTGTTGAAGAGTGCATATCAATCCATAATTGGTTGCTCCATCTGCTGGAAGAACAATGATCTAGTGTTTTAACATCGATATGATATAAGTATTGTATAAAGATATTGTAGATAGTGTAAAATTTTAAAAAAAGATGAGCAAAAAGGAGGTGGATGGCCTGCTTTATTGTTACTAGTAGAAGAGAATCGAAGCGAGAATCAACTGATGAGCAGCAGGAACAGCAGTTAAGGCCTAAGGAACAAACATGGTATTGAATATTGGACTAGAAAGGTCCTTTTCTGCTGTTTTCTGAGAGCTGAAGAAGGAGCTGACCTTATGTGTTCCTCGCATCCTGTCCATTTGAAGCAGATTGATGTTCCTTTATGTGTGTGTGAGATTTCGTGGGAGATTTGGCTAGAAGATAAATCGAGAAAGTGTTGTGTGTGTGTGTGTGTGTATTCAATTCTTTGGTGTAAATATAGCTGTACATGCTAAACTGAAGCAGATTTATGCTTGGCTTATTGGTGTAAATAATATGTGAATAATTGCTAGTGTTGTGGAAATGACACCAACTCTTTCTTTCTCCAAACATATCGCTGTCCATAGATAACTCCTTGGCATGTACTGAGACACAGCACGACGACATGTCATTATAATGGTTGTCTGTAATTTCTCATTGTTGATAAAGAAAAAATAGAGTTAACAGCAGATGACCCAGTGTTTTTTTCCTTTTTTCTCTTTCTTACTGCTCCATATTTATAATTAAGACATTATATATAGCTGAGCATCTTGATTAAGACACAGCCGAATGCACAAAACTGAAATGGTAAGCCTGGGGGTCGAATATCAGGGATGTTAACTTCAATCTTTTGTACGGTGAACTGGTTTAAGGTTAATGTGTCTTATTCCCATGTTAGTGTCTGCCAACATCACGCTACTTTAGAACATGTAACCATAAGGAATAAAAACAAAGCGTTTTAGATACCTGAAAACCAACCATAAAGCATGAGATGGTTAGAGGTTAGAATTCATGCAAGAGGTTCGAGATAATGAAACGATTTGAAGGGCTATAAATGAATTTTGGTCCGTTAAAATTTCATCCAAGTTCAGAAACCAAGTATTAGTCCATGAATATAGGTTTGAGAAGGAAAACAGAAAGGAGGAAGGATAAGAAGGATTGGTATTTGTCTTTAAGAACAAATGGAAAACAAGATTTTTGAAAAAATTTTGACCACTTCTCTTTTAAGTTGGTTTTAACTTCCCAATTTTTCTTCCCTTACTTTCTGTAACTAATCAAGTTACATAAGTAACTTATCTCTCTGTAGTTTTTTTTTTCTTTTTTGGGAAGAAAGGAGATTCTAATCTTATTCTTTGGATTAGTTATAGAAACCCGAGGAATGAAAATGAAAAGAGAAAGATGGATTGCTTATTATAGGTAGCCAACCTGGCAAATGGAGGACACTGGCAAAGTGCCACGTGGTGGCGTACTATATTTGAGCTTGTCAAAGGACCCAACACATAATCCGGGCGAGCTATCCTCCCCTCCATCTCTACCCCATTTGGTGCAATTTTCACCAAGCTAATGTTTCCCTCTCAGTAACAATACTGATCAGCATTGATTCTTCATGATCATCAAGGCATCAACCTTAATGGATGGAATCTCTTCTTCATTTCCTTCCACATAGAGGGAGACAGACATATAGCAGACATATAAAATAATGTTGCAGAGAGCAGCAAGCAATGCATATTCATGGTGGTGGGCAAGCCACATCAGGACCAAGCAGTCTAAATGGCTGGAACAGAACCTCCAAGGTAATTAACCATCTCATTATGTTTACCAATCTGGGCTTCAATCATGGGATCAACATGAAAATCTAGTTATTTGAGTGATCCATAACTTGTTCTGTCTGCCCCATGTTTTTCATGTTTTGCCTGGCATCGTTGCATGTATTTTATTTATTGTGTTTAATATGGGAATATCAAAGCAAGCCTGATTCATGTTTCTAAAATGTATAGTTAATTATAGGAAAGAGAGATGAAATTGTACTGCTGAAAGGGAAAATGTCAAGGAAAATGTGGCAGATAACTAATTATATTCATATAGAGGACAACCGGAGGTGACTTCTATGCATTTGGCATTAGAGAAAAATTATACCATTGAAAGCATATTGCTACTATGTCTCACACATCCGGGATTCATTTCTCCCCCGGTAAAAATCCTAGTATTGACATTTCTGATAAAAAGTTTGCGCGTCGCGTTGCAGCATGTTCCACAACATTGATTTATCTTACTGTTAATAGCTGACAGTTTTGCATTTGATTTTAATATGAGTGATTGGTAACATGGATACTTGAAAATCACAGATATGGAGGAGAAAGTGGGTAGCATGCTCCAAATCATTGATGATGAGGGAGACTCCTTTGCACAGAGGGCGGAAATGTATTACCAGAAGAGACCAGAACTTGTAAGCATTGTGGAAGACTCCTACAGAGCCTACCGAGCGTTAGCTGAAAGATATGATTCTTTATCAAAAGACCTGCAAAGTGCCAACCGTACCATTGCGTCTGTCTTCCCTGAACAAGTTCCATTTGCCATAGATGAAGAAGATGAAGAAAATGCTAGCCAAACATCAACTTCTTCTTCCCCTATTCATGACAAGTCAGGTGTCACGAAACCAAGCACCCAAACGAAAGATTTGAGGAGCCAGTCTTCGTTGTTGTTGAGAAAGGGACAACTAAAGAGAGCTTCTAGTTCAGCTAAAGCTGCTGCATTTCCAAGTTCAGGGCTGGAAAAAAATGAGGCACTAGAGGAAATAGACAAACTTCAGAAGGAAATTTTAGAATTGCAAACTGAAATGGAGTTTGTGAAGAGCTCATATGAACATGCATATCAAAAGTTCTGTGAATTTGAAAACCAGATAACTGAAAAGCAAAAGAGAATTTGCAGTTTACAAGATGAGTTTGGCCTCCGATCTGTCATTGATGATAATGAAGCTCGGACTCTGATGGCATCTAGAGCTCTTAAGTCATGCCAAGAAACCTTAGCTAAGTTGAAAGCAAAACATGAGCGGTCAACTGAAGAGGCAAGAGTAGAATCCAGAAGGATTAAGCACGTAAATCATAAGTTTGAAGCTCTCAGGAACATGTTTGATTCCCAAGAAACAAATCAGCAAGAGATGCATAAGTCCGTAAGGCCACCTACAGAATTTGATGACATGCTCTTCGAAATTGACAGTGTTGAAAAAGAAAGGCAAGATTTGGAAATATTGCAAAAGGAGATCGAAGAGCAGCTTGAACTAAGCTCAAATGCATTTCTTACAATGTCACAGCTTGCAGAGAAAATTGATGACCTTGTACAAAGAGTTATTAATTTGGAAATTGCAGTCTTTTCTGAGAATGCTTTGGTACAGAGATTAAGATCAGATGCAGATAAGCTTCAGAGACAAGTCAAGAGCTTGGAAGAAGACAAGGAAACTCTGATTGAAGGCTCAGACCTCATGAAGAACAGGATGAACGAGTGGGAGGGGGAATTAAGTAGAGTTAAAGATCTTGTAAAAACTTTGGTAGAACAGAATAACAACTTCAAAGCTCATTTCACTGAGGCAAGTTGTAACGTTAATCATTTATCTGTCAAGTTACAAACAGTGAAGATGGATGAGGAGGTTGAGAATACAAGACTCTCCCAAGTAAAAACTGGATCGGATGGCAAAGCTGACATGGGAATAGAAGAACATGAAAATGATTTGACTCATGATCATAGTTCAGCCTCAAAAGGCACAAGATTTGAAATGAAAGGGAACGAAAGAAGTGTTTCACTTGAAGGAGAAAGCAATGTTTATTCCGATTTAGATTCGAAAAAGGGTCAGGAATCCATGGAAGAAGACAAATCTGAGAAGAAATTTTTCTCTGAGACGGCAAGCAGTATTCCTGATACTGAGATTGAGGAACTAGGGACTGATGAAGATGAAGATGAAGAGCAACCAAACTGGAGGCAGCTATACTTGAGTGGCTTGGATGACAGAGAAAAGATTTTACTAGACGAGTACTCTTCTGTGCTTCAGAATTATAAGGATGTTAGAAAGAAGCTAAATGACGTAGAGAAGAAAAACCGCGAAGGATTCTTTGAATTGGCATTGCAGATAAGGGAACTGAAGAATGCTCTCGCCTCCAGAGATGGAGAGATTCAATCTTTACGTCAAAAAGGCGCCTTTGAAGATGAAAACAAGGATGTGAACTCGGTAGAACTTGAAGGACCCCGTCTAAGTGCAAGCCTTGAATCTACCTTGACAGAATCTATTCAGACATCGCCAATATCAGTAGTTCAGGTGAAAGCTGAGTCCAATGAAAAAGGAGTCGAAGCAACTGCACAAGAAAGATACGAAGACTCTTCCCAGAATACGCCAGACAATGTCATGCAGGTAAAACCTGGAAATCAACCCCGTCCAGTTTTATCTGTAGAAGAAAAAATCCGATCCGGAATCGATAACATACTGGAGGAAAATCTAGAGTTCTGGTTGAGGTTCAGCACATCATTTCATCAGATAAGAAAATACCAAACTTCCGTCCAAGACTTGAAAGCAGAGTTATCAACATTGAGGGAAAGAAAGAAGCAAGAAGGAAGTGGAAGTGGAAGGCATCGACAATCTCTCAAATCAGAAGCACGCCCCATATACTCCCATTTCAGAGAAATCAAAACCGAATTAACATTATGGTTGGAAAACAATGCAGTGTTGAAAGACGAAGTGCAAGGCAGATATTCCTCCTTATGCAACATTCAAGACGAGATAGCGAGGGTGACAAACGTAAGCGGCCCTGCAGGAGAGACAGAGCTGAGTGGATATCAGGCTGCAAAGTTCCAAGGTGAGGTTCTCAACATGAAACAGGAAAACAACAAGGTTGCTGAAGAGCTGAAAGCAGGGTTCGAACGTGTGAGACAACTCAAGGTTGAAGTTGAGAAAGTAATGGCGTATTTGGAGAAGGAACTCATGCCACTTTCATCACCAAGGACTCCACAACATTCAGGGTCGAGATCGATGCTGCCTAGAATTCCTCTGCGGTCTTTCTTGTTCGGCATCAAGTTAAAGAACAGAAGGCAGTTAAAGGGAGCATCAATGTTTGCATGCGGGCATCCAATGTTGCAGAAACAGCATAGTTACCTAGCACCACCTCCTGAGCAACCTCCAGAATAAACCAATTCTCCGGCCACTTTTTCCATTTCCCATTTTTATTTTTCTTGGACAACATTTATGGAAGATTTCTCATTTCTTTTATTACCATGATTATAATAGGTTAAATTCTTTCTGCAGATACAATTTGAAAGAAAAATAAAATAAAAATCTTCATGATAATGGGTTTGGACTCTTTATTATGTTATCTGTATGGAGAGAACACTTTGTCCTTATAAAACAATATTGCTTTTGCTCTAAGTAGAAACCATATAGGATTAATTGCTTAATAAATTTAAGCAAATACTTATAATTTTTAATTTCTTTGCTAAAATTTTATCATTAAAATGTCACATCCATTACAAGATTTCATTTCCCTTTTTTTTTGGAATTTTTTTTTTCAAAAAGTGAACTAATATAATAAATTTTCAAAAAGTGAAGTTGTATTAATTAATTACATAATACTACCAAAAATAAGGATTCAGCGGGAGCAATTGCCCCCATTACTATCATCAGCATTTTGACTTTCTTCAACGAGGTTTGCTGCGACAGCTACTTCAACTTGATCACCCTCAACCATTGACTTCTCATTAGGAGGCTCAGCAACAGCCTCAAGATTCTTCGACTCACAATCTTGATTTGACACAGATTGTTTATGTTCTTTAACTCCCTCACCTGGTTCACTTTGTGGCACGTGTGCTCCATTTTCTAGCACCACCTCTTTGGGCAAACTGTCCGACACAGAAAACTTGATCTCTCCCTCAAGATTCTTCGACTCAGATTCTTGATTTGACAAAGCCTGTTTATGATCTTTAACTCCCTCACCTGATTCATTGTTTGGCAATGGCACACATGCTCCATTTTCTTGAACCATCTCTTTAGGCAAACTGTCTGACCTAGAACCCGTGATCTCTCCTGCAGCCTCCTGCTCTTCCTTCATAGGACCTTCAACTCTCGAACTTGATGCAACAGCATTACACTGCTGAATTGACACATTTAATGATGAGGAAGAAGCAGAGGGAGTGTGCTCAACTCTTTGCCTTGCAGATCTTACTGAACCAGGATGCTTGGTGGGAGATGTAACAACAGGTGATGATGTACCACTGGGAATGATAGACTTAACAGAAGAGCCACTGGAAGTTGTTATATGAATAGCATTTTTTGACTGAGCAGCCTTAAGCAGCGATGCAGCAGCCTTTGGGCTACCAATGCGGGCCCCAGCAGCAACTGCAGTGGCATCTAGAATTGAACCTGTAGGGGAAAAAGGCTTTGTTTGTGGTTTCTTCAAGGTTAACCTACATTTCGAAGTAGAACCTGATGATGCCCGCGGCGAGGTTTTCGTTGTCATAGGATGTTGGTGAGACTGATTTGGTACTTGGACTGATGCAACAGGACCTTGCTGAGGCATATTTTGGGTGGTGACAGCAGTAATTGGCCCTTTCTGAGACTGATTATGGGCTGAAACAGAAGTGGTAGGACCTTGTTGAGGCTGATTTTGGGCTGAAACAGAAGTGGTGGGACCTTTTTGAGGCTGATCTTGGCCTGAAACAGAAGGGGTAGGACCTTTTTGGGGCTGATTTTGGGCAGGGAGAGCAGTAATTGGCCCTTTTTGGGCCTGATTTTGGGCTAAAAAAGAAGTGGTGGGACCTTTTTGAGGTTGATTTTGGGAGGGGGGAGCAGTAATTGGACCTTTTTGAGGTTGATTTTGGGAGGGGGGAGCAGTAATTGGACCTTTTTGAGGTTGACTTTGAGCTGAAACAGAAGTCGTAGGACCTTTTTGAGGTTGATTTTGAGCTAAAACAGAAGTCGCAGGACCTTTTTGAGGCTGATTTTGAGCTGAAACTGCAGTGGTAGGCCCTTGTTGCGGCAGATTTTGGGCTTGGGCTTGGACAGAAGCAATATGACCTTGTTGGAACTGGCCTTGGGCTAAAACCGAAGCTTCACCACTAGCTGTTGGAAGTGCAGAACTACCGGATGTTGTGTTCAAACCTGGACCAGCAGCCATGAAGTTAGTCTAATAGAAAGAGAAACAATAGGCATTAGGCATTTTATATTCAAAGCAGAAAGCATAAGGGAAGATAGAAAGTTTCTATAATTTCATCACGTCATAAGTTTAACTTTGCTATGGTTCAATAGAATGATGCCACATTAAACACTTCAAAGCACTAAAACTAGCATTAGATGAAGAAGATTACCAGAGTTATTTGTACAAGCTGCAGTTAAGTTTTTATTTGGCATATCAAGGGCTAAGGATAAAGCACTACGAGTTGCCAATTGTGCCTCAGAAAGTTGGGAAGCAGTTGAAGTTCCTTCCACATTTAAGTTCCCAAGCCGCTTCTTAATAATAGCCCACCTCTGCAAATATTCAAACTTGCCACAATTAGCAGCAGAAAAGGCAGAGAAACAACCATCCCAGCAGGACGCCTTCATTGGCATTATCCAACTTATAGCCATCCAAATCAAATTCACATAATTGAACATTGAAAGAAAAAAATTCACAGTAGAAAGAATTCCGTTGCCGGGATTTGAACCCGGGAAAAACTGGGCAAAACCCAGACATCATGACCGGACTAGATGACAACGGATTGATATTCTAGAGCACCAACTATCTTTACATGACTCAAGTGAGAGAAAAGAAGAAAAAGGCTAATTGTTTGTGATGCAGAAACTCAAACCCCAAAAATAAACCAGTGCTATCAACTTTCATCAAGAAAAAGGAAATGTTTTCAATTTAGTATAGAAAACAATATCCTTCATCGAAAGAGATGAAAAGAGAAATAACACAGATGAGCATGGTCATATATGAGGTTCGCAAGCATGATGCCAAACTTAAGGAGGAGAAAGATCATATAAGTACAGATAAGGAGAGCAAGATCAAGTTTTTACCATCACGTAATCGAGGCAAAACATATAGGTCTTACAAACAATTAGATCTCCTAAGGCAAGATACAACTGGTGGCTGTTATCAACCAAAAGATACCTTTCACGTCAAACAAACATATCTAATCTGACAAAAAAGAGAGAGAGATAGCAAGAGAATTACTTCAGTGAATCCACTAACTAGCACATCTACTCTTAGCTCCTCAAGCAACACATTACAAAAAAAACTAGACCATTTTCCTACTAATGTTATTACTTCTATGAATTACCAACTTTAAGCACCACACGAAAAGCACATCTACTAGATGTTTCATTTAAATCTATTAAATACTAACTCCTACCTCCTCAAGCAACACATTACAAAACTAGACCATTTTCCTACTAATTTTATTACGTCAATGCATTACCAACTTTAAGCACCACACACAAAGAAAGGTGTATTTTTGCTTCTACATAATGCAAAAATAGCAGGATTCCTATGAGATAGATAACCAGAACAAACAATTCAGTTAGGAAAATAGAAAACAACCTGAGCCAGCTGTGAAGCACTTCTATCTCCCTTGAAGTCTCCTCGCAAGATGTTTGACCAATTCCCAACACCACATTTCCGAACAGCAGCAATAAGTTCCAGATCCTCTGCTTCAGACCAAGGTTTTCTTTTCCGTCGAGCAGGCAGGTTTGCATTACCTGATCCATTCCCTTCCAATGATGTTTCAGCAGATGTCACTGCAGGCAGAATCTGTTTCTGAACAGAAACCGGGACGGTGATGTTCATCCCTCGCATAGGGCAAGTGGGCTGTGTGTTTTCTGAAGAAGCTACCAAAGACTGTCCATTAGGTATATTTATTGTCAAAGGAGCCTCTACTGTAGAGCTGATTTGGAAACTTGAGTCACTTGGAAAACCAGAAGCAATCAGTACCTGACAAGAGGAACCATCTGAGCTGATGGGGCTTGGGTAAAAGTAAGCAATAAGATAAATCATAGTTTTGAAAACTAAATAAGAGCAGGTAGTCACTAGCCAGACAGATGAAACCATTATCAGTTTGACTTCCTGCAGAGGTTAAAGGTTATCCATTGACCTGATTAGGTCAAAAATCTTTCTTCTAGTGGTACGACTTCACATGACCCAGCTGGTTTAAAAACTTGTAAACATTCCAACCATTGGAACATTTGGAACCCAATTATACCAGTAAGAGCATTACCAACCACGTCATGGTTTCGTGATTACTGTGTCACTTGTCATTTATAGTGTATACAGAATCATTTACCTCTTTAAATTCTAAAACAACTAAATCATCATCAAATAGAAGTTATGGAAGATCTAAAACCTTAAAATTTTTTATAATGAAAATTAAATCTACCATGCTTACTTTCACACATGCTGCAGCCTCTGCTGAAGCTTCGCTACTAACAGAAGGGTAAGGTTCCAATTCATATTCTAAGTCACTGTCATCATCCTGCAAAATAAAAGGTTAAACAAATTAGTCTAGAGCTATAAACACTTATCCTTGAAACAAAAGAACCTAGAATTAAACATAACCAGTATTACTTTATCCCTTTGATAGGTGACAAAATATGATTATAAATTCTGAATTCCAAAAACAAGCCAAGACTTAAGCACATTGGCGAAGCTATTAGGCAGAATATCTAGAAACATACAGACTCTTAATTAACCAAAAGTATCCCAAAAGAAAAAAGAGTAAACATTCACTTCATGTTGAAATAGTCTATTAATCTAAGGAGTTATTTTCCATGGCGGCAACTCTCAGAAGAAATTTCGGCATATACACATTACATAAGCCAGCAGTTAGCTAAACAACTTCAAATATTTTAAATCAAATAATAATGTAAAGAAATATATATGCAGTAAGCTTAAAAGGAAATAAGACACTGACCAAGGGTTCAGCCCCATCTTCGAAATCTTCAGTCAGCTCTTGCCGGTAAGCCAAATGGCGCCATAGCATCTGGTACTCTCTAGCATTAGAAATCCCAGTAGAAGTCTTCCCGACTAAAGCTTTCCAATTCAGCTTCACACCAGCAGATTGTATTATTTCTTGTAACATTGCCAAAAGAGTAGGTGCTGGATACCTGCCCAGACCAAGAGCTAAAAATTAAAAACAAATACCACAAAATAGCCCCCTAAAAAACGAGAGTAAAGATAAAACTAATGAAAACAAGGGAAAAAAATAAATCTTTTTAAATGAAAATAAAAAAAAAAAAAGGAAGAAGAAAGGACCTTTGTAAAAGAGTAGAGGTATCTTCCTCACTGATTGAACCCCTTTTCCGTTTCTTGGTTGTCTCAATCATATTTGCTGTTAGCTAGAAAACAGCATATTAAGGGCTGTAAAATCAGGAAAAAGAAAAAGAATAGAGCTTGGAGCTCGGAATCTGCCAAAACCCTAGGTAGGGTTTAAGAAAGAGGGAGAAAAGAGAGGAAAGGGGAACGCTTAAACCCTTTCAATTGAGAGAGAGACAAAGAGGGAGAAAAGTTGAAAAGAAGAAGAAGAGAGGAGAAGCCAGTAGAATGATTGAAGGGAAGGGGGAGAGTTGAACAGCGTGGAGAGCACGCTCCTGACAGTGTTCTTGCGGCGAAAGAAACGAACGGAAATCTCTCCGGGAGATTTTTTTTTTTTTTTTTTTTCAAAGCCTTAAAAATCAAAAAAAGGAACGAGAGAGCCGAAGGGAGACGGTGATTACTGGGAAAAGGAAGGAGTAGTAATTGACGATAATACCCTTACCATCATCCAATAATTTACACTCCCTCCTTTTTGTTATGTACTTGTGTTTGGGATTTGTGACAATTTTAGAAAAAAAAACAAAAATAAAAATTTTGGACTATATTAGGGCAAAATCGAAGCAGTTGCTTATCCAAAAAAAAAAATTCGAAGCAGTAGAGTCCAGTGCCAACTGCCAATGCCAAGCAATGCATTATTGAAGCAAAATTCTTTTTGAGGGGAAGACTGAAGAGGCAGGCAGCAAAGAAGAAGACAACAATAGAATTAGCCTGGTTGTCCACCACCATTAACTGACTCCAAATTTTAATTACAGAATTAATGATGCTCCAGTCCAGTCTTCTCTTTCCATTCCAAATAAAAGTGTGTGTTCATTGTTCAACTACTACACAAATATCAATGAGAGCATTTTCCCGCATTATCTTAAAATCTTAAATACTATGTTTCTCTCTTCCTCCTTGTATTTAAGTATAGTATTTATTTTGTTGACAAAGGAAAGAAAGAATCTCACAACCGCAACGCCTTATTACAATGAGAGAGAAGAAAGTAGTAAATGTCCAAAGCAAAATAAATACTCCTACTACTGTAGTAGGAGTATGTGAGAAATGAGAATGAGGAAGAAAGAACGTCATCATGCAACTGCAACCACTTAATTCATCCTCTTAGTAGTATTAAACACAAAATGAAAAACATGTGCTGATGTGAGCTCTCGTTGGCCCAGACCAGAAACCGACAAGGCAGACTTCGCTGGCCGACCCGACACATGGATGCCCGCCCACGGTCCATGTGTTGTGAATGTGTCCTGTTCTGTTCTGTTCTGTTCTGTTCCGCAGTCCACACCCAACAAAGATTTGCTGCTCTTCTTCTGATTCGCCCTATTCAACAACGTTTTTTACGAACATACGTTGTCGACATGCTTAGTTTCATGGTACAAGTCATACGTTTTTTACAACGTTTTTTCAATTATTTCCATGTTTATTTCCCTTTTTTTTTCTTTCAATTCACAATGCCCTACCAGGCCTTGGTTTTCATACATAATAATAATAATTATTATTATAATACTAGGAGTAAGAAGGAAAAGAAACAACAACAACAACAAAAAACAGAATATCCAGCTTTACTTTTACAAATTTATTTTATTATTTTCTTTTTCACTACAAACACTAGAAGTCTGGGACGATAACCAAACAAAATAAACCTAGAAACAGCTTTGACTACATTTTGGCATCCTTGTAAACTGGCTATCATCATAGTGTTCCCTATTTGAATTTTGAATGAGGATGGAAGGAGTCTAAAAAACAAAAGATTCTTATATCATATTTATTATTTTAGATTAGAAGACAAGGGGCTGGCCGATTAACATCTAGCAAATGGCTCATATCACATGTTGAAACCAGTTCCTGTTTCCACCACCACTATCCTACCGGCTTTGTTTAATCCAGAAGGGTAGCAATGAACCAGTGAAAGAAGCCTGAGCTAGAAAACTAATCCACCACCATAGTTGGCACAGATGTTGTAAAGAACTGCGGAGGAAATGAAAATGGACATCATCACCAGACATCTCTGAGATACCGCCCTTCCATCTGCAGCTTCTTCACCACAGACTCTGCCTTTGACGAATCCACACTTTCCTGAAATTGATAAACATAGAAGTTTGAAATCAATAAATCAACAATGCCTACTGAATGGAGGACACCAAATTTTGTAACAAGGCGGGCAATAATTCCCAGGATGTGATCACTGTAAAATGGTTGACCATCAATACACGCGTCCCAAAAGAACTTAAGATTATCTGAAGAGAGAAGAAAATAGTAAAAGATAGTAAAAGATGATAATCAATACCTGTTCCTGAACTATGGTGTGCAAAGTACGATGAACATCTCTCGCCATACCCTTGGCATCACCGCATACATAAAGATATCCTCCCTTAGAAATTAGGCTCCATACATATGCTGCCTGTACAACCGAAACAAATAGATGTTATTGTGCACAACCACAATTTTTATATAATTAATGGCAATCTCAGTTAGTTTCTACTACTACTTACCTTATCCATCATCTTATGTTGAACATATTCCTTTTGTGGCCCCTCTCGTGAGAATGCAACAATAAGTTCAGACAGGGCACCTTGTTCCACAAAGTTATTAAGCTCATCCTCATAAATAAAATCCTACAAAAATAGATGAATACCAACATCGGCAGCCAATTACAACGAGACATGCTAATAATGTTGCTATAATATTATTAGTATTAGAACTGGATCCAAACCATTCGCCGATTCCGACATCCAAAAAAGAGAAGCGAGGGGCCAAGCTCTGCACCATCTTCTTTAAGGGCCATTCTTTCCTGCAAACAGCAATTAGTTAAGTCATTTCTTCCGTTTTGCAGAATAAAAGAAACATGTAAAAAGGAGACTAACAAACCTGTAGAAAACCTCTGAAAGGTGCCAATCCAGTCCCAGGTCCAATCATGATAACTGGAATAGAAGGATCTGCTGGTAGCTTGAAATTAGATTGCCTGATAAAAGTAGGAGCCGAACTACAATCATGGCTTTTCTCCAAAGGAACTGCATTCTGAATTTTTTTTTTCAATAGTTGACATTAGATGTCGCGAGAGTTTAAGTAGTGTCTTCAAAGATGGCAGATATCAACAAGCTATGCATACAAGCCACTAAGATAAATGAAGCATACAAAAATAATTAAAAAAAGGAAGAGAAGAAAAGAGATTAATGTAAAACTCAATTAGTCTACCTTCATCCAGGTTGAACACACACCCCGGTGAGTTCTTCCAGTTGGGGTTGGACCATAAACTAAAGCACAGGTTACATGAACTCTATGGGGTGCAAATCTGCTCAAAGTAACCAGCCTTCTTATGAATCTTAGGTATAAGAGAATACAATGCATATTGAAAATATAGATGGGACAATCCACTCACCTAGGGGAGGACGAGATAGAATAATAACGAGGCTGCAAATGAGGGGCTACTGCAGCAAAAAATACACCGAGGGGAGGTTTTGCTGAAGGGAACTCAGCCATAACCTCAAGAAGACTTCTCTGACTTCCAACAACCCATTGTGAGTACTCATCCTGGGCAAAACGATGGTATATTAAAAAGGAACAAGAGCACAGAAATAATAAGAAAGAAAAACAACAATCATGAAAAGACAAAGAAAGGAAAGAAAAAGCACTAAGTATCTTGTCAACCTTTCCCTGCGGTGATGACAAAAACTTAAGTTTCTCTGCTTCACTGGGTTCAGAGGCATGAGCAGCCAAGGCAACCAAAGCAGCCTGACAACAAAAACAGTTTGGGAACAACGAAACCCGTTATTTTAGCAACAAAAAATACTAGGAAAAAAGGGACCAAAAGCAGCAGGAAAACTATTTCCTTTTCCCAAGAAAAGAGGTTGTTGGTGGGTGGGTGGGGAGTGGAGAAGGATTCACCTTTCGTGGAGGGTTTAAAAGATCAGCATATCGCGCCAATGCAGTACGAAGTGTACAGGGACCAGGGAAAGGAGGCGGCAACGAGCTTCCAAGGGGTGTGCCATCCTCATTGTCAGTGTGAATAGAAAACACCAAATCCAGAGGTTGACCCAACAATCTTGCACCTTCCTCGACAGTCTCAATACAATTATCAGCATAAACACCAATATGATCTCCAGTTTCATATCTGGGACAGTTGAACTTGTTAATTAAGGATATAAATCACAATGCAATGTCATCAATTCTTGTAAAACCAAATCCATCCATCGGGTTCAAAAGGCACTTGAAAAGTAAAAGCAGAATGACAGGAATCAATGAAAATATCGAAAGCTTATCTAAAATCCAAAAGCTATTTCTAACTCTGCAAAGTATCAGTCAAAACCAATAGACACTTCGGACTGCAGAATCTTTAACAGGATATATTCATCAAAGAAAAAGGGGCCATAGTTGAGCATATGTGCTGATGCATGTTTGTGTGTGTATGCATGCACGCAAGAGAAAGAGAGAAGTATATATTAATCTCCAAAATTATGGACACATTGGTAGAAACAAATATAGAAAAATCAATCCATCAAATTAATAATTAAAATGCTTCCCTTGTGGCCATAATTAAGCATATAGGATGACAAGATATAACGGTGACAGATGTGATTACTCTGTTTTTAACTTTTCTTAAAAGATTCGCAGGCACAAAATGGATGCACAAAAAATCAAATTTTCATTTATATTAACAAGTGTGAACTTACGTAATACCAGTCCCTGATATGTCAAACTCAAGATGTATGCAAGACCGATCTGATTCGGGCTTGTGGAGCTCTCTCTGGACAGCAACATTAGCTCTGCACGCAAATCATGTCACAGATCTCCAAAAGGAAAAATAAAAGAGATTGAGAAAAACAACACGATAAGCATCTCCGATTACCTGCAAGGATGGTGGATGTCATATGAAGCATTCCCATTTGCCATGTTTGAGTAATTATCCTCAATGTGGATCACAGCAGGATCATGAATCACTACTCTGTATTCAGGAATAGCAGCTGTATATGGTGTTGAGACAGTGGTAGCATCGTCTTCATCCCTCAGCAGTTGATCTAACTCTGGCCATAGCAATTCTCTCCTAAGGGAGGAATATGAAAAAACAAAACAAAACAAAAAAAAAAGAGTAAAACTAACAGAGCACAAGATTTAAGTCCTGTCTGAGGAGAATCTCCATCTTCAACAAGTTAAATTGATACTTCAGCTTTTAAAAGAAAATGCAACAGAATCGCTAGAGAGCCAAGACAGGAACAGAGAACGATTGAAAGAATACTACATACCAAGCAGCAAAATCATCTTCAATACATTGATCATCATCACCAAGACCAACTTCGATAAGACGTTTAGCACCTGCCCCACAAAAAACAGCCATACAGTTAGTAAAAGTTGGATATAAATAATTCCCATCAAATCCTCGCTAGTGAAGTTTAGATGCAAAAGGTAACAGACCATGGCATGAGCTATTTATTTCCTTTTAAGGGAAGGATGATGGCCCAAATGTCAAATCCATTTTCCCGACTCTTATTTTTTAGGCAATTCTTAAAAGATGTCCACAAGAGCCAACCAGGGATATGCTTATATGTAGAGTACCCAAGAACCTTGAGAATTAAATTGTCATCATGATCTCCCCCATTCCAACCAATCTTGAAATCTTGACTCCAAACTCAATAATTAGAACAAGGCTATCAATTAGATCAGAAGGATTTCACATCACAAAACAAGTAATATGGAAATACCTTGTTCAGAAAGTTGTTCATCAAGGACCTTTGCTATCTATTCAAAAAAAAAAAAAAACATCAAATCAGAACACAATTGTGATTGAGAAAAACATGCAAGTAAGCAAAATTTGTGCAATCTATGCGCCTTATTCAGGGGTTAGTCCTGTCTTCCTATGCCAGTATTACCTTATTGAAATGTTCATATTGACGGTTACCCAGACCAAACGCTCCATATGTGAGTTGTTGAAGCCAGGGCTCCCTTTCATTTCCCTAGAAGTAAAATAAGACATGATAATAATGAGCTTTAATTAACAAAATACGGTTAGTGCTGGCATAATATAAATTTCTAAATATGAATGTTCTTTTGAGGTAGCAACCAACCTCGGTAAACCATTTGTAAAACCTAGCAGCGTTATCAGTTGGCTCGCCATCTCCATAACTACAATGCCACACTTAACTATATTAAATGCCCCATGCTTTGAATACAGAACACCAAAACAAATATACAATCAAGGATAGAGCCAGTAGAAGTAACAATTTATCTTACGTGGCCACCATGAAAAAGGCCAAAGTCTCCTTTTTGAGCTTCTCTTCATATTGCTCATCATCAACAGCATAATCATCCTAATATAAAACATACACAATTTGATGCAATTAACTATAAATACAACAAATCTCGAGCAAGAAAAAACTAGCAGAATAGTTCCCTGTACATACCAGGTCCACAACTTTGACAGCTGCTTTCTCATATCTTGCCTTGATCTCTTCTGCTAAAGCCTACAATAGGAAATTATCATATCAAAAGATGAACAATTAAAGAAAAGCACGCGTCATTTTCAATCATGTAGCATCACGTGCCAAGAAAATGTCAATTTTAGCCCAGTATAACGGAAAATAAGAGAAACTAACCTCCCTCTGTATAAATTAGGCGCTATGGACAACAGATATACTAACAAGAAAAATTGACCCCACGTTTCCACCTATAGGTCATGTCCTGATTTCTATGAGCTCCTAGTGACGAAAGCTATTCACTCAACAATTCATGACCCAGATTTACTAACAAAACAAATTGACACCACGTTTCCAGATATAGGTCATGTCCGGATTTCTATGAGCTCCCAGTGACGAAAGCTACACACACAACAATTCATAACCCAGATTTACTAACAAAAAATATTGACACCACGTTTCCAGCTACAAGTCGTGTCCTAATTTCTATGAGCTCCGAGTGACGAAAGCTATGACTCAACAATTAATAACCAGGATTTACTAACAAGAAACATTGAGGCTACATTTGCAGCTATAGTCATGGAGCTCTGAGTGAACTGATGAAAGCTATTGACACTAAAAGACCTGGAAAAACAGCACTGCCACCAAATTGCCACTGAATTAGAAAAGAAATATATTAGAACTAAAGCTGCAGCTAAATTCCCAGAACCCCGGAGAACCTCTTAAACGTACATTGAACTTGAACATTTCCTTTAAGTCTAAATTTCTTCAATCAATCCCTTCATCTCTTTGCAACTTCCTTATCCTTGCTCTATATCGTCTAACAAGTTATACCGGTAACCCAATTATCCACAAGGACCACAAGAAATCAGTGGTTAAGCTTAACTTGCAATATGGACATTCAATTTTCTTCCTATTGTCTATCAGCAAAAAGGTTTCAGCCCACTCAACAAGACAACATTCAAAAGTTATACATTTTCTACAAAACAACCAAATCATCATACTCAACAATCAAAATCATAACTTGACAGTCTCTTTATCCTCATTTCATTTTTACCTTAGCAAATCCCTCAGCGGTTCCCGTCTGAGTGCCATAAAAAACGGTAACTTTAGTTTTATTGGCAGCGTTAACGGCGTCTTCATCTTCATCATCCTTGAGTGAAACAGGCTTAGGAGCAACCAACGGCTTGACATCACGGTTCCGTTCAGAACCCGATTTTCTCCAGAAGAAAACCAAAAGCCCCAGAATCAGCGCCAAAGACGTCGTCGCGATCACTATCATAGAATCCGTGACCGAACCCCCCAACGATACTCCCAAAGTCGATTCAACAAACCTCACCAAATCCGAGCTCGAACTCATCTTTAAGCCCCCCAAAAGGAAAAAAAAAGTAATTAAAAAATGGAAATCAAGTGAAAACAGCTAGGAAGATTTGGGGGGAAGTGACCAGAGAGAGCTAATTTTTGTTTGGGAGGGGGACCCAGAGAGAAAGGCTTGACCAGAAAATACAGAGAGGAGAGAAAAAGAGAGAGGATCCAGGTTTTATTTTATTTTATTTTTTTCTGACAAGCGTATACTCTCCTCCACCTTTTTATAGATGCTCCCCCTTGAATTGCAATTATGGAAAAAACTTTCGAGGGGGTGTTTTTGGTTTCCGTTTTCCGTGTTCGAATTCATTACACCACACTCGTTGACAAAGCTGATATCAAGGAGGAAAAAAAAAAACATAAATAAAAAGGTTGTCTTTTTCCCTGGTTTTCTTCCTTTTTTCTCTTTTGTACTGGATTTACCTTTTCTTTCTTTTCTCTCTTTTTTGTTTAGACTTTTTACTGTTACGCTTCTGTTCACAGGGTGAAGACTTCCTACCGGATATCATTTCTTTTTTTTTTTTTAATATGTCCTCAGTTCTCAAATTGATATTCGTGATTCTATAAAACCAAAAAAAAAAAAAGAAAAAGATATTCCTGATTCTAAAAGATCGAATGTCATTATCCCTAAAAGCTAAAATAATACTAAATATAACATTTTTTTTTCATTTAGAGATGAAGAATATAAATTTTTAAGACCACGAATGAAAATCTATGATGATGAAGATTATTTTATGGTAGATTTCACTATAAATACCAATCAAAATGATAAAGGTTTCTATCTCGAATAAAAACAAAAAGATTAAATGTGTAAATTAAGACTAAACGTATTCGAATTGTGACGAATAAAGAGTTCTTTGATTAATACACGCATAGTAAAAAATGTATGAATTCTTTAGATTTTGACACGTATCACATATATATCTCAACCATTCAATTTATGTTAGGAATAAATTTATATTTTTAATGATAAAAATAAGGAAATAAAATAAAATAATTAGAAAGTTAAAAAAAAAAACCTTGAAGAAAAAATCAAAGTAGAATTAGAACTTTTCAATTATTACCTAGTTCAAATTCTAATATAGCTCTTGAGACTTACGGTTAGGAGAAATGATATTCCATAGGAATTATTACAAAACTAAAATATGACATAAAGTTTAGTTATTAGTAATTTAAAAAAGTTTAACCCCAAATAAAATTTTTTAAAATTTTCAAATTAAGTTTTATAATTAATGATATTTATTAAAATAGAATTTATTTAAATATAAGATCATAATTATACCACATCTTAATTCTACGATAATTCTGATGAAACTCACTATGTGGGATCATACTCTAATCGTTAGTTTTAGCAAAATAGTAATCGATTGGTCAAATCCACACACAGCAAGCAAAATAAGAACACAACCCAGCAGAAGGTCCAGAACCCATATAGCCCTATCTTCTTCCCTCACATGAGACTTCAAAACCCCAAGATAATCACTCGTCCCCCTTGAATATTGCTATCAACACCTACTGCCCCATGAGGAAACAAGGGCCAGCCCAACAACGCCCCTGTGATGATCACGAATGGAGGGGATGAAGAAGATGCTGTAGATAGAAGGGAATAATCGAAGGGAAAGGGAAAGGAAAATGTAATTAGAGGCTGCACTGAGAATGATGTAGTTACGGAGGGGAAAGTCTCATGAGTGTAGGGAAAGAAGATATGGAAGAACAAAACCATGGTTGAACGCCATTCCCATTTCCACGGGTTTTCCTGTCGTATGGTTTATTTGTTATTCTTTTTTCCTTCATATTGTGGTGTTGGAGTTGACTGCTTTACTATATTACTAGAAATTCACCTGGGTTATACCTGGGATTCTTTTAATTTTAAGTATTTAAATTTTATTTTTTAAAAACATGTGAGGATTATAGGGACTATAATTCCTTAAGAAAAGAAAAAAGAACATATGATTATTAATATTACATGTAAATCAAAATGTAATACAAAAATATAAAAAAAAAAATTTATTATACGCACCAAAGATAATGTTAATTAACTAATAAACAAAAATACATATATAAAATATTATATATAAGTTGAACACGTTGATTAACCGTTAAATAAAAATATATATATTAAAAATTGAATTATTAAATAATAAATGAATTTTAATAACATATATAATATTAAAAAATATGAAAAATTTTCTCAAACCCCCGAAAAACACCAAACTAAACTTTTTGTGTAGACTTATCAAGGGTAAAAAAATCCTACAAAAAATATATTAAAAATTTCAATAATAATATAACTAAATATCAAATTTTTTTTTAAAAAAAGGAAAGAACAAATGGACCCTTTAACCCAATATACAAAAAAAAAAGAAAAAAAAAAAGGAGCCAACGAAAGGTGAAAATTGCGTCTCCTCCCCTCTTATGCCTCTCCATCTTTCATATAGGGTAATATGGTAAAAAAATCCTACAAAAAATTTATTGAAATTTTCAATAATAATATTAAGTAAATATCAAAAAAATTTCTAAAAAGATAAAGAACAAATGGATCCTTTAGCCCAATTAAAAAAAAAAAGAGGAGCCAATGAAAATGTGACAATTACACCTCATTCTCCTCTAATGCCCTTTCATCTTTCATATAGGGGAATAATATAAATATAGATATAGATGTTTGGCAATTTGGGGATGTACTCAAAAGCCAAGGTATTCAAGTTACCTGGGTTGATATACAAATTTTTAATTTTTAGGGGTTTTGGGTTGAATTTATTTTGGGATTTCTGGATTTGGAGTGTGAAGTTGTTTGGTTTGTGGGAAAGTGTAGGTTTTTTGGATTCGATATCTTTGGATTTTGATTTTAAAGTGTTTAGTATATGAGAAAAAATTTTTGGGTTGATTTTCTGTTGGGATTTTTTGAATTTAAGTTTTGTTTGGTTGATGGGAAAATGCAAGAAAATTAGAGAAGTTATTAATTAGTTAATTTTCTTTTGTTTTTGAATTTTTGTTGAGAAGTTGGATTTATGTTTTTTTTCTTTTAAAAGATTTTTAATTTTTTTCAATTTTTTGATTTATTTATCACATCTACTCAAAAAACATCAAGTGTCACCATTAATTACTTAACAGTTGCACCATTAAAAATCCGTTAAGGCGTGTGTCCTGAATTGTTACAATTCAAGTATGTTTAGACCTTATTTATTACAATTTAAAGATTTAGTCATGAAATGAGTAAATCCTCAAACGTTTAGTCCTAACTTGAGCTTTTAACTAAATAAAAACATAAGTTTAATTTCCAGAAGCATATTTATGGAAAAAAAATTACCTTTCCGCCCTCATTTTGAAAAGGGTTAATAGACCTAACTATATCATTTGTTAGTAGGTAAAGAAAAAGGATGAGAATTGGAAAAGGTTTCGGATTTTTTTTTCCCTTCATTTTTTGTTTCATCAGTTTTTATGCTCATTTTTATTTCTCTTCTACATAAAGTAATTAGTGTGAATAATTGGCCAACAAAAAGGGAAAACATACTATATACCTTGAACGGGATGGTTGGTGGAAGCTAGCCTCTAGTCAAAAGATACAACTTTGAAGAAAGCTCTTGCTAAGAAAATTGGAAATATGTAGTGTTTCTTTTATTATTATTTTTTTGGTGATGTATTGTTTCATTTATAAAATAACCAGATTATACTCTAATTAATTTAGAGTCAAATGACGTTAAACCCCTTAAACAGAATCCAAGTATATTTTATTTATTCATAATACTCAAATTCATACTTAACTTACTGACATGAGTTTCTTCCCCAAGCCTTTTGCCTGGCCTATTAGCTGATGCTTGGGGAATATCTTGACCTATAACCTTGTAATTTATTTTAATTTTCTTTTTTGTTTTACAAAAATTAAAAAAAAAGACATGAGTTTCTTCAATCTGACCTAAAAATTTTCAGTAGAAATATGTACTATTAAGTGTTTTGGATGGAAATTTTTTGAATTAATTTAAACATCCATCAAATAAAAGAAAAAAGGTTTTTGAATTAGACATTTTTAATGGTTTGTCTTGTGAGATAAGTTTTATGGGAGCAAACAAAACATCACATATCTACTTTCTCTTTTTTCCCTTTTTTTTTTCTTTGGGTACATAGGAAATAGGGAAGGATGCTTATTTGAAGAATGAAAGGTTTTGAACTTAAAACCTCTTATATAAATTTTTTAATTTCTAATCAACTCGGATGAATGGGGAATTCGTCACACATCTACTTTCTCAATTTTTTTCTTCTTTATTTTTATAATTATAATACATGGTTGATAAGAAGTTTTACTTTAATTTTACTAAATCTTACCATGCTTCTTTTATTGCTTGAATTAAGTTTAAGTTACTATTTTTCTAGCTTTTATAAAGTTATCTACTTTCTTATTTCATTATAAACAGTAAGGAGTTTGAGGTTTAAATTATAAGTTTATTCATATTACAAATTAGTTGAAATTTTGTGAGAAAAATAATAATGTGCACGAAAATAGGTTGACATTACAAAGAAAATTCTTCTTTTAGCCTAACTTTCCTTCTGGTGAGAGTTGATCCCCATCCTTTGAGTTAGAGTGTCTTCTGTCCGATTCAAGCTGATTGGATCACTGAAGTTAGTAAGGTATCAAATCATGAAAACTGAAATCTAAACAGAAAGAGAAGAAAAAATTAATCCCTGAAATCTAATTATTAATTCATAATTGAACTACCATAATGTAAAGGTGACTTCTTTTATTATTTTCATTTAAAAGGGAAAAAAGGACTAAATTTGGTCCAACTCAACATGAAAGTATGAAACCCATTCTTCCAGTCAGTTGGAGCAGAAGGTCCAAGGGCTATGACTCAAATGAAAATATAGTATGATTTATGATTTAGAAGATTTTCGTGAAAATATATACTTAATTAGCTTTAAAATTTTCCTTTTTCCTCTTGAAACAGTAAATCAGTATATCTTAAAATTTATGAAATACCAAAATCATTTTAAAGAAAAAAAATTGTGTTTTGGATTGGGAATATTATTTTTGTTTTTGGTACTTAAATTCATTTTTATCACTAAGTCCAATATTCTATCAATAGATCATACTATTATTATATTGGCAGATTGGAAATATTATCCTATTAAATTCCTCATACATTTATCCAAACAGAAATTAATTAGATACTTCGGATACAAAATGAAGTAATCTGATAAACTAAAAGAGGAATTTGATATTTATATGATTTGAAATTAATATTATACTAAGATATTTTGTCTGCATATATAATTGCCAACAAGGGGTTCTTTAATTAGAAAGAAAAATACATTTGTCTCGTTATAAAATGTTTGGGTTTAAACTGCATAGGTGGTCCTTTGTTGGTGCCATCTCAAATGTAATTAGAGGATATGGCACCCGTCTTAACAATCCAAGGGCACATATTTTACCCTAACTAATCTAGGGTTGGAACAACCTACGTACCTTTTCAAGAGCATTCAAGGAAAGCGGGCGAAGGAAAAAGAAATAATTGCATTTGCACCATAAAACACTTTTCCTGGAAAATTATTAAATTCCCAACTCTGATTTTTCTTAATTATGATGGTTTATCGAAATGGATACATCAATGACACAATTTATTCGATTACAGACATGCATACAATGACAATATTCTTAGTTCTATTAGACAAAGCCATGCTTAAGTAGACACTTTTCCTTCAAATATTCTAACTAGCAATTTGCCAATCTTCTTCAAGTATATTCTTCAGCTTTGCAATTTGATCTTCGGGGAGGGTCATTGTCACGATCTTCCCATTGCCACCTTCTTTCTCTGGACCAGGGAGAACCAGAACAGTTCCCTCATCACCAACTCCGTTAATTATATAATTTACGAACACTGGTTGCTTCCCCTTAATTTCTAGTCCATAAAGATTTGGTTCTTCCAAGTCTACAAATGTCAAATTTGCTCCATATGCAATAAAATCTGATCTTTGCTCTTCGCCTTGTAACAATTCTTCGATCAGACGATTCTCGGGAACCCTTTTCTCAGCAATCAACTTCGCCAATTCGGCTATTTCGCCCTTAGAGACAGAAAAATCTGCTTCAACAGTGCTTAATATCATACCATTAGATGGCATTTCATTTTCTCTAACGAGTGGATTATTCGTACAAATTGTTACGACCCTCGGGCCCGAATCTTCTCTGGTTTTCGATAAAGAATGCCATATTATAGCAGAAAGGATTTGGAAATGAGAGAGATTATTAGCTGTTTGGGTTGGATCACGAGTACTTGAGACAATGTGGTGAAGGTGTTTGGCAGTGATATGGAAAGACTGAGTTTGCATCTTGCGATTATTGGCAGTTAGCCAACAGTCACCAACGGGTTCAAATTTTTTCAAGGAAAAGGGTTTCCCAGAAAAAGAAGTTGAGAATTCAGATTTGTGCACTTGGAGAGGCTTTGATGGAACTTGTCCAGCCATGATCTGTCCCCACAAGTTAATGAAAGCTGAGGCTGAAAATGCATCCCCTAAAATATGAGCCCAGCTTAGTCCTATTGATATGCCCCCACATTTGAACCACGTGAACTGGTTGCAAGCAAGCATAGCCACACAAAAAATCAGTTCAATTTCTCATACAAAAAGATTAAGAGAAGTAAATATTAATAAATTTCTCATACCTAATTTATTTTTTTTAAACTCTTTTTTTCTTTTTAAATAGTGGGAGATAGAAGAATCCAAAATCCCGTGCATCAACTATTTAAACTACTTAAGTAAGGTCTCGAGTTCGAGTCTTATATGAATAGAAAAAATCATTATTGAGAGAGGTTTACTTCTATAATAGGCCAATCCGACTCAAAAAGGATTAATCTTTGATCAAAACCTGAGAATATCTTTGGTTACACAAAAACTATTTGAACTAAATATTCAGACGCGGACTTTTCGTTATATTTTAACACTTGTGTAAGATTAGGTTAATGCCTAGAGGCAAAGTCATCAAAAACAACTCCTTCTGAATTCTTGAGGGATGAGTAATAGCAGCATTTAATTCTTATTGCCTTATTGTGAATAAGCGGAAATGAGAATTTTGTCAATTGAGATTGGTTTAGTTTATAAGGTTTTGGACCTCTACTTGAAAGGTTTTAAAATTCGAGTCATGCTAATGGTTCTTATTGATAGGTGATCTATAAATATCACTGTCAATATTCTTTAAGACTTATGATATATCCTGACCCTAGACCAGAGCAACCTTCACTCACTTAAACTTTTATCTCTAAAAAAAAAGAAAAAAGAAATTTGCAAGAAAGAGACAAATTTGGTAAATGCAAACTTATCCAAGGCCCACGATTCTCATGAGTTTGTTGTTGGCCTTGGACTCTTGTGGGTATCAAGAGTAATGGTGGCATTTAATTTTTGGACATCCCTTGGGCGGTTTGACCAAAACCTCGGTTGCAAAACTTAGAATCTCATTAGCCAATAGCGAAGGCTTTTATATTAGGTGTAAAAGCTGTAAATCTTCCCCGGTTTATCTTCTCATTAAAAGGTTAAAAGTTAGTACAACTAATAGGTCAAAACTAGGAACTTCCTCAATTTATCTAATTGTCGATTATGGACTGGCTTTGGCCCACCAAGAAATGAGACGAGGGTTTTCTTCTTTTTTTTTTTTATCTAGCCACAAGTCTCTATCTTCGTTTTATTGTCAATGATTAATTCTGCTCGCATCTACTGACGGTAAAGGGCCAGGTGCTCCTACTGAGGTGGTTTGCCATATTTAGGATTCGAAACTAAGACCACTAGTTAAAGGATAAGAGATCCGTGTCATCTCATCCTCATCCATGTGGGTGAGACAAGGGTTTTCACTATAACTCCTTTAGCTGTGTAGGTTCTTTGAACAAGACCCTTGGGCCCAGTCCCTTGGGCTTTCGTGTCCTGGGTTGAAATCCCAATTAAGAGTCAAAATTTTTTTAAGAATCTAGATTTGAGGTTAAATTTTTTAATTTCATCAATTCAAGACTCAACATTTATAAATCGTCTCAATTTAATCCCTAATCGGATTTAACATTTTTAAATTAGATTAAATAGGAGTCTAACGGGCATGTTATATTTCCATAATTAATATTAATCGTCCAAAATATTTGAATGAAAATGACGTTTTCTTCTTCAAATCGAACATTTTTCTTCTTTTTGACTTTTTTCTTTTGCTTAATTACATTACTTGAAAATCAAATTTTAGTAGTTTTTCCCTAATGCTCTTATTTGGCCCAAATTAAAAATGTTAGACCCCTTTTTTTGACAAAATTAAAAGATTTACTACTAAATTGAGATTTTCACGAAAATTTTGATCTTTATTTGAGATTTCAACCATTAATTTGCCTTCTCTACCTTTATACTCGCAAGCTCGCAGCACAGCTGTCACTCCTAACCGCCGCCGCACTGGCAGTTGCCATTGCCTTTCAACTAGCAAAATTCCCAATCAATTGAAGTTATTGAACTATATTATATTATTCATTCATATCAATTTAATAAGCTTTTGAAATATATATAACTGGCTGCCCAAACTCTTAACATGATTTAACAAAAGAGTAGTTGGATCATAAATGAAGCTTATAATGGTACTCCTCTCTACTGTGTGTTTATCTTTCTTTATCAACCCAACTTTTGTTTTGTGGTCTCTGGCCTCTGCTCTTTGCCAGCTCTATCTAACTTCAAAGAGTCAAAACTCAAGTCCCCATCAGATTAATTTTTCCTCCTCAATTCCTACTCCTAACAACTTCTAGGCATGGTTGTTATACGAGATTGCATTGGAAAGGATGAGTGAGAAACTTATACGTAACTTGTAGTGTGATTTTATAATATATACATATATTTATATATATTTGTATTGTAGAGAGGATTCTTCATATAATGAAACAATTATCTACATTTCTAGAGAATTAAGTTATTCTATGAATAGTTTTCCTACAATACAAATTTATGTCAATACAATAAAATCACATTACAAATTACATGTAATTTTCTTCCTCATCATATCCAATCCAATTCGGTATAATAAAAACACGCACTCTCTCCCTTATATAAGTATAATAATAATAATAATAATAATAAAAGTTTATTTATAAGAAGAAAATGTCACTAGCTATATACGGTCTAGTTTAAGTATATTTCAAAGCTTGAATATCTTTTTATGAATTTATTCAATAGTTTGGGTTCTTAAAGGAATTATGTAGTACTTTGTGTTTGTAGCTAGCTTCAATACATATGTTTGGGTATTGATTGTTGAGAGAATTCACAAAGTAAATTTCGGCCGCTACCAAAAACCTGGTAGGAAATAGTAATTATGAGGGCCGGGCCACAGGCTTTTGAACGGTTCGGTTATCAGACAAGTTATCAAATAATGATCTTTTTGGGAATGACAAATATAGTTTTGAAAATAACAAATGAAAATTCGAGAACGATGAAAAGTTGAAACCTACTGTTTGGTTACGTACCGTACATATATAAAGCTTTTCCCTACTTTCATATGAAACACTTAACAAGTCTTTTAATTATTTTCCGTAAGAAATACAAGGAGAGTTGGAAATGCATGCTAGGCATGCATGTCAAGGCTTTGAAGAATTTTCTTTCTTTTTCTAATTTTCTTTGGTAGGAAAAGAAAAAAAAGAAAGATGAAATCCATTTTGCATGGAGAATTTCCAAACGGAAACTTGCTTTATATAATTATATGGCAATACAGTTAGTTAAAAACCCTTAATTAGTTTTCTTTGACAAACTCCATCACATAAATAAAAACAAAAAAGTGATCATCAAGATTAAGCATTTAATATTGTGCCGGAAAAGAAAGAAGAAGATACTGTTATATAAATTTCTATAATTAAAGAGTATGGTAATAAGAAAATGCTTACCTGTACAAAAACCAGAGGGGAGAATCCCAGATCGGGACCAAGTACTTGATCATACGCAAGCAAATGATCAAGAGAATGATCATTCTTCGCCAGCCATTCATCGACGGTCATATTATCACATTGAGCTTCGACAATACGGACGCCACCATCGTTGCACTTGATGAAAGGCCTGCCGGTTTCGGATGATCTCCGAATCCTGCCCGACGCGGTGAAGTAGAATTCCAGCCATCGAAACATGGGCTCTTTCAAGTCATGGACCGCGAGGCCCTGAATTGATTCACTTTGGAAGAAATAAACACCCTTGATGTAATGAAGCTTCATTGCCAAGTCCATGTTGGTGAGCTCGAAGTCCTTGTTTTCGCCTGTTACTTTGGCTGGCACCGCGGATGAAAGCCTATGCCCCGAAACTGGGCTTTCCAAGGCAGCTGACACCATTGTTAATTAGCTTGGATAAACAGAGAAATAAGAGATGGTTTATGTGGAGAGAATCTTGTTGCAAAAGAAATATATATATATATATATATATATATAGTTATTATTATTAGTATCCGATAACAGGAAATGATGGGGGAAAGGCCACAGAAGCCAGAAACTGCAAGGATTTGCTTTTAAGGAGCCGTGGAGGAGGCAGGTCACAGGTGGGAGTTGAATTAAAGCACTAAATTAAATGACAACATGTGATGTTATTTGCACTGCACTTACCATTTCTTGTTGTATTTTGCAAACCTTAATAACAGTACTTGTCACAAAAATTAAAGTGTTTAAGTAGTGGTAATTGCCACTTGATGTCCACTTATAGTCATTTTCTCAATTCCATTCAAAACTCTGCCAAAGAAAATTTTCCATCAAAATGAGGAAACAATAATTTTTCTTGTGCGTGGTTGAAATACAAGGTTGAGGTATTGAATTCCTCCTCCAACAAAGATGATTAGATGTTGAAATTTATGTAAGATATGTCTCGAGATTAAAACATCATTTCCCTTACTTTATACTATATAGTACCAAAAAAATAAAAGAAATATGAGGTGGAAGTTATGGCCACCTATCCTAACCAGCTATCAATTTGCCCACGTAAGTCTTGGTGTGTAAATTTATTGCACCCATTGTACACGTGGCATAGTTTTCCTTTTTGGCTGGCCAGTTATACGTTATTAGCATATATATATATATATATATATAGGATTTTGCCAACGTTCCCTGTAGGCATCCGTTAACCCATATTAAATGCTTTGAAATCACTCATCAAAATTACTTTAATTTTTGTGTTAATAATGAATTTGGTAAAATATCATTAAAATAAAATTTGTGTGACAAAAATATCCTTCTATATGTAATTGGGACTAAACTTTATCAAAAGTGTGTAAGATTTTTTTTCTAAAATCTTACTACAAAAAATTTTAAATTTAAAAATTTATCCTTAAAAATTACTTTTTTTAATAAAATTTGGGGTTAAACTTTATCAATAGTGTTTGATTTTTTTTTCTAAAACCCTACTACAATAAATTTTAAATTTAAAAGCTTACATTTAAGATCAAAACTTTTTATTAAATTTAGGGCTAAACCTTGTCAAAGAGTATTATTGTTTTAAAATATTGCAAAAACATATTTTCTAAAATAATTTTTATTTTATGAAAGAAATTAAAATGTAAAAAACTAAGGAAACTAAATAATTCTGTTTAAAGTTATCATTGTCCTTAAAGACTTGTTCTTAATTAGTGGTGTAAAGTAATTATTATTGTTGTTGACACTTTTTCTTTAAATGCAAATTTCTATAACATTTAATGCTTGTTAACGGGTGCCTAACAAATTCCATATATATATATATATATATATATATAATATACACATATAATTCCAGCTGTGTATGTACTTTTCATTTTCTTTATATTTTTCTGAAGAGAAATTATCAAATATATGGAACAAACTTAATTGTTACGTATGTGTAACAGTTTAAACATTAAATTAGGGCTTACATGATGCACCGAAAATTAGAATTTCTTGTGAAAAAAGAAATCGAGCGCGTATCTGTTTAGGTTCAGCATTATGATCATTGATCATGAGCCACCACGAGGACAAGCCCCAGCCAAACTCCCACACTTACAAAATGAAATGAACCACTAGAATGAAAAACATTTAGAAAACTAAGTACTTTTGTGATTTTTTTTAAACAAAAAATCTAAAAGCGAATGAAGAATTTATCATACAAATCACTGATTCTTTTAAGGAGTAAATGTTACGCGTGGCCCGTGGGTTTGGCGACATGCCAACCATTAAAGTAGTATTGAAGCACGTTCGTAAGCATGTACCCTAATGCAAGGAATATGAACCCCCCCCAACGTTTTGGTACCACTGGCACCTGGCAATTGGCATGAAGTGGGCAAAATTAATAATCAAAGCTTCTCCATATAATGAATGGATTAGGGAAGCTAATCAGTGTGCTGACTTACTTGTTCGTATTGGATGTTATAGTCGGTCTAATTTTATCTATTTTGATAACTCTCTACCTGGAATAGGTCTTCTATTAACCGTTGATACTATAAAGATATCTTACCTCATACTAGTATTATTTGTTTAATTGATATGATAGTTGACTGTTGAATGTTGAGACTTTCCCATCAGCAATTAATTTTACTAAGAAGATTGAAAAGTTGGCTACTTTCTTTTTTCCTAATAATGATTTGAAGCATTAATCACCATTAATTAATTAAGGATAAATATATAACGAAAAATACCTTGTGACCCGTCAGACTTGTCCCGCCTGACGTGTCACGGGATCACATGAGATCAACAAACAAAGCGTAAAACTATAGTATTATATTAGATTAGAAAAGTCAACAAATAAAGTACAAAACTGTTGACGGGACACTCATACGAGTTACTACTGACGGATCATATAGCATTGGTCATATATAATTTATTAGAAACTTTATAAGGAAGAAATTTCTCCGCAGCATGTGACTCAAAGTCATTGAATTTAATGCAAAAGATAAGTATGATTAATCGGCTTTGCTCTTTGCTCACCATAATAATGCTACCCATCTATACGAGACTATGACTACACTATACACGCCTTGGTCAATATGGTTTCCCTCTGACAAGACGAATCGTAAAGGCTATTCCCCATTCCCCAACCGTTCCGAAATTGGTTCTATTAATTGAGTAATGTCCTTCTCTATTATTCACTAATCACTATTCTCCCTTGATTTTTTTAATTCTTAATTTTTAACAAAAATATCACATCTTTTACGGTACGTAATTAAATTAAAACTTTTAATCATAGATTTAAATTAAAAAAAATAAAACAGTAAAGAGTAATGGACAATAGGAAGAATCATTGCCATTATTAATTATCCAACTTATGCTACATGACGAATCTTTCTTTTCGACACGATTTTATTTTTTATTTTTTATTTTTATTTATACAATATAATAATACAAAAATAATCATAAAGGCCATGAGGCTGGGCTAATCCCTTCTCCATCATGGGCCCAGGCAGAGCCCAAACCGGGCCTAACTTGTTTCGCAGCCTGGCCCAAATACTTGAACTTAATTCCAAAATCTTATCATATATTTGGGCCTCGGAGCAAGGTATATAAACCTTTTTCTTACGGAACAATTGCGAGAGTCTATAAAGGGTTTTTTTTTTTTAATACTACGTCGTTTTTGTGGCTGCCCTTTAAACCTTACCCTTTATTATTTTCTTCTTTCCCTGCTCTCTCTAAGGTCCTGGAAAACTGAAACCCGGCATACCTTCCTCAGATCCGGCCGTGGTCTCAGCCGCCAGCGGCCGCGGCACTCTCATCCCTTTGGGTCAGAAATTTTTCTACCCTCCTTCTTTTTTTTTTAAATTAATTCTTTCTGGTTTTCTGCTTTTTCTTCTATTTGGATTGCACTGTCTAATGCTAGATGCGGAGTTTAGTGATTGGGAAAAAATCGCAACCTAATTGATTTAACTGCTGCAATTTCTTGCATGGATTTGACCATCAATTTCATGGAAATTCGACCTGTTATTACTTGCTGATGAATGAATTGACAAGTTGTGATTTATCGGTGTTGATATTGCAATGAATTTGGGCATTTGCTCTGTTGATATTGTATTCAAGTTTTGAAGGTTATTTTTTGCTAGCAGATGAAATTCCACCCGGCAAACTGTTAAACGTTTATCCTCCTCTATAAGCAAGCGCAAAGCTAGAGGCACCGCAAAACAGAGGAAAGTCGAAAATGCACGGCCGGCCTCGCAAAGCACCCAAACCAGAAGACGAAGCAGCTTCTGCTGCCAAAGCCCAGAAGCTACGCGCCCTTCAAACTCAATTCTTCTCCTATCACCACAACAAAATGTACTTTCTTTTTCTTTAATCTTTCTCTCTTTTTAATTTTTGAATCTTTTTCTGACAATTTCTCTGATCCGGCTACTGCCATATTTGATTAAAAGATTTTTTTTTTTGGTCAGTTACACTAAGGAGGCAGTTGAAATAAGTGCCAAGCTTCTAGAGATCAATCCTGAATCCTATACTGCCTGGAACTATAGAAAACTCGCTGTTGAGTACCACCTGAGTCAGCCCGAGTCCAATCCTGACTCTGTGAAGTCCATTCTCGATGACGAACTTAGAGTGGTATGGATATTTGCACTGCTTACTTACTGGAAAGATTTAATTTCTCACTTCACCATTTAGTTGAATTAATGTCAAGTTGTCCAAAATCAATACAAAATAAAAAGATTGAGTAATTTACTTTAAATTAGTTAGGATCTGAGGGTGGCTTAACGTAAGCTATTTTGCTCTCTCTCTCTCTCTCTCTCTTGAAACTCTTTTTCTTTCTTTATATTCTTGAAGAAAAAAGAAAAAAGAAACTGTTTTTTCTTTGGAATGCATTGATTGAATAAATTTTTGTAGGTAGAGAGTGCATTGAAGCAAAATTTTAAGTCATATGGAGCGTGGCATCATCGCAAATGGGTTCTAAGCAAGGGGCATTCGTCGATTGATCACGAGCTGAGATTGCTGGACAAGTTCCAGAAGGCTGATTCTCGTAATTTTCATGCATGGAATTACAGGAGGTGACTTGAGAGTACTTTGGCTTTTCGGGTTGTCATTCTTGGTGAATGAACATTTGGAGGATTCTCATTTTTGTGTCATTCATGATTTTCATTGTGTTTCTCCTTTGCAGATTTGTTGCAGGATTAATGAACAGATCAGAACAGGATGAGTTGAAGTATACTGAGGATATGATATACACGAATTTTAGCAACTATTCAGCATGGCATAATCGCAGGTAGAACTGTTTCCTTAGCTCTAAAATGGTGTATTAGTTGTGTATATGGGAAGTGAATGCAAATTCTTCATTTGATCTAATTAATTTGTTATTTCTGTTTTTGAATTTTTTATTCAAAACAACATGCTCATTGTTGGTACTCCATATAATATTTCTCTCCCTGCTGAATATATCTGTTGATGATATATTGCAGTGTACTACTGTCCGCTTTACTTAAAAAAGGGGCCGAAGGGTTTCTCTCCAGAGAGAAGGTCTTGCCGGAGGAGTATGAGTTTATACACCAAGCTATATTTACAGACCCTGATGATCAAAGCGGATGGTTTTATCATCTTTGGCTTCTAGACCATACAGTAAAAGATGACTCTCCCCATCTTGTTTCTTCTTGGCCTGCTCATGGTTCTGACCTCCTTCTACTAGGAGATAGGTGCCATAATGCCTATGCTTTTTCTCCCTTCACAACTTTGCATTCTGACTCAGGGTCACTTCCTCTTGTTCTTTACTTCAATCAATCTGTTGAGGGTGTAAGCTCATCTACAGTTGCCATTGAATCTGGATTTAGTAGAACTGAAGATCTTATTTGGAAACCACTGTCAGTAAGCAACTCTCAAGCTGCACAAGTTTGGGTAGCATATTTAAAATTTCCAACTTCGGAGGTTCAATCCACAGTGGAAGTTAGTGTTGGACATTCTAAGGGAATCATTTCCTCAAGAGGGTTTCAATATAGCTATCCTTCAACATTTTCATTTAAAGTACGTGTACAGCCTGTTGGAAGAGATTCCTCCCAAGGTTTAGTTCCAGAAAGTATTTCATGGAGGGAAGAAGATTTTAAGGTCTATGCGGAACAATCTCAGGAATCAATTCCTATAGTCTCTTTTGATCAACTTAGTATCAAGAATGATCATGAACCAATGGCATCTAACTGGCGTGCAGAGGCTATAGCTAAAGAGATTGAATGTTTTCGTGAATTGTTGTCAATGATGGACTGGTAAACCTGGTTAACTTAATCATTACCTTTTTAAAACAATTAGAAAGCAACATTGATCTTCTTTATCTTTTTCCATTTTTTATGTAGTAAAATTGGGAAGCTCACACTTGCAAGATTGTTGATGGCTTATCATGCAATGGCATCCTCATGTGCTGACAAGCTAGTTCACTTAGAAGAAGTTCTTGAGCTTTTTAGTGATTTGATGAAATTGGATCCATCACATCATCAATACTACAAGGATGAGCATAGCTTTGTCTTACTACAGCAGGCGAGTAAATTTTTCCTCCATGATTTTGTTGCTAAAAGCATAATCATTTATGCTTTAGCATTGAAATGTTATCATTTGTGAGGTTTGATATAAGTAGCCGGATACTATCTGCAACTTTTAAATGATTAGTTTTACTCATTAGGTTACTATATCCAGGCATTCTTGATGTTAGATAGTTAGATTAGTCCTGCACTGTCATTTACCACTAAGGGGGAAACAATTTTTTTGAAGAGCAAGTTGGGGAAACAAGTAGAACAGAAAAATAAGCTTAAGGAACTGTCAAATACTATATATTTGAATTAGTGATTTCTGGAGAACAAACCATTTTCACTTGGATGTTAGGCACTTAGGCATTAGAAAGTTTCTATGTGTATTTGGTCCTCTCAGTTTTTTAACAATATTTCCACCTGTAGTTATGATAAAATGTAGCTTTTCACTCTTATTCTAACCTTTGCTGTAGATTGTTAGATTTACATGGAGGCCAACTGAAAATCTTTTATTTGTCTTTTCTATAGTTGACTTCTAGGAAGGAGACTTTGCTTAAACACTGCTTTCAGTATGAGGACTCGGTTTCATTAGCTATTTGCAATCCTATCTGTCTCCGGCTGAATAATTTATCACTATCACGAATGGGAGCTTTTGAGAAGTTACTCTGGGTCCAACTATTAGATCTCAGCCACAATGAATTACAATCAATTGAAGGTATGGTACCCACACTGATGTTCAAAATAGTCTGTCGAATCAGAGACTGTTCAATAAGTTAGTACTTGAGCTGCATTAGTGTTTCTGACAAATTTTGTTTCTTGTGTTCCCTCTCCACTCCGCTAATACCCTTTTATTTTTAAAATTACAAAAAGTGTGAACAATGTGAATGTAAACTTTGCATGATGCTCCTTGCTTAGCCGTTGGTTTCCCTTTATACTTTGTCCTTTGCAAAGTGACTAGTTGTCACCTTATTACAGTCTTTTATACCAATTTAGAGTAAAAAATTTTTGCTTTTCTTCGCAAATAATACTTGTATAATATAGACTTGACTCTTTCTCTGTTGTTCTGGCAATGGAACTTAGGCTTGACTGAATGTAATTTTTCATTGCTTTTTATGGCAGGATTGGAAGCTTTGCAGCTCCTCTCTTGCTTAAGTTTGAGAAATAATAAGCTGAGAAGTTTTACTGCTCTGGAGCCTTTGAGAAAGCTTAAGGCATTAACAGTGTTGGATATCTCATACAACCAGATTGGTGAACATTCTATTGACACAACAAGATACTTGTGCTCTTCTCCTTTGTCTCATTCGGTTGGAAGCGAATGGAACATGGATGAAACTGTGATCGGTGATGTTGCTCTTGTTAATTTTTGGGAGGCTTTTTACATTTTTAAAGGTATGAACTTGAAGCAATTAGATATTGTGGGGAATGCAGTTGCTGATGAAAAATTCAAGTCAACTCTGATCAAGATTCTGCCTAAACTTAGACGGCTGGATGGTGAACTATTGGATTAATTTTCAATGTGTTACTTGGTAACTTCATCTTATATCCTCTTAGTTTTCAACCATACCCTTTTGTTGTAATATGATAATTTTTTTATTGTAACATTAGTGTTTATCGAAGAACATGTTATATTGTTAAAGAGTGCTAGTAATAGACATTGAAAAAAGTTTGATCAATTATTTTTGTACTTGGTAAGAGTTTCCATCGGCTGTAGGGTTTCATTTTGTTCACCAGAAGAAATAAAGAGAAAAACTACTGTTTGGAAGATATGCATTATACGCCTTATGTGGTTAAACGGGTCTCTCTCATCTCGACGTTCCTCTTAAAACCTTCCGATTATAATGAGCAAAACTTGGACAACTGCGAAAAATCCACTCAAGAATTGAATTTAATGGGTGAATTCCATTGATATTTCATGTTCATTGCCTACCATAAGAAACAGTTTGCCTAGCTTTGCATTTTCAGAAACTTGGATTGCACGGTATATGCTCTTAGTAATTTGTTCAACACCTTCAGCTGCATCACCATGCCATTGCCAACCCAAACTTTTCTCCTTCCGTCTCTTTTTTCTGTTTCCCTTCCCAAGGAAAATGGAGGGTGCATGTGGCCGGAATACAGCAGCAGATGAAAGTCAAAACGATGGAATCAAAAGTTATTGCATAGGATTATCAAGCATCGATGAGATTGATCGAGTAAACGCTACCCAAAATGACAAAGAAAAGGTTGAAGGCGCAGGGAACAACGCTGGCGAGTATCTGAACTGTAAGCACCTTGAAATGAAGAAATGGAGATATTTGACTGTTAAAGTCACGAAGCCATCCTCAATCCTTCTGCATAGTTTATCTGCAAATCCCAATTGCAAAATGTTAGTATAATTAACAGATGGATAAGAATGCGTTGGAAAGAGACAGAATCAGATCATAAGTTAGCTTAGGATTATCAAGTATCGAACTCTACTAACCAAATTGTTGTCCAAAGTAGCTAATTCCATTCTCATCCTCCACGTTCTTCTGTAACACGTCAAAGCATGAGCGACCTAAGACCCCGAGAAGCAGCCCAAGCAGGGCAACGAAGATAACAGCTTTGTTCATGTTATTCAACTTTGATGCCATTATAGTTTTGAGCTTTCTTCTTTTTTCACTCTTTTTCTTGGATTGACTTTCTGGCCTTCTCAGAAGTAACTCAAATGAATGGCTAAGAGATGCTTCTGCCTTTTTTGATGATCTCACATTCCTCTTATATAGACATGAACAGAAGCCGAGTCCATATGCTGAGTCATGGTTTCATTTATTATTAACAATGGTTTTCAATGATATGATTTGATCGCAGGAAGGAAGCTTTTCTGGTCAAAAGTAATGGGGTCAAGATGCATAGTATACTACCCGTCGTTCTTGACAACTAACTTGCTCGGAAACAGGGGATTTGCCAATTGCAAGTACTTATGTTTTCATTAAAATATGTCTGTTTTTAAAATAAAAAAATGAACAGACGGTTCATCTAAAGCTTGGGAAGCAAGGAGTCAACCTGTAACACCATATAATCCCAATCCTCCTGTGTTCTGAAGACTAATTGTCAACTCTAATTTTTCCTTGGACTCCAAACTTTTCATTTATGATTACTCAAACATTTTGATTGTTTCTTTGCTGACTGTTTCCAAAATCGAAACCGTGTCAGTCAAATAATTTACCCAAAATATGAAGTTCGGTGATCATTTTGGTTAGTATTTTTTTGGTACAACCACATCATCTATCCGTATCTATTTTAACTTTTAATGGTATGTGACTATGCTTTTTTAAACGGTGTCAAACCCCCAAATGAGAGGAAGCTTTCCTAAACCTATTTTCTCGACTTCATCCAACAAGCGATTGGTCATTTTGTACGAATCCATTAAGAGTCCGTTTGGTATGGGGATTTTAATCTACTTTCCCTGAAAAGTAAAGTGATGGAATCACTTTTTATGGTTTGGTTTATTTTAAACTATGGATTTTAAAAGAGTGGGAAACACTTTCTTTGGTTTGGTATATTTAGAAACTAGAGAAAGTGGTGTTCTATTGGAACCACTTTCTCACATATGAGAGAAAGTAATTCTAAGAGAGGGAGGTGAGAAAATGATTTACTAGAGACTGATTCTTTAGAATTACTTTCTATGGAATCACTCTTCCTAGAATAATTTTCTAAGAAAAGTAACAAACGGGCTATAATTTTCAACCCTCAATGAGTTTTTGAAATTTTGGTATTTGTTTTCATGGTCACTTTCCCTTTTTTTCTTCTGCAATCTTTTCAATCTTCTGGTGGGCGATTGTCTGCCGTGATATCTGCAACTGCATGTTACTACTTTATACGTGTCTATCATGTTATAAATAAATAAATTCAGAAAATTGAGAAATACTTTGACCAACTCTATAGCTAGAGATATGAGCACGGAGTACTACTAATATCATTTATGTTCTACGCAAAGAATACAAAAATTGCTACAAACCATTTTCAAGTTTCATGCTTGGAAACATCCATCATATACTCTGACATTCTTAAAATGGATTTTTTTCGGTATAAACCCACCGGTATCCAGAGTCAAGCCAGCTTAAAATGGATTTTAAATATTCCCATATATGCCTTAAAATTAACTTCCCCCCTTTTTGCTTGGTTCTCTGTTGAATTAGAAAGAAAGAGATATTGGTATGACAGCTTAGTTTGAACGTGATCATAAGAGCTTTATTCAGTTAAAAAAACCCAATGGGACCCGTTCCTGAGAATTAAATTTAGGCTATAGATTGAATCTCATCAGGTTTTCATGTTCTTTTGAAGCTATATATACTGATAAATTACTGAACATTATGGTGGATTACCCTACTCTTTCCCTTGTCAAAACTTTGGTCTCGCTGCTCATGTCTTAAGCCACCATGACCAATCAGTATACGTTTCCCATTCCCAATCAATATTGTAGCATTTCAAGAATGGGCCAATGCCAGCCAAGTGAAATCTCTATATTTCAAGGTCTTTGTGGTTCCTCCCTTTGACGTGAATGTTGCTGTTTTTTATTTTGGGCGGGATAATTAATTGATTTTTATTACCCAAAAAGAAGTAGAGAACTGCTTACTCAGTCCCTACAATTGGCTAAAGCCAAACAACAAAAAACACAGCAAAATGAAAATCTAATTCTACATGGTATCGTCTAGGCCCCATTTCTCACAGAAGGCCCTATAACATGGTCATCAGCAATATTTTCCAACCATGATAATCTGAATCTTAATGCTTTCACTATGCTGTAGCATCTGCTCCCTATTATGAGTTTTTGTACCAAAAGCCCTATTTTTCCTTTCATTCCAAATCACATAAATGTAAGCATTAAAGGCAATTCGTAAGACAATGGAAATTAAAGCCTTGCCCTTCAATCTTTGCTGCCCCCATTGCAATTCACCTTGCCTATCAAGCCCACTTACATGCAGAACATCCTCCCAAATTTCTTTGGTACACTTGCGAGTGAAAAATAAATGGTCTATTGACTCATCTTCCTGTTTACAGAAATAACACAAGGCATCCTCTTGGGTAAAAGCCCCCCAAGACAGAAGTCTTTTTTTGGTGGGTAACCTGTCAAGAATTGCCATCCAGGCAATTATAGAATGTCTAGGGATATGGAATTTGAACCACACCAGTCTATGCCAATCCACCTTCTCCAGTCTATCCCTACACATTGGCAGTATTATATTTACCGGCTGATTGTCTCCATGTATCTCTCCCATCAATATGCTGGACAAATCTAAGGGCTAGTTGTCTTAGCTTCAATAATTTCTTCAATAATTGCTGTTTTAATGTGTTTTGAAATAGAACTTTTATGCGAGCGTTGACTGACCCTTTGCTGGTATATGTTCATATTAGTATCCAATCTTATATGCAACGACGATCAGATCAGAATGGTAGTTAAGCAAGTTTGTTCATAACTTCATGGCTAGAAACTTGAAAAGAAGAAACAAGACGATTGCTTTCTTAGGTGATCTGAACAAAAAGATTCAGGATAACTGAAAGAAAAAGGAATGTGAATAAGCTTAAATCTTATGATTGTGTTTCATTTGATATTGCATTTTTTCTTTTCCATTGCAATTTGGAACAACTTGACAACCCTGTTCAGTTTCCCGCTATCCTTTGCCTACCAGAAAGGTAATAGACTGGTTGGCTTTGGTGTTTGTTCTCTGAAAATTCAAGATTGTGGATCATCTGTTGAGCTTTCTTCTGCTTCCGAGTATTTCCATTAAAAAGTTTGTGTTTCAAAGGTGCTGAAATTTACAGAGGATTGTAGGACATTGATGAGATTGATCGAGTAAATGCTACCCAAAGTAGCACAGACATTGTAGAAGGCGCAACAAGCAGCACTTTGAAATGAAGAAATGGGGAAATTTGACTACCAAAGTAACAAAGCCATCCTGAATACTTCTTGCCACAGTCTCAGCAACTTTATCTGCAATTTTCAGATTAATTGCAAAATATTAGTCCAATTTGTAATGGGAAAAAGGGAATCCACATTGACATATAGTTTCTGAGAATCAACAAGAATTTCAACATTAAAACTTACCAAATTGTTGTCCAGGGTAGCTTTCGTTCTCCTCCACATTCTTTTGCAACCCATGGACATATGTACGGGCAACGACTCCAACAAGCAGCCCAAGCAGGGCGTGCAAAAGTAAAGCCTTGTTAACGTTATTGTTCAACTTTGATGCCATTCTACTTTTTGCTGCAAATTTTTTCACTCTGTTTTCTTTTACAACTTTCTTCTTGACTTCTTTGAAGGCTAAAGCAACTCTCTCTATATTAGAAATGAAGATGACAAGCTTCTGCTTTTCCAAAGCACCTCATAGTCCACTCATATATCCGATCAGAAACCGAGTTAATTTGCTGAGTCATGCTTCATTTCATAATTTTTAAATGATCTCTCAAGTGTTTGCAGGAAGCTTCTTCTTTGGTCAAAAACTGGAAATGGGGAATTGGAGATTCTTCTCGGCCTTTCTTCTCTGACTCCCTAACAAATTGGTGATTTGCCATAGAAAAACATTTTTTTTTGTTAAGCTGTACTAAGACTTGAGATTAATGTATTACTACTTATCTATCATTACAATTTTTCTGTCGTTTAAATATATCAGTAATTAGGAACCAGATTTGAGTCTTGCAGAGCACGAAGTCAACCTCGAAACAGAATCATATGAAATTAATTAACTATTTTATTTTTGAAGAGTATGTTTTCAGTTGTATGGATTCCTTGGACTCCAAACACCTTCTCCCTCTGATGTCGAACATGTCATCTTGAAAGGCTACGAAGATTTTGCTTTGATCAGATGAATAACTACTAGTATTTACTTGTAGATTCCTCGCTTTAATGTTATTGACCATGAAAATATGTCAAGATCAACATTTTCCAAAGGAAAGAAATTGTGCCTGCAATTTTCTTTTAGCTTTTCGGTAATAGAACCAGAAATATCATGAACAAAAAGGATTTTAGTATCGTAAAACAAAGCAAGTAAAATTAAAACATATACTTCGAAAAAGGAGGAGAACCGATGGGCCACAGTTTGAAAGGAGAAGAAAAGTTTAATCATTAATCTCACAAAGCTTAATCAGTTCTTTCCATAAGAACTTGACAAGTCAAATTTATTCCACCAATACAGTAATGTCTTGAATTGGTATTACTACAAAGGCTAATTGAAGACTCCTTGCATAAATGCAAGCCAAAATGGCATAGACATGAAAGGCGGTGGCTGCAGCACTGGGAGGCATCTAAACTGCAAACATTTCGCCAGGAAGAAGTGGAGCAACTGGATTGCCAATGCCCTCAATCCATCACTTATGTTTCTTACCGCCATGCCTTGTCGTTGACCTGCAAATTTCAACCCATATGAAGTGAAATTCTGGAAGTCAATTCAAAGACTAATGTTCGGTTTATCGTTTATATTATACTCACCCAAGTTCATCCTGAGGTAGCCTTTGTTCTGTTCCGCCGGATTATTACCTCCTAAACCATAAAAAAATGTGTTGAAGGTAACATAAAAAAGCACCCCAAGCAGAGCAGAGAGATAAATATCCCTGCTCCAGCGATTCAACTTTGATGCCATTACAGACTTTTTCTTCTAAACTTATCTCTTGAGCTATTCTGCTGTCCCAGATGATCAATTTAACAGTAAAAGATGAGAGTTGCAGCGATTCAAGTATTGACTCAAGTGGGAAAAATAAAGCAGCCGAAGCTTATCTTTTTGTGGTCGAGAAACAGTCAATTTTCTTAGTCTTCCATTATTAAGTACTAACTGCGTGCTTTGCATGATTCTACATTTCTACTAGTCAATAAGCAACCAACAACAGACAGCTGAAAAAGGAAGAGTAGACTTCTATATTACTTTAATTAACCATTTCAGATTCATACACACGTTTTTCTGCCTGATTCAGCTACAAATCATGTAGGAAATTTGGTAAGAATTAATTAACGTCAAAAACAATGATGATGGGAGAAAGGAGGAGGACCCAACTACGAGCCCAACCGGTCAAGGGCGGTGCGAGCGACGTTGGAGTTAGGCTCCACCTTAAGAGCCTCCTCGAAAGCCGCTTTAGCTTCGGCTTTCATCTTCTTCATTTCATAGCACTCTCCCAACAGACAATACGTCTTGACGTTATCCGCACTCAGTTCTACAGCCTTGGTCAAATCATCGATCGCCGAATCGACTTGGCTGCCGCGCCGGTTCATAGCCATCTTCAACTCTGCGCGTTTAAAAAGCGCATCGCCTCTTTCTCTACCAGTCAACGACTTGGCAGCGAGAGGGGAGAGAGCGAAGTCGAGGGAGTCAAGGGCGGAGGTCTTGAAGCCCTGGAGGTCAAGAGCGAGGGCTTTGAGGATGTAGGCAGCGGCGTCTTTTGGATCGAGGGAAATGGCCCTGTCGGCTTCGGTTTCGGCTTGTTTGGCTAAAGAGGTGGTGGAGGAGCGGAACTTGGAGGATCTCGCTTGAGCTAGAAGCTGAGCTCCGAGGACGAAATGGCGCTTGGCTTGGAAATCAGCCCGGTCCCGGTAGCGAATTTTGGTGAAGATCTTCTTGGGGATATCGTGCATAGCGAGGAACATGAAGATGGTAGCGAGAATAAAAGCGGCCTGCATAAGAAGATCAGTCCACATCTTTATTCGACTTTAGAAACTTCAGAAAATTAGGAGGAGGAGGTTTTCCAGGGGATCGAAGATGCCGGTTCGTTCGGGATTGATCACACAGGGCGGTGGTTAGATTGGCCGTCAAATTTGTCGACTCGGAAGTTTATTTCTTATTGCTGAACGAACTAGGATTCTAGGAAGTAAAAGGGTACTCCCGAGTCCCGACGGAGAGTTAGCCTTAAAGGGAGATTTGGGCTTCTCTTGTTTGTGACCAATCTCTAATTGGGTTCAAGGTTTGGGCTTCTCTTGTTTCTGACCAATCTCTAATTGGGTTCAACATTTGACGTGTTAGGCCAAGGCCATAAATATCATATCCATTTGCCCATACTTAGGCCGCTACCATTACTAGAGGAATTTTATTGTTATTTGTTTGATTATAACAGCTTGTAAAAAGAAAGATTTTATATCCTCCAATAATAAAATGTTACTTTAGGACTTTTCAAGTTTTCATAAAATTTTATAATAGATCTTATTACATATAATTATTTCATATATAAGTCTAAATTTGTTCAAAATTTAACCCTAAGTTTAAAAAAAAAAGATTTGTAGGTTAAGTCTTAAAATTTAGGATATTATTAGTGTAGAGTTTCAGTAATTGTAGAAAATTTTTCGAGTTCGTAAAAAAAAAGAAGTAAAAAGTTTTTTTACTTAAATAATTATGTATGTTGTAATATATTATAAGGTTTTACAAAAATTTTAAAAATTTGAAGTATCGCTTTAGAGGGTGCAAAACTCCTCTTTTACATGTAGTTCAGATCAAATTTTAACTCATGAAAGTTATCCCCTTTTAATAGGCTTAATATACAAATTCAGATCAAATTTTAACTCATGAAAGTTATCCCCTTTTAATAGGCTTAATATACAAATTCGCCCCTGAACTTTGGCCAAAAAAACAAATAAGCCCTCGAACTTTTAATTTGGTCAATTTCACATCTGAACTATCAATTTTGGTCAATTTCGCCCTCAATTTGATGGAAAACGCTGACAAGGCTAACAGGACCGTCTACCCTGCCATGTCATCATGCTGACGTGGAATTTTTTTTTCCACGTGTATGTGGGCCCCATTAAACAGTAACAGGCGGAATTTTTCCCACTGCTCCTTTTTTTATTTTTTGCTAAAAAAATAAAATAAAGAAATATTCGTTATAGCCTTTATAAACTGGCTCTCTCTGTCGGCTGCCCCAACCCTCCCTTTGTCTTTTTCATCCATTTTCTTCCCCAGTCAACATTGTTGAAGTCCATCCCTGGCTCTATTCAATGTGTAGTAGAGGAAGAAATTCTCTTGTCAGCTTCTCCCAAACTGAGTTCAGCTATGACGGTGAAGAAATTTGTTGCAAGTGTAACAAATTGGCTCCAAGGGAAACGGCATGGACAGATGAAAACCCTGGAAGGAGATTCTATGGGTGTGTTAATTTCAAGGTAGGTTGTTTGAGATATTTTTAGAATTTTGTTAAATCTATTTGTTTATTTTTTTTGTGACCATTGTTTGATCATATGGATTTGAAGGGTGAAGGCTGCAATTTTTTTAAGTGGTATGACAAAGCCATGTCTAAAAGAGTTAAGCAGCTATTGGTGGCTTTTCGAAACAGTGAGAGAAGCCTCTGGCAAGAGAATGAAAGTTTAGCAAAAGAAAATGAAAAGCTTAGAAGGCAGATTTTAAGTTTGGGTTTGAGAGTTGATGATGTTGGTTCAACAGGGAAAAGCAACAAAGAAAGCGCTGGTGAAATTGCAAGCTTACAGAGTACTGTTCACGAGCAGACACCAAGCACAGAGGTTGAAAATGATGAGATGCTTCAGCATTTGATACAGATGACATATGAAATGGAAAAGTTGAGAAGTAAAAACCAGAAATTGAAGCATAGGCAATCTTATTACAAAAAGTCAAAACAGATATATAAGTGGATGTTAGTTATGGTTCTAGTGTGTGTTTTTGTTTTTGTTTTTTTAAATTCTAAGACAAGCTCTAATGGCATTGGTCTTTTATCTTTGCCATAGACCAATTTTCGATTAACTATACTATATTATATAAGTTTATGTTATGTTGTTCACAGATTTAGCTTCATTATCTGGTTTATATGAAAATGAAACTATGTACCTAATTGTTATTAGATGGTTTAGGTATTCATAATATAACCTGGAATAAAATAAAAAAAATTGATCAAATATTCAAACAATATAATTGAATCTGTCATTCATCATAATTGTAATCTGTCTTTACAATATATACTTCCAAAATGTGCAAAAAAAATTCATGACTTCACAATCTGGCCACCTGTGCTAAAACCAAAAAGTTCCAAGTGAGCACCTGCATGCCAAAAAGTTCCAGCTAGATGCCTCAAAGGCTATTCACTAAAACCAAAAAGTTCCAACTCTGTTCTAACATCTCAGGCTAGAATATACAAATAAAGATTAAAGTCATTTTTTCATCTTGACAGATTCTTGTGTACTGATTGGATTTTCTTCAACCTTTCGTTTCCTTTTGTTTGAAGCCAGCGTAAGAGAAGATTGTCCTCCTGAAGTTGAATTGCTTAGTTGTTTAGTCTGTTTTCCTTTGAACCCTGACTGAAAAAAGGAAGAAAGAAAGAAAGAAAGAAAAGTCAGAAATTAGTTGAATTTCTTCATGATGTTGAAATTCACTATCTTGATCAGTTGACTTTAGTTGCTTACATAAAAATTCTGCTCGCCAGTTTTTAGGTTGGTGTACAAGCCATAACCTTTGATTGAAGGTTTCCTAAACCTAACAGGTCTGGTCCCTGCTACAGTCATGTTACCTTTATCCTGGCCATCCTCTCCAATTTTTGTATTACTGTTTGAAGCTGAAACTGTCCCTTTTGAAGATGAACCATTCTCCTTTGAAGTTGAACCCTTCTCCATTATACCCAGACCCTTTTTAGTTGGTTGCTGTTTTGAAGCAGCATGGGTTTTAGAGACTAAATCAACTTCGATGGTCTGGCAAGCAGAAACAGCTCCAGTGGTCTTTGACTTAGAAAAAATTGAAGCTCTTGAGGCATTGAACTTACTTGAAGTAACTGGAGTAGTTTTATCCTTGACACACATCATCACAAACAAGAAAAAGCATTAAATACTAATGACAACAAGTCAGTACAAGTAACTAGTTAGAATGCAATTAACTTACATCATTAGCCATACAACCCTTACTAGGACACCGTCGCTTATTATGGCCTTGTACACCACATATTGAACAAGTCATAACGCTGCCTTTCCTCCCAATGGCAACAACTTTCTTTTTTGGTTCATCTTTCCGCTTCCTCCTATTTTTCTTAGGTCGTCCACGCTTCCTTGTAGTAGTTGTTGGTGGAAGAATAGGCTCATATCCTATTTTTGTCCATTCATCAGCTCCATTAATAGGCTGCAAACTGGACTGATATGCCTTCATGTAAGTTTTTTTACTGTAACAAGTATGAAGGTATTCATCAGGGTTTCCACCTTTGGTCATTATTGCATAGCAGGCATGTAGACAAGGGATACCAGAAATTTGCCAATATCTGCAACTACAAATTCTTTTATCCAAGTCTACTACAAACTGTTGTTTCCCCTTTTTAATTTCACAACCATCATCACCATTCCATACCATGCGCCACTCAACTGCTTTATTCTTCTGCTCATCAAATTTTTCTTTAATAAGTGGACCATAATTCTGTTTCCATGAAGCAGCAAACTGCCTTTTCTTAACTATCCTTGTCACAAATTTTTCACAAATTTTAGCTCCCTTCTAACAAGCTTTGAATAATTTCTGATTGCTTCTTTGAACTCCTTGCCATCTACAAAGACCATCCCAATAGAGAAATGAGGATTTGCATTGCTGTTTTTAAACTTTGGGAACCTGCTCTTCCTCCTTTCAGCATCGTCATGCTTTTCATCTTCATCACTGCCTACCAAACTGCCAAAGTCAGTAGAGTCATAATATTCAGAGTCATATCCCTTGTCAACCGCTTCCCCACTGGCAGTTGCTGGTTTTTCCTTGAAAATATCAGTTAAAGGGTCTTCTTCATCATCACTTACCCCTTCAACATGAACAATTTGTTGGCAGGTTTGATGCTTTGCTTTTCTCCCCTTTCCCAGAAACTGTCTCAACTTCTCTCGACCTTCTTGAAGTTCTTCATCAGCCTCTCCATCACTCAAATACCTAACATCCACTAGGTAGACATCTTCACCATTTCGCTCGTCACAATCTGGCTCTTTTGCACACTTATCTTTCTTCTCAACATTTTCTTGATCAGTTGCTCCAACATCACCATCAGTTGCTCCAACATCACCATTAGTAACTCCAACATCACCATCACTTGCTCCAACATCACCATCAGTAGTTCCAACATCACCATCAGTTGCTCCAACATCACCATCAGTAGCTCCAACATCACCATCAGTTGCTCCAACATCACCATCAGTTGCTCCAACATCACCATCATTTTCTTCAGCATCCTTATCTTGACACGCCCGGACCTAATCCGCACGTGTCAAGTTGTATAATTATGAATTTGTTGTCTTGTTAAAATAACAAATTGAACTTCTCATGGATGTTTCAAACTTCGTTTAGCTCAAATTCAAGCTCAAAAACCCTAAATTTGAAGTCCGGGGATGTGGGCCCCACTTGGGAATCGAGAACCGGGGCAATTGGGCTGAGTTGACCGGAGTCAACAATTTTAATGTTGACTTCGGCGCCGGACCCGTTGAATTTAAAGGGGTCTCAGATGGCCGAGACCCCCATTTCTCACATTTCCTCTTCTCTTTCAATTCTCTCCGATTTCTTCTTCAATTCTCTCTGAACCAAGCCTTCAATCCCTCTTCAAACACTTCATTAATCATCAATATCAACTTCTTTTGCCATCTTAAAGATCAAAACATCAAGATTTCTAAGGAAATCATCAAATCTAGAAATCTGGAAACTTGGCGACAGTTTGTTCATCAGCCGATATCTTTTGATTCAACCGTGCGTTTTGGCTGAGAATTTGGTATGTTGTTCTAGACTCATCAAGCTTTAATTTGATAGTTTATACGCTTGATTTCATGGTCTGAGCTAAGAGAATTTGATGATTGAAGTTGAGATTTCTGTTTTGTCCGAGTAAAGTCAACTCTTGATGTTTTGATCCAAAATTCGAGCATGATTTGTTGTTTGATTCAGTTCTTGAAGCTGTGAATTCATAGATCATGTGTTTAACTTGCTGTGTTTCAATTTTGGTGCGGATTGGTGTTGAATCGAAGTCAAACCGAGCATGTTTTGGATGAAAGGCCGAAACCGGCCATTTTTTGGGCTAGGTCCGGCGCCGGACCTGGCAGGTCCCGCGCCGGAGACTGCCAAAATCCAGGATTTATCCCGAATTTGACTCACTCCCGCCCGGGAGTGAGAAACTGTCGGCAAGGGGTACTGTAGCACCAGGGGTATTTTGGTAATTTTGCAACCCTAGACCCCATTTGACCCCAATTGACTCCAATTAGCTCCAATTGACTTCTGGACTTGTCAATTTTAGACCGAGACCTTTAATTGGTGTTGATTTATGATTTGAACATTGGTTGAATATTTTATTAATCAAATTAGAATTTAATTTGATTATTTAGGTACGTGATCGTACGAGATTTGGACCGGTAGCAATTTGAGCCAAGGCATATGTGGGTAATCGGGGAGTATACAACTCTCCTCACTAGTGAGTGGCTTGGATTATATTGGTTGACCATTAAGGGTTAACCGTTTGCAAATTTATTTATAAATGTTTTATTAAATTGTTTATATGTTTTGGGGTATGAATTGTCCACCCTCACACACTGAGTTTATAAATGATTTGAAGGGTGGGAACTTCAATAAATTGATATTATTGATATTATTGATTATTATATGGGGTATGATACCCCTGAAAAATATATGTGGTAAATTAGTAGTGGTGGTGGACTGCGGTCCAACAGCCAGCAGTTAATAATATGGGGAATGATACCCCTGAAAGATTAATATTATTATTGAATTTTTTTATATGGGAAACGATATCCCTATGAGATGAGAAATTTAACATAGTCCTCGGGGCTCCAATATGTGGGAGCGTGGACCGAGTTGAGATGCATGAGTGTTACTCAGCCGTGGACTGCCTATTGAGGGGCACGGTGAGTCGCTCCTGATTGCGAGAGGCGCGTAGGGAAACTCGCCAGGACTTCGGTTGCTGTTTTCCACCACAGTGTGGCAAACGTCAAGGGAATGGGCCAGAAAGTAAAGTAAAAATATTTTAAAAGTATAAAGTAACCCTTGACGGTCCAGTGGATACCCCAGTGCACGGGTATACCTTATTGGGACGATTTCAGATGCCAGCCCTTATGTAAATATTATTATGGATTTGATATTTGATATTTGATATTTGATTTGGTGTGGGATTTACTATGTTTCAGTAAAGGATTTATTAAATTGATATTTGGATTATTTCATATCCCCAGCCTGAGGTGATCGGTCCTTATAACCGAGTCTCTCACTGGGTACATGTTTATGTACTCACCCCATTCACTTTTGTTGTCAGATCATCAGTCTTTGGGCGGCGGACGTCCTAGTGGCCAGTGATCCCAGTTTGTCTCTGTGGACACGATTATGTAGGTGCCACCTCATTTTGCTTGTGTTACTTGGCTCGGAATATTATTACATCTTACATATACATTTGTGTATTTATAAATAATAATTTCCGCTGCATTGAAGTTCCGTAAGATGTGATATTATATTTTAAACATTTTGAATTATATTACCCATGATATTATTGCATGATTTCATATATTGCTCGAATATCCTTTATTTTTAAAGCCTTGTATCATCTTGGTTGCCCGCCTGACGAGGCACGCATCTCGAGGTGGTACGGCGGTTGTCACGTGGCCGAGCCTGCGGGTCGGGGCGTGACATATCTTGTATTTCATCATCTAACTCTTCTGGTAACTCTAAACTACTACCAGCTAAACCACCAACATTTAATACATCTCTAAATGCCTCAGTTAAATCTGCACTATTCAAACCTTCATTTACTGCTTCACCAAATCCTTCATCCACATTAAATTCCTCTAAGGCAACACCATCCATATTGGACACCGTACTGCCAACAGCATGATTTTCCTCATCTGTTGTTGGTTGACCATTACTTCTGCTATCATTTATAATTGGTTCTGCACTAAGCTGCACATTCATTAAAGATGGTGCGGGCTCTTGCATGTCAGGGTTGTCAACATCATGCTCAACATACACACTAATTTCTCTATGCTTTAACCACACATCCAACATGTCTATGGTAGTTTCATCATTCCATACCAGTCTAATACCATCATCAAAACTACCACAATCAGGATCATAAAAGTATATCCTAGAGAATCTATGGAACTTTAAAGTTCTATTAACTATACCTTGGAGCTCAAAGAGTGACATTGTTTCTGGGTCCTCACGACCCCTAATCCTCACCCCACCAACATATCTCAAATCAGGATATCGAACAAATCTGCCTCCAGCATGAACAACCATAAATGTGCTTTCACCATCGTCAGAGTCAGAGTCACCATTGTTCATCTATGCATGCATAAATATTACAATATTAAAACCATGACAGTTTATAACATTTTAAAGTATGTTCATATAATATTCAGTGTAAAAGGCATACACTGTAGAATAATTTTCCACAAAAAGTGACATAATGGACCTAGGGAGCTTGGGCAACAACACATGTTCAGTCAATGGCAGACATAAGGGACCACTAAATTGGTTTTTATGGGAACAATACCTAAACCCAGTGACATCAAACCAAAAAAGCTCAATCTGGAAACACAATACCCGACAATAAACCCTTATAACAGTGATTAAGTCCCCTAAATAAAAGATTATGAACCGTAACCCTTGCATTTTTTTTAACAAAAGTAGATTAAACCGTAAAGCATCACTAACACCAAAAAATTTTATTTCTTATCCCTAAATAATACCCTAAACACTGATTAACCCAAAACCCCCGAATCCCTACAACCCAAATGTCGAAAACTTTATCACGAAAAAAGAACTGACCTTTTCGTACCCTGATCGTCCTTGATTCACTCCAATCAATCCAGCCTTCTTCTTCCTTTTTGCTTTCGTTTTCAGATGGAAACAGAGAGCCAAGAGGACTCGTGAGGGAGAAGAGTCTGCTTTGAAACGTCCCTTTCAAAAATTTTTGTAACTTTTATTTTATTTTTTTAGCAAAAAAAAAAGGAGCAGCGGGAAAAATTCCGCCTGTTACTGTTTAATGGGGCCCACATACACGTGGAAATTCCACGTGGAAAAAAAATTCCACGTCAGCATAAATGTGATGACATGGCAGGGTAGACGGTCCTGTTAGCCTTGTCAGCATTTTCCATCCAATTGAGGGCGAAATTGACCAAAATTGATAGTTCAGATGTGAAATTGACCAAATTAAAAGTTCGAGGACTTATTTGCTTTTTTGACCAAAGTTCAGGGGCGAATTTGTATATTAAGCCCTTTTAATATAAAACATCAATTGAAAATTGGGTTCACTATATTTTGACAAGTGTCCACAAGATAATTTGGGTATTAATGGATTTGTGGGGATATTTAGGAGATTTTGATACTGATGCTAGGGGTTATTATGTAAATTAATGTCTATCCTTTGGTAATTCTATAAATTATTGTCTACCATTTGATAATTTAATAATTAAATAAAAAATTGGGGTTATAATGGTATGTCAACTTAATTTTATTGGACAAAAGTTATCTAATGATATGTATGATAATGATGATGATGATTGTAAAGAAAATAATTGAAAAAAATATTTTTACTAATCACATAGTCTCTAATAAATAATTAAATATCTTAATTAATTATCAAAATAATAATAAAACCAACATTTCAATCACATATTTATCCATTAAACACCCTTAATAACGAAATAAACATCTAATCTCAACGAAAATACAATTATAATTCCATAATTATTAACCAATAAGTACAACATAATAACTAACTACCAACAAAATTAACCCCAAAAATTTTCTTAAAAAAAAATAACCCCAAAAATAATTTATTTTATTGAAAGTTGTCTAAGCATTTTTCCCATGTAGGAAAAAAAGAAAGAAACAATTGTTCGAATATTTAATTGAATTAACATTGGTGAGGTCTAATTTTATACCATAACATCCAATTGATTTTACTTTTTTTTAAAAAAAATTTCTTGTTTTGTTTGGGGAGCTATTTATGAGATGTTATACCTACTTAGGTATGTTTTTATGGATATTGTTATATAATCAAGCTGTTAATATGTTTTTTATTAGATTTCTGAGAATTCATGGTAAGATTAAAAATTAAAATGGATTGTTGTGATTTTTCCATTATTAAAAAGATGATAAATTACAAGAAAATTTATAATTTTGGTAAATAATTTACATTATATCAATTTATAACAATAAATAAAAGTTTTTCCTAATCCTGTAAGCTGAAATCTCAAATCAGATCCTAACGTTTCAAGAAAATCTCAATTTAGGTCCTATTCTTTCAATTCGGTCAAATGAGGCACAAATGTTTGCGGGACGGATCAAATAAGGCCCCAGTGTCAGTTTTAACTGTGCTCGGTTAACACGTGAATAGGTGAGTGCATCACATACATTTAGATCATGACACAAGTGTCTCGTCTTATTGGATTAATTGATCTTAATTGTTAAATTTTTATTAGGCAAAATGCTCAATTTGGGGCCCACCTTTTCGATTTTGCTCGATTTGGGGTCCAACTTTTTAATTTGGTCAATTTGGGGTCCAATGTTTCAAAATCGACTCAATTAAGGGCCCGCCGTCAATTTTAAAATTGTGTGAAGTGCAATCGCCGTTAAAGTTAACGGCATCAGCAAAGGTTAAACCATTATTTGACAAACTCAAAAAGGTTAGGCCCTTTTTTGGGATTGACAAAAATTTTGACACTATCTCTAAAATACCACACATGTTTTCTCTCTCTAAACTTAAAAAACCCAGCAAATGAAAGAAAATCCAGAATCCGGCAAAGTCTCTACCTTTGATCGCCTTTGACCGAAGTTGTTGACCGCCGTTAACTATCGTTGACAGCCAATAACGATTTTGATCAAGCCCAAACTTTGCAAATAGTTTCTTTTGGACTTCCTGAATGTGAATTGAACCTTAGATTTCTCAAAATTAGCTTGAAAATTTTCAAAAATCTTTATAAAAATCGTAGTTTTCAAATTTCGATCGGGTCATTTCCGCCGTTGGATGAAGTTGGTTTTCATATATGTTATTTTACGAACCAAGATCTCTCTTTTCACCGTTGGGATCGAGATAAATCCTACTGGAGCTTCAAAACCTATAATCAAAAGGAAAATGGTAGAGTTTTTTTCCAAAAATTACAAAAAAGGGCCCAAACTTTTTGAGTATTCCAAAAAAGGGCCCAACCTTTTCGAGTTTTACAAAAAAAGTGACTTTAACGCACCTAAACTGGTACGTGTAACACACTCGCCGTTTAAATTGACAATGGGCTCTTATTTGAGCCGATTTTAAAACGTTGGGCCCCAAATTGACCAAATTGAAAAGTTGGGCCTCAAATCGAGCAAAATCACAAAGGTTGAGTCCCAAATTGAGCATTTAACCTTTTTATTAATATAATTTACTTTTAATCTTTTTAAATCCACATTCCGATTGAATTTTCACCGTTTGTTGTCGTCACATCGCCATCATTGACCGGCGTTGAGCCGTTGACCACCTAAACATGCTCCAATGAACAGGAAAAAAAAAAGAGGGGGAAATCAGCCATTCTCCACCTCCTAAACATGATTCTAGTCCCCCCCCCCCAAAAAAAACTATAAATCCTCAAAAATCCACCTTGAATATGAAACTTTCAAACTCTGATCCAACTATTTCCACCATTGGATTTTCTTCTCTATTCCCATATTTTCACCGTTGGGATCAATATCACGCGAAATCAACCCCAAACTCCCAAGCCAAAAATTAAAAAAAAAAAGGAAAAGGAAAATTTTGGAGAAAAAAACGAAAGCCATGACAACAGAACATGGTTACTAGGGACAAGCCATCAGAATCCAAGCTTGAGTGGCAGCTTGAGGGTGAAGTTCTTATGTATTAAATTCAAGACAGAATGGAAGGAGAAGAACAAATTCAAAGAGAGAAACAAAAGAGAAGAAAACCAGAAAAAAAAAAAAAGGGAAAGAGAAGAAGAAAAACTTCTGTTAAGTTGATAGGTGTGGTCAAAATGCGTCGTTAATTATCCTTTTTGGGGCCTTATTTGACCTGTCCTGCAAACATTTGGGTCTTATTTGATTAAATTAAAAAAAAATAGGACCTAAATCGAGATTTTCGTGAAATATTAGGGCTCGATATGAGATTTCAGCTAGTCCTAAATGCATTGTGAGACACTTTTTGTTTTCCAAGAATGTTTGGTGCAACAGATAAAATAAAATAAGAAGAAAATTTATGTATATTTTACATATGGTTTATATTATTTACATAAATATATTTAAAATTTGAAGAAAAGTAATAATCATCTTATTGGTATAAAATGAGTTAATCCTCCTCATCTAGAGGATTGAATCGTCCCATACTATGATGACTTATTATTTTGACAATTAAATCATATAGAACTAATGTAAATTATAATACAAATTATACATAATTTTTCTATTTATCCCATTTTCACCATTTCACTAAACGAGTACGAGCGTTCAATTTTTTAATCATTATTTATAATTTGAGATATAACCTTTATTATTAATTTTTTATATTAATACCCACTAAATTTTAAAATTTTAATTTAAATAAAAAAAATCCCGAGGCGTGATCTAAGCAATTTCTAGTTATTATTATTTTCGCTTGGTTCGCAGAAGGTAGGAATTCAAGTTAAAGCCCATTCCAATCAAACCCAATTTTAAATTTTTATTTTTTTTAATAAATTGTCAAAACATTTGATTCAATTCAACGATAGATTAGCGGCAAATTTACCTTCCTTAGGGTCTCTGGGTTCATTTTTGGCCCTCATTCTGAGATCACAGCAGTAGACAGCTCCTTCCATCCTATCGCCGAATAATTGAACAATCGTCAAAACCTTTGGCAGTAGGCTCAGAAAAGAGATAGAAGAGGATGAAAAAGTTTGCAGAAAAGCAAAGCAAGGAAATGATATGTCTACGTATCTTCAAAGTCTGGTTCTAGCATTAGCTTAAGAGAGCAATAACATGATAGAATTGCTGATACAGCTTAAGATTAATAAAACCTTAGTTACAAAGAAAAATGCATAATATATCAAAGTAAATTCCGAATTCTTAAACCCTTCGGAATTTCACACTTTGAAATAGTTTATGTGGGGAGGCGGCCCCCCATGCAAAACCTATAAAAGCACAGCAACTCAGCTGGAGCTGCGCCTTCTCTACATTCTTTTATTATCGGCCTCGAGACTTTAATGGGGGTAGATCATTAACCGCCTTCCAGATGGTTAGATAACATTTCTACAGTTGCCAAGAACCAAAAAAAAAGGGGTTCGGTTAGTGAGATAACGTTACACAGCCAATAGTTGCTGCCGCTGCTATGTAGTTAAATTTTATCTCCAAAATTAGCTCAGGGTTATTTCCACTATTTCGCAGCTTGAATGGCTTCGGTTGAGGGCCACTGTCACTGCGTTCCCATCTGCATCATCTGCAATGGAGACTTGAGCAACTTCTTTAATGCCTCTACTATGTTTGCAAACGATGGTCTTTGAGCAGGTTCGCTACAAGAGACAATAAGCAAGCATCATTCGGAAGAGAAACATAGAGCTGATGTAAAAAGACCGAAGGAAGACAACAAAGTTCTGGCATTCTCAATTATAACATGAACTACACAACTGAAAACCCCACCCATAATATATTCCAACCATAACAATTAAGAAAAAAAATACTAGCTCACACTCCCATTAAGCAGTAACTAAGACATTGCCCTCTGATATATCAACATGCAGTGTATAAATTATAGGACTAAGCAGACTTACTCAGCCCAACAAGATTCCATTAGGGAAGCCAACTTTGGTGAGGTATTAGGAGGAACAGCAAGCCTTCTGTTCTGGAAAGCTACAGCACCAACCACCTAAAATTTGCACCACCATTAGACATGCAGAGAAGGGGGAAGGGCAAAAGTAAGGAAATGCATTTGAAATTGCACATCACTGACAATAATAACATGACACTAGTGGTAGAGACATACAAGGGAACAACTGGAAAGGAAAATAAGGAAACAAAACATATCTACCTGGGCAGGGCTGAGTCCACTCCAAGGTTGTTGCATGGCCACAAGTTCCCACAGGATTACTCCGAAACTATAAACATCAGATTTCTCATTCGAAGGCTCTCCGCGAAGGAACTCAGGGGCCATCCACTCAGGCTGAAAATAAAAGCAATAGAATTACATGCTGATTGTTGCAGTGTGAAGAAAGTTTTCAACCTGCAAGATTTTGATGGAAATTATCTGACTTTCTATGGAACAAGTCGACAATCATGGCGTACATTTAGCTCTAAACTACACATTGAAAAGGTTTTATGATGATCTATGTGGTTGTTGTCATTTAATAAAAAATTATGTTGTGATTTGAAACTAACCAAATTAACAAAGCAACTGTTGTAACTAGTTCACGCAGATAATTAACTATAAAGGCAAGCTCAATTACCAACTATTGATATGTGCATAAGTTAGTTTGTCTCCATGCAAGAGAAAAAGGAGTTAAAACTGAGGTCAAGTACCAGCCATTGAGCTGTGCACAAGCTAGTTTGTCTCTATACAAGAGAATAAACGGCTTATGAGCTACTTACTGTTCCTGCAACAGATTTTGAAGATATAAAGGTATTCGCTTTGAATCTGGACAATCCAAAATCACACACCTGAACACGGCATAAGAAGATGAAGTCATGCATTTGAAATGACAAATACAGAAGTTTGCAAAATGAAGGGCTCTTATTATACCTTCACGGTCCAATTTTTATCAACCAACAGATTGGGTGATTTAAGGTCCCAGTGAACTATAGGAGGATTAAGGCAATGAAGATAGTTGATCCCCTTGGCCTGTTTCCATTATAAATCACGAATTTAGATCCATAAATACAGCAGGCAGCATTAATAAATGAATGTGTAGTATAAAATGGTAAAAAATTTATACAAACCACATCCAATGCCATGCGTAATCGCCTCCTCTGATCAAGTGTTTCCCCAGCAGCTGGCCTGTGGATGAGGCGATACAGACTACCCCTGTTTAACAAGAACCAGCTCTCAGCCATACATATTATTATCTTCACACATAAACATATGTTATTACCATAAAATAAAATCAGTCGGTTTACCTTGGCAGATACTCCGTCACAATTGACAGATGAGGCTGCTTTGTAACAGCACCCATGAAGAGGACAACATTTGGATGTCGGACACGTTTCATTATAGCAACCTAAACAAGAGATGCACTACAACTTGAGCTATATAGTTGTGCTAAAAGACTTTTCCATCTCACTTAAGAACATGTAAAAATAGAGTAATTTATACAAGGCGTTTAAATTTGGATGATATGCTTGCACCACTGTAGATCATGTCAACTGATTTCAATAATTGGCAATCCGATATATAACTAGAGGAGTACTCTATCATAAAGCACCATGGTGGCACATGCAGGGATATGAACCACCAAAATACAAAATAAAATACAAAAGAAATATAAGGAATTGGGAGTGATAAGGACTGAAACAAAGAAGTGGATGTTTCTAGGACATGGGATGAGCATATCAAGCAAGCCATTGAACATGCATGTGTTGAGAAAACAAGAACCAGCCAAAAGAAAAAAGCAATGCCAACAGAACATAAATAACCATCAACATGTAAGTTCTATGCAGTACTAACCTCTCTTAAAAACTCCTTTAACTGATCGTCATGAAAATCTTGGATGGTCAAGACTTTGACAGCAACATCCTTCATGAGGAGAGAAATTGTTATTTTCTTAGAGACATGAGTCATAGCAATAAAGCAAACATCCCAAAATTAGCTTAAAGCAACCAAACAAAAGAAATGGAAAGAAAGCAAAAAGAATTGTCCCATAATATCAATCAAGTGTTTTGTACAGAAATTATCATGTTCGTAATTTATGCCTGCCTGTAACAACACATAAGAGTCTCATGTATCAACTAGTCCTATGCAGTGGTTTAACTCATTCCCATAAGTACATATACCACTTTGGTCTGGTATCAGATGACAATATTCCCCACCTCAAATTTAAAAGAACTTATGTTCATGACATAAACACATTCCTTGAGGATTGTTTTAAATCTACAATGCTAGCCATGGGACCATTCCTTAACTAAGATAATAAAACTATAAAAGACATCAAGTTATTCACCGTGCTTAGTTGGCAAAGATGGCAATGTATGCATAACAGTACTGCATTTCTGCAGCGAAATCATTAATGGGCATAAATGATGTAAGAATCACTATCAAGTCATCATCTGTGAAATTGGACACCAAGATTTTCAGTTGCAAAATAAAAATACTAACCGATCCATGCCACTCAGCACGATGAACTGTTCCAAATGAGCCTGCAAAATAAGATTAAAAGCAATAAAGTAAGCACTAACTTCGCCAATTATCTTTTGGAAGGGGGCAGATGTGAAATTTTCAAAATGGGAAAAACAGCCCACATTAAGAGGAATCAAGAGACATACCAGCACCAACGCGCTCCTTAATATGCAATTCATCCCATGAGATCTCAAGCCAGTCCATTGCAAGAGAAGGCTCAAGAGTTAGATACCTTGGGATGGTTACAGCTGAGAATCTGCCCTGATTATCAAGTTCAGCCCCTATCTCCTCCAGATCTGATTGACTAGGCAAATTAACTTTCAATTGCTTTATGGTATTTACCCCCGAGCTTCCAGATACAACCAGCTCATTTCTAAGAGTTTTCTCTAAAGCAACCTTTTCTCTATTTTCGTGTATCATTGCAATATCAGCAGTTTGAAAAGGTACCAATGATGATTCCTTTCCCAGACAGTCTTGATCAATTGGTCCATATACCGAAGCCTTGCGATTTTCAAGCAAACCATTGTCCGTCAACAGTTTCTTAATGCCCCCTACAAGAGTTTGACCTCCACTGTTTAGTTTAATTTTTAAAAAGTTTGATCTAGTTTGCAGAAATCATGCCTAAAAATTGACATACCAGAATGTAAGGGATTTTTGAAAGGAGAACACAGATTCTTTGAGCCTATAGTCTGACAATAGGATGCATTATCCATGTAAGGTTGTTGGAATTCTTTTAGATGAGAAATTTGGAATGGTGAGGGCATCGAAGAAAGGAATCCTCCATTGATAGAGGAATCTGGACCATGGATATTTCCTGGCTTCCCAACCAGATCAACTACATATTCCCTGTTAAAAAGTACATTCACCTGTGAGCAACAATAACATCAAAAAAGAAAAAGAAAATGATAGAAGTCTTTTCTTATATCCAGATATGACAAGAATACAAAGCTCAAGAATATCATAAGGGAATGCTAAGAACTAGGACTGCGTATAAAGTCTTCATTGACTTCCAACAATCTAATTGCAAAAATAAGAGCAAACAGTCAAGTATTTTACCTAAATGACTGGCGGTCATCTTCAATTTTGACAAGGCAAGAAGAACGATGATCTGCTGCACAATATTTGCATCCTCGAGCAATCCTACATGGCAAACCTATATAGTCTGCCAATTTCTGCATATTCAAAAAATATACCATGTTAGTGGAGAATTCCCAAACAGATGCCTCTGCAATAAACAATGATAAGCTATAATACATCTACATTCAAAGGGTAATCAGGCCCTAAATACACATTCAACCTCCGCAACACACAGAAACAAATAAAGTCAACACTCATGAACAAAGTCCAGCGACACATCAATCATCAATCAAGAAAGAGATGACTTATATTTGGCAAGTAGATTATCAAAATCATCTTTTTTAGAATCCTTCAAATTGTGAAAACAAGAAAAACTCCAGAAGTTTTGGAAGCTAAGGTCATATCATACAACTCCTGATTTTGTTTTAAAAAAAAAATAAAAAATCATTCAGAAAAAAGAAGAGGTATAAAAATAGGAAGAGAAAAAGAAATTGGCCTAATCCTCCATGAAGACCCAATAAGAATCAAATATTTCGAAAAACCTTGTCAATTCACCATGGCAGGCTACAAATTCCTCACTGAATGATCATGGAATAGAGAGTACTCATAACGGAGTGCTATAGTTGTGTCACTGATGCTTCTAATTCGGTTGCAATACCGATGCCCCCTGTTAAAACATTCATATATGCTTTAAAAAGTTCTTGTACTTTAGGACAACACAGTCCTTGTTACTATAACTTATATATAACAGAGGCATTTCCAATGATATAATATAACTTTTGTAACACTTTTGAGAGATCAAAATGAAAAATGGAAAAAAAAAAAAGGAAAAAGAAGAAGTTTGCCAATCCAAATCTTCATGCCCAAACAATATATACTATGAATAAAACGCTATTCCATTCCAGAAGGGTTAGAACTTAGAAGAAACCAAATAAAAGAAACAAACACTAACATGTGGATGTCTAGATCTAGCATATACTTCAACAAATTGAAAAATCTAAATCATTTTAGTACACAAGTACATTGAACAGTATTGCATCTAAGTTATTCCTATGATCCCATCCGGAACTTAGACCAAAGATGAACATCCTTTTAAGAGGACCGATGTTTCTTAAAAACAATGAAGGCCAACCCTCTTTTCCAACCTTCAGAATATCAACTAATTAAGTTACCATCTGCCATCCTGTTCTACACCCCAGGAAAGATTAAATTGCAATTACCCTAAAGGCCTAAACTTTCTTCAAATTGAACTTCTGTCAAAATACTTTTCATCTCTATACTATTCATAAAACAATAGTTCACAACTATCTCTACAAGCATCAGTAAGGCCTTGGCAAATTCTAGACCTTCTTTAATTCATATAGTCTTATTAAGAAAGCAGATCCTTAAACCACCTCTAACGTTTTTCTTTCTGTGCGTCTAGGTTGGTCTAGAAGTAGAAAGGATTGGCATGAAAAGATCCAAAAAAAGAAAAAAAAAGCCAATTTTTTTCACCTTAAACAGAATTGCACGATGCCTGCAAAGTCCCATAGAAAGGCTGCCAATGGGAAGCACGATGCACTTCTGAAAATCTCTTAATCTCCTGCTTACTACTTTCCAGCGTTTGTGAAGATCACCTTGCTCCACCGGAAAAGCTCCCCTAAACATAGAACAATTCAACACAATGAAACAAAATAAAATAAAACAAGGAAAAACAGAGAAGCAGAAACAAAAACAATACAAAGAAAATCATCAGAAAAACATAAAAGGCCCTACCCCATATAGATAGCAACAAGCTGTCCAAGTTTCTCAACCAACACCAAAGTGTTTTCCGAAGCACAATATAGCTCCTGTGCTTTATCCTCCAGCTCCTTGAGCCGTGTGTCCCCACGTCTATCAACAAGAACAACCTCCATTGATGTCTCGCTGGGGTCAATTTCTTTAAGAGAGATCAGAGGTGGTAAGCGACTTCCTTCTTCAAACTCATTACACATCAACCATAAATACGGATTCATCCCAAGAATATTATAAAATCCATCTGATATCTTATCACTATAGGATAAACAGCCACTAACCTGCAAATAACATTGAATACCAAAAGCATTTAAAAAAGGAAAAAGAAATTACTATATTAGTATGATTACTTATATTTCGGCTTGTATCCATCTAGATATTCTTTTCTTTTACCTTGTAAATTTCCACGAATGAGATAAACATAAGTAAATTCAACCGAAAATGATGAGAAAGTACCCATAGACGATTAGAAACGGTTTCCGCATCAGCAACATCAGGGCCACAATACTCTTGTAAAAGCAAGGGTTCACTTAGGAGACTTGCTTGAGAAGTAAGCCTCCTGGCCAACATAATCTGTAAATAGTAACTCTCTCTTGACTTGAGCACTAAGCTATCTTTACTCTCTTGCGCCTCTGGTTCTGGTCCCTCGACCTCTGTTGTAGCCGGCACAGGCCGCAGCGACGACGACGACGACGACTCCTCCTTAGTCCATGTATCTTTAACTCCGCTCGACAAGTTACCATCCAATGTCGTCCCAGAAAATAAACTCCCCGCATAACTACTACCGCTTGAGAACCTCAGCAGTGAAACCTGGCGATCAAAGTTACGGTCAACGCCACGGTCAGTAATGACGGTGGTGATTTCTGGTGCAGCAGGTGGAAGAGGAGGAGGAGCAAGCGGCGCCGGTGTCGGGGGCGGTGCAGGTTCCGGAGGTAACAATAACTCGTGTACTTCATCATCCGTCGTGGAAGAGAGACGCCGAGAGGACGGCTTCACGTGACGTGATCTGTCAGTAGTAGCCTTTTTTTCGACAAGCCAATCGCGGAAAGCGGCAAGCTGTTGCTTTTTGGCATGAAGCTTTTCGTCCGTGAAAAGATCTGATAGCGGAGAGTTGTTGGGCTTGGCAGCTGGCGTTGTCCTTGAGATTGACTTGTTACGGTCATTTTCAGCAGTAACGTTGAAGGTGGTGCCTGCGGCTGTAGCTGTAGGTGTAGCTGGTGTAGTTTCCTTGGCAACTTTTTTCTCGTGATCAAATAGTTGCTTGGAAGATGCATCGAACCCACGATCGGGAAATTGCCTGGGGAAGAAGTAAGTCGTTCGGTGAGGCATATTTTCCTCTCACACAGGCCTCACGAGACCACTGTCTTAACTTTTTCTCTTCTTCCTCTTCCTCTTCCTCCCCCGCACGTGTCAACTCAACTCTCGTAACTCGCTCGATACCTATTCGCTCATTCCGTACAAACAGGCTCCTGCAAATTCAAAAACTCCAAGAATCCGGAGCGCAAGCTCTGAAAAAAATAAACGAAGCTCGAACTAACGATATCTCAGAGAAAAAATGAACCAAAACCAGATCGAAATGAACAACGGTCTGTTGGCTTTTAATATAACAGAACCGAATGAAAAGAAAACAAAGGGCACAAACGGTTTTGGAAGCGAAAGCAAAGAGAGAGACAGAGAGAGAGAGGAGAGAGGTTTACGAGCTCGTTTAGTTCTTTTTTTCTTATTTATTTATGTGGGTGCAGAGAGAAAGAATCGGTGGGAAAATGAAATATTAAAATATAGTATGGTGAAGTTAGAGGAGAAGAGAAGGTTGTTGAATGAGCAGAGCGGAGACAGAGAGAGAGGGGCTAACGAGCGCGGGATGCGTCGATGCGCAACCGATGCAATGAGAGCACACGTAAATAAGAGGAGGAGAGTGGAGTCGACACGTAGAGAGGAGGAGGAACGATGCGCATCTATGCGTAGGATAGCGGAAGGTGATGGCCTTTTGGGAAGCCCGCGGGATTTCGTGATTATAAAAACTGGAACCTTTGCATAGAGGTACTGAGGTAAGGGTAAGGGCGGGGGAGGGGAGTGGGACGCAGAGAGATCATAACGTCATCGGGAAAAAGCAAATTTAAAATTACCTTAAAGCCCTTGGCTGTTGTTTCCAGTGACGGGATTGGACAGGTTTTCGGTAGCAGAGTAACGGCATGAAACGGTTTGTTGAAGAAAGTTTTAAAAATTTTAGACGGTTTTGATTTGTTGTTGTCTATGTCTTTGCTGTAAAAGGTGACGGAGCCCTTATTCTGTTTCCCCTTTATGCCTGGAAAAGTGTGATGTTGCCGAATGCCGATTAACTTTAGGTTTAGGTTTCCTAATTTATCGTCATTTGATTAAAATAAGGTTGTTGTTTAATTATCTTCTAGTATAATCTTCTTTCTCTTTTGGGGGATTTGGGAGTTTTAATCTTAGATTCTGCTATTTGACTAACGATAATCGAAGAGCTGGTCTAAACTAAAGACCAATTTGTTTATTTATCCAAATTCTTTTGACTTAAACAGGGATCAGCTTGTCGGATGCTTTTGCGGCATTTCTTGTTTATTGGAAATCGACTAGGGAAACAAAAATTGTGCAGCGTGAATGTAATTTGATAAATTTAGCATCATAGATTCAAATGCTCGTTGATCCCTTTAAAATAGTAATCCATATTTGATATATTTGAATATAATACAAAATAACAAAGTTGTGCTTTTTTTTTTCAGATTTATGCTAAATATACTAATTTCCCTTTGTTTGAAAAGTACTTTTTACCCTCCCTTAAGTTTTATTTTTTCTAAAAATAATTTATGAAGTAGAATCGGATGTTACAATCGTTTACAAAATTAAACTTAAAAGAATAAATTAGTTAACTAACGAACCACCACGTGATTAAACAAATTTAACATCAAACTTGACTCCTAGAACTTGAACTAGGACCTTCTATTTGCTACTAGGTTAAAATTTCGTTAACATTAAAATTTTCTTTCTTTATTGGTATAAATCCGCTTTTAGTATTTAGATTCTGTTTAATAGAGCTATTAACTTCGATGAGATTGAAATGATAAATTTAGATATTGCAGTGTTGATATTAAAATTTTAATGGTAAAAATAAAGTCAATGATAAAAAAATATGCATGTTGTTCGATAAGACAGACGATGATGGTAAGATGAGAGAGAAAAATTACGAAAATAGTTATTAATTATTAGAAAGATCTAATTTAATAAAAAATCCCATCAAAGTTCAATCAATGCTTAAAGCACTAGTGGAGTTTTGGTGGTGTAAAAGCTGCCAAATCATTAATCTCAACCATGTTGAAGAGCAACTTAAGCCTTCATTTGGATCCCAAAATACACCGAAATAGTGTGCCAAACAGGATCTTAATAACTACATTGGATCATGACTAATCTAGAGTTAAGCCATCGACTCTCAAGCATATTTTTCTCATTTATAAAACTTAATTCGACATTAAACTTATTCTATTTGACAAAATGGACGGTGATGAAAATTTTTTTTGTATAGAAGCTAACGTGATTATGATGCATCAAAAATATATATAGTACTCAAACACTACTAGCCGATTATTTTTACTAATAAAAGTTCAGGTGAATCGTGCCAAAATAATTTTCAAGTGAATTTGTGCTTATTAATTAGCACAAAATTGTATACTTTCACTGTTCTCAAATTTGTTTAGAAAATCGATCTCAATTTTAGATCCATTCTCATTTCTAAAAATTGTTGTATTCATTTTTCATCAATTAAACATAGTGTAAATGCTGATTTTTTTATATTATTTAGAGAATGAAAATAAAATATATTTTTAAAAACAAAACATAGCCCTAAAACTTTCATAAAAACAGTAATAATGTCTTACTATAATATGCAATATGAATACTATATTATATACTCATACAGTGCATTACTATGGTACTTTTAGTTTATTTTCTTGTAATTTAGTATTGATTCACGAAGCAGCTTTCATTAAATTCAAAAAGATAGAGTGCACTTTACAGTTCATTATCAAAATGATTTTCTCAACAAACTTGGGATTGATACTAGTAAAATAAATGATTAAACTTTATGGACCACCCAATAACTAGTACTACTACCATATATTTAATTTCTATTTTATATTTATTTATACAAGTTTTATACAAGCATATATAATATTCATGACTATTGACTAGAAACTGCGGCTGTCGCTCCCTATACGGTCAAGAAAGCATACCTCACACTTCTCTCGATTGATCTAGCTTTCCACAAAAGTAATTTCCATCCATAAGTGGGATATATATATATATATATATATATATATGTTGGATTCAATGTATTAATCCCCGTAAATTATGAGGTCCACATGGCTAACTCTTCCACCAATCATCTCAATGATTAGATATTATTTTATTTAATTAATAAGTTTATATTATTTTTCTTGTTAATCCAAGTCATTAGTGATCACGATGAGTTGATGACCCTAACTAATGTAACCAATACTATATATATATATATATATATATATTTTTTTTTTTTTTTTCTTGTTTCAGGCTTGACAATATTTTATTGGCCAAGTTGGGGGGTTTCTGTTTTTTAGCTTAATCCAACTATGTTGAAGCAAAGTGGATCGTACCTATAATTTGGAGTTATTAGCTTCTTGAATTGGTGGCATTGATTTGATTTTTCCTAGCTGAAAAGAAAAGTGCCGGGGCGCCCTTGAAGTAAGCACATGATGAGTGGCTTTTGGAGACAAGAGAAAGTGTGAACGAGACATAATTTTTTATTTAAAGGCAAGTTAATTTAAAATAAAGATGTTTTACTTTAAAAAAAATGATGTTTTTTTGCCCTTTCCATTTAAAGAAAGGGAGTGGATCTAGCAGAAGCACGGCCTCGTTCTTGAAAAACTGCAGAAACTGCTTTAAGAAAAATTAATAATAATAATAAGGTTAAGAACTAAGAAGGAATTCATTTCACCGACTCACTTAAGACGCAGGCCAACAAACATACGCAAAATAAAAGAGCAACGGTATTCCCCATTCCGGAGTTTCTTTCTTCCCTTGTGTGCACGTAAAAACTCATGCCTGAGAGGCTGGGATGATGAGTTCAATTAACGACGCATCGTACGTCGACAAATGGCATATTTGCTGATGCAAGATCGTTGCTGTCCAACACTACTAGGAACTATACGAAGGAGAAGGAAAATCCCGTATGGCTGTATACTTTTGTGCTTACTAAAGGCAGGAGCAGCAGATTAATGCATTGCGCTAAGACTTTGACATATTACTATTATGTTAAGTATAATTAAGTTATTTTTACGAATTTTGTGAATAAAGAAAATACATAAAATTGAGAATTGGGAGAGTTTTTTTTCCCCTCATACAAGTTAATTTGAACTTAATATAAATAAAAGAAAAAAAATCATCACCACTATTAACCATACCACGCGTTAGCTTAATAGTAGCCATGTTTCATTTTAGTTTTGATCGACGTTAACTGGGTAATTCTTCCATTATCAATTGCTAAGAAACAAAAATCATTGAGTAAGAGCCAACTGGTATGTTATTTTTTTGTCTTTGAAATTGGCTCGAGAAAAATTTAATTTCGGGGGAAAGATCTACTAGTACTTTTATGGGTTACATAATATTACTATCAATTACTATAGTATTAAATTATTATTATCTACTCGTTCGTACGTACCAGCTTCTTTAATTATATGGTTTCGTAAGCATATAATATCATTTCATTAATCACACTGATATTTATAATGCAAAGATATCTAGGGCTGATTCTACAGCTAGTTGCAGATTCTTTTTTTTTTCACCCTAAGGCAAGTGGTTAATTTGCTAACAAAAATAAAGTTCTATAACCTTTTCTGATGGTCACTTCAAACCTAAAATTTTCTTACTTTTAATTAAGTTTGAGGTTACGTTATAACAATTACTTAAGGAAAGTTTATTTTATAAAATTGATCAAACTGCGCGCATGCATTCATTCTCATTATTACGTGTGTGTGTATATATATATATATATATATATATATAAAACAATATATATAGTTGATTAATTATTTATAATGTAAATGAAGATCTAGGTATAGTTGCTTATATTTACGGTTAAACTACTCAATTAGTCATTATATTATAGGATGTTATTCATTTTAGTCGTCGTACTACAATTTTATTTACTTTGGTCCCTATACCTTTCTAAAAGTGATAAATTAAGGATAGTTATTAACTGTATCAATCTGTTATATTATAGCAGTATGTGATATATAACGTGTTGAGAGTTGACAATGGTATCTATGAGTATTTAAAAATTGAATTAATTTTTTTAATATTACTCTACGTTTTTTAGAAGAAAAAAGATAGCATGTGAGAAAACATATTATATAATAAAAAAGTTAGAGATTTATGTCCGTATTGCACACGTAGACATCATGTGTTAACTTCTCATTAATCACATCTTCATATATTGTCACATTTGTGCCATATCATCAAATTTAATAAAATAAAAAGTAATTATCCTTAATTTGTTACTTTTACAAGAGTACATGTATTAAAATACACAAAATGGAAGTACACGAACTAAAATGAATAAACTTTTATACTACAAGGACTAGATATGTAGTTTAACCTATATTTACCAATTGGGAAATGGGCCGGAATGGTGCATATATCATTGTCGGTCAACTTATGCAATTGGTCACTCTACTAATAAAAAAGGCGGATTTGGTATCTCTATTATGATTTGATCAAATTAAGTCCCTCTACTTAATTTATTATCAAATTAAGTTTAAATCACTAATAATATTAAATTTTCACCGTTAACTATACTGACTTTGCATTTAGTTTGATGACTTGTACTATTAAAATTTATTATAAAATTTTTATAAAATATCTTTTGATTGTAATAATGAAATTTTTCATTAAAAATAATAAAATAAAACATTAAACATGAAAAAAACAATAAAAATGACTTGTATAAGAAATGCCATATGGCAAAAGAAAGTCACTTGGAAAGAAACCTTTTAAAAATATATATTTAAATGCGCATATCAAATATTCTATGTGGTAAAAAAAAATCATGTGAAACCTTTTAAAATTTTTTAAAATACATATCATTACAGTGAAAATTTAACTGTTAATTATTTGAATTTAATTTAACAATAAGTAATAGTAGATGAATTCAATTCGATTAAATCATAATAAAGGAATTAAATTCGTATTTTCTATGTAGTAGAAGGACCAACTTTATAATTTGACCTTCATTTTCCATATTACAAAGAAGTGTACAATTAAATATATATATATATATAGGTAATAATTAATCACAACTCACAAGGTATTGTTCCTTATGAGAGACAAAGTATGATGGCAGTGGGGCCAAATTCGATCATGAAAAGAAGAAATTTATGGATGCTTGCTGAGGATATATTACTGTAGGCATGGTGTCCCCCAAAGTGAGCACGAATGCCATATTTATTATTTATTATAGTATTAAAGTATTAATTTTAATTAAAATTTTCCCATTTGTTGATAGTAGACTGAATGATTTATTGTATAAAATAAAATTGTTTCCACTTCAATTCTATGTATCCTTTTCTTTAAAAGATAACTGGTGCATTTTGGTTCAACTATCACTATAACAAAGTTAATTGTCTCTTTATACATATTCACACACATATACATATATTTCTTCTGTCCTAAAAAAAAGTCACTTTTGAGAATTTTTCTTATCTCAAAATATTTATCATTTTTTACAAAATAAATATAATATTATTATAGTTTTCTAAAATTATCCTTATCACTAAATACATGTATTCTCTATTTTATTCATTTGATCATAAGTGAGTGAAAAGTTAAATAAAGGGTAATATAAGAAAATAAATGAAAAATGAAAAATGCATAAAACTTAACAAAAAATGTTACTGATCTTGTTCTTATAAAAATCTTAAAAGTGACATTTTGGGATAGAGGAAATATATATTATATAATAAATTAATTAAGCAATGATATTTCGTACAAAAAAAGAAGAAGCAATGCTATTGTTTCAATTTAACATAAAGTTTTCATAATAATCTTCACTCGACTTTGTCTATACCAAAGTTAATTATTGGAGTTTTATTTGTTTACTTTATTTATTTATTTATTTATATTTATATATCGTTCTAAGCCACAGATATCTCACCTGCAGGCTTATAATTTTCGTTTAGGGGCACATACATGCATGTCAGCATACGTGCACCAAAAGATACAAGGAAAAATATTTGGGGGGGGGGGGGGGTTGATATTTTCATATTTAGTAATATATATATATATATATATCCAGTTTCTTTGAAAGGAATTAATATTCCTAGCAGAGATAAAAAGTTAGAAAAATTCTCATCTATTTATATTGAAAATTTTGAGTCTTGGAATTTAAAATAGGCTTTAAATCAGCCACAAACTATAGCAAATTGACCCATGATATTGCTTAAAAGTAAAACTTATTTCGTAAGAAAATTGATTTAAAAAAAAAACAGATAATACTAGATCAGAACCATAAAAGAATCCACGTTCCAACGAGCAGCAATGCATGCAGCAAAGCAAAGGTGAGGAAACCAAATGAGGAAGGCCACAGTGTCGTCGTTGAATGCGGTCTGACTTTAGAGGAGATAGAGCAATTAATTTAGATTAAGCTTCTTCAATTAATGTGGACGGCCCTCAGCCCCTCACCAAAAGCTCAACTCCCTTTCTCCCACACTACAGACTACACGTGAATATAGAACTGTCTCGCTTGTGACTAGGACTAGCTATAGCTAACCCCCGCCCTTTGCCAAATTGCAATCTTTTTCTCTTTCCTTTTTCTTTTTGCCTTTTTTGCTGCATATCACGTTTTCTTACCAATAATCCATCAAACGTTCAAAACCTTGTGTAATACAGTAACAGATTTTGTGGTCCAGATCTTATAGTCGTATACGTACCATAAATAATTGATAGTCATGTCAAGTTTTCGTCGCTACATACTTATCGAAAATAAAAAATCAAATTTAGTATCATGAGAGATGAGACATATGAGAAGCTCACGTTGTTATCAACTTATCATCAGATAACTTTGTTTTCCATTATAAAATCAGAAGAAGGAAAAAAAGAAAAGAGTTTTGCAATCTTATAAGTGCCCAGTCAAGTCAGGAACACAAAAAATCAAAGACAAGAATGGGAAGGTTTGGTGGTTGCCAAAGAATCCCTTTCATTTGGGGAGGTGGGGACTCAGCCTCAGGGTAGTTTCTTTCTTTCCCCTCATTTCATTGACATAGACCAAGTTTCTAAGCATTAATCAAATTAAGTGGCCCCAAATTAATTTGGTTGATTAACTAATTCCGTTTCCATCAATCAAAATCAGTTTTCTTTTCAGGCTCCCTCCCTATCCATTTGCTCTTGTGTCCTATTGTTGAACTTTTATTCTTATTTTTTTTTTTTGGCATTTTTAATGGACAAATTGTGTTATTTCCAACCAACATGAATCAGAATGAGTAAAAGAGATTGCTTTTAATCACTCCAAAATGTAAGAGGCGGTAGCTGGTGGTGGATAAATAATTGCACGAATGGTACTCAGTTTCGTGAGAATTATGACGGAATTAGTTTCTTCATTTAATGTTAAGGAAAAATACTATGTTATCTTTTGGTAGTGTTTTAAGGTAAATTGAATGCATTTAATTGTGAATTATTAGTAATTTGTGGCTACAGTGATGTTCCGTCCTGATTTTGTTATAATTCCCATAAAATCAAATTCATAGGATTATTTCTTGCCGGTGGTGAGGTAATGAGGTCCAATCATTCGTTTTTAATTGAAATAATATAAAAGATTGAATGGTGAAATAATCATGGAATGAATTATTTTAATTGCATGTTGCAGATTGAGATAAGAAGAATAGCAAGTTGCTGATTAAAAAAGAAATAAAAAGATTGGGCAGACAAATTAAAGAATTGTCTTTTCCAAGATCACAAGCTTGAAGCTTCGAAGAAAACTTCTTCAGCCAACTGCTACCTTTTTTAGTTTTTTTTGGATTGCATCTTCCTGACTTCCTCCCCATCACCCCCATTAATCTGTCTGTATATGATCAATCTTACACAGAAGACCATCCTCAAAAAACTACAAGTGAGAAGTGGAGACACTCAGCTATATGGTACATTTATCCGTGTCACATTCCCATTTTAAAGAGGCTTCCGTGGGACCAATTGAACGGGGAAATTATCATTTTGGGCTTTATATATATATAGAAATTAAAGATGGGCAAATTAGAGAAGGACTAAATGCTCCAATTAATGAAAGCTAATCTTTGTGAGCTCTCAAAGCCTCGAACTAATTAAATTGTTCTCTCCATCATGCCTGGTCAATCTATGACTTCTCCAAAAGGAAATGAAAAAGAAATCTCCCAAGGATCGGAAAGTGACAAGTTGATCAATGATTGTTCTTCAAGCCCTACCTGTTATGCTCACAAACATGTTATTGGACTTTACAAGAATGTCCACTTTTTGAGCTAAGCCCATCTTTTGTTTCTTTATCATAGTGCTCACTATAACTATATATATATATATATATATATATAAATTTAAAGTTCGAATCTGATTTTTTTACTTGGTTAATTTGATCATTATGATCGGATTTTCGCTGTTGTTAGTTGTCACTCAAAACATCTATGAATGCAAAGGTGAACAGATATATACCATTTCACTGTGGAGGAAATCTATCTGCAAATCTTAAAGCTTGCGAAAAGATTCATGTTTTAACATGACAAAAGGCTAGAAATCTCCAACAAAACTCACGTGAGCTTTCAAATGATCAATAATCCTCCAGGGGGTCGAGATATTAATGGAAATTTAGAAAAGAAATAAAGTACTTGTGCTCTGATGGTACTCCTAGTCATCCACTAAGCAAAAAATCCGATTGACATGAAATAGTAGAAAGGCAGAGAAAACTTAATTTTAGTGGAGTAGTTTTTATAAATGTAAAAGACTCGTGACACAGATATCAGAGCATCTAAAACCTAAACCACTAGCTTTAATAAGTACATATATATATATATATATATAGAGTTATCAAAAGTTGACCCGAATCCGAAATCCGACCCGAATTCGAAATCCACCCGATCTAGTTTGACTAAAAAAAGCAAACGACCCGAAATCTAATTGACCCAAAACCCGATTGTCCCGAAACCCGATAAACCTGAAACCCAATTGACTCGAGAATCTAATCCAAAAAACCCGAGAATCTAACCCGAGAGAACCCTACAAACTAATGAAATACTCCATCTGTCCCTATTTATCTGCCCCTGGTAGAAGCTTTATTTGTTTCTAGAAGCTTTATTTATCCCTTCTTATTTGTCCATATCGCAGCATTAATTATTAATTTTTCAGAATTACCCTTTAAAATTACTTTCTTTCTCTCTTAAATGAATATTTTTCTTAAATAAGAGAGAGAATTAAAGAAGAAGAGAGATAGTGATAAAATAAGAAAGTAAATGTAAATATGTAAGAAATTTTGTACCATAACTATTTTTTTATCTAGTATGAAACGATTAATTATGACAAACAAATAGGGACAGACGGAGTATCTTTATATATCTCCTAAACTTCAAATTTAATAAAAAAATTTGATAAAGAAAATAAAAATAAATATTTGATAAAATTTTGATCAAAGTGAACTTAAAATTTTTTTTCATAATTAAATTTTTTAAATTTTATTATTATGATTGAATTATATGAATTTATAGAATATTATTATTTAAATTTATAATATTAATTATGAAAATTATTAAGGAAAATTTGAAAATTTACAAAAGGCCATGTTGATTTCATCATTACTGATCAAATTAAGAAATAAATTTTTTCATGTGAATGACAAATTTTCATTCTAACTAAGAAAATTTATAATGTATAGCAGTATTAATAAATTACTAATATTCATATCAAATTAGTGAATTATCTATCCAACAAAAAGTATTTAAACATTGAAAAATTGAAATTAAAATTTCAATATGTTGTCATATATTTTCTCCTTATAATTTAGTTCTCGCCAAAACAAATAATTTAATAAGAATGCCAAATGTAGTGTGTGTGCAAGTTGTTCTATTATACAGAAGTGGGTGATGGTAATCACTAATCACTATAAAGTATAGTCTATATACAAGTCATAGAAATGAAAGAATAAAACAAAGTCATTAGCAATAAGATAATAAGATACTAAGATTAGTGGTTCATGGTGGCCATAGTTGTATGATAGTCTGGATAGCCTATTGGCTATTGGTTATTCCTTTTCGGCTATCTTATTCATCGACCAAATAAAAAGCTTTTAAATTTTCAATTCAATAAGAGGAAACTGGTAAATTTTATAATTGTATGCCAAAATTTTGGCTCTTTTGTTTGTAATTGTATATCAAAATTCTGGTTCTTTAGTTTGTAATTGTACAACAGATAATTCATAATTATATATTAATGATATTATTATTCATGAATTTACTATATATCAATTAGACTTTAGAAATGAATTAGTAAATAATAAAAACTTAAATATTTATTTTATTTAAAACTATAGATAATTTATAGGAAAATTTTTAAAAAAATTATAAATATTACTAATTTAATTAATACATTTATAACATTACAAATTTAATTAATTTAATTACAATTTATAACAAATCTAATAAATAATATTTTTGATAAAATCTCTCTTAAGTATTAATTTATAAAATCAAAACTTTAATTCAATTTAAAATAATCGGGAACCCGAATGACTCGAGAGTTAAATCCGAAAAAATCGAATCTAAATGACATAAAACTCAAAAAACCTGTAACCCGAAAAATCAGATGGTCAAACCCGAAACCCGAATGACCCGAACCCGAAACCCTACAAACCCGAGGATAAAACCCGAAAAACCCGAACCCAAATGAACCGAGACCCGAATGACCCGAAATCCGAAAAACCCGAACCCGAATGACCCAAAATGACCCAAAAATCTCTCTTGACCCAAACTGACCCGACCTGATTGACTCGAACCCGAAACCTACCCGATCAACCCGATTTTACACCTCTCTCTATATATATATACCTATCTATCTATCTATTACTATCTATTATCTATTACTCCCTTTTGTCCATAATTATTTGTCTCTCTTTGACTTTCATAAAGTTTAAAAAAAAGTTGAATTAAGTAAAATTATTTTGTTATCCTTGATATTTGTGAGTGTTTTAGGGGTTTTTGTGTAATGATGTAAAAGGAAAAATAAACTTAAGAACTGAAGTTTGTTGATTGTTTATTTATGGTAAGGGATAAATAAATTGGGACTTCTTAAAAAGGAAAGATAGACAAATAAAAAGGGACAGACGGAGTATCTATTACTTTATTTTACTCCATTATATGAAAGATGGAGCATATTAGAGGAGATGATGGTGCAATTGTTACCTCTTTATTGACTCCTTCTTTTTTTTTTAAATAAATTTTGGTGTTTTCTTTAATTTTTAAAATTTTTATTTTTTTTGTAGAGATTTTTTTCATCCTTGGCCGACAAAAAAAAAGTCAAGCTTGGTGTTTTTTATGGATTTGAGAAGATTTTTCACATTTTATATAATATATATGTTATTAAAAAATTTAATATTTGATTTCTATATTTTTATTTGATGGTTAATCAACATTTTCAACTTATATATAATATTTGATATATGTATTTTTATTTATTAGTTAATAAATATTATCTTTTGTGACTTATATTTTTTTAGGACATAAAATTGAGTCATAAATTTTTACTTAAGACTTTTTTATCATGTTGAGTTGACAAAATTTTTTTCTTTACTCATTAATTGTTTTATATATGTGTATATGTGCCTTATACACACACACACATATATATGTATATGATATGTGCATTTTTTCTCTTTATTTATTTATTTATTTATCTAATGTGAATTATTGATGAATTATATATCTATATATATATATATTTATATTTCATAATTATCTTTGGTGTGTATGTCAAAATTAATTTATATATATTTTTTGTTTTACATTTTTGTTTGCATATAATATCAATATATGATTGTATATTCTATATTTAATTTTAAGGTACTATTTATCCCTATTAATCCTTTTATAATTTCTAACACATAAAATTATTTTAAAAAAAAAACTGAGGTATAGCCCCAGGTCAATTTCTAGTGTATATATATATATATATATATATACATAACTTAGGTGCTTTTTATTAGGTTTTTTTCATCTTAGTAGTCATTGAAATCTTATTAAATATCTATTCACACCACTAATTCTTTAATCCCTTTGTAAAATTGTTAACTTTTTTTTGTTTGTTGTCTTTTTTTTTTAATTCCTTGTGGCCCCCCCCCCCTTTTTTCTAAAAATTTTCCATAATATTTATTTTAAAAACTCTAATCAATTTTTTTTTCTAAAATCCTATCACAATATTTATTTTAAAATTCAAAACTTATCTTTAAATAGTTAACTTGTTTAAAATTTTGGGCTAAATTTTGTGATATGCAATAAATATTTTTTTTATAAACTCTACCACAATATTTATTTTAAAGTTCAAAACATACACTCAAATAGTTAATTTGTTTAAAATTTGAGACTAAACTTTGCGATATGCATTTTTTTATAAAAAGAAAGTATAATTAAACAAACAAAAAAATTCTAGAATTATTTCTTTTGCTTCAAATGGTGTTAAAAGAATTTTAAATAATTTATGATGTAAATGAACACTTGACAAGATTTTAGTGGTAAAAAAAAAAAGAAGAGATAGGGGTGACATGGCCCCCTATCCATTGTTTTAAGACCTTACAAATAGAATATGGTATAGATATCAATACAACTAGAAGTTATTTTTGCGTTAACGCTGCGAGTTTTTGTGAAGTAACATTTGTATGTAAATTTTTTTGAGGAGATCTTTGTAAATAAATACTAATACATGAAAAAACAGACATTTTTTTTTCTCATCGTTGTAAACTTTTACTTTATAAATTTGCTAAATCTTTGTAGGAAAGTTTACTGAGCTTCTATGCTTTATCAACAAATATAATTTACTTGTCACTTACACATGTTTCACTGGCATAATTGATTTATAACAAAATCTCATTTGTCATCTCTAAATTAATAATAAATAAATATAAAATTTTATTAAAATTCATATAGATTATTGATAATACAAAAAAATGACCTTAAAATCAATGTATACATTCATTAGAATAAAAATTACTTTAATTTTGTTAATAAAAAAAGAATTATATTAATTTTATAAAGAAGAGAGAAGTATTTTTCAAGGAAATTGAAGAGTAAAAAGTCAAAAACATAAAATATAAATTTTTTTAAAAAAATAAAAAAAGATGTGATGATGTGGATAGTCTAATGAGTTCCTTTAGGGATAAATCCAAAACTTATCTTTTTTTTTTTCATTTTAATTCGGTTCTAATTGAAATCAATATATGCATTCATTGGAAGAAGGACAGTAGTATTAATTTTGTTAATTAGAAAAAGTTACATTCATTTTTATGGGAAAGTATTTTTTAAGGAAAGTGAATAATCAAAAACATAAAATATAAAGAATTAAAAAAAAGGAAAGAGAATAAATGATAATATGAATAGTTTAAATAAACTTATTTTAGAGATAACTTCAATATGGGGTTATCTATAATCTATAATCTATAATATATATATAAATGTGACTTGAGTAAGTGCTTTATACCTATTAAATATCCTCTATTCTTTAATATATTTTAGAAATGTCATTGGATTTGGGTTCTACCTTTTACATTGGGCTTTTAAAAACTAAATACTTAAACATTGAGTATTAAGAGATTTGTTTCACTTTAAATATCCATTTTTTAACATATTTCAATACTATACAATTGGATTTTGGTTTTATCTTTTACATTAGGTTTTTAAAAAATAAATAATTAAATATTAGTATTCCAAGGACTCTTACTCATTAGTATCTAAGAGTGCCATTAGTTTAAATTGGGTTTAAATATTAGGATTTTAAAGGGCATTTACTCATTGGTATTAAAGAATGGCATTAATTTATATTAGGTTTTACACAATTAAAAAATGTACAATTAAGAATTAGAGGTGTAAAATAGACGGGTTAGATATGTTACAGGTTCAGGTCAAATTGACCCGCAGAAATTTTTGGGTCATTTAAATTTCAGGTCATTCAAGTCAATCGGTTTTGGATTTTTTCGGTTTGACTCTCAAGTCTTTCGAGTTTGATCCTTGGTTTTTTGAGTTATTTAGGTTCGAGTTTTTATTTTTCAGTTATTTAAATTAGCATGTCAAGTTTTTTTGGATCAATTGGTTTCGAATCATTCTGTTCTCGGATTAATCTGGTTTTAGATCAGTCGGATTTAGGTTGTTTATTTCTTTTAAAAATCAAATCGGATTAGATTAATTTAGGATTCAAGTTGATTGGACGAATTTCTTGAGTTAGTATAACGTGTTGTATTACGTGCGATGCACGTAACACTGAGACTAGTATATATAAAAGTGTGACTTTGGTAAGATATTTATACCTATTAAATATCCCTTATTCTTTAATATATTTCAAAAATGCCATTGGATTTAGATTTTATCTTTTTATATTGGGCTTTTAAAAAAATATGAATTTGAGTTTTGCCTTTTATATTAGGCTTTTAAAAATTTTTCTTTAATATATTTAAAAAATGCGATTAAATTTTGACTCTATCTTTCATATTAGGCTTTTAAAAAATATGGATTTGGGTTTTATTTTTTACATTAGGCTTTTAAAAATTCTTTCTTTAATATATTTCAAAATGTCATTATTTGGACTCTATCTTTTATATAGGGTTTTTAAAAAATATGGATTTGAGTTTTATTTTTTACATTAGGCTTTTAAAAAAAAAATAATTAGACATTAAAATTTTAAAAGAGTTTTACTCATTAATGTCTAACAATGCCATTGGTTTAAATTGGGTTTAAACATTAAGATTTTAAAGAGCTTTATTCATTGGTGTTCAAGAATAGCATCAATTTAAATTTGATTTTACACAATAAAAAATACAAAATTAAGAATCAGAGATGTGAAATGATCAAATGGACGTGTTAGGTACGTTATAGGCTTGGGTCAAATGGACGTGTTAAATTTTTAGGCCATTTAAATTTCGAGTCATTCAGATTCGAGTTTTCGAGTCATTTAGTTTTAGGTTTTTAGGTCAATTGATGTTGAATTTTTCTGGTTTGACTCTCAAGTTTTTCGAGTTTAGCCCTTCAGTTTTTCAAGTCATTCTGGTTTAAGTTTTTAGGTTTTCAGTTATTTAAATTAACATGTCGAGTTCTTTCAAATTAGTTTATCGAGTTTTCTAGGTTAAACTCTTAGATCAATTAGGTTTCGGGTTATTTAGTTATCGATTAATCAGATTTTGGATCAGTCTGGTTTATATTATTTATTTCTTTTAAAAATCAATTCTGGTTAGATTAGTTTCGTGAGTCGATTGAACGGATTTCTCGAATTAGCATAACGTGTTGTATCACGTGCAATGCACGTAACACTGAGACTAGTATATATAAAAGTGTGACTTGAGCAAATGGTTTATACCTATTAAATATTCATTTTTCTTGAACATATTTCAAAAATACCATTAGATTTGGACCTACCTTTTACATTGGGCTTTTAAAAATAAATAATTAAATATTAAAATTTTCAAGGGCTTTTAATAATTATTTTTCTCCAACATATTTAAAAAATGACATTAAATGTGAGCTTTACCTTTTACATTGGACTTTTAAAAATAAATAATTAAACATTAAAATTTTCAAGAGTTTTTAGTCATTGGTGTTCAAAAATACCATTGATTTAAATTGAATTTTGCACAATTAAAAAGTACAAAATGTCATGAGTCATTATAATTTAATTTAAGTATTATTCTTACATATTGTTTTACAATACTAAAAATAAAGTAACTTAATTTAAATATTACTCTTATATTATTGTAATCAAATGTATTTGGAAAAATAAATACAATAATAAATAAATTAAATGAGATTTTTAAAAAATACGCCTATATAATTATTAATAACGTGTTGTATAACATGTAGCACGTAAACTAATAAGATTAAACGGCATATAAGATGTTATTCTATGTTAAGAATAAGCCTATTAAGTTTTCTCGTGGGTAATTAAATCGGCCCGTTAAGTTATTTGCACCTCCAACAGAAGCCCATCTCTTGGGTCTTGGCTTTTAAGCTATAATAATAGTAAGAAGAAGAAAAGTGGCTGTAGTGGTAAGCTCTAGCCAGAGAAGGAAAATTCATCTTATGAACTGGGATATAGTGTGCCTCCCAAAACAAGAAGGAGGTATGGGGTTGAAAAAACTAGAGAAATGAATTTAGCGCTCCTTGCCAAGATGGGGTGGAGACTTTTGACCAGCGAGAAAGAGCTACGGCAACAGATTCTCCATGATAAATACATGAAAAAAGTTGAGACTCAAAGAACTCCAAAGTGTGGCAGTGCCTCTCATACGTGGAAGAGCATTAATGAAGCCTTCCCTGTTCTTGAAAAAGGTTTGAAATGGAGGGTGGGGGATGAATCGAAATTGAATTTCTGGCTTGACAGATGGCTTGATGGAGACCAATCCTTAGCGAAACAGCTACATTTTACTCCAAACGGAGAGATGGATAAACCTCTTGTCAGTGACTTTATAAATGAGGGAGGATGGAGGATAGAGAGACTTGAGGAGTATATTCTAGATGAGTTTGTGGGAAAAGTCAGGTCCCTTCCAGTCAAAGTCCTCTCCAACCAACCTGACAGAATTACCTGGAGCTTAGCACCCTCAGGCAACTTTACTACCAGGTCAGCTTACCAAAGCATTACCGAAGCCATTTTTAGTTCTAATTCTTGGATTAAATGTGTCTAGAAATTGGATGTACAACCTAAAATCCAAGCTTTTATTTGGTTAGCGGCTCAAAATAGAATTTTAGTGAATGAGAATAGGAGAATGAGATGCCTGACTGATAATGCCAGTTGCTCCAAGTGTAATGCTCCCATTGAATCTGTTACTCATGCATTATGTGATTGCTGTGAAGCTAGAGCAGTCTGGGAAGCCTTGTTAGTGAATGATAAAATCCTGGGCTACTGGAATCTGCCTTTATTAGAGTGGTTCAAATGCAATATTATTGACTATAGGGATATTACCATTGGAGACTGGAGTTGGCTAGCACTCTTTGCCAATGTATGCTGGCTCATATGGAAATAGAGAAATTACTGGGTCTTTGAGAAAAAAGAAATTCTAGTGCCAAGAAAAACGGAAATGGTTGGGGGGTAATGAAAGAATAGAGAGATAGTTGGGAGGGGTTCATCTCTAACAAGCAGAAAACCACGCACAATAGAGCTTGCATGGGAAAAATCAAAGGAAAATTGGATTAAGTTGAATACTGATGGAAGTTGGGACCAAGCTAAAGGGAAAGGTGCGGCTGGTGGGTTGTTTCGGGATTCGAATGGAACTTGGCTAGGAGGATTTAGCTTTAACATAGGGGATTGTTCCATTGACCTTGCTGAAATGTGGGGCCTTTACCATGGTATAAATTATGCCAAGCAACTCGGGATGGACTACCTTGAGATAGAGTCAGACTCTACAATCATGGCGGTGGAGAAAGGAGTGGATCTGAACCATCCCCTGTACCCCTTGACCCAAGCGATAAAAGGCATGCTGGATAGTAACTGGAGATGGTCCTTGAAGGACATCTCTAAAGAGATGAATATGGCAACGAATTGGTTGGCTAAATGGAGCTGTTCTCAAGCGAGAGGGTTACCCTACATAAGTCGACTTCCCAATGGTTTAAATAGATGGCTATTGGCTGACATGATGGGTATCAGATATCCCTATCCCTGTGTTATTTATCTGTAGATGGGCTTTGGCCCCGTTTTATCAAAAAAAAAAAAAGAAAAGTGGCTGCCGTTTGTCTAGATCCAGCCCACAACAATTACATTTTTTGAACAGAGGGGGAAATGGAAAATGAAAAAGGTTGGTGTGGGAGTGGGACTGTGGGTTGCTTCATGTTCACCACTTAATCAGTTGTAAACAATGTACTTTATTTTCTGGAAAGTACATATTTATTTATTGAATAATGCTTTGAGATAAAAGTAGTAGTCGTATTAATGATTAATGATATTAATGATATACCTAGTAAAGAAAGCAACCCGTCTATGGAAACGGCCCACTTTCTTTGCCCATGGGGCCGTGGCTAGAAAAAAATAAAAGTTTTAAAAAGGAAATATTACGACGTCGTTTAAAATCTGAGAAGAAGGAGGTCGGTGAAATCTTTACCGGGCCTCATCGGTAAGTAAGGTCGTTTTATGAAACAAACTTCATTTAATTAACCGGAGGAAAAGGGGCAAATCTCAGAATTAATAAAGCTATTATCCGGTGTTATTATACATTGGAGATTTTAGTCTCCTTCCCACTTTCTTTTCCTTCCTTTTTCTCTCTTCTACTTTTTATTGGCTCCTTATTATTAATATTATATACGTATTCTTTTCTTTTCTTTTTTTTTTTTCTATATTTTCTTCTTTTTTCCATTTCTTACTACCTCCATTGAATCAAGCTGAAGAAAACCATCAGACCTCAGATCTTGTATCATAAACCCTAGATTTCAAGACACAACTCTTGCCGTTTGATCTGATCAGGTATTTTTATCTTCCGTAATTAATGTCTGCTTTATTTCTCTCTTCTTTAATTTCATCTTGCTTATAAATTATCGTCAATTATCAATGAGATTCTCCGCGTCTGTCAAGATTCTTAATCTTAAATAGTGTGTTTTGATTGTTCGCCAAGAATGTTCGTACTGGCTTGCGTTTGATCATCTTTTCTTAATTTAGTTTTCTTCGTGACAATGTAACTACTAGTGTTGGTACTAGTTAATTAAAATATTTGTAGCTCTTGTTTTTATGTCGGTGTAGAGTATTCTTGTGAAAGAAGAGGAAATTAGAGCTGAGGTGATAAAAAGGAAAGAATTCATGGCAAGGAAATTTCTTGTGCGAATTATTTGTGAAAAGTCAATTTATAACTGCTTACTGGACTAATATATTGAAGCATTTGCGTGTGGTTCAATGTGAACAGCTGGGTTGATCTTGCCAAAAAGTGATGGTCTGGACTGGCCATCTGTTTCTTCGTTGCTGGATCATGAATCTGTAGCTATTGACAACTTGGTGGGAAACATGAACATTGTGAAGGGTGTTGCCGACCTTATTCGTCGGACATCTACTGGCCAAACTGGGGATTCACCGGGGGTACATGGGGAGAGGTTGTCTCCTCCTACTCCTAGGATCCGCTTCAGGTACTGATGCTTGTTGGTTGTGATTATTTTTCCTAATTTTTGGTTAGCGTGGGTGCTATAATGGAGTTTCTGAGTTAGTCAAATTTAAATATTTTTTAGCATTTTGGTTTAAAGTTCATTAGTTGTGTTTGAACCTCCATTTCTTCAAGCTGAATGGTTATTTTTCTTCATTCCTTTTGGTATTTCTTCCAGTGATGTTGATGATGAGGCAATTTTGAGTGCACTGTGGGAGAGATATGAGAACACTGTAGATAAGGTATGCCACCATGCATTAAAAAAACTTTTTGGAGTTCTTTTAAGTTATTCTTGTTTCAGTAGACTGTCTATAAATTTTTTTTTTCCCATTGAAGAAAAAGAATGTAGTGTTAACAACTAGGAAGGAGGTTATGGTGACATATAAATTAGACTGCAACTGGACAGGCACATGTGACACGGCTGACTATGAATGTGCTGCTAAACTAACAGAATTTGAATACTAAAGTTTAGGCATCTATTTCAGAGTTGATCCAGTCTATGTCTAACATTGTCCTATCCTGAATTTCTTATGGTAGTTGTCATTATCTCGGGGGACTTGTGTGGAATTGATAAGTATAAATTCTTCATTTTCCTGTATTAATGGGTATTTTACCTGATATGTATGATTTAGGTGGAAAAGAAAAAGTTGTTTCATGTTTTCCTTAAGCAATTTCTGACTGTATTCAAGAACTGGGAGCCTGTTAATGGTGGTCAGTTGCCAGAGGCTGCCTCAACAACTCTTCAACCTGCAGAGTATTCAACTAGTGTTAATGATATTGTTGTTGGCTGCTCTGCCGGGCATCCCGCTGAAATCATTTTGACTTTGATTGAAGAGATTGTGCAGTTAACGGCTTTGGTCTCTGAGTGTAAGTTGATTCATATATTCTGAGCAAGTTGCTTTCCTTTGGGCATACTTATTTGATTGATAGGAAGAATGTAATTTTATGAAGGATAGATATGTGAATATGCTGTCATTTAATTTTCCCTATTCTTTTATAAGTCTCTCCTTATTTGTATAGATTGATTAAATAATTAGTATATGAATATGTCATTGGCTCATTACATTGCTTTATTACCTTTATTCTGAGTACAGTGAATACTGGTATGGGACGTACATCAACAGACCTCCCAGCAGCTTCCATAAACTTGGTTATTACTTCTGAAGGATTCCCTGTTTTGGATGCTTTAAAAATTATGACTCGTTCGATGCATAATTGCAGAGTTTTTGGCTACTATGGTGGGATTCAGAAACTAACAGCATTAATGAAAGGTATCATTAATGTTTGTAATGGTCTCTATATTGCTTTTTGAGATGCTGGGAGCTTTTTGGTTGTGATTACGGATACTAAAGCTCTGTTTGTGAATTTTATAAGTCCAGTGCTTTCTATAGGATCCAAATTTGTGGTCACATAAACTATTTTTATTTTGAAAATGTATTCTTCAGGTCTTGGATTGTTTTGAAGCTTAAATGCAATTAGTTAATATTCTTTTTCAATTTGGTATTATGATAATAAGGATTCTTCAATATGATTCTACTTGCATGCTGATTCCTATTAACTGTGATATGTTGTGTTTGTAGTTTCTGCTTTTAGCCAAGTGTTTGTAGTTCTGATTAGATCTTACATGGTCTTTCTTTTTTCTTTCATCTTCTTCTTTATTCCAGGGGCAGTTATCCAACTCAAAACAATGACTGGTGTACTTTCTGCTGATGAATCATTCCCTAATTTGATAGCCGAGAAAACAGGGTTCTTGCAACGACTACTTGTATATGTGGTGTCGATCATATGTAGCTTTATTGATTTAAATTCAAATGTATATCAGAATGCTCAGTTGTACAGTAATAGTGGAGATTTTTCTATTATTGGTGCTACATCTTCTATTGAATCTTCTAATAGTTTAAAAGGTTCGCTCTCTGAAACATGGCTAAATTGGCATCAGAAGGCAGTTGTCTCGGTGATGGAAGCTGGCGGCCTTAATTGGTTAGTAGGTAAGGTACGCAATTTTGTTATCATCATACATGGCTTTGTAATATGTGTGAACCATTTGCTATGGCTGCAATATGCTCTGTTTTTGTCTTTTCATTTGATTAATGAAGTGTAACAGTAAAGAAAAGGTTCCAATGTGCTGCAATATGGTTATTCAGAAAAGTGAAAAAAATTTTACCTTATTATTGATCACTGTCTTGTTGATTGGTATACTTCTTTGAAATATGTCATTATACATTGTATTGTGTCTACTTGTATCTTCAAGATTGATTTCTTTTGTGTGCTTTTGATTTAATACGACTGCCTAACCTATCCTCTCTCTCTCTCTCACGTTAGCTATTCTCTTGCAAGCTTTGATTTTTTCCATATGGTTCAAATTATTTTGAATGCCTGCAGTAACTTTCTTATGATTAATTAGATGTTTATTATTTCAATATGTTTGGCTGTATTCAATTGCTGGGCCTGCCCAAATTGACCTTTTACAACATTTGGTGCAGTATAAGATTAAATATGGTTGGCAAGTTTGGTTATATTGTTGTCATCTCTTATTTTTTCTTACTTTGGAACGAACATTTAGCAAGGACAGTGACTTGTACTATTTTTTCCTGCGTCCTGTCCTTGACTCCTTCCAAAACCTCAAGGATGCCCCCACTGTCTTGAAAGAATGTGGCATCTGGGCACCCTGCGGGCTTGAAAATGCATCTAGGATATGGTTACTGCCAGACTTCATGAATGTAAACTTATTGGTGTTCAGTGTTCACAATTACAATTTTTTTTAAATCGAAACAACTATGGCATATTTGAGAATGCATTTTTGTTTGCATTTGGTTTTCTTTTCACAGAAGCTTTATTTTTTTCCTTCAGAGTTATTGCGTGTCATCAGAAGGTTGAGTATGAAAGAACAGTGGACAGATGTGTCACTTCAATGCTTGACTCTGAGAACCCTTTGTTTTGCATTATCTGATAATTCACGTGGTCAAAACCATTTCAAAAGCATTGGGGGGCTTGAAGTTCTATTGGATGGACTTGCACTTCCATCAATTAATATGCTAGTCTTAAAGAGTGCCTCACCTGTTCCTGGACAAAGGTACTTTTCCAGCTTTCCTAGCTTGTTTTGACAGTTCACTTGTGTCTCCTTATTGTATTGAACATGCTAGTTGTCTAATGACGTACTGTTGAGTTTGGTTGTTAAGATAGATCAAACTCAGAAGGTGTCCTGATATACATTTGATAACATTCTTCTAAGTTTGCATCAGCTTCATTTCCACCCTACCCATTTCCTGACCACTTGATTACTTAACTAAGTTAAGCATTCATGTAATAATTTTTCTGGTTCAATTTTCTCTCTTTCCTCTCCCATTCTTCCCCCTTCTTCACTCCAAAGGTTAAAAACTGGAACGTTTAGAGGGGACTAGTTTGGTTGAATAGATGCTACATGCAGTTTTGTTTGTATTGCCTGATTAGATTGGTTTCCTCAATATTTTACTCTGTTAAAGTATCCAGCATATAAATTTGATAGGTATAGCCAAAGTAATGGCTATATCCCCTGCATACCAGTTCCTTGTGTTTTGGTTTTGATTGTGATGTCATCCCCTGCGTACCAGTTCCTTGTGTTTTGGCTTAGTTGACTTGTTTAAATGCCTCCTTTGAGAGGCTTTATATGTCAGATATCTGATTCACCCTATCCAAATGGGCTTAAGCTTGCTGATCTTGGCTTGTATCTAGTGATAGTTGGGTGGGCTATCTGAATTCATTCTAGGCTAATTTCTAAGCCTTTGAGCTTTCTCTGGGAAGTAATATATAATGATCTAACAACTTTTTGCCCTTAGTTCTTTTCTTCTCTGAAGCGTCAATATTTAATGTTTTCTGTTGCCTTGCATGTATGAGAAAGAATTAAGTGTCTATGCATCTGTTGAGAGGAACATTTTATTCCTTATTTTTCTTTTTCTTGATTATACGATCTGTGGTTGTATGCAGAGAGCAGAATACCTTGTTGAAAATTTTCCAGCTCCACGTTCTTTCATTGGAAGTTCTTAGGGAGGCAGTGTATCCTATATATCACTTCTCTTGTATTCAGAATCTGGCGTATAGGTTCAGTATTTGCATGTAAATGCTTTAATTGTTTCTTTGTGAAAGTGAAATTTGTGAACCTAATATGCTAATAGGATTATATCACTGTTGTGTAAATATAGCTTTATTTGACACTTAAGCTTATTAGCAGGCTATACCTGTTAATGTTAGCGCTTAAGTTGCCAATTTGAGCAAGAATATGTTTCAAACTGGTTTTGTTTCAGTAATTGACAACTCTGCTGTTTCCTTTTCGTTATTCCTCCAATGTTGAAGAAAGTTGATTATTTATCAAATGAAATCAGTGACAACAGGTGTTTCTTTTATGTATCTATCACCCAAATTTAACAATTTATGCCATCAGTTACATGTGCACACATATTAATGACCTTAACGAGTAATTAGCTTTGGGAATGTGAATAACCTACAGTTTCTATCTGAAAATGGAAGAGTTCATAAATTTGCAAATAGCTTCTGTTCACCTGCTTTCATGCTTCAAGAGTACAAGCAGCTAATGAAGGATTCGGTTCCACAGTGTGGCAGTCAAACATCCGTTTTATATGTGGAAAATGACAATAACGCTAAAAATTGTTTGGCAGAGCCTTTGGCTCCTTTGGCAGAGAAGGCTTCTTATCATCAACTGTGGAATGATTGTGTTGTCAATCTGAGCAGAGTTCTTTGCTCGTTCCTTCTTGCTCCTGAAGATGGTAAATTGCATCATGGCCAAGCAACCTCTGGTCGATTTCCCTCTCCAATTTCTGCAGTTTATGCCGAACTTTCAATTAAATGGGTCATCAGGGTTCTTCTTACAGTATTCCCATGCATTAAGGCTTGTTCAAATCAGAATGAATTGCCAAACCATTTATGGTAAAGTTGCTCTGTGCATTTATGTTTCCATTGCAGTTATGGTGCCATTAAGAATACTCTTCCATCCCATGATTCTGTTTGCCTTTCGCACTTTGTGTTCTTCTCAATTATAACCTTTAACCTCCTTTTTCCCTGTTATTTCTTTCCTGTAGGGTGTTCATCAGTACCTTGCAGCATTGTGTTCTTAACGCTTTCAGGAAGGTTCTTGTTTCGTCACCTGCATTGCTTGAAGTGTTACGCAAGGAGGGAGTATGGGACCTTATTTTCTCTGAGAACTTTTTCTATTTTGGATCGGCTTTAGAGGAATATTCCGAAGAGTTGAGTCCATTCCATGAAGGGTCTCCAGAAAAGCTTGAAAAATATTCTGCTTCTGATAGCAAAGCTGTTCAGCTAAGTTTTAGTGGGGTTGAAATTATGCAGATAGAAGTGATTTCATTTGTGGAATTGGCAGCAACTTCTAATGGGAGTGTCCATAACTTGGTATGTTTTTGTCACGTATGAGATATTCCTAATGAGATACTTTAGTCTTCCATGGTGTTTCATGCAAGAATAAATGATTGATCATCTAGTTAGCCTTATGTGATAATAAAATGGTTTCAGATTTAAGGTGACATTGACATAGGTCACTATCCTGGGTGAGAAAGAGCTAGTCAGTGGTGTTGTGGGCTTTATTAGAAGTCTCAACGCTGATAAAAATCTATTTCTGTGAAAAATTTCCAGTGGTACAGTTCCAACTTTTCATCCAAGTGGAATCATATATGGATGTGGAATGCTTGTGGGTCCTATGTGGATGCTAAAATGCTTAAATCAAAATGGTGGACATGGCCGGTGCAATAATAGTGCTGGAAATTTGCCTTATCACTCTTTGTGGAATGAAGAATTTCTCTATATTTGATGTTATTCTTCAATGCAGTTATTTAGCCTTTTTGCATGCATCTCCTGTTACCTTTCTGTGGTATTTCACATATTGGTAATTGCTTGTTGCAGAAATAATTTGATAAAATACACGAGTTGTTGGAGATTTTATAGCATAGGTGTTTAACATTCTCAAGTTACTGGCATGACAATGTTGTAAACATTTAAGTCGGTGCCTTTTGTATGATTACTTATTTTAATAGAAGCATATGATAATTTGTAATGGGCATGTTCATATTTTCCCATAAATGTGCTTGTATGTGTCATATCCATCAATTTTCAGTTTGTTCTACTGAATCTCAAAAGATTTATTCTTGATTTAATTATAAAGGCTCGTATTTTTGGTGCTTAGGAGTTTGCTTACTATTCATATCTCCCCATGTTGTCACAGCCTGAAATATCAGCTTTGTTAGAGGCCCTTGAACAGTCTGCTTGTAATCCTGAGATTGCTAGTGTTGTTACAAAAAGTCTGCTGCGAATATTACAGCTTTCAGCTGAGAAAACAATTGCTTCCTTTAAAACACTCAATGCAGTTTCCAGAGTTTTTAAAGTTGCTTGCATTCTAGCTCAGGAATCCAAAAGGTCCGGAAATACTAGCCCTGTGATTGAGAATGACTATTCTGAAGGGGTTTCGCCTCATGATTATCAGAGATTTGATTCGAATGAAACATCTGATAGTTGGGTTAAATGTATGAAAACATGCATGGAGCTCTTTTCTGAATTTTTCTTGGTAGCAGATGAGGGTAGAAGTTTGGTTTTGCATGATTCTACCTGCATTGATTGTTTGTTTGAATTGTTTTGGGAAGACGGTTTGAGAAATCATGTTCTTAGATACATTCTTGACCTCATGAAGGTATGTTTTTGGTGCTCTGATAAAGGCTTTCTGTTCTTTTTAGTATTAACTTGTCAAATGATAGACCTGTTCACTCTTTTTTTTTTTCTCCCATCTTTTAGATTGTATCACTATCCGAAGAAGATCGAAAAGCAATGTTGTACTTATGTTCTAAATACTTAGAAACCTTCACTCTTATAAAGGAACGCAAAAAAAGCTTTGCCGAACTGTCTATTAGTCTATTGGTTGGAATGATAGATATGCTTCAGACCAATCTAGTGGTAAGTTCCCTCGCTGTTCATCTTTGTAAGCACTAAAAGCTGTGTGTCCTTGACAACTTGGCTATTGAATTTTTTGTAAATTTCCGTTTCTTCAGCATTACCAGGCTTTATTTCGAGATGGAGGATGCTTTTTGCATGTTGTCTCTTTGCTAAATGGAAATCTTGATGAGGCAAATGGGGAGAGGTTGGTTTTGGTTGTTTTGCAAACTCTTACCTGCCTGCTTGCGAGGAATGATGCCTCAAAGGTGATTTTCATTCCTTTCTTTTTCTTGGTTTTCTTCGTTTTTAGTCTTTCTGGAATTGTTGACTTCTTTATTGATGTATATTTATCCTGAAGAGTGCAAACATTTGGCCTTTCTTAGTGAAGGATTTTGCTTTCGTCCTTGTTTATATTTTCATTGCAGTTTCTAGTATTGCATGTCATATTTCTGGTCAACTTTTGCTACCGTAGAAAGTAATATGGATTGATGCATTTGGAATACTTGAGCTCTAGTTGTCTGTAATCTGTATAGCAGGGAATTGCTTACTCTTACTTAAGATAATTAAGGCTAGAGAGTAGGCTGTAGAACCAGAATTAATTTTGGTTGGATGCCAAAAAGAGAAAATTTGAGACATCTCATGCTGGAAATAGATTGAGTGTGATTCTGTATGTTTAAGAATATTAGGTATTTATGGTGTTTAGATCTTTTTCGTCACAACTTGTTGTGCTGGATCATTTTAGTATATTGGTTGCTCTTGTCATTCTTCTAAAGCATGCCTGTCTATAATTAGTTTGACATTTTCCTTTAGCATTGCAATATTAAGAATTTTAAAGGGGCTTGGCGATTCCTCGTTCGTTGTTCTCATTTTACTGTACCTTCTTATGTCATTAATTAATTTTACAGGCTGCGTTTAGAGCACTTGTTGGCAAGGGTTATCAGACGTTGCAAAGTTTGCTGTTAGACTTCTGCCAATGGCATCCAAATGAAGCACTTTTAAATGCACTCCTTGATATGCTTGTCGATGGAAAGTTTGAAATAAATGGCAACCCTCATATAAAGGTGATTTAGTCTCCTAAAAGTTATCTATAATATTCTTGCTGTCTGGTCATCTGAACTAATTCTGAGTTTGTAAACATTCGTGTTTTGAAAGTTGGTGCCATTGTCTTTCTCATGTATTTCTCTTGTTCTGTTTTGATTCAGAATGAAGATGTGATCATACTGTATTTGAGTGTTCTACAGAAGGTCAGTAATTCATTTTTCTGGTTTGTTATACTCAATTTGATAGTGCTAAACTTCCCAAGAATATGTTGTTGCTGATTCTAAATATATGAGATTGTTTTGATGTCATTGCTTGCTATTTTCTGATTGGCCAGAGCAGTGATTCCTGCCGGCATTCTGGTCTCAGTGTGTTTCAGCAGCTGCTTAGGGATTCCCTTTCCAATCGAGCTTCATGTGTTGCGGCAGGAATGCTTAATTTTCTTCTTGATTGGTTTGTCCAAGAAGCTGATGACAGTGTCATTTTGAAAATTGCACAACTGATCCAGGTTATTGGTGGCCATAGCATATCTGGGAAGGATATTCGCAAGATCTTTGCTCTCCTCCGAAGTGAGAAAGTGGGGACTCAACAACAGTACTGCTCATTGTTATTAACCAGTGTTTTGTCAATGCTAAATGAGAAGGGTCCAACGGCTTTCTTTGATCTCAATGGGAATGATTCTGTAGGTCCTCTTGGTGTCTTTGGAAGCATTTTAACAATTTCACATTGGAGCCTGTTGCTTTCAAGTATTGTGTCTTATGACTGTAATTTGTACCTGATGTTCAGATTCCCATGTATTTTTTTCTTCTTTTTGTAGGGAATTATAATTAAAACGCCCGTGCAATGGCCTGCCAACAAGGGTTTTTCTTTTTCATGTTGGCTTAGGGTGGAGAATTTCCCCAGGACTGGAGCAATGGGCCTTTTCAAATTTCTCACAGAAAATGGAAGAGGCTGCTTAGCTGCACTAGCAAAAGACAAGCTTATTTATGAGGTAAAAGATAATATATTTGTCTGTAGAAAGTTTCTTCCAAACCTTAATTCATATTCCAAAAAAAAAAATAAAAAAATTGTGCATATTAACTTGTAAGTAGAAACGAAGGTGACCTCCCAGAAAAGGAAAAAATGGCTTGTTTAGTTTTACTTTATGTCTTTGGCGTTACTGCCTATTTGATGCAGTTATTGACATATATCTGATGTCTTTTACAGTCTATCAATCTGAAACGACAGTGTATTCAGATGCATGTTAATCTAGTCAGGAAGAAATGGCACTTTCTTTGTATTACCCATACCATTGGAAGAGCATTTTCTGGGGGTAGCCTACTGAGATGTTATCTTGATGGTGATCTTGTATCCTCTGAAAGATGCAGGTACCATACCACCTTCTCTGTTTGCATTTTATATTGTACACTAAAATTTTTTCAAGAGTAACATATGCCCTCAATGCAAGTAAGTTCCCTCCTGACTCTTTATTATTTGTTGCCTCAGATATGCAAAAGTCAACGAATTGTTGACTAGCTGCTCCATTGGTACAAAAATTATCTTGCCCCAAAATGAAGAAGATGATATTCGGGACTTCGTTCAGGATTTGTTTCCTTTTCTTGGTCAGCTTGGTCCAGTTTATTTGTTTGGTGATGCAATTTCTTCTGAGCAAGTCAAAGCTGTACATTCACTTGGACCAAGCTATATGTATTCTTTCCTTGATAATGAGGCTACTGCATTTGGTGATAACCCATTGCCAAGTGGGATTCTAGATGCGAAAGACGGTCTTGCCTCCAAAATTGTATTTGGACTCAATGCTCAGGTTCTTTTCACTTCTTTTCGGGGACACACACGTGCACGCATGCACACACACGTGCACGCATGCACACACACGTGCATGCACATCCAAAGCTTCCATGCCTAACAGGTAACCCTGCTTTTGTGTCTAGCTAAACCCAAGATGTCGGTTCTTTTTCAGGCAAGTGATGGCAAGAAATTGTTTAATGTCTCACCTGTACTGGATCATGCATTGGATAAGAATTTATTTGAGGCAACTATAATGGTTGGTACGCAATTATGCTCTAGACGCTTGCTCCAGGAGATAATTTACTGTGTTGGAGGTGTATCTGTGTTTTTCCCTCTTATTACTCAGTCCGACAGATATGATAGTGATGAAAGTGAAGTGTTGGAAAATGCACTGCTCCTGCCCGTTGCTAAAGAGCGTTTGACTGCTGAAGTTATTGAGCTTATTGCTTCTGTCTTAGATGATAATCTCTCAAATCAGCAACAAATGTATCTTCTATCTGGATTTTCAATACTGGGATTTTTATTGCAATCAGTTCCACCTCAGCAACTCAATACGGAAACACTCTCCGCATTGAAGCATTTGTTTAATGTTGTATCTTCCTGTGGTGTGTATAATAGCCATATCAGCTTTTACTTATGTAGCAATTGTTCATATTTATATGCTCACTTATATTTTCTTTCATATCCATAGAATATTTCATTTGTTTTGATGTTTTATGTTTCCTCTTTAGGATTTGCGGAGCTGCTCATCAAAGAAGCCATATCTGCTATTTTTCTTAATCCCCTTATCTGGCTGTACACAGTTTACAAGGTGCAACGTGACCTGTACATGTTTCTCATTGAACAATTTGATAATGATCCGAGGTTGCTTAAAAGTTTGTGTCGACTCCCACGTGTTATTGACATAATACGTCAATGTTATTGGGATAATATGAAATCTCGGTTTGCTATTGGAAGCAAGCCTCTTTTACATCCTATTACTAAACAAGTCATTGGAGAAAGACCTGGTAGAGAAGAAATACATAAAATTCGTCTTCTTTTATTAAGTCTTGGCGAAATGAGCCTCAGGTATTTTTTCTGAACTGGATGAGGGGATCTGATGTTGCCAGATGTACAATATGGGATTAGCTATTTCATTTGCAATGGATATGTATGGTAATTAACACTTTTTGTGCTGTTTTTTAGTGTTGTTACAATGTTGTTGTTTGTATGCAGACAAAACATTACACCAGCAGACATAAAAGCTCTTATAGCTTTCTTTGAAACAAGCCAAGATATGGCTTGTGTTGAGGATGTTTTACATATGGTTATACGGGCTGTTTCTCAAAAACAATTGCTTGTTTCCTTCCTTGAACAAGTAAATGAGATAGGTGGCTGTCACATTTTTGTCAATCTGCTACAGAGGTATGCATCTGCATTAAGAGTTTGGCGTGCAAACATTTGGCTTGTGAGATAACAGTGGCTTTTTCTGTTTCATTAATAAATTACTTCCAGCATTCTTTTTCAATGCTTTCTTTTGTTGTATAACTCTTTAACTTACAGTAATCTTCATATAATGTATTAACTTTACCATTAGGCATCAATACTTACAGTAATCTTCATATAGTGTGAGTTTGATATTGACGGGTCCAATCCAATATGAATAGTTTGCTGCTATGAACGCAATTAAACCCCACTGTTTTTTTTAATTGGAAGAGTGAACCATTGCTATGAAAGAATTTTTATTAGCACTGTAAAGGGATGGATAATAAATTTAAGGTTGCCTTGCCAGGCTGGGTCAGCTCGTAGATTTGGAGTCATTTAGCAACATGCTCTGCCAGTTTGTTGTAACTTGGATTTAGTATTAACATTTTACAGTGCAGTGTGTTTATCAATCTACCCCAATGGCCGTGGTTATGTTTTTCTATTTTAAATAACCTTTATTTGGCAATATGTTACTGCACAACATTGAAAGATGTTGAACTAACAAGTATTCTTGAAAGCAATAGAGGTCCATTTTTAATCAATCAAATTCAAATGGTGCTTGGGCTTCTATTGTTTGGTAGATTAAGGCTTAGAAAACTAATGCGTACTACAAAAACATTTTTAAGTATTGAACACAGATTTGGTACCGGTTTAAAATACAGCCTACTGTTACAAATTTTTGGTATAAACTTTGTTTCCTTCCTCTGGTCAATTTGCAATCTCTCTGAGGAGAAAGGTCGAGATAGAAATTGTGAGAGGTTGTTTTTTGAGATTTGCCTTTTTTAATTTGGAAAGGAAGTGGAGCTGTGTTCTAGTCTGGATGTGTGTTTCAGTATCACTGCTGACCATAAATTATTCTTCTCAAGCATCTTTGAACTGTGTTCCACTTAATTTCCACTTTTAAACTGCATGTTCTTCTGTTCAATGTGTTTGTATTCTTAACTGTTCTCTGACACAATATTGTCCCCTGGAATTTCGATTGAAAGTTTTGTTAACCATTTTTTAATCATTAAGTGCTTATTCTGAAAGGTCTGTGGGTGCAAGAAAATGTTCAAGTTTCTTAACCAAGTGCTTGCTTAAGTGTTTTTCTTCTTGTACTTAGCTTATAGTTTCCATGAATTTATGAATTTCCTTCCTCTGAGTGACTTGAATTTCTATTGTTGGAGTATGAATAATCTGTTTTAAATCAATGCTTTGAGTGGAAGTCCTTATAGTCATCCTCTGATTTGCCTTGCATAGGGAATATGAGCCCATCAGATTGCTTAGTTTGCAGTTTCTAGGAAGACTTTTGGTTGGTTTGCCATCTGAGAAAAAGGGGCCAAGATTTTTCAACCTTGCTGTTGGAAGATCAAAATCTCTTTCAGAAAACAGCAAGAAAATCAGCTCAAGGATGCAACCACTGTTCTTAGCTATATCTGACAGGTTGTTTAAATTTCCACTGACGGATAATTTGTGTGCCACCTTGTTTGATGTACTTCTGGGTGGTGCTAGCCCCAGACAGGTAATCAACCCACCATGGATTGTTTTTCCTCGTATTTCTGTTAGTTTAGTATGTTTTAGCTGTTCTTTCTGTGACTCTTCATTGCCTTTGCTTGTGGTAATTCTTTACTATTTTTCCATCTAACCTGTATCTTAAAATTGTTTGTTTACAGGTCTTGCAGAAAAACAGCCTGATTGAGAGGCAGAGGAGCAGAGGAAATAATTCTCACTTTTGCCTTCCTCAGATCTTGATTTTGATTTTCAGATTCCTATCTGACTGCGAAGATGCGTTTGCAAGAATGAAAATAATTAGTGATCTACTTGATCTTCTTGATTCAAATCCTTTGAATATTGAAGCTTTAATGGTATTGCTGTTACTCAATTATTAGTATTCTATATATGGCCTGTATGCTTACAAAGTGCTATCTAATTATTCAAAATTTGCAATCAGGAATATGGTTGGAATGCTTGGTTAACAGCTTCTGTTAAACTGGATGTGGTAAAAGCCTTTAGGCCTGATTCAAGATGTCAAGGTGACTCTGGGACAAATGAGCTAAATCTTGTGAGGAGGGTTTTTTGTGTTGTTCTTTGCCACTATATACATTTGATAAAAGGTGGCTGGCAACAATTAGAGGAGACAGTGAATTTTCTACTTCTGCAGTGTGAGAAAGTATGTGAAATTCTTTATCATGCTAGAAAAGTTTTTATATATAATTTAGGGAAATTATCTCATAGTGTCCTGGTAGGGTATATCTGTGATTACTTATTTATTTATTAAGTAATGGGTTATGTGTCAGCTTTCTAACTATGCTTGTGGAATTTAAAAACTCCACTAACAGTGTATCGAATAATAATCCTTTAATTTACTCTGCTTATGATGTTTTTTAGACCATTAATGGATAATTTACTTTATTTTCTTTTCCTTGGTAGGATGGTGTATTATGCCGATACCTGCTTCGTGACATATATGACAACTTGATTCAAAGGCTGGTAGATTTGTCTGCTGAGGAGAATATTTTTAGTTCACAGCCTTGTCGGGACAATACACTATATTTGCTGCAACTTCTTGATGAGATGCTTGTCTCTGAAATTGGCAATAAACTTCCGGTACCATCTTCTTTTGAGAATTGTTTAATTAAGTTCATTTTGGTTTATCTGCCATTCTGTCATTGGAAACTTTTTCTTCCTACATCTCATCACCTCAAAATCCCTAACATACCCACTTACAAATGTGCATTTGAAAATAAGAGGAAGAATATTTTAGGCAAAGAAGGCATGGGTGGTCCCAAGTCTCATTAGATTTTTTCCCTACAAATAACTTTGTCAGATTTTCTTTATTATCATGCTCTAATTCTGTAGGCCACATCCTTTCCATCTTAGGATAATCAAATACTGACTATGAGCTGATAAGAAGGCCACTCATTTCTTGCCAGACTATGCGAGCACTTTGTTATTTATGTTTTGTTATTATGGTCTTATAAAAATTATATGCCAGTTACTGGCAGTGAAGTTTTGAGATTGTTCCTGTGAACCTCTATAGTAGTGGATTGAGTTGGCAAGAAGTAATTGAGAAAGTGCCTAACTCTTTCCAATTAGATAAATTATTGGTTCCAGTAAAAATTGCAATAAGTCTTTAATAATTGGTTGAACTTGTAGCTTATCAACACAGTACACCTTCCATCAAGAACTAATCAAGATTTGTCTTTGTGCCTCCTCACTCTTGATAAAATAGTTTATAATGTAAAGTATAGCTTGGCTTGTTGTCTATTTGCACTTGAGAATGATGTTCATTTGTAATATCTGTTTTGTGCAGTTTCCAGCTAATAGCTCAGAATCTTATCTGGATTCTTTAGAGGTAGAAAGCCAGAAAGATTATACCGCTTTGTTGCATGAGGTCTTGCAAGGAGAATCTGATGACAAAGTATCTAGGTACTACCATCTTGAATTTTACTCATTCTCTGAAACTGATATGTGCCTTATTATCTGTTTGTTTCTTAGCTGGAATATAATCCATGTGGGTTATTGAGATTGAATACTAATATCCTTTTAAGTACTAAATCTGTTTCTGTAGTCACTGAGTAGTGGTTTACTTCCGTTTTTCTGTCATTAGCTGGCTTTGCATCTTTCTATTCTTATTTAAGCTGCAAATCACTCGAAAAGTTAGAGCTAATAGGGTATTCTACTCTTTTCCCTTTTCCTTCTCTTTTTTTATAATTCTTTTCCTCAATTTTTTGTTTCTTTCATCTCCTGCCAGAAGCAAATAAATAGAGAGCATTTAGGCTCATCTAGTTTTTGTGGTTCAGGATAACGATCTATTTCCACATTAATGCAAGAGGAGAGATGACTCATGAGTATCAGGGCAATAGTATATATAAGCCTTTCACCATCATGAAACCTTTCACATTCTGCATGCATACCTTAATCATCAAATCTACCTTCAATATATAATTTTCAATCTTCAGGAACATCATTGATATGATTTGGAGAACTAGAAGCAAGTATTGACTTTTTTACAGTTTCAAACAGGTTTTAGCAAAGAATTTTCTCAAAATTTTATTGAGATGATATAAGGTGCTGGCAGTTGGCATTCCTTTGTTCTGTGCAAATGCTATCAACAGTATCTTTTAAAAAAGTGAGGAATATCAAGCTGGCCTGAATTCCATAGAAGTTAGATATTTGTGTTAGGGCCCGTTTGATTGGGTACATTAGAAAATTTGGGTGCACTGTAGTTGTGAGCCCCAACCAGAGCACCACACCACCCAACCTAATGGGCCCTTAAAGAAAAGTTCGTAACTTCATTTGTACTTATTTCTGCAACACTGGTTGCTGCTTTTCATTGACCGTAAAAGATTGTTTTTGAATTATTTCATTATCATTCATACTGTGAGCCTTAGATAACAAGCTCAAGCTGGCCTGAGTTTCATAGAAGTTGTATTCATATTAGATTGCGTAGTTCAAGACTTCATGGGTATTCACTTTTGGAGAACTAGTTGTTTCTTATCAATGATGTTGCACCATCAAAAATGGTGTTTAAGTTATTGCAATATCATTCTTATTGTGAACCTTAGAATGGAATGCATCATCATGTGGACTATTATGAAGACAGTGTTCTGCCCGGTAGATGGTAACTTCATTTTCTGTTTGAATCTTTTCATTCTCAGAAATCGAAGGGCTTCCATGCAGCCAATAGCAAGTGAAGAAGATGACATGACTGATGATAATTGGTGGACCTTGTTTGACAATTTATGGATTGTTATTAGTGAGATGAATGGAAAGGGTCCGAGCAAGATGGTTCCCAGAATTTCAGGATCAGGTGGTCCATCTTTTGGCCAAAGGGCACGTGGTTTGGTTGAATCTCTTAACATTCCTGCTGCAGAAATGGCTGCTGTAGTTGTATCTGGAGGCATTGGCAATGCATTGAGTGGCAAACCAAACAAAAATGTTGATAAAGCGATGGCTTTAAGGGGGGAAAGGTGTCCAAGAATTGTATTTCGACTTTTGATCTTATACCTCTGCCGGTCATCCCTAGAAAGAGCATCTCGCTGTGTTCAACAGTTCATCTCACTTTTGCCTTCACTTTTGGCCACTGATGATGAGCAAAGCAAGAGTCGACTGCAGCTCTTCATCTGGTATTATTTTTTTATGCTATGCCCAAGGTTCCAGATTGTGTGTGTCATGCTACTAGTTATCTTGAGATCTAATAAAGGATAGTGATTGGTGGTTTCATTGTGTTATACTAGTTCCATAAAGTTTGACAATGTAATAACATGGTGGCCAGGTCTTTGCTTGCTGTAAGATCCCAGTATGGTACATTGGATGATGGTGCTCGTTTTCATGTAATAGCACATGTGATTCGAGAAACTGTAAACTCTGGAAAGTCAATGCTTGCTACTAGCATGGTTGGTCGGGATGACTCATTCGATTCAGGCAGCCACTCAAAAGAAGTGGGTTCCATTCACAATCTAATTCAGAAGGATCGAGTCCATGCTGCGGTTTGTTCTGAACTTCAATTTAGTAACAAATATGCTGTGTTGCTGTTTTAATCGCATGAAACTTGCTTCTTTTGTTATTTTCTCTCCTTGTATTTCAAATGGTGGACAATCTTTGTAGAGTTAGTAAGTTCATGAATGTTTTGCTATATTCCAGGAGTGAGATCTATTCTTATTAATATTATTTTTCTAAATTTTGTGTTTTTTATTTAGACTTTGGTTGGCAACTGCTAATGATGGAGAAATGGTTCCAAGGTTTTGATTTTTTGAACCATTTGATGGTCTTATAAGTCTCACTTTGATGGAAGAAGGAATATGAGATTTGCAATTATGTGTTTTGCTTTATGTTTTTTCTTATGGACTTTTTGGTTTTTTGAATTGAGAAAACTTCTTTTGGGATTACCTCCAAGGCTAAATGTAAACATGCAGATATATCATGTGTATTGCATGCTTTATTCATGCTGTCTATGCCTAAGGGCAAGCAAAATATTACACTAAACACCCTGAACGTTTTGCATGTTCTATGGGATCTTGTCAATTGACCCCAAGTATCCTTTTGGTGTTCTTCCTTTCTTTCAGCTTCTAAGTTATCCACCATTCACTTCTATATTTTCTTGCTTCAGGTTTCTGATGAGTCTAAGTATGTGAAGACATTAAAATCCGACCGTAGGAGACAGTTGCAGGAGCTTCTTGTCAAGATGGATGAAAATTCCTCTTTAGAAATTTATAACCAGAAGATATTTGAAGATGAGATGCAAAGTAGCTTACATGCTATTCTTGCTTCAGATGAGAGCAGAAGGGCTGCATTCCTGCTTGCCCATGAAGTGGAGCAGCAAAATGTTGCTGTAAGTCAAAATTTCTTCTGTTGCGGAGCATGCTCATTCCTTCATAGCTTCTTACATAGGCTATTGGCTTTGTTTGTTGCTTTCACTATCCTTCCATTAATTAATTATGTTGAATCTTCTGCTCATATGTATTTAAATAATAATTTCTGCTGACAGGATAAATGGATGCACATGTTCCGCACTTTGATTGATGAAAGGGGTCCATGGTCTGCTAACCCATTTCCGAATGGAGCTGTGATACATTGGAAACTTGACAAGACAGAAGATGCATGGCGGCGTAGACCAAAGTTAAGACGGAATTACCATTTTGATGAAAAGTTGTGTCATCCTCCTTCGTCTTCCCCCGGTGATGAGATTAGTCTACCAAGTAGTGAGGTCAAATCTAGTTATGTGGGGCACATACCTGAGCAAATGAAGCAGTTTCTCCTGAAAGGTGTACGCAGGATAACTGATGAGGGGAGCTCAGAACCTGGGGAGAGTGATGGTGAAACAAGTGGGCAGTCAATTGTCCCAGAGGATCCTTCAGATAGTCAAAGCTTGGAACTAGTTAAAAGCAGCAGTGATCAGATTGATATCGTACAGGACAGAAAAGAGTTTTTGTCGCCTTCTCCAGAAACGGAAACTAGTGAGGTATGTAGTATCTTTGGGAGTAAGAACAGTCAAACTGTGCTTATTCTCATTAAAACATCAATCAATTGTTAATTTGTGGTTTGATGTTGCAGGTTCTTATGTCACTTCCATGCGTGCTTGTGACACCAAAAAGAAAATTGGCAGGTCAATTGGCAGTCATGAAAGATGTCTTGCATTTCTTTGGTGAATTTTTGGTTGAAGGTACTGTAGGGTCTTCAGTCTTCAAGAACATAAATGCATCTAGCCATTCTGAGTTGGGAAAGGCTGATCCAAAGCCAAAGTCTTTTAAGTGGTCTATTGATCTTGATATGAATTCTGAGAAGGGGACTTCTGACAATGTAGAGGCGGAAAATGTGCGTAAAAAACATTTAAAAAATGTTAAGCGTCATCGGAGATGGAATATTGACAAGGTAGGGAACCACTGGTTGTTTTATTTGGGCTTGCATTGCTTTGATCTCTTAATCCAATCTGATTTCTTCTTGTTTATTTGGCTATCCCTAGATAAAAGCTGTCCATTGGACTCGGTATTTGCTTAGATACACTGCAGTTGAGATTTTCTTCGGTGGTTCTGTTCCTGCAATATTTATAAATTTTGCATCACAGAAGGATGCAAAAGAGATTGGAACCCTGATAGTTTCTACCAGAAATGAGCTGTTGCTTCCAAGAGGAAGTAATAGGGACAAGAGTGGCGCTATTTCATTGGTTGATAGACGTGTTGCACTGGAAATGGCAGAAACTGCTAGGGAGAGATGGAGGAGAAGGGATATAACTAACTTTGAATATCTGATGATTCTCAATACACTTGCAGGAAGATCTTATAATGATTTGACTCAGTATCCTGTCTTTCCTTGGATTTTGGCTGATTACTCATCCGAGGTTCTTGATTTTAACAAGTCATCAACTTTTCGGGATCTCTCCAAGCCTGTTGGAGCACTGGACTCTAAGAGGTTTGAGGTCAGTTTATTTTGGCTTTGGTTTAATGAACTTATTGCTGTTTACTCTCCATCAGATTTTCTTTTACTTCCAAATATCTCAATACTATGGTTCATGATTTAGGTGTTTGAAGACAGGTATCGTAACTTCTGTGATCCCGATATACCCAGGTAATCTTCAATCCTGGTTTCTAGACATTTACTAACTGTTTTCTAGAAGTTTGCTCTAATTAGTTTGTCTAATTTGCTGCTGTGGTTCTGATCGTAAGCAGTTTCTACTATGGGTCTCATTACTCAAGCATGGGCATTGTTCTTTATTACCTCCTTCGTTTAGAACCTTTCACGTCTCTTCACCGTAATTTACAGGTATCCTTTCATCGCATCATGGATTTAGGTATCATATCATGCATTGTTGTTTGATGCAGTGTCTGATAATGATATTGATGTAAAAGGGGAGAAAAGATGATATATGTAGTGATCTGACTGTTTCTTTGGGGCAATGATGCTTAGCTGATCACCTTCGATAAAACAGTTTTGAGAGCATGTATTTTGGTGTGATCTTTGTAAAATACACTTTTGGGAATAATAGCAACTAGCAAAAATATTCTCTTATTTGCTCTTCTATATGGAGGAAAGTTAAGTACGTCTCAAACTGTCATTACTTGAAAAGTTTCCAACTTCACAATCTTCAGTTTTGCGAAAGAATTATATAGCTATTTTTTCTTATAAATGTTTTGGGATGGTATTACCATTAAGTCTTTCAGCGATATGATGAATGTTTGAGTTATTTTTGAACTTTACATTAAGTAATTATTTTGGATAGGATTCTACCAACCAAAGACAAAGGGTATAATCTGGTAAAGTTTGTACTGGTCATATGTATCACTGCATTAAAAATGGTTTAGATCCAGACTTATGAATTATGTTCCTCTTTCTTTCAGTATTCCCGTATTCAATTTGATTTTTTATCCTTTTCATGTTTATCTCTTGATTGGTGTATCAATTCTTACTTTAGAAGCTCCGCTAAGTCATTGTCTTTCATCAGGGTGGCAAATTTGACCATGCGGATCGTCTTTTTCAAAGCATTGAGGGCACTTATCGGAATTGCCTTTCTAACACAAGTGATGTGAAGGAATTGATCCCTGAGTTCTTTTACATGCCTGAGTTTCTTCTAAATTCAAACTCTTATCATCTAGGGGTGAAACAAGATGGTGAACCCATAAGCGATATTTCTCTCCCTCCCTGGGCTAAGGTATGTGAACCACTCAAGAATATCATGTACATTATCTAGCGATAATATAATATCTGAATAGGTTCTTTGTGTTTCAAGAATGTTTTGGGGATTTTATTGTTGTCCTCATTAATTGTGCCTGATGATGGGACCTTCCTTAAGAAAATACTTGATCAATCTGAGAACTATCTGGTATCTAGAAAAATGTTTTGATTTGTTTAAGAGGAACAGATATGATGGTTATGCTGCGGGGGAGAATGTCTCTAAATTGTTCTAGGTCATTTGAGCTTCTGTAACTATTTCTTTACAGTTGCTTTGATTTAGTAATATGTTTTACATGCTCGATTGTGTAATAGTTTTATCATATCAAATTTTTTACTTCTTTAGGAATCTGATTCTAACTGATCAGATACATAATTTATATGGTTCACACAGGGCTGCTATGAGAAAATTTACAAAAAAGTAACTATTATTAAGAATTATAAAGACCTTGCAAGTTGGGAAAATGAAAGAAGTTTAAAAACTTGCTTTATTTTATACAGAGTAGTACAGAAGCATATGAATGAACTTCCTCGGGCAAGATGGAATTTTCTTGGAGTGATCATAATTCATTCTGTGACTGAACAGAGTTGAATGTCTATCATAATTGGGTATGCTGAAAAGGAAAGATGTCGTTGCAAACGTATGCCTCAGTTTATTGTTAGTCCTATGAGTTGAGGGGTAAACTTTGTGGGAGTTATTGGCCAAAGAAAAAAACTTCTAGGAGTCAAGCTCCTCAATTTGGATGTGATTTTTTAAAATAGACGTGCTTCACACTTTTAAGACTTCCTTAATAACTTTGGCTACGATATCTTTCCCTATACACATTTTTGTGTTCTCTTGTACTTCTCCGCTTGAGTCCTTGACTTGCCAAGCTAAAGAATCCATGTTAAGTTGAGTGGGAATTATATTTAATGTAAACTTCTAGTTTAAACCCCAAAATGTCCCAACAGAAAAGCTAAATTGATTGTTTTTTGTAGGGTTCACCTGAATTGTTCATAAGTAAAAATAGAGAGGCCCTTGAAAGTGAGTACGTTAGCTCAAATCTCCACCATTGGATTGACTTGGTGTTTGGTTACAAGCAGCGTGGAAAACCAGCAGTGGAGGTATCCTGGGAAATAATGTGTTTCAATAACCACATTTTGAATTTTCTTTTATATTGTTTTGCTCCTAAATGATCTCATTTGAAACAAATCTGTGTTGCAGGCTGCAAATATCTTCTATTATTTAACTTACGAAGGTGCTGTTGATCTGGACACTATGGATGATGAGCTGCAGAGATCGGCAATTGAAGATCAAATTGCAAATTTTGGCCAGACACCCATCCAGATTTTTCGAAAACGACACCCAAGAAGAGGGCCACCGATTCCAATTGCTCATCCTTTGTATTTTGCACCCGCTTCTATTGGTTTGACGTCTGTTGTTTCTTCTGGGAGTTATCCGCCATCGGCTGTGTTGTATGTCGGATTACTGGACTCGAATATTGTCATTGTGAACCAGGGGCTTACTTTGTCTGTTAAGATGTGGTTGACAACCCAGCTTCAATCTGGTGGAAATTTCACCTTCTCAGGTTCTCAGGTTAGTCCTTAATTAATTTTACATATATATATATATATATATGTATGTATATAAAATCATAAATCATTAGTAGTATGTCTTGAAGTTACCTTTTTATACTTTATTAGATTTGTTTTTGTTTAAACTAGTTTTAATTTGCAGGATCCTTTCTTTGGAGTTGGTTCTGATGTTCTTTCTCCGCGTAAAATTGGGAGTCCTCTGGCAGAAAATGTTGAACTTGGAGCACAATGCTTTGCAACCATGCAAACACCGTCTGAGAACTTTTTAGTCTCATGTGGCAATTGGGAAAACAGCTTCCAAGTCATATCTTTGAGTGATGGAAGAATGGTGCAGAGCATTCGACAGCACAAAGATGTTGTCAGCTGTGTTGCAGGTATCTTTCTTTCAAAGGGTTGCCCTAAATCTTGTGATGAAAGGAATATGAAGCTGGATTTTATTTTGTACAATGCTCAGTTGGTAACCTTATTGTATTTTTCCACCATTGAACTCCCATATTGTATTTGTGGAATTATTTCTTGCATAACTAATTTTTCATCTGCTCAAAGTTAGCATTTACTTCACCTTTTGTCATTGTTTTCTTCTGAAAAGTGAGTCACATTAACGATAATGTGAAATGAAGACATTCAAGTAGTGATAGGTAAACGGTGCCGTTATAAGTGTTATTAAAAGTTTCAGACGACATTATAGGAGACAGAAAGAAATAGAAATTGCATAAAATGTGAATTCCACATTATCTCATGTTCAGTCTAGATGAGCATGATTTGTATTTGCTAAGCATTTTTGTTCTTATAAATTGTCAGTTAATAGTCTTTCTTGGAATGTTTGTCGTACCTGATGCAGTTACAGCTGATGGAAGCATTCTTGCTACTGGAAGTTGTGACACTACGGTCATGGTGTGGGAAGTTCTTCGTGTCCGAGTTCCAGATAAGAGAGTTCGAAACATGCAGACAGAAGTTCCCCGTAAAGACTGTATCATTGTTGAAACTCCCTTTCATATTCTGTGTGGTCATGATGATATAATTTCATGCTTGTATGTCAGTGTGGAGCTTGATGTGGTTATTAGTGGGTCAAAAGATGGAACTTGTGTTTTCCATACCCTGCGAGATGGAAGATATGTAAGATCTTTGCAACATCCTTCTGGCAGTGCATTGTCAAAGCTTGTTGCTTCTCGGCATGGTCGGATTGTACTTTATGCTGATGATGATCTCAGTTTACACCTCTACTCTATTAATGGAAAACATCTTGCTTCTTCTGAATCCAATGGACGCCTTAACTGTATCGAACTCAGTAGCTGTGGTGAGTTTTTGGTTTGTGCTGGTGACCAAGGACAGATTGTTGTTCGTTCTATGAACACACTTGAGGTTGTGAAAAGATATAATGGAGTAGGGAAGATAATAACATCCCTAACTGTTACTCCAGAAGAATGCTTCTTGGCTGGAGCGAAAGATGGAAGTCTTCTTGTGTATTCTATCGAAAATCCTCAACTACGCAAATCTAGCCTTCCCCGGAATCCAAAAACCAAGGTTCCTACAACAGGCTAAGTTATGATTCAGGATAGCAATGACTGTTTTGACAAATAGGGTCTGATTGCCAGATACCGATCCCAGGTATTTTAGCCATTTCATTCTGCTTATGATCAATTATAAGATAGTTAAGACTCTTTGGTCTATGCTATTCTTGCTCCGCTTTTTGCTCTTTTTCTTTTTCCTGTAAAAAACATTCAAGTGATCACTATTTTTATCTTTTTGTTTTGTTTTCGTTTTTGGACAGGAATGCCTATGGATATTGTAGTAATTCCTTCTCCGCCATGTTTCATCTATATATATGTTCAGCACACGAAGATAAGGAATGCTGATGAAACCTCCGGCATCCTCTGAGCATTATTATCCAACACACCTGATTCTTACCCTGTAAGAGATAGGCAAATCACAAATATTCAATTTTCTTTTACTTCATAACAAGGAGCATCGACAGAAATCGGGGGGTATTAACGCATACATATAATAGATATGTACAATATTTTTACCTAGGTTAGGTTTTCAATCCTTTTTATATTACCAATAGCTGTATCTCAGCCCATAGTTTTGTTTCTCAAGAGTACTACACGAAAAGATTTCAAGCCTGAACCCTGATTCTTGTACAGATTGGCTATCATGCCCGACTCTAAAGTGAATGGAGAATTATTCTTTCCAAGCATACAATTTCTGTTTTTATTACCATGACAAATTTTATTCATCTGCTCATTTCCTGACTACTCTTCTCCTCTAGATAACGAACGAACTCGTCGACATAACCATCGTTCCTACCCTTATCTCCAAAATATTTCTTCATGGATTTCGCTGTTTCTCTCAAGGGCTCGCGGGAATCCTCCATTACCGCCAACCTCACTGACTCTGCCACTGCTCTGCTTGTGAACGATCCGTCTATTTCATTTCTTGGTATCTCTACGCCAACTTTTCTCTCTTGCAATATCCTTGCATTTAGCCCTTGTTCATTCAACGCCGGAAACATTATCAGAACCCGGCCTAATCCTAGTGCCTCTATAACCGAGTTCCAACCGCAGTGAGTTAAGAATCCCCCGATTGACTCGTGACTCAGTATCTTCACTTGTGGAACCCATCCCAGGTAGAGAAACCCACGTCCCTTGACTCGCTCCTCAAATCCATCTGGTAGCATCTCCAACTCTGTCTGAGTTGACCCTGGTGAGTTCTTTAAAACCCAAAAGAAAGGTAAATCCGACTCCTCCAACCCTATAGCCAACTGGCTGAGTTCAACTTTATTTAAATGAACCTCAGTCCCCAGCGCAACGTAAACAACCGAGTTGAATCTCTGGTTATCTAACCATTCTTTAACACCAAACCAGTTTTCATCACCCTGATGAATCTCATCTTCTTCCTGTATTGGCGGCAAAAAACCAACCGGTATTACCGGTTTTCCGTAAAGCTCATGTAAAAGATTGAACCAGTCCGGTTCAAACTCATCCGAACTCCTAACAAGAACAACATCACTCTCTTCAATCGTCAAACCGAACCGAACCGTGTCGGGTGGTCCATATTTCTCCTCATCCGTTCTCTCGAAATATTTAGCAATTTCATGCAAACGATAGGCCAGGTTGGATTCAAAGGGGACCCACTTGGGGGCTTTGGTGAAGTCCTCAGCCGTTAGTCTTGCATCATTTCCACTGTCGATCAACGCCGAAGGTGGACCAATGAAGGATAAACATGCGGCCGTGAAGACAGCGAAGAAGGCGCGCGATATACCTAGCTGCGCTGCTACTGGCGGAAGCCAATGAGAAGCGTAGTCATAAATGATCCAATCAGGTTTTGAGGATTCAAGGAAAGACGTTAGATGTGATTGTAGCAGATCAAAGGCGTGTTTGAGTGGTTGCTGCTGGTTATAAGTAACCTCCATGGAGGACTCAGCGAGGGATGGCAAGTTTGGTACGTTAGGCAAAGAGAAGGATACGAGGGTGATTTGAGATGAGAGGTTTGCGGGAATTTTGGGAAGTCTGGAAAGGTTTCTTGGGGTAGACACGAAGGAGATTTTGTGACCCTTTTGAGCTAAGAGCTTGGAGAGACGAAAGAAGGGAATGAAATGTCCCATTGCAAGCCATGGGAACATCACTATGTGCAGAACTTTACCGTTCTCCATTGAGTATGGAAAGCTTGGTGAAGGTTTCAGGTTGGAACTAGAGATGCAGAAGAACTTGAATTTGCATAAATTTTCGCTCCAAAATCCACAATGATTGAAAGGCAAAGTAAAGTATAATAGTGTATTGGGGGGTTTCTATTCCGTAATTGGACGAACTGCCAGTAGGAAGAGGCCAAGAAAAAGTCAAGGGATAGGTGGGTTGTTCAAACTTCAAAGCTCTGGAATCTTGGCATTACATGCAGGGTTTTCAAGGCATTATTAGTCATTATTATGGATATAGTATTGGTAATATTAAAATGGTGGCTGCAAAGTTCGACTAAGCTAAGAGGTCAAGTTGGAATTTTCTTCCTTCAACTTAAATAACTAATTAAACTTTAGTACTAGTTAGTAGTTTTTTTTTTCATTTTCAAATTAAAATTTTGTTAGTTATATATATATATATTGTTGTGAAAAGTATGTTAATTAAAATTGACTAAGCAAGAACAAGAAATAAGAATAGGAGAAATTGAGAATTAAATGAACAAGAGAAAGAGAGAGTTAGAGATGGAAATGGAAATAAGATTGAATGAATTGTAAGTATCATTAGGGAGAATGAATCCCAATTTATAGGCATCAAATGGTAGGCTATACAAGTTGGCAATTTGCACATATTAGCCCCATTATTATCATCACAATAATCATAATTTGGACAATTTGTACAACTTGCATTTGTCCACTTTCATAACCTAATTTGCATAATTTGCATTTGTCCACTTTCATAATAATTTGCACAACTTGCATTTGTCCACTTTCATAATACTCCCCCTTGGACAAATGCTACTATTAAAATTGGACGTGTACTGCCTCATTAAAAACCTTAAGTCGGAAAAACCCAGTGGGAACAAAAACCGAACATAAGGGAAAAAGAGTACAATACAATTAAGTCCGTCTAATATGTCTTCAGGACAATATGTGCTTGTCTTCAAAACAATATAAGTGGGCCTACTTCAGTGTCCTGATTGGACGTGCTATTACTGCCTCATTAAAAACCTTAAGCCGGAAAAACCCAGTGGGACAAAAACCGGACAGAAGGAAAAAAGAGTACAGTGCACTTATGTCCATAATCGCTCCCCTTGAGATAAAATAAACTGCTACTTCTGGAGCATCTAAACATTTCCACTTCTGGGGAAATCAATCTTGCATTTTACTGACTCGCCGCATACCGATGCCATAAACTAATTTCTCAAATGTTGATGTTGGCAAAGATTTGGTAAATAAATCTGCAAGATTATCGACGGAGCGAATCTGTTTAACATCAACTTGTCGACTTTCCTGGAGTTCATGAGTATAGAAAAATTTCGGCGAGATGTGCTTGGTCTTATCACCTTTAATATATCCTCCCCTGACTTGTGCAACACAAGCAGCATTATCCTCATAAATTATAGTGGGAGAATCTATCACCGGTTTGAATCCACTAACATTGTGAATATGTGATATCATAGATCTTAACCAAACACACTCTCTTCCGGCCTCATAGAGGGAAATAATTTCAGAGTGGTTGGAAGATGTAGCAACTAGTGTTTGCTTAGTGGAACGCCAAGAAATGGCTGTATCATTATAGCAAAATAGATAACTGGTTTGGGAGCGAGCTCTGTGCGGATCAGATTTATATCCTGCATCAGCATAACCTACTAAACCAGAGTTAGTAGTATTCTTAGAATAGAATAACCCCAAATCAATGGTTCCTCGGAGATAACGGAAGATATGTTTAATCCCATTCCAATGTCTCCGGGTTGGCTCAGAACTGAAACGTGCCAACAAATTTACCGCAAAAGCGATATCTGGTCTCGTGCACTGTGCCAAGTACATCAAAGCCCCGATTGCATTGAGGTATGGTACTTCAGGACCAAGTATATCCTCACTAGATTCTTTAGGACGAAACGGGTCCTTTTGGGGGTCAAGAGACCTTACAACCATAGGGGTGCTCAATGGATGAGCTTTGTCCATGTTAAAACGTCTAAGCAATCTTTCGGTGTATGCTGACTGATGGACAAGTATTCCATTCTTATTGTGCTCAAGCTCTAGACCAAGGCATAGTTTGGTTTTACCCAAATCTTTAACCTCAAACTCCTTTTTCAAATATTCAGCAGTTTCAGATAACTCTTCAGGAGTCCCAATTAAATTCATGTCGTCGACATAAACTGCTATAATAGTAAATCCGGTTTCAGATCTTTTAATAAACACGCATGGGCAGATGGGATCATTTATGTACCCTTCCTTAGTCAGGTATTCACTTAAACATTGGTACCACATGCGGCCGGATTGCTTTAACCCATATAAAGATCTTTGCAACTTTATTGAGAATAAGTTGCGAGGAGTGCATGCTTCAGGCATTTTGAAACCTTCGGGAATTTTCATATAGATATTGGAATCTAATGAACCATATAAGTATGCCGTCACAACGTCCATAAGACGCATTTCAAAATTTTCTTGGGCAACCCAACTTATAAGGAAACGAAAGGTAACTATATCCACTACTGGTGAATATGTTTCATCATAATCTATCCCAGGCCTCTGCGAGAAACCTTGGGCTACGAGTCGGGCTTTATACCTCACGATCTCGTTTCTCTCATTTCGTTTCCGGACAAAGACCCATTTGTATCCAACAGGTTTTATATTGTCGGGGGTTTTAGTAATAGGCCCAAAAACATTACGTTTGGCAAGGGAAGTCAATTCAGCTTGGATTGCTTCTTCCCATTTAGGCCAATCTCGCCTATGACGGCATTCGGTTATGGACCGAGGTTCATAATCATCATTCATAATCTCATGAGCAACTGAGAGAGCAAATGCATCATCGATGATTATCTCATTTCGATCCCATATCTCATTACAATAACTGATGGAAATTTCAGTATTCCCAAGATTGGTGATCTTTTCATGGGTTTGTACCACTTCAGGGGCAATATGCTCATGAACTTGTGCCACTTCAGGGGCAATATGCTCTCTTTGAATATTATGTTGTGCCACTTCAGGAGCAATTTGGTTTCCTCGAGAAAGATTAATAAGCTCATCTGGAGCAGATTCTAAATTCCTCCCCCTTCTTTTTCGAGGAATAGTGTCCTTTGATCCCATCGGTCTACCACGCTTCAGGCGCGGGACATTTAGATCCATTTCGGGTGGTTCTACAGGAACATCTATCCTAGCTGGAACATTCGCAGCTGGGATGTGAGACTTTGTAACTTTAGCAGTCTCATTAAATGCATCAGGCATTTGATTTGCAATAGCTTGTAAATGGATCAATCGTTGCACCTCATTTTCACATTCAGGTGTTCTTGGGTCAAAATGAGACAAACTTTTCTCATTCCATGAGAAAATCTCGACATTTTTCTGCTTTCCATATGTGGAAGCATTAGGTATCCCAAGTGATGGGAATACTGTCTCATCAAAATGACAATCCGCAAATCTAGCGGTAAATAAATCACCCGTCAATGGTTCAAGGAACCGAATAATGGACGGTGAATCAAACCCAACATAAATGCCCAAACGGCGCTGGGGACCCATTTTGGTCCTTTGCGGTGGTGCTACAGGCACTTGTACCGCGCAACCAAAGGTGCGAAGATATGAAATGTCTGGCTCCTGGCCCAAGACTAGCTGAAGGGGGGAATATAAATGAGAAGTAGTGGGGCGCAATCTAATTAAAGATACAGCATGTAAAACAGCATGACCCCACGCTGAGGATGGGAGCTTTGTCCTCATCAATAAAGTTCGAGCAATAATCTGAATGCGCTTAATCATGGATTCTGCTAATCCATTTTGAGTATGAACATGTGGGACAGGATGTTCAACTTCAATTCCTAATGAAGCGCAATAAGCATCAAAACTCTTTGATGTGAACTCACCAGCATTATCCATTCTTATGCTTTTAATTTGATAATCTGGGAAATGAGCTCGAAGCTTTATTATCTGTGCAAGCAAACGTGCAAAGGCGACGTTGCGCGTTGATAATAGGCAAACATGGGACCATCTGCAGGATGCATCCACTAGTACCATGAAATATCTAAATGGTCCACTTGCAGGCTGAATTGGCCCACAGATATCACCCTGGATTCTCTGCAAGAATGAAGGGGATTCATAATCAACCTTTGTCATGAAAGGTTTAGTAATGAGCTTTCCTTGTGAACAAGATTCACAAATGTAATCTTTGGACAACAACACCTTTGTATCTTTTAAAGGGTGTCCACGAGTATTTTTAAGGATTCTTCGCATCATTGTTGCTCCTGGATGACCAAGGCGATCATGCCAAAGTCCGAACACATCAGGATTCACTAGTTTCCAGGGCATCGTAGCATATGATTCTATAGCTCGTATTGGGACATAATATAATCCCATACTAGAAGCTTCCAGCTTCTCATGGATGGTCTTCTGGCCCATCTTGTAGGAAGTGATGCAAAGAAATTCCTTATTTTGCTCATTAATTGTTTCTAGATGGTACCCATTACGGCGTACATCTTTGTAGCTAAGTAGATTTCTTTTTGATCTACCGCTCAACAATGCATCTTCAAGATACAATGTTGTGCCATTTGGCAAAATAACTGTGGCAGTCCCATAGCCATCTATAATATTAACAGGACCAGATATTGTCTGAACATTTGCCTTGCGCAATGTCACATTTGAGAAAAAGTGTTTGCTACAAAGTATAGTATGCGTTGTAGCACTATCAAGCAAACATATATCTTCCTTTTTCTCAATGTGTCCCATTTGCATTTATCTTGACAACTTTAGGTGTCAAGTTCCATAAAATTTAACAAATTAATAATATGATGCAAAATATAAACCAACAAATATGGAATAAAACTCATGATTTTATTGACGACCATATTTATTTAATATCTTCCTTGGTAACATAATTATCCAAGGGTATGGCAAAACATAGATGAAAAACCCTCAGGATCTATTTCTGGGGACTTGTTATTTTCATCAACATTATATAAAGAAATCAGAAACCTCAAAAGGTTTTTCATTGCCAAGAATATGACAGTTTTCATTGACCAAAACCTTATTGATTTCAGCATCAGTCTCAGTTAGGTCAATGGCATGGGTCTCAACATGCTTGCTTTTCTCCTTCTGGGATGCTTGGTATAGATCAACCAAATGTTTGGCCGTACGACAGGTACGTGACCAGTGACCAGTCATTCCACAACGGTGACAGGTACTATTATCATGCTTCTTCATAAGTTTTTTTCCTTTAGGGTTGTGTTGGGAGTTATTTATATTACGGTTAAATCTCCCACTACCCTTACGAAAAAAATTCTCATGCCTGCGCTCACGGCCTCTAGGACGGCCAACATTCTTACTTGAGCCGGCATTTGCTTCAGGAAATGCCTTAGAGCCAGCAGGTCTTAAATCATGATTTTTAAGCAGCAACTCATTTGTTTGTTCTGCAGTCAACAGGACTGAGATCAATTCAGAATATGTTTTAAACTGGCGCTGCCGGTATTGCTGTTGCAATACAATATTCGAAGCATGAAAGGTGGAGAATGTTTTCTCTAAAAGCTCAACCTCAGTAAGCTTAACACCACAAAGTTCAAGCCGTGACACAATATCATACAAAGCCGAATTATAATCGGACACGGACTTGAAATCCTGCAACCTCAGATGTTGCCAATCATATTGTGCTTGAGGGAGGATGACAGTTTTGGTGTGATCATACCGCTCTTTCAATCTTGTCCACAAGATCAAGGGATCTTGGACAGATAGATATTGAACTTTTAGGCTATCACTTAGATGCCGACGGATAAAAATCAAAGCATTTGCCTTATCTTTATCATTAGCATTTTCATTTTCACCAATGGTAGCTGCAAGACCTTGGCCTTGGAGATGCAGTTCAATATCGAGACACCATGACAAGTAGTTATTGCCACTTACATCCAAAATTTGGAATTTGGGCTTTTCAATATTTGCCATAATTCTGAAAAGAATGGTCTCAATTAGTTTGACAACTTCTGGTGTCAAAAATGTTTAGAAGGAAATCTTTACACAATGAAAATTAAAATTATCTTGTGTATAGAAAATAAATTTTGTATGGAATCAAACCTTCAGAACTTACCAAACTTCAAACTTGCTTTACTTTAGAACACTCGTGCTGATAACGTGTTGTGAAAAGTATGTTAATTAAAATTGACTAAGCAAGAACAAAAAATAAGAATAGGAGAAATTGAGAATTAAATGAACAAGAGAAAGAGAGAGTTAGAGATGGAAATGGAAATAAGATTGAATGAATTGTAATTTGTAAGTATCATTAGGGAGAATGAATCCCAATTTATAGGCATCAAATGGTAGGCTATACAAGTTGACAATTTGCACATATTAGCCCCATTATTATCATCACAATAATCATAATTTGGACAATTTGTACAACTTGCATTTGTCCACTTTCATAACCTAATTTGCATAATTTACATTTGTCCACTTTCATAATAATTTGCACAACTTGCATTTGTCCACTTTCATAATATATATATATATATATATATATGAATTCTCTCTCGAGTTGAGTTAGTTAAAAATTAAAAAATTGAATTGAATTAGTTAAAAATTAAAGAATTTATATAAGAGTTATGAGATTTGAAATCTCTAATTCTTTTAAGGTTTCTTTTCTTATTTTTCATGTATCATATATATATATATATATATATATTATTTTTTTAATAAATTGAGTGTCCTTTTGGAGAAAATGTTCATATGATATTTGCACATGAATCAAAACACTTGCTTGATGTCAATCCTTTGACTCACTCTTTCTTCACTCTCTTCACCAACACCACCAACAACAACATCAACCCCAAGTCATTGGATTTCCTGACTCATCCCCACATCCGAGTCACCGGATATTCGCAGTTGACTAACCAGAAACCAGAAACCAGAAACCCAACCCTCAGAAGATGACAACTTTGTCATCCCTTCACTACTAGTTGGGTCGACACCACCCCAAAGTTAATCACTTTCTTGAAAAAAAAAATCCCCGAAACCCAGTTGGACCAACTCAGTAAAGTCCTCAAACATTCCTACCCATGGGTTCATCTTAAGTGTTTGCAACGTTTCAATTGAGCAACTATTGAAGAGGTTTCAAAATAGCTGGAAATCAGCTTATGGGGTTTTCATTTGGGCAAATGAACATTATCTGTCATACAACGTCATGGTTGATATATTGGGGAAGACTTAAATGTTTGATTTAATTTTTTATTTAGTTGAGGAAATGAATTAACTAAAAGGTTATATTAAAGGAATGTATGCCTTCTTGTCGTTGCCAAATTGCCCTTATTATTCAATGGCTGGACAGCCCTTGGCCGGCGGCGGGAGAGGAAGAGAAGGACAGAAAGAGTAAAGAATAGCAGAAAAAAAAAAGGAAAAAGTAAAAAGTAAAAAGACAGAACTTGTAATAGTCTTTTGGGCTGAAGGGCTAAAAACGGAAAAAAATTTAAATCCATTACACCTAACTAGAAAATTCTTCACCCAATACACTTTACTACTTCAGCATCATTTTCTTTTGGAGATTTGGAGATTTGGGCAGACACCGTACCTTAACAAGTCCAGCCCACAAATGATAAACACAATACTGATGAAAAAAGGCCTAAAGGATGGAAATTAGGAAGCACCAAGCCCATTAAAAATTCACAAAAATTTGGGCCTAGGCCTGAATCAGGGGCATATAATCGTAAATAAATAGAAAATGGGTGTGTTGTTTTGTCCTGAGCTGTCCTGCTCTCTCTGCGCGCTCTCTCTCTCACAGAGGAAAGAAAAACGAAAAAAAAAAAAAAAAGAGAAAAAGAAAAAGAAAAAGAAAAGGAAAAAACAAACACACTCCTCGCTCTAACACACTTCTTCTCTCCTTTCTCAGGCATATATTCCCTTCCTCTTTTAACTCTCTCAAAAACCACAAAAATTAAGACTTTTTCACTCTTTTCATTACTTCTCATTAATTAATTATTAGGGCTTTTCCCTTTCTTGGCCCTCTGTTTCATTTCAGTGTAATGTTTCTACATCCCCAATTTCCTCAATGTACGGACAGTCGCAGCCGATGAACATCCCGGCCCCGATCGCCGGTTCCATAGCCGACGTCGGCGACGACGTTTCAGCATCCACCTCCGTCGATAACCACCACAGCGTTAGCTACGACGCTCACACCCTGGAGGACGGCGTCGGAGTCGAGGACGTTGCCACCGATCCCATCTACGTCAGTGCGGCCGTTGCTTCCGCCTCTGACTTGGCCGCGGTTCAGCGACTCGACGGCGCCAGCCAACTTACTCTCTCGTTTCGCGGCCAAGTCTATGTTTTCGATGCTATTACTCCCGATAAGGTATCATCTTTTTTCGTTGGTTTTTTTTTTTAAAAGTTTATCCAATCAAGCCAAATAGGGGTTTTTTTTTTAAAAAAAAAATTGCGGAACCGAAATTGATGAGTTAAACTGGAGAGGCATATAACTTTATTTCCACTTATTTGAAGTTATATAAGCAAAATGCAACTTCAGTATCAAGCTTTTCATGTTTCCCGTTTCTGTATTTTTACAGTGAATGCGCATTGTAAAGATTTTGTTTTCCAACGCTTTTTGCAGTTCCATGCGGTGTTATTGCTGCTTGGTGGAGCTGAACTGACTTCAGCTTCCCATGGTGTTGAAATGTCATCTCCGAACCAAAGGGTAATTCTTAATTTGTTGAATTTAGAAACTAGTTGTTTTTTTTTAATTACCTTTTTTTTTCTATTTAGGTTGTGGAATTTCCAAATCGTTCTAATCAACCTCACAGAGCGGCCTCCTTAGATAGGTTTCGCCAGAAGAGAAAAGAGCGGTGCTTTGATAAGAAAGTCAGATATAGTGTTCGCCAAGAAGTTGCTCTTAGGTATGTATTTTCCTTCCGTGCAATGCAGTTAGTTTAGCTGCTATGTTTGCTGAACTACGGAAGTCGTTTTATATTGTTGTTTAAGTGGATGCTAAAAACTTTGTCTGCGTAATAGTAATATATTAACCATGGGCTTTTGAGGTTTGAAGAATTATGGAACACTAGGATTTTGGGGATGGTTTGGTTTATATACCATGAGAGATATGTTTGGCTCTAGCAAATAGCTAAAGTGAATGATTTCTTGTAAAACCCCTGAAAAAGAATGATTTTTTTTTATCAGAACTCTCCACACCCCCCCCCCCCCCCCCACCCCGGAGTTACGTTTCTTCTTTTCATATGCATTGCACATCTCATTGCATTTTAATCTTCTCTTTAACTGCAATTGTACTGCTTATGTCATTAGTTTACTGCTTTTCTGCATGCTATACATAAATGAATCATGCAAGGCCTTTATTAAAAGGTGTGATCATTCAGCCTTGGGAGAAAATATAAATAAACTACTGTACACCTCTAAGGGTTGACATATAATCATCCTGACAATTGGCATACTTATGTGCCAACTGTCATTGTTAATACATGGGTGGTCTTGTTGCTCATGACTGACCTCAAAATTGTCTATTTTGCTATAAAATTATCAAACAAAATTTGATGTAGCATAATATCTACAAAGAGGGAGTAGTGACCTGGCATGTCTATTAATGTCACTTATGTCTTAAAATCGATTATAAGTTCATGCACTGCTTATTTAATGAGAGGAGGCCATTACTTTATAAGGATCTATTTTGGAATTTAATGTTCAATTGCACAATCTACGTAAACTAATTTGTAATTTCTTAATCTAGAGCATGCCGTGTGATAAAGCGATTTTAATTAACTAATAGTTTATTATACTCTGTGTTAGTTGGGCATAAATGACAGTGTCTCTTTGTATTGTTTTCAAAATATCTGTACTTTCTTTTGTGCAATTAATAGATGAAGACTACCAATAAGGGAAAATTTTAAAGCATTTAAACAGTGGCAAAGAGTATCATTTTCCTTCAAGATTTAGTTGGCTGCTCTAGGTTTATGCAATAGGAGCATCACATGGGAAAACGGGAGACAGATACGCTCTTATCCTTTTAGGGAACTTTAACATCTCTATCAAAAAATAACTGATCAAGTAGCAGCATAATTTGGAATAAATTCTGTAAGGAGTAAACTCAGAAGGCACCATCTCTCCTTATCAACCTCTTTTTATTTGTTCCCTATTTGGTACGTTCATGTTTCTGATTTCTATGACTGCATCAGGATGCAACGCAATAAGGGTCAATTTACATCTGCCAAGAAGTCTGATGGATCTTACAGCTGGGGTCCTTCTCAGGATTCAGGACAGGAAGATAACCTTCCTGATACTTTGTAAGTAGTACCATCTTCTAGAGTGCTATTAGTTTCGGTTTCTTTCCATGAAAACCTGGCAAATGTGTTTTCTTCTTTAACTTCACACATGCTGCACTTTATCTCTCCTCTCTCTTGTAAAGTATTCTACTTATTAATGTCATTTTTACAATTTCTTGGTAAAATCTCTATATATATTGGAGCTACTATATAATGTCATTTTCTGACTTGTCCAGGTGTACACACTGTGGCATTAACTCAAAGTCTACCCCGATGATGCGACGTGGTCCATCTGGTCCAAGGTCCCTATGCAATGCTTGTGGACTTTTTTGGGCAAACAAGGTTAGTGTATCTCATGTGATTTAGTTTATCCTTGTCTATATTTGTTATTTACAATTGAGGAATTTGATGCCCATGATTTTGTTGCTATATTTGCCATTATGGTTCTGGTCATGGATTGGGTGGTTTTAGATGGATGAGTCACTTTAACTGCTCCTTGAAGATCTTTTTCAATTGGGATTGATTTCATTAATATTCCAATTAAAACATTTAAGAGGCATCTCACTCTATGAAGCTAGTGTGAAGAAATATAGGTTTAATGTGTTTGCTTATTTGCTGTCAATTAATTTTCACCCAGGAGTACATCCCAATTTTATACACCAAATATTAAGCTCCATTCCTGATTTTTACTTAGATATATTGTTGATCCTAAGATCCTGCATCATATGATTTTGGGCAACTTACCTTAATTGACTCTGTAAGGTACCTGTTGTATTTCATATGTAGTTCTAATTTTTCTCATTTAGTTCATCTACTTAGGCCGTGTTTCCCACTGACCTTTGCCTGTTGATAAGTACTCCTCTCTCCCTCTTTGTCATCTCTGCCTCTGTCACAAAAACACATGCAAACAATTGTTGTGGGGGGATGAGGAATGGGGTTCAATCCTCGACTGGGTTGCTCATGATCTGGATCAGGGGATGGGAAATATGATGCCTTTTCTGCACTGGCCATTGCTCACTATGCAATAATATGATAATAATAGATACTAGTTTTTATATCTTTTTCGTATGTAAAAGATATGTGATTTTAGTTAAGACTAAAGTTTCTCTCTCACACACACGTGCGCGTACACCCTCATGCGCAAAGAAATTTTCTTATCCAATTTCAAGGAATGGGATGGGTAACAATTCTTCTCACTGCCTGAGGTGGGGTAAACAGTATGTCTAATTTAGGGATGGTGATTTGGAAGGGTTTGCCAGTGTGGTGGGCACACGGAATGAATTCCCTCCCACTAAACTATCCCCATGGGTTACCTTGCCAGGATCGATTCTCCTTCTAAGTTTTATCCACATTTTGTTTAGGGGCATTTACTTGTAAATTTGCTTTGAGGTTTGCATGTCTATCAATGCTTTCTCCTCCATTGAACATAAGCATGCTACATCTTTTGGGTTTTGAAAAATCAAACTTCATGCAGGGCACTTTGAGAGATATTCCTAAGAAAACTCAGGATCATTCCTTGACTCCAGTTGTGCAGGTATAGCTTGTTATTAGGCTTCTTGATCTATGTTTTAATTGATTTTGTAATACAAATGCGGGTTTGCAACTTTTTTTTTTCTGTGATCTAGGGTGAAAGTGAAGCAAATGAGTCAGATTGTGGAACTGCTATCCCAGCAGAAAGCAATATAGTTTCATTCTCAAACGGTGATGACTCGGCTTTAATGGCCAACCAGTAAAACATCTGTGCCAATAGAGACATTGTGTCAGCTAGGTCTTTATTTGTATTTTCTTTCAAACTAATCCTCTATGTACAGATATTTATTATAGATGCCTTTTATCAATACATACGAGGCTATCTCCTCCTATTCCTTCAGGTAGTAGTTTTGCATGAGATGAGATTACCTCTTTTAAGAGAAACTCACCGCGGATGTATTACATGTAAGATTCAACTAGACTTAGATAATCTTGGATAAGTTCTTAGGCCACCTGCTCCAATATCTTATCCCCTTCCAAGAACAGTTACTCTTTAGTATTTATTTCAAGCAAATGCATGTAAAGGATATGGATAATGAAATTTTATGAAGATTAATTGGAGTATTGAATATTTCAATCCCTGTTGTTTGTGTAAAATATTCCTGTTCTGAGTCCTGTTCTGTCATCATTTTCCACTTGGGAGTCCAGTTGAGATTATCTGACGAGGCTAAAAGTGAGCTTTTGTTTTCCATGTGAAGGGAACAAGGCCGACCATTTGCCAACCAACCTGACAATCAACTATGGAATGTCTTTGATGTGAAGTGTAGTAGTAGTAGCTATAAATTCTGTTCTGTAGATTTATTCTTTTATTGCGTTTGATTTGATTTGATTCTTCGTTGACTTCTTCCCTCCTCCAGTAGCAGCAAAGTGTTGTGTTGTCCTTGTCTTGACCTTCTTATCTTATCTCTTCCCTTGCGCTCTGCTCTGCTCTGCTCTGCTCTGTTCTGCTCTGCTCTGCTGTTGGAGAGAGGTGAGTGAGGTTGGAAGAAGAAAGAAAGTCGTATCCATTTGGATTCGCATTGTCTGAGCCCTCAGGCGCACCAGCACCAGATTTCCCTCATCTGCATCTACTGACTGTCACCCCCCTAAAAGGCAAACAAATTCCTCATCCAAAGCAAAGCATCAGCAGCAGCTGTGCACTTTTGGGTTTGGTTGGGTTGGTAGGATGTCCAACTCGAAACCAAACCTATAACTTGTCCAAAAGCTGGTAACTTTTTTTACCAATTTGGAAACTAGAAACAAAAGTCCATCCCAAAGTAAGTCAAAAGTAATCTCAAAGTCGAAGTCAAAAGTAATCCGGCTTACTTCTATTAATAACTCAGAGTTAATATTTTATCTAATCTAATCACCCTGCTCACCTTAATCTTCATACCACCATAGTGTCTTTAATTAATATATATATATATATTATATTGAAAATAAAAAAAAATTAATCTTAATATATAAAAAGATTATTAAAAAAGTTAGGACAATGATGTTATTACTGTCGAGGATAATATATCCACATAATATTATACGTCATCACATTATGAAAACAGTAGTATCAAATTTCAGCCCCTTTATTGCAAGTAGGCAATATACTCCTTTTCATAAAAACCCATTATTATCTCCATTATACACTAATCCACACCGCACGCCTGCGGTCTTTTCATCCAGCCGTTGGATTTCTTTTTATTCGTTTACCCAAATTGGGCCCCCACCTCTCCAAAGCTTTTCCCATCATTCGTCAGTCGTCACCACAAACCCCACGTGATCCACCACTCCTTCGGGCCCCACTTTATCCCTACTATATATGTCATATCCTAATACCCATACTCCTGCGTTACACCCAATCCAATCCGCCCTTTTTATCTCTCTTCTTTTTTTTTTTTCCTAAAAAAATATGGAGGTACCGAAATAGTATAGTAATTCTCGACAAGGCGACACATTCTCTTTCCATCAAAAATTAATTTTCTTTTCAAGAAAAAAAATAGAGAGAGAATTTCCAATTTGAGTCTCTCTAAGGAAACACGAGTTCACGCCCCTGCAAATCTTAGCTATATTTAGGGCAGTTTTCAACCTTCTATTTTTTTTTTCGCCTTTTTTTTATTTTTAATTTATTTTTCTTGCTTCCATATTCGATGCTTCTTCCTTCTTCTTCAAGCTGAGAAACGCCCTCTCTAGGTTAGGGTTTAGACGAAGTAATAGTAAGAAAAATTTTGTATAAGCAGTAACCGGACGGAAGCCATGGCTCTTCAATGAAACAGGTTATATTCGCTAGCTCAGGGCTTCGATTTTCGCTACAGTTGGTACGGTGCGGCCTTTGGTTGTCCCCTTCGTGGTTTATAAATGGCGGCCGCAAATCCACAGCCACTGCAGGCGCGTCCGTTTGAGGACCACGCGCAAGGGACGATACAGATCGAAGATGACGATGAAGACTACGAAGATGACACCATGGACGACATGGAGGACGCGAATGTCAACTCCGTGAATGTGGCGGAGCACGGAATAGGAGTAATAGGCGGCGTTAACGGCGGTGGTGGCGCAGCTGGGGGAACCGTTGTTATGGCGTCGAGGACTAGCGAGCTTACTCTCTCTTTTGAAGGAGAAGTTTACGTGTTCCCTGCTGTTACACCTGAAAAGGTTTCTATCTGCTTTTCTAATATATTTAATTTAACTTATCTTTCTTGTTTATTACACATTTTTGTCCAATTTTGGTAACAAAAAAGTTTTTTTTTCCTTACCCTATTTGTTGGCAAAGTTAATTAGAATTCCGGATTTTTTCTCATTTTAAGTTTTTTTTTTGGTGAGAATGTTACCAAGTTTGCTGGAGGAGTAACAAAGTGCTTTTCTTTTTTTCTTTTTTCCCCCCTAAAAGTGGTTGAATATTATGGAGTTTAATATGCGAAGCTGAATAGGATACGGTTGACAGCTTCAATTAATGTTCCTTTTAGCAATTAGTTAAAGTAAATTTTATTGAACTGTTATAACCTGATTTCTGGGAAAAAAAAAACACTGTATCTTTGCTGATCATCATTACTGCTGTTAACTTTTTTATGTACAATCCAATTCCGAGTTTTCCTGTCCTGCTCTTGCTGGGAGTTGTCTTTTGACGGTTAGTTGGATGTTGGGCTGAGTTAAAAGTCTCATTGTCTGATTGGCTCACTATGTTTTTTCTTGTTCGATATATATCCTTCGCTGGCGAAGTTTCTGATCCTTCATTTTTTCTTTTCAAACCATGGGTAGTCTTTAATGGATTCTGATTATATGCATCAGAGTTTTAACAGCCTTTCTTTAGTCATATCCGTGCTTCTTCTTCACGGGTCAGACAATCAGTAGTAATTTGTTTTACTATATCATTCTTTTAACGGATTTACTGGTTTAGAGTTTCTTCTCCTCCTCCTTCTTCTTCTTCCTTTTTTTCCCCTTCTTCTAAAGCAGTACACGTATTTGTTGAATTGTACACAACAGGTACAAGCAGTGCTGTTACTCCTAGGTGGTCGTGATATCCCCACTGGTGTTCCAACAATTGAAGTACCTTTTGATCAAAGTAACAGGGTATTGCTGATGTTAAAATAATTATGAGTAATTATATTTTATTATATTTTGTGTTTTTGTTTCTTATACCATATGTGGCAGGGTGTAGGTGATGTTCAAAAGCGCTCAAATCTTTCAAGACGAATAGCATCCTTAGTTAGGTTTCGTGAGAAAAGGAAAGAGAGATGTTTTGACAAGAAAATTAGGTATACAGTGCGGAAAGAGGTTGCACAAAGGTATGAATTTTTCATCCTTATTTTTTTTATCTACAAATAATTGAAGTTCAACGTTTTGAAGTTTACAATTATTTTAAAGTTTGGGTAGTAGTGTTAAGACTGTAGGCAACTATTATAGGTTGCATTGTGGGAAGTGTGGTTAATAGAGGACGTAGTTGATCTTGTTTCATGAATGTAAGAAGTTTCCTTATGCTCATGGTTTTCTCTCATGAAAGAGGCAGGCAGAAAGTAGGCCTTTGATGTGGTACTTTTTATTTTGCGATTCCAATTTTACAATTCAATGCGCCCAATTGCTCTCTTATGAGACTATAGAAAGTTGAGTTAAGATGAGTTGTTGAAGGGAGCTATATGCATTTGTTCTAAATCTATTCCTAGTTTTTTAAGACATATACAATTGAAAGTTATGCTGATAATGATGTTGGTGAGAGGTGCTATGTGCATAATTTGTTCTCAATCTGTTACTAGTTTTTAAAAAAAACATACACAATTGAGAGTGATGCCACTGTTAATGACTTAGTGGTGTTGTTATCTGCTTCTTTTATTCTGGTAGGATGCATCGTAAAAATGGGCAGTTTGCATCTTTAAAGGAAAGTACTAGTACTTCAAGCTGGGATTCTTCACAAACTGGCCTTCAAGACGGGCCTCCTCGTCCTGAAACTGTGTGAGTTCCAAGCTTGCACATTTTACCAGGTTATTTGGCAAAATGTCAATCTTGATGAACCTTTTGATGAATTCTATGTTCAATGTGTTTTAGTGTCCGGCGATGTCAACATTGTGGTGTTAGTGAAAATAATACTCCAGCTATGCGTCGTGGCCCAGCTGGTCCAAGGACTTTATGTAATGCTTGTGGGCTCATGTGGGCAAATAAGGTTTGTTTACTTTGGTTCTTAATGGTGTTTTCATAAGGATGCTTCATTTTAAGCATGATTGTGTTAGATTTGTGAGTCACAGTTGATACTGCATTCTTCTAGTATTGTTGATAAGGCATCATCTTATGTAGGTATGCCAAAGAATAGTCTTTGGAATGTTGCTAACGTTGGTGAAAATTTTCAAGTACCCCTCTTTTCCTTTTTGTGATTCATCAGTATGTCTTTATCTTTTGTTGAATGCACAGGGAACGTTGAGAGATCTCAGTAAAGGAGTGAGGAATATTTCCATGGACCAAACTGAACCAGTAAGTGTCATAGTTATGTTTTCAACTTAATAAATACCTTGTCTTTATAACTTACCAGTTTGGTCAAGATTGGTTAAATGTATTATATCAATGGTATTCAGGAAACACCAATTGATGTCAAGCCTTCAATTATGGAAGGGGAGTTCTCTGGTAACCGAGATGAACATGTACGTACATACATAAACTTCCCCTTTATTATGTCGAAGTTTTTCCAAGTGATCCCTGTGTTTATTGCTTCTAACATGATATGGAGTTTATGCAGGGAAATCCTTCGAAGCATGTCACAGATGGACCCAATAATGCTTCTGTCAACCCAGATGAAGAAGTATGTTTCAGATCCCAAACTCATCTAGAGCTTCATGTATTTTTTTTCTTTTTGAATTTAAAAATGTATACCAGTTTAAAATAACGATGTTGTATACTGCACGTTTTTCTTTATGTGCATTTAAAAGGGACTTGTTTGAATAATAATCCAGAATTGTCCTTAAAACTCATTCTGAAATAACCTGTAAACGCGATTTTTAACAATTGATGGTTGTCATATTTCATCATTAATTTATCATTGTGGTGGATACTTTACCATAAATATTGACATGAAGGCCAAATTCATATCTGCCACCTCTTTTATTTTTTAGGATTGACTATTGGATTCTTTCTTGAATTTGATTGGGCCATCCCTTTTGGGTTAGGAATTTTATGGGCATAGGTTCTGAGAAGAAGCAGCTTTTTGAATCTTATATTTTGTGTTTTAGGTGGATATTTATTTACATATTGAAGCAACTGACCAAGATTCAGCAGAACAATCCTCAGAATTGAAATAAATTATTGATCCAGTCTAATAGGTAATAAATTCTCTTTCTTGGTAATTTGTGTTTCCACATGGTGCAGGATTTGCATGAAAGTGCAGAAGATCTTACAAACTCTTTGCCAATGGGACTTGTCCATCCCTCTGCAGATGATGATGAGCAGGTATTACTTATAAGTATTCACTATTCCAGAAATAGATTCTTTTTAACTAAAAAGGTTATGTTTTTTTCATAATATAATTCCTGCTGGCTACAGCACAATGTTCTTGTTTAGACATGGTTGTGCTTTCTTCGGTCTAATGTGAAAATGAAACATAAATTTCCTAGTCGGTATCGGAATACAATTTTCCTACTAAATTGGAAAATATATGAATATATTATCACATTCTCATCTTCTAACGCAATGGGGATTTTGACAAATTTCAATATTCTTCAGACTGAAAGATAACTCATAACATTGGTGTTTTGGCTCATCTGCAGGAACCTCTGGTTGAGCTGACTAATACCTCAGACACAGACATCGACATCCCTTCTAATTTTGATTAGAAGGTTACAATTGTCTTTGCCCCAAGAATTCAAGGAGATATGGGTCTATGTATGAGATGAGTCGATTGAAATTTTAGAAATTAGTACAGTGCTAAAAGTCGGTTAAAGTATGTTTTCTAATGGAGAAAGTTAAAAGAACAGATAAATTCAGTAAGGTAGGCGATACCCATACCATTGTCCATTAATATAGATAAATTGTTTGAATATTTTTATTCACCAGTAAAGTTATTTGATTGTATATCTATTAACATCATTTTTTTTTTCAAATGTATAGTTTTTTGTTTTTTTCTCACACAATTAAAATGAGGAAAGTTGTTCCTAAAAAGTAAATAAATAAATAAAATGAGGTAACATATGAAGGAATATGAAGACATGATTGAGCTAAATGCCTTAGTGCAATCAATAATTTGTTTGGAAAAATGGTTGAACTTATAACTCTTTTATGAATATGTGATTTATATAGTATTTTTTTAGGACCTGTGAGGATTATTTTAATTCGATGCTTAGTTTTGCTTGGCTGAGGCTTTGTATTTTTGTGATAATCGTGACCTGAGTAGGGATTGATTTTGTATCGCCCAAACCAAAAAAAAAAGCATTGATTTTGGTTGTATCATGCATTAATCATATTATTATTTCTATATTATTCTTTTGTAAGTTTTAATTAGATTTTTACCTTCATTTATTACTTTTTCACCCTAAATTTCATCACCTCTTTATCGTTTCTGTGCTAAATGAAAAATAATAACAATAATAATAATGATGTATATTTGTAAGTTACGACAGGACAATCCAAAAAAGAATTTTAGGCCTATACGATCCGAATTTATTAGTTATAAATATTTTCCAAAAGACATAAGCATAAGCTTCCTGCATTCCTTTTTTTAGTTGAAAAAGATTTTATGGGTAAAATAAATTAAAAGAGCGAGACATCAGAAACAACAATTGAGTTGGGCCAATAGAGTGGTAGCTATAGCTATACGGTAAAGAAAATTTAAAAAACAAAGAAATAAAGGGAAGAAAATGGGGAGCATGAGAGTGCCACGTGGCACCCGCAATGCTCTCCATTTTCAAGTGTGTGTGTTTATGGTATGGAGGTATGGATGTAAATATATATTATATAAAAAATTAAATGTCTATACAAAATTATAGATAGGCTTGGTACCTCGTATAATAATTCATATATTTTTCTACTAAACCTACAAAATTTACAGATTTGAAGTGCAGGAAGCACTTCTCACCTTCAGGCCAAATTAGCCAACGTGATCTACACCCAGAGGATTCAAAACTCAAAATCACCGTGGAAGGCACCAGCAGCCAGAACCAGCACATTTACAATCAATAACCATGAAGGCATAACTTCATCATTTTCATGCTTGCTGTCCGGCAACCGGCTTTTATTTGAAGATGAGCAACATCTCCATTCTGTCTTCTTGGAAGTCAAATTGCAGTTAAGAGTCATCCCTGTTTCGGTAGCACTCTTTCAGAAATTGGGCATATCTGCAGATCGCATAATGTTTGTCCCACCGAAGGCCTTGAAACGATCCCCTTCTGTTCTTGAAGATATATCTCTATTCATGAAAATCCTCATAGGGTGAGGATCCACTAGAAGAGTCAGATTCAAATGGAGTGGTCTCCATCGGATCCACTGGAGATGATGGCAGTGAATCTCTCTGTTGAGAAGATGAGCCTGAACCAGAAGAAAGTCAGTCTAAAGTCTAAATTTAACACATCAATGCCTGGTAGGCACAACGTCAATAACCTCAAGAGAGTTTGAACAAAATTTATTACCGTCTTTCATTTTCCATAAAAAACAAAAACAAGTTGAGAATACATTTTACTTTATCCAAATAATCCCCTATTGTTTTATTGTACCCAAAAAATAAGCCCTCATCCTTGTGCATGTACCCAAATAAACGTTAACATTAGATTCGTACCCAAGTAAGATCCTGACTTTTGATTTGTACCCAAACAAGCCCCTAATCATAGTGACGTCTTAGCAGCTTTCAGACCTATGCCAGTTAGGTTAGAGGCTTGTTTGGGTACAAATCAAAGAATAAAAGTGCATTTAGGTACCCAGGAAAGAATAAGGGCTTATTCGAATAAAGTACGATAGTTTTAAGACTTTAAACCTTTAAGCCGTACATTTAAAAGGAAGGAAAAGCCAAACAAACCTTTTTGTCCCCTTGAACGAAACTTCTTTGTGTGACGCCTAATAAGTTTTTTAGCTTTTGTTATGGTCAGTTGCCTAGCAAATGGAGAGTAATCTGCATCACTTTCACTCCACTCTCCATGGAAATCATCCTCTGCTTCACCTCTCATAGTCCGTAGCACAAATTGTTTCGCTTTGCGCCGTTGAGTGTTGAAGAGGCCCCTAATGGAAGTGACAAATCCATCACCAGCTCCATCACCTGGACGCTTAATGAAGGTCATTGGATACTGATCAGGGTTTCCAGGCTGATCATTGTCACTAAGATTGAGGTCACTATCAGGAACACCGGTTCCACTTGGCTGTTGACTATGTAATTTGTCTTTGAATTTCTTACCCTACCAAAATACCAAATAATGAAAGGGACAGTCAGCACAATTGCATTTCAACATTTATGGTTTAACTAAGAAACTAAAACTTCTCCATTCTGGCAAATAAACTAAACACTAACAAATTCACATTACTAGCACCGGTCGTCATTATGTGTTATTGCAGTAACAGCAAGGTTTGTTGTAAGATGAATCATTTTGAGGGTACATAGAGACCAATAACCATAAGGTAAGACAAGATTCAAATTAAAGGGATTTGTTAGCGTGCTTACAAGAGTATCCTCAAGATTCCTTACCTGCATTCCAGTTACAGACTTAAGGACTCCCCAAATAATATGCTTCTTAACTCTAGAGAACAGCCTTCTCCAAGTCCCCGTGAACTCAACGCGGTGAAATGTATCCATCAGCAACTTGAGATCATTTACAACAAATCTGGAGCCTTCGTATGTAACTAGAAGCTCAACCTAATGCAAAACAAAAGAAATATGACAATTAAAACCAAATAATTGCAATACAAAAATAGAGATAATAATCAAATTAAAATTAACTGAACCAACCTGACTTATCTTGATGTTGTGAAACTCCATCATTTTCCGAGGCCTAGACTTTTTCTCTTCATTGGATTTTCCAACCTTCTTCTCTTCATGAGATGACCGACCATACTTAACAGATTTTTGGTCTTTCATTTTATTTTTAGAGGATTCATCTTGTTGCTCAATGGAAACAAGAGGCCCACTTTTCACGGAAGAAAAGTCTCTTCCCATGTTTTGTAGGACAAGTTCATTAGCCACAGATTCTGCAACAGTCTCTTCCCACGTTCTGTCAAAAGAAGATGTTCTTCGTAACTCAGGGCCAGAACCAGACACAACATTGTCCTTTGATGCCTGCATGTGATTTCCAAAAAGAGTTTGAAGAAAAGTAGAAATATAATGATAGAAGACAACATAGGAATCTAGTGACTTGAATAAATAAGTTTCCGTGGCAACTACAAGGTAGGGAAACATGTAACATGACGATTCTCACTTGGGTATAATCGACAGAAACAGGCTGACTGGTAATAGATGTAGCAGACACAATTGGTTTGGATGTTACCTCAGACTCCTTTGCTGTTTGACTGGCCAAGGCATAAGCATCATGGTTGGAGGAGCCCTTCTTTACACGTCTTGCACCAGCAGTTGTGGAGACCTTCCAGACTTCCTGCACTCAAAACTTCCAACCATAAGGACACTCACAAATTGCGGTAAAACTTTGCTAACAGTTTCAAAGATTTGAGGTCCAAACTAACCTGCCGTCTTTGTGAATCTTGTTCCTCTTCGGGGAAGAAATACTCCCACATCATTCGGTACATTGTCTCCGTCAAGTGAATCTTAAGGGGGTATATCTCTACCTACAGTATAAACATATAGCCTGTGTCAACTAATGGTTGTTCATTAAGGTCACAAATGCTTCAAAGATCTAATAAGGAAATAGTTGCTTATTTGCCATACAAATTGCTTGCAAATGTAAAACATAATAGGAAAAAAAAAAAGGTACTAGCTCAACTGTATGCTAAGCTCTCAGGAGTTATCCATGCTTATTAAAAAGGCTCCCCCACAACCCAAATAGCATACCCCTAAAGACATGATCCCATTATGCTCCTGCTTTTGTTGCAATAGACTGCTATCTATAAGACCCTAGTTGCCCCAAGATTAAAAAGTCTATCAAACTCAGTTCAATACATGCCTAGGGAATCAAGAACCAAAAGCATGATCACCAAGATCCCTACCTAAGGAGATCTTGACATAGAGCCTGTGTCAACTTTAATTAATGATTGTTCATTAAGGCCACAAATGCTTTAAAGATCTAATAAGGGAATAGGACAAAAAACTGCTTGTTTGCAATACAAATTGCTTGCAAGTCTAACACAATAGAAAAAAGGTACTACTCAACCATATGCTAAGCTATGAGGAGTTATCCATGTTATTCAGGAAAGGCCCCCACAACCCAAGTGGCCCACCCCTAAAGCCCTGATCCCTTTATGCTCTTGCACCTGCTGCAATAGACAACCATGTATAAGACCCTAGCTGCTCAAAGATTAAACAGTCTCTCAAACTCAGTTCCAATACATGCCTAGGAAATCAAGGACCAAAAGCATGATAATCATGATCCCTCTGTCTCTTCTCCATCTAGCTTGAATGTTATCTGTATCAGCCTAATAGCTGCCATATCTTCTCCACTGAGATCCTACACATTTCTACGATACATAGACACACAGATGCAAATAAATGTTGTAATCAAAGTTCAAATGAAGAAGAGACTGCAGCTAGAACAAATATATGAACCAGGTTGTGAGTTGAATTGATTCACAATCAGTGGATTCACATGCAGGGCTGGGAGATATATCTGACTTTAAAAGGAAAACAAGAAAATTGATTCTTTTCACCTGAAAAAGCTCCAGAGGAGAGCTTCCCTCCTTTGGAGCTCCCTGCTTTGCATCCACACGAAGCATGACTTTTCTGCAACCAGGAAATTTGATATCATGATTTCCTAAAGAATTATTAAAATATTTGCTAGGTTATTTAATCCGAAACTTCACATGCATCCCTGCCCTTCCACACAACCAAATGAATAACCACTAGTACTGAGATCGAGTACCAACTTCTATAAAGTCGGTCTATAGATGAGCTTTTCTTTGAAAAATGATCATGTTCAGAAGAAGATTAAACTAGTTGCTGATAGCAATTTGATTTATCCTACATTGGTGGCAAAACCAGTCAACCTTAAAATAGAAGCAGATATAAGAGTTTGTTTATCAGAGGACCAAAATGGTATAAAAGCATGGGGATTATGGAGGTGGAGATGAGGGGTGCCGTCAATATAACTATAAAATCCCAAAAAGGAGAAGTTATAAAATATTCATAAAAGTAATCAGCAACAAATTATAGTTAGAAATATGCATATAGGCATGACAAGGCAACATAGTCAGGGAAAAAGGATGTACTTTCCCCATTCTGGAGGAGGATTCCAGGCTGATAAAAGCATATCAGACTTGGCATTAGGCAGGCAATTTCTCACAACAAAACACTTAGTTGTAAACTGAGCAACACCAACATCTTTGTAATCACGGTCAAAATCATAAATCTGCATGAGTAAGAGGTGATTAAAAAATATAAGATACCATCCTCAAAACAAACACTACTTATGGAATTTAAACCTCAATTAAAACATAAAACAATTAAAAAGTAACAGCCACCAAAATTTCAGCTTCAAATAATGCATTGGAAAGAAAAATAATATCAACCCAGTGTAACTAAAGGTGCAAGGCACAGAAATCGCATAGTACAAGAATAGCAGGGCACTACTTTCCAAAATGTGTAGTCAACCCAAAAAAAGATTACATTTAATAAGTTAAACAAACCTCAAATTAGTACTTTGTTAATACAAGTTGAAAAGAAGGTTTAACTCCAATCATTATCTAATGCATTTTAAATACAGGCATTATATTTCAGAACTAAGTAAAAGTCATCATCAAACAAAAGCTCTAAGTTTGCTTATTGTCCGCCTTCAATAAGATATAAACGGACATCATTGTTCATTTCATACTCCTGTAAAAGATATGCTTATCACCTTAATGGTAACAAAATTACAGTCACAGAAAGATTCAAAGAGAAGAGGGCAACTTCATTAGTTCCTTTTGAGCAAAGGACCATAGATGAAATAAAATGGATTAACTATTTATTTGTTTTATTAATTCTTTATTTATTTGCTTCATCATTGTAAATAAAATTTCTCTTTTGTTGATTTAAGAAGAAAGGTTGTTTATTGGTTATTGAAATATTAATGATATATAGAAAACAGTATCTATTGATCTTTCAATGAAAATTTTATGGTGAAAAATATAATTTACTGATTAATAAAACATTTCTTCTTTCTAATATTTGCCAAAAAATTTTTGTTGACACTGATAGTTTGTCCTGATAACTTATTTTGACAGAACTAATACGATCTTTTGAGCAAAGGATTCCACATAGAGTGGTGTGAGATGTTTTTTAGTTTGTAACTTTTACACAAGGGAGTATGGGGCTTGCTCTCTGCCTTTGTGCCTAAGCACATGACTTGACTACACTGATTGACCCTGAGAAGCTTGTTTTCAGGAACAAAAAATGAAAACACACACCTCCATCAAGTGAAAAAGGAACTCACCATGTCATTTATCTCTGCCTCAGCAAATGATTTACTATCCACAAGCATGCTCCACACAACTTTGTTAATTTGCAATGAAATTCGCATGGCATAGGATGGGCTTTTGTTTTTTTCTTTCTCCATTAATCGCAGCTGAGCAGCTTTCTGCAAAGCAACCCGTAAGGATACAGATGCCGCCTTCCTAGATTTTTTTGCATTGAGAAGTTCTCTCTTTAGCCCTTGCACCTATAAAAATCAAGTTCAAACTGCTTAAAATCTGTTATGTACTAAAGAATAACAACCAATCCACATGGTTCTCTTAGAAGAGCAATGGACAGAGGCACATGGAATCTTAGAAGACCCATACACAAACACTGAAACTATTGGACAGCCAGGCTGTAGTGAACCCATTAATAACATATAAGAAGCGCAAAAAACTGACAAGAAGGAAATCAAAATTAGCCTTAACCGATAATACACAGCACATCTTAGTTAAATTTCATATTACTAATAATTCCCCCCACCAGTCAGTGCATTTACTGCATTCAGAAATATATGGGATTGGCGGAAAATATAATTTCAAGGAACATGGACCAGGAGACAGTTTAAGACAACATAAAGTAAAGAATCAAGAATGCATAGCTAATTCACAAACAAAATCACCAACCTATCACTGCTTCAAATTCAATTATTACACATCACATGTTAAAATGGCATAGATATAGAGTGAAACGCAGGAAAGTTCTGCTCTCCACTCTTCTTTTATGAGTTGACTTTACAGGCCCCCTGGCGATATTAACAATTTAACTTTGGGCAGAACATTGAAAGAGAGTATAACTCCGCAAACATGGGCAACAAGTAGCATTCATTTTCTTACCAATATAGATCTCCCACCATTTACCATCCACCAATCACCTTCCTTTTCCAGATGGTCTCCTGAAGTATCAGAATGAAGACACAATTTCTTAATGTCATTAAGCAGCAACTTCTGCTCCCGTCCTTTCTCTTCGAGGGTGATTTTGGCAAGTTCTACCTCTTCAACGCCATCAGGAACCACCTCATCTGCCTCCTCTGCTACATCTTCATCATCTTCACCAGGACAAGAGAGACTACTTTTCCGAGGCCTAAATTAAATATGCCACTTGCATTAAAAATTTGGTAGTATTTAATGGTATAAAGTACCAAAAACATCCTTTGGTGCAGAGATGATGCAACTGCTGTACATAATTAATATAAATAAGAGATGATCGCATCCAAATGGCATCTATGAAGATTGAGGAATGCGTTACATCAAAATATCAATATTTGAGATATTTTGGGGAAAAAAAAAAGGCCTGGTAAGGTTAAGAAAACCCAGCTGCTGGCCATCCTTTTACTCTGTTTAATAGTTGGTCTACAACTAACAAGCAACACAAAGGTTTAATTTATCATCTAAACCTGCCAAAAGATAAATACACACAGGGAAGAAAGTAGAGTAGCATTTCAACCAGCCTAAAACTAGGCAAACAAATGCTTTATTACAAACTTTTAAACAACACGATGTCAACCCATGGTCAAATTAATTTCTCATGTCAAACAGAACATTTGATTTCGATCCATCATAGGTTTTATGCACATACCAAATCCATGGACGGGCCCCATTTTTTATCAGTGGTAAATAATGATCTTGTCTACTTAGAAATGCTATTATTATAATATCATTTGCTAAATCTTGTTTCAAAAGTAAAAAGGGAAAAACAAATTTTTTTTTCTAAAGTCCGTCATTTGCAACAGAAAGATCCAAGCATGCTGAAGACAAAGTACATACACATGCAGCAACTCTTACAATAAAGAACCACACACGTGATTTCACAGAAGAGACATTGTTCAAAAAAGGAAGTTCCAAAATGAAAAGGAAAATAACAGGGGCATGTTTCTCACTTGGGAAGCCGAGCAAAGAGAAGATTGGTTAAGACATCCAGCATAACCTGAAACTGACGAGATGTCATGGTAGCTGTTATGTTGTGGGAGTTAAAGGTGAGATCCTTTAATGGCTTCACCTGCAACAAAATGAAAAAAAGTATATATGCAAGTTAATATAAGAGAAGTGTAGTGTTCAATAAAACTTCTCGGCATTGAAGTGATTTACCATGAAAGATAGCAACTTCAGACAATTGGTTGGTCTCTCAACAATCTAGGCCCTCTTTCAAAATTACAACAAGTTGGACTTTTCCCAACTCAGGGTGATCCAAGTATTACTCATACTATAATGTGCATTAAATAAATAGTACTCTCCTATTATTTCTTCTCAATTCGTTTTGTTTTAAACAATCACCATTTCCTTCTTCCTTTTATACTTCTTACTTGTAATCATTGAGCTACAATACTTACACATAAGACATTTTTGCAAAAACAGATACATTGAGTATGTAAGATTACCTTCAAGTCAGGGGTTCCACCTTTATGCCTTGTGTATCTGAAGTACATATTGCAGGGCATAAAGACTCTTTCAAGTAGAGCACCAGTACGCTTGACCTTCGGAGAACTTCTACGAATCTTTGGAAGCCACTGTAGTCCAGCCCCGGGATCCACATCAGTCGGTGCAACATGAGCCTGCACATGCTCCAGCATCACAGAAAACTCCGTGCGTTTCAATGTCATGTCACGCCCATCTTCAGGAATATGAACATCTCCACTACCAAGTGCTTGCTCAATCATCTCAGAGCCAACACGAAGAATTGAATGAAATGATCGGGCTAAAACACGACCACTAACAGCAGCGAGAAGAAATCTCCCCTGATAGGCATGAAAGAAGTTATTTTACCGAAAACATGACTTAACATAAGATGACGACTATCAAGAAATTATCCAGAAGATCAACACAAAAATAATACGATAAAGACCGAAATGCAATCCAAGAACTCTATAAAATAAGGCTAGTGAACTCCGGCAATGATTTTTGTAACTATAAGAAACGCTCTAAATATTTGCAATGACAGATTATTCATTAAGATATGCATTACGGAATAATGAATAAGCTTGTAAGATGCATAAAAGTCACAACTTACATTGGCATCTTCAGAATGCAGATTGAACTGAGGCTCAATGACATTCACCATAAAATGACAAGTCCCTTCTCCTTCAGAGTCATTGACCATTTCATAATTTGCTAGTGCTATAGTAAAATAAACAAGTATCAGCTATAATCTTGGAAGTAAAAGAATCATGTTTGTGTAATTTAGCAACATGATAATTATAACTAAAAATGTGTATTGATGGAGCTAATGTATGGTGGTTTCAATTCGAAATACAAAAACATCATCTGCATTATATATGGAATAGTTGCATCTAGAAATTTATTCATCAAACCAGAATTTCAATGTAAGCATGAGACATACCAACAGCAGGAGCAGATGAGTTTTCCATACCCACTGTGGATAGAGATGAATGAGATCCTGATGTCTCCAAAGGTTGAGAAGGGGAAGACACAGCTTGATTTGTAGAAGAGGACTTAGAAGTATCCTCTTGAGGCATTTCAGGTTCACCAAGTTTTTGATTCTCCTCAAGTAACTTCCTCTGTGCATACTGCCGAGAAGGAGAAGCCTTTTGAGGTTCAAATGCTTTGGATATTCCACCAACAAACGACCACACAGCATCTCGATTCTCTATTGTCCATAATAGTTTTAGGCCATAAACAAAAATACGCTGACAATTGTCTGCTATAACCACATTGTATCCATCGTCATCACTTGGATCTGACCGTGCATGCTCATCACTCTCACTCCCATTTTCAAATTCAGATCTGACATATGTCATTTCAAGATTTTTTCTCCCGGCCCCTTGCCATGCTAATAATCTTGCTGGGTCAGCCTTTCGGGCCTGCCTCCTAATTGTGAAATAATCCGATGACAACAAAAATCCTTCATCACGATGCTTCTCTGTGCAACTACTCATATAATTACTCTTTTCACTAGGAACTCGCTCCATGGATGCAGATTGAGAAGTTTTCCTTGTCATTTGACCAACTTTTGTGGCACTCGTGCATTCCTCTTTGTTTAAAAAAGCCTTAGGCATATGAAGATCAAGCCCCTGGTACACAAGATCAAGAGGATCACGCTTGCATTCAAAAGTATATTTTTGCTTACCCCTACTGTATCCCATTTCATGCTTAAGCTTTGTCATGCTAAATGTCAGTCCTTTTGCTGGATCATCATCATCTAATGTTGTATAATTTATGCAAGTAGGTGTAGCATCTATGCGGAGCATAAATTCTGTCATCACCCTATCCAATGACAGGTTTCCTGATCTTGGAATTCTTGGAACTCCAAAACGAGGCCACCGAGAGAAGGAACGCAATTTGTGAGGAGGAAGATAATTCATACTCCAAAACTTAACTATCCAAGCTAGATCATGCGCACCAACATTCACTGTCGGTGAAGCAATTGAAACATTCTCAGGCTTACAGTGTGCCCCATTTATAGTTCCATCCAGAATAGTGCTATCTGACACAAAGTCAGATGGGGATTGTTTCTCCAACGAGGGAAGCAAAGGTTTGAAAGAAAAGTTCCATCGGAGGGAAAGAGAAGTAGATCTGAAAGGATCAAATACTTTCTCCCTAGGCTTCCCTTCTATAGGAAGTGCAAACAAATAATGATTCATGGGATTCCCAGATTCGCATTCCCAATCCATTGTAACCTCAAGGCTGAAGACTGGAGCTATAAGGAATGCACCAGATACACTAGTAGGGAGTTTTAAGCTCCGACTATTTACCAAACTCTCTAAACTGCTCAATAATATTTTAAAATCCTTTGCAGAAACATAAACACGGCCATCTGATTGCTGTATCTCCATAGAACTGGAAACAATTTGAAGTTTGTCAAGCTTTTCATAGGGATCAGTAGTTGCAAGAATATGCCATTTAGTTTCTGAAAAGAAAAAGGTGATATGTCCATGGATGTAGTTTCTCATGTCATCCCACCAGGGTAAGCTCCGCTCCTTTTTGGGTGGCTGCGGAAGACCAGGACTCCTCCTGCTTAAATTAGCCCTACGAAGCGCCACAGTGAAAGCATAGCTTATGTCAGCAAAAACTGGTTCATATCCCACCCCAAAGGATACTTCTGCTTTTTTAAAATGTATAGGCAAATCCGAGTATGTTTTCATTGGTGGAGTTGTACCACTAGCTGAACGAAGCATGCGGACCTTTCTCCATCTCCCAATAAAGACTTCATGGGAAATTTGGGCCTGAAAACATGTTGCCTAATTTCCAAAGAAAATAATTTCAATCAGAGCAAGATCACCAACCCAGCACTCCCCTTTTTTTTTTGAAGAAAGATAGAAAGAAATAAATTCAAATATAATAATTATCTTCGCAGAAAAGAGACAAGAAGGGGGTAGCTTAGGAATTTACCTGCTGTGCTAGCACAACACGACCTTCACATCTACCAGAAATAGCAGAAAAAAGTGGAAATGTGTAATTTCGTAACTGAACAGCTAGACTGCCGGTGTTTAAAAGAATATTACTCCCATATAGACGGGAAAAGGGTATATTACATTCACGACAGACTGGATCAAGCTGCTTTACAACCTCTATCATCCCATCATCTCCACCATCAATCCTTGTCAAGGTCACATCTAAATCTGTAGCTGAAATGGAAAGGACAGAAGTTCTTGCGGTGCTCGGCTTAAAACCAGCCTGAAACCCTTCCATACAGGCACCTGAGCCTTCTGATGGTTTTAGCTTCTGACATGCCAAGTAATAGGATCGAAAAGACTGTTCATATATCTCCTGCAACTTTTCCTTTGCTAAAGAATCTTGCACACTTACCTCAACTCCATCATTCTGAATCCTTCTTTCAGAAGAAGAATCGTTAGTTTCAGCCATTTTAGGAGACTGATTCACAATAATAAAATCATCAAGAAATTTCAACCTAACAGCTAATTCACAGGCCTCAGTCTTCATTAGATGATAGTGCTCATCAAGCCAACCCTGGATTGGTTCTTCTTCAATATCAAAAGTCAGTTTGCGTATGCAGAACTTCACACATCCAAGTTTTGTTGAACTGGGCTTTTTGGGTTTTGAGCTTTCTTTCTTGATAGGAAAAATTAGCTGAGTTTTAGCAGATATTACAAGCTTCAAAGCTCGCAACATTTCCTCAACAGCGTCATCGATGGCACGCAACTGCAGCCTGAAAGGCATGCAAATATGAACATCCAGTGCTTGAACCACCCAATCCCAGACAGTTCCAATCGGTACTTTTGCATCAGATGAGCTGGAAACTTTGGGAATACGGGAAATTTGCATTCGGCTGCTTTTGAATATCCGGGCTCCATTGAAACTAAGCATCAGACCTTCAAGAAGTACTCCTATGCGAGCATTCTCAGAGAAAATTGACTGAACCTGCACAAGTGCATCAACTCCATCTCCAGCTTCAGCAGATATACTCAGCATCTCCACATCAACAGCAAATATAGATTCTTTTTTCTTTGTTTTATCAAGATGGCCTGATTCCACCACACCACCTTCTTTCCTCTGGTCTGCATCTCTTAGACTGGAGACACCATCCATGTGCTCATTACCCAGTCCCTTAACCTTCTGATTGTGAACCAGTGCTTTCAATTGCAAAACAAGTTCAAACAAAGACAGATGCACGTCAGGCTCCCATCTGATGGAGATATCAGTGGCACTGAACAAAGAACATACAGCTATCTCCTTAAGGCCACCAGACCGTCGTACAAATTTAGCATTCTGCATGTCAAATAATGCAACTTTTGTGTCTGGTTTATCTTCAAGATGTTCCTGATAGATGGATCTCGCTCTTTCAAGTTCCACCTGTGTGGACTGTTTCTCCTTGTTCACACACAAACTAAAGTGAAAGATATCAAGCAAAAGAGAGTATTTCAATTTCTTGCACTCATCAGAAACGGCTGACATTATATTTGCAGTACGTGGTGTACCATCAGCTGAAACACTGATAACAAATCGACCACCCTGAGACCCATAATTAACACGCTTGGGATCTGCCACAACTGTGTTTTCCAAGCAAGTCTCACCAGAAAAACTAACCGAACAACGTTCAAGATTAAATTTTAAAAGTCGTGTGCCCTTCCCTGATGGTTTTGAAGAACGCCCTGCCCGGCTCTGTGTAGCTTTCTTACCCACAGATAGTTGTTTGAAGAGTGCTTGAAAGGACATAGCTGCTATTATGAGTGATTCAACACGCTTAAAAGTTAAATAGATGCCCATTCCAGTCACATCAGCAGAAAGAACTAATTTACATCTAGGGCCATCATCTTCAGATGATTCCATGTCCTTTTTACCCCAGTCTAGACTAACCTTCGCTATATGCAGTAAGGAACCTGAATTTGATTCCACACTGAAAAGGCTTTCTTTCAAGCATTCTTGGTATTCATCTGCCATATGCAAATTCAGCTCACCAAGTTCCATGTGTACTGTGGTTCCTGTACTAGAAATGTTGTTAGCAAACACATGTGATGACTGTGAGCAGCCCTGCATTTGCAAATTAAAGTCAAAATGGTGTCTTAGTCGCTGCTTTATCTGAAAATTAAACCCAAAAGAATTGAGACATACAGAGTGGATAACAACAACAACAACACAATAAATGCATGAATAAAGAGCCAATGGAATATCACTTTACTTAGAAAAGCAGATAAATGTTACTGGAGATGGAATCAAGATATCCTATGCCCATATAGATATATAGATATACATACATAAATAAATACATATATTTAGGTCAGCAAAACCACCGTACGTGTACAAACATTTTGGATAAACTCTTTAATTTTAATTTGGGTTGTCCATTGATCAACCTGATCATAACCAGGGTTTATTAAAGCACAATATGCAGATTTTAATAGCCACTGCTTTTAAGTGAACACAGCAGATTCTCATGAAGTAGACTGCCACCATGATTTCCACCACCTGGTAGCAAAAGTATTGACTCCACAACACTACAACCCAGAAGAAAAGCACTAAGCTAACGCATCAGAAGTAATTTATGTGGAATAAGTCAAATAATTAGCATGACCATCTAGGACCAAAAAAAAATAATAATAATGAAGATCAACTGAAACTGAACTACAACTAAAAAGTGAAGAACCCCATTCTGCATATAAATAATAGAACACCAATAATGCTCTGGCAGCAAAAGATTAGTAGCAGATTATGTACCCCACAGATATAAAATCCTGTGGTGTACCACTTATAAGATGCAATACGATTGATCAGCCATTTTCTGGATACCAATATAAAAATGACAAAGTATGTTGCTTACATGATACAGCGGAACACCACTGATACTATAAAGCACAATTGTCATCTCAGGGGCTGAGACAGTACACGCCCACATGAAGGCTTTTGATTCTGTTGATTGTGGCTTCTCTATAGTAGAAGTTTCCTCTCGAAGAACCATTCCCTTCTTTTTGGAGGATTGAAACCTCAACCATGGCTTTAATCTATCCATGATAATGTTGCACTGAGTCCCTCCAAGCTTAATATCAACTTCAGCTCTAACAGGTGAGATTGGCTGAAAGGCAACAGCATTAAAGTATAAGCCACTTAACCAACCCGATAAAATCATACATTTTGGATGCACACTATGTTTAACAAGTCCATGTGTTGCTGAAGACATACAGCTACCAAACCAAAGCAAAATAACCTGGTAAGAGAACTAGAGAGAAATGAGATGGGAAAAAATGTTTCCTTCTCAAACAATAAGGGAGTGGTGGCAAGAGTCAGTCTTGGGACCAAGCAAGTAATCTGATGATATGACCTATAGGCAGAGAAAATGCTTAGTTAAGATAAAAATATTAAAGAGTAAAGGGACCTCTTTCTCCATCAGATAGAAACCAAACTTTTCCTCAGGAGGATAGATGGGGCGATTCAGGTGAGATCCTATGTAGATCCAACTTTCTATTCACTCGTGGGATCTGGGTACCTTATCTCCATCATTTAACAGGAACCAAAGTTAAAGCAGCCAACCCCATTTAGTTTAGCTACCCGAGTTGACAACAAGAATGTACAGAGAATAAGTGGAGAAGTTGAAATTGGTAGAGCTCATTTCTACTACCTAGTTTCCTTGTCCAATCTCCAAGATGATCTTCAAGAACCATTGTTTCGAAAAGCTAATAGTTCAAACAGTTGAATTAGGAAACCATTTACCTACAGGGAAATATAATTCCTGAGACCCATATAGGGCCCAAACTGGTAAAAACCAGTCCCTATCTGGGAAAATAATGAGGTTTTTTCTTCTAAGAACAGCTGCCTGTCAAGGAAATTATATGGCTTTTGTTTATTAAGTGATTGCCTTTTGAAGGCAGGTCAAGTTGTATCATATTAAGATTCATCTTTTCCCACTGGGTAGGAAACAGATGCTAAAAATTGTAAAAACCAGTCAGGTTGACTTGGATCAGGTTTACATTAAGATTGTTTGTTTTATATTTGGGTCAGATTGATGAAACAAACTTGGCAACATACACCAAATAAAAAACACAAGGTCCAGGCATATGCAAACAGAAAGAATTCAACTACCAATCACAATTAAATCCCCTAAAAGAGTTTAGCGAACTATTATTCATTTTCTATCAAGCAAAAATGCTAAACAATGGCCCATATTAAATGCCGATGCCATGTCAGATCAAAAAATTATAATTTGATAACTAAAATTGATAGTTTCACAAATTTGATCTCATCTGAGACACTTGTTAAAAGATGGTAAGAGAAGTGACAACAGAACAAGTTGAGATTTAATGAGAGCATTTCACTGTCAACATACTTTTACCTAAATTACAACACAGACAAAGTAAAGGGTAGCAACCTGACAAAGACACAACCTGCAGTGATTGCACAATACTCACCTGTACTGGAATGTAGACAAAAGAGACAACATCAGCTTTCATTATCTCCAATACAGAAGAACCAGCTTCTCTAAGGAGCTGAAATAGAAAAGAAAATTTAAAGTCAATAATAAGATGCAAGATATAGTTAAAATTAAAACAAAGAGCTGCAACATCAATGGTAATGGTTATACATGTATCTCACTGAAATCTAACTGAACATCAAGGCGTGTACTCTCTCCCACATCTTCAGTTGACCGTGATTTGATGCTTTTAAATTGAATCCCCATGATGTTATTCTCAATAAAAAGATCATGTTCTCGATGCACAAACTTCACATCTAGTTTTGGTAAGTTGAAGCAAATCTGTACCAGAAGACAAATAAACAAAAGAATGAATACACTAAACCTTCCCACTGGTAAATTAGCACTCAGAACAGTATACTGTCCTTTCAAGTTTATACATTATTGAATTCCCCCTAAACACAAACAGCTGATAGTTGCTAAAAGAACAAATGTAATGTAAAGCACATTGAAGACTTGAGGTATTCCTCTGACAAGAAAGCAGATGGTCGCTATTTGCTAAAATGACAGAAATATATAACTGCTAACAGGATTTATGTAGCCAGCTTGCTACCTTGATAAGCTAATATTTCGATAACGTCAAGATACTGAAACACACTCTTCATTTACACTACTTAGAAGAATGATGCACAAAAAGATATGATAGCAAAGATTGCCACATAGAAAATGGTGCCATGGAATGAAGTGGTAAAGGACAACGAACAGCACATATCTTCTTCACTTTTTGTAAGATGTTGTAATGTGTGGAATAACAAATAACTTGAGCATTGACTCTGAGCTACATATTTTAATTCTCAGCTCTCACCGTTCAACACAAGATGATATGACTTTACCAAACAAACAGTCGTCCTCTTCTTAGGGTGTAGAATCTAAATACAGGTCATCCCAATCAGAATTCTTTACTTATCTAGTTTCTTCCTTCCTTAGTTTCCCCATTACCTCACTGAGCAGGTATATTCCATCTATGGTCCCAAACCTTTTATACATGTTCCACTTTAGTCCCTAACCTTTGAATTCCATTTGGCTCCCTAGCTTTTAAAATAACTCCATCTTGGTTCTTTGTTCAAATTATTTTGTTAAAATTGAAGTAATGTCCACGTGGTAGATTACATGGGATGCCACATGGAAATTCCCTTCGCATTCCACATAGAAATTCATCTCAATATTAATGAATGCAATGAAAACACCAAAATGGAACCACTTTGACAGTTCAGGAAACAATAGCAAGCCTATTTCTATCCATCAGTAAAAGTACAAACCTTTTCTGGAAACATAGAAGTATACTTTGTCAAAGCTAAAATTGCAGCTTGTTTTTTCTGAGGCTTATTAGTGGTTACAGAATCAGCAGTTAGCCCTACAGCTTTATCGGTTTCAGAAAACGCATCTGATGTTTTTTTTTTCTTTGAGAGCAGCTCCTCATTAAGGTTCACAACAATCTCTCCACAGTTAATGTCCACATTTCGGACAACAACACCAGTTTCCCTGCATGCAAATCAAACAAATAGAGATTATTTGTAGCACATAAAGCAAAAGCCAAAACAAGAGATACATGATCAAGCGGACAACATTTGCATGAGATAGAAAGGAAGCCCCAGGGAATCTCATGCAAGAGTTAAAAGTTCACCATCAGTAACTGACTAACAAACAAATGCAAAGATAGGATGCTGGAACGATCCACTATAAAGGAAAATTTCAAAAAGAAAAGAGATACCTATCATGGCCAAATTCACAAGAGAGAGAAAGCTCTTCACAGCTAAAAGGAGCAGAAGGCTTTTCCATAATGCTAGAGAGTGGCTGAATAGTGTGGACAATAATGGGTAATATGTGCAGCTTAACAAACAGATTGGACTTGGATCCACCATCTTTAGATATATCTACTTTGAGTTCCTTAACCTCAATAGTTGCTTTAGATGTCTGCATAGTTTGAAGTGACAATTAACATAAGTACGAGAAATTCAAAATGAAAAGAACATCAGCAAAAAAGATAAAATCTAAAAAAATATATCGTTCTTATACAAAATTAGAGCATTCGGAGATTGTTGAACCTTAACAAGATGATACAGGTTACATGACACTTGATGTCTGAACAAGACCAGACTCTTAACAGTTAATTTTGATCAAATGAGCTAACAAATATGCCTATTAGAATGGTATTTGAGGTTCTAAGCCATGCATCATGATGTTATGCAGCCTCATTGCAGGAAGCAACAAAAAGCTATTAGCCAAATTTCTTATTTGATAAACTTACAATAAGAACAAGGGTAGCAATCAAAATCCGACGCACTGATTAAAAAATAAAAATTACATATAATTCCCATCACTCTCCCTAGGTCCCCATTTAACATTTGATCTAGAATCAAAACAGAGAGACATCATGAAGGCATTAAAACAGCTATGTTCCGGAACTGAATTACACACAAGGTAAATCATTATTTAAAAGCAAGAAAAAGAAAAGATCAAAGACCAGCTACCTTCAAAGCCAAATCTGTAATAGAAACTGATAAAAATCTTGCAATGTTAGCTACAACCATCCACTTTCCCCTGCCTGAAGTGCGAGGTTTCCGAGGTTTAGCTTTCTGTGAGCTTTTAGTTGAAGGCCTTAATACAATTTCTAAGTCACATATTAACACCTGCAGCTTTGGGTCCTTAGAAATAATGCCAAACCCAAGTTTAACCAAGGACTGACGTAAACTGAGCTTAATTTCACCTACTAAGATGGATTCAACAGCACCCTGAAAATTATCCAATCAATAGAAATACAATGAACAACATGAACAGGCACATGGGTTGCAAAGTAGTAGCTGGAACAAATGGCAGGAAATTATAGTAAATTAATAAGTATCGAAACAAAATTCAGAATTTTTAAACCAGATAGCCTTCAGGCTTTAAATTTTCTCCCTCTCTTTCTTCCAAACAAAAACGTAGAAGAAACATTGATCTTTCTATCCACTATTCTCTTCAGCTTATGCACATTGAAGAAAAGATAAATAATTTTTTCTTTCTCCCACTATGCCACTGCTCCCAACTTCCCTTCTTTCGACCAGATAGCTTCATAAATAAATTGCAAAATGCCTGATGTAACAGAACACTGAAAATAGAACCTAGAAACTAAAGTATAAGAAAAACCTTATTGAACTTGACCACAACATCCTTCAAGCATTTCCACCCACCAACACGGAATCCAATAGATGCTCCAACAATCCGGCTTAGAATCCAAGCCAGCAACCTTGAAGCAAATCTGGAAAAAAAAAATGCGAACAGATATTCTAGCTATCACTCTTAGATCATCACTCCAAAGGTCGAAGATAATAAAAGCATTAATTAATATTTTTTTTTAAAAATAGAAGAAATAATTTAGTACATAACTATCTCAGTGGATTCGTTTTGCACAAAGAAGCAGAAAAAAGTTATAGCCGCCAACTTCAAATTCTTAAGTAACTAAATTACTACATAAGAAATTGCCTTATCTTCAAATTAGCCGCAAGCCACCAAGAAGCACTAACAAATTGCAGCACTAAACTTAAAAAATTTCCTTGGCCAAAAGAAAAACCTTGAAAAATTTCCAGTTTAACACAGAACAATAAAATCGAAATGCATAACCAAGAAGCTGATCGAATAGAATTTCAGGAAAACTAAGCAAAAATAAGCATGTTGACGTCTACATAAATAAATATAAATGAAGAAGTGAAAAGTCGAGGGACTTACATGAAAACCATCCACAATGTGATGGAAATCATCAAGAATCCAAAGAGAAACTTGACGGGAGAAGCCGCCATTGTTATTCTTTTCGTTTTATTAGTGGCAAAACTGTAACTCTAGGGAACAGTATAAAATCCGATCAAATTATCCAATTCGACAGAGAAGACAAAGCACCGGCAACAGCAATAGCCCCTGAACGAAACAACATTGTGTGAAAAAGAAGGGGAAAAAGGAGGCGAAAACCTAAAGAAATTGAGTGTCCGAGAAATGTAGAGCGATCAAAGGAGAGTTTATGTAAGGCAATAGGACCGAGTCTTCGAGGCCGAGCGATCGGAGAGGAGAGTGTTGACATGAATGAAGATCCGATCCTTGGGGTGCTCGGTGATCAAAAGGGACTGACTGTTCCTGTTTCTTGTTTCCAATTTTTCTTCCTTTTTTTTTCCCTTTTTTAATTTAATTTGGCTAGTAAGGGGGTGATCGGGTGGTCTGAGGGTGCATGGGAAGACGGTGTTTCATGTTTGCCTGTTCGGGGGCTTTCTTGAAGAACGCGAATGAGATGTCCCTTTTAAATGGCGAACGTGTCCTCGGGATATGAGCGGGGGCGCGAGAGTCAACGCCTCCACGGTGCGTTATGTTTGGGTCGGCGTTTTGTTTTCGGTGGCGGTGAACTACTGTGACGGAGGGATTGATTTCGTGGCCCATAAGCGACGTGGATGTGTTTCCGCGGCTGAAGCTGATTGGTTGGTCCAGCAAAGTGCTTAATATTTCTATGAATTATGATTATTTCATCTTATTTTATAGTAGTAAATTGAGGAAAAAAAAAAGCACTATGTTTCTGGACATGTAATGACTAAAAAGGTACTAACTAATTGATGATCAACTAATGAAATTTTTGTTCAATTAGGCATTGGATTCATATAATTTTTATTTTTATTCATAAATCTCTTTACAATGAAACATTCCAAACAAATTCTTCAATACTGAATCCAAACTACTTATTTTGTGGTAAATCATTAATTTTATTTCATTGTTGTCTACCAATTTAATATGAAGCAAACTGCATTGTCCAAGCACGAGCAGTAGCCTCGAACGTAGACCGATTACGCTTGAACTCATCACCAATCTCGGGCACCAACGGATCATCTGGATTGGGATGACTCATCAGTGAGCATATCGCTACTATTACAGCCCTTATTTCGTGTGCCGGAGTCCAGCCATCTTTGATTTTTTCTTTAAGAATATTCAGACAAATGTTACCCTGCTCGTTGATGTTTGGGTGATAAATCTTGGTCTCGAATTTGACATTGGGAGGTGAAATTGGGTAATTCTCTGGCAAGCTAATTTTTAAATGGAATAAGCCTTGATGGTAAGCAGTGCCCGGTTGGCCAAAGATTGTAGCTACCCACTCGTTAAGGTTTCTCTCGTTAGCTAGACCGACGCTGCACATACCGTTAACCTCCTTGTCGTTTCGAATGTTTGCCAACTCCTTCAGTATGCGTCTAGTCCTCGTCGATGACATGATTGCTTTGCTTGGATGGATTGGAAAGAAGCCCAAAATCTATAGCTCTTCGATTGCTAATTGCTTGATGAAATAGCTGAGATGTTTGGAGATATATATAGGATATTAGTAGGAATAGAATTCATGGAAGAAATCGATTTCGGATGGGAATGTTATTACGACTTGCACGATTGAGTTGTTTAAGAATTTATTACATTTATTTATTATTACATGCCATGCACAAATAACTTCATTGCATGTCTTTGAGGACAAAATGATGGCATCATCATGGTTCTATATATATATATATTGAAAAATAATCACAACGAATTCCTGTAATATTTTTTTTTCAATTAATCACAAGATCTAAGATATATTTAACGTATGTGACTCTTGTTTTTTAAAATGGACCGACTAGTTTTTAGCTACAACTATTAAGTTAATCATCTTTTCTGCCACAGCAGAAAGGCCGGAGCCCAAAATGCAGGCAGAATTCTGTGTGGGCCAAACATTAAAATTTAGCCCAATCCCGCATAACACGAGTTCGGAGTTCCTCATTGTCTTTCAAGGCCCCTTAAAACTTAGCCCAATCTCATATAACGAGAGTGCCTCCTTGTCCGCAGCCGACTTTAACAGCGTTTATCAATCCTCAGCCTTGGCCGCCGGCGGACGATTTCGGCTTCGTAAACTTCCGGTGCATATTAATTGATAAGCCATGGAAGAGATTAATAACGCAAACGACAATGAAAGATTCAAAAAGTAAGTAATGTCATATCAATTTTCTCATAGTAGTATGGTTTTAAATATATTTATTATTCTTTTTGCGTTTGTTTTTGTTGGTTTGTTTCAGAGAAGCTAATCAATTAGCAGCAGTGTTGAAAGAAATGAAGGCTGGGTTAGATGTAGTGACGAACAAAGTACAAGCTTTGACTGCTAAGGTATGAACTAGGGAGTTTCTGCAACTCGCCAGCCACAAATTTTTTTCCTCTGTTCTATTTTTTCTCTCTTTTTTTTTTTTCAAGTTTTGTTTTGTTTAAATCAGTATTCTCCGTTTTTTTGATTGTTAGGTGAAAGCTAATAACTTTCCAACTGCGGACGGGATAAGTTATCTGGAAGCCAAACATTTGTTGCTTCTAAACTATTGTCAGTCAATTGTCTATTATTTGCTTCGCAAAGCAAAAGGGTATTCAATTGAAGGACATCCTGTAGTTAGGAGCCTTGTTGAGATTAGATTGTTTCTGGAAAAGGTTTGGAAGATTTTTGTTTCTCTTTGTTGAATCTTTTTAAGTAATGGTGTCCGTGCTTGTTTTTATTTTTTTGTTTCTTTCAATTTGGTTATTAACAGATCAGACCAATTGACAAAAAACTCCAATACCAAATTCAAAAGCTTACAAGGGTTAGTGGGAGTGCAACGCAGCAAATCAGTTCAAACGACAAATCGGATGATCCGCAGAAGAATGATGACCCATTGAATTATCGCCCGAACCCGGATATGCTTATTAGTAAAGCAGATATGATGTCAGAGGTTAGTCTTGCTAACAATATAGTAACTCGTTGGTTAAAATTCTGAGTTTGTTTTGTTTTTAAAATCTGTGTCCGTGGCTTGTAGGATAATGCTGGTGTCTATAGACCACCCAAATTCGCCCCTGCAGTTGTGGAAGAGGATCATAAGATGTCAAGGGAGGAGAAGAATGCTTTAAGAAAGGAAAAAGAAGCTCTGCGGAAAGCTTCACAGAGTGCTTATATCAGGGAAATGATGGATAATTTAGAAGGAAGACCTGAAGAGGTTCGTTGTAGACTGTTTTTGGATCATTATTTGGGTTCACTTATGAATTCATCTAACATACTTATGAATTCCTCTAACATATTTGGCTTGCTAATCATTTCAGGTTAGAGAAATTATTGGTACAGAAAGTAGAGAACTCTCTAGATATATGGCAAGAATGGAAAGGCGTGCACAGCAAGAGGAGGAACTTTTCGCTCGAGCTCCGGTTACAAAGAAGGACAAAAAGATAGAGAAACACTTGAAGAAGTCAAGAAATGGGTATGGATATTTCCTCTCTCTCATTCCCTCTGCAAAGTTTGTCGAATCATCTTTCATTCGAAGTTTTTGGTAGTTTATGCGATTTATTTGGTTTGACTGTTTATCCCTTGTTTGTATCAGGTTGCTCGGTCTGACTGACAATTTCTATGATGAAATCAAAGCTTTACCGTTGGGGGATGATGCTGGAGAACAACCAGCAGGCTTCAGCAATGGTAATAGTGGAATGGGAAAGCTCAAAAAGCGCAAGGTATGCTGTTTGAATGTTTATGGTTTAGTGTTTTTTTGTTAGTTGTCCTAAATTTCTGTCACCATTATTTCATTCCCATGGCTGAATTTTATATTGGCCCAAATCGCATATTCTGTAGTGAATTGTTCACTTTTATATTGGGATTTAAGTTATGCATGTATTTCGTAATTCTAAATCACAATGATGGGATTTGGCTTATGGTCTAAGAGACTTCTTAGCCTAATGGCTGCTGTTAGGAGGTTGGCACGAAGCACCTTCTATGCGGAAAGAAGCAAGTGGGAGATTCCTCATTGATCTCATTTTTAGGCAATGTGTGACATTTTTAAGGTTTAGAATATATTTAGTTTACCTCTCAAATCACATCGTGTCATTTTTTATGTCTTGTGCTTATAGGGTATTTGCTTTGCATTTTCATCTTTTAAAATTTTTACCCGGCTTGCATTTACAATTTGCAAATCAAGTAAGGCCAAGATTTATATAACATAGAGGCTGACATCTCTTGTTCGCTTGCAGCGGAAACATTAAATGGCAACAAACCGGCTGTACATGCAAAATGGGATTTGAAGCTAGCATGGCACTTTGCACTCGAGTCTTCTGTTGTTTTTCTTTTGTTGGGATTTGAAGCGAGCATGGCACTTTGCACTCGAGTCTTCTGTTGAAACGTTTTTTTATAGTTATGGTTTGTATGAAGCATCTGATTTGAATTGCTATTTTTCTTTTTCCCCAAAAGCTATCATTTTGTTTAGATCAAAATGCACATTAGGAATATGAGTTTGAAGTTCAATACTAAAAGCTTCAGTGCTGCCTTCTTGACTCGCAGTTTTTGGCAGCATCATCCTTCATCTAGTGTACCTCTTATATTCATTTAGCATTAGATATAAAGAAAGGAAATTATGTATCAGTTTAGTGAATCTGAGTCTTACCAAGGGAAAGAGTGTGTGTGAGGATTAGAAGCTGTATCCGATTGAACAAGTGGAATAGTTAATGAAAAGAGGCAACCATTTTCACGTATTATTACCATTATTGTCTTAATTGAAAAAATGATGATTCTAGCATTGCAAGAAGAAAACATACTGGGCATTGTTGTAATTGTGCAAAAGATTTCAAGACCTCAAGCAGTGAGATTTCAAAGGTGTGTGAACAAGATTATACTTTATGATGACCTGGCACTTTCACTTTCATAAGAAAAATGTCCCTCCAGGGGAGGAAATGCTACAATTACCCTTTGACACGAGGGGGAAAAAGAATGCTACAATAACCATTTAATACAATGAATCATAGTATATACAATTGAATCGGTTTTATTTTGAAGTCACTGACACTGGTCGTAATAATTAGTTGAAGATCAAGCTCTTTTAGAGCTTTCCTTCACAGGTTGGGCTGTGTTGTATAGAATAAGACCCGACACAAGAATTAAGCTACCTAACAGGAAAAAGGAGCTTAAGCTTGCACCTTCCGGAGAATACGGCAACGGAAGGGAGAGAATGTAAATCGAAATAGGCACTGCAAAGTGAAGGAATAAAAGGGGGGGAAACTCCATTAGTTTCTTTAACGTGGCAAAAAATAGATTAGACTACTTGTTTTGATTCAAAAATGTAACTATGAACACGCATGTGGATGAGAGAGAGAGAGTTACCTGACAATGTTACGGTCAGAGAAGCAACAACTGCAGAGGATATTTTCAATAGATTGAGCACCGATATGTTGAAAGCCATATTGGTAATTACGTAAAGTAGTGGAAGCAATGGAGCCCCCTCACAACCTGGAATGACAAATGCAACTTGTGATAACCAAATTTTATGGTCAATCTAATTTATCGAAAGGAACTTGATTGACTAATGTAGTGTTTGCAGCATGAACGCGCAAAACCTTATACGGGTATAGCCTGAAAGATCTAGAAGATAAAGCTAGATGGTAACTTTGTGATGAAAGTGAATGTGCAAAACCTTACACAGGGGTATAACCTGAAAGATCTAGAAGATAAAGCTAGATGGTAACTTTGTGATGAAAGTCTAATTACTACTAAGATTAAATTTTACATGCTGATAAAACTGCTTATCACAATTCAAATCCTACAGTGCTGAGTATAAAGTTTTTGTATCTTATGAGAAAAAGCTATAGACTGAGGTATAAGGGAAAAAAAAAGGAACGAAAGATATGTTCATAGTTGTATTAAGTATCAACTTAAATGAAAGAGCTTGCCTGATGTATCTGCTCCAATTTTCAGAAAGCAAGCAGCCCCACTTTTTAGATATGAAGGTAGTTCTGAAAATGGTATGCCTTTCAAATTTGACAGAAGAGGCAGCAAAAGAAGCACGAAGAGAGCCTAAAAGTCCAAGGACCATCAAAATTTAACAATGAAACATTTTAAAATCCAGTATCAAGGTCCCATGGCAACATGCATAAATTGAACATAGAAAATATTAATGATATTCGAAGAAGATTGCAACAGCTTAAAATCTAACAAATCTTTTTACATTTAAGTAGACCTCTGCCAAATTGCGCAGGATTTTTGGACAATCTACAATCGATACTAAATGACTTTTTTTGGGATGGAAGTACTTTAACCTTTCAATTTCCTTTTCCCAGTTTAAAGGAGACAAGGGCATGGACAGGGGTTGGTATCTTTTATCATAAGTCACTGTATACATGGAATACTAAAATCACCCTATCAATCTAAGATAAGGCATTGAGCAAATCCATTGTCATACCATCAGAATGTCCCCCATCAAAGTGATTGAAAAGACAAGATATTAAGCAGGTTGGTTCAATTACTGATATAACAAAAATACCAAATCAGCATGTTGTCAATTGGATGTAGATTATAAAATACAATTACACAAATCACAAGCTTTTATAGCACTGAATGAAGCACACCTGAAATCCAGATCCGAAAGAGTTGACAACAAATAAATCAAGTGACTTCCCCTGCACAGTCAATAGGTGATAAAGTTTATGCCTTTGAGCGTACATGAGAAAATAAACAAGCTAATATGGAAAACCAGAAAGAGAGAGGGCATACATTCAGTCGCTTTGCAGCATCAATAAAAACGAATTCCTGTGGAAGACAGATAAAAATGTGAGTTTATTGTTTACAATTTGCTTATATAATTCCCTCATATATGATAACATATAGGAATTCGTTTAATGTTAACCTTAATAATAGATGCACCAGCTTGAAACGCGGCCGATGCTACCATCACTCCTGGCCACATAAGGTCTACTCCAGATAGCATCTGTCCGGTATTAGAACCACTACAATTACAAAAATACAAACTATCATGAGATCTTATCTTAATGCTAGTAACAAGGATAAATCATAACTGTCTCTATGGTGACTCAAATCCACAATATGACAAGAATAATTGTATTGATTTCAGCTACATTTCCGAATAATTTTCCCGCAGAAGCAGAGCCCTAAGAGAATTGGAGTACTTTCCTAACTGTCAGCACTTTCTTATAAAGTGGTGTTCTTTAAGAACTGAACTCATTTGCTCGTGCTTGGCAGCCAAGGACACATCATCATTGAAGATGATGGCCACTAAAAGTAACAGAAATTTACTCTTTTAAGATTTGAAGACTACCTCAAGCATTTGGAGCAACAATGCTGAAGCATAACAAAATTAGTTATGCTGCTTTGAGTATTTCTATAATCATCTTCTTTTCAGAAGCTCAAGCTATTTGCACCATAACAGGTTAATTTCTCTTGAGTACCATTAATCTTCTTCTGAAGGAAAAAGATACTTTTAAATTTCAATCTTAAGCTCATCAAAGCCAAATTTTTACTGGCAGTTCTCTTATAAGATTAATATCCAAAGCTCCTTTACTTTTAGTTTGAATATTGGCGATCTACATGAGATTCAAATGTTGGAACAAACTTTCAGCTAGGATTCTTAGCAACAAACTAGAACAGATAGCATACCTTGTAACAGCCACCACAACACCTATGGCTACAAGCAAGCAGCCAGCAATTTGGTTAATAGTATACCTCCTCCCCAATAGAATGGTTGAAAATGCAAGCTGCCACACTAAAAAAGTCTGCAAGATGATAAAAAGTGTAATTTATATTAAGATATAACATCAAACGTCACATAATTTGACTGACCATTTAATCTAAAATTCATCAAAGGTGATTCTTTTTCATGGCCATTTTCATTTCCAAAGAAGTAGATTTATCAAAGGCCTGTTCTATTACTGGAAAAAAAGGATGGAATGGGATATGAAACCTGATTCAATATTGGAATAGACGGTCCCGGAAGCATTGCTGGATAAATTACAAAATAAGTAATAAATACTAAGAAAAACATAAGCCGAAAGCAAGACTTATCATTTCAAAACATTATAAAATTGTACTTAATTGTATCTCAGTTCAGATAAATGAATCCTTAGTAGCTTTCTCGCAATGAACATTTTGAAATTTACGGATCAAAAATTCTAAAAGAAGAAAATTTGCACCTGCAGAAGCCATTCCACTAGCGACTCCAAGAGCTTCTAGAATACCAATGGTAGCGAATCGTGATTTAGGCAAAGCTAACATTTCATTAGTCACAATCCCTGCCCGGTACCGTATAAACAGAATCGAAAAATAAATCACCACGTACCTGCAATTTCCAAATACAAAATTTTTGTTTCTTTTCTCCGCCAAAAGAAAGGAACTGAATTTCAAGTATGTATATGAAAACGTTACCCGAATGTGGTAAATTGAGCTAAAAAGAAAGGATATTCTTTCATGGGAATGAGCGCGAGCTTGTAGAGAACGCGATTAGCAACGGCTAGTACAATAGTCACAGCAGAGCTGATAGCGACGAGTTTAGCGTCGGATGCGCCGGGGCTCGGAGTTTCGGTAGAGGCGCGCACTGTGAGATTAGGGCGGGTGATGGGGGAGTTGAAGTATGGAGCTATGGTGATACTACGGGTGAGATTAAGATTGCGGAGGGATGAAGACCGGTTCTGAGGACGTGACATTAAGATGAGAGAGGGAAGCTTTGCTGGATTGGAGTTGCGAAGTGGGGAGGTTAGCAAATGGGAGGGAAGGCAACGGGACAACGACGTGGCAGTGAACAACATTGCAAGGAAGAACGGTTGACTGGAGAAGAGAAGGCAGGAGGCACGCAGAGAAGGATTTTGAAACTAATGGCTCTGTTTGGTCTGGAGCGGAAACAATGGTCTCTGAACCCCGTAATGATTTCAGCACATTATTTTGAACCGGGAGTGTTACCTACCAAACACGCAAGTTTTTTGAGATTTTTCATTTTATATTAAGTTCCTTCTACTGTTCTACATTATTATTTTTTTTGGTGAGGCTACTGTTCTACATTATTAAGGCAAGCCTCGTGGAAGGGAAAGGACTTAATGAACCTAGGGCCCAAACAACTTGTCGGAGCATAAAATGTGACCGTCCTTGAGAGCGGCGACAATCAACATGCTGAACATTGATAGTTCGCTTTGGGCTTTGACCAGAAATGAACTTGGGCTAAGCCTAATCTAACCAGAAGCAAGACTGGGCTAATATTTCTCCGGCCCTTGAAGAGGTCCAAATCCCGACCCAACGAGTCCAGTGGAATGTTCGAGAATAAGGAATGCAGCTTATTGGCCAAGCAACAACACCCCGTTGGTTGCCACAGCTGCCTATATAGATTCCCTTCCCATTTTTGCTACGCCCCTGACCGAGTGCAATTCCAAAGTCTAAACCTGCAAAAGCTGTTTTCCATTTCTGCGCTCACGCTCTTCGTATTTCAAATTTCTCTACCTACTACTTTTCAACAATGCCTCGACGAAGCTCTGGCGGGGGTGAGTAACCGACCCGAATATACTTGGATCTTCAGCGATAGATATTCCATATCTGTTTATGTTCTCCTGATTCTTGTTAGTTTGCGATTCGTCGTATTTTCTTCCGGTGTTTTCCATATATATATATATATATATATATATAAATATATATATTCTGATGATTTAGGTTTTCCGTACACATAAATTTAATAGTCTATAATGAATCATTACTTCTTTTTAGTAGTATTCATTATTTGCATCATTGCTCCTTTTTTCCCCTTGTTTTAGCATTATAATTGACAGATTGGTGATGTTATGTTGAAATGTCGATTATGCAGGAAGGTCAGCACCACGCCCTGCTGCTCGTGCGCCATCTCGCAAACCTCCTCCAGCGCCTGGTATTTATGTTTTTATCGATTGTTTGAATAATTATACTAGTAATTTTGTTTTTAAACTTTGGCCCGGAAACATCAACCTTAACGTAGGGATTTTCGTTTGTAGTGCTTATTTATTTTCCTAATTAAATAATAATACGAGGAAATTCTGGAAGAAGGGTGATGTGAGCATTGAATAATCCATTTGAATTTAATTAGTATTTAACGTTGATAGGTGAATTTTCTGAATGCTATTCTAGCTTTAGTGGTTAAAGAAATTGGTTATTGTTTGTTGCAGCCGCTTCTGCCCCTCCACTGGCACCTGTGCAAAGTGGAAATGGATCTGTAAGGGGAGGACTTGGCGCTGCTATTGCAGATGGTTAGTTAATAGCTATTTCCTGTTGGGGAGTTGTACATCTTGTATAGGTTTTTCAACATTGAATGGACTGTATTTAGTTTTGTTCTTCTTCTATATGTCTAGGTTTGGCCTGGGGTACTGGCACTGCTGTGGCTCACAGGGCTGTTGATGCAATTTTCGGCCCCCGGGTCATCAAACACGAGACTGTTGCTTCATCAGAACCAGCTGCTGCTCCTGCGCCAAACATGAACAGTCTTGCGAATTCTGATGCCTGTGGTGGTCAATCCAAAGCACTAAATGATGTATGTATTGCTTCTGTCTCGTGGTCTTCATTTATCAGTCATTGGGTTCGAGTGATGCTCTGTTGAATCTCGAATGTGCCGAGATCTAACCACGGCTTCTTATTTTGCTTGCAGTGTCTAAGCAACTATGGAAGTGACATCAGCAAGTGTCAATTCTACATGGACATGCTGCATGAATGCCGCAGGAGCTCTGGTGCTGCGCTGAGTGCCTAATGCTGAGAATATTTCCCCAAGTCATTTAGTAGTTAGTTTTTGTTTATGGTCTGGTCGAACTGGGCACATTTAGCAGTAGTCGTAGAAGCATGTCTTGGAAAATGTCTTATTCTGGTAGACGTTTCTCCTAAAATGTAAACGTCACGGCGTTATCTTATTTTGCACTTTTCCTTAATGCTGCTTTATGTTATACCTTTCTTCTCGTTTTGGCGTTTGTGCACGAGGTTAAGTAGAACCTTCTGATCACTCATACTAATGACGAGCTTAAGCTAAAACTGAATTTGCATTACATGAGTACACCTTCTACGGCATTAGTTTGATCAGTCTTTCAAGGGGATGTTTCCTTTGATCAACAGGCAAGGTTTTTTACTCAAACAAATAAACAGGAATATTATTTGAAGTTTACTACTGGAAATTTGAAAAAAAAATTAATTAATTTAAAGAAAGTAGTTGGATATTTTTGGTTGACAAAGTAGTTAGTTCCTCAAAAAAAAAAAAAAGGAGAAAAGAGAAAGTGGGTAGGTTTTATTTAAGCCTCGGCTTTAACGAATCATCCACCGACAAACAAAAAATTAAATTAAGTTTGCAATATATATCTATCTAAACAGAGAAAATAACTCTGGCCCAAAAAAAGTGCCAACGTTGATTTCTTTTGTTTTGATTTTAATCATTCACGCTTTTCCCTCTTCGTTAAGCAAGCAACGGAGTACAACAGCTCTCGTGCGCGCGTATCAAAAGAGAACGCCTAAACTCAGCGATCTGATAAGCTACTTCGATTGACGATTGGTCTTCATTTAGGCGGGCGATACTTTTCAACTTTACCCAATATTATTATTATTATTAATTTGACCATAATCGACTGTCAGTCTTCCCCAACTCTGTTCTCTTCTAAACACGAAAAATTCCCTCAAAAATGTCAATAGAAGGAAATTTACTTAATTCTTCATCTTTAAAATGCTGAAAAAGGGAGAGAGAATATCCAGGAGAGAAGTTGAAGAAATGGGTATTTGGGAAGCTTTTCTGCAGCTCTTAGCATGTCTCTTGACTCTCCTTTGTGGGTATGCAACCATACTCTTCTTCTTACTTTTCTGTCTTTTCTTTGTTAATTTATTGTGTTTAAACCCTATGCAGTCAGATTAAAATGCTAGATTTCGTCACTCTTCTCTGATTCAAGCTTTCTTCAGGCTTATTAAGCATTTGGCTCATAGTCTATAACGCTTACTTTATTGAATTTGAACTGATCTGCAGGCCTTCATTCACTTTAATTTATCCCTTGTAAGTAGATCTATTCTCAGCTTTTCTCATTATGATTTGATGTATTGAATTTAGAATTAAATTCTTTACGACTGATACTACCATATTTGTCTGGATGATATAAACTGTTATCCTGCCTAACTGCAGGTATGTTTCAATTCGGGCCGTAGAGACTAATTCTTCTTTCAAAAACCAGCAATGTCTGACATACTGGGTTATGTTTGCTTTGATTGCTATGGTGGAATTGACGCTTGGGAAGGTTTTGAAGTGGTAATTCTGAGCTTTTAGAGTTATACACATACTTGCTAGTTAATCAGCAATGTTAAATTATGTTTTGCATTGATATTGTAGTTCAACTGGGAAATTTATTGAGCTTATTATATAATTTGATGGAACAAGTAAGAGTTGAAGTGTGCCACCGGTGTGAAGGTTTTCGTATGTCCATCTCAGCATTCACTAGGATCCTTACCAAATTTTTTGCTTGTCTTTGATTTTATCATGGCAGGTTTCCTTTCTGGCCTTGTGCAAAGGGTTTTGCCACCATATTGTTGGTCACACCCTACTTTGGTGGCGCTTCTTATGTCTTCAAGCATTTAATTGAACCTTATTTTATTAAGAAAATATGGAATGTCCTGTTCTTCCCTGAGAAGAAGCACTTGGTATTAGAAGCGCAGAATGACATCATGGATGATGCTGATACAAACAGACTCAAGAATGGGCCAAAATTGGAGAAACTTAGTGCTGAGCAGGTAGGTTTATACTTTGATGATGATTTTAAAAAGATATAATTAGTGAAGGGAAGGTATGTCTGTAGATGAAAGAACGATAAACAATGACAATGGAGCTTCTGCACAAGGGGAAGGTATTTCTGAAATTGTGTTAATAAAATCACTGAGCTGATAAAAAGGTTGCAAAGATCTTTCATTTTCAGTTCCTATCAACTTCTTTATTTTGTAGAAGTTTCTTTGTTTGTTTGTAAATGAAGATTGCTTGATTTTGATTAAAACAGGTTGAGATTAGTTTTTATGGAATCCCTTGTATCTGTGTTCCAGGGAAAGTTTTGTTGCAGTTCTAACAATGCAGAGGTGACTTGTTCTTGGTCAACCCATCCAAAGAGAGTTCAAAAGGAATGGAGCTGTGTAATTTGTCTGATAAGTACTTCAAGTGAAAAATGTTTGAAGAAACACCTTCGAGGGAAGAAACACAAGACAAGAGAAGATGAACTAAGAGCAGATGAACCAGCATTGAGGGCGACTTGTCAGTCATCTTCAGTGTCAAAGAAAGCTCAAAGGGTTGTTTTTATTGGAAACCTGAACCTTGAAAGATGGAATGGCCTACTAAACCCCGTCACCAGATCAATTAGATGGTGTAAATGGAAGAAGCCGGAAATGGGATGCATAAAATTAAACACAGATGGATCTGTAGATCCGGAAAATGCCGGTTTTGGTGGTTTGCTTCGTGATTACAAGGGTGATCCCTTGTGTGGTTTTGTCTCTAAAGCTCCTGAAAATGATATTTTCTTGGTTGAACTATGGGCTATATGGAGGGGACTCGTTCTGGCTTCAGGTTTAGGAATTAAAGTAATATGGGTTGAATCTGATTCATTGAGTGTTGTGAAAACCATTAATCGGGAGCAGTTTTATGGTTCTAAGAGTAGTGGCTGTTTGAAGCAAATCTGGAAACTTCTGTCGAAGTTTGACAACTATCGGGTTACTCACTCATGGCGCGAAACTAATAAAGCAGCCGATTATCTTTCACGGATGATTCTCAGGGAAAGTGATGTAGTGTTGTGGCCTATTGACTTTCCCGATACCCTCAACGGCATTATTAAGGATGATGCACAAGGAAAGATTTACCTTAGACGTTGACTTCTGATTCTGACTTGATAACCAAATGAAGGGGAAAATTGTGAAGTATAGGCTGTTCAGCTGCGGTGTGGAGGGTAGAGATTACAGGATAACAACATTGTGGTGCATACAATATGGGATGAGTGTTGAACATTTTGAGTGTTTGTGGCAACTTGTAATCGGGAACCTAGAAAACTTGGAACGTATTAACCAAAGCCTTGTTAGCCGGTAACAGTAAGTCACTCAATTGAAGTCCTTCTAAACCGCAGTTTCGGCCCCAAACTTTGGGCGTTCGCCCAATTCGCTATGTACATTTTTTTTTGGGGGATGGAAATTTGCTATGTGAATTGTCTCTTACTAAGAAGTGAAATAGTGACCCTTCTAATCTACATGTATATCATACATTCAAATAAAATGTTCGCAATGTTTATTGAATAAAATTTTATCTGTTGCCTACATATATTTTATAAATAATAAATAATAAATAATATATATAAAAGTACGAATGGTGTAAAACTTTTGAATCGTTTAAAATACTCTTTTTTTTTCTAAATATTTCAGAATTACCATTGATGTTGTTGATTTAAATTAAAACTCTTTAAATTAAATGATATTTAATAATTAACTAATTTTACTTTCATGATAATTCAATTACCACTCTATTATATTTAAGAAAATAGTTTAATTAGCATTCAATTTCATATAGTTTAATTTGAAGTTTACTGATATATAGTTTAATTAATATCCATTTTAATGTAACTAATTTTACTTTCATTATAATTCAATTACCACTATATTATATTTAAGAAAATCATTTAATTAGTATTCAATTTCATATAGTTTAATTTGAAGTTTACTGATCTATAGTTTAATTATTATCCATTTTAATGTAGTTTGTTTTTCTAAATTTATTACTATTATTTTTTTATTTTTTTTGTTATTATTAATATATAACGTATTGTATCACATGCAGAGTATGTGACAGTGAATGACTAGTATTTTATAAAGGAAAATTATCTAGTAAATTGTTAATGTAAATTTTTAACTCGACAAGTCAGGGTTTTATTTTTTTTGGCGTCAAACAAGTGAAGTTACATGATTGTAATTTGCGACCATTACTCCCATTGACTACATAACATAATGGGGATTTCTACTGCAATTGGACTCTAGTCGCAAAGAAGTATCGTTCGAAAGTATCCCAAAAAACAAAAGACCAGGCTTTTGGGTCAAGGCTTGCGCAATTTTTCAAAAATCGGGCTTGACCTATTGAGCTTGAACTTTCTTGGGCTGCCTCTTGTTGTTGGGATGGAGCAAGTAAAGAGTAATATTTAGAAGCCATTTCCTTTTCGGCATCGCGCGACAGGCGACCTTTTGCCCCAGTTAGCTCAAAATTGGATTTTTCCCACTCCGATTTTTTCTTTAACAGAAAATTTATCCAATTTTCCTTTATTTTATATGAATCACACTTAGATATTTAAAATCATTATATTCCTTTTATTTATAAAAATGATATGTAGCAAGCACTAAGCAGTATATTATTTTTTTAAAATATTATATCCTGAAATTTCAATTAATTTTTAAGTGTTAATAACGCTTCCGAAAAGTTTTCTTTTTTTCTATTTAAATTAATTTCTTTTACTTACTACTTTTCTAGCTCCTCTCTCTCGATTGCCAACACCATTAATGCAATTTGATCATACAAACAATTCACTTCCACCCATGGGACCCAATAATTTTATACATTAATTTTTCATTCCGGTTAATTTATTCGTTAACATGGTTCTCTATGAACCTGAACTCATTGTTGGTTGCAATTTGATTTAGAGTTTAACAGTCTCATTAAAGGTGAGATGTTGATTCTACTATGGTGCAAAGACGATTTTGACAAATTTATTAGATAGTATTATTTGTTTGGATGGCAAGAAATTATTCACATTCACACATACATATATAATAGGGAGTAACTTCCATTTATAAAACTAATTTTAGATATACCTCTTTTCTATAACTTAATTAATGCATGATAAAAATTAATTTTGCAAACGATTCTTTATTGTTACAAATGAATATTAAATATTTTAAATTAACTTAAAATTGGCATGTATGATGATCTATGTGTATATAGATACATACATGCATGCATGCATGCATACATACATAAATACATATATCATATGTGTGTGTATTTATATATAAATCTAAAACCTTAAGCTCTAAAATAAATGTGAATTCTTATGAGAATTTCTTCTTATCTATACCTCACTTTAAAAGCTATCCCTAAAAAGGCTCTCTCAAGGTCTCCACTTAGGATATTAGGAAAATTTTAATTTTTTTAATTTTCTCAAAATTTATTTATAATAAATGCTTTTTAAAAGTTATAATTAACTTATTTATAGTTTTTTGGTTTTCTCAAAGTATTTTTTTTAAATAGGTTTTCTCAAAGTATTAATTAGTACTAAATATGCTAAATATAATGTATAGTATAGTAATACATTTTTTTCTCTTTTCATATATTTTCCTTTTTTTTACTATTAGATCGGTTAATGATTTTATATATGAAATTATTTATACTACATTATATTTTTTGTTCATACATAATTTATATATGCGGTTTTATGTTTTTCAAACTGTAACAAATTATGACAAGAAACATTTAGGAATAAAGAAATGATTGATCAATGACTAACAATTTCTATAAAGATAAATAACAATATACTAGATTCATAATTTTTCATTTAATGAAAAAGATATGGAGAATTTTTTATTTAATTAGAATACACATGAATATACAGGAGGAGTTTATACTTCATTAAATTGAAGGGTGACAATTGCTTTTCGAGAGAGGCCAATGTTTTGAAATATTTGATGAATGTTTCCTTAATTGATTTTAAATAGTGGAAGGAAAGAAAACGCGTGGGTTTAATTAGATTGAATCAACTACCAGCAGGCTGATCTTCAAAATTATGGTCCCCCTTTAGAATAGTGGCAACTTCGGCATGTAATTAGATTCCTCGTGGCATGCTGAATTCCAACACTAGGGATGATAATGGCAATGTTGTAAAATTCAGTCCAGTGAATGAACCGTTTAGTCATCAGATCACCAATTCAACTGAATCAATCTGTTCAATTTGATCAAACTAGAATGGCCATTTAGGTGTAGGAATATATGAATTTTAATAATTTTAGTTTAACATATATGATCAAATATAAAGAGGAGGGATCATTTGACACCTGGTGTAAGATTAAAAGTTTTATACCCTTTCATAAATCGTAACTTAGCGTACGATTAATATTTAATTAATCCGACCTTCGAATTTCATGCTCTATTCACATACATCGTGCATGCAAAATTTCGAGTTAATTTAAAATGTCTAGCATATGTTTTAAAGCGATAGAATTTCTCACCGTTAAATATATATTAAAAATATCCAAAAATATTAGAGTTTAGATCGATATCATAAAAGTATCGGATCGACTTGAAATTTTACGTGCATGATATATTCGAATATATCTTTAAATCCAACGGTCGGATCGTTAAAATATTAATCGTACGACGAATTATAAAAAGCCTCCTCAAATATAAATTTCTAATAAAAAATTTAGTCTAACATAGTAGTTAGTGTACTTGATTCTCTCATAAGAGATCAAGGGTTCAATTTTTATCCCTTTCAACACACTTTTAATGTAAAAAAAGTACAAAAATTGATTTTTTCCGAGTTTATCCGATTTTTTATCGGTTTTATTGGTTTTTGATTGGGTCACCCCCTTCCAGATCGGATGACCTTTCGGGTCCCGATTGAATCTATCTGACCGTTCGAGGTGTTTCTTACAAGACTAGATAATGGGTAGAGTACTTGTTAATTTTAATGTACCAAATCCGAACCTAAATATTTTTTAAAGGAGAAAATGTTTGATAATGATTGCTTGTAAAAGGAGAGTTTTACACCCTTCAATAATAATGCCCCATCTCAAATATTTTAAAGTTTTCACAAAACTTTAAAATAGATCTTGATGCACATAATAATTTCACAAATAAGCCTAAATTTATTCAAAATTTAGTCCCAAGTTTTTTAAAAAAAATTCTAGGATAAATCATAAAATTTAGGGTATAATTTGGGTAGGGTTTTAGTAATTTTAGGAAAAATTTTGAATTTGTAAAAAAAAAGTAAAAAGTTTTTTTATTTAAATAATTATTTGTGATGTAATGTACTGTAAGATTTTATAAAAATTTAAAAAATTTGATGTGACACGCAATTATTAGAGGGTGTAAAATCTCTCTTTTACAAGCAATCCTTATCAAATTATTACTCTTTTTAAAGTACCCGAACCCTATAAGATTTGGTTATTTTGCAAAATCATTACCCGATAAATACTCGAACCCAATAAATACCCCAATGAATTTAATAAATCAATTTAAAATTTAAAATATAAATTAAAAGTAAGTCATAATAAAAATAAATCAAAGTTAAAAAAATCATATTTTTAATAATTGACACATTTTAATAAGTAATTATAATAAAAAAATTTAACATTAAAATAAATTAGTTTATAACTGAATTCGGGTAGTAGGTATCCTAAGACCACTATCCGAACTAGTAACGGATATTAAAATAACTACCTGAACCTTATCTGAATCCGATTATAAGGTTCCATAATCCTATTTAATGGAGTCAGATAGTTCAGGATATCTTATTATAAACTACCAATTACTATCCATACCCAACACAAACAAAACGAGAGAGTGATGGACATACTAGAGACTCATGAAGAAGATTCGAGATTCTAAATAGTCAATAAGATGACTTGGGTCATGAAACAAGATTTGAATCTTCAAGCAAACGAAGAAAACATTTTTGAATCTATTGTAATTTTTAATTTTATTAAATTAGTAGATGTAAATTCATTTGAATGAATTTGAATTACATTTTCTTAAAAAAAAAAAGAAACATACGGTTTGGATATCTTAAACTATATTAAAGCAATCTCCTCAAGGATATTGTAAGGTTTGGGAGACCTTTGGAGGGCAAAGGTCATCCCCCCATTGGCTCTCCCTTTTTATCAATTTTTTTTTTAATTTCAATGAAGTAAAGTGTTTTTTTATCTCTTTATTTCTTTTGTTTGATTTCTTTTTTCTTTAATTTCTTTTTTTACTTTTTTAAAATTAGTTTAATTTTAATTATTATTTTAATGATACATAGAATGTAATTATAGTAATAAATTTTGATTAATTAAATATATAATCTATATTATTTGAGAAATTATTATATAGGTAGACCTATCACTTCAGTGATAGGTCCAAACTTCCGGTCATTTACCCTGTAAATCATATATTTTTTTAAAATTTAGTACTAAATTTTTTGCTAAAATTTATATGTTATTTTGACTTGATACAATTTAAGTGGTTAGAACTACCATTGACGTGATAACCGATAACACATGCATATATAAATTTTTATTTGATGCAGTAACTTTTTTTAAATTCAAGAAAAATTGAAACATTAGTTACACAAAATTTTCTATATTTAGTATTTTAAGTGGTGAATGGAGTACACCATACCATATATTTCCGTTAAAGAAAATATAAATTTCAATTTACTAAATTATTGTATGTTGTACTAATTCATCAAAGTGTGTGGTTAACTTTTTCAAATTATCTATATGAAGAACGAAAAAAATCTTTTAATATTTTTTAAACTTTAAAGTTGAATAAAAATAGAGTAAAATGAAGAAATTTCTCACACGAATAATTAAAAGTGAATTCCACGAGTATAGTAATTATTTATTGCTATTTTGATATAAAAATTATACTTGAAAAATCTATTAAAATATCAAACATGATTTATTTTTATATATGTTATAAATTACATATTCTCTGTTATTATATATTTTGGTAATTGTGAATCAACTTTATTACATAACAATTAAAAAGAAAATGAAAAAATTTAAATACCCACATAGCTAGGGTACGATGTCTAGTATCAAAAAAAGAAAAGAAAAAGAAAAAGAAACATACGGTTTGCAACATATGTTTACGTTGGATTCGACGTATCTTACCAAAAACTTTGGACCAATCATTCGACGCATCTCAATCATGGACTTTTTCGTTTCTTTCCAAGCAGTGAACCGCAATACCGTACTACTAATACTTAGCCAACTGTTATGGGAAAATCAACCAATCACAATTAATAAGATCAGTAGTAGTAAAATAAAAAAAGAATTACAGCCAATTAAAGTAATTTAACCAAATGGAATAGGCGATGATCTAAGGGCAAACTGAGATCATTTCACACTATATATTGAATTATATAGATTTATTAAGATATTAAATTATTGAAGTATATAGTACATTAATTACATTGAAGTAACATTTAGTCAAATTATGATTTTCATACAAAAAGAGAAAAACACCTAATATTATATATGCTGCTTGTAAGCCTCTAAGCTTTTAGTTAATTAAATGTAATTTATCAAAAGACTTACTCTCTAACATTAATGGAAATGTTGGGCGTGTAGCACGACGATAAATTTTGTAATTTTTAAACGAAATGGTTTGACGTCTATAAGATCTACTAATATTTTTGCTAAAATTAATATCCATAGTTATATTTAACAAGCCAAAAAAAAGAAGAAGGAAGAAGTAGAAAACAAAATTAAAAACGTTGGATGTAAATATAAATTTTAACCAAATAACGATATAAATTCACGTGCAATTTAAATAGTAAAAATATAGTATAGTGATATGTAAAGACGAAGGACGGCACACAAAATAAATTATAGTCTTCTCCACACGATCTTATTTTCCGCAAAATAAATACTACCATATTAAACCCAGCCAGTTAGCTATGTCCTAATTAATTATAACGCTTATTTTTTTCCTGTCTCAGCATGTCATTCTCCAACCTGAGGCGTTTATTTTCTTCACGCAGTATCTTGATTTCTTCCTGTTGGCTTTGACATAAAAGATCCTTCAACTGTTCTTTCTCTTTGCGACGCCGCCTGTACCTTTGATCCTTGCTCAATGGTTTAGGATTTTGTACGGGAGGAGTACTTGTGGAAGGGATATCTTCAAAACATCCCGAAAAGCTTAATGGTGGCGAGCCAGGTGCCCCTATGTCCATTCCTTGATTTAATGCAGGTGCTGGGCGGGGAGAAGGTGCCCTTTCTTGCCAGTCAATAGGCAAATCATCACCTGCGCCCATATATCTGATGTTAGCTAAAACTCCTTTAATTAATTATGAATACTAATTTGCAAATTGCAACCAAAATATCAAAAACTCAAAATCTCTGTAAGCTATCACTTGGGTAACAAAAGCAGAAACCCCTGACCTTGTAAAATTAAGCTGCATCTTCCCCTTATGAGGAAATTGCTATTGAAGCCAATAAACATCTATTAAAAGAATCAAATTAAATTGATGGAAATTGGAAAAAGAATGAACTCCACGCTCTATAGCAATCTGCTACAGGAACTCTGGCTATTTTTATTTTTTAGGATAATACAATAAAACCTTATCTGAGGAGTTTATACTAAGCTCATCCATATATGTAAAACTTCACTTAAAGGTACTACACGGTGGTGATTGGCGGAACACATACCTGTGAATCTTGACATGTTCTATCGGCCGGGTATATACGTGAGAGATCGTAAGATGAGAGGGGAGACCAGAGAGAAGAAGCGGCAGAGACAAGTTAAGAAATATGATTAGCTAGCAATAGTTGAGAAAAAAAGAGATAGAGAAAATATGAGAGCAAGAGAGAGAAAATAAGAGAGCTGAGAGCAATATGAGAGCAAGAGCAAGAGAGAGAAAATATGAGAGCAAGAGAGAGAAAATAAGAGAGCAAGAGAGAGAAAATAAGAGAGCTGAGAGCAATATGAGAGCAAGAGCAAGAGAGAAAATAAGAGAGCTGAGAGCAATATGAGAGCAAGAGCAAGAGAGAAAATAAGAGAGCTGAGAGCAATATGAGAGTAAGAGAGAGAAAATAAGAGAGCTGAGAGCAATATGAGAGCAAGAGCAAGAGAGAGAAAATAAGAGAGCTGAGAGCAATATGAGAGCAAGAGCAAGAGAGCAATATGACAGCAAGAGCAAGAGAGAGAAAATAAGAGAGCAAGAGAGCAATATGAGAGCAAGAGCAAGAGCAAGAGAGAAAATATGAGAGCAAGAGAGAGAAAATAAGAGAGCTGAGAGCAATATGAGAGCAAGAGCAAGAGAGAGAAAATAAGAGAGCTGAGAGCAATATGAGAGCAAGAGCAAGAGAGCAATATGACAGCAAGAGCAAGAGAGCAATATGAGAGCAAGAGCAAGAGAGAAAATATGAGAGCAAGAGAGAGAAAATAAGAGAGCTGAGAGCAATATGAGAGCAAGAGCAAGAGAGAAAATATGAGAGCTGAGAGCAAGAGAGAGAAAATATGAGGATTTTTTCTTCGATGAACAAAGATTCATCTAATTATTGATGAATCTCCATTGATGCTTTATTACATTGCTTTTTAGGAGATGCTTTCAGAGAAAATATGAAGAGAGAAACTATGAGAGCCAAGCTAGAGAAACCAACATGAGAGCAAGAGAGAATAAATATGAGAGCCAAGCTAGAGAAAAGAGAGCCAACCTAGAGAAAATATGAGAGGACGCCACGTGGAAACACGCCCAAATGAAAGTCGTAGTTGGCTAGAGAAAATATGACACGAACAAAAATCTCTCTTTGTAACCAAAATTAAATGATGCCCAAATGACACTTGAAAAAAAAAACCAAAATTAAATGATTCCCAAATGACACCTTTTATGCGCCAGGTATCTTTGTTTATCTTTGTAAGAGGACTCAATTTCTCTTAGAGAAATATGCCCCAACAATAGTCTTAATTCCCCACTAGTTTATCCATTTTACCCTTTCAATTTTTCGAATAAAAATCAATCATTTTTAAAAATTAAGAATTTGTTTTTTATTTTTTGAAAGGATGAAATTTATATACAGTACTTAACTATTATTAAATCCTTTTATTATTTATTATCTTTATTTTTTTTAAAAAAATTCAACTTACATCAATTATAATTTCTTTCAATGGAAGAAAACAAAAGTAGAATTTTTAGTTTAAATAAAAATATGCATTGAAAATATTGTTTAAATGATTTTAGTAATGTCAAAAAGCCAAAAACTTATTTTAAAAAAAAAAGAAAGAAAGAAAGGAATAGTTAACAGAGAAAGAGAAAAGTTTAAAACTGGTAAAAATAGGTACACCATATAAAATAGACCAGCAAATGTGTCATATGTGACTATGTGTTGCATATGATTGGACACGTTAGTCCCAAAATAGTTATTTAGTTAAGTTTATTTTTAATATATAACTAATAGTTAAAGTTAATAATATTTACCATAAAATATAAAACTAACATTAATATTAAAATTTATCTAATTTTAAGTTAATCTTTAAAATAAAATGGAATTAAAAAAGCAAAAGTTAAGTATGATGAAAGTAAAATTAGTTAACAAATATGGATATTTCATAAGAAGGTAAATATTTAGTTGAAAATAAATAAAAGTTTTAATTTAATTTAACAATGTCAATGGTATTTTTGAAATATATTAAAGAAAAATAAGTATTTAAGATTAATCAAAATTTTTACATAACTCGTACTTTTATATATACTATATATATAGCTTACATTAATGGACAATTAAGTTGAACATTACATTAATTAAATACTGAAAAAAGTTGGTTAATTATACCATTTTGGGCATATCTAACTCACCATTACACCTAATGATAGCTCCCCCAAAATGTATATGCATCTACTGGAATGTATGACCTAAGTGTAAGAGTGGAACAAAAATGAAAATGCATATACTGTATATGAACCAAAATGTATATGCTTATATGATGCATAAGGTTAAGTGTGAACCCCAACCCAACTTGAACTTTTGTATTAAGGTCCCAATGTATAAATTGTTGACCAATTTGGGTGAAATTATAATTTCTCTAAATAAAATTGAGGACTTAATTGAAGAGTAATTAGAGATTAGAACAAAATTGAAGTGAGAAATGTAAGTAGGATGTACATGCAAAATGGGATTCGAAGCTAGCATGGCAGTTTGCACTCGATCGAGTCTTCTGTTGAAACGTTTTTTAAAGTTACGGTTTGTATGAAGCATCTGATTAATTTGACTTGTTATTTTTCCTTTTCCCGGAAAGCTGTCAATTGTTTAGATCAAAATACACATTGGGAATATGAGTTTGAAGTTCAATACTAAAAGCTTCAGTGCTGCCTTCTTGACTCGCAGTTTTTGGCAGCATCATCCTTCATCTAGTGTACCTCTTATATTCATTTAACATTAACGGGAAGACGATCCCGAGCTTCGCCCGGGCTTTGAAAATTTTTTAAAAATTACTATTAATTTTTTAATAATTTTAAATTTTTATTTTAAATTTAAAAAATGAACTTCTTTTCCTTTTTATTATATTTACACATGAATAAAAGTAATTTTTTTTGAAATTATTTTTAATGTATGATGTAGATGTATAAATTTTAGTCTTATAGGTTAACTTTTAAAATTAGAGAGAGAGAGAGAGAGAATAATTTTGGAATAGGGGAAAAAAGATAAAAAAATAAAAGTAAGTTTACTCCATCTTCAAAACAACATATAAACATATGAGTAACTTAATGTTCTAGAAAAATACTTTAAAAAAATATAATCTATATATATAACAAATATAATTAATATAATTGATAAACGTTTTATTTTAAATTGAAAAAAAGTGAAGGACTAATAAGAAATCACATAAATAGTACTCCAAAATTCTTTTTAATTGACTTTTAAGAAGTACAAATATAAATATTAATTTGATATTAATATTTTCAAATTTTAAACATTTAACGCTTGTTTTAAAAAAAAATTAAAAGAGGACTAAAATGAGAATGATAAATGATACAACATTCTTGAAGTAAAGGATTATTAATGATTTTTTAAAATAAATTTTGTAGGAATTTTACATAAAAATTAAGACAAAATTTAAAGAATAAGAATGATAAAATTCTTGTAATTTTATCTAAAACAAAACTAAAAAAATTTGAAAGCCGTCATTTTTCAAAAGTCAAAGTGATTTAATTAGATATAAATAAACTATTAAAATACAAATAAATTACTAAAATGCATAAAAGAGAAATGATTTTTTGTTCCCCTTTTGTATGAAAGGAGGAAGAAAATCTTTTTTTTTAATTAAGATAAAATTTAATGTAGAAGAATGATGGAATTCTTGTGATTTTATCTTAAGTAAAATTAAAAGAATTTGAAAGACACTTCGTTTTGAAAATATAGGTGGTTATGAGATTTTTTTTTGTCAATTCTTTTTCTTAAAAAGGAATTAAAATGAATAATGTTGTTGGAATTCTAACTATTGGAAAAAATCAATTCTTTTTTTAAAAGGAATTAAAAGAAATATTGTTGAAATTCTAATAATTATTATATTAGAAAAGACAAATAAAGACACTTTTTTTTAAAATATAGGAATAACTAAAGGGATAGTCTTAACAATTCATGTATAAGCATTTAAACCATTAAAAAAAGTTCGAAAAGGACATTAAACTTGTAACCACAACAATTAGCATATAGACTTCTTTATGTAATTATGTTAGGTGTTGAAATTAATATATATATATATATATATATATTAGATATAAAGAAAGGAAATTATGTATTCTAGTTGATCAGTTTAGTGAATCTGAGTCTTACCAAGGGAAAGAATGTGTGAGGATTAGAAGCTGTACGTATCCGATTGAACAAGTGGAATGGGTAATGGACAGAGGCAACCATTTTCACGTATTATTACCATTATAGTTTTAATGGAAAAAAATGATGACTCTAACTTTGCAAGAAGGAAACATACTGGGCATTGTTGTAATTGTGCAAAAGATTCAAGACCTCAAGCAGTGAGATTTCAAAGGTGTATGAACAAGATTATACTTTATAATGACATGGCACTTCCACTTTCATCAGAAAATGTCCCTCCAGGGGGGAAATGCTACAATTACCCTTTGACATGAGGGGGAAAAAGAATGCTACAATAACCATTTAACAAAATGAATCATAGTACATACAATTGAATCGGTTTTATTTTGAAGTCACTGACACTGGTGGCAATTAGTTGAAGATCAAGCTCTTTTAGAGCTTTCCTTCACAGGTTGGGCTATGTTGTATAGAATAAGACCCGACACAAGAATTAAGCTACCTAACAGGAAAAAGGAGCTTAAGCTTGCACCTTCAGGAGAATACGGCAACGGAAGGGAAGAACGTAAATCGAAATAGGCACTGCAAAGTGAAGCAATAAAACGGGGGAAACTCCTTTAGTTTCTTTAACGTGGCAAAAAATAGATTAGAGTAGACTACTTGTTTTGATTCAAACATGTAACTATATGAACATGCATGTGGATGAGAGAAAAGAGTTACCTGACAATGTTACGGCGAGAGAAGCAACAACTGCAGATGATATTTTCAATAGATTGAGCACCGATATGTTGAAAGCCATATTGGTAATCATGTAAAGTAGTGGAAGCAATGGAGTCCCCTCACAACCTGGAATGACAAATGCAACTTGTGATATCAAATTTTATGGTCAATCCAATTTATGGAAAGGAACTTGATTGACTAATGTAGTGTTGTGGCCTGTAGACTTTCCCGATACCCTCCACGGCATTGTTAAGGATGATGCACAAGGAAAGATTTACCTTAGACGTTGACTTCTGATTCTGATCACTTGATTAACAAATGAAGGGAAAATTCTGAAGAATAGGCTGTTCAGCTGTGGTATGGAGGGTAGAGATTATAGAATAACAACATTGTGGTGCATACAATATGGGATGAGTGTTGAACATTTTGAGTGCTTGTAGGCAACTTGTCATCGATCGGGAACCAAGAAAACTTGAACATATTAACCAAAGCCTTGTTAGGCAGTAACAGTAAGTTATTCACTTGAAGTCCTTGTAAACCACAGTTACGGCCCCAACCTTCGGACGTTTGCCCAATTTGCTATGTACAATTTTTTTGGGGTCGAAATTTGCTATGCACATTGTCTCTGACTAATTAAGTAGTGAAATAGTGACCCTTCTTTTTTTTTGAAGCAAAAATAGTGACCCTTCTAATCTCCATGTATATCATACAGGCAAATAAAATGTTCACAATGTTTATTGAATAAAATTTTATCTGTTGCCTACATATATTTCATAAAGGAAAATTATCTAGTAAATTGTTAATGTAAATTTTTAACTCCAGAAGTGAGAGGGCTTTTTTTTATTTTTGGGGCGTCAAACAAGAGTGAGGTTAGATGATTGTAATTTGGGAACATTACTCCCATTGACTACATAACATAAGGGGGATTTCTACTGCAATTGGACTTTAGTCGCAAAGAAGTATCGGTCGAAAAAAAGACCAAGGTTTTGGGTCAAGACTTGCACAAATCAAATTTTCAAAAATCAGGCTCGACCTATTGAGCTTGAGCTTTCTTGGGCTGCCTCTTCTTGTTGGATGGGGCAAGTAAAGAGTATAATATTTAAAGGCCATATTTTCCTTACCAAAAAAGGAACCAAAAAAAGGCCATTTTCGTTTCGCTATCGCTCGCGCGACACGCGGTACCTGGCGACTTTTTGCCCCAGTTGACTGGAAATTGGATTTTTCCTACTCTGATTTTTTTTGAACAAAAAATTTACCTAATTTTTCTTTTATTTTATATGAGTCACACAGATATTTAAAATTATTACATTCCTTTTATATTAAAAAAGTGATATATGGCAAGCAGTATATTATTTTTTTAAAAATACTATATATCCTGAAATTTCAATTCAAGTGTTAATAAGGCCTTCCGAAAATATTTCTTTTTTTCTTTTTAAATTAATTTCTTTTACTTACCTTTTAGCTCCTCTCTATCCATTGCCTAAACCATTAAATGCAACTCGATTGACCTGTTTTATAATATTTTTAAGAAATACTAAAAATATGAACAATTCACTTTACATAAATCAGACAAACAATTCACTTTCACCCATGGGACCCAATCACTTTATACATTAATTTTTTACTCCCGTTAACATGATTCTCTATGAACCCCTGAACTCTTCATTGTTGCAATTTGATTTACAGTTTAACAGTCTCATTAAAGCTGAGATGCTGATTCTACTACCATGTTAGATAGTATTATTTGTTTGGATTGCAAGAAATGATTCACACGCACATATATATAAGAGGGATTAACTTCCATTTGATGTAAAACTAATTTTAGTTTTACTCCTTTTTTTAATTTATAACTTAAAGCATGATTAATAAGATTTCAGCAAACAATTATTCATTGTAATAAACGAATGCTCGATATTTTAAATTAATTTAAAATTTTACATATGTGAATTATAAATGACCTATGTCTATATATATATATATATATATATATACATATACACATACAGATATATAAATATATATGTGAATTCTTATGAGAATTTCTTCATATTCTAGTGTAATATATAATACCATATGCAGTTGTCTTGTGGGAGGGTAAATAGGTTGAATTAATAATCTCTCCTGTTGAAATGGTTAGATGTTGAATTTATTATAAGATTTTAAATTCAAAATCTCTCATTCTGCAAATAAATTTATTTTCTTACTTCTTATGTTAAAAAAAAAAAGAAAAAAATTGAAGTAAGTGATGGAAGGAATTGGAGGGTGATGATTGTTTTTCGAGAGAGGCCAATGTTTTTGAAATATTAGATGAATATTTCGTTAATTACTTTTAAATAGTAGAAGGAAGAAAACGTGGGGTTAAGTTGATCTTCAAAATTATATATGGTCCCCTTTAAAATAGTGGCAGGCTGGCAGCGTCAGCACGTAATTAGATTCGACGTCGTATGTTGAATCCCCACAAATATGTAATTAGAAACATACGGTTGCAACATATGTTTTACGTTGGATTCGACGTATGATCTTACCAAAACTTTGGACCAAATACGAATCAGCATATCTCTCAATCATTGACTTTTTCATTTCTTTCGAAGTATTGAACTGAACAGTAATCCTTACTTAGCCTTCAATTATTGTTATGGGAAAATCAACCAATCACAAACAAGGGTAGTAGTAAAAGTTAAAAAAAAAAATTACAGCCAATTAAGTAATTCAACCAAATGGAATAGCATAGGGCAAGGGCAAACTGAGATCATTTCACACTATATATTGAGGATTTATTAAGATCTTAAACTATTGAAGTATATACATTATATTAAACAAACATTAGTCAAATTATGATTTTCGTCCAAAAAGAGAAAAACACCTACTATTATATATATATGCTCTATGTAAGCCTCTAAGCTTTTAGTTAATTAAATGTAGTCTATCAAAAAACTTACTATAATGAAATTGTTAGGTGTGTAGCACTTCCCCGATGATAAATTTTGTAATTTTTAAACCAAATGGTTTGGAGTCTATAAGGTTTACTAATATTTTTGTTAAAATATCCATATTTATAATTAACAAGCAAAAAAAAAAAGAAGAACGAAGAAGTAGAAAAATAAAATTAAAAACGTTGGATGAAAGATATAAATTTTAACCAATACTCTTACATATATTTTAAAATAGTTGCAAAATCTGGTTTTAGAGAGCTCCAAATGGTAATTTTGATTTTTTAAAATATTTTGTTAAATTAAATGATTCTAGAATTTTTTTTTACAATTAATATATTTAGATAAATATCCAAAGGGATAACAAGTAAAAAGAGTATTATAATATCTTAAAAGACTTTTGTTTTTCGTAAAAAGATTTTAATGGTAATTTGTTTTTTTCTTTTGTTTTTCCTAAAACGATTTTAATGGTAATTTATTTGTTTCCCTCTCAATGTAATACTTTATTCTTATATTATCTAATTTTTGTATATAAATTATAAAAATTTGATGGTAATTATATCGTCATTTCTTTTATTGATTTATTTAGAATTTTACAGTTAAATTATAACGATCCCGACGCGAGACGAGAACTATAAATTCACTTGCAATAATAGCAATATGTAAAGACGACCCACAAAATAAATTATATGGTCTTCTCCACATGATCTTATTTTCCACAAAATAAATTACTATATATATATATATATTAAACTCGGCCAGCTAGCCTATGTCTTAATTAATTAGTAGTATAACGCTTATTAATTATTTTCTCGTGTCATTCTCCAACCTGAGGCGTTCAAGCTCTCTACTTATCCTTGAAATTTCTACTCGCAGTATCTTTATTTCTTCCTGTTGTCTTTGACACAACTGTTCTTTCTCTTTGCGACGCCGCCTGTATATTTGATGCCTGCTCAATGGTTTTGGATTTTGTACGGGAAGAGTACTTGTGGAAGGAATATCTTGAAAACATCGCGAAAAATCTTAATGATGGTGAGCCAGGTGCCCCTATGTCCATTCCTTGACTAAATGCAGTAGCTGGTAGGGGAGAAGGTGCGCCCTTTCTTGCCAGTCAATAGGCAAATCATCACCTGCATGCGCCGATATATCCATATTATAGCTATCATTTGCAACCAAAATATCAAAGCTCAAAGTCTCCGTAAGCTATCTTTTGAAAGTATGGATGGCAACGGGGCGGGGGCGGGGACTGCCTCATTCGTCTCCGCCCCCACATAAACCACTACCACGCCCCGCCTCCGTCCCGCCCCGCTTAAAATTTGAGTTTTCACTACCATCCTCGTGCCTTCGTCGGATTTTTTAAAACCCCCACCCTCCTCCGCCCCGCCTCACCTAGCCGATGTTTCTTTTTATTTCATAAAAAAAATTAATGGAAAACAAACAATGCAAATATGTAATATGTTCTTACGATTATTTTTATTAAGCATGATTTTATTTTTCTAATAATGAAAGTCAATATACATAGTACTTTTTATAAGTTTTAATGAAATACAATTGTATAATACATAAATGATAGATCAAATTTATTATAATTTCCAAAATATTTATAAAATAAAATAATAATTTTAAACATTAGGTTTCAATTTTTTCAAAGTTAATTAACTTAAATACTTTTTTATTTTATTTTAACGTTACTGAAATACATATGCTTAGAAGAGAAAAATAATAATAATATATCCGCTGGTGCATGATGGTAATAACTACTATATACCAATTTTGTCCTCCTGCCACTTCTCCACTTTTAAATAAATAAAAATGAAGTTCCCATTCCAGACTGATGGTGCCAAAATCATGGAGCGACTTGCATTTTATCACCTCTATTTAAAAGAATCAAATTAAGGTGCAGAATTAAGTTGCATCTTCCCTTTAAGCAAATTGCTATTGAATCCAATAAACATCTATATATTAAAAGAATCAAACTAAACTTATGGAAATCAGAAAAAGAATATGAACCCCACACTCTACAGCAATTAACTACAGGAACTCTCAACTTTTTTTTTTTAATATATAAATCTCATAAACACAAACATGTATTTATTAAGAAATCATATGAAAAATTAACAAATTAAATTAATACCACTATAATTTAACAAAACTCAACACATGATGAGATTTCGAATCTGAGACCTCAGGTACTCTCAACGAACATATATCTAATTATCTACCATTTGAACGAAAACTCGGACTTAAGTAATCAATATGAGCATGTTGGATTTTATATATGATATAAATAAAGGCGCAAGGATTTCGGAATATGATATGGATATACCATGGGGTAAGAGTAAGTATATACTATGCCATATACTGGTCTCCAAGGGTGAGTCCGTTACGCTGAAAAAGGGAGAGAACTCCAGAAGAGAAGTTGAAGAAAGAGGTATTTGGGAAGCTTTTTTGGAGTTCTTAGCACAAGTCTCTTGACTCTCCTCTCTGGGTATGCAACTATATATACTTTTCTTCTTACTTTATTAATCACTTTGTTAATTTATTGTCTTTAAACCCCATGCAGTCAGATAAAAATGCTAGATCTCATCACCCTCCTTTGATTTAAGCTTAGCTTTCTTCAGATCGAGCTTATTACGTACTTGGCTCATAGTCCAAAAGTTTACTTTTATTGAATTTGAATTGGATCTGCACACCTTCCTTCACTTTTAATTTATCCCTTGTAAGTAGATATATTCTGATCAGCTTTTCTCATTATGATTTGATGTACTGAGTTTGGAATTGAATTCTTTACGACTGATGCTAGCATTTATCTGGATGATCATATATAAACAGTTATCCTCTCTATAGCCGCAGGTATGTTTCAAAAAACCAGCAATGTCTTGTGGCCTGTTGACTTTCCTGAAGGATGATGCGCAAGGAAAGATTACCTTAGGCGTTAACTTTTTTAAGAAATCAAGTTGAGTTTTGGAGGAAGAAAAAGGAAAGCAAACATAACTCCCTTCAACTGCATGATGGGGACTTCTATTGGACAGTAGCCCACATTCGAATTGGACTTTAGGATCAAAGAAGCATCGTTCAAAAACCGCCCAAAAAGTAAAAAGCCAGCCCTTTGGGTCAGGGCTTGATTGCACAAATCAAATTCTCAAAGATTTTGCTCTACCTCTTGTGCTTTAACTTTCTAGGGCTGCCTCATGTTGTTGGAGCAGCCCAGCAGGCAAAGGGTATAATACGAAGACAAGGAAAAGGAAAAAGGCAACAAGAATAAAACGTAAGAGCGATTTCGGATCAGTCGCCGAACGGACATTATTCGAGAACCCGGCCCACAATATGACCCACGGGGAGCCTCAAAAGACAAAAGCCTCGTCAACTTAAAAGTGTAACGGTCTGTGAAACTGTAAAGTATAAATTCAAACGCCGTTTTAGCAAAATTTAAATTCGAAGCAATTACGGCAATGATATCTCTACCAACTTGGTGCTACTACTAGTACTACAAGACAAGTCAAAGGAAAAAAAGAAACCAAAGCGAGATTCAAAAAACCGAACAGCTCCACTTCGAGTTCCCTCTCTTTTTTACGCTCTCTTCTTCCATGGCAGAATCTCAATTCCTCGACTCTTGTCAGCCACACGACAAATCTCTGAGCACAAATTCTTGGCCTTGCAGTTTCTTTGAGTACGAGGAAGATCCCAAAAGTAGTATGAGTTCTGGATGCGACAGTGAACAAGGAGATGATGCTGATTCGCCATTGTGCCTTGCTGGCTCAAGATTGATTCAATCTGGTTTCGTAAGCTCCCAATTTACAGGTTTGTCCTATCTTTTCTCATTTTCATTCATTTTCTATTTCGCCAATTCTTGTTTCTTTATGTATTTTCTTAGTCCGAGTTTAATGTTGATATATGCTTTTATGTTTCGGTTGCAATATAAACTTGTAAGTTGATAAGCGAAACCGAGAATCTTGAACTCTTTGGAATTGATTTTCAAATATCAATTCTCCATGGAAATTATGATTCTTTCAAGTGGATAATAGCTGAATTCAGAAAGGTTTATTAATAGTGGTTTCTGTATTTATACTCGACTGTTCTGTTTTAATCCAGACGATGCGGTAATGTTTGTAAATGCTGGAGGTGGAATTGTAAAGAAAGAAGGGACTTGCACAATCGATGTTTGTGGCGATAGCTTTTTTGAAGGAGGGGATGTCTTAAGAACCAGTGATAGCATAAATGATGCTGGTGATTTGCCATCCATTTATCAATCAGCTCGCTATGGAAACTTCACTTATCGATTCAATGATCTTCCCCGGGGAGACTATTTGGTTGATCTTCATTTTGCAGAAATTGTGAACACCAATGGTCCTAAAGGAATGAGAGTTTTTGATGTCTTCATTCAAGAAGATAAGGCAAGTGGAACTTTTAAGAAGACTTCAATGCACAAATTTTCTTTGTCCACCGCCGTTGACGAATTTAATGTCCTTTTTCCATTTCATTTTTTTTCCCTTTTTGGCGAAAATGGCAGGTTTTGTCCGAACTGGATATATACTCTATTGCTGGAGCAAACAAGCCACTGCAAGTGGTGGATATTAGAGTTTCTGTGGGGGAGGACAAGGCGATTGTTATAAGGTTTGAAAGAGTTTGTGGAAGCCCAGTAGTTAATGGGATTTCCATAAGACGGGCAACAGAAATACCTGGTATATTTCCTTCTTCATGTCATTTTCTGTATCGTGAAGTATGAACATTTCCGAGTGATTTACTAATTTGTTTATAGTATATTATCTCTTAAACTGGATGAAGCATCTCAAACGAAATGCAATTATTTTGTATGCAACAATTGTGCTGCTGAAATGGAAGTTTCATCGCCTGAGGTCAGACACAAACCTGTAGTCTGTAGATTGAGACCCTTGAATTGAATATGTTTTTTCTTACCTTGATTTTATGTTAATGTGGTTTGCAGAAGAAACATATGAGGATGAAATCTACAGCAAAGTATGAAAAGAAGATAGAAGAGCTGAAGAATACGTGCCAGCTGAAGACAGATGAATGCTACGAGGCTTGGATGTCACTAACAGCTGCAAATGAGCAACTAGAGAAGGTCAGGATGGAACTTGACAACAAGTTCTTCCAAAATATGTACTTAGGTAAGGAGGGTTTAGTTGATTGTCTGGGACTATTCAGGACATGAAATTTGAGTATTTTTTTTTTCTTTTTTTGCTGAAAATCAGAAATTCTTATGATCATACTTACTGTTTATGTAGGTCAAACCTTAGAAAAACAAGCTGCGAAGTTGAAGGAAGTTTCTACCAAATATGAATCTGATAAGAGATTTTGGATTGCTTCAATCAATGAGTTGCAGAGAAAAATCAAGGTAAATGATAGTTACTTTGTCGAAAACTTGTAAATTTTCTTGGCAGACCTACTCTAAGGATGTTTTGTATTCATTGATTGCAGACCATGAAGCAAGAGCATTCTCAGCTCTCTAATAAGGCTCGTGAGTGTTCTGATTCAATTCCAGAATTAAACAAGATGATATTTGCGGTTCAAGCACTGGGTGAGTATTCATCACCAAGCAACTTAATTTTTTCCTAAGAACCTTCATATCTTAATAGTTTGTCTGGATTGCAGTTGCACAGTGTGAAGATCTAAAATTGAAGTTCAATGAGGAGCAGGCAATGAGGAAAAAGCTGCATAACCAGCTTGAGGAAGCAAAAGGCATGTTTTGATGTTTAAAATTTTCACATTCTTCTTTCCATGTTTTAATTGTAGATTGAAGTGACCGTTTGTTTATTTAATCGTAATTTACAGGAAATATTAGAGTGTTCTGTAGGTGTCGTCCATTAAGTAAGGAAGAGGCTTCAACTGGGTATGCAACAGTTGTAGATTTTACTGCTGCCAAGGATGGAGATATCGGGATACTTACGGGCAGCTCCACAAAGAGGATTTTCAAATTTGATCGAGTTTATACACCAAAGGATGATCAAGGTATAAACCTGTAATTTTGAGTAATAAAACAAAAAAATTTAAGGCATGTTGGGAAATATATCCAACAGTTCAGACTAATTTTCCTCCTTTGGCTATCTCTCCAGCTGAAGTGTTTTATCACTTGCTTGGAAATTTGTAAAGTGCATAGTGAATAAAGACCAAAGATTCAATAGATGTTTACAGATGCATTTACTCAAAACTGACTTCAGCAGAGAACAAGAAAAAGCAAAACGTATTGTAACTCAAAGAATTTTCTGCTGGTACAGTTGATGTGTTTGCAGATGCCTCCCCCATGGTAACTTCAGTTTTAGATGGCTACAATGTCTGTATATTTGCATATGGGCAGACTGGGACAGGGAAGACTTTTACGATGGAAGGTACAGAGCAAAATCGAGGGGTAAACTACAGGACTTTAGAGCAGTTATTTAAAATTGTCGAAGAGCGGAAAGAAACTTCTACGTACAATATATTTGTTAGTGTGCTTGAAGTCTACAATGAGCAAATTAGAGATTTGCTTGCCACCACGCCAACACCCAAAAAGTAAATTCAAAATCTTATTCATTAAACACAAACTAGTTTTAGCTCAGTATTGATCCCTTTTGAGTATAAGAATTGCCAATGATTAGATCTTTTTTATGTTTAGGCTGGAGATAAGGCAGGCTTCAGTGGGCTTTCATCATGTACCTGGGCTAGTGGAAGCCAAAGTTGAAAATATTAAAGAGGTTTGGAATGTGCTGCAGGCTGGAAACAATGCAAGAGCTGTAGGGTCAAACAACGTTAATGAGCATAGTAGCCGATCTCACTGGTTAGCATTGCCAAGAACTTTCTTTTTGCTATGGTTGGCTCTGGTTTTACTCAAATCAGAAAAGCAAATTAGGGTCTATACTTTATTATGAGTGGACTATGTTATAACCAATTTCTTTTTTTTTTTTAGTTATAGATGTTGTTCTATGTCTTTATAATGATAAAAGGATAAAGTTCACATGTTATAGAAGATATTGATTTAGGTTTCATGTATCTCTTGTTTTTGCAGCATGCTCTCCATATTGGTAAGAGCAAACAATTTAATCACTGGTGAGTGCACCAAGAGCAAGCTATGGCTTGTGGATTTGGCTGGCAGTGAAAGGCTAGCAAAAACTGAGGTGCAAGGAGAACGGCTCAAAGAAGCCCAAAACATCAACAGATCACTTTCCGCATTAGGAGATGTAATTTCGGCTTTGGCAACCAAGAGCAGCCACATCCCATATAGGTTTGCTGTTCATCTCATGGTATTCTGGATCTATATGGCCGGTTTTGCGTATTCAGATTTTATCTATTGGGTTTTGCAGGAATTCCAAGCTCACACATCTACTTCAAGATTCCTTAGGTAGGCAATCACATAATATCCTATTGTTCGAATGAAGAGGTTCAGATTAAAATTCTGCAAAGGATGGAAGTCATTTGCTTTTGTACATATGGGCAAATTTAGAACAATGATAAGAGTTCAGCAGTGAATGCTTTTATAGTGAAATATAGTACACTTACAATGATGACAAATTATTAAAATGTTTGCCTTTTCCAATAGCCTGTATTAAATATTTGCCTTTTCTAATAGTCTGTATTAATCTACTGTAGGGGGTGATTCTAAAACCTTGATGTTTGTACAAATCAGCCCTTCAGAACAGGACATAGGTGAGACACTCAGTTCATTAAACTTTGCAAGTCGGGTTCGAGGAGTTGAGTTGGGTCCAGTAAAGAAGCAGGTTGACACTGCTGAGCTTCAAAAGTTGAAACAGATGGTAAGCCTCTTGATGGTTTATTCTATTTAGATTTTAAACACAAAACAAGCATCTTGAAGTTGATTTCTTTCTATACTGAAACCTTAACTTGGACCTTTTCCCCTTATATTCCTCGTGCAATATTGAAGCTTGATAAAGCAAAGCAAGAATTGAGGTCAAAAGATGATGCCTTAAGAAAGTTAGAAGAGAACTTCCAAAGTTTAGAGGTTAAAGCCAAAGGTAGGGATCAGCTTTGTAAAATACAAGAAGACAAGCTTAATGAACTGGAAGATCAGCTTACATCCAAGACAGAGTTATGTGGACAACAAGAGAGGCAGTTGTTGAAACTTTCAGAAAAAATGATGGAGAAGGAAGAAATTTGCTCAAATTTTCAGCTAAAGGTTGATATTTAAGTGAATAATCTAGGTTTTTATATCCTTTTAGTTTTTCATTCTAACCAACTATAAGCAATGTTTGACTGAGATTTCTGCCACAGGTTGAGGAGGTCGAGAACAAACTGAAAGAGCGTGAGCAGACAGTGTCCTTGACTCTGCAACGGAAGGTTTTTGCTTTAAATGAAACTTTTGACACTTTAACCTGATTTAGTATGAGTTCGTGGAATTTGATATAGTGCATATCAGTGAATGAGCCATTAAAGAAAATAGTGTCCAAAAAGACAACAACTATAAAGTTAAGAGTCTCAAAGTTGCATTTTAAAATTCTGCAATTTTACTACTCTTCACAGGTCAAGGAGCTTGAGGTCATTTTGAAAGAGAGATCACGAGAGTTTCAGCTCCATTCAGGAATGTTACAGCAAAAGGTGATTGTAAAGAATGAAGATTTAGACTTACTAGCTTCGCTTTCCTTTACATTTTTATTTACTCAACAATTAATGGGTATCTGTTATTAATCCCATTAGATCGATATATTCCAACCCCACCCTGCACTGCACCGTTGTGCCAACTTCCTTCCTTTATAAAATTTTATAATGGTGAGGCTAATCTGGAAGGAAAGAGTGGTTGGCGGAAGCCAATTTGGAAATTTGTTGATAATGTAAATAAGCATATAGCCGTATACTTATATAAAGATGGTTTTCAAGTCTGTATCTTTTTGTTACCATTTATCTGTCTCTGTTGATACAGGTTAATGAACTTGAAAGCAAGCTGAAAATGGAAAGAGAAAGCGGGGGATCTCTGTTGCGTCCACAAAAGGTTCTTCCTCTCTTTACCGTTACTCAAAAAGTAAAATTTGCAATGCTGCAGTGAAAAACAAATCTGTGTGTAATTGCAGGTTAATGAATTTGAACAAAAGTCGAGACAACAGCAGGAGGACACAATCCAGCCAATATATTATGCGGAGAAGTCAAGTGGCACACCCATTCCAACACAAGCATTGAGAGTGGAAAACTTAACTGGCAATATGGATCCTCCAAGTCTAAGGAGCTTAAACTCTAATAGCAGAACGACCAATACAGCGTCTGACTTACTGAAAGGAACTGAATCGCTCAGAGAGTTGAGAAGGAAAAAGCAAGTGCAGAGCAGAGGGACAGAGAACAGTCTTTTACTGTCATCGTCTCTCCTTGAGAAGAGGATTTTATCCGCAGAATCAAATAGGACAAGGCAGATTGACCCATCTAGAGCACTGATGAGGATCACAAGGAGTACAAAATCAGTGAGTAGTGCTGAAAAAACATCCTTGAGCAACAAAATAAACCGAGAGAGTACGAATAAGATGAAGATGTGGTTAAGATGATTGATAGGGAAGTGGAAGTAATAGTAGCAGACCGTGTGTAGTGATATATTGTTTTCTCTTTCATAAGTATCAAGTCATATTAATGTATATAATCAAAATCGAGCTACAACGATAACCTCATTGTTGTCCATTTTTTTTTCAGTTTTATTATAACACGCCGAGCTTTCCTCAACTCAACTGTCAAAAACTCTAGCCGTAGGTGCAGTAATTTTGCTTCAACAGATTGTTAAACTAATTAAACTCTGTTTAACTTTACAAATCAAATGAATAAGAACAAATTAAGGAGCGAAAGTTTGCTTGATGCAAATCACGGTACAATTTATTTATGAAATAAAATGACCAAATTTCATGTAGAGACTTAACGGGTAAAGGATCTCAAGTCAACAATGTGGTGATATCGTTAGTAAACCTCCCCTTTTTCCCCTCTTGACAAAGGAAAGGCAAACGTGAAAGAGAGAGTAGAAGAAAAGGGGATTGTATGAACGAAAAAGATGGCAAATTTAAAACTGCCAAAGGCATTCCAATAGCCAATATATGACTGTACAGTATATAGACATGTATCAATTCAACATCTGCCCAGCCCTTACACCCCCCACCCACCATAACAAAGATCCCGCTGCATATATATTCCCTATCTACATGAAGACTCCGACTATCACTTCAAATCTTAACCAAATCCAAAACCTTCGTTGGCTTCGTGAATTGCAAGCAGCAATCTCTCTTCTAGATGTTCCTTAGAAGGATACTCGGGTAAATCCAATTGATTGAAACTGCATCAATCACAAAGAAATGCTCATTACTAATGGAGAAAGGTTTAAAGCAGCACAAGGCAAATTGCAAGTTTAAGGAAAGAAAACCGACTTATATATAATATAGTAGTAGCACACTAAACCAGCTATATATTGTTTGGACAAATATCATAGAGACTGATAGATTACCAGGTATGCGCCGAAGGCAAGTGATCTGGGCTGCCATATGCTTTGTGTATCTGAAACTTCTGTGAACCTGAGATTCCTTGAAGTGCACTAAAACCTTCTAAAGGCACCTGTAAAGTTACAGAGAGCGATAATTGAGACCGGTTATAAAACGAAGGGTATTTTATACACCAATGTAGTGTAATAACAAAGAGTAACAATTAAGACAGGGGATGAAACAAAATTATTGTAAAGACTAATATTAGACCCCTCCTATACCTCAACATACTTAAAATTTAACAAGTTCACAATTTCACCGTAAGCTAAAACCCATTTATCCTACCAGAAGCTTAATAAAATCATTGAATAATTGACCTTTACATTGAACTAAATCTCCAATTACAAGAATTATTTGTGATTTTAGGTGTTAGATTACCTTTGAGGTGCCTGTCACAAACTGTAGAAGCCGAGCCTTATCCTCCTTGCTGAGCCCGTGAACAACCTCCCAGAACCACTGTATAACAGGGGATGCAGCACTATAACCAGAGTACTCGGTATTTGCCCTCATGTCATCCACTAGGAGACAGGAACCACAGGTCAGGTCATATTCACATAATGGTAGCAAAATCAAGCATTCTATCATGTAATTAACATTATATAAATAGGTTTACAACACTTACAATCAATATCCGGAAGACCGCTTATAAGTAACTCCAGCTCCTTGTCATTAAAAATAGATATTAACTCCCCAGTAATTAATTCATTGAATCCTTCCAAAAATGCATTTATTTGAGGACGAATAGCAGTTGTCAAACGATGCTCAGCAACCAAATCAACATACTGGTGCTTATTCTCCTCGGTAACTTTAGTGTTCCGACCACCAGGAATCAGCTCATAGTCGGTCACCTACAACCACATTTTGTACCAAATAATTATAAAGCAAAGGGATTGTCACCGCAAAGAACTTCATGAAAGGCCAACAACAATAAGTATCAACAGGAAAAAAACAACAAGTACCTGTGTCCTTTCATACAATATTAGCTTCTCTTCATCAGCATCAATGCTAAAAGTGAGGTCTAGAACATCACTAATATCATTCTGAAAAAACAAACAAGGAAAAATGTAAGGAAAAGGGTATGCAAAAGGACAATCTCTCTACTGAATAATAAACGGGTATGCAAACTAACAAACTCTATTGCTCCCTTTGACTCAAAAAGGAAAAGAGGAATAGATATGGAAAATTGAAATATGACAGACCTCAAGCATCCACTTCAGGTTTTTGAAGTAATCAGGGTCAATTGCTTCAATGTCATGATAAGTAACTTTGACCCCTAAGATATGCTTGTAGAAAGATCGAGTAAAGTGGACGTCCAAGAGTTGTCCATCAAAAAGTGCTTTGCCAACCTGGAAATGTTAAATTAGGAAGTGACCAAAAATTTAGACTAAGAAAAGGTGTATCAATCCAATAGAAGCTACTAGGGAAGGTACTCACCACTCGCCCAACAAATTTGAAGTATGAAAGATGTTCTGTTTGATAGACTGAGTTGGGGTTAGGCTGAAATGTTGACTCATTGCCCACCGTAGTAAAAAGCAATGCTCCTTTGTCAAATATAACCCTGGACAATAGCTGATACCATTCCCTTGTAAGACCACCAGCATCAATGCCTTCCTCTCCTTGGAAGTGAACCGTTAACCTTCCCTTCAGATCTTGCGTTGACCGCATCCTTAGTTGGTTATATGAATCCTCAAGTATGTAAGCTCTTCTAACTGATATTCTTAGAGGACTGTGATGATGATCATGTTGATGCTTTATCTTGGACCTGAAGTGAGCACGTTTATTATCAAAATCAACAAAGCGGGGAACTTTCAGCATAAGTGAAAATGACTTCTCAAGCAGCCCAGGATTTTGGCGGATGAAAGCATTCAACAACTTTCTATGCTTCTCTGAGAACTTCACAAAGGCAACATGTTTTTCATCAAATTTTGAGACAGAACCAGCAGATTTCTGCTGGCCAGAAGATATGCTGGCATCTTCAACATCAGAAAGTGCAGCCATGCCAAAATCATGACCGGAACCTGGTTGTGCAGGATGTAGCTTCTCACACATCACGAAGAAAGATTCTATATAGGGTAAGATGTTTTGAGTGCCGGCAGGTAGGGGCGGTGTTACACCAGATTGTCTTGACATGGAAGTCCTGGATGGAGCTGATAAATCTGGTGCAGAATCAGAATAGCTTTCTATTTTGCTTATGCAAGTACTCAACTCTATCCACAAAGGTTCTAAAGCTGCATTAATGTCCCACACCTGAGAAAGAGCAGAAGACCGCTCCATTTCAGGAAGCAGCTGCAGATCCTTCTCTTTCTCAATCATTGAAGCAACAAGAGAACTTAGTGCCTGTAAGACCCTTAAAATTGCAGCCCCATCAGAAGATGTTGTGCTGATTAGTGCTTTCACTGCTTCACCAAACATTCGTAACTCATCCATGGCAGATTTAATCAAATTCTGTACAGCATCTGCTAGCTCAGAGATAAACAGATGACAATGGCTTGGAGCAATAGCAACCAGCTTTTTCATTACCTCTGCCACCAGACCATATGCATTATCTGACAAACTGGACGGGAAAAACAGAACATCAGACCCAGCAAATTTGACAGTAAGGCACAAAGAGCACTCTTAAAATACAGTGAATATGTCAACAAGGACTTCCTACAGAATTAGACAACACAAAGAAATATATTGTTTAGACATAACTTACCCTTCCCGTGCGAGCAATGAACATAAAAGTCGAAGCTCTGCTCGCGGGAGATTGGTCAATACACTCTGTGCATCAAATTCATTACTTGCACCAGATGTCGAGGGTGTGGATAAATCAGCAGCTTTTAAAGGTGTTTCAGCAACCTCAGCAGAAGCATCACGATTCTCAGCATCAATGTCGGCATCTGACATTGAAATCTGAGAAGCAGGCATTCGTTCAGTGGAAGATGCCCTTGATTTCTCAGATGAAAGGGGCTTCTTTTCGGCATGGTCAATGATGACATCCAACAAGTTAAGCAGCTGAAGCAAAAATCACAAATGAGCATTTAACGAATATAAAGATGTAAAAATGCAGAACATAATTAAAACAGAGTTATTACCTGCTCAAGATGTGCTATACTTCTCAGGTAAAGGGGTTGATTTAGAAGGCTCAAAAGCAATGCAATGGAAATACATCCTTCCTGCTGCTCCTCAGTCATCAAAGCTTTTCCACGTGACTGACCACTATCCCTTAGCTCTTGAAGGTTGGTAAGAGGCAATCTAAACTGAAGTAAAATTTTAGCAACATACGGATGATTTCGAGCCAAGTAAGTGAGAGTCTCAAGAACTCGCCTAGATACCAAAGGAGGAACTCCTACAGAGAAGGGGATAAGATAAAAGAACCACTTAGAACCTTTACAAGTCAAACGTTCTTATGACAATGCCACATTGAATCACTAGGAGCTATAAACTAGTCTGTATCATATCTTACCATCAAAATGTTGAGGACGAGAATACATAACATTATTCTGGCAACCATAAAGCCTGTAGGGTGGTTCAATGGCATTTGAATAACTGACAGGCTTTCTTGTATCAAGCATCAGCATGTCCATCAAGATTTTAACTAGAGCTGTTCTGGTTTCATTGTGAGCACATAGATTCAAGAGAAGCTTCTGCAATGAACCTTTATATAGAGGCTGCAAGAATGAAAATGTTAATGCATAGATCAAAATCAGGGACGAATGTCAGAAGGAAAAATTAACCTACTGAGAGAGCACCTGCACTATACGAAGTAACCGAACCATTGCTTGAAGTGCTTCTGTGCCAACTAAAGGAGCTCCTTCAGCTTCAATTAGCTTAGCAGACACAGATCTGCGTGACACAAGACTTCCCCCTATCCTCTCCAGGCTGGATCCAATACCTTCACCTCTCCTAGATGATTCACCTCTGCGATTCCTAGGGTACATACCAAACAAGGCACGGTTATGATAGCGATGGGCAAATCTTTCACGCAACATGTTTGCCTCCGCAACAAGGGCAGGCGTGAGATTTGCCAGAATGGCATCAGATGACGTTAAGAGAACCTGAGATAAAGATAACACAAGGAAAAATGTTTAGAATGTTCAACTTCCAACATAAAATCTAACCAGATTATAACAAAAATCATACCTCTTCTCGCAAATCTGAAGGAAATGTTGCAATTATTGAGACTGTGTCCATTTCAACTGGTTGACCTTCAAGTTCCTGAGACTGATGCAGTCTTTGAGCTTGCTGTTGAGCAAGAACTTCAGCTCGGATGTCCGGGGGAAGAGCTGCAAGAAATTCTGGGTCGATATCCCCAGAATTCTGTTGTTCAGCATTTGAAGGCTGTGCCACTTGACCCTGCTGAGCTGAAAGAACTTCAGCACGCAGCTCCTCGGGTAGAGCATCCAAAAATGCAGGATCAATTGATCCAGAACCGGCATCACTATTTATCTGCTGCTCTGTGGCTGCACCATCTTGATCTGCTTCTCGACTAGAATTCTCTGAAACCTCAGTAACACTATGAAGAGGGGCATCTCTCCCACTAGCAGCAGTAGAATTCCCAAAAGACACATTTGTTCTCCTTGCACGGCCAGCCTGTGGATCAGAAGTTCTGTCCGAAGAACCTTGCCTTTCTCCACCATCATCATGGCCATCTGCACTTCCAATCTCAACATCAAGGCTTCGAAGGCTATCCCCTAAAGTAGCCCCACTACCACTACTTTCCTGGCTCACTGCTTCAACATCACGAACGGCTGCATCATTCTGCTCAAATTGCATTTCAACAGATTGTGAATGCATACTTGATGCATCAGTTCCTTGTAGAGAATCACTTACTGCAGGTCTCAAATCAGTATTTACAGAGCTATCAATTGCCGCAGAAGCTGGAGGCGCATTAGCATTTTCATTGTTTGCATTGTTTTCTACAGGAATCTCAGCCCTCGCACCAGCCGACTCCTCTAACTGATTACCTTCACCATGGGTCTGAGGTTCCGCTGCTGATGTGTTGTGATCAGAAGATTTCTCGGGCACTGGTCGCCTCAGTTGAGAAACAAGCAACTCTTCAAGGCCTTGAGGTACGGTAGTTGCACTTGACCCACTGCTCTGCTGGCTCTCATCAACCCACAAGTTCAAACGATGGCTGTGACGCCCATTCCTCAGAGAACGGAAAATAGTATCCAACCGTGATGAGGTGCTGTCTGAGTTTCTGTCCGAAAAAATTGTATCCTGGGCATTTTCTGGAAGGGGGAAAATTGAGAAACAGGAGGATTGTTAAAATTAGAGATGCAGATAACACTTCGAAACTATTAAGCATTAATTGTAAATTACAACAAAAACCAAATACATAAGAAAACAGAAAAAAACCTGACTGCCGCTGAGAGGCTGGTCGCAGTGATGAAGGTCCCAATAGAAGGGGATGCCTTGAGGGAGCTGAATTCTCACCATTGCGCCCCAAAAGACTGTAAATGGATGTAGTACGACCTTGACGTCTAGAACCAAAAACTTCAACTGGCATTACATGAAGAGTTTCATTGGCAAAGCCATGATCTCTGCCAAAAACCTCAATATGGTCAAACACATCCATTCCATTGATACCCTCTTCCAACCTTAGAATAACTCCACCCTCATCATCCCCATCATCCTCATCATCTTCCTCCAATACTTCATCATCAAACTCATCATCATCAATCTCATGATCATCTTGATCTGTGTCCGGATGAGACAGGTGATGTACATCATCTTCTTCTAAATCATTGTGGTCATCATCATCATCATCATCATCTTCATCTTCATCCACTTCATCCCCATCATCTCCGGACATATCCTCATCCTCATCATCATCAAGGTTCTCTTGCTCATGGGACTGGATTTCAAAATGAATCCCTACAGTTTCTACACCATTTTCAAGACCCCTTGCATCCTCAGAGGTTTCTTGCATATAATCATCCTCAGTGGCAGGGGCAAATCCTCCATCAAGATCCTGGTCATGCTCCATATCATCTGTAACAGCCTCAGACCCACCATAGTTTTGGACAGTGTTGAAAGATTCAACATGATCAGCTGCAACTGCATCATGATTGGACTGAGATGCCTCTTCCATGGACTGTGATGCATCAACAGTATTATCTGTTCTGCCAGACTGATTATTATCAGCAGGTTTGACCGAATTCTCACCTTTGCTAGCAGAAGAATCAGCAGAATGAACATGCTCCTTTGTTACAAGTTCCAAAGCTTTGATGAGTCCTGTGACAACTTTAGGCGACTCGGCATGATCCAAATCCAACACTTCAAGGGTACGTGTCAGTGATGCAATCAAACCAACATCTATAAAAGTGGCAGAAGCTTCTGCTGAGATGCAGGAGCCAGTTGGTGTACGAGCAACTAGTATATCATTAAGCAGATCCACAAAAGTCTGCATATCGCTGCTTGGTGGTTTGAAGCCATCATGGGAATCAACGAAGTCATTAAAAATACAATTAATCTCTGTAAAGACCCTCTTCCTTGCCTCGGCGGAACGCACACAAGATGCAACCAGAAATTGACTAGCCCTGGTTGCTAGTTTATGCCTCCAGTCACCATCAATTTTCCTTTCCTTCTTTGCATTCCGGGAATAAGGAATAAACCTGTGAAGAATGTGATGAAATATTCCACCCGTTGATAAACCAGGTGAGCCTCTTTGATGAGGGAATCTGCAGCTACTGATTTCACCATCTCTCCGGAGCAAGACATGGACAGATGAAGCATACATTAAAAGAATCTCAGTCAAGAGTTTCAAGATAAATACTATCTTTGCAAGTGATGCAGAAGCATCTTGACCAGAACTTTCATTCTCCTCAGACACGGTTGCAATGGCTTTTCCTTTACCCTTAACAGCAGCAACATCAATTTCCATATCAGTTGATAATGGTGCACCAACAGACCCCTCTGTTCTAACTTCATCAGTCATAGGGGGTACAAAAGCACTGACTGAATCCAAAAGAAGCTCAATCACATTTACAAAGCTTTGAGGAGATTTTCTATGCATTTTAACTGATTTGGAATTTGAATCATTAAGTTTTCCATGCACATTTCCAGGACCTGCCAAGTTCATACCGCACAAATTACTCTTCCCATCATTTTGTTGTGTTTTATCTTTGTCAGATACTTTATCCTTGTCTTTTTCCTTCTCCTTGCATTTATCTTTGTCACGGTCTTTAATCAAAACAATGTAAGGTCTATCACCAACCATCTCAACTTGGCAGACAGACTTAACAGCCTGCATAAATACTACCGGATCACGAGAAATCACAGAACTTAAGTTGACAAGGAAATTACGCGGACTGACCCTTCCATTTGAATGCCTGTTAGCCATAGCCACAAGACTGTGCTTTATCTCAGCTTCCATTGCCTGCTGCAAGGTCTGAGGATCTTCAAGGACATGACGTATAATGGTAGCAGCAACATTGTCAAACCCAGGAAAGAGGCTACTTGTTGGCAATGAAAGAAGATGACTTACTCCTCCACCATCAAGAAAACAAACAGCAATAGAGTGGTTTCTAGTTAGGGTAGAACATAGTTGCAGAACAGCATGCATTGTTTCAGATGGAAACTGGTTCCTGATACAGCTACAAGCAATCTCAATCAGCCTCTTCTGCTCAAGAATATCTATATGTCTTGGTGATCCAAATGACGAATGCAACTTATGTTTTTTATCCTCATCAATAGTGACAGACGTCTGCTGGCTACTAATATTTTCCCCCTTCAACTGCTCAACAATTTCAGTATTCAATTTCTGATCTACCTGAAGTAGCCTATCAAGAGCAAGGAAAGCAGTTGTTACCCACTTTGGAACTTGACGTTTCTCCTTGTCAACTGAACCATGGTCCCATGCTGAAAGTAAATCAGTCACAAGTTTTACCAGTCCAGTCTTAGAGGCAATTTCCCGCGCCCCCACATCCTCATGGAGAATTAAAGCAAGAACATGGAAAAGCGCAGAGAGAAGAGAATTGTTTCTGCTTTCAGAAGCTGAACTAGAATCTCTCACTTGGTCAAGAATGAAGGAAATGACATTGGACCTATATTGACCATCATTCTGGGAGCATATCAATACAAGAAGGTCCCTAACCGGGAATGCTAGAGGTTCCTTCATCTGAAGCAGCTTTGTACATGTTGACAACAACTCCTCAACAGGAGGAAGTTGGACCATCTCTTGCTCAAGTTGCTGGCTACTGTCATTTGTAGCATCTACATTTGAGTCAGTTTCAGAGTTCCCAAGAGACATGGCAAGTGCACGAGCAAGTTCGTCATCCTCCTGGGTTTCCTCCGGATGGGAGAATAACCACTCCATTGCCAACTCCACACTATTAGATCCAACTTGCCTCAAAGCTTCTTCGGCCCTAGACCTAGAAAATCCCATCTCTACAATTGTTGCTATGGTTGTTTCGTTTGGAGGGGGGCCAGTAATACGTGCGCTACTGGTGCTGGGAACATTTTTCACTTCGACACCAGAGTAAATGTGCCTAATGATAGAAATTACTGTAGTGATGAAATCATAACTGCAATCAGTAAACTGTGGGTGAGTCCACACTGGAAGCACTGCTTTAAGCACCATTGACTGAAGTACCTTCACAAAAGTTTCAGCATCCCTTGGAAAAGGAACATCTCCACTCACAAGTGGTTGGACAAGTAGGTGTTTCGTGAACGGAGACAAAATAATAGAAGATGTCACCAGGTGATCCATAAGTTTACCATAGCTGGCTAATGGACCATAAATCCATGCATGATCTCCATCTTCCTTTTCATCCTGCTTTACATTACTATCATCCGTATCCATCGGAGATGCCGGAGCCCGATTAACCGCAAATAGCAGTTGACTGGTAGCTTCAAAAGTTGTCAAAACTGATTGAACAACTCCACGACCATATAAGCAATTTAGGATAATAGCATTGCAGGAATCGGGCCTGTCCAGAAGAACGCTATCAATGAAATCAATAACCTTACCAAAGTAGCGACACTTTGTCGATATGGATGCTTCTGAGCCTGAAGAATTCACATGACCTCCAAAGTTCATGTGATCCAAAGCGATAGAGGCAAAACTAGAAGCAACAGATTTTGATGCAGGGGATGCATTAACAGTGTCATCTCGACGTCGAGAAGGAAGTAACATCACTTTTCCCAACTCTTGAAACAAATGGGTAATGTGGAAGGAAAGTGACCTCACCATATCACAGCAAGAGGTGTGATATGACTTCTGCTTGTCATGTTCCTTTTTATTGACAGATTCAGAAGCATCAGGTGAAGTAGAATGATTGGCTCCAAATCGCATGATTGGACCATCAGTACCCAATCTCTGTTGAAAGCCAGTAGCACGGCCAAGGTCACGATAAAGGCTTATGAGGTCAAAAAACTGGGATTCAATACTCCATCCTGGTGTTCTTCTCCTTAACAATGGATCAAGGAACTGCCTAAAAGAGTTCAACCTCTGCTCTTCATTATCACTTGCACTGGATTCCCGTTGTTGAGACTCGGTGGAACTAGAACTAGCATCATCATCCTCCATTTCAAGCTTGGCATCTTCAAGAAGAGCAATCTGCCATAAAATTTCACGATGGACACCACCAATGTCTTCCAGAACATCTTTGCTACCATTTCCAAGTTCTGTCAGCAAAGCACTAACCCAACGATTATCTTTAGATGCAGCAAGAAACAAGAGGAACTCAACGAGAAAAAGAGGAGAAAAGACTCCATCTTCAGGCATCATCCTGGGATCCAGTAAAAAGGACCCTGAAGCTTTATCAAATCCAGTCAAAGCTTTTTTCAAATGTTCCCTAAGAGAAGAACAGAAAGCACGTGCAAGAGGAGCAGAGTGATGCTGAGTAAAACCTTTGAAAACCATGGTGCTATGTAAAGCAATAGACATTCCCTCCGATGACTGTACAATACTGGGCCTTAAGAGAAGCTTGAGTAAAGCCTCAATTCCGGATTTCTCCACAAATAGGCGACATGTTTCAGAATTCTCTGTTGTTCTATGAAGCAAAACCATCAGATGCAAAATGCACAATTGGAGAAACTGCTCATCACTGATTCCTTCAGTTACAGAATCCGCTGTACCAACCAGACAACAATGCTCTTCATTTCCTTTGTCTTCAGAATCAGTTTCCATCGCAGTGCTCGCATTAACTTTTTCAACAGATGATGACCCAGAAGAGCCACTGCCATCCCCAAAGGAAGCAATTTTATTTATAATTTCAATGATTATATCAACACCAGTGCTTCTCAATGAAGATACATGGCGCAGAAGCTCTTCAACTGCGTTAGCCAAAGGAACAATTGCTTCATTCATCGCCAGCACATACTTCTTGCTAGTAAAGATGTCCACAAGGAATCGCAATGCTGAAGTCTCTTTCACTGCCTCCAAGCCCTTCGCATTAAGACAAATTGCACCAAGGCCATTTGGAACACATGTTATAGCCTTTGAAGATGGAAGTACTCCAGATAACACCGAAGATAAAAAGGCATCTGGAAGACCCAGTTCAAGAAGTGCAGGAAGACAGGTTGGGTCCTTATGGATAATTTCACTCATAACTGTCACAGCTGAGTAGTAAATATCACCTCCAAATTTATCCGCATTCCGATATATGAGAGACAATGTACCAGGCAGAGAACCGTCATGAGGGTTCTGCGGCCTAGTGGAGTTAGCAGGTGCATATGTAGCAGAACCAAGGGCCTTCAAAAGTACCTTGATAAGCCTCTTTTGGGAATACAACTGGTCATCACTGTATCTTGAGCATTCACCAATGATCATTGAATTATTATTTCCCCCGGACATACCAATAACTCTATGCACTTCTATCTGTAACCTCTTAGCCAAAAGCTCCACTCCACCCAGTTCTCTAAGCAATGATACAGCTGAACTACTGTAATCCATGAGCTTTTGTAGAGATTTAACAGCCAAATACACAAGATGCATATGATTTGGGTCAGAATCCTCCAAAAGAGGTAAAAAGGTTGGAACCATCCCTGACCCTCTAATATTACTCCCTGATGCAGAGGATGACACAATATGAAGCAGATAGAACTGAAGAAGAGCCTCAATAAAAGCAAGAGATGACGGATCATTAGAGCTTTTCAGTGACAAAACTGCCTTCTGGAGCACATTCAGGAGAATCATTCGATTTCCTACAGTAAAACTAATGCTTGATCCACTCAAAATCCGTGCCCGATCATGAGATGCTGAATATGCAGCTAACTGAGCTCCCAATGCAAGCATCGCAAGAGTTCTAATAGCTCCAGGAATAGTTTCTTCTGACCGCACAATCCTTATTAATTCATTTGTATACTCCGGCTCATTCGCGAAAAATGAGGTCAGCTCATCATTAGCATCATTAGACTGAACAAGCACAACAAATGCTAGAAGGCAGATCCTGCTGTACAGCCTGCATATCCTAGGTGAGCGGAAGGCATGTGCATATCTAATTCTTGTTAACAATGAAAACCGGAGCTCAGTAGGTACATTATACTGCTCAATACACTGCTTCATTATTAATAGATCGTCCTCCTTCCGCAAATGTAGATCTGGCATGTGTATGACTCTTGAACTAGAACTCAGGTTGCTACTGCTTTCTTCAACACCTTGAGTATTGAGCCCATGCAATTCAAAATAAAGGCTAGAACCAATCCGGTGTTGAGACTTTTCACGGTCATGTTCTACGTCAGATGGAAACAAACTAAGCCCTTCCTCCTGTGTTCTCTCATTTGCCAAAACACATGAATACAGACCCAATCCCTCCTCTTTGCTCCCCCACCCCTGAGCAAGAGAAAGCAAATAGCTGTTTACTGAGCCACATCCAATCAACTTGCCACTCCCATGCACCTTAGATGGGTTTATTTTAACAAGTGCAGAAAGTGTCTCTAGCGTAGCTATAAGAATCTCAGGATCTGAGGATGAAAGTAGGAGCTTGAAATGCTGAAAGGAGAAAAACAGTCATATCAGATAAAACCATATTGGAGAAGCACATAGAAACCACATAGTTATAACTGTATCTTAGTAGGACCTAAACAAGTCAGCAAGTAACTAAAGTCTAAAAGGATTGTGTCTCCATCTCAACATACCTCCAAGCCATCAAATGAACTCTTGTTATGGCAATTCTCTAATATTGTTTGCATTACTCGTAGTATTTGAAGAACTGCATGCTTTGGAAATGGGCTATCATCTTCTAGAATTTTATCTGATAGGAGAAGGTCATTCCTAGAAGACAAGTAGGTCTTGAAGTATGTATCAAAATGAAGAAAAAGTGGCCTCCAATGATGAAAATTCCCCTGAATGAAAAGCAGCAAGTGAGTGAAAGAACCAAAGGGGGGGTAACCAAGCACAATAAGTAGTATAACTCACCTTACTGTACTCCCATCGAAAGCCTGAAAGAGGTATTGCTATGTCCTGTAATGGACTCTGGATCACTTTATCGATAAATGCTTTAATTTTAGGAGGCTGCAAGTCACAATACAATTGTTGGATTTATTTTCCCAAAAAAAAAAATAATAATAATAAATAAAATATTTTGAAAGAAAAATGAACATAAAAGAAGCTTTCTAATCCATTCATGCAATTTCAAGACAACCAGTATACATGCCATTCAAGCAAGCTCATGACAACTAGCACAGAAATCAATATATAATTATGCAAACAGAAGCATGAGCATGGTTGTGCGTTTGCTCTTCATTCCCTCGCTAAAGGATGATGCTTGTCAAACCATATATGAGTTAATAAAAAATATGAACAATGTATGGAAAAAAATAGTCTAAAAACATAAAACTGAAGACAAGTTTGAAGCTCAATAATGTGAAGGTCAAAACAATGAGAATATGTAATGCCATGGGAACTCAAAACATCAAATCTTATTCATTGCACATAAATCTCCCTAAATCTCGGCTAACTTGGGGACAATAATCATAACACCGTGTTAACAATGACATTCTGGTTTCCTTCTCGTCAAATGCAAAAAGATGGCAATGCTTCTCCAATAATAATTAAGAGGGAATCCAAAATCTCACACATTAAATGATAAAAAATTATATAAAACTTCTAATACTTTCAGAAAAGCAAAATGATGCTCTAAAGGAGATAAGAAGCACACTGTCAAAAGTCAGTCAAACCATGCACACACCTAATGATAACAGCCCATGACATCTTATAATAACCATTAAAATCTTCAAAATAAGAAATATATATATTAAACTTATATTGACAACTCGGATATATAGGCATAATTTTATATAATTATTAGTTCATTATCAAGTAAACAACAGAATAATAAAATATTCTAGAAGTAAAAGGTTGCAAAAGAACTAGTGTTGAACAATATAAACTGTACATTTAAACGGCTCTGTCCTCTCTAACCTTAAATGAATGTTGTTTATGTTTCACCACATGAAGTAATTTCATTCATATACTGACAGAAAGAATTCTAAGAAATCAAGTGGTCTACATGAAGGCCTAGAATCAGTCAGAAAATTTCAGACATAGTAACATGAAACACAAAATTCACGATTTACCTGACATAACCTTTTTTCCTAATAGGAAAAAAGACAGTCTAACAATACTGAATGCTGAATGCTGATTCCAAATTAGGTTATCAAGCAGATAGAATGTGAAACGTGTCCAAACAATATAAGGTCTTCACTCTTCAGTTTATGACATTACATTTTTCTTAAGAAAATGCACATAATATATAAATTTGTGACCACAAATATTACTACTAGGTGTAACCATCAATTCAGTCTTAAAGCATTGATCTCACATAGTTAACCGCAACAGTGTAGAAGCAATCAGCAGTATCAGCCAAACAGTCCACGGAGAAAACATAAAGAAATGAACACAACATTAAAATACTAATTACTTCGACAGAAATAGTAAATAAAAACCCTAATGGGTTCATCAAACAATCCTAAATTCCAATAAACCCTAATCAAGAAGCATTTTCACAGTAAAAATTCAACAAACAAATAAAAACTTACGGGCTCAGAGTCGAGTTTGACAGAAGGAAAGATGGTGGATTCGCCAGACAAAAGCTGGCGAAGCCTCGAAGGCAAAGTCGATCTTATATTCGCCATCTCACCTCTGCTTCTCTACTTCCGACTACTGCAAAAGACAAACCAAAACAAATAATAATCAAAACAAAGAAAATACCCTAAAAAAGGGAAATCAGAGATTCTAAAAAATCGAAAAATTAAAAAAAGAAATAAAAAACAGATCAGATATACTATTAGATAGAGAAAAACACAGAGATACTGAAGAGTTTCAGCGAAAGTGAGAGGAAGACCTGAGAAAGGAAAGAGAGAAGAGCGACGGATGCTCAAACATCCAAAGTATGAAACATGAAAAATCAAGAGAGGCAGAGAGGTGAAGAGATTCGAAGCGAGATTTTCCAAGAGATTGAAAAAGAGAAAAGAGAGAGAGAAGAAACCCCAAAAGCAATATAGAGAGGAGAAGGGGGCTTGGTTTTTGTGGGTGGCTTTGTTTAAGTGTTCGTTTGGCTTTTGGTTTATATATAATTTTGAGCTTTGTGAGGGGATGTTTAAGAAGAAAATCGCAAGGGATTGTCAAAAATGGGGAAATTAGGGTCTCTTAAGAGAGGAGTGAAACAACAGGAAGAAAATAGTAAAAAAAGGGATAATATTAAATATATATTATTATTACTGAGAGAGTGCGAGAAACTTAGAAAGGGAGAGCTGACACACACAGTGCTTTGACGCTACACCGCCTACACGGCTACAGGGGTCATTTTGAAAAGTCCATTTTTTTCATTTCTGGCCCTTACACTTTTCTCTTTTTCTTTTTCTTTCTCGTTTCTTCTCTTTTGTTTTCTTTCTACCCTTTTTTAACAAACCAAACAAAACTCTTGACTGAAATTAGAAAAAAAAAATTTCACTTTTGGTAAAAACCAAATTTGCTTCAAAATGGAGGATTACGACATTTTAATATTGGTAATGCAAATATTTGTAATTATCTCCTCATTAAAATATCTTTACCTATAGCTAATAGACTGTTCAAAATGAATCTTTATAGTGTAAGAGTTTAAATAATATAAAATTTATTTCATAATAATAGAAAAAATTAAGTGACTAAACGAATAATTAGGGAACGTATATATTATAAAAGAAAAAAAAGAATTAGTAGTCATGTATAGTATTCAAGAGTAAGAAGATAAAACATAAAACTCGAAAATAATAAAAGATTATAAAATGTATTATTATACTCCCCACATACGCATTTATCTCAAGCTTTTAACTGCTTATCTATACCATTATAGTCCGTTGATGTGATGGAAAATTAAAATTTTTCATAGATTTTAAAAAGATAAAAAGATTTTATTTGATTTGATATATTTTAAAAGCGAAAAAATTTATGGTCCTCTAAGAATTACTTTTCCTGATATTAGTATCAATGTTATGTGCATCGCACGTGATACAACGCGTTATACTAATCCAAGAAATCCATCTGACCGATCCGAACCCGAAACTAATTTAACCCTATTTGAATTCTAAAAGAAATAAACAAATTAAATCTGAATGATCCGAAACCCGATTAATTCAAAGAACCGCATGACCCAAAACCTAATTGACCCAAGAGTTTAACCTATAAAACTCGAGAAATCAATCTAAAATAACTTGACATGCAAATTTAAATAATCGAATACCCAAAAACTCGAACCTAAATGACCCAAAAACCTAAGAGATAAACCAGAAAAATTCAAAACCGATTAACCTGAAAACCTGAACCTGAATGATCCGGAAACTTGAACTTGAATCACCCGAAATTTGAATGGCCCAAAAATTTCTTTCTGCTAATTTGACCCGAACCTATAACTTACCCAACCCGTCAATTTCACACATTTAGTTCTTAATTTTGTACTTTATAATTATGTAAAACCCAGTTTAAGCCGATTGCGTTCTTGAAAAAAAAACCTAATGTAAGAAGCAAAACCCAAATCAAATGGCATTATTGAAATATGTTAAAGGAAAATTGATATTTAAGATAAAGCAAACTTCTTATCCGACTTGTACTTTTATATATCTTATATATATTATGTATGTGTTACGTGCATAACACAGAATAGAACGCACTATTAATAATATATATTTTTTAAGAATCTCATCTAATTTATTTATTATTATATTTATTTTTTAAATACATTTAATTAAAAATAATACAGATTCATCCGCAGATAAATTAGTAGGAGATTGATTACAAATCTTTGATAATTCTGCAGATGAATTAGTAAGAGAAATATTTTCTGACATTTTCATAAATTATCGAACATTTTCTGTGATCAAGTGAAACAAAATTAGTGAATAAAATTAGTTTAAGAAATTAGAGTAAGAAAATGAACAAACGTCATAAAATTAGAAATTATAACAGAAAAAAATAAATGTACTTTAGATTTTGTAGAATAACAAATGTAAAACAATGGTTAGGGAAAAAATGGCAGCAAGAAAAAGTAAGAGTATTAAAAAATTGAAGATAACACGAAGAAAAGTTTTCCAAGAAAAAAAATGGACGTATAATAGCAAAAGAAATATGATGTGAAAGAATTTGGCTGACTAGAAAATAAATGAAAGCTTTGAAAGTAAAAAAATGCAATGATAGATTACTTATAGTACAGAGTTTTTATTTTAAAATAATTCTTATTTTTAGTATTATAAAAGAATTTGTATAAGAGTAACATACAAATTAAACTACTATCTAAATAATAATATGTATTTATCTTAAAATTATTATATTCTAATTTATAACTCTTTAGCTCTAAAGTCGCTCAATATTTATCTAAATATAATAATTTAAAATCATAATCATTCCCTCTAAATTGAGTTTTCTTTTAACATGAAAACCCAAATAGTTTCGGCATAAAAAATGATTTTATTAGAAAAGTAGGGATGATTCGATATTGCATAGTAAATGGATTAATAATATGTCTACACCTTTTAAAAGAATTTGTATTAATTATATATATAGTGGGAAAATGTATATTTATCTAAATAATAATATGTATTTATCTTAAAAATATTTTATTATCATATAAAATTCTTCAACTCTAAGGTCTGTAAATATGTAATACCCGTACCAAACACTTGTTTCTTTCCGCCAATTAGAACGTGCATCAGTTAGTAAGAGAGAGTGGTAAAGTTTTACTTAAGTGGTGAAAAGGACATGGATGAGATTAAGTGATTAATTAGAAATTAGTAATAAGGTTAGAAATTCAAACTGAAATTGTTAACAAATGACATGTAATTTGAAAATTTCACTGCAAATGGTTAGGAAGTAGAGGGTCTGAAGAGTAGAATTCTACACTGAAAATTTCATTACACTGACTTGGGATATAGATGGAATTCTAGTGATTTTTTGGAGGACAAAATGGGAACTAAGAACAAAATTATTTTTCTTGGATTTTATCACATGATAACAAGTGTCAAGGGAGTAAAAATGAAAGGCTAGGATTGAGCCAAATTTCACCTCCTTTGTCTTCCAAAAATCCGGCCATCAAGCTTAAGAAAGTCTAGAAAATTCAACAAGCTTCATGTTGTCTTCAACCTTGAGAAAGATGAGCAAAAATCTCCATTGTTGAAACCTTGAAAACCTCACTCCATAAAACACAAGTCCTAAATTCTCCAAACAAGCATATTAAAGTTACCTATCAAAGTAAACCTCTTGATTAGCCTACTAATATCCCTAAATCAATTTCACTAAATTCAAGCTAAGTGAGGAGAAATTACATTTGGAAAGTTTAGGGTTCTTGGAGGGGTATTGCAATTCCAAGACTGTAAATAGGAGATAGACAATCAAGGAGGAGCAAAGCTCGACCGGAGCTAATATTCCTTCCGAGTGGCGAGGCCCCTTTCGAGGAAAGATTAGAGTGACGAATAGTGGGAGTGTATACCCTCCCTAAACCAGTGAGTGGGACTTTACCGACCTAAATGAATGTTCTGCTATTTAAATTATTTTTCTGATGCAATGACTTGTTTCTCTTAAATTTCAATTGGTTTATGATGGTTATTTATGATTTTGGGTATGAATTAGGCCGTTTATTTATTTTACCACCAAGTAATTGGATTTTGTGATGAAGTTGATTGAAATTGATGTTATTAGAGCTGACTTCGATAATGGACCAGTTGGTCAAATGACATTAAATTGAACTATGATGTGTATATTACGATTTTGGTGGACGAGATGTTAGTCACTGCAGTGGCGCCTCTCACGGTCCGAGCTTGTGTTGCCGGTGTGAGTAGGCTTTTCACTCCCATTTGGGGTGGATGGTATAGGGGTTGTTGTGCACACTATGTGATTATGCGACCCCAATGGGAGTACAGCGGACATAGCCACGTACCACCCGTGGTGAAGGCCCGTGCCAACGCCGAATAAAAGGCTTTTTGTTTCATAAATAAAGAAATTAAGGAAAAACCTCGACAGGCTTAGATCTCATCTTGGCCGGGTAAGGTTTAAGTAATGTGTTTTGACGAGCCCTAAAGTGTTTTCTTACGGATGATTGCTTACTTTAACTGCGATTGTGTTATGGAGATTCTCAAATGTAATTCGAAGTTTCCTCATGCTGTGTTAAATAGATTCTTGATCGATAATAAGGTGGCTAATTAAATATTTTCGAAACATTATAAACTTTCATATTTTCTTATTTGAAATTTTATTGATGGTCTTGTCTCACTCACTGAGTATAGAAAAATATACTCACCCCATTTTTCTTAAAATTTATTTTTTCAGGATAATAAACCGTACGAAAAGGGGTAGACTGCCAAGTGTCAAGACTCGACTCCGGACATCTCACAGTAAGTCTAAGCGACTTATGTGTGTTTATTACTGGATCCACTGACATGACATAATTTCTATTAAAGTATCATTTACCTATGTTTCTCGATTTAAAAGATTGTTTCTTCTAATTTTTGAATTGTCTAAATATTTTTTTATAAATCTTATTTTCATTTTGCATAACAAGTTTAAATGGATTTATTAAATGGGTTCGGGATGCTGTAAGCCTTGCGAGCCTCGAGTTGTGGGTGAAGCGCGCCATTCACAATTCGTGGCACATGGCGATTGTCATATTCTCGACCTTCGGGTCGGGGTGTGACAAAATATATCTATATAATCTATCTCAATAATAAAATGCATTTATAAAAAATATTGTATTCTAATCTAATCTAATCTAATCTAAGGAAATATGTTATTATATTCAAATTTAATCTTCAAAAGAAATATGTTATTAATTAGCAAGTTTGATGTTGACTGATCAATCATCAAAACCCAATGTTTTTCACACACAAAAAAAGCCCAATGTTTTAATTTTAAAAGGTCCAATCTATTGTAAAAGACAGCTTTAACACAAAGTCTAAACCCAAAAGTCCAAAGTCAATGACATTTTTGAAATAATTTGAAGAGAATGTTTGATGTTGACTTATCAATCATCAAAACACATCAAAGCCCAATGTTTTAATTTTAAAAGGTCCAATCTATTGTAAAAGATAGTTTTAACACAAAGTCCAAACCCAAAAGTCCAAAGTTAATGACATTTTTGAAATAATTTGAAGAGAAAAGGATAATTAATAAGTATAAATATTTTACCAAAGTTACACTTTTATATATATTATAGATTATAGATATAGATTATAGATAAAAGCTCGTTTGGTATTTTCTCTAGAAAAAATTTCTTAAAAGGATGATTTTATGGAGAGTATTTTCAATAAATAACTCTCTTGAGAAAATAATTTAACACATTTGGTATAATTATAGAAAAATACAATTAAAATTCATCCAAAGTAATTTGAAACATTTAGTTAGTTGAAACTTTCTACCAAAAAATTTATTTAATCTCTAATATGTCCATTGTTGAACATTTTTTTAGAAACAACATTTCATGGGCATTTTTAAATTTTTCTTATTTTTACACTTTTCTTTAGATAAGAGAATTTAAATTCTCACTCCCTCTTCTAGAATCACTTTTCATTATATTTGGAAGAGTGATTATAGAAAGTCACTATTTTTCTTACTTTTAAAATATATCAAATCAGATAAAGTTTTTCAACCTTTTTAAAATCTATGAAAAGTTTTAACTTTCTACCATATCATATCAAATGGGTTATGAGAAAAAATGATTTTAAAGGAGGGGTGAGAATCTATATTCTTCAATAAGGGAAAGTGTAAAATAAAAAAATTTCAAAAATACTCATAAAAGTGTTGTTTCTAGAAAAAAAGGTTCAATAATGGCAAGGAAATATTAGAATTAAATAAATTTTTCATGAAAAGTTTCAATTAACCAAATACTTTAAATTACTTTCCATAGAATTAAATTGTAATTTTTTATGATCATATCAAATGTGTCAAATTGTTTTCTATGAGAGTTATTCTTTAAAAATACTTTCCATAGAATCACTCTTCTAAAAAGTTTTTTTTAGGAAAATCATCAAAGTATCAAATGAGGTCTTAAAATAAGAAAATGTTTCATCATTGGAATAGTAGGAAATGTCATGTAGGATAAGATGAGAGAGAAAAATAATTATAAATAAATTAAAAATTATTTTTATTTTTAAATGTATTCAATAGTTTATGTGAGTTATTTATTGTATTTGTGAGATGGAGAGAGAAAAATTGTTATATTTAAACTGAAATTAGTTTTTATTGTATTTCTTTACAAATATAATTATTTATTTTGATAAAAAATCAGAATATATAGAGTGATTTTTTTAATATTAGTATGTTATTAATTGGAATGCTTTAAAGTATTAAATTTCACAAGAAGTTACGGTACATTTAACTTATAAATTTTTAATTTTCATAAATTTTCTTTTCAAAAATTTATTGGTTTTATAATTATGTTTAAATATTTTAACAATGTTTATTAAATTTATCATATATTTAAATTTCTATATAATATAGTTCAATTTTATCTATTATATGATGCTTATTTTTATAACTTGAAATAAAATATTCGCTCTCATAATTATTACTCTATTTATAATAAAAAAAGTGAATCAAAATTTATTTATTATATTTATGTTTAATTTTGTAACAACGAAATAGAAATTCTTATATAGTACTTTATAAAAGTAAATAAAAATAAAATTAAAGTAAAAGCCATTACTTTATGTTATGTCCCTTAAAGAAGTGAGCACAAACTTTTTGGCTCTTCCATGGTCCAAATTGTACAAAAATTTTATTCTGCCTTCTATTTTTGATCCAGACGTAGGCCGTGGAAATCGAATTAGAGGTGATTATTTCATTAATTTTTAAACTTAATTAGAGATAATTCTATTTATTAAAGAATGGAGCAACGTCAATTTATATAAATTCTCAATAATATGAAAGATAAGATATAGCGAAGTGAAAGATCATAAAAATTTGCTTCTCAAAATGTTTTTGCCGTATGTTAATCAATTCATTAATTACGGCAATTAGTATGGTGTAAAATGTTAAAAAAAAAATTTAAGAGGGTTTCTTCTTTGACATTTTTAACATAAAAGTGATTAATTTCGAATTAATAAGACTTAGAATACTCTTGATTAATTTTTTTTTTTAGGTAAACGCTAACCTAATCACAAATCAATAACCGTTAATCAATAAAATCTGGTTGTGGCTTTGTTATTTTAGCATATGGGCGTGAGTTTCATGGTACTTTAGCTTGGAGTGTAGTCATTCTCGGAAAATGTCGGACCCTGGAGCAACTCATCCTAATTAAATTTGGCACCAAGTTTCCCAAACATTTCAGTGCCAATATTGAGTTTGAGTCTTTGAGATAGATCATGTTTGTTTCCAAATCAAACTATAGAAATTAGACCCTGTTTGCTTCAACTAGTTTCTTTATGTGGCGAAGTCTAAAGATTTCTTTGATCATACGACTCTAAAAATCTTGGAACTGATTTTCAGAAATGTTTTAAGATTGTTTGAGCCGTATAATCAAAGACTTTTAGATAAGGACGATTTCTCAAGCAGAAAACGAGTCATCATAGTGAAGTTGGAGTTGGCTTTTGCGTTGGAACACAAAACCACCACCCAAATGGACAAAGTTTGACTGACGCCCAATTCTTCAGGAAAATGCCAAAGCGACTAAACCATAGCAAGTGCCATTGGCCAACGAGACTCGTCCCAGGTTCAACACATCAGCCCTTGCATGCGCCACAGTTGCCGTCGAGACTAGCCATGGGAGTTGCCAGTTGTGAAGAAATAATCCCATACTACTCTTTTCATTTTACCTCTTAAGATCTTAGCAAATCTGGGGAGCTAAAAAAAATGAAAAAAAGGAAAGAACTCAAACCGGCCTTGTTTGGTACCAAAGCATGTTTCAAGCTACAATCAATGTGCTTTAATTTTGAGACTGCCAAACATGGACTTAGAAAAGACTTGAGAAAATGACCAAGAACAAGAGTGAACAGCCGAATATTCTTTCGAGGAAAGAACTTTCTTCTATCTTTATCCCATTTATTTATTTCTTTATTTTTCCTTTTTGCTTCCATTGTTTTATCCTCTTGGGCCCCTCTGGCTGAAAGTGAATGCAAATGAAAAAGTCCCCATCTAAAGCCAGAAAATGTTTTGAGATTCAAGCAAAAGTCACCTTAATATATATAAAAATAAAAATGGCAATTAATGTAGACAACTTTGTCAACAAGTTTTGTGGAAAGTCACCTTGACGACTTGCATTGCCCGAAGAAGAAGAACGATAACCATAATAAGACTGGGTCCAAACCATTTGTAGTCTACGACGAAACTGGCTCTGGGCCGATGGGTAGTGGCCCGCTAACGAACCTTTATATTTACGAACTCAAAATCGGTCTGATCATTTTTTTTTTGAAGAAAAGAGGCATAATTCATTACTCATAGAATATCAGGATTACAGATCGTAGATGGCAAATGACCTACCCACATTCTATAATCCCCTACATCACAGTTTAATTTGGCTAAAGCATGCGCCAAGCTGTTTGCCTCTCGCTTTACAAAATGAAAAGAACAATGATCAAAATTGGGTGCAAAGTAGAAATCGGTCTGATCATTAGTGAATGATTAATGATTAAAATGGGGGAATTCTATAGTAAGCTTATGCTTTTTAGCTTTACAACTTGATCTTCTTTAGTGAACTTTGTTTGTACCATTATTACTTAAGCTGTTTTGGGTTTTTTTTTTGTTACAACTATAAGAAAAATCTTTCCTACTGGACCAGCAAGAGAAATCTCTCTTGGATTCATGGTTCCCCTCACTGCTGATCATCAGACTTGTGGAAACAAATATGGGTATTTATTTTATTGATAAAAATGGAAAGACTGAATGGATTTAAAAGATGGTGAACAAGTCAAGGAGTGTGACAGCCTGGTTTGATTAGAATTTCAGGACTTTACATTAGCCTGTAGAGTTCAATCTGTAGATGCTATAACAAAGTTGGAAGATTACAGTTGGTCATGAATATTAAACCTGTGGTCTTGCCTGAACCACATAAACCACTCCGTCTTTTACTACTCCTTCGATGTCCTGGGGGCAACCATAAAGGGTTTCTATAATTTTCCCAGCCTCTGCAACTTTTGAGAAGAGTGAGTTCTGGAAAGCTTTGTCGACTATCATCGGATCTCTAGAGTAGTCCAAAACCACTCTTTCCTCTTCATCCATAAGTACACTGAAATAGTTAAGAAATGCAAATTAGGAGGCATTTTTTGAACGAAAATATCCAAAGCAGAACTGTACATGCATGCTGCAATTACTTTGTAAAGGAAAATTTTGATGAGCTCATAATCAGTAAATGAACTGCTATGATCATCAAATTTGATAACATAATGGATTGGTGGATGTAAGATGTAACGACAGATGACCCTCCATTAGTTATCATGCCATTCCAAGGACTACAAAGATCAATTACTTTTAGAGCATTTGCTGTTTGCATAATATTGTCATAATTTACAAACCTGTCATAAAGCCCGGCACCTGCATATCCCTCAAGATCTTCACCGTTTGAGTCAGAGCGGAAAATAATAGATGGCCTACAGTATAATCCTATTTGCTTGCTTGGATAACCAGTAACCTGAAGAGGTTATTGTGACAAAAGAAAAAAAATTTCTTTAGCATCCTAAAACTTAGGTAGCAAGAACTTAGAAAACAAAAGCCAATAGCATATTAATCTGATATGTTTATCCAGAACTATGTGGAGCATGTATCAACAGGTAGGTGACGAAAGAAACTGCCTTACAGTAGGACATCTTAGGTTGTTCTTTTTTGCAGTGAAGCTCATGGCTCGTCCTGGATATGCCCCAACCAATGTCTCTCCCAATCCTTTCACAATCTGTTTTCACCCCAAGAGGATAAATCATAAATGCTCCTGAGATCACTCAGTTCATAGAGAACCACAATGAGAGGCTTACCTCTACATATATTTCTGAGGTGTCCCCTGATAATGGGTTTTTTGTGTGAATAACGAAGGCATAATCACCAGAGATGACTTCTTGAATCAATACACCCATGCGAAGGTCTTTGTGATTAAGTTTAGCTTTCCTACAACTAAGATATGCTCTTTCATTCCACTTCGAAGCCCAAACCTGCATATAGTGCAGAAGACTTGTCAAAAGGGCACTAAGTTGTTTTAGTAAATAGTTAAAATGCTTTTATATTGCCATAACCTTTCATTACGAACTGACTATCAACAGTTGTAACAAAAGCATTCAATAATACCACTTTCGTTCAGGTGGAATCTGACATGAGTAAAATGTGGATAAAATTCAAGATTAACATGCAAAGACAAAACCATGACCTAACGCCTTTAAGTTTCGGTTAAGCTGAAGTCCAGAACTTGGTTCATGGTTCCTTATGAAACCTTCCCTTATAAAAGTAGTATCAGATTCAGAACTAAAAGTTCTGTATGAATGAATGACAATGTGAAAGGAGGGTGGCACCATCTTGGCTCCAAAGATAGCAGGGGTTTAGCAGAAGCAAAATATTGCCTCTTGGTTGAATGCTATTTATGAAGGTCAAGATGGTGTATAACTTCGATATCATACACCCTCTCTAGTGGACACCGTCCATCTCAACTTGGCTGACAAAAATTAGTAAATTTCCTGTTTCCCAAGTGCTAAGTTGAACCTAGCAAATAGAAAAATCATAGTTCCAAAAACTCTTAAAACTATCATTCTGTCAAGAGTATAGTGTGACCACTGACCAACCTTAACCCTAGAATAGTTCGTTTTATTTATCGTATAATCAAAAATTGATTACAATACCAGTGACAAAAAAGAAGGACAAGGAAAAAGATCAGTCAAAAGCATACAATAACACATTATATGCCAAACAAAATCCAACCTTCTTTATTGCTTGCCAAGAACGGTTCCACCTCTGCTCACCCTCATCACCAGGCCAGGGCATTCTAGCACTTCTCATTTTGGTCTTAAGTTCAGCAGTCTACCACAAAGTTCAAAAATACAAATTCTCAGTCTGAAAGACTAGTAAAAATGAAATATAACTATTTCGCTATGTTATGCATAAACAATTGAAACTTTTTTGGGAAATGCGTTTATATTCAGTATTGCTATAAAAGCAACAATAACATGAGAGCTGTATGAGAGCAAGAGTGCCTAGCGAAGTTAAATATCGATGACTCAAAATTACCAAAGACAAAGGAGCATTCATTTGTAGAATGGCCCCTTTTATTTCTTGAAGTTTGGAAATATCTCCACCCTGCACTAATTTCTGAAGAAATGTAATCTTGTTTGCCATATCCTGAAAATTTGAAGTGTTGACATTGAGAGAACAAAAAGCGAATTGCTGTAGTCAAATTTGCATGCTCATTTGAAACACAAATTACTGAAATTCCAAAACTAATGGCATGATAATAATCGACACGACAAATTCACTTCCTAAGTAGTTAAAAATTTTGGCTTGGTCATAAATCCTTGTTCACATAAGTCACCAGGCAGGCAGGCATACATTGTGTCAGTTGAAATTGTTACTGTTCTGCTTAGTTCTGCCCGGCCATTTGGCGAACCAAAATGAAATTTGATCCATGGATGTGTAAACTCCGGAAGAAGGAAATACTGGAATATCCAAGTACGTTAAGAAGGTGGAGGTAGAAGGCCTATAGTTATCAAAAAGACAGCAGAGATTCCTGGTTGCCTTTGTATTAACAGCAAGCATTATAAGTTTGTGAGGCCTCCAACTTGAGTATGTAGTCATTAAGTAGTTGCATTTGACATGAAGAATATGAATATTCTCAGATGTAACTCTTAGCCTAAGTAGGTCAAAGTAAATAACTAGTATTTGACGAGCAAAGTGATGCTTTTACATATAAATCCCTTCTTACTTGGATCCCCCAAAGAACTTATGTCCTCATATAACCCTTTCTTTTCAGTCTTTCATATGCATTTCAAAGAAATCAACGAATGAGAACGAAACACATAAAGAAACAAATGACAATTGCATATTTAAAGTTAAAATCTTAACTGGTGTAAGCCATACACAATATCATATTTAAAATTAAAAACAGGTACTGGAAAAGGCTTAAGGTCTGTAAAGAACAACAATATCATCCTCTTTGAAAAAATAAAATTTACCTTATTAATGTCTTGTGATAGAACAGTTTCAAAGGCTCCAAATGGGATTGCGACTGACATAGGGATCCTGATCCATGATGGCACCCTTCCTCTTAAAAATTTTATATTACAAGATTTGGCTCCAACCTAAATCAATGAAAGATTGTTGTTTTCACTCAAATATATCTAGCTAACCAACATTCATTCTATTGAGAACTATGATGTGGAATGAGAGTACCATTTCAGTGGTAAATTCCTCAAGTGAAAGAGCATATCTACCACAGGAGGTCTTTCTATTAAGGGTGATGGGTCGAGGAATGGAGGAAGGAACAATGGAACTTAGAGATAAGTTAGAACCACTTATGTCACTGCAAGTTGGAGGAAACCATTTCAGCTGAATATTGACCAAAAGGTGTACAAGATCACTTATTAAGCAGTTATTTTTGCAGCTTGCCTGATTATCAAATTTGAGGACTTCAGTTGTATAGATACAGCTCCGCCCTCCTTCAGCTTGAGATTCCTGAAACTATTTTGATCAAAGCATGTGGCAAAGCATATCTGCATTGCGTTGCTGTTAGTAAATTATATGCACTGGCTTTCTCAAGCAAAGCAATTAAGGTATCCTTCAACTTTCAGATTGGGTGACTATGTTTACTTCTTGGTGACAGAGTGGCTTAAATAAAATTCTGATAAGCAATCAAAGAGACACATGCCTTTCTATTTCTTGCTCTAATAGACACATGGGACAGGACATCGGGCATGTCAGATGTCAACACTGCAACAACTCCATCTGGAATCTCCTCCTCTCCAGTTACTCTAGTTGCAATAATAACAGTTGGCTTCCAGTAAACTTTGTTCTGAACGGTAATCAGATCACTCACTGAAGTTACGAAACCACATACTTCGACAGGGCTGATAACCTGCCAACTGTTAGACACAAATTTCAGCAAGTATTGAGAGTAAACACAGTCAGAAAAATGAGCCCACAAAGGAAAAGCCATCTCCGATTAATGAAAAGGAAACACACAAATTAGTCTCAACACAAATATAAGCATATTAAAACCACACTTGGGCAACTACATGGCTATTCAGCAGGCAATTAGGTTTCATTGAAAACTTACCATCCTAAATTTGCAACTTTTCTAAGTACAGGGTCAAAACAATTAATGAGCATAGAGAGAACAGCTGCTGTTCCAGCTCTTATTAATTCTTCTGTAAAAGTATCTATCTGATAGCAGAAAAGAAGGCAAATTTAGAGGCAAAATAATACCCTGCCAGATGGTGTGAAACTGAGAACCAAAATATCATTCCACTTCCATCATCAGAACTATGTCAAAGTTGGATCACATACCACTGCTTTCCCAATGCCAATCAATTTGCCAAGATATTCAGCACTAGGCTGGATCTTATTCTGGTAATTGAGGGACATGTCAGCAAGTGCTAATTGCAGTCGCTCGAGAATAGCCTTTGTCTGTAATGCCCACTGAACATCACTGGGTTTGTATGACCCAGAGACACGATACCAATCCTGTGAAAGTCAAAAGAAAACAACAGTTGGCGAGTACTAGATAAGCATCAAGCATTACTTTATCACTATGTAAGCGATGATAAATTATTAATACTGTATATAGTCAAGTAAAGGACATTGCTGTTAGCCTCAAGTTAATGCATCAAAATGGAAAGGCTAATGTTTTGATAAAGCTCAAAAACTAAGATACCTTTGTACAGTAAATGAGATCTTCATTCTTGACTATGGATAGGCACAAATTCTCAAGCAGCAAGGAAATGAAGAACATGATTTCCTAATTTAGAAGTAAGACAAAAACAAGCATAAATGGGTTGCCTTCATGCTCTAAAAGCAAAATTTGCTGGTTTGCAAATATATCCAGACAATGTACTCAAAGAAAACTTACTGGCGGGTGTGTGAAGTTGAGATTTTTAAGTCCCCTTTCCATGGTCGTTCTAACAGCTGAAGCCAAAGCGAGATCAAGGAATAGCAGCTCTTTTGCCAATCTATGATGTGTCATCAGAAGAGGGCGAATGTCAATGCGGGATTCCAGTAACTTCTGCAATGCAGAAAAATATATTCAATCACATAATATGTAACTTAGATTTGAATGAATATAGGCTTCAGTTAATTCAAACTACAAATTCTAACCTCCATCAAAGGGCCAATGTTTTCATCACTGATACGAGTTTTGACAAAATTCAGGCAGTCCTGCAAATTAACATTTTCCATTTACATTTTTGGGGGTGAAATAGAAGAGACTTTATGCGGACTCTTATGACCGAGAATAGAAAGCTAAACTCACTGAAGAAAGCAGGAGACAGTTACCTGCAACTTTAGAGATAAACAAGAGGAAGCCAAACAACATTCGATAGCAGATTCAAGTTCTGCACCAGAATGCACAGCCTGCAGCATGTTGTCACTTGTCTCAAACATATCTCAAAATGAAAATCTGAGATAACCTTGGTTTATGACATATAACTAAATAGACATCAGAATTATGACTAGGATGTACAAAAGAAAGTTTCAACAGAAAGATTGAGGAAGACACCAAACAAATGGTCTCTCTTGACAATTACTTAGGTTAGGTCATACAGATAGTAAATGAAAAGTAAATACAAAGAGATTGTGGAACAAGGTAATTTATTTGATTTGCTCTTTGAAGATGCTTAGAACACTGTATTATATCAGATGAGGGATTCCTTGCTAATTTTGGTTTACCAACTTAAATCATTAGCAATTTGTAGCTTGGACTCCCTTGTCATAAAGCTGATTTTTTCTTGCTTGACAATTTCATCAAAGTAAGTTGCAAGATTCAGCTTCACGTTCCAAGTTGTTAAGTGAAACTTAAGGAAAAACCAAATTTATTATATGATCAGATTGCTTCCTTTAAATCTATTTCCATGAATTTTGGAGCAGAAAAAACAGGTAAAAATTGCATGAAAATATTGGTACTTGGTATAAGCAGTATTGATACCTTCAGCGTCTTCAGGTACATTGTAAGGTCATGAATGAGACCTTGTTTACACTCCATCCTGAAGTGAGGCTCCGAAACAATGGGACGGTCATAACTTGCTAATTTTTCCTTGGTCAGACCGTGGGCATTTAATGTTTTCCAATAAACATCAAGTTTAAAACCACATCTCAAATAATTTAATAGTGCCTGTTACAAAAGAAGACGACACTTTATTAGGAGCATGTATATCTAACAAGTTTAGCCAATCAAAGGTAATGCATTGGCTTAGCTTGTAGATGGTTTAGGTCATAGCTCAAATCTCCTCACCTCAATTTAGAGATAAAAGATTGCAAATATGCCTAATTCATTCATGGTATAATGCCTATGACTAGTGTAACGTATATCTATGAAAGATCACTCAATTTCTTCAGTTCATTTACCTTATCTAAGCAAGTAGAAGTGCCTTGAAAATTAATTAATCACATACCTCACAAATAACCACATCATCTGGGCTACTGTTGTTGTGCAACTTTTGATGCCATTCCTCTATCATACCACTTTTGCAATCATTATTCCTCTAATTAAAAAGCAGGATAATTAGTTATTCAATAATGATGCACAATCCATTCCCATAAGACATTAATCTGATATACCTGAATCATTAGTATTTCATCACGAATTCTCTGCCCAACATCACCCTTACCACCTCGACCGACACATGTCATTATTAGCCTTACAATCTCTCGGTCATTTGGCTGCTCCAAAAGTGTTCTTTGCAGTAAATTGGTAAACCTATCTTGAGCTTCACTGATTTCACTGTGAATAGAACAGAGACACAGACTTAATAGGCTAATGCTACTTATATATGCTGTAGGGAATATATATTCAGTACATATTCAAATCAACTTTTGGCATCTCAATTTGTATGATGAAAGATTCATAAGATCTCATCTACATGAAAAGAATCCTAAAATATTTGTTAAAGATGATGATAAGAATGGGGAGAACACAATTATGTCATTGGAGGGAAAGAGCATAGGAACTTGTGTGGAGTCAAAATCTATCAAGAATGTTCTTCCTTTTAAAGCAAGTGAAACTTGCTACTTTTACCGAGGTTTCACATTATAGTTCTTGTTCCATGTGAGATGCCTGCATATCGTGAACCTCATCCAGACAAATATACCAATAAGCCCTAATTCTCCTTCAACTTTGCAGCGTTCTGTCAACTCTGTTGCAATATTGAACCTGTGACAATTGAGAATGAAAGTTATTTAGTGAAAACTCAAGGTAAAGAGACATATTAGCAAGACCCTACCATCACAACTCTTGTATGATATGACGCTGAGAAAGGATCCCGATTTTTCCAAAATGACGTTCTGAAAATAAATATCCTTCAATTCATTTATAATATGCTCGGCTTGTCTCTTATAGTTACCTATGCATCAACGACCTTTCAGCCTCCTTTTCTCTTAGGGATATTTCATCAAGCAACCATTTGATGATTCCTTTCCTGTACCCATCAACCTGTTAAAAGGTTCACCAAATTTCAGTCAAAAGTACCAACAATTTACCTAACACCTTAACAAAAAATTACTTGAAATATTATATGAGGATACTGGTTAATAAAAATTCTAAATGACTAGCATGAACTAATTAACTCAAAGAAGAAGTAATTAGTTCTTCATATTCTTCAGTGAGAACTGTGAATGTGCGTCCATTTTTTCAGATTATCAGGAAAACAAACTCACAAAAATGAACATCTCTGAGCTTCACCTTTTGGTAGACCAGCATAGATAAACATAATTAGTACTTCTTTAATTCCAGCAAATTAGCTAAAGAGTCTATTAAAATGCAATCAGCATTCAATTATGGTTTTCCTAGCAATAGTCAATTGCTTAAATTCAAGCATTTTCATACGAAGTATTTATGTGACTTGCACCTGGCCATAATATCACATGGTTTAAGCCTTTCATTCTTGTCTTTAACAGCACAGCATTGAGAAGCCATATCTGCTCTGGTATTATGGAATTCAATCCATCCATCAGATGCTTCTAAGGACTAATATGTTTTCAAAAGCTATATTTGGTTATGAAACAGGGGCGCTGAAAAAATACACTCCCAGTAAAAAGACTAGCAATTTAATGGAACTGCCACAAATTTTCTTGTACCATTTCACTGGTTTGACTTTCATGAGAAAAACAAAACTCAGGAATTGAGCGAACAAACTAAAGAGTTAGGGAAGATAAAGCATACTACACTGTGTTAACAATGCTAGTGCTTCATATGAGACCAAAACCAAATTTTCATGTGAAAAAACTTTCGAGTGCGTAGGCAGTCTACATATCCATTGCAAAAAAGCAAGGTACCCGAACAATGATATATTCAAGTTACAGTGCCAAAAATCTAAGTAACCACTTGATACAGGACAATTAAGAGTAATACCTTCCCACTTGGCTGCATGGGCTGTAAAGCTACAAAGAAGTTACCCCCATTGTTTTTAATCCAAGATCCGCCCGCCCAGATCACAAACTGAATACCAACAAACTTCCTTTGCTGCAAATTAATATCCACTAGCTTTTTTTCCATGGGGTGGTGGGTGGGGATTGATCAGTGCAACGTGTTACTATATAACAAAAGTGATGCAAAATTAATCATGAAACGACTTTGAATAGGTTACCTGAAAAGATCCTTCTATAGTTGATATATCTTTAAAATGAGTCTGACATGCTCCAACGACCATTTTTGACTTTTCAGGCAAAATATCTGCTGGAGGAGCCTGGAATTAAGAATGAAAGCAGGAAGAGTTGAAGTAAGATTGTAAGTAGACAGTTGCTAGAAATTCCACTATCAGTGTTATAATGATAGAATCTACTACAGGACCTAGCATCTCACCAACCATTCACCAGCGGATGACTTTGACACTCCCCAGTGAAGAACTGCAGTGCCCTTCACATTCAAAGCAACCAATATGTGATAATCACTGGTTACAACTTTAGAGAGGACCTGAAAAACAAAGAACATAAAATAAAAACTCAACAGTAAATATGACCTCTTGTTCGAGAGATATTAGAAGTTCATCTTATTTCTGTATATGTGTAATAGGTATGGTCATATTTACTCTCATCCAACAAACTCAAATTTATTATTCCAATAAGACTGACCGCTATTTCATAGTTGCCAATGCAATAATGTTGCTGCGAGACCACATTATTTCCTCCAACTGATTTCTCCACAAGATCCATCAAAGTTGAGAAAGGCTGACCGGTCCTGTTCTCTTGCCCCTTAATGTGCCTTTGCAACCATTTCTCAACATCATGTCTTCTATGGTAAGATGATGGTGTTCCACATCTAGATGGCTCTACGTCATGCTGGGCTTTTGTTTTTGTACTTGCATTCATATAGATACGCTGTAACTCATTCAAGGATATTCCCTTGGACAGCTGGTTCTGGAGCTCTGTTAAAGCAGCAGCATAATCTTGCTGCAACAATGCACACACTGACATATATAAGTACCTGGATGGGGACAACCCAATACCACCTGGGTGATGTCGCAATAGCACCACCACATGTCCCAGCTAAAATATTATAGATCATTGGCCTTCTAAATTACAACCAAATGGTTGAGAGATGAAAGGAGGACAAGAAACATTGTCATATGCAGAAAATGAAATGATACAAGGCGCATACAAGTGTAAAAAGTTACAAAAGCATGGTAAGGTAGAAAAGAAAATATCTTCTAAAACTAAAATTATTCAAGTTTTGATCTGAATCAGTAAAAATACTTAGGTAGAAAAAAAAATTATCTCAGAAAGTAAAAGGTTCTAAGTTTTGATCTGAATCGGCACAAAATAAAAATAAATCTACTATTCTAAATATACACTTCTATTTTGAATTATGATATCAAAATTTTCAGGAAACTCATAGTGAGCTAATGGTAAATAATACAGTAAAAAGAATCTCAGATTACTCAGACATCAAATGTTTAATGTTTGAAGAACTTTTGGGAAAATCAGATCATGCAGGCAAAAACAGCGCCACTGCGTTCAATAATGTTATAACAATTAAGAATTGCTTTTAACCTAAATTTGCTAGCCACAAACAGAAGAGAAGCAAGAAACCAAACAACATATAATGAACCCAACAATTGGATTCCTAGCTTGAAGAAATTACAAACAGTGCATGCATTCAAATTTAAGGTGATAGAGAATATAATACAATTTTTTGCCCCATAACTACCTTTTGCTGTTCTGGCGAGCTTTGGGGTCTGCCTCTGCATTGCCAAATTAGATATGCCTTTCGTTCTATCAGATCTTTCGGTATAGATGGCAAAGAAGCACTTGCATCAAATTCAGGAATCTCAACATGGAAATTCCCATGATTTAGTTTCAACCTGGAAAGCACAATCAGATAAGAGTTTCAAACAATTCAAAGCTGCAGCCAAAAGATAAGGGATGGTCCAAAGGAAAACCCAACCATCTGTCATGACTGCCATCCTTCAACACAAATTCAATAGCATGTATCTTACGGTCTCGCAACTCAATATTGACAATATATGTCTCTCCATGCTGCAGGGTAAAACAGAAATTTCATCATATTATAATAGCAATGAATATTTATATGTGACTAAGAACAATAACATCCAAAATAAAGTACAGAGCATAAAGTGAAAAATAAAATCACACCTTCACGAATGGTGTCTGCAATGCACCTTGCTTATAAGATTTTTCCCCTGAAGAGTTTTGACTGGGGATATACCAATTCCTGCAGAAGGATATGAATTTCAAAAGATGGTTTAATCTGCAAACAGACAATGTTAAAAAACTGATACTATAATTTACTAAGGTTTCCAGTGCAGCATTACGAATTCCCATGGTAAATAAAACCCCAGTGAAGAAGCCAAGTTCTTGTGCAGTTTTTGAGCTGAAGTTCAACTCTTGCATTGCGCCCAGTGGAACACCCAGAGACATTAATCTACAGAAAAAGGGAAGCATCATATCAACCATACTTTTAGGAGAACAGCCAACAATGGGAACAAATTTCCTTACAAAAGGGAAGGTTAAAACCTGAAGTTGCATCCCATCAATAAGCTGAAAATGAAGAACTCGAGGAACCTGTACCCTACTGGAGGTCGCCATAGCAAATTTTAACAAACACAGCGAAACCTTAATGTTTGAAAAACCATACGTATGGACAAACACCCTATTTATAAAAACTAAACTAACTTTTGTCTAATCATAGTTACATAAACGCTAGAGTATCTTTAAAGGCGAAAATCTGATGATTGATATTCCTACAAGGGAATATTGAATTACCATCGCTAATAAATCTTCAAACATCACCCAATAGACCATGGCTATGTGCACTGAATTTTACATCATAGCAATTCAACTCATCTGACAACTGCCATTCAGCATCCACCAAAGCGTATGGTATACATGATTCTGCTAAAAAGGCGTCTTTATTAAGAGAATGGCGACCTTGCAAGTCTATGACACATCAACGAATATTTTACGAGATCGGGTTCTGCATGTTTATATATTAATTAACCAAAAACGCGTTCAAAGTTCAAACTCTCAGGCCAAAAAGAAAAAAGTTTCAAAACTTTTTGTTCATTGAATCCATCACTTTACTACTGTTTCCTAAAAAGTCTCCCAGAAGTTTTGACACCGTAGTCTCAAATGGACATACGACACCAATTCTGTTCTTGGGAAGAATAATTTAGTTCCCATTTATCTTTCGTTGTCGTCCTTTTTTTAGTTTTATATCAGAATTAAGGGAAATGGGAAGTATGGGTAATTGGTGTAAGGTTTGCTTACTGGAATTTCGAGAAGAAAAGGAAACTTGGGGAAAAGGTAGAAAAGAATCAGATGCTTCATGATCATGACCCTGCTGGAGTCTGGTTTAGAGCCACGCCTTGAAATTCTAAAAGCAAAAGCGCCGCACCTTGTAGAAGGATGCGAATACAGATTCCCACCGGAAGAAAGCGCGGATTCTGAAATCCAATTGCCGATATTGATGATAGAAACAGGAGACCGAGAGAACGAAAAGACAATTTGGGCTTTTCATAAAAGAATCGGAGATAATATTGGCTGGCTTCCGAGACGCCGAGCACGTTATTTTTCGTCTGAAGGATCAGAAGAATCCTTTAAAGAGGAACTAAATTTCCTTTTTCTTAGTTCAAAATTAAGCTTCTGGTTTTAGAAAATGGGTGGGTAAACTAGCACATCAAGGAAAAATGTTTACGAGGAATCGACAGCTGAACCTGCCCAACAAATGTACATTGTACAATGTAAAGAATACCTGGAAGAGGAAAGTCGTTTCAATTATGAAGGGAAAAATGGAAGATCGAACGGGCCACTCATTACATGAATACTTCAAAAATCGCCATATCATATTCAAGCTGATGCAAGACTGAAATAAGTTGACGGGGAATAGCAACCATTCTTGTCATAAATACAGAGGTTCCATCTTTTTGTCCTAAAATTTTCAGCGTTGTCCATTATGTTATCAGAAAGAGAAACAAAATGAAGTACAAAGAAATATTCATCCAATAAAGGCTGATGGCTTTACAATATATATGTTCAATCTCAGTCAACCATCCCCACCATCATCAGGCACAACACCAATGACATTTCATTGCGAGAGCAGCTTTGAGTCACATGCTACTATTTTCACCCGACCAACAGTCTCCTGATTGTCCTCGGTCTTAAATGAAGCATTCTGTAAGATGAAGGTCCATACATTGTCGCAGAATCTATAGGTGTGCAGATGTCCCTGTAGCACATAAAAGACGGGATCAGCATGAAAGCAAAACATCTTATTTTCTGTGTTGCAACACCAGAACAAGTATATTGATTTGAACATTTCTGAATAAAATATAGGCCTCAAATGCAACAATTTTGTAAATGATAATGGCCAAACCAAGCAGCAGCAGCCAGCTAAAACTTCCCAAATTAGAAAACATATTGATGGATAACAGAAGCAGGCATTACCAGGTGCTAGTTTTGACTGTCAGTTGAAAAATGAGGAAATTGACCAAACAAAGAATACCTAATTATGTATGATAAAAAGGAACTTCAAAGATGGAAGCATTTCTCTTAACTATTACTCAAAATCCTTATAATGCCATTGAATCGGCACATACAAAAAATTTTAAGAATGATCCATTAAAACTCTTCATAGCTTTCTGTATGGTATGAAGTTATTTCTGAATTCTGAGTCAGCAAGAGCAAGTCGAAGTGACAAAGAATAAATGTTCCTAAGTTTATGAATAAGCACATACGAAACACAGTTACACTTTTACCCTCAGAGTATGATAATTATTCCAGGGAAATTCTTCACTGCATTATCTCAGTCACAAACAAAAAGTTGCAGCTATGTTGTTGGAGAAGATCAATTACATCAAGACAACCTCTTTGCTCTCATTTAATCATATATCTTTCAAAGTACGAGCAGTTAAAACAACTAACCCATCAGAAGACGGGAAAAACTGATTACTGCTAGAAAAAAGTCTACAGGGTAGAGGAAATTGGGCTTTAAACATGATTCTCTTCATATTTTCCAGCAAATACATATACCAACGCCAAATTAAACCAAAATTTTGAGCATAAGAATTAAGCAATTGAAAATAGAATTGGCAATGTGTACGCATTGCATTCTTAACCATCAACATGCTCTTACAGAACACTTTGACAAAAAAGAGGCAGCCACGATTTAAGAACAAACAACTCTTTGTTAGAGTTAAGAGAAGCTAACCATAATCCACCTTTTTTCCACCGAAAATTCTTAAATAACCCTTGATGTGCTAAAAGCACCTTCTTGGCATCATTAAGTAAAAAGGATTCACAAGTTGTGCTGCAACTCCTTCATTCTCAAAGTGCAACACATGCTTATCGAAACATATAACAATAACCACACACTAAAATCCGGTGCCATGTATGAAATGGTTTTACCATTAATGTAGCAAAATCAACACTAAGTTAGATTTTTCATCCCTGCACATACATGTGTGTAATAAAAATAATGGGTCTTTTGCCATTCATGTATTATCACGATTTATCTTTGTTCCAGGGTGGGAAGATCAAGGGACCATATCAAACAGATATCATCTTCACTTATAACTCACCAACTTAGTATACTCAGCATTCCACCCAAAACATTTCCTCGACAGTTATTTATAGAAACAGCAGATCACCGCCATCAATCACAGTGGATTTACACAACCAATCAGCACATAAAACCCATAAAAGACGAACGAAACAAGCAGAGTTCTAGCAATACTTTAACGTCTTAAACCACGCAAAGATAAAAAAAAAACTTTCTCATTTTTTTCCTAAAAAATAATACCTTGATGTTAACCTTGCTCTTCACTTGACTTTCCAGGGCTTCAGTCATAGACTAAAAGAGAAAAAGAAAACTAAATTAATGAATAAACAAAAAAGAATACATAAAAAAACACAGACACAAAAAAAAAGGAACAGGCTTTAACAGTACCTTATCGAACTGGACGAGAACCTGAATGGCCAGTTCAGGGCTGAGAGTACCGTTCGAAACCATCTCGTCCAAAGTCTCCGTCAAACACATCCCGATTGTTGACCTCCGGTAAAGCTCAAACGTCGCCATTACTCACCCGATCTGCCAAAATATATTCGTAAATCTCGAATCTCGATCATTAAAGCATCAAATTTAAGGGAATGAAAAACAAGAAAATAAAAAGTTAGTTTAGAAGATGAATTTGAAAGAAGAAATTACGAAATTTGGAGGCGACGTTGAGGAAGATTTCGAATGTTTGGAAATATTGGAGCTTGGAAGATGCAAGGAGTGTAACGTTCGGGTTTCTGAAAGGGAAAATTTCTTTTGGGCGGAGAGGATTTGGGGCTTTTTATACCCTAGATTTTGTAGAAGGAGGTATATATAGGAGCGACAGTTTTGGACATGTAGAATGACCTTTTTACCCCTCCCGTCTTCTTTCTACAGGAATAGTCGGTTTACTCTTTTGGGCCCAGGCCTCGAGCTTTGAAAGATCTGCCCCACAAATTAGGGCCCATTATTTAATCCATCCCGAAATTTATTTATATTGTAATTTTATGAATATATATCGGAAATTTTCAATAAGTACTTTATATTATATATTTAGTAAAATTTTCAATTTAATATTTTTATTTAAGCTAAATTCTTTTTCACATGGAAGAAGCTGCATAATTATTTTTTTCATTGTATGCTTTTCCTTCATTAATAAGTTTTTTTTCTTTATTATTAAATTGAGCTTAATAAAGAAAAGAAAAACTTATTGATGAAGGAAAATCATATAATGAAAAACACTTTTTTTCCTTTACTGTTTAATCGGACTTGTTCTTGGCCAAAAATTGGGCTGGTTGGGGGGTGGTGTGGGTTCTCTAAACGGAACTTTGGTTGTTTCCTTGAAATGCTGTTCTCCTTGAGTAGGCCCCCGCAAGGTTTTAAAAATGTTCTACCGGATGGATGACACCAAGGGAGTAAGTCACCCCAGATTAATGACTGATTAGTTGGGTCGCTGACCCCGTTTCCTCACAAAAAAAAAAAATAGAAATGTTGTTGTCAAGTTTGTTGGGCTTTTAGTAAGAAACAAAGAATTAAGAAGGCGTCCCCATGAGGCCTCCTAAAGTCTATATTGTCTCGAACTGTAAACCGCCTAAGGAGAAAGGACAGCTAACGGTGGCGTGTTTGGAAGCTGCCACGTGTAGTAATCTGCCCGGAACGTGTAGAAGTTTCTCATGGAACCTGGCTTTTCTATTTCACACATGCCGTTCTCAAACAGAGTTTGACTGCCATGGAGGAGATAAAGCAGTCGCCACCACCAAACACCTCGACGACCACCGATACTCCCGCCGGAGATAGAGAGCAAGAGACGTCTGCAGTGTCTCGAATCAAGAAAGATTGCTTGGCTTTTGGAGTTTCTTTGCAAGAAGGTTTTCGACATGTCAAAGCCAGCTTCGTTGGTCAGGTATCAACTAAAATAAAACTCTAATAAAAGCCATGTTAACCAATTATTTCTCACAAGTGAATTTGACCCTTCTAAATTAAACTTGTTTTCGAGTGTAGGCCAAACGGCTGACAGCAAGAAACGAGAAGGAAGCGACAGCGGCTGAATTACGAGCTCAGAAAATGCAGGTTGAAGCAGCTGATAAGGCAGAGAATGCAAAGGAAAATATCTACAAAACTATGTAATCAGGACACACTATATTCTTTTCATACAGCCAATAATTTGGCTTTTTACAGGTCAACCTATTAATGTAACATCGGCAGCAGTAAGTATAGATATTTCGACGAATACAGTATACGTAGTATAGTAGTACTCAGATTTTTTTTTTTTTTCACATATGAGTTCAAATTTTGTTGGTGGAATTGTTCGGAGAAGGGGCTTCTAAACGAATATAATCATACATGAGTCCCTGTAAGGCACTGCTACTCATTGGCTGTGTTAAGAAAATGGTGTTTTCTCCTTCCATGAGCTGAGCGCCACTTACATCTACGCTATAGAGGCGGTATAGTCCATGAATTCCATGCCTCGCAATGGTGTTGTCATGCCCGATTACTCCAGTTGTAAACAGAGGAGGATTTGCCTCGGGATTATTGACTCGCATTTGTAATTCTGCAACATATGCAGTTGCTAGTGCTAATCTAAGCTTATAGGTTCCTGTCTGATCTACATTATCAAGGTTGAACTTGATTTGCCATGTGGTTCCGACATACGTGTCATCATCCTTCTTCCTGAAATGCCAAAAGTTGCTTCTTCTTCAAAATCAATTGATATCGATGAAGATAGGTAGAAAAGTGGAAAAATATAACTAGGAGAAAACCTGGTAACTTGAGCAAAGAACCAGTCAGTTTTGTAGTCGCTAGCACCAACAGTGTAAACTAAGTCTTCATCAGGGTATAAATCTGTGTATCTTTCCCACAATCCGTATTGCCTAAACCTGATAAAACAAAATGATGAACTTACATTCTTGATGTTGAAGTTATACAATTTTTATTTTCTTGATCAAATTTGTGGCACAGAGAACTAACCGGTCCGGATGGTTCACATATAGTTTGTTGATATACTTTGGATCAGGATCTGGAACATAGAATTCTGCGGCAGTTCTATCAGGGATGCCAATTTCCCACAGCGTAGGCCCATCTCTTGGAGGTTCATAGACAAGGTTACCCATGTCAATATCACAACCTGTTTTACATATTTTTGGTGGGATGAGATTTGTTTTATTGTGTCAGGAAATTTTTAAATTAGAAGTACAAAGAAAAGATATAATCAAATTTGATACCTGGAGTTATGGTAACTATGACATCGTTTTTGTAATCCCCTATGAAACCTGGGACCCAAGCATAGAGATTATAATCACCGGTCCTTACATCGCTGATCAGGAAATAGCCATCAGCATCTGTTCTGGTCCAGAATTGATAACCCTGATATATGAATTTTGAGTAAACACTTGGTTCAGATAGTTCCCAGGAGAACAAGCAATGGAGGGGAAAATATGCTTACTGTCCAATTTTATTCACCTTGCTTTCTATTTGCCATGAGCCAACATCCCCAGGTGGTGCTAATCCAACATAAGCACCGTTTGCTGATACATGGTCATCGTTGACATACCTGAACAGTTTCATTAATGCAACTTGCTAAGAATTTACTTTGATTGGCTGAAGAAATAATTAAAAGAGAAAGGGACCAAGCAAGCAGGGTAGGCCAAATAAACAAGAAGCTACCTGTCACTGACTTGTAATCTACCACTAACACAACCTCGCTGCTCTGACTTCGGAAAATCCTCCGAAGCTGGGAAGTTATACGGCCAACTCTGGACCTCCGTCAACATCTGAAATCCAATTTTCATTGCTGTGGTTATTGTCCATTTTATTAATGCACTAAAGCCTGTAAGTAAATGCAGCATGTTGTGTTTCTCTAACCTGTTCTTTAGCATCTTCCCATAGCCAAAGCGGATCATTGTTATCAATCAAAGTATTGAGATACATGAAAACGGGTCCAAAGACTTTTTTCCATGGCTCTCCACGTTGAAATTTCAGGACCATATCCTCTCCCACGTAATGGGCACTAAGAAACATCTAAATGTCGAATTTTTGGTTAAAGGTCAGACATAACTAGAACAATATTGCTCACGTAGTCTACTTCCAATTGATGATATAATCTGAAATTGACTGTTGAATCTAGGTGATTGTCATGTTTACTTGTTTTGTTTTTGATCTTGAACTGTACTTACAGCTAAATTCGTAGGACCAACATGGGAAGTAAGGTTTTGTTTCACTAGTCCGCCGGATCGGAACTCATTGCTTGGTGTGATTTGCCACCACCCCACCGGTGGATCAGAGCATATCCACCCATGGACATAAAGATCCTTGTTCTCGCAGGAGTATTGATACTTATCATCCACCTACTCGTCAGAGACAGAAAACTCCATAAGTCTTAGTAGTTGAACAGGACCTTGTTTGTTCAATGAAATAAACAGGAAGACTAAGGGAAAGAACCAGAAAGGTGTACCTCTCCTTTGAACTCCGGCTCCACGGGATGAACAAGTAGAACAGCTTCAGGGGTAGCAAGCGCTCTACTTCTTCTTGGCGACCGGTCCTCTGGTAAGGGCATGCGCCTTTGCCTGTTATCTGCTACTGCCATGTAACGAAACCTGCAAAGGGAAATGAACAAGTGTTATAATTACAAGCCCATAAAACATAACCACAAAGCTTATACTTGTAGTACATAACCCCAACCAGCACTAGGTAGCCATTTCTTCAGGAAACTAATGTCTCCAAGCCAGGTTATGTCTCAAGAGTCCATGAACAAGAAAAATTCAATCTTATTAGCATCAAAATAGAGGAAAATTTGCATACTTGTCTTTTCTAAGCTTGAACACTATCCTGGTTTGTGGCAGGTTGAAACCAGGCCACTCTTTCAAGCGCTCATAGATGGCGTAGGAGTAAAAGCCCGAGGATCCTCGAAGCATTATGAACCTGGTCAAATTTATCGTTGGCATAAAACTTATGTCTTAAATCTTAATTGAGGTAAAAATGCGCCATAGATAGATGTGACGCGCTCTGCATGTGCAAACCTTTTATCTATATTTAAAGGAGCGTGCTTCCCCTCTAAAGAAGGCCTCCATTGTCTTGCGAATGAGATTTCCACTTGTTCCTCATTTTCTACTATCACTCTGAAATTTGCTCCTTTAATTCTGCATATCAATTGGTTTTTTCAGATTCTAGTATTAGTAAAATTGATTCTAATAGCCTACTCTAAGAAGATAGGAAAAAAGGCTGGCATTTTTTTTTGTTTCAATACACATAAAAGGTCCCTGTTGTTCCAGTTGTTCCTTCCTCACTCCAAACAAGGTCCCAGTACCTGCACATCATTCCAATTGGGGAAAAAAATGCAGGGAATTAGAAAAGATGAGAAAAGAATATAGAGGCAATTTCTTTCCAAGAAAATGGATAAAATTACTGAGCATGGGAATTGCAATGACATTACCCTCTATCAGATTCTTCATTACGAACTTCAAGCAAGTTATCGATGCCTTGATAGCTAACTCCAGTGACAATTCCTCCTGGCTTTGATATTTTAACTTGGAGTAAGCCATTATCCATCACCACCTGTGCACGGCATAAATTTAAAACCAATACATCAAACGGGAACCTTATAATTTCACGTTATAGTTCAAGAGAAATATGTATCCTGTCTAATAAATCCAGGCCTAATGTGGCATTTTAGAGAAAAATTGGATGAAAAATGGAGTCAAGGGAAGAAAATTTTGATTTACATGATCATCCTGAATATACAATTGAACCCCTTGACCCGACATGGTACTATATATTAGACCCTCCAGTTTCTTTGGAACGTATTTAATGCAAAACTAGTTGTCTAGATTGGGGTTAATATATAGTGAAAACTAATCTTCTTGTTGGCTCCACAATCTGAACGTAGAAACAATTTAAAATATACTTCATGGCTTATAAGAATTGGTTTTGTGCTTGCTTTAATTACTTGGATTTGAGAACAAGCATTTACTTTTTACTTTCTTGCTTGAGAATCCTTTACTCAGTCGCTAAACGCCTTTCGTGCACAAGATAAAACCGTGCAAGAGCCGCTAAATGCATTATGCTGCAGCCAACATCTGGGAGGCTAACACGCAGGGATTGCACCATGAAGAATATATATTTCTTGCTTTAAGACATTTCAAAATTCGAACCAAACCTTTAAGAGATCTCAGATCCTGATCAATTAAATTACAACTCTCTGGTTATACTGCCCGAGCCAGATGGCCATCTCTTTTAGGTCGCTGGGCTTGCAAAACAAGTTGAAAGAAAAATTTCCACCAAAAAAAAAAGTTGAAAGAAAAATTGCTGAATACCCAAATTAGCCCCTAAACTATACATTTTTGGACATATTGGCCCCTTAATTTTTATTTGGGACAATTGACCCCTCAAACTATTATTTTAGGACAATTAACCCCTTAAACTATTATTTTGAGACAATTAACCCCTCAAAACTATTATTTTAAGACAATTAACCCTACAAACTTAATAGTTTGGGACAATATAACCCTTTGGCGGGTTAATTGTCCCAAATAAAAGTTTAGAGGTCAATTTGTTCTTTTTGGTATAATTTGAGGGTCAATTTAGGTATTTAGCCAAAGGAAAATACACGTTTACTACAATGCAGTCTGCTTCAGTTAAAAGGATTATGATTCTTAGGCCAACTCCTTAACTACAACAAATAATAAAAGAGGATTCTTTGTAGTTCCCAATCAGAAGGCTTAAGTATTTGGGAAAGCATTCTTTACTTATTTCTTTCATGATCTCTCCAGGTTGTGGCAATTGCAGATTTGCAGTTGGTGAATTTCCCCTTAAGTTTTCAACGTTAGACATTCATGAAGCATATATTTAGCTGTGAGATTTGAGTCATGCACACACAAGAATGACGATGCCTTGCTTCCTCCATATTTAACGTGAACCATTCCAATTGGCTGCTACCATGATGAAATTTCAATTTGGTTGTCTAACAAGTAAAGCTAAGGTAGAATTGAGTTTAAGTTAAACACTAATCTTAGGCAACTTAAAGGATGCTTGATAAACTTGACTAGTGGAGTGGGCATGAAAACATACTAATATTTGAACATTCTTCAGTACACAAGAGTTCAAAAACTTGCAAATTTGAGAGACGAGCTTGTGCTGTTATACAGAAAAGGTATTGAAGTTAAGTTAAGCCCTATCGAGCTGAACAAACTCAATGAAACAGATTTATGAACCTCCTTAATCCACATTAGCCAAGCTTAATTTATAAGTAGGGCAAGGAAAAGCTTGATCATTTGAACGGCAAGAATCACCTTCAAGGAATTAAAAAACCTGCTTTCTAGATTTGATTTCCTGGACATCTGGAAAGGCCATGACAAAATCCATGTTCACGTTCAATGGAAGGAAAATCAAGGTTTCTTGTTTCCATCAGATGATGCAGGGCCTTCCAAACGGATATAGTCATACATGATTCCTTGGAAAGGGCTACTTCCTTTTGATTGCGTTAGAAAAATGGTATTATCTCCTTCAAGGAGCAGATTTCCTGGAATGTCCACACTGTACAACCGGTAGAGCCCATGAATCCCATGTCTCGCAATAGTGTTGTCCTTACCAATTTGTCCACTTGAAAACAGAGGAGAAATTGCATCAGGATCATTAACCCGTACCTTAAGGGAAAAAAATCAATTCAAAGTGTAAATTAGCATGAACTTTAATCTTTACAAATCATGAAGTTAAATAATCTAAGTTAACTTTAATAAGATCACAGAATGATGAACTAAGAAATTCTATGCCTGAAGTTCAGAAGCATGTGCAGTAGCCAGTGCCAATCGCAATCTGTATGTTCCACTCTCATCTGCACAGTCTAGTTTGAATTTGATTTGCCATGTAGTTCCTTGATATGTATTATCATCTTTCTTTCTGCAATTTGAAAGAAAGATTGCCAATTTTCCTGGAACCTTATACGTTTAATGGGAAGCCAGTGATCCAGAATAATAGAAGTACAGCGAAAAAGTACCTGGTGACCTGTGCAAAGAACCAGTCTTTTGTATAGTCACTAACGCCAACAGTATAGATCAAATCTCCATGAGGATATAACTCTGCATATCTTTCCCATAGTCCATATTGCCTAAATCTGCCAATAATAAATGATAAAACAAGTGTTAGCATTAAACCAAGTGTCATTTATGTATTGGTTATTTAGTTATATGTTATGGTGTGAGTGTTTGCGTGTGATTAAGTCTTATATTTAATCTAGATATATAAGCATTATTGTGTGTGTTGTGTCGGCAAGGTTTTGTTGTTGATATAAAAAAACAAAAAACAAAAAAAACTATTGTGGCGGTGTGTTTTTTTTGTGAAAGTCAAAAGTTGCTTTGATGATTTGATTTGATTTTTTTTTTTGAATTCCAACATTTGGCATCAAGAGCAAGAAGATCCTGGATGGCTGCAATCACGCAGTACGTGCCGTGTCCCGTCTTCAAATTTGATGGGAAGAATAATTTTCAAGAATGGATGGTCCAGATGCGGTTCTTTCTAAAATCTTTGGGTGTTTGGGAAATTGTTGAGCATGGAGTTATTGAACCTGCAGATGTAGCAAATTTGACAGAGGCGCAAAGGCGAGATCTAACTCGTGCCCACAATAAAGATGATCTGGCCACTCATCATATTTTTCAGAGTGTTGAATTGTCTGTGTTCCAGAAGATTATTAATGCGAAATCATCAAAGGAGGCTTGGGATACTTTGCTTCAATCCTATCAAGGTGCAGAACCAGTTCAAAAGATGCGACTGCAGACGTATCGAAGACAGTTTGAGTTGCTTCAACAGGAAAAGAATGAAAAGATTGCTGATTATTTTATGCGCACCCAGAAACTTGTCAATAGTATGAGAGCAAATGGGGAAACTATTTCTGATGTTCAGATCATGGAGAAAATTCTTCGTACTTTAACGGAGAGATTTGATGTTATTGCTGCTATTGAGGGAGCAAAGGATCTAAAAACTGTAACAATTGATGGTTTGCAGGGATCCTTAGAAGCACATGAACAAAGGTTAGATGAGAGATCAGCACCGGTTGTTGAGCAGGCACTAAAAGCTCAAGCTGATGTGAAGAAAGAAAAAGATGAGTCAACAAACAAAGGTGAATTCAATCAGAGAAGAAGCAGGAATTTCAGGCCTGGTCAAAGGCAAAGTGGAAGAGGGGATCAAAATCGAGGTGATCAAAATCGTGATATGTCCAATGTTCAATGTTTCAAGTGTAAGAAGTATGGGCATTACCAGTCAGATTGCAAGTCTCATATTCAGTGTCATAATTGCAAGAAGTATGGTCATTTAAGCAGAGATTGTCGTTCCAGGAGATCAGAAAACAGAGATTGTCATGCGAAAGTTGCAGGGAATGGTGGTGATAATACAGAAACTTTATTGATGGCCAGTTCTGATAGTCCAGAAGAGTATGATAGCCGGTGGTTACTGGATACAGGCTGTAGTAATCATCTTAGTGGAGATAAATCTTTATTTTCAGACTTTGATGATTCGTTTCACACATCAGTGAAACTTGGAGATGATCGGTATATACCAGTTTATGGGAAAGGTAAGATTGGCATCAGATTGAAGAATGGCACTCTCAATTATATTTCTGAAGTATTTTTTTCTCCAAAAGTCAGCCAAAATCTTTTGAGTGTGGGGCAACTGGCAGAGAAAGATTATGATTTGCACTTCAACAAACATGGCTGTACTATTTATGATGCAGAGCACCGGATGATAGCAAAGGTACAAATGTCCAAAAATCGTTTGTTTCCTTTGCAGATTAATTATGATGCACCTTCTTGCCATGTTTCAATAATTGGGGATGATAATTGGTTGTGGCATATGCGACTTGGGCATTTGAATTTTGGAAGTCTTGATTTTCTTGCCAGAAAGAAGTGGGTGTTTGGTTTACCAACTATTTCTGTTCCTAAACAAGTTTGTGACAGTTGTGTTTTGGGTAAAAAGCATAGAGAAGTTTTTCCCAAAGGAAAATCTTGGAGGGCTAGTAGACCACTTGAACTTGTTCATTCTGATTTATGTTCGGTAGAGGTTCCTTCCAACGGTGGCAGCAAGTATTTTATTACTTTTATTGATGACTTTACTAGGAAGGCCTGGGTTTATTTTTTGAAGCATAAATCTGAAGCATGTGATACTCTTAAGAGTTTTGTGGCTTATGTTGAAAAACAAAGTGGGTGTACTCTTAAAGTTTTGAGAACTGATAGGGGTACTGAATATACTGTTTGTGATGATTTTCTACGGAAACATGGTATTATGCATCAGTTGACTGCTAGATACACTCCTCAACAAAATGGGGTGGCTGAGAGGAAGAACAGAACTGTTATGGATATGGTGAGATGTATGTTGCATAGTAAAAATTTGCCTAAAAGTTTTTGGGCAGAAGCAGTTGCTTGTGCTGTTTATGTTTTGAACAGGTGTCCTACAAGGAGTGTTCGTGACAAAACTCCACAGGAAGCTTGGGCTGGTAAAAAGCCTAATATTGGGCATCTGAAGGTGTTTGGTTGTGTTGCTTTTGCACATGTGCCTGATGAGTTGAGAAAAAAGCTGGATGACAAAGCAGAAAAATGTATCTTTATTGGCTACAGTCATGAGACGAAAGGGTATAAGTTGTACAATCCAAAAACCAGAAAAATTGTTGTTAGCAGGGATGTCACTTTTGATGAAGATGGTGTTTGGGATTGGTCTAGTGAAGAAAAAGGTTCACTACCAAGTCCTGCAGTAGTTGTTAGTGGAGTTGATGATGATCCAGAGGCGGAGCCAGCTCCTACAGAAACTACTAGTCGCCCACAGAGACAACGACGCATGCCAACTCATTTACAGGATTATGTGGTTGGTGTTGCTTGTGATTCTTTTGATGATAGTGATAATACTGTTCACTATGCTTTGTTTGCAGATTGTGATCCTTTGGGATTTGAGGATGCTGCTAATGATGATCGTTGGGTAAAGGCCATGGATGATGAGATTCATGCCATTGAAAAGAATGACACTTGGGAACTTACTACACTTCCCAAAGAGAAGAAACCAATTGGTGTTAAATGGGTGTACAAGATCAAGTACAAGCCCAATGGAGAGGTGGATCGCTTCAAAGCTCGCTTGGTAGCTAAAGGTTACAAGCAGAAGCCAGGTATTGATTATTTTGAGGTATTTGCTCCAGTAGCTAGACTTGATACAGTGAGAATGGCAATTTCACTTGCTGCTCAGAATAATTGGAAAATTCTCCAGATGGATGTTAAATCTGCTTTCTTGAATGGTGTGCTTGAGGAGGAGGTGTATGTTGAACAACCTCCAGGTTATGTTATGAAAGGGAAGGAAGACAAGGTTTACAGGCTTAAAAAGGCCTTGTATGGGTTGAAACAAGCGCCTAGGGCCTGGTATACTCGAATTGATTCTTATTTTCTTGATCATGGTTTCCACAGATGTCCTTATGAGCATACTTTGTATGTTAAATCTAATTCTCAGGGTGATCTTATCATTGTATGCTTGTATGTGGATGATTTAATTTTCACTGGCAATAACCCAAATTTGTTAGTGAGTTTCAGGGAGGCCATGATTTCTCAGTTTGAGATGACTGATATGGGTTTGATGTCTTACTTCCTTGGTGTTGAGGTTAATCAGACAGATGCAGGGATTTTCGTTTCCCAGAAAAAGTATGCAAGTGATATTTTGAAGAAATTTAGGATGGAGTCATGCAATCCAATTTTGACTCCTGTTGAAGATAGATTGAAGCTTGTGAAAAATGGTGGTGGTGAATTAGTTGATGCAACTAATTACAAGAGATTAGTTGGGAGTTTGCGATACTTAACAGCTACGAGGCCAGATATTATGTATGGGGTTGGGATAATTAGCAGGTTTATGGAGAATCCTCGCCAATCTCACTTGCAAGCAGCTAAGCGTATCTTGAGATACATCAAAGGTACACTTAGTGATGGTATTTTTTATTCATGTGCTAATGATGTGGAACTTGTTGGATATACAGATAGTGATTGGGCAGGTGATGTTGAGATGCGAAAAAGTACTTCTGGCTTTGTTTTTCATCTTGGGACTGGCGTGTTTTCTTGGTCATCAAAGAAGCAACAGGTGGTTGCTCTATCCACAGCAGAAGCAGAGTATATTGCAGCAGCAGGTTGTGCTACTCAAGCAGTTTGGTTGCGAAGAATGCTTGTTGAGTTGCAGCATGATCAAGTCCAGCCTACAAAGATTTTTTGTGACAACAAGTCGACGATTGCAATGACGAAGAATCCTGTGTTCCATGGTCGCAGCAAACACATTGACATCAAGTATCACTATATTCGAGACTTGGTGAAAGACAATGAGATTGAGGTTGAGTTTTGCTCATCTAAGGAGCAAGTTGCTGACATTTTTACGAAGCCATTAAAGGCAGATGTATTCTTGAAGCTCAAGAGGATGCTTGGCATGGTGAAATTTGAAGATTTGGTTTAAGGGAGGCTATGTTAGCATTAAACCAAGTGTCATTTATGTATTGGTTATTTAGTTATATGTTATGGTGTGAGTGTTTGCGTGTGATTAAGTCTTATATTTAATCTAGATATATAAGCATTATTGTGTGTGTTGTGTCGGCAAGGTTTTGTTGTTGATCTAAAAAAACAAAAAACAAAAAAAACTATTGTGGCGGTGTGTTTTTTTTGTGAAAGTCAAAAGTTGCTTTGATGATTTGATTTGATTTTTCTTTTTGAATTCCAACAACAAGATATGGCATTGAGTTAAAAACTTGAAAGAGCTAGTTGTCTTGGTAACTGGGTGAAAAAATTAGTATGAAGTTGGGATAATCTCATGGAAAATCAAGAAGCTTGATTTCTGTGGCTTTGATGTCAAGCACTTGAACGGAATCCGTAAGCATCACAGGAGGAAGCTAACCTGTCTGGATGATCAACATATAATCTGTTGATATACAATGGACTAGGATCAGGGACATAGAATTCAGCCGCAGTGCGGTCCGGGATTCCTATTTCCCATAATGTAGGTCCATCTCTTGGAGGCTCATATACAAGATCACCCATGTATATTTCATACCCTGCATTAAATCGAAAATACTTCTCATGAGAAGAGTTTAGGAGGTCTGAAGATAAAAAAATATACAAAAAGAACTGAAATAAAGTAAAAAGACCTGCGTTCGGGGTAATAACAACATCGTAACGATAATCACCAAGGAAGCCAGGGACCCAGGCATACAAATTATAGTCACCAGACCGAATATTATTAATGCAGAAGTAGCCATCTTCGTCGGTTCTGGTCCAGAATTGATAACCCTGCAAGGTATCAGAAGAATTCGGATATTTGCACACATTTTCCCTGAATTGAACTGCATTGGTTTGACTTGGTCAAGCTAGAGTGATCATGTCATGCACCTATGGTAGAGATATGAACGTTTAAAACTGAAATTACCTTGACTTCTCTTTGCCAAGACCCAACATCTCCCGGGAGTGCCAAGCCCACGTAAGCACCGTTGGCAAGTATGTTCTCATTGCAAACATATCTAGATCGATTGAAGGGGAAGAGAAAAAAAAAAAAAGGTGATCGCCATCAATTTCTAACCAAATAAGTAAGGGATTAAACGAGGAGAACACCAGGCAATCAGATCAATGACCTATCTTTCACCAGTAGTCTACCACTGACAGTACCCCTCTGATCAGCCTGTGGAAAGTCTTCAGAGACAGGGAAAGTGTAAGGCCAGCCTTGTACTTCAATTGTCATCTAAAGAAAACCACTTTTGCTTTAGCCAGGTTAATTATTAGTAATGGAAATTGTTAAATTTGGGAGATGAAGTTAAAGTATTGTTAAATGCAAAACCTGTTGTTTAGCATCCTCCCAAAGTGAAAGTGGATCACCTCCATTCGACAAAGAATTAAGGTAAATAAAGATGGGGCCAAAAACTTTCTTCCAGGGCTCATTAGTTCCGAATTTCAATAACAAATCCTCTCCTGAGTAGTGAACACTGTGCATAACCTGATCAAATTGGTCGTAGGATTGTAATCAATGTTAATACCACCTGTGTGGTGTCTTTCGGAAGAAACATAAAAGAAGAGGTTCTTCTTTTTGCCTGCCTACCAGTCTTGCGGTCTCTCACTCTCTCCAGATGATGGAATAGAAAAAGAGAAGAAAGAGAAAAGGAAAAAGCAAACTTACAGCAAGGGTGGTAGGGCCGACATGAGAGGTAAGATTTTGTTTGAGGGGCCCAGCGGATCGAAACTCGTCGCTGGGTGTTATTTGCCAGAACCCCACGGGTGGGTCACTGCAAATCCAACCATGGACCCTGTTGTCCTTGTTCTCACATGAGTACTGGTACTTGTCATCCACCTTCAAAACATATTAACTAGTTACTAAAACTGGACCAAACCCGAGTGTTCGGTTCCAATCGGTGGAATGAAACTACACAAACAGGACAAGAAAATAAAATACATCGATTAATCTATAAAATAAAAATATTATTTAGGAATTTAGAAACGGGTACAACCTCTCCTCTGAACTCTGGTTCCAAGGGATCAACGAGTAGGACAGCCTCGGGATAGGCCAGGGTTTGGCTTCGATATGGTAACCGGTCATCAGGCAGGGCCATGTATCTTTGTCTGTTGTCTGCCATAGCCATGTAATGAAACCTGTGCGTTCCAAATAGCCAATGCCTGTGAGTGCTTTTACATTTTCATTTCCTCTTTGTTTCTGTTCACATGTACTTGACTTTTTCCAGTCAGTTTGTAACTTTGCTCTAATGATTTGTCTCAAATGATAAAACTAGTCCTTTAAGTTAAAAGTACACGGAGGCTAACTAAACCGGTATTTTCTTCCAATATTTACTCCATAAAAGGAACTAAGGAAGTCTAGCAATAAAATAAGATGGAGAAACTGTGCCTACTTGTCTTTCCTGAGCTTGAATGCGACCCTGAACCTGTCAAGGTTGAAAGCAGGCCATTCCTTCAAGTGCTCGTAAATTGCATAGCTATAGAATCCTGAGGAATTACGAAGCATTACAAACCTGGAAAAACATTCTCAAAAAGTTTTTGCTTTTGGTTATAATCTTCCACTATCATCCTGTAACTGAAATCAGGTTAGAGATAGTATATATTCTGTGTCTGATTGACAGATTTGAGTACCTCTTGTCAATGTTCAAGGGAACGACCTTGCCTTCCAGGGAGGAATCCCACATTCTAGTAAATGAGAGCTCCACCTGCTCCTCATTTTCCAATATTATCTTAAAACTTGTTGCTTCAATCCTGCATAGCAATCATTTTCCGGCTCAAACCAAGGTAAAAAAGGAAAGCTGGAAACAAGAAAAGTTTGATTTTAAGGGGGACTGCAGCTGCTTTTTTTTGGGAGAAGCATGGAAATATACCTGTCAAATTTGCCTTTTGTTCCCTTACTTCCTGCTAGATTCCAGACAAGATCCCAGTACCTGTAGATTTCCTAAGGAAATGGAGTCAATCTCTAGTTTCTCAATAAAAAAAATTTCAGGAAAGAACCGAATAAAGAAATAAGCTTCATATTTGGTCTTCTGTTTGGAAGAATCTCCTTCTATATTTATCCCAAACTAAAACATGAGTTTGCAACCTCATTTTTGCAAGAACTATATGCTGGTCATTACTCTTCAAGACTATCCTTTAGGCACTCAATGGCTGAATTGATAGAGTTTCATTCCATGTATTCTGTGCAATAGTGTTTTAGTAATATGTCTTGCCCCCCTTTAGTAAAACAAAATAGAAGAACGCAGGGGATAGAGGTTTCAGAGGCTTTTGTCTTTTGCTTTGTTTCCTCTCCCCTGCACCAAGAACAGAAGAGGAAAACTGAAAAAGAGAAAGAGCAGGGGAAATTGTACCCTCTATCAGCTTCATCGTTTTCAACAGCAAGCAAATTGTCGATGCCATTATATTGAATACCAGTGACAATCCCATGCGGATTTGATATTGTCACCTGAAGTATGCCATTATCCATCACCACCTGCAGACATGACATAATAAAATTCCAATTAAAGCCAGAGGATAGAGAAAGAACTTTAGTCGAAATTCTAAAATTCTGATTAGCAAGCCAAAAAATAAATCAAAAAAAAAAACTGAAACTGCAAAAAATTGATAAGCAAAAGCTTTTACATATTTGTCTTGGACATCTAACTGCACTCCATGAGACGACATGGTCACTGGTCAGGCCCTGCTGCCTTGCTAATGGCGGATTGGCGATCACAGGCACGGCCTGGAACCCGGTTAGCTCAATCGAAATATGTCAATCTGGTTTTCTGGTGCAACAGTAAATTATGGCAAGACAAGCAAAATGTTTGTCAAGCCCGTGACAATGTGAAAAAGAAGAATAGGGAGGTCTTTGCAGTTGGGGTATATCAGGGAGAATGTAGACATGTGAAAAGAGTTATTTACATCATAATTGCTACAGCTTCCGTTAACTAGGAGCTTTTTTTTTTGGCGTAACGTTAACTAGGAGCTGAAACATTAAACTTCCTTAACCTTTTCTTTTGTTGTCTCTTGGCTTCGTCGTCACTGGTGGTTTGGTGCATGAATCTTTCATAAAAAGGTGTGCGAAAGGTCAAAGGACACCAATGGCTTGGTGGGTTGGTGTTGAGCGGTTGATTTCTGATGGCATGTCAAAGGCTCAAAGCTAATTTCTCTTGGAGAGTGGGAATCTTTGAGCCAATGGCTTGTTATGATGCTTTCAAAGTTCAATTTTTATAGATTTTCCTCCTCCGTTTATAGGAGCAAGCTTTCCATGGACCCTTCAATATGGAGAAACAAAACATGCATAAGTCACATGTAAGCAGATTTATGGTTCAAGCCCTTTGCGTGTGGAATTGAAATTTGAAATAAAGACTTAAAATTCCAAGTTTTACAAATTTTAACCATTTTTTGAAAAGAAAATCCGAGTGATAGATTCACGAGCAGATCTGCCAGATATGGACAAGCCAGTTGAAAACTCTTTGCCTGTCTTCAACAGACAACAGTCCAACTTTATGGCTCTCTGCATAAAGAAAAGTAAATTTCATTTTCTCCTTAAAAGAAAAAGTAAATTTCATTTAACATTTACCTTTTTTTAAAAAAAAAAAATTTAGGTGAGGATGTCCCAGTTCAGAGTCAGGGCATGACACAAGCCTACCCCAATCCAGGGTTAGGAAAGTCTCAGATAGAGCTGACAGTGGTACTTACAGATCACCCACCAATAAAGACCATTGATTTGACTCAAATCTTAAAGTTTTCAAATAGAGGTTCAAAACTTTACTAACTCAATCAACTTCAATTGACTTAACATTTGCCTTTTATCTGTCTTCATTTCAACATTTTGATCAATATTTTTGCATGTTGAATGTTCCTGTCCATTGGAGGCGGGGGAAGGTGGCTTGGTATATTTAGATTTGAGTGGAAAAAAAGTTCTTTTATGAGTTATGGCAATTCTTTACCCAAAAAAAAAGAAGAAAAAACTTTTATGACCATCATTAACTATTAACAGACTGTTACAAAAGGACTAGCAGCAAAGAAGCTACTTGAAATTACAACCAAGGATATTCGGCTTAATTAGAAGATACTGAAATTAAATAAATATAGGCTATGATGAGCGTCTGGATCAGTCAAGGAAAACTTTAATTATCGTTAATATAAAAATAAGAATTTAATGGAGAGTTGGCTCCTATGCAGGTTGCCCTGCTGCGGTCGAAATGTAAGTTACAGCCTCACCTGGCTAGCCTATAATATTAGCAATGTTGCTATTGGATCTGGCTATGTATTTCATTGCATGACCTTTTTCTTCTTTCGGTAGGGGATTTATTTTTCAGAATTTTTACGCAGGATTTTCATAATACAAGGTCGAAGCATGGATTTAGTGCTTCATATATAAAGCATAAAACAAGTTGCTTTTTAGCTAGCTGGCCACTCGTAAACCACTTGCTAAAAATTTATAATACTTTAATATAACATTGATCAAGATAAGTAACAAACATTCAAAGATTATGATCCAATTCCATCTCCTATGACAATGCACTCATCAGCATATTCTTTCTTGGAACTCGAAGGTGGGGGAACTTCTAGTCGTATGTAATCATACATAATCCCTTGAAAAGGACTGCCACCTCGCGGTTGTGTCAGAAAGATAGTGTTATCACCTTGAACAAGTAGTTTTCCAGGTATATCTACATTGTATAGCCAGTAGAGTCCATGAATTCCATGTCTGGCAATGGAATTGTCCCTCCCGAATAGTCCACTTGAAAATAAAGGATTTCCTTTTTGATCATTGATTCGAACCTGCAGATCGAGTTATTCATTTGATTGGTTACAATTTGACAGAAAGACTCACATGGTATCTGTCTATCTGGATTATGGTGTCAAGTCGAAATTTTGGATAACGGATTTATATACCTGCAATTCGGATAAAGTTGCAGATGCAATAGCCACTCTTAATTTATAGGAATTACTCTGATCCACACTATCAAGTTTGAACTTAATTTGCCAAGTGGTTCCTTGGTATTTGCTAGTATCAGTCTTCCTGCGGTGCAAGAGACATTGTTAGCTCATGCTTAGAGAGTCGACAGACTAACAGAAGAATGGAGCTCTTGTATCAGCCTAAAGGCTAACAAATCATTGGAAAGGCCGTGATCAAAATCATAACTAAATGTTTTGAAATCAGATATGATTATAGGAGTTGAAACGAATTGATATTGAAAGAAATTTACCTATTTGCTTGCACAAAGAACCAATCTTTTGTATAGTCACTACTGCCAACTGTGTAAACCAGATCTCCATTAGGATACAATTCCGCATATCTTTCCCATAGTCCATACTGTCTAAACCTGCCAGCAGAATGGTATATATGCTCAAAGCTTAATTCTGAATTATGTCAACGTCTCCCCTCATGGGAAAGCTTTAAAAAAGTGCTGAGGTTCTTCTTAGATGAATCTGTAGCGATATAGGTCACCATCTAGCACAAAGAATAAAGACTAACCTATCAGGATGGTTGATATAAAGTTTGTTGATGTACTTAGGATTAGGATCCGGGACATAAAATTCTGCAGCAGAGCGATCAGGGATGCCTATTTCCCACAAGGTAGGTCCATTTCTTGGAGGTTCATAAATGAGATCACCGACCTCGATATAACCACCTATATTAATTATACTGACATTAAAACGTTTATAAAACCTAGAAAAAAGTAAGAACTTGAACAATTTGCAAAATTTGAAGAATATACAGTACCTGGAGTGATAGTCATGGCAACATTATATCTGTAATCTCCAATAAAACCAGGAACCCATGCATAAAGGCTATAATCACCAGCTCGTATGTCATTAATCAAAAAGTAACCGTTTGCATCTGTCTTGGTCCAAAATTGGTAGTCCTATTAGGAAATAGCAGGCGTCTATATAAGTTTTTTTTGCTCAAAACTAACTTTACATATCTGAAATTTCATTCCCACCATTAGTTCTTGATGAGTTGTATTTCCATCAGATCCTGGGGGGCATGCACTTCGTAGGCTAATTTAGTTACATGAGCAAATGGTAAACTAATGGAAAAATCACCTTGCATTCTCTTTGCCATGACCCTGCATTTCCTGGTGGGGCCAATCCTATGTAAGCGGCATTGGCTGGTATATTGTCATCACTAACATACCTAGACAAATATAATCCCAGAAACTGAGAACATGATTTAATCAATTGGCTGTGCAAGCTATACTACCTAATATAAAGAGAAGTTAATCAATTCATATGGGTTTGATAAAATGTCAGAGAACTAAAGAGTGCATCAAGAAAGTCTGCATGGCTACCTGTCATGCACAAGAAGCCTGCCGCTGACACTGCCCCTGTGGTCCGACTTAGGGAAATCATCTGAAGCAGGAAAAGTGTAAGGCCAGCTCTGTACTTCAACAATCATCTGAAACCCATTAAGTTATTACTGATCATCAGATTTCGACATGCCAGTTTTAAAGTTTATTGTCCAAAAAATTGTCTTCGTTCCTACAAATCCTTGAATTTAACCTGTTCTTTGGCATCCTCCCAAAGTGAAAGCGGGTCATCTTCTCCCTCTATTGCAGAGTTCAGATAGATAAAAACAGGGCCAAAGACTTTCTTCCACGCCTCACCGGCACTGAACTTTGGCACCAAGTCTTCTCCGGAATAATGTGCACTAAGAAATACCTAACCATACCATTTTCATTATGATTGAATTGGTCAAGTAATCATCTTATCGTATAAAGAAGAAAATTACGGATGTAGCAAAAGGGGATAGGGTCTTACAGCAAGGGTCGTGGGGCCAACATGGGAGGTTAAGTTCTGTTTGACAGGTCCACCGGAACGGAACTCGTTGCTGGGTGTGATCATCCAGAATCCTACTGCCGGTTTGTCAGTGCATATCCAGCCATGGACTTGGCTGTCTTTGTTGTCACATGAATATTGGTACTTGTCATCCACCTAATAAGCACATTTGGAGGGATTTCTTTCAGGCAAATTTTCATTCCTTCTGATTGCTTTGTTTTAACAAATTAAGGAGAGAGATTAGATGTTTAAATTATTTTATGCACTGAAAATTATCGCACCTCTCCTTTCATCTCGGGCTCCACGGGGTCAACCAGGAGGACTGCCTCGGGGTAAGCCAGGGCTTGACCTCTTCCTGGCAACCGGTCATCAGGCAGAGGCAGGTATCTTTGTCTATTGTCTGCCATTGCCATGTAGTGAAACCTGTGTCCAGAAACTCTATAGTTAGATGTCTAAAGTGGAGAATTCTTGTCTGATGTCTGAGGAAGTTACAGCCTTACAGGGTGTATAATTATAGTTCAATATATTTATGTTTTCTTTTAGTCACTAAATTGACAAAAAGAAAAAGTGAGAAGTTTATTTTTGTACTTGTCTTTTCTGAGCTTGAAAGCAATTCTGGTTTCAGCGAGGTTAAAACCAGGCCAATCTTTCAGGTGCTCATAAATGGCGTAAGAGTAGAATCCTGAGCAACCACGCAGCACAATGAACCTGAAACATTATGACCATTAGACCTTAACTAAAGGGAAAATGCACGAGACAACATTGCAGGGTAAATATTGGAGCAATAAGGACCTTTTGTCTATATTCAAGGGCACGAGCTTGCCCTCTTGGGAGGCATCCCACGTTCTCGTGAAAGAAACCTCAACTTGATCCTCATTTTCCACTGTAACCTTAAAACTTGTCCCCTTAATCCTGCACAGAGATCAATTCTTGATTGAAACGAACTAACCTGGTGAACCACTAAACTAACTGGATTGACAGGTGAATAGAATTACTGATCATAAACCAAAATTAACTTAAAATGAATCTTACACATCAAATGTGCCAGCAGTCCCAGCAGTTCCTGGAGAATTCCAAACAAGGTCCCAATACCTAAATGTTTATGTTTCCAAATACAAGCACAATGCTTCAAAAACACTGCAAGAATCAGTACCGAAATGAAGAAAAAGAAAGTGAAATTAGAGGGAGCTAAAGATACCCTCTATTGGATTCTTCATTTAGAACTTCTAGCAAGTTGTCAATGCCATTATATTGAATGCCAGTCACAATTCCACCAGGGTTCGATAATGTCAGCTGGAGTATGCCATTGTCTATCACCACCTGCAAAATATAGCAAGAAGATGAAGTCAATCAAAATCCCAACTCCAAAAACTATATCTCAGCTCCTTCATATTCAGAAAAGAAAGACAAGAAATACATGAGTATCTTGAACATGGAGTTGAACCCCAATAAGTGGCATGGTTTTGAAGATTTAAAAAATGTTTTTGGCTGCAGGCTATATTGTGTCAGAGGTCCATGAAGATTATAAGAATCCTTGGCAAATCTTATGCAGCCCAGCTAGGAGTTTAAAAAGGTTTACAAGAATGGGTATGGCATTGGCTTAGTTTCCTTGAACCGGAGATAAAGCATTCTTTTGTCAATTGTTTTATCCTCAACAATCTCTTAACTTGGTCGCCACCGCAGTTTGGTGCCATTAGTTAAAAGCGTGCAAGAGTCGCTATGTGGAGCAGCCAATTTCAAAACGAATTACGGCATCACAATTAATAAATTTTGTTGTTGGGACTATTTTTTGGATGTGTAGTGCTCACTGTAATTGTATTAAAATAATTGAAGTACATTTGCAGTTTATCTTGCGTGATTAGAACATTTCAGTCGGGAATCAGAACTGATTTCCTCTCTTTCTGGGCAATTTCTTGGGGATAAAGTTTGCAAGGGCAAGTGCGGTTCCAACAAGATGAAGGGCCTGTGCTTACGGACTAGCACAGCACGACGTGCCCAATGCCAACAAACGGGCTTATCTCAGGCTAAGGACCACCCAACCCATTTAGAACCAGTAATTATGGGCAAGCTTGAAGAAAGCTAACACTTGCAGCATTTTCCACCCATTTTGGGTTCCATCCTAACGTATGATAGTAAAAATGGATTATGACAAAGAAACAAGAGAAAAAAACAAAAACAGAAAACGTATTTATTTATGACAAAGAAACAATTCATTGTAGCATGCGATGAAATTCGCTCATCATTGGTCATGCAGTTTACTGCTGAAATGCCTGAAATGTCCCGTTTCTTATTGGTGAGTAAAGCATTTTATTGAAGTTTGACCGGAAGATATACATTCAGTATATTCACATAAAACACAGAAACAGTTACATGCAAAAGATTTTCTGGCTGTGGATGATTCTTACTAGCTACTTAATACTGATCCAGTGATCCTTGAAAATGAAAAGGAACTGCTACATGAAGTGATTCTGATTAACTTCTTTCCTCTTAAATAGTTAAACTTGACGTAGGGGACCTTCTAAACGAAGGTAGTCATACATGAATCCTTGGAAAGGGCCATTGCATCTTGGTTGTTTCAAGAAGATGGTGTTATCCCCTTTAACGAGCCGGGTACCTGGTATGTTCACACAGTACAGCATGTAGATCCCATGACTTCCATGTCTTGCTATTGCATTGTCCCTCCCTATCAGTCCAGTTGTAAATAGAGGGCGATTTGTATTTGGATCATTGACCCGAACCTAGAGGTGAAGGAAAATTTTTATAAAAGCAAAGGCTTGATAGTATAGTTTGAAATAAATGAACAAGGATTTTCAATTGCCTCACTCGACACTCATCAATCATGTTGTGTAGCTCTTTACCTGCAATTCAGCTAGAGTGGCAGATGCAAGTGCTACCCGCAATTTGTAGGCACCACTCTCATCTAAATTATCAAGTTTGAACTTGATTTGCCATGTAGTCCCTTGATATGAATTATCGCCTATCTTCCTGGAATTTCCAATCATTATTCTCTAATATTGAGAAAATGACAGATGACATCAAATAAAAACCAATGTTAGAAGCTGTACCTGACAACATGTGCAAAGAACCAATCTCTTCTGTAGTCACTAATGCCAATTGTGTAAACCAAGTCCCCATCAGGATATAATTCTGTATACCTGTCCCACAACCCATACTGCCTAAACCTGAAAGATAAGGTATATGACAACTAAGAATATATTGAGGAAGGAATTTACATAGTTGTGAACTTCTTGGAAAATGCACATCGAATAAGTAAACTGGAGAGAAGATTTCCATAAGAGAAGCCTCCATGCAGGAAGATCTTCTTTCCGAATCTAGTGCAATCATAACATGCACTACACAAGCACGTGAAAAGATTTTTAAAAATACCAAAGGAACTTAATTTTTCACATTCTTGAAATGATGAAGTAAAAGAAATTGGTCCTGCTGACTCCAAAAGCTCAAGTTTATCAGCTAGCAAACCTTTTAAGATTGCAAGAGAGGGTAGCTAACCTGTCAGGATGGTTGACAAAAAGTCTATTCATATACTTTGGATCAGGATCAGGAACGTAGAATTCTGCAGCTGAGCGATCAGGGATGCCTATTTCCCACAATGTGGGTCCATCTCTTGGAGGTTTGTATACAATGTCTCCCATTTCAATGTTACAACCTGTACATTATGTAAAGCATATAATGATCAAGCTAGTCAATTAATGAGCACATCAAAGTATGTAGAAAAATTACCTGAGCTTATGGTAATTATAACTTCATATCGGTAATCTCCTATGAATCCAGGAATCCATGCATAAAGATTATAATCACCAGAGCGTATATTTCTTATGGAGAAAAAGCCATTCTCATCTGCTTTGGTCCAAAATTGGTAGTCCTAATCAGAAGTAAAATAGCAAAATCACTTTCTTGAAGAGTGTAATTGATTGTTTTTGATGGCATTGTTAAGAAAAAAATAAAAGCATAAAGCTTAGATGTAAATAGAAAAGAATTAAAAGACGGAATTGTCAGGATGCAGTTGCATGCTTCATAGCATTATCATACCAGTTCAAGCAATCTTACCTTGCTTTCCATTTGCCATGATCCTGGGTTTCCTGGAGGAGCCAAGCCAACGTATGCTCCACTAGCCATTATATAGTCATCGCTGATATACCTATACAAGCAATAACTAGAATCTTAAAATAATATTTTACCTAAAGCCAACGGAAAGGATAAAAGGAGAGCAGGATCTAATATTTGATTTGATCAACCATACACTAATATGAGTAGATAAAATAAAAGTGAAATGTAATAATAGAAAGCAAACAAAAAGCTTTAGCGGTTCTTATTGTATCAAGTTACATGTCTGCAATTCTTGTGTGGCAACAGACTGTATCGCACTTATAGTTTATATTGTAATTACGGCTATGAGTAATACAATTTTCCTAATAGCGCTCCCATTCAAAGTTTTTCAGGCTAAGTCATGTCTCCCACTCGTGAAGTTACTAAGCTGTGAAAGATGTTTATTTATCTTGCATGCCTACCTGTCTTGGACTAACAGTCTACCCTCTACGTTACCCCGCTGTTCTGACTTCGGGAAATCCTCAGAAGCAGGGAAGCTGTAAGGCCAGCTTTGAACTTCAACCATCATCTGCAGATCAATTACACAATTATTCTTCTCCACAGAATGTCACTACAAAAATTTCAGTCTGTTTAAAGGAAAAATATAGATGGAATTTCCTATAGCAAACCTTGATTTTAGCATCGTCCCACAGCCAGAGTGGGTCATTTCCATAAGCTGCGGAATTGAGATAGATAAAAACAGGGCCAAAAACTTTCTTCCACGGTCCACCAGCTTCAAATCGTGGAACCATGAATTTCCCAGCATAATGTGCACTAAGAAACATCTGTAGATACCATTTGGTTAATAGTTCAAAAATTTTAAGTTGATGAAGATTGAAGTGGATACCAGATTGATGTTGTCTAAGATCAGGGTCAGGAACTTACAGCCAGAGTGGTGGGTCCTACATGTGATGTTAGGTTCTGTTTAAGGGGTCCACCAGATCTGAACTCATCACTAGGTGTGATTTGCCAGAACCCCACAGGTGGGTCAAAGCAGATCCAACCATGGACTCGAAGATCTTTGTTCTCACATGAATACTGGTACTTGTCATCCACCTGCAAATCAAGAACTCATGCTAAAACACGTAAAACTTAACTGAGCTAGGGCTACATATTGTGATTTAATAGGGATAAGCAACATTTAAACTTTGCCACATTGGCGTGAACAAATATTGGAATTTTGGCCTAACACAAGAAAAAAGGGCATGTGAGATGTACCTCTCCTGTTAGCCTCTGATCCATGGGATTGACAAAAAGGACTGCTTCCGGATAAGCCAAAGGTTGGCATCTTCCAGTTGACCGGTCATCAGGGAAGGGCATATATCTTTGCCTGTTATCTGCTATGGCCATGTATTGAAACCTATGATAAATTCAAAAGTCATTCAATCAATCAATTTTTCGCTTAAATTTAATTCACTTGAAACCACACATAAGTGGCTAAAAAGCTCTAATTATGTTTAAATCAACTTGATCTCCCCAAACTGCTATTCTATCCATTTCGTAACCTATCTAGAAGTAGTGACATCCCGTGAACACATCTTAAATTTTATAGTAATAGCAGAGTCAATCACTTGAGACAAAATAAATTGAAAAAAAGTAAGGGTTGTCTATCATTAAACATAACCCTTGATTGGCAGGAAAGGATCCTACAATTGCATTTCTGGAGAAAGCAAAAAGTTTTCAAATTTTCAGATGACATTTTTAGGTTTCTCAAAGAAATCCATTACTGAGCCATAATTAGCCTATTTGATAATGAAGAGCATGCTATGAATTTGTTACTTGTCTTTTCTGAGCTTGAATGTAATTCTGGTCTCTCCAAGCTCAAAACCAGGCCATTCCTTAAAATGCTCATAAATGGCATAGGAGTAAAAGCCAGATGAACCACGAAGCATTATAAACCTGGAAAGAGATAGTCATCATTAATAATTCTGTAGCTGAGACTCTCATTAACAAACCAATGCGTAATTTAAGCAAGGACCTTTTATCGATATTTAGGGGAATGTAATTGCCCTCAAGGGAGGGATCCCAAGTTCTAGTGAATGAGAGCTCGACTTGTTCTTCATTTTGCATCACTACTCGAAAGCTTGTTCCTTGAATCCTGCAAAATAACTCTTATTTCACATTCTAGCATAACCACAATAATAGTATTCTAGGTTTAATAAATCAAGCATGATCAAAATCAAGGCCATTTTTATTTAATCTTAGTGAAAATACATAAGTTGGGAAAATATTTTACGCAAAGAAGCAAAAGTTGTTGAAAAGAAAACCACAGGAAATAATGATGACGAAATTCTTGTGATTGATATATACAAAGAACATTTTTTTATGCAGAGCATGTTGCTAGCCTGAACTAGCTTAACTAGGCAAATGCTAGCCTGAACTAGCTTAACTAGGCAAATCAGTTATATGTATCTTACAGATTCTTGGATCAACCAATTTCCTTTGTTAAAGACATCTAAATGCAGATTCAGAAAACCTATTTGGGCATTCCAAATAGAGGGCGTAAGAGAGAGATTCTTGTATTAAAATCAGGCCGAATGAAATTATGTTATCTCGTGGTTTGCAATATATGGAGAGAAGAGTACAATTCACATACACATCAAATATTCCCTTGCCTCCTATTTCATTCCAATGCAGATCCCAGTACCTACAATCAGAAAAATTCAGTCAAGGGAGAGGAAATGCTGTGGTTTGCTACATATATTTCCCATAAAATCTGTAAGAATCTCAGTAAACAAGGACCATAAGAAAAAAAACTCGCCTCTAAAACTTCTCAACACCTATAAATGTTCTTTCCTTTAATCTACACAGTCTAACTTACCATCTTGATTTATATCCAATTAATCCATGTTTAGGAATCCCTATTAATTAATCATTTTAATTTCTGTTCACTTAATTAGTTCTATATTTACAGATCCTTAACTATCAACAAGCAGAACCAGCTTATCTATAAGCTGTAATATATGCTACATACCCTCTATTAGTTTCCTTGTTTCGAACTTCGAGCAAATTGTCAATACCATTATATTGTATTCCAGTAACAATACCCCCTGGCTTTGATAATGTGACTTGAGCTATGCCATTATCCATCACCACCTGCAAACAATTTGAATTTGCAGAAAAGTTTTAACTTACAATCAAACCAGACCCCATCTGACTGCTAATTTACAAAAGATTTTATTCAATTCACATACTCATGTTTATCAAATCACTAATTCTTGTTCGACCAAAAAAAACACTAATCCTGGAAACCACAGAGAATAACTTACATAACGGTCTTGAATATGCAAACGGACCCCTTGAGGCGGCATGGGACCGCAAGTTGTATCCTGGTTCATGCTCAGTATATCTGAAAAAGAAAAAGAACCCAGCAGGAACACTTTTATGAAATTTCTAAAAATTTATCAGAACAGAGAGAACAAACCAACTAAAAAGGATACAAAACATAGGCTTTGGCTTAGAGACGAAGCAATAAACTGTGTTAGAGTATTAATACTATGAAAGAAGCCTAAGGTAAGCATATAATAATGTCTAAAAATAAATGTAAATGCTGAAAAAAAATAGGATCTTGATCAATGCTACTAGGTTTTACTACTTCCACGTCAAGAATTTACTATTGCCACTCGCTTCATTGAACACGGCTTCAATCAAATCCTTATTCTCAAAATAAATAAAAATCTCCATAGTCATTATGAAACTGAAAGCAACAAACTGTAAATTTTGAATTACCTTGCCTTGCATTTTTATCACGTTTGTTGCAGCCACCACAGTTGCTAAAAAAATCTATGATCCTCTGCAGCGTGCTTGTCATGGACGATCACTCAGTCTGTCAGAAAATCAAGCGGTTGTAAGATCATCGCACGAGAGAGAAACAACAGTGACGGTAGTGATCGGTTGATTGGAGATGCTTTCGGTATAGAAGCGGCCGTAGGCGAGTGGAGAACTAGTGGTTGTTATGGCGGTGCATCGATCCTCAGGTGACAGTTATAGTGGCGGGTAAGATTTTAACCGTTGAAAGCGCGTGATTGATTAGTACGTATATAAATAAGTAATCAATACTAATAAATCTGCTTTTCTTATACGGATTCTGTTACGGTTACCAAAACCGCTGCCGCCTAACAATGGAAACAGGAAAACTGAAAAAGGACTTATTCTTTTTCTTTTTTTTTTTAAAATTGTTACAGCGTTAGAAAAAACAAAAAATCCTCTTTTTCATGCCGAAATAAGTATCTAGAGTCTAGACAAGTCCTTTTGATAAGCCGAATAAAATGTCCTTTTCATCCTGTGACCTTGACCTATCTATTAGAGTTTATACTTTATACGACCCATTGAGAGTATAATTTTCCTTTGTATCCAATCACAAGTTAGTAAGAAAAGCGTTTAACAGGCAATGATACTAATCAGATGCTATCTAGAATCCACTGGCAGATCAGATTATTCAATCTCAGAGAGCCTCCAGCTCGAGGCTCCGGCACTCAGGCAGGAGTTGGAAGTATAGGACCAATCCTTCAAGAACCTATGCACTTCTTGTTCGGGAGCCAGGAGCCAGGAGCCAGGACCCTGCCAACTAGAGCACAGTGATTTGACATTCACGTTACATAGTTGACACAACATAACGGTAAAAAAAAAGGTCTCATCATACTATTTTCGGTACATCTCACATGAATGATTACTACTATTATTAATTATTGTTATAATTTGGAATTACAAAAGATCAGAAGTTCATGTAGTATATAAATTTTTATAAGCCAAGAAACAAATATCGCATGGGGACTGTCAGTATATTACCACAATCTGAATGAATTTGATACAGCAACAATAGTATACGCTCTAGGGATAGTTTGTGATACAGAAATGGAATATGTAGCTCTCAAGCTGATTTACATAAAGCCCAGTGTGTATTCTCTACTCTGCTAATGCACCTGACTGGTCTCTGACTTCTTCTGGAAAAAAAGCGATCCTAATAGAACAGCAATGCCGGTTATTGCAATAGTGAATAGAATACGTCTTCTTGAATATTCAGGTGGCTGCCTTCTGTGTGCACCTTGCTCCCTTTCAGCTGCCCTCACGTCCCTAACAACAGTTCCAAAATCCAAGAATTAAACCCATGCTAATTGGTGTAACAAGATTCTCTTTAGACAAGTCAGGAAACAAAGAGCCAAATTGTGAGTGTTTCCAGAAAACAAAGACTTGTGTATGTGTGGTATGTTCAAACATTGTTACCAAAGATTTTAGGTGTACAATATACTCAAGTTCTTATGCTTTATTCCGCGGTCTCTGCCTAAATGAAGGTGAGTTCCATCCATATCCAGGTAAAATAAACACACGTTAAACCATGCACAATTTCTTGGGTTACAAGGTGTGTATGATTCTCGTGATTGACAGAACAGATTGGAAAAAGGATGACAACCGCATGGCCTTTGCAACCATCACATCTAAAACCATGTTTGCCAGCATAAAACCACAAGAAAGTAAACAATTTTGACTCACTATGTTTATGCAGAATGCAGCTATAAACCCTATTACCCACAGAGAAAGCATTGAATATTTTGCAGAGTAAAATCCTCTGCAGTAACCGCAAGTTCTTAATTTGCTTATAGAATTTGCTAATCTAAATGAAGCAAGGTACGAACTCTTGCCTGCTAGATACTCTGAAGCCAAAAATATAACTACCCAACAGAGGGAAGAAACATACAAAGCTTAAAAATAGAAAAATAATTTGTGCAAATGTGATAACTGATTAATACATCTATCCCAAACATTTGAATTTTGAATGGTAAGTCATCGCATACGTACCTGGAAGATCCTACATTGTTTTCTGCAATACCAGTACACCTACTTTCATGGTTATATCTTTCTCTCAGTCTAATGTATCTGTTACACAGATGACACAGCTCTGTCCGGTTCCCACAAACCTCCTAAACTCACAAAGCAACAGTAATATAGTAAGAGTTCACATGACACATATAATTGGAATCCTTATATGTAGAAAAATGGTTCAGAATTAATACCTGATGCTCAGCCAGATCAATAGCAGGTAATGGAAACTCACAGAACTCACAAGTGACAATCCTCTGCGGGCAATTTTCACCTTTATGGATAGCTAGGATTTCACGTTCCATTGTCTCACTGCAAAGTGAACAGGCCACCTGCTCACACACATATGGCATCAAGAGAATTACAAATGTTAAGACATGCATTATGTCAGATTTGATAAAAGACATGCACTTGCACATTGCAAACAAACACACACAAGTACTATTAAATCAACCAGCAGTAAATTTTGCTAAAAAAAATTCATGGTTGACTGCACACCACCCATTACCATCTATGGTAAAGGACTGACTGGAACTAGAATCTATATAATCCTTTTTATTTCACTTAATAATATTTATTGACAATGAGCACATACACTTAACAAACTCTCATGAGGTTGATCAGTTGTTTCTATCTTTAGCTTTGGAGATAAACCACAAATCCCTCCCCATCCCAGATTTAAATACTATAACCTATTTCTGTTTATTAATCTATACCCACAGGTCACACAATTCATTGCTTCTAGCTCAAGTAGCTAAAGCCATCAAAATGATCGAGAAAGCAGAGAAAGGAAACAAGATAAAAGAATTCATTCATCTGAAAGGAGTAAGAAAAGACCTAAAATCACATACCGGAGCATGGGTGTTTAAGAAATGTTCCTCAGCATGCTTTTTTGGAACCATATCACCACAAACTTTACATTTTTCTAGATTCCGGAAGCAATGAGCAGAATGCAAATCAATGTTTGAAGAAGGTATGGCCCTTTCGCTGAAAAATTAAAAAGAAAAAGGTACTTATAAGACAAGAATTTCCAAAACCATTTACATATTCAAGTAAAAGGACCACCAACCTAATAAACTGGATTAACAAAAGTCATTATTGCAACATAAATCAATTGGCAAGCACTTCGAACTCAAACATAAAATAACACAAGACTAAAAAAATTAATACTAAAATACTGCTATCTTGCATAAAAACAAGGCAATACATATGAACTGCAGCAATCTTTGATCCATAACTCATATTCGTCTTCCTAACCATGAAAGTAAAACACAAAAGCACATTTCAAGGTCCCTTATAAGTGGATTTAAAAATTATTGTCAATGCAAAACCAAAAACTAGCAGAGTGAAAAAGAACTCCATAAGAACTACCAAGAATCATATTGAAATGTTCAAAATGCCTAACGATTGAAGCCTAATATCCATAATTCAATGAATTTTCTGCTATTGAAAAAGGCAACTGCCTTGCTCACATGAACAAAATGCAACACAAACACATAAAAAAAACGATTTTAGGTCCTAACCAACATGGAAACAGTTAATTCAACTAAACTCGGTCCCTTTCCAGCTTGATTTGTTCAACTTAGATTCCTAACCATTTTGTGCATAAATTAATCTACTACCGTGCAAATCCTAAAGAAATCAAGCAGCAAGAACTCCTTCACAACATTAAATTTTCAAAAAAAATTCGAATTTTTCAAGCTCAAAGAAACATGAGCTGAGATCGGAAAGACGATAAAACAATTACTTCGAAAATTCAACGAATTGAAATTAATTCAATAAATGATCATAAAGTATATAATTTTAAGAAAACGTTAGATTAATAAATACCAATGATCGCATATCCGCGTGGTATCGTCCGAAGCGACTGCCATATCGATCCGTTCAAACTCTTCGGCCGACAATAAATAACAATAAATCAATAAAAAATAATTAATTAAAGGGGAAATCGGACAAAGGAAAATTAAAATTAGTGATCAATATTAGTAATTTAACCTGCAAAAAGGCTTGGATTCTCGTCGGAGACTCTCCTCTTTCCTCTTTGTCAAAATTCACTAAAAGAGGAGAAAAATTAAATGAAAAGGAAATTAGAGCGAAGACTCTGAGATAGAGAGTTACTTTGATGACTCCTCTTTTGGTTGAACGAACAACTATAGATGAATGACTCCGGGACCACACCTGGAGTCCACCATTCAGCAATTTCCCCACGCGCCTTTCAATGCGGTGAGTGGAACGATTATTCCCAATTTGGGCCTACGTCAATCCAAGTCTACGGGCTAGATTGAAATTCATAATTGGGCCTTTGGCGATAAGCCCTTCAAACATTAACAACACGATTGCTCAATTCACTTCCTTTAAACAAAAAATCTACAAATTCTTTCATTAGAAGTAAAAAGAAAATTGTAAATAAAATTTCAATCGATCTTAATCTTATATATACTTTTGAAAATAAAAAATAGACAAATAAAATTATTCATTTAAATTTTGAAAATAAAAAATAGACAAAAAACTGTCTAACTCGTGACATATAAATTCAGAAATTGAATATATTTTAAGTATTACTGTATAAGTGTAGATACATTTATAAGTATATAAAATTTTTACTTCAATCCCGAATATGATTAATCTATTGCAATGATCAATTAATAAAGTAGTAATTAACTTAATTAGTTGATTTGGGAAGTGTCCAATATAAGGAATCTTTGGCTATATATATTGCCTAATTGATATATATAGTTAGGTATAGATCTGTCCTCCTATTTTTACCTAACAAATATACTTCTGTTTGGCTTATTAAAATTTAATTGGTGAGCTTCTGCAATTCCAGTATTGTTAGGCTTTCCTTTTGGTAATGCATTATCTTAATAACGCCAATGATCATACAATAATCCCATAATGTTGGCCAATTCAGTCATTTTTATTAGTTTTAGCGCATCATGACATGGTTTTCTATCCCGGGCTGTCTTGCATGAGTAGGAATTAAAAAAAAAAACCCTAAATAATTATAAACATTAATTTGTTAATGAATTAGAAATATTATATTTTTATTTAAATAATAAGAAAAAGAAGAAGAATTGAAGAAAGAGAAATGGTTAGTACCCAAAAAAAAAAGGAAAAAAAATATAACAATTGTACCACTTATTGTGATGTATTCCACATTGGGAATCTTTCTTTCGATTTTTTTTTTGCTACTGATGAACATAAATAAAACTACAGTCTAATCACACCACAACCAGAGCAATCCTCAGCAAGTAACAATTGTTAGCATATTTTCAAATATATACCATGAATTAACCTTTATATAGGATCTTTTATCCCACAAAATCAACAAAATAAGAATTCAATTAACAAGAAAATTAAGACCACTTACCTTGATCCATAACTCTAAACAATTAATTGAATAAAACTACAATTGAATAAAGGATTTGATTTTCTTATATTTTCCCCTTTCTTCCTTCTTCTTTTAGGTTTTCTCTTTCTTCCTTCTTCTTTTAGGTTTTCTCAGATGGATGAGGAAGTATGTACTTTTCTAATAACTTGGATATCAAGTTATCTTATCTTATGTTATGAAGAGATAGAGGAGGGTTTAATCCTTATTTATATATTAAACCCTAGGAATTTAATTCCTTAAACCCAATGTCTATCATATGGGCCTTTTAATAGTAAAGTCAACCCATTACATAAGCCACATTAATGTTTATTAAAAATAAACTAATAATCTCCCACTTGGCCCATGTGATGACTTGAAGATTCAACAACCATAAGTGCGCACCATACATTGAAATTTATCAAGCTATCATCCTTAACTGAAATGAATTAATTGGATCATGGCGGTCACAAATCATATAACAACTTGATCCCTTCCATGTATCACAAAATTAACTCAAGTCAGAATAGCCTTAATTAAGAGTAACCATAATTGAGAAAAACTGTAATCCTCAGCTTTAATATCCTTAAAGACACAATTATTCATCACACAAGCAATACATGTACATAACTTAATGTGGATGATAAGTAATAAGTAAAAACATAAATATAACTTTAAATGAATTCATCTAGTGTCATAACAAACTAAGCAAGTCTTCTTTATATATATATATATATATATATATATGTATATATATACATAGATAAACATAACAAACTATTACGTTAACAAGGACTTATCTTTAATGCCCATACTTTCAACATGGCTAGTGAAAATTTTGGGCGGTAATCCTTTAGTTAACGGATCCGCTATCATCAAGCCAGTACCAATATGCTCAATAGACACTGTATGTTTCTGCACTCCTTCTTTCACAGACAAAATACTTTAAGTCCATGTGTTTAGTACCTTTTGAGTATTTGTCATTCTTAGAGAAGAAGATAGCTGCAGAATTATCACAATAAATTCTCAGTGGCCTAGTTATATTGTCAACAACATAAAGCCATCGAGATGAAGTTCCGCAACCATAATGCATGAATAGTGGCCTTAAAACATGCTACAAATTCAGCGTCCATAGTGGAAGTAGCATGATAAACCACTCTTCCATGATATTGCCCATCCAACCAATAGGAACAAGTAACCCAATGTGGATTTCCTTGAGTCCACACATCCAGCATAGTTTGAATCCGAGTAACCAATCACTTCAAAGTGATCCGATCTCCTGTATGTGAGCATATAATCCTTGGTGTCTTGTAACTACCTAAGGACTTTCTTTGCAGCTTTCCATGATCTATTCCAAGATTACTTTGATATCAACCTAACATTCCCACAGCAAAATTGATATTCGGCCGAGTACATGTCTGAGCATACATCAAACTCCCAACCACTAATGCATAAAGGATAGATTCCATAACCTTTCGTTCTAAGTCATTCTTGGGGCATTGCATTTGACTGAACTTGTCCCCTTTCTAAATTAGAACAATTCCAGCAAAATACTTTTCCATTCTAAATCTCTCTAACACCTTATTGATATAACATTTCTAAAACAATCCTAACAATCCTTGTGATCTATCATTGAATATTTCCATTCCTATCACGTAGGATGCTTCACTCATATCTTTCATTTTAAATTTGTTAGATAAATACATCTTTGCATTATGTAACAGACCTGTATCATTTGCAGCAAGAAGAATGTCATCAACATTTAGGATTAATACAATGAACTTGCTCCCACTGACCTTTATATAGATACACTGATTAACAGTATTTTTTACAAAACCATACAACTTAATGGTATTATTGAACTTAAGATACCACTGTCGAGAAGCTTGTTACAGTCCATATATTGACTTCTTTAACTTACATAACAAGTTTTCTTTCCTGTGGTTGAAAAACCTTCTGGTTGATCCATATAAACTTCTTTCTCTAAGTCATCATTCAGAAAAGTAGCTTTCACATCCATTAATGGAGCTCTAAATCATAATGAGCCACCAAAGCCATAACAATCTTCAAGGAGTCCTTCTTTGAAACTGGAAAGAAGGTTTCCTTATAGTCAATGCCATCATTTCGAGTGTAACATTTGGCAACAAGTCTAGCCTTATACCTTTCAATGTTACCTTTCGAGTCACGTTTGGTTTTGAAGATCCATTTACAATCAACTCGTTTTGAACCTTCAGGTAACTCAACTAGTTGCCAAACTTTGTTGTCATCCATAGATTTCAACTTTTCTTTCATGGCATTCAACCACTTTCTAGAATTATCACATTTTATGGCTTGTTTGAACGAGATTGGATCATCATTAATGCTCAAGTCACATTTATAATCAAGTGAGTAAACTACATAATCTTTTGAAATGGTTGATCTTTTCTACCTTACAGACCTCCTTAATGCCATTTCATGTGATTAATTCATTGTTTGCTCATTTTCGATTTGTGCATCATTTACCGGTTCATCATTTACGTGTTCCACTTATTGATTCGGAACATCATCATCTACATGTTCATTTTGTGGGTTTAGAACATTTATTTGTTGTTTCAATATGTTGTGTGACTGTGATACAACAAATGGAACAACAACTTCAGGAGAAGCACTAGATATAGGGTTTTTCACCCTGAATTTCTTGAACCTTTTGTGGTTCTCCACTCCCACTGAACTGGCCATTTTCAACGAACCGTGCATTTCCAGTCTCAACTATTCTCGTACTATGGTTAGGACAGTAAAATCTGTAACCTTTTGACTTTTCTAGATAGCCAGTGAAATAACCACCAATGGTTCTTGCATCAAGCTTATTTTCATGTGGATTGTATATCCACTACAAAAAAAATTCCATATACCAACGCTAATTTATACTTACGGCCAAAATCCGTAGGTATAGGACATCTATACTGATGGAATTTCCATTCTGTCTGTCAGTATACGTAGGACATTTACCCACACCAATAGCTCTTGTTGGTATAGAGTTATCCTATTCTTACATCTTTTTACTATCCATCAGTATAACCATGTTATAAACCAACAATTGAAGTGGCTACCGTTGGTATAGGCTTGAATGAGAAAACAAAAAGACACTCCCACCTAATTAGGATTTGCAGGTTTTGATTATTTTTTATCATAATTTTATTTATTTCTTTATTTATTTAGATATTAGATTTTACCAACAGTATTTGTTGTTTTGACTGGCGGTATAGACTATTTGTGAAAGTAATTAAAAAAAGAGCGCCAAATTTTCACATGACGCGGGTTTAATTTTTCCATAATGAGATGAATACCAACGGTTTAATTCTCTTTTTCGCCGTTGGTATAAGCCAAAAGAGTTAGGCATTTGTTCCAAAGACAGCAAACTTATCGATGAGAAACCATTTTTCCTATGTACCAGGAAAAAAAAAGAAACCCTTTTCCCCTCTCAGCATTTCTGTCCAACTCCTTTACTGCTTCCATGAATACGGCTCTTCTCCCAGCAAGTCCTTCAACTTTTCTTTTAATCAATTCACCTCTCCCTGAATATCTACAGCTTCAATAGCCCATCGGCAAGAATCAAATCCTTCAAATTTGAGGTGGATATTATTTTTCCCCAATTTATGACCTGTAATGGGTTTAGGGTAAATTTTTCTACGATTTCTAATTGGGTTTCTTTAATTTCTAAGCTTACCTGTCTTCAAATCCTTCCAAAATAGCGTGTCTTCTGCTTTCTCAATCCTGGTAGGCCGGAAAGAAACCCAACAATCCAAGGTAAGATTTTTTTTTGTTCTTCTCAAAACTGTTTTCTTTTTTCTTGTATATACTTTTAATTGTTCTTTCACCGTCAATTGTGTGCCTCTGTAATCTCTTCTCTCCTTGCCTTCAAATAAGAATTGAATCCACGTTCTCTTTGCCCTGTGGGCAAAATAGAGCTTACGTGTAGTAAAGATGCCATGAAAACCAACTTGTTTGTCTGCTTGATTTCTTCATGTAGCTTCAAGTTTGCTTAGTATTTTAATGCTAATGGGTTGGGATTTCAATTGCCCTGTTTCCAAGAATATCTACACCATGTATATGGTCTCCCCACTAACATATTTAGGAACCTTACAATTCTTTTTCATGGAAAATTTTCAAGAGATTTCATCGAAGGCAATCTTTAGTTTCAGGTATTTGTGCCCGCACCCTCTTAATGCTATTTTGTATGCCATTCTTCTTGATCTATAGTTATGCTCCAACTATGTACTTAGATTTGATTCCTAATGACCTTTACCCATTTGTTGTGATGCTTGAACTAGTATACTTGAAAAATGAAAAAGCTACTAGGAAAATTATATTTAACCTTGCGGTTGATTTCAATTTGCAAATGCAAAGAAAAATACTTTAATAGGTATGCATCATCTTCAACAAAATGAAATTGGAACTATTGCCATGAAAAAAAATGTAAGTTATTAGTAGTTGCCTTTATAATATATATACATATATATGTATGTATATATGTATATATAAAATGTGAGCAGGTAAGCTTTTAACCATTTCTTATTCAATTTCTTCAATTTTTTAACCTCTTTGATGCATTCAGGTAGGCACTGCATTAGATATGTTTATTTATCTCTTGACTTAAAGTGTGAAATATTAATTCATCTCCAATTCTCATGACCCGCATCCAGTTTTCCTAGCTTGTATAAGCATAGAAGAAAATGTTTTTGTGATTGTATTGTTTAGCTTATTACTCTCTTTTCTTTGAAGTTAATTCTTCCTTCTATTCCTTCTTCTTCTTCTTCTCATGCTTATCTCACCCTTATGTCAAATTAACGTAAATTTCTAATTTAAAAATCACACAATCTGCTTTTGGATTTGATTACCACAATAATGTAAGCCAACTTTGTAGGAAAAGTAGAGTAGAATTGGAGTCACAGCCATAAAAAGTCTTACTTTGACAGTGTGTTAATATTTGGCTGTCCAAGTTTTGTATTGCTACCTACTCATATTTGGATTATGAGATGGTGTTATATTCCTGCATCAATTATTATACTTTCATGTCTTGATTGGATTTCTGCATTTTATTAGGTAAGTAAATATAAAATCAGATAGGTAAGAATTTATTTTTTATTCATTCGTTCATGTAGTAGGTGGTGATAATGCATTGGGCATACTCGAAGATAATAGCTTCATTAGTAATTCCATATGCCTCTCTGCCAGAAATTCTACTTGATATGGTAGCCCAAGACTTTTTCTTTATTTATGCATTGATTTCATGTAAGTACAGTATCTGAATTTTGTAACCTTTTTGCGTTTAAGATAATATTATGTACAGGCATATCATATGTAGCAGTTGTAGCTCATGTAAGTACAGTATCTGAATTCTGTTTTTGTTAAGAATTTGATTCTTGTTCAGTTTTCTGTTTTTATATCTAATTTGGATAAAATCTTTTATATGCATTTAGAAAGAAAAACTATGATATTGATTATATATGTCCTTTAATACATTTTGAGTTCTCAATTTTCAATAGGAACAAAGTACAAAAAATAGAGAAAATCGTTCAAGATTAGATGAGCCTCACTGTGCAGGAACAAAATCTTTTCCTAGGCTTATTCAAAATATGGTAAATATATTTTCATTTCACATTCAGTCCATTGTATGGGAATTTCATTTAGACACTAAATAAGAACTTCTTTTGTAGACTAAAAAATGAGTGAAACTACTTCTAAAACTGATGATGGTTCATGGAATAATGATGTGTATTTGCAAGTTAAGGGACCAGAGAAAAAAGGATGTGTTTGCTGCATGAGAACGAAATCTACGTCATCTAGTACTAGATCTGGTCCTTCATGTTCACAACCATTAAGGCAATCTGAAGAGGTTCAAGAGTTGAAGGCTGAGGTTGTAGGATTGAAGACAGCATTGCATAATGTCTTATCATTGTTTCAAAGACAATTTCCTAATGAGAATAATGATGAATTAACTCGTATCACTCGCTTAATCAATGGACAAATATCATTTTATATGTTTTAGCCTAATATCTTACTTGTTTTATTGAAATGATGAATCTTACAATCTGATTTCTCTTTTTCTGTTTTAGGTGTGCGAGGTTCTGTTTTATCATTGTTCTTATTTCAAATTTTAAAGTATATTAATCTAAATAAGTTATTTTTGAAACTTGGATTATATATTCTTTTTTGTTTTTTGTTACTTTCTATTTTCTCTTACTTTTTTCCCCTATTATAATTATTTTTAGGTTGCTGATGCTGGTAGTGCTCCAGAAGTCTCACCGCCTGGAAACAATCGGTCTTCTGAGTCAAGTCATCAACCGAATGAAAACGAAAATAGTAAGCTTCTAATGACTCGATGATTTCTCAGCTTTGAATTTGATTTGAATGCATTTTCATTATAGTAAAATGTGGACAATAATTGGGACAACAAAATGACAATGAATGAATGGGCCAGCTAAGATATCTCTGTTACATTTGTTGTATGTTTAGTGTACTTCAAAGCTTTTTAAACTGATAATTGCAACTAGTTTTTTAATCAGGATGTGGATTCATTTGAGACATTCACTTTTAGTCTCTTTGAGTTATGGTGCCTGCTATTGATGGGTTTCATTTCACCTACAACTACATATGCATGCATGACATCTTACATTTTCTTGTTCTTTTTAATTATCAATTTATCAATATGTTTTATAGAAATGTATAATTATGTTCCTCTTTAAGGAACACTAACTATTGCTCTTAATTCTTGATGATTATTGAATTTTGCAGATGATACTCAATGATTGTCATAATGATTGTCAATTTCGAGTTGATGTTTGTCTTCTTTACGTTGGTCAAACAAACTCTATGTTAGATGATATTTGTTTATGTTCTTGGGTTTAGTAATGTGAATTTTCCAAACATATCAAACATTCTATTATGTATGCTTTTATTTAGATTTAGTACTATGACTTTGTAACAACTTAGTTAATGAAAACATTAGCTTGTTAATTTCAAGCTTTATTTGTAATGTAATTTTACTTTTTGCTCAAATTTTGGCATTTTAATGTGATGATTTTATTTTATATACATGAATAATTATATTTAGGAAAAAATATTTTAATATTATCTTTGTTAACCTAAAAAATAATTCAATATTAATTTTTTTTTACTAATGGCATATTATTCCTCTATACCAACGAAAAATTCAACTAATTAATAGATTGATTATAGTCTACACCAATGGAAAAATAGTAATGATATTGTTGGTGTTAAGTTATAGCAATAGGTGATCTGTCGGTATAAGTGGTTTAAAAAAGATATACTAACGGAAAATTGTGTTGGTATAATCTTATACTGACAACTTATGCCGTTGGTATAGTCATCCAAATTAAATTAGGCTGATCAGGTATATACCGACGGCAAATTAATTACTTACGGAAAATGTCCGTTGGTATATGTCAAAAATCAATTCCGATGGCAACATAATTCGTGGATATAGATCTATACCGGCGGAGCCTTTACCTACGGTTTATTCACTGTCGGAATAGTATAAATGACCGTCGGTATAACTATTTGGCACCTATACCAACAGTTTTTTAATTTATAGTTACGAATTTCTTGCCGTTACTATATGGCATTTTTTTTGTAGTGATCCTTACTTTTGCTGGGCAACCCCAACATGCAAATGCTTCAAACTAGGTTTCTTTCCTATCCACAGTTCATAAGGAGTCTTAGGAACTGCCTTACTAAGAACCCTATTAAGCAGATATGTAGTAGTCTTTAATGCATGCATCCATAATGATCTGGGTACAGTACTATAACTCATCATAGTCCTAACCATATCCATAAGAGTACGATTCCGCCTTTCAGCTATACCATTTTGTTATGATGTATCGGGCATTGCATACTGTGTACATATGCCCTTACTTTCAAGGAACCTTACAAATGGACCTGGATATTTTCCACTCTTATCATATTTTCCACAATATTCACCACCTATATCTGACCTCACAACTTTTACCTTTCTATCTAATTGCCTTTCTACTTCATCAATAAATACTTTAAGGACATCCATTAATTGATACTTTTCATGCAGAAGATATATGTAACTATACTGTGAGTAATCATTAATAAAGCTGATAAAGTATATTTCACCATTCCATAATGGAGTGTCAAAAGGACCATAAATGTCAGTATGTATCAACTCAAGGAGTTAACTACTTCTTGTGGCTGGATTCTTTGATATGTGAGTGGTTTGCTTTCCTTTAATGTAATCTACACATACATCCCAATTAGCAAAATCTAAGTGAGGTAAGATATCACTTTTCACTAACTTCACAAATCCCTTCTTTGGATATGTGAACTAATCATTGATGCCACAAGAAAGCATAGTGTTCATCATGTGCACTATGTTTACTACCTATATTGTGATCAACATGAAATAGAGATTCAACAAAATTAACATCAAGATTGAAACGATATAAACCATCAATCAAAGTATCAAATCCATAAAAGTACTTTTGTTTACATAATGAAAAAATACCGTTTCCAATCTTAAAGTTAAAACTTAAATCATCCAACTTCCAACAGAAACTAAATTCCTAGCACTTTCAAGAACATAAAGACACTTTTTAAGATTTAGGTGACAACCACGGTCAAAAAGTTGAAAGATATGAAAAGAGGAAACTATATATTTCATCTGGGAAATTAATTTTATTGAAGTCAGGTTCGGGGCCTGGCCATTCTAGGGATATTGCGCAAGGTCCCCCTCAAATTTTCCAATTCCAAGCTTCCCTTTAAACGATGTTTTGAATTTGCAGTTGTGCGAGAAGACGGTGCTGATGATAAATGGAGATTCGAAAGGAAAAAAAAAGAAAAGAAAAGGGGGTGCACTTAAGTTAATTAATTAGTTTTGCTTAAAGAAAATAAAAGTGTAAAACGTGAAAGATATAATATATATATATATATATATATATATATATGTTATCCATGGTCATATCAAATCATCAAAATTAAAAGAGTAAAAGTTGAAATTATTTCTAGTCAATTGTGGTATGCGAATATCATTATTCATTATGCTGCAACACAAATTGTACTTTCAACTTGCTATTACGAAATTAATCGCTCAAAATCAATATTTATCACCGATCACAGATAAGATGGTTGTTTTACAACTGTTTAGTTAATTAATTAATGAGGTTCATAGCTCAATAGCAATGCTAGAATGTCCAATTTGATCCTTAAACTTGTCAATTTTTGACAATTTTTACCTCAAACTCTTAATTTTGTTAATTAAACTTACCAAAATTAATACAATGTAACTCCTAATATTGATGTAGGATACTTAGAACCAAGGACAGAGCCAGGAATAAAATTGAGGGGGGGCGCCAATTAAAGGTTTTTTTTTTTTTGGCTTAGCGTGACTTAAATTAAAAAATTAATTAAATATGTTAATAGTTTGTTTGGTCAAATAGTATTAATAATTTATTACTATTCATATTTATATTATTAATTGTGTAAAAAATTTTGCAACATGGAGGGAAAGAAGAAAAAGTTGTTGAAAGTAAAAAACATGTTTATCAAAAATAAGTAAAAAGTTTCTTTTAAATTTGTAATATAGATAATCAAAAGTTGAATGCAAAGTTTAGAAACTTTATTGCAAATTTAAAAAATAAATCAATATGTTAAACTCAATACAAATTTTATAAAATATGGGGATCTAAGAGGGCAAGCAGAGATTTATATAAGATAATTTAGAAAACTCTTAAGGGCGTAATTATATTTTTATCAAATTCGGGCGTGGTTTTTTTTTTTTTTTTTTTTTGGGGGGGGGGGGGGTGGATGGGGTGGGGGGGAGACAAATTAATAGACATTTGAAAGAAAACAAAGAAAAATAATAGGGAGCCAAATGAAATTTTGCCAAAGTTAGGGGGCCATGGCCCCCTTCGCCTAACCCTGGCTTCGTAGGCTTTTCAAATTACACCATGTTAACACCAAAATTGACAAAATTAAATGTTCAAAATGAAAATGATCAAAAACTATTAGTTCGAGGGTCAAACTACTAGTTATTTAGTTAAAAAGCAACATAAGATTCGCTTTATTTATTGTAGATGTAGATATGTATGGGTAAATATTAGATGAATGAATAACTCATTAATTTCTTATTTCATCTTAAATTAAATAAATTGATAAAATTTGATATATATATATATATATATGAGGAAAAGTGAAATGGAAATAATGGTATATTTTGAAGGAAAGCCTCATATATATCACGCATATGCTAGTAGAGTGTTAAACTATTAATTTCAATGATCGGGGTTGAGGATTTAAATTTTGATAATTTTAAACATATTAATCACTCTGCCACATGCGCTGGATGTAATACAACACGCTGTTTAAAAAATATAAAAAAATAATAAAATAATAAAAATTTTAGAAAAACAAACTAAGCTAACATAGGGTAACTTTCAAATTAAATTATATGAAATTAGATGATAATTAAACTATTTTTTTCAAAATAATATAGTAATGATTAGTGAATTATGATGAAAGTATAATTGGTTAATTACTATAATCATTTAATAAATATAAAAATTTAGTAATATAAATTTTGATCATTGATTAAATGAAAGTACATTAATCATCCTTGGGTTAACTAGCGAATAGGTTCACCTATTTTCGAGTAGTGGAGAAATTTCTTACTCTATTGAGATTCTATTATTACATATCAAATTCTTCTTAATAACAAAAAAATTGACCTTAACTAATATAAAATTAACCATATAAACTAGCCTTAAAATATCATCGTTTTTTATTTTTGGGCCACAATTTAAAATATCATCGTTACTCACTAATTGTCTATTAATATTTGATATAAGTCCAAATTAGTAAACACATGTCAAATAATTATGGATTAAATTTGTCAAATTATTTCAATTAATCAAGCAATACTACTTTCATTATAGATGTTGATAATTGGAGTATAACAATTAGATACACGCACTTGGACACAAATATATAATTATGGATTTATTTGATTAAAAAATAAAAATTAAATAATGAAAAAAGGGAAAGTAAATAAAAAAATTAAATGAAGTTAAAAAACAAAAAATAACAAAAATTTAACTTAACCTACTCCTAAAGAAAAAAAGTAAAAAAAAAAAGAAAAGAGAATAAGAAAAAGAAAATTAATTAAGAAAAAAAGAAATTAGATATTAGAAATTAGAAATAAAAAAAGGGAGAGTAATTGGGGTGATGTGGCAATCCCAATTGCTTTGATTGAACGGATAACTTTCAAAAGAGAACTAGAAGTTGTCCGAATTTTGCCCCGAGACATAAAAATATAATTGAAATTAAAAACATATTAAAGGTTTTTAGAGGATATTTAGTATTAAACTAAAGATATAGGATAAATATAAAGTCAATTTTCTTTTATTAAACTAAAAGTATAGGATAAATAGAAAGTCAATTTTCTTTCTTTAATTGTTATATAATATTCTCTCATTCTTCTAAAAAATATATAGTTACAAACAATTTTTATTTTTTTGTTATTATAAAATTAACCCCATAAATTAATCTCTTATTTATTAATTCTCATATAAACATTGAACTCACCAAATAAAAATTCAACACTTGAGATAAAAAATGTACCATATGACTAATTTTTTTATTTATATTCATAAATATACAATTGATGATTCTTCGAAGCATTAATTATGACCTTAATTGACCTAATTAAAGTAAGTTATTAAAAAAATTTTAATTTTATATATTTCACTTTTACTTAAAAATATATAAATCAAATATTAAAGTTTTGTCAATAATTATATTATTACCTTAATTTTGTATGGGGCTAAAAATTTTTTAAACGAAATTAGAATATTTTAATAAAATTTAATAGCTTTTGTTAATTATTATATTAATAGTTTTATTAGTACTTCATTTATACGATTTTTTTTTGCAACAATACTTCATTTATCAAATAAATTATAAAATTATTTAAATTTTATCATTAATAATAATAATAATAGTAGTAGTAGTAGTAGTAGTAGTTTAGATAACAATTAATCATCTTAATGAATCACCAAACCAATTATAAAACCAACCTTACCATTCTCTAATTATCCATCAAATACTCCATTAATAACCAAATAATCCCTCAAACTTTCCAAATTAATCCAAAAACAACATTAAAAAAATTCATAATTACTCATTGAATACAATCTAATAACTATATTTACTAAATTAACCCCAAAAATAACTTTGAAATCCCATAATCACCTCTAAAACATCCTTAATAATCAATTTACCTTACATTAATACCATAAATATAATTTATTTCATCAAAATTAATATCCAAATAAGTCTCATTTATTACTAAATTGTCACCAAATTGAACACTTCACAACAAGTTATACATTTAATTCTCCAATTTTCTTCAATGGTAGAAGGAGATAACTTTCATATATAGCACTCCTTCTGTTACTATTTAAGTGTCATTTTTTCGTTAAATCATCTTAACTTTGATCATTAATTATTCAAAAATATATTTTGAAAAGTTAAGATTTGTATTTTGAGGTTTTATTTTTAAAAAATTTATAATTTTATAATTTTATTATAAATAATAATCAAAATTGAAATAATTTAACCATAAGATAATAATTAAATGATAACAGAGGAGGAGGGAGTATATAAAAATATAAAAGTATAGAGAGTAATCATGTAAAAGTACATTTTGTTTCAAAATATTGTTCAATTGGTTTGGCAATAATCGTGGGAAAAGAGCCTCGGAGGGGGAGCCACAGCCACAGCCACAGGCGTTGCGAAAATTAAGAAACATCATGCCTTCACCCTTCCATCGCTGCTTTCTAAAAGAGGCCAAATCTTAAAAGATTAGCCTGCCATAAACATCAAACACAACAAAAACAAGTTTAGTAATTTTCAAATGAGAAAAATGACTTGTCTATCTTAAGAAAAGCAAGTCTTCCCACTCCTTTTTTTTTTTGTTTTTGGATTAAAGCAATTTAGAGACATGATGGGAAATCGCCTTTTCCTTGGTCCATGCACTCATATATCATTTGGCTGATGATTGACACTTGTCCTTACTTTTTAGATGGAAGCATGGGAAAATTATATTATAATTCTAATTCTAATCTAATCCACCCCTTTAAATTATTTTCTCATCCTTGATTCCATTGGTCATTTCTCAAACCGGCATCAATTTTTTAATGAACTTGCCGTACGTACTTCACGTGGGTTCGACCTATCAGAGTTCGAGCTGAGGAGCAGTCTCCGAACCCTAGACAGTAAGCTCTGTTAACAAAATAGCCCTCTAATTGATTTACCGGCCAAGACCTGAAAATGCATGAAATTCTCAACAAAAGATTTTAACAAGTTGTACATAAAAAAAAAAAAATTCATTTTCTAAGGCTTTCAAACAATCTTTTGCGCGGCCATTGGCAAACTTTTCATGTGCTTCTTTTTTTTTCTGGCTCTGATTCAAAGAAGTTTATGTTTCTCTTTTGCTACATATTGGAGACTGATATAAATTCCATGGAGGGCTGAGCATGGGCATGGGAAGAAGGTCCCTAGACTGGCGTCTTCGTATTTCGCTCCCGTGATCACAGATTTTTGTTCATGGCATATGGAAATGGACATCAACCTAGAGCATAATGACTAGCTAGCTGCTAATCAGATATTTAAAATTAATTATAGCCAAAGTAGTTGAGAAGAATCCTAGGATTGTGTTTTGTGCGCATCTTAGCATCACATGGCTTTTACAGACTTAGTGGAAGACATTATCATATAATCCGGGTTCGGATGATATCAGTTCGGGTCAATACATATAATTATACATGGATTATAATAAAAAAAATTTTAATGATAAGTATATATAAATTAAACATGTTTTTTAGTTTTTCTCTAAAAGATAAGGCTTTTTTTCCCATTACGTGGGTTAGGGCTTATTTAATTAAGACCCTGAATTAATTAAGATAGCGTGACAGGAAACTACTATTTAAGGAAAAAACAAAAGTTCAATGTGATTGCTGAAAATTATTAAAGCCTACTTTCTTTATTTTTTTTTTCCTCCGTTACCACCTTCCTCTGTTTAATGAATCATATATATTAGGTGAATTTTTTTATAACTTATGCAACTAAATTCACATTCTTTAATTATATACAACTTGAACATAATTAATTAAATAAGTACAAAGCATAACTATAGTAATGCATTAATATTTAACATGTTCCAAAAGTAAACGTAGATGGTATTGTTTTAAGCCACTGCGGTGACATTATCTGGCCTAGGTGAACCTGAATTTATCATTATTTTATTGAGTTTAAAATTCTAAATTTGCGATCCAACGCAACTTGCATTACCTTTCCCGGCATAGGACATTGCACTGTTGACTAATTGCCGCAAGTGATGGATCTCCCCATGGTTATATATTGACAAGATGATGGTCATCATCATCATCATCCAGAAAAGGCAACTTAAATTTTATGATGCAGTTTTTTTTTTTTTTAATCAAGCCAGTTGAACCAAAAATAAAGAAAATAATGATCGAATGATCCATGTTTAATTAACTAAACCATTTTTTAATGAAGATCCTCCATTTTGCTTTCTTATTTTAAGTGGTCTCGCAACTACCACATGATCTTTTTGAAGACGCTACAATCTACAGAAGATATATATGTATAATGTGTGTGTACTTGTTTATGTCATATGAAAAAAGAAAACACCCATTGTCCTGCCCTTTCAATAATGTAATCATCTTTTTTTCTTTTAACATTATATTAGCTTCGAATATATAGATCTATATATATATATATATATATATATATATATATATAAACAAGTTAGAAACAATGTCTAGACAGACTAATACGTTTAGCTTGCATATTCGCATATATTTTAGCAGAAGAAAACTAGGAGATTAATTTTCAAATATTCTCCCGATATTTAAATGTAAAAAAAAAATTCCACATTAGAAAATTACAAATATAGTATTAGTGTGTATAAATATATTTATATATATATATATATATATATATATCGTATAACAACTATATAAAAGTAAAGGATAAATTAGCATGGGCCCCCCCAATTGGTTGCCCCCACTCAATTTTTTTTTTTTACTTCTATGGTTATTACATGTTTTAAATTTACCTTTTTTCTTTTTCTTTTTTTATTTTGTTTAGGTTTTTTATATTGTCCTTTATTTTTAAGTGATATTTTTCCTCTTTAATGGGCCCACAAAATAATTTTGACTTCTTTTTTTAACTTCAAGAAACTTCTTTTATATTATATATCTTATTAAAATTTATTTATTATTATAGAATTTATTATTTGATATTTTTTTTTATCTATTGGTTAATCAATATTTTAAATTATATATATTGGATTTATATAATTATACTTATTAGTTAATTGACAATATTTTTTATAGTTTTATTTTTTTGACATGAAATTAAGTCATACATTTTTAGGTAAACTTTTGTATCATGTCAGATTTTAAGATTTACTATTTAAGATTTTAAATTTTAGGTTTGATGTACAATATAAAAACTTATAGAATTTCTAAATATATCTCAAAAATTTTTTAATTGTAATTTAAAAATTTTAAAAATGATCACAAGGCGAAGTTCGGGCAAATTCTAGTATATATAAAAGTCACAAGGCATACTAAATATGCACAAAATAAGCATATAATTAAAGAGCAAATTTTTCGATTTTCATAATTTGCATTCAAAAGTTTGAACAGAGAAATAAGTGATTTGAACTTGAAATCTCATTTTGAAAGTAAGGTGCATAGTCATCAAGTTCAAGTATATATATAAGTTTCTAATAGGTTGACGGTTGATTATGACAACATATGCCCATCGATCATTTCTGTCGTTTTACATAATCTTAATTATATTTTATACAGACAGCTGGATTCATGATCTTCAAATTTTAAATCACACAAAAGCAACTTATACTAATTAATATTCCATTGGATTCAACTCCAAATTTAACAAATTTGTGCATACCAAGAAAGAGGATCATCAATACCTTCAAGGATTCAACCCTACCTTTTATATAGGTTCACCATCCTTCCTTCTATATTTATATTTTTAAGAGATTCACATATCTTTTCACCCCTTTCATAGAGGTAGAAGCAATAACTTACCCTCCATTGGCATTGAAAACTTTAACGCAACAAGCATGTGATCTATCTAATTAATAAAAAGTGTAGGAGAATATATAAATATATATATATATATAATTATTATTACAAATCAATGAGAACAAACATATTAAACATTGTCATTGATATGGTAACTCAAAACCCTACTCGATATATAATTTCCTCATGTTGTCAAAGTTAAAACTCTACAAAAATTGGTACACACATAATTTACTTTTATAGATAATGATTCAATAAAAGCTTAAATAACATAATTAATCAGTTTGCTTATAATAATAGTAGTAATCAAGAAATCAACAAGAGACCGTAGATTTTCCTTTTGTAGTATATACTACTACTTATTATAATGAATTAATGATAACAAATTAATGCTACTTGTAATTAATAACAAATTAATGCTACTTGTAATGATCTCCATCTTATCTACAGGAGCAATAGCAACGGAACTCGCAATCTTTACACATTTCCCAACGCAAGTAGTATTCTTGATGGAAGAGTACCTTCGAATATGTGTGCAACTTCGTGCAGAATATTGCTAAATTTAATGCTTTAATTTAATTGATCGGAAGATACCGGTGACTTTCAGATAAGCTGATATGGCTTGACGGTGCTACAACCTGGGAACTTGCTTTGTCAGGAAATTTAAGGAAAAACACAAAGGATCAGGTGCCTGCACTCATAGTTTCTTGCCAATAAAAATGGAAAAAATGAATACAAATAAATAAAGGGATGAAGATAACATATTCGAGGATTATTTGGGGGCAACAAGTTCTAAAGTTTTTGGATATTTTCGCCCATAAAACTGGGAGTTTTTGAGTGCTTGCCGCGCACGGTCTCCAATTTCCAAATTAGGAAACCTTAAAAACTTTCAAAAAGGCAAGCAAGTTCCCATTATGTACAATTTTTTTGACACGTGGGGTACTACTCGGGTCAGCCAGTTTAATGACCCAAATCTCCCTGGCCCCATCGCCTTCATTGCCAGGAATGTCCCTGCTTCTCTCCCTGAAATGACGATGATATCCCTAGGAAGAATATATAATTGACGAGTGGTTTTCCACGTAGAGACAGGGTAGCATCATCGTAGGAAATGACAGCCACAGCCATCGCAAATTATGATTTTGATTGCCCTCTCAAATCTTTTCAAGTGAAATTACATGTTCCCATCTTCCTTTTTCATGACTAGGCCTTTGATTTGACTTAAACTAAATTGGAACAGTACCAAATTCCACTATCATGGTTGTTAGGTATGTGTGTGTGTGTTTTTTTTCCCACATTTTGGTTTTTTAACACTAATTTTGTTTAAAAATTTCTAATGTGGTGGGCTAGGTACCAAAGGAGTTGCTTTAATTGGATGATCTATGCTTAATTAGGAAGACATGTATTGTGGCTTGACAAGTTGGACAAATAAATACAAACTTATGTTTTACCCATTTTAAGAAAGCTTTCTTTGATGAGGTTTTTTTTTTTTTGAACTTTTAGCCCTTTTTGTGAGGAGCAGCTCAAAGCTTGGTTGGATTAAACTGTTGGGAATTTTGTTTGATGTCACCCAATGAATTGAACGGATTCAACATATTGTCTTATATATAGGAGAGGAGGGTCACGGATTTGCTATAAATTTAGCCAACAGTAAACAGTATGTCCAACAAATTCAAGACACATCCATAATCATCAATATCTCCCACAAAAATTGACTATAAACATAATAGACCTAGAGATCAAAATCATTAACCTAATTTCTAGAGATTGACTAACTAGTGGTTTGCAGTTCAAAATCAATCATTGTTTTGGTTATTTGGTTAACCTTAATCGTTAGCTTGTTATCCTTTTTATATCAAATGGTTTAAGATCATTAATTGTTGTCATAAACAAAGCCTTCTTAATTAATTGATCATAATAAACATTTTTTAGTATGCATCACTTAAATGTCTTTAATATTAATCAACAATCAACTTGATTTAAAATTAGTTTTTTATTTCTCTACCTTCTTTTAATTCGCCTCCTAACTTCACAGTAGTCTAAATATATATATATATATATACACACGCAAAGACAATCTTATTTAATCCACCACTTTTACCTCATCTGACCTGATGCAAATTTAATATGATATTTATTGTAATAAGATTTATATCAGATGAAATAAAATAGTGGGAAAAAAATGATGAGTCAAGCAGTATAACTTATACACACACATATATATATATATATATAATTCTAATGAATATAATTATTTGAATTTCACTTTCACTTTCACTTGAAATTAGAGATGATTAGGGGCTATTATACTATAAACCATTTATGGCAGCAGAAGATCATAATAAAATAACCAAATAAAATTTGATTCATTAATCCACGTTTTAAACACCAAAAAAGTTTGAAGATTAGCTAGCTAGCTAATACCAAATAAGATGGAGAATAAAAGAAAAACTGCAAGCGAATTGACTAATTGTTTCTAAGCTGAATACGTTATGGTACATACTAATACCAATAATACTAGGATTTACATTTGTTGCATTTCCACGCAATGTTTTATTAGTGGTGGTGAAAAAAAAAACATAAGATAATGAGGTGGTTGTCCTTCTTGACAAAGACAACCTCCTCTCGAGGGCTGTCACTTTAGCCCAGCTCTTTCCCACAGCCAGCCGCATTGGGGGACACAACGGCCATTAAGGGACATAAATTTGAAATTTGATTTAAAAAAAGGCAAAATTTCACCAAAATAGGAAATAAGGGTACAGACACACGCGTCGGTCATCTATACGAGGGACGGCTCTTTTTCCCCAAATCAAAGCGATATAAAATATTCTTTCGACTCCTGATTGGTCCACGTGCCCTTAGTCCAATCGAAAACCTCTAGCGGTTTTCTAGACCAAAACCGCCTCTTCATAAAACTTTCCTTATATAGATGGTTTCGGCTGATGATAGTCAAGACCAAAACGACGTCTCTGAAACCTCGGTTTGTCTCCTTTCTCCCGTTTCTCACTTCCTCTCTAAGTAAGTTTATTTCCCCTTTTCTTTTCAAAAATAGAAAGCCAGAGAGAAAAAGGAAAAAAAAAAAAACTTTGTTTCTTTTTTTTTGTTTTTTCTTATTTTTGGCTGAGCTTTTTATAATTATTGTTCTCTCCTCTCAGTCTCCCCTTTTATCGAACATCGAGAGTTTTAATCTTTTTTCCGTTTTTCTTTTTCTTTTTCTTTTTTTTTTATTTGGTTTGGAAAAGAGAAGATTAGTTGTTGATAAGTGCTAAGCAGCCAAGGCTATGGGGAGAGGGAAAATAGTGATAAGGAGGATCGATAACTCGACGAGCAGACAAGTGACGTTCTCGAAGCGAAGGAACGGATTGTTGAAGAAAGCGAAGGAGCTCGCGATCTTGTGCGATGCTGAAGTTGGAGTAATGATCTTCTCCAGCACCGGAAAGCTCTACGATTTTGCTAGCTCCAGGTCCTTTTAAGATCGATCTCTTTATCAATCATGTTTGTTTTTTTTTTTTCGTTCTGAAATAAATTATTCTCTTAACTATCATAATATTTTGTGACTCATGACTTAGCTACTAATTGCTTTTCATGGATGAGATTTGTTTGTTTTTTTCAGATAAATTTTGTTATTAATGTGACAATAAAACGAGAGCTTATAAATGTGAAAGATAGTAACGAAATTTGAATGCAAGTTTTAATTTTATGATTTTATGATTGAACAAAGTCATCGGTTAGCTGCGCATTTAGTTAGAGTTTGGCTTTGATTGTTCATCGTCGATTTGATGTCATTTAGGATCTGGTTGAGCTCTTAGAACGTTAGAGACTTAGAGTAGCTGGTTTCGTAACTTTCGAGTATTATTTAGGGAGAAATATGGTAATTTGGGTTGGAATTTTCTAGCCATGGCATGACGGAAGCAGTCGCCGTACAAGTAGAGTATTAATATATAATTTGAGAAATTAAAGTTTCTGAAATTTCTAGCTTGGTTGATTGGAATTCTAATTGTTAGAAGAATTCTAGCTTTGCTTTAGTAATTGGTAGAGCATAGTAAGGGACGTAATTAGTCATGGTTAAAATTGAAAATTAATTAAAATGTCCGTTTTTCACCAAAGAAATTAAATGGGGGTTGGTTGAATCATGAATGCCGCCTCTATATATATATATAATAAACACAGTTACGCGTAGAATCTGTATCCGCTGAAATGACATTTGTTTGTACAAAGTACTTAAAGCAAATTCCTATCCCTTTGAAATGACCTTTTCTGCAACCAGTTACTGGCCTTTTAGCTTGGTTGCAGTTCCTTGCTATTTTATTTACAAAATTCATCTTTCTAAAAATGAAAAATACTAAAAAAGAAGCCTCGGATTGTAGGGAATGGCATATGTAGCACAAATATGTAAGTGCTTTAATTTAATAACTGATAGGAAGACCTTTGAATTTGGGTGAAAAGGTCAGGTTAGGGAAAGCTCAAAGCCCCACATATCCAAGGCCCCAAAATGAAAAAGAAATTGAAAAACAAAAAAAAAGGGAAGAAGGAGGAAAGAGTAGATAATGGTGTCAAGAGTGCTAGTGAGTGGGGACTATACAAGTACTATATGTATATGGAAATTATTTTATAGTAACTAGAACTGAATTAGCCACAACTTAATTAGCACTTGTGTGTGTATATATATATATATATAATCCAAAATACGATAATTAAACTGCCCAAAATTTTTGTATCTAAAAAATGTATATACAACTTGAAGGGATATATATAGATACATAATAATATGTTAATAGTGAATCAAACAGCTAGCTTTACATATATAAGACATAATCAAAGAGCTTTATTTGCCTTGATATATCTGGGAAAAACATAGCTAGATATTTATAATATATTATCTAATAAATCAAAGTACTGTTTTATTTCTTAATAAAACTTAAGGACTTAATTGAAACCAAAGGTTAATAATATGCAAAGAATTAAAAGATCATTGATTGAGGACAACTTTAAGATACAACCTCTACATACAAAATATAAATTAAATGCTTATATATAAGCATTAGTAATATTGGTTTATCGGTATAAAAAATGGTAATAATATTGGTTTATTAATTTGTTTCCCTTTTATTAAATAGAATATGCATCTAATTTAGAGTTTCAATATGAATAGTAAAGAGGCTGGATAGTAGTTATTTGTAGTTAAAAAGTTTTTGCTAGCAAAAAATGGGACTGGTGTGGCAAGTTGATTAATTATCTATGGATGAGATACGATTTGAACATATACATAGATCATAACTGATCATATGCCTATGTTCAAAGTCTCGAGTGTCGTAGAGGATGATAATTGCCAGTGATTATGATAATGGCACACCGAGTGAAGCTGCTTGTGGTTGTTTGGTCATGTGAAGAGATAGCCAAAGCAAGTCTGGGTATATCAAGAGGACTCTGCGTTTGCTTTGGTGTGGAGGAGATTGAAAAATCATTTTGGTTGAGTATTTTAAATTAGAAGCTAGAGAAATTATAATTATAATTATAATTATAAGGTGGGGAGGAGGAAAAGAGGGCGATTGAAATTGTTCTAACTGTAATTAAGAGGCTGGTATATATCTAAACAATTACTTTTTAGATATAACTATTTCTTCCCCTCATGAATAATGTTTTTTTTCCCATATTAAACATCCTTCATGTTTCTATGATTGCATTGCAAGTGTTTTGAACTTTGAAATATCTTTTCAGGAACCATTAGGCTATTTCGCGCGATATATATACTTCGATATTAATTATTCACCAAGCTAAATCAATGTCAACAATTCATAATTGAGAGTTAATGTTATGTTTGTAGAAGCTTAAAATGTTACTAATTTGCATCAATAATGATACTATATTTTAAAATGATATATGTTTTCCTAGAACAAGGTAACTAGTGCTAGAAGGTTGTCGGCAAAATCCAAAACTATAATAAGCAATGAAATAGGATAAAAATTTTGTAAATTTTCATAGGTTTAAATACAGGTTTACAATTAAAATTACAAAACAAAAACTAATTAAGATGATTGTTTCTGCACTACCCTATGACAAATAGTCTATCACATTTTGTAGAGCAACAGTATAATAATAATAATAATAATAATAATAATAATAATAATAATAATAATAAAGCATAAAATAAGCTTTTACTTTTTTTTTTTGAAAAGCAAAGAAGTTTTATTAGTGAGAAACTCTTAGAAAGTACATATCAGAAGCAATAGAAACACCTCTGACAAAACAAGAGATTAATCAAAAACTTGCAAACAGTCCATTTCTCTTCCAACACCGTCCTTAGCAAGATGATCAGCCATAGAATTGCATTCTCTATGAATGTGATAAATATCCCACTCTGTTATATTTCTTTTGATAGCTTTTACTATTTAATTAAAGCAATAAAAACCTTATTAAGAAAGTATTTAAATAGAACTTATAATTTGATGATTAATTGACTTTTTAAACATATGTAAATATAACACGTTAAGGAGTAAGGCTCTAGGTTTTTGTACGTAATATACTTTAAATATGATTGATTAGAAAATATATATATATATATATATATATATATATAAAACTGTATTACCTTATCAATATCATTATAGAAAAACCAGAAAAGAAAGGAACTTTATGTGTATATATGTTTTAGGTAGCACCTAGCCTTTCAATATATATATATATATATATAGAGTTTAACTTTCATACACTGACAGTGGAGGTTTTTAACTCCACAAGCAGGGTTAAAAGAATGACATATACCACACTCAATGAACTAATTAAAAAATATATTAAAATATACCTTATAGAGATACATGTCAACCCTCTAACCCCGCTTGTGGAGTCTAAAAACTCCACTGTCAGTGGATGAGATAATAATCCATATATATATATATACTGTTCATTTTCAGTTTATGTCAGTATTAATAAACATCAATATCGTATCCAACCTTTGATAATGTTGATCAGTTTTCTAAAAGTTTTTAGTGAATAGTAGTATTCAATAACTTAACAGAATACAAAGAAAAAGGAAAAATTCAAGATAACATTGATCTAGGGTTTCACCATTGGATGTTTTTAACTGTAGAGAATTAATAATATGAATATTGTATTTAATCCTAGGTCCTATGTTTTGTGATTAGGGTTTTCCTGTTCATGGGGGTTACGGATAGAGATAAAATCAAGATAACATTGATCTAGGGTTTTGTACATAACATCAACCTATGAAAAAAGAATTTTCCTACGCCAAAATTCAAGGTGGGTCTAGAGAACTCCACCGAGGTCGAGGTCATGAGCCTTGTTTCTTGGTAATAAGCTGCTGCTGGATTCGAAACATTCAGCACTATCTTTCAAGTCTCAAGCATGCATGCAATGCATGTTGTAGGGAAAAATCCTTGGAAAAATCTCTTTGATTTCTCTTTGATACGAGAAGGTACATGCAACATAGGGAGCGTAGATTCTAACCTTGAACCTTACAAAATTTTTGAAAACATTAATCAAAATACTAAAACGTTTTCAATCTTTTTATTTTTAAAATTAAAATCTAATACAAACAGAACCCTTATGGTCTTATCCATCTAAGTCTATTTCGATATAAACTTTCCTAAAATGATATTGCAGTTTATTAGGAAGATCCATACATACATACATATATATATATATATATATAAGTGAACTCTATTTCTATATTATGGATAAGTTAGGCTTTCACTTTATTTTCAATGTCATCATGAGCACTATATGGACCCCTAAGAAGAGATAAGAATTAATCATCTTCATGATTCATAAAAGTTACAACCAATATAAAGAAAAGATGCATATGCATGAATCTTTTGCTTAACACATTTGCATAAACTAAGGTGATTCATGGGCCACGATACTAATTAATTAATTTAAGATTCTTATAATGAAATTTAATATTGGAAACATATCCATCTTATTATAATCATAGGAATTCTTAACATACATTATTTAAATGTAATTCTCTTTCCTAAAGAAATTATCTGACATTGACCCGTTTCCAAACACATTCACCACTTGCCCTTTTGTTTATACTTACTACTTTCGTCAAACTCAAGTCCTCTCTCTTCGGACAATGTTCTTTATTAATTAATTCTTTTGAAAACTGTTGGGAGAGTATTGGATGCTTTCTCTACGATTTCCTTGGATATTGTGGCTGAATCGACCAGCAATTCCACTTTCACAAAGTTCTTAAGCAATTTTATTGCTGGTGAACTACTGCCAACCCAACTTTTATTACGTCAAAACTTTGGATATCGTGGGTTCATTTTTTGTGCAAAGTGTAAAAGAGATGCTCTCTGATCCGTGAGAAATCGTCTGTGGAGCCCTTTCTCTTTCTTAGACGTATGAAGAATCATTTTCTATTAATATATATTCTTCAAGGGAATTGGTCTAGAATTTAGAATCCTCCTCCTCTTATGAATATCTTTGAATGTAAAAGGAAAAACCAATTTAGCCAGTAACTATACCCATTGGTTATTTGAAATTAAGCCTTTTTTATGTTTAAAAGAAATACATGTATAGAAATTATAATTATAATTAGAAAAATTTCAAGACGTGTTCAATTTAGAGGAAGAAATTAATAAACCAAGTCAAACAAGCAAATCAATATAAATGGAAAATCCCCGCTCTGACCAAGATGACTAGAAGTTCATTTAGGAGAGGTTTCAAGTTCAAAACCCTGTATTCCTTGTAAGTTAATCCATTCCCTACCTTCAATGTACTAGGAAAAAAAATCAATGTAAAATGAGATAAAATCTCTCAACGTGAAAATTCAAACCTGATACCTAAAAGTTCCAATCACTCCTTACATTTATACAAAGCCTCCTTGACATTTTACAATAAATGTTTATCATGTTAAAAACTTCAATGCATGGTTAAGTCTAAAATGCAGTGAATAAATTAAAATATCTTCTTTACTCCAACTTTTTAATACACAAACCTTGATTATACTTTAAGACATCCATCAAGACCTCTTGAGGATGCATCAATAACACTATTCCTTACATTTTGCCGAAATATTATACACCTTTTAAAATTGTGAAACGAAGGCCTAGTATAACTATACGAGGATTAGAGAAAGAGAAGGGATGGTGCTGATGCTCAAAATGAGATGTCATTGAGTCATACCCTTTAAGAGAGCCAGGTCCTGCAAAAAGAAGGGATTTTCAGAGGATCTTAGTGATTCCCCTCTTCGTTACTTAAATCTATATAATATCCAAAGTAAATTAGAGTTTTCTTTTTACGCAAAGGCATATGTATTGGATCTTTAGCCAAGTGAAAAAGATAATTCTCTCTCATCTTATTGATTCCAACTTTCCAATTTTTACATTTGAATTTGAGACCCTCAAATTATAATTCCAAAACTTTAACCATTAAGAAGATGGACAAAATAACTTAGATGATTTTCCTTATGTGCTTTTCATGTTAATAGTCAATAAAATATTACCGTGTACTTTCACATGATTTAACATTTAAAAAAAAAAAGAGTTAGATATTTAATACTTTAAAAGAACACTTGACAATATCATATTAGCTATTGACATGAAAAACATCCAAAGAAAAATATATAATATAAGTCTTGTCCCAAGAAGATTATGCGAGCAACAATAAGTCAAGGGGTGGAGGGCGAAGTGTATACAAAAGATGGGGGACTACTGTGATAAAAAATTTTAAATTAGAAAAGTTACCAAAATGATTAATTTAGTTTTAAAATCATGTACTCAATCTAAAATTTTTTGAACTCCTAGTTTCAATAATAAGGGTTTTACTTCGTACAAGAAAACACACAAGTTTTTGCTTCAAACATTTCTACTTGCCCAACTTTTGCTTTCTAGGAGTTGCTTTAATCCTTTTGGATATATATATATATTTCCATTATCAATGGACCTTTGACCTTGGCAGTCGCTAAAATTCAGATGCCACCAAACGGATTTGATTAAGGTTTATGGAATGATTCTTATAATTACTTGTTTTTTGGTTTTGGAAAAGTGGGTGGTTATGGAAGGGGGAGGAATAAGAGGAACGAAGACTAAAGTTATATCTAATACATGAAAATATTTTTTATTTTCATTCTCTAGAAAATATAAAAAAAATTATTATATATGATATGAATAGTTATAGAGATATATGCATGTTTTAGAAAATAAAAATAAAAATAGATCTAAAATTGAGAACAATTTTTTTTTAATTTCACTTCTAAATTCGTTTTCATTTTCATTTTCATTTTTTAAAATATATATATATTTCCTCTCATAACATATCTCTTAGATGATAGTTTCTTTATATTTTTTAAAAAATAAAAACAAAAAATATTTTCTTATACCAAATATAGCCTAATGTTCTCACCAATTAAGGCTTGAAGGTCGACTTACATAATGAATTGACAATTAATTCCATCCTTACTACTCCAAAATAATTTAGACCAACAATTTTAAGAGGATGATAGGTTACCAATTCAAAGTGGAAAAAAAAAAGAAAAAGAAAAAGAGAAGAGCTTGTATAGAGAGTATTATACATGTCAAACAACAAGAAATCTATGCTCTACGCTTTAGGAAAAAGGAATAGATTCAATTAACATATATTGATTTACTAACAAGCCAAGACTCATTGGGATGCTTCTCTTAGGGCTTGTGTAGGTAATGGTATGTACATGACCTATCGATAGAAAGATGGACTTTTACTAGAGATAAAAACTTGACAACCTCAAAAAAGGAAAAGAAAAATCTTGAAGAGTTTCATTGACCAAAAAAGAGGGCATCTTTTTTTTTTTTGGACAATATCTTCTTATATGCTTAAGTTAATAATGAACGAGAGAAAACCAAAGGGAAAAAAATGGAAAGAAAGTGAGACTAGGGAGGTGCTTCCATGCACCTTATTTTCTCGACAATGGCCTACCAAACCAGGCCAGGAGTACAGATGACCTAAAGTTATGACCTCACACACACTCTCCTTCGTTCTACATATATATCTTTCTTGTTCTCTGATTTACTCTCCTCCATTACTGAGTTAAGTACTCCTTTGAACTCGTTTATTGGCCAACGAAGCTCTTTGATTCAATCTAATCTCTAGTTTTCATTTAGGATCTGTTCGGTAGAGAGAAAAGAGAAGGGTGATAAAGAAAATTTTTTCAATCCAATCGTTGAACTATAAAATAGGATGTGTCATTATAAATCACAACTACGACTATATTTGATATGAGAAAACATTTTCTGTTTTCATTCTTTAAAAAATACAAAGAAATTACCATCTAAAATATGTATTGTGAGGAAAAATGTATATATGTTTTAAAAAATAAAAATGAAAATAAATTTAGAAATGAGTTTAAAAAAAATTATTCTCAATTTTAGATTTATTTTTATTTTTATTTTCTAAAACATACATACATTTCTATAAACTACACATATTTTAAATTATAATTTCTTTGTATTTTTTAAAAAATAAAAACAAAAAACCTTTTCATGTACCAAATATAACATAAATTTTCTTTCTTATCCATTTTTTTCTTTTCTACCAAACAGACCCCTAGTCAATTGATGTAAAATGCAAATGAGCCTGAAGCAAGCGATTGTTTTTACCAAATTTAGCTACCTTGAACAATTAAGTTGAATTGTTTTTACTAGATTTAGCTATAGAGTTCAAGTAACAATTAAGTTGAATTGTTTTTACTAGATTTAGCTATAGAGTTCAAGTAACAATTAAGTTGAATTGTTTTTACTAGATTTAGCTATAGAGTTCAAGTAACAATTAAGTTGAAAGATCAAATTGAATGATAAGTATACATATCTCTTTCCTAAAAGAACGAAGTTCAAATCTTCCTTTTATATATGTAAGTCAAATTTCGAATTTACTGATACTTTTAACTTCTGACTCAAGTATTTCACCGAACCTAATCAAATACTACCAAGTAATACATTAGTACTACCACTTTTTACTAATATTATTATTATTATATGATAATGATAAGGTTGATAGCTTTACTTGATAGGAAAGATGAAAAATTGAAAAAAAAGAAAATAGGAAGAGAAGAAAAATAAGAAGATGAAAAATAAAATTAATTTTTCCTTAGTATGCTTAATAGAAAAGATGAAAAAATAAGTTAAAAAATTAATTTTCTTTCTTTTCATTGGTTGGTAAAAAAGAAAAATTAAAAGAAAGAAAATCAATTTAATATGCTAGTAGATAGTAGTGTTATATGTTAGAATGTTTTTTATAATAAAGGATATTAGATATACAAGTACTTTTATCTTAATTAATTAAACTCAATTTATTTTCTCTTCACTTTTCTTTTTAAATTTGAAGAGATTTTGAATATGAAACATGAAGAAAAAACATACATCTTTCTAATTTTCTTTTCTTTCAAATTTCTCTCCTACCACCCACTTTAAATTTTATTTTCTTTCCACTTTTCTCTCATAACTTTTTTCCATCTCTCTACTTTTCTCTTCTACCAAACAAGGCCTAAAAGTCACGTTGGGCTCATGTAAGTCAGACCATGAAATTGATTGCATAATGATGCCCTTAGTTTGATGCTACTAATTATGATGTTCTTAAAGGGTAAAATATAAATCAGTTTCAAAGCTATCTATTAAATGTTAAATTTAATCCCTCTATATTTCTTAAATCTCACTATCCATATCCTTAAAACAAACAGCTGCCATTATACATGTAGGTAACTTACACTTTTAGGTATTGCCGAAGTAAGATTACCGACCTAGAGGCACTACTTAAAAAGTATTAATCCTGAAGAAATTCTCATATTAATTGTAGTTATATATCATAATATTGAAAATTGAAATTGGATTAAAATTAAATGAAGGTATTTCTTGAATGCTAATCGAGCATAAGAGTGCTCGTTAGGTACTGGCTAGTAAAACCTTAAATAAGTCCTTGAAAAATAATCCAAAATTTTTTCGAAAAAAAAATACAAAAAGGAGAATAGATTAATTTGGAATGATCTCTCTATCACTTGTCTATCAAATACTTTTTGACACATCTTTAATCGCCATTCACATTTGTATAAAGGAAATCAAATGTGAATAGTGATCAAAGGTGCAATTGATTGAAAAGTAAGACAAATGATCCTACGAAACCAATTTTGTAAAAATTACTATGGAATCAAGATATAACATCAAATTCGGCCACAAGTTAGAAAAAGTTTAGACCCAAATAAATTTTTTAAAATTTCAAGGTAAGTTTCAAAATTAAAGACATTAATTATAGCAGAATCTAATTTAAATATACGACTATAATTATGCCACTTCTTAATTAAATGGCAACTCTCATAGAACCGGTTTCATGGGATCATTACTCAAAAAATAATGGAAGCAAGCGATCCTTAGAGCCCTTTTAATACTTTCCTTAGAAAATTATTCCACAAAGAGTGATTCCATAAGAAGTGATTGTAGGGAATTACATTTTAAAAAAAGCATCACTTGCTCTGATTTTAAAATATACCAAACTAATGAAAGTGTTTCCATCCTTTTAAAATCAATGATTTAAAACATACCAAACCATAGAAAGTGTTTTCACCCTTTTAAAATCCATGGAAAGTTAAAACTTTCCATCGAAACAAATGAGCTCTTATGAGAATGAAAAAGTTCATAAACTTGTTTGGCATTTAAGCCTAAAACTTAGTATTATCTAACCAACCTTCGTAATGTTTGCAATGCACCATAATTTAGAGAAGACAGCTTAGAAAGTCAATGCAATCTAAGTAGTCGAGATTGTAGCATAGAGGAGCTTTAGCCCAAGGAGGGCAAGAGACGTAACAGAGTAAAATAGGGAAGTGAACGTACGAAAATTTACCTTTTATGTAAAATATATATTTTTTTAATGAAAGATAATTAAGGAAAGCAATAAATACTTGAAACCCTGGACAATTAACTTGGACTCAAACCTGTCATCCAACTTTCTATCAAGTTGAAACTTGAAACATTTGCAATATGGCTTAGAGGAAAGAAGGAAAACCAATGCAAGGGAAATAGGTAAGAAACGGAAAAGAAAGTTTTTCTTTCCTATGTGCTTCTTTGAAAGAATGAAAACAGAGGGACAAACAGATTAAGGACCAAATTGCAAATAAAACAGTTAATTTCATTAGAAACTGTGCTTTCCTTCCAATTTGAAAGGAAATGAGCTTACAGGAAAGCGAAAGTTGTAAATCCTCCCACTTTCCTTCCCTCATCCCTTTTTCCTCCTAATAAACAAGGGAAATAAGCCAAAAAAAAAAGGGAGTTCAAAACCTTTCCGAATATCAAGCATGAACTTACTTATAAAACCACAATAAAAGTACTACTAATTTTCGAAGAATTTTTGCATGCAGAACCAAACTCTGTTAATTGACTAGATGAGCTCGGTTTGAGCTCAAGTAATTTAGCACCAATTTAAGTCAAGGTTGAGAAACTTACGAGCCCTTGTATGGTAAAAAAAAAAAATGCTGCCAGTCCTAAAGCCAAAACCTCTGCCATCCTTGCTTTGTATTGAAGCACATATATGCGGTAGATTTCAGAAAATATTAAAACAAAATGTGTGGTTATAACAAAAATTAGTATGCACAAATAGCTAAGAAACATGTATACTGGAGATCATGAAGTCAAACAAGCAGAGTCTTTTATGCTCATAACCGTGGCAAAGAATCAACGAAATCATGGACAGTTTACATAAATAAGGAAGGGAGCAAAGATCCTTTCTTAATATTGCTGATAATTTCAGCACACAGAGAGGATAACCTCTTCTTTGTAATGAGATTTGAAAACAGTGGGGAACAAATGGCAAGGTAGAAAAGCACACATTTGAAACAATTATGATGTATTTTACCTAGAATGCAATCTGTGTAATTCAGATGTACAGCCAAGTACAAGATTAAGTACAGTGACAATGAAGGGAGTCAAGACTTAACTTTCATAATTAACCATACAGAAAATCCGATTAAGTACAAGATTAAGTACATCTAGAAACTTACTTTTAGGATTGTAAATCCGATTGCTCTCTTCACTAGCTGGTTTACTTTTCTGAGAAGGATGCCATCATTGAGTAATATGATCCCAGCTTTGACAGATTCAACGATTGTACATTCACTAGGAAGGGATATGATTTTAGAGAGAGAGTGAGGAAAAGCAGTGAAACTGACAGGCTATCTTTATACCTTTCTAGACCCACTTGCAGCAATTTAGAAAGTTAATCTGTTTTTTCTTCTCTAACTGTCAATGTTTAGAAAATACAGAATGTCTGATGCAAATTATCTTGTCTTACCAGCATGAGATCAGTAATTGAGCGATACAACAAAACAAAGGAGGAACAACAACTTGGGAACCCAACCTCTGAAGTCAAGGTAATTTTTGGTACTTAAGCCTCAATTTTGCATCTATTTCACCTTCAAGAAGTATGCACAATACGTAATTTTCGTATGAGTGAATTTGCACTCATTTAAATTCTGCAGAAAAAGGAAAAGGTAAGATTACAGGGCTTTTCCTCAATGGACCAAATTCTAAAAGCAACAAATTATGGCACACCCACTACATGAGTGGAAAAGGGGTGAAAAAAGAAGAGAGAGAGACAAGTTAAATGTTGGTAATTTGTTTAGAGATGAGTGGATGGTTCTGATAACAAGGAGAGGGTAGTTTTTTATTTTTTTTTCTTTTAAAAGATACTACATTTTTATTAAAAAGACTTAACTACCCTAAATTTTATATCTTTTATTACAATACTAAATATTGAGTTGGTATCACTTATCTGTGACATCAAACTATAAACACTTCCCTTCATATAATAGAATAGATATTATAGATGCCTAGAAATGTGATGTGCAAAATTCAACAATATCAAACTCTGCATATGCTGTTTTGCATGAACAAAAAATAGGATAAATAGAGCAACAAGACGGTTTTGTTTCCTTTTCGAGGTTCGCAGTGGGTAGAAGGTACTAATGAAAAGTATCAGCTAGACGTTCATTTCGATTCTTAGCTTGTGTGAAACTATTGAAAAAAGATATGACAACGCCAGAACCTGGAAGACATTCCATACCATTAACTCCTGTGGCTGTTGGAAAAGGAATAACTAAACTGCATGCATAAGCAAAATTTCCATGCTAGGACTTTCTTTCTCAAAGCTACAAACAGGAACAGAACCAATAAAATTTAAATCGGATATGTCAAGGCAAAAATGTTGGGGGCCAGGGGAAACATCAGCAAAATGAAAATGTTAGGAAGCAAATCATTAGCTTCAGATGAGACCATTGACATTAAATAGAAATCAGTTTGAATAACCCAACACTTCACTTTAACCAAAGTTAGGCTTTGCCATGCATCTTATCCATATGCCATAAGCCACCACAATCCTTCTTTTTTCTGGGAATAGGACCATGAAAGTTTTGTAAAATAGAGGCGGGTCACCATAAACCATGGCAAACAGTAAAGAGATATACTATACAGACACACCCAGTGAAACATTTTTTGCAGCTGATAAAAAAGAAAAAATCATGATGAGATGATGTCTAGAAATGTACAAGTGTACAACATCTTTCCAGCTATGCTAAAGAGTATATGTTTAGATAACATTAGAAGTTGACAGGGAGGTTGAGAATGCTATACAGCTCAACCAACGAATAGAGAATTGAACAGTTTGAGCAGCTCTTAGCTCAGATCACTAAGGTACCTTTTGAATGAGAAGAGAAAGAACAATGATAAAATCATGCACTTGTATTTATGTAGGATTTAGTAGTATGCATAAATTACACACTTTATTTTTATCTACCAGTAAGTTTTAGAAGCCAAGGTGAAACTATAAGTTACTATATAAAGTCATCTGAAAACATTTATTTGAGGTTTGGTGGGTAGAAGATTAGTATACCGTATAGATGTGATGATGGAACAAAGCAACACCTCACATAAATTCCCAGGGACTCAGCCTGCAAAGATCAAGAAGAGACAAACTTATGAATTATCTCAGCCTGTTGGCAAGATAAAAGCAATTTCCGAGAAACAATGTTTTGCACCTGTGGTTTCATGGGCAAGTACAGAGTAACCATGACCCAAATATCAGTAGATTGATCAAGCAAGAAGTTTTCAATGTCAGCCTTTTTGTTAAAGGACAATGCATAATGAAAGGAAAGAAGAGATTTGATGGAGCTAGAGATTACCCCTTAAAGATAGCAGTTAGCTACCTCAGTTCCTATGTGTGTGGCTGCCACCTGGTGTTTGAAAGGGATGAAGGTTTTGAATTGGGCTCAAAGCTTCTCCATGAAAATTTAATAAGTTAATTCACCATAGCAAAATCTCCACTACAAAGGTTGACAATAATAAAACCCACTATTTTTTCCATCATATTTAATTTTTATCTTAACTTTTTAACTAGAAAGTTCCAGAAAAAGGCAAACAAAAAGCACATGTAAACACGACTTTCATCATTATTTTCGAATTCATGGGTTTGTTGGATCTGTAGTTCTTAGTATATTTGAAATACCTACAGGAATTTATGGGTTTGAAATTCATCTTCTTATACTTTTTCAAGGTCATAATTTCTGTATAGTATTTGTTTTTTATTCTCACAATTATTATATAGGGGCACTCTTTCAAATTCATGTTCCCAAAATAGCATAATTGAACTCCTAAGCACTTTCTCTACAAGATAAAGAATCCTCTCTAGCAAGAAAGTTGGATCTAAAAGATTGATTCTTTTGTGAATTGTCAATCATTGTAGCTGGTCTTTAGAGCATTGCCAAGTCCATATAAATATATGTATGGTTATTGTGATATTTCAGTACCAAAAAAGCTGAGTACTGTGTATCTCACCATATCAAAATTCATATTTTTCAGTTCTGGCAAAGAGAGGCAGCAATTCTGAGACAACAACTACAAAACCTGCAAGAGAATCACAGGTATGTCAATTTCTGAGAATACAGATTCATCATATCAAACTTCGATGGAAAAGTACAATGAGCTGAAATGCAAAATCAAGAAACCATTTTTATATGGCATTCTCCAGAATAGAACAATTATGCCCACAGTGCACATGTCCATATGTTTGATTCCAACACGGAAGACCTAAGAGGTTTCACAATACCATGTTGCATATCAGTGCAGTAACAGCTTCTTTCTCCTTGGACTTATTATAAGTTATTCCGACATTATATGATGCAAATATAACCAAGATATTATTTTCCTTTGTCTTTCTTTTTGGTGAAATAAGGATTTCCTCTATGTCCTGTTCACATATTTGAAGATCGCATTTTAAATGATTATTCAGCTTTCATTTTTCATTTTACATGAATACAAAGAGATTAAAGGTCCTAGAGAATAATTTCTTTTATGTAAAAGGTAGATTTTCTATCTAGCCTTAAAGCATCAAATGCATCAACACTAAGAATAGCCCCAAAGCTAGAAAGTGAATAAAAAGTCCATTTTAATCTCATGTATATACCTAAGAAAAGCTTTTATAATGTCGAAGATGCAAATTTATATACTGAAATTATGCTTCTGCAATCCAAAACAGGCAAATGATGGGTGAAGAACTTTCTGGATTGAGCGTAAAAGATTTACAGAATTTGGAGAGCCAATTGGAAATGAGTCTTCGAGGTGTCCGTATGAAAAAGGTTTGAAACTTTTATTTCCATGTTATGCTCAGGTTTTGAAGAAATAGCATGCAGAATATAGTGAAATGTGTTAGTGACACTCTCTCCATTGCTATAGGACCAAATTTTAGTGGATGAAATTCAAGAACTGAACAGAAAGGTGAACCTGGAAACAATAAATTCATCTCCTTATTATCATCCTTTCTCAGCTCAAGTGGCTAAATTGCTTTGTCTCATTTCAGGGAAACCTCATTCATCAAGAAAATGTGGAACTCTATAAGAAGGTAAACTTAATTCGTCAAGAAAACATGGAATTATATAAGAAGGTATAAATTTGAACAGCTCACATAAATCTCAATTATCTTTGAAAGATTAAAAAATTCAACCATTAAACCTTTGTCAGTTATGAGATGTTCTAAAAACCAACCTCAAAAGAAAAGTTTCGCATCCCAGGTTTATGGAACAAGGGATGTGATTGGTGCAAATAGAGACTCCCTTGTCACAAATGGTCTAGGCGTTGGGGAGGACTCAAATGTGCCTGTGCATCTTCAGCTAAGCCAGCCACAGCAACAAAACTATGAGACACCCACAAGAGCTACGAAACTGGGGTATATTCTCCTCCATATGGTAGACTATTTCGATTAAAGTTCCAATAGCTTTACCACTGTTTGACGTCCAATTTTTTCCTGGTAACTCCAGCAGACTGCAACTGCATTAGCAAAACCGGAATGCATCAAAGTGGGATTGGATGTCACTTGACTTCTATCAGCAAATAGCTCATGGGTTCCAAAAGTTATGCTTCTCATAGTAAGATGTGGTATGTTTAAACCACCGACCATTCAACAAAACAACATTGGTTAAAATGATTAAACAAATGAACTTTAAGCATGTGTGTGATGATTAAAAAAACCAGCTAGTTATGTAAAGATAATTATGTGTAATAAAGAAATATATATATATAGAAAGGAGAAAATGGACATGGTATTCTGTGTGTGGTTCATGTTTTTGCTGGCTTCAAAGACCACAGGCAATGCAGGTTAAAGTTTCACTCATTTTGGTTAATTTTATTACAAGGAAACCAAATGTACTTGTCTCTCGTGGAACACATATGATAGCAACAGGGTGCTTCAAAAGATGATGATATTTAGATAGATTAACCTACAATGGGGATATGAACTATTGAAGCATCTCCAAGAAGACATTTTAAAGACTCAACTCTTTGTAGTTTTACTGCAACTCAATTTCAAACAATAAAACCAATAAGGAGTACTTGTACGTCATTTCTTTTTCTCCTTCAGTAGACAGAAAATTGGTATCATGATCTGCGCTACGAAAGGAATGGTTCATATAACAATCTAAATACCAACTGTTCATCCTATGCTGTGCAAGAGAAAATAACCTTGCTTTTATACATTACCAAGACCATACGAACACAAGGTGAACTACTTAATGCATACAAGGATCAGTTAATCCACACCAAGATTAAGAGGCATAAACATATCATATGATGATAGTGCAGTTTCAAACTGTAAAAGACAAAGGATTATCTTTCTAGTTTACTGCCCAACCTGAAGACACAAAATATCTTATAAATGCTTAAAACCTAGGATTCCTTTTTTCCAAAGAATAGCTTGCATTCCAACAAGGCAACAACCAACATACACGGTTACCATAGCAATATTGGGCCATAAAAGTAACTTCAGGCTGCATTTATTGCCAGCAAGGGTCTGAGCAAAGTACAGCAACTGTGGACAGCATATAAGCATCCCAAGTTTCACAACCCAATGCTAGAAATGTCATAAAGCAGAACAAGGAATTAGAAGCATATGCTGCAATAACTCCGCCTGTAGCTGCACTAAATGCCTACATTTGCGACCACAGCCGGTCCCAAGCCCGGATAAAGGAGGAGGGTTGCAACATTTTAAAAAGATATATTAGAAAACAATTAAGGACTATCAAAATAACCTCACTTTCAAATTGTAAAATAAAAACAAGTATAATTAGAGCAAAATAGAGCTTAGTAATGTGCCTTGCAATTAAGTTTAGTTATGCTTTACTGTTAAGCCCACTATTATTTTTGGTTATACCCATGTTGGATATATACCTTAGAATTCCATTCAGAACATTAAAACTTCATGTACAGGAAGCCAGACTAAATCCATTGCCTCAGAAAAGAGGTAAGCCATTAAATTTGGCTTCATTTATCTAAGATACATGTAAAATTTACCATTAGATTTAATGGCTTATAATCCATTGCTTGACTATCTACAACTCAACTGAAATAAGCCTTAATCCCAAACTAGCCAGCTATATCAATTTTTTTGCTCAGTTGCAAGCTACATGTTCCAAAGATACCTTGAATAAGAAAGACAAAAGCAGCCCATTACAAACATTATGCGGAATGTACCTTTCTCTCCAAAATGTTACTATGCTAGTTTTAGCCCATATTTTCTCTGTACTCATCCAACAAGGCATAATATAATTCCCAAATCACCATTATGTTTTAGGATAGTGCACATCATTTCAGTAATTGACCTCATAATTACATGCATCCTAATCTTAGCGTGCACTGTTTCAGTAATAGACCTCATAATTAAATGCATCCTAACCTCTAACATGCATTCTGAATCTCAGAGTAATGATTTGTGATCTTGATGAATATGATCTTTCATTCTCAGAAAAGAGGTCAGCTATAGTTAGAAAGATTTTGAAACTTTAAATAAGCTGATGGAGCAGATATTTAAGAGAAGATTTGGATCAAGATTTCATAGGGAAAGAAGAGGCATGCTAAAAAAATCAAGACTAAAAGAAATTCCAAAGTTGTAGAATCCCCCAAATTAACTTCAGGACTGTGAAAGACTTGCATTCACATCCGAATATTGGCTGGTACATAAGCAGCTATAAACTGTGAGGAATTGTTTAATTTTATAAATGGATAAACATTTTTATGTTCTCAACCAGAACACAAAGTTCAACTGCAATTATACTTATCAATTTCTAAAATATTTAGCAGATTCAGAGAAAATAGGTGCAAACAATTACATACATACTTGCATGCATGCATGCATACATACAAAGAAACCTCAATTATATTATCGATTTGTGCAATAACTATCAGATTCAAGACGGAATAAGTGCGAACAGTCCAAAAACCACATCCTAGATAGATAGATAGATGGATAGATAGTTTTTAAGCAGTTCTTACCTATGCTACCTGTTTTAACTCACAACAGACTTCTATTTTTCTCAAATTATTGACAAAAATTGATAAGAATAAGAACTTAAGACGGACTGCTGTTTAAACATTATTATCGAGAATGTTAAGCGAAATCCTAACAGGTATGTTTGGGCAATAACAGTTGACACAACCTAATAAAGGCATTTAGTCTATGGCAACCAAGCTTAGGTGCAACATGAATTGTTCATCTAAAACTTGTTTGGTCTCACAATTTTTGTCCCCAAAAGGTTAATCCATTTCTTCCTGTGTGAGCAAATAATCCTTACTCACACAAGATGAATTCCATAATTTTCCCCATTTATGCCTTAATATCTAGTCAATGAATCAGTTGCTTACCCTCACACTAAGAAATGCAAAATTAAACTTAGAGGTGGCAGGCGTAAGGTCAAGAGGTCATTCCCATTACACTTGCACAAAGTAGAGCTTTCTTTCCCTATAGCACCTTGTTTTAACATACAACTTCAACAACTTACCTCCTGCACTTAACACACACACTCTATTACTATGTATAAGTACAAGTAATATTGGTACTTAAAGAAGAGGAGTAGACTGGAAGTTGGGAGAAAAGAGGAGTGTGTAAAGAGAATGTAATTAAAGGAGCTCTAGATTGTGTTTGAAGATTAACTAACATAAATAACACTAGGAAATGCATAGTTCTATTTTCAAAGGTGCAATCAAGGTAACAAATGGTGTGATGACAGCTCAACCTCAACCTATCATAATGAGGCATAAGGAATGTGATGGCTCAACTAATTGTTATATCCAACACTGGATAAATGTATAGGGTAACAAACATGTGCCATAAGGTGATCCATGAAGATAATGAGGGCCCTAAGTTTTAGAATATGCTTTCAATTTTCATTTACACTCCTAAGGCCCTTTGAACTAGCAGTTCGGTATGGTGGCAGCCCCCTTCCACAGGTTGCACCACTTGTCCAAACAAGGCAGTAAATGTGATTTATAAGGCAAACAACTAATCTGGGAAATTGGAACTTAAGAGATCTCAAATGTAGCTAGAAGGTTAGTCTTATTTCATTCATCAATTAATTATAATGTAAAATTGGAGAAGGTAGGAAACATGTTTAAAAACTAAAAGCGCCGTGTGTGTTGCGAAAGCAACTTAAGGTTATGAACGCTTAACTAGCCCTATGGCTGAAAGTCTAACCTAAGGAACCTTTTGATAATCCTGGGGTTAACCCCATGTTATACCTACAGATAAAAATTGCAAGATACCTACATTGGCAAGTATAATCGACCACAACAACAATCATGCATCTACTAACTTGTATCCATACTTAGAATTATATAGTTTGTGCATGATATATTTTGAATTTATCTGTAAAATTAGTATTTTCATTTTTAGAACATGCTTTATTCTATTTCTTTTGTCATCAAAAACCTTTATTGAAAGATAAATTACTTAATCTTTACATTATGATATTATCATGTTTATCTCAAACTATGTTATTTTTCTCAATGAATTCTTAGTGCTTTTTTCCTCTATCAAAAAAGTAATAAGTAATATGTTGTCTAATTTTCTTTTAGTATTTCAAAACTAGTAATAATATTAAATGACTCATGACTTTTTATTGTTCTTGATTGGAGGCAATATACAAAATCCCTATGTAGATATTGACTCCATACATGACTAATATACAAAATTCCTATGTAGATATTGACTCCATACATGACTAATAAGCTTTAATAACTTTGACAAATGAACATGAAAAATTTAAGTTTCCAATTGGAAGACTAATACTAAAGTCCTAACATTGAGAAAATGAACATTAACAATAAAAGTTTTCAGTTGGAACTTTAGCATTCAAAGTTTTTTGTGTGAATTATACTCAATAAATTTGTAACAAATGTTGGAAGCACCTTACATTGTAAGTTTGCTGCACAAAATTCAAATTAAAGTAATAAACTAATTTACCAACTACCCAAGTACAATCCAGTAGCCACCCACCAAAGGAACCCCTAATCTAATTAATACTGACTTGTAAAATATTTGGAACCAAAATAACAAGTTCAAACATGCACAGACATACTGAACTTTCTCATGTGTAAAAAATAAATAGATTTTAGGAAAAATCTATAAGCCAGATGATGATATTAGATAGTTAAATTAACCAGAATATAGTAAACTGAAATTTGAAATGCAAATTCAATAGAAATGAAATTCTGAATGATTGGTATTTTAAAAGGTGAACATTGTTTTAAAAGCAGTATTAGTACTTTTTCCATCTAGAGGAATTAATTATTAAAAAGAGACTGATAATCTATTAGTATAAACATTAGAATTATGTTATGAAGAAATGCATCTAAAAATGTTGTAGAACTGTACATAATAATTTAAGATAATCAATAATTAGTCCTTAAACCATACCAAACAAATATCTCAAAAAAATATGATGGGTACAATGAGAATTAAAAATGAATACCTCAATGAAAAGGTGTCACTGATTTAAGGCCCATATCAGAATTGCTAGTACATTAATTATAGAAAAATCCAATGCAGATCTAAAAAAGCCATGTTTTATTCAATGGAATGACTTATGAGGTTATCAAAGTAGAAGTCAGTCACTAAACAAAAAGAAAAAAACACTAAACAAAAAGAAAAAGCCAAAAACTTGCAAGTTCATAATGAAATACTTATTTCCACAAATTTGCAGAGGAAATGGTAATCCCATATGGTTGAAAGAGTGAGTGTTCAAGATTGGTACTTTGTAAATTACTCCAATTTCCAACTACTTGATTGAAAGGAGATAAGAATGAAGAGGAGATGCAACAAGGCACCCCTCTATTTGATGATGTGTAGGATACAGCAAATTTCACTTAAAATCTAATAAAGAAGATGACTTCATCTAACATAGTGTACCACTTCAAGCAAAACAACAGTACATTTCAAGAACTTTCTGCTATAATTATAAATATGTATTATCAATATTTGATATTACTCCAAATCTTCAGTTTTCCAAATCATACCCACAATAAAGAAATGCTCAAACTGAAAATGAATATCTCAACTTAACCCCCGATTATCTCTAGAGAAAACAAAATTTGAAACAACAATATACAAATAAAGGGTGTGTCTCCAACACTAGTCCCAAAGTATGGGTAACTCAAATAGTATCCATAAGAATATGTGAGGGAAAAGTCACCAGCTTCTCTAAATTCTAAAATCTTCTCATCCTTTTACATATTCCGAAGTTCTTTTATCACATAACACCATGCCTCTATCCTTTTTGGTAGCTAGCAAGGTTAACATACTAATGAAACTAAAACTTAGCTTAAGTTGTGTTCTACAAGGTTTTGAGTTATTTAGAAGAACACCTTAGTAATATTAGTAACAAGATTTTTATAATAGAATTTGCTAAAAGGCAAGAGCAACAAAACCGTAACTAGGTTCACTGAAATGAGGAAATCATCAGAAAAGCAACACAAAGAAACACAACAACATGCTCAAATACAAAATCATTCGACAACCCAACCAACCTTCTTACTCCTATATCAAGAAAAGCTAACAGAAGAAAAATCTGTTTGATTAATACAATCATGCTTTAAAAAATGAACATGCACGCATGGTTAGAGTCATACAGTTAATCTACACATAAAATTTATGCATACAAGCATGCTTGCTAATCATGAACCCTCCCTGAAAAGAAATATTCAAATTTTTGCACAAAAGTCTAATGACCAGTAATCGTACTGTTAAAATCCAGTGTGACCAAAAAGACAGCCATTATCACAATATTTTATGTGCTTTTCTCTGATTGTTTAATTCAAAGAACCGTTGACTAACACTGTGTGTGCACCTTCTAATCCCTAATAATGATGCTTCTCCAGCAGTGAAAGCATATAATATACTACAATTACAAAATTGAATGGAATGTTAATTTGTAAAAAGGATAAGAACTGTGTGAAAACTTCTATACTATGGCATATTTCGCATCTCAATGTACAAAAGACTAAGCTCATTCAGTAATACGATATTTAAAATTGAAGCTAAGGTAATAAATTGCTTTGTTAACCCAACCAAAGTTTAAAAAAGGCAAACTATAGACTAAAAACACTATTCCAAAAACGGCAGGAGATGATAATTAAAAAAGATGGCACACACAAAAACTTTTGAGAAGAATAATTATTATAAAAATTACCTCGAAGCCAAAAGCTAATTTGCTTTGAATCTCATTTGAAAATGGTCCAAAACGTCAGAATTCCTAAGGCAATAAATAAACAGTTTTAGATAAACAAGTTGTAATAAATAGAAAGAAAATGCTCGCAGCCATAGATTTTACAGCAGCATTTCTACCGTAGGCTAAAACACTCCATTTCTCAGCATCATTACCGAGAAAACTCGAGAAATTCTGTCAAAATGGATGAACGTAGAAACGTTGTCAATGAAAATAACGATTCTCAGCTGGCTTTCTCTTTCCATCACTTTCTCAGCAAACAAACGGATTTTACAAAAGAAAGTAACCGCGAAGCAAAGTTTTTTTACCGCTATCAGTTACAAATTCCGAATCAAAACAAAATAACAGCTCCTAAAAGTCACAAATAATAAATTACTTCAAGGAAAACAAATCGGCATTCACGTTTTAAGCTGTGAATGCAATAGCTCAAAACAGAAACAGAAAGCCGAACGTAAAACAAAAGAGTAAAACATCAGATTAAGAAGAATTTAGGTGAATCAATAAAAAAGAGCCAAAAAACGCGAGCAAATTGGAGAAGAAACGAGATCAGTTTGGTTTGAGGAGACAAAGAAAACTGTACCTGAAGAAGCTAGGGAAACTGAAGAGAAGAGCAACGGAGCGAAAAATATCTGGAGCAGGAGAAGACGAAAGATTAACTCGATTTAAATAAGTTAATGTGGGGGAGAGTAAATGAAGGATGCCCCCACTTAATCTGGTTCTAACCTAATTAATCAAATCAAAATTATTCATTAATCAGACATTGGTTAAAGCTTAGGCTTGGCTTTTGGAAAAAATTTATATTTTATTTTATTTTTGTTGTGAATTTAAAAACTTGACTTGATTCTTTCATAGTCTAGGGTTTCGGGTTTTCTTAAAAAAAAAATGCGATATATTTTTTTTAAATCGCTTTCTGCGTCTCTGGAGACAGCCGTTGTTTCAGTTTCACCCGAAAACCGGCTAAGCCGCTAAAGTTCGAGCCGCCGATGTATCCGTCTCCACTCTCCGGTTTCCACGCCGTCTTAGATATATATATAGACAGATAAAAAAGCAATTGGCTGACGTGGTTTAGCAATCCAACTGCTTCCAAGGGGAGCCGAAATTATGGCAAACTAACTGGACACGTGTAGTTAATGGACATCGACCACGACGAATCACTGCGACCACAAGAATTTTAGGCACTAAAACGTGTCGAATCGAGCGAACATGAAGTGGCCACGTCGTCAAGTGGAGTTCTTTAGAATCTCATAGGCTCGTTTTTCCATTTCACATATTTTTTTTGGAGGAGGCATCAAGAAAAGAAACTTCCATTACCAAATATAAAAAATTAACGAAAAAAAGGAAAAGGCAAAAGGTATCCTTCCTACCTGTTGGGTACACGTGTCAATTATCGGAGGTTCTGTCCAAATGTAATTGAAATAGTTTAGTGACAAAAGGACGAAGATATTTGAAGGGAAGTCAAGATATTTTGCAGGGTGGGACCGAGGGAGTTGGGAGAGTGATGAGTGACAGTCTGTTATTATGATAACACTTGATAATTCGTGTTTTGGTACAATGCTCATGTCTTATAAATATGTATCGTTAATATTCATATAATTATATATAAACATTACACAAATAATTATTCATACCAAAAATATAAAACACATAAATGAAACTGTTTAACTTGTGTATAACAAAAATATGATTAACACAATTAGCACGATTAACATGTTATGACATGATACGACACGATTATACGATTTAAAATAACTTCTAAAATTAATTTAAAAATAAAATTATATAATATTACTCTATTAACTCTATAATATAAAAATTACTTAAAATTTAATATATTTTTAATATATTAAAGGTTAAAAATATATTTTAATAATTAATTTATTGTGTTTAACACGTCGTATAAATAGTTAAACGTATAACAAATAAACCCAATTAATTAATAGTGTTTACGTGTTTTAATCGTATTTGACATACTTAAGATATGAAACACGTTAATTTTAATCATGTTAACATGATTAAAACACGAAACACGCTAAGTTTAAATACAAACACGGTTAACTTCGTATCATTTCGTGTCGTGTCCAAAATTATCAAGTCTACTGCAAACAGTCTAAACTTGTAATTTCATGAAAACTAGGAATTCACTGGGGGCTTCGTCCAATGTCATTTTTTATTTTTAATTAAAATAAAAATATTTTAAGACATTTAAAAATGTTATAATTTTTTATTATTAAATTTAAAAATTAAAAATAATAAAATTTAGACCTCAAATTTTTATTAATAATATAAATTTGATACTATTGATACTAAATTATAAATTAAAAATTTTCTCAATGCATATATACAATAAAAATGAAAAAATAAATGAACAAGATTAAAAATAAAAAAACCAATATAATGATAAATGCACTCATCTTGTTCTAATAAAAGAATAAAAATGAAATAGAAAATGATTAAAAAAAAGAGAAAGAAAATGGAACCAATAGGGTGACAAATGCACCATCATTCCTCTCTCAAATAAAATATTTTCTTTTCTATCTTTATATAGAATTTTTACTTATAAATTTATAGATATAGAGTTTATAGATATAATATAAATAAATGTATATTAATATACTAAAATTTATTAATTTAAATATTTATATTAAATAAATATGATAAAATAATATTATTTTCTAAAATTAATATTTAGAATAATATTTAAATAATAAAAATATTATTATCTAAAATAATAAATAAAGTAATAAAAAAGAAAGAGAACATATTTAAAAAAAAGATGATTTGAACCATGAAATCAAACCGTAACCTTAACATTAAAAATCGTAACCAAACTTTTCTTACAATTTTAGAACCAAAATCAAATAGGAACCGGAAAGGTTTCATTTCTGGTTCGATTCCTCTTTTGGTGGAACCGACTGTTCCGATTCTGATTTTATTTTTTTAACAAATAATGTTATTTTTTATTTGTAATATAGTTTTATTTAATAATAATGAGATATAATATATATGTCTTAAGATAAATTTTATAGTATATTTATATAATAATATCATGTAAGTAATACATTATAAATTTATTATATTATTATTTATCATTTATTATTTATATAATGCTAGTTTAACTATAAAAATTTACTTACATTTAATAATTTTTTAAAAAATTAGATGCTTAAACACTTAATTATTATATATTTCGAATTAAATTTACTTACTTTAATATATATTATTTAAACAAAATTTAATAAAATTTAGAAAAGTAATTAAAAATTTTAAAAAAAAAAACCTAAGGTTTCGGTTTGGAACCGGATTAGCTTATAAAGATTACGGTTCCGATTCTAAGGAACCAAGAATCGGAATAGATGGTTCGGAACCGAACCGTGGTCAGTACTAAATGGGAGGATAACATTTGCCCCCCAATGGTAGTAAGCTTCTTTACTTTTATAGATAGATAGATAGATAGAAGATATATATATATATATACATATACATATACATATAGAATATAGATTTACATACTTCTATACTTATATCTTATTTTTATCTCATATTAAATCTCTTCAGCCCCTCTAATTTTACATAAGATAGCTTACCTATTTGTTGAATTGTAATTTTGTGTTAAAGAAATCAATGTTGCATAAAAATATCTTTTTTAACTTCTAAGTTGACAGTTGATAGTTTTAAAGGTGGATTATTTCGTACTTTTATCAGAAAAACTTCTTTTTTAATTTTTTTATATTTATTGAAAATACTTAAATATGAGAATTTAATTTTTTTTAATTCAATTTCTTAAAAATTGCATTGACATTTATTCTTTCTTTTTTGATTTTATAATTTTCTTTTATTTTCTTTCATATATAAGTGCATTAATTTTTTAAATTTTATTTAATTTTTTTGAGTTATAAATGAACATCATATTAGTTTTTTTTTTCTTTCTCAACAAATTAATCAAATCAAATTTTATATATATTTGTAGGGTTAGCGCGAAACAAGTTACTAGTATAAATATAAATATGTCTAAGCTTGTAACACGTGAAAAAAATATACTAATCTTAATTGAGATTGTATAGAGAAACAGAAAAAAACTGTGCAAATATATACGGTGACATATGTAAATATATATATATATATATATATTTATATTTATATAAGTAAAGTTCTTGATTGGAGAGAAAGAAAAACACAAGGCCATTCATTGGAGGAAGAATCAGAATACCAGGTTTTCATTGGCTATTTATTCTACAATTTTAAACGAGTATGCAGACTTGGATTATTTTTGTCTCTTTATCATTCTTTTTCTTTCTCACCAGGCTTTTGTTTTATATATGAAACTAATATAATATGATCTTAATGTGAAATGAGTCATATATAATAAAAGCAAATAAGTATGGTTTAAACATGATTAACAGATTTAAGCTAAGAAAACAAAACATTTGAATTTCAGTGCAAAGTATTGGAAAAACTGATCTTAATCACAAAGTCATTGCTAAATTCTCTTTTCCTTTTTTTTTTTTATCAGAGTATGGGAATATCTTATACACGTTTTAAATCTCTCAAGTAATGTAAAACTATCCAAATAGACTAACCGGCCCCCTTTGCCTTGATGACCAAGATGCAGGTTAGTTACCCTGATGGGAAGGATTTCTCTTGAACCACTGGCCTTATTATAAGTATTGACTGTAAATACCACTTAGACTAGGGGGAAAATCCAAATAAACTAATAAAAAGTCTAATCTTCATAATGGCAAGGTAGAGTGAGAAGCAAGGATTACCTGTTAAAGCATCAAATTGCCTCGCTAATCAAGCTTAGGCATTTACTCTCTTTGTTTCAAAATAATTGTCAGTTTTAACTGTTTCATAATATCAAAAAACATAGATTTTTTTTGTTAAATTTTATATATTTTTCATTTACTTTCCTATATTACCTCTTATTTAACTTTTTTTCTTACTTATGATCAAAGAAAAAAAATAGAAGATACATACATTTAATGATAAGGATAATTTAAACTACAATAATATTACATTGATTTTGTAAAAGTGACAAATATTTTGGGACAAGAAAAATTCTTAAAAGTGACAATTATTTTGAAACAGAGAAAATATATGATAAATGCTAAATCCTTTAAATATTATTTATTACATTGTTTATTCTTTATCTGTTCTTAAAGTTTACAAAAGTTATTTTTATACTTTAAATGCTAAAGAAAATTTTATAGATATGCCCTTATAAATTTTAAAAGTCACTAGATTCTTTTATTTAATATTCTATTTTAGATTTGCAAAATTATTTATATTTTGATAAATTTTAGGCCCACATTAATTTTTTAATTTTAAAAGCTCTTAAATTTAAAATTTATTATAGTATGGTTTTAGAAAAAAAAATCCCAAACACTTTTGACAAAATTTAACAATAAATTTTATAAAAAAAATCATTTTATGGGTAAGTTTTTAAATTTAAAATTTATTGTAGTAGGGTTTTAGAATAAAAATCAAACACTTTTGATAAAGTTTAGCTCTAAATTTTATAAAAAAAATAATTTCAAGCATAAAATTTTATTATTAAAAACATTTATTGTGATAGGATTTTAAAAATAAATTTAAAATGATTTATTAAAATTTAATATAAAATATCTAAAGGTAAATATTATAATTTTGTCAAAAAAATCAAAAGGATATTATTGTCTAAATATATTAACATTGACTAACTTTTTTATAGGATCCACTTAATCATTAAAACACAAAATGTAAAAAAAAAAAAAAATCTTTATCCATAAAAAAAAAGTAGCTTAACGGATGTACCGTTGAACTTGTTAGCGGATCCTATTTATACAAATACATGTTAAAAATTGTTCAAAGATTCGTGTCCATTTTAGATGGGTCAGAAGTGTAGGTTTCTCTTTTGAACGGAGTTTTTTTCTACAAACATAAACCTACTTATGACTGATGGAAGGGAGACTAACAAAAACATAAAATCCCAACGGGAACAATACCATAGCAACACTTGTAGTTTTGGATTGCTCAAAAATCCGTCGGAAATCTCGTAAACAAGATTACACGTCAACATCTTTCCATACAAACCTAGTACACATTACTTCCCTGTTTATTTATAATTGAAACTTGGAAGCTTATAAGAAGAGCCCAGAAGAACAAAATATCTTCTCTGTCTTAATCATTAATCTGTCGTCAAAGGCAAGGTACATTGAATGCTTGGGGTTTTCCAAGTCTACGTATACAAATCAATCAGATTAAGTGGGAAGTTCCGTGCTAAGCTAAAAAGATCTCTTAAGCTCATTCTTTTAGATTTACAATTAAGGTTGGGTGTCAATAATAGATTGGTTGAGTTGCATATTTTATATGTTCTCTTCGAAAATCTTCCTGTCGGTAACGGGGGAAGTAGCGTTATTCTTTTGAAAATCTTGATTTCTGTCTTCAATGCGGTGACACTGTCCATGTTAACCCGACAGATAGGTGGGTAATTATTTGAAAGAACATTCGATAGCTCCGACGTGGTCCTTTCATTTTTCACGAGTTACTGACGTACAGAATAAAGTTTGTTTGAAACATATACATTCGATCTTTATTCTTTCTTTTGAAGCAGCTTTGCCTTTAGTTGTTAAAGTAGGCCAAAATGAAACAACTATTGCTAAAAAAGGGCCATTTACAGGGGCAAAGTAACATCTCCCAAGGGCCAAAATTGCCTAAAAAGTGTAAAAGTAGCTTTCCCTGTGTCTGGATGGTTAGCCTTAGCCATAGAGATAAGCCTCGTCAAGGGATCAAAGGCTATCCAAGGCAGCAGGGTAAAGTCTCAACTCTCAAACTGCATCCGCACAAAGGGATTTTAGACATCTAAATGTTAATAAAATTTACTTATATTGTTGATGCCACCAAAATCGGGTACAACATTATGATGACAGAACCCACGAAAGTCCTTTGGCTGTCTCTCCGTCTGGTCTTTCGATTAGTGGAAGCTGTCGAAGTGGTAGAAGTCTTCGATGTAGTACAATCAGTTGCTTTCGTAGAGGGAGTTGCAGTTCTTTCAGTTGTAATTTGGGGGCTCAACAAGTATGGGTGGGTCATCTTCCATCTTATATATTTGTAAACCTGATATCACTTGATTAATGAAAATTTGCCTCTGTTTCCCTCAAGAAAAAAAGAAAAAAAGGAAAAAACAAGAGTCACCGAGCAAAATCTCCAAGCTCCAAGCCCCGAGATCTGTAAGACAACGCCATTATTAGATAGTTCTACCCGATTTCGGTGGCATCTAACATATATAAAGAAATTCACTCATTTATTTAACTAATAAAAGTATTCATAGATTAAAAATATTGACTTTATCACCTTAGTAGGTATAATAATTTTAGAAAGAAAGAATTTTCTCTCATTTCAAATTCGATGTGATGCGAATAAAATAGTCATAAATCATTAAAATAGATACGGATATTTGTACTTTGAAAAAAAAGGTATAACTTCATAAGTTAAAATTGATATTGGGACCACCATGGTCGTTAATGATTGAAATTAACCAGGGAACAAGTAGAGAATTGAGACTTACCCCGGTTATTGTCACTACTTGCTCCACATGATTGCAAGTACTATTGTAACCTGCGCACATTTGGCATTAGTGTGCTAGACTTTGTATACATCTATTTACCATTGACATGAAAAAAATCCAAGGAGCCCATGATCGTTGGTCTCAGCGGACATGGGCATGCGAACCCATATTTCTAAATATATTAACTGGCGTTTCTTTTTTGGAAGAAAACGGGCCATTCTCAATCACGAGATTTAAGCCCACTCTTTCTGTTAGTCCATTTAGCCTCAATATTTGTGGCCACTTCCTAGTCCCATATGTATTCTAGAGTTCTTGACGCAGATATTTCATAGAAACCATAATAACCAGAAGAAAACAAAATTCGGATAAAGCCACAACGCCGGCTACCCTCTCACCCCTCTCAACTTATCACTTCACAGAGCCTATCTCAAGGTAAGCTACGTAGCTGTACTCTCTTGAAATAATCCAATTTAAATTCTTATTACTTCTCTTCGAAAGAAATATAAGCAGGCTCTTTCCACAAAGCTCTGTGGGAATAACCGCCTTTTTTACTTCGTAGCTTCTTTGGGATGCTATATTACTATTTGTTTTAAGGGATGGTTTTTGTGTGTTGATATATAATTGGGTTATTCACAAATTCTTAGGTAAGGAATGGACATGATAGTACCTACAAATCACGCCCATGAAGGGTTTTATTCATTTCAACACTTCCACAGGGAGGGTTTAAGAAATGGTAGTAGTTTTTTAGAAGCTAGGGTTAAGGCTAAAGCTGTTGCGAGTTTTTGTTCTGTAAAAGCTTTTGTGGGTTGCAAACCTGTTGGGTTTCAAAGGCACAGGCAGTGTAGAGTCCTTGCCGTTTCAAAGGTTGAAAGTGCTGGCATTAATGGTAGGCTGGAAAATCTTGAAAGTTCCCCTCAAGGGCATTTGGGTAATGGTCATGTCTCGTCAAGTCAGTTGGGTTCCTTGCACAATTTTGAGGAATCTGATGGCAATAATCAACTCCGTAGATTTGTTAGAAATGGTGAATTGGAAGAAGGGTTTAGGCTTCTCGAAGCAATGGTTTATCATGGTGACATTCCTGATATTATAGCTTGTACAAGCTTAATTCGGGGATTTTGTAGGAAAGGCAAGACTAGGAAGGCTACACGGGTTATGGAGATTATAGAAGATTCCGGGGCAGTTCCTGATGTTATTACTTATAATGTGTTGATTAGTGGGTATTGCAGGGCAGGGGAGATTGATAACGCTTTACAAGTTTTGGATCGAATGAGTGTTGCTCCGGATGTTGTTACATATAATACCATATTGCGTAGCTTGTGTGATGGTGGAAAGTTGAAGCAAGCAATGGAAGTTTTGGATCGACAATTACAGAGAGAATGTTATCCAGACGTGATAACATATACAATTTTGATTGAAGCCACTTGCAAGGAAAGTGGTGTTGAACAGGCTATGAAGCTCTTGGATGAGATGAGGAGTAGAGGATGTAAACCAGATGTGGTTACTTATAATGTTCTTGTCAATGGGATTTGCAAGGAGGGCAGATTAGATGAAGCAATCAAATTCTTGAGTAACATGTCATCACATGGATGCCAACCTAATGTGATTACTCATAATATTATTTTGCGTAGCATGTGTAGCACTGGCAGATGGATGGATGCAGAGAAGCTGTTAGCTGATATGCTTCGCAAAGGTTGTTCTCCTAGTGTTGTTACTTTCAATATTTTGATTAATTTCTTATGTCGAAAGGGCTTACTGGGTCGAGCAATTGACATATTGGAGAAAATGCCCAAGCATGGGTGTACTCCTAATTCCTTAAGTTATAATCCACTGCTTCATGGGTTCTGCAAAGAAAAGAAGATGGATAGAGCGATTGAGTATTTGGAGATAATGGTGTCTAGAGGTTGCTATCCTGACATTGTGACCTATAACACTTTGCTCACAGCATTATGCAAAGATGGGAAGGTTGATGTGGCAGTTGAGATACTCAATCAGCTAAGTACCAAGGGTTGCTCACCTGTTTTAATCACATACAATACTGTAATCGATGGGCTCTCAAAGGTAGGGAAAACAGATCAAGCCATAAAACTTTTGGATGAGATGCGTGCCAAGGGTCTAAAGCCTGATATAATAACCTATTCTTCACTTGTTGGAGGGCTTAGTAGGGAAGGAAAGGTTGATGATGCAGTAAAGTTTTTTCATGACTTTGAGAGAATGGGTACTAGGCCAAATGCTATAACATATAACTCTATCATGCTGGGGCTTTGTAAGGCTCGGCAGACTGTCCGTGCAATCGATTTTTTGGCTTATATGGTGATGAGGGGTTGTAAACCTACTGAATCTACATACACCATTCTCATTGAGGGCATAGCTTATGAAGGCTTAGCTACTGAGGCTTTGGAGTTACTAAATGAGTTGTGCGCCAGAGGAGTTGTTAAGAAAAGTTCAGCAGAACAGGTAGCTGTCAAGATGTAGGATCTGGTGCATTCCGTATTAACTCCTCCCTGTGTGGCCAATGGTAACTCTGGCCACTTTATACTACTTGCCCCATTTCTGCTAGGTAGGAGACTGCATTTTCCTAATTTTTATCTTTACTCTTTTAGTGGTATCCAAGTGCAATTTTGGTAGATAGCCATGCAGCCTTGCCCTTTTTCCTGTTGGAGTAATACTTTTGTATTACCCTTTTTGGTCCTGGATTATATACTTTCTACCTTCATGAACATTTGTTTGCATCCTTTGTTTAAGCCTATAAATGCTTTTCAGTTTTCAATTTTCCCTTGTACTGTTGTAGCTGATCTGGTAGCTATTTCTTTTGCTTAATGTAATATCAATTATTTTCTTTCTTAGATTGTTCTTTGTGGATTACTTCATTCATTGCTTCTTTGGGTATTGCATCAATATTAAAGAAATTTTCCAGATCCTTTCCTTCCCTTTGTTTAAAATGGGTCGTTTAATCTGCATGTCGCCAAAAATTTCTGCAGTGATATTGGACAAATATTGTTAACTTACTGTATAGTTTGTGCCGTACCAGGAGTGGCACCTGAGGAGAAGAAAATGATATCCCCCCTCCTCCCTCTTCTACTTTATTCGCTTTAGCCCTATGTGACTTGGAGACAAATTTGTTCAATTGTTAAAGCTAAAATTTACATACCATGTTTGGGGAAGCCACGAGACCTCGTTTTTTAGTTAAGACATGAGGGGTTAGTTCTTCGTGTTCTGAGTCTTATCCATCATTGAGGAAGCCGTATAGAAGTCTCACTCTATAGACTCCTGGAGTAGATTAAAAGTTAGAACTGCCTGGGGCATGATTCATTTTTTATGCTTATGTTCTCTTTTAGCTTGCTTTAAAGAGCACTTATATAAAAGTTAATTCATCAGAAAGGCCTGTTTTTGGTAGAGATATCACTTCATGTTATGCCATTTCATCCCCAGAAAAGAAAAAAAAAAAAAAAACATGAACAATACTTTCACTGGCAAGTATCCATACAAAACAACCATGCAATGCCAGTCTTCTGTGTAGGCTGGAACTTAACAGTGAAAATGTTAGTGTTGGCTATCTAACGCAAAATACAGTGGATATTTCAGGTTCAGACTCTTTGAAAGAATATTGGCATATAGTCAAAGTGGATAAATAAGGGTAAAGGAAAAATACAACGGTGACTGGACGGGTGTGTAGGATATGGTGCCAGATGCCTGAGAGGAAAGGATGAAGTAGATGAGGAAGGCAGCCGTGCTCGCCCTCGAATCACATGGTTTGAGGGCCATAACTTAATGCAAATGATTTATCCACCCAAGTTTCTTTTTTTCCCCTTTTTGTTTTTTTCGAATGGCATCAACCGTGTATATGAGGATATCCTCGCAATTCAAGCTTCCAATTTATGTGCACCATCCAACAAGAACGTCTCTTTCATGAGAAAATGTGGGAAGGGTTTTCTTCTACAAAATAATAATCAATAAGAAAAATAAAATAAAATAGAAACCCAATAAAGATCAATTTGAATGATGGGGTTTAACATTCACCGAATGAATTCAAAGGTTTGATTTTGATTAAGTTCTCCATTGTTAGAAGCATGTATCCCGATGGTGCAAATTTATTACAGCATCAATCTGTCCATGCTTTTGCCTGGAGAAACAAATAGCGACAAAAGAATTCTTCACTTTCTCTGTCTCCTACCTTAGATTCCCATTTCCCTGTCTGCGTTACTTCTCACCATTTTTTTTTTCTGATTTATTTTTGTTTTCATTCTTTAAAAGGAGAACGAACCTTTTCCCCATATCGACTGGTTGCCCTTCTTCTTCTGTGCCACACACTCAACATCCAAATTTTAAAAGAGTGAGTGAAAATCTAGAGATCCCACAAGCTTTTCACGGAGAAAACATTTCTTCTTTCATCATTTAGAAGCCGAAGAAAGTGTCTCTCCTCAAAAAAGCTCAGAAGCCATGGAGAGAAGTTCACCTTCGAAGAACACAAATGAGGAAGGGTTGCTTTCGTGCTGGGGTCGTCTCAAGCTGAAGCTTCCTTGGACAAAAAGAAGAATAAGGAGTTTGGGCAATACCATAACGGCAGCTTTCAGGGCTAAACAACCAAGACCGGTTGGTGGCTTTAGGTATGACCCCTTAAGCTATGCTCAAAACTTTGATGATGGCTGCGGGAATGATGATATCGAGGGCTCTCTGTATCGTGGGTTCTCCTCCAGATATGCTGCGCCTTCAGTACGATCAGTTGCAGACAAGTAAAAATGACTTTGGCTAAGCTGGTTTGAGCCGTTGAAATGTAGAGACATATTCTTTTAGAATTTTTTTCTCTTTATTTTCTTTTGTTTTATTAGCTTTGTTATATGAAGGAAAGCGAGGATTGTTCTTGTTCTTGCCGTTTCGGTACGGTAGTGAAAGAAGTGCTTAGACTGATGATTTATGGGCTATTCTATGTGCAGAGAATCAATATAGAAACATACTATTAAAATAAACTTATAAAAAAGAGAAAACATTTGCAAGATTCACAAATACTTCTTTTTTTTTTATCTGAAAATACTTTTTTTATACCTTCTACCTTCTTGATAACGTGCTAATTAGGAAAATGTAAAATGCTTGAAGCTAAGTATTTGATCTTGAAAGTTAAATGAAAATGAATCTAATTAATACACTGGACAGCCATCTACCATTATGCCTTTGGCAGTTGGACAGGACCCAGATTGCAGTGCTCGCCTTCAGTTCCCCACCAAGATAAGGTAATTCCTTGCATAGTAGTCAACGTGAAATATAAGAGCACTCCCATGAATGCCAATCCAGCATCCAAGGATGCGGAAAGAACATAGTTGTACCTCTGCCACCAAGCTTTCCTGTATTTGAAAACCATAGTTATCAATATTTTACGATATTCGATACGTATCTTATGATATGATTCGATATATAATATAATTGATATAAATCTATATAACGTATTTATCGATACATAAGCAATTCAATACGTATCTTATTATGCACATAATATGCATGTGATACGTACGATATCAAATAATTGAATATATTTGAGTGTTTGAATAATATTTTTAATCTTATATCAAATAATCACTCGATTTTATTAATAACTATAAAATTCTTTTTTTTATTCATTCATATGCATATATAATATTTATATTTAATTTTAATATATATAACTGTATCTTATGATATGATACGATACTTGATATTCGACACTAAAAATTAAGATTTTGAAATACGATACGTATCTCGATTTAACAACTATGTTAAAAACATTGTAATTGAAGATGACTCCAATAATAATCCAGCAATTGAAGTTCAGCGATGTTGCCAGTGGCATTACAGCTGCTGTTCCCAACGGCACCAGTAGGTTGATCAAACGGATCCATTTTTTGTTAGGGAAAGCTTTCTGGAACAGCCATATCACGATGGGTCCCAAGGCACCTCCGAGGAAGAACCAGTTGAGAGCGGCGTAGTTTCCAAGGGGACCAAAGATCGTTTTTGGTCCTACATGACCCCAGATAATAGATGCATCAAAGAAGACTCGATCACCAAGACATGTCCATGGACCGTTGGGAGGAAGTAGGTTATCTTGGCATATGTTCTTAACGGTTGTCAATAGCCACCATGCTACCGCGAGGTCGATTGTCCCAGCTATTATAGTTCCTACGAAATTTTTAAAAGAAAACCAAAAGGAGGAAAGACATTAGCAAATAAAGTAACATAAATGATCCTATTCTGTTCCTGTACATTATCTTAGGATGCACAACTTTAAAAAGGGGTTTCTAATTTTTTGTGCCATAAACAGTAGGATGCCAAGCCATGTAACGCAGAAATTAATTTAGAGGTCCTTCTATTAACTTGTCAAGCTTTTTTTTCCCTCTGTTTTTGATTAATTAACAATGAATGTCATCTTTATTCACTTATTGAGTTAATAATATCTGGTTTCACTTTCTAAATGTCTAATTTCCCCTTAAGGAAATGCCCTTTTCAGGAAAGATATATACTTGGACTACAAACCTCGATCTTGGTGGAATCTTCATGTAATGGCCCAGCTTGAAATCATTAAGAAAGAAACTGCTTGTGCCATGCTTATATATCCATAAGCTTTGAAGCAGACATTGGCTATTGGTTTTCCTAATAATATGTAACCCATAATGTACTCTGTGATGACATTGAGTCTTGGTGACTGTCAAAAAAGGGTAAAAATTAGCCTCTTAATGAAATAGCCACCGCTCAAAGTGATAGCGCCCAAAAGCACAAACAAATTTGGAATAGAAATAGAATAGAAACCAGGATCTAGACTAACTAGAAGCAAAATTGAGATAGAACATAATTAGGTTTAGGATTTTAAAACCTCTCAAAACCTTTCTTTCTAAAAATAATCACAAATCCATAATAAAATCCTATTGACTAATGACCTTAAAAAGACTATTTATACTAGTTAAAAGTTAAAAACCTAACCCAATAAAAAAACTTAACGAACAAGGATTCTTAAAAGACTTAAGGATCAAGAAAGCTAAATAAAGAACTAATTAAAATAAATCTAAAATTGAGCTAGGCTAATGCGCTACATCAAATGGTCCATATCATCGCGATCAACTTGTTCCAGGTTCTCCTCTAAAGAATGCAAAGTGTACTTTTTGTTGTCCTTATAGAAAGAATATGTGTTTAGTTTTGTTTTATGCTCCATGTCACGATCAAACAACCAGGCCTTCCCAACAGAATGTGAGTTGTATCCATAGGTAAAACATCACAAAAAACTTCATCTTCCGAATTTGTACCAAAAGTAAACTTGACCAAACAATACAACTTCACTGGTATCTCAGTTCCTCTTTTAAGCCACTCAATCTTGTAAGGATTAGGATGTTTCTTTATAGAGAGCTTCAATTTTTCCACTGCCTTCTTAGAGATAATATTCTCCATACTTCCACTGTCGATAATCAAATCACACACTTTGTTGCAGCAAACAACATGGGTTCTAAAGATACTACTCCGTCTCCAGTCTTCATCTCCTACAACTCTTGTTGTCATCACTTTTCTCACCATAAGTGACTCTCCTTGTGAATGATAAACATCAATTTCCTCAGCCTCCTCATTACTTTCATCATAAATAGGCTTATTATCATTGGCCTTAGATTCTTCCAGATTTACCATCTTATGTAGACAAGAATAAGAATAATGTCCCTTTTCACCACAAATAGAACATTTAGTATGGGATTTGCTACCTATCTTTGAAGAACAAGAATTTTCTCCTGCTGCACCTTTCCCCTTGTTAGTCACTAACCTGTTTTGCTAGATGTGGATGTGGCAGCCTATTTATCACTTTTATGATTTACACTGCGAGTTAACCTCTTCTTAGCCATTAAAGCATATTGCCGAGCATCTTCAAGGTTGAATAAGCAAACTACACCTATCTCATCCCTAACAAACCGATTCAAACTAGTAAGATATCGAGAAGTCAACTGTTCATTGGTCTCCTTTAAACCAACTCTAATGGAAAGGTTGTTGAAGTTCAAAGTGTACTTCTCAACTGACATATTGTTTTGCTTATGCGAATGAAATTTCTCATACAATTCCATTGTATAATCAATAGTTCCCAAGTGTTGATCTTCGATTAGCCTTGTCAAGCTCGCTGCTCTTTAACTCGCTTCTACCATTGAAGTGCAGTTCTTTTCATCTTGAGCTTCACAAACAAAACTTTTCTCTGTTTAGCCATTGGTTTCCACTCAAAATAATTTTCTAAACTAGTTTCCTAATCCAAGTAGTCTTCTACATGTATCATACCATGGAAATCGTCAACTTGAATTTTGACGCCTCTATTCAAATCTAAGGCATGTATCAATTGTTTTTCTAAACCACCACCATGGTTGTGCTGCTATCCACCATGCTGTCCAGCATTATGAAAAGGATTTGTCTTTTTCATATTCAATTTTAGGGTCTTTATCTCCTTCTGGTAAATCTAAAAGGTCATGGTTGCTTTTCGAAATCTCCACAGGGGCTCTCATAGGTTCTCGTCGCTGCAACGCTTATACAGCTCACGACAAATCTTCAATCATACCTTTCAACTCAGTCAATTCAATTTGCTGGATTTGATTTCCTCTCCCATCTCCTCTACCATGTGTGTAATACCTAGTCCTATATTAATTTGCATTGAGGCCATATGCTAATGAATTTACCATTTTACCCTTATATGGATTTTAATTTCCAAATTATGAAAATTTCCCCTATTAGCATAATGATTTAAACACTTCGATAAATTCATTTTATTTTCGTAAATTTTTGCCAATTGGTTTTAATTTTCAAATTCTTTTATTTTAACTCAATTTACATCATTGCTCTTTAGGACACAAAGGGAATTTTTAAAATTCAATAAAGGCATTTTTGTCATTTGACACCAAAGTGTCTAGAAAACTCAAGACAATTTTTAAGTCTTCTTCTTCTCTTTTTCTTTTGCATGGCCGGACACCACTTAGCAACCCCCCCACCATTTTTCTTGCTTTCAAACTTCAAGACCTTCTTGTCCAAACACTCTCTCTCCAAAAATCTCACATAATTTTCAAGGGAATTTACCATTTTACCCTCTAAATAACATCTTCACTAAGAAAAACTCCAAGAAGAGCGCTAAAGGATTTCATCAAATTTACAAGTTTCAACTTCCATAAAGGCTTGAGGTGTGTTTTCACTCCTTTTCATCTCTCTTCCATTTTTTTTTTATGATTTTTACACAAAAAGATGATAAACATAAACTCTATGCATGAAGATTTTTGTATTTTCTACAATTTAACATTGGTTTATGGCTCCAAAACCCCATAACATGCATGCTCATAAGACCAAAGTATAAATAGAGAATAGGAGAATTTAGGTAGTCCCTTGAATGTAGGAGGAACTTAGTTGAATGAAGAAAAGCTAAGCCTATTAAGCCAATAACTAAGTTCCATGATAATGACATTATGTCACCCTAGACGAAGCCTTGTATTTTTGGTCATGGCTATGGAATTTTATTCCATAAATGGTAATTTGGCAACATTAGAAAATGATGTGAGTTAAGAAATTGGAAGGAAAGAAGGATGTTTAGTGTAGTTGTAGAGTAAACCCCCATTTTAGCCTAATAGGGGCCACCTTAGACAAGTACCATTCAAGGAGATCGTTAGATGCCAAACAAAGGAGGAACAAATCGTGAATAGGTGCATAAATAGATGTAAGGGGTTAATACCCTCAAGCAAACACTACATTTAGCGATAACCCCTCCAAGCGTAAGGAAAAATGCATTTTTCCCTCCAAATTACCGTGTAGGTATTAAAACGCAATCATTTTTGGCGTACAGTGTCCCTACGACGTACTTAAACTATAGGAATTGGAATCACGAAATTCCCACACCTCTAACCCACTTAACCTGAAAATTCACCTATTCTAGGGGTAAAATTGTCCAACTTTTTTTGTTACAAGGGGTTAGTTCGAACGGGAAGTATGTATAGGTGCCGTTTGGCGAAACAAACTTGCTCATATCTTAAGAATGTCTATAGGATCACTAGAACTTGATTTGGACCCATAGGTTCCTAATTGGTATATTTAGTTCATGAATGAATCAATTTTGGTAAGATAGCTCAAATGGTCTTCTAGCGAGTTTTAACCCATTGTTTGGCCAATTGTATAGGTGGTGAGTCCTCTTCTAAGGATCCAAAAAAGGAGAATTAGTGGGAGTGCATACCCTCCCCGAACTCGTGAGTGAGACTCGATAGACTAAAATAAGTTTTTCATGGTTTTCTTGCATGTTTATCTCTGTTTTATATTTCTATGTGAGAATGAAATGTTTTCATTAAATACAAGGTCATGCATTCTTATGAAATGATTGTTTTATCCATTATGAATGTGGGTGGATGGTTAGAGGTCACTGCAATGGCGCCTCTCACGGGCCGAGCTTGTGGAGCCGGTGTGAGTAGGCTTATCACTCCCACAAGGGGTGGATGGTACAGGGGAATTTGTGCGCACCATGTCTGTGATGTTACGACCCCTGTGGGAGTACTATGAACATAGCTACGTGCCACCCGTAGTGAAGGTTCATGCCAACGTCGGGAAATGGGCTTTTTCTTATAATATAATAAAGAAAAATCATCTCGACGGGTTCGAATCCCATCTTGGCCGGGTGGGGTTTGAACAATGTGTTTTGGTAAGCCCTTTTCGAATCTAGTTAATCTGTTTTATTCGTGAACTTTGAAAGATTTTACTTTATATGTAAATTTCCCTAAATTGGTACACTGATACAATCACCCGTCGACGTGCATATGATTAGACGTCGACGGTTGGGTAGATAACTCAATTTCACATGAAGTCAGAAACTTTTATCCTTCGACGGCTAAAGGTTAGATGTCGACGTCTCTGCACATCTCCTAAATACAAGCACCAACTTGAGGCACCCGTCGACGTACATATGCCTAGACGTCGACGGGCGAATGAGTAGCCCTGATGCACCGGAAGTCAGAAACTTCCATCCGTCGATGGTCAGGCTTTAAACGTCGACGTCTAACACTAGGTACACCATGGAAATATTAGCCGTGGACGTCCGCCTTTGAATCCGTAGACGGATGGTCTGGCTTTCGGAAACAACAGTCATTGACAAGCTTACCCGTCGACGGCTAGGAGTTTGCACGTCGACGGGCATGCATACACTTTTCTTTCATACTCTGATTTGTATCCTCACTGTTTTTCTCGAAAATTGTGAATAGATTTTTCATAGTCTTGTCTCACTCACTGAGCATTTAATCGTATGCTCATCCTAGCTTTCTTTTAAACCCATTTTCAGGATTGAAATGTTGTAGATAGAAGGTAGAAGTTTGACCAGGAGTGAACTCGACCGAAGCCGACACTTCTTACAAGTATGTAAATAAGTTTTTGTATTCTACCATCGAGGATCCACCGGCTGCGTTTTCTTATGAGTTACTTTTCGGTGTGTTGTAAATACTATAATATATTTCCTACATATGGGTAAAAATGAAGAGTTTGGGACTGTTAAAATTATTAGTATCTTAACCAATTATGAAATTCCCATTTTTATGCCAAAGACCAGTTTTAATGTAAATCAAGTATATTTGATAAATCTATCGATTGTGTTTCATGTTCAATCGCTCGAGTATCATTAGCCTTGCGTGTTCTAGATTTCGGGCGAAGCGCGCCGTCCAAGATCTTTAACACTCGGCGATTGTCACATTTCGACCCCTTGAGATCGGGTGTGACAACGTGCTTTACCATGATCAGCTATGATAAATAAGGAAAAACCCTAGATCAACTAGATCTACTTGAGGGTAACCTTTGTTCTGATGCCAAATGATGTAGCACGCGAAAGCAAAAACAATTTAGGAATAGAAACAGAATAGAAACCAAGATCTAGGCTAACTAGAAGCAAAATTGAGGTAGATTATAATTAGGTTTAAGGTTCTAAAACCTCTCAAAACCTTTTTTTCTGAAAATAATCACAAATCCATAATAAAATCCTATCGACTAATGACCTTAAAAAGACTATTTATACTGTTAAAAGCTAAAAACCTAACCTAATAAGAAAACTCAACAACTAAGGACTCTTAAAAGCCTTAAAGACCAAGAAAGCTAAATAAAGAAACTAATTAAAATAAATCTAAAATTGGGATGAGCTAATGCACTGCATCACAAGCCTTCAATTTTAAGCTTGTGTATGATTACCTAGCAAACCAATAATTAAAGTACATGTAAAGTAAAAGTGTGAGTATCTTTTACCTGATTTGTAATGGTAGTTATGATGTTAATGGGAAGGGTGAAAGCTACAGCAAGGCATGCTGCAAAGATGAATCCCCACCAAGGCATTTGGATTTCATGTTTCAAAAAGATACATATAGCAAGAGAAAGAATTAATGTCAACACAACCAGCAAGTGAAACCACCAATCAGGTATCTTCTTATGCTTTTTCATTAACTTGGTATGGATATCTTCTTTTCCCTTGAAAAAAGCTCTCAGTTGTGCAAATATCTCTCTGTTCGAACATTTCAGCATAATTTGTTATGTCAAATTAAGATTACGGGACAACTTACAAGTGACAAGCATTACACAGAAAGATTTTGAATTACTCACTTTCCATTGAAAACAGCCACATATGAAAGGGTAGCTATAATGGAGGTAAAGCCAAATTCCATAAGTGAGAAAGAAGAAGACGCTTAGGTTTACACGTTTTTACTGCTAGTATGATGGCATATCTATTTCAAACGTGTCATTTATAATTGTTGATGTATTGTATACTTATCCATTGAGATTATACAAATGTGAGGAGAAAATTAGGAAATTATAGGCGTTATATAGATTACTCCCTGTACGCAATTGGAAGTACGATATACATGAATAACCCATATCCTACAAAGATATTAGCAATGGCGAAGAAAGGGGTAACTAGAGGGCTGCCAAGGAATGAGGCTATAACTAACTAGTCGATGGCAAAAGATCCAATGCCAATCTCGCGCATTCTTGATCCGATATACTGGAAAGTTACTAACTTGGGAAAGACCCAACACAGCCAAGAAATGGCTGACAATGTAGGGAAGATGTAGCCTGGAAACACGTACCAAGAAAAGCTGCAAATAAGTGTAATAAACAAAAAAACTTCCCTCGGGACATCTGGGAATCTTTCTCGTGCAATGGCCGTGCAAATTTTTTATAAAACATAATGGCTTATTGTGATTTTTTTTATTCCCTTTCGGCATTAACAATTAAAAATGTGCTATTATAAAACCATGATTTTCCCTTTTTTTTTGTTAAAAAAAAGTTTAAGAGTAAGATAAGTTATCTCACATCCAAGGTCAAGGTAAGCCGCTAACCGTTCTAAAGGTTTATGGACTCTAATTTTGTGGAATTTATCGAACTTACAAATCACCTAGTAAAATGGTACTAAAAAGGGTATGTGGGAGCTCGAACCTAGTGCCTTACATCACTGATTCAAGCTCTTATTTTTTGGCCAACCCCATTAGCAAACTATGCTTTTCTACACTTGTAGCAAAATAGATAAACAAATCATGACTTTGATTTCAAATTTTTTGAGTAAAATCCAAATTCGTGTTTATGCAAGAGAAGAAAGTAAGAAAGCAGATGGCTAGAGGTGTCCTATTATGACAAATAGGGAGAAGGAATAACAGAATCATGCAAAGCCCTAAAAATAAAAGTAGACGGCTAGTTCGCCTTAAATAGGAGGCCTAGATGAGCATTATAAGTACTAGAAAAATTGCTTGCGCTTTGTTGCAAGAAAGCTTGGATTTTTTTATTATTATAAATATAATGTCTAATGATTAAAAGTAAAATTTTTATTTTAAGCATCTGAAAGTCCTTCTTGCAAGGTTTTAGGGAGACAAAATATAAAAAAATAAAGTAAAATAAAAAGAGGCGAAAAATAAGAAGACTAAAGAGATCAAATCAGTAAAGTAACTAATTAAAATTGAAAACCCTATTACCACTGTTATTACTCTCCCTCTTCATTTTCCATTTTTTATCACTAAGTTTCCGTAACTTTTTTATTCCTATTTTCTTTACTCTTCCTCTTATCTTTTTTCCTCATAACACTTATCAATTTATTATCTTTAATTAAATATTTTTGAAAAAATAAAAGTTCATGGAAAAATATCAAAAGAATTTTCATCTCCTAGGTATTATAAAACTACAATTAAAACATCACTTAATTTAGATGAAAAAAAAGTCTATAAAAAGAAAAAATTTATGTTCTAAAAAGACATGAAAATACCTTTTTATCCCTTAGATGTCTTTAGAAAAAAAACTAAATTGCCAATGTAGAGGGCCAAAAAAGCTATTTTATACAACATTAATTTCCTTAATACGAAATTACCTAAAGTCTAGTAAGGGAACCACCAAATGTTATATTAGAGGGTCAGAAAGGGAATTTAATCAGTGATAGAATTAATTTATAGGTATAGATTATATATTCGACTAAAAGCTGCTCTTTATCAGTAACTTTATTATAGGAATACTACTGTCGAGTTACTTTCCCTATTTGGCATAGTGTTAATTTCGTACAAAGTAAGATTGCCTTGGATTGAAATTTTTGTAAGCATAAGCACATGTGGTGAGTGTAAATCCACCAAATTAACATATCATAGGAAAAAGAATACCTACCAAACAGGCTAAACCTTATGAATTTTTAATCTATGAAAATAAAGGAATGCACGGCCGAAGCTCATAATTAAATTGCAAGTTTGATCCTAAACACAAGGCACTTTAAATATTCTATTCAATCTAGAGGGTGAAATATAAACCATAGAAGCTACCACTAGGATTTTGAGCATGGCCCATGGTGTAAATTAATATTGTTCTTGTTTACTTGAAAAGAGAAACCTGAACCAGGCTACTCGGCCACCGCATCTCTGTGTCATGGACCAAGGCCTTCCGATGGTGCTGGCAACCGAGGCACGAGGTGTAGGCGCATGAGAGGAAGTGCGGGCATAAGGCCGAGGTACAGGTACATCTGGTGGTAGGCAAACAGATGTGGGGGTACAATGCACAAAATGGGAGTGAGTGCAGGCAAGTTGTTGAGTGAATGCGGGCAAGCAAGCTAGTGACATAGGCAAATGACTCGGCCACACCAGGTGCGGGCAACTCGCACACGGGAGAAGGGCACGTCACACGCGAGTGACGACCGGGCACATCATGGCCAATGACGGGCACTCGAGCTAGACTCAGGTAGTTTGGCTAGAGAGTTGGCTAGAAGGTTCTAGGACAGCTTGGAACCTTGTGGAAAGACATAAAGCCATGTGCACCTTTTGTAAGTTGTACAAATGGGGCAAGTTGTGCAAGTTGGCTAAGTTGGGCAAGTTGACAACTTGCATGACAACTTGTGCGATTGTGTGGAAATCTCTAGATGATCATGGATAGGCATTATCTAGAGAGAATAGATAAGTTTGATCTAGATAGGTTAGGAAAGGTCTAGATAAAAATAGGTATAAGTGCATGTGGCTAGGTTTTGCCACTTGGCGTGATATGGTATTAACACTTGTCATCATAGAGTAGTGACATGTGGCGCAATATTAGCCACATATTGAGAGATAAAAATGTCTATATATATATATATATATATAGTTTGCCTTCCCTTATTTGTAACATGAAAGTTTATAATAATGAAAATGTTATTCCATAAAAGAGCACCCTTAGCATTCTCCCAAAATTCATAAGACTATTTGGTTTTTTTTGTTTTTCACTTATTTCACAACTAACCTTAGCTTGGAGTTTCACACTCTAGCGAGGGGAGAGTAAGGCTAACTTAGGCATACAAGCCGGAAGAGCTAGCCTAAGGCCATACAGTGCGAGATCTTAAAGCGTAAGCACGTGATATCTGCAGGTTCCACCACGAATTTCCTTATTATCCCTGCCCATCCATACCCCAAAACCTGCCCAAATAATAGTTTTAGACAACTAAAAAGGTGGAAAAAAAAAAGAATTCTAGAATCATATTAATTTTGGAAGACAGAGAATTTTAACCTGTGCTGTGATGACTACAATCCAACCAGCCAAAAAATTGGTCTTTTATGAAAAAAGCACGAATAGTATTCACAATGCTAATAGCATAAGCAGTAACAGTGTGCCATGGCCAAAGGTCGCCTCGGCATTGGCGAAGATAAAGATCAAGTGTGTTCTTTAACGTTAAAAGGACCTCGGTTAATTAACTGTAAACTCCCGGTTCCCGAATCCAAAAATCTTAAACTTGGCGGTCGAAAGCACTGTCGATAGGAACTTTCCCACGGGGAATGAGGCCACCTAGATGGAAATCATGGTGACCTGGAGTGGTTCCGTATGGTAGGTGAAAAAAGTGTTGAGGAAACAAAGAAGACAACACGAGAAAAGTCCTAAGAACCACATTCAGAAAGTCCAAACAGGGAGTGACGTGTCATCATCGTTAGAAACAATAAGACCAACTTCTTCGACCGTAAAGACGTCATCTTCGTCAACAGTATGCTCTATTTCGAGAGACTACATTGGAAGAACATGTTTAGAAACCATAGCAGGTGGTTCTTTTGGTATGGATTATGAAACTGTCGAGGGAGGAGAAGGCGGGAAAGACCTTCTTGGTATTCTTGGGGGAATTTTCAGCTTGGTTAGGGGATCTCTGAGAATAATTTTCACGTGTCTATTTGTTCTGAAAGATCCTCTTTACTTGAATAAGGCATTAAAAAGGGAACTTGAAATAGCACTAAGTTAAAAGTTGAACCTGGGCATTTTCTTCGCTCTATAGCTCTTTGGCTCTCTCTTCTGCAGAGTGGGGGAGAAACTAACACTAAGAATTCCATTACAAACCTCAATTCTCATATGATAATATTGGAAAATCTAATTTTAGTAAGCATTGAGATCTTATTATATTTATTTTTCACAATTCTCATATGATAAAACTTACTAGATCCAAATTCTGATTTAACACAATTGTATTTTCTATATACTACTTCTAATAGTAAAAAATTTTTTTAAGGTATAAGTTGGAGCGTGAGTCATTAGGCCATTATTAAAAGCTACTGGTCGTTAGGGTGAGTTGGAGCTTGAGTCATTAGACCATGATTGAAATGGCCACATAGATTTTTAATATGGGTTTTATAGGCACCCGATAAGAAATAATTAATACTTAAAATAGTGATGCAATAATGATAAAAATAATTAATTGCATAATAAATTAGAAAGTAATTGTTAAGTATTAATTTGTTTTGACAAAAACACCCTTATATATATTCAATAAAAATACTTTTATGAAGGTAAAAAATTTTATAAAAATTAAATATGTGATTAAAGTGATGTAATTATAATATATATTTAAACTAAAATCTTACAAAGAATAAATATTTTAAATATTAAGACTTACCTCATAAATTAACGTTTTTTAATTAGTGGCTAAACTTTGACAAATTAGTGGATGCTTCTTCTTTTCTTTTCTTTTTTTCTAAAACCCTGTAATATATTTTAAATTTTAGAACTTATCCTTAAGATTAAATTAAAAATTTATTTGGGGCTAAACATTTTTTTAATTTGGAGTTAAACTTTGACAAATTAGTGGATGCCTTTTTTTTTTTTTCTAAAATCCTATAATAATACATTTTAAATTTTAAAACTTATCCTTAAAATTAAATTAAAAAATTATTTAGGGTTAAACTTTTTATTTAATTTGAGACTAAATTTTGTTAAAAGGTAATCTAATTAATCATAATAAAAAGTTAAAATCATCCCATTATTATACTTTTATCTTTTTAAAAAAAGGTACTACATTATTATTATATTTTTACTTTTTCTAAAGAAAAAGTACTTTAAAATTATGTGCTTGCGGGTGCCAAAGGGCAACCCTTAGCATTTTCCTTTTAATATCACCGAACTTATCTCAAATTATACGTCAAATTAAGTTCGGCCACAAATTAATTGCCACTTCAATTAATTGAAACGCGCACTGAACTATGTCCTACAAGTAATTTCATCATTGTTTGGCACTTTCTACAGGTCTAAAAAGGCTACGATTCTCTATATTTTTGCTTTTATTATCACTAAAAACTTAAAAAAAAAAAGAAGAGTCAGAAATATCTCTTTTATTCAAGTGAATACTTTTTAAATTGCACAGTGAAATACGTTAAAAGGTTTGGAATGTTTGCGAAGATCAAAATGGGATACTACGTACCGGCCCTGAGGTTGAGCATAGCCATTTGCCATCACATCTCAAACGTTGCTTTATATACTGCTCAATCTTTCCTAATCTTTCCTAAGAAGTATGTTTTCAAAAAATAGAAGTTAATCCATCTTTGGATTACCGAAGGCTTTATTCGATCATGTGAAAACCCTTCCATGCGAAGTCAGCCAGGAAGGCAATCACTTGAGAATGTCGATCGGGAGCAGTTATTTTAATGACTTACTATGGATTCATTTGTTTGAAGAGGTGAAGCGAAACAGTGATGGTGATGCAATAGAGTGCAAAATGCATGACCTTATTCATGATCTTGCTAAATCTGTTGCAGGATGAGCTTTTTATATTTGAACTGAACGTGATTGTTTGCCAAAAAAACTGGCTAGAGTTCGATACTCGACTGTGGTTTGCCATTCTGATCAATATGTAGTATTCCAGAAGCGTTGTATGAAGCAAAGAAACTGCGAACTCATTTTTTTTTTCTCTCTCCAAATGTGGCTCTGGTGAAGTCTCAGCCAGATTATTTTCAAATTTTAGGAAACTACGAGTCTAGATCTGGGTTATAGTGGCATGGAAAGGCTGCTAATTAAGCACGGTTTCTTGCTTGAAGCATTTGAGGTACCTCGACCTATCAAATACCTATATTTCAACTTTACCAGAAATCGTAAGTACCCGCTGGCCTTTACCACTTGCAAGTGCTAAACCTTTCAGATTGCTCTGATCTAACTGGCCTGCCAGAGAGAACTTAGCGAGACTCTGCATGCTAAGACATCTGATCATAAATAGTTGTCCAAGGTTAACTTACGGGCCAGATAACCTCGACTCACTATTTCTACTTCAGACATTGCCAATCTTTATTGTATCAGATGAGAGTGATAACTTCCGGCAGTTGGCGAGGCTTCGGCTCAGGAGCGAGCTGACAATAAAAAACTTGGAGAAAGTGAAGCAAGAAAGGAAAACATTAATCTTGAAAATGAAAAATCTTCATTCACTGGAGTTGTCACGGGTAGATGATCATGATGGACTGAACTTGAATGTTGGAGATAATTTTGACTGGAGACTAAATGAGAAAGTGCTTGACTACCTGCAACCAGCCAAAAATCTCAAAAGTTTGAGAATAAAAGGGTATCCAGGAATCCATTTTCCAACGTGGATGAGTACTCTAGCATTTCCTACCTTGAATAAAATAGCATTTATCAACTACAAGAGATGTGAGCATCTCCCTAATTTAAGTAAACTTCCAATCCTTGAGATTATCCACTTGCATGGAATGGGTGCTGTGAAGAATATGGCAGTGAGTTCCATGGAGAAGACACAAAAAGATCATTTGTTTCATTAAAGGAGCTATCGCTCGTAGCCTTCCCTAATTTGGAATTATCGTGGAGGAGGAGGGGGAGGGGGTGTGTTGGGGTTGAAGAATTCCCCTCACTTGTTAAATTAACCATCAATAGATGTTGTAGGTTGAAGACTATGCCACAATTTCTATCTCTTAGGCACTTGGAGTTGCAGAACTACCATGAAACGATACTAAAGGTCTGCGGTAAACGTAACCTCCCTTTCCTGCCCTCATTATATATAGGACAGTCTTGAATTTGGTATATATAGGAGAGTGATGTGTATTAGGCTGACGGAGAGTTTACATTCCCTCGCCTTAAGAAAGCATGGAAGATCTCTGAGTTTGGTAGATGGAACATTCAACTGAGAAGACCTCTTTTTGAAGTGGAAATTAAAAGAGCAATGGTTTGAATTGCTTACTAAATAAAAAGAAATAATATATAATAAGTCCTCCAAATACTTTTTATTTATTATAATAATAATAATAATAGTAATAATAACTTTTTTAGTTGATATTAAAGAAAAAAAGAAAAACAATTTTTTTTTTTTTGCTATGACGTCTAATTTAGACGGCACTAGTGCTATTGCGGCAAAGAGGGCAATTGCTGTTAGGACTTTCTATGAGCCACTTGGTGATACACAGCTGATGAAAGATATGCTCGCAAGGGAGCTTTTGCGCAACTCCATTCTCACCGGTTTGTGAAAGGCTCTCAGAGCAAATTGAGCAACTCCCAGTTGGATGCTACCGTTGGCAACTCGGAGACGGAATTATTTATTTATTTTGCCCTGAGTCGTGCAGCTTCAGGATTTTCTGCCATTAGCAAAACGTCGTCCAAGTCAAAGCTATCCAAGTTCACTGGAAACAAATTAGAAACAACATGGTTAATTAAATTAATTGCATGCCATATATTTGACAAGGCATATATTATATTCGAATATTTGTATGCATACAAAATTCAACAAAGTCTCTGTTTTCTTCTACATGTCTAGGTGGGTTTATATATAGTTGGAAAAGGTATAAGATCATCATAACATAAAAACAAATGCAAACCATGTTTTTTTCTACATGTCTAGATGGGTTTATATATAGTTGGAAAAGGTATAAGTGTTGGATTTAATTCAACATGTGGGCTCATATATTTATATTAATTATATATTATGGGCTATCATAAGATTAAGCCCAATTAAAGTGATCAATAAAGTTTAAAGTTTTGGGCTAGACATCTAATAGAGAATGAACTTTAATGTGTAGAGACCCAAAGGATTAATTTCTATTTTTATGATAGGCTAAAATAGAAGTTAGACTAGAAATATAAATAAGGGTTATGGTCCCCAAGCCATATGCACAAAAGGTTTTCACTTTTCTGAAATCCTATCAATCAAAAAGAGATAACTCTCTTCAGAGAGAGCAAAGACTGCATATTGACTTGGAAGGCAATAACCAGAAAATTAAGCTTTCTTCATGGATCCAGGTACGCTTCCGCTCAGATCTAAACATTTAGATCTAAATTTTCTTGATGATTTGACATGAAAATTGGTTGATGACAATTCACCAAATTAGAAATAAAGTATTCTAACAATTGGTCTCAGAGCTTCTTCATGTCAAATCATTGGGAATCAATTTGTTTCTTTGTCTTCCATAATCATGGATTTGGTTTTTCCATGGATTTAGTTTATTAAGAAATATGGCTTTGGAGTTTGGAGTTTGTTTCAGATTTGATTTTTAAGTTTTATGCATCCAGCTATAATCTTGTTAACAAGAGCTAAGATCCAATTTATTGAGAAACAGATTCAAGTTTTAAGGATTAAAAAAAAAGGATAAAAGTTTCGGTTTTCTGGGCCAATTTTATTAGGTGATAGGTTTTGTCCAAGATGTGAAAATCATGCAGGATGAATAGGAGAATTTTCCTATTATGAAGGTAATAATGGGGCTTGTTAGTGGTGCAAATTGGCATGGGACCCACTTGGTTGTTTAAGGAATTTGTTCACATTTTGGTATTATTATTTTATTAATATTATGAGATAAGTTGATTGAAACAAACTTTCGGCGCATAATTATTGTTTTAGTCAATTGTCACTGACTTATTGGTATTATTATTTTATTAATATTATGAGATAAGTTGATTGAAATAATATGCTACCAAAGTAGCATCTCTTGTCTAGATTAATTTATTTTATAATATTAAGTTGGTTGTGTATATGTAATTCATGCGGATATTGGCCAGCCCAAAGGAGGGTCAATATTTGGCCGAAATACATGTGCACTTGTGGTAATAAATATGTGACAATTATTCAGTTTGCCATGTGAACAATTAATCCGTCCAAAGAAAGGTTAATTGTTTGATAGGATCTTATTGTCAATATTTGATTACTACACCAAGAGTACCACTTACAGTTAATATTTCTGTCCAAAGACTATATATTAATGTTGTGCTAGGTATCTTGTGATGGGGTTTACCATTATTTGAATATATGGTTATTATATGGAATTAATGTGAGCATGTTCTACTTGTTTCGTTCTCTGTACAGTTGCTAGTTCTGCATCTACTATTACTGCCAGCTTGAATTCCATTCCCATGCTTAGTGGCACGAACTTTAAAGCATGGAAAGAGAACGTTATGATTGTTCTCGGTGTTATGGATCTAGACCTTGCGTTAAGGACAAAACGACCCACAGACCTTACGGTTGATAGTTCATCTAATGATAAGATGGACATAGAGAGGTGGGAACATTCTAATCGCATAAGTCTTATGATCATAAAGCGTGCAATTCCGGAAACCTTCAGGGGCACTATGTCCGAAAAGGTTACTACTGCTAAAAATTACCTTGAGGAAATTGAAAAGAGGTTTGCCAAAAGCGAAAAGGCTGAAACAAGTATGATTTTGGCAAATCTCATTTCAATGAGGTATAAAGGAAAAGGTAATATAAGGGAGTACATCATGGAGATGTCTCATCTTGCTTCAAAGCTAAAGGCACTAAAGTTGGAGCTGTCTGAGGACTTACTTGTGCATTTAGTTTTGCTCTCTCTTTCTGCACAATTCAGTCAATTTAAAGTTAGTTATAACTGTCAAAAGGAGAGTTGGACTCTTAATGAGCTCATCTCTCATTGTGTGTAAGAAGAAGAAAGGCTGAAGCAAGAGAAGACAGAAAGTGCTCATTTGGCTAGTACCTTTAAGGACAAGAACTTGAAAAGGAAGAAGGGTAATGAAGCTGCAAATGTTCCACCAGAAAAGAAACAGAACCAACAGGGTGAGGCATTTACCTGTTATTTCTGTAAAGCTGCTGGACACAGGAAAAAGGATTATACCAAATATCGCGCATAGCGTGTAAAGAAAGGTACACTTCTCACTCTGGTTTGTTCTGAGGTTAATTTAACTTCGATACCTATACACACTTGGTGGCTAGATTTTGGTGCTACTACTCACATAAGTGTGTCTATACAGGGTTGCCTGAACTACCGAAAGCCAATTGATGGTGAAAGATACATCTATGTGGGCGATGGTAAATCAGTGGAAGTTGAGGCTATTGGAACTTTTAGGTTATTGTTAAAGACTGGTTATTATTTGGATTTGAATGAGACTTATGTTGTACCGTCATTTAGACGGAATTTGGTTTCTATTTCCGTATTGGACAAATTTGGTTACTCTTGTTCATTTGGAAATAGTCAGTTTAGTCTTTTTCAAAATTCAAATGTTATTGGTGCCGGTTCTTTATCTTTTGTTGATAACCTATATTTGCTTGATACAATTGCCTCATATAATGAAACCTTACATGTGTATCGAGGTATAAAGAGAAAATTAACCAATGAGAATTCTGCTTCATTATGGCACAAACGTTTGGGGTATATCTCTAAACAAAGAATTGAACGTCTTGTGTCTGACAGGATTCTTGATCCCCTTGATTTTGACGAACTTTGAAAATTGTGTTGCTTGTATTAAAGGGAAACAGACAAACCTAAGGAGATTAGGTGCCAACAGGACTATGGATGTCTTAGAACTAATACATACAGACATTTGTGGGCCATTCCCTACAGCTTCTTGGAATGGTCAACAATATTTTATTACGTTCACAGATGACTTTTCACGTTATGGCTACCTATATCTCATTCAAGAAAAGTCTCAGTCTCTGGATGTGTTCAAAAATTTTAAAGCTGAAGTTGAGAATCAACTCAACAAAAGAATTAAAAGCGTCAGATCTGACCGTGGTAGTGAATACTATGGCAGATATGACGGATCAGGTGAACAACGTCCAGGATCGTTTGCTAAGTTTCTCGAAGAGTGTGGTATTGTCCCACAGCACACCATGCCAGGATCTCCTAGCATGAATGGTGTTGCTGAAAGGAGAAATAGGACATTAAAGGACATGGTAAGGAGTATGATTAGTCATTCTACTTTACCAGAATCTCTTTGGGGAGAAGCACTAAAGACTGCAGCTTACATACTCAATAGGGTTCCAACAAAAGCAACTGCCAAAACCCCTTATGAGCTTTGGACAGGCAAGAAGCCCAGTTTAAATCACTTGCACATTTGGGGTTGTCTAGCTGAGGTAAGGCCAAATAGGCCAAATGAAAAGAAACTGGATTCCAGAACGATTAGTTGCTATTTTGTTGGATACTCCGAAAGGTCAAGGGGTTACAAGTTTTATGATCCCACTACTAAGTGAATGTTTGAGACTAGAAATGCTCGGTTCTTTGAGGATGTTGAGTTTGCGACGGGAAAAGGAATTAAGGACTTTGTATTTGAAGAGGAATGTGTCGAAATTCCTCTAATTGCTTTTGAAAATTATCAAGGTCAGGCTTCAATTCCTGGTATTGTTCAAGAAGCAATTCCAGATCAAGACAATGTTATTGAACCTCTTGCTCAAGTTCAACAACTTGTTCCAGAAGAACAAACTCTACAGCCTCAAGAACTTATGCCATTAAGGAGATCCACTAGAAAGAGGAGAAATGCAATTTCGGACGATTATATTGTATTTCTTCAAGAACATGAGGTTGACATTGGTGTGGTAGAAGATGATCCAATCAACTTCCATCAAGCCATTGAAAGTTCTAACTCTCAACAGTGGATTAATGCCATGAATGAAGAGATGAAGTCCATGAAGGACAATGACGTTTGGGACCTTGTACCATTACCTGAAGGTACGAAACCCATTGGTTGTAAATGGATATTTAAGACCAAAAGGGATTCGAGAGGTAATATAGAAAGGTACAAGGCTCGTCTTGTTGCAAAGGGCTTCATACAGAAAGAAGGTATTGACTATAAAGAGACTCTCTCCGGTTTCTTCGAAAGACTCTTTTAGGACAATAATGGCATTAGTGGCACATTTTGACCTTGAGTTACATCAGATGGATGTTAAGACAGCATTTCTCAATGGTGACATTGATGAGACGATTTATATGGTGCAGCCAGAAAACTTTGTGTCCGGAGATGCAAAGCAAATGGTTTGCAAATTAAAGAAATCCATCTATGGGCTCAAGCAAGCTTCTCGTCAATGGTATTATAAATTTCATCAAGTTTTTATCTCATTTGGTTTTGAGATAAATGCAATTGATGATTGTATATACCACAAGTTCAGTGGGAGTAAATGTATTTTTCAGGTTTTATATGTCGATGACATACTGCTTGCCAGCAACGATATAGGCTTATTGCACGAAACCAAGAGCTTTCTGACAAAGAAATTTGAAATGAAAGATCTTAGTGACGCCTCTTTTGTATTAGGCATACAAATACACCGAGACCGTTCTCGGGGTATACTTGGGTTATCACAAAAGAGCTATATCGAAAATGTTCTAAAGAGATTTGGCATGCAGGATTGTAAATTAGGTGACACCCCTGTTGCTAAAGGAGACAAGTTTAGTCTCAACCAATGCCCCAAGAATGAGTTTGAAACTAAAGAAATGCAAAAGATTCCTTATGCGTCAGCAATAGGGAGTCTAATGTATGCTCAAGTGTGTACGCATCCGGATATTGCGTAAATAGTTGGAATGCTAGGCAGATACTTAAGCAATCCTGGAATGGATCATTGGAAAGCAGCTGAACGGGTTATGCGGTACTTACAGAGAACAAAAGACTACATGCTCACATACAAAAAATCAGATCAGTTGGAGATCGTTGGGTATTCTGATTCTGATTTTGCTGGATGCCAAGACAGTAGGAGATCCACATCAGGCTATATTTACCTGCTGGCTGGAGGAGCTATTTCCTGGAAGAGTGCTAAGCAGACACTCATAGCTTCTTCCACCATGGCAGCGGAATTTATAGCATGTCATGAGGCATCTAGTCATGGGATTTGGCTACGAAATTTTGTCACTAAGCTGCAAATTGTGGATGGTATTGAGAGACCATTAAAGATATTTTGTGACAATAAGTCAGCAGTGCTATATTCCAATAACAACAGGAGCTCAACGAAGTCAAAACATATAAACCTCAAGTTCCTGGTTGTTAAAGAAAGAGTTCAAAATGGTCAGGTGTCTATTGAACATATTGGGACAAACTCTATGGTTGTAGATCCGCTAACTAAGGGATTACCACCTAAGGTCTTTCATGAGCATACCGCTCATATGGGTGTTATATCTTTTGATAACATGCAATTTTAGTGGGAGTTTGTTATTTTGGTTGATTTTCAGTTATAGACACATTTTTTGGTTTGTTTGAACTCTTTATTTGGTTGATCTCACTAAGGAAAAAGGTTGGACCAGTTGGAAGTAGGCATGTTAAGATCACATTACATGTAACTTCTCATGCTATGCATCCATGCTTGATCTATGTTGTTCAATTATATTGACATATGTGACTATTGATGGTTTCGTTATGATATGTGTATAATGAAAACCGCTTTAATCCTATGTTGATATGATTGATGAACCAGATTGATTTAAGATGTCTATGGTAATGATAGCAAAATTTGAGCTCATAAGGTTATTACATAATATATAATTAAAGGAGTTATACATATATGGCCCAAGTGGGAGATTGTTGGATTTAATTCAACTGGTGGGCTCATATATTTATATTAATTATATATTATGGGCTATCATAAGATTAAGCCCAATTAAAGTGATCAATAAAGTTTAAAGTTTTGGGCTAGACATTTAATAGAGAATGGACTTTAATGTGTAGAGACCCAAAGGATTAATTTCTATTTTTATGATAGGCTAAAATAGAAGTTAGACTAAAGATATAAATAAGGGTTATGGTCCCCAAGCCATATGCACAAAAGGATTTCACTTTTCTGAAATCCTATCAATCAAAAAGAGATAACTCTCTTCAGAGAGAGCAAAGACTGCATATTGACTTGGAAGGCAATAACCAGAAAATCAAGCTTTCTTCATGGATCCAGGTACGCTTCCGCTCAGATCTAAACATTTAGATCTAAATTTTCTTGATGATTTGACATGAAAATTGGTTGATGACAATTCACCAAATTAGAAATAAAGTATTCTAACAATAAGATCATTATAACATAAAAACAAATGCAAACCAACCTTGATTAGGCTCTTGATTAGGGACTTGATCAGGCATTGTTTCAATTGGCAGTTAGTGCTTCTCCTCATCAATCTTTTAATTTGCGAGTAACGTATTAAAGTAGGTAAAGTAGAATTCTTTTTATACTAGGCATCTTCTAGGGTTCCTATATCAAATATACATATTTTTTGCCTTGCCTCCTAAGTTTGTTCTCTTATACTATTTTAGGGTTTTTCATTTTTTTATCCTCAGTAAAGTAATCAACTATATTTTTGAGATCATGATTTAAATGATATTGTCTATATTATAAATTAGAGGAAAATAATATATTACTTTCATTTATATAGTTTTCCAATGATAGGCTAGACCAACTTAAATAAATCAACATTGCTTATTGAATTATACAAAGGAAATTATAAGATGTAATTATCCAAGCCAATCAGGCCTTCTAGACTCACACGCTTTACTCTTGGGCTAGCAAAGCTCTCATGTAGGTGGACTTACTACTAAGCTTGTAACAAAACAAACAGGGTGGTTCCCCCCCCCCCCCCCAAACCCCCCAAAAAAAAGAAAAAAAAGAAGAAGAAAAAACCAAACCTGGTGGAGAACAATTACAACAGGTTATATTATTAGTGAAGTAAAGAGTAAAGACGCAAATTAAATAGGGACATACATTTACCAAGTAGATTGAAAGTCTTGATCTTGAGTTGTTTACTATTTAAGGTTAAGGATGGGAAATCTTGTGTAATCTGATGATTGATTCAGTTACGCTGTCCATGCTGGTCACCAACCTATCATTTAGGCCTTGCTTGGTAGAAGAGGAAAATGGAGAGATGGAAACTTAGGAGAGAAAAGTGGAGAGAAAATAAAATTTGAAGTGGTTGGTAGGAGAGAAATTTGAGAGAAAAAAAATTAGAGAGATGAATATTTTCTTTCATGCTTCATATTCAAAATCTCTCCAAATTTGAAAAGAAAAATGGAGAGAAAACAAGTTGAGTCTAATTAATTAAGGTAAAAGTACTTATATATCCTTCATTATCAAAAACATTTTAACATATAGCATTAGTACTCACTAACATACTAAATAAGTGGTATAATGATAAAAGTATATTAAATTGATTTTCTTTCTTCTCATTTTTCTCTTATACCAACCAATGAAATGAAAGAAAATTAATTTTTTCACTCATTTTTCCATCTTTCCTACCAAACATATTAGAGGAAAATTAATTTTATTTTCTATCTTCTTACTTTTCTCATTCTCTTATTTTCTCTCTTTTCGATTTTCCATCTTTCCTACCAAACAAAGCCTTAAAGTAAACAATATGATGCAATTACAAACTGTTAGTGTCAGACATAAGTATGCTACTAATTTATCAACTATAGATCATACAGCATACAGGTTCTTTCACAGAAGCTGAATATTTTATTGATTCTGACTTGCTGAGACGATAAGGAGAACAAGTACCAGCAGATTTGAACAGAGTACAATCTTGAATATTAACATTGAAGGGAAATATTTATATGAAGCTTAAAATACTGGACAACCAGGAACTGATATCCCCTTTGCAGTTGGGCAACTTGCTAAATCACAGTGCTCGGGAAAAATATCAGGATTGGAACCCCACCAAGACAAACCCTTATTCTCCAAATTCAATGCAAAGTAAAGCAGAACAGTCATAAATGCTACCCCTGCATCCAATGCTGCTGCGAGAATGTAGTTATACCTCTGCCACCATTGCTTTCGGTATCGGAAGACGAAGAAATTGAAGATGGTTCCAACCAAAACCCAGGAATTATAATTCAATGGTGATGCAGGAGGTATGAGTCCGGTTGCACCTAAAAGTACTGGTAGATTGATAAGAGGAATCCATTTCTGATTAGGGAATGCCTTGTGTAACAGCCATACAAACACTGGTCCCAAAAATCCACCCAGGAAAAACCAGTTAAGCGATCCGTACTGTCCAAGAGAGCCGAAAATGCGCTTAGGTCCAACCAGACCCCATATAACAGATGCATCGAAAAAGACTCTGTCACCGGGGCATGTCCACGGACTATTCTTCGGGAGAAGATCTTTGTGGCATATGTTCTCAACAGAAGTTAGAAGCCACCAGGCCACACAAAGGTTGACTGTTCCAGCTAAAACGGTCCCGATAAACTGATCATATGCAAATGAAACAATGGAGATCTGTAAGAGATTATACATCTTAGATGCAGAACATTAGGAATCAGTTAATTCATTTATGGAGACAGGAGAGCATAAGTTATAGTAAAACCTGAACCAGGAACATTGATCTGGGTGGGATTTTCATGTAATGACCGAGCTTGAAATCACCAAGAAAAGCAACTGCCTGAGCCATGCTCATGTATCCGTACGTCTTAAAACAGACATTGGTTATTGGTTGTCCGGGCCTTATGACTCCCATTACATACTCTGTAATGATATTTAGCCCTGGTGTCTGCAGGGATAGAATATAAGGATTGGTCAAGTGAGAATCTTAAAGTAAATATAACAGCCAATTAAAGGACTGGAAATTTTATGAATTTATCCCTTTTTTATAACCAAAATTTCAATGTTAAATTACTTGATTTGTCGTGGCTGTTATGATACTGATAGGCAGGGTGAATAGGAAGGCAAGTCCAGCAGCAAATATCAGTCCCCACCAAGGCATCTGGACATCCTTCTTAAGGAAGATGGTCAGTGCAAGACCCATAAGAATTGATCCGGTAAGAAGCAAATAGAACCACCACGGAGGTATTTCCAGGTAGTTTCTCATCAACCTAGTGTGTATGTCAGCCTTTTCCCTCCAAGAAGTTCGGTATCTACTATAAATTTCCCTGTAATCCAACGTGATAATACATATAACTCCTGGAAATTGCAACAACAGGACAAAAAAATAACTTTTTCTTGGTCGGTGCTAAAGAATTACCTTCCATAAAACAAGGCCACATGGCTTACTGTAGATGCAATAGTGGCAAACCCAAGTCCATAGGATAGAGCGAAGAAAGTGCTTAAATGGATCCTCCCTATCTTCTGGTACTCTGCATAATCTATCTGGAACTTATCATTAACAATCAATGAAATGTTATACTGCTGGCCTTGTGCAGTGAATAAGTCCGCGGAAAGAATGGGGAATGTTTTCGCATTGTACAGGTTCATCCCCCAGTAAGAAATTGGAATCACCAAATATACCATCAAGACAAATCCTACGAAGACATTTACAATGGCAAAAAAGGGAGCAACAAGAGGGTTCAACAAGAAGGCGACAACTGTTGTCCAGTCGAGGGTAAATGACCCTATACCAAGACCACTCAAGCCTGAGCCGATTTGATGGGCAGTTACTGATTGGGGGAAAGCCAGGCAGACCAAGGAGACACTTTGTAAAGTTATGAAGAGGTAACCTGGGACGATACACCAACAGAAGCTACATATTAGAGCAATCACAAAGAATTTTACTCGTGAGAGGCCGCGGCGCTTGCCATCATTTTTTTCCTCTTCATGCAGCGTCCTGGAAAACAGCAAGAGAATTCATAAGGAGCGCCAATATCTATATGTGGCACTGGTTTATTTGATTTTTTAAAGTTAAACGGTCAACATAAGCGGGTTAAAATATCTAAAATTTACATAAATTAATTGCTATAGTTAATTTGTTTAAAAAATAGTACTAGAAGCACTGCATATGATGGATATTTGCTGGCTCCTAGCTTCTTGTTGTTACAAGAGGGAAATGATATTAAAGCCCTGTCGTAGTAGTCATCAATATCATTCTTGCCCGGAGATGTGATATATATATATATATATATATAATTAATACTCATATTCATTGATCTAATATGATCAAATTCTTATTGTTAATTTGTTAAAACTGGAAACTGACTCAACTAGGAAAAAAAACCCAGAAATAATAGTTCCTAGTGATAATAAACTTAAAATTATACCTGAAGAGAGAAATTTGAACAAGAGTATTAGGCCACCACATATGCGCCGGCTCGACCATATACTTCCTGAGGAGCCCTGCCCATCCATATCCCATCACCTGCACTCAACAAAGCCATGCACACCATATACCCATGAACCTAATTAACAGGAAAAAAAAAAGTAGTATAATTTTTAGTTGAACTTTGAAAAGATATAGATGATTCGTTTTGTGTCTTTTCTTTTTCATTTTTTTAAACATTACTTAACATCAAAATGATTAATTTAAACCTGTTGAGAACTTAATTATCATCTACACCTGTGTAGTAATGATAAGAAGCCAACTAGCAAAGAAAGAGATGCTCCTCTCATAGAAAGCCTTGATAATGGTAACGATACCGACAGCATAAGCAACTCCGTTCCCAAAAGCACTCCCAGTATTGGCAAATATCGTGATCAAGACATGCTCCTTAACGTTAAAAGGTCCCGGGTTAAGCGAGAACTGCCTGGAACCAAACCCTGGGATACGGAACTTGGTCCTAGGAAGAGCAGATGCCATGAACCTCCCGATGGGGAGCGTTGCAACCTGGACGGCGATTTGGGTGATAACGAGTGGCTGCGAGCGGTAACCGAAGAACTGGTTGAAGAACGAAAGAAGGGCACAAGAGATGAGTCCCAAGAACCACATACGGAAAGTCCATACTGGGAGCGACGGGTCATCGGTGTTGAGCACTGTCAGACGAACTTGTTCTACTGGAGAGAGCTCGCTTTCGTCGGGCTCTTCTTTCAGTCGTTTCTCATCCAGTTTTGTTGTTGCTTCTATTTGTTCGACGGTTCCCATTGAGAGAATATTCACACTTTCGATTGGCGCTTGCTACTGCTTTTGTTTAGCACATCAAATGCCACTTTTTATTCAAGGAAGAGAATGTTTGCTGGCTAATTTTATTTGGTGTGGCTTGCAAAGGTACAAAGTTCGTTCTTGGAAGTATTAGAATTTGATTTGAATATATTTCCATATTTGTATTTTAGTCAACTAATTTCCTCACGTAATTTTATCGTTCGATCTATATATAACTTGTCAGAAATAGACCAAAGTTATTATATGGTACAAAAAAAAAGACCAAATCTCTAATTTCTATATTTGTCTAGACTCTGTTGGCTAAACATTCAATTTAAGATTAAACGTTTGGTGGTTTGCTCAATTAAAGATTAAATCTTTAAAAGTGCTAATTAAGGATTGAACGTTTTAGATTTGGCTCAATTTAGGATGATTTTGATGGAAAAGGGGAAGTGAACAGCACGCTCTATTTTTACTTGTTAGTCTCATTTTCTTTGCCTAGGTGGCATATTTCTTAGCTTAGGTGGCGTTTTCAAAGACATGTGTGGCATTTAAAATAAGAGAAAAAAATTAGATTAATCTTTATGAGTTTAATTTTCATACACTAACAATGATATACTATACAAAGACACATGTTAATCCTTTAATCCCGTTTGTGTAATCTCAAAATTTCACTATCAGTAATAGATAAGATAATAATCCAATCTTTATAAGCCTTTTCTCTCTCTAACTTTTTTTCTTCTCTTTCTTTTATCTTTCTTCCTTCACTACGATCGGCTTTTTCTTTCTTTCTTCTTTGTTCTTTGAAGAACACCCCATCCCAAAATCCGACGCTGGCATCGTCGATCGCCACCATTCACCAGCATCGAAATAGGACTAAACAACCTTATTTCTCTCTCTCTCTCAATTTACTTTTGAGAATCCACTTGGGTTTTTCAAAATCTAAGAAAATTTTCTAATCCCAAGCTTTGCCGAAAACCATCAATTCATTCCTCAAAACCATCACAATCTATTTAAAATCATTTCCCTAAGCTTCTATTATTGCTTAAAAGCCCCTAAAAAGCCTAGATCTCGAAACCTCTATAGCCAAGAACTCCCGAGTTTTTTCCCAAAATAATGTAGTTAGAAATCTTTATTCCCAAAGTAAGGTAGTCTTTATCTTATTTCCCATTACGGGGTACTCTTTGCAATGTAAGCATTCCATCAACCACGTCTGATAGACTTTTCCCCTTTCTTTAGAGAAATTATTAGGTAGGCCGGACCTATCACGTCATCTATATATTCGATCAATGAAGTTTTAACAATTTAAAAAATTTCCTAAAATTAAGGTACTAATTTAATAAAGGTTTAACCGCACGTTACAAAAAAAGAAAATTTAAAGGGTAAGTCATTAAAAGTAGGGTATAATTATGGTAAGATTTTAATAATTATATTATGATTTTTGAGTTGTCACAATTTCATTAGTCGGGTTTACGGATGACGTGATAGCCCCGGCCTACCTAACGTTTGATCCTAAATTGAGCTTTCAGCCGACTCTGTTCATTGAGAAATTATTAGGTAGGTTGGGCCTACCACGTCATCCGTAGACCCGACTAATAAAATTGTGACAACGCAAAGATTATTATACAATTACTAAAATTCTATCACAATTATAGTCTAAATTTAAAGACTCACCCTTTAAGTTCTCTTTCTTTATAACGTGGGGCTAAATTTTTATCAAATTAATGCCTTAATTTTAAAAAATTTTTAAATTATCACAATTTCATTGGTCGGGCTTACGGATGACGTGGTAGGCCCGGCTTACCTAATAATTTCTCATGTTCATCTAATTCTAAATTCAAATTTGGCAAGTCGAAAGAGAGTAATAATGTTGCCACTGCGGTAATATGGGGGTGTGACTACGAAGATTGTGCATGATGATATCAGCAATTTCAAATTTTAAACACAGCAAATCTAGGGCCTAATTAATGGTTATCGGTGATCTCTAATTTGTTGCATGTAGAGTCTATTGTGGGACAAGATGAGTTGGGCATTCGCTACGGATGGCCTTTTTGTTTTTAATGCTGAACCAAAGACTGGCTCAAGTGATAGTAAAGGGCAAAGGCCCACTTAAATGGAAATGAGAAGCTCGACAAAAGAAATCATGTTCTTCTACCAACAAGTATTAATTGAGATGATGGCGGCCTCTATCCCAATAAAAGTGAAGACACAAGTTTGATCTCTAGAAGCACACTTGCTAGAAGGACTTTACCTTTAACGTTTCTGGTCCTAAAATGATTAATTTTGAGCCAAAGGTCCTGAGACACCTTTAGTTAAACAAAAAAATAAAAATCGTGCTCTTCTAATAGAATTCATGAGGTGGGTCATCAAACGAGATGTAAGCAGAACACTGTTGAATAGCAAGGACAAATGCAATGTGTCATGATCCCAACTTGTGAGCCATGAATCCCACATCGATTATGTACTACAGTTCGTCTTGGGATGTAAGTATTCATATCACTTTTAACCTGTGAAGTGCCTTTTATGGGATAAACCATGAGACTGGATGGTTAAAATGGACGATACCTTGCAGGTTGGTATGGATCATCACATTTGATATCAGAGCCAGCTCTGGGGTACTAGGAATTTGTCATTGAGGAGAATGGGCCTACTTATAAGTAGGGGAAGATGTCATTATCTCAAGTTCGGAGCTATGAATCCCACATCGGCTGCATACTAGAGTTGGTTTTGGGATATAAGTGTTCACACCACCTTTAACCTGTGAGATGCCTTTTGTAGGATAAAACCGTGAAATCGAGGGGTCAAAGCGAACAATACTTTGCAAGTTAGTATGGATTGTGGACCATGACATTGCCATGCCATGCCATGGTCCCAATTTAGGAGTCATGAATCCCACATCGGCTATGTATAAGTGTTCAAACCACTTTCAACCTGTGAAATGCCTTTTGTGGGACAAAACCGCAAGATCGAAAGGTCAAAGCGGACTATACTTTACAGGTTGGTGTAGACCTAAGAGAGGATGTCACGGTCCTAAGTTGAAAGCCATGAGACGCCTTTTGTAGGACAAAACCGTGAGACCGGAGGGTTAAAGCGGACAATACTTTACAGGTTGGTGTAGACCTAGGGGAGGATGTCACGGTCCTAAGTTGAAAGCCATGAGACGCCTTTTATAGGATAAAACCGTGAGACCGGAGGGTTAAAGTGGACAATACCTTAAAGGTTAGTGTAGACCTGGAGGAGGATGTCACGGTCCTAAGTTGAGAGCCATGAATCCCACATCAGCTATGTATTAGAGTTGGCCTTGCGATCTTGCGATATAAGTGTTTATACCATCTTCAACTTGTGAGATGTGCTTTTTGTCGGATCAAAGTGGATAATATCTTACAGGTTGATATAGATCGTGACACAATGATTTGGGTGCAAGGGGGTGCACCCGTAGAGAGATATAATATGGTCATGCTGGTAGGGAGAAGATTTTTGGGAAAATTTAAAGTGACTGAGGTTGGTATATATGGTGAAGCAAATCGGATTGAAAAAGAAAAAATTAGTTTCCTTTTTGTTGGATATTCTTTCTTTAGTTATTTCACTCTTGGAAATATTTGAGTTTGATTTGAATATTTCTATATTTGTTTAGACAACTAATTTCTTTATGTAATTTTATGTTTCAATCTGTATCTTATCAGAAAATAAAGCAATATATGTATGTATGTATGTGTGTGTGTGTGTGTGTGTATATATATATATATAATATTTATAAAAAAAAAGACCAAATCTTTAGTTTCTATATTTCTCTAGACTTTGATCATATAATAGTAAATTAGAATTTGGTAAGTGGAAAGAGAGTTAGACTAACTTAATATATATGATTTAAGATTGAAAATCTAATTAGGGGTTTGAATTTTTGTAAAAATTTTAAATAAGAAATTAAGTTCTAAAAAAGGCCATTTACGTATTTAATCTTATTGAATCATGTTAAATATGATCTTACAGTCACATAAATCAAATATAAAAAAAATTAGCTCCAATTTAGTACATACAAGCAAATAAATCAAATATAAAAAAAATCAAGAAATTCATATAAAACATATCAATAGAATACCAAATTATTATATAATCTACTATACTAGTTAATTAATAATTAACAAAAGGTTGGTCTTATAATGCTTGTTACCATAGAGTGTTATGAGTGCATATATACATACATACATATATATATATATATACACACACACACATGTTAGTATCTTGTCTCATGTGTCATATATGTCTATTTATTATTACTTTTAATATTAAAAATTTTAATTTCATTTCACATAATATAATAAATGAAAACATATAGAACATACTTGATATCTTATCAAATAAATCTATTTAATCTTCTATCTTTTTAATCTTTTGTATATAAGAAAAAGATTAATTTAAATCTTGTATATGAAAGTAATGATTCTCAATTGATTATTTGTACATGATTTCTATTTAAAAGACATTATTCCCAATTGAATATTTATATATGGTTTCCATTTAAAAGTCAAAAATCTCGAAATAGGAATAAATATTCTTATACATGGTCCACATTTAAAAGTCACGATTCCTAATTAATTATTTGTATATGGTCATCATCTAAAAGTCACGATCCCCAATTAAATATTTAAACATGGATTCCACTTAAAAGTCACGAATTCCAAAATAAGAACAAATATTAAATCTTATATATGATCCCTATTTAAAAATTACGATCCCCAATTGAATGTTTGTATAGATTCCTAATTAAAAGTCATAGCTCCCAAGAATGGAATAAATTTTAAATCTTATAGATATACGCAATCAAAAAGTTACGATTCATAATTTAGTATTTTTACACTGTCCCCGTTCAAAAAGCAATGGTCCTTAATAGACCTACTCATAGGCCTGGTCGGGTCAAGCTTTGATGTGAAATCAACATGTTATTTGCTTGTCCAAGCCAAACCCAACCCGTTTATTCAGGCCTATCTGTTTGTCTAAAGCCCGTTCATATTTTTAAAGGTTTTTCCAAGACCCGCACAAATCCTCCCATATTTATTTTTTAATAAAATAATAATTAAAATTCACCTAAAAAATAAAATTTAAACTTTAAAATATAAATAATTTAATAATATAATTAAATCTAAATAAATTTTAATAAAAACTTTAAATTGTATTAGAATATTTTACATGTCTAAATTAAAATAAATAAATTCATTAATTAACTTTATTATAACTAATAAAATAATTATTGTATTAATTATGTAATTCGGGTCTGGCCCGGGCTTAAACTATAAAACCAAGGCCCGGCCTGTTTTTATAACGAGCCTTCTTCTTTGTCCAAGGTCCGAAAAAAAGGGCATAATATTTTTGTCCAAACCCTCCCAAATTTCGGGTGGATCTTTGGGCTTGACCGCTTGAGCAGATAGCCCAGCCCTTGAGCAGGTCTAATCCTTAACAAATGAATAAATTTAAGATTTTGTATACAGTCCCTATTAAAAAGTTATGACCTCTAATTGAGTATTTGTATATAGTCTCTGTTTAAAAATCACAGTTCATAAGAAATGAGTAGAGTTTAAGTGTTGTAAACGACCCCCATTGAAAATTTAAGATCTTCAATTGAGTATTTCTATACAATCTCTATTTAAAAGTCAGTTAAAAAAATGAACAACTCTAAATTTTGTACACACAATTCCCATTTAAAAGTTATGATACTCAATTGAGTACTTGTATATGATTAAAATCACGATCTCAATTAAGTATTCGTTCACAATCGCTATTTAAAGGTCATGAAATTTTAAATCTTATACACGATCTCATTAAAAAGTCATTATTCTTAATTGAGTATTTGTAAATGATTCTATTTAAAGGTTAAAATCCCCAAAGACAAATTTTAGTAATAAACGGAGAATTTAAAAGTCAATTCCTTAAAAAAGAATAAATTTTAAATTTTATATACGATCCCATTTTAAAATTCATAATTCCAAATTAAGTATTTGTATATCGTGCTTATTTAAAAGTTATGGTTCCCATTTAAATGTCATAATCCTCAATTGAATATTTGTATACAATTCTATTTAAAAGTCATAGTCCGTAAAAAATGAACAAATTTTAATTTTTGTATACGATCTCCATTAAAAATTTAGAATCCTCAATTGAGTATTTCTATATAATCTCTATTTAAAAGTCACAGTGCCAAAAGAAAAAAAAAAAGAAGAAGGATAAATTTTAAATCTTGTAGATGATCTCATTTAAAAGTCATTATTCTTAATTGAGTATTTATATATAATCAAAATTACGATCCCAATTGAGTGTTTATATATGATCCCATTTAAAAGTTGTGGGCTCTAAAAAAGAAATAAATTTTAAATCTTATATATGATCCATATTATAAAGTCATAGTCTCCAATTAAATATTTGTAAACAATTCAATTTAAATATCACAATTTTCAAAAACGATTTTTAATGATGAACAATGAATTGGTTTTTGGGTTTATAAGTATTGATTTAAGAAAAAATTAATTATAATACTTTATAAATTAGAATTCTTACTAATAAGAATTTTAAATAGGTGTAGTAAAATATAAAGATATCAATGTTTATATTTGTTTATATATAAGGCTAATCAAAATCCATTTTGTAGTTGGAATTGTAATTGTTAATAATATCTAAATATTTGTAATTATTACAATGATTGTTTAAAATTATTGATTTAAAAAATTATTAGTTACCTATTGTTACCCTTAATTTAATAAAAGTATAAAATGTTTTAAAGGTTATTAATTAAAACCTTAGTTAACATAAATGTAAATTAACCTCAAAGGATTATAACATCATTAACTTGGTTCGTAAGTTCAACTCTAGACTCAAGTCAATCAACAAAATTCTTTGTATCCCGTTACTGACTATTGATTTCTTTTGGCAATCACATTCTTGACTTATCAAACTAAATAATCTTTTTGGCAAAAAAAAAAAAAATAAATAATCTTTTTGGCAAAAATAATCGAAAAGTGTTATATAGACAACGTTGGCCTTTAATTGTAATTATAAGCAAATATGTAGGACTATTATGTTGAATTTCTTAATTTTACTTCGTAATATGTCATCCATATGATCTGTTAAGTAAAGTTAAAGATGATATATGAAGAATCCTCTAATAAGAACAAAAAGTAATATATGAAACACATTGCAATATAATTTATGTATAATTTTAATATTTATATAAATTAAAAATTAGAATGCTCACTAATATGAGTTGTGAAGAAATATAGTAAAATATTATGAAGGTTTTGATTGTTTAAATTTGTTTATATATAGGGTTAATAAAAGTTATTTCTGAAGTAGGAATTGTAATTAATAATAATATTTAATTTAAAATAGATAAATTTTTTTTATTAATTATCAATGAAATCTTTTAATTTAGTTAAAGTATAAGATGATTTATATAATAAAAAAGGATTTTTTTAATAGGTGCCCATGTATAATGATGCTTTGGAAATAGGATAAGTCACTTATAAAAGTGACTTTGATTTTTGTGTTAATAATAAATCCAGTAAAATATCATTAAGAGAAAATTTGTATGACAAAAATGCCCTTCTATTCATAATTGGGTTTAAAAATTGTCTAAAAATTAATTTTTTTAACAAAAAGTTTTCAATTTTTATCTTATCTTTAAAAAAGTATTTTCTTTTTCATTCCAAACTTTGATATATAGGGTAAAGAATTTTTTTTTTCTAAAACCCTATAACAATGAATCTTACATTTTAAGACTTACCCTTAAAATCAAAATTTTTTATTAAATTTGAGGCTAAATCTTGTCAAAGAGTACTATTGTCTTAAAATATTACAAAAATAATTTTTATTTTTATAAGAAAATAAAACATAAAAAATCAAGAAACCTAAATAATTTTGTTTAAGGTCAATATTGTCTTTAAAATACTTGTTCTTAATTAGAGGTGCAAAATAATTATTATTGTTGTTTGACTTTTTTCTTTAAATGCAAAATTATATAACATTTAATGCTTGCATTGGTACCCGTTAACAATTTTCAAGAAAAAAAAAAGATGATTTTAAAATGTATTAATCTTACATCTTACATACATTTAAAGTAGTATATAATCTGGCTCCATAAAGCTTCTCAGTATAATTTTGAGGTCTTTTTTAATATTTTTAATTAAAAATTATAAAAGAAATTATTTACTTATAATTAATGCATTGTTATTATAATTATTTATTAGAGATCAGTCACAACAATAAAGTTATTATCCTAATAGATTTTAATTAAAGATAATAATAAATTAATATGTGTTACTAAAAAAGAAATTAAAGATAGGATTGAAATGAAAAAGAAGAATAATATTTATATTTTTTAAGGGTTAATGGTGGTTGAGTTTTAGTTAAATACTAATTGTTCTAACTATTTTATTAAAAATGCACTGAAGACTAAAAGGTTTAACAAACAAAAAAAAACCTAGCAGAACGTAGGTTTTTTTGTAGCTAGCTTCTATAATTGACTTCATTGTCTTTTTTTTTTCTTTTCTGTATATATTGGAGATCAAACAATTTTTCATCTTTGGATTAAAAAAAATTGAAAGTAGAATTCCAAAAGTTTTGGAAAAAAAGAAAAGTAATTGATCTCTCTTTTCCTTTTTTATCTTTTATCTAACAATGAAAAAATGAAGTAAAGGAAAAGGATATACGAGGGTTCCTTCAAGAAAATGGATAAGTGAAGATTCCTTCCATTTTATTATGTTTCTTATTAATTTTCCTGTCAAAGTTTATACAATTGATTGATTTGTTAATTTACTTTTTTCTTTATTAGAGATAATCACTACTAGAAAAACGGTCCATAGAAAAGGAAATAGGGACGGAATTTAATGAGAAATCCGTCCCTAAAAGCATTTCCAATGGCTTTAGGGACGGATTTTTTTCCGTCCCTATACGTGCGTCCCTAACATTTAGGGACAGATAATAAAATCCGTCCCTAAATCCGGTGAAAGTCACGAGACAAGATAATGACATTTGAAACGGGTTTTGCGACGGATAGGCAACTGTTGCAGCGGAATTAGGGACGGATATAGGAACGGAATTTGAAACGGTTTTTTCCGTACCAAAGTGTAATCCCTGAAAGGTTTTATAAACTGTTTTTGGGAGGGATTTAGGGACGGATTTCTTTTGGGAGGGATTTAGGGACGGATTTCTTATTTAGGGACGGTTTTAAGGACGGATATTATATTTATTTAGTGCTTAGGGACGGATTTTAAGGTTTAGGGTTTATGGTTTGCTTTAGGGACGGATTTAGGGACGGATAAAAAAATAATTAATTTTTTTAAAATAATATTTTATATATTTAATGATAGTTTATTATTAATTTTTTATTAAGCAGTAGTAATAATAATAATAAATATTATTATTATTATTATAATATTATAATAACCCAATTTTAATAGTATTATTATTATTATTAGTAATTAATAATAATAATAATGATATTATTATTATTATTATTTAGTAATATTATTATTATTATTATTACTATATAAAATAATATTAAAATAGACCAAAATGAATATTAAATTCTAATTTTATATATTTACTGTAAGTGTTGTATACATGAAATTTACAAAAATAAATCTAAAAATCACCTAAATGGGAAGCAATCTCATTGAAGTCATCCTCGCCCTCGCCCTCGGCCTCACCCTGATGGGCCGCATGATGGACGTCCTGGGGCTGATGCTGTACCTGCGAGATGGAGATGGAGATGCACCAGAACTCTGTGCTGGAGGAGCATGGCTAGATATAGGAATGGAGGAGTGTAGACCAATATCCGGAAGCAACGGAAGTGATGGGGAATGAGATCGAACCGCTGATTTAGACGTCGGCTAAGTACGGAATATTATAACAAAATTGTTAGTTTAATTAATTATATATAAGAACATTCATGAAAAAAAATAAATTTTGGTTAATAAATATTGAAAGGCACCTGTGTATGCTACGAAGTCGGAACAGGTGGGAATGAGAACGTCTCCTTAGATAGAACGGGGGGTGGAGGTGGTGGTAATCGTGAAGCAGAATGATCGACTGAGGGAGATCTTGATCCTGAATGATGTGACTGAGTCCCGGAGCCCCCTCGACCAGAATTGGCCGATCGACCTCGGCCTCTGCCTCGACCTCGACCTCATCCTCGACCGGAACTCGAGGGATGATCATCGTGCTGTGAACTCTACAAAATTGTGGCTTATCATTAATAATAAACTAATTTATTACAATTATGTATTAATTATAAAATTAAGAAATTTTAAAATTAAAACTAAGTAACTAATTTAATTAAATAAATTATTTAATTAAATATAATTATATTTAGTTTATTCATTGATTTAATTAATTAATTATTATTATGATTTAAATATTTGTAATCTAATTCACCTAATATCCTTTTAAACTTATTCAACTTATTAAACTAATTAAAAACTAACAAACTTATTAGACTTGAATATATAATATTTAAACCGATTAAACTAATTAGTAATGATTTAATATTGAAACTAATTAAAGATATTACTATTTTATGTTTGACATTATTTAAGTAATTATACTTACTAAACTAATTAACAAAGTTATTAGATTTTAATTAATATTTAATATTTAAACTTATTAAATTAACTACTAATGAGTTAATATTTAAACTAATTTGACTAGTTAGACTAATTAGTATAATTACTAAGTATTATATATATAAATTAATTTAACTAATTAGAGTAATTATTAATATTACAAATTATTAATTAGTTAAACTAATTTGACTAATTAGAGTAATTAGTAGTATTACAAATTATTAATTAATTAATTAATTAAACTAATTTAACTAATTAGAGTAGTAGTATTAAAAATTATTAATTACTTAAACTAATTAAACTGATTAGAGTAATTACTAAGTATTACTAATTATTATATATTTATACAAATAATACTAATTAGAGTAATTAGTAATTATTATATATTCAAACTAATACTACTAATTAGAGTAATTAGTATTATTACTATTTATTATATATTTAAACTAATAATACTAATTACTAAACTATGATATATTTTAACTAACAATACTAATTAGACTAATTAGTATTTTTACTAATTAATATATATTTAAACTAATAATACTAATTAATATTTAAAGTTATTAAACATGTTAACAAACACATTAAACGAATTATATAACCCTAAACTTATCAAACAAATTAACAAACACCAAAACAAACTTAAAAAATTAAAAAAGAGAAAACTAAATTAAGGAAAATCTATGAATTTATACCGACATTGTACGGAATTTGCTCGGAATTGAACCGGGATAGCGTCGCCGGCAATCAGAGAAAGAGAACAACCGCTGATGACGGAGCAAAAGGCAGCCGGCGGTGAGGAGGACGGCGCTACGCACGGTTGGGTCGCGGGGTGGGGGGGAGGAGGAGGGAAGAAGAAGAAAGAAATAGGGGGGAAGGGCTGGAGCCCGACTTTATTTAATGATTTGGAGCGGATTTAGGGACGGATTTAGAAAAATCCGTCCCTAAACAACTAAAAAAATCTAAATCCGTCCTTAAATAACAGATGTCCACAACTAAAGTCTGAAAGGTCGTAGTATTTAGGGACGGACTTAGGGACGGAATTTGAAATTTTAAATATTCTGTCCCTAATTCCGTCCCTATTGAAAACCCAAAATTATGGGCGGGAATAAACGAGCCAAATATTTTAGCTTAGGGACGGATTTAGGGACGGAATATCTAAAAAATTTAATATTCCGTCCCTAAATCCGTTTCTAAATTAAAGACAAAAAACTTGGCGGGATAAATCACGCGCCATATTATTTCTCGTAGGAACGGTTTTAGGGACGGAATATTATTTTTCGTCCCTAAATCCGTTCCTATTTGAATATTAATAATAGGATAAATTATCGAGTAGGGACGGAAAGAGGAACGGATGATTCATATAAGGACGGATATAGTGACGGATTTTTTCGTCCCTAATATTAAAAATCGGTTTTTTTCCCGATTTCGAATTTAATGAAGAACGTAGACAATTACTTTCAATTATATATGCAATTTGATCAAAATAACCCATTACCTATGTGTAAACTTTAAACCACATCGGTTTTATATGAATTCTACAAACACATTTGTCAAATACTATAGTTATGTTACTAACACATCGAATACTCTTCGTTCCAAACAAATTTAAAGCCTGTAGAGGCTTCCGATAAGTGATCCAACTTTCTGATACTCTCATCTACATAAGTATGATAGCTTATAGTTAGTGAATGGTAAATTGAAAGACGAATGAACCAGTTTAGGCCTTCTATCGATAATATACGAGATTGATGAGTTGCAACGATTATAGCAACAGAAATTGCTTTTGCAACGGTTTTAGGGAGGGATATGACGGTTAAGGACAGTATACCATTAAACCGTAGGGTTTGAGGAACCAAATAGTCCTTAAACCCTAAGATCAATAAATAGGGACGGAATTAGGGACGGAATTCCAATTTAGGGTTTCGGATTTAGGGTTTAAACCCTTTGTTTAGGGACAGATTTAGGGAGGGATGAGACCACTTCCGTCCCTAAATCCGTTGCTTATTTTCAAAGGACAAACCTGCATTACCAACGGATTTAGGGACGGTTTTTTGTTTTTCCGTTGCTAAATCCGTTACTAAGTCTAAAATGAAATGACTTATTTTAGGGACGGTTTTAGGGAGGGATTTTGAAAATCCGTCCCTAGAACAAGACAGATATTCATCCATTTATCTCACTTTATCCGTCGCTAAATACGTCCCTAAAACCATCCCAAAAATATTCTATTTTTTTTACCCTAATTCCGTCCCTAATTTATGCCCTCCCTAAATCCGTCCCTAATTTTGCAACGGATTTCGGTACGGATAATTTTACCTTCCCTATTTTGCCGTTTTACTCTTTAGCGACGGATTTAGTTGTCCGTTGCAAAATCCGTCCCTAAATTAGGGACGGATTTTTCCGTCCCTATTTTCCGTGGCTATTTAGCCTTTTTCTTGTAGTGAATGGAACGGGTAAGGATTTGGGTGGGCGAGTGTTCTTTTTATTTTGTTAGGTTCGTCATTTTTCAATCAAATTTTATACATACAATTGGTGATAGGTTTATTAAATTGCTTTGAAGTTGAGTTTCTTTTTATTAGGGATAATGCAGTTGCATTCTACTATTAAGATTTACTCTCTAAGGTTCCTTTTTTTTTATATTTTATATTTTATATTTTAAAATCCTTTTAACTTTTTGGGTTATTAGTATTCTCTATTAAATTGAGTTGTTGATTTTTTTTTTCACTAACTTACATTATTTCAAAAAATTTTCAAATGTTGTTAATGTTATTTTTTTTTATATATTATGGTTGATTTTGGTATGCAGATATCTCAAAGCAGAGCTAGGGATTTAATCTAGTATAAATTTAGAATTGTAATTATTATTAATATTTAAATAAATAAATAAATAATATTTGTTAAATACCTATTATATCTCTAAAGTTAATAAAACAATAAGATAATTTTAAAAAGTATTTAAGTGAATCAACAACAAATTAAAGAAGTCTACACTTATATATATATTAAGATAAGATAAGATAAGATGTATAAATATATATATATATATATATATAATATTCTATGGGAGAAAAGATAATTAACCATATAATTAACTGTTCATGAATGTAGCTTAACGTTGCAGGGCTAGATTTTTTTGTATTTTGGCCAAGGTTGTAGGGCTAGATAGGGTGCATGTAAAAATGCCATATTGTGCGTTGTTAAAACGGCTTCAGATTCCATAATTCTATAGTTCCCAAGAACGTAGGAAAAGCTTAAAAATTAAAATAGAAAAAACCTCGGCCAGCATTTTGGCTAAATGAAAGTATAAATATGGGCATTTTCATATCATTGTTTTCTACTGATCGATGATATATTGTGAACTCATTGATCATCTCATTTCTCCAGATTGGGACTTTGGCTATCCGTTAAAACTTGTTTTTTTCGTTTTCCGCTATATATAAATTTCCACTTGCAGCTGAGACAAAAAGTACTAGCAGATTTGAACAAAGTACAATGTTGAATATGAACATGAAAGGGAATTATTTATATGAAGCTTAAAATACTGGACACCCAGACCCAGGAACTAATATCCCCTTTGCAGTTGGGCAACTTGCTAAATCACAGTGCTCGGGAACAATATCAGGATCGGAACCCCACCAAGACAAGCCCTTATTCTCCAAATTCAATGCAAAGTAAAGCAGAACTGTCATGAATGCTACCCCTGCATCCAATGCTGCTGCGAGAATGTAGTTATACCTCTGCCACCATTGCTTTCGGTACCGCAAGACGAAGAAATTGAAGATGGTTCCTACCAAAATCCAGGAAGTATAATTCAATGGTGATGCTGGAGGCATGTTTGCCGTTGCACCTAAAAGTACTGGTAGATTGATTAGGGGAATCCATCTCTGATTAGGGAATGCCTTGTGTAACAGCCATACGAACACTGGTCCCAAAAACCCCCCCAGGAAGAACCAGTTAAGCGATCCGTACTGTCCAAGAGAGCCGAAAATGCGCTTAGGTCCAACCAAACCCCATATAACAGATGCATCGAAGAAGACTCTATCATAGGGGCATGTCCAAGGACTATTCTTCCGGAGACGATCTCTGTCGCATATGTTATCAACAGAAGTAAGAAGCCACCAGGCCACACAAAGGTTGACTGTTCCCGCTAAAACGGTCCCGATGAACTGATCATATGCAAATGAAACAATGAAAAATGTGAGAGATTATACATGTTAGATGCAGAACATTAGGGATCAGTTAATTCATTTATGGAGAGTATAAGTTATAGTAATACCTGAACCAGGAACATTGATCTGGGTGGGATTTTCATGTAATGACCCAGCTTGAAATCACCAAGAAAAGCAACTGCCTGAGCCATGCTCATGTATCCGTACGTCTTAAAACAGACATTGGTTATCGGTTCTCCAGGCCGTACGACTCCCATTACATACTCTGTAATGATATTTAGCCCTGGTGTCTGCAGGGATATAGAATATAAGGATTTTTTAAGTAAGAATCTTAAAGTAAATATAACAGCCAAACGACTGGAAATTTTATGACTTTATCCCTTTTTTATGACCAAAATTTCAATGTTATTAAATTACTTGATTTGTCGTGGCTGTTATGATACTGATGGGCAGGGTGAATAGGAAGGCAAGTCCAGCAGCAAATATCAGTCCCCACCAAGGCATCTGGACATCCTTCTTAAGGAAGATGGTCAGTGCAAGACCTATAAGAATTGATCCGGTGAGAAGCAAATAGAACCACGACGAAGGTATGTCCCTGTAGTTTCTCATCAACCTAGTGTGTATGTCAGCCTTTTCCCTCGAAGAAGCTTGGTATCTGCTATAAATTTCCCTGTAATCCAACGTGATAATAGATATAACTCCTGGAAATTTAAACAACAGAAAAAAGAAAGAAAGAAAGAAAAAAGAATACTTTTCCAGTTTTCCTTGCTTGATGCTAAAGAATTACCTTCCATAAAACAATGCCACATGAGTTACTGTAGATGCAATCGTGGCAAACCCAAGCCCATAGGCTAGAGCGAAGAAAGTGCTCAAATGGATCCTCCCTATCTTCCCGTACTCGGCATAATCTATCTGGAACTTATCATTAACAATCAAAGAAATGTTATACGGCTGGCCTTGTGCAGTGAACAAGTCCGGTGAAAGTATCGGGAAAGTTTTGGCTTTGTACAGGTTCAGCCCCCAGTAAGATATTGGAATCACCAAATATACCATCAAGACAAATCCTACGAAGACATTTACAATGGCAAAAAAGGGAGAAACAAGGGGGCTCCCCAAGAAGGAGACAACAGTTGTCCAGTCGAGGGTAAATGACCCTATACCAAGACCACTCAAGCCTGAGCCGATTTGATGGGCAGTTACTGAATGGGGGAAAGCCAAGCAGAGCAAGGAGACACTTTGTAAAGTTATGAAGAGGTACCCTGGGACGATATACCAACAGAAGCTACATACTAGAGCAATCACAAAGAATTTTACTCTTGAGAGGCGGCGCTTGCCATCATTATTTTCATCTTCATGCAGCGTCCTGAAAAACCAGCAAGAGAGTTCATATGGGGCGCCAATCTATATGTAGCACTAGTTTATTGGACTTTCCAAAGTTAAAACTGTCAACATAGGCCGTTTAAGATAACTAGAACTTACATAAATTACTTAGTAGATTGTGTAAAAATAGTACTAGAAGTACTGCATATGTGATGAATATATTGATCGGCTCCTCTCTTGTTGTTACACACAATAGGGAAAATGACATTAAAGCCTTGTCATAGTACGTAGTTGTCAAATACCATCCTTACCGGTAGATGTGATATGTACAATTAATAAATCATATTCATTAATCGAATATGATCAAATTGATATTGTCAACTTCAATTTGTGAAAACCGGAAACTGACTCGATCAAAAAAAAAAACTGAATCTGTATTAAAATAGTAGTCTCTTTATTTCGGGATCACCTGATTCCTAGTGATAAAAACTTGAAATTATACCTGAAGAGAGAAATTTGAACAAGGGTGCTAGGCCACCACATATGCGCCGGCTCGACCACATACTTCCTGAGGAGCCCCGCCCATCCATATCCCAACACCTGCACCCAACAAAGCCATGCACACCAAATGCCTATGAACCTAATTATTTCGAATAACAGAAACAAAAATAAAAGTATATTTTTCAGCTGAGCTTTAAAAATATATAGATCATTCGTTTTTTAAACATGACGTTAATTAACGTCAAAATGAGGAGTTAATTAATTCAAACCTAATAAAGAGATCTTAATTACTTCCTCTGTTCTAAATTAATTGTCACTTTTTTTATTTTTTTGGTCAAATAATTTCATCTTTGATCATTATTTATGAAAAAAATTATATAGAATTAAAATTTCAAAAAATATATTTTGAGAAGTTCATGATTTAAGGTTTACAAATATTATTTTTAAATATTTTTTGATTTTATATTTTTATAGAAAATAATGGCCAAATATGAAATTATTTGATCAAAAAAAGTAAAAAAAGTGTAAATTAATTTGAGACAGAATAAGTATCATCTATATATAATCGCATTAACATATAGCAGGCACCTGTGTAGTGGTGATAAGAAGCCAACTAGAAAAGAAAGAGATGCTCCTCTCGTAGAAAGCCTTGATAATGGTAACGATCCCGACAGCATAAGCAGTACCGCCCCCAAAAGCACTCCCAGCATTGGCAAAGATCGTAATCAAGACATGCTCCTTAATGTTAAAAGGTCCCGGATTAAGCGAGAACTGGCTGGAACCAAACCCTGGGATACGGAACTTGGTCGTAGGAAGAGTAGTTGCCATGAACCTCCCGATGGGGAGTGTAGCAACCTGGACGGTGATTTGGGTGATGGTGAGTGGCTCCGAGCGGTAGCCGAAGAACTGGTTGAGGAACGAGAGGAGGGCACAAGAGATGAGTCCCAAGAACCACATACGGAAAGTCCATACTGGGAGCGAAGGGTCATCGGTGTTGGGCACTGTCAGACGAACTTGTTCTACTGGAGAGAGCTCGCTTTCGTCAGGCTCTTCTTTCAGTCGTTTCTCATCTAGTTTTGGTGTTGCTTCTATTTGTGCCACAGTTCCCATTGAGAGAATATTCAGACTTCTCTGCTTGGCGCTTGCTATTTCTTCTTGTTTCGCACATCATTGCCACTTTTTATTGAAGGAAGAGAATGTTTGCTGGCTAATAAATTACTAGAAATTATAGTATATTTTTGGTGTCAACTTCTTCAACACCGGCCGGGGTCTTAGTTGTTTACCTTTGTTTTATCGGTGATTCCTATATGTGTCTTGATCAGAGGTTTGTTTACTTCAATAGAAAATGGCTTGCAAAGGTACAAAGTTCGTCGATTCAAATGTTCAAATCAGATTGAAAAAGAAAAAATTAACTTCATTTTTTATTAATTTCCTTTTTGCTCGATCTTCTTCAGTTATTTCATTTCTTGGAAAATATACTATTAGAATTTAATTTGATTTGAAAAAAAAATTAATAATAGTTGTAAGGCTAGGGTGTGTATAATATAAAAATGCCATATCTATACATCTACACATATATACAATTAAATTAAAGTAAAGAAATGTCTTATGGACACCATAAGGAGTGTCATGTAGGACAACAGAAGAGAGAGAGAAATAATTATCAGTAATTTAAAAATAATTTTTATATTTTTAAGTGTATTAAATATTTTATGTGGGTTATTTATTGCAATTATTATATTAAATATATTTAACCTATAATTTTTCATTCACTCAAAAAAAAACTATAATTTTTTATGTTTCATAAATTTTTTCCAATTTTTTATTTTATGATTATATTTAAAATTTTTATCTCAAATGTTATTTAATTTATCATATGTATACAGATTTAAATTTCTTATATCGTATAATCTAATTTCGTATCTATACCATTAAAGAAAATAAATGTCTTATATATGGAGATCCTAAAAAGTATCAAGTAGGATAAAAGAAAAAGTACAAAATAATTACATTTAATTAGAAATATTTTTGAGAGAAAATTTTGATTATTTAATTATATTAAATGTTTTATGTGGTATGACCATTTATTTTCTTGGAAACTAAAAAATTGATAGTTCTTTTATTTTCTTGGTAACTAAAATGTGAATGGTCTTTTTCCTTCAACTAATGTTTCTATAAATTTTTACTTTCACCCTCAACCAATTCAACAATTTTTTTTAGAGTTTTCCTCTTACAATTACTTGCTATTATATTCAAAGTATAGTAAAAAAAAATATACAATTTCGCTTATCATATTACGTTTATTTTTGTAATCCAAAGAAAAATAAATTTATTTTTATAATTAATTAATTTAATTTCATATATTACATTATCATTATTTTTGTAACCCGAAATAATGCAAGGAGATTCTTTTCTAGCTGTGCATTAAAATGGCTTCATTCCATAATTCCATAGTTCCCATGAACTTAGGAAAAGGTTAAAAATTAAAATACAAAAAAGCTATATATTTATATCCTCGGCCAGCATTTTGGGTGAATGAAAGTATAAATATGGGCATTTTCCTTTCATTGTTTCTTTTGTTGATGATATATATATATATATATATAGAGGAGGGATCATTTGACACCGGGTGTAAGATTAAGAGTTTTACACCCTTTCGTAACTTAACGTACAATTAATATTTAATTAATCCGACCATCAAATTTCATGCTCTATTCGCATACATCGTGCATGCAAAATTTCGAGTTAATTTAAAATGTTTAGCGTATGTTTTGAAGCAATAGAATTTCTTACCGTTAAATATATATTAAAAATATCTAAAAATGTTAAAGTTTAGATCAATATCATAAAAGTATCGGATCGACTTGAAATTTTACGTGCATGATAGATTCGGATATATCTTTTAATCCAACGGTCGGATAATTAAAATATTAATCGTGCGACGAGTTATAAAAAGGAAAAGTTTTACACCGGATGTAAATGGATCCCTCCTCATATATATATATATATATGATATGAATATGAGCCCATCATCCCATTTCTCCGGATTGGGACTTTGCACAATCCGTTAAAACTTTGTTTCGTTTTCATATTTTGTATGCTTTTATATATGCTTTTCCAAACTGATTTTTTTTCAATTCACCTACCCTGTTTGGATGGGGAACCTTCGAATTGTACAATTGAATTGAACCGCATCATCTCAAGTTATATATTGAGATACCGTACGTACGTATACTTTGTTATATTAGATAAATTGAAAAAGAATAATGTAAGTTGTCCTAATTATTTTTAACGATTGTAACCAAAGTCGAAAGATAACTCCCAACTTCTTGTCAGGCAAATCCAAAGAAACACCAATAAAATTAAATTATAAAAATAAATAAATACACGAAACGATCCTTCTCCTTTTAATTTAATTCAAGTCCAAGATAAGATTCATCAAATACTGTTAATATTGGGCAAGTCCTGTCAAGTGTCAAGTTCGGGCTTCTCGTTGGGTAGTTTCCAATATACTGGGCCAGGCCTTGGTTCCTCTCCTTCTACATCAGATTGGGCTAGCTCTACCAGTTGAGGCTCCTTCCCGAAACTAATTTTCGAAGATCTCATCTCATACGACGACGTCGTGGAGTTTCCATCACCTACCGCGGTCATTTCAAAATGCTTACGTGGCAGTCGAGGGAGTGACGTTACACCGCAAAACCGAACCAACCAACGTCCCCATTTGATCAATCTACACTCTACAGCTCTTCGCACTTCTATAATATTAACATAGGCAAGCAAGAGTCTCAGTCCCCACTCTCCACCAACCCACTCTCTCCGACCTTCCCACTCTCTTTTTCTTTCTTTCTTTCTTTTTTTCTTCTGGTTTCGCTGGGAATTTCGAAATAATAGCAATGGCCATCAGCCTTCGTGGACTCTCTTCCTCTGTCAAATCTCCAATCAGGCTTCTCTTCAGTGGCAGCTCCGTAAATTTCTTGGTCCGAAATCTATACCTTCTTCTTTTTCTTTCTTTCATGGTTTCTTCTAATCATCATTTTCCCTCTTTTTTTTTTTTTATATTTGCAGTCAACAGCTGCGGCAGAGAAAGAGAACGCTCGTGCCAACGTAAGCCTTATTCCCAAAGCAAGAAGCTTTAGATCTTTGATCTTGAATTTTGATTTAAGCTTATAGAAATTCGAAAGGAATTCCATTTTGCAGTGGATACATCAGTTGAATGCTCCGCTTGAGGAGATTGATCCTGAAATTGCGGACATTATCGAACTCGAGAAAGCGAGGCAGTGGAAGGTACTTGGTTGGAATGCTAAATATTTCTGATTTCTATTTTTGTAATCAATGGTATTTTGATCCATTGGAAGTGAATAGAATAATCTGAAAAAGGTGTTTTTTGGGGTGATATTAGTTAGTCGGCTAATTTGAAGATCAAACTTGTTGCATTAGGGACTAGAACTTATTCCTTCAGAGAATTTCACGTCCGTCTCCGTTATGCAAGCGGTTGGCTCTGTTATGACCAATAAATACAGTGAAGGTTATCCCGGTGCTAGATACTATGGAGGAAATGAGTATGGCAATTTACTTTTCTTTGTTTTATTCTTTTCAAATTTTCCCCGCTACTGTCAGCTTCTAATATCGATGACTTTAGGGCCTGTGTTTTCAATTGTACAAGATTTGCACAAATTGTGAGAGTAATTGACTCTTGTTGATCAGGTATATCGACATGGCTGAGTCCCTGTGTCAGAAGCGTGCACTAGAGGCTTTTGGGTTAGACCCTGCAAAGTGGGGAGGTGAATGAATTTTTCACACTATTTTTAGTTTTAGCTGAGGTTGTGATTTGGGGGCCTGCATGTTCGGACGTGGATAATGTCATTGATTAGATTTTTTTTGCTGCTTATTTTAGTTTTTAAAGTATATAGATGGACCTGCTGGTTAAATTGTTATCAAAACGTCAACTTTCCTTCCATTTTTCAGTGTAGTTCTCTTTTTAACTTTTGAGCATTTTGAGCATGTGGAAGTTTTTGCATACTGCATACTTGTTTTCTTTAAAGTCTACTAACTTTTCCTTTTACAGCAAAGTCAGCATATAACTTACCATGTATCTGCCTTGTTTTTGCAGTCAATGTGCAGTCACTATCTGGATCCCCTGCTAACTTTCAAGCTTACACAGCAGTATTGAAACCTCATGAGAGAATCATGGCACTTGATCTACCACATGGTGGGCATCTTTCACATGGTTATCAGGTGCTTACAATTTTTTTTAGCTATGCTGAATTAGGTTATACTTTGTCCACTCTTGGTGATAAAATTTTTGGTTTTTAATTTTTTTTTTCCTTTTTTTTTTTAAAGCATATATCAGGCTGTGCTACCTATCTAATATATTCTTAAGAAAGCATATAATTACTCTAATGCCATTAAACCGTAGCTTATACTATGTGAAACTCAAGTTTTCACTTTCTCTTTGTATCATACAGACTGACACTAAGAAGATATCTGCTGTCTCCATATTCTTTGAGACGATGCCATATAGATTGAATGAGAGCACAGGTTATATCGATTATGATCAGGTAACTCTTCTGTTTTATCTTAATACAGATGCTTGTTTTTACTTTTTTCCATCTTAAAAACTAAAGATATGCATTTCAGTATTGTGTTATTGAGTAGGTGACATGGTTATTGGATGTTGTGCGGATATCTTTTCTGTGTGAATTAGCACCTTTTTTATTCATCTAAGTATATGTTCATGAAAATTTTACTCGATAATTTCTTTAAACGATGTGATTTGGATGAATAAAAATGTTTTGCAGTTGGAGAAAAGTGCTGTGCTTTTCAGACCAAAGCTTATAGTTGCTGGTGCCAGTGCCTATGCTCGCCTTTATGACTATGCACGTATCCGCAAGGTAAACTCCTTTGTTCTTGAGTCTTGACTGACAATTGAAAAATATTTTGTCTTAGTGAAATTTTTGACTGAACATTGAGAAACTTAGAGATTATTTTGATCAATTGACAGGTCTGTGACAAGCAAAAAGCAATTTTGTTGGCTGATATGGCCCATATTAGTGGGTTGGTTGCTGCAGGTGTTATTCCATCCCCTTTTGAATATGCAGATGTTGTGACAACTACAACACACAAGTCACTTCGTGGTCCACGTGGTGCTATGATCTTTTTCAGGAAGGGGGTGAAAGAGATCAATAAACAAGGGAAAGAGGTGAGTTTTAAGTATGATCAGAGATAGTTTTGCATGTTTTCCCCCTCTCTTCCTGTTGAGTAGCATGAATGGAAAGGGGAAAGTAATAATGGGTTCAAAATAAATGCGTGCATGGCTTACCTAGTTACCCTGAGTATCGCCCATTTAGTGACTTTCCCATTTCTGGTTTGAATTACTTATTCTATTATTTTAAGTTCCATCCTACAGGTGATGTATGATTTAGAAGACAAAATTAATCAAGCTGTCTTTCCTGGACTTCAAGGTGGTCCGCATAATCACACCATAGCTGGTTTAGCAGTTGCATTGAAGCAGGTACTTTTTATAAAAGTTGTGCTTATGGAAGCAAAGCAAAATACACGATGTCAGGCCATATAATATTTAGATCCAAATTAGTACAGGGGATTTAGGTTTCATGAATTTGACATATGTGATTATAGGTCCAAACACCTGAGTACAAGGCTTACCAACAGCAAGTTCTCAGTAATTGTTCAAAATTTGCTCAGGTATACTGAAGGATTCCAACCCGCTTTTTATGGTAGTTCTCAAATTGTCTTATGTGATTGCTCTTCCTCTGAGCGACACTATCTTATCCCTTGAGTGATATTAGCTATGGTAGTTATAATCTAACTTCACTGTTGTGCAGCGGTTGCTAGAGAAGGGCTATGAATTAGTATCTGGTGGAACTGAGAACCATTTAGTCTTGGTCAATTTGAGAAACAAGGTATGAGGTTCTTGATCTTTCAAATTGTTTTACAGAAAATTCTTTTACCACTAATGTGATCAAGAGAATTCTTATACAATAATAGAATATGAACTAATTTGAATAGGTTCAGTTTCAACCCTTTAACTGTGCTGAACTGTTTGTGTATAGGTTGTATACCAACTTCAAATGCGTTAGAACTTTTTTTTTTTGGGCCAAAAAATGCTTTAGAACAATTTACTAGGTAATTAAAGTCTATAGCATGATAAAAGAATAAGTTCCTTGTTGAAATGCTGTTCAATAGGGAATTGATGGCTCAAGAGTCGAGAAGGTTTTGGAATTAGTTCATATTGCTGCCAATAAAAACACTGTTCCTGGTGATGTGTCAGCTATGGTTCCTGGTGGTATCCGTATGGGTATGGACCTTCACCTTTGATCATGAAGCAAATGATTGTTATGGTGGTTTGCTAGGTCTCTCAAATTTTAAATTCTGTGATTTCTTGTGCTTCAGGGACCCCAGCCCTAACATCTAGGGGTTTTGTTGGGGAAGATTTTGTGAAGGTTGCTGACTTCTTTGACGCAGCTGTTAAGTTGGCCTTGAAAGTCAAGTCTGAAACAACAGGTCTTTCCTCTGCTTCATCATTAATCTATCCATCAATAGCTATACAAATTATAATATGGCGAGAGTGCATTTAGCCACCTAAAAGGCATGCTGACAGCATTTCCCTTGAATAACGATTCATACAGGAACCAAGTTGAAGGACTTCGTAGCAACCTTGCAGTCAGATGCAAACATTCAATCCCAGATTGCAAAGCTCCGACATGAAGTTGAGGAGTATGCCAAAGAATTTCCAACTATTGGTTTTGAGAAAGAATCAATGAAATACAAGGACTAAAGAGCAGTCTTTTACATTCAAGGTTTGTCAGCACCGTAGAACTGCTTAAAGACTAAATGTTGTCCATATTTCCTTTTAGAAATACACCGTCTTACAATAAGGCGCCTGATAATCTATTGAGCAAAACATGCACGGGTCTATTGCATTAAAATAGTTGTACAAGTAGAAGAATCCATTGGTATACTGTCATAAAGAGGTTGAAGAAACATCTGATTCCTATTTTTCTGCCAACATTCGAAATACATCCATGCCATCAATTGCATATGTTTAAACACTTGATTGAGGTTACCCTTTTAGTGAGAAATTTCTAAATCTAGTTTATAATAGTCCCAGCTTTTGGTATAAAATTGTCCCTTGAGGCAGTAAATTGCTTTGTGATCTTTAGATGCATTAAAGGGGACACATGTATCTGCCATTAAATGTGAAGGTTTTGTAGAATAAGCGCCTGTTCTTGTTCCTGCTGTCTTTTCTATTACTGCAGTTTTAGTGACCCTCACCCAATATTGCTTGCAGGTGCATTTGTTCCAAACCCATAAAGCTCGCCCCAAATTCTTGTTGTCAACCGAAGAGGATAAATTAGAGAGAGAGGGATTCGCATGAACAATACAATGAGCATGTTGTTTCATCCACGAGATCGAGAAGAAATGCTTCGCTTTTCGTTTTCAAGTGTAAATGTAACTTCGTTTAAGTGCTTCTTCCACATATTTGTGTGACATTAATTGTGACCGGTGGTAATCCTCCAATAAAATTTAAACGATCTGCGAAATTCAACCAGATGAAATATATCAAGTAACTGTAGTTGGTTTTTCGTACATAAATTATATTATAAACTGGTGCTTCGGGTTTGGATTTTTCGTCAAATAATAGTAAATACTATACCAGTATAATACGCCGGAGACTAACAAGTGAAAATTCAGAAAACAAAAGCTCATAAAAGAAATTTTCTTTTCATTTCTGCCGGTGCTTGATAGTGGGAAGTATTTGTTTTATCTTGGGGTCGATTTGACCATGCGAGTGGTTTCTTTTTTTTTTAGGTCGCATATGTGAGTGGGTTATTAATTAATTTACTTCGTTAATTAACCGTATTAGGTTGACTTTAAAAATGAAAAATACAGTAAGAATAATAAATAAAAAAAGTACAATAAAAATAAAAATAAAAAATGAGAGAAAAGTTCGACTTTGAGTTCAGAGTTCGCGTCCACTATTTGCTTATCACTCTTCTTATATCAGACAAAAAGATAGGAATAAGGATAACGTCAACAGTTGATGTACCATAACTCTAACATAATGCTTCACTAGGGAGCAAACCCGCGCTACGCGGCGGGCTTTTTAATTCCAAAAGGTTCAAAGCATTAAACATAGAATAGAGCAAATTATAAAATATTTAATCATGATATCATATGATAGTCATATAACGATACCATGTATACCATGTAGTAACATAGAAAACATAATCACGTCTTAAAATATTAAACATATAGTAAGTAAAACTATTGTCTTCATGACTATAGGCCTTATTGTTAAAGCAAGCATTTTTAATTCTTCAAGGAAGCTTCGATTGTAGGAGCAAATTCTCTATTCGAGCTTTTCCTTGGTTGCGACATTTGAATCCCTGAAAATTATATACATAGATATGAAAGTTAAAAGTTACAATTGAACAATATGAGATAAAGAATCATAGTAATTTTAAATATACTTACATTGTCCTTTTTTTTCTTTGCATTAGTTGCAGCAAGCAATTCTCTCTTATTTTTTGAAGATATCCCATAAGATTGTTGTTGGAGATCAAGACTGTAATTTTCAATGAATAAGAATACAATTTTTCACAATTGTACTTAATGACTATTGATTATGGGAAAAAAGTATAAATATATTTATACCTCTTACCGTGGGTTTCTTCTTTCAATATTTCTTCACTTATTGGAGTCAAGGAATTTAGATTTTCATTGGGAGCACTCTCAATAAGAGATGGCCGCACATAAGGAATAGAGCTCAGGTTTGTGGAAGATGATGCTCCAGCAACTTGGGCCATGTTTTTGTCTTCTTTGAAAATTTTGGTAACTTTAAAACTGAGCATGTTATTTGCAAAAGTGTAGGAGCTTACCATAACTTGAAAAAGATGTTCACCACCTATTTTTTGACAATAACCTGTGGGAGGATAAACCGATCAGCGGTCATATTTGCAGCCAAATTGGCAGCAGGAACTCCAACTAACTGGTTAGCTTCGAAGCCAAACATGACAAAATTTGTTATGGCTGTATCATCTTCAACAACTGCGTTGAGCTTGTACCTACAATGAACATAAATATAAGCGAACTTTATAATGATTGAATTATAAGTAGTAAAAAAAATAGAAGATCCAATTACCATGGTACAGGTGATTGATCATTTTTGAAGCATTTGCTACACCAGAATGAATCACCATAGGTATGAATTGAACCTTGACACTCAGCACAAGCTTTATACCACCAACCATAAGTTGTGTCTATGTCTTTGATTTTGGCTTGGCAAGTGAACTTGACATCCTAAATAAAACTAAAAGATTATATTCAAGTTTCGTTTATTTTATTTTTTAAATGACAATAGGAAGTAATAAAGATATGACCTTGAACTGTGGTGGATCAAGGGAGAGCAATTCAATAATTGTTTTCCTATTAGGGGACATCTCTGCTTGTAAATCAATGGTCTGTTGGGGTTGGTGCGCTAAGAAAATAATAGGTGCGATATCATTGAGGCTGCATGGATGTATTGCCAAATATACAGGTGATGAGGACATAATAAGTAAGTAATGTACCAAAAATACAAAAAAAGACTCATTTATAAAAAGGTAGGATACTTGCCTTGCTTCGAACTCAATGGTTTCTTGAATTTCCAAATTTATGTAAAATTTTGTTGCGGATGTTGATGAAAGACATGGATTCCCTATAAACATATTATTAAACATTAGGGAGCATCTTAGGCAAAAAAAAAAAAAAAAAAAACATAAGGGAGCATACATAGTGTCTACTTAAAGGTAAAACGATTAAGCATTACTTTTATAGGTGCGAACTGTCACTCCACTGAGGATAACGATAACTGGTTTTCCTTTCCCCATGTCAACAATTTCATCCTCATTAAATTGAAGTGCCAGATCTCCCCAAAATGTCACGAATAATTTTGTCCCCCTATCATGATATAGAGATTGAATAAATAGACATCTAAAATAACCAAATTAGGACAATTGTCACATAAGTCACCTTGAATTTTGAATCTCAAAATTCTTTTTGTTCACTACATGATCCTTGGGTGTGGCTTGTTCCAAATGGCCAACAGCAGTGATCTGACCAATGATATCTATTTGAAAAATAAATAGTAAATAAATGAGAGAATACTATTTTTGTTTTAGTTGCAATTTTAATGGAAATAATATAAAGAGAATAAAGAACCTGTGAGATACGTATCAATCCGATTTCGAGATGGAATTTCATCGAAGGAAGCAAAATTAAAATTATGTTGCGGTATCATGGGATCATCCTCATCAATCTTTTGGATAAATGTGAAACGACTCATATAAATCATGAATGCGTGCTTGCAAGCTCGAAAATTCTTTTTTGCAGGAAGGATTTGGAACTTCTCAAGAACATATGTCTGCCCTTCCAAAAGTAAAGGTCTTAAAATATCAACATCAACCTTTCGAACAGAAGCCTGGATTGTTGTTCCCTGTATCCATCTTATCTTTTAAATTTATTGCAATAATTTTATATAAAATAAATTTTGGTAGATGAATATATAGATAAAAGCTAGTAGTTTATAACGGACCTCCTTGTCGATTAAAATTGAGTCAATACTCATAACTTGATCAGGAACATTTGGATTGATAGCTTCCCAGAGCCTGGATAGGCGTACCTTGATCTTCCAATCCCTTTTTTCCATTCGTAGTTGAGAAAGGAGGTCAAAGTCCATCAGAATTGACTGCAAATATAAAAGAGTTAGCATCGATAGAGTGAATTTTTACATGAATATATATTGATATATTAAGCATATTTTATACAGACAAACCTTGAGGTAATTGCTCAAAAATTTCCATATACACAATATTTTTAGTATAGTTATAATGCTCGGTAGATTCTGACTCAATTAATATTTTTAAGCCTTCAGGTGAGGTAACACGTGAAAGTGCAACGTAAAGTTGACCATGAGAGAAAACAGGTTTAGGCAAATAAAGTCCAACTCGATTTAATGTTTGCCCTTGACTTTTGTTAATTGTCATGGCATATGAAAGTCTTATGGGAAACTGTCTTCGTTTTAGAACAAAAGGCCATTTTGTGTCTGTGACATGAAAAACAATTCGAGGAATGAACACTTTATCTCCAGAATGACTACCATTAATGATAATTGCTTCAATAACCTTTGAAGATAATGAGGTAATGACCAATCTAGTACCATTGCATAGACCCATGCATTGATTTAAATTCCATAATAGCATGATCGGTGCACTTTTCTTGAGTTTCAACTTATGATCAGGAACACCATTGAATGTTAAAGAATTTAGCAATTCTAGTGGATATGGATTTTCTTGATTTTCTGATGATTTGCATATTGAGTCAAAACTTAGGTAAACTCGCTCTGAACCGGGCAAACTACCCAAAATATGATTATTTATAAGATCTACTGTTTCATTTTTTGGAGTAATTATTGCTCGCTCTTTCAAATATCCATGATTCATGTAATTAAGCATAAAATCTGTGTAAACTGCAGCAGTTATTTCCTCAATAGGATTACCCTTGCTTTTTAAAAGTAAGTTATCAGGGATTTTAATCCAATAAGGTTCACTATCGCATTCTAATGCTATAGTAGGAGCTGTACCATTTCCAACATGTAAAAGCCAATTACTAAAATTGGTAAGCGACATCCTTTCCTCTTCATCTATACGGTTTGATAACAATCTCATATTTTCTCTCAAAGTATACACCTTACAATCATCCCATAATTTGGATTTGCTAATTGAAGCATTAATTGTTTCCTCTTTATCCCCACCGACAACAACTGGTAAAATCTGTCTAAAATCCCCACCTAGTACAACAGTTTTGCCTCCAAAAGGCTTATTTGGTGAAAAAGATGAGGAATTTGATAAAATATCTTTAAACGTTTTATCGAGTGCCTCAAAACAATTTCTATGATTCATTGGTGCCTCATCCCAAATGATCAAGCTTGTAGATTCAATCAATTTCGCTAAATGTGTACCTTTTTTGATTTCGCACGTCGAGTAATCATCAATTTGAAGGGGAATTTTGAACCTAGAATGTGCCGTTCGTCCGCCAGGTAGCAATAAAGAAGCTATTCCCGATGAAGCAACAGCTAGAACAATTTTACCTTCCGATCGAATTTTGGAAATAATAGTTCGCCAAAGATACGTTTTACCAGTCCCTCCATGTCCATATACAAAGAACATTGACATATCATTACATTCAATAGCTTTCAAAACAGCATCATAAACTGTTCTTTGTTGATCATTCAATCCCATGTGTAACATATCATGTTCTTTCTTCAATTGAGCAATATCATAATTCATCTCTTCTTGTATCAATCTATTGTCTACCTGGTTCATGACAGTTGAATCTGGCACAGGGACTTCTTTTTTTTTGTCTTCCCTTTCTAAAAGGGAATAAGAAGGATAGTGAAGGCTCCCTTTTTTCGTAGATTTGCATGGCACTACTTTAAGGCCAGAATAGTAAGGCTCAAGCAGTTTTCAGAATGAAGGAAGCTTCCCCTCTGCCCTCTATAATGGAGAAAAAAAAAGGATATATGAAGGCAGAAAACCGGGTTGTCGTTGGAAAGAGTGGAGGACGACGTGGCTGCTTTGGTTTGATGTAGAGAGAAAAGAAGTAAAGAGGCAAGATTGCAGAAGAAAGATGATGAAGAAGTAAAAGCTCGGCATAATAAGGATTGGCTGTTAGTAAAGTGATGGGTCGTGAGTGGTTGGTAAAAGATAAGTGGGCCCATATGAATAGTTTGTCCCTCCAGGCTGGCAAGGAGAAAGGGGAGACGGTTGTATTCCCGTTTAATGTGTTTAATTTAACACACTCTAACTATTTTTCTACCTTCCTTGAATGGCTTCTTTGCCTTCCTTTGCCGGTATTGCAACTCTCAAGCTCGAGCCTGACTCCAGAAAGTACTCCACCGCTTCTCTTTCCACAGATAAGGTTTTCTTCACTATATTCCCTTCAACTATTTAATATTTTTTATCTTCATTCAGTGATTAAGTAACTGAATTAACGAATTCCATTCCTTTCTTGGCTACTGATGATGGGCTATTACTAATTGTTTAAGAAATGGGATTTCTTTTTTCTTGCAACTGATGCAATTTGCATTGAAAGAAAACAAAATTCTACTAAAATTTCGGCTCTTTATACCATTTTCAGTGTAAATTTAGCAAGAATTGTGTTGTGTTCTTTCATATTTATTGATGCTAAGCTGCATGTTGATTCTCAGAGTCCAAGCGTTTCTTATCCGGGAACTCTTACATCTACCCAATTAGATGGCAAGTCAGAATCAGTTGGGCATCGGGACTTCCAAGAAGCACTCTTAAGGTTAGATGATGGTTCAAAGATTGAAACATCTTACTATGTCCCCCTCTTGCAAGAATGCATAGACAGGAATTCACTTTCAGGGGCACAAAATTTTCATTCTCACATCATAAAGACAGGAACTCATGAAGATGTGTTTACCATGACATTCCTTGTTAATGTCTATGCCAAATGTGGAGCCACGGAAAATGCTCGAAAAGTTTTTGTCAGTTTACCTAGGAAAAATGTTGTGGCATGGACGACCTTGATGACAGGTTATGTTCATAATGATCAACCAGATGCTGCCATCTATATTTTCCTAGAGATGCTGGAATTTGGGTCTTATCCAACAAATTATACTCTGGGGAGTGCTTTGACTGCGTGTTCTGCTTTGAATTCTCTTGAATTGGGGAAGCAAATCCATGCCTACAGTATTAAATACCAGATTGACCATGACACAAGTGTTGGAAACTCACTTTGTAGCTTATACTCGAAATCTGGCAGCTTGAATTCTGCTATTAAAGCCTTCCAAAAGATTAAGGAAAAGAATGTAATTTCATGGACTATTATTGTTTGTGCTTGTGGAGATAACAGTAGAGCTGCAAAGGGACTGAGATTCTTCACTGAGATGCTGGCTGACAATGTTGAGCCTAACGAGTTCACTTTGACTAGTGCCTTGAGCATGTGTTCTACAATGCTGTCTTTGAGAATAGGGGCACAAGTTCATAGTTTATGCTTTAAGCTTGGCTATGAATCCAACCTTCGAGTAAGGAATTCTATCATGTATTTATATCTCAAACGTGGACAATTTAGGGAAGCACAGCAATTATTCAGTGGCATGGAAGAGATGAGCTTGGTTACAATGAATTCAATGATTGCAGGCTATGGTGAAATGATGGATCTTGCAAAGGATGACCTATCAGCCTACCATAATGGAACTGAGGCACTCAACATTTTTTCAAAATTGAACAACTCTGGCTTCAAACCTGACCTATATACCTTCTCAAGTGTTTTAACTGTATGTGGTAAGATGGTGGCCTTAGAACAAGGGGAACAAGTTCATGCTCAGACCCTTAAAACTGGGTATTTGTCGGATGTGATCGTGGAAACTGCACTAGTTAATATGTACAATAAATGTGGAAGCACCGAGAGAGCAACAAAAGCTTTTGAAGAGATGTCTGCTAGAACATTGATATCATGGACCTCGATGATTACTGCTCTCACACAGAATGGACAGAGTCAGCAAGCACTGCAGCTCTTTGAGGATATGAGACTGGCTGGAGTCAGACCAAACCAGATTACTTTTGTGGGTGTTTTATCGGCTTGTGCACATGCTGGAATGGTGGATGAAGCACTCGGATATTTTGAGTTGATGCAAAAAGACTATAAAATCAGACCCGTTATGGACCATTACGCATGCCTAATAGACACGTTTGTGAGGTTGGGGCGGTTAGATGAAGCTTTTGGTTTAATCAAAAAGATGGATTTTCAACCAAACGAGTTTATATGGTCACTCTTGCTTAAAGGCTGCAAAAGACATGGGAACAATGAATTGGGATTTCATGCTACTGAAAAGTTACTTGAACTCAAGCCAAAAGATGCTGAGACTTATAACTTGATGTTGGACATTTACGAGTCTGCAGAGAGATCGGAGAATGTTTCAAAAGTGAGAGAAGTGATGAGGGAGCAGAAACTGGAACAGGTAACAGATTGGAGCTGGATTAGCACCAAGGACAAGGTCTATTCATTCAAAACTGACGACAGACAAGCATATGGGGCTGATATTTATAAATTGTTGGAAGAACTACATGATAAAGCAAAGAGTCTTCTTGGATATGAACCACTTGAAGGTTTTGACTTAGTCGATAAAGAGGATGAGGAAAAAAACTTCTCGTCCAACATTCAACATAGTGAAAAGTTGGCTGCTGCATTTGGCCTATTGAATATAAATAATGCGGCACAGATTCGTATTATCAAGAACATTAGCATGTGCAGGGATTGCCATAATTTTATGAAGGCCATCTCTTCGCTGGATGGTAGGGAAATCATCGTTCGAGATAGCGAGCGGCTTCACAAATTTGAGAATGGGAAGTGTTCTTGTGGGGATTACGGTGGTTTACTTTGATGAGTAGGGATGGTTCCCAACACCATTTTTGTACACTTTTCTATTATTGAACTTTAACAACGTTTAATACAAATTCTTTCTATCCGTGATATTCAAGAGCAATAAAGGCATTGATAGTCGCTTTGCTCTCTAATGTAGAAGCCTCGTGAACAAAGCTGCCCTCCGTGCAGACTGACTCCTAGGACACCAAACGAATTTGGTATTCGATTAGGTAGACTCTTACTAAGTAACAGATAAAAGAACCTTTTTTGTTTCTTCTTATTGAAACTTCATCTGACAAGACTTGCTGGATTTCCTTTCCATAGTTTAGCAGTAGCTTAATTAGCAGTCCTCTGATTGGTCTTCAGATCAATGGCAAAAGAAGATCATGCTTCAAATGAACCAAGCAGAAAAATTTCCAGTAGAGAGATTAGTCAATTCCTTAATTAGACAAATTCTGAAATTATAGTTGTAAGATTTTCTCCTCCGACGGATGAGCCTGAATATCACCGACAATGTCAAATCACTCCTTGGCAGCAAAAATACAAGGATACGCGAAAGGGTTGAGCGCGTCAACAAAAACAAAGAAGGGATCATCATGCATCAAGTGAAAAGAAACTATATGTTACAATAAAGTTGTAGTAATTGTTGCTAAGATTAATTAGGTTTTTAGTAAGAGAAAAGGTTGATTTGGATCATATGAGCAAATGGAAATTTTTGTGTCATCAAATAAAGATAAAGAATAGATAAATCGACCTCTGCCTCTTGGCCTGGTGGCTAAGAGGATTGAGAGGTCACCAAGGCAGGGGTTCGACCTCTGCCATCCCCATCCCCTCTCCCGGGTCTTAGTACCCCGCAATGTATCAAAAAAAAAGAATAGATAAATCATAAAAATTAACTAACCATGATATGAAGAGCTGTCCAAGGGTTAGGCTATCCGTCCAAGTCTGTAGGCCCACCCAATATTTAGGAAGGTTTGGATAAGATTTTTAATTTCGAGTGCCGAGTTTAGACAAGATTTTAAGGCTCGTTTAACAAACGGGCCGAGCTTAGTCATAGGTAAAAAATAAAGGCCCGGCCCCTCCCGAATTACTATTTATTTAATATAATGTATTTTTATATTTATTTTATTTGAATATAGTATTTTCCTTTTTTTTACATGATATTAGTAATTTCAAATATTATTAGTATTTAGACTTTGTTAATCTTGCAAAATTTGATTTAGACGATAATTTCTTAAATGTGTTTGATTTATTTTTATTTATATTATAAATTAATGTAAATTAGTTTTTAAAATTAGTGTATGAAAAAAATTAAAAACGAGCTTTTGAACTGACCTCAGGCTTACATAAATATTTTAGGGTCAGGTTTGGACAAGATTTTAAGGTCCGTTTAATAAATGGACCGGGTTTGGACAAAGAAATCTCTTATAAATTTTAGCTTGAGCCCGGTCCATGGACACCTCTAGATATAAGATAGTTGCCAGATAAAGATTATTAAATATAATGATAAAAATTAGATAAATCAGAAAAATTAACTAACCTTATTATAAGATCTTTGCCAACTTGTGTCGTGACTCGTGAGATAAGAGATTAGATGAATCATAAAAGGTCGACTTATCAGATAAGCAATGAACTGGTCGACAATTGGTATCAGATAAAAAGATCAGATAAATCATAAACCAACCACAAAAATATTTTTCATATCGATAGAATTGAAACGAATTTAATTAAATTGAAAGTATATCGCATTCGCATATTGGATAATGGTAGCTAGATAGTCAAGGATATGATACGTGAATGCAGCCAACTATTAGTTGTGTTGGGCTATAAATAGCACTTGTGTAATTAAAAGCTACCATTGAACGAAGCTTTCACTCACACGATGGGGAGGTTCACTAAGGGAGTCGTCTTGTTCTCTTTGCTTTGCTCTGTAGTAAATGCGATTGCGAAAGATGTAGGGAGTACGAAAGAGAATGATGACGAGATGTTCCTAACTACCCCAGAGGGAGGTGGCTTTGGCGCTAGAGTTGATCAGGCTGGTCTCGGTGGTGGAGGCATGCATGGTGCTGGTGCTGGTGAATTATGGTTTGGTAGAGGTAGATTCGGTGGCGGGATTGGCAGGATTGGAGGCATTGGTGGTTGGCACGGTGGTGGATTTGGCGGAGGCCATGGTGGTTGGCACGGTGGTCGATTCGGAGGAGGCCATGGTGGTTGGCATGGAGGTAGATTCGGAGGCGGCCATGGTGGTGGATTTGGAGGCGGTATTGGCAAAGGTGGTGGCATTGGTGGTGGGGGTGATGCTGGCAAAGGTGGTGACATTGGTGGTGGGGGTGACGCTGGTAAAGGTGGTGGCAAAGGTGGCGGCGGCGATGCTGGCAAAGGTGGCGGTGATGCTGGTAAAGGTGGCGGCGATGCTGGTAAAGGTGGCGGCGATGCTGCACCACCTCCAGGTGGTGGTAAGGCGGTGCCGAAGGTGTAGGGATTGGACGTGCCTGCATATGGTTCTGATCTCTCCTATTAATGCAAGATGATTTATGTTTCTAGTAATAGTCTTCCAGATTCCCAAGTAGGCTCTAGCTACGTCTATGTCTCGTAGAATTATTTCTTTTTTTCCCTCAAGATTTAAGTGCAAAGCTTTGTTCTATGCTTTAGTTTTTGTTAATGGAAGTTGTAAAAATGGGAATCAAAAGCAATAATATTTTGAGCATTCGGTTCAATACAGTCGGTCCATGATTTTTCATACTAAAAAGGAAAAGGGTTTAAATTCTCCATTTGCTCAACTGAAAAAATAATAATAATAAAACAAAAGTTGCCTAATTCTCCAAAAAAAAAAAACAAAACAAAAGATCCATTTTTGTATGGTATTAGTTTTCATAATGGGTGGACATCCTTCACTGATGATCTGCTTTAATTAAAGCTGATTGAATCAAACTTAGGGAAAAAAATTGCAATGAATGGTTAATGCTTTGATGCAGACAAGCTATGGGCTTTGAACGATTTCTAGTGTTAGACAATCAATAATCATTGGAATTGGCAGAAACAAAATCACGGGCTGCACCTTTTCAATTCATCCAAAACATTCTCTTCAAACATTCAACATAGTGAAAAGTTGGCCTATTGAATATAAAATGCGGCACCAATACTTCACCAACAAGAGAGAAGGGATCATCATGCATCAAATAAAATGAAAATCCTCGACTGAATGAAAAAGGATTAATCAATAAACAAAAAGCCAACTAGTATAAGTTTTCAACAACTGAATGTTCTTCCTTTGGTCTCTAAAAAATTACGTACGCTGCACTCACGTGATTACATTCCCCAAGAAAACAAATTATGGATCAAAATAAACAGACATTTACAAACAATGACCATACAAAAGGTTGCTATAAATACACTATATTTTCCTATTTCCCTTCAGGAAAGGGGAGCTGGGGGAAGAATATATCATGTGGGGTTAGGTAAGCCGTAATGTTGATCTCAAGGTTGTGAAACCTAAGAATATGAAAAATACCAAACTACATGCAATGTTACAGGACATGTCAACGCCTTTTACTCTTAGATTTGGTGATCTTTGATTTGCTTGATTCATTAGGTGGCTTCCATATGATATCGTCGAGGTTGCTACAAAACGTCTTGTAAAACTGTGAGACAACGATGCACCGTTTATTTTAGAAACCGTGTCAAAAAAGAATGTTAGAAGCAGATTACTTGACCAAACAGACTTGACATGAGTGGGACAACGTAACTAACCTTGAGGTATTCTCCAGCATCACCAGCGGCTTTTTGGATGTCTACCATCAAAAATGTGGGGGCAACCTCAAAAACCTGCAAGCAAGGACAATCAGACACGCAGAAAGAAAGATACTTAGTAGTTTAGGTTAAAGGGTGATGTGGAATCGGCAAAGTGTTAGGATGAAAACCTACCTCAAGGATAACTGAAAAATGAGAAGTCTTATTAGCTGAAAGACCTTCCACTCTCATCTGAAAATTAAGACAAAATAAAGTTTAGATGACTATGGATATATACTATGGACAGGATATTTTCCAGTCAAACTGATGGAATAACTGGCAAACAGAGAGAATGAAACAGTTATGAAGAAACAAGAAAACTCGTTTTGTATTAGGAGTTAGGACTGTGGCAAAATAGCAAATATAGACTGAAACATAGCACTAAATCTCATTAAGGCAATGGGTAAATAGTAAATACCGAGTCCTCTACCTTATAATTGCGAATGTGTGTCTTATAGCCCATTGACTGTGCAACAACTTCCATGCTAGACAGAACAACCCTTGCTGGTTTCTGTGAAACAAAGCGTGTTTGATACTTCATGGAGTCCTGTGCGGAAGGATAATACATTCAAACAGCTTAATATTAGAAGGAAAATAGAACGTAAATAGCCTAATGGAAACATATCCTGAAGGTAAGATATTGAGAAATTGACATATAAGATTTCCTTAGAAGACTCCTAGCCAGGTGAAACTAATGCTCACAACTAGATAGCCTTAGGCTTCTAACGGAATAGAGCCTAGGAGCTTTTGGAGGAAGCAGTTTGGTTGAAAAACGTTAAAAGAACATATTTTCTCTCAAAAACTGGTCAATAGAAACAATTTATTAAAGAACTTTACCTTTCCACGGTCAAAAAGCGTTGCAAGGTTCAAGCCTTGGGAAAGAATGATCAAGTCAAATGCATTAAGAATCAACGGACCCATATCCTCATTTCCGGGTTGCTCATTAGCCCTTTCTTCCTACAGTACATTATTAAGAACCTAGAGTTAGAAATTAACTAAACTAAACCTTTCAAACAAATATACCCAATTTAGACGCACCTGAAAAGACAGCTATTTATTAAAAAGCCAAGTTATACTTCTACAACATATTAAACAAAATTAAAGCTTTTAAATGCTTTACTGACCTCTGCTTCATCAAAAACAGCATTTACATCATCCAAGTTAATATCTTCATACTCAAGAAGTCTGACAGGAACATAACCCTTCTTAAACCATTCATCACTCCTGATTTGCTCGATTGTAATACGCTGTGCAGAGAGGATGAAAGAGATTTCTTACAATCAAGCAGAGAGAAAAACAAAAACTATATTGAAACAATTATTATATTTACAGAAACAATTCTATCAAATAGAGGAATACCATAGAAGCGTAGGAATCCTGCAACTAGTTTCAAATATGAGACCTCAATCCTTCATGGTTGCACCGGTATAAACTATTAAAAGTAAAGAGTCAAGGCAATGCATACAGAAAACATGTTTTATGGTAGTCTGCATGAGGGCTATCAGAACACTGCACACCAAATAAATAATGGCTGCCTTAAGCCATCAGAAAGCTGATGATAGTCATGTGGTTCTTTAGGTTGCCTACTTCAATCTTAACTTCGAATATATTAGGTTGAACATTTCTGATTTAGTGTGCATTCCAGGATATCTAGACATCATTCTGCCATATACCTTGAATTTACTTTATCAGTTGCTATGGCCTCATTCCTTATTGTAATAATTATGCAGCCCAGAAAGTTCAAATTGTTGGCCAACTAGTACTTACAGTTTGAGGATTTGGGTCTAGAATTCTTTGAATCAAAGATTTTGCGCCCACAGGAAACCAAGAAGGACAAGAAAATTCTGCTCTGTCAATCTGCAGGTATAAAACAAAATTACCAGTTATGCAATATTGATAACTCAAATTGCAAGGTTTTCTCTTGTACCTTTTCATTATTTTGGCGAATAAATCATGCACTCAAAAGGATAAATACAATAAACAAACTATACCTTGCTGTATAGTGTGGTGAGATCAAGCTCATCAAATGGAAGATATCCTGCCATCAAAACATAAAGGATGACCCCGCAAGACCAAACATCTGCCACTGCACCATCATATCCCTTGTGACTGAGAACCTATAACAGAATGAAAATATTTATTGAAGAAACATGGTAACAACACAGAATAGACCATTAAACTAAGGTATGGGCTATGCTTATGATTACCTCTGGCGCCACATAGTTAGGAGTTCCGCATGTTGTCCGAAGGAGGCTAACTCCCTAAGCATAGATAGCACCAAATAACAACCAAGGTGATTACACTTCACTCAAACTATTTTAATGTCAAGGAAGAACGGAAAAGGAGAAGATTTTAATTTCCCTTAATTTCTTACTTGCTCAGGCAATGCGCTAAGGCCAAAATCTGAGATCTTTAAATTTCCTTGGGAATCAAGCAAAAGATTTTCAGGCTGTATATAGAAGCAAAAGAATCCTTAGAATCCATTGTAACCAAAAAAGAAAAATGACATTCCAGATGCCAATAAAACAATTACCTTCAAATCTCTATGGTAGACACCCTTACTATGGCAATAGTCCACACCATCAATAAGCTGCTGGAAATATCTTCTAGCTTCAGCTTCACTTAGACGGCCATTGTGAACCTACACAAATATATTCCACCTTTAATAATTATTAAAAAAAAAAATACCAACAGCATCCCAAAGTTTGGAGCCTTCATTATGATACAGTTGATACTTACTATTTTATCAAACAATTCACCACCAGTAATGAACTCCAAGATTATATAAATCTTAGTTCGACTCGCTATGACCTAAGAAATCAAACATTACACTGTTAGAAACAAGCTAAACCATGCAAAATACGAAAGTGATACCCTAATAATACTAAATTACTTGCCTCGTGCAAACGAACAACATGAGGATGCCGAACAAGTTTCATTATAGATATCTCCCTTTTGATCTGCATTAATTAGTAGTAAAGATAAGAAAAAAAAACTCAAATCATACTCAAGCTTAATAACTAGAACAGATTACTAAGAACATAGTCTAAGCGATTAAAATTTATCAAATTCACCTTTAATTCAACAAATATACATAAAAAGAAGATTAAAAGACTGCTCTTGCTAATAAATTTAACAACTTTCTCATAAAAATATCGAAATTTCATGTCAATTATAAAAGAAAGGGCTGGAAATTTGACCTGATCGACCATTTTATGTTTGATAATGGTGTTGCGATCGATAACTTTCATGGCGACACTTTCGCCTGTCTCCGTGTTCTGCGCGAACTTAACCTTCGCGAAGGTTCCTTCTCCGATTGTTCTTCCAATCTCATACTTGCCTACTTTCCTCACCACCATCGCTAATTTTCCTCCGATTTTCTCACTCTCAGCATTCCACTTTCTCTCTCACCAAACAGAGAGAAAGGAAAAATAGAAAGATAAAGGAAAGAGATTTTAGGTGCAGCAAATATTCAACCAAAGCTTAAATCAAGAGCGTCAGTGGGGAGCTTTTAGCTTTTAAGGATTTTAAAATTTTGCAGCTAAAGATAATCACAGAGTATTACAATACAAAAACCAAAAGAAAGTTTTTATTTGTGAGAAGAGATAAAAGAAAAATCTCAGCAAAATTTTTTCTTAAGGAAACGAAGGCCTCTAAAATATTTTTAGGGATTTTTATTTATAATTTATATGAGGGAAAAGAAAAGAAAAGAAGAGAAAATTAGGACTTTTGTTTGCGTGGCCGTCTGTATTTGCTGACTGCTGCTTTTCCTACATGGGTTGGCGACAGGTCACTAAACTTGACTCAATGTTTGGAATTTCCATTTTTTTTTCCTTTTCTTTTTTCTAAAATATAGACTCATTTTCATCTAAAGACTGCAGAAATTGAATTTTTTTCATTCAAAATCTAAATTTTGAACACGTGATACTTAGCTCTTTCCATTTATTTTTGCCTAATTTGTGTTTACAAGTGATTTTCTTCCATCCCAAAATAATTTTTTGATCTGAAATTTGAAAATTTGTTATCCTAGTTATCATGCCCTATCACTTAGGTGAACTATTGTATAGTAACTTATTAATAAGTGAAGTGTAAAGATTGAATAAGAGGTTGTTAACGGTTTGAGCCTCACATGTCCTATTTATATTTGATAGAAGATCTAAAATATCGAAAAATCTATAAGAAAAATCCTTAGGTGAAAATTCAATTGATAGTTAAATTTTTTAAAGAGTCTACAACTTACCTTGACCTTAAAGATGTGATAACCTCTCTTACTCTAAACTTTTATGTAAAAAAAAAAAAAGAATTAATTAGTGCAATTATAGATTAATTAAACTTTTGATTTCCACTTTTTGTTGCCAAAAAAAAAATTTGATTTTATTCTTCTATTTCTAACACTAGAATCCACAATGTGAAAACCATGAAACCCAAATCTTGATGTGATTATATGCCTTCATGATTCCTATATGGGTAACATGGGAATATCTGCAAGCATAAAATCCTAACCAGGAATTTATGGACCTACAATATTTTTCTTCAATTATATGAATGAACCAAATGAAAAAAGTATAGTTTTGTTATTTTCATTTAAAAGAATAAGATTCAAACCTTATCCTTTCAATAAAAAATCATGCATCAATTCATGAATTCAATCCCTTTTTGTACAAGCCGGGGAGCTGTTGATAACACAAATGCCTAATGTGTTTAACAAGTTATAGAGTCCTTTCAAATTCACAGGATAATTAAGTAGACAGATAGCTTAAAGGGAATTTTTTTTTTCTTTTGTCGCCAAAAGTAGCCCATGCTTATTTATCCATATATACAGTATTTAATTAAGGTTTTGAATAAGAGAGATAAGATGTGAAACAGAATGTTGGGCTTCTTCCAAGTGCAAATGATCTATACCCCATGTTTCAACCATGACACAATCTAAGGGAAAAGGGGAAGAGGACCGGTTGCTACTTTTATTTATTTTATATTTTATTTGATGATTTGATTATTTAATTTCACCTCTTTACATTACTTTCATTATAAAATTCTTGGATGAAGGCTAGGGTAGTGATTCCTGTCTACCATTATCAGATTTATTACCTACCTACCTAGGTTAGATTTGTGATCAATAATTACAAGCACAAGAAAAAAAGTTTGGAAATGCAAATTTTGGAGAATAATATGACAGGTAAGGTAACTAAGAGAAATGAAAAGAAAGCTCCTGCTGCCTTCAAAAAACTGGGAATATTTGCCCAGTTCAAGGAATTAAACTTATGGCGGCATATATGAGATAACAAGTGCTGGAAGAAGAGACTGTTTGAGAGTTGAGCCTTTCCCTGTCTAATACATGGAAGAATATTTCTGGCATCGAGTGAAGGCATCAATATAGCAGAACAAACTGGCTTAGCCGTTTAGACATTATTAATGAAATTGAAGGGTAGTTCATTATTTATTGGAAATTCTAATGAAAGTTAGCGTTTGGTTTTTTTAGCTGGTTTTCTTATAGGTAAAAGTACCACACAGATTATTGTACTACATGAAAATGTTCAATTTAGCTTTTGTATTGTAATTTAGGTCAATTTAATCCCTATACTAGGAAAAATGGAAAAATTAAGTCCTCACGTCATAGGATCAATTTCTGCTGTTAAAATTACTGACGTGGCAATAATGTTGATATAACGTTGTAAGTTAAAACATGAATTAGCATGTTTGATAGTGATACAGCATTAGTTGGTCATTAAAATGTCAAAACAGTATTTACGTGGTTATGACAAATTAGACCATAGATCTAAGTGTCAATACCAATTTAATATTTGACGTACTAATTTATGGCTTAACTTGCCATGCATTATCATGTTAGTAATTATATAGGTAAAAATTAGTCCTATATCAATAATTCTAACGATTAAAATTAATTTTATAACACTGAAGAACTTGATTGTTTTATTTTTAATAATATAAGAATTAAATTGACTCAAATTAAAATACAATGACTAAATTAAACATTTTATTATAATACAGAGACATGTGAGGTAGTTTTGCCTTTTTTAATTAAACATAAATTCTCTCCTCATGGGACAATTTTAAAGTTTGACGAATCATGTATTCAACAAAGCTTATATCGTTCCCCTCCTTAACTTTCGTGCAAGGACACTTTTTGACATTTTGAGCCAACGCTGGAAAAGGTGTAAAGTTTGATGCGGCTTTTAATACCTCTTAGTTGATCTTGAAGCTAACCACATTTTTGCTTGGCATGGCGACGGATCAGGATTTTTTTTTCTTTTATTTTTTGGTGGAGGAACAGGGCCAAGGCCCGAATTCATTGGATACAACTCCGGGGTGGCTAATCCCTATAACATCAGCCGAGGATCAGGAATTTCAATGGGCAGAGAGGCACAAAAGATTGTCATAAGCGAGGATTTGTGGGCCGTCGCTGATTATTTGCAACTTTTGGGCCTCTGCGCATTCAAATGCTTAAGCAACGGCCTGGTTTTCTCGCAGAGGTTTATGGGAATCGCAGCCATGACGGTCTGATGCTAGACCGGGCTATTCATAGATGATGAGTCAGAGTAATAAAATAATAACTTCATTTCTTTCGTAGAATGCGTTTTCCTCTGCTTTGCCACAAGTCTTCGGTTTGGGAAGGCCCTTTAGTTGTTCCACTTGAATGTGAATGGATTTGGAGATAGGGTCAGCCCGGTAGACTTCCTAACTTTGCAGTTTGTACCATTAATCAAACTAACCACCGCATACATTTCTGCTTTAGAGGATGTAAGCTGATGAGCCACATTAACTAAATATGAGCACCCATTTTCCGGACAATGTTAAAATTTCTTAAGAGCTCTTAAAAGCTCTGATTAAAGCTGTGAAGAGGCAAAGTCCTGGTCCCACATGAATGCTGATCTCTTCCCCGAAGGAACTATAGCCATCATATATAGGTTTTCTTCATTTGGTCAAGAGGAATTGGAAAAAATCTGTGAGATGTTTCTATGTTCCAATATATATAACATAACCTCATCTGGCGCTCTCACCGATTGCACAGTAATTAGAGAAAGGATGCAATTGGTGAGAGCGCCAGACGAGGTCTATATGATGACATTTGTCCAAAAAGCAAACTCATGCGACTGAAGTGTCTGCTGGAAACAGGATGGTCTTTGCTAAACTCCCACTAATGGTTTCGTGTTCAGAATAAATTTAATGAAGAGGGCTTTCTATTTGAGATCAAAGGAAGGTAACGGAAAAGGTGAGTGCTACTTGCCAAAGTCTAAACCACCAAGGCTTTACTTAAAAGGATACAGTTGTGGTACTTGTGTCATATGCCCCAGGCGTTAAGCAATAATTGGGACATCTCGCACAAGCATGGATTGATTTCCTCATCATCTCTTCTCTCCTGTGATTGTTTTTTTGTGGAAGAAAACTAGGAAAATTAATAACGGCAACACAAAAAAAAATTTGGTTGACTTTAGTTTTACTACATGATCCTCCTAAATCTATCTCTTCAATAACCCTTCTAGCCTTACAGGTTCATTTTTTTTTTCTTTTTAAAACCCTACCATTATAATTGTCAAGAAAAGAAAACTTACCCTTTAAATATGATAATTTTTTAATGTGAGACTAAACTTTATTAAATGAGGGGTTAAACTTTTGTGATACTTATAAAAATTTGACAAATCAGGAAGAACTACGTCAGGAGGGTTCTTAGGAGAGTTAAATATTGGAGGATCAAAAAGTATTTTTCTTTAAAAAATTACTTTTTATTTAATACAATAACTTTTTTTTGAATTCAACAAAAATAAAGTATTAATTACATAAAAAGCATTAATTACATAAAATTGTATATATTTATCATCTTAAATGGTGCATCCATTTAAGGTAAAAAAAAATAAATGTAATTAGTTCTCTACTATATGAAAAGTGTGAATTTAATCATTCTATTTTGATTTGATAAAATTAAATTTCTCTATTTTTTTATTGTTAATTAATTACCTCATCATCTTTCTAGTGATCTTGTTCGTGGAAGAAAACTAGGGAAATTAATAACGGCAACGCACCCAAAAAAAAAAGTTGTCCGTGGATGATCCTTATTGAAATTGAATCTTGACATCGTTCAACTTAAAAGTCTGGCATTATATAAAGCTGCGGCAGAAACATGTTTCTCAACGATATAAATTGCTCTTATTTATGACTGAACTTTAAGTTTCGTAAAACAGATCAATGAAAAATCACTGGTATTGCCCGTGCCATGATTATATTGGCTTTTGTCCTTTCCGAAAGTTCAAGCTTATAGGACGAGAGACGAGGGGCAACCGTGGTCCCTCTTATGTTGTAGAGAATTTAAGAAAAATTAATGATGGCTTAAAAGGCTGCGAGAAGCTGCTACAATGATGAAGGGAAAACTGCCAACCAGCTTAGTACGATGGCGATTGCATGGGGCGATGAACTGCGAGAGTAGTTATGTGGAGGAAGCTGTGGGGTTTAACTGCAGAGGGTGCTGATTATGGGCTAATTCCCATTAGCGGTACGATGTGTAAGATGTGGTTTTTAAGGACCGAGTAAATTCTATATTACCGCTCCGATAGCAAATCTCTCACTTCGTTTCATGTTATATGTCCTTTGTTTGTTAGTACAGGTTAAAAGTATAAAAACTGGTAGCTATGAACTACAGTAATAGATTCAATCCAGAAAGTTCAGATGAAAATTTCGGGCGCTTGGTTTTTCCTCTTTCATTCTGTAACATTTCGGTGAATTGCTTCTGCAATGTGTTTTAGCTCATTTCCTCGCAAAAAAGATGCAACTGAGTCAGCTTTGCTGAGTTATAATAGCAACTACCAACTAGCATTTCGAGTATGCATGGACCCCTTAGGTGGGACAAATTGCAGCATAACGAAAAAAAGAACAGGCTGACAGAATCATTCCTTCTACCCTCTAGTCTAGTCTGGAAGGGTTAAAGGCTTTGCAAGAATGGCTGGAAGATGCTTAGTTAAAAGAAAACGCTAAATCAGTTACGATCGTCCCCCACAACTTGAATACGTTTAAAGCAATGGCCTATAACGTTTCAAACACAGGGCACCCCAAATACACCAAAATGCAGGTGCATGGAAGGCCAAAGCCCAAATTTTGCATTTTCTGAGACTTTCTGAAAATCCCAAAGAACTAAAGAAGTGAAAATGGCAACCCCAATATCGGACAGCATCCAACAGCAGCAGCAGCAGAAGCAAATTCTCTCCACAAAAATCAGACAACATCGGAGTAAACAATTTCTGAGATGTTGGTATTAAAATATCTACATTTTACTCTTTTCAGCAGGGTTTCAGGATTAAGCCAGGAAAAAGCTTGCCCGGTTGCATTAAACTAATCAAGAAATCAACTATTTACAGCACTAAACAAGATCCCTCATCATCATATACACATCAAACAATCAAACAATGTCAAAGGTTACGGTAACACCATCCAAAAAATAATACACTAAAATAAATTGAAGAACAAAGGTTCCATTAGACAGCCAAAAATTCACCAAAACCTATGAAAATATTTTTTCTTATTCAATGCTAGTATTATTATATAGTTATAATCATAACTTGATAAACAAAACAATAGAGTAATTAAAATCACACGGTAGAAGTTTGGGGTGGAGCCTTACCATTCACGTTACCATCTTGATTCAACGCCGCAACACCACCCCCCGCCACCACCGGTGCCATCACCTGATACTGCGCCGCAGTGTAATAAACCTGCCTTCCTGCCCCATCATAACCCACCTGTACAAATCCCGACTCAGGGACTCCACCTTTCGGCTGTATCACCGAGATACCCTCAGGGTACGCGCCGACCTTTGTGGAAGGCACCGCATTGTAAACCGGCTGTTCGCGGTAAACATCCTGAACCACCCGCTGTACTCCATAGTAATGTTGAGCCGCTGCTCCGGGCACCGGTCGCAATGTAGGAGGCGGCTGATAAAGACCTGCTGCGGATGCTGGAATTAGGTAAACCGGTTGGTCAGCTGCTGAGGCTGCTACACCGGATACTGGAAAAGCAGCGCTCGCTAAATGTCTGTCAGGGAAATATGCCGTTGGAATCGGCATTTGTAACGGAACTGATCCTGGAGCTGGTGACGTGGTGATTTTATCTGACGCTTTATAGTAATCTTGAGTGTTGTAAGCTCTGGCATTTGATTCATCCATTTTTCTTTGGAAAACGCCTTGTTCAGAGATTTGTAGCCTCTGTAATTCCTGGATCTGCCTCTGGATCTCCGACGGAGACACAACCGGCTCACCGATTACGTGCCGGTCCTCCGATCCGCAGTCCGAACCCGCCGTCACATCCTTCGTAACCACCTCTTGAACCACAGTCGCCGCTGGTGGAGGGACGGAATCCGGCAATTTCACCTTATCCAAACCGAAGAGAAAATCGGGATTCGCCGGCGGCACCGCCTCAGCTGGAGGCGAAGAGCCATCAGTATTCGGAATCTGCACCAAGTTCAAAGCGTCAACGAACCATTGCCGCTCCGACTTGGGTTCACTCCCTCCAAATCCCGGCACCACGGAAGTCGGATTCAAAGGGAACAAAAACAGCCTCAGCCTGGCAGGTTTGGCGGAGGCACGATGCAACCGATCGTACTCCAACATCATATGCTCGAGATCTTCGTCATTGGTAACAGAAATCAAAGCGTCGAGATCTTCACCAGGAAGTTGATACTTGAAACAAAACTCAGAATCTCCACCGTAGAGCGAAGACAACTTAGCGATAATAGCAGAGAACTTGATGTTGCGATCAACGGCCAGGATCTTCGTATCTCCACCGACATAAGCGAGCTGGTTATCGTGTGAACGCGGCTGGATTTTGCCGCCATAACTGCACATAACCTTGACCTTATAGTTAGCATTACCAATCGTATTACTCGGTGGCGGCTCGTCCCACGACTGGTTTTCGCAGTCAATTTCCCGCGAACGAGGCGAAGAGTCGCCTGAATCCGGGTAGGAAGAGTAGGAGAAGTTTTCCATTGGAAGAGATTTTTGAGTGGCTTTTGGGGGTTTTTCGGTTTTTTCTTAGGGCTCCATTGAAAATGAAAAATGAAAAACGGCGGAGAAATGAGGTTTGGTTATGCAGGATGCGGGCGTGGGTGGACCCAGCTGGAGTAGCAGCTGGATTGCTTGACAAGGGAAATTATGAAGAAGCGTGAAAGCCAGTGCCTTTTTTTCGCTTTTATAATGATTAAAATAAAAAATTACGGTCAGTAATTAATTAATTAATTAATCAGCCAATTACTATAAAGTTGTCAATAGCTCAAAAAGTAACGTAACAGTATGATTTCACCTTGGATTATTAAATTTGGTATAAACTCAATTACGTAATTTAAGTAGGAGAATGATTTTTGTTCGTAAACTAGAGACAGGACTCCACCAAAAATCTGTGGGCGGACCAAATCAACTGCGGAGACACAGCAAAAATGAAAATCTGCAAAGCCTTTGGTCTGCCACTGCCACTGAGTGAAGCTGCTGCTGGGGTCGCCGGCTGAATGAAATTAGACTATGGACAAAATCCAAAGCTACCAAACATAACAGATTAAATTCTGGCCATCACCATAGTTTAAGGAAGCATTAAGCTTGTTTTAGGTTTCAAAATTGTAGGCATAATGGTAGGTAGATGCAGTGAATAAAAAACTGAACCGGTGGTCGAACCGGTTTGTCATCCGATCATCTGTTTAATCGGTCTAATCGGTTTAATCGGTTCGGTTAAATAAATAATTTAATTTTTTTAAATATTCAAACAAAATTGAAAAAAAAAAGAAAAAATTCAAAATATTCCTTAAAAATAAGAAAAAGTAAAATATCAATTAAAAAGCTAAAAAAATTAAAATTCAGATTGAACCGGTCCAATCGGTTCATCAGTTCAATTGGTTCAAAAACGGTTCAATAATATTCCAGTTTTATGACCCGAAAAGGACAAGACTTGTGACCGATTCCCGATTCAACCGGTTGAACCGACTGGTCTAATCCGACTTTTTATTCCATGGGTAGATGGTAAGTCATTGTCTAAGAGAAAATGATGGCTTTAAAGCACTATTTGTATGTATGGTTTGGTTTTTCTTCTTCCAGGCTTTCCCTTGGTGTAGGTGAGATTGGTCGGGTCAATTGCATACAATTTTTTAAGAATATGACTATGTTTGATACATGAAAATATTTTTTTTTTTTTTTTAAAATAAAGAAATCACCATTTAAAATATCTATGGTTTATAGAAATATATGTATATTTTGAAAAATAAAAATGAAAATGAATCTAAAATTGGCTATATTTTGTATGAGAAAATATTTCATTTTTTAAAAACTATAAAGAAAGTATCATATAAAATATGTATTGTAAGGGAAAAATATATACATGTTTTAGAAAATAAAAATAAAAATGGATCTAGAAATGAGACTAAAAAAATTATTTTTAGTGTTAGGTCATTTTCATTTTCATTTTCTAAAATATACATACATTTCTATAAACTAACATATCTTATATTGTGATTTCTTTGTATTTTTTAGAGAATGAAAACAGAAAATATTTTCATGTACCAAACATAATTTCTAAATCTCATATCTAAGTCTATTTTCAATTTTACTTTCTAAGCATATATATACATTTCCTTTCACAACATATATCTTATATGATAGTTTTTATTTTTTAAAAAATAAAAATAAAAAATATTTTCTCATACCAAATATTTATATTTTACTCAACAAAGTTAGGGAATTCCATTCCTTTTTCTCCGCCCCCACCAACACCACACTTCCTTTCTTGTTAGTTGTTATTGAATTGGAATTTTGATTTTGAACTTGCTCATCTATCAAATCATTTTCAAGCTCTTCTTATTTCTTCTTCTATTTATCATCGACACTTAAATCAAAAAAGAAAGTAATAATCATTGAATGGAGTTCCTCAATAATCAATTTCTCATATTTCGTAGAAAGATAAACACATGGACATACTGAAAGATGACTCATTTTGACAATCTTAGACTTGGGATTTTTGTTTTTGAAGAATCTCCCCAAGATCTTTCATCACTTTATTAGCTGATACCACATGAGAATAACTTAACTTAGAGCCCTATAATTAGTTGTAATTTTTGAATCAATATCTCATGTGGTCATGTTCACCATTAAAAATAAATAATAGGCAAACTTAATCACTCAGTTAGAACCGAAGCACCCACAAAGTGTATAGTCCTCTATTTTGGATTCATATGAACAATTTCGTCATTATTGTTGGAGTGTAACTAATCAATGGGGGCAGGCCTAATGAAGTTGCTCTAAAGGGAATATTCTTCCGATTTCCATCACCTAACCATCCACTACCAGCCTCCAACCAGTCCACTCCCACTCGCATTATCCTATCCTAAATTCCCAATCCTAATCCCAATAAATAAAAAAGTCCCCCAAAAGCCCAAACTCCACCATTTTTCAATCCATACGACCGGCTCCTAATAATGTTTGGCCAGTGGCCACGCCCTTAAAGCGCCCGGACAAAGGTCCAAAATAGATTTAAAAATGACATGAAAGAAACCATTTCGTCGGCGGACCCATGAGGATGATTGAAAAGGCTCCGCTCCTTTCGTTGTTATACATAGTAATTGGAATCTGATTAATCTTGTCTAATTTAGTTTGATTGATTTAATTTAGTAATCCCTTTTTGACGTTGTTTTTCTATTGCAGACCGCAGAGTCGAAGACCGACTCTCTTTCTCGTAAAATGTAAGGAAAGAGAGTCAAACAGTTGATTTGTTGTCGTGTTTCTTGTTTGAAAACGAACAAACGGTGGTAACTCGGCCGATTTGATACCTTATTTTACACAAACTCCGAATGAAAAATGTCAAAAAAAGGGTCTAATTTCTTAATAATCGAATCATGTTGATTAATTGCAGTAATTATTTGTAACTGATTAATTATTAGTTGTATATCACAACTAGTAATAAATATTTTATGGCAAAAGCCAACTCAGAAGAGTTGGCTTCTTCGTTCTTACCGTTTTCCCGGCGGCAATTGCTCCTCCCATCAAATACACCTTTATTCCATGTGGATACTTACGTTAATTTAATGCACTCAAAGACTCAATTTGTGCTATAATTGCAGTGTGAGTGGGGGGGGGGGGGGGGGGGGGGGGGAACTATGGCCATCATTTGGACTTCAAAATTGTTCAAAACAGATAAAATAAAACAAAAATAGAAGTCAAAGCTGCCCTCACTTATCGGCAGCCATTGCCTTCAAATTGCCCACATTTTCCGAACTTATAAAATATGAAAAAAAAAAAAAAGAATGTGAACTTCAATAAAGTCTGATGCTGTGATTTTATAAGTGTCAAGAATATTGAAATAACATAATTTTTTGGAATAATTGACAATTTTTTTTTTTGGGTTACAACTTAATACTATTGATTATAAATACTTAGATTTCACAAATTCGATTTTTTTTAAGGAACTCAAATTTCATTATTAATTTCTTGTTAACATGATACGATAATTAATCTAGATTTACCAATTTTTTTCAAACATAATCACGTCTCAAATAAATAAATAAATAAATAATGATAAATTATTACTCATTTGTCAAATCCCAAAGCCCAACAAATTAGCTGGCCGAACCCATGTAAAGACGAAAAAGCTACACGCCTACACCAAGTCCTGACCCAAATCTGCAACTGTAAAACACCAAGGCCCATCTCATCTATCCCGCGTCTCTGTTAAAGACGGCACGGCGCCGTTTCTGTCATGATTTCTTCTTCCTGTAAGAACGTCTCCCTCCCTTGGCCTGGACTAGGCACGCGAGTCTGAAATCCGAAGTGGTTCGATCTGTTGCCAGTGACAGTCCAAAGACATGGTGAAAGCTGTGATCGGAGAGGAAACTCGCCTCCAGCTAGCCGAGGATCGCCTATCCCAATCTTCACTTACCGCTGAGGTCCATTCCATTTAATTTTTCAGCTTTCTCTTTATATGAAAAATTGGAAAAAAATAATTGCTTACATAAATATGATAATTCTGAATTTAATGGTTATAATAAATGCAGGTCGGTCTGGTTATAGGAAAGCTGAGCTCCACTCTGGACCGAGGTTTCGTGTTTGATTTAGTACCGACTCCTCAAAACGATGCCGGACAGCCAGCTTGTTCAGTTTCGGAGCCGGCCAAATTCGACAGGAAAAAGGGATCGAAACCCAAATCTCAGGCATCTGATTCTTCCTCATCTTTGATCATTGACAAAGATTGGGTCGTCGAACACGCTCGCCAGGTACTTTTTTTTTTTTTTAATTTTGAATTATTAAATTGAATATGATTTTTGTTTCTTTTTCGTACTTAAATTATGTAAACTTTGTTAAATAAAGGTGTCGAGAATGATGGTGGGTGGAATGAAAGTAGTGGGTATTTATGTGTGGGCTAGTGAGACCGCTTTCAAGAATTCTACCATGGTTCTTTGTCAGGTATTTTAACTTTATCATTGTTTCATTAAGTTATAAGTTTAGCATGTTTTTATTTTTGAGAATTTTATAGTTTGTTGTTTACCAATATATTCATCTTTAAATAAATGGCTTGTATTTTGCAGACTGTGAAAGGAGTTGCTGAAGCAGCATACACTTTGGAGGATGTCATGGATGAAAGACTACTTATTCACATAAGTTATAGTCCAAGGAGGTATAATGAGGTTTCAGATCCATAGTTAATGAATGTTTTGCTTTCTCCGTTCATACACATTTTTACCTGGAAGTTATACTTATTTTTAGATGGACATGTCGAAACTGTACGCTGTCCGCAAATATCACTTCAAGCAGCTTGAGGCCTTGTGATTTCAAAATGGGAAGGGTCTTAGCTTCCCTTCAAACTTTTAAGTGCTTGTACAACTTTGATTTAAGGTAACTTGCATCATCTATTTCTCTACTATATCTTGATCGAAGATCTCTACCATCACAAGGCTCTATTATTTGGTTTAAGAACACCGGTTGGACTTTGCCTTTGGTCCATGTGGAGTTCATTCCTAATTTTAACATGTAGTTTTATCAGCTTGTTCACAGTTTCTTTAAGGTCGTATTGGCTAAAGCATCAGGCCACCATATAACAAGACTTAAATTGCAACTTAGTTTCTATTTTATGTTGTTGGTTCTCTTGATACATATGTTGACATTCTTCAGCTGAACAATCTAGCATCAAATTAATGTTTTTAGTCATTTCTTATTGTCAAAGTTATGTTTCTCAGAATACCAATATATCAAGAGAAAGCATCATACCGCGCTCTAAGTGATGTTCTACGTGATGGAATATCAATTTATGCAAAAGAGCTCCAAGATGCAAAAGCCATGATTGATGGAAACCTGGTGAGGATCGCTCAAATCTACCTTTGAACTTCAGAGCATCTTATTCAGTACTGTTCTATGAATATGGAATAGTGTTCTTACATATTTAAAGAAATTCTTCAGTTTTGTACCTGTAAACCTTTTCTGATATTATCTATATGTTTAGGTTGTTAATGACGAGCCATGCATAAGAGATGGTTTACATGAAGTTGAATTGCTTATACCATTCATGAAGGATATGTATATTGAAGGTGTTCTGGGTTTTTCAGTTTTCAACTTGATTTTGTTATCACCATTGTTAAATTATTATTTCTAACGTTTAGTTGTTTGTTTATATTTTGTGAAGCATGCAGCCAGAAAGATGTTAGAGGTGTTGTCACTTTTACTGGCTCTGTATGTTCTTTTTCATTCTTGAATTCCAAGGAACCAATTTCTCAGGCCGTTTCTGATATAAAGGTGCTATTACTTCTGATTTGGACTTTATTTCTTGAGTTAGATAATAACTTAGTCTTGTTTTGATATTTCAACATTCAAGTGTTTGGAAATACCTGCGTGAAAATTAATAATGGGATTAAATGTTGCATCTTTATGTCAGATTAACGTAAAGAATGGGCCATATGTATGTTTGCAAATGTTTATCCAAATCAATGTCGGTTGGATAAAAAAATTGAAATATTAAATATATGGAATTTTCTATTTTTGTTGAAATGTAAATGTTTTCAAGTTTAGTATAAATATGTGCATGAAATTCCTAGGTTTCTACATCCCCTTGCACATCAAAAGAAACTCATAAAATATTGCCGCTAAATGTTTGGTTGGAAGAGTCTCTTTCAGCCAGGTGTCACCTTTCTTTTAGCTAAATTCAGGATGCCTCTCAAATGTCAATTATGTTTATGTTTGCACTTATATGCTGCAAATTTTTTTATGGAGCTTATTCATCTATCTTATTTGGTATGTCATGTATTCATTTGGTAGGCTTTAAATAAGCAGCTACTGTATTTTATCTTCCCTTTTTCTTTATTGAGTGCAGTTTCTCTTCATTTATATGAATACCTGATTTCTCAAACACCACCTTGTTGTAATATTCAACATTACAATAAGGCTATTTATTTGTTTTTTTTTTTTTTTGAGCAAGCTATTTATATGTATTTAATCCAAGAAAAATGATCTATCTTATTCTCTTGGGCTACATGGTTTTATATTCTTGTCTTGTGCAATTGTGCATGGCTGTCATCAGGATGATATCATCAGGAGTTTGCAAAGCAGGCTGGATATCATTTGTGATGAAGCAGATCAAGATCTAGGATCAACTGCTGATGGAATTGGGGACGTGAGCGATGATGCATCACCTGAAAAGCCAGTTTCCCAACTTATTTTGCATTCCTCAAGGTGCATTAGCCGTTTTGTTTGTATATAGTTATTATTTAAGTAAATAGAACCTAACTGTGATTAGAATACTTATTTTGCTGTCTGGGTTCATTTGCAGTGTGATGCTTCTGTTGTTTAGATCCCTGCTATAGGTTTTTTTCCCACTGACATGTGCATTGTTATCACCTCGCCTTCCCACTTCTAATTTGAGTCTCAACTATGTTATGGCTGTATATTGATTACTTGGGAGAAAATGTAAACTATTGGCAACATCTGTAGCACAAGCAACTTCCTCCAAAATTTGCAAACACTTTTATGCATCCATGCTTACATGTTCACTATGTTCAATTACTTTTGTTATACCTGCTTTCTTTCCTGGATTTTCAAGCTTGCACCTCATTGACATCCTGGCAAATCAGTTTTTTTACCCATTTACAAGTTGAAAAGTGAAAGTTGATATGTTCCCCTTATTTTGTGCGAGTTGATGATATTTGCTGTTTGGTAAACTTCCAAAACAGGGAAAATTGCAATCTTTCATTACCTCGGAGGGTCTTTGTTCCTTGGTTGGCAGGTACATTTATCAGCGACTATCTACAATCATCCGAGACACTTGAGGTTAGTAATAAAAACTTGAGATTCTTTAATTTGATTTTTGTAATAAAAACTTGAGATAGTTGACAAGCAAAAGACCTGATTTTCTGTTTTCTCTATTAGTTTCTCAAAATACTCATTCTCCCTCTCCATGCTATGGGATATCTGGAGTTGACTTGTGGTATAAGATAGTTCTCAGTCTGATCTGTTATCTTTTGAGTGATTGGCTGACACATTTCTTCTATTGTTCTATACATCCTTGATGCAAAGGACTGACACAATTTTATCATATGATCGAGAGATACAGTATCAATTTTGTCAATTTCACTAAGCAAAATTAGTCTGTTTAGGATTGTTCTGATTTAGTGTTTTCATGGTCTGTATAGGTTCTAAAAGACCATTGTGTCGAGCTGATGTCCATGGAAGCTCCAAAAGATGCCTCAACAATCTTGGAACCTGAAGAAGAAGCTCTCAGAGTGATCACTAGATCTTTCTGGGACGTGGTAGCCCCGTACCCTTCAACATCTAGCTCTTCCCAAGAAAAGAAAAGAGAAGTTATAAACACAGAAAGTAGCCGGAAAACTAACAAGTCACCCAACGTCAACTTCATCGCCGCTGTTTTCTTCCTCATACTGTCAATTTTAGTAGGTTACATGCTCATCAGGATATCATAGTGCACTGAGTAAACATGTGGAGTGTTTGAGAAATCATTCACATGCAACTAACAACTAGTGTTGGATAAGTTTTGTTTATCTCGAACTGTTAACCAACATAACTTCTATTCAATTTCAAGGTCGCACACTAGGGAAATAAGAAGTAAAATTTTGTTCTTACATAAAACTCATTTCCATGCCTGTGGAATCGTTTCCAAGAAATGGCAAATATTTTTGAGTGAGAAGACTTCCATCTCAGTTTTCCTTTGTTCTAATTAATAGCTTACGAAAATGTGGTTGGTGTAGTCGATTTGATACATGTAAAGAAAAAGAAAGTGAACACTTCTGTCAAGAGTCACATCTCTTTTGGTCTTTCATATTTTACCAGAGACAAGAGACAGGAAAACAAAAAGAAATTGTTGATGGTCCATTAATTATTCCAATCCAGTTACAAATTGCCCAGTAGGACAGAGTGTAAATACATTTTTATAAATACTAATACAGACAAAATGTTATTAATTAAACTGGTCAAACACCCTTAATTGAAAAGACCACCAAAACAAAGAAAAAAAATGTAACTTTATAAAAGATTTAAAGAATCCTTGAGACCAACCCTTACTCAACAGTGAGTCTATCGTTATCAGAAGTCACCAAGTCCAATTAATTGGAAATTTCCTGAACACATTTTCCTTTGCGACATGATCTCTTGGTGAGCAAAGCGGTCAGTCGGTTCCCATCAGACTGCATTTCAAGAACAGCAAATCAATGGGTAGTTGAAATTAAGCGTACAAGGTTGTCTGAATGTCTCTAACTTTGGGAACAAATGCTTACCTTTTATCAACAATGACCACCGAACGAAGCTCACAGTTGTTAAACCTGAAAAAACAGAATCAAAGACGCATTAATTAATTCAATTGTCGGTCAGAAACTTGGAAATCCAGGAAGCAAAAGGACTCGAGTTAATTTTGTCTGATGCAGAGAAGAACTTGGACGATTAATCGAAGTGCTCACCGTTTGCATAGAGCTGATTTATCGTCGGGACAGTCATTTCCAAGTACATATAGAATATGTTGGAGGATAATTCCATGACTCACAATGACAATCTCCTGCTCTGGCCTTGTCCATAGCCTGAATTATGTGGCATAAAATTGAACAAAAGTTAAATTAATAATGTAATAAGCCCAAGCCAATAATGGGTTATTTCTCAGCTGATTATTTTCATCAGAGAAATTTTAGAGTTACCATTTCATAAACTCAATCATCCTTGCAGATATTTCTTCTTCGGGTTCTCTAACGTCGGGATTCCACATGGTGTCGTCTTCCCCATCCATCTGAACAAAAATCAAGATAAGACCAGAGAATTAGTGAAATTTATTCTGATTTCTGAACTCATTTGTAACTTGAAAAGCATGATGAAATATAAAATAGTACTAGTACTGAAGAGTGTAGATATCAGGCATCTTAAAATCCTGTCGAAGATAAGAGTGGGTAAAGAACTTGCCATTGAGAAATCAATAGAAGGGAAGAGAGCTTGACATTCGCTGACCCTTCTCCTCATATCACAAGGACGAACTCCCTTCAATTAAGGGATATGAATGCATCAATATATATGCGATTCCAAAGAAGGTAGACAATTACGGATATTAATTAAAATGTTAAGGAAATGCTTAATATGATATATATTTCATCAACCATACGTACCAGACGATCTCGACAAAGCTCGACTGCCATTATTTGGGGACAATCGAAAGCAGGTGTTGCAGAAAATTCATCATTCATTCCATCACCGGGGCTTTCATTTCCAAAAACTCCAATGGCTGTTTGCATGGTTCTGCAACAAAGATACCATTTGTCCAAAATGAAAAGGTTTATTTCATTTGTCTTTTCACTTTCAGAGAATGGATGATCTTGAGCTCGATGGTAAACTAGTAGCAATTGATCTCAAAGACCCCTTGAAACAAGAAAAGTTGATGGAGTTTTATACCTGTACAAAGGGGAGGTGACGACTAACTCAATCCTCTTAGGTAGCCCTCTAGCATGAACATCCTTCCGCAGCTTCCTAACCTGTGGAATTTGAAAAGATTAATTTAAACACAATTGTATATATTTATCTCTATAAAGGATATTAGCTTATTTGACAGTTTGACATTGACGACAACAAGAATACTAGTTAACTACCTGCTCCAAGCCAAGTGGTGAGAGTCCTGCATCAAACAGGTGATGAGACAAGAGTGCCTCACGATTCTTGTCCCCTTCTACATTATGCATAGCTTGTCCATGCCTCACCTGAAAATAATACATAATCTCTAAAGTTAGAGTAATAAATTAATGAGCCAATTAGAGATCCATTGTTATTGTTAGATAATATATACGTACCAAATGAATAATTTTGCAACGCTGCATTGGGTATGGAAATTGATCTATGGTAGGCATTACTGATTTCTGCAAATGGCACTTGAACTGACGAAAAGAACAGAGAAAAATGCTTATTACGAAAGGAAAAGAAATGGGTTTCTCAGATGGCACAAAATAGGCTATATAGATGACTTGGTTTCCTTTGTGGCGATAAAGAGCTAGACTTCATAGATTCTATATATAGAGAGACTAGCTTGATCAGTCTTTTCTACGTAACATCCCTAATTGAATATACTATGATAGGGCATATATATATTCTATAGTCGTCAATGCAGAAGAAGGAAAAGGGATGGAACTTATTAAGAAGGAAATATGGCAAGAAACTTGATTGGGTCATTGTATTTTCCTTACTTGGGTTGCAAGAAGAAGTAACGTGAAAGTCGATGGAAAGGACTCTGAAAATTCCATATCCTGGCCCTAAACAACTCTAGTCTATAAACTATAATATGTATAATGTAGTCCTAAAATTTAATCTGTTGAAACAAGTATTATGAAACTTCATTCAAATGCATAATCATTTCGTAGAAAGCACAATTAAGAATAATATCATTGACATGCAAACTAAAGTCTTGGCTTGGCTTACCAGAAAATACTTGGGAAAAAAGAAACCGAATTAATTAAAGGAAGAAAAGATTATCAGCTTGGGAGGAAGAAACCCAAAGCAGGAAAATCAATGAAAACTCTCTATGCTAGCTCGTACGTCCTTGTGGAAGTTTGAAATTAAACACTTTGGCATGACGCCAACCAAGGCTTAAAACATATATATACTAAGGTTGGAGGGGGAAATATAGGAGAGACGCGTCAGTGGAAGAGCACATGAAACATGAAAGAAACTTTGCTGGGTTTACTTTGATTTTGATGTCTTTTGGAAGTAGAAGAAGTAATAATATTCAAATCCATGCAACGTAAAGGGGGGATTCTTTGGTTTTTTTGTTTTTCTTTGTTTTGCAAAGAACTTAATTAATTAGACGTTGTACTATATGTTTGGGTATGTGAAAGTCTATGCTATACGCGGGACTGAAGTCGTCAAGTCCTGTTCACGAAGGCTACGGTTTTCCTTTCTTTCATGTCCCTTTCCCTTTCGTTTCTTTTCCTTCGGAAACACGATTGCAGTCTACACCGTGGAAGTTGGGACCAATCGCTGATCTATTAGAAGCAGTCAAACACTCAACATAAATATACACATCTCCATTAATTAATACTAATTATGTTGTAAAAGCAATTAATTAATTAGTATTACTTATAAGCTTATCTTGTAATTGCTGATCAGTAATTTTCTAGCACCTAGCTACTTAGAAAATTCCTTTTCATTTGATTTAATACTAATTAAAAATATGTTCCAGTCTAAGTATAATTGATGCATGTACGTAGTTACAAGATCTGTTGATAGAATGTTAGATTTTCATGACAAAAATGTAATTGTTTATGCCGGCCCGCCTCAAATATAATTAAAAGAAATAAACTATATATGCTCAATTACTACCAATTGAGACCAACCATACATAAAAAGTTCTGGTCTAGTGTGTTGTACAAATGTACCAAATCATATGAATACACTGAACAATGTCTACCTAATTTGCTTTTCATAAGTATGTTAAAAATTTGTATACTTTAATATGTTGACTATGTATAAATAATTAATAGTACTACTATTGAATTTGATGAAATTGCTACATAACAAGTACATTAAATTAATCACTTGGCACAGTAACAGGTACCTATATATGGAGCAAGTGGAAGACCCATTTTCTTATTTAAGTTTTCTATTTGATGTTACATGTGGGCATCCAGCATTTAATTCATACACGGTATATTCAAAATCCAGAGACAGAGGGTGAGTAATATTAATTAAGGTTGCTTTCAAGATTTTGTAGTACTCTCATTGAAGATTGAACATTGAACTACAATTAATCAATCCTCCTAATCCCCTCACGTTGGAGAAATTAAGAGAATCATCTAGCAAATACTGTTGAATCAGATACTCGATGGGTATGATTAAAGAACAAATTATCAATGAAACAAACGCAAGTATGAATGAAGACAATCATGAAAAATATGGTTACATACTTTAGATTAAGGCACCGAGAAAAGAGAATCATAATTCGTGAGTGAATCAATATTTAGATATTCAATGACCCTACAAAGACCTTGATCAGCATTTTACTTTATTATTATTATTATTTTTTTATTTTAAGTATTGTAAAAAGGCAGTAAAATGGGTGTTCAAAAGTTCAAAGCCTTATAATTACTTGCTTTTTAGTTTTTAGGTAGGTATGCGTACACACACATAATGCATGGAATATTGAATGTTTAATTATTATTAAGTCAGTTGTTGGGGTTAATGCATGGGCCATTAGCTTAATTAGGTTAGGAAATTACATGGGATGTTCCCACTAAGCTTTCCCGCGCCCAGTTCCTATTATGACCCGAAATCAATACAAATAACAAATTGGCCCAAATTAAGGAGAAAAGACCCTGTCTCTGCTGCTTTAATGACCCAGTAAAGGCCGCCTCAACAGTCGCAATCGTGGGTTCAACACGAGTCAAAATTATACAAAGACAAAAGAATTTTATAACTTTTCTTCGGTTACAAAAGAATCCTATTTTATAACTTTCTCAGATTGTTTGAACGAGAAAATTTTTGTTTGTGATACTGGAGATTTTTTTCCCCCTAGGAACAGAGGAAATAAAAGTTCAAATTGCAAAGAGGCATAACACTATTATTCACTTGGAAATTATAGCTGAAGCCAAGTCTTGCTAGAAGCATCCAAGTCGAAATCCAACAATGAGTCAATGACACTGTTCAATAGTTTTGCTTTGGGGTCCAAAGGAGTTTGGACCAAACGCATCAGCCCTTCTATCCGGCTCATTCGAAGCTTACAATAATTGGACAGGAACCCAATATTCAGTATTTACCCACGTGCACCAGTTACTTATCTTTAAGCTTAGTTAAATTTTTTTATTTATAACATTATTTTTGTAATTAATGTTAGTTGACAATGAATGTGACAATTTTAAGGCATTAAAAATAATTATTATTTAAAATAATAATTTTAAAGAGTACTTAGGCACACTTGGTTTTTGGTCATTGGAATGGTAATTGCGTTATTATGGTCATTTTGCATTACTTTTTTTTTAGATATGCATATTTAATATTAAATGATAATGTTTGGTTGGTTTTCACATGTTAAGATTGATAATATGATATTGCCATTAGACAAAAAAATTGGAATAGAAATTTAATTACCAAATATTTTTTTAGATCTTTTGAAATGACATTGATCATCATGAACCAAATAAAAAATAAATTGATTCCTAATCATTTTCTATTATTAGTCATTAAGGTGGTAATATCATTTCCAATGATAATAAAAAATTACTCAAACCAAACATCCCATCAAAGTAAAATTATCAAAAGAATACCTAAGGACTAAGGTTCGTTAGCAAAATTATTAAATTATTATGGTTATAGGCCCAGATAAGCTAAGGATGATGAGTAATCCATGCCACAAGCAAAAATAAATATCCGGGCCCTTCCATGTTTCCCAAATTAGGGCCATAATCTGGAATAACTGTACAATCCAAGCTGTCTTGGATTAGATAGAAAATGGATTCAGTGGGCCAAAGTCAAGTTTGGTGTTTCTACATATCCAATTATGTTATATTAGAGGTGGCAATCGGGCGGGTTGGGCGGATTTCGGGCCAGGTTCTTTCAAGTTCGATGGTCATTTGGGTTCGGACCTATAACGGGTTCAAATCGCTTTGGGTTCAAATTTTTTCAGGTTCGGTCCTAATCGGGTTCGAGTTGATTCGGATTCGGATGGTTTTCGGATCGGGTTAACTCAAGTTTGGGCGAGTTTCGAGCAGGTTTTGCACTTTTTTTAATTTTATGAAAAAAAAATTTGATATAAATGAAATTTTCAAAATCTTAAATCCGAAAGGTCAATATTTTTTTATTTACTATACGTTTGTATTTAATCATTTATATAAAGTAGTATAAACTAATTTATATAAAAAATTTATGAAAAAGAGAGAGTAGTATTACTATTAATTAAATGAATTAATCTATATAAAAATTTATAATTCATAGCATATATATATATATATATGTATATGTTAAGATATATTCACATTGTTATCACTCATTAATAATAAATTATGAATTAGATAAATGATTTAATTAGAAGAGGATATATACAACAGAATAAATTAAAAATAAGATCCATACCTATAACATTACATTGGGTTAGTAATAAATTAATAATCAATAAATTGAAAATAATTAAATTTGGAGAAGACATATTTGAAAAATATATATTTATAACACTAAATAAATAAGATGACATATATATGATTAAGTAAATACCATACTTATTACATAAATTAGTATATAATATAGTATTAACAAAAGCATATCATACACATTAGACATTGACATTACTTAAATAAATTGTTAGATTTGAAAGTAAAACGTATATCAATAAAACTAAGAAATGATAAGACAATTTATTAATTAAAGGTAAGATAATCTTAACTCTTAATTCTTGCAAGTTAAAACTAAAATTCCTAGTAGTAATTAAAATGAAGGTAATATTGTATATTTATAACATGATAATGGCATTGACATAGGTTAGTTTGTTTAATATTAACTTTTATTAAGTATGATTATTGAATTGATTATTTGAATGTTAATTGTGTATAAGTAAAAGTAATATGTATTATAGAAAATTATCTAATTTGTAAAATTAAACTAATTTTTCTACTACCACTGCTACTACTACTAATTATTATTATTATTGATCTTACAAGATTTATTATATTTATTTACATCTAAATTATATATCTTTTGACTAAACAAAAATATAATTTGTTTAAAATTAGTATATCAAAACCATTTCATTTATTTATTATACATTATTATATTTTGATATTATTTGCTATATATTTTTAAAATGCAAACATTTAATTTATGTATTTATTATTTAATTACCATGAAAATTAAAAGATAAAAAAAATCAAATTACAAATAAATAGTCAATTGCATACTTAGACTTAGGGGGCTTTAGTTTGGCAGGATAAATTTTGACTTACCTACTATAATTTGTTGTATCTCTATAATTTATTTATGTCACCTACACAAGTTATTATTGCTCTGCGTATAGATGAGATGTAGACTATTATTCTAGAGACTATAGCTAACTTAAGTTTGTTTTAAGTTTCCTTTCTCCATAAAAAAAATGATATAGCTTCTGAATTACAAATTTGTAATCAAGTGGAGATTATTTATTTACTCAATTATATAATTAAAATAAAAATAATATTGAAAATTTACAATAAATTTTAAACTAAAACTTGTATTTAAAAAGTTATTTAATTATATTTAAATTTTTATATTAAATTCAGGCAATTTCGGGTTTGGGTTCAGATAATTTTAGGTTCAGATCGTTTCGGGTTGAGTTTATTTCGGATTCGGGTGGTTGATTTTTTTAGTCAATCAGGTTTCGGTCGGGTTCAGGTTCACTTTGCCACCTCTAATTATAGTCTAGCTTTAGTCGTCTCCACTGTCTGCCACACCTCATTAACAAATGCAAGAGGACTTGACTTATATAACTTTGCATCTATAAAATTGGTTATTTAATATATATATATATATATATATATTTTATCTGAATTCCGGCTGACTAAGTTTCCATTGTTCATCCATTTGCCAAATGACCAAAAAAAAGTCCAAAAGTCTTCCTGAAATGGCCAATTTAAGAGCATTATATGTTATGTGCGCGGAAGGAATATTTAGTTCAGGCGCATACGCCATGCCTTTGGTGGTGTACACGCTTTCAAGCTCCACCTTCTCGAGTGGAGGCCTAGATTTCTAGGACCGGCATTCACCCACATTTATGGGTACCCTTCCGAAGCTTCTACTCAGGTATGTGAGCAGTTATGGGGTTGAATTTGTTGCTCCAGCGCCATGTTGTTTAGGAAGTTGACAAATGTAGACGGAACCAAATTATGGGAGTTTACTTTGCAAAACACTCTTGTTATACCATTTCTATCAATGAAAATGCAATTACAGGAAAAGGGGTTTCGGATACTGACTAAATACTGATACGTGTCTGACACGTGTACATAATGTTTTCAACAACTTTTACATTAGTTTTGAGAATTCCAACTCCATTTCCATATAAACATATAGTGAAGTATCCAAGAAGTGTCCGACATGAATACGTTAAGACAAAGTGAAGAGTCTGATAGAAAGTATGAAAAATGGGAAATACTTTTAACACGCAACGCAAACTCAAATATGGACAATAATATTCTTGCCACAACCATCTAGATAGCACATATCTTCTTGCTTGAATTATATCTAGATAGCACATGTATATATATATATATATATATATATATATATATATATATATGTTCTTGCTTGAATTATCGAATTTTCAATTTCAAGTTCCTGACCAAGAGTGGAAAAGGGATCCAACAATGACAAACGAGGGGGTTAGAAGTTAAGAGTACTCCTGCTTCCAAGCGGCTCCGAAGTTGGTGAACAAGTTTTTATTTTTTAGGTTAAGTAGGTTGAATGCTCATCATCTAACACTAGGAAAGTTACCCGCTCATCAATTTAATTCTATTTATTTTATAAGCAAATGAAGTAAGAGTATAAAGTTTATGTATTAAGATATTCAAAACAAAAGTAAAATTTTGAAATGTAAACTTGAACTAAATATTGTTCATTTATTTATTTTTTGAAGTGAATAAATAGGAAAACATAAGGCATAAAAATATATGTAAAAGAAGTAAACTGTAACAATAATTTATAAATCCTAATAAATGATTAGTTGAATCGTTTATGACCAAAAAAAATTATAAATCCTATGGAATTTCAACTTCCTCTAATTGGATCCAACAGAGCATCCAATAAGGTGGAAGTAGGTCTTAAAGTAGGACGAACAATTAGACCTTGAGTCCTTACCCACAGCAAAGGTTGAAAGTAGGATTTGGTGTTTGCTTCGACTCATCTACCTTTTTATCATACCACATATAACCAAATACCTGCTACTGCCTCTCTCTTTCCCCTATTTCCTTCTTTCATTCCTTGCCACTTCATCTTTCTTTCTGCTCTATCGCTTTTAAAATTTCCAGTTCCATAAACCCTTAACCTTCCCAATTAGACTTGAAAATAAAACACAAAACATTAGAAAGGGAGAAGGGGAAAAAAAATCAAGGGGTGAAGGCTGAGATATGGATCATAAACAAAGAGAGCTAGAACTTTGGAAAAAAATGAACATGGAACAGAAAGATCCAGAAGGGAAATATGCAGGAAAAAAGTGATTAAAAGAATGGAAAGTTGCAACCACAACACATTGAACCATGAGTGAAAGATAAATCGTTAGATTTTAGGGATAAGTAAGAAGAAACAGAGACCCAAAGAGAGATGTAAATTTTTATTTTTAATATATCTCAAATTGTATTTAATGAATGGGCTATTGGAATTTTATTTTTAATTTGTCTTTGATTTTTTAAAAGAATTGTATTTAATTAATATTTTACTAATTAAATATTAATGATGAAAGATAAAAAAAAATGATGAGGTGGATGGGTTAGGAAGACTTCTTTGGGGATAAACATAATATAATGTATAGATGTATAAATGTATAGATATAAATAATCTAATGTTCAAAGGATGTAGTAGCAATTATTACAAGTTGAACTCTGGCCCATATGCTTATGAAAATGGACAACGTCATCATACGAAACAAACATCCAAATCTTCTAATAAAGAATAGTCTTCTTTCTTTATGTATTTTAAGGAGAAATCTCTTTGATGGAGCAAGGAAGTAAACGATATATATCTTATAAAAAAAACTAATGCTGAATCTTATCGATATTATATATATAGAATACGTGAACGAAGCACATTTGCAACCAAAAAGGTTGTGGAGGGCGACGTAATTACCTAAGTAACCTTTTCACCTTAGTCCAAGATTTAAATTCCAACCATATAAAGATGGGGCCTTTTCGGTCGTTTGGACTATTGGCCATTAGGAAAACAACAACAAACGATGGCAAGTCGGCGATTATTATCAAATGACAAAATACGACCAAAAAAGCCGACTAATGGATATAAACATATATATATATATATATATATATATATATAAGCCGACCTGCTGGCGTTCTTATTAGCTTCGTTTGCATGCAGATTGGGATTGCCGCAGCGGCGGCAGGTATCTACTCGCAATGTTATTCTTTATTATGGGCATCCAAAGACAAAACAGAAAAAAAAAAATAAAAAAAGTTCTAAAAATGAAGTACACTAGCTAGCAAGACGTCAGAAGATGAAAATTCTTCGAAAAAGCACCCTTATTATGAGCTATGATCTAACGGTCAGCGTTGGATCTGAAAATCCGTTGGTGGTCACTTCCTCCATCGAAACCTTCTCCTTAGAATCTCTCTGGAGTTCAAGTGTATATGGGATTCTTCCACGATGGACCAAGGCATCCGATGCCAATCCCATCACGCTATAAATTTGCAAATTATAAAGGAGCAAAAGAAATGAATATGAGAATTTAGAATAAGCATATATATCATTAACCCACTTTGCTTTTTCTTGTTCTTTCAAATTTATAAATTAATAAAATTATATATATATATATATATATATATATTGTACTCACCTATCATACAGGATGATCATCGAACGGATTTCACAATTTTTAAAGCTGCATAAACAAATTAAGATATTTTGGATTAGTCGGATTCAATGTAATTATTAGATATTAGTAGATAATTATACAGAAAACAGATTAACAGATGCCTTTAGATTCGTAAAACCAAAACACTGTATGGCAGTCAATGGTACATTGTAGATCTCATCAAGTCAATATAAAATTAATAGTATACTTTTCATGTGTATGCATGGGGTCAAAATTAGCTTCTGTGATAAATACAAAAAAAAATTAAGATATGTACTGTAACACATTCATGCGTCATCTCTATCTTAAAAGAAAAATTAATACGACTACTAACAGACACATATGAATCATGTTTCATACTCACTCTTGATCTATCATATGTTTGTCCTTCAATGTTGTTTTTTTAAAAAAAATTTAAAATATCATAAAAAAAGAGGAATATATATTTTAAATATATATATATATATATTTTTAAAAAAAGATCATAGAGGGGAAAAAATTAAAATAAAATAAATAAAATCACATCCTACCTAACATGAATTAAAAAAAAAAAAAAGGATTAGGAATAGACAATGATATGATGAGATGAGGTTGGCTTAGGTTAGGCATTCATCAAAAGAAGTGCGTTTCACGACTCAGAACGTTTGGTGTGTCGTTAGGTTGCAGTGAGTAAACCACTTACCGGCTGTATGGATCACAGTCCGTCATGAAAAAACACTTATTCCTTTTAATAAGTTCAATCAATGCATCCTGGAGAAACACACCATGGCTCACCACTGCTATCTCCTTCTCTTTCCTTCCCCACAGCCTGCATGATTATTAATTAAGGGAGCATTATTCATAATTATTAACCCAAAAGTTGACTAATTCGAATTGTTTTGGTTCCAATTGAATATTATATGGAGAGATTAATGTTTCAATCAAGAAAAACTCTGCATTGCACATTTCTCGAACACTTTTCATATATCTACCGAGACAAAGATCTCAGAAATGGTAGATAAGATATTTTCCTTTTTGTGCTATGGAAGGACGTAACTTGAATGGAAGTACACATTAAAGATCAATCAACAAGTAGGAAATTAAACCTAAGATAACTCTGTTTGTCATAAAAAATTTAAAACATGCTTCAATTAGTTTTCATCATAATTAATCAACAGTGATCGTTCTTTTTTCTATTATTATTATTATACCAGCACTCACCAATTAATAAATTCCTTTCCTCTAGCTGTAACTTCTTCGTGAGATTCTCTTTCATCTGCTTTCCAAAAAATGTCGTCTTCATTTTCAACCTGAACATTTAGGGTAGACTTTGTTAAAGAATTATTTTAGCTTCCTGTTAATGAAACTAGCTAGCACTTAAAAGACAGCAAGCCAGTCTTAAGATCCCATGGAATGCAAACAAAAACCATGACAAAGGTACTTGCCAATGAAAAATCAACTGCAGCGAAACGAGAGCGGTACTGGCTGATGGTTCCCCTCTTGTCGCATTCGTATTTTCCCTACATTGCATTGAATAATAGATGTGAGAAACAAACACATAAACTTTCATAACTTAATTTTAATACAAAAGAAGGAAAATAATGTTCCTTCTTTCTTTCGTTTGGCAAGAGGTAAAATTGGTGGATTTGTACTCAAATTGTTAACTACTTTATTCGTGGTCTCTTTATTGAACAGGAGGAAGGAAAAGGAAAACAACTTTCCTTCCTCTTTTACATTTTTCTCTTAGTTGTCACTTTTCTTTTGGCTTAATAAAAGTTCCAAGGTGAAAGAGTTCAAAATAAAAGTTAAAAGGACTAAAATGACAGTTTTATATAAGTTCGAGGGTCATTTGTATATTAAGCCTTATTCTTTTTTTCCCTTCCCTTTATAATTTTCCTGCTGTCCTACCAAGTACCAACCATATAGAGGCCAAATTATTAAAGCATGGATCCTCCATGTGGGTAGAAGACAACATGGTCCAAAACCTGCTTGATCATTCACGGCTGGAAATGGATTACTTTATGGGAAATGCCGAAAGAAAATCACTAAAACAATGAACCCCACGATTATGTCAATGCATAGCTGTTGAAAATGCCGCGTAAGACTATAAAAACGAGGCATGTTACCCTGCGTAATCTGTGTGGAGGTTAGCTAGCTAGATCTCGGCTACATACCAGACGTTCTCGACAAAGTTCATATGCTATAATTGGTGGTCGGTGGTTGAAAGTTGACGTCTCATTATTCATTACATCCACCTCCTCAAACGAAGAAACATCATCCAACCGACCTGGTAGCTCTTCACCACGAAAAATTCCAACTGCTGTTTGCAATGTCCTGCAAATTAAACCGGGGCTAATGAATTAGTAGAGGATACGTTGACTTGAAAAGTTCATTCACTTCAGCTCTTGAAGTACCAATATCTAAACACTTTTTAAGGTGAAATGACAAAAACAAGAGGGGGTTTTACTTAAGCAAATGAGGCAGGAACTGGCCTGACGAAGCCAGGGTATATTTGAGAAGGATGACAATGAAATATATGAAAGAAAAATGGGTACCGTAACATGGGGGAAGTGACGACTACTTCGATCTTCTCAAGCAATCCCTTTCCACAAACTTCTTTCCGCTGATCACGAACCTGTTAAAACTAACTATGTAACAATCCCGAAGATAAAGATGTACAAGCTGCTATATTTGATAATTTCCTAATTACAACGCTCTTTTGGATTGTGAGAAAAGGAAAAAATTTTGTTTGACTCTAATTTCAAGCTGTGTATCTCGATTATGACCTGCTGCCAGCCCAGAGAGGAGAGCTCCGCGTCGAAATATTCAAATGATGTTCGTGGATCACGACTCTTCTCTGATTCTAGATTGTGAACTCCTTGTGCATGCCGCACCTGCAGAATGTTCATACAATATTTCAAACAAACTGCTTTAAGAAAAAACCACCAATGGAAAAAAAAAGTACCGATAAAAAAAGGGGCACAAACCATATGAAGAACTTTATGGCGGCCGTAGGTGTATAGAGATGGAACTGCTGTAATTTTATCCATGTCTGCAAATGTTAAAAGCAGAGGAAAGTAAAGACAACCGAAACAAAGAGACCATAAATGAATGGGAAGTAAAATTTGGCTTATATTATAGCTGGTCACGAGGGAAGGGCTACCAATGAAATTAAAGACTATTCCGTTGGGAGAGTCCCACAGACAAATTAAAGACTCTTTTCCCCCACTTTCCCCCATACTTGATAACCTATCAATGCTAACAACCCTTTGAAGTCTAACCAGAAAATATGAAAGACATGACTAACATATAGTTGAACTTAGAACTTGGTCGATCCAACTAATGTGCCATAGTTAATTCGACTCGTGGCCGTGCAAGGTTGAACACTAAACATATAGTACTATATTTCAGTGCGGCAAAATTGACCAGGCTGGCCATGGAAGAAAACAGGCACTGGCCCTCTTCTTTTCCTTGCATGAAAATCTACCCTCTCACTCATATAAATAAGGCAAACAATTGACTCTACCTTGCTCTAGAAAAATCAGCCACGAGAAGACCTTGTTGACGACTAAAGACCATGAAAAATATGATCGCTGGAAAAAACATAATGATCAGGGAAATTTCCCTGTAAATGCATATATACTCATACTTTGGATAAGCAAAACAAAAACTAAACACCCCGACTGACTTTTTGATTTTTCCGAGCTTATATAAATCAAACCAGACTTTTACACAGCAACGTGTAATTTGCATAGGATAGCTTATGGTATATGAGTTCAAAGATAAACAAAAAGCAATATAAGCGTGCGGGCGTGTTTACCGGAGCAATAACAGAGGACTGGGGACAGGAAATAATTTAGCAGAAACCAGGAGGAAAATGAGACTTCAAAGGAACCAAAAAAGAAAAAAAATTGTCAACAACAACTTAAAGGCATTATTAATGTCGGGGGTGGAAAAACTAGCACTAGTTAGCAGATAAAACTAAGTCAACTCAAACTGCACAAGGCGGTGGGCGTCTGCAGTTAGTTTGGCCTTATTTTTTTACTTTTCCCCTTGTTTTGAAGTATTCACGGGGCGGTTATTCTACAAAACAATGGTTAAACATTTCCTTCCGGCTATTCTTACCGATTATAATCCAACAAGTTTGCCGTCCTGGGAGTGAAGGAATCTTAACTTTATTTCCCCCCCTCCCCCCTTGATCGATAATCAGCTATCTTCTTCTTATATACATACTATGAGGAGTTCTAATACAGTGTAGGTAGTAAGTCTAGTGTTAGTGTGTGTGTGTGTGTTTTTTTTTCTCTCTTTCTTTGGTCTAAATCTACCAGTATCTAATAATCACATTAAAATTTGACTACTCTTGTGCCCAACTGCATCGGACCCAGACGGGAGAAAAAGTTATCTGAAATTTATTTTCTTTCTTTACAAGACTTAAATCCAACCCTAAAGGGTATCGAATTCTTCTACTCGATTCAATAGGGGTTGTTACAGTCTAGTATTATATATTATTAATGACACTGGAGCATTTGATTCAATAATTGATTCATAAACAATCAAATCAAGAAATAAGGGCGATACCAATAATTGGTTTGTGCAAGTGGTTTAGTACTTGTTTTCCTTAAGTAAGGTCTTAAATTCAAGTCTTATAAATGAAGAAAACTATTGTTGGAAGAGATCTACCCCTATAATAGGCCAATCCGATTCAAAAGGGATTAATCTTGGACCAAAAGCCTAGGATACTTTACTTATAAAAAAAAAATAAGGAAAGAAATAAGGGCGATACTTCTTGTTGTACCCTCTTTGCTTCTACGGAACCATGAATGGCCACTCATATTGCGTGACGCTACCATGGTTTACTTTTTTTTTTTTTTTTCCAATTCTGTCTTTCTACTTTTCGAAAGATTAAATCATTTCCAATTCTGTCTTTCTACTTTTCGAAAGATTAAATCAAGGATTTCATCATCTAAACTCAATTATTAAAAAAAAGAAAAAACTTTGGTTGAGGCTGGGAAGGTCAATATATAGATGATAGCTCAAGTGGTTGGACGGACGAGAGATCGAATAAAATTCTTATGTTCCAGTCTTATCACTCACTTCTTTTATTTAACAAAAATGTATAAAAGTAAGCTAAAGGTTTGGAATAAGTTCCATTGAGCTCTCTTTCTTTTTTTGGGTCGCTTCAACACATGAGCCTAGAAAAATACAAAGAAGATAGATAGGAACTCCCAGAATTGATAACACATAATAAACTCGTGTCATTTTAAGTCAAGACATGCATTCGAAACTTTATTCAGATTTACATCAACTTTCTTGGCCGAAAACATAGTGTTTGTACCTTAATTTGTAAAATTGGGCTAATGGGCCTAAGAAGGAATCGATTACACCAGTGGACCAATAGATTGAAGAGGAGGCAATAGGGCTTTTGGCTCGAAGGAAAAACATTCGAGGGAGATCGGCCTGGCGACAAGAATCAGCAGGTTTTAATCGGGAATTAATAACCACGATAATCATGGAGGGAGAAGAGCGCGTGTATGATCAGCCAGGAAATTCGCCTTATGTTTTAATTGGAGATATTCGAAATTCAAGACAGCACGATTTCAGGTCCGAAATATCAGATTTTCAGGAAAAAGAAATAATTTAGGCTGGTCGGCCTATAAATCGGACTAGCAGGATGGGTTTAAGGTCAGCGGCCTAAATCCAAATTAAGGCCGCACCAATCTTGAAAGATTGGAAAGACCAATTCAAAGCCAAGCGAAATCAAAGGGATTCAGTCTTAAAGACTGAGATTTGAGAATCAAAATGAGCTGATTCAGAGGAGTTGTGAGGGCTATATAAGCCTCATCCTAGAACGACTGAAGACACGAACAAACATCCACAGAAACCTCTTCAACACTCGAAGACTACCCGATGGCCCTCAATTTCTAGCATTTTCCCTTAGGCTTTTCCACAGAAACGGCATCAACACTTCTTCAGACAAACCAAACTGTACTCTGCTCAAACGTGCTCCGATTTCGTTTCTTTGCTCCGTCAACCATAAACCCTTTTCAAGATCTGTTTAGTCCAAAGTCTTATTGCTTAGAGTCAATCCTTTGCTTTCCCAATTATTAAGTGTTTTAAGCGTCTGTTTAGCCTTCCATCGGCCATCTTTTTCTTTATCAGTTCATTGTAAACACCCAATCGGGCAATATTCTCATTCAGTTTATTAAAGAAATTCCCTTTTTGTTCAATGATTTAAACAGTCCGACTGTGACTTTGAACAAGAACCCGCATTATTTCTACCTTTTGTTGTTTTTCGTTACAAAAGCAACTGGCACACCCAGCAACCAGCTCATCGGCCTGACTGCTCGGCCTAGGGAGATATTTGTTGCAACATTTCTTTTTGGCACACCCAGTGGGACCAAAAGGGTAGTTTCTTTTCGCTTCAAAGTTTTTTTTATTTGATTTGTTAAGTTCCTCACAAATTTTTATGGACATGGCCCCGAAAAATGATACCGCTAAAACATCCGAAGGCTCTCAACACACTATGACACTTCACCCCCACGATCGAAGTTCATCGAGCAGTCCCGAACGGGACCAGGATTCTCGAAGTTGGCAAGATACCATAGAGGCAATGACTAGAACTATGAATAACAATCTCACTCGGTGGCTCGATCCACAGCAAGGAGTCGGACAAACCATCGGTCAGTAGGTGGGCAGGCAAGTCAGTCGAGAGATTGGCCAAGAAATCGGCCAGCTCAGCGTACAGTTTGCCCAGATGCAGGCCACGATGACCGCAATGCTAGAAAGACTCGAGGGGCAGAATCCTCCAGTCGGACAGAATAATGGGGTTGCTGCACCCCAGGTAGTCGTCCCAGGAGGACAGAATGATCAGAATCTGGGAGAGGAAGTGGCTGACAATCATGATCAGCCACCCCAGGTGCAAGATAACCCGGTTGCTAGGCCGGAAAGATATGTACCTCCGCAGGTCCGCAATGGACATTTCCAGGGTAATGGCAATGGTAACGGGAACCATGGAGGGAATGGTAATGGAAATGGCCATCGGGCTAATCGCCCTGCAGTCGGCCAAGAACTCGCACCAATCCGTCAAGAGCCAGTAGCCGGCCTTGATCGAGGACAGATTGTAGACATTATCCAGGATGTCTTGGGACCAGCAATGAGAAGGGCGAGTAGGCCAATATTCCAGAAGCCCTATCCAGAATGGGTTGATCGTTTGTACCCATATCCGAGATACTATAAGGTTCCGGAGTTCTCATTATTTTCTGGAGAATCAGACCAATCAACAGTGGAGCATGTTGGGAGGTTCTCGATCCAATGTGGTGAGGCGGCTTCCAACGGCTTCCTTAAGCTGAGGCTGTTTCCGAACTCTCTGACAGGACACGCCTTCACATGGTATATCGGGCTGCAAGCTGACTCAGTCCGAACTTGGGACGAAATGGAGAGGATATTCCACACACAGTTCTACAGGCTGGAACCAGAGGTTTCCATGGCGGACTTGTCCAGAATGTCCCAGAAGGGAGGAGAAACTGCCGAAGATTACTTGGCGAGGTTCAAGAGGGCCAGGAACAAATGCCGAGTAACTCTCCCCGAGGAAGAGTTTGTCCGCTTGGCTCAAAATGGGCTGGATATCGAGCTGAGGAAGAAGTTCGAAGGCATGGAGTTTCAGGATTTCTATGAAATGTCCACCAAGGTTGCCCGATATGAAGGCTTACTCAAGGAAGAGGCCGACCGGAGGAGTTCTTCTTATGGAACTTATTACCAGGAACCGAACTTCGAGCTGGACATCGCTGAAATATTGGTAAGTTGGCCAGTGGAGTGCCCGATGCTGTCGAAAGCCGGTTTGGCTCATCCTGTCAACCAAGAAGCAGTCCAAGCCAACTTCCATAAACAGGCCGAAATCTCGACCAGGAAGTTCCCACACGAGAACAATCGGACATACACGTTCGATGTAAGGAAAGCCTCAGAGATTTTTGATTTCCTCCAAAAAGCGGGACAGATCAGACTTCCTCCCGGTCACAGACTTCCTAGCCCAAATGAATTGAAGGGCAAGGATTACTGCAAGTACCACGATTCCTGGAGACACTCGACCAAAAATTGCCTGGTCTTCAGGAATGTTTTACAAGAGAAGATTGATCGAGGGGTGCTTTGTTTTCCTGAGGCCGAAAAGAAAGAATTGGAGGTTGATACGAACCCATTTCCTGCAACCGTGAATATGGTATCAGCTAATCTGACATGTCTGAGTCACACTGGCCGAGTCAGAGACGAAAGATACGGGTTCATGGATGGGGAGATCCGTCCGTGGTTGGAATTCAAGAAAGCAGCCTACCGAGCCCGACAGGAAAAGGGGCGTTTGCCGATCGAAGAGGTTGGCCAGAACTTCAGAATGATTCCTAAGCGGTCTAGGACAGTCAGACCTCCCAGCAATGCTAAGGTTGACCGCTGGAAACGGGTTGAGCACCCTAAGTTCCTTGAGAAAAGAAACCGGAGAACAGTAAGAAGAAGGATGCTTCGACAGCGAGCAACCGAGCAGAGAAGACATAACCCGGAGTAGTCTGGAGGCCGATTGATCAACCTACAAGCTGAGGATTTCGGGCACGGTGGTAGCGTGAATTTCACACCCTATGAAATCACGGATGATACTGAAACCTTCGACTTAACAGTCCGAGGGGTCAGTTTTGAGAGGGCGCAACAGCTTTTGTAGGAAAGAGATCGGGAGAATCGGAGGTTTGAAAAGAAGCTGAGGAATGAACTATTCCGGGTGGAACATTGGATGACGGAGGTCGAGCTCGTAGCTCGAGGCATGAAGCCTCATAGAGCAGCTTATCTGATCAGGCAGAAGAAACTCGAGCATGCCGAGAAGAAGGTCAGAGAGCATGAATGAAAACAAGTTGGTGGAGTACGGCGCCAGCTGTTCAAAGTGGAGGATTGGATGACCGAGGCTCATCTAATAGTCCAAGGTCACGACCCGAAGGAGGCTACCTATTTGATTCGGCAGAAGAAGCTCGAGCGGACAGAAAAGGAGGAGGCCAGGAAGAAAGAAGTTTTACCTGAGCCAAGAGAAAATGATGAGACTATGGAGGCCGATGACTTTCTGGAGTCAGACGGCTCTATTCAATTCGGGCAGTTCATAATAAATTTACATTGCTGTACCCTGACATTACCCAGGATATTTGCAGCGACCAGACTGGAGGAAGAATCTGGAGATCCTGTTCCGGTAGATTTCGTGGAAGATATGATCGAACTACCGACTCCTGAGGAAGAAAAATTCGATCGGCCTGAAAGAATCATATTCGAGAAGCCTGAAGAGAGGGCAGCTTATCATATCAAGCCTCTGTATATCCAGGCTCATTTCGATGGGGTCAATGTAAACCGGGTGCTGGTAGATAATGGAGCAGCAGTCAACATACTGTCATATCGATCACTCAGAAGGTTGGGCAAGTCGGCCAGCGACCTGATCAAGACTGACGTGACTGTGAGTGATTTCGCTGGCATAGTTAACCAGACCAAGGGGATTCTGCCCGTGGAGGTAATGGTAGGGTCCAAAACTATGTTGGTCGCGCTGTTTGTTGTAGAGTCAACTTCAACGTACAGTGCTTTACTAGGCCGCGATTGGATTCATTCCAATATGTGCGTGCCATCATCCCTGCATCAGTGCTTAATCTTTTGGGATGGGGATAAAGTTGAAATCGTCCAGGCAGATCAGAAGCCATTTCGTGTGGAGTCTAATGCCGTTGAGGCCCGATATTACGATGAGACCGTAGGAACAATCAGATTCCTCGGGCAGGATAAGTTGGGACGACCTCGCCCAGTTTTGATGGCTGCTCAGCCACAAGCAGCACATGCGGGCGAGAGATTCGAAAATCTGCTTAGGCCGAATGCCATCATCCCATTCAGGCCAACAGGTTCTGGTTCGATCATCGAAGAAATTCCATGATTAGTGGCCAAGAAGAGAAGAAAATTGCGGCAGAGGCCACTCTAAAGAAGTTCTTGGCATATCAGATCGAAGAAAGAATTCACCATGGGGAACCATCAGAGGAGTCCGATCCCATCCAGGAAGCAGCCCCTCCTGATGAAATAACGATCGAGGAGTTAGAAGCGGCTCCAAACAAGCTGGAAGATTCAAGGGCAGAAGTTCAAGACCCTTTGATAGAAGTCGACCTGGGGGAGAATGGAGAGCATCGGCCGACTTATATCAGCGCTCTTATGAGTAAAGAAGATCAGGCAGATGTCATCGGAATCTTGAGGGAATACCGAGACTGCTCGCGTGGGAATACTCGGAGATGCCTGGTCTTGCCGAGAATTGGTTGAGTACAGACTGCCAATTCTTCCAGACCGACGACCATACCAGTAACCCCCAAGGAGGATGTCCAACGAGGTGGTGTTAAAGATCAAGTAGGAGATTGAGAGAATGCTGAAAGCAGGATTCATACGACCAGCCCGATATGTGGAATGGTTGTCCAATGTGGTCCCCGTGATCAAGAAGAACGGCAAGATAAGGGTCTGCATCGACTTCAGAAATTTGGATGCTGCCACTCCCAAAGACGAATACCCGATGCCAGTGGCCGATTTATTGGTTGATGGAGCATCCAAGCACAGAGTCATGTCCTTCATGGACGGCCACAGTGGGTACAATCAAATCTTCATTGCTGAGGAAGATATCCCAAAGACGGCATTCAGATGCCCTGGAGCTCTTGGGACTTTTGAGTTCGTGGTCATGGCATTCGGGCTAAAGAATGCTGGAGTGACATACCAACGGGCTATGAACGCCATCTTCCATGATATGATCGGGAAATTCATGGAGGTTTACATTGATGATGTAGTGGTAAAATCCCAGTCACAGGAAGACCATCTCGGCCACCTAAGGAGGTCTTTCGAGAGGATGAGACAGCACGGCCTGAAGATGAATCCATTGAAGTGTGCTTTCGGGGTCACAGCGGGCAACTTCCTTGGGTTCCTTGTCCATCAGAGAGGGATTGAGGTCGATCAGAACAAAGCCAAGGCCGTCATGAGCGCTCAACCTCCAACTACCAAGAAAGGGCTGCAAAGGTTCCTCGGGCAGATCAATTTTCTTCGGAGATTCATATCCTACATTGCTGGCAAAACCAGAGCGTTTTCGCCACTGTTGAAATTGAGGGCTGAAGAAAATTTTACATGGAACCAGGAGCATCAGGAAGCTTTTGACAAACTCAAGAGTTATTTGACGAATCCTCCAGTATTAGTTCCGCCCGAAAAGGGCAAGCCTTTGTATTTGTATATATCGGCCGCGCATTCCTTGATAGGATGCTTGCTGGCCCAGAAAAATGAAAAAGGAAAAGAACAGGCTGTGTGTTATCTTAGTCGGGCTTTAACGAATTGTGAGGAAAGATATAGCCCGATCGAGAAACTCTGTTTGTCTCTGTATTTCGCAGCAATAAAGTTGAGGCATTATATGCTTTACTTCTGTGTGTTCGTCATTGCCAAAACTGACATAGTAAAGTATATGCTAGTCAGGCCGATCTTGAAAGGCCGATTGGGGAAATGATGTCTAGCTTTGTCCGAATTCGACATGGTTTACATTCCACAGAGAGCTGTCAAGGGGCAAGTGTTGGCTGATTTTTTGGCCGATCATCCGTGCCTAGAGGTCGGGCAGCATGAAGAAAATGATCTGGAGGTCTTATCCATCTCCCTGTCACCATAGATTCTGGAGCAGGTGTGGTTATCATCTCCCCGAAAGGCCAACAGACCATGTGGTCACTCCATCTGGACTTCGAATGCACCAATAATCAGGCTGAGTATGAGGCACTCATCATCGGCTTGGAGCTACTCGGAAATCTCCAGGTTTCTACAATTCATATCCGAGGAGATTCTTAGTTGGTGATTAGCCAGTTATCTGGTGAGTTCAAATGCTCGAGTCCTTAATTGCGATCATACTTCGCCCTGGCCATACAGCTCATTAGCGAATTCGGTGAAGTCACGGTTGAGCACATCCCGAGGGAGATGAATGAGACGTCCAACGTGGCCGCTCAGTTTGGTTCGGGTATCTCTTTCCTACAAGATCTTGCTCAGAAGGTGGTAATGGTAGAACGGCGAACTATGCCTTCAGTTTTACAGAGGGCCAATATCTTCGAAATCAACACCATTCCAGTCCCCAGACTGACTGGAGATTCCCTTTCATACACTATCTAAGCCATCCAGGCAATTGGGCAGAAAGGAGAATCAGGACCTTGTCCGTCCATTATGTTTTGCTTGATGGGGATTTGTATAGGAAAGGGGTTGACGGGATCTTGTTGAGGTGCCTTGGACCGGAAGAATCATATAAAATAGTCAGTGAGGTGCACGATGGGCTATGTGGAGCTCATCAGGCTGGACGAAAGATGAGATGGCTAATCAGGCGTCATGGTTTTTATTGGCCGACAGTCATGAAAGATTGCATTAGCTACGTAAAGAGCTGTACGGCATGCCAGATTCATGGACCGGTCCAAAGATTGCCCGCTACAGAGCTTCATTCAATCGTCAAACCTTGGCCTTTCCAAGGCTGGGCGATCGACCTAGTTGGGAAAATATATCCGCCAACTCACGGAGGGCATTCTATCATGATCATAGAAACCGATTATTTCACCAAGTGGGTGGAAGCAATGCCTTTGAAAAGGATCGAGCAGGCAGATGTGGTCAAATTTATCAAAGAACACATCCTTTATCGGTTTGGGATTCCAGAAACTATCACGACTGACCAAGGGACCATGTTCGTCGGACAGCAAACTCAAAACTTGGCAGACGAGATGGGTTTCAAGCTTGTCCAGTCGACTCCCCATTATGCGCAAGTCAACGGCCAAGCAGAAGCATCTAACAAAGTTATCCTGACTCTGATGGAAAAGTTGGTCGATGATAACCCAAGAAAGTGGGATCAACTATTGCCAGAGGCGCTATGGGCATATAGGATGTCTCAGCGGTCAAGCACTGGAGTTAGTTCTTTCACGTTAACGTATGGCCACGACGCAATGATCCCTATGGAGGTTTTAGCCCGATCGGCTAGGATCGCTTTCCAAAATCATCTCACTTGGGAAGAATATAGCGAAGCCATGATGGTAGAGCTAGAAGATTTGGACGAGAAGAGGTTGACCGCTCTCGACCATTTACAAGCACAGAAAAAGAAATCGGAGCGAATCTACAACAAAAAGGTTCGGGCAAAGAGCTTTGCTGAAGGGGATTTGGTGTGGAAAGTGGTCCTTCCAATTGGAAAGAAAGATCCTAAGTATGGGAAATGGTCGTCCAATTGGGAGGGGCCATTCCGAGTAAGGAAAGTGCTTAGAGGCGGAGCCTATTGGTTAGAAAATCTAGAGGGAGAACGGCACCCAAGGTTCATAAATGGGAAATATCTAAAGAGATATTATCCTATGGTGATGGAAATGGAAGTTCAATGAACAAATAAATATCAAATAAAAGAATCATTTTTATTCATTTGTTCAATAGTATTTCTACATCAATGTTCTTCCGGGAACAACTCAGGTCCCCAATTATCAAATCCTGCCCGATGGTTGTCTTTTTCCTGCTTAACGAACAGGAGTTGATGCCTCCAAACTTCGACTTCTAGCCGCTGGGTGGAAAGTTGATCTGCTCGTTTTTCTAGATCTTGGAGCTGGACCAATTTGCTTTGATCAGCAGCCTCAACCTCGACAACCAGAACGGCCCTGTTCTTCTCCCATTCTTCCAACTGAGCTTTGAGTTCAGCGATATGGGCATCAGCCTGAGCCACTTTTTGCCAATGCTTGTCCGATTCCTGGGCAGAAGACTGCAGAATTATACCATCTTCACAGAGTTTCTTCTGCAGGGCCTCGAAACTCATGATTTTACTATTCAAAGCTTGATCATCGGCTTCCAAGGTTTCGTACTTCTTGCGAGCGTTTTCATACAAAGGCCTGAAGTTGGACCACAGAAAGCTGGAATCTTCTTTCACCTCGGGAGAGTAGCTCCAAACCTTAGCTGCTTGGAAGATTGGCTCCATGTCTGGCCACTCCATGGCTTCGTAATAATCGGTCAAAAATTCCCTCAGGGTTTCCTTGGCCGCTGCCAGCTCATCTGGAGAGGGATTAAGAACCGGAGGAATGGCGGGGTCAAGGGCAGCGATCTTGTCGGCTACCTTGGCCAGATGTGATTTCAGAGGAGAAATTGAAGAGCTAGGAGCCTGCAGGCAATAAAGTATACGGTCAGAGGAGGAGATAAAGCTAATGACAGGTATGAAAAGTAAAGAAAATTACCTGGGAAGGTGAAGGAATTGTGACTGAAGTAGGAACCTTGGCCGCTGGAGTTTGGACTCCTTCAGGTAAAGGGCCAGGCAGAGTTTGGCCGACAGCAGCTCCTTGGCCGATGACCGAAGCTTGTCCAAAGGTAGCAAAAGGGCTGACTTTAGGGTTCGGAGCGGTAGGAGGAGCAGCTTCATGGAGATTTCCCTGAGAAGAAAGAAAGCGTTAGTGGAAGATTCCGTCTAAAGAGCGAGGGAGCAACAAAAGAAGAAAACTTACTTGACCCGCAGAGCTTTCAGTAATTGGCTCCAAGATGGCTGATGCATCGGCCTGAGAAGTTGGAGATGGAGCCTCGGCCACAGCAGCAATCTTCAAAACCACATCAAGAATTTTGTCAGCCAATTGAGTGGATTCCTATTTGATAAGACTATAAGTAAATCGGACAGAAATGGAGATGATTCAAGCATCGGGTTGAAGAGAAGATTACCATAGGAGAGCTCGGAGATTCAACAAGGGCAGATGAAGGCTGGAGGTTTGGAGCAGTGGTTCGAGAATCTGGTTGGTTGGAAGTTTGCAGAACTGGCGATTCATCCCTGGTGACCTGAGAAAGATCAAGACCAAAGAAATAATTAGGTTCAACTAGGTCACCAGGGATGGTGGAAAGTGGTTGAATATTCAAAGGGTTCAGGTGAGAGGCCACTCGATGTTGGATGTTCAGGAAGGAATCCTCTGCTTCTGGATCAGAGGAAGAAGAAGAAGAAGAATCGAGCACATGTACCTTAGGCTACTGATTGCTTGGAGAAGCTTCGGACTCTACCTCTGCCTCAACCCTTTCCTCATGGGCCTCCTCGGATGGCTGCAAAGGCACAACCTGGAGATGAACTTCCTCTTGACTCCCAATAGCCTCTGATCGGTCCTCGGGCAGCACGTTCTCTTGGACCTCCTCTTGAACTACCACTGGCATAGGATCGGCTTGAGTGGAACTTGGTTCGACAAGCTTGGCCCTTTTTTACCAATGGACCAAGCTGCTGATAGGCACTGCATCATCCCCGGAGGAACCTGAGGCAGTGGGCTTAGTCGTTGTAGTCTGAATGATCCCACCAGCAGGCTGAACAGTGATCGAGTGTGCAAAAGCGGCCACGACCGAGGAGGTGGAGGTTGAATGTTTCTTCGAGGACGACCGAACTGAAATAGAAAAGGGGGCGTTAAAGACCCATAAATCAAGAAACAAAAGGGGATTAAAGGAAGAACAATCCTTACTCTTTCTTTTGGGTGTAGGAAGTGCTTTCTTGAGAGCAGCAGGGGGACCAATCCTACTGATGAAGAAGAAGGATGGGTGGTCACCGACTACATCAGCCCAATGTTGTCCCCACCAGCGAATGAACTCTGGGGTAGCCTGATTGAGTCCTGGACTAGGGATGAAGACTGCCCGACTCCTAGCAGCAGAAAACTCAATGTAAGCCTGCTCGATCTCCGACTCTTTAAAAGACAGCATCTGATGGCAGCCTCTGGAGTTCATTGAGGATGTTGGAGGAGCAGGAACTCGTTGTTCAAAACCAGCTGTCTACTGAAGAATTGGGGTCGTACACTTCGAAACCACTTTTGGAGTTGGTACCTCCAGGAAGTAGCTCGACGAAGAGATCACAGCCTTGAATGGCCTCCGCCCACGCAGCTAGCCCACATTTGTTGTACTCTTGAAGAGGCATTGTAAACCAAGTCGGCCCATGCTCCCGATGACGAAGGGGGTAGAAATTGAAACTGTCATGTTCAGACCCATCCTCATCCGGACGCTGGAGCCTAAGGGAATAGAAATAATGGAAGGCTTGAGGGAAGGATGTGTAGCTAGGCTCATGACCTGACAAAGCCTCCCCGAGATAAAGTGTAGGTTGAGCGATGGGGAAAGCCACTGGAGAAATCTTTGGGAAGTACAGATACGCCCAAAGCTGAACAATCCACATTGGTCCGTTGGGGCTGCCAAGTGGATTGGAGGAGGTGATTGAGCGGAGTCCCCTGTAGATGGCCCCAAGAAGAAATTGACACAGAGCCAGCTCTTGTTTGGCCGCCAGCCCCCTAGCCAAGGTAACGTACTCCTGAGTGCAAGTTTTACTGCCAGTACAGACCATGTAGCGGCAGATGAGACACAGGAGGAATGTGATATGTTCCTTCATCTGAGGAGGATCAGGACCAGTTGGCTTGCCCTCGACTTCAGCATATTGGTCGAATGTGTTGTGGTGTGGCCTTGTATAGTCACCGACGTGCTTGAAGTCAGTAACCGGCGAGATTAGAATGCCCTCCATAGGAAGCCCGGTAATAGCTCCGACATCCAGAATGGTGATAGACATCGGCTCATGTGGAAGGTCGAAGAAATTGAAGCATGGATTCCAAAAAGCCATGAGGGCGGGCAAGACCGCTTTATCATAAGGAAGCGGCCAGGTAGTCAGTTCAATGAAGGAGTAAATGCCGGTCAGTTTCCACACCAAAGCGTAGACAGGCCTCAAGCGATCGACCCATTCTCTCCAGCCTTTGAGTTCAGTCGGCCATGTAGAAGGGGCTTTGCCTGAAAGCCACTTACTCCAATCGAAGGATTCGGCTTTAAAAGGGAGAGGAGTATGATGAGGGAAAATTCGTCTAAGAAGCTCTGGGGGGTCGGCGTTGAAAGTATGGCCGATGCGAGGAGGGTTTGTACTTGGGTTCTTGACAAAAACGTCGGGGATTTCAAGGAGGATTTTCTGAAGGTCGGGAAGATTGAAGTAGCTGGAATCAACAGAAGCCATTGTTGAAGTCACGGAAAGGAATGATTTACGAATGGAAGTGTTGGAGATTTTCGGGCAGAAATATTGGACAAAGGTAGAAGCTTTGCAAGACTCAGGGATTTCGTTTTTAAATTTGGTAAAGCAGGAAAGGCCGCCAAAGGGTTTATAAAGGGTTGAGGAGTCAGGCCGATTGACTTCCTTATGAAGACATGCTTTTCCAAGATTGAAAATTTGTATTCTTACGGGTTTCAAACGTCCAAAGAATTAAATGGAGGAAAGAGCTGCTGATCAACAGTCACAAGGTATGAAATCAATTAATCCATCAAAGAACAAGTGTTTAAATTTTACACAAATTTTCACACTTGAGGGGGCAATGTTTGTACCTTAATTTGCAAAATTGGGCTAATGGGCCTAAGAAGGAATCGATTACACCAGTGGACCAATAGATTGAAGAGGAGGCAATAGGGCTTTTGGCTCGAAGGAAAAACATTCGAGGGAGATCGGCCTGGCGACAAGAATCAGCAGGTTTTAATCGGGAATTAATAACCACGATAATCATGGAGGGAGAAGAGCGCGTGTATGATCAGCCAGGAAATTCGCCTTATGTTTTAATTGGAGATATTCGAAATTCAAGACAGCACGATTTCAGGTCCGAAATATCAGATTTTCAGGAAAAAGAAATAATTTAGGCTGGTCGGCCTATAAATCGGACTAGCAGGATGGGTTTAAGGTCAGCGGCCTAAATCCAAATTAAGGCCGCACCAATCTTGAAAGATTGGAAAGACCAATTCAAAGCCAAGCGAAATCAAAGGGATTCAGTCTTAAAGACTGAGATTTGAGAATCAAAATGAGCTGATTCAGAGGAGTTGTGAGGGCTATATAAGCCTCATCCTAGAACGACTGAAGACACGAACAAACATCCACAGAAACCTCTTCAACACTCGAAGACTACCCGATGGCCCTCAATTTCTAGCATTTTCCCTTAGGCTTTTCCACAGAAACGGCATCAACACTTCTTCAGACAAACCAAACTGTACTCTGCTCAAACGTGCTCCGATTTCCTTTCTTTGCTCCGTCAACCATAAACCCTTTTCAAGATCTGTTTAGTCCAAAGTCTTATTGTTTAGAGTCAATCCTTTGCTTTCCCAATTATTAAGTGTTTTAAGCGTCTGTTTAGCCTTCCATCGGCCATCTTTTTCTTTATCAGTTCATTGTAAACACCCAATCGGGCAATATTCTCATTCAGTTTATTAAAGAAATTCCCTTTTTGTTCAATGATTTAAACAGTCCGACTGTGACTTTGAACAAGAACCCGCATTATTTCTACCTTTTGTTGTTTTTCGTTACAAAAGCAACTGGCACACCCAACAACCAGCTCATCGGCCTGACCGCTCGGCCTAGGGAGATATTTGTTGCAACACATAAAACCTTACATCATCTTCACAATGACTACCCTCCAGCTTTCGAGCTTTCGAGCTTTCCAGCTTTCCAGCTTTCCAGCTTCGGTTCCCATTCATTAAGATGAAAATCTCATGCAGCACGCAAGGAAAATTTTATCCCTTTTCCTTGATTGGGGGAACTCTACCTATACTCCACACCTTTGAGTTCACAAGATAATTTCAAATTTGGAATAAATATCTATTACCTGTACTAATTATAACCCCTGCACATGCTGGGAGACGCTAGATATCAAACACAGACAGCTTGAGTTGAAAAAATTGATGATACGGCCAAAGACAGACTTGCAGAATGGTGCAACATGCATCCATCTGTTTGCTGTCACATACTGAGCAAAAAGACAGGATGTAAGAGTTCATCTGTTCCATTTAGAAAAGAATTGACACCTACAACTGTAAAGCCTTTTGATCAAACTGTATGTAACCCAAAATAGCTTGGAAGCTCACAAATATTTTTCAAGTACCTACTGTTTTTGTAAGGTAAAAATTATCTAGGTAAACTTTGTAAAGAATCATATTATGGATATCAAACCCAGGTTCCTGCTAGGTCTCTCCAGACTAATAACTACTTGGCTACTCCTTCCCCTGAGAGCTTCTCAGCAGCAACATCACTTGGAAGATCAAGCCCACTAGGGATTTTTCCAGGATAATTAGTTGTTGCAGGATCTGATCCCATCAAGCTGCAGACAAGAAAGGCAGGCTTTCAACAATTTTGCAGAAGCAAGAAAAGGAGTTCCATTCTAGATTTTAAAATGCCATGCTTACCTTCTATCGACAAAAACCACAGAGCGAAGCTCACAATTGGTAAAGCTGCAAAATGTGTAGCAAAATCCTCTTATTAGTCCGTAATAATCCAAGGTTTTAAAGAAGGATGCAACTTTTAAGTAGGCTATCTCTATTGAAAATCTACATGGATATTGCCCCTAGAAAACTCTGATTCATACTTGTTATTATAAATTAAATTTTGCTTAAAATGCTACAACTCACTATTCAACTTAGTCATTCAGTCAGACACAGAACCTCATTGTGTTACGTACAGAATAAGTTAACAGACAAAAACATAGAGAAGATGCATGTACCTCAAAACAAGATTTCCTATTATCAGTAATTTCAACTTTCAAAGCTAACTAGATCTATCTAGAAACAGTTGTCCTCTGTTCTTGTTACGAATAAGATACACGGAATGTAGTTAAAAAAGCAAGCTTCTATACTAATATGGAAAAGCCTGTACTCAACTACATTTTCATCTTAATTAAGCAACAGTTGACATTTTGCAGAACTCACTGTTTGCATATTTCACTCTTCACCGATGGATGACAGTCACTCCCAAAAGCACTCAAGGTATGATACAAGAATCCACTGTGGGTAACAATTGCAATTTCTCTCTCTTTTCGTGTCCACAACCTGCAGCAAATGATAAGTAGATAAAAGGAAAAAGGTTAGGAGAGTATGATGTAGCCATGAGACAGTGCAATTTTAGTTTCAATATAAGATATAGCCACTTCTTCATTATGTTGATGAGAAGAAAGGGTAATTTTTGTAAAGCAGAAACAAATAGGCCACTCACCAGTTCAAAAATTTCATTCCCCTGACAGCAACTTCTTCATTCTTTTCTCTGGTATTAGGTTCCCACAGAATATCCTCATTGCTTTCTATCTAAAGGGAGAAATGACACAAGAAATTATAACAATTGCTGATATCAGCAAAACAAAAGAACCATAATTGCTTGATCACAAAAGCGACACTAAATAAGAGAAACTACTTGCCAGAGAAAAATCAATTGCAGGAAAGATAGACCGATATTCACTGATGCTTTTTCTTCTGTCACATGGATGCACTCCCTGTCATTCAGTGGTTTGAGAGGGAAAAGATGAAAATGAGAGGAAAAAGGCATTATCTTAAAAGTTCAATATAGAAGAGGAAAATCTAGACAATCAATTTTAGCTGGAGATTCCACCATACGGCCTAACTCAATAAGTATATAAACCTTACTAACTTATCATTCAGTCACGTACTGGTACTAAAGCAAATAAACAGATGACCTACTACATTTAGCTGCAAACCATAAGAAGTTGGGGTCAGGTTACAAGTCTCCAACACATATGATCGGTAGTAGGCTTTAGGTGTCAAAACCATTCAATTTTCAGCTTTTTAATGATGTGCCTCAACTACTAAAATTATGCTGTATCTTAAACTTGGAGGGAATTAGAGATGAAACAAGATTTTCTTCCAACCTTGACGTCTATGTTGAGTATATGACTGGTAGTAAGTACCTATGCATGCATATCGAGTCTCCATGAATACTTCACGGATATCTATCATGGATATTTTGCAAGTTACATTTTGGGAATTAAATCACAAATAGAACATATTAAACCATAAAACATGAAAAGGTTAAACCATTGCTGCATTAGAAAAGAGAGAATTTCACACCAAGTAAAAGAATTACATGGATAGTTAAAAGACATCAGTTATTCCAAATTTGGAGTTTGATCAAGCATATTGAATATCAAAAACAGTGAACAATGATTCTGCATATCCATTATAGCATCCAACTGTTCAACTAGAATACTTGGCATAGAGTCGAAGTAAAATCCTTTTAATCTCAGCAGAGAAAGAAAACACCCTTCATTACAATGCAATGCATTGAATCCAACTTCACTATAAACCGGAAAAATAACCAATGCAATAGCATAAAAAATTTAGGCAGAAAAACATAAACAACTTCTTACTTATGGTGTCCACCACCACTAGAAAATGTATTCTCTGTTTTCTTTATGGATAAAAGAAAGTCCAAGAGATCCAGAAAGAAATTTAGTTTTTTATTTATAAAAAGGTCAAGGACATACCAAATGTTCTCGACAAAGCTCAACTGCTACAAATGGTGGGCAATTCAGACTTGAAATCGCAGGACGGTGACTTTCCCCTGCATTTTCTACCATTAGTGGAGGTACGTCTATCCCATCTTTATACCCTTCACCACCAAAGACTCCCACTGCAGTTTGCATTGTCCTGTAATGCCAAAATTTCTAAAATCCAATATTTCCAGATAGCAAGAACAGGAAAAGTCTAAACAAAATACGGAGTTTAAGAACCAGGTATTCATATTCAGTACAAGCAGTATGAATGTTTCTAGGCAATTGACATTCAGTGATAAACAAAAACTACAACCCTCAGTCCTCGCATAGATCTAATTAGTTCTTTCCTTTCTTCCTCTGGATAAGTTCCCTGTCTTTTCCTCTTCCTTTTCCTTATCTTCAGAGTTACAAAAGAGGATTGTTCTGTGAAGCATCCTTTATTCTTATGGTATAAACGTGTTCACATAAGCCTAGGCAAGAACGCATGAACTTAATTGCTATCTTAAAATATTGTTGTATCATATAGTTGGCAATGGAAACCAAAGAGAAATGTGGAATATGATTCGATCAACCAGGACGGCATGGGGCTCACTGATTAAAATGAGCATAAAGAAGACAAAGACACGACAAACACTAATAACTGCTAACTTATTAAAATGGTGCCAAAAAGTTATCTTTTCAAAACATAATATTATAGGAACAAGTGTCAAAGAAACAAAATCTTGAGAAAGAAAGAAACTAATGGAAAAGAAAAGTTATGTTACCTGAGTAAAGGGGAAACAATGACCAAATCGATTTTCTTAGAAAGCCCGGTTTCTTGAACATGCTTCCGCAGATTATCAACCTGTTATAATATGGTACAAATACAATTATTCCTATATTAAAGCATTACTCTTTCCATTAGTGCCAAACGAATAAGGCAACAATTCGAAAGCATATTTGATGAATAAACTCTACAACCAACTTTAAGTTTAAGGCACATTCTAAAGGATTACACTCAGAAACGCAAATTCAGATCTTTTGGTAAATTCTCAATAAACCCAATTGATAAATTTATCGTCTTTTGTTGAAAAAAAATAATTTCAAGCCATGATTTCCATTACATACCTGCTGCCAACCAAGAGGCGTGAGATGGGCATCGAAAAGCTCTTCAGATAAATAGGCCTCATGATCTTTTTCCCCTGCTACATTATGAATCCCCTGAGCATGCCTCACCTGCATCAAAATAATCCCGTAATAATAAAACCAGATTAGGCCCATCATTTTAGTTCCAAAACCAATGGAACAAAGAGAGAAAAAAAAGATCACAACAATATGACAAACCAGATGCAGAGTTTTACAACGGTGCAAAGGGTATAATCCAGGAGTTGTTGTTGTTGCATCCATATCCACAGATTCTGCACTCACCCCGAAAAACCAAGTTATATAATTCAATGCAACAAAATCTCAAATTTTCACCTGAAACAAAAGGAGAGAAACAACCAGGGGTACCCGAGAGAGAAGCAGAGCAAAGAAGAGAAGAGGTACGGTTGAGAATGAGAGGAGGAAGTTGTTTTGGTTTTGGCTTTGAAAAGGCGTTGGAGGAGGCTATGCAAGAGGAGGATAATAAATTATGAATGTTATAAATGGAAATGGTCATGTTAAGAAAAGGCAAGTTCCTTTAACTTGCATCGCCGTCTTGCTTCCCTCTATCCTATATCTGGCGCACGGACGCTCTTGCTTGATTCGGTCCCTGGAAAATCTGTGAAAATCCGGTTTTTGTGTACTAGTGATTAATTAATTAATTGTTAACTCAAGCACGGCACATGGCCTGATGATGCTGGCCGACTTTAAGGCCTAGGTAGCAAGGAAAGAAAAATGGAAAGAAAGAAAATAGGAAGGGGAAGAAAAGTGGAAAGATGGAAAAATATTTTTTTTTTCTTCTATTATGCTTGGTAGGAAAGATGGAAAATTGGATAGAAAAGTCAATTTTCCTTCCTCTCATTGGTTGGTAGAAGAGAAAAGTAAAAAGAAGAAAAATAAAATTGACATACTTGTACCATTATACCCCTCCTTATATAATAAAAAATTTAATTGACATTTATTAACTTTTCATAATTTTTTTTATTTATATATAAAACAAAATTGACAAATTTACAAGGAAAATAACTATATTGATTCCTTTTACCATTTTTTGTTTTTCTTTTTATTATTTTTTTTATAATTTCTTTTGCACTTTTATTTTTTTAATAATTTAAAAACCTCAAAACTTCTTAAAAATTATGAAAATGCCCCATTGGGAAGTTTTATATTTTGCTTTTTTTTCAAAATTAATTTTTTATTATTTTATTCAAAAATTTAATCAAAATAATTTGACACACTCCCATAAATATATAATCAATATATTTAAATTTAATATGTATATGTATTTTACCATTCAATCAATCAAAATTAGGAATAAAAAGCATGGTTAAAATACAAAAAAAATTATTTAAAGAATTATACAATAAGACTTGTTAACCTTATAAAACATAATGATTCCACATTCTAATTGTTATATTGTTACAATTGTTGACTATGGAGTTCGCATGCATGAAGTGATAATACATCTTCATCAAGCACGTTGCATGGATGATGTGACAAAGAAGATTAACAATTGCCATGCGTCGTCTTTGCTCCCAAGCATTCAATTGCTCCAAAATATGACAATCAAGATCCTCATCTACATCCATTATTGAACTTCCCTCCCAATTGATTTCCCTCTCTATCTTTCCTTGAAATTAACCTGAAATTATGAGGTGTAAAAGGAAGACAATAAAAAACTGAAGCAAAGAAGAAGATATAGCAAATAACTTATTAGGAAGTACTGTATAATAGTAATTGACAACTTACTGTGTATCCCTCCTTGAAGGCTGTAGGCACCAAGCAAAACAGAGTTTTCGGCTGATGATGGATTGACAATACACTGATAAATGGTGCAGGCTGTGCAAGCTGAGGAACGTCTAAGAACATTAGTAATGAACTTCATTAGCAACCAAAAAGCCAAAAAGCCATGTAATATATATATTTTCATTCCATTCTTTTACGTGAGGAGCCATGTAAGCCAAAAACCCAAACAATCTTGGAGAAAGAGATATTAATCCTAGGATAAAAAAAAGATGAATACTGGCCTACCTTCCCTAATCACATCTCACGACTTTGATAATTTCAGTAATCTAACCGTAATTCTTAATGCACAAGTTCAATTCATGTAAAATTAATATCGTTGGAAAGCTCACACATGGTATTACAAATCATTCATAGATATCAAGTCTATTTCCAGCTCTAACCATTTCAAATATGGCCCCAAAACCAGAACGATAAAACTACACCTAAAAAAATGCGACAGCAAATTCAGAAATTCATAACTCATTCAATTCTTAATGGTTTTACTTGATTCTTGATTATTTAGAAAGATAAGAAACTCCTTTACAACTTTCTAGTTGACAACACATTCTAATTCTAATTTCACCTAGCTCAAAATATTGCTTAATCATTTACTATCCTGTTTTCTGTGCAAAACAGAGCACTCTCAAAGATCGGCAATTTTCACTAACCTAGGCTTGGAATCTCAACTTGAGTCCTTCTACAAAGTTGTAGAGGACTCTTTTCACTATCATTTAGGCACAAGATTGACATCGTTTGAATTTTTATAGGTCAAGTTATGCCCCTCGAAATCTACTGCCAGTTAGGTGCTCCCAAAACAGAATTATTAACTAAACATTTAGTCATTTAGTTCTTAATGCAAACTAACTCTAATTGAAACGAAACTTTCCAGATTTTAAGGTCTATATATTATATTTGTATACACCAATTTTCATCCTCAAACAATTTCATTTGCACTAATTAGTTTACACACCAATTTACTAGCTTAAACATGACCTTGTTGACCAACAGTTTCAAGCTTTAGTATAAACCATCTATATCATTGTTCTTTTTTCAATTTCCAGCAAATTCTATGTCACAAACATTAATGATTCCATCACTAAACTACCCATTTAACTCAGCAACAACACATTCATTTTCAACATATACATTCAATCAATTGCAAAGGAGGGCCTCAAGCATCCCTGCCTGATGCCCTGATCCTCAAAATGACAAATTATGGCTTGTAGAGGATCACTGTTTTGACGAATATTTTATATTAAAAAAAAAACTATATGGTCCCACTCCCATCCACTTTAAATTCCCACTCTGTCAAAATCTTCATGAGAAAATGAAGAACAAGTTCCAAGCAATATGCTAGCTAGCAGTGTGTGCATAAAACATGAAACATACTATGAAAACAAACCAAGTAAGATATCCAAACCACCCTTTCATATGTCCTCATTCAATTGAACAATCTAAACCCTCAATGCTCTATCCTAAAATGAAAAGTTGAGTTTTAATGAACTAAACAGAGATAAAAATCAAATCAAGTAAACTCACCTCTTGTAAAGGTGACTGAATCAGTTGAGGTGGCATGGGATGATTGTCAACATATGAGTGAATATGATTCATGGAGAAAGGACATAACCATAGGCGAGATAAAACATCAAGATTTTTGCATATCCACAGATTAAAGTTGTTGTAGGAATTAATCTATAGAATAAGTTAAGGGAAAATCTTAAGCAATTATAACAACTACAAGTATATCACAAGTATAATATTCTAAAAAAATCTACTACATATATATCATAAAATGTTTGTATTAAAGAAAAAACTGCACGTTAGCATATTGCAAGTCATCAAAACTAAAATGAATCATAGAATGTTACACCAAATAAACACTAGGCTTAGAAAAAGTCTTATGGATTTGAGCCCTCTGCTGTGATATCAAGCTCCTTGAAAAAGTTAAAGTGCCATTATATATGGAAGTTGGAAAAAAAAAGGTGTCATTATAGATGAATAAATGTCATTTCCTGGCATTTATGGATGAATAAAAGCAGCAAGTGGCTGCTGCAGATTGGATTGAAGCCGACTTCACCAACATTTTTCCAATGAAAGGCTTTTGTTTTAGAACTTGTATCAAGTACTTTTAATCAATGTAAAAGTGTGATTTGAACTTAGCTTTAGTTAGCTTAATTCAGCTGCTGTAAGCTTCCAGGAAATTTAAATATACGAGTTGTATTAACTTTGAAGTATTATATACAAGCTTAATACAATGAAACGAGTATGCCTTGAAAACCAGTTTTCTCAAGTTCTCTGCTTCATTGCTTGGCTTCAATTGTTAACCTGTTGTAACATTGTCTCAAGTTAAGTATTGTTTTCTGAAACCAACAATATGTGCAGAAGAAAGCACCTAGCTACGTACAGCAAGATGTAGTAATATAGAGATTTTGATAATAATCAAATGGGAGACACTTTAAATGGGTGCACCACACTTTACTCTTTAACTTTTTCATGAAAGTCCTACCAAAATCCAATATTTTCAGAACAAATAATGAACAAGAAATTTTCATTAGTCTTCAAGTTTTTTCTTTTGCTAAACTTCACAATGGAGAAAGATTATAATGGGAGAGACAAAAGTTCCATGGGTTCTTAGCATCCAAAACAGAAAAAAAGAGTACCTGAGCTCTGTGAAGGTAGAGATGCCACGGATTCTTCAAGATATGGACAGGTGAGACATCAGTGAAGAGGCATAAAACCGAAATCAAGATCAAAGCGCACCAAGCTGGTAAACAAGTGAAGGACTAGAGGGAAATGGGCGGCTGAGTCGAACCAGGGTCTGGCTTGGCACTCATGGCACTGCTGAAGAAGCTACCATCGTCTACGAAAGAGCCACGATTTGAATCAAAAGCCCGACGCCCTTATGCACGACCTCCTGTTAGCCCTTCTCCGTCGGAGATTGGAAATTGGAATGTGGACAGTTATTGAGATCATGGACGCGAGAGAGAAGATAGCAAGAGAGGATAGGGATTTTCTTTGGGCGATTTGTAATAACAAATTTGATAAAGGGGCATGTCGGTACTTGCAGACTATTTGAAAACACGCCCCTCATTTTCTTCCCAATCATCCGTCCAATTTTGGACGGATTTCAATAACGAAGACTGAGAAGAAAACATATTTCTTTCTTCTTTTCTGTCTTTCCAGTTTTCCTTCTTACCAAACTCTTAAAATCTGATTTTCTGTCCAGTTTTCTTTCCATCCTTCCATTTTTCTGCTCTACCAAGCATACCCTAATTGATATACCTAAACTACTACTGGCCAATGTTTTGGACCAGAGATTCTCAACCGCTTGGCATATTCTCCTTCTTCACTTTTCGTCATTTAACCTTTTCTTCAAACAACTTCATTATTTTACTATTTTCTTTTGACCTTTTTTTCACCTTCAGGTAAAAAGGTCGCTCCATTCTCTGTGCTTGCTGTAAAGGTTTGACCTTTCACTTTGCAGGAGCGTTTCGGTCTGGCTTCACCCCGTGTTGTCTGACCTTCTTTATACATATAATAATATATATACATATATATATATATATATATATATATTACATAGATAAACGACCCCATGTATCCGCAAAGTTAAATCTAAATTGAGAGGTAAATAATTTTTTTTTCTTTTATCAAATATTAATTTAACAAAAAAAATAAAAATTTCACTTATTAATAAAAGATTATATTAATTTTTACTTTTCCTTCCCACAATAAAATAAATAGTTTATACAAAATATTTAACACATTTAAAAAAATAAAATTATTTTTAAGTTTCTCTATAATTATTTTTCTCTCTCCTCTTATCTTATATGACACTCCCTATAATTTCCATAAGATATTCATTATCTTTTTTTGCTAGAGATATTCATTTTCTTTAATGGTATAGATAATAAATAAACATAAAATAATAGTAGTATAAAACTTTAATGAGAGTATCATTAGAACATTTTATGAAATTTCTGTTTTAGTTAATACATTAAAATTAGTGTATTACTATCAAATATTACATTAATACATAAATAACACTATAATAAAAATATTAATTACTAATATTTTTTGTATAACTAAATGTATCCGTACTTGTTTAATGGTTTACGACTAATCATATTCAAACCACTCCAAACACCAAATGTGGAAAAATTCTCTCAAATATGTTTTCTCAATTCATAAGATTTGAATTTAATAACTTATTTAAAGGATATTAAACTCATTCTACTTAACCCAACAGTTGTTAATAAATATTAATTAAGGTGAATGTACCCTCAAGTCCCTACACTATGCTTATATGTTCAATTTAATCCTTATACTCAAATTTGGGTTAGTTTAGTACTTGTACTATAGATAATTAAACAATTAAATCCTTATATGTCACAAGATTAATTTTTGTCATTAAAATTGATAATGTGGTAGCAGTAATATGGATATGATGTGTAAATTAAGACATTAACCACACGCTTGTTATTGGCGTGGCACTAACAGGTCATTAAAATGTCAGAATAATGTCTGCGTATATGTGATAAGGCAGATCATAAACTAACGTATAATGTCGTATCAATATCATATCAGTGTAGGGTATACCAATTCATGACTTAACTTACAATATTATGCCCCTGTTAGTAATCCTAAAGGTAGAAATTGGTCCTGTAACATTAATCGTAGCGATTAAAATTGATTCTGTGACATAAAAAGACTGGATTGTTCTATTTTTAATTGTATAGGGACTAAATTAACTCAAATTACAGTACATAAATTAAATTGAACATATTTATAAAGTAGAGGGACTTGATGGAGACTTTTACCTTTTTTTTTTTTTGGTGAATGAGACTTTTACCTATTAATTATCTTTAAAGACAGATTAAGGACACTCTTTCATATTCTCACAAATTTGACCCCATTCGTTATTTAAGCAATGAATTATTGTGTTTTATTATTATTTAATTTCAAAATATGTAGTAATGTGTAGTAATGTTAGAAAATCAAAATATAAACATACTAGGAAGAAATTTTTTTTATTTTTGTTATTAAAAGGTATTTCATTATTTGAATAAACAATACAATAGTCTCCTATCACCTGTCATCTAAGCTAACTTTGAGAGGCCTGCCCGAACTAGGCTTTTCTTGGGCCGCCAAATCAGGTTTATACTGGACCCGCCCAAGATAATTTAAACTTTAAATTCTCACTTCATTTAGTATTTTTTTGGAATGAAAAATACAAAAGTTCACTCTGTAGCTGGCATGTTTGAGGTGGGCTGCAAACGACCCGGCCTACACCACCCAAAGCCAGGACATGATTCATGAGCATCTCATTGGATTGAAGCTGGAAGTCTTAGGCCCAAATCCAAGATTAGGAAACTAGGCCTAGCCTGAGCTGATCCAGAACTGTCTCATGGGCCATGGCCGAACTTATTGGCAAGCTTCGAACCAAGTTCTTAAATGGACCTCTAATTTTTCACACCAATTATGTCTAAGCAGCAAAGCAAAGAATGAAACAAGGGACCTCCACCTCTTGGCCTAGTGGCCAAAGAGGCTAAGAGAGGTCACCAGTAGGGGTTCGACCCTGCTATCCCCTTCCCGTTAGGTAGAATTACCCCTTCCCCGCCGTTTGTACCAAAAAAAAAAAGAGAATTAATGATAACAAGGAGGCTAGAGAAATCACCAAGGTAGGGTTCGACCCTGCCATCCTCATTCTCTTGGGTCTTAGTACCCCAATTGTACCGAAAAAAATAGCAACGAGGACCTCTACCTCCATGGCCTAGCTGCCAAAGAGGCTAGAGAGGTCACCAAGGCAAGGGTTCGACATTGCCATCCCCTTCTCCTTGTTCTTAGTACTCCCAACTGTAAAAAAAAAAAAAAAAGAAAGAAAGGCAACGAGAGTCAATTATATATTAACAATTGGTTGATTTAAATAGTTTGGTATTTATTCCTTGTAAGTAAGATCATGAGTTCGAAACTTGTAAATGAAAAAAATGATTGTTGGGAGAACTTTGCCCCCATAATAGGTCAACCAGACACGAAATGCATGGATTAATTTTGGACTAAAGACCTAGAAATACCTTGATTAGATAAAAAAAAAAAGAGAGAAAATATATAATAGAGAAAATATGTTTAGGAGAGTTTCTCCTAATTTAGAGTCTAAGTGACTCAACTTTGGCTTAGTAAATGTCCAATATAACTACTAGATACCTATAGATTTATACCAAAAAGTGAGAACCAACTATATATTATGGTTTAAGTCTCATAGAATGAGGAAAATGTAATATGAGGTAGGATTATTTTACATGAACTTTGCATGCAACAACGGTGTTTGAAACAGCCAAAAGGGACGAAGAGAGAGAGAGAGAGATCAGAGAGACGTACAATTTGGACATGCAATTATAGATAGCCTGAGCTGACTGCTGGGGATGCCTTTCCCTTTCCCCATACTCACATGAAAGGAAAGGGGGGGGTGATGTTGTTGGGGTAATGTGAAACACAATTTTATTATGCAACTTGTCCTTTTAAGTTGCCTGTCAGTGAGGGCAGTGTGCAGTAGTGGATCTGTTTATGTTCGTATGGCCGTAAACGAAAAGACAGAGATACATAATTTTAGTCAAAAGGAAGAGAAAAAGCTGCAAAAACTTACTACAATAATTTTTCTTTCTTACCCTCAAAGAAATGGATATCAAACATCGCAAACACACTGGAATCTCATATCTGCTAAGCTTTGATGATCAGGTTTCAGATTATATTTGATTTGCTGGTTAATTTCCAACTGGGTTTGATTAGATGTTTGTTTTTGAAATGTTAACAAGTCTCTGTTTTTGTAGAAATTGATCAACTTTGCCGCAATCAGCTCTCCAGAGCCACAATCTTGTAAAATCTCTCGTCCTTTTGGTTGCTAGCTAGTCAACAAATTGTTCATCAAGCAGAGAATTTTCGTATACATATCTATGCTTTCGTCTCCAACTAATGTGGGGAAATGTCTCCACATAGTTGAGACAGCTAATAGCATATCTTAAGCAAAAGATTAGTCTCACAAATCAAGCTTAAGTTGTTCAATTATACAGCTAAACGCTAAACGTAAGCTTAATCTAGTCCACTCGTTCAGTCAGCAGAATGAACAAGTTGGGCTAATCACATTTTTTAAATTTCTTATTTCTCTGGTTTGTTTCGCAATCTTATACAATGAAGAAGGGTTCTTAATCAACATATAATCATGGCTGATGATTTTCTAGCAATATTTTTTAAGGACTCCGAACCTAATTTGACTAGAGTTATGCAGTATTATATCAATATTGAATTGATCATGACGAAGATGCTTTTATCAGAGGAAAACAACAAAACTCCAATGGGGGGAAAATGAATAATCACTTGGACAAGGGAAAAATTTTCTTATCGGCCAGTTGTGCAATCAAATTTTCGTGCTCGAAATTGTCTCTCTATGATCAAAACTTGAATTTTAAAACACCAACTAGCCTTATAATTCATTCATGTAGTTGCAATCTTTTAGACTTGCCCTTGATTCTTCTTTTATAAAGTTGGTGAACATACTATTGCAAGATTTTCATGTACGACAACATAAAAATTTATGCTATATATATAAAAAATAAAGGGGAATCCTTTTTATTCATAAATTAAAAATTTTCTCTAGAAATGGAAAATAATTAATATAATTTGTACATCAATGCACAAAAGTGTACATTAATTTGTAGCATTCTCGATAAATCTTTGAACAGACAAAATGTTAGATTTCATTGTAGTGCGACCCCCATACATCGAACCGATTAATAGTGTTCAAGGACTCGACTCCTTTAAGAGGCAATCATATAGTTAGATAGAAGATATTATTGTAATTGATAAATTAATTCCCATTTTGTAGCTGGCCATCGTTGATCCTTAAGCAGCCCAAATAATTGGTTATAATTTTATTTTAATAACTATAGATTACAACTAAGTGATTTCTAATTAATTAGAGAAGCATTTAACTTTTGTCTTATTTGCGGTAGGAAAGATCTGAAACCGTTCTATGTTGCTTAATTGAGAAGCCATATATATATATATATATATATACATCAAATCATAATGCAAAGTTCCCAAGATATTGTAAGTTTTATGCATAAACAAATGCAATTTTAGGTATAAATCAGTATCTGTAATGCTAATCAGAGAGAAGAAAAACATAGGAGTCAATGATTTTGTCAAGCTGGACATGCGATACACATGCAAAGGCTAAGGACCCACAAGGACAAAAATTTTTTTATTAAGCTTAATTAAAGACCTTAAACACTGATTTTTAAGATTTTTGGTCAATGTAATAAGAATGATCTTTACTCAACCAACTGTTTGTTAATTTCTTAACTCCATTTAAATAATCCTTGTTCTTTTTGGGGCTTCATAATTGGGTTCCTTAAGCTTATAAATTTAATCTCATATTAAGCTTCAAATATCTCTATATTTCTAATTTACAAAAACATTATATAATTTGTTAGACCAACTTTGTTTCGAAAAGTAGCATCTAAACCAATCAGCTAATTGGGTGATTGAGACAATTAGTGCGCGGCATTAATCTTCGAGAAATCAAAATAATTAATTAGCAACAAATTAAAACAACTTTCATGAGATTTCATTCTAATTAGTCATCAGTACTCTTTCACACTATACCATTTGCCATCACAAGTGTGGTTTTTCATAAACATTTCAATCTTCCTCCAAATCTCCTAACAAGTTTTAATTCTTTGCAAATACATATATATTTTTCTCTTACAATATCCCATTATTAAAATACTTTGGTATATAATATTTTTGGCCATAAATATGACAAGTAGCATTAATTTTTCGTGCAATCGACGACAATGCTATATGTACGCTACTAGTTTTATTAAATCCAAAAAAATTAGTTAAAATCAAAGGTATGAAAAATTTTCTTTTGTCTCTTCTCATTCACGTACACATATCGATGCCCCCACTTTGTTTAGACATTAACTCGATTCAGTTCGTTGAATCTATCCAATTCTAATTTTATATATATATATATATATATATATATATATATATATATATGTGATGCGCCCCCACAAATTGGAAAATCTTTCAAGCAAAATGGAAAGATTTTAGAAACGATTCTAGGGCAATTGAATTGGCCGGCCAACATGACAAGCAAAGTGAGCCAATTCATGATGTGTTTTGAAAAGATGGGTAATTAACGAGAGAGCTAGCTAGCTCGACTAAATGTAAGAAACATGCCAAAATGAGGAAATATTAAAATAAGTGAAAATCCTCAACTCTCATTAAAAGGTAAAAGATTTAATCATTGTATAGACTCATTCAACATCGAGAATATAGCTTGAAGAAAAATATTCATCATTGCTTGTTAGAGTTTGGACCAATTCAACAATTATTTTGCCCGGACAAGGTGACAACTAGAAAAAATAACTTTATTGACATTAAATGCAAAGCGTAGAACTATTTGGTAGAAAACCAAAAGATTTTAACGTATGACTTTTTTTTTTTCGGTTTTCATTTTCTAGTTTTTCATGAATATATATATATATATATGTATTATGCATTTATATGGTTTAAAAGGTCAATAGGGCCCCATTATTTTTAGCACAAACATTCGAATCAGCAACTGGCACGATGAGAGGTATGGGACCGGACCTTCATTTTTGGTCGAGAGTCACATGTTAGCTAGCCAAGGAGAGCGGTAGATAAAAGGAGACAGAATTCTAGCTAGACTTGGGCACTTGGGCTAACATAAAGGTTAGCTAGGGGCTGATTCGTTTGAGCTAAATTTCAACATTTCCATTATTAGTTAATCAATTGCAATAATTACTCTTCTACAATTACTTCGTTGGTGTGTCATTGGAGATTTTTAAAAAAAATCAATTTTTTTGGTAATATCAAGGTTGTTACGATTTGAACTACTCTCACTCCGTCTTAAAATATATCACTTTTTTTTATTTTACAAAACTAAGAAAAATAGTTTATTTTATTAAATTTTATATACTTTTCACTTATAACCTATTTTACCCATAATTTAACTTTTCTCTTAATTAGTTAAAGTGAGAGGATAGAAAGGAGACATACATTAAATAACAAGGGTAATTTTAGAAAAATTATACAATAATATTACCCTAATTTTGTAAAAGTGACAAATATTTTAAGGTAATTTTTTTTAAGTGACATGTTTTAGGACATAGGGAGTACTCCCTCCATTCCTAAATAAGTGTCGTTTTTGAAGATTTTTTTTGTTTCATAATAAGTGTCGTTTTAAGAATTCTATGCTTCATTAATTGTTTCTTTTTCAATTTTACCCATCTTCTTCCTAACTAATTACATTGAATGAAATTTGTTTATAAGAGAGAGAGTATGTGTTTTAATAGGAGTTAAAAATCCCAATACAATGATAAACTTGACATAAAAAGAAATTTGTTTCTAAATTTTAGGATTTTTTAATCCATGTGCCAAGCCAAAAAATAACACGTATTTAGGAATGGAGAGAGTATAATCATTGCAATTAAGAGTACATTTTTTTTTAAAGTGACATATATTTTAGGACAGAGAGAGTATAACCATTGCAATTAAGAATACAATGTTGTACCAGTCCAATTTTTATATATTTGACACAATGGATTGTACAAGATATTAAGTGGGTGTTTGGCCTAACTTATTAAACAATTTCTTTAGTCTATAAGGAGAAGTGTTTAGCTATCAGATTTTTTTAATTTTAGCTTATGCTGAAATCAGTTTTGAACTTTCAGGAGAAACTACAATTTAAAGCTTCCCTCAAACTCACTTTTTGTAGCTTATGAGGGTAGAGATTTCCTTTTAATAAATTTTTTGTTATTCTTTAGATGTCCTTATTTTTTCTTCTATTTAACAACGCAATTTTATTTTCACAGTTCACTTTTTCATTTTTTGTATTTAATGGTCGTATTTCTGTCAAAGGCTTTTCTTCTTCTTCTTTTTTTTTGGTACAAAATTTCAATATAGTACAGTAATAATCTATAAATTATATATAATTTATATATAGTATACATCAATCAATTGGTTGAAAATTTATACTTGAATTTATTAAAAATAAATTTATAAATAATTTGTAGATTATAAAATAATGATACAAAAATATTTTTTTATAAAATGATCAATTAAATTATATTAATTAATAATATATATTCACATATATAATAGTTAGTTAACATGTATTTTTTTTCGTAATTTTAATATTTTATAGTATTTTTACAATATTAGTGCCGAACAATTTTTTACGTCTTTTAGCATTTCTATATTAAATTTGTTAAACTTGTTATTTTAATTTCTCTAAGTAGTACTTATAAAATAGTTTTACTAAAAGCTTCAGTTCGGCCAAACAGGCTCTAATGGAATTGATGATATGTTCTCTTTTTTTTTTCCTTGTTTACTTGTAGAAAAAAAATAAATATATATATATATATATATTGTAGACACCATATTAAAAATAAAAATAATAAATAATAAATAATAAAAAAATTGAAAACCATCATTTCAACCACCCCACTTATCATTTTCATTAGAAATTAAGTTCATGCATCTTTAATTATTCGTTTAATATATATTTAATATATTTCTTGTGATAACTTTTTTTTTTGAAAGGCAAGATAAAATTTTATTCCATAAAAAGGAGGCTACAGGGAGTGAACCAAATCAACAGACAAAAGGTTCCATCCTGCCCATCCAAATCGAAAAGACCACTGGCAGCAAGGAGAGAAACAGAGTATCCAACGGTAAATAAAAAACCAAAACGACCCCATTGTTCAAGCCACCCTTTACCAAGAGTAAGACACCAAAAAAAAGGCCGAGAAGAGGTGGAAAGAGCCTGAGCATGGAAGCAAAAAGCATGAGAAATGCCAGCAGAGTGATAAATCCATCAGAAAATAGCCAATAACTCGTCCTCTCTAAGGACCCCAGCCTTTGCCAAACCATCAGCATCACTATTGGCAGCTCGAGGTATCTTCCGGATTTTCCATCGTTCAATTCTCCTTTTAAGAGCCTCAATATGTAGGACAATTTTCCTAAGCCTCCATGGTGCTGTATCCGGATTAGTAGTCCACTTCATGGCATTGCTAGAGTCGGTCTCAATGATCAAAGACGCCAAGTTCGCCCATCTGGAAGCGCCAAAGATGGCAAAAGCTTCTTTTATGGCAAGAAGTTCTGCTTCATTAGCATCCACAATCCCAACAGATTTAGAGAACCTAACTTTAGTATCACCATTGTGGTCCCTCAAGACTCCACCAATTCCAGCACAACCAGGATTCCCTTTAGAAGAGCCGTCAACATTGAATTTCAAACAACCACTCTCTGGCTTTTGCCAATTAATAAGAGGGGCTGTAGTAGCTCTGACACTTCTATTAGAATTAGCAAGGTTTGGAAAACGAAATAGGTCGTCGAAACTCTGAGATTGGTCAGGCCATTTTGCCATAATCCACCAAGCAAGTCTAAGTTTCATCACGTCAAAGACTTGCTCAACGTCAACCAATTTGCCATTGAAAACGACATCATTTCGGTGAAGCCAAAGAGACCAAATGACAGCAAAGAAAGTCATATGCCAAACCTCCACATTACCATGCTGGACCCAAAGACCATTCCACGAACATATGAAAGCAATGGGGTCGCCAGGGGCAGACCAACGCACACCCCACATCATACAGCAAAAGCTCCACAGACGCCAAGCAACAAGACATTGAAAGAAAAGATGGTTAACAGTCTCGACATCCTTATTACAAAAAGCACAAGTTGCATTTTCCCATTGAATTATTCCTCTACTTGCCAACTCTGCCTTCACCGGAGCTCTCCCTTTCATAATTTGCCATGCCAAGACTTCCACTTTAGGGGGTGCAAGGCCTTCCCAAATAAGTCTCCAATGTCGATTAATCTCCCTATTCCCATCATAAAGAGCTTTACAAAAGGATTGGGTTTTATATGCCCCGCTTGGAGTGAATTTCCAAATTAATTTGTCTTGAAGATTGGGACAAGGAAAATTCTCCTTAAGCAAACTCATCAGTCTTTCCCATTGGTCACGTTCCCAATCAAAAACATCTCTTCTTAACTCAATGCTCCATTCCCACCCTCTGCTGTTATAGCATCCAAACTCAGAGACTCTCCCTTTTTTATTAGCTGCAAGAGCATAGATTCTTGGGAAGGCGTCTTTTAAAACCACATTTCCGAGCCAAGCTTCAGTCCAGAATTTAATATATTCTCCATTCCCCAAGCAATAGCCTATAGCAGTGGATATAAGAGAAGAAAATCTATTATTTTCATGCAAAGGCTGGAGAATATTCCACCACAACCTTGAACATTGTCGAGAGTTGCCATAACCAGGAATAAGATCACTATGGTTAAGACAATTTTTCTCCACCACCACCCGTCTCCAAAGAGATTTTTTCTCCTCAGCAAACCTCCAAATCCACTTATTAAGAAGCGCTCGGTTTCGAACTTCTAAGTCAGCGATCCCGAGTCCTCCAAGAGCCTTAGGTTGACAAATAGATTTCCAATCCACATAGTGCACCTTCCTTCTCTCAGCAGCGCCACACCAAAGAAAACGCCTTTGAATTTTGTCAAGTTCCAATTTGACAGAGTGAGGCATAGCAAACAGAGACATAAAATAAGTGGGAAGGTTGGAGAGGACAGATTTGATAAGGGTGACTCTACCTCCAGTAGATAAATAAGATCCCCTCCAATTTTCAAGTTTATCTCTGAAGTTCTGAACCACAGGTTTCCAAATAGCAATAGACGAATTCCTAGCTCCCAGAGGAAGACCAAGATAGCTGCAAGGGAAGGAGCCAGTCTTACACCTGATAGATTCAGCCCACGTCTGAAGAAGTAGTTGCTCAATATTTATCCCAAAAAGACTACTCTTAGAAAAGTTAATATTCAGTCCAGACAATAGATGGAAACACTTAAGAATTCTTTTGACATTCAAAATTTGATCTAAATCAGCTTCACAAAAAATAAGTGTGTCATCAGCATATTGAATGTGAGAAATCCTCAGGTTGTTGCTCCTTAGTTTATTGTGATAACTTATATCCTTAGTTTATTTTGTTCGATCATTTTATGCATTTAGAAATTAGTGCATCGTTTTTTTAAAAAGAATCATGTGCATTGAAAATCCCGATGATAGGGGATCGAAGAGGACCTCGTGATTACGAGGACTTCAATGGTTCTCTTAGGTGAGGGTTTTTCGAGATAACCTTATCGGGATTCCGATCGGGCCTCGGAAGGCTTCAATATAGATTTCCGTCTATTTTAAAAAAAATGTTCAATTTAACTCAGTCCTTTTCGAACTTATTTTTTCTTTAAATTAAAATTTATCTTTGGCAAATTATTTATTTTAATATTTTCGGAAATTCTCAATTTGGTTATTCAACATTGGGAACTTTCTAACCAAGTTTAAATACGGATCTCATTAAATCAAATTTTCTTTAAAGGTGAATTAACCCATAGCAAAAGGAGTATTACTCCGACATTGTAACTTTTAGTTTCTAAATTATTCTCTTCTTCTTGAAAACATTTTGTCATTAACCCTAAAATTGATTTTCAAAAGACTTTTGTGGTACCGATTTTCGGACGTTTCGGGGGTGCTAATCCTTCCTCGAACATAACCGACTCCCGAACCCAAAATCTGTTTTCATAGACCAATACCTGTTTGACCTAAGGTAATCTTTGTAGATTATGTTAGGTTAAATGGAGTCAAAATAGGTGGCTAACCTACCTAAACCAAATGGTTAGTGACGACTCTTTTTCTTATTTTCTCGTTCTCAAATCTTTCTATATTTCGCCAAATTTCTCGTCGGACAGCTCTTTAGACGTTTCGACATATATCATTTTGATTCATTTCATGGCTAAAGTGTATAAAACCCTTTCATTCAAATTCGTGGATTAAATTAAGACATTAAATTATGTTCCAAAAAAAGTTAAGCTCATAATTTGACTTGTTATCATCATCAATCAAGTCTCTTTAACGAATCTAATGCTCTTAATTATCATGGGCTTAGTTTGACTCTTTTCTAACCCCACTTTTAACAACCAAATCAAGATTATTCAAGAACCAACAACTAGCTAATGATAGTGTCAAAATTACGAGGACAAAGGGAAATTGTAGTTGGGGCATTGATTTTGTTTGTGTTATTATATGAATGAATAATTTTCTTTTCCCCAACTTTGTAAGGCAGAGAGAGTTGGATCTCAACACGTCTTTTGATAAGTTGTGGGTATTGTGATTTGTGGGGTTGGCCTCGTTTTCTTGCAAGGAAATGACTCGTGAAGCAATGTCCCTTTTTGAGTGTCCTAATGATGTCTTCCCCCTTTTTTCTTCAAATATTATGCAACCCCAAATTTTAGAAATTACTAATAAAATATAAATAATTATTATTTAAAAAAGGAAAAAGTGAAATGAAAGGTCTCTGACCGATCTTTTCTTCCAAACATGCAATTCAATCAGCGTCCCATACGTTTACATAAAACATATATACGTACACAAAAACACATGAGCAAAAACCCCAGCTAGTAAACTCAAAAAAGGCTAAAAGGTAAAAGTAAAACAGATCTAATTAAGTCTTTCATTTTTACTTCAATGATCAAAAGGCTGTGTTTGGCACTGTGTATAGCAATTTTCTTTGGATGCCTACCATTGAAATTCACTAGCAAACAAAACAGTAGCTGACAAAATCAGACAGACAAGATGGTAAGAAGAAAGAAAGGAAAAAAAAATGGGTGGTTTCGTCGAGCTCCAAAACAAAACAAAACCCTAAAACTAGAGATATTGTGGGCTGTCAAGTTGTATTTGTAATATTTGGAAAACGAAGGAAAACTGCCATTGCTGTTGAGAAACCGCCTGGTGTCGGGGTGGTAGGGAGAAACTGCCCGCGGTTTTCTCTTTTCTCCACCATTTCCCTTTCACTTCTTTCATGCTATTGTGCCTCTCGTGGATGTGTCATTGTCAAAGTATATATTATAGATATTTATAGTTGGTTTTCGTCCCTTCTATTCATTTAATTATATTAGTTTCTAATTAATCTCTCTTTGTTATAATTAATGCATACCGATATTAGTTGTTCTTAATTAACACCGATGTGATCTACTAAGTTGTTGGAGACAGATACACGTCTAGAATTATTAATGATACATTGTTTGAGATAACATGTATATATGGATCTCATAAACTCATAACATCGATGAAATCAATCTGCTAGTAAAGAATGTCAAAATTGGAAAAGATTAGGGAAGATCAAATAGTATTTCAAGACTTTTAATTACAATTAGGATTGTAATATATATTTACTCATAATATGTTCTTAATTTTTTTAGTTCTGACTGCGTCAAAATTGAGTTAGTTAACACGACACGCATCAGAATTATCGATGATGTTGATTGAGATATTATAATCTAAGCCATTCAATATAATGACTTGCTTATATAAAAATTGCTAATGATCAATATATATAGTATTTCAGGCTTTTACAATTTGATGATATTTAATATATATATATATATATATATTTGTTATAATATTAACATTAATTCTTTTTTTTTTCCAATTCTGATATAATCTAAACTGAGTTGTTTACACAATACGCATCAAGAATTATTATGAGCAACATATTGATTGAGATAATGCATAATAATGCATTCAATTTGATGATGTTTGTAGAGTTTCAATTCTCTAGCTATTAATAATGTATCTAAAAACCGGTAATAATTAATATTTATGCATTCTTTCAATATTCTTTCTTGCAATATATATATTTTTCCTCCATTTAAACAAATCCAACTTGACTCTTCTATATAGCCTGTTATCGATACATCCTATTTAATGGAAATTTCCATGTTGGCAAAAGTTATTTTAATAGAGTTAATAACACATGGGTCATTATTTGTTTTGTAGGATTAATTAACGGGTATCTTTTAGAATGAGATAAAAAAATTAAATAAATAAAAAAAACCAAAGTCCATTAATCTGCCCTTTTATGCTTTGTTTTTTTGTGATATAGGCATATATATACTAGGAATAAAGCATTCTTGACAATTAAGTTTGTTTTAGATTACTATGATAGCTCACATTGTAAAGGAAGTTTAAGTCCAAATCAACACTAATCAAAGAAGTTAATCTTAAACTGATAGCAATGCGATGCATGTCTTGAACGAAAAATGCCAGTAAACAATAACTACGTACACACAAAGAGCATTGCTTGATTAATTAATTAATTCCTATTTTTATCATATATATATTGATTGTTGCTCTCATTTCAAGCAATCATATTATTGGACATTACATGATGAACTGAATATCTATATATATATATATATATATATATATATATATATATATACACACACACACACAGAAAATAACAATTCTTCAAAACAAGATATATAGAAAATAATAAAAGTAATTCGTAGTAAAAGTGAAATGCCTTTTTGATTTATATGTTTCATCCGTGATGATATTTTGACGGATTGGTTGTCGACCAAAACAAAAACATCTTTTCCTTTGCTCACCAACACAAACACACAAATTCTATTGTTTTCTCTTGTTTTTATTTGGCTCCAATATTGGAATTTTTAATATAAAAATATTTGTTCATAAAAATTTTATTCAATTAATTAATTAAGCTGATCTGAATTAATTCAATTAAAACTCATTTTCTAGTAATAAAATGACTCCCTGAAGATAGAATACCGAAAAAGAAAAGAGAATAATATGGGGAAGGTTAATTGGGTTGGTTTACTTTAATTTCTTATTTTAGGATTTCCAAAGTCCGCCGTTTGATTTGGTAGGGACTCGGGAGAATGGTATGGACGGATCTGGGGCCGGGGACTCCGTACAGTTGATACGTGACGTGAGGACATTAGACACGTGTCATCGTTACAATTTCACGTGCTCAACTATAATAGGGGACGATCTCTAATCTCTCTAATCGAATCCAAGTCTCTTCCTTTGTGCATTATTATTAATTATTGCTGCTTAAAGCTTAATTCACTCTCTCCTCTCGGCTCTCTCTCCTAAACATAATCAAATCTAAGCGGTCCCCTTAATCTGAATGGCTCTAAATATAATTAAATATGAGCAACTCGCTTAAATTGAATGACTGTATAAAGATTTGAACTCTTAACAGTGTTAAATATTAGAGATATAAATACTATTTAAATCAGAGTAAAAAAAATCAAATCTGCTCACTTTTCTCCCTTTCCTTTTTTATTTCTTTTCTTTTCATTTTTCTTTCGATAATTAACCAAAGAAAATTCACGTACCTTCATAAATTTCGTTATTTTCATAATTGAATGTTCATCATTATTATATGTTCAATCATTCGGCACGTAGAAGAACTCTCCGGCTGCTAACAAAGTAGGAATATGAATGCGAAGGGGTCCCATCCCCCGCTCCATGCATTAAGCTTTTCACTATTTACATGCATGCTACTAATATATAGTTATTAATGGGATAATAAAAAAGAAATTAACCCAATATTATGAAGTTATTGGTAGACGTTAAAGGTTAGGGCTTGGGCACTAATATTCTTCAATACCCAAATATATATAAAACAATACAATAAATAGTAAGAAAATAATAATTGCATATAATTTTTCTTTTGGATGAATAACTACATATAATGTTGAAATATTAAAAACTGGAACATAAAATATATAAGTGATATTCAAATCTTGTATTATACATTTTTTTTTTAATTTGCTTCTTCCAATATCTTCTATGAACTCAAAATTCTCCACATGCTACATATTTAATTACTTATCTTTTTACTCGATCCTCTTGCTCATAAACATATTCTAGCTAATTAAATACGCGTATATATAGCACGTGGCTGATCAGATATTTTATGGGTTTAGATTAAATTAGATGACCAACATAACCTTAATTATTCATTGCATTAAAACTCTTAACCTATGCTTTACAGTTAAGAGTTTGTACTTTATAGGTAATTAGGAAACAAAAGTATGGTGGTCGTCCCACATTTTCATGCAGGCATTTGGGGGGGGGGGGGGGGGGGGGGGGGGGGGGGGGGTTATATATTCGTTTTATTTTTATAGTACAAAATCTCTTTATCCTTAAAATCATCTTTCTTCGTTTCCCCTCACAGAAAACAGGATTAAAAGTACAACACGTTTGGGGCTTTGATTAAGAAAAATGAGCATAACCCTTGACAAGGCAGTCACAGGAAAAAGTGAAAAATAATTAACCAGATCATGATGTTGATGTTGGGCACTTTGGTGAGAAATATATAATTTGGATGATTAGAAATAATTACAATCGCCCATCTTGTCGGGTTTATCCTCCAATTATAAGCGGATTCATCCGTGTTGAAAGTTCCATTCAAAATGACAATTTTGTTTCATCAACTTCTTTTGATCAACAGCAGCTAGCGGCACACAGATTCATTGTATTGGTTATTTAAGAAGTAAATTTCTTCATTCTCTAAATCAAAACTTTATAAGTTCAAAAAAGTTGAACTTAAATGGAATAATTAAGAAGTCAGGAGTCAAAAATGGAACTGAAATAAAAAGTATGGAACCTCTCGAGTGAAATTTACTTACCTGTCACTACTCTTGATCTGTTCCCAATTAAGTACTTGTGTTTAGCTACAATTTGGTTGATGTTTACGTTTGTCAATTGTTCTCTCCTACAGTCCTACTCTCTAGATCTCCTCCTATATTTATTTATATAGCAGATTCTGCTAGCTGCTGGTGTTATTATTTTACCATAATTATATACTGTACATTATAAATGTGCAAATACTCTTCCATACCTCCAAAAACATAAATATATTAGTATATTGCGCAATGGCATTGGCTCCAGGTTTCGAAAACCACAACAGGAATTCCTGTTTTGCCTAATACTTACATATGTTATACTTACATTTATATATTTTAATGACTATATATTTCTTCTTATGGTTCCAATTCCAATAGAAAAACTTGCAGGATTTATTCTTCTGAAGAGTCAAACATGAAACACGGTGATGTACCAGTACCGCCATTTCGCAGGTTCAGATTCATTGCTGCCATATTCGTACTAATCTGGCAGCTTAATTAATTGCTGCTAATCCCTACTTATAATTTTCGATATTGACAAGAAATTTTTTATCATCACGTTAACAAGGAAGTTGTGGAACAGCGGCCATATTCGCTCTCCTTACCTTATCCGAACATTTATCTCAACAATGATAGACATGAATGATCCCCGACCGACTTAATGAGTAGGTTCGAATCCCCTTCCTCTAGATAGAAATGAATGAAAGAATCGATTTGGTGAATTAATAGCTTGGGATAAATGCCCCTCATGTAATGCCAAACCCGGTAGACCAGATCAGCCTAATATAAACACCAGACATATTGACTGTGGACTATGGAGTCTATGCTATTCTGCTATATTCATGCGCTGGTTAAAGCCAAATGCGTCAGCCAAAGTAGTCCCTTTAAGAAAAAAGTTCACTTGCAGTTTATATATTGATCATCAGGTTCCTAATCATGTAAAAGGAATCTCATTGTTAATTAAGCCAGATGATTAGGATTAGAAACTATATATAAGATGGGATAGATGTCACCATTCCTTTATTGTTCTAAAATGAGAAAACATACGCACATATGCTAGATGTATAGCATTAATAGCTTACTAGTTGTCATCGTATATATGGGATTGAGTGAAAGAAATTTAATATCCATTAAATAAAATATTGGATTCGAATCTTGTGAATAGAAAAAATAGATTTTATAGGATTTTGTCATTTGGAATCTGACGTTATTCGACTTTAGATTATTTGAACCCAATATAGCTACTAAATATTGGTAGATTTATACCAAAAAAAGGAAAAAGCTTACAAGTAGTTATTTATTTTATGTTGTAATTTAAACGAGCTGGGGTAGATAATACCAAAATTAGTGGTAAGAAAAAGTTAGCATAGAACAAAACAGGCCCACCAACTAATTTTGAATTTGTGAGCTAAGCCAAATAAATTCTAGAGGCAGAAAGGAAATGGGACCCAACTCAGCAAATTTTTCTCTGTGTGTGTGTGAGAGAGAGAGAGGAGGAGGAAGCTGGTTTTTATGTTCATATGGATAGCCAAAGGGCAAAAAATATTAACATAGTAGTCTTTTAAGTATACAAAGAACCTGACAGGGCCTATGATGTTAACTCCATCCTTTTCGGTTCAGACAGATATGTGGGTCAAAGTTTTCAGAGGAATTTACTGATTTAAATATTAAGTTTTTTTGATTGGAGAGATTTCGGTGAAAAAGACATGAAATCACCACCCCCTCATGGAAAGAGAGTGTGAGTAAGGAAAAACACAAAAAAAAGGCAGATTCCATTTCAATCTTAGGCCTCTATGGGTCTAAAAAATATACAACATAATTCATACTTTAATCATATATTCAATATATATTTTTTATATTCAACCATACTTCTCCTTTTTAATGTGTGTAGCTATAAATTCTTCAACTTGGTGCACTTTCATTTTATCAAGGCATCTCCTAATAATAGCATTCCCGAGAGAAAAGGAGATCAAGAAAAGAAAAAGAAAGAAAGAGAGAAAAAGAAAAAAAGGAGATGGAGATTAATGATCAACAAGGTTTCTTAGAGGAATTATTAGCTCTAAGAAGAGACAGTTGGGACACAACAATTCCAACAGAAATGAGTGAGATTTTCTCTAGTGGCTGGAACTTTGATAGCTTTGATGAGAACCCAGCTGCAGCTAGCTTTCTTCCAAATTCTTTCTGCCAGGAATTCCCAGTGCCTTTTGAGCAAGACTCCAATTACAACTTCAATGAAATCTACTGTCCATTTGGTGACGAATTCTCTGCACCTCAAGTTACAGATTCACCAAACAACACTTTTGATACCCCACCATTTCCCGTTCAAGAAGATTACAGTTTGAATATGGTGGAGGAAGAAGAATCAGGCTTCCTTGCTGACGAACTTCACAAGCTGGATGTCCAAGCCACTTGCAAAGCTGAGCCTATTCAATCACCTGAAGCACCAGTTTTCAACATTGGAACCTGTTTAGACCGCAAGAATCGAGCTAAGAAGCTGGAAGGGCAGCCATCAAAGAATCTAATGGCAGAGAGAAGGAGAAGAAAGAGGCTAAATGACCGGCTTTCGATGTTAAGATCAATTGTTCCCAAGATAAGCAAGGTAAAATAGCAATGAGAACTCCTACTAAAATTTTCCTTCAGCAAAATGCAAGTTCCTACAGTGGGCTAATCTGGTTTTTGTGTCCGTTGCACTTTAACAGATGGACAGAACATCCATCCTTGGAGATACTATAGACTACATGAAAGAGCTCCTTGAAAGGATCAAAAGTTTGCAGGAAGAAATTGAAGCTGGTTCAAATGAGTTAAACATGACTCACATTTTCAAGGATGTAAAACCAAATGAAATCTTAGTCAGAAATACACCAAAGGTATAAGATTCTGCACCATATCTCAGAACTTTTTAGGTCTTATTTCAAATGCCCAAATCCTGAATTAAATTCATATGTACCTGTTTCTTGCAGTTTGAGGTGGAAAGAAGAAATGTGGATACAAGGATTGAGATTTGTTGCACAGGGAAGCCAGGATTGTTGTTATCAACAGTAACAACCTTGGAAGCATTAGGCCTTGAGATTCAACAATGTGTTGTTAGCTGTTTCAATGATTTTGCAATGCAAGCATCTTGCTCAGAGGTAAACAAAAAAAATAAATAAATAAAATGCAGTTTTGTTTCTGAATTACTTCTCGTTATGGCTCTATAACTTCTAACTTGGAGTCTAACATACATTTTTGGTCCTCATTTGCAGGATTTGGAACAGAGAACATTAATGAGTTCTGAAGACATAAAGCAGGCACTCTTTAGAAATGCAGGCTATGGAGGAAGATGTTTGTAGGCACAAAAACAAAGAGACTACAAATGAAGCTAACTTCTGGTGAATTCTTGAGAGGTTCCAAAATTCTCTGTTATTTCAAGGAGCCTTTGAAGTGAAGGATTGCAGTAATTTTTTCCTTCTTAAATAAGTAAAAATTCTAGTCATCAGAGCTATGTAATAACTGCTTCAGTTGGAGATGTTCATGAATGCAAAATTCTTTGTTAGCTTTTCTTCCATTTTATTTCATCCAATATTCAGTGGCTTTTTGTGTTGTGGAATGTTTGAAGACTATTTGGCACACACAATATGCAAATGTCCAAAATAGCCTTGTGAAAATCAGTTATGGGCCTTTTAATATACATATATAAATTACCATTTTGTTAATCATCTGGAAAGAAAATTTGTTCCACAAAAGGTGAAAAGGTAATTACCTTCTCCTTTTGTTTTTTCTCCACCCCTTTTTAATTTTTATAATATACAGTATTTAGCAGGAAGGAGAAGGACAGTGAATTCTGCAGCTAAAACTACCTTGTTGGCCTTTTATATCACCAGAATCTGGTAGTCATATTTGCAAGTTATCAACTCCTTCTACAGAAGTGTAAATGGAAAACAAATGCCCATCCATGTACATGTACATGTACATGGAATCTTGGGGTTTTCTACTTTTCTTATCAAAAGATTTAAAGCAGATAACTGATGCAACACAAGGTAACAGCATCGTTGACAAAGGAGATTCACCTGCTGTAATAAAAGTTCATCTGCAGTAACTTACATAACAGGATCAATGTCTAGTCTACCCATTATTTTTACATAATCATTGAGATACTACAGCTAAATGATCTGCTGCCTTCCATACCTTTAGCCTTTATTTTGATTCCATGAGTTGATAATTGTCAGTTTCATCAGCATCAAAGCTTTGAATCACCAATAGGGTAGTGTTGCCTGTGTTAATGGCCCGGACTGAAGTATATTACATTAACACATTCTAAGGATATATTAGTCTGGGGTCGGATGTGACTACCGAATACAAGGAGGTTTATACCTAAAAAAAACAAAAGAGATTCAAGAGACTGGTCTATTTTTTCTTTCTGCTCCTGAATATCCCATGAATCTGATAGCTTTGGGTATCTAATTTACGAAGCTTAAGAAATCATCAAGAATTGCCATGATGCTTAGAGACTTCAGCAGCAAAGTCTCATGATTCTTCATGCAACGACAACTCTGTGGCATATAGGTTGACTTTTTAATGATTGTAGGTTAAAGATGCCCACGTTACATGACAGAATCACAGAATCACAGAACGACAAGAAGAAGAGTTCCAAAATGGACATCATTTGAGGTAAAGCTCAGCAGATCTTTTGGGATCTTGCAAGAAATTCTGTCTGGGAATGTGAGCCGAAACAGACCTGATTCAGAAGTGCAAAGCGGGCAAACAGAGCAAACACAAGCTAACAAAATAATGTAGCTTTGAAAACTTTAACCAAGAGTACAGTAGAGCAGGTCCTCAAAACTGAACAGATTAAGATCATTGCATGCCTTTTGTTTTTGAAGACCATAAAGCTAGTCGTAAAACAGTAAACAGAATAATAAGATATAGAACAATTCTTCTTTCGTTTTTATATTCTTAGGATAAAACTAACTGCTCTTTTGTACCAAGTTAAATCGGGTTGTCTTCTCTGAGACCTTATGCTTTGTCCCGTTTAGCATTTTTTAATAGAGAGGCAGTGATTGGAGCTTTGATATGACCCTCAACTCAATTTGCAAACTTGTGAAATTCCTTTGGATAAGACACAAGAAGATGGAAAACTAACTTTCTGAAAAGCCAAATAATGATGAAATTCCATTGCTAGAAGATAAAAGATCCCAACAGCGGGAAGAAGCTGAGACATTTCCTCAAAAGTCGACAGGAAATTTCTCAGATGTTTCGCAGGCACAGTATAAGTATATATATCCATGAATCTAGTGAAAAAATATTCATATAGAATAGAACTAAAGGAGAAAACTAATAGTAGTAACTAGTAAGAGTTCAAGAACCTGTAACAATTTCAACAACCCAAGTTTTCCAAATTCCTGGAAATGAAGTTTTTTCCATGAATATATTCTGATTCAATTCTTTAATTACAAAGCCTTCTCAAACTCCATTTTCTGTATATCAGTCGATCCTTTAATTACCTTGTGTCAAAATCCAAGACCATAGTTGTTCGTATATCACTTCATTAGCTTAGTTGATTGCACAAATGCTTCCATTCATTAGCTTAGCAATAAAGCAAAACCCGTGCTTATTGCTTCATATTACAATCTTGTTGGAATAATGTAAAAGATGTTGCCATGCCAGAAGAAGCTATATCCCATATATTCCGTTCTTTTGCACGGAAAAAGGATGAAGAAAAGATTGTGAACCACAAGAATAACACCATTTAGACCCCCTTTAATCAGTTGCGGTTCATCAAAGCCATGAAATTTTTTGATTCCTTTTCGTGCTTTTTCTGAGCAGCCAAACAGAGTAATCAACTTTATGAGGTGGTTCAGAAAATTGGGCCAAGAAGACCGGAAACAGTTTGGTGGTCAACAATGTTTTAGAGGCCCATCAGCTATGAAATAAACATGGCCCAACTCACCATTCTGTAGCAAATCACGAAAAGTTTTGATGCATATTTACATAATTCGAGTTTGATTAATTTGCTTTTGTGATGATGATTAAGAGGTAGTGGAGCAAAGATGGCAGCTTAGTTGACCGTTCAAGCACTAATAAACGTTTTAAGTACAGTAATTATATTTTAAGAGATTTGGTCCAAATCTTGGTGCGTTGATTCAAATTAAGGTAATTAAGTATGCACATAAGTCATGGACAAAAAGAAGTGCGTAACTTTTTAATGGATTTGCTATGAAACTCCAATTAAAATTTTGGTGGTTGAAAGATGAGCTAAAGCATTTCTCTCTTATTTATGGGTTTTTATGTTCTTATAATTAAGTTGTTACGGTTTGGATATTTCGTGCACAACACTTAAATTTGAATCCTAATATTGTAATTTTTCATCTTTTAGATTATCCTAATATAGATTGACGGCTTCGATTAACCTAGATGATTAAGTAATCTCTCCTATTCCCAGAGCTTTTTTTTTTTGACAAAATAATAAATTTTTTTCTGGGCCAACAGATTAATTAGTGGTTTAGTAGATAAATAAAATGCCATTCGTCCTTGTTGCTTCAGAAATGATTAAAGTCTATATTTTAAGTATTGACCTTTGAAAAAATATGAAAGCACCTCCACTAAAATTGAAATGTAAAAAACAAAAAAAAAATGTGATATTAGCTAGAAATCAAAACAGTAATAATTAAAAGACATAAACAATAATTAAATTAAGACAGAGGCCGTGCCTGCATGCTTGTACTTTGTGTAGAAACCATAAATAATGTTTAGGCCACTCATTTATTTTGTTAAGAAATAGATCATTACCCGTGTGGCATCCTTCATCAAGGTAATTAATAGAGCTAGGAATTAATCTCCGAGATTAATCTATGATGATTATGTCCATTAGTCTTTAATCTTTATTTGCTTTATGAAATTGTTGTGGAGCCATCCATGTTTCGATGTTCATGTGATTTTCTTAGCCTTTCGGCTGCTAGCAGCAAGTCTTGTCCTGGCAACCTAATAAGTGTGCCTTGACTGATTTGATATGGTTTTAGAGTAAATTCCTTTTAATTGGGACGAGAAATTCGAGATTCAAACTCTATTCTTTGAATAAAATCTTACACTAATCATAAAGTCGAACCCTCAAATGCTTTTCTTAATTAGATAAAGCATTGGGTTTAAATCTTGTAAATAAAATAAATAAGTTTAAGAGAATTTTTCTAGTTTGGAGTCCGACGTGGCTAAACTCCATATTAATTTGAGTCTAACGTAGTTACAGAATAAACGTTACTCTTATGAGCAAAGGTTTAACACAAACCACTGAGTCAATATATTGCTCTAGTGCATGTAAAACGAAGAACTCCCATTAAGCACCAAGATTGGCCTCGACTATTGTTCTGTAAGCAAACCCTGTTTTCCATACATCAAGAGGTTCTTATATATAGAAACTCCAAAAGCCAGGCAAAGTATGCTACTGGCCAGGGCTTGTCTCCACTTGGCAATTTCCTTTACTCCCGTTACATGTATAAATTCTCGATAAATCATTTCGTATTCCACTTTGGGTGGAAAGTGGAATGCAGAAGCAGCCGAGTTGATAGATAATTGGGCAATGAAAAAGACTAGGACCTAATTAATCTACACAAAGGAACGCAAATTCAAAGGTCACTGAAATATATATTTATATATATCATTATGCCATCTTTCTGTCTGAGATAAGATTATTAAGAGGGAAAAAAAAAGAACCACCATATCTGATCTTCACCTTGCAAATCAAGCTTTTTCTCTTCCACGGGAGGGACCCAGAAATTTATATTGATATTAAGTTTGTTAGAGGCGAGAGCGTGATGATGATGAAGGGATCGGGGCGAGGTGGATAAAGCAAAAAATTTTATACAAAAGAGCTTTCAAGCTGTAGAGCACACATATGAATGAACTGAGACAATCTGGCAGCAGAGTTTTTCAAAGGGTTTTGGTCTCGGTGTGCTGCTCGAAACGATGATTGTTGTTGAAGAAGAAATGACACAGAAAAGGTGACAAGAACTTGGAGAGATGCGTTGGTATAAAACTTATCAGGACATAATGGGAATGAAGAAATATTTATTCTAGAGGGAGATTGTGGTGGGGGCAAAAGCATCTTATGAATTTTGGGTCTTTAAAATTTATATATATATATATATATGCAGTGGAATTAGGTCTAGAAACTGTTTGACATGTGATAGGCAAAGCAGACAATTACCACTATTTTGCTATCACTCATTGATGGAAAGAAATAAACAAGAAAATATCCTTATCCAATGCCTATTGAGTTAATTGGAAAAAATTTAATTTTTTTTTAAGTCATATTCAAATCTTATAAATGAAGAAAACAAATTTAAAAGAATTTCTTTTCTTTGGAATTCAACATAACTTGATTACTTGATTAATTAGGGTTTAATGTGACAAAGAAGATAATTACCACTATTTTGATACTTCAAGAAAGAAATGAAAGAAATAAAAAGAGAAAATATCTTTCTCCAAGTGATGTTATAAGAGCAACAAAACTTTCATCCAATAACTCATGTTTATCCGATTGTAAATGTCAAAGCTTAAATTTATATCATTATTTCAGCCAAAAGCTAGCTTGCCATAATGTGGAACTTTGCCTCTCGGTTACCCAGAAAAAACAAGCATATATCGATCTCTAATTTCTAAATGCTTTGAAGTATATTCGATCGACGCTGTAGAGATTCAAGAAATGTGAGAGCTGGTAATTCTATATATGTTAATTTATAGGGAAAAATGTGCAGCAATAGCGAAGTGCAGAAGGGACCCGCAGTTTCCGTACTGGATCAAGTGCTACGTCCAAGATTAACGTGCCCCAACACTCAGCAACCCACCAGCCACCAACAACACTAAAATAGTCTATCAATTTCAATCAATTTTTTGACCAAATAAAACAACCCCACCCACTATGATCTGCTAGGAGAGAGTTTGCTCCATCCTTAGCGAGCCAGTGTTTGCTTTCTGCCATTCTTTTTTCACTTTACGTATCATTTTATTGCATGAGGGAGGAAGCAGGGAAGGATGGAGAATAGTGGAGGATCGTCGTCGAGTAGGCCATCCATAGGTTTTCCTCTCGGTTTAGCACTTCTTTTGATCTTATTATTCTGCATAAGCGGGGTTCTTTTTTGCTACCTAAAGTGGCACCAGATTCGAGCCCTCATCCTCCAATCTTCCGACGATGATCAGGAGGACGACGACGACGAGGATTCTCAATCAGATATCAATCACTCAGCGGACGTGGAAGCCGCTTCTCCTGCCATGGTAATATATTCTTGTTTGCAGTTGTTGCTTATTATTAAGCAAAAACCACTTGTTGGTATACTTATATTTGAAAATTTTGAAAACAGAAGCCAAGGCAAAAGATTGTAGGGCAGAGTCTACCGGTTTTGATGCCAGGGGATCAGGTTCCAAGGTTCATAGCAATGGCTTGTCCATGCGAGCCAGCTATAATGGAAAAGATTACGATAAAAGTACAGAAGCCTCCAACCGATCTTCGTGTGCCGTTTTATTACTCGTAAACTTCACTTATTACAAAAAAATTTTCATGTTCCTTGCTGTTTACTTGCCACTGATCGATCCACTGTTCCTATTGAAGATTATACAGGATATTGTATATATTATTCTTGTGATTAGATCATTAAGAACTGGAGAGAATCACCTCCACGTACTTAGTGCCAAAATCCAAACATCCATTAAACTAATTAATGTTGGGATGCAAATTGCATCAGTAATGCTTGAAACAAAGTAAAGATGTAAATATTCTTTTCTGTTAATGCAGATAGCTAGTTTTCCTCTACTGGTTTCCTGCTTTTGTTCTCACCAGCAACGGCAATTAGCTTTATCATCTGGAAGGATCAGGCATCCAGCTGGCTTAAGCTGGTAAAGATCATGACGCCATTTTTTCTTGCCTTCATTTGGTCGGTAGTCCGAAGGATTGTGGCATCATATATAGCTAGCGCTAAATGCTACTTATAAAGGACATTTGAATTTTTAATATGTCCAAAACAAAAGCGACTTCTATGGAATAGTAAATAATAAAAAACGAAAAGAAAGTTATCAGACTGGTTCTTTCTTTACTCATTTCCATCCCTCCATCCCCAGCCGAAAAAAGGCTTAAGGCAAAACCAAGCCGAACAGTGAAAAGTTGGCCCGAGAACAGGCCCACCAAGCTAAGATGACCATGCGTAAAGGATCTCTCAAGCCCATTTGGTCACGAGGTTGATGAGAAAGATGATGAATTCACCCATTGACACGATTTGATTTTAAGTCTCAGATTAGCCTAGCTAGGTACCATCCAGAGTTCGACTCTTCTAGCCCAAACCCCAAAGCCCTTCATTGTTAGTTTGTTACAAAATAAAAAAGAAAGAAGAATCTTAAAATCAATTCATGTTCGACCTCTATCTCTTGGTCTAATAACCAATGAGGTTAGAGAGGTCACCAAGGCAGGGATTCGATCCCACCATCCCCTCTTCCCTAGGTCTTATTACCCTCAATTGTATAAAAAATATCAAGCCATGTTCAACAAAGGTCGAAGAGAGGACGGGTACGTGCCTTCAATAGGTAAGAAAATGATTTTCTTTGTCAATTGGGTTTGATTCACTCGTTACAAAATGTATTTTGCAAATCATAATTATGAGAATCAGACGTAAAAATTAAGTCCAAAATTCAGTAACTACAAAGTCTGTACTAACAAAAAAACCCACCATGCATGAAGAGTTTACAGGCATACCTTCAAATTATTATTATTATAAAAGGAATTACTTTACTGAATTAAATTCTCATAAAACACTTCCACATGATAGTTCGATCATTCAAAAGGAAGAGTTGAAATCAAACGGTTCAGAGTCACGTTGAAATCAAAGGATGTCGAAATTTCAGCGAACAAGCAAAGGCAAAAACAATAAATATTTTCAGAGTGTTGCTCTCAGAACAATAATATCAAATCCTGCCTTGACTCGTGTGCTTGCCAGGCATGGATGGGGGGCTGAGGGCTGACTTACAATAAACACCGTGTGAGAACAAACATTTCTAACTTCAACGGTTTGAAAAATAATAATAACTTTTTTTTAAAGAAAATTTCTAGAATCAGACAGGTCCCATTCCATACATTTTTGTTTTTTCTTTTGGTTTCTTTTTATTATTATTACGTCATTAATTAAAATTTTGGGAGACCGAACAAAAACCCACGAGAGGCTTGCTTAAGAGGCCCAACAACCTTAACGTCTACCTGGCCTTATGGGAATCGTGGTCCTCTCCTCTCGTTGACCATCCTACGAGGCTTCAAATTAAAATAAAATAAAATAATCCATAGATTCTTGTTTGTTTCACGGTTAAGGTTTAATATTTTTGTTACGAAGTACACCATCATTTTTCCTTCCTAAGACAAAATCCCGAAGTATCTGCTAAAACATAGGGCATTCAAACTAAGAGAGTAAATATCATCATTGTCTCTATAATTTTGTTTAAATTCTATTTTGGTCACATATTTTAAAATATTCTATTTTAATCTTTACATTTTGAAAGTTAAATCATTTTAATCCTTAGTGGAAAAGAAAACTAGAACAAATTATAAGGTTCTAGGCCAAGATGCTCCTATAGCATCAACTAATAGGAGAGATGAAAGGCTTTGGGGATGTTCTCTAAAGACATGAAGTTCGAAATCTAGATTATCAAAGTAAGTTGTCATCCAATCAACACATGTGTTCGCCTCTTTATGAATATGCAATATCGAGCAACTCCAGTCTCTAGTATTTTTTTTAGTTTTTAAGTGTCAATTTATGACATATGTGCAATTATGATACTAATTTTTTAGGTGAAATTTATTTACTTATAACTTTAAAATATATATTAATATTGAAAAAAAGTAAAAATATTTAATAAAAAATTAATGGAAGTACTAAAAATAGTTTAATTATCAAACTATAGTAACCAAAATAGAATATTTTAAATTATGCTGAAATCTCAAATTAAAGTTAAAACTTTCGTGAAAATTCTCAATTTTGTTCCAGATCTTTTAATTTTGTTAAATAAGGGTCAAGTGTTCTCAACTTTGGCCAAATAAGGACATCATAAAAAAACTACTAAAATCTAGTTGTCAAGTAATATAATTAAGAAAAAAAAAACCCAAAAAGGATAAAACATTTTGATTTGAAGAAAAAAACCTCATTTTCATTCAAACATTTTGTACGATTAATATCAATTATGGAAATATAAAATTTTCATTAAACCCTTATTTGACCCAAATTCAAAACGTTGAATCTTTAATTGACCAAATTAAAAGGTTAAGGATCAAATTGAGACAATTTGTAAACATTGAGTCTTGAATTGACAAAATTAAAAGTTTTGTCTCAAATCAAGATTTTCAATAAAGTTTTGACCCTTAATTGGGATTTTAGCCTTTAAATTATAAGAATCAAAACAATTTAACTTTCAAATTATAAGGATCAAAATATAACATTCTAAACTATAGAAACCAAAAATTAGAACTTGAGTTAAACTTTAGGGATAATTTGTCGTATTTACTCAAACTAAAACTTTCGTTTTTCTTTAAAGATAATACAATAACTTTTCGTTACATTAAATAAATCTCTTACATACAAATATCTATTAGAAAATTATTGAACAAACAAATAAACTTAACTAATACAAACTAAGAAACAAACAAACCAAACTAATATATAAATTAGACAAAAGTCACACATGATTACACATTTTAAGACTTGAACTTGAGACTTCTAGTCTTATGGATGATACACCTACCACTTCAATTAGAGTTCGAGGGCCAAACAAAAATTTAATTTTCTTCTCCGAAAATAATTAAAAGGAAACATGTTTCAAAAAATAAGACAAGAAAAACTTCCCGATAATTTAAAATGTTTCAATGTTTTTTATGATGGATAAAAAAGGTGAAAATGGTGTGTTCCTATTTCTAACTTGATTTTGTGTTACAAAGTGTATTGTATATATACAAGTCTAGCTAGACAAATATGATAATTACAAATTACAACATCATAACCTAATTTTACTCTTAGTCAATAGCATAGTTTTAATGAAGATTTTTCAAATCATTCTGTTAAAGTTTAGCCTAGTGATTGACTTGCTTTGACTTTTGACTTTTGCTTGATTGATTTTTCAGATCAATTGTTGAAGTTTAGCTTGGTAATTGATTTGTTTTGACTTGTAACTTTAACTTGATTGAGATGATGATACTCTTACAATGGAGAGAAAATTAGTAGTAAATCATCAAAATAACTGTCTATATTAATTAAACATGTCTAATTAGTTAGTTCATATGGATTTGTGAAAGACGTAAAATTTTCAAGTTTATGATATTATATCTTAATATCGCATAGGAGAGTTGTAAAAAGGGAACTCCTTAAGAGCATAAGTAAGAATATTAAACTCGAGATTTCTCTCAAGTGATTTTTACCTCTAGTTGTATTGATCAAAGAGGGAATTTATTTTTAGAAACTATTCTAACAAAGGTTAAAGGAATGACGATAAAGAATTAACGAGGCCTTAGCCTATGGAATTAAAACATTAATCAAGAAATAACTAACCCTTGGGAAGCCCATGGATACATTTCTAACCCAATGTTTTTTTATCTTCCCCACAAATAAGAGTTTAGATCCTAGGAAAATCAAACTATCAACTTCACTTTTTCCTCCCTCTCCCACTCACAAAGTGCATGATGCCTCACAAATTTTATCACTAATTTATAATTAATACCGATTTCATAGGAAGATTTCATTACTCCAGCCAAAGGAACTTCACATAAGAGGATTAATTAAGAATTTAACAAAGAAAAGAAAGGAGAGGCATTTGCATGTTTAACCTAATGATACAGGATAAGCAACATGATCATAATGATTGATGGCGTGCGAATGACGTGGAGGAAATCACAACGAGAGATATTGATGATGATGATGACGACCACGATTATTATGCTGAGTAAACATGTAGATGATATTACCCTATGTATGCATGGATTAAGGGCAAAGCGTGCAACCCCTAGTGGCAGTTAATGATGGTTACTAAATCCTTTCCCCTTCCTTAAAATAATAATAATAATATTCTCAGTAAAAAAGAAAAAAGAAAAAAGAATGTCCCCTTCAATTAAAATCGCTTCAACTCTCCCTCCCACATAATCACCCCGACGCGCGTGCTTCGCATTTCCCCGCTCTCCTTTACCACGGATATGACGAGGCAGAGTACTTTTCTCCTTTGGGCTATAATTCCCCAGCTTCCTCGTCCTTGATTGGTACGTGCATTGGAACACCGAGCTGTGTCGCGTGAGGAATAAGAGAGAGGTAGTGCAGGAAGTTATATGTCACCTTCTGTAGCCGGCAATCCAAAATTAAAAGCCGCTTTCTTGTCCCCCAACACATCATATCGCTTCACTCTGTTTTTCTTTGTCCCCCCTCTCTCAATCCTCTCCCTCCCAACTTAATGCATTCCCTACGTAACTTACACTCCAGTATTTTCCTCCCTCGAATTCTTTTCTTTTCTTCAATTAATCTCTACTACCCAAGTTTATATCATTTATACGACGTAAATTGACATTCTTTTATATGATAGTAATCACATTAAATTTTAATTATTCTAAAATTAAATAGTATTAGATCCTAAATAAGAGATTTAAAATCAGATGAATCCATTTATCATTTGTCTAACACAATTTTTAAGATTGAATAAATCTTATGTTAAGTTTTTTTTTTTCATCATATAAATTGGGTTTATTGAATTTCAAAAGAGATAATATATTAATGACGGAATTCTTATATATATAGATAAATATTTATTTATTATCAATCATAAGTTATTTTTTTCCATATGTTCATTTTATTTTTGCAATAAACTTTTTAAAGTGGCACTTTAAGAAACAACTTTTATTAATAAGAGAATCAACAATCAACACTGAAAACAAACCTAAATAAAAACAGCGAATAAATGGGTATGGGCAGTAAGAGAAAATAAGACAATAGAATACATGCATAGAAATGTCTAAAGAAATATGCTATAAGTACTTATGTATATAAGGGGAATCAATAGGCCATTATTTAGCCCCAAATCAAGGGGCTGTGATTCAATGCATACCTCTTTTGATGAAACCGGTGGGACCCAAAACATGTGACAAATAGTTGGTGGGAAATGGGATCCACTTGAGGGATCATATTTCATGTGAGTGGAGGGTATATATATGTGCCCATATAGGTATAATTCTTCTTAAATAAGGAAGTTTAAATGTGAGATCAACATTAGTAAGTTCTTGCAATGTAACATGGCAATGGGGTTGTTGCAAATGGAGAAAGGAATCTCATCCCCATTTGTTAAAATAGAAAGAATGGGATGAGCAATGAGTGGGGTGGTTGAACTTGTTATATCTAGCTAAACAAGACCCCATGTGTTTTTCTTATGCTTCTCATCATCACTTTGAAAAAATTTTCCCAATGCTTTCTTTCTTGGCAAGAATGTCTTAACATAGTGAAGAATTATAATGTAAGAAGAGAAGAAAAAATCATGATTGACTAACGCGTATTGGATTGAGTTGAAGGAGTTTGATATCCTTTAAATAAGATTTCATATTCAAATCTTATGAACAAATAGTTTTAAAATAGTTTTTTTTTTCATGTTAGTGTTTGACGTGACTTACTTCTTAAATCATGATCGTGTATGGTATGGAAAGGGTATCACATTATCTTCTTGCTGTAAATTTAATCAGTATCTTATATTAATATGCAACATCATCAGGTGTCACGAATTGAGTAATTAATTTCTTTTTTGTTTCCTATCCGGTATCAAGAGCTTCGCTCTGACTAATCTGAATTCGATCCACGTCGCGCGTCTCGATATGGTGGGTGAGTCTCCCAACGAGAACAGTTGCGTACGTAAGGTCTTGAACCCGAGACTTGATTAAACTGAAACAAGTCGCTTATCACTCGATCCAACTCCACATTAGTGAATAATTAATTATTGAAATGATGACATTAGAAAGAAGAAAAAAAATGTAATTGGCTGCCCCGAAAAATAATACAATTTGAAAAATATAATAATCCTGGTGGAGTAGGGGTAAATTGGTCTGTTGGTCATGGTCTCCCCCCCGTATTCATGTATGGGGGAATAGGCCGGGGAATTGAGTGACCACCCTCCTACGGGTCTAATCGGGGCTGTATCTTGAGCTGCATTATGGGGGAAAACGACAGTGGAGGGCAGTGATTTCGGACACGTCCCAGTTTCTTTGATTGACGGGGATGCCATTGCGAAAAGACAACTTTGCCACTGTTTTGTTTTTAAAAAAAATGTTTGATATACTTAGCGATGATGAAAAATCATAAATTAAAAAAAAAAAAAGCAAAAAAAAAACCGTGTACGGGCATTTGCATGTGTAAGGCTCGCTCTCGGCACGAAATATGCAGGTGGTTCGTTCACATATGAAACAAGGCAATGATACGATGGCATGGTCCCTTTGCCTAACCAACCACTACTACATATATATATTTCACTTCATCAGTTAATTGCTTAACCTAAGCTTATTTCAATCAATCTAACATAATATATGTAAACATTTAAAGTTAATGAAAATTGTAACAAAAAAAAAAGTTAATCGAAGAGAAAATTCTTCAAAAATTAAGGCTATGTTTGGTATGAAAAAATATTTTTTGTTTTCATTCTCTAAAACATACAAAGAAATTACCATGTAAGATTTGTATTGTAAGGGAAAATGTATACATGTTTTAGAAAATGAAAATGAAAATGAATCTAGAAATGAGACTAAAAAAAATTGTTCTCAATATTAGGTCTATTTTCATTTTCATTTTCTAAAATATACATACATTTCTATAAACTAACATATCTTATATAGTGATTTCTTTGTATTTTTTAGAAAATGAAAACAGAAAATATTTTCATGTACCAAACATAGCCTAAGGATCTAAGTTTTAATCAAAATGGTAACTTAGAATACTACATTTTTAATTCCTCGCAAACTGATAAAACTTATATCGCTCACATAAATATCAAATTTCTAATTACACACTAATAATTTCGTATCTTATAAGAGAAATCTTTAACCCTTTCCCTAATCTCACGGGGCTTTGATGTTTCATATGGTCTATGAACCCCATAATTTAGATATGGACACAATTTTGGGCCAAAAAATTGTTACATGGTGATTGGTTTGGTCATTGGTGTGTGGGTGTGGCAGTGTGGTTGAGAAGACAATATACGTATTTGGTTTTGTTGGCACAGGTGTGAAGTGTGTGTGATTTGAAATAGAATAGAGTGTGTTAGGACATGTGAAAGATGGTTTGATTTGGGCTTTAAATAGAAGGAGGTAATGACAAGTATGTCCGGGCAAAAGACAAGGGTGGGTCACTCGATTAATTTGCCCACTACCTATGATCTTATGGGAAACATCATAATAAGAGAGAGACACACGTTGCATTTTCATTTTCTTTTTGCTCCTCAACCATACATGAAAGTATGAAACCCTCCCTCTTTTTCTATATATTCCTTCTCTTTTTTGCTTAAATTCTATATCCTATTTCAGCTTTCCACCTTAATTTCAATATCAAATTACGAATAAACTTTTTTTTTAATATTTTTGTTGTGGACCAAAGTTTTAAGAATATGGGAGGTTATTTCGTTTTCAAGGTTAGAAAAAGTCATTAACTTATTTGGAGATTTAGGAATTTATTGTACGTTTCACCTGTAAATTTTTTGGACTTACAAATTACGTCTATAAGGATTCGAACTTGAATATCTTCTATCACAAGTTTTTTGAATTCTTACCATTTTGATCAATTTTATTTTATATTATGATAGTATTTAGATGTTGGATGAGCTTGTTATGTATTTAATTCAGAAAACTGAAGTTGTATAATATTTTTCTCCTACCAACAAGGAGTTAGATCAAGTGGTAAGTGGTTTGTTCCAGTTTAAGTAGATCTCGGGTTCGACTCACTCGTTGGTAGACTCACCCATCATTCTAGGTGCGCGACACAGATCGATCCAGATTAGTAAGAGCAGAGCTTCGGATACCGATAAGAAACAAAGAAAAAAATAAAAAAATAGTATTTTTCTCCCGATATGAATCCATAAAACAAATTTTGTCAGATATATATCAACCAGCTTAGTCACCTGCTGTAGAAACACCCTTTTGGGTGTGAAAATGCCAAAATACCAGGATAACTGTATAAGGCTTTTAGAATGTTAACTAAATGGACCTGGTCAACCAAATGGAAGGTCAAATCTCTGATCAATGATCAACCATAGGAAAAAGATAAACGGCTCGGGTGGAATCAATCCATAATCCATAGCCATTGATATAGGTTCCCGGGAATTGTTCGGCGGACAAATAAAAGTTTTTTTTTGGTAAGAAAAGAGTTGCATTACTTAATAAGAGGTAGATATTCTAAAAGTTACGGTTTCTTAAGAGAAAAACAGAATCATCATAAAGGAATAAAATAAAAATAAATAAAAAAGAAAAGAAATTGAGGAAAAAAAAAAACAAAAGAAATAGAGCGAAAAGCAGGGGCAAAAAGGAAAAAAAAGAAAGAAGAAAAGAAAAGGAAGAGTGTTTTTTTATGAGACATAAAGTAGTAATTTTTTAAAAGTGGTTTATTTTAATGCATAGAGTTTCACATCGGACAGCAAATAAGCTTTGTTACTTTGTGACAAATGGAGGGTCCTTAGTTCTCTCTCTCTCTCTCTCTCTCTCTCTCTCTCTCTCTTTCCTTTCTCTCTGAAGAACAAAAAAGAAAAGAAAAATACTTTCTCCTTCTTTGCTTCTGAGTAAATATCAAATCAATAAACCTTGAAGAAATTAAACAAATTTTTTTATTTTAATCTTCTTCTTATTCTTCCTCTTCTTCCGTTTCTGATCCTCGAATTCAATCAGGTAACCTTTTGTTTTTGTTTCACCTCATTAGTTTCCTTCTATTTCGTTGGAGGAATTCTTTCCTTTTAAAAAAAAAAAATTCCTTTGTTGTTATTCTTGTTCTTGCTTTCTCGTTAGCTGGTGTTTGTTTCTTGAGAAAACTGAGGAAATTATATGAAAATGCAGGAATCTTTCCCTCAGTGAGTTTACCGTACAGTGTAAAGAGTCTATGTAGGCAAGCACTCAACTCTTGACTCCCGGTCTTTAGTTAAGCTTTCGAGGCTTAGGTTTTAAATTCCTTTCACACTTGTTCCAGTTTTTGTAGCCATTTTCTCAGCAACCAAACATGCACAGTTTATCTCCTTCATTCACTGATATTACTTCTTTAAAACTCTTTGCTTTCTTTTCTCCAATCTTTTGGCGCGTGGATACGGTTTGTTCCATTTTTTGCATGCATTTAAAGCTGTCAACACTTAACAGCAAATACTTAAGAATTAAAACTATTTGATTTTTAGTAAATTTAACGAACAAAAGTGTGTTGGATTTCTGCTTTAATTTTTTCTTGTATAAGCGAATTTCTTACATTCGATTTTCTGCTCTTTATTTCTTAGGATTTTTTAACATTAAACGAGCAAAGATGATGCTTCTAATCCTTAAGATTTTAACTCTGTTTCAATTTATGTTATTATCTCTTAATTTCTCCTTTTTTTTTGAGGATCCAAATTTAATTTTCTGCTGTCTAATTGATTGGAAATAGTTTATAATTAATCAAGAGGTTCTGCTCAGTTAATATAATCTGGTAAATGGGGGTAGCCAGTTGTTGCTTCTTTAATTCTTCATAAAACAAATTTGGCAGGCTGTGAAATATTGAGGGTTTTGAATTCTGATGTCACCGCCACTGCTTGGCGTCGAGGAAGGGGGTCAGAGCAATGTAACTTTACTGGGTTCTTCTGGCTCAATGGAGAGTGTATGCCAGAATAGTGCTGAATTGAAGGAGCGCAACTACATGGGATTGTCTGATTGTTCTTCTGTGGACAGCTCTGTTGCCTCCCCTGTGTCTGAGGAAAAGAAGGCTAGTTTGAATCTGAAGGCAACGGAACTTAGGCTTGGCCTTCCTGGATCCCAGTCGCCTGAGAGAAATCCGGAGCTTTGCTTATTAAGCTCTGCTCAACTCGATGAGAAGCCCCTTTTTCCTTTGCATCCTTCAAGTGATGGTCACTGCTCAGCATCACAGAAGACTGTTGTTTCAGGCAACAAAAGAGGGTTCTCTGATGCAATGGATGGGTTCTCAGAGGTGGGAACTGCTGCTATTAATGACTAGCCAGACTTGTATTAATAAATCTTAACGTGCAAAGTGCCTAATCTATTTTGCAGGGTAAATTTCTTTCTAATTCGAAAGTAGATGTGATGCTCTCACCCAGGCCTTCTTCGAACTTGGGACTGAAACCAGGTTCCGTGCTTGAGAACCTTGGGGCTCAACCAACAAAAGCCAAAGAGATCACGAACCAGAAGGCGGTACAGGATAGGCCTCATGCTGCCAATGAGACCAGGGCCAATCCTAATGCTTCTGCAAATAATAACAGTGGTGCACCTGCTACCAAGTAAGTGTGCCTGGGATTTTGTGATAAATTTGGGCTTCGCCGTGAGAAAATTCTCTGATACTCCTGCTTTTGCAGGGCACAGGTTGTTGGTTGGCCTCCCATTAGATCATTTAGGAAGAACTCTTTGGCCACCACGTCGAAGAACACTGATGAAGTAGATGGAAAGGCTGGGCCTGGTGCCCTGTTTGTTAAGGTCAGCATGGATGGTGCTCCATATCTGAGGAAAGTTGACCTGAAAAACTACTCTAAGTATCAGGAGCTATCTTCTGCCCTTGAGAAGATGTTCAGCTGCTTTACAATAGGTGAGCTATTTCAGTCTTGTAATTATGTATAAAGAATTTAGGCTATAGTTTATATGCATGTAATTCATGCACAGATTTAATATATATGAAGAGACAAGAGAGTATTATTTAATTGCATGGATCCAGTTACTGCCATTTTACTATGATTTCAGGTCAATATGGATCTCATGGAACCCTGGGCAGAGAGCTGTTAAGCGAAAGCAAGCTGAAGGATCTGCTGCATGGATCAGAATATGTCCTTACTTATGAGGATAAAGACGGGGACTGGATGCTTGTGGGTGATGTCCCATGGGAGTAAGTTTGAAACACCCCTTTTCCATATCTTTGCTTCTCATTTTCTGCTTCCTGCCAGTTCAAGGGATGACACTATCCATACCTTAGTAATTTGTTTACATAGTTTAGCTTCTAAGCAAAATGTCAGCCATTTTACTTCTTAAAAAAATAAAAACATGCTTGCTATGGATGTGCAAAATTCACTCACAGGAGTTGAACAAACCAAAAGCATGGCATGAATCAGAAACTGTTTCTGCCATGCTTTAGCAATCTGTTCTTAAGTTTTCTGATCTGACTTGAGCTTCAAGAAATAATAAAGGGATATTTAACTTTCTTTGGCAATCTATTCTTCGCTTTCTGTTCTTTGAATCCATATGGGGCATTAATGAAGTAAAATGTGCAATCTCTGATGTTATATTTAAGATTTTGTTGGAGCCCTTGTTCCAACTCCATTGGCCAGTCTATAGATAGGAGAATTAAAATTGATGTAACTGAAAAAAAATGATATTTCTTGGCCTGAACTAATTTTCCCAAGATATTCCAATAGTTGGCTTAATGGTTCTTTGCCTCACATTTTAATACTCCAGCCACATAACTTCCAAGTTCAGTATGTTACTCTTTTGTCTGCATCAATTTGAGTCAGAATATGTCCGTGCATAAAGAAGTTTAGATTATTAATGTTTATGGCTAAATTTCTCCACTCAAATGATGGCTGTTCATTGCAGCCTAATTCAAGTTTTGTACTGGTTCCAGGATGTTTATTGAGACCTGCAAAAGGCTGAGGATCATGAAAAGCTCTGATGCCATTGGACTTGGTAAGGTTTTTTTGTGTTTATATTTTATCAACGACTGTCATGGCATGAACTAGTATGGGAACTTGTTTCAATATTTTCATCTTGTTCTGAAGAAACGCTAATATGCATTTGAGCATGTAGAGAGTATAGACTATAGAGGGTTGTCCTTGAAGTATTGTTATGTTGAGAAAAGCCTTCTTATATGCTTCAACATACTAATTGGACATCTAAACCAACCATCACATAGAATCTTGGCACTGTTTCTGACCTTTAAATTATGATGCAGTGTTCCAACTTTGAAGATTTAAGAAACTCAAAAAGATACATGAATATAGTGCCATCATAATTTTTTCTCTGCCGATCCTGTCTGCAATAATGCATTCGAACTTAGGTCTCACTGATTTTTTAATCACTTAAGACAGTGGTTTGTACACCTAAACAATGTGTTCATAAGACAGTGTGGATCTCTTACATATGTCCTTTTCAGGATCACTAAATGCCAATGCTTTTCCTTTTGTTAAAAAAAAAAAGGTATATTGGAATTAGTGCTTTACTGGGTTGACTCAGGTTCCTTCAATTCTGAAATGGGCCACCATTTGTCATAACAAAGAAAAAGCTGTGCACTATCATCTTAGTATCAGGCCCAGGATGAGCTTTATTCTATAAGAGCATATGAGGATACGCTTGTTCTAACAATGCTTGTTCATGCTAATTATTGTTCATGCCTATACGTCTGTTTAACAGTCATTGAGTCTTTTAACGGAGCTTTTGCTTCTGCGTACAGCCCCAAGGGCCGTGGAAAAGTGCAGGAACCGGAACTAGTCACCATCCGAGGTTGCTATCCATCCAGCAGCCTTCCTGGGGGAGAAAATATGCAAGTACATTCAAGATACTTTCTGAAGGGCTGAGAGGATGTTGGAGTGTCTAGGAGATCACGGGTATCTGCTGTCATAAGTTGCTACTTTTATCTTCTCTCTGCGAGGGAATTTGTCATGTAAGCCTGTTTTTAGTCTACTAAAAATTATAAAACCATCAAGGCCTAGTGTTTGCGAGTAACTTTTAAGATTCAATCAGGTTTAGAGTCTGGACAACTCCCTGTTCCCACACAGGATCTTTAGTTTGTAAAGTGCATTGTTTGTTAAAACTTTATCGGTGTGTGTTGGTATGATGAAAGACCTCGACATTGTCTGTAACCCTGACATGATTGTATTAACTCTGTTGTGATGCTGCTTGTGTGTGTGTTAATTCTGCTTTAACTATTATTATTCTGCAAATCATTTTATTTACATCTTTTCTCGGTATGCAGCCTTACTCTGCTAAATATAATCCTGATCTAGAGAGAACCTGGAAAGTGGAAACCGGTCGGGGTTTTGAAATGCATATTGAATTATGTTAATCGCTTTGGTTATGTGTTTTGGGTTTCAAAGCTTGTTTATATAAAACTATTGAGATAATGCCAGCCCTTGAGATATGCTTGTCGGAGACTAGGCCTATCAAGCATGTGCGAGACTGCATTATTGTTGAGCTTGGCTCAGAATAAATAATGTAATGGGGGGAAGGGTGGTTGCTCTCTGGTGGATGGTAGGGGCACAAAATGTTGGCCATTTGGGGCATTGACCTAGAGAAAGGAGCTAGCCGGTACCACCACAATGTCCTGTAATCAAATTTGTCCTTTTACTCTATATATTCTAGTAACAGTGCCTGGTTAAGCGTAACTTTACCTTGTGCACGTGGATGATAAGAATTTTTTGCAACCAGGGCATCTCGAAATAGTTATCGAAGGGCCCCAGATAAGGTCAAGTCCATTAATGGAGGTGTTCCATTCTCAAAAGTAAAATTTATTTTTCATGTTCTTCCAACAGGTGGAGGAGGGGGGGGGGGGGGGCCTGGGGCCTGGCCTGGGGAACTGAGACGGAAGGATTGATTGAGATGAAAACGAAACAAGATTTGATGAGATGAAGTGATGAACCTTGTCTTTGTCCAGTATGTTGCTAAGATCAAATTTGTCTGCTTTGTTAGTTGTTACTTATTCTTGCTGAGGCCCCTGTACAGAGTTCTTGAAAATGACAATGTTGGTTAATTTTGCCGTGCGCAGCTCCAGTTTTGTTTCACGGACCATGTCTATGTTCCCCCCGTCTCTATCCAAAATACCCATTGATTCACGGGCAATATTTCACCCATTGGGTTATTGATTAAAGTGTGGCAAATGGGAAATTGATGGGAAAAACGAGACGTAAATATATCCAAGTTCATTCATCTGACTTGTATGAAGAATTTTAGGTTATATTCAGTATATGAAAATATTTTCTGTTTTTATTTTTTAAAAATATAAAGAAATTATTATCTAAGACATGTATAATTTATAAAAATGTATGTATATTTTAAAAAATGAAAATAAAAATGAATCTAAAATTGAGAACAAGTTATTTTAAATCTCATTTCTAGGTCTATTTTTATTTTTATTTTCTAAAATATGTATACACTTTCTCTTACAATACATATCTTAAATGGTAGTTTTTTTATATTTTTAGAGAATAAAAATAGAAAATATTTTCTTATATCACCTTAGAATTTGAATATTTATTTTCTCCTGTTCTTGTATAGAATAAATAAAAGAAAGATGGTTTTGTGGATTTTAGGTTGTAAAGGGTTCATTCACTCACTCGGTTCAAAAAAAGTAGATGGGTGAAGATCCAATGCACCTATTCTTTTTGGGCCTGCTAAGTCGGAGAAAGAAAGCTGCTGGGGATGGTGAGCCAAGCTTCGTCAATTCTCAAAGATTTTATCCTAACTGCCCGTGCAGAGAATTTGATCAGTTTCGAGGTTGCATTTCCCCGTACCATCAGAAATTGTCTTCCCTATCATTCACTTCACTTGCATAGGAAATGAAAACAACTGATTTTCCAAATTTTAGGACTGTAAAGTAACTTTGCTTTGCTACTGCTATTGGAACAAACAGATTTATTATTTTAAGGGTTCACCGCCAAGACACCGAATCTAGAGGTTTTATCGGTTTTGGCTCGGTCTCGGGATTTTGTTCACAAAAAACGTCTCGCAAGTATAATTCTAAACATCTACGTATAAGGGCGTCACAGATTACTGCCATTGTTCTTGTGGTTTCTTCTTCAATTGTTGACATCTGTGCAGAATAAAAAGAACAAGCTTTTTGCTGGATAATTTATCTTCTTTCTTTGTTTGTTTTGATCATTTCTACCTCGAAACTAGTCAAAATCTTCATCTTGTGAAGAATCCAACTTGTATGCTTTAGAGTAATAGTTAGTCAAATACCTCACTCATTGCTGGATTTAAAAACTGTTTTAAAGCCTTTGATTTTATAAAGTGGGGATGACAGCCAAAGAGTAATGATTCTGCAATTTTGTCTTACACAAAAGCTTGTCAACCTTAGAAGATAAATGTACATGGTGATGGTCCTAACTACCATACAAGGGATAATGCTTTAGATTTCCACATCATTTGAACATTAATGCCATTTCTTCGTCCCCATTTCCTTACAAATTTATCACCTTACGCCTTTCCCCACTGCTTTTCGGAATAACGTAGGCCTGCTGCCACTTTATTATCCACTCTTGTTGACCTTTGTCCCTCTTTTATCATCTTAATAATTAAGCAGCTGGTCCTGTTTAGGTGTGCATGATTAAACTATTTAATTATCCGTAAGGGACCTAAAGTCAAGTTAATGAAAGAAGTTCTCACTATTTTATTACACGTACTTCGGATATAACACTTGAATCCTCCTAATCGATGTGAAAAATGGTCTACCCGTGTCCAACACCATCTTCCGAGTCCATTGCGTACTGGGTCTGACATGGAGTCCATCTAACTTGGTTTGAGTACTCTTTGTCATTTTAAACAGATACTAAATATATTTTGTATAAATCAATGTTAAGATACTTTCTCTGACTCACATGAATCCAGATGTATAAAAAAAAACCCATGACCTGCCTCCAAAATCTTTGCCCATTCCATTTATGACTCCTCAAAAAAAGAGAACACTACCATCCTCCTGCAATATTGGCAGATGACTGAGAGCTTGCAGAAGATTTAGCAGCAAGGAATGGCAAAGATAAAAACACCCATTTGATGCTAGTAAAGATGCCAACAAGGTTGTAAAAGAAAATTTATGGTCAGAGTGGCAAGGCATACTTTGGAAAAGATTGATGAAAGTTTGGTTTCAGTGAATCATCGCCTGCAACATATGTTTGAATAGTCTGGTCAAATACCATCTCCCATCTCCCCTCATCCCCTCTTTTTCCAAAGTATCATAATAATTTGATAGAATTCAAGTCAGACAAATGAATGAGAGTGGGGTATGTGAAAAGTTATAATTATTTTTTTGTTCTCTAGTACCCTATGTTTTGTATAGATTAATTATAACATTTTATTGAAGTTGGAGTGGTTAGCAAGTACAGTAATGTTATTTGGAATCAAAGTTTATGGAATTCCTTGTTTGATTCAATTTTCCCTTTGATTCCCACCATTAACTTCCATGATGCTGCTTTTGACTCTAATCAACATAATTGTTCAACACAATATAGTCAGCTAATTACAATAATGCAGGCAATAATTTCTGCATAAATATCTTCAGCTTAACTGAGATACATATATATATATATATATGTATGTATGTTATGCATCTGGTCATGTTAAATTCCTTTCAGTTTCAAGCCTATCCTTTCAGTTTTTTCGACTGCAAACTTCAGACAAGACACATTGTTGAACTATAAGGAAACAGGGTTAATCATAAATATAGCTAGACAGAGATCCCAAAACAAGTTCCTCCCTGTATGTTTCTACTTTCTGGTGTGCATGAACAAGAAGATGGGGTACCGATGGAGCTACCAGTTTGCCCCTCTTTCTGAGGGTGAACCTGATTGAAAGCTACAGTTTTGGTCAAATAAAACAGTCCACATGACTTGTTTGTTCTAGTATTTGTTGCTGTAGTTTTCAAGCATCATGCCCCAATATTTGCCAATCTGAAATGGACCTTAACTTGAACGCCATTGCTCAGTTCTTGATAGTGATCACAAATTCAAACGTTACTGTGAGAAGATTGGAAACGCAAGCACAAAAGATAAAAGTAAATGATTGAAAATAAGTTGAATAAAGTGGTAGAGCTCAGCTTTTTTTGCATGCCAATAGATCCACATATATGGTTTGAAAAGTACCTACCAAAGCTAGCTTAGCTCCTCAAGGAACTTTTTGAACACTCTTCTTTGCTTCAGAGAGTTTCCAATCTTCATCAGTTAAGGCAAGAACAAGATAATTTAGATTATTTATGCTTTTGCATGCTTTTCCATTATTCTTCTCATCATCTAACTTTACCCCCATATCATTTAAAAGAGATTCACTTACCTGTCCTTATGACTTTGACAAACCAAATCACTAGGGCATAATTTTCTTTGATTTTCTCCCAATCTTTCAAAATCTAGAAGATTATGACATTAATTGTTAGATTAAATATACTTAAGATCACAGAACAAGAAGTTAGAAACATCATCTCTAGTTGGTTACTTATATAGTATAAAAAAATTGTTAAAGTGTTTTTGTGCCAAACCTAGTAAAAGAAATCTAGGTCCTGTTAGGCAAAGTGTTAACATCTGTTTTGGCTCTAGGTTTCTCCAGAACTAACGGGAATCTGCAGTATTTTTAGACACAAAGTAGTTGCTGCAATTTTTAAGAGTGTCCCAATCCTGGGTAGGGTCCTGAGCCTATGAGAATCTAAATGGGCCAAAGTGCCAAACGTAGATCCAAATGATTAGGATCTTTAAGCAACTAAGCTGATGCCAGTTGTAAATCATGGGGGAAAAGCTTATTCTTCTCATTTTTGTATTGTAAGAATACTTACACAATGATGATTAGTATATTATTAAGGACTCCTAGTATTATTCTCATATATATGCCAAAAATGTTCGCATTTTTTCTTATGAAATTTTGTCTCGGAATTTTCTCATCATGTGATTTGGTAATATACAGAACACCTGATTTTGGTTTGGCTCCATCTTTTCTTTCTCTGAAAAATGGGTTGATTGGATCTTTCATGCATGTTTTTTTCTCCTTAAGGCATATTCTTCACAACCAAACCATATGAATTCTCTAGATAATAATATTTTCAGAAATTTTTCCTTTTACTCCCACACCATGAATAGAGAAAAACAAGATAAGATTTTATCTTTTGCCCAATTGTATTTCTTCTGTTAGTTGATAAAGTTTGTCAATATCAGACGACAATTAATATTAAAGTCACATGATGTATTAGCCCAAATGATGTATTTGTCCAAATCTTTTTTCACAGCAATCTTTTTCTGAAGTTTTATCCTGGCCGAGAGATGTCAATATTTGTCACGCGGATTATTGTTTTTGGTGAAACGAACAATAATATGAAACACCGCTCTTATTTTCAGCAGCAGCAACCCTTTTGATTAGTCCAAAGTTTCAGCCATCCATCACGAAATATTGATCACTTAATTAGATACCCATTTGGCAGAATCCAAAGATTGTCGTCTGCACTACTCACAGCTGCATTATAACTTGCTCAATTGTCTTGGTTGATCAAGCCAAAATCTTTCATTATCTAAGCAAATCCATGTATTTTAGCACAAAATCTCACCTCCCCCTATTGTTTCTAGAGACGCATTAGACCCTAGCTGTTAGAATTTAGGATTCCATCTTAGAGATCTCGAGTTCGAAGTCTAAAACAGATGATAAGATTCATAAATGGGCAAGAATTACATTTCATTGTTTATATAGTCTAATACTATACATAGAAACTTTTAAAAGAGAGAGAGAGAGAGAGAGAGAGAGAGAGAGAGAGAGAGAGAGTATTTAGTAGATGTTCCAAGTTCCAGATTCACCTTCATCACCTGATAAGTTTGAGAAAGGAATACTAACATTTTTGTTGGTTTTGCACTGAAACTCAGCCCCAAAATAATTAATGCCAAGAATAGTAGCCATGCTAGTCATGCCATGGATAAAAAAAATTTATTGTGCATGATTGCCGGGGATTCTAGTAGTTATAATATATAACTCATGACATGTGCCACAATAATGAGTACAATCTCAACCAACCAACCACAATGGAGAGCTTTCATTTTCAATTTCATTTCATGCAAAAATGCCCCAATTTTATCAAGCTAGCCTCACATCAAAACTTATCAATTTTCCCTAACTCTTTGCAGAATATTCCCCCAGCAGATCGAATTCCATGCATGCCAAAACTGAGTAAAACCTTCTCATTCAAGTGTTTATAAATTCACCGGTCAATGTTCCAAGAAACCTTGGTCACTACTTGAATCAATGAATCGCCAATGGATTTTTATTTTTTTTCTTTCGGCAAAAATCTGAGCAGTCTTTCTTTTTTTGGTTAGCTGAGCAGTGTTTCTTTGTAGTATTATATATAATTAGTAAAATCATTTGTTTATAACAGTTGGAGGGTGGTTTAGGGCTTGCAGGTGATAGCCAACGCTTATGACAAGGCCACGCCGTCGCCAGCGCAACAGTTCATCCGCCATCTTTTCACAAGGGTTGGTGGGTTGGTCAGAGAGGGAAGAAAGGGAATTAATGTAGTCATCTTTTTAATTTCTATATTAATCCTAATTAATTATGGCATATCAAAATCTAAGTAATCTCTCTAATTAATTTAATGTTTCAGCCCTCATGCAGCTTGGGATCCCGCCCATACATACTCATATGATCAAAGATCTCTGGCTCTGATGATTTGGTCATATAAATGTACGAACTCCCATATTACTTATTGCTTTACACATGGTCGTTGCATAAATAAATTAAGTGTTAATTAATCAAGTTTTGTTGATTAGTTAAAGCCAGTATTATTGTACTTTTTGGTTGCTTATTGCTTGATTAATGGAAAGCCAAAATTGCCCTTCATTGAATCATCAAAAGGGAAGATTAGTACTATTATTAATTAGCCAATTTGATATAAATAAGTAATTAAAGCCCTGAGTTTCAAGCCCTTGAAATGACTTCTGCTTGTTAATCCGGCGTAGAGTGGAGAAAAGTCATGTAAGGCGCCGGTTCTTCATTGAAATTGTAGATAACTCTGTTTAAAAGTGAATGAATATTAATAAGATTAATTAATTTAATTGGACATGCAATGGATTATGAAGATTAATAATGAAGAACGAATAAGAGAATGGAATGATGCTTAAGGATAGCATGGTCATTGAAGATAGGTGACCAAATACAGGTGCTCTGGATGATTTTAGTCAAAAGCATATATCTAAATTTATATTTATATATATTATGATGATGCCCTTTTTAGAGCTTATATTATTAAATTAAGCATTCAAATTGCAAGCAACCATCCTCAACTTGGGGGTTAGCAAATGATGGGATCTTTTCCATATGGGCTGTCCAATTTGGTCATGTGATATGTGGGAATTTTCCCCTTATTCTAAATCAACTACTAATTCATTAATTAGCGATATATAATCCCATGCACCCCAAACAAAGAAAGGAAAAAAAAACAATATACCTAAAACCTAATTCAAAGGCAAATTTAAATTTTGTTACTTTTTCTGTTGGAAAACTTCATTAATGCTTATGATACCTTGCTTGATTTTTCTTTATTTCTCTTTTTGGTCATAATTAGAGCTGAATATTGATCGTGAATTCGTGATAAAGCTGCAGCTGGTAGCTGATCTTGAAAAAATAGAAAAAGAAGAAGAAAAAACTCATTAATGCCAAATTTTCTATTTCTCTTGGTCAAGAGGATGTGTGGGGTTTGGTGATCATGTTAGTTTTGTTCAACATTATTATTTTATTAATTATTAATTAATTTCTCTTTTGTGATTAGAAGCCAAAGAATAGCACATTCATCTACTATACTAATAGTTAATTATAAATGTAAGTTTTAAATCAGACTGCTTTGAAAAAGAAAAGGAAAAAAAAAAAAACCCTTTGATTGAACTGAATTAAAATATTTATATACTGTCCAAAATCAGATGCATCCATCTAATTCTAAACCTAACCTTTTGGGGAGATAAAAATCATGTGCTTGCCAGAAAGCCTCCAAAACTCTGCAAAAATGCTTGAGAGAGAACTGACTTATAAGGAGATATAAAAAAAAAAAAAAAATATATATATATATATATATATATATATATAGTTGATCAGTTGAAAAATTAAAAATAAAACTCTAACTAAATTAAGACCCTCTAAAGTCCAAACCAAAAATTAAAAAAGAAAATGAAAGCAAGGGTTTGGATTTTCTTTAGAAAGACAGGAAAGGCCATGAAAAAAAACTTATGATCTGGGGAGATCAATCATTAAGCATTGTTTTGTTTCATATGCTAACCACAATATAATAATTCAAATATTCCCTTTTACAATAGTAGTATATAAAGAATCTATAATAAGTTAAACTCTGGACCCTCTAAAATATTGAATAAGTAATGGTACTCTACTTATATAAATATACACTAACCTCCTTTTTTTTTTCTTTTTCGCGACAAATGAAACACAAAACTAAATGAAGACATTAATTAATTTCCTTTTTCTTTTATTTTTTGTTTTCCTATTAATTAAAGGCTCTTAAGTCAGAGATGGGTCGATGACCAAAATGGTAAGACGTTGGGGTCCCAAAGTCCAATCCCATGAGACACAGATATGACATATAAAATGGGGTTCCATCTAAAAAGGTGTCCCAAAGAGGAAAAAACCTAAATAAGAGTCATTATAAAAGAGAGGGGGGAAAAAAAAAAAAAGAAAAACCTGGTCCATTACCATTATCATCAATTTATCTTTGCTTCCCCAGCACTCTCAGGACCGGTATGGCGGCCACATTTTTGATAATTTTTTCAGATAATAAGAGTTTTGATTATTAGTATTTAATTTGTTTGGTGTTTTCCGTGCATCCACAGACATGTGTTAAACAAGTAGTTGTTGAAGAAGAAAGAAGAAGGTCCTTTCAACTTTGAACCATTCATCTTTTAGCTTTTCCATCGTTTTATCATATTATTGTATCTTCTCTTATGTTTCTACTATAAGTAAAATTATCGATTTTAATGTTAGTTAATTAAAGATTTAGCTCTGGGTTGTTTTGATAAATTCATTCATTGGTTGACACTCGAATTTTTAGCAACATCATGTTTCAAACTAACCTACTCCCCATTAATTTCTAGCCCCTAAAAGGGGAAAAAAAAGGGTAAACTGGTATTATATTGATATTGACATATAATTTGTAGTATCATGGTACCTCTCAATGTAATTAATGAACTTTATATTATTATTATTATTATTATCAAGAAATTTATTTATAAATTAATTATTTATATTTTAAGAATATATATTTCAGAAAATCTTTGGATATCTTTTTCGTTGTTTCAAACCATGAATAGAATACCAAAGTAATTAATGTTTTGCATTTAATGTAAGGTATAGTACCTTCTAACTTCTAAATAAAGAAAACAAAAAGAAATATTTATATAAGAGGAAAAAAAAAGAAAAATACTTTATATTTTCCTATCCTTTAACGAAACGAATGTCCAAAAAAGGATTGCAAACTTTTGCTTGGAGCCGCAGGAGAGAAGAGAACAGCTAGAATGACCCAACCACGTTAAAAATTCAGTAAATAAATCTCCTTTAGTCACCATATATATCTTTGACCTTGTCGTCTCTTATAGAGGTCGATGATGGTGAAATGGCATCCCAGATGGCATGATTCGCCACGTGGCACTAACGAAAAGGCCAACTTGGTGGGATTCCACCAGCTTGAGCCTTTTAACAACCTTGGTACTCACAATAATGTACTGACTACTCACTTTTTGCCATCGCCATGCCTTTATATTGTTGACTATTTCGAAACCGATGTGCCCACCACCGAATGAATCTCACCTCCTTTCTCTTTCTGTCCACCTCAATAATAACCCTTTTCCCTATATTAATCTCTGTTCGGCATTCAAAATAAATAGATTATTCATATAATTCAAAATCATCACAAATATAATTGTATTATTAAAATATTTATCTTAAATTAGAGATTACTTGAATTTAATCGCTGAAAAATCAAGCGTTTAACCACTTTATGATAGATCACACTATCATAGTCGATGAAGTTTAATTTGATTTCCTCATAATAAATTCTCATCGTAAACCCACTAATATCCAATAATTATATTAATTTTCAACTAATTTAAAATTCAATTATGCATGGAATCTTAGATAAAAGTAAGTTTTTTTTCCCCTTTTTCCAGACTTCACCGATAGATCACAGTATCACACTAACATTCGCTTAGTGTAAAACTTGATTCATGATTGCATGCATGAGATGTGTACATGTGACTTGTTTAAGCAATCCCATTGATATGATCAAAAGCTTTATTGATTGTTTAATAATGGCAGTGAGAGTTGAGAAAGATATTTAAAATGCTAAACTCCCTTAAATAATTATGTTTGGCAAATGAAACAAAACATGGATAGACAACTAATTAATGAAATGTTGTTGTCATTTGGTCAATAATCAACTATTCTTTACACACATAATGTCCAATCCTAACTGAAAAGTAACATCAGGCAAGAACCAGTAAAGGAACTTGTCACAAAACTATCAATTTTCTGGTTCCATTGGATCCCTAGAGAGTAGAGACGTGGGATTTGAACCTTTTTTCACACTAACAAAATCAAAAACAACTTACTCTACTTGTTTTGCTTAGTTAGATAATAGATTCCAACCCAAATTTGGAATGCCTACAAGTGTCTCCATCTTAATTTTAATTTGCCGACTGCAAACCCATTTTTAATTTTTCTTTTTCAAGAGTTGAAATGCTACAAGCATTTATTGGGTGTTTTTTTTTCCTTTTTTTCCTCATTTTCTCTATGCCCGGCAGTAAAACTTGGGAAGAAGTTGAGTGTTGTCTCCCAAAACATAAGCACTAGAGAAAGAATTAGTTAAACTAAACATCTCTATAAAAAAAAAAAAACAATAGCCCTTTCTAGCAGTAAGCTAGCTCCAATTCAAAAGATGAAGAGTAGGGAAGTTTTTGTTCACCGCACGACACTAGTGTTTGGTCAGCAAAGAAATCCCAGTACTAACAAATCAAAAAGTGGCTTTACTTTTGCCTAACTTTGATTAAAATATGATTAAAAACAGTAATTGAAATAAAATTAAATGATTAGATTAAGATTATAGAAGAAGAAGAAAGCAGCAGCAGAAGGATCATACTTTATTCCCGGAAGGAGTTGACATTTGACAAAACCCTTTGATCAGTTTTCAGGCACAGAGCCCGCAGCTATGGGGCTAGCAAGCAGCAGCTAGGAATGGAAAAAACGTCAGCAAGAAAAACCAGACCCAGAGGCTTAAAAGCTTAGGTAACGGCGTTAAAGGGTCCCACGTGACTGTCGGAATTATTGACTGTTTGATATCACATTCACTCACTCACTTCCTTCTCAGTCAGCAGCCTCCCTGTCAAAACTCAAAACCCCAAGAATCCTCCCAGTCCCAGTAAACAGTTTAAAAAATTTGAAGGTCTTTACTCTTTTTTTTTTTTAAGTGTTTTACTCTGCGAGTGTGATGCTGCTGTTTTTGGGAAGGTACCAAATCCGTGATTCAATTTATTTCTTATTGAAGTTGGGGTCTTGCTAACTTCGATGACTCATTTACTCTTTATCAGAGTTTTTAATTACCCTAAGTACATTTTCACTGCGTTTTTTACTCGTTGGGGGCGATGAAAAGAGCAACAACAACAAAGTTTGTTTTGGGATTATCTAAGGAGAGGAGAGAGCGTATGTGTTCATTTGGTTCATGCTTTTGTTCTGTGACCAAATAAATACATAAAAGTTGTGTTTATTTTGACAAATGTGCTGGGAATGGGAGTGGGCGAGGAAATGAAGAAAAGGGTGGAGACATGGCTATCTTGTCTCAGTTGCAGACAAAAATGAAGGACAAAAAGAAAGAAGAATAGAGTATTATTCAAGCAAGGATAATCAAATCCCCAAGTGTTACTTATATTATTGAGAGAGAGAGCTAGCCTAGTAAATTGCTAATGCACTACTACCATCATCAAAACAATTCTTTTCGAATGAAATTCGAGTCAATCCACTATAATAGGCTACATGAATCTGAACACAAAGCTTTCTCAATCAACTCGCATCAATATCATCCGACCAAGATGATTTTCTCATGGTTGTTGAATGTGGGTAATCAGATAATCTCAAAATAATGGCCCCTCCAGTACCGTTGTTTGTTGGTGCAAACATCCAATTTGAGTCACCACAAACATTGTCCGAGAGACCCAGACCCACAAAACGGGCAAGAGAATCAAGAGATGAATACCTTCTTCACCCCATCCGGTCGAGAGACCAAGCAAGGAAGCGAGCCCCCTCCCCTCCTCTCGCCAACTTCCCACCCTTCCCCAAAGGACCAAGGTGGACCTTCAATGTGGTGGTCTCCGAACCACTGACACCCACAAGGGCCAAACCCAACATGTGGACGCTTAAGCCACAGCCACGCGTCTCCCCTCTTCCATTTCTCTCTGATTTTACCAAAGTCTTTCACTTTCTAGAGTGATTTGGTAATTATTAAGCAAGATTTGGCATTGTCAAAGGCTGCTGTTTGACATCAACCTTCTCACTAATTTTTCCCACCACTAAAGTCCTAACCAGTCCCTAGTCTGCCACATCCTAGGTTCCTACTCCTCCTCCTCCTCCTCCTACTACTACTAAAATTGCATGAAACTTTTTTTCCAATTTTAATTTCCCATACTAGCAAACTTTGGTTCAATCATGACGTGGAAGTTGGTTGAGGATCATCATCATGACTCAATGATTCTATTCAACCCAATCAACGGCCAAGATTAGTTGAATAAAAAGGCCTAATCAAAAGTATGATGAGATGCTGCATAACGTGCATATAATAAGATAATTAATACTAATATCCTCTCTGACTGACAACCTACCGTATATATGAATCATGCATGAATAAGAGAGAAAGCCCCCGAGAGGATTTCAACTCTTTAAACATTACTCGCGAGGGGCGAGAGTGAGGACCACTTTGCAAGAGAAAGGATGGCCATTGCAGTGCACGGTCGAAGAGGGCGCGTGAAGAAGGGGGATATTACAAAGTGCATGGAGCATGAAAGGCATGGTGGGATGAACGGGGGCTTTTTAACAGGTCGGTGGGGATAACGTGGTGGAGACAGAAGGGAGAAGGCCGGGTGAGGGGGGCGGAGAGTTGACCGGTAACGTAAAAATTCAACCAACACGTGCCGGTTAAAAAGGTTAAATTTCCTTTTAAATTACCATTTCCAATGAATATAAATATTCAGTGGAAGAAAAGCTTTTCTCTGGATTTCGCAAAAATAGAGAAAAAAAAAAGGGGCAAAGAAAGAAAGAGAGAGAGAGAGAGAGAAGGAGCAGTAGATCTCAAGCTTTTTTAGTTGCAGAGATCTTTTTGGGGTTATCGATATAGAAACTTAGAAAGAAAGAGACAGAGAGAGAGAGAGCAAAAAAGAGAAAGGAGCAGGAGCAGGAGCAGCAGCTGGTTTTTATTTTATTTTTTGTATCATAATATATCCCACTACTTTGTCTCTTTGCTTTCTTTCCTCGCATTTGATCCCATGCTCGTATCGTTAAGCTTTGATCCTACTACCCTTTTGTCTTCTGTCGTAACCTCAGATCGATCAAAACAAAACCTTTTTTTCCCTAATCTCATCGAAAAAGATAAATTAATAAAGGTAGAGCTAGCATACGGATAAAAGAGCAGCCTGAAACGAAAAGGAACAAGGAGAGCGTGTGTGGGTTACTTACCTTTGTTGCTTTAAGCGTCTTTCTTTTCTGCTCTTGGGGTGGTGACGCTGAAAAAATGGGTACTGGTTGGAGAAGAGCCTTTTGCACTACGATCCCTAGAGAACCTGAAACAACAGTTTCGGACAAGCAGCAACAGCAACAACAAAGTCCAAGTCCAAGTCCCAGCCCCAGAAGCTGTGCCAAGTTAAGCTTTTTCTCCAGTGGAAGTAACCCTTCTACTCCTCGTTTTCAATCTCAACCAGTTTCTAGCCCGAGTCTCCGTTGCCGCACTACTGTTGAACCGTCTTCCACAAATGAAAGCCCCACTCTCCAATGCAAAACCACCCCTAAATCCGTCAGTAAAAGCCCTAAACCGATTCTCTCCTCAACTCCTTCCTCCCCTCGCTCTCCTCTCAAGCTCTCACTTTTCCGGAACAGCTTCAAGTTTAGAGTAAGTATTAAAACAATTCTCAATTCTAACATTCGAAATGTAGTTAAATTTTGAATCTTTGTTGACTTTTCTGGACTAAAGTTTTGATTTTTGGTTTTGAATTTGGCAGAGTAGTTGTGGAATCTGTTTGAACAGCGTGAAGACGGGTCAGGGAACGGCCATTTACACAGCGGAATGTGCACATGCCTTCCATTTTCCATGCATAGCAGCTCATGTTCGTAAAAGCGATTCCCTTGTTTGCCCTGTTTGCAATACCACATGGAAAGATGTTCCTCTTCTCTCCATCCACAAGAACCCAACCCCTCCTCAAAATGACACTGTTTTGATCGAAAACGCCACCCCCAGAATGGAAGAGAAAAAAGTCATCGAATCTTATTCTCCTAGAATTGTCAACCAACAAGAACCAAAGCCAATTCCCAAACAGAAGCTGTCTGATTTAAGATCTTACGATGATGATGAGCCATTGCTTTCCCCAACCGCCGGTGGCCGTTTCATTCCCATTCCAGAAGCTGACGAAAACATTGAACAAGAAGAAGACGAAGACGTCGAGGAGTTCCAAGGATTTTTTGTCAATACCAACCCTTCATCCGCTGTCAAATCCGATGAAGTACTCCCAAACAACGGCCGTGATTTGAGGAATGTTCAGGTCAGGCTAGCTCCCGAAACGGCGGTAGTTTCGGTGGGCCGTGGATACGAAACTTACGCCGTGGCTTTAAAAATCAAGGCCCCGCCACCTCCCGCAAAAATACAAGCTTCTTCGAGGAACAGTAGCAATACGGCGTCGCATTTGGACCCTTCGCATCGTGCGCCTATTGATTTGGTTACGGTTCTTGACGTGAGCGGAAGCATGACCGGTGCGAAACTCCAGATGTTGAAACGCGCCATGCGTTTAGTCATTTCCTCGCTCGGCTCGGCTGATCGACTTTCCATTGTGGCCTTCTCGGCTACTCCGAAGAGGTTGTTGCCTTTGAGTCGAATGACGGCTCAGGGTCAACGAGCTGCTCGGCGCATTATCGACCGGCTCGTGTGCGGTCAAGGAACTAGCGTTGGTGAAGCGTTGAGGAAAGCTACCAAAGTGCTTGAGGATCGGAGGGAGAGAAATCCAGTTGCCAGCATTATGTTGTTATCGGACGGCCAGGATGAAAGAGTCCAATCCAATGCTTGTAATCAACGGCATCACTCGAGCCACGTGTCATCCACTCGTTTCGCTCACATTGAAATCCCGGTTCACGCGTTCGGTTTCGGGCAAAGTGGCGGGTACAGTCATGAACCAGCTGAGGATGCGTTTGCCAAATGCGTTGGCGGTTTATTAAGCGTTGTAGTGCAAGATTTAAGAATCCAGCTCAGCTTCGCGTCTGGCTCAGCCCCAGCCGAAATCACGGCCGTTTATTCTTGTAATGGAAGACCTTCTGTTCTAACATCAGGCTCGGTGCGGCTTGGGGATCTGTACGCCGAGGAAGAAAGGGAATTACTGGTGGAACTGAAAGTTCCAACATCGGCGGTTGGGTCCCACCACGTGATGTGTGTTCGTTGCCTCTACAAGGACCCAGCTTCGCAAGAAGTTGTATACGGCAGAGATCAAGCGCTTCTCGTACCGAGGCCGCACGCCGTTCGATCATCGGCTCCCAAAATCGAACGGTTGAGATTCTTTTTCATCACGACTCGAGCTATCGCCGAGGCGAGGAGGTTGATCGAGTGCAATGGCGACTTGACAAGCGCTCACCATTTGCTCGCTTCGGCTCGAGCGTTGTTGATGCAGTCGAATTCGTTGTCGGCTGAGGAGTACGTGAGAGGGTTGGAAGCCGAGCTGGCGGAACTGCATTGGAGGAAACAACAGCAATTGATGGAAATCCAACGGCGGAGATTGAACGAAAGGGAGAGAGAAAGGGACGCGATGAACATGATGGTTGTGATGGATGAGAATGGAGAGCCACTTACGCCGTCATCGGCTTGGAGAGCAGCCGAGAAGTTGGCCAAAGTAGCCATGATGAAGAAGTCGATGAATAGAGTCAGCGACTTACACGGCTTCGAAAATGCTAGATTTTAGTTTTTCCTTTTTATTTTGTAATATTAAAAATGAAAAAATCAAGAAAAATGAGAGATTATTATTATTATTATGATAATATAAGAAGATATATAAATGGTTGGGACAAGCTGGTAGCGAAGGGCGCGGGCCTTTCTGCTATGGACTATAAGCTAAATTTGAAGACCTTTGGATTTTGTCTTTTTTTTTCTTTTAAAATTTACCTTTAACCTATAAATATAATCCCCATTTCTAATTTCTCTTTATGTGTAGGAAAAGGAAGAGGAAAAGTTTGTATTTGTACTGTATGGATTTTTCATGATTATTAATTAATTAATTTTTAATAAATTTACACTAATCTAAAAGTTAAATGGCATCAAATCCCTAACGAAAAGTTTGGGATCTCCCAAACTTATTTTTCATGATTCATCATCAACTACTTGCAAAGTTTTGTGAATGGTAATTCAATTGGGTGATATTTCAATTGGGTTTATATCTCTCCTTTTATTTTTATATTTCCTTTATCCTTTTTTTTGTTCATTTTTTTTTGGATGTTTCAATTTATTTATTTTTTATTACAAATAAATAATTATTAAATTTTTATTCTCAATTCTATCATTCATTTTCTTTTATGGAAAATGCTAATGGTACCTTATGACACCCGTTAAGCACTAAATTTTGAAGTTAGTTTTTTGAAAAAAAATGAAAGTGTAATAATGATGTAATGTTTTTTCTTTAGAAAGATAAAAGTGTAATAATGGTGTCATTTTAATTTTTCATTATAACTATAATATCTTTTAATAAAATTTAGTCTCAAATTAAAAAATAATTAGCTCCAAATTAAAAAATATTTAGCCCCCAACTAAATTCTTTAATTTAATTTCAAGGGTAAGTTTTAAAATTTAAAATATATTATTGTAGGGTTTTAGAAAAAAAAACTACTAATTTGTCAAAGTTTAACCACTAATTAAAAAATGTTTAGCCTTAAATAATTTTTTTAATTTAATTTTAAGGGTAAGTTCTAAAATTTAAAACATATTATTGTAGGATTTTAGAAAAAAAAGTCCACCAATTTGTCAAAGTTTAGCCATTAATTAAAAAATTAATTTATAGGATAAGTCTTAATATTTAAAATATTTATTATTTGTAAAATTTTAGTTTAAATATATATTATAATTACATCACTTTAATTTATATATTAGATTTTTATAAAAATTCACCTTCATAAAAATATTTTTATTAAATATATATGTAAAGGTATTTTTGTCAAAAGAAATTAATATTTACCAATTACTTTTTAATTTATAGTGCAATTAATCTTTTTTTATCAGTGTAATTAATTATTTTGATTATTATTACACCACTTTTTAAGCAATGAATGTTTCTTATTGGATGTTTATAGGAATCCGATAAGAAAACCCTTCTTTTATTATTATCACGTTATTATACAAAATCTCAAAAATATTTACACACATTAAGAATAACAAAATAATTATACATAATTCAATTATTTTTTCTTAAATTTTGTGAAAAGTAAAAGGGGATAAAAAAAAAGGACTGAGGGAATATTTTTTTTATATGGCAAGTGAGATTTTATATTGCTTTATAGTGGTATATGATGTTATCCTTTTGGGGGGTTTCAGATAAGTTGGTGGTCAAGTAAAAGAAAGAAAAGGGGGAAAAAATAGGGAGAAGGTGTAGAATGAATGATTAGGGTGGCTAGGACTTGGAGATGATAATGATGAATGAATCATTTTCTTGGTATTATATTCTCTTTTTTTATGAACTTGTATATCCTACTTTTGAATTCCCTGAAACTATAATAATAGTACAACCAAACCTTAGTATTATATTTCATAGACTTTTGTGGCCTTCAGCCCCCACATTCCCATCTTGCTTTCTGCCATCATCCCATTATTTTTCTGATTCATGGTAACAGAATTGCATGCATAATTTTCCTCGTTTGAGCTATATTTCATTTTACCAGAGAAGACCAATGCAATGGGGCAACCAACAGTAGGTTTTGTAGACTCGAGTGTGGAAATCCACGACCGTGGGGTGGGGTGGGGTGGGGAGGTTCTGCCCTTAGATTCTGGCATTCAGGCAGGGAGTTACTTAAATTTGAGCTCTTCTTCCGTTGTATAATTGTGTTTGTGTTTAACAGCTCTATCTTATCTGTACTTGGAACAGCTAACCCTTCTGTCTCTGGTTCAATGTCCCCACTGCCATGGCCGGTGGCCCCCAACGCAACACCCCACGGTCAGAAAATCTCACACTTTTCACCCCACCCAACGGTGGAGATTTAGCGGCGAACAGATCGGACAGTGTACAGTCACAGAATAGATGTCATCATGTGACGATTCGTGGGGCCTGGGGGGCCACAGTCGAGCTTTTTTCCCTTCGTTAGCAGAACAACAAGTACTTGTACTCGGATAACACTATGTTAAGGGTTTTTCTTACCAGTTATCCACATGCCGAGGGAGCCAAGGAAGGTCCACGTTTGGTTTGCTTTTGGAACATGGTTCAAAAGTACATTTGTTTTTGTTCAAGAGAATTTGTTGATTTTGTTAAATTTAAGAACTGTAAAAAAAAAAAGGGATTTTTTCTTTTTCTTTTTCTTTTTCTGCCATGAAAGAAGCTTATTTAATCTTTAAGAAAATGCCGCTTAGGCTGGTTTACCTTTGAATGAAGAGTCCTTTTTACAGAATTGTAGTTGTTCACAATTTGTCAGTGCTGTTCCAAGGCAACTAGCTCTTCCAAAGACCTTTTAGCCTTGGGGAGGAGACTGGAGCGATAAAAAGGAGTGTTGGGGTCTAGAACTGACAAAGATTCAATTCGAACCGAATTATAATCGTGGTCATGGAATTGTAATTGGAATGGTATTTAAGATTCCGATTTTGGAATCGAAACCGGAATGAGATCTATTTTCGGTTTTATTTTTTAAATATTTTTATTAAACTACTTTAATGTATATAATAAATTATAAATTTATGTAGATTGTGTTTAATATAATATATAGTCTTTTATCCTCTATTATCTTAATAATATTTATTTTTTGAATGAAATAAAACAGTTAGAACAATTAAAAGAAAGAAATTTTCCCTCAGAAAAAAAAGAAAGAAATTTACATATATTTAGTTTATTTTTATTACTTCTTGTAAAAATAATTATTTTATTTTTTATTATTTACTTGAAAGTAATTTTTATACTTAATTAGTTTATTTGGAGTAAAAAAGAATCCATCTATTTTATTTCTTTAATAAATTTAATTCTCAAAAAAAGTAAAAACCGTAATTGAACCTTATCCAAATTAGAACTAAACCATTTTAAAATCGTAATCGAAACTAAAATTGAAATCGGAATCGGAATCGAAGCATCACCTTAGATAGTTAAGTTTACGGTTCCGATTTCTCTAAACCTAAAATAAGAATCATTGGTCCAAAACTGGAACCAAACCAAAGCACCACTGCTAGGGTCCCAAAAAGATTTTCATGTTTTATGTTTTTGGGTCCCCCTTTGCAACTCCCCAGGTTCCTAAAGATTCTTGGCAGGAAAGTTCCAGACTTCTAATCTGAAAGGTTTTAACAGTGCAAGGCTGAAAATTTACTAGTAATCATAATCCATTCCTAAAACTCACCACCTTCTTTGAAATGGACAACTTCAAATTACCAAATCAAAGAGCTTGTTTTCGAACTGATTGAAAAGCCATAAGCCCAAGTCCTTAATTACAATTTGCCGTGGCTTGCAAGTCTTAGGCACGCAATTAGTGTGTATTTAACCAACCTAATGACAAAGAACCATTCTTATCTTGTTCAAAAGGAATAAAAACATACTGGACCCAAAATTGCAGTTTTCGTTTTTTAAAATGACAGCCAGGGCAACCGGTGGCTAACAAAACCTGCACGTCTTCTCATTTTCACTCGGTTGTCCTTGGATTCCAAGCCATAGCTGGTTTGTCCTTTGCTGATATATCATTCATTTGCCAAAATGACAAAAAAATGGTCCTATCATAAACCCTCTACCCGCATTATTGGTGAATAATTTCTAGAGAATTTAACCATAATTGTGTTAAGTGATCTCTTCATCTGATATTTGATTGAACCATGTGGTTTTCCAGGACCTTAATGTACAGCTGGGATTCCTTTGGAGTCTTACTGTTTCTCAGTTTGTGTCTACTTACTGTTATCAATTGCAGGCCATGAGACATCTTAGAAAGAACGGACACCCCTCAATTTTCTGTGTCTTCTTCCATTTGGTATTTATAAAAAGAGGAAGAAAAAGAAGTTTGGAGGGTCAGCTTAAGGAGCTACAGAAAATGTGCTGTCTTAGCTTCGAACCAAGACTAAAACTACGTGGGAAATTCTGTGATCACAAAACTGTCGGCCTTAAGAGGTACCTGTATGTGTCACGGGCTACGTCTCAATCCAAAAAGATTAGCCTTGTTTGAATCAATGAGATAACCATTCTTTTTTCATCTGAGGTGACATTTGCAGGTACCCCTCATACAATCATGTTCGTCTGATAAATTAATCGGCTAAAATCATGGGCGGCAAGTGTATTTTAGCTTCGTGCCCTTAAAAGATTGTCAGGATTGGTGAAGCCCAGTTTCGAGAACACATGTTCAAGATTGAGAGTCGCAAGAGATAGACCATACGTTCAGAGAAAATACAGGTAAAACTAATAACCCATTGTTTTGGTGAAGCCCAATGTCTACAAGACGATAATGGTGTGCAATGCGTACCAAGCTTGAAGATGTTTTCTTTTCCGCCGTCCTCCAAGCCCACATGAATGTTTTGAGAAATTCATTGATGGGTTCTCAAGGTACAGCCCAATATTCATTCACCAATTACCCTTTGGCATTGGCGATCACACAACAAAGCCTATATTAAATCCTTTTACAAACTGCACCAAAGTGCAGCTGGCCAGGGGTTCCAGACAGCATTGGTGTGCATCTGCATGCACCTACTCAACATAAATCTTGAGATGCGCAGTTTTAATTTATCACCGACAAGAAAATCCTAACAAATAAAAACATTAAAAAAATCCAGCTTTATATTAAAAATAGGCAGCAAAGTAATTACAATGATTAATGTTGTTCCCATAGGTATCATACATTCCACGGATGAATCGATACATAGATCAAGGTCACCTCACACTGCACACTAGAAAGCCGAACAGCTACTAATAAACTTGCTGTAGGAACGTGAAGCTAAATGAGAGTCAAGCAATGGTGTCTTGCACCAATTAATGAATTTGAAAGATGCCCCCACAAGGGCCTAAAATTGATTAGTAACTTGGTTACAGCAGATCGACACTCATGAGATGTGAGGAAGCTTTCCACTTATTTGGTTGTGAGGAGGTGTAATTGGTTGTAATGAGAGAGATTACATATTGATGCTTACTTTTGGCTTTGCTCTACCTTGGCTCGAATTTTCTGTTCAAAAAGAGATATATCTGACTCAAGGCCAAACATTCTGTTAAGTGCATGCATGTTCTCAAGTGTCTCATTCAGAGTTCGACTGTCACTACCATCACATCTCAGGTGCTGCATTGGACCATGAAGAAGTTTATTCACAATACCACGGCTGAGATCATCCACAGCTCTCCTAGTTTTCTTTGGGATATCTTCACCCATCTTTGATAAGCATTTCTCTAACTCTGCAACTCTAATTCTCTCTGCATAGGCTCTCAACTTCTTGATGGTAGGAACAGTTTCCAGTGAATCCCTCCACGCTTCAAACTGTTTTGATTCCTCAGCAATGATGGCCTGAGCTTCCATTGCTTTTCGTAGTCGGTCCTCTTTATTAGCAGCTACAACCTCCTTCAGGTCATCAACATTGTAAACTCGTGCGCCTTCAACATCTGTGACACATGATCCCACATTACGTGGAACAGAGATATCAACAAAGAGCCTCAAACCACCAACTTCAGAACTAACAGGGGGGAGATTCGTGACATGCTCTTTTAAAAACAATGGGGTTTCTGACGCTGTGCTAGTGAAGATCACATCAGCTTCAGCTGCACAAGCCATCATGTCTGCAAGGGGCCTGTAGATAATCTCAACACCCTTCGTCTCCTCACGAATTGCTGCAACTTTCGCCTCACTTCTGTTAACAACCACCATCTTAGTGCATCCTTTAGCTACCAAGTGCTTGATTACTAGCTTACCCATCTTTCCTGCTCCAATAACCAACATTCGAGCAGTAGCATGTGAGGACTCAGGAAGCTTCATCCATGCCAGTTCAACAGCAGCAGAGCTAACAGAAACAGCCCCAGCAGCAATGTTAGTCTCAGTTCTAACCCGCTTTCCAACGGTAATTGCATGCTTGAACAGCCCACTAATGTTCCTTCCAAAGCCAACAACACCTTGCCCAACTTTGACAACTTGTTTAACTTGTGCAAGAATTTGACCTTCTCCAAGAACAAGAGAGTCAAGTCCAGCAGATACTTCAAAGAGGTGCTGCGTGGCATCCTTGTTGTACAACAAAAACCGGTGCTCACAAATCTCTGAAACTGGAATGCCACTAGTCTGCAATCATGTTGTAGTTAGTTAAAGAACTACAGCTAGATTTTAAGTTTTCACATAAAACTAATTCATAAAACCAAGATTATAGAGGCAAATATCACCAACCATAGACTCTGAAGAGTAATGTACCTTGGACATCCATTCAGTTACTTCTTTGACTCCACGGTGTTGGGATAGAGCCACAACATATATTTCCATCCGGTTGCAGGTGCTAAGAACAGCAGCCTCTTCTATATGATTCAAACCACACAACTCCCCAATTGCTCGCGGCCATTCCGCTTCTGGAATGGCAAGTTTCTCACGCATCTCCACAGGTGCAGTGTGAACACTAAGCCCTATGACCACAATACTGCTCCTTTCCTTTGTATACCCTGGCATGAACCAATATAAGCCTTGAATACCATGAATTCTAAATTAAACATGAAGAGCCGTCATATCTTAATGTCTGTTGCTTAAAATCTAAAAGTTTCCAGACATTAAGGCATTAGGTTATGCCAATTTAACCAACTTCAAAATGAAGGGAACCCAAAACTAACAGCTATTGATTTGGGAAGTCTGTTCGTGGAGGAACTTTCCTTCATCTTCTTCAAAACATAAACTTTAGGAACTTGCAACTATTGCACTGTCAGAGAAGAGAGACTGATATGGTTTTGATCACTCAATTCCAAGTTCAACATTCAAGCCATAGCTCAAAGATCAATTTTCCATTGGATCAACGTATAAAAGCAAAAAGAAAGGCAAGCAATCCTACACGTAGCAGGTAGGATATGCGCTTTTCTTAAACGTCATACAGAAGAAAACTATCAAATAGACCGCATTCAAGAATAAAAAAAAATGAATTTTTCCGGTTTCTCAGTCTTGATTAGCACTCCTAGTTAATATTTGCTTCTAATATCTAAACATTATTAACTAGTCAAAGAGGTCGGCTTGAACAAAACTGAAGCTTTTTCAGCCAAATTACATTAAGCAGCTGCATTCATCAAATAACAATTTAACAAACCAAATCTAAAACTGAGTAACACAAATTAAAACAAAACAAGACAAGGGCAAAAAGAAAAGAGAAAACTTTAGCAGGAATTAAAGAAAAACGTACTGTCAGCTGCAGAGGTCTTGAGTTGTTCAAGAGCGGAGAGTGCAGAAGCCTTAGAAGGATCCATTTTTTCGCCTTCCAAAGCGGTTTCAGATTGAATAACTTCACATCTCACACTCCTCTGAACCATACTTTTCCTTCCACAATTATTAGGCTTGGAAAGGACCTTCATTTGCTGCTGACAAGGAAAATAAGCCCGCAATAAAGAAGCCGAAGACGGTGAACAATAATTCACCAACAAACTCTCGAATTTAGCACCGGAAAAGCTCGAAGAAACCGCCATATCTTTGACAACAACAACAAAAAAACTTCAAAAGCCCACGATCTAAAACCCCCCAGAAAACATAAAAAAGATACCGAAAACCGAAATCAAAAGGGCGAAATAGACCGTGAGCTTAAATGGGAATTCTCTTATTTCCCAGAACAGGGGAGAGGCGTGTGGTTTGATTAGGTATTTCCTTCGTTTTCTTTCTTTTTTGGGGGTTGAAAAAAAAAAGGAAGGAAAGAGGAGCGAAGGGGTCAGGGGGGTGGTTTAGTTTAGTTGGGGTGTGAAATAATTGACCAAAGATCAGAATGAGAGGCAGGTCCAAGTCAAGTTTTCTGCTTGAAAAAAAGGGAAAAAGAAAAATGTGGGGACTATTTGAGCTTTTAATCTTAAGAGGGGATTAGAGAGCAAAACAGAGAGGATTTGGGATCTTGTTTTCTGGATTCTGATTGGCCAGTGGAACACACGTTTTATCCACACTCCCATTCTTTTGCCCTCTGTCTTCATCCTTTTATAGGTCCCCATTGGGTTGCCTACCAATGCTTGTGTTAGGAAACAAACATTTAATTTCCTTTCTGAATTTTTTTTTCTCTGTTGAAACCATGGTATTGGATTGATTTTTCATCAAGCAAGAATATACTTCAATATAATTCAACTTGTGTTAATAAATCAATTTCATTAGTGAATTAATATACATGTATGTATGAATTTAAAGCTTAGTCTAAAATTTTACACGGTTCATCCATGTTCTTTAAAAGAGTTGAATTTTTAATGGGTCTAAAATTTAAACCTAAACTCTTAGGTACAATAGGATATAATTCCTTATACTTAAATGAAATATTGACAAACCATATGATAAAAGCCATTAACCCCATATTATCTTATTTAACAGCTTAACCAAATTGGTTTCTAAACTACCCACTTAAACTAAATTTCATTGAACTAATTATCTCACAGTTCACATTCTAAACTATATGTAGCAATCCATTAAACTCAGTGATGTAAAGTTAATTTAATGTTAATAACTTCCTAATCAATTTTTCTATATAAAGATACTTATATATATCTCCTAATGAAGACAAAGGTGGTAGTAAAATCAAAGGAGAGTATCAAAGCATCATTGTTCCATTGATTCTTCTAATTTGTCTACATTTAGATTCTCGTGATCTGTCTAATGCTAGCTAAAGATTGGCAGAGTCACATGATGGACTTCAGCTGGCCATTGGATGACAAGTAGAGGAAGGGGGGCAGCCCCCTTTAACATAGAAGGGGTAAGAGAGATAGATACGAAGAGAAAAGAGATAAGATGTGAAAGGGTAGGGTCGAGCCATGTGTGATGGAGATTGGGTTTCTAAGATTTCACCCTCTCTGCTCGCCACAACTTTTGTTGAGATCGTGGACAGCAATAATGCTTGTATTTCAGGATGTGGAGCAGCTTGCTCTTAATTTGTTCTATTACGTACAATAATTTACTGTTTTTAAGTGAGTGTAATTTTCATGTAAGTGAGCAAATGATTCCTTCTATGAGGGGAAGAATTATCAGTAACAAACTAAAAATGTTTGTAATATGCTTCACATTGATTCCAAGGCATATAATTACTTACTACACATAAAAAAATAAATCAAGTTTGAGTACATGAAAGTATATATGAATCATATATATATTATTTATAAACATGATCGACCACATTTGATATATATTATAAATTACATTAATTTGCATCTAAAATCACTACTTTTTTTTAACTAAAAAATAGTTATTTTATTTTTTATCATTTGCTTAACATGATCCCAATAAATTAATGAAAACACAAATAAAATGATTCATGCATGACTATTAATTAAGATCGGATAAATTATGAGAAAATGATTAATCTATATATCAATCATTAACGGAAACTACTTAAATAGAGGCATTGATATGGCAACACATGTTTATTTAAAATAGTGAAATTTGAATAATTTTTCAGAGGTATAACTTAAATAGTACTATTAATTATCGCTACAAGCTTCTTACTTAGGAAAAGCTACCATATATTAAAGCTGCTTATAAGAATAGACTTCCTCTTCTTAACCTAATATGACCAATAGATTAGGAAAGTCATGTAAGGGTGTGGGTTTAAATTAACCTAACTCCTTCCTTCCCTCCTTGTAACAAAAAAACAAAGTTTTTAATCTATATTAATAGATATAAACTTTGAAAGATGTGCAAAAGTTTCACATTGCAATAAATCAAAAGAAGTTTTTTTTTTAAGATGCGTGTAACATCCGATTCAATTGTGTTTTAGATTTTAAGTTACTTATAAGTTAAGTAGGATTTTTAAGTAAAGTTTCGAACATTTCATTGCGATAATTTGATTATAGAAATTAAAAAAACAAAAAACAAAAATACATAACAAAAATTAAGTGTCAACAAAAAGTAAAGAAAGAAAGTTAGCATTAGGTCAAGTTGCACATTCGAATTCAGGTGAAGTTTTCCATATATAGCTCTCTGGAAGTGATGATTTAATACATTCTATCTACTTTAATTCAAGGCCTTCAATCACAAATCTAATCCGACAATCTTGCCTTGTTGCTAAAGGATATTAATTTATATTTAACTTCAATTTGCAAGAGTTTGATTCATTTTTGTCTTAAACCCAATGGGAGCTGTAAACAGGTGTCGGATTAGCATTCAGACTCGTGCTCAATGTGATTATGAGAAAATTTTGCTTAGTGTGAAGATTAGGGTTCTTCCAACTATAGGGAAAGCTTTAGCTTGAAATTTTTCTTTGAGGTTTCATTTTAGTTACATGATTGTAGTGCATTCCAAGAATTATTATACCTGCAGCACAACTTGTCTTGAGCTCGCTTTGTTTTCTTTGCAAAACTGTTGAAGAAAAGCGGTTTGATATTTTGTTAAAACAAAACCTTTTATTTCTAACTGCAGAGCATGCAATTGTGTTTTGTCTAAAAAGAAACTACCACAAGAATAAAAATCTGCATATCCTCGGACACGAAAATAAAATTAATTAAAATGATTTCCAATTCCTTAACCATCTTTTTCTCCTGAAAGAACCGCAACTTATAAAAGTCGAAAAACTTGGGGCACTGCCTCCAACAAAAAAACTATAGGAGATATTGATGTAGCAGGAAACAGTGTAACAATGAAGTTAATTAATCAGTCAAAATTAGTTTAAAATGTACTTGTGCTTGATATATCTACGTTTGCACAGGAATGAGCCAACTCATACTTCCCCAGTTAGAAGCTGGCGAGTTCATGGATTGAGTAATATTATTATCGGGTTCAGGTGCAAACTTCAACCAAAAGCAAAATGACATATAGGACTGGAAAAGGACGGCTGCTGCTATCCTAAAAACTAGGTTAGATTACGTTTGCAGGATCCTGAATGAGTGTTCATGAAAACTGATGTATTAGTTACTAGGTAGGTTAAGGAAGCATTGCTGCATCTGCTTGTTTAAGATATTCCCAAGTTGGGTTTGGTCTGTTACTTTGTACTATCAGATATATATATATATTTAACAAAGTGCTGGAAGACTGTTGTAGAATAATGCCTCCAAATTGGACTGAATAATCACTTTTCCTGCAACCAAACTTGTAAAATAATATTGTTAGTCAAATAGGGTGACGGAGATTGAGGCGCGGACTAGGTCGCTCTCTTGAGATGATACGCGCCCTCTCAGTAATTAGAACCGATGCAAAGAGAATTCACTGCACGTCGTCCCCTAGGATACAAGAAGCCCAATCACCCACTGTACAATTTTCTAACCTGCATAAGTTAGAAGGTAGAAGCTCTACCAAAACGACATCTTCTTCATCCAGTTGGTTGGAAAACTCTTTAGAAGACTCAAGAGAAGATTAAGAATTAATTTTTTTTTTCAAATTGGGATGATCATAAGTGAAAAACATATCAACTATTTATAGTAGAGGTTCTAACTTTAAATTTCACCAGATGAAAGTCAGTAATTAAAGTTTGTAACATTCATTATAAAACTTACAAATGCAAAAAACAACTTTCATAATTAAGACTATTAAACGTTTTATGTTAAAATCAATTTTTTACTCCTTTTTTTGTTAAAATATCCCAACACAAAGTTTACAAAAATTTGGGGAAACAAGTTGAACATTTCAGGTTTTAGTTAATCAAACATTCTTGCCGTGATGCCAAAGCTATGGCTATTGGTTTTAGCCCTACATGCAACTTGCAACTATGAAAAAAGACATAAATCTGCTGGCTGAGAAAGCTGTTTTGATTATCCCAGATTACATCCATTGCCAAACTATGATTCTTATTTATTTATTTAAGTAGGTGGAGGTTCAAATCTTACTCTTTGGAAAGATAAATCTGTATTAACCATTGTGCCAAATGCTGGAATTTATGTACTAATTATTTTACAATTTTAATATGCAGCTGCTACTTGCTAATACGAGTATTATTGCATTTTTCACATCTTCTTCGGGATGGGCCTTTGATTGGCTGGTCTGGGCTGTTCAAGCCATTCAAATCAATTCAGTACTACCAATTATAAGCAACCCAACTTGCAAAAAAGTATCTATGCCTGAGGTCAGACGAGTCCAAGAAGCTGGGCCAAACTAGGCATAAGTTCGTAACTCCTTTTATAGAGTTTAGTTGGGCCTCAACATCTCCTTGGTCTTATTATACATCATCCAAAAGGAAAAATAAATAACAAACGAATACTACAATTGTTCAAAAATAATAACAAAAAAAAGCTTTTCAAACTATGTAACAACGGGGTTGATAAATATATTTTGTATGCAGAACATGTTTACGCCACTAAGAAGAACAAGGAAGCAACAATTCTGTGTATCCAACGTGGTTTTGCTTAGGCTATCCCAATATTTTAATATCTTTGAAGGAAAAAGGAATATAGACATACAAAAAACCCACCAAAGTCAAGGTTGTTTATCACTTACGATTTTTCTCAAAAAAAAAAAAGAAAGAAAGTAAATCTTCCAATAATCGAGTCACTTCACCCACATTTGTTTAAAATCTAAATAGTTTTAATTACTTTTCCTATTTTTAATATATTGGGAAAAGAAAATTTCAATGAAGCTGATATTAGTAATAATTTGATAAAGTGGTTAGAATTAGCAAAAAATACTTGGTCTTTGGTTTTACATTTTCAATCAATGGCTATAAGTCAATCTAACTTTATAAAAGTGAATAAATGCAGAAAAAATAACCTCATAAATTCAATCAGCTTATATTTATTATTATACTAATTAATTAATAAGATCAGAACCCTTTATTCACGCATTGCTTGTGATTAAGTTAAACAAGTCACATGTGAGTATGTGACATTGAAAGATAAAATACTTAAACTAGGTTACATTTTATAAATTTCTGTTTATATATTTGGACCCGCAACTTATCAAAAATTTTGCTAAATACTAACAAAATTGCAGATGTCAAATATAAATTTCGTAATAAATTTCAGTTTATATATTTGGACCCGCAACTTATCAAAAATTTTGCTAAATACTAACAAAATTGCAGATGTCAAATATAAACTTTTTGAAATGTTTGAGGTTCAAGTCGTGCCAATGGTCATCATTTGTGGATGATCTGTAAGTACCACTACGAATCATCTCTGAGGCTTGTGACATATACTAACCCTGGACTGGGACAGTATTCCCTCACCTAAACTTTTTTCTGGCCAAAAAAAATATATATAAACTTCGTAATAATAATAATAATAATAATAATATACGTGCATGCAAGGACTATCTTTGCTCTGGCAAACCACCGAAAACGTGTGCTGGTTTCGTGACAAATTCAATCAATATACTAATATCCGTTTATATCTTCAAATGCGATGTTTGGAAATTTCCTCTTCAAACTATGGTTAAGTCAGCAGAACTTGGGACGTTTCCTGATTTGCTGAAGCCTTTATATAATGCCCTTGACACCGGTACACTAGCTAACTGGATGGTCTGGATATATAGTTGAGTGGTCGAACTCGACGACTCCTAATTATTTTCTCTCTTCTCTGAAAATTGATTTCCTCTCTCTCTCAAAATTATTGGTGACTTGGTGTAAAGAGATATTAGAGTTATGGAGTTCAAAGGGGTTGGACCGAAGGGGCTTGCCAGAATCCAAACGCAAAACAAGGAAGTTGAGGTTTGCCACGATGACAGTGCAACGCCTATAAAAGCTCAGACCATCGACGAGCTTCACTCTCTTCAGAAGAAGAAATCTGCTCCTAATACTCCCCTTAAAGACACTCAGGGTACTGATTTTGCCAACAGCATTACGGAAATTGAACGCCAAAAGCAGCAGCTACAATCCATCAGGTATACAAAGAAATGATGTGTCATTTTAAGCCTTTTTGGTTCGAGTTGCATTATTTCTTTTGGCTTGACTTTGTCGGTAAATGATTATGAAACAGTGCTTCTTTGGCGTCCCTGACGAGAGAGACCGGTCCAAAGGTGGTTAAAGGTGACCCTGCTAGGAAGCATGAGACTTCCAACGTGGCCCATCTTCACCATTTTAGTCCTACTATTGCTGTTAGTGACAGCTCTCTCAAGTTTACTCACGTCCTCTACAATCTTTCTCCCGCTGGTATGAATATTTTTCTCTCCTTTCTTCTCTTTCTTTGTGTTTTACCAAAAAAACCGGGATTTAGTAACCTGATATATATATATATATATATATGGTTGAATACGACACAGAACTTTACGAACAAGCGATTAAGTACGAGAAAGGGTCATTCATAACATCAAACGGTGCCTTAGCCACACTTTCCGGGGCAAAGACAGGGCGATCACCCAAGGACAAACGTGTAGTCAAGGACGAAACAACTGAAGATGAGCTTTGGTGGGGAAAGTAGGTTTCGGCGAACCCCCTCATTATTTTCTCTCTCAATTTCTAACTTTACGAACAAGCGATTAAGTACTTATTGTTGATGACTAAAGGTAAATGTGTATTTCCTTGACAGGGGCTCACCCAACATTGAAATGGACGAGGAGACTTTCATGGTGAACAGAGAAAGAGCTGTGGATTACTTGAATTCCTTGGACAAGGTATATTCTATTCCTCAAAGTTTAATATATCTACGTTTCTACGTAGTTTGTGTCTTTTAATTATTATAGGAAAGTAATCCAAGACTGATTCTATATATGTTTGATTTAAGTTGTCGGTTGCTTATTGTTTATCAAAACCTATTTGCACTTCATTCTCCAACATGTCAAAAGCAACTTGATTTGATTAAATAACATATGCAACTGGAATTTTTTAATTTCTAGTTCATGGGCTGGTAGTTTTTGACTAATAAGCCTAGAAAATCACATTATTATAATGATTAAGCTATGTCGTTATTAGCTGCTACGTTTTGACCCCAGAAATATTACTGATAAGCCACGTGGTACTCTTATCCATTCCCGAATTCAAGGATTTGGATCTTATTTTTATTCCCGAGACTATAGTAATTCTGATGATGCATTAATGGTGGTTGGTTTGGGCAATGCTACTTTGACTTATTCCAGCAAGGAAGCTGACCTAACTTTGTCCCAAGTAGATCTGAGTAACCCACCACTGTCTTCTTCATGCTTAAACCTGTCCGTACTCTCCATTAGTCAAGAATTAGTTTTCCCCTTGTTGGTGAACATTTTCTGTGGATTCTGACTTACGAATCTCTTATTTAAAAGTAGAATATGTGTGTATGTCATCTTCCGCTACAAGAGTTCATTTTGGAAGTATTAATATGGAATTCATGTTTACAAATTCAGTTTTGAGGATAAAACATTATAGTGGGTCGACAGAAAATCCTAACAAAAAGCAAAGGATTAAATGGCATGTAGATGGATTTATTTTCATGGGGAAGGATATGCAAACAAGTAGAGACAGAATTGAATTTTTATTGAATTAAGGCTAAGTTGCTTGTTTCCCGCATCTTATTCGTCCACTGGTTTAGTATTGTGAAGCTATACTGTCTAATAGGACTATGTTTTGCATGAAATTTTCAAAAGTAGGATGTGGGTAGTCTCATGCTTAGTCAAATGGATTTTGTAAATCATTACGAAGAATTAACTGAATTGATAATTTTAATCGCTCCCTTGTCCATGAAGATTCTAGCTAATGTGCCCCTTTCTCATTGGCAGGGAAATCTGTTTTACTCATTACCTCAAGATAGATGACAATATTTTATTTTCTCGTGACAAGACCGGGCTGAATTAATTAACTTTGACAATCCTTTTGTTTGATTAGATAATCCATGTTTTAATCAGAAACAATGTTCTGCTAACAATGCAATGCAAAATTGATCATAATTAGTAAACGTCCACAATGTCCTAATTGCTTGCATTGGAATTCTCGTAATCCTCTTATGCTCCTTGGTATATATCAATGTGCATATGCAAAAGTACCTAGAAGAACGTCGAAGAAAATTCATGACACAGGTCATCTGTTTCAGGTTTTTGTTAACGATCAGTTTCTCAATTGGGACCCAGAACACAGAATCAAAGTCCGTATCATATCCGCCAGAGCATACCATTCCCTGTTCATGCACAACATGTAAGTAATTAATGAAGCAACAATACTTGCCAGGAAGATCTGCTTCTTAAAATGTTAAGATTCCAGATTTTTCTGATGCTAGTTGTTTCCAATTTAAACCAAATTGAGTAAGAAAATGTAAGGAGACATGTCTAATTTTGTGTTTGGTTGGTAACCATATTATAATTGGATGGCTGTCAGGTGCATCCGACCCACTCCAGAAGAGCTGGAAGATTTCGGTACTCTTGACTTCACTATATACAATGCTGGGCAGTTCCCATGTAACCGATACACCCATTACATGACTTCCTCCACTAGCATTGACCTAAATCTTGCTAGGAGGGAGATGGTGATTCTTGGCACACAGTATGCTGGGGAAATGAAGAAAGGTTTATTCAGTGTTATGCACTATCTCATGCCTAAGCGTCAGATCCTCTCCCTCCACTCTGGATGCAACATGGGAAAGGATGGCGATGTAGCCCTTTTCTTTGGATTATCTGGTACAGAATTGTTGAGCCATCTTTGAAGATTGGAGCAGGTTGTTATGTATAATTCCTTAAGGATTTTTTTTACTTTTGTTGTAGGTACCGGGAAGACAACTCTGTCCACTGATCATAATAGGTATTTAATCGGAGATGATGAGCATTGCTGGAGCGAGAACGGTGTGTCAAATATAGAAGGCGGTTGCTATGCTAAGTGCATCGATTTGTCCAAGGAAAAGGAGCCTGATATTTGGAATGCCATCAAGTTCGGGACTGGTAAAAAGTCTGATCCATCTTCATTGATTTTCAGTAATGAGTTTATAAGGACAGGAATGATTCAACTTCTTTACAGTGATTAAGTAGCTTTCCTAACGGGAATTTCTCTTTGTTGAAATGCTTAATTTGTCTGCGTATGTTCCCCAGTGTTAGAGAATGTCGTGTTCGATGAGCATACTCGAGAAGTGGATCACTCGGATAAATCTGTCACAGGTAAAGCAGAATCCTAGTGCATGTGTAATGTCTATCTAATGGTATATAGATTTGAAAGTACTGCCTCATGCCGAATGATGTTTTGATTGGTTGCAGAGAACACAAGGGCAGCCTATCCGATAGAGTATATTCCCAATGCAAAGCTACCATGTGTTGGTCCTCATCCGAGAAATGTCATCCTTCTGGCTTGTGATGCATTTGGTGTGCTTCCGCCCGTGAGCAAGCTGAGCCTCGCACAAACCATGTATCACTTCATTAGTGGCTACACAGCTCTGGTACATTGAAAACTCTTCCGCATTTTTTCAAAGATACCAAATAAATATGCATCCTTGTAAATGTTGAAGTATAACAATTTTTCTTTGTGGAAAAACAGGTTGCTGGGACAGAGGATGGTGTGAAGGAGCCACAGGCAACATTCTCAGCCTGCTTTGGTGCAGCATTTATAATGCTGCATCCCACCAAGTATGCTGAAATGTTGGCTGAAAAGATGCAAAAACATGGGGCTACAGGATGGCTTGTAAACACTGGTTGGTCAGGAGGAAGGTATATATAAATAAGACACTAAGAAAATCTAGTTCATGCATTTTAAGTTGAGAGATAATTTTTGTTTCCTATGTTCTTCCCTTCGTGGGCAGCTATGGGTCGGGCAGTCGTATTAAGTTAGCATACACACGAAGGATCATTGATGCCATTCACTCTGGGAGCCTTTTGGAGGCGAACTACGAAAAGACTGACGTATTTGGACTAGAAATTCCAACTGAGATCGAGGGTGTTCCTTCTGAAATCCTAGACCCCGTCAATACTGTGAGTTGGGTCTTTCTTTCCAACATTTTAGCACTTTATAGTTTTGTTGTCATTTTAAATGATTACCTTTGGTTACTAATGCTCAAGTTTTGTGGAATCTTAGTGGGCGGACAAGAAGGCCTACGAGGAGACACTATTGAAGCTGGCTGGTCTCTTCAGGAAGAACTTTGAGGTCTTCCTAAGCTATAAGATCGGCAAAGACAACAAGCTGGCAGGGGAGATCCTTGCAGCCGGTCCCAGCTTTTGATCAGATTGCTTTTCCATTTGCGCATTGATATTGGATATAAAAAGATAGTGAAAGAAGTTGAGAATTTAAGTATGATTTTTAAATGTACGAGACTACCATTACATTTGTGCCTAGTTCTAAGGATCCGTCTGCTCTTCTTTCCAACGTAGAGTTAAACGTAAGCTTTTCTTTACCCTTTTTGTTTTCAATTTAGTGATTTTGGATTTCTGTTTGAACAAATTATCAATTAGTTCGAGACATAAATAAAATGGTTTTTTTGTACGTAAAATAGTTGATTTTGGATTTTGGGTTTTTTCTTTAAAAAAAAAAAAAACCTATGAGCATTCAGTACGTCAGATCTCGACTAATCCAGTGTCCGAGTTATTGACTTTCAATTTTGGTTTGAGGAAGTGTTCCTTGTCCCCTCTAGTTGTGGTATTGAATTGGGCCAGTTTTGTAGCCCAGGCTATAATTAAACCGTAGGAAGCCCAATGCTTGGAGTTCTGGATTGTGGCCTATGGCTCTTTCTCCTACCCTGCTATTTTCTCCTCTCCTTTGTAAACCAACTAGTGCTATTGCCCGCGCTACGCTGCAGGCCGAGAAAGCCACCATTCTTTTTCTATTAGCAAACAATAATTTTTAACACTAACAATCTAACAAAATAAAATAGTAATCTTCACCAGTTTATATGTTGTAACTTGTAAGGGATATTAGATGTAACATATTCAACAGCAGAGTTAAAGACAAAAAATGTTCACCAATTCAGCACTTGGTTTACTCTACACACCATTTCGGCAAATTTATTCTTCTGTATAAAGTTTAATTTATCTATGCATCATTGAGAATTGCAATTTGGACATTTAATGAAGATAGAATAATAAAAATAATACTTGGTCTTTACATTCTATTCCACAATATGACAAAAAAAAAAAAACTTTTTATGATCTTTTATATTCAATCAAAGAGCAAAATATGAAAATGCACCATCATCAATAATACATGCAGGTAAACATGGTTGACCGTTCTTCTCAAACCGAAAGTCTAATACCCTACTATAAGCAAGAATAATGCGAAAAGAATCATGCACTACATCTCTCCAAAGCTATTGAAGCGTCCACCTTCGAATACCCCATTATCGTCAAGAAGAAAAATTTTCATCAGATCAAGGTTTATGAATTCCTAGAACACAAAAATATGAAAAGTAAAAACAATAAATTTGTAAACAACTCTAACATTTTCCTCAGTGCTATCCACGGAAGATGATTCTCACAAATTTCTTCAAATTCAGCAAATGGAATAACACATGCAATATTAAAGTTTTGATACCTGAGTCTCTGAAGGACTATCAATATCCGAGAAATCATTCAAAAAGCTCCGTCCATAATCTGATGAGGAGTTAGCAGAATTAGCATGTTGCTCCTCAGGAACAGATTCTTCAAGGGCTTGCAATGTTTAACCAGGTTATTCATGATGGTGTAGACAAAGAAATAATTCCTTTCCATGATACATAAGCAACTTGCAAATTCTATTTGGCAAGAATTTGCAAATATCACCAGAATCACTGATATATGTAGGTTTCCTATTACAATAAATCAATATCAAACTAAATTTTCCCCCATGCAAATTTGCGCTTTGAAAAAATGTCCAGCAGAATTATTCAGCCAAAGAAAAAACAAAAGGGCCAGAAAGAGGTTATGGTTTATAACCAACCATAAACGTTAATAAAACCTCCAATATGAAATCTGCATTTTCGCCTCCTGAAAATATAGAGAATAGAGAATAGGATGAATTATAAAGCTGTAATGAGAAAAGCAGTGTCTAATCAAGAAAAAACCATTAACATTTTCCTAAATGGTTTTGACAACCATTTGATCAGAATCCCTACGAAATCTTCAATCAATTTGGACTTCAAAGAACCTGCCGATGATCTTACCTTCAAACCAAAAAGAGGAATCAAAAGTATTGATAGTGTTATGTAATGTGCTAATAATTTAACAGCAAAAATTCCATTGAAAGCATGTGCAGCAACTTTCGAGCATCATGATGTATTAGCATCTTGGAATTCACCCGATACTGAAGAAGAGGTTCAAGTATCAAATTTGAGCTTTCCTCTCTTGGAGAATAGTCAAGGCATAATTATAAATGAATTTAAAGTTAAACTTGATCTCTAAGCTAAAAAAGTCTAGATGTTTCACAATTTTCTTCAATTGCTTTGGCAACCATACCTTTTGAAAATTCCAATCCTACAAAATGATCAATTACCTGGAATTGGAAGATTAGGAAGACATGTTTGCCTTAGGACAATAAAAGTGAACTATGAGTCCGTTATTAGAATGATTTGTCTCAAGTTGAAATAAAAAACAGATGAGCCTTTCCAACAGCATCAGAGAACATGTAAAAGGCACTTCACATGTTTAAATATAGCATTTTATACTTGAACAATGCTTGGAAGTAGTATAAATATTGGATCATAAGACATAACTATTTGATCCATAAACTTTCCAAACAATGAACTTTTATTCACAGGCCTTTCTGCAACATGGTAGAGAACTAAACTATAGTTTGGTTTTGCTGGAACCAAAAAGAGAGAATGCCAGAACTTTTTCACTTCAGGCATGCTACGTGACCAACAAAGACAAAAAAATACCAATTTCATAGCACAAATGAGAATACACTTTCTCTTTCATATCAAGCATATTGTATCACTAACAAAGTTAAAAAATATCAAATGCATAGAATAAATTAGAATACACAAAAAAGTTTTGATGCAAAAAGATAATGAATCACAGCATACTTGGTTGAAAACACTGAGATTGAATACCTTAAAGCATTAAAAACTCAAATTAACCGAGTGCTTTGCATATCCTTGTAATTTGTAATATATCATTAAATTTGCAAGAAATTTGAAACAGAGAATAAGACAATAGAGACTGGATATCACTTTGAACCTAACTTCTACTTGATTAATGTAATTTCTCATTAACTGAGCTTCAAGTTCAAATTTTTCAATCTCTGCAAGTGTTCTGTCACTATCCTTTTCTTTTTTCTTTGCTAACCTGTAAGCTGTTGATTATCAAAACGATAGTTTTTTTACTTAGTGCCTAAAATGTCATAGCAGAATAATTTTCATCATTCTTGAACAACAACAGCAACATTATTATAAACTGATTACACAATACCACAGAAACAAAGGAGATTGTTTAAAGCATATATACATGTTTTGCTTTAATAACTAAAAAATAGATTCTTGAATATTAAATTAGCTAATATATCAAAACACGATTAAGTCAATATTAAAGAACAACTGTAGACACCTGCCTTGGCATGATTACACCATATAACATTTCATTCTTGATGCATTACCATATCTAACAATTAAAAAAAAAAAAAAGGAAAAAGTTCAATGAAGCTGAAAATGAAAAATTAAAATTAAATTATTTCTTCAAAAGAAAAAAGCTAATTCAAGCATAAAGTTATAATCCAAAACTTCTTGTGCATTTCAAAAGCCTACATTGTAGATGAGTTATGTGAAAATAATCTAAATAAAAGTAATCTTATTTTGCACTTACATGTTCCTACTTAGAATTATTTTCTTTGAGCCTATCAATAGTGGCCTAATTTTCTCACTCAAGAAAGAAAATTTTGTACTTATGAGTTGTTGAAAAAGCAAAGGTAAAATAAACTCAAATTGACTCCCAAATATAAAGCAAAGCGAAAAAAAAAAATTTTAAGCAGGATCCATTGAAGAAACAGAAGTTAAAAAGAAATGCATATCACAATCTAACATAAATAAACCTTGATATTTCTTGAACCCAAGAGCAACATAGATCTAGCATAGAACCAATCACATGATTACCGATTTAAATTTTCCACTACAACACATGCTTTGTTCTCTTAATTCTTATACCTCATCTCTATATACTGTCTGCATCTAAGAATATAATAAACTATTGATATCATTAATGAAAGGAAAGAGTGTTTTAAGGGCTATTTAATTAAAAAATAGAGACAATAAAAATTGGCATGAAGTAGGAGTAGAAAACTTCAAGCATATGGTAGATTATTCATTAATGTAAATTATCAAGATAATGTCAAATAAGGCATCTTGCCAAAAAAGTGCACGACCTTTGAAGTCTAAATCTCTCTTTTTCTGGGTAAAAAATCAAATGCATAAACTTAAAAAGGGAATAGAAAAAACAGCGCCTAACAAACTTGTTCAATTCTAATGGTAAAATCTGAATATAATTTCAAAGTAAAAGAAATTGCTACATATGCTACTTCCTTGACCACCTATTTTCTTTTTCCATCCACGGTCTCATAAGAGAAAGAAATATAAGAAATTTACCTGTCATTTTCACCGCCTCTGATTCAAACCATTACTAAATCGTTCTTTGTGCATCTCCTCCCACATTACCAATAACTGTTCATGTAAAAGATCTGTCATGCAAAAAAAACTCAACCTTTAATGATTTAAATTTCACACAGCAACCAAAACTCACAAACCTCTAGGATTGATCATCACTTCGTCTATATATTTTCTGCCTATAATGGGTTCATTCATTCGTTTTGGAAGTTGAGTTTTCTCTAAATTTTTAGATCTCTCTTTGTCTTAACTTAATATCTACTCACAACTCTCCATTGCCCTACTCCTAAATAGGTCTTCTTTTCCTATGCCCTTTCCTTAAATCTCCCCCTCTCAGTAATGATTGGTTCTTGTTGAGCACAATCGTAACCCAACAAGGCCCAATCTATACAGCCATGGGCCGACTGACCAAAGCCCAAATCACTTAGCCGACCCATGATTAACCAACGGCCTACTCAGTACAGCCCAACAGGCTACCTATATAAGGCACATCTCAAAGCATGCATGGTAAGACAACGAAAACACTGAACTACTCTACTTCTCTCCTGCTCATTATCTCTACTGACTTAACCATCGGAGAGGGACCAATCGGCCAAAGGCCGATTCCCCCTTTGACTGTGTTCTCTCTTACAGGTTATCATCCCGAGGTCCCATTGAGCCATCTGTCCACCATTGTAGGTCCTGTAAAGGGTCCTCAACATTTGGCGCCGTCTGTGGGAACGACAGTGGCCATGGCTTCACCGGAGAGCAATGACAGTAGCCAGCTTCGGGATACTAACCAAAGGAGAACGCAACCTCAAATGCCAGTTCGACGCAGTATATTTCCAGGGGAAGGAAGCAACGCTGAGAGTCCGGCCACCAACATTCCTTCTTTCTCCTTTCCAACTGTCCAACGTGATCCCTCATCATCCCAACAGATACCTTTGGTGTTCGCGTTGAACACAACTACACCTGGGGGGCAAACAATGCCACAAGTAATGGACGTAACATCCTATTTGGCTCACATGCAAACCCGTATGGATGAGCTTACTACTCTAGTGGAAAAGCAACAAAGGACGATAGCTGATCTGAAAGCGACTCGGCCGAACGAGGAAGAGCTGCATCAGGAGCAGTCGCATCAACGACTACGTCTTGAAACTAGTCAAACCGCCCCCAGATCAAACTGGCGCAGACATCATGGTCAAGCGCCAGGACCACGAAGAGAATCCTCGGTCAGACGCACCCAGGCTTCTACTCGACAAGCACCGACTGAGTCTGCCCATAGTGCGACGGTAGAAGCACCAAGACGAGCGCGGGAACAGGAAGAAAACCAAAACCCGGAACCCTCCCAGCCGTCCAAAGGAAGAGCAGCCTCTCCCGGGAAGCCTATCTCGGACCGGTTAGATGGGCTGAAGGCTGAATTTGAAAATAAGCTTAAAGCCATGGAAATCAACAATATCACCAAAAAGGATCATATGGAATGGCTGAATGAGGAGCAGGATCCGCTCGCATTATGCATTCGCCAAGAGCAAACGCCACCTAACTTCAAGGTCCCGAAGTTGAGATACAATGGCAAGGGTGATCCCAAGGATCATATTACACAATACAGCAACCTGATGGGGTTATACGGAGCTTCAGACGCCCTCAAATGCCGAGCGTTTATCTGCACGCTCGAAGGGGCAGCACATACTTGGTACTACAAGCAACAGCCGGCCTCAGTCACCAACTTCATGCAGCTTAGTATGGCGTTTATGAACAACTTCTCCAGTCAGAGGAGGAAAACAAAAACCGCTGCCTCATTGTTGGCAATTCGACAAGCAACAGGAGAACAACTGAAAAGCTACATAGAACGATTCCAGGCGGCAATCGGCGACATTGAAGAGTTGACTACTGACTTCGCAGTCGATGCTTTCATTGCAGGGGTTAAGCATGAATATTTGAAGTACTCTCTCACGGATAGCAAACCGAAACAACTTCATGACTTGTTCAACAGAGCGCAAAAATACGCAGACTTGGAGGAAAACAAACATGTTCCAGATGAGCTCTACAGACGGCCCTCAGAGGCGGCCAAGGATATTAGGGGAAGAGAACACATTCGTCCCACATATGACAGTCGTCCCAATATAGATGATCGGAGCTACAGACCGCGTGGGAGAGGCTTATCTCAGAAAGATGGAAAGAGCCTTCGACCGGAGGCTCCCAGGCATGATCAAATCAGACGGAATCAACCTGTCTCATTCCGAGTGGAAGAGTATACCCCACTCAATGCTACTCGCGCAGATATCCGGCAACAGGTATCTCACTTTCATGGACGCCTTTTCAGGCTACCATCAAATCCCCATGGCCAAGGAGGATCGGGAGAAAACCGCCTTCATCACAGAAGATGGCCTATATTGCTATGATGTAATGGCATTCGGTCTCAAAAACGCCGGGGCGACATATCAAAGACTGGTCAACCGCATCTTTAGAGAGCAAATTAGCAGGTCAGTAGAGGTGTATGTGGACGACATGTTGGTTAAGAGCATCACTTTTGACCGACACCTGGAGCACTTGAACCAAGCCTTCAACACACTCAGAAAGTATAACATGAAGCTAAACCCAGCAAAGTGTACTTTTGGAGTAGAGGCAGGTAAATTTTTGGGCTTTATGATCTCCCGAAGAGGGATAGAAGCCAACCCGGAAAAAATTAAAGCTATTGTCGACATGTCACCTCCAAGAACCATTAGAGAAGTACAAGTCTTGACTGGTCGGGTTGCAGCGTTAAACCGCTTTGTGTCGAAGTTGGCGGACAAGTGTTTGCCTTTCTTTAAAGTTCTTCGGACTAAAACGACAAAGGATCAGTTCTCCTGGACGGATGAGTGTCAACACTCCTTCGACCAACTGAAACAATATTTGAGCTCTCCACCATTATTAAGTCGACCAGAGCCAGGCGATGACTTGTTTTTATATATAGCAGCTTCCGATGAAACAGTGGCTGCTGTGTTGGTCAAAAGAAAGAATCAGACTGACTCTCCTATCTACTATGTCAGTCGCGCTCTGCAGGGTGGAGAATGCAATTACAGTCGACCAGAAAAACTCGCTTATGCGTTGGTAACCGCAGCCCGACGTCTACGTCAGTACTTCCAATCTCATCGAATCACGGTTTTGACCGACCAACCAATCCGAGAGATACTGACCAGGGTCGATTTATCTGGCCGCTTGGTTAAGTGGAGCGTAGAATTGAGCGAATTTGGTATTGAGTTTGAGCACCGGAAGGCAATTAAAGCACAGGCCCTGGCCGATTTTGTCGCGGAATGTACTTTCAGTGGGCCTACTAACCTACCGCCTGTAATCCCACATCCTAATTCATCCACCGCTGGTCAAGCTACTCTTAACCAAAAGCCCTGGTCCCTTTTTGTCGACGGTTCATCGGTCAAAGATGGGGCAGGTGCAGGCCTTGTTCTAATCGGCCCTGACGGAGAAGAATATCAATATGGCCTGACGTTTGACTTTCCACTGTCCAACAATGCTGCAGAATACGAGGCTTTGATAGCCGGATTGAGTATAGCTGCTAAGATGGGTGTGCAGGATGTAAAAGTGAATACCGACTCTCAGCTGGTAGCAAAGCAAGTACTTGGCGAGTATGAAGTGCGAGAACCCAACTTGGTCGGCTACAATAAAAGTGTACAAGACTTGTGGTCTAAATTCGCCAGCATATCTCTGCACCAAATCCCAAGAGAAGAGAACAATCGGGCAGACGCACTCTCAAAGCTAGCCTCGTCTTGCCCGACCATTCGCGGCAAGGTTATCCTGGAGCACGCTACTAGCCCCTCCAATCCGCTCCAATCGATAACTCATCAGATAAATGACGAGGATAGCTGGATGACTCCCATATTCAGATACCTCCAAGGCCAAGTACCTACATCCAGGACTGAAGCTACAGCTCTACAACGTCGGGCAGCCCGATATATTATCTTGAATGATATGCTCTACAAAAGATCCTTTTCCTGGCCCTTGCTGCGATGCGTCGACAGACAAGAAGCCGACTATATCCTCCGTGAGATTCATGAGGGTGTATGCGGTAATCATGAGGGAGGAAGAACACTGGCTCAGAAGGTCATCCGACAGGGGTTTTATTGGCCGACACTTAGGAAAGATGCTCAGTCATTTGTAAGGAAATGCGAAACATGTCAAAAATTTTCCAAAGTCCCGAGGAAGCCAGCTGAAGAGCTACATTTAATCCCCTCCACATGGCCCTTCGCCAAATGGGGACTCGACTTATTGGGACCGTTCCCTCTAGCAACCGCCGGCAGGAAATTTGTGATAGTGGCTTGTGACTATTTTACAAAGTGGGTTGAAGCAGAACCCCTTTCTTCTATTTCTCAGCGGGCAGTTGAAAAGTTCATTTGGCAGAGCATCATCTGTCGTTTTGGCATCCCACATGTTATAGTTACCGACAATGGCACACAGCTACAAGGTGACAGGGTCCGAACCTTATGCAATAATTTTTCTATTTATCTACAGGCCGCTTCAGTAGCACACCCACAAGCCAATGGGCAGGTAGAGTCCATGAACGGTAAAATCGTAAAAGCCTTAGAAAAGAAGTTGGGCGACTCTAAGGGAGAATGGGCCGAACAACTACCTGAGATACTATGGGCCATTCGGACCACAGCCAGCACTACTACAGGTGAAACCCCATTCAACCTAGTGTATGGCTCGGAGGCCATCATCCCCGTTGAGATTGGGGTCCCCACCTACCGTGTGTCTACTTTCGACGACTCCGTCAACGACAGTCAACTTCGTTTGAACTTGGACCTTGTGGAGGAGACCCGTTTGAACTCTCAATTACAGGCGGCAAATAGGTCCCAGCAAGTCGTTAAATATTTCAACTCCAAGGTGTCCGCCCGACAATTCCAAGTGGGCGACTTTGTTCTTAGAAGCTGTGAAGCAAGCCGACCCGCCAGCGAACATAAGAAATTATTTCCTAAGTGGGAAGGCCCGTACGTGATTGCTGAAATATTGGGCAAGGGAGCCTATCGACTTAAAGACTCGGCCGGTAAACTACTGCCGCGAGCTTGGAATGCCATACATCTGAAGAGATTCTACTTTTAAGCCAAGCTACACTCGAGAATGAGCCACATGCTAAGTCCTAATGTTGTTGTACACTCTACAATCTACAATGTTACAGTCTACAATGTTTTTGTTATGATCAACATTCATTCAGGCGACATGAGTCAAGCTATTTAAACTTATCAAGCTACTTGTTGAATATTCTACCATCGACATATTCTTACAATCGACATATAAGTATACACGGTTGCCAACTCACCAATTTGACTTGTGACCGGACTATGTAAGCAAATAGTAACGACTACGGACTACTGTCATACCGACTGTTATAGACGATTATTATAGGTTACAGATGATCAACAAACAAGTAAACCGAGTTATAGCTACCATGGCGCTAGGCTCCATCAGAAAAAGAACTTCATTCCTTGAAATGAATCTATACAAGTCTGAATTAGCTACATATTTACACAACCTAACTACCCACATTCCCCTCCGGCTGACCCCCTTCAGTCGGTTGAATCGGTTCAGCAGCTGTCGCCTCCATGGCTGGCGCCTCCGATTCAGTCGCAGGATTTACTGAGGGAGAGGGCTCCGCCTGAGCAGGTGTTGGTGTAGGGTCGGCCGCCACCACCTCATCTGTGGCCGTTTGAGTAATAATTTCAGTTACGACTACCTCAGCCACACGCACCTCAGGGAGAGCCTCCATAGGAGCATCTTCGTCGTCGGGAATTGTGAAGTCGATTCCACTAGTGTCCACTTGGGGAAACGCCTCCACAATCTTCTTGATCACCCATTGCTGGATGAACTCCCCATAGTCCTTCATGCTTCCCTCGAGTTCCCCCAGCCTCTCCTCAATCTGCTCTTCATGCTCAGCCGCCAACCCGTCGAGCCGAGCCTACAAGTGATCAACGTAACAAAACAGAGAAGGGTCACTACAACCAATATCTATACTTCGATCTTCGATCAAATCCTAAAGGGAATTACCACAAGTCTTACCTGAAGCGCCGCCGCCTCTACCTCTTGTTCCTTCAGTTTGCCGGCTGTGGCTTTTTCTTCTTCTACTGCCACCTTCAGAGCCTTTTCCCTCTCCGCAGCTAGAGTCTGAAGGCTATCCCTCTCTTGCTGGACGCGCTCCAACTCTGCCTTCACTCGTCTCAGCTCCTCATCTTGCTCTGACAGGCGGCGACCAGCAGCCGCCATATCTTCGTTGGCCCTCTTCACCTCCTCTTGCAACTCCTTTCTCTTCAGTTCGGAGACGGCCAACTCATCTTTTGCCTTCTCCATCTCTGCTGCCTGCGCCGCCTGCACCTGCTCTGCAGCTTTCTCCCTTGCCTTGTCGGCCTTCAGGTGGTAGATACCGGCGGCATTGAGCATTCGACTCTGCAAACACCCGCGTGTTGTCACTATTTATTCATGGATATCTTGAATTTACTAAGCCTACTTACCCTCTCGTGCAAGGCTGCTGCCGACAAGAAGCAATCCATGGCGCTCATCTTGTCGCGCATGTAATCTTGATCGACGCCCTCTACTAGCTCCAGCGCGTAGGCGGTAGCAACGTGTAGCTGCGTCAGCGCGCTATCCTTCTTGAACAGCGCGTTGTCATATAAGAACGGGCACACCCTTCCCCCGTACATACTGGGTGGCCCTAGTTCGGTCTGTAGCCCGGCGCTAGAGGTGTTGGCTTCAGTATTACCCTGCTCTACCAGGCTGGCCAGATGGGCTAACCTTCCTTGGCCCGTGGCACTCTGACTTAGTCCCCTAGAGGCCACGGTCGCTTGAACCCTACCGGCGCTGGGGACGCTTTGATGGGAGCTTTGTCCACTACCGCCGGCTACACGCTTGTGGGCAGCCTCTTCCCACGGGTTCGGTGACGCCGCTCTCTTTTGCCCCGCGGCAGAGCTACCCTGTTCTCGCGTTGGAGCCGCCTCTCGGATGACGACACCACTCGCTCTCGGACCGACGGTTGCAGCTCGTTGGCCGACGGAGGGTGCAGTGGGTTGAGATCCAGCGGCGTCAGCCTTTCCCTTGCCCTTTCCCCCTTGTCTGTGAGAAGAGGGTTTTCCTTTACTAATGCGCGCGAAGTCCCGGGCGCTGAACCCTCTCCTACCGTCTCCACCTTCAACCGGCATCTCTTCAGGACCTGCAATAAACGACAAGTATCAGTCTGTAACTACTGTGAAGCTACAAAGATGTAGTTCAAGCTACAATACCGAGTAAACTCCCAAAGGGCGTTTCTAAGTACGGCAGAGCTAATTCAGGATCTATCGATAAAGCAGTTAAGTTAAACTCACTCTCACCTCCCAAACTCAAAGAACCTAGATACTCCCCAACCCAATGACTACCTGATATAGGGTCATTCGACGCCTCGACTACAGGCGACCTTGCCATAGGCGCCGACGGTGACACTCTTCCCTCAGGCGACTGAGGCGCAGCGGGCAGAGCAGGCGCGACAGAGGGAGGCATAGATGATCCGGCGGCATCTGGTTCACCCATTGGAGGGATCACGCTCAACACTTCTATCCCTACATCGAGTGGGCCATAGCCCTCTTTGGCTCTCCCTCCAGTCCCTGGTGGACTTAGACCGCAATCGACTAGCCTCGCAGGGTGAGCACAGTCGTCGCAGTTGATTTTCAGATCTTTTTCGAAGAAGTACAGCGCTTGCTTTACCTCATTCATTGCCAAACTGGGGCCTCGATTGAGCGCCTCTAACACATCCTCGCTCAAGCGCACCCATTCAACTGAGAAACCCCACTCTTCCTCAGCCGGCTTCAGCACCCCGAAGTAACGCTTCTTCCAATCTCTGTTACTATCGGGTACTTGGAATGGGTTACGCTGCTTCTTACGCCGGCTGTACAATATGTAAAACCCCCCTTGGAATTTCACCTTGAAAAGTGTCCTTAGCACTCCTACAGTCGGCACCCATCCTTTGTACCTACAGACGACTGCGAAGGACACTATTATACGCCAGGAGTTAATCACCAACTGGCTGGGGGCAATACCGTAATAATGCAGCACCTCCCTGTAAAATCTTGGCGCCGGAACCCTAAATCCGACTCTAAAAGCTACTTCATAAAAGCAGGCACAATTGCCATCTTGTGTAACCGTTCCTGGCCGCCGGTCTGGCGCTACTGTCGCCACTTTATATGCGTGGAGCCCGCATTCCTCGATCACCACCCCGGCCCTCTCCTCGTCTTCCGCCCTGACCGTACGGTTCAAGTACGCTGTACGGTGCCGCGACGCCTCCTCATCGGCCGGTACATCCTCCTCCACTGGTGCCTTACCTTCCCGACGCCTGCTCGTTGCGCCCGCCCTGGTACCTCTGCCGCCGCCCCTGCCCGACACTACCCTCTCCTCCCCCGCGGCCATTCTTCCCGAATGGCTCGCACTCTCCTCGGCGCTCTCCTCCCCGGCGAACGCTCTCCCACTATCCTCCCTAGACTCACTCATACTACCCTCGCTACTAACCATTTTTACCTAAACAAAACAAAATCAGACTTACTAATGCAAGAAGTCTGTCGTTCACCACCGAAAAACCGATGACAAACCGCTGATGGACCACCGACCTTCTTCTGGAAGACGAACAACAAAGAAAATTAGCAACAAAAATTTCAAAAGCCAGAAAATCTTTCCAAAACGCGATTCATGGGGAGAGAGAAATATATTTATACCACCTTCGTCCACTTACCCTGTGTTGACGTGTGGCACCTCGAAAACTCAACCGACACCTTCTGCAATAAATCCCTTTGAAATTTTCTCGGGACTCACTTCTCCCACGTCTCTTCCCTTTCCCGCTCATTTCTCCCCTTCCAACCCTTACCCTTCACCCGGCTGTACCCCACCTTCGTTCAGTCGACCAACTCTCTTCAGCCGACCGTACCCGCTTCTGTCGGCCACACTCTTTCTACCCACATCCTTTACAGCCGTCAAACCGATCACTTTGTAATCACTTTGCCGCCTGGGGGGCACTTGTTGAGCACAATCGTAACCCAACAAGGCCCAATCTATACAGCCATGGGCCGACTGACCAAAGCCCAAATCACTTAGCCGACCCATGATTAACCAACGGCCTACTCAGTACAGCCCAACAGGCTACCTATATAAGGCACATCTCAAAGCATGCATGGTAAGACAACGAAAACACTGAACTACTCTACTTCTCTCCTGCTCATTATCTCTACTGACTTAACCATCGGAGAGGGACCAATCGGCCAAAGGCCGATTCCCCCTTTGACTGTGTTCTCTCTTACAGGTTATCATCCCGAGGTCCCATTGAGCCATCTGTCCACCATTGTAGGTCCTGTAAAGGGTCCTCAACAGTTCTCTTTTTAACAAAAGTAAAGATTCAGATCAATCATACATGCGGCCCAGGAAGACAGTAAATTAAAAAGAAACAAATAGCAAAATATACATTGAATCATTGGACAGACAGAATGCTTGACTAATATTAAGACAGATAAACATACAGCAATCACTTATTGGAACCCCAATAAGTCATAGTATTAAAAAAACATAATAGAAGTGGAGACCATAATATCCATGAATAGAGTGCTCGCAACAGACTATGGTTACTCAATTCTAAACCCCACAATCAGCACACATGAAACAATAAGGCCAAAGAGCATTAAGTCATAGCGAGGTTTCACAAATATGTATTAGAATATCGTTTGAGTTGTCATAAGAAAATCTAAAAATTTCGAGAAAAGCAATCAATAAAAAGTAGAAGTACCTCATATTCCAAATTTTACTTCCAATACTTACAATCTGTGGAAAAATCACAACAAAAGGAAAGATAATTATAATTTAATGAACTGAAGAACAACCCAGCAAGGAGCTGAAAATGTAAAGTCATTCATGAGAAACCCAGAAAAAATAAAAGAAAAAAAAATCAAAGCAAGCAAAAGATCAAAACCCTAAAAATGATAAAAAAACGATGAATAAAAAACCTTAACTGATATAGAAAAATAGCAAACTCATAGAAATCTTATAATAATCGCCGCACAAAATCAATAAAAATCAAAGACTAACCATGTGCAGTGATTGGCATTTCTGTCAATCCACAAACAATAGCAATAAGCACTCCCATGCCAGTTTCAGCACAATAGACAGAGATGCTTTCCTCTTCACCATGGGGACAACTCATTACACCAAGAACTTGCAATCGGATGTCAAACCAAACATGGTAATGAAATGAAACTGTCAATTTCATTGAAGTTTACAGGTAGCAAAATACTTTCTTGAAAAAGGTGAGTTCATAGTAGTAGCTATTTCAAAAAAAGGTGACCCCACAACCTGACCACCAAAGGGGTTAAGTGAAATTGAATGGGTAATCCAGTAAGCAAAATTAGCAATGGCACTTCTAATATTAATTACTATTTCATAATAGAGTTCTTATAATGGAAAGTAGAAATACCTTCAAAAATTTGCCCACAAATAGCTCAACTTAGACCACTTTTTTTTCCACCTACATGCCTGTTGGAACAACAATCAGCTACATTAAGCACCATCACAAAACTAAAAGCTATTTAAAACAAAGAAGTGAATATGAAAAACCATAATTAAAGCATAAACTAAAAACAATTACCTTTATTTGATCTCAACCTCTTGAAATCAAAATAAGTATATATTTGTCACGCATCATATGCTATCAGTTTGTCCATCTTCAATATAGTCCAAATGATATCCCAAACACATAATTTTCATTTGACTGATCTATATATCTTCTAAATCCTAATAACCTTTTGGCATAATTAATGACATGAGCAACAAAGAAACTAACCTAATAAAATGGTAAAAAGAAATTGGAAAAACAGAAAATGCAGTAAGTCATTCAAAAAATGAAAAGAAGAGGGAAAAATACAGATTGACATCCAAACCTAAGCTTCCGATATGAGATGTCCATTCATTGATGAACCTTTTTAGTTGTTTGTGAACACTTCACTCCTCTATTTGAAACACGATCCGCTTGAGGTGCAACCTTAGAATTCCAAGCATCAACTCTCATTGTTTGTAATATGATGACAACTCAAAACTGTTGAAAAACATTCATATGTATGAGATAAAATAGCATTGAATTAAGATCTAACAAACTGTACATCTCATAATCAGTGAAATTTGTTTGCTTTGGTTGGTAAAAAATAATTTAATCGAAAAGTTTATTTTGTTTTTCCTAATTTTAACTGAAATTTCATATACTTATCAATTTATATATCATCATATGAAATATCAAGCACTAAAACTGACATAAAAGCATGGCATTCTCTTCACTCAAAAGTAAAATAGGAATAAGCTTTTGCGAAGCAGCCCCCATCAAAAACCTTGAAAACAATATGATCCAGAAACTAAAACAAAAGAAAAAAAATAGAAGCTAACAAAAATATAAGAAATAGAAATCAACCCATTTGTAATAATGCAAATGCCATTTGTGTTGACAATCCCAAAATTGCAACCCCAAATCAAGCCCCCTAAAAGAATAAATGAAAACTCACCTAAAAACTAAAGCACTAAAGATATTACCTTCAAATATTTTGAGTTAGTTTTACATGTAAAACCAAAGATTTGAAGTTTATCAACTTCCAGTTCTATCACTCATCTTCTATATGATAGGTTCTGAGACTACAGAAAGAAAATCCAAACAGAAAAAAAAAAAAAGAAATAATAAAAAGAACTAAAACCAGGAAAATCAAAACTTACATAGAGAAAGGGATAATGAAAGCAAAAACTAAAATAAAAGAGATTTTAAAAAAGAAGATGTTACCGGTTAATTACTTAATTAGGATTAAGTTCAGTTGTTTTAATTTCACTGCTAAATGACAAAGTTGTTGCAAGGCTGAATGCCTGGAATATAGGAGTTAGTTATGCCAGGTGTCCTTGAGGAAGCTGTACGTCGGATACTGTGCATTGCAACGGTCAGAAACTAGGAGATATTTATGGGAGGAAGGACAATCCTTGTAGTTTTTTATCGAATAGTTGAATGAAATATTCTCTCTGGCTGTCAATTATTTTCTCTGTTCTTCACAGTTCTGGGCAAGTTCTTCCTAGTTCTTGCAACAACCCTTCCTTTTAATCTCTTTTCTCTTTATTTCTTTTGTCAAAAGCTGTTTGTAAGCTTACAAATTGGCATCAGAGCCCCGATCTTGGCATCTATGGCTAATCGAGACAACCAAAAACATACAACTACCAGCCAACCATCACACATTGCTGCCACACCATCAAGCTCTGAGCTTGACAAGCTTATTGAGACTAAACTTGCAGCTAAGCTTACCGAGTTTAAGACTGAGCTCAAAACTGAAATCAGAGATGAAATTACAGCAGCTTTACAAGCGGTTCTAGACAGAAAACATGCTAAAAATCCAATGGTGGAGTCATCAAACCCCAATGAGAACGTTGTTCCACAGCCGACCATCACAAACACTGAAGGTACTCTTCAGTTTCCAACCACAACTCAACCATGGCCAACCAATCTCACTCCTTGGCCATCATATCCCAACACATATCTAACCTTCCCTCGGCAGTTCAAACTAGATTTACCCAAGTTTGCTGGGGAAGATTTTAAAGGCTGGCTACTGAAGCTGGAGCAATACTTTGAAGCAGAGAAGGTTCCTGACGCTTCCAAAGTGCGAGTGGCTATGTTGGGTTTGGAAAGAAGAGCACTACAATGGCACCAATTCTATTCCAACTCGCAAGGGGGTTTTGAGAAACTAGAGTGGGGTTCATACATCACTGCTATGAAAGAAAGGTTTGCATCAGAAGAATTCCTTGATCCCATGTCAGACTTGGTGACACTTAAACAAACAGGTACGGTTGAAGAGTATTACGATGATTTTTTGGGGATATTGAATTTGTTGCAACTCACTGATGCTCATGCTTTAAGTATTTTTACTAGTAATCTGAAGGATGACATAGTGAGACAACTTAAGTTATTCAGGCCCATGACATTAAATCATGCTTTACACTTAGCTAAGCAGATTGAATCCAACTTAAGTATGACTACCAGAAAGCCCTCATACTTAACCAAAACCACTACAAGCACTCAGAGTCCATCCACTTCAACATCTCTACATCATAAAAACAGCACCTTACCACCATTGCTTCCCACACCCAATAGGCCACCGAGCAACCAACTCCCACAAATGACCAATTCCTAGAAACAACCTAATACCTTTAAGCCAAATGCAACTCTGACAGAAAATAAAACCACATTCAAGAAACCCGCGGCAGCAGAGATAGAGGAAAGGAGGAAAAAGGGCTTATGCTATTGGTGTCAAGCTAAGTATATTCCTGGCCATAAGTGCATTAAGTCTCAGCTATTTCAGATTGCTGAGAATTATTTAGTGGCAGAGGGTGAGACTGAGAATGAGGTTTTTTCAGACTGCATTGATGATCCTGAAGCTTTAGCTATTGAGGTTGATGCTGTGGAGAATCCAATGATCTCAATTCATGCTATATATGGTACCATAGGTTTTCAAACTATGAGGATATGTTGTAGATTGAAGAACCATACATTGATTATTTTGGTGGATTCAGGCAGCACTCATAACTTCATTGATGCAGCAGTAGTCAAAGCATTGGGGTTAGAAAAAAATCAGCAACAATCCATGGAAGTTACAGTTGCCAATGGTACATCCTTGAAGACACAAGGACTTTGTAAGCAGTTACAATGGGATATACAAGGGTTACAATTTGCTACAGATTGTATGGTGTTACCTTTGAAAGGTTGTGATGTAGTTTTTGGCATCCAATGGTTAGTGACCCTCGGACCAATCCTATGGGATTTTACAGCTCTAACCATGCAATTTGAGCATCAAGGCAGATGGAGCATGTTGCAAGGAATTTTACCTGGTCATATCCATTCACAACATGACAAACAAGCTTTGAAAATGCTAAATTCAATCCTAGAAAGCTCAAATAATGGGTTGCAGCCATGCACATTGATGTTAATGGAGGGTAAACAAACACAATTGAAGCTTGCTACCACTGCAACGATGCCTGCTGAATTACAACAGTTGTTGTTGCAGTACAATGAAATTTTTGAGAAGCCTCAATGAAATTTTTGAAGAGCCTCAAGGGCTACCACCTTCTAGAATTCATGATCACAACATCACCTTGGTAGATGAAACTAAAGCAGTGAAGATTCGCCCTTATAGATATCCTGCAATACAAAAAGATGAAATAGAAAGGATGGTTAAAGACATGTTAGCCTCTGGAATTATTAGACACAGCAGCAGTTCTTTTGCAAGTCCTATTGTGATGGTGAAGAAGAAGGATGGGTCTTGGAGATTATGCGTGGACTATAGACAGCTGAATCAAATGACCATTAAAGATAAGTTTCCAATTCCTCTTATTGAAGAATTACTTGATGAGTTATCTAAGGCAACTTATTTTTCCAAATTAGATTTAAGGTCTGGTTACCACCAGATTCGAATGAATCCTGCAGATATCCATAAGACTGCTTTTAAAACTCATGAAGGTCATTATGAATTCTTAGTTATGCCCTTCGGGCTAACTAATGCTCCTTCCACTTTTCAGAGCTTGATGAACAGCATATTTAACCCTTTTTTGAGGAAATTTGTCTTAGTTTTTTTTGATGATATATTGATTTATTCTGCCTCATGGGAAGAACATTTGCAACATCTACAACAAGTATTTCAGGTTCTGCAGGAAAATCAGTTGTTTGTCAAGAAGTCCAAGTGTGAATTTGCAGCCACTGAAATTGAATACTTGGGACATACAATATCAGCTCAAGGGGTCTCCATGGATTACAAAAAAGTACAATGTGTAAAGGAATGGCCATCACCAAATTCTATCAAGGAATTAAGAGGATTCTTGGGGTTAACAGGTTATTACAGGAGGTTTATAAAAGGGTATGGGACTATAGCCCAACCTTTAACTGCATTACTAAAAAAATATGCATTTATATGGACAGGGTCAGCTCAAAATGCCTTTGAAAAGCTAAAAAATGCCTTAACCACAGCTCCTGTGTTGGCTTTACCCAATTTTGAAGCTAAATTCATATTGGAAACATATGCTTGTGGTGTTGGAGTTGGAGCTGTCTTATCTCAAAATGGCAGACCACTTGCATATTTCAGCAAGGCATTGGGCCCAAAACACCAATTGCTTTCGGTATATGAAAAGGAGATGTTAGCAGTATTGATGGCTGTGAAGAAATGGAATGCTTATCTTTCAGGTAGACATTTTATTATTAAAACTGATCATCAGAGTTTGAAGTTCCTCACTAGCCAGCAGGCAACTACTCCAGCTCAGCAATTATGGGTAGTTAAAATGATGGGGTATAGTTATGAGGTACAGTATAGAAAGGGGATTTCTAATGTGGCTGCTGATATTTTATCCAGGAAACCTACAGGGGAGTTTATGGCCATATCAGTTGCAAAAACTGAGCTATTACAGCAGGTACAAGATTCATGGCAACAAGATACACAGCTGCAAAAGCTTATAATGGAACTGAGTAAGGGACAGAGCCTACACCCTAAGTATTCTTGGCAGTCTAATCAACTGAGAAGAAAAGGGAAATTGGTAGTAGGGAATATTCCTGAATTGAGAAAAAAATTATTAGATTACTTCCACAATAGTCCTGTCGGAGGCCATTCAAGGGCTGAAGCTACAATCAAAAGAATGAGTAATGTACTGTATTGGAAAGGCTTAAGGAAAGATGTCAAGCGAATGGTCAGAGAATGCACTGTATGCCAGAGAAACAAATATGATACAGCAGCATCCCCAGGATTACTCCAACCTCTTCCAATACCTGAGAAAATATGGGTTGACATCTCTATGGACTTCATTGAAGGGTTGCCGAATTTTGATGGGAAACAAGCCATTATGGTGGTGGTAGATAGATTGAGCAAGTATGCTCATTTTCTAAGCCTGGCTCACCCATTTTCAGCCATATCGGTGGCTCAGTTATTCATGGATAACATCTATAAGCTTCATGGGATGTCTACTTCCATAGTCTCTGACAGAGATAAAATATTTTTGAGCAATTTTTGGAAAGAGTTATTTAAGAGATAGGGAGTGACTTTGAAGACCTCTACAGCATATCACCCTCAAACAGATGGGCAAACAGAGGTGGTAAACAAGTGTTTGGAAACTTATCTGAGATGTATGTGCAGTGAACGGCCCAAAGAATGGAGCAAGTGGCTACCCTTGGCAGAGTGGTGGTACAACACCAATTTCCACTCTGCAATCAAGACCACACCATATGAGGTGGTTTATGGTCAACAAGCTCCATTACACATGCCTTATTTAATTGGGGGTTCAAGTGTGGAGTCTGTGGATAGAAGTCTTAGTGCTAGAGAAGCTGCCATTAAAATGCTGAAATTTTATCTATCAAGGGCCCAAGTTAGAATGAAGAAGATGGCTGATAGAAGGAGATCAGAAAGGAAGTTTGAGGTTGGTGACTGGGTATATATCAAGTTGCAACCATATAGGCAACAATCAGTGGTGAACAGAAGCTGCTTGAAGTTATCAGCAAGGTATTTTGGACCTTATCAGATTCTGCAGAAAGTTGGTGCTGTAGCTTACTCTCTTAAATTGCCTCATGGTGCCAAAATTCATCCTACCTTCCATGTCTCGCAGCTTAAAAGGCATATTGGTAAGGAACCTACTTCCTTACAACTTCCCTTAATCAGTAATGATGGAATTTTGGAAAAGGAACCAGTGAGCATCCTTGATCGCAGAATGGTTAAGAAAGGAAGTACAACATGCACTGAAGTTCTGGTTAACTGGGCCAATTCCTTCCCTGAAGATGCGACATGGGAAAACTTGGTGAAGTTATAAGAGAAGTATCCAACCTTCAATCCTTGAGGACAAGGATTGTTTTAATGGAGGGGAATTTGTTACCAGTTAATTACTTAATTAGGATTAAGTTCAATTGTTTTAATTTCATTGCTAAATGACAAAGTTGTTGCAAAGCTGAATGCTTGGAATATAGGAGTTAGTTATACCAGGTGTCCTTGAAGAAGCTGTACCTCGGATATTGTGCATTGCAACGGCCAGAAACTAGGAGATATTTATGGGAGGAAGGACAATCCTTGTAGTTTTTTATCGAATAGTTGAATGAAATATTCTCTCTGGCTGTCAATTATTTTCTCTGTTCTTCACAGTTCTGGGCAAGTTCTTCCTAGTTCTTGCAACAACCCTTCCCTTTGATCTCTTTTCTCTTTATTTCTTTTGTCAAAAGCTGTTTGTAAGCTTACAGAAGAATATACAAATTCAAACCGTCTATCATCATTTGCCTTTCCCTGTCATGCCTCCCTGAAAAAATCATGAAACAGGTTAGATATAGCAAGCCATAAATCAAATTAGGAAAAAAAAAGGCATTTTTAACCCCAAAAATGCAGATTTTGAAGACAAAGTTTTTTTTCTTTTTTAAAGAAAGTTTATCAGTTTAGAGGGTTTCGAAAGAACAAAGAGAAGAATAGATAAGAGAGAAGAAGAACAAGAGAAAATATTGGTGAGAAAGAAAAGAAAAGAAAAGAAAGTTATGGAGAGGAGGGATGAAAGTTAGATTTCGGGAGTTAAGAGGGAGAGGTATAGGGTAGGCTGAAACGGAGAAACAAAGGAAGAGAAAGGGCCTGCAAAAATTCTGGAACCTTCTCTCTTTACCCCAATTTTTTTCCAAAAAAAACAAAAGAAAACAAATTGAAAAGGAGAAACCAATTAGGACTTGACATATGGCCTCCAAAGAAATGGTAGGCCTTGAAATAAGATAGCGTTTAGAATTAGATTTAGATTTAGATTAGATTAGATGTTTAGATGTAGCGTTTAGATGTTTAGATTAGATTTAGATTAGATTAGATTTATGCATTCTCTATCTGCCCCTCTCTGATCAGTACTTCTTTAGCCTACCTTTCCCAAATATTGATACACAAGAGTCATCTGTAGCCAACTGTCTCTCAGAGCCATGGAAGCTGCCTCCTTAATCGTATCACCTCTTCTACAGGTGGTCTTTGAAAAGTTGTCTTCTTACGATTTCGGGGTGTTAATTCCAAATGATCAGGAGGACATCAGAAACTTAAAACGTACCTTGCAGCTTATACAAGCTGTGATCCAAGATGCAGAGGAGCGACAACTGAAAGATAAGAAGGTGAAGATTTGGCTGTCAAATCTTAGGGATATTGCTTATGATGCAGACGATCTCTTGGATGAGATCATCACGCATGCTCTCCGGCAAAAAGCATTGAGTGTTAATTTTGCGGCAGCGAGCTCGAGCAGGTTGAGAATTTCGTCAGCGATTTAAGAAGAGGCTCAAAGGCTGATGCGTAGGGCTACTCTCTCTCTTCAATCAATCTCAAGTCGCTTCGAAATGCCACGTAAGGTCAAAGAGATCCGTGAAAGATTAGATGATGTAGCGAAAGAGATGTCTGTCTTCCAATTCAAAGAAGTTGGTCATGTTTATAAAAGATCAGATACTAGAGAGAAGCGGGAAACTGGTCCAAACGTGGATGAATCAGAAGTTTATGGTCGAGGAGAAGATGCCAGAAAGATTGTTGATTTGTTACTATCGCCTGATGCTAATACCTGGGTGATTCCAATAGTCGGGATTGGGGGAATTGGGAAAACAACAGTTGCTCAAATAGTATACAATGACCAGAGGCTGGATGAACGTTTTGATTGCAAGATTTGGGTTTCTTTGTGTGACAATTTCAACACGAAGAAGATTGTCGGTGACATTTTGGAATTTGTTACTAAGCATAGTTGTGAGTCCTCACAGATGGCTGTTCTGCAATCTCGTCTGCAGGAATATTTATGCGGTAAAAGGTATCTACTAGTGCTGGATGATGCCTGGAATGTGGATCAAGATGAATGGGATAAGCTGAGGAGCCTATTGAGATGTGGAGCATAAGGAAGCAAGATAATAGTCACCACCAGGAGTGGAAAAGTTGCTGACATGATGAGCAGCAGAACTCCCTACATCTTAGACGCTCTATCTAAAGACGATTGTTGGACGGTGTTCAAGCAGCGAGCCTTTGCAGATGATGAAGAAAATGCCTTTCCAAACCTTTTGCCTATTGGTCAACAGATTGTAGACAAGTGCAAAGGTGTGCCCTTAGTGGTAAAAGTTCTGGGAGGCTTGTTGCGGTTCAAACGAGAGGAAGATGAATGGTTGCATGTACAGGAGGGTGACTTATGGAACATCGATGCAGGTGAGAATAAAATAATATCTGTCTTGAAGCTGAGTTTCAATAACTTGCCGTCACATTTAAAACGATGCTTTGCATACTGTGCCATATTTCCTAGAAATTATCATATAAATAAGGAAAAGTTAATCCAACAGTGGATTGCCTGTGGCTTTGTTCATTTTCCCTTCCGTGATGATTCTGACTCGCTTGAGCGAATTGGCAATGAGTACTTCAATGATTTGCTGAAGATGTCATTTTTCCAACTTGCAAGTAGCCCCATGGAGTATAAAATACCTGATCTAATTTATGAGCTTGCAAAATGTGTAGCTGATAATGAATTCCTGATAGTTGGAGACAGCAGTGTAAAAGGGAGTCTTGCAAACAGTCATCATACCGTGGTAGCTGCCGGTTATCTTGTAGAAACTCGACATGCATTGGTGGATTGTGATTACATGTCCAATTTGCTACCACAAACCTTGTATAAAACACATAAATTGCGTACCCTTCACCTCTTGTGTCCTGGAAATATTTCAGTGAAAGCCCTAAGAAAAATAGTTTCAGATTTTAGGCGCCTCAAAATTCTAAGTCTGAGCGGAAGCAGCATCAAGAAAATGCATAAATCCATTGGTGCCTTGGTTTATTTGAGATATCTTGACCTCTCCAACACACCTCTTGAAACATTACCAAGGACAATTGGTGATCTTAGCAATTTACAAACACTAGAACTCTCAGGATGTAGTAATCTTCTAGAGTTACCCAAAGAAGTTTCAAAGTTAATTAATTTGAGACATTTAAACATAAAGGGTTGTGGAAGGCTCGCTTGCTTGCCTTTTAGTCTTGGTTTTCTACGTCTTCAGACTTTACCAATATTTCCTGTTGGGAACAAGGTGGGAGCCCAAATTTATGATCTCACTCTTCTAACAAGGATTATAGGTGAGTTGAAAATTAAGCACCTTGAGAATGTTGAGAATGTTGATGCCATGACGTGGCCCGGTTTTCTCCGTGGTTTGCGACTTCACACATTGAAACTGTTATGGGCAGATGATGATGAAGGTAAGTTAAATCATCACACATCAAGAGAAGGTGTACAAAGCAAAAGCCGATATTTGGCTGAAACTTTGATAGAGAATCTTCAACCAAATGATAATATTAGAAGGTTGACCATCAATGCTTATCCAGGGGATCGATTCCCGTCCTGGCTGGGCCAGTGGCCACCCGGAATTATCAATGCTTATCAACAGAAACAATCACCGTCCTGCCTGAACCTTAGAGATGGCAAAATGGGCGGGCAGCACGAAGCCCAGCATGGCCCAACCTAATATGGGTCGTGCTAGCACGACCCATATTATTTTTTGGGTGGACCGTGCCAGCACGACCCATGTACCTATCTGGGTCAACCCATTTTTAGTAAATTTAGAATTTATTAATAATATAATAATTATATAATTATTCATTTTTTATTTTAAAATGAAAAAAATTAATATTATAGTGGTAAAATTAAATAAAATAGTAGTAATAATTATTAAATTTAATTTTAAAATTATTATTTTTAATGAAGAAATTAATTGTAAATAATAAAATCATCAAAATGAGATAATATCATAATAATAATAAAGAAATGAAAGATAATTCTGATGATCAAGAATTAGAAAATTTTGATGTTTTGGCATGGTGGAAAAGTAATGCAAAATTATGGCCTGTGCTTTCCATCATGGCCCGTGACCTACTAACACCTCCGATATTCACAGGCCCTTCGGAGTCTTGTTTTAATGCAGGTCGGAGAATTCTTGATGATAGAAGAAGTAGATTGGCACCAAAGACCCTTGAGATGTGTGTTCTTTTGAAAGATTGGTTGGATGCAGAATCTCGCTTACAAAATGTACAAAACCAAGAGGAATTTTCGGATGAAAATGAATAAATTTGATTTTCTTTTTTTTTTTTCATTTTTTAGGTTATAGATTTTCCTTAGTTTATAATATCAATTAGTATTTGTAAATTTTATTATTTATAGTGAATAATGTTCCGCTTTCCCGTGGACGTAGGCATTGTAAGTCGAACCACGTAAATTTGTGTGAAATTTTTCATTCTTAAAATCTAATTTAATAATTAGTATTAAAAAAATCTAGAAAAAATAAAAATAAAAAATAAAAATATTAACAAAATTAATATTTAATAAAAATTATTGGCCCATGTGCCAGCCCAGTTTAGCCCATGTGCTGGCACGGCACGATTCATGTGGACTACAGGCTGGGCTGGGCTTAATCTTTAAAAGATATGGGCTAACACGGCACGGCCCATATTTTTTTTTGGCCCAGCACGGCACGGTCCATATTTGTGCGGGCAGTATGGTTTTTGGGCCGTGCCAGCCCAGCCCGCCCACATTGCCATCTCTACTGAACCTGACGAAGCTCAAGTTAATCAACTGTAAAAGATGTGAAACTCTCCCTATCCTTGGGTGCCTTCCAGTCCTTAAGGCTCTCAACATCCAGGGGATGGACAGCATGGTGGAATTTGGTTGTCGAGTCAATTGTGAAGGAATGTCGCCATTTCCATTATTGAATGAGCTAACCCTTCTAGACCTTCCTCAACTAAGAACTTGGGTAGGCATGGGTTCAATTGAAGCATTCCCTAGCCTCAAAAGACTATCCATCAACAGATGCCCGTTATTGAAGTCCTTGCCGAGGTTTCCATCTCTTCAACACTTGAAGTTGCAAAACTGTGATCCATGGATACTAGGATCAGTAACAGAGCTAAGGACACTTTTCACTCTTGTTATTGGCTCCTTTCCAGAGTTAACTTCCATCCCATACTTACTGCTGGAAAACTGTTCGCTTCTTATGTCTTTGGAAGTTACCTCTTGTCCCAAGCTTCGGGCATTGCCATCTAGCTTGGGCCATCTCACAGCTCTAAAGTCATTGAAAATTGGCTGGTGTGAGATACTAGACAATTTGTCTTATGGATCAGGAAATGTCACCTCGCTAGAGAATTTGGAGATTATTGAGTGCCCCGGCTTACTTACTCTACTAGAGAAAAGCTTTGAAAGATTAAGCTTGCTTCGATCACTCTCGATTGAAAACTGTAATGGCTTGACTTGTTTGCCTACAGGAATACAGAATGCCACGGCCCTTGAGCGACTAACAATCATGTATTGTTCAAATCTGGCCTCTCTACCAAATGGTTTGCAACATCTTCCGGCACTCAAGAGGTTGACTCTTTTAAGTTGCCCCGAACTAGCATCTCTACCAGGACTTCAGCATATCAAGACACTACTGAATTTGGAAATTCGTATGTGTTCAAAACTCATGGAACTGCCACTGTTGGAGAACCTCATTTCCCTAAGATCTTTGGCAATTTCAGATTGTGAAAACATAAAGTCTCTTCCAGAAGGCATCCAGCAGCTCAGTGAACTTCAACACCTTTCCATTCAAGCTTGTCCTGCTCTTGAAAAACGATGTAAGAAAGGGAAAGGTGAGGATTGGCAGAAGATATCTCACATCCCATATGTTTACGTGGGAGCATCAGTACTTCAAAACGGACAGGACACTGCAGCCAGCTCTTCATCTTTATAGGTAAGACTCTTTCATTACTTCTGTTCAGTTTGGCCACAAACTATCCCTTAGAACTAGTTTAACTTGTTTAGGTTATTCCTAACTAAGGATGAAGTATATGTGAAACTAATGTATCTTATACCATTTAAGCCCATCAGAAATGGTACTAAGTTGGTGTTGGTGGAAAGCAGATAATAAGAAGAGCATAAAATTGGTGGATTAGATAAATTGTAAAATATTTTCTTAATATAACTCAGATCCATAAGATTTTACCTGTTAATAACTCTCAGGGCTGTTGTTGTTGCAGTAACAGTCGGGTGGCAAACAAACATATGTTATCCAGTATGTTGGCATGTCATACTCATACATTTCCCTGTGATCTGCGCCTGCCATTTACTTCAACCTGCATACATCAGTAGCAGCTTTTCAAGTTTTCTTATTTTTGGTTGACCAGGTTTGCTAGTTTACTCACAGACCTGTAATGTACATCTAATGTGTAGGTTTCAAACATTTTTGTAGTCTATAGGTGGAAACAATTTCAATTTTGTAAGCAGTTTATGTATGAGAATGAAGTATTTATGTATATGTACCAAAAAGAAAGAAGTGTTTATGTAAAACTCAAGTACAAGTTCTTTTTAAGTCCTTTACCCTCATGCAAAATTTGATTAGATTATTCTACTGGCAGATGGAGTTTTATCAATATCCTTTATCAAATCTGGGTTTGTGCCACTTTTAGACCCAAGATTATTATGCCTTGGATTTTTATATCGTGCAAGAATTACTACTAACATAAAATCTAGCCAGTAGAGAAGAAAAGTGAACACACAGGTTATCTGTTTCAGGTCTTTGTTAACGATCAGTTCTTAATTGGGACCTGGAACACAGAATCAAAGTCCATATCATATCTGCCAGAGCATACCATTCCCTGTTCGTGCACAACATGTAAGTAATGAAGCAACAATACTTGCCAAGATCCTTTGCTTCTTTGAATGCTATGACACCAGATTTTTCTGATGCCTGTTGTTTCAAATTTAAACTAAATTGAGTAGGCAAATATAAGGAGACACTAGATGATGACCCGCGCTTCGCTGCGGGAATATTGTGTCCATGTTTTGGTACTGATGATATGAATAAATGGAGAAGATAATTTCTTATCAGATGCATTTGATATCAACAAAATATATCAAAGATCTACCAAATAAAATCTTCTAGCTAATGATATTTACATAATAGTCTTAGAAACTACAAGAGAAACCAACAAAGTCAAATATATACAACATAAATGAAGTCAATCAGGAAGCCCTGCAAATTAAAAAAAGATAAACAGTGTTAGGACAACCTTGCTGATTAATGCATGCATGACAAAACCTCAAAAAATTATATACCATACAGAGTAAATATATGACCAGAATTTGAAGAACCATAGAATTAATGAACATTGAGTGGAAAATAATGCAAAGGGGGGATGAAATACCTTGATCATCTTATACCATGAAGGTCCTATATATAGTAATGGATATATTAATTTCTACCATGTTGATCAAAGCATCCATTTCGAAAAAGAGATCAAACCACATTCATCCGCCTAGCTGCAAAAGACGTTAAAGTATAATTAATGAAATGATCATAGCCATACATGAAGATCACCTCTGTTTTTCACTTAGAACACTCAAAACAATAAATACGCTCATTTAGTATAAATTATAATATTGGTAAAATACAATGAGGCGATAATGGTGCATTGCAAAAGCAAATACATGAAATTACAAACCTGTGCAGATTAAAGCCATTCCACATAAGCTGAAATTAGAGCATTTAAAAGATAAAAAATACTAATTAAATAAGATAAATTAGTCTTCAATATCAAGTCTAATGAACAACATGAACATAAACCTCTTCAAGCTCATTCAATTTGAAATGAAACATAACACCTTAAAACTTCAAGAACTAAACAGCATAGAAAGTTCTCCCCCTTTCTTGTTTCAGAAGAATGCAACAAATCTTTTACATTAAATCAGTTTTTTTTTGGCACATGTAAATATAAGTAGACAATAAAGAGTTAATCCCTAAACGTTCTTCAAATAGAGAAAAATTCTAAAATCAATTAAGTAAAATAAATAAATAAATGAACACTTCAGCCAAAAATAAAATAGAATGAATATATTTAACCACTTTTGTAGCAATATCAAGAAGCCAAATTCATGACATTCATTCTTTTTCTTAGATGTACACCAGCATTCTACTCAGAGCTAGTAAACTCCTTTAATACAGGTGTAAAAAAAAAAAAATACTAAAGAAACCAAAAGCCATGCCCTGAAGTCCCTTAATAATCAAAATATAAAACATTCACAAATTGCAAAACCATGAAATAGATTATGTGAATGGAATTGTCAATTCTAAAAAGCCCTAAGAGATGTCAAGGTGGAGGTCAATCTATTTCTCGAGAAGAGTCATTAGTTAACTACTTATGATACAGATAGATTATTCCTTATTTCGTAGAACAAATACCTTATTGGCTTTATAGATAATCGGCTTCTATTCAACGTATTCTTTCAGGCCAGGATGTGGAAGCAAAAAGTTATTGATGATTTTAATGAGTTAAATTTAAGAAAATGGTTTTGAAATAAATATATCTATGATGAGATATATATATATATATATATATATCTTATAGATTTGGCCAGATAATTACATGCAACAATCACTCTTGAAAAGTTGAAAAGTAGTAGCGATCAGAAACATTTCATTTTACAGTAAACTTGAAGCTAAGAATTGAATACTTATCAGAAAACAACTTCACATTATATTTCTTTCTCTTTCATTTCCCTAGCTTTTCCAGAATTTATAGAATGCATATATGCATGTATGTATAATAGGTAATTACCTCTCTACAGCTTCCAGCCTATTTTCTGTCCATAGAGTGAAAAAAAGAGTAATGGGTTACAAAGAGCAAACTGTGTTTCATAGTAAAAGGATAACTAAAAGAACATAAAAAACAACACTTTCAATAGAGAAATATGATTAAATATAGCTTCCAAGATTATTATTTCACTAATGCAATAATCTTAAGAAACCAAGACCATTCAAGCACTCAAGCACCCAAAAAGCAGAGTAATAGCTCAAGAAAATGAAAGGATACTCAAACATATCAAGCCACCAGTGCATGCAAGACCTCCACTCACAGCAGCGTTTGTTGTCAGATAATTTATAAAAGTTCGTACCTAGAATTGCCTGAAATCAAAAGTAAAATAGAAAAAAAAAAGGACAATCAAAATTCAATTGTCACTAAAAAAAGTTTCACAAATATAAGAAAACCTATCAAAGAAACGGAAATAAGAAAAAGAGAAGGAAACTAACCATCGGTAATTCCATTTTTCCCTTCCTTTTTTATTTCGCTTTATTTCATTCCAGAGCTGCTGTTCTCTGCCTCTCTATCGATTCTTCCATCCTCTCTCTCGGTTCTTCCGTTCTTCCTCTCTAGATTCTTGTCCCTTTATCATCAACTCTGAAAAAGAAACTAAACCAAAAGAAGAAATCCTATAAATAAATCAGTAAAAATCAAGAACAATTTCAGGATAATCCATGAGAGAGAAAAGGAGCAAGTGAGAGAAAGAACTATAAAAAAAGGAAAGAGGAAAGTAAACAAAAAAAAACCTACTGGAGATATGAAATCATGGCGAGACCAAAAAAAAAAAAAACTTGCTAGAAAGATGAAATAACGGTGAGAAAGGAGAAAAGAAGAAGTAGAAAAAAGAAGAAGAAAAAAGGAAGAAGGAGCGGGAAAGAAGAAGGAAGAAAGGAAAGAGTGAATAAAGAAGCATCCAGAGACAACCATCAAATCATCTCTGTGTCAGCTCTTCCCGATTCTTCTTGCCTTTTTTTTAAATTTTTCTCAACCTGATCTCTCGTTTTGGGGCAAGGAATTAAAAAAAAAAGGGCCTAGCCAATTAGCACTTCACAGGTGCTCAAAATTTTGAGTAGTATATTCGTCAACTTTTCTATATTAAAAAAATAAATAGCCCAATCTTCCAAAGAATCCAAACTAGCCCCCGCCTTTTTTTCCTCGCCTCTTCTATCTTTATACACCGACGACCTTTTTTTTTTTTTTTTAACTATCAAATAGTCAAAACAACATCATTTTAAAATTATCATTTTAAAAAAAAAAAGAAAAAAAAAAGAAAATAGAGCCGTGGTAGAACTCCTAAGAGTTCTTGGACTTGAGGGGTTAATCTTTAATGTATTTTATTTTATATGATGTAATAATATTGTTTGGTTGGTAACCATTATAATTGGGTGGCAGTCAGGTGCATCCGACCCACTCTAGAGGGGCTGGAAGATTTTGGTATTCCTGAATCCACTATATACAATGCTGGGCAGTTCCCATGTAACCGGTACACCCATTACATGACTTCCTCCACTAGCATTAGGGCTGTTCAAGCGACCCGAAAAATTCGATAATCGAACCGAACCGATAATTATATTAGGGTTTTGGAATGTTCATATAAAAACCGAATGAACCGAATGGAATCCGAATGAACCGAATAAGCTAAAATTTTAAAAAATACTTGATTTTATTAGCCTAAAATTAAAAGACTCAAAATTTTTATAATCTTATTTGAACTTTTATAAAAGAAAAAAATTCAAAATTGAATGAATTTCAACTACCCGAAAACCCGCAAAAAAACTCGAACCGAACCGAAACGTTAGGGTATTAAAACCTTAATACCCGAACCGAACCGAACCGTTTACACCCCTAACTAGCATAGACCTAAATCTTGCTAGGAGGGAGATGGTCATTCTTGGCACACAGTATGCTGGAGAAATGAAGAAAGGTTTATTCAGTGTTATGCACCATCTCATGCTTGAGCATCAGATCCTCTCCCTCCACTCTGGATGCAACATGGGAAAGGATGGCAAAGTAGCCCTTTTCTTTGGATTATCAGGTACAGAATTGTTGAGCCATCTTTGAAGATTGGAGCAGGTTGTTATGTATAATTCCTTAAGGATTTTATTCTTTTGTTGTAGGTACCGGGAAGAGAACTCTGTCCACTGATCATAATAGGTATTTAATCGGAGATGATGAACATTGCTGGAGCAAGAACGGTGTGTCAAATATAGAAGGCGGTTGCTATGCTAAGTGCATTGGTTTGTCCAAGGAAAAGGAGCCTGACATTTGGAATGCCATCAAGTTTGGGACAGGTAAAAATCTAATCTATCTTCACTATAATTTCTGTAATGAGCTTAAATATATAGGAATGACTCAACTTCTTCAAAGTGAATTAATAGCTTTCCTAACAGGAATTTCACTCTGTTGAAATGCTCAATCTGTCTGCTTGTGTTCCACAGTGTTAGAGAATGTGGTTTTTGATGAGCATGCTCGAGAAGTGGATCACTCTGATAACTCTGTCAGAGGTAAAGCAGAATTCTGATGAATCAAATAATGTTCAATGCTTGGGAGGAGAATGTCCCGATAAATCTCTAGATATGGATGGCATGAAGGAATGATTTTTTCTGTCATTTGCATACCTTCACATCTTTTCACTATGTTATATCATTAGTGGAGTCAACTCTATACGAAAATCTTTTGCTCTGGGTCGTCCAAGGATGTGTGGGTGGTTTAATAAGTCTTACAACCTCTGTAATAGAAAGACTAGCTAGACACTGCTCGTGCCTGGTCTATGTGTAATATCTACATAATGGCATATAGATTTGAAAGTGTCCCATGCACGTTACTGTTTTGATTGGTTGCAGAGAACACAAGGGCAGCCCCATAGAATATATCCCAAATGCTAAGATGCCATGTGTTGGTCGTCACCCGAAGAATGTTATCCTTTTGGCTTGCGATGCATTTGGTGTGCTTCCGCCTGTGAGCAAGGTGAGCCCCGGAGCAAACTATGTATCATTTCATCAGTGGCTACACAGCTCTGGTTCTTCAAGAAATTATAGGCAGTTTTTCAGATATACCACTTGTAAAATCAACTTAGTATCATTGGACAAGATTGTGAATTTTTTAGTGTAACAAAGTTTTCTTCATCAAAAAACAGGTTGCCGGGACTGAGGATGGTGTGGAGGAGCCACAGGCAACATTCTCCACCTGCTTTGGTGCAGCATTTATAATGCTGCCTCCCACCAAGGATGCAGCAAGGTTAGCTGAAAAGATGCAAAAACATGGGGCCACGGGATGGGTTGTTAACACTGGCTGAGTGGCTGGTCCGGAGGAAGGTATATATACAGCTATACTGTAAAATATATAGTTCATGCATTTCTTGGCAGCTATGGGACAGGCAATTGTATTAAGTTAGTGTTGTCACAAAAACTCCCTTGGCCGATTTGCGGATGTGTCAGTTGTTTTTGCTTAAAAACAATAAAAGTTAAGAAGAAAAAAATACGGGTTCTGGTTTAAGGTTACAGATGGACTGTTTAAATCATTAAACTTATTGGGTGATTTTGCTTACGTATCTATACAAACAAAGAAGAGGATTGATCAAATGAAAACTTGTATTGAAATATGACTGAAAGCTAGATATCGATCAAAAAAAGTACAAGATAAAAAAAGGCCGAGGGTGGCTTAATCAACAAAATAGTAAACGAAAGCGAAAAGAAAATGTAAAATAAGAACCAAGAAAAGTTTACATCAAGTAAAAGCAAAAAGACTTAGAAAAGCTTAAAAAAAATGTTAAAAATTGAGAGCTATCGGGTTAAGTCTTCAAGTGCTGAAAAGGTTTTTGTGGATGATTGTTCGTGTCCTGTAGTCGTTTTAGAATGAGGCTTGTATAACCATTACAAACCTAATCAATTCCTCTGAATCAGCTGAATTTGATTTTCAAATATCCGTCTTTAAATACTAAATCCCTTTGATTTTGATTGATTTTTTAAAGACTGAATCCCTTTGTTTTTGATTGATTTTTTAAAGACTGAATCCCTTTGATTTTTATTGACTTTTAACCGATTTTTCCAATCTTCAAAGATTGGTACGGCCTTGATTGGGATTAAAGCCGCTGATCATAAACCAAAAACAAAAACTGCAAGCCAAAAGGGATGGCCTTTATTGAGATTAAAGCCCCTGATCATAAACCAAAAACAGAAATTGCAAGCCAAAAGGGATCCATCGACCTATAATTTCAAAAAATATAAATTGTGGTGCAAACAGTTACCATACACTAGAGAGATCAACGACGCCATTCACTCCGAAAGCCTTTTGAAGGCAAACTACAAAAAGGCTGAAGTCTTTGGACTAGAAATTCTGACTCAGATCGAGGGCATTTTGATCGGGATTTTTCTGCAAAATAATAGATATCAAGTAGTAAAGCTTCGAACATTCCAATGCATCAATCTCACGAAGACTTGTTAATTACTAAATTCTAATTCTAATAGAATTTAACAAAAGAAGAAAACTAATTTGAATAAAAACAAGGAATGAAAGTAAGAATTATAATCTAATCTAATTAACAAAATAACAATGGTAAATAATTAAAAAGACAATCAATATTAAAAGTATTAGGGTTTAGGCCTCTCTTCTAGGTATTTAATTTAATTATGCATTAATTTAATTAATAGGGTTAAAATAACAATCACTAATCTACTTAGGAGCTCTCTCAAATTATCCTAAGCTTTCCTAACTAAGTAATTACCACCTCTCAGTGCATAAATTAATTAGCTAAGAACATTAAGAACCTTGGATTATAATCAAATCAATTTCTCCACGATCCTAATTCAATTATGGTTGTCACAATAAACTGATTTACTCTCGTATCCAATTAGATTGCGTCTATTTTTCTAGAGCACGAATTCTACTTCACCTCTCAGTCCTTCATACAATTCCAAAAACCTATTATATGGTGATCAGACATATAACAGAATTAAGTACAAAGAAAATAGATTTAACCCCGAGAAAACCAATTCATACAATAATTGTCACGCCCCGACCAGCAGGCTTGGCCACGTGACAACCGCCGTACCACCTCGAGATGCGTGCCTCGTCAGGCGGGCAACCAAGATGGCACAAGGCTTAAAAATAAAGGATATTCGAGCAATATATGAAAATATACAAAAATATTAAAGATAATATAGTTCAAAAATATTTCAAAAGAAAGTGACACATCTTACGATGCTCCATGCAGCGGAAAATAATATATGTATACATAAACATATATATGTCAAATGCACTAATATTTCGAGCCAAGATACACAAAGCAAAGGGGGTGGCACCTACAATGTCGTGTCCACAGTGACGTACTGGGATCACGGACCACCGGGACGTCCGCCGTCCGAAGACTGATGATCTGACAACAAAAGTGAATGAGGTGAGTACAATATACTTGTACCCAGTGAGAGACTCGGTTATAAAGACCGATCACCTCAGGCTGGGGATATGAAATAATCCAAAAATCAATTTAATAAACCATTTACTGAAATATAGTAAGTCCCAAACCAAATCAAATATTAAATCAATAATAATATTTCCATATGGGCTGGCATCTGAAATTGTCCCAAAAAGGTATACCCGTGCGTTGGGGTATCCTCTGGACCGTCAAGGGTTACTTTATACTTTTAAAACATTTTTACTTTACTCTCTGGCCCACTTCCTTGACGTTTGCCTTGCTGTGGTGGAACACAGCACTCTGGAGTCTTGGCGAGTTTCCCTACGCGCCTCTCGCAATCAGGCCCGACTCACCGTGCCCCTCGATAGGCGGTCCACGGCTGAGTATCAAGCATGCTCACAAACTTGGTCCACGCTCCCGCATATTGGAGCCCCGAGGAAATCGCTCAATCTCTCATCTCTCAGGGGTATCGTTCCAAACAATAATCAATAATATCAATTTATAAAAATATTTGATATTCCCACCCTTTAAATCATTTATAAACTTGGTGTATGAGGGTGGACAATTCATACCCCAAAACATATATAAACAATTTAATAAAGCATTTATAAATAAATTTGAAAACGGTTAACCCTCAATGGTCAACCAATATAATCCAAGCCACTCACAAGTGAGGAGAGTTGTATACTCTCCGATTACCCACGAACGCCTTAGCTCAAACTGCAACCGGTACAAAACTCGTACAATCACGTACCTAAATAATCAAATTAAAATCTAATTTGATTAATAAAGACATTCAACCAACAATTAAATCATAAAACAAAACCTATTATAGGTCTCGGAATAAAATTAGGCAAGTCCGGAAGTCAATTGAAGTTAATTGGGGTTTAGGGCTACAAAATTACCAAAATGCCCCTAAGCTACAGTACCCATGTCGGCTGGTGGCTCACTCCCGCCCGGGAGTGAGCCAAAATGGGAGGAAATCCCAAAATTTGGCAGCTCCTGCGCGGGACTTGCCAGGTCCGGCGCCGGAGCTGTTTCCAGCACATGGCCGTGATCGGCCATGCACCAAATCGAGCTCGGTTTGAGTTCGATTCTCAACCAATCCGCACCAAAATTGAAACACAGCAAGTTAAACACATGATCTAAGGATTCACAGCTTCAAGAACGGAATCAAACCATTAAACATGCTCGAATTTTGAATCAAAACACTAAGGGTTGACATATCTCGGGCAAAACAGAAATCTCAACTTCAATCAATGAATTCTCTTAGCACAGACCATGAAATCAAGCATGTAAACTATCAAATTAAAGCTTGATGAGTCTAGAACAACATACCAAAAACCCAGCTACAACCCATGGTTGAATCAAAAGATATGAGCTGATGAACAATCTGTCGCCAAAATTCCAGATTTCTAGATTTGGTGATTTTCTTGGAAACTTTGGTGTTTTGATCTTTAAGGAGGCAAAAGAAGTTGGTATTGATGTTTGATTGAGTGTTTGAAGAGGGACTAAGAGTTTGATTCAGAGGGAATTTGAAGAGAGGGCTCGGAGAAAATGAAGAACAAGAGAGGATAGAAAATGGGGGGTCTCGGCTTATAGAAACAACGGGTCTGGCGCCAGACCCGACCATGTCCGGCACCGGAGTCAACCTTTTCTGAGTTGACTCCGGTCAACTCGGCCCAATTTCTTTGGGATCCGAATTCAAGTGGGGCCCACAATCCAGGACTTCAATTTTAGGGTTTTTAAGCTTGAAATTGAGCTAAATGAAGTTTAAAACATCCATGGGAAGTTAAATTTGGTATATTGACTAGACAACTTTACATAAATACTCCACTTGACACGTGCGGACTAGGTCCGGGCGTGTCAATAATTAAATTAAAATCCCTTAAAGATTAACCCAAATCCCCAACAAGAGATTTAACTACTAAAAGAAAATATAATAAATAAATGCATTAAAGAAGAAAATAAAGATAAGAGATTCTCCCAAAGTAGACAAAGTTTGCTCCCTTGAGCTTTTGTTCTCCAAAATCTTCCACTCCCAAAAGGGAGTCTCCCGGAGTTCTTTCAAAGAAAAACCTAAACTATGGTATTTATACTAGCTAACTAGGGTATTTACATGACTTAAGGAATAAGAATTCTAATGTTAGTTGGGTTTTTAATTAAAATAAAACAGATGAGTCCAAAGCCCAACAGTTTGGTCCAATATGCGACGTCTATAAGCTTGTCAACAAATAATGAACCGGCGCCGCTTCACTCTTCATTCGGCACCATTTATGTTCGACACACCCAAAGTGTACTTCTTTACTGCTAACAACGGCGCCGTTTCATAAAAGAAACGGTGCCGGATTATGGCTGCTTTCTTCTTGCTTTGTTTAGCTTGTCCAATATTTTCAATTGCCACAATTTTAGCCTTCAAAGCTTCAATTAACCTTAATTCTTCACCTAAAAGCAAATAAACTAAACATGAGAGAATATCATGAATTATATATGAATCTAGCCATAAAAGTGTTAAAATATAATCCAAATCAACCACTAAATATACACTCAATATGGCTTTATCAAATTCCTTCTGAAATCCTGGATCCAGTTGACACTGTTAGTTGGCCTTCTTTTCTTTATGTACTCCTTCTGTTCATCTAGTTTTTCTCGTAATCTTTACATTTGCTTTTCTTTTCCCTCCACTAATTACCTCTCTTCTTCGTATATATCTTTCCAATCTTTTCAAGTGTATACCCTTTATTTGCTAAAGCAAGAAATTCATTTTTGGAATTACAGTGGCACAACAAGCAGGCTTACAAGGACACCCTATTGAAATTGGCTGGTCTGTTCAAGAAAAACTTCGAGGGTTTTATGACTAATAATATTGGAGAGGACAACAAGCTGACAGAGGAAATCGTGACCGCTGGTCCTATTTTTTGATCAGAGAATGTTTTAGATTGGCAGGAGGTCAATAGTGAATGTAAACGAAACAAGAGAAGAGCGAAGGATGTATGCTTGTCCTATGTACCCCTACTTCCTAGTTCCATGGAATTTGTTCTTCCTTAATCCTTAGGATGTAAAGCTTATGATGCTAAATTTTCCACAAATCCCTATGGAGTGGATTTTTCAAGATTTCAACACCGGTTTGGTAAATTATTTGCATTCCTGGATTTTTCATGTAAGTTGAAGAACGATTTGCCTTTTGGCTTAATGTAAAAGAAATTTTCAGTGCGTTTAGATTTAAAGATAATAAAATGCATTAAACCAATTAAATTCCTTAGGCAGTTGACTTGACTTACGAGAAAAGGGCGATAAAATTGACCACGTCATTGCCATCCGTGGGGCAGTTTAGAATTAACGAGCTATACGATGGCCTCTTTTGCTGGTCAAGATGCAAGTTCTAAGAAATTTTCAAGTGGTTTTAACATTACTTTGCGTCTTCCTGTTCGAGCCATCTTTTCTTTACTCTTGTCTTTTAAATCTAATAAATAATGATGATAAGAGAAGTCTTACTACGTACTTTCTCTCCAGATTCCCTGAGACCCTGACTCTTCTAGGAAGTTTAGGCATCGACTTGCAGATGACGCTGACTACTGGGACGCAAACGAAAGCTTTCTGGTTCTGGACTCGATCATATCTGTCAGAAACTTGATGAACTTCTTTCAGTTACAGTCTTTTTAATTGCATATTCTTTTGAGCAGGTCCAAGTAATATTTCTTATATCTTGTCTTATGTCTTAGTAAGTGCTTATGTCACGGACCAAGGCCTTCCGGAATGATCATGTGCGAGACAACGGGTAATTCTGGCTTTGGAAAGGGCACATATCGACTAGCCAAACCTAGAAGCATGGTGAACACTTTTGAAGGATCTTGAAGTTTCTAGAAGACACTAGAAGCATATGCAAGTGGAGCAAGTTATGTGGGGGCCCACATGTACAAGTTGCCAACTTACATAGTTGTCATCTTTTGGCAAGTTGTAAGACAATTTGTAGGAAGGATCTAGATACCTTAGTTGTCATCCATTATGCAAGTTGTAAGACAACTTGTAGAAAGGATCTAGACCATGGCCTCCACAACTATAAATAGGGGTGCCATCCTACCATCATTTGTGCAATTGAGTAGTAGAGTTGTGTAAGAGAGAGTTAGAGTGAGCTCTTGTATACTTGTTTATATTAATAGAATTCCATTCTCTTGAATTCTAAGTTCTCCATCTTATCATTTCTCCACTCATTTTCCCATCTTTGTGCTAAATGTCCAACACCTTAGCCAAGTGAGCAAGGCTTACTAAGAAGCTACAAGCTAGTTCGCTTGTCTTAGGCCGAACGGTGCAATAGCCCCAAGCGTGAGCCCGTGACACTTAGAAGGGCTGCTAGCTTACTGCAACTGATCTCCGGTGATATTTCCCAATGTTTTCCAACTTCAAGATTTCTAATCAAATGATATCTTAATTGTGGAAAGGGGATTGTCAGGTTCCGATGAACTTTTCTGAGTATGACTTTTGAATGGAAAAAGAATAGAAAGAAGCTTCTAACTTTTTATCCGAATTAACTTGTCCTGTATGAAGAAGTCTCATTGACATTGACTTGGACATGTTTCCCAGAATTTATTACCCTAACTCCCCAAAGGGAACGGAGGGGTAGGGTTCCTGAATTTAATGCCATGAACCCATGACAGCGTATCTATACCCATTTTTCCAGTCAATATGCAAGTTCTACGAAATTTTCAAGTGGTCTTAGCATTAACGTCTAACCTGGATTCTTTTTTCCTCCCTTCTCTAATCTCTCTTTATCATCAATAATGACCTGCGATTTAAGTCTTACATTTCCATATTCCATAGTTGTTCATGAAATGGTAGGCATTGCGTTGGCAGACAGTAAATCTAAGCCGAATTGTTCCTGCATGAAATCCATCTATTACTATTGCGTTGAGCTTTTGTGTATCTTCTTTTTGTACCACCCATCTCAGCCGCTCTAGACCTGCTGCTGCAATTACCATACAAGTTGCTGAACGTTCCTTCAGTGATGGACTCTTTGATTGTATCACCTCTTCTACAAGTGATTTTCCAGAAGTTGACTTCTTATGTCATCAAAACAGGAACTCCACAAGGTCGGAAGAAGGACATCAGAAAGTTACGAGATACTTTGCTGATAATCCAAGCTGTAATGAAGATGTAGAAGAACAACAACTGAAAGATAACAAGGTGCAGATTTGGCTGTCAAAGCTCCGGGATGTGGCTTATGATGCAGATGATTTGTTGGATGAAATCAGCACTCGGTTTTTGCAGAGACAGTTGGTGAAGCAAAAGTCTCCAACCCCAACTGAGTCTCATGAAACATTGATTATGCGCGCATGTAGAGCTCGGAAGAATTTGGTCAGAAACAAACTGAGAACAATTCAGTCAATGATATACAAGGAGACTCAAAGGCGGATTCGGATCTTTTCTTTTACTCTTCAATCAGTCCCAGGTTACTTCAAAATATCACATAAGCTGAAATAGATTTGTGAAGGAATGGACGTCACAGCAAAGGAAATGTCGACCTTCAAATTTAAGGAGGTTAGTGTATATGAACGATCGGATACTAGAGAGAAGCGGAAAACTGGTCCTAACGTTGATGAATCCAAAGTTTATGGTAGAAGAGAGGACGTGAAACAGGTTATTGATTTGCTGCTATCGTCTAAACCCAATGTTTGGGTGATTCCAATAGTTAGGATTGGGGGAATTGGAAAGACGACCCTTGCTCAATTAGTTTACAATGATCAAAGTCTGGATGGAAATTTTGATTTGAAGATCTGGGTTTCTTTGTATGACAATTTCAACACAAAGAAGATTATAAGCGGAATTTTGGAATGTGTGGAGCATAGGTGTGTGTCCTCACAGATGGGTGTGCTACAATCTCAGCTTCAAGAATCATTATGTGGAAAGAGATATCTACTGGTGTTGGATGATGTCTGGAATGATGACCAAGATGAATGGGATAAGGTGAGGAACCTGTTGAGATGTGGAGCAGAGGGAAGCAAAATTGTGGTCACTACCAGGAGTGGAAAAGTTGCCTCCCTGATGAGCAGCAATTCCCCTTACCTTATGAAAGCTCTAACGACGGACCATTGTTGGACTTTATTCAAGCAGAGAGCCTTTGCAGATGGTGAAGAAAATGCCTTTCCAAACCTTTTGCCTATAGGTCAACAGATTACAGGCAAGTGCAAAGGTGTGCCTTCAGCAGCAAAAATTCTTGGAGGCTTGTTGCAGTTCAAAAGAGAAGAAGATGAATGGCTGCGAGTACGGGAGAGTGAGCTGTGGAACCTGGATGCAGGTGAGAACAGAATATTGTCTGTCCTGGGATTGAGTTTTGATCGCTTGCCATCACATTTAAAAAGATGCTTTGCCTATTGTGCTATATTTCCTAGAAATTATCATGTAAACAAGGAAAACTTGATCCAGCAATGGATTGCCGGAGGTTTAATTCAGTTAACCGCAGATGACTATCCTAACACATACGAGCAAATTGGCAATGAGTATTGCAATGATCTGCTGAAGATGTCTTTTTTTCAAGTCATAAATAGATGCGGCACAACAATGGAATACAAAATACATGATCTTATTTATGATCTTGCAAAATCTGTTGCTGGTAATGAATTCATGTTGCTAGAAAATAGCAGCATTCAAAGAAACTGCACAAAAAGTCATCGAACAATTGTAACTTCTGATGATCTTGTAGAAACCCGACATGCCTTGGTTGACTGCGATTACAAGACAAATTTGATCCCAGAATCTTTGTATGAAGCAAAAAAGTTGAGTACGCTCAACCTGTTGTACTCTGGAGACATATCTCAGAAAGCACTCAGAAAAATAGTTTCAGGTTTTCGGCACCTCAAAAGTCTTAGTCTGGGTGGAAGTGGCATCAAGGAGCTGCACAGATCCATAGGCGACCTGGTATATCTAAGATATCTTGACCTCTCAAACACTCCGCTTGAAAAATTGCCAGTGACAATTGGTCATCTCTGCAATTTGCGAACACTCAATCTCTCAGGTTGCAGTCATCTTGTTGAGTTAACGGGAGCAACAACAAAGTTAATAAATCTAAGACATCTGAATATAAAGGATTGTGAAAGGCTTGCTCAATTGCCTGCTCATGTAGGAAATCTAGAGAGTCTGCAGACTTTGCCTATATTTATTGTTGGCCACAAGCAGGAAAATAACCTCCGGCAGCTTGCGAAATTGCGACATCTTCGAGGTGAGTTGAAGATTAAGCACCTTGAGAATGTTCCTGATGAACCTCAACAGTTTATGAAATATCTGCAGCTTCACTCATTAGACCTATTATTGGGAGGTGAAAATGGAAGTAAGTTAAATGATTATACTTCAAGACGAACTCGGCAAAGCCAAGCTGGAATTAGCAGTATTTTACCGCACTATCTTTGTCCAAACCACAATATAAGGAGGTTGTTTATAAAAGGATATGTAGGACGTCGGTTCCCAGACTGGATCAGTTCAGATACAATTAGCAATCTAAAAGAGCTAAAGTTAGTCGACTGCAAAGGATGCGAGAGTCTACCAATGATTGGCCAACTTCCAGCCCTTACATCTCTCAGCATCCAAGGGATGGATATGGCTAAAATTGAGAGGGAGTTTTGTGGCACAGGCATGAGGCCATTTCCCTCACTGAATGAGCTAAGCTTTTGAGATTTTCCAGAATTAAGAACCTGGGAAAGCACTAGTCTCGAAGGAGCTTTCCCCTGCCTCAAGAGACTATCCATCATCAATTGTCCGTTCTTAAATACCATACCTTGGTTTCCATCTCTTCAACACTTAGAGGTTCAGAACTGCCATCCATTGATAGTAAGATCAACAGCAGAGCTAAGAACACTGTTGACTCTTATTATCAACTCCTTTCCAGAGTTGTCTTTCATACCGAAAGTACTACCGGAGAAGTGTTCACTTCTTGTATTATTGACTGTTACCTCTTGTCCCGAGCTTCACTCTTTGCCGGCTAATTTGGAGAAGCTCACAGCTCTGAAGTCATTGAAAATTGGTTGGTGCAAGATGCTGGACAATATGCCTCATGGATTAGCAAATATCAGCTCAATGGAGAATCTGGAGATTATTGAGTGTCCTAGTTTAATTTCTCTAACAGAGCAAAGCTTAGAAAGAATGAGATCGCTTAGATCTCTTTCGATTGAAAATTGTCACGGCTTGACTTCTTTGCCAAGAGGATTACAACATGCCACAGCCCTTGAGCGCCTAACAATCATGTATTGTTCAAATCTGGCTTCTCTACCAGATGGTCTGCAAAATCTCTTGGCACTTAAGAGCTTGACCATTTTAAATTGTCCAGAATTAGCATATTTACCAGAAGGACTTCAACATATCATGATGCTACAAAATCTGGGAATTCATACATGTCCAAAACTCATGGAACTGCCACAGTTGGCGAACCTCGTTTCACTAAGATCTTTAGCAATTTCAGATTGTGAAAACATAAAGTCTCTTCCAGAAGGCATCCAGCAGCTCAGTGAACTGCAACACCTTTCCATTCAAGCTTGTCCTCATCTTGAAAAACTATGCAAGAAAGGGGAAGGTGAGGCCTGGCAGAAGATATCTCACATCCCATTTGTATATGTGGGAACCTCAGTATTTCAAAACAGACAGGAAACCGCTGCCGAATCCTCAAGTTCGTAGGTAAAGACTCTTTCCCATTGCTAATGTTCATTTCAGCTATTATTAACAATCGCTGAGAACTAGATCTTTAATCAGATTTGATTTTGGGAATAGCATTTCTCCTCGCTAGTAACACTCAGGGCTGTTCTTATTGCAGTAACACTAGGGTGGCAAACAAATATAGTTATTTGGCGGGTTGAATATCATAGATTTCCATGTGATATTCATCTGCTGTTTACTTCTTCTCGCACGCGAAGAACAAAACCTTTTCAGGTTATCTGAGTTTCAGTTCGACCAAGTTTGCTAGTTTACTCGACATTCAACTACTGCATTCCTCGAGTCACCTGTAATGTACATCTAAACTCTAATGTGCAGGTTCTTATTCCAACATTTGTGAGCGTGACAACGAGGTGTTTGATGTGAAACTCTGGTACAGGGTTTTCATTTTTCTTCGTTACAAATAAGCTGTTGCCCTCGTGCACATTTTGATTAGTTCATATTACAGGCTCATGTAGTTTATCACTATCATTGCCAAATCTTGGTTCTGCCCCCAGAATAACCACAGTTCAGCTGCTTTATTTTACATTAAATCAGTTCCAGGCTACTTGAAAATGCCATAGAAGCTGACGGACTTCCAGTTTAAGGAAGTCGTCGCATATAATCTGTTAAAGAAAAGGAGACTTGAACCTTACATAAACAACAAGTTTATGGTGGAAAAGAGGATAAAAATGGCAGTCAAAAACTTGCTATTAAGCAATAGTAGCAGTTCATTTACCCCATCCGACATAACAATAGTGAATTGGGGTGTTGGGAAAACAACCTTAGCTCTGTTGGATATGCTACACTCCCATGTGGCAATATCAACTCCTAATGAGAATAAATTTGAACAAAATTGCACAGTTCTAGCAATGGAGAACACTTAAAAGGTTATGAAAAGTAATATTGTATCCTATTCGCTTTTCCAAACCAATTAATCGAGATGCTTCAACAGTATCTATCTGGATATATGAGTGATAAATTTAACACTTTCAAAAGATATTTTGTATATTGTACAATTTATGCTCAAGCGTTATTTCTGAAACTCGAGTTACATCTTCAAAATAGAAATGCTAAGACTCACTAGAGGCAGCTGCATCATCCTTGTGCTTGATCATACCAGAATCCACGAGAATGGGAATCTCTGCAGCAAGCCATGGGGCAAGACCCAAACAAAGTGCATGTGCAATACCAAACCTAGGACTGCACATCCAGACCAGAGAAGAAAGAACTATTGAGCAACAATTCCAGCAGAAACAGTAGGAATAAGTACAAAGGGATTGGTAAAAATCTCATCCTTAAACGAAGGCCTCAATTCCAGTTTCATCCATTAAAAAGGGTTTGTGCAATCAGATCTTTGAACTTAATGTCTCATTCAATGCAGCCCACCTATTGTTAAAGTTAGAGAAGTATGAAGAAAAAGAATCCTGCAGCATAAACTAGATTGCACAGGATTAAAAAACCAGCCTGACATCAATGTGAAATAATACTAGCTCATTAATATCTCCCTTTCCACTCTTGTTCTTCGTGACTTTGTTCAGCATTGCCCCTCAATATCCTCCTCTACCTTTACATTTAATCGACTTTCCATTTCGTTTACTTTTAAATCCAACTCAACCTAGTTTTGCTGCTACATTCAACTGCACTGGCAAGAACTAACACACTTAGTTAGTTAATTCTTTGCCAGGATAGGACAAATGTGACTACCAAGTTTTTGACTGGAAAAGCAATTTGTTCATCTAAAATTGAAATTGGCCAATAGCTGAAGGATAACTGGTTTACTTAAAAACGGATTTTTTCAAACAAATATATAGAATTCATTCAAGCCAATGTCATGTATCATCAAAGGTGAGACTTTTTTTTCTCATAAATACATCAACTACTTAACTTGAGTCACTTCAATTTTAGATTTTGGGCGCGAATTTCCCATCAAAACCGTAAATAATATTGGGATTTGCAAACTACAAAGCACGTAGATACCAAGTAAAGGCCTTTACTTTCCATATCCCTGATTTCCTCTATCCCGAAATATATCATGAGAACATAAAATTCTAACAGATCAAAATCACCAAATTCACCAAACAAAAGAAAAACATGAAAATTCAGCATACCAATTTTTTGCCCAAAGTGGCTTGAAATGCACGGTCAAACAAATCTTCCCTCCTCTATACATCTGTAACAGAAAAAAAAATAAAAGCAATTAACAAAAAGAAAAAAGAAAGAAGAAGATGAAAGGGGGGAAAATCAAATTCCACCTTCTGAGTTTTGCCGTCGAGTTCGGGCAACTCGATCTCGGGAGCAGTGGCCGGATAAGTAACGGGAATATCGAACTGCAGATCGAACTCGTACTTAAGCAGGTTATGGACGTACCAGCACTTGCCGGTCCAACGCGTCCCTTCCGGATTGGCCGCGGAGATACGGAACCAATCGTTATCGTTGGACTTGTTCATCTGCGTGTAGGCGATCAAAGCTCTGTACTCCTCTTTCAGCCTCTGAGTCCATGCAGCTCCGTCTCTGGGGCCCGCCTTCGTCGTCAGTAGCGGTATCTGGGTCAGCGTCGACTTCGTGTTCGGGTCCCAGCCTTCCATTTCGGGTTTCCCTTCTTTTGGTATCCCTCTCTCAACCCTAGATTTGATTTTCCTTTTTCCTTCTTGATCGAAAGACCGAAACCGTCTCAGTTCGTAGGCATTATTATTCCGTTTAAAGGCTCGGTCTTTTTGTCCGGGGAAATTCTGCGACTGTTTGGACAATAGTGTATTAAAATTGAGGGTATAATTGGAAATTCATATGGAATTTCATCTGCCAAATTAAACAACTTTTTTTTAATAGGAAAAATCAAATCATAATACGATACAGTAATTTTTTGGTGAAAAAACTCATAATAATAATTAATCTATGTAATTTGCTATTTTTTTTCTTAGGGGTAAGTTAAATCTTACATCTTACATATTTTTAAAGTAATTACAAAATTTGATTTCAGAGAATTCAAAATAGTAATTTTAATTTTTTAAAATATTTTATTTAATTAAATAATTCTAGAAAATATTTTTTACAAATAATATCTTTAGATAAATAATAAATAAAAAGATAATAATAATAATAATAATAATATCTTAAAAGACTTTTGCCTTTTCTAAATTTTAATGACAATTTTTTTCTCTTGATGTCATATTTTATTTTTATATCATCTATTTTTTTTACATGAATTATAAAATTTAAAGGTAATTATTTTATCACTTCTTTTGTTGATTTATTTGAAATTTTACAGTTAAATTATAACGATCCTGACACAGAGTAAGAGCTTAAACCTAGTATCAATTAAATATAAAGATAAAATTTTAATCTAAAGCATAGCTAAATACCAACTCAAAAAGGAAAAAAAGAATCCAAACTGATCAAACAGGAATTTAGGAAATCTCCTATACTGTCATCTTTTTTTTTTTGGGTGAATTAATAATATATAGCCTCTTTTTTTGGGTGAATTATACTGTCCTGTTACGCTAGCATATTCATATTCACAGCCACAGGTCAAACAAAAAGTAAATTTGCGCCAACCCAAGTCAAGGATGAGGATTAATTTCCTCTCTTGACTTTTGAAGTTTTACGTACAACTTGAAAAAGATTGTTCGTGTAGGTTAGGACCTCTGTAATTGTCGCACACCAGGAGCGGAAAAGTTGCTGACATGATTAATAGCAGACCTCCTTACCTCTTAGGAGCTCTATCTAAGGACGACTGTAGTGTTGGACGTTGTTCAAGCAGCGAGCCTTTGCAGATGATGAAGAAAATGCCTTTCCAAACCTTTTGGCTATTGGCCAACAGATTGTAGACAAGTGCAAAGGTGTGCCCTTATATTGGTAAAAGTTCTTGGAAGCTTGTTGCGGTTCAAACGAGAGGACGGTGGCAGGTCGCATGCACAGGAGAGTGACTTATGGAACATTGATGCAGGTGAGAATAGAATACTATCTGTGTTGAAGCCGAGTTTCAATAACTTGCTATCACATTTAAAACGATGCTTTGCATACTGTGCCATATTTCCTAGAAATTATCATATAAATAAGGAAAAGTTGATCCAACAGTGGATTGCGGGTGGCTTTATTCATTTTTCCCTTCCATGATGATGATTCTGACTCGCTTGAGCGAATTAGCAATGAGTACTTCAATGATTTGCTGAAGATGTCATTTTTCCAACTTGCATTTAGCCCCACTGAGTTTAGAACACCTGATCTAATTTATGAGCTTGCAAAGTGTGTAGCTGATAATGAACATTCTTGACAGTTGGAAACAGCAATGTAAAAGGGATTCTTGCAAACAGTTATCATACCATGGGTACTTGCCAGTGATCTTGTAGAAACTCGACGTGCATTGGTGGACTGTGATTACATGTCCAATTTGCTACCACAAACCTTGTATAAAGCACATAAATTGCATACCCTTAACCTCGTGTCCTGGAAATATTTCAGTGAAAGCCCTAAGAAGAATAGTTTCAGATTTTAGGCGCCTCAAAATTCTAAATCTGAGCGGAAGCAGCATCAAGAAACTGCACAAATCCATCCGTGCTTTGGTACATTTGAGGTATCTTGACCTCTCAAAGACACCTCTTGAAACATTACCAAGGACAATTGGTGATCTTTGCAATTTACAAACACTAGAACTCTCAGGATGTAGTGATCTTCTATCCTTACCCAAAGAAGTTTCAAAGTTAACTAATTTGAGACATTTAAACATAAAGGGTTGTGGAAGCTGGAAGGATTGCTTGCTTGCCTTTTGGTCTTTGTGTTCTCTGTCATCTTCAGACTTTACCAATATTCCCTGTTGGGAAGAAGGTGGGACCCGACTTTTATGATCTCAATGAGCTAAGAAATATTAAAGGTGAGTTGAAAATTAAGCACCTTGAGAATGTCGATTCCTTGGGCTACCCTTATGTTGTCGATAGTTGCAACTTCACACGTTGAAACTGTCATGGAGAGATGATGAAGAAGGTAAGTTAAATCATTACACATCAACAGAAAGTGTACATAAAGCCAAAGCCTAGCTTTCTCTGAATTGTTGATAAGAGGAACTTAAGCCAAGCAACAAAATTAGCAGGTTGTCCATCAATCCCCAGTCTGGATGAAGCCCGAATTTATCAGCAACCTGACGGAGCTCAAGTTAATCAACTGTAAAAGATGTGAAACTCTCCCTATCCTTGGGCAACTTCTAGTCCTTAAGGCTCTCAACATCCAAGGGATGGACAGCGTGATGGAAATTGATTGTCAATTCAATGGAAATGAACGACGCTCTTTCCGTCATTGAATGAGCTAACCCTTGTAGACCTTCCTCAACTAAGAACTTGGGTAGGCATGGGTTCAATTGAAGCTTTCCCTTGCCTCAGAAGACTATCCATTAACAGATGCCCGTTATTGAAGTCCTTACCGTGGTTTCCATCTCTTCAACACTTGAAGGTCCAAAACTGTGATCCATTGATACTAAGATCGGTAACAAAGCTAAGGACACTTTTCAATCTTGTTACTGGCTCCTTTCCAGAGTTAACTCCCATCCCATACTTACTGCTGGAAAACTGTTCGCTTCTTATGTCTTTGACAGTTACCTCTTGTCCCAAGCTTCAGGCATTTCCATCTAGCTTGGATCATCTCACTGCTCTAAACTATGTTATCCAATATATTGGCATGGCATACTCATACATTTCCCTATGATCTGTGTCTGGCATTTTCTTCAACCTGCATACATCAGAAAAAGCTTTTCAAGTTTTCTTTGGCGATACCAGATTGTCCTCGTATGACTTCACTTCCAGAAGCCCTTCAACGCCTGAGCAACCTCCAGCGACTTTCTACCCTAGAATGTCCAACCCTATAAGAGCATTGCAAGAAAGACATAGGAAAGAACTGGCCAAAAATATAGCTCATACTGCACATATTTACATTGGATCACCAGAGCTGAGGACAGATAATGTTGCTAGCAGCTCTGATCATGCTCTCGCGGTATGTCGAGCTCTCCTTAAATTGTCTCTCGTTCAAGTTACCTTTGTGAATGCTCCATAGAATAAACTTCTTTAAGTCTTAAGAACATTAAAATAAAAAACAAGTTTTTTGCCACTGATACAGAGTACTCAAATCTTGTATACCAACAAAATTGTTTTCAGACTAAAGAACGGAGAATCTGCTTCTAGAAGTGAATTTTGCTGGATAAATATAGCCCTTTGGTTCCGCAACGTGTTAATTTCCTTACTATCGCATCAAACTGGTGCAAGTCTTTACTTTTATAGACTTTAATTACCAGCCGAATCTCTCACCATTGGAGGTTACAATGAAGAAACAAAATAGACTAAGTCGTGTCTCCGAGAGTGATTTTATTGCATGTTATCAAAGTGGTCACATTCTAATTAGCTAAACATAGTTTAGTCTTAGATCATGAGACTATGTACGGATATAGGAGAGTCCTTTAGGCTGAGGGAGAGTTTATGACCTCGCCTCAAGAAAACACGGGAGGATCTGAGTTTGGTTGATGGAACATTCAACTGAGAAGACCTCTTTTTGTGATGGAAAAGAAGCAATGGTTTGAATTGCTTACTAAATAAAAAGAAATAGTATACAATAAGTCCTCCAAATACTTTTTATTTATAATAATAATAATAATAACTTTTTAATTGATATTAAAAAAAAAGAAAAACAAAAAAATTGTTTTAGCTATAACTAATTCAACTGGCGCTGGTGCTGCTGCGGCAAACAGGGCAATTACCGTTAGCACTTTCTATGAGCCACTTAGTGATACAAGCTTGATGAAATATATGGTCACAAGGGAGCCTTTTAGCAACTCCATTCTCACCGGTTTGTGAAAGGCTCTCGGTGCAAATTGAGCAACTCCCAGTTGGATTCTCAATGGTTGGCAACTCAGAGACGGAATTAGTTATTCTTTCTGCCCTGAGTCGCGCAGCGTCAGGATGTTCTGGCATTACCAAAGCGTCATCCAAGTCAAAGCCATCCAGGTTCACTGAAACAAATTAGGAAAAACATGGTTAAATTAATTGCATGCCATATATTTGACAAGGCTATCTATTATATCTCAATAATTGCATGCATACAAAATTCAATAAAGTCTTTGTTTTCTTCTACATGATGGGCTTATATATAGTTGGACAAGATATAAGATCATGGTAACATAAAAACAAATGCAAACAAACCTTGATTAGGCTCTTGATCAGCCATTGTTTCAGTCAGTAGTTAGCAATAACGCTTCTCCTAGTCAATCTTTTAATTTGTGAGTATGAAAGTAGGTAAAGTGGAATTCTTTATATACTAGGCATATTCTAGGTCTAGGGTTCCCTATAGGGTATTTCTTTTTCTCTCTTTTCTTTTTTTTTTTTTGTAAATTATAAGTATACATTTTTACCTTGCCTCCTAAATTTGTTCTCTTATATATTTTAGGGTTTTTATATATTTTAGGATTTTTCGACTCCTTTTTATCTTCGGTAATGTAATTAATTACTTTATTTTTGAGGCCATAATCAAAACAATATTAGTCGATATTATTAATTAAAGGAAAATAATATATTACTTTTATTTATATATTTTTCCAATGATAGGCTGGACCAACTTACATAAATCAACATTGCTTATTGAATTATATAAAGGAAATTATAACATGTAATCATCTAAGCCAATCAGGCCTTCTAGAGTCGCGTTTTACTCTTGAGCTAGCAGAGCTCTCATGTAATAAGAACAAACATGGTGGTCTTCCCAAAACAACCAAACACGGCGGAGAAAAATTCCAACAGGTTATAGTGAAGTGAGATACAAATTAAATAAGGCCATACCTTTACCAAGCAAGTAGATCGAAAGTCTCACCATTCAAGTCTATATTTTGCAATCATACTCTTTAACTCTTAAGAGCATAAACACAACTTTTTTTTGTTACTGATACAAAGTACTCAAATTTTGTATATACTACCAAAATCGTTTTCATATAAAATTGCAGACTAAGGAACGCTGAATTTGTTACTGAAAAGTAGTAGTTCCTTCTTATGTTTTCAAGCTTCTCTCTTCCTTCAATTATTGGTTTTCTTCTTCTTTTTCTCTCTTTCAATCGGCGTTTCTTCTTCTTCTTCTTTTTCTTTTTTCACTTTCGATCGAAGTTTATAGTTTTCTTTCCAACTTTTAGAGTTTTATTTATTTATTCTTTAATTGTAATATTTTATTTTTTTGGCCAATCGTAATATTTGTTTTTTAGATGGCAAAAAAAAAAAGGTAACATTTTTTAAATTAAAAAAAAATGAGACTATAAGCCACTGAATGAATGACATGTGGTTGATCTAAACCTTTCACCCCTTTTTTAAGGTGCGTGTATAACTGTATATCACGCGTTAACGTCAGTTAACAAAGATCTTAATTTGTAATAAAATTGTAAATTGGGGTCCTGATTTGTTACAATTAATAGTTTGGATCCTGATTTGAGCATATCCGTAGAATTCAGGTCCTTATTTAGACAATTAGCCTTGTTATCTTTATTGTAGGTATACATATGATTAGTATTATTATCGTTAAAAAATAAAATATAAATACAGATTAGTCAGTATTCTTTTAAGGGGATTAGTATTCAGAAACACCCGGGAAAGTAAATCGCGGCTCGTGTAGTGTTCCAATTAGTTCCAATACAACCAGAGTCAACGGGTTCCACACGAAAAGTAAAAATTTACAGACACGAATTTGTAAGGTTTATCCAAAATTTGGTCGTTTTCTTGGGAGCACCAAACATGAGCAATCATCGTTAATGTTTTGATCATTTTAGAAACCGAGAGGCAACTCCCATTTACCTCTTCAAAACCCTCTCTGTTTCTTCACTGGCTACCTAAGTTAAATGGCGGAAATAATTGTATCTCCTTTGCTACAGGTGGTCTTTGAAAAATTGGCCAATCCTTTGTTAGAAGAGATCTCTAACAGACTTGGCCTCAATAAAGAGGTTCGGAAGCTTCAACGAACCTTGTATGCAATACAGGCAGTGCTTGCAGATGCAGAAGAGCAACAATTGACTAATAGAGCTTTGAGAGGTTGGCTCACTGATCTTAAGGAAGTTGCCAATGATATTGAAGACTTGCTTGATGAGTTTTCTCTTGAAGCTTTGCAATCTGATAACCAGGGTGGCTTTGCTGCACAGGTACGTTCCTTTTTACCTTCGCTCGTACAAGCAGCGGGTGGGGTAGATTTGTTACCTAGGTTAACGCAGATCAAAGAGACATTAGAATTTTTAGCTGAAGAGAAGTCCAGTTTCAATTTGAAACGTGTGGTTATTGATAAAAGTAGCAGAAAAGGAGGGAGAAGGCAAACTGGCTCCTCAATAGTTGAATCAGAAGTTTTCGGGAGAGAGGAGGATAAAGGAAGGATAATAGGCCAATTATTAGCAAGCAATAATACAGCTCAAAGGGATATCTCTGTTGTTTCCATTGTTGGTTTAGGCGGTTTAGGTAAGACAGCGCTTGCTCAATTGGTCTACAACGACGACACCGTAACAGCCCATTTTGATTTGAAGATCTGGGTTTGTGTCGGTGATGATTTTGATCTGGGGAAAATCATGAAAGATATCATAGAATCTGACGGAAAGAACAAATGTGACATCTTTGGGATGAATGGATTGCAGCTTCGACTACAAGAACTGCTGCGTGGGAAGAGATACTTACTTGTGTTGGATGATGTGTGGAATGAAGATGACATGGAATGGGAAAAGTTAAGAATGCCGCTGAGAACTGATATGGAGGGAAGTAGGATTATTGTAACCACGCGTAGTAAAAAAGTGTCATTGATAATGGAATCAACTTACACGCATGAACTGGAAGGTCTATCTGATGATGATTGCTGGGCTTTGTTCAAGCAACGGGCTTTTGGCAATAATGAGGAGAAGAACCAGAACTTGTTTCCCATTGGTAGGCAAATTGTCCAAAAATGTGGAGGTGTGCCTTTAGCAGCAAAGACTCTAGGAAGTCTAATGCGTTTCAAAAGAGAAGAAAGAGAGTGGTTGGTTGTCCAAGAGAGTGATCTCTGGGATGTATCTCAAAATGAAAATGGAATTTTACCTGCCTTAAGATTAAGTTACAGTCACTTACCCTCACACTTGAAAGCATGTTTCGCATACTGTTCATTGTTTCCCAAAAATTACACAATAAAACGGGAGAAGTTAATTCAGTTGTGGATTGCAGCGGGTTTAATTCAGTCACCAGATGGAAGAAGGACGCCTGAATTTGTTGCAAATGAATATTTTGATGATCTTGTGTGGATGTTTTTCTTTCAAGATACTCAGAAGAGTGAAAGTGGCTATGTAACTGATTACAAAATGCATGAACTCATTCATGATCTTGCACGGTTAATAGTGGGAAATGAATTCAGGATTCTGGAGCATGATAATATAACAGAAGATCTATCTGAAGTTCGTCATTCAACAGTGGTTTGTAATTGCAGCTTATATACAGTCCCAGAAGCTTTATATACAGCAAAAAAGTTACGATCCCTCATCTTATTGCTCCCGAAAGGTGATCTTGGAGAAGTTCCTCCTGGAATATTTTCAAGTTTTAGACATTTGCGGGTCCTGGATTTAGGCAGTAGTGGCATCAAAAGGCTGCATGACTCAATTTCCAAAGCCATATTTTTGAGATATCTTGACATCTCTGGCACCCATATTGAATATTTGCCTGAAAGCATTTGCAGCCTTCGAAGCTTACAAGTGTTGAATCTTTCTGGTTGCTATAATCTTGTTGAGCTACCAAGGGGCATGAGCAAAATGTCTAGATTGAAACACTTGATAATATCTGGCTGTAAGAGACTAACCACAATGCCACCTTTGCTAGGAGAACTTGCATATCTTCGAACATTGTCAATATTTATTGTGGGAGAAGGTGTACATCAGAACCTTAAGCAGCTGCAAAATCTAAACCTTGGTGGAGAGCTTAAAATTAAACAGTTACAGCATGTGAAGATTGCAACAGAGGCAAATGAAGCTGACTTGGCTGGAAAACTGAACCTTCAGTCATTGCATCTATGTTGGGGAAGTGATTTTAATGGCGTCAATGGGAATTTTGCCGATAACCAAGAGCTGACAGAAGTGCTTGATCATCTCCAACCACATAAATATCTGAAACAGTTAACCATAAGAAGGTATCAAGGAATTCGTTTGCCTAGATGGATGAGTACTGACAAACTTCCAAATATAACTGAACTCAGGTTGATCAACTCCAGGAGATGTGAATACCTTCCTGCTTTGGGTAAACATCCATTCCTTAAGATCCTCTACTTAAAAGGAATGGATGCAGTGAAGCATATTGGAATAGAATTCTATGGTGATAGCACTGGGACACTCTTCCCATCACTGAAAGAGCTAACACTCATAGATTTCCCTTCTTTACAATTCTGGATGAGTCTCAACAGTAAAGAAATATTTCCTTCTTTGGTCAAATTGACACTCGGCAAATGTCCCAGTTTGCAAAACATGCCATGCTTCCCATCTCTTCATCATCTGGAGCTGCACAGCTTAAATGAGATGGTACTACAGTCAGCATCTTACCTAACCACCCTAAACATCCTTATCATCAATAAATTTGCAGAGCAATTGGTCCTCTTGGAAAATTTACTCAAAAACAATGCTCTTCTGACATGCCTTAAAATTAGCTCTTGCCCAAAGCTTGACTCAATCCCTCCAAGTATAGGAAGACTCGTCAATCTGAAATCATTGGTGGTTAGCTGGTGTGAAGAGCTATATTCTTTACCTTCAGGATTGCAGTACCTCACCTCCTTGGAGTCTCTGGAGATAATTGAATGCCACAGTCTCATCTCCTTGCCAGAGGATATACAAGGCCTGCACTCGCTTCGATCACTGTCAATTGAGAACTGCAATAAACTCACATACTTGCCAGTAGAATTGGGATTTCTCTCAGCCCTTGAACACTTGACTATTATGTACTGTCAAAATTTGGTTTCTCTACCTGACAGTTTCCAACATTTGTCCTCTCTTAGGAGTTTATCAGTTTTGAGTTGTCCAGAACTTAAATGCCTTCCGGAGGGGTTAAAATTTGTCACCTCGATGCAAAATCTAGAAATTCGTGGCTGCATCGGTCTGATGGCACTGCCAGAATGGATAGCAGAGCTTAGCTCTCTCAGATCTTTGGCATTATCAGATTGTCATAATCTAACATCTCTCCCTAGTGGCCTGCAATCTGTTATTTCCCTTCAGCATTTGTCCATTCTAGAATGTCCAAATTTGGAGCAGAGGTGCAAGAAGGACAAAGGAGAGGACTGGCCTAAAATAAGTCATGTTGCACATGTCTATATCGGATCACGAGAGTGCAAGAGCAGCTCATCTCGTTGAGGTCTGAAAATTTTTCCTTCATTGCTATGTCAGTTTCTCTATTATTTCATTTTAGTTGGCAGAATGACGTCTCTTGTTACATGTCTCTTTCTAGTGTAACTAATAGTTGCTTTCCTGTCTCCAACAGATTCCAGATTAAGGACTGCAATTGCTAACTAATGCGGTTGGGTCAAAAACGGATGAGTTCAACATTTGATGTTCTTGAAGATTGTTCTTCCCATTTCCACCATTTTAAAGAAATCCATTTGTTCTTTTCCTCCATTTCTGTAACTAATGGATAGGCCTTGCATCAGTCTTCTTGGACAATTTGTGTTTGGACTTTGGCTAGCCTTGGGCCAGGTTGCTGGTTTCTTATTGCAGCAAATCTTCGATGACAGAATATAATGCTCGTTAAAATCGATGACATAAATTGAAGAGCGGTAACAGCAGGTGTTAAATTTCCTTATTATGTTATTTAATGTAGAATAAGGTTTAGCACTAATGTTATTCACAAGATTAGCAGTTGCTCCTGAAAGCGTCCTATGCCAAGCTCTTGGAGAAAAAGCTGCTTATCCCCCCAGTCAAAATGACAAAAGAAGGAACAAAAAGTTAGTAGCCTTAATTAATTTGTTTGATTTTTCAAGCTCACGGTTGAATAGCCAGGTTGCTCTATTTTGAATTTTCTTGAATAAATTTTAAAAGAAACAAAAAATTCTAATTTCTAATTTAAGCTTACGGTTAGGGTAGAAACCAGGAAGTTAGCGAGTGCAGTGAAGTGAACACAACTGGTTCCACAATGTGTTACTAATAATTAGCAGTAGTTCCTTTCCTTGTTATCGCATCAAACTGGTGCAAGTCTTTACTTTTATAGACCTGGACTCTAATTAGCAACTGAATCTCTCCCCATTGAAGCTTACAATGAAGAAGCAAAACAGACTAAGTCGTGTCTCCGAGAGTCCTTTTATTGCATGTTATCAAAGTGGGTCACATTTTAATTGGCTAAACAAAACATAGTTTAGTCTTAGATAATGAAACTGTGTACGGATATATATATATATATATATATATTAGGTTGAGGGAGAGTTTATGCCGTCGCCTCAAGAAAGCTTGGGAAGATCTCTGGGCTTGGTAGATGGAACATTCAACTGAGAAGACCTCTTTTTGAGGTGGAAACAGAGCAATGGTTTTAATTGCTTACTAAATAAAAAGAAATACTATATAATAATTTTTATTTGTAATAATAATAATAATAACTTTTTTAATTGATGGTAAAGGAAAAAAAGAAAAACGAAATATTTTTTTTGGCTATGACAAATTCAACTGGCGCTGGTGCTGCTGCGGCAAACAGGGCAATTGCTGTTAGCACTTTCTATGAGCCACTTAGTGATACAAGCTTGATGAAATATATGGTCACAAGGGAGCCTTTTAGCAACTCCATTCTCACCGGTTTGTGAAAGGCTCTCGGTGCAAATTGAGCAACTCCCAGATGGATTCTCAATGGTTGGCAACTCAGAGACGGAATTAGTTATTCTTTCTGCCCTGAGTCGCGCAGCGTCAGGATGTTCTGGCATTACCAAAGCGTCATCCAAGTCAAAGCCATCCAGGTTCACTGAAACAAATTAGGAAAAACATGGTTAAATTAATTGCATGCCATATATTTGACAAGGCTATCTATTATATCTCAATAATTGCATGCATACAAAATTCAATAAAGTCTTTGTTTTCTTCTACATGATGGGCTTATATATAGTTGGACAAGATATAAGATCATGGTAACATAAAAACAAATGCAAACAAACCTTGATTAGGCTCTTGATCAGCCATTGTTTCAGTCAGTAGTTAGTAATAACGCTTCTCTTAGTCAATCTTTTAATTTGTGAGTATGAAAGTAGGTAAAGTGAAATTCTTTATATACTAGGCATATTCTAGGGTTCCCGTTTTTCTCTTCTTTTTTTTTTTTTTGTAAATTATAAGTATACATTTTTGTCTTGCCCCCTAAGTTTGTTCTCTTATATATTTTAGGATTTTCGGGTTTTTTATCCGGTAATTATTTTTGAGACCATGATCTAAACAATATTAGCATATGTTATTAATTAGAGGAAAACAATATACTACCTTTATTTATGTATTTTTCCAATGATAGGCTGGACCAACTTACATATATCAACATTGCTTATTCAATTATATAAAGGAAATTATAACATGTAATCATCTAAGCCAATCAAGCCTTCCAGACTCGCGCTTTACTCTTGGCCTACTAGAGCTTTCATGTAGCTGGACTGACCAGTGACCTCGCAATAAAAACAAACAGGGTGGTAAAGACAAAAATTAAATTGGGCCATACCTTTGCCAAGTACATCCAAAGTCTCACCATTTAAGTCTATATTTTCTAGTCAAAAGTCTTAAGAGCATTAAAATACAAGTGTTTGTTACCGATACAGGGCAGTCAAATTTTGTATACTAAGAAAATCCTTTTCATGTAAATTGCAGATTAAGGAACGCAGAATCTGCTTCTGGAAGTGAATTTTGCTGGATAAATGTAGCCTTTTGGTTCCGCAATGTGTTACCAAATAGTAGTAGTTTTGTGGCATCACCTCAAACAGGTGTAAGTCTTTATTTTTCTGTAGACTAGAAGAGCATTGTGAATTTACTATTTGTGGAAATGGGGTCAGGCTTCATTGTGGATAGAAATAAACTAGGGACTTTCTTCAAACTCGTTTTAGCTTCCGGTAATGATGTTTAATAACATAGAAATCTGAGTTTGAATTTCACTTTGCATCAAATTATTTGAGCCTGAATCATCCGTTAGTGGGACTGTGTTAGCAAGGGTATAGTTGGGATTTCGTATTTTTGGTCTGGACTCTGGACTTTGAAACAATTTAATGGATCTTTTAAAAAAATTAAAGAGGGAATATAAAAGTATATCCTTTTTATCTTGCAAATGAAATGATCAATGTTCTCTAAATACTGGAATGTGGAATGTAATAGTAATAATAATTAAGTTAAACTTTGAAAACCAAAAAATTAAGTTAAACTTCAACAACATTGCAGTTCACGAAGTCAAGGGTGGCTGTCAACTCACTTCTATTCTCTGAAAATAAAAAGTCAACATTTTCTAACCATTTCGTTCTTTTTTTCTTTCTCAGTACTTGAACCTGAAGACTTGCGAAAATGGTGCATCGATAATGCATCAACATGTGGCCACTAGTTAAGTTGCCACAAGAAATTAACTATGAAATCTGGAAGTATTCATCGGGTCACAATCAATGAATTAGGACAGTTTGATAGTTTCTCTCTCTGTTTTTTAGATTTTTGGATGAATGAGTTTAACAGTTTCACACTAGTGTTGCTGAGGACGTTGGAGCTCTCAACACGCTTAAAATCTGAAAGTCATTATATTTCTGCAGATTTTTTTTCCTTGGAGCCAGAGGGAGAAGCCAATTGCCATCGAGGAACCCGAAACCTTACTTGACCAGCGTTGTTGAAAGGGCAAGCAGGGACACTAGTTCTTGACTTCTTTGAAGTGAAAATTATGTCGGAGATCATTTTGAGCCCTTTCTTGCAGGTGATGTTTGAAAAGCTAGCCTCTCGGGTTATGAAAGAGATTGCTGATCGTTGTGGGTTCAAGGATGAGATCCAGAAGCTTCAACATGCGTTGCGGATGATCCAAGCTTTACTTGAAGATGCAGAAGAGCGGCAAGCTACTGATAAAGCTTTGAAGTTGTGGCTTTCTGAGCTTAAAGAGGTTGCTTATGATGCTGATGACTTGCTTGAAGAACTTAGCCCGGAGGCTATGCTGCATCTGCAAGAACATGGCGGTGGTTTCACTGAGCAGGTAAGCAACATCGTGCCCTCTTTAAGACTTTATACAAACTACCTCGGAAGATTGCCCGAATTAACACAGATAAGGGAGAGACTAGACGTTTTATTGCAAGAAAGGTCTTGTCTCAAGCTCAAGGAAAAAGTTGGTGACATATATACGAAAAGTGGACAGAAAAGAGAGACTGGGTCTTTTGTGTTTGAATCTGAAGTTGTCGGAAGGCAAGAAGATAAAGAAAAGATAATAGAGATGTTATTTTCAACTTCTGATCAGAGAAGAAATAACAGAGTTGTCTCAGTTATTCCCATAGTTGGCTTAGGGGGCCTTGGTAAAACCACTCTTGCTCAAACAGTCTATAATGACGGGACGGTGATGAGAAACTTTGAGCTCAGGATGTGGGTATCTGTTAATTATGATTTCAGTGTGAGAAAGATTGTTCGCTTGATGATAGAATCTGCGACTAGGAGAAGATGTGATGATCTTGTGGGAATGGATGTTCTTCAGTTTCAACTGCGAGATCTATTGTCCGGGAAAAGATATTTGCTTGTATTGGATGATGTATGGAACGAGGACGAGGACGAATGGGATAAGCTTAAAAGTTTGCTAAAGTTTGGGGCAGAGGAAAGCAGAGTCTTAGTCACGACAAGAAGTGCAAAGGTTGCGGCAATTAGTGGAACAGTGTATTCTCACCATCTGAAGGGTCTGTCTGATGATGATTGTTGGGCTTTGTTTAAGCAACGTGCTTTTGGTCATGACGAAGAAGACTATCCAAACTTGTTGCCAATTGGGAAACAAATAGTTAAGAAGTGTGGGGGAGTTCCTCTAGCAGCAAAAACACTGGGGAGTCTGATGCGCTTCAAAAGAGAGCCTGAGGAGTGGCTATCCGTGCAAGAGAATGATTTACGGAATGTTTGTGAGGAAGAAACTGGGCTATTGCCAGTCTTGAGGCTTAGTTACAGTCACTTGCCCTCACATCTAAAGCGGTGCTTTATGTATTGCTCAATATTTCCTAAGAATTATGTGATCAAGAAAGATAAGTTGATTCATATGTGGATAGCAGAAGGCTTGATTCAACAGGTTGATGAAAGAAAATTTCCCGAGGACATTGGAAATGAATACTTCAATGACTTAATGTGGATGCTTTTCTTTGAAGGCGTGAAGAAAGATGATGTTGGCAATGTAATAGAATGCAGAATGCATGATCTTATTCATGATCTCGCAAAATCTGTAGCTGGAGAAGAGTACTTTGTATTTGAACGTGGGTGCATGCCAAGAAATTTGGCTAAACTTCGATACTTGTCGGTCGTCTGTGATTCAGAATCATGTACTTTTCCAGAAGCCTTGTACGAAGCTAAGAAACTGAGAACTCTCATTTTATTATTTCCCAAAGGTGACCTTGGTGAAGTCCCAACCAAGTTGTTTTCAAGTTTTAAGCATCTCCGTGTCCTAGATTTGGGCAATTGTGGCATCAAAAGGGTTCAGGGTATAATTTCCTGCTTTAAATTTTTGAGGTACCTCAACCTTTCGAATACCTTCATCGAAGTACTGCCAGAAAACATATGCAGCCTTCGTAACTTGCAGGTGCTGAACTTATCAGGTTGCTCTGACCTCATTGATCTACCGAGGAGATTGGCAAGACTGTACATGCTAAGACATCTTATAATAGATGGTTGTGAAAGGTTAACTCGCTTGCCATGTAAGATACATAAACTTAGATCTCTTCAGACATTGCCACTGTTCATTGTTGCAAATGAGACTGGTAATCTCGGTGAGAATGCTAATCTCGTGGAGCTGAAGCACTTATGGCTGCTCAAAGGTGAGCTGATAATTAGAAATCTTGAAAATATAAAGCGTGAATTTTTTGCTCAAGCAGACTTAAAAGACAGAAACCTTCATTCTTTGGATTTGTCATGGGGAGATAATCATGAAGGTTTGAACTTAAACATGAAAAATGATTTTCTTTGTAAAATGGGAGAGAAAGTGCTTGAGTGTCTTAAGCCACCCCAAAATCTCAAGCGTTTGTCTGTAAAAGGATATCCAGGAATCTGCTTTCCAAGATGGATGAGTACTCCCAAATTTCCTAGCCTAACTAAGGTGGAGTTGATCAACTGCAAAAGTTGTGAACGCCTGCCTACTTTAGGGCAACTTCCGTTCCTAGAGATTATCCACTTGCGTGGAATGGATGCTGTGAATAATATTGGCAGTGAGTTCTATGGAGAAGACAGAACAAGATTGTTTGGATCATTAAAGGAGCTAGCTCTCATAGACTTCCCTAATTTGGAACGCTGGTGGAGCATAAATGGGGGGAAAGAATTCCCCTTGCTTGTTAAGTTAACCATCAATAAATGCCCCAGGTTGATGAATATGCCGCGATTTCCATCTGCTCATCATTTGGAGTTGCGGAACTGCCAGGAAACCTTGTTAAGGTCAGTGGTAGGTGTAACATCACTTTCTATCCTGGTTATAGATGTCTTTACTGGAGAGTTGATTGTATTGGATAACATGCTTCAAAATAATGTTAACCTCACAGCTCTAACCATCAGCTCTTGTCCCAAGCTTCGCTGCATCCCTCCTAGTTTGGGGAACTTGGTCTCTCTAAAATCATTGACAATTCGTTGGTGCGAGGAGCTCTTATGTTTGCCACTGCAGTTGCAAAACCTCGCCTGTCTAGAGTCTCTAGAGATCAGTGAATGTCATAGCCTTTCTAGTTTACCCCAGAGTATAGATGGGTTGATTTCCCTTAAATTTTTGTCCATAGAGAACTGCAGTAACCTAGGATCGTTACCAATTGGACTGCAACATCTTAGTTCTCTTGAACACTTAACGATTATGTACTGTCCAAGCCTGGTGTCTTTGCCAACTGACTGGCAGAACCTTTCCATGCTAAGGAGTTTGTGCATTTTAAGCTGTCCACAGCTATCATCTCTGCCTGAAAGTATTAAACATGTCACAACACTGCACAATATGGAAATTCATGGTTGTGCTGGTTTGGATATGTTGCCAGAGTGGATTGCAGATCTTTCACTTCTCAGATCTTTGGCAATATCAGATAGTCCTCGTATGATTTCACTTCCAGAGGGTCTTCAATGCTTGAGCAACCTCCAGCGTCTTTCTATTCAAGAATGTCCACGGCTAGAAGGACACTGCAAGAAAGATATAGGAAAGTACTGGCCAAAAATAGCTCATATTGCACATATTTACATCGGATCACCAGAGCTTAGGACAAAGAATGTTGCAAGCAGCTCAATGCGCTAAAGTAGAATAATGAACATCTGATCATGCTCTTGGTATGTTGATTCAGGTAACTTTTGACAAAATGCTCCGAGCAAATAATATTATGAGTTCTGTTATCTCTGATTTGTTCCCAATATGTTCATTGTTTGGGGAAAAAGGATGTTCTACTCATATGTAGTTTAAATATAGTGTTTCTTAGTGGTTAGGTATTGCCAGTTTTTTAATTTTTTCAGACGCAAAGCTTCAGACCTTTAAAGTGCATCAATTCAATGCTAACACATGTATACAATATTTACTTTGAATATTTTAAAATTTTAATCGTCTTTGACTAACATAATTGGTAACGATATGCATTAGCTTCTTATGGAGACTTGAGGAAGAATTTTAAATTGCAAATGAAAGAATGGAGTTGAAGCTGTCTTCAGCCTAGCAGAATTCATATTAAAAGTTATCTTAAAAGCGTTCATAACAAAAATAAATAAATAGATAGTAACATTTAGATAATCTACAATACTTTATTTGAGCTGCCTGCCTGTGAAGTATAATTCCTCGGAACAAAAAATTCATCTATAGCCTCTAAGTTGTCTATGGCTTCTCTGCATGAAAGTTTCCAACATTTGTCCACTCTTAAAGAGTTTATCAGTTTTGCATTGTCCAGTACTGAAATGTCGTCCCAAGGGGTTAAAATGCGTCATTTCGATGCAGAACCTAGAATTTAGTAGCTGCCCTGTTTTGATGGCACAGCTAGAATGGGTAGCAGAGAGCTCATCTCGTAGAGGTCTGAAAATTTTACTTTGGTTGCTATCTGTTATGTCAGTTTCTGTTATTTCATATTAGTTGGCAGAGTAACATTTCTTATTACGTACATGTCTCTTTCTAGTGTTACTAAGAATTGCTTTCTTGTCTGGGACAGATTGTAGAATAAGGACTGCAATTGCTTACTAATGCAGTTGAATCAATGAAGGATGAGTTCAACATTTGATGTTCTTGAAGATTGCCACCATTTAAACGAATTCCATTTGTTTTTTCACTCAAATTTCTGTAACTTATGGACAGTCCTTGTATCAGTCTTGATGGACAATTTGTGTTTGGTTGGCCTTGGGCCATATAGCTGGGTCTCTTCTACAGTTACAGCACAAAATCTTGGATGACAGAACAGAATATGATGCTGTTTAAACTAAGAACATGGAAGGAAGAGCAGTAACATCAGGTTGTTAAGTTTCCTTTTTACGTTATTTATTTAAGTAGAAGAAAGTTTAGCACATAATCTTAACTTATTTACTACAAGATTAGCAGTTGCTCCTGAAAGCGTCCTATGCCAAGCTCTTGGAGAAAAAGCTGCTTATCCCCACAATCAAAATGACAAAAGAAGGAACAAAAAGTTAGTAGCCTTAATTAATTTGTTTGATTTTTCAAGCTCACGGTTGAATAACCAGGTTGCTTTATTTTGAATTTTCTTGAATAAATTTTAAAAGAAACAAAAAATTCTAATTTCCTTTTCCTTTTTTGTTTGAAAAAACAAAAGATTCTAATTTCTAATTTAAGCTTACGGTTAGGGTAGAAACGAGGATGTTAGCGAGTGCAGTGAAGTGAACACAACTGGTTCCACAATGTGTTAATAAATAGTAGTAGTTCTTTTCCTTGTTATCGCATCAAACTGGTGCAAGTCTTTACTTTATAGACCTGGACTCTAACTACCAACTGAATCTCTCCCCATTGAAGCTTACAATGAAGAAGCAAAACAGACTAAGTCGTGTCTCCGAGAGTGCTTTTATTGCATGTTATCAAAGTGGGTCACATTTTATTTGGCTAAACAAAACATAGTTTAGTCTTAGATAATGAAACTGTGTACGGATATATATATATATATATATATATATATTAGGTTGAGGGAGAGTTTATGCCGTCGCCTCAAGAAAGCTTGGGAAGATCTCTGAGATTGGTAGATGGAACATTCAATTGAGAAGACCTCTTTTTGAGGTGGAAAAAGAGCAATGGTTTTAATTGCTTACTAAATAAAAAGAAATACTATATAATAATTTTTATTTGTAATAATAATAATAACTTTTTCAATTGATAGTAAAGGAAAAAAAGAAAAACGAAATATTTTTTTTGGCTATGACAAATTCAACTGGCGCTGGTGCTGCTGCGGCAAACAGGGCAATTGCTGTTAGCACTTTCTATGAGCCACTTAGTGATACAAGCTTGATGAAATATATGGTCACAAGGGAGCCTTTTAGCAACTCCATTCTCACCGGTTTGTGAAAGGCTCTCGGTGCAAATTGAGCAACTCCCAGTTGGATTCTCAATGGTTGGCAACTCAGAGACGGAATTAGTTATTCTTTCTGCCCTGAGTCGTGCAGCGTCAGGATGTTCTGGCATTACCAAAGCGTCATCCAAGTCAAAGCCATCCAGGTTCACTGAAACAAATTAGGAAAAACATGGTTAAATTAATTGCATGCCATATATTTGACAAGGCTATATGTTATATTTCAATAATTGCATGCATACAAAATTCAATAAAGTCTTTGTTTTCGTCTACATGATGGGCTTATATATGGTTGGACAAGATATAAGATCATCGTAACATGAAAACAAATGCAAACAAACCTTGACTAGGCTCTTGATTAGGTACTTGATCAGGCATTGTTTCAGTCGGTAGTTAGCAATAATGCTTCTCCTAGTCAATCTTTTAATTTGTGAGTATGAAAGTAGGTAAAGTAGAATTCTTTATATACTAGGCATATTCTAGAGTTCCCTGCAGGGTTTTTCTCTTCTTTTTTCTTTTTTTGTAAGTTATTATAGTTATACAGTTTTGTCTTGCCCCCTAAGTTTGTTCTCTTATATATTTTAGGGTTTTTCGACTCCTTTTTTTCCTCGGTAATGTAATTAATTACTTTATTTTTTAGACCATGATATAAACAATATTAGCCTATATTATTAGTTAGAGGAAAATAATATATTACGTTTATTCATATATTTTTCCAATGATAGGCTGGACCAACTTACATTTATCAACATATTGCTTATTCAATTATATAAAGGAAATTATAAGATGTAATCATCTAAGCCAATCAAGCCTCCTAGACTCGCGCTTTACTCTTGGCCTACTAGAGCTTTCATGTAGCTGGACTCACCACTGAGCTCGTAATAAAAACAAACAGGGTGGTAAAGACACAAATTAAATAAGGCCATACCTTTACCGAGTAGATCCAAAGTCTCACCATTTAAGTCTATATTTTCTAGTCATAAGTCTTAAGAGCATTAAAATACAAGTGCTTGTTACTGATACAGAGTAGTCAAATTTTGTATACTAACAAAATTCTTTTCGTGTAAATTGCAGATTAAGGAACGCAGAATCTGCTTCTGGAAGTGAATTTTGTTGGATAAATATTTCTGGAACCTTCTTCTGGAAGGCTACCGTCTCGATGAAAGCTCATTTCTCATCAATTAAAAGCTTAATGATGGCAGTTGGTTTGTAAAAGCCTTTTTCATCCAGTTCGTAGGGGGAGCTGCCCAGCCAGTGAGATGAAAAACTCTCGTCCGTAAAAGAGAGGCTCAAATGCTCAATCAATCCACTTGAATAGCATTCACCTAAAGCACAGCTTTTCTGATGATTTTGTTGTCAATGGAAGTAGTACTAGTAAACTTGGATATTAAACAATCTTTAGTCTCGTTGGTTGTTAGTAATTTTTAAAATACCACAGAAATATAGATCTCTTTATATAGATTTACAAGCACATCCGGAGAGGGAGACATTGAATATAAGTCTTCTTATAAAGTTTGTTTTCTTCCAGATTCATTGCTTTCTTTGCAATAACAGCATACGTAATTTGTATAAAGTTCTAAGTTCATTCATGCATCAGCTGGTCTATACAGTCCTCCAGTTGACTGACAGGGACAGCTTTACTTTACAACACTTCTTAAGTCCTAAAACATTATTTTAGAGAAGCACAGTTTTGTCTGCTTCCTGCATTGACCTTTCTGGCGTTAGCCAAATCCACGTTCATGGATGCACACGTTTTTAATTGACCATTCCTTTCCTTTTTGTTTTTTTCTCTTCTGAAAGCCTTAATTGTGGAGACGAAGACCGCTGGAAAGCAATCACTAATTGGTTCTTATATATATATATATATATAGTAAAAGAGATATGCAAAAAGTCTTCTGAAAGTCAACGTTTTCTTTAAAGACGGAAATGTTCTTTTAATCTGAGAAACCTGGCAGGAGGAAGCTCTATTTTCTCTCTTATATTATATACCTTCCTTTATTTCCGTCTTTGTTCCTGCAAATGGCAGAAATTATTGTCTCTCCTCTGTTACAGGTGGTCTTTGACAAGTTAGCCAACCCTTTATTGCAAGAGATTGCTAACAGACTTGGCCTCAAGAAGGAGGTTAGGAAGCTTCAAAGAACTTTATACGTAGTCCAAGCGGTGCTTGAAGATGCAGAGGAGCAACAATTAGCTGATAGAGCTCTGAGAATTTGGCTGACAGAGCTTAAAGAAGTTGCATACGAGATGGAAGACCTGCTTGATGAGTTCACCCCTGAAGCTATGCAATCCAGGAATCAGGGTGGCTTTGCTGAACAGGTACGCTCATTCATTCCTTCCCTGGCACAAATAGCTGGTTGTGTGGATTTGTTACCTAGACTAAACCAGATCAAGGAGACATTAGAATTGTTAGCTGAAGAGAAGTCTAGTTTCAATTTGAGAGATATGGTTACTAACAGAGGAAGTCGAAGGAGAAGAAGAAGGCAAACTGGCTCTTTTGTAATTGAATCAGAGGTTTTTGGGAGAAAAGAGGACAAAGATAGGATAATTAACCTGTTACTTTCTAGCAGTAATATTACTAATATGGGTGATCTCTCAGTTCTGTCTATTGTTGGTTTGGGTGGTCTTGGTAAAACAACTCTTACTCAGTTTGTCTACAGTAATGATAGAGTAGCGGCACATTTTGATTTGAAGGTCTGGGTCTGCGTCAGTGATGATTTTGATGTAGGAAAAATCATGATCTCGATCATAGAATCTGCCAGCAAAAACAAATGTGACATATTTGGGATGGACGTGTTGCAACTTCGACTGCAAGAATTGCTATTTGGGAAGAGGTACTTAGTCGTGTTGGACGATGTATGGAATGAAGATGATAGCGAATGGGAGAAGTTGAGAATGTCTCTGAGAAGTGGTATGGAGGGAAGTAGAATTATTGTTACTACAAGAAGTCAAAAAGTGGCACTGATGATGGGATCAACTTACATACATCAGTTGGAAGGTCTATCCGATAATGATTGCTGGGCTTTGTTCAAGCAACGAGCCTTTGCCAATAATGAAGCAGAGCACCCGAACTTGACTGCAATTGGTAGACAACTCGTGAAGAAGTGTAGAGGTGTCCCTTTAGCCGCGAAGACTCTAGGAAGCCTAATGCGCTTCAAACGAGAAGAAAGAGATTGGTTGGTTGTCCAGGACAGTGACCTATGGGATGTATCTCAAAATGAAAATGGAATTCTACCTGCACTAAGATTGAGTTACAGTCATATGCCATCTCACCTGAAAGCCTGCTTTGCTTACTGCTCAATACTTCCAAAGAATTACATAATCAAGAAGGAAAAGTTAATCCAGCTGTGGATTGCAGGAGGATTAATTCAACCGCCAGAAGGGATGAAGTCACTGGAATTTATTGGAAATGAATATTTTGATGACTTAGTGTGGATGTTTTTCTTTCAAGATGTTCAAAAGAGCGAAAATGGCAACATAATTGAGTGCAAAATGCATGATCTTGTCCATGATCTTGTGCAATCAATAGCGGGAAAAGAATTCACCATGCTGGAGGATGATAATAGAGGAGAAGATTTAGTGGAAACTCGCCATTCATCAGTGGTTTGCAATTTCAGCTTCTATACAATTCCAGAAGTTCTGTATGAAGCCACAAAATTACGAACTCTCATCTTATTGCTCCCAAAAGGTGACCTTGGTGAACTCCCTTCTAGGATATTTTCAAGTTTTAGATATTTGCGGGTCCTTGATATAAGTGGTAGTGGGATTAAAAGGCTGCAGGATTCAATATCCTCATTCATTTTTATGAGACATCTTGATATCTCTAATACCCATATAGAAAATTTGCCTGAAAGTATTTGCAGTCTTCGCAATTTACAAGTGTTGAACCTTTCTGGTTGCTATAATCTCATTGAGTTACCAAGTGGTATGGCCAAAATGTATAAAATGAGACATTTGATACTGAATGGCTGTGAGAGATTAACCAAAATACCAGCTTGGATAGGAAAACTTGTGCATCTTCAGACTTTGTCAATGTTTATTGTAGGAAAGGAAGTAGGTCAACACCTTAACCAGCTGCAAAATCTAAACCTTGGTGGGGAGCTTCATATTAAACGATTAGAGAATGTGAGAGATGCAGCATTTGCCATGGAAGCTGATTTGGCTACCAAGAGAAACATTCAGTCACTGAATCTATGTTGGGAAAGTGATTTTAATAGTCTAAATGGGAGTTCTCACGATAATGACATGCTAGAGGACGTGCTCAATCACCTTCGACCACATGGATATCTAAAAAAGCTGTCTATAAGAGGGTATGGGGGAATCCGTTTGCCTGAATGGATGAGTGTTTCCAAACTTCCAAATATAACTGAACTCGTGTTGATTAACTGCAGGAAATGCATGTATCTTCCTGTTTTGGGTCAACTTCCGTTACTTAAGGTCCTTTACTTACAAGGGATGGATGCGGTGAAGCATATTGGGAGAGAATTCTATGGTGATGACACGGGAACACTGTTTCCAGCATTGAAAGAGCTAACTCTCATGGATTTCCCTTCTTTAGAATTTTGGTGGACTTTCAACAGGAAAGAAGAATTTCCCTCTTTGGTCAAATTGACACTAAGCAGATGTTTCAGGCTGCAAAATATGCCATGCTTCCCTTCTCTTTGCCATCTGGAGCTACGCAGCTGCAATGAAATGGTGCTACGGTCAGCATCTAACCTAACTTCCCTAAACATTCTTACAATTGATGATTTTGCAGAGCAATTGCTCCTCGTGGAAAATTTGCTCAAAAGCAATGCTCTCATCACGTGTCTTAAGATTCGATCTTGCCCAAAGCTTCAGTCAATCCCTTCAAGTTTAGGAAACCTTGTCAATCTGAAATCATTATCCATAGGATGGTGTGAACAGCTACATTCATTACCTCCAGAATTGCAAAATCTCAACTCCTTGGAGTCTTTGGAGATAATCGAATGCCACAGTCTTAGTTCATCGCTGGAGGATATACAAGGCCTGCACTCTCTTCGATCATTGTCAATCGAGAACTGCAGTAAACTCAAGTCCTTGTTAGTAGAATTGCGATTTTTAACAGCCCTCGAGCACTTAACAATAATGTACTGTCCAAGTTTGGCTTCTCTACCTGACAGTTTCCAACATTTGTCCACTCTTAAGAGTTTATCAGTTTTGAGTTGTCCAGAACTGAAATGTCTTCCCGAAGGGTTAAAATATGTCACCTCGATGCAGAATCTAGAAATTCGTAGCTGCCCTGGTCTGATGGCATTTCCAGAATGGGTAGCAGAGCTTACCTCGCTCAGATCTTTGGCATTATCAGATTGTCCTAACCTAACTTCTCTACCTGGTTGCCTGCAATCTCTTATTTCCCTTCAGCATTTGTCTATTCTGGAATGTCCTGCCCTGGAGGAGAGGTGCAAGAAGGATCAAGGCGAAGATTGGCCTAAAATAAGTCATGTTGCACATGTTTATATTGGATCACGAGAGTGCGAGAGCAGCTCCTCTCATTGAGGTCTGAAAAATTTTCCTCTCCGTTGCTATCTGTTAGGTCAGTTTTTTATTGCTTCATTTTAGTTGGCAAAGTAACATCTCTTATCTTATTACGTTTCTTCCCAGTGTTACTAAGACTTGCTTTCTTGCCTTGAACAGATTGCAGATTAAGGGCTTTAATTGTTCACTAATGCATGCAGTTGAATCGAGACGGATAAGTTCAACATTTGATGTTCTTGAAAGACATTCTGCATATTTCCACCATTATAAAGAATTCCATTTGTTCCTTTCCTCCATTTCTGTAACTTATGGGCAATCTTTATATCAGTCTTCTTGCCAATTTGTGTTTGGTTAGCCTTGGGCCATATTGCTGGTTTCTTGCTGCATAAAATCTTGGATGACAGAATATGATGCTATTTAGTTTAAAACAATAACATGGATAGAAGAGCAGTAACATCAGGTTATTAAATTTCCTTGTTATGTTATTTATGTAGAATAAAGTTTAGCACCTAATCTTATCTACAAGATTAACAGTTGCTCCTGAAACCATACCATACCATGCCAAGCTCTTGGAGATAAAACTGCTTAAACCCTGCCCCAGTAACAATGGCTAAACAAGGAACAAAAAGTTAGTAGCCTTAATTAATTTATCTGATTTTTCAAGCTCACTGCTGAAGAATCAGGTTGCTCTATTTTGAATTTTATTGAATAATAAATTTATAAAGAAAAGAAATATATATATATATAATTGAAAATCAGAAGGAATTTTCTTTTAGTTAAAAATAAAAAATCTAATTTCCTTTTTTTTTTTGAAGAAATGAAAATTTCTAATTTCTATATATGGGGTAGAAGCCCGCATGTTGGCGAGTGCAGTGAAGGGAACACAACATACCCACCACTTCAAAAAGCCCACTTCGAGTCTCCCACCCTATCTGCTTATAACGAGACGATATTCCAACCTCTCTCTCTCTCTCTCTCTCTCTCTCTCTCTCTCCCGACGCCAATTTACAGATTTTTTTTCAAAGAAAAAGGAAGAAAATTTTTTTTTCTAATTTTCCTCTCTCTCTCTCTCTGACCTTCCAAAATTTTCATATGCTCCTACCTCCACTCCAAACCTCTCACCTTTCAAAACCCTAACCCTTGCCTCCCCAGTCCTCATTCCATCAATTACCGCGCGAAATCCATCAAAATTGGCGAAGCCATGGCCATTGTGGATTCCAGAGAGCAAGCCCTCGCTCTCCTCACCGCGGCGAACACCCACGCCGATTTGGTGGTGAAGCTTTCCTCTCTTAAACAGGCCAAGGATATTCTTTGCTCCCTCGATTCTTCCTCCGCTGCCGACCTCTTCCCTTACCTCGCCGACCTCCAGCGTTCTCCCGAGAGCCTCGTCAGGAAATTTCTTGTAGAGTGAGTTTCAAACCCTAATTCCGCGAATTGTGTTTTCCTTTCTTGAATCCTGCTGCTGCAATAGTCATTGTGTGAATTATATTATAATTACCTGAACTAATTGCTTTGTAATTTCATTGTATGATTTTTTATCTTTGTTTTTTTGTTTATGGTTGGCAGGATAATTGAAGATATTGCATTAAAAGCTATCGAGCATTCTTCTGTACTAGTACCTGTATTAGTAGCCTTTTTGAGGGATAGTGACTCCAATGTTGTGAGACAATCTATTGTTAGTGGCACCAGTTTCTTTTGCTGTGTTTTGGAAGAAATGGCATTGCAGGTTTCTCTCAATCTTTATAAGTGACAAGTAGTCCAAACTGAGATTCTTTTAAGATTTCTTTTGCCGTTTGCAACAATGTTTTATGTCTACTAAGACTATTTGAATGTAATGCTTTTACAATTTGAACATATGCCTTTTAAATTGTTAGCTTGTTGCTGGTTTTGGGTTCCTGTTATCTGATTGTTTTGAGTGCATGGTTATATGTTTAATCCCTTGCATGGTAGTTTTTCATTATTTATCTGGGGTAACTCCAAGCAAATGATGATAGGATCTGTTGGTCTTGCTTGTTGCATTTTCTTATTTGATTTATCAGTCAAAGTGTCTGGTTTTCTTACCTATCTGTAATATTTCAATTTTTTTCCTGGAACTTGTAGTTTCAGCAGCTTGGTAAAGTTGACCGGTGGCTTGAAGAATTATGGATATGGATGCTTAGGTTCAAGGAAGCCGTATTTTCCATTACTTTGGAGGTATGGAATATTCATTTGGCTTTTCAAATTGTAAACAAGTCTGGGCTAATTTTCATAGTTTCTTTTTTGGGCTGAAATTTTCGGATAGTTGACTGCATACAGTATTTATTGTTTGATTAATTGAAATATTATATGCTGAAGTTCAAGTACTAGAACAAGTCTCACATGTGGGTGTTGTCTCACTTGCATTTTGATTTTCTTTTCCCTCACTTTTGTAACTCTTTTGGAATTTTGTTCAGCTATGTTGATTGAGAAATTATATATTTGAAATAAGTTAAATCTTTCCCACTTACTAACGATTGCTCAATCAAATGTTTATTTTATTCAAATTGTAGCCTGGTCCTGTTGGGGCAAGGTTGCTGGCGCTGAAATTTTTGGAGACATATGTCTTACTTTTTACATCTGACAACGTCGAATCTGAAAATTTTGAAGGTAATGCATTCTAATTGTTAAGGGCTCTAAAGTTCTCTGGGACATTATTTGGTTTAAAGGGCTCCAAAGTTCTCTGGGACATGATTTGGTTTAAACCCATACTTAGATGTTTGACCAGGGTTGTTCATAATATTTACATATATCTACATTCTAGCTACTGGTTTCTCTGCAAACTTATTTCTTTCAATCTTACTCTAGCTACCAGAGGAAGTAGATGGACTTTTAATGTATCATGGCTAAGTGGTGGTCATCCTATCTTGGATCCAGTCGCGCTAACAAAAGATGCAAACAGGACCCTTTTCATTTTACTGGACATGTTGCAATCAGCCAGTAGTCTCCCTGGATCTGTGACAATTGCTGTTGTCAATTGGTGAGCTTTCTGTCACTAGTAGTCAATTCTCTCTCTTTGTTCTACAGGTTTTTGGGCCTTCTGAATTTATGCTATTTAATCTTTTTTTGTTTTGTTTTTGCATCATAATTGGTGAATCTTCAGACTGCCTAGTTTTTGTTCAATCTTGGAACATGGAGTTTAATTGCTTGATCTTATTCTACCTCCATGTAGAATAAGCATAAGATCATACACTAACTGGACATAAAAGAAGGGTTGGGAATAAAATTGAAATTGTAGGTGGTCATAAAGCTATTATTTATATTGCTGACCGTTTCTTTTTTTTGTTTATTTAGCTTCACGGATAAGGACATATAATGGTTTGAACAGAGTTCAAAAAGGGAAATTGTTTTGTTCGTTTCCAAGTTGAATCATTGAATCTTGGTTGGTGCTTTTTCATTTTTATGTTAGAGCTAGGAGCTTTATCTGCAGGTTAATTGTGCTTTCTTTTTTTGTATCTTTTGATTCTAAGATGATAGCATACCTTTCTGAAGCATACGTACTTTCAAGGTAGAAGGTGATAGTGTCTTGTAATGGTACTTTTCCTTATACAAACATATTGATTATGTTTACTGTCATTATCTGATTAATGAAGGTATTAAAATTTATACATATGGGGTCTGCTTTGCATCTGGCATTTGCCATCTCTTTTATTATATTTAAAAGTTTTTGGAGGGATTGTTGAAGCTTGGAAGCAGGTTGTAGTACAAGTTCAACTGCTTGTGTGATATCATTGCAGCATGCTGTCCAGCTCTCTTTTGAGGAGTTAATGGCCTTGGATACTGCTGCATTGCTGGTTCAGATATTGGGAGTTACAGTGCTAGACAATTGTTCACATTTATGTGTACTGTGGAGCATCAGTGGCCAATGAATGAATGATTAGACGATGGATATAATGGTCAACTCATGCTGAGAAACTTGGTGATCAGGCAACGCAGTAAACGATTAGGGAGATCATATTATTATTTAGGTTTCTGCTGTATATTTGTACAGCTTAAAATGTGCAAGCTACTTTAAAATGTATTGGTTATTTTACAACAGTTGATGCACATTAAATACTTTAATAATCAAAATTCTTTTTTAACTGGGATATATCCCGCTAAATCTGCCATGTTTCCCTTTTGAGGTTTCCATTTTTTATTATATGTTATTGTTGTGATGTTGCATTCTTTTCATGGAGCTAAGGTTGTTCTTTTTATGGTCAACAGTAATCTTTAAGCCTACATTCTCAGCAAGCTCTTCAGCTGTTAGGATATGGACTTAAATGCATTTTCCCTGTAATTACTTCTCTTGCTAGCCTGGTTCTTTGAAATCAGTTCTACTGCATAGGCACGGAAGTTGTTGGATACAGAGCTTGTTACTGCCCAAGAAAATCATAAAGTATAAACAGTGACTCATCCTGTCATGTCTCAATGAGTTTCTATCTGGAAAAAGGCACGCATTTAGATTGCATATATAAGGGTCTTGCTTAGGGCATGCTATCCAGAGTTATCATCTTGGAGCGAATAACAAAAAGTTTCTACACTTTCTGAAATCAACAGTTTTTATACGGTCACATTGTGCCTGGGATGTGTAGAGAGGGGGGGGGGGGGGGGGGGGTTCTTGATTCTTAATTTTTTTTTCTTTTTTCAAAATTGAAAGTTCGTCACAATCATTTTTGTACTTTTATCATCGAAAATTAGCCATTTGTTTGACCTTTAATCTTAGCAACTCTATTTATTTCTTTATATCAGTTTAACTCAAGCCTTTATCACCTGGGTGAAGAATGCATTATGTTTATTCACTGCTTACCAAGATTCCAGAGTTTGGAAGATGACCCTCAATCTTGTTTAGAAAAATTTTCCCACTTTTTGTTTGATGAGATAGTTTGTGCTTCTGTCTTGTGAGTTGGTTTATCCCTTCTGATATGGTGGTGTTGTTTTGTCTGTCATGTGAATATTGATATTTCAAGAACCAAGTGCAGTTAAGTTTGCAGGTTTGCACCATCTATTGAATGTTGAGCAGGTTTGCGTACAGGGTCTGTGGATATGCAAGAAGTACATGTATTTACTGTTTCTATAAACATAACTTATTGAAATTGAGATCCTGATTGTCTCCATTATGGGAATACCTAGCAGCTCTAAAAGACGGGCGATATTGTAGTGTTGAATATCTGGACGACTAAACTTTCCTCAATGATCAGGAATAATCTGGTTTTTGAAATGGTCAAAGAAACTTGTTTTCACTTCAAAGGCTTTTATTTAGAGTAAATATTATTGTTTTCTAGCAGCAAATACCATGCTTTATTTAAGAAATTTTCCACATATTGAAAATATTTGTGCTAAAAAGAAAATGAAAAACCTTTAACTCTGAAAATTTTGTTGCATTGTAATTAATTGACAATATTGAGATGTTGCTTCTATAGGGTTTGTTCTTAGGTTCATGAATTTATAGTTTTTGAAGGCATCTTATCGTAGTTTCAGCATGCAGCTTAATTTAGATTTCATACATGGTTGGATCCATGATGAACTTTGACTGATGCTTAGCAAAGAAGATTCATTTATTGTTCGTGTGGTAGGTTGCATCTTGGTTAGTCTTCGCATGTGCCGAATTCTTCTATGGATTGTGGATGTTTAAAACAGGTTTTGTTTATGACATGCTTAATGGCTATAGAGCATGGTTATGAATAAATTAAATGTCTTTTCTTCAGGGCTTCAGTGGTTGCATCTTTTGAGGCCGATATGCTGTGAAAAAACAGTTCTTTGCTTCCACTGTTGCTATTAGAATGTTTTCTTTTTTGTGCTTCTCTCTCTTCCCCCAATATTTTTACTGTGGATTAAATGCTTCTGCTCCGTTCAGTTTTAGAGGAATAATGACATTTTATTTTCTATAATGTTTTATCTGTATATGTTTCAACAGTGCTGACCAGGCTCTGTTGGTTGACCTTTATTTCACATCATGATGCATATATGTTTTCACTAAAGTTAATATTATGTACTTATAACAACCATCCAACCATTGTATTCTAGGTCTGAAGTAGCTTTAGTTACTGATGTTTTAAATTGCATTCCGTTAAGTATTTATTTGGAATTGATTTTTATTTATCGGCAACAAAATGACTGCTTTATGTGTGGTCAAGAGCATGATTTTAAGACTGATGAACGTGCTTCTAATGTGACTTAACCTCTCCGTGAAAACTCATTATTGCTCTTGAAATGCAAGCCTCTTTGAATATGGTGAACATAATTTTCTAGCATTTTATTAGGAGTCAATGATTTGGTAATTTGGAGAGATTCATATTGTATTAGAACGTACTTACTTCTGAGGGTTGAGTTTGTTAAGGGTTTAATCTTTTGTTTCTCTTACGTTGGAACTCCTTCAAGTACATGTTCCCAGCATTTTGGTTTCAATTGCCTGTAAAGCATATTTAACCTCCCCATTTTTTCACTTTCATCTTTGAGTCGTATTTTTTGTGCTCATATCAAAGACGTTTTCTGTTGGTTTGTTAGTAAATATAAAGGAGGAAAGAAAGCATGAGGAAGAAGGTCCTCTCTCTTTCCCCTTCCCAATTGTGTAAAATGATGTTCCATATGAACATTTGTGAGGCAGCCTTTATTCATCTGTGTCTTAGCCTGCCTAGTCAGAGTTGTCTCATTTGAATTATTTGTCAACATATCTGGGAAACTAGAAATGTATACAGTGAAAACTAAAATGTCCAAAAGGATCATGGCTGTTGAATTTACTAGTGAAAGGGGTATGTTGCGTGAAGCAGGGTGATGCGGCCAAATGGATGAAGGTTTAAACAATAACAATGACATTTCAATTGACTGTTATTAGATATTGGGAGGGCAATGATATTGGGTTGCTGCATGTTCTTTGCTGGTGATAGTGGCAGGATCATGGGATTTTCATGCAGGGTATTTATTTTTTAGAGTGTAACAAGCAGGTGTCTTGAGTACTGCAATAATTTTAAGAGACCTAGAATTTTGGACTTTGAATTGGCTAGCTTAATTTTGAAGAGATTTTGTCATATTAATGAGTCATGAGATATGGTCAAGTTATTAATGAGTACTGCAATAATTTTCTTGTGGTGTTTTTAGGTTTCCTTTTGGCCATCTAATGTGCATTCTTCTTAGGATCTTTAGTAATTATTTTCTACTGCCTACTTTTACCATCGAGATTGGTATGGAAAGCTAATCCTTGATCTGAACCTGTGATTGGTTGTGAAAACTAGCGAGATGACTCAACAATTAACCGTCTTCTATCTTCTTGTTCTTTTTTTTCTCTTTATCAAAAAGTAGTTATTTATCTCAGTTATTGTATTTACTTTCATCTGTTTGTTTGGTTGTGAGGAATTTATTCTTTTCTTCACTGCTTGAGGTACCATTGTTATTGTTGTTCTGCAACTAATGCCTTTTCTTTTTTTTGGCAGTCTTGCCGCCATAGCGAGGAAGAGACCCCTCCATTATGGTACTGTTCTTTCTGCGCTGCTTGATTTTAATCCAAACTTCGAGACAGTGAGGGGATGTCATAATGCCAGTGTCCAATATTCCTTGAGAACTGCATTCTTGGGATTCCTGAGGTGTACTTATCCATCTATTGTGGAGGTAAACTTTTAGAATTTTTGGACAATTCTGGTTCCAATTACAGGAGCAAATGATGCTCTTTATTTTAGTTAATTTGTTATTTACTATATTGTATGAATCAGTTAGAATTTGGCAGCCTAATATCAGTGTTTCTAATAATTCAGATTTTATTTTTTTGGTATTAGTAGAAAGGGGTTAGAATCTTTATTATCCTGTCTCTTCTTCTCTCTAAATTACTGATTACTTTCTGGGTGGAATTATACTTTAAAAGGTTGATGAAAATGCGTAGGACAACAACTGGGTTGTTAATTGTAAAAATGCAGCTTAGGCCTGTAAGTCCGGTAATTATTAACTCTAAAGGCTGTTTAGTTGACGAGTTGAGTGTTATTTTGATGTTCAGTCGAGAGACAGATTGATTAGAGCTCTACGCGCCATGAATGCTGGGGATGCAGCCGATCAAGTCATCAGACAGGTTGAAAAAATGATAAAAAATAGTGAGCGTGCTTCTCGGGAAAACCGATCAGGCAGGGTAATAATCTTCTCAGAAAACTGTTCAGTACATAATATGTAGTGATTTGTTTCTGTAAGTGGTAAGAGTTGGTATTTGGGAGTTTTTTTTCAGTTCTCATGGTAAATAATATGTGTTTGTCAGGATGAGCAATTATCAAACCAAGCACCTGTTTCAGGGGATGTGCCAAAGAAAAGATTTATGCCTCAGGATAATGAAGAACTAACCAATGGTCTAGAGATGGTCTCCAAGCGTTCTCGTTATGGTCCCAATTCCCACTCAGTCTCACCAACTGAAATAAATGATCCTGGGCAGGATTTTGCTTCTGTTAACGGACTGTCTACTAATTCTCATCTTTCAGATGGTAATTGGACTCCTGTTGAGCAAATGATTGCAATGATTGGTGCTTTACTTGCTGAAGGAGAAAGAGGTGCTGAGTCGCTCGAAATTCTTATTTCTAAAATCCATCCTGATCTGCTGGCTGACATTGTCATCACAAATATGAAGCACTTGCCTAAGTGTCCCCCTCCTTTAACAAGGCTTGGGACATCAGCGATACCTCAACAAGCTGGTTATGTAAGCGGTCCAGCTCAAGTTGTGCCACCTCCGGCTGCAACAAGTTCTTTGCACCCTCCAGTTTCCTCAGCACAATTGCCGTTTACTTCAGCTGTTACAACTAGTTCATCATTATCTGATATGTCCATTGCCAATAATTTTGCTGCAGATGCAAAACGCGACCCAAGAAGGGTAACTGCTTTTTTTTCTGCTTTTCTCTGTCATGATTTGTTGCTTTTAAAAATATTTTAACCTTTATTATATCTAGGATGTTTATATTCCATTAGTTACATAGAAGTTAACACTAACTTTTTCAGGATCCCCGTCGCCTAGATCCACGACGGGCTGCTGTATCCATTGGAGTGCCATCTGCACCCATTTTGGAGGACAGCGGTGCTGCACTGGCTGAGTTTGATGGTTCCATTTCTAATAAGCCTCTTTCAGTGACGGTTGTTGAAAATCCTCCTGTACATTCAATATCTAATGTCCAAAATGATGAGAAGAAGATAATAGAAGTTCCATCTGTTTCTGGTGTTGGGCAACTAGCTCCTAAAGGGGATGCTCTGGGTGGTGCGGAAGACATTGTGCCCATTCTAGAGGTCAAGACTTCATCCAGTCATGCACTTTCTCCTCCTCATAAAGTTGATGAAGATTCAGCTGAGATAAAGGTAGATGCTGAAGTGAAATATGAAAATGATGCATCATCATCTTTTCCAGAGGCTGATCAGAACTTTTCGGCTTCTATAAATGTATCTTCTTTGGATGAGACTGGTCGTGATTTACCTGCACTACCACTATATGTTGAGCTAACTGAAGAACAGAAAAGAAGTGTGAGAAAATCAGCAGTTCAACAAATTGCTGAATCATACCTGCATGTTCATTGGTTGGACTGTAGCCAAACACGCATGGCATTACTTGCTCGACTGATTGCTCAGGTGACAGGCTATAATAGTTTATTTGTCTCTCTTCTTGGATGTTTGCTCCTGCTGCTGCTCTCTCTCTTTTCAAACTTACTATTGTACTGTTTTATCTTGAACTTTGAGACTATGTGAACTGCATATTGTAGGAGTGGCAGAGTATCACAATAGGTTTGGATTTTTAAGTGAAGGCATAAAGTTTGTTCTGAGCATCACCTGTTTGTGCCTTAACCTCTTCCTTCACCCCATCACATGTAAAATTACTTTAGAAGAAAGACAACCACTTGCTTATAGCAATAGATATTCAAATATAAATAGATAGGATGCCTGAGGTTCCTTTGGAACAGCGTTCTGCTTTAAAACCAAAAGGCTGACTGTAGCTTTTATAGTATAAGCTTTTCATTGTTGTTTAATGAACTGCACTTGTTTTTGGAAATATGCTCTTCGCTCTGTATTGACCTTATTAGCATAGGACAGGTTTGCTGAAAATCTACTTATATGTTATTTATTCATTTACTTTATCGAACAGACTATCAATGCATTGAGTCAAGAAAATGAGGTATTCTTAGGCTTATGGTTGTGGATGACATGGGCTTATGGTTGTGGATGACATGGATTGGATTCAATAAAGTTATGATGAGAAAATAAAGATAGATCCTTGTCTCGCTAACGTAAAATGATAGTTTCCTGGATCAATAGCCTTCTAAGAAGCTAAACCTTCATCCCAAATTGAAAGTATTAGTTTTCATTTTGGGATATCCTGAAGTAATGTCTTCCTCCATTTCTAGATGTACGGAATCCATCTATTTTTCTCATATCCCAAATTGATTCTCCAGTTTGCTGGACTTCACTAATTGCGAAAATGCTCCTACCTTGCACAAGTTCTGCTCTTGAATCTTAGCTAAATTGCATAGCAATAAATAACGTCAGGAATTATGTTAGATGATTCCACAAATTTCAGATCCTTTGACTAGTACCAGTCAGTGCTATTTTTTGTCAAGTGCCTATGTGATTATGCAAATGCATATGAAATCATATGTGGTTATGTTTTCTTTCAGATTGATGCTGATGATGACATTGTTGTTATGTTGGGAAAACAAATTGTTGCGGATTACCGACAACAAAAGGTATTCAAGTTGTAATTTGTTCCTTTTTTTCTACTTTCGATATGTTCCTTTCACTTCCTTTTGTTTGGTTTTATCATTTTGAAGTCTCTTGTGGGTGGTATAATTGTTTGAAATGTCTCTCTCCCTCATTTTCAGCTATGTGGTTCTGTTTAGCACGTGATACATTTTATGTTATCAATTTTGGAATCCTTTGACCTGTATGTTGTTTGGATAGTTTGCTTTGGTTTAAGATTACAATGTTCTCGTCCTAATAAGCTATTCTGGTCTTATGGCTTTTTCTTGGTGATTGTATGTTAGTCTATGTGCATTTTTGTGCCATAAATTATGGTTGAATCTTAGTTCTTCATTACCTCTACTTGGTTTCTTCTTTTTTATTTGTTATTTGTTGGTCTGGAAGGAAATATTTTTGTTTGTTCGATTTATTTGCTTAATGAATCTCAGTGCCTGCGATAGTGGATGTTATCCATGTCTAGTTCTCAATTTCATGGATTATAGTTTTGTCGTTCCAAAAACGGTGGTATCTAGGGTGTTTGTCTTGGTCAAATTAGCTTATGGGGTTCAATCAAATGTGGAATTATATTACATTTATTTGTTTTGCATATTGTTTCCTCCATTTAAACTTTTCTGACATTGTTAAATTGTGATATTTGTCAGGGTCACGAGATTGTATTGCAAATTCTCTATCATCTATATTCTCTCACAGTGTCAAATTCAGTTGACAACCCTTCATATTCTGCTCTTCTTTATGAAAAGTTCCTCTTGGCAGTGGTAAGTTCGTACGTATGTAAACCAACATTGACCCTTTTTTAATGAGTTAGACTTATCTAACTTGCTTATCTGCAGTCCGACTCTTTGCTGGACACTTTACCAGCCTCTGATAAGTCATTTAGTAGACTTCTTGGTGAAGCTCCATTTCTGCCTGACTCAGCCTTGAAACTATTAAGTGATCTCTGCTATTTGGATGTGTTTGATGTTACTGGGAAAGAGATTCGTGATGCTGAGCGTGTGACGCAGGGCCTTGGTGTTGTGTGGAGTTTGATTTTGGGACGTCCAAATAATAGGCAAGCCTGCTTAGATATAGCATTGAAGGTAGCTTTCCAATGAAAATCTTTCCGTAACAATTCATTGCTTATATACTTCTATGTACATTTGTTGCATACCAGTCTAAAATTTGCCCCCTATAATTGCTGATGTTACATGTGAGAGGGTCCAAACTTAAATGACAAAACTCATTCAGATTTTGTAGGCCATAATTTCCCCGTGGAGTTGTGAAGCACTATAGAATGCATTTACTCTAGTTTTGGCTTTGGGCATGATTTATTTTGGCTTTTTGTTGCTTTCTTATATTCGTTGCTTGTTCCCTGATGGCAGTGTGCTGTCCATCCTCAAGATGACATTAGAGGCAAAGCCATCCGGCTGGTAAGAGAACTTTTTCCTTTAGAATATTTTATGTTTCTGCCATTAAGCATTTCAAGATTTTGTCTCAGTTGCAAAGACAAGTCCTTTCTCAGTTTTCTATGTTTATATTTCACAGGTAGCAAACAAACTTTATCAGTTGAGCTACATATCGGGGGAGATTGAGCAATTTGCAACAAATATGTTGATGTCTGCTGTGGATCAGCATGCTGTAGGTGCAGAGTTACTGCAGCCCTGGCCCATCGATGAAAGAGGTGAAAGGGAGGTTAGGCATATGTTCTTAAAGCCTCTTCTTTGTTTGCTTTTCCCATTGTGCTGAACTTTTATATTTAACTGGTGGCTAATTTGGATTCACCACAAGTAGTCCTATGGAGTATTTGTGGGATAAAGTTGGCTTAATTTAAGACTTCTGTTGGTTTTTGGTGCATAAGTTATTTGCAATTGTTTGTTGTTTATTTTCATATGCTTAAAAATTGCATGAACTATACCGTGATTTTGTTCTCAAGTTCAACACTTCAACTTCTTGCATGCCTGGTTTATGAAAAAATCTTTACTTATGGCAAGTCTTAAATTTGTTTCGATTTTTAATTCTTCCTTAATTTTCTTGCAAAAATTCTTCTTAGGTTGGAAGTGAGGACACATCTATTAGCGGCTCCCAGCTACCAGAGCCTAGTGCTTCTGGAATTGATTCCTTGATTACAGAATCAACAAGTCATAGTGCTTCAGTAATATCATTTCCTGAAGCTCAAAGACTAATTTCTTTATATTTTGCTTTGTGTACAAAGGTTTGCTTCTCTTGACTGTTCACTTCCTTCTTTTTGTGTCTTTGGTGAGTGTGTGTGTGTGTTTAATGTTAGTGCAATTTTGTTCTTTCAGAAGCCTAGTCTTCTTCAACTCTCATTTGATATTTATGGGCGAGCTTCGAAAATTGTGAAGCAGGTATTTCTTGTCTGCCACCATATTATCCACAGTTTAATAATTTGGACAGATTAGATTAGGCTGCTTGTCCCTGTCTGTTTTTAAGTGTATGGGATAGTAGTTGGTGTAGCTTCTCTGAAAATAGTGCATGATGTGTAAATTTTCATCAGCTTCTGGTATGTAATAGAGTAACTGCATTTAATTGTTTGGGGATCTCATAGGTTTTAAGTGAATTGGTTTCAGTAATAAACTCAGCACCTGGAAGTCACTCTTGTAATCTTCTTGGCCTTTCATGGTGTAAGTTTTTTGTTTTCGGGAGCTGGAAGCAACTAGGTTGATTTGGAAGTTTGAATGAGGTTCCAGAGTATGTCTGATATGAATATCAACCTGAAGTGCTTGCTAGAGAGATTAAATCCTAAACCCAATTGGTTTTCTGATCTCATTGAAAGTAAACCATGAATCTTGGTATTTTATTGTTAATTAGTGTTTAATTAGGTTGGTGCTTTGGTTGTAAACTAATACAGAGTTGAATTAATGTCATACACTTGGGAAGTTCAACCTTTTTCTCTATGGTTGTTAGCTGGTGCTGGTTTTACTTGCCCATCCATGTGAACTTGTAGGGTGCCATACAGAATTGTCTTTCATTCGAATCTCAATATGTAACAGTGAACAATTGTGATAATCAGTGATCGCCTTCGTATTGGAACTGTTAAATACTTGCCATCCACGTTATTATAGAAAAACTTGAGGGGTTCCACCATATAGGCCCCTAGATTAGGCACTTACTCCATTTAATCTTCGTGGAGATAGGATCCTTTCTTGACCAAGCGACTTGTTCTAGTTAAATAATTGCAAATCTAACTGTGAGTGGCACCTTAATTTGTGCTATTTAATTGTGGCTGATGCAGGCTTTCCATCGCCATATCCCTATTGTTATAAGAGCCTTGGGTCAGTCATATTCTCAGTTGCTCCAAATAATTTCTGACCCGCCCCAAGGAAGTGAAAATCTTTTGACACTGGTAGGCTATATCTACATCTCCATTTTGAAAACCTATTCCAACATTGGGACTCTATTTCTTCTGTTTATTCTTGAATTAAACTAATAGCGGTTTTCTTTTTTGGCTAGGTGCTGCAAATATTGACTCAGGACACAAGTCCATCGCCTGATTTAATAGCTACTGTGAAGCATTTATATGAAACTAAACTAAAGGTTTCTTTCCCAATATTTAGAGATCCTATATTTTCTGCCTCGTACAGTCATTCCTATGATTATATTTCTGCCATATGAACACCTTCTAATGACTGTTTACTTGCAGGACGCTACCATCCTTATTCCAATGTTGTCTTCACTTTCCAAGAGTGAGGTTTGTTCTGAATTTTCCTCTTTTTCTTTCTTTGTCTAACTACTTAGCATTTGTGTATGTTCATTGCACTCGGAATAAAGAAAAGGATGAACTATTAGTAGTGTTGATCTAATTTGTTATTGCACTTACATGAAATCGCTCCTTGAACACTCTCATGGTAATAACATTTTCATTTTTTTTTTTTTTGGCAAAAGTGGCATTATTCAAGTTGGCTATAATCATTAAATTTTCTCAGGTGTTACCTATTTTCCCTCGGCTTGTTGACCTTCCTTTGGAAAAGTTCCAGCTTGCACTTGCCCACATATTACAGGTACATGTGGATGCTCTTTTCTTTCTTTCTTTCTTTCTTTCTTTCTTTCTTTCTTTCTTTCTTTCTTTCTTTCTTCTTCTTTTTGGCCATTTTTCTAATTTCCTCTTTCCTCGAGTATGTTAACTTCTTCTGGTACTAGTCATTTCTCATTCCTATATATGGAATTGTTAAAGATTTAGGACATGTTGGCTGTGTATTGTACTTCTACAAATGACTTGGCATATCATACATACTGAAGGAAAAATTAAGATGTTTCTAGAATCAACGAATCTTCAAGATAGTGATTTTAGTATAAAGAAATCTCTAGAATTTAAGTTCTTCTTTGTTGAGATATGTTTATAGTATCTTAATAATTCATTTGACTCTTGATAAAACATCATCTGAAAATAATACGACTTCTACATTTTCCTTTCATGGGGCTTGACCTTGATGTCAAATTTAATGCTGTTTTTCTTTTTCCCTTCTCGTTTGGAAAGTGAACTTGCTTTCAAACCTTAGGCTCCTTGTAGCCCCTTTTCTTGACTTAAATATTGCTATAAAGCAAACCATATTGTATTCGCTTATGAATGAGTAAACAAATGACAATATTGAAACATATTTGATGTCAGAGAGAAACTACCCATGGAAGTTAGTTTTTGCGAGTTTAAAATTTTCTTATATTTGTTGCATCTGCATCCAGACATGACTATTTACATTCTTCTTCTTTCGGGAGCAAAAGCGCTAGCACCAGTTGCAAGTCTTAATAAGTCTTTGCTTAGGGCTAAAGTGTTGATTTGTGGATAGACACTGCAATTTGATGCTTTTCTTTGATTCTTGGTTCTTGCAGGGTTCTGCTCACACAGGTCCTGCCTTGACCCCTGCCGAAGTGTTGGTTGCCATACATGATATCATTCCAGAAAAAGATGGCCTTCCACTTAAAAAGGTATGCCGTTCCTCTCACTGGGGTTGATGGTTTTGCTCCTGAAAGAGAAAGACACTTATTCCATCCTGTTTGATCGGTTCTGTAAATGATATTGTTTACCCAAGGTGCTGCTACCATTAATCCTCTGCATGAACAGATATATTCAATTCTTAACCAAAGAGGATTAAAAGGAGCTCCTACCATTCTGCAAAGCTTTGTTTATTTCGAGGATACATAGATTTCTTTATTTTCTTCTCTCCCTTCCTGTAGTTGATAACATGTTCTCTTCTTTTGCAGATAATGGATGCTTGCTCAGCCTGTTTTGAGCAGCGGACAGTTTTTACACAGCAGGTCTTAGCAAAGGCTTTGAATCAGATGGTATGTATATGTCCTCTTTAATCTTTGGTTGTTACCATGTTTATTTAATGATAGTTGTAATGATTTTTTTATTCTTAAATGCAATTCAGGTTGATCAGATCCCTCTTCCTCTTCTTTTCATGAGAACAGTTATTCAGGCAATTGATGCGTTTCCTACCCTGGTAAGTCTTATTCTTTATTCACTTCATTCATGTCTTGGGTCCAATTCCAAATCATCTCCAAATGCCAGTAAAAATGTAAAATATTGTTTTGCAGTTTCAATTTGTTTTTATGGATTTCATTTTTCGAGTTTGCCTTTCTTGACCTGATCTCAAACCATATTTTAATGTTGTTATCATCTGTTTATTGAAACTTGAATCATTGGCGAGAAATCTGGTGGAGCCACTTTGAGATTCACAATATTATAAATGAGTGCAACTGCATGATGAAGCTATTTCTGTTGTTAGCATTATTGTTTGTTACTTTATGTGAATATTTAAGAAGATTTAAGCATTTATTGGAAAAAGAAACCTTTTAGTATGCCAAGAGTGATTGCAACTGCATGTTCTGATATGGTTTTGGGTAAGTACATGATTGAACTGACAAAATAACACAAAGGTTGATCCATTGATTGGCTAAGCCCCATTATGCGTTGTATCCAGGTTGATTTTGTCATGGAAATCCTATCCAAACTTGTGAGTAAACAGGTCAGTCAGTCAACCTATCATTTGCCTTCTTGAGCCTTAGAAATAAGAACTGCACCACCACAGTGGTTAACCTTGGCTAATTGGCATGCATTGGGCACAACTGATATATATATATATATATATATATATATATTTTTTATTGATTATAGGTGTGGAGAATGCCAAAGTTGTGGGTTGGGTTCTTGAAGTGTGTTGCTCAGACACAACCGCATTCTTTTCCTGTATTGTTACAGGTACAGCAGTTCCACTACATATAAGCACCCCTTCACCAAGTGCATGTGGAGGATGTGCGGCTCTTTGGTTATTATGTTTAGATTAACACCTTCTTTTCCTGTGTGGTGATTGCAGTTGCCGCCTCCACAACTTGAAAGTGCACTGAATAAATACGGTAGCCTCAGAAGCTCCCTAACTGCTTATGCAAGCCAACCCGCTAAAAAAGGTTCACTGCCTAGGTACAGTTCTCTAGATTCCCTGTGCCATAGGGAAAGAAAAGGAAAGAAAATAGAATGCTTTGTGCTTCGACCAGTAATTCATAGATGCTTATCTTGTTGTGCAATTACTTAAAAATGCATTATGAACAAATTTTTGGGCCATAAGATGTCTTCACCTAAACTATTGAGAGAATTCTTACTGGGTCATATTAGTTATAGCTTTTAAAAGGCTTTGGCATTTAGTAGATTTTTAAACCTACTTATTTAGTCTGTATGGTTTACCATTCGCCCTTGTATACTGCCTTTTTGTGGTGAGTTGTAATTGCTTATACCTTTTGGCAGATCAACACTAGCAGTTCTTGGTCTTGCAAATGAATCACATATGCAACAACCACATATGTCGAACTTGCATCCTTCAGACACTTCTTCAGTTCAAGGAACAACTTTGACATGACAATTTAATGCGGCCCAGATTTTAGAAATGGACCAGCTGCACCACATGCAGTTATGTGGATCTGATCACCAAGCCAGTCCCCATACAAGGGTTTGTTTAATTCACCTTGGGAGGATTAAGAATTGAGCGTCTCATATGACCGTTGCTCATTCCGGTATGAGATTTCATATATAGCTAGTTGCTCCTGAAATAGCATTTCTAGCGAGGGGGAGTCACCGTGCAAGAGGATTCTCTATCGGTTCCTCCAGCGGCTTCCAAAATTGTACAATAGGTTCCCCTTTTGTTTTTCTTTTTCTGAAATTTTGGGCATTACTGCTGCCAATTTCTGGCATATCTGTAATTAAAGTGTATTATATTGAGTTGATAGTCCCCAAAAGCACACAAGGATATCAACGGTTCCCTTGTTTTGGCGTAGGGATCCTGTATTCTCAAATTAACAATGAGTCTTCGGTCGAGGGGCAGTTCAATTATTTTTAAAAATTTTCAGAGGAGAGAAAAAAAAGGAAAAAGAAAGAAAGAATGTCAATATATCGATTGGTGCAAGGCCAATTGTCTAAGTGGTTATAGTCTGATATATATATATATATATATATATATATATATAAGGGATGAATATTCCTTTGTTTTCATATTTCCCCTTATCCCTTTTTTCTTTTCGCCTAAAGAATGGATGGAAATATACACACGCTTCTTTCTCATGTTAAGGCTATTTTAATTTCACTCGCGTTGTAGTATCATATCAATGAATTATATTCAATCAATGGCAGTAAATTCACCCGGTTCTCATTCCCCGTCTCCATGCTCAGAGAACTGCTAACAACCCCAGAAAGGAGGGGGAAAAAATGTAATAATAATCAGAGAAAATTTCGAGCCTGCCTGCTTATGCTCATTCTTTTGTGCCCTTCATCAAGGATTCAAGAGAAGTCTTTCAGAATAAAACGCAGCTGTAATTCATGACCAATATTAGAGTATAGTACTATGAAAATGCCAATTCATTTGCGAAGGTTAATATGCGTGTCAGTACAAATGAAAAAAAAAAAGAAAAAAAAAAAAGGGGCATCCCTTTCTTCTCTCAATACACTAAAATAAATGTCAACACGTAAGGTCTGTCCAACCATCCCGGTTTTGATCCAAACATCCAAGTTGCGGGATATAATAATGACAAACATGAACTTACAAGAGTGTGGCAATGGAAAATGCTTGGTCAAGTAAAACAAATCGCCCTTGATTTTTAACAAAGCCTAAGTACAGGGTATAGACCATGGATCCACAACAAATCCCCCATAGAAAGACCACCTATTTTGTGGAATGGGGGAAGGGGTGAGCGTAAAGTGCTGAAAAATAACAAATTAAATCCCCCGAAAACACCAAAGCACGGAACTCTACAAGAATTTGTTCTGTAAGAATATTCACGCTACAAAATTCTAGAAACAAAAAATAACAAATCTTCTGTTCCTTTGTCACTGCCATATCAATACCTCTAGGCCCCGCCATATGATGGTTACAGCAAATCTGCTCAGGGTAGTTGAATGAGCGAGCAGCACAAAAATATGGGCAGAACTGTAGCATGAAAATAGCTGCATTAAAAACTCTTCAGCTTAAGGTTACTCTAATAAAATCAAAAGCAGAATATAATAATATAAGATTAAAACACTTCAAAATTAAGAAACAGCTCGAGAGACTATGATTTCCACTTGTTTACATTAGTTCCACTCCCTCTCTCATTGCCATCTATTCACGTGTGTTTCTGTTTTCCATTCTTCTCAGGTAGTCCAGTCTTCCCATAGACAAAGACAAACACAAAAATATGGTGCTACAAATTAAATGCAGAAAAAAAAAGCATACCCTATTATGTCCGCATCAAAAAATTGCAGGGATGAGGTTCAATCACTTAATAGGCAAAGTAACCTCTAGGTTCGTTTCAAGTAGCCAGCCTTTGGGATAAACAAGATTGCCAGTATCTAAATGGAGATGCCAGTTCATAATCCTTGAACAACCAGCTGTTGTACCTTCCATTTGACTTTCATCTTCCACCACTTGCCCTATGAATGTAGTTTCCTGCAAAAAATAAACAGTTAGCAGAGCCACAAATTGTACTCTTTTAACGTTTCCAGAGAAATTACACCAATAGCTTCAATGTAATTAGTACAAAATGCAACAGCATAATGCATACTTGGAAACCCTCCTTCACAGTGTCCAACTGCCGAATTGGATTGGAGAAAGGGCGTCCCCATCTCTTTGGGTCCCACAAGATGGTGCTGTTGAAAGCAAATCCAGACATATCAACATGAAACCTACGAACTCTCTTACTTTTCTCATTTGTGTGCCATCCAATGACTTGACTTCCGTTGCATACTGGACCTTCCAGAATTGCCTTGTTTTTGCTTTGTGCAAGCATGGCAACAGGCCAAGTTCCAAACCGGCTACAGCGGAAGAAAATTAAGCAAGATTAGAAGAAGAACATTTGAAGTCTACACTTGTAGAACTCTTTGAAGTCTCTAACATTGGGAAGAACAAGACAGCTTGGAAGTAGTCATTTAATACCAATCTACAATTAACAAAGTCATATCATCCCAAGCAGAAAAAACCAATATAAAACAGCTTTGGGCACATCCTCATTTATTTTCGAAGGAGTTGAAACCTTTAATGAGCAGCTAACAGTTTTAAGTTAATACCTTTCATCGTTCAAAATGATTAAAAGACGTTTCATAAGCAACCAACGCTACAATAAGCATAAAATGGAGGAAAAGGCTTTTCAAGCATAGGATGGCCTCAACTATATTAATGGGGGGTCATATGAAAATAAAACTAGATCTATTTACTCAAATAAGAAAGAGGCAAATCCAAAACAAAAGTACTAATGTATTAGGTAACGGCAATAATGAAGACAGCGAATCACCAACTATAGAACCAAAATCACTTCCATTTTCCATAAATACATCCCGTTTTCCTCTGCTCCCATCTCTAACTACCCCAAATCAAAATGTTACTAAAGAAATCGTTCAATAATTATTAACATGCCAATACATACTTCACATGAAACCAACTTTTACCTAAATTTGCAAACTTCATTAACTCTCCTAGACACAACATTCCCCCAAAAATTAAACAAGTAAATAAATAAAATCAAAAATGAAAATACCTAATACTTCTCAAGCTTTCAAACAATTCCAGGGTGTAGGCATTGTCATCGTCGGCGAAATACACGATTCCGTCGAGCTTATGCCGTTCGATATGTTCCAAAGCGGTGTTTCTTTGATGAACTCCTCGGTCCTTCACGCTGCTAGAATTGCTCGTGCTAACAACGTGGCGATACATAACACCCGTTTTCCTCAAAATCTCGGCCGTCTCAAACGACGCCGCTTTCTCCTCGACCACAATCCAAACCAACGGCGGTTTCACCAACCTCAAAACTTGACCTAACCTGTTCAAGAAATACGCTTGGAGTCCCCGATTATACGTCGGCGTAACGACGATTAACTGCTTTAAGGGCTCGATTGATTCGGCCACAACTTCTTTCTGTTCCTGCAATCTCGTATTAACCCCCAACGAAACGGAAGTGACAATCTGATCGTCCAATTGGAGGTTGACATGCGGCGGTTTAAGTTCAGGGAAAGCGAAATCCTTGGCCTGAATATCTGTATCGATGTGTCCAAACGGAGTGATTCCAAAAACAAACCCTATTAGGAAAAAGAAGAGACACCGGCAACAAGATCGCCGCCACCCTTTGCGGTAGAGAATATTAACCACAGTGAATAACAGTGGTAAATGCGTAGACGAGGAAGACGATGAGAAATGTTTACTGTTTCCGTTAGGTAAAAACTTGTGAGACGGAGAGGAAAATCCGGCGCCGTTCTGGTACGAACGATCGTGATACGCGGGCGAGAGCGTTCGACGGATCGAAGCCATCTGATTGGTTGACAAAAAGAATCAAAGAACCAAAAGGAAATTTACATAATCGGATCTTAAAGAAAGAGGGAGGGCGGAGATCTAGTGAACTAAAGGGGAAAAAGCGGGAATTTTTATTTCCTTTTTTCGAGCGCGGAGGCGGGTGAACTCTTCGGCTTCCAGTTCCAGGGTGGGATTCAGATTTTATTTTTAGTTTTTATATTAAAAATTTTTTAAATTACGCGTAGTGCTGCAAAATGGGAAAGAACACGTGGCGAGTGAAAGTGAGTAAAATGCATGCTGGCATCTTCTGTGGTTATAGTTGTCGGCTGATGTGGCAAAAAAATGTTTGCTCCTCTTGGTTTGGCTTTTTTCTAATCATTTGATAATCTTTCCAAATAAATCAACTGTAATTTAGTATTTATTGGGTTTAATTTTTTACTTGCCAAAGTATTCCACTACCTACTACTACTACTAATTATGCTTTCATTCATTTAACAAAAAAAAGAATTGAATATTAGTTGGGATGTTGGTTTTAGGAGGTTGATTGAAGATGAAATATGATGTGAAATTAGGGTGCAAACAAATGGTTGGGGGGTTGACCGAAATCCAGCCGATCTCACCAACATAATAGTCTATTACTTCATAATACTTAGTATAAATTCTCCGCTATCTGATTAATTTGGAGTTAAGCCGCATTAGATCTTAAATGAAAAAATTCATTTAAATTTATTTTCTTTATTCACAAAACTTAAATTCGGAACTTTATTTAAAGAATATTAAACTCTTTTTACTCGATCCAATATACTTTGATACTATTTCATACCAATACTAATAGTTTCTTTTTTTAACAAGAAAATTCATAATACTAGTAGTTTAACATCTTGACCAATTAGCTTGTTTTGGTATTTAATGTTAGTAATATTTTTTTTGGCAAGTTGCTAAGATTTATATAATACATAAATCTTATTTTAGTTATAGGGTCTTGATATGGGATTTGGGTGTAAATATTGAGGACCAAACTGCTGAATAAGCAATACCATGTGGAATATGCTGTTTTCAAGACTTGGAATTTTGGTAGGGAAACTTATCTGCTCTGCATGAATTGGGATCTTATTGAACCTAAAAATGGCACCTTGTGACCTACCAGGTTACCACCAGTGAAAGCCACCAAGATTGAGATCATAATAGCATTGAAATCAACTGATCAATTTCTTGCACCTTTTAAAAAGATAGTACTTGCACATGGAGAATAAAAAAGGGTTGATTGTAATTGGTAAGCAAAAAGGTGGATTCTAGCAGCAAGAAATTTGCCGTGTTCCTTGGGAGTTTCCATTGAGTTTCATGTGGTGCCTCAGGCAGGCTCATGTTGATGTCACTAATTCCAATGTGGATTGGTCTTTGGATAAGACATGGCCATCCATACTATGATTTTCATTCAAATCATATGCTTGGAACCATCAGTTAAGTAGAATTGAAGACAGAGCTAGCTAAAGACCATGTAATTAATCTAGTCTTAGCTGCAAGAACATGAAATAAATTAAGAAGGGAGTGGGACAACCAAGAGCATGGAATACCATTAAACAAACTCAGTTTAGATAGCAAAGGCTTAGAACAAGCAGCTATAACAGCTCATTTCTTCCTTTCTTGGCAAGTACACTGTGCTCATTTCTTCTTTTCTTGGCAAGTACACTGTTCATTAATCAGAGAGATGCAACGCAAGGTAGGGATAAATATAAATATAATAACTCATTAGCCAAAATTTGTGTCCCATAATCCCTAACCATAAATAGAAACTCAAAACAATTGAAGCGAACAATGATTTCTTGATATATTGTCAACTATCACAAACTCCACAACCAGATTAACTGCATAAGTTTACAGGAGAGAAAGGTCCCCGGCAGGTATAGATCTCTTCACTAGCTTTGCCCATGAATCATTCGTTTCATTGATAACCTTCAAAGCATAATCCTGTTTGTCATATCATATAAAACATCCAGAAGTTAAAACTAACCAATATTAGGGGAGAGAGGAAGGGGACACCTGAAATAGAAAGTTTCACGGGGAGAAAAAGAGAATTAAGCTGGACAAAATTTAGAAAAGCTATCAACCATCATTGAACACACAAGTCAATAGTTAATAAGCTAGAGCACAAAGTATCCATACAGACATGGTTTTTCCTCTGAGGGCAAAAAAATATATGACAATTTTTTCAATTTTTAAATGAAAGGTTGTTAACTCAAGCTACTAGAGGAAAAAGAACAGCATAGCAAAACAAAAGCACTCGGTAGGCCTATCCATTTTGTTTTCCAATTAGAACATTGAAAAACAAATCATCACTCTAGGAAAACTAAATCTACCTTGTTTGCCGCCTTGTTGCCAAGAGCAAAGCGGTTAGCAGGTTTCCCATCTGGGATTTTGTAATCTCTGAACCAATCCCTAATTGCAAGAAGAGTACCCTGTATATGGTGATTTCAAGTGCTAGGTCAACTATGCTCTATTAATACCATATAAATATATAACACAGAATATTCATGAAATTACAGGCTACATTTCCTCTAACTCAAGCCTATGCTAATAATTAGTAACATAATAGAACATACCGGAAAATGTTTCTCAACATCATCAACATCATTCACAAGTGAAGCTCTAGGATCATCCAATGATATTGCAACTATTTTCCAATCAAGTTCCCCCTCATCAATCATAGCTAAAGCAGCCAGTGGCTTAACCTTGAGGATTTCACCAATCTTTCTCTGTTTCTCTCCAATCTCAACAACATCAACTGATTTGGAAAATTATTAAAGACAAACAAAATATCCTTCATATTAAGAAAGAGGAACAAAATAAAGTGGGTCCTAATATACCTGGGTCATTATCTCCTAATGCTCCATCAACTTCTGGGTTTGAAAATGATGGGTCTTCCCAAGTCTGAGGGAGCAACCCGTAGTTCCAATTGATGTTGTAACTGACAAATAAGATCAAGAAAGAATGAACATTTTTCTTTTGGCCAATAGAAAGAATGATCATTTATACTAAATAATAACTTAACAAGACATGGAACAAAAAGCTCAAACATGAACATGCATAAATATATGCTTGACAAAGAACCCTGATCTCAGTGATGAATGATTACTTCATAAGAGCTACCCATATCAATATCTTGATAGCAAGCAGCTTTCCTCCACCTTGCCAAACAATTCCATCCACAATCATAAATGAACCCAACTAAATAAAATAAACTACAAATACTCACGGATAGAATCTCAGTTTTCCCAGCTTTCTATCTTGCTTTATCGGCGTGTATAGCTCATCGGTAGCAACCTCCATTTTGGCACTAGTATCTTTGGGTATCTCAACAACAAAATTAAAGACTCCATCACCCAAATGCAGTGGAATATCATGCCAAGGAGATACCTGGAAAAGTTAATCAATCAACTGAGTCCCCCTAATCTTCATGTATGTCAGCTATCAATGCTAAATATAATTCTAGAAAAGAACACAACATTTACCACCAAAAGCAACCACCCAAACAAATATTTTGTTATTCACAACCCAAATAAGAAAGAAACCATTATTAGATATAAAATATGGATATGAAAGTGATAAAGAAAGGACCTTTTTGCCAGAGTGATCAGCCAGAAAGATTCTATAATCAAGGGTCTGAGGCTGGCCTTCCTCTTTGATTTGGACCTTTGGGTTATAGATAGCCTTGCAAGAATGGTAAAGTCTCCTTGGCGTTGGTGATCTAACAGTGATGTGGGAATGGCGGTGAAATGCTCGTCCCAAGGCTACAGCTTTGGCCACGGTACCAGTAGCCATATCTTAAGCCACCGCCGCCGGGTTTTGGGTTTTGGGCTTTTCATGTCTCCGGCCTAACACACAGGAGATTTACAAACATCTCCCTTTATTTTCAATATTTTTCAATGGCTCCCTTTGCTTCGACAAATCAGAAAATGGCACCAAAGCTATTTTCTTAAGAATGAAATCATATAAAGGATTAAGCGAAACAGTTATCAGTATGTTGTTTCATTTTAGTATACTACCAGTTGAAGAAGATTACCATAAATCAACTACTCCATGTTTATGATCGGCTTTTTACGTGAAGTTGGAGAGGATCAAATGTGCTCTAATTTAGTATTCAGTGTGCAAACGAAAGAAAATTGTAAAATTTGGGGGCTTTTGAGTAAAAATGACAGATTATTTTATTCACTTGGTGAATTAACCAACCCGTAATTGGGTAGGAACTGAAAGCCACCTGGAAAACTAGAAATGGAAAGGGGAAGGGAAAGCGCCAACGGTTGTTTCCCGCGGCTTCCGAGTTCCGACAGCAAAACTATTAAAGATCCTCGGTTCCCCGGCAAGTACTCAAACCTTAGCTTTCTTGTTTCATCGTAGTACAATTTTTACATTCAAATTTTGAAAGAAAATGACCACAAATGAGCCATTAATCCGGTGCCCTTTTATGTCTGTTTCTTGCTTGGAAGTTGGAACCTAATTTTCGAGTAAATTATGTGTGAACTTATTCAATTTTTAGTCTCTTTTTTTTTCCCTTTCTTTCTTGGTGCAATGAAATATGCAGATAAATGGGTTAGTGGTTCTGACTCTGAGTCTATGCTGTATCCTAATTCCTGCAATGCCTACGCCAGACCCTTTTGTTTTAGGTGAAGATTTGCCTCTGCTAATACTAAAATCTTTTCTATTAGGTGAACATTTGTAATGGTGGTAGTCTAGTTTCCAGTGCTTTACTATATTCTAATTAGAAGACGGTTACTGGCCAAGCATGATTTATGACATTCATTTTGTGCATATGCTTCTGAGGGAAGACTTGGTGGTTATATGGGAGGCAGGTTCTTTGCTATAAAATGGCAAGTTTTTATGCATCTTTCTATAATGGGTCTAGTTCAAATGTGAGATTGTGAGCTTGATTTTGAGCCTGCTCAAATCTATCAGATGGAATTAGTTCATTAGAAACTTTCTTTCAGAGGAAAACAAAAGAAGAATAATATCACTAATGTTGACACTGATATTAAAAAACTTTGATGTGCTGAATAAAGTAATTATGTTTATCAGCATGGAAAGCTTACCAGAGATCAAAATCTGAACGAATTGAAGATCATGGACCATAAGACTAGCTATTAGTGTAAAGACTGTATAAAGGACCTAATGAAGTTATAGAACAAACAATGACTCGTTGCTATAGCTGTTATGGTGGCTCTATGCTTGTAGTGATATCTTTCTGAAAGAAAATCAGATTTTTGACATTTCTTCTTCTTTCTTTTCTTTTCTTTGTTTTTCCGCTGTTTGGAAGACATTTGTCAATTACAAAGGTTTCTTATGGATCTCATTTTTTGGTGATGATAATTTTCATTATAAATAATCCACTTAAGATATTGCTACTTATATTTATTGCGCAGGAATGATCTACAGTTAATGTTAGCAGTAAATGGATACTTCAAGTTATTTATGTGTGAATATATGACATTTGTCTTTTATTTGGTTTATCTTAAGGTCATACTATTCACTCCACCCAAGTCGGTCCACTGATAGACATTAGACAGTCCAGATGGGGTCAGGGAAAGAAATGTCAGTCTTCAGTTTTAAAATTGTACCTCTCAGAATGATGGTTGCAAGGACAATTATGGTTGCAATGTGAACAGATCTGAGGAGCTTGTAGAGTAGAGTAATATGGCCACTGTACATCCTCACTCTGGTCGGTATTTTATCTCGATGCAGGGTTCAAATCTGCACCAATTTGTCACTAGCCAGAGCATTCTTTGATTTACTCGTAAGTACTTGGAGGTTTTTCACATTTTATGTTTGTGTCCAAGAGACCTAGAGGAAGACAGAGTCCCCAGACATATTATGTGTACGCATGTATGAGTAAAGTTTCCTTTCTTTATAACTGCTCAATAGTGAGTAAACAGACAATAATTAATAGGAGTGAAACATGTTACATGTAAAGCTTTTTGTCATTCATTAAATGTATGAAAACCATATCAGTATCTAAAATCTGTATCTAAAAGATAAATCGTTTTTCGAACAAGTCTATATAAAGCAAGGAGATGTAGCTAGTTTCATTTTCTAAAACAATACTTTGAACTGACTTTAATGACTGAAAATTTAAAGAAGCCAACCAACCTTCAAATTTCTTAGACCATCATTGAGACTAAAAGATTCAAAGGTTCAAAATGTAAAATATGGTAAATAATTGGCTGTACTGACTTTTGCCTTTTACTACTGCACTGATGGATCTTTTACATTTGACTTATATTTGGCATTTCTGTAAATTGGGGATATGTGCTTCTACTTCTTACATGATTTTAGTTATTGCATCCCTTTAAGCATTTTGGTCTAGGGGTAGGATATTTACTATTTAGCTTTCAATTTGGAAGTTCTCTGAATCATGATGATAAAAACACAGAATCCATACGATCCAGATAAACCACATGACTTGAAATGGTTATCAAGGTGGAAATATGTAGTAGTAGTCATGTTTGTCTTAACTATCAATTTTACTCCCATAGATTTTGAAGTTGTTGGATGAATTTATCTATAGGATTTAAGTCCAGCTCTCTTTCGCCTCAAGTCGGTGCCACTTCATAGGGCGAATCTAGAACTGTATAATAAGTTTGTAGCTGATATCTACCTTTTTTCCTGGTCTCAAAGACAATGTATTGAGGCAGAATATTTCCATAGCATAGACCTTTTAGCAAGGTTCGTCACCCTTCTGCTGTAAAGTTGGTTGATGTAACCAAATGTGCTGTGTGATTATTGTAGGCACATAGACATGTGTGTCTGCATGTGTGGGGCAGAGGAAATAATATTGTTGCTTCTCATTTGGTATCTATCAGAAATTTATTGTGAGTGACCAGGTTTGTTCCTGCTTGGACTTTCTCTTAAAATTTAGAAGAATTAATTCATCACTAATATATATTGCGCTGAGTTTCTGTACACAGCATGTTAATTGTGGTAATAAGTGGCTTTGACTTGTATTTATATTGTGTGCATTGCAAACATGTTTCTTATCTCTGTCTTGTCTGCTCCTGGCTCTCTCCTTCTTCTTTCTCTGAGAGTTGGTGTCGAACTCACTTCAAATATTTGTGGCATTGCATGCTACGTATTGCATGAATTTTTTCAGTTGGGCCCAAAAATGTGTCTATTCAGCTTCAATGTAATAGGTTCTTTGAATGGTGATAGTAAAGACAATTCTAACGGTAATTTCTATGAACCTTAAATATTTTCAGAAATTACTAGGGGAGAAATTTCAGTGAAAGCCTAAACTCCAAGCAACATGACTTTTCTTTGACTTCTCCCCCTAATCTTAGTTAAGGGGCTGATGCTGGGCTTATTGTTGTTTCTAGGCAGATTGTTTATAGATTTATCAGTGCAGCAATTCTGCAAGGTCTTTGTAGATTCATCAAGCTGGTGATTTTCCAATTTTACCTTGACATAGTTGATGAATCATCCAAGACTCAATCTAGGCTCTTCTAGATGAAAATACCCCAGCCACCTTTTACTTCACCCTTCATTCATTTTGCTTTTTCAGAAAATGGGGAAAGTGTAAATAGTGACTTGCAAGGACGACAATTCCAGTCAAATGTTGAATATAGAACTGACAAATGCAAGGTGGATGCCAAGGTGCATTAGGTAAGACCTTATATAACATTTCTTGTTTTTCTTTTATGCTAATCTTCTAGGACAGCTACTTTTTGGATTTATTGTCTAGAAGTAAGAATCACAGTTTGAACAGTCATTTATGACTTTTGGAATTTCATCATGTCTTGCGTAAACTCAAATACATAATGTATGTCACTCGTCGTATATATCTAAACAGCCTGGCAATTGATGTCCCGGCGATAAGAACATGATATTTGCACCAAAGGAAAGAAAGAAAGTGATGCCCCATTTTTGAACTTTGAAGTGGGTTTACTCTAATTCTCTGTCCTAACTAAGAAATGGTCCAGTCAATTAGACTTTCCTGAGATTCTAGAAAGGATAAGTTCTTTTGCTTCAAAATTCTATCGTATGTAAAACAAACTAACATGTCATTATCTTGCAGACATTTTGTAACATTTAGTTTACATTGGACAGGTATAAGTGGGAAAACAGTAGCCTGATAATGTATTGAACAACAGTTTTCCTTGGAATTTAGTTTTCTTCTGGTTCTCTGCAAAATACTAAATAGTTTGAAGTGAATATTTGCTGAGTTTTGGGCTAAAAGATATGCCGAAAACCCCTTCCTCCAGACACAAGAAAACTATGTATATGATGATTGTAACGTGGAGATTTGAATGTAAAAAGGCAATAATATCTCATAAGATTTTCATCAGCCAAGTAAAGTGAGAGAATACTCTTTAACCATGCATGCTCAATTATAGATATATGTTTCTTGACTTGTAAGGTACAAACTTGGACTTGTCTTGCCGCCAATTATTTGGAATGTAGGGATGCTTTCGTGTTACTCATTGCTAAAGGGCCAAATCGCCAAAGAGTCCTATAAAGACCAGAAGCCGAAAGTCAGTCATAGTACTTTACTTGAAGGACGTTCTCTTGTCTTTATAATGTAACAAACAGAGATTACGATCTTGTTGGATAACAACATGTAATTGGGCATGCTTTCGTATTATAAATGGCCAAGACAAACATACCCAAAGGCCCCAATCTTTGTCAAGGTTTTCTGGAATTTGACCGAGTCATCTTTTTGACTGAAAACCCTTTGTGGGTCATCAGCCATTACACTTGAGACTCTTGATCTTTTCGCAAACCCCACCCAAAAAAGGCAACGTTAACAGGGCAAGTTTTAGTATCTTCTCATTTCCTCGTGATTCCAAAGAGTTTATGGCTTGTTGGACTCCATTTTCTCTCTCTCTCTCTCTCTCTCCCTCTCTCATTTGTTGGTTGATCAATTAAAGAATGGAAAGATCAAAAGAAGTTGAAAACCACCTAAGCTTTTGTACATAAAAGTCAAACCATAAAAAAAAGGAATTTGGGAAATGAGTCAAAGTCTCAGACACCATGAAATCACAAACAAACAAATAAAATGTCAAACCACTAAGCCAGAGAAGAGTGGGCATGCCAATGGCATCTCTTTCTTTTTCCTTCACTTCCAAGTTTCAACTTCAAAGCAAAAAATACATTGCATTAGCAGCGTAATCAACCCACGTGTTATTCAGCGAAGAGTTTTGTTACCCAAATAAACATAAAAAAACAATTATCTTAAAGCCTTTATATTTATAGTGGCAAAAGGCGTGGCTTTATCTTGGATCATGGAGGGTGGTGGCTGGCTGATTGCTTTCTATAAGTGACTGTCATTAACCCACAGACAATATCATAAAAATTGACTTTTCGATCAGAGACAAAAGTAGAATGAAAGAGGAAAACGGGTTGAGCATTTATATATATATATATATATATATATATACATACTAGCAATCAACCCGTGTTTTGCTACGGGTATGTTAATTATACATAAATATTATGTGTTTGTGTGTATATATATAATAACTAAACTAATGAAAGTTGTTGAATATATAACGTATGTGGTTTAATATTAAAAGGCTCTAAAATCATATAAAATCCAAGAAAACAATTAATGCTCATAAAGTATAAAAAATCTAAAAAAAAAAAACTAAAACCCATAAATTCAGTCAAAAGAAAAAACTTAAAGCCCAAGAAATAAGGAAAGCCCATAAACTCCATTAACACACTAACATATGTTGAAATATCTAATAAACCCTCGTTCACCCATCCCAATAATAGTTTGAAATACAGAAATAGGTTCAAATTTGAGAGAATGGCGAGCATTCTTGTAATTTTAATGTAAACTTTTTATGTATATAGATGTATATAGAAATAAGTAGGGTCAAAGTATGCAACAAAAATTTGTATTTTTGGGAGTTTTATTTCGGGGACATTCCCACAAAGTGAAAGGTCCGTTCGTATTTAGAGAGGAACGAACTGTAGCCCTCTACAAAGAGACAAGAAATACCCTTAATTTGTCAAACCGATCCTTTCAAAGAAAAAAAAAAGACCCAAAACTTAGAACACCCCCCTACCCTACAAATGACTATTTTTGTTTCCTCCTGGTGGTACCCTACATCCAAAAATTTTATAGAAGTCATTAGAATGTGTCGGGCCCTTGGGGCTTATTGGATGTGCCCTACGAAAAAAAGTAAGCAAAAATGGTCCAAACATTTGCCAGCATGCAACATTCTACAATCTATAGGGGACCCTTTGGCTTTGGGGGCAAAAGCCATTACGGAACTGCTCTCTCGCTGCCCCTCATTTGCTGCCTTGTCCTTTGGCGAGACCATCTTAACGCCACACGATTGGCATCTTTGAACGAGTACTATATACAAGATCCTATACATTTTTCTTTCTTTTTGACAAATTTTCCAGGGCTTCGCCCCTTTTTCCTAACTTCATTCATTAGGTCTTACACTATATAACATTATAGAATCAAACCCATATATTTTTTCTTTCTTTCTATCACCAAAACAAATCTAGCTTTTTACACACTTTCCTTTTCTTTGAAGAATACTCTGACCACTCCTTCTTCATCACATTCATTATTCGTAATCTTCTTATAGATAAAGTCTAGATAAGATATGTACATATGAATGGATAGTTTTTTTTCTTACGTACGCAGAAAAACCCATTGATCTGAATATACTCTTGAACGTCTTTTAATCAATGATCTTTTGAAATCACATTATATGAAAAAATATACTTGTATAGATTTGATTCATATGTACACACTTTTGGGTTTGTCCATATATACCGAGAAGGAATCATGGCATGTTGCATGCATATATAGACCATAGGACGACAATTAGCTTAGGCTGCATGCAATGCCAAGGTGCCAAGATTTTTAATGAGCTGCAGGCCTAGATATATATATATATATATATATATATCTGGAATAATAATATATAGATGCAAAATTATTAGTAGGAATTTGTGCAAGTGTCTATAGGGCAAATAAAGGCATATCAATAATAATGTGGGTCATCATTCGTGAGAAGAATAGTGAGTCAGTCACCCCTGTTTTGAAGGCTTTTTTAGCCCGAAAAGATAAGGGCATCCCTTTCGGCCAGGGTGTTTTGGCATCAAAACTTTCAAGTGTATGTAGGGGTTAGTTTTTCCCCAAGGCATTGGGACACAAACTCGAGGTCTTCAAAAACACTTGTTATGGTTCTAAGAGATAGTGGACAGTGCGGCATAAGCCCCCTTACTTCACTTTCATTCGCATGAAAAATTGAAAAACAAAAAGCAAAGGTAAGGGCCGACCACTATCCATGTAGCTTCCGCCAAAGAGGGAGAGAGTGGGTTCGTTTGGAAGGACACATTTAATAAAGGCTTAATGCATACATTGTTCCATAAACTTTTCAGCTTCTAACACTTTATCTTCTGAAATTTTATTTTAGACGTTTTGTTGGACCGTATTTTTTATGTCAGTAATCAATAGGATATTATTTAGTATATTTTTAAAGCACTAAATATCTAAATTTTCTTTTTTAAAAAAAAATAAAATCATATAAAAGCACACGTGATGATATTTTATTAGTTATTGACATGAAAAGTACTTAAAAAAAACACCTAAGTTTTATCCATAATAGTTGCGGCTTTAGTCAATCCTTTCATTTATACATAGTAGTGATTAATTAATTAATACACCTTAAGTGGAGATTTTAGTTTCGACAAACGGACTTAGAGAGTTGACATGTATCTTGACAAAGTTTATTTGTCTATACTTAAAGGACAGTATTAATTATTTTTTTTAATAATTAATTATTTCTTCATATCATATTGATCCGGAAATAATCCTTTTCAAACTGAGAACATCAAAAGTAAAGCGTTTCTAACCAATTTCTTTAATTAATCCTAACTACTTTAATTTATTTTCTAGACGTTTTCATTTCTGGGTGCAATGCCACTATTTCTGGTAACTGGGGCGGTTGATTTGTTGGGTTATATTTTTCTATCTTTTGAGGCTTTTTTCTTTTTCTCTTTTTTTATTGGAAAAAAGAGTATTTTTTTAATTAATTAGTGAAAATGGGGATTCTTGTGGCACACAAAATGATGCCATTGGCGGACTTGTAAGTTCAAGAAAAGTGGGTTTGAGATGCGAGCCACGCGGCACTTTTACAACGGCCACTTGTGCAATAAAACAATGAAAAAATGATTTGAAATGACACGTGGCTTAAAAATATTCGATTTAAAGTTCGGCATAATGTGCTGGAAAATGATGGCTTGATTGATATGATATCCCATAATGGGTGGCATTCTGAGCCGATTCCCCCACACCAAAAAGTTCATATTGCTACTAAAGTAAGTATTATTCTTTTCTTCAAGCTTCATCAAATCTTAATTTTATTATTTAATTTTTTTTATATAATTTTTTTTTTACGGAGACATGAGAAAAGCAATATTATTTGGATCCATCCCTCCTTGTCAATTATGAGTCATGATCCCCCGTACATGTTTAATAATTAATTTTTCCATTTTAGTCATAAACAAAAATAAAAAATACATAGCCAACCCCGTGACTTATTGATAGACTATTAAACTTTTAATTTAAGTAATCAGAATTAAAAGTCTAATAATTTCAAGAATTATATATATGCATATATATTTCATGCATGAAGGGTGGAAACGAAGAATTAATTAAAAAAAGATTTTTTTTAAATAAAATTGTATCCAAGTAATATACTCTCACTAATTGACCTCATAAAAGGGTCATAGAAGGACCTAATGTGATTGGCCCTCCATGCATGAATGAGAAAGCTCTACCATGCTCGAAAAAGTTGGCTTTCCTTTTTCGGGTTTGTAATAATTTGACTGGGCAAAGATATATATATTATTCCACCAAAAAAAAGGATATATATATATATATATATATATGTTAAACATGTTCCATTTTAGCACTTTTTATGATGATCACTTAGCTTGAAACGAGAATTACCTAAGTTTAGGTGAAACCTACTCAATTAGTTGGGGGATAATTCTTCTTTATTCAAAGTAGAGTGATTGTCCCATACAAGATATACTAGCATTATCTATAAGACACCATTAGATAATTTAAAATCAATGAAATTAACATTTCGTAACTTTCTTCACATATAGGACAATATTTTGAATGGAAGATTCGAACCTAACTTCATATATTGAGAGCAAAGTAATGGAGAAAATAAACTCAAGAGGATTTATTTTATTTAGGATATACCTAATTAATTGTGATTATTGAATATCAAGGGTTCACAAAAAAAAAAAAACAAAGATGATATATATACACACACGCGTGCGCGTACATTATGTTAAGTTGCGTGATCATTTTGAGAAATACATAAATGTATGGTACGATTAATTTGAAAAGAATCAATAGATGGTATGATCTTTTACGAAAACAATCATAATGTGGAAAAATTAAGCAGAAAGTATATGATAGTGTAGGAGTTGATAATTGATATAGACTATACACAAAATATCTAGTGAATTCATGATGAAATGAAAAGAGATATCATAAAATGAAGTACTATAGTATATATAGACGTTTGAAGAGAGCTTTTAATTAAGATGGGGGAGGGGGCCGGCGGGGGTCCCAAATCGGCCATTATATTATATAAGATCGGGAAAGAGAGACGAAAATTTCAGTACAAATTAGGAGCAGGAATGGAAGGAGACAATGGGGAGAAGTTAGTTGTCCTGTTGCCTGTTGGATTGGGACTTTTCATAGGGGACCAGCTTCAGCTCTTCTTCTATTCTATCCAAACTCTCATATCAAATTAAGTGGTATATGAGGTACAATATCTGTGTACCAATGCCACTATGCCAATCAGCTCCCAACAACACTAAATGTATATCGAACCCATTGCAGGCTTACAGCGACTGTTCAAAAAAGAAAAAAGCACATAATTCTCAGACCTCCGATGAAAGTACCAAAAGAAAAATAAAAATCAAAGCTATATATATAGCCAAATTAATATATATATGAGAAGAAAAGATAAGGACATTAATTTTGGGACATCCCTACATTGTTTAATTATGATCTTTGTTTTTGACAATTTAACATATATGCTTAATTGCTTGCCTTTTCTTGTACGTATTGTCATATTTGATGAATTCAATAAAATGAATATCATTTGTGCATATGTCTTCGCTGCAGATGCAAAAATCAGAATGTCTAATATATTGAGCAATATTGCAGCAGTCGTATTATTATTATCATCATAATCATTATCAACTCTCTAGATCCATGCATGCATGCATACATACATACATACATATGCATTATGAGGAGAATATTTACTGCAAGAGAATTTGTATGTCACCCTCCTTTTTTTAGTTCTTTTCATCATGAGCCGTTGAATGTAGTCACTACTCCATCTCTAGTCGATACGAAACTCTAAAAAACCAAAAGCAAAGACTTTCTCTTTGACTTTTCATTTGCATTTCCAACAAGAACTCTTGCTTTCTTTCTTTCTTTCTTTCTTTTTTCCCCTTCCTTACGGTCATTTTAAGAATTCTGTTTACTTTATGTTTAATTTACCTAGATTAGATTAAGACACATAATATATGGATGGCCTCGGAGAAATCAATTTACATTTGATGTGAAAATTTTTGGTTTACACTCGGTATTCTCTCCCATATATTTACACACATACATACATACATACGCGTGTATATATATATATATATATTACTTTAGACATGGTACGACCAAAAGTCCAAAAGTTACAACTTTTGGAATATATATGTATACGGATGAAAAAGATTTAAAAATAAAAAAGAATATAAAAACAAAGAGTGTGCAGCATATAAGGTGTTTTGTTTGAAGGAGTTTTGAATATTTTGGAAGGAAAAAAGAGAATGCCACACGTTTTAAAGGCAATTCCTTACCACAATTGCATGCTATGGAGTTATACTAGGATAGCCATCTACTCTAAGATATATATATATATATATATATATATATATATATATAACCGATAAGAGGCAGATAAGGAAAAAAACTAAAAGAAAGGTGGTGAGAAAGGAGAGAATTTTCCATTTTAAATTCATTTAAATAATATATAATATAACGTTAGTAAAAATAACATAATAATAATAATAAAATAAAGAAGAGTGTAAGAAAAGTTGATCAAGAAAATGAGATGGCCTTACGTGTACCACTCAAAAGCAGCAATTCAGATGGAACTTTTTCCATGTTATCTTCTCTTCTCTTTTCTTTCCTTTTTTTTCCCCGCTCTCTGTCTCTCTTTCACTTTTTTTCAGTGTATTGCACTTGCATGCACATGTTTACATGGGCATGAAATAATTTTATTTTATTTTTTCCAAAAAAAATGAATTTGTTTACCATTTTTCGTTTTCGTTAAAGATTTATTTTGGGACATATATATCTACGGGGATTGGGATTTGGTATTTTTGTGTTAGAATTGTAGAAGCAATGTATACAAGGAAGCCAGTGGAGGGTGGAGATCGTGGTGGTGGGCAACTGCCACAATGCAGAGGCACTGCTCAAAAATTTTGTCATCTGAGAAGTAGACAGAGGTAATAATAGCTGGATTTTGTTTCTTCAGTTGAAGCAGGGCCCCCCCCCCCCCCCCCCCCTTGCCCTTTTTAACCCCCCCAAGCCCCCTTCTCTGTTCAGACTTCAGTAGATACTTCTTCTCTCACTCCCTGGCTTCCAATTATTATCATTCTTTACTGCTTTCTTTGTTTGTTGTTTTCTACCATCTCTTTCCCTCCCTCTAAGAATTTGATTTTTGTTTTTACTTTTGTTATGCAATAAATCCTCTCATCATAAACATGGAATCACCTTTGTTTATTTCCCATCAATAATAGTACTATATATATAGGGAATATTTCCCACAGGCCACAGTAATAACAAAAGAATTAAATGAATTTGTTTCTATTCTTTCAGTCTATAAAAGTCTGTGGACATGTTTTAGATTCAAAATTAATATGCCATGTATGTAGTATATAACTATGGGAGATTCCATAGCCTAAGTTTTAGAGTAGCCTTTTCTATATTACAGTAAAATAAAAAAGCTCAGAAAAAGGAAAATTCTTGAAATTAAAAGATTGGTCCAGTTTTAAAGCAGAGAAAAGTTATGAAGATTATAAAACAAAAAGTATATGAAAATCTGGACTTTTAATTTATTATAAATTAATAATAAGATAAATAAATACTAAAAGGCTATGGTTGAAGGGATTAAAAGTAGGAGCAGAGGAATATGTTACACTAAGCCAGGAAAATAAATGCATCTGCAATCTGCATGTATTAAGAAATGGGGAAAAGCTAATTATGCTAATTTTCCCTTTTAGGAAGTTGTTGAAGCCAGGTTGTTGCCTTATAGGGAAGGGAACAACATGAAAGCAGGCAAAGGCAGAATCCTTCTCCACACGTCCTTAAAACAACCGACAGCTTAACCCTTTTTAATTTCTTAAATATTTTCTCATCCTTTTTTTCTCTCTGATCACTTCGCCAATCCGTAATACTGTATTGGGTATTTCTGTTTCAATCTACATTAATTAGTTATTATCAATATATTAATACAACAAAAAAGGAAAAGAAAACGATAGAAAAGGTTAAACAAGAAAAGGAAAATTAGGTCTCTTGTACAATACTACAAATGAGAGTGGTTGAGTGGGTGAATAGTAGTAAGTCTTGAAAACAAATTATGTAATTTTTTTTTTCCACATCTAATGTTGATGAAACTTCTTTTATGAGGTGGGGGCACCAAAAATATATGGGGTGGTAAACTGAACTTTCTAATTAATGCTCATATCAATGTGTGAGTTAGAAAGGAGAGGGTCTGTTTCAAGTGAAGCAGACTTCACGGATTCATCATTAATGCACAGTATCCCTTCAAGATGATCATCAGCCTGCTGCTGCTTCTTGTTACTTTCCTTAGGGTTATTGTCGGGGTTATCTTCTTGTTTTGTTGTTGATGATGATATGGGCAATATGGATGGAGCTGGTTTATAGTTACAGGTACTTGTTTGTGTTAGCAACCTTGCTCTTTCTACTTGGAGCATCCAATCTGTTCTACAAAGAACTAACAGCATGAAGAACGCACAGGATGCTTGAGCAGCAAGCAAGCCTAGCCATAGCCCTGCAAACCCCATTTTGGTTATGAACCCCATTAGGATTGATACCGGCATTCCCACCAAGTAAAATGACCCCAAGTTTATGTTTGCTCCGATGGTTGGCCTGGCGCTACCTCTTAACACCCCGCAACCGGTTGTTTGAGGGCAGTTTCCAAGCTCGCAAAGCCCTGCAATCGGCAATGCAACTGCTGTTAGCTCCAGGATTTCGGTATCGCTGGTGAAAAACTTGCCCCATTGGTGTCTCATCAAGGTTGTGAACAACATCGCCGCCAGGCCAATAGCTACGGCGCAAAAGAGAGAAACTATCATGGAAATGCGAGCTTTACCAGGCCTGTTTGCGCCGAGCTCATTCCCAACTCTCGTCGATACTCCCACACTTAAAGCTGAAGGAAAGCAATAGACTAATGAGGTTGTCTGAATAAGGATCCCCATGGAAGCAACGGTAGCTTTGGGGTTAACGAGAAGGCCGCAAAGCAATATCATGAATTCATACCACCACCATTCAAGGCAAACTGAAGCACATGTTGGCAAAGCAAGAGCAAGCAACGAGGACCATCCCCTAACACAGTCAGTGCTTGGAGTCACCCAAGAATCTTTATATACACCCGAGAAGTATATAAAAGAAGACAGCAACAGGAAGAGATTGAGATTAGTCCAAACCATGGCCATGGCCACACCTGCTACACCAAGCTTGAAATGGACTATGAGAAGGAAATTCAACGGGACGTGGAGAATGACGGAGATGGCCGAACAGTAAGTTACAGGTAATGTAATACTTTGAGTTCGGAGATAGATGCGAAGCGGGTGAAGCAGTGAAAGGAATAATAGGTCAGGGAGGGAAAAAAGAATGAATGTGTGAGCCACGGAGGATATTTCTTGGTCTTGACCGCACCAAAGAAGGATACCTTTCATGTTGACCCACATGAAAGAGATAGGGACAGAAGCGGAGAGGAGGAGCAGCACCGTTCGTTGTAGGGTTAACCCAAGGAGTTTCCATTGTTTGGCACCATAGGCTTGTCCGCAAATGGGTTCCATTCCCATGGCTAAACCAGAGATTACAGAGTATCCTGTAATGTTTGCAAAGCCAATGGCAAGCGAGCCACCCGCAAGCTCAAGTTCACCAAGGTAACCGAGGAAGAGCATGGAGATCATGGCTCTTGAATATAGAAGCAAACTACTGATCGCTGTCGGCCCTGAAATCTTCCCTATGGCTTTGATTTCTTCCAGGGACTGGAATGCAAACAAAAGCAAGAAAAGTAAGCCTTGGCTGATCATATTACAAAAGCAAGTAGTATTAGTTACTCTTACGGTATAATTTAAGCTGCTTTAATCCTATACCTCAGAAAGAGTTGGCAATCTATGAAGTTGTTCCTTATCATCCTCGGGAAGATCCACAGTTCTGTTGAAAGGGGTTTTGTCATTAGAAGCAAGAAAGGACGATGTTGGAGAAGATGGCTTTGGGTTACACATAACGCTAAGATGTGGATTAATTCTGTGGATAAAAGAAGTTATGGGAAACCAAAAGAAAGGGGGGATATATGTGCTTTAAATGAGAATTTGATTGCAAGCAGGCAAAAGAAGCCGGTTTGTGCTTATACGGTTTGTTTGTTTTGGGGGTTTGGAGAAGGGAAGAATGTGGATATTTATACATGGAAGGATTGGGATTGGGGCCTACTCGTTTTGTCCTCAACGTGTCAATAACTCAATATATTTTCAAGCAGAATGCTCGATGAAAAGCGTCTGCCCCAAAAGGACCAAAATGCTTCGGAAGTTGGAGGGGGGGCCGCCCATCCTATCTCTTTTTTATTAGCTTTTTTGGGTTTTTTTTGTCTTTTTTATTTTTCTCTCTCTTTCCGTCTCTTCTCTCTCTGAATTTGAAGGTTAGTCACTTCGAATTTGTATTCCTTTTGTTCAACGACTGAGGCGGAGTGGCAGAGCACTCGAGTTGGAAGCAAAGAGAGCAATTTTTGAGTGTGGACGGGAACCAAACCAGCAGAGTCCAGAGCCTTTTTGGTTCTCATCTTTTCTATCTCTATCAGTATAATAATATATATAATAATATTGTTAACAAGAAGTGGTGAAACCCACAAAGGGAATTTTCTAGCATTTGTTTTTAACCGCCATTAGCAATATATAGCAGTGCTTGTCAAATGGTAATTTGTCCGGTATAATGATAATGGAGGACTTTTCTGGCATTTTTGTATTGAGACATGGTGGGTTTACTCTTTAATTAAGAGTTAATTAAATTACAACTACTTTAGTTTCTGATTAAGTGGATAATCTTGATAAACCATTAATCTCTCATCTGTCAGTAGGTTTTTTTTGTAGATAATAGTTTATAATACTAAAAGAGATAAAGAAGTTTATCTTGACCTTGTCAAGTGGAGTGGAGCAAGGGAAGTGGGATTGACAAGCAAATTAATTCCATCCTCTGTTTGTCCGAAATGACAAGATCAGCATATCGGGTACTGTTTTTTTTTTTTTTTTGGCTTCGCAATGGGGATAAATTTTTGTTTGCATGTTCAAAAGCAGCCATGCATGTTCCATTTTCACACAACCCATGTGATGAAACCCATTCTCGAACACGACCCTTTTTTTCCTGCCTTTTTTCTGCAACAAATGGAGGGGGAAAAAAAACGAAGCAAACATCTCGCTTTGACTAGTTGCCGAATATAAGAGGTGACAAAGCTTTTGCTCATATCTGTGATTTAGGCCCCATCTGTTTTCTGGCTTTTCATTCGTTTGGCAGAAAATGTCATGGCGCTCGAGCACTATAGAATATTAAACTAAAATACTTCCAACTTGTGGCTGAGTTTGCTGCTGCTGCTGATCCATCGGTGATCAAAAAAGATTAAAAAAGAGAAAAGAAAAGTTGCTCTGCTGATGAGATATGCTAAGATCTTATGAAATAAAGTGCACTGCAACTATGAGTTTTTTTATCAGCTAGCTATTAGATGATCAATTTACGTCCAGGTTGCTTGCTTGCTTGCTTGCTTACTGCCAGGTGTCAGGATTCCTGGGATCCTAACTTCTAACTTCCAAGCATCGCAAGATTTGTTTAGAGCTGCCCCTGTTTTCCCAAATGGGGGAACAAAAACATGCTTGGGTTTTTTTTTGGTTGGGTGTTTCTTGGCCCTGTTGATTAACCCAAAAAAAAAAGAGGAAGAAGAAAAAGGGAAAGAGTCGGGTGGGGGGATTAAAAAGGTTATCTTCATGGGTAATGTGGAGGTAGGTGTTTGTCATAAAATGGGACCACCCGAACAAAGTATGTAATTTAATGGAGATGAGATGACAGTAGTAAAAAGAATGGCTGTATGGAAAACCGGCAGATGGAAGAAAGGGAACACTGAGAGACAATTACGTGCTCCAATTCCAACCATTTAATTTGTAGCCCTTTTCTCACAACACGGATGAAATTGTCGCTCTGTAGGAGTTAGTCAGAGAGAGAGAGAGAGAGAGAGAGAGAACCTGCCCTGGCTCTGTGTCTGATCAGACTGGGGAGGGAACCCTACCATCACCCCTTCCCAAACAAAGTAAAAATCAGCACTCTTCAGCAGCATCAGCAGCAGCCGCTTAATTTTTTTTTTCTTTTACTCTCTTATTTTTGCAACAGTCTGAGGCACTGGGAAACTTCAAGAATCAATTTTGGCTTTGTTTCTTTTCTCGGCATAAAGATATTAGTAAAAGATATTACTTTCTTCTTCCCTGAAATCCATACCCTCCCACCCCCATGTCAGACTCCATGTGTCTCCAGCTCGATAAGTTGCTGTAGATGAGAGCAATGTGTCATGCAACACAACCACAAGGACAAATGTTCGTCTCCAAAATTATAAATACTATAATATATATCCGTCTACACTCGAATTTGATTAGTATTTTATAATTTGAAGGGAAAAAAATGTGAACCAAATGGAGTAAAAAAAATGTGAACCTAATTCCGAATTTCAGCATTCTAATTGGGAAGTGGGGCTCACCAAAAACAAAAGATCCCACAATCCCGTTTGAAAAAATAGAAATTGACCAGTTCTAGGATCGCAAGAGTAAGCGATGATGCCATTCGCTTCCGATGTTTTAATCAGAGAAAAAGAAAATATTTACACCCAAGTTGTTGTTGAAGTGGGGTTCAGAAAGAATTTTATTGGCATCATGATCATCACGAAAGAGCTTCGTTCAAAATTTTGATTTTCCAAATACAAGTTTCAATGGAGGAAAAGGATATGCAACAATGACAAGACCTTACGGGATTTGACATTTAACTAAAGGTTATATGTCTTGTCTAGAAACTCGAACAAATTCACAGATTCCATGAAGTATTTTTTTTTTCCCACAAAAAAGCTTGATGCTTAAAATTGCTTACTAGTCTTAATAAGAAAATAGGTCGAACAGATGCCCTTCCATGAAGTATCTCTCACCAGGTCTTCAAATGTCAACAAATTAGGCTTTTGATGCAACTTGAACGTGTGAGAATGCATGCTTTGATTTTTTTTCCTTTCGTACGGGGAAAAGCTACAAATATTATTCCATTAATTACATACTACTGTTTTCCTGTTTCCAATGTTCCATCCAAATGCCACAGCTGTGTCTGGTGAAAATCATGTGCACCAAAATCTATGCATTCAGCAAAATCGAGGGATAAAGATAGATGTTGTAAAGTACAGGTTTTTTCACCACATTTACCATATAAGTAGAAAGTTCTTCGTTCAGGGCAGTGGGGGTCAGGGGCTGGCTCCAAAAAAAGCTACTGCTGCTAATAACGTTAAACTGTTAATCAGGCCACAAGACAAGACTCACGATTTCCCTTTGCAGGATTGATGGAAACTTACAGGGTGGATCAAAAATTGTACTCTCTAGAAAGAGTTGAGTTGAGGGTCTTTTAAATGCTGTTCAGAGGCCTTGGATAGAAAGAAAGGGTTATGGTATGGGGAGGGAGCATTAAAAGCAGAACAGCCTTTCATGGATACTGATAAAGTGCAATAAACACACGAATTTATTCCAATGTTCAGATGCAAGCAAGCAACAAAAAGAGAGGTAAAATATGTGTATATAATAATAAGATATTTATGTGAAAGAACAGAACAATCATAAAGAGCGACCTTCCATGAAAATCAATCAAAAAGAAGGAAAGAAAAAGAAAAAAAAATCAAAGCATAAAAAGAAATGTCTCCATCAATGTTTCAATCAGCACAACTCACATACTTACTGTTGGCCACCAAGCACAATTCATTACATTCATACAACAAATTCGGGCACAAAATGCATGAGATTCCAATACACCATGATTGGACCGCAAATGGGAAATTGCAAGATTTCCTTTCACCCAAAAAATATTGTATAAGAGAAAAAAAAAAAGTTGATGTTTTTCACAAGGGAATAGATCCCAATCAGCAGCAACTTATCTTGGTTCTAAGGAGGTAGTCTTGGGGACTAATTCTCGAATAAAAAACTCGCGGCTTTCACCTACATTTTCCAGCAGGTGGGCAGATTTTTCATCAAAAAAATAAATTCTCCACTGATTTTTGGATAAACTTGTCTCATCCAGAATTCAATGAAAGCTACAATATATACCAACTTTGTTTTTGGACAAACTTCATTGAAAGCTACAATATCTGTTACCATTACATTAAAGTTGCGATGGTGAGCATGCAAAATAATGCCCCATTAGTATTTCATTTTCCATCATTCCTCCCACGTGGTGTCCAACATTTCAATTTTGAAGGGCGGCCTCAATGACAACGAGTAATTCTGGAAGCTTAGTTACTGTTCTAGAGCCAATCTTTTGTTTTTAAGTTTCTAGTTTCTCAATATCAGTCCTTACTCGTTAAGGTGTAAAGTTCTAAAAGACGTAAAAGCTTCAAAACTTAATTTAATCCAGAAATTCACTCACGATTTGCAACATAATATCCAGTTAGCTGAAATCTTCAGCTCAATTACTAGAATTTCACTTTCAGCGTTTCAATGTCAAATTAAAAATGAAGAAACGGTATTGGCAAACAAAACCTCAGATCATAAAGATTTTATTGATCAATAAAGTAACAATATCTATATACAAATTCTTGCTATCTGAAAAATTTAATATATATCATGTTAATGGCATACAAAAAATAAGGTACAACAAAATACCTCATGGGAGGGCCCTGGGCTTCTGCGAACTACTTCGAGGGATAGCCAATATTGCTATCAGTCCACTGGCGAGGGCCGCAACAGCTGCGACAGCAAAAGCTGGTGAGTTTCCACCACCAAATAGCTGATCCCATGGTCCACTTCCCACAGACACCACAACCTGTAGTCAACAATCAAAGTTTCACAACTTTACTTGCTAGAAGAAATATATAATAGATAAATAAGCTATGACAGAATTTCTGTCACATTAAAATTAGCACATTGAGTAGCATATTGCGTAATGCTAAGCCCCAAGGTTGGAAGGCATTCCAGACGAACATAGTTGATGTGGTTATAGGGGCATATGGGACAAATACTTTAATATCCTACCAAATTGTCATTGTAATTTTCGTTTTGCATTCACTAATGGATTAAGAATATTGGAACTTAAAATTTATAATGCTAGATGTTCCCAAAAAAAAAAGGAAAGAAAAATAACAACAGCATCATCACTCCGAAGTTACCCCTCCAGGACTAAATTTAATTTGTAGTTCTTATAAAAAAAAAACTATTTAAAAAAAAAAACACCAATAAATTTCAATTTCACAGAAGGTTGAGCAGAGAACTGCTGTCCCAAGTAAGATTCGGGAAAATGAGGTAAAGCAAATTCCCTTGGTCATTTTGAACACTCGTAGCAAAGGGAGGTCATTGTCAGCCAGAATGGATCCAAGTTTAGAAAGAAGAATGCTGCCTTTGCAATGAAGAGGGGCGGGCCCAATCTTATGAAATTATGAGAAAATACAAATGGCGTAGTGGTCCAAAATTAGTTTCCCAAATTTATGCAACAAAGTTATAGAAGCATTTTTAATTAGCTTTATATATCTCTTAAACTTCCACAGAAAAATAAGCAAGCCCCTGCTCCAAAATTTTCAAATGGTTGTTCATCCAAAGTCTGTATACTTTCATCTTTATAATCATAAAATTAAAATATGTTCCTAAGTATTTAATGTTTACAGAGAGAGATACAATATTTAAGTCAAATACCATACATTTCCATACCAAAAGAAAACGAGATTATGCTAGTATGAGTGCATTATCTGTGTCCATTTGTGTGTCCAAGAGAGAGAGTTCTGGTTCCTATTAAAATCCTTAATGAGTTGAACAAGAAACCACAACTCCTCCCAAACCTAATCATTGTTCGCTAGAATACACACACGGATTAGCATGGTTCCATTTGTTAAAGTATGCCGTTAAGAAGAATGAAATTATTAAAGTTTAACCCTCATCTAAGAAATTTAAAACAAAGGCTGAAAGCCTGTCCACTTCAATTTTGCAAACGGGTATTAGTCAATGAACTGATTATTTCAATAAAGTGGCGCCTTAATATATTTGAATAACATTAAGAAGAATGAATTGTTTATATTATACCTCATTTAAGAAATTTATAAGAAAGGCTGAAAGCGCTCTAGTTAAAATTTTCAAACCTGTATAATATGTATATATGAATGAGATGATAATTTCAAACAGTGGTCCTAATCCTACGCTTGGCAGGATATCACATTTTTATTTTCAATTATGATAAACTATCAAACTTGGACTAGATTTCACCATTGGTTACTCAGCTTTGACAGATTTCCCATTTTGATCACTAAAGTTTGATTTGTCTCACTCAGGTCACTAAAGTTTGATAAGTATACCAAATTTGGGCGCTCTTATATTCTTCATCCAACCAATTTAACGAGAAAAATTACATGGCAACCATATCATTTGTCATATAAGTTGCCACGTCACTCAAAATCCACTTCAACTTTTTATTTTCCTCTTCTTAGTAATTTAATTCATTTTGCGCTCATATTTTCTTTGTTAAATTAGAAAAGTAAAGAGGGGAGGAAAAAAAAGCTAGCACCGATATTCTGGTTGATGTAACAATTTACATGGAAAATGACTTGACTGCCACATCATTTTTTCATAAGTTGGTTGGATGGAAAATGTTAAAGAGTAACCAGATTTGGTATACTTATTAAACTTTAATCACTTAATTAGGACAAATTAAACTTAAGTGATCAAAGTGGGAAATCTGTCGAAGTTAGGTGACTAATGGTGAAATTTACTCTCAAACTTGAAAGCTTACTAAGGTTATCAGTGGTCCAACTTTTAGGAAGTGATGAAGATTGAGCCATCGAACAAGTGATTAAATTATGTCAAAAATATATGATACCACCAAATAAATAATCTAGTTATATCTCACCAAGGAGTAGGAGTAGGTGAAAAGGGACAGCAGCTTCTGAGCATGCAATTGCAGTGCATGACTCCTAGCACTCCATGCTTATAGCATGTTTCTCTTCATGGTAAGATCAACCATTAACAACTCTATCATAACAACATGTTATTTTCATCAATTAGCTCATAGAAGACTTATAATTTACAAATGTCAAATTCCTCCTGCCCTTTCATAATGAAAGAAACAAGGAATTTGCCTGCACCAACAGGGACTCTACCTCGCCGCCCTGATCTTAATTTTTGGCTTTGCTATGGGGAAAGGGATAAGGAAGAATCCATCTCCCTGCCAGGACACCAATTAATTTTCTTGAGGACTTACTGTTTTTTATTGATGTCAAGTCTAATTTATTTAGGTTATTTAAGCTTAATAGATGACAATTGAGTAAGTTTAAGAGTTACAATTCAATGATTCATAGTCAATTTATGGGGCCCTATCCCCATCATGCATCTGCAGTGGCAGGGAGGGAATGACATTTAAAGTCAGAGGCAGGAATGGGGAGAATTAATAAATGGCCTCAACACAAACCATCCACCCCCACCCCCTTCTCTCCCACCCCAACAAGAAAAAGAAGGGGGGGAAAAAAAGAAGAAACAATAAGATAAATCACAACAAAACGAGTTCAGTTGCAAAGCAATACCTGTGGAATAACAATAGCAAGATTTAAGACACCCATTGATAATCCTGTAGAAAACAACCAAGAGAATCAGCCACTTCTACCAAAGGTGAAAAGGAGAAACATTCTAGACAAAAAATGTACCTTGCCCAAGTCCCAAGGCCTCAATACGTGAGGATATCAAGGCATATGGAACACTATAAGTAATCTGCAACAAAAATATGCAAATAACATTAGTTCAATGCACAAGCTGAATAGTATCAAAAAATTTGAAAAAGATTTATAGGACACCAGCAGAACCAGGCAAACCTCAGGCACCCTCATAATTTGGGCCTATTCTAAAATCCAACTGTCATGCTAATATTGTTGACCATTGAAATATCTGTAGGACACTCAAATGCTTAATTACTTTCATTTCATGCCACAAGATTGATGATGTTTTATGCTTTGAACCAAGCATGTCAGCAAGATGGGATTGGATAACTGTAATCTTGGATAGCCTTTGCAGAGTAGCCAATTGTTGATTGCACAAAGTCCACATACGGAGAAGAGAACTACATCTCTTTGTCTTTTACTCTTGGTAAATCAAAAATAGAAAAGATTGCATGATTTTCTATAGGATAAAGAGCAGCTTACCGCCAATGGAACACCGAGAACAGAAAAAATCACTAATGCAGCAATCACAACGCCATTCGGGGGTAGATCATGACCAATAAAATCCATATGGCTTGCCACATATGATAAAACGAGCATTGCAAGAAAGCACAGAGCCAGGAGAATGTTTGAGACTCCCCAAACAAAACCAGCTCCCCATTTCCCGCAAAGCTTCTCCATAAGCACTGAAGTAATGCCTAGAACAACCGAATTCAACATCAACCCAAATGCACCCATTCTGACCCCAGCATTGTAGTTCACCCCCTCATTTGGCTGACCACCATAAATCTCTCGACCCATCCAATCAGTATCGAAGAGAAGAAATGGGAACCATCCAATCCAATTCAGTGCAGTAACAGTCAAGATTATCCAAATAGGCCCTGTGAAATATCTAAATGTTCCAACCAATTCAAAAAGAAAAGCTTCTTCAGCTTGGCCAGACTGTACAGGCCCATCTTCATGAATTGGTCTCGATCTATCAAGTGAACCTAAAGGCACTTCCTTAGCCGCTGAAATGCTTATAAATGTTGTAATTGTGATGAAAATAATATCTAGAAAGAAGGCAGACTTGAGATTTGCACAGTCAACATCACAGCCAGCTGTCATGGTAAATGAAAGAACCTTATACCAACCACTGTAGGATCCTGTTGCAAAGCCAAGAATATTGCCAACGGCCATGAATAATGAGAAGTAAGCATTTGCCACTCGAGTTCTTCGATGATCCTTTCCTGACATAAGAGAGAAAGACAGAAGATAATGCCAATTTGTAGCTTGTTTCCATATATATATATATATATATATATATACACAGGAAACAGGTGCTGAGACAATTTTTTACAGGTATTTGACTTTTGACAAGATATATAACCCCATCGTTTTAACTTCAATGTATTTGTGTGTCTATTTGAATGGCAAAACACGTAATCAAAGAAATCGTCACTCTGTTTATGGTTAAAATTGCACACCGGCAAAAATAGCAATCAAATTTCTTTTATCTATTCTATGTCAAAAACCTTTGGTTCATTACAATGAAATGTTGTATAATCTCAGGTGCCAATGAGAAGGATAACTTATTGACATTTTTTTGACCGAGAAATTTGGCTCCATGCAACAGGCAATGACATTCTAAGTAGTATTACAAAAGAACTTTGAAACGTAATGACTTATCTCTTAAAACAGAATGATATGATAATCACTCCGCGATAAGGAATAAACAAAAACTAAGATCAGAGTTTTGCATTTGCAGCTCAAAAATATCTTTGCAACCTACTCTGTGACATTGTAGGAGCTGTCAGTAGTAGGAGTATTCAAGCTCCAGTTAAACTCACATCATCACTGATTGCCAAAGAACACATTGGCTGGCAACCAGATGATTACCACATAAATAGTATAAATATGAACAATTGCAAGGATATTCATTTTTTAAGGAAATGGATTGGACAGATTATATAAAAGCCAAATGATCTGATCAAGCTCCATTTGATAAGACCCTAAATTGGTAATACATTCATCTATTCCCATAAATAGTAGCCCATTGCATTTGCAAACCATATGAACTCAATTGAAGTAATCAAATAGTCCAACAAACTGTAGGGAATGTGAATTCTGAAAAAATAAAATATTGTACAATTATTATAAGAGCCCAAATATATCCGAAGGGGGGCACAAACGTCCATCTGATTCATGTTTAAAAAAATAAGTTTCGACAAGCACAACTGCACTAGAGCACAATCATAAAACGATAAAGTAATCCTACCAATTATCAAATCTAAAATAATTAATATTTCATGATGAGTGATCGCACTTTCACTTTACTCTTTAAAAAGATGCCCCAGAAAACGAAATAATCATATTTCCCCATCAAATGAAATTAGCTAACAGTATCTTCTAAGGTTTGTACGATTCTAACAAAACAAATAAAAAATGCATAAAGAACGGGGAAAAAAAAATGGAAGAAATACTAACCAGTAAGATCAGCTAGAAGAGCTCTACAAGGACCTTGAGTCATGTTATTAGCGACATCAAGAATCCAAAACCCGAAAACGAAAGCCGCGATTGCTCTCGGCTTAGAGGTTCCTCTATCGCCGAACAACCATCCGATATCGGCGGAGTGACCGATGATCAAAACGGAAAAGATAATCGAAACTGCACCAGCCACAATAAAAGGTCGGCGACGACCGAACCGGCTGGTGCATCGGTCACTCATGTGGCCCACCAGAGGTTGCACGAATAGGCCCGAAAGCGGCCCGCAAAGCCATATGATGCTGGCCCACGCGTGAGGTATACCAAGCTCTTGAACGTAAGGTGTCAAGAGAGAGAGTTGCAAGGCCCAACCGAATTGTATCCCGCAAGCCACGGAGGCTACTCGAAGCAGCTGCCGGAGCGGGACTCTAGTTCGAACCGGCGGTCGAGCAGCCGGTCGAGTCGAAGACGACGTGGGAGGTCTCCCTCTGGCTCGTTGGCGGTCCGCTTCGGGGATCGCCATCCCTTTCCCTTTGAGTTCTTTCTCTCTCTCTCGCGTCGTCTCCGTTTCTCTCTCTAAAACGGGAAAAATTTATCTTTTCTGGTTAGTTTTGTTCGTTGAAATTTGAGTTTCCGTTTGAGGGAGAGAGCTGGCGGTTCCCGCTGAGAGAGTGTGGAAAGAAGACTGGCAAGTTAGACTGTGGCGAGGGAATCAACGAGGAACTAGAAATGGCCTTATAATTGAAGAAAATTACAAACAAAACCCGGACATGGATAAAGCCTAAAAAGTGATAAATTAAGAGATTGACTGAATTGGGAATTTCGTCTACCTCTGAAGGGCAAATTTGGGGTCCAGAATCTTTTTGTTGCTTTAGAGTAGAAGTATCATTCCTGCACACATGATAAGCCTCAACTGCCAAGTTTCTTCTATAAAATTAGATTTAAGTTTCCAAATTCTAGGAATCCCCTTAAAATGACGAAACCACCCCTTTAAAAAATACAAAACATCGTGGTCATTTTAGGCAAAGCAAGTTTTATTTTCAATAATTAAAGTTTCTTTGGAGTGCAAAAATAGTCGTTGATTTTGGGGTGATTTGTTTAGATGTGGTGTCGTGTCCCCTCGACGTCGGCTCACTTTTCCCCTTTTTAGTTTTTAGCACATGCGCTCTTTCTCTTTGTCTTTGCTTAAAACTTCTCCCCCCCCAAAAAAAAAAAGGCATTTGGTTTATTCATTTTAGCTTTTGGCCTTTTGGGTTGTTAAAGTTGATTTAAAGGGCCTATGCTTATTTGCCAAGTATTCCCAAAGCAATATTTGTTTCATTTTCTTCCAATTTGGATTTGTCGTTTTATCACTGTCGTATGATGCTAATATGGACCAAAAAATCTGCCCTATGATGCCAATTGCTCACGGCTTTTTTAATTTCTCTCTCTTGCTCATCAATTATTAAGTATCTAATGAAATGAAATTATACTAAATTAGCCTTATGATCGTCCATTGCCGTTGAGCCAAGATTGGTTCTGTAGCATCACTTGTGCACAGAGGGAAGCAAATATATAGAACTAGGTGTTGTGAGATCTCGAACTGTTGTTGTAATCTAAAATAGAATTATCCACTTTTATTTACCAAAAGAAGAAAAATAGAAGATCGATGAATAATAACACATGTTAAGATTAGTTAAGTGTGTACTTTGGAAAATCTTTATTTTCACTTGAGATAATTATAAAAACAAAGTGATACTTAGTATACTAGGTAAAAGAAAATCTTTCTGTAAATATCACGATGACATATCCTAACAAATATCTATGGGGCAGTACTCTTGATTAACATTTTGTCAAGAAGTTAATCATTGCATTTTAATCCTTTTATTAAACGTTTATATCGCAACAAGCCAAGGGTGGGGCTGGGATCCTAGGGTTGGCAACAAATGATTTTAGCCCGCCTTTTGGCTTTTATCTTACCTGTCGATATGATTAGGCCAAGGGTCAGTACTTTGGTCACTGTCTTTCTTTTCAACAGACGGCCCCCAAGATAATTACTTTAATTAGCTCGTTGCATGGAATTAATTTTATTTAGATATTATTGAACTTATTTGTTTATGGTCACTCATCAAGGATGGGTTTTCAAAGTTTTTATTAAAAATTGAATGATTTAAAATTTTTATAATCTTATTCAAATGAAAATCGAATTGAATCGAATTGTCCAAGTGAACTAAAATTTTAAAAAAATATTTGATTTTATTGACCCAAAATTAAATGATCCAAAGTTTTTATAATTTTATTTGAGCTTTTGTAAAAGAATAAAAGTACAAGATTGGTTTTATTATCCAAAATTGAGTAAACTTTAACTATCCGAAAACTTGTAACAATATCTGAACCAAATCGAACAGAAACGTTAGGATATTAAAACCTTAATATCCGAACCAAACTGAACCGTTTGCACTCCTAACCATTATAGTTAAAGATAAGTGGGTTATCGTTGGTTGCCTGGTTGTGATTATTGTCCAAAGGTTCCAAGGAAAAATGATCAAGTTTAAGTGATGTTTGAAGATTTGAAGATGACAGATATACAAGTGTTATTTTATTGGAGTTGTTTTTAGTTAGGAAATATGTGATTTTGGAAGACTTATATATGTATGAATATAATTCAAGCTTTGATTATGTTGGAATGTAGGGCATGAACCAAATTAGATGGAACAGTTATTTTGCTAGCTCATCTGCCAACTATTTGCTTCCTTGTACCGCAATGCAAATAGATTCTTTGGGGTTTGCAACAGCTAAACAAGAAATGATGATGCATGCAAAGGAAAAATTAAAGAAAAAAAAGCCTAATCAAACGGCTTAAAAAGATACCACGTACACTACGTAAACCATGACGTCAACCAAAATTTTATAGGCATACAAGAAAATTAAAAAAAAAAATCCCATTAAGTTGGCCTAATGATTAACTTATGTAATATATATATATATAGAACTAAATATAATAATAGATTAATAACCTACAGTCGAATGAAAGATTGTAGTAGTCCTAGCTCTTTTTTCTTTTGGTGGGGGTGTGGGGTCGGTTAAGCTCTTGACTTGCCAAAATAATGGTAAATTTGCCATGTCAAATCTCAAAAAACAATGGAGATTAATTAATCACAGGGCCAATCAAGGATTAGTTACATAATATGCAAATTCCAAAAATAGTATTTCCAATAATTACAAAAACCAAAATGAAAGAGAGTTGGAAAGTAAGATAATTGAAGTGTGACAAATGGCGAAAAAAAATGGAGTATTAAGGCGGTGGAGATGAGCTCAGTTGGAGGTTAAGACAAAAGCTACCCATTATCGGTTGAGCTTTAAGACAATTAGACAAACACAGATGACGCAGCATCGGGCATACGCATATCGTCGGCTGCCAAGTGTGGGCACAAATATATAGTGCTTGTTTAAGGCCCTTCGACTTGGGCCGTCGGATTTCCTCGTCACAAAACTACTCAACTAGCTAGCTATATGTTCACAGGCGCTAGTTACGTGCATCCTCCTTTTTCCTTCTTTTTCCCAGTGCCCTAGCACCGTCCAAGTAACAGATCAGTCAACACATGACGTGTGAGAGGCTGGTCGATCGGTTCTTTTTACGCAATGTTACAAGCTAGTTCGTCTTCTCAACTAACAAGCAACTTATTTAGAATAAATGTGATTTCGGACTCTTACGTATCTTTCTTTCACACAAGAGACTGCAGCTATTTGCCAAACCATTAAACAAAAAAAGCCATGGATATTGGGCCATTATGGGTTCCAAGTATATTCATAAACTTCATAGAACTATTCGTACATTTGCTATGAACCTCCTGATGGCTACACGTTAAAGTTAATACTGATGGTGCAGCTCAGGGGAATCCAGGTAAGGCAGGAGCTGGGGGTCTCATCCGAGATGAATGTGGCAAACTGGATTTGTGGTTTTGCTAGAGACGTTGGTGTTTGTGTGATGGCTAAATTATGGGGAGTGTATGATTGATTAGCTTTAGCTTTAAGTAAAGGTTTCACAAAAATCATTTTGGAAATTGATTTCGAAGTTCTTTTTGAGTTCCTTACTGCTGGGTGTTTATAGTTGTCGTCATCATTATGTTATTGTCAACATGTGCAGCTCATGCTCAACATAAAGCTTGTAAAATATTTTAGGGAAGGAAATCAGTGGATGAAATAGGTTTTTCGTTAACTACTAATATCGTGGGTTTACCAAAAACAAGGGAAAAAGAGAAATAGAAAAAGGAGTGGCCCGCTGGCTGAAGCCCATTTATTCTTTCAGCTTGCCCCACTTAAAACCATAAATTTTGTCCCGTTTTGGCACTTTTCTTCTCAGTTTCCTGGAAAAGGCCTCACTCGTAGTCTTGAAAGAGGCGACAAAGTGCTGGCCAATAAGCAATGAACAATTCACACTGATTTTTGCGTCAAGCCCCTGTCGGTATGATGGACTTTTCAGATACTCCAAAGGTTCCCAAGCCCAACATTTCTTTACTTTTGTTGCCACCTTGAACTTTAAAGGCTGACGCTATTCATTCATAAAACCACTGGGCTCTTTTTGTTGTCCATGAGCTAGAGTCACAAGCCTTCACCGCCATAAAGCTCTACCTCGTTTTGTTTTTTTTTTGGGATGAATTTCTAGAAGATAATAAAAGTCAAGCGCTGACACTGGAAAATTAAAATGTGCAAATTTAAGTAATGATCTTATAGATTTGATTACGTGCAAGTTATTACTATAAAATTATTATAGGGTGAATGGGTGGCGCAATTATAATCATACTTTATAAATCAAACCATGGAAACACTACTGGCTTGCAATGAGTGATCTCCCTTTTTCTAAGGGTGCGTTTAGATGGGGTGATGTTACATTATTTCTGGACATAAGATTATCACCACATTACCTAATAATGTGATATCCTGGTAATATGTACATTTTGTGTTTGATTGAAGAGATGAACATCTTAGATTATCATGTTTGGTTGGTGTGGGAATGTGACATATATGAATAACTATTTTACTAGTTTGCCCCCACTTATATAAAAAATTTTCTAAACTTATATTCTAACTAAATTAACACATTTTAAAACTGTTAAACGAATTTAATAACAAAAAGTAAACATTAACAAAATCAAAAAATAAAAAATTAACAATAAAAATAATAATATAATAAATAAGATTTATAATTGACAAATATATAAAGATACAAATAATCTAAAATTCCTTCAATTAAAATTACCAATTGTTTTTTGTTTAAATATAAATATTGTTAAACTCAAAAAGAATATCATTGTTTGTTGGTATAATGAGAAATAAGTGAGGGTAAAATAGGAAGATTGAAGTCAAAACGGTAGGACATGTAATATAAGTTAAGAGGATAATAGTATTCACATTCCCACCCATATTACCACTTCTGTGGTAATCACATACCTTCTGACATTATTGTCAGAGAAATCAAATGAAGACATATAACTTGACATGATATATATTCCTACGTAACATGTAAGATGTCCCAACCAAACGTCTCCTAATAGTAAAAAATTACAAGCTTACGCCTTCCTTTGGAAGGAATAGGCAGAAACAAAAAAGATTCTAAATTTTATTCTGCCTCTAGCTCTAGCCTGTTCAAATGCTTTACCTTCCCCCTGAAGAAATTAAATTGAATAATTAATTTCCAAGGAGCTGTAGCTTGTAAATAAATTCTTCCTTATAAATTAAGAAAAGAAAATTTTAGTGCCAGCAAAGCAAATGATACTTTGCCATTTGGTATTTAACTATTTTCCAAAACTATATAAAGTCCCCTGCCTCCTCCCAGCGGCACCCTTTCCACAGTAATACTCGCCAGTATTCCAAAAACTTATGTCGGGTGGAAAGGGATCAAACATTCGTGAGAATTTCGAAACTTTCTTCAATGGCTGGCTCATTCGCCAGGAAAACCTCCTGCAGCAACTTGTTGAAGCGCTCAAATCCCCCAATGAACGCCAAATCGAGCAGCTCGAGAGCTTGATCCAAGAAGTGTTGTCTCACTACGAACGGTACTTGGAGGAGAAATCCAGGGCTGCCAAACAAGAAGTGTTCCTTTTTTTCTCTCACCCATGGTTAACTTCTTTCGAGAAGACTCTCCTCTGGATTGGCGGGTTCAAACCCTTCTTACTCTTTAATCTGCTCGCCAACTCAGTGACAGAGTTAACCCCGCAACAACAACAAACCCTGGAGCGAGTCAAATACGAAACTAGGAGAGAGGAGCGAGAGTTGACTGATGCAATGGCGACAATTCAAGAGAGCTTGGCAAGTCCTCCGCTGTGGGACCTGGCTAGGCGTTCCGGGAGACTGATTGATGGCGAGGTGTTGGAGCTTGAGTCGGCCATGGAGACGCTCAAAGCTGGGATGCTAAGGATGCTGGAGAGAGCTGATAAACTCCGACGCTCGACAGTTCAGAAAGTGATTGAGATACTGAGCCCAGTTCAGAAAGTGAAGTTTCTAGCTGCTTCTGGTGAACTTCAGCTCAGTGTAAGGAAATGGGGTTTTTTTAAAGACGAACAGAGAGAAACAGGGCAGGGAGGAACCTGGAGTCCTGTAACCGCAAATTTCTAATTAATTACTACTATTAATTCTAAAAAGTTCTGCTGTCAATTGCTTTGTCTGTATTTGAAATGAAGAATTTTAAAGCCTTCTTTTGTCGTTCAGTTGTTGAATGAGTTTAGGTCTCAGGAGTCAGGACTGGTTCTGTTCTCAAAGATTGATGCCAAGATGATCTGATCTGGGTGCAAATTGTTTCTGTTTATGGCTACCACGACAACAATTTCTGTTCGTTTGGACAAGGATTTTACCTAAATTTTGTTCCTTTTTGAGTCATTATTATGTAATCATAAGCAAATAATCATCCCAACCTACACAGGGAATCAGGGAGATGATGACACCGATGGGAAGTGAAGCAAATTCGTGTTGACGAAGGACCTTCTCGGCTGATGTCGTCGTTGGACTCCACTGCAGCACTTCTAATCTAATAATCTAATAATGGGTTTAAAGAAGAGCCAGAAAAGAAAACGCCTATGGGTCTCCGCTCGCCTCTGCAAGTTGGTGGGCTTACCTCACTAACAAAAGATCAAGAAAAGGAAAAAAAAAATTGGGCCCAATGTGTTTTCAGGTCCAAGGTTTTCCATGACAATGGTTGACGGTTCCCATGTTAGTGTTACCACTTCCCACTCTTATTGGGCATCTTTGATATATTTTCCATTTAAGATAACTCATTTGTATCATTTGGCATCATCACCTCCTTCCGATTTTCTTATTTGAGGAAAAGGTCATATCTATGGTCACACCATCTAAATAAATACCTTATCTATTTCACTTATTAAGATTGAAACTCTTTTAGGTCATGACTCACACATTTTTCCTATTTCTTGAATTTAAGATATTGTCCTCATCTTTGTAGCTTTCCATGAGTTCCTAAACAAGTTAAAATTGTCTTCTTCTCTTTTCATTTTCATTACTTATTACTCTATTCAAATCTTGCGACCTTTTTGTTTTTTCGTTTATAAGAATAAGAGATCAACCTTAAAATGACAGATACATGCATTTATCATTGAATTAAATTTATACTCTGAATGTATTTAAATTTGGATTCTTTTAATCGACAATTGCACAAAAATTAAGGGGCTGTTTGATAAACTGTTGAAAATTTTCAAACTGTTGAAAATGAAAATTTTCAACACTTTACAATTTTAAATATGTTTGATAAATTTTGTAGGCCACAACTTAAATGAATTTTTTCAACAAAAAAGTGTTGAATTTAAAAAGTAGGTAGAGACCTACTTATCATTGAATGGTAAAAAAATTAAATACTTTAAGTTTTAAAAACTTTTCTTTTATATTAAATCACCTTTATTTTAGCTATTAATGATTTCAAAAAAATTTCAACATTTATGGATATCAAACAATTTATTTATATTCAACATTTAATTATCAAACAGTTTTTATACACAAATTCAGTCCTTATTAAATTCAATACTTAAATTTTCAACACTCATTTTTCAACACTTAATTTTTTCAGTTTATCAAACAGCACCTAAGTTAGTCCAAAATTGAACCAATAATTCAAATTCTTAACTAAAACATTCATTCTAGTGGTTGCATGCTTATGACATGGTCAATATATATATATATATATATATATATATATGTACTTTGTAATATTTTTCAAGTCATATCAAACCAACGCACTTTGCTTATTGTGTGTGGGTGACCCATGATGTTTTTGCATAATGGGGTTGAAAATATTGGTTAAATCAATGAGGCACTGGCTAGATACCTTAGGTGGATTTATTTCTATTTGGTTTAATACACAAAATAGCCCTTGAATTGATACAAAGCTATCGTTTTAACCCTTTAACTTTTATTTTAAAATTTTTGACTATCGAACTTTTATTTTATACATAATATAGCGCTTGGTGTTGATGTATTGTAATGAGAAAATTTCACGTGTCAATATATGGATAAGTCACATCAATATCAAGGACTACATTATATACAAAATAAAAGTTTGAGACTCAAAAATTCTAAAATAAAAGTTAGATGGCCAAAACGATAATTTTATACAGATTCGAGAGCTATTTCGTGTATTAAGTCATTTCCATTTTAAATACAAAATTATTGCCATTAACAAACTGATCACGTTGGAAACTTGAAACGCCCAATATATAAAAAGGTTAATTTAAAAAAAAATTCCTTATGGTTTTTGGTTCCATCGATCTCTAGCATAATGGCTGCCACACCTCCAACAACTCCTCTAGATGATATATATTAGAAAATGGATAAAAGAAAAAATATAGTATAATAAATTAATAATAAAGGAAGTTGTAGTAATTTCTTTCCTTTTCATAATTCTCAATTTCAATAAAAATTGGAATTAAATAATTTGAGTCATTGACTAATTGCATTTCTATAACATAGATTAGGCTCTTTACATTTGGGTGCCGAATATTCAAGTCTCTTTCCAATAGAAATTGTATATAAAATATTCAAGTAATTTTCAATAGAAATTGTATATTTTTTAGACCCTTACAATATGGTGGAACATTGAATGTTGACTAAAACTTATAATCGCATTAATAATAACGTAATAGTCAAATTAGAACAGGGACAATATATATATATATATATATATAGATTTATATATATATATATATCTATATATCTATATATAAACATTAACAAGAGTATGTTTACAACAATTTTCTCGGTCAAATATAACTTAATGTAAATGTAATATTCTCTATCCACAAAATATTAATATAAATGAATCCTAATAGGTAAATAAGAGATATCATTCTTCAAAAGAGAGATATATTTGATTAACGTGAAATAAACCCCGAAATCAATAGTCAAATTATACCTCGATTAATTCAGAATTAAATTGCATCCCACTCCAACCAAATAGGAGATTTCTCTCAAACCTATTTTATCTATTACAAAACTTGAACTCTAAATCTTACTTAAGTGAAGAACTAATCAATAAATATGGTCACGAGATCATATAACTAATCAATGTGGAATTAAGTAGTACCTTTTTTTTTCATAAAAAGTTTTAGGATTTGCTTAACCAGTGCCTATGGGTACTGATTAAGCCCAATTAATGATGATAAAAGATAGCCTTAAATTTAGTAAAGAGTAATAATTATTGTCAGAAAATATTTAAATATATCCTTAGATTTATTTGAGGCTAAACTTTATAAATTTGGGGTTAAACTTTGATAAGTTTGTTTATATTTCTTTTCCTAAAACTCTACAATGATATATTTTAAATTTTAAAACTAATCCTTGAAATTAAAATTTTTTTTATTTGGGGTTAAATTTATAAATTTAGGACTAAACTTAGTTAAGAATATTCTTATCCTTAAAAATTTGTAAAAGTGCATAATAAATAAAATCTATAATAATTTCTACTTTTTACATAAAAAAACAAGACAATAAGTAGCTCTTAGGCACCCATTAACAATTTTCAAAGTTTAATTAAGAGATAATTATTTATGGATTTAAGGTGTCAATATTAATTTTTGGGATATGTGTGCGGGCACATTTATGGATAATTATGAGCAGAACTTCAACGTTCAAAGTCGTTATGAATAATTGAATAAGATATTCATATTTCTCTTGATCTAAGACATTGACGTTTCTTCATTGTTGACTACATTTTTTTTTTGCTCTGCAAAATGGTCCCCGGTAGCCTTGGATTAAGCTCCCTCACAAGTCACAAAGACTATCTCGATAAATGATTAGAGTTTTACTGTTTTACCTTTAATGCTCTATAATATAATACTAATATAATATTGGTGCCATAAACCCTGAGGCTGCTCTGAGCAAAGCCAGCATATTGAATGGATCGTTGAAAGAAATTAGACGTTAAAGGGGCCATAGAAACAGACCCCAAAAGTTATTTTCCCCCGCACTTAGAAAGATTCAAAGGTCCTTTTGATATCAGCAAAAGGGAAGAAAAAGCTGAGGCTCCAAAAGTGAAAGTTGGAATGGAAATGGGGTGTTCAAACTTCTTTAATGAAGTGGGTTAATGAGTAGGAAAATTTGATATTATAAACAAAAGATGGAGCAAGCAAGAAGTGATGGGTTGTGACACAACATGCACTTGAGAACCAATTTGTTTATAATTTAAGATTAGAAGCTGCCAAAATGAAATGGACCCATGAAAATGTGTAAATGGAGGCCATGCGCAGTCAACAGTAGTCGGTAGAAGGAGAGAGAGAGTAATGGAAATTGGAGAAGCCGATCTGGTTCTGATTCTGATCCTTTAATGGATTGGGAGACAGGTGAAAGTGTGGCAAAATGTGAAAATGAATTGGACCTTTTGCCTTTCTAGCCAGCTTTTGAGTTGTGATAATTGGTGTTCTTGTTTCTCCTTAAAAGGACAGATGATTAAATATATTGCTGGATAGATATAATTTCTGAGTGGTCATCTTGGTATTTTGTGCTTTCCCCTTTCTTAATTCTTCCTTTTCTTTTTCTTAAGGGAATCTAAATAGATACTACCTGTTTCTTGATTGTCAAATATATTCCCTGTTTTAATTAGTACTAATTGCTGATCTCTCTGCTTGGTTTTGCTGGCAGTTTTTGGCTTGATTGAAGAGTGGAATCTGAATGATCATTAATATTCTCTCAGGTGCAATAAATGGAGGTTTCATGGTTTCTTTCCTCACATCTCACATGGAAACTTTTCCTGCATCAGCAATTATTGGTTATTGCTCTTTATGCATGCTTTGTTCCACCAAAAACTGTGTTCTGAGGATCACACATTAATGATACAAATTCTAATAATATTATCTATGAAAATTAATGTGAAGATCCACCCATAATCTGTAAGATACTGTCCATTTCAACCCAAAAGATTTCAGACTTTTGCCTCACAGATATAAATGCTAATCTCTACATAGTTAAGATTTGGGAACACATCATTGCAGATGTACTGACAAAGACGGATGACGGATGCTTCTGCCGCTAGTTGTCTCCTTCCAACTAGGGATGTTTTCTTACATTATTGCATCCTCCTGAAACAGAGATTCAAGCTAAGTGGTTTAGCTGATGATATGTGATCTGTTAGCTGTGGATTACTCTCTCTATCAATATTTCGATGTTCACATCATTATTAAATGAACCTGTTTCTTTATATATTCATCTGATGACAACTTTAGACAACTCCCTAAATAAGTCAATTTGTTTTACGTCGAATGCTTGTATCTCTTTCGTTATAATATACAAGCATATGGCAAGACGTTAAATTAAGCTGTCCATTTTCAATCTTAAATTTCTTTGACTAGCACCGCTCTTAGTGATTTAAAGAAAAGATAGTCACTTGAATTGTCAATAAGGATGAGTAGTAGTTCTAGTTTGAATACCTTTTTGTTCCAAAAATTCAAAGATTTCCTTGAGAGATGAATGACTGTCCCCTCCATCATTTGGCGGTGCCTGTTCCCAAGTCGCAGAGCCATTCACATCTTTGGGTACCCCACAAAGAGTCTAACCAGTTGACCCAGTCGTCCCTAATTCCCTGTTCAAAACGCTGTTTCCTGCTAGTCTTTTCTGTGCCTGGTGCCACATATATTTAATCTTTTGTCATGGCAATTGGCAATGGGCAAATCAAAGAAGAGACAGAACAGCAGTCTTTCAACAAGTTTAAAATGGCATTTGTCGCTCAAACTCAGTAAAATCATTCTCAATAAGTCCCACCGCCGGTCTCTTCAAGAATAGAGGAAACCGAACAATCCGGCAACATTGACATATACCTTCCAAGAAATCCATTTTCGTTTCTCCAGTTTTCACTCCCTCTGTGATCACTCATCACTCTAGTCAATAGCTAGCAGTTAGCACTTATTATTGAACTCTACATTATTGACACAGTTAAAGCAACAGCAAGGTAAGACAAAAGACAAGCTGCCTCTGTAAATTAAGGAAAAAGATACTACTTTAGGATAAGGTAGGATTAGGAAACATTTTAAACCTTAGTGCCAAGTGACTTAATAAGACACAATCAATTAGCAAAGGGACATAGCTTGGCTAAAGGGCCTCTGATGATAAGAGTTTTGACTAGTTAGGCTTAGGCTTCCTTCGATAATTATGTGTGGTGCGAAAAATCACCTTTTATGGGTTTTCCACCGTAAAAGAGTTAACAAAGGAATTTTTAAGCTGTTGTGAGATTGTCCTGGTTAACTAAGGGTAACTTTTTTTCACTAACAAGGAAAAGATGCAATGAGCTACTGCTTAAGCTGTGACTATCAATCCCAATGTTAGGACTGTTTTTTCCTCATCATGCATGGAGTTTTGGCAAAGGAAGTCTTAGTAATAATGATATTAAAAAGGCAAAAGCAGCACAGGACAAAAGAAAACAAGGCTAGCGCCCATAGGCCATTGGTAACAAGGAAGAAGAAGACCGGAGTTTGAAAAATTCGTGATAAATTATATAACATTAATCTGGCAGTTTCTTATTAGTCTAAGACTCTGAGCCCACAACATCCCTGATAATTATCTAGGCAATTGACGAAGAAAAATGGAACTTGGATTCCTCCCTTTCTTTTAGTACTACTCATTATTTTCTCATTTTCATGGGTACCCTTTGAACTGTTATTTCTTGCTTTCCTCTCCTTGGGGACGGCCCATCTGCCCATCATCCATACTCCTCAGAACAATTCATTCATTCATTCATTCATTCATTCATAGTGGTTCCAACAGTTTTCACAAGGCAAAACCAAACTGATCTATATTTTCTCTGGATATGCTGGATTGAGTATTAATATGACAAAAATTGGCTGAGCTTAGAATCCTAAATCCGATTCCTATTTGGGTTTGCGAAGTAAAAATGTCGTAAAAGTTCATTAATCTAGCAAACCAATTTCACGAGAATCATGACTTGAATTGATGGCTCTAAAAATTTAATTATACGAGATTCCAATAACTCTGACGAAGAAATAAATCCAAATGGAAACCGAAGAAACCATATTCCAATGGCCACCCTCTTGGTTGACGAAAGATTTGTAGCATCATTCTGTGTCTTGAACATGGAAGAAACAAAGAACATCTCTAAGAAAAGTGAAAACCAAATCTAATTCACGTTCGGAGAATAGCAACCAGAATCAATCAATCAACCGAATCAAAGTGGGGCAGCAAATTATCAAGAGCCTGCATGTGAAACTTAAAACATTAATCCCATGTATGGATAGCTTATGGATTATGTATATGATGTTATCATAAAGGAATAAAAAGTTTAACGAAAATTTGAGAACCATTTTTCTAACTTTTAGAAAATTGGAAATAAAATTGCATCTAGATGTTATACTCTCTAGATTCTTGCAGTATAGAAAAACTAAAAGGATATAGCTAGATTTTAACATCAATCTTAATTAAGTGGTCGATCCTAAATGAGCCACTGAGATAACCGGGTATGTATGCATATGATGATATCATTCTTTATTTATAATTTTCTTGACTCTCAACCAAATAATATATTCATCTAATAAGCTTTTAATTAAAAATTATTTGCTGCACCAGACTAATTGTTTGTCTTATTTTTGAGGACTAGCTAGCTCATGATTCCCTTGTGCTGTTATCTTATAAAAATTTTATATGCTTGTCCTCTTGGGGGATACCAACCATGATTCGACCAACTGCCATAAGAATATATATATATATATATAACAAGAGAAGGTTAATTAATTAATTAATTAAAATCTCTCATCACAACAATGCCCTATTCAAACTCGATAGTAGTTGTTAATTTAATAGAGATTAAATAAACCCCTCATATATATTATTAATTACTGTATTAATATTGTTTACTTACATTTTCTATGGTAAATTCTCTAATTGGTGTGGCCTACCAGCTCAGGCCTTAGCTCCACTAGTCATTACCAAGTCTAGCTACGAGAATTATGTGTACCTAGTGGTTTAAATATTTTAAAAATAAATAATCGATACTTGTCAAAGAGAAATTAGATGAAAGTAGCTTAGGAATTGAAAAAGAAGTTCCAATCTTAATCATCACTTTAATAGTCCCTCTTTTATTATAAAGTGGGTAAAATGAAAACGCAATGTCCATCTTAATTTGGTAAAACAACCAAAGGAAAGCTCATTCTATATCAGCGACCGAACTTCCACAACAAGACAAAGGTAATGTTTCTCCATATACACACATTGTCCTCTTGCTCTTTTCTCCTTCAATAAACTGAGTTCTCAGCTTTCATCAACGGCTTTTTTGTTAAAAGGCTAAAAAGAAGAAACTATTACTTTATATAAAAGCGATGGAAATGAAAACTTTTGCGGTCCAATATGAAAAAAGTTTAGACGAAAATATCTCATTGGCTTTATTAATTAATGCAAAATGTTCTTGCATGCTGTATATACTTTAGCTTAATTTGTTGCTTCTGTCATCTCGTCTTTTGTTTTTGTTTCAAATGTTTTTTGACCGAGGGGAAACAATCATACACTTATTGAATCAAATGGCTAAATACATTGGATTGATAACAAATTACAGGATAATAACAATGAAAAATGAAAACCCATGTCTTTCTTCTTTTTTTTTTTATACCTAGTATATAGGGAAATGGATTTCCAACATAAATTTTAACTCCTAACCATGGAATTAGATATTGATATCCATATCGATATCGCACCCTCAAAATTATAGATATATCGACGGATATATTGCTAAAAATATCGATATCGCAAAAAAGTGATAAAAAATTATAAAAAATATGAATATTTATAGTAAACGTTAGAATTTTGAAATGAAATTTCATTGTATGTTTATTTTCATATTTTTACATATTTTATGGTCATAATATCTTAATTAAAATATATTTAGATGTGTGATTAATGTATTGATAAATATTTAAATCGGTAAAAATATATGAAATATAATTAAAAAGAGATAACCAAGCATATTTGTGAAATATTTATATCCAACAACATCAAATATTACAAAGTTTAACTGATATTACAAAGTTTCTAATATCATTTAATACCATGTTGAGTTTCTTAGAGACTCAAAAGTATTAACCTGACTTCCATCGGTAGGTTGAATATAGCAGCAATATTCATGCCATGTCATGGTATTTCTATAATTATTCACATAATTGTGAATATGGGCATAATAATCAGTTGTACTAGCTATCAGAAGATTTTCAAGGCGAGGAAAGTGACCATAATTCACCTGTAATTATGCTTATTGATCATCATAAAAAGTTTGTTGTTCATGGGAATAATCTGACGGATACTGACTTGATGAATATGATGCTCCATAATTATATTCCCCATATCTATCATCAGTTCAATTTCTAAAATTTGATTCCATTGGTGCATTATAATTGACTGAACTTTGTTTTGTATGCTCATGAAACCAAAATAATCAGCAAGATTACCCATAGTTCTTTTCCCCTCTTTTCCTTTAGCTCCATACCCAACTTTACGAGACCTATGGTCATCATCTTGTGTAGCATGTGTAAAAGTTGCCTCACAGGTAAAAAGACTCAATGGTCTATAATGATCACCGCCATATGAAAAATCATACCTTGGACCATATTCTATAGCTTTTTCTCCACCCCCACCTTGAGTCTCTGTTGTTGTAGTCCTTTCGCTACTTTTTTCCATCATCATCATCATCACCATCATCATCATCATCATCATCTTGATTCATTAAGTGACCTTCGAATCTAGGTGCAGGCTCGATGGTTTCATCTGATGAAGAAACTAAGCCAACCTCTTCGAACGTTACTTTATCAACATCAATCCCAAATGCTTAAGCACGACTGCTGATCTTAGTATTAGGCTTCATATTACGGCCATCTAAATGTGCAAGCCTAATCCATTGAAAAAGAGGATATTCATCTTCATCACCAATTTCAACAGTAACATCAAAACGATTCAATGGGTCTAGCACTGACATCTCATCTTGTACAGTTTCCATATCTCTAACTCCTAATTTCATGTTATAGTAACAATACACGAGATTTTGTAGAGTTTTATGGGCTAATAGATTTTGTTGCTTTGTGTGGATTAAAGCATAACAAAAAAATATATACAATAATTTATAAAGTGCTATAGTATTTTCTACTTCCCAAGTTACTATTTAAGTTTAATGTTGCATTATCCCTAAAAAAAAAATTTAATGTTGCATTAACTAAGTTTTTGCCATTAAGTAATTACAAGCCAAATACACGATGTAATAAAAAGATATCCCTATTTATATTTTAAGAATAAGCAAAATGTCCAAGTGTGGAGTGCCTTTTTTAGTATTTAGGACATCAACTTTGAATTTTACTTAAGTGAATTTTGCAATATAAGAAAGCGATTGAATTTGACACTTAGGTCTGAGCCTTTTGTTTCCACCATAGGCTAAACAATTTTCCATTTGAGTCGAGTACCTAAGTATTTCAAATTGGTTTACCATTTGGACTGGATTATAAAATTGAACTAGACATTTTAACAGATATTTAAAATATCGCAATATATATAGAGGATAGATGAATATATCGACGGATATCCTGTGGTTTGAATACCACCGGAAAAATATCGCAATATCGATATCGATTATGAATATATCGATGGATATATCGATGTATCAACGGATATTGAATTCCATGCTCCTAACCAACTCGACTAGTATTGGTTAAGTGAAACAGGTTTGGTAGACTACAGACTACGGTGGTAATTAAAAAAGTGATTCAACTCAAAATGGGAAAAGGAAAACGGTATGGTGGAAATAATTTTAATTTGGCTTAATACACAATTTAGTTCATAAATTATATAAAAATGGATAGATTGGTCCTTAAATTTTTATTTGAGATAAATTAGTCCATAAACTTTTATTTTTGAAACACATAAATCATTGAAAAATTGAAAACCATTTCATTTATTTTCTAACATTGATATAATAAAAGCCATGGTTCTTAATTTTTTACAGTTTCCATAAAGTTTCTATAATTAAGGGGCTTATGTGTCTCAAAATAAAAATTTATAGACTAATTTATCTCAATTAAAAATTCACAAACCAATTTTTTTGGTAGAGTTTATGAATCAAATTGGATATTAACTTATTTTAATTTGGTCAAATTTATATTCAGTCCCTCTACTATATGAAAAGTGTGAATTCAGTCCCTCTACTTTAATTTGATCAAATTGAGTCCTTCCACTTTTATTTATTATCAATTTTAGTCCAATTACTAACGGTATTAAATTTTCACAGTTAACTATGTTGATGTGGCATTGACTATATTAACGCAATATTAACTATATTAACGTGACGTTTACTTTGATGACATTTCTCTAAACAAATATTAAAACTTTTTATGTGACTTTTTTTTGTCACATTGAATACCTTTCGATAATGATTATAAAATTTCTCATTGAAAAATAAGAAATTAAACATTTAAAACTAAAATAAAAAATGAGCTATTGAAACGAAAAATCTGTTATGTAGTAAAAAAAATCACATAAAATTTTTTTAGTTTTTTTTTTTAAAGTATATGTCATCATAATTAACGGTAAATATTAACACAGTTAGTAATTGTATTGAAATCGATAATAAATAAAAATAAAAGACTCAATTTGACAAAAAATAAAAGTAGAATGAGTAAGGGATTCAATTTGATCCAATCGAAGTAGAACAATTAAATTTACACTTTCATTATAATTATAATAGAGGAACTAATTACAATTTGACCTTTCAATTTGATTAGAACCCAGTAATTGTTGGACCGGGCCCGGGGAGCTTTGACTGTGCCCCAATCAAGCCCCGTGATTAATGACAAAGTATGGGTGTTTTTGCTTGGAGGGCACCTGACCTTCTAGATCTGATATGGGGCACACCGCATGAACTTTTCATTTGGTAAAACAAGTTTGGACTTTTTTAGTGAAGAATAAAAATTTAAATTAAAAATCTGCCCTCAAAATTCGTACTCTTGGTTAGGTCTTGGGATTACAAACACTGTACTACAACTTTACAAGGAAAAAGAAAATTGAAAAAGAGAAAAAAGCAAAACATGCTCCTTGCCATTAAACATGTTCATGGCGTCTAATTATTAGACTTTGTTGGAAAATTAAGAGACCAATATTGAGAGTTCATACTCTTCAAAACACGAAGTATAAAAGGAAAGTAATTTTTCTTTTGTTAAGATTTGATTTAAGGGGTGTCGGGTTAGGATAGAAAATTTATATTCAAAAAAAATATTTTTAGGTTTAATGCATTTTTTAATTAAATTGGAAAAATTATAATAATTATTATATCAAATATTTAGGAATGATTAAAATAATTTTAATAGATAAACTCGCGTTCTATATAAGTTATTGTCAATGTTCAAGGCGTAATTAGTAAATTAATATTGTTTCTATAATCATAATCACTCGATTTTGGTAAAAGAAAGATTTCGTCCCAAAACTCAATAAGTAATTTGTTCGTTACCAGCAATAAAACGACCGCGTTTGAAGGGGAGAATGTCCCATCAATGATTTCGAGGGACATTCAAGGTATCAAAATCAGAAAAGTGGGTTAAAATCAGGAAATCTTCTTCGAAACAGCGACCTTTGATTGATTATCCATTACAAGAGTTAACAGATCAGATCACGGTATTGACAGATGGCATGGCAGTGATGAGGATGTAAATTCCACGCGCGTTAAAAGGAGCGTCTCAGATATCCTATCTCTCTCGAACTAAACGTTATCCACGTGGGTTTTTTAAGACCCCAACAGCCGACAAAAAAAAATTGATATAGTAAAGTCAACGTCGGCGGCTTGACGAAATTCCGTGCTTCTTCCACTCTCTTTCGCCAGGCTCCACCACACCACACCACCAGATACCAACCACAATAAACCCACCATCGACACTCCCTGTTTTGCTAAGTGCAATCTGCAACGGGTGGCTTGATTTTCCCGGAGACAATTTCCTTTGTTTCCATCGCCGCAAATTGCATTTCCACAAGTCGTAGAGGATCACAGACTGATGAAGACTTCACGATTCACGTCCACACACTGTTCACTTTCCACCCAAAAGTGAAAGCTTAATTACCCTTTTCCCGTTCTCATTCTCCCGTCAACAAGACAATGATTTTTACACACCCATTGATCCTTTCTTGCCCAACTCTTTTGTTGGCATCCATCATTTTACCATGAGTTTTGAGGATTTTTCATACAAACCAGAACTTTTGCAAATTAGAAGATGAATCAGAAGATAAAATCATCCCATTAAAAATAAAGGAGATTTGAATCACTTGATCAAATGTTTAGGTCATTTATTATAAGTTTCCATCCGTTGAATGCTCAAAAATTTTCACCCGAGTCTTCTCAGATGTCAAACTGACTGCTGCTCCATGGCTGCTTCTTTACTGTCATCATTAACAGGGTGGGGCACCCCATTGGTACACAGCTTTGGAGATAAGGTCAGACCAAATCCTTGCAATAGAAATAAACAAAGCCAGCGGTGCCTCTTGTTTCCGTGCAATTAAAAAAATAGTATTGCTTACAGGCTTATAGCTAAAATAATAAATAAATGAAAAACAAATATAGAAGCTAAAAAAACTCTGTTTTTGTCCAAACAAATGTGCTTTTGCCATTCATTTTAGATTTTACTACAGAACAATGACCGTTATAACAGAAAAATGAAAAAGAAAGCCCCCCGTAATAACTCCCTCCAATAAAAGGACAAATTCCCTTCCTAGGCTAAGCTGCCGGGGACATTTCTCTTTCCTTGTTCTTCACAGTGTTTGCATAGTAAGGCATTAGGAAAATTAATGTGAACGCTCGCCCGCCCGCCACCTTTATAGAAATGCCACTACGTTGAGTCCACTCTTCTTCTTGTTCTTCTCTTCTTCTGTCAGGGAACCCTTCAAGGAAAGTCATTCCTTTCTTTACTCTGTTTTCAACCTTTCCGGTATGTCAAACGCCTCTTCCTACCAGCAAATCTTTGTCTCTTTCTTATGTCTCTTCTTGTTCTGTTTTTCCTTACCTTGCTGTGTAGAATCTGATGAACTACAAATATTGTTGAACCTGAAGTCTGCTCTTAATAAATCAAGCAACCCCAATGTTCTTGATTCATGGGACCCTGCTGCAAATTCTGTTTGTAACTTCAATGGAATCACTTGCAACGCACAAGGGTCGGTTAAGGAAATTGTGCTTTCAAGCCAGGAGCTTACAGGTGTTCTTCCTTTGGATTCGATATGCCAGCTTCAATCCTTGGATAAGCTTTCCTTGGGGTACAATTTATTGTATGGTGCAATCACGGACGACTTGAAAAGTTGTGTAAAGCTTCAGTATTTGGATCTTGGGAACAATTTGTTTACCGGTCCATTTCCAGATATATCCGCTCTCAGCGAATTGCAGTACCTTTATTTGAATGGCAGCGGATTTTCTGGTACTTTTCCATGGAATTCGCTTGAAAACATGACCAGTCTTGCTGCTTTGAGCCTGGGGGACAACCCTTTTGACCCAACTCCGTTTCCTGATCAGATTCTGCAGCTAAAGAACCTGAATTGGCTTTATTTGGCGAATTGCAGCCTTCAAGGGAAGATTCCTCCGGGAATTGGAGATCTCCCCGAGCTTATTGAATTAGAGCTCCAATTTAATAAGTTATCTGGAGAAATTCCGGCGGAAATTGGAAAGCTTCACAAACTCTGGCAGCTTGAGCTTTATAGCAATCAATTGACGGGAAAACTTCCCGTTGGATTGAGAAATCTGACAAACCTCCAATTTTTCGATGCCTCAGGCAACAACCTTGAAGGAGATATCTCGGAAGTGAGGTTTTTGACCAACCTGATAAGCCTGCAACTATTTGACAACCAGTTTACCGGTGAAGTACCACCCGAGTTGGGTGAATTCAAAAACTTGGTGAATCTCTCTCTCTACACCAACATGTTGACTGGTCCTCTGCCCCAAAAGCTTGGTTCTTGGTCTAACTTCGACTACATCGATGTATCAGAGAATTTCTTGACTGGTCCAATTCCTCCAGACATGTGCAAGAAAGGAACCATGAGAGGGCTTCTTATGCTTCAGAATAAATTCACCGGTGAAATTCCGGCGACTTACGCAAACTGCACCACTTTGTTGCGGTTTAGAGTCACGAACAACTCGCTTACAGGCACAGTCCCGGCTGGAATATGGGGATTACCAAAAGTGAATATAATTGACATTTCCTTCAATCAATTTGAAGGTCCAATTACATCTAATATCAGAAATGCAAGGCAGATGGGGATATTGTCAGCAAAACACAATCAGTTATCAGGTGAGTTGCCAGAAGAGGTTTCAGAAGCTACATCTTTGGTTAGAATTGAGCTGAATAACAATCAGATTTCCGGGAAAGTCCCTGATGGAATTGGGGAACTGAAAATATTGAACAGCTTTAAATTGCAGAACAACAAGTTATCTGGTTCGATACCAGACTCGTTGGGTTCTTGTGCTGCACTCACCGACATAAACATGGCCTATAATTCTCTTTCTGGAAAAATTCCATCATCTTTAGGATCTTTGCAGACATTAAATTTTCTCAATTTATCCTGGAATGAACTTTCCGGTAGAATTCCAGAGAGTTTGTCATCTCTCAAGCTCAGCCTTTTTGATCTATCTTACAATAGGCTAAGTGGTCCTATACCGCAGTCTCTCTCCATTGAAGCATATAATGGTAGCTTGGCCGGAAACTCTGGACTTTGCAGTGCAACTATCAAATCTTTCAAGCAATGTCCACCAGATACCGGCTTGTCTAAAGATGTCCGAACGCTTATACTTTGTTTGGCAATAGGTGCAGTCATCTTGCTTGCTTCGCTTGGATGTTTCTTATATTTAAGGAGGACAGAGAAAGATCACGACCGTTCATTGAAGGAAGAATCTTGGGATGTTAACCCTTTCCATGTCTTAACCTTCACAGAAGACGAGATTCTTGATTCCATCAAGCAAGAGAATCTGATTGGAAAAGGAGGATCAGGGAATGTCTACAAGGTCATGGTTTCTAATGGTGTGGAACTTGCTGTCAAGCACTTATGGAACACAGATTCTAATGGCCGCAAAAAGAGCCGGAGTACTACCCCAATCCTCAGCAAACGTTCTGGTAAAGTAAAGGAATTCGACGCGGAGGTTCAGACATTGAGCTCAATAAGGCATGTCAATGTGGTGAAACTTTTCTGCAGCATTACTAGCGAAGACTCAAGCTTGTTGGTGTACGAGTACATGCCTAATGGGAGCTTGTGGGATCGGTTGCATACAAGTAGGAAAATGGAGCTTGATTGGGACACAAGGTATGAAATTGCAGTTGGTGCAGCTAAAGGTTTAGAGTACCTTCATCATGGACTAGAAAGGCCAGTGATCCACCGCGATGTCAAATCTAGTAACATATTACTCGATGAGTTCTTGAAGCCTAGAATTGCTGATTTCGGACTTGCTAAGATTGTTCAGGTCAGTGGTGGTAAAGACTCCACCCATGTCATTGCAGGCACCCCTGGCTACATAGCTCCTGGTAAGTTAAATCCTTTTACTGTTTACCCTTTCAACTTTCAAGTTCCCTGTCAGCAAATCATGGTGGAATATTTATCTTAAGAATCCAAATAGAATCTGTTTGTTAATAGCATAATTAATGTTAATTTTTCTGCAGAATATGGATACACCTACAAAGTCAACGAGAAGAGCGATGTGTATAGTTTTGGAGTGGTGTTAATGGAGCTGGTCAGTGGGAAGAGACCGATCGAGCCGGAGTATGGAGATAATAAGGACATAGTGAGTTGGGTCAGCAGCAAAATAAAGACCAAAGAGAGTGTTTTAAGTATAGTGGATCCGAGGATTCCAGATGCCTTGAAAGAAGAAGCTATCAAGGTGTTGAGAATTGCCATTTTGTGCACGACCACTCTGCCGACACTCAGACCCACCATGCGCACCGTCGTTCATATGCTGGAAGAGGCGGAACCATGCAAATTGGTCGGCATCGTCATTACCAAAGACGGTGACCACAAGAAAAGGGAACCAATGGGTTCTGTCGGTGATCAGAAGTTCAATCTACAATTATAATAAATCCTGTAACATTGTAACATTGGACTAGCAATTTTGTAACATATAATTAGGTATTTGATGATCAGCTGCGATCAGTTGTAAAGTATCAGATAGAGCCTGTAGGCCTCTATGGTTTGTAATCTGTATAAACTCTTAATTTTAGCACAAATAACTTTCCATGGCGGAGGATTATCCGCATGGAAAACTTGTAGGTGGTTACCTAGCTAGTTTTGGAAGTGAATGTACCAGGCATGAAATGCCAATTTCTTCAGAAATAAGTCCCGGCCGCTATAATAAGGATTAATGTTACAACAAGTTAATAATCTTGTGAAATCATTGGTCTGAATCGGTGTTGGAAACTGAAATGGACCCTTGTTCTGCTCTGCAACAATTTTATATCATTACAAGCCAATGACAATGCCATCAAACAGACTCCAGAGAACAGGGATTCATCAGATGTTGCGTCCACGCCAAAAATCTAATGAAAAATGTTGTAAAGTCAAGTCAACAGAAAGCAATTTCGTATGGCAAGAACTTTTAGCTGACCAATCAAGCAAAGAGCAAAGTTAATTAATCTTAAAGCCTAAGATATTTATTCAAGGCTCTCTGTCTCTCTCCTATGTTTAGATTCTAACAATGGCAAACAAGTAGGTATTTGATCACTTGGCAAATGGAGAAGCACAACTTAGTATTACAATTTATTGAGCACTAATCTAACTGAAAGTCATCTATCTTATCCATTTAAAATGAAAATTGAGACAAATATGCCCAAATAATTATAAATCCCAAAGTTGAATTTGTTTATATTGGCTTGTTTATTATATTTAGTTAAATATTAAAAACTCATTACTACAAAACACTAAAAATTAAACAGGCCATATAAATATGTATATATATATATATATATATATATATACACACACACTTATATAATTAGGTTTTGAGCATGGCATTGGGTTTCGATTGAAACCTCCAAAAGACCAAAACCAACCTAAACCTTACAATAAGATAATGATAAGATGATTCTTATTAAAATTAGTGCGAATTGGACATCCTGCTAAACTATACTCATCCCCATCTCGATCAACAAACAGAATAGAGGTTTCAAGTTGCGGTTGAAGATGTCGAATCCCTTTTGTCTCAACCAATCCGGCAAAACAGAAAGAAAAATGATCAAAAGAAGATACAATGGGCAAAACAAAGCGCGGCCCGGTTAATTTAGCAAATGTCATAATGATTAATGAAGAGATAGGTAGGCTCAGCTTGAGTTTTGGATAAGTTAAGACGTCAGGCTCAAGAAAATAAGTGAGCTAAGCCCATTGAGACTTCAGGCTCGAAAATCTAGCCCACAAGCAATGCCGCCAGCAAGGCTGTTTTCGGCTTGAACAATTATCCAAGACGAAGGACTATGGGCCTAATGCCAGAAGACACATAGATAAGAGTTTCTATCTTTTTGTTTTTGAGGTTAAAAAAAAAACAGTTGTGTGTGGAAGTAGTGTATTCTTAATTTTTTTTTTGGTCCGAAAGAAGAGTTATTTATGGCATAGATAATTAAGTAGGGTACAAAATATTGTTTGGGGTAAGATCCCCGAGATTACAGCTAGTAGGATTAGATAGACTGCTTCTAACATTACAAGTCCTGGGAAAAGATATTCCCATTTTATCAGCCATTAAGGCAGTCAAAATACAAGCCGGAGTGTTGTCCAAAATGTTGAAATCAGATTCCATATTAAAGCCGTCCTTTGTCAGCAGATCAGCACAAGTATTTCCCTCCCTATGTGAATGTTCTAGTCTTCTGATATTCAAGAGGTTCATATGGAACCTGCAGTCATTCAAAAGAGCAATGAGTTCATGTTTCGTATCAAAATAATTGTTAATAAGATTAATGGCTACTTGACAATCTGTTTCCACAAATAATATTACTATAGTTATTGTCAACAGCCAACTTCAAACCGTCACGGATTGCCCACAGCTCAGCACATAAGCTAGTAGCAAATCCCACATTTCTTTGGAATCCCTTGATAAAATTTCCAATCTCATCTCTGAAAAGTCCAGCACCTGTAGCCTTGCCAGGATTTGGTTGAGCAGAGCCATCAGTATTTAGTTTGATCCACCCCCTAGGTGGTAGTGTATTCTTAATAGTTAGTTGTAATTTGATCTTTTGCACCATCCTACTAAAATATATGCTGAAACCAGCAGCCACCCTAACTAGGATAACTGGACAGTAGGGCAGCTCATCCTCTTAGACAGGGTTCGAACTCTGATCATATAGGAAAATTTAGATGTAAATACCGCTAGGTTAAAGAGCAAAAACCAATTTAGCATGTCAAATTGGATTGCGAAAGGGAAAATGCTTCAAAAGGGTTGAAAGCAAATATTAAAAGTTGTCCTTGTAAATTATTATATGTTTTAGCTTTTGTTTTGATCGTTTATGCATCAACTTCTTGATTCTGACTTACTTTGGGAAAAAAGTTTATATTCTCTTTTATCATTTTTCTAATCATCAGTCTTAGGTGACTGATATTGATGCCATAGACAATAAAATCAGGAAACTAGCTAGCCCTCCACAATCACAATCCCACGAAAAATCTTTCCATTTTTTTTATAAAAATTTTAAATAAAAGAGTTTGAATTGAAAGAAAAATGGCAAAAAAGAAAAACGAAAAAGGAAAATGAAAAAGCATCGGCAGGTGATAATAATGAACTTATGCCTCTGGATGAATTAGAATTAATTTTAGCTCACTTCTTTTTCAAATATATAAATATAATTAGGCTTTGCTTTTGTAATGAACAATCCATTCTTTCGGTGAACTACAAAGACAATCAAATGGAGAATCAGAGATTAATCAAACAAGTTTAAAGTGCCTAAGAAAGGGGTATTAGGCAGAGCTTCACTATGTCTAGGAGGATTTATTGTCACCCTTCACCAATCAAAATATTAGTGATGAAAAAGTATATAAACTAATATAAATTCATACATAATTATTTACCTATTTCCACTTTGGTTTATGCCTTTTCTGTTACAATTGGCTCTCATGATCCATTTTTTGAATACAAATAATTCCAGTGTTACTCACTTGTAAATTTATTATTAATATTGTTTTTATTTTATTTGCAAAGTTGAAATCCATATTACATTATTTAAAGATCATATGTCAATCACTAAGTCAGATGCTCATGATGCTCATAAATTTTTTAATTACAATGACGAACACGGAACACTTGTGCAATGTAACTTGATAAACACGAGAATGATTACAAATTGACCTATTCTAATTGATAGGAAAACAAATCATAACGCCTCAAGATTGAGAAAATAATTGACCCTTCCAAAAGAATAATCTTATTCTTCTCCCTCTTTATCAAAAGGAGATCATTATACAAATAGGGTGAGGAATAAGATGAGATTTTGTGTTGGGACGCGGCCTGCCGTAGCCTGAACCCAGCTAAATTAAAAAATTGTCTGGTCATTTTTGGCCCTTAATCACAACTTTGGTTTCTTTAGCCATGGAGAAAATGGTTGTCAGTTTCAGCACAAAAAGGCAAGTGGATTTTTTCAAAGGTTTTTATGTGCAATTAGCCTTAGACGCTCTCCGGAATGTGATTAATGAGAGGAAGAAGAATAAAGGGTGGGCAAAGGCAACTTATGAGGGATTGCCAAGTCAGATTTGCAGCAAATTCCCAGCTGCCACATCAACACCAAATGCTTTATGAGAAGTGGGCATCTCTGGCTTTGCTTTGCTCTTCAATCTTCATCATTGAGAGCACCTCTCTAGTCTATCCAACTGAGAGATTCCCAATATCTTCCATTCAGCCACTTATGGGCTTCAAGAAACTCAGCCCATTAGCTTGTTCTCATGAATCTCATCTCCCCACTCTGAAAAAGAAGAAGAAAAAAAAAACCCTTCATCAAGAACAAAAATCCTAAGCTTATCGCCATAATCTTTTATCTCAATGAATATTTCCCACTAACTAACATGATTTACAAGCTTGACAAGCAACATATCCAACTCAATTTCCAAAAATTTGCATCTTTTTTGTAATCTTGTAGTAACTTTTTTTTTTTGGTGAGAATCTTGTAGTAACTTTACATCACATACTGAATTGCTGAAGTATATTTAGCATAGTTGAAGAAGAGGATATCCAAGCAAAACCCATTTTGTAGCCATCCATAACTTAGATTAAATGTTGCTAAGTTTAGTTATTTGTGAACCAAGAATGCCAAGAAAATACTTATAAAAGGTAATACAAGGACAAAAAGACCTGCGGCATCGTTTTCATACCATTTTCCAGCATTTCCCTTTACCTTTTTAATCCTTTCATTCGAATTTTCATGAAACAAAAATGCAAATGGCATGGAAGCTCACTTGAAATTCTTTGGTACTTTAACTTAATCTGATCCAGACAGGCTTCAGTAATGGTGGTCCCCTGAGGATATATACAACAAGCAAAATTGCATTACTGTACTCTTTCTGTACCTTAATTAACTCTACCAAATATCCCTTAAACAATTTTATTTTCCAACATGGTCCCCTGACCACTCATGTACAATGCAAAATTCCCCGGCAAAGATTATTTAATAGAATATATTATTCCCAACTTATCCACCTTTATCCTGGAAACGAATTTTCTAATCCTCAGTGGCCATTACCAGAAAGAAGAAAACATACATATGTTCAAGAAAATGACTAAAATATTAAAATGATTTTGATACACGTGGTGGAAGGTTTAAGTCCAAACTTTGATGCCACCATTTTATTGGCCTAACAAGGTCAACCGAACAATTCATTTGACAACAAATGATTCTGTGCTGGTGTGGTTTTTTCATGTACAAACCAGAGGGTTAGTCTGGTTGGTGAAAATAAGCACTCAACCATGGTGCAGCTAATCGTTGAGAGTGCTATTAAGATTCGAAGTATACTTGTTTGATAGCGTTGTTTCAGAAGAAAACGACGGTGCTTTGCCCAATTGGGTCTATATGTCAACTTGTGTCTCAATCAGGTCACAAAACCAAAAAGAACCAGCATTGAGCAAGGAAAATCTCACATTGGTAATGGTTGAGAATTGGACTGTGACTTACAAGCAAGGACTGTGAAGACCTAGCGCATTCCGGTCCAAAAATCCTTCCATCAACTAATGGCCCCATCCTATGAACAGGAGAAAGACAGAGATCATCATTTATTAGATTTCTATTCTACGATGGGTGAAACTGTTAAAAGATTTGACAAAGTTGTTGTTGTCCAAGTTTTGTCTGTTGGTGCTTGATATAAATACAGGAATCTCACACGCGAGAGACTTCCTGTTGTGTCATGAGACAAAAACAATGACTTTAGCAAATATTTCTTCCAAAAACAAACAGCTAACAGCATATATAGGACCCCATAAAATGGTTTATGTTTTGTATATTAATAGTATTAGTGAACTACGTACGGCATAGAGAATCATATAATATCTGTCATGTAATGCCAGAAATGCAATTTGCTTTTGATTACAAAAATACACGTATCAGAAACATTGTACACATGGTCCTGCTTATACAAAACTAGCATTAGTATATTGATGTAAGTGGCAATATTGGTAGCCTACCTGCAACTTTGTAGAACTTCGGGCTGTGGCCATCCAAGAGAAAGCAGGAGTGATCACATCAAGAGGTCCTGATGGAAAGAGGGAATGGGCTGATCAGGATCATCGTGCAGATTATTCTACTAACATCTAATCTGTGTAAAGTAGTAACATTGATGTTATTCCTCTACATGAGCCAGTGGGGTATAAACATAGAAAAAAAAAATAAAGCTTCTTTATGCAAAAGATACGCACAATACACACACCTCTTTCCATCTTTCTCATACTACAGCGGAACCTGCTTTTTTTTCCATCATCAGAGGCTTATTACTGCTGCACCCAATGTTCCCTTCAATCAGCTCACTTATATACTCTCTTCTCCACCTTCTTCTCTGCAACAACCACCTTAACTTCCGCTTCTTTTTTCTCTTTTTAACAAAAGCTTGATCTTCTCTCTTGTTTTTTTTTTTTGGTTTACTCTTTCCTTCCCTTTTCTATGAAATGGCGCCTAAGGCTGCTTCTGTTGTTCTCTTTCTAGTAGTGTTGCTTAGTTTTATATTCTATTCTTCGCAAGCTATAAGACATGATCAGTTTCATTTCTTCAACATAATGAAAGCTTCTCTATCAGGAAAGGCCTTGTCTGCTTGGAATGAGAGTGAAGGGAAAAGTTTTTGCAATTTCACGGGGGTTAGCTGCAATGATCAAGGTTATGTTGAAACTATTAACCTCTCAGGCTGGTCACTCTCCGGAAATTTCCCAGATGGTGTGTGCTCTTATCTGCCGGCGTTGCGTGTTCTAGATATCAGCCGCAACAATTTCCATGGCAACTTTCCTAATGGCCTCGTTAACTGCTCTCTCTTGGAAGAGTTCAACATGAGTTCTGTATATCTAAGAGCAACACTTCCGGATTTCTCGAGGATGACATCTTTACGTGTACTTGACTTGTCATACAACCTCTTTACAGGTGACTTCCCCATGTCGATAACTAATCTCACCAATCTCGAGGTGCTCTACTTCAATGAAAATGGTGACTTAAACTCATGGCAACTTCCGGAGAACATTTCCAGGCTGACAAAGCTGAAAATTATGGTCTTCACGACTTGCATGTTGTATGGTCGGATCCCAGCATCGATAGGAAACATGACATCACTTATTGATCTTGAACTGAGTGGAAATTTCCTTCAAGGTCAGATTCCAAAGGAGCTTGGGTTGCTCAAACACTTGCAGCAGCTGGAGCTATACTACAACCAACATTTATCCGGGTCAATACCTGAGGAACTGGGAAACCTGACAGAGCTCATAGACTTGGACATATCTGTCAATCGGTTGAGTGGGAGCATTCCAGAGTCAATATGTCGACTTCCCAAACTTAAAGTCATCCAGCTTTATAACAACAGTCTTTCAGGAGAAATCCCCAGTGTTATTGCAGACTCAACAACCTTGACAATACTCTCCCTCTACGGAAATTTCCTATCGGGACAAGTTCCAAAAAATCTGGGGCAGTTATCACCTATGATTGTTCTGGACTTGTCAGAGAACAACCTATCAGGTCCATTGCCAACCGATGTTTGTCGAGGAGGTAAATTGCTGTACTTCCTTGTATTAGATAACAAGTTTTCTGGAAAGTTACCTGATTATGCAAACTGCAAGTCTCTTCTAAGGTTTCGAGTTAGTAATAACCATTTGGTGGGCCCGTTGCCCGAAGGACTTCTAGGTCTTCCTCATGCTTCAATCATTGACTTGGCTGACAATAATTTTACCGGTCCTTTCCCAAATTCCACTGGAAATGCTAGGAATTTATCCGAACTGTTCATGCAGAACAATAAGGTGTCAGGTGTTCTACCTCCTGAAATCTCTCGAGCTATCAATCTGGTGAAGATTGATCTCAGTAACAATCTCCTGTCAGGTTCAATACCTTCAGAAATTGGCAAACTGAAGAATCTGAACTTACTGATGTTGCAAGGCAACAAGCTCAGTTTTTCTATCCCCAGCTCACTTTCTTTGCTGAAATCTCTCAATGTTCTTGATCTATCCAACAATCTCTTGACTGGGAATATCCCAGAAAGTCTCAGTGAATTGTTGCCTACCTCCATCAACTTTTCAAACAATAAGCTTTCTGGTCCAATTCCGCTCAATTTGATCAAAGGAGGGTTGGTGGAAAGCTTTTCAGGCAATCCAGGTCTTTGTGTTCCGGTCCATGTTCAAAATTTCCCCATATGTTCACACACTTACAACCAAAAAAAGCTAAATTCTATGTGGGCAGTCATAATTTCAATCATTGTCATTACTATTGGAGCTCTTCTGTTTTTTAGACATCATTTTAGCAAAAGAAGAGCTATAATGGAAAATGATGAAACCTTGTCTGCATCATTCTTTTCATATGATGTGAAGAGCTTTCATAGAATATGTTTTGACCAACACGAGATCCTGGAAGCAATGGTTGATAAGAACATTGTTGGTCGTGGAGGATCAGGCACAGTGTACAGGATTGAACTGCAAAGTGGAGAGGTTGTTGCAGTGAAGAAGCTGTGGAGTAGAACAGAAAAGGATTATGCTTCAGCAGATCAACTGATTTTGGACAAAGGCTTGAAGACTGAGGTTGAAACTCTAGGAAGCATAAGGCATAAGAATATTGTCAAGCTATATAGTTACTTCTCAAACTTGGATTATAACCTCTTGGTTTATGAGTACATGCCCAATGGGAATCTTTGGGATGCTCTCCATAAAGGATGGATCCATCTGGATTGGCCAATTCGGCACCAAATTGCCCTTGGAGTTGCACAGGGCTTGGCATACCTTCACCATGATCTCTTGCCACCTATTATTCACAGAGACATCAAGACAACCAACATCTTACTGGATGTTGATTACCGACCCAAAGTTGCAGATTTTGGAATAGCCAAAGTTTTGCAAGCTAGAGGAGGAAAAGATTCTACCACCACCGTCATAGCAGGCACCTATAGTTACCTTGCCCCTGGTAAGATTCTGATCCCAAACCAGCTGTTATGATATTATCATTTACTATAATAAGTGTCAAAACGTGCATACTTTAGGGGGCAAAGTGTGTATTAGGCCATATATAACTTTATGCCACTTTGACTTTGAGTTTACATTTTGATCAATATTTTACTGCCCTTTTTAGGACCAGTACGGAGTTTATATGACAATTTATGTATGTAGTTTAGGATCAGTTCTAAATTGTCGTACTAAGTACAAGCGAAACTACACAGTAATAGTCATCAAGGATCATAGTATATGATCCTATGCTTACTGAAATGGAATCCTGTAAGCCACGCCCATCACGATATCATGCATGTTAATTCATATAAATCTAGTTTCATGTTCACTCAAATGTTCAACTAACTTTAATTGATTGCTTTGACAGAATATGCATTTTCAAGTAAAGCAACAACCAAGTGCGACGTCTACAGTTTCGGGGTGGTGTTGATGGAACTAATAACTGGGAAGAAAACGGTGGAGGCAGATTTTGGGGAGAACAAGAATATTGTATATTGGGTTTCAACAAAGCTGGATACAAAGGAAGGAGTTATGGATGTCTTGGACAAACAGTTATCAGGATCATTTAGGGATGAGATGATTCAGGTTCTCAGAACTGCCATGCGTTGTACATGTAGGAATCCATCCCAACGTCCAACCATGAATGAGGTTGTTCAGCTGTTGATTGAAGCAGACCCATCCAGACTAGATTCTTGCAAGTTGTCAAATAAGACCAAAGAAGAATCAAATGTCACAAAAGTAAAGAACCAATCAGAAGTATGATCAGAAGAGTGGTATATGATGGAGTCTTAGGTGAAGTAACATAGCATCTATAAAACAGTAGGGTCTTCTTCCTATAATATTGAGAGACCAATCATAAAGAACAACTTAAGCTTTTTTGTTATTTCCCTTTTTTTTCCCTTGAATTTTGCAGATAAATGGCTTGTACATTCTCTTTCTCTCTCTGTTTTTCTTCCTTTTTTGTTTTGTTTTTAGCTCTTGTAAGGATCTAAGGAATTTAATCACTATAACTGCTAATGGTAACGCACAGCATCTGTATGAAATCATTGCATAGCTTTTGATAGCTTTGTTTTCTCCTCTTTATCTTTGTTCTTTTCTTTTCTTTTCTTTTTTTCTTTTCACCTTTTTCATGAGAGCGATCAAGAGAAAAAGAAGACTTCAAAAAAGCACAACAAGGGTGAAGCGTGAGAAGATGTGATTTGTAATAGGCTTCTTTTTTGCGCTGAACCGAAGTGGGGTTCCTGATTCTGATTATAAAAATGGAGGCATGATTCCCCTGAGTAGGTCCACTCCATTCCAAGCTATTCATCGATCGAGAAGATGAATTAGCTTGATTGATTGAGGAGCATCTTTGTCTCTACATGTGAGTTAGGGACAGACAAGAAAGCAGAACTCTTTATATTTTTCTCTTTTCACTTTCAGATTTCTTCAATTTCATTTCCAATGCAAGTTTTCATTATTTGGTTGAAGTATAAGGCATTGAGGATTCAAAGGCTCCAAAAGCTTTCTTTCACCATAGATAGTGAGCCATGAACATCCACTCACAACTTGAGAAGCACCCTTTATTTATAAATGGTATTTTGAGGGAGAAACAGGAATACAGGATTCCTCCATTTGCCTACTAAAAATTCATCAAATTAATTTAATCCACAAGTTTTCAGCTACTAGACAGCTTTATATTCAAGTTTCCAACTATTGATTAATATTGTCCTGGAACGAAAGAACTTAATTACTATAGCGTCCTTGTATATGTTCTTGGCTTTTGCTGTATAGAATCATTCTATTTTATGAAAATTCATGAATGTTTTGATCCAGACATAACCTAACTGATAATCATACAGCTCCTATACGTCCAAACCCAAGGATCTAACTTATGGAGTACAAATTATTACCTCCCCCAAAAGGATCAACCATAAAAGAACATCAAGAAATTCAATATTCAGAGTACACTGCTATAGTAACAAGAGCATGTACCCCAGACATCATTAGGTAATTTTGCATCAATGAATGCAGAAATGTTATGTGCATATACTCGGCTTTTGAGTTTGTGTTATCTCAACTTTGTGAGTGGTTTGCGGGGTCCCCGTAGAAGAATGAGATTCATGGAGGGGAAAAATATTTTTCTTTTGGGTATGGTGGAGAGTCCATATAGAAAAGTGGAAAGCTATGATCAATGGAATTGTTCTCAACCAAAAAGACAGGGTATCAAAGCAAGCTTGGCCATTCCAATCAAAAGGAAAGAAGGAAAAAAAAGGGATTAAAAAGAAGAAAAGCTTGGCCATGATAAAGAAGCCAGCTGCTTTCCAGGACAAAGATGTCTTCCTCAAGTACAATACAGGAAGCAAAAGATAAAAACACTAGGCACAACACAACAACCAGAGTACATATTCATTCAAATCCAATGACCCTTGAAGTCAAAACTACATCAATTCTTATAAAAAAAATGCAGTTTCTAGAACAACTTAATTTTGCACACAAATTTGGGAAAAAAAGAAGGAAAGAAAGATAGAAAAGTACCTAATGATGACTTTTACTGAATCACATGGCCAATACAGTTATCAACAAGTAGGGGGCCAATGCCTGTTTTTTCACAATGATGAGAGTTGCCGAGTTGAGTTGCCACTCTCCACCTGAAATGATAAAGGAGCGGTAGTAAATTGGTAAGTGTGGGCATGCATATACAATTGACAGCAAAAGTAAAGTAGATGATGATGGGAATGGCTGTTGGAACACAAAAAAAAAGCCACTAATAATTTTATAAAGAAAAGACCGACATGCTGCTAGTAATTATCTGAAAGGCCAAGCCCCTGTTGAAGTGGCTTAACAGGGTTGGCACTTTATAATGTTTTCCATGAGAAAATTGTAGATATCTGACATGGTGACGTATGTATATTAACAACGTTGACAGAGTGGAAGTGTTCACATTGAAAGGAGTTAAGGTTGTCCTGAGGGAGTGGCCCAACCAGGTGAAAGAAACAATGAAGTACTGTTATGTTTTGATCCAAGTATGTATGCTGGCTATTTAGAAAGATCTTGCCTTTGTAACGGGTTACGGAATGAGTTCATTCTTGAATATTTATTGCACAGACAGAAGAACCATTCAGGGTCATCCAAATGTTCCCACTTTTCTTTTCCTTTTTCTTTTAAAATAATGCCAATCAAAAATTTCCAGGTGAGGAAGCAGAAAAGGGTAGGGAAAATAAGAAATGATGGATTTGATAAGAATTAAGAAACATGAAAAAGAAAGCGTCAAGCCCTGAATCAAATACTAAAGCACACTTGGAAACCGATAAAAACCCAAAAAAGGGGGGTAAAAGGAAAATCAGACCTCAAAAGAAAACATCAAACGACAATCACAAATAGGAAATTTTCATTTTGCATGAGATTGTCGTCATGTGTGAATCGTTTTTGAGGAGGCTTCAAGCCTTCAAGAGGGCTTCGTTAGTCCAAATTGAGGGCATGTTGGAAGGACTTTCTTCTTGGGCCGGACAAATAACCCACATTCCTTTTTTCCCCGTTTTCCACATATATGTTATATACCTAAGCTTGAGCCCTGAAGTTTTCAGGCCGAATTGAGCTCTGAAGTTAGAAGGCTAGAAAATTATATCAACCTGGAATTCTTTTTCCTTTTCCCTTTTTTTAATTTTTAATTACGAAAGTTGGGACTCAAAAGTAATAAGAGAGAGTTGCCAAAGATGCACTTTCAATTATTTTCCTTCTTTGTAAGGGTGCCAATTAAGTTGCTAGATGTCTCATCTTACTGTACACTATCTAATTACACAAAAATCCAATAACCCACTTTTTTTTTTTTTCCTAATCAAATTTGATGGTGAAAAGAATGCACCAATGTATCATTGAAATCTAAGGCAACTTTACGATCACTTAAAAGTCAAACAAATTGACTAGCTCTCCATTTGAACAAAATATCAAATCTCGCTTGTAGAATCAAAGATTTACACTAACGCTCATCATTGAAATTAGGGTATGTTGCAGAGAGACAAGGATTGTCTGCTTACCTACACTTTGCGAGAAGGGAACTTTTGTACCATTGCATTAGCTAAGTTAGGTTGCGATCTTGATGGGAGTTTGGAGATTCCAGGGTATCCACCAGAGGAGCTTCTTTCTTTACTTGACTCAGATGCTTGAGAAATAGCTTTCTCCTGTGGTTTTAATTTGGTTAGTCTTAGATCATCCTTTGTAACAGGAAAAAAAAAAAAGAGATAATTTTCCTTTTCATACAGTCTTTGTATTTCTTCTTATTTAATTGATTCTAAAAGGGGAAAATAGGAAACTTCGAACCCAATAAAACAGAAGTCAACTTCAGTTTTCTGGGGGGGGTGGCGAATGAAATAAATAGTACTGAGATATAAAATGCTCCTAATTAATACCACTAATAGCAATATTGAAGGTGAAAAAGGCTTTATTTTCTCAAATATGTCAACATTATTTTGAAAGAGCCCTAAACCGAAACAAGAGAGTGCTTTGGCTGTCGCCCTTTTTGGCTGATTACGAAAGGCCTCCCCGAAGAAGAAGAAGGAGAGGGACTTACTTTAATGCTATGTAACACCCAAATCGGTGACGATTTAAGGCAAAAAAGGCAGCTTTTCTCTGTCAAATTACGGCCACTCTACCTCACTACCCACTTACACATCACAACATTTACTTCAACCATACTACTACTTTTTTATTTAACAATTTCAATTAATTACTCTCATCTACTCCATTCATGTTCTTATTGAATGTTTGTTAAGTAGTACTACCATTTTATCACTTACAATTTTATCGCATCCCGACATGAAATTTAGTTTAAAATGGCATAATATATAAAATAATTCTCGAATTTGTATAAAATTGTCATTTTGATATTTTAATTTTTATTTTGAAATTTTTTGTCCTTAAACTTTTATTTTATGCACAATATAGTCTTTGATGCTGATGTGGCTTAATAAAAAAAATTCATGTGTTAATATATGGATAGGTTGCATCACCATCAAGGATTATATTGCGTATAAAATAAAAATTTAAGGGTTAAAAATTTTAAAATAAAAATTAAAGAGCTAAAATAATAATTTTATACAAATTTAAAGATTATTTTATATATTAAACTAATTTAAAAATTATATAGAATTCACTATAAAACCCGTACCCATAAACTATCAATAGTCATTGCAAGATTGAAAACAAAAATAAAGCAAATAAAATGATAAGCAAATAGTAGTATCTGCCTATTGTTGGGTTGAGTGACAAAAATAATGTTAACAAAGTGTTTTTTTTTTTTTTTTTTTTTTCTGACTGACAGCCTTTTCTAATCTTTTCTCGCTGCTAGCTATACTCATTAGCTCATATTTGAGACAAACTAAAAACAAACCAATCTGCACCTTTGGACAACAATTCTGTAGGGGATCTTTATGGCCCCCACACGTTGTTCCTGTCTGTGCCTCTTGCAAAGATTATTTCCCAGAAGAAAATACAAAATGGGTTCTTTTTTTTTTTCTCTCTTTTTATGGATTATATTTGTTGCTTAAATTCAAACTTTTACATCTCAAAATAGTGCATGTTCATCGAATTCAATGACATAATATTGTTGTCACCTGGCCTTCACCTATTTTAAATAATTTTTACTGCATCTGGTACATGATTTTCTTGTCCAAACCACAGGGCAGGGGCAACCCTTTGGTCCATCACAAGACAAAAGAAAAAAAAAAAAAAGGAGAAAATTAGTGCAATAAACTACTACTACAGTAGTACTGTTAACTGTGAAATGCAGGGTCACAAAGTTTCAATACTGCTGCTTTTGGTTTTGGATGCAGAAGCAGAAGCATTGTAAATGGAGGTCAGAACGGAAGACAATAAGTGCATGTTGAAATAGAGACCCTAATTTGCTGTCACTCTAAAAAAAAAAAAACAGAGTACCTTCTATTCTTTTTTCATGGAGCAAACAACATATCATCTGAAAAAGGAGATGAACATTCAAAGCTTCATGATCGGTTTGGATTTTGAATGATTTTCTTCCCTCATTGTAAAAACAAAATAAATAATTTCGTGTCATAATATTTTGGTTGAATCTGTCTATTTAGTACCATTTTTCGACCCATTCGCCAACTAAAAAACTTAGGCTTACCGACAAGTTGACAAGCCATACAATGAATGATCATGAAACAAAACGTTTTAACTCTCTCTCTCTCTCTCTCTCTCTCTCTCTCTCTCTCTCTGTGTTTGTTCCCTTGCATTTGAAGAATGGAGTCCCCCATCTTTATTTCTGGCTGCCAGCCGCTGCAGCGGAGGAGAGCTTATTATTAATAGGCCACAGTTGCAGCAGTGTTTTTAATTCCTTCCTTATTAATGCCCTTTAAACTCGGCTTTTTCTTTGATCAAAAGCAATATTCTAACAGAGCATTTAGACTCATCTTGATTAGTTTTTATTTTTCTGTAGAACAACACCTCAATTATTCAATTCAATTCTATCATGTACTATGTACTTGGTACCAACATTATCTCTCTTTTATAAATGCTCATGGTGATCAAATCATTAACCAAACTCTTTGCTTTTCATATCCTAAATCAAAGTTAACCTTTTCAGAAAAAGATTCGAAGATTTAACCTCTGGGATGTACCTTTGATATGTTACACGATTTAAGTACATTCTTTCTTTTTTTCATAAATAAGATGATAAGTTACACAATAAAGACGTAATTTTCTTTAATATTTCATAAATCTCACCTTACATGATTTAGGATTCGGATTCAAGGTCTCCAGTAAGCAATCTCAAACTCTAATCACTAAGGAATCCCCTTATATTTGAAGTTTTCCAAAGGTTGTTAGCATTTTTAAGTGTTTATGAATGGATTGAATTAAGATTAGATAGAATAAGTATTTAAACAAGTGGAAGTTTATTAAGATTATTATCTTAAGTAATGAAAGTGGACAAAAAAGAAGGAAAGAACCCATTGTGAGAATGCAAAGGAGAAGTACTAGAACCGGTAGGATTGAAAAATGGGCATTGGGTTGGGTCGATGCCAAGTAGCCTATTCTAGGCAAAGATATGTTGATGAAACTTTCTGTTCTCATGGCCGTCGGATGTAAAAAACAAGGGAGCAGTTTTGGTCAAAACAAAAGGCGACAAAACATCTTACGTCACTTTGAAGTGAAAAAACACAGCTGGTGCTGCCGCTGCCCTGTGTGCCCTCCTCTGCCCCTGTGCCCCTGTTTCCCTGCGAATTGGCTGTGACTTGTTATTCACTGTAGCCTAAGCATTTCTTTCTTCTCGATTTTTCTTTTATTTTTTCATGGATTTTATCAAATTCTAAGAAGGGTTTTTAATTTGTAATTTTTTAATAATTAAAATAATAACATTATACAATCTGAGGAGGAAAAAAAAAGAAAAAATGGGTTAATATTATATGGTAATAGTACATAAGAAAGAGAGAAAAAGAGTGGATTGAGGGACAAAACGGTGAGGCTAACCAAAAGAGGAACAAAGATAAAGCTGAAAATGGCTTTTCACCGGCTTTTTTTAAAAGCCCCCAAAAATGCCTGCCTTAGGAAGAAAAAAAAAAAAACTACTACTACTACTTCTTAACTTCTAGCGCTTGAAATTCCCATTTTAGACATGAATGAGCCCGACTTTCTTTTCCTTGTTGCTGTTGTTATCTTCCTCCTCCCTTCGTGTTTCTCTGCCTGAAAAGAAAAACCAGACAGACAACCTCAAAAAGAGAGGAAAGAGCTGTTTCTTCTTTTTCATTTTAAGGGGCTAGACTTAAAACCTGTTACGATAATGGCTGATGTTGAGAGCTGCAATGACCAAGCTACCCTTGGTCTTCACGAGGTACCCTCTCTTCACACCTTTGTAAATCGAAGGTCATTTTCGTGCGTTCACAGATGAGAGAGACTACAATGTAGCTCTCCTTCTCCCTGTGTAAAACCATTCCCTTCCCTTATTGCGTGCAAAAAGGCAGACAGGATGGAGCCAGGCAAAACTATAAATATATATAAATATTTTTCTCTATAGTATCTTGCTTAAGGAAAAAAAAAAATCTCACACCCTCCTTTTTTAGTTTTATTTTCTTGGGTTTTTCTTTCTCCTGATGAGATTTTAAAGCTGGAGGAGGAGCATATGGTTCATCATCAATCATGGGCATTCTTTATCATACATTGAAATGCAGAGGAAGAAGACTGTGGGATTTGAGAAGCATTTTCATGATATTGTTATTGTTATTTTTTATTTTTCACTTGTATGTGAAATGTTTGTACTTAGTTTTTAATGTACTTTATGGCCATGATGGTGATGATGTATGTTTTTCCCAATTTTCCATAGATTGACTTTCCTTCTATAAATATCGAGATATGGTTGCTCTATTTCTTATTATGCCCATATTTTTTGTTTTTTGTTTTTTCAGTTTCTTTCATGCATTTTGTAATTTTCACTATTTACTTGCTGGATGAAATTTATGGAGAATGGAAGGCGATTCCTACATACTTTTTTGGATATTCAGTGAAGAAAAAGTGTTGAGGTTCCTTGAAATCTGAAGGCACCTGAGAATGCAATGATTCCATTTTGCCTTTAATGGCATTTAGAAAAAAAATTTGTTTCTCTAGTTTCATTGCTTCATTTGACTTAATTCTCTCAGTATTTCATTGTTCCATGGGAAACCAATTGCAGAAGAGGTGGGAATGGGGGAAAACTGGAAAAGAATAATTTCTTGTATGTGGTCCATGCATGTCATAAGCCTGGGTTTTTTAAACATTTCTTTCCGTCTTTGATATGTATGCTATTGGTATGTCTTCAACTATGATGTTGCATTCTTTATTAGTGAAAAGGGGAAGAATTAGTATATAGATTCCTAGATTTAGGGATACTAATACGATTGACTTTTATTTTATGCGATGATTTTATATTGATGGATTTCTGGGAATTTGAAATTTGGGTGCCTTTCCTGTGGTTTTACATGGCAACAATGATTAAATAAGTGATAACCATAGAGACACTGGCTTGTCTGTTCTTCTGTCACATCCTTTTTTGTTTCCTTTTGACCTTTCTACACTCCTATATAAATGTACAATTTCACTGGGTTTTGCGTTAAGAAGAGTTGAAGAGATATGTAAGTGTTAAGTAAACTTCCTCTGTAATGCATGTTAGCATCTTAAACGTCTTGAGATAAGGGATAAGATTTGTATTGTTTGATGACTGGAGTGATCAATATTCTCAAGTTACGTTTGCTTCCGTATCTGGCTATCCTTGTTATGCATCAAACACTACATATGCTGTACTTCCTTGGAATGAATACTTTCTCACTCTCAAACTGTATAGTCATGCAATAACTTAATATTTTCTTCATTTGTTGTTGTTCGACTTTGTTTGGCATATCTATACTATGGGTAGCAATTCTTTCCAAACTTCTATGTTCTTGCACAAATCATGTGCAACAGTGCTTCATTAGTGCAAAATTTGCTTGCTGGCTTTATATGAAAATGTAACTGCAAAATGCTTGGAGAATCATGTCTGCCAGTAGAGTACAGTTCTTTAACTATGTAATGGATCTGCTCATATGATATGCTTGTGTCCCCATGTGTACTTTATGATAAATCATGATGCTATTGTTTATTCTTAATCAAAAGATGTGTATGAACTGTTTCATTTCTAATTAATCGGAGTAAAGGTACAGTAGTTCTCATGAAAAATTCCCTTCCCAATGTAATTATCAACTCAAAAAACGTTTGCCTTAGTCCTTGCCATCATGAATATCTCCCATTTGCTCATTATTTGATAGTTCCTTGAGTTCAGGGAGATGCGACACACTCATGAGAAGACTTATTTAATGCTTTTAGCTTTTGATATCTCCCCATCTAAACACCTACAACTTGATCATCTCCCATTCAAGGTGGCATCTAAATTTGCACTTCTTTCATGTTGAGAATTAATTTGCTCCAATAGTTCACTGTTTTAGGTAATGACTTATTTTATACCCGTTCTCATATAAATATTTTGTTGGTTTCTCCAGTCATTTTGCTCTTTATAGGTTTCAATTTTTGCCAATATTGTTTCTTTTGCAGCTTTAAGTTGCATGACTTTAGTCTAGGATTCTCAACTTTGTGGCATATAAGACGTTTGATTGCAAACTGGATCAAATTGGACTTATGGAGCACCATGCATAAGTAACTTTCTTCTGATTATGTGTGTACACTATTCTGTATCACATTATATTCTTCTGATGCCATTGCTGGTGATTACTTATTCAGTTAGAAGCCAGTTCTTCTTCTTTCCTGCCTTACATGCAGCTTGAAATTAAAAATCGGCTTTTCCTCACAAAGATTGCACTTACATCTTTCTTATACAATTACACGTCAATCTAATGAGTCTAAATGGTCTTTTGCTGCAAGTCTTATGGTCAGTCTATCCAAGTTCACTGATATGACTTTACAGTCTGTAGATCTACCCCGGACTTTGTCGAAACTTCTTTTCCCATCTTTTTATCATTTTGGCCAAGTTTCCTTTTCTGCTATAATATCTAATTATGCTTTATCTTGTCCTTTCAAAATTTTTCCCTGGAGAAGTTTATACTGTTTAAGTTCCCTTCTGACAGTTCGTTTTCACAAGTCTCACTTTAGCAACATGCCAATCTCGTTCTGCTGCTTGTTCATGAATTGCTCTGGACGTTTCTTCTGGCTGTTATTGCTTTCATTCATATTCAATTCAATCTTGAGATATTTAGAATCTTCTTGATGCCACACCTACTACCTTGAAGCTTAGTGTCGCTGCTCATTCGATGCATACACATAGTTCATTCATTAATGATAATGCTGTTTCGGATTCGGAGAGTTTGTTAGCCAAAAATACACATATGTATTGAGATGCAGGCTGTGTTTGCTGGATTAGACTTATTAGATGGTTTGGTTTTGGCCAGTTGGATAACATTTTCGCAGGTAGGACATGCATGGCCCCTAGAGAAGGCGGCAAAACGTTTGAAGAAATGAATCAAATGATTTTGTCTGTCGTTAGCATATGGAATGACCCCAGCCTGCGTTTTTGTATAGGGACCAAACCAAATACAAATTGTCAGAAAACTGTTTATGACAGTTAGTCATTTATGAGAAGACGGGTGGTGGGGGAGCTTCTCCCTGGCTACACCTGCCTTGTAGTATCCCTTTCCTTACATTCTCTTGAGACCAAATATTGTAAATACTGTAACTGCAATACTGGACTATTTACTTCCACAGTTCCATGTTTTCTTGAAATCCTATTCATGGGGTTAATTAGTAACTATTTTTGTTGGGACTGTCTCACAAGATAAGAGTCTTGAGTCTTGAAAATGAAGATGGAGTATCATCGGAACCATTTCAAATTCTGCCAGTTTTCCAGATTAGCTGAAGCAATTGAGATTCTGCCGTTCTGGAAAGGTGTTAATGTTATAAGCGGAACCTCTTTCATAGCTTGAAAATAAAGGTGCAACTTTGGGTTGGGCAATCACGAAACCACTGATTGCCCAACCCAACCCAACCCAACCCAAAGCATGGGTCAGGGCAGTTGGACAAGAGGCATGGGGTAGCTTGGGTCTTCCATTCACAATGGGTCGGGCCCTGCCTGTGGGATGATTTGAATAATAATGGGTAGTTCATATAAATTTCAAGGAATTATATGAACATTTTCTTTTGTGATACTTCCCATTTTCGTTAGTCATTTTTTTTAATCAACTGACTTCATTCAATTTTAAACAAATTGGGGTTCAATCTAAGTTTGAATAAAGAAGTAGCCATGAAGTTAAAACATTAGTTTTAATATACTCAAAATCGAACCTTAAATGAGAAGTGTTAGTTGCAATACGATTATACGAGCCTAAACTCAAAATGATCCGAGATGTGTTCCAAGACATCCTTAGACTATGTGACCTCAACCTCCATAGTACCTCCTTATTAATCAATGGAAGGAAGGTTGTTTTAATCATTACAAGTATATCAGATTTTGATCACTCAGATACCTATCTTAATTGAAAAAATTATCCTAATTAGATGTTTTTAATAAAGCTTTTGTTAAAAAGAAAAAGCAGCAAGAAAGAGGACAAGATTGTTTGATGGGGACGGGGTCGAAGCTCTTACTCAGTAGTCAGTACCATCATTTGGGCCAAAATGGGCCCACTGATGTAAACGTAAAATCCACTCTTTTTTGATAGCCCACCCACTCACCTTTCACCGGCATCCGCATGCGCCTCTCTTTCTATAATTTTTACCATCAAAATGACAAAACTACCCTTCCTCTTTGACGTGAAAAAATTCCGTAAATTCGAGCAAGTCCTTGGCCTTTTGTTCCTGATTCCCAAAATCAAAAATCAAAATTAGGCGGGAGATTAGTATTAACCATGATTAACAAGTGGTTAGAGAGAGCCAGGCTGGGCTATCAATTTCTCAGTAACGAAACGACACGCGCTCCTCGCTGGCATCATTAACTACGGTTAACTAACGCTAGTTCGTCCAACCACAATTTTCCTTTTTCTTTTTTTTTTTTGAAATTTTATTGGTAGTAATTATTACCGTCTTCTTCGTCTTCCTATATAAATCCCTCCAAGGCAACTCTCAAATCCCCATATTCCCAAAGGCGTCTTGATAAACGCCCAATTTTCTTTAGAATATTAAAAATTTCCTTTCATTTTCCTTAGAAATTCCTTCGTTTTTTGCTTTTTGAATCCCTAGAAAAATGAGAGAGTGCATTTCCATTCACATCGGTCAGGCCGGTATTCAGGTCGGCAATGCCTGCTGGGAACTTTACTGTCTTGAGCATGGCATTCAGGTAAATTTTCCACATTTTGTGTTTAAATCTGACGATATTGTTTGAATCTGTTGCGTAATTTGATTTCTGTTGTTGGAATGGAACCTGTAAAATCAGTAGATCTGGATGGATTCAAATTGTGGCTCAACGATTTGCCTTATGTTGGATGATTTGAGGAAGATCTAGGTCTTAGAATGTGGATTTTTTATGGTAAAAAATTTTCTCAATTTTTTGAAATTTATGTTTTCAGGCCGATGGCCAAATGCCAAGTGATAAGACTGTCGGTGGAGGAGACGATGCTTTCAACACCTTTTTCAGCGAAACCGGAGCCGGAAAGCACGTCCCACGCGCTGTGTTTGTTGATCTGGAACCAACAGTTATCGATGAAGTGAGGACCGGAGCTTACCGCCAGCTCTTCCACCCTGAGCAACTCATCAGTGGCAAAGAAGATGCAGCCAACAATTTTGCTCGTGGCCATTACACGATTGGGAAAGAGATTGTTGATCTCTGCTTGGATCGTATCCGAAAGCTTGCTGATAACTGTACTGGGCTTCAAGGGTTCTTGGTCTTCAATGCCGTTGGTGGTGGTACTGGTTCTGGTCTTGGATCCCTTCTGTTGGAGCGTCTCTCTGTTGATTATGGAAAGAAGTCGAAACTTGGCTTCACTGTCTATCCTTCACCTCAGGTTTCTACATCTGTTGTAGAGCCTTACAACAGCGTGTTGTCCACCCATTCGCTCCTTGAGCACACTGATGTTGCTGTGCTTCTCGATAATGAAGCTATATATGACATCTGCAGGCGATCTCTCGACATTGAACGCCCCACTTATACCAATCTCAACCGCCTGGTCTCTCAGGTAAATGATAACAATCCTTTTGAAAATTTTAGTCTTTTACGTTATACAAATTAAATGACCATAGTTTATGACTCTGGTGTTTGGCACGTATGTTTCAGGTTATCTCATCTCTTACTGCCTCTCTGAGGTTTGATGGAGCCCTGAATGTAGATGTGACTGAGTTCCAGACTAACCTGGTTCCCTACCCCAGGATCCATTTTATGCTTTCCTCATATGCTCCTGTTATTTCAGCTGAGAAGGCTTACCATGAGCAACTATCAGTGGCCGAGATCACCAACAGTGCTTTTGAACCCTCTTCCATGATGGCCAAGTGTGACCCACGCCATGGGAAGTACATGGCTTGCTGCCTCATGTACCGAGGTGATGTTGTGCCCAAGGATGTGAATGCAGCTGTGGCCACCATCAAGACCAAGCGCACAATCCAATTTGTTGATTGGTGTCCTACTGGATTTAAGTGTGGTATCAACTACCAGCCACCAACTGTTGTTCCAGGAGGTGATCTTGCCAAGGTCCAGAGGGCTGTCTGCATGATCTCCAACTCAACCAGTGTTGCAGAAGTGTTTTCCCGCATTGACCACAAATTTGATCTCATGTACTGCAAGCGTGCCTTTGTGCACTGGTATGTTGGTGAGGGTATGGAGGAAGGAGAGTTCTCTGAGGCTCGTGAGGATCTTGCTGCATTGGAAAAAGATTATGAGGAAGTTGGCGCCGAGTCTGGTGAAGGAGACGAAGGTGATGAGCCAGATGATTACTGCTGAGGAATGGAGTGCCTCTAAATGTTTGCTGCTATTATGTTTTTTCTTGTGCCTTTAAATGTATGTTAGCAAACTTGTTGGTTTGATCTCTGTTTCTGCTTTGAATGTTTTCGGTACCTTTGGGTGATGTATCCAAACTCCAGTTCTTGGTATTTTCTATCAATAAAGTTGCAAGACTTGCAAATATGAGATTATTCCCCCTCCATAACATGTGGAATTTGGTTTCCTTTTCTTTTGGTATCCCCAAATTTTTTACATATACTCAAATACAAACTGAAGGAATTGACCAGCCAGTCTACAGCATAGCCTTTAAGACCTAAAAGATTTCATTGCCATAGAAGGTCTAGGGTATGAAAGAGCTCTCTGTTGTTGTTTGTCATACAAATCTTGATTTTAATCCCCTTTGCTTTTGGGTTTATAGACTTTTATCAATTGATAGAACCGTGAGCAAAATATATTCAAAAGAGAAGGTTGAGGAAAGCACAACCATTATAGAGTCTTGAGTCACATAATAAACCATAAGATAAACCTTTTATTAATCTTTAAAGGAAACATATTATTGTTTTTAGACATTTAATCACAAAATTTACTCAGATTTCCCTTCTCACACCTCATCAAACCGATTTTACTTCTAGCAACGGCCCAACTTTTTGACAAGGCGGTTCTCTATTTCAATTCTCTTCTTCATCAATATGGCATACTGCTTTACCAGAATCTGGTCTCCAGCAGTCACTGAGAGCTTGCAGCTGACAGATGTCTTGTCCAGGTCCTTGTACATGGATGAGATTTGCACAAAACTGCCTTTCTTGTTGCACAGCCAGCCATGAGCAGCCCTCAATGCAGCTCCTAAAGAAGCCGAATCTGCCAATATAATCAGGTAATTCGGAATTTAGACGTATGTGTTACATATTTTGGAGTACTAGAATTCAAAACCACACAATATAATATGACCGAAACTGAGAAATAAATTGAGAGTCTGAAATAGGCACAAATCTGAGGCAAGTTCATTGAATTATGGTTTATATAATACACCAGTGCAGACAACATATAGGAACATACCAGGCCTTTCAACTGTATAAATATCACAGCCAAAAATGGCTGCAATAGAGCTCAGAATGCTTTGATTTGCTGATGCTCCACCAGTAGCAATGATTCGTTTTGGAGGAGAAGGCATTCCGAATCTTTCTGCATGAGCACGCATTGAGAGAAACTGGCCCTCAATTAAGGCACGGACCTGAAAGTAAATCCATTGCTTTTCAGTAAGGATCAGCTGCGCTAGAAACTTATCATTATACAACACCAAAACATTTCATAAGTAATTACCTCAGAAGGAGGATCAAATTCTAGCACTTCTTGTTCATTCAAGCCATCCACAGTTTCACCAGTAAAGTTTTCAAGAAGGTAGTGATGGAATCCAACTGATTTGCAAGAAGCTTTTAGTTAGTTATTCCAGCCTTTGAGAAAAGAGAACTAAAGCGGGTTGTAGATTGGTCAACAATATTAAGTATCATGTAAATATGCTTCATTCCAGGATGAATGTGAATAAATCGCTATGTCAGATTATCCCATAGAAACTTTAATATCTGTTCATATCCATTATGCAATTGGATTTAGTGCAGGCCAATTAATGATTGTAATGTATTATTAGCAAACTAAGTATAAATCTAAATGATCCATTCGACAGGTCATCTCAGTGAAACTGACATGCAAGGCTACTTGAAACCCACCAGGCAGAGGAGGAAGAATCTCATGCTCCTTGTAGTAGAAACCTATCTTCCCACCTGTTTCAGGAATTAAAATGAGAAACAAAGAATAAATAACTTTCAAATTCCGGGAGTGTAGTAAAAGAACATATACTGACCATTTAATGGAGGAGTTTGCTCTAGAAATTTGTTGAACACATCCCAAGATCTCTCCGCATAGCGATTACGAACATCTAAACAAACATGGAGGCTATCTTTAGATAATTAAATAATTGCAAACAGCTGCATATGAAACAACAAGAAGGAATTTCTGCTACCTTCACGTGTCAGAGACCCATTTTTGTAACACAACATTACCATGTAGCCTTCTGTATCAACAGGATTTGGGAAAACATGCCCTTCTAATCCAGGTTGAAGATCCCTAGTAATCCCCATAACCTTCAACAAGCATAAGCAGAATCAAGTTAAAACTCATCTGTGAGGGCACAACTTAATAAACTTGTAAATAAATTTGGATAGTAGACTAAAACCATGAAAACTTGCAAGCCTTGCAAAATGCACCTAATAACAAAAACTGAAAAATAGTGCAAAAAAGCTAAACGTTACTTGATCCATTTCTTATAAGGTGATAAAAGAAAGATCTTATATGACATAGCAATCTTTGTTGAGTAGACATGGCACATGTGATGATGCATATGATGTTTCCAACATCAGAGCAAATATGGAGATTGTCATTCATCAAATAAAGATGCATAAATAGCACTTACAGTGTCACTAGTGCCCAAGCTGATTGCCAGGTCCCCAGGAGTGTTTAGGGCTAAACCTGCAAGCCCAAAATGTTTTCCATCGATGAAAATATAAGACTAAAAGAATTGCCACTGTGTCTTTTCCATTACAAGGTTCTACACAGAGTTACGCAATAAATGCTTTCCATCCGTTTTCTGTTGGCCAGATAGATGGGCTGATGATTGCTTTACTTTACATAACATAGGAGCTAGAAAAACTCATCTATTGCAAATCTTTCCACACCAAAGAACTAGAATAGAGTGAAAACAAAACTCAAAAGCAACAATTAAGGAAGAAGAGACTACTTTGACAAAATATCAGTTTGTGCTAAGAAATGGTTCATAGTATGGCATGAATAGGCTAACTCATTTAAGGAAAGCGTTTCCAAATGGCTTTCTCCATAAATTACAGATGCTATCTTCCATATCTAAAATGTCACCAACAATACGAAGGCTTTGATCTGTTAAAGCTATTTATGTATTTTTTCTAAAATTACATTTCTCCTACGGTTACCTCAGTTCTTAATTAATCATATTGTCTTGGCCCATCTTACCTTGAAAAATCCTCCAGATGTTTTGAACCATGTTGCACTGAGTCATATAGATACTAGACTGAGATGCATATATTTCTTTCACTGTCTACACCCCAAAGACTGTCAAACATTTAAAACAGTCTGTAAAGTGAAGTCAAAGATCAAGATGGGTTGTAATAGAATTTATCTCTACCATCCTCATGTGAGGATTATGAAGTGGAGGTATTCAACATATACTTACACTGTCTTCTCTGTTAACCTCTATGTAATAAATTAAAATTTTGAATGATATAATAATCTTCCTTAAATTAGAAATACAGCTTAAGCGCATGTTGAAAGGAGACACTGACAAGGAAAGATCAGTGAACCGCAATAATTCAGTAGCAGAGATATCAGTCTCAGAAAAATTCAATCTATTAGATGAAGAAAATCACGGACCTGCTAAACTGTTAGGATTGTCTCCTGACCACTGAATCACCAGACAATTCTTATTGAAGTTATACCTGAAAAACATTAATGAATTTCAAGCTGTCTCTATATTGAAGTTAGAGAGATTTAATATCGTAAATCTATGGATGCACATGCAAATATGTCAACATACAAAAAGAGAGAAATCATCATTTTAATTAATATCATAGCATCTCAGGTATTTATGAAACCATTCACTATAGGAGCTTGTCTACTAGTACACACATTAACAATTTGAAGACCAAGCACATAATGCCCATGTGCAAAGTAGAATGTTTTCCATCACTAGAAGGAAACATGGCTCACATACAATGCAAATGGGGCATTAGTTTAATATCAAGCTCAAACCCAACATAATGTTGAAACTTCAGTAAGAGATCATCAAAGGCAAAATTTTAGCGCACAATATGCTACTAACCTCTCCACAAAATAGGAAGCTATAGAACCAGCAACAGCATGTGCAGGAGCCAACTTACCAAGCTTTTCCTCCAAACATGGTGCTGTAGCCTTTACAAAATTGAAGTTCAACAATATAAATAAATAATTAACTAAAAGGCTTAGAATTGAAAATAATACCCTTAACATATAAAACAAATAAATAACTAAGACGGTGATTGATAAAGATATCAAAAACACCATTTTAGATCATATGTGAAACAAACCTCTAATGCAACTTTAGACCAAGCCCTTTCCTTTATGTCCATCAAATTCATACCCGCACCATCAGTTTCATCAATACAAGCATAAGCCCCTACAAATAGACATGCCATGAAAGAGCTAACAAGAGAGATCCTCTCAGTATTTTTATAAACTTCTGGTTGTGTCTCAAATATCTTCCGAATTTGTGGTCCTGTATATCTCTCATGAGCTCGTGAACCAGTGATTCTAGACAACTCCAATGCACCTCCAACAGCTTTCTCTATTTCTCTACACTGAGCTGTGGTGCTGCAGTCCATCCATACCGGAGATTCATTGATAGTAAAGGCACTGCCAAGCTGATCAACTAATGGCTTCTTGGGGTCCAATGATGATAACAATGCAGAACTGCCGCTCCTCCAATAAACACTGCCATGCTGCTGTCCACTACCAGAAATTGCAGCAATTTTCCCAAAATCCAAATTGGCTTTAGATAGTCTTTGAAGAATGAGATCCAACGCCTCCACCCACATTAAGGTGGGTGAAACAATTCTGCCATTAACAGACGGGTCTCTATAGACTCCATCCTTTGTCTTGTAATGAGGCAAATCAGAGTCAAAGTGAACTAGCTCTGAAGCAACAATAACGAGATTGGAGTCCAAAACAGTTCCCTTCAACGACCTTTATACAATGGGAAAAAGAAAAGATTATAGGTGCATCTCAAATGGTCAATTCAGGGTAAATAGTTTCTTCTCAAAGTTATAGTAACGCATAGAATTCCCAAGAATAACAGAATATCAACCAAAACCAATTGATAAGCATTAAACCCTGATCACAACAGCCTCAGAAATTCAAGTTTTTTACAGCATAAGTAGAACAAATATACAATTTGGTTCCAAGGGCACTTCTAGTTTTTGGCTTAACGGCACCGGATTAAACCCTGACCATATTAGCTAAAACATTTTCGATCTTCAAAAAAAAAAAAAAACATTATTTTAACATCAGAATAACAAAAAGACAATCTGCGAACATGGGTCCTTTTAATGACAATGGATTATGAAACTAAATCGAGTTAAAAAGAGAATTACTGAGTAGAGCTGTCAAAGCCAAGGAACAGAGCGTCATGAGGAAGAGATAAATCCGCCATCTTAGAAAACAAAGAACCAAACCCAATGCGTCGAAGCTTTTGCGTTGTCAAAGTCCGGTCCTTGGGTTAAATAGAGAAGGTAACTGAAACAAACAATTGACTTCCCTGTAAAAGAGCGAAGTATTTAATGAGAAGGGATATGGTAGACATTGGATAAAAAGATTTTTCCTATTTTATTTTATTTTTTTGGTGAAATACTTAAATTTTTTCCCTATTTGGTTGAGGTTTATCCAGTCATCATTATCCAAAATCCAAATACGGATTATGTTATGCTGTTAGAATATTGGTCAAACCTTCGACCAACACAGAAACAGAGACGAGAAACCTTGTGAGATGAGAACTCTAGTTGACGTGAATTTCGCTGCAATTCGATCGGCCGGGGATGTTCTATCAGTTGTCAGTATCCTCATATGGGTTGTACCACGTCAGCGTATCACATAGTATCATTTTAGACTCTAAACAGACGATTCAGGGTGGATTATTTATTTTATTTGCTAAACTACGAGATTAGATTCCAATAATATCTAATAATCACATTAAACCCTTATTAATCCAAAATTGAGTGCCATGTCGACCTTAAATGAAAAAGTTCTTCAAAATTTATTTTTTTTCATTCACAAAATTTAAATCCAAAACCTTACTTAAGGGAGAGGTAAGATAAATTTACCTTAACTCCTTTTTTCCTTTTAAGACTTAACTCCTTTTTTCTTTTTAAGATAAACATCCAGTATCCGATAATCATATTAAATCCTGACTCATCATGAACGGACCTCAAACCAAGAAAGATTCTCTTAAACCTAAATTTATTTTCATCATGCACAAAACTCGAATATAAGACCTTTAAGAGACATTCAGTTCCTTTCCTTGCCTTTCAGCTTCTATGCAAGTATTTATTAGTAGAAGAAAAAACTAAAACAGTACAAATGCAATAGCAATACCAGCTGCAGAAGGGTAGTAAGCCAGCAAAGCATAATATTCACACGGAGTAGAAGAATGTCAACCTAAAATTATAGTGCTGCACTAATTGTGTGAAGAATCCGTTCCCCTGCTTCGGCTATGTTTACATGCATTGAACATTTTCTTTTCTATCTGATAGGAACGCGAGTCAATAAGCAAAACCCAAAACAAGAATCTGAACCTACTAGATTTACATTGCTAGTTTTCTAGACAATATCTACTGTAAAATACTTAAGCCATTCTAACTCGCAATTCTTGATCTAAAATATACTGATGAGCCAACAGCGCTCGTGTGAAGGGTAAAAAAGGAAAATCAGCTCGATGACAATACAACCTTGCGATAGAAGTATCTTCAACTTAATAATTTACAGCGTCTACCATCTCAACCGTCTCAATGCATCTATCCACCCGTCCAATGAGCTGGAATGTGGCTGCCATTCACACCCAACACCAGAAATGCCGCCAATGTTGCTCTTGTGATGCTCGAAAACTAGAAAAACAGAGATCACAGGCTCTGGAATTGGCAACCGATCTGGATACCAGGCTTGAGAAGGAGAAGCGATAGAAACTATGGACTTCCCTACAATAATCACTTAAACAGATCTGGGAATGACCACATTATGAACCGAGCAAAAATATCAGACTCCAAAAACTCTATATGAGCAGCTCGTCCAATGAATGTGTTTAAGTTCCTGCCGTAAGCGGATGTGTCAAAATTAATATCACAACGCATGAACACCCGATTCTCAGCAGTAGGGGCCCGTATCTGGTCCAAGCAGTCATTCAACATCTCCAAAAATGCTTTCCCCTTTTTGGAGTAGTCCATTGATGCTGCTCGGCATGACTCAATTCTTGCAGAATGATATGGAACATAACCATCCTGAGAGATGTCATCTGTCAATGGCCTTATGGGTAGAAGGGAAAACAAAGACATCTAATGAACCTTTTAAGTTTAAATTATACATGTCCTTGAATTGTCACTTGACAATTGACATTATAAATTAAACTGTTCAGGTTTTGTCAAACTCACAAACAGCCTGATAATTGTAATAAGTTCAAAAAGAAAAATAATCTGCAAGAGGTATGGAATACCTGAGGTGAAGAGAGAAGGATTATATGCTTGAAATTTTCCAGTGTTTTTTGCTGAAAGAAGAAAAGAAACCATTTCCAAATTTCAGCACTTAAAAGAGTTCAAATATTCTGACAATAGAGGTAATCGAAATGAAGAATGGCACAATTTATCCAAAAAAAAAAAAATGAAGAATGGCACACTTAAACCACAATGCAACTTTGTTATCAATACCTTACAAAGTTTGTAGAGAAATGTGTTACGGATATCTGGATCATCTGTGAAAGTGAGCTGATGAATACATTGTGCACCCTTGAACTTCTTCAAAAGCCACAGCCCAGAATTGAATAAAGAATTTGAACTGTATAAATATCCCAAATGTGGACCAGAGAGAGATACATATGTATGGAGGAATCTTAGGTAAGGTTCCATAGCACTCTCTGCAGAAAACAATGCACATATCTAGCAGATGTTCCAAAGTAGGAAAAATGGGAAATGCAACTTTTAAGGACAAGACAATCTACCTGCTAATGCTGTCCTTAATATGATGTTTCCAATTGAGTGCCCAACAAAACTAAGTTTGATATCTTTCAAGCGTCCAGATCTTGAAGCTTTATCCATTTTCTTTTTAACAAAAGCAATCACTTCATCGGCCAGCCTTTGTCCCATTTCTCTGAAGTCTCCAGATGTCTTATCTTCATTTACCTCTGACATAAGAAACTCTATCTTTGGATCTATCAAAAGCCATTGATTCCGGACAAGCCGCAAATCCAGATGATGCCCCTATTATTTCAAGTTACGATTAGACAAATTTTTTCACTGACTAATCCATCTCCAAAATGACAATGCTGAACATAACAATATCATGCAAACATCAAATAAGACACTCTAACTATCAAAACCGAAAACAAAAAATAAAGTTTTGCAAACCAAACTGATTGCTACACACCCATACCTTCAATTCTAAGAGGTCATAACTTTTAAGTGCCCTTCAAGGTGCATAAAAATTACTTTACGTGTTTCTTGAAACATACTGAAATTCAAATGATTGACTGGGAGTATAAAAGATCAAGTTAAAGCAAAAAAACCACGAAACAAGGGTGGCAGAACATAAACTTGCCTGAAACCCATGCACAAAGACAACAATCTTCAAATCACGCCCATTTTTTGAGGCAGTTGAATTTAATAGCTTTTTCTCCGCTTCAGAACCAACAACAGTGTCTGAGGTAGCTGAATCAATTATGTCCAGATTCCTCAAGTATGAATTAGCACTAAACGTACGACGAGGTGCATTCATTACACGTTCCATAATTACAATTGGAATTCCTGAAGGATCTCCAAATATTTGCATGTCTTGGATTGATCGATTGTTAATCTGTGAGAAAACAAACCTTTCTGGTAAACTATTCATATTCCACTAACCACAATAAGCACTAAATACAAGAACTTACCCTCATCTGTGCAATACTACGCCGATGAAGCTCAGCACGCATAGCTGCTATCTGCGCAGGCTGCATTGCACGAGATCAATTTTCTAAAATTAGAAACTAAGTGAATAAACTATTGCTGCTCATCACTGAATACATAAGCCCAGAGCAACGTATTTACACAATGAAAACATGAATGGGTATTTACATCATCAGTTAACTTCCACACACTTGAACCCCTTTTATGCACAAGTTGGTGTGTAGACTCATCAAAACCACCATTTATATAGTGATGAGGCATTTCAACCTTAGAATACACCATCCATATTGACCATTCGGCTCTTCGATCTTTAGCCCATGTATCACGAAGGAATTCCAATATCTTTGTTCTATTATCCCTGGAACAAAAAGCAATTTCAACTTAGCTTAAATAATCTTTTCTGCCAGTTAGTAGTCAATATTTCAGGATAAAACAATCAATAAAGTCCAAATAGTGAAAGGCCTAAGCAAATAGTCAAATCCAAATAAACCGAATGGCATTGCTCCATGAGATCATTTGGAAAGAGTACTTTGAGTTTAACTGGACCACAGCACACTGACCTACATAATTATTAAGTTGATAATCACAGGGTCACAATAAATGCCCTGAAGCTATTAATATTGCTTGATGTATGTCAAGGAACAGCATCAAACATACTACATCCTGAATAAAATTAACCAAGACATGTAGTCAGTAAACAGGCTCAAGCATCCCTATGCAAGTCAACCAGGAATATAAAATGGCCCTAGAAAGAATTAGCTTTAATATAAAATATGATTCATATGGAACACTTTACTCACTAATCCAAAAAGGTCAATCAACTTGAATGCTTTTTAAAAGCATCTATCATAGTTATACATGTTTTTCTTCCTTTTTCAGATAAGAGGGGAAGACTATAGTTCTAATCTAAGATTTCTACGGAAACACACGCCACTCCACCCTAATCACATGAGTTAAACTCCATGCAGAAAAGTTTTAATTGTTCTGCTACTGTTTCCACATGGAATTCAAAAGGCTTGCTATTTCAGAGCTCAGACACATATATGTAACAAGTGATAGCTACAAAACATAGGAGCCTGATTGTAATATATAAAATAATATAAGAGACTTAAGTGTTAATAATAGGATACTGAACATAACAAACCTGCAATATTGGAAAGAAAATGTCTAAAAGCAGCAAAACTGGAAGTAAAAATATATAAACTAACCTGTGGAAATTCAGAAAAGTGTTCCATAAATATAAAACTTGATCACCCCATAGATGAAACATTTTAATCACATTGTCCTTGGACAAGTTCTGGAGCAATCTATCACTTCGAAAATCCAATCTCCCATTTACTCTCTGTTAAAGGGAGGAAGGTATTATACTTGTGATTTACAAAAACTATAAAACAATAAAAAAAAAATAAGAATAAAAGTATGCTGCTAATAAAATAAAGCAAGGACCTCAAGACCATTTTGTGGCTTGCCTTGTCCTGAAACTTCACCATCAGCAGTAACCTGATCTGCTTGAAGAAAGGAATCAAATAACTCTATATCGTTCATTTTGGATGTAAATTCAGTCAAATCAACAGCTTGGTTAATAGCATTGCCAAGTTTCTGTAGCTCAACAAGCAGTGTGTCTCGAGCATCTAATAATGCCTTGACAATCTTGACTTGTTTCAGATGAGTATCAGCCATTTGATCCAGCTCCTGGTCAATCAAATTGAACTATCAAATCCATAAAATATTGATTATTGAGGATAGCAAGAAGAAACATTAAAGAAATATGGTGAAATTCCACTATTTCCTAAGTAAACCTCAAGAGCTTTAAATAATTTTTATTTCAGTAGAATCTAAAACTCAATGGTATTCGTAAACAATCGTGCCACACGATATTTGTAAACTATTAAATGTATAACCACACTCAAGCAGGTGCACAAATAGACAGGCCGTGATTAGGGACAGATTTTATACAAATATTCAATGTTTAGAACAAACCTGACTTGATTCATCGATACTTTCACCAGTAACATCATCAGCAGCCGTATAAGAAGCACTGACATAATTGAACCAGCCAAGTTACTTCAACATATCAACAGAGCACAATTTACATTATAATTGAACCCACCCCTCACCTTTTCCCTCTTTTCCACCACGAACCACCCCAACACCAAAAAAGGAGGTTTAAAAGGGGTAAGAAAGAAATAAATGTGGTCAGTAGGTCAGCCATTGTTGTTTCTAGATACTGTGACTGTGACAAACCTGGATACCTTCGGTGGGGCAATGCGAGATCCAGCTTTTAGCAGACTGATGTGGACACTTACATCGACAAGAACAGCATGCAATGCATCAAAATAAACAGGGCAATAGGAATGCAGTCCTAAAAGAGCTTTAGGAGGGATTCGAAATTCATGGACAGAAGCAGGGCAACCATCAGGAGAAGCCTGAAACTCAGTCCTGAATGCAGTGCATTCCAATCAGTTATGACATCTTCTTTTAACTTGCAAAAGAAAAAACTGAGAAATAAAGACACATGCATGCATGCATCCCTACACACACAAGGAATAAGTACAACTTTAAATCTTAATCATGCAGTTATGGAAACAGGACTTCTCAACTTACCCATTCTCTAACACAGGAGCGTACAGAAGCTCAAACTTCAAAATGACAGATGATGATGGAGGGCCCTGACAAATAATGCTACATCAACACCATCATAGAATATAAAAAGAAAATTGACCCTTAAAGGCTCGAGAATGGCCAAACTGATCAAAGTAGGAAAGCTTCATAAACCTAACATAATTTCTATTATGCATACGGTTGGAGTAGAGTTTTTAGCAACTTCTATTAGCTTTTAAGGAGCAAAGCATCAAATCTCTCGTAGACTAACATTAAGTGATATGTTTACCAATGAACATGTAAATTCATAGTACTGGTGTAGGAACCATGTGAGTTCAGGCAATGTATGTGGCCTGCTCCCTGGCTAAAGGAGTCTCTTGGGTGCGTGTGTGGATGTGTGCAGAGAGAGAGATTGTCTACCTCATTTTCAGTAAGAGGTAGATCAAATGCAACCATGACGGATAAAAGAATATCCTGTCTCGCATATTTAATTCGAAAAGGCTGTGTTGAAAAACTGTTGTCTATATCATCAATCCTCCATACTGCATACCCATCATCAGAACCAAGATTTGGAGCTGCAACAAGTTTTTGATCTTGTCAAGGAAAACGCTCTTGGAAGAGACCATTTCATTACACTTTGAAAGTACAGTAAATAATACACTTCAACATGTATAGAGAAAACATTAGATAGTGTCAAATATATTCACCATTAAACAACACAAAAACCTATGGTCGAGTCTTAATTAAGTATATAAAAGATATGGAATTTGTTTACTTCAACCGCATCATACAAGATAACTCTATTAGTTTATATAGCATAGTTTTCTATCAGCAGTAACACTTCCCAATTTCAGAAATGGCAAGGTTCTTGTTTTTAGGTCTCTAAAGGGACCACTTACCATACAAAATGCCAGAATGTAGCTAAATTTCAAGTGTTTTATAAGCATAATATAATCAAGTAAAATAACAAATTGGAAATTTTCACTAACTTGATTTCTAAAGTTCTGGCAACTATGACATCTTTTAGGAAGCAATTAGGGCAAATGTATAATGAGCATTAGAACAAAATGCCACTATATTTCCAACAGATTACCTTCATATTGCACAACTCTAGCAGGCGATCCTGCAGAAGCATGTTCATCATCCCATCTCATGGTAATCTTAAGTTGATACCATCTAAGCACATAAAGAAAAGTAAGAAGAATGCCGTGCACAATTGGAAATAAACAAAAAAAGGTTACAAAACTGCCTCATACCCTTGCTGGAAAAGATCAAGGTTATGAAACCTATGGATGTATATTGCAATCTCCTGGACAGTGTCCAACATGGCCACCGGCTGTACTTTAGCCGGGTCTGGCTTTGCATCTGGTAACTTCTTTGTTTGTCCACTTTTATTAGTCAAACGAATTAACCACCCAATACGTCGTAACATATGTGATCAAGTATCCACAAAACTCGCATCCCTCTTTTATTCTTCACTCTGAAGGAACAATCTCCAGACTTCTTCCACAAAACAGCATGACTCTCATAGAATCGTTAAAGAACAAAGCAACCACACAGAAAACAAGACTTCTAAAACCTCTCTATACGATCCACGGTCTCTAATTCTCGTTCTACAGACAAAAATGCCAACAGCTGCAGACACCGAATTATAGTAACAAACAGATAACAATTCCAAAATTAGTAACACGATAGCGTTTCAGAACTTCAAAGTGAAATTAAAAGAACCATAATGTTAACAAAAAATAAAAACACTTAAATATTTTGCATTAAAGGCAGCTATTTCATAGTTTAATAACAACATTGCTGTTAAAAAAACAAAAGAAAAATTAAAAAAAAAAGGAAAGAAAAAAAGACATTCTGAGATTGTTAACAGAATCAAACAAATTCTGTGTCAGAATTAAATTGTGAAGTTAATTTACAGACTCAAGAAATTAAAAAAATAATAAAAGACGTGAAATTGATGATTGTATTAAATTAAAATAAATGCAAATAATGAAAAAGTCAATGACGATTGAAAAAAAACGTACGAGAAAGAAAGAGAAGAAGGACAAACCTGGACGCAGATCTGCAAATTTGCTTTTCCTTTTTACTTTTGTTGGACAAACAACCGGAGCTAGGGTTTGCAGCTTCTTTGGTGTCACAATAGCTAAACAAATTAAAAAAAAATAAAAAATGGACAGAATTTCAAAGAAGAAAATAGAACGAAAATGGAAATGAAATATAGATCTCGTGGAATACGGTGATAGTATTATTTTAGTTTCCTTTTTCTTAAGGAAAAAAAAAAACATAAATGTTGGCAGTGAATATTACGATGATGTCCTCTTTTAGCGTGTTGTTTTGGTGTAGTAAGTTCCAAGTACACGCACGAGACTGTCCTGTTTTGCGCCAAAAACTTGTCCAATCGAAACCAGACCCGACGGTGTTAACACTAACCGCAGCAAGCAATGGCACCCCCGGCCCCCTTCTCTCACGTCAAACCTCGGTCTTGGTTCGGGTCGCCCTCGCCCGGTCGCCCCTCCGTTTATTTGCCCTCCCCCACTTCCCTACCTTAGGCCCATTATTAATGTCTTAATTATCAGTATTATTCATCATTGCCATGATTGAGTTTTAGTCTTTAAAGAAAAAAAATTACTAGTATCTTATTTAAGAAGAAGTATACACTAATTATTATTTTTCGCTAAATATATAATTTAAATAGCAGTGTGGTAGCGGGTTTTTTTATTCTTACATTTTTTTAAAGATAATTAAATATAAGAATCAAGATAAATGATGAAAAAATATAAATATAAATAAAATTGGTTTTATTTATTCTAATTTATATTAAATGTACATGTGAAATTCACATTAATATCTTAACAATCATATTAAAATGCTGAGTCATAATAATAATGTAAAATATAATTAAGTAAAACAAATTACTTTCAATTCTACTATGACTAAAGTATACAAAGAAATGTTGTTAATAATATTATTCATATTTATTTAATACTATAAATACGTATATATTGTGGTAAGGTTATTACTTCTCTAGTCTTTCCTTTCTCAATTCCTTTTCTCCTATTTAAAAAAAATCCTTTAACCAAATTTAATAAATGAAAAGTTAACTAAATTTTCTTTAAGGTAAGCATCAATTTAATAAATTTATATATTTATTTTCTTATCAACCAACCAAAAAATGTCAAATGTCTCACTGTACACTTAAAATAATTCTTTAATTAATCCAATTTATATGTAAAAAAAAACTAAATTTCCGTCATCACAAACATTGTTTATATTTTAACCTTCTTTCTCATTTTAAAAAAACAAAAAAGTCAATTGGATCCCAAAAATGAAAAAGTGGGAAATAAGGTGAATTAAAATAAAAAATAACAAAAAAACCATTGTGCCCCACTATCAATTAAAAAAACTTTGTTAGATAAAAGGGGTGTTATGGTAAATTGATATTCTTTTTTTAATAATAATTTTAACCTTCATTCTCATTTTAAAAATAAAAGTCAATTGGATCCCTCAAATGAAAAAATGGAAAGTTAGGTACAAGTAAAATAAAAAAATATAACAAGAAAAACCATTCGGCCCCATTGTCAATTAAAAACTTTTTTAGATAAAAATAGGTATTATGGTAAATTCACATTCTTTTTTTAATAATAACTTTAATCTTCATTCTCATTTTGAAAATAAAAGTCAATTGGAGCTTAGGAATAAAAAATATGGAAAGTAAGGTAAAAGTAAAATAAAAAATAACAAAAAAATCATTGGGCCCCATTGTCAATTAAAAACTTTTTTAGATAAAATAGGTGTTATGATAAACTTACATTCTTTTTTTTAATAGTAGTTTAACCCTTATTCTTTTTTTTTTAAGTCAATTGGATCCCAAAAATGAAAAAATAGAAAGTAAGGTAAAAGTAAAATGAAAAATAGCAAAAAAATTATTGGGCCCCATTGTCAATTAAAAACTTTTTTAGATAAAATAAGTGTTATGGTAAATTCACATTCTTTTTTTAAATAATAGTTTTAACCTTCATTCTATTTTTTTTTTTTTTAAAAAAAAGTCAATTGGATCCCACAAATGAAAAAATGGAAAGTAAGGTAAAAGTAAAATAAAAAAAAATCATTGGGTCCCATTATCAATTAAAAACTTCTTTGGATAAAATGGTACTATGGTAAATTTACATTCTTTTTTTTTATATAATATATAATAGTAAGTATAATATATAGATTTTTTTTATTTATTTATATTTTGAATAATTAAAATGGGGTGTTTTAGTCTTGGCAAAAAAAGAAAAAACAAAGGTGTGTTTTAGTCAAAAAATAGGGGGGAAGGGAACAAAGGCTACTGCAGACTACGCGCCCGAGGGAGGAAATGAAGGCATTAAATTTGGTCATGATTGAAGGAAATGACCAGGAAAAAACAAAGGAAATATAATAATGAGCCAGAGTAGAGACAGTAGAGTCACATGAAATAATGTTGACAAACCTTACCGTAGGAGGGGACATTCACAATATATTTGTCAAAAATATAAGATTTTACTGCCCATTTTGGACCAGATGCTCGCTAAGGGTGTCCGGGACTGACTGTAGGGTGGGTCCAAACTCAAAACTTCGTTTTGTTGGGAGAATAATAACAGTGGCATGTAGCATAAAAATATCAATGTCTCTCGAGTTTAGTGAAAAGGATTTTATAGTTTTTAATTAAGGTTTTGGGTTCAACTTTTATAACAATAAAAAAATAAATTTAAGAAAACTTATCTTATTTTAGAACCTAACCGCCGCTTAATTTGAACTTCGTCAAAGTTTGATATAGCTATTGGATTATGAGAATTTATCATATAAAAAAAAAAGTAGTAATAATAATAATAATAATAATGCAGGAATGGCAATTCTTTGTCTCTAGACAATCATGGCGGTCCATTATGGGGATTTACTCTGTGTAGCCTGTTAGGGGGAAAAGTCTCCACAAAAAGATGGAGATGCATGATGATAAAGGTATGGAGAAATTATTAATTAGGCCGAACGTATTATGTCATTTATAGACTTGATCAATAAAATTGTGATAATTCAAAGATTATAGTATAATATTACTAAAATCTTACCATAATTATAATTTAAATTTAAAGAATTACCTTTTAAATTCTTTTTCTTTGTAATACGGAACTAAACCTTTATCAAATTAGTACTCAATTTTAGAAAACTTTTTGAGTTGACACAATTTTGTTGGTCGAACTTATAGATGACATGGTATGCCTAACTTTTTTAATAAATTCTCTAAAGGTATGATGAGCTTTTTTTTTTCTTTGGTAGTAAAAGGTATGATGACTTTAGGAGTTCTAAGTTTCAAATATTCAACTTGAGGGCTGATGGTTTAATTTGAAAAAACTAAGATGGTGGGCTAAAAGGCTTTACATATTCGGAGAATGGGGGCTGTTCTCTTTTTCTCTCAATGGGCCCTTTTCTTAGCACGTCATGGGCCTGGTGGAGTGGTTGGCTACTTGGCTTCGCTGGTTGTTTCTCTAGAAAAATATGTAAAATATATGCATTTTTCTTCACTTCTTTCTTTTCCATAGTCAACGGAATCAGTAAGAAGTACCAACAATGTCAAGAACTGAAGTTTATAATATACAGATATTGTTCAAGTAAGGATCAAAGCACTGACCCAGGAAAAAAGTAAGGATAAATGAGAGAGCCTTTTGTGTTTTGGAAAATGTCAAAGTTGATTATTAAAAGAGGTTTTCTCCTTAAAAAAAACTCTAAAAACTTTTAAAATTGATGCAGTACATGATTTTGCATGTATGAAAGAAATCACAGAAAGGGATCTCTTTATGTGCTAAAATCTTGTCAGCTGGATCTTCTCATGTGCAAAATCTGTCAGATTAATTTAAAGATAGAAAATCTTTCACATGAATTTTTCATTGAAGTTGCTGCCACTTGTTCAGTACTAAGACTGCATGTATGGTACTGCTAAGCCTAGGATACCAAAGTGTTTAAAGAAAATTTTCCAGACTGGTCAAAAATTAGGTTTCGAGCTGATCGCCACCAACTCCCTTGAAGAATAATTGAAAATGGGAAAAAGCAGGGAAAAGATGCCAATGAGGGTAGAGATGCAGGAAGGATAAGCAATCAAGTTAAGAGAATGGGATAAATAATTTAGACCCAGCTATGCTAAAAAAAGAAACAGAAAACAAGAAAAAAAAGCATCTGAATAATTGGGTTTCATTTTTATTCCCACACTAAAACAATTTTAGTACAATATCATCTCTTCTATAGACTACATAGTTATCAAATTCAAGTGAACGATTATGAGCAAAAGATTCTTCTTGATCGTTAGTGCTTCACTCTAAAAGATCCATCTTGGCCGAGAATTTGTTCCTTCCAAAGACAATTCATCTTCCATGCTATATTTTTTTCTAGGGTTAAATTTTGATGTTGGTGAAGGCATTGGCATCTTATCTCCCTCATCATTCACAATCATCCATCTAAAGTAGAAAGCTTTTTTGATTAGCCATACGCAACTATATAAGAATGCTTCTGTATTTATCCAGGAAACACTCTGTTTGACTTAGACTTGAGTGGACTAGACGGGGAGTGCTTAGAATGACATAAAGGCAGATGTGAACTAAAGAGTGGGGAGGAAAAAGGAAGAAAAAGGAAAAATTGATAACAGATTTGAGACAGACCAATCCCGAACCGTGGTCCCTCGTTAATGTTTTTGGCTAAAACAACAGGCAAATTCCAAAGATTCTAAGTAGTCATCCATGGAAAATTCAGTTATACACTATTCGATTTTTCAATTATTATTTTAATTATTTTCAGTAAATAAAAAGCCAAATCAGACCGATCGATTCAACCGATTAAATCAAGAATTAGCCATAAATCAAGTCCGTTAACGGTTATTAAACCTGTTTTGCGTTGACCTGCTTTTGAATCGGTTGAATCGTTGAAATGATTGGACCAACTAAGCTATAAATTTAAATTTTTTATTTTTAAAATTATTTTTAATTGACTAACCCAAGTCTAAAAGAAGCCCAAATTAATGAAAAGCCTAAATTCTTTTTTTTATTATGTTTGGACTTTTGATTTTAAATTTTTTACCTTAATTTTTATTTTTTATTCTAGTGTATTCCCATAATAAAAATTTAATTTGGGATGTGAAATAATTTCTAATATTTATTTACATTATGTGATGCATTAATATTTTATTCTTTTCTTATTTTTTAGGAATTTTTAAATTTTTTTGAATTAAAATTTTAAAATTTAAATGTTTTAATAAATAAATAAAACTAAAATATTCATCTAACCGGTCCAAACGATTGAACCGATTGAACCATGAACAGTTAACCTAACCGATCCGATTTTTTATTTATTGATTATTCTTAAACGAATATTTATAAACATCCATTTGTCAATAGTCCGGTGGCCTATTGATAAAATGTTAAACTCTTACTTCTAATGACCATGATTCACACCCGTTAAATTGGACGAAGAGAAAGATTGTTTAATTGTAAGGACCCGAAAGAAATAATTTTGCTTGGCGGCAATGGTGGTCGGAAGGAAGGTAACTGGTAACTTTCGGGGTTGGAGGCTTAGAGCTGGCGAGCTCAAAAATTGGTTTGCACTTTGCAGTCACAATCCAAGAATGGCACGTCTCAGTTAAGGGGACCCATTATAGTTTTGTTGCCATTCTTTGTTATGCCAAAAAGCCATAAGCTGCTAGGTGATAAGATACACTAATATCAAACATCACTCGTGGGCTGCTCCGGCCGGATGGCGAGTCCTTTTTAAACTCATTTATTGTTCTTTGTCATCCAATCTTTTTACAACCCCCCATCTCTCTTCATTTTTTTTCAGAATCCCTTATTATTCCCTCCCATTGTTACGAAGTTTCTATTGTCCTTTGTGTCTCCTATAGCCACTCCTCGTTGAAAGACCTCCATAAAGATATTTGTCCAATTCTTGCAATAGCGAGAGAGCTGTCAATGTTGAAAATCCTTGAGGATAGATATATATATCGTGGGTATTCAGGTGTCTTATTATGATTTGCTCCATTGAAGTTGAATCAACAAATCGCACTTTATATGTGGGAAAGTACAAATTAATTAATGAGACGAAGGAATGTAACTTGTAAAAATGGCAATTATTACAATCCAAGTGGTGTTGGTGGTGAAGGCGGCCGCGAATAGATACCAAAAACGTCATGAGGAAAGATTGAAACTAGCTTAGTGGTATTTAATGAAATTTTTATGCTTAGATTAGGAAAATGAGATATTTATCACTACTATTTATGTTTGATTATGAATTTCATTGTGACAGTTAAATAGCTTTGCACCGAATATTTTAGTAATCATCTTTTGATATATGATCAGAATTCAGAATCAGTGAACAAAGCAACATCCACTTCTTAATTTCAGATTCAAATTGATCAATGCTTCTTTTAAGCTTTGAGGATTTACATCAATGATCTTGTTCATGCACCAAAGCAGTTTTAGTCCGAGTCCAGCTTTCTCACGACCAAAGTAAAACTTCACGCGTCTAGCTAGTCAATGCAAGATCAAATAAAGGGCCTCACCAAGTCAACCCATTTCGCCCTCGTGAACCCAACTTCCACCTATATAATCTATCAACCATTCTATACATTTCAGTTCAAAAACTGCTCAATAATTGAACTTCCAAAAACCCCATATGCTCACGCATGCAATGCAACATACACACGGAAAAAGGTCGTTCGTTCCTCACATGTGAACACAAGAAAATACGGTAAAAAAGAAAGGAAAAAGAGTCTGCATCAGATCTTGTCCGAGGCCAAGGGCCAAGGCCAATTTCTGCAAATGGTTAGCGGCAAAGCAAGACGCGGCTACCATGACACGTAACACATTCCAACAAAAATAGTACAAAACTTCTTTCATTAGCTGTTATTTTATTTTTCTGTTAGCTTCTCAACTTGAAGTAAGGAAAGGTTAGGATTTGACTATGGATCAATAATAGCGGGGCAACCAGGCTGTCTTTTTCTGATTAATTCCGCATACCATTGCTTTAAATGTTTGGTTTCAAACCATTTGCTGTCCTTTTGCAGAATATTTGTTATATTTTCAGACATTAATAACATATCTTAGAGTCTGGTTTTTAATGTCTTTTGTCCTGTTTATAAGTAATGGGGATGTCTCTATAGGAACTTGATTAGCTCTCTGAAACCAAGCCAGAGTCATCAGAAAATGAACCCTCTTGACCATTTTTCCTTCGTACAAGTTGAATTCCCCAGTTTAATTAGTACATCTTAGCTGTTTTTCAAAGCTAAAAATCAAAGGCAAGAAGACCCTTTTCTTCTTTTATAGTCAAAATTTCCAGGGTTAGGGACAAAGGGACCATGATTCTTATAAGCCTACCGTTGCGTATAAGAAAGTCAGATTATCACTGTAACCAGGCCACACGCTCCTCTGATGAGTTGTCAACTATGAAATCGAAAAGCCGGTTCCATTATCTAATCGTGGAACATATAATTAGTGGAGTCCCCCCATTATCAGCGGTAGAGCTAAAAGGTTGCCAAATTCCATGGTTAATGTAGAGTAATTGCCTGGCTACCTAATCATTTATAAGCATATATGGAAAGGAGACCATGAGAAGTAAAACAAAGAGAAAAATTTTCTATTGGATCCGAGATATATGAAAAGTAAAGATCATTTCCTTCCTCCAACATCGGGGCCGACTCTTGTACAATAAGAATATATGACACCGGTAATGGATGCATTGAGAATCATCACTTAGTGTTTAACTTTAATTAATGTATAAGATTAGCCTTATTAATTCATAAACCGTTGATTCAATGCTTAAACTTTGTAGTCGTGGAATGCTTAAGGGTTTAAAAATTTAGTGTAATGATCGTTATTATATGACTTGGAAGTCAAGGGAGTATCATAATTCACCAAAAAATCTCAATCAAAGCATCCATTAAGGGCCGTTCCTTTGGAGCACTTAACGCATAAAGAAAATGAAATTTGCCTGAATCTGATACTTATCGCCATCGCATGTGGAGGGGTCAATCAAAAATTTTCTAATTACGTGTGTTTCTCAGTGTCTTTGGAAGGGGAAAAGTTGCTATATAGGTAGTATAGTAGTAGTACCCGCAAAGCTAAAATCAGGGAACGGACTTACCAATGGAAAAGTGTCCAGAAAGTGGGAGAGTCAAAAACCAGATTTGCCTGTTGCGCCTTAGCTTTCAAAAAATCACAATGGATGGTTAACATGTAACACATATTCCAAAAAAACCAAAGGGTGGGGACCCGCCCCTCTGAGGGGGAAGACTCAGAGTCACTCAGGAGCATAAACGACGACCATCGATTGTGCCCAAAGCCCTGTCGACAATTCCACTCAACCATACCTCTATATATGCTCGCTTTTCTTTGGAGCTCTTTATCATTTCTTGTAGGCTCAAAATCGAAGCAAGTTATTATTTTCCTTTCCTCTATTAGCTTTTCATTTATTTTCCTACCCTGTTTGGACATTTGCCATAAACCAACCCGGCCGTTTGACCCTTTGCCTTCAACATTCTACTTTCTTTATTACTGCCCCACTTCCTTTCCCTCTTACTCACTTTTCCAAAGCATACTCTTCTCTTCATTAGCTGTTTTAAGCTCGAATAACATTTCAGAAGCTTGGGAACAGAGAAGGCGTAGAGATGGCCAGAGAGATGCAGAAGGGCAGCATGTTCATTGAGCAACACCCTGGAGATTATGAGAATGGTGATATCCAAAAGAACTTGGATGACGATGGTCGACCCAAAAGAACCGGTAAGTTATTCTTGCTCCTCATATTATATCCTTCTGTTTGCATATATTTAATTTTTCTGCCAAGAGAAAAGTTGGTTGATAATTTTGTGGCTTTGGGTTTTGATTTTGAAGGGACTTGGCTGACTGCTAGTGCTCATATTATTACTGCTGTGATTGGCTCTGGCGTGCTCTCTCTTGCATGGGCTATTGCTCAGTTGGGTTGGGTGGCTGGAACAGCTGTTCTCATGGCTTTCTCCTTCATCACCTACTTCACCTCTACCCTTCTTGCTGATTGCTACAGGGCTCCTGATCCTGTCCATGGAAAGAGAAACTACACCTACATGGATGTTGTTAGAGCTTACTTAGGTACTAATATCAACGCTTAACCTTCACATTAATAGTATAAATGATCGTTTTACTATATGTTTGATTTAGTTTGTTCTGCCACCTCTCAACCTGCTTACAGTTCGAAGAAAATATTGATTTAATTTGTTCTGCCACCTCCTAAACCTGCTTACAGTTCGAAGAAAATATTTTAAAGAGAAATTACTTCCCAACCCCATGTAGATATTTCTATTCAATCCAATCCAATCCAAACTACAACCTGGGTTTTGTCAGGGTGATTAATGAAACATCAAATTCAATGCTTTTTCTGGTTTCCTTTTACAGGAGGAAGAAAAGTCCAGCTCTGTGGATTGGCTCAGTATGGAAATCTTCTTGGAGTGACCGTTGGTTACACTATTACAGCATCAATCAGTATGGTGTAAGTAAATAGATATAGTCAACATAAGGGACTTTCAACTTTGAAACTTTGAAGCTCGAAATTCTTTTATTACTTATTAAAACGACTCTTTTTGACTAATGCATTGAAAAAATTTTATTAGCGACAATGATATTAATAAATTGTTCTTTTGTTTTCTGCTGCGGCTTGCCCTTTCCTTGTAATCAGGGCTGTCAAAAGGTCAAATTGCTTCCATAAGCACGGTCATCATGTCAAGTGCGAAACATCAAACTACCCTTTCATGGTCATCTTCGCTTGCATCCAGATCATTCTCAGCCAAATCCCAAACTTCCACAAGCTTTCATGGCTCTCAATTCTCGCAGCCATCATGTCTTTTGCTTACTCTTCCATCGGCCTCGGACTCTCCATCGCCAAAGTTGCAGGTAGTACATAATTAACAGACAGAAACAGAATAACAGAAACCCCATCATATCCACATGTTCAGTTCTGTCTATTTACTTTGATTGAGTGGCTTCAATTTCATATGTAAAAGAAAGAAAAAACAAATAAAAAACTAATTTTTTGCTAATCAAACATCAAGGTGGGAACCATGTAAGGACAAGCTTAACTGGAGTGACAGTAGGCGTTGACGTGTCAGGATCTGAAAAGGTTTGGAGGACATTCCAAGCCATCGGGGACATTGCCTTTGCCTATGCTTACTCCACCGTCCTCGTTGAGATTCAGGCAAGTATAATATACTGTATATTACTTTCATCTTCTACGTATGTACATACATACATACATACATACATACATACATACATATATGACATGTTTTACACGTGTGTGTATATATATCTACGTACGTATCTGTCACGAATACTATTTTTTTCATTTATAATATGTGAGTAGGTATATGGATTAAATACATAGGTTGGTATGTAGGCAGCACCATTATAGAGAGGAAGAGTATTTTTTCTGTAACTGAGACGTGATGAGTATATATGTATGTACCTGAAACATTATGGGTACATGGTCATGTGATGAATGCATGGAAGTTGAAATGTGTGCCTGATTAAATGTCGGCATGAAATGGTGGTTCAAAAATAATTATTGGCGGGTTCCAGGTAATTCTCACATCAAGGAAATTAATAAAAAAAGAAAAAAAAAACCTTTTAAAAATGATTGTTGTTAGGTATTAAACTTTATACTTGTTGGCCGTCCAAGAACGTATCATGTGAAACTATACGTGTAAGAATCTTCAAACCATAATTATAAAACTTGAAAAACATATGAAACTGCTTTTCGGTGGCGGTCCTGAGCTGTGGGGGCCAGTGGGTGGTAGGAAATAGGAATGGGAATTATAGGAAAAGTGGCAAGTTGCGTTCTCAGCCTGAATTTTCAGAGATGGAGGGCTTGGCCAGAATAATAAATTATTATTATTATTACAAGTAAATAAATCAAGAAAGTTTTACGAAAGAGAAAAAGGATTAAAGGAACGATTTCTTTCTTTAATCTTTCTGTGTGGGTCTTTAGTCTTTTTCTCTGTTGGTTACCGTAAGGATGACTGGATGAGGATGACGAGGGTCACGTACAAAGATTCCCGGGACCATAAATCCGGTGGACCATAACGTTTTCAGAATTTGGGCCAGTGGTTCGGTTGGCTTTTTTCTAAAAAGAAAGTAATGAGAACCAATTTGTACTCTTTTGATTTTGATCTCTCTCTGAGTCTCTGTCCACCATTCTTTTTATTTTCTATGTTATATCAGTTATCATACAACCTATGAACACGGGATCGTGACATCCAATCTAGTTGAGTTCCCAACTTTTTACTTGTCTCATCTTGTAAAAAGAATCATCTTCTTTTTTCATAGTGCAGCCTCTCGATTCGTCACAATAGATACAGGAACTAGTGCCTCCTTATATAAAAACGCCAAAAAAGAAGAGAAGTTTCATGGTTAACACATGTTTATTTAAATAAAATATGGAAAATTTTAATATTACAGGACACAGTCAAATCGAGCCCACCAGAGAACAAATCCATGAAGAGGGCTACTAGCGTTGGTGTCTCAACGACCACTTTATTCTATGTACTTTGCGGCCTGCTTGGTTATGCGGCTTTCGGGAACGATGCTCCAGGGAATTTCCTGACAGGGTTTGGTTTCTACGAACCCTTTTGGATGATTGACTTTGCTAACGTCTGCATTGCCATCCATCTTATTGGTGCATACCAGGTAAAAACTTTAAAAACAACGACATATTCGGTGAAACAGGTTTCTGGTTTCTTGCCGTTAATTAACATTTGTCGACTAACATGTTCGACATGCACACTTGTCCAGGTTTTCGCCCAGCCATTGTTCGGATTCGTCGAGGGCTGGGCCTCCAGGCACTGGCCTGACAGCAAGTTCATCACACGTGAATATGCTGTTGATGTTCCATGCTACGGTGTTTACTACGTCAACCTCTTCAGGATGGTATGGAGGACGGCGTACGTTATCGTGACAGCCGTGGTAGCCATGATTTTCCCTTTCTTCAACGACTTCTTGGGTCTTATCGGAGCAGCCTCGTTTTGGCCACTGACGGTCTACTTCCCCATCGAGATGCATATTGCACAAACGAAGATGCCCAAATACTCTTTCAGGTGGACATGGCTAAAAATACTGAGCTGGGTCTGCTTGGTGGTCTCACTCATTGCTGCTGCTGGATCTGTTCAAGGACTGATTCAAAGCCTTAAGGCATACAAGCCCTTTCAGACTCAGGAATGAAAACGTTCCTGGCCCACAGCTTTGTCCTCCGACATATGTAACATTGTTGAATAAGAAAGAAATTGTGGAAACTATAATTTGTTCTCCTTTCTGTATTCCAAATGCAAAACTGCTTGTATTGCGTGTTACCTTCTTAAAGAGAATGTTTAAGACAAAATTTGTGCCATGGGTACCATGACCACCCTTGACCTTTCTCTTCCAAAAGCAGTTTTTAAGCGCATCCAAATTGATGAACGGATTGTTAAGAAGTATGCATGAAATCCGTAAATTTCAAAAAGCCAAATCTTCTCTGCTATACCTATATAGGTAAGGTAGCTGATAATTACCTCAATCGTCCGACATGAAAAGCAACAAAACCAAGTGACAATGCTTGATGATTTGGGAGAATGTTACAAAAAGGTATTTACGTATTCACAGTTCATCCAAACCAAATGTTTGTCTAAATCAAAAACAGTTCCTTTCTTCTAAATTTTCAAGGCCCCAAAGTACAATTGATTGCTAGTATACCTCAAGTGAGATTGATGAGGAGTGCTTTACACAAGGGACTGATTAATTTGCGAAGCATGCGATCATATCAATTATCATTCCTATCTAATTCAAGCGAGATTCAGCACACTCACAAAACTGTTAAATCAGAATTCCGTAATCTGCTATCAGCATGATCTTCATATCAGGTGATGAGTGTTAGCAGCAGAACAAGGACTATACATCGAATTTCTTCAAACGCCTAGAAATAGTAATTAGAAATATCAATAACAAAACAACTTGTAATAAAAGTATTAAGCAGAAATGTATCAAGCATTAATATGCCAATTTCAATAGCCAAGTGAAAGAAGTTGCACAGATTATTACCTTAATTTGGTTCAAGCAGATTCTGTTTCACTCATCACAAATGCCTGAATTAGAGACTGTGCCGCATGGGTTTGTTCTGGTGTTCCAGATATTATAATCACAGTTTCCGTCGCCGCAGGCTTCGGTACAGTAATTGTAATTTTGGCATCAGAAATCTGCCAGTGATTTTCTCTTATTAAAGAAAATTGATAAAGCTATACTAAAATATGGTTATCATTTTGCGAAATGCATAAAAAATAATATTATAAGGGATTATCTTGTCAATATAAGTGAAAAAAGAGCTGAGAGGATCATAGGTACTCATTGACATCCTCTCAAATAACGACAACAAGATCAATGGCCTTAAAAGATTAAAAAGTTCAAATAAAGCATCAAATACGAATGCTCCCTCCCCAATTTCTCTCTGCTGATGAGTATAGAAGTGTAAAGAAACACAATCACGAATCTGTGCACCCGCCTACTGGTATCAACTAAGTTCTTATTCTATTTATTTAAGGCAGGGTAGTTAATAATGAATAACCAGATTCATTTGGAAACAAAAAAACGAATCAGATTCATTAACATACCTGACGTATCTGTTTCAAACATGCACCATCTTCTCCATATATTATAGGAACAAGAGAACGAGGAACAATAACTTCGATGGTGGTGCTTGTGATAACAGCCGGTTGGCTTCCTCTATATATACATTGACAAGGAGAGAAACAAAACAATTAAGCTACAGCCATTAAAGGATAACTTATGAAGTATTCAACAGCTAGATTTCAATTCATTACCCTCCAAAACCGGAAATTCTTCGGTGCGGAGGTCCACCAAAATCTGGCATGCCTATAAATCCCTACAAATACAGAAACACAATATAAGTTCACATCTGAAATAAAATTGTAACAGAACTTACTTTTCTCTATCCAACTGCTCTGTTTCACCCCTTTCAAATTTTAGAGCAGTCACCAACATTTTGTCATATACTTCAGATAAACTACAAGTTGCAAAATCTCATGGCAATTCGAAAACACTAAAGGGAGGCTCATGTTGCTCAGAATTGCTTTGTGTTTAAGAAATATATGTTGAGAAACATTTTGTGTTGCAAGGCACATATATCACCCAAATACCTGAGGTCCCCAAGGTCTTCTTTCAGGTATATGAGGAGGCATGGCTGGTCGCTGCATGTTACGTATAAAAGGAGGATCGTCATGGGGATGAAAACCCCCATGTGGAGGTGGCCCACCAAAAGCATCAAAATGGTGATATGGACCTAATGCCCCAGGAGGCGAAAATTCCCTCCTTCCCATAAATGAAGGGAATGGGGGTACTTGATCCAGGAAGGCAGGATCTGAAGGATGGTTAATAGAAGGAAATGCAGCACGAAAGAAATGATGCCGGAGTCTGGTTGTTATTTGGAAAAGAGCCTCTCGAACAGTTTCATGTTCTCCGTTGATCTGCCATAAGAAAAATAAGAATCAAAGAAAGTAATGTCAAACTAAATCTAAAACTAAACTATGCTGCATCAAAAAGGAAGCAAAGATTATGCTGCATCAAAAAAGAAGCAAATATATGCTTCACTATAAGTAGTCAACATACACAAATACTTCATTACAATCAATAACAAGACTTTGAAAAAGAACAAAGATAATAACAACAAAATTTCCAAAGTTATACATCTTAAAGAAAACACAAAAGCACACCTGAACAACTTCTTCACCTTCTGAAGCACACTTTGGAACCTGATCCTTTCCCAATATGCGAATATGAGCCCCAGTTGACTTCCTCATTTCAGCTATGATAGAACCACCCTTGCCAAGGAGACAACCAATTTGATTTGATGATACAAGAAGTCTGGCCATCACAGTCTTGTCCTTGCTATCTGGTATAGCCCTATTTATCCTGTTATGCACACGGAACACAGCATCTTGTGCGGCTGATATCCTATCATCTGGGTGCTGAAATATTTAATTTATCATCAGTCCATCAAAATCATTGCAATACTAACTTAAATAATCAAGCAGGAGCAAATCAAAATTTCAAAATCTAGCTGTATTTCAATAAATTGAAAGAGCAAAGCATACCGCTGGACCGGAAATTATAATCACGCGGTCCTCTGAATCAGGAATACCTTCCACAACTTTGATCTCACAGCCTGTTTCTTGCTGAAGAGTCTTAATTATTGCTCCTCCCTTTCCAATCACACCACCTACTCTTTCATCATGACACAATAGCCGGAATGTTAACATTTCCAGAGAAGGCATCATTCTGCCAGGGATAAGAGGGGGAACAGCTAAATGATTATCAGCTTCCCGAGGTCCGGCAGCAAAGGTTGCTCCTTGAGAACTAAAAGAATGGCTTGGTGGCAGGTGGACTTCAGGCCTTGGACCAAATGAATGGGCTGGCTGCCCTGTTGGGTTGAGAGGGGAAGAGTCATGATCCCGAGGTGGATTTTCTAAAAGCTGTTGGGAAACAGATCGAAGAGCTTTCCTAACTGCATTGACCTCCCCCGTAATCTACAGCATAACCATGGAAGATAAAATGCAAATAAAAATCGATAACAAGTTATAAAAGATACCTAATTCACATACAGAAAGATATTATAAAAATTTTAAGCTACAAACAGCAGGTCTCACATGATTGTCTCACAAAACAAAAACTAGATCATTAAACCTAACATTTACCAACTTATGCGGCAAATTTATTATAAATAGGGGTAATATATTAATCAAACATAAGATACCTGGACTAGTTCATCAGAAGCTGAAGCACACAGAGGAAGTTTGTCTCTGGGAAGAATTCGAATCTGTGCCCCACTATCGGCGGACATTTGCTTAATTACACTGCCACCTTTTCCGAAAAGGCAGCCAACTTGACTAGAAAGAACAAGTAATCTTAAAACTATTGAGAAAGATTTAACAGTTTCCTCATCACCTCCACCTGAATCTGGCTCTGCTTCAATTATTCTTTCACAAACAAATAATAACGCCTTCTGCAAACAAGAAGTTTCCTTTAAAGATTTTAAATCTTTCACAGGATCAGAAACCTTATCATCACTGTTTTGACCATTCTCCTTTTCTTCATCTGTCTGATTTGCTGCATTAGTCTCTTCCCCACCACCATCCTCCTTCTCCGGCTTGATACCAACTTCAGTCTCTTTATCAGAAGATTCAGAAACCATGATCACAACTACTCGCTCATCACAACCAGGGACAGCTTCCTCAAGTTTGACCTTCGCTCCAGCTTCTTGATGGATTTGTGATATGACAGAGCCATCTCTTCCAATAAGACGACCAGTTTTAGATGCAGGACATAGTACACGGAAAACAATACCACCAGTCAAAATCTTTGATTGGGCTGACTTTTGCAACTTTCTTTTACTGTTTGTCTCTGAAGAATTCCTATCATGCGGCCTCTTGGAAGATGTCAAAGGAGTAGACATGGTTCAGCAGTATATGGAAGCACCTGGTTTATATACATTCAAATGAAAAAAGGAATTCCATGAAACAAATTTGGAACATACAAAAGAAACAAGATCAAAATTATAAAATCATCAATTTCTCATTTTAGATCCACAAAGGCATTTTACTGAAGAAAAAAGGGGGAAAAGAACATGAAAAAGGAAAAAGACCACAAGTCTGTTTCCCTTTCCCTACTTGACTAAAAGGTAATAACATCACTTGTATAAGCATCCACATTTCCTAATTCCAAAATTCTGACCTCTTGAAATATGTTGCACGTTCAGCTGCCCTTGAGCTTAAAACAACACAATCAAGCATTTAAATCTTAATGCCCAACTTGAATACAAACAAAGAAGTAAAACTTCTAAATTAGCTATAGACCGAGACTAAACACAACTGTCACTCCTAATTTGAGAATGCAACCGGCAATGCTATAATACACTTGCTCGTGCAGCTCAACTACCTTTCTTCAACACTGCATTGTTCTCTTGTAATCCTATGGGCCACTTTTCAGGCATTGTTTGATACAAGGGCAATAGTTTTAGACTTACAAGAATAAACTGGAAGATGTGAAGCTTTGAGAGCCAGGAACACTTCAATTCCACCCCTCCCAATAACCAATTTCTTAAAACTTATATCACATATGTCATCATGCATCTTGAACACACAAAGCACTGGTGAAGAAAAATTCATAGCTCTAAGCCATGGATTACTCATATTCAGACAATTCTGAAGTTCCACATTCTGGGGCTATATAGTTACTCCAGATAAAGTTTGAAGCTTTAAGCCAACTGGGAATTCAAGCTTTTACGATTAACAGTGCATTCAAAACTTAAAATTCGCGTAGCTTTCATTCAAGTAATATAATAAGGAAACAAGCTCTTCCCAATAATTCATAATAAATAAATTTCAAAACGAGAGTATTAAGTAATTGAAGAATGAAAAGAACTTACCGTTTACTCGAGAGGTCGACGAAGAAAACCCAAAACGAAAACTAATTTACATACAGCTCAGGGGACAATGAGGATTGAGAATAGGTTAGATTGAAACCAGACTTTCTTTGATTCCTAGGACTAGGTTTCTACAGTACTTTTCTTACTGTGTTCTATTTTGGTAAATGTCGGGTTCGGGTGGATTCTGTCGGTTCGGATTATGGGCCTTTTAAGGTATTCGACGGTCTCATTCAGTTAGGCCCAGCCCATGGCAGTATATCATATTGGTTATGCAATAAAAGGGTCCGTGGCCAAAAAAGACAACGGAGGCCACTAAGGCAGGGGTTCGACCCCTACCATCCCCCTCCCATGGGTCTTGGATCCGAATTGTACCAAAAAAAATAAAAGGGTCCATAATTTTCTGAATATGAATAACTTGGAAATCGAATTTGATTCTAGGAATTCTATTTCGGCAATTGAAAATAGAATTGATGACTGTTGGCTTCAACACCCCGATTTCTTCCCATTTGTTGACACTATTTGGAACATGGTAGATGGGGATATTTGTTCAAAAATTCTTGCTTTCTAAAAAGCAGTCAAAATATGGAACAAGAGGTCTTTGGAAACATCTTCTTTAAAAAAAGAAAGATCGAAAAATGACTGTTTCATATTCAGAAAAAATTATCTTTTGCTCATAACCCTTTCCTCTTTAATCTACAAGAAAGCCTTAGGAAAGCTTACCGATGTGTGCTCAAACAAGAAGAAGACTTATGGAAGCTCAAATCTAGAATTAACTGGGTTGTTAGTGGTGACAAAAATACAAGGTTCTTCCATGTGACTACCATCAATCAGAGAAGAAGAAATAAAATAAAATCTACCAAGGACAGTGTCGGGCACTAGAGGACTGATCCCTTGTGGATCTCAGAATCCATAACCTCCCACTTCATGAAGGTTTTTTGCACTTCCCAAGATCTCTGCCATAATAAATCGAACTCTGGGTGGGACTTCTGAAGGCTTATCATTGATGATGATACACATAATGACCTCATTAGAATTCCCAATAGTACTGAAATAAAAAAAGGTCATTTTGACATGAAGCCTTTTAAAGCTCCTGGGCCAGATGGACTTCACACCCCATTTTCTTTCATAAATGTTGGTACTCTATTAATGCATCCCTCATCAAGGAAATTTGAGAGGCTTTTTACACCAAAAAATTTATGCCACTTAGAATGATACAATGATTGCCTTCATCCCTAAGGTCAACTGCCTAGAACAAATTAGCCACTTTAGACCTATAAGCCTCTATAACACTAATTACAAGATCGTAAGCAAAATTCTTGTTTGTAGAATTAAACCTTTTATTCCAACTTTAATTAGCCCACACCAAGCTAGCTTCCTTCCTGGAAGAAAAGATACGGACAATGTCATTATTGTTTAGGAAATAATCCACTCATTCAATACGAAAAAAAGGCAAATGAGGGAATATGTTGATCAAAATTGATCTTGAAAAAGCTTATGACAAGCTAGAATGGTGCTTCATCCGTGAAACCCTTCTTTTTTTTCAATTTCCCGAAACAGATAATTGACCTTATCATGGCCTGCATTTGCTTTGTTAATTATTCTGTCTTAATTAATGGAAGTAGGACCATTTCTTTTGCCCCTCCAGAGGAATAAGACAAGGTGACCCTCTCTCAGTCTATACTTTTATCCTTTTTATGGAATATCTCTCTATCAAGATCAGTCAGTTGGTTGAAAACAAGACATGGAAAGCTTTTAAAATCAACAGACATTGCCACATTGGCCCTCACTATCCCACTTCCTTTTTGCTGATGACGTCATTCTTTTTGCTAAGGCTACAAGAGAAAATTGCTCGATTATTAATTCTGTCTTGGATGATTTTTGTGAAATCTCTAGTCAAGTTATAAACCTCCAAAAGTCTAGAGTCCTTTTCTCTAGAAATACAAAAGGAAACATCAAAGCAGGCTATTTGTAAGGATCTTAACATGAAGAAAGCTGATCGTATTGACAGATATCTTAGTTTCCCAATTCTGGAAAAATAATTTCAAAGCAACAGTGCTAGCTTATTCTGAATAAGATAAATGCCAAACTTACTAGTTTGAAATCCAAACTCTTGTCAATTGCGGGTAGAGCTACCTTTATCAAATCGATTATTGGATCCACGACCAGCTATTTTATACACGCGATGAAGCTCTCAAACTCTGTTCATAATGAGATTGATAAAATCTCTAGAAACTTTCTTTGGGGAGACATTGCTGAGAAGAAGAAAGTCTATCCTATATGTTAGGAAACTGTAACAAAGCCTAAATTTGCTGAAGGGCTAGAAATTAAAGCTTCAGAAAACCTCAATGATTCCTTCATGGCTAAGCTTGGATGGGACATCATTACTGACAATGACTCGTTATAGGTCAAAGTTATTCGTGAGAAATATCAGAGAACCACCGGTAGCAGTAGGAATCATTCCCCCTTATGGAAAAGCATCTCCAAAAGCTCTTAGATTATTGAAAATGGCATAAAAAGGAACATTAAAAATGGTGATAAAGCCATGTTTTGGGAGGATAATTAGACTGGATTAAGAGCTTTAAAGAAATTCGTAGAGGGTCCCCTTAATCTCCATGAGATGCACTACCATGTCAAGAGGTTCCTTGATGAAAATGGAAGCTGGAACTTTGAACTGCTTTCCCTCCAACTTCCCAATTATGTCAAGCAAAATATCATCGCCATCCCATCCAGAGATATAACCAAATGAGTGACACTCTTTCTTGGGGTAACAAACCCGATAGCCTATCCTCAACAAACAAGCCTACCTCATCTCAAAAAGCATCCCTCTCAACATAAAAAAATTAATGGAAGTGGATTTGGTCAGCATCCACCGACGTTAAAATCCAACATCTTCTATGGCTCATAGCCCATGACAGAATCATCATTAGAGCTTACCTTAAGAAAATTAGTGTTTTGCAATCCGATACTTGTCCTACTTGTGCATTTCAACTAAAAGATGTGAAACATCTCTTCAGAAAATGTCAGGCAGCTAAAACCATTTGAAATCAACTTCAAGGTCCTTTCGGTGATGATGAAATGGACTTTCTCCATTGGTGCAAAGCAAACTGTACCTCTAAAGATATTTCTCCCTTTCATAATATTCCCTGGAACTTCATTTTTGCCCTTACTTTATGGAGAATCTGGCTCAACAGGAATAGGAATATTTTCCAGGTTAAAAGAACTATAAATGATCCCATTAGCTACATTATTAATGCTGTTGTGAACTATTCACTCTCTCTCCTGAAAAAGAAAAAAAAAAACAAACAGTCCTTTTCTATTAGTAGTAACCTATTCCAAACAATTTCTTTAAGCTGAACACTGATGGGTTAGCCCTTGGTAATCCTGGGGTTGTTGGAACTGGGGGAATCATTCGAGATCACCAAGGAAGAATGGTAGTAGCCTACAGCCGCAAATTGGATGTCACTACTAATTTAGCTGTCGAAATCTGGGCAATCAGAGATGGGCTCCAATTAGCCATCTCTCTTAACCTGCATAATAAAATTATTGTTGAAACTGATTCTCAAGTGGGTATCCACTTGTTTAAATCATGTTTTTTCTAATTCCCACACTCACAGCTCACTCTTCAATGACTGTAGGTGGCTCGCAACAGATTTGGGAGTTCAGGCACTGATCCACATTCCAATGGAGAATAACGACTGTGCGGATCTCCTAGTGAAGAACAGCCGCTCAATGAGTAATTCGTCCTACTCCTTTAACATGCCTCCAGATTGGCTTTCAAACCCTCTCTTGGCGGACACTTATGGTGTTGCTTTCCTTAGAGTTTTTTCTAGTAGTTCTAGCTTTCGAAGCCCCACTAGTACTGATGTCTATAATAATTGCCATAATGGCGAGACTCTACCTAGTAATGCTTGTAGGGACCAAAGAGTTGAGAATGCTCTAATGGCTGCACAAGGCTTTTTTGATGTAGGGGTAGAACCCCAAACGCTATTACATTAACTTCCTTAATGACGTCTTTTTTATCAAAAAAAAAATGGAATTGATGACAACCATCCGCATTTCCTACTCATCAGCAAAATCAAAGAAATGTTAGATAATTGTTGGTGTTGGATGTTATCACATATTCTACGGCAACAGAACATGGCCGCTGATTGGATCGCAAAATGGAACTGTTATCAGAAAAAAGAGTGGATTATGATGAGTAGACCCCTGGTGGTCTGAAGGGTATTTTATTAGCTAATGTTATCAGGGTAAGCATCCCCAAAATGGTGTCTAGTTAATCTTCGGCCTTGGACCCCATTTCCCCACCAAAAAAAAGAAGGTCCATAATTTTTTTTTTTAACTAAATGCTCAATCAATAGTCTTAGCTTTCAAAATTTGCTCAAATAAGGGTTCAAAACTATAATTCAAACAAATTACAACCCATACTTAGCAAATTATGACAAATTTGGCCATTTTTATATGAAAATCAATACTTGCCATATATACACATTAATTTTGATAGAAAAAATATGTCGTAATATTAATTAAAAATCAAACAATATTAATCAAAAATAAATTCAATATACGTAGCATAATATAAAATATTCGCGTATTTTTCAATTTATATATATATATATATATATATATCCCACACTAGTATTAACTAATAAGGAGTCTAATTTGTCATAATTTACTAAGTATGGCCTTTAATTTGTTAAAATTATGTTTTTAGGCTCTTATTTGAGCCAATTTTGAAAGTTCAGGCCCCTAATTGAGTATTTAGCCTTTTTTTAAAATTTTTTGGTACCTAAATGTGTAGGAAAAAGGATTTATTTGAGGAAAGTGGGGGGTTTCATATTCAATACCTCATTTATAAATTTTAATCTCTAATCATCTCAATTGGAGAAAAAAAATTTATCAAACATTGAATAAAAACCAAATCCCAAAAAATAAAAAAGTATATTTGTAAGTATTAAAGTCAATAGAATATTCAAAAAGCACAAACAAATCCATGCATTGTTTTTGAAATTTGTGAAAATATTACCTTTGTTACGAGCAAAGAAAGAGTAGTTGGACAGAAATTCTTAGGGGATGAAATAGCCTAGGAATAATTAATTATAATGGATTAAGAGTAATTAATTTTGTTTAGGTTGGTCTAAGCTAGTCATTGGCTAATCCAATCCAAGAGGGAACCGTACACTCTAATATAAGTATGCAATTCACCAATGAAATTCTCTAGCTCTCTTTCTTGTGTTACTCTTATCTTCTCTCTGTTTTCTTCCTCTCCTTTATATTTCGTCCTTTAATTGGCTCTCTTTCTTCCTTTCTCTTTAATCTTACCATCCGATAGAATCAAGCTTCTAACAAGATTTGAATAGATTCTATTTTTTATCGTATTGTTTTAACCAACATTAAAAAGGCATACACAGATGATGAATTACCTCAAAGAGTACCTACAGACATCCATTAACAAAAAACGTTTATCATCACGCCGAGGTGTTTAGTCGAAAAGTGTGTAGGAAGGGAAGACCTTGGTAGCAGGGGGAGCACTGAACAACACCAAAGATTTTACAAAGAAAGGGAAAGATTATTAAAGGTGGAATAAAGAATGTGATTGGGTATATTGGTGACTGTTGGTGACATAAATAAATTGAATAATTTTCTTGGAACTTGTTGGCTAAGTAGTTGCTCATGGCTGACCTTTCATTTTTCCATAAACTTCATGCCTTTTATCGTACTACATGCCCATCGAGAGCATCATCGACGACCTCTTATGTTTCTTTCTTTATTCATGAAAAGCGTTTTATTCAATCTTGAAATTTGAAACAAAATACTTTTCAAGTAAGAAAAAGATGGGAGAGAAAAATAAAGACAAGATGAGTAGACTAAACCATTGACTCAGAATTAAGATTTGTATTATCACTGTAAAAATAAAAATTGAGATCTGTATTTCTCCAAATACATCTCTAATTGATTAGGTTTGTAGTGAACCATGACAAAGATGTGCCCATCTCATTGGATTTTCGGGCTTTTTTTTTTTTTTTGAAAGAAGGAGGTCGCCCTTGCCCTAACTACTATGTACTTGTTTGGAAAAAAAGCCATGATAAAGACCTTATGACTTAGATGAAAAGCAAAGAAAAAAAAATAAAGACAGATTAAATTTGACTTAATTTATTTTATAATAACAATAAAATTTTGATAAATTATTTAACAAGTACCATGGGTTATTAATTTAAAGCATTATTAAGGGTGAAAATGAAATACGATTAACTAAAAACGATGAAAGTTAAGTTAAGATACGAGAAAGCATATTTAATTTTTTAAGATTTATTTATTCCATATATTCTAGAAAACATTCTTGAATTATGTTATGGTATCACCATAAATAAATATATTCCAAGCTGATTGTGAACTTAATTATAATTGAAAAGAAGTCACAAGTTGGGAATTTTTTTGTTCATGGTCCATGAAAATTCCAAGTCGCATAAATAAATTATTCTCCTTTTTAAGTATATATATATATATATATAATTAATAATTAATTTCAAATTTCTTTGGGCCGAAGAAAGAACCAAATCGGGCAAATGAGATGAATCCGACGTGGCATTATTATCGAACGAAAACTGAAAAGCTACTTAGCCACCAAGTTTATTTTCAACGACTCCTCGTCGCACTCCAAAATAGAAACGTCTATCGCGGGACAACTAAATCGTCAACCGCCTTAGATGGGTTTAATTAAATTATGAAATATCCAGAATGCCCTCGCTATATCTCTCAACCGACCTTAACGGCCCTCGAGACAAAGGCCCAATTTCGTAATTCAAAGTAACCCTAGGTCGTCCTAATTCTACGAGGATTTGGTTTCATGAAAATGATTTCGAGATTCAAAGCCTTTATATAGCGCGGGTTCCAGTGCCGCTCAATTGAACTTCCGATTCCACCAGTTCTCGCGTTTTTGAATCGAGAATCTTGGAGAATCACTTGTTGTTCTCTGTAAATTTCGAAAATTTTAGAAATGCTTCCACCACGAGCTACAGCAGCGACGATGACGAAGAATCTAGTGGAATTTGTTCGGGTTGCGGCACCGTCTCCATCACCGCCTTTGTTGCCCTCACCGCAAAGTCAACGGAAACGGATTTCCTCCCGTGTCAATCATCGTACGAAATTTGCTTCTCACAACAACTCGATTTTCGAACGAAGCGCGGCTCCCAAGCTGATCATGTACCATGTCAATGGCTCTTGGGTGAATTTTCCGGACAGAGTCGTGGAAACGTTGCGATCCGGTTTCTTGAACCGGAAACCGATGGTCGAAGTGTACATAGACGGTGCAAAGTATATATTTCATTTGAAACTGATGTTACAGTTCGATTTCTTGACAGGATATTACCGGTCCATTTCTTGGATCGATGAAAAAGGCAAGCGTTTTTTACCCGTTGGTTTTACCGCCGACGGAAAAGAATCCGAAGATGGAAATTATAACGGTGATAATATTAGCTCTAATGACAAAAGAAATGAGAATAATTGTATACCTAAGATTGAGGTCGAGGTTAATATTGATCAGAATTCACCCAAGAGAAAGCTTGTGGAGGAGCCCGAAGTGACTTCTTCTAACAGAGCCGTGGGAATAGATATGGTTAAACGTCAGCGTTTGGAGGAGGGAGCAGATGCTAAATGGCCGAATACGAGGCTGGCAAGAGTAACCGAGAGAGTGTATTTGCTTGTTGAGGATCATTTCTATACTGGAATAAGGAAAGTTGATCCTCGCGCTGCAATTACATCGATTCATCAGTGTGACCGAGAAGGGCATACGTTCAAAACTCGTCTGGAGGTCTTTCAGAAGCAGGTTGCGATTACTAAGGTCGCCAGAGGCACTTCGAATATCGTTTATGCATGGTATGGGGCTTCCGCCAAAGGTATAAGAAGTGTTATGGCTCACGGGTTTGGAATTCCCAGTAAGGTTCCCGCCAATGAGGTTTATGGGGTTGGCATGTATTTGTCTCCCGTGGGATTGCCGCATCTGAGGTAATTGATTATTTCTTTTGTTAATTGTTCAATTAGCTACTTAGCTTTTCCTAGCTTTTTCTAGGTGTCTTAAGGCTGTATTGTCTCACGTGTCCCTGCTTCCAATGAGTTTGAGATTGAATTGAAGCTTCAGTAGTAGTTGAAGTCAAGGTTGTCGAATACTGATTTTGGACTTGAGCTGTGTGGTAGCTCAATGCCTCAATCTAGTAATTTAGTAGCATTATATCACATATGAGTTCAAGGATGAAAAAACAGCTTAGTCTGTGTCAGTTTCGTAGGTTTTACTTGGCAACCTTTTTCTCTGATTTTTTTGGATAATTACTTTTTTATCTGTTTTCTGTGTTAAATGTTGACTTAATTGTTGCAGTGCAAACCTGGCGGATTTTGATGATAATGGTGTAAAACATCTTATACTGTGCCGTGTTGTATTGGGAAACATTGAAAAAGTTGATGCAGGATCTCAACAGTATCACCCAACAAACAGGGATTTTGACACTGGTTCTGATGATCCTAAGAACCCAAAGTGGTATGTGGTGTGGTCAACCAATGCGAATATGCACATTCTGCCTGAGTGTGTTGTGAGTTTCAGGCCTGGTAACACGCAAGGTAAGCTTATCTGTGCTCTTGGTATCCTACATTCCTTCTCCCTTTTGTTTTTCTTCATATGTATGCATTGGAAGCTAATTCTGTGCATATTTTCATATAGGTCCAGTGAGGCCGGTTCCTGGGTTCCGATATTCCATTGACAAATTGTTTTTGAATATTAAGAGCTATATGCCTCCTGCCAAAGTCCAGGAAATAATGATTTTATTCGGCACATTCAAGGTAAGTAGGCTATAGGTATTAGATGAAGATGTTTTCATTGCCTATTGGAAGTTGCCTTAAACTGTAAACACATTTTGACATTTTCAATTGCTTACAACAGGCTGGAAAGTTGAGCAGGGATGCTTTTCTAAAGACTATGCGGGTGGTTGCTGGGGATGAGGCGCTTAAATCTGCTATTCGGGACATTAGTGCTTCCCAATGATTTGGAAGTGTTGGGATTGTTTGAGAATTCTGATTTCATTTGCCTGTCATGGTGAAAAGCGAATAATAAACAATGCAATTGTTGCCTGACAACTGGAATAGGAAAGAAAATGCTTAGAACACAGAAACAACGTGAATAGATTTTAGTCTTAACGAACAGTACATGTAGCAATCAAGATTCAAGATATTAAGAATTTTACAGTTTCAGTCCCTTCTTTGTACCATAGATCTTGTGGACTCTACACACCTTGTAATGGCAAAGTGGACAAGAAATGAGAATTAAAGTTCTTTGATAGTTTTACCCAGGCTGCATCCACATTACACGTTTAGATGCTACTCTCTCAACATATTCCTACTATTGAGAAGCTTATAGTCTGCATTATGGTTTTAAGTTTGTTCTTGGAATTTTTTTTTTTTAATTTTTTCTTAGGCTTTATCTAAAGCTTGTTGATGAGTGATCTGTAGAAGGTTGATGCTAATATTGATGAAGCAGAAACAAAAAGCATTCAAGGAAGGCATATGCCTTGCAGAGTTATCTGTGCAAGGAAGTGACACAGACAAGAAAAAAGGGTTATGAAGAGGATTTCACATTGTATTTGATATCCTAGCAGAGAAGAATAAATTTGAAGAGCTTGGATTTTCCTGTATTAACAGACAGGCTAATGAAGTTATGAATTTTATTAGCCACTCAATCAAGAAGGGGACTTGCGTTTCTAACCGGGTAACTTGGATTTCATTATTAGAAGGGCTGGCTTGCAGCAGCCCCCATAAATTGGATTAATGCTCTTATTCCTTTGAGAATTCTGTTCCTTAATATCTATTCAGCTCTCTGGAGTCTATGTCGCTAACTGAAGTTGTGTATATGAGAACTGTACAGTTTTATGCTGGTATGTAATCTCTTTTCTCTGGCTGAAAAGAAAAGAAAAGAAAGAGCAACGGCTTTTGATAAGTTAATTGTATACACTGTATCTTTTGCTTCTGTTAATGAGAGCAGATGAGATTAAACTAGTATGGTTGAAGGAAATTGTAATTTTGGCTTTTTGCAATGGTAGTTCAAATTTATAACTAAGACTACTTCTTTGAGATTGGTTCTTAGCTTAAGCATAAACTTATATTTAAGTTGCCTCTTATATATATATATATATATATATAGAGGAGAACTTACTGTTGATGGCATGTATCATGGTATATAACAGGGTCGGAAGGTGGTTAAAGATGTTTGCTTAGAGAATTTTGCACTAACTGCCAAGGTTACCATAAGCTGTTAAAGCACTTTTTTATGCAATTTTGTTACCATTTTATAACGACAATAAGGGCAGAAGTAGAATTTTCCCATTCGACCATATCTCTATTCGTGTAATGTTTTTCTGAAGTGAAATCAGTATGGATTCAGTTGTTTCGACGGTGTGAGGTTAGTTGTAATCCCTTTTTTCTGCCTGTGAATAGTAGGATCTCATTTTATTTGTGAAATCAATTAACTCGTTCAAGCTTCAGTTGTTGGATAGATGATACTTGAATGATGAAGTTAATAACAACTTGAAAGATATAGCAGAACACTGAATTCGCTTTCAATTTAATGCTACTTGAATTGAAGAATCCATAAAAATTGTAGGCCTTAGTTACCTTATGCATTAATCATGTTGCTTGGACATGTTATTTGGATGGAAGAACTGGTTGGTTTTTGTTACCATGTCTGTACCTCCGTTGATTAGGATGATGATTTTATGAAATTAGTCTCCATGAATTTCTGTTAATAGTGAATCTTTACTTAGTCCTGATGGAAAGTATCATATGCACAATAGAATTATACATTCACCATTTGCTTATTGTCTGCTTTCTCACCAGGACCATTTGAAGCATGTTTAACCGCTAAATATCCTGCATAAAGGAATGGTGGGATTTGATCAGTCGGTCGCTCTCAAATAATTTGGCTAGAAATAGAAACCCCAGTGGTGAAGGAGCGGTGCTTGAAAAGAGGGTCTCCTGAGCATCTCCTTTCGTTCTTCTGGGACCAGACAAGAATCTGAGCGTAAGTGTTCTAAATTTTGCAAAATTTCGGTCTCTGGGTCTGATTTAATGCCTCTCGACCTTCAATATCTCAACGTATGGACAATTTCCTCATGTTACTATTGAACTCTATTTTTTCAGGAAGAGAAATAAAGTGGAATACCAGCGATCCAGTGCAGGCCACTAATTTGAAAAGACCCTACGCCTCAATTGCCAGAAGAAAAGGCATAACAAAACAAAAAATATAGTACTCCATACCTTTGCAATCAATCGGTCGTCCTTAAGTTGACTTCTGGCTTCGAGTATTTGTTTGTTTCTTTTTGTTTTGTCTTCTTTTCTCTTACCCCACATGTTTTACTTATTCCTGTCAACTTTTAGAAGAATTTGCTCCATCCTGGAACGAAATTACTTGGAAATTTGTTTGATGTTTCAGTTTTACCCTTTTTACTCCTAGTCTTTAGTTATGTGAAATTTTGTTCTGAAACAAGACGGAATATACGAATGATGTTGATGAATGTTTGCTTGGACTGATTTAGCTTGGGGCCTAAAACCTAAATGCAGCGAAGGTGCACTAAGATCAAATCGTGGACCCATGGCGATAATGGCCCTTATCCTCATTATCTATGCTTTGTACCCCTCGAAAGTTGGAGATGTGTCCTGGGCTCTTGGCCTGTGGCGCAACAACTGTATCCAACATAGAGAATTACTCCCAAAGCAATGCTCATCGCAATGATAACCCTAGCCAAAATGGGTGAGAGAGTCTTCACTCTTTACTCTCATTTTAGTTCTTTCGAAACAGTTGATCTGTCATATTATTATTATCAAAAGGGAAAAGAAATGATAAAGTTTTGTGATGATTATCTAATTTTCTTTTGTGAGAAAGTGTGTGTAGCATTATGAAGGGAAGTTATCCTATCTTTGAATGTAGGACAAAACTCTAACTCATGTTGGAATTTATGAATTTAGTAGACTTTCATCTATCGAATTTATATGTCATCTACCAATAAGGAACTGTGGCGAATAGAATTCAAGTCTTCAGTGTTATGTAACACTATGCATCTGAAATTTAATCGATTATTGTAGCAACTTCATCGACAAATTGTGATGATTATCGGGGAAAAGTGATGTATGCTTTATATTCTGGTGGAAAATGATTAACAAGGAGGTGCTGCTTTGTCACGCCACACCTTTTCAATAATATCTTCCACTCGTATCCAACAAGAATTTGGAAAGGGAATTAATATCGATATCAATGTCAAGGGTTTTTTTTTTTTTTTTGAGTAACCCCGGCTTGAAGTTTGCATACAAATACAAGAGTTGTTATGTTTAATCCGCTAGCAGAATTTTTATTTTTTTTTAGTATAGCTAGCAGAATTTGTTTTTATTTTTTGGTACAATGGGGTGGGGGGTGGGGGGTGGGGGGTGGGGATGGGAGGGGTCGAACCCCTGTTGGTGACCTTTCTTAGCCTCTTTGGCCACTAGGTGGTCACTAGGCCAAGAGGTGGAGGTCAGCTAGCTAGCAGAATTATTAAAATGCACAACTTTGATTTTTTCATTTATTCATATCAAAATTTCCAACCTAATCCACTTGCTTTATAATCTAATTATGCTTTTTTCTTTTTGGAAGACATTACCTAACTTATGTATATATATATATTGTTTTTCATTTATATAAAATATAATATAATATATGTCCATCAACTTTTCTCAAAGTCAAAGTACAAAAGGTTCAATTGAAAAGTACTGTATATGATTTGGGTTTAGAAAATAAGAAGGAAACCACCTAATCAATGCAATATTATAGAAGTCTTCGTGTTTATATTCTTTAAATAACTTTTTTATTTTACGATACGATTTTAAGTTACACAACACGAAGTATCTCTTTTGTCTAATCCAACTTGCTATTTTAAGATTCGAAACTTCACATTAAAAGTTTTGGTTCTTATTAGAGATTAGAACGTCGAATACGGCACAACCCCAAGTTGCAAAATCATGGAGAAAATATATACTTCCAAATAATTCTCAGAATTAACATGTTGGCTTCACAAGAAATTGTGGCGATGAAAGAGCACAACACACGATACATTCTTCAATAAATCTTCAGAAGATCATAAGGAAAACGGAAGCTCGGAGCGGAATCAACAAACAAAGAACGCAAAGTTTGACTGTTTGACAAACAGAGGAAAATCATCCAGGTCCCTCCAAATTCGTGGCAATGTTTGTATGAGAAATTTTCAAGTATCTCTGATTCCCCAAGAGTCAACCAAATACACTCCCTGGAGTAAGACCTTGATTATGATAGAATTAATTAAAATAATAATAATAGAATTAAGTAAGAGATTAGTAAGTAATTAAGAGGAAACTACTTAATAGAATTAGTGTCATATTTTCCACAATGGTGAATAAGACATCAAGTGGTCCTCCAATTTTGTATGATGATGTAGCTTTTGGTACAGAGACATTTTTCATTTTTCTTTTATATATATATACACTAACGCCAGTCATGGTCAGGCTTCAGCTGCCAGAAGCATCCATCATTTTCAATGTTTTTGCCCCATTTTCCATACAAGAATGGATGGAATCTATGAACCACTACTTGCCTCTTTTTTGGTGTGTGCAAATTATGGTGTCCTTTGCCTGTGGCTGATGAAATATGCAAGTGTCCCAAGCCTTCTATGATGACAAATTTAACTTTTTCTATGTTGTTACATGTGAAAAATAACATAACATATACATGCATTTGATCAGTGTATATTTAACTCGATGATTAGGACATAATCTCCGGCCGAAATGATAGTGGAATCGGATCCCCTTTTCCTAACTAAAGAACATAATATCTGATAGATAATAAAAAAAAATCATGGAAATTGAAACAAAATCTTCATCTCTTAGCAGTAGTATCTAATAGAATTTCTTAAGAGCTCCTTTAAGTTTCATTGCTAAATGCTCAGATAAGGATCTTAATTTTTAAAATCAACTCAAATAAGGGTCTAAAAATATAATTCGAACAAATTACAACCCATACTTAACAAATTGCAGTAAATTAGATCCTCTCTATATGAAAATCAATGATTGTCAGATATACACATTAATTTTGATAGAAAAAAGATGTCGTTAAATTAATTAAAATTCAAACAATATTAATCAAAATAAATTTAATACACGTAGTATAATATAAAATCTTGACGTACTTTTTAATTTATATGTATATTACACATTAATATTAGCTAATAATGAGTCCAATTTGTCATGATTTACTGAGTATGAGTTCTAATTTGCTAGAATTATGTTGTTGAGCCCTTATTTGAACTAATTTTAAAAGTTCAAGTCCTTAATTCAACATTTAGCCTTTGAATTTAATTAATGAGGAAAAAACAAACATGATGTAAATAGAAGATAGATTTGTAGGGTAATTAATTAAAACAAATAAAATACTACAATCTTTGAAACATTGACTTAAAATGGAGTAGCCATCTGGCAAAGATAAGATCTGCCCATCTGGCCCATGTGGTGGACCTAACAGATTAAAATATGGCAAAATGATAATTTATTCATCCCCCTCATACTCTATGAAAACCAACTCCACCTTGGTTTAATAAATACTATACTATATAAAAAAATATAAAATATGATACTCGTTTCTAAAGGGCTCGATACCCAATGCTTATCCAATTGGCAATTGATGGGCATCAGTGCATGTAACATATTGTACCCCAATACTTGCCTATACTAAAATTCTGTATGTATGGTATTCATGGCCTAGGATGAAGATTCAGACTCGATTCTCTTTTGGTATAAAAGGTCGCAAATACTATGATTTCAACATAGGATCTTTTTATTTTTTGGTATAAAATCTACAAGTATATGATAATCGCATTTAATTACGACTAATTCAAATTGAGTCACATTGGATCTTAGACAGAAAGAGTACTCTCATGTCTATTTTCCCTAATCATAAGACTTGTTACTAATATATTAAGGGATATTGAGTTTATTCTACTCGATCTAATAGATGCTGATCAAATCTAAGATTTTTACCCTAACCCACCTACCCTTACTACTTGAATTAAGTTCAAGTGACTCGGCCTTGATTATTTGAGTGGATAACATATTCACTTAATTATCATTTGAATTAGGTACTTGAATGCCTAAATTATGATTTACATAGTACTAGTAGGGTGCCTCATGCTAATGCTGTTAGTATATACGGAGTTTAATTGAATATGTTTGTTGCCTCTAACAATGAATGTAGGCCTTTAATAATAATGGTTTGTTAAGACTTTTAACACAATGTTTGTCAACACAATAATATAAGACCTCTTATACATAAAATAACAAATATAGTTTTACTATAATGCTCATCAACCTTTGTTTAATTTTATAAAAGAGCTTTCAAAAACTTGAAGTAAAAAACAGAGGTAAAAGAATTTTCTCATTATCATTTGACAAAGAGTTTGAAGCAAATTAAAGTTTTTTGACATTTTTTTAATGTAATTGTTACGAAGTGATATATGATTCTACAATTGCTCAACTTCAAAAAATGCAAATCTTAATACGATGTTCTAATTCCACCTGCAACATTATATGAGGCATTGTTAGACACTTTATCATAGTAAGTAAGTAACAGATTCAAAAGCAAAGGAAAGGAAAACTATCTTCAAAATTGAATTGTCCCTTTATGTTCTAAAAGTCATTCTAATGTATTATTTTTTTAGTTTCAGGATAATAATTAATGAAGTATAAACAGAACATAATTAGATTTATAGATTTTTTCTTAAAAAAATTTATATTTAACTCTTCATATACAAAAGCTCTCAAATGTAAACAAAAATTCTCAAATACAATAAGTAGAAAGTGCCACATATCATTGCTAGACCATTTGACCACAAGGGGATAACTTTAACCTTATGTATAGATGTATAGATGTATAGATAATTGTTGACTTTGGTGTATATACATGTTGTTCATATTGGGTCAAATGGCATTGATTCCACTTCCACCATTTATCAACTAATTAGTCCGTTTTAAATATGGGTGGCTTTCACAAAGGGCCACGGGAAAACCAAATTAAAGGAAAAATAAAAATTAATCAACTTGTTTAATTTTCAACTTGTTCAATGATAAGTGCTTAATTATGTATGCTTTAATGTCCAATACCCAATCTTCCCTAAACTTTTCTACAAGTTATTCTCAACACTTTTTCAATATCGTTAATGATTGAAATCAAATCAGTGTTAGACTTCAAAGGAAGCTAAATCAATGCACCTGTTTTCTGAATTAATTATAAAGAGCTAAATTCATTAGGAAATTGTAATTTGAAAAACATGGAAAAAAAATTAAAGAAGCCTAACATGAACTTATTTTTCTTTTCTCTTTTCTAATTATTTAATTTTTTTTAAAGAACAAATGTCATAATATCGTAGTTATCAGAATCGGACTAGTGAATGAACCGATGGAGGTACTAGGTCATCGGGTCAATTGCTAGTTTAATTTATATTTATATATTATTTTTTATATATAAAATAAATAATTATCTAATTAAAAATATAAATATTTAATACATTGACATGAATAAACCATTTGACTTAGTGGTTAGATAGTGTTAAACTTCATTAAGTCTAAGGTTCAATTCTCAACAACTGTTCGGTTTAATATCGGTTTAATGAAAAGATCACCGATTTGACCGATTCAATTGCATTTCCGATCTAATTACAAAATCGGATCATATCCATAACCGATTCACCTGAACAACGGTCGGATCGGCGGCCCGATCTGGTTATGATAACTATGCATAATATCATCCATTTATTGTCAGAGAAAAACCTCGACACCACACATGACTAGTCTCAATATGACTTACCATCCCAACTAACCTATGTGCCAAAACAAACACTGGCTTCTCCCCGTACATGATGAAAAGAACAAACATGGAAAGAGAAAAATTATATCCAACAACAAATTTCTTTGGTATGCATGTTTTTGCTTGGAAAGATAAAGTAAAAATTTTAAGAATATTACCAAAAAAAAAAATGCACACATGTGTTATATGTAATCTTATCTTCAAACAAAAGGGAAAAATATCTTAAAAAATCGATTTTATATGAGGTTGATTATGAGTCAAACGTTATCCATGAATTTGTAACCCATTGCCATTTGGTAAATCTATCATTTTATGTACAAATCGTATTCGGTTTGTATTGGCTACACATCAAGCCACATTAATCTTAGAAAAAAAACAAATTTGTCCGAATTAGCATTATCGTACCTTCAAAATATTAAATTGATGTTTCAAATCGACGTCTATTGAATTAAATAAAAGGAATTTTATACACTTCAAATAAAGTCTTCGGATTATTGTGAAAGAAAAAAATAAATTCTTAAAAACTTTCATAGGTTTGGGGCTGCGTTAGGGATTCAGAACTTTATCTTAATAAACAGGTGAGGGTATTAAATTAATTGGGTTTTTTATTAAATATATATTGCAAATCAAGTTTGGCATGGATAATTAGAAGCATTTTAATCAGGTTTGGGTTCGGGTCGTTTAACACACGTCATATGCCACGTACGCTTTGATATATCTCCCACATGTGGAACTGGAAACGCATCGGCATCGCATCATACGTCAATCTGATTATTATCAAAATGAAAATCAAATCAAAACGCGTCCAAAAGCTGAGCCAAAAAGCAAGCGAAACATCTAATCCAAACTCCCTCCACAAAGCCCAAAACGCCTATATATACACGCGTTTTTCCTTCCTTCAACCAACCCCCCTGGCCCCCTCTGCCCTGGTGCTACCATTATAGATAAATTTCATCTTTCGTCTGCTTCTCTTTTATTCATTTTTCTTTGGCTCGATAAATATAAATTTAACCGACTCTCTGAAATCGCGCGGATCTTCATTCTGAATCGCGTCTCTTTGAATACCTGATTTCACGCGCATATGAGGCTCAAGGAAGAGTTCCCTCACAACGTCGACGACGACGACGACGACTACGACGATTCCAAAACGATGTCGCAGTGTCCTGTCGGAGCTCTACAGAAACAACGGAAAAACTTTGTTGTTGTCGGTTACGCTCTTACTTCTAAGAAGATTAAGAGCTTTCTGCAGCCGAAGCTTGAAGGTTTAGCCAGGTGAATCTTGCTGCTGTTTGTTTCCTCTTCTTCTTCTTCTTCTTCTTGTTTTCTACTTTTCTAAAATTTTGCTTTTGAATACTTAGCCTGAGATTTTTAGGGTTGTAATAATTTCTTTGAAGGCACGTTTATTTCTGTGGTTCATCGGTTTGGAATCTAATGTGTGGATTCCGTGAGTGGGAATATGCTGCTGCCTGTTGATGTCGTTTTCGTTTTGGGTGGTCCGGAAAATGAAGTAATTTATGTGAATACTACATTAAACTCTTTTCAGCTCCAACAAGTCAAAGATTTTTTTATTTTATGCATAAATATCGCTTTTTTATGTTGATGATAATAATCATGGGTCATTTTCAGTATTTATTTGGAATTAACGCAGGAAGATAACTTGTAATGTTTATAGGAAGGTATTTCTTCAAGCAAAGATTTTGACTTTGGTAGTATGTATTGCATTTCCTACTAGTTTTACTTAGTCTTTGATGTACGTTATTATTTAATTTAGTCTATATATTCAAGCTATACTTTACTATAACCTTAAACTGCCTCCATGGTTTTTCTTTTCTTTTTTTTTTTCCTTTTTTTGATCCAGTGGCTGCGGCATGGTACTCTGGAAATATTAAATTATGGGTCCTAAGTTCTTGTGTTTTCAAAGTGAGGAACGTGGTTGTTGTGTACCTTGATAAGAGAAGAGCTTGGATTTTGCTGTTACTGTTAAGCGTTTGTTTTTTTGTTGATGTGTTCTTTCTTTCTTCTGTGTGTGTAACTGTGTAAAATGTGGGATGTGGTGCAGGAACAAGGGGATATTATTTGTCGCAATTGATCAAAACAGACCTCTTTCGGATCAAGGTCCTTTTGACATTGTCTTGCACAAGGTTAGTTGATGATTCTTTTAGCATAATTGAACTTTCTTTCTTGATTTTGTTTTTTAAATTCTGCGATGAAACGAAACGAAAGATAGTACATGCGGGGTCTTATTAACTTGACCAATTTTTATATCTGATGCAGTTAACAGGAAAAGAATGGCGCCAGATTCTTGAGGTTGGTCCAAATCTTAGATCCTATGATATTTTTTCTTCCTTTTGAGATTGATGGATGCCTTGGAAACGATTGAGTATGAATCAACTTCTGTCTGCTGTGTTATGTCATCATTTTGATGTGTTTTTACATGTGATGAACCAAATAACCCCGTGAATGGTGACAGACAATTGTTGTGTGTTTAAATCTCATGAGTGGCTGACATAATTTGCGGAGTGCTTGCTCTTTCCTTCTTCATGAAACCTGCTTTGATAATTGAGGTCGAGGCCTTAAGCTTCCAGCGAGTGAGGATGTTTCTACTTCCATGGCCATCTGGCTGATTTTCAGGTTTTCCTTATCATTACCTGCAAAAAGAAACTTTTCATTGTTCTGAATGGCTTCATTTATCTTTTTCTTTTTTGGATAACTGAAAATTTGATTTCAAAATCCGAAGAGAGCAGAAGAAGTCTGCTACAAGAGAAAACATAAGGGGATAGCCCACCAAGTTAAGCAGTTTGGCTTATATCATGATAGTAACAGCAACAGAAATAGAACAAAGACAGGGCTATAAGGTCAAGAGCAACTTGTTGGAATACCTTTATGGATTAATGGCTCACAGTGCTTACCAGATAGCTGCCTAGACATTAAAAGCGTTCCCAAATACCTCAGATTGTGACACAAGCTGTTAACAGCTTATGAACCTAGGAGTAGGAGTTTAGTCTAAGGCACGTAGGGCATAATGGCCTCATAATTATGGGTACGTTATTACCTCCCTTTATCCTGACTAAATCCTTGTAAGTGCGGGATCTGGCTGTATCGTGCTTGATTAGTAAATTCTTTTTCAAATTTAACACACATTTACTCAATTTTTGGATGCTTTAAGGAAGTGTCTAGTAAATGGAATCGCCTCTTTTATTTGCAAATTTTTAGCATGTGTTCTAGGATTACATCAAACATTCTGACCTCAGTTTGATTAGTCTTATATTCAAGCTTATATTTTTACTTTGGAAGTTGAGTATGCATTTAAAAAAAAAAGAAAGAAAGATAAAACACAAGTGTTTTTAGTAAAATCATTCTCAAATTTCAGTAGCTTATCTCAGTTTATAATTTTAGATTTACAGACTTATCAGCTGTTGCAATCATGCTCCTGACTTCCTTGGAATCTAATGCTAGAATATGAGTTCAGTTCATAACCCATATGGTCCATGTTTTCTTCTCATTATTTTTGAGTCATTTCTTTCTTGTTGTACTAGTGTGGATGCTATTAATAAGTTCTTGTGATGCAGTATTTTTAAACTATCAGCTTCTAGTTGTTGTCATTTTTTGTTTGGTGAGTCTGTATTGACGTGCATTTTCAGATGGCTTTATGAGTTTAATGTGACTTAAATCATAAGATAATGTCACAATTTTTATGTTGATGTAAATATATCCTCCTACCTGACCTTTTCTTCTAGGAGAATGAATCATAGTGGTGAAAGTGAAAAAACGAGAATTCCTTTTCCTTTTCCTTTTGGCCAAAGGATCATGGAGTGTTTGATTCTGGACAGTAAATGGGTATGAGAGAAATTAACAGTTAGTCTTAGAAAAGTTGCTGCATTGGGGGTATTTTGTATGCTAATTGCACATTATTTGATCCAATTCATTAGCATTTTCTAACCTATAATTGCAGGAATATAGGCGAACACATCCAGAAGTCACAGTTCTTGATCCTCCTGATGCTATACAACATTTGCACAATCGACAATCCATGTTACAATGCGTTGCGGATATGAATTTATCTGATTCCTATGGTAATTTATGCTTCTTTGCACACGCAAAACACATAGACCTACACATATGAGAACCTAATGGGAGAAGTCTTTTCCCTTCTTCTCTTACAAGCAGCTTTCGGATTTTGATGAAAGATCTAGAATTAACTCCCATTTTGATCAAACTTAATGTTATTGTTTTACCTTGCAGGAATAGTTGATGTTCCCAGGCAGTTGGTCATCAAAAGAGACGCATCATCCATTCCTGATGCTGTAGCCAGAGCGGGGTTGACGCTGCCCCTTGGTATGCACATTTTTGTATTGTGATGATATAATATGCACCTCTTTTATACCGTCCAGTTAAGTTATATTTAGTCATGGGCATGTTGATAATCTTTTTCATGTGGGCTAATGTTAACTATGAGATCTGCATGAGACTCTGGCTGGACTTGAGTCATAGTAACTATAGACATGCTTTTGCGAGATCATGCTCTCAAATCTTGTGATTTACTCTAGGATATCCTTTTCTTTATTCTGCTTGTATTTTCATTGAAATTCTTTGTAAGCAAACCTGCATATTTCTATCTGACATATTTCTATCTGTTTCAGTTGCAAAGCCATTGGTTAATGATGGAAGTGCAAAGTCACATGAATTATCACTTGCTTATGATCAATACTCTCTCCAGAAACTTGAACCTCCGCTTGTTCTTCAGGAGTTTGTTAATCATGGTATGCAACAGTAATTTCTGTAGAGACCTGGGAACCATATTGTTCCCAACTTTTCATGAGCAATCATAACTGTTGTACCTGATTCTTTTTTAATGGCTGTAGGAGGTGTTCTCTTCAAGGTTTATATTGTTGGAGAAGCCATAAAAGTGGTCAGGCGTTTTTCTTTACCTGATGTATGTAGACGAGAACTCTCTAAAAATGCTGGTGTTTTTCGGTTTCCACGGGTTTCCTGTGCTGCAGCTTCTGCAGATGATGCAGAGTTGGACCCTAGTGTGGCTGGTAAGTTGCCTCTCTAAGATTGCCTTTTGTTGTATTGTATTTGCATAATTTTGTTTTTCTGTTTGTTGGCCTTTTGTAGCTTTTGATTACGTGAATGAGGTTGGAATTTGTTTGGTGAAATTTACATGGTTGTGTCAGACTGTCACTTAGAAAAGTTGAACACTCAGTTGATTGTAGCTTTTCATTGAATTTTCTCTCCATCATGTGGATGATGTAAAAAGGGGGATGCTGCTCTGTATTGTGCTTGAGTGTGAAACTGTCTTAAGCCTTGCCTTTTATTATACTTGTAGGCCCTCTTAACATATGTCTTTCCTTCCGTTGCAGAGCTTCCACCTCGTCCTTTACTTGAAAGACTAGCCAAAGAACTCCGTTGTCGACTAGTAGGTCTTCTTTTTCTCACTGTTAGTTTTTTACATCATTTTGAAAAAATTTTACTGTAATTTTCCGGTCTGTATGTTCCAATGTGTGGATTCCTTTGTATGTAGTTCTATGCTTTTTTCTTTCTGTTATATGTAGGGTCTTCGGCTATTTAACCTAGACATTATCCGAGAGCATGGAACGAGAGATCGTTTTTATGTTATAGACATAAACTACTTTCCTGGTGAGTGAAAACTTCTATTTTTGGAGGCATCATGGAGGCAGTTTTGCATACTTGGTTTAAAGCCCTTTTTATTCTTCAAGGCACCTTTGCAAAAACATTCTGACTTGCTCTGAATTGGTTTTAAAATATTTCAGGCTATGGGAAAATGCCGGGGTATGAACATATATTTACAGACTTCCTCTTGAGCCTTGTGCAGAGTTGATGGAAGATAAAGAAGATAAGATTATGCACCTAAAACAACTTTCCAAAAACCTTCAGGAGTCAGGATGTTGAAAGACTGCTTGCTATTCCCAAACTCCAGAGCATCAGATGCTCTGAATAAATCATATGCAAGATGAGGTCTCGTACTTGTTTTGACATCTTGTATGGCATCGTGTAATTCCCGCTAGCTGGCGGCTGGAGGAGGGTGCATTTCAAAGTGTGAAAGATCCCCAACCTCCGACTCCTGTAATTACATACGGTTGGTAGGATCGTGCCCTACTAAGAAGTTTATGATGTTAACAGCTCTTGAGAAATCAACTTGACCTCATTCTTGCTATATTCTTTTGTTCTACCTTGTAATTACCCCATTACTACACGGTGATAGGAGACTCCTGGTTGCAATCAATGACATCTAATGTTTCGTAATACACATTGTTTGGTTCCTTGCAATGCCCCTTGTCTTGTACTTCACTGGATTCGGTCAGAAGGATTCTTATCTTCTGAACTTAACTGTTAGTGCAGAAGTCTAACGAGTTGTTCCATTTCTTAAGTCTCAGAACATCTTCTCTTCTACATCATGGCATGGGATCGGCTATGAATGTTGTCAAAATTACAATCTCTTTATTCATGGCACCTGTTTGGGATGATTTTAAACTCCATTATCCTTTCGACACATTCTTTTTGATGCATGAGATGTCAAGTAACCTCCCTCTTCTTCTTCGAATCTTCGTGGAAAAAGAAAAAGCGGTTCACCAGTCACTACATCCAGGGAACCCACCTTAGCATTAAACCTGGCGGCTGCTCGCTCTTTGATCAATGATTCACCGGCCACTACATCGATGAAGAATCTCTCCTTCTTCATAAGTAGCGGCAGTCAGTTTAATGTCAGTCGGATCGCTAAACACAAGTCTTTCCTTCCCACCGCCTATCCTACACCTCTTTCCCTTTGACTTATTACCATCCCATAGCTCGAACATCTAGTTTATGAAGTCTGACTTACATCGAGCTAGATTCAAACGCTTCTAAAATATATAAAGTTTCAAACTCTGACCTTTATTAAGAAATCCTTACCTTCAAATCTTAAATTATAACCGTTATTTTGTTACGTCAATTGAAGTTGGTTGGTTAAGTTGGTAAGGTTTTGAACCTTTTATTAAACGTTTGAGGTTCAAGTCATGTCAATGATCTTTATTGATGGGTGATCTGTAAGTATCACTATCAACGCCAATGATTTTTATTGATGAGTGATCGATAAGTACCATTATCAATCATTTATGATGCTTGTGACATGTCCTAATTCTGGACTGGGACAGCCATTCCTCACCTAAACTTTTTTTTTATAAAAAGAAAAACCGTCACATTGTTACGCAGAATAGAGGCGTGATGAGTTTTGACTTTGTCGATGGTTTTTGCACCGAACAGAGGCGTTACGTTTACAGTGTCCTCGGGATGATAGCAATTTCATGCTCTCGGCTCTCAGCTCGGGAGTCGTAACGTTGAACAGAGTTATGAGATGATAGCAATTTCACGACTCCGGCCCGAAAAGCGTTACACCGAAACGATTTCTGCCAGATCGAAAAGAGTTACGATGAACAGTACCACTACGATTTTTTTTCCTCTCAGGAGCCGAGATGACAATAATTTTATGCTCCGGTCAGGTCCAAAAAAGATTAATTTCAGGTTAATAGGTAATGATGATTTTTTTTAAAGGTGATTATTGCCCATAAATTTTAAATACCGTGTGTAATAGTAAACTACAGGCGCTTCACGCTTGATTGTAATATCAGGAAAAGCAATTTCTTAAATAACTGAACAAGACAACAAGCTGATTGCCACACAAATTTTAAATAATGAATTCAATCCACACCTACACTGCACAGGGCTTGATTGTTACATCGGGAAAACAAAGCTACTACCTTTTTTTGGCAAAGTCTGTTAGCAGTATGGAACTTGTAAAAGAGAAAAACTACCATGAAAAAATAGAATATAGTTAGATAATTTTCTACCAAAATTGAAACTAAAACAGTCATAATTATACGCAAATCCACCTCGAAGAAATACTATTAAGACAGGTTAAAAAGAATATTCAACCGAGTACATTTCAATTTCAAACCTCATTTAATCACTTAAACATGAAGCCATAACTAAGGACTAAAGCCCAGGCTACCAAACAAAAGCCATCAAAAAGAAACGACATGATCGTCAAACAGATATAATATAAATTACCCACTGGAAAGAGGTGCCTCGAGAGCAGAGCCAGCAAGGCCGTCCTCAGCAACAGCAGCAGCACCATCGCCACCACCATTCTCAGCAGCACCACCACTTGAAACGAGGGTCCAATCAGGAGGTAGCGGAGGCAGGGGAGCGTAAACGGTTGGCTTCCTCCTTATATCCCATGCCTGCGTCTTGCGTGGCCTCGTCTTCATGTGATGCTTCGTCGCCTTCTTCTGGGGTCTCGATGAACATTCTATAACCGACCCAACATTGGATATTGATGGACATGGAAGATTACGTGTCTTCAAGGAAGGTATACAAGTGATTAAGCTGGGCAGATAGGTGACTTTGGGAGCCGAAGTAATTGATATTATTGGCATTTTTTCTCCTTTTTCTTTCTTTCTCGGCTTGAATTTGCCCCCTCTTTGCTTTGCCTGGTTCTGTCTTTCTTTAGCTTCTGTCTTGGGTTTTATGTCTCTCCACGCCTTTCCTTTTGGATTATTTGCGTTATCCTCTTGAACTTTAGATTTTGTGCCTTAGTAGTTTGTACTATGATTAACGTTTTGAACTTTTGAGTAAATTGCTTTAACTTTGGGCCTCAAGCTTTGGGTCTTTCCAACTCTTTGGGTCACACTCACACCAGTACTTTCTTCTATTATGGATCTCTATATCATATGATTTTCCATATACCAATTCGTTTTATTTGGACATTGGGCCTTTGGATTAAACCCAATTAAGTTTCTCTTCTTCTCCATTTTTTCCTTTTGGTTAATTGCATGTGCAACTGTGCATCTATGAGATTAATCATATAACCCACCCTTGTGAAGGAATTGATTGAAAAAAATTTCCTTCATAGCTACTTCCTTACTATTAAGAACTATATTAACTCATTATGTTTGAGAAACTGAAAACTAAAAACTAGAGATGCCCAAATCTTGAAGCAAGGTTCCTTAATTTATGTCAGCTAACTCATTTCATAACATGGCTAGATGTACATAAGCTGCTGGTTTCAAAAGATGGATCCACTGTCTTGAATGAGATTCTTGTTTGAGTTATGATTCACCATATAAATTCCTATTTCCCAACCATATTGATGCCTTAGAGAACCCAATCATTAATTTAATTAGATCATTCATTCATTCTTCTTGCCTTGCATTCTCGCCAGGGAATTCTTTCGATTTTACATCACCCAGTGAAATAAAATGGAATATCACCGAGTGAAATTAAATGAAATAATAACATGTAGAACAAGCTTGATTGATTGGTTACATCGACATTATTCCAATGAGAGGAAAAAAAAAGAATAATAATATGGTTTTAATTTATCATCCACAAGTTGGTCTGATTTTTCCATGTCCAAATCAAAGCTTTCAAGATCATGAGCTAGTTTTTCATGTTTTTAATCAACAACATTCCAACAAATAAGTACCCAATTTTCAATCTTTATTTAATTACACAATTGACTTATATAATTGTTTAAATAATTGTTTTTGATGAAAAGACCTTATTGAAGGAATGACAACTAACCTTTTGCAAGGGCTTTGAACTGTATTTATGCTAAATATTTAATTTAGGGTTCAACATATGCGATATTATCTAATTTGGTTTTTAATATTTTAATTTGATTCATTAAGGGTTTAACGTCCTTAAAACTGTTCAAATAAGAGCTTCCAGTATCAATATATTAACATGTGGCCTATATTTTAATTTAAATCTATAACCGTCTATTTTAGATGTTGACATGCCGTCATACATATATATAAATTTCATTTGAAGCTCTTATATGAAAGATTTTTGAAAACGTTGAACCCAAATTGAAAAATCACACAAAGCGTTAGGTGATGAATAGAACATTTAGGCCTATATCTAAAGGAAGAAGGAAAAAAAAAATTAAGGAAAACAAAGTACAGGGTATTGTTATATTGGTAAATATAAATAGAATTAATAAGGATGTCCAAACTAGTACTTGCTTTAAAATGTGTATTTGTATTAAGTGTGGTAGTACCATTTTAGGTCCACAAATTATTATTATGATTAAAGGCAACATGCATGAAACTAGGAGACGAAAGGGAGAGGTTAGTTTGGTTTGGTTTAAATTTTCATGAGTAGTTGGCGGTTCATAACAAGTTAGATTCACAAATATTGGGTACCAAGGAGTATATTTGAAAGATGATGAATTACTATTTTTTTTAAATAAATATTTTTTAATTAAATCATATTCTAATGGATAAAAACAGATATCAAGTTAAATATTTTCAAATTTTTTGTTCATATTGAGAATATGGTGTCATCAAACTGGCATACCATTCACCCATCGAACATTTGGATACTAGAGCTGTTCAAGCAACCCGAAAAAATCGATAATCGAACCGAATTGGTAACTAGATTAGGATTTTGAAATGTTCATATAAAAACTGAATGAACCGAATGAAACCCGAATGAATTGAATAAACTAAAATTTTAAAAAATACTTGATTTTATTAGCCTAAAATTAAAAGACCCAAAATTTTTATAATCTTATTTGAGTTTTTATAAAAGAAAAAAGTTCAAAATTTAATGGATTTCAACTACCCGAAAACCCACAAAAAATCTGAACCGAATTAAATCGAAACGTTAAGGTATTAAAATCTTAATATCTGAACCGAACCGACCCGTTTACACAAGATACCTTCACTGCCCCCACGGCTCTCGCAACTCACAAGCTTTGGATTTTTCTGATTTCGCCCCAACCCTCTGCTTTCTTTATACTACCATTCAAACGTGCATGAAGAAGAACAAGTTGGCAAAGGCAGCGGTCCGTGTCCAGCCAGCACACCTCAACATATATTTATATATATAAATTATTAACACAGAATTTTTTTTTACTGATAATATTAATTAATTAAATTTATTAAAATATCAACAATTAATCAATTCAAATTGTTTGACATTTATTTATTTTTAAATAAGATCTCAAGTTAAATCTTTATTCTATAATAAAAAAAATTAATTTAATGAAAGTCTTAGGGGGTGTTTGGTTGGGGACATCTTACATGTCCTGTGGGAATGTGTACCATGTCAAGTTACATGTCCTCGTTTGGTTTCTCTGGCAATAATGTCAGAGGACATGTGATTACCACAGAGGTGGTAATATGGGTGGGAATGTGAATACCACCCCCTCTTAGGTTATGTTACATGTCCTACCCTTTTGACTTCAATCTTCCTATTTTATCCTCACTTATTTCTCATTATACCAACAAATAATAGTATTTTTTTTGAAATTAACAATATTTATATTTTTATTCAAAAAACAATATTTATACTTAAACCAAAAATAATTGGTAATTTTAATTGAAGGAATTTAGATTATTTGTATCTTTATATATTTGTCAATTATAAATCTTATTTATCATATTATTATTTTTATTGTTAATTTTTTGATTTTTTTATTTTGTTAATAATTTCTTTTTGTTATTGAATTTGTTTAACAGTTTCAAAATGTGTTAATTTAGTTAGAATACAAGTTTAGAAAGTTTTTTATATAAGTGAGAGCAAACTAGTAAAATAGTTAGTCATATATGTCACATTCCTACACCAACCAAACATAATAATCGAAAATATCCATCTCTCCAACCAAACATAAAATACACACATTACCAGGACATCACATTACTAGGTAATGTAGTAGTACTCTTATGTCCACAGATAATGTAACATCACCTCCAACCAAACGCATCCTTAAAGTTATCTTCAGTTAAAAAAGAAAAAAAAAATTAATTTACTAGAACTAAGAAGATGACATCAGCATGACATGGGTAAGGTCAAAGTCTTTCTCTCTCTTTCTCTCTTAGATTAAATTAGATTAGAATAATAAATAAATAAAAATAAAAAAGGAAGAAACCATTCCCAGCGATCCACGTGTCCAACACCCTGCAGTCCTCTCTGTAAAATCCGCAATCAAGTTCTGATCCTTAACCACTGGACTGGAAGTGGAACCCAAATTCCAGATCAGACTCTCTCTATCTCTCCCTATCCAAAAATTAAAAAGAAAAAATAGGGACCCACCAAATAAAATTAACTAGTAATTAAATTAAAACCAATTTTAAATTATACTAGCATGAAAATGGAAAAGGAAAGAGAAGAATAGATAGAACTCTCATTCAAAAAAAAGAAATTGCACAACCCACGTGTGGTACTTGGTAGTAATCAAAGATTCACTGTATGATAATAACACAAACAGAAATACAATCCCATTTTAATTTAATTATTACCAACAAATTTATTTTATTTTAACACATAATTTTTTTAGTACAAATTTTGTTTATTTATTTATTTTTCATGCATAGAAGAAATAAGATTCCGCAAAGCGGCATAGGTGGCTACAACTGCAAAATGGAAGAAATTAAGGGTATTTTCGTCATATAATAAAATAAAAATAATTAAAAAAATGTGGAGCCTACAATTTAGTTGGTCAGGTGAGAGAGGGAGAGGGGGGGAGAGAGAGACTCTCAGATACCGTCAGCTTCCTTCCCCTCTGGCAATAATCGCCAGCCTGTACCCAGCTGTCCTCCACCCCCCTCACCCTATCCCCACCCTCTCTCCCTCTCTAGTGCTAATCTCAAGCATTTTTCTCATTAATCCCCTTGGCCTTGGCCTCTCTTTATTGAAATTTGTCTCCCTAAAGAAACAGAAGCAACAAACCTCAGGTCAGGAGAAAGGAAGGGGAACTCGAGAGAAAAAGGATTTCAAGTGAATGAAGGCGGTGTTTCGCTTGCTACTATTGTTTCCGGTTCTCCAAAACGCATTCTCTTCACGTTTTCCCATGTAACCTCCATTCGCATTCTTTCCTTTTTAACCTTAAACCCTTTCTGTTTCCTTCGTTTTCTTATAAACACAAGGCTGCTGTGCTCTTTTTTCTCCCTTTGTGAAGGAAAGGGCAAGTGAAGCTCACCAACAATGGACCCTTGCCCTTTCGTTCGACTCACTGTAGGTACTCTAGCGTTGAAAATCCCGGTCGCGTCGAAACCGGCGCGCTCCGTTGTTCACCCTTCTTGCTCTCCGTGTTTTTGCAAGATTAAGCTTAAGAATTTCCCTTTGCAAACCGCCGTCGTCCCCTACATTCTGCCCGAGAATCAGTTCCCCGACAACCAGCACCAAACCCTTGCCGCCACTTTTCATCTCAGCAAAGCCGATATCGACAAGCTCGCAGCTAAATCGATCTTCTCCACCAAGCTTTGCCTCAAGATCAGCATCTACACCGGCCGGAGGGGAACTACTTGCGGGGTTAACTCCGGGCGTCTGTTGGGGAAGGTGTCGGTGCCGTTGGATCTGGCGGGAACTGAATCTAGGGCTTGCGTTTTCCACAATGGCTGGATTTCGGTTGGGAAAGAAGCTAAGAAAGGTTCCTCCGCTCAGTTTCACTTGAATGTTAAAGCGGAACCCGACCCGAGATTCGTCTTCCAGTTCGACGGCGAACCTGAATGCAGCCCTCAAGTGTTTCAGATCCGAGGAAATATCCGGCAACCCGTTTTCACTTGCAAGTTCAGTTTTAGAAATACCGGTGACCGGAATCAAAGATCCAGGTCCGCTTTTACAGTTCTAACTATTTACTTAGTATATATAGTTTTAAACTTTCTGTAAAGTGTGGTTAATTTGAATACTAAACAAACACTACATAGTACGGTAAAGCGAAGTTAAAGAAAATGCAAAGTTAAAGTTTGCCAGATTGTGTCCTGAATTGAAAACTATAAAAAACTGCTATCTTGATTTCATGGAAAAAGTTTTACTTTTCTTTTACTTTTTACTGTTAAGTTAGTTTGTTGTGTTTGTTCTTTGCTTGTGGAGTAATTTATATGTAGTTTTAATCGAACAGGTCGTTACAGTCAGAACCAAGTAGCTCTCGGAGTTGGTTAAGCTCGTTTGGAAGCGAAAGGGAAAGGCCAGGGAAAGAACGAAAAGGATGGTCAATAACGGTCCACGACTTATCCGGCTCACCTGTAGCCGCCGCTTCAATGGTCACTCCTTTCGTGGCTTCGCCCGGTTCGGACCGAGTCAGCCGCTCTAATCCCGGCTCGTGGCTTATTCTCCGTCCCGGAGATGGCACCTGGAAACCCTGGGGCCGTCTCGAGGCTTGGCGCGAACGAGGCTCTTCTGATGGTCTGGGTTACAGGTTCGAACTCATTCCTGACATGAGCGCGGCGGCTATTGTTCTAGCTGAGTCGACTCTGAGCTCGGGCAAGGGAGGGAAGTTTGTTATTGACCTGGGGGGCGGCAGCAACGGAAATGGTACCAACGGCAGGGCAACGCCGGGGAGCGCAACCTCGCCGGCGTGCAGCCCGAGGAGCAGTGGGGATTTCGGGTACGGATTGTGGCCGTTTTGCGTGTACAGAGGGTTTGTAATGTCGGCTCGCGTGGAGGGGGAAGGGAAGTGCAGCAAGCCTAGCGTGGAGGTGAGTGTGCAGCACGTGAACTGCACGGAGGATGCAGCTGCTTTCGTGGCATTAGCCGCTGCTGTTGATTTAAGCATGGATGCCTGCAGGCTTTTCTCTCAACGGTTAAGGAAAGAGCTGTGTAAGCAGCAGGATTTACTTGGCTGATTCCGGACCTTTCTCCCCACCTCGGCCCCGCCCTTTTTCTTCTTGTTTTTGTCGTTTTTCATGGGTTTTTGCCCCTTTTCCTGAGTGGATGGGTTTTAGGTTCCATCGTGGAAAGCGAGAAGGTATTCATTATCCTTTTTGTTTTTTTTTTTTAATTTTTACCACTAACAAAAAGTCTTAAAAAAAAAAAAAACTTTGTACAGTGGAAAGGGAAGGGGAGAGAGATGATCAGATTTAGACAGGCACGCTTCGTTTTTACCTGTGTGGCTTGTGTTAGTTAATTTGTTCTTTCTTTTTATTTGAACTTTTGAGAGATTGTAGCCCAGGCTGCCCAGCTGAACTGACTTCATAGTCCCTTTTAATACTGGTATTTACTGCGACTGTTCGTATTTATTTAAATTTAAATCAAAATTGTAAGGATTGATGAGCTGTAATAGATGAGCTGATTATCTTTGCTCCAAGTATTGTTTAATTTTGGCTTTGAAAACAAATCAAGCACCAACAAGTCGAGGGTTGTTGTGTAACTTGTGTTGGGGAATGGAATGGACCAAAGACGTGCGTGCACGTTACTGCTGCTTATTGGGTACTATTTATTAGATTATTATTATCATGGTTAATTATTTTCAAAACTTTGTTAATGGATGATAGCTGTAATCCGCTTTGAATTCCTTAAATCTTGTTCTAAGCGCACAAATGGGGAGGAATTGTTAATTACTAGTAGACTTCTATTAGAGCCAGCCATAAATTTGGCATGAAAATCATGGTTTAGCATGAGATTAATGCAATTAATAATTGATGTGAAGATTCAGCTGACTTTCACCTTCTTATTCATAAAGTTTCAAAGGGAAGTGCCAAGGGGTTATTGGCTGTTACACAAGCCTAGTTTTTTAATTTGAACGAAAGAGCTGTAAAAGGGTAATTGGTAGGGACATGGGTTTGGTGGCTCGTGCCTATTACATTTTGGGTCCATTTGAATTTCTGTTGGTGGCACTGGCTGTTTCAATTTGGTTTCGGGAAGGAAGGGGGACCATGATCCATCCCCTTTCCAGTTTCCCCTTCAGCTTCTAAGTTCTAACTTGAAAAAGGGATCAGAGACGCATGTGGGTGCTTTGCTTTGCTTTGCTGGTGCTGCGACTCTGCTGCCTGCAGAGGCAGGGGTGAGTCAGGGGCCTCTCTCTCTCTCTCTCTCTTTGCACACAAAATGGCTAAAATTTTATGACAGTTTGGAAACAGTTGTAAAACAAAAGGACCAAAAACCCAAAAAAGGCCGAAGAAAAATTGTGGCAATGCCATTGGCTGCAAATGCTGGCTTTGGCAGTTTTTGTTTGTTGGGGTTGAATGTGAATAATAAAACCGAAATTGCTTCGTTGGGGGACTCGAGACTCGAGAATCAGAAGAAGTGAATCACGTTCACGTCTTCTGCTTGAGTGTGTTTTGTGTGTGGGAGGTAGAGGATATGAGTCTCTCTCTCTCTTTCTTCCCCTCTCTTGCCAATGCCATAAATAAATAAATAAATAAACTGTCATATAAGCTTTTTATTGGAAAGTGAAGGGTGAAATTAACCGTGGTGGGGAAAGAAAAACGTTTGGTGGGGTTTGCCTCGAGAGTGTATCACCATCACATGACGTGCATAAGAGTCGTGGTGGTACACTGGTACTGTACAATCGGAGGTTTGGGACGAGACCAGACCTCCCCCGCCCACACAGTCCCACACGAAAGGACCCTACTCTTTGTTTCTGTTGGCCTATTGCAGTTGGGGCTCGTGCCTGCCAAGTGCCAACTGGGTCCTCACACCTCACCCTCCCGCCCCCACAAATGGTTTATGTGCCAAACTTTGAACCCGTTTTGTTAGTATAAGGCGAAAGATTTTACTTACCTAGGTGAAAATCATGAAAAAGTGCTGATTCGTGAGAGATTAATTCAATGAATTTCACCTTGGCCAAGGGGGAATCCAAATCTATGACATTTTAGAGAGTTTTTAAGGTTTTAACCTTGTCTAGTGGAAACTAGGAAGTAGGGAGGATTGGGATTGGGATTTGGGGGGATCTATCTATATATTTAGTTGCTTTTTTGGCTAGCTGTGAAAATGATACTGAAACTGTGGGGTTTGATTTGATTTACACAATTTAGTGATTTACTAATGATATTGTCAATTATAGTATTTTTCAAATAGCAATCATCACTCGACCAGTGTAAATGAAATGAAACATGCTTCCATCATTGCAATTATGGGTGCTTGAATTCCCACTTCACTCATTTAATCCTTGCAAAAAACCCATTGCTACTATTCTCATTCTGATCAAATTATTGTCTTCTGGCAGTAGTAGTTTTTATTATTATTGTTATATTACTATGAGAATAAGGAATTCTTTTAAGAACTTAACAATAAAGTTTGACAAGAATTACCCTCTGGTGGTACCTTTTTACGAATTAAAAGTTCGACTTTGAGATTAGAAAGAAATAAAGGTGACGCCTCTGTCTCTTGACCCGATGGTTAAGAGGCTTGAAAGGTCACCATGGTAGGGGTTCGACCCTGCACCCCCTATCCCGGGTTAGTACTTCGAATTGTACCAAAAAAAAGAAAGAAATAAAGGTGACATAAGCTAGTTGGCACAGGAAAATTACTATGATAAACTACACAAGCAAAGAGCAAGACTTTGACGACACTTTGCCCATTTTTCAAACCGTCTATAGAAATGAAAGCGAAAGGCAATCAACATTCCTAACGTAACATCAATGGATCTATCAACTAAATTACTACTCCTCCAGCATTAAATTGTAGTATACTCTATATTCAGCAAAATGCTTTATTACTCAGAAATTGTAAGTGAACCCACCAGACAGTATGTACGATTTCTTTAGCATGAAGAACCTTCCAGATTAGTCCAGATCAATAAGAATAAGCTTCCAACATTTTTCTTTACATGTCTCATTCAATGTGGGGAAATTTCTTAATCATAAAATCTTTTTTTGGTTCATTGGATCCTCGTCCTCCTTTTTTCCCAATCTTGAAACTTTGGTCAGTTTACAAAATTTAAAAATCAATAATGACGTCTGGCATGACGATTACTCATCAACTGACTAAATTGTCCGAGTTTATAATGTCAATGACTGAGTTTGATGTCACGAGTTCGAGTTATAGCTAGCTTCTTTTCATTTTACACATAGCCATGTTCAGAACAAACAAAAAGTTATTTTAGCATTATTTGTTCAAAAGATTCAACAGTGATGGCTTTCCTTTTAGTTTACAAGTTCGACCCTACATGAAATGTTGGAAAAAGGGTTGTCAAACAACATGGCCACCAATGATATAGACCTGAGGAACACAAGTCTCTGATGTTGATCAGCAGAAGCAAGTTTGCCACAGGAAGTTGAATTTGCCCACAGGAAAATATCAGAAATACCTGGAGATTATAAAAGTAAATGGCAAGTTGTGAAAGAGCTGGAATTGAAAACGAAGCCAAAAATAATGCAACCACTCCCCAGTGCCCAATCGGTGCCATTCAGAGCTTAACAAAAACAATGGGTAGGGGCTGGAAATCTTGCTGCCTGTCGCTTTGTCTACAGTTAGACAGCCTTTGCGGAAATTAGTCGCTGTTTTTTTTTTTTTTTTTTTTTTTTTTTTTTTTTTTTTTTTTTTTTACATTTGGAAGTATGGGATAATAAGAATCATGACTTAGATTTACTATATATTTTTGAGTATAACTTACATTAGGATGATATTAAAATGTGACTTTTTAGGCATCCAATAGTATTTAGACACCTCATAGATTTTAGAAGACATACCACAATTATTTTATACCCCTCTACACCAAATCAATTTTTATTAATTCATAAAATTTTTTTCTTTATTTAAACTAAATCCTATAACAATAAATATAACATGAGTTGAAATTTATCCTAAAAAAATAAAAAAAAATTTAATTAGGGGCTAAACTTTATTATTAGAGACCATTTTTTCAGTTTTTAGAAAAATTATTTGGTGAGAGTGAATGTATATTTAAAATCTTAATATCTTTTAAAATTAATGAAGTGTCAGTTAATTATTAGATGTCTAAAAAGTCACTTTTTAGGATCATCCTAATATAAGTTAAACTTTATATTTTTTTCCCTCAAAATTGAGTATGAGAAAACATTTTTGGTAGCTGTTTCATGAGTTTGCTTCTCTTAACAGTAATGTTTTATTTTTATTTTTTACTACAGTATATTTTTTGTGCTATTCAGCACTAAAAGGAAGGGTAACCAACAAGACACTGTTCTTTGGGCAAACCTTAGTCCACGGTTTTTGGAGAGGAAAGCTAAGCAACCTTTGTTTTACAAATGGGTGGTTTGGATTGAAGCATTGCTAATGTCAATAAGTAGTGGTAACAGTTTTTTTTTTTTTTTTTTTTGAAATTCAGAAAGTGGTAATAAATCAAACACACTACTGATTGAATTGATAAGTATGATTAAAGTGAATTGATCTTGTTTAGAATTAAAATTAAACATTAAATTATTAAAGTTACATGCTCGGATGCGTAGGATAAATGGGTCTTATTAACAAAGAAGACCTGATCAAGGAGGGTAAAATTGGCAATACCGTCAAATTGAAAGGCTGAACTGAAACGGTTCATAATAAGTAAATAAGGACTGCGACTGACTATCGAACCCAAGTCCCAACAGTGCCACCTTAACTAACTGGATCTGCTGAAACAGATTCCAGTCGAAGTCACCAAGAAAAGATGAAGGCTTTGGGATGGTGGTTAATGCTGGTGGGTTCTCTTCGATTAGCCTCTGTATGGTTCGGCTTCTTTGACATTTGGGCTCTTCGTCTCGCCGTTTTCTCCAACACTACCAGTAAGACCTTTCTCTGGAGCTTGTTCTTTGCTTGCTTCAATCTTTTGCGTTCTTTTTTTTTTTTTGTAATTGGTTTCGATGTTTTGTTTTCTGTGAATTAGAAGATACGGTACGATTTTCGAGAACATCACTCACTTTTACAAGAACAAATCTTTAATATTTTTAACAATGGAAGGAAGCTAGTTTTTCTGGGTCATGGAGACAGGGTGCTGTTTTTGTGTGCGTGCCAAGTGTTGGGATTGTGTCTGTTTAAGTTAGAGATCGAAGATTCAATACCCAGATTAAAATATGGGGGAAAAGTGTAAGTTGGGATCCCAAAGATTTGATATTTTGAAGATTCTCAATGGGAAAAATGTTAACTTTGCTGCTTTGGGAGCAATGCTTTTGGAAAGCTAGTTGCCATGAACTAATTGGTTTTTTTTCTAAAAGCAAAAAAGAAGTACTTTGAATTGGGTGGTTAAGTGAATGATGCATTCACTGATGGAGTATTTTCTCCACGTGGAGAGATTTAAGAAGATTTTCTAATATTCAGTTTGTCTTGTTTTAATTTAAATTACTAGTAATTGGCATGCTGATTAGCTTAATGGAAGATCTGATATTTCTTAGCGAAATGCTTCAACGGATTTATCTGTAATAAAGACATAAAGATAGCTGATAAATCAGAGTTCTTGGTTTTGGTCCAATTTCCTGTTTTGTTCTTCGACTGAAAGTTAGATTATTGCTTAACAGTCCAATTCTGATTATGCATCTTAAAGTTAGATTTGGATCCAATGCCGTTTGGATTGTGTCTTGGTTGATGAGAGAAATGAGGGTTGAGAGTGCAAGAATCATATCTCTTCATAAGTCAAAGCAGCAAGAACAAGAAAGATATGCACTGGTGGAATTGAGATTAATAGTTCAGTCAAAAGGTAGACAAACCTAGAATTATCATGCAATGGTGTTTGCTGTGAATAAAAACTAGGTGGATGAGTTTGGTAAGCAGACAGTTGAATTTGGTTCTGTTGTCCAAGAAAGATATAGGATGTCAGAATTGGAGTGCTCAAACACTAAACAGATTTGGTACATCTGAAATCTTAGAGTTCTCAAAGTGCATGTATAAGCCATTGCATAGTTGGAGTGAAAGCTTATGTTGGCAGCAAAGGGTTCTTTGACTCATTGGTGATTTTCAGCATGAAAACTTAGGACATGTGGATTTTGATTCAAGTTGAAACACCTAAAAGAAATTACTTAATGATCGAAATTACGAAGGGAATTAGACTGCTTAGAAGGTGATAAGATTTGAGCCCAGATGCAAGAAAGATAAAGATATTTGGATTTTGGATGGGATATCAGGTTTTTTTGGATAACTTATGTCAGGAAAATGTGAAAATGTCCCTGGTCTTTCGGGTACATGCATGTACTGTTGGGTCTTTAAATTGTTGACTATGCTATAGGGAAAGGAAAAAAGAGGGTCTACCTAAAGTCTAAGTTTTTACAATGCACTCACTCCTTATCTTATGCATCTATACCTATATGGCTTGAACATTATATTTTGTCCATGTAAGATTAAAATGTTTAAGAAAAGTACGCCTTACTTCTTCCGAGGGACCTTGAAACTCTTTCATGAAAAAAGTTAAAACTATGTTTTCTGTATCGTTGATGATATGTTTTACCATATTGATGTTAATTCGGCTTAATGATTTCAAGCATCTGTTTCAAACAAGATAAAGGAGATTGGAACTGGAATACCTCTAAATTCTTGTAAACTACTGCAACCTCTCATCTTTGGAGTGGAGAAAACAAAACATTTCATAATCTGACTTCTCACCTTAATGATATCAAAATTTCTCAGTTTTACATCTTGTTCCAGTGGATGAATTTGTCTATACTACTTTTATATCTATGATAGATGCCACTTTGATTATCCTTGCAGTTAAGTTTTCCTTCTATACCCCTATGTAACCAGTTTGAGTTACTGTCTTTTTGGCCCAAATAATAGTTTTATTTCACTGCACTTTTTGCTGATAGATAGAAAAGTAAGTAAGATTCTGACATCATCACGAATGTGAAGAAATTTCCACCTCAAAATTGCAATTTGCTTTCTGATGAGGAATAATATTTCATTCAAGGTCTTCATAATTGATCACCTCCTGTTTGGTTTTATCTGATTTGCAGTGACTGAAGTTCACGGGAGAACATTTGGAGTTTGGACACTTTTGACTTGCACTCTCTGCTTTCTTTGTGCATTTAACTTGGAAAATAAACCACTATACTTCGTGACCTTTTTGTCATTCATCTATGCATTTGGTCACTTTTTGTCTGAATACCTCTTCTATCAAACTATGGCCCTTTCGAATCTGACAACTGTAGGCATCTTTGCAGGTATGTTGTATGTAAGGAAACATGCTTATGATGTTAAAGTTTGTTTTAAATGTGGCTGCTTTTGCATGAAGTTTTGATTGAAGTTGCCTGACATCTTTTCCTTGAAATGTAGTGTTTATTACATCAAATTTGTGAACCATGTAACTGACCTAGAAATATAATCAATTTGATATTCCATAAATTGGTACAATACTCTACTGCATGGTTTATAGCTTTTATGTTGCAACACAACTAGCATCGAACTACCTTAAACCAGGTAGTTCTAAGATTTTACAGCTGTGTTAAAAAGGCGAAATCTCTACTTGCCAAGGCCGGGGCTCTCTCACGCATGTTTGTTGCCCCTTCTTTTAATACCTTGTATCTCACGCCTGTAATGGATCCTGACATCAACATATTTAGTTGAAATTGCAGCTTGCTCTAAGATTTTTAGATTCCATCGTGAAGTCATTATAATCTGTCCTTTTTTGTTTTTTTGTTTTTCTTTTCTCAAAACCAGGGACATCGATCATATGGATGCTGTTACAGTGGAATGCACATGAAAAAAGACATGTCAAGCATTCCTGAGAATGGAATCATTTACTTTCACTTGCTTTAATCTTAATGCTGACAAACTGGGATTTCTTGATATTGATTTTATGTACTCAATCAGTACTAATCGATAATGGCGGTTTAGGATTGGACTGTGGAGTTCTGTCCAATAGAATTTAATTCAGAACAATTCTGATATGCAATTCTTTTTTTAGTACTTTGATTATTAAAGATTCAAACCTAATAAAAGAGACATTATTCTGAGCCTCCATACCATGTAATTGATTTAATTGATGGTTCTTTAAACCTACGACGTGGAACCAAGAATTGGCTAAGCAGACGTTAGGAGATAGGTTTGGGCCTATATTGATGCCCAAATCTGTAGGTTTCAGGAGACATTTGGTTTTTCTCAACAGACTTCTTCTAGGGCCCGAAAAGGAGGGAAAAATGCTCAAAGGTAGCAATAGCGTCCATCATCTTGTGATCTTGTCCCGGCCCCTGGCTATTCTTCTGACCCTATATCCTGTTATTCATGCTGGGCTAATTTTTACGAGATTAATAATGGTCCTACTATGGAAATTTTTCGCATCATTGTTGGAGTTGGGATAATAAACGGTGTTCTTTTCTTTTTGGTGGTTTACATGGAGGCGAGGGAGGTGGGCTTCGAACTTACATTTTTATACGACTTCCTAACCTCACTTCATCAGGCCAAGAGTGGGAAGTCAACCTGGTGTATTATTCAAAAGAATAGTAGAAAGAATTGCTTCCTTATGAGTTATGACAAAGATGAGGAAGCTTGGCATTTGTTAAAAGGTAATATATAATTGTATAGTTAAGATACCTGACTTAACTCGCACTTTTACAGGTTACAGGCTTAATGATACAAGGAGAGCAAAGTGGTTTTATTTCTTCATCATCATTATTCACTGGCAATCTTGACAAATTTCATCTTCTACAGCAGTGGGAAAATGCTAAACGTTTGTACTGTTGTTCATCCACATATGGGGTATTCTGAAGACAGAAAGAGGCAGCCATTTCCGGATAAACCCAAACGGTATGTTGATCGAGAACTTCTGTCAACTTATTCTGCTCTTATGCTGTAACTTCACTGTTATTTTCTACGATTTCATTCTCTAGCAAAGTGTGCAAAAGAGATTTGGTCGACTCTATGAACGTTCTCACTGAAATGAAGAATCCCAGAGACCTGGATGGAAGACTCAGTTGTGAGTAACTCCTACTCTCTCACTTGTTAATGATGCTAAGGTTTCCACTGAGTTCTGTGGTCTAGGCCACATTTAAGTCTATAGCATTTGTAGAAAGAGCTGCTTTGAAACTTGACTTTTCCTTACCTCTTTGTTCATCATTCTTAACTGTCTCCTCCACACTTCTCAAACGTCGAATTTGAGCAATTCCTGCGGAATCAACGCCGTTCTGCATAAAGGTAGTTGAGGCATCATCATGTCTCTTGTTCTCGCTTGGCTCCTCTAGATTTTCTTCACCTTCATTTATGGTTTGTTCTTCTAATAAACTTAAATCCTCAATCTGGTTTTCCTTCTCTCTATCTTCTTCATCAATGAGGTCTTCAACTTCCTCAGTTTCTTCCTCTTCCGCTTTCTCTTGATCACGTCCATCTATCTCATCATCTCCACCCCCTCTGCGATCATCCTCACTTTCCCCAGGTTTAATCTCTTCCACCTCTTCTTCGACTTCAACTTCTCCGCTTACGCTATTCTCCACAGATGACCCTTGTACTTGAGGATCAAGGTCCTTCCTCCCAAGTTTCATGGCAGCTCCATGGAAAATTCCGGTGCCCTTCTTCTCATAACTGTTCCTAACTTGGTTCAGCACCCAGATGGAAAGGGCAAGCAAGGCACATATCTGAAAGACATGCTTCACCTTGAAGCCTGTATACCTCTGGTTTCTACTAGCTGATTGCTTCAGCATGGTGAACCTTTGTATATATATTTCCTTCAGTTATCCTAAGCCAAGATACAAGCTTATCTGTCCAAGTAAGATCAAGAATTAGATGCAAAAACTGGTGTATAGAAATGGGAAACAGAAAGATAACCAACTCTAATATCTTAAGCTGAATTTACGTGATCCCCATTACTCATTGAGAAGAAAAATAAATTTTCCCCTGTTAATTTCTTTCAACAGACAAAATGTTGGTTTATTATCATAAGGTTTCACAAAGATATGGATATAATAACAGAGCTCACAAGGGAAGCATGAAAGGGAGAAGTACTAGTTTTGAGAGAAAAATCAATCACAAAGTAATAGATTGTTGCCTTCCTCTATAAAAAAAGGTCTCTTTCTTTCATTAATGAGACCATGAGCACCCAACTAATTCTTCACCACATGAATTATAGGTAACTACACTTGTGAACCAAATATACGTTGTTTCTGGAGGGAATTAATGTTGAAGTTAAGTTTCATGCCACGTATTAAAAGAATCTGTTCGCTTGTTTCCCAACTTGCAGAAACCAGCGACCGCCAAGCAGCGCATTATAACAGAGTAGTTAGTCTTAGCAAAACAGTGATCAGTCTATCTTTCTTCTCTTTTCGTTCTGTCCTTCTGTAGAACCAAATAATCCAATTATGTCATAAGCTAAGGCCAGATTCCAATTTTGCCGTTGAGATATTGATAGCATCTGGTTGAAATTCAAATCCCATCATTCAAAAGGGTCAAAATTTTCAATTAAATTGGGATAAAGTGTACATTGTTTTCACAAAAGACACAACCAGATTGAGCCGCAGCTAGAATGACAGACATGGGATGAGGCACAGTGTCTTTCAACCAAGAGCCAACTTTGGAAGAGTAGCCTTTTTTTTTTCCCTTCTTCTTTTTTCTTTTTGGATGTAGGCATTTTAGTTTCAATTTCATTTCATGTCTATACTCCTTTTCTTTTTCTGTATGTGGCCCCAGTGAAAACAACAATAACAACAAACCAAAGTTAACCCTTTTTATCTCTGACACTAAAGTCCTCCATGGGGAGATTTACCTTGCAGAATGGAAAGGGAACCGACACTACATTCATCTCTTTGAACTTAAAAAACCAGACAATCCATTCAAATTTGAGAATTTGCTTATGGAATTGACAAAGAACAATATGATTTATAGTCTATAGTGGTAGTAATAAAAAAGGCTGATACGTAAGCTGTCTAATACTGCATGAATTTAAGAAAACGGAATCCCGATAGAAGCTCGTAATAAGTGAAACAGAATGCAGGCCAGAAAAAAAAGGTAGAAAGAAAAGATACTCTCAAAAAGGCAGATCCATAATCTAAAAAAAGAAGAGTACCCTTTTTGAAACCTGGAATCTTGGATTCACGTGTATCCAAGGAAGTGTACTTTCAGTAGCGGCAGAAGCAGAGGAAGAGGCAGAGGAGCTGCCACAGTAGTATTATTTCTGAAGCAAATCTTTCTCCAAGGAAATGGTAAGAGAATTAGAGTCTGGAAGACATAATGCATCAGCCATAAAGGAGAGAGAGAAGGTAGTTGAAGGATTATGAAATGAAATGAAACCAAATCAAACAACGTGGAGGGGTGTTTATCTTAGAAGAAAGGGATAGCTAAAACTGTAAAAGAGAGAAACAATGGCAGCGTGGCAGCAACTTGATGGCAATTGTTTGATTCATTGGCTTCTTTCACGTGTGGGGTTCATAACAAGGCGATATCAATGCCTTAAAATATATGGTTTTCAAACGACTTCGTTTAAAATCTTTTTGCCATCGAATACTCCAAATTGTGGATGTTGTTTTCTTGTGTCACATTCCAAATTGTTATCCAGGAGGAGGGCATGTTCTCCATAGAAAATATCACTGTTGCCATAGCATTCTTGAAGAAATCAATATTCCCAGTAATTTATTACATGTCCCACTTGGCTTTTTGTTTTCTCTTGGGATTTTTCCTTCGGGTTTAGCTTCAAATTTCACCTACTTTTTTTTTTTTGAAAAAATTACTACTACTTCAATTCTATCAATCTGACAGCAGAGAAGTTGTTTTTGCACCTAGGAACTAGGAAGCATCTAACATGAAATATATAGAGCCGGCAAGTTTGATTGAGGTTTCTGTTTTGTGCTTTTACTATTAACATTTGCTAGCTAAAGTGTTTGGTGTGGGATTTTTGCAACTTTTTTATGAACATACCTGCATAGTAAATTTCAGAAATGAGTTCAATAATTAAGCTTTAAATGATTATCACTGATTCAAAAAAGGGAGTGTTGCATCAAATATCTCCCTAGGCCGAGCGGTTAGGCCGATGAGCTGGTTGCTGGGTGTGCCAGTTGCTTTTGTAATGAAAAACAACAAAAGGTAGAAATAATGCGGGTTCTTGTTCAAAGTCACAGTCGGACTGTTTAAATCATTGAACAAAAAGGGAATCTCTTTAATAAGCTGAATGAGAACACTGCCCGATCGGGTGTTTACAATGAACTGAATAAAGAAAAAGCTGGCCGATGGAAGGCTAAACAAACTCTTAAAACACTTAATGATTGAGAAGGTACATGATTGACCGAAAGTAATAAGACTTTGGACTAAACAGATCTTGAAAAAGGTCTCTGGTTGACAGAGCAAAGAAAGGAAATCGGAGCAAGTTTGAGCAGAGTGCAGTCTGGTTTTTCTGAAGAAGTGTTGATGCCGTTTCTGTGGATGATTGTTCGTGTCTTCAGTCGTTCTGGGATGAGGCTTATATAGCCCTCACAGCTCCCAATCAACCCCTCTGAATCAGCTCATTTTGATTTTCAAATCTCAGTCTTTAAGACTGAATCCCTTTGATTTCGCTTGGCTTTGAATTGGTCTTTCCAATCTTTCAAGATTGGTGCGGCCTTAATTTGGATTTAGGCCGCTGACCTTAAACCCATCCTACTAGTCCGATTTATAGGCTGATCAGCCTAAATTATTTTTTTTTCCTGAAAATCTGATATTTCGATCCTAAAATCGTGCTGTCTTGAATTTCGAATATCTCCAATTAAAACATGAGACGAATTTCCTGGCTGATCATACACACGCTCTTCTTCCTCCATGATTATCGTGGTTATTAATTCCCAATTAAGACCTACTGATTCTTGTTGCCAGGCCGATCTCCCTCGAATGTTTTTTCCTTCGAGCCCAAAGTCCTATCGCCTCCTCTTCAATCCATTAGTCCACTAGTGTAATCGATTTCTTCTTAGGTCCATGAGCCCAATTTTACAAATTAAGGTACAAAACATGGGGTTTAAGTTTGAAGTTCAAATTTGCTTTATTTTCTTCCCATTGCCTGACTCTGACCAGACGTACCAAAAGAGAAAAAAGATGGATTTGTTTTTGCTCTTATCCTAGTACAAAATTTTCTTAGAATTGCTTGCCTTTATGATATGTCCATTGAAGATACTGTTAGAGCTCATGGTTCCAAGCAAAAGGACATTCAAAACAGAGTGGTGCCCCTTTCAACTGAGACAGAAACCCTGAAATCTCCTTTGTTAATCACTGCCAAGCATATCCCCCCAGCACCCCAGCCCCCACCCCTCCAAAGTCTAAACCACAATCAGAAAAGTAGAAACATAGAAAAATGAAAAAAACTTTTAACAGTCTTCATCACCTTTACCTCTCGAGGTTTTGCCAAAGCATAAATATACATCATCATTTTGATTACTAGTTTACATATCCAATCCCCCTGCTGTTTCTTTATGACGTGGGTCTGCTCGGGATTGCTGTGTGGTGCGAATAATGGCTCAATCGGCCCTGCACTGGAGCTGCTGCTGTTCGGCATGCTCAATACGGTGCAATTGCGAGCATTTGGCCCACATTGTACTCTCGCCCGCTGGAGAATTTCCACTGGCCTTCTAGTGCGCAGTGAAAATTCTCACCATACGCACCGTGGAACTAGACTTATTTTTTTGTCTTTGTTTTTCTTCAATTTATTTTTTTATCAGAAAAAGAACACATTTTTTAACAAAATCATGACTCCCTTCAATTCGTTTATTCTCATATTTTTTTTCTTTATCATTTATATTATTTTGACTTCAATTAATTAATTTGGGCATATATACACACATATAAGTCCTTATTGTTTATATATAACAATGAAAATAAAAAATTATTAATCCATATGTTAAAATTTTATTATTTTATTTGTTGTAAATAAAAGATATTGTTTTTTTTATAAAAATATTATTATGTTAAGAATCATGTTAATATAAAATAATGTGTTTAGATATTTTTTATTCAAAAAGTTCATTTATGTAACTTTAGTTTTTTGTCCTTAACTGTCATTTTCACTTATAATTCACCGTCACTATTTTAATCTCACCGTAATCAATTTCACTGCTACTCCAAACAGAACCTGAATAAATAATCATAGCATTTTGAACTCTTCACACATTGTTTGAAGATTGATTGAATGGCAAATACTACCCCCTTTGTCTCATTTTTTTTAAAAATCTCTATTTGTTAATCTCTTATCATAAATAAACAATCAATAAATTTAAATTCTCAATTTTATCTTTTTTTTTCTTTTATTACTAGGATTCGTTTAACCAGTGCCTATGTGTATTATTTAAACCCAATTAATGTCATTGAAAAGTAGCACTGAATTTTGAAATAATAATAATTATTGTTACAAAAAGTTTATATGACAAAAATATATTTAGATATATATTAGTAAGTATAAAAATATTCTTATGATTAATCAAATTTTTATTTTTTTAAAAAATAGTAATATTTTTATTCTAAACTTTGATAAGTTTGTTGAGTTTTTTTTTTTAATTCTACAATAATATATTTTAAATTTTAAAACATACCCTTAACATTTTTATTTAGGGCTAATCTTTGATAAGTTTTTTTTTTAAACCATACAATAATACATTTTAAACACTAAAATTTACCCTTAAAATCAATTTTTTTATTTGAGGTTAAATTTTAAAAATTTAGAGTTAAACTTAATTAAAGATATTTTTGACTTTAAAAAATCGTAAAAATGCAAAATAAATAAAGTGTAAAGGACTTTTTACTTTACACAAAAAAAGTAATAATTAAGCAATAATTACTTGCTAATTACTATTACATCATTATTTTACAAAATCCTAAAAACAATCACAAATATCAAAGATAATAAAATACTCATCTGTCCCAAAATATATGCCACTTTAACTATTTTATAAGACTAAGAAAAACAGGTTGTTTTGTTAAATTTTATGTACTTTTTACTTACTTATCAATTTTACCCTTGATTTAACTTTTCTCTCACTTATTAAAGTAAGAAGATAGAGAGGAGACATGCATTAAATAATAAGGGTACTTTTAGAAAAAAAATACAATAATATTACCTTGATTTTTTATAAATGATAAATATTTTGGAACAAAATTTTTTTTCAAAAGTGACATATTTCGGGACAATGAGAGTACTAAGACTCCCTTTGTTAACACTATTACGGTGAGGTAAAGGGAATTTTATGCTTTCATGGAATGCACCATCAGTTTGTATGGTCTTAAGTGGGTTAGAGGCCAATATTTCAGTAGGCATATGATCCATACTCCTTGTGGGCCAACTACCTTTTACACCAAAAGCCCTTAAACTGTACCTAAAAACCGCACTTTGGACCTTATTAACTCAACTCGGAAATCAACACCAAGCCTGACAACATGAGCCTTTCATGGTCATTTATCATTCTCACCCAATTTTCCATAAGAAAGCCGAGGAGTCCCATTTTACAGAGAAATTATTAGGTATGCCAGGTGTACCACGTCATCCAAAGGCCCGACCAATTAAATTATGACAATTCAAAGATTTTGATACATTTACTAAAATCCTACCACAATTATAGCCTAAATTTAAGGACTTACCCTTTAAATTCTCTTTCTTTGTAACGTGGGGCTAAACCTTTGTCAAATTAGTACCTTAATTTTAGGAAACTTTTTGAGTTGGCACAAAATTATTGATCGGGCCTATGGATGATGTGGTACACCCAGCCTACCTAATAATTTCTCCATTTTGCAACATTGATGTAGGCCCTAACATGGACCCAAAAATTGTCACACCCCGATCCCAAAGGGGGTCGAAATGTGACAATCGTCACGTGTTTAAGATCTCGGACGGTGCGCTTCGCCCAAAACCTCAAACCTGCAAGGCTAATGATACTCGAGCTATTGAATATAAAACACAATCGATAGATATATGAAATACCCTTTATTTACATTAAACTGGTCTTTGGTATCGAATGGAACTTTTACAATCGGTTAAAATCTTTCTTTTTATCCATATACAAGAAATATTGTATAGTATTTACAACACATCAAAAAGGGGAATTTGTAGGAAAACACAGCCGGTGGATCCCCGATGGTAGTATACAAAAACTTATTTACATAGTTGTAGAAGGTGTCGGCTCCGGTCGGGTTTACTTTCATTGACGAACTACCTTCTATCTACAATCTTTCAACCTGAAAAGGGTTTTGAGAGAAAACTAGCATGAGCATATAATTGAATGCTCAGTGAGTGAAACAAGACTATATAAAAGAAGCTTTACCCATAAAATCTAAAGAAAACTAATGAGCGTCCAAGATACAAAGTGAATAGAATTCACAAGCATGCCCGTCGACGTGTAAGCCTTTAGCCGTCGACGGGTATGAGATTCGGTGACTGCTGTTTTCAAAAACTAAGACATCCGTCCACGGGTAAAGGGGCGAACGTCCACGGCTAGAATTTCCAGGGTGCAATTAACCTTAGACGTCGACGTCTCCCAGCTTAACCGTTGACGGAGGGAAGTTTCTGACTTCGGTGAAATTCACGTACTCAAACACCTGTCGACGTCTGACCCTCTACACGTCGACGGGTAAAAGTTTCTGACTTTGAGTAAAATCAGGTTATTCATGCATCCGTCAACGGGCAAGAGTGTGCATGTCGACGGGTAACTTGGGCCAATACTCGAACTGGGAAAATGGGCAGAGACGTCGACGGGCCATCTTTTAGCCGTCGACGGATAAAAATTTCTGACTTCGGATGGAACAAGTTACTCATTCAGCCGTTAACATACATACCTTTACCCGTCGACGGATCTGAGGATGCTAAGACAACTTTAACTACTAAAACAGGGGAATCTTGAATAAAAGCATGACCTTTTAAGACTTACAATTAAACAAGTCCAATAGGTTCAAAAGGGGCCTGCCAAAACACATTGTTGAAACCCCACCCGGCCAAGATGGAATTCGAACCCGTCGAGATGATTTTTCCTTTCTCTTTTTATAAGGAAGTCCATTTCTCGACGTTGGCATGAACCTTCACTACGGGTGGTACGTAGTTATGTCCATAGTACTCCCACAGGGGTCGCAACATCACAATCACCGTGCGCACATCAATCCCCTGTACCATCCACCCCTCATGGGAGTGATAAGCCTACTCACGCCGGCTCCACAAGCTCGGACCGTGATAGGCGCCACTGCAGTGACTTCCGATCATCCACCAATATTCACACTCAATAAAACACTCATTTCATATAAGTACATTTTCATCCATTCAAGAAATCAGTTCATTTGCATATAAAGATTTCAAACAAGGTTAACATGCGAAGAAAAACAAGGAAAACACATTTTAGTCTATTAAGTCTCACTCACAAGTTTAGGGAGGGTGCGCACTCCCACTAATCCTCTTTTTCCTGATCCTTAGTAGAGGGTTCACCACCTATATAGTTGGTTAAACAAGAGATTAAAGCAAGCGAGAATGCTATTTGAGCTATTTTACCAAAATTGACTAATTTATGGGCTAAGTGCATCAATTTGGAATCTAGGGGTCCAATTCAAGTTCTAGTGATCCTATAGGCATTCTTAAGATGTAAGCAAGTTTGTTTCGCCAAACGGCACCTGTACATACTTTTCGTTCGCGCTAACTCCTTATAACAAAAAAGTTGGACGATTTTGCCCATAGGATAGGTGAATTTCGAGCTAGGTAAGTTAGAGGTGTGGGAATTCCGTGATTCTAATTTCTACAGTTTAAGCATGTCACATGGGTGCTGTATACCAAAAATGGTCGCATTTTAACACCTACATAGTGTTTTGGAGGAAAAATGCATTATTTCCTAACACTTGGAGGGGTCATAACTAAATGTGGTGTTTGACTAAGGATGCTAACCCCCTACATCTATTTCTGCACCTATTTATGACTTGTTCCTCTTTTATTTGGCATCTAACGAATTCCTTAGACGGTACTCGCCCAAAGTGGCCACTATTAGGCCATAATGGAGTTTACTCTACAGCTACATTAAGCATCCTTCCTTCCCACCAATTCTTGGTTTACAACACTTTCTAATGTTGCTAAATTACTACTTATGGAATAAAATTCCATAGCTATGACCAAAATTATAAGGCTTCCTCTAAGGTGGCATAATGCTACTTTCATGGAACTTAATTATTAACTTAATAGACTTAGTTTTTCTTCATTCAACTAAGTTATTTCTACATTCAATGGACTACCTAAATTCTTCTATTCTCTCTTTGCACCTTGTCTTATGGGCATACATGTTATGAGGTTTTTTGGAGCCATAAACCAATAATAAATTAGAAAATTTTCAATTTATTTATGCATGAAGCTTAAAAATCATCATTTTATGGTTAAGATTACAAAAGAGGTAAAGGGGATTAAAAACACACCTTGGTTGCTTATGTAAACTGAAACTTATAAGCTTGATGAGATTTCTTCAAGCTCTTCTTGAAATTTTCTTGATGGAGATGTTATATGGATGGTAAGGTGGTAAATTTGTTGAAAATTATGGTGAGATTTAGAGAGAGAGTGCTAGGGTGAGAAGATTTGGAGCTTGAAAGCAAGAAAAATGGTGGGAAAATCCTAAGGTGGTATCCGGCCATGCAAGGAAGAAAAAGGAGAAGACATCAAAAAATTTGTCTTGAAATTTCTAAACACTTTCGTGTCAATTTACAAAAACGCCCTTACTAAACTTTGAAAATTCCCCTTGCTTCATAAGGAGCAAAGTATGTAAATTGGAGTAGAATAAAAGAAATTTAAAACTAAGGAAAATTGGCCATACTTTATCAAAATAAGGTAAGTTTATCAAAGTATTTAAAACATTAACCTGTTGGGAGAAATTTTCCATTTTAGCATTTAAAATTTGTACAGGGGTAAAATGATCAATTTATTAGCATATGGCTCCAATGCAATTTAATGTAGAACTAGGCATCACAAAACTAGTCTCTTCTTCTGCCTCGGTTGAAGTTCAACTTCTACCAAAGAAAACAAGTTGCTTATTAACTATCATTGAATTATACCAGCAGCCTTCCATAGCCATTGCCGACACAACTGAACATTTCTACAAGCACCATGATAGGGACAGCTACCCTATCCTCTGAGCATCAGTGTGCATGGTAACTTCATCGGCACAAATGCTTCCCTGGACAACAACAAACAACCATGGTCATCTTTAATATTTCTTATAGTCCAACAGTGAGGTAGTGCCTTCAAAGTGATAAATCCCCATGGTTCTCTCATATACTAGCATAATACTAATGACTATGCAATTGGGGCGACCTTCAGATGGCACATACCAAGCCTTAACTTCACTCAAAGATGATATGGCAATCACAGTCGGGGTGTACCATTTTGTCATCCTCCTTCACTTGATTCATGCCATGAAGCTAGGATTAGCATTCTTCGGCTCACAGTAAACTCAGGTGCTCACCAATAAAGGAATATTACATTATTTTCTTTCTCCTAACTTTGATTAATGCTTCAAATATCATCCACTGAAGTTCTTTATCCCATTGACGAGAATGGCATGATGAGGCATGAAAAACAATGTATGGTGGCTGAATATTTTGAGGGAGTAACGTCACCCAGTTCTTTTCCTTTCTTTATTATTAAACCAAGCTTATTCTATAGTTATCCTATGAACATGACTAATATTTCTTTGGATGCCTTAGGTTTTGACGTGTGGACCAAGCCCACGTAACGGGGTAAGTGAATTGGAAATGTGGTTTGGTTGACCATGAAAGGTCTGGCTATATTCTAGTTGGTTTCAAAGTGGCGCTTTAGTGATAAAAGCTTAGAATACTTTAGGTCCATTTGAGAACTAACTGGATAGGAGGAAATTTGCTCGCTCGGATATGTCATCTCCTAATGATGGTGCTGGATGAGTTACTGTTGCATATCGATTGAAAGGAGCCTCAGGGACATTAAATTCAATTAAAAGTCCATATGGTCACATCGGCGATGCACGATAGAAGAATGAGATATCAATTGGACAAAGATAATGTACAACATCTTTGTCCGAAAAAAGGTTGATGTCAGCTGCTGGCGAAAGGCACTTGACAGTACACTTAGGCCAGCTGTCGAAAGCTTATGGATTAAGAAGGATATACCTCGGACAAAGACACTGGACATCCATATTGCTTGGAATGATGAAGGAATTATCCAACTGAACACTTACAAAATGCCTGCAAGTGACAATTGGTATCCCATCGTCGCTGGAACAACTCATCGTGTCCCTTACACAAGAGTGGTTCTCTTATCAAATTAACATGTAATGGCATTGCATGGACAACTCAGGGCTCTGAAAACGCCTATAAATACCTTTCATCACAAGCTCAGTAACAACAAGGAAGAAGAGGATGAACAATGTATTCATCATTTTTAGTTGAGAAACCGTCTGAGTGAGCAAAATTTACTCTAAGAATAGCCATTCCTTTCTCTTTTCCAAGCCTTTCCAATCCTTTTTTCCCCCAGTCATCATCATTCTAAAATACTCATTGGTGAAGAATCCTTTCTCCACTCATTCCTATTTGTTTATTTCTTGTTTTTGGTCAGTTGGAAAAAGAATAGACCAAAACATAGTGCTTTGATCTTGTCTGTGTTAACTGTTGGAGCTGGCTGATGGAATTCACTATTGAAGAAAGTTGCATGGGTCTCCTGTACCAACAGCATTCACGTCTCGAATTGGAAAAGGGAGAGAATTCTCGACCCATTCCTCGCAAGCTCCTCTATAGGCTTTGAATTCTCTTTTTTCAGTTAGAACCCAGATCATTTGGCGGTCCAAGCCAATTTCATATTTCTCTTTTGCTGGAACTTGTCCAGCTGGTGACTCCACTTTGTGCGTGATTTGGCACCGAGACTCTTACCTGTCAAGCCACGTGTGCACGACTGAAAGAAGCCCTTAATGAAGTGTAAGTTACGATGAGATGCGATTATCCTACATGGACTAAAACAAGCTGTGGTGGATAACTACATGGGAGAGATTATGATGGACAATCTGACCGTCATCGTAAAAAACAGTAATGTTATCAAAAGAAGCCTAATTCAAGTTAATTCAATAATTTTTTTTATTATTTTGTGAAAGATAATGGGAACAAATATTTAGGGACGTGGCATTATGCAACATATCATGAGTTCGTGGATATGATATTATGTGGGAAAATTTATTATTGCTCGATTGGAGGTGTCAGCCATCGATTGGTGTTCAAGTTCATCAATTAAATACCCTTTTTCTTTCATTTTTAACATCAAGTTGCAGCTTCGGTGTTGTCACCAGTCACCTCCGGTAAGCAGTAAAGCAGAAGGAGAGCAAAGAGTGAAAAGAAAAAAAGGAGTTACCCCGAAAATCCAAACCAGAATGAAAAGAAGATCCCATCCATCCATCATCCATGTTTTGATTACACAAAAGAAAGAAGAGCGAAAAAGGCAGAGAGCAGCAGTAGTAGCAGCTCTGCAAGGCCCTAATGAATGACGATGATGAGTCCTTCACTTCCTTCATTAGTCTCTCCTGCAATCTTTTTCAGGCCCAAATTTAATGCTGCATTTAATGTTTTTCTAACCACCTTGACATGAAAGGAAACAGACATCAGTTTTCACCACTTACCCCCATTTTTCATGCATTTTAAATAGATTTGTCATTCTATATCAAGATACAGCAAACGCCAGTTCAATTATTAAGTGAGATCAGCTTCAGAAAAGAAGCATGGTCCATCCATGTCGTGTAATCGAACTCTTTTTAGAGTCTTTTTCTTTCTCATCAGCAAATAATAGTCTCATGCCGTTCCAATAGAGATTAAAGGAGGGTGACCCCCAGCACCTCTTCAGTCTAGTATTTACTTAACAGCATCTTTACAATTACAAGAGATTTTTCTTTCTTCTTCCATATCTGACAACAAGTCAACAAACACCACCCTTTTTTCTGTTTTTCTTCAACTTTTAACACCACGTGAAGATAATTCTTGTATCCATCTTTCTAGCTTCAATTTACCGCAACGGGTTTTTTCTTTTCTCTTTTCTTTTTAACCTTGGTCCAATAGAAGCATAAGGCCTGTTACATTCACATTACTGCTTACGTTCACATTTCTGGCATTGTAGATCATGATTTTCATGGATGTATATAAATTATGGGAAAGTTTAAAGGGAAAATAGAAGGGAAACAGTGAGATGATGAGATATGTTAGGTATTTATCCCTTCGAGGAGGGCTGTCTAAAATGCAACAGACTTCTCTCAGCTCTCCCTGTGGAGTGTGGTGCTCAAATCTTGTAAGATACGAAAGCAGAACTGTCTGACAGACTTGACACGCACCCATCTTTATCCCCTTTTTATTCAAAAAAATTTACCTATGTCGTCATTCTCCCATCAAAATTAACCAATCTTACCTCAAAATTATCTGAAAAGAGAATTCTTAAATTTTTAATGACGATGAAGAGTCCAACTAAACAGTTTCCAGTTAACGTTTTACCCTATTAGTACTATTTTACTCATTCTATCCTAAATTATTTGTTATTTCTTAATTTTTTAATCAATCAAACTAACTTTGATTATTATTTATAAAAAAATTATATAGAATTAGAATTTCAAAAATTATATTTTGAGAAACTTATTATTTAAAGTTTATAAATATTATTTTTAAAAAAAATTTTAACTTTACATTTTTTTTGTAAAAAATAATAATTAAAGATGAAGTTGTTTGATAAAAAAAATTAGAAAATGACAAATAATTCGACATAAAGAAAGTAATTTTTAACTGTTAAGTCTGTAAGGAAAGAACACAAATATATAGGGGACAAAGCCATGTTTGAATTAGGAGAAAGATATAATCTTTGCAGGAAAAAAGGGGAAACAATTTATAGAAGGGAAAAAAATGTTACAGTTAACCTAAGGAAAGTTGAAACAGAGATAAAAGAGAAACACTTTACATTGTACAAAACAAACCCATGTTTTCTTCCATGCTGTCATGCAAGAGGAGAGTTGAAGAAGACAAAGGTATACAATGAAGTCATCATTTTATCCACAGTTGAAAAAGGTATTTTCAGACTAAAAACATTGCTTCTTTTGTACTTCATCATCAATCAGGGATTGAAAAGCAAGTTCCCACACTTGCACTTCCAACTCATGGGCTTGTAGTTGGAGATGTCATCTCCCCTAGAGTAAGAAATTGAGAATATTGCAGCTGAGAACTGGCGGGTTCTGCGGTTTGGGGATTGAGTTGTGACAGGAACTTGAATTGCCTCACAGTGCGGGCAGGAACTGCACCTTCTCTCACACCTTGGTGGCCTTGAACCTATCAGATTTCTCATCACCAATGCTTTCTCCCCTTCATTTCCTCTCTGTTCATACAAACATTATTAGTTTTCAATTCTTTCAATTTTTTATTGTATGTTAAGAAAGAAGCCAAAGCAAAAATGAAACGGAATTATGATCCTGATTCATACCTGGGCAACTTCAAGTAGCCTGGAAAGAGACCTTCCTGAAATAAATGAAAGTGACCAATTGAGTGAAGATGAAGTCAATGAATGGATATATATATATATATATATATTTGGAAATCAAGATAAACAAACTTACCTTCGGCCATGAATCTAGCATGGGTCAAGCTCGAAATCAGGAGAAACAGCAAGGAAACAAGAAGGTGTCTATTTCTCTGGCAACAAACATGTTTTGAAGAGTTGCTCATTCTGTTTTCTTCAAGGAGAGAAAGGGTGAGAAGAGTTCAAAACCGTAGAGGAGAGAGATACAGGAATGGGGTAGAGAATAGACAATAGAGCAGTAAAATCAATAGGAAAATTAAATATAGTTGGCAGGGTAGAAGAAGGTAACTGAATCTGAATTTTTCTGAAAAGTGTTCTCCCAAGGAGAGTTTTCAGTACTTGAATGCCACCTCCACAACGCGAAAAAGAAGACTCTGGTTTTTTCTAACTTGTATAATACTATATATCTCTGGACTCTGAATAAGGATGGAACGTGGAAGGCAAAACGAGCACTACAGTAAGGCTAAAAGGCAAATGGGGAGGACCTCAACCGAAAAGGGAAGGTCCTTAGCCTCGTTTCATGAGCCACCATAAAACCAAGAGGTTCACTTACCTTACCACACGAGAAGAAAAAAAAAATCAGAAACGATGGACAGCACAGCGGAGGAAAGAAAAAGAGTTTGAATGGAACAAAAACAGAAACAAAAGAGATCACACAAATACCAACTGAAAGAGAGGTTTCTACGGAGGAGTTTACGTAATGTCACAGGTGGAATGAGTTCATTGGGATTTTCCTTCTCCTTCCATATTTCGCAATTCAATTCCTCCTTTCAATCTGTCCCCTACCCGGTTTTACCCACTCGTTTACGTTCCTTTTCGAGGAGGGGGCTCGGTTTCGGTTTTGGGATTTGGCTCGTGGGGCAGAGTTGGTAACTTGGTAACTCGTGAGTTGTTGTGACCAGTTCCACTCCAACACGCCAAATCCTTCCTTTTATCTCTCTCCCTCTATATCAATTGGGAATAGCAGTATTTGTACAAGTACAATTTCCCCGAGAAGGATACTGTTTTTGAGTTGGTTTGTAAAAGATCGTAGACTTATGGAGCTTGCTTCCTGATTAATATTAGTAGTACTCTTTTATGGGAACAGCAAATTTCTAGGTCTCGTTGGAGTTAGAGAGTTAAAATTTTCACCTGCAAAGCTCACGCACACTCTCGTGGGAATTAGTCCTGTCGTTAACAGAGAGCCCTGTATATACTCTGCGTTCTTAACTGCTTAGAGCTATACATGCTTGCCAATCGCAGCAGAGTTTTAAAATCCAAAAATTTTTTAAAAAAAAAACCCTTTTTCGGAAAGTCAATTACGGAATCGAGTTTTATGGATCGCACAGGATCCGAGAAAATTTCTATATTCATCACTAATTTTACTTCCGATACCCTCTTCCATTATTGATTTACTTACACTACCATTACAGCGGCAATATAGAGGCAGGAGATTGGGGGGCCAAAGTCGCGACTACAACATAAAAAAGGGCCAACACAAAGAACAGAGATAGTGAGCTGTGGCTGGGACCCGACAAGATGCGCCACACATAATCAAAAATTCTACTAAATCATCAAGGATCATTTAACAGTCCAACGCCCCCATTCGTGGAGTTGCTGTCAAGCTGTTAGCCTGTTCCGTTACTACAAAATTTTGGACGATGCTGTCATCTTTCTTTATCTCTCTGACTTCAAATAGCAAAAGGCAGGTTAAAGTCGCTGAACTAAGTAACGTTCTCAGCATTGGGCGCACACTAATATCAAGAAATCTATGACTACATTCACATCGATATGTAGGACACCTTCGATTATTTGAAGTATTTATTGAAGGTAAATAATACTACTACACTGTATAAATATACATGGAAATGCTATAATACCTCGTTTACAGTGGGACTAATCTCTCTCTCTCTCTCTCTCCGTGCTTTTGATAATGACAGATGGTTCAAGTATTCCATCTTCTTCTGCTCTCTGTTAATGGCAGCCGCCCTCTTAAACACTGCAAAGTAAATTAAATTTCCACGAGCTCCAACCTGGCATTTGGGAACCTCAGGCCACCGTCCCACTTGAATGCCATTGAACCAAAAAAGCTATTAGCAGTTATATATGGTGGAACTATAAAATTGGCACCTCTTAACTTATAATAGAAAATTGTCAATCATGTGCTGGATTACATCAGCTCCATCAGAATTAATCCGGTAGTGTGTCACCTGAACAGAATAAGGTAATTAAATGGTGTGTCAATCCTGGCAGTGTCCATCAAAGGTAACTCCTGAATGCAAAATTTCTGGAAAGAAGGAGAGGGAAAAGGGTAGGAAGCAATGAGTTTCTAAAGAACAGACTTGCCTGTATCGTAGTGTGTGCTAGAAGTCTTTGTCTGGTTCCTTTGAAGTAAACATCAACCCGTTCCCAGCTCACTTTTGTTAAACCCCTTATCATTTCCTCTACAATGGTGAATGAAAGTGAGTGAAATTAATGAGCCAACAAGGAAATAGTCAATTACTATTATTTTCAACTTTAAATATGTCATGTATGAAAGGAGTCATTTTGCAGTTTCCAACAACAAAAAATGCCAGTTTGAATCAGAACAGCTTAGAGTCTTTGACAATTTGATTCCCCTCTTTCATTTACAAAGGTTTCTATATGTGCCCAATAGTTAAGAAATCACCAAATCAAGGGAAGAGTAGGACTTCTTCTCCTCCTTCCAGCTTGCCTTTTCAATTATGGCTTGTAAAAGATCACATATTCATATGTGATTCAACAATCATGGTGATCCATTAATGAGGAGGAAAGTAAATAGTAATCATTGTCAGTAACCCTCAAAAAAATCTCTTTCAGCATTTAATTAACTCAAACTCCTCTTGAAAATTTACGAATCATATTTGTAGAATTCGTAAAACAAAGGGCCATAACCAAGATAGACCCACCATACCTTCACTCTGTTTTTAACTAGAGATAATAAACTATTTCCAAATTGTTAGTATGATGATATCACAATTAAGTCTTCTAATCCAAATTCAAAACCAAAAAACAGCATGATAGAATGGAGAAAATAGACATTCCCTAGTTCAAATCAAAAGTTATCTGAACCATTCGTTTATTGACTTAAAGTTAATTGCATCCTATCATTCACATTGCTCATTAGGAATATAGGAGTGCTGTTCTTTATGCTCTATTTCAATCTCTTTACAACTACTATATGGTTCTCCATAATCTTTAGGAATCTACAAAACCAATTCCATTGAAGTAGAATGACGCCAAGTACCAACAGTCCAATATAAAAATGGAAATGATTTTCTTTACGAAGATCTCCCAAAGATTTTGGTAGAAAGTGGTAAATTTTTTACCAACGTCCATAAGAGAAAATAATAAAGAAGCAAACCTTCCATGTTTTTCTTGTCATATCCATTGATTTTAGCCTCTGAAGGGACTTCATCAGGAGTATCAATTTTTGCTGTCTCCACATTTACAATATGTGGGTATTTGTCACCTCTGGGAAGATGTTTAATCTGATAGGAGTAGAAATTCACATTAACATTAGCTCCATAGCTAGTTAATACAATTAAAAGCGTCCAAAATCAAGCTTCATATTTACCTTTGGAAGTTCACTTTGACGCCGCAAGGAAGATGTACTCCATCCAACAATATCTAAGAAAGGTGTCAAGGTCTTAAAATAGCCAGAACGGTTGGAATCTGGAATAATTCTTGTCCTAGTGCCCACCGCCCAAAGCAGTTCAGATCTTCCTTAAACCATTGGTGTTCCCAGTGAAAGCATAATGACAAGTCAACTGATATCATAAAAGGATACGGTCAAAACGTGCATTTGCATACAAAACACGACGCCTGAAGGACTTCAGAGCAGACCTGCATTTCAACGAAAAGACACAATTATAAGTCTGCAATTTACCATCTGCTCTCATATGCTTTAAACTAGATCTAGGAAGTTATGCTTTAAACTTACATAAATTTAAGATCTTCCAAGTCACTGACCATCTGGAGAAGAAGAGGAGGTTTTCCATTCTTTCCATCAGTCAAAAACAAATGTTTTCCGGTTCTACCAAGAAACCATGATGTCCGAGCTGCAACTTTTTCCACCGCACGGAAGCCACAGAAAATTGGAACCTGAATATAGCAAAGCCACCAAAAGTAAGATATTAGTATATTACCAACCTGTGATGTAAGAAGAACGTTAAAAGGGCAAACATATATGTATTCTTCAATGTTTTATTACTCAAATTGCATTTTCACGTATTCCCAGCACATAGATGAAATGGTAGACTCTCACATCAGCACATATTCAAACACTTCGTTCAACTTAAAAAAGAACATACATTTATCATCAGTTAGAATGCAAAAGAGATCCGATGTTTTTTTAAGCAACTTGTCGTAACATACAAAGCAGCTGGTGAATCAATACCTGTTTATGCCACCGACAACCAAGGTGTGGACTTGCAGATGTTATGAAATTCATGGGCTCTAGTCCAGCAATTCTGCCTTTGCATTTCCTCTCAGAGCATGAATCTCCCAAATGGTCAGTTCCACAATTTCCATTTGTTTGAGAAAGTTCTCCCTCGTCATCTTCTTCATAAAGCCGCGCAATGGCATACCTTGCTACAAGCCCACCTAATGAATGACCAATAAAAGATATCTTCTGAACACTTGGGTGACGGGTTTTGACATCTTTAACCTGTAAGACACAAACAGCATTTTTCTATTGGCATAGCAACGTCAAAACTTAATTTATACTTAGGGAAAACAGGTACAGACAATATCACCCTGAAGAACAATACCTATCTCTCAGTTGTCGGTACTCAGTATGTTTTGCACAATGGGAAAATAATGTGAGTGGCCCATTGCAGAATGGGATCTCATGTGGGGAAAAAAAAATGGAAAATCATAGCATACCTCCTCTGCTAATCTGTCGCCCATAACATCCACGCCATCCAATGTCAGCAGTGAAGAATTGCGTTCACTGCCTGCATCGCACGTTAACTATACAGTAATTAATTCACCACGGAACCCTTAGACCGGTTTCAGTCGCCGGTCTTCGTTTAGTATATACCGAATATTTTGACTTACGTGTTCCATACGAGTAAGTACACGTATATCACGTTTCTCGATAAGAATTTTCTCTTTTTTAAATTTCTAATAGATCCGAAACCAAAAACAAAGGTTAAAGCATTTCAAAGGTGCCTCAGAGTTGCTAGGTGATTCAGATTACTCTGCAATTTAAAGAAATATTAAGGAGAGGGAGAATCATGTAACCGAGCAGCAAATTAAATCCTTTTAAATCTCTTTAAAAGAAAAAGTCAATGACGACAATAATTTAGTTGACATTAATCACTATTTATCTCAAGCAAGGATTCAAAAATAATAGTAGCACTTATGAAACCAGAGAATCAGAGCACTCACAGTGAACAAGAACATCTTCCGGATACTTCTTCAAGAACTGTTTCGCTGCATATCTCCAATTCTGAGCGCTGTACAAATATAAATCCGACAATCAATCAAGAAGTTCGAAATGCGAAACAAGTAATAAGAGAAATGGAATAGACTAATCAACCTGCCAATGATGCCATTAACCATGACCACAAGATGAGTAGGACGATTACGCTCTCCAGGAAACTCGACTTCCATATCCACACCTCCGTTCTCATCAGATTCCACTTTCAAGCATCCAAATCTCGCGAAACTCGACGGTCTTCTCTTTTTCTTTTGCTTCCTCTTCTTGCTGTTAGTGTTGTTGTTCTCGTTTCCATCCTTGATCTCTTCTGCATCAGCTTCCTCCGCTCGAACTTTTCCAGAAACTCCCTCCATTAATAGTACACGAGATCAGACACGGAGGTCAGAGAAAAAATAAAACGGAAGCTTTTAAAAGTATTTTCTCAAGCAAGATTTTCGTTGAGAAGTGTTGGATTTTGCAGTCAAAATACTTTGCCAAGGTTTTAAAAATGTGTAAGGGTGAAGGCTGAAGGGGGGGGGGGCGATGCGGAGCTGCTTTGCGGTTTTAGTAGTTACGGGTTTGTTAGCAAAATGGGGCCTCGCCCTCGGGTCCCCACCCTTGTTTTGATTTAATTACCCTTAATTTTGTGGTTTAATTACGGAATAGATTTTATTTATTCGGCTGAGAAAGCAAGGGTAAATCCGGGATTTCAGTAAGGTTTTTCTTACTTTTATTTTATTAATTAATTAATTGATAATAAATAATACTCCTAACAAATATTTTTGTGCGTCATGTTTCTAGAAATTGACACGTTGATTCTTCAGATTTGTCTAATTTTTTCAGTCGTCTTCTAATTAGGCGGCTAGTTTTTAAAAATTGATGATTACGGGGGTGATTATGTATTGAACCGGGCTTTTCAAAGTTATGATACTAATAATAAAAAAATAATTTGATATTAAGCCTACCATTACCAAATTAGTGATAATTAATAAATCTAGCTGCTCCCACCATGTTCCCTTCTCTTTTCTCTTAGAGCCCGTTTGATACTTTGCAAGGAATTACTTTACACTGTAAAGTTTAGGCCTGCAATCACTTTGCATGTAAAATGGGTTTGCACTGTTTGGTTTAATATATGAAAATTGTAATTAAATTGCATGTAAAATATTTTACAATATTTGATTAGAACATACTTTCCCTGTAAAATTTAATCAAATCTCAAATTTACCCTTATTTTGTTTCTTGTTTTTTCTTTTCATTTTTATCCGTTAACTCCTTTTATTAAAAGAACAATTAAACACCATTGAAATTCAATGCACGACTGAAACAATGAAAATTCTGTTAGCTGGGTTTGCTGCAAAATGATTAGTAGCTATACATGCTTTAACTACTTTTGTAAGCAGAATTTTTAAGCAAATGATTAGTAACGATACATGCAGTGGGGTGACGAAAGTAGTCTTACACTTCTATGGCCAGGTGACGAAAGGACAACCACAACTTTGTGGTCCTACCCAATTCATCAATTTTAGTCCTGCAGTGGGGCTCCTTAGCTTTTTCTTCTGAAGAAAATCGATTTGTAAAATCTCCGAATCCTGCAAAATGGAAGAAGAATGAGAAGAAGACTGGAGGCAGTATCAAAGAGCATAGAAAATGAAAACCCCCCAGAAAAATGAAAGAGAAGAAAGAAAAGAAAGAAAAGCGCGAAAGGAGTAGAAAAATTGCCGCCAAGGATGACCAAAGGGTGATAAAGTAATTTAACAACTTCTTCACTTTCACAATTGCATTGCAAAATATTTTCACACCTCCCCCCATGTGCAAATATTTCCCTGGTCAAAGGTAAAGTAATTGCAGTTGACCAATTACTTTACACTCTTAAAATTAAAACCAAACATTGTAAAATATTTGCAACCCTTAACTTTGCATCAAACCAAACTGACTCTTAGTTGTTTAGGGTCCCTTTGACATCGTTTTCATTTTTTGTTTTTTTGTTGTCATTTTCATATTTTAAAAACAAAACAGGTGAAAACGTGTTTGGTAGAATGTTTTTATTTTCAAAAATTTTGGAAATAGACTCCATATTTTAGAAAAAAGTAAAAGTAGAAAATTTATGTTTTTATATATTTTTAAAACACTTCCATAACACAGGTGAATAATAACTTTTTAATAACATCCTCAATACCTAATTAACACATATTTAGGTTTTTTAAATATATTTTCATGAGAAAACAAACAATAAAATTATCTATCTGAACATGTTTTTATTTTTAAAAAATTGACAACGTAACGAAAACAAAACAAAAATAGAAAACAAAAAAATAGAAATAATACCAAACAACTCCTTAGTTTTCTTTTCTAGTTTTCGATCACTCCTCTTCTTGGCTTCATTGTCAAGGTAGAGAATGGTGTGATTCTAGTTTTTAATTTTTTTTGTTTTAACTAGAATAAAATTTCAAGATCTAGATCTTTGAGTTTAGTAGTACTACTTGTATCACTTTATGAGTTTGTTTTGTTGAGTTTACGATTTTACGATAGATTAAAAAACTGTTAACATTATATTATGATAATTTTGTTTTATGCTCTATGGTCAGTCAAGAAAATTCTCAAATCAGTTATTTATTTATCGCAAATAAAAGCTTTTGATGGAGAAAAATACATCGAAACGAAAGCGAGAGGATGATGCACGTGTTATAGATTTATGAAGAAGGTTCGAAACTCAATATAATTGATAAGACGATTTAGATCATGAAACGAGATTCAGATCTACTACAAGGGAAAGAGAAAAAAATGTTAAAATCTATTGTTCTTTTCAATGTTAGTAATTCTATTAATATAATTTCATTTTAATAAATAAAAGTTACATTTCCTTTAAAAAACAATTAACAAATATTTCATTTTTTTTAGAAAATTTCAAAAAAAAGGTTTAACAAAAATATTTATCCGTTGGTACCATGAAGAAAAATAATTGCTAGTAAATCAATAGCATTTTATACAATTTGTAAGAAGGAGATTATAAGTAAAAGTAAAGAGAAAGCCATAATATATATGGAGTGGTACTAATAGATTGTGTCTTTGTACTTGTGGAAGTAATAGAGAATCGTTTGTCCGCGTATGAACTGCATTTGCATAGCAAAAAGCAAAGAGGGACGGTGCCAATTTCTTAATGTTGCCCAATGAAAGCCAACAAAAGGACTGTTTCATGTTGTCTCACTTTCACATGTCTCTCACTTTCACATGTCCCTTTTCTAATTAACCAAACATTGGAATGTGCAACCTGTGTGTGCCTAAGACCACTACTGATTGTCATCTGAAAATTAAAACTTTGGTGCTACATTAAGCAAGAAAAGAAATTGTTTATGTTTGTTTTCTCTTTCTTTCTTCTTTCTTTATATTAGAAGAAAAGGAGACAAAGCAGAAGCAACTTGTGCTCTGAGATCGTGGGCAACAAGGCAAAAAGTTGAAGTTAGATAACTTTGGGTTTGGTAGGTTGGTGTTGGGTTTGAGTGGTTTAACCCATTCTTTTTTTTTTTTTGGTCAGAGTTTAACCCATTCTTTGTTCTTTAAGACTTGAAAGGTATTTTTGATGCACAAGATAACATAAGGATAAAATATGTGTTATTTGAACTGTGGTTTATATTATTCTTATTGGATAAAATTTTTAAGAGAATTGATCATCGTATTTAGGGCTGCAAACAAGCCGAGCTCGAGCGACTTGAACACGAACAAGAGGTGTTCATTTATTTTTAGCTTGTTCAAGCTCAGTTCGTATTCGTTAAGAATTTTCAGAGCATGTTCAGACTCGTATTCGTTTATTAATGAGATATTCATGTTCGTCTATGTTCGGCTCGGTTAAATAAACTTGTTCATGAACAACAAACAAATATATTTATAAATACTAAATGAACATGTTCATGAATAAATATTAATATATGCATAGTAAAAAATATTTTTATATGATTATATTTATAATTTTTTAATTATAAATTTTCTTTTAAATATTTATATTTGATTATTTATTTGTTTATATAAGATAAAAATTAAATATACTTGATAAATGAAAACAGGAAATAAAAAAATTAAAAATAAGAATATAATTACTTATTATCTTAATCTTAGCAAATATAAACGAACTTAAACAATCTTTTAAATGAACAATAAACGAATTCATAAATGAACATTAAACAAGCTTGTTCATGAATATAAATGAACGAACACATCTTGTTCAAGCTCGGCTCGTTTATTAAATGATCACTAAAATTATGTTCAATCTCGTTTGTTTATCTTACTAAACGAACATAAACTAACCTTACCGAGCTTCAACACGAGCTGTTCAGCAGAAGCTCTGTTCATTTGCAGCCCTTTGTATTGATATAAGATAATTCAATTCTCTAAAAATGAAGAGAATTGACTTATCCTATGCCAATGGGACAATTAATTCTCTTCACGAATAAATTCACTAATACTAATGAATAATACAAATCGTGCAATAAACTATACCTGATTTTTCTTTTTGTTTTATTTCATCCTATCTAATACATCAAACATATCCAAAAAATATATATATTAATTTAATATATCAATAAAATAAAATAAAAGGACAGAAAATATTAAATATTGTTGTGGAAAGTATTTTAATTAAAATTGGAACAGGAAGCAAGTATGAACAAAGGAGAGAAAGAGAGAGAGAGAGAAAGAAACGAAAATCATCAGAAGAGATCTTCTGATCTTCTCTTCATTCTGTTGTTCAATTTATAGACGAAATATTACTATGCAAACTTTGAAAATTTTGCACATGTGGGTCCTACGGTTTGAAATTTTCACATGTGGGTCCCACGGTTTGAAATTTGAAATTTCTGATTGATATTCATCCTGCACTATACGCCAAATGCCACTATTCATCCTGCATTTTGTCCACTTTCATAACACTCCCCCTTGGACAAATGCCACTATTAAAATTTGGACGTGTACTGCCTCGTTAAAAACCTTAAGTCGGAAAAACCCAATGGGAAAAAAATCGAATATAAGGGAAAAAGAGTACAATACAATTAAGTCCATCTAATATGTCTTCAGGACAACATGTGCTTGTCTTCAGGATAATATAGGTGGGCCTATTTTAGTGGCCTGGTTGGACGTGCTATTACTGCCTCATTAAAAACCTTAAGCCGAAAAAACCCAGTGGGACAAAAACAGGACAGAAGGAAAAAAAAGAGTACAGTGCACTTATGTCCATAATCGCTCCCCCTGAGATAAAACAAACTGCTACTTCTGGAGCATCTAAAATTTCTACTTCTGGGGAATTCAATCTTGCATCTTATTGACTCGCCGCATACCAATGCCATAAACTAATTTCTCAAATGTTGATGTTGGCAAAGATTTGGTAAATAAATCTGCAAGATTATTGACGGAGCGAATCTGTTTAACATCAACTTGTCGACTTTCCTGGAGTTCATGAGTATAGAAAAATTTCGGCGAGATGTGCTTGGTCTTATCACCTTTAATATATCCTCCCCTGACTTGTGCAACACAAGCAGCATTATCCTCATAAATTATAGTGGGAGAATCTATCACCGGTTTGAATCCACTAGCATTATGAATGTGTGATATCATTGATCTTAACCAAACACACTCTCTTCTGGCCTCATAGAGGGAAATAATTTCAGAGTGGTTGGAAGATGTTACAACAAGTGTTTGCTTAGTGAAACGCCAAGAAATGGCCATATCATTATAGCAAAATAGATAACCGGTTTGGGAGCGAGCTCTGTGCGGATCAGATTTATATCCTGCATCAGCATAACCTACTAAACCAGAGTTAGTAGTATTCTTAGAATAGAATAACCCCAAATCAATGGTTCCTCGGAGATAATGGAAGATATGTTTAACCCCATTCCAATGTCTCCGGGTTGGCTCAGAACTGAAACATGCCAATAAATTTACCGCAAAAGCGATATCTGGTCTCATGCACTGTGCCAAGTACATCAAAGCCCCGATTGCATTGAGGTATGGTACTTCAGGACCAAGTATATCCTCACCAGATTCTTTAGGATGAAACGGGTCCTTTTGGGGGTCAAGAGACCTTACAACCATAGGGGTGCTCAATGGGTGAGTCTTGTCCATGTTAAAACGTCTAAGCAATCTTTCAGTGTATACTGACTGATGGACAAGTATTCCATTCTTTTTGTGCTCAAGCTCTAGACCAAGGCATAGTTTGGTTTTACCCAAATCTTTAACCTCAAACTCCTTTTTCAAATATTCAGCAGTTTCAGATAACTCTTCAGGAGTCCCAATTAAATTCATGTCGTCGACATAAACTGCTATAATAGCAAATCCGGTTTCAAATCTTTTAATAAACACGCATGGGCAGATGGGATAATTTATGTACCCTTCCTTAGTCAGGTATTCACTTAAACGTTGGTACCACATGCTGCCGGATTGCTTTAACCCATATAAAGATCTTTGCAACTTTATTGTAGAATAAGTTGCGGGGAGTGTATGCTTCATGCATTTTGAAACCTTCGGGAATTTTCATATAGATATTGGAATCTAATAAACCACATAAATATGCCGTCACAACGTCCATAAGACGCATTTCAAAATTTTCTTGGGCAACCCAACTTATAAGGAAACGAAAGGTAACTATATCCACTACTGGTGAATATGTTTCATCATAATCTATCACAGGCCTCTGCGAGAAACCTTGGGCTACGAGTCGGGCTTTATACCTCACGATCTCATTTTTCTCATTTCGTTTCCGGACAAAGACCCATTTGTATCCAACAGGTTTTACATTGTCGGGGGTTTTAGTAATAGGCCCAAAAACATTACGTTTGGCAAGGAAAGCCAATTCAGCATGGATTGCTTCCTTCCATTTAGGCCAATCTCGCCTATGACGGCATTCGGTTATAAACCGAGGTTCATAATCATCATTCATAATCTCATGAGCAACTGAGAGAGCAAATGCATCATCGATGATTATCTCATTTCGATCCCATATCTCATTACAATAACTGATGGAAATTTCAGTATTCCCAAGGTTGATGATCTTTTCATGGGTTTGTACCACTTCAAGGGCAATATGCTCATGAACTTGTGCCACTTCAAGGGCAATATGCTCTCTTTGAATATTATGTTGTGGCAATTCAGGTGCAATTTGCTTTCCTCGAGAAAGATTAATGTGCTCATCTGGAGCAGAATTATACTCATCTGGAGCAGAATTATGCTCATCCGAAGCAGATTCTAAATTCCTCCCCCTTCTTTTTCAAGGAACAGTGTCTTTTGATCCCATCGGTCTACCACGCTCCAGGCGCAGGACATTTAGATATATTTCGGGTGGTTCTACAGGAACATCTATCCTAGTTGGAACATTCACAGCTGGGATATGAGACTTTGTAACTTTAGCAGTCTCATTAAATGCATCAGGCATTTGATTTGCAATAGCTTGTAAATGGATCAATCGTTGCACCTCATTTTCACACTCAGGTGTTCTTGGGTGTAAATGAGACAAACTTTTCTCATTCCATGAGAAAATCTCGACATATTTCTACTTTCCATATGTGGAAGCTTTTGGTATCCCAAGTGATGGGAATACTGTCTCATCAAAATGACAATCCGCAAATCTAGCGATAAATAAATCACTCGTCAATGGTTCAAGGAACCGAATAATAGACGGTGAATCAAACCCAACATAAATGCCCAAACGGCGTTGGGGACCCATTTTGGTCTTTTGCGGTGGTGCTACAGGCACTTGTACCGCACAACCAAAGGTGCGAAGATATGAAATGTTTGGCTCCTGGCCCAAGACTAACTGAAGAGGGGAATATAAATGAGAAATAGTGGGGTGCAATCTAATTAAAGATGCAGCATGTAAAACAGCATGACCCCACGCTGAGGATAGGAGCTTTGTCCTCATCAATAAAGTTCGAGCAATAATCTGAATGCGCTTAATCATGGATTCTGCTAATCCATTGTGAGTATGAACATGTGGGACAGGATGTTCAACTTCAATTCCTAATGAAGTGCAATAAGCATCAAAATTCTTTGATGTGAACTCACCAGCATTATCCATTCTTATACTTTTAATTTGATAATCTGGGAAATGAGCTCGAAGCTTTATTATCTGTGCAAGCAAACATGCAAAAGCGACATTGCACGTTGATAATAGGCAAACATGGGGCCATCTGCAGGATACATCCACTAGTACCATGAAATATCTAAATGGTCCACTTGTAGGCTGAATCGGCCCACAGATATCACCCTGGATTCTTTGTAAGAATGAAGGGGATTCATAATCAACCTTTGTCATGAAAGGTTTAGTAATGAGCTTTCCTTGTGAACAATATTCACAAATGTAATCTTTGGACAACAACACCTTTGTATCTTTTAAAGGGTATCCACGAGTATTTTTAAGAATTCTTTGCATTATTGTAGCTCCTGGATGACCAAGACGATCATGCCAAAGTCCGAACACATCAGGGTTCATTAGTTTCCAGGGGATCGTAGCATATGATTCTATAACTCGTATTGGGACAAAATATAATCCCATACTAGAAGCTTCCAGCTTCTCATGGATGGTCTTCTGGCCCATCTTGTAGGAAGTGATGCAAAAAAATTCCTTATTTTGCTCATTAATTATTTCTAGATGGTACTCATTACGGCGTACATCTTTGTAGCTAAGTAGATTTCTTTTTGATCTACCGCTCAATAATGCATCTTCAAGATACAATGTTGTGCCATTTGGCAAAATAACTGTGGTAGTCCCATAGCCATCTATAATATTAACAGGACCAGGTATTGTCTGAATATTTGCCTTGCGGAATGTCACATTTGAGAAAAAGTGTTTGCCACAAAGTATAGTATGCGTTGTAGCACTATCAAGCAAATATATATCTTCCTTTTTCTCAATGTGTCCCATTTGCATTTATCTTGACAACTTCAAGTGTCAAGTTCCATAAAATTTAACAAATTAATAATATGATGCAAAATATAAACCAACTGTTATTAATAATGCAAAATATAAACCAACTGTTATGATGCAAAATATAAACAGCTTGTTGATATTGTCCGCTTTGGTACTTCAGGACCTCACGGATGTAAAATGCGTCCACAAGTAAAGGCTTCAGGCACTGCTTATAAGCACGCACACAATCCCGTGTGTGGGCGATGTGGGAACTTCAGGTTCACAACAATGATTTTATTGACGACCATATTTATTTAATATTTTCCTTGGTAACATAATTATCCAAGGGTATGGCAAAACATAGATGAAAACCCTCAGGATCTATTTCTGGGGACTTATTATTTTCATCAACATTATAAAAAGAAATCAGAAACCTCAAAAGGTTTTTCATTCCCAAGAATATGACAGTTTTCATTGACCAAAACCTTATTGACTTCAGCATAAGTCTCAGTTAGGTCAATGGCATGGGTCTCAACATGCTTGCTTTTCTCCTTCTGGGATGCTTGGTATAGATCAACCAAATGTTTGGCCGTACGACAGGTACATGAGCAATGACCAGTCATTCCACAACGATGACAGGTACTATCATCATGCTTCTTCATGGGCTTTTTACCTTTAGGGTTGTGTGGGGAGTTATTTATATTACGGTTAAATCTCCCACCACCCTTACGGAAAAAATTCCCATGCCCGCGCTCACGGCCTCTAGGACGGCCAACATTCTTACTTGAGCCGGCATTTGCTTCAGGAAATGCCTTAGAGCCAGCAGGTCTTAAATCATGATTTTTAAGCAGCAACTCATTTGTTTGTTCTGCAGTCAACAAGACTGAGATCAATTCAGAATATGTTTTAAACTAGCGCTGCCGGTATTGCTGTTGTAATACAATATTCGAAGCATGAAAGGTGGAGAATGTTTTCTCTAAAAGCTTAACCTCAGTAAGCTTAACACCACAAAGTTCAAGCCGTGACACAATATCATATAATGCCGAATTATAATCGGACACTGACTTGAAATCCTGCAACTTCAGATGTTGCCAATCATATTGTGCTTGAGGGAGGATGACAGTTTTGGTATGATCATACCGCTCTTTCAATCTTGTCCACAAGATCAAGGGATCTCGGACAGATAGATATTGAACTTTTAGGCTATCACTTAGATGCCGACAGATAAAAATTAAAGCATTTGCCTTATCTTTATCATTAGCATTTCCATTTTCACCAATGGTAACTGCAAGACCTTGGCCTTGGAGATGCAGTTCAATATCGAGACACCATGACAAATAGTTATTGCCACTTACATCCAAAATTTGGAATTTGGGCTTTTCAATATTTGCCATAATTCTGAAACGAATGGTCTCAATTAGGTTGACAACTTCTGGTGTCAAATTAGGTTGACAACTTCTGGTGTCAAAAATGTTTAGAAGTAAATCTTTACACAATAAAAATTCAAATTATTTAGTGTAAAGAAAAAGGTTAAATAAAATAATAATTTTTTTTATATGGAATCAAATCTTAAGAACTTACCAAGCTTTAAATTTGCTTCACTTTAGAACACTCGTGCTGATAACGTGTTGTAGAAAGTATTTTAATTAAAATTGGAACAAGAAGCAAGTATGAACAAATGAGAGAAAGAGAGAGAGAGAAAGAAAGAAACGAAAATCATCAGAAGAGATCTTCTGATCTTCTCTTCATTTTGTTGTTCAATTTATAGACGAAATATTACTATGCAAACTTTGAAAATTTTGTACATGTGGGTCCCATGGTTTGAAATTTTCACATGTGGGTCCCACGGTTTTAAATTTGAAATTTCTGATTGATATTCATCCTGCACTATACGCCAAATGTCACTATTCATCCTGCATTTTGTCCACTTTCATAACAAATATAAATTGATTAATGTTCTACTCCTTGCGTTGCATTCGAAAATTCCATGGTCTAATCTTATAATAATATTCTGAAACGAATGGTCTCAATTAGGTTGACAACTTCTGGTGTCAAAATTAGGTTGACAACTTCTTGTGTCAAAAATGTTTAGAAGTAAATCTTTACACAATAAAAATTCAAATTATTTAGTGTAAAGAAAAAGGTTAAATAAAATAATAATTTTTTTTATATGGAATCAAATCTTAAGAACTTACCAAGCTTTAAATTTGCTTCACTTTAGAACACTCGTGCTGATAACGTGTTGTAGAAAGTATTTTAATTAAAATTGGAACAAGAAGCAAGTATGAACAAATGAGAGAAAGAGAAAGAGAGAGAAAGAAACGAAAATCATCAGAAGAGATCTTCTGATCTTCTCTTCGTTCTGTTGTTCAATTTATAAACGAAATATTACTATGCAAACTTTGAAAATTTTATACATGTGGGTCCCACGGTTTTAAATTTGAAATTTTTGATTGATATTCATCCTGCACTATACGCCAAATGCCACTATTCATCCTGCATTTTGTCCACTTTCATAACAAATATAAATTGATTAATGTTCTACTCCTTGCGTTGCATTCGAAAATTCCATGGTCTAATCTTATAATAATATTCTTAAGTCTATGCCTTCTAGCCAAATCCAAGACATCTAGAAGTCTTCCACTATTTAAACTTTGGTCAATGGCATGCAGTAACAAGACTCTTCAAAGTTCCATCACAATTAGATGAGGAAAGTTTCTCTCAAGTTTCAAGTTTCTTTTTCTTTTTCTTTTTCTTCCGTATGGCATTATTATTCTGATATCTTCCATCCACTTCTTCAAACACATGGTAATATAATTTCGAAAAGTTCAATTCCTTATCTTTGACATTTCCCATCCCGCATCACAAGTCACAACACTCTATAGAATAGATGCAATAAGTTTTACTCAATATTTGCTCTCGGCCCAAACATGGTCCAAGCTAGCCCACTTTCTGTGTTTGGACTTTAAGCTGGATCAGGAGAACCCCACAAGTCCTTCTGGTTAAAGAATATCTTTATTTTTGGACTAAATGTTCAATTAAGAACCCGAATTTTTTAAAGTGGTCCCAATAAGAGTTCAAAATATAATTCAAATAAATTAGAACTCATACTTAATAAATTAGGATAAATTAGATCATCCTATATGAAAATCAATTCTTGTCATATATATGTATTAATTTTGATAGAAAAAAGATGTCGTCAAATAAATTAAAAATCAAACAATATTAATCAAAATAAATTTAATACACATAGCATAATATAAAATTTTCACGTACTTTTCAATTTAAATATATATATATATATTAAACACTAGAATTAACTAATAATGAGTCTAATTTATCACAATTTACTAAACATAGGTTCTAATTTGTTCAAATTATATTTTTGAGTCAATTTTGAAAGTTCGAACTCTTAATTAAGCATTTAGCCTTACATACAAAATAAAGAAAGAAACTTACTTAAGGAACGAGAGGTTTTGAATCCAACACCTCTTATATAAATTCTTTAGTCTCTAATCAACTTGACTAGAGAGGGAATTTTTTATTTGTCTTCCCACTCCAATCTACCGATTATATATGGATATCGATCTAAAAGACCAAACTTTCTGACCTTAAGAAAGTTAATTTCACCGTCGGTCTATGAAATAGAAGTATAATTTGTTTACCTTTTGTCTACCAGGGTCGAGTCAGCAACAAGTTAGGCAGTTGATTGGGTGAAGAATAAAGTAATGATTCCCAGGCGCAGCCCAATGCTCTCACTGTAAAAAGGTCGGGCCCAGGAAGAATTTCAGGCTGGAATCTGCATACTTTACAAGGCCCAAAAGTTCGGACAAAAACAAAATACACTTGATTTTTTAGTGACTAAAAAGAAAGAGAAAATGACTGAATGTAGCATGGGAGTCAAGAGAGGTAAATATTTTATACATATAAAACCATTGAGAGAGGAAGCAAAAAGAGAAAAAATCTTGTGAGGTGGCCAGCAGCCGAGAAGTAAAGTGCAAAGGAACAAGAATTGGATTAGACAAGCTCTCCAATTAGGTTAAACTTTGTGAGAGAAAGAGAAAAAAAAAAAAAGTTCATTGGAAGTTAGGTGGGGAGATATGGAAGTTCTTGGCCTAAATGGGGACCCCTTCTTGATTTTGTATTGGATTCTACCATCATTTCAGTTAAAATTCATTGGTCGTCTCCTTCAATCTGATGTGAAAAACAAAGACACCCATCTTCCCCTTCAAATCAAAATCACAGTTTCCTACAAGAACTGTAATAATGCCAGCTTCTGTACACTTCAACAACAGAACCCTTCGCCCTCCAGTTCAGAATCAACAACCATCAGTTTTAATGTTTTATCAGACAAATTACCATATAAAAAGATTCAAAGTTTTGTAACCTCCAGCTGCAATTACCCATCCAATTTAATGCCCCCACATATGTTTCATTTCACATCAATTTGATAGACTCTCACCATCTACTTCTTCCTACTAGGCTGCCACTAGTTAGTCTTCCTGTACAACACTTAAATTTTTCTTTTCTTTTTTCAAACCTTGAAGAAGTGATTTTGGGGACTTCGTACATATGGTAGATATTAACTCGTTGTGTATATACTTATCATCATAATTGCTGTGACGTTTGTTATCATACACGAACATGATTGGACACTAACGATTCATATGAAAAGAGTCCCTTCCTATACGGCCGAGATTTGGTTTTCTGGCAATTGCTATGACGTCCAAGGAATTTCTTGATTTTAGTCGTACACATAATGAATCTCTTTCTGCGCAATCAGTAAAGTTCAAATCCACAAGACTGAAAAAATGTCTAAATGGAACAATGAAGCAGATGACAGAATTCTTTTACATACTTGGTAATTTTTAAAGCATGACTCATACATAAAAAGAGTCAGTTGAGGATGATTATTGTAAGTGACATTCCAAATCTAAACAGGGAGTTAAGGTTAAGACCATGGCAGAATAAGCGATGTGCATGAAAGTTCCAAAGTCCTAAATCATAGGTGTAAGTTTGGTGAGCGATTGGGAGTAGTAGTATGGGAGTAGCAATGCCGATGTTGCTGTTGTTGGGTTATGGCCTGTGGGTGAGAGAGGGGGGGATGATAGCGTTTGGTGTGTGCTTGATTGGACCCAAAAACAGTCTCATCCGTGTCTCAAATACTCGGTTCCCATGGACCCCATTTCCCACATGGGTGCATAGTGTCCGGCACCCTTCTACCCGTTGCGCATGTTAGCCTCAGCCCCCTCCCCCCCCCCCACTTCCTCTAATCCTCTCCCTCAAAAACCCAGTGAAGAAAAAGCGAGAAAGATGGGTGTCAAGATCAAAAGGAGTTAACCTTTGATGTGATCGGTAGCAGACCCCACCAGGTATATACTATGGTTAATTAATTACTAATACTGTAATACATATAGTAGTATATGAGAAAACAGATGCAATGGGAAGACGGAAAGAGAGAGAGAGAGAGAGAGTGGGGACTGGCAGGCAGGGCACAGGAGGGGAGTTATGATGTCTAAGTGCATCGGGAAACAGCTCTCGCGCTGTTTTCGCGCGCCTCTCACTAAAACGACACCCCAAATGGGACCCCCATAAACAAAAGGAAGGCCCATAGCCAACAAAACAAAGTGTTCGAAAGACTGGTGTTTTTTTTTTCTTTTATTTGTGGGTGCAGAAGGGATCAGTTCTGGCGGAAGGAGAGAGTGGGAGTGAACTTGTAGTCTTCTGCTCTAGTGAACAAACTGGTGGAAGTGTGGGCTAAGATCAGCAGTGTCACGTTCAAAGCACAAGTGAGAGTGAGTGATTGGGTGATCAGTCAGAGACTGAGAGTGTACTGTTGTTTTCGTATGGTAACTTTCAAAGTGTTTGTTTTTATTTTCCTTTCTTTCAGGTGGTGTTCTTGCTACTTGCTGCCAGTATTTCTGTCTTGCCTCTATGTCTAGTCTATGTTATGCGGACCTCGTTCATTGTCTTTGGGGTCCCCCATGGCAACCCCCTTTCACTCTGTTTTTTCTTTGCAATCTAATTGCCTAACTTTGAACATCTGCTTCCTCCCTTCTTCCTACTTTGTTTTATATTTAATTAAACAAAGACCAAAGTACTACAAATAATACCCTTATTGAGTAAACTCAAAAAAGTTAAAATAATTGCATTTTTTTCCCTCTTGAGAAAACATAATTAAGAAGAGCAAAAACAATATCTTTAGAAATGAGAAAAAATGGAGAATCCCACTTGAACTGAATTTGTTTCCCGATTGGGGTTTTGATGATTTAATCCCCACATGAGACAAAATTAGTTAAATGGCCAAATCAGAGGAAAGAGCTCCTAGCCCTAGCCAGTCATCATACATTAATATAAAAGCACTTGTACAAATCTGCCGAAGTTTTTTCAACATGCAACAGTGATATACACCTGCATTACAGAGACATTTTCTTTCTCATCATGCAGAAACTTTCATTTGGGGGAACAGTTAAAAGATTGATCCAAAAACACTCTCCAGTCTATACGTTTTCTGAAGGCGGCAGGGTAGGTCAAAAGATGTCCAAGTGATCATGTTTGTTTCAGTCAGAGAGCGGCTAATAATCAAACTACGTGTACTGCATTTTGGTGGAAACTTGTTAAATGTACTACATATACCAACATAAACGAATAGTAGAAGTAAAAAGGTATAGAGACTAATTAAAGTGAAAAGTTTGATTAATTTCGACATGATTTGGACTCTTTTTAATTATTATTAAGTCTTTAAATGATTAGATTTGAACTTATAATCTATGATCTATCCTCATCCTACTTCTATACTCAATTGACAAATTGAGTAGGGTTTCGATTAATTTTTAGATATATCAACTGATTCGACCAGCTGATTAACGTGATTTCATACTCAACTGACAAATTGAGTATGGTTTTAGGTTAATTTTTTGAAATATCAATTAATTCAACTGACCAATCTGATTCATGAGCATACCATGTGTCCTTCATAAATACTTGCCTAATTATCAAATTAATTCTCTTTCTATAATTAATTTAAGTGGCAAAAGCCTTCTTCAAAAAGGGAAACAATCAGAGAAGTGGATAATGCTAAGATCCTATGCCCTATGATTTCAAATTCTGTTTAGATTAGATATGCATAAATATTATATTAATGACTTAACAAATGCGTTATTCTCTTGAACTCTTCTCTACGTTGATGAATTAGTCATGTCAGAAGGAATACTTATCTCCACTGGCATCGCAATTTGCCACGAAGACAAGCATATGCAAAAGGGATTAGAGAAAAATGAAGATCGAGAGTGGGCACCACAATATATAGAATAGGCATATTATAATGGCCTACACAATCAAGTATAAATGCAAATGTGTAAGTTTGCTGTGACTAATGGCTATTGACATCACAAAATATATATAGATGCCTACATTATGATGACGACGGGCATTCCAAATTTTTCAAAGGGCAAAGAAGATTCCCTCTCCTTCCTCCTCATAATTATGCTAACCTTTGAATATTTCTTAAACTGGACATGGGTAAATTTCTTTATTTACTACTATATATAATGATCTATATCATGTTTTATGCATGGGAGAGAGCCTCCAAAATAAATTATTTTAAGCCCCCATGCCATATATGCGATGATCGAAGAGATCGTTAACGAATCAAACAAGATCAACTGCTCCATGAGATGATGAAAACACAAGAAAATGTATTTATTTCCAATTTCCATGTAAATTTATTGCTTAATGTATATCGTATTAAGCAATAAATTAAGAGAAACTACCCCATGAAATGATGAAAACTTTATAAATTGATTAAAAATCTTAAAAGAATATCATTTCAAAGAAAAGAATATTAAAATAAGAAATCTGGGTGATGAATTTCAGCAATGTACTCTACTTAGGAATTTGTTGGAAATTCTTATATAATAATTAATGTGTGGATGGGCCTTTTATGGTTTATGTAACATGTGTCGGTGAATGAGAACGAGGAAAGGTTTTCGACTCTCAAAAAGTTTAGAATGATTCGTCTTGATGTGAGCCCCTCCTTAATCTTTCCTTGAGTCAATGCTAAATCAGTGATTATAACTGTGATTAATGTCCCTCATTTTCAGGTGATTAAACACATGCCACCCATCTTTCCTCTTTTCGTAAAAAGGACCCTTTAATCAGCAAAAGTTTGTTTACAAATTACAATCCTAATCCTGTTTCCTTGAGAAGGAATCCTTAGTTTCATTAATTAATAGACATAAAGGGAATATTTACCTAATAAAGCAAAGTGACAGTTGTTTTAACTTAGCTTTGTAGTAGCATAATACTAAAATAAATGCCACGCAGCTGGAAGGAGGATTACATATCAAATGATCCTTCCTACCTATATTTGGCTCTCTACCGAATATAGGTATGTGTTCCATAAGATTCCACGCCGCAAGTTAAACTTGTTGATTAGCATTGATCACAAATCAAGAAACCCAAATGGGGCAAAATTTTATCACTTTGGATTCTTGTCATTATGTGTTTTGATTGGTTGATTAAAGGAAGTGTTTAAAGATAATGCTTCCCATAGTTATTTGCTAATATATTTCAATCACTTCGCCATCGATTTCAATATTATTAACCACTTCATCATCTTAACATGTAATATGAGTATGGAAGAGTACCATTTTACCCCTCATTTTAATTCTTTTATAAAAAATTTAGTTCTACGCTAATGCCGCAAATTTATGTAAAATTTTAGCAATATATTAAGGGTCTGGTTAGTAGGTGCATCTCTACACCCATTAAGCCTCCCTTATTGGTAGAAAAGGTTCATTTTTTTTATACTTTGTGTTTTGTGCTCCAATTATGAATTTGATTCAATTAAAAAAGTTAATAAATATTAATATTCTTAGACAACAATACCATTATGATTTGTTTTTCATAAAATTATAATATTTACTCTTAAATATTTTTATATTAAATTTTAATAAATTATTTTAAATTTATTTCTAAAATCCATTATAATAGATATTTTACATTTTAGAACTTACCTTTAAAAATTTTTTTTATAAAATTTGGGGCTAAGTTTTGTCAAAAGTGTTTAAAATACTTTTTCTAAAACCCTACCACAATATATTATAAATTAAAAAACTTACTCTTAAAAACAAAAAAAAATAATATGGGACAAAAATTTACTTTACGCGTAAATGGTATAAAAATAAAAAATAAAAATAGAGTGCCACAACTTTTTATGTTTATATTTTGAAAGAAAAAACGGATAAAAAAAAATTAAAGGATAAAATTGTAATTTAATTTAGTATACTTAACAAACTTTTTATGGAATTCTTCAACTAATAAAAGAAGAGCATTAAATGCTCTATTTTGACCATGCTTAACGGGTGCATTCATGCACCTATTAACATTTGCCATATACTCCCCCCATTCCTTATTATCGACATCAACTTAATGTTCATTTTTATTTGTCCTTTTATGATTTTAATAAAGTATTAATTATTTCATTTTCCAATTTACCCTTCTTTGGAATTGTAAGAACCATCAAATGCAGTAGTTGTATATTAAGGTGCTGTTTGATAAACTGAAAAAATTAAGTATTGAAAAATAAGTGTTAAAAATTTAAGTATTGAATTTAATAAAGACTAAATTTGTGTATAAAAAACTGTTTGATAATTAAATATTGAATATAAATAAATTGCTTGATATCCATAAATGTTGAAATTTTTTTGAAATCATTAATAACTAAAATAAAGGTAATTTAGTATAAAAGAAAAGTTTTTTAAACTTAAAGTATTTAATTTTTTCACCATTCAATGATAAGTAGGTCTCTATTTACTTTTTAAATTCAACACTTTTTGTTGAAAAAATTCATTTAAGTTGTGGCCTACAAAATTTATCAAATATGTTTAAAATCGTAAAGTGTTGAAAATTTTCATTTTCAACAGTTTGAAAATTTCAACAGTTTATCAAACAGCCCTAAGTCAACTAACTTGTCAAGAGGAAAGAGAATAAATCAGACTTATGGTAAATTTGGAAAGTGAAATAAAATTTGTATAGAATTTTGTTATTAAACTAACTTTCTTAATCGAAGATATTCGGTTATTTGAGTCAGATAATAAGGAACCGAGAGAGTATTAAACATGAAAATAATATGAACATATAAATATTTATTGTTGAAAATTTTAAATTGATGTTAGATTTAGGTAAAGAAAAAATTCTTGGAGAAAAAGTCGTAACTGCAAATGGATTTTGAATTAATTTGGCATGAATTCTTATAAATTGAGGTCTCCTTAGTATCTCAACCCCTATTCCGTTCTTTATTTTTGGCTTTCCAATTTCGAAGCTTTCAAAGAGAAAAACAAAACAAAACAAATAATATACCTGCAAAACAAAAGAGAGAGTTTAATTTTTTTAAATATTCACATACTTAGGTAGCATTTAGTCAGGGATAATGTGTCATAACCCCGGTAATATGGTATTAGGAATATAAGATTCTGGTGTTTGGTTTAAAGCTATTACCAGACTAGGTAATCTCACATTCCTGCACGTCAACTTTTGGGTGAGATTATCGGGAATGTGATTGTTACCAATTTCTTACGTATTCTGAGATACCCAGGTAATCTAAAAATTTTTGTCAATTTTGTCCTCATTATTTTGCTCATTTGGACCACAATAGCCTCAAATCCTTTGTTAATTACAACTTTTTGCTTTCGGTGAAATCTTCCTTCTATGCGCTAATAAATTTTGTATATGTTTTGAATTTTAATTTGAACAAAATTAGTGGGAAGAATAGTCGAAGTTTTTCAAAAAAATTATTTATATTAGCTTATTTTTTGTTAAGTTTTGGTTAATTCGATTAATTAAAGTATATTTTTTTGTGAGGAAGCTCATTTTATATAATTATTTTAAAATATTAATTATATAATATTTTGTTAAGTTTATTTCTTAAATAATTTTTACTTTAATCATGTTTAATTATTAAATTTAACAAACTTGCAACAATTGTACAATACATTTAAACAAGCAAGAAATAAGGTTACATGTTGAGTTAAGGGCATATTAGTAAAATTTATATTTTAACAGAAAATATAATCCCCAAACAAATATGTCTATCTTATATTCTAAAAATCTCAACCAAACAGAAATTATGCACATTTTGAAAATATGTACAAGGTAATATTATAACTTGATAATCATATAACTATGGTAATCTAAGATAACTTGAACCAAACGCCCTTAGAATATTGGTTTCAATATTTTTCTTTGCTCAAATGCTTTCTATGAAGGCAAAACTTTCGTTTTTGGAATTCCACTTTATGCAAAGAATATATAAACTGTTTTGTTACCCATTTTCTTCATAAGACCTAGTTACCTGCTAAAAAAATTTAAATCACATAGCAAGTTTTCTTCTTCAACCCATGGTGTTGATGAAAGAAAGAGAAAAGAAAAAGTGAAGAAGCAAAATAAATAGTTGGATTGCGGCTGTTAGGTATAAATTTTTGTCTCTCATGTCATCGCACAAAATTTTTTCCAAAGTTTGAAAATAATTAATTTATATGGTAAATTTTGAATTTTAAGGCATTTATTATAGAAGGATATCAAATCGAAAAATATAATTTTAATTGCGTCGCCGCAAGAAAAACAAAATATAAAGGGATAAAAGTACTAAATATCTAAACCTAAATAATTAATGTTGCTTTTTTTTTTGTGGGAATAATTAAGTGAACCTATATATGGAAATGAATTTATAATTGGTTATTATGGCCAAAAATATTTATTTTTCTTTAATTTTGGTGAGGAACATAAAATTTTATGTAGTTGAAAAATGTTGAGAATCTTAGATTATATTTGATACATGAAATCATTTTTTGTTTTTTTTATCTAAAAACTATAATGAAATCATCACCAAGATATGTATAATTTATAAAAATGTATATATATTTTAGAAAATGAAAATGAAAATGGGTTTAAAATTGAGAATAATTTTTTTAATTTTATTTTTAGATCTATTTTTATTTTCATTTTCTAAAACATATATACATTTTTTCTCGTAATACATATATCTTAATTGGTAGTTTCTTTGTATTTTTAGAGAATGAAAACAGAAAATATTTTCTCATACCTTTAATTACTACTAACCACCAATTAATTAAGCTCAAATGCCAAAAATTAATGAGTATTATATACGGCTAGCATGAAGTTTTATTTTCTTCTTTGCTTATAATTTTTGCAATATGCAATTAAGTACATACAAATAAATAAATTAGTGGCATTATTTTTTCGTGACGAATTCGACCTCAACTTGATTAACCAACCTAAAATTAAACAGTCCTTCCGAGTTTGATTTGGCACAGAAGTGGGAGAAAAACCAAGCCGTTGTTAGCAGCTGCCTTTGCATTTACTATAAAAAAATGGGTTTAATGGACACATGCAGGTTTCTCTTTTCACAATATTGGAATGGAAGGGTCTCTCTCTTTGAAGATTGCTATGGCGAACAAGGATTGTCAATAAACATCTGCCTTTTTTGCTTGATTTCCGGGGGCAAACAAAGGAATGTTACAACATTAATTCAAAGGTCTCTCTCTTCCCTGAAAACTAATGTTTTGGCAATGATAACTATCAGAAATGGAGGTTGATGTGTCACTTCACTCGTTCAATCAAATTCTATATACTAATATAAATATATATTTAGCATATGAAATGAACCCCATCGTTTTGACCCATTGATTAAGGAGTATTTCTAGATTAACATAATGTTTTGTAAAGATCAAACATTTTATTTTTAAATGGTTTTATAATTAAATAATTACCACAATCCCTTTTTTGGTTTTTCTTTTTTTTTTAACATATTGTTTTATTTTCCTTCACACTAACTTGCTACTAGGTGACATGACAGGAACAGCTCATTCAAATGATGATTGAAGATGATGATTTGACTGGAAAAAGGCGAGCACCAATAATGGACAACAAAACTGTAGCTGATGAACTGATCATCAGAAGCCCCCCTCCAGCCTGTTGTTTCTTGAAATTACTAGTAAATTACTAATTATGATCATATGGATATTATTGATAAAAACTCAAAAAGTCTTCAACCCCGTCTATCGAGCAATCAAAAATTAAAATAATTAAGAAACTAGCAAGAACAAATTGTCATTAGTTGAGGTTGGTTGAGTTGATAAGATTTTAGAATTTTTCTTGAAGATTTGAAATTCAAGTCATACCAATAATTTTTATTGGTAGGAGATATGTAAATACTGCTATCAACTCTTTTTGAGACATGTGACATGTTCTATCCTTAAACTAAGATAGTCTCCCCTTAAACTTTTTTTTACCAAAAAAATTGCCATGAATCATCAATTGTGAAAGAAGGCATGCAGGTGAGTGCATATACTATTGAGAATGGTGGGGGTGGAGAGGGCATAGGGATGAAGTGGCGATGGGAACGGCACTGTGACTGAATTCAGTGAATGACAAATGAATAAATGGGTACCCTGACTCCTTCACTATACCCTTTCCCTCTCTGCAAGGTCTCTGTTCCAGTTTTAGACATGTCCAATCTTCTCTTCAGAAAACAATATTTAATAAAAGAAAAAAAAAAACCAAAAAGAAAGAAAGGGCCGGGCAGGCAGGCAAAGCAAACAGAAGCAGATTGACAGCTCTCTTCACAATTTTGGCCCCCACCCTTTTTATAGCGCGCGACTCTCGGGGGAGAGGAGCGAAGGGCGAAAGAGCCTGGCTGTGTTTATGGTCTGTGGGTCTCTCTTTGTCCCTCTAACCCTTTTTCCAGTATAGATAACTGTGGTAACATATAGTAATAATAATTTAATTAAATTTGTAATGTATAGCAGTATAGAGGAAGAGCATGGCAGTGATGTTGGTTATAATGTTAAGGTGGTGGTGGGGGCATTGGCATTGGCATTTGGCGGTCGTCGCCGCCAGCTATTACCTCGTTTGCAGTTGCAGAGACCCGAAGGCAAAGCAAAGGCCACTTAAAAAGTCTCTTAAACAAACAAAGCTTTTTCATTTTTGCTCTCTGGGTTTTTATTAACATACCTCACACGTGCTTTCCTGCCAAAATGGCCATAAAAAACAGTACAAGTTTTTGGGTCAGACTGATGCCATTGCCAGGTGAAGCCAGGGGTACCTTTTCACTGTTTACCGTTGAAAAACATCTTTCTTCCCTTTCGTTTCGTACCATATTACCGTCAGATAATATACAGCTCTTCTTCTTAATTCCTCTCCTCTACTAGTAGTAATTCTTAAGCTTAATGCACGACTAAAACACTTTTCCATAAATTTTCATTCTGAATTCTCTTTAATATGTACACTTTGTTGGTGAGGTGGATACGGATGATGATGCAATTGCTACCATTATAAAGGGTTTATATGGTCTATATATAAATTATTAAATTAGTAATAATTTAATATACTAGCTAATATCTCTGGATTTTTGCTTTTTGTTAAGTTTTGTTTGCTAGTTATAAAAAAAAAAGATGATAAATTATGGAAGCAATAAATTAATATAGATATGTTTTATAGTGATTGAACGGTTGATATTTGAATGCAAATCCAATGAGTAACTAGAAACCAGATGACATATTGCATTGTTCCGCATTTAGAAGACATAAAGCATGATAGATTTTCAAGTATATCAACATAATAAAATAATGAAAATTTTCTTCATTATAAAATAAGACTCTCCAAATGAGAAAAAATTATACAAGTGAAACATCAAGTGCCCTGCATATATATCAATCTTAAATGATTTGGTTTTTATTTGACAGTGATTTTGCACTCTCTAAAGGACGTAATTGAAAGTGGAGAGGAAAAAGAAGAGGTGAAGATCATATTCTTCTTCTTTTTTCTTTTTTTTTTTACTATCTGGTATTCAGAGATTTGTTCCGACTAATCCAGATTTGAATTGGACGGAACCATAAAAGGACAACAAAGCTCTCACTCCCAAATTTTTAAACAACTACGTACTCGAAGACTCAAACTCGAATAACTTGATTAAATTAGAATAATCCCTGTCAATTGATCTATGCCTATGTGGGTTTCATAATCTTGTTCTTCTTGTAATCATAGAAAAAGAGAAATTCCATTGAAAGAAAGGGTTGGGTCGTTTAAATGATCTTGACTCATTAATAGTACCAACTTTGCTTGTGTTTGTACAAAATACACGTCGATTCAAAATGTTAATTATATAGTACACATTAATTCCGCCTTTTACTAGTACCTTTTTCTTTGGGTGGAATAATGAAATATATACTACTATTAGCTATATGTGACTTATTTAATGTCGTTAATTAAGGCCTTTATCAAATACTATACTAAACGAAGCTCATAGCCATGTCGGGAATTATAATTAAAGAATTCAAATTTATTTGTAGTGTAAAAAAGCGAATTAGTATTTTATTCATCATCTCATGCATCTCGTGAATGGATTCACAGTGTGGTAAAAAAGAAAAAGGAAAAAAAATCAGATTTATTACGGAAGACTATTATATGTAGTATGTTACTTTCTATACTAGGTTTAAACCCTCATTCCACGTTAGAATTGTTATAATTTAATTGTAAAATTTTAAACAAATAAATAAAATAAGACAAAATAATTACCATTAAATTTTATAATCTCTATATAAAAATTGGATGATATAAGAATAAAACGAGAAGAAAAAAATAAATTATCATTAAAATCTTTTTAGGATAACAAAAGTCTTTTAAAATATTATTATAATTTTTTTGTTTGTTATCTTTTTACGTATTTATCTAAAGATATTAATTATAACAAAAAATTCTAGAATCATTTAATTCAACAAAATATTTAAAAAGAATTAAAATTGTCATTTGAAGTTCTCTAGAATCAGATTTTATAACTATTTTAAATATATGTAAGATATCTCCATATTAATCAAAGGAAATAAGAGAGAGAAGTTAAAAATGTAATCTTATTACAGTGAACTTTTATAAGATAATGGAGTATTATTATTGATAAGAAATTATCTTATATATTATCACTGTAAAATTTAGACTCACGAGTGCAGCTAGTGGATTGACAAATGTTTTGTAAGATTTTTTTATATTAATTAATTGATAAATAAGTGGTGGATTATGTGTTATATTTTCTAATATTAATTGTTTATGAAATTTAAAAATTCCACTAATAGTATATATGGAATACTGATCCTTATTGTCTATACAAATTACCAATAAAAAATGATAATGAAATTGAATGAATGAAATCCCCAACTATGGACTCGGACTTGGAGATAAAGGTTTATTCTCTGTCAAATTAAAGTTTTTCCTTTTTTGGCAACAGAATTTATTAAAGTTAAGTGACAAATGTTGATAGACTTATGGAATTCTCTTAGAGAGAATCTTTTTTTTTTCAGTTTTAACGGTAGAAAAAATAGGTGAAACTGTTCAATTAGTCAATGTGTTATAGGGTTTGTTCATTTTCTCTGTACTTCAATTTTATTTAATTTGATCATTATATTTTTATAAAAGTGACAAATTAGGGACAAAAACTAATATCTATCTATTCTATTAAATCAGATGACTGAGGCGACAATATATAATCACGTGTTCTAATGAGAAGTTGACAATAACATTTATAAAAATTTAAAAATTGAATTATTTTTTTAAAAATATTAATCTAAGATTTTGTTAGAAGAAAAAGATAGTATGTGAAAACATGTACTATATAAAAAAAATTAGAAATTTAGACCATATTACAAACATGGATTATGGATGTCATGTGTCAACTTTTCATTGATTACGTTTTCATATATTACCATCTCAATGCTATATTATTAGATTTAGCATAATAGATATTGATTATCCTTAATTTATCACTTTTAAAAGAATATAGGGATCAAATTAAATAAAATTAGAGTATAGGGATTAAAATGAATAAAACTCTATAATACATGGACTAATTGAGTAGTTTCATCAAGAAAATAATTCATTACAAATTTATATGACATAGCACATTTACTAATCTTGAATCATACTATTTATTTATTTAAGTACTTAATTATTGTTATAACAAATAATTTTGACAAACACTTGTTGAGTCAAGTGAAAGAAACTCATATCCATTAAACAAAGTATTAAATTTGAGTCTTGTAAATAGAAAAAATAGATTGAGAGAATCTCCACCTTCCCTTTGAGATTTTATATGACTTAGCTTGACTCTAAGTTAGTTACGACCAACATAACTATAAGATATATGCCGAAGGTTTAAAAAAAAAAAAAATTTTGTAAACTTAATTCTCATCATCCGGCAGAAAGAAAAAAAATTAATTTCCATAAAAAAAGATAATCCCAGAGAGCTTTAAGAAATCCTTACTAGCTAGCTGCCATTTTGAATTAGGCAAAAGCTATATTTATTTAGGCTTGTGATTTTTGGCCGAACTCTCCTCCAAAATTTCTCTACACAATAATCACATCCAAATAAAAATTTAAAATTACCTTTCAAAACAAAATTGTTAAATTATTACACATTATATGACTACTAGTAAAAATAAAAATCAATTATAGTATAAATATGTTTGACTATTTTAAAGAATAAAAAAAATTTAAATTTTATGAAAAGATAAAATTATTATTAAAAAAATTTTATCTTTATAATAAATTAATTTGAAAGAAATTAGTTCTAGACAAAAGACCTAAAATATCTTTAATTAAAAAAAGAAGGCCTCCTATCTGACTGATGTAACATGTTCTTTTTTAAAGTAAAAAATTGAATTTTTTACTACTACTATAAAACCTTTTTAGACATTGATGAATACTTAATTGAGTGAACAGTTTTCCCCTCAATTCCTTTCACTATATAAACAATCAAAGAGAGAGGGAAAAGGATGTCAAAGCCTAAAGGCAGAAAACTCATAAAGCAATCTTTAAAAAAATTAGAGTGCCAAATTGGTACGTCCGTGAGATGGCAAGTGTAATAATAAATACTTCTTACGAAATTAGGAGAAGTGAGAGAGAGAAAGGGAAAAAAAAATCTACAAATCCAATTGCCTTATCCCTTGGCCTTCTTTCTTTCTTTCTCTGCCTTTATTAATTTTCAAATATTTCTTTTTCTTTCAACCAAAAAGAACGTCTTGTCAACCACCCAAAGCCACGCAGTAGTAGTCGCTTGCCGGTCCGGCTTCACCTTACTCTTTCTTCCTTCTCAACCTAGATCACCTCAAAATTTCCCAGTTTATATCTCTTTGTTTCTCCTATTTTTTGCTTTTTTGCTTTTTTGCTTTTGGTAACTACCCTTTTCTTGCTCTTCTCTTTAACATGTGCAAGTCTTGGTGCAATTTCACTTCAAGGCCCCCTAACAAGCTGCAAAGAATTTCAATATTCCCCATTAATCCAAAGTTCTAAGTCTAGTCGATCGATTTGATATGAAAATGGCAAAAGTCCTTTTGCAGTTGGTTTAGTAGGTCTTTTACCTATACTCTTTAGGGTTTCTATTCCTTCTTTTACTTCCTTTCTTTAGGGTTTTACGTTTTTTTTCCTTGGCTTTGGCTTTGATTTTTAGCTATAGCTAGAGAGGAACAGGAAAAAGGAAATGGAAGAATATAATCCGCTAAACGAGAATAGTACTCCGAGGGGAAATTTCTTGTATGCATCTTCAGTTCTTGCACCAAATTCTTCTTCTTCTCCGTATGGGAGGGCAAGTAGCGGTTCCAACGTGAGTAATCATCACACCCAGATGCCTTTAACCTCGTTTCATCTTCAATCGAGCGAGTGCTACCAATCTGAGGCTCACCCGATTGTGAAGACCGAAGCCAGCACCTCCCAACATGGCCAAAAATTCCACTACCCTTTGCTGAGAGGGCATCAAGGGATTCATCATCAGCAAGACGGGAACGAAAGTTCCGGTACTGAAGTGGAGGCTATTAAAGCCAAGATCATTGCTCATCCTCAGTATTCTAACCTCTTGGAAGCTTACATGGATTGCCAAAAGGTAATTAAAGTCACCCCATAAAAGTATATATGCTCGATGAAGACAAAAACTTGCTTTCAAACTGGAGAGGATTCGATTAGCTCATCAATTCTTTATATAACTATTTGTCGTGTAGGTAGGAGCTCCGCCTGAAGTTGTAGCTCGGCTAGCAGAAGCTCGACAAGAGTTTGAGGCACGGCAGCGATCATCGGTGACATCGAGAGACCACTCAAAAGACCCGGAACTCGATCAGTTTATGGTGATTTTGTTTCTCTTTAACCCTACTCAAAATCTTGGCCTCCTTTTCTTCTATGGCTTCTGATCATTTCTGGGGGTTTAACGAATTGTTGACTACTACTATTTGTTTCTGACCCAAAGCTTGTGGATCCACTAAACCCAGGAAGCTTACTATGACATGTTGGTGAAATACCGAGAGGAACTAACGAGGCCAATACAAGAAGCATTGGATTTCATGCGAAGGATCGAAGCTCAACTTAACATGCTCAGCAATGGACCCGTGCGGATCTTCAACTCTGGTACTATTTTTTCCCTCTCTACCCTTTCCTTTCCCGCACGTTTTCCTATTATATTCACAAACACTTCGCGAAGATGATGAGCTAGAGCCTTTGCTTTCTTTTAATTTTGCCTAATGCGCCCTAGCATGGAAAAGGAAACAGAAGAATGGAATAAAAACTTTGTATCGTTGCAGAGACTGGAAATTAACTTAACTGTGCCTTTGCTTTGTACTGTCACCACAATAAAAACTGATAGTCTAATTTTGCCATAGGCTTTCTTTGGAACTTGTAGACCTGAGGCTATCTCTCTCTCATTCATTCATTTGCCATTTGCTTCTCTTTCCCAGTGAAGCAAAAAAGATAACTTTGACCCAAATCTCGCCTTCCAATAATGAAGAAGAAAAATGGAAGAAGAAGGCCCAACAGTGAAGAAAATAGCTAAACTATAGTATTTAACTCAGCAAAAACCCTAGCTAATCACGAGTCTATAGTGAAATAAAAATTGATAATTGCAATGGCTTAACAAATTGAAAAAGAACAAAGACAAAGCGCACATATAAACGAAACTAATGATGAAATCAGACGCTGGCTTTGTCTATATAATGGGGTTAAGCTTTTCATTTATATATTCTGCTAAATCTGATCTCTGACAAAGCCATTTCTTTTATTTAGTTTCTTTTTTTTCCCTTTTCCTTTCCCAAAATCTGGATAACTCGATTTTGTTTCCTTCTTCAGTTCTTCTGCTAAAAATCTGATTCTGTGGGTTTTTGTACATAAATACATACCTCGAGATATGAATGGGGTATCATTATTGTCGTCTTTTCCCGAGTTGTTCTTCGTTTAAATCAATGTGGTTTACATTTTATTTTTCTTCAAGAAAAAAGAATTTATGAAGGCTAGGAAATTTTGAGAACATAGGATGCTGTTCGAATCGGTGCTACCCCATGTAGCCTTGCCTGTACGGCTTTGGCAGAAAAATTTACTATATATATCTCTTTATTGGTTTTCTTTATTTGGTTTGGGGTTTTGTCACTCACAGACACAGTCGAAGTCTTTTCTTTTCTTCTCTTTTCCTTTTTTCCTATTTTTCTAAAGCTGCTATAGAAAGAATATTAAGTTAAAATCACTGTCATTTTTAGTTCTACTATGAAACTTAGGTAGAATTTTCCTTTTAGCATTTATTTTGTGTTCTTTGGGGGAAGACTAGGGATTCTGTGCAAGTATGGTCAAGCCATCCTATATATCATGTTCACTCGAGTTTTAACTCCTGGAAGATTACTGATTTTGATGGGAGAAAATCCCACTCAGAATGCTGCAGTTGAAATCTTCATTTCTGGTAAATTTGTGTTTATACATTTGTTAATGAGCTTTGATCGTAGTCTGTAGAAGCATTGGCACTTTTGTTACAATCTAGAGAAATAGCTTGTTCTCTCTTGATTGTGGGTATTAGTTTATGTTCTTTAAACATTTTTCTGTCATACATTTGCAATACATATTTTCTTGGTTAATCCTGATTAGTATGAAAAATTGCAAAAGTTGCCGTTGAGTATTTAGCTTAATGATAAGTATATGTAGTACGTACCCTTGCTAGTTAAGGAGGGGGGTGTAAATTTCCCTTTGTCCAAAATAGGATGAAAATGTTTCGTCTTTCGTTCCCTTTTCTTTGGCAAGTTCAATGGTTGTCAAGATGATGTTTTGATATTATGTTTGTTACTGCCAAATTTTGTCAAGTAAACTGTCGACTGTTATTCAGCCAACTTGAAAAACCTGACAAGATTATAACCTTGTATGCTCCACGGATGGGAGAGTGCTGCTAAAATTTCCAAATATTTGCATGATAGTTAGCTTTGAGCCTTTGTAGTTGGCTATGGCAATTTGAGTTTGGATTTTGATGATGCTGTTGCTTATATGATTGGATCGAGATACCTATGAAGTAATAGATGCAGATCTCAGTGGTCAGTAAAAATTGTTCATGTTGATTGAATTAATTAAATTCATGTTGATCAAGCTAAGAGCATTAATTAACACCATAAACTTTGTCAATGATCAACTAGCCTCCCACCTTCTTATTATGATTTTACCAATTTTCGTGTATTCATGCTGTTGGATTTCATGAGTTTGATGTGAACTTTGATATTTATGGTCCACATGAATGAACATTCCAGTATTTAGTAGTCTACTGCCGTCTTAATCATATTATTTCTATCATTTTTGGTAAATTTGGTTTTTCTATGTAGGACTATTTTCCTGCATTCTTGCTAAATCAGTCTTAATTTTCCCCTTGTCTCTAAGACAAAGATAGAAAATCATCGTTCTTCTATTCCCATAAAGCAATTCGAAAAGGATGTTTTTCTATTCATAAGGCAGTAAAGAAGGCGGTGGGAAAGTTTGAGTGGTTTCTTGACTGTTGATGTATGATGACCCAAATTCTGACTAAGCCATCACCTTCTAGCTAGAGGCCAAATTTATGATTCTTTGTTGGTTTTCGTTGCTTATGCTAATGGGGACATTCTATATGAAAGGTGAGAGTATTATCATTTTGAGAATGGGGTGGCCTTGGAAGAAAGTTGTGAGTTGATTAATTAAGATATTATCTTGCTCTTTCTCTAACGAAACCTTCCTCTCTTTCTTCTCTTTGACAAATATCATATGTTTCTTCTAACTATTGTTGCTATCTTGGACGCAGTCACACTCTCTCCCCATTAGTTTGGTGAGCTATAATCTTAGTCGGTCAACTTTTCACTAAAATGAATAGGCAACGCATTCATTCTCCCTTTACCTTCTTTCCACTATCCTACAGTCTGTCTGACTTATCTATTGGCTAGCTCCTGACCTCAGTACAAATTGAGCTACTGTTTTGATTTACGCGTGCCTCTTTCTAGTTGCTGTCTTTGCAAGACTTCTGTTTGAATTGGTCAATGTCCTTATCAAAACATGCTGGGAAAAATGAAGTAAAAGAAGCCATGAATTATTATCTGATAGAAATTATTCTGACAAACACTTTTAAAGTTTCCCAATTTCAAATAGGATGAAGACAATAAGTTGGTATGGGTAGCTATTGCCCATTTTGGTTTTAAGAAAGTTTATGTGCCCTTTTGAAATGAATTCTCACGCGCTTTCATTAAATTGTACATGAAGTATATATTGCACTGATTCTGTAATCAGACATGGATGCTTGTGAAAATAGTTGTAATTGAAGAGAGAATTTTATTCTTATGAAAATTCATTGCACTTTATATTTGGTTATCTAGTCTAGTGCTTGTATTCTAAGTCCCTGTACCTTCATCTATAAAAATTGACCAGATGAAAAGTGTGAGGGCGTTGGTTCATCCGAGGAGGATCAAGACAATAGTGGTGGAGAAACTGATCAACTACCTGAAATCGATCCACGTGCTGAAGATCGTGAACTGAAGAACCACCTATTGAGGAAATATAGTGGTTATTTAAGTAGTCTCAAGCAGGAACTCTCCAAGAAAAAGAAGAAAGGGAAATTACCCAAAGAAGCCAGACAGAAATTGCTTAGTTGGTGGGAGTTACACTACAAATGGCCATACCCTTCAGTATGTATCTGTATTTTCCTCTTTGAACTTAAAACTCCTATCTTCCTATTACCTGCCAAATATCGGTATTTTGATATTGCAATACTAAAAATCCAATTGCTAATCCTGCAGGAGACAGAGAAGGTGGCTTTGGCGGAATCAACTGGTTTGGACCAGAAACAAATTAATAATTGGTTCATAAATCAAAGGAAGCGTCACTGGAAACCTTCCGAAGACATGCAATTCATGGTGATGGATGGTCTGCATCCACAGAATGCAGCTCTTTACATGGATGGTCACTACATGGGTGATGGTCCGTACCGTTTGGGGCCATGATAGATTGTGCAATGCAGCGTTAGAGATTACCTGCCTCTGCAGGAATATATATATATATATATATATATACATATCGATCTGTGAGTGTTTGTTTAGTTACATTTCAGTCATAGTATAAGAGATCTGTTAGTCTTTCTGATGTTTTTATTCTCATTCCATAGAAATCAGCAATGGCTTACAGCGTAATCTAGTATCTCCGAATAACAAACATCCTTCTCATAGTTTTGTGCATCAGTGCATGTCTACACATTGTGGTGATCATTGAGGCTGGGGATTTTTATAGTTGTTATCATTGTACCAATTGCACGGATTTGGGATGTTTGCCTTTGTTTCCTTATGTTAGAAAGTATGTGCTGCTGCATGCGCAATTTGTAACATTATTGCTGTCTGAAAGTGAAAAAGTATTTAAGGAGCTAGTGCTGCAACCTGAAAGAGAGAGAAGAGAGAGATGTAATCATGTGAGTGATCTAAAGTACTTCACATCTCTGTATGGGGGCGGTACTATCTGTTTTAAGTGTATATAGTGAAAAAGTACGGAGTTAATGAAGTTGTAATTGTTGAGATCTTCAAATCTGTCTTGTAACGTCCAAATGCTAGCTTAATTATTACTCTCTCTGTGATTGATATATTAGAATTTGTCTTGATGTATGGTTAATTATCCGCAAATGCAAGTGTACATAATTAATAATGCATGCTTTTTAAAAGAACATTTTTGCTTAATTATCATATATCTTCCATACCTTTCGATTGCCATCTTTGGCGTCAAGGAAGGAGTTTTAGCGAATGGTGCGTGCTGATGAGTTCTGTGTTTATCGTTGATCGTCGTCATCTTGTATTGCTTTTAATGATTGAATATGACGTTTCTAACTAGGATAAGATTTGATAGTGACCATGGAAGTTTTACAAGCCTCTCAAGCTGGTGAAGCATGATCCTGTTGATTCCAAAGGTTGATTTTTGAGTGATTTTCCGGTCACGATCTATATGATCGGGACACTCTTTGTTAATAAACATCAAGTGCATCTAATTCACGGAACTTTCTGTTTGGTTAGGTAGAAGATTACGTGTTAATTAAGAACAGAAAGGGTGAGAATTAGGGATGGCAATTGGTAATTTGTAATAGGGTATTCTGAACTGCCTGACTCGATTAAGTAGGATTAGGGTATCTTATAATCGGGTTCGGGTAGTGGCCCTAGGATATCCACTACCCGAATCCGGTTATAAAATTAATTTTTTTAATACTAATTTTTTAGGTTTTGTTATACTTTTACTTAAAAAATACTAATAAATAATGTAATAATTATCTAATACTAATTAAGATTCATCTAATTATTAAAAATATGATTTTTTTAACTTTGATTTATTTTAGTATGAGTTTATTTAATTTTATTATTTTAATTTTATTTGATTTATTAAATTTATTTGGGTAGGGTTTAGGTAGCAATTTTAAAAAATAATCGGATAATTATCGAGTTCGGGTATCCTAGAAAATAATAGGGTTATGTTGAGGTATGGAAATCCGAGACCTCGACGGGAGCCTGAGCTAGCCGATAGCGACCTGGAGAGAGGAAAAACAGTGAAGAGGGTGACTGATAGTTGGCCGGTTGATCCCACTCTGATGCTTAAGTCAGCTAGGGTTTAAGAGAGATTCTAGGAGCATAGAGCTGGAAGAAAGAATCTCATACCTAGTTGCATGGTACTGTGCGTATATATATAGAGTTTACATGTGAGCTTTGCCTAAGCATGGAGTCTGGAGATTGGACCTTCCTTATTGGGCCGTCTCTTTGGTGGGATTAATGACTGGCTCTGTCGGATCCTAGCCTGGTTTGCATGGTCGTGAGGCCTAGGCAGGATGGTTGCGAGGCCCAACCAAGTGGTTGTGAGGCCTAGGCGGGGTGATTTGGATTGGCACTGTTGGGCTTTTACTCAACAGGTTAGGATATGAGTACCTCAAAATTAAGGAGTATCCTATTTGTTGCCATCTCTAGTGAGAATAAAAGACGAGACCAACAGAACATGGCATCGACGTCTGGTTCTTTGTGTCATCCACCTGATCTCGATGAGAAGATTATCACTACACTAAATTACTAGGATAAGCCAAAGAAGCCACTTCTTGTTAATTACCTGTGGGTGTTGGCCTAACTTGTTAAACAGCTTTTCTATTCTATAAAGAAAGCTGAATGTTTGATTACCATTTTTTTTTGGAATAAAATGCACTTTCATTTCATTAACAAAAAGTTTCAATACAAATGAAGTACATCATATTAACTAAGACAATAGAGTAAAAATAAATAACCATTTCGATGAAAATCTTCAGCCATCTAAAACTTATTTCAACTGCCATAAAAACTGGATCTGACTTGTAGAATAACGCTTTCCTAAAAGGAGAAGAGTTGGACCTAGAACTTTCTTCATCTACTAGTACCACGCTCATCGCCCTTTTGCTTTCGCTCTTTCCTCTGAAAGAAGAACTTTTATCAGTGACGGAAAAGCTACTGATTTGTAGATCTCTACAACGAGCTTGTACATTCTAAGGCAAGTAATTCTTTTGACGTTGAAAAGGAAGTTGAGACAAAAAAAATACTCATCATAAAAGAAAGACTATTTTAAACTCTACGTAAAACAAAACAAACTAAACGATTTGAAACCCACAAATTTATAAATTCGAGGAACTGAAATAGAAAAACTGATACCACAAATTAAAAGATCTGGAACTACCAACCACCAAGATCTATAGATTTGGGGAGAAACTTTATTCCAAAACTGGAAACTAACTAAAAAACTAAAACTATCACAAAGTTCCTCCTCTTTCTTGGCAAGTCCTCGCCAAGAATGAGGAGAGCCCGAGACTAGAAAAAGAAAATAAGAGGAAGTTTTTTCGATGAGAGAAGAGAGAAACTTTTTTTAAAAATTTTAGCTTTTGCGGGAAGTAATTTTGAGTTTTCAGGATAAACTATAATTCGAAACTTCCTTCAAAATCATTTTTTATAATTTATACGGGTAAATATTTCCTTTTAATGAATTTTTTATTATTCCTTAAATATCCTTATTTTTTCTTTTATTTAACAACCTAATTGCATTCACTTTTCACTTTTCATTTTTTCATTTTTTGTTTTTATAGTCGCAATTCTCTCAAAGGCATTTTTGCTTTTTTTTTTACAAGATTTCAATATGGTACAGTAATAATTCATTATTTATATATAGTACATCAATCAGTTGGTTGAAAATTTATACATAAATTTAATAAAAATGAATTTAAAAATAATTTGTAAATTATAAAATAATGATACAGAAAATTTTTTATAAAATGTTTAATTAAATTATATTAATTAATAATATATATTAACATATATATAATAGTTAATAGTTAACACGTATTTTTTTTACAATTTTAATGTTTTATAGCAGTTTTACAAAATTAATGCTAAATAACTTTCTACGTCTTATAGTATTTCTGTATTAAATCTGGCAAATGTTATTTTAATTTCTTTAAACAATACTTGTAGAATATATTTCTACTAAAACAACACTTTTACTAAAAACTCCAACAACAAATAAGCTCGGATGTGTGTGCATTATGTATACGCACGAAATGTTTTTTGTTTTTCCTGCAAAGATCTAAACCTAATAACAGAAGCAGTGAAGGCCGGGTTGTAACTCATAAACAATGATGGGAATCCTGGACCCTATATTAAAAGGCCGTAAAAGTGGGTTTAGCGTTCACCTGTCAACTAAGCTCAGCTAAGCAAAGCCCAGCCAATTTTGGGCTTTTCCATTGGTTCCAACCAAGGGATTAAAGAAAACAAAGAACCGAACTAGGCCCATTATGATCTCCTTGGATTAAATTCTAATATTGATAACTCAACTTTGATAGATTTTTCATTTTAATCGTTGAAGTTTAATTTGTCTTAATCAGATAACTAAAGTTTGATAGGTATATTAAATTTGGTCACTCTAACACTTTTCATCCAATCAAATGACCAATTAACGAAAAAATGACGTGGCAAACATATCATTTGCCATGTAAGTTACCACGTCATCCAAAATCCACATTAACATTTTATTTTCCTCTTCTCAGCAATTTATTTCATTTTGCACTAATTTTTTCATATTTTCTTTGTTAAATTAGAAGAGTAAAGAGAAAGAGGAAAAAAAAGCTAACATGGATATTTTGGGAGATGAGGTAATTTACATGAAAAATAATAGACTGCCACATCATTTTTTCATTAGTTGGTTGGATGAAAAGTATTAGAGTAACTCGACTTGGTATACTTATTAAACTTTGGCACTTAATTGGAACAAATTAAACTTCAATGATTAAAGTAGAAAATTTGTCAAAATTGAGTGATCAATGGTGAAATATAGTCCCATTCTTGCATTGAGATTTTATTCATTTTAGTATTGCTATTGAAATTTAATCTATAGTAACTAATAATTATTGAGTGAGGTGGTAGCGGCCTCTATTCTGATAACGATGAAAATACAATTTTGATTCATCGAAAGTACATTTGTTGGAAAGGTTTACCTTTTAATGCTCTCGATCTGAAAAGGATTAATATTAAACCAAAGGTATGAAAATATCCTTGATTAAACCAAGAAATTTAATCCATAGTTACACAAATTTATTTAATTGTTGCTTACCCGTGCTGTCGGTATTTGAAAAGTACTAACTTATAAAATATATTCTAAAAGGGTGAATAAAATTACCAAGAAATTTAATCCATAGTTACACAAATTTATTTAATTATTGCCTAGCCGCGTTGTCGGTATTTGAAAAGTACTAACTTATAAAATATATTCTAGAAGGGCGAATGAAATTAAATAATATCCTTCTCGTCATCCTTAAGATATATGCCCTCATGATTGTCATGTCAACCAAGCAAAGATAATGCGAAAAGTTTTGGCATGGCATGCAAAGAGCAAGAACCATTTTAATATTCTCGATTATTACATGTTTGATTGTTATGTTGTTGTTTTTTCTTCTTTCTTGAATTGCGTCATTACCTTTGTGTCTTTCAATCACTACATATTAAATATGCTGATATGTAAAAGAAAATTTTAGAAAAAAAGTGTGAGAACATTCTATTCCATATCTTAAAATGATCAATCACATTATTGAAAGGAATTTCAAATGGTTTTAGATGCTTATCCACCGAAACTATTGAAAGGCCCACCCCCCCACAGGTGTGCTAATTCTCCGCCTTTAAACACAAATTGCTTCTCTCTTTTTTGGAATGTTTTTGGTTTATTATTATATTAAAAATATAATTTTTTTAATTTTTATGCATTAAAACAATTTAATTTAAGCACCAAAACTTTAGTTGAAATTAAATATACTGTTAATGTAATTGATTTGGTTGACTATGTAATTGATTTAGGATTAATTTAAGGATTTGATTTGTATAGTTGCCTTATATGGCTCCTGACCTTATCTTGTATAAATAGCTTACTGATCCTACATTGTATACACACAAAAATCTCATTCTCTCATTATCTATTTCTTTATTTCTCTCCCTCTCCTAAGCATTAGGGCTGTTCAAGAAAACCGAAAAAATTGATAAATCAAATCGAACTGGTAATTTGGTTAGGATTTGAATTATTCATATGAAAATCGAATTGTTCAAATAAACTAAAATTTTTAAAAAAAGCTTGATTTTATTAGTATAAAATTGAATAATCCAAATTTTTATAATCTTATTTGGGCTTTTATAAAAGAATAAAAGTCTAAAATTAAATGGATTTCAACTACCAAAAAATCCAAAAAAATTCCAATCCAAACCGAATCAAAGCATTCGGATATTAAAAATTTAATATCCGAGCCGAAGCAAACAGTTTACACATCTGAATCGAACAGAACCGTTTGCACCCCTGCTAAGCATTCTACTCCCTCAGTCCCTATTTATCTGTTTCTTTTTGGGTTTTTTTGTCCTTTTTTATCTTTCCCTAACTAACATTAATTATTAATTTTCCAAACTTACCATTTCAAACTCATTTCTCTCTCTCTTAAATGAATAGTTTCTTAAATAGGAGTGAAAATCAAAGGAGAGATGTAGGGATAAAATAGAAAAGTTAAGATAAATGTTTATAAAATTTTGTGTCTTAACTACTTTTCTTGCCATGTGTGAAGCGGTTAATGAGGATAGATAAATAGGGACAGAGAAAGTAACATGCACTATCCTTGAGACTTGAGGTCTTAGATTCAAATCTCACCATATGCGGGTTTAGTCCAATTTAAATATTACTTCATCCATTCCATATAATAAGAGTCATTTTAGAGTTTCGCACAAGAATTAAGGATTAAACGAAATTCCTCAAAGCTAGACAACTTTTTTTTATAAAAAGATTGATTTACCCTTTTACTCTCATAAATATTACATACTCTTTTTTTAAATAATGTTATTAATTAAGAAAGAGAAGGGCAAATATTAAAAGAGATAGTTGATGCTCTATAGAATTCCTAAAAGTAACATATCTTTGAAAGAAAATTTTTTTCTAAAACGACTCTTATTATTGAACAGAGGGAGTAATTTAGTTAGTTGGTTATCCCAATTTACATATTAGTTTAGTTAGTTAGTTAACTCAATTTAAATATGGGTTTAGTTAGTTAATTTATTTTGATGTTTGTTTGTTTATTTGATGATTTCTAAATAGATATTTGTACGTTTGAGATTTATGTGATGTAATGAAAATTCATTGTATTATTTTTTTTAAAAAAAATTAATTCAAACTAATGTTTTATATAATTGAGTGGAAGGAATTTGATATCTTTTAAATAAAGTATAGGATTTAAATCTTATGAATAAAGAAAAACAAAAGAAAACTTTCTTCCATTTAGTTGGATCTAACGTGACTCGACTTATAAAATTAATAATTGGCATCTAATATGACTACTAGAGTTGTACAAAACAATTCAATTTAATAACTAAAGCATAACTCTTTATTTAAATACTTAAAGACAAGTTTTGAAAACATGTATTCTCAAAAACAGTAAAAAAAAAAAAACAAAAAGAGTGTAAGTTATGTCCATGATCTTATCTATGCATCGTTGTATTAGTAAATTAAAACATTGAAAAATTAAAGAACATGTCAGCAAACATGGAAACAACCCAACTTGATAACTGTCCAGTTAGAAAGCTGCAAGAAATTTTATTTTATCAAGATGATACAACGAGGATAATTTACCACCATATGTATCATTTGAATATCAAAACCCACCCACCACCATCTCCATTGGCAGCTTAGAGAATGGAGATAAGCTCAAAAATCCTATTAAAGAAAAGAAAGCCAAAAGTCACTTCGAAAATCTAATTTAATGAAAATGTTTCTCTTGAATACTTAGTCAGAGATATTAAGAGCACGATTTTTCATCAGCAGATCACACGATTTTTGGTCTAATTAATGAATACACGACCCTAACCATTAGAAGATAATATCCAAGAAGCCAAAGTCAAATTTCACGTGTATATCATCAATTATCAAAGACATGATTATCGCCCTCTCTCTAATCATCTTTAATCTTTAATCTTTAATTATTTTAGTTTAAATGTTGCTTTCGATCTTTCTTTCTCTTATTCGTACGTACATCATTTAATTTTAGAACTTTTGCAAACACATTATTATCTTATCTTCTTCAACATTTCTTTTTTGATTTTCTTTATTATACATAAGTAATATGTGTATATATATATATATGCATGCGCGCTTGCGTCAATACTACTTTGTTACTACGAAAATCATGATTAATGATTAAAATTCTAAAATGTTGACAAATCATATGATGATGATTGATCAATTTATACTCGGCTAATTTTACACCCACTAATATTTTTTTATATGATTTATATATTTAATTAATTCAATCGTTTAATTAATTTAATGTTGTATTCAAGTAAATTATGCATGTCAAATCTTAAGTTAATTGAAAATATTTAACTATTTGTTCTATATATGGTTTTTATTTATTGTGTTGATGCATGCGGGCCATATGTGCCATTTACTTTATTCCAAAGCTTCGTGTGATTCCAAGTTATATGGTTTATGATTGGTCCAACAAGATTTCAAAGTCTTTTTGGGGTCATCACGCAGGACTCAGGAACCTTATTGGACTGAAATCTAGGCATTGAATTAAAGAAAGCATATATTAGCCTAATCTCTATGAAAGTCTTCTTGGAATTAATTAGTACTGTTTTCTTAGCTCATGTTTAGTACTAAATTAATTAATAAGTAAATTGAAAGCTTAGCCTAATCTCTATGAAAGTCTTCTTGGAACTAATTACTATTTTCTTAGCTCATGTTTAGTACTAAATTAATTAATAAACAAATTGAAAGCTTCTTTTGCTTGTGATTGAGATGATCCCATGATAATCACATATTTAAAAAACAAAAGATTTCAAACCCAATTTCTCTTTGATCTCTTAATCTAAATTAACCCCTAATTAAGAAGGCTCTACTTTATGAGAAAAAGTGGTTGTCCTGTGTATTCTTTGTTTCTCTTTCTTGGTCATTAAGCAAGTTAAGGCAATTTCTATCAAGTTGCCTTTCAACCAATATATGACTATCTTCTTGACCAAAAGATATAGAGAAGATGAACTTTTAAGCTAAAATTTGCAGATTTCAACAGATAACATGGCAAGACAATCAAGAGAAAAAGACAGGGATCCATAACATCCAAGAAAATGCCAGCTTTTCTTTGATCAAAAGGAAAATTTATTCTCCATTAGACTAAAAAGTTCACTAAATGAAATCTAAATCAGTAAGGATATAGTAAATTAATTTTTCAAACAGTTGAGAAGAACAAATCCTTCTCAGAGTTTTGGCTAAGTATATATATACAAATATCTTAATTTATACAAGAAACATAAAGATACTACAAGTCTAGTTATACTTAAAGATTTAATTACTCCATATTGATATATATATATATATATATATATATTTGACACATAAAGCCTTGAACAAAAATAGCACTGTTCCTATGGTCTTATCTCATCAACAGGCTGCGGATGGGTGAGTGAAGGGATTGAAGAAGTGGGCTTTCTGTCCAATTGCAAAAGGGCTGGTCGAAGGGCCTTCACCGCCACTGGCAACCCTTTCACAGGAAGGGCACATGCTGAGGGTGGCTGCAGGCAGCTGCATATAATAAGATGCTGTTAACTTCAATGATTTAAGCTCTTGCAGTTCCTTCTGCAGCCTTTTGTTCTCTTCTGTTAGTGTCTCACAGCATTTCTTCAGTAACTCACAATCTACTTCAGTCTGTTTCAGCTTTGTCCTGTACGTTAAAGAAGGCAAAAGAGAATCCAAAGTAAGGGAAAAAACCCATTGATGAGAAGATAAAATATTTATTATTAACCTATGTATATATATGGTTAGAAGGAAAATTAACCTGGCTCTCCTATTTTGGAACCATACTTCCACTTGCCGTGGCCTTAGATTCAGCTGTTCTGCTATAGCCTGCTTCTGTTTCTGTTAATTCGAGAAACAAGTAAATATTTAAAATTCCATGCAAAAATAGGTGTATAAAGATGATAAATATAGACTAAAAGATAAGGGAAGATGATTTACAGGGTTGAGAGTGCTATGTTCTTTGAAGCTGTCTTCTAAAACGGCAGATTGTTCTTTGCTAAGTCTAAGTTTCTTTCTGGGGCTGCCTTCTTCGTCTTCATCGCTGACCCTTGAAGACATTCTCTCCAATTCTACCTCTTCACCGCAAAAATCTCTCTCCTTCTTGACGCTAGAGTTAGAAAATGAAGATACTCCACTGACAGAAGAGGCTTGTTGGTGCAAATCAATGGATTCGCCATGAATTTTATTAGCAATATCAATCTTCGTAGCGGATTGGTATGTGTCATCTGATGGACCTAACGTAAGAGATGGGAAAAAGGGATCATGTTTAAGGATCATCTTCTTCTTCTTTTGTTGATGATGATCGGACTGCGAGAACTTTTCTTGCTTGACAAGGCAGCCTAGACCGAGACCAAGACCGGTGTTGCAGATATCATCAAATCCCATTGTAGATCAAACAATTCAAAGCTAAAAATTTTGCGAGCAAGCAGAGAATGTTGATGCTAAGGAGGAAACGAGTAAAAGGGTTTGTCTTAGGGAGGAAATGGGATGGGAAGGTGGACGGAGTGTTAATTAGGGGGAGGAGGAACTTGTTGAGAGGGGGCAGGGGGCGTGGGAACGAATTATTAATCAAAAGGAAATGAGTAGACTAACGAATCCGGTTATTGTGAATGATGAAAAATTCCCATCTCTCTTTGTCCTTATAGGTTGACCATTCAGAAACCAAAACTCTCTCTTTCTCTTCTCACCTTGTCCCCTCCAAGAGCCAAGAATACAGTGTATAAAGTGCATACAATGGATTGCATACGTGGAATCACATGGAAAGTGGGGATTGTACATGAGCACCTAAAGGAGAATAATTCGACCCTTTTACCCCCTTTTCCCCCTTTCTTTTTGGACTTTTTCCCCCGATTTTCACTTTAAATCCACACCCTTTAGACACTTTGATTATACAAAAGCAAATTCATTTCAGAATTATACAACTGCGGCCTGTGTAGAAATCAACAATTAAAGGCTGGTGATTTAATGAGGAGGCATAACTCACCAGGTAGCTAAACAATTAATGTCAAATACAAGGCAATGATGTTGATTTTAGTGAGGTAAATCAGAGAGAAGACATATACATATATTTCATAATAGAAGTAGATGGAGACCCAACGTCAGCTGTGTGTTTGTGTGTATACTTAGTCTGTTTGTGTGTATACCTAGTCGCAGACCAGCCAAATGTCCCCCACTACATGCCTGATTACTTCTCTTACAAGATATACACTCTTGTAATAGTAAACTTGTATGCCCAAATATTCTTGCAGGAGCAGGACCAGTATCACCTTAATTTGATTCATTAACTAAATTATATAGTAAATGATGATTTTTTTATAATTTTTAAAAGAATGAAAATAAAAGATGATTTTAAAAACTAAACATAGCGTACAATTCCTAGATCGGGAAATGATGCCCAACAGCCCCATTCATTCTGTTTCGGTCCAGTTTTTTCACATTGGCTATAATTAAACCCAATAGACGAAGTTGATTAGTATTATTGTTATTGTATAATACTCCCTTTGTTTTATATTATTTGTCTCTCATTGACTTTTTTGTCAAATAACCTCATTTTTTTTTCATTATTTTTTATAAAAATATAAAGTCAAAAAATTTATAAAAATAACGTTTGTAAACCTTAAATCATGGACTTCTCAAAATATGTTTTTTGAAATTTTATTTTTATTTTTTTATAAATAATGATCAAAATTAAGTTTAATTGACAAAAAAAATTAATGGAGGACAAAGAAAATGAGATGAAGGAAGTAATTATTAAATAATAAATGGTCAAACAAGCTTTGCTATTTCATTGATGGTAATATCGTATAATAGTCAAGAGAGACAAGTTGAAAGACAAGGAACAGTACTGAAAAGCATGTTTCTCCAACATTTCTGACTGTTGTTGCTGTACTGTCCGTGTCTTCAAAATGTAGTAACTTTCTTTGGGTTTATCCTCGTTGCGCTCACATGTTTAAAAATTCTGCACCGCTATTAGTTGCACTGAGAAAATTATTTGCAGAATGGGGTATTATTATGACCTCCACCACTTCCACATACAATTTGGAGTCCTTAAGAGAAAAATCAAAGAGATGTGCACCACATAAGGGTTTCAACGGTAATCCTGTAGAGGGGCCTTTCTAAATCAAATCATTGTACATTTCGGTATGGATGGATATTTTGAAGATTCCATATATATACTATGTTTTTTTTTTCTTTTCTTTTTTAATTATAAGTTTGAAAGGGGCTATAATAGTACCCGAATACAATTCCTTCGGCATCAATTAATTTGCCGGTGAAAGTTGATGTTGAATCTCGAACTAATTACACACTAATTATTCGATTAATTCTTATCTTTTCGTTAATTAAATTGCTTTAGTAACTAAAATTTATTTGCGTTCACACATATTAGTATCATTTTAGATTTGAGACGAACTAGCTTCTTATCTTTTAAAAAATCCTTTTCATAACAATATTAGTTATGACAATATATCTAACTCGATCCAATACGATTTTGGTCTTGAATCTTTCGCCTAGTTGTTAGGTATAAGAAGGCACTAAAAGCTATTGGTTTTTCCCCCAACCCCATTAAGTCTTGAATTTCTTATAGTTTTAATCATATATATCTAAGTTGGATTTCGAACGTACGATTACCAATTAATTTTAGATTAGACGTTTAATATTAAAATTATTCCATTAATAAACAACAAATAAACTCAAATAATTTTGAAATCCCACTTAAAAGTTTAGAAAACTAATTATTATGAATACTTTTGTGGGATACAACTAGCTAGCTACATCATGAGATCTTATCTAAAACATGCCAAGAATAAAGTGTAAGAAGATTACCTTGAACAGTGTTGTCCTTAAAACTTATGCTAACTAGCACCATATTTCACACGTAAAAGAATAAGCTCATGAAATCTCAAAAGTATCTACTTTTTTTTTTTGGGTAATGAACAGATACTAACTAATATATAGTGGCATGATAAGAAAGGATAACGATTTGGTACGGTTAATCTCCACCGACGAATCTCTTCTCTATGTAATGTTCATTGAATCATGTTGTGGGTCACATTTTGATGAATTTTTCTCATTGATGATAAGACATCTAACCGTCGAATATTATGTAAGTAAATGAATATAGAGAGTTTGCCTCTTCTTTATTTTTTTTAAATCGAAGATTATACATGGGTGTCAAAGGTTTTTTTTTTTTTTTTTTGTGATCATTAGGTCATGCAAAAGCATTTTAGCAGGCATTAAATTTAAGATAGATTTATTCAAGACTTCATAGCCAAGTTTCTGCTCCAGTGTGCATGTATGTATAGATAGACATTGACTTTGAAACAGTGGGGGAATATGTTATGGTATATAATTAAATAATTAAAGGCGGAATATTAATCAGTCCTTAAATTATATCAATAAAAACAAATTGACCTTTAAGGAGATAATGATCCCACAAACTATAATTTAACTCCTCAAATTTTATTTTGGAACAATGTAACCCTTAATTGAATGGAGCCATCCATTTGGATTAACCGTTGCACGATATAGAACCCATCGAAGGAGGAAGTGCGACATGTTTGAAATTTTCGTCCATTAATGAATCCAAATTGGATGAGAAAGAAACGAGTTTCAGATTGACATATTAGATTGAGACCCATAAAAGAAAGTTAGTCATCGTCAAATGAAGACTCTATTTAATTAGGGGCTATATTGTCCCAAAATAATAGTTTAAGGGGTTAATTACCATAAAATAATAACTTTGAAGAGTTAATCGTTTCAAAATAATAATTTAAGAGGTCAATTGTTTTAAGTAAAAATTTATGAGTTAATATATCTTAAATGATATAATTTGGGGACCAATATGAGTATTAAATCATTAAATAATTAAAGATTAAACTCGGTCCAAGGCATGCATGATTAATTAGGAATAATTTAATGTTTAGTTTATGAATGAACTAATTATTGCACTTTTTAATCGAAACATTAATTAACCAAAACGACAGCGAAAAGGTAATAAGAAAAGAGATAAAGATAGCTTACAAACAAAGGATACTTGGTGTTTCGTTCACACCATGACACCAAGAACACAGATTAATATATACTATATTATATATATACTCTAATTACTCTTACTTTCTTTTTATTTCTTATTGTATTGCCATCCTATGGGGCCGGAATACAGGTGTCGAGAGGAGAGGACCGACACATAGGATTGGCAGCAAATGGATAGACAAGGTGGAGCCCACAAATGATTTGGCATGATGGAGCATTCGATTCTAAAGGGATGATGATTGGGGGATGGCCAAAAAGAAGTAGGCAATGATAGAGGAGGGGATCGATCGAGAAGGGGAGGGATGAAGGGAGGGGTCAGGGGTGGGTGGGTGGTGGTGTTGGAGATAAGGTTTCAGATGTGTTCCGGCCTTTAAGGCATAGCCGACCAGTTGTAGTGACGAATTGTGCTCTTTGTTTTGGCTTTTCTACACACCTCTTTTCATTCCCCCATACCAACCGTCCATATCAACGAAACCCATCATTTTTATCTGCATTTCGACACAACTTGTTTTTATTGATTCTAATCTACGTTATCAGTAATCCATATCTTGGCGACACTTTAAGCATATTATTATTATTATTATTATGGGCATCTAAACTTTTTTCAAGAGATCAAGAGGAGTTGATATCTATCATTGACGCATGATCACGCATGAAATAACTTTATAATAATGTTCCTGCTACTCTAAATTAAACAGCACATCAGTATGATGAAATGATATAAAGAATTGTTGTTTTTAAAAATGAGACAATGCGATCGTGTGAAAAAGATTAATCATTTGGTCCGATCTTATAATAAAACATTCATCTTAAACAACCCATGAAATAGTGACACGATCTCGTTAATAGCATCACACAAAGAAATTGTAATTATTAATTAAGGTAAACGAAAGCTGCAAAATGTTGGTGATATCTCATCTCTTATCTGATATTGTACGAGAGATTAATCATTAAGATTTATATATAATCCGAGCTATTAGTAGTATCTTAAGTTAAAATTTTCAAGCGTCACATTGCGATGTGATTTTGATTTAAAGTTGTGAGGGAAATGGTGTTTGGATCTAAATGGATACAAGTATGGTCAATTTTTTTTTATAGGTAACATGACATGTTATTTCAAAGAGTTTGATGAGAATTGAGGGGATCGATGTATATATAGGAAGAAGTTAGAAGGTAGGACAAGCGAAGTCTAGTCAGGGGCAACATGTATCCTGATGGACTTTCCATTAGATGAGAGAGCATCATCAAGGCACCGACTTTCCTAAAGCAGTGGTCGGCCTACCCCACTTTATATAAATTGGATTGTCCTTGGATGAGAATGAGATCATCCGAGATCATCCTTCATCTCTCTACTCCAGCGGTCCAGCTCCCTTTGCCATGCCGATACTTGACTTTCAATTACAATCCATTTGCATCATGCTTGCGCTTCAAATGAGAGGTGATGACTATGCCTCACAAAAGGCTCTCAAATTTCAGCTCCCCACCCTTCACTTGATTAATTTCCTTGTGGAGTTATTATACGTCTTATAAAGTCTAGCTAGAGTCTAGAGAGGCAGAGCATCCACCGGACCAAATAAACCTCTTCGTTTTCAGGTTTTTCGGTGATTTTTGTGACCCCAAAGAAAAAGAGCACATATAAAGTCTACAATTGCATCCTAGTGGGAGCTAATATCTAGCACAAGGTTGTAGTAGTAGTAAGTAATATTATTGGATGGTGGTCCCAATGGATTGGGAGAAAGAAAGGTTTAATTTCTACTCCATATGGGTTGTTTTGAAGCTACGTCCTTTCCCACATCAAAGTGTCGACATGCTTTGGTTGTGCCTATGTGTCATGGCCGCACCATACATTGGGTCACGCTGTGACGATCCTTGTATAGGGTCATAGCCGGGTGGAAACTAGATGATGGTAATTTTTTATAATTTAGGAAAAGTGTCCTCATTTCAAACATCTCAATGGTTCTTTATAAAATACTTATAAAATCTTGTTAACTCTCTAGGAGAGGTGAGCAGTCGACAGATGTTGGCCTGTCTCACTAGTTAATGTATGTATCGAATCAACCACCTATGGTTGCCCTTCTGATCCTCAAGTGGGATGATAAACCTTATTGCTTAATATAATCAATATTGCCTTTTGATATAACCCATGTTGCCTTGATGTAATATATGTTGCTAATAATAAAACCAATTTTTCTTTGAGGTTAGGCAAGGGTCTCATGCTAGAACTGCCTATGCCCCAAGGGCTAGCTTTGTGGGCATTGATATTACTTGTGGCTTTGTTGTGTGCTTATTCAGATTAAATCAAGCTATTGGCTGACTTATTTGAAAGAGCTCATTCAAGTGCCGCATGGTCAGGCTAGACATCGAGTGAAGCTTTGCCTGTGACACTCGGGCTACTCTCTTCAATTCAATGCAAGGTCATCAATAGGGGACCGGCAATGTTGCTTGTCATTCTATTTGGCCCATCATCGTGTTTAGTTACAATTTTATAGGACCGGTCTGTCGGTACTTGACAAGCTTTCTACCACCTCAGTTTTTACTTTGGACGGCAAAAGAGAAGGAAAAAAAAGTAAGGAAACATAAGGCTAGGGACTAATGAAAGTTGCATAAGTAAAATGAAATAAACAAGAAAACAGATTGATCCCTTTAAACTGACAAAAGTTAATTGATCATTAGAATATAGAAAAGGCTGATGGAGATGAAATCTTTTCGAAATCCTCTGTTCAAATGGATCCCAGCAAGTAGCAAAGCAATACGTAGAACGGTAGAAATTCCAAGGCCTGCAAACCGAGTCCATTATTTTCGGGTAAGTATTGAAAAAAAGCCCAAGTTTCTGAGAGGCTTGGTTGCATAGAATTTGTTGATGTCATGATGTGCTAGGCCCAAGGGCTTCCCTGCCTCATCCAGTCAGCCTCTGCCGGAAACAAGTAAGCTGACGATCATCTCATTGTAATTGAAGTTATCGATTGCGTAAGACGGATATTTCCAATTTTCCATAACAAGAAAGAAACTAGAAACAGTTTAAGACAGGTCAATAGCTAATAATAGGCCAACATAAGAAGAAATTAGAAAGAATTGACCAGCAAAGGACAGGACTCAGGAGTCAGGAGGGGAGGAACAAAGAAGCAAGAGATGTGTTACGAAGTCAAGTGCTCAGCGTGCGGGAAGACAACGTGGGGAGGCTGCGGAAGGCATGTTCCGTCTGTTTATAGGCGGGTGGCTGAAGACCAACGCTGCCAATGTCGGGAATGGCCTGGGGTCAACCCTTCTGCCCAAGACCCTCAACCTTCCGCGTCTTGTATTATTTTGTAACAATTTGTCCTTCTTCCATGTCTGAATATCTGATCTGATGCTTTCAATCGCTCGTTGTTTTATCTTTACTTTGCACTTTTTATATTAAGAATGGTTGCTATATATTGTACACTTCTTCGTTGTTAACAGTTGTTCATGATCATGATCGTTTCTGTTGGGGTTACTGGAAATTGAAAATCATTCTGAAAAGAAACAAACTTGTTTATGTAAACTTAATCCGGTTCATATCAAATTGATCATCTGAAATTTTGAAGAAATTCTCGCAATAAAGGAAAATCCATTTCTGAATAAGAAGCGATGAAGGATGGGTGCTTCCACTTCTGGAGGCTGGAATCCACATGATGCCAGCCCAATTCGTCAACCCAGTAGCTTGGTTATGGGCTCAGCTCACTTTCTTCATTATCACCATTTAGCCCAATATTCTCTCACTTGCAAAGGAAACTGAACATTTGAATAATTTAACTCTTGATTATGGTGGTTTACTCACTGAATTACCTGACGATATTCTATGACCTAAGAAACGAAACCATATGTAAGACTTTGGTTGATCTTGTCATCTCTAAACTGTTCCAAGTGGAGGGAGAATATCTCTGTCGAGAAACGCAAACGCTGAATTATTGTACCATCAAAACTCGGAGAAGTTGTTGCCAAAATCCTCCCAAGGAAACGGAAAAATTAAACACCCAGGAAAAAAGAGAGATGCTCCTTGTTCATCACCTCGGCTTTACCAACACAACTCTCTTCCAATCCTCCTCTTTCCTCAAGGTACCCACTTTTTGTCGTCTTTTTCTTTCTCAATAACGGCAATAACAGCAAAACCCAATTTTTAGTGGAGTACCCTTTGTTAAACAATCAGCTTGGTTCTTTGCAGGTTCACCATTAGCTTCGTTTGGCTGCTACATCTTCACATGGCTCTTTGTCTTCCTTTTCTTCATGGCGCCCAGCAATTACATCGGACGCTCATGGGTAAAAACAAAGTCTTGTTCTTTTTACTGTTGCTGTTTGGTTTTGATGGTTTGGTTTCTTCTTCTTGCAATTGCCTATTGTAACACTTTAGCACTAATGAAGGGTATTATTGGAACTTTGTGATTGATAAGATTACTGAAAATAAATTCGAGGGTCCAAAGGAAGTTGTGAAATATATATAGAGCATTTTGCTTAATTGCCAAGTCATCAGTTTGGTAACTTTCATTTGTTAGAGAATTAATTAACTACAAAAAATGAGTTGCTTTACAATGCTAGCTTGAGGCACTGAGGCATACTTCAATAAATCAAATTATTGTTTTAGCTAAACAGAGCCACTCGCAAAATGAAAACTTTTGTTCTTTTGTTTCCCCCCCTCCATGGCTGTTATCTGCTCTTTTTGCTGATGCTTATGGTATTGCCTACCCTAGAAGTGTCAGTAGTAGCTCTTTGTTTAATAGTAAGCCTCCTCCGGATATCTGTAATAACGGCCATAATGGCCAGACCATATACACTAGTTCTAGTAGGATTCCTGGTTCTGTGAATCATACTGTTCCAGACCAAAGTACTGCTGCTGATGGGGCTGAGCCCCGGTTTGTTCTGTCTTAACTTCCTTTAATGAAGTCTTTTTTACCAAAAAAAAAAATCAAATTATTGTTGCCTCATAGACTGTTTCATTGATGGAAAGGCAAACTACCTGTCTTAGCCCCAACATTTTAGTAATGTCTACTCTTGAACTACTTGCCAATTATTTGCACATTTCACATTTCTTGCTGTGTTTAATAGGTAATAGTTCATCTTTGAAATGATTTTTGATGATTTGCTACCACCCGCACCCAAAAAAAAAAAACATAGTGAAACATCTGATCCAGATGAAAGGAGATGGGATAGCCTTGGATTCAATCCTGTGCAAACGGACTCCATGTATGTTATTAAAAGTTCTGAAGATGGAAACTTTTCAAATGGCGGCTTAAGACATTATGGGAACATTGAAATGATTCCATCAGCTGCGGTCTTGAATTATGGGCAGGTTAGTTTCTTGTCCATGGATAGTTATTTTCTAAGCCACCTAGATTGTTTAGGTGTTTGAAAAACATTACTTTTCATCGAGTGGGAGAGGTGCTGGAGAGTTTTCTTTACTCTTCCAATTTTCCTCATGTTTCTGTTAATAAGAAGTTGAGAACTTTCAAATCTGTTTTTCGTTATGCTTGGAGCAAATTCATCAAAGTTGAAAATATTATGATTCATAACCACATCATTTCACCAACCATAAATTTGCTGTTTTGCCCCCTAATATTCTTATCCTCCCTTGGTGTACTTATGCTGCTCAAATGGTGCATGTTAGGCATATGTTCTATGAACCATCATTACAAGCAAGGCCCTGGCTTGTCTCTTTCGTCTTTCCTTTGTCCCATGGTCACTCAAGTATGAGGTGAATTTGCAGCATCTTGAGGAAACATTGTATAATTTGATCTTGCTATACTGAAGACCTTTTCCTGAGTGGATTCTTTGTATTTTATATGAGTCACTCCATTTATGGGATACTAATATTTTATGTTAAGGCAGTTCTTCTCTGTATTTATTCTGTTACTGGTTTTCTTTCTAGGGGATTATTGAGGGTCTGAAAGCATACAAGAAACAAAATGGGTCTGTTATACTTTTTCGTCCTGAGGAGAATGGAGTTCGGATGAGGATAGGTGCAGAAAGAATGTGCATGCCTGCACCAACTATAGAGCAGTTTGTGGAAGCTGTAAAAAGTACTGTATTGGCAAATAAGCGCTGGGTAATGGGACATAAGCTGGTTCTTTATAAAAAGAGTCTGCTTGCTGTTTGCATTTTGTCACCTGCATGATAGGCTTAATGCCATACTGCAGGTGCCTCCTCCAGATAAGGGCTTTTTACACATTCAACCTCTACTTCTGGGGAATGGACCTGTTCTTAGTCTCACACCAGCTCCTGAATTCACCTTTTTGATCTATGTTACTCCGGTTGGGAATTATTTTGAGGTAAGTTGTTGCTTGATTTCGTTATTTTGAGTGCATGAAAATACAAGTAGCATGTTAGAATGAAAGTTCTTCTCTACTGCCAGTCCTGGGCAACTTTTTGTATAATGCATCTAGCACTTCTAAAAGTTTCTGATTCCAGTTTTAGCTTTTGCTTTTAGCATCTGTCTTCTAGAAACTGTAATTGTCTTGTTTTCCTTCTAAATAGATGTCAGCTAGCAGGTACTCCAGTTTCTTTTTTTTTTTTGGATGAAATGTTTTAGTTTCATTCCAGGAAGCAGTAAAACTGTTACAAAATTACAAAGTGTTTGATGCTTATTGAGACCACAAAGAACAGCCAAAACCACAAATCAACAGCTTTAAAAATCCAATACAGCAGATGAGTTCAAATACAATTGATACAAAGATTCCTGTTCTTTATCAAGAAAAGATTGGTGTTATCCCCTTGAACTTTATCCAGACCATGCAATAACTGCATCTGCAATTTGCTCAAAAACTGCATCAGGATCTCTAGCTTGCTTTCCATAAAGTCTGCTATTCCTTTCTTTCCAAAGGAAATAACAGAAAGCTCCCCAAGCAAGCCTTAGAATAATATAAATGAGAGCTTTTCCCTTGCACTTAACTGACGTCCAAGAAAACATCAAATGCCAATCACCAATCGGACTAGAGAGCCCGCATGCAGACATGATTTTCTTCCAGACCACTGTTGAGAAGCTACAATTACCAAACAAGTGATCTCTAGTTTCGCTGTAGGAATTACAAAGCAGGCATGAGTCAGTGTCAAATGAATCCCCATGTCGACAATCTGCTTCAAGAAGGGAGCCTGTCAAGTATTGCCATCCAAGATATTATAGAATGCTTTGGAATGCGGTAACTGAACCACAAAAGTCTATGCAAGTAACTTTAACCTCCTTCTGTCTGAGCTCTTCATAAGCCAAACCCACCTTAAACTTGGATCCAGTTAGCGATTTTTTTTAATTCCAACCGTACCTCTGGAGTACTGGAATTCCATAATTTGCCTCCCTTTAAGAATGTAAGCATGGATCCATGCTACCCAAAATGAGCCTGCCATTAACCTTATATGATTATCATGATGACAGGGTGTTATGAAACCAATTAATCTAGTGGTTGAAAATGTAACACATCGTGCCACCCCTGGAGGAGTTGGAAACATAAAAGCTATAGGAGACTATGCTGGGGTAAGTTGGTTCATATATGAGATTGTTAATTGATTAGAATGCACTCTACTCTTTTTTGCTGTTTTAGACATATCCACCGTGGCTTATTTGAATCTTCTGTTATGCAACTTGTCAAGGCATTTTCTTTATATAGTTGATGATGCTATAGCGATTCTTCTTCTTTCTCTAGTCTCATATCATTTTTAAAACCATAGGCCGTATGCTATCTTTTGCCTGCACATTCTTGTACCTTAAATTTTAATTTAATCTTTGATACTGTCCAACAGGCTTTAATTGCAAATTCAGTGAAATCTTTTACATAAGTGTGATTTAATCTCTACAATTAAAAGTTGTTGGAAATTCAAACAAATAATTATTGTCTATTGTGAAGATGAATTTGGTTTTTGAAGTTTCTTTGAGGAATTCTCTTATGCAACATTTTTAAATGGCTGGCTCCCGACTGTTGCCTCTGTACCATTTCTCTAGGAATGACCACAGAGAAATGTTAATTACTCAATCGTGATCTAATTGTTTACTTCATTGATGAAATATTTCATTTCTACTGCATGTTTTTTATTTAGTATAACCTTCTTTCAGAATATCCAGAAACATTGAAACTCTAGTATTTTTTCCACAGATTTTGAAGGCACAGGCTGCAGCTAAAGCAAATGGTTTCTCTGATGTTCTCTATCTTGACTCTGTTCACAACAGATATCTTGAAGAGGTTTCTACTGCTAACATTTTTGTTGTAAAGGTATCACAGAGCTTCTGAATCTTAATTGATTCCTAATAACGAATTTCAGGCATATCATACACTTTTAAACCATGAACATTCTTGCAATATTCTAACTAAAAAATTTAGAATGAAAATTCTGTTCCATTAGTTGCACAATAAAGGCTTAAGATGTTGTATGAGAGGAAGGAACAATGATATCGTGCTCTCTTATAAAGCAGTTCAATGTTTGTCCTAAGCTGTACAAAAATTAACATTTCTCCCATATCTATTCCATTTGATTGATTTTATTTTGTTTTATTCTGTGTAATTTGCAGGGTAATACAATCTCCACTCCAATACTAGAGGGGACAATTCTTCCTGGGATTACAAGAAAAAGTATTATTGATATTGCTCATAGCCAAGGGTTCAAGGTATGCAGTTTGAAGTGGCAGTGTCTCTAATGCAATTGTTATCATGATGTTTCATATCCTTTTTATTGCTGTGACGAGAAGGTTCGATACTTTTCTTCTCTTTCAAAAATGAAAGAAATCAATAATTTACCAGACTATTCTTCCTATTCTAAATGTGACATTCATTATGGATAACTTGGAGTCTTGGACATTGTTTGTCTATCTGCAGACTGCAGACTGCACCCATTATGACACTTGTGGTAAATCTGAATTTGGACCTTTGCTAAACAGGTTGAGGAGCGACTTGTGTCAGTTGAGGAATTGTTTGATGCTGATGAAGTCTTTTGTTGTGGAAATGCTATTTGTGTATTGCCTGTTGGCAGCATTGCTTACATGAATAGAAGGTACAGTACTTCTGAATACAAATTGTTATGTATTTTCTTAAGGAGTAAATCAAGAGTTAAAGACCAAATTATATAGACTAAGGTTGATATCCAAAGCAACCTTTCTGCAACTTGGCAACAAGCATAGATCTCTGCATATTCCCTTTTTTCCCCTCCCCTTGAAAGGTATTGAAAGAACCTATAGCAGGGTCCAGTATCTGCTTGGATCCTGCTCTTAGTCCTTACCAAGTTTATCGTGGCATAATCTTCTCATGTCTTGTCGGGTGCAGGGTGGATTATGGAGAGAGTGGATTTGTAATATCTCAGCGGCTCTACTCAGCACTTACAGATATACAGAAGGGTCGTACAGAAGACACAATGGGTTGGACTACAGTTTTAGATTAGTTAAAGAAACAAAGATACCGTTCACTTCGTTGCATGGCATCAGAAATGGTTGAATAAGCAGAAAAATGCTGTCTATAGTTTCATGTCAATGGCGCCAAAAGAAGTCCTTTTAGTTCCCTCTTTTAATTAAGTTAAGTTGTTGCAACTTGGCTTAATTCCCCTTGGACGCAGGCAAGCCATGTCCTTAGCTTAGGTGAGGGATATTATTCATTGTTAACTCCCTTGCAAGGGTTGCTGAAAAATTTTTCAATGTACTTTAGTTGGTAAAAGACAGGCATAATTGCCAAACATTTGAGGCAAAAGAGTACTCATAGAACCCACCTGCACGTTATTACTCTTAGAAGTCCCAAGCATTCAACTAATTATGTGGGGATTGGCTGGGAAAATTTATTTTACATTTGCTGCTGAAATGTAGTTTGTGTGTGTTGGAAATACCGGTTTGCAACTGCGCGTGTCGCTAAATGAGACTATGTCCTTAAAACCAAATCCCACTACTCTCAACAAGAGAATTGCCACCCGTTAAGAACATCAAATTCCTTTCCGAAATTCTATTTAGCAGTTGCAGCGGCTTCAGAGTTTAGAGCTATTAGCTCTATGGAATTTGTGTTAAAAACAAAGTTTGGAACGCACGTACTAATTAATGGCATTAATGTCTTGATTTCATTTTTAACAAGATTATTATCATTCCATTTTCTCTCCAAACCAAATGAATGAACTTTCCCTTATTTAATACTGAAATAAGTTGCCATTATTGCTGGGACAACTTTCTCCGAGTTAGGCACTTCCAAATTGAAAGACAGGCGGAGGGTTCAGATTCTCAGAACCATTATTTCGTGTTACATTTTACATTTAAAACTTGAAATTTTACTAGACATTCTATCTATATATATGCAGTGCCTTTCCCAGTTCTATCATCTCAGCCATTATTCCAAATTCTTAAGGAATTTCTTGTCCAAACTCCAAAGCATTATCTGGATTTCCTCTTCCTGGTCTAAATACTAAAGATTTCTCTTCATTTACTCATTCGTTTCTCTGCATCGGGTACTAATTAGGAGGCAAAATATGATGTTTACGAGTGCATGTTTCCCCCATTTTCTTCAATCTTTGGTCGCCCCTGCAGGCTCTTCCAAGGTCCCAATCATGTCCTTTCCTATTAAAAACAAAATTGCTTGTTGTTTTGATTTCCTTTGCTCTACGACGACGTTATATATTTGTAGAAGGATCCATTTCCTTTATTTATAACTCTTATATTTGACAATTACGAAATTTGATGACTATAGTTTTCAGACGGCAGCTGTAATTTGATATTGCATTTGTTTCTTAGGTTGGAGCTGGCCGTTATCTTGCGTCTCAGGCTGCGAGTGCCTTAAAGCATTTCTGCCGCCTACCTTCCTTTAGGTAAATCTTTTTAAGATCTGACATAATATCCTAATAGTAGTTGAGTAATAATGGATTAACATTCTTGTGCTTAAAAAAAAAAAAAAAGAACTTTCTTGTGCCTTTGTGGGTATTGGTGTTTGATGGAAATGCCTTGTAGTGACGATGAGAGTTTAGACATGGATTGGGATAATCTTGGATTTAATCCCGTGGCAACTGATTTTATGTACGTAATGAAATGTTGTGAAGACGAAAGTTTTGTGCAAGGACAGGTTAGTCACTACCGAAACATTGAATTGAGCCTTTCAGCAGCAGTCTTAAACTATGGACAGGTAATTAAGCAAAGCTTCGGCCACCATAATTCATATAGCTTCAAGTCATTTTATACTTGTTCTTCAATGTTGAGATCTGCAATTGAAATGAACTCAATTTGTTTTGTTCTTTAATTATGATAAAATACTATAAAGTTTAACACGTCTAATTGAAGAAATTATAATTTGTGCATGGAAAAAATATGTATATCAGGAGCATACTTGACTAGTTGAGGGTATGAAAGCAAACAGCAAAGAAGATGGGAGCTTGCTTCTGTCCCGTCCAGATCAAAATGCCATCCGCATGAAGATTGGTGCTGAAAGAATGTGCATGCCCTCTCCATCTATTGATCAGTTTATCGATGATGCTGTGAAACAAACTGCTCTTGCTAATAAACGTTAGGTAATTAACTAATGATCATCATGATCATCAAGTTTGATGCAGACGGAATTCTATGAAAGAAAACTTCAAAACCCTTTTCGAGCTTCTCTTAATGAAATCATTGGCATGATTGAGCAGATTCCTCCACCAAGAAAAAGGTCCCTTTACATCATACCTTTGCTCTTAGGAAGCGGTTCGGTTTTGGGCATAGCTCCAGCTCCTGAATACATGTTCGTCACCGATGCCTCCGCTGTTGGCAACTATCTTAAGGCAAGTGTCTTTTACTATTATTTATTTATCTTAGCTTTAACTTCAAATGTGAGAGGAGATTGTACTGATTGAATTTTTTATTCATACAGCAAGGTAAAAAACCTTTGAACTTGTACGTTGAAGAAGAATTAGGTCGTGCTTCTCCTGGTGGAGCTGGAGGTGTGAAATCCATTTCAAATTATGGGCCGGTGATCCATTGTTAACCTTTCCACCTTCTGATTTAACATATATAGGAGTTCACTTACTTGCAAAGATACCCGAGGTTTAGCATGTCTAGAAAATTTTCACGTTTTAAATGTAAAATTTAACATCGAATCAATGGTTTGGAGAATCTGAATCCTCCGTGCTTGTCTTTCAATTTGGCAGTGTCTAACTTGGACAAAGTTTTCTCGGTAACGGCCAATTTATTTCAGTATTTACTTTGTTGCTATTTATTTAATCACAATAATCGAATTTTTTAGATTAAAAAAAGTAGTTAATTTTAAATTTCTATACAAATTTTACTTTGTTTTTAAAATTTATCCTTTGCTATTTTCTCTCTCCTCTTGTCTCTTACTAGTATTAAATTGATAGCTCTTCAACTAAAAGAGAACTTGAAACTATGAATGGACAAATAAAAGGAAATATGAGAAATGGTCAAATAAATAGGAACGGAGTGTGTATTAAAGAAAGGAAAGTTCATTCATTTAGACCTTACTTGATAGAAGAGAAAAGCATAGAGATGGAAAAGTTAGAAGGGAAAAGTTGAGAGAAAAAAAAATTTGAAGTAGTTGGTAGGAGAGAAATTTGAAAAGAAAGAAAATTGGAGAGATTGATATTTTCTTTTATGCTTCATATTCAAAATCTCTCTAAATTTGGAAAGAAAAATGAACAAAAAATAAGTTGAGTCTAATTAATTAAGATAAAAGTACTTATATATTCTTCATTATCAAAATATTTTAACATATAATACTAGTACTCACTAGCATACTAAATAAGGGGTATAAAAGCATATTAAATTGATTTTCTTTCTTCTCATTTTTCTCTTCTACCAATCAATGAAAGGAAAGAAAATTAATTTTTTCATTCATTTTTCTATCTTTCCTACCAAGCATACTAGAGCAAAATTAATTTTATTTTCCATCTTCTTACTTTTCTCCTCCTATTTTCTTTCTTTTCACACTACAAGAAAAAATGCTATCTGCGACGTATATATTTGCAACGCATAAAAATGTTGCAAATTTGTGACATAATTTGATATATTTTGCGACACAAAAAACCAAAATGTCGCAAAATGAAGCAAAAAACACTGCAAGATAGCGACTAATTTACAATATCGCAAACCAAGTTGCAAACTTTTGGTGCCAAATTACGCGCTTTAAACAAGTTGCAAAGTGTCGCACAATTGCGACATATTTTGCATGCAACTTACATGAGTCGCAAAATTGTAGCATTTTGCTATTTTTTTTTAACGTATTCAAGTAAGTAAAAAATCTGATTATTTGATACATTTTGCGACACAAGTTGCGATATATTTTGCTACATCTTTATATGTTTCAAAATGCATCGCAAATCTTGATGACAAGAAACAAAATTTCTTCCCCAAATCAAAACGGTGTGTTTTGAAGTTAAGGACCTTTTAACCAGAATAGATCAACTTCAGCTCATTTTCAGCTTCCCTATTTCCTCTAGTTTAACCATATTGTCCTATTGTGTTAGAAACAACTGCCTATGTGCCTTTATAATGATTATCGTCGCATTCAGTTGCAGAGTGTCACAAATAATACATATGTGTCGCACTGCGTCGCAAGATATATTGCAAATCCGAACTGTGGTCGTTGCAGGGTGTCGCAAATAGTGTCCCTATTTGTCTCATGTGTCGCAAATGTCGTTGCAAATATTGAAACTCTCTTCTTATATACGATAAATAATACCTCGTAGGTATATCCGATCAACTTCAAAACTTAAATAATTTGATCATAATCTTCATATCCAACAGTCAAATTTTTAATTCAATGGTCAGATTGACAATTGAAGGTACATACATCATAGAACTACTTCAGAGTTAATTAAACTTCCTATAGCCTAAATAGATAACCTAATTCATCTAATGTGTACATGTACTAAAAGTATTTATTTGCTTTTCTTTTAACCATTGATTACATTCTAAATGTGTAGTAGATTCATTTTTATCAAGTTTCGTCTAATTGAGAGATGAAATAGATATTTGTAATTATGTTTAATTACATCGTTATTACTTTAGCGGTTTACAAATTTCCGAGTCAATTTGGCCTAAATCTTCTATCAAATCAATATTAAAATTTATATGATTAATCCATACAAAGTTAGGTTAAAATTCAATAGTGGGATTAAATTTATATCAACTATAACCCTTGAAAATGGAGAAAAAATCATCAGTGTTGCAAAATGCATCGCAAGAGATGTTGCAAATCCAAACCGTAGTCGTTGCAGGGTGTCGCAAATAGTGTCCCTATTTGTCTCATGTGTCGCAAATGTCATTGCAGATATTGAAACTTCCTTCTTATATAAAATAAATAATACCTTGTAGGTATATCTGATCAACCTTAAAACTTAAATAGATATTAATTTATCATAATCTTCATATCCAACGGTCAAATTTTTAATTCAACGGTCAGATTGACGATTGAAGGTACATACATCATAGAACTACTTCAGAGTTAATTAAACTTCCTATAGCTTAAATAGATAACCTAATTCATCTAATGTGTACATGTACTAAAAGTATCCATTTGCTTTTCTTGTAACCATTGATTACATTCTAAATGTGTAGTAGATTCGTTTTTATCGAGTTTCATCTAATGGAAAGATGAAATAGATATTTTTAATTGTGTTTAATTACATCGTTATTACTTTAACGGTTTACAAATTTCCGAGTCAATTTGGTCTAAATCTTCTCTCAAATCAATATTAAAATTTATATGGTTAATCCATACATACTTAGGTTAAAATCTAACGGTGTGATTAAATTTATATCAAAATTAATTAAATTAAAATAGAGAAAAATAATCAGCGTTGCAAAATGAGTCGCAAGATATGTTGCAACTTAAAAATAATCAAAGTTATAGATATATTAATATTGGTGTAAACTTAAAAAGGAATTTGAAAACTATTATTTTTTGTTACAAAAAAGAAAGTAAACTATTAATTTTTTTATTTAGAAAAAGAATTATGTATTTTTTACCGTAAAAAATCCAAAAGAAAAAACCATATTTTAGTTGAGACCCAGATGGTTGCAACTATTACCTTAAATTTTAAAATTTTATATTAAATAAAATTTTGTATTAAAAGTTTTAAGATTATTATTATTATTATTATTATTTGAAAAAATGCTTATTAATTTTTTATTAATAAAACCATAACTTTAGGGAAGAAAGAAAAAAGCAAAGCAAAGCTTTTTCTAGCCAAAAAAGCCATACGTTGTCGTTTTGCAGACTAACCCTAAACTTAAACACTTAACAGCTTTTTCCCTTTTGTTCTCTCATTGTGCCGCCCCTCTTTCCTCGTCTTCCCTTTCCTTCCGCTGCCTCACTCCCACAAATCCACCCATTCTCAGTTCGACAAACCACTCCACAAGCTTTATGCACCTTCTCGAACAACGGCGGCTATCCCTCTAACGGGCCCATCCTTCCCTTGTCTTTGCTAGTCTTTTCTAACGCATTTCAATTCGAAATAAACAATGCATGAGGTCGTGTCGGTGCATCTCCTTCGAAAATTGTCTAACGATTGTGAAAGGCTGGTGAATGCTGGTACTGGAAGCCCTCAGACCAAAAAAAAAGGTTATTTTCCCTTCTCTTAATTATAGGGTTTATTATCTTTTATAAACTCAAAAGGGATTCTGCTTGATCTTTCTATAGACCATTTTCTTCTCTTTTTATCACAATAATCGGCATAATATTCCTTTTAATTAAAGAACACTAATTAGTTTTTCATTTTTCGTTAATTAAAATTTTCATTTCGATTCAAATAGTAGAAAGGTCCTAGCTAGCTTGCTGACCAACACTTATCTACCAAATCGTGAATGTTAGCTAGATCCTTATTCAAATTAATTACCAAAATTTTAGTCATGCTTTTTAATTAAGACATTTTTCTCATGTGTTTCCATGGTTTTTAACTCACATATAAGATTGCTATTATTATGGCTTACTTTTTAGTTCGCATATAGGACATAGAAAGAACATGTTCCTTGTGGTTAGAGTTAATTTAATAGTTTCTCTCTCTAATTTTAGGATTTTATTGTATTGGTGAGAATATATATATATATATATATATATTTGTTCTAATCAAAGATAAGTATTATTTCTATAACTTAAGCAATTGTACAAAAGTTTACAACTCTCCAAGACAACTGGAGGAATGCTTTTGACATAAGAGAATGAGATGCTAATCTTGGAAACCTCGTAAACTACAACAAAGAGAGAAAGTTAAACCAATCAAACTACCTCTATAGTCTTATATTCTGTTCTTTCTATGCCTTATATTCAGGTAGTCATTGTTGAGTGGGCATCGATTCTTTTTCAGGCATGTTTCTATATGGCTCTCCTTAAGCATTCTTTAAGTCTAATACCATCTAGTTAAATGCACACATAGGAATCTAACCTTCTTTTATGTAATTACCAACATTCTTTTATTATGGCTTGTAAGTTGCAATAGGAATGCTTACATCTTGCTTTGAGCAGGCACTTATTAAAATATTAAATGGTTAGATGTTTAAGCATTTTTTTATAAATGTTCATGCTTTAAAGCATGAGCATTCTTGAATGATTAGAATCACAGCTGTTTGATGGTGGGGCTCAAATAGTTTTCTTTCATCTATGCAGCTTTAGGAGAACAACTATGCTGCTTGTAATTTGTGTCAACCTATTAACTCATTCATAATTGTGAGGGGAAGAAACGCATAAAAGAAATGCCTTCAGTTGATGTTAGGACCACAATCTCATGAAAAAAGTTGTAGAAACTAAGACTCGATCACTAGAGTGTTATTTTGAGTTTCATCAACTTAAAGGTCAGTGCATGAGTAGATGTTATATTTGTGTATTAATCTTCTATAGACTTATTATGACATGACTTTTCTTTTTGAGAACCTGAATGGTACCATTTAATGAATCTAAAAGTTGTCAGAAAGATAACTATACTTGAATAAATGAGATTTAGTTTAGATGTAACTAAACTATAAACAATTTATTATCATTATGAATTTAAAATATTACCACTTGTCCTATTATATTTACCATCCGTAATTTCATCTTATTAAAATTATTAAGACCTTCTCTGTTGGAGAAAAAGAACGATAAGTTAAAGCATTTCAATTAAATAAGATAAATAAATTCTCCAGAAGTATATTTTATTTATGAAACTCAGTGTTATTAAGGCACTCAGTGCCAACTGCTTTAGCACCTCTTAGTGTATGAGGCAAGGCTTTTTTGCGCCTTTGTCTAAAGCCCAAGGCGCTGAAAAGGCGCGCCTGATGGATGAGACTGTAGGTTTTTTGTTTTTTCTTTCTTTTTTAAGTTTATTAATTTACCCGTTAAAAGTCAAAGGAGACACTACTTTAAACCTTCTAACTGAATTTAAGTTGCTTAAATAGTAATAATTTCCTTAAGAAGAGAGCCCTAATTTATTAGGTTGTGTTTCAAGAGTTCTATTAAGTAATAAGTCTATTAAGAATTGAAGTCTAGTATGTTTGAAAAGCAACAGCCACTAGAATTTTAGGGATAAATTCTGATTTTAGGGAATGACTTAGAGTTAAACTAGATTAAGAAATGAATCAAACTTTAGATTCCTTTAGTGAAAGATAGATATAATATACTAAAAACAATTCTTTTGAAGTAATTAAAGTTTTTATTTAAATATATTGAAGTTTTTATTTAAATATATCCCCATGTGCTATATAATTTCGGTCTTTATTGTTTTTCTTCCGTTACCAAAATAGCCAGAAATTCCTAATAAAGTTTCATTTGCTATATATGATAGGAGAAATTCCTCAAGGCTCATCAGGAAATATTGGACCGAGAGGGCGAGGGAGCAGTCATCGGTGACGATAAGCTATGGTGGAATCTATTCGCAGGCGCAGGAGATTGATTCTATGGTATAGGCAACCTTGCTGAGGAAATGTAATAGCTAGTTAGGATTATTGTCTTGGATATTATTATGTTGCAACATTTCTACTTTCTATATTTTAATAAATAATTATTAATTCTATATTTGTGTGCTTTTTAACATTAGTTTATATAATATATATTATAAATTAATTAGCATTTTATATAATATTATAATATTAATTAATAATTAATTAAGAAAATAAAATAATTAGTAAAAGTATCTATTTTTTAAAATTTTATAATTGAGTTGCAAAATATCCCAAAAATTATTGCAAATATTGTTGCAAACAATCGCGAATGTGTCGCAGAAGGTTGTAAATTAAAAAAAAATATTTTTTGAAAATGGAAAAAATGCAAAAAGAATCGCAAAAATTTGCAAAATGTGTCGCATATATTATTACAAAATATGACAAAGTTGCAAACTATGTCACAATTGGTGTTGCAACGTCATCTCCTTCTTACTTGTTTTGCGATAATATATGCGACACATTATTTTGTCGCAGAATGTTGTTACAACTAGTGTCGCATAATGGCGTCTCATTCTTACTTGTTGTGCGACAAACTTTGCGACAAAATAATGTATCGCAAAAATCAAGTTGCATAAGGTCGCAAAATATATTGCAAATATAGTCTCGGGGGTGCCATAAGTTGCAATAAGTTTTGCAACTTTTTTTGCTTTTGTCGCAAAACTTTGCGACACACTCCAAAAAAATGTTGCAAATGTTAGCGACGAGCGAAAATGCAACCTTTTTTAATACGTCGCAAAGTGTGTCGCAAAGCTCGATTTGCGACACATTTCGGCGATTTTGTGTTGCAAAAATGTGTCGCAGATAGCGTGTTTTCTTGTAGTGTCAATTTTCCATCTTTCTTACGAAGCAAAACCTTAGACCTTACATGGTAGAAGAGAAAAGTGGAGAGATAGAAAAGTTAGGACGGAAAAGTTGAACGAAAATAAATTTTGAAGTAGTTGGTTGAAAAGAAATTTGAGAGGAAATAAAATTGAAAAGATAGATGTTTTCTTTCATACTTATATTTAAAATCTCTCAAATTTTAGAAAGAAAAGTGAAAAGAAAATAAGGTAAGTCTAATTAATTAAGGTAAAAGTACTTATATACCTTCATTACCAAAAACATTCCAACATAAGCACTATTATTCACTAGCATACTAAATAAGGGGTATAATGATAAAAATATATTAAATTGATTTTTTTCTTTTAATTTTTCTCTTCTACCTATTACTGATACGAAAGAAAATTAAATTTTTACTCATTTTTTCATCTTTTCTACCAAATATACTAGAAGAAAATTAATTTATTTTTCATGTTCTTACTTTTATTCTCGTCCTATTTTATTTCTCTCCAATTTTTTTATCTTTTCTACTAAACAAAGCCTTAAAAGATGAATTAATGCCGGAAATTAATATGCCCGTTTAGAACTTTGTTTGTAGCCCATCTCCAATTCGATAGGGCTAATAGCTCTAAACTCTAAAGCGCCGCTACAGCTAAATAGAATTTCAGATAGGAAGTTGATGTTCTTAATGATTGGCAATTCTCTTGTTGAGAGCAGTAGGATTTGGTTTTAACTTCTAAGGCATTGTCGCATATTTCTGGCACTCAAGTTTGCAAACCGGTATTTCAAAGACAAAGAGACTAGATTTTAACAGTATTTAATTAATTATTACGTTAATAATTTATTTATTATATATAAAATAAATTATATATAATAATGTAATTTATTTATTATATATAATAGTATAATTTATTTATTATACATTACTGGCCCTCAAGTCTCAAGTTTGCCAACCGGCATTTCCAAGACAAAGATATTAGATTTTAACAGTAGTACTTCATTTATTTTTCTAATATATATAATAAATTATAAATTTATTCACAAATTTATCATCAATAAAAAAATAATATCATCAAAGCTGCCACACTTATCACTACGTAATGCATTAAATTTTTCAATGGTTAAAGTACCTATAAAGTTCCTATACTATATATTATATTATAAAAAAATATTTAATTTAATCCCTTTACTCGAATGTAGATCAATTTCATCCTTGTCCTATATGATATAAAACAAATAAGTCTTTCTATCTTTTTTTTTTTGGTCGAAAGGAAACATAATATTACCACAAAACAGAGTACAAATAAAATTAGGACTCTTTGAACCTCGTCGCTTAGTCGAGTGGCAACAAGCAGACTGGAGTGTTCACCAGGGCAGGGGTTCGACCCCTACCATCCCTCTCCCCCAAAGAACCCCCATTCAAAAAACAAAATTAGGACTCTTCCCTAGAGTCATTGATCACCGATAAGGAGTTGTTATTCTTAACATTACATCTTCTTGGGAAAGATATTCCCATCTTATCAGCTAAGAACGCTATCAAAATATAATGCGGAGGATTGTCAAAGGTCTTAAACAAAATGTCCATATCGTAGCTAGCCTTAGCAAGCATATCAGCAGCAGCATTTCCCTCCCTATAGGTATGTTCTAACTTTCTGACATTCAAGCTGTTCAAAAGGCACCTGCAATCAGACAATAGAGCACTAAGTTCTTGCTTAATATCAAAATAGTTGCTAATTAATTCAATAGCAAGAAGACAATCAGTTTCAACAATAATACTATGGAAGTTCCTTTCCACAGCCATTGTGAGTCCATCCCTGATTGCCCGAAGTTCGGCACACAGACTAGAAGAGAAACCAACTTTTCTTTGAAAACCCAGTACAAAATTTCCCAAACTATCACTGAATAGGCCTGCGGCTCCTGCTTTCCCTGGATTAGTACTAGCCGAACCATCAGTATTTAGTTTAAGGAACTGAATAGGGCGGGGTTGCCATCTGATCATTAAAGTTTCAAGACACTTGGTCCTATGGTTTAAGTCAGCAAAGGCGAACAATTCCACAATTTGTTCCCTGATCTCCATATAGATCTCCATATAGAGAGCTTTTATCTCTTTAGACTCCCTACCAAAAACCACATTATTCCTATACAGCCAAATATTCCACAAGATAATAGGAAAAACGATACACCAAGGAATATTAAAAAGCTGAGATTGCTGCTTATACAGACAATTAAACTTCAACCATTTAGGCACATCAAAGCAGAAAGATTTATTAACATTCTGATCAGGCAAAAAACGTCTTCAAATTTTTAGCGAGAAAGAGCATTTTCTAAACCAATGGTCTATAGATTCCTCAGCTTTACCACAACAAGGACAACTGATACAATTAGAAATGCCTTTCAGATAAAGAAAGTCCCTGGTAGCCACTCTCCCATGAACAAGCAACCATAAAAACATTCTGATTTTTGGCTTTATGGGACTCTTTCATAACCAGTCATAATTGACCCGATTCTCCTCCTTTAGACCTTTAGAGATTAAGTAAGCTTCCTTGATATTAAACTCACCCTTTACATTACATTTCCAGACAAGACTGTCTTTTTCCTACTCCCACTTTTGGATGGGAATAACCCTTATAATACCCTCAACCTCTTGAGGTAGCTGAATGGATAAATTGTTAAACTCCCAATCTCCTTGCTGGTTAATGATGATCTTTACTTTTAAATAAGTCTTTCTATCTGATACTATCAACTTTCACCTTTTGAAATGATGATGTGTTGCTTACATGGCTGTCTTGTGCTAACATGATAATTAAACATAGACACATGTCAGACCAATGCTCAAGTGGCATTGACACATTAGATATCACTGATGTGTCATTATCATGTAACAGAATTTAATTTAATTTAATTATTAAAAAAACAAAAGCAAAAGAATTTTGCTTTGTGATCTATTCATAATAAATCTTAAAAAAAAAAATTTTTTTCCCTCCCAAAACACTTCTAATCCCTAAATTCTCAAATACTTGATTGATAAAACTCAAAATTGTTTTTCTTCTACGTATTATTCTACAAACCACTATCCCTCTTAGTTCTAACCGTTTTCTCATTCATTCTCTTACTTTGCCCCCCGTCATTTTGACGGCAGCCATACCATCGTCGACTTTAATATCTTGTATTACCGAAAACTACAGTAGAAAAAGAACAGCGCCGCTTGATTCAATTTTCCTTTGCAACTTTGCTTGTTCGTTCTTCTCCGTTCTGAGGTTGATGAAGGGGAGGGAGAGTTTAGTTTTTTCGGATCCATTCAAATCATAACACAAGGCTCCCTAGAATTCTCAGGTAGTAAACGTTTGTTATTTCCTCAGAATATCCAAGAAACCTTTTACAAATAGAAAAAGGAGAGAAAAAAAAAAAACTGCATGTTAAATTTCCCAATTCGTTTGGCCGGAATCCCTTTGTCACTGAGTTTGCTGTTATGTATTTTACTCTCTTTGTTTACCATATGAAGTGGCGACGATGATTTTCCCTTTTTGTGTTTATTTGTTCATTCCAGAGGTGATTAGGTTACATCTTGAACTAGGTTTAGGGTCCCCCCCATTAGGTAGTGATATTGGGAATCCACTATATATTTCGGAGTCAATCAACGTTGGATCCGAATTGGGATTCTTCCAAATATGGCATTTTTTTTTAACATTTAAAAGACTCGAACACAAAAATCTTACTTAATAAAAACAAAAAATCACACTTAATGCTTGAAAAGAAATTTGTGTATAGATTAATTTATTGAGTAAGTGAACAAATTCTTTTGGAGTACATAAATAAAACTTAATTGTAAAAATTATGCATATTTTAAATAATGAATAAATGTAATTGCTGAAACAATTAGTAAATAAATTGCAACTAATTATCATGTGTTTGGTATTTAAAAAAAAGGTCTCTGAATAATATTTAATGGGGGTGTTAATTAAAATTTTGACAAATATGACCATATATTCATTTCTATAAAGTATAATTTTTTTTTTCTTATTTTGGTATGTTATAACTTTTTAAATGCTATAAATCTGTATCTGAGTGGGATCTGCATGGATTCATCAACGGCCAACTTGACTACACTTTTTTTAGCAAATTTCTCTCTTCATTTTCTTTCATTTTCTATTTGAAAGAAGCGTGGATAATTCCGTGTTGAGCCACTCTATGTAAATTTGGCGCTTTCTTTCCTTGAACTTTTTATTGTCCAAATACGCCTCTCTTGGTTCACCCTTAAATCTTCTCATTAATTTTTTCCTCCTTACTTTTCAGCTTCCTTTTTCATTCCTAAGAGTTCTCTTTCAATCTTAATCTTTCAACTTGTTACTCTGAATCCTTCTATAAATCCCAACTGGGTTTGCTTTGTTCGAACGTAATCGGAAAGAAAACTCAAAAAGCAAAACCATGATGATGGTTCAGAGGAGTTCTTCCCTACGCAATCTGGTTCAGTTCTTGCGAGCTTCTTCTGTTTCATCTAAGGTAAAGGTCACCCTTTTCGTATCTCTTTTAACATCTTCTTGATCGTCTGTATTCTTGCATAATAGGCAGTTCATGCTCATCATTGCTTGTTATTGCTCTTGTTTGCATGAAAATAAATTTGTTTCTTTCATTTTCCCATTGAGAGTACAATATCCGGTAGACCGGTGCCATGCTTCTCTGCTCAAGCTGGATTTTATGTTTCTATAACATTCTTCTTGTTAGCTTTTTAAGACAAAAACTGGGTTTTCTTCCTTTGTTTGTTATCTTGTTTATCCTTTGCATGCTCATCATTGAACTCTACAATCAATTATCAAAGGATCATTCATTTAATTAGTTTCGTCGTTTTCAAGCCTTCAAGCCATATGTTGGAGAGATTATTGGCTTAATCGATCAGAGATGATGAATTAGGAGGAATGATACACCCGAAAAGTGCAATCTTTAATTTAGTCCTGCACCAATAGTACTATTTCTAGTCATTTTTTTTTTCCATCCTCAAATAACTGAAACAGGGCAGGAACAGAGGCATACATATTTAATGAGTTTGAAGTTTGATAATGAAATATAAGTAAACTTTTTAATTATATCTTGAACTCAACTTGTTTACTCATTATTGAAAAAACATTATAAAGCCTTCCTGAAATGTAACATCTTGTACCAAAGACAATTTGAAATCCTGGAATTGGTGAGAAAGCTCCGAACTTATGTTCTTATTCCAGATTTTCACTCGAACAGAAATAAACTTAAATTATCAGATAGGGAATGTTCTAACAAGTTTTTATGATACATGTTTTAATATATAGCTTCCAGATTACCGTGGGTACACGTCCCAGGCTGCGTCTTCTCTGAGAGTAGCGAGTCAACAATCTGCTTACAGGTAATTTGCATGAAACATTGAAACTGCCATTTCCCCGTAGAGTTGTGCTGAAACACGGTTGCGGCTTGAATTTGAGAAAAAAAAGAAGAAGAAGAAAACGAATCACATGTTCATGGTTTCCAATTTCGTGATTCATGGAAGGACTCTTCGTTGCTGGCATTGTAGATTTAAGGGCATGCATGTTATGTGCCGATTTTTAAAAAATTGGTTTGGGTCCGTAAAGAGATAAAAACAAGACAATCATACACGTGTGGGGTCGTGTTGATGATGATCTTTTCTTTTATAACATTGTCAGAGTTTTTGCAAAATCTTGTCAACTTTATAAGTTTTTATATAATTTATTTATTCTCATCCTTTGCTGGAGTATGATGGGCACACCATGTGAAAGTTATGGATAGAATGCAGGAGATTGTGCCGTTGATCAGCAATGAGTAAGAACGAGAGTTTAGAATTCCTCATCATCTTAATTCTTCAACATTATATTATTATTATATTATAATTAGAATAAATTATTCCTATTTAGGTTTCCTTTTTTCAGGCCTGAAGCTATCCAATCAGGAAATTTAAGGGTGGTTAGGTTGGAATAGTTAAGACCACATTTTTTTTATTTACATATAATAAATAAATATAAACAAAAGCAGAAAGGAGACTAGCCTACGTGTTATTGTCTTATTCTTAAGAGAAATTAAATAATGTTGGATAGGGTGAATAATGTATATATTTTTTTATATTTGTTATCCTAACTTGTTTATTCTTGGGAGTGGTGACTTTAGTGACGATGAGTACGCTGATGTGGATTGGGATAAACTTGGATTTGGGTTGACACCGGCTGATTACATGTACGTTATGAGATGCTCCAAAGACCAAAATTTCAGAGCAGGACGGCTCTGTCGCTACGGCAATATTGAGTTAAGCCCTTCCGCCGGAGTCTTGAATTATGGACAGGCAAGCCTTCACCTCCATTTCCATTTCTATGTACCCCATAAGGGAAAAAAAAAAAAGAACAATAAATGGTGCGAAGAACTATCAGAATAAACGGGAACTTTAACTTTTAGTTTAGTCAAATTGAATCCTTAATAATTTCTTAACTTTATCAGTGACAAAAATGAAAAAACGTGGAGTTGACAGTCAAACTTGTTTTTTTATTCTTAATTTGACCTCTGAAACATGTTAAACACTCAAGAATTGACAAACCCAAACCCAAACTTCTACAAAAGATCGAGATGAAGGCGATAGAAGGGCTTAGCTAACTTTTGCATTAGTTCAGATTCAGAATAATCTAAATTTCAGCTCAAACCTCTATCCGTTCCAGGCTATATATGAAGGTACGAAAGCAAACAGGACAGAAGATGGACGCATTCTTCTCTTCCGTCCGGAGCAAAATGCAGCTCGCATGAGGCATGGCGCTGAAAGAATGTGCATGCCATCGCCTTCCATTGAACAATTTGTTGATGCTGTGAAAGAAACTGTATTCGCTAACAAGCGTTGGGTAACTGACAAAATTGGGCTTCCCTCTTTCTGGTCTCCTGAAAATGAGAGACGAGCTTTCATTTTCTAAACAGATTACATTATTACCTGCAGATTCCACCTCCAGGAAAGGGTTCACTGTATATTAGGCCTCTGCTTTTGGGAAGTGGTCCTATTTTGGGCTTGGGACCAGCTCCCGAATATACGTTTCTCATTTATGCTTCCCCAGTCCGCAACTATTTCAAGGTGGACTTCTCTTATAATTCTCAGATTTTTCTCTTTCCAACTTTCGCTTTCCAAAAAAGACGCACTTTTGTTCTGATAAGCACCCTGGATTCAGGAGGGGACTGCACCTTTGAACTTATATATCGATGAAGAGTTTGTTCGGGCTTCTCCTGGTGGAGCAGGAGGCGTGAAGACAATCACAAACTACGCTCCAGTGAGTTTAAAAAAACCTTCTTGCTTTGCACTGTTCAACTTCAATTCATATGTTTAAAGCTTTATATACTATATATTTCTCATTACTAGCAAGTTCTAAGAAATGACAGTTTCCTCCGACCAAAAAAAATTTGACAATTTCCATTTTTTATAAACTAATTAATGAAGTCTTTTATGCTTAAAGGTTCTGAAAGCAATAGCTAGCGCAAAAAACAGAGGATATTCTGATGTCCTGTACCTTGATGCTGTCAATAGGAAATATCTGGAAGAAGTCTCCTCTTGTAATGTTTTCATTGTTAAGGTATTGTTGGAACACATTTTCCGGCTAACCAGCTGCTATGACTTTAAAGTTTCGGCACATATCACTCATGGGCTTGGCCTAGTGTCGGGGGGTATGTGTATAAAATTAATGCATTTATTTGAACCTTTCCAGGGAAATCTTATTTCAACTCCTGCAGCAAATGGAACTATTCTTAAAGGGATAACTCGGAAAAGTATCATTGAGATAGCCAGGGATCATGGTTACCAGGTGATTAACATTTGCCTGATACTTCTAAACTCCAATGTTCATACCATGTCTTCAAACATTGCAAAAGACAGTGACAGGATCTAATACGAGGCTGCTGTGTTAGGTTGAGGAACGGCCAGTTCCAGTTGATGAATTGGCCGATGCTGATGAAGTTTTTTGCACTGGAACAGCTGTTGGAGTGGCTCCGGTTGGTAGCATTACACATAAGAACACTAGGTAACTATTTGCAGTCAATTATTGAACAAGTCAGTGTTAATCTCTATCTTACATACTTTGATCCACGTAATTTGTGCATATTTTTGCAGATTCGAATTCAATACAGTGGGTAGGTTGGTCTGTAAAGAACTCTACTCCACTCTCGTGGCACTTCAAACTGGTCAGATTAAGGACAAAAAAGGATGGACGGTCGAGATCCATTAATGAATCTCTTCGACGCATATATATAATGTCGCTAAATAATAAAAGTTTAATTTGCTGTAATTATATAGTATAAGCCGTCTGTAAATTCCTATTTCAATTCGGTGTGTATGAACATAGGAATGTGGTTTCTTTCTACTACTAATTTCAATGCCATGGCCATTTATTCTGACAAAAAAAAAAGCCATGGCCATTTACAAACTGGTAGTAGCAATTAAAAAAAAGGAAATTTCCACCAAACCTGAAAAATTATTATGCTCCATCACGTAAAAGTAAAACGGTCAAAGCCAGTTAACATGAAGGGCAATGAAAGAATTTCACCTCTTTATTACTGATTTCGATGCTGAAGAAAACCAAAATGGAGGTTAATTATCATCATTACTCAACACTGTACCGCCAAAATCTTCATGCAAGATTCGCCGATCAACTTCTCTCTCCGTCACATCCAACTTTCCAAAGTCATTTCCTAAAGGCTCAGGCTAGAGAGTAGATTACCTCTCCCTTTCTGTTTTGCACGTTGCGCTTTCACTCTTTAAGCAGCGTTTCACTTGCTCTCCTTTGATCCTGTTTTTGTTGGGCTGATGAGTTAAAAGATTTCTTCCTCAGCGTTTTGGCTACAAAATAGAGAAATGGAAGAGGTTGCTACTTCAGCATCAGTTGCTGCAAAGCAACATATAGAAGAAATTAGGAACAAAAAATTTGCTATAGGCAATAAAGAGCCAAACCCTCTAACGGAGGACCTTCATCATGCAGTTACAAGGCTCTCCGCCGAGTTATATACCAAAGATGTCCATTTTCTGATGGAACTCATTCAGGTTATTGCTTCTATTCTCTAGAAAGTGTTTCTCTTTGAAGCATATGCCATTACATCTTTTTTCTGTTATATGTTTCTTTGTTTTTTGTTTCATTTTTTTGTTTTGTTTATTGCCTCTATTCTTTTAGAAGTTCTTTATCTTTGAAGCAAATACATATAGATACTTCTTTCCTTTTTTCCCATTTTCTCTTGTGTTGCTGCAGAATTCAGAGGATAATGCTTACCCAGATGGTGTACAGCCAACCCTCGAGTTTGTGCTAACTAAAAGAGACGTAACCAGGACTGGTGCTCCGTCAACTTTAATGGTTTTTAACAATGAAGTTGGATTTTCAAGGAAAAACATGGACTCTCTTTGTAGTGTGGGCAAGTCCACGAAGAAAGGAAAGAGACACCTGGGGTTTATTGGAGAAAAAGGTACTAATAATTTCCATTATTTCCTGAAAAACGTATTAGTAACTAATTCTAATTTATTACTTGATTGTTTCTCGTATGGTGGTTGATTATTTAACCATATGGTAACTAATGTTTAATTATGATCAGCTTTCCTAGAGACACATGGATGATGATTTTGTTTCCCTTTGTACAGGGATTGGATTCAAAAGTGTGTTTCTTGTGAGTATGCATCCTCACATTTTTAGCAATGGATACCAGGTCAAGTTTAGTGAAGCACCCAACCAGGATTGTGGTATTGGGTATATAGTTCCTGAATGGATCGAGGAAGATGCTATTGTTTCAGATGTATGTGATATATATGGGGTCAATAACATCTTACCAACAACAACAATAATTCTTCCTCTGAAACCAGAAAAGGTGGAAGCTGTGAAAAAACAACTGTCAGAGCTGCATCCTGAGCTTCTCCTATTCTTAAGCAAGATCAAAAGATTATCTGTGCGTGGTAGCAGTAATGATCCCAAAGAAGCTAAAAATGTCTCGGCCATTTTTATATCCAGTGAGACCCATCAAACAGCCTTGCCATCTGATAGAGCTAATTCATGTGTGGTGAATCTCTCTGCAAAGGAAAAGTTGGAAGCAACTGAAGAGACATGTCAGTATTTCATGTGGAGACAGGCATTTGAGGTGAAGCCTGAGAGCAAGGTTAGTACGAGGAATGATGCTGAGGAGTGGAGTATCTCGCTTGCTTTCCCTTTCGGGAAGCGACTAAAAAGAGGAACATCATCCATTGGCATCTTTGCTTTCTTGCCTACAGCAATGGTTACAAACTTCCCTTTTATAATTCAGGCTGACTTCATACTTGCTTCGTCACGAGAAGCCATATTACTAGACAACAAATGGAACATGGGGATTCTTGGATGCGTCCCTGCGGGATTTTTCAATGCCTTTACCTTTTGTGTGCGCTCTCCTTTGTCTTCTGTGACTCAAGCATTTGAGTTCTTGCCTGCTCAGGCTTCATCAATTGCAGAGCTAAATAGTCTGAGAGAATCTATCAAAATTATGGTGCAAAAGGCAAGGATCATCCCTTGTGAATTGTTCTGTGGTAAAAGGTATTCTTGCAAACCTCATTCTGCCATTAGGATCGATAAAAAGTTTCGGGAGCTCCTTAGAGATGTCCAGAACGAAGATATTTCTTTGAAAGGTATGCTCTCATTGAAGAAGCTTCCTTTGCATTCTTCTCTGGACCTTGAAAAGTATAATGAAGTTCTGGATTATCTTGGCGTGGCATCTAATAGTGAAAGTGAAAAATGGTATGCACAATGTATCCGGACCTGCAATTTTATTTTGCAAGCTTCAGAGGATTCTTATCTGAAATTACTCTGTTTCATTTCTAATATGAGTCCTACTTCTTTCTCCACCAACTTTAAAATTGTACCTTTCCTGAAATATGTCAGTGTGGAAGGGGAGGTGAAGTTGCATCATTGTTCAACTTTCAAAAAGATCCGGTATTCTGCAGCAGACGATTGTCATGCATGGCTTACTAAATGGAATAAGCAGTTTGGCTGCCCTGGTGGGAGGCACTTTCTGCCATCTTCCACGCAGAAAGCTCTTATAAGCCATGAGAGAACTGCATTTCTTCGTTCTTGGCTTTCAGCTAATGCAGATTGGAAGTCCTGTACAGTATATGACTATGCTTTGGAAGTAATTCGTGTTGTAACTAGCAGAGATGATCCAGAAATTGCTATAGGTTGTGCTCAGTTCATATATCACTCTCATTCCAAAGGGTTCATCGCTGAGCCCCAACTCCATTATTTATGTGAAATTATGCCAATTGTTGATGGCTCTGGGTGTCTCCAAAAGGAAAGGTCAGTAACTCTTGTACCTGCATCTTGCAGCAAATGGGCAACATTGTTTGGACCTATTAATCCCTTCTTGGAACAGAATTATATTGACATAGGAGAGGCTTATGCTAAAAGCTATCAATTCGATGGAGAAGATACCCCTGGAAAAGAGCTGCTTGACTTCCTAGTTAAGAATCTTAAAGCTAAGGATTTGCCGCAGCTGTGGCCTCCGGACATGGTGTTATCACTGAGATCTTGTGTGACCTGTGAAGAGGCTTTTCTAATTCTTGACTGGATCAGGTTTCTCAGAATTAGTGGTTTATCCATTCCGCAAAAGTTTATTCAAAGCATTCGAGATCAAAGATGGATGAAAACCTATTCGGGCTTAAGTTGTCCCAGTCAATCTGTTCTTCCAGATACAACAGGGAAAATTGTCTTTGAGATGATGAAGAGTGTTCTTCGTGACTTCTTCATACTGGACCAGGAGTTCTATACGGATCGCTTAATTTCATATGTAGATGAGTTAAAATATCTTGGTGTAAGATTTGGATTTGATGATCTTCAAAGACTTCTTGCTGATCGTTTCAAGTCTCTTACTTCTTCTAGCTTGAGCAAGGGGTACTTTTACTCATTGTTAATGTTTGTTAGCATCTCAACAGAAAAAAATATGCTTGATGAGGAATGGTTGGATGCAATTAAGGCATGCAAGTGGCTGCGGACTTCTCAAGGTTATAGGGCTCCAAGAGAAAGTGTTTTCCTGCAATCAGAAACAGAGGTTGAAGCTGTTCTGAAAATTACAAATCTCCCTGTTGTGGATGAATCTTTTTATGGAAGTAAGCTTAGCACGTATTCCTCTGAACTCATTATACTTGGTGTTACATTGAATATGGAGAGCGTTTATGATTTGATTGCTCAAAGTTTAACATTCCCTGCTGATGCGGATTCCATAACTGGTAACTGTGGCTTACTGATATTGAGGTGCATCAGACACATAGGCTCTTCAGAAAGTGCATTCATTAGTAGTGTAATTGAACAGCCATGGCTGAAAACTAACTTTGGTGTTGAATGCTCTCCGAAATGTATCCTTCGTGATGAGGAATGGGATTCTCTATTCAACATAGTTGATGTTCCTATCATTGATGAAGGTTTCTATGGAAGTGAAATAAGGTCTTTTACCGCTGAGATGAAGGCAATTGGAGTGGCTGTTGATTCTGACCGTGCATTTCAATTGATAATGGCTCAATTTAAATTGCTTTCATCTTCTAATCGCTTGACTCCTGCCAACATAATTTCTCTGCTAATCTGTATCAGAGAAATTATCCAAAAGAGGCCTTCACGAGTGCCGGAGTTGCGTAACTCCTTGTCAGGGGAGATGTGGTTGAAAACCCGTCATGGTTATAGAGCTCCAAGTGACTCAATTCTGTTTAGTTCAAAATGGGCTACTGTATCAATGTTTGTTGATCTTCCTTTTATTGAAGATTCCTTTTATAGTATTGGCATATATGAGTACATAGATGAGCTTAAAGTTCTCGGAGTTGTAATTGATTTCACAGAAGGAGCCGTTTTTGTGGCTAGAAGTCTTAAACAGCCAGTAGTTTCAAGTCTTATCACTAGAGACAGTGCAATCTCATTGCTCGAGTGCATAAAGTGTTTGATGTCTGAGTGTGGTGACCAGAATGCATTTGCCAGTTTGCTGGACAACTTAAAAGGGAGTAAATGGTTGAAGACCATATTTGGGTACAGAAACCCTGAACAGTGCATTTTGTTCGATCCAGCTTGGGAAGGTATACTACAAAGGACCGATGTTCCTAGCCTTGACCAAAGGGATTATAATACTGATTTTTCTTTGTTCAAGAATCAGTTGAGAGTCATTGGTGTGAAGGTGGATCCAGGTGAAGTTTGTTCTCTTCTTCTTGAGATTCTTTCATCGAAAACAGAAACATCCTGTATAGCGAGGATATATAGTTTTCTGAGTAACTTCCACTTGCATCAGGAAGTACCGGTTAAGTCTAACTCTCAAGTGTGGATTCCAAGCCAAAACGGTGCAGGCGGAGGGGAATGGATCGGTTCTCACCTTTGTGTGCTTTATGACACGTACCGATTATTTGCCTCTAGCTTGTATGCTCTTCAAGATTATTATAGCAAGGAGCTATTGCCTATGTTTTCTTCAATTTTTGGGGTTGCAGAATTTCCTTCTACTGATGATTACATGAAGCTGTGGAATGATTGGGTTTTGCGAGGTAATAGCCTGACTGCTGTTGAATGCTTCTCCTTCTTTGGTTTTGTTCTTGACAACTGGAATCCGTCTACCTGTGAGACTCTCAAGAAAAATTTGACCAAATTACCTGCGACCTCTTGTTCAAGTGAGGGAATTTCTTTGGTGAGCAGAGAAGAGGTTTTTTTACCAGATGACTTGCAATTAAAAAGGATATTTGACAATCTTGGAGTTCCTTTGTTCACATGGCTTCCAAGGCATAGGAGCATATCCCCTGTCTCTCCTTGGAGACTTAATGAAGTTTATAGTTCTATTGGAGTAAGAAAGATCTCGGAGTCGGTTGAGCAAGAGATGCATATCCCACTGCTTCTGAATTATCAATCCAAGATGTTCCTTGACTCAAGAAACGGTTTGTTTCAAGAGGGTCTTCTGAAAATTATATTGGCTTTTCTGGCTGGTCCTATGATGAGCATGTCAGCAAGCAAGAGACACAAAGCTGCAAAGTCTCTACTTAAGCTCTCAGTTTTAGAGACTGATAAAGCTATTCAAGTCAATTATCTACTTCGTCTGTGTCGTAGGTCGAGAATACTGGAAGCACAAAGGGAAAAAATGGTTCTCTGGGATCAGAATTCTCATAGGCTTCTTCTGGATAGATCAGGTTTTGAAGATCGGAAAACCAATTTTGAATTTGTGTCTTCTTTTGCTCAAGAAATTTCCGAAGGACTGTTACCCAAAGGGCCGATGGATGCCATATATAATTTGAGCAAGCTTTTACAAATTGGTTTCATGTTTGAGTTCAAGGAGGATGCAGTTGATCTATTGCTCATCAAAGAAAATTTAGAACTTCTCATTGAAGATATCGAGTTCCTTAAGGCTGAATTTGGAAAGCGAACACATCCAAGGTCAGAGCAATTAGGCCCTCTCACACCAATCCCTTCCAGTAAGAAGCGATGCCAATGATTGGTCGCTTTTTTACTTTTGTTCATAATAACATGTGTAATTAGGACTGAAATTTCTAACTCATGCATGCATTTTGTAGACTTGTGCTTGGACCTGTAATTTCAGCTCTTTTATAGTAGTATGTTCTGCTCAAGAAACCTGTTGGCAGTTGCTATGGTATATTATGCATACTGCCAGCCGCCATTTTGTAAATATAATGAAGTCTGTTTACAAATAATAATGACACTTCTCTTCTGTAGGTGTATTTTCTTCCCTTTTCGTTTCTGGTTTGATCAGATTTTCTTTTCTTTGTCTTTGTCTTGGCACTTACTAGTTGGATATTCTCTTTCTTTCTCGCTTTCTTCTGGGCGTTAACAATGTTTATTGACACTCATTCTCGATTTTGGAGGGCAACAATAACCCCGGTTTTAAAGTGGGCCTTAGAGAAGAAGTGCAGTGTAGGATTGCTTCTTTTTTTTTACACCAAAAAAACAAGTGATTAATGGGCCTTCTTTAATGGTGCCCTAAACGTGAAGAAATTTGCATCGTGCACAAAGCAAATTGTTCTTCTGCTTAGCACGTATACAATCTTCTCCTCTAAACGCATATGCTCTCCTTTCCCTGCATCGGTTTTTGAAGAACCATATATGGCTACCCTTGGTAGCTTTGATGCTAGCAAAACTGAAGAAGCAAGACTTCCCGTATCAGAGATAAGGACCCTTTAGAAGTTTTATGGTGGCAAAAAAAAAAAATGAAACCAATCCTTTGATTGAAGATCTTCACGATGTTGTCACCGGCCTCTCTGCTGAGCTTTACACCAAAGATATCCACTTTCTCATGGAAATTATTCAGGTACGTATTTCTTTTCTTAAAAGTTGATTGCATATTCTAGGATGTGAAGCGTACCTCTTTATTTCCCTTATAATTTTGTGATGCATAGAATGCAGAAGATAGTGAATCTGAAGAAGGCGCCTACTCTGCAGCCGAAGGAAATGGGTTGAAGGGGTGTTGTCAGAAGAATAGCTTGCAAATTTAGCCTAAATATGTAAGTGCCATCATACATATTCATATGTCCGTCTATCTATATTCTAGATTTGACAGCAATGTTTTCTGAACTTAATCATTTTATTCTTTAATTTGTCATCAGAGTTAGAGCAACTAATTCTGCCAGTTCAAAATTGAAAACCCAGAACAATTCTTCTTTTTTTTAGTTTCCCACCCGATATCCACCGATATCCAGAACAGATTCTCGTTGACATAAGCTGTAGCTTGCATTGTAGGAATTTGGGCTGCAGTATGTAAAAGCTACATCTGTTATAATTCAGTTAAGCTTGATTTATACATTTCTCAAGTGAGCCTAAATCCCCTGCTTGGACTGGTCCTTAGAATTGGTGGTCATGACCTTGGACTCGACGCCCGTTATGCTGGTGATAGAAGTTTTTTGTGTATTTGGGCCTTACTATGGTGGATAGGTATATTTAGTTGTAATTCTTACCTTGTTTAGGCAATATTATTTTCATATTTCCACTTTCGCAACTGAACAGAGGATATAAGAACTTCACCATTGTGGCTATGGAAAGCAAATTAATTTTTTTCAAACAACGAAAAATAAGGATGCATGGATTACAAAATCCAACTTAGGGTTATCATTGCCCCTAACATGAGTCACACTAAAGAAGAGAATCTTGGTATTTTACTCTTTAGTATACCCTGTGTTTCCTTCGTTTTCTATCACTCCATTGCAATTTGGAACTGAAACTCTTATAATTCCTTATCAACTTTGTCATGAGTCAAATAAGTAGAAAGAACAGACATAACATACATAATAAATATCTTGAAACATTGGAAAGATGTTCCTATTTAAGTCATTACAAACTCTGTACAAATACCTTCGCTATACGGTCAAAAAGTCATCTGATGCATGTGTATGTAGCCTTGTTAGGAATTAATCAGAGATTAAGTGATCATCCGCAAGAGATAGAATTACAGCTGTGTAAAATGGACCACTGATGAACTGATGCAAGTCCAAACTTCTGTTCTGTCCAGAAATTAGTATGTAATTTGTACATGTTATTTCCTCATTTGACGCATAGGTATGTCTTTTCTGTAGTATTTTTGTCATGTAGAGTGAACTTTTATGTTCCCTTTTGTTGATTATTAGCCATAAAGAGAAAGTTTAGCATGATTGTCGTTCACCACTCACCAGAGTCTGTCATTTACTTTGGTGAGACGTTCTTCGACTATATTGGTCTATGCTCTCTTGATGTCTTTGTCACCGATGTACCCTTTAAAGTTTAAACGGCGAGCTGATTGCTGAAATAAAGGACTGGTTGTCGTTAAAAATGGCCTTTTTAAGTATGGGTTCATCTAACTCGCAGTGAGCCTATACATACAGGCTAACGCAATGTAGTGCCACCTAATAGTGTTGTCCACGGACATTAATTAGCCAATCAATCCCCTTATTTCTTGTATTATCTTTCACATCTCTCCCTTTTAAATTGTGAGGTAGAGGAAGGAAACTGAACAGTTTAAAGGCGTCTATTGATCTTCTGATATGCAATCAATTCAGCAGAAAATGAACTCTGGGATCCTGGGTGTTCAATAAACATTCTTGTTTGTTTTCAAGTCCTACCATGCACCTTACCTAAGATTAAATGTAGGCAGAAATCTCATTATTTTACTTGAAAAATGGCCTGATTGTGAAAAGAGGAAGAAAACAAATATGTGATCAGAAAAAGAAAAGAACAGCTTGTGTTCATTCTGTTTCAGCATATATCATATATAATATAAAATAATTTTTACTTTTTCTGCCTGTCAAACAGGGAAATGAGAGTAGGGCCTGAAGAAGAAAAAGTTGGCTTGAGCTGTATCAAGGAACATGATTGTCAAAAGAAGATTGATTTTTTTCCAAGGTGTAGGTCCATTCAAGCTTGGAAATGTGCAAGAAAGAGAAGATTAAGGGTGACCTACTAAATTGACCTTGTCCATGTGCACGGCACATTTTGGAAAGAAAACCCCCTCTCTTTCCTTGTTATATTTGGTAAGAATACATTGGGTAAAACTCGAAAACCTCCTTAAATCATCCTTAAATCACCTATAAAGATATTTTGGTCCCTCTTATTTCTCTTATTTCAAATTGTAACTTTAGGCCCTTGTACCGTTACTTTGACTGTCTTGCTCTGTTAGTCAAAAACAAGAGATGGACCCATTTTCGATTTCTAACCTTTTGAGTAAAAAAAGGAATAAAACTCCGTTCGTCTCTCAAGTCCTCTCTACAACAATCCCTAACCATCCCTTCCTCGGGCATCACCGTTGGCTATTGCTCTACTCGTTTGCACTGCAAAAGCTTCTATTTTCCTCTCTTCCTTTCACCCCATTCTTTCACTTTATTATAGTTTATTTTTTCTCTAAAACCATGCTTCCTTCTCTTGGATTTTAATGTATTCAAAACCATTGTTCCAAGTACTCCAAGGCATAATTCAGCTCGAGAATCTGGCAAGGCATAATATGGTAACTTTAAACTAGTTTCATCTAGCGGCGGTGTTGCAAGGTTGCAAATAGTAAACCAAAAATAAAAAATAGAGAGTAGAATATATTAGTATGTGTTTTCAATTTCTAGGGAATCTTTCTCTCAATTATGAGAAATAGAGAAAACAGTAGCCCACACTAGGAATTTTCATTTTTCATGATTATATGCCTGTTTTGCATTTTTGGTTCCCTCCCAACCATCAGCTGAAAGTGAAAAAGTTTCCCATCCCCATTGTTTGCAATTTACTTTGGGTATTTTAAATTTCTTTCATCACGTTGTGGGAAATTTCATGTAAATAAATCATCATTTCATTTACCAAAAGAAAATGTTTAAAGAAAAAAATAAGTTGATCGATGCCACGAGTTGAAAATGGTGACAGAAGGGTGGTTACTGGTTAGGATTTAGGTGTTCCTTTAGAGAGAAGGTGGGCAAGACATGAGAAAGAGTTTCAGACGAAGGGAAAATCCATCAGGCATCAATACATTATTTGGACTAACGTTGTAGAGGTCAAAGTAACAGTGTAAGGGTCAAAAGTTATGTTTTGACGTAAGAGGGGCCAAAATGTACTTATAGGATGACTTTATCGGATGACTTGAAATTGAAGGGGGGTTTTAGATTTTATCGGTATACATTATTATTCTTAGCTTTCCTTTTGCTGGGTAGGAAGGTCGGATTTGCAATTTTTCCTTCAAGGCAATACATTTCCTGTCTCCTTAATAATTCAACATGTATAATAAGGAAATTGTTATATAGTAGTTTGTTAAACATTGAGCAATAAAATCCCGCATTGTTAATAGAAAAGCTCGAAGAGTTTTTTATAAGCATCTATCTTTAATTAAATGGGTGTTTGGCTTAATTTTTTGAAAGGCTTCTCTATTCTATAAGTTGAAGTTATGCGTTTGGGTGTATGACTTTTAAATTTTGAATTTATTTTTTTAGCTTTCAGCCAATACTACAAATTAAAATTTTCTCCAAAATCATTTTTTGAGCTTGTGCAAGTGGTTGACTTTTTTTATTGAAACTTTTCATATACCTTAAATACCTTTATGTTTTTTTCGGTCTAACAAAATAACCCTATTATTCACTTTTCACTTTTTTTTTCACTTTTACCTATAGTTATTTTATTTTAAAATTTATAATTTAGATTTTTAATATTATTATATTTTATTTGAATGTGTATTAAATTTATCTATTCATAATTTCTATTTGTAATATATATATATATATATATATATAAAAGAATTTCAATTGGTTGAAAATTTGTACATAATTTTTTTTAAAAATGATTTGAAAATAATCTATAGATTAAAAAATATTTTTTTATCATTTGTATTACTATTATACTATATATTTATAATAGTTAACATGTATTAAATAATATATATAATATATAATAGTTATATATATATATAATAGTTAACATGTAAAATGTAATAAATTTTTTTAAGTATTTAAACAAAGAGAGAAAAAAGTCATTTTTTTTGTAATTTGAACATTTCATAACAGTTTTATAATATTACTATCAAATAACTTTTTACATCTTACAGCATTACTATATTGAATATACCAAACGCTATTTTAACTTTTCTAAATAGTACTTATAGAACAATTCTACTACAAACAACACTTTTGCTATAAGCTCCAGTCGAGCCAAATAGACCCTAAGAGTATCTTATGATATCATATGGGTTATGGCTCAACGCATTAGTTAGCCCAATTTTATTATATGTCAAAAATGGACACTTGGATTACTTCAAAAAATGACTTAATTTTTTTTCTAAGTCTTGAGGAAGAAGAGTTAGCTATCAATATAAATTAAAGTTATAGATTAAATTGAACATGTTTCACTTAAGATAAATTGTTTTTTAATAGTTATCTCCTTAAATTGATAACTTTTCTTTTTCTATATAAAGAGGATTTTGTTATTCGATTAATTAATTTCATCTCTCTGAAAGCTATTCAATTTTATCGATTGTTTTCAAGAAACTTTATCATATCCTTGATGTAACTTATTTTAAATTGTAAAGTAATCTTACACTAAAGAAAATCAATTACATCTCAAAACTTTTATTTTATTCTTTTAATTCCAAAAATTTAATTTCATTTAATCTCTTTGATGCATATATATAATGTTGCTATACAGTTTGAGTTTAATTTACTGTAATTATATATATACTCCATGAATTGTCCGTAAATTCCTATTTCAATTCCCATTTCGGTGTGGATGAATATGGGTTTTCTTCCTACTAATTTCAATGCCATGGCCGTGTACTACTAATTTCGTAATGCTAACGTAGAGAGAAAAAAAAAACCACCGAACCTAAAAAATCATTACGTGGCCTTTATTACTAGGGCAGTGAAGGAATTTCACTTCTTAGCAATTAAGTCAAGTCTCGATGTCAAGAAAAGTAGAAAACCTTAAAATCTAATCTTCATGCATGCAGAGATTCTCTGTCACATCCAACTTTTCAAAAAGTCATTGAGAGAAATGTTTATAGGCAGTTGCTTGGACACTCTCTTGAACACTCTCTCAACTGAAAGGCCACGTCATTATTATTCTTTTCAAGCTTAAAGCCGGTTTCGGGTTACCCATTTTTTATTTTAGTCGTTTGCTCGTCCATTCTTAGTCACGCTGGTCTGTAATGTATTTTTCCTGGCGGCTCATGCCGTAGGCGAACGTTAATTCATTTCATCTGGTGCAGTAAATTGAGCGTCATGAAATTTTGATTTCTTAATTTTCATAGCTAAGAATCCTCAAACTTTAAAGAGAAACTCTTAGTAGTAGACGATTAAAGTCACATTTTAAAAGTTCAAGTTCTATGTCAAGAGTCAAGACTATATCCTTGACCAGTGACCACAGACTGTTTTATCTCAATTGTCTGCGAGCTAGACACAGAGTCAGTTAGGTTATATTTGGTACATAAAAATATTTTCTATTTTCATTTTTTAAAAGTACAAAAAAATTACCATCTAAAATATGTATAATTTATAAGAATGTATGCATGTTTTAAAAAATGAAAATGAAAATGGATCTAAAATTCAGAATAAATTCTTTTTAATCTCATTTCTAGGTCTATTTTCAATTTTATTTTCTAAAACATGCATACATTTCCTCTCACAACATATATTTTATATGATAATTTCTTTATATTTTTTAAAAAATAAAAACAAAAAATATTTTCTCATACCAAACATAGCCTTCATTTCCCTCCGCCCTCGAAGTACCTTTGGTTTGCCCGAATCTCTTTCTAACCTTCAAACTTTTTGAGGCACTAACAAGTTAACTACCCATTCTCGCATAACCAAGGGCATGGAATTTCTGTAACTAATTCTGCTTTTTCTTACCTAATAATTTGTTTTATGAAAGCACATTCTGTGTAACTATTTTGTTGGTTTTGATTTCTGTAATAGTCATTAATAGGAGGCAATCTACAGAAGTGTTTGGTGTAATGCGTATTTGAGTTCATTCCTCAACTTCAAGTGTAGAATTTTTGTTTCCTCTCCTTCCCCAGAGCATGGACAGGTTCTTGGGTCTGCGATATTTAATATGTAACGTACTGAAGCTTAGTTTTTCAGCGGGAAAATTTTCACCCAAAGTTCACATTGATTCTCTTCAAAAATGGGATCATCTGAAGAAGATATTTGCGGGAGTTTTATGAGTTATTGCAAAGATGAAAGCTTGCAGTTTCTTATCTGTTGAGTGTCTCCATTATGTCATTTTCTTGTGGGGTTAAAAAGTTTTAGTAGCAATTTCGATCATTGTCTTGGTCCTTCGACTTTAGACAGTACCAATAATTTTCTTTGTTAGTGTAAACAAACAATTCAACAAGTACGAAGTGGTTTCAAGCGGTGAGAGAACCGATTATTCTGAGTTGCCGGTTTTAAGTTTGAAGAGGATAATGATGTGGCCTTTTAATTTAGCGAGTGTTCAAGAGAGAGTGTCGGAGCAAGTGCCCCTAGCATTTCTCCAAAGTAGATTACTTTGGCTAAAGTAGCATTTCTCCTAAAGGCTCAGGCTAGGGAGTAGATTACTTTTTCTCTCTGTTTTACACATTGCGCATTGCACATTGCACTTTCGCTCTTTCAGCAGGGTTTCGCTCCTTTGATCTTGTTACTGCTAGCTAGGTTGATGAGTTAAAAGGGATTCTTCTCAGCATCTTGGCTACAAAATAGAGAAATGGAAGGGGTTGCTACTTCAGCGTCAGTTGCCGCAAAGCAACATGTGGAAGAAATTAGGAGAAAAAAATTTGCTATAGGCAATAAACACCCGAACCCGTTGACCGAGGACCTTCATCATGCTGTTACAAGGCTCTCGGCGGAGTTATACACCAAAGATGTCCATTTTCTGATGGAGCTCATTCAGGTTATTGCTTCTATTCTCCAGAAAGTGTTTACCTTTGAAGCGTATGCAATTATATCTCTTTGCTAGTATTTGTTTTTTGTTTTTTTGCTTCATTTTTGTCTTGTTTATCAATCAGGTTGTTGCCTCTATTCTTTTGGAAGGTCTTTATATTTGAAGCAAATTAATATACATACTTCTTTCCTTTTTTTTTTCCGTTTTCTCCCGTGTTGCTGCAGAATTCTGAGGATAATGCTTACCCAGATGGTATACAGCCAACCCTCGAGTTTGTGCTAACTAACAGAGACGTAACCAGGACTGGTGCTCCATCAACTTTGTTGGTTTTTAACAATGAAGTTGGATTTTCAAGGAAAAACATGGACTCTATTTGTAGTGTGGGCAGGTCCACGAAGAAAGGAAAGAGACACCTGGGGTTTATTGGAGAGAAAGGTACTAATAATTTCAATTTTTTCCTGAAAAACGTATTAGTAACTAATTCTAATTTATTTCTTGATTGTTGCATGTATGGTGGTTGATTGTTTAACCATATGGTAACTAATGTTTAATTATGATCAGCTTTTATAAAGACACATGGATGATGATTTTGTTTCCCTTTGTACAGGGATTGGATTCAAAAGTGTGTTTCTTGTGAGTATGCATCCTCACATTTTTAGCAATGGATATCAGATCAAGTTTAGTGAAGCACCCAACCAGGATTGTGGTATTGGGTACATAGTTCCTGCATGGGTTGAGAAAGATGCTATTGTTTCAGATGTATGTGATATATATGGGGTCAATAAGATCTTACCAACAACGACAATAATTCTTCCTTTGAAACCTGAGAAGGTGGAAGCTGTGAAAAGACAACTGTCAGAGCTGCATCCTGAGCTTCTCCTATTCCTAAGCAAGATCAAAAGATTATCTGTGCGTGGCAGCGGTAATGATCCGAAAGAAGCTGAAAATGTCTCGGCCATTTTTGTATCTAGCGAGACCCCTCAAACAGCCTTACCATGTGATAGAGCTAATTCATGTGTGGTTAATCTCTCTGCAAAGGAGAGGTTGGAAGCAACAGAAGAGACATGCCAGTATTTCATGTGGAGACAGGCATTCCAGGTGAAGCCTGGGGGCAAGGTTAGTACGAGGAATGATGTTAAGGACTGGATTATCTCGCTTGCTTTCCCTTTTGGGAAGCGACTAAAAAGAGGAACGTCATCTATTGGCGTCTTTGCTTTCTTGCCCACAGCAATGGTCACAAACTTCCCTTTCATAATTCAGTCTGATTTCATACTTGCTTCGTCACGAGAAACCATATTACTAGACAACAAATGGAACATGGGAATTCTTGGATGCGTCCCTGCTGCATTTTTCAATGCCTTTTCCTTTCGTGTGCGCTCTCCTTTGTCTTCTGTGACTCAAGCATTTGAGTTCTTGCCTGCTCAGGCTTCATCAATTCCAGAGCTAAATAGTCTGAGAGAATCTATCAAAATTATGGTGCAAAAGGCAACGATCATCCCTTGTGAATTGTTCTGTGGTAAAACGTATTCTTGCAAACCTCATTCTGCCATTAGGATCCATAAAAAGTTTCGGGAGCTCCTTAGAGATGTCCAGAACGAAGATATTTCTTTGAAAGGTATGCTTTCATTGAAGAAGCTTCCTTTGCATTCTTCTCTGGACCTTGAAAAGTATAATGAAGTTCTGGATTATCTTGGCGTGGCATCTAATTGTGAAAGTGAAAAATGGTATGCACAATGTATCCAGACCTGCAATTTTATTTTGCAAGCTTCAGAGGATTCTTATTTGAAATTACTCTGCTTTATTGCCAAGATGAACCCTACTTATTTCTCCAGCAACTTTAGAATTATACCTTTCCTCAAATATATGAGTGTGGAAGGGAAGGTGAAGTTGCATGCTTGTTCACCTTCCAAAAATGTCTGGTATGCTGTAGCAGATGATTATCATGCATGGCTTACTAAATGGAATAAGCGGTTTGGCTGCCCTGGTGGCATGTACTTTCTGCCATCTTCCACGCAAAAAGCTCTTATAAGACATGAGCGAAGTTCATTTCTTCGTTCCTGGCTTTCATCTAATGCAGGTTGGAAGTTTTGTACAGTATATGACTATGCTGTGGAAGTGTTTCATGTTCTAACTAGCAAAGATGAGCCAAAAATTGCTATAGAGTGTGCTCAGTTTATATATCATTCTTATTCCAAAGGGTTCATCGATGAGTCCCAACTCCATTATTTGTGTAAAATTATGCCAATTGTTGATGGCTCTGGGTGTTTCCGAAAGCAAAGGTCAGTAACTCTTGTACCTGCATCTTGCAGCAAATGGGCAACTTTGTTTGGACCTATTAATCCATTCTTGGAATGGAATTATATTGACATAGGAGAGGCTTATGCTAAAAGCTATCAATTCGATGGAAAAGATACCCCTGGGAAAGAGCTGCTTGACTTCCTAGTTAGGAATCTTAAAGCTAAGGACTTGCCACAGCTGTGGCCTCCAGACATGGTGTTACCACTGAGAGCTTGTGTGACTTGTGAAGAGGCTTTTCTAATTCTTGACTGGATCAGGTTTTTGAGGATTAGTAGTTTATCCATTCCTCAAAGGTTTCTTCAAAGCATTCGAGGTCAGCCATGGATGAAAACCTATTCGGGCTTAAGTTCTCCAAGGCAGTCTTTTCTTCTAGATACAAGAGGGAAAGCTGTCTTCGAGATGATGAAGAGTGTTGTTCATGGCTTCTTCATACTGGACCAGGAGTTCTATACAGATCGCTTAATTTCATATGTGGATGAGCTGAAATATCTTGGTGTAAGAGTTGGATTTGATGGTCTTCAAAGACTTCTTGCTAATCGTTTCAAGTCTCTAACTTCTTCTGGCTTGAGCAAGGAGTACACTTACTCATTGTTAATGTTTATTAGCATCTCAAGAGAAAAGAAGATGCTTGATGAGGAATGGTTGGATACAATTAGAGGAGGCAAATGGCTGCGGACTTCTAAAGGTTATAGGGCTCCAAATGAAAGTGTTTTCCTGCAATCAGAAACAGAGGTTGAAGTTGTTCAGAAAATTACAAGTCTCCCTGTTGTGGATGAATCTTTTTATGGAAGTAAGCTTAGCACGTTTTCCTTTGAACTCAGTATACTTGGTATTATGTTGAATATGGAGAGTGTTTATGATTTGATTGCCCAAAATTTAACATTCCCTGCTGATGTGGATTCCATAACTGGAAATTGCGGCTTAATGATATTAAGGTGCATCAGACACATGGGCTCTACAGAAAGTGCATTCATTGATAGTATAATTGAACAGCGTTGGCTGAAAACTAACTCTGGTGTGGAGCGCCCTCTGAAATGTATCCTTCGTGATGAGGAATGGGATTCTCTATTCAACATAGTTGATGTTCCTATTATCGACGCAGGTTTCTATGGAAGTGAAATAAGGTCTTTCATCACTGAGATGAAGGCAATTGGGGTGGCTGTTGATTTTGACCGTGCATTTCAATTGATAATGGCTCAATTTAAATTGCTTTCATCTTCTAATCGCTTGACTCCTGCCAACATAATTTCTCTGCTAATCTGTATCAGAGAAATTATCCAAAAGAGGCCTTCACGAGTGCCGGAGTTGCGTAACTCCTTGTCAGGGGAGATGTGGTTGAAAACCCGTCATGGTTATAGAGCTCCAAGTGACTCAATTCTGTTTAGTTCAAAATGGGCTACTGTATCAATGTTTGTTGATCTTCCTTTTATTGAAGATTCCTTTTATAGTATTGGCATATATGAGTACATAGATGAGCTTAAAGTTCTCGGAGTTGTAATTGATTTCACAGAAGGAGCCGTTTTTGTGGCTAGAGGTCTTAAACAGCCAGTAGTTTCAAGTCTTATCACTAGAGACAGTGCAATCTCATTGCTCGAGTGCATAAAGTGTTTGATGTCTGAGTGTGGTGACCAGAATGCATTTGCCAGTTTGCTGGACAACTTAAAAAGGAGTAAATGGTTGAAGACCATATTTGGGTACAGAAACCCTGAACAGTGCATTTTGTTCGATCCAGCTTGGGAAGGTATACTACAAAGGACCGATGTTCCTAGCCTTGATCAAAGGGATTATAATACTGATTTTTCTTTGTTCAAGAATCAGTTGAGAGTCATTGGTGTGAAGGTGGATCCTGGTGAGGTTTGTTCTCTTCTTCTTGAGATTCTTTCATCGACAACAGAAACATCCTGTATAGCAAGGATATATAGTTTTCTGAGTAACTTCCACTTGCATCAGGAAGTACCGGTTAAGTCTAACTCTCAAGTGTGGATTCCAAGCCAAGACGGTGCAGGTGGAGGGGAATGGATCGGTTCTCACCTTTGTGTGCTTTATGACACGTACCGATTATTTGGCTCTAGCTTGTATGCTCTTCAAGATTATTATAGCAAGGAGCTATTGCCTATGTTTTCTTCAATTTTTGGGGTTGCAGAATTTCCTTCTACTGATGATTACATGAAGCTGTGGAATGATTGGGTTTTGCGAGGTAATAGCCTGACTGCTATTGAGTGCTACTCTTTCTTTGGTTTTGTTCTTGACAACTGGAATCCGTCTACCTGTGAGACTCTCAAGAAAAATTTGACCAAATTACCTGCGACCTCTTGTTCAAGTGAGGGAATTTCTTTGGTGAGCAGAGAAGAGGTTTTTTTACCAGATGACTTGCAATTAAAAAGGATATTTGACAATCTTGGAGTTCCTTTGTTCACATGGCTTCCAAGGCATAGGAGCATATCCCCTGTCTCTCCTTGGAGACTTAATGAAGTTTATAGTTCTATTGGAGTAAGAAAGATCTCGGAGTCGGTTGAGCAAGAGATGCATATCCCACTGCTTCTGAATTATCAATCCAAGATGTTCCTTGACTCAAGAAACGGTTTGTTTCAAGAGGGTCTTCTGAAAATTATATTGGCTTTTCTGGCTGGTCCTATGACGAGGATGTCAGCAAGCAAGAGACACAAAGCTGCAAAGTCTCTACTTAAGCTCTCAGTTTTAGAGACTGATAAAGCTATTCAAGTCAATTATCTACTTCGTCTGTGTCGTAGGTCGAGAATACTGGAAGCACAAAGGGAAAAAATGGTTCTCTGGGATCAGAATTCTCATAGGCTTCTTCTGGATAGATCAGGTTTTGAAGATCGGAAAACCAATTTTGAATTTGTGTCTTCTTTTGCTCAAGAAATTTCCGAAGGACTGTTACCCAAAGGGCCGATAGATGCCATATATAATTTGAGCAAGCTTTTACAAATTGGTTTCATGTTTGAGTTCAAGGAGGATGCAGTTGATCTATTGCTCATCAAAGAAAATTTAGAACTTCTCATTGAAGATATCGAGTTCCTTAAGGCTGAATTTGGAAAGCGAACACATCCAAGGTCAGAGCAATTAGGTCCTCTCACACCAATCCCTTCTAGTAAGAAGCGATGCCAATGATTGGTCGCTTTTTTACTTTTGTTCATAATAACATGTGTAATTAGGACTGAAATTTCTAACTCATCCATGCATTTTGTAGACTTGTGCTTGGACCTGTAATTTCAGCTCTTTTATAGTAGTATGTTCTGCTCAAGAAACCCGTTGGCAGTTGCTATGGTATATTATGCATACTGCCAGCCGCCATTTTGTCCGTAAATATAATGAAGTCTATTTACAAATAATAATGACACTTCTCTTCTGTAGGTGTATTTTCTTCCCTTTTCGTTTCTTGTTTGATCAGATTTTCTTTTCTTTGTCTTTGTCTGGCACTTACTAGTTGGATATTCTCTTTCTTTCTCGCTTTCTTCTGGGCGTTGACAATGTTTATTGATGCTCATTCTCGATTTTGGAGGGCAACAATAACCCCGGTTTTAAAGTGGGCCTTAGAGAAGAAGTGCAGTGTAGGTTTGCTGCTTGATCTATACCAAAAAAACAAGTGATTAATGGGCCTTCTTTAATGGTGCCCTAAACGTGAGAAATTTGCATCGTGCACAAAGCAAATTGTTCTTCTGCTTAGCACGTATACAATCTTCTCCTCTAAACGCATACGCTCTCGTTTCCCTGCATCAGTTTTTGAAGAACCATATATGGCTACCCTTGGTAGCTTTGATGCTAGCAAAACTGAAGAAGCAAGACTACCCGTATCAGAGATAAGGACCCTTCAGAAGTTTTATAGTGGCAAACAAAAATGAAACCAATCCTTTGATTGAAGGCCTTCACCATGTTGTCACCGTCTCTCTGCTGAGCTTTACACCAAAGATATCCACCTTCTGATGGAACTTATTCTGGTACGTATTTCTTTTCTTAAAAGTTGATGCCATATTCTAAGATGTGAAGCGTACCTCTTTATTTCCCTTATAATTTTGTGATGCATAGAATGCAGAAGATAGTGAATATGAAGAAGCGTACTCTGCAGCCGAAGGAAATGGGTTGAAGGGGTGTTGTCACAAGAATAGCTCGCAAATTTAGCCTAAATATGTAAGTGCCATCATACATATTCATATGTCCGTCTATCTGAATTCTAGATTTGACAGCAATGTTTTCTGAACTTAATCATTTTATTCTTTAATTTGTCATCAGAGTTAGAGCAACTAATTCTGCCAGTTCAAAATTGAAAACCCAGAACAGATTCTTTTTGACATAAGCTGTAGCTTGCATTGTAGGAATTTGGGCTGCAGTATGTGAAAGCTGCATCTGTTATAATTCAGTTAAGCTTGATTTATACATTTCTCAAGTGAGCCTAAATCCCCTGCTTGGACTGGTCCTTAGAATTGGTGGTCATGACCTTGGACTCGAGGCCCGATATGCTGGTGATAGAAGGTTTTTGTGTATTTGGGCCTCACGATGGTGGATAGGTATATTTAGTTTTAATTCTTACCTTGTTTAGGCAATATTATTTTCATATTTCCACTTTCGCAACTGAACAGAAGATATAAGAACTTCACCATCGGGGCTATGGAAAGCAAATTATTTTTTTTTAATACAAACAAAATAAGGATGCATGGATTACAAAATCCATCTTAGGGTTATCATTGCCCCTAACATGAGTCACACTAAAGAAGAGAATCTTGGTCTTTTACTCTTTAGTATACCGTGTTTCCTTCATTTTCTATCACTCCATTGCAATTTGAAACTGAAACTCTTATAATTCCTTATCAACTGTGTCATGAGTCAATAAGTAGAAAGAACAGACATAACATACGTAATAAATATCTTGAAACATTGGAAAGGTGTTCCAATTTAAGTCATTACAAACTCTGTACAAATACATTCGCTATACGGTCAAACAGTCATCTGATGCATGTATGTAGCCTAGTTAGGAATTAATCAGAGATTAAATGATCATCCGCAAGAGATAGAATTACAGCTGTGTAAAATGGACCACTGATGAACTGATGCAAGTCCAAACTTCTGTTCTGTCCAGAAATTAGTGTGTAATTTGTACATGTTATTCCTCATTTGACGCATAGGTATGTCTTTTCTGTAGTATTTTTGTCATGTAGAGTGAACTTTTGTGTTCCCTTTTGTTGATTGCTAGCCATAAAGACAAAGTTTAGCATGATTCTCGTTCACCAAGTGTGTCATTTACTTTGGTGAGACGTTCTTCGACCATATTGGTCTATGCTCCCTTGATGTCTTTTTCACCAATGTACCCTTTAAAGTTTAAACAGCGAGCTGATTGTTGAAATAGTGGACTGGTTGTCGATAATAATGGCCTTTTTAAGTACGGATTCATCTAACTTGCAGTGAGCCTATACATAAAGGCTAACGTAATGCACTACAACCTAATAGTGTTGTCCACGGACATTAATTAGCCGATCAATCCCCTTATTTCTTGTATTATTTTTCACATCTCTCCCGTTTAAATTGTGAGGCAGAGGAAGGAAACTGAATAGTTTTAAAGGCGTCTACCCATCTACTGATATGCAATCAATTCAGCAGAAAATGAACTCTGGGATCCTGGGTGTTCAATAAACATTCTTGTTTGTTTTCAAGTCCTACCTTAAACCTTACCTAAGATTAAATGTACGGAGAAATCTCATTATTTTACGTGAAAAATGGTCTGATTGTGAAAAGAGGAAGAAAACAAATATGTGAACACAAAAAAAAAGAACAGCTTGTGTTCATTCTGTCTCAGGCTCTCAGCATATATCATATATAATATAAAATAATTTTTACTTTTTCTGCCTGTCAAACAGGGAAATGAGAGTAGAGCCTGGAGAAGAAAAAGTGGGCTTGAGCTGTATCAAGGAACATGATTGTCAAAGGAAGATTGATTTTTTTCCAAGGTGTAGGTCCATTCAAGCTTGGAAATGTGCAAGAAAGAGAAGATTAATGGTGACCTACTAAATTGACCTTGTCCATGTGCACATTTTGGAAAGAAAAAACCCCCTCTTCCCTTGTTACTTGGTAAGTATGAATACATTATTATTCTTCACTTTCTTTCTGCGGGGTGGGAAGGTCGGAATTGCAATTTTTCCTTCCAGGCAATACATTTCCTGTCTCCTTAATAATTCAACATATATAATAAGGAAATTTCATTCTGTCACGCAATCCCATACAAAATGAATTATACAATAACAAATATATCTACTAAGTTATTTTCATTAGATTTTTGCTCTGTTAGGGTTAAGTAGCATGTGCATATGTATATTTTTGGATCATGTTTCAAGCTGCTAGTATAGATTCCAGTGTTCTTACTTCTTCGGTTCCTCCCAGTTAACGTAACATCTGAGCTTTTGTTTAGAAATCCTGGAAAAGGTTAAAAAGATGTTAGAGATGGTTGGCTTTGCTGCTGCCTTCAAATATGGCTGCAATGCATTATCTGTCATGCACTAACGAATGAAACTATATTAGTATAGCCAGCAATTAATAAGGTCAAAGCGAGGTTTGATGGGGCACCTTGGCCTCTTTGGGCTTTGGCCACTCATCGCATCTGTCTCCCAATGCACTGCATCTTCACTGTTGGTATTTAAATGCTTACCTTGTTCTGTATTGTGTTTGTATATACAGTCTCTGGTTGATTTGTGGCTTGAGCAGGAATGCAAAAGGCAGGCAGGCAGTCTGGTTTTGGGGTAAAAATTATGGAGAGCATCGCTGAATTTGGTCACCTAACAAAGAAGGAAGTTCCTTTGAATCGTTCCAATATGTATATTCCCGGTTTCTAGAATTCTGATGCTCCTATTCAGCTGCGTGGGAGTAATTCCCTATGTACCCATCATTATCAAATAATAAATGGATTTGACCTTTGTTTCTCAGATTCAACGCATCATTTCACCCGTTTCTCTATGATTTTTTTTCTCTAGGGTCTAGAGTCTTCGTTATTTTCTGCTTCAGTGAAGTACTATCAAATTTGTTCATACGTATTAATTACTACCAGACATTAACCTTTTATTATGGTTGCCTATGTTTGCGAAATTTCTTAAAATTTCCTAGAATAATATACTGCTTAGATATATATATATATATATATGTATTGATCGAGTGAGTTATCATTAGCTTGAAAAATCATCTGAAAAGTAACTTTTTGATGTCGCAATTTGTATACGCATGTAATATGCTTAGGAAGAACATAAATTTCATAAATTAATGTCACAATTTATGTGATGAGAAGCAAATCCATGAAAGTAATTCTCGAGATTTCTTTTTCTGGGTGAATGAGTTGTCTCATGTTGATTACCATTATTACTTCCTAGTTGAAATCTCAAATAAAAGTCAAAATTTTCATGTATCTAGTACTAAATCTTTTAATTTTATCAAATAAGGGTCAAATATTTTCAATTTGGACCAAATAAGGGCATCATAGAAAAACTATAAAAATTTAGTTTTAAAGTGATATAATTAAACAAAAAAAAAGTCGAAAAGAAGAAATAAAGTTTGATTTAAAGAAGAAAACCTTGTTTCCATTCAAAGACTTTAGACTATCAAGATTAATTATGGAAACATAATATGCCCATTACCCTTATTTGACCAAATTAGAAACGATGAATCCTTGATTGACCAAATTAAAAGGTTAAAAATCAAATTGAGACAATTTACGAACGTTGAGTCTTACATTGTTAAAATTAGAAGGGTTAATCTCAAATCAAGATTTTTGAAAAAGTTTTGGCCCTTAATTAAAATTTCAGCCTAATTTCCTTGATATACCATACCAGTTTAATTTGTAATAAAGAAAAATTTACCATCGTTATATATATTATTTAAAATTCTCAACAATTAGCAATATAATATTGCAAAATTATGAACAAGAATGACATATAATCCTGAATATGAGATTTTGGTTAATTCCATGTGCACATAATAATAATCATTTGTATTAATTATTAATTAGTACTATATAATGTATGTGAACGTAACGTTCCACTTATTAATGGCAAGAATTAAAGAATACATATAATTGGACTTGTGGTTCCAAGGAAAACAGCAGCCCCTTCATACATGTACTTAATTAAATTGATTACTATTAGTAGTAGTAATTTATTGCTTATTCTAGACTCAGACAGCCAAGTAGGAAGAAAACCCTAGTCTCCTGTTCCGGCATTTCCCAATTTTCTAGAATAAAATTTTTTATACCAAAGTCTTTCTTTATGCCATACCCCCTTTTTTAAAACCCACATATATGGATCTTCTCAGAAACATGTTTGTCCTCTCCCAGCCTTATTATTAATCTCTCTCTCTCTCTCCTATAATTCTTGCTTCAGTGGGAAGAGAGAGAAGCTCTCTCTCAAAAAGGAATACTAAGGATCAGAATTAAGCATGGGGAGAGCACCCTGCTGTGACAAAGCTAACGTCAAAAAAGGCCCATGGTCACCTGAAGAAGACGCCAAGCTCAAGGCATATATCGAGCAGCATGGTACTGGTGGAAACTGGATCGCTTTGCCTCAGAAAATTGGTAGATTAACATATACTATAATCAATCAATAATAATATGCTTTATTCTTCTTTTTTCTGTTTCATTTCCTTTGCTTTTTTCTCTTCAAGTTTATATAATATATATACTAATCAGATTATACAGATATAGTTCCCGAAGACTTTTTCCTTTGATTTCACGGGGTATATCTGATTCGATATGTAAGTGATTTTGTTTTTGTATGTTAGGCCTCAAGAGATGTGGGAAGAGTTGCCGCCTCAGATGGTTGAACTATCTGCGCCCAAACATCAAGCATGGAGGATTCTCTGAAGAGGAAGATAGAATTATCTGCGGCCTCTATATTAGTATTGGGAGCAGGTAAATTTGTGGTCCTAAACTGATACAGAAAGTTACCAAAAAAGAAACCCTATCGTTTGATTGGTTTGAAAACAAACAATTTTGTATATATCTAAGATAAGATAACGATCATTGTATGTACTTACCTATTATATAACATTGCATGATTAATATTACAGGTGGTCTATTATTGCTGCACAATTACCGGGGAGAACTGATAATGATATAAAGAACTATTGGAATACGAGGCTTAAGAAGAAGCTCCTTGGCAAGCAACGCAAAGAGCAACAGTCTCGTAGAGGAAACAACGGCTTAAAGCAAGAGATGAAGAGAGGGAATAGTGGAGATTCTTCCATGATTATTCCTGCTCATAGCAACCAAAGCCCTTACTGGCCAGAGCTGCCTGTAATAGCGGCGCCCATACTATATAGTGATGAACAAAGGATTGATAGCCAAGCCTCGATGAGAAGATTACTGATCAAGCTAGGAGGAAGGTTCTCTGATGATGATCATCATGTGGTTAATGATGGGTCGCCGACGACAACTCTTCATCATCATCAGTTTCCAAATGATTCGTTTACATCCCCTTCTCATCGGCAACTTTATGAGCAGACTGTCCATTTGCCCTCGTCTTCTTCTTCTCCCTTGGATGCCTTAAAGAATAATATTGGTAACCATGATCAGTTTGTGAACTCCCAGACCCAGTACACTCCTATAGAAGGAGCAAATCTCCACATGCTGCAAGGAGAAGGCATTACTTTTTCATCGGAGCTTCAGCAGGAAATGACATATAGCAACCCACAACAAAGACTAGATGGAATGGAGTTCTTGTATGGGGAAGAAATGGTCAATAATATCAGGGCTTTGAACTCTTGTGAAAGCCTTGGCTGGGGTGATACAAGCTCTCTGCAGGCGTGCCCTCCTGTTGCTTCAGAATATGGAGGCGTTCAACAAGGAATGCTGCAAGAATATTATGGTTTCAGTGAGTTGAGGTACTCAGGAGCACAATAGCATGCCGTAAATGGAATGTATTATCATTAGGTTCGAAGTAATAGGCAAGGGGCAGGTGTTGGAATCTTAAATAGAGAGAAAAACCCTAATAAAAATCTCGTTCGGTTAATTAATTATATGCTTACTCATCATCAATGTAGACTGTAATTTATCTGACTATTTTGGATCATCATATGAAAATTTTTTTTTCTTTTAATTACTGCTTGTTTCATATACTCATTTAATTTTCTTATGCTGATGATCATGAACTAGGGAACTTCAATATCTTATTTTGCCTAACTATGGTCAGGTAGCTCAATATATGATCAGAATCAGATGATTAACTGATGAATGGTATGCATTTTCTTAAACCTATAGATATATATTAGTTTCAGAAATATTAATATAGTTTGTCATATTGTAGTGAATTAGTCATCCAACAAATTAGAAAGGCACCCAGCATGCATGCTAGATTGCTTTAAACATGTTGGTTGTAGCTAGGAGCTAGGCTCTTGTTAATCAAGAATAAATTATATATAATCGGTCATAATTAATTAGCCAATCTGCAAAAAAGTTTAAAACGGCTACTGCTATATGTGAGGACTCTGATTGATTGTCTTGAGAAGCTCTTGTTTGCAACTTAATTGTGGTGATTGGAGAACTACACTTTTGCTTTGCTAATTAGATCACCATGGCTCCTACTTAAGTTCTAACAGCCTACATACAAATAGCATGTGTTGGATACTAAAATCATTAAAGGGAATTGTTGAAGAAATTAAAACAGTCCCCTCTATATATAAGCCACTGCTCTAGATTATTCTGTACTAATTAATAATACAGGATCTATATATCAAACAAATTAATTAACTTGTTCTTTATTTCCCATTATCTACTTGGGGTAGCTCTTTTATATATATATTCAAGTGTAATTCTTGTTTTTGTCTGCTGCAAATTAAAAATTAATGTGCACAAAGGTAATTAGTTGTTGAGGGAGAATTAGGAACACATAAGTGTATATATTAGCACGTGCAACCGTAACTCTTTCGACCAAGTACGTACGTAGGAAGGACATATGTTTGCCATTCTGATATTTGCTCAGGTGAAGTACTGTCGACATTTTTAGTTGACTTCATATCTGCACGTGTGCCGACTGATATGTGTAGTACTTCAATTTTCTTTGTTGGAGTAGAGATGTTGTTTTTGTTTCAGGTAACTGTGTGTGAACAAAAGCTTGTAGCCATCGATCTCTATATAAATCTGTAACCATTAATTAACTTGCCAATTCCTATGCAAAATCTTTCACTTTTGTCGGCAATTGGATCATGAAGCAGGCTAATAAATAAATGCGAAAATGAATGCCAGATAATTTGAACTCTGAATATAAGTTTGAAAGTTGAAGGAGGGGAATGGAATATGGATGACAGAAACAAATTAATGTTTCATATACTTTGATATTGAATATCTTTGAGAATAATGTAGAAAGGAAAACGATTAAGATTGGTGGATCTCTTCCTGAACATAATTAATTGGTCCGGTGCAATTAATATGCTGGACACCGATTTTCACCAAACTATATGATCATCTAACTATCAATTCCATCATGACTGGGTCGCATTTTGTTCATAGGCTGATTAAATGACCGTTTGATAGTTAACTTTCATTACATAGTTGGTTTCAATCAATATCAAAAGTCGAGAATTCCATTTCCTGGTGGCTGCTGTTCCTTTATCTAGCTGGTATCGTCAAATTCATCATGTAGTTTTCTCTCACAGCTCATCTCAACTAACCCTTATATATATATATATTCAAAAGAAATATTTATACATATAGATTTCAATGATCTTTTATAAGGGTTTAGTGATTTCCATGAAACCGATCCGATTGAGTCAATGAAGTTACAATCAGCTAATACTGCCGTGCTAGTATATGCTTAGACTCATGTCAATTTCTGGGGTATTTTTATAGTATTTTTTTCCCCCAAAATCAGAAAAACTCCAGCTTCTATATAGATTAGGTTAAGCTTATATAACTAGCAAGGTCAAAAGCTTTATATAATTATTATGTAATTTTATGGACTCGTCGTCTGTGGCTGACTATACTGTGTAAGTAAACTACTAATTGGTTACAGTTGTAAGTTGCAACCATATTGGGATCAAACAATGCCTTCCTTGTTGACAAATTTCTTGTTTGGTAAGCCATTGGTCATATGATCTGTTAAAATTGGTTGACAAATTCCAAAAACCCTACCTGTTCTTTGTCAAGCTATTCAAAATCCTTTGGCCCCATCTCCTAAACCAACTTTCCAACCCCAATTAGTACTTTAAATATACTGATAAATCATTTCAGCATTCAAGTCAATTGACATGAATCTGATATGGTCCTTCACCACATGTTTTTCACAAATATGCATATATCCTTCCTAGATTTCCAGCCTTTCCAAAGCTTGAGCCTTTGAATTACGCTTGAAATTAGTAGCTTTTCCAGGGTTTGCTGGCTTATTTGCTGGCCTTAAACTTAGATTTCTTTTATTATCATAGAGACCTGCAGACAGGAAGTGCCACAGCATGAAGCCAATAATTTCTGAAAACCAATAATATTTGATAACGATAAAAAAAAGGGGGTTTAATTTATAATTAATTTCAATCTGTAAAGCAATGGAAGAATATCCCGACGAAGAAGAAGCAGAACAGAAAAGTTCCAAAACAAGAAACCAAGATTTTTCAAAATTTGAGTTAAAAAATTGAGAGCCACATTCTGTCAAAATGGTGACGATAATAAAACAAAAGGCATCCGTGATTAAGGCCCTGTGCTTCGAAGACGTCCCCCCCAAGGTCCCTAAGCCAGGACAACAACCAAACGACGACTTCTTTTCCCCCTACTTTTTCATATTTTACTATCAATAATCTCGTTTTCAATTAATCAAATCCATAATTTTATACTAAGTAATAAGATTAGCAATATCTTTTGGTTTCATATAGCTAGTGATAATGACAGTCACTAACGTGGGAAAAATTCTATTGCTACAAATCTTGTCCTGCTTCGGTGCATTTAGACCTGCTGGCAGTCTTGGATTATAGCATCAAATATTCCAAGGAGAGAAGATAACCGTCGGAAGCATTTCATTCAGCATTGTCAAAAGTGGGATTGAGAGACGACGGTGATAGTTCTTCTTGGACTTTTACTTTGTCATTAATTGTTCATAATACAATATATAGCTTGTCAAAAGTGGCATTAATTGTGATTGGATTTATTTATTCATACAACATGTAGAGCTTTGTCCGCAATGTATAGGAGTAGCTAATTACTTCATAATACATGTTAATCCTAATTAAGTCCTAACAAGAGCTAGAGTACTCAAATTCTTGTACCTAGTGGGTTTGAGAGAGAGAGAGAGAGAGAGAGGGGAGGGGGTTGTGAGAGAGAGATAGATTTATGTATAGGAAAACAAAGTGATTACTCTTTTATAATGACTCCATTTGTCATTATTTGTCAGTACAAGCTTGCCTGCAACAGGTATAGTAGCTATCCCATCTTCCTTCATGAAGCTGGACTTAATTCTATATTCTTAGCATAACATGTAGTAGTATTATATAGGAAGAATTTTACTCATGATTCAGTTGATCAGTTTGAATAAATGAATATTTTTCCTATTTACTATGGACAAAATATCATTTGTTTTTTAATTATCGACAATCCTGATCTGTAAATGGTTCCAGCTGTTCTCATTTTTTTGAGTTTGGGAAAATATCCCAGTTAACATCAAGGGGATGTAGCTCAGATGGTAGAGCGCTCGCTTAGCATGCGAGAGGTACGGGGATCGATACCCCGCATCTCCATTCTCTACAAACCCTTTTTTTTTTTCGTCTTCCTCTTAATTTTCGAACCCAAAAAAAGCCCAATTAGAGCTAGTGATTTTTGGCTGAGATGCAGCCCAAAGGATTACATTTGGTCCACCTTCCATCCCGGGATCCACCCGGTAGACCCAAATTGTCCGAATTCTATCTAGCCCATCGACGCATCGTCTCTGCTAGACCTAGAGAGAGAGAAAAGATGAGAGAGAAGAAACCGATGGAGAGAAAGAAATCTCTGGTGACTCCGAGGAAAGGAAAGCATCCGCGTAACAATGGCGCTTTTGGGCTTCTCCGTATTGGCTCCAGCTCTTAACATTAAGGTGCTGCTTCAACTTTAGTTGCTTTAATTTATGTTATGCAAATTATTATCTGGAAAAACAGTAGCTTTAGATAGGTAAATAAATGGAGCTTTAAATCAACATAAAAAAGTAGTCTTTCTTGCGAGGCACAATCTTTTTTCTGTTTTAGAGTCTCTTTTGGAAGCTTAAAATAAGTTAACTCCTCGTACAGGTCAAGCAATTCGAACGCCAGCCTTCTTCTCAGCTCACTGGGATTTTGCAATCAAATGGCCATCGTCGAATCGCTCCGAGACATCGCATGAAAATAACCATGGCGCAGTTTGGCGACCCAAATAAGATTAATAAGATTAAGGAACAACTAAATATCGTCAAAGAAAGGTTGTGGGAGAATACCCCTGACTCTGTAAAAGATTTTCCTTGGGATAAGGCTGAAAACTTGCTGCTGCAGAGATTACTTTTAGTGGGAAAGAAGGCATTGAAGTTGTCACTTGTTACCATTTTTGTCGTTAGCTGTCTGTCTGATTTTATAAACTCTATATCTAGAAATCAAGAACTGATGATTCCATTTGGTCTCATTGCTGGGTGTTTGATGACCGATTTCCTGAAAGAGACATCCCGAGTAGCATTTCGCAGCTCCGAGGTATTAGCTGTTCCTTTTATGTCTGGTCTGTGCCTGTTATTTTGCCTGTGCATATTGTAATTATAATTTGTTGTTGAGCAGGAGGGAAAGGGCTTGAAATGGCATCTCGTGGCAATCGGTTGCTTCTTTGTCGTCGTTAAGTTTGTTTCTCGTTTTTTCGCAATACAAACTCGTGTATTTCTTTTGCATGTTGCAAATGGTGGATTGATGCAAGTTCTATGGCTATGGAGAAGTCTGCTGGAAGAAAGTGGAGATGAAGAAAGCAAGATGTTTTCCATGCAGAATATTGGATCATCAACAGCAGATGCAGATAGTTAGAGTTCTGTAGAGGGGATCTTGCTTGATTTATAATCCGTGAGTGTTTTTCAGAAAGTGCATTTACCCAATGAGATAATTTACCCTGTTGCAGACTGAAATATTCTGACTATACTCTGAACTAAACGGGGTAGGAAATTACATGCTTCTGTCGTCTGAGATGCACATCAGAGTTAAGAACGCACAGGGAAGGAAATTAGATTATTTACGTTAATAAATGAGGATTTGCTTAAAGAACTGCTATAACCCATTGTGGCCGACAAAACGAGAAATAATAAGACTTGTATAAAATAAAACTATAACGAAAATTCAAAATTGTATTTGTATACAAGAGATTGGTATACAAAGAAGTACGATTTTCTTCCCCCATTTCAATCATGCACATCAATGAGGTAGAACACTTGCCTTAACTGATTATTACACAAGGAAGAAAGGGAAAGAAGAAAGAAGAAAAGACCTGATTGAAACTGTAGAATGCACGCTATACGTGTCAAAGGGCTTTTTCTCTAATTATCTACCATGCCCCCAAAAGTGTAAGAGTCAAAAGAATGTTTTACATTGTAGAGCAGAAACTATCACCTACTATGTCCGGTTTCCAATGTCAATGTTTCTGAGCACTTGTTCTCAAGATGGGCAATTGGGCAATTGCGCATGATGATTTTAATGCATAGACTGTCATTTTCTGCACATGAGAATAACAGGAGAACGAACCACTTCACTTTGTACTTTCGTTTTTGGGCACAACCTCTTCACTTTGCACTAGGCCTTCTTTTTCCGCAGTGCAATTAATAGCCTGCTATTCATCTGATTTAGCTAGTTCGTTTCCTGAAAGTTTAGAAGTACAGTCCAATCAATAATCAATTCCTGGTTGATTCCAATAGAAGGAGCCACCAAGCACCAGAATAATCATACCTGGCTTCAGTGACTCCGGATCTCGGGAATTCTCATTATCTTCCTTGTCCCTCCTGCTGCTTCCAGCCGGGGAGGAGTCCTGAGAAACTAATGGGAACTGGCGGTAGGCTGAATGCAACTGATTATAAATATCATCTATCCTTCCCCACTGCTCGTCTTGTCGATCCATCTCGATAAGAACCTGCACAATCCAACCTTCAAGTCATACAAATGGCTGAGGAGTTTTGTGTGTGTGTGTGAGAGAGAGAGAGAGAGAGAGAGAGAGTGTTCTGATGCTTACCTGTGCAGGGCTCCTCTTAAAAACAGGGGAAAACCTCTGCCTACAGTACTCATTGAACAGAAGTGTGATAAATATTAGGGGAATCGTGAAACCAGAAGCAACTGGTGATCGCTTTATGCCAAAGACCCCAAGGGCAATAATTTGTGTCAAAACTAATGAGAAGATTGTTGTGTTGTGAACAATAGGCCAGAACTGTCCCCCACTTTCATATTTTGGTACGTATACATGGAGAATCTGAAAGAAGATTGAACATGAAATAAGATGATTATCAAAGAAACTAGACAGTCTTTTGTCTTAACAACTTGGCTATTTTCTATCTCCCAAAACATGGTTATACACTTCCCCTATACTGCCTCTTTACGAGTGTGAATGAAAAAGGTCCCTATAATGTGAATAGAATTGATAGTTCCTTATATAACAAGAAGCTTTGAAGGCAGTAACCTAACGGTTAAAAACGAATTCTACTATTATTTGATTGACAAAAGGCAAAAAGTGCATAGAACATTAATCAGACAAAACCACACCTGGTTACGGTAGACAAGGAAGGCGAGAAAGAAGTAAATGAGCACAAAGGGCAATATCAAGGGTGCCATGACAGAACAAGTGAAGCCAAGGAGTCCAAACAGAAGAAGCCGTGGAATTTCAGTATGGTAAGGGAAGGTTAGAGCACAATTGGATGGCTCTTCCTTAATTCTTAGTACAAATTTTCTGAAAGTGTTGTAAAGAAGAGCAAAAAGTTGTATTACTTCCCATGACAAGCTTGCCCACCCTGATGATAAAACATAAGTCGTGAAGAAGGTAGCCTGCAGATACTCAAGAACAACAACTATGGTTAGAGTAATCCTGAGTATTCAATTCATAGAAGCAACAGAAGCGATCTTATCCTTAAGTGAGTAGTGAGCCGACAAAAGTGACAACACAAAAAAGTTCTCCCATTTTTAAGACTGGTTGCAGTAAGATATTAGGTCTTGCCATGCAGGCTTGTCAAACCAAAGTTGGATATTCACTCATGGAAGATTAATTCCAAAAGTAGAGTCATAGAAAAAGCATGTCATGCATCTCTACTCTAAATGCATATAAAAATCTTCCATGAAGTTGGAAGAAGCAAGAATTTGTGAAAACCAACTAGTACAGAAAGAATTGAGAAAAGTTACCTGGGTTGGCACTGCTTTGGCAAGTTGCATAGGTATGTCTCTAACGCTGGAGAAAACACTCAATTGCCTGATTATTGATCCAGAAAGAACATTAACGAAGAAAACATTCCAGATTGTGAAGTACAAAACTTTAATGCATGCACTCCTTTTCCTCTCACTACGTGAAATATTTCCCTCCATTGTGGAAAAAAGCATCATGGTTGGTGGAACAGCATACAGAAATAACATCAGAATCACACTTGGTAGGTAACCCGTTACCAGCTGGTTCATGAACTTCCTGTACAGAAGAGAAACAGGATAGGTTAAAAAACAAGTTAAATCTGTTCCAGATACTCTCCAATAATCTCCAGATTTCCTCCTCCTCTATCTCCTTACATTCCGTGATACTTCCGTAAGCTCATCAGCATGATGTATTAAATGAAAGGATCAAATATAAGAGCAGACATAGTTCGCAATTACACGTGCATCAGTTGTGAAAGGAAAATATATTTCGGTTGATTAAACAGTGAATAAAGACAGATAAGGACCTCAACAACAACGCATCTTAATAGTTACCCCTCACTCTATATGTGCTAATACACAGCAAGACCCAGGGTGGGCTCAATGCAGTTCAATAACAATAACTGACTATGATGATTGTGTATGCCTTTTTATATATTTTTAATTGTCTGTTCAGAAGCTTCACTCCAGGTCTGTTCTCAGTGTTGCCACAAACTATTCCATCTTCAAAATTTAAGCTCTGATGCTCATGTCATAGAAATGCAAATAAAAATCCACCCATTCTAATTTCTATGTAATTTCTAAAACAAGATAATCCCAGCAGCAGTTCATTCGTGAACTCCTGATCTCCTCAAGGGAGTCAATATAAAATTGATGATTACATAGAAGGCGCTTAGAATGGTAGCAATAACAGTAGAAATAAGGTTTCAAGACTATTGATCTTTTCATGCATTGTCTCTGTATAAATGATTACGGGCTAACATGTTGCAATTTCCTTATCTTAATTTATTCCATCAGCCAATGGCCATGACTGTAATGCATAATCATAATAACATATTTGAAAATAGCAAGTTAACACCGCTTATAAAGTTTACAGAATACTCACTGTTTTAAAATTCCTCTAAGAAATGGAAATGTATGCGATAGCTGATCTAGTTGGGTCAAGCCTTGCACAAATGTAACTGGAACAAGAAACAGGAACATAAAGACAATAGCACCTAGAAGAGTTGCAATTTTACGAAGCCAAACTTGTTTGTACGGTATAGAGAGGTTAGACCAATAGACATCATGTGGCTCTGGGGCCAGTTGTGTCACCCATAACATAGGATTTGGTGATTGAAGAACTTGTGCAGCAACAACTGCAGCATAGCGAGTCCTGAAGAAAACAAAAGCAGCTGGACGTTCCTGTATCAAAAGCCAAAATAGTTGTATATCAAATGGCAATTTCCGTCAAAGCTTATAAGTTAGAGATCAAATTTGCTTTCAAACTTCAACATCCACATGAAGACAACCAGGCATAATAAGAATGAAACCATGTAGGGAGGAGAATCTCTGTAAGAAATCAAGAAGCTGACCAGGTAGTTAGGACTTAGGAAGGCAGCAACATTTTGAACAACAAGTGTACAGATAATATACAAGATACAAGGTCACTAACATATCTCCACAGTTTTATGATTCATCAGTTTCAGTGATTGCTGGCATTTTTGAAAACAGCAAGAATCTAATTGCTAAGAGTTACCGATACAATTCATTCATTCATCATTATCACCATCATCATCGCCAGTTAGAAAGGGAGGTACCTGATCTATAATTAAAATGAAATACCCACCACAGCAAAGGTTTAAAATGAGATCAATAAAATGTAAACATTACAAGAACAGGCACAAATAAATGTTAGCGTTAAATGAAAACGCCTTAAAGAGTGGCAAAGATCAGATCCATAACCACTAGTGTTCTGCGTTGCCAGGGGAAAACCTAGATCAAGATGAAGCATATGCTTATGGCACGTTAAAATAATCTAGAGGAGATATGAAAGCAAAACCACTTTGAATGAAAACAAGTTAACTTTTGGCAACAAAACACTAAAACAAGGCAAACCTAAATGATATATTACGTAAGCATACATAATATAAATTACAAGATTCAGCTTATTCCAAGATTTTCAACCTTTTCTCTTTGAGCTGGTTGCAAATCATCAACACTGGTTTTACTTTTAACACCTTCTCCTTCATTTTTGAGAATTTTAAAGGAATGTGTAGTTCCCCCACAAACACAACATGGCATAGAACTCCTCACACGCTGTGGCTCAATGGTTTTTAGCATTCTGTACATCTTCTCTGCATCCTTCTGCAAAGAAAGCATTGTTAGAGCATATACATACACTATAGACTCATAACATGGTATAAAACAAATAGAACGGTGTTTGTGTTTGTGTGTGTGTGTGCACTGTGCAGCAGAGTTTAGAACAACCATAGAAAAGATGAAATACAAGTTCATTTTTGAAAATTATTCAACTAATTTCAACTTAAAAATCCATAATGAGGACAACCAAATAAAACAGGGAAATCATAAAATTCAAATTACATGCAATGCACCCGCATCAATACATATCCTACTTTTTAAAGCGACAAAATAAATAAAGAAAACCTGAATGGTTAACAGCAGCAAGTCACAACTGTATAATAATGCTGAATAAACTCAAAGATATAAAGATTTAAAATCATGATCTCAAAATCAAATTGGCAAATATCAAGATTACCTATTAGACATAGTCTGCAATAGACAATTGTACTTTTTTTCTCTTTAATCTCTCAAATCATCCTATGAATCGTAAAACCAATTAAAAACCCATCTTCTAAGGTCTAGAGAACACAACCATAAAAAGGAAAAGGAGAGCAAACACTTTATTTTCATCAACCAAAGTACATCCACCTGAAACCAGAAGAATACTCAATTCATACATTAGATGTCAAGAAAATAGTTTAACAGCAGCACTAAAGACATAACCAGCTAAGCTAACAAAGAACTAAAGAAAATTTCAAAATTAAAATCTTTTGAATAACAAAATTCTTACTCTCAATTTATGTCATCAATAAAAGTCACTGCTGAGAGATGCGTACCATTAATTTATCAACCGCACCAGCATGATATACCATCTGGTGGGAGATGTAGCTTGCCGAATAATAAGTTGAAAAGAATTTTTCCACTGAATCACTGTAAGAATGATCTGGAGACCATGGGATGCCACGGACTAATACTGTGAAATGACTTGGATTGGGAGAAGATCCAGTAATATGTGCTAGCCTCATGTTAGTAATGCTTTTATACTCCTAGTGAAAATAAATAATCCTTTGAATAAGCACTAGAAGATATTTAAGAAGGCATCATACAAATAAAACTATATACGATTAAGAATTCATTTTGGATTGCACATCCTTACAAAGTAAAGTAGAACACAAGCTGAGCAGGATATGACGTATAATGCAAGACAATGGGTCCACAGCCTGAAAAATTTTGATACAAAAAGAAAAATAATCAATTAAAAAATTGCTTTTTCTCCAATGTATTTTACCACAAAACCACTTTGTTGACATGACCTGAGAATATCTTAGCTTGGGAAAGCAATACTCAATGAAACAGAAGTTTTTAAAATTTCACTGTTTTCTATACTTGAAATCAATTCTCGACTTTAGAACTCTCCCAAGAATCATATCAAGTGCACAAATAAAAGCTTATATCAAGCGCACAAATAAAAGCTTGTATTCTGCTCTTAGTGCAGAAGAAAATACTTAGATGAGATTTCTACAGGAAATCCCAAAACAAAAATAAAAACAGAACAACTCCAAAATTTCTTTCTGGTCAATCATGGCTTGACATGGCAGCATCAAGACAATAATTCACAAAAAAAAAAAAACAAAAGAAATTGTGCAACTATCTCGTCATGATAATGGTTCCAACAGATCATACCATTCTGAACCTTCTTTTACATTTCCAATTGTAAATACTTCAAGTGACTCTGCATGGATTTGCTTGTGCTTCATTTCTTGTCCATAATAATTTACCGGGAGCACAAGAAAAATGCAAATCATAGCAGCAATGATGAAAATCCGAATACTGTAAAGAACAGGGGGAAAATAGCAACGCAGTTAGAAACCTGCAAAAGCAAAGCAAGAACTGACCCAACCATAATTGAAATACTAAAGCAACTCAGAAGTTTCAGATACAATAATTGCAAGTTCAGACTTAGGGAGCAACTTAGAAGGAAAATTTTGCCAAGAAAACTGGAAGACTTCAACATTTTCCATCTGAATAGACTTAATCACCTGAAAACAACTATTCTCATGAAAACTACAGCATCCACACCACCAATAGCCAATATTTCTTCATCAGTTGCCCGCCAGGCCCTCATGATCCAGCTTGTAGAGGGCACAAATCTTTCAATGCAGAGAGGATCATTACGCTTTATAGGTTCAGAAACAAACCTCCTCGCGAAATACACACTTACATTGCCTGGTTGTTTTCTCAGAACGGAATACAACATCAGAAGCACAACACTTATAACTATATTAATTCCTGCAGAAGTTAATAGAGCACCAAAGTCCATCCCAGAGCACTATATCCTTTTTTTCAAGCTTTAAAACAATTGCTTTAGCCACGGAAGGACATCACATTACTTTCAATTTGCTCGAAACAGAGCAATGAATTCGGCTCAATTTGACACAGAACCGAGTGCTGCAAAATTGATACAGGACTTTATCATGTAACGGAAACCAAAATTTTAAAAAAATTATTTCATCGATGATATGCCAAAACAAAAGCTTCAATGAAAAATGAAGTGAAAACGCAAATGCTTAAATTAAAATGCAGACAAAAAGAATCAGCAAACTTCAAAGTTAAATATATAAACTCCTAAAATGACAGTTAGAACTATTTTTTAGTCTAATTTCCTTATTAGCAAAGCAATTATAAATCTAACTACCAATAAAATAAAATAAAATAACTGAATCTTTTTTATGCCTGATTAATTTTAGTACCTTTTTTTTCTCTTTCTTTGAATTCTGCTCCCAGTTCCGAATAAAACCCAAGAATTTTCCCAGAAAATTATACAAAATCAAAAAACATTAACATCAAATTTCAAGAATGAAACCCCAACAATTATTCCAACAAGGAAATTCATTAGAGATAACCAACCAAACAAAATAAACCAAACAAGATAAAGATTAATTGAACGTAAGTACCTGTGCAAGTATTAGAGCCAATAAAGAATAAGAACTCCAAAGGTTCCCAAACGCAAAGAGATTCTGACGCAAAATAATACGTTTGGAAAGTTGGAAACCAAACAGGGGAAAGTTTTGAGTCGTAATCTGAGCCTGTTTGTTACTTATACGCTAAATGCCACCTTTTTTCCTTCAATGTCACCCTTTTGCTTCTACTTGAAATAATAAATTAATAACAAAATAAGAAGAATTATAAAAAAGGAATAGATTCGACCAATTTGCAGAGAAAGAAATCAAGAACCCTAATTTAGAAAATTTATAAAAAGATTGGAATATCTTCCAAGGAATTTATTCAGAAAAAAAAAATTCTTCCCATAATAATCATAATCACACGCAAAAATTATTTTTATTTTGTCATTAATGTGAAAAGAAGGTGCAGTGAGTGCCAGGTGTAAATGATAAGTAATTAACAATCAATCAATGCGAAAAATAGGAATAGATTATGGGGGCAATGGTTTTTTTTTTTTTAATAGTGACGAAAGCGACACGTGGCGGATAATTAGGGGACAGCCCAAAATTTTTCTGAGATTGTGCTGCTGCTCAAGCAGAACCGCCTTAACTGTCCCTGTTAAGTCAGATTTCAGTTACCCTTTGTACTTGGCGCCTGTTTCTGGGTTTTGTTATTCTGCGTTGCCGTCTAATTTGTTACCATGGAGTCGAGGTCGGTGACGAATTAGGTTCGGTCGTTAAACTGTTAGCGTTCGTTGATTGATTTGGAAAGGAGGGGATTTAATTTAATTTAAAATAATCGTCATTTAAAATATTTTTAATAATGAACCATCAATTAAAATCAAGTTAATAATTTTACATTAATACATTGCATGCATCTTGCATCCACCAAGACAATGATTCATGTCTATTTCACATGTCTTTTTGCCTGATTTTCCCTTTTTCTCCTTTATGATTATGCCTAAATTACAACTTCTTTTTATCGTATGTATATATAAATAAATAAATATATATATATATTAATTTTTTTAGTTTTAATACTAATGAAAAATTAACGCATGGTAGTGTTAGTTTATTAACTACTTAAAAAGTTTATATTAAGATTTAAATCTTCCTTGCAATTTTTCAACTTATCCATAGACCACAGAGATATCATATGTTTTTAAATTGAAAATTCTTTGCCACGGGTCAATAATACATGCGATGAATCATGTGAGCCAAGATGTGGGCTGGGCCTAATTTAATACTTAATAGCTAACCAAACTAGGTGGGTTGCTTTCTGACTAATCAAATTGGATGGGTTGAAATGCAGAAGCCCAAATTAGGGCCCATTGGTTTATATGGGCAACGATTGTCCTTTTTGGTTTGTTTGAAGGCTAGGGCCTCCTAGGTGCAATGGTGTTGTAGAGTAATATTGCCATGCAATCATCTCATGGAACAATGGTTCGTTTGGTATCCTATAATCACATTGAGTTTCGACTTTCGATTGATTTGGAAAGAATAAAATCATCTCAAAATATATTGTAGATTAAAAATAATGATAATCCATTAAAAAATATACTAGTATAAGATAAACCTATTAATTGTTGTATAATCTAATATTTCAAATGATTGCCACAACGAGTAGTTCAAAGCACCTAAATATAAGAATTCAGTTTGAATATCTTTTTTCTATATATATATTAGCATTATATTTCATGATCACCAATTTTTTATTTTAATATATATTATTAAACTATATGTACAATAATTTTATGAAACAAACTAGAAATATTTTTGACGGTTTATATGCTAGTATCAATTATCCATCTTTTTTCCTTTTTCTTAACAAAAGTTTAAGGGGTGGTTTGGTTCGGGTAATCTGATATAACCTTAGGTTATGTGATTAGCTCCATTAAAGATAATCTATGCATATAACCTGAAAGATTACCAAATTGTATTTGGTTCAATATTTGTCAATGTTATATTAACCTGTTTGGTTGAAGATTATGTTTTTTGTCAAAATTGATATTTTACTATTATACCCTCACTTAAAGACTTGTAGTTTATTTCTTTTTTATATTCTGTACCCTATATTTTTCAAGTCTTTTTATTTCAACAATTATATATAACTAACAAAACAAGTTTATCTTCATTGAACTTAACAAAATAATATTTATTTGTTTCATTAAATTAAATTATGCCTAATTTACATAAGGAAAAAAATAAATATTATATACTTGAGCTTTGTGAAAAAATTAATTGGATAAGTCATATGCACAAAATATTATATATAATAATATTTTAATGATTATATAAGTTAAGTTTAATCATGTTTATGACAAAAAAATTATGTTTCTAGTTTAATTGAACTAACGTATATTTAAATAGTTTTTTTAGCCAAAATATATTTAAATAGTTTAATATTATATAAGTTAAGTTTAATAGTATGCTTCTTACAAAAAAAATCTTAAAAAGAATGTTACAATTTACCAATTACATTGGGTTATTGTGGTCTAACGGAATAAAATAGTGAGGGTAAACTAGGAAAAATTTTAAGATAATCTGATTATCTCATATTACCTAAGAATTTGTAGATTATCAGATAACCTGATTTTAAGGTTATATGCTGACATGACAATAATATGATATAACCTTAGTTATCTCATTATCTCGAACAAAACAAGAGTATATAAGATGATAAAGGCCAGATAACTGGAGTTATCCTAGATACCCCCAACCAAACGGCCCTTAAGAGTAAGAGAGATTACCTCATCTATAAGATCAAGGTAAATCGTCAATTTAGAATTGACGAACTTATTGAATTTTCACTTGCGGATTTTTTGAATTTACAAATTGTCTATCAATAGAGGGTTTGTTGTGGAGACTCAAACATGAGTGTCTTAACTCTAAATCCTTATCACTTTGGCTAATTCCTATTGCTAATTATCCATCTTTTAGTACAATTAGATTGGTATTAAAGTGTGACCACTTTTTGCTAAGTTTAATCATATTCTTTAGTACACTAATTTCCTTTTTCAAAAGATTTAATCATATGCTTTCCTTATCGTTGAAATTAAAACAATAAGAGAGATGGGGCCGATGGCGTACAACAATAAAGTCACAATTGGCTTTATTCGTGGAAACTAAACCCTTTTTTCCTTTTTCTTTTTTTCAAGTTTCAACTTTCATTTTTTGTAACACTCGAAAGGGGTTGTTGGATTTTCTATCTTAGAAAAGGAAACCTAAACTACTTTATAAATAATTGCTAGTATATATAAATAAAGACAATATATATGAATTGGACTACTTGACAATTTATAATGAAACTAAAAATTTGAAACAAAATAAACCTAACGTTCTTGTTCATCACGATCAGCTGACGATAATTTCCGAACCCAATACTTGCTGTTGATTAGCTTATTCCTTAATCTCGATATGTTATATTGGTGACTCTTTCCGATACCATTATTTTTAAAGCTCGAACGTTCGACGAAACCTTTGATTCGATGCATTGCAACTTGGAGTGTTTCTTGGGACATGTTGGCAAAGCAAACTCGGAACCACCCTGGTTCGGTGCAATGGCAAGATGCTCCAGGGGAGATATTCAAGCCAACCTCGCATAAAATCTTCTTCCAAAGCTCTGTCTCTGCATCCAATGTGTTGGAAGATAGGTGATGTCTCAGGTCAACCCAGCAAAACAAGCCTGCATTCCCTTTCAGACAATCGATTCCTGCCTTTTTGAGACCTGAAACCAGCATTTCTTTCCTCTTCTTAAGTCTCTTTTGGTTCTCCTTCATGTATTTACCGGTGAATTTCTTGTCCGCCAGCATGTTAGAGAGAAGGTACTGAGTTTGGGACGAAACGAGCCCGAAACTCGACATTTTGGTCGCTGCACTAACCACAGTTTCATTGTTGGAATAAATCATGCCAACACGAAATCCTGGCAAACCTAAGTCCTTGGAAAGACTGCAAACAATATGAATGCGGCTCCAAACATCGGCGTCTTCAAGGTTTCTGTCCATTGCAGCTTCTATAATGCTAATAAACCCCGGTGAGTCAAAGACTGTTCCTGAAAAAACTTCATCGCTTATGACATGAATGTTTTTGGCGATGGCGAAAGTAATGAGATGGTTTAGCTCCTCTCTAGCCATTGTTGTGCCTAGTGGATTAGAAGGATTCGTTATCAAAACCCCTTTAACTTTTAGATTAAGTTTTTGAGCTCTTTGGTAGGCTTCTTCCAGTGCAAACCTGGTGATCCTGAATCCGTTGGAGCTCGAGCAATGTACTGGAAGAATTTCTACTCCAGTTCTCCATTTAAGATCCCTATCAAACCTGCAACAAAGATAATAGAAGGAGCTAGATTAATATTAATTAGTAGAACTAATCAGTAACACTGATGTAGCATATATAGGAGAGGGGAGCTTAGAAACTTACCCAGGATAGTATGGTGTGGGAAGAAGAAGAGCTTCACCAGGATTCGCCAGGCAAAAGATTAAAGTCTCATTGGCAGAAGTTGCACCAGCCGCAAGTACCAGGTTTTTGGGATCAAATTTAACCTTGTTTCCTCTAATTTTTGCCATGTACTCGACCAATTCCTGTATTCAAGTAATCATATATACTTAATTACTTTCCGGTCAGGTTGAAATATAGAGAAATGCTTCTAATTTTTTATGTGCTAGAATTATATATAGTTACATTTTTGAAAGCGGGCAGCCCGTGGTAGTCCTGGAAGAGAGCCAGTTCCCTGAATACAGATTCTCCATCCTTCTTCAGACCCATGGCGTCTGGATTTTTCCTTAGCCATGATTCAACAAGGTCGAAAGAAAGCTGCAAAAACACACACATCGTTAAGTACAAGGATTACCATTTTTGAACTATATATGTCCGAAAAAAGAACTCGGAGTATTGATTGAAGCACGTTTGGATAATTTCCATTTTGATTTTAATTTTTCTAGGAAGCCTTTAGTTTTGTCACGTGGGCAACCACATGACAGAAGTAATGTGTGTAACATCAGTTGAGATTAAAGCAATTCAATTGACTGTTAGGCATCAACTCTTCCATGAAAAACAGAAAGTGTCACTGTCTCATTAAAGGTTATGAAAAAGAATGGAGAAATGGAGAAGAGGAAAGAAAAGCATAAGAAATGGTGGCATAGTAATTCTTTTTTTCACTTTTTTGGTACTGTGGAGAGTAGGAGATGTTTTGGTAAGCAAAACTTTATGTAACTTTTAGGTTATAAAAGGTAGCCGAGAGATGATCACCTGATTCTCTGCAAGGCCCATCTGAATGATTCCTGTTGGATTCACAACTTCATCAAAAGGATTTTTTTCATACACTTGCCACCCCAGGAAGTAGGAAGAATCCTGTCCATGAGAATTGCAGCTTGCCTTGCTAGACAACATCTTTACACCAACCTATATAGCTAGCTTTGCTAGATTTTGCTTGGCTGAAATAGTATTGCTTTTGGGTGACAAACTTTGTGGAGAAAAGAGAGAGGAAAGTTAGAAAGCAGGGCTTCTGCTTTAAGCTTTGAGACTTTTGAGGTAACTCTGCAAGGCAAGGGGAACGATATGGGCGCGCAATTTATAGGAGCTAGACACAAAGCCGACAATATGAATATATTTCAAAACTTAACGGTGCTGATCATTCTTTTGACCCGAAATATTCAGTGCTGTTGTTGTTGGGGCAGCTCAATTTTTGGAGGTTCTTTTTTTCTAATCCTTGTTTAATAATTTCCGTTTTCTAATGATTCTGATGTGCTAGCGTAAGTCATCAGTTTATCAAATCTATATCTAATAAGGTCCATGATTAGCCGAAATGTGTAGGAAAAACTGAAGGGGAAAATCTCCCCAGACCTCAATTAACTGATCATAAATCTCTCACTACTTAACCTCAACTTTTCTCCAGGAAAATCAATAGCTGCAAAAGTTTTTAGTAACAAAAATAAGCAAATAAATGAATAATGGCTGAATACACAAATTGGCTCATAAACTATACTTTTTTGGACATATTGGTCCCTAAATTTTTTTTTAGGATAATTGACCCCTCAAACTATTATTTTCGGACAATTAACCCCTCAAACTACTATTTTGAGACAATTAACTCCTCAAAACTATTATTTTGGGATAATTAACCCCTCAAACTTAATAATTTGGGACAATATAACCCTTAAGATTTCATGCAATATAACCCTTTGGGGGTTAATTGTCCAAAAATACAAGTTTGAGGGGTTAATTGTCTCAAATAAAAGTTTAAGGGCCAATTTATTTTTTTTTGTATAATTTGAGGGCCAATTTAGATATTCAGCCAATAAATAATCATTACACTTTCATGTTGAAAATTTGACCCGTTTGAGAATTATTCCTTGTGCAACCACTGCTAATAAAGATGGACAATAAGGAACTTTTCTTCATTAAAATCAATAGCTGCAAAAGTTTTTAGTGACAAAAATAAACAAACAAATAGATAATCATTGTCTTAATATCAACTTTCCCCTGAAGTATACTCATTTGGATACTTTGGTCCTTAAAGTTTTATCTTAGACACTTTATCCCTTATTCTTTTATTTTGGACACCCGTTGTCCCTTTTGTCGATGGAAGACAAACGGCATCATGACAATGCTAACATGGCATGGTACACGTCAGATGATTGTGCCATGTGGTATGATCCACATAGGATGGTGGTGCCATGTGGCATGATCCACGTAGGATTGTAGTGCCATGTGGCATGCATCAGCAAGTGCCATGTGGCACTATGCTGAAGTAGATAGTGCCACGTCAGCACCATCATGACACCGTTGATATTCCGTCGATGGAGGGAGGCAACGAGTGTATTAAATAAAAGATTAGGGGATAAAACATCTAACATAAAACTTTAAGGACTAAAGTGTCGAAATGATATACTTTAAGGAGGAAAGTGGGTATTAAGCCAATAATCATTACACTTTTTTTTTGAAAGGCAATAATCATTACACTTTTATGTTGAAAAATTGACCCCATTGAGAATTATTCCTTGTGCAACCACTGCTAATAAAGATGGACAATAAGGAAAATCATAACAAGAAAGACCTATCTAGCGCCTAACAGAGAGATTTGACCAATTCTTCTTTAACTAATTTTCCCGAATTCATATATAAACTACTCGTCAGTATTTAGAAATTAATATTTTGAGCTATATCTGGAGCCATAATTTAATAAATTCTTCATCCAACTTAATTATTTGTATTAAACCTATTTAGTATGGAAAATTTTGTAGAAGTTCAGTATACCGACATTCCTAGGCCATAAATATTTAAGTTGAAAGAGATAGCATCCTCGTGCTTAAGTGAGTCATTGACTTGAGATCAAGTTTTTATAGAGCCTTTGTTAAATCAGTGGAAGTCACTTTCCATTGAAATTCATGTTTTTAATTATTCACTATCGTGACTATCATCCAACAGAGTTACTGATAATATGATTTCGCAAAACTTGGGACTAATCCCACATTCCCACTATCCCTCCAATTCAACATGAGTCTACTTGGGATAGAAAAGTGTTAGATCGTGATCACATGAGAACCCAAAATGAAAAGATCAACAATTGTTGGTTGACATAGATAGCGGTCCTCTGTTTAGTAAAGGTGAGAGTACGAGTTTAATCTCTTAAAAACTCATTTGTTAATAGTACTTTACTTTTGAGTGACGCTCCCGATCGAAAAACAGATTATAGTCTTCAGCCAATGAAACATGCATGGGAATACCCTTTAATGAAGATTACATATACTAATTCATATATATTTAACTTTTCATTTCAAGTTGCTCGGCATTTCACGTGTTAGTTTTATATTAACATATGTAAAATTGTATTATTGTTTTGTAAAACTATGATTAAGACTTAAAGGGCTTTCATCTTAGACTAATCAGTGGAGCTTGTTAGTGCCGTAATTTTAATTGATAACACCTTCAAATCAAGAGTTAAGACTCGAGAGCAAGTATGGGAGGCAATGGCAGCTAGCTTCATTAATTATATATCAAAGAGCCAAGACAGAGGACAACTCTTATAAGAATTCAGGTGGTCCATGGATCATCATGGTGCATCAGCAGAAGTCCAAAGCCACGCTGTAATGCACAGAATTATGCAGGGTTAAAAGCTCTGATCATGGCTAATTGCCAGGTGGCAGAATTTAGATATGACAATTGTGGTCCAGGAATCACCTGATTGCTAACGTTTGAGAAAAATCCTTATAGAGAAGGTGGGACTTTCGGACCAGGGCTGTGACCTGGTCCACCTGATACTCTCAGACCTCCATTTCATGTCGGCCATCTTCTGTGTCTCCCTCCCCTTCCCTCCCCAGTTTTATAGCAGTATAAAAATATAAATGATCTGTTCAATTAATTGTGGAGAGGGAACAGAATTTACCTGATCTGATCTTCAGGAACCAGGATTATTAACAGCAAAAAATTTTTGATGTTGCAAACCAATCACATGGTCCCAATAATGTGAGTGTTTTTTTGGTCGTAAACATAAATTCTTCTGATCCTATTCATGAAATTATTATATTCCATCATGAATGATGTCATTATTACTCTGCTGTGATACTTAAAACTATTCAGACATTTTGATCGATGAAACAATGCTACAATGGTTTGTTTCTTGGTAGAATCGGGCTAATTTCACAATTGTATCCATATACCATACTCAAATATATATATATATATATATACAAATTAAGTTGACTTGGCATGAATTGACCAATAATTTTGTTCCATGTGGCATGAACCTGCCTAGTCAACAAACATGTCATCACACATGGCACAATATTATGGTTTGATTCTGCCACATCAACTGTGGGGTTAGCGGCTGATAGTTCCTGCAATGAGAAGCTACATTTAGCTTACAGGATGAAAGTTTCAAGTATATATCGAGAATGCTTCAACCACTTGAGCTAAATACTCCAATATATATTTATGTATCATATATTATAATTAATAAATTATAAATCAAATTAACTAAATAAAACCAACATAATATTAAGCTAAATCCACGAACAACAGGACTTAAACTAAGACTTAAAACGTCATTATCGATGTTATAAATAAAAAATGATGGATGCGTGTAGGATGTTCCTCTCACCTACAATAGCAAATAGTTATGTCAACATCTTTCCTACAAAAACTTATGTGGAAAAAGAAAATAGGGTCCATATGATGCCATGGCTACATGTTTGAGACGCTTATTCCTGACTATACCAAATATATCTCTTCCCTAAACAATATACTAAGGCAAGGAAATGAAATAAGATTAAAACAGGATCAAATTCAAAGCTGTGGGTGAGATTCAATGGCCTGATATTATTATATAATGATTCCTGCAAGACGAATTGAAGAGTGAGACTATTAATTTCTTCACCGTCTCGGGGAAATGCCGCGTTTTTGGTTTTGGAAGAGTGAGGAACAGCTAGCTAGTTAAGAGAGCAGTGCTTTTGCATGCAAAGGAAATTATTAAGAACTAAGATGCACGCAATTTCCCACTAATTTCATATTTGAGGTCTTAGTCTCTTAGATGTTAATGGATAGAGTATCGAATAGTAGTATATACTATAAAATTGATAAAGTAGGAGGCTCTGAAAGCAGGTCTGCTTGATGCATGCATGAGAGGATCTTCTGAAACAAAGACATTTGATCCTTTGGGAGGTAACTATCACAATGAGGTACCCTGAAAATGAAACCCTTAACGCGGTATCGGAAGCTTCATTTCCAAATTTAATTGGGCAAGTTGGGAATTTTTGAGTTTTTTGTCTTCGTCTTCGTTGACGACGACCCTAATTATCTTGTTTCTGATTAAGTGATAAAGTGGGGTAGTTCTTAAGGTTAATTAATTTGGGGTCAAAACTTATACTCAGGTGTCAGGTCTCAGAGTAGGGCAAAATTTTGAATCTTTGTGTTTTGGTTAATACCAATCACTCTATTATGTTATACTCTATTACGTGCGATGTCTATAATACAATGCATATTATTGGTAATAACAAAAACTTAAAAATAAAAAATAGAAAAATTAATTCAAAATTATTTGTTTTATTAGTCATTAAGTTATTTTCTTTTTAAGATAATTTATAGGTAATTTATTATAAAAGTAAAATTGATTTATTATCAATGACATTTTTGAAATATCTTAATTAGTTAATCACTATCAATGATATTTTTGAAATATATAAATTAGTTAAAAACTATCATCATTTAATAGATATAGTATAAAAATTCTAATATATATATATAACATTTAATTAAAGATAAATAAAGAGATTTAATTTAACTCAATAATAATAATGATATTTTTCTTAAATATGTCAGAAAAAATATTTTAGATAATTCAAAAGTTTTATAATATTCATATTTTTATATTATAAATTATAAATTAGAAATTAATCTCAATTGAAAACCTAAACTCATTGAAGTTTCTTGTCCATTCAGAGAAAAGAATAGAGTAATTATGTGCATCTTTTACGACCAAAACAACCATTCGACGGTGAGCTCTTTATGGGCAATATGTCCCATGTTACACTTTCACTGCACAAGTGGGATCTTTTTTTGTTTTTTTTTTCAATATAAAACACACTAGTATCTAGTAGTCATATTAAACTCCGTTTAATCTGAAATCTAAATCATATTATACTCTAAATAGAGAAAAACTCTTTAAAATTTATTTTTTCATTTACAATATTCAAATCTAAAATCTTATTTAAAAACATTAAACTCTTTTTATTTAACTCAACATGTTTGGTAATAAACCTATCCTTTTCTCCACTTAAGTCAACATAAAACTTTGGGCTAGCTAGCTACATATATAGTATTAATTAATTAGTTCAAACACTTGACAATTAGGGAAATTTGGTCTTAATTAATTGGATCAATAAAAGTGTAGAACTATACCCACTTCATGTATCAGCTTGAAAGTTCAATGGGACCATATGCCTATCCATAAGTACTGATGAAAATTTTTGGATAAGAAAGCACCCATATATGTGCATTTTCTGAAACAACCACTGGAACTCAACATCTCATCTTGGGGACTGTCTTTTCTTACTTTGAGGAGCATTATTTGCTTAGTACATGGCTGATGGGCCCCCTTTTTTGTTTTGGGAAGGACAAGACTCTATTAGCATATGCCACTTGTTTCTCCATTGACAAAATGCTAATGTCTTCCTTTCTCATCAAAGAGTACAAAAGGGCCATTTTAACAAGTAAAGCTATGAGGAACAAAAAGGGCATTCACAATTAAGAAAAATTTATTCCTTAAATGCAACTTTTGAATTGTTCAATTCTTAAATCAATATAAAAAATATCTTCATAGATATAAGATGAGTTTTATTTACTTTTTTTTTTTTGTCGAAAAAGGTAATGCAATTACTTAAAAGCAGGAAACAAGTCCCTTACATCGTTTGGGACGTAGTCCTTGTTTTACAGCCATTCGAGCTATCTTTAATATTACATACTCTAAGAAATAAGGTTCCCATTTGGTCAGCTAAAATGTCTAAATCCAAAAAAGGAGGACGATCATTATAAACAACAAAAGAGTCCTCCATAAAACAACTCGACTTTGCTAATTTGTCCGCACATTGACTAAGTATGTGTTCTAATTTGTAAATTCTGAACAGGTCCAAAAGGATCTACAATCACAAAAGAGAGAAAAATAAGCATGTTTCTCATTGAAGCAGTTGGTACTCAGACTGATGGCCAACTGAGAGTCAGATTCAATAACAATATCATAAAATCCTCTTTGCAGAGCAATTTGTAAACCATCCCTAATTGCCCATAACTCAGCAGCAGTGCTGGTTGTGAGTTTTATTTACTTTGCATATATACATATATGATATATCTATACGGTTCTAAGGCAGAAGAAAAGGATGTAATAATTGGATTCGGGGGGAGCTGGGCACGTGGGTTTGTAGTGAAATAAGGTTCATTTGATCATGTGGAAAACCCCAAAACACTAAGAACAAATTTGTTGCAAAGACTTTTATGGGACCCAGAAATGACCCTCTCGTCTTTCTCTGAAATTTGGGGTTGGTGACAGCCAACATGAAGCCCATTCTTTCTTGCTGCCTCATGGGTCACGCCCCCACCGCCTCACAGACATTTGCATGGACCATTTTGCGTCTTGCCCCTCAATAATGTGGACCCTTTGAATATCCCACTCTCTCTTTCTTTCTTCGCAAAACAGCAAAAATCCATGTCATCTGAGGCTGTGGACTTACATGGCTGATCAAAGCCAGACGCCCTGAGGAGCTGAAAGTTACATGTGCCAAACTGCTACGTGTAGAGAATGGTTGTACTTGTTCATGCAAGCTTATAATATCTTCCATAAATTGTTAGAGACTTTGACTTGAATAAGAGCTAAACAATTCTATCCAGAATTGCTTTGCAGTAATTGCAACATTGCAGCATTCGAGAACTTTGAACACTGCACATATGGTAGCATTAATGGATGGAACATGGAAGTCGTCGTCCCTCTTCCAAAACATAAACGTGGAAGCGTACACAGGCATGCGACAAACGTATCCATTTTTCAGCAATCTGGCAGTAAGAAATTTGAAAACTCTGCTGGTGCTGGAGTAGTATATGTATTGTAGTATAGCTATAGCTAGTCAGCTTTACTTTTTACGTTCATTCATTCCTGTTGCAATTACGATTAGGAGAAGTACTGCATGTGGTTGGAGGCCACAAAGTCAAAAAAGAGGCTGAACAAGATTCAGCACGAAAGCAGTTTTTGAGTTGTAAATATTTGACAGAGAGCCCCAAACTAAGCTGCTTTTTCTTTTAATTTCTTCGGGAAACTACGGAGCAATTTTATGCAACGATGGCGGCGTGCACAGTATCAAAATATTGATAAAATTTGCTGAGAAAAATGGTGAATTAGTGGTCGGTCGGTTCCCAAAATAGTAGTGAAGGTGAATCAAATTAAATTCTCGAGCCATGAAATCATGTGCAGGGACATGCAAAATTCTTCTGTCCGCCTCATGTGGAAAATTGAGTTAGAAACTTGGATTATAATTAAGCGTACGACATTGAACAAGTTGTTATAAAAGTGGACAAATGCAAGTTGTGCAAACTGTCTAAAATGTAAAAATCTGCAGGATGAATAGTACATATCACTATTGATGAATAGTGTATTGCAGAATGAATAGTGTACTACAGGATGAATAGTGTACTGCAGAATGAATAGTGTACTGCAAGAATGAATAGTGTACTGCAGAATGAATAGTGTACTACAAGATGAATAGTGTACTATAGAATGAATAATAATTATTTCGTCTATAAATTGAAGAATGAGAATGAAGAGAATATATATATATCTCTTCTAATCGTTTCTTCATTTTTCTCTTTCTCTCTTTCTCTCCTTTGTTCATACTTGCTTCTTGCTCAAATTTTAATTAACATACTTTTCACAACACGTTATCAACACGAGTGTTCTAAAGAGAAGCAATTTTGAAGTTTGCACGAGTGTTCTAAAGTGAAGCAAATTTAAAGTTTGGTAAGTTCTTAAAGTTTGATTCCATTATTTTATTTAATCTTTTTCTTTACACTAGATAATTTAAATTTTTATTGTGTAAAGATTTACTTCTAAATATTTTTGACACCAGAAGTTGTCAACCTAATTGAGACCATTTTTTTTCAGAATTATAGCAAATATTGAAAAGCCCAAATTCCAAATTTTGGATGTAAGTGGCAATAACTATTTGTCATGGTGTCTCGATATTGAACTGCATCTCTAAGGCCAAGGTCTTGCAGCTACCATTGGTGAAAATGGAAATGCTAATGATAAAGATAAGGCAAATGCTTTGATTTTTATCTGTTGGCATCTAAGTGATAGCCTAAAAGTTCAATATCTATCTGTCCGAGATCCCTTGATCTTATGGACAAGATTGAAAGAGCGGTATGATCATACCAAAACTGTCATCCTCCCTTAAGCACAATATGATTGGCAACATCTGAGGTTGCAGGATTTCAAGTCAGTGTCCGATTATAATTCGGCATTGTATGATATTGTATCACGGCTTGAACTTTGTGGTGTTAAGCTTACTGAGGTTGAGCTTTTAGAGAAAATATTCTCCACCTTTCATGCTTTGAATATTGTATTGCAACTGCAATACCAGCAACGCCAGTTTAAAACATATTCTGAATTGATCTCAGTCCTGTTGACTGCAGAACAAACAAATGAGTTGCTGCTCAAAAATCATGATTTAAGACCTGCTGGCTCTAAGGCATTTCCTGAAGCAAATGCCGGCTCAAGTAAGAATGTTGGCCGTCCTAGAGGCCGTGAGCGCAGGCATGGGAATTTTTTCCGTAAGGGTGGTGGGAGATTTAACCGTAATATAAATAACTCCCTACACAACCCTAAAGGTAAAAAGCCCATGAAGAAGCATGATGATAGTACCTGTCATCGTTGTGGAATGACTGGTCATTGGTCACGTACCTGTCATACGGCCAGACATTTGGTTGATCTATACCAAACATCCCAGAAAGAGAAAAGCAAGCATGTTGAGACCCATGCCATTGACCTAACTGAGACTGATGCTGAAGTCAATAAGGTTTTGGTCAATGAAAACTGTCATATTCTTGGCAATGAAAAACCTTTTGAGGTTTCTGATTTCTTTTTATAATGTTGATGAAAATAATAAGTCCCCATAAATAGATCCTGAGGGTTTTCATCTATGTTTTGCCATACCCTTGGATAATTATGTTACCAAGGAAGATATTAAATAAATATGGTCGTCAATAAAATCATGAGTTTTATTCCATATTTGTTGGTTTATATTTTGCATCATATTATTGATTTGTTAAATTTTATGAAACTTGACACCTGAAGTTGTCAAGATTAATGCAAATGGGACACATTGAGAAAAAGGAAGATATATGTTTGCTTGATAGTGCTACAACACATACTATACTTTGTGGCAAACACTTTTTCTCAAATGTGACATTGCGCAAGGCAAATGTTCAGACAATATCTGGTCCTGTTAATATTATAGATGGCTATGGGACTGCTACAGTTATTTTGCCAAATGGCACAACATTGTATCTTGAAGATGCATTGTTGAGCAGTAGATCAAAAAGAAATCTACTTAGCTACAAAGATGTACGCCGTAATGGGTACCATCTAGAAACAATTAATGAGCAAAATAAGGAATTTCTTTGCATCATTTCCTACAAGATGGGCCAGAAGACCATCCATGAGAAGCTGGAAGCTTCTAGTATGGGATTATATTGTGTCCCAATACGAGCTATAGAATCATATGCTACGATGCCCTGGAAACTAGTGAACCCTGATGTGTTCGGACTTTGGCATGATCGCCTTGGTCATCCAGGAGCTACAATGATGCGAAGAATCCTTAAAAATACTCGTGGACACCCTTTAAAAGATACAAAGGTGTTGTTGTCCAAAGATTACATTTGTGAATCTTGTTCACAAGGAAAGCTCATTACTAAACCTTTCATGACAAAGGTTGATTATGAATCCCCTTCATTCTTGCAAAGAATCCAGGGTGATATCTGTGGGCCGATTCAGCCTGCAAGTGGACCATTTAGATATTTCATGGTACTAGTGGACGCATCCTGCAGATGGTCCCATGTTTGCCTATTATCAATGCGCAACGTCGCTTTTGCACGTTTGCTTGCACAGATAATAAAGCTTCGAGCTCATTTCCCAGATTATCAAATTAAAAGCATAAGAATGGATAATGCTGGTGAATTCACATCAAAGAGTTTTGATGCTTATTACGCTTCATTAGGAATTGAAGTTGAACATCCGGTCCCACATGTTCATACTCAAAATGGATTAGCAGAATCCATGATTAAGCGCATTCAAATTATTGCTCGAACTTTGTTGATGAGGACAAAGCTCACATCCTCAGCGTGGGGTCATGCTGTTTTACATGCTGCATCTTTAATTAGATTGCGCCCCACTACTTCTCATTTATATTCTCCCCTTCAGTTAGTCTTGGGCCAGGAGCCAGACATTTCATATCTTCGCACCTTTGGTTGCGCGGTACAAGTGCCTGTAGCACCACCGCAAAGGACCAAAATGGGTCCCCAACGCCGTTTGGGCATTTATGTTGGGTTTGATTCACCGTCTATTATTCGGTTCCTTGAACCATTGACGGGTGATTTATTTACCGCTAGATTTACGGATTGTCATTTTGATGAGACAGTATTCCCATCACTTGGGATACCAAAAGCTTCCACATATGGAAAGTAGAAAAATGTCGAGATTTTCTCATGGAATGAGAAAAGTTTGTCTCATTTAGACCCAAGAACACCTGAATGTGAAAATGAGGTGCAACGATTGATCCATTTACAAGCTATTGCAAATCAAATGCCTGATGCATTTAATGAGACTGCTAAAGTTACAAAATCTCATATTCCAGCTGCGAATGTTCCAGCTAGGATAGATGTTCCTGTAGAACCACCCGAAATAGATCTAAATGGCCCGCGCCTGAAGCGTGGTAGGCCGATGGGATCAAAAGACACTGTTCCTCGAAAAAGAAGGGGGAGGAATTTAGAATCTGCTCCAGATGAGCTTATTAATCTTTCTCGAGGAAACCAAATTGCTCCTGAAGTGGCACAATATAATATTCAAAGAGAGCATATTGCCCCTGAAGTGGCACAAGTTCATGAGCATATTGCCCCTGAAGTGGTACAAACCCATGAAAAGATCACCAACCTTGGGAATACTGAAATTTTCATCAGTTATTGTAATGAGATATGGGATCGAAATGAGATAATCATCGATGATGCATTTGCTCTCTCAGTTGCTCATGAGATTATGAATGATGATTATGAACCTCGGTCCATAACCGAATGCCGTCATAGGCAAGATTGGCCTAAATGGGAGGAAGCAATCCAAGCTGAATTGACTTCCCTTGCCAAACGTAATGTTTTTGGGCTTATTACTAAAACCCCCGACAATGTAAAACCTGTTGGATACAAATGGGTCTTTGTCCGGAAACGAAATGAGAAAAACGAGATCGTGAGGTATAAAGCCCGACTCGTAGCCCAAGGTTTCTCGCAGAGGCCTGGGATAGATTATGATGAAACATATTCACCAGTAGTGGATATAGTTACCTTTCGTTTCCTTATAAGTTGGGTTGCCCAAGAAAATTTTGAAATACGTCTTATGGACGTTGTGACGGCATACTTATATGGTTCATTAGATTCCAATATCTATATGAAATTCCTGAAGGTTTCAAAATGCCTGAAGCATGCACTCCCCGCAACTTATTCTCAATAAAGTTGCAAAGATCTTTATATGGGTTAAAGCAATCCGGCCGCATGTGGTACCAATGTTTAAGTGAATACCTGACTAAGGAAGGGTACATAAATGATCCCATCTGCCCATGCGTGTTTATTAAAAGATCTGAAACCGGGTTTGCTATTATAGCAGTTTATGTCGACGACATGAATTTAATTGGGACTCCTGAAGAGTTATCTGAAACTGCTGAATCTTTGAAAAAGGAGTTTGAGGTTAAAGATTTGGGTAAAACCAAACTATGCCTTGGTCTAGAGCTTAAGCACAAAAAGAATGGAATACTTGTCCATCAGTCAGCATACACTGAAAGATTGCTTAGACGTTTTAACATGGACAAGGCTCACCTATTGAGCACCCCTATGGTTGTAAGGTCTCTTGACCCCCAAAAGGACCCGTTTCGTCCTAAAGAATCTGGTGAGGATATACTTGATCCTGAAGTACCATACCTCAATGCAATCGGGGCTTTGATGTACTTGGCACAGTGCACGAGACCAGATATCGCTTTTGCGGTAAATTTGTTGGCACGTTTCAGTTCTGAGCCAACTCAGAGACATTGGAATGGGATTAAACATATCTTCCGTTATCTCCGAGGAACCATTGATTTTGGGTTATTCTATTCTAAGAATACTACTAACTCTGGTTTAGTAGGTTATGCTGATGCAGGATATAAATCTGATCCGCACAGAGCTCGCTCCCAAACCGGTTATCTATTTTGCTATAATGATACAGTCATTTCTTGGCATTCCACTAAGCAAACACTAGTTGCTACATCTTCCAACCACTCTGAAATTATTTCCCTCTATGAGGTCGAAAGAGAGTGTGTTTGATTAAGATCTATGATATCACATATTCATAATGCTAGTGGATTCAAACCGGTAATAGATTCTTCCACTATAATTTATGAGGATAATACTGCATGTGTTGCACAAGTCAGGGGAGGATATATTAAAGGTGATAGGACCAAGCACATCTAGCCGAAATTTTTCTATACTCATGAACTCCAAGAAAGTCGACAAGTTGATGTTAAACAGATTCGCTCCGTCGATAATCTTGCAGATTTATTTACCAAATCTTTGCCAACATCAACATTTGAGAAATTAGTTTATGGCATTGGTATGCGGCGAGTCAGTAAAATGCAAGATTGAATTCCCCAGAAGTGGAAATGTTTAGATGCTCCAGAAGTAGCAGTTTATTTTATCTCAGGGGGAGCGATTATAGACATAAGTGCACTGTACTATTTTTTCCTTCTGTTCGGTTTTTGTCCCACTGGGTTTTTCAGGCTTAAGGTTTTTAATGAGGCAGTAATAGCACGTCCAATCAGGCCACTGAAGTAGGCCTACCTATATTGTCCTAAAGGCAAACACATGTTGTCCTGAAGACATATTAGATGGACTTAATTGTATTGTACTCTTTTTCCCTTATGTTCGGTTTTTTCCCACTGAGTTTTTCCTACTTAAGGTTTTTAACGAGGCAGTACACGTCCAAATTTTAATAGTGGTATTTGTCCAAGGGGGAGTGTTATGAAAGTGGACAAATGCAAGTTGTGCAAACTGTCTAAAATGTAAAAATCTGCAGGATGAATAGTACATATCACTATTGATGAATAGTGTACTGCAGGATGAATAGTGTATTGCAGAATGAATAGTGTACTGCAAGAATAAATAGTGTACTACAGGATGAATAGTGTACTACAGAATGAATAGTGTACTACAAGATGAATAGTGTACTATAGGCTGAATAGTAATTATTTCGTATATAAATTAAAGAATGAGAATGAAGAGAATATATATATATCTCTTCTAATCGTTTCTTCATTTTTCTCTTTCTCTCTTTCTCTCTTTTGTTCATACTTACTTCTTACTCAAATTTTAATTAATATACTTTCCACAACACAAGTCAATTAATTGCTATTTTCCTTTATTATAAGGCCACGAGAGGTTTGAATGAATCATAAAGATTTTTGGGAAACAGTACTTTCTCACCCAACGAACCTCATTAACTATTGCAAACTTGGAATCAGATTTTCTTTCCTTTTCAATCCAGAATCCCGTGAACGAAATGGCAATGGCATATTGGAATTTGGGATGGGAATTTAGAAAGTACTAATGGGCGTTGACATGTTTAAAGTTGACGAGTAATCTGGTCGTTCTACAAGCGTTACTTATATTAATGCCTTTTTAATTAATTTCCACTACGTCTAGAATAATTAAAGTTGGAATTGGTCTCTCTCTTATAATTAACAACAAGGAACAAAAAAAAAGTGATTACCATAATTACTGTTATCTCTTTAAACATTTTACATTAACTTTGAACTATCTTTGTTTAACTGGATGACGCATTTCTCTTATTTATGTTCCTTCTAGGCTATAATTAATGTTGAATTTCAGGATAATTGTGCAAACCATTGAAAAGTTAATGAATGTGAACTTTTGGAAAAACATAATGTAAACACAGACGTAGCTCATACTTCTTTATAAACCTATGGGAATTTTTTTTTTGGTATAAATTCCCGGTGTCCAATAGTAGGATTTGAAACGTAACTAATTCGGAGTCGAGCAGTTTTGAACTCCAAATAGAGGAAAACTCTTCTAAATCAGACTTATTTTCACTATTTATAGAATTCGAATCCAAAACTTTACTTAAGGGACAACGACTTCCTTCTATTTAACCCAATAGGCATCGATAAACTTATGACATTTCTTTGAGAAGAAACAGCTCCTCTTTCTCATTTTCTTGCCTAACCATTAAATTCCAGTAATATTATTATACAAATTAAATAATGTCTGGCCTGTTACAGTTGAAAGACAGAAAAACAGATAAAAAGATGTGCTTATACCTTGTTAATGATGTACATAAATGTCCATATCTTCCTCTATGGAAGTGGAAATAAACGCATATGGTGCCATTTCTTTCACTTATTGCATGTCCTCGACTACTTTTAATGGTAACCACAAATCGGAACCAAAATAATTGTCTTCCAGGGAGGCATGGTCGCCATCGCTCAATTGCCATGGCCATCACAATGTCCATCCCAAAATGCTTATACAAACATAATGCGATGCCTACATTATTCAGGGTCGAAACGATTGAATGGGGAAGAAGTTTTGTGACAGACGGCCATTTCAGGGTCTATGGAAATGGAATGATAAACACCTAGTAACCTAGATAGAAAAAAAAAATGTTGAAGCCAAAGTAAGTAGTTGCCGTACGGGACACCAGCATGGAAACAATGAATTTCTTGGTCCCACTATAAATTGTCTTACTCATGCTCTGTCAAAATCAGACCATTCAACATAATTTTAGTACCCTTCGCTCGCTTATGAGGGAGACAAGCTGCCTCCGGGAAGGCACGCTTTGTTGCTCGGCCAAGTAGTCAAAGATACTTGTAGCTGTAACTTTGTGGGCAATTTCAAATTCATTATGGCCTTTTGTAAGGAAAAGAAGAAAAACACCAACAAAGAGTCCACAGGACCATCATATTCATTATAAAATTAGAAATTGACCCGTGATTTTTTTAATTTTAAGTATTTAAATTTTACTTTCTAAAAATATGTGAAGATTAAGATAAAAAAATAAACATAAGATTATTGATATTACACGTAAATTAAAATATAATACAAAAATATATAAAAAATTATTTTAATATACCAATCAAAAATAATGTTAATTAACTAATAAAAAAATACATATATAAAATATTATATATAAGTTAAACATGTTGATTAACCATTAAATAAAAATATATAAATCAAATATTAAATTCTTCAATAATAAATGAATTTTAATAGCATATATAATATATAAAAATATGAAAAATTTCCTCAAACCCCAAAAAATAATCAAACTAAACCTTTTGTTTAAACTTTTCAAGGGTTAAAAAAATTCTTATAAAAATATATTGAAAATGTCAATAATGTAAGAAAATATCAAAAAAAATTTAAAAAAAGAGAAAGAACAAATAGGTCCTTTTAGCCCAAAATACAAAAAAAAAAAAGGAGAAAAAAATGAAGAGCCAATGAAGATGTGAGAATTGCACCCCTTCTCCTCTAACATGCTTTATTTTTCGTATATGGTATATGGTATATATATATGGTAGTAAAGAATTTTCTTTATTTTTCCAATCCGTATGAGGAACACTACGGTCCGGGCCAATTTGAAAGTGATATATCTATGGATCTCTGTTTCTCTACTGCTAGCTTCTTCAAATTCACAGATTCGAAATACAATGGAAAGAAGCATTTTACTAATTAGATGCAGATCAAAGCAACTAATTAAGAATAATATATTTTTTGGATTCGGCCAGATTTATGTCTGTAAAGTAGTATCTGAGACACTAGATTTTCGACCAAGGAACCGAACTCAAGGTCTGCCTAAAATAAAACACTAGTTGTTCTAAGGATTTCCACGAAACTTAATCGGGGCAAAGAAAGAACCGAAAATTAATACTGACAGGAAGACAATTATACTCAACCTTCAAGGAATTACAACATGTACAACAGCCACTTGAATGTTGAGATTGTTGCCGTGTTTTAAAAGCAGCAATAAACTGACCCAAGGAAGACATGGAGATAAGCAAAAGCAAATCATTAAGGAAGATGTCTAATTAGACCTATGACTATGAGTTGAATAACCACAAACCGGATTTATGACGTCTGGTACAGGTCAGACTATAATGAGGAGGACAAGGGGAACATCATCACTGGTATACGGGTCTTATCTATATCCCGATTTTGAAGACAGCAAGCTCTTATTCCATCCATAAAAGACCACTAACAATATGGACCATCGTACCAGACGCTCTATCATAAAAGTTTCCAGGTAATAACTTTGCAAAAGGCTCATGGACACGGCACTAAGCAGACAGCTCCGAAAGAAGTGGGGGTGATAGGGGGTTGAAACATTCTTTGATACTGTAAGTTCAACTGGTTGGGCCAGATGCTGATCAAGAAATGATCGAAGCAAAGGTAGAAATGTCAAATATCTGGTGAAATATACATGGAATAACTGTCTTTTCTTGTTGGTGGGGGGAAAAACACTAGTACACTCGAATATATAATTTGGAAGAACATTTCAACTACAATTATGAATGGAGCAAAAAGGCTAGTAGCTACATATTTCAGCTTGTATGTTGGGCTAAGACCAGCACTCTAGAAATGTTTTGATTCAAAACAATATCAACTAAAGAATATCGTATATATGATGGAATTCAAAAGTAGGCTAATGATAGCAAAAATAAATATTTTATACCAAAATTTAAACTACCTTGCCGAAGCTGAACATTTGCTTAATAAAGAAGGGAGCGAAATGAATCTTTGATCAGCTGCACCACAAAACTCCATAAGGCGAAGAAGCTATGTAAACAAATCAATGGTATGACCTTAGGTGAAAAATTTGGCAACTGGGGATATATGAGTTCTTTTCTGCCGCCTGCCTGAACTTCTTGGTGGCAACTTCATTTTCTTCTAAGCTAGTCTGGACAAAATATTTCGCCCACCAAGACGAGCTCCTCAATTTAGCCTTCAGAAAGAAATCGGTCCAGCATGTCATGCTTAGTAAAACTAAGTGCATTTGTAAAAAGACAATCCGACAAATGCCATCATTTAAATCTCAAAATTCAAGACCAATTAAAAATCCCAACCGTTCATTTACATATAAAATGCATACAATTACATGTTTCAACGTTTGATAAGAAAGATGTTAAGATAACTCAATTTGCAGAAATCAAGCATCACTTAATTTCACTTCAGCTCGTAACTAACATTCAATGGAAGCTTTAATTGGTAAAGGCAACCTATTGCTCTATTCAGCTCTACAATTGTTTTAAGATTTTGAACATTAATGAAAGGTCTCCAGATTTTCCTCATCACCGTTTTATTTTGGGTACAGAAACAAAAACACATGCATGCATTCACATACATCTACACATATCAAATTATGAGGAAATCCAGGAATCCATCTTCACAATTCTCCATATCTTCCCATGCAACAGATAAATCATAAATGCATGGTCTAAACAGTAATGACTAATAAGGGAAACAAGATGCTCTCCAGATTTAGTTTCCCAGCTCTCAATATATAATTCAGCTTATAGGACTCAAAACTTTACAACAAAAGATAGCTTCAAAGTACAAATTAGCTAAAAAATGCTTAAGGATATGCACGAAAGCTACTCATACATACATTGACTAATTTACTTCCTGGTCCCCCCACCAAGAGGGAGACAAAAGGCAATCAAGACCAAGGTCCAATTAAGGTACTTGTCTTAACCTTACAGACTAAACTTAAACTTCCTGATTTCAGATATATAAATCATACAATGATAATACCATTAATTCTATACCAAAAGAACACATGATAATAGCTGTTCTATTATTGTCATTTATTTTAAAACTTCTTCTGGGAATTTAGTACGCTTGATTGCTAATTTAGAAAGCACTCTGAAGAGCAACCTGGCACCATTGACCTTGACAGAGTACATGACAAGTATCCCAGCTTACTTGAACTCTAGTACGAGAGAGTAATTTGGTGGTAGAGATTTAGTTACTTGAATTCTGTCTCCATCTTCACAAAGATAACCAAAGTGAAAGATAAAAAGAACAGGGTGAAAACAATCCACCTCAAATTGTTGGTCAATATTGAGGCAACATGGAGTTTCAGCTCAACAAATTTTTGTAATTTTAGGACAACATATTTTTTTCATTTTCTTTCCTTTCCAGACAGTATGCTCTGATATGGAAATTTATCAGTGTCAATGGCCAACTGATTATATGTATCGTTTGAGCAATAACTGCAGCAAGTAACCAGTTTTTCTCAAAAATCAAGGTTATTGAAAATTTTTTTATCTAATTACTTTGATCAACCAAATGAAATAAATTTCATCAGTGTCAGGAGTACAAGGAGATACTCCATGTAAACACAAAAATCCTGCTGGAAAACAAACCTGATATAAAACCTCAAAACAAATAGCTCCAAAATTAAAGAAATAAAACATCACAAAACCAGTCTGAAAGAAAAGCACACGGTATTGGAAACACTCAAATCCCTGGTGATCCACAAATGTCTTTCCACACCTGCTTAGCCAACCCATTAGCCAAAAAATGTTTCCCGCTTAATATACTGGAATTTGACGGGCTTTAACCATTGACTAAAATGTAGATATTCTACGTCATTGAAGTGCATTCAAAGATCCCAAGTCTGCTAACTGACTATTGAAAGTTCTACTCGACATATTCATTTAACAGGCCCATCCGACAAATAAGGATACAGACAGTGTCCACATTCATATCGACTGTCAAGGCTCAACAATTTATATTATCAAGCAGTAATTAAAGGAACATAATAAGAGCCACTCACCGGCCTTCCATATTTGGACACCTCTGCAGTTTTAGCTTTCCGCTGGCCTGGGAAACCTGCATAGGTAACAATCAGAGAAGTCCTTAGCATCAGAAGGCTCAAATCATTTCTCTTTCATAGGCTCATAGCGTATAGCATATTAGGTACAGAAACACAGCCATAAAAGCTTAATGCATGTCGTATTAAAAGATAAGCACAAAGAATAAGATGCATAGTCATGATAAATTACACACAGTACAAGGAGTAAAGGTTGGCAGAGCTCTAAACAAAGAACCAATCAGAAGTCAATCAACAGAAAAATGAATACATTTGGGAAGAGAAAAATAAAAGCAAGTCATTGAAACAATCAGCAAAGAAACAAAAATCATTATAGGAAAGAAATTCACATATGACTTGCAAGTTCAGGAAACAGTCTAAAACAAATATAAACTATTGTACCTGTGAATAGTAGAACTCCATCAGCTGATACTCTTGCAAAATCTGGAAGTGTCTTGTTGAGATATCTTGGAGACAAATAATCTAATGCATCTGAAACAATTACAAGTGGGAATGATTTCGGCCTGTATGGAAGAGGAAATTTGATGTCAGATACACGCACAACGCCGTTACGAACTAGTCCTTTGCAGTAATTATCTGCATCCTCGATGTCATACGGTTCCACGCCCCAAGCTTCAGTTTCATCTTCTTTTAACAAATTAGAGACCACTGAACAAGAATCTGGGCCAATATGCAAAACTTTATGCATGCTGTCACCATATGCTTTCTTCAAAACAGGAATTGCCCGTTGAACCTCAAATGTGCAGGAAAAGTCACCTGCACATGGAGATCAAATCCAATCTTAAAACTGGTCAATTCTCATATAATTCTATCGTAACAATGAGCATGAGGAAAGGATGCCTCAACTGAAAAGTAAAATTAGTCAAAAAAAGGTAAGTAGAATATCCTAATAAATCCAATTAATTCCACCTGAAGACAAAAAATTCCAAGTTACTAGCTTATTGATGTAAAGTATCAACAAATGCATTCAAAATGTCCTATGCGTATGCGTCCAAGACGCGCACTTTATTTATATCCATCTCAAGGAAAATATGCAGCAATGCCGTGCTGTTATAACACGAAAGGATCAAAGGAAACATCAGTATCAATATAGTAAAATAACGTAAAAGTTAATAAAAAGCAAACAAATTATACCTTCAACTCTGGTAACGTCCTTCATGCCTCCAAATCCACCTGCAGAAAGCAATATGAATATGAAGCTCAAATCAATCTATGTTCTAACAAGTGAATCGAAAAATATAAATCCAAAATGGAACATAATTACATATTAAGTAGTTAATCAATGGTTAATTCATGAGCCTAATCAGGAAGGAAAAAGGAAAAAAGAACCTGAACCGCGATGAAAGTAACCAACGATGAGCAATGCGCCCTGACAAAAATAAAAATTCAAATCAAAGGAAAAACATTTTCAGAACAAATAAAAAAAAATGAAAAGATTAAGGGAAGAAATGAAGTACCAGGACAATGAGAACAATGGAGAGAAAAGGAGGAGAGCGAGATTTGGAATGCGAAAAGAGAGCACCTCCGCCGCCGGCGTCTCCATATCGTCTAGACGAATTCACTGGCCTCCTCGACATGCCTACAAATATTTTGTTTTGATTTTGATTTTGTTCCTTTGTTCAACTATTCTGAATTCAAAGCAATCAAAACAGAATCATTTGCAACACTGTTAAGCTTAAATCATCATAAAAAGAAGATAGAATTAATTTAAATGAATTGCATTGATTGGTTTACGTGCAGATCCGTAAGAAAGAATTAACGATGAAATGAAATGAATTAATTATTACAGAGAGACAGAGACTGAAGAACGCGCATTTTCGTGCCTGTGCGGGAAGAGGCAGAGTCGGATCTCAGTTTTGGTTTTTAATTAATTTTGATTATTATTTAAATTACTATTATTATTAAATTAAATCAAAGAAAGAAAAAGGGCAAAAAAAAAAAGGCGCTGTTGTGGGGGTAAAATGGCGCGTTTGTGTCAGCCGTGACATCCAACGGTTTTGATTGATCCATAACGAGAAAATTTAAAAATCTGTTTACAAAGATGCGTTCAAGTCCATTAAACCTTACAGATATGACCCAATAGGCCTGATTTTGGCCCATAACTTAAGAAGCTTTGTTGGCCCGGTAAATGAATGCCACGCCCACGTGTAAATCAGATATTGTCTCAACTTCAGGTTTGCGACAATTTGATCAAGCTTCAAGCTTAGACCTCTTAATCTACTGCAAATCAAATTTTAGAAACAGAATCAAATTGAAAGACGGTGAAGACCGAAGAGAAAGAGTTGATTTTTAGGAGTTAAAACCGAAAAGAAAAGGAGGAGAAAACCCTGACTATGCTATTAGGGGTTTGGGAATTGGAACTGAATTGAAGCAAAGGGGTTGTTGGAATTTCGATATTGGGGACATTGGGGAATCCAGAGAAATGGGAGGCCAAGATGATGACAAGAATAAGGGTAAGCAATGGTCGTCTTCAAATAGAGGTTATAAAGAGAAAGAAGACGACCCCAAGCTTTGGGGGATTTTCCTCTTTGGTTTAATTGGCGCCACAGCCACCACTTTCGCGGTAAGTTCTTCGATTTCCTCTTTTAAATTTCAAACCTTTTCTCCATTTTGATTAGTCGTTTTCAAATTTTCTGTTATAATAAGCTGGTTTTTTTTTCCTGGTTAATTTGATTGCTTGGCCTCAAATAAACTTCAAGAAAAAAAAAAGATTGGGTTTTATGAGAATGGAAATGAATGATGTTTGATATTTTTCTTGCAAGAATAAGTTATTGTTAGTGGGAGCAGCTATTTGTTAGAATTTCCCAAGTTAATGTTGGTGGCAATCTGGCAGGTTAGTCAGCTGAGGAGGTCTGTTGATTGGATATATGCTCAGGTATTAAACAAAAAGAGTTATTTCATGATTCAGCTACCAATAGTTCCGTGCAACTAAAGACTGTAGTTGAATTACGGACCTGTCGAAGGATCATCTTTCTTTATAATTTATCCTCAGTATTGGTATTGTATTTCTATAGGACTTGTGGAAGGAAATGCAGTTTGAAGTTGCAGTTGTTTCCTAGTAGTGTAGACTTGAGCCTAGTTGTTTTGCTGAAAAACATACTGTTGATAGGATGGTATGAATCTGTCTGAAGCAAAAGTAAAATGGGCTCTAAAAAGAAGATTAGTTTCTATGAGTTTATTTGAAATAATATTAGTGCTTTTATGCTGTGAACGATGCCATAATGTGCTAAAATTGTGTAAGTTCATGAATACATTTTCTCAAGCATAAGAACCTTTGCTTTTCTGTGCTGATATTTTAGATTTAGGATATGCTTCAGCTTTTTTATGTTTGACTGGTGCATTGTTAAATTATTCTATAGACATTTTATTTTTGCAGTCTTATGGATCAACTTGATACCACAGTCAAGTATTATACACAATGAAATTTGTCATTTTATGCCTCGAATATTTGAAAATAGCATGTCTTAATTCTCTTTGAAGTACTCATGAATCTGATCATGCATGTACTTGCACCATGAAAGCTAGCCAGGTCACAATCATCGCGAGGAGGAGCTGGCAGGTCTTTTCGAACATCCTTTCAAGAGGAAGCATGGAGAAGGTATAATCGTCGAATGCAAGAAGAGTATGAGGAAGAAATGGAGAGAGTGGTAAGTTTTTGGTTATTCTTTAGCATTCTTTTTACCATCATAGTACTCCCTACATGTCTTTTAACATGGATTATGTTATTGCTCATTTTGTATGTTGGAAAATTTTTGAATTACTGGGAGATTTAAACTTAACTGTATACTAATCTGTTGTATCCCCACTTCATTTTTTCTACCACCTGCTAGTACCTGTTCCCCATCTTCAATCCTACTCATACGGACTGCTCTTTCAGTCCCATTGTGATTTCATTCTAATATTAATTAGTTTCTCTTTCTCTTTCTAGGAGCGAATAAGGCGTATGCAAAGTGTGTTTAACAGGGAGCGAAATAAATACAAAAGGAGTTATGAAAGCTGGAGGGAAAATGGTCCTGGCGCTTATCATCAGCACTTCCAGCGAGATGATTGGTATTGGAAAGCAGAAACGTCTTACAGAAATCAAAGAACCAATTACAGGCCACCTGAAAGACATACTGCAAACTACCCATTATCACATCACTATACAGTGTTAGGTCTTGACAGGTAATACCTTTTTATTTTTGTCCGTACTTGACAGGTACTGTTGTCATAGTAATCAGGATAATAGATGCTCTTCTAAGCTATTCTCGTCAGCATTGCTAAGAGCTCTAATGATGATTGACATTCTTGACTACCTTTTCTCTACAGGTGCAGAGCAAAAGCATATACAGAAGATGAGATAAAGGTATATTGAAATATCTTTAAAATGTTTTTAAGTCTGCTATTGTTTAGACTAGTAGGTCTACCTGCTATGCTTTTATTATGTTGTGACTGAGCACTCTTGCAAAACTCTTGACGAAAATACTATTCATTTAAGGGGTTAGTTTATTGCAATGTGGGTTGCTCTCCTTTATTAATTGGTTAGTGGCTAATGCTCACTTGTTTGGTATGGATTATAATTGTGGTTTCTTCTTTTATTTACCGGAATTGATGTCTTGCCCATGATGATAAACTGATTGCGTTGTCTGTCTGCAGACCGCATTCAGGGCCAAGGCTAAAGAATTTCATCCAGATCAGAACCAGGATAACAAAGGTGAGATGTGCAGTTACTACAAAAAAACTTCAAATTGTAGAGAAGCGTTACTTCGGGATTGTTTACTCAAAGCTTATTCCTCGTGTTGTTTCAGAAGTTGCTGAGGCAAAATTTAAAGAGGTAATGACCTCCTACGAGGCTATAAAGCAAGAAAGAAAGAACATGAGGGTATAAAACCCCGGTTAATTATCAGGACGAGTGGGAAGTGAAGAGCAAGAATTGAAATGTATCATATTCAGAATTCCACTACTTCTACTCCTACTTTATGGTTAGAGGTGAACTTCATGCTTACACTGCAGATCAAATTTTTTTCGCAATTACCCAAGTTTATACTGATGTTATATTACTAGGCTTTTTTACCGAGAGATGACCAGCGATTTCCGTTCTGTCTTGGTGCATGCATAATGTAGGGGGTTGTGATGTATCAAGGCATGATATCATGCTTTTACAACCCTAATTCAAATTTAGGGGGTTGTGATGTGTCGTGGGGATTACTAATTGAGTACCGCCAAATACTGCACACTTGACGTTGTTATTACTATTATTTACTAATTATAATAATAAATTGTTATTGTTTGTCTTTAGTAAGTAGGCAACACAGATCTCGTGATGGATAACGAATTCTCGACCGCTTGACCCGGGCAGGATCACTCAACTAATTATGTATCATGGGCCAGCAAGCCAGCGGCAATTTTGTTGCTACTCAAACATATGTGCAGAATCCGAGGAATTCAAATCCTTAAAAACTTTGTATTACATGGATGACAGAGGTATGCTTGCTTGGCGGCCGAAAAGAAAGTTTTGAAATTCAAATATCTCTTCCCCTACCTACCTTGTACCTACCTCCAAAGATCAAAATGCAAATGTTTTGTTGCAGAGGATGACTGAACCCTTCAATGTTGAATTCAAGATTGAGCCGTGTTTAAAGGACAAAAAGGAAAACATTTATTCACTACAACTCTTTAACTATGATAAATTAAATAAACAAATCATAGTCAAAACAGCAAAGTTCCTCATCCAAAGTTTCATTCCACCATTTTGGAAAAAGATTATATACTTTTGGTCTTGGTTTTTTTTTGGGTACATGAAACAGAGAGGGGAAAGAGAAACTTATGGACAACCTAAAGAATGAAGATCCAAAGTGGATCTGAGGATTTGCCTTTCCCCACAACTTTGAAAAGGGGAAGACAAATGTGATTGATTACAAACGACTTTGTCCTGGCGAAAACTAAATTCTAGATATTTCTTCACATCTGGATCTTATAGATGGGGAGGTGCTCTGTAATATGCCGGAACGGTTGCAGGGAAAAACATTTGTCTTACTCCTTCTGCCTTGATAATGGGGAAGATGATTCCTGATGCCCCCTGCAACATAATATTTTATACGTAAATTAAATAATACTACTATAGATGGATCCGAAATATGATGACAATGTTAACGTATCAAATGTGGATAAAAGACAAAATAGAGAAAACAGCAGAGAAGACGTCCGCACCGAGATCAATCTGGCTCCAATCCACATTCGCTCAGGTGAAGGGAACGGCAGTAGTAAACGACCAACACCGTATATTGCCACGGCAAAGAAATGAAGAACCAAGCTCAAGGGGCGAGGGTTCAAACCGGAGAGCAATGAGATAGGTCCTGTCGAGAATACACCTCCAAGGCTAAGATAGTCAAAGCAAGCCTGACGCATTTCCTTCCTTGCTTGATCAGGTGAAGCACAGAACACCTTGTACAAGGCACCGGCCAAGGTATTGATAGTTGATGCAACAGGCTGCAAATGTAACATTAAGATGAGTTCTATGCAGAAACATCAAATTTTACCATTGGAAAGAAAAAAGTTAAATTTTGAATTCATTTTGACAATATGATGAGAGAATCTCGCCATGTAAAATCAACTTAACAGTACAGTTTACCTTACGCAAGGTGTAAAATGATTCAAGATAGTTGCAGAGGGTAGGTGCATCATTGAGGTCATGCAGGGGCCTTAGGAGATCGCGGAGGACAACAATATCAGATAATGCCACAGTCATTCCTCCTCCAGTCAATGGATGGCGCATGTTGAATGCATCACCCATTAATAGGGCTCCCGGAGTGGGATGAGGAGCAGCCGGCATGCTTCTGTTGGGCATTGTCCTAATATTTCCCTTATCAACTGCTGCTACAAACGAATCATAGATTTCAGGGGGCACCTGTTACATATGCAGCACATTGTCAATCCAAGGGACCATCAATTATACAGAAATTAAACAAAAATTCAGATACCATGAAATAAGAGCAAAAGTTCAAAACAATCAAATACCTGAGGAGCCACAACGGTCTTTAGATAGTTGGCCATCTCCCCATTTGCAACAGAAGGAACCTTCTGTCCAGGTACATCAACCAAACAGCGAACCTCAGTGCTGCTGATAGGATAAAACAAAATGGGGGAAGGATCGGCTAGTATAACATGCCCATGATTTGAGTATGGAAGACTGCAATTCTCCAGGACCAATCCCACAAAACAAGAGGGAACATCTACCTGCAAATCATAATTTAGGCCACTTTAATTTCTCGTATTACTAGCTTATTTTAATCATTGGAAAAAAGAATATGAGGAATAAGATATGGGAATTAGCATTTCCTTCTATGACCATAAAAGAAAAAGAAAGTTTCGAGGGGGTCAACTCACTTTAGGATTGCAAAGGGAACGACGCAAGTTTGAAAAGCAGCCATCACAAACAATTGTCAGAGGTGCAAATGCTGTCAATTCCCTGCCATCTTTGGTTTTGTACTGCACTCCTCTAATTGTCCCTTTTTCTTCAAGCAGAGAAGTAACTGTTCCTTGCTCTAAACATACACTGAGGTAAAAGATGGGAAAAGGGCATAACTACATTAGGCAGCTAAAATTTTCATAGAAGTTAAGCATCATTATAGGTCATTGTTTTTAAACACTAAGTTTCAAGTAATGAATAAGAGGAAAATAACAAGTGCAAAATTGCAAATTGATTATTAATATCTAGGAGGAAAAGGCATACTTTGGAAGAGAAGCCGATTTCTCTCGCATCCTCTGTATGAAACGTCCATTGTGAAAGCTCCTACCAGATACATCCGGGTGGAACTTTTCTAAGGGATAAGAAAGTCGGGTATGCTTCCCATCCTTGAAAAGAGCATAGCCAAATACCTGCTGAGCATCAATTTCCTCCACACAATCTGCGATCAGAGAAAACACAGAATGCTTATTGAATCCGTTCTTTTTGACTTAAAGTAATCGAGGACAATTATAGATAAATGTCAACAAATTTATAATTGAACAGAGAACTTCTAACACCATAACCTTCTAGACATACAATCCACTGTTCACCTACCTTCAAGTCCCAACTCAATTAACTTAAGATAGCCCCCAGGTTGTAGCAATTCCCCAACAATACGGTCAGGCTCTGTCAGGTCTCTTTCAATTACACGGACTCTTCGTCCATCCTGTAATTCATACCACATAATCAATTTAAAATTGAAATAAAGAATCACATATATTTTATCAATACCAAGATGTTATTATCTAAATTATTGCTTAAATGATAAATAAGCACCCAATCGAGAACCACAAATGGATGCTAAATATGAACAGATGATATATCATAATAAAACCTCTAAAAATATTCTTTTAAAAAAGAATTTTAAAGGCCCTACGTGATTCTTACGCGTCTACAAATTAAATCAGATATCATACACAATGCATGGACATCAGAACAATGAACCAGCACATGGAGAATATGCACAGAGGTTAATTTTGCTGAAGGCCTAAATTTGAGTGTAAGGGCTTGTAGTTGATGACTAAATCAGCATCTCAATGAAGGTTGCAGCTGATAATAAGTACAGGGGAGTGGGGACAGACAACTTAGAGATCGAAACAGTAATTTATACATTACAGCAACAAAAAGTATGTCCACCTTGTGCTAGGCAATCTTCCATTACAGCTACTACAAAAGATTATATTTAATTGATAGTGACTATTTATGTAGAAATTGAGGTCTGTAAATTGCTAACACCAACAGACGGTTCATTTTCTTTCAAGTCCATTTCAGAAAAAGCCTCCCATCATGAATAGTAAGTGGTAACTTGTATGCCGTTCTTTAGGAGTAAAAGTCAGAATACGATTACTGATTTATATAAAACTCTAAATCTCGTAAATCACTCCCAGAATCTAAGGCAGAATAAGCTCATAAGTTCCTTTTTCCATTTTTTTTTAATTTAAAAGGAAAAAAAAGAGTTGACAATAATTATAAATGTTCATTAAAATAATCGCAACATATTCGAGGGCCATGAAAAGGATTGGTAAATCATATAAACAGCAACTATAAAAGCAAAAAAAATGAAATTACTTTTTGTAAAAGGAAAAGATGAAAAAGGTCTATAGCATTTTAGACAGCGCCAGCGGAAGGCCCGAGAAAGGGCAGGCGTGGCACCGCCGACGCACCGAGCCAAAAGAATAAAAAGAAGGCAAAAATAAAACCATTTAAACTTCTTCAAAAATGCTTGGCCAAACAAATTTAAATGAAATAAAATAAAATAAAAAATTATTCAAAAATGAAAAGGAAAAACGAAAATGAGAAAAATATGGAATGAATAAATGTTCAGTTACAGATTGGAAACCAAGAAAATGCATAGAAAGCGGAGGAATATGGACTAATGAAAAAGCACCTTGCCGAGAGTATGAGCGAGGGCGGCACCAGCAACGCCAGCTCCAACGATGATGACGTCAGCATCTGTGCCATCAGCGGATCTGCATTCTCCGTTAATCGGGGAGACGCTCTTGACAGACTCAGTTCTCGTCGAGGAGATTCCGTTCCCTTTCCGTCTCTTCAACACGACACGGCATAGCGCAACCAGCGTCATTACCGAGCCCAAGATACATCCCAACACGTACGAATCCGCCATTTTCTCCTCCGAATGCCAACCAAAAAACAAACAAAGAAACAGAGTAACCTCCAAAACGAAGACGGCGAGAGAGAAAGAGAATCGAATGCCTCTCTTATTCTCTTTCTCTCTCTTTGATTCCGGCTTTGGTTCGGTTTTGGCGTTTGCTTTTTGGGGTGGTGCTTTGATTTTGATTCAGAAAAAGGCTTTAGGCATCGCTTCGCTGGCTATGCTCTGCTTTTCTTTGAAACGCTTTAAAATGAAAAACCAGAGCACGAGGAAGCACATGGGAGCAGTGGGCCTTTTATAGTCCACAAAACACATCCCACAACTTACGAGTCACCAGCCTACGTGTAAAATCTTGCTAACTTGCGCCTCGATTGGACTTAAACTACGCATCCCTCCTTTTTTTTTTTTTTTTTCAATTCAATCTAATCACATGTCTCCGATTCCGTTTTACGATCGATGACTAATCCTACTTGCACCTACTAATGGAAATAGGCCGGTGCTCTCATGGGGTGATCTGGCATATAAAATGCTTAAAACCGAGGCCACTGGTTAAGGGGTAAGAGACCTATATCATCTCATCTCCACCCACATGGGTCTCTTTTTTTCATTTCCATTTTTTGCGGCATTTCACCTTTTTTTCTATTATATTTTAAAAATATATATATATATATGTCATTTTTGAGAAATTTTTTTATCCTAAAATATGTATCACTTTTTTAAAATTATCCTTATCATTAAATACATATATCTCTTCTATTTTTTTCTTTTGATCATAAATAAAAGATAATATAGAAAAGCAGGTGAAAAACATATAAAATTTAATAAAAAGCTATTTTTCTTGATATTGTGAAATAATTAAAAGTAACATATATTTTGATATAGAGAGAATAGTATATAAATAATTTAATTTGTCGGGATAGCCCCTTTTTTCTTTTTCAGCTCTTCTCTAATTGTTGTTTTCGTTTTACTGGCTTTATTTTACAAGTCTTAGTTTAATTAATATACGGATCAATTTTTTCAATCAATAATATCCATGTACCTGTCAACTTGAGACTGATTTTCAATAATGAACATGAAAAGTAAAACCTCCCTAACAAATACATTCAGGAGGGATCAAAATAACAAATTAATTTGAATTTCACTATTGTTTATAATTAAATCATTATTGCCAGCCGTTTGTCCTAACTTTTAAATATAAAAGCTTCATTCAATTCGGACTTTATAGCAGATCATGATTATGACTCCTCTTTGACAAATTACATGGGTTTTATGTTCAATTGCGTGCAGAGCATTAATTTTTCACGAAGATCTTTTGTGCAAACCCTAGACAGTGGTATCTGTTTGATCTACAACCTTACTCAAAATTTGACTTTAATCACAAGTCACATTCGTGTTATAAAGGCAAATAAACATCAAAAGGTGAAAAATTGACAGGTAATCACCTTAATAAATTCTTGATGAGTATCGCTTTTATTATCACTCCTGAGGTAATATAAATACTCTTTCGCATATGATCTATCCACTATTCTAAAACTAGTTTTTTAAATAATTTATGATTATTTATATCCTTAATGGTTATTTTACATTCTCAACTTATTACGATTGTTTTTCTTATCAAACACGCTTATCAGTGTCAGCTCACGGTTACAACTTTTATCTCGATTCCACCACTAACATTTTCAACCTTACCGTTATACCAAAAGAACACTTCATCAAAATTAGAATAAAAATATATATAAGTCCTATATTAGGAGAACCTATAAATTTGTCGTATGGAGACATGAGCTTTCCAAGCTAAAATGGAAGGTGGTGGTAAGTGGTAACCGTTAGGTGCGTGATGAGCATGGCCAAATTAAAAACCGAGTGGGAGTATAATTTGTCAAATGTTTTGGCAAAACAAAATCAAAGGGGCGGCAACTGGCAACCGAAACTGAATTTGTATGCTATATATCTAGGAATATTATATAACTATATATATAAGGAGAGATCTACGTACTTATACCTAATGTTGTAAAACCCGGCCCAATGAATATCGGGCCAATCGGGTCAACCGGATAAAACTGGAATTGTCATTTAAGTGTAATAATATATGAATTTTGATAATTTTAATTTAACATTTAAAAAGATTAAATGCAAATTTCTAATAAGAAATTTAGTCTAGTATGATAATTAATGTGCTTAACTCTCTCCTAAGAGGTCAAAGATTTAATTCTTATCAACTTTAAACATTTTTTTAATATAAAAAAAATTTTAAAATCCATTTTTTAAAGGGTTGACCCAATTTTTTTTGGGGTTGACCGGGTCAACCTACCCCTCCAAACCGGATGACCCTCTAGGTCCTGGGTCAATTGGTCCGACCGACCAGGCTAGGCCGGTTCTTACAACAAATCAACAATGTTTATACCCGGTGTAAAACTTTTAATTTTACACCTTTTTTATAACTCGACATACAACTAATATTTTAACAATCACACCGTTGGATTTAATGGTATATTCAAATCTATCATGCTCGTAAAATTTCAAGTTAATCTGATATTTTTATGGTATCAATATAGACTTTGACTTTTTTATATTCTTAACATATGTTTTAACGATGGTAAATTCTATCACATTAAAACATATGCTAGACATTTTAAATTAACTTGAAATCTTGCACGCACAATGTATATGAATAGAGCATGAAATTCAATGATTGGACTAACCAAGTTTTTATCATACATTAAGTTATCAAAAGGTGTAAAACTCTTAATCTTATATATGGTGTAAAATGATCACTCTTCTATGTATATATATATATATATATATATTATATCTTAGTCAAAATATTCACCCTATAAGAAAATAACAAGCACTAACAATTCCACAAAATTCATCCCACTTGATTCAAAGAAATAGAGATTGTACTTCATTTGATGTTGAATTCGGAGCACTGATTAATGAATGAATAGAAGAAATTTTGGATTTTATTGATTTATTCAAAGTTTAACACCTACGATTACATATCGTAATGATAGCCTACTTTAATTTGGTGAATATTTACATATATATATATATATATATATATAATATAAGAGGTAAGAAAATGGATCTATTTGAGGAAAGCGTAAGAGGTTTTGCCTTAATATCTCTTTCATAAATTACAACCTCTAATCACGACTAGTTGGGAATTTGAATAAATGATATTATATATAAAATGGGAAATGAGTGCCAGAAAACATGAGTTTTGAAAATATATAGTGTAATTTGTTTGAAATCGACTACAACTTTGCAAAGTCAATCATATTCACATATTTATATATAAGAGGAAATTGAAAGATTATTTAAAAACATAATCAATAGTTTTTATCTCGATAAATATTGAATTTTTGAAGTAGAAATTTAACGTTGAAAATTGTTGGTTCATATTCGTGTTTTTAATTGCAAGCTTTTGACGTGCGAAAACTAGCTAGGCGCTTTAATGAGTCAATGTTGACAATCCCATGAAAAGTCGGATTATTATGGCCTTAAAATTACAAAGATATTTACACCCCCCACCACAAAAAAAAAAAAGCGAAGACATAATATTTCAATTTGTCGTCGTGGAATCATACCCTTTCTCACTGGGGATGAATTGTGCTTTTTTGACCATATATATTAGGTAAGAGAAAAAAGAAAATGCATGGAAAGGGAACGTCGAAGAAAGCTTATAATTTAAGAAATGAAATGTGGAATAACATTAAAATGAAAAAGTCTATACTCTATATTGATCAAGAACTCCAAATCACTTTCGAATTAAAAACGTGAAAGATAAACCATTTTTAACAATTACGCTTTCAAAGTCGAATTTGTATTCTTAATTCTTATCTTTATCCTAATATTTCTTTCAGACTATTGGTATGAAAGATTGAAATTTTCTCAATAAATACACTCTCCTATATCAAAAACTTTACGTTTTCACATTTAACAAGATAGAGACCGCTACCATCTTAATTAATATTTATATTACTAATATTTTTTCTTAATTTAAAAAATCGGAGCATTTCTACATCACTATTTTATGCAAATTGATCATTCAATCCAATCCTTTAAGCTCCATGTTCGTTTTTTCTCTCCTCTCTATATCAAAACCAAAGAAACAGAGGCTTATCTCTGCCCAAATCTCATTTCTTCCCTCCTTTACCTTACCACTACCGTTAAGATTTAAGAAACAAACCAAACCATATAGGCATAGTAATTAATCAATTACTTAATTAACAAAGAATGGTTCGTGGACGTCAAAACCCGAAAGATGGAAACGAAAGAAAGACGCAAAGGAATCAACGAATGGGAGTCTTGACCTCCGCAAAGAAATATTAAAGAAATGCCTTTGGTAGGTAAGTGGGTAATAAACGGCTTTCGTACGACTAAAACGACGTTGTCTTTCGCAGAAAAATTCCACCCAACTTATAAGTCAAGCATCTGCAGCAAATCAAAATTAAAATTAAAATTGCAGCATGCAGGAATAACTATTGGATGTGACTTGTGAGATTAAGTCAAACAAAGAGTGGAGTATGCCAAATTTATAAGTACATATCCATTTAATGCTTTGGAAGTCAATAGAGTGATCATTCTGCCACACACCAACGTAGAAGATTGATTTCAAGGTATGAATTAATTAATTAATAAAAACTATATATATACACTTTGCGTATTTACACCCACCAACGTCGTAAGTTGAGTCATCCTGTTCACATGCCCGCCTGCCACACGCGCCTGGTGATTTTTGGAGCCCGCCATGCACCTATTTGTGAACTCTATGAAGTTGCTTCCTTCCTTACTTTCAGCTGGAATTTTACAACTCTATATATTGACTTCCTTTTTGTCAGTGGGACATATGAAAATTTATGGTCTGTTTATGGGAAGGATTGAGAGATAAGAAATGAAATTTACTCAGTTTAATGGTTATAATAGATATTTTTGTATTTACTATTTTATAATTCAACTATCATTGGGTTAGAAATTTTTTTTCTTTCTGACCAAATAGATGATGTCTGCTCATTTTTCAGGAGACTAGAACTGTTTTTTATCTTTTCCCCCACTACGGTTGATTCATGAATTACAAGTTTGTAAAAGTGAGTCAATGAACATTTTTTTCTTGAAAATATGTCATTTACTATGAGAAAGAAATGGACAAGATTTAGTTGGGGGGGGAGGAAAGGGCAACAGCAGTCTTCAAAGAAATCAAAGCTAAGAAGAAAGTGCCGCGTCCTTCATTGGAAAGTATACATAGAAGGTAGAATGTGTAGAAAGGTGATTCTTAACAGTAACAACAACGAAGAAAACGAGTAACTTTTCCAAATGACCCAAAAGAGAGTCAAGTCAGTCTACATTGAATACGAAAGATACATGTATAGCTTTTTCTTTATTTTTCTTTTTATTTTGAGAACAACGAATAAATTAAATGGGATGTTTGTTATATATACCGAATTAGATTGGATAGGATGTGGAGGAAAATTATATATAGTTTTGTAATATAATTTTATAATATTGATATAAATTTGTATGAAATTTGTATTATAACGAGGATTATTCATTAGATGAATCCTCGATAAATGGAAAGAATTGATTCATATCCTATGAATAATCCTTCTTATAATATAAATTTATGTAAATCTACGTAAATACTATAAAATTACATAACAAATTACATGTAATTTTTCCCCTAATCTAATTCAGTCCAATACAGTGTAACAAACATTCCTTAAAATCTTATTATTGTCACCGCAAGAATCATGTACCAATTACTGAACAAAATATTGAGACACATTATTAGTAAGATACATTCATATATAGGAATCCGAAGATACATTCATATATAAGGCAAAAAAGGAAAAACAAATGAAATGGCAGAAAAATAATAAATGAAATTAAGATGTGTATGGTTCAACAAATTTTTGATTACCGGCAAATTTGGGCTTAGTTAATAGTTGAGGAATGAGCTAGCTTGTGAGTATTAATTCTTTTGATTTGATTTGATATAATCATGTACCATTGCATAATTCTTTTGATTTGATTCCCTCCTTTCTCTTATATTTTCAATTGCATTTGTTCTCTTCAAAATGATTCCTTTCCCTTGCCTCCCAATATTCTCTCAATTATATGCGTAATCATGATTAGTTCAGGTAATCAGCGGTCGGCTAAACAACTAAAAGGTCAGCAAAATGTTCTGATTAGTTTTAACCTTTCTTTTCTTGTAAGCTGGCTATCCGGAATTGTATAAATATTACATCTTGAAAAACAACTTACTTAATAAAGGTAATATAAAGTCAAATTGTTTTTGTTTTTGGTTTTAATTAATAGTAAATTGGAGATAGATTGCTTGTTTAAGCTAAGTTGATCGGTACAAGTTTTTTAAAGATCACGACTCCCACAAGTTCTACAAAAATATTCTTTTTTTCAACGGAAAAGATTAATAATAGTTGAAAAAAAAATTTATTTAAATTATCAGGATGGATAAAATTATAAAATTTAATAAAATTTCATTCTGTTTGGATAATTCTTTTATTTATTTTTTAATCATCTCCCCTTTATTATAAAATAAAAAACAAAGAGAAAAAAATCTAATTAATTTGCTGTTTGAAAAAAAATAAAATCGGTTTCAAAGCGTGAGCCCAGCCTGCCTTTTAGCTCTAGGCCCAAATGGCCTAATTAAAATAGTTGTATGAAAAATAAAATTTTAAATTAAAAATCCCAACATAGCGGGAACAAAAGGGGAAACTCTGCCTGCCAAATAAAAAATTCAAATGGAACTTCCTTTTGAATGCACAAATTTGAGTGTTTGGAAAGAAGGAATCTCCGCTTACAAATCTCGAATCGAATCCCTAAACAAACCGAACTTAATTTCTCTCGACGAATTTTACCGCCACGAACTTCCCTCTCTTCTCCACCAACGAAACCCTAATCCTTTCATTACCACCTCAGAACTCTCCCGCCTTATGCAATGGAAGCTCACCCGCGGAAAATGGAGGCCGCGTTTGTTAGACGTCGTTTCCTCTTTGGACGACTCTTTAGTGAAAACGGCTTCTCAAAAGGCTTTCCTATCCCTTCCTGACATCTCCAAAGCAATCTCCGAGCTTACGGTTTTGAAAGGTGTTGGCCCCGCAACTGCCTCAGCTGTCCTCGCTGCTTATGCTCCTGAAACGGCGCCGTTTATGTCCGACGAGGTAAATTCGTCTCCATTCTCTCTCTCCTTTTAGGATTATTATGCTTTGTTGTTTATTTGATTTAATTTTATTTGCGTACAAGGCTATGGAGGCTGTGCTTGGAAACTCAAAAGATTATTCGTTGAAGCATTACTTGTTGTTTGTGGATAAAATACAGAGCAAATCTAAGGTTGGTGAGATTCCTGTTGAGTATTAGTATTTTATAAACGAGTGGTCCTTACCGTACTTTAATTCAATTCTGCTGATTATAGCTGTTAATCACTATTATTGAAGACTATATAGCCAAAACATAGTTTTCAACCTAGTACAATGGTAGTTCAATGAGCAATTTTTCGAACTAATGGCTTGCTGTGGATAGAACCGATTGGGATTAAAACTATGTATCTTTAATCTTTGTTCGTTATGATGTTGATCTCTGCTCATATCAAAAACATTTTTTAGTTCTGAAAAGATTGCGGTTGATTGATGACCTATTTATCTTATTATGGTGGGAATATTAGGATTTGAGTTTTCTATATTTGATGTGAAATTTATTTCCATTTTTAATATTAGCTTTTTTACTTTATTGGCAAGTGTCAACTGCTTTAGATGGTCCCCAAGCAATGCCTTTTTCAGGCAAAGAATTGCTTGACAGGAAGAAACACCGAATGAATATTCAATTTTTTCTTTTCATGGTCCCCAAAAAATGCGTTGGAAGTTTGTCTCTGCGCGATTTGTGGCTTGGGAGTTGTTAAGTACAGTGAGAAGAATGTGGATTGATGAGTTCCTATCTGGTTGTGTTTTGCTTAGTGTACTATTTTCCTTTGTCTAAATTTCTTTGATTTTCATGATGTGATGTTCATTTCTATTTTACATTGCTTATTTCGATTGAGCACCTTTTGGCATGGTCCCTCAAAAAGGCTATTTTCATAGAGCAAATTAGTTGACAAGAACTAGAAGTCTAAAACTTAGTTTTGGGACCAGAGGGATTCTTGCTTTCTTTGTTTTCCTAAAATTTTCTCTTTGCTTCTAAAGGTTGTGGCTGATATAGGATTTTTTAATATTTTTCAGTAGCTTCATTATCCCCTTGTTAAGTTTTTAGCTTTCTGATGATTGGATATACCTTTATTTTTTTAGGCGTTTCGTGTCTGTTGTAGTTAATGTCCGTCATGCACTTGTTTTACTTGTTTGCGTTTATTCTTGGCTACTTATGTCTCTGACTTGGCAACAGAATCATATGTCTCAAGGGGTAAGGCAACCCTAATATTCTTCAGTTGGCAATATCCATCAAAGCCTCTGCCTTGTTGGATGTCTGATTAAAGTACTTTTGCAGTCTCTTATTCTGTCCCAAAATAGAAGACAGAGGACATTCACCCATGCTACTTATGAAACAAAAATTAATACATACCAGCTATAGGATTGATAGATTAAAGATCCTTAATGCCTGATATTCTGACAAGTGACAACCTTTTGATTGTCGTCATTAACTAGTGTGCCTTTTAGGCATGTTCTTCCATATCGACTTCTTTGTGTAATGAAAGGTTACAAGCGGCCAAAGTACCCTCTGTTTGTAATTGCAGGAATTAAGTTCAAAAGGGGAGTCCTTCACGCCGTCAGATGTAGAACGGGCTTTGTGGAGTTCAGCTGTAGGGGTAAAGTTGCAATCTTCACCAGCAGTTGTGGAGAACAAGATCAAGGGAAGCAACAAAAGAAAGAGAAACATTGATTGACTGATGCTTTGCATGATGGAAACTTTGTAGGTTCTTAACTACTAACTAGTACAATTTTTTTGTTTTGTTCCGTTTGTGCTTCACGCTGCCATGTAATTACTGTGCTGATCACACTGGCGCACAAAATTCCAAGTCAGCAGAAATATTTTCTGCTTTTGGTAAAACCTTTTCTGGGTACATTTCGGGGTACTAAGACCCGGGGAAGGGGGATGGCAGGGGTTCTTGGTGACCTCTCAAGCCTCTTAGCCACCGGGCCAAGAGGTAGAGGTCGCTTTTGGTAAAACTTGATCGATGTGGTTTGGCCATACACTTAGGGATGGCAATCCCCGAACCGCCCCGATCATTCCGCACGGATCCGTCCTGATTTGCTTCGCTTTTTTTAGGGGCGTGGCAGTTTTGGTATATAACTACATCCGTCCTGCCTCGCCTCGTATATATAATAATTAATAACTTTCACCAAAATATATATATTTTTGTAATTTTTAAATAAATAAATAAAAGGCATTTGTATTAAATTCGAAGAAATATAACGTAACAATTAAAATTATTAGTTTCCTTTATAAATATTTTGAAAATTATACTAAATTTGATATATTAAGCATATATTATATAATTTTATTTTATTAAATGTATTTTTTTAAAATAAAATATATATTAACAGGACGATCCGCCTCTACCCTGCTCCCCGCCAATAGAGGGATGGGGCGGAGGCGGTTGAGGTAGTCCCCGCCCCCACCCCGCCCCATTGCCATCCCTATATGCTCTAGACGATATCTGCTATAGATGCATTGAATGGAGCCCAAGTTTTTGGGTTATGGGCTTATGGCTGCACAAGGACCTTTTATTGGGCCTGACTAGTTTCTCCCAAATTGATTTCTTGGATTTGGAGTTTGTGTCATTAAGGCTTTAATCTTAGGTAAGATGTTCAAATTAACAAACTATTGTGCCACCTAGTCCTAGTGCCAAGTTGATTGAGAAAATATCAAAAGACAAAATTATGTGCTGAAAGCCTTGATTCTTGATGCGTTTTTAACTTACGGGTAGGTAGTCCCTTTTACCTTTACTCCTGTGACCATCAAAATTCGGAGTAAGAGGTAAAAATAGTTGGACCTCTCGGTCTCAATGTCTCAGCTTGTTCCATTCAGGTAATAAATGTTGAATGTGCGGTCGAAACCTTTAATTGCTTGAGCTCTAATAAAATAAGCCTACAATTGGTTGCTTACCGTAGCGGAGACTGAACTGGACTGAAGGAGATCGGAGAGATTCATTCTTTTTATTTAGTTCAAACAGCAGCTACATGTCAAACAAATGTGGGAACGTGAACTTGATTTGGGCTTGATCAGATAAAGGCCTGGCTGGGAGATTAGCACTTAATCAATTGGCCCATAACTTCAACATGGATATCTATGAAAGCAACCAACCAATTGGCCCATAACCACCTTAATGAGGGTCTTACATTTTATGCCTTTCTGTAGACCAGGCAGGATTGACTGAAAGGCAACGGTTCTCTTTCCAGTGGATGGCCTAGCCGTTGCAAATTGAAAGCTGAAAGACGAAAGCTTTCTAAGGCTCCCTTTCGTAGGTTCGATAAAATAAAATGGTAAGATTAATTATTATAATGGTGAGATTAAAATTATAATGGTGGCAATAAAATCAATGATGAAAATTATATGTTTAATAAAATAATAGTAGAGGCGAGATGAGAATATAAAATGACTAATTATAGATATTAATAAAAAATATATTTTAACCAAAAAAAATTAGAAAAATAACAATAGGGGCATTTGGGAATAAGCATCCCAATGCAGTTAAATGGAGCAAATGTTCCAATCAGAAATCTCCATTTTAACTGGAGCCTGGAGGTTTTGGTTGCCACGTAGGCTAATTGGCATCAGTGAAAACATACACCTAAGCCCCAGTTGCACTTGTTTGATGCGTTTGAGGCTCCAAATGCACCACCTAAACGATGCACCAAAGGGTGAGGCCAAAAAAAAAAAAAAAACACGATGCACCAAAGGGTTGACGCCAAAAAAAAAATCGACGCACCAAATGGAGGCTAAAATAAAATGGTAAACGTAGTTCACAAAGGGTGCAAAAATTAATTTCCCATTTAAAGCAACATAAGTGGAAGGAGAACAAGACCTTAGCGGTTGCTACTTGCTAGGAAATGAGCATGTTGGGCTGGTAGGTCTCCACTTGCCATTCGCTGTCCTTCTACTTCCCCGTTTATGTAGTCACAAGTCATGTTCATTTGAGCAATTCCTCCTAGCCGTCCTCCCTCTTTTATAGTCTAACGAAAACGAAGAAAGGCCATCCAAACGGACGGAATCTTCAAAGCCAAAGACCGCCCCGGCTACGTTTTTGTGTCGTCCAAATTTCACGGCATTTATACGTGTCAACACGCAATTCGCCACGTCAGCTCCCGCGTGAAAACCTCCCTAACGTCCATTAAATCATACACCCCGACTGGAGAAGACTTCCTTTCGTCTAAAAGTCCCTTCTTCAACGGTCTTAACCACCTGGTTAGAATGACGCTTCTGACCTCATCGGACCGGAAATACAGACGGAGTCCCCGATCACCTCTCCTCACTCAAAAGCACGGGGACCAATTATTCGATGCTCACGAGTCCGGCTTCAATGGCGCGTCGATTTCAGGAGCCGTATTCAATCTCTCGACCACGATTGTCGGAGCCGGAATCATGGCACTCCCGGCCACCGTTAATCAACTTGGTCTAATCCCCGGTCTAATCACAATCATATTCGTCTCTATGTTAACGGAATCATCCATCGATATGATTCTTAAATTCAGCCGGTCCTCCAAGTCTGCCACGTATTCAGGCGTCGCCGCCGATGCTTTCGGTGGGGCCGGCCGCTCCCTTCTTCAAGCCTGCATCGTCATTAACAACTTGGGCATGCTGGTGGTGTACATGATCATCATAGGTAACTAACATACAGCCAAAATTGGGCCACGTGGAATTTTCAATAGCCGTTTGATCGAGATTGAAATTTGAATTGTTGGCAGGTGATGTGTTGTCCGGAACATCGGTTGAAGGAGTCCATCACAGGGGAGTAATGGAAGAATGGTTCGGTGAACAATGGTGGACCACGCGTTCGGCTTTGCTCTTCTTCACCACGATTTTCGTTTTTGCTCCCCTTATTTCATTCAAACGCGTCGGTAGGTGGCAACTAACTCGTCAAATTGCTGTTATTAAATTAAAAGTATAAACCATTTTTTGGGGGGAGTAAAATTTTATGGTTTTTGTGATTTTAGATTCATTGAGGTACACGTCAGCGTTGTCGGTTGCTTTGGCGTTTGTGTTTGTGGCAATAACAGCGGGAGTTACCGTTGTCAAGGTGATGGAAGGGAAAATCGGAATGCCTCGTTTAATGCCAAAACTTGTGAACCAGGCATCATTTTGGAAGCTTTTCACCGCTGTTCCTGTTATAGTTACTGCTTATATATGCCACCATAATAGTAAGTCATGACAGATTGAATGTTTCTATCCTGTTTGGTACTTGCCATACTATTAGTTTAGTGCCACAATTAGGTTTTGTACTTTTTTTTTAAATTGTTAGTTCAAGTTAATTTTTATCCAATCTGCTCGTGATTTGCTTGTTTTAACTCGGTCGATTGGTTGAGTGGATAAATGGTAAGAGAAGCTTACCTATGTTGAATATGTGTAGAACTCAGAATAGATCAACTTGACCTGTTAGGTAAATAGAATACAATATGATGCAGTGTTATTAAGAATGTTATTTTTGATTTAGCTATCACATGATGTATGAAAATTTGTTCTCTTATTAAGACTGATTGAGCTAGATTAAGTTTATATTACTTGTTATTTACCTCCCCTGCTTGTGCATTCCGTGTAGGCTGTAGCACAATTGTTTTTCAGATACCTAAAATATAGTGTTAAATGTGTGATGTGATGTATGACTGCTTGCTTTTATTGGACAATTTGAGTAACCTTTTCCCCTCTCGGACACACCTTGCAGTACTCCCAATAGAGAATGAACTGAAAGACCCTTCGCAGATGAAGTCGATAGTTCGAAAGTCCCTCATATTATGCTCATCCGTCTACATTGCTACCAGCTTCTTTGGAGTGCTTCTCTTTGGGGATCATACTTTGGATGATGTGCTTGCCAATTTTGATGGTGATCTTGGAATTCCATATAGCTCATTGATTGATGATATTGTCAGAATGAGCTATGGCCTTCACCTGATGCTTGTTTTCCCTATTGTGTTTTTCTCCCTCCGTCTCAACGTAGATGGTCTTTTATTTCCATATGCCATCCCTATTGTGTTTGACAACCGGAGATTCTTCTCAGTAACTGTAGCTCTCATGGGTTTCATTTTTATGGGAGCCAACTTTGTTCCTAGTATCTGGGATGCCTTCCAGTTCACTGGTGCAACTGCTGCAGTTTGTGTTGGTTATATCTTTCCGGCTGCAATCACTCTTAGGTAAGTAACAGTTATATTTGCAGTTTTTGTTGAGATTAGTGTCAAAGGATATACACTCAACATTATGTTAGAGAAGTTCAATTGAAAGATTATCATGGATGGTAGACTATGTTTATAATAGAGGTACCAAACTGGTAAAGGTTAGCTACTTATTCCTAGGTCATGTTAAGGCTGTGCAAAGAAGCTGGCCTACAATATTTATCCCTAAATAGACCTTGTTGGTAAAGGGACTGATAAAATAGTTTGTATAAACGAAACTGGAAACCATTTCAAAGAAAAGGATAAAGTTATGCGATTGAGAAATTTTGGTTATTAAGAACCTTTTGCTCTAACCTTCTTCCTGTGTGGTTATTAAATACGAGCAGTTAATAGTTCTGATGTGCAACTTATGCAGGGATACCCATGGAATTGCAACAAAGAATGATAGATTAATATCATGGATGATGATTTTTCTTGCTGTCTCAACAAGCACAGTGGCTGTGATTAGTGACATTTACAGCATTTTCAATGTTGATAATGGTGTTATAACCTGATTTTATGGAAGGGTCCATATCTAGTTTTCCTGGTGCAAAATCACATGGTCGAAAACTCAAGCTAATAGGGAAGGGAGCACTCTCAGGTTTCTTTCATGCAGTTTATCCCCGAAGCTGACATGATGGATAGGAGGTCTTTTATCTCTATCAATGTAATGAGAGCAATAATCTCTGGAAAGAGTGATGTTCCAGTGTCCCTTGAGGTTTGATACTGACTTTTTTGTAAAGTTATGCACGTTATGTAGTTTACTAGTTTTATTTCTTGATTCTTTTGGAGAAAACAAATTGGAGAATTTTGAATATTTAGGGAATACACAAATTTATAGTGTACTTCAACTAGTCATTATTTTTGATATCTTGTTCTCGTTCTTGTTGTTGCACCAAATATCTCCCTAGGCCGATCTGTCAGGCCGATGAGCTGGTTGCTGGGTGTGCCAGTTACTTTTGTAACGAAAAACAACAAAAGGTAAAGAAAATGCGGGTTCTTGTTCAAAGTCACAGTCGGACTGTTTAAATCATTGAACAAAAAGGGAATTTCTTTAATAAGCTGAATGAGAATACTGCCCGATCGGGAGTTTATAATGAATTGAACAAAGACAAAGCTGACCGATGGAAGGTTAGTCAAACTCTAAAAACAACTATTGATTGAGAAGGCACGGGATTAACTGAAAACAATAAGACTTTGGTCTAGACGGATCTTTGAAAAAAGTCACTGATTGACGGAGCAAAGAGAAATCGAAACGAGTTTGAGCAGAGTGTAGTCTGATTTGTCTGAAGAAGTGTTGATGCCGTTTCTGTGGGAAAGCCTAAGTGAAAATACTAGAAATTGATGGCCATCGGGTAGTCTTCGAGTGTTGAAGAGGTTTCTGTGGATGATTGTGTGTGTCTTCAGCCGTTCTAGGATGAGGTTTATATAGCCCTCTAGCTCCCAATCAACTCCTCTGAATCAGCTCATTTTGATTTTCAAATCTCAGTCTTTAAGATTGAATCCCTTTGATTTCGCTTGGCTTTGAATTGGTCTTTCCAATCTTTCAAGATTTGGTGCGGCCTTAATTTGGATTTAGGCCGCTGACCTTAAACTAATAACCCATCCTGCTAGCCCGATTTATAGGCCGATCAGCCTACATAAGCTAATTATTTCTTTTTCCTAAAAAATGTAAATTGTGGTACAAACACTTGTAGATAATTTTAATGTTTAGTAGCGCTGCCTGATTTGTTCATTCATTATAAAATGAATGAAAATGCTGTGGATGCCTTCTATTTGCCGACTGCCGATAATCTCTATCTTTCTTAGGCAAATGGTCTGTGACAGAGAATGCCAACGATATGTTTCATAATCATGCTTGGTAACATATTCCCTGCTTTCTTCTGTCATGTATGGTTTGTGTTTCTTTTGACGAAAACTTTGGCGAGTCCAACATTTTTGGACCCTTTTATTAAGGGAGCTTTGCACTGTGTTTGGTATGAAGGAAATAGGGAGGAAAGAAAGAGTGTGGAAAGAAAGTGAGTGAGAAAATACAACTTTCCTTTGTTTGGTAGGATAGAAATACACCTAAGGAAAGAAATAGGAAGGAAATGAGAGAGTCAATTTCCTTAGAAATTATTTCCTTCCAAATTGGTTGTTGAGTCTAACAAATAGAAATGACTATTACACCCTTAAAATTTATTTCTAATTACAAAATTTACAATTACAAGTAAAAGATATTGAAAGTAAATTTTTAACTAAAGAGTTAACAATGGTAAAATGGTCATAGTTATTAAAATAAATTTTCTTTCTTTCTTATTTCTTAGTTATACCAAACAAAGCAAATAATAAATTTTTTTCTTTCCTTCTTATTTCTTTCCTTATTACCAAACATGATGAAGGAAATATAAATATATTTCCTTTCCCTACCTATTTCCTTTCTTCACCTATTTCTTTTCTTTACCATTTTCTTCCCTTCTACCAAACATAGGCTCGTTGTCTCTGCCTTTGTCTTTCCCTCCTCTCATTTTTACTTTCTTTAAGAAAATGGGACTGCTGGGGAAACATTTCAGACTAGACCTCGTTATGCCCTTTAAGTTATCCAACTATGAAATGGGCTTTAAAGGCCCCTTCTAATTGATGGGCTAAAGCAGGTACTATTAAAGGGCAGCATCGTCACCCAAGTAGTCTCATTCAAAGCATCTCGTACAGAAAAAGGCCTGGCTGGTGGTTGTCTGCTCGAGCCCTGATACTGATACTCCGCTGGCTACATGTGCGAGCCATTGTTCGACAATGGTATGTAAATTCCTGGCAGTACCAACGACACATGTTTCGACAGTTTACCCTACTCAATTACTCAAAACAAGACAGAGGCTTCAACATGGGAAATTAATTAATTTTCATTTGTCACCCTTTTTGAGAACTAAGCCTTTTCCTCGTGTAAACCACGATGGATTGTCCTTTATTCGATCGAAAGCTCAAGTACACATCCCCAGGCTGTTAGGTGTAGGTCAAAAAAATGATTGAGACATGGCTCAAAGTTTATTAAATAGTAACTAGTATATAAACTGTTGCCCCGAAATGCTGATTAGTACAATAATTAAGGGATTAATTTTGTATTACCATTTACCACCACTGTTATGATTCAAATTAACTTATTGATGTAATTTTAAGGTTTTGCGGGTTTCTTAATTGCCACAATCAAAGCCCCTGGATTTGTCTTATGTGACTTAAAAATTGGTTGTAGTAATTTGTTGGATGAGGGAACAAAAGTACCCACATGGAAACATCAATACTGACATTTCAACTAAGCACTCTGGTCTCTGGCTATTAAGAATTGAAGAACCTGAAAGCGATTTATTTTTTCTTTCTTTCTTTTTATCCTTAGGTGGAGGAGAGTTGTAACCTCCAAACGGGTTTCAGAACAAAAGATGTCGAAAGATTTTGCCTTTTGGGTGAAAGTTACATCCCTCACACATGGCTTGTTGAGAAATGTTTTTGATAATAAATATTTCTCATGTATATTATCTTTTTTTTTCCTTTCTAAATCAAATTCGGACAAACAAGTTATGCCAAATTCCAGACGATATGTACATTTTGGAGGATTAGTTGCATTCGGCATAGCACCAACAAAAGCGACTAAAATCCAAACATTTTATAACAAGGCGAATGAGTGTTGCCAATTGAGTTAATCCCCTTTTGGTTACATAATTCTAACATGATAATGGTAAAAGTACTGCCATTTAATTACTAATTAAGAGTTGGGTTATTCCTATGAAAAATCAAAACTAAAGCAAAAGAAGGAGATACTTCTCTCATTTCCTTTCATTTACAAAACCTCTACTCTTCTCTGACCACTCTTTTCCTGATGACAAAATGATTACTAAAATAAAAAAAAAAATTACTCGACGGCAGAAAATGGGCTGTTTATTTGAGATGCCTTTGATTTGAAGGAGGATGAACTTGAAACTAGAATCTAATCTTAACAGCTAAAAAGAAAACCAATTCCGTGGGAATATGACGACATTTGTTCTAAACTTAGTTGTTTGGCTACGAATTCTCACATTCACACAAAATATATGTGGTATTCCGTATTCAATTCCCAAAGTAAATATTCCCAAATCCCCTTAGTATACCACACTGCAAGTATGGTATATTAGGTTCTTTATTGCAAGCTTTTGCTTCTTAATACATTATTTTCATCTTTAACAATCTGCAAAAGGGACTGATGAATTGCTAAGCTAACTACAGATTCCACTGGAGAAATGAAAATCTAGGAGAATCCTTTAATCATGGAATTGTTTTTAGGCGTCTAAGTTCTTTTAATTTACAAGGAAACAAAGGAAGTGAAGCTTGAAATTAATTATATCCTCTAACTCTCTGAATTTATCGATCATCCAACTAAGAAGAGGAAGTATTAATTATACATTTTCAATCGGTTACGTTTTATAAGAAAAATCAGGTCAATCTAATTCAAAAATTTTATACTAATGAGTCTAAAACTAATCATATTTACTTCATAGTTCGACCTAGAAAAATAAATATAAAAACAGAGAAAGTCATAAGAGAGACAAATGAAGAACCAACAATTTGTTGGAGAACAGATAAGAGAGGAGCAAAACATGGGGAGCACACAAATACCTAGAGACTTTGCACGTTTTCATGAAATTATTGGTTCAATTAGGAGGAACAAAAAAATATTGGTGCAATGACTCATCCAAAGAAGAGAAAAACCTTCACATATATCATAATCATAATCAATCAACATAATACTAGTAACAAAAACAACAAATTCCTCAAGTCTCCATTTAACAAATAACACGTCATTTCTATGATTTAATACAATCATCATGACGACCCCAAGATCCCCTCGCTTTCTTCTTCCCTTTTCCTTACATTTTGACGCAATTCATTTGGCCAGCTCACCTTTTGCCTCTCGTTTTCGCCTTTTCTTCCCCACCAGTGGGCCAGCCCCCCCTCTCTCTCTCTTTAATATTTGTTTAATTATTTGACTAATCCCTTTTAATTTTTAAACGAATTTAGCTCTAAATCCTCTCGATTACATTGATCTCTCTAGTGATTAAAGATTCTCATCAAAAGTTTAGTGTCGGCATTGTGCAATGGGCCAAGACATAATACACTGTTTCAAGTCACTCATAATAAATTCTTTTTTGCATCATCTATCAGACTAATTGATATTCATGTGCCCATGATTTAGTTAATGAGAATTCAATCAAACGGTCCATTTATTATGTTATATTTTGGAGATTAATTATGGAATTAATTATGACCAAGGTTCTTTGCTCTCACCGAACCTTGTGATTTTATATGTTTCATATATATGATAGGGACCTACATGTTTTGAATTTGTTTTTTCTTAAAGAATATTAGTGTTTAGTGTTCACGTTAATTTTATAATACTTACTCAAGAAACTTCTCTAATTCCCTTTGTTTCATTGGAAAATAATGAAAAAGGCAATCATATGGGAGAGCTGTCATCCATGAATGTTGGTTTTATTCCTAGATTAATCCACTTGCTTACCTTCCATGAATTTTTCTTTGAATAAATTTGTGGACTTATTAATGTTTTTCTCTCCTTTTCTTTCCACAATTTTCCTTACTCTCCCCTGGGGTCGTGTGTCTTGACTGAGTCTTGCTCGTATGCATGATATTCATATTTTCACCCGACTAGATCAAATGGTTAAAAGGTCAGAAGTTATCAACATCTTGTTAGGTCGAGTGTAATGAGTTTAATATCCCCGAAATAACGTATTGGATTTAATTTTTATAAATAAAGAAAATATATTTAGGAGAATTTTTTTCATTTATGATATGAGCTGTTTAATTCCGAATTAATCAAGATCTAATCTAATTAGCAAATATAATGGTTTTAAAAAAAAGTCTAAAGTCAAAATCTCTTGAAAATATGTGATTGTAAAATCTTGGTATTCCCTAGCACATTCTCATTGTGGTTAAAGATGTTGATTTTTCTCACCCCCAACAGAAAGCTTGGTTTGATCTTTACAAAAATGCTTCGATATTTTTTTTTGAAAATTTTGAGGAAAGAAATAGTAAAAGAGTTAGTTGTCATAAACAAAGTCATCATATCATACCACGCCCTTTTACTATTTCAAGGAAAGGAAAATTAAATTTTTCAACTTAAATGCATGCACAACAATAATGAATAGCCACAAGCAAGCTAATTTAAGTTTTTTCCCAGATCCAATTTGGACAGGTCAACAAAACCCAAAGCTGCGTACAAAGAGAGAGCTACAGAAGCTAAACTGGTTGACAACTTTACAATCCAGCAACTACCCAAGCAAAGTACGTACCCAACAGATAAACAAACAAAGAAGGGACATTTTGTACTGTTTAAGCCAGGTCATACTTAGCTAGAGTTGTAAACATATGACTCTTTCACCAACCTAACCTTCTTTATCTAAATTTTTGCAAGTGTGTGTACCACTTTCCTTCCATCCCCCAAATCCAATCCCCATCCATTAGCAACAGTTTTAAATTTAATCCTCCTCCTCCTCCCAGCTATGCCAAGCTTTTCATTATGAAATACCTACAAGCCACGTACTCTTTTTTAAGTTTAACCCAACTATTAGAATTTATCAAAAATTAATGCGGTCGGTTGAGTCGATAATGTCTGTTGTCTCAAAATAGATTTATGTTGAATTCCTTTGTCAACAAATTATTGATACACCCCTCGTCAATGCATTTGTAAGTCTCTAAAAAGGTTTACTATTTAGGGCCCCTTTGTTAACTAGGTGCGATGAGAAAAACAACATTTTTCAGCTTTCCACCAGAGAAGTGTTACCAAAAGACCGTTAGAGCTGCTGTGAGATTGTCCTGTCTAGACAATCAATCACAGTTTTTTTTCACTGGATAGAGAGGGGACAGTGGTTGAACGCTTAAGCTGCGGTGGTTGATCGTGCAGCAAGGGCTATTTTTTTCTCATTGCATGCGATCATCCAGAGTTAACAAAGGGAGCCTTAATCCCACCTTAGGTATGTAATGATATCTCATAGTTAATTTTAGATAAATCTCTATTTACAGTTTTATATATTTTGTGTGCATAATAATACCATAACGTGGAATGCATTTTTATGTACTTAATTTGATACTTAGGGGACTGAAAAATTAGAAGAGTTTGAGTGGGGAGGCAGCTAAGCTAAAGCGGAGATTGCGCCAAAGTAGATGAAGGGACGACACAGGCATCAGCCGACCGTGGTGGCCAGGCTGCCTGTTGTCTCTCACTTCACCGTCGCATGCCACGTGGCTTCCTCACACCTCACTCTCTCACGTGCGGTTCTCTCCTCTCGCTCCTTCCCACACGTGTCTCCAGTTCAGCATCCTGCATCCCATTTGACTCCCTCCTCCTGCTCCTCCTAGGAATCCAACAAATAGCATTATTCCAAAATTCTCCCTTCAAACTACCAAATTACCAAAATATCCCTTATCTCCTTTTTATCTAAATCAGACCAGAGTCCATAGTCATTTTCTTTTTTTAAATTTTGAAACACTGTACTGTATAATATGTTTCTTACTTTATCATATTTCACGTGACCATATACAAATAAATTTATTTTTCCTTTTATTTTTTTTGAAGGAAAAGAGTTTCCTTTCCGGTGCAGCTGACGAGTATGGAGGATTTAATGTGTGAGGCAAAAGCAAAGATTTTGGATCACTGGATTGATTCTATAAGTTTCTAACAAACAAAAAAGGGAAGTGTGTGAGTGTTTTACTAGTCTTTGGAATTACTAGATCACGGCAATGATCTTCTGAGGTACCACCGTAACACCGTGTTTCCCATTAATACCTGCTGTCTTTGTCTTTGCGCCAGATGCATTCCCCAAAATACCCCTTCGTGAACCTCGCGCCCTTTGACTATAAAATTGTCGGTGGCGTGGACATGGAACGAGGCTAATTTTGACTATTTGTATCTTGAGTTCTTCTTCTTTGGCAAATGCTAATTATTTCCGATCCTCGCGCATTTATGGAGCGTGGTTTTCTCCTTTTAAGTGTTTTGGTCCCACGTATAGTAGGAAAATAAGAAAATACTACCACTAGTAGTAGTAGTATTAATATTTCATTATTTTGCCTATAAATTTGCATAGAATCTTTAAAAAAAGTTAATGAGATTGATTGTGATTGGCCGGTCAGACGGATTACCTCACTAACATAATGGTAGCAGAAAGTGATCAGTCCAATTAAAAGGTTTACTGAATTTCATTTAAAATCGAAATTAAAATATTTATTTAACCTCTCTATAAATATAAGTTGAGATTCATTAAATATATTTCGTTTACCAATTGAAAATCTCAACCGGTTCAGTGAATTTCGCTTATTTCTTTTTTTCTCCGCTGAAGTACATTAATTTGAAGTGTTCTTTTGTCCCACGCCAAAAGCGCGTGAGGCTAAAACTTCCGAATGGCCACCGTTTTAAGGGTGTTGAACACGGTCCCAAATGGAGAGTGAACGGTGCGATTTCTAAACAAATCCAAAACCAAAAGGCAAATTCCAATTTAGGGTCATTCTTTCTTCTTTTTACTTGTAAAAATGGGGGAATTGGCCAATTAATGCTGCGTATTACGCCTCTCTGTTTTCCTCCTCTGAAAAAATTATTCAACAGTATATTTAATTAATTAATTATCAATAAATAAAAACTGAAAAAAAAAAAGGCATTTCCAATTTTTTTGCTTTATTATTTTGGTTGTTTGAATGGATAGTACTAGATTTTTCAACTTTCTCGGGTTTGGCCTACAGTTTCGCGTGTGATCATTTAATCATAGATTTTACTTTCTTTTTCTTTTTTTTCTTAATAAACACACGCGAAAAGTAACCCACAAAATAAAGACGATCAGAGCTTACCCCTTTTTTTTACACGCGGGAAAACTCTCTCTGCCCTTTTTTTTTTTAATTTTACCGCGCTGTAATTATTTTCTAGGTTTAGGGCTCATACAATTGTCGTAAGTCGTTGCTGGATTTATTGAAATTTAAAAGCAGTTGGTGAAAGGGAAAAATAAAAGTCTGTCATTGTCGGGATTCCAGAGGTCTTTGGTTTTTTAAAAGATTTTCTCTCTGATAATGAACAAAATCATTCCTTAATTACTGTCTTTCTGTTTGGGTTGTAAATCTTTTTCAAAGGTTAAATTTTTATTCACGGTAAAGAAAAAAAAAATAGAACACAACAGAGAATGGAGTAAATCTTTTGTGTTCTTTTGGGCTTGGCCTTTGATATTGACAGAGACACACAACGTGCTGTCGTGTTTTGTGTCTTGTAGTAACGTTTATGTATTTCGATTTTTATTTTTATTTTGCAAATCAATTTCTTTCTTTATTTTTGTTTTCCAGAAATTCAAAATCAGAAATCAAAATCAAAGACGTGTTGAGCTGTTACCATCCTTTTTCCCAGTTCTCTCTTTCCTTTTTATTCTTTTCTCTCTCGTATTTTTGGTTTTTTAAAAGGCACCTCCTTTTTTGCAAGCTGTAATTGAATGAGGGGAGCTTTTTTGGACCTTCTTTAATTTTGTTTCCCCGTTTCAACAGGTCACAACCGAGAACTTCTCTGTTTCCTTCTTCTCTTCTTCTTCTTCTTCTTCTTCATCTTGGCTCCTCTCCAGACCCACCCAACAACTTTCGTATATATATTCTAGTATATAAGTTTGGTTCTTTTCTCTCTTCACCATGATTTAGAAGAGACGCCTTCGCTTCTTTGCTTCTTAGCAAAATCCACGCGTCTGCGTCTCCCTCCTTCGTTCTCTTTCTTCTTCTTTCTTTTCCGTCGTCTGATGATAATGTTGTCGAATCTTTAGGTTTAATTTCCTACCACATTCTCATTTAGTATATTTTTTTTGTGGCCTTTAAGATCGAACCCAACAGCCAAGTTTCCAGGATTAGACGAGAACCCAACAATGGCGCCGTCTTTTGATTGGTGGGCGAAAGGCAGCCATAAGGGAACCCCGGTGGTTGTCAAAATGGAAAACCCGAACTGGTCAATGGTCGAGCTCGAAGGTCCATCCGAAGACGATTTCCTTATCGGGAACACCCCGACAGGTCCTCGAGAAAAGGCGCGTGGCAAAAACGCCAAGCAGCTCACGTGGGTCCTCCTCCTTAAAGCCCACCGAGCCGCCGGTTGCTTAACCTCCATTGGCTCTACATTGGTCAGTCTCGGGGCGGCCATCCGTCGCCGTGTCGCCGCCGGTCGAACTGACGCCGACAACGACCAAGACATCGAAACCGACAACAGTTCCTCTAACGAGAACAAAACCGTTAAAGCCAGGTTCTATAACTGCATCAAAGTGTTCCTTTGGTTATCTTTATTGTTGCTCGGTTTCGAGGTTGCCGCGTATTTTAAAGGCTGGCATTTTGGTGCTCCAAAGCTTCAATTACAGTACATTTTTACGGCGCCGTTTGGGGTTAGAGATTTCTTTGATTGGTTATACTCTCGCTGGGTTTTGATTCGTGCGGAGTATCTCGCTCCTCCTCTTCAGTTCCTCGCAAATGTCTGCATTGTTCTTTTCCTTATCCAAAGCTTGGATAGGTTAGTCCTCTGTTTGGGTTGTTTTTGGATCCGTTTCAAAAAAATTAAGCCAATTCCCAAACAAGACGCTGTTGCAGATCTTGAATCCGGTGAAGACGGCTTCTTCCCAATGGTTCTCGTTCAGATCCCCATGTGTAATGAAAAAGAGGTAAAAGCAAACAAAAAAAGATATATTTTTTAAAACGCTTTAAAACAAACCCAGTTTTTAATTATGGTTTAGTTTTACCATTTCTTTTTGGCAGGTTTACCAGCAATCAATAGCTGCAGTGTGTAATTTGGACTGGCCAAAGTCGAAAATTTTGATTCAAGTTTTGGATGATTCTGATGATCCAACCACTCAGCTGCTTATTAAGGAGGAGGTGCTCAAATGGCAACAAGAAGGTGTCCATATTGTGTACCGGCACCGAGTAATTAGAGAAGGTTACAAAGCTGGTAATCTCAAGTCTGCCATGAGCTGTAGTTATGTTAAGGACTATGAATTTGTTGCCATTTTCGATGCTGATTTCCAGCCCAACCCGGATTTTCTCAAACGAACAGTCCCCCATTTTAAGGTAACTGAATTAACTGCTTCTGTTTTGAGTTTTGGGTGCAATTTAGTAAATTCAAGCTCAATTTAGTATGCACAGGAATAGTTGGAGTGAAATTCTATTTTGGCTTATATGCTTACAGGATAATGAGGACGTGGGTTTAGTTCAGGCAAGGTGGTCGTTTGTGAATAAGGATGAGAATTTGCTAACCAGACTGCAAAACATAAATTTGGCATTTCACTTTGAGGTAGAGCAGCAAGTAAATGGTGTTTTCATTAATTTCTTCGGGTTTAATGGCACTGCCGGGGTTTGGAGGATTAAGGCCTTGGAGGATTCTGGTGGGTGGTTGGAGAGGACCACAGTTGAGGACATGGATATTGCCGTGCGCGCTCATCTTCAAGGATGGAAGTTCCTTTTCCTCAATGATGTTGAGGTATAGCTCTAGTTTAATCTGTCATATCGCTAGTGAACTTTAGTTGACATTCACTTCTTTCTTGTTAGTTAATGTTTGTTAATTTTTATTACCTTGTACAGTGTCAGTGTGAACTTCCTGAATCTTATGAAGCTTATAGAAAACAACAGCACAGATGGCACTCAGGACCCATGCAATTGTTCCGGCTCTGTTTGCCAGATATTATCCGTTCTAAGGTAAATACTTTTTCATAGTGATCGATGCTTAAACCGGCAATTATCCAATTTCTTTTAATTCTATAATTCTTTATTGATTTTGATTTGTAACAATGTTGTTTTATTCTGATTGGTGCAGATTAGCGTGTGGAAGAAATTCAATATGATCTTTTTGTTCTTTCTACTCAGAAAGCTTATCCTACCTTTTTATTCTTTCACCCTTTTCTGCATAATTCTCCCCATGACCATGTTTGTTCCAGAGGCTGAGCTTCCTGCGTGGGTTGTATGTTACATCCCTGCTACAATGTCATTCCTTAACATCCTTCCAGCTCCAAAATCCTTCCCATTCATTGTTCCTTACCTTCTTTTTGAGAATACCATGTCAGTGACCAAGTTCAATGCCATGGTCTCTGGTCTTTTCCAACTTGGTAGCGCGTATGAGTGGGTTGTTACAAAAAAATCTGGTCGATCATCTGAGGGTGATCTTGTCTCCTTGGTTGAGAAAGAGCCAAAACACCAGCGTGGAGGATCAGAACCCAATATTGATGAAATGAAAGCTGATCTTCAGCAAGAACAAAAGGGTAGGAAAAAGAAGCATAATAGGATATATACTAAGGAACTAGCTTTGGCTTTCCTTCTTCTAACAGCTTCAGCTAGGAGTCTTCTGTCTGCACAGGGAATCCATTTCTACTTCTTGCTATTCCAAGGTGTATCCTTCCTTCTGGTTGGTCTAGATTTGATTGGAGAGCAGGTTCTGTGAAGGACAGATTAGGGACTTAGTAGGACAATGTGGATGATATAAATACAGCCGACACGGGTGGACACCAAATCTGAGTATCACTGCCAATGAACTGTTATGTGAGAGTCGAAGAGGGCTGAGATTGCTCTTCATGGCCTTCTACACTCTAGACTGATCTGGTTCCAATTCCACCCAATACGAGTTTACATGGACAGAAGAATGGCCTCAATTTGAACATAGGCACACTTTGAAAGAATGGTGTTACTCTTCAGTATATGTAAGGGTTTTTTCCTTTCTGTTTTTTCTTTATTTATCTTTTTTGATTCTTTTGTTTTTCTGTCAATTCTTTTGTAAGAAAAAAAAAATCGTCGTTCAAACATCAAACAGGAATTGAGTTACAGTTTCAATGCAGGGTTAGGAATTTTGAATCCCTTGTCCTCTTTTTTCACTTATAATTCAGCTGATATTCATCGAAGCCGGAAGGTTTCCTGTTCTTATTCATATATAGCTACTGGCAAAGATTGCTATAAAAAATGAAACTAGTTTCACCAAATCCAGGAAAAGTTAAATCGTAGGTTATTTTGTGAGGAAACTTGGACCTTGTTATTTTCATCATTCTTGTTTGCCTTTCATTTTTGGACAACCCCTAAAATCCTCTGATTTGATGAACAGAGACGAACTTTCGAATTATGTTTGGATCAGTTGCTGAGAAAATAGCTAAGAAAAGCATATGAATCTTAAAGAATGAAATGAACCCACTTTCTATTTTTCAGTACCTTTCAGGTCTGAACTTGGCAATACATTTTTTATTGTCTTTCCAAAGCTTTCAGCTTGACAGTTAGTAAATTATAAACAGCAATGTAGTACACTTGAGGATTTCAGATAGGAAGACAATATCCAGGAACCGAAATTGAGTTTAAAAACGTCGTCGTGTATCCAATTTTAGAATTACTATAGCAAGTATATACTATATGTTACTATAAAGTAGTACCCTTGATTTGAGGCCGCTGGGAAGCACATGGGCGTCTCCATTGTCTGATTCTTGCAGGCGTGGGGCCGTAGGCCATTCCCAGAGCTGGCTCACCGAATTTATGGTTAGGAAGCAGCTGGACCACACTAGGATTTGGCCCGAAACCCCTGAAATATTTTCTCTTTCTTTCCCCTCTATGATTCAAAAAAATTGTATTTTCCCACACTGAAATCAAATTATTTTCTCCTGTTTATGCAAAGAAAAGACAACAGGAAAAATTTTTGAATTTGATGTAATTGAGCAAGGAAGAAAACTCAGAAACATGTTTCCGAGGATGGATGAGATGATGGGGAGGTTTGTTAGTGTGTAGTCATTCAACGACGTTTACGTGGAAGGATGTTTTTGCAGTGTTCGCGTTCTCAAGGGGAACTTGAAAAATGCCCATGAGAATTGTGATGATTGAAATTGAAATCCCCTTGTCCAGCCAGCACTGGCAGCTGCAACAAGTGGCATCTAAAACCGGGAGTCCAAGTGAGAATTGATGGGCATGTCATGTGGCATTTGTTTTTTGTGGGACTCCTTCTTTACGTCAGATTTCCTTCATTTGGTTCTGCTTGGCCCCATGCACATAATATCTTGCAATTACAATATTTTAATTTCCTCTGTTGTTTTCTTCCATCTGGTTTGAATTTCTTTGCTCTTTTTAATATTTTTAAATTTTCCCTTTGAAGGAGGGTACCAACCTATCAAGGTATCAATTGAAACAAGAGGAGTACATGAAACAGAAATGTAACAAAATGATCTTTTCCCTCTTTTGCCCTAAAAAAATCTCCAGATCACTAGGTTTTGTCATTTTGTCAAATGAGGGAGATTGTGGGATGTAAAGCCAGAAAGGAAGACAGATTCCTACATTTGACTCTGTAGAACATGTACGTTGAAGCCAGAGCCTTTGGAACATGGCCAAATTTCATGCCATTTCTTGGGGTTCCTCCATTCTTTCAAGCTTTATGATTCATATAAGAAGATTAAATGAAATTCACATATGGTTAAACTTGAATTTAGATTTCAGTATCTCTCGTCAAATGTTTTTTAAAGTTTCGGTGAAACCTTAGGAATTGTTGTCTACTGCTATTCTTAGAACACAATCTTTTGAGTTTTCTCAAATATAAATCTTAAAATACTATGTTTTGTTTTGTTGATTAGCATCCAATTCCCACACATCTACAATTTCAAAAGCCCAACCAATACAAAAAGCAGAGCAAACTTAGCACCCTTCACAAAATAGTTGCCTGCTCCAAGAAAGTAACGATTTAGGGTGAGAATATAAGTTAAATCATTTCACAAGTGTACATAATGGGAAGGCTTTACCTTTGACATTCTCGACCCGAAAATAATTAATTTCGAACCAATAAGACTTGGGATACCTTGATTATCAAAGGGAAAAAAAAAAAAAAAACAAGGTAATAGGAATATGAAATGCTACTACTAGTTTTATTCATATGGATAATAATTGTTTGGTCCTTTGTCCAAAAACACATAATTTCTGGTCCAAATATTTTCTTCCCTTGCTCTGCATTTTCAATACAAGCTACCTCCATGTTCATACTTCAAATCAAACACTATAAACTTTGTTTTAGGCGAAAAATATAATATAATATGGAAAATGTATCAAATTTATTAGTAATTAATTAATTAATTAATTAATAATTAAAATTAAACTATTAAAGAAAACGAAAATATATTATGGGCCAGTTCAGGCCCGTTACAGAAATAATGTTAACCATGGGCTGATTTTTATTGGATGAGCACGGGCTTTCCGACTTTAGTTCACTTAAAGATTTGCCCCAACAGACCGACAAGCATGTGAGGAGAACAAAACGTCTTTTGAGTTGTTTCTTTCACTTCTTTGTTCTTCTCCTTCTCCTGTTCCTTTTCCTCACGTGTTGTTCCTTTATACTACTACCAAAAACCATAGCCAAACAACTGTTTCTCTCTTCTATCCTTCTTTTGTATGCTCCACTAGGGTAATAGATAGATCCTTCACTTCTTTTCTTTTCTTTTCCTTTTTGCCAATAATGGTTGATGCCTTCTTCTAGGGTCTAATTGCAAGATATGGCCAATGGATGGTAATGGTGCCTTGACTTGTTTTTTGACTTCGATTAATAGGATTTGAATATCTTATAACAAGTTTGGGTTACCTTAACTCAAGTTCTTGAGGTTCTATCCATTGATACTTGAACTCAATTGAACTTTTAGATAGGCTAAACACCTAATTTGGGTCTAAACCAATGTTCGGTTTAGGCTAAACTTTCAAAATCGAATAATTAAGGCCTAAACCTTACAACATTTAGACCTAAATCAAAGGTTCCCTTTAACTCAAGCTCGTGAGTTACCACGGATTCCATTTTAGGTATCCGTTGCTATTTTAGTCATGAATTTCTAGATATTGCTTTTAGTTTTAAATATTGTACCTGTGGCAAAAAGGCCACGGACAAGAAGTAATAAAATGTCAACTAAAGGAATACGAACCTAAGGAAAATGGAATTTTCTTTGCAGAAAATTTAATAATGTATCCAATCTACAAGATAATTTTCTTGGCACAACCTTTTTTTTTGTTTTTTTAAATCAAGCTTAGCTTTCACGACAGCATCACACGCCCTACAACCCTACAAATACCAATGAAAAAACAAAATTCCATCAATCAACTCTTGCATCTGTTGTCTTAATAAATATACATGATTTTGTGATTTCTAACAAGTCATCTTCCTTGGCTAAAATTTCGGAAAACAAACAGTTAGGAACTAAAAGAAACCTATACAGATGAAGAATCCTGTTTTTTGTTTTTCTTCTCTCTTTCCCCTTCTTTTCCCACTTCTCCCTCTATCTTTTTGCCCAGTTTTCTTTTCTAGATGAGTTTAATCTGCAGTCAACTTGAAACATTTGAATGCTTGGTTAGGAGGAACTAGACCTTATTATTTCAACTTCATCGGCATATCAAAGCTCGGATTTGAGACGACCTGCTGAAAATGATTAGAGGTCCAAGGTTAGAGAGCGGATACCCAAGTTGGAAAATTAAACATCAATGATTCAATGATTACCATTTGGTCCCAAACCGTCCAGAGCTGAACTGGAATCAAATCCCATTTGAAAAAGATTTTGGAGCTCATTGTGTAGTACAGTCTACAAGAAACAGTAAAGTGTTGAAGCAAAATTCTGACGAAGCAAGCGCTGACAAAGAATGATATTGAAGTCTTTTTTCTACCTGGGGCATGGGAGGAAATTGTGGATTTGTACTTGGGATGCTTGACATTGTTCCTGGAAAAATTCCAGGGGAGAGAGGGTGAGAGGAGTTTATCCCCGGACCAAATCCGAGAATTGCGGCACTTCCACCTCGTGAATGAAAAATCTATACAGGAGTGAGAGTAAAAAGTTCATATTGCTCGCCATATATGAAATCATAACTGATATAATTTGTCAATCTCTTGGAAAGAATAACTTACATCTTTCGAAAGAATTCTCTCTAAATCAATGTTTAGCTCTGGGTTGACAGTGGCAAGTTTCATGGACAAAAACTGCAGACGAAAAAAGACAAGATGCGCAAATACATCACCCAAACTTAGTACTAAAGTTTGATCCAAGTAACTACTTTACAAAAATAAATTCAATGATACTATTTGTCAGTATGGCATAATTCTAAGTTTCATGTCTTTTAGTACAGTACTGCAATAACTGCAGCATAAACATCCCCGAGGGAGGCGCTCATACTCATTTGCCAGTCTATTGCAATACCAGTTTCGCCTGGAAACTGCATATATGACCAAATCATAAAATGCTGAATGAGGGTTGAGAATCCATTTAAATCTTTTACCGACGAAAGACAAACTTAAGCTGATTATCCATACGAAAGAAAGTTTTCCCCGGGTTTTTGATTCACCATTCTTGTTTAGCTTCTTGATTCTATACCCAACTAACATCTAAGGGAGCTGAAGTGCATGGTAGTTTCCATTGAACTTGTTATGCTGTTATGAACAACTAAATTAAGAACAAATACCTAGTTAAGAGTCATGGTATCATACCTCAACCTGCTGTTGCAGTGACTGCACATAGTTGATAATCTCATCAAGCATGACAGCTTTCCCAGTAATCTAAAATAAGGAAACCATCTCAGATTCTCAATAATCAAGATTTTATTTTTTAAATTTTTAAAAGAAAGAGTCTGACATGAAGCTAGGCCACCTCTATTTACCTTATTGCACCCTGGTACAAGTTCTTGAAGCAATCTCATTCTCTCACTTATCTTTTCCCTTCTCACCTGCAAGAAGGTTTCTAGGTTTAATATGATGTTAAGATCACAATAAATTCTTATTTCAACATGAAAACGAGAAGTTACCCTTTCTGCCAGGCTGTGACTATTTGTAGCCCGACCCCTTCTTGCTCTCACATGGATATAATTTTCTATAGGAGCTTCTCCAGTTTGAGAACTGTCTTTAGCTTGTTTCGCAACTTGCTTACCACGTGAATTCACACCTGTGTTTTGTTCAGTTTTCTGTTTCTTCTCATCCCTTTCTTTTGGAACATCGCAGCTCTCTCCTGAAGGATCCTTTTGAGGCTCCTCGTCGACATTCTAACACAAATAACAAAGCCAATTACAGTGTCAATGGTGTGACAGATTATCATATTGCATCAAAATCTTCAAATTCTTGATATTATTATGATCACGTTGATAATATACCTGGTATGATCCTAGTGGAGAGTTTGATTCAGGCACTCTTTTTCTCCTCTTTCCATTGGGTGAAGCAACTAGAACTTCCTCTTCTGAAATTTGGTGCTCATCACGGGCATGTGGACTATTTGTTGAAGCTCTTTCATTGCCACCCTCAGCGTTTAGAGCATAATTTGGGGGGCACCTGCTGTTGGCAATCTGGCTGCATTGTGGTAGGCTGAAGGGACCAACCATTTCTGACAAATTTCCACTACCAAATGCCTGAAGCTTTGGCACCAGCTCAACAAAGCTTGGATCAGATTGATACTGGGAAAAGTGGGAAGTGCCACTGATTTCCTGATTTTCCATTAGAAGAGGGTAATGAGAACTGGCAAATTCACCGTGAGAAACCATTGAAGAACATCCGAGGCTTTCACCCTGACTCAGTGAAATGATTGGATCCCAACCAGAACCAAAGAAAGGATCTGATGCATTTGAAGGCTTGTTATACATGGACATTGAACTCATTGCCATTCCATCAACTTTGTCAGACAAGGGGTTTGTGTTCATCTGTGAAGGTGGACAATTCATAAGGCTCTCGGGTCTGTGCTTAAATCCCACATCATCATTATCACCACTAGCCATGGTCTAGATTCCACAGCTAAACAACAAAACTCTAAGGAACTCAACCTATCTATGATTGCAAAGTTGAAAATGGATCCCTACTCAACAGCTAAAGTAGACCTGGGCTAAGAATAGATATTTAACAGAAGGGAAGTAACATAAAATTAGAGTGAAAGTTGGTTTGACCAAAATTAGCCGGGGATATCTTGCAGGACTGAACACGGAACAAATAACCTTGGCAGCTTTATAGAACTGAGAGGATGTTAAAGTAAAAGAAACCTCTCATTGCAGCATCTCAGAGACACAAAGTAAAAGGTGAAATCCAATGCATCAGGCACAAAATCTTACACAGACCAACTATTCACCTCTTCTTCTAAAACCCCTAGGATCAAGTCTACTCTGCTGTAAGGCAAAAAAGAAAATGCTTCCCACAGACAAGAAAGTGAACCTTTCAGAGCATAAAGTGGACATAGACAAACGATTGCAATAGCTAAGTAACAGCTCACCAGTTTAACAAAAAATAAAGCAGATTCCCTTTTTCCTTTTAGCTTAGGGAAGAACTATATTGTTCACTATCTCAAACTCAACTAAACTCCAATGTGATAGATTACGTTAAGCAGTCTTGAATCTCTTCAACTAAAACCCAATTGAGGAGGATCAACTCAAAGTCCTCAAACTTGCCCTCAGATGAATGTAAAATGAAAAATGAGGTGTAGGAGAAAGTCCAAAGGAAGAAAGTAACACAATGTTCAAGTTTTGAATCAAGACCCAACAACTCCCCAAGAACCAAGAAAAGGAAGTTGGAGAAACCCTTTTGAGATTTTCTCAGATGGGTGTCCGGAAAAGACCAAAAAAAGCATCAAATGCTAACTTGAATTGTGCAAGAACTGAAAGGAGGCAGAGTCCCATTCACAGTCCCCTAAATTGGGTGTTTGATGGTACCACTAAAAGCATCAAATGCTAAGCTTAAATTCTACAAGAGGAAACCGAATTCACCAATTTGGCACTTACACAAAACAGCAAAAGAGGCACCAAATTCCAACCTTTTATATTTACCCTCTCAAAAATGCAAGAGAGTTATAAGGCTAGAGAGAGAAAACACCATAATACTAAGAGAGAGCGCATATATAAGAAAGAAAGATACTAATAAAGATTGAAACTTTGCTTACCTGCCCAAGCTTACAGGTGACATGTATGTATGTTTTTAAAAGACAGACTAACTACTGCCAACTGCCCTTTGTTCCTAAATTACTATTATATACTACAATAACCTAAGCTCCCTTTCCTTTTTTCCCCCTTTGTAAATTTTTTATCTTTTTATTATAATTTATGTAAACACTTTTTCCTTTTTAATATTTTACAATATTTATCTCAGATGGAGATTGGAGAGGTTCTTCTCTTCAGGGCCAAGCTTGCTTGCTTGCTAGCTTGCTTCCTTCTTTGACATTATACTTTCTTTTTTTTCTTTGTTTTTTTACTCACACATTTTGCCAACTATTCTAACAGACCTCTCTTTGCTGTTACACACTTTGTTTTCTCTCTCTCACTGCCAACCAACCCTCTTCATTTCTTTTGAGAAAAACTTCCAAATTATACAACTAAGCTCCATCATTCTCTATGTACCACCACCCCTCTTGCCCATCACTTGATTAACTTTGGCCCCACCAAATCTCCAATCTCCCCTTCTAGCCCATCCAAACTATGGGTTGGATACTTGGCTTCCATCTATATCTGTGTCCGCAACCCCATGCACCAAAGATGCCATTTTTTCTGCCTTTGATGGCTTCAACCAGAAGCAGATGGTAATAATACTCACCAATGTCACAGGTGTCTATTCCTGATTGGACAACTCACAGAAAGATACTGTAACTTTGGAGCATCATATGACTTCCTATGTTGTTAACACTAATTTTTAATTGGATTAATCAATTGATTAATACCTGCAGCCACCTCATTTCCCCACCTTTTTTTTTTCCTTTTCCTTTGAGGAACATATGGAATAATGGAATCTAATCATCAATTTTACCTTATTGTCCTGGTACGGGTCTCCAGCTGTAGCTGCTTCCCTCCTCCTATTCAAAAAACAAAGCCACTCAAAGCAAAATCAGCTCAACTAACCCACCTGGTCAAATCAGATCATTTGGTCAACTTCAATTCCTGGTTGTGATCTTGCTGGAAGATAGTATTATTGACACTATAATCAAACTTATATTGAATTGTTATTGGCGAAATCAACGGATAATTTGCTTAGAGATAGAGGTCCCTAGCCATGACCATGGAAGAAAATATTCCAGTGTGCAACACCCTACTGTTACTTAAAACTTGGAGTTGTTTCATGGAAGGTTTTATATGAAATGTGTTGCAATTGTGAATTGATGTGATTTTTCCATACCGTGTGATGTGGTAAGGGGACCCCACCATCAAGAAGAAATGGGTAGTCAAAAATAGTATGGACATGGTATGATTGAGATGGTGCACCTAACTTATCTATGTGGGTTCTCACACCAAATCATTCTTCTGGGTACCAGTCAAGAGTAGGGCTGGCTGGCAATGAGCTTGGAGTCTACAGAGGTTTCTGAGAATTTTGGAGATCTTTGATTTTCCTTCCTGGAACAATGTTAATTGTTTGTTCCCTGATAATAATGCTAATGTATTATTGTGGAATTTTGATTATAAGTATGGTTTTATTGACTTTTTTTTCCTTTTACGTTACAAATTGGAAACATGCAAAATTAATATTTGTCTCAAGGTATTGTTCATAGGCTTGAATCAAAGTGTTTGAATGAATTAAGAGGTTTTTCAAGTTTAATGTTTCAGTTTGACGGATGGACGAGGAGTTTCGTATTTGAGAACTTAGCTGCTTAGTAGTATCTTTTTTACCTTAAAAAAATGTTTTAAGCTTGACAAATGACAACTTCTTTTTCTTTCTTTTTTCAAAGTTTTTGAAATGTAATGAAGGTTATGGTCAAAATATTTACACGGAAAATGTTTTTATTATTAGAAATGTAAAAAGGTTTTTATTCTCATATATTGGCTTCACATGTAAGTATGTTACCGTGAAATCTAATTAGTAGTTAAATGAACTTTTATTTTTCTCATTTTTACTATTTGCAATGGGTGGAAGAAAGGGAGGCCAAATTTGAATGCACGCCTTACACGACCTCAAAATTTGGCCAGTAGGCTAAGAAGTGGAGGCCAGTGATTAATTAACTTTAAAATTTAATATTTAGATACAAAATCTCAAACGGAATAAATTCTTTTAAAGTTGGTTTTTAATTTACAAAACTCGAGAGTTAATTAAACTTGTATCACGAGATCTTAAATATAGAACTTAGAAATCATACTTGGAACAACATGGTTGCAGTGGAGAAACCGATAATCCCGGACCACCACCTCCATCTATTGGCTTCACTAGGCCCATGTCTAGAAAGCACCGAGCAGGAAAAAAATGAAATTATGAAAAAGTTAGTAGAGGAGGAATTCCAAGAGGCGAGAGAGAGGGTTGTGAAAGAAGTAGAAGCCCCCTCATGACAACCATGGATGACGGACACATTGTTCAGAGTGATTTTCAACAACGAACTGCCTTTGCTGAAGCCGATTGTGATGCTATTAGGTGTGAGGGAGATGAACGTTATCGTTCGATCCTACAGAGAGCCAGGAGAGATGACACACAATCTGGGTGTAATACCTCATGTATAAGGTTGATGATCAGATTAAGACTAATCCAGAATTAGCAGTTAGCTGGTGGGGTCTCGAAGACAATTGCTTATCAATGATCAAGATACTAGTTTGGAATTGTCACGGTGCGGCAAATAAAAACTTTAAGAGGACCTGCAGGGATCTTAGAAGGATCCATAAACCACTGATCCTTTTTATTGCCGAGGCTAGAATCTCTGGTAATCAGGCAGTGTGGGTAGCAACTTCTATGGGTTTTGATAGTACCCATATTATTGACTCTGTCAGGCTTTCTGGGGGCCTTTGAATGCTTTGGAATTCGTTTGAAGTCTCTATTGACATCCTTTTTCATGGAGAACAAGCCATACGCAGTGGTCCAGGTATTCAATGCTAACTCCTTTAATTTTCCTTGGATGCTTAGTGGTATTTATGCTAGTCCTAGGCTACAGAAAAGAAAGATGCTTTGGGAAGAACTCATTGACATTAGTTCAAAAACTAATCTCCCGTGGATAATAATGGGGGATTTTAATGATGTATTGAGTGCATATGAGAAGTTTGGAGGCAAACCCATCAATAGTTATAGATCCAACCTTTATAGAGACTGTATGAATAAGTGTAATATGATTGACATAGGCTACGTTGGGCCTAGATTCACTTGGGTCAATGCTCAATATGATGGTGTGTTAATTAAAGAGAGGATTGATCGAATTTGGGCAAATCCTGCTTGGAATTTAAAATGGGTCCGGTTAACCAGTGCCTTTAAGCTTATTTAATAGATTGAAATTTGAAATAGCAATAATTGTTATCAGAAAAAAAGTGATATGACAAAATTATCCTTAGATACAAAAAGTTTCTTATTTGAGGTTAAACTTTATCAATTTGGGGTTAAACTTTGACAAATTTGTTGAAAATTTTTTCTAAAACATTACAATAATATTTTAAATATTAAAACTTACCCTTACAATTTATTTTTTTTATTTGGGGCTAAATTTTATAAATTTGGGGTTAGACTTTATAAATTTGGGGTTAAACTTAATTAAGAGTATTCTTGTCTTTAAACACTAATAAAAACACAAAATAAATGTTAAGCACAAAAAACAAAGCAATTATTGAAAATAAATGCTTTGCTATAGGCATCCGTTAGCAATTTCCATTTAAAATTCCTTGAACCTAGAGTTATCCATCTTCCCCGTATTCATTCAGACCATAACCCTCTGCTTCTTGACTTGAATCCTACCCCTCTCAAAAATATTAATAAACCGTTTAGGTTTGAATGGTGTTGGTTCAATCATGCAGATTTCATGAATTTTGTTAGTGAGAACTGGAACTACGATTCTGAAAATCTGTTGACTACTACTGATTCTTTTTGTATGGCTATTAAGGAGTGGAATGTTCAAGTCTCTGGTAATGTTCGCAAAAAGAAAAGACATGTCCTTGCTAGAATCAAAGGCATTCAAACTAGTTTATCTAATAGACATCACCCTTTCCTTGTCAGACTTGAAAAGGAACTCATTAATGGGTATCAAGACATTTTAAAATAGGAAGAAGATCTTTGGAGACTTAAGGCTAGAGTTGACTGGCTTGTTGAAGGAGAAACCAACACAAAATTTTTCCACATAGCCACTTTGATTAGGAGGAAGAGGAATAGGATTAATGGTATAAAGATTGATAACCAAAATTGGTGTTTTCAACCTGTCATTATTAAAAGATTTATTGTTGATCACTTTAAAAGTCTTTTTACTACTTCTTTGCCTTACTCATTTAGGAGTAGTAAACTTCAAGACTTGTCGAGGCCTAAATTAGATGTAGATGTTAATGCTATTAGTTGTTTGTGTCATATTCCTAGTAGAATTGAAATTGCTAAAGCTTTATTTGGGATGAAACCTCAAAAGGCTCCTAGGCCAGACGGACTGCATTCGGGATTTTTTCAAAAATGTTGGAACATTATTGGTAACTCTATTTTCTTTGAAATTTCTAAGATTTTTCATGAAGGTTGTCTTCCAGCTGAATGGAGTGATAGTGTTATTTCACTCATTCCCAAAATGTCAAATCCTGAAAACATAGGACAGTTTAGACCTATTGGCCTATGTAACACCAATTATAAGATTGTGACCAAGATTATTGTCAATAGGATTAGACCTTTCCTTAATGATTTAATTGGCCCTAACCAAGCAAGTTTCCTTCCAGAAAGGAAGAGTACCGATAATGTCATCATACTTCAGGAAATGGTACACTTGTTAAAAGCTAAGAAAGGTAGGATTGGAGGTATGTTAATCAAACTTGACCTCGATAAAGCCTATGATAGGCTAGAATAGAGCTTCATTAGAGACATGTTACATTTTTTCAATTTTCCTAGGAAACTCATACTTCTTATTATGAGCTGCATTTGTTCTGCTAGAACTTCCGTCCTCGTTAATGGCTCTAGAACTTATAGTTTTTGTCCTTCAAGGGGAATAAGACAGGGAGACCCCCTTTCCCAATACATTTTTATTCTTTGTATGGAGTACCTATCCCTTCTTATTACCAATGAGCAAACGTAGGAGAGGTGGAAATCTTTTAAAGTAGCTAGGAATGGCCCAAAAATCGCTTATCTTTTTTTCACCAATGACCTGATCTTATGTGCAGATGCAACCATTGACAACTGTGCTAGGATTAGATATATTCTTGATCATTTTTGCACTATCTCAGGTCAAGTGGTTAACTTTCAGAAATCCAAAGTTTTGTTTTCACCCAATACTAAGCCAATGATTCGAAATGCCATAGCTGACAACTTAGGAATAGAGGTTGTCGACAATATTGGCAGGTACCTACGCTTCCCCATTTCCCATAAAAGGCCGAACAAAAACAGCTATCGGTTCATTATGGATAAATTGAACTCTAAGCTAGCTGGTTGGAAAGCAAACTTCCTCTCTATGGCAGGAAGAAAAGTTCTCATAGAGTCATCATTAGCTGCCATACCTGCCTATTACATGCAAGCTGCGTTGCTTCCTACGCAACCATAAACCAAGTTGACAGAATATGTAGGGATTTTTTATAGGGCAGTTTTGAAACAAAAAGAAAGATCCATCTTATCAATTGGGAGGAAGTGACCAAGCCCAAGGAGTTTGGAGTCTGGGAATAAATTCGGCAAGACACCTCAATCAAGCATATATGGCTAAACTGGCATGGAATATCATCAACAATAGTGATAACGAGAGGAAGCTTTGGGTGGATGTGCTTAAAAGCAGGTACTTTAGCACTGTGAGAGAACCAACTCGCACATCTCCTCTATGGAAAGGAATAATCAACAGCAAGGACATAATCAACAAAGGCATTAGATGGGTTATAAAAAGTGGAAATTTAACTGATTTTTGGAATGGTGACTGGTCAGGGTGGGAAATATCAGATCTATGATTGAAGGTTCCCTTAATAAAGATGAGGATAACCTTGTTGTCAGAAACCTAATGGGAGAGTATAGAAGTTGGGATTTTAATAGGCTGTCCTTCGATTTACTGACTCATATAAAGGATATAATAAAGGCAATACCTATTCAGACATCAGAACAGCAAAGTGATGGTGTGGCTTGGAATTTCAAGGTTGGAGGTGAATTCTCAATAAAAGATGCTTACAGGATTGCAAAAGGATTACCCAAAAGGAGTGAATCCAAAAAAGATTGGATTTGGAAATGTCCAACTATGCCAAAAATCAAAATGTTTTTGTGACTGTTTGTGATACCTAGTTCTACATTAAATTACATTGGAGCCATATGCTAATAGATTGACCATTTTACCCCTGCACAAGTTTAGATGCTAAAATGAGAAATTTCTCCCAATAAGTTAATGTTTTAAATCTTTTGATAAACTTACCCTATTCTTATAAAATATAGCCAATTGGTTCCAGTTTTAAACCTCTCTTATTTAGTCCAGTTTACATAATTGCTCTTTAGGACGCAAAAGAAATTTTCAAAATTTAGTGAGGGCAGTTTCGTAAATTGACACCAAAGTGCCTAGAAATTTCAAGAACAAATTTTTGGTGTCTTTTTTTTTTCCTTGCATGGCCGGACACCACCTTATGACTTCTTCACCATTTTTCTTGCTTCTAAACTTCAATTTCTCCTCATCTAAACACTCCCTCTCCAAAATTTCAGCATAAATTTTAAGAAAATCCACTAATTTACCCTCCATATAACATCTCCATCAAGAAAATTTCAAAAGGAGCTTAAGGAAATCTCATCAAGCTTATAAGTTTCAGCTGTTATAAGCAACCAAGGTGTGTTTTTAACCCCATTTATCTCTTTTGCGATCTTAACCATAAAAGGGATGATTATTAAGCTCCATATATATAAATAACTTGTAAATTTCCTAATTTACTATTGGTTTATGGCTCCAAAACCCCTATAATATGTATGCCCATAGAATTAAGGTGCAAATAAAGAAGCAAAGGATTTAGGTAGTCCATTGAATGTAGAAAAGACTTAGTTGAATGAAGAAGAATTGAGTCTAATAAGCTAATGATTAAGTTTCATGAAAATAACATTATGTCACCTTAGAGGAAGCCTTATAATTCCTATCATAGCTATGGAATTTCATTCCAGAAATGGGAGTTTGGCAATGTTAGGAAGTGTTGCGAATTGAGAAACTGGAAGGAAGAAGAATGATCAGTGTAGCTATAGAGTAAACCTATATCTCGGCCTAATAGTGGCCACCTTGGGCAGGCACCGTTTAGGGGATTCGTATTATGCCATTCAAGGGTGGCACAAGTCATAAATAGGTGCAGAAATAGATGTAGGAGGTCAACACCTTTAAGCAAACACCACATTTAGTTATGAGCCCTCCAAATGTAAGGAAAAAAATGCATTTTTCCCTCCAAAACACCATGTATGTGTTAAAATACGACCATTTTCGGTGTACGGCACCCCTACGACGCGCTTAAACTGTAGGAATTGGAATCACAGAATTCCCACGCCTCTAACTTGTCCAGTTCGAAATTCACCAACTCTAAGGGTAAAATCGTCCAACTTTTTTGTTATAAAGAGTTAGCCCGAACGGAAAGTATGCACAAGTGCTGTTTGGCGAAACAAACTTGCTCACGCCTTAAGAATGCTTGTAGGATCACTAGAACTTAATTTAGAACCTTAGACCTTAAATTGATGCATTTAGTCCATAACTAGTTAATTTTGACAAGAATAGCTCAAATGGCATTCTAGTTGCTTTAATCCATTATTTGGTCAATCATATAGGTGGTGAACCCTCTACTAAGGATCAAGAAAAGGAGGACTAGTGGGAGTGCACACCCTTCCTAAGCTTGTGAGTGAGACTCAATAGACTAAAATGAGTTTTTCATAGTTTTCTTGTATGTTTATCTCTGTTTTATATTTCTATGTGAGAATGAAATGTTTTCATTAAATACAAGGTCATGCATTTTTATGAGATGATTGTTTTACTTAATATGAATGTTGGTGGATGGTTAGAGGTCACTGCAGTGGCGCCTCTCATGGGCCGAGCTTGTGGAGCCGGTGTGAGTAGGCTTATCACTCCCACAAGGGGTGGATGGTACAGGGGATTGTCATGCGCACAGTAATGGTAATGTATGACCCCTGTGGGAGTACTATGAACATAGCTACGTGCCACCCGTAGTGAAGGTTCATGCCAACGTCTGGAAATGGGCTTTTCTTATAGTATAATAAAGAAAAATCATCTCGACGGGTTCGAATCTCATCTTGGCCTGGTGGGGTTTGAACAATGTGTTTTGGCAAGCCCTTTTCGAATTTAGTAAATCTGTTTTATTCGTGAACTTTGAAAGATTGTACTTTATATGCAAATTTCCCTAAATTGGTACCTTGAGACAATTACCCGTCGACGTGCGTATGATTAGACATCGACGGGTGGGTAGAAACCTCAATTTCGCATGAAGTCAGAAACTTTTGTCCGTCGACGGCTAAAAGACTGCCCGTCGACGTCTCTGCTTACTCTCCTAATTCAAATATTGGCCCAAGTTACCCGTCGACGTATGTACCCTTACTCGTCGCCGGATGACTGAATGACTTGAATTTATTCGAAGTCAGAAACTTTTACCCGTCGACGTGTAGGGGGTTAGACGTCGACTGCTGTACAAGCACTTGAATTTCACTGAAGTCAGAAACTTTTACTCGTCGACGTGTAGAGTGTTAGACGTCGACGGGTGTACCAATATGCGAACCTCACCAAGTCAGAAATTTTCCTCCGTCAACGGTTAAATTGGGAGACGTCGACGTCTAGGATTCACTGCGCTCTGGAAATTCTAGCCGTGGACGTCTGTCCCTTTACCCGTGGACGGATATCTTGGTTTTTTTCGAAAACAACAGTCACCAAACCTCTTACCCGTCGACGGCTAAAGGCTTACACGTCGACGGGCATGTTGTGAATTTCAATCACATTACATCTCGATCCTTCATTAGTTTTCTTTAAGTTTTATATGTGAAGCTTCTTTAATATAGTCTTGTCTCACTCACTGAGCATTCAATTATATGCTCACCCTAGTTTTTCTCAAAACCCCTTTTCAGGTTGAAGGATTGTAGATAGAAGGCAGGAATTGGACGAGAAGTCAACCCGACCGGAGCCGACATTTTCTATCAGTATGTAAATCAGCTTTTATATACCATCATCGGGGGTCCACCGGCTGTGTTTTCCTACAAGTCCTCTTTTTGATGTATTGTAAATACTATAAAACATTTCCTACATATGGATAAAAGGAAAGATTTTAACCGATTGTAGTAATTCCATTCAACATCAAAAGCCAGTTTAATATAAAGCAAAGTATATTTCATATGTCTATTGATGGTGTTTTATGCTCAATAGCTCGAGTATCACTAGCCTTGCATGTTTAAGGTTTTGGGCGAAGCGCGCCGTCCGAAATCTTTAATACGCGACGATTGTCACATTTCGACCCCTTGGGATCGGGGTGTGACACTGTTATCTAGTGGCAAAGTGGCAACCAGAGATTTGGTAAGGAAAAAGGGGTATTATTGATAACAATTTTTGCCCAATTTGTAGAACTGCAGAGGAATCTATTGATCATCTATTTAGGAAATGCTCTCTAACACTAAAAATTTGGAGAGTTCTTTGTCCTGACAATAAGACTTGCAATACTTTCAGATTAGACATTGAAAGTTGGCTGACTAGCAACTGTTCTAATAACCATCCGTCCTTCTTTGGAATCCCTTAGAAAATCACTTTCTCTTTTACTATCTGGAACATTTAATGCCATAGGAATAACCTTGTTTTTGGCGGACAGGGTTATACATTTGAGAACATTCTTAGAAATATTAAAGAGCAAGCCACGGAATTCTATGCAACTGCTATTAGGGAGACTAGAAACAAAAGAGTGAAAACCATTGATATAGGATGGAAATCACCACTAAGGTGATGGCTCAAATTGAATACAGATAGCTCTATACAACCAAATCCTAGAAATGCAGTAGGCGCTGGACTCTTCAGAAATGAATTTGGAAACTTTGTCAAGGGCTACAAGAGACGAGTGGGATTTACTACAAGTTATACGCTGAAATATGGGCTATTCGTGATGGTTTGAAACTTGCTGCTGAGGCAAATTTGAACAATATTATTGTGGAAACAGATTGTCAGGTTGCCATTGATCTGATTAATAACCGTTTTGATTCAAAACATGAACTTATTGCCCTCTTAAATGATTGTAGGTACCTTTATGGATCTCTTGAACATCAGAAGGTTAGGACATACGCGTAGAGAGGGAAAATGCTTGTGCAGTGGCTAAGGACGGGCTGAGCATGATCAATGACTTTAACGTTTTGGATAATACTCCTGCATGTATTTTGACAGCCATTATGGCTGATAACATGGGAATATCCTTCCCTAGGGTCTGTAATATTAGGACCAACAACTCGGCTTCTGCTATATGTAATATGGAGGCTCACACCTCAGACAATATTTTGTACTCTGCTTAATGTTATAAAATCCATCTTTCTGACCAAACAAAAAAAAGGAAATCATAAAGGGGTGTTTGGTTGGGAGTAATATGTCATAATATCAGTAATGTGGCCTTAGGAATATAACATTCATGCGTTTGGTTTAACGTAATTACATAACTTGGATAATCTCACATTCCTACCATGTCAGCATTTTAGTAAGATTACCAGGAATCTCATAACATCCAAATTCTTAGGTAATGTGATATTATCATTTTATGTTAAAATCTTTTTCTACTTTACCCTTCATATTTTACCCATTTGACCCTAATAACCTTAAGTAATTGGTAAATTATAATATTTTTTTGAAGCATAATTGTTTTGGTAAGAAACATATATAATTAAACTTAGTTTATATATTATTAAACTATTAATTGTATGTTGGTTCAATTAAACTATTTTATCCTTTTGGACCTTAATAACCTTATGTAATTGATAAATTATAATTTTTAAGCATAATTTATTTTGATTAAGAAATATTTGTCTCAAGGTATTGTTCATAGACTTGAATCAAAGTGTTTGAATGAATTAAGAGGTTTTTGAAGTTTAATGTTTCAGTTTGACGGATGGACGAGGAGTTTCACATTTGAGAACTTAGCTGCTTAGTAGTATCTTTTTTACCTTAAAAAAAAACGTTTTAAGCTTGACAACTTCTTTTTCTTTCTTTTTTCAAAGTTTTTGAAATGTAATGAAGGTTATGGTCAAAATATTTACACGGAAAATGTTTTTATTATTAGAAATGTAAAAAGGTTTTTATTCTCATATATTGACTTCACATGTAAGTATGTTACCGTGAAATCTAATTAGTAGTTAAATGAACTTTTATTTTTCTCATTTTTATTATTTGCAATGGGTGGGATAAAGGGAGGCCAAATTTGAATGCACGACTTACACGACCTCAAAATTTGGCCAATAGGCTAAGAAGTGGAGGCCAGTGATTAATTAACTTTAAAATTTAATATTTACATACAAAACCTCAAACGGAATAAATTCTTTTAAATTTGGTTTTTTAATTTACAGAACTCGAGAGTTAATTAAACTTGTATCACAAGATCTTAAATATAGAACTTAGAAATCATAAGGGGATGTTTTGTTGGGAGTAATGTGTCATAATGCCGGTAACGTGACCTTAGCAATGTAAGATTCATGCATTTGATTTAATGGAATTACATAACTTGAATAATCTCACATTCCTGCGACGTCAGCATTTTGGTAAGATTATCAGGAATCTCATAACTTCAAATTCTTAGGTAATGTGAGATTATCAGGTTATCTTAAAATCTTTTTCTACTTTGCCCTTCATATTTGACCATTTGACCATAATAACCTTAAGTAATTGGTAAATTATAACAATTTTTTGAAGCATAATTTTTTTTTGGTAAGAAACATATATAATTAAACTTAGTTTATATAATTATTAAACTATTAATTGTATGTTGGTTCAATTAAACTCTTTTACCCTTTTGGACCCTAATAATCTTACGTAATTGATAAATTATAAGTTTTTTAAACATAATTTATTTGATTAAGAAGCATAATTATCCTTAGTTTATATAATTATTAAATTATTAATTATATGTTAATTCAATTAAACTAAAAGTATAATTTCTTTTTTGTTAAAAGCATAAATAAACTTAACTTATATAATCATTAAATTAATTATATAATATTTTACTCAATTTATTACTTAAATAATTTTATATTAGTCATGTTTAATTATCAAACTTAACAAAATTATGACAATTATACAAAATATTGAACAAATAAGAAATAATCTTAAGTGTTGTATTGAGGGCATTATAAAAAATTATCCATTTTAGTAGAAAATATACCCCTAATGAAACAGATTAATCTTATATTACGGGAATCTCAATCAAACAGAAATTGTACACATTTCAAAAATATGCATTAAATTATGTTATAATCCGGTAATTATATAACTCTTATAATCTAAGATTCTTTGAACTAAACGTCCCGTAAGAGTTACTAGAAAAAATGAATAATAACAACGAGAAACTATAGAAGTCCCTACGTGGGATTTGATGATGATCCAATCAAAAATAATTCAAGGAGTAGCCAGCAATAAGAAATCCTCTAATCAACTAGGAAATAAAACCCATTGACCCACCAAGGCCGGTGGGCCAATCTCATTGCATAACTCACTTCTTCTAATTCCTCAATAACTTATTTGATTGTTGCATGTGTTTAACATAACTTAACTAGTATTAATTCCATCATCAAACAACATCCTTATACTAACCTCCCTTAGCCAAAAGTGACCCCGCCATCACGCGTGCGCCATGCGGCCGAGCTCGCTCGCTCAACTTGGCCCTTTGGCCCTACTACCCTTTGCTTCTTCCCCTATGGTTCCACCAAATTGTGGTCCTGCCTGCCTAATTAGCAATGATGAAATAAATTCCTTAAGAGAAAGAATCTCATTAAGATTTTTGCCTCACCTGATTTTCTCCCTAGAAGCCATTAAAAATCATTTGGGTCTTTGGCTGGCTTTGCTTTACAAAGCTTCACAGCCCATGCTTGATGCTGCCTCCTCCTCCTCCTCCTCCTATTCCTCCTCACTCCTTTTTGGGCCACTAAGATTTATACTTTCAAAGACTAGCTTTAAGCTTTTTCCTCTCTTCTTTACAGAAAGTTGCCACATCTTGCCTTCTTTTTCCCGGTTATACAAAACCAAGAAAAATCAACATTTCTCAGTTTCTTGCAGCATAACATAATTAGTGGACGGTTGAAGGTAGAAGTAAGTTATAAGAACAGTACAACTCATCATGATTAAAAATAAACAAGAAATATTAAAAGCAAGTAGCTCACCAATTTCCTTAATGATTTTACTACTTTAAATAGTTCTTAAAGAAAAATGTTCATGATTAATTAACTCTGGTCGCATGATGATGGGGTTAAAGAGAGAGTAAACCTCCAAATAATTATGTGAAATCTTCAACATACCTTCTCCAATGAAAGCATGCGCATAGGAGAAGTCATCATGAATCAAAATTTCCCTTTCTTTTTTGGATATTAAAGCAGGAAAAGGCTGCTGTTAAGGAAACTGAAAACAATGATGCTTTCTTATTCGATGCAAACTCATCGAACCCATTGACGGCTCAGCCCCCGTGATAATCATTTCTACGCCATTGATGTTTTCCTCATAAAGAAGTTTCAACCGTGTTTCACTGTTGAAACAATTGGTGCAATCACCAAAAGGGCTAGAAAAAATGTCGGAAAAATATATAAAATCCACAGCTACAAGTCATTATCAAAAAGAGCAATCACTAATTAACCATACTCTTCCACGCATCAAAGGCACATTTTTGGACAGAGATCTCTTTTTAAACTTTCCAATGTTTTAAACAGGCACGGTCGATCTACTGTTTGTTAAATATCTTGGTTCTGAGCATAATCATAAGCATGGTTAAAAAAATTGTAGATTAAGAAACATAATGATGAGTTCAGAAGCTGGAAGCAAATCAGGTGCTTGATTTTTCCCGATGGTCATTACCAGCATTAAGACTAAGATCCGATTTTGCAAATCTTTGTACAAAACAACCAACACTTGTTGGGTTGAGTGAAATAAACTCAATGTCTCTCAAATAAATTCTTGAGTTCGAAATTAAGAAAACAGGTTGGAAGAGTTTCTCTCCGTTTGAGGTCCGACGTGTCTTGAACAAAATCAGTCGTAGACCGTTAAACGGATACGAATATATATGATTATACCAAAACAAAAATCTGTATACATAACAGTTTTTTTAGGTAGCCATACAAGGACAATAGATTTATGTCAGAAATAATTTCACATTTTTTAGTTTTTTCTTGCCAGAACCCTACCATATCTCAAACTTTAAGTTTGATGCATTTGTTTGGAGTCAAATCCAGATAACCTGAAACATCATTAAATTCTTTGTATACTTTGCAATTTTTCAACGTGATCTGTCATATAGCCAGGTGATTAATGGATTTCAGCTCCTGGAGCCCTGCATCTTTGTACTTCAGTATTGCCAGTAGGCAATGGAGCTAAAAAAAAACTCAAGCAAAACGATTTCAAATGTGTCCTGCTAGAAGATTTCGAAGAGTAACAGCATAATCATTCGTTTTGGAGTGAAATCTTTTATCACAATTAAATCTGTAAAATGTTGCTTTCCAGCATTTGTTGCCTAATATAATTCCTAGGGAAGCTGAAAATCCGGGTCATGTTCCAAAGTCATAGACCAAGTTCTTGGAGTGATGTTCATTCACTCCATCTGCAGGCTGCCGCTCTCCGCAATTAATCTGTCTGCAAAACTAGCAGCGTTTTGTTAATGTCATGGCCTCGTGCATCGCAGTGGTGGGTGGCTGCAAAAGCAAACCTCCGATAGTGATTTCTTGAAATAGCAAGTATTCCCTTTGAAAACAGTGGAGTTATTTATTGAAATTAACTGTGGCATTTGTCGCATTTTAGTGTCTCACTTTATGCTTTATTTAACGAAACACGTCACGTATTTCATTCATTTAATTTTAATTATTTTCTATTTAGTTTTAAGGTTTTTATAAACAAAAATTTCTAAAACTATTATAGAGAGAAAAAAAAAAGACTCCTATAACAAAAGTTTAACCCCAAATTAAAAATTTGTTAATTTTGAGGGTAAGTTTTTATGTTTATGATATTATTCGGGTAGGGTTTTAGTTTAAATTAAGAAAAAAAAATTCCTATTTACGTTAAGTGAATGGGACACGTGTTTATTTTGTTTAAATCAACGTAAATAATTCTTTGTTTATTTTGTTAAAACCAAACAGGTAACAAGAGGAGTTAAATGAATGAGACACATGTCAAGCTGTGGTGTATGAGGCACAGAGTAGGGCATTGAGATGGTGGAGTAGGGATTTTTATTCTCGATAAAATCATATTTACGTTTTTAAAATTGGATGGAAATCATGTACCCCTTTTAGTGTCTCAATTTATGCTCCATTCATTAGAACGTATCACGTGTCCTATTCATTTAATTTTAATTATTCTTTGTTTGGTTTTAGGGATTTTTTAAAGAAAAATTCCTAAAATTATTATAAAAAGAAAAAATGACCCTTTATAACAAAAATTTAGTTCCAAATTAAAATTTTTTAATTTTGAGGGTAAGTTTTTTATTTATGATATTATTAGGGTACGATTTTAGCTTAAATCAAGAAAAAAATGTTCTTTGTTTATTTTGTTAAAATCAAATAGGGAATAAGAGGAATTAAGTGAATAAGAAACATAATAGATTGTTGTGTATAAGACACAAAATGAGACATTGAAATGAAACAGAACATTTTTATTCTCGATAAAATCATATTTACGCTGTTAAATTTCTTACATATGCATTGAAGGATGATGCCCCTATTGACCAAAAACAAAAAAAGAAGGATGATGCCCCCTGCCCCCATAAGAATATCTCAAATGGGCCGGATCTGTGGATTCTTTCTGGACATCGTTGGGGCCTGACTGATTACATTGAAAAGACTGAATGTCTCGAGAGTCAATACCGTATTTAAGCCTGTTCGGGATTCATAAAGGAGTTCTTATTTCTCCGATAAATGAACTTCAAAAAGATAAAAAGGGCAAAAGAAAATGCCCACTGATCTGCTTTGTGGATTGGCTCCATCTCCATTTTTTTCACCTTCAGTTTACTGCCTAACAGTGTAAAGTTGCTTGTTGTCGCACCAAAAAAAGGGCTATTATTGTACCACTCCACTTTAAAAATAGAGCAAGAAATCGACACGTAACAATGTCTTTTCATATTTGACATTGCCCTAACGTAGAGGGAATTCCCTGCCCTCTAAATTTCATCTTGGTGTTTTAAGGATTAGCACATTCTTGCTTTCTACTACTACTTTGATTCAAAATAATTGTTATTTTTTAGAATTTTTCTTCTTCTAAAATATTTGTTACTTTTACAAAATCAATGTAATATTATTGTAGTTTTCTAAAATTACCATTATCATTAAATGCATGTCTTTTCTATCTTATTCTTTTGATCATAAATGAGAGAAAAATTAAATAATAGGTAATTTATAAAAGTAAATGAAAAATACATAAAACCTAACAAAAAAATCTACTTTTTTGATCTTGTAAAACACTTAAAAGTGATAATTATTTTGATACAGACGGAGTATTTCACAAGGACAGCCTCACAGCATGGAGTTTAAACTTAAACCTAAGCAATAAGATTAGAGCACACAATGATTACATATTTGTACGGAGATGAGAACAAAAGCAAAGGGGCAAGAAAACACCATACATAATGGAACTCCAAGTTGCTAATATAGTGGCATATATACTAATTAGATAGTGACCCACTACAAAAATAAAGGGGAAAAAAACTTTGGCCAGGCTGCTGGCCTGCAGGGACCAATGTAGTCAAATCATTTAAACGAAAAATGGACCCAAAAACATGGTAATAAAAATGGGTAAGTGCCATAGCATCATGGAAATTGACAGGCTGCATTGTCAAGCCATCAATCTTATTAACCCATGCTTTTATTCATTGGAAAGTGAAGAACTCTGATGGAAAACATTCAATATGAAACCATGACTCAACATTGTGAGCCTGAAAGAAGGTGGTCCTCGTTTCAATGCTCAGCTGATCACTTTAGGTGCCTTATTTTATGAACATGGAAACCGAGATTTGACATTTCCCCTAGTTTTTCTGAAATCCCATCTCTAAGTTTGTTTTCCCCATTTTCCCAATATAAAAGTATTGTTTGGTTAGAGGAATTAATTGTGCAATTATTCTTTCTTTCAAGTGACCATCACCTGATTTGCTAAAACCAGAAATTAATAGTAGTAAACAAATTAGCAGCTGCTGCAGCTTCTCAATAGTCAAATCCTAAATGCTTGCACTTTTAAGTTATAATCTCAAATCTGCCTTGCTTTATTGTTCAAATCCTTGTGACATGAAAAATCATCACAAAAAACGAAAGAGAGGATTCAAGCAAAAATATGCACGAAAATGAAACAGGCCATTTAGAAACAGAGCAGAAAACAGGCTATTTAAACCCAGTATGGAAAGTGAAAACGAAAGCAAAAGCATTCCGTGAATTGGACCAACGCTGGGCTTATGGAGTTTTGCTATACATAGAAAGACAAAGACCCAACGCATTGGAAAGCAGAGTGGGCCTTAAGATAAACAGAAGAATCCAAGAAAAAGGTTAAAAGGCCTAGAAAAAAAGTTAAATTACGACTGGGCCCATAAGAGGAGAATGGAAAAAGCTAACGGCTGACGAATCTGGTACAAGAAGATAACGGATCGGCTGCAAAGATTCGGTGATTTTTACGGAGTACGGGCCTGGAAAAAGAGTCGATGAGTGTAGCATGGCAGTAGAGTCAAAAGAAAAGACAATTTTACAGACAGGACTCACGGCGGTTACGGCGGTGCAGTCAGAAGAGACGGCGTAGCAATGCCACGTGCCATCAGCCACCTGCACGCAATTAATCTTCTGAAACCCAGGATCACGAGGGCAGAACAAATACTCTTCCTACCAAAGTCGGACCAAAGATACTCACTTAGATACGGGACGTTGACAAGTCCAACCCTTTTTTCATCTTTCTTGAGTGGGTCTGTTTTATTAATACAAAGAAGAATTAATTTTCTGAGTGAGTCTTTAGGGTCAGAAGAAACTGATATATGGATATGTCTGAAACTCTGCGGGCGCCGTGCCTCAGAAACTGAACGCCCATCTGTACGGACCGTCAACCTCTGTCTTGTCCCGGCCATTCATTTTATCATCATTATCGTGTTTCAAGACCAATGGTTAATTATGCTTTAGCCTTTGATAATTGAGTGATAAATCATTATCCAAAGGGTTGGTTAAGCTTCATTTTTTCACCAAACCGAAAAGAAAATCGTTCCATTTAAATTCAAATGTGCAAAATGGTACATGTACGAAGATAAAGTCTGGGGGCTCTTAACTTGCATTGCATGTCGGAATGGACGGGAGGTACAGCGATGGCATGAGACAAAAATTTTCTAGCAATAGGGCAGGCAGCAAAACGAGATGCAAGTGAATGCAATGAATGAGGACGATTACAAATATGTATACATATAAGGGGCAGTAAATGCCAGAATCCTGAGAAGCAAACCATGTCTGGTGAGCCGGGCCCTATGGCAATTGCTGCCTCTATCCGTTCACCCTTTTGTTACATCTCTTTCTCATATATGCATTTGATGATTTGAACAATGAAACACCCAAATTTCAAAAACTTGAAGATATATATTGGGGCCAACGTGTCAATGCTGCATCAATGACAGTTTTATCTAACATTGTCTGGTTAGGTGAACTTTCATCTACCCATCTGTGAAATTGGTCCAAGGGGTTTCAATACTTTGTGTGTCCTGGAAAAAATCGGCTTGTGAAATCAAAACTTTGATAATTGTAGTTCTAATTCGAAACAGGTCAAGGAATCCTTCATCCACCTGAGCCAAAAACAAGTAGGAGAAAGAAAACATGAGAAAAGTCAGAAAACTCTTTCAATTTTGTTTGTTCTGGTTCTTTTTTTAGATGAAATTTCGTCTCATAATGTCCTTCCATGTTCACATGAATATCTTGAAAATGAAGGACAAGTCCTAGTCACAGGGCAGGTAAAGGGGGGAGAAAAGAGCCAGTAGCGTTTAAGGTCTCCCCGGAAGAAACAAGACTCCTCTATACAGGACATGCCCTATACTTTCCCTATCAAAAATATCGGACAAATGCATGCACTAATAACCTGAAATTGGGTCACCTTTTTCCGGTTAGCTGTTGGTAATCTCGTATTATTATCAAAAGGAATAAGGGTGATGGGGGCCCTTTAAAAACAACTTATGGGACCATTTTCTTGTCTAACACTAAATTTCAGCTTTGTCATCAAGTGTTGGACTATTCAAGATTTATGTACATAGTACAAATAAGATGACAACTCCATGCTGCTTCCTCCTTCGGTCCTTTATTTTGAGTACTGGAAGACAGACAGATTCAAAAGAATTAGGGCTATTAACCAGAGGTTCAAAGACAAAGCTGTTTTCTAATTGAACTTACTTTGATTCGAGCCTTTTCAGTGAGCCTTTAAAAACACTTGTCTGGTACTCTAAAATGCGAGTCCCAGACATTCTGCCGCTTTAGGAAGTTCACTGTTTGTTTCACCTTGTGAATTAACTAGACAAAGAAGACGAAGGAACAAGGTTTTAAAAAATACAAAAGGTGAAATTGGCTTATTCCTATTTAAGAGTTGAACAAGAAAATTTCCCCTTTTCCCTTTTTTGTGGCGGTACATATTTTCCATTTCCTCCTGGTTTTCAACATTTTGCAACATGGATTTAGACTCTTACAAATTTTTTATTTCTCTCATTCATCTTTACCAGATGAATCTCATAAATTTTCAAAGTGAAAGAATTAGTCAGAGTAATAAAAGCCATCAGGCTGAGAATATAAATTCGATTCTTGAAAGCCAAACGTAACTATTTGTTGAAAGATCTTTACCTTACGTTTTATTTAATATAAAATAGATTAGTTTCAGATCCATAAACTTGAGGAACCCTAGTAAAAATAAAGAGAGAGAAAAGGAAACTATGGCCCATGCATTTCAAATAAGAATTCCCCCCCCTGATGTCGCCTACTATATGGAGTAGTTCAATAACTTGGCCGAAAAGAAAAAGAAAATGAAGACACTTTGAAAGATTGAATCTTGAAATTAATCATGATTATTAAGCTACCATGATCCAGCTCGTGTGCAACTAAGATCGATCGATTAACCCCCATTACTTTTCCAATGCTGTGTCCTACTACGCAAAAAACTTTGTTTTGAAGCAGCTGTCAACAACAAGCAAATGCAATCATAATTGTTGACTAAACTCAAAGGAGAGATTTGAACTTCGAAGAAATTCAATTCTCAGTGTTTTCACCTTTTTGTTAAAAATGAGAAGCACTTGTTTACTTTCAAACTTTTTTTTTCTCCACAAAGAATAGCAATCTTTTTGACCATCAATCGCTCCCCTTACTGTGGCCTTTTTTCCTTTGTTATGGTTTGTTAATTAGCATGTTCCCCCCTTTCTATATATGCCTCTTTCTTTTTATTTTCATTGTCTAATCAATGTTGATTTATTGTTAATTCCCCTTGATATTTTAACCCTTTTCTTCCAAAAAGTAATCAGATTTTTTCGTCGTGATGGCAATGCTGTAGGCCATCTTGCATGCCAACCCAAATACAAATCCACAAAAATAATTGACAAAATTTTCAATTTGTGGCAATTTCGTTAACCAACTGGCACTAACCAAAAGCTCCTTCCACAGTAATTCTTAATTATTTCGATATCATTGAGGATGTTTCTTAGTTGCATTGGAATCCTTTTTTCCATAATTAATAGTAGGAAAACATGTTTATTGGTACCGCTGCTTTGGACAATAGAAGAACATAAGTAACCCAGAATGAGTAATTAATGAGCCAGATTACAAGTTTCGTTTCTAATTAATGACGTGATATAATATCTTTTGATGAAGTTAATAATTAGATGATAACTTCTTTTGCATGTTGTCTTGAAGTGTGGACTTTTTAGAGTTAAATAATGAGAATAGAGTTGATATTCAACATCCAATCCAGCTTTTGCGGCACATATTCCTCGCTGTCATCCTATCAGTTTAAACTCTTTAACAAAATTAATAATACTCTTAATAATATGTCAAAGATTGCAATCCACCTCACACATGCAAATATGAGGCTGCTGCAGTGTCCACACGAGGGAGATGGATCCCTCTGATCTCTCTCTCGCTCTCACATTTTTACACAATCAATCATCTCTTTTTAAGTGTCCAAACCAGACCAGGACATGGAATCGCTTTTATCTTTGTGTTTACATCAAAGGAATTAGAAAAACGTTAAAGGGATTTTTAGCCATAATGTCTTTAGATCCCTTTACAAAGTTGATTAGTGTATATGGGTAGTAGTAACAGACAATGTCCTAACTAATTATGACCATTAAATCCTAAAATGAACCCAGCTTAAAGTCTTTCCTGTGGAGAATCTCTTTTGGCCTCCCTTTTTGTGAATAATGAATGAAGTGGAATGTCTGTTTCCTTTGAGGAAAGCTGAGACAAGGAAATGAAAAAAGGATGGGATTTGTAATGATGGTGCCAATGCTGATTTGAGGAACAAAGCTTGGGGAATGATTTGAGATATTGCGGTCAAATTGAGCTCCCCTTTTGCATTATTGGGAAACATTGAGCTGGTTTTGTACTTAGCAGCAACAATAAAAAGTGGAAGAGAAAAGCAGATTTCAATTATATAATATAACAGCCACTGCAATATTGACAACATCATTTCCATGGAATTTAATCATTAGGCCCCTCCCCTCTTTCTTTAATTCCTTCCCTCCATTTTGTAAAAATCTCCATCCTAATATTGAGCCAAAAGGCCGCTTGTGAGGAAAAAAAAGGTTTTCTTACACTTTGTTTACAGACAGATTACTGGCCCCCACCCTGTCTTTGTTTTCATTAATCCCAAATTTCCTTCCCACTACTGCACCTAAAAAAGACATAATCAAAATCTTACTTTTCCCCTAACTCCACTGATTTCTTCTTAACTCTTCTTTTTTTTTTTTTCTTTTCTTCCTCATGCAAAACTTTCACATGGTTTTCAGTAAACAGGAGAGAAGGATATTAGGTATCATTCCAGGCAGCAAAAACAGGCAAGTGAGCCATTGAGATGGCAGTAGCGGGCCTCAGCTGAGCAGATGGGAACCAACTAACACCATTTGTTGGACTAACGTACTTTGATGCTAATGGAGGCTTAGCAAAGAGCATAGTGGAGCCTGTTTTATCCGGGCTGCCTTCTCTCGAGTTGCTTACACTGGTTACCAATGAAGATGGGTTGGAATAATGACCCCCCATTTTGGTGGATTCCTCCACCATTGGCTGGCTTGAGTTAACTGAATCAACTCCTATGAGATCTTGCAGGGCCATTGAAAAAGAAGGGTTTCGATAATTTCCACTACTCATGGATTTGTGTTCAAGTGACTCAACCGTACCGACATTTGGTTGCTGTTGTGTTGACTGATACAAGACCATCTTCCAGTCCGAACCGTTCCCATTGTTGATTTCATGCTGAATGGTTTCCCCATTAGTTAGCGCCGGTGTACTGTAATCACTGGCCTCATTGTTTGAATCTATCTCTTTGTTTCTCCTAGCTAGCTCGCCCGCAAGCAGAGTATTGCTGGCTATGATCCTTTCGACATCATATCTTGTTATGTCAAAGTTGGTCACAGCATTTACACCGCGAAACTTGATTGCAGCAATGTCATAAGCTTCGGCTGCTTCCTCCTGGGTGCCTGAAATGAAGCTAGAATTTAGTTCACAATACTTACATTTTTTTGTGCGTTATGTCAACAGCTTTACAAAATTAAGCTTTTGAATAAACATTTTAGGCTAGGAAATTCTTTTCCTTTCCCTACTTTTTAATCAGCTCACCAGAGAAAACAGCCTTAAAAAAGCTTATTGCTAGTGAAATCAGAAATGTACAGATTTTAAAGCAACTGCCATCAGCCTTATAAAAGGCACTATTCTCTAGTGGGAACAAAAGGGCAGAGTTTTTCATAAAAATAAGCCATTTAAAAGCTCTTTATTAGATGGAAGAACCAATAAATTTGAACTAGGAATGTAAAACGGCAAACAAAAAGCAAAAGAAAAACGGATTCAGGGAAAAAAAATTGTTTGCAAGAGACTCACTGAATGTTCCAAGATAAAGGTCTTTGTTTCCTGCAACCCTTCCAATGCGAGCTTGCCATCTTCCATGCTGATGATGTCTATAAAATATAATAGTAAAAGAAATCAATAATGAATGAAATACACAAAAAAAGAAAAAAAAAAAAGGGGGAAATCATGAGGTTTAATGGCGTATAGAAACCTTGTTACTCCTCTGTACATCGAGGCCCCTCTGGAGAACCCACTACTTTTCCTGTAAAGGAATTTATTAACTTATCATCAAGATATAGCCAGCAAAGACAATATAGTGGAATTTCAGAATTAAATTAAAAATCCAACCTTCTTAGATGAGCAACATATTCTTGACGGCTCATGTTCTTCATTTCTTCCAGTTCCTCACGGTAATTTTCAAGCTGTCCAGAACCAAAGAAAAAGTTTTGATTAAATTTTTTCCTCTTAGAGCAACTAATGAGTGGCCTGAGAGATTTAACTTACCGGAAAATTTATATGCGTTGACGGTCCCCAATACTTGAGAGCTGCAAGATCATAAGCTCTAGCAGCTTTCTCTTCCATGTCATAACCACCTGAAATTCATTTGCCAAAACGGTTAATAAAAGGATTAAATCAAAATATTAATGTAATGGTGATTAACTATATTCGCTTACGAGAAATGCTTACCAAGATAAACTGAAAAATGCGTCAGTTGATTGAAATGGCATCCAGAAGTAGGACGAACATGACAAGAAGGAATTAATAACACAAGTCAGGTCATTAAGACAGATGGACCAAGAATTGCAGTCAAAAGAAGGCATACTTCCAAATAGATACTATAAATGTGTTTTGTTTTTGCTTTTGACAAACCTTGCCTCCCTTTCCTGGTTTGCCCTTCCTTCTTGCAACTATTATCCCAAAGATGAGCTTCATATCTACCCGTCCATCTATGTCTGGTGGAAGGCAAATTTGACAAGGGTTATTTGAATATTAAGAGGAGAAGGAAAATAAAAGGGGAAAAACAATGCTAGGAAATGATAAAACAAGACATTTCAGAATAGAATAATACACAGGAAAAAGATGCACTGGGAAATGGTAGCAGCAGAAGTATATAAAGAATAATAAAAACAGAAGAGTAAGGAAAACAGTTAGGAAACAATGTGAACATAAACCAAGTATGCAATGTACTGGATTAGAGAAACAGTGTGAACTGACCTGGTAACACCTCTATACTGAGATGTTCTCTGTCCAAATGTGTCAATGGACTTCCTATGAACAGGTTGCTTCTGACCCACTTTTCCTGGTCCTCTCTTCTTTGTTTCCATGGCCACACAATCGGTAGCCGTCGGTGAGATCTGCCTGGGAACTGTAACGCAACTAGACTGCGAACCGGGGCTCATAGACAAACTCAGAGACTGTAAATCCCCACAGCCCATTGCACCAACAGACCCCGAAGCTGCTCCATCCTCAACCATACTACCAGTCATCGGCTGTTCCAGTGAACTATGGGTAGAGTAGTGCCTAGCCACCCAGTTTTTAAAGCAAGGCATTGCCTCCTCTCCCATTTGAGGAATCTGGGAATCACAGTTGGCTGCAAGTTGGGCATCCTTGGCTTCTTCCCCCAACGGTGACTGATAAAGGCCTTGGCAGGCCAGTCCCGAATAATAGGGATGCGTTTGAACTGCAAACTCTTGGTCCTGTTGCCTGAACGATTCTTGAAGAAGATCCAGAGAATGTTGCCTGTTGGTTTCCTGGTCTGCATTTTGCTGGTAGTACATACTGTCTAAGCTCAGAGCCATTGTCTCTCTTTCCTGGCTTCCATATTGATGAGTTTCCATAGTTGCACCACCCAGGAAGTCCTCTAGTTTTGGAGATGAAGTAGGCACAATCCCTTTAACAGACAAAAAGGATTGAACATTTAGAAACAACTAAAAGCAAAGTAAGAAAAACTCCAATGGGACAAATAGGAAAACATGCAAAAAAAGAAAAAGAAAGAAAAGAAAAAGCTGAAGCTAACCTTCTGGTTGTGATCTACTGAGAGCTTCCATAATACATAAAGACCCATCCGACTTAAGTGGCATAACAGATAAGGGAGCGTGAAAGCCTCCACTTTCTCCAACTCCATAGCAGATTCCAGAACCGTTAAGGTGTGAAGGCAAGTAGAAGCTGGTAGGAACAGCATTAGATACGGAAGCGGCAGCAGTCGAAGATTGGTGATGCTGATACTGATGACGGTGTTGGGGATCAGCAGCTACCTCCATTTTCATGTGAGGTGAAAGGGAGAAACCCAGCCAGTTATTATTGCTGTTATTGTCGTTCATAGTCTTCATCTTCTCTCGTTTGCTTATCTTACTCGGAAAGTCTTTTAGCACTTATATATACCTAGCTGCTGCAAGCAAGGCAAGTCAATCATTGAGGCGAAAATAAACTAATCATACGGAAATCGCTTGCCTCCCTCCCATCTGAAAACTTGGTCTTTTGTAGTCTAGTAAGCAGAAACTCATTGCAAGAACACTTTCAATGGCCCCGAACTCTTTAATCTATGCATTCTCTCTCTTCTCTATTCTCTCTCTCTCTCTCTCTCTCTCTCTGTCTCTCTCGCTCTAAAGAGAACAAAACTGGTCACTTTAAACTAAACAAAAAGAATGAATTCAAGCAAGCAATGCTGGAGCGCGCCCCTTCATTCCATAGGGATCTGTGTATATGAGAAAGACCACGTCTCTTTTGCTTTTCCTTTCTCACTTCCCCTTTTATTTTTTTTTTCAGCTCCCCTTAAAACCCTACAAAAATCCCGGATACAAACATAACACCAAAAATCCTTTTTGCATCATCAAACTCACAAGTCACAAGAACCACCCCCCTTCTGCTTCTCAAAAAATGCTTCCTTATTAACAAAAAAGAAAAATCTCCTCTTATCTCTCTCCCGACCTCTAAAAACCCAGAAATAATTACCAACTTTTTTCTACTCTCTCTCTCTCTATCTCTCTCTCTTGAATGACAGCAGCAGCAGCAGCAGCAGCTGCAGCATACTAATACTATAGTCAGTTGAATCTAGTGGGTAGAGGGAAATGGCCAACAGGGAGAGAAGGGTGGTCAGAATAACCAAAACTGGTTTGCTTTAATTTTACAGTCACAGGGGCCTTAGATAGATTTGACGGGCAGGACACTGCCCATCCAGTCACTTCATACAGTACACCCTTTCTCTGTGCCACTCTGCAAACTCGTAGAGGGATCCAATTTAAAATCTAGTGTTTTTTGTTTGCCCTGCCTACTTAAATACTGCTCCAATTTGGTTCACAGCTTTCATTTGAAAAAAAAAAAACACTTTTGCAATTTACAAAATGTTAAATGATGCATTATTGTTTAAAGGTATTAAATATATTAAATTTTATATAATATTTTAGTTTATAATTTTTAAAAAACTATTATATCAAATAAAAAATATTTTTTTAATAAAAGTCAATCAACTTTAAAAAAATGTATAAATATATCCATTAGCAAAAATCAATTTGTAAATCGCAATAGGACAAAAATACATAAAACTAGCACGAACACCTGACTTAACGTTGCAAGTTTTATAAAAATTTATATTTTATTTTAAAGTTGTTGAATAATATTATAAAATTTTATAGTAGACTATTTGTAATTTAGAGAAAATATATATAATATACTTGTATTGAAATAATAATATTGTAAAATTTTACATTACACTATTTGTAATTTAGAACAAAATATATATAATATACTTGTATTGAAATAGAATTTTTCTTTCAAAATATTGACTAAACTAAAACAACAATTATGAACACATATTACCTTTTTTTTTTCTTTTTTTTCCAAAAAAATATTTACGATGAAAAAAGAATTAATTTTCTATAGAGAAATACTTAAATAAATTAAATGAAGAATAAAAAAATTTCTCATTGAATAATAAAAATAAAAAAATAAGATGATGAGTTAAATCTGATGTGAAAAGATAATAGGTTAAAAAAATTAGGTGTTTTAATTATTTTTTCAATATTGAAGTTTGTGAGCCACCTTAATTGTTAAGTAAAATTACGAATTAATCTATAACTAAAATTACTAATTATCAATTGAGATGACAAAAAAAATATTTCCATCTAATATTAATTTTCTTAATATAAAATTACCATATAATTAAGTAAATAAGTCGTCTTATATCATATAAAAAAGATAATAAAAGATTTGTTATGGGAAAAAAATTAAAATATAAATATAGAAGTGCTAAAGGGGAGAGGGCTTGTAAGGGTATTTAAAACGACCCTCAGGGCCTTATCTATCAAATTTCTTTTTATATATAATTTTACAACTGTGACCACAAAAATGGTCACAGCCTATTACCAACCGTAGATATTGATAAAGAAAGGCTGTATCGGAGTGGGTCATCTGATGTGACCTCTGCTGATGTTGTGCTTTATTCATCTGACACTAGTAAACTTGGCTGTGATCCTCAACCGTGATCCTATAGGATTAGGATGACAGAAAATAAAACCAAGTTTTTCCTTGTTCCTTCTTCATTGTCAAAAAACGAAAGAAAATTTCTGTCCTGAAAGCAAATAAAGAAAAATCCCATAAAACAACAAATGGACAGAAAATTTAAAAAAAAAGAGGTAGAGAGCAAGCATTTCTCCTTTATTTTCTTTTTCTGCAAGAAAGAAACTGTAGCAGCCCCTTAAGAATAGCCTTTTTCTATTGGTACATAGAAATAGTGTCGAGGAAGGATTAAATTAAATAATGCTCAACAAACCTGAAAGACTAAAAATTCACAACAGATGAACGTACAAAAACGGTGGCCCTCCGTTGCTTTATCCACAGAACGAGGAAAATAAAAACTGGACCGCCATAAGCGCGTGCAGATGTTCCTCAAAACCTTGTCCGAGAGACTGATCACTGATCAGACCCATTTTTCTCGTGTACTTGGTACTCCCTGGAAAGGACTCTGGATTTAAACATCGATTTTAGAAATCTAAACTTTAGTGCACAAACTCTACATATAATAACAACATTTTGAACATTAATTTGACGTTACAATTTTTTAAGCATAAAAAAAGCTGCTTCACCTTCAAAAGTGAATGAAGTATGAACTCATCCAGCTTCCAGGATATGAAGTTCTACAGTATTTTACAGTGTAAAAGTTGGTTTAGGAATTCCCTCAGCTATGCTGGAAGCGCGTGGAATATGAGGTGTTTGATTGTAGATATAATTGTTGCATGGTCAACACCTGCTTCCAGACAAAAAGTGGGAAGTGGGTCTGTAAGGAACTTGAAATATTCCAGGAATGATGAGCAAGGGGTCCCAAAAAAGAAAACAAGCCCATTTTTTGTTAAAAACAAAACCTACTGACTAGTCTTTTATGTGTATTTCTTGCTTATCTAACTGTAATCTTTTTTCTTTTTGATTTAAAAGGATCGGTTTCTGTAGAATATAGACACACTGATACATGCATTTCTGTGTGAAGATGCTATATTCTTTCCTTTTTTCTTAGGGCCAGAATTTTCCTGGAAAGAAAATTTGTTTTTTTTCTCACTGGTACCACTAATTGCAGAAACTAAATTTTAATGTAAGTGCTTTTGGAACTCCACATAATGTTGTAGTTATCATCTGCATTACGCAAAATTAAACAATATTATCCATGAGTTTAGTGTTTTGGTGGTGGCTAACATTACTAAAGAAAGGGTACCAGCCACTGGAGGCAGATTTCTAGCGGTAGTGTATGTTGTTGTTTTTGTATTTTAATTAATGGGTTAGTCTTATTTTTCACCCCCATTAATTAAGTAAGTAATTAAATTCTTACTTTTTGGTGGTCAACTTTTCCTTTAACCCTTTCCTTTTGTTTTTCTTGCGAGTGAGAGAGACTTTTTTTTGTTAAAGGGAAACAATGTAGTACTAACATTTTATTTTTAATTTTATCTGGGTTTGTTCATTTGTGAGGTGAGGTTCCTTTCTTTTTATACATGTGGGGAGAACGAGTCTTTGCATTGCATGGAGATGTGCATGAAGATGAAGGTAATCATGGAGACAGATTTTCAAATGCAAATGATTTGGTTTGAACCTTCAAAAGAAGACTGAGTTTTGGGAGGGAAAGGGGAAGAAAGTACTATGGAGAGAGTGTGTGTGCACAGAGGTGGGAAGGGGGGGATTCTTTTGATTATATTGTAATCATGAGTGAATCCATCAACACCCAGAGCGGAGTGAAAAAAGCACTGCTCTTACTCTTTTTTTGGGGGGATTTTGTTCGTGTAGTTTTGTTTTTTGTTTTTTTTTTTTTTCACCATGAATTAGTGCATGGGCTTGGCGAAGAGATCTGCCTGCCTGTCTCACAAATTCACTTGGATTTCTTTCATTTTCACCAACCTTTTTTCAGTGAGAAGCAAATGTGGTAGGGTAATTGGTAGGTGGAGTTTCTTCTATTTTTACTCATTTGTCACCATTGGGCATCATATATCCAATATCCCCAGTCACCCAGTCTCCACCTCACCATGCTTTGTGTCTTACTCCTATTTTACCTGCCCTTGCTTCCATTCAAGACTTAGGAGAGAGTACAGTGGAAGTATATCAATAACCAGCAACATTAATATGATAATTATGAATCATGGATAACATGAGCAAAATGAAAAATGAAAAAAAAAATATGTTACTACAAGTAAGACAACTATCTTTGTCACGTAATAGCACCAGATTAAACTACATAAGATTAGTGCATCAAACATTTAATATTGGTACTCGATCGTTTTCGTACACAGAAGAGTAAATAATTTCAAATGACTCAATGAATTGAAGAATATACACTATTTAATAAGCGGTTTGAAGCTAATTGCCTTGTTCAAGAAATCAGTCATTACTATGAAAAATTGAAATAAGTCAATGCTATATACAATCTAGAGCTCTTCAATCCTTACAGTACTTTCTTTGTTATGGTACAAGAACAAGAGTACCATAACTTTCAGAGTGTAAAAATTTTCCATTGAATTAATGGTTGAACCGAAGACACTTTATTATTTACCATGGAGAAAAACAAATAAAACAAACCCTTATTAGGCGTTAGTCAATATCCATTTAATTGGCATTTTAATTGTCTAAAGGATTCCAAAAGAGGTAAGTGTATCCAGGATAGCCGGATAGGGCATAGGGGTGACCATGATTCGGTTTCGGTTCTGAAACGCAGGTTCCGATTTTATTCTAATTCAAAGTCAGAACCTTAGCTTTTTTTTTCTTTTTTGTATTTTTTTTTACTTTTCTAAATTTAATTAAATTGTAGTTATATAATATAGATTAAAATAATCAAAGCAAGAAATATATATTAATGAAGTATAAAAGATTTTTTAAAATTTATTAAATATAAAATATATATTAGTGAAGTAATTTTTTGTAATTATAATTATAGTATAGAAATAATATATTTATAATGTATTACATATATGATATTATGATATAAATATAAATATAATTATAAAATGTATATGTTAATACACATATATATTATATCTTATTATTATTATTAAGAAACTATTATTATAAATAACTTTATAAAAAAAATAAAAACCAGAACCAGACAAGGTTTCGGTTTCAAAACCAAATTTAAGGTTCGGTTCTATGGTTCGAACCGAACCGTGGCCACCTCTAATCCATGACCCTATTTACACAACAATTCCATTATTCTACAGTAGAGACACATGTTAATCTTCCATTATCTTTTGGTTTGAAAATATTTAGGAGTAGGGGAGGCTACCCCATCTCCAAGGCCAGGGCAAGCCGTCAACCCCTTTGGGGATTTACAGATCCATTAGACTTTCACCTGCGGATTTTTCAAACTTACAGATCGCCTGCCAATGAAGGACCGTGGAAGGACTCGAACCCTGATGCTTTGCACGACAAGGCCAAGCCCTCACCACTTGAGCCAACCCTCATTGGCTTAATCTTCCATTATCAAAGGCTTAATTTCAGTGAAAGATCGAATGTTGAGATACTGGCAGATACTGATGCAAATGGGAGTGAGGATGAGAAGGAAAAAAGAGTGACCAAAAGGCAAACGATAGGAAGGAACATTTTTGTCCAATTCTTGAATATGTAGGCTTATATTTTAGTCAGAGATGTGGACCTTACAAGCAGATGGAGAGAGAGCAAAAAATAGGCAAAAATAAAAGAACAGAAACCACTGTTTTAAAAGACAAAAACAGTAGAAAACAGTTGCATTTGGAGTGGGAGTCAGTCCATTTTAATGAGCTCAAGGACATGGACTCCATTCCAAGGTTGCTGTGACTATGAGGCATTCAGAATTTGAAGCCAAGGAACAATTGAATGTGTTTGAAACCAAATATATGGTACCAAATTATTACTACTAAAACAGTACTTACTAAGCACTTGGTAATCATGACCATATCATTTGTTCTAATCTGATGAAAATATTTTTCGATTCAATCAGATAATTGTCCCAGTAGTAAGTCTATTGTTTCTCTGCTGAAAACAGCCTTCAGCGAAATCTATGGCCAAATATTGTTCAATTCAAAGATCAATTAGTCGAGAACATCGACAAGTTTAACTATGATTTTTGTTTTTCTTTTCTCTTCAACGTAGTTCATAAAGAATAGAGATGAATTAATTAATTAGAGTAATACATACAGAATTTATCTGTCTGGAACTACTGAGAAGAAGCCAAGCCAAGCCAAGTAGGGTGCTCTGTTTGTGAAAAAGGGTAACTGGATGGTTTAACTATAAAACAGCATATGGGATACAGGCTGCTACCAGCTTGGCTTTGATATAGAGTTGGTCCATTTAGGCCAAAATTTTTCTCTGGCAAAACCGATTTTAGGTCAATCCGAAATCCCAACAGTGGAATTTTGAGGAATTTTTTTCATTTATTCCTCCTGGTTCCCCTGAAATAGACAGCATCTATGAGCTATTAGTGAGCGCTCAGGTATGAAAAATGCAATGCATGGTTTGATTTTTTGAACTTCTCCCCTAATAACTGAGGGAGAGAGGGAAAGGGAAGGAATTAATGTGGGATTGAAGGAGTTATGAGAATCACGTGAGAACCACAAAATCCAAACAAAATCTAAAGAAAGATTCACAACAAGAGCCAATAGCCAATAAGCGGGGCCAACAGAGGGAAGAAAAAGGTGGATTATGAGATCACTGGAAGGCGGGCAAGAGCCAAGAGGATGGAATGGATGGCAGCTAGAGGTGTCAAATGGGCGGGTTGGGCGGGTTACGGGTTCGGGTCAATCGGATCGGGTTAATTTGACCCCAAAAAAATTTTGGGTCACACGGGTTTCGGGTCATTTGGGTTCGGGTCACACGGGTTTCGGGTTATTTGAGCTCGGGTTTTTCGGGTTTGGACCTCGGGTCATTCGGGTTTCGGGTCGTTCAAACCCGGGTTTTTCGGGTTTGACCCATGGGTCATTTGATTTTGGGTTTTTCAAATTTGTTCATTGATTCATTTTGACATGAGTCATGGGTGTAGTTCGGGTTTTTAGGTTAATTCATAAATTATTTTCATTTGAGTTTTCAATTATTTATTTAAAAAAATTAAAATTTATAAGTTAACTCTTCAATAATATATCAAGTAATCAACTAATCGAAATCAAGCAATTATTTATTGTCATCTGCTAGCACGAGTCTTCATGCACATAAATTACATACCATTAAACTTGTAATTTATAAATCTTAATTATTAAGTAACAAATTAATAAGTAACTCTTCAATCTTCAATTCTTTATGTTTTTTCTTTCCACTCTCCACTTTCTATTTCTAATTCAACAGTAAACTTTAATTTTATTAAGTTGAATCAAAATAAGTAAGTAATCAAAATAAGTAAGTAATTAAAACAAATAAAACTATGCATTACTGCTTTTTAATACTATTTATACAACATATTAACACATATATAAATGATAAAATCAAATTAAAGTATTAAATCTATAAATATATTGGAATTATATCAACTTATAATTTATGAGACATGTCTCGTGTAACATGTCATACGTTATATATGATAAGAATTAAATAGATTTTTTCAAATATAAATTATCTATCATTCTATCTCTTATTAGAAGTATAATATAATAAGAGATATTTTAAAGTATAACTTATAATTTATAAATTGTAAGACAAAGATTAAAATTTAAGAATATGAAATATGTTTTTTATTTCAATTTAATAAGACATTTATTTTTATTTTTATTTTTTAACAAATTTATTAAATAAATTTAATAATATCTAAGAATGAGAAGGTAATATATTACTTAAATAGGTTTTCGGGTTATTTCGGGTTAGCCTCTCGGGTTAAACGGGTTTCGGATCAAACAGGTTTCGGGTTAATCGGGTTTCGGGTCAATCGGGTTTCGGGTCAATCGGGTTCGGGTCGTTTACTTTTTTTGGTCAAATCGGGTTGGGTTAGTTTCAGATTCGGGCGGGTTGGGCGGGTTTCTCGGGTCGGGTCAGCTTTTGCCACCTCTAATGGCAGCCCCAACCCAATCCCCCAACTCACAAGGACAAACAACAGCTGTGACCTGTGAGTCTATAACTGCACTGTTCATTTAGCTGTTGAAATGTGCCCTTTCTCTTTCTCTCTCTGTCATATATCCTTCATGCTTTATTACATTAGTTACTCTCCTCAACCTGTCTCAGGTTTAATTAGGGTTTGTTTGGTTCAAAGGGGAAGGGGAGGGGAGGGGAGGAGAGGATTTTAAAGAAAGAGGACCATTTTTTCCTATTTGATTGAAAGAGGAGTTAAGAAGAATTTAATGTATATTTTTATTAAATTATTTTCATATGTAAAATCTTTATTATTATCATTATCAATATTAATATATTTTTTCTATATTGTCATGCCATGTAAAAAATAATCTTTGTTAAATAATCTTTAGTAATTATTATTATTATTCTTGAATTAAAAAAATATAAAATATAAATTAAAATAAATAAAATATAAAAAATGTAAGTAGTGAAGATTAAGAAAGAAAGGAAGTAAAAAACTAATAAAAATTTACAAACTATAAATAAATAAATAAAGCAATCAAAATTAAAACATGAAAATAAAAAAATAGAAAGAAAAATTAAATAAATATTAAAAAATTATTTGATAAAATATATAATTTTAAAAAAATAAAAGAAAGAAATAAAACAAAAAGGAGAAATTGAGAGAGAGGGAAAAAAGAGAGAGATAAATTAATATATAGTTAAGTTATAATAGAATTATCAATAATATTAAAAGGATTAATTTATCAAAACCTTACCATTTCTCCAAAAGATTTTAATTTAGAGGAGTGGAATATAAGGGGTTAAGAGGAGTTTTATCCTCCTCTTCTTACCCCTTCTCCTCCTCCATACTCCCAATCAAATAAAATAAATTCTTCTTTAATTCCTCTTAACTCCTCTAAATATCCCAAACCAAACAAGGTAAGAGTCCTTCCTTGCTTGCATGCCTAAGCTGTGCCTGAGTGCCTGACCATTAAAGTCGTTTTTAACCCCTACTTTCCTTGCTCTCTTCCATTTTTTTCCCCTATTTGTCACTACTCTTTGCTCTCTGTTAAACAGTGATGACATATCAAAATCTAAGCCCATGTGTCATGTCAAAATCAGCTTAGATTCTCCCTCTCTCTCTCTCTCTCTCTCTCTCTCTCTCTCTCTCTCTCTCTCTCTGCTTTGTTTCCTCAAGAGGTGTTTTCTTTTCTTCTTCTTCCAATTAAGACTTTAAGAGATGGTAGCAAAATTCAGAGACAGCTTGGCACTGATGCACTAAAAACAGCACAACTAGCTTCTCCTTTTGTCAACCTAGCTCTAACCTTACAAACAAACAAAACAAAAAAGGAAAGAGATCATAATTATTTAAATCCCAGAAGCAAATTTAATTTAAACAAGGAACATCCTAAGGCATCCGTCTACACTCCTATTAATGCCCAAAAGAGTGAAAAAAGGTTGTAGAGACTTCTTGTTGTGGTTGGAAGAATTGAAAGCAAAAAATCAGAAAATAAAATCTAAGAGAGGTGGGTGGGGGGATGAGGTGTTTCCTTTTCGGCAGTAATTTTTCTGCACCAAAGATTCCACATGTGCCTTTAATGTTTTTATTTTGTTTATTTTTTAATGCGCTTTCAAAATGTTGCTATATCCATTTTGCTTTACTCTTTGCAATTGCAGAAAATTATGAAAGATGTTTCTTTTTTTGGTAATGTAGGTTTTTTAAGAGCAAACATGTTTTTGACTTGCAAGGAATGTGAAGAAAAGGAAAGGCATCCCATCCTTCCATCCATCTCCTACCTCCCCAGTCCCTCTCCCCCTCCCTTTCATATTGAAAAACTACTTCTTCACGTGATGAGGCCATTAAAGCTAAGAGCTCACTCTTTTGCCCATGGATAAACAGTTTCCCCACTGTTCTTTCCACTTTCCTTCCCCAACTAATTATCCATGTTTTAGATGTTGAGGGACTTGGAATTGTGACGTTTGTTTTCTTTGAGATTTGATATTACCTTACCTAACAAACTTTAATCTTGGATTATTCTCCAAATTTGGCTCAAATAAATTGGTAAAATGAGATATAGTCCTCTTATGTTGACAAAAACAGAAGAAATACAAGTAAACACTTTATTTCCAAGTAAAAGATGGGGGGATTTTATTTTAAGAGTCATGGGAAAGGATTTTCTTCATTTTAAAGGTGTCAAAAACTAGAAAAAAGTGCAAGGAAGTTGATTTCTAAGATGAATTATCGTTGAAAACAAAAAAACAAATTGTTACTAGTACTACTAAAATAGTGTTATTGACTGGAAGCTAAACTAAGTTTACAGCGGAGGGCAAAGGGCAATAGGCATGCCGGCATGGGCATGGGGAAATGCAGGAATGTGGATGTGGCAGGGTCATTCATAAGTCATAACACCGAACGATGATGTGATAAGGGTGATGGGCAAAACCAAAGGAAAGGATCCATCAACAACTCACAATTTTTTGAATGAATGATTTGGTCAAAATAATGACCCAAAGCGGGCCGGGGCCATCTGTTGCCTAGAGAGAAAAGAAAGCAAGAAACAAAGAAAAAAATCAGTAAAAAGAAAAACCAGTGGATTTGGTTTGGTTTTGGTTCTGTGGAGCACAATAATATTCTAAAGAATGATGGGACGGCTCAAGAAGCAACCAACCAGATGGTCTGTTGTGACGGCTAATAGGGGGCTCCCTACTGCCTGACTCCCTCACTTCCCTACCAACAAAGAAATTGAAGCATTTGAGCCGACCCAATCCCATCGCTATGCTTCATTTGCTTACCCAAAAAAGGCCCTTGTCCAATCCTTTCACTGGTCACTACGTCAATTTGCATAAAAATCTCCCATTTACCACTTGTAAATTTGTCTGTTAGGGCTTTTATGCACACTTCCACTTCTATGCCTTTGCTTTCCAATGTGAAATTGAATCGTCATAATTGTCGTTTCAATCAATCAAGTCATCTAAATTATTTTTATTTATGTAATTAGATCGACTGTGTTGCACCTTAGACTTCCATAGTTCCATTAGTCTGGAATTCAACAGTAGTCGGTTGAACCTGAAGGCTTGAAGGAAGCAAAGAGCTTTCTCCAATGGAACCAAAACAAAGCTCTTTTTGCTTAAATTCCCCTTATTATATTTACACAAGAAATGCTTCGTAGAGATTCTGATCTGAAGTCGAACTAAGTGGTCTTGTTAGCGTTGTTTCATGTCTCAATTAACAAAGCAAAATCTGCCCATATGTCCCAAATCCCAATTCATTGTCATAGTGAAGACCTTGAGAACAGCAGTTTCTAAATCATCTCAATTGACAGTTCATATGATGTTACGTTTTCCTCCAATGTTGCACAAAGGGCAGTTAAGTAAAGAACCCCATGTCATCATTGTTGACCTCCAACGTTAACCAAAAGATATAGCCCTTCAACATTCGTCGCCCAGCCTTCCATCGTGGCATTAGAACTAGGAGTCAACTGCTACTTGCTAAATCCCCACAGTTTCGTCGAAACATCAAACATCCCAAAACAACAATATTGATTGGTAGTTAATACACAAAGGGGTTTTTCCTCCCTTCCCATGCCTCCAGTAAGACAGGGAATAGATTTAGGGCAATAAGCTGATTTTCTATTCATATATCTTATAATATCATGCACTCTAGTATAGCAATCAAACAAAGATTCCAGACAAGTCTACTGGCGTTACCATTAACGACAGCCAATCAGACTCAATCCATTTTATTGCAAAGCAAATTTACAGTTATCCAATTCGATATTGTAAGTTATGAAATCTGCTTCTGTCCTTTGTGATTGGGCCCCTAAGGCAATCAGAAAATGTAACTGGGGTCAATCACAATCTTCTGTCAAAGTAGAGGAAAACACAGTTAGGTAAAAAACCTTATATATATTCAGAGGTTAACACTGCAGCTGCATTGTACAAGCCAAAACCACTAAATCAATGACCCTAAGCTTTTACACTTGTCTAATCACGTGTGCTCTCTCTCCCCCTCTCTCTCTCTCTCTAAAGAAACAATAACAGCATTCTGTTAGCTCGTCTCTGATCATAAACAATAATAGCATCATCATTTATCATCCTATTTGGTTATTTCTACTTGCTTGCTAACTGGGGGGTTGGAAAGATAATCATCTTGTTACATTCATCTTAATTGATTCTCATAAATATGAATGCAAGTGCGGGGTAGCACTTCTGGAAAGGAGAAGTGCACCCTTTTTTAGAAAAACTATCATTATACTTTTAATGCTAATTACCACATACAGAAAATATTCACAGGAGTGTATCATCAGGCTACAGTCTTGAAATTTGGAAATCAAGTACTAATAAAAGATTACGCATACCTGTTACAACTATAGATGATTAGTACAAGTATACAGCAAAATTGTGAAAATCGATGTCTTTGGGATCAACTTCATGGCGGATGTTGGCATCAATGTTACCATCTTCGTACCAATGATGTGAGCAACTGCAAGAAAAGTTTTAAACTCTCCATTAAAATCCTAAGAATATGCTTTTCATTGCATGGACAGAAAAGTAAATACTAATTCAGCCATGGCAGACACGATAACTTGAATTTGCAGGGATTTGAAAACATTTTGCCTCTCAGTTCACAAGGAGATAAAAGATTGTGTACATAAGGTGCAAAGCTTAAATTTATTTCATGAACATTTTGAATCATAAAATGTTCTCATACCTCAAATAGTTCAAATGGGCTGCCACGTCGGTATACATCATTCTTCTTTTTAGTTTCATCAGGGAAAATGCTTATTACTAGTGCTCTCCACCCAATAAGCAAAACAGAAGTGCTTCCCATTGTTACTAAGGCAAAGGTATATGGTGGAATATGGCCTGATGTTGCAGCACGTATAATCAATCCCAACTGTCAAATGAGGGAAAAAAAAATGGAATATAATTTACTTAGATAAGTTCTCCGCTGGGTATATACAATGCAACTAGAATGACGAAAGGGAAAGAATTGGGGGGAAAATGTAACTTAAAAGTAACTAGCATACCATAAAATGTGAATAGATTGACCAAGTTTAACATATCTATAATGAAATGAACAACTTAAGATGAATTTGGATGGAGAAAATAAGCAAAATCATAGGGATAGTTCGATGTTGGACAACAATGAGCAAGTTTGTCTAAGATAACATGGCTTACTACCCAAATTAGTCCTTGAACTATACCAAAAAGGACAGATTGGTTCCTAAACTTTTATTTTGGGACAGATTGATTCATGGATTTTCCATAGTTTTTTTTTCATTCAGGATCTATCAATCTCAAAATAAAAATTCAAAGACTAATCTGTCTCAAATAAAACTTGAGGGACCAATCTATCCTTTTTGGTTTTTTGGTATAGTTCAGGGACTAAATTAGATATTAAGCTTATAACATATTATATGAGGACACTAGAGCTCCAAGTCAAAAATAAAATGATTAGCATATTATATTTAAGGCTTCTAAGCAGTAGAATTCTTAAGAAAAAAGAATCGTTGAAGAGGTCCCTACTTCAAATTGCCCTCTCCAAACTCTTAACTTAAGAATAAGGCCAGCAAATTATCATAGTTGTTATGAATTTAAGAGTATTTGAAATTTGGAAAAGAAAGAAAATTGAAAACTTACTGGAATTCCCAACCCCCAAGATTTGGCGGCAGCAATAACAGCTTTAAATAGACCATTGGCTCCTCTCCCATCCTCACCATAACCACCAAGCAAGTAAGCACTCAATAACCATCCTATCAAGCAACATTTTCACTTTTACTATACCCCTTTGTTTAAATTTACAAAAAGAAATCACCTTCAAATTACAGCGGAAAAAATGTACAAGAAAATATACCAGCCATAAAAGGGTCAGCTGTACGTAGAGTATCCACTGCAAAAATAGGGAGGCCATGATTGTATCTTCCAATTGCAGAAAATAAAAGCAAAGCTAACACGTCGCCACCAGCAAGCAAAGCCACTCGACTGTTACATTACAAAAGAAACAATCAAAGTAACAAGAAAATTAAGAGAAAGTTATTGAAAAAAATTAAAACTTAAAAAAAAGAAAAAGAAAAAAGGAGAAATTACCCCCATTTGGTAAGACGAGAAGAGAAGTCGGGTTTTTCAAACTGTATAACGCCTTCCAAAGGAACATCTTCCTGACCCACAAAAACGGTTTCGTCATTGTTGAAAGGAGGCGGAGATTGTTTGGGAGCAGAAGCAGAGGCAGAGGCAGACGCAGGGGCGGAGTCTGCGCCTCCCTCAGCCTTGGCGAGAGTAAGATGAAGCTGTTTTCGAGAATTCCTGGTGGGTACAAGTCTGGGTTTTCGACTGGTAACGTAATTGGAATAGAGAGATTGAGTTGAAGCTGTGAATTTAAGTGAACATTTTCTAGCTGACAAAGCTCCGCTCGAAGAGCTTATCAGAAACATTGTTTCCCGGGATTTTTTATTTGTTCGGCTAAGCTCACCCTCACCCTCACGCTCTACTCTTTGGCTTTTGCGCCCCAGAATTTTTTAATGAGTTATAGTACGCTATATACTGTATATATATATTCGAAGAAACTCGAAGGCAAAATTAGCGTTGATATTTTTCCCCCTTATGCTCGTGGGCCTCAATAAACTAAGAACCGCAATTTCTCTTTTATTCTTTGTCTTTTATTTTCCCCTTACGGATCTCAATTCTCAACGTGATGTGATACGAAATAAATTAAATAAACAGTAGTTCTAAGATTTAGTAGTAATTTGAAAAAGTGAAACTATATACACCATCAAATGTACAAATTACTAATCGTCCATGAAGCTGAATAATCAAAGTTCGACAATATAATTTGATTTGTTAAAGAAACGATCAAAAACTAACGGAGCATCCATTTTTCATCATAGACCATACTCCATAGAACATAAGCGCAGCTCGAGGTAACCTTCAGTTTTGGAAATTGCCAGTGATCGGCCAAAATAATCTGAAAGCAATCGATTGTTGCAGAGTGCAGACCTTTCAACTTACATTTTTTACGAGTGGGTAGTGGGGTTTCTCATTTCTGTGAGTGTGTGTGTGAGGGTATACACGCACTTGTTTCACCATATGAGCCAGAGAACCACAACATATGTTAAAAGGTCGATTTGAGTAGGGAGAGCGAGAAGAATTGAGGATTTGGGAGAAGCAATGGGATAATAACACATCAATGCCCAGAAAAAGGTCAAGAAAGCACTTGTTTGCATCCTAACATGCTCCAGTATTGCTTCCTTATTAACATGGCCTAACAGAGTGGTAAAATGCACAAGTTGAATCCAAATGCAGATATATTACAGAAATGCTGAATTCTGTACTGACAAATCATAACACTAAACAAGACACATACTAATGCAGCATGTTCACGATGATTACATCTAAAAGAGGACACTGAACATTGATGGTTAAACTGCCCTAAGCCAATCAGTTATAAAGAATTTACTAACCCATCAAAGCCCTAAGAGAGCCAAGCCATAATCATCTAGATGAAGCTACAGGCAAAGGCTTGAGTTGTCCATCAAGACCCTTCTGATCCTGTTCACCAGAAGCAACACCACTGCGCTCTTTCAAGCCCAGTGAATCACTATCCAAGTTCACCCCTTCAATCTGAGGCGGCATAGCATTTGCAGGCAGATCTCCAAAGCTACCAAGAACCTGATTCAGTTTCACATCCACTCCAGTCCCAACAATCCCATGGTACCCACCAGCCACTGTACCCATCAGACCAACCCCACCATTCATATAAGCAGGATACATGGATGCACTGCCATAAGGCAGAGGGTAAATTCTTGCTCCAAGAGTTACAGGAGAATACAAGGGGCCTCTGGGGGGAACTTGAGTGACACCATAACCAATCCTACCATAGCCCACCGTGGGGTAACCACTTGCATAAACACCTGTTCCATAAACATATCCAGGAAGAGGAGGGTAACCAGGAAATATTCCATATCCATGACTATTAGAAGAGTACTCAACAGGCTGAACACCATTATAAAGAGATCCCCTAACAACGCCGCTCTTCATGTTATAATTATTGTTACCACCATTATTTCCCTCTTTTGGAATTGCACGCTTGACCTCCACAAGCCTATTATTCAACTCATGGAAACTCTTCTGCATAACATTCTCCACGGACTCCTCCGATTCAAAAGTAACAAATCCAAATCCCCTAGGCCGGTTAGTCGAGCTGTCATGCATCACAACTACATCTGTTATTCTACCAAATCTTTCAAAGTAATTCTTAAACTCTTCCTCAGTAAGACTAGCAGATAAACCCCCTACGAATATTTTTCTAGTCCTAAACCGATTATTGCTCTCAGCAGCATCAATATCATTCCTACTGAACCCACTACTCCGTTGTTGATTCGGATTGTGGTTTAGGTGCTGCTGTTGCTGGTGGTTTTGGTGTTGTTCACTTCGGGGTATGGCTTTTTTTACTTCTACCTAGAAAACCAATTGATAATAATACGTTAAACAACCCAAAACAATTGCATGTTATCCTTCCCTAAACAATTAAAAACCTCATTCCAAGTTCATTTAAATCCTTAGTTTTTAACAGCAAGCAAACATAGTAAATAAATGAAAGTGAAGACTAAGGAAAGAGAGCTTTGAACTGACCGTTCTCCCAAGAATAACATGGGTGTCTTGAAGAGCGTTATCAGCTGAGGAAGGTTCAGAGAACAAAACAAAACCAAAACCACGAGGGCTTCTGGTATTCCTGTCTTTAGCTACAACGGAGCTCACAACAGTGCCGTATTTGCTGAAATGATCCCTCAGAACATCTTCAGTTGTCTCCCGAGATATGCCTCCCACAAAGAGTTTGCCTTGTTCAGACTCCATGCTCTGCTAAAACCCTAACCACCCAAAACCCGAGCAACTGAAACCAAAATAAGATAAAAGGAGAAAATTCCCAATTGCAAAAAGAAACACAAAGTACAATGATTTCTACAAAAGCCCTAATTGCGGAAAGAAAAACGGAGAACCTTAAACCCTAGAAATGTTGTACCCCTGAAAATAAATACAATGAAACCCACTAAACACAAAAGAAAACCGAAAATTTCCCATTGAAGCAGAACCCCGTCAACCCTAATAAAAAACAATTAACATTGAAAACCCCTAATTCAACAAGAACCACGAAACCCCAAAGTCCAAGCTTTCTAGGGTTTCTTGGAAAAACCCTTGAAAAATCTCGAGTAGGTTAAAAAAAGAAAAAGAAAAGAAGAAAAGAAGGAAACAGAAAAGAAAATAAATCTCTTTTAACCCGACGAATGTAACAAAAGAAAGTTTAACTTCTAATCCAAAACTAACAAGTAAAGAACCAGTGAAATTCTGAACAGAAGAGGATTTCTATCGAGAAAAGAAGTTGAGAAAACGAAGATGGGAAATTGGAACCAATTACACCTTCTGGATCCAAAACAGTATTGATGGGCTTAATGGCAAAAAGTTAAATTGGGCTTTAGATGGCTGTCTGCCTGATTAAGGAGCAATCGATCTGCAGGGTTTATTGGGCTATAAGCATGGCTGATTTTAAGGTGGGAGACCTTAGCAGGCTTGGAAATTTGGAACTCGTTTCAAAACATAGAGTTGGGCCATGGTATGGTCCTATTTAAAAGATTGAATCTCCCTCCTTTACTTGGGCTTTATACAAATAGGACCATGAGAATTGTTTCTCTAAATTTCATTATGGCATTGTGAGTTTTGATTGAAATGCTTACGGGTCTCTTATCCCTTAACTAGTGGTTTCGGTTTTGAGCTTGGGAATGGCAGATCACCCCGCGGGAAACACCCTGCCCTTTGCAGTCTACAGGTGTGAGCAGAAATAGTCGTCAACTGTAAAACGGAGGTGGAGACCTGTGACTAGAAAAAAAAAAGCAATAGGAATTATCTATCATTACGTGATCAATTGGTAAAGTGTTGTACTTTTAATTATTCTGATCCACTGTCTATCTTATTTAGGTGAACTGTAAGTACTCAAAGCCGAAGAATATTGTAAATTAATTAGGAATTTTTACTACATTTTACAATCAAAATAAGCTTTTAATCATAATTTCAAAAGGGTGTCTTAAATAAAATAAGATGCTGAATTAATTAAGCTTTGAGAAAAATGATCAAGTTAATTTCCTGCTTGTATTTCCATTAAATCTTCATTTAAAATTTAGGGAAATAAAAAAAGAAAGGCAAAAAAATGCTTATATATGAAAACTAAGATAATCCATCTTAGAAAATTTACATAAATAACCTCTTTATTGATGGATAGGAATGGACAGAGTACATATGCAAAATCAGGGTGGTTGCTTGCATTAGATTCTTCATTCTCAGCAAAATCTGGTCAAATGTCAGCTTCCTCTAGTTATTATTATTTTCAATGTGATTCTAAAGTTTTGTCCCTCATGTGTAACGCATCATTCTTTTTAATTTTATAAATCAAATTAAACTATGGTTCACAAAGTTTAATTTTAATTTTACTTTATGGATTAGCACATGCCATGAGGCCAAATTGCTTTTTGTCACTTGTGTGCTCGATTTCAAACCATGCAACTTGCAAATTTCTTTTTCACCATGTTTAATTTCTATATTTATTTATTTATAATAATAATAAACTAATAATGAGGCATGATGGTGTTATTTTCCCTTTGTGAAATTTTTTATTTTAGCAATTTATAGAAACCTGTCCTTGATTTTCCTTAAACTGACAATTTGTTACTATTTTAAGAAAAAAAACCCAGACAGGTAAGGACCACAGTGTGTTAATAATAATCATTAAATTTTACCAATTTCTTTTTTTGGTAATAAAAGAGTACCAATTTTACCAATTTCTAAAACCTTGTTCTGTAAGAAATAATCAAGTGGTCGACAACATCGACACACATTGAACTTTGCTTTATTCATTTCGTACCATTTCTTTTTTCCTGATACAATGATTATGAAATACCTTGAGAGCAGTAACTGAATTGTGCAATTCCTCATTTTCTTTCTAATTTTCTGGGTAGGTAAGATCGGATCAAGTAAGATGGAAGAGAAAAAAATTAAAAATAAATAAAGAAAAACTATAAATTAAAACAAATTGAGAAGAGGGAAAATAATTAAAGAAAAAGGAGCAGGTTGCAAAGCTTGTGCAGAGGGTTTCAATCCCGAGATTTCCTCACATGCGGGGGTTGCAGCTCAATGCTTCAAAGCAAACAAGTGAATAAATTCCAGAAGCAAATGGAATTGATCAAAATAATAAGAGCTTAAATTAGTAATGTAAGACAATCTAGATTTGAATTTTTATCTATCCCTTTTTGTAGATAATCATAAGTCCAAAAACCTTTGTAAAATTAGAATTCGTACAACCTTAAAGAGGTTGATAATTTACTCTAACCTCTAAGGTAGAATAACTTATCATGCTTTTAAATTTTTTCTAACAAAAAAAAATCCCATTAATATAATCAAACTAGTCTTATGCGTGCGAATATTCGATAATTGAGCCCCAAAAATTTATATTATTTCAAGGATATGTTGAATACATTAGAATCCCATATTAATCATTTATCTAATCAATCTTTTTTTTTTTTTTTTGGCTTTTTAAATTCTTTTGCATGTGACATATAGCTTTGAACAAGTTTATATAACTTATCTTCACGTAGAAATTTGTGGGTAAATATTTATAAACCTAAGTGTTAGGAATTGATTCTGCCGGTCCGTAGCTTCTCTCGTTATTGATGTTCGACATTTTAATTGACTAAATTAACCTTAGTTATTCATGTTTTAACGTTGTTTCACAAACCCGAATTTGGGTTTTCATAATTTATAGTTTGCCCTAACAACCTAATCAAGAGGACTGGGTTCTTTCATGGACCTTGGAACTAAACTATTCAAGATGACGTTGAGATCGAAGCATCTCTAGGTGTTATTGTATTGAATCCTTTATGGGGTTTAGTGTACCAATCTCACTTGCATTACTTAATCTTTGTCACCTTCTCGTTGCCAAAGAAAACAGCACATAAGATACTCATAAAAGCGTTATTTTTTTTTTGGGTGGTCCTTTTCTTGGGTCTTGGGCAAACTTCAATTGCTAATGGCTGCCATGAGTGGAGCCCAAAGTCCAACTAATTAAGAGCGTTATCTTATTCTTACATATTTATTTGTAGTGTATTTGAGTTTAACCAAGGTTTTTAACTTCTTCTTCCCTCTTAGTTTTGCCCAAGTTCATGCTTCAATATGCTTCAGTACTTCTCGTGGAAAGCTAGCCTAGTCAACCACGTGTCGATCGTCAACCATGTTTGGTATAATGTATAAGCTACGTTGATCAAAGATACACTTTGGACAAATACATGACATGTGAAATTAGATAACGGTTTCGACTTGGTTATTAATCTCTTGATCTAATGTCCAGAGAAAAGTGATTTATTGCTTTCCCACTAAACATTTTTTTATGATATCATATTGTCTTTTTTTTTTCCCGATGTAAAACTGCATTTGCATTTGAGTCTAGATATTGAGAAATTTTTATAAATTTATTTTTTCCATACACAAGATTTGAATTCAACACTTTTCTTAAGAAGTATCGAATTTCTTCCACTCGACACTCAATACAGGCATTGATATAAAGATTTTATATAGAAAATGTTAAAAAATTGAAATCCTTGTTTCCCATAATCAAAGAATATATATATATATATATATATGTATGTATACATAGATTAAGATGTTCATCATAAGCATCTTATGACTATTAGAATTGAAGTATTCATGAGTTAATTAATCAAAACACTACTGAATTTAGAGAATAAAAGAAATCATAATCTTTTCATATAAGCATTATAGAATTCAAGTATAGCATTAGTTAATTAAAACACTAGTGAATTCAGATTAGATAATAAAGAAAATCATAATCTTATAAGATCTTAATTATATTATAAATCTCATTGACAGATTATATATTAAAAGAAAACGTCGACAAAGTGAATAAGATTTGGGAATGCTTGAAGTTTGAATATATGTCAAGTTGCATTATAGTATCAAGGAATTAATAGGAACCAGCTGTTTTGTTCAAAAATCAACCTGAGATGAGATGATAGAACAGGAACAAAGCTGAGTCAAAAGAAAATAAAAATTGTGATCTCACCATGCTTTAGGGTGCACATGCGTTCCCAATTTTATACTAAAACAAAAACATGGAAACCGCCTTTTAGGTTTAATGAAAAGATGCTAAAGCAGAGTATTCTTTTGTTCATCCTATCCAAGGTGATGATCTGCTTGCAGTTCGGATGCAATGTCGGAGAGAATGAGAGGAGAGCTTATAGATTTCATTTAAGTTACAATTTTATGGGCCGGACCAGAAAGTTTTTATGGTAGCCATCTCCTTATCGTTTAAATGAACCATCTTTCAAAGGGAAGAGATAAAAAAAAATGGTAGTTCCAATATTTTATTTTTCATAAATATATGGGCAGAGATAGACAAAGAAGGAAGGGAGAACAAATACCAATGAGATGAGAGGATGACGAATTTTTAAACTTTGTTTTTGAAAGACAAAAGGCCTAGGAAATCTTTGGAACTCAATTAGGTTTTTTTCAATTAATTATTTTTAACAAATTAAAAGGATCAGAGAGACCCAAGTTGATGATGCAACTGAGAGGACAAGGCAAGGAGCAAGGACAGACATGATTTTGGGCCCTTGAAAGATTTTAAAATTTTAATTCTTGTTTATTTTTACCAAGAAAAACAAAAGGCAATAAGACATGCCTTTGGGATTACACACTTTCTTTGGACTCCCAGACCCCCAGAGAAAGAGAGAAGCAACAAATTTACTAGTAATTAATTAGGTCTTGTTGTTTCCAATTTCCATGCTCACATCTTTGATTTTGATACCTCTAGGTGTTATTGTTCACAGAATCAATTCATATAGTATATTTAAACGAAAAAAAAAAAGGTTAAAAGGATTTGCTTTGAAACCCAATGAACCCATCCCTATACAAGACATTTGTGACCCACCGTTCTGCCAAAAAACCCCCAACAGCGAGATTTACAAAATAGTATAAAAAATTAAAGGAAATAAATATATCAAGTTATCAACCGTCATTGTTTTTAACATTTTACGACCCCAATATTGGTCTTTCGTCCCACAACAACACAACACAACATACCCCATGTACTTATTCCCAATGCGAATTGTATTTTCTCTTTTCCTCTTCTGTCATGGAAACTCACAGAAAGTTTCTTTCCACCTCAAACTCAGAGAAAGGGAGAGAAATGTAATCATGTTCTCATCCAAAAACAAAGTCTAATTTGCTTCGCTGAGGGGGGGTCCAAGGTGATGATCTTTTGAGTCAGCAAAACTCAGCATGTATTTATAATACTAATAGGACATACTTATTATGTCGAATTTGATTGAATAGGATGATAAAAAAAATACATATAATTTATAATATGATTTATAATAATGATATAAATTTATATTATAAAAATAATTATTTAAAATATAAATTAATCATCTTTATTTTTAAAAGATTAAATCGTCTTATCAATAATTTTTTTTATAATATAAATATATGTTAATATTATAAAATTAAATTACAAATTATATATAATTTTTTTTTCATCTTTATCCAATTTAATCATATATAACAAACATACACTTATAACATTATCTTGTTCTCTCTATGTATACGAGTCATTGACCAATTTGCTAATAAGAGACTTGAAAAGAGAGGCAGCTACAAAGCTAGTCACGTGAGCATCATGACCTCAACTGGGGTCACCTATGATATGTTTCTTCCCCTCTAATTATTATGTTTTGCTACTGGTTAGGCTTTCTTGAATAGACTAAAGTTTTTCTTTTCCCCACCAAAATCATTTTATAATCTTAATAAGTATGTACATTTATTTGATTAGTATTATTATAAGAAAAGATAAGATGCAGTCAAAGATAGGGGCTTTTTTCTTTTCTTCTTAATTATACAAATTAGTCCGTGCATCCAAGTCTAATTGGTTGATAAGCAGTAGTAATAATAAGAAGTTAATCTGTGCGTCTGGTTGTCTGCAATTATGATTGGTTCATTTGGCCATTTGTCCCTAACTCCCTACTCCCTACGTATAGAAAAGTAAAAGAAGTTTTTCCTTTGGCCAAAAAAGTGGTAAAAGAAGTTGAACCTAGCCTAATTGCTAAAGCCTCAAAGAAAGCATGTTAACACCCCCCCACCCCACAACCAAAAAAAAAAAAAAAAAGAAAAAGAACTATGAAGCATCTGGGCGTGCACCAAGGGCAGTAGCTAGCTAGGGTTGGCTGCGCAAGTTTTCTCCCTTGTTGCTTTTTAATGCGCTTGGAGTTGGAGACGGCTCGACGAGACATCGAGATGCGGCCACATTACAAACTCCATCGCCCAATTCTACAAGTACCCGATTATATATTTATTATTACATTTATTATAGCTAGCTTTTTTAGTATACTAGTATTTAACTATTTATCCATATAGTACTAACTAATTTGAATTTTTAAGATTTTTTTCTCTCTTTTTTTCTTTTTCTTTTTTCCAATTTTGATGCTCTAATGAGACACTTTGCATGCATGTCCCTTCAGATTTGAATGGGATGACCGTGCCAGAGCCCACAACATGCTTTCTCAAATTTCACTATTTGGAAAATAAAAGTAAAAGGGAAAGAAAATGTACAATTTGTCAATTCATCTCAATCTATATCTAATCTAATGTGATAAATTTGTTGTTGACTTGTGTGACCCCACATTATATATACTGTCATGACGAATACACAGATGAATCATAGAAACAACAATTATAATGTCATGCCAAAATTAAAAAGAGTACTTTTCTATCTAAGAGAAAAAAAAAATACTTAGCAATCCTAGAAAATAAAAGGACGATGTCAATTTTTAGGGAAAAAATTAACTCATATTGGTTAAGTTTAGGAAGGAAACCCAGTTCTCCAACCTAAGTTGAAAGATGAACTATGTGGAATTCTTTAATAATGAATATATAATTTCTTTTCTTTTTGTTATATTTGGAAATTCTATTTCACAAAATATATGTACATACGTAATGAAAAACATTTTGGTCATAAGATTTTCTCTTTTTATTGTCCCCTTCTTTTGAAAGAAACAAAAAGATATTTATCACTTACGAATCAATTAATGAGCATGTCGCTACGTACTTCCAAAACTATAAAGAGAAGGCAACCCCTTTCCGTGTATTTTCCTTTTGAACTCGACAAACAAGCTAGTAATTGTTCGCAAGGGCTTCGACGTCATGTGAATATGTGATACAATTAATTAGGGGTTATTTAGTTACTCGAAATTATTTTCTACATTGCAAGTTATTGTTTTAGTGGTTATCTTACGCTTGGAAAAGAAAATTTTATAATCATTTTAATACTTTTATGCGTGAACATCAAGAAAGGTACGGTAAATAGTGAGAGATTGAAATTTACATTGAAAAAAGGATAAATTGTTTAAATAGTTGTAATTTTTAAGGATTTTTTGTTTTGATAATTTAACTTTAAAAACTTACGATTTGATCACTTATCTTTGTAAAATTCATTTTTTTATAACTAAATTCTTAGAGAAATTTGACTAGTTGACATGGTAATGTCACATCACCGAATATGTCACGTGGTATGATGATATGGTCATGCCACCTGACACATTTGATGACATGTTATTATCAAATCATCATGTCAAGTGACCTTTAAGATAATGTGATATATCACATTACTATGCCATGTGACATGTTAGATGATGTGGCATGATATGTCATCAATATATTATTTTTTAAGATTTGGATGACCAAATAATTAATTTTACAAAAATAAGTGCTAAATAGTAAATTTTTATAATTAAATGATTAAAATAGAAAATTTCTAAAAATTAAATGACTAAACTTATAATTTACCCTTAAATAAATCTTACATTCAAAGTCTCTTATTCCTTGAAATTTTGTTTAAATTCATGATATTTTACAATCACATTAGATTCCATCGAGTCATATCAAACCTTAAATAAGCTCAAATATCTAAATATTTATTAATGAGGAGGGATCCACTTACATCCGGTGTAAAACTAAAAGTTTTATACCCTTTTTATAACTCGTCGCACGATTAATATTTTAACGATCCGACCGTTGGATTTAAAGATATATTCGAATCTATCATGCACGTAAAATTTCAAGTCAATCCGATACTTTTATGATATCGATCTAGACTCTAACATTTTTAGATATTTTTAATATATATTTAACGGTGAGAAATTCTATCGCTTCAAAACATATGCTAGACATTTTAAATTAACTCGAAATTTTGCATGCACGATGTATGTGAATAGAGCATGAAATTCGACGGTCGGATTAATTAAATATTTATCGTACACTAAGTTACGAAAGGATGTAAAACTCTTAATCTTACACCGGATGTCAAATAATTCCTCCTCTTTATTAATATATCTATTTATAGAATTTGAATCTCAAAAATTATTTAGGGAAAAATTGACCATCTTTCACTTGGTGTAACAGGCGCCACAGTCTATCAATAGAGTGATGAGTAGAAAACAGTGGATGTAAAAAGCATGACCCAAAAAAATTGTAAAAAGAGAAAAAAAAAAAAAAAAAAGGGAAAAGATGAGAATAAGGATAAAATTTTTTTGATTACATACAGCTCAATTCCAGGAGGCAGTGATGGTAACTTTGCAAATAAGTGGTACCACTGCACTGCAAGAATAAGATTAGACCGACCACAGCCCATAACTTTTTTTAAAAAAAAATACTATCAAGTGTTTGTGGGCCCCTAGATTTTGGTACCAAAATTTGTAGGGCCAAGTCCAAAAACCCATCCAAAGTAAAAACAAAATTCAAACCAAAATTATTTTATTAAAAAAAAAAAGAAACAAAAAGGAGAATAAAAAGGTGGGGCCCGAAGGAGGAGCTGTCGGCAAAGGGGAGGCGAACCTCTCCTAAGCCCAACATCGCAACATTTGCCCACTCCCACTTGTCATTCTCTCGCTCTATCTAAATATACCATTTTCCTCATAAGAGAGAAAAATATAAGTACAAAAATTAGAAATTTAATTCAAAAACTAAGTGATATATAAGTGAAAAGAGGAAAGAGGAAAGAGGAAAATTAGTAGGAGCCATGTCATGGGTCCCACGTGGCATTATCTAGACCATTCCCTCTGCTGACACGTCAACGTCAATGTACCCAGAGACCCACACCTCTCTCTTATGTAGAGGAGAAGAAATTTAAATTAAAAGGAAAAATTATTGCGAAAAAGAAAAATAGATTTGAGTGAGGAATCCAAGATGATATGATGGAGATAACATTGCTCCTGCAGGCTTTGCTTTTCTTTTCTTTTTTTCATAACTACTAGTATACTAGTAATATTTATTATTTTTCCTTTTTTTTTTTCAACTTTTATCTGTTTGTTTGTATCTATCCTCAGCTAACCGCCCTTTTGCCCTTTCTCTTGCCTCTTTTATTGCAACCTGGAATTGTCTTCTCGAAGCTAACCTCTCCCTCCCTCATTTATCTTCCTTTTTTCATTTGTCTCCCTCTTTCTGTTTACACTCACGCGCCTTGCCTCTAGTCCTGTGTCCCACACCGCCCCCATTGCTATTCATTAGCAGTTTGGTGGTCAATTTCAAAATGGGATTTTTTTTGGTTAATTAGTGATTTGAGATATTCAGTAATGGGAGATTAGTTAAATTTGTAAGACTTTAGATAAAGTATCTAAATTTTTAACTCTTATAGACCTTTTTTTATATGCGATCTCTACAAATTCAAAAAATTTAATATGTAAACCCTCAAAAAAGAAGTTGACGATTTATCTATAATTGAAGGTGAAGGTGAAATAACATATCCTACTCCTAAACTTTTATTTCTACCAAAAAGCAAAAGATTTGAGATAGCACAAGAGATTTTTGTTTTACTAGCAGCAAATGGGGGAAGTCTTGAGTTGCCAATTATCTCATGTGATCTTCTCTTTAATTGTGAGAGTTACCACTTGTAATAATAGTCCATAAAGATCACTAATGAGAGATTAGTTGGTGGTTATTTAGTTGCTTGCAATCTCATCTCCAAACAACAAAATCAATGAAGAGTAATTACTCAAAAGCGTTGACATTGAAGATTCCGAAGTAAGATAAGTCATTATTCGTTAACCTCTTTTTGTACCATTTGGTTTTGATTTAAAATTAATCTTTTTTTAGTCGGATACATTAAAAATAAAACTCTTTCGATGAGCATATTTTGTAGATGATTGAACTTATATCCTCACTTTTACTAGATTAAAAGTTACTATCACCTTAATCAATATTTGTTAATAAGTCGTTAATCTCTTTAAAAATTTACAAACACTAACTCCTTTTTTTTCTTAAAGTTTTAACTCTTTAAGGATCACTACTTTTTTTTTTTTAAGTTTTAATTCCTTTAAAGATCGCTTACCAACAAAGATGCATGTGAATTCGAATCCATGTGCATTTCACTAATACCTCATACTCTTATTACTACTATGGCCAAATGCCAATTCCATTGACGTCTAAATTTTAACCATACATGCAAGGGCAAAGAAATAGCAAAAGAATCAGAAATCATTGATGGAAGTTGGTCAACTAAAAGGTCATGTCTCTCGTACGTCTATCATTTGTGACGGGAACGTACTACCATATACAAACTGAAAATATCTACCTTGTATTTGCTTTAACAGAGTTTATGAGAAGTGATTCGGATACCCAATAAGAGGAAGAGCTTTTGTTTCTTGGATGAAAGAGGAAGAGTTTTTGGCTATTGACTGTTAACCAGACTTTGGGTTCAATTTGATGTTTCTATATACAGTTCTACTTAAAGCCTTTAGGAGAAGTTAATAGGAAAAGGGATCTAGAAATTGAAAGGGCGAAAAAAGTACTTTCGGGACCCTTTAACGTTGGATGTATTGTCGAAGTGGCCACACACATATGAATATACCAAATTTGATGGCAAATTCTACAAATCTTGGGCAGAGGCAGCATACATACATATATATATATATATATATAAGAATAAAAATGACTTAATACTTAATATGACCTTTAAACTATATAAAAAATGATAAATTAATTCTTGAACCTTTATTTTAGACTAATTGATCTTAAAATTTTTATTTTGGGACATAGATTAGTTCTTGGAAGAATGAAAATTTAATAGAACTGTAAAAAATTAAGAATCTTGACTTTTATTTTTAATTAAAGTTTTGACGTGAAAAAAATTACTTCAGTGTATAAGGGATTAAATGATTTTTGTCAAATTTTTTATTATTCAAGGATCAATTTATCTTAAAATAAAAATTTAGGAATCAATATATCTCAAATAAAAATTTGAAGACCAATTTATTATTTCTTGCTATAACTCACAAATTAAATTAGATATTAAGTCGAATATAAATAGGTAATATTGTAAGAAGGAGAAGGAAAATAATTGTTTATGAGTCTCTTGCCGCTCAACTTGTCTTCCTTAAGTTTCAACCTTGACAGTTGACAGGGATGCTTCAAAAGCATGCATGCATGCCCTTACAAACCTATCGTTTTCTTTCTAACCTTTATTATCAAGTTGATCTTTTCTTTGATGCCCTTTTTTTCCCTTCATTTTTCTTCTACCTAGCTACCATGATATTCCCTTTATTTTTTCCTTCTTTATTTCTTTATATCCCTGTACAACTTTTCTTGCTTGTTGATCAAACTTGATGAAAAAAAAAAGGGTGCAGAGATTATAGGGAATTTTATTCTATATATATAGACTTATTTTTGACGTGAAAGCATTGAAAATTTTGCAGGCAATTAGCCAATCGAACTCAGCTTTTCTCTTTCTTTTTCTTTTTTCTTCCCAAAGAGCCCATGAATTTCACCCTGATTTTAATTTTCACCTGAGGCAGAGTTTTGTGCAATCTGCAATAACATGGCCCCATTTCGATACGATGTTTCAACTCCCTACATGGAGAAAATCTTGGAAAATTTTCTATCTCTACATGTTAGCATTTATGGCTTATGTGTACATTATTAATTCACAAACTAGCTAGCTACTCAAAGTTTTAAAAAGATCGATCACTTCTAGTTGAGAGCTTCAACTTGATCAATGATTATAATTTTATGTTGGATTTTCTCAATTAAATTTATGTGAAATGCTTGATTAATTGAGAGATCAAAACAAACAAAATGCAAGAATCGTAGACATACTATTTAAAGGAAAATTTTGACCATAGCTTGGCATGCAGGAACCTACAGCATTTATTTAGGGGGGTGAAATATCGATCAAAACAACAACTACAATGGTGGCAAACAATAATGTAAAAACGCGTACACGAAAAGCAATGTTTAATAATTTGAGTTCTAGAACAGCTGATTTGTCTCCATCCATTTTAACACGTAAACATACGATTTAATGCCAAGAAGAAAACACAACATGTTTTCCCAAAAATCATGAGACATATATAATTTTTTTAATAATAGTTAATTATATTGATGCTTAACTATAATTTAAAATCAAGTTGTGATCCTAAACGAGGAAAAATATTTTTTCAAACTAAGGTTATGTTTGGTATATGAAAATATTTTTTGTTTTCATTCTCTAAAAATATAAATAAATTATTATCAAAGACATGTATAATTTATAGAAATGTATATATGTTTTAGAAAATGAAAATAAAAATGGATATAAAATTGAGAACAATTTATTTTAAATCTCATTTCTAGGTTTATTTTCATTTTCATTTTCATTTTCTAAAATATGTATACACTTTCTCTTACAACACATATCTTAAATGGTAGTTTCTTTGTATTTTTTAGAGAATGAAAACAGAAAATATTTTCTCATACCAAACATAACCTAATTTTTCCCGATTCATAGGATCCAAACAAAATACTTTACTTAAGTGGTATCAAATTACTTTCACTCAACTTAATATATACATTTATATAAAAAATATATATAATTTGGTATGCATGAACTTGCACCCTAATTATTAGTTTAGAATTTCTTTCATTTGCGTATTGTTGGGAAAAACCAAAAGAACATTAATGTGACTAGATCCTTAGGGGTGTTTGGTTGGAAACATCTTACATGTCCTATGAGAATGTGTACCATTTTAAGTTATATGTCTTCGTTTAATTTTTCTAACAATAGTGTCAGAGGACATGTGATTACCACAAAGGTGGTAATATGGGTGAGAATGTGAATACCACCCCCCTTCTAGGTTAAGTTATATGTCCTACCATTTTTACTTCAATCTTCTTATTTTATCGTCACTTATTTCTCATTATACCAATAAACAATTGTATTCTTTTTTAGTTTAATAATATTTACATTTAAACAAAAAACAATTGGTAATTTTAATTGAAGGAATTTTAGATTATTTTTATCTTTATATATTTTTCAATTATAAATCTTATTTATCAAATTATTATTTTTATTGTTAATTTTTTGATTTTTTGATTTTGTTAATGTCTACTTTTTGTTATTGAATTTGTTTAACAGTTTCAAAATGTGTTAATTTAGTTAGAATATTAATTTAATTAGAATACAAGTTTAGAAAACTTTTTATATAAGTGAGGATAAATTAATAAAATAGTTATTCATATATGTCACATTCCCACACCAACTAAACATGATAATCTAAGATGTCCATCTCTTCAACCAAACACAAAATGCACACATTACCAGGACATCACATTACTAGGTAATGTGATGGTAATCTTATGTTCACAGATAATATAACATCACCCCAACTAAATGTACCCTTAGTGTTGTTGGTTATTCTTTGAGAAAAGTTTTTATTTTAATTTTTGAACAAATCTATATAATTTTCTTGCTTTTTGGATGTTTCACATCGATGTAAATTAATGTTTTTTAGGCTATAACAATTAATGGAAATTAAAGGATGTTTCCCTTGGAGTTTCAAGAGCAACTCATCGTGGGGCCTTTTACTATTAGAAGCCGTCACCACAAGATATGTTTCACCAACGGGAGGAAAGAAATTGATCAGTCCCCTTTTCGGATATGATTTCAATATTCGAACATGGCAAGTTTAATCAATACTCATTCACATAGGATCATATTATATTACCTGCAATTTTTTTTCAATAATTCTATAATTGTCCAATCACAATAAAAAATTATATGAGAGTTCATTATGTAGCCCACACTCATAAGCGATTAACCTTTACATAATTCTATATTATAATTGGACAACTGTAAGATTGTAGAAAAAATAATTATAGGTGATATGAATCTCATTCACAAACATTCCATATAGATGTAAAGGTGTTTCTTATATAATAGCTTATTATTTTATTTTCTCATAAAAATCCGAGTTTAGTGTGGATTAATGTTCAAATTTCAGATCCTGATTTTACAAAACTCATGCGTTCAAGCTTTATTAGTACTAATAAGAGATTATAGGTAGTATTCAGATTCCAATGCATCAAACTTAATTAGCACCATAAGAGATTTAGATTCTAGAACACGAATAAGAGATTACCATTCAAGTTTGGGTAATCCCAAACTTTTAGTTATAGCGATCAATATTTAAACTTTAACGATCTTGTATGAGAAGAAAGGGTTTAGTATATAAAATGACATTCAAACTTACCTAGAAAAAATGACATTCAAACTAACCTCGAAAAAAAAAAAGACCTTCAAACCACATGAAATTGTTATTTTAACCATTTAACTTTTATTTTTAAAATTTTGACTTACATAAATACTTTGATTTTGTTATGTAACATGGAAATTGTACGATTTACCATCTTAACTTAATACTTAATAGTCTTTGGAAACGTCTTGTGTATTTTATTATTATTACTAGTGGACATTGAGAGAAACAATGGTGATACAACTTCAGTTTGGTTAACAACCAGCGGGTAAGAAGTGAAGCCAATGATGGAAAATACTAGTACACTTCCACAGAAAGCCGGTAATTAGTGGTCACCATAACCCTGACAAATAATTAAAATTGGTTAAAATTAACCATTTGATCTGAACTAGACCAAGCCAAGCAGAAGGAATTTCAAAATTGATGAATCATTCATAAACTCAGACTCCCGTTATTCATATAAAAAGATTTAGGTTGAAGAAATAATTAAAGATTGAATGTTTCTAAAAAGCAAGAAATCTCTGGAAACCATAAAAAATTTTGATGAAAGATGTTATTGCTGATTGTAATTTGTAACCAAATTCACTATTCACAATTTACATTTTACATCTACCTATGACTATGTGAGTTTGAATTTGATCTCTTCTCTCTTCTATTCTCTCTTTTTTTTAACACTAGTTTCTTGCCACGTGCTATCGCACGCGGATTTATCTATTTTTATTAAATTTTTGTCATATTAATATTGAAAAAACATAAACCTTAAAAATTACTCAATTAATTTTGTACGAATAACTTAGATTGCTATCTCAAATCAAGGCCCAACGACCAACGTTTGCAGAAAATATTGATTTAGTATATAAAAAGGCTTATCTAGATTTAAAAGTCATGCCCTTAAAAATTGAATATTTTTTTTGTGAGAAAAAAATAAATAAATTTTAAACCTTGTACGCTGTCCTTATTTAAAAGTCATAATCCCCAATTAAGTATCTGTATACGATCGTCATTTAGAAATTGAGGTTCCAAGAAAGAAACAAATTTTAAGTCTTATACATGATTTCATTAAAAAGTGATGATTCCTAATTTAATATTTATATACAGTCCTCATTTTAAAGTCATGATCTCTAAAAAGTGAACAAATTTTAAATCTGATATGCAGTCCTCATTAAAAAGTTACTATCTCCAATTGAGTATTTTTACATGTTCTTTAATTGAGTATACACAATCCCATTTAAAAATTATGATCCCAAAAAGTTTAATAAATTTCAAATTCTGTACACGGTCCCCATTAGAAAGTCACAGTTCCAAAAAATAAGCAAAATTTAAATTATGTACACAATCTTCATTTAAAAGTTATGATTTCTAATTGAGTATCTGTATACGACCCTCAAAAGAAGAAAAAATTTTAAATCTTATACTTCCCCTGTTCCTTATTATGTGACCATTTTAATTGAATATCTTAGTTTAAGAAAAGTGGTTGCTTTCCAAAATTCAATAAAAATTTAGTCATATCTTTCAAATTTACCCTTAGCCATTCCCTCTCTCTCCTTTTGTCTCTAACTAACAATATTAAACGCACCTCTTCTTTCTAAGAAGAAGTTTAAAAAAAAAAAGAATGTGGAAGAAGGGTAAATATGGAAAAAAATAATTAATGCTTTGTTGAAATTACAAAAGGACAAATAATAAGGAACAGCAATTTAGGATCAAATAATAAGGAACGGAGGGATTACATGATCCCCATTAAAAAGTTACAATTCCTCAATTGAGTATTTGTATACAGTCTCCATTTAAAAGTTACAATCCACAATTAAATTTTTTTTACATAATTCCACATTAAAGTCATGATCCTTAAAAAATGGAAAAATTTTAAATATTGTATATAGTTGACATTTAAAAGTCATAATCCCTAATTGAGTTTTTGTATATGATCAAAGTTATGATCCTCAATTGAGTATTTGTATACGATTTCTATTGAGTATTTATATATAGTACTCATTTGAAAGTTAATGTCTCCCCCAAAAAAGAACAATTTTTAAATATTGTACATGGTCCTCATTAAAAGATCATGATCTCCAATTGAGAATTTATACACGATCCTCATTAAAAACTTACGGTTCCTAAAAAGTGAATCTATTTTAAATCTTATACACAATCCTCATTTAAAAGTTTTTATTTTTAATTAAGTATTTGTATATGGTTCTCATTGAACTTATAAAAGTTTTAGGTCCCTATTTAAAAGTCACGATCTCTAATTGAGTATTTGTACACCATCCCCAAAAGAGTAACACATTTTAAATATTACATACGATCTCTATTAAAAAGTCACAATCCCCAATTGAATATTCATAGCCGGTCTCTATTTAAAAGTTACGATCTCCAATTGATTATGTATACATGATCTCAAAAAATGAATAAATTTTAAACCTTGTTTACGGTCTTCATTTCAAAATCATGTCTCCCGTTGAGTGTTTGTGCATAATGAAATTAGTTACAATCCTCAATTGAGTATTTCTACATTTATTCCCAAAAAATTAACAAAATTTAAATTTTGTACATGGTATCCATTTAAAAGTTCATTTTCTCGATTGAGTATTTGAACACAATTTTTATAAAGTATTTGTAAAAATTATACTATGTGTGTAATTCCTATTTTTGTCCTACTCCTATAAATAAATGATTTAAAGTCTAAATTGGTCCCTAACATTTAGAGAAATGAACCAAACAAACCATAATCATTTTATTATTGGTCAATTTAGCTCAAAATTGGATAGAAGGTCGACAACTCCATTAGAGTGCTGACGTAACTTTAAAGGTTAAGGGTATATTTGAATCAAAACAAAAAGATTATGGGCTTATTTGGGTCATTTGTTAAAGGTTGAGGATCAAATTAGGCTTTATCTTTTTCATTGAATGGGTTTCACATGTGACATAGAAAAGTCACATCAAGACCACATAAGCGATTTAACAAAACTGTTAGCCTTCCGTCAAATTTAAAGCCAAATTGGTCAATAATAAAAAGTTGAGGGTTTATTTAGGTGAAAAAAAAATTAGAAGCTTATTTGGTTCTTTTTTGAAAGGTTAAAGGTCAATTAGTAGAAAAAAGAAAAAAGAAAGGTTAAAGATCAATTTAGGTTTTAAATCATAAATAAATAATCCGAAATTAATTTGATTATTGATTTAATCTAAAATACACTAAATATAAAGTCTACTTGAGCTAAGAAACAAACGTACACTGTCTACATAGTTTCCAATAGAGTATTTTATATGGTCTCCATAAAAAATTACAATTCCAAAAAAGAAACAAACTTTAAATCCTGTACACAATCTCTAATTGAGTATTTGTATATGTTCTCCAAAAGAGAAACAAATTTTAAAACTTATACACGAACCCCGTTAAAAAGTTACAATTTCTCAATTGAGAATTTATATATAGTCCTCATTTACCAATTGAGTATTTTTGCATGGTCTCTAATTAAGTAGTTCTACGTAGTCCCCAATTGAGTATTTCTAGTTTGAGTAATTGTACACAATGAAAGTCACGATCATAGATTGAGTATTTCTATACGATTTTCATTTCACTTGTTAAAAAAAAAAGGAATAAAATTTAAATTTTGCACACAGTCTCCATTTAAAAGTTCATATTCTCAATTGAGTTTTTATATATGATCCTCATAGAGTATTAGTAAAAGTTATACTATGTATGTGATTCTCATTCTTTATCCTACTCTCTTAAATAAATGGCTTAATGTCTAAAATAAAAGGTTATGGGCTTATTTGACTCATTTTTGGAAAATTAGAAGCCAATTTAGGTTTTAAGTCATAAATAAAAAATCTAAATATTTAGATTATTGATTTAATCTAAAATATAATAAATATACAGTCTATTTAAGGTAACAAATAAATGTGTGTATATTATATATGTAATGTAATATTGTTAAGGATAATACACCAAAAAAAAACTTTTCATATTAATATTTTACTTGATATGTTATCTCTTAAAAAAATCAAAACAAAAGAAAAGAAGTTGGAAAAATATTAGATTATGAATGTTATAGATAGTGGATAATTGGAGTTATATTTGAAGTGGAAGTTCTAAAATTAATAATTCATAGTAATTTAAATTTATATTATAAAGGTTATTTAGGTAAATAGTAAATTATGTAGAGTTATTTTTATTAATAATATAATAATAATGAAAATAACAATAATTTAATATTAAAATTATAAAATACCTATTATACCCATAGCAATATAATATAAGGTTAAAGGGTATTAATATATTTTAAAATGCCATTTAAGAAGTATTCACTTTTATATAAAAGAGATAAAAAGAGATATAAAAAATAAGAAAAAGATGTTTACTTCGAGAATAAGAGATTTACATTTCTTGTGTGAATCTCTCAACTTTTAATCAATTCGGTTAGAAAGAAAATTCTATCACCTATTCTCTTCGCCTATGGAAAAGTAATGATAACAAAATTTAGGGAGACAAATAGTAGTATAGTGCTAGTAATTAAATGTTTAGAACACCTAATCTGACAGGGAAAAATTAAATTCATCAAAGTAATTTGTCAAATTGCAACTTGTTAATTTGTTCAAACTTTAAAGTGTTTGTAAATTTTCACCCACATGTCTGGGTCAATAGTTCAATACTACTACTCTAGTATATTTATTGAACGCAAAATGAACTAGTTAAAGTTGTCCCGAATTTAAAAAAAGTAGAAGAAGAAAATCTCACAGTGGCTGCCTTAAATTCTTAATGACAGTTATTTATTGTATTTACCTAAGCAGTGCAGGTTCTTTATTGTAACTTAACTCCCAGCTCTCTGGCTCCTGGTTTAAAACAAACTTTTCATTTGGATTTCTTTCCCCATGGAGGACAGACAGCCTTAGCTTGTGAGATAATAACATATATGTACACAAATTATTTGTGCTACTATAATTTGTTTGTATTCGATAAATATATTGGATTTTGAATAACTCATAATCTAAGTTTCATTGGATTTTAAATTAAAAAATTTTTCTTAAATTTATCTTTTTTTATTTATAAAATTCGAATTCGAAATCTTATTTAAAGAGTATTTATTATATAAGTTGTGATGATATTGATTTGATTGACTTAGAAGTTTTAAGTTTGATTTCATATGGTATCAATTATTGATTAGCTTGCTGTCTCATGCCAAGCATGTCTTAAATGTCAAAGAAAGAGAAACCACATATACTGCTTAGGGGCGTGGAAACTGAAGAGAGGGATGTGCGGAGAGTATTTGCGAAGTATGAACAGGGGGAAGAGATTGGGGAAGAAGAGGGCAGGGTGAGAGAGTCGAGAGTAGAGAGAATTTTGAGTGGCGACCGTCACGTGGCGATGCATCTTTGTACATGACTTCATGCAGCCCACCACTTCCTGGCCTTTTAACTTTAAGATGAGAGAGAAAAACACCAAAAACAAAGAAAAAGAAGAAGATAAGTTGAAAGAATGAAACCGCTAGCGGACTTTGCAAGGCAACTAAACTACGACTTGTACTACTTCTACAAGCTAAAGGGAGAAAGCAAGAAAAAATGAACAAGTCTTTTCTTTTTTACAGTTTCACATCTTTCTAGTTCAACGACCTAATAGAATATGGGAGAAAAAAAGTACTACTAAGAAAAGATGACCTGAGAAAGTGTCAAAGTTTGCATATGGGAAAATCTGAAATGACACATAAACCCTCGAGGTATCTGTCGAGGAACTTTCCTGTCATTGAGTAAATCATCAAACTTGTCAAGGAGGTTTTTGTAAATGGAGAAGCCTAACATGACAAAATTATGAAGCTAACTTAACGTGTTAGAAGGGATCCTGGCCTAAATTATTTAAGGTGGAAAATAAAAAAGCTATCTTTGCTTAAACAATGGGGGTCCCTATTCCTATTCCTACTCCTGAGGTTTCCTTATAATATTAGTAGGAAAAAAAAGGCAGATTTTTTTGTAAGTACTCCCATGTCTGAGATTATATATAGAGAGAGAGTGGTATTTAGTTCTGGTACCAGCTTTGTCCATTGAAGTTTTCTCTCATTGCTTCTCTTACTCTCTCTCTCTCTCTCTCTCTCCAATTATTTTATGTTTTTTAAATCTCAAACATCAAATCTTTAGAAGAAACCAAGTCTGGTTTGAGTTTGAGCAAAAGCTTAAAACATAAACAAGCCAACCTAACACTTATAAAAATGAACCTCTTTGCAGGCTCGCGAGCTCCTGTCTTAACTCTTAAGTAGTGGTAGTAGTAGTACAACTCTACAAGTAGTAACCCAATATCATTTGGTGAGTAGTGTAGAGTTTTATTGGTAGGTTTGGGGTGGGGGGGAGGGTGGTGTGTTTTTCTATATGGATTTTGGGGTGGTGGGTTTGGAGGGGTTTGTGGGTTCAGAGACTACTACTACTACTGCTGGTTTTACTACTTCCCTTGCTTCAGATCCTGATACAAAGCAGAAGTGGTACGGATCTGGTGCTTTCCTCAAGCAAGAGAGATCTAGCAATAATGAAGATGACTGGCGGGGTTTAAAACTGCCCAAAATTGATGATTTTTCAGCCTCCAAAGCAATGCTGCTCCAGCACAGAAACACTTTATTGAGATCTAATAGTAATACTTCCTCTATCTTCTCTGACGGCCAACATCAACAACAACAACATCAACAACAAATGCTGAGCTTTTCTGCTCCCAAATCAGAAGCTTTCTCAGTCGATAGGAGCTCCCAAAATGTCTCATTCCCTTACTTTCACCTCACATCACCTGCTTATACTAGAAATACAGGTATATAACAGTGTTATACCACTACTATATATTTAAAGCAATGTTAAGGTAACTAAATTAATGCCTGTGGCATATGTTGGTTAATAATGCATGCTTGTGAGTTGTAGCAGAGATTAGACATGTTTTGTTATTGGTTATCTGGTATGATTCCTGCTTCCCAGTGAAGGGTCTTTTCATGGAAATCTTTGAGTGGTCTTTGTTGTAAGTCTTGTCATCTAAAAGTGAAGTTTTTTTTTTCCTTTTCCTATTATTTTCCTCCCATTAAAACCTCATCTTGCTGTTTTAGGAGAGAAGTATTTTTGGTAATAAATCAAACAGTAACCAGAGGGAACAAAAGAAGAAAAGTAGTAATGAAGGAGAGCAGAGTATAGTAAGGACTGAGAGAGCAAAAAGGTTCCATCCTTGATTGTTTTTTGGGTTATCCTCATGTTTCTTTTTTACGTTACCTTTACCTTTTCTACTTCTTCCTTTTGTGTTCTGTTTTCTTGTTGTTTCAAAGACAACAAATCCTTGACTCTTGTAGCCTCCTTAAATGTTGCAGGCAATTTATGATTTCTGGGTTCCCTGCCAGGCCTCTTTCTATGCCCCGTCTCCCTTTTTTTTTTGGCCCTTTCGCACTAGAGTAAAAACTAAATACCTTTTAGTAATTTCCACTATGAAAGCTTTGAAATTTTGGCTTTTCTGCCTTTATATATTTCTTTTCTTTCAATCTTTTTGTTCATTTTGCTAACCTTGGTTTTGTGTTTCAGGCTACAATACTGGAGGATTTAATGGTGTAAACATGCATGGGCTGTTAGCAGGAGCAAGAGGACCATTTACTCCATCACAATGGATGGAGCTGGAACACCAGGCTTTGATCTACAAATACATAACTGCAAATGTGCCTATACCATCTAATCTTCTCATTCCTATAAGAAAAGCCCTTGATTCTGCTGATTTCTCGACCTTTTCTGGTGGACTTCTCAGGCCCAACACATGTAAGTTTGTGTCTCTTCTTGCAGAAAAGTTAAAAACTTTTTATTCTTTTTTTTAAAATGTCCATCTAATTTTCCATGGTTGACGCAAAAGTTGCAGCAAATGGTTGTCTCTCTCTCTTTCTCTCTCAGAAAGATTTGGGGTATGGGAAAGGAGGCACCACTTAGTGCTGCACTTTACCTTCTATATTCTTCTTCTGAGTATTGATATCCTAAGATAATAATTATGCTCTAATTTTCCGCCCTATCTCATTGGCCAAGGAGTACTACTTTCTTGTTTCTTACATTTTTTTCTCTCCAAAAGAAGCACTGTTTGATGAGCTAAGTGAAAACAGGCACTAAACGCCTGTTACTCGACTCTGTTTCAATCAAAAGCATCACTGTCACGCACTTAAAAGTTTCAACTATTTAGCACTTTGCCACATTTGTTTTGGTCCTCATATGCGACAAGGCAACTTCTCCCTACCTTTCTAAAGTAAAACAATGTGTTTTTTTTACTATTGAGGTAATAAAATCTGTTACAAGTTCACCCAGAAAAGCATAAAGTTAAAAAATTTTGTACCAAGGACAGATTAGATAGCATAAAGGGACATTGGCAAGCATGCTTATTTTTGTATCAAGGACAGATTAGATAGCATATAAGGACATTGGCAAGCATGCTTAGCTCTGTATCTTCCAGTTAAAACTTGGGTACATTTTGTTTTGGAGTTAGAATTCGGTATTTTTGTTTTGTTAGTCTGTTTTATTGACATGGGTTTTTATTTCTGTTTTTTTGGGTGATGTTTTAAAAGTGGGATGGGGAACTTTCCATCTTGGGTTCTCGAACAACACTGATCCAGAGCCGGGACGGTGTCGTAGAACAGATGGAAAGAAATGGCGGTGCTCAAGAGATGCGGTTGCCGACCAGAAGTATTGTGAGCGGCATATGAACAGGGGTCGCCATCGTTCAAGAAAGCCTGTGGAAGGCCAATCTGGCCATTCCGCCGCTGCCACCACTGCCACTACCACCAAGCTGATGCCTACCGTCTCGTCGTCTTCAGCATCAACGGTTGTAGGGCCAGCCGGCGGTGGCAGCGGCGAGTCCAACAGCCTCGCCATTGCACAGCAGCAGTTCAAGAATTTGCAGCCTGGCAGTGCATCTAATCTTTCTGCGGCAGTTCCACTGAACAGGTGATAGCATTATACGACCAGCATTTATTCCTTTTAAACTGCATTCCATATTGTTTATCTTGATGTGGTAGGGTGCTGCCATCTGCCCATCTCTTATCTTTGCTTTGCTTTATAAAGAATAATAACAGTAGAATCTACTTATCTTCTGCATTTCTGACGGCGACCGGTCTTAAAAATTCCTTCTTTCAATAGATTTTTCTTGTCCATGTTCTTGAAACTTGTAGATAGAATTAATGCAACGAGTTTGGCAATCTACATTTCTGTAATAGTTGGCTGTTTGTATAATTTTCTTTTTCTTATTTTGGCTGGTGATTGATGGATTCTAATTCTAATTTTTAGCAGATTGCTTCTGAATAAAGACAGTGTGGGAGAAAGAATGCATGGTGCTGCACCAGGAATCTCCGTGCTATCTCCCACGGGAGACTTGAAATCTAAAGAAAACCCATTCTTGATTCCGAAGCAGCAGATCTCATACGAAGAAAACTCAAGAAATGAGTTTGGAATTGTTTCCTCTGACTCACTTCTTAACCCTTCCCATAAAAGCTCCTCCCTGATCAAGTGCAGGAATTTTGGTTCTTCTCCAGATCTAACTAGTCAAGAAACCGAATCCCAGCATTCCTTTCGCCAGTTCATGGATGACTGGCCTAAAAACCAGTCTGATCGCTCGGCCATTTCCTGGCCTGAAGTTGATGTTCAATCATCAGACAGAACTCAACTTTCCATATCAATTCCCATGGCTGCCTCAGATTTCATGTCCTCCACTTCCTCCCCAAACAATGAAAAAGTAACTCTGTCACCTCTCAGATTGGCACGTGAATTTGACCCTATACACATGGGGTTGGGAGTGGGCAGTGTCATAAATGAAACAAGCCAGAGGCAAGCAAATTGGATCCCAATCTCTTGGGAGACTTCCATGGGTGGTCCTCTTGGTGAGGTATTGCACAGTAGTAATAGCAGCAGCACAGCAGACTGCAAGAACTCATCAGCGCTTAACCTTATGACAGAAGGCTGGGATAAGAGTCCTCGGGTAGTATCATCTCCGACCGGGGTCTTACAAAAGACTACCTTCGGATCTCTTTCCAATAGCAGTGCAGGGAGTAGTCCCCGAGCAGAGAATAACAAGACTCATGAAAGTGCTAGCCTTTGCAATGACCTTCTTGGTTCAACCCTTGTTCATTCTTCCTCTTTGCCTGCTTTATAACTACTTTTTCCAACGACATGTCCTAGGTTGTGGAAGCAGAAGGAAGAATTTTATGTCTGACAAACATTAGTGATGAAAAGCTTAAAGTAGTATGTTAATCTCTTTAAATTTTGTAATTTTGTAGTACCTTTTTCTTAGCCTATGGTTTGTTCCTAAAGTTTAGGGATCAAACTAATTTTTACAAGTAACTAGGCAAAGGCAGTTTGTCTAAAATTATGAAGTATGGTTGTAAACTAAAATTTTGGTTTTCATGCACATGTTTGGTATGACTTTTAATCGGCATATAGAAATTTTGCTGGTGAGCATGGTGGTTGGTTGGTAAGTATGGCAGCGGATAGATTGTTCGTGTCGCCCTAGACAGGGTTTAGAACAAATTCCAGATACAGTGAACCTGTTTTGAGTTTTAACTACATGGTAAGAATGGTCAAATCCCTGTTCGACCAAGCAGAAAGACGGAAGGCAACTCGCAACTACAAAGTATCTATCTCTCTCTCTCTTACAATAGAAGATAAACAGATAATCTCTAATTCACTATTTGGATTTTGGAGGTACAAAGCCCGCCCTGGTGACTTTAAAAGTGTGTCTCTTTGGGCAAATAATTGCCTAGCAAAAAGGAGCTTATTACTCAATTTCCAGGGGGTATCTTTCCATGAAAAAGAAAATTGAAACTGTTAAGTCAAACTTAGCAACAGTTGTGAGATGTTACTTTCCTTTTTGGTTATAGTCCAACCAACTTTGAGGCAGCCAGGATGTGGGCACAGCCATTTCTCACTTTCCCAGCTGTAAGCTGCAACACCTAATCCAAGTATTCCAACAGTACTGCTCTGCACAACTAGAGAACCAATAATCCTTGTCATTAAACTTCTGCCCATCTGTCTGTCTCACAACTTCTGCATATGATCAAGTTGAGAAAGCAAAATTTGTCTACTTCACACACTTGCATTGGATGTTCATACATTGAAAGTTCTTTTTCTGCAAAATTTGTCTACTTCACACACTTGCATTTGATGTTCATACATTGAAAGTTCTTTCTGCATAAAGGTCTTACCCCAGTCCCACAACTTTCCACTGCAGAATCAATTAATGTTGCTGTTAGGCATGGGATTGAAAGATTTTCCTACACATTAGCAGACACTCTACTAGGCTATGGTGACCTGCACATTCTGTGATTTGTTTCAGGAAATAAACAATTTGCAACAGTTGGACAGAAAGGATAAAGTTTTTCCTCTCCCATTTACTCCAATAACGTAACCATTCTTCCTCCTTTACTATCTCTCACCATTTCAAAGATCTACAAGTTTGCCTCCAGGATAAGAATAAATATTCATCGAAAACGATCTTACGTATATAAACATATAAATTCCACCTCCGTGGAGTAAACATGAAATGCATATTACTTTGGTCAATCATACAGAAATTTATTTATAGCACTCATTGGCAATTATAGTAATACCTTTTGTCTCAATAAAACCCACAAGAGCCAGGGGCCAGATTCAGGTAGGAAATTCATTTATTCCCCTGCGATTTTCACCCGGTTATAATTAGTAAGACTGTCAAGTCTGGTTCGGCCATCTATGAAGCTAATCAAGCCCATAAAAAGGCAACACTGAGCAAGATACCATATTTGTTAGGAAATCCATTTATTTTCCCTGCATTTTTCACCAATCTGTCATAAGAAAGAATATCATCTGGTTCGCAATCACCCATCTACAGAGCCTCAAGTCAACTACTGCTCAAGCAAACATGTATTTGCCTCACACAAAAATAGGAGATGTTTCATGGAAAAAAAAGGAATAGATACAAGCATTAAAAGCCAAACTCCAAAGAAGATAACCTTCCTTTTGTCAGTGATACATAGAAATTATACCATTCCTTAACAATACATATATAGGCTTTTTCTAAGAAAATAAAGGCAACTTGAGCCAGCCACCGGATTTTAGCGGGAAATTCATTCATTTTCCTGCAATTTTCACCAGTCTATAACAAGATGAAGCAAAGCCATGAAGCCGGGTTCAACCATCTATAGAGCTGAAGCTCAGGTGCTGTGAAAAGACACATATAAAAACCTGCGCCAAGGAAATTAAAAATCTCGTTGCTCAACTAATAGATCAGTAGCATGAAGGACTTTGTCCAAAGAGCATAAATAAGAAAGCAAAACCAAGCAATGAAAATGTGGAGGTGTGCGTAACCCAAACCAGTGGCAACATCTGATTAGGGCTTTAAACACCACCCAGATTGTTTTAAGGAGCTGCTTACTATCACAAAAGCATACGAGTCAATAAATGCTCTGTGCAGATCATACAGCCAACTCCTCCTACAATATGTCCTTCCCAAATTCAGTTAGCCAAAATTCAGTTAAACTGAAAATTCTCTGATGTGAACATAATTGGATGGTGAAACAAATCATTACTTTTATTTTCTCCACGAATGGAAATATGAACTGAAAGGGACATCCCACCCATATTTCCACGAACCTAGTTGAGGGTAGGCCTTATTTTATTAGATGAATCAGAAAAGAAGATGTGAATGAAGAAATACAGCAGATGAAATAGTAATTAATTCATTTATATAAACACAAATAGAGGAGCGCTCGGTAGGAGGAATTTTGGTGATGATCATCTTTGTTTTCAACCAACCCTTCCTGCGAACTAGCAGCAGAAATTATAGAGACAAGTTTAAATATTAACTGCAACAACAGGATTATAGATATAGATGAGTCGTTTATATAATTGTAGTGATAATAAGTGGACTTAAAGAAGAGTTGAGCAGAGAACCTGTAGACCGTGAAGATTTGATTAATTAGCCTTGCAAGCCATACTTCACTCGGCCTTTTAATAGGCTTCTTATTATCAGAGATGAATCAGAGTTTTGTTAGCCAAATCCTTAGCCAACCCTCATCTTGACTGATCTCGGTTTGGCCTTTTGACCTTTTCTAAGGCACTAAGAGATAGAATAGAATAAAATTTTGTTTAAAACAGAAGAATATTCTGTGCCTTGCGTTTTCGCTGGGCCTCTGTTGGGCTTTGTCCTGGTTGGATGGCTTTAATTAATTTAAGTTGGTTTATAAGAATTTAACTTTTGATAGTGGAGTTTTTTCAACTTTATAAACGGTGTTGAGAGATGATACATATTTGGAAAAGAAAGAAGCTTTTAGCTGCAATTTTCTTTTGAGAAGAGTATAACAAATATAAGAAACTAAATAAATCTTCAACTTCAGAAGCCCTCTTGGTCTAATGGCCAAGTTGTTAGATTTCTCACCCTTATGGCAGTGATTCGATTTGAACCCTTGATCTTGTAATTGGATGTATATATGTAAATAGCCATCTAGTCTAGCGTCAAAAAAATAAATAAATCAATCAACTTATTCAATATTTTGAACGAATTTCTCTAACAAGGCAGAACCACCCAAAAGATGAGTTTATGGACCGCATTATCAGTTCAGTTATAGCTACCATTTTATAAATTTATTTATGGATTTATGCCATCATGGCATTAGCCCACAAACCGTTTTAGACTTTTTGGCTTATCCAAAAAAGGAAGAAGAAGAAGATAAACAGTTTTAGACTCTTACAATAATAATCTACGAGGAAAAAGAAGAAAAGAAAAAGGGTAGATACTCTATTTTCTCAATTACAATTTACCAACATGTATTGTCTAGTTAGACTTATCTAGTTACCTAAAAGGGCTTCTTTTTTTTTGGAAAAAATGTAAAACAAAAGAAAAAGAAAGGTAGGAGCATTCACATTACTTGGATGTTAGCTTCTTAGCTTTGCCTCTACAATAGTCAGATCCATAATCCAACTCTCAAAGTCAAAGCTGTGTATCGGACAAAGTTTGGTTCATCGTAGCCAATGGCCCAATGGTGCCCCGGGTTGCAAAGCAAGACATTATTGCTCTGCAGCAGGCTTTAGCATTCATGTTATAGGCCCAGCCTCAACTATCAACAATGGGTTTGGTACTCTGATTACCATATTCAGTCATTCGTTTATTAGGCACCGCAGTATGCCGCTTTAACCAGCATGACACTCTTATAGCTCCAAATCCAAAGTGCTCCTCTTTCCACTTTTACTAGTTTACTAGATTAAATCATCTTTGTAACAAATTTGCAAGTGGGCATGAACTTTAGAACTACTCTAATTATAGTGTTTACAAACATTGAGACCTAATAAGTGGGGGATGGGCAAAGAAAGTCATAAATAGTTAACAAACAGCTACCAGATTCGTGTCAATGAGAGTGAATGGTCACAATGAATAGCTCAACCCCAGAAACAATTAAATAATATTCAAAGCATGAGAAAGACATAAAACAACATATAAATGCTGGAAAATTTTAGCAATGAAACGATACTGTGAATCTAGTATCAATAACTCGTACATCCATCGGAGAGTAAAGAATATCTTCAATAGTAAGGCCCATCTCTCACCAATGGATAAATCACCTTGCCATCACAATCAACTTTGCAATTCAAAGACCAAAACAAAAGGTCTATAGACAAAAAAACACCATGTGATGGAGAGTCTTAACTGTAGAAAACAAGAAAATAATTGCCAAACTCAGAAGAATTGATGACTAGGCATGTAAAATCTTTCCCACAAATTAACAAACTCACAAAGCTAACGAGGCAGATTTCAACTTCTTTGTGCGTTTGACAATAGGATGAACGCTCTTTACTACCTTGCGAGCCTTCTTCACAGATTTAGCCTTCTTAACCTTTTTAGTTATAGCAGGCATTTCCCTTATGGGACCTGGAGATAACCCTTTCTTAAGTGCACTTCCTCTAGGAGTAACGGAGGGTGGTAATCTCAAACTTTGAGGAGGTAAAGGACTGTGGGGCTTCCAAACCAAGTTACTTTTCATTGAAAATCTTACCCTCTTTGTACTCTTCTCACCAGTTTTTAAAGCTTCACCATCTTCGCCATCCCCTTGACTGGTTAGCTCCCCGTTATGAGATTTTTTGCCATCCACACTCTTTGCTCTCTTTCTCTTCTTTGAGACCGCACCATTGACTTTTGGCAAATCACAGGCACTTGCAACAACACCATCCAAGCCCTTTTCTTCAGCAACCTTCTCAAACTGCAGCTGAAGGTTTGAAATCACCGATTCAGTAAATGTTATCGTATCCCCATCACCGTTCTGCTCAATAGCAGAATCATTACTTTCTGCAGGTACTGCAACACTATTCTCCTGTCCTGCACGGCTAAATTCAACATTCTTAGTCTTCTTAGTCTTCTTACCACCTTCCTTAGTCGCCTTTTTGCCCTTCTTGCTCTTCTTCATTGCCTTCTTTGTAGAACCATTACCATTAACTTCACGCGGCTCTGGAACACCATCAGAGCCATCCATTTCCATCTCACTAGCAATAGGTATCAATTGTGGCACCTCAACTTCTTCATCCCCTTCATTAGCCTCAGGAATCGAAATATGAATACCCAACGAAGTCATATCCTTCTCCAACTTCAAGAATTCCTCATGCAATCCTAACACAACCTTCCTATTACCCTGACAGCAATCTGCTGAAGAACCTAACTCGTAAAACTTGGTGGAGAATCCCATTACCAAACTAATGGTCCCCAACACAACCACATCATCGCCTTGATCAACCTCCTCCCCAGACCTCTTCAGTTCCAACAATCTCCTCCCCATTTTAACAAACACATCAAACACATTACTCCTAATCTTCCCAACCAAAACCTTATCACCCACTTTCCCCAGAATTTCAACAAATGGTTCCAACAAAACCTCAGCGACCTCCTTCTTCACCGGAAGAAAGGGCCTTATTTCATCAAGAAAAACCGAAGCAATGTGATAATTAACGCCATTCCCTTGAAGCTTATCGTCAGCTAAAAAAGTCCCATCAACTAAAACCCTAATCGAACGACGCGAAAAATCCAAATCCCAAGACCATTTCTTCAACATAAGAAAAAAGCAATTCAAAAACCTACGAATTAAGAGGTAAAACTTGTCTAACCTTAGCCGGTCAATCCCGGTCCACTCGCGACGCATGGTAAGGAGAAAAACAGAGAAATACTGGAGAGATAGAGGCGGTTCGACCTTCGGGAGAACCGAGGAAAGCTTTTCGACGAGATCAGACTGAGCCGGCAGCTTGTCGGCGTGCCAAACGCAGTAGAAGAGACCTTTCCAGAGTCTCTTCATCTCTTCAGTGGAGACTTCGGTTTGTGAAGGAAGCCACGTGTTGATGAGAGACCGTACGGCTCTGTCTCGGGTCGACTTATCGCATGCCGCCAGTTGCTTTATTAGCGTCGGGCCATCTCCGGCTCCGGATCCGGTCATCTTGAGCCGGTTTGATTAGGAGTTAGAAGAGATTGAAAATATTGAAATTGGAATTACAGAAAACGAACTTGTCTGAAATTTTAGGAAATTAGTAAAGGGAAACCGTCGAAGCTGTAGCTGTCGTTAAATTTTTTTCTAAGGAGAAACAGAGCTCTGGACTCTGGCTAGCAGAGAAGGGGAAAGAAACCCTAGGGGTAATTTTGGAAAATAATTCCAAAACGGCTAAAAGCGGGGAAATGGAAAAGGCGGAGACGGTGAAAGGACTTGGAGAAACGTTTCCTTTTCTTTTCTTCTGCGTTACCCGTTAAGGAGCGATTTTCCGGATTCGGTTCCGGATCCTATCCGGTTAGTAATGTGTCAGTCGGGTGCTAAGATCCTTATCCAAGCAGGCCTTTAGCAGCCTTAACCCACATCCTCTGCACCGGCCCAATACAGTAATATTTTCAGTGTCTTTCAAGCCACTGGTCCATCCAAATTTATTTTAGCCCGAAGCATATATATATATATATATATATATACTCAATACATATAAACTTAGGCTATTAAATAAATACATATTAAATACATAAACTTAGGCAAGAAATTACAAAACTACCCTTCATTCTCTCAACTTTCATTAATTTCATTCTAAAAATTAAGGGTAGTTTAGTCATTTCACTTTTCTATTTTAATTTTATTTCTTTTTTCAATTTGCATCCCACAATTCACTAACCAAAAAATATTAATATCTTATTAATTTTTTTATATATTATATATATTTTTTATATTAATATCTTTATATATTATATATATTTTTAATTTATTTATTTTTCACCATCTTTTTTAAATTTTAAATTTATATTTATTTATTTAACATTAATTATTAAATATTAATATAATAATACATATGAAGTTAACATTCAAATTACAAGAATGTCTATCATCATTCTCTCAAATTTTATATCATCTCAAGTCATTTTTTAATTGGTTGATGGGGTTTATTAGACATTTCAATATATATTAGTGGATTGATAGAATTAATAGCTTTAATTTTTTTCTTGGGCTTTATACTAGATATTTTCTTAGTTTAAGTTTAACGATTTTAGTTTTTTATTTCTTTGACTTTTTATACTTTATGAGCCTTGGTTATTTTCTTAGACTCTATATGATTTTAGAACCTTTTAATATTAAATCACATACATGATATATGCACTAACATTCTTTTTGTTACAATATATACCAACTTTCAATAATTTACTTATAATATATACATAAAATTATATAATATCTATACATAATTAACATATTAATTCTCCCATCCGCAGCGAAGTGTGGGTCCATTGCTAGTATGTATATAATGAGAGATCGATTTACACTCAGTATAATTAGTCAAAAAATTTTACACCCATTATAAAATTGGCTTAATACCTAAATTGGTCTCTGAATTATACAAAAAATAATAGTTTGATTCCTAAACTTTTATTTGAGACAAATTGGTCCCTGAATTTTTATTTTAAGACAGATAAGTCCTGAATGAAAAAAAAATAAAGAAAATTTAGGGATCAATCTGTTTCAAAATAAAAGTTTATGGACTAATCTATCTCAATTAGTTAAGTGTCTGACCATTTAAAGACTAATCTGTTCTAAAATAAAAATTTAAGGATCAATCTGTTTCAAATAAAAGTTTAATGACCAATCTGTTCTTTTTGTATAATTTAGGGACCAATTTAAATATTAAACTGCATAAAATTTTTGTTTTACACAATTTTTAGACCCTTAGATCTACATAAAATCAACGGTTAAAGATTAAAACTTTTTATTATTTTCCACTATCCTCTTTTACCTTTCACACTCTCTCTTTCTTCACTCCCCTTTCTGCATATGACCCCCCCCCCCCCTCTTTTTTCCTCACTCTTCCATTGTGGACTTTTTGGCTTCTATGTCTGAATTACAAATGGTGTTACAGGAAAGTCATCATCTTTTAATTAAAACATTCATTCTTCTCTGTAAGTTGGAGAGCCCCATAGAAAACAAAAACCTCCCCACATCCTAAATTCCTAATGAATCAAAAGCTAAAATATAATTTAGTCTCAAGAATAATCAGTCAGCAATTGAATTTAATCAAGATATCAATTAAACATTCGATGCATATTGCGAGACGTGAAACACCATCATGCTTTGATACTTTGAATTCAATTGGAATAAAACTATTTCAACCTTTAAAAGCTTGTTTCTCCTTCAGGATAAGAAGCTGATTAATATCCGATAATATCAGTAGAACCTAGAAAATCTCATATCTAATTTGACATTAAAATTTCCAAACTTTTTACAAGTTAATTGTATTATTAGATATGATTACGGTAGCTTTGCTTTAGTCTAGGATTGAGTGTTGCTTGTTTGAATTAATAAGAATGACGTGGCATTGTAGGAAAATTTTCCTACATGGAAAAGTAATCAATTCAAAACGGAGAGGTGAGACAACGCACACCTTTGTGATTCAGAAAATATAAAACAAGGCGACAATGGAGGAGCAAGGAAAGAGACAGAAAGAAGGTGAAACACAGAAAGAGAGAGGTGGGAAAGAGTGAGAAAAGTGAGAGAGAGGGTGAAATGTAAAATGGGAAGAGTGCGAAATAAAATGCTTCAATCTTGACCGACAATTTTATATTGATCTAAGTGTCTGAAAATTGTGTAAAATAAAAGTTTTATATTAGGTGTAAATAAATCCCTTCTCTATTTATTAATGTTCCTGAATCATTTAAATTTCTTTAGTATAGTATATATTTTGGTGAAAGAATATTAATTTGGTCCTACGTCTACAATATATTGGTTGTTTACCAAATAAGACATACATATAGTATATGGCATTTTACTAATAATTTAATTTTCCGTCATTTGGCTGCTATTATTATCATCATTTAAATTAATATTTTTATGGACAAATGAGTGAATGACACATCAGCTTTTGTACTAGCATATAATAAATATTGCTTGTGCCAGTTGTGTTTTATGGTAATCAACCTTGTCGAATTTTTTGTTTCCAACAAGCAAGGAATATAGTATTATAATTCTAAAATTCATTTTGGGTATTAGAAGTGTAATATTATTTTTGGGTGACAACATGTTAGGCCTACCCATAAAGTGATTGGAAAGTGACAAGAAATTTTGAATATATATATATATATATATTTGAATACATATATACATTGTTGGATTTAATTATTATACACGGTTCAAATCCTCTAAATATACACTAGTTATAAGAGTTTTATTTTTCACATTCCTAGTCAGAAAGAGAATAATAATCTATGACGGATAAGATCTAATGATACCATTGATTAAATAAAAAAGATTATTTCATATTTATTAATTAGAGGAAGCTATACTATTAAAGAAAAATAATATCTTATGGATGGATGTCATAGAGAGTGTCATATATGATAAAAGGATAAAGAAAAAATTAATTATAGGTAATTTAAAAATATTTTTTATATTTTTAAGTGTATTAAATTCATTGTGTGGATTATTTATTGTATTAAATACATTTAAACCTATAATTTTTCATATAGATTATTTTTTTAAAAGTATTTTTCCATAACATTAATTTACTCATATGTTTTTGTGTGGTTTTGAAGATTGAGTAAAATTACTTTTATTTTTTAATCTTTTTTTCCTTATTCCAAAATTATTCTCTCTCAAATTTTAAAAGTTAACCTATAAGATCAAAATTTATACATCTATATCATACATTAAAAATAATTTCAAAAAAATTTACACCTATTCATGTGCGAATATAATAAAAAGGAAAAGAAATTCATTTTTAAAATTTAAAAAAATAAAAATAAAAATTTATTAAAAAATTAATAGTAATATTTAAAATTTTTTAAAAACTCGGGGCAAAGCCCGGGAGCATCTTCTAGTGTATGAACAAAGGAAAAAAATTAATTATAGGTAATTTAAAAATACTTTATATATTTTTAAGTGTATTAAATACATTGTTTGGATTATTTATTTTATTAAATACATTTAACCTATAGTTTTTCATTTTCTACAAATTTTCTTTTTAAAAAATTATTGGTTTTATGATTATATATGTTTAAATTTTTTTACCTCAAATGTTATTTAATAATTATCATATTTTAAATTTTTATATAATATAGCCCAATTCCGTATATTGTATTATATTTATTTTTTAACCCAAAATCAAGTAAGGAAGATCTCATCTAGTTAGAGGAAAAAGAAAGTCTTTTGAACGAATTTTAGTGGACAAGTACTTAAATTTAATGACAAAATTACTATAGTTCTCATAAATTAAATTAACCTACTAATCTATGAAAAGTTATGCTCGTTAATAGGTAACATTGTATTTGTTCATCAAGAAAAATTGTATTTCTTCACAATAGTTACGTTTTAAAACACCATTTTTGCATAAAAGTGCTTCTACTGTTCTACATATAAAGGTATCTTATGGAATAACATGCTTGCTTATATGAAAGAAAATCATCCTGTTTTGGAGTATTAAGGTACGTACGTCTCAAAGTCATTAATTTAATTATTTTTATTTTATTTATTTATTTATTTATTTTTGTTGTTTCATTAATTCATTGATTTTGTATTATGTATTGCCGATTTTGAAAGCAAAAACGACGTAAAGACAGAGAGAGATGGGTGTCAAGATTGCCAATTCGTTTTTGTCCTAGTCAAAATGGTAGGGAAATGAATGCCCAATGCCCCTCCCTCCACCCCCTCCATGTCCAGCTATGGAATGGAACAAAAGCTAACCAGATAGGCATATCGCAACTTACATTTTCTTAATGTACTATATATAGTATTTCCCTTCATGGGGCCAATCCAGAAATCTTAATTAAGATTTTTCTGTTAGATTCTATATACAGACAAATTCATCTGCTTACTAAGAATGGTAAAAACCAGAAATGGCAGTGTTTAGAGGAAATGTTGCTGTCAGAGAGATGTTGGTTGCCCCAGCAATATTCATGTACCACCAGTCAGAGGCCAGGAGTTCCTTGAGCCAATTAGCTTAATACAGGTCAAGTTTGCTCAATCCAAGCAGCCCCTTGCATGAACTTTCCCTGAGTTGGCCAATCCAAGCCTGGTAGATAAGCCTTCTTAATTATAACTTGATTAGCAGCTTTTCTACGTTTGTGCCTGACGTAAACTTGTAGGCCGGTAGCCTTCTTTTCTGTTAAGGAACATCTGCAGATAAAAGGCATAAAAGCAGACAATATTCACTCCTTTAACTTATAGTATTTAGATATTTAGATTCGAGACCTACCAAACCCTACATCAAAAGAAAATGAGTCAGAACGAGGTTTGCTCCCAAGTGAATGTGCCCTTTTCATGGGAGCTCAAACCTGGGGTTTCAAAGGTGACACATGAAGAGGGCAGCACCATTGATATAAGACATGTCACAGTCAATTTACCCCCTCCTCCTCGATTGTCGAAGAGCGCTCGGTTCTGTGTCGATGATTTGCAGGCTGTTCTTCCTCCAACCCAGTTTCAGCCTCCGGCGCCCCCGCGAAGTCCAGCAAAGAAGTGCTTTTACGTGAACAAGCTGGAAGATCCTTTTGTGGCAGCTTATAGGAAATGTACCGAGTGCACTATAAATGGTAAGTTGGGTGCTGATGGTAACAAAAATGATGCCTGCAGGGCTAAGAATAAGAGAAACATGTTCACTCTCTCTTGTAAGTATTCGTGCACCGTTAGCAGTGACAATGTGGTAAGAGTATCTTGCTCCAAGGAAAAGGTGAAGAAAGAACGGAAAGAAAAAGACAGCGTTGATGCAAAATTGACCGAGCAAAGCGATGTTCAAAGAAACCTGGATAAGAAGTAAGTCAGATTAATAGTCTTGTGTTTGTGTTGTGTGAATGAATCCATATATAAGGCCCATGTTAGATGATTCATCAAATGCAACTTGTATAATGATTTTCTTTAAATATGGGTCTGAGAATAATCAAATTGCCAGTTGAAACCGCTCCCTGAATTGTACTGGTTTACAAATTTAAAGCCAATCTAAGATATTTGATTTTCTTTCGCTGCCTCTTATGTTAATCCCACTTGTAAACAGCAAATTTAGATTTTTCTGATTGTCCTGCTAGGCTACTTGTTGTTATTAGTTCAGCTACATCTTTTGGAGTTGCTTGAATTTGAATGTTTTGAAACAAAGAAGCTAAATTAGAGTATAAAAGATTAACTAAAACTCGTTTTTATTTTCTTTTCTTCACTAATTTTCAACTTTCAAACTCTGTTAGTCTTAGAGATTGAGCCATAATTTGCTCAAAAAGGCGGCAAGGAATGTAGATAAATCAGTGACCAGAGTGTCTCAATATGAGCACAGTCAATCTTTCTGAGTTTGTCACTTTCCCATCCAACTTTTCTTTTCCAACTTACTCAACTTTTCTATGATGTAGACCCATATGACTTGGTCTTTTATCCGCAACCTCCCACTGGCTTTTCCTTGCAAGTTCTGTTTAAAAAGCTAATCCCCACCTTCCTTTCTGCTCGTTTTATATGTTATATGATGCAAGGAAACTATGTAATCATACATTTGTAAATCACCTGCTACAAGAAAACCCCTCGGCCCTGGCTATAAATAGCCTAACCAAATCATTTCTTATCCCAAAAATAGCATCAGAAACCAAAAGGAAAATGAATCAGAGCAAGGTTCACTCCCAAGGGAACGTGCCGTTCTCGTGGGAAAACAGGCCAGGTGTTTGCAAGGTAACAAGCCAAGATTGCTTCCAAGAAGATCTTTATCTGCAAAAGCTACCGCCACCTCCATGTCCGCCTGAAAGTGCCAGGATTTCGATCCATGCCAGTAAAGTTCCTCCTCCTCCTTGTGGCCCTCAGCCTCCATCCAGAACTCCTTCAAGAAGAGGACTTAAGAAGTCTGATGACCCCTTTTTGGCAGCTTACAAGGAGTGCACCAAGAGCACTAACAAAAGTAAGGTGGCTACAAATTTTAATGGAGGGTCAGACTTGAAGAAGGGGGTGTTCAATTTCTCCTGTAAACAATCCTGCAGTGTTAGGAATGACAATTTAGTTAGGATTTCCCAGCTTCCCCTTGAGAGAGACAGATCAAGTGTTGAGAGGTGAGAGAAAAATGGAAAATTGTTTTTTGAACTTATGTTCGAGTTCAACATCCTGGAGTGTTACTTGGAATTTCATTGTCTGTTTGTTCTTTTACCGTATCAAATGCTTCAAAATGTATGGCTTACAGAAGATTAAGTTCTATTCTTTCTTTTGGGTTCAAAGTATTAGATTCAACGCTGATTAGAATAAGGAGAGAGACAGTGTTAACGTATAAGACATGTCCTAAGCGGAGAGAGAGTTACCGTATAAGACATGGACATGGTTAAAAACTCAATGATTGATGAGCAAAATTGGTAAAATCAATTATTTTTGTTTTATTATTATTATTATTGTTACTACTCAATCATATCTATTAAATCATTAAGTGGTATCTGATCCAGTTTATTAAACAACTTCTTTACTTTAGTATTTTTTTTTAAATTTAACTTATACAAAAGGCAGTTTTTGAACTTTCAAGAAAAGTTATAATTTGAAATTTTCCTTAAAATCACCTTTTGTATAGATTTTTTTTAATGAATTTTTGTTATTATCTTTAAATGTCATTATTTTTTCTTCTATTCAATAATTTAATTTTTATTTGCACTTTTTACTTTCTCATTTTTTGTATTTGATAGTCGTATTTATCTCAAAGACTTTTCTATTTTGTTTACAAGATTTCAGTATAATACAATAATAATCTATAAATTATATATAATTTATATATGATACATCAATTAATTGGTTGAAAATTTAAACATAAATTTAATAAAAATGAATTTATGAATAATTCGTAAATTATAAAATAATGATACAATATTTTTTATAAAATAATCGGTTAAATTATATTAATTAATAATATATATTCACATATACATAATAGTTAATAGTTAATACATTTTTTTTCATAATTCTAACATTTTATGACCGCTTTACAATATTAGTGTCAAATAGTCATCTATGTCTTACAACACTTCTATATTAAATTTATCAAATATTATTTTAACTTCACTAAACAATACTTATAAACAATATTTTTATTAAAAACTTTAGTTAGGTCAAATAAAGGCTCTGAAAAAAAAAAAAGAAACAGGTGCTGGGTGCTTGGGTGGGTTTGTTTCGAACCCGACCCGGGCTATGCTGTTCAAGTTGTACATCTGTACCCGTAACAGTGAGGGTATAAATGGAAAAGCGGAGGAAAAAAAACGTTTCTCTCACTAATTTTTCCTTTTCCCATTAAAAATTGAGTTTCTCTGTTTCCTCCTATTCCTGTCTTAAACCCTAGAGATCCAAGCTCTCCCCCAAAATCGAAAACTCTTTCTTCTTATTTGATTTCTGTAAGTATTAATAATTCAATTTTAACTTCATTAGTTTCATAATTTCACTAATATTAACGTGGAGTAAAATCTGGTTGTTGATATTTTCTGGCTTGGAAAATTTAGCCATTTAAATTGATTAGATTGATGCAGGTTTTGTTTTTGTTTTTGTTTTTGTTGATTGCTTTATGTTGATTTTCGCAGATATTTGAGGTGAACTTTGCATATGTGCTTGAATGGCCAACAATTCTCAACCCTCTAGTGCTCAGGTACGTGCTTATTAGGTTTAAATTCTTGGTTTTATTGCTATAATCTAAATAGTTATCAATAGTTTGTTACTTTTTAAGGTTCAATCTTAGCTGCCGTTTCCATGTTTTGTTGCAACTTATCGGATTTTATAACCATACTTTTAGGCTTTTTCTTCCATTTTCCCCCTTAGAGAGCTAGAAATAGCTTAACTATGGACATGAGTGTTTTTACTTCTACAAGATTCTCTGAGTGGCACTATTGCTTTTATGTCAATGAGAAATCTGATGTTGTTTTGGCCTAAATTTAGATAAATAATCTCCTTTATTCTAGCTTTTATTATGACGGTCGAAGATGTCTAAACATTTTTGCTATCATCTCTCTCTCCCAGCCACATTGGCCGCCTGCGGTTGGATCCTTGGGCCCTCAAAGTTATGGCTCTCCCTTATCTTCACAGGTAATTCTTCCTCTTTTTTCATGTTTAGTGACCATTGTCATCTTTCTGCAGAAGTTTATTGAATGTATTACGTGGAAATTTCTGTCACAGTTTCGACCAGTAGTCCCACCACCGCAGGGACAGCACTTTGTTCCAGCTGGTTCCCAACAGTTTCGGCCTGTTGGGCAGGTTCCCTCTTCAAATGTTGGCATGCCAGCTGTTCAAAATCAGCAGATGCAGTTTTCTCAGCCAATGCAGCAGTTTCCACCACGGCCAAATCAACCTGGTCTTTCTACACCTTCAGTGCAGCCTATACAGGTACCATATGGTCAAACAAACAGGACACTTACATCTGCATCACCACAGTCACATCAAACTGGTCCCCCTTTGAATAGTCATATGCTGGGCTTAGGGGCCCCTGGAATGCCCCCTTCTTCATCATATAGTGTAAGGCCTGGTGCCTGTGTTTTCAGTTTCAATTTTGTTAGTGTTGTGTAGTTTCGAGGAGTCTCTTGCACATTGTCTGATGTTCTTTCATTCTCCCAGTTTGCACCATCTTCCTTCGGGCAGCCACCGAATAATGTCAGCTTGTCATCCCAGTTTCAGCCTATATCTCAAGTGCAACCACCTGTTGCTCCTGTGGCTGGACAACCTTGGTTGTCGTCAGGAAATCAGAGTGTTTCACTTACTACACCAATGCAGCAGACTGGCCAACAACCTTCGCTTACTTCTTCTGCAGATTCAGTAAGTGCTTCCTCCCCGAGACATCAAATATAATGTATATTAAACATGAATTTTTACTAGGGTATGTTGTGTGCAATTTTCATTGTACAGTTCAAATTGTATACCCCTGAAAATTTATTTGCCATCATGCTTGCCAAAAAGGTATTCAGATGAGAAACTAATTTTTACTGCTAAAACTTGGCTAAGAAGTACAAATTGCTACTGAAGTGGACCAGTCCTTGGGAAAAGACTCAGTGGGGAAATCTAAAGCGAAAGAAGGGCATAAACAACCTAAGAAAATCTAGAATAGAGGAGAGAGTTTAAACCCTCATCAACCTGTCCTTTCTTCATCTATTTCTTGTTTCCTGATTGTTTAGATAACAAACACTTCCATTTATGTTCTTTATATTTTTATGCCATAATGGTCCTGAGTGCAGACTTTCTCTATAAAAAGATATAATACAATTTTTTTGTATTTCATAAGAATTATGAGCTTGATTGCTTAAATATGGTAGCTAGAACCTGCAAACTTCTCAGTTGATCAACACTTTCTAGACCAGCTAAGTCTCACCTGGTCTCCCCAACTCTATAAATTACATTGGGAAAAGAGATTGTGCGAAACTGCACTACCTTCTTAGATTGTTTCTGTATTGGTCAACAACCTCCCTTGCTGTTATTATGTCAACCTTACAGCTTCTATCATCAGTGAAAGAAGCTAATATATTTATCCTTATTTAGAATGTAAGCTATAAGGTTAAGTTGCTGTCAATAGTATTCTGGAAATTATTATAATGCCATGTAACCAGCTCTCTTTTCTTTCCCATCCCTATTTAGAATGTGAGTTATAATGTTATCATGAATATCATTTTGGAAACTAGTTTCCTCTCTATTTTGTTTTTAATGCCATCTCATCCTGCTACTGTGCCAAACCTTACTGCTTTTGATGTTCCACTTGTGTATCAGGCTGCTAATGTTCCTATCCTTACTTCGCAATCTTCTGATTGGCAAGAGCATACATCTGCTGATGGAAGAAGGTAAGTTCTTAGTGTAGCAGCAGTGTTGAAATTTTTGCTTATATCTTGTGTTTTTCTTGGTATTTTAACTTCTATTAGGACTGTATAGGTATAATCTTGTGCTTTTATTATTCTATGTTGTTATTATTATTCTCTATTTTAGTTAATTAGACATCTGTACATCAAGAATGATATCTGGTGTTTGTTTGTTGGGTCTAACTGATTCCACATTTCTGCAGATACTACTACAACAAAAAGACGAGGCAATCTAGTTGGGAAAAGCCTCTGGAACTGATGACACCTATAGAGGTGAGGCATATTACCATGCACTTACTGTTTCTGCTGTCAAATGTTGTGTTCCGTTATCTGTTGACCTTGAGTTTGATGTGACAAGCTTTTTATACAAATTGTTTCCTTTTAAGGATGCTGAAAAGTTGTAGCCATCCTTAACTGGTGCAAAATTGTTTTATGCGAAATCTCCTTTCTTTTGCATGTTTTTGCATTGGTTTGTAGATGTCATGGCAAGTGTGGACAAATATAACGACTGCTCTAACTGGTCACTTTGAGGGCGGGCCTTCACTTTCTCAAGGCAGGCAACATTTTGCTATTTATATCTTGTTTATCATGTGGGGATAAAATTTTATGAGGAAATTGTGATTAGATATATAGACATTCTTAATCAATGCCTAGTGGTAACTGCTTTCAATTTGTTCATAATTTCCTACTCCATATCCATAATGAGGCTTAGGAGGGTGATAATATTGTTCCTCCCCTTAACAAAGTTACCTAATCTACTTTTACACTTCTGTTGCCTATATAACTTCTCTTTCTTTTATTGTCTCTTTGGTAGGCCATTTTTTTTTTCTATTCCTGTATCATATTTTGGACAAATGTGGTTTATGATTGGTACCGTAATAAAGTTATAGGTTGATGTTAAGGAATTGTTTATGCTGTCCTCATGTATTTCTTTCCTATCTGGGCTTCTTTGTTTTTCACTCGCATCTGGTGCTTCTGAATGTTGTTATTCATTACCTGCTTTTTCTCCTTTATGGCGTTATTGTTGCTAGCTTGTATTTGTAATGGTTTGTAAAGAGTTCCACAGGTACATAATGGCTACTGATTTTGGAGGTATGAAATGCTGGGTCAATATCTCTTTCTGTGCTTATCGTTCCTTTACTTTCATACTTGTTTCTATCAATTCTTCAAAGAATTGTTGGGAATGGAATTTGATGTGAATATATGCTTTCTATGTCCTATGGGCTCTACTCTAGTGCAGAAGGGAGTAATGGCTGTTGCCCAGGAGGTTAGACTTTAAAGAACTGATAATTCCTAGTGAAATAAATTTAGGTTTCTTACTTGGTATAGATTTTTGCAATAACAGCTTCATTTGCCTCCACTTTTTGCATGTATTCATCCCTAGTCGAGTGAAGCCCCTTCAGTATTGCTTTTCGCACCCATTAGGTGAGCAAAAGCTTGTCCTGCCTGTCAGCCAAATCCTTGCCAATGACTGGGTCTTTAATTCACCATTCCCACCTTTTCTGTGTTTTATCTGTTACAAGTAATGCGTTTGTATACATTAGTGTTGTCTTTACCGTTGCAGAATAGCTTCTTTCACCCAACGGGTATGCATTCACCCAGCTCTTCCCTTCTGGGAATATGTTATGTGTTGGAAGTGATGTTCGGTCCCTTTATGACTTAATTTTGGTTGTTTTTTGTTTAATCTATTTGTTCCTTCTTTATATGCTTGGCTGCATTGTTGGCAGCTCCTTGCTGTTCTTACACTGACTGATAGAGTGTCACTACTTGGTATAATCATGATATTTTTACCTCAACTTTCTTTAGATATTTGTTTTACTTCTTTGCTTAATAATTGCTTTTTATGTTACAGAGAGCTGATGCTTCCACTGTTTGGAAGGAATTTACAACTCCTGAGGGAAGAAAGTATGTTTGAACTCAGATTTACTCTTCTATTATCATTATCAAGTATATACTTTCCCATGTATTATTGTAATTTGCTCTAAGCATTTTTTTTGTCTGTTAAAATTTTACTTTCATGATGGATCTCTGATTAGGAGATTGGTTTTGCAGGTATTATTACAACAAGGTTACAAAGCAGTCTAAGTGGACAATACCTGAGGAATTGAAGGTTCATGCCTGTGAATATAGTTATTGTTTCTTTGCCTGGCATTTAGCCTTACTGACATCATTTTACGATAATTCCAGTTAGCTCGTGAGCAAGCTCAGGTAGCATCTAGCCGAGGAACCCCATCAGATGCAGCGGTAGCTTCTCAAGCCCCAGATGCCGGTGTTGTCTCCTCTGCTGAGGTGACTACTGCAGCTGTTTCTGTGAGCTCCAACACTTTGCAGGCTTCAAGCCCAGTTTCAGTTACGCCTGTTGCTGCTGTAGCTAATCCTTCCCCTACTTTAGTATCTGGATCGACAGTTATTCCTGTTTCACAATCTGCTGCAGTGAGTGCATCTGGGGTTCAACTCCCTCCGGTTGGTTTGACTACTTCACCTGCTGTTTCCTCCGGAATTTCCACCATTCCTGTCACTTTGGGCAATTCTAGCACAACACTCATGTATAAATTAATATCTTTTACTGCTTTTGGATTTAAATATTCAGTGATTGAATAACAGTGTTGAAATTAACTGCTAACCTTCTCTATCCTTACTGCCAAAGGAGCTCGGAAAATACAGCTTCTCAAGATACCGTGCAGTTTATAGATGGAGGAGCTTCTTCTCAGGACATGGAGGTATGACTTATTATTCACGTCTAATGCTGTTTTCCCCTTGGGTCTCTGCTTACAGTTTTCAAGAGAGGCACAAATAATCGTTTTGAGTTCTTTTCTCTTTGTGGAAAATTTTTAGTTATCAGAGTTACATTGCTGGCTTGTCTACTTGGCAACATGCAGAAATAATGTAATTGATCTTTTTCCGTTGGTGTTACTTGCAGGAAGCAAAAAAGGGGATGGCAACTGCAGGAAAGGTTAATGTGGCTCCGGTAGAAGAAAAAGTTCCTGATGATGAGCCTTTGACATATGCAAATAAGCAGGTAACAATTATAGAAACTTGGTATATCTTCATTTCCTTTCAATTGACCTTCGTGTTCTTTCTGTTCCCTGGAGTACTAGGAAGTGGGAATTGTGGTGCCAGCTATGCATTCAACTGGATCTGTATCATATCAGCTACTTCATTTGTTATTTATTAGTTCTTGTACTTCTTTTTCGTTTGTTCAGGAGGCAAAGAATGCTTTCAAATCCCTCCTAGAATCTGCAAATGTGCAATCTGATTGGACTTGGGAGCAGGTATCCCCGTTTTATCTTTTCTCTTTTGCCAGCATTTGATCTTTTGATATGTTCATTTCTATTGACAAGGAAATATTTTGCCAGACAATGCGAGAAATAATTAATGACAAAAGGTATGGTGCTCTTAAGACACTTGGTGAGCGGAAGCAAGCCTTTAATGAGGTAAATGTCTTACAGAATCTTATAATAGTGGCATTTTCGCAGGATTCTTTTAAGTTTGAACCAACTTCACTTGTTCTTCAGTTGCTAGTTAGTTTGTGTTTATCTGTAAATAAAATTTCAAAATTATATGCTAACAATATCCATTTTGTTCTCTCCTGAAATTGTTCTTATTAGTATTTGGGTCAAAGGAAAAAGCTAGAGGCAGAGGAAAGGCGTATGAGACAGAAGAAAGCTCGGGAAGAATTCACAAAGATGCTTGAAGTATGATGCATGAAGCTAATATTCTTTTCTTCCCCTTGTCTATATTTCTATTTGATCTAATGTTTTCTGGGTGCTTGATTTCTTTACAGGAGTCCAAGGAACTCCAATCATCCATGAGATGGAGGTTGAAATTTCTTTAAAGAATATGGCCAAAATATATTTGTTGGAGCCTTGTCATTATAAACATGGAAACTGTTAAATATTCTAACTAATTTCTTTCCCTATTCAGCAAAGCTCAAAGTTTGTTTGAAAATGATGAACGGTTCAAAGCTGTTGAACGTGTCAGAGACCGGGAAGATCTTTTTGAAAACTACATAGTGGAACTTGAGAGGAAGGTAGTAATTTCTGACTTCTGGTCATTCTCAATGTCATATCTTATGCCAGCATAATCATGGTCTCCACTATATTCATTGTCTTCTAGCCCAAGCAAACAAATGAACGCCCCTTAAAATTTGTATTCTTACTTTTACTTTTGTTATTGAATGCAGGAAAGGGAAAATGCTGCAGAGGAAAAAAGGCGGAATATAGCTGAATACAAGAAATTTCTGGAATCCTGTGATTTTATAAAGGTAAAAATTAGAAAGAGGATCTTTTTTTCTTCTTTTGTATATATCTAAAGCATGGCTTCTTTCTCCTGACCTTTTTCTTTAAATCTGCAGGCAAACAGCCAGTGGCGGAAAGTCCAAGATCGCTTGGAGGATGATGAAAGATGTTCACGTCTTGAAAAAATCGACCGTTTGCTCATATTCCAGGACTATATTCATGAGTTGGAGAAGGAAGAAGAGGAGAAGAAGAAGATTCAAAAGGTAGAGGTACTTTTTATGATCATCGATTAACTTCCAATCTGTCTTTTTACCTTTTTTTTTGGTCAAAACTTAGGAACAATTGAGACGTGCTGAGCGCAAAAACCGCGATGCATTACGTAAGCTAATGGAAGAACATGTAGCTGATGGCACTCTTACAGCTAAAACTTACTGGCGAGATTATTGTTTGAAGGTAATTTATCTAATTTTTTAATTTGTTTTATAGTAACAGTGGCTTAGATCAAGTTGTGTTTGTCTTTGTCAGAAACAGTTTTTGCTTAGTCTTTTTTATTTTTTTGATTTCTAGGTGAAAGATTTGCCTCAATATCTTGCTGTTGCATCAAATACATCTGGTTCAACACCAAAAGATTTGTTTGAGGATGTTGCTGAAGAATTAGAAAAACAGGTCTGTGCCTCAAAATCTGTTCTCTGTACGATTTTCAGTCTGCATTTCTTTTTGTTGAATTACTCTGCTCAAGCAGAAAAAAAAGTGGGCATATGTTTCTGATGGTTTCTTTTATATATTGATAGTATCATGAGGACAAAACCCGTGTAAAAGATGCAATGAAGTCAGGGAAGGTAAAATGATTTGTCTTGCAGGGTATTGTTAGGTTCTTTCTCATTATTGAACCCCTTCTTGGCCTCCTCCCCAGATTACCATGGTTTCCACGTGGACACTTGAAGACTTCAAAGCTGCTATTTCTGAAGATGTTGGTTCCTTGGCCATGTCAAATATAAACTTAAAGGTACTTCTGTTGCAATACAAGTTTTCACTAACAACATCAAAAAAGAAGAGGTAAAAAATGAAACATTATGTTGTGATGAATGTTGTAATGGAGATAAATTGACATTAGCACTTTAGGAATGCTTTATGTGATTAGAGTTCCTTGTGCCTTATCTTTTATTACTTTTTTGTTCCATTAGGCCTTATCTTTAAATCAGAGGTTTGAAGGTTTAAGATGGTGCTTGTTAGAGTTACTGAGTTGGATGGTTTATTTAGTATTTTGTTCACTTGTTTGATTAGTTAGAAAAGAACTGCTAATCATGTGACTGAATATTGATGATTTATTCTATTCTCATTTGCAGCTTGTGTATGAGGAGTTACTCGAGAGAGCCAAGGAGAAGGAGGAGAAAGAAGCTAAAAAACGTCAGCGTCTAGCTGATGACTTTACTAAACTGTTACATACATATAAGGTGTGTTGTATTCTTTGGTTGAGAGACGGGGACTATAGTTTTTATGCTCTTGTTTAAAGAATTATCCATGATCATCTTGTTTAACTTCTGGTTGTCATGCTGCTTCATAGGAGATAACTGCATCTTCTAATTGGGAGGATTCTAGACCGCATTTTGAAGAAAGCCAAGAATACAGGTATTGCACCTTTTCTGATTATGAACTACCATTTGGAGTTACTTGCTGGGTATTTATCCTCTTTAAGCAAATCTTAATCCCAAGATCATTCCACTCATTGATGGTTTCCATGCACTTTTATCAGAGCTATTGCAGAAGAGAGCTTTAGGAGAGAGATCTTTGAGGAATACATTGCACACCTACAGGAGAAAGCTAAAGAAAAGGAGCGTAAACGTGAGGAGGAAAAGGTATGTGAATCTTTAGCTATAAATGTCCATTTAGTTGGTGGCTAAAATCCCATATCTTAAGGAAACAGCTTTAATATATATTTATGGGCTTATAAATTGCAAACGTTTTAAGCTTTAGCTACTTTCTAAACTAATCAAAAGGGTGTGAAAAAATATGAGCACTTATATGTTGCATATTTTTGAGCTTCTCCCTTGCATTTTCCTTAATTCATAGTATGCTTCTTTTATTATGTCGAAAATATGTTGCTTCCAAAATAAAAAATCTTTATCCGGTTTGCTTTCAGGCCAAAAAAGAGAAAGAGAGAGAAGAGAAAGAGAAGCGGAAGGAGAAGGACAGAAAGGAGAAGGAAAGAGAACGTGAAAGGGAAAAAGGTAAGGAACGAACTAAAAGAGATGAAACGGACAGTGAGAATTTAGATATATCTGACAACCACGGCCATAAAGAGGACAAGAAAAGGGAGAAAGAAAAAGATAGGAAACACCGTAAGCGACATCAAAGTGCTGCTGACGATGGGAGTTCTGACAAGGATGAGAGGGAGGAGTCTAAAAAGTCTCGTAGGCATGGCAGCGACCGTAAGAAATCAAGAAAGGTATTCTATTTGTCGACATATTGATATGTTGACTATTTATCCATTGAAGTATTAATGTTCATTCAACGTTTCTTGGCAGCATGCACACTCACCTGAATCTGAGAGTGAAAGCCGGCATAAAAAGCACAAGAGAGATCACTCGCGTAGAAACAGTGGTTACGAGGAGCTGGAGGACGGAGAACTTGGTGAGGATGGTGAAATTCCGTAGTTTCTTATTGCCGCAAAATTCATAGTAAGGAATTGAGGGAATAAACTACTTCAGATTTTATTGTTACGCTGTTGTATTCTGTAATGTTAAATCCCAATTGTCTATAGATTTAGAGAGTAGCATTCTGCATATTTTCCTAGTACCAGGGCTCTCGAGGGCTTTTAGTTTAGCGCACGCAATGTTTGATCCTAGTTGAAGGATGGGGGTTGGGTTTTGTTCTAGTCTTCGTTAAAATGCCCTTAGTTCTAGTTTCTTTGGCTAACAAATTTGTGCGGCAACGGTTAAGAGAATTAGATCGATCACTTTTAAGATCATATCACGTCATACATGGCTGATTTCATTTTATAAAATTTGTTAGCAAGTGTTCACTTATTTAGGGAATTACTATAAGCGGACAGCAGGCAATAGCAGGCGGGTTGCTCCCTTCGAAATTTTAAAACCATTTTTTCTCTTTATAGTATTAATTATTATGTGTAACGTAAGTGTAACGACTAAAAGATGAAATTTGAATGGAAGTTTTGATTTTGATTAGTTTTAATGTTACATTATTAGATATATATTTCCCTTATTTAGTAGTCTGATTAAATCTCATTCCCAACTAATTTGGAGTCTGCTCCTGTCGGTCAGTGTTGGATATCAAATGAAAGAAAGTTTCCTTTGAAGTCTATATCTAACTTTCTTTTCAAAAAAATTATGATGAAATCAAATTATATTTGTTGGACACATTTTTCTAAGTCTTAACTATGATACATTTTATTGAAATTAAAATTAACTTCTTCACAATGTAGTGTTCATCACTCAAATTATAACGTGAATTACATCACGAAGGATGCGATTAGTTTTTGAGGGGAAAAAAAAACACGGGCGGAGTGGTTATCAACTTATCGTGGTGGTCTGGACATCAACATCAACTGACCTATCAGTTTAATAAGGCCTAAGATTGACCGATATCTTGTTGTTTCAATCATTATTACGTCTTCTTTTCGCTAAATCATGTAAGCCATTCCTGTGCTTCTGAGTCCCGAAACAAAATTGTCATGATTTCCAGATAAACCAGGAAACTGAAAACTTCTTGCTATTTTCTACTAGTGTTGAGTAAAGCTTGTGATCTATTTTACATTACTAGTTATGGAACAAATCTGAAGTGGACGGAAATCAATGTGCCTAAAATAATGGAAATTAGAGAAGTATATATACATATATATATATATATATAATTAAAATTAGCAAATTACATCTTAAGCTAGGAGGAGGAGGAGGAGGAGGCTAATTAATCATGTCCATTACAACTTCGCTTGTAATCTCCTCTAAAATGACGTTTCCAATCAGTAGCCCAATGTATCTCTTCTGAGATTCAAAATCACTCCATTCTTGCATTGAATCCAATACATCTGTTGCCAAAAATTGCTTTATGTTTGATTCATCTCCACATCCTTTCCCCCATGCTTTTTTATTCTCACAGATGAACTTCCCAATCTCCTCAGACCCTATATACTCTTTTCCTCCTCCTTCCTTCTTCTCATGGCTATCTACCAACTCCCTTACACAATCGAAGAGAAGCTGTTTCGTTTGCTGTAAAACCCTTTTCGATATTGAAAACGAGGAAGCATTAGACAAGTGATCGGGGTCTTGCAATTCTGTTATTTCTGTACAACTTGATTTCTCTGGTGTGGTTTGAAGAAGTAAATTCCACAGGGAAGCTGACAATATTGAGTCTTCCGTTATTAGCTTAGGCAAGAAGAAGCTTTTCTGTCTTGCGCTGGAAACAGGCCTTTCTGTTTTAAGATCCATTGGTAAATGAGTTTAGATCAGAAGGGAAGGGAAGAAAGAATGCGTAGCAACATGTAAAGATACTAACTCTTGTCTCTTGAAGTAGATGTTTTTTCTAACACTGACGCAGGGCTGTGTTCTGTACTGTCTCCCATGCAACTCCATTGCAACTTTTTATCTGCAACAGCCTGTTAGCTTTGTGAGTAACAAAGACAGCCTTATATTTTCCCAAGAACGCGAAAAAGAATCTTGCTTTATGCGCAAGTTAAAGGAGAAGAATAAGCAATAAATCTTTTCTACCTTCTTTTCCCCTTCATTGTAGAGTTGCAAAGACTTTGGTTTGTCGGCAAACATCGATGGTTCATCTATGTCACTACCTGAGCATGAATTATACACTGTTGTGCTGCTCGCAGAGGAAAATCTATCTGGCTCTGCGGTTTCTTGGTTGTTTCTGTTCATCTCAGAGACACTAAGCTTTCCACCTTCATTATCATCAGAATTCTTGGTTCTTGATCCTTTAAGTGCAAAGAACTTGTTACACACAACTTTAAGCACCTTGGGAAAGTTTTGGATGGTACCCTTCTTGCTCTTGTTTTGACTACCGGGTTTCTTTAGAAACTTGCCTGAATAACCATGGCAGCCGATTAAGTTAGCTCCTAAATGTAGGTTCTTTCTGACAGTACACCCTCTTTCTGAAAGGTAAACCTCTAGGATGAAAGGTTCTTGCTGTTCTTGAAGGAGTTCTCCAAGTTGCCTGGCTGGCTTGGAGGATACTATGGTCCTTGTGGCCATCTGAGAAGCACTAGGCTGAAAGGTTGCAGGGGTTGAAAAATGAAGCTTTATAATTGAAGTTTAAACTTATTCAGTTGAAGGAAAAAAAAACAAAAGAAATAAAAAGAGGATGAGAAGGTGTATGTGCAGGGCTAGTAAATGAGGAAGACGGACATATCTGTCAGTTTGGGACTGAACAAGTGCAGAAACATATGGAAGATTGGGTATTTAAGGCTATGAAAGGGAGCGAGAAGGGAGGGAGCCAAACTCAAAACAATCTCAAGGTTATATAGCTTTAACTGCGGAAGAGGCACCACACCCCCAGAGTTCCAAATATATGTTTCTTAATCTAATCTAGCATTTTCTATTCCCACTGTTTTGTTCATGTCATTGCCTGTCTTCTACTTGCAGAATTCGACACCTTATTCAATCTCCTATATATCCCCCTCTCATTCATATGCATTGGAATTTAATTTTTGTTTTTTGGTACTTTATATGGTCCCGGGAAGCAATTGTCCCTTTCTGAAAATGGTATCAATAACTAGTCAACATTGTTTGATAGGAACCAAACCGCAAATTAAATGCTGAGAAATTCCAGGATTTAGATTGTCTACTGCCATATTTAATCTCAAATTCAATTATATATCTATGTATGTGAATATGTTTTCATGCATTTCCGCATGACTCATGGACATGCCAGTCAAGATCATGGTTATGAATGAACATGTATAATTATCAGTCTTTAATTGTGGACTTCTTTTTGCGCTTTTCCTGCTGTCGGTTTTGCTTTTGGTTGATGAAATGATTTGGGAGGCCCCAGTACTAGCATGATTTCTATTTATATAAAGTAAAATCAGAGCATCTTTTACTTGGGAATTTGTTTATTGCAAGGCAGAAAGAAATCAGAAAAGGGTTGTTTCAAGAATTCGGAAAGCAAAAATGTACAGATGTAGCCTGCTAGAAATGGGTGGGGGAGAGAATAAGTATAAAAGAGAATCAGTGTCCGTATATTGTTCCTGGGATTATTTTGGGATAACATTTTCATGTCAAGTAACTTCAGACAGATAGATAGACATACAAGACCAATCTCATCCCTCCCCCCCATCATGTCCCTCGGTGAGAAAATTGTCTTTTTTCATTTTGTTTATTGATTCTGTTGTGATTGCTTCAGGGATAGGGTTTTCAAATTTGAAACTATGGTTGCATTTAGTAAAAATGGTGAAGACTTCAGTAACGGTTATGGGCTTACCATACGTTTTGATTCTTCATCTCTAAATTCAAGTTCTTCATCTCCAAAAGCATACGTCGATATCCCTAAAACATTTGAGGATGAAGAGTATATGTAGTAATATAAAATGCATTTGCAAAGGAAAGTAAAAGGAAATATTTTATTTCAATATAAACCCACCGGTTTCCAATAATTACATTAGGTACCGACTAATTCAGAGTCTAGTTGTGTCAGACCCTAAATAGGAGAAGCTCTGCTTAGACGTGGGCAAGTAAAAGAGCTATGCTTGTGCATATATGATGCTAGCTGATATATAACTATGTGAAAGAGCCGGTATAGGCTGCATTAACAATTAAGGAAAACTAGGATAAATTAAGTAAAAATCAACCTGAGGAAGAAAGCAAATTTATTTGATAGAACCTGTCAACTACCGAAGTTTGTACTGTCCTACAACAATGATGGACCATCATACTGTGATTGGTCTATGCATCATAATCTGGTCCGGTCATGCTCATCTTTCCTCCTGATTGTTCTAATTTCTTAAGATTCTCTCCCTCAATGCTTGGTTGGTTTTGTTGCACCTAACCCCATCCACCTTTTGCATTTATATACTAGTGCATTTGCCATGTGTATTGAAGCAAATAAAAAAAATATGGAGGGATATTAGGAGGATGGATTTAAACGGGTCATGTAGCAAAACTCCTAAATAAAAACATATCAATTAATTCATTTCTTGGAGTACTGCAATTCTTATAGTAACCCAAAGAAGCTTAAGTTTGATGACAACATATGATTTATTTGCCAAGCCCTCATAGCATGTGGGAATCCATGCTGTCGAGGAAAAGCATCATTGATGGGAGAGGCGGAGAGGGGATATGGGGCCTTATCTCTTTCTATCGCAATCTAATTAATAAATACAATGAGCGAGGGCAACAGCCTACCGGGCTTTATCTTTCAGCTTCTTTCTTTTTAATGAGAGCTTTATTGACTCATCTCTAAAGGGGAGAGTTTGCCTGTTCCATTTCTTGTCTCTTTTGTTTAATAGTGACCCTCCAGTTATGGTGTTTATAGAGATGAAAAGGACATATAAGATGCTATTTTTTTCTTCTCTTTTTCATGGTGTGATGTGATGATTTTGTGCTGCATTAATATGCAGAGACTTTGCGTAAGATTTGAAGCCTGACATCCAATGTGACCATGTGAGGCAATGGAAATGGACACGGTTTTGGTTCTGACTGCCAAGTTGAACATGAAGAAGAGTGAGAAGACGTGTGCCAATCTGATTCCATATGGACAACCCCAAACCAAAACTGCATGTTCAAACCAAAACTGACGTTTAAAATGGTTTAAAAATGTGACAGAACTTGCAATAAAATGGTACAGCAATCTGATCTGGGAAACAAGCATTTAGTTGGTGTCTTGAGTTTGAGCTTCTGTCTCTTAGAATATCTTAAGATGACCACTCAAGTCATAGCTTAAATACATTCAATTGGAATTTGAAGTGGTCATGCCAGTGTCAGAAAAACAAAGGAGAAAAGAAACTGAAAGACCTAGTGTTACAGTGAAGAATAATAACTTAGGGTTTTAATACTGCGGAGATTTGTGTCCTGAAACTGGATTTGCAGCTCTCAATTGCTCAATTTTGGATTTAAATTCACTGTGAATTGACACAAGTGACCTCTGTCGAGAGGCAAAAGCGAGACTAAACTGTTTAATCTCTTCTTCGAGATCTTTCCTTCTCTGAACTTCAGTGTTTAAGTCATTCAGAACGTTCTCCTTTTGATCGGTTACAAGTGTGTGCTTCAGAGATGATTCAGAGACTGTTTTCAGCAATGAATCTCTTTCTTCTTTCAATAGCTGAAACTCTCTTTCCAAGCTACCATATCTTTCTTTAGAAGCCTCCAGGAACTTGTTACTTAGAACGAACTCTTTCTCCAAGTTTTCATACTTTTCCTTGACATTCTTGAGTTCATTGCTCAGTTTCTCCTTCCAAGAAGCAGTTTCTCCACCCGGAGTGCAGCCCTTCCACATTTAAAAGCTAAATCTTAAAACAGAATAGAAAGCAACCCTACACTCTCTTTTCTACTAGAATGTTGTCCCTATTTATATTCTTTCTTTCCCGCAGCTAAAAATGTAAGGCATTGTAAAAGGGAAGACATAAAGAACCCAATTATACTCATAAGCAGACACACACCCTAAGATGATGCACTTTCTCTCCTCAGTTTTGGTCTTGGTTGATGCTGAGTGCTTCTATATAGCATGTTAAATATTCTTTCCAAGAAGAAACACAAAAAAGAATTTCAGTCTAAAAGCACATAAAATCTAACTCCTATTATGTATTTATCATTAACTTTTCTTCAATTTTGTATAAATATTGGAATTTATTCAGTACAGAAAAAGGATAGAGATGGCATGTACTATTGGTTGACATGTAGTACAATAAAGATGAGGTTTTTGTTTTTTCTTCTTTGTGTAGGGAAAAACACAAATTTGAAAGAATTTTGGAGTTCCTTTTTGCCCACTAAACAATATTTGACACAACAAAAGAGAAGATTGATAGAATATATAGCAAAAAATGTTCAGAAAATCAGGACCCTGAAGAAGGAAGCCAAATATCCTAAAATCATGACAAAGAATAAAATCATAATTGACGAATGGTATCCTGATAACTGTGACCAGATAGCTACCTTATTGCAGCAGCATAAAGGTGCCTTCGCATGTTTACCCTCTGTGCCAGCTGTTTCTGATAGAATCAAGGATTTAATTGTGTTTTTCAACGTTTCAGAGAGCACTTTGTTGCATTCTTGGCTTCGAGAATCATCCGCATATGAAGATTTGGAACCATCCATTGCCATTGAAAACTGTGTTTCCAAGGTTGAGAAAAGAGTTGCCCCAATTTCACTTGTACCACAGAGCAGTTTTGCAGTTGAAGATTTCCTATCAGATACAAGACTCTGTCATCATTCGAAAGGACGGAAAGCATGCATGTTAGTATTTCATTACAGTAGGAAATAAAAATTGAAAGAGGCAACTATAATGCATTTTCACCTGCATTTTTGACAAAACAACCTCATAAACATCTTTGCAACTTGCCACAGATTCACATAATTTTTGAGGCATTTCTTGAACAAGCAATGCTTCTTGTTTAAGTTCAGATATTTCTCCCATTAATCTGTCATTCAATTGTATTTGTTCTGCATGCTTTGTCTGTGAACGTAACAATTGAAACAGTTACAGCATTAAAATGCACATGAAAACATGAATCATCAAGAAATTAAGTGGTGAAAAAGGGCTCCCTAAGGTGCAACTTGAAGACGTAGCTATATACAGCTTCCAACATGTGGTCACTGGTCAGGCTATCCATAAAAAAGCACCCTGCTTTCTCCCAGTTCAGAGGATCAGGCAATTATGAAAATTATGTTTATAATGAGGTTCAATATCCAGAAGTATGATCCAATGATACCAATGAATAAAATAGGCATCTGAAAAAGGAAACAAAATTCTTTCTGAAATGCTGGTTTCATGCAGTCAACCTCCCTGCTAACTTGGAAACTCCAATCCATGCATTCAAAAGTTTGACATAGTTATCAATAATGGAATGCATATCAGATAATGACCTGTAGTTCATTCTTCTCTTCAATGACAAGTTCTAGCTGTCTCTTGAGATTTTGAAGTTCTTGCTCGTAATTCTCATTTGAACAATCCTGAGAATCCAATCGTATTAAGTAATGCACTATAGCCAATATCCTCTACAGCAAAGAAAGGCATTGAAAAAATACAGTTGCAAATAAAAGAACTTGTCCTGGTAGCAATATGATGAAAAAGGTGGCTTCAAAATTATCAACTCACAGGAGTTACATCTTGTGGTGGAAAAGATTGAACTTTTCTTGCTGGAGTTGTATGAAGTGAATCAAGGTCTGCAATATAACCCTTGTTCATTTTGAACCAAGTGTCTTCATCGGCTATATTACTAAAAGAATCCGGAAGAGGGCTGAACTCAGACAACTGTGAATAATTTGATCTCTTGGCAACAAAGGCATTGGGAGCTGCTTTAAAACAAGGGGTTTTAAAATCATCTCCTCTATCATTACATTCTTCCTTTGGGCTCTCTTTCATGGAACCCTGCCCTCACCAAAATTAAATTTATTAACTTTTGTCAGGATAGAGATAAACTTGAAAGAATAATAATGATGCATAAAGAATAATGTAAAGTAAAATGAAAAACTACAATTGCAAAATGGTTCTAAAAGATGGATAGACAGATTGCTTTTATGTTTTCTATGAAATACACAAAGTTGGTGGTGTGATGGTGTTCTGTTAGAAGTACGAACCACAATAAGAGTATCAGACTATGGTGCCAACAAAGTTTGCAGCAGCACCCAAAAGAAACAGAAATTTTGTACATTTCACTTTAGACAAGTTATACCTGACTAGAACTTCGATCACCATCAGAAACCAGACTACTTAGGTTTTCAATCTTCATTTGCTGGTCTCTAATGCACTGTTCACGTTCTTTCTGTGATCTTCTTTCCTCTTCCAGTTCTGTTTCAAGCTTCTCGCGCTCTAGTTCATACTGCAAGAGCAGAGAACACACAAAATATATCAATATGCTAATGAAGATGATAGTGCTGCATCTGCAAATAAACAAAAATGGAACCTTAAGCATGTCATTCCTCAGTTTTAAGATCTCTTGTTCCAGCACTTCAGCATGAGATCCCTGAACAAAGTTAAATGATGTTAGTTTGCTTTTAACTTTCTTGTTATTTTGGATATGACCTGATTCTCACCTGAAGCTTCCTACGTAGCTCCTCTATCTCTAACTTTTGCCTCTTTAGTAAAGCTGCATCCGTCAAAATCTATGAAACAGTTACCCACGATTAGCTTCATGCCAAATTCATGCCAAATCAGTTATAAAGACATTGTTAATCTTGATTGCATATAACATCAGTAAAACTTTCATGATAAAGACATACAGAATAGAGCTGCCGATACATATTGGGTGACAGGTGATGCAATATAAGAAATTGAACAAACCTCATTCACTTGTGCACAATTAGTGATGCGCTTAGCTCTGCTAGCAAACAGGAGAGTTCCCTTCGTTTCCTCAACATGAATCTAAGCAAATAATATCAAAATTAAACCGAAATGCTGTATTAAACATGCCATGTATACTCTCCGCCCCCCAAATAGAATAAACACCCACACAAAGGAAGGTTACCTCTTCTGGTGCAACAGTACATATAATTGAAGTTTTGGCATTTCCACCAAGAGCAGGTTGGAGTATGCGGGTTAACTTACTATCACGATAAGGAATGTGTGCCCTGCAAGTGTGAATAATACATATCATTATAACAAATTCATTCTGTTCTATAAGAATAGAGATACTTCTCAAAGGATCTAGTACCTTTGTTTTGCACCATCACTAAGTTTGTTGATAACATTACCAAGAACCATTAAGCTCTTGTTAATGTACTTTCCTTCCTTCAAACGTACTCCGCCAGCTCCAGTCTTTGCAATCCGCTCAGAACCAGCCAAGTCAACCAAATTCTACTTTCAAATAAAAATAATTCAATTAAATGCGTGAAATCAACAGAACTAAGTAGAAACCATAACAAAGGAGAAAAAAATTTTCTACGGCATGATACGATACAAACCAGAACAGATACACGGATAGCATCACTGCTTGAATAATCACCAGAGGAGTAGGTATCCTTTGCCTTGCTTTCTATCACCTAGCCATGCAAGAAGAAATGTTACAAAAATTAAATGTAAAATTGAGCAAATAAATTGAGTGTAATGTTCATCTTCAACAAATATGTTAAAGAACATACCATTCTGAATATTGTATGAGATCTACTACTTCGTGCATTCATATTTGTCTCGCCAAAATGCCTATTAACTGTAAGAAAAAGAATTCAAACAAAATATAGAATAAAATGCTGCATATGTCGAACTACGAGCAAAAACAAGAAATTTAAAGGACCTTCTCCTGACTCTAGGAGCTTCATCACTTGTTCAGCATTGCTCACAATTTCTTCTCTGAGACCCGCAACGAAAATCCCACGCTGCAAAAACAAGAAAAATCAACTTTTTTTTATGCATTAATGGATAAAGAAGTGGAACTTCATCTATGTCTAATCAAAGACTGACCTCCAAACTCTCATGAATCTGCAATTTCTGATTCTCCACCGAGAAAAGGTCGTTAATTTCTTCGTTATAAATTTCCATGTAGGAGACTCGGATGAGAAACTCCCGATCAGAAATCTGTGATATGTAATTCAACTATTCAACACCGCGAAAAAGAAGCTCAATTTGAAAAAGAAAAAGAAAACAGCTATTTACCGTCTGTATTTTGTCGAATATATCGTTAACTGCTCGATGAATGATTCCGGGATCGTTCGAGGAACCATTCATGGTAAAGGTCTTGCCACTGCTCGTCTGTCCGTACGCAAATGCAGTTCCTAAAACATTGAAAAAGAGTGCAAATTTTATCTAATGGACTCAATTTTTTGCACAGATTACCAAAATTAAGGCATAAAAGAGTGAAGTTTGTACCGTTAAAGCCGTCGGCGGCAGCATGAATAATATCCTTTGTAAGAAGTTGATAAACCATTGCATTTGAGCAACTGTCATCGAAGACATGATCTACGAACAAAAAAGAAATCAAATTTTTTAAGGACTGAGAATTGGGTTGGAAGGAAAGCAGAAGGAAAAGAAGGGGGAAATGGAATTTACCGAAAGCGTAAGAGACGCCGGAAATTGGAGTGCCGTGAAGCTTGTGAAGAGAGATTCGGTTATCTTCGACTCTCCAGAAAGTTCCAGAAGAAGTTTCTTGGGAAATCGGAGGTCTTACTCTCACTGCTACGCAGATCTTCTCCATGATTTCTTTTTTTCTTCCTCTTCGTTTTGAACGTTGGGTTGCAGAGCGGAGAGGCGGGATCTTTTTATGCTTTGTGAAAGGGAGGAACTTTCGATTTGAATATTTTGAGTTGACTAGAATACCCTTGAAATGGAGTTTATTATATGACCTTTCTATAGGCCTGGACTGGACCCAATGGGTCTACTGGCCCAACCAATTGGGGCCCATATTTGACATTTTATTAATCTGATTATTTCTCTTTTTTTTTATCAGTAATTATTTCTCATTTTGGTACTTTTCAGTTTTCACAACCAATTATTTAGAAAATATGATAAATGTTTTTTGAAAATTTTTAAATGTTTGGTTATTAGGATACAAGTAAATAATATCTATAGCCCCTAAAATTTGATCAAAATTCTATTTTGGTCTCTATAATATAAAATATTTTGTTTCAATTTTTAAAGTTTGAAAGTCAAACTGATTTAATACTTATAATTTGAAAAGTTCTATTTTCAGCCCTATAGTTTTAAAATCAAATTATTTTTGTCCCTTAATTTTTATACTTTAATTATTTTTTTATAACTTTTTAAATATAATATATATCTTTAAGATATAATAAATAAATTTCAATTAAAATTAGTATCCTAATATTAAAAATATACAGTAAATTGATAAAAAAATTAATAAAATACTAATAGAATGATAAAAATGGTTTAACTTTTAAATTGTAGAGATAAAAAGAAAACGTTTTAAACTTTAATAATCAAAATAGAATTCAGGTTAAACTTTAGGGACCAAGGATGCTATTTACTCTTAATATACCCCACCAAAATTTTTGTTTGAAAATATTAAAAAATTAATAAAATTGCTATTATCAAAAAATAGGGAACGATTTGACATATGAAAGTATTTGTGTTCCAATTTTGCATTATTTTTTCTTTGTATAGAGCGTATCATTGTGAATAAAAAAATACGTGCCAGATTTGTTAGGTTAGTAAGAATTGAGAAAAAAAAAAAAAGAGAATATCCAAATAATACAGCATCCCAAGAAAATTAGAACAATTATATTTTAGAAAGAAAAGCCGTGTCTTTTTCTTAACAGCCACAGGCCCAATGGTTTGATAAAAATTCAGCTTCAAGGCCCAAATCTAACATTTGAATGGACTTACAATGAGTCCATATAAGGGGTAAATTCGGCCCATCCTAATGCAAGATACCAAAACCCCTATCACTTTTATTTTTTTTATTTTATTCCTAAATTAATTTTTTTTTTCAAATTCTCAAAAAGAAAGGACTTACTATGGAAACCATCAACTAGTTAGTTATATGCCATTAATTTTTTTTTATTTGAGAATTTTACCATTGATATATATAATTTTAATTTATAAAAGTTTTGTAATAGGAGATACCTAATAAACTTTAATTTAGTTGATGATCACCATACTTTAACCACTCGCTTGAAGAACAATTGCTCAAGCATTTTAGTAATTGTACTTAGTTTGATTGGAAACGCATGGTCTCAATTTGTAACACCTCAAGAAAATCCCTTCTTTTTTTTTTGTAGAAAAGGGAGAAAAAAAAAAACCCCCCTCATTGTGTAAAGTCTATAATTAGTGGAGGAGAAAGAAAGATGAGTTGGACAAATGCTAAAGCATTTTGGTACCATTCATATATATGGTATCACAAATTTGTCGTCCTTATTGCCAAATTCATGCAATTCAGACAATTTATTTATGTTTGTAAGATAATACATGAACCAAACTATATATATGTGTGTGTGTTTCTCAGTCAAAAAGGAGCTACTTGTCATTAACTTTGTGAAACCCTTAGGCTTTTTTCTTGGCCATAGGCCTTCTGAGAACTTGCAAATTAAGAAAAAGACAAGAGATAGAGAGGATTAATTAATTAACATTTCTACATATATGTGTTTTAAACAGCAAAGTTTTGGTTGTGCCCAAAAAAAAAAAAGAATAGCAAAGTTTTGGTATTGCCCAAAAAAAAGGGGGGGAATAGCAAAGTTTTGGTGACGATGATTAAACAGAAAAATTAATTAACCAGAAAGACAGGAACCTATACTTGGCAGCATTTTAGGTCATTTTTATGAATGTAGAAAAGCAATGCAAATATATCCTGGAATTTTGCTTACTGATGGCGAAAGAAGAGTGGTTCTTTCATTATTCGTCAATATTTAAATTTTGTTCATGTACGTCTTAACTTATTTTGGGTGGTTGGATAATCAAATCTTTCTTTTCTTTTTGTGTTTTCTCAAATTTTTTTGTGGGGGCCGTTTATTGGATGGGGGCCACAGATCCAGATTATCCAAAGCCATTCCCTGCACCTGTACAAAAGAGGCCCCATCTCCCTGGGAAATAATTCAGCGGCCTAGGCTAAAATAGGTTTCATGCACACTTTAATTAAAGTTTCATTCATTTATTTAATCTTATAATTGTATAGGACATGCATGCCTTTAACATATGAATTGATTTTTCAAGGGCAAGTGCACATTTGTTAATGACATACTCCCTCTTCCTTATTATCTGACCTCAATAATCGAATGTTTTCGATTAAGAAAGTTAGTTAAGAAATAAAATTCCATACAAATTTTACTTCATTTTTCAAATTTACCCCAAGTCTATTTTATTCTCTCTTCTCTTTATAAGTTAGTTAAGTTAATATACAATTACTGCATTTAATGTTTCTTACAATTGTAAAGAAGGATAAGTTTGAAAATAAAGAATTAATGCTTTATTGAAACAGTGAAAGAACAAATAAAAAGAAATATTAGGTTGGGATCAGATAATAAGAAACAGATGGAGTAATTAATTAATTAATTAATTAGTTTAATTTATTTTAATTATTATGATGGCATGTATAGTCTTTACATCGATCATGATCCAATCTCATCATCATCACTAACAAAAAGCAAAAAATAAAAAAAATAAAGAGAGAAAAGGAGAAGACTACCCGGTTTTCGTTGCCTTTTTGACTCGCATGTGTCCGGTTGGTTCGTTTAAAGTTCCATTTTCTTTTATGGTTGTGGACTTCTCCAAAAGCTTTCTTTATTTGTTTCCTTTATTGTTTTATTATCATTTTTTTTGGAAAACTTAAGTGAGTTTAAACTTTTAACAACTGGAATGTTCGAGAGAGCAATCATATTTTCATGAGGAGATGAGCGAAATTTGTGATAAATTCTCTAATTTTTTGGGTTGTAAAAAGGATATGAGAAGACATAATATCGGGTAATTAAAGACGATCGAAGATAGTAGTAGTAATTATCAACTTTTCCTTTCGTCCACCCTGCAAAATAGCTAGCACATGATTTGTTTTTGGAAATTGATGGCACTTTTGCTTTTTGGCATAGTGAAATTCTCACTTGCAAGGACACATTAATCTCAAAGGAAGACGTCTCAGAAATCTTAATGGAGTCAGGTTTTCGATTTGACTAATTTGGAGAGACCTAGAAATTGAAGTTTATTAACTTTTAATCTATTGATTAGTAAGGGAGAAAACAGTGAGCGAGAGGCGGCTTCTCACTAATTACATTTTTGTTTGGGTGGAAATCGCTAATCACTTTATATATATATATATATATACTTCAATTAACTCTATCTTAATTATGGCTAAAAAGGCACTTAGTGAGATCATTGTACTTGCTTACCCTTTTAATCCAGGTTTTAGGGTTAGTTTGTTGGGATTAATTTGTTTTCTAGTGGAGAATTTAACAGACTTTTTCCCCTATTAACTATGTATACAAATTAATTTTTATAATAAATTGATTAACCTTGACATATATATAGATTTGATGGAATATATCTAACCTGATTTTTTTCGCAAAAGAAAGGGATTTCAAACCTTATACATATCTTTTAGGCAAACGACACACGAATCATTGAGCAAAATGCCTATTCATGAATGTATACTTAACACGTTGATGAAAGTAGGACCAAAGTAATAAGCATGAATTATCCTAAAAAAAGAAAAAGTACTAATAAGCACGAATTGAAGTTTTCTCCTTGACCATTTACTCACTTATAATTACCTAATTATTAATGAAAGTCACATCTAAAAGAGTTACGTCGTCAATTTTAATTTGTCATACAATATTATACGATATACATAAGATGAAAAAGTGTTGGCTTGCATCATGCAAAAGCACTAATTTGAGGAATTTGTTTCTCCAGTCCAGACCCCAGAGAGTCCATACAATATACATTTCTTTCGTCATGAAATTCGTGGCAGAAAGTTTGCAGTCCACAGCATCTATTGATCATCTTGTCACGTTGAATTATGGCAGCATTTTTAATTAATTAATTTTTTACCACGAGCAAGAATATTTAATTATGTATTACCTACCAACCTAATTAATTAATTGAGCCACTATACCAACTAAATTTTTGCACATGAATCTTTCTTTCCTCCATTTTTTTTTTCCCTTCTCGAAGGCGAAATCAACTATAACTTCGGTCATATGGACAAGTAATAGTATCTATAAAGCCAATTAGGCAACAAACCGCCCAGGAAAATTAAAACCAACCACACGTGTAGCTTCCTGAGTGCGCTTCATGTTTTTGTCGGTTGCTCCCTTTTGTTTGCAAACGCAAGTTTATAATTGTCAATCAATTTGTTACTATATTCAAATCGATCAATTAATAGTAATTCTTCATTAAAAAGAGACATTAAAGATAAATTAAAGCATCTTCATATTGAATTGACCCATGAATTTAATTATATACAGAAACTTTTACTAAATTCTCCTCATATATAGGTAGCTAGCAAAGACACATGCATGCAAAAGCTGCTAAAAAGAAAAATATCCCTCATATATTATAAATATTTAAAGGATAAAAAAGGCAAAAAAAAAGTAGGACTTCAAAATGCTTTTTACATGATAACAACGTAGGGTTTATCAAAACCCACCACCTTTTTTTGAGCAAGACAGAGGAATTGGCTCTAACTACTATGCTTTGTGTTTTTGATCACATTGGTTTCACTATAAGTTCATTTAATTAGCTAGAGCTAATTTCTTATTGGGATATCATGGGATCATTTTTAGTTTCGAGTTAAAAAGCTTAATAAAATGTAGGCGCTATAATAATTGTGGTGATTGCAGGGCAGTTAAAGTCCAGTATAGATCCAAGAGTTGGGCCCAAAGAGCTTCGGATTCGGATCTTAACTGTTCATTTTCTCGCCATACAACGTGAGTCTGATTCATAGCTACACTTAGCCGGTTCCTAAGCTGCTGGTTCTCTATGTTCAACCGGTTCACTTCGTCCGTTAGGTCCTCCAAGTGCCTCTTTTTTCGCCAACGGGACCGCTTGGCCGACTCCCGGTTCGATATCTTGCGTCTTTGGTTCCTCTCATCTGCCGAATATATCGCTCGGATCGAACCATCTGAACCAGAGTTTGGACTGGCCGGTTGATCATTAGATTGAAGAAAGGACAATAGTTCTTCAAGTTCCTCGGTTGTAAAACCGGTTTCAAGTTGAACCGCTTCTTCGCCAATGAGCATTACGGGAATTAAAGAGAAATAAGGTGAAAACGGTTTAAAGCAAAACAACCCGAATGAGGGTAGAAAAAAAGGCTAAGAGCACAAAAAAAGGGGTTTTAAGTTGACAGTAGGAAGGAAGAGAAGAAGGGGAAAAGGGAAGAATAGAAGAGGAGGGGCAGGGTATTTAAGGAGGGGAGGGAAGGGACATGTGGGGTCCTAAGACAACAAAAGATTTTGGAAGGGAGGTACTTCTCCAAAAAAACAAAGAGGAAAATAAAAAGTTGATTAGTGTTAAAAAGCAATTGTTGATTAAATCACTATACACATTAATCTTTTGATTAATCCTTACAGGTAGTGGGGGGTCATTTTTTTGTGAGAGAGAAATGGTGGGTCATGGGGCCGTGGCAAGATTAGGTTTACCTTAATCACGAAGAATCAAACAAAAACAGATAATAAAAAAAATGCATGACAAAAATGAAAAAGTGAGCGTTTATTAAATATTAGTGAGGCAAAGACGAGAAGTCATGTGGGATACGCAGGGGAGAAAGGTGGCATACTAGGGGTTAGTTTTCCTTTTTAATTTTGAAGAAAAAGGAAAATTTTCAAAGATAAAAAATGTTAAAGAGAAATTAAAGGTGGTGCTAGCTATATAGAGTAGTAGGGGGGGTTGCGTGGATTTAGTCGGTGAGCGGTTGGTAACATGAAAGAGGAACCAAATCTATACTAATTCATAAGAAAATGTCGAATTTGGATTAAGATTTTAATATCAAACAGTTGGAAGACAATATAAAGACAAAGAAGTTTATAGTTTAGTTTCTTAGTTATTACAATGATTGTCGTTGAGCAATGAGCACTGCATGTGGGAGAAAAGACAACATAATAGCAAAACATGTAGGTTTTTTATTTTTCATTTTTTTTTTTGGCTTACCTTATTTACTTTGTTACTTATTTAAGAAAACAGTGGCACTTTTGTGGTGGGGAATTAGAGAATTAGAGAATTAAATTGCATGGCTTTTGTTTGAGGCTACTACTTGATCACTTTTACCCCCAAAACGATCAAAAGCTGTGTTCACTTTGCTTTTGCTGGTTATTGTTTCATGGACTTTAAAAATAATATTCCAGATTCCAGAGTAGTTTTCTTAGTTATGGTGTTCTTGGAAGTTGGAAACGTAAATTATTTTAAGTTTAGATGGGGATCATGGAAGGGTTTTCTCGATTTGGCAGTTAGTTTTTGATTTAAGGTACCCTTCAATCCAAAAAGCCATTAATTAAAGTGGGTTTGAAAGTCTCTAAACTCTATAGTGGAGGCTAACATGCATGCACACAATCCATCCATCTGCTACCATACAATTATGCTCTAGCAGTGGTATATTTCGAGTATTGATTAATAAAATGATTTTGCAGTCTGCTGTTGGAGGAGGTAATTTAACTTTTATAATAATACTGTAATAATTATATTTGATGAATTGAAGAAAGTGAGTTCAACCACAATCGAGAGCCATCCACTTTTCTATAAATTTAACTGCTGTGCTTTGTTAATAAACTTGGAAGTTGCCTTCATGTGGTGCAACTCTGAAACTGATTTTTCAGAGTCAGATGTTTTCCTTTTTCCTGGGCTCCATTTTGTTTCATAGTTGTGGGACTTCTTGTGGTGTACTGTGGTTCCAAACTTCCAGTGAGAAAGAATTCGAGAATCATTATCGAAAGTTTTATTGATGAAAAGTACTAGAGGCTCCATATTACATTCTGGAAATTTTAATTATTAAATTACAAATTTAATTCTCTTTTTTAATTTTTTTTTAATCATTTTCGCATTAAAGACTTGTATCAAGTGATAAGAGATTGTAATTTTCGTGTGATAACTTTGATTTTTCTTTTTCGTACAAAGAGAGATATAAAGTGTTCAAAGGGCCCCAACCAAGATTTTGATAGGATATCGTTGTTTGTTTCAACATGCTTAGCTTGAGCAATCGAAACCAAAAGTAAGTAAATTTTCTTTGGCAACTTGAAGCGTTAATATTACCCACAATTTCCAAAACCGTATACTTTTGGAGTGTAATAATAAGACTAAAAGCAATCTTTTTGAGAGACCTTTTGCCAGTAGTCCAGGGCCATGCGTCCCAAATGTAGAAGCCCTTTGCCATCTTTGAGTATTTACTTCGGGAACAAGCAGGCAAACCCCAGCCCCGAGCCTCTCTGCTCTCCCATCCCATGTGCACACCCCAAAGGCAATTGGAAGGACAGTACCCCCAAAAAGATGAAACCCCCGATGCCCTTTGGTGACTTTATGAGGACTTAGCTCCTAACTAAAAGGAGTCTAAAGAGAAGGTAAGATCAAAAGTAAGATTGCACACCTAAGTTTTTCCAAGCAGATGCCTAGTTGGGGATTGTACTAGTTTTGGCAAAAGTAAATTCAGCAGCATGGAAATTGGAATGGTAAAGTAGCAAAGACAATATTGAAGTGGACTAACGAGAGCCATGTATAGGAGAGCAATAATGGAAAGCACTTGATGAAACATGAAGAAATCACGGGAACTGGCAGTCTATTAAAACTTTTTACGGCTGAATAAGTGTACTGCAAGAAAAAAGAAATCTATGCAAAGGAAAATAGTACAAGATTCCTAAGCACGTAACTATGTTGATAATGTAACATAAAGAAGAGATGAGCATTTACAATTAATAATATACAAGATTTCATCATACAGCCCTAACACTCAATCCAACACCGACACATGTGGAGAGGGAGGGAGGGAGTCTCTTCTCATGATTCCGAAGGTGGAAATTTTTGGACATTCTTTGCAAGTGCACCTCTTGAATGCTTTTTCCTTCTGCAGGTTGCATCTGGTCATCTATTTCACAGATTTCGGTAAGAAGATATACACAAGAATCACAAGTTCACTGGAGGACTTCCCTGAGTTTGGCAATAAGCATAAATATAAGTTAGCACACTCATTGCCATGCAGACAAAAACTAGGGCAGGCAGCATATGTAATTATGGAATAGTGATGTTACCTTGAACAAAAGATCATAAGCAATGTGTTCCCAGGGCAATGTTATAGACATTAAGCCACATTTGAGAGGTATCATCTCTTCATCAGAAGTTGAGGTAGCAGCAGCAGCTGCATAAGCATGCTTTGCTGCTACAGATGCAACAGAAGCTGCTTTACGAACAATTGAGCCAAGTCCAAAGCCCTTTTTTGATGTAACTGGTGAAAAAGGGCCTGAATCCTGCTTGCTTTGATCTGACAAGGTTATAACATCTAGATTAAATCTTTTAACTCCATCCTTAGATGCACCATTCACTTCATATGATCAAAGAACTAGAATCTACTTCATCAAGCTAATCAGTTGCTCATAAGAAGGGAATATAAAGCATAAGAAAGAGAAGGGAAGCAAAGTATTCATATTAATTTCCATAGGTAATGGGATACATATTGTTCACAGTTCAAACAATTGCACAAACTACACTTACAACACATCATCACTACAAATAATTACCATAATCCTCAATATCCTCAATTTTTATCATTGCTTTGAAGTGTTAGATAATGATTGATCCACTGGACATAGGACAATTTGAGCTTGTACACTCATTAAGGTTAAGAAGCATAGGTGATAACCAGTGTTGCAACATATAATCGTACCCAAGAATTGGGAAAATGAGGAGAGAGAGAGAGAGAGAGAGAGAGAGAAGGTGAATGTAAAAAATAAATTACGAAAAAAGAATTTCTTACCAACCTGCAACACCTGAAACAGCTACTTCAACCTCCCCACGTCCTCCAGGACCTTTCATGTAAAGTCTGTCAGTTTTGCCAGAGGAAAGACCAAGTGACAGAAGACTCCCAAATCGTGAACTCCCAGCTGAGCACATGAGAGAAATAATGTGAGATAATAACTGACATGAAGACATTAAGAACAAACTAAAAGTCAAGGATAAAATCCTTACAACACAAGCTTATTCTACATGCTTAGTATCCTTTAAACTAGAGCATGCTTAATCAATGTGAAATCAACTTGAAGTTTACAGATTTAATCAGCTTACTGTTCTACAGCCTTGTACTATTATTATTGTTGTAAATACTGCACTGAAGGCGCCAATGGGTGCTGACCCATTACAAAACTGCATATTATTCCCAAGAATATTTTTGCATATTATTTAAATTCAATTTCTTCATCAACATTCAACAAATAAAAACCCAGTGAAAAATTTATCAGCCGAAACACAATGTTTAGCAGAATTGTGAATAAACAAAAGCATAATCCAATTCTTGGGAAGAGTAATTCCAGGAATATATACCCTCATATGCATCCCGAACCATCTGATAGCTGACAAATCCTGAAAAAAGTGTAAGCTGCAAAACAAAGATCAGCATGTTAGACTGACCTTCCAAGTGCCATTGCACATATGCTAAGCAGCTTTTCATAGAATAAATGTATATAAATATGGAAAATTCAAGCCTCAATCTACTAGAGAGAATTCATGCAAATCAAGTTGTTATTTATAACTTGCATCTTCAAAACTAGTTCATGTTAATAAATTATTCCGATTTGGCAGCATTTAATCACCACAAAAAAGTAAGGGAAAATTTTTTTTCTCATGCATAACTAGCTGTTTCTCATGAATAAAATCATTTTGGCATGCTCAATTCACAAATTTTTGTTTTTGAACAAAAGAGATTCGGTTTATTTGAAAATCATCAAGTGATGTAAAAAATCAAGCAATTCTAAATACCTCCTTAGCAAGAGAAGACTCTGGCATGTTGGATCTAATAATCATACACTATCATAAAGGACCAGAGAGATGACCCAAACCTTACTATTTTTCGTCTTCATAGAATCAGTATTTATTCTCAATGGTAAATTGTTGCTAGAACTGCTATCATTTGTATCCTTTTCACTAGGAAATGCTGCCCCATCAAGTGCATTGAGAAGCACACAGTAGCAATGATCTGTATCTGTCAAGACCTGCATAAGAAGGAGAAAAATGTCAAAGCTACGTATAAGAGGTCCTACAACTAATAATAAACTTCTACTTTTAATAAAATCCTGCAATGCTCTTATAAATAACAAATGGCAAGTTCCAACTTCCAACTTCTCAATAACTCAGTGCTTTTTAAAGTGGGCTGCCAGAGGAAGGCAGTAATACAAGCCAAGTTGAAACCCCCTATACCACTCTAAACTTATCCTAAGGCAACATGAGCAGTATCTAGTTTACTTAGTTGGAAATTTTATTAGGGAAAGACTAATTTGAAAATAAAATATTTAATCCAGATATCATGTGCATTTATGCAACAAAATAATCAGAAACACCCCGGAGCATAAACTTTAGGAACAGAAAGAAAGAACTTACCACTGAATCAAAAGTGGAGTCAAAATCATCTATTGCGAAAGAGATATCTGGATAGGCAGCTGTTGTCTCTACTTCCTAGATCCATGTTAGTGAGAAGATGTCATGAAATTGAAGACAAGCTCAAAATCACCACAATTTAATGAAAATAGAAAGGCTTGCCTTTTTTGAGTCCAAATGAAAATTTACTCGGCTAGGAGAAGCATAAACAGTCTTCACAACCTGCAGGATAGCAGAATGAGACTTAATGATTAGATAACACAGCATCCAAAGATTGGTGTGGACATTGAGGAGTCCTTGCAAGAGACAGTATCTGATTTACACCTCCACCCACCCCAAAAAGAAAAAAAAAATATTCAAGTTCTTCGCATGCAAAATTTAGATGCAGTAACCCCATTTTCATACCATTTAAATTCATTAGCAGTCTTTAATAACAAGATGGATGAATACAGCAACGATTAGATGTTTTATTTTTCACTTTGCAGCAACAAATTTGAGCAGATTTTCTCCAGCATGTGTGATATTAATTTCAAGAATATGAACAATTCCAAGAAGTTCAAAGCATAGATATGTCCTCCTTAAAGGTTAATGACTCCTAAGCTACACGAAGATAGGAATTACCTTGTAGATAGGAGACAATGGTGTATCCGCTGCTTGATGATTTCTAAGGGCTTGGTGACTGGGAAAGTGGGGGAAAATTAGATTTAGTCATAATCTAACATGCTGAAGCAAATAATAAAGGAAAAAAAATTCCTTAAGCATCAAATAAATATCTTTTTGTTTCTTAAATTTCAACATTCAAATCCCAACACAGACAACTTAGTCCACCAAAGGGTTTTAAGGAGGAAATAGATAACCTATATCCAGTAATAAGAAACAAAATATACCATTTAACTTTAGGAAACTATCAAGTACCAACCATCAGCATTCAGATGGTAAGAACATGAAACTGATATACAGTAAAACAATGAAAATATGCATCACATTTTAGATAAGACACCACACAAGGACGGGAAGAAGTTACCTGCAAATTGCTATGGTTACAGAGTAGGATGTATGTGCGATCATGTTCAAGTAAAACGAGCGCCTCCAATCGACCTCTGATAAACTCTCACCGACTAACTTATCCAACTAGTTCACAACATTAAAGGCAATTAGATACTAACATGAATGGAAGACACGCCACAACTGTCACCCTACAGCATTCTGACAAGAAGCTTAAAAAACCACAGAAAGGAAACAGAATCAACTTAAACAAGAAAGCTGAAGCCAAATTCAAGTTGGTTTTGACTTTTATTTTCATTTTTTACCTCAGGTGCCCACCTGCGTACAAAGTAAGGAGCAAGGCCTTCGTGGGTATCATTAAAACCATGTATCCTCTATAGCAGCAGAAACCGAAACAATTAGCTTAATTTCAAAAGTTTTTTTTTTTCTTAAATTGTGATAAAAAGAAGTGATGCTGATTCCATACCCATTTTCTCACAAAAAATATGAGGTCATCATCTTGGCGTCCTCTGGATTCCTTACCCTGAACGAAAAACAAATCGAAGACGTCGTGCCAAAACTGGCCGTCCATTTCAACATCGGAAGCATCCTGCTCGTCCACCGTCGTTTTCCCCAATAAACTCGAGTGCTTTCTAACCATGCTTAGTAACTCGAACCTACCGCCACAAACATTTACAAATTCAAAAAGTTGACAATAAAAAAAATTAATAAGAAATAAAACCCTAATTTTGAATGTGTTTACCTGGAAGGAGTTTCGTCTCCAATATGGAGCATGGCTTCGGTTTCTTTTTAACTTTTCCCTCTCTGGCGGTTGACGAGATGTAGTTCCTTTTGACTGAATTTCAATTTAATGTGCCGTTAAATGAACTGCTTTTGTTTCCTTTCGGTTATGATTTGGCCGACAGATTGGGGATTTTTTCTTTTTTGCCGCAACAGATAGGGGATTTTGGGGCGAAGCTTTGAAGGTTAGTTAGAAAACTGGCGCGAGGTTGATCTGAGTTGACGCGTATCAGTACCTTGCCAGTTACGTGCTGAGAATCTAAGGAGACGTTTCGTTCGGATAATGTAACATTATATGCAGGAATGTGCACTAAGTATAAGTCATTCTCTCATTTGGTTCGTCTAATAAATGTGTCAGAAGCGTGTTATTGCCACGTCATTATCATATTAATAAATATTAGTAAGAATGTGTATGGGAATATCGTTATCATCTCTTTTTAGGTAATGTAATATTTTTATCTTTTTTTTTTATATCTTCATATTTTATCCTTATATTTTTTTTATATGTTACCCTTTATTTGATTTCAAAATAACAAAAAAAAATAAAGTCTAAAATAATCCTTTAACTAAATAAATAAATTAGAATCCCCATAAATTAGCTTTTATTTTTTTAAAGAAAAATAACCCTTTACATACAAGTTTCAAACAAAGAAATTGTAATAATTAATTAAATAAATAATTTAAAATTTTAAAATAAATTTAATTGAAAAATTAGATAACTAGATAACACATATATGTATGACTTAAGCTAATATGTGTGTTAATTTAATATATTTAGTTCTAGAAAGATTTTGTATAAGTGAGGATAACATAATAAAATATTTTTTCGATAAGTCATATTTCCTTCCAACCAAATATAACAATCTTATATTCCATCTATTACAATCAAATAGAAAATGCACATATCATCAGGTAATCAAATTGTCAGATAATGATATGGTAATTTTATTTCTACAGATAATGTTACATTATCTAAGCCAAACGCACCTTAAAGGAGAAAAAATAAATAAATTGAAATAACGGTAAGCTTTGGTGCGCTTCAGAGGAGTTAGACGGTGTCGTTTCCTGCGTAATATATACATACACCAGCGGAACTTTCCTGGGCCCTTTAATATAAACAGATCAGTATAGTGGATTTTGGGCCTGAACGGACTATTAAACTTCAGTCCATAAATCTAGTCCGGTACTATTTTTTTGGGGTATAATCTTGGCATTATCGGTCCAAAATTAATTCTTTTCAAAATAGAAAAAAAAATAGTTTTTAAGGAATAAAACTTGCATCTTCATCATTATCGGTGCAAAATTAATTCTTTTCAAAATAAAAAAATTAAACCTAAAATATTTCTAACAAGTACGTTTTTTAAGGAATTGAACTTGTCTCTTGATTATTAACGTCGTAGAAACTAGAAACCTCCCCAGTATATTTTCTAAGCAATGGCTCTTATATTTTGACTAGAGACTGAATAGATAGCACGCATAACTAAAATGATTGCTAATCAAGAAGAATCAAGTTAAAGCTTAAAGGTTAACAAGTAACAACGATTAGGGAACAAGTCTTGGTGTGGTGTGAATTGTGATATGACCCTTCACCGTGAAAAAAGAAAGATTATTTAAGTAAAATTTGCTCAACTTGGTTCTTTTCTTTCCTTTCTTTTTAATGTCAAAAAGGAAAATAGGGCTTTATAAGGGGAATTGGTAGAAATTTTGTGCAATTTGGTGCTAAACAAATCAATCAATCTTTGGATTCCGTGCTTGGGTTAGGAGAAAAGATGAAAGATAAAACAAAAGCAAAAGAGACTTTGTCCAACAATCCAACAAACAATATGATGATATATACACCCAAAATTGCCAACATCCATTCAAAATCATGGACCAAAGTCGTTTTTAATTAGAGCACCAGCTTTACTTCCTGTTTACTTCTTCCTTATTTTTTTCTGCAAAAAATAAATATCAGCTGAGCATGCTCTGTACTGTTCTAGCTGTGTTCATAAAGCTATCATATATTAATCAACTTTTACGGTTAATTTAATCACTATTAATATTAAGTGTTAAATTCTTATAATCATTTACCAGGACTGAAACTTCTGCTCTAAAAACCTCTGATACTAAAATATAGAATTGTTTGGTAAATCAGAAAGATGTCCAGACTCCAGACTGGTTGTGTTCGCGTAAGACTGAGGAATAAGTGGAATTATTTAGAACTTAGAAGAATCAGAACACTCTCATGCTATAATTGGGCGGCATGTGCTGTAGGGAACATCCAACATTATGAATTAATGAACAGTAAAAGAAAATAAAAAATCTCATGTATTCTTCAATGAAATACTAAGAGATAAAAATTTGTCAGTTTCCAGCTTGACCTCATGAATATATATCTATTTTGCGGAAAAAAAAATTCTAAGAAGATTCGGAAATCAGAAATGACATTTTATGCGAAAACATGTTTTGAGAGAATATAAGAAGGAGAAATTTTCTTATTTTCCATTTCATATTCATCACAGATTCAAACAGAAGTAAAAATATTTATATAACTCCTTGCGGTTTTAATTACCGTTTGCCAAATCCTCCCTCAAAAGCCCCATAATCCCATAAAAGCTTTCACAAATCGAAGAAAACCCCCCAGCATGATCAAATTTAACTTACCAAATTAAGTAAATAAACAAAAATATTTGCAACACTTTAATTAGAGTCTTCGAGAAATGCTCTTCCTCCTCCACCTCCTTTCTTCCCTTTCCCTGTCCTCCTCCTACTGGTAGCTGCGCTTCCACCATCATGCCTCACGTGATTCCCGTCACTATGAATCAGCGGCACGTCGTTGGCGTCCTCGCCATCATCCTCCGTGGCTATACGGATGCAGGAACATCTTTCCAGTGATGCAAAGAATGCAGATGCTACACCATTGATGAACCACATGGCAACACCATCAAGCTTTCCGCACCCCGGGGGCGAACCATGGGTGGATGGGGTCCGGACCCTAGGCTCGACGCTGTTTGACCGAAGATTGAAGAAACTAGAGCAGCTTGAGCTGCTGGAGGTTGTGGCTGCCATGGATTTCGGTGATGGAAGAGCTTGGAAGTAGCTAGCGGCCAGACAGAAATGAAAGAGAAAGATAAGAGGTTTGGGTGGTGTCCCTAAAGTTATGTTAGTAAGAATACTTGAATGAATTATGGCTGTTAATTATTATAAGGCTAATTCCAAAACTTGCCCTCACTCTGTTGTAGAATTACAGGTGCGTCCCTTATTGAATGTGAATATGTTATTATGACTGATTCGCGTGGATGTCTTTACTAGCTAGGATGCATGATTGGGACCTCGGAAAAAAAAAAGGTTAATAACTAGTAATACGTGGTAGTCTTATTTTAAATGTTGATTTCTTTCCTTAAAAAATGTTGAACTTTTCAATGGGTAAATTCATTAATTTACTTATGGGAGAGAGTTATATAATCTTTTTTAAGTGTATGTCATTATATGTTTAAAGATATTAATACCTAAATTCTTGTATTTTTTGACAATTCTGATCACTTTTTAAGTAGCTGTCTCCTTTTTTTTTTGAAGAAAATATAACTTTCGTTCATTCAAATGAAATTACATCCATAATACTAAAAAAACTAAAAATTACAAATTTACAATAGATTCAAACTTGTTATCCTGTAGATCTGGATCTTGTTTCTTAACTCGAGCCATCTTGCCGATTATTTTGAATCTCGAACCTTCTTCATGAGTTTCTATCACGTCTATTATTCTTTCGCTTTCACTTCGTGTTTTTTCCAACTGAAGGCTTTTATCAGCAACAAAGAAATGACTAATTCGAAATTCTTTTTAATTGACCCATAAGACATAAAACAAAATCATCATAATCTATGGTTAATAGTCTTAGATCCACTGTAAACTGACACAAAGATAAAGTAAAACCCGACGGACTCAACAAACTAACTAATTGACTCAGCAAACTGACTAACTCAGATAAAACTGAGACTCAAATACCCTAATCAAAAGGTCTAGGACTTACTTAAGAAAAAAGAAAAGAAAATTACGATGAAATATGAAATTAGGCTCCCTCCTTCCCTTTGACAGTAATAGTCAAGAAGGAGGAGGAACAAACGAAAAAGACGAAGAAAACTGTGAAGGAAAAAGGGAGAGAAAGAAAGGAACGGCTAGGGTTTCTCTCACCCAATTCTATTTTAAATAGCTGTCTCCTAATAGTGAGGATATAATTAATTCGATTATTCAGAAGTGTATTTGTTAGAATTTTGATTCGAAAATGATTAGTTTCATGCTAATAAGATTTGGAATATTAAATTTGTAAAAGAAATTGAGATATATATATATATATATACTAGGAAAAATACCCGCGATAACGCTGCGAGTAAAATAATATTGAATATCCAAGTAAAATTATAAATATATATTGCACATATAATATTATTGTTGGAGATGATAATCAATTAAAAAATTGATAATTAATAATAGTGCCAAATAAACCGATAAATATCGCATATATATGATATATCAAAACCTAATAAAGTAAAATACTGGTAAATATCGACGAAACACTTTATTTTGTTTGTGTTTCTTCTTTATAGATTAATTCTTTTATTACTTTATTAATAAGATATGATGTATAACATATGTTAGCAAATATGTAATATTGATCAACATTACTATGCTAGATTTACTTAAGCCAATACATTCATTTAAATATTGAGGAGGTTTTATACTTTCACAGTACAATCAGAATAGTTAAAAGAAAACTAAAAATAATTAATAGGACTCTAAGCATAACATGATATAACATGAAATTAAAAGGAAAAAATCTTTTTAAATTCTCTACTCATGTTACCAACCGTTTATGTTCATAAATATATAAATTTAGAACATATTTAAAATATAAAATAACGTGGATGAGCTAAAAGGATTCATTTGAATTTAAAGGTATAAAAATGATATAATAAAAAAAAGACATAAATGAATGAAAAAAAAATAAATGAAGCAAAAAAGATAACTAAAAAGATATGAAAGATTGAAAAAAAATATATAATTAATGAAGAGAGAAAAAGTTATGATAGAATATTAAATGAATTTGGTATAATTGTTTTTAAAAATATTAAAAACAAAAAATAGAGAAAAAATTTATATAATGACATGTGGATGTGTTGAGATGAGTTCTTTAGGGATAGAAATAAAAGTATATATATAGATGTATAGATTATTACCTCCTACAATTAAATAAATAATGAAAAGAAAAGGGGGAATGATGGTATGATCTCATTTTACTTTTACAATTTTATAAAATCATGTCATATAGAGTGTTTGATGAATAAATAACGAAAATGCATGAAATTAGATATATACTATATATATAGTATATGCAACTCAGTGAGTTAATAAAATGCTTTTATTCAAAAGAAAAAAAGATAGTATATGTAAGGGGGGAAAGGTGAAAACGTGAGATAGGGTCCTATGTCATATCAAAATAAATGTGTCTAAACTATTCCAAATCATGGCCATGTTGGCTGTTGCAAAAGTTGAAATTAGAGGAAAAACAAAAGCGAACAAAACATTACCCGGGACGTTTGGTTCGGGATTATCTTACATAACCCTAGTAATTTATATATTAAAATAAAACATTATTTCCTTTAGTTTTTAGTAATCACATTACCAAGGTAATATAAGATTACTGACACGTCAGCTTTTGGTGCACATTATCATGAATCTCATAACCTCCAAATTCTTAGATAATATAAGATTACCAGGTTATGTTAAATTTTTTTTATTTTATCTTTAGTATTTTGCCCTTTTGGACCCTAATAACCTTATATAATTGATAAATTACAATTTTTAAGCATAATTTATTTTGATTAAGAAACGTAATTAAACTTAACTAATTATATAATTATTAAATTATTAATTATATGTTAGTTTAATTAAACTAAAAGCACGATTAAACTTAACTTATATAATCATTAAATTAATTATATAATATTTTACTAAGTTTACTACTTAAACAATTTTTATGCTAGTCATGTTTTATTATCAAACTTAACAAAATTACAACAATTGTATAAAACATTGAACAAATAAGAAATAAACTTGAGTGTTATATTGAGGGTTTTCTAGTAAACTATCCATTTTAATAGAAAATATATCCCCAACCAAACAGCTTAATCTTATATTCTGGGAATCTCAATCAAACAGAAATTATACACATTCCGGGAATATGCATTATGTTATGTTATAACCTGGTAATCACATAATTCTGGTAATCTAAGATACTTTGAACCAAACGCCCCCTTAAGGCTTAGGGTATATTTATTACATTGGATTTGATTAGATAAGATGATAAGAAAAATTTATATGTAATTTGTAATGTGATTTTATATAATTGACATAGATTTGTATTATGAAGAAAATTATTTATATGATAACTTAATTCTCTAAAAATTGATATGATTGACTGGTTTTATAAATAATCTTTCCCATAATATAAATATTTATTAATACTATAAAATCACACTATAAATCATATATAATTTTTTGACAACAAATTGAAACCTCAAATCATCATCCGAATGTATATAAAGAGAGAGAGAGGGCCCGATCCCTGCTATAGCTCCCTTCATGCCCACTGACGGTTAATGTGTGTCCCCAGGCCGACATATGCTCCACAACCACTTTTCGTTTCACATTACCACTTCTTAATTCGTTTATTAACTTCATCTATATCTATATAGCCATGCCCGTATATATTTCCTTTTCCTTTTACCTTTGCCAATTTTAATAGATATAGTGGTAGCTATGATGATTTCTATAGTCAGAAACCAGAAATTAGATATCTTGTCATAGGTCATGGGCACTTATAGCTATAAATAATATTCTCTGAGCTATCTTTATATTATATCCATAAATTTTCTAAAAATATATACAATAGTTAGAAGTGGGTCAAGAGATTCTTTGCAAAATTCAGAACTAATCATTTGGAATTCGGCACCAAATCGATCGATTCATACTATACAAAGTATGAAGTCCTTTTTGGAGCATAAAGAAACTGTAGTTGATCATGCTTACGAGTATTTTATCATGTCTAAGGATTTTGAATCTTAAGTCTTTAGTTTTTAGGGAAAAAAGAAAATGATGTTTTCATATTGAAGAATTAAAGTAGGTGTTGGATCTCATTCAAGCTTTTAGTAAGTGAAGAAAGAAGGTGAGATTTTGCTATTGCTCACCTTGACTGTGTTGTAAACTTGTAATGCATCCAAACGCGCGCCGTAGAAACGAATTTTTCTGCTTTTCAGATGGCCCTTCACACCTATGTGATCTTCAACATTAATAAATCCAAAAGGATCTTTAATTTGCAAGTCATTCTAATTACACTGTATATAATTAATAATTATAATAATCTTAATTACCATGTTCTCTTAATGAAATAATTAATAAATCTTACTTTACATAGTCATCTTATTTTATCAAGAAAAAGAAAATGATACTAAAAGTTTGGATTAATGGAGTGATGTTCATAATAAACAAATTTATTTACAGTTCTTTGAGATTAATTAATGTTTGAGGGTAAAATTGACAAAGGATGAAACAGTATATATATATATATATACGAAAAGCAATAACAAAAGGCGTATAATTATACAGTATGTACATCCCAATACATTTCATGATTGTAGTATAAACTAAATAATACGAATATATAAAAAGAATATAATGAAAAGATAATTAATTATTATACCCCAAAAAAAGAGAAAAGATAACTAATTAACACCAAAAAAAGATAATTAATTAATATTGGCATAAGGCTAAGAAAATTAATTATTAATTAATTAATTTAATGAGGATAATGATGAGAGCCGAAGGTGAAAGTGCGTCTAATCATAGGGTTACCAACTTGGCTGACCCCATCTTTATCTTAACCTATCCAACCATGGACAAATCTACTTTGGGTTATAAGGAGGACTCGATCGAGACTCTGATATAATTGAATTGTAAGTATATTATCTTTTGGAGCAGGAAAATACTTTAAAGCCTTGTAATGGTCGTAGCTGTTATATCAGAATTAATTGATGAGCAACAGGTGTTCGACAAAATTTATTATGTAGAATAGTGGAAGAACGTGCTTTTGTGTGCTGCAGCCTGCATGAATCGACACAGAGAGCGACATTTTTTTTTACTTTCTGAATATTGTATAGTATATATAAGGGTATGGCAGTCGGTGTAATTAGCTTCTTTCTTGAAGAGTTGATGGTGATATTGTATTTGTAAATGGAATTATGAATGGAAAAGATAGTAATTAAGGAGATAGATACGTGAAGTAGAAAGGGATGGATTGAATTGGAATGTTGTATAGAATATGAACTTGAATGATCATTGTTGATTTAATTGGGGGGTTGACGTATAATTATTTTACCAATTGAAATTAGATAAGAAGGTGATTATTTCGATGGATATATGTTAAGTAAAGTTTATAGTTTGAATTTTGTAAGTATAAAAAAAATACATTTATAAGAGTTTTTACCTCTTATATCTTAAGTAAAGTCTTGAATTTTATCTTTTTAAAATCTGTCGTGATTTGACTTTGAATTAGTTAAGGGCTCATTTGGTATCGTTGCCATTTCTTATTTTTTGTTGCTATTTTCATGTTTGAAAAATAAAACAGGGGTGAAAACATATTTGACATGATGTTTTCGTTTTTAAAAATTTTGGAAACTGACTTAATGTTTTAAAAAAAGTGAAATTAGAAATTTTATATTTTTAAACGTTTCAAAACACTTTCATAACACATGTGAATAATAACTTTTTAATGATATCCTTAATTCCTAACTAACACATGTATACCTAATTAACACATGTTTAAGTTTTTTTTAATATATTTTCATAAAAAAAAACAATAAAATTATTTATCCAAACATATTTTTGTTTTTTTTAAATTGACAACGCGACAAAAAAAAATTAAAGAAAAACAGAAACGATAACTAAGATTTAATATGATTATGGGATGGTTTTATATCAGAAAAAAAAAAGGAGGAAAAGGGTGAAAAGGTAATTAGGTGAATTGCCAAACGAGCTCATCATCAATCACAATGAATGGGTTATGCCTCTCAGGCCTCAGGCATCAGGCGAAGCCCATTGTACAAGGATAGTGTGGCCTTGAGCCACCTTGATATTGGGTTCGGACTTTCGATTCCCAGCTGCAAAGGATCAGCAGCCCAGCTCACTTCGCAACTTGGCTTGGCAAGCCTCATCAAAATCCATTGTACTATCTGGTCCCCTACTCTACAAAAGAACCGTCATAAATGTGATATTCGTACGCCCAAAAAGAGCTGACAAATTTAGAATAGTCAAAATAGGTAACGTTTTCAATGGCTCCAAACGAGGACGGCAGCCGCTTCGTCATGATCATTCAAGACGCATACGAGGATCTCACGCAGGTCTCGCCTGGATTACAACAGATTTCCAGCAGCTAATGCACTGATTACAAAAGTACAGAAAATGCAAAATCCCCACTCCCAGATTCCTTTCTTTTCAAAGCAGATCAAATCACACAAGAACCTAACATATGAGGAAAATTTTTTTACGTATTCCATTAAATGCTCTTTATGGCACTTGGTTATTTCTATTCAACCGCAATATATATTGAGGTGAAATGAAATATTATGGTCATTTGCTGTAGTTGAGTCTTAAATGCCAAATCCTATCTGGTGAGGTCAAGTGTAACAAGCAATTAAGCCTATCCACGTGTCTGAAAATAACTGTTTGGAGGGGGTGTTAGATTGACATTTTAATCATATGACCATTGGCCAAAAGTCCACCCAAATTCAACCCCACCTAATCACATTGTATCTTTCTCTCCTCTGCTGTCTCTCTATAAATCGAACCTTTTTGTACCTTCAACCACTACATCCCTGAAAATTCTCTCCCTGAAAGCCAAAAAGAGAAAAAAAAAATGTCTAAGCTCTGCACCCTTCTGATTGCTGCCTTTCTCTTCAATTTTATGCTAAGTCATGCTGCTCGACCAGAGCCTACTTTACCCTTAACCCAACCCAAGGTATGTCTCATGTCTTTCCCTTTCTGTTCTTTTCTCTAATCACCTTTCCTTTAGTTGTCTTTGTGTTCTTAAATGACAGATTTGGTTTACAGGGTTTGTGATATATTTATGAGTACTGACAAGGTTTTCTTCTTGTGGTTCATGCAGGAAGTTGAGGCAGAGAAAGTTGATATTGATGAGAACTGTGAAGGAGTCGGCACAGAGGAGTGCTTGATGAGGAGAACCCTTGCTGCTCACTTGGACTATATTTACACTCAGAAGCACAAGCCATGAAAGTTGATCAATTGTTGTAGGAAAAAGTTAAATAACTGCTGAGTTACACAGCATCGAAGAGCCATGAATAAAATATATATTTCTCTATTCATGTTTGCATGATTTGTATAGATGGTTTAGTTGAGGACGTTTTACTTTCAGCAATGATCAAGATTTCTAATGGATAATCACAAAAGAATTATTCAATATCTTTTGCTTATTTTCATGTCGGCGGTATTTGTACTCTGCTTTAACCTGCAGCATTTGTGAGCCCCATTTGAGCCGCTTATTACCAAATGCCACCTTACCAAGCAAGTTTGAAAATTATTCTTTAACAAACACACGCACAGTACAGACGCACAGAAAGCCAAATTGCCAATGAAGATTCTGATAAGTGGGAGACTGAGACAGGGGAAAATGCCTACTCTATGATCTTGGTCAAAAACAGTCATTTAAAGCAATTGAGATTCTCTTAAAATATTAGGACAATTTGCCCCACAATTCACACATGGTAGCATATTAATTTTCCAGCCAATTCCAACAAACCAGATAAGTGTAAACGGGCAGCAGTAGGGTCAAACACGGCTATGACAAAAACTTGTCACCCTTCAAAGGTCTGTTACAGAAGAGTATCCTTTAGTTCTTTGAAAAAAATGTATGCTTTTGTTCTTTGAAAAATGATCATTTCTCATGATGGAACCGAATCTGTTTTGGAATAAGATAATGTGGAAATGCATGGTTTAACAACCATCCATCACATGGACGAAGAAATTCCCAGCTTTTTGCAACTCTTATAAAATGGCAACAAGGTTACGGCCTCTGTTGTTTCTATCAGACACTTACTCTTGGACTTTTTTGTGTAGATTAACGGGTCCAATTTGTATTTGAATATATCTAAACTCTAAAGTCTTACTACAACCAAGGTCATAATTTATTTGATAAGTTGTTGCTATGGAAGATGTTTATACCCCAATTTACAAAATAGGGTCAGGGGTTGGAATGACAAATGGGCCGTAAATATATATCAGTGGGCTATGCATTAATTAGATTGGTTTTGAAGTCAGCGGTGATAATTAAGGCCGCGACAATTATGGGGATGAAAAATTAAGCAATAGATCGGCCAGCAATCAATCGAAGTTTTAAAATAGGAATATTTGAATTAAAGGCGGCAAAATTACAGGACCTTAATGTTAGCCTGAGCATAGCTATAAAAAGCGTCAACCTTAAGGATACAGACATGAAGAACTCTCTAGACAACACAGACAAATTTTTGTCAAGTATGGCTTCACACCCTACGATTTCTTGATCAATTTCCCCTTTTTGTTCTAAGAGCCTGTTTGGTACTTTTCTTAGAAAAACTTTCTAGGGAGAGTGATTCCATAGAGAGTGTTTCTAAGGAATAACTTTCCATGGCAAAATAAATTGACATATTTGGTTGATGATAGAAAGTTATAAATAAATTCCATGAAAAGTTGTTTGACACATTTTGTTACAAACTTTTCATATAAAATTTTGTTTATTGTCTGATATACCCTTACCATTGTTTAACCATTTTTTGCTAGGTGATTAAATAGGGTCATTTTTGAAATTTTGTTATTTTAACACTTTCTCTCATACTAGAGAACTCACTTTTTCAAACCCCTAGAATCACTTTCCTTAGTACGAGGGAAAGTAATTCTAAAAGGATCACAACTTTCTCTAGTTTTAAAACATACCAAACCATGGCATAACTTTCCATGGCAAAATAAATTGACATATTTGGTTGATGATAGAAAGTTATAATTAAATTCTATGAAAAGTTGTTTGACACATTTTGTTACTTTAAACTTTTCATAGAAAATTTTGTTTATTGTCTGATATACCCTTACCATTGTTTAACCATTTTTTGCTAGGTGATTAAATAGGGTCATTTTTGAAATTTTGTTATTTTAACATTTTCTCTCATACTAGGGAATTCACTTTTTCAAACCCCTAGAATCACTTTCTTAGTATGAGGGAAAGTAATTCTAAAAGGATAACAACTTTCTCTAGTTTTAAAACATACCAAACCATAGAAAGTGATTCCATCACTTTACTTTCCAAGAAAAGTAGATTAAAATCCTCATACTAAATGGGCTCTAAGTCTAGACTTCCTTTTGATATTCTTGTAGTTATTTCCCTTTGACTTCAGTGATTAAGTTGTTATTTTATTTTGTTTTGGCAATCGGCCGAGGTTAGTCTCCTAAGTTCAATAAAAGTTTCTTCCAACAAGGGCCCTCTTCAATCATAGTAAAAAAATACCTAGTAGATTCAATGTATTAAACAGTCAGTCTGTGACTTTGAATCAGGACCTACACATTTTTTTACTTTTGTTGTTTTCATTACAAAACAACGGACACACCTTTCAACAGCAAATTGGTCAAAGAGATTTTGGTGCAACAGAAGAATTTGCTTTTCATTTTAATAATTTGACGAGGTGGGAAGACTAAAGATGAAAGTACAGTCTACTGGTCCGGCCAAGAAGCAAATTAAAGTTTCAGAACGGAGATCATGGCACTGGTTGACAATGACCTCCAAAGTCAGCTGACCCGATTAATGGCAGGCAGGGTAGCACTTGGGAAACTTCCCACTAGGAGCCCACTATCCCGAATACACAGTTTCAGGCTCAAAAAGTTTCAGCATCTGAGATATCTATGGCACAGGTAGAGGACGAAGAATCATTACTGCTTTTGAATGATTCCACTTCTCAGAATCAGCAATATTGGATGTGTCCCAATCAGACAATTTCCAAGTTCATCCCTATCAAATTCGGAAAACTACATCGCTGTAAACTGTAAAGCCGAAGACAACATTTTATCAAAATATTTTGCTATCCATGAAGCAGAGTTTAGCTGAGAATGAAACTAGTTTCTTGCTCCCTCCTAGATTAGCTAGGCTCTATGTATATGCACAGAGACTTGCTTCAATAAAGAAACATACATATTGAAACAGCATATTATGCTAGGAGGTGCATAAATCCCGTCCTTTCTTCATGGGGTCTCCATGTTATGATTGGTCTTTCTGTCACATTTCCTGATTAAGCTTTGAACAATCCCTTGGTTTTCCCAGATTTGAAGGATTGTGTCTACCAAAATCCACTCATTCTATAAAATCATATCACAGATCAAGAAAACATTTCTTAGCAGGAACTTTATGCTTCTCTGGATAAACTACCTTCCAAGACTACTGCAGAGAAATCACAATTCAAAATGTGCTATGTGATGCAGAACGATGCACATTGTTCTTAACAATGGCCAAAAAATTGACACAAAACAGTAGAATCCTTAATCCCAAAGCAAGTTACTGTGAATATTCCACGTTTATTTGGTTTCTAAATCACTAAGACAATTCACCTCTTACAGGGATTGAATTTTGCAGCACAACAATACAACTAATTCTGGTACACAACAGTGAGATATTGGGTACACAATTGATTAATAATTCTAATAAATGTGGAGGAAGCTAATGTTTCCCAAGACCAAAATCAATAGGAATAAAAATTAACCACATGGAACCTTGTTATACATTTAATTTGCAAGAGAGAGATATATACATACAAGGCCTTCTGATATAAGCAACTTCAGTAAGATTTCATTGTATTTCCATGAAAAGACAGAACAAACTCATTTAAGCAGCCAAGAGAACCCTGCTACCACCCAGGATATGTAAGTAAAGAGCAAGACAAATGGTGACGATAACAGAAGACTTTGCACCAACAAATCTGATAACATCCAATCCCCTCTCAACAACCTCCTCATGGAATACATGGATGCTTCTTCTGAAACCCTCTGAAAGCTTCCATAACAGAAACTCCAGCATGGACCTTATTGTTTCAAAGGTCACCCTCCCAGTCACATCAAGCACAAACTTCCTATTGGTGGGAACTGCCAATGTCGACGAGACCTTGTCAACCCACCCACTGTTCTGAATCCCATCAAATGAGCTGCCCACTTTCACCCCATTTAAAGATGCTTCCTTCTCGAAACAACCATCTCTCATTCCACCAGTGTCCTCAGTCTGATCAACAATTGAACAAGTAGAACCTGAACTTGACTTAGAATTCGAGTCTGAACTTGTCAACACTTGATGTGATGTTCTCACCAGCGTTGCCACAGCACCATTACAAACAGAAACCAAAACGTCTCTAACATTGTTTTGATGCTTTGGATTGGTCAGCCCAGCAAAAATTTCATCATAAGTATTAATGTCCATCGTCTTGTCAAGATAAACCGCAACAGCTGTGCTTACAAATCTTTGTATGGAATCAGCTATCAGCCCTTTACACTTATCATTACAAAGCCCATTAACCCATCCGGGCACATCAGATGACCCAACATTCCCACTCAACTCAGTTTCTCCCCCATTTGAGTAAAACCCCAGAACCAAATTCCTAGCAAAGCTACCAACCACAACAGATACAAAACCAGTCCCAGCGTTTGAGAAAACCCTATCCATTACCCTATCAGTAAAGCTGGAATTCCCCAAACCCGTTGCCAGTTCATTCTCACCCCCTGATTCTAACCTATACCCTCTCAAAACCCCAACTGTTAAAGCCTCAGTAACCCTAATTAAAGATTGGGAAAATTCCTCTGATCTCAGAATCTTTGAAATTTGTCTCAAACTGTTAGGAACTTGATCAGAATCAGACCGCAAAAACTCCTTCAAGTCCTTGGAGACAACATTAATGGTCTCCGCAGATTCGGAGACCATTTCAGCTAATGAAATTAGGGCTCCAAAAAGCTTCAAAAATCTCTTCCTTTTCTTCACCACAGAGGGTAAATTATACACCTTGTAAACCCCATAACCAGATACTCCACATATAGCTAACAAAATCAGCCATTTTTTCTTCCTTCGTGAAAAAGTCAACGCCTTGTTCACCAATTGTACATCCATTGACCAAAATCGAAACCCTGGAGCTACAAGAATGGGGCCCCAGGGCTGTTCAAATACTAAAAAAAAGAAAAGAACAGAAAATAAATTAACTCCAGAGAAGATTTGTAGTTTGGATAAGGTTTAAAAAATCAAGAAACCTAGGGCTTCGTTTCAAAGTAAAAGCAGATGAGAAAATTTAAGAGCATATATTAATAATGAGGTTACTTGTGTAAATGAAACTGTTTTTTTCTCTTTTTTTTCTTTCCTTTTTATTTGGGTGTTGAACTACGAGAATTCCCTTTCCTTAGAGAAATCAGATTTACAGAAGGATGGTGAGAAGACGAACCTGATTGCAGAAGAGAGAAGATCAAGTTGACAAAAACGACAGAGTGACTGCGTTTTCCTCTCCTTTCAGTTGCTATTTCAGGTCCAGAGAATCTTTCTCTAGCTTGATTTTTCCAAGAACGCGGGGGCGCGGCTCTCTTGGCTCTCGTTTTGTAAAACGACGCCTGCTTCAGCGTTGCGTTCATTGAATTGGTATTATTTGGTCAAATTATATGTTTAGTCCCTCTATTATATGAACAATATAGATTTAGTCTCTCTATTTTAATTTGATCAAATTGAGCCTTTTACTTTTATTTATTGTCAATTTTAATCCAATCACTAACGATATTAAATTTTCACTGTAAACTATATTGATGCGATATTAATTATATTAACGTAGCATTAATTTTGATGACGATTACCTAAAAAATATATTAAAAATTTTTATGTGATTTTTTTGTCGCATTGAATATCTTTTAATAGTGATTATGAAATTTCTCATCAAAAAAATAAAATTAAACATTCAAAATTGAAATAAAAAATAAGCTATCGAGACGAAATATAAATAAAAAAAAGTCACATGAAATTTTTTTATTTTTTTTTAAGTATATGTCATCAAAATCAATGTTATGTCAACATAGTTAATTATGAATATTTAATATCATCAGTGATTGAATTGAAATTAACAATAAATAAAAAGAGAGGGCCTTAATTTGTTAATAAATAAAAATAAATAGACTCAATTTGATTAAATCGAAGTGGAATGACATAATTTATTTTTTTAATATAATAGAGGGACTAATTGTACAATATAACCGTATTATTATTATTATTATTACATTACAAGGATACTAACCTGACTTCATGGCTCACCTTTTGGATACAGATGCTGGGGGTAGGTTTCGTTTCGTAGAGGTTTGACATTTAGCTGGCCCTTACGCTTGTCTCTTGTGAAAGAAAAAAAAAAGAGGAATTATTTATTTGTTTACGAATGAAAAATTGGAAATCACTTTATAATTAAGTTTCCAGGCAAGTGTAGATATCTGGATCATTAATAACCCTCCGCCAAGTAATTAATTACTCGTGACATGCATGCTATTGCTTGCTTGCTTGCCTCATGACAAATTAAAATTACTGCGAAAATATTATAATTTCAATAAATAAATTAAAATAAAAGAGACCTTTTATCTATCGGCCAGTCCATGGTCTCGTTGCAAGCTTTGGACTATAGTTATCACGGTCTGATCGGTTGATCGGTTGAACTAGTCGTGGAGTTGGTCCAATTTAATAATTAGATCAAAGTTACAATTGACTCGATCAAAATTCAGTCAAATAAATTAGATTAAAATATTATAATTTTAATAAATAAATTAAAATAAAAGAGACATTTTATCTATCGGCTGGCCATGGTCTCATTGCAAGCTTTGGACCATAGTTTTCAGAATCGGTGGTCTGATCGATTGAACTGATTATGGAGTCGGTCCGATTTAATAATTAGACCAAAGTTGCAATTGACTCGATCAAAACCCAGTCAAATACGTGTTTTTTTATTAAATCTGTATTAAACTAGTCGGTTCAATTAATGATTGAACCAATTTAACTAAATTTACAAAATTAATGCAATTGTTAAGATTTAAACATTAGATCTAAAGAAAATTAACACTCTTAAACTACTAAGCCAAATGATCTATTTATGTTAATGTATTAAATATTTATACTTTTAACTAGATAATTACTTGTTTTATATTAAAAAATAATATATACATATAAATTAAATCAGCAATTGACCCATTAATCCATTAACCCATTAACCCGACGACCTAGTACCTTCACCGATTCACTCACCGGTCCGATTCTGATACCTATACCTTGGACCTTTATAGCCCATGTTTGGTTCAAAGGGCGGAGTGGAGGTGGAGTAAAGGAAGATAAAGGAGGAGAGGAAAATGAGAGATTTTAAGAAGGAAAGAAAAGTGTTAATTTTATCTTCTTTTTTTTTGTTTGATTGAGAGAGGGGTAAGAAAGAGTTTGATGTGACTTTTTACTAATTTGTCAATTTAATGTGACTTTTTACTACTTGATCCTTATATAAAAAAAATCTTTTATAATGTAATAATTTTTATTTTTTATATATTTTTTAATTTATATATTGTCATGTAGAAATTAATCTTTATAAAAATAAAGTTAAATTTTATTCAACTATAAATTTTTTTTATATGGAATATGTTTTTCTTGTCTTTTTCATATTAAATAAATGAACTTACAACTAATAGGGACAAAAAAATTAGTTTATTGTATAAATATATTTTTAAGTAAAAAAAGTCTAAAAATAAAATAAAACATAAATTGAAAAAAGTTATTGAAATCAGTTAAGGTTAATTTTGAAAGTTAATTAGTTTTATAAGGATAAAATTGGAATAAAATTTGTCACCCCAAAAAATCCCAAATTGGGGTGTGGAGTTTGAGGGGCTTGGAGTGGTTTAGTGTACCTCTGGCCTCCCATGTATTCCCAACCAAACACAACACAACCTTCCCAACTCCTCCATTAACACTTTTCAAACAAAGTTTTAGATTGTTAGAAAATATTGATCCAAAATAGAATAAATAAGAAGAAGAAGAATAAGAAGAAGTTACGGTAGCAAAGCAAAAGAAGAAGGGACACGGCTTCCCAACTCCTCCATTAACCCTTTCCAAACAAAGTTTTAGATTGTTAGAAAATACTGATCCAAAATAGATGGAATAAGAAGAAGAAGAATAAGAAGAAGTTACGGTAGCAAAGCAAAAGAAGAAGGGACACGGCTTTGAGGAGACAAAATTCTTTCTTAAAGGCTATTATGTCTTTAGGATACGACAAAGCCTTTAAGACAATCTCTCCAAAATTAAAGTAGTAAAAATAGTAAGATTAAACACTCTTTATTTAATCGGTGAATATGTATATATTTATTGTTTTACAGACATAAATCTTGGATAACGGTTTATGCTTTTACAGACGTAGTATATGTTGAATAGAAGTTTATTCAAAGTAACTCTCTTTTCTAAAGTAACCTCCTGTTTAGATATAATATTTCATAATTAAATTTAATTATGATTATATTTGTCTTTAACATTCTCAAACTATCCTTCGGTGAGCTTTTTTTTTTCTATAGTTTTTAACTTAATTAAATTTGATCTTTTTGGACATCAATTATATATTACTTTTATTTGATATATATATATATATACACACAATCGGGGGGTGGAAGGGAAGAAAAAAAAGAGAAATATGGAAACAAAAGAGAAAACGTAACTAGCATGATAAAATGAAAAAGATGAAAAAAAAAAATACAGATTCAATACATGCATCCCTCCCTAATAACCCTTCCAGATTCTTCAAAGCCGGTCGGTAAAAAAAAACGTAATTTTTTTACTCAGAATCTTCCCTCCTCTCTCTTCTACCCACCACCATTTTCTATTTTTTTTTCCTCAGCACTACGTGCCAAAAACGACGTCATCTAGGTCACAATATTTTCAAAAAAAAAAGAAACAAAAAGAAGAAGAAAATTGAGCAGCTGACACGTGGCATAGCTCATAGGAGACATTCTTTTTTTTTTTGGGCCAAATCATAGGAGACATTCAAGATCTCCTATTTATAGAATTTTTTTGTATGATTTGTATGATTGTATGATGTATGATGTATGATGTTTGATCAATATTCCATCTATATTTTTATCTTACTCTCTTTGTTTCTATTTATCTATCATTTTCTAGAAGTTTTATTTGTCCCATTTTATCTGTCCTTAATCCAACATTAATTATTAATTTTCATAGTTCTCCTTTTAAATTTCTTGTCCTCTCTCTTAAATGAATATTTTTCTTAAATAAAAGAGAAATCAAAGAGGAAAGAAGATAACGATGAAATAGGAAGGTGAAGGTAAATATATATGAAATTTTACACCTTAATTACTTTTCTTCCAAACGGTTAATGGAGAGAGATAAATAAGGACAGATGAAGTATTTTTGTCCCATAGTAAATCCCCTTTCAACTCTTCTTATCTTGCATGAAGTGGCTTGCTTGCTCGGCTAAATTATAATTTTGTGATAAAGAAATCAATGTTATGTGGAAATCTTCTTTTTGACCTCTAAGTTGAAATTGGTAATTTTAGAGATGGATTATTTGGTAATTTTATCCAAAAAACTTCTTTTTTTCTATTCCTTTTTACATTTATTGAAAAAATAAAATGTGAAAGTTTAATTTTTTTTTCTAATTTAACTTAAACATTGTGTTGGCATTTATTATTTATTTTTTGATTTTATAATTTTCATTTATTTTCTCCCATATATAACTTTATTAATTTTTTAAATTTTATTTAATTATTATTTGTAGAGTCATAGCTGGATATTTTATTAGAATTTTTTGTTTCTCTTTCAACAAATTAATCAAATCATATTTCATATATACTCGCAGCACTAGCGCGAACAAATTGCTAATATATATTTATTAGTCAAAAAAATAAAAATAGATAAGTTTTTGTAAATTGTAGTAATCCAGAGTATACTATTTATTCATGAGTATATAATATTATATTTTCCCATACAAAATTGTTTTAAATTTGCTTCTATTAGTTGATAATCGATCACAGAATATAAAAGTCAAACTTGAGGGTCTCTTAAGCATGTTAATTAATTCATTTTATAATTAGGTGGAATAAAAAAAAAAAAAGAAACCAGATTTCGTATATCATAATTGAATAAGCACATGATCCTTACTGTCAATCAATAAGTATATTATTATACATTAGAAGATACGAGAATCGTATCTCATGACTCATCTTATTACACAACCTTTAACATAAATAAATATTTGGAAAATACTGGATACAAATCTTGTATTCAAGGTCGTAGTCGAACCTCAAGTTCTAAAGAATGGAACTCTCTACTTTTGACAACAATTTTTCTGTACAAATCTTTGTATCACAATTAAAGAAAACTGAGACAAAGTTGTTCTCTTTGCTTCTATTCTCTTTTCAACTCAAACTCCTCGTACATTTTGTACGGACACAGGACATGGTCCTTTCGACCATATGCCGTTTTCCCAGCCTGAAATCACAATATCGTTTCAGTCACACCGGCACAATCAATCAACACAACATCAATCTATAACACTTGATTGGTTCACTCATCATATACAAAGAAGCCCGAGACATCTTCAGCACCCGCAACCATTGCCCCAGCATCCATGATATTGTTGGTGTCTATCATCCCAGCTCGGTTTTACTTCAAACCAGGTCATTTGATTGCGTGTTTGGTCCAACCAGCCGAGCTTACGCCAAGCTGAATCCAACAGGATTTACGTTTTAGAAGTTTCAAATCCTTTGGAAACTATCTTAGATTTTGTGGGGATACTATTATCATCAATATCCTCCAGATCACTGAAAGAAATATCTTCTTCATTCTCCATAGAAATTACAACCGCACCATAACCACCAAAATCAGAATCATCATCTTCTGGCCAATCAATCTCATCCTCTTCCAAATTTGGAATTGAGATTTTAGAGGATGGACCAACCAGACAACCCTCATCCTCAGTGCAAGACACTGGTTTTTCCTCAATTATGGACTTGTCGACGAATGGCATCTCAGAACTTTCAACTGGATGCTTCTCGGTCTCATAATCTGTTGTGATGCTGGATGCAGGTTCAGAAGCATATGTCCTAGGTGACATGGTGTCAAAGGCAAAAAAATTGGACGAGGAAGGAATAAGATCTTCATGCATGATACCAGAGCTGTCTCCTAAGTGGGAAGTGCTTCTTCCATACCAATCAGTGTCTGGCTTTGTTTGCTTTTGTAGCTCCTTCATCCACAATGCTCTGGCTTCCATCACCTGCCAGCAACAGATCAACCACCAAGAGAATTAATCAACAATCTTTCTCTGCGCATAACTTAAGCCCAAAAACTGCCCAACATAGGAACAACGGAAAATCAAGTATACAGGGTATCTCACGAAACTTATGCTTATGGCACACAAATCCTAATTACACTTTGAAAAATCATAATATGACTTCCAAGAGAGAATATGACATGTTACTCTGCTGAGCATATAACAAACTTCAGCTTAAATTCATGAAGAATCCAAGAAAACTAACTCAGTGGACATATTCATAAGCATAATCTCCTTGACAAAGTGGAAAGAATGTTGAAGAAGAGAGGAAATAATGAAACTCATGTCCACCATATTAAGCACATGGATTTGACTCCAAACCATGGAAACGAGCCATAAAAGGTTCCTTGACTTTCCAAAAGCGAATTGCTAAACTCACACAAAAAGTGATGAACTGTAAATATTACCTATTACATATATGGAAATGATAATTGTGAAACCATGGGAGTAAATTAAGTTAAGTACAAATCTAAAAGGTGGATGTCTCACTTGAGGGTTGATGCAAGGGCAGTTTGCCAGAATAAACATCTAGAAAACTCAAAACAAATTTGATATCATTAGTCATCAGGCTCTATGATACTCTTATTTCAAAATTGACTATGTTCAAATCAACAACTCAAGATTAAAGTGTAAAATAAAAAATTGTAACCTGACCCAAGCCAGAAAAAAATAAAACAAGCAAAAAGAAACAGGTAAAATTAAGAAAGGTCAATAAGGGCTCAATATAATAGTACAAATCCCATCACATAATACATTCCAATGAAAGAAAAGTGGAAGAAGCTTCAAATCAACAAGATAAGTGGGGCCTGATGATAATCTTTCTATGGGAAGTAACTGACCTGAGGTGTAGACAGAATCTCTGCATCATTCTTGTTAAGTCTAGAATGCAGAAGAACAAAATATACTTTCCAAAAGTAACTGTCACTCATATGGCAAGGACAAAGTTCAATTCTCAGAGCTGCTAATCTCGGAGAGAGATGTTCAACAGCCATAGCATGCTCTCGTTGGGCTTCTGTCATGTCAAAATCTGAAACAAGGAAACAAAGGCAAAATTCAGAAATCCACAAACTCTGCATTGCCATTATGTGAATCTACACATCATAATTCATAAAAATACAATTAAAATGAACTCACAGAAATTACAACCAAAACTGAAGTCCATAAATCCAAATAAGCTTAGCCAAATAGGCAAAGAAAGAATACATGATGGATGTGTTAGATTGAGCAAGCACAATATAAAGCATTCTTCTGCTCTAAAGTTCAAGCGCAGAGGGTGGGTCTTGATCAAAATTGAAAACATAAAACCAGTTTTCAAACCAATCACTGGATGATAAAAGGTGACATTTATGCAATGGTTCCAACTTAAACATATTGGATCACATCAAGGGCAGGAACTGACACTTAATACATCTACTTTAATAATCATAACCTCCTTTGATTTCTGATCCAACAATGTTAAAGAATTTCAAATAACAGAATTCCTAACTTACATATTTTGCCTAGTAAAAATATGGCAGTATGAATATGGCATTTTTACACAGTAGAGCTTTGGAATTTAGAATTCAAACTAAACAAAATTAGTAACATTTTATTGGTTGAGCTCTAAACAACTGAACTTAATAACAAGTATTCAATGGCAGAAAATGTGAATACAAACAAATCATTATAAATAAACGACCAAATTAAACTACTATGCAACGAGATCAAATTACCATCCAAGTCTTCATCGGGATCAAGAGGGAAATCCAACCACGTTTCAGGATGATGAGCGATGTTCCCCGCAAAAGCCAATACCTCACCCGTTATCCCGACCGCATTGAACTCTTCATCCTCCTCCTCGTTTTCATTTTCCATCTGGATTTCTTCCTCATTTTCCCCCGATCCAAACGGAAAATAACCCGATGCCATCTTTGACAAACTCCCCCCGATCTGAGTAAAATCGTACCTAATCCCCGCAACCGTCGGTAGATCAGACGGATCCTCTTCGTCCCCGGAGAGAGAATGATCCGACGGCTCGGATTGATTCAAATTAGAGAATGATCGATCATTAGCTCGGCGTTTGAATTGCGTAGAAGAACGTAGCGTGAGAGGCGGGGGAAGAGGAGGAGGAGGCGGCGGAGGAGCAAGAAAGGAAGCGACCCCCCAGAGTTGACGTGTTAGGGTTTGTTTAAGTTCGGTTAGGTCCTCTTTGACGCCACGCGATTGGAGTTCCGCCACTTGTTCGGGAGACAATGATTGTTGCTCCGCTTCGGTTTCTTCGTTGGAAATCTTGTCCCTTGGTGGAGCTTTAGGCGATGATTGAGACTCGTGCGTTACGGCGTCGTTTTCTTCATCTAAATACGCTGATTCGTTATCTTCGTCGTCGTCGAGACGAAGGGAACTCGCCAGCGACCGAGCTAACCATGACATCGCTTTTTTTTTTTTTTTTTTCAATTTGTATTTTTACCTTGTTTTGCTTTTTGGATTTTTAGGGGGTGGGAAAGTGATTGATTGAAAGATTTGGGGGTTTAAAAATCGTTGCTTAATTTCTTATTTCTTATATATAAGAGTGTGGCAATCATCTGGTTTTCAGAACACCGTAAGCACGTTTGCAGTTAAGGTTTATGTCCTAAAGCCAAAGGTTATTGCCACGTAAGTAAAAGAGATCTCGTCACTGTTTTTTGTTTACTCCTGTCGTGGATCCTGTTCTTTTTCTGTGAGAGATTGGCCTTTTTTTTTTTTTTTTGAGTTTTGACTTTCCTTTTCCATTTTCAAAAATGGCTCCAAAATCCAAATTTTCTCTTCTACCCAGCCAGATGGACTCAGCTTTTATCTTGGGCCTTGAAACTCAACATGCCGGTGGCCTTTCGACCCACGCTTGAATGGACTAAGACGGGCCATAAATCAAGTTAAACATAAAAATGAAATAAAATATATAATTATAATAAATAAAAAAAATAAAAAAATGGATATATTTTATTTTAGTGGATGGATAGCTTATAGCTAGTACAAAGTCAAGAGTCAAGTCATTATTCAAGGGAAAACTTGATTTGACCAGATATTCTTCTAGGACTAGGATATAGTGCCAAACTGCCAATGCCGCCAAAGGCTTTCCCGCTAGCTCTACATTTTAGGTAGACAAGGTTTACCTCCTTTTTCCCACCTCAAGCACAAATGCCGTTTCTTTTCAATGGCAAAGGGATGTGCGTGTGCATGCATTCGTGACAACAAAAGTGGAGTCCAGGGCCCCCCGCCATCCCCTTGGTAACCTGGAATCTAATCATTCTTGAGTTCTAATGTTTTCTGTACGTATGTTTATGATCTGATCTCCAACTATATATATATATTTTAAAGTATCCTCGAAGTTGAAAGATCCTTCCGAACAGTATGTTTAGCACGTTCATGTTGATTGATGTTAAGGATACTAGGCCAATTGTTCTTGACTGATTTGCTCCATTGAAGATCCAGCTTCCATACTAAAATCTTGGAGTTTAAGGTATGCTAAGTGCAGAGAAACTTCTTTTCAGAAAAAAGGCTCCCCTTCAAAACACTGCATCGAGACTACAGTCTGGTTTGAATGATGAGAAGAGCCCACCAGATTATCTTTGTAAAATGTGAGAAAATGTGGTGGTGACCAACCACTGACCACCTTTTATATTTTGGAGTCTATTGGGAGCTGTCCTAAATTTGGTTACCAATCTTAGAATACAATGGCTTTGGTGAAAGATAGAGAGGCGCAGCAAGCTATGCAAATTGTTCTGAAAAAGACATTTCTACTCAGGCAGATGCAATTACAGATGAGCAATTCAAATTGTTAATTATGTAAAAGGAAACAAATAGGTTGTACATGTTTTATCTGATAACAACCCTGAGGGTTTACAATTTCTACAAAGTTTGAAGACTTAGAACTCACTTTCAACCAAGGTATATATTGTAAGCTCTATCCCACAAAGCCTTACATAGAGGAAGCAAGTCTAGGGATCTCTGAGACAGGGCTACCCTGAAAAAACTAAATACGATTGCAAACGACACAAAATGCCAACAGGAATCCCCTCCTCACATCATTTCCCTCTTATCATCACTGTCCAACACCACACTCAACTGATTATAAGACTTTACAGTTGCATTTCTCTCTTGTGGATTGAAACAACAAAGCAACAGGTGAGACAAACAGATTGAATCACAACCTTGCTGGGAATTATTGACAAATCTTGGTAGAAACTTGAGCTTAGAGACAGTGGATTGGTAAACTAAACAACTTCACCAATAAGCTCAAATCCACGTTATGCTGCTTCTTGAAGTGAAAGAATAATAATACTATAATGGTAATTCTTCAGTATGCACAAGAGAGCAAAGAGTACCTCAGAAACCCAGATTCATCCCGTCTGAGTTCTCCAAAACTGGAAGCTCCTCAGCCCCATTTGTCATGTTGGACAAAGAGGAAAATGACAAAGTTCTGTATATCAAACAGGCTGCTATTTTCCTTCATTGAATCGTCCTTGTAAGTTTACACTTGGAAATAAAGATGGTAGCCGTGTAATTTAGGCTACACAATTTCAATAACTCTGCAGACCGTTGCTTCAACTCAGGATTGCAACCACTCTGTATAACTAGAAGTAGCTTTGCAGCTAGACCTGCATCTAGAGCAAGTGAAGCACATTCCTCAGGTGCAAACTTGCAAATGGCCCAGAGTATCGATAGTGCAAACTGAGTACAGTTTTCTGTAGCTTTCATCAATAGTTTCACCACATTTGGTATGGTATTCGGACAATCTTTCAAAGCCAATCTTCCTTCAGGAATACTTGACAAAAGCTCCAATATATAAAGGGCTAATTCCAAACACTCATTATTCAAACCAGGCATCAGCTCAACCAATTGAGGAACTGCCCCAACATTGACAAAAGAATTCCTAACCGATTCATTAGAACAAATTTTCTTGAGCAAACTCAATCCAGCCAAGACCCCATTTTGGTGCTTCTTATCTCTCACCAACCTCAACAACCCAACTAAAAGACTCAAACTTGCAACATTTTCAGAGGCAAAATCATTCCCTTCCATCAACATTCCAATCAACCTCGTACAGTTGATCTTAGTCTCAATTGTCCCTTCATTTAAAATATCCACTATTAAAGATATTTTAGCAGGCTGCAACAAATCAGACTTGGAATCCAAGCCAAGATTCAAGTTCACAAGAACTCCAATTACCTCTGACCCAACAGCATGAGTTGTGAAAGGACCTAACAAAGATGAAATTAAACCGATACCTCCATTCTCCACAACGGTCTTCTTAGCTGTCCCATGAGCTAGCACCACTTGCCTAAGCTCCTTAAGGGCTTGAACTCTAGCTTGACCCTTAACTTTCTTCAAATTCTCCAAGATCTCCTTGACCCTTCCTTGCACATCGTCCGACCTCTTCTTCATAGCCAAATACTTCTGAGAAAACCAACTATAAATCAGCTGCTGAAGCGTCTTGTTTGGAGTCACCGAGTCATCCCAAAGCTCTTGCATTGTGGTGGGACAAGTGTAATGGCCTAAAGAAAACCATTTAAGAATGTTGGGTCTCTCATAGGTCTGGCCAGTGCAAAGAGTCACCGGGTCTTGCATTGGCTCCAAAGAAATTGGACAGATGAAAACCGTTGGCACATCAATGGACTCAAGCTCTTCGATCATTATCTTCAGATCCAATTTCTCTGAAGCAAAACCAGTGGACATTACCGCACCACCGCCTCCCAAAATGCCATCTTTAACAGCAGTTTCTAGATCTAAAACTTGGCTATCAAGCTTCATGTCAGCTTTTCTTCGAGTAGATGGTTGATACATTGGCATTTTTTAATACCCTTCAGAGAATGCTAGACTACAAGAAGGAGAGAATCTAAGAAAGGCCGCCTTTTTTTCCCAGAGAAAACAAAGGGAGCTAATTTGCAAGAAAACTAGCCTTCAGGAAGACATATCACATCCGGTAAACAAGAAGCGTGCGGGAAAGAAAAAGGAAAAGAAGGAAAGACAGAAAAGAGAAGTAAGAGAAGACTGTGAAGAAGGCAAGAGTTTTGTTTTTATCTCTCTTCCTTTCTCTTTCATTGACAAATCAGAGGCCACAATGCGAATCAAAGGAGACAACTTTTCTTCCCATTCTTTTGCTTTTCATTGTTGTTTGCTTTATCTGATCTCTTTCTCTGGTCAAAAGAGCAGCATCCTCCTTCGTCTTCTTCGCCACTAAATACCGTCATCATCATCAAAGAAATGACGGTAAAAAGAAAATGTAATCTTCTTCCCTAATACCAAAGCTCTTTACTACTGCACGTACTCAAATACCCCTTACTCAACTTCCTCTTCAAGACTCTTCAGGGAAAAAGGGTGAAATCATCACAACCCCAGACGCAGATCAGCTAAAAAAGGAGAAAGAGAAAGCTGTAAAGAACAATCAAAAGTGACCCAAAGACACGAAATTTGTACAGGAGAAAAAAGAAGAGATCTTGGGCATTATTTAGGACATGAAAGAAATGAAATGGAAGAATTCAACAATGCCTAGATATAGAAGTAGAAAGAGAATTTTATTTTTTTTTTAAAAAAGGCCTATCTCCTACACGGTCCTCTCTAACTGCTCTTCTTTTGGGGCAGTGATGAGAAACCCAACAACAAATAAAAAGGAAAAAGAAAAAAATTTTCGAGTTTTGAAGTTTTAAAATGTACTTTTATACTGTATTTCTTGGAAAAATAAAGGTTACCGGCGATTGACCGGCTGCAGGCAGTGATTTTAAGTATTTAAGCCCTCGGTGAGTGCGCACCACACGTGCATTCATTTCTCAAGTTACCCGCTATATCCCATTATTTTCAAAGGATTTTCATTTTGCTTTGAGTTTTGAATTAAAAAAGTTTTTATGAAAAAAAAACTACAGTATTTTATTGAAAGAGTATTACCTTATAATAAATCAAAATCAGTTCGAAAATGATTAATTTTGAGTCAAAATCTAATATATATCCTTAGTTTAAAACCAAAAAAAAGGGACAAAAATTTTGGGGAAGCGATGGCCCAAGGCGAGAAGAGAAGAGGGATAATTTAGAATCTAGGAGACGCAACCTGAGTGTCTCAACTCTGGTGGTCAAAAAAGGGAAAATGCTGGTTGCCCCAATGAGAATAATTACAATTGGGAACCCCACCTCACGTCCTTTTGTTTCCCATCTCCATTAATAATTCACAATAACACCTACAACCTTACTTTACTAATAACTCCATCAAACTATATTAAAATGACATTGTTGTCCCTTCTTTAATTTGCAAGACCACATTAAAATCTTCAAAATTCAAATAACCTTTCAAACTTGTTGAAAGTAGTGTACTACTGTATTCGACTTGAATAGTTGAATTGTTACCTTATCTAAATGTTGTACCATATGACCTCAAGATCCAAATCAGGGGGCCAAGACTTGAAATTCGAGAAAGAATAGGAAATTTGAAATGGAATAGGAATTCACGTTTGGTTGGGTCCACCAAGGAGAAATGGACCCCATAACCAACCTAAGCCTAACAAATTAAAATACCCAATTGAGAAAAATCAACCAAAAGATTTAATCATTTGCCTATTTCCCTATGCAATTGCAATTTGCAAATGCAAGCAAAGCAACATGAGATAGTTACTGTAATAAATTAGTCTAAATGTATAAATTGAAAAAAGAAATGGATAAAATAGAAAGTGGAACAGGGAGCCCCGTGGGGAGGTCGGGCCCAGGGGGAGCGTGCCTCAGTTAAAGTGCCAGCTCGGGTTTTGACCGGTTGCGGTCGATTCGTATGGTTCCCGGATGTTCCCTTTTTGGGTTTTAATTTTTTTTCTCTTTCTAATTTTGGGGGCTTTTCTTCGGTCTTCGTTTGACCGCTTTGATTAGCATCTCCCAATGCATATTGCTTCCGCTCTGTCCATCACGGCACAGACACGTGGCTGTGGGAACCGTGCGTCTCTGGCTTTCTGCCACTTTTGCTCTGTCTTAACTGTTGACTCTGATTAATTTTGTTTATTACCAGTAAGATGTTACTATACTTACTATATACGGACGACCACGACCATTCTCTAAAAATGCAGCTGTTGGGAAATTGAGATTTGACCAAACAAATTAACACTGTAGTAATAATAAGTGCTCATGGGCCGGAGTCGGGCCCAAGGGTCAGGACAACATAGTTTTTGAGGCTAAATCTAAAACAGAGACAGGTATAACGCCCAACTCCGTTCGCCAAGCTTGCTTAGGCTTGTTTGTGAGAGCGACGACATGGGATTGTTAAAATTGAAATAGGAAAATAATTACTGTACAAATAAAAAAAATTATTGTATATATGAAAAAGTTACGAAAGTAATTATTATATAGATAAAAAAAATATATACTTAATAAACAACAATAAAGTTGTATTTAGATTTCTAATCACACCAAACACATAACCACCACTCTACCAAACAGACCCTAATGCTTGTCTTGCTTACTAGCTGATAAACTCGAATCTCAACAAAAAATCAGAATGCTAAATAGAGAAGCAGCATCTAGATGCACATCCAATAGCATTTTTTTTTTTGTATTCAAAGTTTGTGTTGCAGTCCAATTTGGAGACTCAATAATTGTTCACAAGGTGTACATCGGCCTGGGAATTGATTGAGGAAATTACCCCTATTATCTCATCGAGTGCAACCTTATCTTCAAGAATTGAATTATGAGAAATCCCACTGAGCATAACCACTTTAAGTGGTTGGCTCTTCTCGTTAGCCCATAGTGACTCGAGTGCTAACAGGCTTACCAAGTTAACTGTGCCATCTCCATCCCCATAAACTATCTCTGGCCGCTCATCGAACCCTGCTTCACCGTAGAATAGAGTCTCTGGAGTCTTCACGCCCGTCCCAATTATGCATGTAACAGGAACATTAGGTGCTTTTAGCTCTTCATTCAATGGGAGGGTTCGTGATTTATAAGGGATTACCCCTTCTGGAAATCCAATGTCATTCAAGAATTGTGCGATGTCATGAGCAGAATAAGCCTCGGTTTGAGTTTGAACGAGAACTTTGCCGGGGCTAAAGAGTTTAGGAGAAGGCATGAGCCAAAGGTTGCTTTCGGAGCTCCTTTGTTCTCCCCTAACCAGCAATGGATCAACCAGGGGCACTCCGAAAGAATTCCCAGAAGCAAAAGTAAGCATTTCTTGAACCGTGCCACCCCACGGAGCTGAAAGTGTGATGAAGTGCTTGATGAATCTTCGGCGCCAAGAGGGTGAATTTCGGTTAAGAAGTTGGAGTACGTACAGGCCTCCAAGGCTGTGGGAGAGGAGAATCACCGGCTTTCCTCCATTGGAAGCGCTTGCTTTTTCTATCAAATCGTTTAGATCTTGCAAGAACTTAGAGCCTACCTGGGATGGGTGGCCGTCAGGTGCTAACCCATACCGAAAGTCATACGGAGCTCCAAACAAGGTTTCGCCACTGACATAACCAATCTCTTCCATGGACTTTACTAACGGTGCCATGTATGCTGTAAGGTGCCTGCACATGCTGAGATTTCTTTGTCAAACACCCAACAGAGCTTTGTATCCGACAATTACACTGAACAAAAAACTTACTTGAGGTAGGGATCAAGGTAGAGAAGTGACCGAGTAGAACCAAATTCAGGGACCCTGGTTTCGACCCCCGCGGCATTGCGGTAATCATCTAAATCAGGGTCGTAATAAAGCATAATACGCTGAGCAAAACACTTGGTAAATGGAGCTAGTATCACACTGGGGTCAAACCACAGCCTGAACCATCCTTCTTTATCCTTGGAAATTGGGTACCAACGGTTACAAAACAAGCTCAAAGGCCTGTAGTCCGTCGTTAACCGTGCTTCAAGTTGGTTCCCACCGCTCCCTGGTACCAATATTACAGGGTGAAGGTTGGTGATCGCTTTACATAGGCATAGCATCGTGGTAATTTGAACGATAGCTAGCTTGATGCTTAGTCCCTTCATTCTTCTTGTTTCCCTTATCCGTTATTGCTAACTTGCAATCGATCAAGGCAGGGCTGGACGGACAAGTTTTCTGGGGGGACAATTGGCTCGTGGCCTTTACACGTCCCCACGGAATAAGCGGTGGAAACTGTGTCCACGTGCTCCTCAGTGAAACGAACGCGAATTGTTCATGTTACTGATAAAATTGTAAGCTTTGGTTTCATTGTTTGGTTTATTTCGGCACTCGCAGTTTCTGTTTTCATTTTTCTTTTCTTTGTTTTCTTTCCGGAAAATAATGGTTAAATTGTAGTACTACTTGTTAGCGCAAGAAACATTTAATAAGAGTTCTTCAACAACGTTAATTGGAGCGGAGTTGCGGACCCTTGGCATGCTTTATATGGCTTCTTGGGCACACAAAGCCCATATAGGATTTATATTTGAGTTATGTAATGATCTTTTAGCCCGTTTTAGCCCACTGGACTATAGGAGTTAAACAATAGTATGATTGGGGCCCGGCCTTTTTCTAATTCCCTTTTGAAAATACGAAAGAATTGTTTTTCCTTTTACATGAAAGTCCTCATATTTAATTTTAAATGAATATTGAGAAAATGTTATTGTCAATTTGTCATTTGTCAAAGAGGAGGCCTTTTCGGGATTCAATTCAAAAATTGAGAAAATACTGGAATTTGATATTTCCATTCTTCTATTACTATCTTAATTAATGAAAGACCTTGCTATTTAAATTGTCTTTATATATTAGATATGAGAAATCAGAAAAGTGTGTTTGGACTTTACTTTTCTTGTCATTATATTGACAGATAATTGTACACAAGACGTTGGATGCTGGATTTTTCTTGAAAGTCTTTTGGTCACATGTACTTGTCACTATCTCTTATCCTTTACCTTTAATCAATTACTGTATTATATTTATTGGTTGGTTTCAACGGAAAATAATTTTCAAACAAATTGAAAATAAAAAACCAATAGAAATCAATTTTTTATTTATGCATTTTTGGATTAAATTTTAATTTGACGTTTGAATTGAGTCATCATATCTATATCAATAATATATATAAAAATATGAATATTGTAAAATTTTTAAATCATCTAAAATATATTTCTAACATATTTCAAAAATATCATTAGAATTATTGAGTTTAATTAAAATTCTTTATTTATATTTTATTATTTTTTTGAGATATTTACTAAATATTGTGTATGTATTTATTAAATAATAATAATAATTGACCAATTTTATTTTCAACATTATTAACTTACTATTATATTATCCTGAAGAAAATAATTTAATTATTATTCAATTTAATGTAGTCTAATTTAAAGTTTATTCTATAATTTAATTATTATCAATTTTAATGTAGTTTGTTATTTTAAATTTTTCATTATTTTTTATTTTTTGCTATTATTAATAAAATATTGTATCAAGTACGAAATACGTTATAGAGAGACTAGTATATAAGTAAATGGATCAAAAGTAAGACCTCCACACATAACTCATGCCCATTTTTTTGAATTTTTCAAGAAATTATTAGATGGGATTTTTAGAGAGGGTTTTCTTTCGGATCAAGATTTGTAAAAGTTTGAACAATTAATTTCCTTATTTGATAATTTTCATAAAAGATTTTATAAAATCAAAGGCTTGTTATCAAGGGATTTAAGACCTCTCAAATCTACGTTTTAAAATTTATCTAAGTAGGTGTCTTTTTGCAATATTTATTTTTAAATACATATTTTCTCTTTTTTATGTTATTAATAATATCTAAATTTGTTTACAAATCTAATGATATCCTTATTGTATATTTTTTACTCTTAATATCATTTTTCATAGTTAATTTTTTTAATTTCATAAAAAATTATAAATACTCAAAATACAATTCTAAAAATTCTTCATTCAAATAAACAAATTATGAATACAAACCTTTTCAATTAATGAATTCTTAAATGCCTTCATTTTAAAAGTCTTCAAAATTTTTGAAAATCTCTATCAAAACACACACTAAATGAAATCTACAACTTTTTCTAATTTTCTGATTAATGGCAATGAGAAAGGCAAATGATTATTGACTTTTCGTTTTGATCGTTAAACCATTTTGGACACCTAAGCCGAAATGTAAGAGACTGGAGCCTACCACAAAGCAGTTGAAAGATCAGGCGTGACGTGACGTTAATGTTTATCATTTTACAGGTCACTTGTCTTTCTAATTAATCCATCTGGTAATTAAGTGAGTTTAATTCCAATCTAATCAGGAGTTTAATTTCATTGTGAAGAGAAAAACACTCTGTCAAAGATACAAAAAACCCAGAGATTACGAAACAATTTGCTCTCGTTTCTACTAATGTTGCTCACTGTTAATTTACCCAATAATCATTTAAAAAATAGAAAAGATAAATAATTCAACATCCAATGGAGCAGACGAGGCTTGTGGAAGGATATGTAGAGTGTGGGCACCGGCGCCAACAGACTATTAATTTGGTTTACTTCTTCGTCAAAAGCATGGACGACGAAACTCAAAACCATTTAAAATTATTTGGGCATTAATTTGGAACATTTTCGATGGCTTGGCGGTCGAAATTCTTCGCTGAGTAAGATTCAATGCTTTAAATCAAAGCTGTGATATATATTTTTCTTTTAACCGGGGACAGGTTGGGAAAATAACGAAAGAAACTAAAGAAAAACCTTGATTGCAGTACTTATCGAATTGTGTAATGCAGGACCATTCTTAATTAAGTAGGGCAGGCTCAAGCCTAACCGTCAATTTAAGAACAATATTGAAAGTTCGCGTCTGTGTCTTCCATTGACTAGATATTTCTACCATGTGAAAGATTTTTCTTCAATGTTTGCCATGGCCATTCAACTAAAAATAGATTTAGATATTTACAATTTTTCTTTTACATTGAAATATGAGATCAATCAAGTGAATACAAATTCATTAACACATTATAGAAGAGCATGCATTTTTCTAATTAACTCATAAACAAAGTTGAAATATGATCCCCTTTTTTGGTTTATTATCCTATTTCTAATTACCCCTAGTTAATCCTTCTTTGGATATATAGTGCTGATTGGAATGGACATGTTACAGTTTTGGCCACAAAATAATGAACTATAGGATGATTTACGATTTTAGTTATGGTCACATAGACTAAGTCTGTGAGATTAATATTATAGAAGTTTAAATAAACCCTAAACCTATCTATTTGCCTTTAAAATAACAACTTCATTTTCATTAAAAAAAAGGATCCAAGGAGCAAGTACGGCCGATTCAAAATTAGGATGATTTAAGATTTTAATTTGAATTTTGTAGTCGTAATCATACATAAACCGAGTCTATGCGATCAAAATTATGAGTAAATGAACCCTAAAGATATCTATTTGCCTTTAAAATAACAGCTTCACTTTGATTAAAAAAAAGGGTCGAATGAAACAGGTATAGCTGATTCAAAATTAGGCCAAGTCGCCAAGAGATAAGAAATTTGGTATCAGATTTGGAACGGGACGGGGAGTGTGGTTTTGCAATAGAAAGTCAACTATGTTATGTTGCCGTCGAGGATTAATGATGTTCTTCAACGTAATTAAGGCTGTTTTTTTAATGCAATGAGCCCATGACACACTCCACATGTTTGTTCTTATCTAATGGTTTTGCTTCTCTAATTCTGCGTGCTTTTGAAAAAGTCCAAACCCAACAGCAACTCTTCCCATTTGATGGTTTCTACTCAACCACCATAAATAAAGCTTCTTAATTTCCTCTCAACATATACCAACCTTCTCATACCTTAACCTAACTCTTCCTCCTCTCAAACATTATTTCAAGCTTTTTTGTTGTTTTCATCAAAAACCCATCTTGGATTTTTGGTCAGTTTCTCGTCAGAGATCAGAAATGAGCAGTAAAGGACATAGCCAAAACAAGTTCGTGCGGTTTATAATGGTTCCTTTTAGAGTGTTAGGCAAAGCTAGGGACCTTTATGTTAGGAGTTTGACAAATTGTGCTTCGAGAGTCAGCTATGGACAGGGCTCGGGCGGGTACTCAGGGCAATATGCAGGCTTGCCGAGGAGCTTAAGTTCAAGCTCAGCAGTATCATCTGCCATTGATAATGAAGATTTTAGGGATCTTATTAGAGCTGCATCTGTTAGGAGTTTGGGCCATAGGAATGAAATTGAGATGTTTCTGCATCAACAGTTGAGGCAGATGGGATCAAAAGGGTTGCCTAAGAGTTGCAGTGTGGGGATGGGAAGGATTGATGAAGACCAGCCTTGTGAATTTGAAGGGGAAGATGATGATGTTGTTGAGAAGAAGAAGAAGAAGCAAGATTTGTTGTTTCCCAGAAGCAAAAGCTATGCTGTCAACAAAAGGAGTGCCTTCTTTTGATTTTCCTTTTTCTAGATTTTGTAATTGCACATATAAGGGAAGTAAAAGAATCTCTCTTTTTCTGACTTTATTGCAGTATTTGTTTAACTATTTCTGTTGTTTTGAGATGTTACCGTTAGAAAGGTGTTTTTCAAGTTTCTTAATGGAATTCTTTGCTTTCTGTTCTGTTCTTTTGAGACAACCACTCCCACAAGAATCAAATACCAGAACTAGCATAATTTAACCCCATTCGGCATCCGTTTCCCAGAATGGAAAAAGTAGAATATGGCCAAAATTTAAAATCCAAAGGTAATTAATCAAATGTAAGGCATTGCTCAAATCTCTTAGTGGGATTTCTTTGTTGATACTTGATAGAATGAATTTTCACAAAATTTGCAAAGGGAAGAGGAACAATACATTAGTCTAGTTTTGAAGCTGAAACTGTAGTAGGATCGGCATTGTCAGCCTTCAAGAGAGTCCATTTCATTGCCATTTGCCGACAAAAACAAAAAGTGAGGAAGATTATCAAAACAAGACAAAAGAAAAACATCGAATCAAGGTGCTTTTTTTTATTTTTTAGGTGCATAAGAAAGGTCCAAGACAGCATTTAGGTAATAGTTAACGGCCCTAGGCCATGCCAATTAGAGCGCTTCTATCCCTATCTAATTGGGTTTAGTATATAAAATAATTCCTGAATTTATATGAAATTATCATTTTAGTCTTATAACTTTTATTTTGCACCTTTTTATTCTCAAATTTTGATTTTTTTTTGTTTTACAATATACCCCTTTGCAATGACGTGACATAATGAGAAAATTTCACATGTCACATGAAAATTTTATTTGTTAGTATCTTAGTAGGTCACATTAACGTCAAAATTTAAGACCAAAAAATTCAAAATAAAAGTTGAATGGCTAAAATAAAAATTTCGTAGAAGTTCGATGATCATTTTATGTATTAAGCCCTATCTAATTTTGTACAAAAATTTTGTTTTTTTTTTGTTTTTTTGGGTTATTAATTAATCAGGCTTTTCTTTAGTTTGGGCCTTTAAAACGCAATGGCAGTGGCTTTGTTCTAAGTATATGGGCCAAAAGCATCGATCTAATTAACTGGTAATGGGCCTCTCACCGAAAGAAAAGTCCAGAAACTTGAAGACACATCAATTATCACCCCCATATCCTCAAGAAAATAACAAGACCGAACACGAGGCAGGCAACGCAACAATTGTTGCAATCTGCAGGAACTAAAATACTCAACACAAACAGCACAGCGTCCCGCCGCGTCACCAACTTCAACGATCTTCACTATTCCGTCTGATCAGTCGATAGTCGTTCCTACTTCAGTTCACTTCAAGAGTAACGCGTTACATTACTCTTGACTTGCAAAGGAACCAAAATCTTTGTGCTACCCCCCAGTATGATGGCAGCAGGGAAAGGGAAAGGAACCAACTTATCAGACATTCAGGGTGAAGATGACCTCGACGAGGAACCTGGTGAGGTTATCGAATCAGCTCCGCCTCTCAGGGTCGGTGAGGAGAGAGAGTTGGGTAATTCTGGTATTAAGAAAAAGCTCCTCAAGCAGGGTATTTCTTGGGAAACGCCTGAGTTTGGCGACGAAGTCACCGGTAATTTCATTTCATTATAATCACAAATTTTCTTTTTTACTATTGTCGTTATTCTTGAGCTTTTGAGTGAATTGTAATCGTAATAATGCAGTTCATTATGTGGGCACTTTGCTCGAGGGGACAAAGTTTTGTTCCACAAGGGATAAAGATGAACCATTGACTTTTAAGATTGGTGAAGGTGAGTTTTTGATGGTTTAATCTTTATGGAGCTGCTTAATTAGTGGTTTTATTTAACTCAATTGGTTTTTCTTTAATGGTCTTTGGTAGGTCAAGTGGCAAACGGTTTGGATCATGGAATTATAACTATGAAGAAGGGAGAATGTGCATTATTCACACTACCTCCTGATTTAGGTTATGGAGCTGAAGGCCGTAATGGCGTGCCACCAAATTCAGTTATACAATTTGAGGTGGAGCTTCTTTCTTGGATCACGGTGCTGGATATATGCAAAGATGGTGGTGTTATTAAGAAGATTATGGCGAAGGGAGAGAGGAATGAACGACCTTGTGATTTAGATGAAGTTCTCGGTACATTAAATTAAATAGTGTAAATGTATTTTGTTTATTTCTTATCTTTTAATTGATTGATGATTTGCCAGTGAAGTCTTTACATATATAGGAGGTGTGGCATAACAGAAGTTTTTTCCCCTTCTTTTATGCAGTAAAGTATCTAGTGGCGCTTGTTGATGGGACTATTGTTGCAAAAACACCCGAAGAAGGAATTGAATTTTATGTGAAAGATGGTAATTTAAGTTGAATATTGGGCTTTTGTGGCAGTTGGGAAGAGATATAAAACTTCTTTGAAAAATGGAAGTTTCTGATATGTGTTCTGCTTTTGCAGGTCACTTCTGCTCAGCGTTGCCGAAAGCAATCATAACCATGGTAAAAGGAGAGAAGGTTAACCTAATAGTTCAACCTAAGTGTATGTTGCCTTATATTAATTGGTTTACTGCTATGTCACAACTTGATCCACTTTTTTTCCTAGAGACCAATACTTTGAAGTTTTACAATGCATAGAGTTCAATGCAGATGCCTTTGGAGAAAAGGGGAGGGCTTCTAGTGATGGATTCCCAACTATCCCACCAAATTCAGTTTTGAACATTGAATTAGAGTTGGTCTCTTTCAAGTCAGTTATTGATGTTACTGGTGATTCAAAGGTAATCAAAAAGATTTTGAAGGAGGGAGAGGGTGCTGTTGTTGCAGATGACGGTGCAGTGGTGACTAGTAAGTATACCGATGCACCCATTGTGATGTATGAAGTCAGAGTAGATTCAGAAAAATTTGTTCCAGTTGGATCTGGAATGGGATTGATAGTTGATTGTATAGGATACATGATAAAAGCTAGAAGATGACATGATATGTAGAAATGAATGTGGTAAAAGAATTATTACCAACTTGTTTGGGAAGTTCTTACAAGCAAATCTGCTGAAATTTGATATAAAGATTGTTTCATCAAGCTGATTCCAGCAGAATATTATGTCACAAGGCTATTTCATTGCATGGTTCTTATGCTCTAATTATTTCTTCCCTGATGCTTCTCTTTTAATTACTTTACTCTGGATTTGCAGTTAGCTACACAGCTAGGTTGGAAGGTGGTACTGTGTTTGATAAAAAGGGCGTTGATGGAGGGAAGCCATTGCAATTTATCACAGATGAAGGTTAGTTTAGCCTTATATGTAAGCTAGATCATTAATAGGATCAGCTCTAACTGGTTTTTTCAATTTGATAACAGAACAAGTAATTCCTGGTTTGGACCGAGCAGCGGCAACAATGAAGAAGGGGGAACAAGCATTGTTGACAATCAGTCATGAGTATGGTTTTGGGAGTGATGTGGCAGAATGTGATCTTGCGGTGGTCCCACAAGGTTCAAACCTAGTCTATGAAGTTGAAATGTTGGATTTTATTAAGGTAACAACCATAGCTCTGTAGACTTGTTGAATATGGTAGCTCCCCTCAATACATTTTATCAGGTAGTTCCATAGGCACTGATCTTTAGTGCTCATATGTTGATCACCTAGGCATATTATCACTTCGTTACTTAACCAAAACAAATAAGTCAATCATTGCAAACTATGGATTGCTCTTTACCAAGTTTTTAGTCTAGTTTATAAATAAATAAAAGAAAATCTACCTGATACAATTTGATGACAATGAAGCTTTTAGTTAGAAGTGGATTACATTTTCCACTGACCTTTGCATCTGCTTAATGTACTTATAATAGCAAAAAGCCCCATGGCAACTGAATAGTCCAGAGAAAATTGCTGCTGCTGTGAAAAAGAAAGAAGAAGGAAATGAGCTTTTTAAAGGTGGAAAGTACCTACGAGCAGGAAAAAAGTATGATAAGGTAATATCAAGCATGGTTTTCCTGGTGGAAATTTACAGTTTATGTTTTTTTTTCAAAATATTATCTTCTTATCCTGTACTACCAGGCTGTGGACTATGTTAGTGAAGATGGATCCTTTGGGGACGATGAGCAAAAGCTAGTGAAAGCACTAAGGATTTCTTGCTGGTTGAATGGTGCAGCATGTAGCCTCAAACTACATGATTACCCAGAAGCGATCAAGTTATGTTCCCAGGTGAGTTGCCAGCCAACGAACAACAATCTATAGAATTGAAATGCCAGATGATTTCCTTGTTAGACTGATATTAAATATTTCTTGGAAACTGGACGCTTTAGCATGAATGGAGAAACTAACAAAAATTGACTCTCCATGTAGCCTCTATTCTCCATTGGAATTATGGAATTTACCCCTGCACTATATTCACTTAAAAACTTCGGCTTGTCCTTTGAGTAATAGTAAAGGAGCCCTCTACGAGGGTTTATCTCTTATTATCACTAGCTTCCTTAGGCTTTGCACATAGTTAATTGTAAACAGGAGGGCTATGAAATTACTGTTTTCATGGGATAATGAAGCATATAGGTGTGTGTATAAATCTTACACAGTGGATGTTTAGTTGGGATAAGAAGTGTTTTTTATTCTGAGGTTTCATCTTGTCTAGGTACTGGATTTCGAGTTCCACAATGTGAAAGCACTATATAGGCGGGCGCAAGGCTATATAGAAACTTCAGATTTAGTTTCAGCTGAATTGGACATCAAGAAAGCGCTGGAGGCTGACCCCCAAAACAGGTAAAGGCTGAATTTGCGCTGCCCAAATTTCCAACGTGCAAGTTCACTGTACTTGCCAAATTGACTTACCTATGTTCTTCACTTTTGCCAGAGAGCTGAAGCTACTTCAGAGAACTCTGAGACAACTCCAAGCAGAAAGCAACAAGAGGGATGCTAAACTCTTTACTAACATGTTTGCACGGAGGTCTAAAGACTCGTCTGTGCCTATGAAGGTGAGTGGTGCTGCTGCTCAATTACCTTTCAATTCAATGTTTTATGTTTGGTAAATGTACAATTCGTCTTGAGGGAAATTATTCCAGATTAATAGACTTACTTGTATGCCTGATGAACTACATGTTATACATTGGTTGTCAATGTACACTGAAATGGATTTCTTTGAATGTCATGGCAGAAATTGAAGGTTGAGAAGGCAGAGCATGAGAAGACCGAAGAGGTTGTAACAATGGAAACTGAATGCACTGGACGCGATAGTCCAACACCTTCTGATGATAGTAGAATGGCTGTTGATCGGAGTTGACAAATGTATTTTAATACAAAACGTAACCTAACAATCCAAGTTTGAAATGGCACTTCTTATCTCTCTAACAAAGTTTTGAGGTCTAATATTCAAATTTGCATGAAATACAAGTTTACATGGTGCTAAATTGTTAATTCTTATAAACCAATAGAAAGCGGGATGAAAGAAATGATGACTACGTTACAAATGGGCAATTAATATTTTCTAAATTTTTGTACTATTCGTAATGTTGTACCTTACGTGTAATCTTCCATCGTATCTACTTTTTCTATTTGTGTTTTTCTGTAGTTTGGCATGTTGTTTTTATTTTCTTGCACCGAAGCGGGAGGAACTGTCTTTCATTGGCACCGTGGTCCCCTCCTGGCCTCCTTTCTTTTTGGCTTGTTAGAAATTACAGGAAACGTAGAAAGCAACAGGGTAAACAGAAACAAATCAATCCCAACTTGTTTTTCTGTCCTTGTTCAACGTTAAGCGCATTATTAATTAGTTTATAAAAATGGAGACCAAGCTTTTCCCACGCACCAGTCATTTGTCTATGTCGATTCGGAAGTATCAGACTGTGGACCATTTGATTTTTGACTATTAAGCGCCATATTATAAATCTATTCGATTCCAGCATCTATGGGTCACAGCTGCAAGCCTGCAACGAATGAAAATGGGCTTTTAATTAATCTTTTGCTACTTAAACCGACGTTTTTGGTTTTAAAAAGCTATTAGAATGCAGAAAAAGTAAAAACAGTCCTGTCTGAATTTTTTTGTTATGTTAGGTCAGAGTTGCAACTTCGAACCTCGGGCAAGCAATCATATATGGAGTTTCATTCTATAGAAACAAAACAATTTAGTATGCTACCCTTCCTAGTCTGACAGGATCGAATCATCGAAAACGATTGAGAATGATATGAACGCCATGAGACGACGGAACAGATAGGTGCTGTCTCGATTATCGTAAAACGCTTATCTGTGGAAGATGTATGTAGCAATAATAATTATAAAATTTTCCAAGATTTGAGTGTTTTTTTTCGGAGTGTTTCACTTAAATTTTGTCACTGTATCAATTAAGATGTCCTATGATGAAAGGTGTGGTTACTGGTAAACTTTAGCCACTGACTCTCTCCACATAAATACAAATACAAACAATAAGTCGTTACGGAGGTTCCCAACTCTCTATCATCCCCCGTTTGAATTTCTTTTGGCTGCTCTCATGGACACTTAGCCACCCGTTTCTGTCAAATTCTTATCTACGTACTCAGTGCTAGACTATAATAGGATAATTACAGAGAAATGGCAAAGACAAACTTAAAGATGGAGCTACTTTTCCTTTTCTTCTTCCTTTTTCAGGTTTGCTCACAGATTGTTTCCGCTCATTCTTCTGTCCAGTTTCTTCCTGGATTTGAAGGGCCTCTCCCCTTTGAACTCGAAACCGGGTAATCTGATGAACTTTTTTCTGTTGTAATGTTTGCACTTTTCGTGGAAAAGATAGTTATTGATGTAATTCGTTCGTATGTTTTTGGCAGGTATGTGGGTGTGGATGATTTAGAGGATGTTCAGCTCTTCTACTACTTTATAAAGTCGGAGAGAAATCCTGAAGAAGACCCCCTTGTGCTTTGGTTGACTGGTGGCCCTGGCTGCTCTGCCTTTTCCGGTCTTGCTATTGAAATTGGTAAGACATATAAGCCGAATTCGTCAGTGGCGTTGAGTTACTTGAGTCAGATGCCATCATCTACACAAGGACCTCAATTAATCTCTGCACATGCACAATAATACGATATTCAAATTTCAGAGTCCCGACAACTTTATGGACTAATATTGATATTGAAGGACCAATTAATCACAAGCCTGTAGGCAGTAAAACGAGCTTGAATCTGATCAATCAAAAGCTTTAGTCCACAAGGAAGTTCACTAGCAAAAAATTTGCAACAGATTTGATAAGGTCTGAGAATTTGCCTTAATTTTGCAGGTCCATTGAATTTCAAAGCGGATGTGGAATACAATGGAAGTTTGCCTACGTTGGTATCAAATCCATACTCATGGACAAAGGTTGATTATGCAATTTACTCGACTGGACCCAAGTCTTCTTTTTCCGTGCTATTCTCTGTTCTTTCTTTCATGATTTCTAATGATGTTGGAGTCAATGGGGATGGGTGACTTGTTTTCAGGTGTCCAACATCATATTTATAGATTCGCCCGTCGGCACAGGATTTTCCTATGCAAGAAACAATCTTGCTGCACGATCAGGAGACTTCATACAAGTTCGGCAGCTCTACCAATTTCTCAGGAAGGTTAATTTTTCTTCGGCAGCCTAACTAAGTAGATCAATATCAGTTTTATGTCTATTAAATAGCTAAAGCAATTTTCCTTTTTTCCAAAATTGAAGTGGCTGATGGATCATCCAGACTTCATCTCGAATCCGGTCTATGTTAGCGGGGACTCGTATTCTGGCATTCCAATCCCAATTCTTGCTCAAGAAATCTCAAATGGTATATATTTGCTGAACTTAATTAGAAAAAGAAAAATTGAAATTTGTGTGAAGATGCATGATTGGATTCGTAGCCTAATTGATTTTTCATGCAATCATGCAGGAAACAAAGAAGGTATCAAACCCTTAATAAATTTACAGGTTTGGAATTGTGTCCTTTTGATCCTCTCTTGTTCCATTTTGAGAATGGTTTAATGTCCAAATTGGTCCCTGAATTATATGAAAAAGGATAAATTGGTCCATCAACTTTTATTTGAGACAGATTGATCCTTGATATTTTATTTTGAGACAGATTGATCTTTAAACTTTTTATTTTGAGACAGATTGGTCCCTAAACTTTTATTTTGGGACAGATTGATCACGAGTTTTCTTTAATTTTTTTTTCATTCAGGATCTATTTGTCTCAAAATAAAAGTTCATAGATTAATTTATCTCAAATAAAAATTGAGGGACTAATTTGTCTTTTTTGATATAGTTTAAGAACCAATTTGGGTATTAAGCCTTTTGAGAATAGATGCAAAAACTTGTGACATATTGATGCTGCAATTTTCTAGAATGGAACAGGGTCAGTTGCAGCTTATATGCAAATGAATTAATTATCACGGTAGCCTATTGATATTTTTACAATAAAGGGAGTTTGACCCCGAAAGAACCTTATTTTTCCTTTTTAATTGTAGATCTAAATAATAAATATTTAAGTCTAGATTCGCTCTCATAGATATATTTAAAATAAAAATAATCAAGAAGGAAATAGGTAAGTTGCCGTAATGAATTTATCCTTTAGTTTAGTTTGAGAGCAAATTTGTTTCGATGGAAAGTTTTAACTTTAGATGGATTTTAAAAAAAATTTAATTTTCCATGGATTTTAAAAATGTGAAAACACTTTCTACAGCTTGGTATATTTTAAACCATTGATTTTAAAAAGATGAAAATATTTTCTTTGATTTGGTATATTTTAAAACTAGAGAAAGTAATACTTCTCCAAAAATCATTCTCCCTCATATGAGGGAAAATGATTCAAATGAGGAGGGGATGGTGAGATAGTGATTATCTAAAATCACTTATGATGAAATCACTCTCCCTAAAATAATTTTTTAAGAAAAGCACCAAACATGCTATGATGTAGAAGGCTTTACTTGCTAGGGAACAATAATTATGTTTACTCCTGCATTAAAATGAAAAAAAGAACCGATTGCCATTTTTAATCCAAATGGTAAAGAAAAATCAATTCTCTTCAATAGGGAGAGAGAGCTATTACCATTTTTTTAATAAATCTGCCGGATATAATAATCACATTAGATCTCAACTAATTCGGAATCAAGTTGTGGTGAACCCAAACAAGATAACTATGGTGAAATAATGTGATTTTCTTCTACAATTATTTTCTTTCCCTTTTTTCGTTCCTTTCACATTTTATTCTATATATCAAATAAAGCCCAACCCCTCAAATTGTTCATGGTATTATATATTAATCATTAATCCAAGCAAACACTTGACGATTGTTGAAAAGGCTGCAAACTTGAGATTGAGAATGTTACGTCAAAGACATGCGAGGATACGAAATCCTTGAATACACTTCATAAACAACAATGATTGGTGCTCCAGTGACTTAAGTGATTCTGATTGCTTTCAGGGATACATACTCGGAAACCCCCGAACTGTACCAAATCTTGAAGCCAACCTACAGGTCCCCTATGCTCATGGAATGGGACTCATTTCAGATGAACTCTATGAGGTATAATCAATTTTATTTTAATCTCAGCAAAATTAACGCTTGTCCAATTGTTTTTCCAATGTCCGAAGAAGGCAATAGAATATTATAACTTTATAAGCAAATGCCATGCATGTTTCAGTCATTGAAGACAAGTTGTGATGGAGAGTATCAGGATGTAGATCCCACCAACGAAGAGTGTCAGAAAGCAATGCAATATTACACCAAGGTAAGAATTAAAAAGAAAAGCTCTTGGCTGGTTTTTTCGTGCGGTTCTCATTTCATTGTTTTATTTGGGTTGATTTTTTGTTTCAATATGCAATTCTCAGTGTATTTCCGGACTTCAACCTGCCCAAATTTTGGAACCTATCTGCGGTTTCGCTGCCCCTAAGCCACATGAGATCGGTAGAAGGCGATATTTTGACGAACACCGACGAAAACTCCCTGACGATGATCCAGAACCACCCTTCCTTCCTACACTCGGCTGTCGTGTAAATTGCACTTACACACTCTCCTAAAATGAAAATTCAATATGGTTTTTCTTTTAAAATGTAAAGTAGTTAAGATGTTGTCCTGCATTTAGTTCAATTTCCATTGTGTCTACAGAGTTATTCATACTTGCTGGCTTATTTTTGGGCTAACAACGATGATGTCCGAGAAGCACTCCACATTAGAAAGGTATGAAATCGCTTGTTGCAAATAAAACTGGAGATCAGAAGTACTTGGAAGTAAAGAAAGCAACTCTTCTGATCTTAATTGTGCAGGGAAGCATAGGACAATGGCAGCGGTGCCATTTCGGGTTACCTTATACGGCCGATGTTCTGAGCAGTTTACCATATCATGCTAGCCTCAGTGAAAGAGGCTACCGAGCTTTAATTTATAGGTAAGAATTGAGATTTGAGATGACTCTAATTCATGCATTTTGATTCTTCTTCTCTTTTCTGGTTACATGGTAAGGTTGAAGTATGCACTATTTGTTGTCATTTTGATTTCGATGCAGTGGCGACCATGACCTGACTGTGACTTTCTTGGGAACTCAAGCATGGATTAAATCTCTGAACTATCCAATTGTTGATGATTGGCGGCCATGGATGTTGCATGGCCAAGTTGCAGGGTACGTAATTGATCTGCACATCAAAGTTTTTTTCTTTTTCATTGTTAAATGTTAATGTCTGATAAATTTAGTACACTAGCAAGGGTATCTTAAAGAGAAGCTAACTTAGGCATTTGGTGACCAAATTCTGTAGATATACCAGGAGTTATGCAAACAGGATGACATTTGCCACTGTTAAGGCAAGAATAAATATTCTTCTGTTTCTGTTTCTGTTTCTGTTTCCTTTCTTATTCCTATAAAGAACAAATAAATCAACTAAAGAATTAATTTGTTGTTTTCATTTCCTTTCCCTCTTAAAATCTTGGTCGCATTTGTAGGGAGGAGGGCACACAGCTCCGGAGTATAAACCTGCAGAATGTGTGGCAATGTTTAAAAGGTGGATATCTGAAGAGCCACTGTGATAGAGAGTCGAGGCATCAAATAATATATATACCAAGGCCTGTTAAACTATAAATTTACTACTTATGTTAAGCTAATTGTATCGTAATATCTGAAAATCAACATGGAAATGGGTGCCACAGGAAAAATAAAACAACACCCCCTAGCTAATCAAACTTCTGTTGTGGTTTATGGCACTTTCTGTCAAAACTCTTGCATTGAGCTGAAGGTGTGGAGACTTTAAACCCAAACCCATTTAAAATTTCAAGCATAAATGACTTATATATAGTTGGCATTTCAAGTCATTATCTTTTCGTTATTAATTTGTTAGTATTTCTATGGCATGTATAATTATTTATTGTACTAATTAATTAATTATACTGCAATTAAAATGAATAAGTATTTTTTAAATATAAATAACTAACCATACTGATAAATATTTGATGAAGAAAAGCAATGCAAAGGGGATGCTATCGACCCAATATTACACTTCGGTCCGGAGCAATATTCTTGAGTAACTAGTTCTAAAACCAATTGAAATTTCCACTATATCGTAAATACTAAAGAAGTTGACAAGAACAAACTGAAATTGATGGGATCGCTTGTCTCAGTCATATCACATGGGGACGCAGATTGCAGCAATAATTTCAGAATTATTTTGCTGGCACAACCGGATTTATGTTATCCTGTAGGAAACCACCCAAACCATCCATATATGCACGCTCAAAAACTTCAAAGAATGAAACATCGTTGGACTCCAAAATGACTAACAGAGTAAAGTACTGAAGAAACTGAGAGAGCTTTACAAAATGGCAGGATCATTCATATTGGGACTGCTCTTCCTTTTCTTCTTGCTATTTCAGGTTTTCTCACAGTCACGGCTCTCGGATTCTCATTCATTGGTTAAATTTCTTCCTGGATTTCCGGGTTCTCTGCCTTTTGAGCTTGAAACTGGGTGAGTTAATTATCCCGCACCCAAAAAGAAAAACCGGGTGACTCGATCAAGTTATAAAGATGAATGTTTACATTGTCAGGTATGTTGGTGTGGGTGAAGCAGAGGATGTGCAACTCTTCTACTACTTTATACAGTCAGAGAGAAATCCCGAAGACGACCCTCTTCTGCTTTGGTTGACTGGTGGCCCTGGCTGCTCTTCCTTTTCTGCTCTCTTTTTTGAAATTGGTCCTTTAAATTTCAAGGTCGATGTGGAGTATAATGGAAGCTTGCCTACATTGCTGTTGAATCCATACTCATGGACAAAGGTGATTATAGAATACACTAGTATATGTTATTTTACTGGATTTGTCTATGCTTTTCTCTCTTTTCAAGCTTTCGGATTAAGTTTGACAGCCGTCGTTAATTTGTTCTTTTAGACGTCCAGCATCATATTTGTAGATTCACCTGTTGGCACTGGATTCTCCTACGCAACAAACACTCTTGCTGCATCATCAGGAGATTTCAAACAAGTTCACCAACTCTACGAATTTTTTAGAAAGGTATACAACATCTTCGAAACAATTTTCAGATTATAAAAATTTTGCTTCATAGCAATTCTTTGACTTTATGTTTTTGCTGTGGTTGATGGATCATCCAAATTTCCTCTCAAATCCGGTCTATATTGGTGGGGACTCATACTCTGGCCTTATAGTCCCAACACTTGTTCAAGAGATCTCATACGGTAAGAACCCTGAATCCTACAATCTTAAACAAGAAAATCCTGTGAGGACAGATATGAACTTGTTGCCTATTGTTCAAAAATTGGACATCAATTTTCGATGTTTTTTCAATTGTAAATTTTATAACACTGCACGCAGGAAATGAAGAAGGTATCAGACCACAGATTAATCTCCAGGTTTGGAATGTCTGTCCTTCTTCTATTTTCATTTTGACAGACACACAAATTATTCATGCTTAAATAGTTGACAGAGTACTGGAACAGGGTTTCACTTATCTAAATAATGTGCCCTACAGTATAGATATTTAATTGTTTTAGCTTCTGTTTTTCAAAAAGTGAAAAATTATAGTGCTTCGAGATGCTGAGTGATTTCAGGGATGCATACTGGGGAATCCCATGACAGTGCTTAGTCAAGAAAACAATCTCCGGATTCCCTATGTTCATGGAATGGGATTAATTTCTGATGAACTCTATGAGGTAAAAATTGATCTGTCAACCTCCCCCAAAATATTTTGCGTTCAATACTTGCTCCTTGTCTCCGAACATAAAATGTTATATTGAACCAGAGAAAGCTAGTGCTATTAAGCAGTCAGATAATGATCCTTTTATACTTATGCAAATTTTCAGTCATTGAAGAGAAGTTGTGAGGGGGAGTATGACAATGTAGATCCTAGCAATGAGAAGTGTCGGAAAGATCTTCAATATTATGACAAGGTACACAGATTTTGTTATTTGTTGTTGTTGTTGTCCTGGTTCTCATTAATAATTTGTTTTGATTCTTGTCTCAATTATGCAAACACTCAGTGTATTTCCAAAATTCAAATTGGGCAAATCCTGGAACCTAGGTGCGCCGACCTTTCATGGAAGCCGCTAGAGATGTTTGCCAGAAGGCGGTATCTGGATGAACACCATCAACAACACCTTGATCCTGATCCACCTCCTACAATTGGCTGTCGGGTAAATTAACATTTAACATACTCCTGCTTTTTCATTGTCCTCCCATTAACTCAATCATGAATGCCAAAATTTCTCTTGCAATTTCGATTTTCCATGTGCCTTTGCAGAGTTATTCATATTTGATCTCTCGGCATTGGATTGATGATGATGATGTCCAGAAAGCACTCCATATTAGAAAGGTCTGAAATTTGTCTTTAAAAGTTGAACTAACTGAAACGGGAAAATAAAAAATGAGAAGCAAATTAAAAGTCGGGTCTTGCAGGGAAGCATTGGACAATGGAAACGTTGCAACTATTTTTTACCTTACACAAGAGAAATTCAAAGCAGTTTCGAATATCATGTAAACCTCAGTGCCAGAGGCTACCGTTCTTTGATATACAGGTTAGGTTGAGTTGACTACTTGTATATATGAATTTAAATTATTTTCTTCAAATTCAATTGACTATTTTACAATTGAAGCATGCATTATTTTTCAATCATGACTTTGATTTTGATGTAGTGGCGATCATGATATGATTGTTCCCTTCTTGTCAACTCAAGCATGGATAAGAACTCTGAATTATTCCATTGTGGATGATTGGCGGCCATGGATGCTACAAGGCCAAGTTGCAGGGTCAGTTATGATTCAGAATTTCAGCATCTTCTGTTTGTGATTTTACTCTTAATTACAAGAAAACTTAATTAGCTTAGAAATCAGAAGCTAAGTTGGAAGCTTTGACGAATGTATATTTGGCAGATATACGAGGACTTATTCCAATCGCCTGACGTTTGCTACTATTAAGGCAAGGAAGTTCTTTTCTTTATTAAGAAAGAATAAATATAAGATAAAATTTGATGTTTTGAAATTTCTTTCCTCTCTTACTGTTCTGTCGACTTCGTAGGGAGGAGGGCATACAGCTGAGTACACTCCGAAGGAATGTTTTGCTCTGTTTAAAAAGTGGGTAAATGGAGAGCCTCTATGACATGATAATTGTCATCAGTCATCACCTTTGATTTGATCAAAAGGATTTGAACTCCAGTGGTTACCGGAAGCGCAGAACTGTTCAACTATTATTCTATTTTCGTGGCTTTTTACAGAGCAAAGGGAAAGTGTCATGCAAGTGTTTTAACTCCAGATCAGTACTCCTTATTTGTAGCAGACACCAACAAAATCACAATGCATTCAATTACCGTTAATAGTTCTAAAGGAAATTGTTCCAAATCAACTTGTTTGTAGAGGAATTATTAGATAGACCTAATTTATTACATCAATGATGTTCACACCCATTAAAATTACGTCAATTAAGATTTTTTTTGTAATTTTTAAAATCCTACCATAATAATATTCCATATTTTAAAACTTATTCTCCAAATCATACTTTTTAAATTTGAGTTAACCTTGTGACAATTTTTTTTTGGTGAAACTAAATTTTTTGTTAAAATTTAGAAATTATTTTGAATTTGACACAATCGCTTTAGTGATTAAAATCATTGACATGGCAGTCCACCCACCCCTCTACAAAACTACTACTTCTTTCTTGTGACCCTGTCCACTGACGTGGCAACTTCTTAGTCAGACAAGTAAACCCATATCCATTTCGGCCACCATAAATGCTTTACAGCCTAACCTCAGACAATGGTCAACTTTTTCGTTCGCATTTGTATTACTTACATTCAATGCAACAGCAGGTGATAAATCTTTGAAAAGACCGGTTCCAAAAAACAAAAAAGATCAGCAGCTACCTAATAGTTTTAAGACAAAAAGGCCGGTTCCCAAAAAAAAAAAGGTCAGCAGCTACCTAACAGTTTTAAGAAAAAGTATTATCACTTCCATTTTCTTTTTTTCTTTTTGTTTCCTTCTCATAGCGCTTATAAAAGAGAAAATACCCATGCTATACCGTATGCACTAAAGTTCAAAGAGCAAAAAATAGTAATAAGAAGACAAGTTCAATAACGAGTCAGTCACGACAAGTAAATGAAGATCTCTGCAATTAATATAATTTTATATAGTTTACTAGTTTATGTAGTCGACAAAACATCATAATCACTCGAGTTATTGCTCAAGAAATCTAGCAGGGGCTAATTAAAACGCGGTTCTATTGACAACCGGTTAAGAAAACTTAAAAATTGTATCATCGTTCAACTTGAGATCGAGATTGTGAATGGAAAGATCAGATAAAATTGCAGAACTCTTTCTGTTCTTTAGTTCAAATGTTTGTTCGCAGGAGGCTGCTGCTTCTCATTCATTGGTTAAATTTCTTCCTGGATTTGAAGGGCCTCTCCCTTTTCAACTTGAAACTGGGTGAGTTTATATTATGGCAGTACTATACTACCCTATGTGTTTACCTTCTTGGTTTTGCAGATTCATGATGTCATTATATGGTATGTGTATGTCATTGTCAGGTATGTTGGTGTGGGCGAATCAGATGATGTGCTGCTCTTACTTTGTAGAATCGGAGAGAAATCCTATAGAAGACCCTCTCATGCTTTGGCTAACCGGTGGCCCCGGCTGCTCTGGCTTTTCAGGTTTTGTTTTTGAAATTGGTAAGCCAGGTCAAATACCCTGCTTTATGCTTAAATGGAATGGAAGACTTCACTTCTGCTCAGATGCCAATAAAGAAGTTTGTTTCTCTTTTGGCTCCTCACGAACTTATTGATTTCAATTGCTGGACTTTCAGAATTGAAATCCTTTTACTTTGCCATGAATTGTATCTATCAATAGAAAACCTTTTATCAAAATCCAAATCAGCATTTGTTATCCCATTGCAGGTCCATTGAATTTCAATGTTGTAGAACACAATGGAAGCTTACCTACATTGGTACTGAATCCATACTCATGGACAAAGGTGATTATGTTATTACAGGATATGAACAAATCAGAAGATTATTTCTTTTTTCTTTTGTTTCTTCTAAACTTTATGTAACTGAGTTGGAAAATGGCTATTTATTTTCAGGCTTCCAGCATCATTTTTGTGGATTCAACCGTTGCCACCAGATTCTCCTATGCAACAAACCAGCTTGCAGCTCGGTCCAGTGACTTCAAACAAGTGTACCATATTCACCAATTTTTCCGGAATGTTCAGCAATACCTTTTTCGAGCAAAATTTCAAGTTCACATTGTTTTGTTTGGAAAGCATTAAATTATAAGTTGATTGTTTCTGTTTTTACATTGAAGCAACTTTCTATCATTTTTGTTATTTTATTATAGTGGCTGATGGATCATCCGAAATTCCTTTCAAGTCCAGTCTACATTGGAGGGGACTCATACTCTGGAATTACTCTCCCAGTGCTCATGCAAGAGATCTTATATGGTAAAATGATAATATGATATTAGAAGGGAAATCTTATACTGATTAATATTATTAGGCTACAAAAAAGTTTAGTCCACTCATGATGTTAACCCCCGGCTTTGTAAATATAAATTCCAAAACCTTGCAAGAAATGCAGAAGGTGTCAGCCCACTAATAGATATTCAGGTTCGTAATTGCATTTTTGTTCCTTTAAATTTGAGAAGAAAATTGATCATTAGGAATTAGAAGTGATTTCAATGTGACCAAAACTGGAAAAAAGGTGAGTTTCTGCAAAGTGCAAATTAGTTTCTGAAGTGTAGAGGTAGAATGTAGATTCGCCAACTTCGGCTTGTCCAGACTAAAACAAGACATTCTGCTAGAGGTTACTAATCAGCCAATAAACTCTGAGTGGGCTTTCAGGGATACATACTTGGGAACCTGAGAACAGTACCAACTCTTGAATACAACTTTCAGATCCCATTTGCTCATGGAATGGCGTTGATCTCTGATGAGCTCTACAAGGTAATCTGTTTATTTTTCTTATCACTTCTCCAAATTTGGTAATTGGTGAACACTGACGAACACTGACAAGTCATGCAAGAAAGGGCAAGCTTTCACAGAATTCTTTTCCAGTCATTGAAGAGAAATTGTCGTGGAGAGTATCAAAACATTGCATCCAGCAACTTGGAGTGTCAAAAAGATCTTCAATATTACACTAAGGTATGCGGCTATCAAACTCTCAGTATCTTCTTTTGTTTTCTTTTTTTTCCCCAGAGTAGATGCTTGTATTACAAAACACAATTTCAGTGTATTTCAGGAATTGCAAGTGCACTTATTCTGGAACCATTGTGCAGTTTTGTGTCCCCAATGCCACAAGAAATGTCTGCTAAAAGGCGGTATCTTTTTTGATGAACACCAAAAAGAGCTTCTTGATCCTGAACCACCCACACTTCCTACAATTGGATGTCACTTAATTCTCATGATTTCATAACGAAATATGGCAAAAAATATTGTATAAACATTGATTAGTATTTGGATTTGATCATTTCCTGGCATGAATGAAAATATTATCTGAACGCTTGCGCACTGATTTATTTTCCTTGGTCACAGAGTTAATCATATTTGCTCTCTTTTTACAGGGCTAGTGATGGCAATGTCCAGAAAGCAATCAACACAAGGAAGTTATGACTGTTGTTTTAAAAAATAAACTGCGAATGAAAATCGCAAGAAAATTGAAGAAAAGAAAATCTTGTTTTCTGCAGGGAAGCATAACACGATGGAACCGCTGCAACTATGGATTACCTTACACAGCAAATCTTCCGAGCAGTTTTCTGTATCATGTAAACCTTAGCGCCAGAGGCTACCGTGCTTTAGTTTACGCTTTACAGGTGAGAGGACTCAATTCTTTTTATGTATGCATTTAATAGATTCAAAAGATATGGTGGTGCAAAGTTGAAAGATGATTTTGGGTATTTAATTTATATTTTGGGTTGGATATGGTGGTGACCATGACATGGTGCCCTACTTGGGAACCGAAGCATGGATAAAATCTCTCAACTATTCCATTGTTGATGACTGGCGGCCATGGATGGTGCAAGGCCAAGTTGCAGGGCAGGCTCGGGGTGTTTCTTCCATTTTCTTTTTTTTTGTTTCCCATTTTCTAAAAGGAGCTTACTGAAGAGAACCGACTGGGAATTCTGCAAAAACTTGAAATTTTTGTAGATACACGAGGACTTACGCCAACCAAATGACGTATGCCACTGTTAGGGCAAGTAAACTCCCATTTTTATATCCCTTCCTCCTCATTCTATTTAGTGAAAATTTCTGTCAAAAGTTTGGTTAATTGGCAGGGTGGAGGGCACACAGCTCCAGAGTACAAGCCCCCCTGAATGTTTTGCCATGTTTAAAAGCTGGATATCCCGAGAGCCTTTGTAACACAGTTAATTCAATTTCATTACACTTCGAATTTCAAAGCATGAAGCAAACGACAAATAATCTAGGTAGAAGAGAAGGTTTTAACTTTCTATTCCTCTTTCTTTGTACTAGTCTAATGAGCTTTGTATATTAGCAGCAGCCAGCAATCGCATGTAAACAGATTAGGTCACGTCACCCGACCTAGCTCAAGGGGGTAATAAATTTAAACTGAACACGTCTATTCAGACTGCCCAATTAGATCCAAACTAAATCCAAATCTAACTCTTAGAGACATCAACCAACTTAGGCCCAAGTTTAAGACACTTGGAGATATCACCCAGTCAAGCGGGGCCCAACTTAACCAATAAAACAACCAAACGAAAAAAAAAGAAAAAGGGCAACATAAAAAGGCTCGAAATTAAAGCTTCAAATCTTTTAAAGGAAGCATTTCGAAGATCTTCGATCAAAGTTCAGACTTCAGACTGAGGTAATTACAAAAACAAAATTGCTCATACACCAACATAAAAGGGAGAAGAAATAATAAGAAGAAAAGTAAAAGAGGATAAAGACAGAATTCTTGAACTCTCAGAGCCCTTTAGTTGATTTGCATCACTAATAAGAGAGTTAAAACAATTAAGATTGAATTCATTTGTTTCTCTTTTCCTTCTTTTTTTTTTTTCCGTTTTTTGAAAAAGGGTTTGATAACATGAAATGCCTGTTGATAATGATATAACGGTTAAGAGACTTATTTTTTAATTAAAAAATAAATTAATAACTGTATAACAGTATAATGTTACAAGTTACAACCACTTGAGAGGTCTATAAAACGTTCAAGGCATTGTTCTTTCTAAAGCCATTGATGGATGAGGTCATGACTCAATCATAATGTGCAGAACTGAGCCCCAAAATTACCCCCTTATCTGTTACAGCCCTAGGTGCAACATGACGCCGCACGTTGAGTGAGGCAGGTGTATTAAAAATTTCCTAAGATGGCAAACATTTTCAGAACTCATGCGAGTGACCTCCATTCGTGTATTAGAAGAAGAGAAATACCAGTCAGGTGGGCTTTGTATCCGCTCAGAAACATATGTACAGAATTAGGGTTCTGTAAAGCAACATTATCACTTGTCTCGCAGTTCCTTTTTCGGAAGTGCATCAAATCTCCTGAACCTGAAATTGAACCTCATACCTGCAACAAATTGAATAAACGGAGAATATTTAATTGCCAAATTAACTACATTGCATGGTTAGTGACAGTACTTCTTTTCAAAATGAAATAAAGTTGTTCTTCACAATTTCTGGACACCAGATTGTTGGATATTAATTCAAGAGATTGCCAAAGAAGCAGTAAGCATTACCAAAGGAATTTCTTGAGAAGAACTTGAGCACCTCGTCAATAATTATAACCTGCAGCAGATAGAGAATAATGGAGGTAAGCAACATGGATCAATCTCGCTAGAAGCCACACCACATCAACCAATACTTGAAAAGGAAAATCAGGAAGAAAACTTTGTGAGTTGAAATACCAAGCACATGTACATGCAATAGTGGAACCATGCTTCCCTAGCATGAAGTTATTTCCACACAGTTAGAAAGGCCAAGATAGAGTACGATTCAGATAATTACATGAAAATGGTGCCATGAAAAAGTTACACCAAATAATCATCGACAAGGCCTCTTAAATTAAATTTAAAGCAATATCATACCACAATAATATACTTTTTAAAAGCTATGCAACTTAGAAACTTACCGGGAAAGAAAGATACAGGATGACAGTCCACTCATCCCAAGACAAAGGTGTAACCTATATAACAAAATATAGCATGCCATTGATAATTTCCTCAAAGAAGGAAAAATAGTAATAAATTGAATTCCAAGGTCAATAGCAGAAAGAGAAAACAACTTACCGAGAAGAGTGTAGATAGCGGAGGAACATATAAAATTAATATGTGAAGAAGCATTGTTAGGATGATCGAAGCTACCAGCCACAAATTACTCCAAGGTGGAATAACCCTAAAATTATGCAGAGTTGGAGAAGAGTTAAAAACTCTTTCCTTTTCCCTTTCAGTTAAATACTAGTCAAAGAAATGCTATACTCACAAAAGAGACTGGTTTTCACTGAGGTTATTCAAAGCATTAAACATCTCAACAACAACAAGAACGGTCATGGACACAGTGGATGGATGCCGATCCTCAAAGATACTGCATGGATAAGTGGCCTCCCTTGTTGAGCAGCTATCAAAATTCATCTGAAACAAATGGAATCACTAGGTATTCTAAAGAAATATGTAAAGACATGTAAACCTACAATACATTTAATAAGCTATTATCTATCATATAAAATCTATAAAAGCTAAAAGTGCAGACCAGGACTTTTTTCCTCACAAGGTGAGTGCTTCAGATTTATGATGCTGAAATTTAATATTCAAATATGAGGCAATAATATGAAAAGATATATATATATATATATATATGCAAAAAGTAATTTAAAAGGAAAAACTTGAAAATGTAGAAAACCCTAAGAAAATCCTACAAATAACCAATTACTCTTAAATTAAGAAAGTTCCCACATTGAAACACAATTCACCAAATTTTAGCTAGTTAACCAATCTCACTACAGTTTGACATTGACTTTTATTAACCTAGACAATTCCTCACAATAAATACAGACAGATAATTAAACCACACACTGTGACCAAAAAAACAGAGGGAAGAAATGGCTACCTCTTCCATATATTCCTTAAAGACAACAACTCAAGGTACAAATTCATTAATATCAAAAGCACAAACAGAAAATATGCAGTGTCAAGGAACTCAGACTTGCATATTAGTAACATAAAAGAAAGTAGAAATGTACCAATTCGGCATATGGTAGTTTAGGGCCAGTTTCTGCATAAACAAACCACCAAATAAACCCCGCAACAGTGGCAAGGCCAACATAAGCTATACCAGCCAAAAAAACACTTCTCGTTAGTGGAGATTTGACAAAATAAAAGAACTGAGTAATATTGTATCAACTGAATCAAACCAAATGGTTTAGTAAGAATAACCCTCAAAATTCGATATTGCATCTTGAAAGTTGTTCAGAAGATGCACCAAATGAGAAACAGAGCATCCAAACAAGTACAACAGATAAATTTAGAAGAAGTATGATATCTATAGCTACCTCCAATCACCAAATAACGAAAGAACAGCCAGCCAGTGACCACCGCTTCACCAACCTGTACATGTAATCTAGAGAAAGTGACAGACCTGACTTGAAAGAGAACAATAGTCTCCTATAAACATATTCTGTATATTACAGAAAAAAATAGCAAGAAATCTAACTAGTTTAAATTGTAAACAAAACAAAGGTGAAGATTCAGTTACAATAGATAAAGCCTGAAACATTGGGATAGTTTAACTCAAGTTTTCAACTGTTGTCCATTTACATCTTAAAATTAGATTCAAATCCAGAGAAATTAAAGGAGGCTTTAAGATTCCGGAAGACAATGAACCAACAAAAGCAGTACCTTGCGAGGTTTAGCCTTCATCACATCAGAGTCCTGCTTATTAAACCCAATGGCAGTGGCAGGCAATCCATCAGTGACCAAGTTGACCCATAGCAGCTGGACCTGGACATAAATAAAAACAATAAGAAAATCAGAGAAGTTTATATATTTCGGACCACCAAAATAAGATAAGAAAACATCATGCAAAGGATACGAAACAGAATTTCCAGGTCAGGATAAATGCTCTTGGAACACTAAGATGTAAAGAGCTTATCATTATTGATTTTTCAATTTTTTGGGTATTAGTTTATTTCAATTAATGAAGAAGTGTAAGTGTTCCAAACAATAACACAGTTTCCTTTTTCTACCTCATTTTAACAAACATTAGATGCTAAATTGAAAGTACAATTCTCAAATTAACATGCTCACGGGTGCAAGGGTATCAGGTATGCCTAGCACAGCTGCCACAAAGATACAAACCACTTCACCAATATTTGAAGAGATCATGTATCTAATAAACTGCTTTGTGTTATTGTATATAGCCCTTCCTTCTGCAACAGCCTGCCAGAATCGAAAAGTTCAACAATTTTACATAATCCACATGCAGGTATGCATGTATTTCAAAATGATAATGATAGCAAGAATACAGGTATCTTAAGAAGAAAATGGAACCAAACAATAACTACATACCGCCACAATTGTAGCAAAATTGTCATCAGCTAAAACCATATCTGAAGCACTCTGTAATTGAAAGGATAAAGACAGGGAGATGAAAGCAAAAATTAGTTCAAGGAGGATAAATCTTCTAATAGCATTCGAGTGAACTGATATCAGACAACATAAGAATCAAGTACAGCAACATTAAATTGAAAAAGACAATGGATGAAAAATGCAGGAATGTAGGGGATAGACATCCTTTAGGTAACTAAAATGCGTAAGTTATTTCCATTCATAGAGCCCATTTATGCATATGCATACCTTGGCAACTGCTGTTCCAGATCCCATTGCAATTCCAATATCTGCTTTCTTCAGTGCAGGTGCATCATTAACACCATCACCCGTCATGGCAACCTAAATAACTCACTATTATCAGAGAAATAACAGCTTTGGCCGGGAAAGAATAATAAGCAAATAAAATAACTTCACATAAACACGTACACATACACATAGAACACATATACCTGAGATACACAAACAATTGAACTTAAAAAGGCATCCTGTAAGAATCCTGTTCATAACCAGCAAATTCTTAAGATAGATCCCTTTAAATTTAGGTTAAAGCCAAAACATTTTAAGATATTAGTTTTGATTTTTTGTGCCCTAGCTCATGCCCAAAAATATAAGTTCCATTATACAAACTTAGATTATTTCATCACACACAGGTCTTCCTAATACTACATGTAGAAATAATAAGTTATGAGATGAATGAGAAGTGTTCTTGTAGTTCCACTCCCTCTAACAGTAAAATTTTACTTTGAAAGTTCCACTTTCTTATCACCAATATTCAACTGCAAACTAGTGTTCTGGTCCACCGGTTCAAAAAAACAAAACAGCTTTAGAAGATTTGACTATGGATAGAGATTCAATTGTCATTTCACTTTCCCCTCCAGTTTCTTTATGAAGTTATTTTAAATTCCAACAAGAGAGATCCATAGATTGATGATAGAATAAAAAACTGATAATGTAAAAACTACAAGTGATGCTGTCATAAAATTGAATTATAAGGTTATCTTGAATCTGCTCGCCAGGATACTCAATAAAATCAATATTCCTTACAGATGCTAATGTAAATGATATTGCAAACTTATAACCAGGAAACTTTATTTATGAAACCTACAATTTCATTCTGATTCTGTAAAGCCTCAACCAGCATCCTTTTATGAGAAGGCTCGACCCTGTAAATTTAGAGCAGAGAGGACAACAGAATGAATTTTTATATAAAAAATTATCAAAATAGTTGAAAGCAGAGAGGATAACAAGACCTAGACAATCAGATAATATCTAGAAAAGTTCCACTGCATAAATCAGAGCCTTAATACCTGGTGAAGAGTGCCATATGTTGCAATGCCACAGTTTGCTGCATAGGGGGAAGCTCTTCAAACTCAGCAGCAGTATATGAACGCCCAACAAAATCTACCAAGTGATCAAAAGCACCAATCTTACGACAAACTGATTCTGCTGTGGACTGAAGTTTTCTCTCAAATTAGATAGACAAGTGATTGATGGAAAAATGGAAAACCACATTTGAAAGAATCAGGGGATGAAATGCCATGCTAACTTACCTTATTATCTCCAGTAACAACAATAACACGTATACCAGCAGTCATGCACGAAAGCATAGCATTCCTCACTTCCTCCCTTGGTGGATCAAGCATTCCAACCTTTTAGAAAGGATGAACAGAGAAAAACATATACAGAACATAAGAAAAAGATATGAAGAAATGAGGAAAATGCAAAGCTAGCACTTATACATCTGCTTATCGGTTATTTTGAGGGAAAGAGAAAGGGATACACAAAGAACAGAGGCAATGCAACAATTACATGAAACGTGCTGGAAACTACAAGTTATGCCAAAAGAAGCAGCCTTAAGCATTCCATTATGAAAAGAAAGCATACCAACCCAATAAACGTAAGATCTTTCTCATCATCAATGGAGAGAGTTGGTTGACCCATGGGCATTATCTTCAAGGCTAAAGCCAGACATCTCAACGTCTCTTTCCCAGCAAAACTGAGCAATAAAGAAATATTGTGTAAAAAACCAAGCTGAACCACCAAATATAGATATTGATAACGTAAGGTACAAAATGTAGCACATGCCAGCTAGATCTTGGGAGATTTAGCAGTACACAGTAACTGAATAAATCAAACAAAGCATCAAGAAATAAAGTTTAACAGTCATGAAATATGGGAGTCAAAAGTTAGCATGTGTTTTCATCAAGATCTTATCCATTATTTTGCCTTCTTTTAGCATAAGTTAGCAAAAACTTCGATCTTGATGAGCAATTTTTGGACATTTATAACCAGGATACTAGTGTTGCACTCCTGCAGTCGATTGAAATAATATATTACTCTTATCACATCCAAGAAAATCAAGATGTACTTTAAGTTTGCCTTCCTCATATCTACTGTTTCAGATAAAAGATGTCGATATGCAATTGTGCACCACATCCAAACCTCAACACTGAATAAGTGTCGACCCCCCTGTCAAAAAATTTTTATTAAATAATAACTTCAAACTTATCAGGCACCTCCATACTCCTTATCAACACTCGTGACCAAGGCTGCTACTGGGCATTTGATGATGGTAAATTAAGCAGAATTGAGACTGAGTGGAATAAACATAAGTGAGCTAAAGAATAGACGGAAACAAGATGGAATCTAACCTGTTGAATCTAGACTCCAGCTCAGCCCGAAGAGTAGCAGTCATTGGAACAGTGGAGCCATCTCTATTGCAAAGGATATTTGTGCACCTAGAGATGATACTCTCTGGAGCACCTTTAGAAAACATAATCTCCATCTGCTTATGGCTACAAAGGACACTCATCATTTTGCGATCCCGCGAAAATTCCAAAACCGAAATCTGCAAAGGATAGATCAGAGAACATTCTTTGTCATAGTTGATTAAGGACAATCTTTTAGATGCAGATAAAAAATCCACATAATTTACCAATACCTTATGACCATTTACCAACAGGCAAAACCATAAAAAGCATCCAGAACATGTCGTGAGTAAAGAAGAGATAAAAGATTCCTTTCATTAAAGTGTTTAAACATGAAAAATCCTAACATCTAGCAAAATTTAGGTCAGATTGTCCATGTGCAAACAATTTGACTCAAATCTTACAAAACCCCAAAGAAAAACAAGGAAAAATTAACATAAGAAAACAGTATCTAAATCCCAACCTTTTTAAATTGGTTTTCCCAATAGTGATTACAGTAGGATGCTCGCTCATGCTTGCTCAGCATGTTCAAAGCAGAAGGCATAGAATCAAAGCCAGGAAGCCCAACCTGAAAGAATCAGTGAGATAAATAAATCTGCACACTAAAAATGCATAATTGCAATGCACAAGGTAAAACCAGAAAGGGAGAAAGAGGGAAAATAGGATGACCAATGACAATTATCAGCTGAAGTTTGCTTAAAAGTATTGCAAAAGTAAAGGGTCATGCACATGACATGCATACAAAAGAAGACTACTGCACATGAAAAAATTGCATGTAGCAGGCCATTAGCCCAAAGTATACAAACCTTTTCTGCCAACACCCGGAGAGCTACTTCAGTTGACTCACCAATCTTTTCATAGTTTCCCTTGTCTGGATTATACTGTAAGAGAGACCCATTGCATAGAGCTGAACACATTGCTATGTGAAGAAGACAAGGCAACTGAGCTGGAAATTCAAGCTGCAAAACAGTCAAATGTCATATAGCTAGAGTGCAGAATGGAATAAGCCAAATTCATATTCAGGCAACATTGCTAGTTTCATTCACCAAGTTGTTAAGAATAATACATAATGTGTATGTGTAAAATAAATAAGAACAACCACCAATCATTGCAGCAATGAGGCATCTCTTATTTATGTCACAGATTCCCCTCATATTTAATATCAATTGGTCACCCGAGTCTGTTAGACAGGTATTGAACAAAGAATTCAACTTATTCTTTGTAGTATGTTTCCGAAAGAGAGCAACTATGGGGTAAAACTTTGCAATACTGATGATGATGAACATGAAAGGCCATTTTATTATTATGTATATGCTTGCTTTCATCTATGAATCAAAAGTATTTTCCTGGCAGGCTTGGCTACTTTATAGAACATATACTTAGAATCATCTAGAAGCAATTACCTGAATCCCACTGCTGTCAAAGATAAAGCCTTCTGGTGCATAAGTTGTCCCACTGACACCAAATTCAGCAACTGAAGGACCATTTTGTACAGAATTGACCACACATATCTGAGATAAAGGACAAGCAGGAAAGAGATCATGTGGTTAGGCAGTAAAATGATACTAAGCTCAAATATGTAAAAACAATGGAAACAGGCTATCCCCTTATCCAGCTTCAATAAGGTCAAAGTTTCTATTGTTACTCTATGGTATGATAAAAATTGAAATCAAGGCTGACTTATGAATTGTAAATGTCACAGCACACCTATCTATTGCTTTTATCCAGAAATTTTGCAACTTGCAAAACGATTTTCATAATCAAGAACAGTGGTGGCAGCACCTTAGCAACAACGGCAGTAAGAGTAAAAAGACCAAAAAGAAGAAGAATGATTAGGGTAGGCAAGACATAAAACTCTTGATAATTAAGTGTCTACGACCATTACCTTTGAAACAGACATCATACTTGTCGTCAGAGTTCCTGTCTTATCACTGCAAATCACTGTGGTGCAGCCTAAAGTTTCTACTGATGGCAAGGATCGAACAATAGCATTGAGTCGAGCCATTCGCTTTGTTCCAAGAGCCAAACACCTGGAACACATATAGAAAAGGCAAGTCAGCTTCCAATTTGATAAAGCATATGCCTCAGGCGAGAAAGACCTGAAAGCAGCCAAAAATCCTCAGGTTTATAAGTATCTGCCATAAATAAAGATAAAGTGAATTTCAGTACCATCCCTCATTATGCAAGTGAACACATTTGGGGAGTATACAACTAACATACTATGAATAGTGAACACATTTGGGGAGTATATAAAATACTTTGTCAAATAACTGATAGCACCAATCAATATAAGCTTACGGCCATATAAAAAAGAGAGTTTGAGACTCGTGTTTAGATTCTGAGTGGTTTCTGCTAGTGCTATTTGAAGGTAGAAGAATTGACATGACAAAGGACTTCTACATCATATCTTCAGCTATCTTAACCATAAACTGATCTTTCTATAGGCATTTTAATCTTCCATTCAGTTTCATAGCAAAGGTCCTGTACAACATATCCGACAACATATCTGACAGAAGCCATACAAGTGTGCTTGCCACTTAGGATCTTATCATAAGAACTTAATCTCAGATGTTTGTACACCAAAAGAAGTTTGAAACACTCACGTTGTTACAACAGCAGGAAGCCCTTCGGGTATCGCTGCAACTGCAAGTGCAACTGCAATCTGTGAAGGCACAAACAATAGTTCAAAGATAAAATATAGGGAATAGAACTGCTATGGAAAACAATCATCAAGAAAAGAAAGTAGGGTACATTAACACGACATTACCTTAAAGTAATGAATTGCACCACGCAAGAACCCACCATGAGAAGGGTCACGGAAATGACCAATATTTACAATCCACACCAGTACACAAATGCCTGCAATAACCTAAAAACACAATAATGTTCATAAATAAAAACCATAGAAGGTTGTCTCTAGTGGATATCAGTTGAATCTTAAACAGATTATTCACACTCACCTTAGCCAAAAAGGTACCAAATTCATCCAATTTCTTTTTCAAGGGTGTCACTTCCTGAGATCAAGTAGACAAGGAAAATTATAATAGAAACATAAACATAACCCATTTGCGTAAAAGCATAATTTAAGTTCAGTCTTAGATCAAAGTCATCATAACAAGGTACATATCCCATAGAGGTCAAAATCTGGAGGTTTAAACTTTTGTACTAGCTAAGCACGCCAACAATTTCTCAAGCAAAAACTTGAAAAGAAAGATCACAAGTCAGACAACCATTACTCGTAATGGAGGATTTATTTCAACAAGCATCTTCTAACATAATGTATCCACCCCGCGATATAAGGACCAAATTTGACACATTGGAAGCAAACCCCCCACATAGAATTTTATATCACAACAGAATTCCTTATACCAGGTAGACAGAACAAATAGAGGATAACCTCTCTCCAGGAGAAAATGCAAAAGAAATGCCTCAGCAAAATGTACTAGTGAAAAATGAAAATTTACGTACATCATCTGTTCGCAACATTGAATCACGAATGTTGCCCATTGCAGTGTTTGCACCAACTCCGATAACCACAGCTCTTGCCCTACCAGCAACCACAACTGTACCCTGGCAATCCAATTACGTCTGAATATATTGCTAGTAACATACAAAAGCAATGAATTTATACCAAAGTTCTAACTGGGATAGTGCAAATGAAAAGATACTTTTACTTCTTGAATCTGATCTGTTTCTGGTACGATATAAAAGCTGGTCTGATTTATAGAACAAAACAATTGATAGAAAATTTAAGAAACAAAAAGCATGCCAAATATAATCTTCCCCAATTTCCAGTTTCAAAATAACTGTGGACCATCCATTTAAAATTCATATTATTTTCAACCTAAACTGAGAAACAGAAGGCCCAAAACCGATAACTTAAAAGTTGAAAGCATATCTAAAAGTTGAAAGCCTATCCAACCAAATAATTTGATTGCAGCAGTAGTCGCATAACCTCAAAGGCTCACCCCAGAATTATACATAACCTAGTACTGTTATTCAGTTAAACAAGCAGCAATTGCATGGGTAATTTATCTTTCTATGCAGGAATAACCCTAGAGCACATATGTGCCAGAGCAGCATTAACAAGGAACCGAACTAGATGAATCCATTCAGATTACTAAAATTTCATGATCCAGAAAAACTTAAACAGATGAAAAAGGTGATGTGCTTCCTTGCCAACAGTAATTCAATTTATGGCCCACTATGCACCAACTTCATTCAGACTCGTCAATCAAAACTAGTTTCAGCAGCCAGATGAAATATAGCAAATAAAACCATGATATTCAGTTTCTTACTTGCACAAGCAATTCTTCGAAGTCTTACCGAGAAGAGAATATTTGTCTTGTCTTGATATACAGCATTTGTTGCCAAGGTGGACTCAAGGTCTTTTTCCACAGAGCTGCTCTCACCTACCATTACACAAAATCTTCAGCTGAAATTCGATAGTTTGCCCAAGGGCAACAGGAAATAACATGATATCAACTAATAATCCAATGGTCACAAGCAGTAAATATGTACAAATTGGTAAAAGAAATACAACACCATAAAACACCAAATATGTAGAAATCACCCTTCCCGAATGGACATGCACCAAAGTCTACAAGGGAAAACTATAAGCATGGTCTGCTAACTGATATTCTGGGCAAGTAATTCCTGCCTACTCAAGTGGCTTAAAAACTACTTATTATAAGGCAGAGAAGGAAACTATTCTTATTTCTTTGAATGTGAAAACACAGTAAAGGTAATAGTCTCCTTGCAAACATAAAATAATAATTGCCCACTCCATGCAATGAAGGCTAAAACCATCTAAGGACTTCCAAAAGAAGACACACTTGCAATATAATGTGAAAGGCAGCACCTAATACCTAGGCTAGATTTTCATCAATCAGTTTCTAAGGCCTATTATAGCTACTGCAGATGAGTAAGGTTAGAAAGTGTTGGAACTCAAATACTACGTATTTGGCACAAAACTTCCTGCAATCATCACTGGAATCTAGGGTTACTCTCCGTTAACCTTATTTCAAGTAGTCAAAGGCTTTCAACACAGTATTCAACAAATGACATAACCTATAGGTCTGATTATCTGCTTGGAAAATAAGAACGTCAATGTATGCATCTCTCTCAGTCACACACTGTCCAAGATAACACCACTGAGTTCTGCTGGATTCACTCAATTTGTTAGATAACCGATAAGGGCCACCTCAACAAGTAAACTCAAGTTTTTTTTTTTTTTAATTATATGCATATTAACTAGAAGCCATGAGACAACAATAGGCAAAGCTTTGTACCTGTAAGAATTGCTTGATCAACACGTAACTGATCACTTAGCATCTCAATCATCCTCATATCAGCTGGAATTTTGCTTCCCACTAATCAATTTATAGAATGCAAGACAAGAACTCTTTCAACATCTTACTGAAACATGTAAGGACAAACTAATTTTGAAATTTAAAATAGATGACCCACTTACCGCTAACTTCTACTACATCTCCTGGAACTAGCTCTGTTGCAGGAAGAATTGAGAAACAACCTGCAATAACCACTTTGAATGTCAAGAAATTGCGTTCCTGCCCTTTGAGTCAAGTATCAGTGTAATGGGAGGCACAAGCAGAAAAATGAAACAGAAGATAAAACAAAAGTCAGAGTTTAGTAAACGTTTTAAACGAAAGTCATGCACCAATAACATGAGTACTCAACTCGAAACAACAATCTCCAGGAATTAACATCAACAACAGTACATTATACCCATTACTATGACATTTAACAGTTTCCAAAACACAAGGATTGTTCCAAGAAGCATGTCTATAAGGTTGAAAAACAAAAAGCAATTACTATGAAAATCATTGTCACAAAATACAAACAAAATAAAAAATCAAAGCAAACTATTTATCTGTACTAACTCTTCCCATAATAAAATAAACCACTAGGTTATCATACCATGACACTAAACCAAAATGTACAAAAATGTGGTTATGTCATTATTTGACTTACCATTGCGCAGCACAGTTGCAATATCAGCTTGGTAGGCACGTAGCTCCTGCAGAAAATAATAATAACAAGAGTTCAAATGAGTCTTTATTGGCATTTTATGGGCTAAATGTATAAGGAACCAGATGTTTATCCCCCATTTATATCATTCTATGATGGCGGATATTAGGACCATGCTTTCTGGTCTGGGGGTAGGTTATACTTAAGAAGGTGATTGATATATTGGAAAGATGGGGAGATATCACATGTCAAAGCAAGAGTTGTATTGCCTCACCAATGGTCCAACTCTAACTCTCTGTTTGTGCTCTCTGGCACTGCCCATGGGTTTCTTGCCCCAGCCTTTGCAAGCTGAAGACATCATTTTTATTATAAAAATATATATAGTAGCCTCAGATTGAGATTCCGAAACATACCTCAAGAGCCTTTTCAGCATTTGTTTCTGTAATTACTCCTACTGCAGCATTGGCAGCTAATATCAGGAGGATAACCTGTAGATTTGATAATTAAGTATATTACTTAAAAACGATGCAATCCATTCAAGGGTGGAGACACTAGAACAAAATTCCAAAACATATTCACATATTAGCAGGTAACTAAAGATTGAGAAAGACACCATTACAGGCAACCAGAAATTCCACTCATAAAGGTCAACCATAAATGTCACAGATTTAAGGTCCGTATTAATTGAGGGATCAATCTTCATGCCACCTAGCCATATTTCTGAGTTTACAAGTTACAAAACATATTCGCATATTAGCAGGCAACAAAAGATTGCAGGAGACACCACCACAGGCAACCATAAATTCCACATATAAAGGTGGGCCATGAATGTTACAGATTTAAGGTCCATATTTCTTTGGACAACCGAGAGACCTCAGATTATGCACTAGAAGTGCCAATCTCCATGCCACTGGGCCATAGTTTCAAGTTTACAAGTTACAAAACATATTCACATATTTGCAGGCAACAAAAGATTGAAGCAGATGCCACTACAGGCAAGCACAAATTCCGCACATAAAGGTGGGCCATAAATGTTACAGATTTAAGGTCCATATTTCTTTGGACAACCGAGGGACCTCAGATTATGCACTAGAAGTGCCAATCTCCATGCCACCTGGCCGTATTTTCCAGTTTACAAGTTACATACCTGTCCTAGACAAGTTTTCCACCTTATAGGTTATATGCCTAACTTCATTTACTCAAGTTCAAACACAATGACTGCAAGATGTACAACTCTTTCTCTCCTTCAAGAGCTAACAAATCTGGCAGTTGATGCTTCCCCAAAAAGTATTTAATAAATTTACATTGAACACCCTCTAGATTCCATTGTAAGTTGGTCCATATCAAACCATGATGTGACCAATCCAGTATACGTTCAGCTTAGCAAGATATGCTTTAGTCAACTTGACCACTACACAGGAGGCGGGAAACCACTGAGGCAAGTGCCTTACAATAAATAGCTTAACAAATATCTAGACAAAGACTAGCATTTGTGCTTTTCATTTAATTAACAAAAATGATACCAAAAAGATAAATGTGCGTGTTTTGGAGAATGACAACAAGAAATAAGCTCATCAAACCAAGCAAGATCATCTTACAGAAGGCTCCAAGAATGCAGTTAAGCCAGTCTCTCCATTAATCAGAGCCAAAGCAAAAGAAACAAACGCTGCAGCAATCAATATCTTAACAAGCAAATCATCAAATTGCTTGAAAACCAATTTCCAAAAGGGAGTCCCTGCATTCAGTAATGTCAAGAAAAGCTTCAGCAAATTTCAATGCTATCTATGCTGAAATAGGTCAGGAGCCTGTAAACAAAAATGAGATAGCACATATCCACTTTACAATAAGAAATTAGATAGTGAACACTTTTTTGTTCCAAATCACAAACCGGAACAGGCAGAGATAACTTGTGGGTAGGTAAACTCCAGGAACCAATTCCCAACTCCCCCAGGCAATCTACCAACGATTCTAACTTCACTACAGCAACTGCTCTTACACTTCCTTCTCTGAAGGAGAAAAAATGCTAAAATAAAGTATTAAAGCAAAAACCACCTCAATAGCCCTTTTACTAGGTCCAACTTCTTGTAATACCAAGATTTTAGTTACAGCTACCCTCTCTTTTCCTGAATACTAATCTATAAGACGATTCTCACAATTTCACAGTACAGCAATCATTAAGCTAAATCTAAAAGCACAAAAGCCTTCAGACAAATACATATATGTCAAAAAGCTTTCTTTAAACATAATTTTATAAAGTTTGACTCAAATGCAATGAAAAATAGGCAAACCACAAAGCAATCTTGTCGGAAAAAAAAAAAGGTTGACAAAAATATAGAAGAGCTGATCAGAGCAATCAAAATGTTATTGTTCAAATTAATGCATAAAAACAACTATCATGTACCGAAGTCTGACATAAATATAGAGGAGCTGATAAAGTAACTAAAAGGTCATATTTTGAATTAATGCATAACAACAACTACATAGAAAATGCAAACATCAAGGTGCATAAATGCAATTGTTAAAGTAAATTGAAAATATAACTCAAAATATGAGAGACGAGATGGTGTTTTGGAGGTTCTTACTTTCTTCTTCAGGCAGCACTGGAAACCATAAAGCAAGAATGCAAGGAAAGGGGAAAAAAACAAAATTAGAAGAGGGATAAATCGAGAGATAAATATCAAATTTTCATAATATTCGTAAATCATGACCAATGTTGTTGATCAAACTACTGAAAGTTTAACGAAAATGAATAACTAAAAAGAACCTTCCCGGGAGAAAAGCTACATGACAGGGTTCCCAAAGATTCCTCCATTAACATATTGCCAATTCCACATGAAAAATAGATAATATTTTATTTTATAAAATTAAATAGAAATAATACTACTTACCGTTTTTGCCGTAAAGCATAGCATGTTGTGCAACCTGAAATCACAATCAACAAATCCAAATTTAACAAGAGTCACGCTGCAGCTAATAGTTTAACTTTAACAAGAAATAATCTAAGAATCTAAATATGAGCTCTAAGTCCAAATGCAAACGAGTAAATGCCTACCTGAGTATCAGTGAGACCTTTCATCGAGTCAACCCCAAAGAAATCCAGAACCTAACCACAAAGAAAAACAAGTAGCAATCAATTCCAAAATGCCGCGTCCAAAACTACGAGGCCTCACAACGAAAATAATGGAAACGAAATCAAGTAGCAATCAGAAACGAACTCAAAACGAAAACAAACAAAAATCTAAAAAACGAACTTAAGCATTCAAAATCTTGATCTCGAAAACAAATTCAATAATCCAAATCTTGGCGCGCGAATTGAGAACAAAGAGTTAAGTTTTGAGTCAAAATCATTTGAATGGAAAACATAGAGAGAAACTGAAATGTGTAATACCTCGGAAACAGATCTAGCGTAGGCGTCCTCCATTGAGGATAGTGTATGATAAGAGCTTTGGCGTTTTCTCTGAGCTTTAATCCTTTTGTTCTCTTCCTCTTCACTCTTGAGGAAAAAAAAAAGGAAAAAAAAAAAAAGAAACGAGTGAAAACAACTGCGTAGGCAATGGCTTGGCTCGGGGTTTATGCTTTTCTACTTTCCGTTGTAATGATAATCAAGTAAAACTCTCCTACGGGCTACAGTTTACTCTTATTTTATTTAGCGCTGGGTTCGGCTTCTGGGTTGAGTGAATGTTGGGTCACCGACTTTAAATCTACGCAGGCTCACGTTGGGCCTCCTTACGACTTTGGATTTGCAGGTGAGCGTTACGCTTTGAGCCCATTTATAGCAAGCGGTTAGCCGTTAGACGTAACCGACTTAGCAATGATAGCGTGACAGTTAAGCGAAAAGGTTAACGGTTATAAACTAGGCCTTTGGGCCTTGGGTTGGGCACTGCCCCATTAAAAGTTGAAAAATTAAAAAAATTAATTTAAAAAAAGGAGAGATAAGGGAAAATCTGTGAAGGGGGGTCATTTTCTTCTTTCGAACAAGAGGAAAATTTTGGTAAAATTGATTGGGAGACAAGCTTTCATGCAATAAAAGAAAACATAAACATTTAATAATGATGATTTGGACTTTTGGAAGTGAATTATCTTGTTTCCTATAGCATATGATGCACATTTTTCTTCTACTAATAATCATGGAATCCTTTTCTAAGGCAAAGGTGTGAAATCAAATGATTGGGATTTTATGGTCACTTTGCATGTGGAAAATAAGTCAGCCCATTTTCCAAAATTTGAAATAAATGTTTGTTATTGTACTTGCTGTCTCATGCCCCATTATGGACTTGATTAACTTGATCTTTACTCCCGACTATATATAATACCATTGAAATTGTCAAAATTAATATTTTCCCCTTAATCTAATTAAAATTGGTTCAATTGAAACCCAATATGTCATGTCAAATGATGTTGGAAAGTCTATGTATATGACTCCAATCGTGGCAATTCAATTATGATCATGACAGGCAATAATGGTTAGTAGTTTGGAAGGATTTTGAACATGCAAAATGCAATTTTTCACTAAGAAACAAACTTGGTGAGTTGGTGTTGGTGACACCGATAACTCTTTTCTTTTTTCTTTTTCCATTTTTCTTTTCCAAAATATTTTAACCACAAAAGCATAACAATCAATTCAGTCTTACAGAATCTCATATAATCATGTCTTTGCAGTGAATTTTTTATTTTTTAAACCAACATCTACAAAATCAAGAGTTTAACTGTACTGAATAATCCCTATGAAACATGCTATTGTCTATTAGTATCATGCGGTATTATTATCAAAACTATAAACTAAAAAAAAAATCAGAATACGTGTCAAGATCTTATAAAATTTGTGTATGTGTTTTGCAAAGTTTAAAAAGAACTAACAATTTTGATCAACGCTAACGTCACGAGATTACCAATTATGTAAAATTATAATATCTTATATCTTATATATTTTTATTTGTTAAAGCATATATAAAAAAGTTAGTTAGACTATTGTGCTAATGTTATGAATTATATAAATACATTAGATTTATATGAAATTGAAATAAATTCTTTATATTTGTTAAAATATATATGTTTTTAACAATATTATTATAAAAAAAAAAGATTACATGACTGATATAATAGCAATAAATCAATTAAAATAATCTGTTAATGCCTTTAAAAAAAAAGTAGTCTCTTAATGCATATTTCTCTTTTTTTTTTAATTTTAAATCATGCATATTTCCTTTTTTTTAAGGATTTGTATAATCTATTTTGTGAATAAGCTCAATACAATCTTAATGGGTTTTTAATTCATACGTATTTCCTTTTTTTTAAATAGTACGGTCTTAATGGGTTGTTTATAAGAATTAAATTTTTTTAAAAAAATTTAAATGAAATTTCTAATGGTGCTAATTTTAATCTATTTCATTAATAGATATTAGAAAGGATAAATTATTACACCTACTTCAAAAATATATGCTCTTAATGCCTATTTCTTTTTTTTAAAAAATTTTAAATCATACATATTTTCCTTTTTTTTAAGGATTGTATAATCTATTTTTTGAATAAGGATAGTGTAATCTTAATAGAGGTTTTAATTCATGTATATTTCCTTCTTCTTCTTTTTAAATAATATGGTTTTAATGAGTTTTTTTTAATAAGTATTGAAATTTTTGTAAGAATTTAAATGAAATTTCTAATTATTACGAAAAGACTAAAATGGACATTAAACTTAAGACTACAACAATTAATATAGGTTTTTTATGAAATTTCATTAGGTGTTGCAATTAATATAAATGTTATTTTAGAAATTTTATATATTATTAGGAAATGACCAAAAAGACAATTAATTTGATGCCATATGAAATGCCAAAGGGTCCTTTTGGGGTTTTCATATGGTGTTTGGATAGGTTCCACCTATGGTCATTGGGTCCTCCTTAAAAGATCTACTAAATTCATCGAGTTGTTCCAAAGAATCAAACGGCCAATTATTAAGGAATCTCTCGTCGACTCTCTATAAAATACTTGTTTTGACGAGGGCTTCCAAACACATCATAAGCTAAACCCATGCTAACCAAGAACCAACCTGTAATGAATAGGGAAGGAATAGTAATACTATAAATGACCTAATATCGAATACTGGTAATAATATTAGCAAAAGAAAGTTCTCATGTGCTTATAAAATTTAAACAATTAGAGCCCATTTGATACTTTACACTGAATTGCTTTGCATGTAAAAAAGTTTAGGGCTGCAATCACTTTGCATGCAAAGTGAGTTTACAGTGTTTGATTTAGTACATGAAATTTTAATTAAATTATATGCAAAGTTTTTTTACAATGTTTGGTTAAAACACACGTTCTCTACAAAGTTTATTTAAATATCAAATTTATCCTTATATTTTGTCTTTTTAAAAAAATAAGGGATAATAAAGTAATTTAAATGCAATGCAAAATATTTTCACATCTTCTCCCTGTGCAAATACTTTATCTGGTCAAAGATAAAGTAATTATAATTGATCATTTCCTTTGCATCATTAAAATTAAATCAAACGTGATAAAATTTTTACAATTATTAACTTTACATGCCAAATTACTGAATTACATCAAATCAAACAGTATCTTACTGTCGTGGAAATGATCTATCGCAACTTCATGTTACATAAGAGGCCCGTGAGCCGTGACCTGGCCTGTTGGGCTACGGTGCTGTGGTCTTTATAGTTGGGCCTTTTTCTCCTTTCCGCCGAAGATCAAAACTCTACTTAACTTGGAAAATAAGAAAAAGAAAGAAAAAGCCTCTATAGTTCCCTGTCATTTTTCTTAACTTGCGAGCGGTCGATTTCATAAGGAAAAGATGAAGATCTATCTTTTAAGTTAGTTGGACTTGGACTGTTGTAGTTTCTCTCTGCAAGCTTGCAGGAGATGTTTGGTGGGCTAGCTTGGTGGATATTCTGAATTTCAGCCGAGTGCAGCCGAGTTTTGTAGCAGCAAAGCCTTCTTCCTGTGTATACCCTCTTAGTTCCTGTCTTCATTTCGGAAAGCCACTGACAGGATATATATATATATATATATATATGTATATATACCACTGCAGAGTGCAGATATTTTGAGAAGTTTGTGATTCTTAAATAAAGAAAATTGTTGGTGTATATATAAGTATCTTGAGTTCTAGACCATTAAAAAATTCAACGCTAATTAAGTGGGATTTTAATGCTAAATAAATGTTGCAAACGCAATTTCTGACTTGTGATTTGTGAAGACAAACGCATTGATTTTATCCTGTTTTGTAAGTTGACATTAACCTTGGAGAAGTGAATATACTATGATGTTAGTATTATTTTATGATCAAATCAAAGTAAAAAGGCCAAAAAGGACAAGAAAGAAGAGATTGACAGGACAAAGAGGGGAAGTGTTGTCCTTTTCCTAAGATCCAAGTCCCTTTCCAAGATATGGTTGCTAATTCTCAGGATGGCCTGGGAAAACACCTTCACTAAAAGATTTTGAAGGGCAAACCAAAACCAAAAATTCAATAATTGCACCCCCAGTATTATATGTATATGTATGGATCACATTCTTGGTTGGTAGCTATCAGATAGAGAGGGGTGGTGGGGATGTTGCTTTTTTGGGACCCTTTTTGGTGGAAAATGAAGCTTGCCTTTTGGCTTCCTTCCATCTGAAACATTTGTCTGTTTTGAATCTGGAATGGCATAGGTTACCAAATTTACCAACCCTACCCGGTCTTCAAGTTAGGCTGGCACTTGCACAAGTGGAAAATGGTGGGTCATTTTTGCTGCCATTTGGGATTGCTGGATTGGATGGGTTGGCTTTTATAATGGGCCCCTTCTACTCTCTTTAATTTTTGTATGTTGTGTTTTGGGTGTGTGGTTGGGTGGGCACAAATGGGCTAAAATGGTGCCCGCCTGATTAATGGCAAATGCAGTGCTGAGACACCCTGTCCATCCAAGGACCACAGCTATTTTCTGTGGTGAAGCCTTCTGTTCTTCTTCTTTTTCTTTTTTAAATCTCTATCTGTTTTCTGGTTAAATATATAGACTTATAAAGTTCTCCTAGTTCGATATTGATTTTTCCTTGTTTCCACATTTATAAGCATCTCTTTCATTCAGCTGCCTAAACAGTAAAAAACCAAGAAAAAGAATTAATTATTACAGAGAGGAGACTAATCTTTCTGACAATTTTGAAATTTGAACAGCAACTTTATTTGTGGATACCCCAAATTCTCAGCATTCCAAATTTTGGAGTCTTCCATGCAATCAAGCGGAAAACAATGGTCGGCAGAACATTCTTTCAGCTTATTACTAGTTATAAATATACATTTCTACAGTGGATAAGCCTGAAGAAATAGATTCTGTGCTAATAAAACCAGATTCTACAGTATGGGTCTGGGGCACCATCAATTTCATAGGTCTGTATATGCATGATGATGTCAACAAAAGAAGCTGGAGAAAACTACAACTTTTTAACTAGTGACTATTACTGATTAAAGAAAAATACATATATATACACCAATGACAGAGAAATTTTATTTTATTTTTTTTAATTTTTTAATGTTCTCAGGTTGTTTCCCACTGCATTGACAGAATCAAAGAAAAAGTAGAATTGGAGGAAAAAAAACAAGAATAAAAAGGAAGGAACAAGATCCCTTTGAGATCTAATAGCCTTTTTTTTTTTTCATTCTTTATAGACATTCCTTCCATTCTCTCTCCAGAGGGGATGTAGTAGTAGAGACAAAAGCTGTTACAGTTTACCCTTTTGTCATTCCCAGTTTCTTTCCTGGAAACCACCTGTGCCAAAAGAGAGTAATAGGCTACAAATTAGGCATATCTAACCATCAAATTTCCATTTTTAGGCCATAGAAGATGCATATCCAAAATGCCAAAATTTCATTATCTGTACCCATAAGAAGTAAAAGCAAAGACTAACCTGCATCTTTGGAACTTGTTTTTCCGGATTTCAAGAAACCGAATTTCTTCTGGAATGCTGATTTGCCCTGGAAGAATGCGTAACTAAGTTTCATCTCCTGAGAAAATATATGTAGCATATGATAATGGAAGAAAAACTATTCGAAAGGGAGCAGATAAGCACCTTAAAATGTGTACCCGAGAAGCCGTGTGAAAAGTCCAACACATCTATTGAAGCTTCTTTCTTGCAATTCTTCTGTAAATACACCAAGAACACCCATTACTCTCTTTTGTTACAAATGAATCGATAGGTATATATAGTAAGAATATTCTTGTCTGGAAGTGAAACTTGCCTTGGAAAAGCTTATTACAGGGGAGCTGGCAGTATCATCCAGATACGAATCATTTTGATTGCTACCATGTTCTTTGATCTTCTTCTTGTTTTTGCTGCTTTTCTTGGACAGTTCGGGGGCAGAAGGAGCAGAAATGAAGCTGCCACTTTCATCAAGGCGTTCCTCATGGTATTCTTCGCAATAATGTCTCGGCCCAGAGGATGCATCAGACACCATGGACAAATCCTCCTCCTCATCTTCAACCACAAATCTAGCTCCTTTTCCTCCATAATATTCCCCATCAAAGTTCCCACCAAACGTTTGACACCGAGTTTGAGAGTAAGAAGATTGATCTAAGTAAAAAGTCCAACCAGACTCACAGCCACTGCCGCATTGTGAAGCGGATACATTCATTATCAAACACTCTTTCTCCCAACCAAAAAACCACAGAAAAATGTGCTATCTTGCTTGGCAACCCTCCTTGTGTCTAACCAAGATATAAAAGAAGCGGATATTTGTTATGAACAATGCAAACTCTTGAAGCTATTGTTTATAAGCAGAAATAGAAAGAGAGTAGAGCGGGATAAGACCAAACGAATCACACCCAAATCCTAGACTACTTTTGTCCTTTCTTCAATCTTTTCGTTCTCTCTTTGTTTTTTTCTTATGTGAATCAATCAAATTTGCCAGTTGGCTTTGAGAATAGAGAGAGAGGGGAACGATAGCAATTGGTAACAGTGGTGATAAGGGAAACGGTTATCAGTTCATGTATAAATGTAGAAATACAGCAGTTTGTACAACCATGGTGCTGTCCTTTCAATAAAAAGTGAATGTATTTTACTGCTCATTTAATAGCCTATTCCTTTGTTTTCCTGCATGTCGACATTATTTTTTTCATGTTTATTGTCTATGTAGTCTCTCTGATTAATAGTTTTCGAATTGATAGATGGGCGACAAACAGGGTAATAATATCTCTTCAAAAGAATGTATCAAGCTGGCTGCTAAACAAATAGACAATTTAACAGGACCCCTCTTCACATTCTTTTACCGTTTTCCTTTCTGATAACAAATTTGACATTCGGGAACTCATAATTTGATCATTTAGAGGCGTTTGGGTTGAGGTCATTTCCTTTTATCATGAGAATTTCACATTGGTAATTTTCAATAGACTTGTTTGGTTGATTTTGAGACGGTAAGTTAGGGAATTGCATGTTATCATATGAGGAGGAAAATGGCAGTTTCATTGGGAATTTAATTCCCAACTAGTTGTTAGGTAGTATACAATTATCATGGGAATTGAAAATTTCTACCCATTATACCATTGTAAAACGAAACATTCGGACAATAATAACTTTTGATTTAACTACTTGTTTACCTATTTCTATATGATATATGAAAGCTTATACATTTTATTATCTCTTTATCTAAGCATTATTAGAAAAAAAATAGTTTTTTCATAATATATAATATTTTGAGATAAATAACTATTTCGTATTTTGTTAATTTATCTCTTTTTTTGGATTGAAATTCTTAATGTATTTATCTATTTTGAAAATAGTTTATTTTAAGATTAATATATATTTGTTAAATATTATAAAAATCATTAAATACTCATTTTATATACTAGAGGGTATTTTAATAAATAATTCATTTTGTAAGGTCATATTTCCTAAAATCAAATATAGACATTTAAAATTTCTATAATAACAACCAAACAAAAAATACATTGATTCTTGGTCATTTACTATTACCAATCATTGAGATGTGGGAATTCAATTCTCAAGGTAATTTCAAATTACCTCCAACCAAATGCTTAGAATACGTTTGTTTCGATGGAAAGTTTTAAATTTTTATGGATTTTACAAAGGTGGAAACATTTTATATAGTTTGGTATATTTTAAACCATTGATTTTAAATTAATGTAAATACTTGTTTTGATTTGGTATCTTTTAAAATCAGAGAAAGTGATTTTTTCTTTGAATCACTTTCTCTTAAGAGCCCGTTTGGTATAAGGATTTTAATCTACTTTCCCTGAAAAGTAAAGTGATGGAATCACTTTCTATGATTTTGTTTGTTTTAAACTATGGATTTTAAAAAGGTGGAAACTCTTTCTTTGGTTTGGTATATTTTAAAACTAGAGAAAGTGGTACTCATATTGGAATCACTTTCCCTCATATGAGGGAAAGTGATTCTAAGGGAGGGGGGTGAGAAAGTGATTCCCTAGAAAGTGATTCTCTAGAATTACTTTCTATGAAATCACTCTCCCTAGAATCACTTTCTAAGAAAAATACCAAACAGGCTCTAAAAGTGATTTTAAAGGAGAGGACTGAAAAAATAATTTTCTATAAAATCACTCTACTTAAAATAACTTTATAAAAAAAGCACCAAGGGGAGTAGTAGAGAAAACTAATAAGTCAATAAATAACTAATTAAATACTCTTTTACTTTAAGAATCAGGATTCTCAAAATGGGTCTTGTTTTTTTGGTTCAGAACATTTCATCTTCATCTTCAGCTGTAACTAGAATCTTAAATATAGTCATCAAGTTGAGAATGTCAGAGAAAAAAGCGATTACAAAACATCATACTAAGATTCTGGTGAAATTAAATAGGCTAAAAGATACCTTTTTACTCTACATTTCTTAAACCACAGAAACCATGTGTGAAACGGACATACATGTCCCTTTGCTGAGTTGTAGCATACTCATTATGGTAGAAACACGAACATTATTGTAAACTGATTTCCCCCTTTTCCCTTTTTATTGCAACAGATTATTGGTCTATTTATATATTTTTCTTGTGCCACCGTTGGAATCTAAAGTTAGAAGTTGGAATGCATTAAATGGTGGGGTCTTAAAGTGACCCAATGAGTGTTTAGGTCATTGAAAAATAGTCGGCATCTACAAGAATATTGTAATCCCGAACGGTAAATTCTTCCTTAAAGAAGTATGCAAATTGCTAAAAAGCAGCAAATGCAAAGCCTTCTTCGGTGGTCTGTGGGGAAAGAGAGAAGCTATGATTTTATGTAAATTGGGTAGCTGTAACTATATTGATGCGCTGGTAGTGTTTCATGAGTGCACACTAGAAATTCGACTTTTCCCTGTTCACCTCTGTTCCAGTTCACATGGGGGGCTTTTATCACTCTTCCCTGAAAGTCTTTTGACTATTTCGTACTGAAAATTCTGAATGCTCTTCAATTGGGAGACTGGGGTCTTTAAGATTGAGAAGACTTCGAAGACTTCGGTCTTCTTTGCTGCTCCTCCACATTTGAACTTTGGGTGTGATTGACTAATGACTAAATATACTTCACTTGACCATGATTTCTTAAGTTCAGTTACTAGGTATTTCACATCAAAAGCTTGTTCTTACTATGCAGCTTCTTCTTTCCAGATCAAAGCCAATTTTGCGTAATCATCGGCACGATAATGAACCAGATTTTGGTAGGATTGGGGACCCCGAACATGTAAGTGGTGAAAGTTACTGATATATAGTTCAGATGTTTGCTTAGGAACAATGTCTTCTCCGGTTTTAAGGTAGAAAATCCACCCTAGTACATTCAAAATAGCTGTGTTTGGGCCCTACTAATAATGTTGAACCCTCATGGTTGCCACTGATGCAAAAATTGATACACTGATATCAGACTACTAAACAATGCGTACGGCTTAAATGGCAGACCAAAGAAGACTAGATCCGAGTGTTATTTTGTTAATAAGAGACAATAATTTCTGCTGATCTCATCAAAACTTTGTTAAAAAAGACTAGATTTCCTTCTATATGCTTAGTTTGGTGCATTGGTTTGTTTAAGAAACTATATATAAATGGCAGACCAAAGAGCTAGCCTGCCCCCCAAAATACTGTATACGTTGAACCAGAAGCTGCAAGACATTAATAAAAAGAACCGGGATTCAGCTTTTTAGAAGCTTTCTGGAAGAGAAACTGAGAGGCAGAAATTTGTTTTAAGAGCTCCTCAGACTATAAAAACAAATGACAGAAATCAGTGGCCCTTAAATTAGGCTAAGTCTATGTTTGGTAGGAGGGAAGGAAATAATAAAAAAAAGAAATAGGTAAGAAAAGGAAATAGGTAGAGAAAGGAAAGAAATTTATATTTCCTTCATCATATTTGATAGCAAGGAAAGAAATAAGAAGAAAAGAAAAAAATTGATTATTATCTTTGTTTGATATAACTAAGAAATAAGAAAGAAAGAAAATTTATTTTAATTAATATGACCATTTTATTATTGTTTACTCTTTAATTAAAAATTTACTTTCAATATCTTTTACTTATAATAGTAAATTTTGTAATTATAAATAAATTTTAAGGGTGTAATAGTCATTTACATTTGTTAGACTCAACAACAACTTTCTTTCCTTTTTATTTCCGTCTAAATTGAGGAGAAATGATTTTTAAGAAAATGGACTCTTTCATTTCCTTTCTATTTCTTTCCTTAGGTGCATTTCTGTCCTACCAAACAAAAGAAGATTGTATTTTCTCACCCATTTTCTTTTCACACCATTTTTTTCCTCTATATTTCCTTTATACCAAACACAGTGTAAAAGCCGATGCTTGATTTAAGAAACAAATGATTATAATTGCCACGGGAAAAAGATCATGGGGCCGCTGTAGGATCTTCTTCTGGATCAAAATGGTCCCAGACATTAAACTCAAGTGCACATGGCCTTTGGTAGTTTGTGGCCCTTTGCCAGTCCATGAATTGGTAATCTATGCGTAAAAGAAATCAGTTTGCCATTTGGTTCTCTGGTGTTCTTGTATGCTTTAATTCAGTGGTACTACCATTCTATTTTTTTTCCATGTTTGCTTGAAAACGATTCTCATTTTTTCTTCATGATTATCATTGATATAATCATTTAAAAGAGTCCTGCAATTCAAAATCCAGTAATTAGTTAGTTTAAACCCCGTATTTATAGAGTTTTATTGACTCTTTGTTCTAGACCTAGGCTGTTTAGACTCTAAAACAATCAGTTATCAATTGTATTTAGAACTTATGCGTTGCATATGATTGGACTCGTAAAAAAACACATTAAGAAAACATATATTTATTCTTTTATTAAGGTTTTTAATGGATTTATCATATTTAAATGCCAAACATAAACCCATCTGTATTATTTATAAAACATATTATGAAAAATTTAGAATAAAAAAGTACTAAAAGATTTTTCGTTTGATAAAATAAAGATTTATTGTAGATCACAATAAAACAAAACAATACAAAACAGTAGTAGGAAAAAATTTGTAGTACTAATTAATTGAAAATTGGATAAAACAAAATGGAGAACTGAATAGAGTGTTTAAGGTCTCGTGTTCCAAGTTAAAAAAAATGGAGGTAGGAATTTTATTAGCAATGATGAGACTGAGTTTATTAGAAAAAAAAAAAAGATGGAGGGACGTAGGATTATTGTTGGAAATGATTTAATGGAAAGTGATGTGAAAGATCAAATTGATCAGGAAATTTTTTTTTTGACAAAGTAACATTAATTAAGAAGATTTTGATGAGTTATAACTTATGAGATACGAAATGAAGTTATACATTATTTATAGTATAAAGTTTTAAATTAAAAACAATTCTTAAGTGAATGTTATCTATCTAAATAATATGTATTTATCCAACTAATAATCTAATCTAAACAAAAGAAATGTGCAATATCTAGCGGGTAACCATGAAAAACTTAATCAATTTATTTTCACAATTAATTTAGGCTTTTTTTTATCAAATGTTTCTTACCAAAATGTAAAAAGATCATAACCCAATGTTTAATTTTAAAAAAACTAAAAATGTCAAAAGTAAGGCCCAAAACTAATGACATTTTAGAAACATTGCAACAAAAAATGAATATTTAGGATGAATCAACACTAAAACAGAATTCCCACTTTTATGTATATTATAGATTAACTATAAGCTTGACAAGACATGTTCATATCTTACGTTCTATCTGTCTTAGAACCATAACAGCAAGCCTTAAGGAATTGCCAGCGTGCGGTTATTGAAGGGTGTAGATCCATGACAGTATGGGCTTTGCAGACAGCTTGGGAGTTTGCCAACAGGGTCCCCTACTACAATGGAAGAGTCAAACAAACAAAGCATTGCCAGTTTGCTACTTAATGATTACGGCAATACATCATCTGTATCTTTCCTCTTCTCTCTCAGAAAATTTTCAAACGCTTGCCTCCAAGATTCTCCCTTCCTCTTGGTGATGAAGAAAATCTCCCTTAGCCCTTTTAATTACTTTTCTATCTCTTTCATTGAAGGCAAACAAACAAACTCACCAGTACTCTAGTCCCCATCAACCAAAAACAAAAGTCAAATCTTCCCCTCATCGCCTCTTGTCCTCCAAAGAAAAATACTAAAGAAAAATTTACTTTTGTATCAAAAAAAAAAAAAAAAAGCCCCGCACATGAATCCCATTAAAGCATACGTCTGTGTCATATTTAAGTTGGTTTGCACGAATGATTGCGAAATGGATGAGGCTTCCTCTCTCTCTGTATATAAAAAAATATGAAAACAAATCGATTATTGCCTTTCTGTTTGTTTAGCTGTATGATATTATATCCTCCAAACTAATTTGTACTGTTATGTTGAAAAACTTGACGTGCATGTCTACAAATCCAAGCCCATACTGTACCATAGTTGAAAAACATCTTTTGTAACACATCCATAGCCCTTTAATGTCTCTTGGTCCTGCAGGAGAAAAGGTACAACAAACAAGCTTTTGTAACTGGCAAATGTGATCTCCAAAGACTGTTTTGTTGATATATTGGGATCTTGATTTGGTTCACGATAAGCATAAAGAGATGTTTCATCAATTCTAGTCTTTTTCACTAAAGTAATACTACCAATAATTAGAAAAGAAATCTCATCGAGCGTGCAACCCCAAAGTCTTCATGATCCCAATAATGCAAGCTATGAAACAAACAGGAAGAAACAATTCTTGAGTGGACCTAAAGTTTACGAAGAAAATTAGATGATGGCCAAAAACCAAAGAAAATTAGATGTCATTCTCAGACTGACCGCCCATGCTATAGAGATTAAAGAAGCTCCCCATAGCTTGGTCGGTTTCAAACTGACATGATTTATCGTGTATTTTCCTCTCCTTCACCCAATCTTTCTTATTGAAATACAGATAGGAAAACACAATGATGAGTTATAAGAAAGCAATCGAAATAATGAGCCGTTTTAATTTTTCAAGCTCATTATGAGAAATATATAGTACAGTCTACTACATACTCTACTAGCTACTCTACTAATTGTATTTTTTAAGCCATGTGATTAAATATTACGTTTATTAAACTGAATGAAAGGAGCTCAATACCTTTTAAGTTAGGTCTTAGATTCAATCTTATAAATAAAGAAAATAGGCTTAGAAGAGCTTCTCCCGATTTAAGGTCCGATGCAACTGAAATAAGACTAGTCGTAGACCGTAAATCAGATATGAATACTTATAATTACACCATGTGACTAAATTAATTCTTTAAAAACAAATCTTCCTATTATAACAAAAAGTCATATGGACCTAAACATGGACTCTTCGTCTAATGGCTAAGAGTTGGCCACGCTCACCCAATTAGCGAAAGTTCAAATCCCGATTTTTCTCCTTCCCGCTTAATGTATCAAAAAAAAAGTTATAGACCCATAGTCAACTCAAGGATATATATATATATATATATACACATTAACACATATATACATATAAAAACAATAAAAAAAATTGAGAAGAAGGCAAAATGTTGACCTTTTTGGAGGTTGCAAATTGCAAATCTTCACTTCTACAAATTAAAATAGCAGAGTGCAAAGGAACTATATAGCATATCCCCGATGAGCCCACCGGATCTGGACATAAAGTAAGAAGGTGCAAGTTGTGGTGAAAAATGAAGTAGGCAAAGCGAGTTTAACTCGCCATGTTTCGGGGATTGAAAAATCCAGCTTTGGAATTGATAGAGTCGGTGTACGTAAGTATGTAATATAAATATATGGTACTATTTCCAGGGCTTACAAACAATTGTAGCAGTACTCGAGACGACCAAAAAAGGCTAATTAATACCCACCATAATCAAAATTTCATCACAGCACAGGTAAGAGGTTTTGATCTGCTGACGACGACCCTTGACGGTGCATACTGTTCCACCACATTGCTTCTTCTTCTTCTTCTTCTTCTTCTTCTTCTTTTTTGATTAATTGATCAAAATTAAGATTTCGTCAGTGCCCAAAAACATGCATAGTATTAATTATTTCAGCATGGTATTGGTTGGCCCAATGTGGATTTTGGTTGTTACTTTAAAAAGCATAAAAGATACTTGCATGACTTCTATTATATATATATATATATATATATATGTATGTATGTATGTAAGTATGTATGTATGTATGGTAGTAGAATAATTGAAATGAGCCTAAGTATTTGTTTTTACGAATCATTCCTTATGACTTTATCCCTGATGATATATAGTATATGCTGTTTGCCCTATATAGGTAGGTACCCATAATATGGCTATTTTGATTAAATTGGTTTTTCTTAAAGTATTTTTCTTTTGTTGTAAATCTAAGCTAAATTTGAGGTCTCAACATTATATTCCATAATTTTTATTGTTATCAATTAACTAATTTGATAACTATAATTGTCAGTTTGACTTTATCGAAAATTAAAACGAAACAAAAAAGAGCGTAGACTTTTGTATTAAAGTGTAATCTTCTTATGGGATTTTTTGTGGGTCGAATCTTTTTGGGATATTGATTGTTACCCTTTTCATTGATTCATAATTCTAGCTATGGCATTGGAATATTTCTTGTTCTGATTGAGCTTATTATTTCAATTAGGATTTTTTTTTTCTGTGTGAAATACTAGTGTTTTTGGCAACTAAAGGTGATGACACATGTTTACTATTATGGGATTATGGGTATCGTGTAATGTGATAACATAGAACTCATTGGTGTGCCTCTTCCAACTTGAAACTTTTTATTTCTTTTGGGTGGAATGTCAAAATTTCGAAATTAATGGACTCAACAAGAATTATTACCAAAACTTAAGGACCCAAAAAAAAAGAAATTATTACATGGATCCGCCTCATCACATCGCCCATACGACCAACCAATAGAATTTTGTCAACTCATAAATTTATCTAAATTACTAAAACCTACCCCATTAATGTCCTTAATTTCAGGACCTACCCTATAAATCCCATTTTTTAAAACTAGAGGCTAAACTTGTTGCTAAATTAGGGGTTAAAATTTAGCAATTATTTTGACTTAACATGATTCTATTAGTTGGTCCATGAATAACATGGTGGGACGAACCCATATAATAATTTTTTCAAAAAAAATTAAAGTTGCTGACCAGTTCCATGATTGCGGTAATTATAACTTAACTATAACATCATTAAGCGGAAAAAGAGACAAGAAGAAGAGGTTGCCAACTTTCGAAAGTGATTTGCAACTTGGCTAGCCATAATTAACTCTGTGGGATTTAATCCTTACCACTTACCAGGCATGTTTTTCTTTGCATTTTGATTCAATTTAGTTCCATTAATTTTTTTTTTTGCAATATTTAAGGTTTCATGGTTATTTGATTTTGCCAATCTTAATAATCTCAAAATGGATGTATGATATTATAAATTTATAATTTGTGATTGTTTAGAGATACGTAGTAAATATCTAATGCATGATTTGAAGGAGTGATTGTTTACCTAGTGATGAAAATAATTTAACCAATAATTATACATTAAACAACTAATACTTTGATTGGTACCTTTTTTTCTCAGGTTGGTTGAGATACAAAATGGGGGGTGAAGAACCTCCTAGGTGGATAATGATACTTGGATTTCTACAAGAGAACGGAATCGGTGTAGCAAGTAATCTAGGAGTATTCCTAGGTATCGAACCCAAGGGAACCGAATTAGTGCTAAACTACTAATAATTGATTCTAGTAAATAAATAAGATATTTGAATAGAATTTATAATAACTAAAACTAAATACAATAAACAGGGCTATCAAGGTTTAGGCTTTTTCTTATGGTAATTCAAATTAATTAACCATGATGATTCGGATTAGAGTAGCAATCACTAATTTAGTTAAGGGTTCTCCCAAACTCACTCAACCTTTTTCAACTAGGTGATTATGATCTCCCAGTCTATAACCTAATTAATCGAGAACTTTAAGATTCTAGCATTTATTGCTACCACAAAGAATTAGTTTATCTCTAATCTAATATCTGAATGTTTTCCTTCCTAGTGCTTGGATCCTATTCCCCTCCAAGTTCGCAAATTCCCTAAGATTGATTACTAGATGATCAAGCTAATAACCAACGATTAAGTGCAAAGAAGAAAAATCTAACCATAAGAACAATATAAAATCAAATCATGTTTCATTAAAAAGAAATCCCCATTGAAGTTTACCTAAATCCCAAATAGGGTTTAATTATTTATAATGTAAATAAAAGAAACAAGATAAATACAATAAGCATCAAGAAAATAGTGAAAATAAAATCTCAGAAGAACTCCCCAATCATCTTGATAAATTTCTCCTTAAAACTTAATATCCCAAAGTTTCTTGAGCTCCCCTGCCGAGCACCTTTTCTGATAGTCTAACTCTCTATTTATAGTAGCCTAGGTTGAAAATTACAAAATCTCGAGTCCAAAATATGCTAAATTTCTAATCAGATGTGTCATTTTAGAATTCTCGACCAGACCCTGGTCGAGTCTCGACCTGACCCTGGTCGAGTCTCGACCTGACCCTGGTCGAAGTCTAGAAATCATTTTATCTTGCAAATCATCTTGACCAACCTTGGTTGAATTTTATCTGGCCCAGATCGAACACTTCTCATGATTTTCTTCAATTCTTCACGCAAATAAACACCAATTAGCTTCATTTTGCCTCCAAAGCACTTCGTTTCCTATAAAACATACAATTAACTAAAGTGAGAAATAATTAAATAAAATTGACCTTAAATTACACAAAAATATGCACAATTCATACTTTAATAAGGTCTAAAATATAGGTGTTAATCACACCTATCAAATACCCCACACTTAGCTGCTAATTGTTTGTCCCTAAGCAATTCTAACTACCTAACTAACTGATCTAACTAATCAAACAAGGTATGTATTCCCCTTTCGTAGATGTACGGTGGCATTTAGCGTATACCACAAGCCTTTAAACCCCTAAGTGTCCAAAGATAAGGAGTTATAGTCTCTTGAGGGTTTACCAGAACGCTACCTACAAGTATTACAAAAACAAACAAGTTAGAAAGCAAGTAGACTCACTTCATAAACTAAGATATAAAATAAGTAAAAATTTAGCTAGCAACACAAATAGCATAATGATCAAAATTAAATTTACCAAACACTAAATACATAAGTACCATATCTATTCATTCGCTAATTCACATGCTTGGGTTAGATAACCTCACTAGATATAGTATTTATTGCTCAAAAGTGTTTAGTATTAGGGTGAACTCAAGATTTTTCTCTAGCACTAACTTACCATATGCTTGCACTTAATCTAATCTCCACTACTCCCATTTATATAGTATATATAAATCAAAAGGTATTCAATTTACGGTTGTAATTGGGCCAAAGGAAAAGTGAGTTAACAAAGAAAAAGGAAAAAAAACAAAACAATTCAAAATTAGTAGAGAGCAAATAAATCATGAAAAGCTAGCATATTATGATCAAAAATCACTCCACCAAATTCTTCATATTTTGCAAAAATCATTCTCTCCTTTTCTCTTTATTCTTTTCAAGCACAACAAATTCATGCCAATCAATTTTTCAATTTTTTCTGTTTTTTTTCCATATTTTCTTCTTCTTCTTCTTCCTTTTTTTTTCAATTGGCAAGAATTCTTTTTCATCACTGCCTTATCTACATCACATCTCCCCCACATTTAATCCATTGCAATCAATTCCAATAACATCAAATTAAACAAGAAAAAGCTCTACTAATTAGGGCTCAAAAACTTGTTTTACAATTAGGCTCAAGGTTCTCTGGAAAAGTTTACAAAGAAAAGGTTAAAGATTTAAACAACAGGCTCATAGGGTTCACTAACATATTAAAATATACAAGGTTGGCTGTTTGGCTCAAACTCATCAATCCTAAAGACCTTTAGTTCTATATGTACCTATAATACGACTATGTAATCTCGAAAAGATACCTTGCAAGTTCTGGAAGTATAATACTAGGAAGATAACACTCTAAAAGTAAGAAAATTGTCGAAGGTTCAAAAGCTCACCGGTTACACTCGTTACTAACCCAAGACATGCTAATTAGCAAAATCAATTTCCATAGTCTTAAGTATTTAGGCTTAATAAAATTAACTAATCACAATATGGAACTCATGTCAATTAACTAAATTTCACCTAATCATATAATGGCTTAATCCATTAATCTAATTACTAACTAACAAGTTCAAACATGCAAAAGAAAACAAATAAAAATTACACAAAAAATACAGAAATTCTTTTTTTGTAAAAAAATAAACCATTCCCCCACACTTAACTCAATGTTGTCCTCAACATTGTACCCCATACAAAATACCATAGAGAAAGGAAAAGCGATACTTCCTGTTCTTGATGCAAAGCTAAGCTTAATCATCGCTCCTTGTTGACTCTTGATATTTGTAGTGATCGAAATCTGAACAAAACATTGTAAAGTATGAGAGGTTAATCAAACAAAAATACACCAAAAAAAAGAGAGAGATTTGCAAAACATATTAAAAGTTAGCTAATTACAGACCATAAAAAAATTAAATGTACTTCCTACAATGCAACTATGTCTATTATGCAATGCATGAAAGTCTTAAGCTAAAATCATTCTTTTTGGTGGGAAAGGCCTTTTGACCTTGGTTTGGTTGAACTTGATCTAGGGTCCGGTCGGAACCTGTTTAAAATTTTCCGCATTCTAGGAGTTTCAACCAGGGGCTGGTCAACTCTCGTCCTGGGTCTGGTCAGGCTCTGTTTAAGCACTAATTCTTACCACTTTCGACCGCTCTAGGTGAAATTTCAACTAGACTCAAGTTATACTCTATGTTGTTCGACTTCAACAATTTTTCAAAATACCACAAAATGATCATGGCTATCTACACATGAGAAATGCAAATGCTAAATAAAATTAAAATTAAAAAAATGCAATAAAACCAAAATGGAATTGGCAAAAGAATTGGAGCTTGGTGAGAAGTGATGAGGCTTTCGACTGAACCTCTCTAGCTATTATGTGTTTATGATAACAATACCCTTTCTATGGCAAGGTTGTGTTAGTTTAATTTCTATATATTCTTTTAATAAACATGGATAAAAGAAACAATTCTTGAGTGGACCTAAAGTAATTTACAAAGATTTCATTCTCAGACTAACCGTCCATGCTACAGAGGTTAGAGAAACTCCCATAGGTTGGTCGGTTTCAAACTGACATGATTTATCGTGCATTCCTCTCCTTCACAGTTCACACCCAATATTTTTTATTGACAAACAGATAGGAAAAGACAATGAGTTATATAAAAATTCAATTCTGAATGTGATCATCAATATAAAAGTCCAAATTGAAATAACGAGCCACTTTCAAGCTCATTGTGAGAAATTTATAGTACTCTACTCGAGTGATCACTAAATTCTTTAAAAAAAAAAATTCTTATTACAACAAAAAGTCATGGACCCATGGTCTACTCATGGATGTGTGTATATATATATATATATATATATATATATATATATATATATACACACACACATATAAAAACAATGAATAATCCCTAAAAAAAGAAGAATAAAAATTGAAAAGAAGGCAAAAATGTTGACTTTTTTGGAGGTTGCAAATTGCAAATCTTCACTCTATATTATAAGCAGGGTGGGAGGATCTATAGCATATCCCCGATAAGCCCACTGTATCTGGACATAAAGCATTTCACTAGTGGCAAGAAGGTGCAACTTGTGGTGAAAAATGAAGTAGGCAAAGCAGGTTTAATTATTAACTCGCCATGTTTTTGAGATTAATTAAGAAATTAATATAATCCAGCTTAATTTGGAACCCTGTCGGTGGACGTATGTATGTAATATACGGTACGTACTAGCTATTTCCAAGGCTTACAAACAATCAGCAGTCGAGACGACAAAAAATGGCTAATCCACCGTAGTCAAAATTTCCTCATAGCACTGCTTTGAGGTTTTGATCTGCTGACGACGACCCTTGATTGTGCCTACTGTTCTCCCACATTGCTTCTTTTTTTTTTTTTGATGATTGATCAAAATTAAGATTTCATCAGTGCCATAAAACATGTATAGTATTAATTATTTCACCATGTTATTGGTTGGCCCCATTTGGATTTTGGTTGTTACATTATAAAAAACGAAGAAAAGATATATATATACTTGCACATGACTACTACTGTATAACTATTATAGTATACTTCCATAGAATAATTGAAATGAGCCCAACGCATCCTCATGACTTTATCCCTCCTGATTTATGTGCTAGTTGCCCTTGTACGTAGGTACCCATGATATGGCCTATTTTGATTAAGTTGGTTTCTTAAAGCACTTTTCTTTTGTTGTAAATCTAGCTAATTTAAGGTCAACATTATATTCCATAATTTTTATTGTTATCAATTAAGCAATTGATAAATATAATTTTAAATTAATTAAAAAGTCATGTGGGTTTGACTTTTTATGTCAATTTAAAAAAGAAAAAAAAAAGAGCTTAGACTTTTTTACTAAAATGTAATCTTCTTATGGGATTTTTTCTGGGTCGAATCTTTATGGGACATTGATTGTTATTTATTTGTTACCTTTTTCATTGATTCACAACTCTCTCTCTCTCTCTCTCTCTCTCTCTCTATATATATATATATATATATATATATATATATGGCACTTATTTGTTACCTTTTCCATTGATTCACAATTCTACACACACACACACGTGTGTATATATATATATATATATATTTATATATATATATGGCACTGGTATCGCTTGCTCTGATTGAACTTATTATTTCAATTATGAATATTTTGTGTGAAATGTTTTGCAATTAGAACAAAGGTGACATGTTTACTGTTACGGGATTATGGGTTTGGGTATCACGTAATCTAATAACATACATAGACAGAACTCATAGGTGTGCCTCTTCCAACTTGAACTTTTTTTTTCCCCTCTTGTGTGGAATGTTAAAATTTGGAAATTAATGGACTCGACAAGAATTATAACCAAAACTTAAAGGACCCAAAAAACACTAGAGTTGCTGACCAGTTCCATGATTGCAGTTATAACTTAACTAGAACATCATGATGGTCAAGCGGAAAAATAGATATTTTGAAGGAAGGCAACTGATGTGCTGATTTCTTGATTAATTTGGGTCAATCTTGTCCTCCAGGATTGACTATCTTAGATAATCCTCCTCGGAATTTATTATCTGTCTTGGAATAGGATGCACAAGGAATATCTCATCTGAGAAGTTAGCCAACCTAATTTAGCATCTTATACCCAAAAAAAAATGGTCAAGCGGAAAAATAGATAAGAGGTTGCCAACTTTCAAAAGCGCTCTGCAACTTGGCTAGGCTTAAAACTCTCTGGGATTCATCGTTAACACTTACCAGGCATGTTTTTCTGTGCAATTTGATGCAATTTAGTTCTTAGGGGTGAGCATTTGATCGGTTCGGTCGAAAAGATCGAAAAACCAAACAAACCGAATTTGTTATAAAAACAGATCGAAAACCGACCAATTAATTATGTAAACCGAAAAGCCGAAAATAGAACTTGATCGATCGGTTCGGTCGGTTTTTTCGGTTTTAAGATAATTTTATATTTTTCAATATTTTCCCCAAAAAAACATCATATTTAACTTGAAAAATCTATTGTTATTTAATAACAATGATAACAATAAACAAAATATATTATAAATATATACAAATTAAAATATTATCTAATATCATTTAATTTTATAAACAAAATATTATTATCATTTAACATTATTATTTAAAATTATTATAAATAATATTCTTATAAAATATTATTTAATATCATCTTTCCAATGCAATATTTGAAAAATCTAAACATATATAAATAATAATAAGAATAAGTAAGATTTAAAAAATAATAAAAGAATTATTATTTTTTTAATATTGTAATATATTATCAGTTTTTCGGTCGGTTCGGTTCTATATTTTTAGAAACCGAAAACTGACCGATTAAACTGAACTAACCGACTTTTTCAACCGACTAAAACCGAAAACCGAACAAATCGAACCGTTCAACCCAAATTCAATCAATTCGGTCGGTCTAATCGGTTTGAACTGACTAATGCTCACCCCTATTAGTTCTATTACATTTTTTTCTTTTTGCAATATTTGCTGCCACATAATTGGTTTTATTTTTTTTTTTTTTAAATAATTGGTTTCATGGTTTTTTCATTGTGCCAGTGATCTTCATCATCCAAAACAGGTATATGATATTATAAATTTATAGTTTGTGATTGCTTAGAGATACGTTGTAAATATCTAATGATATTTTGATTGGTACTACCTAGGTCGGTTGGAGACACAAAATGGAGCATGAAGAATCTCCTAATAAGTGGATTAGATCAATTGCTTTCATCTTGTTGTGCCTAATTTTCGGTGGAGGGTGATCGGCCATATTACGGGTCGATCGAATTGGACATGAAGCATCCCAAAGAAAACCAATCTCAAACTCTGTTGGTATTCGCCTTTGTGCTCTTGTATGTCACGGTGGTGGGTTTGCTTCTTCCTATGACCATTTTGCTTGGCCTGGACTTTATATACTACATTTCTTTTGCTGCGAGCCGCGAAGTAGTAGTGCTAAAGAGTTGAATAGTGATGAGAAATTGAACAAAGAGGGTGATACGGGAGTTCGATAAAGAAGAATAAGGTAGAAGAAATCAGAGAAAGAGGAGGAGTAGAAAGGAAGAAAAGATCAGAGTGTATTGACGTTGAGGGAGATGTGATTTTTGATTAATTATCTGATGGTCTACATGCGGTTACAGTGGAAGATATATATGGCCATGCAAAGCCCACAACTATGGGTTACATATAATGGGCTAACATAATGAAATAACAGAATGGATTACATAGTATGAGGCTAATATCGTGGCTAGTAGAAGGCTGCTACTGGACCCACATCAGAGGGTAAGAAAACTAGTTTTAAGCAACTTCGAGTTCGGTTTACTGCCCCGGCATACTTCTTGTTTTGGATCTTGATTCCATTGTTCTGGAGGCTGTTCAATAATTGTTGGGAAAAGGCTTTAAAGAAACTAGAAGCAGCAGCTGTTATTGATTTCTTATGACAGTAGGTCCAACTTAATCTTTATTCCTTTCGCTTCATCTATTCCCTTGTTTTGTCCTTCCTTTTTGGAGTACTCACCTTTGTGGAAATAGCCAAAAGGTGCTAAGAGACTGGCAAGATTTCTCCAATTTCAGATCTTGAGAGCGTTCAAGTGCAACCCAAAACATGAAGTTGTAAAAGGGATTAGCAAAAGAATTGGAGCTTGGTGATGAAAAGTGAACTGAGGCTTTCAGAACCTCTCTATTATGTGTTTAAGAAACAGTACCCTTTTCTATTGCAATGTTGTTTAATTTTTATATATTCTTTTAAATGAACATGCATGATTTGAGGTACGTTTTAGAAGTAAAGTTTTATTTTCCTTCCATGTTGTTCCTTGCCCATTTCTCTCTTTTCTAATCAAATTAGAAGTTCATCTTCTGGTTTTGCATTATTTTGACAATTTACAATTTCTAAAATCTAGTCTAATAAATTTATAGAATTAAGTACAAAAACTTCCAAAATTAAGATGTACCACATGCATGGTAGGAGGAAATATGGTATAATATATATTGGCCATGTATTGACGTCAAGTCAGCGCTGTTAACAGTTCCGTTGGTCATATACTGTCACGTGACTGATGGAAGGGCGCATTGACGAAGCATCAAAATAAAAGTACGAGACTCAGAAATTTCAAAATAAGAGTTGGACGGATAAACTAAAAACGTCTTTCCCAAATGGTATACACAGCTCTTGATGTCTAATGTATTGCTTAGTTTCAGTATCCTTTGGTGCATGTTGGTTTACAAGATTAGAGATCAACATGGAAAATCTGAGGCGCAATCTTTTCCTTTACGGGATTGATGGCTTTATTCTTCTCTTTGCCATTGCGTGGGGCTATGTTTCTAGTGTACTGTTGTTTGGCTACCCGACGGGCCGTGCAAAAGCTGTGAATAAAACTGGGAAATATGAGTGCAGGGAAATCACTTATAGGCTACCAGACGTTGGATACATTGGGTTCCTGCTCCAGCAAGCATCTTGTGTTGGATCTTGGCAGTGATATGCTGAATTCTGCTAAACAAGGATTGGATTGGAACAAGTTTTTTGAGGCATCATAAAGATAAGGGAGTGCCTTTCCTTGCACGTTATACCATATTCCTTGGTCTTTACCACTTTGATTCTCTTGGGTGTTGTTTTTTACTCAGAATATGGCAAATCCCAATACGGAACCTGGTGGAGGTGATCAGCCATCCTTCTCGGATACAGAGTCTGCGCAACAAAATTCTTAGAAATTATTAGTGTGTATATCAATTGGCTGCCGCCTGCAGGAGAGTGTTCTTTGCTTAGTTAGTAGGCTTTTCAAATCTCTCTACTTTCCATGTTTATCTAGTGTGTTGTCCTGCTGGTTAATGGAGCAACGCTGGTGATCCCTACATGTTTTGATGTTTTCTAGTGTCAATAGACTTTTCTTTCGTTTCCTCGTTATTGTGCCTCGCCCCTCTCTCTTTCTAATCCTTTCTTTTGTTTTTTGTTTTTTGTTTTTCCCTTTCTAAGTCGCAAGAAGGGTTCACAGTTCATTAGTAATCACCAAATCAAATTGCCATCAACCTATTTCCTTGGCCGGGCAACTTGAGCTTTGAATTCCATCCACATTTCCATCACTCCCTTCCTACCAACGTTTCCATAGTTACTACCATTCAGCTCCCTATTTCCGCCACGGTTATGGGAACCACACCATTTTGCCTCCGATAATTTTGATTGAAGCCACCACCATATTGCCTCCGATAACCCCCCCTTCTAATCTCACCATTCATTGACATTCCCCCAAGTTTCCGTCCAGAGGCCCATCTTTTTTTTTCTGTTAACATAAGGCCCATCAGAATCAAGAATCCGAATGCAATTTCACAGTAAAAGTAAAAAGGTCCTTTGCTTAGCGTAGTAACCCAACCCAAAAAAAAAAGCCGAAAAATAAATTGGAATTAAGGTTCTTGAATCCTGCTAGAACTTATATTGTAAAAGCTTATCTATTAAAGCATAAAAAGAAGTTCAATAAAAATGAAAAAGATAATCAAAACTGAGGCATGAAGTTGCATTAAATCCCGAATTATGAAGCATATTTCTTAAATGGTTAGTGAAACAAAGTTTGGGTGGGTGGCGAACTGAATGAGTAACAGTTTTATAAGTTGGGCCAAAAATAGAAGACGTCGAAGGCAAGTGATGGGCTATGTGGACAAATTCGACTTGATGAAAAGTTTTCTTTCATAAAAAAGGGGCTATTTGTAGTTGTCACCTAGAGTGCATTCTTTTCAGTCCCAACCGCTTCTAGCAATTCTGCGGACAAGGTTTCTTCTGAACCTATTTACTATATAGTATATACCGAGATATGATAAGGTTAATTGTCTAATTTAATATACCTCAAATTATGTGTTCTTTATTTACTATAAAACTTAAAGTCACAATAAGAACGAAATATATTAATCAAATCAATACAATTATGCAGTTATAATATACTATTATTACCATGTACATTGTCCCAAATAAAACCATCGCTGATGACTTCCCCTAATGGCCTAGTGGCTGTGGCTTAGAGGTTCCCCTCGTAACCCAAAAAGAAAAAAAAAATTTAAAAAAGGGCCAGTAAAAAAGAGTTGGATAACTTGTAAAATATGGGTTCTCCTCCTTCTATAATAAAATAAATAAATAAAACCTAGTAAAAAGGCGTTGGAGTTGATGACGAATTGAATGATTACGTACGGTTATAAATAGGACAACAAACAAAATTAAATCAATAGAACAGGGAGGAGTGGGTTGGGCTTCAACAAAAAATCCCAACTTTACCTGGAAACTGTATTTCCTTCTGGCATGGAATCCAATTCTCTGCTCATTGTTTTGCTTTAATTTACTTCAATTATGAAATATTCTTTTCAATTAATCCCTCAACAAAAAATTTGCACGTATATACTCCTTGTTTAACCGACTGTGATCCTTGTTACAGATTCAATTATATTGTATGTTAGATTAGTAGTATATATTTTTATTGATGCTACAACATTTTCCCTAAACACAACAGATAAAATGGAGTAGCAAAAAGTCGTCTTTCCCAAATGGTATACACTGCTGATTGTGTATTGCCCAGCTTCATTAGCCTTTGGTGCATGTTGGCTTACCATATTAGAGATCAAGATGGACGGGAAGCATCAGTCTGATCTGTGGCGCAATATTTTTCTTTACGGGCTTGACTTCGAGTTTACAGTTCTTTGGCTACCCGACGGACTGTGCAAAAGGTATGAATAAAACTGGGAAATTTGAGTTCAAAGAAACTACTTATAGGCTTTCACGTTGGCTTACTGCTCCAGTAAGCATCTTGTGTTGGATCTTGGCTGCGATGTGTTGGATTGTGTTAAACAAGGATTGGAAAGAGCTCTTGAAGCACCATAAAGATAAGGAAGTGCCTTTCCTTGCAGCAAATGCACACATTATACCATTTTCCTTGATCTTTACTACTTTGATTCTCTTGGCTTTTGTTCTTTCCTTAGAATTTTGTAATCCCAATACAGAATCCGGTGGCGGTGATCAGCCATCCTCCCTGGATATAGAGTCTGCTCAACAAAAGTCTTAGAAATTATTAGTGTATATTAACTGGCTGCAGGAGACTGTTCTTTGCTTAGGTAGGCTTTTCAAATCTCTCTACTTTCTCTGTTTATCTAGTGTGTGTGTCCTGCTGTGTTGGTTAATGGAGCAACGCTGGTGATCTCTACTAATCTCTATATGTTTTCTAGTGTCAATAGACTTTTCTTTCGTTTCCTCGTTATTGTGCCTCGCCCCCCTCATTTCTCCCTTTCTAATCCTTTCTACTCTTTTATCACAATTTATTAGGTCATGAGATTACTTGGAGCTAAACTTAATTCAACATGTATAAAAAAGAGACTAAAAGTTGTAATAGGTGTTTCTGGTTGCCACAAGTGTAGGAGCTAGAGCGCTTTCTTTCAAATTCCAGACTGGTTCGGTAAAGATAATTAACAAACCGAAGAGAACGTTCATGCATTTCAATCACAAAACAGGGGATCTGGAGAAGAGGGGAGGTTCTGGAAAGTAGCCATCCACTTGGCTAATCGGGACGTACTACATCTCTACGTAAAACTGGAAAAGAGAGACGCTTGCTTTTAATGACAAAACCATTATGTCAAACGTTAAAATGACTAAACAAGGTTCAACAAACGCAAAGACATGCAATTTTGAGATTGGTTCCCAACATTTCTGCTGCAGACTCTCTAATTGCTTATTGGTCACTACTCACTAACCATTAGATCATTTTGCACACAGAAATACTCACTATGTATGTTGAAGGGGCTGTTCTTGTTAAAAACCTTCTTTGTTCTTTGTTCCCAGTAAGTGCCATAGATCACTGCTCTTTGGTAGTAATTAAGTAGAAAAATCATGTCATTTCACCGGCCATATTTGCAGATTTGACACCCCCCTGTTGATCCCTATATATCACTTGCCTGTGCTATTTAAATGGATGTTTTATATATTAATTTTTGGGGCTCGAGATTGTTTAGCTCATCCGCATTTTGCTCCTAATAGCATTAAGATCATTAATCGCCCTCCATTTTTATTATTAATGTATAGCCCTAATAGTTGACTTGATGTATAACCCTAATAGTTGACTTGATCTTGTCTTTGATTAGGTATTGACTTGACCTTGTTTTTGATTAGGCATAGTTACTTTCTATAACCCTTTGCTACCTGTATAAATATTCTATGTCTTGTACAGAAATAAACACACCAATTCTTTCTCTTATCTTCTCTTTCTCTCTTAAACTTCCTAACATAGTATCAGAACTTAAGGTCAAGTCAATACTTAATCAAAGACAATGTCAAGTCAACTATTAGGGCTATACATCAAGTCAACTATTAGGGTTATACATTAATAGTTGACTTGACCTTATCTTTAATTAGGTATTGATTTGATCTTGTCTTTGATTAGGCATAGTTACCTTGTATAGTCCTTTATATAAATATCCTATGTCTTGTACATAAATAAACACACCAATTCTTTCTCTCATCTTCTCTTTCTCTTTTAAACTTCCTAACATTTATGATGAGATAATTTGGATATAGCGATCTTTCAATACTTATTGAACCTGGAATGAGGCTTATTTAATTTTGCTATGGTTGCTTTTCTCCATACCCTTGATTAATCGAATAGAAGCTTCTTTGGACATTAAGTTTGATATTATCACTACCTTCATGAAATTTCATTGGTGAAACTGGATGGCTTGAATGAACCATTTAGACATAGATTTCCCTCTGAACATCACATACATAGTAGACTTACCTTAACAATTAGGTGAGTGGATTAAAAGAGAGAAAAAAAAACCATAACCAACATTAATTAACATAAATCTAAAGCATAGCAGACATAACTAACTTTTTTTTTTTAAGAAAAAGCTGGTGCATAAGTTTAAATAACAGTACGATGCATAACTTTCCCTCTAGCTTCAGAGGCTATGACTTGGGATAGGAAACTGGGTTCATCATTACAAACAACATGAAACATATTAAAGACATTAAAATCAGAGGGGTGAAATGTAGTATTAAAGACATGAAACATAACTAACTAAACAACAGGATAACATTATAACAGTACACCAGCTACACTTGCATACAATAACACCGGCTGCAAAGGCACTAGTTGGCACCCACACTTTCTCACCTTAATACGAAATCTTGCATCGGGGGTCTTGGACCATTGCTACATGAAGATTTTTTAGCTGGTAGATAGTACCTCTGCATTAGATATGGCATATTTTTATATCTTGTTTATGTGTAATATCAAAAAAGAAAGTCAGCAACCCTATGTCGAGGCAAACCCCAACGGATGGAATAGTAAATTGCTTTTGTTGTTTTGGGATGAAAGCCAAAATCCGATCAACTAAATTGAGCAAGCCATTACGCCAGGCATAGCAGTCTCAAATAGCTCCGAGAGGGACACTTCTTCATGGTCATGACCGTCATGTTTAAAACACTTAACCATGAAGCCATGCAAAATAAGAAGGAAAAAGGACATCACCACTGGAAAAGCTTTGATCAACTTCTCCGGATTCTTAGTCTTCTTGACCATTACTAGCTCATAAACTAGAGTAAAGCGTCCCAAGCGAATCGACAACCCCAGTAAAAATAATTTTGACCAATTTAATCTGAAATAAGAAAACAAAGTTAGTCCAAAACAACCAACAACTGAGTTGACTGAAAGAGGAGCTTGATGCTTCTTAAAAAAGGTTTCGGATTTGAGGCTTATGAATGGAGAAAACAAATTTGAGAGAACATCTTCCATTTGGGGTCCAAGTTGCTCGAACAGCGCATTAGTCGTGTAGATTATTAAAAGGATACCTGTGGTTATTAAAAAAAAAATAGTCCTAAACACACGCAGGATGACATAAAAAGAATGTAAGACAAGAAAAAAAAAATTATTACACGATTTCTTCCCCATGGTTTAATGTTGTTGTTCCACCAAAAGGGCAAGATTGCCACCCAAAATTGGCCACGGTAGTTGCATAAAGCAGCTATTTCATCACTTAGGGGGGCATGGTAGGGAGATGGGATGGTTTTTGTAAGACAATAAATTGATGAAGGATTTTTGTAAGACGGGATGGTTTTTGTTAGACAATAAATTGATCAGAGGATTTGTGCAGAAAGGTTTATATAGAACAAACCATAGAAATTTGAGGACATATTTTAAAATTGTTCAACTAATCTCGGGTTTTCGTCATTAAAGCAGAGCATTTGAATCAATTTATCTGTGTTGTTAAAACAACACACTTTAGGAGTTTCAGAGTAACAGTTCTTTTTTTGTGTTAAGACAGCGAAATTGACTGATCTCTGGTTTTTGTCATTAAAGCAATCAATTTATCTGGGTTGTTAAAGCAACGCACTTTTGAAGTTTCAGAGTAGCAGTTCCTTTTCTGTGTTAAAAATTTGAAATTGGAATCAAAAGTGTGATCAGAAAATTAATTGAAAATCAAAGAATCACATTGAAAGTGATTTCTCTGGTTTTTTGAAAGCAGGTTTGGAAGAAATTACTTCAGCTTTAGCTTCGTTGATTTTTTTCTATTTGAAGAAAAAGAAAAAAAAATACAGGAAATAAGACAAAGGTAATATCTCGGTAAAGACCCCAAAAAAAAATGCCATTACTCACTCATCCTCTCTCTTCAACGCTCTCCTGCTGCTTCAGTTCTGCGTGCAAGAACCCATCACAATCTTGGCAGAAAGAGAGAGTGTCTTTCACCAGCTGCGAAAAAGAGTACCACCTTTTTGCACTCTTTAGCAATGGCTGCAGAGGCCCATTTTTCTTTCCCCTTTTTTTTCCGTTATCGAAAGGCCCATCATAATCAATAGAGTTCCAAAGCAATTTCACACTAGAAGGTCCTTTGCTTAACAGCCCAACCCAAAAAGATGCAAAAAATAAATGGGAATGAAGGTTCTTGAATCCTGATAGAACTTGAAGAAGTCTTAAATTGTAAAAAATGAAAAAGATAATCAAAATTAAGGCATAAAATCCCAAAGTATGAATCATATTTCCTAAATGGTTAGTGAAACAAAGTTTGGGTGGGTGACGAATTGAATGATTAACAGTTTCATAAGTTGGGCATAAAATAGAAGAGATCACAGGCACAAGTGATGGGCCGCAATGTAGAAAAATTCCACTTGAAGAAATAGGAAAAAAGAAGTGCATTCTTTTCGGTCCGGGCCGCTTCTAGCAATTCTGCAGACAAGGTTTCTTCTGAACCTATTTAATATGTACCGAGATATGACAAGGTTAATTCTAGAATCCTAATGTAACTCAAATTATACGTGCCTTATCTACTAAAACTTAAAAAGTTCTGTAAGAATGAAATTGATTAATCAAATCAATGCAATTATGCAATTATTATATAGTAATTACTAATTAGTAATAATATATTTTACCATATTCAATGCCCATGGCCTAGTCGCTATGGCTTAATGGCTGAGAGGCTCCCCACCTTGTAACCAAAAAAATAAGTAAAATACAATTGGATAACTAGTAGTAAACCTCTTTGCAGCTAAAAAAAACTAGTAAAAAAGAGTTGAATTGATGACGAATTGAATGATTACAGCTATAAATAGGCCATAAAACAAAATTAAATTAATAGAAAAGAGAGGTGTGGACCCTGGTGTAACCAAAAATGAAAAAGGAACAGAGAGGTGGCCGGTGGGCTTCAACAGAAAATCCCATCGTATTTCCTTCTGGTATGGAATCCAATTCTCTGCTCATTGTTTTGCTTTAATTTACTTCAATTATGAATATTCTTTTGAATCTTTTCAATTTATCAAAAAAAAAATTGCACATATATACTCATTATTTAACCTACTGTGAATCCTTGATCCTTGTTAAACAGATTCAGCTTCAACTATAATATATGTTAGATGAATATAATATATTTTCACCGATGGCACTACATTTTCCCTTTTCTCAGATAAAATGGAGCAGCAAAAAGTCGTCGCTCCAAAATGGTATCAACTGGTTGCTATGTATTGCTTAGCTTCATCTGCCTTTGATGGATGTTGGCTTACCATATTAGAAATCAAGATGGACGGGAAGCATCACTCTGATCTGTGGCGCAATAGTTTTCTTTACGGGATTGACTTATGCTTTTTCCTTCTCGCAGCCATTATGGCGGGCCATATTTCGAGTTTACTGTTCTTTGGCTACCCGACGGACTGTGCAAAAGGTATGAATAAAACTGGGAAATTTGAGTTCAAAGAAACTACTTATAGGCTTTCACGTCGGGTTACTGCTCCGGCAAGCATCTTGTGTTGGATCTTTGCTGCCATATGGTGGATCCTCCTGAGCAAGGACTGGAAAGAGTTTTTGAAGCACCATAAAGATAAAGAAGTGCCTATACTTGGAGCATATGCCCGCATTATACCATATTCCTTGGTCTTTACCACTTTGATTCTCTTGGCTTTTGTTCTTTCCTTAGAATTTTGAAATCCCAATACAGAACCCGATGGCGGTGATCAGCCATCCTCCCCGGATATAGAGTCTGCTCAACAAGAGTCTTAGAAATTATTAATTGGCTGCAGTTCTTTGCTTAGGTAGGCTTTTCAAATCTCTCTACTTACCCTGTTTATCTAGTGTGTGTGTGTCCTGCCGGTTAATGGAGCAACGCCGGTGATCTCTACTTATCTCTATATGCTTTCTACTGTCAATAGACTTTTCTTTCGTTTCCTCCTTAATGCGCCTTGCCCCCTCATTTCTCTCTTTTTAATCTCCTTTTTTCCTTTTTTTTTTCTCTCACAATTTATTAAGTCATGAGATTACCTGAAAGCTAAACTTAATTCAACATGTAGAAAAAGAGGCCAAAAGTTGTAATATTGGTGATAGGCCTACGAGGGAAGATTCTAACTTCAAAAAAGAAAATTAGGCTGTTTCTAGTTGCCACCTAAAATCAAGTGTAGGAGTAGGAGAGTGCATTCTTTCCAATCCCAGAATGGTTTTGAATAAAGACAGTTGACAAACCGCAGAGAACGTTCATGCATTTCAATCACAAAACAGGGGATCTGGAGAACAGGGGAGGTTCTGGAAAATAGCCATCCACTTGGCTAATTTGGCCTGACTACATCTCTATGTAAAACTGGAAAAGAGAGACGCTTGCTTTTAATGACGAAACCATTATGTCAAAACTTTAAAATGACCAAACAAGGTTCAAAAAACGCAAAGACGTGCAATTTTGAGATTGGTTCTCAACATTTCTGCCGCAGACTCTCTGAAGGCTTCTTGGTCGCTAACCATTAGGTCATATTTGCACACAGAAATATTTCACCGTGTATGTTAAAGGGCTATTCTTGTTAAAAACCTTCTTTGTTCCCAGTAAGTGCAATGCATATGCATATCCATTACAGAGAAACAAAGAATACTGTATTTTGATCACTCATTTTAGACAATCATTCACTTACATAGAAGTTGGGAAATTAATGCTATGCGGAGCCTGTAAAAGATTTTACATCAGCTGAGAACCACACAACACCTTAGCAAACCAGTCCACAAAGCAATCTTTCATCCCTCATCACAGCCAACCATCATTCATTATTCACATCACATTTTAAAATATTCAAAGCATTGTAGCTAATAATTAAATAAATGCTTCAGCTTGGCAGCATGCTTAGTAAACCATACAATACTAGTAGTAATGCTTTTCACTGATCAATTTCTGAAATTAAATTTCACAGTTCCCAGAAAACAATCATAGCAATTGCAAGACAGAACTTTGCAGTTCATCAGAGATTAACAAACAAAGAAGGGTTCGCAATTCATTAGTAATTACCAAATCAAATTGCCATCAATTTAATTCCTTGGCCGAGCAACTTGAGCTTTGAATTCCACCCACATTTCCATCGCTGCGTTCCCCTTTCTTCACCCAAACCATCCCTTCATTTCCCGGATTCGGCTCCCTGTGCCTACCAAAGTTTCCATAATTACTCCCATTCAGCTCCCTATTCCCGCCACGGTGATTGAAACCACCACTTTGCCTCCGGTAAATTTGATTGAAACCACCACCATTTTGCCTGCGATAATCCCTTCTTCTAATCTCACCATTCATTGACATCCCCCCAAGTTTCCGTCCAATCTCCACGGTCCGATCCTCCGTTCTCGCCTCAACATTCTCTTTCTCACCACTCGCTTGCTTCGGCGCGTGGCCTTCATCTGTGATCATCTCCTGATTCCCCTTATCACACTCCACACTCGCAGGCAGCGGCGCAATCGCAGCAGTTCCCACCGCTTCCTCTCCCTCACTGTCTGCCCCAGCTTTTTCTTGCTTCTTGTTCTTTCTCTTGTTCTTCCACTTCTTCTTCTTGTTCTTCAATTTCTCGTCTTTCTTCTCCTTCTCGACACCCTCGCTTTCGTTAATTGCAAAAGCCGCCACCTTATCCTCGTCCTTGGGCTTCCACTCTGCTACACGCTTCCCACTCTTCCGATCATATCGACGAAAATGCCCTTTTTTACGGCTTCCTCTTCCATCTACCTCGACATCTCGCTCTTCAACTTGTGCTTCCTTTTCTCCTTGTTCCTCTTGTTCAGGCTCTTGATTCTCTTCCTTTTCCTTCTGCTCTCGCGCTTTAATCCGTCGTTCTTGCAATTGAGCGAGTGTAAGGTAATTTGAAGGAATGGCAGGAAACTTCTTCTTTCCGTTGATTTTCTCTGACTCCTCCATCGACGAAACAACCAAACTGATCTCAGCCCCAAAGAATAAGTGAATTCAAGCACAAATCATTAAATCTTATCATAAGAGAGAGAGAATCAAAACCAAAAAGGACTTCGATTTCATTCCTTGCTCAGAAAGGGAACAAAAAATAGAGCTGAATCAGAGGATTGGTCAGGACTCAGGACACTGTCAGGTCCGTGCAATCAACTGTCGATATTAAACTAACCTCGAATTGCTTTTACCACTTGCTAACTTTGGGCTTGGGGCCCAATAGCCCAGTACATACATGGAGAGGACAAAATCCGGTAAGAAAATTTTCATTGGGTCAATCGGCTGACAACACGGACCCTCCATTTAATTTGCATTTGGGCTTCTTATTTGTGTCCAAAGAAACTTAACTTGGCCCACTTTAGCCTCTGAAGTTTGAATGTGGTCATGTTGACAGTTTAATTTTCTTTGGTTTGATATTTGTCAATATCAGGAAAATGAATCAATTATGCTTAATTTCCTTTGATAATTCGAGTTTCAGAATAGGAGAAGACGAAGGCTTCCTTTGCTAACTCAGTGCAGTGCGAAAATTCATTTTTTTCAACTTTTCACTGAAAAAGAGTTAACAAAGGGATGTTTGAGCTATTGTGAGGTTGTCTTACATGAACAATCAATCGCAGCATTTTTTTATTGGTTAGGGGCGGGAGCAATGGCTAACCGCTTAAGCTGCGATGGCCGATGGTGTAGTTAGGGTTGCTTTTTTCTCATTGTAGGTAATCGGCAAAGTTAACAAAGGGAGCCTTAAATGTTTTTCCTTAGGTACTTTTTATGTCAATATCGTATAAGAGATATTGCCAAGTATCTTTTTAAAGTACTAAATATATAACTCTTTTTATTTTTAAGGAATATTAAATCATGTGAAAATATACATAGCTATATCTTATTGATTACTGACATAAAAAGTACCTAAACAAAAGTATCTAAATTTTGTCCTTAAAAATTAAAAAAAAAAACGACATTATAATTTAGGGGAAAATAGCTATTCCAGTAAAGTTTCCACCAAATCCAGTATTCTTTTATATATTTGATCATTTCATTAAAGTAAACTACTAACTATTTTTAATATTTTACAATTCATTTATAGTTATATATATATATTAGGGCTATAATTTTAAATAAGCCACTGAATATTTTTTTTTGGACGCAAAATTTTAATTTCATTCCAATAAACGGCGGAAACTGCTACGTGTACAACGTTGATCCATTTGCTCCAAGAGCAAAGAAAGAAATGAAGAAAGACATTAAGCAAAGAACATAATGAATAGACAAAGTTTACATCAGAAGACTAATTACAAGTAATACAAAGTCCCCAATTATCTCTAAGCATCAGGTTGATGGGATGCCCTTGTGCATGCTCCATTCCATACAACCTCATTCTGACTACATCTTCAATAAGCTTGAAAATTGCTCTTGGATCTCTGTGTTGTCCCCCATGAATTCTGCAATTCCTTTCTTTCCAGATGAGATCACAGAATGCTCCCCAGGCTATTCTGAGAACAAGGGATATAAGAGGTTTCCCTTTAAATTTGCTAACCATCCAAGCCACTGAATATTTTATTGTGACCTTAAACTAATGATTATTATATTCTTTTTTTTTTCTGAGGAGAAAAGAAACTATTATTTATCATCAAAGATGGGGATTACAAACGTCTGGAGAAAGACCTTCACACTAAACATGACTAGCCTCAATATCACAGTTCAAAGCAGCCAATCTATGTGCCAAAAACATTGGCTTCCCTTCTCACATGGTGCAAAGAGCAAACTTGGAAGGAAGAAGCGAAATCCCGAATCTCAGCAATCAATCAATCTTATGTAACCAAAAAAAAAAATCAATCTTATATTCTTTTTTTTTTTTGGTAAATGAGGATTTATATAGTAATAATAATAATTAATTACTATAAAATAAAAACTTATATTCAGTACGTATTGTACAATATAAGCATATGATTTTTATTTTTGGATTTAGTTATTTTAGGCTAGTATATGAGTGTATTACTTGATTGACAAGTAAGAGGCTCGGTTTCCATAAACTACAGACCCACTCGGATACTATAAATAATCTTACATCTCTTTGTGATTTCACAACTGTCCAAAGTTGAAAGTCAAGAAAAATGGAAATTTTGGTTTGCAATTAGTGTTAATTCTCTAAAAGCGATTTGCGGAAAATGCTGTGATTAATGAATTGTTGCCATATTTTGATATCTTCAACCCAAGAAGGCTACAAAGAAGAAACCCTAATGAGTAGTTTCCTTGAAATTAAATTTTACGCGTTCATAATCCTCCATTCTCCCTCCTATTTAAAGGTAAATTCCCTGTGTGCGTTTGCGTTAACTGATCTGTTCCATCACATTAAGTTTGAAGAATAAAATTTTCCATTTTCTTTATAAAGAATAAGAAAAAAAATGATGAAACGTTCAGATAGTAGCAGCAGCGACGATGAACGTCGTGATGATCAGCATGACTATTATCGTCAAAACCAGCAGCAGCCCCCACCAGTCACTTATGCCTACGCATCTCCTCCGCCGCCTCCTCCTCCACCTCAAGGTTTTTCAACGTTTTAAGATTTATTTCGATTCAATTTCTATGGCTGCTAATTTCATGCATAACATAATATATATTTTTCCCTTTTGGCTGCGTGGGAACTAAAAAGGTTATTACCAGACTCAAAATCAAAATACAGCAGCACAGGCTTATCCTCCACCAGCACAGGCATATCCTCAGCCACCACCAGGTTATCCTTCTCCAGTGTATGCTTCTACACCGGCATCGGCGGCCCCGGTGGCTCCTCCAACTTATCCTCCCGTAGGGTACCCTCAAGGCACTGCAGCTGCACCTCAACCTCAGACTGTTATTTACAATCAGGCGCCCCTTCCACAGCAACAGCAGCAGGACGTTGTTGCTGTAGGCTGCTTGGAAGGATGGTGAGCCGCTCTCTCATACTGTTAATTAATATACAGAGTATTACTTGTCTGAAGTCTAAACTTCTCGCAAAAATCATTATTGTTTTCTTCTAATGGCAATTTGTGTGTTTTGCAGCCTTGCTGCCGTTTGCTGCTGTTTCATTTTGGATCGCTGTCTTGAGGAGTAAATCAAGACATATATTAATTCTGGGGGCGCAGCTGTGCCACTCATCAAATAAATTTCGGACATTGTCTATTTCCTTCACCGTCTATCTAGTGATTTTTTAGTCTTAGTCACTTTGTAACCATACATATATTGCTATTATGTATGCTTTAATTTTTTTTGTAAAAATTGCTTAATTAATGTTTAATCATGTCTATTTTTCTTAATTACTAAAAGTAAATTAATACTAGACAGTAGTACTGAATATGCATGAATGATAGTAGCTTTTAATTATGGTCCATTCCATTGGTAAAAGCTAGAAATTAGAAAGTGCTGATTTTCTCATTAATTGCTATAATAATTTTTATGCATAAGAATTTTTCTTTGGTATATTAAAAGTTTTGGAGCAGAGGAGGTTAACTTATCTCTTGAGGCGGAGGCCAGGATGATTAGATTAATAATCACAAGTGTTAAATATGTAAAGTAGAGACATATATGGGGTATTAATTTGACAATAAGCAAAAATTGTGTGAAATAAGCTCCCTAGTAACAATCTTCACCATATTATAGGAGAGAATAATGGTATGCAGTTTCCTTTGCAGGTTTACATGCCCAAGACTTTAATATTTGCATTTCCATTTTCTTTTGTGTATGTGATGAAAAAATATATACTCATTCTTAAATTTGTTGCATCGGGATTTGTTACTACTAATTAACCCTATAATTTCGATATACAGACTACAGTTTCTTTTTGGTAAATTATTTGGTTTAGCAATCCACAAAACCTTCCAATCTTAAATTTTCAGATTCAACCTCAAATACCATTCTTTTGCTTGAGAACCAAGAAAGGCTGTCACCTAGGGTCTGATCACAATTCACAAATCAGTGCGAGACAGACAAACATGAATTCCAATCTCCATGACCGGACCTCTTACGGAGCTCAAATTCCATGTACGTGGCAAGCGCCAATTCCAAAAGCACCGCTAACGGGGAAAAAGTAAAATAAACAAATGAAAAAGTGCACGCTTTACAAGGCAAAGACCACGTTTTATCAAAACTCTTGAGCGAGCAAGCCACCTGGAAGCTGGAACCCTTCTCTCTTTTTGCCTTCCCTGTAGTAGTAGTAGTGAAAGTTTAACCTCCCGAGACTCATATCCCTCCAATCAGATTCTATCTCATCCTTTGCATGCAATAGGAAGACACCAGCCAACACGTGGACGACCGCCAAATTTAACCGACTGGGGACGCAAAACAGGGCAGTGTCGTATTCTGAGAAAATTAAAAAAAAAAGGCCAAAGACATAAAACGACCAAACCAATCCTGATAGGTGTAGCCACGCATGGCCGCCAACGCCACACGCGTTGTAACTAGAGCGAGCTCTTGATTGGTGTAAGAGCCGTTCAAGTTGAGTGGGAAGGAAAACAAATTTCACAAGGCTCGCTTGTCAAAACATTTTCCTGTACAGTTTTGGGGCTAAAAGTATGATGTGTTGGCTTGAATGGACCCACTCGCTACTGCATATTCCCACATGTCCATGTCCTCCAAGCCCCTCAAACACGTACCCATCATACAATATCCAAATGTCAGCGTCTCCTGCCTCTTTGTTTCATGTTGCCTTGCGCTCATTGGCTGATACCTGCTCTTTAAAACCACCCGAAAGCCTATCACCTCTTCAAAATTCATAATCCCTCTTCTTCATCTCCTGAGACGCGGTGGTCTTTCACATCAAAATTTGGTTCTATTTTGGGTGAGAAAATTGAGAGGAGGAAGACACCATGATTAAGACGTTGAATCCCACCACAGCTAAAACAGCTGAAATTATGTCCAGGTACAGGCCCATAGCTCCCAAGCCCGAAATGCCTGCAAACTCCGCGAATGAGGGCTCAGCTATGTCTCACAAGATCCGGCAGTCTCCTTATTTGAGGAATTTGTGGCCTCAGCTGCAGGCTAGGCCTACTAGGACGAGGAAGAGGGGTAGAGCTGCTTTATCACCACCAACGCTCAAGAGAGCAAGGACCCAAGTCCTAGGACTTTCTTCACCTAGTCCTGTAATATCCCCTGCTAAAAACCTCTCTTTGCAAGGTTTTTCTCAGGGGAATCCCCAGCTTTCTGTTGCTAACTTTGTGAGTGCTAGTGGAGGACTGCAGAGTAGTTCCTCTTCTTCGGCAACACCGGCAAGTTTGATGACACTTCCCCTTCTTCCATGTCCTTCTTCCTCGGTTCCTGCCCTTTCCAACAAGGCAACGATACCTGCATTCAACTGCACGGAGCCTTGCGGAGGAGAAAAGATGATAGATTTGAACAAGGTTGCTGAAATTCCTGAAGAGAAAGATCTTTTGAAGCAGCTCCAAGGTCCTCCCACCACCACCAGCGTTATAGCACCTCAGCCAATTCGACCGGTGGGATCTAGCATCAGCGTTGGGTGCATCAATGAGGATCCAAGCCTAAGCCCACCAATGCAAGTTCCAAAGAAACCCGAGGAGGTTGAAGAAGAGGTGGAGTCCGAGGCCTTACCGGCAGTAATATCCGACTCCAACAACAAAATCAGATTGGCAAATTCCGCTTACAAAGAAATGGTGGGTCAGCCAGAGTGCCCATGGCTCGATTCTATGGTAGCAGGTGAAGGACGAGCAGGAGGCAACTCATCATGCAAGAGAATCTGTGGAGAAGTGATGCTGCATCTATCTGATTCCAGGGTGCCAGTTACATCAAATGGGTTTTCATGCTGGGTGAGGATTGAGTGGGGTAGTGATGGGAAGAAGAGCTCAATCAATGCTTTCTGTGATGTGATGAGATTATCATGTCAGTCAAAGGACTACCTCTTCACATGGAGGTTCCATACCCGCAACAGGGAAGCATCTCAGTCTAGCTGCAATGTTTGAAATTTGAAAATGTACACAGCTTTTTTACCATGAAAAAGCACCTTAGGTGGCTAGTATCATATGTATAGATGAGACAAATATTAAGTATAGTACCCGTAGTAGTAGTTTTTGTCAACATCTGTTGTGTAGCTCTAAATATGCCAAGTTTTAACTCCGATATTTACTTCTTCAACTTTGTGTTTGGCTGTTTGTAACTTGTTCTAATACCCCCAAAACAAAAGGTTGGAAAGGGGAAAATATTGGCAGAACTGATCATATTTACTCGAAAGTTCTGCTGTGCTACCCTGTTACTAAATATAAAAAGTTAAAGGCAAAAAGAAATCTCATTTCACAGAAATGTACTTCTCTTATCTGGCAATTAATAGTAGTAATTGATTTGCTCTTTAGTTTATTTATCATCCTTCACATTACATTTATGATGTATCAGAAGACAGAAGCAAGAAGTACACAACATATGAAGTATGATAAGCTCGGGTAAGTCATCCTCACGGGGCAGTGGCTATTTGCCTCTTCCAGGTAAAACAATTTTTAACCATCTTCACTCTTTGGTGGGCCCTTCCATTTGAAATTGTCTGCATATGACTTGGGCTGTGAATCACAAAGGAAAAAAGAAATCATCTCATGGAATATTTCAGTCAGCATATATAATAATAAAAGATGATACTCACTATTCACAAACATAACATTCCTAGTAAATCCTTCTTTTTTTCTGAAGAAACATTCCTAGTAAATCCTAATTTTCTTTATCTGTGAAAGTTTAAGCCTTTTGAAATTCCAACTTCAAGTTACTTAGAACCAAAACAACATGCATGAGTTTTACAATGTGAGGAGAAGGCAAACGCACCCCTGTTACCCTGTTACCCTGTACCCCTGTTTTCCCACAAGTGAACTTAGCGAGAAATTTAATCGGGGGAATCTTCAGTCAAATATAGTATATGGGAAGCTAAGTGAAACGTCCCTCGAACGAAATGTATTGGCTTCAAACTCAAAGAGACAGAAATTTGTTTGTCACTGAAAAAAGAAGGAAGTAACTGGCAAATGAAAGAAAGTAAATAGAGTCAAACCTTGAGAAGAGGAGTTTGTCGCTTCTTAACCTGTAGAGAAATATGATAAGCCAAATAGAAAAATACAAAACGTAATTATGGCATTCAAAATCACCATAATCCCATGTACTAAACTTCTCTGCATGAAGTTTAAGTGTTTTGGGGAAATATAGATCGAAGGAACACACTTGACTGCTTAAGGATTGGAACAGAATATAACAAAGATTTGAAATTGAATCAGATAATTGATTAGCACTTCCTTCATTAACAGGAATCAATTTTAGAGTATGCAATATCTTCACAAGTATAAAATCATAAATTTACCATCAATTCTTACAAGCAATTGCAGGAATGTTATCCTTTTATTATTCTTCATCCTCTCTGCTAACCCCTACTTGCCGATCACAACCTACTCTGGAATTGCTGATACTTGAAAGTAACTAATTCCTCTGTCTAATGTCTATGAATTATGCTGAACCATGGATGATTACCCCCATCAGTAATACATTACTTTTGACTTAAAACTTTTATTCTTGCATCTTACTTACTATACCTCAACATGCAAGGATAGAAAAGATAAGTTGAGATCACGAAATGTGACAAGCAGGGTGTTTTACAGGGTCTATTTTATTATGAAAAACTTTTATTTCCAGGCACTACACTTTTTTGCATCTTAAAACAGGAAGGGAGAATTAATGCACATACCACATATTCCCAGCCATGTTTTTCAGCAAATTCTTTTGCAGCTTCTGCACTATCAAATTCAAGTCCAGCCTCACCGACATTGGCATACGGATCTCCTGTTGATGTCCAGCCCATTAATGGATTTTCCCACCTGATGAAAATAATGGAAGGAAATGAGTCAAATGACTACTCAACACCATCAAAGTAATTTCAATGTTAGACAAAAGGAACTAGCTTATGTCATTTAAGTCTGTTGCATGTCTCACTACGAGGGGGGGGGGAACAGAAGGCAAATGTTCACGTAATTGGCCTTTCAAAACAGTAAATGTTCCCAATAACTAAGTCAGGAGGAAAAACAGAGTAAAGGCGATTGGTAAATTACTTAAGAGTTGATAAAAAATCGATCTTCCATTTCCCTACTTTCCCTGAGCCCTGCTGTGATGCAGTTCGAGCAGGCGAGTAAATTATAACCTGGCATGCACATAAATGACATACCATAAACTTACACAGCTCACATGTTACTACCAATAAATGAACTGCTTTAGCTATCGGAAGCAAGGGCGATTAGAAATAGGGAATTGAAAATTAATCTATAACATGCAGGCATTCTACAAAAATTAATTTCTTATCAAAAGTTAAAATTTTGAAAAGGGAAAGAAGCATGTAATACCCTTCGTTTTAGGTGCTGCTTGGGGATTCCAGAGACCATGCCAACCTCGCCAGGCTTCACTTCCGGTTCCATCAAAGCATCTGAAGAGCAGCATCTTCTCCACAAAACTAGAGCTGGACGGTGAGCTCGAACTAGATCCTGACCAACCCGTTGCACAAAGCCCGCCATGATTTTTCCTGTTTAATTAGTTCTTTATTTGACTATAGACTCTCAAATGGTTTATAAAGTACTAGTTAAATGCTGACGAATACGAACTAACCAGACTTCACCAAAAAAGAACTAACCAGAAGTTTCGAGCTTTGTGGTTTGGGTTTGTGTAATTGGGTTCCTCTGTCAGTCGAATGGAGTTGTTCCAAATATTGGGCTCAAGCCCATTATGTGCTTCAAGACAAAAAAAGAGGGAAGAAAATTAATAAACGACGTGCTTTGATAGCAAAAACAAAGGGAAATTTTGACCTCTACCACTTAGCCTGGTGGCTAAGAGGCTTGAGAGTCACCAAGGAACCCCTACCATCCCCGCCCCGGATCTTAGTACCCCGAATTGTAATGAAAAAAAACAAAGGGAAATTTTGAAAAAAAAAAATCCAATGGACCAATGCAGCAATGTACGGGCTTTCGGTTTTGGAGTCTGGACTGATTCCTAGCATACCGGCCGAACATACTACAAAGTTTTTGCCTGGCACATTTGTCCACATCGAATAAGCAAATGCCATTTGTTCTTGGTATGCATCGAGATGGGAGTCTCTATGTGATTTACCATTTTTCTCGTTTTGTTTTGCCATCTCAACTTTGTTCTCGTCAGCAGTTTATTACTAGAATTTGGAAAACCCTCCAACGCGTGTCCAATCTTGCAGTTTGCCCTCTCTCTCTCTCTGCTCATCATCTGGGCAATGTTCTAGCCCTGACAGTTCGTTAAAGACAAGGTCAGATCAAATGGCGGAAAACGAAGAGGACTCAACGCTTGTCAAGCTACAATTGGCCTGTTCTAATTTGAGAACGCTCCTACAATCATCGGTTAAAATGGAAAAGGACCTGGAAGAGATGGAGAGGAAGTTTGATTTTATAGATGAAAGTCTTTCGACAGCTGCAAAAAGAATAACACCTTTGCAGTCCTCGGCTATGGCTGCGAAGGCTCTGGAGACCAGAATCAATAGAGCTGTCTCTCCGGCTCTTGCTTTCCTCCATAGTTTCAAGCTCTCAGAATCTCTTCAGAACAAGCTTATTGAACTCTCCAACAAACTATCTATTGAGAAAAACCCAAGAAAGAGGCTTAAGAAGCTGCTTAAATATGTTGAATGTGCTGATCAACTTAACGCAGCAATTAACATAATCAGTCGAGACGGAGAGCCAGTGATTCAAAAGCTTCAGGAGGTGGTGGAATTCTTGAGCAGGACTAAAGCCACGGATCAATATCGAACGCAAAGATTACAGGAGGCTTTAGTCACGCTTAAAGCTTTATATGAGTCGGAGGTTGATGCCATGAGATTTGATGGGTTGCTTGATGAGGCTTTACTAAATCTGCAGGATGAATTTGAGATTATGTTACAGCAAATTAAGCATCAAAATATAGGGGAGCAACAAGCAGATGAAGAAGCTGATCAGACGGTGGTTTCTGACCTTGGCACGGAAATGGAGGTCCAAGTTCTCAAGCGAATTGCAGAAACCCTGGCTACCAACGATTGTTTGGATATATGTATTGACATCTTCGTTAAGGTAATTAGCTTATTGCTTTCAAGTTTCTTCTCTGTATTTTGGCAATTTTTCCTTACCAACTACAGGACAGTAGTTTCTCCATGAATGATGAAATTGTTGTAGACTTTTTTCCTCTCACAAGACTCCTTTGATTGTTCAACAGGTGAGATACAGAAGAGCTGCAAAAGCACTAATGCGATTAAACCCTGATTACTTAAGAACGTACACGCCGGAAGAAATTGATGAAGTGGAGTGGGAAAGCCTGGAGACTGCAGTCTCTCTCTGGACCCAGCATTTTGAGCTCGCAGTTAAAACAGTATTTGTATCAGAAAAGAAACTTTGCAAACAAGTTTTGGGAGGACTTCCTGAAGTGCTTGTCTGGCTAGAGTGTTTTGTCAAGATAGCTGATAAAATCATGGCAGTTTTTTTCCGATTTGGAGAAGGCGTTGCAAGGAGTAACAAAGAGCCACAAAAACTGTTCAAGCTCTTAGACATGTTTGACTCATTAGAGAAGCTTAAGGTCGAATTTGCAGAGATTTTTGAAGGTGAATCTGGAGCTGATATTTGTACACGTTTTAGGGAGCTTGAAAAGCTACTAGTGCATGCTTCAAGCAAAGTGTTTTGGGAGTTTGGCCTCCAAATTGAAGGCACTTCTGATGGCTACCCTCCACCTCAAGATGGTTCAGTCCCAAAACTTGTTAGATACGCTGTCAATTACCTTAAGTACCTAACCACAGAGACTTACAGTGCAGCCATGGCTAAGGTTTTCAGAACACAACAAGTCTGGAAATCTGGCATCTTATCAAAACCTGAAACAGATGAGAATTTACTCAAAGATGCCATCTCTAACATCATGGAAGCTCTTCAGAGAAACATCGAATCAAAAAGTTCACGTTACAAAGACAAAATTCTTCCCCACATATTTGTCATGAACAACTATTGGTACATTTACATACGAAGCAGAAACACAGAACTTGGGCAGCTTTTAGGAGAACAATACATGAAACAGAAATACAAAAGTATTGCCGAGGAGTCAGCTTACATGTATCAAAGGCAAGCATGGGGACAGTTGGTACGATTGCTGGAGAAGGAAGATTTGAAGGAACAAGAAAATGACATCAGGGGAACGGGAGCTCATGTCAGAGGTAAAATGGAAGCCTTTTTCAAATGTTTGGATGAGATCTCGCAGCGGCACAGGGGTGGTTACAGCATTCCTGACGCCGATTTGAGAGCACAAATAAGAGAAGCAACGGTGAAGCTGGTGGTTCCTGTTTACACTGAATTCTTGAACACATATTCAAGCTTGCTGCCTGTAAAATCTTATGTTAGTCCTGAATCGTTGCAAGGATTGCTGAGTCAGGTTTTTAGTGGAACTGATCGAATAGGGAGTGAGAGGCTGAGGCGCCGAAACTCCAAGGAGAGAGTTCCTGGAAGACACTCGGTTTCTGTGGAGGGAGGAGAGATCAAGATTTTAAGACGAACTAGATCAAATTCTATCGATGTGTGACACCCTGATGTCTATTCAACTTGTTATTGTTTCATTTTTCCTTTCAATCTTAAACCTTGTTACTATATTATAAAAATTAAAGCTTGTTATTGTTTTTCTGATCAAGGGCATCTCGAAGGAAGCACTAATATGCTAATTTGACGTAAAAAATGGTGCTAATGGTGCTCCAAAGAAGCACCAAATCATCCTACCAAAATGGTAAAAATTTAGTGTGTTACTATTCATCACATCATTTTTTGTGGGATGATTTTTTTCTCATTTTATCTTTGTCCCTTTTTATTAATTACTTGTATGTTATTTTAGTTTTTGTTGTATTTATATATTTTGAGTTGTATTTAAATTTAATTTTTAATTATTAAGAAAAATACATACCATTAGAAAGATCTCATTGAGATCTTTAAATTGAGACTAATATTAAATATATATTTAAATTATATTTATAAATAATTATAAATATAAATTCAAAAAATTAGGGAAAAATTCAATTAAAACATAATAAAAGCAATTAAACATCATTTTACTTCAATTATAATCAAAATACAAATTAAACAATCATAGAAATTAAATTACAACATAGATTAATGCAAATTAATATATTATTAATATTATTTAAAGATTAATTTAATTAGTTAAGTTATTATTTTTATAATTATATGAAGTTAAATAATAGATAGATATCTTTTTAATAAAAATTGATGTAAGAAATAGAATTATATATTAAAATGAAAAAAATTTGGTGAAAGAATATTCTAAAAGGATACTCTTTTTATACAAATGGTGTAAAATTTGATGTAAATCCTTTGGAGATGGTCTAATCAAAGTTTCGAAACTTAAAAAATTGTGTAACCAAAAAAAAAATATACTTAAAAATAATGATTGGAATATGACTTACTAGTTAACCAGAAGAAGAAAAAGAATATGATTTACTAACTACTATTCCTGTCTGTGGCCAAAAAAGAAAAAAAAAAAGCTACTATTCCTGTCAGTTTTGAGAAGCCCAAACTTTCACTGGCCGAAGAAAAAGTAACATTGCACTTGCACCGCACGTAATTCTTCCAACCAGCAACCAAAGGACCACGTATTCCGTCTTCCGTCTTCGTGTCTGTGTGATGTTTGTTTCCTTACAAAGATTTGAGACAAAACACTTTCGTGGAAGCCTGTTGCAACTCACAATTGCTTTGACAAAGGAATCATTCCCTCTTCTCCAAGAATCCACGAAACCCCCCTCCACTACCGTACCTCTTTAAATTACCAAACTCTCATCTTAAATATTTCCTGACACAACAAAATCTGACAAAACAAAGTTCTCCCTGAACTGAACCAGGAACCAATTATGGCTAATCCCAAGGACCCAGCCGAGTCTTCATTTTCCTTCTCTGACTTCCCCGAAGACATCCAGCTTTGCATCCTTTCCTTCCTGTCCCCACAGGAGATCGCCAATTTCGCTTGCACTTCGAGACGCTTCGTTTCGCTCTGTCGAAACGACACCAAGCTATGGTTCGCCATGTGCCAACGCCGATGGGGCGCCAAGACCCAGATCAAGAAATGGGGTGGCGGCAACATCACATACAAGCTCCTTTACAAGACCCTAACCGAGTGGGAGAATCTCATCGGTTTCTGGCGCCGTTGCGGTCGACCGGACGTCTCCGGTCAGTGTCCGCGGTTGATTGTTTTCGAGTGGGGCCCATCGTTTGTTTCCGGTTCAAGGGTTTGTCCTCCCAAAGACGGCACCTACCATGTCACCAAAGCGCCGTTTTTGTGCATGGGGATATCTCCAGACGGTCAAATCGCAAACTTTCTCGATCTAGAAGGGCAAACTGAGATTCCATCGGGGAATTTCGATAGTTGGTTGGAATTTGTCTGTTTGGACCAAAATCTGGTTCCGGTTAATGTCAATTTCATGGGAAATGATCATTTTATAGTTGAAGAAAATTCAACCTTTTGGCACAGTAGTAAAAAGAAAAATGGGTTTAGACGGAGTTCAAGTTCAATGAACTTATTAGAAGATAGTGAGGAAGTTATTGTTGTTGGAGCTGAAAGTGGGGGTCCCGGGAGCTTGCCAGACCGGTTGGTATCGGAAATGTATACAAATTTCGCCAATAGGACGAGTCCCGGAGGAGGTGGAGATAGAGCTTGGAGGAGGCAGAGGAAGAAGGAGAAGGAAAGGCAAGGGAGGAGGAAATGGGAAGCTGAGCATTTTCTTAAAGTTGTTGATTGCTTGCCTACTCCGGATAAGCCCTTGCAGGGTCTGTGGAAGGTGTTGTGAAAACTCCCCGTTTTCTGAATTGCTTTTTGTTGTTAGAGGTTCGAATTTTCTGTTTGTAAATATATTGTTGCTGACTGATGAAGTGTTAGGCCCTGTTTATTACGTAAATGCCTAGAGGATTTGAGGTTTAGGGCAGTGGAATTGAAGCTATTCTGTAGCTTGTACAATTAGTAGGAAAGTAAGAATGCTTCTAAAGCTGCCTTCTGATGTTTTTTGAGGAAGGTTTGCTAACTTGCTTTAGACTTAGACAAGAATATTTTCCTTAGTTCAAGTGTCCAAGTGATGCTGTCATGGTAGACATGAATGAATCCATGTTTTATCTGGCGTTCTTTCAACCATTGTGGCATTCGTTTCATTTATATTTTCAGAATATGTATGACATTCTGACAGGGCTATGCTTCTTCTCTAAGTTCCAATATGAGAAAAAATGTTTGGAAGAGTAGGCGATTGTTCAAATTACATACTTTATTTCAGGGTGTGGACGGCAGTGGGATCATGATTGTTTTTTGATAAACACCATTTTGAATATCATCTAAGTTATAATTTCCAGCATAGAGTGAGTGTGCTTGGAGGCATTTCCTTGGGACCCTTCCCTTACTGTGACGGTCCAATTTGGTTTGCATTTGACAGGCATAATTCAGGTTTCTAACAGTAACAGGCCACTGCTTTTTCAGCTTAAAAAGCTTGTGTTTCAACTGTCTGTGTTATGAATATTTTCCAACATTTCAATGATGTATGGGGAATACATGGGCTCTTCTCATTACAGTTCAGTTTTGACCCTCTTCTAGCTTGTAATTGCAGGGGATTTCTGGTGACATGAACTTGGACTTTTTTCTTGTTAAATATGATGAAATTGGGGGAATACTCTGCCAAAGGGTTGGGGACTTGTCCTCCTCCTATGCTCCAGTGTTCTGGACATCAGAACCTAAGTTCATGGAGTCCCCATTTTCTCCGGCGGAAGAACACATATATGATGGTCGTATACATCTTAAGCCAGTTGCAACAGAGGATCATGTCCATAGTCAACGTGTTATGACAGGCATTGAGATGGTATCCCACATTCTGCAGATCAACTCAAGTTATGATTTAACAGTTCCAGGCTTGGTAGGAACTGCTTGTCTGCAGCATGGAGAAGGAAGGATTTGGCAGTACAAGAATGGCACATTTGGATTTGGATTTCTTCAGGACCATTTCATTATAGACCTGAAACATATCATCCAAGATGGTTCTCTTGATTCAACAAATTTGTTGTAACTATAATTTACATTGTTGGTGATTACTTGTGTACAGATTGATTCTAACTTGGTGTCATGCTCGCGCTGGCACTCACATTATTTTTTTGTTGAATAATAACTACATTTTGTGGCAGCAAGATGCTTTGATTAACTCGTTCCTCTCGAAAGCCAAATTCTTCATACTTTCTCGTTACTTTCCTTGTTAGTGCCAACATTTATTAATGAAACCTTGACTTTTTCTGGAAGAACATTCGTTGAGAACTAGTAATATAGTTCTTAAGATTAATAGGAATAATAACAAAAATTCATAAACTGCAAAGTATATACTGAAGACTCAAATAGGTCTTGGCATCTAGATGCTGCACCAAACATTCAAATATAGCAAACAAAAACAAACACACTTCAATTATATCTATCAAGGGATTTATGTCTTCTAAACATAAACCCATTTGAACTGAAAATCTGGGAAATGTGAACCAGACAGGAATTGGGAGGAAAGAACACAGGACAAAAGGAAGAAAGATCCAAAACTATAGGAGACAGATTAGGATTCAGCAGCAGATTTTTCCTTTTCTCGGTCACCCTCAAGCTGGCTTAAGTTGCCCTTTTCCTTGATGAGCTGACCGTGGTGGTGTTTGCAGTAAAGTCGGCCTTCATGGGCAACATAGTTGGAAGGGCTGATCACACACCCTCCATGTGTGCATTTGAAACAACTCTTGTGGTAGGAGGTTCCATTCACCGTAACCTTTTCATAGAAGAAAACACATTTTTCTATAGTTAGTGCTTTTGGTATACCACACTACCACTGTGCTAAAATATAAAAGTGTAATGTTAAAATGAAAAATGCATAAATAGAATGAAGAATGATCTACTCATTCTTCTTTTCTTCATGTAGGGAGAAGCTACATATTTTAGCAAACTCTTACCCTCTCAGTTGGATACACAGTATTCTTACAGCCAAAACATTTATCTCTGGTTCCAGCAAACATGCCCGACACTTTAGTTGCTGCTGGTTTCTGTTCATAGGAGCTCACAATCGTTATTGATCATAAATTTGGGAACTCACAGATAACCTGTAAATATAAGCAGGCATAGAGGCTTCAGTGAAATTACCTCAACCTCAACTGGTTTCTCTGGCTTTCCAATTTTCGGTGTACCTAGAAACAAAATTGAAGTTGAAGTAGGAAGTCAGCTAGATCTTTCCAAAACAAATGAATATCTAATTATGTTGGATTCAATTCAAAATTTTGAGAGTTTCACCTTCGAAGCTTTTGTCAAGACTGCCTGTTCTTTTGAAAATTTGATCAAAATGAGGCCTGCAGTACAAAACTCCTTCAAAGGAATTGTAGTTGCCAAGCTGCAAAAATGAGATGTATCAGTCAATATGAATTTTATTGAAAAGCCTAACTGTGTAAATTACCACTTCCCAGTCTTCCGCAGACTAATTGAGACATTACAAAGAAGGCATAACATTCCTAAAAGATGATAAGTTATCTTCCTAAACTATGCAATAGGCACTGGATCTCGGAACAGAATAAAATAAAGAGATTTAGACTGAAAGAAAAACAATAGGCTGAAATCTAGGTGCTTAAGGATTCCTCATGGCATAAGGTATTCCGGATTCATTATTACATTCTGAGCTTATGATTCTGTCCGATCTAGCGTTTAAGCTGGCTTCATTTCCATTTTTGTTCTCAAAGAAGTTATGCTGATTCTGTATTTACAGGATGCCTGCCACACTTGTTAAGTCCAGGAAACAAGTAAAAAGCTAGAGAAATTGTGACTTAAGGAGTTAGAATATGACCATTTGCAACAAGGAATGGCAATTTGCCATAGGTATTTGTCACAAACAAGAGTAAAATCTCATAGAGCAATGAATTAATATACATACCTTAAGAGTCCCCTTGCAGTGATGGCACCTGAAACAGGCCTTGTGATACACTCGGTTGTCGGCAGTTAACTTATCAACGAGATAAACAGTCTTATCGCAGGCCATGCATTTCTGGGTTGTTCCTGCAAATGCCATGGTTTCAGCTCTCCTCACCCTTTATCAAATAATTGAGCAAAATGAATGTGTAATATCCTCTGAGCTTTCCCCTGAGTTTTTTCAAGGACTAATGAGAAATGAGAAATGGGAAAAGAAGAGAAGACAAGGAAAGGGACTATGGAGAAATAGGGTTACAATGGATTGCGGAGACCAAAGGGAGAAGTTGTGTAATTAAAGTGTCTTTTGCCAATCATATTTGTCCTCCCTTGAAGCACCTAACTACCCTTGTCTCAAGATATTTTTTACACATCTCTGTCCCTCAAAAATTAATTTGAATTCTCTTTTAGTAATCTAGTTGTTAGAGGTAGACAGTTTCTTAAGTTCTGCTTCTTGAATTACATCTTAGTGGAAACCCACATTATTGAAGTATTTGAAATAATGATTCAAGTTTGAATCTCTTTGAATGGTCCAAATTACCAAAGTGATGTAAGCCATTACTGTCTTGTTTCTAGGTGAAGTCTTCAAGAATAGATGTCCTGTCAGTAATTGTTCCACTTCTAGACTTGCATTATGGAGTTGTTTTGCCTTAATTCACCTGGACAAAAAAGAAGTATAGGAGCCTCATTTGCTGGCTTTTAAAATTCCGTTGATTGGATCGGTTTTGGTCTGTTTCTCCCACAAACATCAAAATCGACCCCTCTTCCAAGAATATCTTCTCTGCTACAATACTGAGGACCATGAGATTGGTTCAAAAATGATTTTTATTTTTTCAAAAACGAGGCGGGGACCATATATAACAGCTGATATCTTGTCATTAATTTCATTTCCCCATCTATATGGTCCAAAATTTTCTCATACTAAATCTCACAATTGATTAACAAAAGAAAACAGTTGCCAACTGCTCTGCTTGACCACTTGTTGAGCCTAAAGCATAGATTTAAGCTTCTACTGCTTCAGCAAAGCATCTTTTGCTTGAAGAGTTAGGGAGGGACCCCAGGGTTTGAAACGCCAGCGCAGTCCATCCGACATACTAAGCTGTCCTGTCCTTCTTTAACCTCAGAAAATACATAGTTTCTCTACATTTTCTATTCATTTCTTGGCGTTGAGATAGTTTGAATTTTGAAGAACTCGTCAAAACAGGCAATTGGGAAGGAAATTTTGCTTTCATGTTCTCAGCTGCAGCTCTAGCCATGATGATTTGAGATGAGACAGGGGACGGGGGAGACCAAAAAGAGGCACAAACTTTTTGTACACAAGAACTGTTGCATGTAATGTAATAAAGGCCGATTAATTTAACAATGGCACATCAGAGTGAAATGATGGAAGTTGTAAGGTAACTCTCGACAATGATGAAAATCAAACCTAATAAAGGGGTTAATTGAAAACCAATCAATGTCTCTTTACAGCTTTCCCTCATTTTCCCTTCCCCCTTATGCCCCACTCAAATAACATCTCGCCTAATTTAAGCTCACGGCCGAGGTATAAACTCCATTATGCAAGCTAACCTGTAGGCTGTAGCCCAAATCATACAGTAATTTGGGCTAAAAAAGGTTTCCCAAAAAGCTTGAGCCCACATAAATAATTTGGTGATGGCAAGTTCCTTCCCCTTGAACCAAAAGAACAAAAGGAAAAATTCCAAAGTTTTTCATCCAGTTAGCAACTTAGCATTACAGCGTGTAATCATGCAGCCTACCATGAAGCATGTGCCAATGTGCCATAACCACTGGCTGGACCACCTCAGCATTATTAAATTAGTAGTATATTTTTCGTTAATTGGGTCAGACTAATGATCTTTAACCATGAACCCATGGGCCATGGGTCCACTTTAACGGTGCCCGATTCATTGTGCTGGCAAATGTCATGATTAATATGATAGCATTAACTAACAATTAATTGGTTCAAGTAATTTAATACTTGTTTCTTTTAAATAAAGTATCGAATTAGAATCTTGTGAATAGAAAAAATTATTGTTATGAAAGTTTTACCCTCATGTGGACCAACCCAATTCGAAAGAAATTTGCTTGTACACCAAAAAATAAAAAGCGATAGCATTATTACAGTACGAACTACAAACATTGATTAAAATATCATTGACTTAGGACTGGACAAAAAAAGAGTATATTAGGTAAATATCTAGATTGCTAGTCACAAGCGGGCGTTTGGTCTAGTGGTATGATTCTCGCTTTGGGTGCGAGAGGTCCCGAGTTCGATTCTCGGAACGCCCCAGTTGCAGTCTAATTTTTTCTTTTAATTTTTTCACTGGATTTCCTCTGACTCCTTCTGGAACTTCCTCTATAGTGCAGCGTCTGCTTCTATGTCAAACGGTTAAACCCAAAACCCTCAACTGTAACTTGTCGCAGTAGAAGCAACTTTCAGGTTGGAAATTCTTATTGTGTAGGCGTCTACACGAAAGTGATTTAGAGTGGTTAGCTTCAACAAACGATCTGAACCAGGTAAAAATAAAAAACTCCTTGATTTCTTTAGAGCATATTTGGTTTAAATCCAGCTTTTGATGCTGTTATCTCATGGCTTCTCCAGTGGATTCCAATTTGGATATATATTGGAAAAAATTTACCTCTGTTAACTTTCACTCAAAGGCCATGTTCTTGCTTATAGGCTTGAGGAAAAATAAAAGCAAAGCTCTTTTATTTCTTGTTTCTGCCGACCAGCATCCGTCGTCGTTAGATTCGGGACACCTAGCCTTAAGTCTCTTTTGCAATCTTTCCCCTTTCGCCTCTCTCTCTCTCTCTTCGGATTTGTTTTCTGGGTTCTATGGTTTAGTTGTTTCCTGGTTCTATATGGTTCAGTGTTTTTGGTGGGCACTAAGAGGTAGCTGTTGTGAAATGCTAGATTGGAATATTTTTCCATGCCCTTTAATTCCATGTTTCAGGAGAAAACTCCAAAACTTGAATACTCTATTTTTTCTTTTTTGGGTTATATTCACAGATTGGGTGACTATGAAGTTTGAGAATATACGAATTTGAATGATAAGCGTGTTCTTTTTCAGAATGATAAGCATGCTTATTATGCTTATCCTCTCAATGATAAGCATGTTTGATAACCATGATGAGTTACATTGTGTGTTGTACACGATTTTTAGTTTTGAAGTATTGTTTCAAGACCTGAATATGAAGAGTTGTGTATAGCTTCTGTTAATAAAATTTGTTCTGATTTGTTTGGTGACCTGGATGGACTGGCCTCCAGCCATAAAATAGATTTTGAGATAGGAATTGGATCCCATCTGGAGAAGTGTTAGCTACAAGTGCTTTCAATACCCATAAAATTTATGAAGGATAAATCTGTATATTTGTTCTCTTCTAGGCACAAGCTGGGTTTGCAATTTCCTGGTTTGTGCTGAAATTTGCTATGTCTTCTTGTAGATTACCTACCAATATAAATATTTGTAGAGATAAATAGAATGGTGTTCGGGCAAGTGGTGATTGGTCCACCTGGATCTGGAAAAACTACCTACTGCAATGGCATGTCTCAGTTCCTCAAACTTATTGGAAGGTTGTTTCTAGTTCTTGCTTCTAATTTTTTTCATTAGCCTGTGCATACATGTTTAGACAGTTTTTTTATTATTTATGTGCCTGAAGTTGACTTATACTATGCCATTTTCTTGCAGAAAGGTTGCTGTAATCAATTTGGATCCAGCCAATGATTCTTTGCCGTATCCTTTTAATTGGACTTGTCTGGGATGTTGTTTCCTTGTCCTAAAAGTTTGAATGACATGAAATTTCCTTTACTTGAATACAGTTATGAGTGTGCTATCAATATCGAGGATCTCGTAAAACTAAGTGATGTGATGACAGAGCATTCTCTGGGGCCTAATGGAGGTGCACCCTTTTTTCCAAGTTACTTCTTTCTTTCAGTCTACTGCCTTGTAGAAATGGTATTAAGAGATTCCTTAAGATGAATCACAAAATGAGTAAATTAGGCATCTAGTATCCACAGAAGGAATTGATGTATTCATTTCTTTCTTCTGCCTTTGACGGATTGTCTGTTAAGCAATAGTTGCTAGTTTGTTGCAGGATAAAGAAATTAATTTGAAGTGCATAAATCGTGGGTGTACTTGTTCCATTTCGAGATCAGGTTTGCTTGTCCAGTGGTATATAATGATCTTTTTTTTTTTTTTTGGTGTACAAGCAGGCCTTGTATATTGTATGGATTATTTAGAGAAGAATATAGATTGGTTGCAGTCTAAACTGGAGCCTCTTTTGAAAGGTTGGTATCTTCTGCCTTTTCTTGTTCTGAAAAATTTAAGCTTTTATCTTTACCTTCTTAGATAAATAACAGATACTTTACCATACATCTAGTTATAAATAAAAACCATACAGCTTTCAAGGGAGGGCATATTTGTGTTGATGCATGCAGAAGGATTTGAACTCTTTGATAGGGAGCCTCAAGCGTTGGTTGAACAGTAAAATTTGTGCATTTCTTTGTTTATGGGCTTTACTTTCTCTAGGAAACCAACAAGTGGAACATGCACAAAGCACTAACCGCTGATGAATTAATGCTGAACGAGTAAAATTTCTATATTTCACTAGCATTTGTGTTTATGGTTTGTTTTAGGCTAGAAACTGTCTGATATGAGATATCTATTGTGATACACAGTGGTATAGTGAATTTATAGGTTAACATATATTTACGTTTCTTCACTGCACCTGTGATTATGCAGGCATGAGTAGGCTATTGTACTTATTACAGTTATAATTCTAATGATTTTCAAAATCTGCAGATCACTATCTTCTTTTTGATTTCCCCGGCCAGGTTGAACTATTTTTCCTTCATTCAAATGCCAAGAATGTTGTCATGAAGCTCATTAAAAAGTTGAATCTAAGGGTATTGATTCTGTCTTTTCTCTCCAGAGGCACCTAGCACTATAGTTGGCTACAGCTTGTTATCTTGATATTGTGATTGTAGAAATCTGAGTGAGTTATTTACTTCATGCAGTTGACTGCTGTACATTTAGTTGATGCCCATCTATGCAGTGACCCTGGGAAATATGTTAGTGCTTTGCTTCTCTCGTTATCTACCATGTTGCACTTGGAGCTGCCACACATAAATGTCTTGTCTAAAATTGACCTAATTGAGAGCTATGGAAAGCTGCGTAAGTGTGAAGAATCAATTTTGATACAAGCCTCAAAGTGTAGGTGGTCATGGCTAATCATCTTCTCTGGATGTGTTGCAGCTTTCAATCTGGATTTCTACACGGATGTTCAAGATTTATCATATTTACAGCACCATCTTGACCAGGATCCACGCTCTGCTAAGTATAGGTTTTGTCATTGCCCTTGGCAGACTTCTTGTTCGTGCATAAGACATTATGTTTTCCTTTGTTGATAAGTTTAAATGTTAAGAGGTTTTCATTTACTAGCTTGAACTTTTGCTTTTGGATGTCCCGAACTCTATCCCTCCATGTTTTGATCTGGACCTGATTCATGAACTTATCCTTGATGTTATGCTTGATGATAATGTTTTGGATTTTTCAAAAGCTGCCATTGCTATGCTTCTGTGATATGTAACCATAAGTTGTAAGTGCTTGCCATGAAGTATTATTTTGGTTGACCGTTCATATTCAGGCTAGTTGGTTTTATTATTTTCTCCCTACATCTAATACTCCAATTTTTGAACTCTTCTGAGTGATCTGAATTTTTCTTGCAGAAAACTTACAAAGGAGCTTTGCGATGTAATCGAAGACTTTAGTCTTGTCAATTTCACAACATTAGATATTCAGGCATGCAACTAACTATAGGTCTATTGAGTTATATCATTCTTCTTTGCTGTATTTTATAGTTTTATGTAGATTTGCTGTTCCTTTCAGGATAAAGAGAGTGTTGGGAATCTTGTGAAGCTCATTGACAAGAGCAACGGTTACATATTTGCTGGTATTGATTCCAGTGCAGTTGAATTCAGCAAGATTGCAGTACGACAAGTGGATTGGGATTATTACAGATATCCTTTTATCTATAAATATGCTTTTATTTGTGTAGTATTCAGAATTGTAGCTAACATGCATTGCGAAGTCTGTTTTCATTTCTCATTAGCAATTCAGTCTGACACATTTCAAGTTGTGAAATGTTGCAATCATTTCATTCTCCAAAACATTTTAGGGCTGATAGATGAACCCCAAGTTTCTCTTAACAAATCAGTTTACAACTGCAGCAGTGCAAGAGAAATACATGAAGGATGACGAGAATTTCGATGATGATGATTGACAGCGGTTTTTTGTGTGGTCTGCTAATCGCTTTTGGGGAGCTATGTCGCTTCCTCATACATGCCTCACCATTTTCATTCCTGTCTATATGTGCTTTTCCCCGTTCGGACTTGTTAAATCTCAAGGTCTCGTGGTCTTCACCTACTGACAAATTAAGACAGTGCATGAATGAAAGAGAGCATATACAGAAATGACAAATTCTCGTCTTCTTTTCCAAATTTGACCTTTGTATCATACTCTTCTACTCCAATTCTTGTATAATGAAAGAAAATATTATTGAAAAACAGAGATAGTTTACGTTACCCCCTCAAAGAACAATAGTATATGGAACGTGGGGAGCTCGTTTTATTCTGCAGTAAAAGAGTGTTCACACGATTCTTTTGTTTTCCTCTGATTTCTTTTCTCTGGTATCTGATATCTCCAAAAGGTATTATGATATTAGACGACAGATTATATGTGTGGAGATGTGGAGAGGTTGGAAACGACAGTCAATGAAAGTAAGCCGCAGGAGTTTTAGTTTGATTTTGATCATAAAGTTTCTTGGATATTGCATATATTTGTCCAGGCCAAGAATATTCCCTTCCTACGGTTCAAAGCAATGGCTTCCATGATGACTACAAGCGTGTGGAAACTGGAAGCTCGTATTGCTCGAGAAATTAGACCTCTTCTCTTTGTTTTTGGATAGATATAAGAAGTGAAGCGAGAAATGAAGAAATTTGATTATGTAGGATTAATAAATCATCATCAAAGCATTATTGCCAAAGTTGTCTGTTAACTTCGAAGAAATTTTGTTCAGCAAACTCCGCCTGGAAAACACCATCAATTCCTCGTCATGTTTGTCCTGTTTTCATATTATTCTTGTTCTTCCCAAGGGCTCTTTATTTGGTATCAAATGGCAGTTGTAGCTCCTTAGCAGCGTTGTCTCCGGTACAATCTTTTGTAGGATTAAGGAATAAAGATGGTAACACGTTTTTGTCAGATGGTGATTGGATTATTAATTCAGTAATCTATAAAAAGAAAAGAGAAAAAAAAAAAACTCAAAGTAGATGATTGTGTTTGAATAATAATTCCAAGAAAAATCCAAACTTTGTGGTAGTGACGATATCATATATATCAAACTCGAACAAATCCGGGCAGACAGCTTTTTACAAATGACATTACCCAATACCCATTATTCAACTTTCTTATCATGTTTTGTCTCAATGGTTTCTTTCTCTCTCTTCCTGAAAGCATTTCCTCTGGGGAAAAAAAGGGGGGGAAGAGAAAAAGAACCCAATCCCTCCATTTTAGCACAACCAGGTGATTATATCAAAGAAAACATTAGTATTGTGAGATTTACTGAGATAAGCAAATCTACAGATACAGATCATAAATCCAGGAGCTGAATGTTTTTCCCTGTACATATGTTCACCTGGCTAACTAATTCCCACCTCCTTTCAATTGTCAAATACGGCTAATTACTTAAATTAGGACCTAAACTTTTTAGTCCTGTTCAAATAAAGATCTAAACAAATAATTGATTTAAATTAGGATCCTAACTTTTAAGTTCTGCTCAAATAGGGACACAAATGAATAATTAACTTAAATTAGGACCTGAATTTTCAAGATCGGCTCAAATAAGGATCTCAGAAAGTAATTACAATAAATTAAAACTTAAACTTAATAATTTGTGATAAGTTACATACTTTCTTGATGAAAAATCAGCTATTGTCATGCACTCATGTTAATTTTGATAGAAAAATAATGTCATTATATTAATTAAAAATTAAACAATGTTAACTAAGGAAAAGGCTTAACGGACACCTGTAGGGTACTCGTTAAGTAGAAAATTTCAGAAGAACTTTTATCGAGAAGATAATATAAATTATAATCATGGGATTTTTATTTTTTTTATTATGACCAAAAATCTTTTTAACAAAATTTAGCCCCAAATAAAAAATTTTAACTTTATGGGTAAGCTTTAAAATTTAAAAATATATTATTGTAGGATTTTAGAAAAAAAATTTCCATCACTTTGTTAAATTTAAAATAAGCACATTACCATATTTTTAAAAAAATTAGTTTAATCGCAAGATTTCATATTATGCCACGTGTATTACATTTATTGTAAAATTATTAGACTAATTAATATTGTTTAATTTTTAATTAATATGATGACTATTTTTCTATCGAAAATAACGTGCGTGTACCGATTTTTCATTTAAGGAGAACTTAATTTATCACAAATTACCAAATTTAGATTTTAATTTATTACAATTGTTTTTTGAAGTCTTTATTTGAGTAGATCTTAGAAGTTCGGGTTCTACTTTGAGTCAATTAATTGTTTAGATCTTTATTTGAACTAATAGATTTTGAAATTTTAAATCTTAATTTGAGTCAATTATTTATTTAGAGCCTTATTTAAGTAGATCTTAAAAATTCGGATCCAAATTAAACAATTAACCATCAAATAAATGCTTGGATTATTTGGGTGTTTCATCTAGAAACTGTGTACTTAATAATTACCGTTCAGCTAGGTATAATTATAAAAACTTCCACTATCATTGCATCATTCTTTTGATGATAAGTCAATATTAATAATCCATAAGATCATTTCAAGCCCCCTTTTCCAAGCAATACTGCAATAGAATGTCAAAACTTTAGCCTTTCTTACAAAATTATTCAATACGGCAAATGTTTTTCTTCACATTGATGGTCTAGAAAGAATAAAACTTGACAAGTAGCCCTGCTTACCTCCTCTCCAAGACTATTTATTAATTTTATTCAATAGAAGAAGTCAAAAGATACCGAAATCCATGAGGAAACTTCTATTACTCGGGATGAATTTCTTGCTTTTTCATACCATTAAATTTGATTGACTAAAGCTAGGTTTGGATCTGGTCTTGTCATGAGAAGACTCTTATATTAAGTCGTGTGGCTCTCTTTTTCTCTGTTTCAATCAAGAACCAAAACCAAATCCCAGAACAGAAGTTAAAGTTTCTCCATAACCCCATTTTCAGATGTTTCAGCCTTTTATCTGCGGCGGCACTGTCAATCATGAAGAAGATGATGATGATCAGCTTTGGAGCAGCCCTGTCTCTACACCAAGGAAATCAAGAAGGAACAGCTTTTGCAAGAGACATAACAAGGAAAACAAGAACCCTTATTCGAATCGAGGTCTCGACAAGTTTTCTGAACTCTTAGCTGAACATGAAGAGAAGAGGCAGAAGATTTACTCACAAACAGGTTCACAAGACATATCATTTGTTCGATTTATGTACAAGAACTCGACAGAGTGTGTCCCAATCGTGGTAAAGCTGAAGGACAAGAAAGAAGAAGACATAAAACGGAAAGCTGCTGATGACACCAAAGATCATAACAAGCCTGAAACGAATGTTGTCTCCAAAGAAGTCTTGGATAAGCACCCGATCGAGACCTTAGTTGAAAGGAAAGAATTGCAATCGGATAGTGAAAAGAGTGATGAGAAGAAGAAGAAGAAGAAGAAGAGAAGGAGCTTTTCTTGGAGTATGGAGTTGCAAAAATGGAGGCGGCCTTCTCATTATCTACCAGCATTTGTAGTCTTGATTTTGCTGCTTCTGATGGTTTTCGGAAGATCAGTTGCTATATTGTTCACTTGTATTGGATGGTACATAGTTCCTACAATACAGGAAAAGGGTTCCAGCAATGTAAGAAGATCGATGAAGAAGAGAGATTATGGCAGAAAGTTGAGTGAAAGGAAACTGGTAAGCGAAGGACTTGCTTCCCCTAAGAGCAAGCAGTCATCTCCGGCACGTGATCGCCACCGGAAAATCTGATCAAGAAGATTATCTGATCTTCTTGCTCTTATTTTTGTTAATTCTTTTTTTTTTTAATGTAAATTCCATTTTTGTTTTTGTGTTATGGGGTTGGATTGAAGAATTCATTTCACTCTTTGAAATTTTCAACAACGGTGTAAATTCATGTTCTCTGTAAAGTTTTTTTTTTTTTTTGAAAAACATTATTTAAATTATGTTCTCTGTAAAGTTGAATTAGTATATAGGAGAGAATTCCAATTCAGGGTGCTTCAAATGACATTTTCGCCAGTCTCAACATGAAACCATAAACAATTGATTATAGAAAATTCAAATTATTTATTTTTTTAATATTTTAAAATGTCATTTGAAGATTTTATATCTTAATTTTTATAATTTTAAAAGACCTTTCTTAATTCTTCTAGATTTTTTTTTTCGGTGATAAAACGGGGCTTAATGCTTCTAGATTGATTACGACAGAATGAAACCTTGAAATAAATACCTCAGTTTAAGTTGCTTTTAACGTCTCAGATCAAATGTGAAAGCTTAGAAGTTTTAAATGAGCTGCCGGCCCATTTCCGGCAATGGATTTAGGTGGTTGAAGGTTAAACCTAGTTAGGCCGATTTGAAATGGGTGGCAATATAATCCAATTCCAAGTCAAGTCAGTTGGTCGTTCGAAGTTAAAACGAAGAATAACTTGAAGTTGGAACTTGGAAGTTCTCAAATGGCTAAATTGACAATTTGAATAGTTTGCGGAGAAAAACAAGAATGCTTAGCAACCATTCTAAATTTTTTTAATGTTATTTGATTATTATGATTAAGTTAATTCTTTGATTAAGATGGATGACGGCTGTCTATTGTTGCCATTTGAGAACTTCATATTGACTTTTCAACTTTTTTTATTTTATTTTTAATGCTATATATTATGAACTAATAAGGCTAGTATTTTACTCCCTCTGTCCCTATTTATCTGTCCCCATTAACCGCTGCACATAGGGCAAGAAAAGTAGTTAAGACACAAAATTCCATAAACATTTATCTTAACTTTCCTATTTTATCCTTATCTCTCTTCCTCTTTGATTCTCACTCATATTTAAAAAACTATTAATTTAAGAGAGAGATGAAGGAGTTTAAAAGGGTAAGTTTGAAAATTTAATAATCAAGGTTAGGGACAGATAAAAAGGAACAAAAAAAACCCAAAAAAAAGACAGATAAATAGGGACTGAAAGAGTAATAATTTTAAGATGTAATCGAGAAGTTAAGCACTAATGAGATTTCGTTACTTGATCGACTTACAGCTCGCCAAGATTAAGCTGAAAAAGGGTTTCAACGTCCAAGCCCAAATCCACCCAACCCTATATATATTAAAGTCAGAGAAACTACTGGACCTGTCGTAGGGAAATATTGGGGTGGCCCAAAAACATGGCCCAAGAATTCATAGACAAATTTAAGCATTCAATGGACTTGTACATCAGTACATGCATGCATAAAATATAAAAATAAAATCGAAAACAAAAATCCGAGGGAAAATAAAACAAACGATGACACTCTTTTGAGGCAAGTAAATCCAGAAATTCTCTGTCCACGACAGTCAGTTCAATTCATTTACGAGACCGTAATAACGGCTACAGCATCAAATATTATCTGTCTGTACAAGACGTGCGCAACTCTAGCATCATTCGGAAAGACTAAAGGGAGGCAAGGAGCGCAGCCATGCACAAGCTTCCCGGATAGCATAGCTTCATGGCCAAATGAACATAAACCTATGAGGACAACCAAATGTAAATGCAAAAACCAATCAATCATTTAGCAGCAACTCTCTATTGTCGTAGATGAATCTACATAAATCTTTCAAAATGTGTGGCAATATCTCTATTCCTGCATTCCAAGGAAAAGGGAGGATCACAATCTAGAAGCTGAAGCATGAACAAAATGATCACACAACTAAAGGCGTCAAGTCAACCACCTTATGAGCTAGTATTAATGACAAAAAGAATATATGAAAATAAAACCAAAAAATGGGGGAAATGAAAAGAGGAAGCCTTTGAAATCCTAATCTATCACTCGTTAAGCTGAATTCTGACCTTAAACCTCTTTCTTCGTGTATCATTGGTAGTGAACTGAGATATATGAGGTTCACGTCTGGGAGGTTCAGTTCTGTATCGTACTGCCGCAGTTTCCTGCATCCGGCTGCTCTTCTCTTGATTTTGACTTCTTGAGTTTCGGAAAAAGCCATCCTTGTCCCATGTAACCTCATAATCAGAACTTAATCGAGATCCTTGCTGATGAATAGTAAATGAGATTGGATATCAGCAACACTACTGATAATAGCTGTTAATTAATAAATTTATAAATGCAATTTAGACTGTCCAGATCGACAAGCATTTAGACATAGGGATGCTGCCAAATAACTCAACAAAAGGTATCATCTTTGACATCATATGTAACAACACCATCATGATTAGCACAATCAAGTAATCAACCATGCAATACTTCTTTACCCCCCATTTTAGACTTAAAACACTAATAAGCTCTTATGAATGAACCAAATGACTAGTGGCAGTGTGCCATTAAATCCACAGCATGGACACAACTAATGCATGGTTTGTAAGGCTGCAAAGAAAAATTCCCCCAAGGTGTATTACTAAAAGGAAAATCAAGGAATGCATACATACTTTTTGTAATGAGCGGCCACACAGCACCTTTAGTGCATTATAGAAATCCTGGTATTTCTCGAACTGAACCACGATTTTACAGTGAAGACCTGAAACTATGTCTAAGTCATCCTCATCTGAACCCTTCCCGAAATCATTGTCCTCAGCAACATTAAGATTCCTATTAAGGGCAAGTTAAAGGGCAACAACAAGAATAATGTACAATCAGGTAATATTCCTACAGTAGCATTAACGAGAACAAACATAACATTTTATACATGTAGAATTATGTGCATGAATCGATAAAGGGACCACATAGATAGTACTAGAATACAGGCATATAATCGCTCTCTGTCACAATTTCATATGTATCATCAGTCTTCATCTGCAAGAGAAATTTTTGAGCATCAAATGCCAATGACTCTAGTAAATCTTAAAAAAACTAAGGAAAATAGACGATCATCAGACAATATGCAATGAAATCTTACAAATTGCATTAGAAGATGCTCATGGGCTGAAATTTTCACTTCTATTTAATCCTTAAACAAGATCTCAAGCTGCAATTGACACAATATTCACTTATCTAGCTTAGCTTAAGTATTTAACTATAAGGTCAGTAGGCTCAAGTCAATGGAAAAAAAAAATGTACAAGAACGGCTAAAGTTATGAATGAGAATATGTGCCATTTGCTCATAAGTTACAATATCAAACTTTAGCATCCATCTGAAACTTCAAGAAATAGAGTTGCCACACATTCAACAGCAAAAGCCTCAGCCCCACGATATTTACTACTAGAATTCAATAAACAGAAAAACCCAACAAAGCAACTTACGGAAAAACAATTAACCACCTGATCTTCCCAAACGCAGAAAAAATAGTATGTGTGACCAACATTGAAGGCTTGGACGAAACCCTTGGCTCTGCAAACCACCGTGATGGAACTCCTCTCAACACAATCGTATCTGGCTCTTGCCTTCCTCCCCTCGAATAGCCTACAAATCAAAAGTCAAAATTTTCGTTAATACATAAAAACCAAATTCACATAAAAAAATAATTAAAAATAAAAAATAAAGAGCTTATACTACATACAGACCTCGATGTCCAAAAGCATACAACTCCTCCCAATCTTTCCTCATCCTCTCAAAATCATCCGAAGCTGGAATTTCAACACTTAGATTATACTTAACTCCTTCAAGGTTAAGCTCAATCCCGTCCATTTTCTCCGCTACATACTTTCTCCAATCCAAAAAATTCTTTTCCAATTCCTTCACATCCTCTTCTTTCGTGTCACTCACTTCACCCTTCTTCTTCCTACTATTCAAAAAGCCAAGATCACGAATGAAGAGAGCTCCGTGTGCGACCGGTTCATCGCGCTTCCGTTTCTTGAGGTCTTTGAGCCGTCTGATCTGGAGGTCTTCTTCGGGAACGGTGACCGAGACCGAGAGCGAGGTCTTGAGGAAATCTACTAAAGCTCGCTTTAGCTGCCATTCGTCGATGGGTTTCGAAACGGATGGGAGGGAAGGGTGGATTGTGAGATTGAGCTTCACGCGCGAGACGAGTGAGAGACCGTTCTCGAGCTCTAGGGTTTCCGTTGGCGGCAGTGTCTCTAACGGTCGCATTTTTATCGTTCCTTAGATAATTTTACAAGTTTCGATCTTTATCTGCAAAATCAGTTTTTCAAGGCGTGTAAGGGAAAAAGGGAGAAATTCAGCCGAAACGGTGACGTATTAATACTCCCGCCTCTTACAATGGCTTTATTTCGAGGTAAAGAGGAAGCGATGTTTAAGAATATACCAACCAGATTATGCCAATTAACGGCAGGGCGCTTGAAAAAGACCGGGGAGTCCTTTATTCATGACGTGGCGTTTCTCTATTGGTGAAGGATGTGGATAAATAAGTACGCGGGAGCGCAATCTATAAAATAACGGCAAACGGAAGTCAAAAACCCAAAAGCTCAAAGGAGAGAGAGAGAGAGAGAGAGAGAGATATTTTTGGCGCAGAGAGAGAGAGAGAGAGAGGGGGAAGAGGAGAAATGGGGTGGTTGTGTGTCTCTTGCTTCGGCGGAGGAAACAACGAAGAGCGAAAGGAGCAAGACAGATTAGCTTCTGCTGAAGCTCGTGCCAGAGCCGCAGAGGCTGCTCAGAAAAGGTCAGTTCCCGATTTTATTCCTTTACATTTCGCCTTTTCTTTTCTTCTCAATTGTCGGTTGCTTCTGTTAGAATATTTACGCTTTTTAACAGTAACAGATTGTGTTAGATTCTCGAGTTTTGGGCTTTTCGGCAATGCAATCTAAGATTGATCGCTCTGTTGATAAAAAATGCTTGGGTTTTAAGTTTTGGTCACAACAGAGAAATTCACTGTGTAAAATTAGGATTTGAGATTATCGTATGGAATATTGAAAATTTCATTTCAAGTTTATTTCCTGATTGAAATTGTGATATGAATTTCTAGCAGTGAAGTAATTATATCTAATTTCTGTAATTTGTGAGGGAAGCTTGTTTTGTGTGGTTGTGAAAGTACCTGGAATATTCCTCTGTTTCGATGTTAGCAGAGAGAAGCAGGATAAGAGAATTGGGTGCTCTTGTAACAGTTTATATATGGCACTTTTTTAAAGATTTAAATCTTTGACCAAATCCGCAGGCAAGAACAGTTCGAACACTCAGCTCAAGGAAGAGCTGCACGTGCACAGTTGCAAGGGGCTGCAAAGCAATCGGCAAATTCCAGTAAAGGCGAACCTGTTTTAAAGGTTTTTTTTTAACTAATGTGCTCTTGTAGCTTCAGCTAAGATGGTTACTGATATAGTAGTTTTTTGGTTCTGGTTAGAATAAAATTTGCCTGTAAAGGTTGGAGAGTGCAGGGTAAAGATAGGGAGTGGAGTGGAATAAAATTTCCTCCTTGGTGCCCTTGTCCTCTAATCTCACACCATGCTGCCCTTGCTCTGCTAACCATTCAGGGATCGTTTCCACGCTTTTTACATCTTTCTAACAAGATAAAAATTTTGACCCTCCTCTTGGTTGATGATTTTGTTGCAGTGGCAAATGGGTTGAAGTTTCGCTTGTTTCAGTTCAGTCAAAGCTGCTCATGTACTAATTGGTAAATGCCTCTACATCTTTATATTTAATGAACCATTCTGTTGTGAGATTCGTTATCTATCTATCAGCATTTTCTTAAGTCTGTAAGTTTTCGTTCTTATGCACATCATGAGTTCATGATTTCTGCTTTGGTAATATTACGTGTATCACCATCAAGAATTTAGCACATCAGAACATATTTTCTACTCTGTGTCCATTGCATCTTAAACAATTGTTTTCTGATGTCTAAGGTTTCTTCATTCTATTAGAGAGAGCTGCATCGGATACCAATTGTAGCTTTATGCATGAGAGTTTTAGACCATTTCAAGTAGGCTAATTTTTATACTTTGCGAACTTATTTCTTTCTGTCATGCAGAAATAAAGTCTGATTCTACTGTAGTGTCCATGTTTGCTGGTTCCTCCTGTCCTGAAGCAAGTGATATACAGCTACTGAAATACACCAAAAGTCAAATTCTTTTTCTTTATTTCTTTCTATTTTAATGTATTAGAACTCCAAGATGACGTTGAATCTGTAGTCAAATGTATTTGCTGTTATTCTACAACCGTAGCCTTTATGCTTCCAAATTCTTTTATTTACTGTACAAACCGCCTAAACCCTCTCCTCTAACTTTTCTGGGAGGTTGTTTTATATGGCTAGTTAATTATGCATACTGACAGTAAGCCTGTGGCTTTGAACTCCAAAACTTCATAAGATTATATGAGGGCTTGAACTGGTAAATGTGAATAGTGAAACGACTTGCTTGCAGTGTAGGGAAAGACCCCCCACAAAGAACAAAACAAGAAACCTTGTGCTGGGGAATTCAACTTCTTACGAATTATAAAATAATTTGTATTGGAGGGAAACGTGTAACTTGAATAAGAATTTGGATATTAACAGAAAAAAAATAGAAGCTACAATGTAGGAGCTTGCTATACATTTTAGTAGGAAATCATTGCTGAATGATGTTGAGCAGTGGCAGCAAAATTGACCTTCATGGTTGAATGTGAACCAGCTGACTTCACTGACCTTTCCTAGTTTCCTTAGACGATGGTTAAACCTTATTCTAGAAATTGCCCTGCTAGGTGCCAACTAATCAAATTCCAGAACAGGAGCAGATAGCTTCAGCTCATAGGCGGCTTGAAAAAACTCTGCTGCTTGTTCTAACGAGCCTTCCATTTTTGCAATCAATCCAAGGTGCCTCCACGCATCATGATTTGTGGGATCTAACCGTAGAGCATTCATTAGGTAGCTTCTTGCGATTGGGAGTGATTGGCTGCCGAGTTTTATTAGTACGGCCGCAGTTGAGACAATGCTGGGCACATAATCTGGTTCTATTGAGAGTGAAACCGAGAAGGATACCAGGGCCTCTTTATAAAGTGTTTGGGCTTCCAATAACAATCCTGCAAAAGCACCTTGGGAATTAGAATGGAGGTGCATTTTTGGAACAAGAATGCAGTGCTTGAAGGGATTTCTACCTGTTGTATGCCAACTTTTGGGTGAATAAAATTCAATTGACTTTGCTTTGTTTAAACAAATTTCTGCATCAGCAAACGAACCAAATTTGGTATAAATAGTAGCTAGATCCTGCCAGGCAGCCATTTCCATGTTTGTCTCTGCTACATTCTGCCAAAGACATAAGATATGAAGAGGGTGAACAACATTTTGCTTTTCTATTTCTCTTACTACGACATATAAGACAAAGTTATGAACTTATCTCACTAAGACAAGATCTTTAAATGGCTATATTAAGTTAATTGTGAGCAAGTTGAAAGCAAACATATTGACTTCATTGAAAATGCATGAGATGTAGGTCCATGCTGTTGTTTAAAGCCAAATAACTGATACCTCTGAATCATAACTCTTTTCATGAACAGAGTCAGGGGAAGGAGGTTCTCTTTGCGCTTGAATCAGAGACAGCAGGATTCGGTAAGTTTCAATGGCTTGCTTGGGCCGTTCCTGAGCAATCTGAAGCACTGCTTTTAATCTAAGAAGTTCCAAGTGATCCAACCTCCCAGCTTCATCCATAGCAAACTCAAGAATGGTTTCAGCATCCTTGAACCGCTTATCTCCCGAAAGTATTAGTGCCAATAGCCTCCAACCTTTTCCTGAGTTTTCGGGCACCATTTTAGAATACATCATTGCATTGTCAAAGGCCACTTCCAAATTCCTCTGAACTGCATTTTCCAAACCAAGGTTAAACATTACTTCCGGATCTTCCTTCCTGTTGAGAGCAGCAGAGTTGAGAGAGGCCAAAGATTCTTTCTGAAAGAGAGCTCTTTCAGAATCTGATATAGAAATTCTAGCAGCATGCCCATAGCAAACACCAAGGAAATTGTGGGCTTGACCATTGAAATGTTCATTTCGTTGATCAGCCAAATCAATCACATTACGAGCAAAAGCTATGCCACAGCGAGCATGCTTTGGATCTTGAGAACATAACTTTGCACCGAACAGTAAAGCAGGGACATGAGGTTTGTGCTTTGCTTCTGACCGGCCAGAAACCTTCTTTAATAAGTTCAATGCTACCTCATTCTGACCAGCAGCAGCATAACAAAGAGCTAAAATGTACCACCTCTCAGCTCTTTCATAGATACCCGGAAGGGCCTGCTCCACATGACCCGCTAATAATTCGAATTGCCCAGTAACTGAGAAAGCAAAAATCAGATGATCCATAATTTCTGCATCCCACTTTATTTCGCCATAGGCCACTTTCTGCATGAGTACTAGAAGGAGAAGAATTGCTTCCTCTATGTTACCACTGGGGGTATTTGAACCCCAAACCTGTAAGTGAGCGGGGAGGCTTGTTTCAACACCACCATAAAGTAATGTGGCAGCTAAGTCTTTTTGTACACTTGCTAACCTCTGGGGATCCAAATTCCACGGCTTGACTAAAGCCCGACGATATGCAATTACAGCTTCATCAAGGAAGCCTGCCTTTTTCCATAGATTAGGGAGCAACTCTAATGCTTTGTGAAACATCTCCTGCAACTTGCAATCTTTACCAATACCATCACGCATTCCATTAGGTAGCGCTGCCTCAACTGCATCCAAAATTATTTTGCATTCCTTTGCAGCCTCTGAATTGAATGAAAAGAATAGCAGAACCATTCAAACCTTACACTTCAATAACATAAATTATAGTAGTAAATCTGCATCATTCAACAAGTTCAATCCTGTTTATACATCTTTAATCTTCGATAACAGAACTTGAACTTTCAACAAATTTAAACTGCTCAATACTTAAAGTTTCATTATTACAATCATCCTAGTCAAGCAACTAGACTAGCTAGAAAGCCTATTCATCTTGATCCATACATATCTTAAGGATTGAAAAATTTATAAGATCAGTTACCTCTAAACTGAATTACAGAACCGGAAAACATTTTTTCTCCTCAATTGTAAAAGAAACCGATTAATGAGTTCCCAGGCCCCAACAGGGAGAAAAAGGACGTACCTCTAAAATGCCCAAGTTCCTCCAGTGATTTTGCTTTCAGTAAAATTGCCTCCAGAAGTAAGCTCACTGAATGCATCGACATCACACTAGAAGGGATGATGTCACCTTTGGACCGAGGCTTCCGTTGCCGGGTTCTCTCAACAATTGCCTTAGTCATCCTTGGTGTCAAACCTTTAACGTCAATGCCCTGGAAAACCTGAAGGGCAGCATCAAAATTCCCTCTTTGATACTCTAGCCTCCCCAACAATGACCTTGCTTCCTGCAAACTCATTCAAAAGAACGAAACTAATTAAGTAGATTGCAAATGATCAAAACATGATTAGATTGGTTTGGCAAAAAGAACCCACCTCATAGTTTAAGGAAAGGGCTTCTTTAAGAGTGGATTCAACGTCATCCACCTGAACATCCTCAAGTTTTGATTCCCAGTCTCCAGTCCGAGATGAGAGTCCACTGGCTGAGAAATCCCTCGTTGCCAATGATTCTGGTGACTGTGGAGCATCTTCAAACTTGAACTGTTCACCTGAACAAGCACACAACATTTTCTCCTAACGTACAAGAGCCCAGAATTTGGATGTCAAAACCTGGAAAAGAAAATGAATTTGAACCTCACTTGGTTGTTTTACAAAAAAAGAGAAGGATGGAATTGCAGTTAAACCGTTACAAAGCAGTTAACAAGATGATGAAACAGAAATGGAAATCCACAAAACAAGTACCGATATCATCAACAAATCCCTGGTAATAATGATTAAGCTCAAACGAAAAGGAAAATAATAGAAAGGAGGCAAAATCTTGAGGGGGGGACAAAGGGTAAGTTATAAAAAACACCAATAACAAAAAGACAAAGACGCATTTAAAAGAACAAGAACAAAGTTCGCAGTAAATGAAAAGGGCGAGACGAACGAAGAGAACAGAGCATTGGACTTACCAAAAACCTAGAAAAAACCGTGACCCTGGCAGAGTTTGGTTTACGCCATGAAAGCTACTTCTCCTCAGAAAAATTCTTGTTTCTCAGTTTTCTGGGTTTCATCTCATTTCATATCACAATTAGTATTAAATTTTTTCTCCTTTAAAAGAACAATGGTAGTAAGTTGGTGACAACTGAACACCAAACACTTAAAAAATAATAATGAACTGGATTTAGAGATCTGACTGTGATATGGGCATTTGTTGTTTTGCTTGATTAAATAATAAAAAAGACTACTTTTGCATGTGTGAAGTGGAAGTATGGGGGGAATGGCAAAGTTGGTTTCTTTGCAGGGCCAGGCCACTGAGGCCAGGGGGGTTAACACACAGATATGCACATAGATTCTTTCTGTGTCATTTTTATTTTTTGGCCTTTTTGGTTTTAAAATTTCTGTTTTTTCTTTCAGTTTTCTTGAGCACCAATCACTGTTTTTGGCCACCATCCTATACCCAAACTACCCTCCTCAACCACTAGAATTACGGCTGCAGCATTGAATATATTTTCCCTACATTTGTTGCCAAAATTTAGGGAGAAAGCAAAAGGATATTATGAGATTGCATGAAGAAGATTCATGGACCAAACAATTATTGGATTTGTTAGTACAGCTCTGAGAAAAAGTTGTAGTGCTCTTCAAATTTCCCGCAACTTTTATCCAACCAATACCAAGTTCGCAGCTTTAGCATTATTTCGCCCCATATCTAATGGTAGCTTTTCTTGAAGATCTTTAATGTAGTAACTGGTAACATAGGGATAGTTAGAGAAGGTCGAAATGGTAATTCTGCTACTTCAATTTTTCTTTATTTTTGTATCTTTTATTAAGATTATTATTATCTTACTATACTATATATATTTATTATTTCCTTAATTCATGATTAGTTTTTAAGTTATTATCTCTGTAGCACTGAGCTCTAGTTGGAGTGGTAGATACACCCTTTATGAGATTTGAGATTTCAGATTCAAGTCCTATCATATATAAATCATGTGTGGGTTTTATCCAATCTAATATTACTATTGATTTAGTTTGTGTGGGTTTTATCCAATCTAATATTACTATTGATTTAGTTTGTTTGTTTCTGAGTTCGTATTGATTTAATTTATTTCTTTGTTCGATAACTTCTTAATAGATATTTACGTGAGATTTATCTGACTTAACAAGAATTCATTGTATTATCTCTTCAAAAAAGTTAGGTTTAATTTATTTCTTTATTCGATGACTTATTAAATATTAATAGATATTTATGCGTTATTTTACTTATATATAAGATGAAATCATAATTGTTAAGATAAAGTTGACACTAGGATACGATACAAATCTAAAAGATTTTTCTCTGAAAATCCTTGACATGGTGGTTGGAAAAATAGAAAAATAAAGGTATAGTGTGAGATTTCACCAAAACACAAAAAATGAATAATTCTCAATGATAGAGAAAGTTTGAAGGAGCTAGGAGGAATCAAAGAAAAGGTACATCTTTTTGCATTTAAAATAGGCGCGCAGAAGTTGGAAAAAGCATGATCAGCTTTGAATTCAAATGAATAAGTTAGCCTATGGGAGCAAAGTTTGACATTGGCAGAAGGCAGCACTTGGTGCCAGACTCATTCAATCTGTGATTCCCATCACAAACAAAGAGTGTTTAAATATAATTAATTTCCTCCATAATTGCATCATGCAAATGTAAAAAGGGTTTTTCTTTATAAAAGTGGTTGTGTTTAACAGAGTTAATTAATACTTGAGGGAAAAAAAAAAGGATAAAGTGAACCCAAAGCTAACAAAGGGTAGAACAAGTAGGAACAAAAACCAAGTTCAATTCTATAATTGAATATTGCTTAGGGGTAAGATTTGAATTGAAGGGTGTCACATTCTTTTTTCAGTAAATTACTAATTTATTATGTTTCTCAGTGGACAAAGATACAGCTTTGGCAAGTTTTAATCATAAAATAAAAGGGAAACAGTACATCATGGTAACATCATTACAGATAATGAGAGAAACCTTTATTGACTGACCATCTCTCCTTCCTCAAAGACTCAATATTTTTGTAATCTAAAAGACTCCTACTACTTACTTTTTTTGCTTGTATATACTCCTATATAATTTCTAACGACCCTCACACGTGCACAATGCTCAAGAAGAATCAAGCCGTAGAATCGAAAGATCCAAATATCATGCAACATAATTAGCGGATTTATGTCGTCTGCTCCTTTAACTTTTTAAACCCTTTTAGCAATGGAAGAAAGCTACCAGAAGAATTTCATTCACTGACCCTCCAGTCCTCAAAGTCAATGGATTCCCATTTGATATGGTTCAAAGTTCAAACTTAAACTGATCAACAGATTTGCTCTCTGCCTTGAAAATTTGATGTGGTTGATGTGATTATCGACTAATCTTTCTGTCATCATTCCTGTTAAAGAGATGGAGGTAGGTTAATTAGCTGTTCAAAGGACTGATTTTGAAAATGAGGAAAAGGGGTGCCCACGTATAGGCCTAGCTAGCAGCAGACAGCAGTGATAATGAATACTGAGAACTTGAATTTTAAGCAAAACCCAACGAACCATGGGAAGCTCATCTTCACTGATCAGCATGTGATGTTACTGTTTATCCAAGGAATATATGGTCCAAGAATGATGGCGTAGGATACCATCCCTTGACTCAATTCTCCCCAATAGTTAATAATAGTTTCTGTTTTCACTCACAAGCTTCATCTCTCACCAAAAGTTAAAATTAGGTACTTGGTTCCATTTCCATTGAAATTTTATCTTTTGAACATGATTAAAAGCATGATTTATTCTTATTTTACTTTCACATCAAATACTAGTTCCTACTGATATAGTAATAAACAATTAACTTGGCATGGAAGGTATGATATGGGTCGAGAAATTTCATAAAAACTGAGGCTAGCTAGAAATAGAAAGCAGTCAGTGTCCAGATGGTGCTGTCATAAGTTTACGTGTTTCTTTTCAGGGAAGAAACCAAAAGGTTCCAAAGCATATGGTGGGATGATTGAACTGAAGAACTTACAATGTTGTCGAGGGGAATGGAAATTGGAAAGGCGACAGTACATGCAAGAAAGGGCCAAAAGGAAGTACTACCACTTTTCTCTGCACACAAGAAAAAAAAATAAAAAAAGAAAAGACATCACGTGATACAGGGAACTCTTTTCTTTCTTCATAAATTGTGGAGAGAAACAGAGAGATCAAAAGCATGCAGAGGGCTGGCCTCTTACATCTCTCATTGTCGTTTTATACAGGAGCATGTTTATTTTAAGCGAAAATAGTCTCTGACATGCCAATCTCAGGCTTGTTTAATGTTTCCTCCTCTTTCACAGCCTTTTTTTCCCCCTGATCCCATTCCCATTCATTCCCATTTCCCACCACCTCAAAATATTGATTTTCCATTTTCCCACCAGATATACTTAAATAAGGTTGGTACAATTTTAATTTTCCATTTAATAGTACATTGCTGACTTGAAGCCCCCCACCCCAACCTCTCCATTGACTCCATCAAAGTTGATTTTTTAAAGAACTTTGAAGAGGACATTGGAACAGATCCATTGGCTGGATCTTTTCTGTGCTGTTGGCAAACATAATCTTGGAGTTTCAAATTAAAAGCATTAAATTCAATGTCACAGCAAAGATTAAAAGCGTGTCCTTCATCTATCAGGATATTTAATGCACAACTAGGCAGCTAATGACCTTGCTATATTATTTCAATTCCACGTGGAACATAATTCTTCATGAATTAGACTTCTGCTGACATAAAAATTTGAAGTGTACATTGTACTTGTACAATATGTGCAATTGGACACCCTTTTTTTGGGCTCGTTGTCTTATGTTGATGGTCCAACACTAGTGGTCCCTAAATAGTAACCCTAGAGCCCAAAATTTTATCACTGCAAACGAGCCCAACATTGGACGTAAAATTTGGGCTGCCCCCTGTCGAAATTCTTTATGTCCGTCTCTCTTTAGTTCTGTTTGATATATATAGAAAATCTTAAGGAAAGAAAAATGTTTAGAAAAATTTAAAAGAAATGAAAATAAAAGAAACTTCGAAATCTTTATATTGCTTGGTGTTAAGGAAAATATCAAGGAAAATAGTAAAAAAATTATTTTATATTATATTAAAGAATTTTTTTAATAATAGCAAAATATAGTTATTAACATTAACTTGCTCAATTTTTATGGTTTAGAATATCTTTTCTTTGTATATTATTACATCCAGTAATTATATATTTTACAATTATTAATTAATATGTAAAAAATAAGAATAAAGACCTATACTCCCAAAAAATGAAATACAAATACCTTTCATAATAATTAATAAGTACTAACACACTCTTGAGTCCAACGAACAAAAACTTTAAAAGAAATGGAAAAAAAAAAACTACTGTTGGCCCCACACCAACATTCAAAAAACAAAAGCAAGGTTTTGAATGGGATGAGTAATCTACAATCTTCTTATAGACACAGTGCACATGCGGAGGCAAGGCCTGAAAAATTTTCCTCCAAGATTTCTCTCATTTTCCTCTTGTTTTTAAGCAGAGAAAAACTTTAATCAAGGTTTTCCTTTATATTTTCCTCAGTTAAATTTTTCTCAGAAATTTTCACATCAACCAAACATGAAAAATAGAATCCAAGAAATTTATTTTCCTTTCCATATTATTTTCCCTAGTACCAAACTAAGCCTTCAAGTTTTATTGATTTCTTTAAGTATTATTCTCTTTAATTTTTTTTCCGTCTTTAAAGAGATACTTAGATATCGATAAAAATTGAAAAGAAACAGATATAAAGAACTGGCTGAACAACTCTTTAATAATCCTAGAATAGGTAATTAAAAACTAATATGAAATATGGAAGAATAGGAAATAAGAAAATAAGAGAAAAAGAAAAATAAAGTGAATCTTATTATTGAAAAAAGAGAGGAGTTGTGAAATATCCATCAATGAGAGAAAGTATGTGTGGGAGATTCTCTATTCATAGTAAAAATCCCTTACAATTAATACATTTTTAATATAACTTGCAAGTTAATTTTTGTTCAAAACAACTTTAAGGTAACCTACAAGTCAAATTGTTTCAATTGACATCTTACATGTAAACATAGGAGCTTATAAGCACGTGAATAACGTGAACGGGATAAGAGAAACAAGATTGAGTTCCGATATTATGTCAAACATCAAACCTAAAACTAATTAGTAACAGGTGGAGAGGTTTAACTTGAATATAAAGGTCTTAGGCCAATCAAATACAACTGATGTGTGATTTTCTCATTTTAACACAAGTAATCCTTGATTTTCCCTCCATTAATTCTCTTTAAATACTTGTTTATCTCTCTTTTTTTTGTATATAGGAAAAAGAAAAGAGATTTATTTAAAGAATGAGAGGTTTTATATCTGATATCTTTTATATGAATTTTTTAACATCTAACCACATCAGATAGAGATAGAGAGAGAATTTAATACTTGTTTATTTTTAAAACAATGTAAATGAGTCTAATATGATGTGAGAGTTCATAATTCTATAAAAAAATATATTTAATATATATATATATATAAATTATAAAGATTTTTTTGATGTAGTAAAAAGATAGACCTACTTATTTCAAACTCGATTGAAAGAAGAATTCTACTATATTATAAAGAGTTTGAATAGGGAGACGGATATAAAAAAAATTAATATATGTTGATGGTCCACCACTAGTGGTCTCCAAAATTTTCACTTGTGGCCCAAAAGCCCAACGTTGGACCAAAATTTTGGGCTGCTCGCTGTCCAAATTATCCCGTTGCTGCTATAGGAGAAGCTCTGGAAGGAAAACAAGGTACAGAGGGAAGAGAAAGCCAGAAGAAACTCGAAGGGAGAGAGGGAAGGAAAGTAACTGCCAAACGGCGGGAGCTTAGCTTGGGGGTTTATTATGCCTTTTCTTTAGTTGACATTTAAAGTCAACGTTCAAGTTTAAGCTGAGGAAGGATTTGGCGAAAAAGAGCTTTAAAAGAAAAAAAAAACAGAAGAAACAGAGAGAGGAAACTTTTAAAAGTTGAGGCCGAAGAGATGCTAGGAAAATGTGGAAGGAAATCGGAGATAGAGAAGCGGGTAAAATCCGCCCGAATTCCTTTTCAAGTCGGATCAAATCCAATCGGATTTCTAATCTCCAGCTCTCCAATTACAAAGATATCGTTTCTCCTCACAGAGGCTCCATCAACTCCCTTCAGGTACTCTTTAATTTTAACTCTAAAATTGCTACAATTACCTGCGTTCAAGTTTCTTAAGATTATTAAAATCTGATTTTTTTTCTTTTGGGAACTTAAGGTTTTGTTTGGATTATTATGCAATTAGGTGGATTTGACTGAGGGAAGATATTTGTTATCGGGTGCATCTGATGCATCAGCTGCTGTTTATGATATTCAAAAGGCAACAAGTTATGAAAGAAATGGTTTAATTGCCAAGCACAAATGTTTATTTTCGTTAGAAAAGCAACACGAAAAGGGACATAAATATGCCATTTCTTCAGCCATATGGTATCCTGTGGACACAGGACTGTTTGTTACCGGTTCTTTTGATCATTACATTAAAGTTTGGGACACGAACACGACACAGGTATTTTGATTGCTTTGCTATGTTTGGATTGTGAGTTTTGGGGTTTTTTTTTTTTTTTAATCTGATTTGTTTGTTATGGTTATATTGTAGGTGGTTATGAACTTTAAAATGCCTGGAAAGGTTTATAGGACTGCCATGTCTACATTGGCAACATCTCATATGCTGATTGCTGCTGGAACTGAAGATGTGCAAGTTCGCCTTTGTGATATTGCTTCGGGAGCATTTGCTCATACTTTGTCTGGCCACCGTGGTATGGTGAAAGCTTGATGAATTACCCCATTTTTAAAATTAAGGATGCAACCTTTAATGGTTCTCTCATATATGCTGCATGAGGCAGCTGGCTTACATGGTTTACAATCTATCAACAATTATGGTGTATTAATGAAATTAAGAAAAGAAAAAAGTTTCTAATCTTAGGCTTGTCATTCAAGTCCATTGCGATCAATATATTCTTTGTTGTAGCTGGAGTTAGACAAGAAGTTGTCTAACATATAGGTTCTTTGGCTGCAGCCTGCAGGACTATGATGTTATGCATGTAGCAGCTAATCCTGATTTTGGACCACTCCTGCAGCCAGAGACCTCTTCTTTTACTGTCACTTTTAGTTTGGTCTTTGCAGCCTAGAAGTATGAACTCTTCTTTCTAACTGCAGTTGACTGCCATGGACAACCGATTTACGTTTGTTTTTTCTTTTCTTTTCTTTTCTTTTCTTTTGGGTGGGGTGGGGGCACAAGCCAGCATTTGAAAAAGACCACTGTTTGGGAATTTCTTTATAGTAGAAAATATTTCTTCCTCTTGACCGATAAAAGGGTTTTGCTCCTTTATAAAACCATGACCTTATAAAGACTGGGAGTTGGAATGCTACTACCATTTTGATTCCTTTCTATTCTAATAATTTTATCTTGGCACAGAAATTGTACCATGGGAAAACTGTTAAAATGAAATAATTAGTATTATGTGATTTTCATGGTTGCAGATGGCGTAATGACAGTGGAATGGTCTACTTCCAGTGAGTGGGTCTTGATAACAGGTGGGTGTGATGGCGCAATTCGCTTTTGGGACATTAGACGTGCGGGATGTTTTCTTGTTTTGGATCAGTCTCAGTCTCAGCTTGGAAGACGTCCACCCGTCTTGGATCGTTCAGCTGCAAATAAGGTTTGCTTGTTTTGATCTTCTCACACTTGATTCGTAATATAGCATGGCTTCAAGAATATAGTTTTTCTTTTGCTTTTAACATTTAGAATTTTAATTTATTGCCAATAGCTTTGGAAGTAGTCTTCACTTTGTCCAAATTATATAGAATTGAATCTATCCAATCCTACCCTTGTGCAATTGATACCAAGGAACAATTATAACTCAATATTACGTTGTTCTGGTGCATCGAGAGACAACAAACACCTCCCCCCTCCCCCCTCCCTCTCGGGCCCAATACGTTGTTGTATTCCTGCAGATATTTCTCTTTCTAACCATACAATTACGAGTACGCCAATTTTGGGCTGCTTTGTGATAATGGAACCAACCGGCAAAAAGCATTAAGGCCGCAAAGACCAATGCACCAATGGCCCTTGCCCAATATTACATCTAAGTTTTGTGGTTGTTTTTTTTTCTCTCTACCCGTGGTCCACTAACTTCTTTTCTTAAATAGCTCTTCATAACAAGGTTAGATATAGTAGCTTGGTATATTATAATGTAAAATAATTGCTCTTATCTTTTGATTCTTTTTTTCTTTTTGGTTTCTGGTATTCTCTCAGGTTGCAGTCTCAAAGCCACTGTCAGGTGGCCAAAATTCATTGGTAAAACCACGAGCACCACAAAAGAAATCTGCCAATGGACATGGCACAAAGCAGACAGCCATTGGTCGAATGCCAGCTAAGGGTTCTGCAAGGCAACATCCAGGGATGCTGTCCATTCAGGATCGTGCCACCGCTCATTATGGTGCTGTAACTGGTTTGAAAGTAACCGAAGATGGCATGTACCTTCTGAGTGCAGGTTGTGGTCTAACCTTTTAGTTGATACTTGTTGATTTCTTTTATTGGGGAATCTGTCAGTAGTCAAGCGACTTAAGTTGGTAGCTTTTAAATAATAGGTGTCATTAAGGTGAGTACATGTATGCACAGGCAGAAATTTGATTAAGATATTGGATGACATGCTTATAAATGGTACTGCAAAATTGCTAGCTGGAAATTAGTTTCTGCTACAATATTAATTGGTCCTAGGCTTAGTGAGATGATCTGTTTGACTGCCAAGTGGTTTTACTTAGTCCAATGTGATCACCTTTTAAATTAAAATAACTGAAATTGATTTATCCTTGTGTTTTCCTTGGTTGATAATTTTTTAAATTTTACAAAATGGCTTTTATTCCTCATACATTATAAGTGAATATTGTCCTACACGGTACACATCCTTCTCTCTCTCTCTCTCTCAATCTCTTTGCCTTTCAATTTCAGGTTCTGATTCAAGAATAAAGTTGTGGGATCTTGAGTCTGGTTACAATACACTTGTAAACTACGAAATGGTGCGCTTACAGACGAGCAAGGCAATTCAGTTGGCCGTATCTGAGGATTCAGCTCATGTTTTTGTCCCATGCATGAGGGTCGTGAAAGTAAAATATCTTTTCTGTGTCATCTTTATCTTTGATTATATTGGAGTAAAGTTCATATGATAACCATATTCTTCTGGCAACATTTATTTATACCTTAAATGTCTCTTGAATTTTGTAGGCATTTGATGTTTGGTCTGGTAAAATGTCCCTTGCATTTCGTGGCCACTATGAATCTGTGAACTGCTGCTGCTTTAGTTCACAGGATCAGGTATGACCTATCTCCTCTGCCTTTCTGATGAGGCCACTCAATTACAAGTTATGTACAAGATATTTTGAGACATGGATATCTCCATCTATTGATTAGATGTTTCCTCACTGTTACAGGAACTATACACAGGCGGCAATGATCGACAAATTCTTGTCTGGTCTCCGTGCAAACTGATTTCACATGACATGGTATTTGTTCTAACCTGAAGACGTTCATTTTCCTCAACTGCATCTCAGTTGTTTTTGTGTACAGGCATGTTCTAACTACATGGCATAAAGCTTATGATGAACATTACATTAATTAGCTGCCCTTAAAAATGCAGGATGAAGGGAACGGTAAAGATCAGGATAATTGGAGTGATTAGGATCTGCTTCTGCATTGATTTATTCAAGATATCCCCACGCCATCTATAGCTGCTTCTTCCTCTTGTATATATTAGATGCACTTATATGCACTTTTATTTGCTTCATGTCAATCGGTAAGAAACTACATTCGATGAGTAACCCTTTTTATTGTTTTTTTTTTATTTATAAAATAAAATCTACTATGGTGGTCTCTGCCATTGAACCCATGGTGCATGGCTCAAGAGCAAAATGCTCCCAAAGGGTATATATAATAACAGAAGGCTCTAGCAACTTAACTGCATTACAGGTGCTTCTCGAACTGAACCACTGTCTCTTACAGCTAAAACCTGAAATTCTCGTTTCTTTCCTTACCTGAATCATTGTTTTCCGCAACATTAAGATTTTTTTATTCCATGAGTTAGATTAAGAAGCAGCAGCAAGAATAAATGTACACAAATCAATCAATTAATTAAGAATTACTGACATTGTTAACGAGAACATTATACATACTGTTGTTAATGATATCTCAGTCTATCACTTGCAAGAGTTTTTGGCACATTGTGGTACCCAGAAAATCCAGCAAAGTATACTTTGAAAGGTTCGATCTTTCCTCATCTTTCATAGGCGAAAATCCAAAGCCATCGGTCCATGTCCTGAGTGCACTAGGAATTGCCGGCAAGACTAGCTTCTCTACTCCGAGTTTCGCCAAAATCTTTTCAAGTTCATCCACCAAAACTCGACACATCCCCCGGCGGCGGTGTTTGAACCTGGTGGCAACGAAGGGCATTTCAGCCACCCTGTTCCCATGCACCCTCACATTAGCCACAGTAACCATATTATCATTTTCCTCTAGGATCACGGTGTAGAATCCTTTGAAATTCACTCTTTTCAGCTTTGACCATCTACTGAAAATAACATCCTCAACGAGATCTCTCCGGGTGTAAAGATCCTTACTAGGCTCAAAACATTCGTGCATGATATCTAGTGCAATACTCAACTTGGTGTGGACCTCTGCAGAAGTGTCGACGCCTTGAGCTTGATGATCATTATAATCTGCGGACTTCAACAATGTCCAATTCAGATTGTTACCAACCGAAATTGATTTTCCTGAAAGCTTTTGAAGGCCAGAAAATATGTTTTTACAGCTACAGCTGCAAAACCAGCTTTTTCCAATCTGGTAATTCTTCAAGTCACTTGATTCCTCCACCCTTAGGCAGCCAACATGAAACTTAAGCTCACACTGTTGACAAGTAACAAGGGAAATATGATGATCATCACTTAAATGGGCAATACCGCAAATTCCACAGCAGCATGATGGACAAAACCAGTTACCGTCAGGAACTTCCTTGAGGCCAACGCAATCCACATGGAAAGCAGAAGGACATTGATCACAGCAAATTAATTCTCCTCCATCGCGACAAGCAGAGCAAACCTCATCACCTTCATGTTGAAACGAGTTTTCCTTCACAGATTTAGGGCTCTCAACTTTGCAACGCCTGATCATTGAATCTAGAACATGCCTTTGACAATCCGTAAGAGATCTCCCACTGCCATCGTCCAATATTATATTGGCGGCAGGTCTATGGTTGATACTACCAGCATGAACCTCAAAGGCGGTGAGACCGAAAACCCTAAAACAGCAGCTGCATTGGATCCCATCACGAGTTATCCGCCCTCTCATCAACGGCTTTCCTTGCTTATCACGGTAAAACACTTTTGCCAATATCGAAACCGCATTGTCATCGATCAACTTGGAGAGCACGTTTCGACGATTGCAGGAATTAGGAAGAGAATTTTTCCTAACCCTTTTACATCGTTGGAATTTGGAGGGATCACCGCTACTTTTCCTCTTCTTTGGATTATTCTCTTTAACCAAATCTCTAATTTCTGCTCTTCCGCTCTCATTCAAAGTTTTCCCAACTTTAGTTTTTGCTCCTCCACTTCTGTTCAAAACACTCTCACAAGCTGTTTTAAGCGAATAAAAAACTTTTCCTTCAGGTGATCGGTACCGCAGCTCACGTTTCCCATTCTTCGGTACATGAAAGAAGATCCATCCAATGGCAGAAAGATGTTTTTTTGCTTTCAATGAAAGATCTGATCTTTTCGCCGTCACAATTCCATGATACCAATCTTTTACTGCTTCTTCACAAAATTCAGGCTCAAATTGCAGAGCCATATCCTTAACAAAGTAGCTAATAACCAACAAGAAAGAAGAAAAGCCGAAGGTTATTAGAAGAAAAGAGAAAAGACGAAGAAAAGAAAGAAGGATTGAAGTGAAAAAAAAACTAGCGTCGGTTAGAGAGACCTTTTAATTATATTTATATATAACTCCCGGTTCTATTTGTATAAGGTTTTCCTTTTTGTTTATACTTCTTCTTCTTCTTCTTTTTTAAATTTTTTATACAATACATAAAATAAATTTTGATTTCTCCTTTTAGGGTTTATTGTTTTATTTTTTTCCTTTTTAATTTAGATTTCACTTTTTTATTAATTTTAATTAATGTCTTATTTATCACATTGAAACCATTATTTAATTTAAATGTTCCAAAACAATTTTTATGCCCAGTGGGTCAGCTAGGAATCGTACGTGGGCGATAGTAGTACCATTTTATCCCTAAAGTACTCTAAAGACGTTATTTTTCATACTTTGTATGTATACCCATCCAGACAGATCAATTTTTGATAATCCTAATTACTGATTTTTCATATGGTCATATCCTATCAACCGAAAATCAACAGATAAGAGGAACTAAATAAAAGAAAAAGAAAGTAGAAAAATAGGGATTCGAACAATTCTTCAAATGAAAAGTACAAATAATTGATTTATCAATTGACGAAAGATACAAATTAGGAGTGGAACTGGAATTAAAGGCAAGAGGAGGTCAATAAGTAAAATGTAGAATTGATGGAGAAACCATGGGGCTCTCCATATTATTCAATAATACAGCTCCCAAAAGTGTCTCAAAGTCATCATTCATGTAATTAACATCCATGCTTAGCACCACAACGAAGACAATCACTACATTTTTTTTGTACAATATTATCATGGTAATATGCTACTATTACATTCCATAATTTAAATGAGAAGTTAAATGATGTTTGTTTTTCTTGAAAAAGAAAAGAAGTTGGTAAATAATTTCTTTTAGTTTTTAATGCGGTGATTTCAAAGCATGAGACTTGAATAGTCATCATTTATTGAGAGTAGACGTGAATAATATGATAATCATATTTAGACATACGTATATCATATTTGAATTTACTAAACCAGTGTTTATAAATGAAACAAAAAGATGGTTTTCGAAATTTTTAATTAATGATTACTCCAATTAAGAGTCGTCTACCAAAGTTAATAAGATAAAAATACCCTTATATAAAGGATTCAAAATGAATCTAATTATAAAATTAAAACATTTATATTTTAATGAATTGTTTGATTTATTTTCTAAAATCCTGCCACAGTAAATATTTAAATTTAAATACCTACCCTTAAAAATGATTTTTTTTAATTTGAGACTAAACTTTATTAAAAGAGTGTTATTGTCTTAAAAAATTGTAAAAAGATATATATTTTCATGAAAAAATAATTTTATTTTTTATAAAATAAAATAAAGAATTTTTTTACATAAAAGAAATCTAATAATTTTATAAGGATATTTTAATCATAATACAAAGGTCAAAAAGGCAAGCATGATTAATTGGATACAAATTTAATGCACTTTTTATTTTACTCAAATGAAAAAGTTATATTAGTTATTACTCCCTCTGTTTTTTATTATCTGACCCCTATCTAACATTCCTTTTTATTTTTCATTTTATGGTTTCAATAAAATATTAATTATTTATTTTCAAATTTAACCTTATTTAGAATTATAAGAAACATTAAATGCAGTAGTTATAATATTAAACCAACTAACTTATAAAGAGGAGGGAGAATGAAATAGACCTAGGGTAAATTTAAAAAGTGAAGTAATTTTTGTATAAATTTTATTACTCAACTAACTTTTTTAATTGAAGAGATTCGGTTATTGAGGTCAGATATATAAGAATGGAAGGAGTATATTTATTGCTCTTGTGCCCCATGGCACCCTTTAATCAACAATCATTAATGAAGTTATGGTTTTTTGGGCTTCCAAATTGTGTTCCGTCTGTCCCAGAATATAAGTCATTTTTAAAAAATTTTATTATCCCAAAATATTTGTTATTTTTACAAAACCAAGATAATATTTTTATATTTTTTTAAACTTACCCTTGTCAGATTAAAAACCTTTCTTTAATATATATCTCCTCTCTATCTCTCTTTTTGAGAAAAGAAAGGGGATATTATCTGAAACAATATGTGTTTAGAAAAGAGAAAGAGAAATAATGTCAGACATAATCATAAATGAGAGAAATTAGAAAAGTGAAATTTGGGTAAAATAAATAAGCATATACAAAACTTAACAAATAAAACTGTTTTTCTTAGTTTTGTAAATAGTTGAAAATGACTTATATTTTGGGACAGAGAAAGTATGATAATAGTTGAAAGACTATAATACCCTCAACAATATTTGATATGTGAATAGATAAGTAAATGTTCTTTTGAAAAAATTTGACCACAAATTAAAAAAATGATTGTGAGGGTAAATTTTAAACTTTTAAATATTTTTTTACGGTAGAATTTTAGAAAAAAATAAATGTTCTTTTGACAAAATTTAGCTCCAAATTATAAAAAAGTGATTTCGAGGGTAAATCTTAAATTTTGAAATATTATTGTAGGGGTTTAGAAAAAAAAATTCTTTTGACAAAGTTTAGCCCTAAATTATAAAAAAATGATTTTGAGGTTAAATCTTAAATTTTGAAATATGATTGTAGGGTTTTAGAAAAAATAAATAAATGTTCTTTTGACAAAATTTAGCCACATATATATTTGAAACAAAAAACTAATTTTGAGGATATATTTATTATGGTAGAATTTTAGAAACATAAATTCAATAATAATTTATTAAAGTTTGACATAAAAACTTTTTTAAAAAATAAAAAAGCAATTAACAATTAGATTTTTTATTCTCACTATACATTTAAGTGTAATTTTATCCATTTAATAATATAAATAGAATTTATCACATTTAATTTTTTTGAAAAGTTGTGAAAAGTAATTGTTACTTACTTTTTATCAGTGAATAAAAAATCGGACCGGACTTATCGGTTAACCGATTGAACCTGGGACCGGTCACACGTTCGGTCCGTTAAAGGTAAAAAAAATTGGTTGCTATTGAACCGTTTTTGAACCGGTTAGATCGGTGAAGCGATTGAACCAGTTAGACCGAATTAATTTGAATTTTATTTTTTTTGTTTTTTAGTTATTTTTAATTTATATTTTTTACTTTTTCTTTTTTTTCAATTTTTTAATATTTAAAGAAATTATTAAAATTAAATTATTTATTTAATCGAAGCGATTGAATCGATTGGACCGATTGAAACAAGAACCGAATGGTCAATCGGTTCAACAACCGATTCGATTTTTTATTCACTGCTTTTTATAAGTGTTTAATGGTTGTTATCGAATGCCTAAAAGAAAACCCTTACAATAAAACAAAGCCTATTTCCAAATTTTCTGCTATCCATTTATGCTACCTCTTTTCTCTTGTCATATCGTTACATTAGTGGTAGCATTGTCAATTATATACCCACATGAATGAGAAGATTTAAACAATAATCTTGTGATTACATTTTTCCATTTTTTTTTGGTAAGAGAACATTTTTTAGATATGGAAAATCAACTGTTGAGTAATACTGAAACATAACCAGAGCCTGCCAAAAATTAAGAAAGCAAGTAATATCTCCAATCGGATGTTGTGCAAGAAAACTGAAAAAATAGATAATCAAATCGAATCAATAATTTCGTTAGAATTTTTATTATTTATATCAAAATCGAATTGTCCAAATGGATAATGAATAGTCCAAATAAACTAAATTTTTTTAAAAAAAAAACTTGATTTTATTGGTACAAAATTGAATGATCCAAAGTTTTTATAATCTTATTTGGTCTTTTGTAATGTCTAAAATTGAATGAACTTCAACTACCTGAAAACTAGCAAAAAAAATCAAACCGGATTGAACCGAAATGTTCGGATATTAAAATCTTAATATCTAAACCAAACCGAACTATTTACACTTTACACCCCTAAGCCGGACCAGCCCCCATTCCACCGGCTCAACTATAATAAATTCAAAGCTGGGCCGAGTTAACATCTTGAGAGAACCCAACCTTTTTTTTCTTTCGTTGAACAGAGAACCGAGTCTTCAAAACTAGTGATTAGAACCCAAACCCAAACCCAAATTAATACCATTAGTCAAAATTTAAACATGATATCTTTCGGTATTCCTGCGTGTTAACACGGCAATCTATAAGTCAATGGAGGCTCAATGCTCATGTTGCTTATTTCTTCTTCAATCCCTGTCTCTTTCTCCTATATCTCATTTCTTCTAACTGTATTTTAGATTGGTTTGAAGTATTGGAAGCAGCAAAGAAGACTTACAGAAGCGCTATTTTCCTTTGCTTTCCCAGTTTCTTCTTTATCTTCTTTAATTAACAAATGTTTCAGCTTAAAGGCCACCACACGGCACCAAGTAGCTTCTTAAAGTCCCATCCGAAGATTGAACAACCCATGACTGCAAACAGCTTGAAATCTGCGACAAAAGGCTCGACCAATATGGATCCTGGAATCTGGAGCAAGCTTCCACCGGAGCTCCTGGAGCACGTACTTTCCTTTTTGCCTCTGAAAACGTTCTTAAATTTGAGGTCAACTTGTAAGCATTTCAGGTCTCTTGTGTTCTCTCCTTCCTTCATTTCCAAACACTCTACGGGTTCTCCTTTCTCTTCTTTCCTGCTGCTTTGTCATCCACAGTGCTACAGTCATTACCCTCTGTATGACACTATTCTTGGGACTTGGCGCAACTTAGCACTTCCCTTCTCATTCTTGCCGCCTTGTACCGGTCAGTTCAATCTCCTTTCATCATCTAATGGACTTCTCTGCTTCTCTCTCCCGAATTCATGTTCTTTCCTTGTTTGCAATCTGTTGGCGAAATCTTCAAGGGTTATTCAATTCCCTTTCTTCCCTTTCGCTTTTGAGCTGCTCACTTTGGTTTCCACGCCAGATGGATATAAAATATTTATGCTTTGCTCTAAATTCTCTTCCAATTACGCTTTTGTGTATGACTCAAAGGTTCAATCTTGGAAACAATATGATGGTTTTCAGCCAATCCTCATTGACAATTTCCATCAAGAAGGCGCATCTTTTAATGGGTCTTTGAGTTTTGCTACCCCAGAACCCTTTTCTGTAGTCTGCTTCGATTTGGAGAATGGAAAATGGGATAGGCTCAACGCTGAAATGCCAGGGGAGCTTACATTTGTGAGGCTGGTGACTAATACAGAGGAAGGGAAGTTGTATTTGGTCGGGGGAATTGGAAGGAATGGAATTTCAAGGAGCATGAGACTGTGGGAACTGAGTAATGAAGGGAACTGGGAGGAAGTGGAGAGATTGCCAGAATTGATGTGTAGGAAATTCATGTCTGTCTGTTACCATAACTATGAACATGTTTATTGCTTCTGGCATCAAGGCATGATTTGCATCTGCTGCCACACTTGGCCGGAAATTTTGTATTACAAGGTTTCAAGGAGGACTTGGCATTGGATACCCAAATGTCCTACAGTGCCAGACAAATGGAGCTGTGGCTTCAGGTGGTTTTCTTTTGTCCCAGAGTTATATACTTTGGCTTGAGTTACTTGTAATTATGTACCAGTTTCAGTTTCAGTTTCAGTTTTTCATGTTTACATCGGATCCACCCAAAAGAAAAAGAGTGCCTATTGGAACTGTATTGCCCTTGTTTCCTCTTGTCATTCCTAGTTTTACCATGATGATTGTAATATTTGAGGCTTTAAGGAGTTACTAGAATTGAGTTCATACTATCAATTTCTCCTTTTCAGAATCATGACTGGTATTTTGATGAATTCGGAGAAAACTGTGGTATCTTATTGGATATATTGTCACACTCATTGCCATTTGCCATGTTAATGTAGATGGCTGTTACCACTATGAGATTTTTTTTTTGTTTCCAATACCCTAGTATTTGTTTTTTTTCCTTTTCTCCTCTTTCTGTCAAATGGAGACAAAGGCCGTTCAGAAGGCCAGAGCAGCCGGCTCCGGAACCACTGATTGAGTTGGACAACCGCTGAGCTCTTATTTTATTTTCTAGCTTTTCGTTTGGTTAATGAAATAACCAATAGGCCATGAGGCAATAGCTGCTCAAGTCAAAGTCAACCGTTATTTTCATACTATAGTACTAAATAGTTATCGTTGTTTTTAATTTCACCTTGTAATAAAAATGAAAAGATATATGGCAAGTGGGAAAAATAAATGACAAAAGCCGACTGGAATTTATTATCCATGTTGGACCACCATTGAGATTCATAGTTAGAGAAATTCTTCGCATGAGAAATATATACTCCATATAAAAAAAGCTCAAGTGTATTGGAGGAGAATCAGTGCAATTGTCACCCCTCATTCGCTCTTTTTTTTTTCTTTTTCTTTTTTGGTTTTTTGGGCTAAAGCCCACTAGCTATTTTTCATCTTTTTTGTTGTGCTTTCTTTTATTTTTGAAAATTTTTAATATATTTTTTATAGAAATTTTTTCACACTTAATAAGTCTAAAAAAAGGTTTAGTTGGATGATTTTTGTTGGGTTTAAGAAATTTTTTTCACATTTTTGTGTATTATATATGTTATTAAAATTTATTTATTATCAAAGAGTTAATATTTGATTTATATATTTTTATTTAATTTTTTAGCAAATATTTTTATTTAAATTATTAATCAACATTTTCAACTTACATATAATATTTTAGATATGTACTTTTATTATTAATTAATTAACATTATCTATGTATATCAAAATGATTATATATATTTTATATTACATTTTGGTTTATATATAATATTAATATATGATTATATGAATTGATCTTAAAGTATTATTAATCCCTAACCTCTTATATTTTTAAAAAATAAAATTCAAATCCTTCAAATTAAAAAAAAAAATCCGAAGCGTAGCCCAGGTCACTTTCTAGTTTTAAATAGAAAAGCCTTGATTTCCCCTTGCTTTGAATTTTGGGAAATGGATTCTTCTACTTGAAAATTCAGCTATAATCTGTGATTCGTTATAAATCCCACCAGTTTGATTCTATCGTAACACGTATGTTGAAAATAATGCAATGTAGCTTTCTAGATGATTGAATCAAAGCTGAAGCATACAAGTCTAAAGTGTAAGAACGTGCCTAACAGTGGAATAATAACATTTCTAAGGTAGAACCATTCTACTTGGAATTTAGGCAGCGATGGCAGTCTAAGATCTGACCCAAAAAAAAAGGCAGTCTACGATGTTGCATCAGATAGAAAGAAAGCAAATAGTTGCGGTCAGTAATCTCTAATCTGACAATAAAATACCGAGTACCCATTTCTTTGGGTGGTAATCTGACAATAAAATACTGAGTACCCATTTCTTGGGGGGGTTAATCTGACAATAAAATACTCAGTACCCATTTCTTTGGGAGGGGGGGTTGGGGTTGAAAAAGAAAGACAACTTTAAAATAATTCTGTCATTCTCATTTATCTCCATCTCATGCCATAATAACAAACTCAAGATTTGACTTGAGCCACTCAAAGTTCATGAAACGTAAAACAAGGCAAGTTGGAGATTAGCTTACCAAACAAAAACCAATAGTAGAAATCACTACTTGCAATTGTTGAATGAAAAAGAGGAACCAGCGAAATAGAAAATCCAAGCCCAATTTCTGATTCGCTTTCGGGTTTTGGACAACTTAACCAATTGTTTGTACTTGTAGGGCTTATCATTAATCGGTCCCGATGTACTATTAAATCCTCGAGTTTCTGCTACCTGCAAGTTGCAACCATTTGCATTTTGCGGCAATTATTATTGGATGAAGTTAAAAGGGTAGAGTAGACCATGGGCGAGTCACCCATTCATTAGGGCAAAAATGTATTTGAGCAAACTGGTTATCAGACCAAAGCATTTATCTGAAGTACTAGAATGTAGCTAGATATGCTTATATTATTAGATCAGACCCTCACCTGCACATTCAAAGCAAGTTGATATAGATTCATCTCTAAAACCAGGTTTTAAAAAAATACAGCCCCTAAATGAAATTTGGGGGACTCAAGCTGTGTAGGATGGGTCTCAACCACATATTCGATCAAAAAGGAAATTTAAAAGTAAATCATTGGCTACTCTGAAAGAAAATCTAACCAAGAGGCATAGCCACTTAATGATGAGTATTGACTATTGAGTAATAGTCAAAGATTTTGAATAATCAAACAAAAAGTGAACAATATCTAAAAGGTACTCAATCTCCATTTTCAAAATTTCTATAAAAAAAGCCCATGTGAAAGTGACAAGAAAGAAAATTAAGAAATCTATCAATCCCATCAGCCACGTTGTGGACTGCTATGATAAAGTCAATTTACTTGTTCAAGGCTTTAAAGAGAGAGCCAAACCAAACTTGGGAGTCCTCTCCAAGGCCTTTGTATCAAAGGCCCCAGATAATGTGAGGAAGGATTTTGGTCTGAGTTCATGCTGTAGAAGAGCACCAAGATTGCCATGGTTGTTGAGCTTTGCCTTCACCACTGTCTGTGGATCAACAATATATGAACATCCTACGGTTAACGTGTTCTCATTTGTGGAGAACTTCCTCACAATCTCACCCAGCACAGCTCCACCATTCAGCTGATTTAGATGGTGCATATATGACACCCTTAGGGAGTCTCCCTTGTCGGCCCTGCAAGCAAAGGAGAGGACAATTACTTATGTCTTCTTTCCAGAGGTAAAAAAAGGAAAGACGATTGCCAATATTTGTTTGTATCTTGATGTTTGACTGCAATGAAGCAACATCATATCATTAATTTGTTTCATATTTTATAGAACAAGATTTGATTATAGCGCCAATTTCATTAAAAAAGTTGTAAAACCTTTTGTTCTACTTTACTGTGCACTGAAAGCTCATTGCTGTCAACTATATCAAGTGCCAATGAAAACTTGAAAGCTTACAGGATCACTGTAGCATTGCAATCAGGCTTTGTCATATTCACTCCAGCATTATACTTTGTGAATTCACCAGATGATGTCATGTAGCTTGCCTCTGCACCAAAAGCAATGGTGGGAGTACCAATGGTAGCAGAAAAATCAACAGCTGGGGATTTCTTCAGCCCAACAGCAGTAGTCAGAGCTGCATGTTCATGAAAATACTGAACCTCCAACTGCAAAAGGATCACATTGTTAGAAATTTAGGGCTACATTTTATTATTCCAGCTTACATGATGAGTATCTCAGTACCTTTCCAGAGTCATAATCAGGCAATTTGAAGGAAGAGATTGCTTTTGAAGATGGAAGTAAATCAGTGATGGTGAAGGTTGTCGAGATCTGCACAACAAATAAGCTAATATTAGCAAGAATTTAAATTGAATTTAGCTTTCAAAGAATAAGTTTAGCAACAACATTTGATTCTGTGTCAAGCTTGACATCAACTGCAGCATTCTTATGCTTGTATTGTGCTGCCACATCCCCAGAGGACAGACCTCCCTTATTCACAAGATTTGATGCAAGTGACTGCACATAAATAGATCACATTAAATTTTGCGACTGATACAGAATGAAAAGCAATAAAAGAAGAATTGAACTATTAATTTTTGGTTATCAAGGCATGGAGGAAGATACACATCCTGCATTCCAGAAACAAATCAAGCAGGCAGTAGATAAAATTAAGTACATTGAGAGGAATTATCTATCTCTGACACAAAAGATAACTGGAAAGAGCATAACAGAGAAGAGAAGGAACCAACAATTTCGAAGCAACAACAGATCAAACTAATTTTTCCGAGTCAAAGATACAACTTAGCCAAGCAACTAAGCGAATTCATAGGGAGCATTAACAATGAAAGTCGAAAGTCTTCACAAAAGGCTGGCACATGAATACTGAGTGACCTCCAACTCTTTTTCTTCTATTTACTCAATCAAATCAATGAACAAAATTTATCCACAACTGGTTTGAATCATGACAAGATGATCTTGTTATTCTGGAAACTATTTCTCTGACCCTCCTCCTGTTCCCTCCTAAATTCTACCTTAAAAAACATGTAGTTTATGCCAATCCATTTGTATTTGGAAGTGGCCATAACCGAAAGAAGAGGTTAAATCATAACACTGTTGCCAGGTGAAAAATTCCTTTTGCTTTGAATAATAAAGTAGCAATTGCAGTATTAACTTAGGTTCTTCATCAAGTTAGCGACCCAAAATGCACAATGCCAAATTGATACCAAACTGAAGCAACATAGCAAACACAAACTCAAAAAACTAGTAACCCTGTAGGCAATATTTTGTGCTCCAGTAGAGCCAACAAACTAAATGACACAATGACACAACAGATCCAAGACTTCAACCCAAGAAATAAATTCAGTAAAATTAATCAGAATGAAAATAAAACAGTCAATCAGGAGGGAGGGAGTTAAACAAGAACAATATAACTATCATCATCCAAAATGAAACAATCAGATTTATGACAAGCATATCACCACAATTACTGTGGCTAACTATTATTTAATAAAAAAGGTCTTAAATAAATATTGTTATTAGTACCACTCCAGTGTAGCTGGTGCTAGAGATGGAGAATTTCTGGTCGGAGGTGTAGTCTTTGTTGAGTAAATCTGGCAAAAGGAAGAATCCAGATAGTTTAAATAAACTTTGATTGTTTAAAGCAACCCAAATCGATACATAAAGTGAGAAGAAAGATGAAATTACCTCTGGCTTTTTTGCCAAAATCAGAGAAGAGCCCTGGTCCTTTGCTCATGTTTGAAACTTGAAGCGAGATAAACAAAGAGGCAAGAGAGGTTTTAGATTTTTTTTTTCTTCTTCCTGTTTGAAAATTTTTGGCAGTGGGTTTTACTGTTTACACATAAACCCTACTTTTTGCCTTTGGGGTTTTAGGTCGTTGAAGAGGGAGAAAAAACCTCTCCTAAAATATAGACAAAATTTCTTGCAAGGCAAGAACGGGACCGTGGGCAAAACGTTTAAGAATGAGCACAACTCGGTTAAATCCGAGCTTATCGAATTAATTCATATAATAAATTTGAACAAATGGGATCGATTATGTTAATTAAATTAATTAATTTGATTAAGGAGTTAGATTAAGTTGATTAATTCGGTTGGGTATGGATAAAATTTTTTCCTAATTAATCGAATTTATAATTTGAAATATTAATTTTTTTTATAAATTTAAACCTATTTGTTCAATTACTCCACTCATGGATCTTATTTTCATTTAAATCTTAACTCATATAATATATATTTATATATATTATATAATATTAGTCCAATAAAAACGCAAACTCAACCCATATATCTATCCTTAATAAAAAAAATTTATATAGGGTTTTATTTGGTGACACATGTTGACGGAAAAGTAAGAAATTTACCAAAATTATTTCAGGGATTTCAATGGATTATTATTTAGCATATGCTAATCCTTAATTATAAAATGATATAACCACCTCTAGTGTTTTTCCGTTCCAAATTGCTTGCCGATGCCATCGGCGTTGAGTTTCCTTGAGGTTCTGCTGGCTAGTCTTTAGATTTATGCCTTTTAGGACCAAAAAAAGGGAATATAATGGCCTCATGGGTTGACATATTTTAATGATATAAAATTACAACATAATAATGGATATTTTTTCCTTATAATCATTTTCTATTTGGATTTAGCAGTTAAACCCATTCAGCTAAGCCTATTTATTTATTTTTAATTTGGTTTAAAAGCTATTCAAGTAATTTACAAAAAAAACTCATGTATTTTACAAAAAGTTTTAATGTAGTACATCTACTATAAAAAGGTTCAATGCAGTAACTGTACTATCATTTTGTGCGTTAATTTAATCCAAACTTTTAACACCGTTAACTCAATAACTTCGATTTGGATTACCATCAAACACTGTTAAAACCATTATTATTTGTTAACTTGTTTTATATAAGAGGATTAAAGACATGCTGCTTAAGTTGCATCTGTTGAATTGTAAAATTAAAAACCCATGTCTGCTAGTAAGTTTATGATTCGTTAAAAATCTTTGCATTCCAAGAAAAATTTTGATTGATTCGGTTATTATCCAATTTACTCCATTAATGTATTAATCAAATTAAATCATGCAAAGCGTGATTCTCAATTAATTAATGAAAATTACTACCCGAATCAATCAAATGTTTACCCCCATAAACGTCGTCACTCCAAGGATTTTGCTGCACGGGTTATGGAGATCAACATCCAACGGGAACGGGTATTCCGCAAAACGAAATTTGTTCACTTCAAACTTTTGACAAGCTTCAAATTTAAGGAGGATTGGGCTGTAAAGCCCAAGATACAACCCAGAGAAAATGAAACTGAGAATTTAATAGCATCTTATGTTGGGCTGTGGGCCTTACTAATTTGCTCCGGGCCTAGACAATTTTTTCATGTTAATTTAAATCCGGGCTGGTGGCCAAGAGGCTTGAAAGTCACCAAGACAGGGGTTCGACCCCTGCCATCCCCCTCCCCCAGGTCTTAGTACCTCCAATGTAACCAAAAAAAAAAAAAATCCGATCACGTTGATTTTTTTTTTTACCTTTTTTTTTTTATAGATGAAAAAGTTTTATTATTGCGTAAAATCGATTTAGATCTCACCCTGCCATTGATTTTTCAACAGATAAAAGCCTAACTTATTCATCATTTAAGTTCCTTGCAAGGGCTCCACAGATTTGCGTATATTAGGAACTTTTGTCACCGTAAAAGAAGTGGGCATTTTGTGGGGAGATATGGTGTTTGATTTTGGCTATTGGAAGCTTTCCACCACCCTTGACCGTATGGTCACAAAAACAAGAGTCACTAACAAAGTGCCTTAATATTCCACCACAACATTCCTAGTATAGTTCAATTTTAATCCGAAGGATTATTGCGTTGACAAAGGCCAAAGCAGTCTCTAAGATTATAACTAGAAATTATTAGTGGTTTTTATATCTCTAGCTATCAAAATAGAATATGCAAGTTATTGACGTTTCAAATGTTGGGAAAAAAAATCAAATCGGAACGAGGTCATGGAATGCTTTGACAAATTCCCAAACAGTCAATTAGCTTCCTTTTGGCGCTCAATTCCATCACTCCCATCACTTTTTCTTATGGTGCGAGGACTAATTCAAACAACCAATCCCAACACTAAAATGTTTTGGTAACCCGTTTGACCCAGGTTTACCCTACTACTTTCATGATACAACTGATTAGATATATCAAGAAAGAATCTCTACACTCGGAGTTGATTGGTTTGCAGAGGTAGGCAAGTTGGACTTAATTAACAGCCAATTAAATCTCCACTTCATGCAGCACATCATTACAATAATTGTGATTACTTTACAAGGCAGCTCAAGCTTAATTTAAGACCCTTAACTATATTAAAGGACCACCAACTCTTTCTTTTACATCTTTTATTTTTCAGAGAAATAAATTCAAATCTTATCTTTAAAACATGAACAATACACCAATTGTTACCCTAAATGCTCGCTCGATTATGGACCAATTGAGATATTTAAAGTCTTAATTAAAACTAGATATTTACTTAATAGATGAGGTTCCAATCCATATGTTGTCTAATGATCTCTGACCTGTCAAGTTTAAATCTTGATTTGGTAGAACAGATATGTTTCTTCTTGCGCAAAAGAAGTATACTCCTAGTCAATAAAGCATGAACTAACATTTTATTTTTGTTCATTAACGAGTGGATTAATACATATGCATCAGCCTAAAAAATGCTAGACCCACCAATGGCTCCACAAAACCAGATAAAATAATGAGGCTCAACTCAGGGGCATCACATCGGGCTCCAAAGAGAAAGGAGAAAAGCTGCTACCTGCCAATTTCCATAACCCACAAATCGGAATGCATCGAACTTTTTCCAAGAGTTTCTCCCTGTATATTTTAAGTTTTCTAAAACAGTGTAGAGCTATGGACAAATGCATCAGAATTTGTAGTTATGGAGACGTGACTCCTTGGTTTTGTCCAAGTGTCCATTACCAATTTTATAGTACTAGTACTTGTGTGTGCTAATTAATTTAACTCCCTATTTTGTTTTACTTAATGGCCTCGTTAGAAGAACAATAAGATTGCTTATGTCATGTGGTGTCTTTTATATCGAATTGAATTGTATAGAATAAAGAGATAAATTATATATAATAATTTATAGTGTGATTTTATAATATTAATAAATATTTGTACTGTTGAGAGGATTATTTATAAAATACTTCAATCATCTAGAAATTAAGACGATTGACTCATTTTATGAATAATCATCCTCACAATATAAATTTATGTTATTATAAAATTATAATACAAATTATATTTAATTTTTCTCTTTTTATTATTTAATTCAAACTAGTATAACAAACACACCCTTACTTTTTAATCATTATTAAACGATAATTCTTCAATTTGTAATTGAAAAAATAAAGGAAGAAGAAGAAGAAGAGCCTTAAGCTAAGGCTTAGCATGAACTCCAAGTCTCCAAGTCCAACACGTCTCACTTTATTATGCAAAACCAGTAGTTAAACTTTACAGCTCACTAAGAGAGATCTAGCGTATAAGGGGAAAGCATGAATTTGGAACATAATTTCTTGTTAAATCAAACTTGAGTCACTCAGAAATTTCTCGTTTTTTCACTATATAGTTGTTGTTTTACTAAAAAAACAAAAAGAAAAAAATATATTTAAATTTCCATATCATAAGTAGAGGTTTGAAAGTCCAAAAACGTATCCCAATTGCCAAGTCCCAACCCTTAATTAACAGACAATATATTCCCCTTTTTTACTCGGTCAGATAGCAGCCTTGCACCAACAGTAATTCACTATTGGATTTCCAAGTCAATAATCGGAATGTTGTTGATGTTGTCACATCTCACATCCATCCACCAAAATTTTTTTTCCTCGGTTCTTAGTTAGAATTACGTTATGTTTGGGATAACAGTGGATTGGTTCCTGTGCGATTAAAATGATAAGAATAATTATCGTATATGTGAGATTAGAATTATGGTGGTGAGATTAAAACCAACGATGAGAAAATAAGTATTTGACGAAAACAACGATGCAATGAGATGAGAATAAGAAATGACCAAAAGAGTATTAATTAATAAAACTAATTCTTTAAAAAAAAAGGTGAATTTTTTTGGGAAAACCACCGGGGTCTATTAGCACCAATGGAAATTGTCTCATCCGGTGCAGTTGGCATAATGCCAACTCATCAATTGGCACCGCATTGGTGCAACACTTAAGCTATCCGTTTGGTCGTTTAACCTGTTTGCGTGCTCAAACGGACTGAAACGGCCAAACAAACATAGCCTTAGAAGATGCAAAACAGAAATATAAAATATATATAAGATTGAATTTCTTGAATCTTGATGGAATAATGTTTTTTATGGATATGAAAAACAAAAATGAAAATTGAATTTCGAATTTTGAATCAATCATTTCCAAACTCGCAACCACTAATCAGTTTCTTTTTTTTTTGTTTAATCAAAAATATCTTAAACTTTTGATAAAAAAGACTAATCATTTTCAAATCTAATTGATTCACTATAAAAATAAAACACTCCCAATAATTATTTTTTCGTTTGAATATAACCACATAACTTAAAAGTCATGTTTGGGACACCGATGCGGTGCGTTTGCTACAATCCACCGTTGCTAATACTCAATCTCAACCGTACATAACTATTTTTAACCACTATTATTTTAATCTTCATCCTTTATTATCATTTCAATTACATCAAAATCAATTTCACTGCTCTACCAAATATAACAAAAGTCAACTAAACTTGAATCGGACAAACTCTTTGGGCCGTAAACATGGACCCAACAATTTTAAAACCGCCAAGCGGACCTTAAGCGAGGTCACTTACCATGCACGCACACCATTGAAATCTGGAAGTTGAAACATAAAACCATAATTCATTGGGCAAATGCATGTGACGTTTCCTTCACTTCCCAAAATCATACACTACAAGAAATTATCAATGATACTTTTAGAATTAAAAACCCCTATAATTAACTGCTAAGCAGTTGACCGAAACCCCAAAATCCACATAAAGCACAATAATTTGGATCCTCCTCCGATATTACCCAACTAAATTAATCATTAGAATTTTTCTACTCCCAGTCTCCCACTAGATTCTGTTTTCCCCGACAGTAACACAGCCACTGTCGTTGCCTCAACGTGTTAAATGGTCCAACTTTTTCTTTCAAAAAATGGGAGGAAAAAGAATTCGTATTGTGTATGAAAAAAATATTTGAAAATAATAAAAGGAAAATTATTTTGAAATAATTATTAGCATTTGCCTTTGAAATATACTCCAACAAAAGAGAAAAAAAGAAAAGGATTAGAATTAAAAATAAAATTATAGCCGAGCCCACAACAGTATCGGCTTGATTTTCCTGATTAAAAGGAGCAAAGCGTGGCCTGATCTGTACTGATGCCTTATGATTGATCACAGCATGTGCACCCAAGTCGGCAATGGGGACTGGACTGCCCGAAAGAACACGAGAATAAGAAATGGAGAGGGTTACGTGGCATATTTTGAAGGAAGGGATGGTACCCTAACGTACCTTTATCACAGTACAGAAATCTTGCTGTTTTTCTCTTTATTAGTAATCAATCGGTTAAACTTTCAAAATCGGGACCCGGCTCCTCTCCTTTTTTTTCATTTGAAATGGAGAGGCCGGTTAAAAGATGAGATAAAGTCCCACGTATATAAAAAGATAATCAACGGTTTAAGAATTGTCACACAATTAATTCCCAATTGAATATCGAGGATTGTTATTAACGGACGTTATGAATGGAAGCTTATATTTGATACTCATCAATGCTTCTACTTTCTTCTGTGGTGATGTGCTCGAACGGTTGTTCAGTATCTTCCTCGTTAATTCTACTTTTTATAGACGTGGAGCTTGATCTAACCAATAACTGGTGTCTCCAGTTGAAATAGAAAAAGGAGAGGAGCCATTTCCTCAAAATCGGGGGAGTTTATAATTGATGAGAGAGAGGGAAAGGGAGCAACGAAAAGAAAACGACTTCGTCTTCGATAAAATCCCCTTTATCGAATAGCGAACCTTCTATGCACGCGCTTAAAGAAGGAGACCATTCGCACGTGCTCTGCCCAGACTTAGGATTTTTGGTTCGGTCAAAACCGTGCACGTGTCACGCCAAAACCCACTGCAAGAGTCCAGGTGTAGTACCCTTTTTCTTCTCCCCCTTTATATTCTCCCCCTATCGCGCTCTCTTCCGCGATTTCTTTCGAGCCCATATCCACTGAACCCGAATAAGCTCACTCCCGGATCCGGTTTTACCCGAGTTAGTACCCATCCTAAATAGCTGTCTTTGATTACTCACCGTTAAGATTTTGATGCGGTGACGAAGTGGTCATTTAGCTATGGAGAAGGAGAATGCAGTGAATTACACGTATATGGGGAGGAGCTTTAACGATTTGAGTATCAACGATGATTCTTCAGCTTTCAGTGATTGTAACAGCGATAGATCCGGGGAGTTCCCGACGGCATCGTCTCAGAGCCGGCGATTGATACTCGCCTGTGCTAATTCGGAGAATCCCGATGAGTTGATACGGCAACTCGTATCGGATCTCGAGTCCTGTTCGATTGACGAGCAGAAGCAAGCCGCTATGGAGCTTAGACTATTGGCTAAGAACAAGTCGGAGAACCGAATCAAGATTGCCAAAGCGGGCGCAATAAAGCCGTTGATTTCATTAATCTCGTCATCCGATCCTTATCTTCAAGAAAACGGCGTGACGGCGATTTTGAATCTCTCTTTATGCGATGAGAATAAGGAACTTATAGCTTCGTCGGGAGCGATTAAGCCACTCGTCAGAGCTTTGAGAACGGGAACTTCAACGGCAAAAGAAAACGCAGCTTGTGCCTTGCTTCGGCTTTCTCAGATAGAAGAAAACAAGGTGGCGATCGGACGGTCAGGAGCGATTCCACTTCTAGTAAACCTGCTGGAGAGCGGAGGAATTCGCGGGAAAAAGGACGCAGCAACGGCCCTGTATTCGTTATGTACGGTTAAAGAGAACAAGGTCAGGGCGGTTGAAGCGGGGATCATGAAAGCACTAGTTGAATTAATGGCTGATTTCGGATCAAACATGGTGGACAAGTCAGCGTTCGTCTTGAGCGTGTTGGTGTCGGTACCTGAAGCCAAAACGGCATTGGTAGAAGAAGGAGGGATTCCCGTTTTGGTGGAAATCATTGAAGTGGGATCCCAAAGGCAAAAGGAAATCGCCTTAGCTATCTTGTTACAGATTTGCGAGGAGAGTGTGGTGTACCGTACCTTGGTGGCCCGCGAAGGAGCGATTCCTCCCTTAGTCGCTTTGTCTCAGTCAGCCACAAATCGCGCCAAGCAAAAGGTAAGTTACTATTATACTACTAGTAGCCAGTAGGTGCCCATTAAGTTCAGTTAAGAGAGTAAACTCCGGTCTGTTAGCTGACGTGGCATCCCGTCTCCGAGAAATGTCGCCAGTTTTTATGGCTGTTTTAGTGTTCAGTGTTTTGCCACGTTAGTCAGAAATTTCTAACTTCTATTTTGGTTATTATTGAAGAGTAAAATACCAAAAACGACACTAACAAAACGACTCTGTCTTCGAACGCGCAAATGCGTTGTTTGGATTTGGACGGTGAATTAGGCTGAAAATGTCATTTCGTAATCTATTTTAAATTTTTCCCGTCAGCTCAACTTCAGTTGGTTTTTTTTTTTGGTCGAAAGCAATATCAGCTTCAGTTGGAGTTGGTTGGTTTGATATAATTTTTTTTTTCATTTTTAGTATTTATTTTTTTATTTTCGGGGGTACTATCTATTTTGTATTATTGTGTCAAATGGGTGGAGTGATTTGGTTGTCGTTTTGTTTGTCATCATTTGGACAGGCGGAGACACTGATAGAGCTTCTACGGCAACCAAGATCCGGCAACGCCGCTGCCAGGCCCTCAAATGTGTCAGTATAAACCCGTCCCTACCACATGCCGGCGACTGTAATCAAAAACAATCACACCCCCCCAACCACCCACTCCCCACAAAAAAAAAAAATTACTGAAATAGATTTTACAAAAAACAAAAAGGGAAATGTAAATATATCTTATGTAAAATCGATCTTTGTGAGACTTTTAAGCCGCTTGATTTTGGTTTTTTGGTTTGCCCTTTTGGCTTATATATATAGTATTTTATAAAGGAAAAAGAAATATATAATATATTGTTTACTTGACAGTTCAACTGCAAGCCAGTGTGTTTATACTTTATATCATCCTTTGCCTTTGGTCTTTAATAGATATTTTTATTAATAATTATTGAGTTTAAGAAATGATTAAAGAGGAATAAACGAATATGGTCTCGAAGTGTCTCCGTTTTGCTCTAACTTTTGGATTTGCTTGGTTATGAATAGTTTAATATTCAACAAAGTCCGCGAGGAAATCGTGTATGAGAACGAAAGAACGAGGTACCCCACTTTAATCATCGCCGTAGATTTCTTTGAATTAAAACAATCTAACCTGACCTCTCATCATCCGCCACCCGTCATAACTTCACCATCACCGGTAGGCTCCATTCCGGGTCCCAGCTTTTCGACGTCCGGTCCTAATGGTTGATTTATTAAAACAAATCTAAACCTGACCTCTCATCATCCGCCACCCGTCATCACTTCACCATCACCCGTAGGCTCCATTCCGGGTCCCAGCTTTTCGACGTCCGGTCCTAATGGTTGATTTATTAAAACAATCTAAAACACTTTTTTGGCTTATTTTCTCTATTATATTCCAATTTTTCTATGGTGGGGAGCTAAATGAGAAGAATATGGGATAAGGCGAGACCTAATCTCTTTAGAATTATTTAGAATTGCTTTCAATGAAATGTTGTTTATTTTTCCTTTTACATTTCTTTTTTTTTAATTTATTCCGAGAGTAAATAAAATTCAAATTTCCGTAAGTAGTCCTTATGCTCGAAGAATGGAGCAATATAAAATCAGAGATACACTCACTTAATTTGGCAACGTCCATAGCTGATCTTTGCTTTTCTACAATGACTAAAAAATCGGATCAGTTAGTGAACCGGTAAGGTTATCGGTTTAATGATTCATTCGATCTAATCAGTTGAACTGTTTGGACCAATATAATGAATATTTTAATTTTATTAATATCTTAAAATATTTAAACATTCAATTTTTAATTCAAAATTTCTTTTAAATTCCTAAAAAATAAGAACAAGTATAAAATATTAATACATTGCATAATGAAAATAAATATTACAAATTATTTTACATCATAAGTCAAACTTTTATTATGAGAATACATTAGAATAAATAAAATAAAAAATTTAAACTAAAAATTCAAAATAAAAAATCTAAACATAATAAAAAAAATAAAATTTGGGCTTTTTATTAACTTGAACTTCTTTTGAACTTAGATTAATCAATTAAAAATAACTTAAAAAATTAAAAAATATTGAATTTCCAACTTAACCGATCTAACCGGTTCAACTGGTTTGACGGTTAGAAATGGTTCATAAAAAATCGATTTAATAACCTTTATTGGACCAGACTTATGACCGATTTCTAGTTTCACCGACAAATTCGATCCGATTTTTTATGCACTGCTTATCCACGAAGGACTCAAAATTTTTTTCTTTATGGTGATGTTGACATCATAACCGTTGTGTATAAAAAGATGAAGGGAGTTGGAAGGTGACTTCAGGGGTACGTTTAATTAGACATTATCATCTTTCCTAAGAAATCTAATTGCTGCTTTGAATATATTAGTTGTAGATGGACGAGTGTGATGTGAGTCTTGTGCGAACTTGTTCACAATAAAATTAATTTATCGCTTAAGGTACAAAAATTGTGCTCAAAATTACCTATAGTCTCTATGGAGTGGTGGGTGGTTTGTCACGTTGAATCAGATATATATACTTGGAAGAGAATAGAACAGGTCAGAGAGAGTGACAGATGGCCAATAACCCAATATCCAATCAGTGGGATCCAAAGTCAGAAACGTCCTCAATTCGTCAGTTGTGGGCGAATAGCCCGACACTGCGACACACCAAGCTTTGTTCATGCAAGATTAATTGCTCAATCCTTGTATGTATATATATGGAGCAACGCTTTCGCACGCTATCTTGGTTTCAAGGCAAAATCATAGGCAAAGGGAAGAAAAAGCCTCCCAACTTGACCAACCCACTAAAAAATATAATGTACCCTACGAGAATAGTAGTAGTTTTCAATATTTGAACTAAAGATGAACCATCTTTATGATTCAAATTTAAGACTAAATTCATTTGGAAGCATTTGATAAAATTGCAACGATGCAAATTTAAGATTATTTAGTTTTGAGCCTGGATAAATTATTTTATCAATTGAATCGATGTATTTATATATTAAAGTTTAAATTGATATTAAAAAAATAAAAGGAATCTATTTATATGCGAAGTAAAACTAAAAAGTTTTATATCATTTTTATAATCCGATGTATGATTAATATTTTAACAATCTGACCATAAATTTTGAAGATATATTAGAATTTATCATGCATGTAAAATCAAATCAATCCGATATTTTTATGATATCGATTTAAACTCTAATTTTTTATTTTTTTTTATATATATCTAACGGTAAAATATTCTATCACATTAAAATATATGCTTGACGTTTTAAAATAACTTGAAATTTTGCATGCATGATGTATGTGAATAGAGTATGAAATTCAACAGCTGTATTAACTATATAGTACTCCCTCAATCCCGATTGATCTGTCTTTTTTTGAGGTTTTTTTTGTCCCTTTTTATCTGTCCCTAACTAACATTAATTATTAATTTTCCAAACTTACCATTTCAAACTCCTTCATCTCTCTCTTAAATGAATAGTTTCTTAAATATGAGTGAGAATCAAAGAGAGAGAGATAGGGATAAAATAGAAAAGTTAAGATAAATGTTTATGAAATTTTGTATCTTAACTACTTTTCTTGTCCTGTATACAACGGTTAATAGGAACAGATAAATAAGGACAGAGAGGGTAATTGAACATTAAGTTATAAAAGGATGTAAAATTTTTAATCTCACACCGAGTTTAAAATGATCCATTCTGTTAAAAAAATTTATATATGCTAATTTTGGTTGTTAAAGTAGTCAGCTCTAACAATTAAGCCAAATTCAAGTTGGCTTAAAGTCCCAGCTAGGGAAAACTGTGATAGAATAGTGTTTTAGAATCGATACCAAAGAGTTTGGTCTGACTATATATGCTAAGCCACCCGACCTCATCTGACCAGCTTGAGACCCCAAAGTTCTTTAATACTAAACTCCGACCCGAAGGAATGATTGAACATGCTCCACTTGCTGTTGCCGAACGGTTGAGTTGATTCTAGGAAATTTTCCATGTGGCCTTAAAAGAACATAACTATCTTTCTTTCTTTTTCAGAAAAAAAAAAAAAAGTAGTTTAATACTTGGTAAGATGCATTTGTTTGGGGTCCAAAGGGACCAAAGCTAGCCATAGGACAATTGGATTAAGATGTGTTTGTTCGCTCCATCATCTGACCCTCAAGTTTGGTACGAGAGACTCTGCACTTAGACCTTTGACCTTTCTAATCTGAAATAGGTACATCTGACTAGGGGGGCCACTTACACTTTATAAGGTTTTTATTTTTAATTGGACAGAATTTATATACTTTTCTTTACATTGTATTTATTATGAAAGAAATATAAAAAAAAGAAATAGTGTAGAAAAAAAATAATAAGAAAATATAACTTTTTTTTTTTTGTTTTGTAGGATGAAAATACGCCTAAGAAAAGAAAAATGAGGAAAATGAGAGGGTTTATTTACTTAGAAATCATTTTAGTTCAAATTGAGTGAAAATAAAAGGAAAACAAAGTGGTTATTGAGTCTAAACTCTAACACATAAAAATGATTATACACCCTTAAAATTTATTATTACAAGTAAAAGTTATTGAAAGTAAATTTTTAACTAAAAAAATAAATAATGATAAAATTGTCATATAAATTAAAATAAATTTTCTTTCTTTTCTGTTTCTTGATTATACCAAATAAATAAAATAATTAATTTTTTTATTTTCTTCTTATTTCTTTCTTTGCTACCAAATAGAAGGGAGAAAATATAAATTTATGTTTTTTCATTTTTATTTTCTTTCTTTACCTATTTTCTTTTCTTACTATTTCTTTCCCTCTTACCAAACATAGGCTTAGTGATTTTTCATGTCAACAGCTAATAATATATCATCACGTGTATTTTTTACATGATTTAATATTTAAAAGAAAGAAAAATTAGATATTCAATGTTTCAAAAGGATACTTGATAATATCCTATTAACTATTGACATTAAAAACATCTAAGAAAAAGTATATAAGTTTTATCCTTTTTAATGACAAGTTGTTTTTAGTTGAAAATTTCTTATTAGATGATAATGAGAGTAAGTTAAAGTAATAAGAGTGTAAACTAAGGATGAAAAAAATTCAAATTCGAACTCTCACAATCTCATTTTAATAAGTGATTTATAAATTTAAAAATTTTCACAAAATTAAAGTTCGTAGGAGATTGACAACCCACCTTAATTTTAGAAGTAGAGTAACCTCTCCTCAAACTTTTTATTAGTAGAGAAAAAAATTCTGATTAGACAAGTAATATGTTCCTAATATTACAGCAACGTTTTGATTTGCTAGAGCACAAACTACTCCCACTGCGGTTTAACATGACAGAATGAATGACAATTTTTGTAGGGTCCGGTGGAATAGAAAAGTCTCGGTACCATTTATTCATGGTTTTTTTTTTTGATTTTTCATCTAGTATCTAGAGTTTTCTGAATAATTTAGGTTCGATCCGTATCGCGTACTTGGATATTGTGCATAAGTCTTCCAACAGGGATAACTGCGTAGACAAAGACTCTAATCCGAAACCTACTTAAACTGAAATAAATCGCTTACCACTTGATCTATCGCACGCACGTTGATATTTATTAATGCTTATTGCTTTGTTATTTGCAATTTATTTTTAATTTTTGACCAAACAATTTGAATCAATAAATCGTCAATCAAAACAGTCATTACACTGTGACATATGCATGCCGAACATGACTTACATTAGTAACTACGATAATATATGCTTCATCTAACTGTTAAGGACAGATTTGATGGAATATTGACCCCTAGATTTGACCGCTCCCAGTCGGAAAAGAATGGTCTGGCGACAGAAGTAATCACAGTACAATTGGACAAGTTATTTATTTTTTTTGGTACGTTACGGGGTCCTAAGGCCCGGGAGGGGATGGGGATGACAGGAGTCGAACCCTGTCTTGGTGACCTTTAAGCCTCTTAGCCACTAGGACAAGAGGTTGAGGTCAATTGGACAAGTTATTTAGACAGATGTCTGGCAGTTATTCGGCTGTGCTGGAACTTTTGGCTCCGCTACGGCCCATGAGCCCTAGACATGTTTACATCATCTGCTCAGAACCCAAAATTATAAATTTCAGGACGGACCCAGGCACGACGGCCCATGAGAATCCAAACCTTTCTGTAGGCTTCGGCAGTTTTTCAGTAAATCAACAAAGAACAAAATTGGATCTCGTCTGGTATGAAGGGTTATACGTTCCAAATTCTTAACCTACCTTAGATCTTTCAATTTTTCATTGAAATTGTCTTGCACGTTGCAAGTAGGAATTTGGCTCTAAACTGCAAAAGAACCGTCGTCTACGCTTAAAAACCATGCATGTCAATTCATTACGTTCTTATTCAAACAACGCGGTAATACGAAGTCCTTCATGGCTATTGTTTCTGATGAACCAACCTTTCGGGAGCTTGAGATTATTAGAAGGTTGTTTTTTCCTTTTTTGGGATAAGCAAGTTTTTTCATTTATCCAAGCAAGCAGTAAAAACTACTACAATCCAACTCAATTACACTGTTCTCAAATCTGCTAAACAGGTAGCAGAAATATATACAAGGAAAGAAGTAGAGAGACTATACAGGAAAAGGTTGTTTTCAACCCGAGCTGCAATTATACCCTTTTAGGTTTACAGATACATTGAAGAGTCTCTCATCCATCGGCTAAGAGCCTCAGACAAAATCAGGCTTGTTAGCTGGAACGGAGCCAGGGGATGCTCAGGGGGCCCATGGCCCTCTCTGGCTTTGGTAAAACTGTAGTTTAACCCCCTATAAGTTTATATAAATTTTTTAAAATATTCTATTTGGCCTCCCTAATTTTGATAAAATTTTTGTTTAATCCCTATAAGTTTTTGCAAAATTTCACATAATATTATATTTGGCCCCCTTTACTAAATGTAAATTCATTTTAACTCATTATATTTTGTTTTATTTTTTATAAATTAATTTGTGTGCACTTATTTTTTTTTTTTACTTTTCTTGTTTTGCAATAAATTTTTTTTAAAACTTTTATTTAATTTTAAATCATGTATGTAAAATGTTATTGAAACCTTTTTTATGTATTCAATATGTATATTTTCCTATTATAAATCTTACATAAAATTAATCTAATATGTGTCTTAGACTTGATCACTCCTCACTTTGAATTCTGGCTCCGTCCCTGCTTGTTAGTTAAACTAACCATTTTTTGGCCAAAACTCGAGACTTTGGTAAGAAACTTGTTGTAATCGGGCATCTTTTCTTCACATGTTGCTTTGCTTTTTCGATGAAGGTAACAGAGAATACATGCTTGCCACAAGGGCAAGGCATTCCATTCCTTGAGAAAGGGAGATAGGTAGCACACCTTCAACCTTTTCCGATCAAATTTGCTGTGGCCTCGTTTGGGATATAATGTAAGGGTGTTGACTGTTGTTGCAATCTTGGATCATGACATTCTAATTAAGAAATTATTAAGGCATGAGTTGGAAAGTTTCCATACAGATTTCAAGAGCAAAGAGACACCATCTTAAAGTTCCAGGCTAATTGAAAGTAGATTTAATGTTGAACAAATTTCATTAATCCATGGTTAAGTAATTCAACTCGTTGAAAAAATGTGAATGGATAACGGGCTTAAGTAATTGGGATCGAATTATTTGTTAGTACTTGTTGGTAATTGACCATCAAGCTCTCGGGGTGACATATCTCTGTCTCTCTTCTTAACAAAATTCCAAATAACTTGTGCTTAAAACTTTTGATTCAAAGTTGTCGAATTGGATGGAGCCTGGTATGAATTAAAACTGAAAATATCATAAAGTTGAAATAGTTTATATTCATCTTTTGTACCCATAAAACAGAAGAAAAAATCAAGAGAATCTAAAACAGTGGTTATTCCAAAAACTACTCTTGACGCTTTGATATTCTGATATTTAGTTAATTATTCTGATTCTGCTTTCTCTTTGATACCAAACTTTGTCACAATTTTGTATGGATAAAAGGCGAGAGAAGCTTGCAATCATTAAAGCTTGTTGAAGCAAAAGAGAAGATAATTGTCATTTTCTATTCTTCTGATTCTCTCTTTAACTCTATCCACTTGTTTTCTTCCCTCTCCCCCTCTTCTTTTGTGTGCTTTTATTTTGCTACAAGTGAACAACAGAACATGTCATAATTACCTCCGTTATATTTTTTGTCAGAAAAAGCTTAGGAGCAAGACAGGTTATTCTATTTTCAAGGTCATAACAAGTCGTCAATCTCTTTAATGGTTTATCGACTTCCAAAGGAGGTTTGAGAGAGCTTGAACCTGAATATTTTACACCACTGCTCTAAACTCTTACCATTTTGACTAACTCGCATCAGCCATAATTATCTCTGTTGTTCTTTTCTTCCACCATTTTTTACATTATTGTTCAATTCACTTAACATCCTAACACAAATTGGAAAATCAAGTGTTAGATAGCTAAGTACTAAACATTAGTTTTGTTCCTGTATTCCCTGTTCAGTGTTCAGCTAACCAAAAAAGGAAGCAAAATCTTATGAAAAATTCCCATGACAACACTGACAAGTGAAATAGAACAAAGTTGGAAAGTGCAAATCTTAAAGGACGGCTTGAAAATCTTAAGGAACCTCTGCTGGGGGGACAGAATCTCTGGAGAAGGCCCATCAAATTGACGGGGCATGTACAGTTTTGGATCCTACCAGGCTTTGCTAGCAAGTTGCAGTACCCAGAAGTGTTAGTATCAAAACTATCCAAGCTTCTTTCATTTCTTCTAAACTCGGTCCCAATTGGGGAAAACTTAAACCTCATTCAAAATTCAACACCAAGTGAAAAAAAAAAAATTAATGAAGTCCAAAAAAACAAAATAGGAAAGTGAACAAAACAAAGAAGGGAAAGCCAAAAACATTACGTCATCACGTGACTATCACGTGGGTATTCTTATCCCTTTGGAAAAAGAAGGACGAAGAAAAAGAAATATCGTAATATATATATTATCCTAATGAGTCCAAGGACCCTAATGTCCACAAATTATTCGACAGGTGTCACCATCCTACTTCCTTATTACACATTTCCACCCGCCCTGGACCCCATCCCCCTTAAGGCCCAAAAGTACTCACCGTGGAAGGGCTCGCCTGAGCACTTGAGCCAGCAACGCGGGTGCGCTCAAATGGGGCAAATGGCCTTCGGTCCTCAAAATCTCGATCGTGGTTCGACCCCCTAGGTGGGTCCTTAAATACTCCGCGACCGAAGCTGGAACCGAGACGTCCCTGGCTGTCTGGACAACGCAACATGGTACTCTGACCAGCCCAAGTACCCCTCTCAGATCACTGTTGAATACGGTCCTGCATACGAATAATGATATGTCTGGCCTCATGTTGAAAAGGGTTCGGCTGAATTCTCGAACCGCTGTCGGCACATCCGCCCCCACCGCCAGTGGGGCGTACCCGTTGACCCACGCTTCGTAGTTCGCCTCCATTGCTGAAAATACCTTCTCGATTTCACCTAGCTCGAAGCCTCCGTGGTAATCTTTATCATTCAGAAACCTAAAGGAACCCACAATTTCATAATTAAAACAATTCTTACACTAACAAGAGATAAATATACCAATCTTTTTCTTGTCCTCCTTTTTCATTTTACCTGGGAGAGGCGCCGATGAGGATGAGTTTAGTGAAGAGTTCAGGGCGGCGAATGGAAGCTAAGATTCCAGTCATGGCGGAGACGGAGTGACCGACGTAAGCGCAACGGTCAACGCCAAGAGCATCAAGAATATTGAGCAAGTCATCGACGTAGGCATCAAGAGCTGTATACCTTCTAAAATCGAAATAATCAGGGTTGACACTTCCAGCACAAACGAGGTCATATAGAATTATACGATAATAAGGAGCGAATAACGGGACAATGCGCTGCCAGGCTGACTGGTCCGTGCCAAACCCGTGAGCAAGCACCAGGATTTTCTCGCCGGAACCAACTACCCGGACGTTCAAAGCTTCTAGAAGGTTGTTTCCCATAAGGGTCTGTTTGGAGAGACGGCGATTGTTTAAAAACTTATACTAGAAATGTGTTTGGTTGGGGTAGGTTTGTTTTGACAATTTTTGTTAGCGGATTTGGAGCGATATTTATATTGGTTCTGCAAGAAGGATCTTTCAATCTTTACTAACAAAAACGGTTCTTGATTGTGGCAGGTTAATAGCTCTGATGGTGATGGTTTTATCTAAGTGAAATTTGGGGCATGCAAAATCTAACTCCGGTCTTTTGTTGTGTGAAGGAGGTCAAAATCAACGAAAGATAAAGTGAAAAAGAAAATGGGGGAGTATTTGTTGTACTCGGCAATTCTCTCTCCGGATTGCCATTGACTTGTTTGCCATTGATGTCTCTCACTTGCTTCTGTCATTTTTTTCCATTTTCTTTCTTTTGGATATATTGACTTTTTCTGTTATTTCTTGTTGTAGGCTATGCGGGCCTAGACTTAAAAGGCTCCCCTCAATCAAGGAGTTTGTTTGTTTGATTTTTTTTCTCTTTTAACTGTTGGGTGTGAATATTTTGGGGGGGGGGGGGGGGGGGGGAAATAGTTGAAATTGAATAATGGTGCAAAAAGCAACTATGAATCTCAAGTAAAATTTAAGAGTGAACTTTTTTTTTTTTTAAGAAAAAAATTTAAAAGTAAAGGAGGCTATCCTGTTTTTAAGGCCGGACAAGCCGTCAACCTTGAAGTTTTATAAATTTTTAATTTTGCGGAGCTACGGTAGGGAGTTATAGAAACTCGAACCGAAAATGTTTTTTTACCACGGCTCCACCTTGCTACCGCTTTAACCAACTCCATTAGCAAGAGTGGATTTGCATTCGAACTTTCACGTTTATGTTCCTAGTTCTATTTCTAACCGTTGGCTATTGCTGGTTGGTTCCCATACTTGCCCGTACCTCCTGGACCATTATCATTTAATTCCAAACTTTGAATTGAACTTCAGCTTGCGTGGTGGGTCACAGTTTTTGGACCAATTATAGCAGGCTCTACCAGAAAGAACCCATTGGCACTCAGTTTTTGCTGTCCCATTTTGGTGCATCTCCTTTGAGCCATTTTCGTGTCTCATTGGCGTACATCCTGTATAACAGCACATTGTAATTCCGTAAGGAGTATAGTGCTATGAGCTAAACTAAGAACTGTTTGCTCGCAAATAACTAATCTGCTTTTCTTATTTTGCAAAAAAAATTGGGGCATCCAGCATTATCTCACACATGCCTATAAATTCAACAAAAAATAAAGTATTTCTTGGAAAGTTTTGCATGTTTAGCTGTTTTCAGGTTTCCGGAATAGAACTATAGGAAGTGACAAGCCTGACAGGGATGGTACATGTCAAATTCAGTCCCGCTACCCTGATCTGGAGAAGATAAGGAAGAAAAAGAAGAATCATCATCAGATAAATTTCTAGAAGCAGGGTTACCACTTATCAGGGATCTAAGGTTCCAGGGTCGTGTAAAGATATTTGCTGTTTGCCATGATATTATCATCTGATCAAATCATGGAACAATAAATCAAATCCTTGAGGGTAGTAAAGAAGGATAGCTACGGCAAATAATTTCATAAAAGGACTGTAATTTGCCTAATGTTAATGAGTAATTTTAAGTTCCATTTTCTCACCATTAATATCAGCTATATTATGTGATTAAAATGGTGCTTATAACTGTGGCTGCAGCCTGTAGAATTATGCAGGAGATTACAGGTGCTATGTTTCTTTCACCTTTAATTTGCTGTATTTTGTTTCTTGTCACGAATCTAATGGCTTCATCCGAGCAGCAGTTACATGCTGACGTTATCGGTGATGATAACAAATGACAATTGAAGCCAGAATAAGAGAGAAAGACAACATGCACAACAAAAACAAGCAGTGGTTCCATGCAATGTTAGAATCAAATCAAAACTGATCAAATTTGATTCTTACCATTGATCAGATTGCGCTTTGGAAATTTGCTAAGATTATGTTTTGGGTATGATTATGAGTAATATTACACATGGTAAATGAGCAGAAGGGCGCCCATGCTCTGTTAGTGTAGGTCACGTAGGGAATCTGATTCGGTGGAGGTAGCCTTCACCTTAAAATTATGTATACCGCATGGTCCATCTTTTTCTTGTTGCCGCATCCAACTCATTGGCCACAAAATTGACAACCCTGCATTTTCTTTTTCCTTCTCTCTGCAATCTCTTTAGAAAACTTTCTCCTCCTTTGACAGAGAAGCTGTTGCTTTTTCCACAAGTTTCTACTACTACTATTACCACTACTTTTCCAAATTAAGTCTGCAAGCAAATTTTCCCCCTCCGGTAGTGCTTCGAAAAAGGAGAAAGCATCATTACAAGCACTGGAGCACTCGATTGCCATAAGAATACCATCAATATATAGCAAGTTTTCCTATCCACGTGGCTCACACAACCATCTTATACGATCGATAATTCCATGAATATATTATAGTAATTTATGCAAGTATATACATGTATCTAGTAATTTGTTAATTTTTATGATCTTAGATATGCATATTTAAACCGATAGACACAGTGAAATCTTACCAACTTTTGCGTTTACATGTGTTCTAATGGCTTTCTGTTTATGACATGAATGATGTAAGCATGCAAATGTAATGGGGTTGTATGGCATTGCTGGATTTGTCCGAAGCTGTAGATTGTAAATAGACCGGACTAAGATTGTTCTCTGTTTACATTTTCGTTTTTTTCCTGGTTAGTTGGCGGAAATTTAATGACAGAACATAAGGATTGGGACCAGGGAAGTGAAATCCATGAGGGAGGTATTGAGCAGACAAGTTAAGCATCGAAACAGCGGTGAAACCCAGCTTTGTTTGTCATCTTTGGCAGGCGAGGCTAAACTAGTAGGCTCCCCCAATATCCATCAAGGAAAGAAATTTGCAGATAAGTTATGGAGTTTGGGACCCCCGGCCCCAAACCCAAACCAAACAGTGGCATATGGTGACAAAGATGACATCAAAATATATAGAGAGAGAAAGAAAGAGGGAGGGAGGAATGGAAGTATAGATGTTACTAGTTATGGTTTTATGGCAAAGTTTATTTGGGAGCCTTTAATTGGTTTGATGAGTCACACGGGGCTTATCTTATCTACACTTTCGATTCTCTCTTTCCTTTTTCCTCTTTTCTTTAGCTTCGCTTTGTAGTCTAGCATCTACCCATATTCGACCTTGTCTAGGTAAAGAATGGGATAAGATTGAAAGAGAATGAAAAGGCTTCAACTTTCTTTCTTTGTTGAATGACAGATGGGCAAATAATATGGCATTTAGGTAAGCATTTTCATGAAACAAAAACACTTGGTTCTAATAAATAGGGCTTTGCCTTGGTGGACATGATAATTTAACAGCATAAAAATGAATGAACTATGAACTTCAAATTTAATTGATTATATATATATATATATAATTATGTCCAATCACAATTGGTATTGGCAGATTTTGCATATAATATTAAACTCCAGGTTAATGTCACCTCATCTAAATCTAATTCTTGCCTAAAGTACTATATTATATACATATATATATATATTTATATATATATTCTTCTTTAGATTATGCTTAATAGGAATCGCAGACTTAAAAAGGAAAACAGTGTAATCCAAAGTATTGAAGAATCTAAAACAGTGTTCGTCCTTGAAACTTTCCGCTCATTCTTATCAAGTAGTATAACCTTAATTTTCATCATACACTTTGTTCCCATTCCATCAAAGTTGTGTACGACATCAGAATTCAATCAATATTGGGTATAAAAACATCTGAATGAACTTAGTCGATGACAAGGACTTCGAGGTATTATCAAAAGAATACCGAGCAACTCTTGGCCTAGAGGCCAAATTGTTGGGGCTTCTCACCCTAATGACCGGAGCTCAATTTGAACGCCTAACCTTATAGGTAATTGTATATGTAAATAAACATCTAGTCTAAGGGCCAAAAAAAAAAACAGAATACCGAGCAATTCGAAGTACCGTAAATGGAAAGTTAACTCAAATTGTGTAATCTATCTTATAGTTATCAATAACCCAAAGAAAGGGGTAGTTAGATACACGAATTTGATTTCCATTTTATCCCTTTTTTTTGGGTCGGAATTTCCTTTTTATCTTTTCTTCGTACATTATGGTGAACAGCAAATTTTGGACATAATCATTCACTTACTTTTAACCTTCCTTTCTTTTAATCAACAACCAAGCCCTGTCCAGTCGTTTACCTTTACCACAGATGGGTGATACATTTACTATTACTAAGAATAATATAATAATAATAATAAGATAGAGATTAATAAAGGTACATATATGGCATAAGTTTTCGCTTTTCTGGCATGCGGAGTAAATGTCACGCTTGTGGCTCCCATTTGATGCTCTGACTTTATGATAAAGATTTGATATGTGTACTTAGTTGGATAAGGTGGGTTTATTTCATGACCTACTTCCTTCAAAAGTCTTCGGTGCCTTCCAGTTTCCACTACATATTATAATTCATGTAAACCACTTCAAGCTTTCTCGACATAATTAGGAACTTGATTCTGATGAATTACTAATTTTTAATGATTTTAGTTCATAGTTCATTAGTTCATAACCCCCGTGAATCATGCTCCGGGATCTAGACTGTCCTATAAGCTTGGAACTCTTGCCATTATGTGGCCTTTTTCAAGGCTTTGGCTTGTAGCTAAGGACAAGAAGGGTCCTAGAGAAGGTTTTCTTTCTTTGGCAAATGGGAGATATATTACGACGATCTTCAAGAGATTGATGAATGGTATTAGTCTTGCATACAATGATATGCTCCATGTTAAGTTTGAAAATTTTGTTCAAGTTTCACGTGAAATGTGGGGTGTGGGTTGCATATTTTCGTCTCATGTCGTATAGTTGTAAATTGCAATTCCTTGTGAAGAAGAAGAATTGACAAAAAGAAAGGACAGTTTCTTTTATGTGGTCAAGCTAGCCAGATTTTGTTTTGATCTGGGATATTAATGGGAAAAAAAAGGCCTTTAACCAGTTTTAGTGATTAGTGATTCCGGGTACAAGAAAGAGTTGGGGGGTTTGTTTTGAATGACTCCAAAAAGGAACCGAAAAGGATAAGAAGACAAAGGGGAGAGTAAGTACTCATGAAATGGTGATTAGATTGCAGTTGCACGCGTCCATTGAGCCATTGACACAACTCCACATAATCTTCTATGTTTCCTTTTGTTGTTCTGAGATTCTTAGGATTTTAGTGGGGTTTCCCCATTAAAATGTTTTCGAGTCTTAACTCCCTGTTTGGTCACTGTTCTATCCGTTACATGATGCTATCAACTACTACTACTTCATCTCACTTCTCATCTTTGCTTCTGTGCCCGTCAAAGTGGTCGTTGAAAATTTTCTATCTGAATCTTCGTCTCTTTTTCATTTGCTATTGATCTGTTTCTAGTAGGGTTAGCCCCAGAAAACATGGCTCTGTTTTATTCTCCTATGACTTTACTATTATCTATTGAAAATCCTCTTTTTAATAATTATATTCATTTTATATGTGTTAGCTTTGTTTGCCTGTCTTTTTCCTGGGTCGGATCGGATTGTGTCAAGAATATAGATAGTAACCACAAAATAATGAAGAACAAAGGCAGGATTTACGTTCACAAGAGAATGGTAGGACTGATTGATTCAAAATATGAGAAAGGAGATCACGATAATCTTTTAGGCTTTCAATGCTCTAATCGGAACCTTATCCAAAAGGACCAGAACAAACCAGAACACCATCACTAGTTCTTTCAACAACAAACCAGAACACCATTACTAGTTCTTTCAACATGTTCAAATACGAGTAGATAGTGGTATATATTTTGGGCTGTGCTTGAGAATACTCAACAAAACTCTATTAACAGATTCGTATCTATCTTCTTTTTCTCGGGCCGAAAGAAGAACAGATGTTCATATCTTTCTATTTGAGAAATGAGTAGCATGGAGAACAGAAGGAGACGGGTTCATCCATTTGATAATAACTTTCGTCCGAGGCCGAGGGGGTCACTGGAAACGTAACCAGGCGTGGACAGAGCCAATTCCGTCCAAATAGATGGGCCCATTTTCTCCAAACTTTGAAACCCAAATGAGAGAGATTTTGGAAAATGACAAGCTCAGGGGGAAAAAGAATGGGCCTCGGAAAACATTTTCTAAAAGCCCAATATTAAGAATATTGATCCAAACCCATTAGGGGACTTCAAATGGAATCATCACTGTTATTTCAACCCAATTGGAGTTGGACCTTTTCTTTTTGATACATCAGAAGGAAACTCATGGCCTAAAAACGCAAGTACTCAAGTTTCTGCACCAACTCTTATGTAACCTCCGGTAATAAGTGGCTTCGGCAACCGCACTTTGGATAAGCTGATGAATCCTACATTTTTATCCTTGGTAACTTATCACCAAAAATATTGAAGTATCTCAAAGAAGTCATATACCATTGAAGTTATACAACTATTCCTTTCTTCTCCAAACAAAGTACAACCCAGTATATTGATGCAGAAGATTTCCCTAGGAGCCTGAAGCAAATTGTTGAAAAGTGGAAGTGGAAAGCAAATCCCACGAGAAGATAGCACAAGGAACACCAATATAAATATAGTGGTCAAAAAATCGAGAATGCCCTAGGGCATTTTGATGAAAGAGGCCCACTTGCTCCTCCAACACATCATGCATTGACCAAGGCCCAAGATCAAGGTTAGCTCAGAAAGCTTGAAATCAAGTCCAACTAGAAAAAGGAAAAATTGAGAAAAAAAGAAGTCACACCTAGACCAAGTCAATTGGATTTGAGGGGAGCATTGAAAAGGTGAAAATGGAAAGCAAATCCCGCATTGAGAAGATAGCACAAAAAGCATCAATATAAATATAGTGACTTAACCCTACTTTTCGGGCATTTTTTGTGAAAGGAACCCACTTATTCCTCCAACAAACCATGCACTCCTCCAACCCATGAATACTTGGACCGCACCCGTCTCCTAAAGCCAACACAAATTCTGCCGCTCCTTTTTTTTGGGTAAAACAAAAGTTAGGTAAGAGGAGATTTCCCCCTAGGGTTAAGAAATGTCATAAATATCAGAAACAACTGACAGTAATATTTATAAATCACTCACCAATAAGGAATATTAACACGACTCCAACCTCAAATTTTTTAAACGGAGGTCCAAAACCTTACTAACCTCACTTGACAATTTTGTTGTTTTATCTCTTTGAGTTCTTTGTTATCTATGAAGTCTGTCGGGTTGTCTCCCAAATGGCCATCCTTTTCCCTAGCACAGAAGTTTCGTCACCTTATTAATTCAGATCCTATCTAGAAAGTTATGCCACTACTTAACATTGGAGACGACGGGAAAATGTTATATGTCCACTCTTGAGTTGATTCATGAGTGTGGATACCAGCTATCACAACGTAATTGTCCTCCATATCTTACCTCATTTGTTCCTTTTTGTCCATTTTCAGTCTCTCTTCTCGTCCTTTCCAAACGTTTTCAAAGGAAAGTAACAGGTGAAAAAACTTGTGGGGATATCCAAATTCTAGTGTCAAAGAGAAATCATATTGGCGGAGATTGACTTTCAAAATCAAATTCATGAATATGGTCAATCGCGTAAAACAAATTAAATACTATAATTAATCAATCTACTTGTAGAAAGTAGTAACAAATTTAAATACATCTGATAATGTTGGACTTGGCTTCTTGCAATACATCAGACCATGTGATCCCTTAAATTTTTTATGGACCATATATTGTTATCCCATTTTAGTTAAAAAACCTTTAATCATTGCAAGTCTCATTCATCCCTCATTTGTTTATTAATTAACTCACTTAACCCTAAATTAATTATAGTACTACATCTCATTTCAAATCTCAAGTTTTTGGGACCTATTTTAGTTCCTCATTTATCATTATGGATGATGATTGATGAAGGTTCCCTTTGTAAAATTCAAAGAAAAACCCACGTACCAGATTTGATCCCCATAGTCAAAATTTATGGGCTTTTATTATATAACAAGAGGGGAAGGAAAGAAAATGACAGACGAAGTTATAAATTACTACAACTAATAAATTGTTTTATTATCTTATCTCAATTTTTTTTGTGAGAAAAAAGTTCACGTGATGAGAGACTATTTCAGTCCAAAGTCAAGGCACATCACAAGCCTCAGAGAGGCCTGATAGTGATATTTACATATCACCCACTAATAAAGATCATTGACATAAGTCGAATCTCAAAACTTTAAAGTAGAGATCCAAAACCTTACCAACTCAACCGACCTCATTTGGTTATCTTATCTCATTTTTATTCAATACATCAAACGACCTCGACAACAAAAATAAAAACCTACTGCTAGTAGTCTGTTTTGGTTGATGATTGACGCGTATTTCTAGCCTTTTTCTCTCATTTGAAACAACATTCAATTCTTTGTGTAAGAAAAGGTAGTACAGTGGTAGTAGGTTCACCTAATTTCTTTCCTAGTTACTACTCGACATTTTCCTTGCAGCTTGCCTCCCCGTTCTTTCCTTCTTTATATTTTCTTCTTACTATTACTTCGGATTTTCGTTTCGATTTCCTTTCTTCCCAAGCATACACAAAGGAGAAAGGAAAGAAACCCATGGCAGTGGACTAGTGGTGGCCCAACAAAATTAAGGGAAAATTTGTTGGACATAATGTAAGTGTTTTTTTCTTTTATATCCTTATCATTTTAGTAGTCGTTAAAATCTTATTATTATATCACTACTTGGTTCACCTCTTTTTAACTCCGTTAGTTTTTTTTTGTCTTCTTTTTTTGTTATTCCCCTCGTGTTCATTTTTTTTCTAGAACTTTTCTACAATATTTATTTTAACAATTTTAATCAATTTTTTAAAATACTTTCACAATATTTATTTTAAAATTAAAAACTTACACTTAAATATTTAACTGGTCTAAAACTTGAGGCTAAATTTTATGATACGCAATTAAAACTTTTTTTCTAAAATTCCATTACAATATTTATTTTAAAATTTAAAATTTACCTTTAAATTGTTAATTTGTTTAAAATTTGACACTAAACTTTATGATATGTATTTTTTTATAAAAAATAATAAAACAAACAAAAAAATTCTAATTGTTTTTTTTACTTCTAAGGTATTAGAAGAATATTAAATAGTTTATGATTAATATAATTTTAATGGTCAGTAAGATGAGAAAAACTCAAAAAATGACTCAAGTTTTGTCCAAATTTGTTAACCTGCCTGCGAGTGGCTATCAAACCCACAAGTCAGAACGCGGAATCGTTCCCCCACTAACCAATGCCATTTTCAGATGTCAGATTCAGATTCCTCAAAATTTCACCACTCTACGCGGTAACGAAAGTAAAAAGATATTAAGTTTTTAAAATTATCCTTGATATTTGTAAGTCATTTTTTAGTTATACTGAGTGATATGATAAAAAATAAAGATAGATTTAAAAATTGAAATATATTTATTTTTTATTTATCATAAAACAAATAAATAAGAGCATTTAAAAAAAAAAAAAAAGAAAGATGGATAAAAATAGTGAGGAGGAGTTATCATTTTTTACCTTGATTTACCCAGTCCAAGTCGTACGTTCTGTCAGTCAAAAACCGTCACTAGTCCTATATCGAGAAAAAGAAGATTTCTCTACTGTTTGCGCGACTACTGATTTTTAGTGATTACCGAAGAGGAAAACATCTTTTGGTTTAAGACTAAGACAAACAGAAAAGCATTGGAAGTCTGTCTTTGTTAAACAGTTTTGTCAACTCCGGTCTTTTTATTCTCTTTGCTTTTCCGACGTTGAAGAACCAAATACTACTCTCTTAGAATCTCAAAATATCTCAAGAATATTAGTTATATGCCGCCTGAGCTTCTCTTTCAATTCTTCAACGAAGTAATAGTCACAAGAGTAAAACAAAAAAGAAGCTAGGTTTGTCCATTAAGCTGTTTTTTCTTCTTCTTCTTTTTCCCAAACAGAAGAGGTTAGAAGGAAAAGATGGAGAGTTACTTGAACGAGAACTTTGGAGACGTGAAGCCGAAGAACTCGTCGGAAGAAGCTCTGCAGAGATGGAGGAAACTCTGTTGGATCGTTAAGAATCCGAAGCGAAGGTTCCGTTTTACTGCTAATCTCTCCAAAAGATTCGAAGCCGAAGCTATTCGTCGCTCCAATCAGGTTTTTCTTTTTTCTTTATGCATTTCTTTTATCGAGTCTTTCCTTTTCTGGATTTTTGAAAGTTTTATTTATTTATAGTTTGTTTTGGTTGCTTCCCGGTGAAGCTTAGTAGAATTAAATGAAACTCAACTCTTGCTTAACTAAAGCTATTTAACGTAGCAATTTAAATCAATTTTTGACCTAAAGTTGAAACGAAATTTCCTTTTCTGATCTGTTCAGATTCCTTAATCTTTCCTCTCTGAAGAAGCTGTAAGCATCTGATTTAATGCAGAGTATATATTTTTAATCTTTCCTTAAGATTAGAATTAATTACTAGAAATTTAGAATCGATTGATTAACAGATCAAATCTATCAATTTGTTCCAATGGATTGCTCATATTGCAACAGGGGTAAAATTTGAATCTAATAAGGTTTAGATCAGCTAATCTATAGTTGCCTGCTCAGACATTTCAACACTCAAAGTCTTGTTGAGAGCTTGCTACTTTGGAATGTGTGCATTTGTTTGAAGTTTGGCTTTGTAAATCAGTGGCATTGTGATTTTCAGCAATAATGGGTTGGTTGTGTGGAAAACTTCGATGCTTTTCGTTTCTTTCACCGCGAAAGAATACGAGTTATTGAGAATGAAGATGAATGGGCTTCAAGATCTATTTGAACTGCAATTGCCATGAATCATAATAATGAAGAAAAGCTTCCTTGGATTTGAAAAACAAATTCTTTTTGGAGTTGATTCTTTTTCATTTTTTGCCTTTTGTGTTATAGGAGAAATTTAGGATTGCAGTTTTGGTTTCACAAGCGGCTCTTCAGTTTATCCAAGGTAAGAATCTTTTACTCTGCCACATGTCAAGGTTTGAGGATATCAGCAAAGTGTTGCCTTGAAATTTTGTTTCCCTTAATCTTCCAACAGGTTTAAACTTGTCTAGTGATTATGATGCACCCGAAGAAGTTAAAGCAGCAGGTTTCCAGATTTGTGCTGATGAGTTGGGATCTATTGTTGAAGGCCGTGATATAAAGAAGTTGAAAATTCATGGTGGGGTTGAGAATATTGCGGCCAAGCTCTCTACATCACTCAATGATGGTATACCTACTTCTGAACATTTGATAAATGAAAGGAAACGCATTTATGGAATTAATAAATTTACGGAAACTCCTGCTCGAGGCTTTTGGGTTTTTGTCTGGGAAGCTCTTCAAGATACGACCCTCATGATACTTGGTATTTGTGCTCTTATCTCTCTGGTTGTTGGCATAATAGTGGAAGGATGGCCAAAGGGTGCCTATGATGGTCTTGGAATTGTTTTGAGTATTCTTCTTGTTGTGTTTGTTACTGCCACAAGTGATTACAGACAATCTTTGCAGTTCAAAGATTTGGACAAGGAGAAGAAAAAGATAACTGTTCAGATAACCAGAGAAGGCCTGAGGCAGAAAATATCAATATTTGATATACTTCCCGGTGATATTGTCCATCTTGCCATTGGTGATCAGGTCCCAGCTGATGGGCTCTTCATTTCAGGCTTTTCAGTTTTGATTAACGAATCCAGTTTGACCGGGGAGAGTGAACCAGTTAATGTGTGTGCAACAAATCCTTTTCTCCTTTCTGGAACCAAAGTACAGGATGGATCATGCAGGATGCTTGTAACTACTGTTGGGATGAGAACCCAATGGGGTAAACTGATGGCCACTCTTAGTGAAGGTGGAGATGATGAGACCCCATTGCAGGTTAAACTGAATGGAGTTGCAACTGTTATTGGGAAAATAGGTTTGTATTTTGCTATTGTGACATTTGCTATTCTGGTACAAGGATTGTTTAGCCGCAAGTTGCAGGAAGGTACACAATGGACTTGGTCTGGAGATGATGCAATGGAAATGTTGAAATTTTTCGCTATTGCTGTTACAATTGTTGTGGTTGCTGTTCCTGAGGGACTGCCTTTGGCTGTGACATTAAGCCTTGCCTTTGCCATGAAGAAAATGATGAATGACAAGGCACTTGTCCGCCATCTGGCTGCTTGTGAAACAATGGGATCTTCTACAAGCATATGCAGTGATAAAACAGGTACACTAACTACTAACCACATGACTGTTGTGAAAACATGTATTTGTAAGGAGATCAAGGATGTGGGCAGCTCCGACAAGAGTTGTAGTTTTAGATCTGCAGTTCCTGAATCAGTTGTCAAACTTCTACTTCAGTCAATATTCAATAACACTGGGGGAGAAATTGTTAATAATAAAGACAATAAAGTTGAAATGTTGGGAACACCAACAGAAACTGCTCTTTTGGAATTTGGCTTATTGCTTGGTGGAGATTTCCAAGCAGAACGACAAGCATCAAACATTGTGAAAATTGAGCCTTTCAACTCTGCAAAGAAGCGAATGGGTGTTGTTATAGAGCTTCCTGAAGGAGGTTTCCGAGTGCATTCCAAGGGTGCTTCTGAGATAATCTTAGCTGCATGTGACAAAGTAGTAGACTTAAATGGTGATGTTGTTCCCTTGGATGAACGATCTACCAGTCATCTAAAGAATACAATCGAACTATTTGCTAGTGAAGCTCTTCGAACTTTATGCCTTGCTTACATGGATATTGGATCTGAATTTTCTGTTGACAGCGCTATTCCCCTTAAGGGATACACTTGTATAGGCATTGTCGGCATCAAAGATCCAGTGCGCCCTGGTGTAAAGGAGTCTGTAGCAATATGCAGGTCAGCTGGTATCACTGTGAGGATGGTCACTGGAGACAATATACACACCGCTAAGGCTATTGCAAGGGAAATTGGAATTTTGGTGGACAATGGTATAGCAATTGAAGGCCCAGAATTCAGAGAGAAATCTGAGGAGGAGTTGAATGAACTTATTCCAAAAATACAGGTGCCTCCCTGTTCTTTTTCTAAGTACATTATTGCATCGTCGAGAGTTTATTTGGTCACTGTAACAAATCTTGATGATGCTTGTTTCTTCATAGCCACTGGATATTAATTGACCTTAGTTTTTATTTTATCCTCTAAGTGAAATTTGCATCTAATACGCTGCAGCTTTTGAGAAACTTATTCATTAGGTTGTCATACATGCTAAGAAGTCAGTAGCTATAACTAATTATTAACCCCTAATATGAATCCTTAACCCTAGGTTTCAAATTAAGTAATTATGTTTAGACGATTAAGATGAATAACTGAATATGGTATTACTAGGTGAAAAAATCAACAGTGGTATTATTTTGTGGCAAAAGCCTCGGACACTGACTTCAACTCTTATAGTGATTTGCCTTTTTGATGATCCTCCTAGTAAAGGTAACTGTACACCATCTATTTGAAAATCCTGCAGGTAATGGCTCGATCTTCACCTATGGATAAGCACACTCTTGTGAAACACTTACGAACAACATTTGGAGAAGTAGTTGCTGTGACTGGAGATGGTACAAATGATGCTCCAGCACTTCATGAAGCTGATATTGGGCTTGCAATGGGCATTGCTGGGACTGAGGTATATCCCAAATGCTGTTCCGACAATTTTCCTTTCAGAGAACATTTAACTTGCAAAATATGTCTTACTAATGGCAAAATTAGATAAATTATATATATATATATATATATATTTGTTGCCTCTCGATTAGCAACTTATCTAGTACTTCCCCTCTCATTGTAGTTTTGTGCTGCTTGTCAATGTTTGAAATCTTCTTAAATCCTTAAAAGGATTGTTCTATGTTTAAAAGCGCATTTACAATTTGCAGGTTGCCAAGGAAAGTGCAGATGTCATAATCCTAGATGATAACTTTTCAACAATTGCGACTGTGGCTAAATGGGGGCGTTCTGTTTATATAAATATCCAAAAGTTTGTTCAGTTTCAGCTGACAGTCAATGTGGTTGCCCTGGTTGTCAACTTTTCTTCAGCCTGTTTAACTGGTAAGAGACCTCTTGTTATCACTTTGATATGGATTGGTCATTTCTTTTGCATGAATTGGGCGATAATTGTCTTTCCCTCCATTATTTTCAGATTTGATCTGATTCCTCATGTCTCAGGAAATGCTCCGCTCACTGCTGTTCAACTTTTGTGGGTCAACATGATCATGGATACTTTGGGGGCACTTGCATTAGCTACAGAGCCTCCTAATGAGGACTTAATGAAGAGACCACCTGTTGGAAGGAAGGGAAACTTCATCAGTAATGTAATGTGGAGGAACATTTTAGGGCAGTCTGTTTATCAGTTTGTGGTTATATGGTATCTCCAGACAAGAGGGAAGGCAGCTTTTCATCTCGATGGCCCAGACTCTGAGTTGATATTGAACACACTTATTTTCAACTCATTTGTCTTTTTTCAGGTAATGTCAAAATTAGTGCCAAATTTGACTCTATCAGTACACTTTAAAGATACTTGGATCTAATTGTACTGTCCTTTATGGTTCTACTAGTGCTTATGTAGAGAAGAACGTGCGTGACTGCTTTGTGCTTTATCTGATGGCCTATGAAAATACACATGATCAAGTACATGACTAGCTAATCAATAGAAACTCAAAAGTCAGAATTATGATGATGAATAACTTACACGAGTGACCTTTTTTAACTTAAATTTGTTAAAGCTTTTGATATTTGTGGAATCCAAGCCACATAACTGAATGTAACTGAAATTTGTTGTGAAATAAAATTATCCATAGATTTGACTTAGATAGCTCTTGTTAATTTGCATTCTATACTTCTCTAATTCGTTATCTGTTTCGATTGCATAATTTACTCCAATTGATGTTGTCTTCAGGTTTTCAATGAAGTTAGCTCCAGAGATATGGAAAAGATAAATGTTCTCAAAGGCATACTGAAGAACCATGTGTTTGTTGCTGTCTTAAGTTGCACCATCATCTTCCAAGTTATAATTGTTGAGTTCCTTGGTACCTTTGCAAGCACTTCTCCTCTTACTTGGCAGCAGTGGTTTGTCAGCATCCTCCTTGGATTCCTTGGAATGCCAATTGCTGCTGCTTTAAAGTTGATTCCCGTAGGATCGAACTGAGATCACAGCAATCCAGATAGGTGATTTCTGTCTTGTTTGTCCAAATTCTTATATTTTAAGGTTTCTTTTCACCCTTTTTTTGGGTCCCTTCTTTTGTTTAATCACTTCAGCATACGGCAGTAGTATCCTTGGATCTGATAGAAAATTAATTACACGGTAAAGTTGGAAATGGCCAGCAAATTTTTTTAGGGAGGTCGCTTAGACTGCTGCAAGACATGTCAACCTTTTGGAAGCATGCAAATACATATTCTTTCACTAGAGCTTCACTTCCAATTAAAGAGATTTGTACAGACATTTGCAATTTGGATTTATGAAGCAGAATCTTTTGAACATTGAAATTGTCTCTACCTTGTGCTTATCAAGATTATGAAGGCATTACACATCCAAAAACTCAATTCCATTCCGGTGGGTGTATCAAGGTGAGAAACTGAGAATTTTCTATTGTAGGCAAGAGACATGCTATGAAGAAAAAGTAAATAACCGTTTTTTTATTTGAGGGAAGGGACTGGAAATTTGTCCTTTTAATACAGCTCACATATCAACTATTGAGTCAAATGTTTGGGTGAAAAAACAAAGATTACGTACGGAGTAGACTTAACTCCAAGTCTCATATGACTGTACCTTGGATTCGTTAGCACGGCAAACTTTTCCTATCAATGCACAGTGCAACAATGTACAGTTTACCCAACATGACAATTTCACATGCCTTGTTTTATGGAATCTTGGCGTGTTCAAACACCATTAGTTTTAATCAAACTGTTTAATGTTTGTGCATGAAAATGAAAAGACTTGTGAATTGGGGTTGTGGATGAGTGAAGTTCTGTATAAAAGCCAAACGGATTTTGAACTCATTGCGATCAGGACTCAGGATGCTGCTAGAAGAGAGTACTAAGAGCCAGGCAAAGTACTAAGTACTTCTTTAGTTCTTTTATCGGTTTTGACCCCCCAAGCCCCAAGGCCATGACAATACAGTACTTTTGCTGGTCGATGAGGGAAAAGAAACCCAACATTTATCTGTGAAGCCACAGTTACTGTAAAGTGTTCACTTCACTCTCGCCCATAAATCCATCTACCAATATGCAGATGCGCCAAACCAGACCTCTAATCTTCACAGATCTTTGGTTTCAGTCAAATCATCCTACTATGAAAAGGACTCTTGTTTGTCTTCCTGCTGTGTTTACTGTCTCACACTCTAAAAACAGAAAGGAAAAAAAAAATTAAGAAAGAAACAATTAGTGTACTGTACCCTAGATTTGTTTCAATGTTCAAACAGTGCTGTTGCAACCTTTTAACTGTTGGAAATTTTACACAAAAATAGTAAAGGAGAAGGTTGAAGGTAAACCAGGAAACACTCAACGGCTCTTCCAAGCTTTCAAACACAGAATGTTTTTTCTTATAGTAACTGTGGCCTCACAGTTTTAGCTAAAAAGTTTTACTAATGTATCAAACAATCAAATTATTGGCTGGAATCGTTGGTCACAGTCACATAGGTAACATCAATGAATAAACCCATTACAACATTACCAGCATTTTAACCGGAATATGACTTGGAAAAAATGTAGCTCAGTGCAAGCAAAAAAGGGTTGTAATCAAAATTGGAATTGGTCTTGATCCCCATTAACAATGTATGTTAGGTTCCATGACCCTCAAATCTCAAAGACAAGCAGGCAAACATTTGACAGGAAGTAAAGAGAAGGGGTCCTTCTTAAAAGGCATTTCTCCAAACATTCAAACAAATCCAATCACATACAAGCTTTACAAATATAAGTAGGGTACTTGGTTCTTTTTTTGATCGGCCAACATGAAACACAGATGCATCAAATCAAAAATAAAACAGAGCTCCCCCATTTCATCTCTCACTCCACATTGTTATCAGCCTTTCCAAAGACACAAGGAAAGGAAAAGCGTTTGCAAAGCATCCCATCAAAAGGTAGGGTTGGTTGAATACATTATATAAGACTCATACTAAAAAGAAAGCCTAAAAAGATGGGAAAAAAATTTAAAGAATGATCAGAAAAGGCAAAAAATAAAGAAACAAAGGAAAAAAAAAATTTGGGGTCAGTGAGCTTCAACTGACTGTTCTTCAGCAGCCTTCAAGACCACCATTCTGACCTTTTTTTTGCACTTGGTGGCACTGATGTATGAAAAAACCTGCTTTCTTATATGTTGCCCAAGGCTTTACTTTTTTATTTTTCTTTTTTCCTTCTCTGTTCCTTCTTTCTCTCGAGTATTTCTTGCTTCAGTAGACATATTCAATCAACTAGAAATCATGTCCATGAAGCAATGAATATTAGTAAAAAGCACACACTCATTACAGTTCAGTAATTATCATGTTACAGGCCGCTTCTCATTTGGTATAACCTCACTTTTGTCACTTTTATTGAATGTAAGCCTTTTTCTCTTGGTACCAACTGCAGCAGAACTTGGAGAACCATCTAAAACATTGATTGCCCTCAAACGTGTGGGTGACAATTCTGGTGAATTTACAGATTTTGGTATATTAAGTTTCTCAATCTCTAGTTTCTGCATTATATTGTAGCATGTAAAAACATCTTCCTGTGACAGCAAAAAAGTCCACAAAAACAATCCGAAATCTGTCAAGTATCAGCAATTGTTTCACTTTTCTGAATATTAAAAGTTGACTAATAGTTAGACTTACAATTTCAAGAAATCCGGAATAAGAAACAGAACTCATCCTACACTCCAATGCTTTTCTTGTTAATCTCTGATCCAATGCCCTCAATGTTGCGGCAGCAGCAACAACAGAAGGTCGATGTTCCATTAAGTTGATCTCTATTTCCAAAGAAGAAACAACCATCAAAACATAGCTAAACAACTAATGGAATCTAAAACCAGTTCGAAATTGTTATTGGTTTAATAATTACCTCTCATTATAGCCACAATGAGTTGTACAGTCTCAGACGCAAAATGACCAGCTGGAGATTCCTTGCACATTTTTGTAATGAGGAAATGAAGAAAAGCAAATGGAGTGACTGAATTCATCCTCCATTCCAAAGTATTCAATACCAAAAGCTCCATTCTTTGGATAACCTTGCTTTCAAAGTTGCATTCTTTTGCTGGAAACTCTGAAAGTGCTGGAACTTTTATCTCCTCCATCTTTGCTGCCAGTGAGAGACACGCCATTGACAACAATTGCATTGCCCAAGATTTTTCAGTCTGGAAAAGAACAGAAAATTGATAACAAATCTTAACTTTGATTCGAAGGCTAAAAACTGAAGAGAACTAACAACTTACATCAATTGACCTCCTTGAAAGGAACCGGTCAAAGTAAATGACAGATAAGTAAGCTGTTTGGAAACGAAATCCAAAGATTGCCCTTGTCTGGATTCATTCAAAAAGAAGAAAGAAAAATCAATGCCAATTAAAGTTTGATCACTTTAAGCTCAATCAAGTAAAAGACAAGAGATTGCAAAACTCGAAAGAAAGGAACTAACGTTGAGAATCCATGTGATAGCTTCCAATCGAGCATATTTGAGCCAGTTAGCAAGCACCAAGGACTCATTCTTTTTGAACCCAAAACTCATTTCTCTATCAAACAACATCTGCATACAATCTTCATCGTATACAGCAATGTAAGAATTCTCATCAATCAACTCTTCCTTTTCCTCCAAACAAGTCTTACTTTCTAAGCAGAGAAGGCCAGATAAATTAGAAGCATCATCACCATCCATTTCCTTTAAAAACTTTCCTTATTATTTGTTTCTTTCCCAGAAAATTTAGGAAAGAGAACCAAATATAAAAGCTGATAATAATTCCATGAATTATATATAGATAGGAAAAAAAAAAGTAGTTCGAACTGATCAACTTTGATAATGAAACTAAAAAGAAAAGAGATTATGATAATAATGAGATTGCAACACTATAATCTTAGCAAAAATGGGTTACTATTTCGACGGTTAGAGATTGAAAAAAAAAAGAAACAGGTTTGGTTTTTTGGGGCAAATATCTCCATTGTTGTTGTCTTTAAATCCAAACCCCCTCTCATTTTCTTTTTCTTTTTTTTTAATTCTTCTTTAAATCAGAAAAATTTGAGTCCTTACTTTTGTTAGTAACTAGTATTTTTGTTGAGGACTGGGTTTTGACTGGGGGTACCGGTTCAGGGCGCTAAGTGTTTTGGCTAAGCGAGTTTGAAGAGCGTGAATAACACGTTCCAATAGAAAGACGGCATGATGATGTCAGGTGGACACCGTACAGGGCTAGTACCCTGAAACCACACTTTGATTCTCTGCTATTGGCTGAGATTTGGGCTTAACTGGGCCACCCCTCTCTGGCCATTCTGACTAGTCAAATCTAACCAATTTTTTTTTCTTTTCTTTTCTACAATTTCATTTTAATTCGATTATATATAAATTAAAATACTTAATTCTTAAAAAAAAAAGAATAATATCTTTTAAGAATGAAGTGTTAATCACTTTAATTTAACTAACCAGTAATTATCTAATACTAGCATTAAACCCTGTGCTAAGCACGGGAGATTTAAATTAAGAATAATAGATTATTTATATGTATAATATGTTAATTTAAAAATAGTATTTATAGTAAATATGTAGTTAAAAATTTAATTTAAAAATAATTACTAAATATATATTATACTTTATCCCTCCTATATTTTCTTTCTTTCTTAGTACATCTAATTGCCCTACTTTTTTCTCCTCCATAACTATCTATTGCTTCTCTTTCTAAAACACATGTTAATGACTTCAATTACATATGATAATTTTACATTTTACAAAAATCAAAAATAAAATGAAAAATTTTATTTATAACTATATTTTATTTAATATCTTAAAATTCCAATGACAAAACATTCTTAAATATTAAATAACAAATGGTAATTTAAAATAGAATGAATTGTATAAAATAGAATAAAGAAGAATGAATGAATAGTACCCCAATGAAAACCTAAACGGAATTAACTAATAAAGAATTCTGATTTTAAAAAAAGAAAAAATAAAATTGTAACAAAGGATATAATTAAAAGGAAATATCATTGATTTTAACTATTTATTTCTTTATTTACAAACCCTACCTTAAAAATAATGTGAGAAGAGTGCAAGCTAATTAAAAATTCCAAAAATAAACAATTATCATACAAACTTATTAAAAACTTAAATCACATAGTTTGGGTCTTCTGTTATGTAGCGTCTCATCTTAATAGATTTTACAGTAATATTCTTACAAGACGAATGAATTCCCTTTGATCTGCACTTCAATTCGTACCATCTTAATTCCACAACTAAAAATATTTTCTATATATTAAAATTGACAATTAGATCCCTTTAAAAAAAGAAAGAAAGAAAGGATTTAATTGTTTTACCTGGCCCAGACGGTGCTTTCTATGAAATGTTGATTTTTTGAAATGAGAACATATATGGGTAAATAGTTAACTATTTCTTTTAAGAACCAAATTAGTCTTACCTCATTTAAATTTATAGAGAACTATAATTTTAGAGACTGAGAAAATCTAATTTGATAAAATCTCAACTTTTAAAATTTTAAAATAATATATATCTCAAAATTGTAAATTTTTCTTAATTTGATTTAGTGTATTATAGATATAAAAGAGTTCAACTAGAAATCTAACGTGCTATTTAAAATTTGAAACATGATTTATTTATTCTATATGAGTTATTACTCAAACTAAAAATTGATAGAGTTAGATATATTAATAAATAGGGTAAATTACACATATGATCACTTAATTTTTATGTAGTTTCTGTTTTGATTACCTATTTATAAAAAATATCAATTTACTCACTGTATTTTGAAAGTCTTCCTGTTTCACAATATCACATCATGCTTTTCGATTCATTATTAAACAACAAAACAACCAAATAGTTCAAGAAGGTAATTCCGATGTAAAACAATACAACCAATTTCTACCAAAAATACACTACTAAACCAACAACTCAACCCTTCTTTATATATATAAGATTTCAATTTTAAATTTTGGTTTTTTAAAAAAAGTTCAAAATATTAACTATTTTTTTAAATCTGGATATGTTTAATTACACTTAAAAGATTTTTCAATTTAAATTTTTATTTAAAAAATCGTAACAAAGTTTTGGTTTAATTAATATGAGTGTACTCTACTTAAAAGATTTACCTTGAAAAGATTTTAATTTTAAAATTTTTATTTTATAATAAACATAATAACTGCGTGATTTAATTGATATGAATGTAATATACTTATATAATATATATATATATATATATATGATTTATAACGTGAAGAAGTACCATGAAATTACTACTTTTGTTTAATTTATATCCAAACACTACTCTATTACTTCATTGTTTTGTTTTTGTATGTTTTTTTCTTAAATTTTAATCATAAGAAATTTTTTAAAAATATTTGGAAAGATTATGGACTTTTAAAATTTTCAAAAGAATGGATAGTTTAAATTAAAAAGCGTAAAAATAAATATTTTAATTCTTTTAAAAAATAAAAATTAGGAATCTGGATTGTATTTTTAAAATTAAAGTTAAAAATCATATTTGTAATATATTAATTCCAATTCAGTTAGATGTTTTAAATTAAATCTTCTTTAAATAGAATGGATAACATATAAAAATTAGGAATCTGGATTGTATTTTTAAAATTAAAGTTAAAATCATACTTTTAAATAGAGTGGATAATATTAATTTTATTTTCAAGTCTATCTCAAATATTATAAAATTAAAATAAAATATTTTATATTTTATAAAAGATTTTTTAAAATATTCTCAATGAAAGACACATGGCAATAAGATAGAATACCATGTGTCGATCATTAAACCTATAGTCATTTCCTTTTATATATATATATATATATATAGTATAAGATAAGGGATTTGTCAATTTTATTTTTTTTCATCTCAATTGAATTAATGAGTTGATAAATTGTGATTAAGAAAAAAATTCAGTTCGAGTTTAATCCTAAACCCAAATAACAAGACTCCTCAATGCTTTTCTGGCGCGCATGTACCATTTAGAGTAATTTACTTCGCTACATATATTAAGAATTAACGTTAAGAAAATATGTAATACTAGTGACTAGTGAGTACTAATGAGAATTATCAAGTAAATTAAAATGTGACAATATGCAGAGGCAGGCCTCATAAAAATAAAGCAGAATGACACAAGATCCAAAAGCCAACTCAACTGTCAACTTTTTATTAATGGCAAATTGGCTTGTTGCAAATTCATCCCCCTAATTTAATTCTTTTTCTCTCTTAAACTAGTTCCAAATAATTTTCACAGTCCCCACACCACATTCCTCTTTTTGGTTATTGAACTCTGATGATTAAACTACTTTAATTAAGCAAACAAGTACATTTTAATTATTACTACTAGTTAATTAGATAAACTTGTTTATGTCCTCTCGGTTCTGTCTTGTAATAGCTTATACATTTTTTCTGTGGAAGTCTGTCTTAAGGAATCTTATCACTCGTCATTTGTCATTGGTCACAATCTTAGATCATCATCAACTTAGTCACTTTTAAAAATTAATGACTTGGGAGTTTAATTAATAGATTTAAGCTGTTTTTGATCACTTAGGGATGAGTTAATTGCACTTAAAAATTATGTACTATCTCTATATAACTAACATTCAAGCAATTTGTATTTCCCTAGATTCATATGTCTTGGTTGAGTCATTTTTTAGGGATTTTAATCAAGTCTTGAATCAAATGAGATCCAAGTTTTAGGCTGATCCCATCCATTATTCATAATTGAATTGCAATTTTTGGAGATAACTATAAACTCAAATCTCTAAGTTAGTCAACATTTAAGCAATTTGTATTTCCCTAAACTCATATGTCTTGGTTGAGTCTTTTTTTTTTATGGATTTTAATCAAGTTTTGAATCAAATGAGATCCAAGTTTTAGGCTGATATAATCCATTTTTATAAAACCCAATAAATTTTATGGCTTTGGGTACTGGAAATCTAATCTATCTATCCTTACATATAAAATTAAAGACATGACTTAATATGTTACCAAGTTTTTGATGGAATAAAAATGTGTTATGAGGGTTTTTTTTGGTTAATGTAAATGGAGTTTTTGGAATTGGACTTTAGATTTTAATCTAAAGAGAGAGAGATGAATTAGATATTTTATATGAATGTTGGACTTTTAATTAGATTGCAACTTTTTGAGCCTTGTATAGCTTTTAACTATTTTAAAAATTATTTATTTTCTTTGTTTTCCGATCATTTTATATTTATAGAATATATAAAATATTATCTTAATTAATTATTATGTATTAATGGAAAAAATGATACTTATCTAAGTGTGTGTGTGTGTGTGTGTATATAAAAGAAAAAGTTGATTTAGTCAAATAGACCTACATTTTAGTTTTTTCTCAAGAAATAATTTAATTTTTTAATTAGACAAAAAAATTTGTTCTAATATTACGTTAATTTTAAACTTATATAGTTTGTTTCCTTTTAAACTATAAATTTTTAATATATATTTATTATTTCATATGTTTAGCAATTGAAATTATCCTTTTTTATACTTATTTAATGATTTATTTTTTTTGAAATTCTTTTACTAAAGTGTAGAAATAATTTTAATGTAAAATCCTTATGATTAATTATATTTGTCATATTTTATATACATTATCACAATTATTAACACAATAAATCTTTTGTATTTTGATTAAAAAAAAATGTCGGAAGCGAACCGAGAAGAAGATTTAGTTTTAGTATATATTATTATATATATAGAAGTCTGACTCTCATATAGCCTTATATCCAAAAAAAGAAAAAAAAAATCTCTAATCATTTTCAAATTGACCATGATACATCAAGGGTCCCCCTATTTTATTAGGGCAGTATTGTATACACGAGACCCCAAGCTCTTGATTTATAGTATATACTATTTAGTAAGGTGAGAATGGAGGACTCGGACAGTCGGACTCACACATAAAGGGCAAGAAAAGCTGTACAAATACAAATAAAGTTCATATTTTATACCCTTAAAAAGTTGAGATAGGGGCATAGGGCACTCTTTCTTCTTGGGGGGCAGGTGGACCTTGATTTGTAAGTTAGATAGATCCCTTTGCGCCCATGCATGTTAACACAAAGTTCGATTGGATTCTCAACCTAGCCCTCTCTATTCAGCCATTCACCAAACACCATGGACCAGCATTCAACCAGGCTTCAGATTGTTTGTTTACATTGAATAACGAGCAAGATTCAAGTATTAAATATTTGATTTTAGCAGTTGATGCCATGCATGATTCATTTCTGTTTGAATAGAAGTCACAAGCACCCATCTCCCCGGTTTTGTTTATTGCCTATAGTAGTCTTCGATCTTTGTGTGATTTGCCCACTTTAATCTTTAAAGTTAATGTTACTAAATGACATGAACACCGCCCCACGACCACACAATAGTTTGTAAAATAAGCAGAGTGAGCAGTTTAGATTAAGGAATTTGCAAACTGTATGAGAGTAAATAACTGTACTTGTGCCAATCTTAAAAGCAAAATGCACATGGAGGGCAATTTTGTTCATATTTTTGGTGATTGGTGAAGCCTTAATAAAGCAGTGCATCCCAGCTGGGAACAAAACCCAGGGCAGCTTTCCAAAAATGATGCATATTCATCCAGGGATCGATCCAGCCTCTACAGCTGAAGCTGGACCCCAATTTGACCCATTCAGGATATTAATTAGGACCCATGCAAACCTAAAATACTTGATGAACAATAATGGCAAATCCATGAGCATTTCTCCTCCTGGTTATATGAGTTATCCCCCACATGAATTAAAATGAAAACTCTCATCAAACTCACCTTCACAATAAATGTAGCACCTCATTCCAGGCCCTCTGCCTATCTGTTTTCAACCTCAAAGCATCGGTCAATATGGTTCTAGAGAATTTGAGTTTTAATTTCGTGGCTCTAGCTAGATAGCACAATTAAATTCAAGTCAAGTTAAAAGGTGTGATTAGAACAATATAAAACGATGTCAACATTCCTTCCAATCAAAACGTTGTTTTATTTATAAATGATCATCACATGAAAGCTGTCATGATGCTTTGAGTATTGATTTAGGGTATGTACCCACATTGGAGAGGTTGGTGTTGGGAGTTAATATTGAATACCAGAAATTGAGTGTTGTGTCAGGGAAGGAAATTGCAGCAAAAATAATGGTGCCTTGAAGAAAAACAGAAAGGAGGGAAGATGGGGGGGACTGGGGAGGCCTCTCTGCATGATTGTGTGGTTGGTGCCTTATAAATTTCTGACAAACAAGTGTGATGTACAACCCCACAAAAACACACATCATCCACAATACAAAAACACACTAACTCCCATGCCATCTCTTTCAACAAAAGTGCCTGCTATACTTACCTTGTATTTCACAGGCAGTCAGGAAGGGCAGGCAATGGAGTTTGGGATTCCCAATGGTTTGACTGCCCTTGCTCTGATCCGCCCTTTCAAATTTCCCACTCCCGAAAGCTCTCTGGGCAGTGTGCTCACATGGGTGTTTGCCTCCTCCGGCCCCCAACAACAATGGGCGTCGTCAAGTCAGTTATGCCTATTGCCAAGTCTAATAAAAACTTCATTTAACATTGGGCTTTCAAGGTCCAATTCCAACGTACGGCCTTGTGTGATTTTACAGATGGGGCTCCAATATCTCTCATGAATTGTGAAAATCATACATCAGAATGGTGATTAAAGGTGTCTCAAAATAATATAATAAACACAAAAAGTAAACTTATCTTAATTAATACTATTATGTTATGTGATGACTGCACTGACAATATCTGATAAGTCCGTGATGATCATCCTTTGTACATTCTTTTAAAAAGCTTTTCTTTGGTCTTTGGAATTAGCTGCAATGCTAGGGTATCTCTGTCTGCTTTTGTTTTGTTGCTGGCTTCTGATGCCGAATTTGGTAGCTCTTGAAGACCTTACTCGTAATCTTAAACTCAACACTATTCTGTCTCAGGAACAAGCCTGTTTCTTTTTCACTATTTTATAATTATAGGTACTTTTGTGCTTCTATTTTGTCTGTTCCTCCTTTCAGCTTTCTCAAACTACGACTGAACATTAACAACAGAGGTAGGACTTAAAAGAGGACTCATCGTAATCCATCTACCTTGATTAGTTTAAAAGCTCGATTGAGATCTGTTGGGCCACTGAGCCACTGACTCCAACATCTGATCCACCATGAAACAGGCCTAAATCCTAACAGTATGAAAGGCCCAATGGCCAATGGTTTTGTTGAATAAGTGGCAATTATGATCTTAGAATTGGGCTTCAGCTTCTATTATTGTACAATATTTTCATCCGTAGTTATATTTTCTGGAATTTCATTTTCTTTTTTTGGGATAAATTAGTAAATATTTTCCAGAATCCAAAAGAGTTGAAACTCGAAAGTACGTTCTTTCATGTTCAGTCGGTTGTAGTTTCTTAAATTCGAGAACACATCTTTCTCGAATCCCAAATCTCAAACTCAATGACGACACAGCTTCTAACTTCTAACACTTGGAACTTTTACCTCTCAAAGTCTACAAACCTCTCCAAGAATCCAGCGAACGCCCAAATCGCTTGTTCTAAAAGATCACGTGCTGTCTTCCTGTAGCCGCCTCGTGTCCCACTCCGGGCGTGACGCCGACAACAACCTTCTCCAATCAGATCCATCCCTTACCATCAAGGGTACCAATATTGCCACGTCATGGATCGCAAAATCAGTGGCTACACGCCTACACGTGGCTACACGTTGGCGGAATATTCCATACCACCCATATTGAATTATTCTATTCTGTGGAGTAATAGAGCCCTCCTCTCCTCTCAAGTCCCAAGTCTCTCTCCCACTCCCAGAGGGCCAAAGTTAACCTTTTTCCTTATAAAAGACTTGTCTAAAAATTTTAACGCCCCCAATTTTTTCCCCTTGCTTCTATATTTCTGAAGGCTTCCCACTTCCCTCCGGACAACGTTTTTCCCATTTTATAAAATAAAGAAGAAATTTTAATGGCTATATCGTCATTCGATTCAGTTTCTCTCTTCTGTTCGGTTTCTTCTTCTTCGATTCAGTTTTGTTTTGTCGATCCTTTTTCTATTTCAAAGCCTTCTCAATCTCATCGTAGGGTTCTTAGTCAAACTTGTCCCTGTTTCTAACATATAAAAACTAGCCGAGGAATAGGGAACAAGCCGTCTTCACCACCATGGGAAAGCGTAAGCACTTTTTTCTCCTTCCTGCCTGATTTCTTTTCTATTTTTTTAAATTTTGTATAAATTAATTCGATTAACTATTGTCTTAGGGTTTTTTAGTTTGGGTATAATTCTATTATCTTTCCGGAATTGCCATGAACAATTTCAGAATTATTGATTGCTTGGTCAATACTCAAAACGCATGTGTGAACGGAATTTGCTAGTATTACTTTGGGGGTGTATTTGGCGTTGATTTTGTTTCTGGGGTTTCTTTTAGCTGAAGGAAAAGGAATTATTTGAATTTGGCAGGTAAAACTCAGCGTAAGAATGCAGTGTTGTTAGATAGCGACGATGATGATAGTAGTGTAAGCTCATCGTCAACCGTGCGGTCCGATCGAATGTCGGTGTCTGGTATTACTGAAGAAGTAGAGTTTAATAAGGATAGTTTACTTGATGAAGCTCTTGATGCTCTATATGAAAAGAGGTGAGAATTTGTTTTGATTCTTTTATAGTTTTCCATGAAGGTATTATGTTTGTATTGGTTGTTTGCTGTCGTGAAGGCAAACATAGTTAGTTTAGGTGGAATCTGTTACTTTGCTAGCTTATTTTGAGATATAAGCAAAAGTTTGAGATATATTAGTTTTGGGAGAATGTGGCTAAATTGGTGTTTTTTCCTGTTGTTGTTAAAAGGGGTGCTACCCGAGAAAAGGCATTGGGAGTGATTATTGATGCTTTCAATAGCGACTTGCAGCATGAGTTTGTCGAGAAGAAGTAAGTTGCTCTGTCTCTAAATGCTTTTATCTTGGTCATAATTTACTCTTTTTCGGTATATGGTTGAATACCTGGATCTGTGTTCTTCTGATTGCCATATTATTATTTTTGGCAATTGTCCAGATTTGCTACGTTACTGCATCAGTGTCTGAACTGTATCAAAAAGGGGTCCAGCAAAGAGATATATTTAGCTTCCCATACCATTGGTTAGTCTTGAATGCTTAATGTTGATTTACTTTCCAAACGCTCACACATGCACAGAAAAAAATCTCAAGGTTTTGGTATTCAAGCAGATTGCTTTTCCTTTTTGGTAGGTTTGCTGGCTTTAACTGTTGGTTCAGGGGATAATGCGCGGGAAATATTGGAAGAATCAATCACTCCGCTTTCACAGGCTTTAAAATCTGGTTCTGAATCTTCAAAGATAGTTTCGGTATGTAATTAATTGAATTAATAGTGGAATTTATTCTTCCTTTAATTTTTGTTGGTATTATGATACTCAAATTATTTGTTTCTTTTAAATGATCTGGTTTGTTATTCTAGTTATTGGACTGTTTGGCCATCATCACTTTCGTGGGGGCAAGTAATCCTGAAGAAACCGAAAAATCAATGCAAATAATGTGGCAAGTGGTTCATCCTAAACTTGGTTCTAATGTAAGTATGCATGCCTGATTTCTCTAATAGAAAAGCAAATGATAATTTTTGAGGTTAATGTGTCAGTTATTTCTTGGAACTTTTTCACGAAAACATGATGTATAAATGTTGCTTGCTTTGAGGACTGATTACTTCTCTTTGTGCTGTAGGTTGTTACCATCAAACCTTCTCCAGCTGTAATAACAGCAGTTGTGTCTGCCTGGTCATTTCTTTTGACATCCCTGGATGGATGGAGGCTCAGTCCCAAACTTTGGCAGGAGTGAGAAACTCTCTGGATCATACTCTATTCTTTATTCCTCTGTTATTTATTGTCTTTACGTTTCCCTGCATATGTATTCAGTTAAACCAATTTTGAGGGGATTTCAATCTTAGAAAGTAGGTCAAAGAACCTTCTTAGATTTGAATTATGTTTCTCGAATCAAGATATTGAAGTGAAATTCAAAGCTGTGCAACTTGGATGAACAAAGAACTGATCAGTCTGGGCAAATTATGCAGGTCCATTACATATTTGTCTGGTTTGCTAGATAAGGATGATAGATCCATCCGCATTGCTGCTGGTGAAGCATTGGCAGTGATTTTTGAGATGGGCAGCTTAGAGAAGTTTGCTGCTGAAGCCGCAGGTTCCAGTGATGGCTCAGTTTCTGAAGGAAATAAATCTAAAGAAGGATTCATACATATTAAAGGACTAAAGGCGAAGATTCTGAATCAAGTTAGAGACCTTTCTGTGGAAGCTGGTGGTAAAGGTTCTGCCAAGAAAGATCTTAACAATCAAAGGAACTTGTTTAAGGATGTGTTGGAGTTCCTTGAGGTACTTTAATTATCATGCTTTATTTCCATGAATTTTATGGTCCTTGGGACTTTGTTAACTATAATTTTCTTGGTGATGTTAGGATGGTTATTGCCCTGAGACAACAACGAAGATTGGTGTGGATTCACTGCAGACATCAACATGGTCTCATTTGATTCAGGTTTCTCTTCCTCTTCCAGTTCTCCAGTTTTCTATGTTAGTTACATGCCATGAATTCTTACGATAGTGTTCTCCGATTTGTGTCCAACAGTTGAACTTTTTGAGGCGTTTTCTTGGTGGAGGTTTTATTAAACACATGCAGGTTGGTATTCTTTTAGAGAACTTGAAATTGAAATTACCTGCCTCTTTAACTTGCTGGTTGATGTGAAATTAAAACTTTTGTTTCTTTGTATAGGAAAATGAGTTCCTTCAAGATGTTTTAGGATTCACTCCCAAAAGAAGGAATCCTCTAGGCAGTGTACGTATATCCAATGGTGAAAAGGTGAGTTCCTACTTCATTAACAATTTAACATGTTTCTTTAGACTATGCTAGTTTAACTGTTTACCATCAATTCCTTCTTTTTATATTTGACTGCCATAGCCTTTATACCTCTTTTATTACATCAGCCAGTGTCTTGAGGCCTCAACAATACATTATGAGCTATTGCATTTTTAGTATAGTACTCTTATTAATCATCAATTGAACATCTTTGTTTGCGTGAAAGTTATGATAAGTAATATTTCATTTCCTGCGATTCTGTGGTACAGAGAATGTACAGATCACCAAATTCAGTCCTCAACAAAGCTAGAACCCAGCATTTGAACAAGCAAAGGATGCTATCCGAGGTAAGTATATGGTATATACCAGAGAAGAAGTTCATCTGTAGTTGAAATCTAAATGCACCATTAGCTAATTGTCTGGTTAACGTTTGTTCCTCTCTTGCTATTCAGGGTAGAAACTTTGGTCACTTCGCTGTCAATGTGGGAGCTGAAGATTTGTAAACTACTGCAGCAGAGGACCGTTGATTAACTTGCTGCCTTTTGTTATTTAGAGTTATAAATCAATTTATTGAAATCTAAAACGATATAAGCGAACCGTTTTGATTAAATTGCTGATGGATTCATATACAGATAAGAGTTAATTTAGCTGTATTTTGTGTAACGTTGATACTACTCTTTATGTGCTTCAATCATGGCATCAAGGAGAAGTTACTTCAGATGTTCTTTTCATAGGATTGAATATTGATCTCTTCCTTTTAGCTTTCCTTGCGAGTCCCAAGTATTTCTTCCACGTGTTGTGTTGTTTTAAATTAACCCGGTTTGTATTTTTCACATTTAAAATTCTGAAGCCCCGTACTTACCCGAATCCGCTAAGGTTCAACCCAGCGGCCACCAATCAGACCATGATTTTTGGTCACATATTGCAAATTAGCTATGGAAGAGATGAAGATGGAATTTAACCGTCTGAGAGCGTAAGAGTAAACTCTTTGACATCTTGCCATTATTTTTGAGTGGATTAAAATACCAGATCAACAAATCAAATTACTTGAAAGATCCAAACACTAAACTAATAGACCCCACTTTCTTTAATCTAAAAAAGAGAGACGAAAATTAGCCTATTGACTGCATAAATGGGAACCAAAAGAAATATGCTTTAATATACTTCTATCTGCAGCTTCCTGTGCCTAAGAGTTCTTAAATTAAGAAAAGTTTTGTATGGAAAGCATATATTTTTTTGCTCATCTGTGGGCTAATAACCAGTCAATCCAGAGAAGTGCTTATTCATGGCCCGATCTTTTCTGTAATTATTATGTCTTCCACCACCCCTTCTTCCCCTGCCTCTATGATTTCCCCCATTCCCTCTCCCTTCCCCTTCAGAGTTATCAGGCTGGTTATCTGGTTCCTCATTCGACTCTCTTTGTCTTCCCCCACCCCTCTTTCCCCTGCCCCTGGGGTTCCTTGCATGCTCTCTCCCTCCCATTTCCAAAACATCAGGCTGGTTAGTTTGTTCCTCATGCTCCATCAGCTTCTTAGCAGCACCAAGAGGAAGGTTGCCGCCGCGCCCAAGGCCATGAATTAATCCTTCCTGAGCTTGTGTAACTAATGAAGCTTCATTGGCATTTGCAGCTGCAACTGAACCTGCAACCTTGTAGCTATAATTCTTACCATCCTTGACATAGTATTGAGGCTTCTTTCTTGAGCCCCACTTCAAACTAGACGAAGGTTGACCATAACTTCCAGATTCCGTACCCCAGGACTTCCCCAAATCTGAGCTAATTTTATCACTTAACATCTCATTTTCCTCCAGCCCTGACTCTGCAATACTTAGACCAAGGTCATCAAAGGAGTCATCATACTCATCATCATACTCGTACTGAGAAATGAGAGCAGCTTTTCTTGATGAATTCGTCTCTTCTCTAGTATCAAGAGTAACATAATCAGGTGTGTCATCTTTAGCCTTCCTAACAAATCTCCCAACTGTAGATGAGGATGAAACTGATGGGCCCTCAACAAGTTGTCCACGTACTACAGGTACTGCTGTAGTTGACGATACTGCTGCAGTGTCAACTAGTTTCCCTTTTCCTTTATCAGTTTCAATCAGTTTCCCTTTGCCTTTATCATTCCTGCTTACAGTTGAAGCAGACTTGGGCACTGGCATTGTCTCCAGGGAAGTGTCCAAGGCCTGCAGATCTTCATGAAGAGTTCCCTCAAGAATCCTCTGAATAACTTCTTCTGGATTGTGGTTATAAATTTCAAGACATGCAGCTAGGAACCCTTTACCATAATCAGGAAAGAGATCTTTTACTTGGCTGATTTTGGATTCCATGATTGCTGCATCCTCATCGATCTGTAACTTATTGCTTGCCACAGAGGGTGATATGGGGGTTCTAGGGGGTTGCTCTTTAGCACTGCCTTTTGATGAATTCAACAAAATCCCAGATAAATACTGAAATTGGTCTTCATCCATGAATATCCACCCTGCAAGAAAGAAAGTTGGAATGCAAATTACTGCTTGGACAAGAACATTTACAAGATAAAAATGCATAATGAAGGATTGATGGAGCAACATCATTTGTAGGCACTATCAGTATCGTCTAATCCAGAAGTTCGATGTTCTGATGGCTTTAATTAAAAATATAAGAGAGTCCACAAATTTTACAGCAATAGATATCTCACTCTCCACCATGTATTACAATCACAATTGTTTCTGTTATCAAATCAAATAAGAATAATTTCACAATAGCCCACCTACAGTGCAAAATGTAAAATTCCAATGAGAAGCAAAATATTAACACAATAGTCTAATATGATTTCCATATTCAAATTTCACAGCTATGTGCTAGCTTATTCACTAAATGAAGCTTAATGCTGATATATGACCTCTCTTCAGCATGATTGTTACCAGCCTTACACGGAGAGGCCGAAACAGTAGTTTTAAATCCCTTCTCCCAATCACCCATCTCTTCCCCCAATATTCCACATTGTAAATAAAGAAAATAGAGTAAATAAAAGATATAATTATACAATTTTGACAATTTGATTATAAAGCCAGCATCCAAATCTGAAGTTAAGGGGATGAATTCTAATGAGTGGACTAACCGGTATTCTGCAAATTCTCAAGTTTGCTCATTATACTGCAATTCTTTTCAACATTCTGGAGAAAATTATCCCGTTTCTCATTCTCCTGACCTTGCAGTGAAACTCCGTTTATCTCTCTAAAAGTTTGAAGTAAAATATCTGCTCTTATGAATGGATCTTCTACGGTGGCTGGAAACATCTTTGTTGCAGTCGGGATGGGATGTCCATCAGAAAACAACTCATCACTAAGATAGCAAATATCGAGCAGTTTCCAACCAAACTTGACTATTCTCATAGACAACATCTTTAAGCTAATAGCTATATCTGTTAGCATTCCAGATTCTCCAGACCTAGTACTGCTCTGAAGGCCCCGTTGTAAAGATGGAAGCAAAATATCATGCAGACGTGAAAGAGTTGTGAGCAATTCTTCATTCCCATAGCTGCATGGCCAGAGAAATATGATATTAAATTGGACAAGGGCATAACTTCCAGCATAATATTTAGGGAAGAATGGGTAAAGAAGAAGCATATCGAAATATAAGTTCCCTACATGACTAACAAAGGGAGGTCAAAACAATAATATCAGATTATGTTACATTCGAACTGTCAAAGTGTCCCAATAAAAAAATCCTCTATCACTTAGATAAGCCCATTGCAAAATCACTACTAAAGAACCCACAACTTCATTTAACATCCAGGGGTTTTTATTGGAAATAAAAAGTGTGTTACCGATTCACGTAAATTAGAACTTCCAGTAATAAAAGAGCTATACCTCATTTCAACAGGGCAAGAGAAAAACACAGCAGCAGGTCTGTATGCAGTGACAAAAGCATCCATAGATACAATTGCATCATTAATAAAGTCCATCACCTGTCCCAGGTAAAATAAACGAAAAATTGTAAAGCTCCACTTCAACTTGAGATGGGAATAAACCAATGATTCAGGAGGTCATCCTATTATAATGACTGGTTCCGGCTTTGGCTAATCCCAACAACCCTTCACATAGGTCCGTCATGCTCTGGATATATTTCTTTGTTCTTTTATTTATTCAAATTAAAACGAATGAGTTAATTTCCTTCAAAATATACATATAGAATTTTCTTTCTTCAGCTCACAATCATCCCAATAAACAATATACAAAGCCATAATATCTTCCAACTGCGAGTCCACCACATGGTAGAGCCTTTCAATCATTAACCTACCCCTAGCAGGCTAGCACCAATGAAACACACACTCACCATCAACAACAACAAGAATAACAACAAACCTCCAAAAAATCAGTATGAAGCTGATCAAAACCATGATCTCCATGACCTCCAGAAGACAAAAGCACCTGTCCAGGGATGCAAAAAATCAGTATGAAGCCAATCAAAACCATGATCTCCATGAGCAAACATACAGTTTATAACTAAGTAAATAATTGGAGCTGCTACAGATGAGCAAACAAAATAACAGGAATGCAAAAAATATTTACCATTACAGCCCAGACAAGGAAATTTTCCAAAAAAAGGAAAGAAGTTTAGAAAGTACCTCCAAAGATGTGCTGCAGCGTTCATTCATTGTGTGAACAATACTGAAGAAATGAGACAATACTCCAGTCAGATTATCACGGATAGTAGGCAGAGCTGTCAGAGCATTTAAAACCTGAAAAACATACAGCCAGTGCGTGTGACTTGAGACAGAGAGGTTTGAGGAGGATGGGAAAATAGCAGATGGAATCAAATTGAGACATAAGACAATAGGATCCTACACCACGCTCAACTATGAGAAACAGAAATAATTTGACAAAGGGTAACAATATGAAGCATCTGAAACATCCCACCAGAATCTATTTAAGGTGAAAATGCCTATGGACTATTAACAATTTAGCCATCTACAGGGTCTACTTAAATTAGAATCTGCACAAAGTAAATTTATCTCAGCTTTCTTGATTGGCCTTGCATTTCGACTTTGCAGGGTGGCTGACAAATATTCATTGCAACTGTGACTTTCCAAGTGACAATTGGAGGGGTTTCTCCTTTTGACAGTAATTTAAGCTTAGCAAGCATATATCTAACACTCAGGAAAGGTTCAAGAGGAGCAGGAGACCGGTGGTCTTTTTAGTTAACAAGAGATACTTGCAGAGAAAACTGAAGCACATACGTACTCTTCCTAAGGCCAGCTCACCTATAGGCCTTAAAAAGGACAACACATGTTAGACAGGCTTCTAACTTGAATAACCATTTGAAAAGATAGCAACTCTTCAATCACTTTTTATATACGAAAGCTTACCAGCAATTTGGTCAGATCATCATTTTCATGACCATATATAGCACATATGTCCAACAACTTTGGCAAGTCAAGGAACTTTTTTTCCTGCAAGATGACTATATGCAGAATTAGTGAACAAAATGTGCATGTGAGACATGCTAGACAGTAAAACTTTAACACCAATTTGAGGGGAAGCTAGATTTAAGCAACGCCAACTACATGCCACCAGGCAAATATACATTCATCCTCCCATAAGAAGACAGTCATTCACAAAAAAGAGACAACCCACCTGCGTGGTCAATTGGACTAAGACTATCAGCAGCTCGAGCACCAGGATCCCTATTTGAAGATCTAAAACAGCAATAAGGTCTATATAAATTTACCACATATTGATAAAATGATGAAAATGAAGAAAGATTGAAAAACTTGAAACCTCACATTCGATATAACACCATGAAAACACGGCGGCTTAACTCAAACTCTCCTACAATAACCCCAGCAACGATCCCTTTCACACCACGATGAGGAAAATCATACCACCTGTTCCTAAATCGCAAGAAGCTATCCAGAAATTGATGCAACGAAGTGTCTCCAGCCACTGAGTAGAAAAACAGAATAAATGACACTTTGAGAAACATTAAACGCGTTGAGACAAATAAAAAAATAAACGGCAGTTAAAAATACCTTGTTTCCAGAATTCTCTAGCACTAAGCTTGAGCAAGCGAGACAACTCTCTGTTTAAGAGATCAACTACTCTCTGTGATTCCACCGGATCCAATCCTCCTTCTTCGGCTCCGAGCCCGGCCGCCACAGCCTCATCTTGGGGCAAGTAATTTACGAAATTGCCACCGGGAGTCGATGAAGTTCCTCTGTTGGGCACCCAATCTCCGTTCTCTCCCATGCGAACACGACTTGTAGAGCCAGAGGGTGCACCGCGAGTGCTGGATGGTGGACCATCTTGTTGAGTGGAAAGAGGTTGTTGCCTCAGAGAAGCGGAGAGCGAGGTCGGATTGGGGCTTTGATTTTGATTTTGATTCTGATTTTTGGGGATGAATTTCTTCTGAGTTTTAGGGAAATTACTTCGGTTATCGCCGTCTTGCCTAAAGCTGTTATTAAATCTATGAGACATTTCTTTTCTTCCGATTGTCTGCGCTCAAAGGGTGAGAGCTTCTCTCTTTTCAGTGTTCGAGGGTGGAAAAGTGAGAGACTTCTCAGTGTGCGTTTTTCAATTTATAGTTGTCGCTGTCTGAGGGGTTTTTAGTTTCTCTTTTCTGTCCCGACCTTCTGGAGTTTTCTTTCTCACATTCGTATCCACCAAGAAACCATATGGGTAAAAAAACAGAATTTCAGAAAATTACTGTGTTCATAATGTAAGGGGCAGATAAAGAACTGAAAGCGCCCATTGAATTTATTCTCGTGGCAACAACATCAACCTGGAGATGAGTTTTGAGGTATTAAAGTCAATTCCAAGTTCCAACCATTGGGGAAGTAAATTATGCCAAACTTTGGTGATTCATTCATTCATGTCAATGGAAATATTTAACAAATATCATTTGCTAACACACCAAAATTCTGCCATTCGGCACATAAGAAAGAAATATTGCTTTGCTATGGGACTCCCAGATCAAATACTATCATAGGGAACTCTCAAAAGTCTTTTATTTTCTAGTCTAGGGTAAGTTATATAACTAAATCGGCCCTTTCTAATGTTTGATTGATGAAACTGACAGGCTCTAAGCGAAAAATGCTTTTGTACAATGGAGGAGGGTAGATAAGCATCTTCATTGTTGTTTTATCTGGTTCTTACCAAATTCTTGAGGTGGTGCATGAGATAGCATCCAGTCTGTCCCAAAGAAATCATATGCCGTTCTCTGCTTTGAAACTCCATGGTCGAACAAGGCAGCAAGCATTGGTGGGTCTAGGTTTCTTCCCGTTGTAAGCCAGAGCTCATACCCACTCAAAGTTTGTTTCTTTAGGCAAAACCAAGGCAATAAGGCAGTCAGATTGGTTAGGTACAACTGAAAGCATAGAACATGTCTCTTGGGAGTAGGGAAGAATAAAAAGAAGCCTGGACCACATGGATTTCATTACTGGAATCTTAATCACTCCTGCACAATTTCTGTGCTTCAAGTATGAGATGAAATCCTGAAACTGGAGAAAGAAGTTGCAAAAACAAACTACATTAGTAGAATTACTTTTTGTCGTAGAGGCATGAATAAATTATTTTGAAAAGAGAACTTTTGGCGACAGATAAGAATGCTTCAAGCCGAAGCCTGGGACTAGCATTAGAAACCATCTAATTGGGGAGGCAGAAGATAGAACATAAAATCTTGCGTACAAAGAACACAAAGCAGCATAAACTGTTTAGATATAAGTTTCTAGATATGAGAACACTTACGCCTTTATGATCAGCTGTAGAAGAAGGGATCAAGCAACAAACTTCCCTCTGCAACACAAAAATAAATAAATAAAAATACACATGAATCCATTGGAGAACAGGGAAACTATTTCTGCCAGTGCCAGGAAAACAAAAGGAAAGAAACAGCAAGCATATTTAACTCTGCTCTTTCCACAATAACTATTGAAAACAAGAAAATGGTATTAACTCACTTTATGTGGTGGAATGTTAGTGAATGTTAACTTCACATGACTAAAGTCTGTGCGTTTGGTCATGTCTAATTTGGCAGGCCATCTGCAAGCATCAAGAGGAAAGTGTTATGATAGAACTTATTCTATACTCGGAAAAAAATAATAATCAGTCAGGAATTAAAGCAGACAAAAGAAGAGCAAATTTCATACTCTACAGGTTCGGAAATGGCATTCGAATATTTGCAAAGATCTGACTCTAGCCTCTGTGCATAAATTGTGCAATAATGAACCCCACTCTTAGATAATGTGCCCTGCCACTGATACATCATACCAGTTGATTCTGCAGTAGGAGGAGGGGGAGGGGGAGGAGGTGAATTAGGTGGAGGAGGAGGAACCAGAGGTGGCAGCGACTGTGGCAATGGTGGTGGAGATAAAGGTGGTGGAGGTGGAGGTAGCATTTCAGGTTGAGGAGGTGGCATTGATGATAACGGTGGCGGGACAACAGGATGTGGAAATATCGGCTCAAAATGCTGAACCGGAGGCCCCTGCATCTGAGCAAGTGGAGTCACAGACGCAGGTATAAAGGGTGGCGGAACAGCGTTGGCATGGAAAGTATTAGGCACTATACCAGGAGAGATTGGATGTGGAGGAAATTGGTGATTCAAACCTCTGGGATCCCACGAGCTATTTGGAGGATGGTAAACAGGTCGCATATAGGGAGGTGCCTGGAGCTGTGGTGGTGGTGGTGGAGCAGAAAGGTTCTGTGTTGCCGTTGGCATACACGGCATACCCCCCGGTGCAGGATGCAGTTCACTTTCAGGTTTCTTGTAACTCCATACTTGTCCAGAGGCAACAGCACCACCTAAAATAAAGTTAGTTAATATACAACTATAATAACAAGGACAAAAGCCAGTATTAATTATTACTAGTTAGTATATTGCGTTACCTCCTTGTGCAGGATCTGCTATAAGGTTGTGGTCATAGCCATCAACTTTTCTCAACCCTCCTTCAGGCATATCTGTACAACCCGAAGCAGGCCAGTTTGACTGAGATGGATGTGCACCTGCTGCTGCAGTTCCATGATTCTCCACCCTCAGCTTGGGAGATACAAGTTCCATTGAGCTGCTAGACATGTTTGCTGAGTTATTCTTATTAACGTCAACATGGATAGGTGGAACAGCGCCAGACCTTCCACCTTCAACATGAGACACAGAGACATTAGGTGGCGCTGCATTAAATGATGGGATATGGTTGCTTCGTTCTTTTCGATGCCATCTAAGATGTGCCATTACAGCAGCAGCTTCCTCAGGAGTCTCATATTCCAGCAGCAATGCACATTCACAAGCTAGATCACTAACCATGTAAGGACCCTTGTAGACCGCTTTCCTGGATTCATGCAAAATTTCATCCCTTGCCCATTGGCTTGAAATGTTTCCAACATAAACATGAGAACTATAACCGACAGCAACACCATTCACAACACCCCTGATTCCCAACCCTATATCCATGAACATTACTCGCCAAGGAAAACAGCCACGGATATATTCCCTCGCCCTTATGGCATCAATGATGTTTCTGTACTCAACCAAAGCAAATCCCTTGATTGGAAAGAAGAAAAATTGCTCAATGGGACCAAACCTGTCAAGCTGAAATCTTATATGGCCTTCGGACGTATCAGGGCCAAAAGATCCCAACCACAGTTGCCGGGAAGCAGAGAAAATACCCATAGTAGCAGGATCACTATCAAAATACCAAGCAGTTTGAGAAGATGTTGAGCCATATGATGCTGCAAAACTGTTATTGGGTGATGCCAAATCATTGCTTACACCTCCACTAGAGGATCTCGAGGCAGAAGCACCACTTGTATTTGAAAGTTGATTCTTGTCAACATTCTTAAAGTGATTTCTACCTTCAAAAGAATTACTCCTGAAGTCCACCGGTGTTTTAGTAGCAGGTGAAAGCATCTGGTGGCTTGATAGGTCTTTAGGAACAGAAGACCTGCAAGTGCTACCTGACAAATCCCCGTGGTCATGCCTTTCTAGGTCCATGGACCTTGAGCCTCCACTATCATGACTAGAACCACCACTAACGTGGAGGTTAGTTTCGGGGGGAGCAATGTGAGGCTTTAGATATTGACCTGGTTGATTTTCTGCATAACTCTCATTGCTGGATTTACCTCTTCCAGATTGATCACTTGAGGTTTCATGTTTATTAGAGGTTCTAGATGCCAAGTGAGGCTGACTAACAACTCTAGAGGAATCAGAATCATTCTCATCACTGTCTACTTCAGTGGCTTCTATGTTAATATGTTTCCCAAATGATTCAAAAATTCCTTCCAAGCTAGATATAATCCCTGGTACAGATTTAGATGGAGACAACTTACAAAATTTCTTGTACTTCAAGAACATCCAACTTCTCAATGATGGATTTCTACCAAAAACCTGCATAAAAGGTATATGAGGCCACTAGAAATCAGCAGAAGACAAGCATAAGCAAAGTTGTAGAAAATAAAGACAAAAATAACTCATACACCAAAAGGTGATTAACATGATGACCGTTGCTTTAGTTTCAGAAGTTAGAAATTGGATACAACTCAATTGCATTAAATGTATCTGATAGGTGGACTAATTATAAATATTACCAGACCCAACAAAGAGCTCTTAAGAGCAGGAGATGCATCTTCTATGAGATTGCCACTATCTGATCCTGGTGTCTCACCACTAAGCATACTGTCTTTGTTGCTTGTTACATGGGAATCTATGTTCATTTTATCCGAAACACTGTCCACATCAATGTTATCAAGCCCACCTGCTGCCTGTCTCAGAAAATACAGTCCTTTATCAGCTTCTTCAGTTGCAGATGACATCAATATCTCAAAACAGGCAGCAAGCAAATTCTTTGGACAACGGAAAAAAATCCAGAGTAGACTTAAGGTGCGGAATTTGGATAACTTAATCAATGAAGATTTATCTTCATCCAAAATTTTTTTCTTTAGCTCAGAAAATATTTCAACAGAATCCTGCATCCTCCTAATATCATTATCAACAATCTGAAACAAATCCTTTCCCTCAAAGGAGGATACAAAAAAGGAGAGCACACTCTGGAAAACTGCTGAGCAGAAGCCTCTGATGACAGATGACGACGGGGCCTCTGCAGAAACTGTGCAACAAATATCAGCAAGACCAAAAATGCAAGCTTTAGCAGTTTGAAATGCAACATTCTCAGTATCTTCTCCCCTACTAATCACTTCCAAGCTAGAGTTATGTACATCAATAACAACTTGTGTAGCAGCTTGAAGAGCAGTTGGACAGTATGAGGCATACCGAGGAATGAAATCTGCTAAAAGTCGCTGTACACTTGCACAACCTGCAAAGTAATAAAAGCAATTGTTTCTAAAAGAATTTCAGCGCATAATTACCAACTATTTCATTGCATTAGGAATACTCTAAAAAATCGAAGTTCCATGCAAATCGAGACAAATTACTACATAAATTCCACTCCTTGAAATCGATTATGAACAAGAGTTCAGCTCATTTAGGTTTATGGTAAGGAATTTTCTCTCTATTATGATTCTGACCAAACCAGTTCAATTCTATTACGTTTTCTACTTCAATTAACTCTGGATCGAATTCAATATTAATTAACGGGTAAATGGAAAGGAAAGAAAGCAAAAGAATGTAACCTCTAGAAGCAGTTATGAGAGCTAGGTAAGCTTGTTCAAGCTCGGGCATGTTGCAAGCATCTTTCCCTTTGAGGGCAATACAAGACTTAATCCTCTTATAATTCTCGTAAACACTTCGAATCTCGTCTCTATTTTTTCTTCTTGCGAGAATTTCCTCCTGGGACAGCGTAGGTGGAGTGGTTGGGGGAGCCACGGAGGTCTCTGGCTGCTCCACGGTTTCCAGTGGCTCTGGTGGCGGCTCGTACAGCCTACGCTTCTTTAGCGGTTGTTCGGAAGATGCCATCGCCATGGCGACCGACGTAAGGAGAGAGGCAACAGCGAGGGCAGCAGTGTTCCTTTATCGTTAATCGCTACAGGAAGATAGACATTCCGGCCAACTGTTGCAAAAACCTTACAACGTGGCATTGCCATGTAAGCCAAAAACTTTCTTCTTATGGATTTTCATGGGCGAGGCCCAATTCGGGAAGCTTGATGACAGTGGCCCATATGATGAAGACCCAAATCCAATTACTAATTTGGCAGACACTCCTAGGCAGTAGGTACTAGGGGTGAGCACTAGTCGGTCAAAACCAACTTGACCGATCAAAATCGATTAAATTTGATCAAATTGGTTTGGTTAAAACGGTTTCAGTTTACTCTGTTTAAAAGTTTTATTTGTTCGGTTAATTCGGTCGGTTGTCAGTTTCTAAAATTCTACAACCGAACTGATAGAAAAACGAATTATATAATAAAACTAAAAATAATAATTTTTAAATATATTATATTATATAAAAATACATTTAAATTTACAAATTATGTTAATTTTTTCATACATAATCTTTTCTATTTAATAATAATATTTGTTTGTATTGAAAATTTTAATTAAATTTAATTTGTTTTATCATTTTTGAAAAAACTTAAAAAAAAAACTAACATTCTTTAAAACCGATCAAACCGACTGATGTAGTTCATTTTCGTTTTGAGCTCTTATTCGGTCTGTTTCGATCAAGATTTTTGGGGGGTTCGATTAATTCGGTTTGTTGATTTTTCTACCGAATCGATCGAACCAATCGAATGCTCACCCTTAGTAGATCCCAAAAAAAGCTCCATTGGGTGATAAATTTAAAGCATTTTTTACAAAGTTGAGAATCAATTTTGACGTTTGTCTTCAATTAAAAGCAATAAATTTCTTCCCGCAATATGGGTAGTGGTTAGAATTTACCCTATAGATGTCTCGAGTCTACTATGCAGCCCCTTTCCATACTCTTAAGTAAGAAAAAAAAAGAAAAAGTAACATTTTGTGGTTCTTTGTTAGTTCCCATCATATTAAAACGGTCAAATTATGTAATTAATCTTTCTACTATATGAAAAGTATGAATTTAGTATCTTTACTTTAATTTGATTAAATTGAGTTCCTCTACTTTTATTTATTGTCAATTTCAGTCCAATCGCTAATGGTGTTAAATATTCACCATTGACTATACTGACGTGACGTTGATTATGATGATATATGCTTTTAGAAAACACTAGTTTCCCCATCATGTGCGCTGCATGTGATACAATCTGTTATAAATAATAATAATAAATTTAGAAAAATAAATTACATTAAAGTGGATGATAATTAAACTATAAAGTAGGTTTTAAATTAAATTACATGAAATTGGATGATAATTAAATTATTTTTCTTCCATATAATATAGTAATAAGTTAATTATGATGAAAATAAAATTGTTAATTACTATCATCATTTAACAAATATATAAAAATAAGTTTTAAATTAAACTACATGAAATTGGATGATAATTAAACTATTTTGTTCAATATAATATAGTAATAATAAGTTAATTATGATGAAAATAATTAAAATTGTTAATTACTATCATCATTTAATAAATATATAAAAAATAGGAAAATACTAAATGGTGCACCCATGCACCGTTTAAGAAGCCAAATATAGAATTTTTTTATAATTAAAGTTTCAAAAAAAATTACTGCATTAAATGGAAAAATACTTTCTTAAAATAGAAAGTTAACTAACATTAAAGCATACATGGGTGCCATTAGTAAAACCGTAAAAAATATTTAGTGAAAGATAAATAAAGAGTTTTAATTTGACTCAACAATATCAATGGTATTTTTGAAATATGTAGAAAAAAATGATATTTTATGCCATTCAAAAGTTTTACAACATTCGTATTTTTATATATATTATAGATATAGATATAGATTATAGATTAAAAATTAAAAATTTTTCACTTGACTTTTTTTTATAACATAACTTATCTTTCGCCTCAAACAAATCATTTTTCATGTTCTTTTTAAATGTGTAATTCCATATTTTTTTGTGAGAGATTTCATAATTATGACCAAAAGGTATTTAATGTGATAAAAAAAATCACATATAAATTTTTTGATATTTTTTATAGATACATATCATCAAAGTTAACGCTACGTCAATATAATCAATACCACGTCAGCATAGTTAACAGTGAAAGTTTAATACCATTAGTGATTGAACTGAAATTGACAATAAATAAAAGAAGAGGGACTCAATTTAATAAAATCGAAGTAGAGGGACTAAATCCACACTTTTTGTATAATGGATGGATTAAATATAGAATTTGATCTATTAAAGCCTATGGTTCAGTATTGTGCTTGCGATTGACAATGAATGCAGACCTAAACATCCACAAGGGATCAAAGATTGTGACCCCATAAGCATTAGAACTGTGCTCAAAGTTAACCAGAGCTTTGGAATCTAACCCACATAAGCAAAGTAAGTCTAAGCCAACACTAACAGATGTCCATGGCCTCATTATTGATATGAATATAGTACTTTATTATTACACTATATAATTCGGTGCTAAGTTCACTTCATAGTTCATAAATCAGAAGCATTAATTGACAATCCATGTGCTAGAAGTAGTAGGGGACATTTCTGTTGGAATACACAAATGAAAGAAACAGATGATAAGTATTATAATAATAAAAAAAAAACAAGGGGGTTACTCCTCGTGATTGAAAATTGGAAGATTTATCAACACTAGAATAAGTCAGCAAATGTATGGTATTATTATTTTTGTTTCATTTGTTGTCAATTATTTGATTAAAAGTGCTTCCCCTTCTTGGGATCACAGAAGTGTGGAGATCTTCCCGTTGAGACCGATATCAATGCCATTGTAAGCGATGGGAGCATACATCCATAGATCATCAGAGCTTAAAAGCTGCAATCATACAAATTGAAGGAGAGTATATTAGAATAATGACTTAAATGATGGGTGGCTAATTTCATAGTAATTTGTTTGAAAGGCTTAATTAATCCCATTTCACTCTTATAATTAATTACCTTGATTTGGAGCTGCAAAAACTTCACATAATGAACAGCCTCTTCAAGCATTGTGCTGATATCAACCTGTGTTGTCATCAATGGAGAATATGAGTTTTTAGAACCTTCTGTTTGTGTCTTAATTGTAAAGTAACTATATAAGTCACATTTATGGAAATGTAGTGCTTACCTTTGTTCCATTGGGCACTAGGTTCTGTAAAATTCTCAATCTCTCGTTAATCCTTTCTCTTCTTTTCTGCAATAATCGAACAAAAAGGATTTAGGAACTGTAAAGAAGTCATGAGTCACGATGGCTAGGCTTGCGGGTAAAAAATATTTCGTACCCTTGCATAGAGGCTCTGGGGATCGGTTGCTGACCCTCTACTAGCTCTTGTCTTTCCGTTCGAGTTAAGAGCTTGAGAAGCTTTGGAATCTGAGTTAGCCACCCCATTATTGTCCTGAGAAACATTGTCATCCTCTGAACTGCAGGTACTAGAACTCTGTCCGTCAGAACCAGTGTTATTCCCTCCTTCATTGCCATTTAAAGTACTGATTTTCCGCTTCTTCTTTGACTGCACATTCTTATAAACTTTGGGGGCCTGCATTTCCAACCCACGAATTAGAACTATTATAACAATATTGTATTCTTGACAATATATAAATAGTTTAAAATTTGTTCTCTTACATCTTTTGAAACCCGAGGCCTTTTGTTCGTGTTCTCAGATGAATTGCCATTGATCATTTTATCTCCTTCGGCATGCAATCCCAGCACGTCGAACTTCCTCTTGAGTAGCATTTCGTCAGCAAGCACAACATTCGCTGCTGGCTGGTTAGCTTCTACTTTTCCCAAGCTGTCAGTGACATTTAGAGTAGTTCCTCCCGTAGAAATGTCCGGGACCACTGGGGAAAAGGAGCCTGTAATTTTGTTACTAACCCCGCCAATGTCCATTGAAATATCCAAGGACATTGTCATGATATCATTTGTTACAGCCACATTATCAGAAGCACCAAGGTAATAGGCTTCATGAACTGGAGGGGAAGCAAAGACTACACTATCACTAGAATTGCTACTTTGACTGCTTTCCTGAGAATTGTAGTGAAAATTAGAGTCAAGAGCATTGGAAGAAAATAACAAACTCTCATTCATCTCAGCAATACTCATATTGGCCTCAGGAATGGGACAAAAAGCTGACGGGTTTAAAACGCTGAATCCTTCACCATCGTCCTCCTGACCAGGAAAAGAAAACTGATGCAGAATTTGCTGTGCGAGCTCAAGCTCTTCATTGGAGAACATTCTGTTAAAGGAGTAGTCCCATTCTCCATCAGGAAAAGCTGCAAATGACTCCATCTCTCTTGTAAAAGCCTGTGAAGAAAATAAAGAAGGACTCTTTTTTCTATCTAAGTACTACTAGTACTTGCTAATTGAAGCTCCCAAAAGTGCTTGAGGTAAGCAAAAAAGCAAACGATATTTATACCGGGAACCACAGAGAGAATGTTAGCAAGGATTGACCTGCATTAGTTTATTGAGTTCTTAATTCCAAATCATTATTCTGTTACTAATCCAGGAGTCCACTGTGGGGCATAAAACCAGGCAAATTACAACTCATAGGGTGGCCAAGTTCATGCACTGATGGATTAAATTAATAGAAAGGTTCAATGACCCCTTAAACACCCTTGGACTTGCTTAAAACCGTAATTAGAATGACATAAGGGGTCCAAGAAACAATGATTGAGAAGGCAACTAAATATGATTAATTAGTCATTACAAAGGGTGATTCAGTGATGAGGAGCTGAGGCAGCATGGAGAACGATGCACGCACAAGGGTTTAGACTCTTCTCTTCTGTTCTCCTCTCCCAGTAGTTTTGAAATTGTCAGAACGTGGGAGTATACTCTTTCCAATTGAATATAATAATCATGATGAGGAATGTTTAGCAGATTAAACAAAAGTGCATCAAAAGGACGGCACAGATCGTGGGAAGTGAGTCAGACATTCATTTTAAAAAAACTGAAACTCAAAAGTCCGACACGGTAACCGCCAAACTCGTTCCCTGTCCAAGATGGCAACTGGCAGGAACCTAACAGTTGCTGCTTTGCTGCTTTAATCCTTCTCACTTTAACTTGCTAGCTATGATCTATGTCTCAAATAATACAGTTTCGATAAAAAAAAGTCATCTCTTTAAAAGAAGGAACTCACCAAACCATTAGGCATTGCACTATTGCATACGTGTCAGAGTCACTGAATAATTTATTGTTCGATTACACTCTTGCTTGCCTTGATGATAAATGATCTGAGCTTTTACATAGTAACCAAATGAGATTATCTCAACTGCACCAGAAGCAATGCACCTGACGAAGAAGTTCTACTAGCTTCTAAGTATCTAACACATAAACCATGTGAAAGTTATATTAATAAAATGCAAAAGTATTGCCCAACTCGAATCCCATCAGCCTTTTGTTTTCGAGCATCTGGGCATATGTCATGAATTCTTTGCAAATTTTCACAAAACCAATCCCATTATTCCCTAAGAAAAAAAAGATAGAAAATCTTTCCCAAGATTTCTCAACAGGCAAACTTTTGTGAGATTAATATTCAACTTCGTGAGAAATAAAGAAGCCAAGATTCCCTGAAGTTCAAGCACAATATCTATGACAAAAACTCTCTGCATATCATTAATCCAAGCTGTGATATCTTAGTTAAGGAAAATACCCCACGGTAGTAATCCAATAGAATATAGATTACCTGAACAAAGCCATAAACACACACACAAATTATTGTACTTTCGCCCCTTTGATTCCGCCGGGTCCCTCGTTATAAAACTGACGTGTCCGATGGAGACCATTTTTGAGTTTTTGTTTTTTGGTAAGGTACATTTTTTTTTCTTGTTTTAAAGGAAAGTTCGATAAGGTCTAATTTGTTGTTCTTTGGAACTTGGCACCGGCCATTGCACGACCTTTCAAACAAACAAAACTCAACTAAAACACGTCCGGAAAATTAAAAGGAACAGAATCAAGAAAGAGTTAGCCACAACCCACAGCCCACACAGTATGGGATTTTTAACTCGTCAAAATCTGATATTATTCTTCATTTACAATTTAGAATTAGCTGGTTCGGTTCCTTTGCATTATTATTCCACACTTCCCTGAAACTCACACCCTTTGGCATTAGTTTACAGAGTTTTCCCTTTCTGATTTCTGATTTCCTTTTTAGTTTCTGGTCGGGGTATCGAAAAAAACAAAGCAATCTTCAGGACAGCTTGCTTTCATGTCTCGTCAAACTACCAACGACCATATAATTTGGCAGGCTCCAACTTCATATACCACCTATTAGTAATACTACGTGACTTCTCTCTGTTCTGCCACGTGGCCATTGCTGCGGAGGTACTTCCCGAGGAGTTCATCCTTTCCATTACTATAAACAATGAACAGAGAGAGAGAGAGAGAGAGACTTTAGAATTGAGATAGTTCGGGTTAGTTTAATCTAAAACAGTATCAGATGTCAAAAACAAAATGAAATTCTAATTAGTTAACCACTCATGTTCGCTACTTAATAGTAAGTCAATAGGTGAGCTAGCCAACTTCATTTTATGAAGATGAAGTAGATCGATGCTATTCTCATAATACTCTATATATTTAATTAAGACTAAGCATCATTAATTAATTAGTTGTATTCATGTAGATTTAAGTTAGTATATTAAGATGGATAAGTGATTAATTAAAAGTTTCCAACCGAGTAAGGTAGGAGTGTGAAAATCAATATTATTATCTCTTTGAAAAGCCATGTTCATGGGGCCATCGTGCGGTTGGTAAAACAACATACGGTTTCTTCATCAACATAAAAAGTTATGTCTATGCATGAGTGTCTGTCCAATACCATTGAAATAATTAAATTAGTCTTAGACAATGTTTCATCAAAGCGGTGGTTATAGAGAAAAATGGAGGGCATTTAGAACTTAGAAGAACGATAACTCGATCAAAGGCATATATATTTCATGACCTTGCATTAAGAAAATTTTCTCTATGATTACATAAATAATAGACTACAAATTCTAATTAATGCCATTGACAATTGAAATTAAAAGAAATAAAAAAAATTAATGCCCATTGAATTAGAATTTGCTTTCATTATAGTTTTTCTATTATCGTAATAAATCAATATAATTTGTCAATTCGCATGCATCCACACTAAAAACAAATTACAAACGAAACAAAAACAAAAACAAAAACAAAAAGGTTAAGATACTAATTAAGTGTCCATATATATAGCTCATGCACTACAAGAAAAAAAGGTTTTTGAGGCGGTTATTTTTATTTTTAGAGGCGGTTTTAACCGCCTCTAAAGAGTTAGAGCCGGTTCATTGAACCGCCTCTAGACCGCCTGTGAGTTGATTGGCTCTACGAATTTGAGTCGGTTTGTAAAACCGCTAGGGTAGGTGGTTACTAATTCAGGCGGTTCTATAGAGGCGGTTTAAACCGCCTCTAAAGCCTAGAGCTCTATAGAGAGGGTTTAAACCGCCTTTAATGCCTTGAACATCTATAACCATTATCATTATTGGCTTTGAATTTGGATGGGACTAAAACCACCTCAAATCTGATTAATTAATCATTGCCCTGAGAAGAAAAAAACTGTTTAATTAAACAATGAAAAAAGAAAGCCTTTCATAAAAGTTTTAGGTATATTAATTAATGAAATTATTAATATTGAAGGGGAAAAAACTTATACTATCCTTATAGAAGAATTATTTCTTTTTAATTATTTTATACACTTGTCTTATCTTTTGCTTGTAGTTATTATAAACTAGTAGAAGTCAATGCTCACTGAATATAATTTTTAGAGGTACATATAATTATGGTTTGAAAAATAATAAACTAATAAAATGTCAACTTTTTATTTTTATTATAAAATTTTAAAGTATATTATTTCATGGGAGGTGTGTGGAAATGAATCCCAATTTTCAAGAGTTGATAACGATTAATTAATCGAATAGTAATTTTTAAAATAAATGAACCACTTATGTACCTCTAAAAATAATGAAAAAGAACCCAAACAGAATATTAATAAGGACCACTTCAAAATTAAGTCAGTTACAGACTTCAACTTCAACTCTAATACAATTTTTTTCTTTATTTTCGTCTTAATCATTCTATTAAATTAGTTTTGGTTGTTGTTCGTAATCAAACAATAATTGTGGGTTTCTTTAGCATATCTTTGTATTTCAGAAAGAAGAAAAAGAAGAAGATGCAGAAGAAGTTGAGAATATAAAGTATAAACGCTTGAGTAGAAATCAGCGTGGGGTTGAATCGAGTAGTAAACGGTTTGTTTCAGTTTAAATAGGTCTCAGGTTTAAGATCTTGCGTATGCAGCTGCCCCCGTTAGGAGATTCACCCACCATATCCAAATACGCGATTCGGGTCAAACTTAAATTAATAGAGTGAAACTCTGGATATAGGGTGAGAAATAAAAAAAAAAAACGTTTGAATGGGAAGAAAAATAGAAAACGGCAAGACGCATGCTCGAAGAAGCCGTAGTCAAGTAGACTGTGGAGCATGATTGTACCTTGAAAGTAGAGATTACTTCCATCATTGTTATTCTTGATTTTTATCGTTATTCCACTTACAGCTATTTCCAAGTATTATTTTGCTCGAAAAAGGAAGGATAAAGACAAAAAGATCACCATAGTTTGGCCTAAGGATCATGCTTCATGAGGCTATGAGGAGAAAGGCATATTAATATTCCTAACTAGTTCAAAAATCAAAATGATTTTAGTTGATAATCTTGTCTCCTCTGCCATAATGCGAAAAGATTGTATCGCCTTCTTTCATCCTATAAATCTCACTTTTTCGAGATTTCCCTTTCTGATAATAGATAGTTGCACTTGTAGAAAATAAGTGGCAACAAAGTTAAAACTTAAAAAGTAAGTCAAATTATGCAATTAGTTCATCTCTTTTATAAAAAATGTGAATTTAATCTTTCTATTTTGATTTAATCAAATTAAATCCTTCTACTTTTATTTATTAACGATGTTAAATATTGACGTTGACTGTACCGATGTGACGTTAATCATGATAACATATGCTTTTAAAATATTTTACATTGATTTTTTTGACCATATGAGATTTTCTTACCTCAAATAGATTAATTTTTATCTTTATTTAATGTTTTATTTCATATTACCTTGTGAGAGATTTCATAATCATGATCAAAAGATATTTAATGTAAAAAAAAAATTACTTAAGAAGTTTTTTTTTATAAGTACACATCATTAAAGTTAATGTCTCGTTAATGATAGAAATTTAACACAGTTAATAATTTGATTGAATTAACAATAAATAAAAATAGAGAGACTTAATTTGATTAAATTGAAGAAGATGGATTAAATCTACACTTTCTATATAGTAGAGGGACTAAATATATAATTTGGCATAAAAAGTAATATTTGTAACGAAATTAATGGTCAAGAAGTGGTGAATTCAGCTTAAAATAACAATGGCATTAACAGGAGAATTTCTCGCATCAACAAACAAATCAAGACCTTTCAATGGAAGCTAACCATAAAGCTCCGGTTCTCATAATAATACAAGGCAATCAGCCGTTCAAGAACATAACCCTTGTAGAAAGCACTCACCTCCAAACTTTCTCTAAAGAGAAAACCAGGAAGAATCATTACCTAACTTACAATAGCTCTTAGTTCAATCTACTGTGATCTCAATTACCAAATGCAGCCTTTTTATTCAACCGAGTAGTTTTGTTAGGCTTTAGGCAAAGTTCTAGCTGTATTTCAAACTCTGAAGTCCAACAAACATGCTCTTCGGATGCCAAACTAGCGAGATCAAGCTGAGCTTACGAGAACAAACAGTGGTGTATCTCCTAAACGTTCCCGGCCCTGGAAAATAAATGGGAAAATTAATGAAAGGAAAGCAAGCAGCAATGCATAAATAACAGAGTATAACCTAATTTATGCTTGACTCATAGGCATCGCACATGAGAAGTCAGAAACCAACAGAACATGCAAGTATGTAATCCCAAAAGATCTATTAGTTGACACAAAGGAATTGAAAGGACCGAAGAAAGATACTTTCAGAGAACAAAAACTGAAATTAAAATGCAGTTACTACTTAATAGTCGTACTTATTAGCTTAAGAAGTCAAGCTCCTTAAAATCCTACATCACATTTATAAAACAACAACTACAATAGTGGTATTAAGCACCAAGGTGAGTTGTATCTTTAAGAACTTAATTGTCCAATCTAACATGTTTTGGAATGGGCTCCAGAAAGGAAGGAAAAGAAAGTCAAATTTTGCACTACAAAACTATAGCACAGATGAAGTCCATTCTTTTGCCAAATACATGGCACCAAAAGACTTGCCATCAAAGCCTAATCAGTATAATTTAGAGCCATCAGAGCCTAACTACAAACTATGCAATAGCACGTTTATAGACATGTTAATAAGGTCAAACAGCAGTTCTCTTGGTCACTGATATAGATACTTCCAAGTACGTCCATCTAGCTGAAGCTCAGCACTATCACTAGGGCCAATTTGGGAGGTAAAACTGAAGCTTAATAGCTTAAAAAATTTACAGACAGCAGGAGGCCCAAGATAAAAGGACACATACCTTTAGCTCCGGTAATTCAATAACACAAGCACACTCCACAACATGCACTCCGACACGCTCTGCAAAAGCAACCAATGATGTAAATAGCACCAATTTTCAATAAGATAAAGAGAAGCTAGAAAATGAAACAGCCAAGGAGAAGAAAATCCTAAGGTTCTACTTGTTCTCCTCCTTAGAGTAATAGGTCCCCTTAATAGTTGAGCATAAAAATGACTGTGACCAAGTACAGCCACTCTTTAGCATATTATGGGACATAAAGGTCAAAATAAGCAAGATCTCAACCATCAAATATAAGTTCAATACCAAGTAGCCTGATGGCAGCACACAAGGTTCCACCAGTGGCAACAAGATCATCTATTATCAAAGCACGTTCTCCGGCTTGCACAGCACCAACATGCATCTCCATGATGTCTGTTCCATACTCCAAAGAATATTCTTCCGATATAACTTCCCCTAAGAAAACATAAAAATGTTCAATATTCAGTACAAATATCATTGCCCTTACTACTCTGCCTGAACTTGTTGGCAATTACTGAACTGAATGCAAGATTCAATATCTAACCACATTATCCAGAGAGTCATTAATGAAGTATTTAATAATGATAGACATTAACTAGAAATGGAAGGGGGAAGAATTTTGAGAATAGCAAGCCACTTACGGTAGAGCTGGGATTATAAGTAAATAATAATTGCGAATTGTGATTGGTTAAATGTAATCAAAGCTTCAGTGCTAATAAGAACTAAATGCAAGAAGTGTACAATTCATTACGAGAGAAATATGTAGCAGAATATATACCAGGCAGCTTATTAGGTTTCCTCATTGGAACAAACTTTGCTCCAATAGCCAATGCAATAGGTGGACCAAAAATGAATCCCCTTGCTTCAATACCTGCATTTTGCCATCAAAATCAACAATAAAATCACACACATCAAAAGAAAACACAACGAACGGTATTAACATAATGATTAAAAATAATAAACCAACATAATACTAAAATAGTGAATTCTGATCAGTTGCTAGATTCATCATATGGTCACTTCCTAGATTCTTGAACTCATGATTTTTAACCAAGCAGATCAAGTAATTTCCAATGGCATGTAAGTTCACGTGTTGAAAACAGATTGATATTCATTTGAGAGAAGAAATTACCTGCAACAACAGAGATTTCTTTCCCTCCGTACCTCTCAACAAACAAATCAATAGTATCACGAAATGCCTTGACATCAAGAAGCAGAGTTGTTATGTCTTGAAACAAAATCCCTGATCGATCGAAAAGGAAGAAGAAACTCATAAAGAATTCATAAAGGCAAAAGGCAACTAGTAGCAGAACTAAAGGAAGAAAAAAAACAAAGCAAAAAGCAGAGAAGAGCAAAGGGCAGTTCTTTTTACCTGGTTTGGGAAAGTCTGGGATGACGCGAATCGCAGAAGAAATTTTGGAAATCCGAGTGTCTTTTTCTTCTTGAGACGCCATTTGCTGTTGATTTGTCGCCGACTCACTCGCTGCTCAAACTCAACACCCGATCAGATACTTTGGATTTTGTTTTGCCAGAAGAACAGAAAAGACTTCCCAGTTGACACTACTCAGACTGACCAACCAGGAAAGCCTAAACATAAAAAATACTAGTACTAAATAAACAAATAAAGCAACCAATCGTAATCTTTTTTTTTTGTTTATTTTACCAGACTGCCCCTTAAATATCTTCTAACTATATCATTTTACGCTAATAGCCTTCAACAGACACTTGGTCTGTGACAGTGCCAGTTTAGTCGAGAGTAACAAAAGAGACAGACATAATTACCAGAGCAGAGCGGAGGAGGGAGTGTACGTCGGTAACTTTGAAAGCGAAGGACCGGTGGCTGGGAGGTAGAGGAAGGGACGATCCAGCGGCGGATTCCTTTGGGGAACACAGCGTTGAGAGGCGGAGTGGGTAGCGTTGACAATTGAGGAGAGATTGGGCTTGGAGAAGAGATAAGTAAAGATCTTTGCATCATTTTGTTTGCGCCAATGATGACTATATAATATAATACCAAAACAACAAACAATAAAACGGAAGCAGAGTCAGTCAAGCCGCCCGGGGGCTGGGAGAAACAAAAAGATCACGACTTTGGAATATCTTTTAACTCACTGAGAAAACATCGGCGTAAATTTTAGTAATTGTGGAGGGTATTTTGGTCTGTACATGAATATTGATGTCCGAAAACGGCAAAACGCTCTCACCAACCCAGACTATTAAAGCACTATCTTGGACCAACTCCCGGTCCTAGCCTCCTAGGTCACTGAATAAGGATCAAAGGTTAGAACTTGGACCTTAAACTTTATTCCTGCTTCCAATAACATCCACCCTCTCTCATATTACAGTAGGGACCGTTTGGTTGGGAGTTATGTAAGATAATTTCGGTTATTTAATCTTTGTTATCTTATACGCCCTTATTTGGTTGGAAGTAATGAGATAACTAAGATTATATCATATTACTGCCACGTCAGTATATAATCTCAAAATGAGGATATGTGATAACCTCCAAATTCTTAGGTAATGTAAGATAATCAGATTATCTTAAATTTTTTCCTAATTTACCTTCAGTATTTTACCCTTTTGGACCTTAATAATCTTATGTAATTGATAAATTATAATGTTTTTTTAAGTGTAATTTATCTTGATTAAGAAACATAATTAAACTTAACTTATATAATTACTAAATTAATAATTATATGTTAGTTCAATTAAACCAAAAGCATAATTTCTTTTTTATTAAAAGCATAATTAAACTTAACTTATATAATCATTAAATTAATTATACAATATTCTACTAAGTTTATTACTTAAATAATTTTTATGTTAGTCATGTTTAATTATTAAACTTAACAAAATTACAACAATTGTACAAAATATTGAACAAATAAGAAATAAGCTTAAGTGTTGTATTGAGGGCATTATAGTAAACTATCCATTTTAACAGAACATATACCCTCCACCCAAACAGGTTAATCTTATATTCCGGAAATCTTAACCAAACAAAAATTGTGCACATTCCGGAAATATGCACTAGGTTATGTTATAACCTAGTAATCACATAACTCTGGTAACCTTGAACTAAACGCCCCCTTAAGATTAAGGGGCTGTTTGATAAACTGTTAAAAATTTTTAAACCGTTGAAAATGAAAATTTTTAATATTTTTAAATTTTCAACATGTTTGATAACTTTTGTTAACTATTACTTAAAAGATTTTTTTCAACAAAAAAGTATTAAATTTAAAAAGTAGGTGGAGACCTCTTATCATTGAATGGTGGAAAAAGTAATGGTTTTAATTTAAAAATCTTTCCCTTTATACTAAATTACCTTTATTTTAGATATTAATGAATTTTAAAAATCTTTAACATTTATGGTTTTCAAACAATATATTTATATTCAGCAATTATTTATCAAACAATTTTTATATACAAATTCAGTACTTATAAAATTCAGTATTTAATTTTTCAACATTTAATTTTTTCAGTTTATCAAACAACATCTAAGTTAAGTACTAAATTAATTCGACCTTACCTCAGGCTACAGTACAAGATCAAACTCATTAGTAGCAAAAAAGTGGCTTAGATTAGAGTTGATAGATTATAGTTTGGGTTCTAGCCGAAAATGATTATAGTTTGGGTTAGTTGGTACTAGGTTGGGCCCGCAAGTTTGGGCCATTTCTCTAGATGGGCTTCGACAACGGAGACATGGACCAAATCAATTTCGGGTTGGGTATTTCAAATCACAGCCATGTGTATAGACCTGCACCTAACCAAATTTCATTAACTAAAAACGTGATCAAACTCCTCTTACATCATCCGAGAGTCGACCGATTAGGCCAACAAGACCTTCACGTCCGCTCTGATGTGGGTTGGTTGTCCAAAGGTTTAATACATAAAATGATTGTTGAATTTATATAAAATTGTCATTTAAATCTTCAAACTTTTATTTTGAAATTTTTGACTATCAAATTTTGATTTTTTAAATAATTTTACCTTTAATGCTGAAGTAACATAATATAAAAATAACACATATAATTTGAAAATTTCACGTATCAATTATTAATTTTGTCACATCAATTCTAAAGACTATATTGTCCAAAAAATCAAAATTCTATGATCGAAAAATTTAAAATAAAAGTTGGAGGGTTAAAAATAATAATTTTATATAAATTTGAGAATCATTTTGTGTATTAAACCTTTGTCAAAGTTAGACCAGACCTCATGGTAGTCCAAGGTGGCAAGGTCCGAGCCGACAGTAGAAGAGGCGTGAAAGATGACATTAACAACGTCGCAATCTTTCTTACGTGGGTGCTCTACAATACTACTACTAGTTTCAACTACAACGTAAACACACACTTGCGCTTGGTAAAAGATGGCGACAGTTTATGCCATCTTCCATTGAACACTTCCTCGTGGCATGTCACCTATTCAAAAGAAGTTACTACAAGCATCTGATGCTACAAAGTTCAAAGTAGGCATTAATTTTGCATAAAACGTAACGAGGTAGTTGTCTTCAACTTGAAAAGAAACTGAGAAAAAAATCACAAGAAACGATCGAAAGCTAAAAGCCCACATGTCTTTCATTTTCTTAACAAACTCTGCAGTGATGGTATGGATTAAAAGTTTGTGATAAGTTCAATGACTCTTAACTGACCACTTTTGGGATAAACCTAGAACGAGAAACCCATGTGTCTTGTTGTTTTTTGTAGTGAAAGTATAGCGTCTGTTTTGCAGCCAGATTTCGTAGGTGGGCTCACCGGAAATTGAACTAAAATAATACTAAGAGATATTCGATTATGTAAGCCATGATGTATTATTTCCCATGCTTATCCTATACTATGATTTTCTTCATGTTGTTGGACTAAATTATTATTTCCCTGTGAGTTTGTTTTGGCTTGTGGGAAACGAACTTGATTTGCTTGTGAGGGCATCGACTCAGTGTCTAGAGAGAGTGTGATTGTGCAATTAAAGTATAAAAAAACAGAGCCAAGTTGCCAAAAAAGAATGTGAGAATGAAGGTTTTGCAGTCCTCTCCTGGCCTTTAGCTACCCTCAAATGTCATCAGAATTTTGGTGCTTAGACGAAGGGATTCTCTTTTGCTTTTAATCGAAATCTATTGCTAAGACATTTCTTGTCATGGTTTGAAAAGAAACTTCTCGAATATTAAAGAATCTATGCAAAATTTCAACAAGAGTAACCCACAAATTCCTCTGTTTCGGTTCAAGGTGTGGTGTTTTTAAACCATTTAGCTTTTGCACATGGCCAATATAAATTAAGAAGTGACATTTTATATATTTACTCCACAATTATTGGAGGGAATCCATCGTAATGGAATTTAGAGCTCAGACCAAAGGCAAGAAAACGAAAGCTCAAAATGTCCCACGAGTAGCTTCTGTGAGTGTGTTAGTGACTGAGCAATATTTCAGAAACCTTTTTTTTGTCTAAGGCTGATAGAGTGGATCTGACATTCTGGAATCTAAAAGAATGCTTTTTGTTTTCAATTTTCTCTCTCTTTTTGGCCTTTTGTAATCTTTTCCTCTTCTTAGATTTCAGGGATGAACATTGATTTGTTTTTATTCGGATTTTGGACGGCTATTTTTCTGATTAAAGAATTGGGGGCCCAAAAGGGCATCCCACAGGCCACAGGCCACAGGCCGCAAACAATAGTCGGCGCGCGGTTGCTCGTGTGATTTTCCCGACGTTTCGCGTAACTTCCCACAGCTTTCTAGCGAGCCAATCAATCACCAGTTTATTTTCTTGATTAATTAACCGACATTCGTCAAATTTCTTGCAAAAAATGAAGCAAGCTGCGACATAGTACGAGCAAAACCAAAATTGTACTTGAGTCTTTTGGTGCTTATACGAGTTTGTAGTAATAATTCATTTGGTCTGATTAGTCATCTTTTTCATTTTAACTGTTAGTACTTGTCGAACATAATCCGCACCATATTATTCCTCTATGATTTTCTTCAAAAAAAAAAAATCTAAAAACTGTCAAATCTGCCCACGTATTCATCAATTCAGAGAACCCAAAGTCCCAAACATGCCCTTAACTAACATGTGAGTAAAATACATTTTCAGCTAGAAATACCACGTGAATCACAAGTCTGTAATATTTAGTGACCAGTTTAAATGTAGCAAACCCCAATTTGTTTTTACCGTTTATTAAAATCAAGATAAAATAAAATAAGGTTTCTTGCAAGAGTATACTATTGATCAATATCAACAGAGAAATTCAATGGGAAAATAATAATCTGGGTTGTTTTCCACTTCCACTAAATAGACAATTTAAATTGCTCATTAATCATCAAAACCGTGTGGGTCTTAAGACCCAAATATTCATTTCTATCTGTTCACATGACTGTTATAATGAGTTCAGTTTCATTCACACACTATATAGTAGCCTAAGGCTTGCTTTTAATTAATTTGATTTCGGAATCATCGGCTAAATTTGTAACAAAAATTTGCTGTCAGAATGAGTGGAAAGTGGTGGAGAGAGGAGCAGAAGAAGAAGAACCGAACCGAATCAAATCAAATCAAAAATCCTTTCTAATTCATCTCTCGTCCACGTGCATGAATGTATGAGAGACATCTTTCCGCCTTTTAAACTTTACCGACTTCACCGCCTTTAACTCCACAGTATTTTCCGCACAAAAAATTGAAGAAAATTCGTTCTTTTGGGCGTGATCTGGCAATTAGCTCACAGTAGTACTAATAATCAGTCCTTGAATCTTGGTGATAGCAAAAAAGTTGCAAGTTATAACCCCAAATTTAAGTCGATTCTACTGGGTGGAGCTGGAAATGAAAGTGAGTTGGCCCCCGAATGACAAGGAAACGTCTCGGCAGCATCTCTCGCCCTGCCGGGCTGCTTTGACAGAGGGGCTTGGGGTCCTCATATTGCACCGCGTTTTCGGTTCGACGAACTGTGTTCCTGTTGGGGTGTTGGTATTTGACTTGGAACTTGTCTTTCCTTATTCTTCCAAGTCTTTTCACTTAAATAAAAAGGAAGACTCGCACTCCCTTAAAAATAATAAAAGGAGCCCACCCCCACACAGTCTATTTCCTTCTTATTTCTTACTACTACTATTCTAAGATTCAATCTTCTTTGTTTGACCGACTCTAAGGAATCGCCTCTTAGCCACCAAGAAAACTCAACTAAACGTGCTCCACTCCCTTTCTCTCTCACCCTCATGCCAAATAACCAACTATTTGTCTATATTATAGTATGAACTTAGCTTTACCTTCTCACCACTTGTCACGCAACTTCCTTACCCTTCCCTCCCACTCCCCTTTAAAACTCCCCACCCCTCACTCACACTCTCTTCATACTCGAAAACACATTTTCTGTTTTCACTCTTCACTGAATTAAAAGCTTAGAAACCTCTCTCACATCTTTCTTCACTCGAGCTAACAAAAAGGACTGTTCTTTTTTTCTTCCTTGGGAGTTCTTCAGTGCTTGAATCAGATGGCCTTGGAAGCTCTTAACTCTCCAACCGCCGCCACGGCTCCTTTTCACTTTGAAGATAGCAACTTACACTGCCTGGAGTCTTTTACCAAGCGTAAGCGCTCGAAGCGACCACGTTTCGAAATCGTTCCCACTGAGGAAGAATACCTCGCTCTCTGCCTTATCATGCTAGCACGCGGTGGAGCAGGAGCGGCCTCTACCTCCACTTCCACCATCCCACGCCGCCACCGCTCTCCCACTCCACCCACCGCGCAACCACCAGCGCCGACCTCGACAACGCCTGAGCAAAAACTCAGCTACAAGTGCAGCGTTTGCAACAAGGCTTTTAACTCTTACCAGGCTTTGGGTGGCCACAAAGCCAGCCACCGTAAGCTTGCAGGCGGCAACGATGACCAGTCAACGTCTACAACCACCTCTGCCACAGCCGGTGGAACTACTTCAGCCGTGTCGAACCCAAGTGGCAGGTCCCACGAGTGTTCCATCTGCCACAAAAGCTTCCCAACAGGGCAGGCCTTGGGAGGCCACAAGCGATGCCACTATGAAGGTGGAGCAACCGGAAATAGCGCCAACGCAAGCGCTAGCGGCGTGACATCATCTGAAGGAGTGGGCTCCACCAATACCATGAGCCACATCAGCCAGAGGGACTTTGACCTGAACCTGCCGGCCCTGCCAGAATTCTCAACCGCTTTGTTTGTCTCCGGCGATGATGAAGTCGAAAGCCCACACCCTTCTAAGAAGCCACGGCTCATGACGCTGCCCAAGATTGAAGTCAACTAAATTTTTTTAGTTATGTGTAGGACTTAGTAAATTTTAGGCCAGATTCGATGTACTCTTTTTTGTTCTCTTTTATTGGTGAGACGATTTTTTTCTGTACATAGCACTTGAACTTGATCCAGTCTCAATTGCTAGTGTGTTAATTAATTTGTCAAATTCAATTCAATTAATTTAATTATTATTCCCCTCAATAATTAGTCTCATCTTCGGCCTCATTATTACTATTTGTTTAATCTTAATAGTCTTTTTCTCTAACATGCGCTTGGCTTAACGTGCGCAACAATGAGAGCATCCAGTTGCTGTTGGTGGTGGCTGGCAAAGGTTTTTGAAGTATTGGTTTAAAAGGCGCATGAAAGTGACGGTTATTTTTTTAACAGGTAGTTTGGTTCAGTTTAGTTACCCGGCGAAAGCCAGCTCCTACAAGTTACCGCCCACGAGGCCTGAGGGTTCATGCGCATGTAAGCATGTTGCATGCTTTATTGTTTTGCTGGCTTGGTTCTTAATTAGTTTGTACTAATTTAACTTATTTGGAGTTTTTGTTTGGGTTTTGGGGATGATGGATTGGTGACGATAAGGGGGATGTTTGGTTGTGGATAAGAAGATAGGCACTGTGGGGGGGAGTTTTCTGTTTTCATTTGGCAAGCCGTTTTCGTGTGGGGAAGTGATTAGGATGACAGTTGGCCTTTGCTTAAGAGAACTCCCTTTCTTCTTCTTCTTCTTCTTCTTCTTCTTCTTCTTCTTCTTCTTCTTTCTCATGTCATGCCGCCATTTGTCCACACAGCGTGTGAAATTGGGCTCAGTGCTGTCAGCCGCGTCATGAATGGTATAAACGTAGATCCGGCCGACATAGAGGAATGAACTTTTAAAATTGTTCCAAGGAAATTAGGCTGAGGACCGAGTTTGCTCGTTTTCTCAGTCTTCCATTTGCCTCTAATGGATAGTCTGGCTTAGCAAAATCAAGGAAAGTTCCAGGGAAAGAAAAAAAAAGGTACTCCTGATTTTCTCCACGTTGATGTTCTTCGTTAATTAATCATTTACATGTGCCATATAATGCAGGAACGTTAAAGAAATCAGCCAATGCGTCCCAAATTGTACCCACAATGGATTTTCTTTTTGCTTCTCGCAGCTATTTTCTTGGAAGCTCCCTTTCATAATTTTCTAACTAAAGCAAGTGTATGTACAATGCACATACGAATCTTCTTCAATATTAAATATTATGTTTTACTCTGTACACAAGATTCTGGCTTTGAATGTTACAAACAAACTACAACAGGAGGAACGGAAACGGGAAACCAAATTGAACTCCAACTTTTCCCCAGTTTTTACTTTTTACATGCAAATATTTGCGTTCACGTATGTAACTTTCAAGGAACCTTCTTCCCCAGAAGTACAAAAATACTTTTGGTTTTGTCTTAAGAGATCTTTTCCAATTCAAGCTACCACCAAACCTGCAGTCTGCAAGGGCAAAGGCACTGCCATTTGTGTTGTCCAAGTAACCCCGGCCCCAAGCAAATTACCACATCAGATCATTAGACCCTTTTGGCCAATCTCACATTAAAATGCTCAGATCTGTTTCTCATAAAGATAAGAGATACCTGATTAAGCTTTGGTGATTTGGTCCAGTATATTAATTGTTTAGTTTAGTTGGGTACGTAATCTTTGCCAATGCTGGAACAAAAACACCTAACTGAAGGGGATTTCTCTGAATTTGGTGAGTTGGCACGTGGCACATTCTCTTTCAGTTTTTCTTCTCTTCTGCTTCCTTCTTTCCCTTTTTTTTCCCCCTCCCCAAGCAAATGTTCCGCCACAACAACAAATTGAAATGAAATAGTACCATATATAAACAAAGATGCTGACTTTTAGCCTTAAAGTACGAAAGGTTACTCCTGGATCTAAGCCAACTCTACGCAAAAGTTGGGCTTTAAACCAAAAATAAGGAAATTTTTAATAAATTCCCTTTGCGTAAGAGAAGAGATGTTAATTTTGAATACACGGTCAGTCAGCATAAAGAAAAATTATAACAACCCAACCTACAAATCCCTCATTTCTTCTTCGAGTATATATATATAATCTATACTTTGGTGCATAATAATGTGAGTTATACAAAAAAAAAAAAAAAAGATGATTGGTTAAGTCAGCAGTCATCAAACCAATAATCACGTGACCTATTGTTATAATACTGAACTCTTAATTCCAATAATCAAAATTTAAACCCGAAGTCAACTGTCAACCAAAAAGTGTCTGAACTGGAAGGCAACTGTACAACCGCGTAGAAGAGAAGAGTCGTGCATTTTCCTGTCGCGAGTTATGCCTTTGCTTAATTAATGCTACTATATATATTACTAATAAAATGAAAATTTTTTTTTCTCACATTGGGAAAAGTCTTCTCAAACAAAGCATTAAGAACCACCCCATGATGTATCTATTTCTACCAAACGAGTTCTAAACAGTGTGGTAGCCCATATAGGCCCGCCTCTGATAGGGGCACTTGTGGCTGGCTGCCGTCTCATCCTCTTATATATATGGTAGCATTTCATAGTTGGTCAAATAACTAAGCTCACAAACTACTTACTACAATTAATTAAATCATATTTAATTAATATTCGATTTTGCTAACGGATGTATCCATAGTATTCTTTAAGGCTGGTTGGTTTTTTCATTTAAAAAAATTATTTTTTATTTAACTGAGTAAATAATTTTGAATTCAATAAAAAACGAAATATTAATTACATAAATTTTTTTATATTTAACACTTTAAATGATGTATGGATGGACTATTTAACGGTTTCCATTAATATTACTAGTTGGTTAGCAAACCGACTAAACCAAAAAGGGAATTGCTTTGACAAGGTCACATGGCTTCTTTAATCAGCTCGATTAATGAAAGCTCTACCAAATGTACTTCACCAATTTGAGCCAGCTTTGATTACATTGGGGTCACAACCCTGATGGTGGGTAGTATTAATTTTGTATGTACTAGAGTGCTTCATGTTACCATTTAGTCTGGCCTCATGAAATTTTCCATAATTAAGACGGTCCATAAAAGCATCAAAAGTTCAAAACAATTATTTAGTTCGATCGTAAGTATATATTGATTAATTATTCAAAAGATAATATTTGAATCTCTTTAATTTAAATATCACACGATAACATAATAGCGTATAACCGTTTCGACGAGGCATGCAAAAGGTCAGTTGTCTACGATCATCGACGGGATTTTACGGTCTTTGTGAGTATATTGAAGCACATAATACAACTTCTAGAAGTGCTGACCAACTCATGGATCGATATACTTAATAGTCTGATTTTTGAATAGTGCGATGATATGGTTTTAAAATTCCACCGAATTTGTTGTTAGTTTCCCAAAATTTTTAAGGAAAGCAAAAACCAAAAAAAAAAGAGGAAGTTATTTCTTGTGTTCAATCTTCAATGCCTAAATTTTCAAGTTTCAACTGCCAAAATGCCCAAGAAGCTTCTCTTCCTCTCCAAGTTCTCTGTATCCGAGTATTTGTTTGACCGTACGGAATGACTTGGATAGAACGTCGGCGTTCTAGTTTGGTGGCCAAATAAAGGGCCAACAATTAAAAAGGAGAAAAAAAATATCTCAAGTCAAACATTGACTCTGTTTGGCTGCAATTAGGAGTAGATGACAAAAAGTCATAAACTAATCTTTATCAAAGATAATTACTATAGTAATTATAAAGTCATCAGCAAAACTGTGGTCCTCCACGCTACAGCCTAGAAGCCTGAACCGAACGAAAGCATTTAGGCAAGTGGTTCAGCCCAACTACAACTCTATCTCTTCCTATATATATTTTGCCTTTATTTTTCATCGGTTGATACTAATCCATCAAAAGGGTTGGATAGTTGATCTGCGTCTGCTTCCTTGACGACTCGAAATTGGTCTACATTCAATGCAAGTTCACTTAAACTATATATATAGTATTCAACTTTACAACAAGTTCTTTCCCCCTAATTATGTTCAGTGTACTTCCAACTTTCAATAAAATAATATCAACGGATACTAAAAGGTGGCTTTTTTTGGTTAACTTGCATTCTTGAGTTTGACGTTTCAAGTGGAACTTGGGATTTAGATGTGTGGTACTCATTCGCAATACCTATACAGTGAACTCTTTGTACTACATAATTAACAAATAACAACATGGGGTCTATTTGTTTCAGTTTAAGTAGGTCTCGATTTTATGATCTTGCGTATACCATTGTTCCTGATGGGAGATTCATCCACTATATCTAGATATCAAATCAAACTCGGATTAATTAGAGCGAAACTTTGAATACCGAATGAAAAATAAAAAAAAATATATAATTAACAAATTGAATCCAAATGAAATGATGTACATTTCTCTAATTCAACTCTTTCTTTTTTTTAATGTTCTTGATGGGATTTAGTCGAAGATATCGAAGATTGCCTTGATGATAGATATATAGATCAAGAATCTTCACTCTGTTAACCCAGTTTCTCTTCTTCCAAGTGGAATCGAAGTGGGATTTGGGAGCATTCTTTTTCTGTTGACATGCTTGCCACCTGCTCTAATTTTGAGTGAAGCTTTGTGTGAAGCTGGACCACTCACTGGGCCAAGATGATCTCGAAGCAGACTGTAGATGAATAGTGAATATTTTGTTGCCCATAATATTGGATGGAATCAGATCATGGAGTGGGAAGATACGTGGCTTCCACATTAACCATAAAATAATTGCAATAGTATAAGACACATTAAAAGCTCAGAGATCCCAAATAATGGGTTAACTTTCTTTCTGCCTCGTTTATGACAATGAAGTAATCATCACAATGAGCATGAAAACGAGAAAGATTGGACGACATTATAAATGGTATGGGAAGATGGAAGACAAGACATAAGCTGGTGTTGTCTAAGCTAAAGCTGTTTTCATCCATTTTACTGTTTTTAAAGTACAAAGAACTCTCAGATCTTGCAGAAAGCACACGAGTCCTGATCCCTAGTCCCTAGGCGAAAAGAGTCCAAAAGAGAAAGAAACGCCCACCGTGGGGCTCGAACCCACGACCACAAGGTTAAGAGCCTTGCGCTCTACCGACTGAGCTAGACGGGCTTGGTTGGCCTTCCTAGACGCTGCAGATTTCATAAACGTGGGCTTGCTTTTTAACTCCCGGCACAAGAACATCAAGAAGCAGTGAAGCATAGACCAAGCCCAACTTTATGGCAGGCTTTGGGCCGCTACCTGCAGTTCTTACCTGGAGCACTCTGCGACGAGACACCCTCGGCCCCTTGTAATCTTGATCGATCTTTCATCTTGATTCATCACGAGACAAACTAATTCTTAGGAGGGTCCAGTTGAAGAAAAGAAAGGGTCTTTGTACCCCCATTGTACCAAAAAAAAAAAAAAAAGTGGCTCAGCTTGAAATTCTAATCATGTTCTACCTTGGGTAATCGCTGAAGTCTGGAACAAACATACGTAAGCTAATTCGCATTATCCATCTTAGTATAATCTAATGATGATATTATTCCAATATAACTACCGCATGGAATTCACTGGAAAGAAAAAGGCAATAAATAGTATCGCTATCGAAATGGAACAGGTTTCTTTAGTTTTCAAGCATCTGATCATTAAGACGCATGCTAATATATACATGGATAAATATATAATAAAAAAGAGGGAAATGGTTTTTCTTTTGCCATACAGGGCCAAGAAATTAGAACTGTAGGCTGATAATAAGCCAAGAAACAATGATGTCACCTTCATATGGAGACCACAAACTTCATTGTCCACCATTGAACTTGCTCAAAATAATATAAAGGAGACAATATTATTGTACCTGCACAAAAACGGGGGTTATTTTCTGTCCTGTAGAAGCTGAATGCCAGAAGTTTTCTTATGGCCTTTGATTAGACTGAGATCCACTTGTAATGATCATAAACTTTTGATGCTGACAAAGGAAAGTTACAGTTTTACACTCTTAGCAGCTTTCAGATATATAGGAGGGTGTGGAGTCTGGGGCTTTATCTGTGATATTTACAGAGCTACCGTCCAACTTGCTTAATGGTTGTGCTAGATGTATGAATCCTTTGTTTAAAAGATATATGTAGGTTTGAAAAGGAAGAAGCTTGTAACTTGACAGAACGTCTTGAGAGTATTAATTGATCTGTTTGTGTTACATATATGTGATAACAAATTAATTGGTCAATTGGTGCATTTATGCTCAACATTTAAGATTACATAATCGCGAAGTTCTCCTTTAATTCCGAGATGGTTAGAGGTTAAAATTCATATAAAAAATCTCGAATTCAAAATCTCTCACATAAGTATATAGAAGTCCTATTTTCTACCTCCTATGTAACATGAGCATAATGGTGAAATAATATTTATCATTTCTCAATATTGACCAACGCCCAAGGGTTTAGGTGTATAAAAAGCTTCTTATTCACTCATGATATTACATTAATTAATATATAACCAATAAACAATTCAACCTTCCAAAGAGCTTACACTTAATTTAGGCTTCAATCATTGAGTAGTTAAGTCATAAGATGATGTGGAAAAGAATATTCAGAACATCTTCTTAATTTGCAGTTGCATTATAAGTGGATTCACCTTTTATTTCAATAATAATAAATACTACACTACCCAAATGAATATTTTAATTACCTCAGGTCCCAATTAAAATTGAAGCAAAAACCAAATTCGCATACTCCCCCTAGCATGCTAACTAACGCTAATGAGACAAAAGTTTGATGTGCACCAGCTGATGGGAAATCGAAAGGGAATTGTCGGAGGAATATATAAAAAAAATTGTCATCAGCATCCAATCCTCAACACAGATGCTTTTAATTAACCAATTATTCTGTTGCTATATGCCACTGGAAGCGAGCTCCCAACAACAATAATCTCCCATCGGTTACAATCAAAATATACCCAGACAGAACACAAACATGGTTCTATAAACGTTGTTGAAACTAGCAAACTTTGTGCTGTGGTGGAGAGAACAGATAAAGAAAGTTAAACGTGTTCCAAAATAAGACCCGATTCAAGGCTCGAAGAGTAGTTCTCGTGGTGGAAGACAGATTTGAAAGTTATAAGACCTCAATCTATCTCTCTACATCAAATAAGAGAATTTAGACAGCTAGAAAAGGGTTGGATTGAGCCAAGGCTACAAGGAAACTATATATATTTTTGCTAGCCACCAACCATTAATATACATATGTTGGATTGCTATTTCGTGAATAATGCTAAAGCAGCAACTTTGCTGATAAGGATGGCAGGTTCCGTCCTGGACTCTGCATGTAATTTCAATCCCACGTCAAATTAAGATTCCCACTAATTATAATTAATACTACCAATTTCTCATCATTCAAAACCAACCTTGCTAGCGTCTTCTTTTCTCCTCATAAAGCATTCATTATATATCTTTTAACTTACTAATTACTTCTATCTTTTTATGTTTAGTGCCTCTCATATCTATTCAATTATCGTTCATCCTTGATTTCTTTTAATCTTTTGGTGAGATAGATTTATGAAAATGAAAGGCCTTATATAATTTATCTCCTCCCAATCTGCAAATTCATTTTTGCTATGCATTCAAGCATAACGAGACATCTCTCGATTAGAAGTAAAAAATTTTTTACTTGTTAGTATAAACGGGAAATTGTGCATACTCTAGAATTCGAGCAAAAGTTCATTTTTATCGTCAAAGATAAATAAATTAACCAATTGAATTAGTCTCTTGTTCGTGAATTTGTAAATGTGAGTATGTAGGGTACGATGACAAGCAGGTGGATAAGTTTAATTAGAGAGAATATTGTATAATTGAAAGGTTTGCCGGTGGGCAGTAGGTCAAGGATTGGGTTCGCAGTCTTCTAGTTTTGATGAATCGTACTAAAGGCAAGTACAAAAGGAAGATTGAAAAAAAATTTGGATGGACAAAACCGATCCAACGATCCACGTCAATCAAAAAGATGGAATCCAACGGTACACGTAAAAAACAAAGACACAGAAAAAAGGAGGCGGAAACACGGAGCCGCTCGTGCCCAGAGTTTGGAAGATATTCTCCACCCTCTCCCTCGAGTACCCCACCGCCCACGTACCTTATAAACCTAACCATGGTTAAAATTTAACCCAACCCTTTAATCATCACGTTAATTAATAAAGCCCGCTCTCTTCGTTGCTCCTGCCCTGCGTAGTTTTCAACTTCACTCTCTCTTTCTCACTCCCCTCCTTTACTCATTACTGCCCTTTGCTTGCTTGAAACCCAAGTAATCTCCGGTCAAAATATAAAGGATCAGAGTTTGATCTTACTTTTGTTTTTTATAATAGTTAAGATCGGATCAGACGGTGGTTGGTTGAGGAGAAGGAAAATGAGTTGCAACGGCTGCCGAGTACTCCGAAAGGGGTGCAGCGAGACATGCGTGTTACGGTCGAGCTTACGCTGGATTGAATCCCCCGAGTCCCAAGGCAACGCCACCTTGTTTCTCGCCAAGTTTTTTGGCCGTAGCGACCTCCTCTCTCTTATCTCCTCTGTCCCTGAACCCCAACGCCCCGGTAACTATTCGTAGAAATACTTGATTTTCTATTTACATTTCGGAATTCTTGTTTCCATTTTTATCGCTGTTTAAGATTTTTCTTTGCGGGGGGTTTTTTGTAGCTTTGTTTCAGTCGTTATTGTTTGAGGCATGTGGTCGTACCGTGAATCCGGTGAATGGAGCGGTTGGGCTGTTATCGAGCGGGAACTGGCATCTCTGTCAAGCGGCGGTGGACACCGTGCTTCAAGGCGGAGCTTTACGGCCAATCCCAGGGGTCTTAGCCGGAGCATGGACGCCGAGTTGTGACGAGTCATCGGATGGTTTCTGTGCCAACCCATGCAACTTCCAAAGCCGCTACGCTCAGTCCAAGCCTTTGATGACGATGGTCATGATGGAGAACCAGTCGGCTTCGGCGGCATCGGATCTCAGCCTGTCCTTGACCACTAAGTTTGGCGGAGGAAGACGTGGAACCGGAAGGCGATACGAAGAAGAGAGGAAGAGAGGCACAGCGGCGTCGTTTTACTCGGAGGAATCAGAGATCACCACTTTTGGAAGCAACGAAAAGGAAGGAAGCCAAGAGAGAAAGATTTTGAATCTCTTCGTTTGAGGAAAACAAGTTCCTTTCTTCAAAAAACGGTCTTTTTTGATAAGCCGGCGATGTAGTGAATAATCAAGAGATGATAATTTTACCCACGAAAAAAAAATCAAGAGATGATAATACTAGTAATAAACAGTAGAAAGTTTTCCATTTTCCAGTATTCCACTTTTTGCTATTTAATTTTACAATAATCTTTTTTTTTAACCAATAATTTTGTTTAGATTCGAATAAGCTGAGTCATTGGAAGAGGCGTAATTGCTGACACGTTTCATTGGTAGAATATTAATAAAAAATATAGAGAAAATGGGAATTATAAAACTCTTGTAGGACTTCCAATCTTCCTGAATTTTAATCTCTAAACATTTCTGTTTGAAATTGAACTGAAATTAAACTTGAGAAATAAAACTTTGAATTCAAATAATGAATGATAATTGACTCAATCACTATTCTTAATCTTTAATTGAGTTGGGGAAGGTTAAGTATTAATGTGTATTCACTATACTCACGTTGTAGACATTCTATAGTCATTGATTTGTTTTTTTCTTTTGAGGAAAATGAGTGATCATTTTCTTTAAATAAATAATAACATATGGGATGCCTACTCTTTTGCGTATAACTTCACTGTCAATAAGAAAATGATTGGCCAAATGTTGCCGAAAGAGGATGAAAAGCTAAAAATTCTCTCATCACCTTCAACCTAGAGTTGATTAGGGAAGGGAAGGTGAGGTCTGGTCATGCATCAACCTTTATTTTGAGAACTTGAAGCAGTTGGGGTGAGATATAAAAAGGGCTAACTTAATTAATATTATTATTACCTTTTTAAGAGGGTTAAAGCCTTAATGGAGGGCTTCAATTTTTTTCGTAATATGCTTTTGCTTGCCTAAACCTCACTTTCACTTAAAGAATAATTATAAGATTATACGAGGAGAAGCTAGGAGGCTAGCTAGGTTTAGCATCTCTTAATTACAATTGAGAAAATATACCAAGTTTCAAGCAATGAAGCAAAGCAGGTGAGACTCAGATGAACTCAGCTGATTCTTCTCGACTATCTCTTTGGTCTCTCATGCAAAAAGATAAGCAAGCATATATCTGAAAGAAAGGGAAGGAAGAAAAAAACAAAACTGGTAGAAAGGAGGAGAAGGAAAGGGAAGTGGGACCCCAAGATTTAGATTTTGTAAAGCAGATTAGAGAAAAAAAAATGGTGCGGTGCACGTCAGGGCTGCCCCGCCTCCTTCGACTCCCAGAGTCCTCCTCCATTGGAAGTGGGTTCCACGGCATCACCCATTTTTCTTTCTTCACAAAAGCTCTCATTGATAGGAAAGGGACTCGATTAAGAAAAAAAAATATATAAAAAGAAAAAGGCGAGCCTTTGGGCTGTTTTTGTTTGTTCCGTTGCATTTGCATCGCTTCGCCTCGCCGCGTCCGTTAGCATATGCTGTGGGGTCCCACTTGGCATGATTTTCCTTTTAATCCTCACTGATCGGTCACTCACTCACTCACATTGGATATATATGGCTCCCACTCAAACTAACATCGCTAAAAAATGTGGCTTTAAAAGCATTTCCCATCACCGTGTCAAAACTCAATACGAAGTTGACGGATTCCTTCTTTGCTTGGAACATTACAGCTTACAAGAGTGAAGAGAGAAAATAGAGATATACTAATTATTAAAATAAATCTTTTCATCAGTGTTGCATAATATTCCTTTAATCATGTGTCAAAATACCTTTCTTCTTGTGTCTTCTGGTTGTTTGGGAGCTGGGAATATATGAAAGTTAAATTAAGCGGATAATTATTGTGACCAAAGGAGAAAAAAGAAAGACAGAAAGAAAGAAAGAAAACCATCGTCATGGGCTGTTACCCACAAGTTCAGTTTCTTATATTTTTGGACTTGTTGCTACTTCGTCAAATTTGTTTTGAAGTTATAAGCTTGACGAAGGAACGATGGGCGTGAGATGAACGGAAAAGGGAAAATAAAATAAGACAAAAAAAGTCATCCTTTTTTGCCTATAAAAAACGGATATAATGATCAATGAACACTTGTATTTATAACAAAAACATTACAAAGCAAACATTTAGCATTAATTTCTAAAATTTCAGTCGGGGCAATTGCCCCCACTAACTTATGTACATCACTCACTCTCATTTTTTTGTAAAACTCAATCAATGATTGAACACTTTTCTTATTACCTTTAGCACCATAAATTCGGATCAAATCGAAGAGGGGTTTGATGTCATGTTAGTATTTGAGAAAGAGCAGTTGAAATCGCATGATGATCTTTACAATTGTGTCGTCAAGCTGGAAGGCAAGCGGTCCAGTTGTAAAATGTGTGTTCTTAGGCTACATTCCTTCACCTGATCATTAGAACAGATAGGTTTAAAACAAGTTATTCAGGTCAAATTCCTCCAACAAAACGAAACGAGTAAAGATATTTACCTGCATGGCTGCAATTGCTGACAAAAGTTCGTTGCACTGATCAAGTAACGCATACTCATTTGCACTTAAATTTCTTAGTTCTACTGCCAAAGGGTTAACTTGAGCAACCTATCAACCAAAATAAAAGGAAAGAATCAAAATTTAGTGCAAGCATAAAGATTAAAGAACACTGATAAAATCTGCCTTCAAAGCCAACCTTAGATAACATTATTATAGAGGAAGGTCCATTGCCATTAAACTCGAGTGAGTTATAAAGTATAGTTTATCACTGTCATCCACAATTCAAATGATAACACACAATTGGATCAATCCATATCACTTTTAATACTGTTTGCACGGATTGCGCAAACACGCCACTGAAACTACCATCAAATCAATTTGATCAGAAGTTGTAGTTGCTTCAAGAACTTCAGACGTCCACCCGTTTGTGGATCATAAGGAACTTTACAGCAGCCAGTGTCTAAACCTATAACAATCTAGTTGAATCAAAAGATCACAAGGGTTGAGCCAGACAAGAAGCTTTAAGTCTTAAGCTTGTACCAAAGGTCAACCTTAGACATTGCAGTATGCATTCCGGTGTGAAAACTGTTAGTTCAAAATTCAAATCAATTGCTGGTTCCTCTAGTCAAGTAAGAAAACATTGTGTAGAGTTCAAACAGGGTAAGAGGAGAATATACAATACAAGTATGGATGGTTATTCTCGTTTCACTAGGGGTAAACTAATCAGACAACATGCTTAGGAACCAAACTAAAGGCTATTTGACTCAATTTAGGTATTTATACAAATGGAGAGTCATGAAATCATTATACTTCTTTCTATCATAAGCTAATCTTCCAATGCTATTATCATTAGCCGTAAGAAAAGCTGTATAGGCGAACCATTTTAAGCACAGGGCATAACACCCCAAAAATAAACAAAAGCAAATTAATTAATAAATAAATGAGTACTCAACCTTCAGATCTTTGGCCTAGGAAAGAACCTTCAGACAGGTAGTAATACTGTACCATTACATTAATGATTAATTTTTGCAGGTTGAAGCTTCTCTAAAACTAGTACTTAGGACAAGAAAAAGTTTCCCATGTTTCTCACTAAACATTAAACATATGGACAACAGAAATTCAAAGGTTGCACATAAAAAAAGAAAGTGGAGGGAGAGTGAAGAGGGAAAGAAAATGAAAGAAGTACCTTTGATAACAATGAGCATATGGAGGATGCCATTGCCTGCATCACATCTACGGCTGAACTAAGAGCATTCTTTAACTTTGGGACATCAGCCTGTAAAAATAAGAGGCATGGAAGATGTTTCTTTTAAGACCCAGACAAGATAATGCTTTGCAACTGAGATGCCACAGTTTTAAAGAATTTAGCAAAATCTGGGAGAAAGAACTTACTCTAGCCCCACTGACAACTGGAAGGCGAAGCGTGCTAGCCATCAAAGCTTCAGTAGCCCCAGACAAAGAACTGCAATAATCATTGTCCATGACAGCCCATTCATCCAAAAACATCATCTGCACTCATCAATTGCAAACAAAAGCATCGTTTAGTAGTCAATAGATGAAAAGGCATTGTATTACACAAACTGACACACGCAAGAAATGACATCTACAGATGACAAGAAAATAAATTTCAGGTTTCTTAAGATAAAAGCAGCAGTCTTTGGTGAGTCTACTATATTCATGAGGTTAGACATTCAAGTTCCAATATGTACAAAATTAATAAGCAAGAGAGGAAAGTGGAATGGGGAAGAGAAGCAGCCAGAGAGATAGAGCTAGACAGAGAGATCTAAACTTTGAAATGCAATGAAGGAAGTAGACAACTAAAATTAGTGATGATCGAGTTAAGCTCATAAATTTTATGACAAAACATCTGAAAACAACCCAAAGATAAATAATCAAGTCAACAAGAAACAAAGCCACATTGGATAGATGGTTCTTACTTGCCCCTTAAGGATGGAAATCAACTTCAAGTTTTGCCTCAGCAACTGTAACTCAGTTCTTTTCGCTCTAACAGATTCTCGCAGTTTTGAGGTAGTTAACCATGCATTATATAGACTTTTCTGATATAGAAAACATGGGAGGAAAAACTTCTGTTAGATTTTACCTAACTAAAATGAAGATATAATACATAAATGCAAGTAACCAGAAAAACAATAAGAAAGTTCAAAATGAAGTCTTTTAAACAAACAAAGACTAAAACAACATAATTAAAATGAATGTTAATTGCAACTCTTCTTTGCCCAGTTCCACTGTTTCTTCTTTCTCAAACAGCAACAAGTCATCAACCATTGCTGTTTCTAAGGCACATATACTCTGCAACATCTATTTGGATCTAATTTATCAATTGTTCCCAATACAGAGAATGTCCTCTTTACTCACTCCTCAAAGCAAGAAGATGAGAAACAAATGAGCCACCCTCTTTCTTTTAACTTCCAATCTTAATTTGACGATCTCCTCAACTGAGTCTCTATCACAGAGCCTCTGTGTTGAGTGTGAGGGAAAAGTCTTTATACACAAAGCAGGCCTGCAGTCATTTTTTGTCTCATAATATCATTAAGTTCCCCCTTTCATTCTACTCAAATATCCTTTTACACAGCTGAAACAAGCATCTCTAACAGAAAGCTGTTTATAAGGTGGAAGAAAAACTTGTTCACGAGAAAATTCAAAACTGTAAACACCAAACACAGTTATCCAGCTCTTCACCAATACTTCAGCTTCTTTCCCCTTAACATGACCAATCTTCCGCACCAAAACACTCTCACAGAATGCTTGCACATGATAACAGAACCGCTTATATACCAATCATACCAAAGTGCCAAGCCCTAAATAGAAGTGGCCTAGAGAGTTCTATTTCTACAAAAAACGTCACTCTTCTATGTCTTTAACATAAAATGAAATTCACCTAACAATTTTGTTTGCAGGGGTTCTTGAACAAATCACAAAAGTTCCGAAAATTCCAGCCTTACAAGCAAGATAAATCACAAACAGACAGGCTAGATTCACAAATATTAATCAAAACACGAATCTGTGATAATTTACTTGGCATTCCCTTCCATTACAAAGTAAATATTAGCCATGGGATAACACTTGACACTTCAAAACTGATGGTATGAAACGTTTACAGCTGTTACTTAAGGGTGATTTCCTATCAAAGTTGTAATAGCCAGGCATTCAAAAATTGACATCATACAGGATACATCAACCAAATATCATGTCAAAGGCAATCATAGAAAAATTCTAAGTCAATTCTTAGAGACATACCTCTGCATTAGACCTCTGGGAAGACAGAGCAGCATCTGCCCTAGCATTAACAAAACGCCATTGCAACAACCTGTTATGAAGTAGCCTCAACAAATGTGCATCGGAAACTTTGTTCTCCCCAAACTTACCCATCTTAATTACATCACCAGCAAAGCTCAAAATCGATGGTGTATTTACTGAATTACTACCCAACCCATTCCTCACCCTAGAGGGGCTCATTCCCCTCAAAGGAGAGGAAGTTGAGGACGCCACAAGCTTACTTGGGGATGCAGGCCGAACCGGGGATAACTGTCCTCTACTGTTCACTACTCCTTTCGGAGATGACAGAGGACTATCAATTCCAAACTTCTCTGGTGCGCTTGGCTTAGACGGGGCTGTAAGTTTCTTAGAAACCGGCGAGCCAGGGTCGGAGCGGCGTAACCGATTATTAGTCTCTTGCCAGAACCGAGCAGGAACCGTTATCCCCCGGGACCCACGCCTGACGTCTCCATTACCGTTACAAGTACTTTCTACAGCTCCCGAAGTACTACCGGAAGAAACACTTTCAGTATCAGAAACCGCAAGATCACATTGAGCCTCACATCCAACAGCTTTAACGCCCGTTAAATCTCTGTTGTCTATCATGGAATTTTGTAGTGCTCTAACTACATTGGCGTTACCAGATCCATTTAACCTCTTCCTCTCGTCCGTGCAATCCATGCTTCTACTCATCGAATTTGGTTGCCTTAACCTCGCCGGCCACCTCTCCGTCTTTGAATTCTCCGTTTGATCTGTTCCCCTACCCGGAGTAGTTGTTGCCGACGTTGGCTTCCGCCTCTCCGGCGTGCCTTTTCTTGTCGCTGTTGGAGATGGAGCTGGTTTAGCTTTGCTAAACTGATAGGAAAACGACTCTCCCTGAAACGAAACCGATAAGCTTCTCGTCGAAGTAAACAGCAACTTCTGAGCTGCGGATAATTCGCCGTTGTTGCTGTGGTTCCCGTTACTGGTCCTCAAATCCACAGAACTATTAGGCCGCGGCGTTCCTACCTGTCTCCTTTCCACTGATTGCGACCGCTTGGTAGCCGACGGAGTCGCGTGCGCTGGCGTCATAGCGGCAGTGGCATGAGAAGTCCTCGAAACGAACGGAGACGGACAGCGCTTGGTGGAAGCCCCGGAAGAAGACGAGGATGACGTGGAGGAATTGGAGGATGAGGATGACGTGGATAAATAACGAGAAGTGACTTCACGGAACTTTTGACGGCGCGGAGGGATGGCATTGTCAGGGTCAGAAGGCAATAAGGGCGGCCGTGGGGGGTTTTGGTGTGGCCCTCCCCCGTGGTGTTTGGGATTTACCGTCGCGGAGACTGCAGCTACCATTTGCGTGCCCTTACAAAATCAATTCCAATTCTAACTGAGTCTTTAATCTCTCACTCTCCTACAAACCCTAACCGTTTCTATTAAAAACCCCGGAAATTTCACTTCCAAAAATTAAAAAGAAAAAATCAAAGTTAATTAAATTTCCCGTGCTTAACAGAGTTTATCCTTTTTAGTGGGAATGGCTGCAAAAGGAAAGAAAAAAGAGAGCATAAAAATGACCGTTGCTGCCGGCGAGAGCGTGAGGGGAAAAGCGAGCGAGAGAGAGAGAGAGAGAGGGAGGAGTGAGTGTGAGCAGTGAGAGGGTTGCTGTTTAGACGAGAATTGAGAGCATAACGGTCGTACTCGTACTAGGCTTTTTTTTTTTTCTGTTTTTGTTCTAGAGACTAAAGAAAACCAAAAAAACTATTTAATTTTAATAAAGAATTTTTAACTATTTTTCAAAATTGGAGAAGATGATCGTACTCGCGGGGATTTATGGAGGATAGGAACTCGCGTAATGGAGTGGCAACGTGTGTTGGTAAGGGTAATAACGGAAAAGAAAGCACACGTGGAGGCGAGTTTTGCGGGGAGTAAATTTGCACGCTACATAGCGGCGATATTTCTTGGGAGGAAAAGAGGGGAAAAGAAAGGAAAGCAAACTAGCAAAGCAAAGAGGGGGAGGAAGGACCGAAGGAGCAGTGAAACAGTGAAATGAAATCCTCTCAGAGAGACGTTACGCTTACGCTAACGACGCCCGAATTTAAATTTCATTTCGGGACAGAAATTATGAAGGGAGCAAAAATAGCCGTTTAAAAATCCAGTGGAAAATGGGGACAAGCAACGACTTTACTAAAGTCCATTACTATGATTCTATGAACATTGACCTTTCCTTTTTTAATTAGGAGTACTATTTTCCAGCCAATCCAAAAATGAAAATTATGAGACCAAGCTTACTTCATGTATACGAGAAAAATAAATCATCTATATTGTCTTTACTGCCGACCTTCATACATATTATAGATCGTAGATGTTGAATTATTAGAACGAAAATGTGTATTAGGGTACTTTAGCTATAACTGTATTTTTGAGGCGTAAGAAGAAATTTGGCCGGGAAAATTTATTTGGAGCTGCAATTATGAAAAGCAGAGGGAAGGAAGCTTTTGGCTGTTAGAATGAATGCAATGGGGGACAAGGTAATCATGCTATTCTAGCAAATTCGATTAAATAGGTGGATTAGAGTAAATTTATAATATAAGACCTAATTAAACAATAATTAATCACACCGTAGTATTTAGTTCAAGTGGTTGATAGATGTTCTTTTCGGTGATGAGCTCTCGTGTTAGTTTTATTATTATTATTTTTATAAATCACCGTTATTTGGTTGTTATATTGAATTCTCGTTAATTTGGAGTCGAGTTACTCATATTTCAAATGGGGAGAAAAGTTTTCTCATATTAGTATTATTAGTTTGTCGGTATATTTATTTGTCTAAAAATTTCTTTTTTTGAAGGAATTTGTCTAATAATTTCTAAATAAATTTATATACTTATATGAGATTTATCTAATTGTAATGAACTTTCGTAATATCTAATAATTTACTTTATCTCAACTTTCATTTAATTTTAATTATTCATAGACCGTTAAAAGGATAATAGGATACAGATATAGGTGGTTATAAAAAAAATATAATTTAAGATGCTAAATTAACTAGACTGTAATGTATACATAAAATATTACATAGATCCTTCAAATGTTGAGCCAGTATCTAGTACTACAAGAAAGAAAAGCTTTCTTTACTCAAATGCCTGCATTATTATATTTGGGGTGTATCTATTGATTAGCACTATATAAAAATAAAGGAAAAATTGGTATTGGTGGACAAATGTCACCTCCCATTGGTTGTCTTTTTTTTACTTTGTTTTCTTTTATAATTTTTAATTTTATAATTCTTTTTGTTGTTTTCTTTTCTTCTTTCTTTTTTTTATTTTTAGTTTAATTTTACTTTTAATTTATTCTTGAAGTAATATTTTTCTTTTTAAATGGGCCTAGAAAAACGGGTTATTTTTTTATAAAAAAAAGCTTTAAGAGAATTCTTTTCCATTTTTATATTATATATATATCATATTAAAATTTATTTATTATTAAAAATTTACTATTATTTGATATATATATAATTTTTATTTATTGATTAATTAATTTTTTTCAACTTATATATATATATAATATATTTGATATAATATATTTTATTTATTCGTTGATTAACTATATTTTATTTTATTTTTATTTTTTTAACAAATAATTAAGTCATAAATTTTTTGTCATTCGATTTTAGAAACAATTATAATTACCCTCTTGAAACATTTTAAAAATTTATAAATAAAAAATGTGTTTGACACATATAATAAGGTGAAATAATATAAAAAGCTTATAAAATTTTAAATATGACTTCAAATTTTATTAAATTTAGATTCAAAAATTAAAAAAAATTAAGCCTGGGACGAAACCCGGGCAACTTCTAGTAAGTATAAAGCTAGAGTCCTAGGAATATGAGCATGGGTGATGAGCCGAACTGCCGAAGACCAAATGATTAAAATAAAAGTGAGTTATTTGCGTCACCATTAGGCATTAACCAAAGCCTAACGAACCTTTTAAGTACTTGTAAAGCAGAGAAAGCGACAACTATCCACCTTTGAGTTGGTCTAACGCCTCCCCCTTACTTTACACCTTGATTCCCAATTTCATACTCATTGTCTTATCAATATCCGATTAATTACCATATCAAAAACCAAATCTTCTTCTACCTCAAATCTTTTTTTTTTTCCATCTATAAACCCTTTCGATATTTGTCGATCACATCGAACTCCTGAGTAATTCAAAATTAGGTTGCGTTGAACCTCTGAAGGGTAGAAGCCCTCCCAGCCTCACTAAAATCTTCTACTATTAGCTTAATTATGGTATAATCTTCATCTTTATTATGTTCCTCTAGCTATAAATTATGACAATAAATCAACAATGCAAAAGTGGGCAATTCTTTCTTTTCCTTCCCACGCTTTTACACTAAGGCAACATTTCCTTTTTGAATCTTAATTAATCTTAATATATAAACTTAATATATTTGTTAATTATCCACATGAATTGGTTTTTAATTTTTTGACATAGTGGGAAAGAGATGGTTGACAAAGCTAATAATTGGTTTTCTGTCCTTAATCTACTCCTAAGCAACCCTTTGGCCAATTTCCCACGCCTGGTTTGGCCTTTGCTTAGAAATTATTCATTGTTATTTTTGGCGATTTTCTTCCTTAATTGTTTTCCAAGATGGTAGCAGTCAATTAATGAAGTTAGAGCTGAACCAGTGATCAGTTCACATAAGGACGATTAAATCTCGTAACCAAAGACCAAAACGCATTTAGGCAATGAAACTAATATCTTTGTGGTCCAAAAAGTTCTGTTGTGCTATGTATCACTCAAAGAATCTGTTACGAAAGAGAAAAAAAAGAAGATTGATTCGAAGAACCTAACACAAACAGAGCAAAATTTGTCAGAGTTCTACAAAACCAGAATCACATTTTCTAGACACTTAACGCATGTGCTTCCATGCTTTCCACTAAACTTCCCACCAACGGACCACCCTTCCCCCCCAACAAAAGCACTTTTCCTTCTTTGACACTCAATTTCCTATATATCTCTCTTCTGTAACGTTACTGTCTCGAAGAAATTATGAATTATTCCATTATTCAAAATCTTATCTACCAAAAGCATCATCTGTTTTCTGCTTCTTCTTTTTTTTTTTGTTAATGAAATAATCCATTGTTTTAAGCATGTTTATTCCATAAAATATTTCGTTTTAATTAGTCACGTCAGAGAAATTTTTCATTAAGTAATGGGGGAGTAATGAAATATGATGAGGATCGACGAAATTCCTTTATCAAAACATTACTCATGAGAAGCAATCATTCTTCCAATAAGAAAGAGATGCTTGAAAAATTAAAATTATATGTTAAGTTAATGAAAAACTAAGCTAGAAAATTGTCCTTCCTTGGAAGTGTTCTCAAGTGTCCTGACCATGATTACTGTTCGATTGCTTATTAGGTTATTGCTAAATATCTATGCAAGAAGAAGAGATCGACCGACCAAAGGCTCAAAAATGTTAGCCCCCACTTCCCAGCCTAAAGATGAAGCAAAAACTAATAGTTTATCATTAGCCAAAAGCTAGCATCTCTTTCTAGGATGCTCCGTCCCATACTGTCTGCATTTGTCCTTGTCGTCGTCTAATCTTCCCTACTTTCCTCACTGCTCTAGCTGACTATCTCCCCATCAGTCCCACACCGGCCTCTACTTTCTCTGGATAATTTGCAGGGTTTAAAGCTTTATGGTGTTAGACTGCTTGGCAGGACTTTCATTTTTAGGGCGGTGAAGATACATTCTCTAAAAGATTCAAAGATGTATCAAAAGTTTTGCATTGTGAATCATGCATGTGTATTAACCCCACAAAGAAGGGAGAAGAAAAAGAAAAAGGTAATTAAACCAAATGGATAACAATGGCAGATCAGTTCTCCACTTTCCTGTTTGGAATAAGAAGTGGGTCCAGTTTTAATGAGGGGGAATATAAAAAATGAACTCGAATATTCATTACAAAACCAGCGAGTAATGTCTGTGTGACTGTGTCTGTTGGCATGATATCATATGGTCTTTTAACATTTGCTTAATGAGGGTATTGCTTGTAGCACAAGTAGATGAGTTGCTTGTTGCCCACTGAAGAAATGGATGTTTTTTGTGGACACACATGAAAACCCAGCCTGTGATAGGAATCCTATTGGATTGAAAACCATAATTAATAATGAAAGTAACTCAGCTGGTTTTCTCTCCATGATTTGACATGGTAAGGGAAAATCCAACAAAAGAGAGATTTACAGTTCCTCCAGGACTACCATAAAGCCTGATTAAGTTTCCAGATATGAACATAAACATAATAGCTAGATAATGAATCAAGGTTGTTTGGTTTCAAATCAGAGTGCTCTGGAGGGTAATTGCACCAAACAGGCTGGGATGGGGAGTCTATCCATGTGATGAGTTGTCAATTTGGAAAATGACCGACTAGGACGGCATATGGGTAGAGTTTAATCTCTTTGGTCAGAAGCTGACCAAATAACTATAGGCAGCTCCAGAGATGACAGTCAGTTAAAATTGAAACTTATTTATTAACAAATGATGATTAGTAGGAGATGGAAAACGTCGTGCCTTGAGCATCACTTCATCTCATAATTGGAGTTAAAGTAACTAATCCTGATTAGGTAATGTTTAAAACTCAAGCACATATACATATTAGCTAGAGATAAATGATTTTTCTATGGCCCCATTGCTTTGGGCGATTATGATATCTACTTTGCACTTTGCATAAACCCAGAAAAAGAAGAAAAAAGAGAACGTGTTATAGCTAGCTATGGAAGGGACTGATTAAATGAAAGCAGTAGCTTTTGCAACTCTTTATCATGACTTTCTGTGTTCGGTGTTCCATTAATCTGTTAGGGGAGAAAAGAGGCTGGCACTAGGCAAGAAGTTTTTTTTCACTTTGTCAGATGTTGGTTGATGGGTCAAAGTGTTTCACTTTGGAGATAAAGGATTGGATGATTGAAAGAAAATTCATAAAAATGGTGATGAAAACTAACTTGAAGAAGAAGAAATGTGAGTATTTCTGTGTGTTATTATAGTCAATGGGTTGGTGGTAATATAGACAAATTCCACTTCGGTTGTGATTTGGACATCCTCCCTTTGTATCTTTTAACTGAAACCACTATTCCCGGTTAGCTTTATTCTGTGCAAGCAGGTCCACCATGTTTAGCACCATGATTATTTCTATCCATGTTTTTGGCTTGTTTTCTGCTGGTTGCCTGGTAGCTCACCTCCACAAACCATATTCAGGGCATGCTGGAAGTAATGTATCTTAGTCAAGATCATGTTGCCCCATAAAAAGTCAGATAGCCTCCTTAGCCTCTTACTTGCACATGCAAAGAACATTGTAGTGGGTGAAAGACTTAAAGGTTTCGTGGAGCATGGCCTCATGGGGGTTTCAAGTTATTCTGAACGTATGATTGCTGGACTGAAAGGGAGGTATATCTAGGAAACATTAACTGGATCGCAAATGCAAAGTAAAACGTGGAATGGCTAGTCAAAGTTCAGTAGTATCAAATGGACTATAGGTGCCTGCCTCTGCCTGTAGGTGAAATTCATAGATTTTATTTAGTGTGAATCAAAATGAGATAAAGCGAAGAAGATTTTCATAGTTTTCCTGGTTTTAAGTGAAAATTCTCTGTCATCAATTTGCAGATAGAGCTCAAAGTTCAGTGTACATAGTTCAGTTCTTTTAACTTGGAGATACTTGCTCTGGATCTTTTTATTACCAAAACTGAAACTTCTGTACTATATGATAGAGTTGTTAAGAGCTGAAACTCAATGTTCTCTCTAACGTTGCCAGAAGGGTTCACCTTAGCAGATCAGAGAAGGAAAAATTTGGGAAAAGATAAGGGAAAAAAGAACGAAAAGAAAAGTTCTGCATAATAAATATGGGGCCACGATAGGATTTATTTTTGCTAGAAATGTCCTGATTTGCTTTTAATAGTCTCCTTGCAAATGACTGCCTTCTGAATGATTCTTTGGGTGATGAAATCTAATTAAATATGCAAAAAAAAAAGGTAAAAAGGAAAGTGACATCAATCAAGTCAGGTAGTAGTACTAAAAACTAACATGGGTTCATGATTTTATGCAATGATTGCATTGAATATTTTAGTTACTACTGCTACTTAGCATGAATTGGATCAAGTATCGTTTAAGTAGTACTATTTTGTCAGGGGACATTCTTCTGAGTTCAAGCCAATTCATATAATCTGGGAAGCCAAGGAGCAGATTTTCTCCTGAAAGAGTTTCTCAGGGTCATTCAGAGTAAAACAGAGCGAAAGTTTTCGTTTTTGTTGGTAAAAAAGTACTTTGAAGTACAAAGTGGCACATTCTAGTAATAACCTTGGTAATTTTACTGAGTCATAATTTATGAAACCAGACAAAACGTACAAGGAGGAGGGTGGGGGGGGCTTTCAATTGAGAGAAGAAATGACTAATGAGCATTCTTTTGTCTTCATGATGGGTTTTTGATGCAGCAAATAGACAATATTTCATTTTCAAAGCCATGCTAACAGAGTCTCGTTAGTGCAAATCCAATCTCTATCCACTGACCGGAAGTGAGCAAGAGACATACAAGTAGCACAGATGTCAAATTCAAGATGATTATTATGGTTGTTGTCGTTTGATAAGTAGGAAAATTTCAACTCATATTTTGAGAGATCAATTTTCATCAAGTTTTGTTTGACCAATCACCAAACCTACCTGTATAATCATTGATTTTGTGCAAACTGGGGCATAAGTCAGCAGCTGTTAAACTCTTTTTACTGTTTTCTGTTGTAAAGAGTGGACAGAATGAGAACTTAGAGAGCATAAAAATAAGCTAATTATTTCTTAAAATAAGGTCAACACTTCATTCACACACAAACATAAGCTGCATACATAGGCAACTTCAAGTTATTGTCTGGATAGGATACAGAAAACAGGCTGCAGGTTAAAATATCACATACAGATTACGTAACGCTAATTCTTCAGATCATATCTGGTACTGAGAAATGACTTGTAGACGATCAAGTGGAACCACCACTCTTGGGATGACCAGGAGGTGAAGGTTTTGGTATGTATGGAATAAGAGGACTTCCATGTTCTATGGGACCAGGTTTTATAGATGCCTTTGAGCTTGGAACTGGATCAATGGGATGGTAATCGTCTAGATCGACATTACCCTTCCTTCCGTTGCTAGGATTGTAGCCATTTCCCTACAATTTTAGAGGAGAAAATGACTCAAAATCCAATACAAAATCGGTTCTAAAGTAGATTTTCCCCATGTAAAGTGTACCTTCAGCTTCCTTCCTGTTAAACTTGTAGCATCGCCATCTTCGGAGAACTCCATTCCTGGAATGGCACAGAAGAAGCTTACCGCTATTATCATATTGATTCCTACAATGATAACTAGCCCCTGCTATTTAACAAGCTTCTGCTATTTAAGATTTACCAATTCACTGGATTAATTTCAGCAAGAATATTTGATTTTCATGAATTGTTTTGACATGCAAGGTGCAATTTAAACTCTAGCATTATTGGCTTGATTTAATATGTGCCAAAAACTAAGTTGATCAAATAGTCCAGAATGATGGAATTATTGGAAGCCACCAGAAGTTTCCAATAAATAATTGACTGAACGCTCCCCGTAGCCAACAAAGTAAAGAATGAGACAAACAACAAGTTTCTCCAGGCAAAATTACCAAAAACAACTACACAGTCCTGAAAACTAGCAAGAGTGGGAGATGATAACACAGCTTGAGAATAAAGAATTGAGACAGTTAACCGAAATAGTAAGCATACAACAATATTTTAACACAAAATAAGATGTGATGAGATCACTTTCTTGTAGTACTAGTAAATAGCAACAAGCCATGTGCTCGTGCGTTGCATCTGAAGCTGTCAAAGAGAGTCTTTAGTTAGAACACTCAAGATTCAATCACCAAGATCGGTACTTAAAAATCAAACCCTGACTCATCTTAAATTAATTCTGAAATCCAATCTGCACAATGAAAGAAACTATCTGAAATTCAAGTCAAAGTTAGGCGTAATATTAATAAATTCTAAAATTTATCTAATATTTAAAGTTGCATGCAAAATAGTTAGCTAAACTACAGAGGTGAATACCGATTCTGCCAAGGTTAAGAAACCATGCATTCTGCCATAACACAATTGCTAATGCAGCATTAATCCGTATTCCAGTTTTGAACAAACACCCAGGAATTTTGAGGACAAATGAACCATCTGAAGACCAATTTTATTAAACTGAAAGAAAAGAAGTTAAACATTTACCAGGAATGGAGGTGCTGATGGAGAAGGTAAACAAAAGCAAAGCTGCCCCGCCCACAAAGAAGAAAACCCAAATCCCAGGAACCTTCATAGTGTCAATGATATTGCCAGAAGACGGTTTCCACTCAAGTCTCAAACAATGAGTAAGACAAGACCTCTCGAGCACTCGTTATATATAAACTATGCAACAACTTATCCCATGAATATTTTCTTCCCACCAATATATTTATCAAAAGAAAGAAACTTGGAATCCCAGCTTTCGTCACCCCAGATTTGGTAAAACTTCAAGAGTCGACCCAGAAAATCCGTGGGGATAAGGAGATGAAGTAGGGTAGGGTGACTACCACTAGCAACTATTGTCTAGTGCCGAAGAACAGCCCATGCCTTTAAACTTATAGAGATAAAGAAAATAATTTTAAATAAATATAGTATTTAAAAAACTTTAATGAGAGTAAGTGAATAATAAAAGAAAAGCATGTGAATTTCATTGCCTCTACTCTCTCATGCCTGTGGGGATGCAGAAAAGGAAGTAATTGCCATTGTTTTTGCAGGAGTAGGGAACAGTGTTTGCAGTGAGGAATCAATGAATGAATAGACTTTTATTGCGGGGAAAAGCAAAGAGATGTGTGCTGGAATGCGAGCCGTTGGGGCACGTTTATGAGCCATGGAAGCCTTTACCATTTGTTTTCTGCCAACTGCTTTGCACTTTGTTTTTATTACACCGTTTGCTTTCTCTCCTCCTCGGACAGAGATTCTTGTTTCTTGGATTCTTCATCGATAGTGTACCCAAACAAATTGCAGGGTATATGATGGGTGGTGTAGCTCATATGGTTGAGCGCTCGCTTCGCATGCGAGAGGCCCAGATTTTGAACCAGGCCAGGACTCAATAGAGGAATAGTGACCAGGCAGCCCGGCCCATCCCATCCCTTCCTAGCCTTAGTTTTGATCTTTTATATAGTCAACCCTTGGATGTTTGGAATCGGAACAAAAAGAGGTCGGTTACGGACTTGGAGATGAGGCCCATGGAAAGATTTGATCTCAATGACCACAGCTTTTAAATCCATTTGGCAGAAAAGATGGGCTTATAGTCCATAATCTTTTTCGTTTGAATGGTGTTTGAGTTTCAATCCAGAGAGCAGAATGAACTTTGAATTATCAATTGTTGTGGATTTAATCGCGCTTGAATTCAGAGTTTATTTTATTTGAATTTGAAATTGAAACAAAAAAAATTGGTTGAGTTGATAAAACTTTGAAACTCTACGTGAAATGTTTGAGATTTGAATCGTGTTAATGGTCCTTATTGATGAGTGATCAGTAAGCATCATTGTCGGCCCTCAAAAGCTTGTGACATACCTGACTTGGATTGAAACAGCCTCCACTCTCACCTAAATTATTTTCTACAAAAAAAAATTGAAATTGAAACCGAAAGGGCAAAAGAAAGGAAACAATTTGAAAAAAGAATCGCAAGCTTTCACGTCATCGCCTTTATGGTTTGGAGGCCTTTAGCTTTCAGATCACAACTGAGTCCAACCTAAACAATTTAATTTTTGATGGGTTTGAAATGAATCATTTTGTTTTTGCTCAAATGAGGGATGCATCATATAGATATAAGCCACGACAACATGCACCCGCAACGATCAAAATCAAAATGATTTAGACCTTTCACCAAGTCAATTTAATTTGAAAAACAGAAAATGATAGCGACTCATTCCCTAAAATTTTGAAGGGAAAAACCTCATATCATATGGCCGGGGAGCCTTTGCGCATCACAGAAGCCATTATCAAATGACATCAGATGCAACGATATTCGTTGTCCAATCAATAGATATCATTCATATTGAAATACGATATATGATCAAATTATAAGGAGAATCATCTCATAAGTGTCCAACATGAACCAAAATGCCAAAAGCATTTTCACACTAAAACTCAGATTTCTTGTAGATTCATCATGTCCTTCTCCTACTTCCGCACAGAGATGCTCGAGAAAGTGGCTAAGAAAAGAAAGGACATGATCAAAAACGGCTAAGAGATTGCTCAGAAGTTGATAGATAAGATAGAGTAGCTACCTCATACCATATATATATATATATATATATATATATGCATATATAAAAGCATAGACATGACAGCAAGTCTTCAAAGATACCAAAAACACATATACAGACATATTTAGCTCATTACATGGTACATAGTAGAAATAGATAGAGAATCGAGATAGGAAGTGATGGAACACATTCACTTGGGAGGCAGCTGATATATACAGATAGCTGACATGAAAAGGGAAGAAGGGGAATCTGACAAACCAACCCCTTCTTTCTCCTCGTTTCTTTTATTGTGGTTGGACGGAAATCCCTATCGAACCTCTCTAACCATGGGGATGGGATGTGAACTGAAGCCTGAGTAAGAAAAGGGGCACACATGTTCAGAAGCTGCGGCAAAGAAATGGAGCACGCCTCGCCCATTCAAAGCAATTAGACAATGGCCTCTTTTTGCATCTTCTTGGGGATCGACCAACTTCTACTTCGTTTCTCCTCAGCATCTCCCACATCACATGCACATCTTCGTACTCACATGATCTTACATCCTTTCGCAGCTTCAATAGCCCTGTTCATTCCCAGGAAAACAATGACTAAGAAGTCAGTCTCATATCCAAGGAATTCTCTGCATTTTCAGAAAATCCCATTGCTTGCAGATGTTTAAGTAACATCTAAAATCTAAATCTTATGTCTTTGACATGGTTCTCGGTAGAGTATCAAGGCTAGCACTTTAAATACTTAATCAAAATTCAAAGCAGAGGAGATGGATCTATCATCAAAGCCAGCAACTTTTACAAGCTTGCCCCCCTTTCTTGTTAAGTTCAACATTAGCAAACAAGTCCCCCAGGCACAACAAACCCAAAACAATGCCATTGTCCCTAATTCAATGCTTATTCCTACCTTAGCTTTTAGGGCAAAAAGCAAAAGAATCATAATTTCATTTTTAAAAAAGAAAAAAAAAAAGAAGAAAAAACACAGATTTCAAACAAAAGTAGCTGATCGCATGTTAACAAAGACAAGGGAATCTTTCTTAACGAGTGTTTTTCTTTAGTACTGCAAAAGCCGTAATTTAGGATTGCCATTTGCCACCGACAGCTTCAATGATTGCTACCGAGTGAAGTACATAATATTCCTTAATTATTCTTAACAATCCAATTATTCAATAATAAACCTATTAAAAAATTACACATGCCACAGAAAAAGAAAAAGAGATAATCTTCGGCAAAATGATCCGATAAGTGAAATCTTGAGAATGTGGACGAGAATTCTACGATCGTGCGGTTCGCAAACATCTCCATTGAGACAAAATAAGTTAACTTAGGCAAAAAAAAAAAAACTTTTCTTGATCACAAACGGAAATCCATATAATATAATCAAATCGGCGACGAACGAACAGACTGTCAAAAGTAGAGACTTTACCGGTTTTACGAATGCCGAGGCGCGTGGCGACATTGGTCCAAACTCTGCGCATTGGAATCGTCATTCTCTGAAAGAACTGCATTTCTACCAATGAATCTCTCCCAACGGAAACTTCTTCTTCTCGTCCAGATGAGAGGAGAGAGAGTCCTTCGAGAGACGAAAAAGAAAAAAAAGGAGGAGAGGATTTCAAATTCCCTGCAACCAAATTCACCAAAAAAGAAATAAGGATCCGAGATTAAGATATGGAATTTGAAAGCAAGAAGTCTAAAGCGGATTAGAGGAAGAGTAACTAACTTTAGCTCAGACCTCTCTTCTTTCTCTTTCGTCCTCTCTTCGTTTCTACCCTGTCTTCTGTTTTTTATTCTCCTTTCCTCTCTCCCCTAGAGAATGCCTGAGCTCTTCCTGCTCTGTATTTTAATCACTCTCTAAGGAAAACGACAACGTGCGAGAAGATGACGCCACCACGCCTTCGTACGATGCCACGTGTCGCTTCCAACCCGTGTTTGGCTCCAATGCCACTGTTGCATTCGAACGCGACGGCAAATCACGTTACTAAATGACGTGGTGGTGCTTTCTTTCTCCCACGCGGAGGTTTACAATTGGTTACTTATTTCTCGTATCGTACAGCCACGTGAGGATATAATGTTACGGGACCCGCGGTGGTTTTTAGGCTTTTTAGCGGGAGGCTTTTGGCCCACGCTTTTGCCGATGCGCGTGGCCAATTTTTATCAAGTCAGACCCCACACAAAGCAGTCGCGTGGCTTTGACCGCAAGGTTCAGAGAGGGGGCGAATCGAGAATTTAAAGGAAGGCAGGCCACGTCAGAGGGTGTATGTGATGAACGATTGAGTCACGTGTCGTTCGAACAATGGTTTGTCGGAGGCCCGGGACACGTGGTGCTGTTTAATGGAAAGTCTACGTTTCGGCCTTCGAGGACCCTCAGGAGTTGGAGAGCAGAAAATATCTGCATGTACTTGAAACTCTTGACAGCATTTTTTTAAATCGAGGTTTTCCGCCTTTTCTGAACCCAAATTTTAAATCTATGCTCAGTTTTTTTTGTCTTTTACAGTCTGTTCGTTGTTAGGATACGTTTGGTTTGATTGGGGATATCTTTTATGTCATGTAAAAATATGTATCATATTAAGTTATATATTTTCAGTTTGGTTTCTTTGATAATAGTGTCAGAGTCATGTGATTACCATAGAGGTGGTAATATAGGTGGGAATGTGAATACCACCTTCCTCTTAGGTTATGTTACATACCTACCCTTTTGACTTCAATCTTCTTATTTTACCTTCACTTATTTCTCATTATACCAACAAATAATGGTATTCTTTTTTAGTTTAAATAATATTTATAATTAAACCAAAAACCATTGGTAATTTTAATTGAAGGAATTTTAGATTATTTGTATCTTTATATATTTGTCAGTTATAAATCTTATTTATCAAATTATTATTTTTATTGATAATTTTTTGATTTTGTTAATATTTACTTTTTGTTATTGAATTTGTTTAACAATTTCAAAATGTGTTAATTTAGTTAGAATACAAGTTTAGAAAGCTTTTTATATAAGTGAGGGCAAATTAATAAAATAGTTATTTATATATGTCACATTCCCATACCAACCAAACATGATAATCTAAGATGTCCATCTCTCCCACTAAACACAAAATGCACACATTACTAGGACATCACATTACTAGGTAATGTGGTGGTAATCTTATGTCCACAAGTAATGTAACATCACCCCAACCAAACACACCCTTAGTTCTTAATTGGGCCTAAGAACAAGATGGAGATATTTACATTAAGGAAATTGCCAACACCGTTAAGCAACTAATTTTTGTTTAATGATTATATTATTTTAAATGCTCTTCATTTATTTTACACTTTTATTATTATTTAAAGATAATAATACTCTTAATTAAGTTTAGTTCCAAATTTATAAAGTTTAGTCTCAAATTTATAAAATTTAGCTCCAAATAAAAAAATAACTTTAAAGGTAAGTTTTAATATTTAAAATATGTTATTATATGGTTTTATAAAAAAATTTAATAAATTTGTAAAAATTTAGTCTTAAATTGATAAAATTTAGTCTTAAATAAATATTTAAGGGTAATTTTGTCATATAACTTTTTTCTGATAGCAATCATTATAATTTTAAAATTCAATACTATTTTTTAACTTTATTAATTAAGTTTAACCGGTGCGTATAGATACGGATTAAGCAAACCTTTACATTAACTACCTTTCATTTTTCATCAGAATAAAAGTGGAGATGTGAACATGAAAGTTCAGTCTCTTTCTCTCCAGAATCACGTTCAAAATATCATTTTCCTTTTGTTTTGGTCACTTGTCAGTATTTGATTAGGTTGTTTTATTCGGGAATCTTTTTCTACTCTCCTCAATTATTATGATTTGATGTTTAAAACGCATGCTGTTGATAGGTTTGATTTGGCCCTGTGACCCCCCCGTGCGTTCCTCTCTTTCAACCTATCAAAATTAGTTACATCCACAAACACGGAACCAAACTAACCAACGTGACAATTAACCGATTCGAGCTCAACAACATAAATATCTATTTAGTCCACATTCCACCTACTTAAATGTTGGACCCAGCAATCATGGATCAACAATATGGAGGGAAAATATGGAGATTAAATTACCAAATAATATGTTCCTTTGTAGCAATAGAATACAGAAATATCTAATTAAGCCAAAACAAGAAAAATGATTGACAATCTGCCATGAAATAGTTTAATAAAAGTATAACACGATCCATGAATCGGAATGCTCAAACAGCAGAGTTGCCTCTACAAGTCTAAGTCCGCATAACTAACAAGGAAAAGGCATGGTTGCCTGGCCTGCAGCTCAAGAACTTATACCTCAAGACTTGCAAGTCAGAACCCTTACTAATCGATGGTTACTTTCTTTAAGCTTGCCATGTATGTTAAATAAATAGTCCATATGTAGGCACATGAACTGTTCATTAAAGGCTGCCAAAGTTATTAGAAAGGTATTAGGTATAGCAATTGAATATGGAAAAGTAACCAAGTCAAAACAAGGATTTCATTAACTGAGGGGAAAAGTTAATCAAAGTACACACAAAGATACCTGGAGATGAACAGGTATGAACTTGTATGTAACAAAATCACAGACTGGCCAGAACATAGCACCATTTATCAATGTTGGGAGAAGGTCACGCTTCAATCTAGCCACAATCTCTTCACCGCTTTCAACTGAGTTTGGAACCACAATAAGAAGTCAGAGAGCAATGTTTCACTAAACCAGGACACCAATAGAAGACAACCTGAAACTTAGTTATATACAGTAAGTACAAGTAGGAACCAAGGCCCTCATCTTGGGAAAGAGTCCTATGGCTATGGTAGAACTAAGCTGCCATGCTACATTTTCAGAGGCTGGATTCAACTACTGAAGCCAGCCAATACGAAAAATATACAAGAACCAGGTCCCATTAGAAAAGCAATCAAATGAAGGGTTTCAAAGCCAGGCAACCTCACAGAGCATGCAAGTAGCTAAAAGGGAAACAATAGCGACCTAAGAATGCCTAAAAGGTTCCAGTGACACCATTCATACAAGAAGAGGTCTCAGGGTGTTCAGTTGAACAGAGTCCAAGAACTAATGATGGTTAGATACATATGCCATGTGGCATGCTGAATTTCATAAAAACCATAATAAGGCCCACCTAAGTGAGATATTGAGAACGTAGTTTGATAGAAAGTCCTAAGCAGAGCACTGATAAGACGCTTCTTTTCCCTATGTGAAACAGGGGGCAAAATATCCCGTACCTTGTAGAGCCGCATTGTAGGAGAAGAAAACACTGGTGCTCGCAGGTCCATAGACAGCCTGCCCCAGAAACATTTTCTTGATGGTTGTCACCATATCCCGTTTAGGCAAAGCTTTTGACAATAAGTTAAACCAAAGATGCTGTGATGGCCCCAAGAGAAGCAACCCATAACTAGCCATCCTTAATGTTCTTATTGAGTCATAACCAGAAGATTCTGATGTAATCATCTAACAAACATGTTATTGTAAACATGTGAGAAGGACATGTGATTATGGAAAATCACCAGATAAAACAAGAGTAATAAAGCATTATAGAAATGCAAATATAAACGCCAGTTTCACAAAAAATATTACTACCATATTTGGAAAAGTTAATTGTATGCTCAAGCATAAAGATACAGCACACAATTGTCTCTTAACTTAAGAAAGACTTTCACAAGAAGTAATAATTTAACAAACAAAAAGGAATTGTTGCACAGCCATTCTTGCCCCATAAGAAGAGTAAATGCAAACACCTAACTAGAATTTAAAAGAACAAGGCCACGAATGTTTCAAGTACTCTGACATTACTTCATTGAGACTGAATACTCTTTCCATCAAAGGCAACCAAATAGTTTACGAGTTTAAGCAAAAACAAAAACCAAGGAACTGCACCTCCACAAACCTTCAAGTAAATGGGAGAATTGGAACATGTGAAAGTGATCTCCTTTTCTTTGATATCAAGCTTTAGCTATTACAATTCCTAGATACGAACTGTTGAAGGAATATATTACATTGCCTGGCAATTATGTAAAAAATTTGGACTTTTTTGGCAAAATTGACAATTTTGAAACCATTTAATGTGGTTTAAAGAAAAAAAGGGATTTACCTGGGAAGTAAAATCAGAAGCAGCAAAGATAATCGAAGTTGTAATAGCTTTTGTAAGAAGCGGTTGGGATTCGAGCTTCCCTAAATACCAGCCCAAAAGCCCCCCCTTCGACGACGATGACGACGTGCAAAATGAACGCCGAGGAGGACAAACTTTAAAGCCCGCGAGTTTGCAAGGGGAAGGAAAAAGCCTCCATCTTTGACCCGTAAGAAAATAGTCAGCGGAGAATTTGCCATGGAGGAGCAAATGGCTATCGGAGGAGAATCGAAGGAAGCAGCGTTTGCTCAAGCTTTTAAAAGTGTTGCCGCCGCTGCCCATTTCTTGAACGCGCGCTTCAACCGAGGGGATAACGGTTTAGACCGATGTCGTAATCTAGAAGGGAAAAAAAAAAAGATAGGCCCATTGGCCAATATTTAGAATGGGCTTGGACCCATTAGTAAACCGGGTCAATCGTCGATCCAAAATTAGCCTATTAATCTGTGCCTATAAAATGCTAGGAACCACAGCCTTGAACGTTTTTCCTGCTTTCTCGATCCGCTGTAAAATCTACTCTCTCTCTCTCTCTCTCTCTTCTCGTCTGAAATTTTCCATTTTTAAGTTTTTATTTCTTTCTTCTCAATTAGTTTTTTTTTTTTCAATGTTGTTTACCATTTCTGTAAATATTTTTTTGAATTTGATAAGCTGAAGGATTTCCAGTCACCTGCCGGTGAGGCAGAGGAGGCGACAGTAGGTTGCAGAATAAGTTTTTCATGGACCCTTCCATAGTAAAGCTCCTTGAAGAAGATGAGGTGTTTCATTTTTTTTTTTGAAATTTCTTTCTTTTTGGTTCTTTTCTCTGCAATATCTATGGAGTTCGCATGATTGAAGATTATTATAGTTCTGTTTTCCTATTTGGTTGAAAAATATTAACAGGACGAGTCTATGCATTCTGGAGCTGACGTGGAGGCTTTCCAGGCCGCCTTGAATCGAGATATTGAAGGAGATGCCTCCACTTCTCAGCCGTCTGATTCAAATGCAGGTATTATCTTTTTTCTTCTGGAATTTGATTTCCAATATTCAAGAGGAAGAAAGTAGATTTGCTTTTAAAAATAGTAGCTGTGGAATGAAATTCAGTAAATTTGTTTATTGATAGTGTAAAATATCTTAATTGAGTGTCATGAGATTTGTTTTATTTTTTGTTCCAAGTGTTATGATTTATCTGGGAAAGTTATGGATGATTGTTATGTGACTTATGTCTACGGTTTAAACATACAGCAATTTTGTCTCAAGGAAGCAATCCAGCTTCCAGCCAGTCACTTGCACAATGGCCAACCGTGGGGCAAGATGGAAACACCAACTTCCAAAATCCACAAGCTCTTCAAAGTGCACAGCAACAACAGCAGGCTTCATCTGAAATGGAGCAAAAGCAGCTGGGAGCTGTTGTTACTGGGAGTCCGCAACAAGTAAAACAGCCAAACGATATTCCCCAAGAACTTAATCGTCTACTGCCACAACAAAAACAACCCCAAGATGAACGGCAACAAGGAGTAGCTGAACGAGCTTCTGCTCAGGTTCCTCAAACTGCTGGGGTTCAAACAACGGAAAAAAGTCCTATCCCATCACGTGAACCTGAGAGAAATAATCAAGATAGTGATTCACAATATATGAAATTACAGAAAATGAGTAATCAGCAGGCTAGTGGGACGGAGCAGCCAAGTAATCCTGTCAATCGAGGAAAACAAGTTCCCTTTGCTGTTTTGTTGCCTGCTTTACTGCCCCAACTTGATAAAGACAGAGCCATGCAGCTTCATACCCTATATGGTAAACTAAAGGTTAGTTTCTGATATCAACCCTTTTGCTCCAGTTATCACTCTTGTTTAGTGATAGTCTGATAGATACAATAAACTGGATGGATTTTCTTTGGCTTTTGCCTCATTTTCTTATTTTGCTATTTTCTAGAAAAATGAAATTGCAAAAGACGGATTTGTCCGACACATGAGAGATATTGTAGGAGACCAGATGCTGAGGTTGGCAGTTAACAAGTTACAATTGCAGGTTAGCACAAATGTCATATATATATATATATATTAGAGTGAAAGTTGATGCTTTAGTTTATTGCATGTTTATTTCCAGATCAAACTAAAATTCAGATCCATACTTGCAGATGAGTTCCAACCAATTCCCATTACAGTCCCAGGCTGCAGCACGACAGAATAGTCCAAGAATGCCATCCGTTGGTGTTAGTGCTGGTGCCAGTGCCACACAGTTTGCTGGTCAACATTCATTGGCTCAGCTGCACCAAAAAGGCCCTAACTCTCTTGCCAATCCATCTCAAGTCCCCTCTCCAGCAGTTCCCATGCTGACAAATTCAAGTTACCCATCTATTGAAAACAATGCTCAAAAATCTCAAGAGATGGATCGCCCACCCGAGTCTCGCTTTGGAGTGCTAGGAAACCAAATTTCTTCCTCCAGTCCAACCACCGCGAATCAAGAAAGAGACCGCTCTTCAATTCCGGCACAAGGACTTAACAAGCAGCAGCAGCAACATTTGAATTTCCCACAAACTTCTTTTTCTATGTATGGGAGTGGTAATTATCACCCATATTCTGGGCCAAGTGTCAATACTTCAGGATCTTCTCTAAAGCCACAACCTCACGATTCACAAATGAGGCAAATTGCACAGCATCAAAGCATGGGATCAAATCCTGTAGGAGGATCAACCCCGGCCATGAGCACGATTGGTGGGCCTAAGTTGGAGAGGCAAAACTCTGCTAATGACCCAAATAGATTGCAGGGTGGTTCTCTTTCTCACTTTTCAAACAGTTCAGTTCCTTGGCAAGCATCATCAAGTAAGGAGATGAATCCAGGCCCTTTATCATCAGTAACTTATTCAAAACAGGAAGCTGTTGATCAGGGTCCTGAGCAGCAGCACAAACCTCTTTTGTCTGGATCCCACTCCCAGGGATTGCCTACTGCACTGAGTGAACAAGGAAATGCAGTTACAACTACTTCGAAGGATGAGCCTTTAGAGAAGCAGTCTCCTAGAATTGGCTTCTCTACGCCTGCCAGTTTTGTGCATCCTAATTCAATTACTGCTTCCTTGATGAAACAAATGGATTCTACTGCCCCGGTAATCTCATCTTATTGTATGTTTTCACATTGTGATATGATATGGAAATTCATGAATTAAATATATGCCATCTTTGGAGTGATGCTTTCATATATGCATTAATCATATGCCATCTTCGGGGTGACTCTTCTTCTATTTGTTGTGAAGAGCGTATTGATATACACATGAATAATAGATGTAACCAAATTGATGTCAGGCTCAGGATTGTCCAACTTGTTTACTTTTTTCTAGTGCAAGTTAATGGATCATGTGCTTTCTTGCTGACTAGTTAAATAAAGCTCTTTAGTTGTTCTGACTTTTGATAAGAGAGTATTTCTAGATCAAGCAAATTTCTCGTTCCTTTAGTCCTAGTAGTTGAGTAGCATGGTAATCTATCGATAGTTTTGGGTGTTTCTGGGGTTTCTTAATAATATTCTTTTTTTGCTCTAACTGGCTTTGTTTTTGTCCTTTGCTTCTTATTATTGCCTCAGCTAAGTAATTGGGGCTTTTAAACCTTCTTTTTTTTGGGGGGGGGGGGGGGGGGGGGGTTAATCTTAGGTCTTTTTCTCATCTCTCATGGTTTTAGTTTTAGGCATCTGAACCTAAGTTGAAAAGATAGTATGCGTGAATTGTGTCGCAGCACATCAGCGTGATAGTTAAAAAAGTTAGTTTTTATTTAGTTTTCCTTTAGGATTGCTGGGCTATCAAGTTTTTTTATGTTATTTAGGATTTCTTGTTCATTAAGTCTTTTTTTCTTTTTAAATTAGGAAAACCTTTCCTACTAGGATTAGGATTTATATTTAACTAGTATTAATAGGCATACAACCAATAAGTTGTATTCTTTTTTCATAATTTCATAATATATTCGAGAGGTTCTTTAACCCAAATTATCTTTCTATTCTAGCGCTAATTCCAATGTGCCTATTTATATTCTTTTTTTTGTCCACTATTTATATTCTTTATAAATCCAAATTTGTTTGTTTTTCTCTCTCTACTGCTACAGTGCAGCCGATGTGTTCACAGAATAGGGGAAATTCAATATAATTAGTAACTTGCTTCGCTCTAGCTCTGCCCCTGCCTAAATATTCCAGTATTATTTTCCCTAAACTCGAGCTCCTTGTAGGTCGTCAAGCTAATTTGAATCAAATGCTAATTATCTACTTCTAGCCCGCCTCCATATATATCTTTCTAAAATCTGTCCTACATTGAAACATTTTATTATATATGGTACCATTCTTGAATTTAATTTAGTGTCTCTTCAGTTCACATATTTGAAATCTGTAGGTGCATTACATGCTTATGACTTCTTGCTGGCTTCTAACTGTTTCCATTTCTTTTTGTATGTATCAGTTGGGCTCTCGGAATCCATCTCTCCCCTCTCCTGCTGGGGGGAATACAAGAACTCCTCAAAAAAAGGCTTCTGTTGGTCAGAAGAAACCACTAGAAACTGTTGGTTCATCACCACCACCGTCAAGGTTAACTAAAATCTTTCTGTTGCATGATAGCTTGGAATGATTATCAAGGATCAGTTATCAATTATTTGATTCCTTCTAAATATTAATCGTTACTTAGATCATTTTTACATATATTCAATCGGATTTGCTACAGTAAGAAGCAAAAAGTATCCGGAGCCTTTTCGGATCAGAGCATTGAGCAACTCAATGATGTCACTGCTGTCAGTGGAGTCAATCTCAGGGTATGATTTTTATGGTCATGTCTTGCCTATATTTAAATTATTATATGTGGTTATCTAAAGAAATATAAGCCTAAAAAGAGATGTCACATCCTTTCGGGGTTCTTCCATCAAATAGGAAGAGGAGGAGCAACTATTTTCTGGCCCCAAGGATGACAGTCGAGTTTCAGAAGCATCTAGAAGGGTTGTGCAAGAGGAGGAAGAAAGACTAATTTTGCAGAAAACTCCTTTGCAGAAGAAATTGGCTGAAATCAGTTAATACTCTTTATACCTCCCTGGTTTTAAGTTCATCAGCTTTGTACATGTGTCATTCTGTTTTCCAATATAAGCAACATCTTTCTCATGGATTCACATCTTGTTTTCTGAGTCTTCTTGCAGTGGCCAAAAGTGGTTTGAAGAATATAAGTAATGATGTTGAACGATGTTTGTCCCTGGTGAGATGCTAGCTTCTTGGCTTTTTGTTTATAATATTTTTATACATTTCCTTATGCCTCTGAAATCTTTAGTGTGTTGAGGAAAGATTGCGTGGACTCATATGCAATGTAATCAGACTGTCGAAGCAGGTCAGCCTCAGTTCGTCTCAGATTACTTGAATGTTATTTATATCTGTCTAATTTGGAATGAATCTGTTGTAGAGGGTTGACTTTGAGAAGCCTAGGCACCGGACAGTTATCACCTCAGATGTTCGGCAGCAGATTATGATGATGAACCAGAGGGCTAGGGATGAATGGCAGAAAAAGCAGGCTGAAGAAGAGAAGCTCAGGAAACTTAATGAAGTGGGTGCTACTTGTGTTGCATGATATAATTATCTATAATGCAGTAACAAAGTGTAGGGAGGAATTAACAATGCACATGAATGTACCGACAACATAAGATTGTGTATGCTATATCATTTATTTTTAACATTCTATATATTAATTATCTGTGGATGCAGCCTGAGCCTGAGATTGCAGTTGATGGTGACAAGGAGAAAGATGACAGAGTAAAATCAGTAAAGGTATCTGGCAATGAGTAATTTTTTAATTATTGTATGTTCCTTAATATTTCAAATAAAGGAAGTTTATAACTCTTCTAATGTCCAGGTAAACAAGGAGGAGGATGACAAGATGAGGACCACTGCTGCGAATGTTGCTGCAAGGGCCGCTGTTGGAGGCGATGACATGCTGTCAAAATGGCAACTTATGGCTGAGCAAGCCCGCCAGAAACGTGAGGGGGGGGCAGATGTAGCGTCTGGTTCTCAAGCAGGTAAAGATGTGAATCACAGGCCTCTATCTGCGTCTGGGAAAAATACAAAGGACAATCAAGAATCGGAAAGGAGGGGGCCGCTCAGCCCTCTTGCATCTGGTAAGCCTGGTTCACTGCTAGATCTCCTGCTGATTTTAATTTGGATGCATTTATCTGGTTAATATGGTTGTAAGGATTATCATGCATACTGTTAGATGGTGCTGTCATGAATTCTGGTGTAGGACTGAGCAATTTGGGTTTTGATTCCTGTTATGCTTAATCATATTGATCGCTAGTAACAGGGATTACGCGTTTTACATGAAAATAATGCATTTATTGATACGTAAAAAAAGGGTGTGGTAGTAAACCTGGTTGCAGTCACTTGCATATGCTAAGATATCCTAAACAATTAGGAAATTTGGTTGAACAAATAAATTATCCTTGTCATATTTATTTTTGAGCATGTCAATGACTGTCTAAGGCAAATGTACATATATGAAATTTTGCCACAATGTCAATAAGTTAATTTTTGTTTTCTAAAGTATTAATGCATTGATAAAAACCCAAATAATCATACGTTATGACTATCATATTCTAGGCTTAACAATTCAGAGTTTGTTTTATTTTCAATATAAATCATTCATGCAGTGTCTTGTTAAACTGTATCACTAGACCACTTTTACTTCTCTGGATTTTCTTCTGTTACCATTTCAATGTTTGTGTAGGGCAGATGTTAATATATGATATTGCTGCAACATTTAAGAGTTATATTCTTGGTTTCTATAGTTTCAATGCATTGGTAAAACCCAAATAATCATATATTAGGACTAATGATATTCTTGGCTTAATAGTTCGGAGTTTGTTTCTTTTTCAATATAAATCATTCTTGCACCGTCGACTGTATCAGTACACCAATTTTAGCTCTGCAGATTTTCTTCCATTACCAAGTTATCATCCAGATTCCTCTCCCACAAAATTCTCCTTAACTTTGCTTTGGGGGAGGGCCGTTCCTGTCTTTTCCACTTCTTTTGGTTTGCTTTTTTAACTCTGCTTTCATTCGACAGGGTCAAGTAGAAAATTTGGCAGGAACCAAGTTGCCATGCATCAAACTAGAGTGGCTCGTACTGTTTCTGTCAAGGATGTCATTGCAGTTCTGGAACGAGAGCCCCAAATGTCTAAGTCCACACTTGTTTACCGATTGTATGAAAAAATCCGATCTGAGGCTGCAGCTGAGTGATAGTGATGCACCTTTTTAATGCTATGGTTTCTCATATTCTCAGCTAGGGATGTGATTAGAAATACTGGAATTTGAGACATATTAACCTTAACAGTAGGGAATCTGATGAAAACAGCTGGATAATTGGAATTTCAAGGCTTTAGATGCAGTATCAACTATATATTACTGCACCAACAACAACCAGGACTCAGAAGCAACAGCACAAGGACCAGACCAGCTGGATGATTTCATGTTTATTCTTTTGTAATTATTATTACAATATTGTTTGTAATAAATAATGTTTTAAAGGTTGTGAGAATGTCACCACTCTGCTCATTGTAAACTTTTGTCCTTTCATGGTCTTATGTATTTGTAGCAATGTAAACACTGTTATCAATTCTATTACTCTTCTCTCTTTATTACACAACTCTTACTCATTGCCTTGAGAACTACAAAAATGGAAATGCAAATCATAAGTCCGGCCGTACAAATTTTTAGGACATCTCAAACTTGTAATAATCCTAACCCTTTTAATCTGAAACTTAAATACTTCTCTTTTTTTTCTTCTCAAATGAGAAATTAGCAAAGTAATTTTTTTTTCTTTGGCTACAAATAATGCTATTTAATTCAAATGAAAAATAAGATGAAAATCTTAGGCATATTATTTGAAAAAAAAATCTTCGAGACATAAAAGATTGGATAACAAAGTTATTGTCAATTTTAAATTACTCAAAATTTTGATAAACCATCTCGAACTAATTAAAATTTAATTATAGTAAATGATAAAGAGGATAAATAACAAAATAAAAACTAGGATGATATCAGATGAATGAATATGAAAATTGTATCAATAAAAAGGAAAAGGAAAAGGAAAAAGAAAATGAAGGAGAGAATAAACACTAGAGTGAAGGAACTTTATTTAAACCCTTTCTTCCAAATTCATAAACTGGAAACAAAAATTGATAAAAAAAAAAAAAAACTGACCTAATTTTAGGACATTATTTTCGTGAAAAAGGAAATATCTCAGTTTGAGTTGTCGTGAAGTAGTATTATCATCGGACAATAACGAACGAAAACAAAGTTGGTCAATAAATTTGGATAAAAGTTCGGGAACGACATGTCCAGGGCTCGAGTTTACGCTGACATCAACGTTCATCGTCCCAGAGATTACTGGGATTATGAATCTCTCACTGTTCAATGGGGGTACGTCCCGTAACCTAAAACCCCAAATTTTCTCTTTCCTTTTTTTTTTTTTGCTTTTCCCTTCCTTATCTATTGTTGCTCTACTTTGAAAAGGATTGAACAATCTTTTCTTCTTCCTCTTTTTTTTTTTTTGAACTTTCTTTATTTTTATGGGGTTGGGTTCAGTGATCAAGACGACTATGAGGTTGTGCGGAAAGTTGGGAGGGGAAAATACAGTGAGGTATTTGAGGGTATAAGTGTCGTCAACAATGAAAAGTGCGTCATCAAAATCCTTAAACCTGTCAAGAAAAAGAAGGTAAAATCTCTTTCAAGAACTCTCCTTTTTCTGTACCTAACAAAGGAAAATAGGCTATTAATTGCATTATTTTCATTGCTCAAATTCATTTTCTAACATAATTTTTATTGCCATTCTACTCAACTAGTTTTTATCTTTTATATTCCTCTTGTATCAACTGGCGTTGTTCGTCTATTTCGCTAAAAATCTTGTAATGGTTTACTGGTGTAGTATAAGATTCCAGGTAATAGTTCTGGTGACCAATAAGTGGTAGATAAAAGCTTCATATCTTACATCTGCATTTCTGGAACAGTTTGTGTTGTAGTTCATTAGAGGTTTGTATCTTTATTGAGTATAATGCAAGTAGTCTTATATTTTTGAAATTGCATTGGAACTTATTATGCAGATAAAGAGGGAGATCAAGATACTACAAAATCTTTGTGGAGGCCCAAATATTGTAAAGCTTCTTGATGTTGTCAGAGATCAGCACTCAAAAACTCCTAGCTTGATCTTTGAATATGTCAACAGTACAGATTTTAAAGTTCTATACCCAACGCTTACAGATTATGACATCCGCTACTACATATATGAGCTTCTTAAGGTAATTTTGTCTAAGACTCTTATAAGATATTGCTCTGTGTTTTTCCTGTTATGGTCATGCTTGTATTGTTAGTTCAATTGAATTTTGATCTTCTTTAAGTTGTAGGAATTTTCTTTTTGTCCTTTTAAGTGCTAGTTGCATGTTCAATGAGCCATGTTATTCTTATATTGACAAAGGGTATGCTAGTCATTGCATGCAGGGGGATTTCAGTCCACTTTATAATCTTGTCACATGTTTAATTGTAGTCCTCCTGTAATTTCAGGCACTGGATTATTGCCATTCCCAAGGTATAATGCATAGAGATGTCAAGCCTCATAATGTTATGATTGACCATGAACTGCGAAAACTTCGCTTGATTGATTGGGGTCTTGCTGAATTCTACCATCCTAACAAAGAATACAATGTTCGAGTAGCCTCAAGGTACTAATAAATTACTAAAGTACTTTTTAATGAACCTATTTCATTCTAGTTTTATCTTTTAACTATATTTTGTGAGAGAGAAACTTGCCTCTGAATGTGATTTCATCAATTTTGCAGAATAAGGTGATTTGAGAGAAATCCAAATTTCTAATTGCTTGTTTTTTATTTTGTTTTGGCAATGGTTAATTTATAACATATTATGATCTCTTAATGAATCCCATAGGAGGCTCCATGAATATGTGAATTGGAATTTTAAACCAAGCTTCAGGCTCTTCATTGTTTAGTATGGCTGAATCTTGTCCTGTTTAAGCAAATAAATGAAGTATAGATTTATTTATTGTTTGATGGAATTCTGATATAAAAATGTTTCAGAAGTTTAAAGTTTGTCTGTCAAAGCTGGGGTGCATCTGCTTTGCTATCGAGGAAAAAATCTGATAAATTTTACCTAATCATACTAAAAATTGACGGGTACTATTATGTCTGATTATCATTCACTTGTACATTAGTAACTCTTGTGAGAATTTAAAGTAGTTTTATAATTCATAATTTCAGATATTTTAAGGGACCTGAACTCCTTGTTGATTTGCAAGACTATGACTATTCATTAGACATGTGGAGCCTGGGGTGCATGTTTGCCGGAATGGTAAGCTGTAAGCACTATGGTGCACTGATTGTTGCTACTTTGGAGTCACTAGGAAATGTACTGACGATGGACCTTGCTTATTATTTTTGCAATCTAACTTTTATTCTTCTATGTTTTTCCCCTTCAGATTTTCCGGAAGGAGCCATTCTTCTATGGTCATGACAATCATGACCAACTTGTTAAAATTGCCAAGGTAGTTATAAAGTTTGTTCTCAAACTTAATGAAGGATTTAAATCTACAAAAAGAAGCATCAAACAGTTTACATAGTAAATGCTCATATGATGTACCGGTGCATTTTTCTTCAGGTACTTGGGACTGATGAGTTAAATGCATATTTGAACAAATATCATTTAGAACTTGATCCTCAGCTTGATGCTCTTGTGGGAAGGTATACTTATCTCCATTTTTGTATTTCCACATACATTACATGCCACTTGAGTTGCCTTATGATAGGGCATGGTACTGGAGCGTTATTTGAAATAGTGTGTGGCCCTTGGATATCTGTAAATCTCGAAGCTGCTATATTGTCCCTTTGTTTGCCTATGTTGATCGAGTGAATGCATGGAGGCAGTTTTCTGATGCTTTGTGCCCTTTTGATATCGTATCTAACTAGTTTCTGCTGCTGTTTCAGGCACAGCAGGAAGCCATGGTCCAGATTTATTAATGCTGATAATCAGCATCTAGTTTCTCCAGAGGTCATTTATTTTGTCTCTTTTATGAACTTCAGATATTAACAATGTTTATTGTGTTATTAGTGCTAAACCTCTTTCTGATGCTGATCGTTTGTTTCATTTTACTGTGTGACATGCAGGCCATCGACTTTCTTGATAAGCTTCTTTGTTATGATCATCAGGACAGGCTTACTGCCAGAGAGGCAATGGTATGTTATGCTCTGCTTTACATAGAAGTATGTCAGTGCCATCCTTTTCTCCTGATCTTTGAATTTCACAAACTTCTGTTTCAGGCTCATCCATACTTTTACCATGTAAGAAGTGCAGAGAACAGTAGAATGAGGACACAATAACTGCAGCCTCTTCTGTAGTCACCGAGTTAGCTGTTTGAGCAGACCTTTACACCATTCAGTCTTCTTTGTTGCGTTGTAGCATACATATGGTTCCTAATAGAAAAGTCTTGTTCAGGCTGTTGTAACATTCCTATTTTTTTAGTATGGTGACTGCTGACATTCATTCAACTCTCTTTCGTGGGGTGCATGATGTATTTTTAACTTTGGGATCATAGTTTGTCGATATACTTTTCCCTTTATCCCTGACCCAAACTTTATTCACCCCTTATTTACCCCCTGTTTCTTTTGCTTGTACAATTGCTTTGCATTAGCTAGCTTTCGGTGCATATCTAGATGCCTGGTTGTTCAGTTTCGAAAGTACAACCCCAAAGGGCTAAAGCATTTGACCCATTTTTCATTAAATTTTGATGGAAATTAAACGAAAAGTTAAATCATTTCAAGAAGCTAGTGATTGATTTGGATAAGGAAGATATATGATTCAAACTACGCAGAATAAATGGTTAAGCTTGGGCTACAAGCCAGCAAGGCAGCAAAAATAACATAGCAGTAGCACGAAAACTTCTTCAGATTTAATGACTACACAATAATTAAGATACACGAGATGGAACTTCAAATCCATTCTACAGTGGTTAATCATTTCTATTCTTGTATTTCTTTTTTCTCGTTTTCATTTCTTAAGGTGAGGGAAACAAGCATAGATGTCGGATTTGGGGTGCTTTGCTTCAGCATGCTCCCTGCACTTCACCTCTGATGTGGTGCATATAAACATCTGCATGCAAACCTTGCACTGCAACCACCAACACCACTCTCCATCAATTACTAAAAACCTCATTCAAACCTCCTCCTTCTCACTTACAACAAAAATTAATGGAAAAGGATAAACCAAAAACTATGAACAGAACTTAACTCCCACATAGAACCCATGAATCTTTCAGAAAGCAGAAAAGGGAAGGAAGCAAAAGGAAAAGAAGGCCAATAAATGTTCACTTAAATTTTACCTGGATTGTCATGGCTTTCTTGTTTGATTCCAGCTGACTACCTGCATCATGTAAAAGTATGCCCAGTTATCAGAGTTTAAGACTGAAATTTCAAGGCGTTCGAGGCGAAAAAAAGAGAGATCATCCGAGTGTAAACGAGGATAGGAAGAGTTTGATTACCCTTGGCGGCTTTGTTCTTCTCCAAGTGTTTTTCGCGAGCCATCTTTGACTTCTGGCCATTGCCTCCGCCCATTGCTGATCTCTCAACCCTCGACGGCAACAAAGAAGCTTCGCTAAGATAAACAAAGGGAAGTTTCGTTCTCGTTTACCGAGTCCAAAAGAGCTTCAGAATGTGAGACTTATATAGCCAAGCCCACTCCACCGTGTACAGTGTGAGCCATAAATCAAAAGCATCTTACAATCAAATCTTTTCATCTCTCTAATGTATACCATCCACTAATTTATTAAATGTCCTTAGGATCGAGAAACTTCATTGGGTCCGTATATTCCGTTCCCACACACAGAAAATTACGACTACTTCCTAGCGGGACTATATCTATCGTACGGAGATTTCAGATACAAATCTTCAATTCCATCACTATCACCAGTTTTAGATTAAGATTAAATTCATGACTCAAACGTAACAAAGCATAAGAAACCAATAAAATGAACAAAGCATCGATCATTAATATATATATATGTCACAATTGTGATTTGTGAGGCTAAGATTAGGTATAAAGAGTCCAAGATGAAGATAAGGGTGATGAAATCAAAATGTGCAATGGGTCGGCAGTGAGGCCCCCTCGTCTAGAATTTTTCTAGAGATAGTGCAAAACGCCATTGTTAGTCAAAAGCGCACCGTGCTTGCTGGGTTAATGGATAGGAAACTAAGCAAAGAGAAATTAAAGGTTGCTTATCATTTTATCGGTCGTAAGCAGCTGCCTAGTGCTTCAAACGTACAGCTGGAGCTCACTATAAATACATGTTGTGGTGGTTGGAGAGGTCACCTGTTTTCATTCACCTTCATAAATCAGCATTCAGATCAGATTTCGGCATACGCAAGTGGTGGACCCGAATAACCCAAACTCTCCATTCTGGAGAAACTTCAATCAATGCTTCTACCCTCCTTCCTTGCATTTTCCTGCTAATTTGTTTTCCTTTTCATTTGCCTTTGACAAATTTCATGGAGACCAGAGTTGATGGGAGTTTGGAATCTGCGGCGATAATAAATTGTCACATGCTAGTAGTAGCTAGCTTCCATGTTAAGAGTTAGAAATGTATCTACATACATCTCAAGTGGGATGTTTCACAAAATTGGAAGTCAACCCCTTCACTTCAAAGTTCAAAGTGAACCTTCTTCAATTTTTGAATCAATTCTCGTTAAATTGTTTTAGAATATACTTCCTCTGTCCCTATTTAACTGTCTTTTTTTGATCAATTTATCACAACTTTGACCGTTAATTATAAAAAATATATATAGAATTAAATTTTTAAAAAATATATTTTGAAAAGTTTAATATTTGTACTTTTCAAATTTTATCTTAAAAAATTTTATAACTTTATAATTTTATCACAAATAATGATCAAAGTTGTGATGAGTTGACCAAAAAGAGACAGTTAAATAGGGACAGAGGGAGTAATGAAATCTCACTGCATCTTAATCTTAAACATGAATAAATGAGACCCTGAGGTCTCAATGAACATGCACAAATCACTAGAATTAAATGCTTGAGTATAATTCTGTGATAATCATATAGGTTATGAGAATATAAACCATTATACGTTATAGTACACATCATCAACTTTTAGATATTACTAGTAAATAATTTATATTAAACATTTAAATAGTGAAAGCTGAGCTTGTAAAACTATGACCCCTTATATTATACTCTTTTTGTCTCTTTTTGTTTGTTTATTTTTCTTTTTTTGACGGTTTAATTTATTTATCTCTTATTATAAATAAACAACAAATATATTTAAATTTTTAAATTTTTTCTTTTTTTTTTGTTATATCATTATACACAGTCCAAAAAAGACTCATAAACACCAAGAATAATTTAAAAAATTTATAACTTTTGACCACTTTTCTTAAATTTTATGTAAAGATGTAAAGTCAAAGTAGACAAAAAAAAAGGAACAAAAAGAGTATTATATAAATAGACATATTTAGGATACAATGAAACATTGGTCTTATTCACATAATTTTATGAATGTCGTTAATGTGGTCTACACATTTCCGTGTAGTGGATATTTCATGATTTTTCAGTATTAAATTCTATGATTTACTACTACCTCAAACATAAACTTCGTCCAGGCGTTTTATGCCTAGAGACGTCATCCCTGTAATTCACCACAGCTGCTGCAATATTCCAATGGCCCGACCTATGACATTTCTTCTCTTTGCCTCAAATATGCTCGTAGGCCAGACCTGACTCGGGACACTCTGACAAATGACAATGACAAGTTCATTGGGCAACTTACCATCATTTATAACCCCTGAAGAAGCCCGATTTTAGGTCATACTTGAAGCCTACCACATATGCCAGAGGCTGCCGTGAGGTCCATAAGAGGCCCATCTGCATCTACATCTAGCCATCCACCCTAACCCAACCCAAGTTAGCATCCAACCATGTGCATGGAGCCATGGAATCATTTCATTGCCCAAATAGACAACGACTCAGAGGGAAAAAATGACAAAAGTCATTGAAATTGTTTTCCATGTTAATGTAATCATTGCTCAAAGAGACAACGACTCAAAAGGACAAAAAAACAAGGGAAAAAATTAAAAATGACACAGTCATTGAGTTTGTTTTCCATGTGCAAAATCGAGAAGGCAGAGGTAAAGATGAGCACGAGCTGATGCCCGATATTTCATACTTTGTCAACACATGAAACTCCCAAGACCTCAGAAAAAGAAAAAAAAAAATGGCGAACAATGTTTCCTTCTGCTTTATGATCCCCACATTTCGGCGATATTTGGCACCTAGCATCATTCATCATCATCGAAGCGATATGCCCCCTCCCTCGTCTTTATTTCCCACCTTTCACACATTATTGCACTTCACAAAATGAGATGAGCACTCAAATGCAAATGCTTCATCGATCATCATACGAAGTACACAGCTACGCTTGAGCTTGGAAAAAGCTCAATCCATGGACCATTAAAAGTTAGAACCACCACAATTATTTTATTTTCATAGTTTGACTATTTTGAACCAACCCCATTATTAACATGTGCAATTTATGAATCTCATTTTTCTTGTAATACTCATTTAACCCAAAACATTATATAGTTGAAAAAAGAAAAAAAATTATTCATTCCTTCTTATTTTATTTGTTCATCTTTTTTTTTTTAAGTTTCAATTTGTTTGTTCTTTATTATAAGTAAATAATTAATAAATTTTAATTCTCACTTTTACCTTTTATATTCTTTTATAACTATCATATCATTATACAAAAATAAAAAAATATACTCACAAATATAAATATATCAAGTGTAACAAAATAATTTCATATAATTTAACCACATTTTTTTAAATTTTGTGAAGATTAACAGAGGACAAATGTAAAGGGACGGAGCTGGGTGACAGTAAAAAAAAGAAGTAAAAACTTAAAGAGCAAGAAAGAAAAGAACACGAGAGAATCGAACGATTGTTTGTACTTGTAGTAAGCCCAAACCAACCACCAAAAGCGAGACGCGCTATTTATGCGAATGGGGGAAAAATTAAACACAGTAAAGTAAAATCAGGGTGACAGTTAGCCAATGGCAAACCGGAGGACGATAACGTAAACGGTCGCCACGTCAGCTCCACTTTGGAGGATTACGCACTTCTCTCTTCTTTTCTTTTCTTTTTTTTTTTGGAAAAATACTCCGTGACTTAACCAATGTTGCCAGCCAACAGGGGTCCCACTTCCGCCCTATAAATTTAGCAAAAGTGATCCCAATCCCTCAAATGCTTCAAAAGCCGAATATGCTTTGCTCTCTTCTGCAAATATCCTTTCCCTCTCAGCTTTTCTCTCTCTTTTTTTTATTTATAGTTATTTTTTTAACCATTTTTTGCTGATAGGAAATAGTCCCTTATATATATAGTTAAGTTCATAGTTAATTCAACTTTACTTGTCATTAATCCCATCTCTGCCTACCCTTTTTTCTTCTTTGGGTTGTGAGATTTAATCATGGAGATTATCTTGGAGCTCTTACTGACAGCTTTTGTTGCTGTTCTTTTTTCTTTCTTTATAGCAAAGATTGTTTCTTTGGCTACGCGTGATGGTGATGGAGCTGGTGGTGGTTCTGTTTCTGGGGTGGAGGAGAAATCATTGACTGATGTTCGTGATGGGATTATCATGGAAGAGTTGGAGTTTTATGAGAAATTGAAAGTTCAAGGCTTTGAAAGTGAAAAGAAAGTTGAATTTGTTAAGGAAAGTGCCGACAAGGTTGATGTTTTTGAGACCGAAGAAGGTCGGGTTGATCGGGGTTTTGAAAGTGAAAAGATAGTTGAATGTGTTGGAGAAACTGCTGACAAGGTTGATGAATTTGAAGCTGGAGAAGGAGAAGCTGATGAGGTTGTGGAAAGATTGCAAGTTCAGGGCTTTGAAAGTGAAAAGGAGGTTGAGGTTTCGCTAGAAACTGTCAACAAGGTTGATGATTTTGAAGCAGAACAACTCAAGGCTGGCGAAGCAGAAGCCGAGGTGAAGCCTGAGGATGTTGTTCTCGAAAAAAAGAAAGAAGTTGAGCAGATTGCTGAAGAATTAGAGGCTCAGAATGAAAGCGAAGTGAAATCTGGAGAGATTAACGCTGAAGAGAGCCCAAAGAAACGACTTGGAGAGGAAGAAAAGGAGGTGAAGTTAGAGAGTGACAATGATGATGATTGGGAAGGGATAGAGAGGAGTGATTTGGAGAAAGCTTTCGGAGCAGCTGCGAAGTTCGTTGAGAATAAAGGAGATTTCGAAGGAGTGGGGAATGATGTTCAGATGGAACTGTACGGACTCCACAAGATTGCTACAGAAGGGCCTTGTCGTGAGCCACAGCCTCTGGCTTTCATGGTCTCTGCTCGCTCCAAATGGTATCAAACTTTCCTGAGCCTGTAGCTGTTGCTTGAATTTTCTTGTTCATTTTGCTTTATCTTTTTGGTTGGCGTGGAATGTGGATGATTAGAATTAGGTTTCTACGGTTTGGATGTCTCTTGGGTTTGTCTCATTGTGGGGGGAAAAGATTAATGCCCAAATAAACTAAGTAAATTAAAGTTTGGTGGTAAGTAAGAGAGACATATCATCTTTTAAGCATTTGTCAAAGCCACCAAGGAGGATTATAAATTTAAACTATCAGAAAGCTATTACAAATTGAAGTTAAAAATTAGGAATTCAACAGTAGAAGGGGCATTGAAGTTAAAAATTGGGAATTAACCAGTTGAAAGGGGTGGTTCAGAATGCATGTATATCATCAGTTAGACAAATTGAGGGAACACGTTGTCTTTTTTCTTTGTTCTTGTTATAGATAATCCTCATAAGAACTAGAGCCATCTGACACACAAATAAGTTATTGTGGAATGAAACACAATCGTTAGAGTTTCTATAGTGGTCAAATTTGGATTGGCCGCTATAACCGGGAAAATTTGTGAAACTCAGAAAGAGAATTAAAAAAAAAAGAAAAAAACTAAGTGTAAAACACATTGGGACGTAGTCTATACCAAATTACACGGTATAGCTTGATTGGTAGTTATAATAACAGGGTTGACAGCTGCTATGTATGAGTGATGGACAGCAATGCTTGCATTGTGCAAGGAATGCTTGGCAAAGGCTGGGGAACATGAATCCAGAGGCGGCTATGGAGCAGTATGTTGCCCTTGTTTCAGATAGAGTTCCGGGATTTAAGGAAGAAAATTCTGATGTGAGTCCCTTGCTTTTCAGGCAGTTACTGTGTTCGATTTCTTTAGTGACTTCTCCTATAGAGAATATTTGGCATATTTTAGTTTGACACAATTCTTGGTACAGGGAGAGCATAGATCTAAATCCGCTGACCCAGGAGTTCCTGGTGCCATGGCTCCCGATATAAGTTCATTTTCTGATCAGCCAACCAATTTTACACAAGAAAGGTGATTTGCTGTTGCAGTCTTTTACACACACACACACACACACATTATATTTCTTATGCTCTTCTCCTTGTTTATCACAGCAGCAATTTTGAGCACTACATTTATGTCCTGTAGGAATGCAGAATTGACATCTGTTACTCTAGGAGGTGAGATAACTGAGAGCATAACCTGTGAGAAGCAGGTATTATTTTCATTTCTCGTCCTCCTTATCTACATTATGTAGAATAGAAGATGTTATGATTACATCCAATGAAAGAACCGTTTTATCATACAGACATGCACAAGTTGTGCTTAAGATTCAAACAGCTGACGAGCAAAGGATAATGCATAATCTAGATGCCTTGATATTTGTAGTCATAAATTTAAATATGTATATCACCGAGCTCTTAAGAAGGATCAAACCCGGACGGCCTGCTAATTTAGGTGGTGGATAATCTTTCTGGCCATTGTCTTACCATGTTAATACATTTCAAGGGTCTCTTTTTGCAGATATTCTCCTTGCAAAGGCTCAATACTCAACTAATTTCATCTAGAAACTTAACATTCCTTTTACATAAATCTTTGAAAGTTGAAAGAAAAGCAGCTGAAATTGAGCAATAGAAGATTTTGGCTGGTCTAAACAACGGAGTAAGAAAGTGTTGACTGTTGCCTGCTTAACGTACTTTATAAAGGAGAACAACATTAAAATTGTTCTGCATTCATTATTATTCATTTCCTGGGTATCTTGCCTAAATGGAGATAGGTCTCGCCTGATACATTATCTAAAATTTAATGATGTCAGAATTTGAACCGAGGTAGTGTATGGTATTTCTGGAACTTAACAGTGACTTTTGCCATCAATGAGAGTCTGATAACATGTAAACATTCCAATTTATCTGGAAGTAGGAGCTTGCTGCAACCACAAGTGCTTCAATTGGTTGATTTCTGCCATTCATGGAAACAACTTTTATTAATTCTTTTGGAGCAGCAATCATGTTGCAAATGATGCTGTTTCTTTCTAATTTGAGTAAACTTAAGCAGCCGTTCCAGGTTGTATGATTTGGGAAACCAAATCGTTGATGATTTTACTCCAGCTCTGGGAGTAATTATCACACAGCCCCAAGAATGTGAGGATGAAGCTCATTTCTCCTCTTTTTAACTCAATATTTTTCGTTGCATTCATTAGGATACTTGCCTCAAGTATTTTCTAGAGAGTATTACTAATTAAAATGTGAATGGAGGAGCAGGATTTTGGGTTCTTTATTGATTTGGGTAACATCTAGGACAGAACTATCTGATTACTTATTTTATCTGGATGTTGCTTCTGGTCAAAGCTAACCGATAATATATAACTTTATTTGTTATGGAATTTCAGGCCAAAGACTGATTAGCATTGCCCTGACTTCATCTCACCCACCACAGGGGCCATTCTCCTGGGTTTGCTTGGTCAGAAACAAGGACTTCTCACCACCAAGTATAAAAATCTGTCTAGACTGAATTAATCTATCGTGCTGTTTATCTATGTCCTATTAGTAAATGATGTCGTGTGGTTAAATCAACTGTTAATTATTGTATAGTATGCATGTACATAATTATGTGAAGCATCTATGTTTCTATTTACTGCTTGAGTAAATGCTGATGCATGCATTTACGTAAGTATTGTTCCTGGTTTAATGCTGCCTCTAGCCTCTTTTCTTTGGCTGGTATACTTTTGCTTTCTTTTTGGGTGGTACAAGTAAACTTTCAGTCTTTGACTCTTAAAATAATTAGATGAGGGGCTGCTGGGGAGCTTGAAGTTACGTGAAAGAATGTCCAGTATCAGGCAGTTCCATTGCATCTATATATGATTGTAATCGTTCGGTGCATTAAACATTTAAAACATGATCTTTTTTCCCTGGCTGTTTAAAGTGCACCCCAAGTTTCAACTTGTTGAGGGAGGGCACTAGTTGGTTTGAGTTTCTATTATTAATTTTGATTAGTAAATCTTTCCGAGAGTAGTATGCTTGATATTGATTAGGCAGGGCATGGTTTGCTTCAAATTTTGGTAATTTAATGTCATGCACGTTTCTGATATCAGAAAGCAGACCGTGAGGTTGCGGAAGATGCAAGCCATGATTTATGCTTTGTCCAAGTCTTCCTGAGACCATTCTTCTGGTTTCCAGGAAAATGCCAATAACTCTTATATGATGACCATATGCATTTCTTTAAAGTTTTGACTTTGAAAATAACCGTGTCGAGTAATAATTAGGCAAACCTTCATAATAAGCTTATAATTAACTTCACATATGGCTTCGTGGTCTCAAATTCTAGTTTACTTCAAAACGCGGATTGAAGATTGGATTATGAAAATGATGGAACCTTGACTTAGCATTCGGTAACATCCACGTTGCTGACTTGTTTGTTTTTGGTATGCTTTTGGAAAATTTTGCTATCAAAGCTATTCGTTCAGCAGAAGAGGAAGTAAAAAGTTGGCTTTCTGTTCTGGTTGTACCCTTGGTCGAATTGGTATTTCCTAGGGGTGCACACAGAAGAAAATTTATTTTTCATAGGATTAGGATCGATGCAGCTAGCGTTACACATTTGATGAAAAACTATGAAAATGGAAAATTTATGGCATTATCTGAACTTAGGAAATGGAGAAGTCTCATCCTTATTTTCTACATAAACAGCATTGGTGCTATCCCCCAAGACCATTCTTTCGAGATGCAGAAGCAGAACCATATCCTCCACCACCTTTTCCTTTTCTAGAGCCATACCCACTTCCCTCACCATTGCCTGGCCAACCTCCACCACCACCCCTTCCATTTTCAGGACCATAGCCACCACCAATTCCTCCACCTCCACCAGATCCGCCACCGCCCCCAAAACCACCACCTGAACCATAGCCATCACCTGAGCCACCACCAAAACCACCGCCGGATCCATAACCACCACCAGCACCTCCCCCACCGCCAAAACCCCCGACAGGTCCATAACCTCCACCATGGCCATAGCCTCCGCCTCCCCCACTGCCAAAACCACCACCATGGCCACTGCCAAAACCAGCACCAGGGCCTCCATAACCACCATCTGCCGTCACTTGATAGCCAAAGTCTTCACCATGCATGTGTACTGACCCCCTGTTCCACCCACGTCTCACATCACTCAAAAACCTTCCTTCTCTCTTCGCTTCGACCACATAACTAAAAAGCCACAAACACAAACAAACGAGTCCCATTACAAACGCAGCACCTCTTTCCATGACTCTCTACTACAAATTAAACCAACCTAACACACAAACAAAACAGTAAGGGAAAAAAAAGGCCTTTGAGCGTGTATAATCGAAGCATGTAGTTAAAGTTAGAAACTCATGCAAAACACTATAAATATGTAGCCTTAAAAACGGTTGCATTAACGGTTTTATAAGTAAGCATATATTTATAGGAGTAGCAAGCTACGTGTTGTGGCTGTGGGTCATGGCCGTTGGCCGTAGAGAGGCGTGATAGGAACCGGAGCGTGCTAGCTGGTTCTGGTGGTGAGACCAATTTGCATGACCCCAGCTCCCCAGGGTGCATTTTTGGCGTGTAATCTGTTATACTCGATCTTTTGGGTTGGGGAAGCCTAGGAATTGGAAGAAAGCCCGCACCAAGGTCATCTTTGGGCCTCTTGCTTTATTTGAAGAAGCCTTGAATCAAGCAATAAAATTCCTTTTAAGAAAAATAGGCTTGGCTTCGGCTTGACGATTTTGAGGTTCTGGATCCTCGAGGCTGTCCCAGTGAGTTATAGTGACTTTATAAAAATCTTTTTATAAAACCTTAATTAGTCAATTAAACATGTTTATTAACATATTTTTCTTCTTACTATAAACATAATATTACATTTCAACCAAGGATTTAATTCAAAACGGTTGCGTGATCTTTTACTCAAAAAAGTAAGGTCCAAATCCCTTTCCAAGAAAAAAGATAAAAAAGAGTTTAAAATTTTATTATGTGAAGATATTTGAATTGTTCTTGACATTCCAGAACAACAATATTGACAAATTATTTGGATGAACTTCACTGACTGTCTAAGAATTCGTATGATAAATTTACTATTGAGTTATTGACTCTTGTCCTCTCCTTATTCTTGGCTGGTAGGGCCAAGTTGTAACCTATTCTTGCTTTTTTACCAAAACTGAAATCGAATTCCCGGTACCACATCAAACTCCTTGACTTTGGAATTCCTTCGGGGCCCTCTCCATCTGCACATTTTCCAATTTTCAAACATTGATTGTGTGAGAGGCCAAAAAAAAAAAAACCATTGATTGTGTGACATAAGATCTAATAAATCTGCAGCAAAAAGGGATTTCGATTTTCATGAGCTAATAGCCTAATACCATATTATTGTGATAAATATCACATTTATTCAAGGAAACAAAAATAAAATGGTCTCTTATGAATTTTTTTTCTTGGTATAAATCTCTTGATATCTTATAATTACATTAACTCTGGATTAATTCAGAGCCTAGATACGTCAGAACCTCAATGAAAAAGTTTTCCCAAATTTAAGTAAATTTATTTTTTCTACTTAAATTTCTCATAGAACAAAATTTTCAATAGTGGGTAATTACAATAATCATAAAAACATGTTTTTGTTGTGCATTTGGCTTTAAAGGGTTAACCAAGGATAATGTAACATATTCCATGCTTTCAAATGCAGATATACTTTTATAATTAATTACTGATTACTGATTTTGCAGCATCTCTACTAACTAATTATAATAGTCTTAAACCTTAATCATGATTAATTAATTATGTTATGCAATTCTTTTTATAATTGATGCTGACAAGACCCGCAGTTTCCAATAGAAGAAATGGGTGTCAAATTTTCTTCGAGTGAAAATGATCGGACCAATCTGATCATACTGATATTCAGACCATAATGGAAAAGAACAGAAAGCTCATGAGGATGTTGTCCTATACGGCTTTACCTTATCCTCGTTGCCAACTTTTTCCTCACCATTCAAATTCAAAGAGCAATGGATGAATGATTTAATCTTAATTAGTACTTGCTAGATCTTTTGCTATGTTATTGTTAATCCAATATTTAACTCAATAATTGATGAATGTTTTCTTCAAGATTTTTGCTCAAATCCCTTTTCTTAATATAAAGAGATTTTTCGAAATTCACCCATTTGAGGGAAAGTTGAAAACATGCCGATAGATTAAAAGAGAGAGCATCCAAAGGTACTCTCTCGCGCAAGATGAGATACCAACTCTTTTATAATGAAACATAAACAGATCCGCATGCTTTAATAATTGAGGGGCAACCAGGCTTTTATCTTACGCTTGCAGCCAGTTTTGATGGCTGTCAATTCAATTGCCAAAAGGTCCTTTAAGAAAGTAATCGAAGGGAGACGATTGCTGAATTCCCAATTTATAATCAAAACATTTAATACTAAATTTTGGTTACGAAAGTGACAGACGAGCAAACCCTCTATAGGTTTTGATTCCGAAAACTGTTTCACGAAGGAAATCCACCTGTTTATCAAGTATGAGACCAAGTTTAATGATTGCAGTAAATTTAGGTTATATTTGGTATATAAAAATATTTTTTATTTTTATTTTTTAAAAAATATAAAAAAAATCACCATCTACAATATATATAATTTATAGAAATGAATCTAAAATTAAAAATAATTTTTTAAAAATCTTATTTCTAAATTTATTTTTATTTTTATTTTCTAAAGCATGTATATGTTTCTTCTTTCAACATATATCTTTGATGATAATTTATTTATATTTTTTTAAAAATAAAAATAAAAAATATTTTCTAATATAAAACGTAACCTTATATTTCGAGTATTTGGATCAATATTAATGTATAATACTTCTCTGTCTAGACTCCAACTTTCGATCCTCCAAATCAAAAGATGAGAAAATGAAAGGAATACGACTAAATTGATGGGTGCTAATTTTGTTGCCAAACATAAACATCGGATTTGATTGGTAAAAGGACGTCGGGGACAAGAAATATACAGGCTTTAAAGATTCAAGAGGCCCACGAAAGCTTTGAAGTTGTAAACAAAAAATAAGTTCCAGGGAATCGTATAAAGATTGAAGATTCTGAAACCACAGCCAACCATTTTCCCTGTTTTCCCTTCAGTCTCTTTATATCTTTAGTTGGCGAACATGATTGAAGGACAAACAGAAACTGATAAGATGCCGACATGAAAATGCACCACTTCACCGGGATATGGTCCAATGTTCACATTGTTTTGAACACTGTTGATTGCCCAATGACCATCATATGACCACAGAAAAAGCTTAATAAGGCAAGAAATATATAGCTAGACACTGGATACTAGAAGACCTATGCTGCTAAAAACAATGGACCTCATCACCCATCAACATCCCTACAAGGCCCCCAAGTTTTGAGGTCCAAAATTAAATGTTTTGAGTCAGCTAAGATTGGTATGAATTGTAGTTGGAAACTTGTAATCAATCAATAATGATGACTGATATATAATAAAACCTCAATAAATTGCACATGTTCAGTAATTATAATCACTTTTAACCTGGCAAAATGCGGGTTGTGGGATATTCCGATCCTCGGCCTATTATGATGAGCCATTATTATAACTTCCCTCATAAATATACGAAACAAAGCTGTTCTGTTAGAAAGTTCCTTTACCCTTATCTCTTTTGGTTAAAAAATTGCTACCACTATTCATTTTTTAATGTTCACCCTTCTTACTACAGTGGACATGGTGCCTACTTTCCACAATGACAGCACCCCAAATCTTGAAGGAATCTTACCGGTTAGCTGACAAAAAGGTACTCAATTTCCCTGTTTATTCACCTTATGCTACACTTGAAAGATTAACTTTGGGGGAACACCGATAGATTTGATAGTAAATCTTTTGTTAGTGGGAATCTAATAATGAAATCGATTGGACGAAGCCAGATTTAATTAACCCTGTAGCCATAATTCACGGACTAGATGTACCTACTGGCTACTGTTTTCTCTTTTGGGTTTATAGAAAATGAAGTGAATACAATCTTGAGAATCCTATAAGTGAACAGTTTGAGAGACTAGGCTACGAAGTTGTACGCTTGCAGCTAGCTAAGTCCTTCATAAACTTGTATTTTCGTTTAGACAAAGAACTAATTGCAGAAGTAATAGCTAAACGACACTGAACTCCAAATACTCGGCCATTATTAGAGGGTGGAGAGGGGGGCCATTTCCAGCTAATTTCCACTAAAGTATAATGTCATCAGTATCAGATAAAGTTGGGAGAAACAAGCCTTTCGGGTCTGTTTTGATTAAACATTGCAATAATTCTATCATATTCTAACAAAAAAAACACTATCCCTCATATGAAACTTTTGATTACTTTGCTGATAATTTTATTCTTTTATAGGCCACCATCAGAATCAGATAATGGCTTTAGTGTCTACATGTTCACATCCTGCACAGAATTCTAAATTCTCCTTTTCAAGCCCCTGCAGCAGCATTAGATGCTTTGGGATCGCCAAGCCATGAGTTTCAGCACTATGGCACCACCAGCAGCCTGGTGTAATGACTAATGATAATCGCTTCGATTAAGAAAAGTTAAGATAGCCGGCAGCTTTAATTAAAAATGGGAAAATTAGTGGATTCTCCACTATCACTTTCCGTATGATTATTGGCGGATGCTGAGAGTGGGTTTTTGGGTGCAAAGGCAGTACTCCTGAATGCTGATGACCTGAAATTGCAGCTACGTATATTATTGTATTATTGTTGTTGTTGCAATCATCAGCGTTTCTCGTGTGCAATTATAATGACCAAAAAGGACTCCCTGATGTTTCATTTGCCTTGTTAATTTAATTTAATTTATGAAAAGAGACAATTCAACCAACTTGCAAACCTGGTGTGGGCGTTAATTGTCAAACGAGAGAGATACGTATAGGTTCATGTTAATTCTGTGTTATATTTGCCAGCAAAGATTTACAGAGACTAATGAAAGCAACAGGTAGATTAAGCCATTCAAGGACATAGCTCATCAACGCGGCTGGCTGATTGCCTTTACCTGTAAATGTCAAAATAGAGCGACTAAAACTGAAAGCAACTTAGTGACAAGTGGCTAATTTGTTGTAAAAAAAAATTGGGATTCTCTTACCGTTGATTTCAGAAACCCAATCTTTTTTGACGATTTCATCCTTTCTTTTCTTTAACTTTTCTTCCCATCCTACATCCATCTGTCTCAATGTTCACGTTCGACTTTGTTTCCAAGATCATTCTGCAGGGCCTGCATGTAATTTCCATCTCTTCGCTAGTATTAACTAAATAATGAAAGTTGCTTTCATGTTTCAAAAAGATCATAAATTTATGAACTGACAGCAGGACCAAGAAGAAGGGTCTGAATACGTAAAGCAAGAGCCAACCGCTTGTGAACCTTTACAATACTTTAATGAGAGCAAGAACTAAACCCGTTTCAGAAGCAACCTTTCTTAAAAAGCCATGTTCATACGATGAATGAATGAATAAATGCCCTGTTTTTGGGGCTTGGAGTTAAGCAACTTCCCCTTTCTTTTTGGCGGCCAATAACAACAGACTTGATGTAAGAAACATGCAAATATTCAAGATAGTGGCCATCATTTACCGTTTGATTCCTGTCATCAACTAGCTCAACTTGTTGTAATTATAGTTTGCAGTAGAATTTTAATCAGATTTCAAGTGATTAAGAAAGAAATATACTTTTATTATAGACAATCAATGATTGAATGAAGAAATTACTATTTAACGAGTGCTTCTTTTTGTCGGGAACCGAATTTTGAGTCAAACCAATCTCATCATATAATAGACCCTTGGTGAGCTATACATTCAGCATTCCAAGAGGTATTCGAAATTGACAACTAGGAAAGGAGGAGAATCTGTTTCTTACTCCAAAGCTTAGCGTTGCATCTCTTCCCACTTTCTTTCATTCCCCAGAAAACATCAATTTCTTGACTGAAGAGATGATGAAGCCATTGAAGCTCAAACTACTAGAAATCTTTGTATTTCTGAGTTTGTACTATACATGTGTTGTAGCAAAGGAGAAGATCCAGCAAACTAAGAGGACCTATATAGTTCACATGGACAAGTCCAACATGCCAGAGAGTTTCATTGATCACTCCCTATGGTATGATTCATCGTTGAAATCCGTTTCAGAATCTGCATCCACGCTTTACACATACGAAAAAGTAATCCATGGCTACTCGACGAGGCTAACAGCCAAGGAAGCTGAATCACTAGGAAAACAACCAGGAATTCTCTCTGTCCTACCTGAAGTGAGATATGAACTTCACACGACTCGGACGCCGGCGTTCCTCGGATTAGGAAAGAGTAGTGCTTCCTACCCCACTTCTGATTCAATGGGTGAAGTTATCGTTGGCATATTGGACACTGGAGTTTGGCCCGAACTGAAAAGCTTTGATGATTCGGAGCTTGGGCCAGTCCCCTCTAGCTGGAAAGGCGCGTGTGAGGTGGGCAAAAACTTTGGCTCATCAAGCTGCAATAAGAAACTAATTGGTGCCAGGTTTTTCTCAACCGGGTATGAAGCGGCGTTTGGACCTATTGATGAATCCATGGAATCAAAGTCCCCGAGAGATGATGATGGACATGGAACTCACACAGCAACTACAGCAGCCGGGTCAGTCGTCCCTGATGCTAACTTGCTAGGATATGCTTCCGGGACAGCACGCGGGATGGCTTCACATGCTCGTGTTGCCGTCTACAAGGTGTGTTGGCTTGGTGGGTGCTTTGGCTCTGATATTCTAGCAGCCTTGGACAAAGCTGTTGTTGATGGAGTGGATGTTATATCAATGTCTATTGGGGGCGGATTATCAGAATACTATGGTGACACTGTTGCAATTGGAGCGTTCGCAGCAGCAGCGCACGGAATTTTTGTGTCTTGTTCAGCAGGAAATAGTGGTCCCATGCCAAGCAGCTTGTCAAATCTTGCGCCATGGATAACCACCGTAGGTGCTGGAACGTTGGACCGTGATTTTCCCGCCACAATTACTCTGGGAAATGAGGAAAAATACACTGGCATCACACTTTACAATGGGATGCAATTATCCAATTCTGCGGTGTCTCTAGTTTATGGTGGTAATGTGAGTAAATCAAGTAGTGGAAATCTTTGCATGGCTGGAAGTTTGATTCCTGAAAAAGTTTCCGGTAAGATTGTAGTATGTGATCGAGGGGGTAGTGCAAGGGTACAAAAAGGAGTGGTGGTGAAGGCTGCTGGTGGAGTAGGGATGATTTTGACAAACACTGATTCATATGGAGAAGAGCTAGTTGCCGACGCGCATCTCTTACCTTCAGCAGCTGTTGGGGAAAAGACTGGGGATGCAATCAAGAGGTATCTATCTTCTAATCGTAATCCAACAGCCACAATTGGTTCTGGAACCACAAAGTTGGGTGTTCAACCATCCCCCGTGGTAGCAGCATTCAGTTCTAGAGGTCCAAATCCTGTCACTCCAGCAATACTTAAACCAGACATTATTGCACCAGGAGTTAATATCCTTGCTGGGTGGACTGGGGCGGTCGGTCCAACTGGATTAGCTAGTGATAGAAGGCATGTAAGTTTCAACATCATCTCAGGCACATCGATGTCATGCCCTCATGTTAGTGGATTAGCCGCGCTCGTCAAGGCTGCTCATCCTGAATGGAGTCCAGCAGCCATCAAATCTGCCCTCATGACCACTGCCTACACAGCTTATAAGAGTGGGGGGAAAATCAAAGATGTTGCAACCGGGGGAATAGCAACACCATTTGATTATGGCGCCGGGCATGTGGATCCAGTTGCAGCCCTTGATCCTGGCCTTGTCTATGATGCCGCCGTTGAAGACTACCTTGGTTTTCTTTGTGCCTTGAACTACACACCAGCACAAATTAAGAGCACCACTCACAGAGACTTCACCTGTGAGACAGGCAAAAAGTACAGCCTGGGAGACTTTAATTACCCATCCTTTGCTGTTCCTTTGGAAACTGCCTCAGGCAGAGACGGTGGTGCTGGCGTCTCAAGCACCATCAAATACTCAAGGACCCTTACTAATGTTGGTGCCCCTGCAACTTACAAAATTTCTTTATATTCCCAAACCCGAGCGGTCAAAATTTCGGTTGAGCCAGCAACACTAAGTTTCAGTGCGCCATATGAGAAAAAGAGCTATACCGTGACATTCACGGCTAGTTCTATGCCATCTGGTACGACAAGCTTTGCTCGTCTGGAATGGTCAGACGGAAAACATATTGTTGGCAGTCCAATAGCTTTCAGCTGGACATAACCATGGCCACAAAGAAAGGGGGGATCACTCTTGCAGAGTTACAGTATGATGAATCCATCTTTGTACTATTTATATTACAGCAAGTATGCAAACAGAGCCAGCTGTGTTTATAAATGTTCCCCAAGAAAATTAGGGGACAGCTAAATTGGAACAAAATATTCAGGGCAAGGTGGGTAATAACTGTACAGTGACCTGCCTGTATATCTGGCATGTGAATTTAGAATGCATTCCTAGTATAATTTATGTCTTGTAAGTCTTACATTCTCCAGAGACTCCTATTTTTCATTCACACAGTTGAGCAACATCAAAGAGGGATATTGTTGCCATATTTCCTTCTTTCTTTCTTTCTACTTTTTATTTTCTCACCATCGGTTTCATACCTCGCAGTTCACATACCTATAGTAAGATTTTCATAAAAACTTGCAGCCTCATCAATCAAGCATTGCTAATTAACTTCACAGTTCCTTGTTTTCTGAAGCAAGTAGAATGATTTCCTCAGGCAATTCAGATCCATGATAAATTTGCTTACAAAATGGGTATTTTAAATAGAATCAAATAAAAAGAACAGAATATTGATGAAATTTCTTGTTTTCCAGAGAAAAAAGTTTGACAAGTTAAAGGAACTGATAATAGATTCGGCATACATAATGGAACAGTTCCTTTTCTACAACCCATTCTCTGCATGATGTTCTCTGCACATTGTAGTCTGGCAACTAAAGGATACCATAACACATCTATAAGCAAAATCTCATGCTATCCTAATCATCCAAGGCAGGGAATGATGTAAGATGGTATTGAAGAGCCTTTTACATCAAAATCTAAACTTAAGGGACGAAAACATTTTGACATTGGAAATATGTAATCATCATTCAGAGTCCTGTGTAGACTGGCAAACAGGAAGATAATATGTATCCAGTTGCCAATATTTTTGGCTTACACCATGCCAAACTTCTTCAGCCAAGCAATCCTTAACAGGCAAGGGAATCAGTTGTGTTGAGTATCCCAGATTCTCAAGTTCTAGTGAAACTAAATGGCAGTAAACAACATGGAAGAATGCATTACTTCCACAAAGGCCATTAAAATAAGAGTAAATTCCTCCAGGCTTCAATAATTTGGGAAGATGCTGATGAAACTCTCTGAGATCTTCATAATATTCTCCATACGTGTCAAAGAAAATACCTACATTTAATTCAAAGTGTTATTGATATAGGCAGGTAGGACTGTTAAAGATAAGGATAAATTGCTTGATAAAAGGTTACTCTACATAACAAATCAGTTTTATTAGCACATTTGAAAGTCAGAAAAAGGTGTAATGCAGTTCAATGGTATAAGTATAGCATGATGATTAGAATCCATTAACATTGCCTATGACCTGTTTTTGAAGTTGTTCCGTATCAGTAACTCAGGAATTACTCTTTAACTAAGAATAAGAAAATAACCCATCATAGCATACAAATGACATGCATTGTGATACACACAAAATGCAGAGATTGAGTTTAAAATGAAGCTTTAATTACCATCATAAGATTCAAGCTGCGAAAGAACATCTTGCCAACGCCCAAAAATTATTTTCACATTATCCTTCTCACCCCAACCAGTGCGAAGCATGCGCTGATGGACCTCCGGATGAGCTTCAACAATTGTGTGCCTAGCTGGACCATACTGTTGAATAGCTGTATCCACGAGACCCATTCCAAATCCAACATTTAGTATGTTACCACCTCCAGAGCAAACAGCTTTAGCATGAGCTTCCATCAATGGTTTCTCCCAAGCCATCATGACAGCCTTACTATCAGAGTCCATTAACTTATCCTCACTAAAACTAACCCTATCTTCCAAATAAACCCCTTCAGAATCACCATCCTGTTTCGTTTTTCTGGCAATGGTTCCTAAAATCAATTCAGCCTGAATTCCTGTTGAAATCCAAACTCTTATTTGTCACAGATTATGTAGTTCCTCATTCAAATTAGCTCTTTTTAAATCAATCAACAGCCTTTCTTTGTTCTAAGCGGTTTCAATTACTCTAATGAACTACTCAGCACCCTTTCACTTAAAATCAGGTAAATGCTATAGCAAGATCAAATATTTTAAAAATTACAAACAAAGTTAAAAACTTACCAGCATTGAGAAGGACTTCAAAGGCTTCCTGGTGACCAGCGTCCATGGCGAAGTCACCAGCAGACTGGTTAGACGGAGAAAGAGCATTCCAGGGCGCGCCAGCCTCGAGGAGAGCTTTGACCACATCGGTATGGCCGAGCTTGGCTGCGTGCATGAGCGGCGTGAGTCTATCCCTGTCGAAGTAGGAGACATCAGCTCCTGATTCTACCAAAGTTTTAACCTTGGAAACGTCACCGTCTCTTGCCGCTTCGCAGAGTTGCTCTCCTTCTTTTTCCATATCTGCGCTTGGATTCTCGTTTTTGGTTCCTGAAGACAGTGGAAATGTGATGTGAAAACTGCAAACCCTGCTGGCTACTGCTGATCGAACAAGATGGGTTTTCCTTTTTCACTTCAGATTTGCCTCCCCTCAACTATTCTATAATTATGGAAATATCCCCTCAACTTTCTCAAATTACATTTGCCTCCCCATTCGTAATTTTCTTTCTTTACTTATTTTTTTAGAAGATTTTTCTCTATTTCTTTTCAAGCTGCTATAGGATTACAAAAAACAAGATAAGATCTGATAGTGAATACTATAATTTATAGATTGAGTCCAAAAGTTGAAAATCCATTTCAGGTGTTGAACGAAGATTCCACAGGTCCGAAACATCGTCTCAGCTCCGGTCAAACAACGAACACTAGTTTTTAAAGTGTTGACCTCTCTTCTGTCTCTTCTCGACACGTAAACGACATCGTCCTAAGAAAAGTGAAATAAAATAGATCCTTCTTCGCGGCTGATTAATCCAACCGCGGCCAACTTGCATCAATAATTTATTTACATCATGTGGCTGCAACGACCGTCCTATCTTTGACCTTAATATATCGGTGCTCTGTTTTTCAACACTTTCTCTTCTCCGTCCCTTTTAATGATTCTCCCTCGCTCCATTTTCACCCTCTCCCTTCACTTGTTGATCTGCGCCTCCGGTTCCTGGATTTTAGAGGAACTTAGATTTAATTATATATATTTTTTATAGATTTTGGAGGCGCAGATATCGTTGATTTGGTTTTTATTTAATTTTAATTGATTCATTAGTCAATCGAAGCGGGAAATTTTATTTTGTTTTCTGGAAATGGCTTCGAGTTTTGATCGGTGGGAGAAAGATCCTTTCTTCTCCGTGGCGGAAGAAGTTCAGGAATCTGCCGACAGGTACACTAATTTTCTCTTCTTATTTAGGGTTCCTTTTTTTCCCAGCTCGATTAATTTTCCCTTTCTTTGGCTTTTATGGAAATAGTTTTGAAGAAACTGAAAAATTTTGCAACCTTGGATCATTTTCATGTGTTTAAGGTTGAAAGCAGGATTTGAAAGATAAATTAGGTCCGTCAATGTGAAATTAAAATTTATTAGAATTTGAATTAGCCAATGGTCGCTGAAAAGTTGGATGTGTTTGTTTCTGCTGAAAGATAATTGCTTTGTTTCTTACACTGAAGCGTTTGTGCTAATCTTGTTTTCACATTTCGTAGGATGGAATCGACATATAGAACATGGATACATGCCAAAAAAGACGTTTCTAGCACGTGGAATATTGAGGAACTTCGTAGGGATCTACGTACTGCCCTTGGCACTACCAAATGGCAGGTCATCTTATTCTTTTCTATCATTTAATGTGTGGTTCGTTTGGTGAATTTTTTTGCTTTTGCTTTTGGTTCAGCATTGTGAGAAATTGAATTTGTTTTGCAGTTAGAGGAGTTTGAGAAGGCCGTCAAATCTAGTTATAAGGGAAGTTCGAGCGATGATGCAAGAGATAGGCATCGTGAATTTATTGTAGCTATTGAGGATCAGATATCAAAGACTGAAAAGTCATTGCAGGAATCAGCCATTTCAGAAGAAAAGACATCAATGCCTTGGGTGCGTTTGGATGAAGGTGAATGCTATGAGCTTGCCTTATTTTTGTCTGGACCTTCTGTATCTGGAGAGAAGAAACTTCCTTCTCAGAGTCATTGTAGGAATAATGAAATCCCAGGAGAAATGGATAAAGAATCAGTGGCAGATTGCTCAAAAAATTCAAGTCAGTGTGTTCAGTGGAACTCCTCTGAGGCTAAGGTTGAGAAGCCACATGGGCATAGGAGGACTGCCAGTGCTAGTGCTGACATTGGTGCTTGGAAGATTTCAATTGCTGATGATGTTTTACAACAGAACTCTTCTAACAGCCAGCCCTCTATTCCCCCTCGAAAGGTACCAAGTTTCTCTGGTTTCCTGAATTCGATGGAATCTATGGGCAAATTGAAGTGGTCAAAGAATGGCATCAGGAAGTGGAAGGCAGTAGATCGTCATCAAGAGTCTGATATAGAGTTATTGCGGTCTCCTCAGTTGGCTAGGGTGAATGTCAACTCTGTACTATTTGAAACATAGTTTATTATATTTGCCTTTTGTTATCATGCCTTTGCTGTCCCACTCGTGTTCATAAGTTCCTGTTGTATCATTTTCTCCCACAGGGCATTAATGCATGCTATGAAAGAAGTAAGAGTTGCCTGGATTGCGATGATTGCTATGATAAGCAACTATATGGCTGGTATGGGGCTATTCAAAGGCAGCTTCAAAGGTCTCAGTATCAAATGCAATATGGTCGTCCCATTCAACTAGCAGTTTGGATTGTCCTCTTCCTTTGCTTGATTGGTGAGCTTCCTTGAATCTCCCATTGTGTTTTTTGTCTTTTTGCTTATTACTTTCTGTTTGCTATTTAAGAAGCAAGAATATTGCAAGAATATTCGCAATTACTCATTGATTCATTTTTTTAATTAGCGAAGGCAATTTTCATTCTTCACTGTTATCTTTGCCAAATAGATTCTGTGCTTTATGCTACTTGGATGGAATGGGGGATTCCCATTTTATTGGAGTATGATAGCAATCAAATGTGTAGAGTAGTGAATGAAAGATGCAAGTGCCAAGCATAGCTTTACTTATCCACCTCCTCCCCCGCGCCCATCCCCACCCCCCACCCGCTCCAAATAAAAAGGGGGTGGGGGGGAGAAGAAGAACAAGAAGAAGAAAGGAGCAGACTATATGTCTGAAGGAAATATGAGTATATGACCCAAATAGACCAATTATAAATAGAAATGACCAATCCAATTCCAGCCTGCATGACCTTATATTCCATATCTCATAATAATATTATACACTTAAGATCATGATATTCATGCGTGCTAATTGTAATGAAATTATCGGAGTAGATGAGGTCATGAATCCTAGAGTGTAAGGTCAAGAAATATACCTGAACATGTAATCTTAGGAAGCTTAGAAATAAAACTGTAGATGGAGTATAGAATATGTAGGTCTCATCTTTGGTATATAAGATTGATTACTCATAAGAGATGGATAAATTAAGAGGATTTTATTGATAAAGCTAGAATAAATTCAATGGAATGGAGAAGTGCCACTGGATATTAAAGTCATCCATAAGCGATGGTGGTTTCTTTGATTGCAAATAAATTAAAGAGTGGACAAGATAGTTTAGATAGCACAAGATAAGCCTGGTAATACATAAGCTAAAGGCATAACTCTATGCTGGTAGATGAAAAAGGCAGCTACAAGACAGAAATAATATGGAATGTAGTAAATGATCAAAACAAATCAGATTGTTTTCTTATTGATTCAGATTGTGGTGCTAGTGCTACCTCTTGCTATAACCATATTCACTTCTCTTTTTTTTTTCCTTTTTTTTTTTTTGTAAATTTATTTAATGAAAGTCTGTGAAGCTTAAACCTGTCGCTTTCATATGCAGTGTTGATTGTGTTTTGTACAATATGAACTGGGGATTTAGATTCTTCAATCAGCAGTTTATACCGCTCAACATCTGGGGTGAAGGTGGTTGAGGATTATAGTTTGTAGATATTGTACTATCGGGTGAAGTTAGCAGGACAAAAAGCAAGAACACCTTTTGCCTCTACTCTTTTCCTTGACCACTCATCGTCCTTCCCTTCTTATTTTGATTTTTCAGAAGAAGGGAAGTCATGTTCTTTAATTTAAGGAGCTGAGGGATGATGGAGTTGAACTGAGGCTGTTGTATCATGTAATATATGTTTTCCTTTTTCTTCCTCGTAGAAGATTAAGTTATATCAATACAAATAGTGTAGCGTTTCAAGTCTCCATTTCCTTTCTCTCTTCTTCTTCTTTTGTCATTTTAGTTGTAACCAACTGGCAACTCTAGATGGGAACTGGAAAATTTAACCAAATCGAATTTCATTTATTCCAAGTGTTTAATGTTCCTCTATTTTTCTGATCGCATTTGCATCGTTACCTGACTTGCATGTTTGCATATGGTGAATACTTACTCTCCATGTTCGCTTCACCTTTATTTTCCCGTTAATTTTGTTGCTGCAAAGGTTTACCGCTCAGGAGCAGAATATTTCCTCGTTCCTACTTTCCTTTGCAACGTCGACTAGATGCAGTTTTATAGCTATAACATTTATAGCCCGACTTGATGCTTCCCTTAAAAAGTTTTTTGTTTTTTTTGGAGAGTGATTTCATGGGAGTATTTACAAAGAATAATTTTCTTGGAAAAATAAATTAACACATTTGATATTACTATAGAAAATTATAATTAAATTTCATATTTGGTATTATTATAGAAAATTATAATTAAATTTTATGGAAAGTTATTTAAAATATTTAGTTATGGAAAGTTATTTAAAATATTTAGTTAATTTAAACTTTTCATGGAAAGTTTTGTTTAGTCTCTAATTTTATGGGTATTTTTGAAATTTTTTTTTATTTTTATACTTTCTCTGAAATCAAAAATTTCAAATTCTCGTCATTTTCTTTTAAAATCACTTATACTGAGATATTGATTTTCAAGGAGATCACAACTTTATTTAGTTTTAAAATACGCCAAATCCTTAAGAATTCATTTGGTAAAAAGAAAATAAAGGGATAAAGAAGAAAATTTATTCACTTTAATGGTTGTGATTTATAATTACACGACTTATTTTGTAGTTCAAACCATTTGGATTGAAAATTTTTCTTTTTTTACTCTTTGCTTTCCTCCCAGTCAAATCAAACGGATCCTAAAACATGCCAAAGAAAGTGATTATAGGATCTTACTTTCCCTGTCAAGTAAATTAAAATCTCCATAACTACCAAAGGAACAAACACAGTCAACTGAATAGAAGAATAGAAGGAAGGAACACCACATAAAAGGTTGAGAAAAGCAAAACTCTTAACGTTATTAATATTTTAGACCGGAAGTTATTTTAACAGGAGTCGTTTTGAGTTTGGCTTGGTGCATCTTGAAATTTTCAAGGGATACTTGATACCCAATCGATTAGACCATTGACGAGCCTGCGGTCAGGTATCTGTAACTGAAGTAGGAACCAGCAACCAAGAGTGGCACAACGAACTCGACAAAGGCTGTATATTTAGGAACGGAGCCATCCTTGATAAGAAAAGCACTCATCTCTTTCTTATTCTTGGATTCATCAGTTGAAGCAACCTGGACATCTGAATCCTTCTTCAAGCTGTAACCTTGGAGAACCCCGACCTGGTATTTAAGAAGCAAGTTCTGAGCCGCCTTGCTGTGTCCGATTTCCTCGAATTCCTTTGTCGCATCTTTTCCTGCTAACTCTAGCAGCACCTCATCTCCTCCTGGATGTTCTTCAAGGAACCTCGTCACGTTCAGCACCTACAAGAAGTGGCCAAATCTAATTATTTACTACATAGATTGATTCGGGCTTTAAAAAAAAAAAAGAAAAGAAAAGAGACGATAGAATTACTCTGCCATCAATGACAAGCCAGCAATCTTTCTTTGATTTGTGTTGACCAACCTGAGAGAGGGTGAAAACTGTGTGTCCAGCCATTTTTGTTCTTGTATGAAGGACTGAAACAAGACACAATGGCTTTAGGCCTTTATCTTCGCTGGTGGGGACACCAATTTATTCAGAGTAGAGGAGGGAGAGAAACATAGGATCACGTGAAGAGACGGGTAGCTCTAGCTGACTCTGAGCACGCGACCTACTAAAACTTACAGATGGAAGAGGGTTTGCACGAGCTGCAGACTAACAAAGGCTTACTGTCACTTTTGTTGTCTTGTTATTGGTTAATAGTAACAAATTTGTCGAGTAACTGTGAGTCAATGGCGGCGAATGAACAGATCAAGCGTTAGGTTGTCACTTGTCAGTAATCTGTCTTCATTGTCAACAATACCCCTTGGTTTAGTTTATTCTTCGTTTCGCCGGGAAAAAGGCCATAAGTAGGGACCACATTCAGAAAGCAACGGACGGACTCGGGTTTGTATTAAGAGCCTAGAAGGACCATAACTCTAGGTGGAAGGTTATTATTTATTCTGTTTCTTCCTCCTTTCCCTCGGACGGGATAGCAAGCAAAAGTCCATTTGAAGCCTACGAACTTGTAACTTGTCACTTCAATCATAACGTCTAAGATTAATGAACTTTAATTAGACGTTTCATATTTTAACACGGTCGATTTAGATTTCAGGTTTAGATGGTTCTATCCAAGAAGCTCTATCCAGCTTGCAGCTTGTTCAGGCATTGCCTCGCACACTTCTTTATGCACCATCCACATCACATTCCTTCATCAATCTCCCTTAGGCCTTCTTCTAATACTTTTCATAAACAAGGATGCCACCAAAAACTAAAACCAATCAGTCACAAGTCTTTCCGTTTGGGGAAATGAGAACTCTTAAGGACTGTCAAATAACACCACTAAAAAGCTCAGCAATCAGCATCTCATGCAACAATAAAAAGACATAAGAAACATAAGTTCCTACAACACACCCCCCACAGATAGAATTTCACTTTGTAAACAGGAACTCCACTCAATTTGGTTGATTCTGCTTGCTGAACTTACATGACTCCACCCTGAACATTGAATACCTTGAATACAAAACCAAATCCAGGATCTTTCCCCCCGTTCAATTTTACTACTTCAAGCGAAACATTTGAGGACAAATGCACTAAACTGTGACATTTCTTTAATTTATATTTCATTAGTTAAAGGTCTGAATTCAACTCAAAAGTCAAAACTGAAAAAATTACTGTGACGCACGGATTTTCTTGGTGCTTTTCGGTATTTCTTTCAACTCAGCTTCCTGCTTTCTGTTCTCTTTGCCAAACTCTAAGCCTTGGAATGTGACCCTAGATGATCTGTACTGGCTGCCATATGCAGACCCAAAGCCCCATCCAAGGCCAAAGCCAACCCCACAGCCACCACCTTGACAGAAACAATAAATTGCAATGTCAATGACTCGTGACTCATTCATTAGAGTACAGTTAGCAAAGCAGAGCAAGAAAGGAACCATTGGAGTTTAATAAGTACTAAAGGATTTACCTGCACCAAGCCCTAAGATAGTCAGAGGCATCCCTGCAGGTGAGAAAAGAAATTTATTACCGCAAATCTAAACAATGAGAAGTAGATATCCATAAATTTTGAATCTTAGATGATAACTTTATTCATAGAGAAAGTGTATCTGTTTACATATATTTGTAAGTATGGAATAGCACTCAATCAAATGATAACAAAGTTCATAACTTAGTCATCTAGATTTTTCCATCAATGGAATGAATTGGTTCACCTCAAAACAGAAGTAAAAAGTATACCTTGCATCCCAAATCTGACAAGGCAAAACAAAGAAATAAATCTATAAGGTTTAGAAGGAGAACAAACGAAAGAGCATTTTAAGTTTAAGATTGTCGAGCTTTTTCTAAGCCCAAACAGCAATAGATTGACAATACTACAAAGCTTGAAAGTTTTGACCCTTCATCATCACACCACACATGATGGACGGAGATGCTGTGTTCAACATCCTTATAGCTTTCTCAATAACAGAGAGAAAGGGCCAAGATCGAATGCCCTACAATGAAGAAATGTACTAGAAGGGCCAAACCTCATTCCAAAGAAACAGAGGAAGAGATTGGAATAGACAGGAAAGAAAAACATATTAGCAATGCTCAGCTAACTGACGCATTCTCATTTATGTCACCTTCTAACTATCATGATTCAATTACTCGCCAAACAAATGTCCAGTGGAAGCCGAAATAATCACCAGATAGTTTCATAAAATCTCAAAAGATGTTTCCAGCAAACTAAGACCGGCAGTTGAAGCAATGAGCATAAATAACCCTCACTAACAGAAGAGATCATGATTAGTACTTCATTCTCCTTTGATGCCAAGTACCAATAATTCAATCTACAGTCTTATGTCAAACACCAACATGAAACTAAAATCGTAATACCCAACCAGCATCAATACACCAAGGCGACCGAAAGTTAATTTAAACCGAAATCCAAAAAACCAATAATGAAGGCCACAACAAAATCTATGTACCCACATCTCAGTAACAATGAAAACAAGTAGTAATCACTACTTCATTGGAATCAAATAACAAGACTAAGGGACACAAAATATTTACACTGTTGCGTCTTTTATGCATAAGAATTAAAGTAAAATAAAGAAATTTTAAGCTGAAAGGAGATTAAATAACAGACCTCCGAAACCCCATCCAACTCCGAAGCCGCAACCAACACCAAAACCTGACGACAAAATCGACCAGAAACAAGAATAGAGAAGAAGAAAGCTCAAAACCCAAAATACAAGAAATTCAGTTCAAGAGAAACTAAAGAGACATGTAAAAGAGATGTGGGCTTACCAAGGCCAACGCCAAATCCATTGAAGTTTGAAATCATTTTGCCGTCGGCTCTGAATAAAAGCAGAAAGCTTTCAACTGCTATCACAGATTAACTTTGAAAGCTTTCAAACTGACAATGGACAAGTTGATCTTCCAAGACGAAACGAACTAAGAACTGGAGAATCAGATTAGAAACTGAGCTTGTGCTTTGTTTTGTTTTTATTTTTTGAGATATCCCTTTTAGCGTTTTTTGTTGTTCGTTATTTTGTTTATATTTATATATTTAATTATTGCACGAAAAGGGGTTTTGGAGCTTGAAATTACAAACATGACCAAATCCCGACCGGGAGATTGCTGTTAACTTAGGTAATCTTTCTGACCCAACTCCCAGGGCGGCCCAAAGGGCCAAAGTTAGTCCAACTGATTGAGCGACGCCACCAGTCAGGTGCATAACATGTGACAGCGGCAGAACAGTGTAATCTTGAAAATGCAGAGCTTTTCAAGCAAACAGACAGATCAGCCTAGACATGATTAACTTAAAAATAATGCAGTAATAATCACAAACAATTAACTGCCAAATAAGGCTTCGTCTATTAAGCAAGTTTTATTGTAAAATAATAATAATAATAATTCATGCTTTTACAACATACAAAGACAATGAAGCATCATATTCATAGGAGAAGAGACGAAATTTATGGAAAAGCTTACAGCATCCCCCGATGTCCAACAGTTCCAACCCTTGCCATTCATAGTATTAATCCCACAAGTTCATATGTACTTGTCACAGAAGCAACAACACAGAGTAACAAATTTTTCTTCATCACCAGAAACCGGAAACTTGGAACAAAAGATTTAATCACGGAACAATCTTGTAAGCCTTCATCTTATCAATCCAACTAATAAACGAATTCTTGGAATTCCTAAACCCCAAGAATCCGTGCTCCTTGCTCTTATTCATACTCAACAATGCCGACGATATTGATACCGACAAGTCAGCAAACCACCAAACTCCCACTTCAGCCAACTTCGTCTCCAGCAACTGATTCTCCTTCACTATCTCTTCCCACACTCTTTCTTTCCCTTTCATAATCTCCTGCAGACTCAAATTCTTCCCTTCCTCGAACCTAAATTCTTCTATCCCAAACTGCTCTGCCAAAGCTCTCCATAAGTGCTTCCACCTAAAAACATCCCCATTAGACACATTAAATGCTTCGTTCTTTGCATATGGATCCACTGTTGCCCATATCTGATGCTCTGCAATCAAATCTGCATCGGAAGCCTCGGAGAAACCACCTTCCCAAGCATCTTTGCTTCCAGGAAACAACAAAGGTGTCCCTTCATGTTTACAAATTGCAGCATAAACACAAAGAGTTCCAACAACGTTCATTAAACTATAAGGAGAAAACCCGAATATGATAGTAGGTCGATGCACCGACCAGGTTAATCCTTCTTTTTTCTCAACTTCTTCGAAGAGGATATCTTCTTGAGTATAGTAAAAATTGGGAGCATTCAACCGCGGTAAGTCTTCAGTAAAAGGCGGTTCATGCATTTGGATTTTACCAAACGATTCGAACGGTCCGACATAATGTTTACCTCCAGTTTGGAGACAGATGTGGCAAAGATCAGGTGCATTAGGGATCACAGCACGCAATACATTGTGGAACATGGAACCATTGATTTCGCAGTTCTCGATTTCGGATGATCGGTTAGCCCAGCTGACATAAAAGATGTGAGTGACGTCTGTGAGTGGAGAGAGCTTCTCTTCGGTCTCCTTAGGATCAGATATGTCGCACTGAATGTACTCAATTGGATGGTCGGCATTCCAGCTGGGTCTTGGCCGACGAGCTACCCCATAAACTTTCCATGGGCCGCCCGGAGTGTCAGATAATGGAAGGATTTCAGCCAAGCTGTTACCTACTATTCCGGTCACTCCAACTATGAGCCCAACGCTCTTGAAGTTTCTCGGTGCTTCATCTTCCTCAAACTTCTTCTGCAGAAAACCAAAACAAAAAAAAGAAATAAGAAACTTAGACATTGGTAAAGGGAAATCTATGAAGCCAGAGAAAATGTGTACTTGCCTTAGCAGCGCCGATGGCACCCGCCCACCACCAGCTCATGTTTTAGAGGGCTTATTGGAGTGAATTGTGACGAGGGGTAATCGCAATGAGACTAAAGAAGAAAGAGATTTCTTGTCTGATTTAAAATTTAATGAAGGTTTTCTATGTCATGTATTTTTGTTTTTAAAATGTGTTTATGGTTCTATCCAACAAGCTCAACCACCTTGTGTTCAGGCATCCCATGGCACACTGCTTTTTACACAATCTACAATATCACCATCCACATTCCTTCATCATTCTCCCTTCCCCTAAATCTAACTAAGCCTTCCTCTAATACTTCTCATAAACGTGGATGCCACCAAACTAAGGCCAATTAGTCACAGAAGACTTTCCTTTTGGAAAATGAGAACTTCTACGAAGTTTATACAATTATACTCTCGGAGCTCTGTTAAACAACAACACCAACAAGCTCAGCAATCAGCATCTCAAGCAACAATACAAGGAAATAAGAAAAACAAAACATTTCTATGGCACACCCCCACAGACAGAATTTTACTTCGTAAATCCACTGAATTTCATTGATTCCTCTTCCTGACTTACATGACTCTACACTGAACATTAAATACCTAAAATACAAAACAAAATTCAGGAAAAGGTTGGGGAAATGCACTAAATTGTGACATTTCTTTAATTAATTTATAAATCTTTAGTTAAAGGTCTGAATTCAACTCAAATTGAAAAATTACTGCAACATGTGAATTTGCTTAGTGCTTTTTGGGTATTTATTTGAACTCACCATCTTGCCTTTGGTCCTCTTTGCCAAACTCTAAGCCTTGGAACGTGACCCTAGATGATCTGTATTCGCTACCATATTCAGACCCAGAGCTCCATCCAAGGCCAGAGCCAACCCTGCAGCCACCGCTTTCACATAAACAATAAATTGGGCTTATATAGTAAAACGGCCCCTAAACTATAGAACATTGTCCAGGCAAGCCCCCATACTTTTGTTGTACCTAAATAAGCCCTTAACATTTGATTTGTACATAGATAAGCCTTCCACCTCACAAAAAGTATTAAGAAATATTAGGGGCCTAGTTGAATGCAAAAATTGAAGTATAGGGATTTGGGTACAAATTAAAGTATGAGGGCTTATTTAGGTACAATTTAAAGTACAACAGCTTAATTGGGTATTACAAAAGCATAGGGTTTTATTTACTTAAGAAAGTTAAGGGCCTTCTTAGTATTTAAGCCAATAAATTGCAACGTAAACTCATGACTCATTCATCACAGTAGAGTCAGCAAAGCAGATAAGCAAAAGAACCATAGGAGTTTAGTAGGTACTAAAAGATTACCTGCACCGAGCCCTAAGATGTTCAAAGGCACCCCTGCAGGTGCAAAAGAAATCATAATAAGAGAAAAAAAAGCTAACTACCGCGATCAATAGAATGAGAAGTAGATATCCATAAATTTTGAATCTTAGAGAATACCTTTATTTATAGCAAAAGTGCAGCGTTTTACATATATTTATAAGTATAAAATAGCAGTCAATCAAATAATAACAAAGTTATAATTTACCCATCTACAATTTTCCATCAATGGGATCTACTTCACCACAGAAGTTAAAATGTATACCATGCATCCCAAACCTCGAGAGGCAAAATGAAGAAATAATTCTCCGAGGTTTACAAAGAAAACAAACAAAAAAGCATTCTAAGTTTAAGATTGCTGAACTTTTTCTGAGCCTGAAAAGCAACAGATTGACAATACTAAATAGGTTGAAATGTTTAAACCTTCATCATCAGTCATCACAATTCCACAGTGATGCTATGTTCAACATCCTTCATAGTTTTCTCCTTACCTACTTTATACAAAAATATAGAACAGAGAGAAAGGGCCAATTCCCTTCAATGAAGAAATATACTGGACTTCATTGGATCAAATAACATGACTGATAGACATATAATCCATTTCCACAGTTGGGTCTTTATGCATGAGAATTAAAATGAATTTAAAAAAAAAAAACAAAACTTTAAGCTAAAAGGAGAGTAAATAACAGAACTCCAAAGCCGCAACCAACACCACAAAAACGACCCAAAAGAAAAAGAAAAAGAAATCCCAAACCAAAACTCAAAAGACAAGAAATTCACTTCAAGAGAATCTAAAGACATGCGTGGATAAAAGCAGAAGCTATCAAACTGACAATTGAGTAGAAAAAGAGTAACGAGGCTGCAAATTAGGATTACAGAACGGATAGTTGTCACACCTGAATCAACTGTAAGAAACCGAACTAGTATCAAAGATGACGTGGTTGTTCGTTCCACAAGCAAAGAAACAAGAACCGGAGAATCAAATAAGGAACTGAGGTTTTGGCGTTTTGCTGCTTTTTTTATTGATTTATTTATTTTTATATTGTTTGCACCGAAAACGATTTTTTGGGGTTGAAATTACAAAAATGTTCCGTCTGGAAAGGAAGATCGGGGTTAAATGATGTAATAATCTTCCTCGCTCAGGCCCCGTAGCGGCAGAGCCCAGGGCGGCCCAGACGCACCAATTCTCACGTGTGCATAACATGAGAGAGCGGGAGAACCAAACCGTGTCATCAATCATGTTCATCCTTACCTAGTTTGGATTAGCCGCGGCGCTAATTAAGGGGACGATGTTCTTGAATGATCCGCCTATCGATCTTATCCCTCTTCTAGAGCATGACATAAGGGGACGAGCTACCCCAAGAGTTTAAGCCTTATATGGCTTCTTTTGTACCCAAAAAAAACAAAGTTTAAAACAAAGCGAAACGAGGTCCGCTCGAGTAGCTTCAATCAGATGAGGATGGAGGCCGAAAGATTAAATCCTAACAAGGACTCGACTGCTCTGTGACTGTGAGCAATAACTTTGGGTCAGGTTGATGGGGCATGGTGGGTTATATAATATTCTTTGATATTACCCTTTGGAGAAATCTACACAACTCATCCCAGCCGACCATATGATTCATAAGCATTTCTCTTTCAATTCTTCTGCCTTTTCCCTCTACTGGTATTATTATATTTTGTTTGATTGTTTGATTGGCTTTGATCTGACTCCTGATACATTCACACAGTATAATAAAAGGCCTAACTGTTCATTCCTGGTGGATAATGCGTCTGATATTTTACAAAATGATTACACAGCCTGGGTCCTAATTCCAATTAATTTTCAACGTTAAACCCACCAACTTTTATCAAAGAATCTGCACGTTTAGTTTACTTTTAGACAAACAAGACAACCACATCTCATAACCAAAACTGTCCAAACTCAAGAAAGGTATCCATCGCGGCAAACCTAACTCAGAAATTAGGAAACTGCATCTTAATGTTCCCCACCGCAGAGTAGTTCTCTACTCTGCACCAGAAAACAATCCTTATATAAATGGTGAGAGGCAACAGATTGGGGATATTGAGAGATAGTGGAATCACAACTTATTGGGATATTGGAATTGCAATTCGCAGACGTAGCTATGAAGAAAATAAATGTAGGAGAGTGATTCCCTTTGGAAGCAAAAGGCTGGATCAGCATCTCCCCTGTTTTCGAGTATGGTGAAAGCTTGATGGTCTATAATACAATGTCAGAGCAAAGTAAGTCAGGGTCTTTAGACAATTTAAACCAGCCAAGGGAAGTCAAGTGATCCTTTAATACTAGTATGAATGATCATCACATAAAGTCCCGCCAAATTAACTTTGGAAGGTCCTTGGAGCTGGGCTTCATCTTGAAGAATTATCAATGGGGATGCATGTCAATCACTTCAGTCCATTTTAAAATGCCGTATGAGCCGCTGGCAAAGCTTCTTATAGCTACTAGGCAACATCCCCTATATCACATTGCATTTCAAGCAAAACCATAAAGAAGAAACAAGGCAACTGAGGTTATCAACAAATGACAACACCTTCCCACTCCAGAGTACCACCATAGCTTGGCTCACAAATGTGGATTTCTTTGAGATCATCAACTTCCAATATGCATTAAAACACGCAAATTGCCCAATAAGGCTATTAAGAAAGTTTTATTGTATAATAATTCAGGGTTTTACAATATGAGAAAGATAAAGCATCATAGGAAGGAAAAAAAGGGGAAACTTACAGCAGCCGCCAACGTCAACAGAAGTTCATCCCACGAGTTTATATGTACTACTTATTGTAGAAGCAACAACAACAATAAGGAACTCATCTTCATTACCCAGAACAGGAAACAACTTCAAACAAAAGATTCAATCAAGGCACAATCTTGTAAGCCTTCATCTTATCAATCCAAGTGATGAGCGCATTCTTGGAATTCCTAAACCCCAAGAATCCATGCTCCTTACTCTTATTCATACTCAAATGTGGCACCGCAGCTGATAACATCAAATCCACAAACCACCAGTTTCCCACATCCGCCAACCTCGTCTCCAGCAACTGATTCTCCTTCACTATTTCTTCCCACGCTCTTTCCTTCCCTTTCATCATCTCTTGTAACGCCAAATTCTTCCCTTCCTCGAAGCCAAATTCTTCTATACCGAACTGCTCCGCCAAGGTTCTCCATAAATGCTTCCACTTGAAAACATCTCCATTAGTGACATTAAACGCTTCGTTTTTTGCATACGGGTCCACCGCCGCCCATATGTGATGCTCTGCAATCAAATCCGCATCGGAGACCTCGGAGTAAGCTTCCCAAGCATCTTTGCTTCCGGGAAACAACAACGGTGTCCCTTCGTGTTTACAAATAGCAGCGTAAACACAGAGAGTCCCAACCATGTTCATTAAACTATAAGGCGAAAACCCGAATATGATACCGGGTCGATGCACCGACCAGGTTAATCCTTCTTTTTTCTCGATTTCTTCGAAGAGGATGTCTTCTTGAGTGTAGTAAAAATTAGGAACGTTCAACCGTGGTAAATCTTCAGTGAATGGTGGGTCATGCGGTTTGATTTTACCTAACAATTCGAAGGGTCCGATGTAATGTTTGCCTCCGGTTTGGAGACAGATGTGGCGGAGATTGGGTGCGTTAGGGATCACAGCACGCAAGACGTTGCGGAACATGGAACCATTGATTTCGCAGTTCTCAGCCTCGGATGATCGGTTGACCCAGCTGACGTAGAAGATGTGAGTGACGTCGGTGAGTGGAGAGAGCTTCTCTTCGGCGTCCTTGGGATCGGATACGTCGCACTGAATGTACTCGATTGGATGGTCGGTATTCCAGCTGGGCCTCGGCCGACGAGCAACCCCGTAAACTTTCCATGGGCCGCCGGGAGTATCGGATAATGGAAGGATTTCAGCCAGGCTGTTACCGACTATTCCGGTCACTCCAACTACCAGCCCAACGCTCTCGAAGCTTCTGGGTGCTTCATCTTCATCAAATTTCTTCTGCAAAAGCCAAAACAAAAAAAGTAAAAAGATAAGAAACTTCCAAAACGGTAGAGAGAAATTTATCAAAGGCAGAGAAAATGGGCACTTCAGACTTGCCTTAGCAGCGCCAATGGCACCGGCCCACCACCAGCTCATGTTTCAGAGGGCTAACTAGATGGAATTCGTGACGAGAAAAGAGGAAACGGCGATGGGATTACAAAAGGAAGAGATTAGGATGATGGGACGGCGAACTACCAGTCTGGCTTTAGATGATTAATCAAACAGGGATTTCGATGATTTGAGATTGGAGGGATGTTTTCTTGGGTTTGATTTAATTATTGGAATAGATTTATCTGGGCAAATTTTATAAGAGGAGAGAGAGTGAGAGAGTGTGAGAAACGGACAGAAAGGGTGACAGGGGCTGTGACATAAAGTTAGGGGCAATCTTTGGCAGTTTGGTTTGGGGATTTTAATTTTTTATCCGGAGACTCAAATAGGCATTTCTGTCTTTTTCAAGGGTTGTGTAGAGTTTTACTTTTACCCGCCGCTGCACTTCGTGTCATTATTTGGGCGTATCCAGTCCAGACGCAACTTTTCTCTGGTTGTTGGTACTGATGGATTAGAAGAAGATTTGTATTATCACATAGCAGAACCTAATTTCGTAACAATCACTTTCAAAATCGAAAGGTAGGACCATAAGGGCCTTAAATCTGTAGGTTCCTTTGACTATAACTCAGTGTTTTGTATGAAGAAAATAAAGAAGAAAAGAAGTAAATATAAAAAGAAAGTGAATGGAAAAATATAATTTTTTTTATTTGATAAAATAAAATATACCTAAAAAAAGAAATATAAGGACAATAAAAAAGTCTATTACTTTTAAAATCATTTTCATCCAATTTAGATAAAAATAGGAAAAAAAAAGAAGTAGTTATTGAGTCTAATACATGTAAATGACTATTATACCAATAAAATTTATTTTTAATTATAAAATTTATCATTATAAATAAAATATATTGAAAGTAAATTTTTAATTAAAAAGTAAATAATGATAAAATTATCATATTAATTTAAATAAATTTTCTTTATTTCTTATTTTTTAATAATATCAAACAAAGAAAATAATCAATTTTTTCTTTTCCTCTTATTTCTTTTTTTATTATCAAACATAAAGAAATAAATATAAATTTCTTTTCTTTCTCTGTATATTTTCTTTCTGTACCTATTTCTTTTTCTTGCTATTTCCTTCTCTCGTGCCAAACATAAGCTAAATGCCACAATTTGGTTTATTTCTTGATTTAGGTTCATATATGAATTTGATTGGCTTGAAATTAGACTTTGATTTAGTAGTATTATTAATTATGGCAAGGGAAACGATGGTCGTCAAAAACCAACAGAGCCTAAATGGCGTCCAGATGCGTTCCGCAAAATGTAAATGTGCCGCGTTTATGTTTATATATTTCTAAACCTGTCTAAATGAGCCCAATGAAAGATGCGAATAGGCCTTTATAAACATAGGCCCACACCCAACTCCCCAGATAAAACACAATATCAGCAATCCATGTGATTTGTGAACACATACATTACAGGATGTTTGAAGTCCACTGTTTAAAACAACTGCAGGCCTTGCCTTTGGAGATGGGCCAGGTTGATGGGCCATGGTGGTTATTCTATGTTAGGAGAGGAATTATCAATGGGGATGCATGTCAATCACTTCGGTCCATTATAGAATGCCATGTGAACTTCTGGCAAAGGTTTTTCTTTTTTTTTTCCTCCTCAAAAAACTGATTATTATTTATATTATAAGGATCAACATATATACTACATAAGATCCATGATGTTTCTTAAAGCCACGACACACAACTACCAGTACAGTGGCTGACTTACTTGCTAGAAGTAATATGACTGAAATAGTCATTATACAAAACAGGAATAAAGAAGACTGGTGGCAAAACGTAGTGAGAATGGTGACATTTGAGTTCGATTACCCTCCTTGCCAACTGGTCAGCCACTTTGATACCCTCTCGATAGCAGAACCTAGCTGTACACTGTACAAAGTTTACCATTTGATTGAGAATATCTTTAAGCAGAGGTTGGAGCAGAGGATGGTCCACCTTCCTCCTAGATAACAAGAGTAAGGTTTTAATAGCTAGGAAACATCCCCATATCACATCTCATTTCAAGCAAAACCGTAAAGAAGAAACTAGGCAACCAACAACAACTTCCCGCTCCAGATAAACAGACACTATCATAGGTTGGCTCACAAATGTAGATTTCTTCGAGATCACCAACTTTCAATATTATGCATTAAAACTTCCAGCAGCCGCGAAATTCAACAGAAGTTTATCCCACGGGTTGGGTTTATATGTACTACTTATTATAGACGCAACAACAACGATAAGGAATTCATCTTCATCACCCAAAACAGGGAAACAACTTCAAACAAAAGATTCAATCAAGCCACAATCTTGCAATCCTTGATCTTACCGATCCAAGTGATAAACGAATTCTTGGAATTCCTAAACCCCAAGAATCCGTGCTCCTTACTCTTATTCATACTCAACAGTGGCGCCGCAGCTGATAACATCAAATCCACAAACCACCAGTTTCCCACATCCGCCAACCTCGTCTCCAGCAACTGATTCTCCTTCACTATTTCTTCCCACACCCTTTCCTTCCCTTTCATCATCTCTTGTAACGCCAAATTCTTCCCTTCCTCGAAGCCAAATTCTTCTATACCGAACTGCTCCGCCAAGGTTCTCCATAAATGCTTCCACTTGAAAACATCTCCATTAGTGACATTAAACGCTTCGTTTTTTGCATACGGATCCACCGCCGCCCATATGTGATGCTCCGCAATCAAATCCGCATCGGAGACATCGGAGTAACCTTCCCAAGCGTCTTTGCTTCCGGGAAACAACAACGGTGTCCCTTCGTGTTTACAAATAGCAGCGTAAACGCAAAGAGTTCCAACCATGTTCATTAAACTATTAGGCGAAAACCCGAATATGATACCGGGTCGATGCACCGACCAGGTTAATCCTTCTTTTTTCTCGATTTCTTCGAAGAGGATGTCTTCTTGAGTGTGGTAAAAATTAGGAACGTTCAACCGTGGTAAATCTTCAGTGAATGGTGGGTCATGCGGTTTGATTTTACCTAACAATTCGAAGGGTCCGATGTAATGTTTGCATCCGGTTTGGAGACAGATGTGGCGGAGATTGGGTGCGTTAGGGATTACAGCACGCAAGACGTTGCGGAACATGGAACCGTTGACTTCGCAGTTCTCAGCCTCCGATGATCGGTTGACCCAGCTGACGTAGAACATGTGAGTGACGTCCGTAAGTGGAGAGAGCTTCTCTTCGGCGTCCTTGGGATCGGATACGTCGCACTGAATGTACTCGATTGGATGGTCGGTATTCCAGCTGGGCCTCGGCCGACGAGCAACCCCGTAAACTTTCCATGGGCCGCTGGGAGTGTCGGATAATGGAAGGATTTCAGCCAGGCTGTTACCGACTATTCCGGTCACTCCAACTACCAGCCCAACGCTCTCGAAGCTTCTCGGTGCTTCATCTTCATCAAATTGCTTCTGCAAAAGCCAAAACAAAAAAGTAAAAGATAAGAAACTTCCAAAACGGTAGAGAGAAATTTATCAAAGGCAGAGAAAATGGGCACTTCAAACTTGCCTTAGCAGCGCCCATGGCACCAACCCGCCACCAGCTCATGTTTCAGAGGGCTAACTGGATTGAATTCGTGACGAGAAAAAGGAAACGGCGATGGGATTACAAACGGAAGAGATTAGGATGATGGGACCGCACGGCGAACTACCAGTCTGGCTTTAGATGATTAATCCAACAAGGATTTCGATGATTTGAGATTGGAGGGACGTTTTCTTGGGTATGCTTTAATTATCGGAATATCTGGGCTGATTTTATAAGAGAAGAGAGAGAGAGTGAGAGAGTGAGAGAGTGTGAGAGTGTGAGAGTGTGAGAGTGTGAGAAAAGGACACAAAGGATGACAGGGGCCGTGACATATAGAGAAGATTTGGTTTAATGTAATTTAATTACTTTTTATGTAAAGTTAAGAGTCGTAACAAATTTTATCATCTTTGGTTTAATTTTAAGAATATAAAGTAAATGGTCTATTGTAATCGTTTTATCTTTGATCAGGTAAAGTATTTACACATGAGAGGTGTAAAAATATTTTGCATCGTATTTAAATTACTTTGTTATCCCTTTTTTTTTAAAAAAGATATAAAATAGAAAGATAAATTTGAGATTTAAATAAACTTTACAAGGAAAGTGTGTTTTAACCAAACATTGTAAAATACTTTGCATATAATTTAATTAAATTTTGATGTGCTAAACTAAACATTACAAACTCACTTTACATGTAAAGTAATTCCTTATAAAATATCAAATGGGTTCAAAGTTAGGGGCAAGCTAAGGGCATCTTCAACCCATTACAACAAAATTTACACTATTTTGGTGTTAAAAGAAAATATTCTTAAAATATTCTAACACCAAATTTTATTCCATTACAATGTATTACACCATTTTTTACATTAATTATATTATAATATAACATCTATTATTTAACTTAATATAATTATCTAAATAATTATTTAAACAATTAAATTAATCTTTAGATAATACTAATAATATATTTTATTAATTAAAAAATAATATCATTAAATAATATATAATATTTTTCTTATAAATTATTTAATCATATGTTATTAATAATTGTTAACATCATATCACAAATAATTAACAAAAATATAATTTCATATAATTTCTATGATTGTTTAATTTGTATTTTGATCATAATTGAAGTAAAATGATGTTTAATTGCTTTTATTATGTTTTAATTGAATTTTTACCTAATTTTGTAAATATATATTTATAATTATTTATAAAAATAATTTAAATATATATTAAATATTGGTCTCAATTTAAATCTCAATGAGATCTTTCTAATGGTATATATTTTTTTTAATAATTAAAAAATTAAATTTAAATATAACTCAAAATATATAAATATAACAAAAAAATTAAATGACATAAAAATAATTAATAAAAAAGAATAAAGGTAAAATAGAAAAGAAATCATCCTACAAAAAATGGTGGAATGAATAATAATATACCAAATTTAATATGTTACTATTCATCTCACCATTTTGATGAGATAAATTGAAGCTTCGTTGGAACATCATTTACATCATTTTTTACAGTAATATTTTGATGTCTTATTGAAGTTGGTCTTAGGCTGCTGTTTACTTTAGGGATTTATCGTGAGACTCAAATAGAGGCATTTCTGCCTTTTTCAAGGGTTGTCTAGTCTAGAGTGTTACTTTTATCCACCGCTGCACAATGTGTCAAAGGTGTCATCATGTGGACATAAGAACCAGACGCATGGTATAGATGGATTACAAGAAGATTTGTTTTGTACTAATATTACGTAGCAGAACTTAATTTCGTAACAATCACTTTTAAATTTTAATAATGGATTGGTTTAAGTGATTTAATATTTATTTTTTTAATAAGATTTTAAATTCAAATCTTATGAATAAAAAAAATTATTATTAAAAGAATTTTATCTCCATAATAAATCAACCCAACTTAAAATATATTAATCTTGAATCAAAGTTCTAGTGATACTCTTGATTACACCAAACAACAATCACCTTCAAAGTCCAAAGGTAAGACCATAAAGGCCTTAAATGATAAATCTGTGGGCTGCTTTGAATTTAAATGCCACAATCTAGTTTATTTCTTGATTTAGGTTCATATATGATTTTTTTTTCTTGGTAAAAAGTTCATATATGAATTTGATTGGCTTGAATTTAGACTTTGATTTAGTACTATTATTAATTTATTATTACTAGAATCTGATCCGGGCTTTGCCCCCGGATTTTTCAAAAATTGTATAAATATTAATAATTCTGATTAACAATTTAAAATTAAATTTTGCATGAAAAATTAAAAGTAAAAATTAAAACATATTTTAAGAGACATATGCAAAAGATTTAGAGGTTTTTTAGTAGTAAACTTAAAATGTGGTATGATAAAAAATTAGATCTCAAATTAGGTGTTGGTGATATGATATTAAATAGCTCATAAAACAAATATTTTTCAATACATATATAAGAACAACTTTTATTTGCTTTGTAAAATTAACCTATATATTAGTCTCTTATTCTATTAATTTTCATATAATATTTATTTATACATATTAAATACAAATTCAACCCTTAAAATGAAAAACCCACCATTTGACTTTTTATAATAAAAAAATTTTATATCTTTTATTAAATATATGATCAATGATATCCCAAAAATATCAATTATGACATCAATTGACCAAATCAAACTAAGCACTTAAAATATCTTTAATCTTGGATTTCTATTTTTTTTCTTTAAAAATATATAAATATAAACAATTAAAGATTTTTTCAATAAATAGATTGATACGGTTAATTTCTTATGGGGGTCTAAAAATTTTTAATTGGAATTTGAATTTTTTTATAAGATTTAATGGTATTTGTTAATTATTATATTAATAAATTTAGCAACACACTTAATACACAAAATAGTCTTCACACTTGTACAAAATTACCTTTTGACCCTTCAACTTTTATTTTAAAATTTTTTACTTTCAAATTTTTATTTTCTGAATAATGTAGTCATTGACACTAATGTGACATATCCAGATATAGATACATAAATTTTTTTGTTATGTCACGTCAGCGTCAAGGGTTATAATATTCATAAAATAAAAATTTGAAGGCCCAAAATTCTAAAATAAAAGTTGAAGTGCCAAAACGATAGGTTTGTAAAAGTTCGATGATTATTTTGTGTATTAAGTCTTATTAAAATTTAATTTTTTTACCATAATGCTTCATTTATATATAAATTGACTTATAGAATAATATTATGTAATAGAATTATTAAGTATATTACTTAAGTAATATTATTATTTAGTAAACATTACTATTATTAAGGAATATGGACAATTCAATAGCAATCTTTTTATTCTCTACGACCAAAAAAAAAAAGAAAAAAAGAAAGAAAAAAATAAGAAAAGAAAAAGAATTGAAAAAAGTTAAATAAAGTATTATATAAAATCCCACCGAAGTAGTCAAAATGACTAAATTACCGTCTAATTAGGAGACACTTCACGACAAATTGTATATTTAATTTTCCATTCTCAAAATATTAGGCAAAGAATTACTTTCATAGTAGGTATTGATTGATTGATTGACGGTAAGAAGATGATGGTAGTCAAAAACCAACAGCCCAAATAGCGTCCAGATGCTTCCAAAAAATGCAAATGTGCCGCGTGTACGTTTATATATTTCTGAACCCGTTTAAATGAAGCCCAATGAAAGATGCGAATAGGCCTTTATAAACTTTAGGCCCACACCCAACTCCCCAAATGAAACACAATATCACCGTGCATGTGATTTCTGATTACATTACAGGATGTTTAAAGTCCACCGTTTAAAAACACTGCAAGCCTTGCCTTTCAAAAGGAATCGTACAACCCTAGAGGCCAAGAGCCCAAGATCGAAGAAGAGTGAGGGCGCAAATTTGATTTTTTAAAAACAAATTTGTTAAAAGAGTTTTATTTTTAACCTTTTTGGTCTGAAACGAATTAATTTTAAACCAAATTAATGGTTTTATTAACAAATACATCAAATTAACGGTTTTATTAACTAATACATCCATACACTTTTTAAGATTGGTTGACTTTTTATTTAAAAAAATATTTTTTATTTAATATAATAATTTTTTCTAAATTCAACAAATAATAAAATATTAATTATATAAAATTTTCTATATTTGACCTTTTAAATGGTGCAGAGTTATACCATTTAACATTTCCTTTAAATTAAAGATTTGAAAGTATCTTTGATTAAAAAAAAAAAAAAAAGGGTATAACACGATAGCCTAAAATATTAAAAGGAAAAATCGTACAGTTGGGTAATAAATGGGTGATAGTGGAGCCGCTCCTAGTCAGCAGAAGTCAAACATATAAGTATGTATTAAGGTGCAAATCTGCCTAACTTAATAAAAGCGCACAATGATTTGTTTATCAAAAGTTGGAAACCTCATTAATTATGGTACGTAATACTACTAGTTAGTTATGAGTTGCACTCCACTACCCAATACTTACCCTTTAAATCTTAACCCATGCATTTGAATAAGGTAGTACCATCTACTAATACTAGTACCAACGTGGGATTAGATCGAGTGGTAAGCGGTTTGTTTCAGTTTAAGTAGGTCTCGGATTCGAGACCTTGTGTACGCAGCTACCCTCGTTGGGAGACTCACCCACCATCAACTACTCTCGTTGGGAGATTCATCCACTATTTTCAGGTGCGCGACGCGGATCGAATCCGGATTAGTATATTAGGTGGGAAACCAAAAAAATCGTTGGGAGACTCATCCACCATTTCCAGGTGCGCGATACGAATCGAATCCGGATTAGTATATCAGGTGGGAAACCAAAAAAATCGTTGGGAGACTCATCCACCATTTCCAGGTGCGCGATACGAATCGAATCCGGATTAGTCAGAGTGAAACTTTGGATATCGGGTGGAAAACAAAAAAAAAAAATCTACTAATACTAATGATTAATTAATTCCCATTCAATATTCTTAGGAAGTTAGTTTGGTGATGGGCATTTCAACTCTTCTGTAGTTTTTTTTTTTCTTTCCAACTTCACTGCCGGTCTCATGTGATCTCAGCTCGCTATTTGTATTATGCCTCACAAGATTTTTGTTATTTTCTAGGTTTTGGCGCAGTAGGAGTTGTCCTGTGTTTTTTGTTTTGTTGGCTGCGTAGGAGTATTTGTTTTCACAAATTTTATGATGTGTTTTCTTTATAACTGATTTCAAAAGCTCAAACTTTTTGCTATTTGGAAAAGAAAAGCCAAATATTACTATATGACTTTAGTAATTAATCAATGGTCTGAATGCTGCAGATTGAAGAGATTCCCATACAGCTGCTCAACTGCAGCATGAGTTGAGTACTGTCAGGGATGTTATATAGAGAGGGGAACGGATTAATAGTCTTCAAAACAAGTTGTTTGATGTTGTATATGTTTTGCAAAAACAACATTAATGTTTCCTGCAGAAATAATTTGGCACCACCCATGGATGAACTTCTCTGATCGTCTTTATTTAATTTCATTCTGAAACCTGCTACTTAATTAGAAAGGTTTCTAGTGAAGGAAAAAATGCATACAAAGGCATATTCTCATTGTCTTTATGATCCAAGATGGTTTCTTAAACTTAACTTGATTAATTAATTAGGGTTCTGCTCTAAATGTGATCTATCTTACTAGCATCTCATCATGAAAATGACAAACAGTATGTGCTGATGAACTGATGATGAGGATGATGATTGATATATAAAAGGTTGCCTTTTTTTCTGCTTTGGTTGATTTTGTTTTGTTCTTCATTCAATACATTTTCTCAACATTGTGCTCAAGTGGTCCTCTCCACTGTTCCTACACACACACACACACACATATATATATATATATATATTTTACTTTTGAAAATAGAAAAATAAAAGATCCACTGCAAACACCACTGGCATTCCATTTTCATGATATGATCTCCTCTTTAAAGTAAAAATTGAAGTACTCATCATCTGCCATGGCAATTGTTTTCTCTCTAAATCAAAACACCCTAAAGATTTCTCTCCCCATGGCAAGTATTTGTAGTAAAAATCATAATATTCAATGCCATGGAGAATTAGAAATTTTGAGAAACCATATATGAGGAAAATTTCATGCATGCCCTTATTAACAGAGGCACCATTGCTTCAACATGTTGATTTTACATTGATCGAGCCACAACAGTTTTGTTTCTCCTTCTTGCCCTTTTCATCTCTCTCCTATTTCTTTCCTTTACAATGAAAGGTTCTTCAATTATGGTTGACAGACCTGAAAAAAGTTACCCAGAAGCAAAAGTCATAAACATGCCGCAGTCAAGAAAACGAAAAGGTGCTCTATCACTTTATTAGAAGCATGCCCCATGTTGCAGAAAATGTTATATGTACTACTATTACTATATGTATCGATGTATCGATTTTGAATTTCAAAAAGATTGAGCTGCAGTGATCACTTTGTACTATTTTATGATAATCAAGTAAATGCTTACCAGATGCTATATTTTTCTCCTTCATCATCATCCTCATAATTTCATCATACTCTTGCTCTTCATTGCTATTTATCTCATAATCATCGTCTGATTCTTGTACTTTCCTCAGATGATTGGTTGTGGCCTTCGACTGAGCATTGGCAAAGAGCCATGTGGCATCCATCTGTTTGCTGATCATACGAGCTGCATAGTATGGAATCTTCACACGCTTGTTAGTCTTCTCTGAGTTGACGCAACCATTGATGAACACTATGCAGTCCATCAAACTCTCTTTAGCCAAACCTTTCATGTCATAAGCCTGAGATCTTCTCCACAGACTTTTACCATGAGAATTTGCAGGATTGGAGAGACAAAGAGCTCGAGTTGAGTCTCTAATGGCAGCTTCTGGATCTCTAAGCAGCAAATAACACTGAGCTCTATTACTGTAGAGAACCATTCTCTCTTTTCTATGCTTCAAAGGGCATGCATCTAATGCTTCGGTGTAGCTCGCTACAGCCGCTTCAACATCTCCTAACCAGAACATATGGTTCGCTTGTTGCTTTATCAGGTTCGCTAGGACCCTTCTCTCTTCGACTTTTTCATCAGAAAGCATCTTTTCTCTCTTTCTCCTTTCTACCTTCAACTCCCATGTTTCCTTTAATGCCTTTTGAACTTGGGTGTTCTTGATTCTAATTTTGCTTTGTTTATAATCCAAGAGGAGGGCTTTTGTGATTGTTTCACCTAAGCCTGATCTGTCTCCAAGGCTTTTGAGTTCAACCAAATCGATGAGAAACATGGTGGCAATTTCCATAACCTTGTACCTCGTATCTGGGTCCTTGAGAAGCAATAGAAGACAATCAATGCCCATGTACTGCCAATCATCTGATGATCTCGAGAGATGACATAGATTTTCTAAGACCTCCTCAGATTCAGCTATGTTTTTTCTTCCATATTTACTATAGCACAAGATTCTTATCAGTCCCACACCGGCAGGTGATGAATGATTTACCAATCCGCACCACATTCCAGATAAATCTGTCAAAAACGTTTTCTTACAAATAAGATTCAGAGATCTTTCTTTGCAAGCAAAGCAGTTCAGAAGATAGAGAGACCAGCACTGAAGTTGACTTGCCCATTCTTCAGCCTTCCTGTTCTCCATTTCCAAATCACCAACTCCTCTTGTAAGCAAGTCACAGTGATATTTTGGTCTCTTACTCTTATCCTTAACACCTACAAACTTAACATACACTTCACCCAGGCAAGTAGAAGCTAAGTGCATCCCTAACCTCACCACCTCCTCTTCGTAAGTTGCCACTGCTTCAAAGGTTCTCTCATAGCTTGCAAGGTGACCTAGAGCTCGGACCGCAACTCTTTGCTCAACCCAACTAATCTTTCCCCTTAGAAGCTCCATTAATGGAGGTATCACACCTGCCAGGACAGCTTTCTCTGCAAACTCAACTTTGTTCATTGTGTAAGAACCGATAATATGAGCAGCATAGTAAGGAATGTAGATGTTCTGGTCACTAAGAAGCCAGCTTCTATCATTGATTCCTTTGTCGATGAAACTTGCCATGCAATCAAGGATACCAAGGGATGGGAACTCTGGGTCATCTGGCTGCGTCATGGCAATGTTCCAAAGACCACTCAGCACCAAAACATGTTGTTGGTCATCTTCGATGTGAGGCATTTCTTTGAAACAGTTTGCTACTCCAGCTCTTCTGACAGATGTGTCTGGCTCTCTCATGATACAAAAGAAACAACATGGATTGGTGCATGTCTGGTCCATGACCACATTGTCCAGATTGCTGGTTTTAGGAGTACTAAAGATTGGAGTCATCTTCCCCTTTTTCTTTAAGGAATCCATCGCTTAGGACAAGGATTTGGCTTAGTATTTCCAGGATTTGGCCAGGGTTAGGGTTTTCTAGTACTATAAAGATTCAGGTGAAGAAGAAATTTGGAAGTGAATGGAAGTTGGCTAAGTGGTGTAGTGACACCTAGCTAGCGGCGCATAAAAGGATTTTATAATCTAAAACTTTGGAAGCGCTTTCCGCATTTGAAACGAAGCAAATGTGTGCCTTTTTTCCTCGAAAAAGGATAAACCTTCACAGGTTTACTGGAGGGTAATCTCGTGAATGAATAATCAACTATATGTCCTGACACATATTGTACTTTGTTGCATTTGTTTAATCAGGCAGATGAGCAATGATGCAACTATAGTTTATGCAAAAATCTCAAAGAAATTATGTATTCATTTAAATCTTCGGGTAAAGTGATTGAACTTTCACCACAGAGCACAGACACGAAAGCAATTACAGGGCTGTCAGGGCAGGCTGAAAACAAAACTCGGCAACTGAAAATGAAATGTTTTGCTAATCTGCATCATTGCTTATATGTTAGACAGAAAGTTGATGATGACGGATTGAATATTAATTGCATGTCTGTGTTCCTTCACAAATGAACAAATTAAAGCAGCCAAGTCCGGATCGTGTATCATCTTTTTGCTCCACAAGTCATTATGCATTAGGTCGCATCAATGCTATCCAAATTAGCTGATCTTTTACTTTCAAAAGGAGAGAGTGAAAACAATAGAAGTATTGAGAAAATAGAAACTCTAAAGCCAGAGCAGATAAGATGTGAAAGTAGTGATTCCGCTGAGTTAAGAACATTTGGTAGGTAGCAAATGTTACTCATTTATAGGTAACTGATTAACTTTGAAAATTGGTTTATAACACTTGATCGTTTTTCTTTTGGTCTCTTCTTTGTTGGGTTAGTGCTTGCCACATCAGAAAGCTGTGGTCCTCACCATTTTTGACGTTAGGGGTTAGGTTAATCAGGCCCCCCGGACCCTGGTTGAATTCTTAATCCGGAGCAATGCTGTTTCACTTTGCTTTTTACATTTTTTTTCTTTTCTTTTTACCCCAACACTTCACATTTTCTTTGTTTGTACTAAAACCTGTTTTGTCTTATGTGACCAAGGATCAGGTAAGCAGGACAAAACAGATTAGTCAAATCTTCGAAAACCTCCAAAATTCTACCAATAAACTCAGATTAGAACAGACTTCTAGATTTCCTGTGCATACTTGTCATGATGCTGTCTGGAACCTTAGATTTTTCTGCTTGAGTTCATCAAATCTGATGTTACCTTGACTCTACAGAAGCAATATTTGAATAGGGTACTCTTCAATACATGTAACCAGAACAAATGCCCTTTTCTACAAAAGTTTAAACCTTTTCTGCATTAACATTTGATGCCACTAGGCAAGAAGCTTCAATCATACCAAAATTTGTTCAGGTCTCCATTCAGTGCGTTACTCGCTTCGTCTGGTTCTGTTTTTAACTCACCAAAATAGAGTCTGGAAAAGTTTGACTATACAAATTAAGGGCTCACCATATCCGAAACCTCGCACACTGTGAAATGAAATAAGCAAAACTCTGATGGGGGACTGCAGAGAAACCAACCTCTTTCATTCCTCCATACTTCTATGATAATGGCAAATGCAATCCGCATTCTTCTGGAGACTGCAGAGAAATGTGCTGAGGGACCACAGCTCCAATATCAGAATATGGGGCGTTGTCGACTCAAAACCAAAGCAAAAAGTGGTCCCTTGACATGCCTTAACCTGCATCTTAAAAAAAATTAGTAATTAAAATTTAACCCTACAACAACTTAAACCAGCAAATTAAGCTCATATATATAGCAGAAGTAAGGAATAGATTAAACCGGCATTAGTACAAACGTTGAAGGTCTCAAGATTATGCGGGCTACTATATAAACAGGCTGTGTACAGAAGAAAATTCATGAAAAGCAGGTCTACAGGTGTCAATCTGTCTCTCTAGTGACTTGAGATTATAAATATATATAATTCACTGCTGTCCGGTGCTTGCATATGTTGAAATACTATTTATGTTTGGTTTTGATGATTTCGAGTAATGAAGTTTCTAAATGTACATCGAGCTGTGTTGGGATGCATAAATTTATTCTTTTTTAGTGCTTCCCTGTAGAATTCGCGTGGAAAATAACTGCATTAATTTCTAAGCTCATGATGATTAAGACTAGATTCGCAATCTAACCTCGTTGAATAAAGTGAATCTGACAAAGAATAGCATTTGCTTTTGTGAATTTTTCAACTTAAAAAGTTCAAATTTTCTTTTCTTTCTTTCACTTAAACTCATTAATCACATAATCATATGTGAACTTGATAGAGAATCTTCATTTAATACTCACCTTAATCCCTGATATCAAAATGAGAGGTCGCTGGATGCTAGATTGTGGCCATTAGGCCTAGTCTACAGGTTCTCCTGTAACTAAGAGATATAAAAGAAATATCTCACAGTTATGGTGGAACAACCTCTACCACATGTACAGGTTCCAGTGCTATAACTGAGCAAATATCAAAGCATTTCCAGGGGCGTAAGGATTGGGGAACTACTTCCATACAGTATTCATATAGATTATAGAATGAGCATTAATGAAACATGCTTGATTCTCCTAATCACAATGCTGGAGATCACCATGTGAAAAGTCTAAGCAGAGAAGCTTGTTTCTGTTCAATGCAAAACAATGATGATTGTATAGGACAATTGATACATGATTGCCTGTTTGAATTACAATGTAGGAATTGTGCTGGTCTATGAACTATTCAGACTTTCGAGTTAAAGTGTCTTGCATGCTCCGTCGGAACTCGGTCAAAGAAAGAGGGCTCTAAACTCTAAAGTCTAAAGTGAAGCCTCTAAACGATATTTAGATATTGCAGTTTAGCCTTTTATGTATAGGACGGACATTGCTAATAGCTTTTATGAAATCCCGTACAACTACAAAACCCTCTACCTAGCTAACTACATCAACCCTACTTGCATCCTACGTTACATTACATTTCAATTGATGACAAGAAATTCAGAGGTGATTTGAAAGACACGACCCGATGGTTAGATGCTTGCTGGTCATTCTTTGACTGCATCTTGTAAAATGGAAAGTAAAAGTACATATCAACTGCAGTAGATATCAAACCTTATTACGAAGAATTGATATTGCTTGTATTATAGTAGCCCTGTTGGAAGGCAAGCACTCTAAATTAAAAACTTGCAAGACAATCTTCAAGTTCGAGCAAGGCTCCATGACAGCTTGAAGATTCGTGTTTTGGGATCCTGGTGGAATGGAATGGAAAGAGACAAGAAAAAACATCATGAGAAACCAAAACAGAGTGCAGTGAAGTAAAATGTCTTGTATCATCACCGGCCGTCTGCTAGCTAAGTTGAATTTTCCACCATCGAAGACCGGGAAGAGGAGTAATGGTAAAAATCCAAGGGGGGCGTTTGGGGATGACACTTTACATGTAAAATGTAAGACTGTTAAGTGTTTAGACTATTTTATATAATTTTTTAATATAAATGATAGGACATTTTTTTTAATCATTTTGACTATACCATGTAAAATGTTTTACATACAGAGAGCATGGCCATATATTTTGTATAATGGGCGTAAAATTTATTTAAATGTAAAATTACAAAAAATTCATGATTAAGCCATTTATTTTTTAAATTATAAATTAACGAAATAATAATTTAGTTACTTACTTTTTAAATTACATGTAAAGTTATTTTTTAAACAAAATATCGCAAACACTTTGTATGTAATTTAAAAATGAATTATATACCTAATCAAATAATATAACGTGATTTTACATATAAAATAATTACATTCCTACAATTTACATATGATCACTTTACATGTAAAGTTTTAATTTATAAACTACCAAATGAGGCTTGTCCATGATATTGATAAAGGAGTTGATGTTTTCCGATAAGCCTAAGCTTCCTCTTAGTCTATTAGCAGCTTTCACCTTTTGGGAAATCTGGTTTTTAAGAAACAACTAGTTATTTGGGAATAGAAAGAACCTCGAGTCTGTCCCCAAAACCATCTGTGTAAACTGCAAAGGCTAATGAATTTTTTGCAGTCAATGGCTCTTTGAAGTACATTCCTCTTCCTTCATTCATTGACATAAGATGGACAAAACCAACTAGAGGCTGGTTTAAGCTGAACACCGATGGATCTTCCATTGGGAACCCATGTAAGGCAGGAGTAGGAACGATCATTAGGAATGATCTTGGAAAGTGGGTTGCTGGAACCAGTCGATTCCTCGGACATGCAAACAACTTCCTAGCTGAGGCTTGGGCTTTAAGAGACGGTCTCCTTCTAGCAAAAAATTTAGACATCACAAAACTTGAAATTGAGCTCGATAATTGTGCTGTTATTGCTAATATTTCTTCAAGCTGTGATGTTAACCGCAAGATCTCTAATGCTTGCTTGCAACCAATTTTTGATGACTGCAGGTGCTTGTTGGATAGCTTTCCTAACAAGATCATCAAACATGCATTCAAGGAAGCAAACCAATGCGCCGATGCCTTAGCTAAGTTTGGCAGTACCATTTTGTGTAGTAGTAATAATCGTAACGAGGCCTTCCAACTGTTTCAGGAGCCTCCTTTTTGTATTTCTAATATTCTCACATGGGATGAGAATGGTTGTTGTAGTTTCAGGCAGACTTTATCTTATTAAGTAATGCATCAGTTTTTCTACCAAAAAAAGATAAAGGAGTTGATGTTGTTGCTTGGATTGGACTTTCCATTACTCAACTTCAAAACTTTTCACATTTGTCAAAATCCACACCCTACTTTCTTTAGTCTTCTGACTCCCTCTTATTCAAGAAACTAGAAAATAGAAACAAACCCTCGCTACGTGGGGTTTTATATATATTTTTTATTTATATAGCTTTTTCATTATTATTATTATTATTATTATTATTAAACATATAAATATTAATTTAATTATTAAAATAACTTGTCAAACTTTTTAAAGATGTCAAATAAAATTGTCATTTCCAGTAGTTCTTTCCTAAGTTACTTTCCATGACATCATTAACCACATAACATATAGTATATTACAAAAAATACATTTTACTAATAAATTTCAATAAATCTAAATGAAATTAAAAAAAATGCAAGAAATTCACTTAAAATTGAAAATATATTAGAAATTAGATTAAGTAGTTATTTTTAAAAACTTATATACATATAAAACTTGTTTTTAATTGGTTGTGCTAGTATTTGAGAAATTTTCTTATTTCATCTTATTTTCATCTAGTTTAAAGTTTAAAAATGCTAAAGATTTTCTTTTTATTCATATAAATAATTTTTGAAAAATCAACCATATTTTAATAAATTAGTACAACAGATCATAATCTAATAAATTCTAATTTATGTTTTATTTCAAACTGATTAATCAATAATTAAATTTTTATTATTATATATTAAATATTATACTTAATATAGTGTAAATAATATTATGAGAAATTATTATACAAATCCGATCTATAATGTCAACAATGGTACAAAATATTAAAATTGTGTTAACTCAAAATAAGTTCTAAATTTTATTAAAAATTTAACCACAAGTTTAACCAAAATTTAAAAAAATATAACTTAAATATATGTTTTAGGTCAGACCAATTCTCAAATAATATAACAATATAAATGGCCTCCACCTCTTGGCGTAATGGCCAAAGAGGCTAATGAGGTCACCAACAGGGATTTGACCCCTACCATTCCCTTCCTCCACCGTTTGTATAAAAAAAATATAACAATATAAATGGACGATTTAAAACCATACCTCTCCATCCATCGTGAATAGATTTTTTTCTTTTTCCTTTAGATTTTAACTTTTTTTTACTTATTATTTTATTTGAACCATTAAAAAAATAGCAATGATGAACGATGATGTTGTTTCTACGAGTGAGGCTTCCTTTGTTAACTCTACAGTTTTTGGAGGTGACGGTGAAATTAACAGTTGTGGTGATGAGAAGAAAAATAACGGTAAAAAAATGTATATTTAATAAAATAACGATGACGGTGAGATGTGAATGAAAAATTATCAAAATAGGTATTAATTAAAAAAATCTAAGATAATAAGTGTAAAAAAAAAAGATGAGATTTTTTTTGAAAAAAATAGTGCAATGAAAATGAAGAATTTCCACTGCAACATTTTGTTGCTTTTGCTGTAGTGCGGTTAAGGGGCTGCCACATGGGCAATCTCCACCGCACCACACATTCACCTAAGGCCCTTTTGGGGGTATCTAAACGTGCTGCACTGGTCTCCCAAAGGGAGCCTGAGAGACGTGAGGTGGTTGAAGATCTTACTTATCGGCCGTCAACAAACACAAGGAACCTTTACCCTATGGCACGTTTTTCTTTCCTTTTTTTTTTTTTTCCTTCTTTTTTTCATTCCCCTTTTCTTTTTTGGGTACAATATTGCACTCACGTTTTCCTTGCGCCGTTGAGAGCCATAGATTTAGGTTTAGGTAGGGATCTTAGAAGAAGCATATGATATTTATCGATAATTATTTAGCGCATATGATCAATAACTATTGTATGACAATTAATTATTTATACTTTTTCATAATTATAGATGGTTCATTATGCAATTTAAAAATTTTTAAAAGAACAATTTTGAATTATTTAAATTAAATATACGTGACATGTTGATAAGGGCTCCCTTTGAGAGACTAGTAGAATATAAATTTTAGTTATTAACCAAATTTTATGAGTATATTAATTGAATTTGATAAAATTTTTTATTTTTTGGCTAAATTAAAGTGCTAACTTAGTCATATGATATTTTTCTTTTTTAGAAAACATATCTTTACTTACAATTTAAATTAATTTTTTTATTTTTCTCACCGATAATCACATTTCACATGTCATTAAAATAATGAATAAAGTTAAAATAATTAGAAAAGCAAAAAAAATAAATTGAAAGAAAAGAAAAGGAAAGAATATTAAAATTAAAATAATTAAAAAGTAAAATAAAATAATTTTTTTTGAAAAAAAAAGAAAAGAAAAAATAAAAAATAATCCAACCAATAAAAAAGTGTCATATGTACCTCTCTCCCTTCCAAATCCTTGAAGCTCCGAGGTTCTTTTAACATAGGAGTTTTTTTTGGGTAAACAACGAAGCCAGCCTTTTTTTAACTTGTAAACCCATAATAACAAAATCCTTTTAACATATCTATTCATATATATATATATATATATATATATATATATATATTTATTTATTTATTGGAATTAAATTTACTTGCCAACTAACTAATGAATACCCACCAACTTTCAGAAACGTATATCCTTTCACCAAAAACACAGAAATACAGATATCCATCCATCGAAAGCTCGAAGTTATTCACTATGCTGCTGCAGATCCTCCTCTTTGTAGCCCTTTACTCAATAACCACCCACTTTCTCAGCAAGTTTCAAAACCACCCTCCAAGCCCTTTCCCCTGTTTACCAATCATTGGCCATTTCCACCTTCTTAAGAAAACCCTGCATCGTTCCCTGGCGAAGATCTCCAACAAACATGGCCCAGTCCTTCTCCTTCATTTAGGCTCTCGCCGTGTTCTCGTCGTCTCATCTCCGTCCGCAGCCGAGGAGTGCTTCACCCGAAACGACGTCGTCTTCGCCAACCGCCCTTTCCTTCTGTACGGGAAGCATTCGGGCAACAACTACACCAGCCTTACCTGGTCTCCCTACGGTGACCACTGGCGGAACCTCCGGCGTATATCGTCTCTTCAACTCCTCTCAACCCAATGCCTCCAGGTGCTCTATGCCACGCGTCTTGATGAGGTCCGCTCGCTCCTTCGCAAGCTGTTTGAGAATCGAGATCGGACGGTGGAGATGAAATCCGCGCTCTTCGAGCTGATGCTGAACGTGATGATGCGGATGATAGCGGGCAAAAGATACTACGGTGAGAATGTGGGAGACGCAGAGGAAGCAAGTAGGTTTCATGGAATAATGAGGGAAACGTTTCTTTTGGCTGGCACATCAAATATGGGAGATTTCTTGCCTCTGTTGAAGTGGGTTGGAAAGATCGAGAAAAGGATGATAAACTTACAGCAGAGAAAAGAAACATTTATGCAAGAGTTGGTAGATGAATGGAGAAGTAGGATGAATAATGGGAAAAATTCTTCAGTGACTGAAAAGAAAAGGACCATGATTGAAGTATTATTATCTTTGCAAGAACAAGAACCTGAAAATTACAAGGATGAGACTATTAGAAGTCTCATGATGGTAAGGTTCTTAGTTTTTCCTGTTCTTTGCTTTCGATCGTAAAACAGTGTTCTAATTTGGGTTCTTGAATGTCACAGGTTCTGCTTCTTGCAGGAACCGATACTTCAGCAGGGACGTTGGAGTGGGCAATGTCTTTGCTTTTGAACCATCCAAAAGTATTGGAGAAGGCACAAACTGAACTGGATAAAGTTGTCGGACAAGGTCGGCTGATGGAAGAATCTGATTTAGCAAATCTTCCTTACCTACATTGCATCATAAGCGAGACGATGCGAATCAAACCTGTCGGTCCGCTGTTACTGCCACACGAGTCAGCACAAGATTGCATGGTGGGAGGGTATAGGGTACCACGTGGCACCATGTTATTGGTAAACGCATGGGCCATACATAATGATCCCAAGAATTGGGAGGAGCCCACGAAATTTAAGCCCGAGAGATTTGAAGGTTTGGAAGGAAGTAAAGTTGGGTTCAAATTAATGCCGTTTGGGTCCGGGAGGAGAAGCTGTCCCGGAGAAGGGTTAGCCTTGCGAATGGTTGGGTTGACGTTGGGGTCACTAATTCACTGCTTCGAGTGGGAGAGAATTGGTAAGGAGATGGCGGATATGACAGAAGGGCCTGGCCTCACCATGCCCAAGGTTCAGCCTTTGCAGGCTAAGTGTCGGCCACGCCAACACATGTTCAATTTGCTTTCTCAAATTTAGACCAATCTCTTATTTCTCCATGAACTTATGTAATTGCTTCCCCTAATGTTGGGGATTCGGTGATTCAACCTGTCATGAGAGCTGAAGGCATTTTCTAGTATTAATAATAACAGGTAACAGCTGCTTATGCTTAGTTCGTACTCATGTATGTTTTGGGATAATCATGTACTCGTGTGTTTTCCTTTACAAAGAAATATGGTTGTGACAATACTGCTGTTGTATTGAACTGAGGAAGAAGATATTTAAAAAATGGTATTCGTTTATAATCTTTTGTTTGCTGTTGCTATGCTCTTGTTCTTAGTTATGAATTGATGAATGCTGGTTAAATAGATTGAAACCTGAACTTATTCATCGTAATTATTAGGTGTTAAAGAGTATTTTATGCGTTTTCATTCATGAACTGAAAACTGGAAGAAAATCATTGTTGAATTGTTGGTATTTCGATCAAACTCTATCCACAATGGGATATCTAACTTTTAATAGTCAAAGACTATGTATGAGTGATTCAAATGGAAGAGGCATGGAGCCGTTTATTTCTGTTGATTGAATTTCAAAATAGAGCTAATTTTATGTTGGAGAGCATATGATTGAGATGGCTTGAATCTTAAAAGAATTATAGTTTAAATTAAATTGATTAAAATTTGTAGTATGATAGTAGAAAGAAAGATTCTATTGACACACATTTTGGCATTTTGCACAACTTAATTAGTTAATTATAGACAAATGATATATCATCATTGTCCTCTTGCCCCAGTTTAGCACATTTGTTTATTGGTAGGGTGACTTTTAGTAGAGGTTAACTATTAGGGAAATTTTCACAAATTCCACCCTTCTCTGTTCATGTCTAGAGAGCAACATATTTGCTACCGCCTTCAAGATTTGCAGGCTACTGCATCTAAAGAAAGATACAAATACCTCTAACTTGTGGTTAGGCTTGAGTCTAAAAGAAATCAGATGTTCTGCTTAATTTTCTATTCAGCCTTAGCAGGTACCATTCACCCACTATTGTTTTTATCACCTTCAGATTAAAGCCTTTGCTTTTGCCTTTTTCATAAAACAGAGAAAGCTTGATAAATTTCCATGGCAAGCTTGTATATTTATCTACCTGTACTCTAAGCCTTGTATGTTTTTACTAGGCACTTCCTAAACAGAATCCATAACCTTCCTCCAAGTCCTTTTCCTTGTCTACCCATCATTGGCAATCTGTACCTCCTGAAAAGACCCCTCTACAGAACTCTCTCACAGATTGCAAATCGGAATGGCCCATACTCTTCTTCAAATTTGAGTCATGTCCAGTCCTCGTTGTCTCATCACTGCCTGCTGTAGAAGAATGCTTCACCAAGAATGACATCATTTTCGCTAGTCGCCCTCGCCTGCTCATCGCAAAATACTTTTCTTACAACTACACCTCCCTCTCTTGGGCTCCTTATGGTGATCACTGGCGAAACCTCAGGCGAATTGCATCAATTGCGATTTTCTCAACCAATCACCCGTAATTGCTGTCTGGCATACGGATTGATGAGGTAAAGTCATGGATGAGAAAGCTTTTAGGCCATCAAGATGAACCCGTTGACTTAAGGAGAGCATTCTTTGAGTTGACATTTAATGTGATGATGAGAATGATAGCAGGAAAAGGGTATTATGGCTGTGAGAACATGGAAGGTATGGAGGAAGCAAGAAGGTTTCGAGAAATTCAAGTGGAGACATTTGAGTTAGGAGGGGCAACTAATTTAGGAGACTTCTTACCATGGCTTGAGTCCAGAAAACTGGGGAGGAGGCTGATGGAATGTGGACAAAAGAGAGATAAGTTCATGCAAGATCTGATAGAACAGCATAAGAGAAAAATGAAAAGTGATCCAGATAGAGAGGGGAAGAAGACCATGATTGAGATTTTATCGTCACTGTAAGAATCAGAATCTGAATATTACACAGATGAGATCATTAAAGGCCTCATGCTCGTAAGATCTATATCCCATTCTCTGTTCTTAACTTTAGTGGTAAATATTAGTATTAGTAATTCAATATTTTTCTTCTTTGATTTATTAAGAGTACAATGATCTCATAATTTCCGGATAGGTTCTATTGATTGCAGGAAAAGAAACTTCAATCAATACCATGGAGTGGGCGCTTTCACTTTTGCTTAACCACCCAGAAGTGCTTAAAAAGGCTCAGATTGAAATTGCCAACACTGTGGGACATGAGCGTTTGCTTGATAAGTCTGATCTGCCTCAACTTCCTTACCTCCGTAACATCGTGAGTGAAACTTTCAGAATGTACCAGCTCCCTTGCTAGTACCTCATGAATCGTCAGAGGAATGCATGGAGGGTTTCCGAGTCCCAAGAGGCACAATACCATTGGTCAATATGGGCCATATAGAACGACCAAAAGATCTGGAAGGACCCAACAAGATTCAAGCCTGAGAGATTTGACGGACTAGAGGTGCAAGAGATGGATTCAAGTTGATGCCATTCGGTTCAGGGAGGTGGGACTGCCCGGGGAGGGCCTGGGTTTGAGAGTAGTTGGATTAACACCGGGGTCACTGATTCAATGCTTTGAGTGGTCGAGGATTGGTAAGGAGATGGTTGATATGAAAGTTGGAACAGGAATTAACATGTCCAAGGCTCAGCCCCTGCAAGCTAAATGCCGGCCACGGGCAACAATGCTTAAACTTCTTTCACAAATTTGAACTGATTTAGCCTCCTCGGTTTGTCATTCCACTGGTGGGATTGGGAAAAGAGGACTCAATGTTATTTATGCGAACATAGTTGGGTAATGAAACTACTAAAAACAACCATTAGAAGAATCAGTCCTCAGACATCTTACTGTTTTGTTGCCTACTATTCTGCGATAGTTATAACATGAGAAGTGCGCAGCCCACCAGTCGTACTTTACAACTTGTTATTTGGAAATGTGTGATTGACCAGCAGCAAAGCCTAAGTTTTGGCTCGGTCTTTGTTGACCACATTCACCAGGTTTCACCCCTATGAGGCTATGACTAAAAGTTCCGCCGTGTTTGCACCGTGCCACGAAACAGGACATTAGCAAAGCTTTGACGACCTTACAACAGAAAGGCAAAAGCAACTAAACTTAGCCCTTTATTCTCCACACCCGAATAGCAGAATTAGAGCCTACGATGCCAGTTAGACATAAGGGCACGCACATGATCGTTGGCCTTTGCTAGTAGTATTCTCTCCATACACATCACAAGGGCAAGGGCACACAAAACATTTTGCCAGGAAACAGATCTCTATTCAGCAAAGTGAGGAGCGGGATTTACAGTTAAAGCTTTTACCTTTTGATGCAGTGAAATAGCGAAAGAAACCAAGATCAAATCTAAATTTTTAGGTTTTGAGATTAAATCTCAAATTACAGAATAAACTCTATTGATATTTTCATGAAGAATAATATTCAAAGTTACTGACAAATACCAAAATAAAGAGCTTAAATAGTCTAGGTTTTAGGCTAAACTAAATAAATCAAATTACAAAACAACCCTTAATAAAGCCAAGACTAAATAACTAACAAAAGTGCTTAAATCAATAAGGTTGTCCTACGTCAGTCCCCTCCACTTGAACAGAACTTGTCCTCGAGTTGATATCGGTTAGACCAAAAAGCATTACCAATCACTCGTACAAGCCATCCTTTGTCCTGAATATAGTTTTACACTCATCTGGCAATTGTTTTGTCTCCTTATAAGCAGCCTCAAAAATTTTCTCCCTATTAACAAGTAAAACTTACCCCTCCACTTTAGAAGCTTTGGGTTGAGTTTTCTTCTCTACAGGAAGTAGGGTGTAAGTAATACCCTCTTTCTTCACCTTATACACATTAGCTCTACCTTCATGGATTGCATACACATCATATTGCCATGGCCTCCCTAAAAGCATATGACATGCATCCATCTCAACAACATCACAATAAGTCTCATCTCTGTATAAGCCGATGGAAAAAGGCACCTTACATCTTTTGTTCACAGTTATGTCACCAACTACTTTAATCCAACATATCTTGTAAGGTTCAGGTTGTGGCTTGTTAAAGTGGGAAAATCCCACATCGGTTATGTTTGACAGGCCTGAGACCCTTATATTCAAGTTGGGCCTCTTCGCCTATTGCCAATTGGTTTTAGGTTGGATGATTAACATTCAACAGGCAAGTTCAACAAATCGACAAGATTCTTACTCACAAGATTTTCACAACTACCATTATCAATAATCAATGAAAACTGTTTACCTTCAATGGTGCATCTGGCGTGAAAATGCTTGTGTCGCTGATTCTTGGCTTCCAGCTTTGGTGCAGACATCATCTTCCTGACCACAGAAATACCACTATCATCTTCAGATTCAGAATCACCTTCATCTCCGTCAGGACCACAATAGACTACCTTGCCTGTATCATCTCGTTCCACTAGGTTCATGGTCGGGAATTTTCGCAAGAGTACGAAATCAAGTAATATAGCTTGGAGTATTCCAAGGTCGATCCCACGAGGACTTGTTAACTACTAAATCCTAATTCTAATAGAATTTAATAAAAGAGAAAAACTAGTTTATCAAAGGCAAAGAATAAAATCAAGAAATTATAATCTAATCTAATTAACCAAAAGAACAATGATAAAAAGATGAACAATATTAAAAGCGTTAGGGTTTAGGTTTCTCTTCTAGATATTTAATTCAATTATGTATGAATTTAGTTAACAGGGCTAAAATAACAATCACTAATCTACTTAGGAGCCCTCTCAGATCATCCTAAGCTTTCCTAACTAAGTGATTACCACCTCTCAGTGCATAAACTAATTAGCTAAGAACATTAAGATCCTAGGATTAATAATTAAATCAGGTTCTCCCGAAACTAATTTAATTATGGTTATCACAATAAACTGAATTACTCTCGTATCCAATTAGATTGTGTCTATTTTCCTAGAGCACGAATCATACTTCACCTCTCAGTCCTTCATACAATTCCAAAAACCTATTATATGGTGATCAAGCATATAACGCATTAAGAACAAAGAAAACAGATTTAACCCCAAGAAAACTAATTCATACAATAATTAAATTAAAATCCCTAGAAGATCTACCCAAATCCCCAATAAGAGATTTAACTATTAAAGATAAAGAAAATAAAGAAAATAAATAAATGCATTAAAGAAGAAAATAAAGATAAGAAAATCTCCCAAAGAAGACAAAGTCTGCTCCCTTGAGCTCTTGCTCTCCAAAATCTTCCTCTCCCAAAAAAGGAGTCTCCAAGAGTTTTTTTTCTAAGGTCCCTAAAGTCTCCCTAAAATAATATATTTATACTAGCTAACTATGGTATTTACATGACCTAAGGAATAAGAATTCTAATTCTAGTTGGACTTTTAATTAAAATAAAACACATGAGTCCAAAGCCCAACTACTAGGTCCAATATTCGGCGTGTAAAAGCTTGGTAAGCGGAGAAGAAACGGCGCCACTTCACTTATGTTCCGGGCCGTTTCAAATCCGAGGCGTAACTGGAAGAATTTGCTGAAAATAAGAAGCGGCGCCGCTTATGTCATGGTCCGGCGTCGTTTGTGTTCGACTCCTTTGCTAAAATTTTGCTTCAATTCGTGCTTCTCCAAATTGCTTCCCACGTCACCTTCACCAAATAGGCCCAATTATGTGGCTGACTTGCTTCTTGCTTTTTGGCCTCCACGTGACTTTTGTTCTCATCAAGGCTTATGTGGCAACAAATGGGTGGCTTTAAATTCCTTCTTTTTGACCAATTGACTTGCTTGGACAGCTAATATCTTGATTTTTCCCACGTTGCAAGGCTTCATCCAAATTCTTTCCAATATTCCTCTAATTTCCCATAAAATTAAGCATTATTCCTTCAAAATAAGTAATTAACCAAAGTGAGAAGAAATCATGTAAAATGAACTATAAAATATATATAAAATATATCAAAAGCACTCTAGTATAGTCCATAATATAGGTATAAATTACACCTATCAGTTCACACTCTTGCGAAGTGGACAATCACTAGACCGATGACCCTACTGATTACACTTGTAGCACTTGCCTGAAATTGGCTTAGTATAGGGATTGGTTGGCTTGCTCACATCCTTTTGTGCTACCTCCTTTTGTCTACCTTTCTCTGGAGTCACTTTAAAGTCATTAGGCTTCTTATAGCATGGGGTCAATTCCTATGAAGAATTCTCACCCTTTTGACTTGACTCTCCAAAGTTCTTTTTGTAGGATTCACTACGGCCCTTTTCTCGATTGAACAACTCACCTTTCAAGGCCATGTTCCGAGCTTCCGTTGCTATGTGCAGTGATTGAACCCCAATTCTATCTCAGATTGCAGGTTTCAAATCATCTAAATACCTGGCCACTTGTTACGCCTCTGATTCTTGCAAATCATTACGCTTTGCTAGCCGTATAATCATGCACACTCCTTTCAGCCTGTGAGCACTTATGATATTGTAAAAATAAAATTTGCTCATAATCTGGAGGTAAAAACGTAGCTAACAGTTCCTGCTTCATCTTTCGCCATGTACTAATTGCGCACCTTTCTTGCCGTCGCCTTTCAATCTGCAGCCTATCCCTCCAAGAAGAAGCACCTCCTTTCAATCAATAAGCAACCAACTTCACTTACCTATCCTCAAGAATCTCCAAATATTCAAAGAATCATTCAACCTCGGAAACCCAATCAAAATTAGGAATATCCACTTTTAGCTTGAATGAATTTCCTCCATGGTTGTCATCCCTTCCAACCACATAGCCAGCATACCCACCGTCCTCCTCATCATTTGATGAGTCATCAATGTTAAGCTGCCTCCGCATAGATTGTTGCTCAGGCCTGACCATAGCCGAAGGTTGTACAAGGGCAACTCCTCCCATACGAGCTCTAGCGTTCTTGTCAATCCTGTTGGCACCCAACAACTAAGCCATCTGTTCCGTAAATCGTTCCATGGTCCGCTCAAGTCGACCCATACGTTGATCCATACGAGTCTCCATTGTTTGTTGTGCCGCCCTAAGGGCCTGCATCCCTTGATCTCCGTCAACAAGATCGTTGCCTCCCACTTTGTTATTTGCCATCAAGACTGGCAAATCCTAGCTCTGATGCCAATTGACGCAACGAAATAGCAAAAGAAACTACGAACAAATCTAGATTTCTAGGTTTTGAGACTAAATCCCAAATTAGAGAATAAACTCCAAACTTTTCTGATATTTCCAAGAAGAATAATATTCAAAGTTACTGACAAATCCGAAAATAAAAAGCTTAAATAGTCTAGGGTTTAGGCTAAATCAAATTACAAAACAATCCTTAATAAAACCAAGGCTTTAATAACTAACAAAAGTGCTTAAATCAATAAGGTTGTCCTACGTCACCTTTTTGCATAGGGACCAAGTTAGTATGTTTAAATAAGTACCTTATCTTCAAATGAAACATTATGAGAACACAATGAGAATGACCTTCGATGAATATGAAAAGAAACCTTAGCGAGCAGTCAGCCAGTCATATAGGAAAAAAGTCCATAGTGGCATCCCTTTGGGGAATAAAAAAAAGGTTGGTGTTAACCTGCGAAAATGTGAAAATCATTGTGCTCTGTTTGTGAATTTAAAGAGACATCGATCCAATACAAAATTCTCAGAGACAACTAGAGTTCCGACTTTACCGTCTAATTAGTTCGTCAAGTAAAAACTATTACATCTAGTCAAAGTTGTGACTTGTGAAACTTAGCCAAAATCCCTCTTCAAGTTTCCATCTTCAAGATGACATTGTTGAGTCCAGAGCATTTATCTCATGTACTAACTTTACCTCGATGTGGTGCCGCAGTGTCATGGCCAACGTTGTTGAGCCATGGTGGGATTGAGGCTAAATGATGGGCACTTCGTTGCATTGGGGAAAACCGGTCCCCATTTCGAACATATGAACGGTTGTTCGTGTGTGAGCTATAAAATCCCGTTAGCTCTTTAGGGGGGGAGGAGTCCGGAGACCCCGATGGTAGGTCGGCTCCTTGGCTTGGAAAAGCACCACGGATCGTCTAAGGCCGCCCTCCTGGCCCTCAAGTGGTGCTACGTGTGGGAAGGTTCGGTTAGCCGATGTGGCTACGATTGTGATCGCTGTTGCCTAACGATTTTGGTTGCGTGTTGGCCCGATGGTCATGTTGCTTCAATATATTTCATAATACTCGAAAAAGGAATCCGAGTATCCCTTATGGGTAGGAGGGGGTCTCCTTGCTAGTTTCCCCATGCCCTACGGGCTAGCTTGGTGGCGTGGTAGTCTGGAGCCATTGTGGCTCGTGATCTTGAGATTGTGGCCTCAAGGATTATGGCCTCGTAGCTGTGTGGTGTTGTAACTTTGAGCTCGTGTTGGCTCGTGACATGGTGGCTTTGGGCGTTGTAACTTGTGGCCGTGTAGCCGTATGGCTTCGTAGCGTTGTGGTCTTATGGCCTATTGGCCTTGTGGGTTTGAGCCTTGTGGGCGGGTAGCTCCTTGGCGTTGTGGCTGTGTTGGCCGAGTGGCCGTGTGGACTAGGGGCAGAGTGGCCTCGTACCCTTGTTGCCTTATGGCTTCGTGTTGTTTTCTTGTGGCTTGCTCGTTGCCACGATATTGTGCGGATGTGTGCTAGACGCTTCGAGCCAGTTGGCTTGTTGCCTCGATGGACCAAGTGAAACTACGAACAACACCAACAACTTATCGTTTCTAGACGAGGGTGTCGGTGTGCTAGTTTGTGTTTGCCTTGTGGGCGATCCTTGTGGCTAGGAAAGCTAACCACGTGTGGTGTGCTTGAGCAGAACCAAGTAACTTTAGGCTGACTTGATCGGGGAGCTAAGTCGAGTGCCGCATGGTCAAGCCAGATATAAAGAGATAGGCTTGTCCGTAACACGAGTCAAGTGCCGCACGGTTGAGCCAGATATCGAGAGAAAGGCTTGCCCGTGACATTTGGTATCAGAGCACGGTTGATTGTTGCTAATTTTCAACACAATCAGGTGCGTGGGACTTCGGTTGGATGACCAAGCCAAAGGCTTGTTTGAACACAAACGGACCCGAGGGTCGTATGAACATGAGGGGACTAGAGAGTCCAGTGAGCTAAATGGGACCAAGATGGTCGATTGAGCTAGTGATACTCGAAGAGATTGTGGCCACCATCGAGGTTTTGATGGTTTGGCGTGATTGGTGGAGAGCCGTCGAGACAACCTTGAGCAAGTTGTCCGAGGTCGTTGCTACCTTGGTAGAATAGGCCAAGGAGGCTTTGCACTTGATGCAATTCGAGATGGAAGAGCAATAATTCCCTTGTGTCCAGGGATATGAGTAGCACTATGATGTGCGTGATGCGAATGCTTGTAGCAAGTGGCAATGTTTGAGATGGGTGCCTAGAGTTGGTGCACTAGGTCCCTTCTAAGTTTGTAGTCAGAGAACTCAAACCGTGGTCAGATGTGCTGACGGTGGCCAAGTGAATGGTCGGAGGTCTGAGTCAGAGGGCTCAACCCGTGGATGTGATAGACCCGAGTGAGCTTAGGCTCTTGGAGGCATGTCCTTGACGTGGTCCCGGAGGACCCGAGTGAGCTGAGGCTCTCGGAGGCATGTTCTTGACGTGGTCTTGGTCAGGGTGCCAACTAGCCCTAGAGTGGGTGAAGTTCGGGCCTTGGCGTGGAACGGTGATACATTGGATGTTGGATAGACTATGGTCGAGGCCAAGTCTATGTTAGTTATACGATCGGTGCCCGAGCCGCAAGGTTCGAAGGGGCACGTGTTGCCAAGAAGTTGGCGAACTCTTGTTTGAGTTGAGATGATACTTTGGGGCTATGCACACCGAGTTGGAGAACAATGAGGTGTCCATGGTCGTGTGATGATGTGTTTGTGTGGAGATGCCAAGCTGTGGTGACACTCCAAGTTTGTGGACAAGTTGGGCTCTGTCAAGGTTTGAGCCGAGTTGAAGCAAGAGATATGGAATCGATGCTTCGTGAAGATGTGGAGTACGTGGTTTTCAAGAAGATGCGAGGTTTGAGCCAAAACCGGATAGATGGGGGAACTATGTGCTAGAGTTCTCTGCTTTGATGTTTGCTATTCGGGACATGATCGAGACAAGACAATGTCGTCTAGTTTCTTGAAGATTCGAGCTAGGAGTGAGCTCGGTGGATAGATGGATCGAGATGTATCCGTGGTTGTGATGGCCGCTGTATGCCTCAACAACGATACTAGTGGTGATGCTTAGGATGGGCAACCCATTAAGTGGGGGAGTGTGAGATCTGTGTTAATGGAGTTTGAGGGAATGTTACCCGACATATTTGTGGTCATCTAGTTCGATGACGTTGTGGTGGTGAATAGTTCGACCTTGGGGGAACACCAAGGACCTCAGAGACGAGTATGCTTTTGTTCAGACCAATTCGGTTTCTTGGCCACATAAGTGGTGTGATGAGTGTCAAGAGACCTTTCATAGAAAACCATGTTCCCATGTTCCAAAGGTACTTTTGTTCGAGGTTTTAGATCGTGTGATGGAGTTCCTTCTGAGATAGCCGAATGAAGGGAGCAATGGGATGAGTTGTACAAGCGGACTGGATTAAACCATGCCAAGCACTTTTGAAGATGGTGTCAGAAACTGCATCAAGATATGCCTTAGTTGCCAACAAGACAAGATAGAGAGACAGAAGCAAGCCAGATTACTAGAGGAAGTAGTCACCCTTGCTCGATATAGAGATTGCTCGAGTTTACTTGGAGAATGCTTCAAAATGAATGAAGTCGTGGGTCGATGAAGATCAGAGTGTTCGACAGTTCAATGGTGGAGACGTGGTACTAGTGAAGCTAAGTTCTAAACAGCTTTGTTTCGTTCAGAAGAGCAATGGCAAGATTGTGCGAAGGTAAGTATGTTTCAGTCACATTATGGCTGAAGCAAAGGTGTCTTGCTAGACCAAACCACTCTCTTAGGTGTAGGTTCACTGATAAGCCATATGAGCAATCTGAGTCGAAGCCAACTTAGAGAAGAGTTGGGCAGTGTTGCCAACCGACAGATGTGCAGAAGAAGTTCAAGTTGATAGAACTGTTCAATATGGGGAGAAGCCCACACTGGAGTACTTGATGAATGGGAGGAATAAGGTCGGAAGAAGTTATTGACAAAGAGTCAGCGACCTACAATCCTTCCAGCAGAAGATTGAAGAATGCATCACCAAATAAAGTCGACGAGGGCGTCGACCAGGTAAGTGGGGGAGAATGTCATGGCCAACGTTGTTGAGCCATGGTGGGATTGAGGCTAAATGATGGGCACTTCGTTGCATTGGGGAAAACCGGTCCCCATTTCGAACATATGAACGGTTGTTCGTGTGTGAGCTATAAAATCCCGTTAGCTCTTTAGGGGGGGAGGAGTCCGGAGACCCCGATGGTAGGTCGGCTCCTTGGCTTGGAAAAGCACCACGGATCGTCTAGGGCCGCCCTCCTGGCCCTCAAGTGGTGCTACGTGTGGGAAGGTTCGGTTAGCCGATGTGGCTACGATGGTGATCGCTGTTGCCTAACGATTTTGGTTGCGTGTTGGCCCGATGGTCATGTTGCTTCAATATATTTCATAATACTCGAAAAAGGAATCCGAGTATCCCTTATGGGTAGGAGGGGGTCTCCTTGCTAGTTTCCCCATGCCCTGCGGGCTAGCTTGGTGGCGTGGTAGTCTGGAGCCATTGTGGCTCGTGATCTTGAGATTGTGGCCTCAAGGCTTATGGCCTCGTAGCTGTGTGGTCACTGGTGTTGTAACTTTGAGCTCGTGTTGGCTCGTGACATGGTGGCTTTGGGCGTTGTAACTTGTGGCCGTGTAGCCGTATGGCTTCGTAGCGTTGTGGTCTTATGGCCTATTGGCCTTGTGGGTTTGAGCCTTGTGGGCGGGTAGCTCCTTGGCGTTGTGGCTGTGTTGGCCTAGTGGCCGTGTGGACTAGGGGCAAAGTGGCCTCGTACCCTTGTTGCCTTATGGCTTCGTGTTGTTGTCTTGTGGCTTGCTCGTTGCCACGATATTGTGCGGATGTGTGCTAGACGCTTCGAGCCAGTTGGCTTGTTGCCTCGATGGACCAAGTGAAACTACGAACAACACCAACAACTTATCGTTTCTAGACGAGGGTGTCGGTGTGCTAGTTTGTGTTTGCCTTGTGGGCGATCCTTGTGGCTAGGAAAGCTAACCACGTGTGGTGTGCTTGAGCAGAACCAAGTAACTTTAGGCTGACTTGATCAGGGAGCTAAATCGAGTGTCGCATGGTCAAGCCAGATATAAAGAGATAGGCTTGTCCGTAACCCGAGTCAAGTGCCGCACGGTTGAGCCAGATATCGAGAGAAAGGCTTGCCCGTGACACGCCGCCACAGTAGTTTTTATCGTGGGACCCTGAGAGAACTCACAGCCTTCACTTATTGAAGCTGAAGCCAGTATTATTTCAGGCGGGGAAATGAAACAGTCCATTGACGGCCTGGGACATTGAATGCCACTTCTTCAATTTTCCATGCTTCTTCCATCCTGGGCTTAGTGTGGCTCATTGCCGTATCTCCAAAGCGGAAAAGGGTCACTGATTCAATTCTTCGAGTGGGAGAGAAATGGTAAGGAGATGGTGTACTGAGTCTTTGCAGACCAAGTGTCGGCCACGCCAACCCATGTTCAATTTACTTTCTCAAATTTAGACTAATTTCTTATTTCTTGTGTTCAAACTAATGCTGCCACGGCCTTCCTCCGTGGTCAATATTTTTAAAATTTTAAATTAAAATTTAAAAAGTTTTTAAGGATATTTAAAAAAATTTATAAGTTTCTTATGTTGTTTCATCTTATCATTTATCTTATGTATGTACTAAATGCATTTTAGTTGACAATTTTTTAAAACATTTCAAGAGAGTAATTAAAATTGTCTCTTAAAGTGTAATGATAAAAAGTTTAATTAAAAATTTATGATTTAATTACATGTCCTAAAACAAATAAAAACCATAAAAATAATGTTAATTAACTAATAAATAAAATTACACATAAGTTGAAAATATTGATTAACTAATAAATAATATATATACATATATTAAATAGTAAATTTTTAATAATAATAAATTTCAATAGTATAAAATTATATAAAAGAAATTTCTTAAAGTCCAAAAAATCACCAAACTCAACTCATTTTAATAGGTCCATCAAAGAGGGAAAAAAATTCCTTTAAAACTAAATTAAAATAAAGTAAAGAAAGTAAAAAATAAAAGGAATGTAAAAAAATGGGTTATGAAAAAATAAGCTAACAATTTAAAATTAAAAAAGGAAAAAATAATAAATTAAAATTAAAGAAGAAAACAAAAAAATGAGAAAAATAGTAAAATCAAAATAATAACTTAAACTTTAAAAAAGGGGAAAAAAGGATAATAACAAAAAGGTCAAAAAAAAAGAAAACGAAAAAATGATGAGCCAATGGGAGGGTGACAAATGCACCCCTCCCACTAATACCCTTCTTCTTTTATATACACAGTAGGATAGTAAGATATTTCTTATACTGGGGTTTGGTGATTGAGCCCGTCTTGAAAGCTGAAGGCATTTTCCAGGTAACAGCTGCTTATGCTTAGTTCATACTCATACTCATGTATTTCTCACTTTACAAAGAAATATGGCTGTGACAATATTGCTGATATAGTGAACTGAGGAAGCAGATATTTTTAAAAAAATGGAGGTCTTCGTTTATATAATCTTTGGTTGCTGTTGCTATGCTCTTGTTCTTAGTTATAAATTGATGAATGCTGGGTAACTAGATTATTATCTGGGCTTATTCGGCATAATTGCTAGTTGTTTTCTCATGCTTATCCGTTTCCATTCTTGAACTGAAAACTGGAACAACTTCATGGTTGAATTGTTGGTGTTTCGCCTATCAAATTGTATCCGCACTGCCATATCTGAAAGCCTCTGATTCGAAAGGATGAGGCATGAGAGCATATGGCTTTGGTGGACAGAAGCTGTGATATTTTTGCAGCTTTGGTGGGCAGAAACAGATAATTAGTTAATTATAAACGCATGATATCATCATCGTCCTCTTGCCCTTTGTAGATGTTAACTAAAAGTTGTAGAAACTTTCACAAATTCCAACCGCCTGTGTTCGTCATGAGAGCAATATTTCTGCTACTGCCTTCATGATTTGCGGGCTACTTTATGTAAAGAAAGATAAAGAATGCCTCTATCTTGTGAGTGGGCTTGAGTCTTTTCTGCTTAACTTTCCATTTAGCCTTCACCCACTATTGTTCTTATCAGTTACCACCTGCACATTACCAAATATACCATGAAATATACCATCATATGATATGATATGATAACAATAAATAGTTGTTTAATATCTAAATTGATCTTTGAATTATATTAAAAAAAATAAATTAATCTCAAAATTTTTATTTGAGATAAATTAGCCATTAAATTTTTATTTTGAGACAGATATGTCTTGAATAAAAAAATTAAAAAAAATTCAGAGATTAATTTGTCTTAAAATAAAAGTTCAGAGATCAATATATCCTAATTCGTCAAATTTTTTATTATTTAAGGACTAATTTATCATAAAATAAAAATTCATAGATCAATTTATATCAAATAAAAGTTTAGGGATCAATTTGTTTTTTTTATGATTCATGGACTAAATTGGATATTAATTCAATAAATATTCAAATGCAATTTCTTTTTGCCGCTTGTTGCCTGTCTATAAGCCATTATCTTCATTCACTATTTTACAATATATTTCTAGATTCCATTCAGTGTTCTTCGCTGGAGGATAAAAGGGTAAAGAAAAGTTTAGTAATGAAAATAAAGCCTTTGCCTTGTTCATAAAACAGAGCATCCTAAACTTTGAAGCTTGGTAAATTTCCATGGCAAGCTGGTATCTTTACCTACCTGTGCTCTTAGCCTTGTATATTTTTACTAAGCACTTCCTAAACAGCATCCGTAACCTTCCTCCAAGTCCTTTTCCTTGTCTACCCATCATTGGCCATCTGTACCTCCTGAAAAAACCCCTCTACAGAACTCTTTCACAGATCGCAAATCGAAATGGCCCCATACTCTTCTTCAAATTTGGGTCACGTCCGGTCCTCGTTGTCTCATCACCATCTGCTGCAGAAGAATGCTTCACCAAGAATGACATCATTTTCGCCAATCGCCCTCGCCTGCTCCTCGCGAAACACTTTGCTTACAACTACACCGCCTTCTCTTGGGCTCCTTATGGTGATCACTGGCGAAACCTCAGGCGTATTGCGTCCATTGAGATTTTGTCAACTAATCGCCTTCAACTGCTATCTGGCATACGGATTGATGAGGTAAAGTCATTGATAAGAAAGCTTTTAGGCCACCAAGATGAACCCGTTGACATGAGGAAAGCATTCTTTAAGTTGACATTTAATGTGATGATGAGGATGATAGCAGGAAAAAGGTATTATGGCTGTGAGAACAAGGAAGGTATGGAGGAAGGAAGGAGGTTTCAAGAAATTCAAGTGGAGACAATGGAGTTAGCTGGGGCTACTAATTTAGGAGACTTCATACCATGGCTCAAGTCCAGCAAATTGGAGAGGAGGATGATGGAGTGTGGGAAAAAGAGAGATAAGTTCATGCAAGATCTGATTGAACAGCATCGAAGAAAAATGAGGAGTGATCCTGATGGAGAGGGGAAGAAGACCATGATTGAGATTTTGTTGTCACTGCAAGAATCAGAATCTGAGTATTACACAGATGAGATCATTAAAGGCCTCATGCTCGTAAGATCTATATCCTCTTCTCTGTTCTTAACTTTAGTGGCAAATATTAGCAATTCAATATCTTTCTTCTTTGATTTATTAAGAGTAGAATGATCACACAGTTTCCGGATAGATTCTATTGATGGCAGGAACAGAAACTTCAATCAATACTATGGAGTGGGCGCTTTCACTTTTACTTAACCACCCAGAAGCGCTTACAAAGGCTCGGATTGAAATCGCCAACATCGTGGGGCATGAACGTTTACTTGATGAATCTGATCTGGCTCAACTTCCTTACCTCCGTAGCATCATCAGTGAAACTTTCAGAATGTACCCGCCATCTCCATTGCTAACACCCCATGAATCATCAGAGGAATGCAAGGTAGAGGAATTTCGAGTCCCAAGAGGCACAATGTTATTGGTCAATATATGGGCCATACAGAACGACCCCAAGATCTGGGAGGACCCAACAAGATTCAAGCCTGAGAGATTTGAAGGACTAGAGGGTGCGAGAGATGGATTCAAGTTGATGCCATTCGGTTCAGGGAGGAGGGGCTGCCCTGGGGAGGGCCTGGGCTTGAGAGTAGTTGGGTTAACACTGGGTTCATTGCTTCAATGCTTTGAGTGGTCGAGGATTGGTGAGGAGAGAGTTGACATGAGAGATGGAACGGGACTGACAATGTCCAAGGCTCAGCCCCTGCAAGCTAAATGCCGGCCACGGGCATCCATGCTTAAACTTCTTTCTCAAATTTGAACTGATTTGCCTCTACGGTTTGTCTTTCCAGTCCCACTGTCGGACTGGGAAAGAGGATTCAATGTTAGTTATGCGAACATTGTTAGTTATGCGAACATGGTTGGAAATGAAACTACTAAAAACAACCACAAGTCCACAACTTATGGTTTTGTTGCCCACTATTGCGTGATATTAATAACATGAGAAGTGCGCAGCCCACCAGTCGTTGTACTGGACGGTTTACACCTTGGTATTTGGAAATGTCAGATTGAACTGGCAAGGCCAAGTTTTGCCCTTGCATTGTTCACTACGTTCACCAGGTTCTAACCTATGACACAAAGTTCAGCCATGTTTCGCACTATGACACGAAACAAGACATTAAGCAAAGCTTTAACGACCTCACAACAGAAAGCAACAAACAATTCCCTTTATTCTCCACACCCAAATAGCCGAATTCAAGTCTATGATATCAATCTTCTTTAAGCACAATGATGCAATGTACAACATACGTAATCGTTGGCCTTTGCTAGTATTCTTTACATACACGTCATAAGGGCGCACAAGCATTTTCCCAAGAAATAGATTGCTATTAGCTAAGTGACAGCGTCATTTACAACTAAAGCTTTTGCCTTTATGTATGGGAAATAAGGACTGTTTAAATGAGTACCTTATCTTGAAAAGAGATATTATGAGAACACAATGAGAATGACCTAATAAATGTGGAAAGAAACCTTAGTGAGCAGTGAGCCAGTCAAACAGGAAAAAAGTTCATAAGTGGCATTCCTTTGGGGAAAAAAACTACATTGGTATGAACCTGCCAAAATATGAAGATCATTGCGCTCTATTTACAAATTCAAAGAGACATTGATCCAATACAAAATTCTCACAGACAACTAGAGTTCCGACCTTACCTTCTAATTAGTTAGTCAAGTAAAACTATTACATCTAGTCAGGTTGTGACACTTTGCCAAAAACCCTCTTCTTTAAGTTTCCATCTTCAAGATGACATTGCTACCACCTGAGTCATGTGCTTTTATCTAGTGTATTAACTTTACCTCGATATGGTGCTGTAGCCACAGTAGTTTTTACCCTTGGACCCTGAGAGAACTCACAGGCTTCACTAATTGAAGCCAATCTTATTTCAGCCGGGGGAATGAAACAGTCCATTGACAAGCCTGGGACATTGAATGCCACTTCTTCAATTGCCCATGCTTCTTCCATCCTGGTCCTGGTGTGGCTCATTGCAGTATCTCCAAAGCGGAAAAGGGTCACTATAGAGCGACCTGAGTGAGCGATCATTATTCCCTCAACAGGCCTGTAATCCTCAAGGAATGAGTTGATTGTAGTCTCCCAGTACACAGCATCACCCCCGTTGTTCTGAATTCTGGTCAAGTGTGAATCTTCCAAGTGCACAAGGAGCCCAGTTTTCTGGCTGAAGTAGCCAAATAAAACATGCCTTATGATCTCAGCAGGTCCTTCACTCCTGGCCTTCAATGTTGCTGGATCTGCGCACAGCTTGAGTATAAAGCAGTCCTCCCCATTTATCTTCTTTTCCCCAATGCATCTTGCATTCGTAAACATGCTTGCTGTTGTTCTTGGATCAAGACCCTGCAACAAGAATCAGTTTTCAATCATTAAGTAGAATAGTTAGGTATGCATAACGAGATATGAATTGAGATGAAAAACAATGAACATGCGAGGAAAGACAACTTTACCTGAAGTGCACGGCGCAGTGGCCTAACAGGCCCTTTAGCTGCATGTGCACCAAGCCAAGGAGTGTGCCTCCACACAAGCTTCCCATTGCAACCTGCATGAACCTTGCTACCACCCAGCGCAAGCTCCACATACCACATGTCCGGATTCATTTGCCACAAGACAAACCCACCTGACTCTGCAGCTTTAGAAGAATTCCGGTTCCTTGTGACCTTGTTAGCCGTCTCGAATTCAGAAGCTATCATTCTCACCCTTCCCATAGCATAAGCATTGTGGATGGAATTTTGAAGCCTTTGCCCACCTGACGCAGCAGTATACTGCTGTAATATGTATTGAGCAGATGAAGATTCCTGCAAAGTTATTAACAGAAACATGTTACACAGAGTCTCTCTCATACAAATGCGGAGCCCAAAAAAATTATAAAGGAATTTCCTCCATTCAGCTTGATTTTCCCCTATAATAAGCTCCCCCAAATTGCTTAATGAACTCAACAGATGGCCCAGATTAAAAAAAAAAACTGAGTAGGAAACAGAAAAGCTTAAAACAACTCCACTAAGCACTCCTATTGAAAATCACACATTGCAAACTTAGCCCTCGTCTGCTGGGTAGGTAAAGCCATCTCATTTAACAATCAACATGCAGAGCTTAAGGGAAAAGTCAAACCCCACTTTAAATCTTTGCAGGAGCCTTTAATAACCCGAAATCCAGCACTTTTTCAGTAAAAATCTAGTACTAGTAGTATTTAACAAAACAAAGCCTGAAGCTTTTATACCAACCAATTAAATGCAGCATTAGGAAAAGAGAAAAGCAAAAGCAAGGGACTAACAATTGGAGTATCTTTAATGCTGAGGTGAGGAAAAGGCTCCAAAGTGCTAACGTGCACCGGCGCCAGCGGCGCACCCAAGACTCCGAGCAATAACCTCAGATCGGAGCGTTTACACGTTGAAGTCGAAACAGAAGGAGTGCGTGCCAGCTGGCCTTTCATCCAATGGGCCCACTTCCCTTCCATCCTCGAATCCCCACCGTCCGGTCCATCCGGATCGGGCCCTTCTTTCAAAGGCGACAAGGCTTCCGCGGGCCTCAAGCTCCCAGACCTAAAAATCAAAGGCTCCGGCTGCGACACGTGGTGGTTGTTACTCCTCCTACGGCGCAGCAAGCTCGACATTGGCGAGGCACTCCTCGCCGGGCTTTTGGCTCTCGACCGACTCGGAGACAACCCCCTCACCACCGAAAAAAACCCCTGCTTTCGCTCCATTTCCACGACTCTGCCAGTGAATCCACCAATCGACAGAGCTTATCGTTAAGCTTGGCTCCTCCCTTTGTGGTCTTAAAGCGCGCGAGAGAGAGACACTAAAGACTAAAAAGAGTAAAGGAGAAGAAGAAAGAAACAGGGAGAACAATGCTCACTGTGAAAAGCAGCTTCAGATACTGAAGAAAAATATTTTATATATTAAAAATATAAAAACAAAAATTAAAAAGAAAGAAAAGAGAGAATGGCGTTAATAAGAAGGAAATTTATGGATTATCTTTTTGTTTAGTATTTAAAGGACAATAATTAATTAATTTTGCAAGTTATTCCCGCGAGACAACAAAACCGTATCCCAGTGAGGCTGTTACATTCTTGCGTCGTGAAAATAATTTTATTTATTTATATTTATTTTTATGAAAATTATTTTATTTTATTTTTAAATCTGAAACTTTTGTCTGTTTTAATTTTTGGGACTGACAAAATGCTATCTCGTGACGGAAAATGAAACGGCGAATCTGTTCTCGTGAAGGGATATGTTTGGGGGTTAGTGCCGGCGTTAGCAACGGTCAAGTGCGGTCAAATAATGATTAAAATAAAAAGGGATGGTAGTGCGATAATAATAATCAATTGTTAGCGTGCTAAGCGTGCGGGGATGAGAGTGATAATGTTGGACTTGCAAGGCCTTGTAATTAGTACTAGTACAACTTTCTTTCGTTAAAAAAAAAATTAATTTTGTTAACGAGTGTTTTTATACATTCTTTAAGGTTAATTTATTTTTATTTAATGTTATAATTTTTCTGAATTAAAAAAAGTGAAACACTGATTATACAAAATTTTTTATATTTAGTACCTTAAATGGTGTATGGGTATATCATTTAACATTTTAAAAAAAATAATGTGTTTTGATTTAAAAAAAATAAAATCTTTATACTACTAATAAGCAACCAATGTGGATTTTTTTTTCACTAAAATCAACTTAATTAAGGATTCGATTATTTAAAATTTAATGTGAGTACAGCATACCGAGAGATTTATATAACAAGTTCTTCTTATTATAAATTTTTGTGTGCAATTCAATGTATTAATATATTTTACATTTAAGGGTTTGCTTAATCAGTGCTTGTGGGCACTGGTTAAATCCAATTAATGATGATAAAAAGATAGCCTTAAATTTTATAAAAAGTAATAATTATTGTCAGAAAGTATTTGATTGAGAAAAATATCCTTAGATTTACTTGAGGCTAAACTTTATAAATTTGGAGTTAAACTTTGATAGTTTGTTTATTTTCTTTTCTAATATCTTACAATAATATATTTGAAATTTTAAAACTAACCCTTAAAATTAAAATTTTTTATTTAAGGCTAAATTTATAATTTTGTGGTTAAACTTAATTAAGGGTATTCTTGTCCTTAAAAATTTATAAAAGTGCATAATAAATAAAGCCTACAGTTGCCAAAAAAAAATAAAGCCTACAAAAATTTTTTCATTTTTTACAAAAAAAACAAGGAAATAATTGCCTGTTAACGGGTGTCTGTTGGCACCCGTTAGCAATTTCCTACATTTAATAACAAAAGATATATTATTACATTTTATATAAAAATTTGCCGAAGAAATAATAACCCAGGATTCTATTGTATTTAAGATTTAATGCCACATCCGTGATGGTATAAGCTTGATTTTTTTCCCTCTTTTAATATATGAAGTTATCAAATTTTGATACTTATTTACTAAAATCAAGAGTTCAATATTCCAATAACTTTGTGACGTGACTGTTGTTTGTTGATAATGGAATAAGATTTTATTGAAGGAAAAGTTAGATAGCATGAAGAGGAATAATGATCAAAGGCTTTCTTCCTTATATGTTACTAGTATTTTGTTTTATTTAATTGCTATATAACACAAACAAAATTAGTATCAATGAAAGATAAATGAACATTTGAACTAACAATATGGTCCCTAAAATTTATAATTTGAGTATGTAGCCAAAAATTAAAAAATAAATTATAATTTAGGTAGCTGATTTGAAATGTGAAAATTGCTAAATGGAATTGGAGGGACCTCTAGACCCGCATAGATTTTGATTGAGCACAAACTTAACATCACTTCTTTCTCATCAGACATATATTTAGTTTATTTATTCATTTGAAATAGACAACACAACAAGAATGAAACACCCGATTTCTTCGAAAAATGCAGCCATTACATAGCCTTTGCCCCCACTTCTTCTCATATCACATCGCCAATCACGGGAGCTGCAGAACCCAAACTTCACTCTTTTTTTTTCTAAGGATATGTAAAAAAATAAAAAAAATCAATAATAGAATGGAACCGATAACTTCATTAAAATTAAAATTGTTTATATGAAAATCGAATTGTCTAAATAATTTAAAATTTTAACAAAATATTTAATTTTATTGACCCAAAATTGAATGATTCAAAATTTTTATAATCTTATTTGAATTTTTTTAAAAAAATAAAAATTTAAAATTGAATAAACTCTAACTATTCGGAAACCCACAAAAATATCCAAACCGAATCGAAATCTTAAGGTATTAAAACTTTAATATTCAAACCGAACCGAACTGTTTACGCCCTAATTTTCAATGTACATACTCTTCTTTTCTACTTCAAAAATGGAAATAAAAATGGCTATTTTATTTTGTTCGTTTTGCATTTTTAATGGAGAATACACGGCAATGAGCCAATGATGAGGATGGCCCATAACATTAATTAAAGATTATGCAGCAGCTGTAGCTGTTTAATTTAGACTCAATGGCCAATGAGTCCCACTCATACTTGTTGGTTATGATTGCCTAAAGAGGGCTTTTAATGAGAATTATTGTTGCTAAGAAAATCAATTTCAATTACCAATCATGTTACATTAAATTTTGAATTTAACAAACAATTCTCTTTGCATTATCAAAACCCTGCATTAAATTCAAAACTCTGCATTAATGATACTCCCTCATAGTCTCACAGGGCTAAAATCCGAAGGAAAAAGATGTTTTAGGTGTTGGATAATAGGGTAGGAACGCAGATTTATTCAGCAAAGAGTGATTTTTTTTATTTGACTTCCCAAACTACCTTTATCCCACCCATCTTATTCTCCGTACCGAACCAAGAAGTAGAATTTCACGGCATTTTCAAATTTTTAATTGCTAATCAACGCTTTTGAATTGAGCGAAAGAATATTGATATCTCTAAACTCATTTCGCAACAAAAGAGATTTATTAAGAGGAGGAATCGTATACTTGAACATATCATCTGAGTAACATGTTATTGTTGTTATATTTTTTAAGTACAACCTTAGTTCGCATAAGCAAGAAACCTCGATTTGGTCGATAAACTAGAAAAACGACTCTGGGACAAAGATCTTTTTGGACAAAAATAAAATATTCTTAGGTGAATCAAACAACCAATCTTAGCTTAGCCATCTTTTCTGCTTTTTCTCAATTTTCTTTGGTCTTTCTCTTTTAAGTTTATCTTCTTGCTTAAGAGTCGTTCATTTTTCTTTCTTTTGGCCAAGAGAGTCATTCTCATTCATTAGGGAGCGTGAGTTTCGCTGGATTAGTTGAGACTCGAGAGCTAAAGCCAACGAACTTAACTAGGGTGGCTAGCCATCAAACAACCAAAGTCAAGTAAAAAAGACAGGCTTTAAAACAAATAGTAGTACTAGTAGCGTAAGTTAAGAGTTTTAAGACATAAAATCTTTGGAGCATCTGCCAACGCAAAATGTTCCAACTCATAACAAAACATGTCGAGATCTCAAATATATCTTTATCTAAACTTAAACAAAATCCCTGAGTTATCTTCTCGCTCGATTCTTTCTCTGCCAACAGCAAATTGAATATTTTCTTCTGAATAATATCTCAGTTTGCCAATCATGGATCAGTTTTGGTCAGCTGCATCATGATCATTAGCTCAGCTCTGGGCCTCTGGCCGCAGCTGAAACAAGGCAAAGGCAATTACAAAGGAAGCTTCAAGACAAACAATGCTTTGGGCAGCTACGTACACCTTTTTCATTTTTCTCATTGGGGTGTGGGACCTTTGTTAACCTTTAGTTATCATTGGTTCATGGGTCCTTCTTAAAAACCATGCCCCCCCAATCCAATATTTTGTTTCTCTCAATATATTCTTTCTAATTTCTCTCTCTTTTTCTTTTTTTGATCCAGTGTACAACTCTACATGATAATAAATTGGAAAAATCAAAGGAAACTTCCCCATCAGATGCCAAATTTTTTATGGAGAAACATCGATCCATTACCATGTAGCGGCATCATTATTTTTCCTTTTGGAATAAATTATCTTATCGCAATCATATACCTTCGTGTTGAGCGTATGATTATAGAATGAGCAGTAATTTTTTTTTTCAATTTACTATATATTATAATATAACTGAAGTTACTTGTAAGGTTAGACAATAATGATAGGTAAATTAAAGCTTATCCTACAATCAAGTGACAAAAAGAACTTATCTCACAATCTTGTATTTCATCATATTATTATAAATCTTCTCATCGTATCAATTTTTAAGCATTGATAGTGAGGGCTTTCGGAAATTCAACCCACGTTGCGTCGGCAAGCGAAAAAAGTCGAGACAAACTCAGGTGGCTGCCTGAACACCTCCAAATCATCAACATTGATAGTATCTTCAGACAAATGATTAATAAGAATTTCGTCAAGAATCAAACCTAAATCACATAAGCGATACATAAGACAAGAACGAACAAGTCAGGAAGCTTACAGCAAGGGGTAGCTTTATATTTCTGTCGCGGTCAATATGATCATTGCCGACAAAGAGAGATTATATTCAGTTAGGTAAATGCAGGCGGGGTTATTAATTATTATGATAAGATATGTTTAGTGATTAAGGCTTGACTTCGTTACTTGCCGGCGTATTTGAGATTAATGTCACCAAACTACGACTATTAATCAAAGAGAGACCTTTATTTTGTGTGTGAATGGCGCCAACTGAAGGTAGGAAAAGTTGTGATCAGAATCTGACTGGTTAACTTTAAAGACTACTTAATCAGAACCTAATTTCTAGTTGTCCTTTCAAATTTCTGATCCTTTCTAAATGCCCATATTTCACGTCAAATTGGTTTCCTTCTCGTTTTCCTTTGTTGGCTGTAACTAAGTACTAACAGAAGATGTTGATGGGATGGAAAAGAGCTTGATTTTGATCACCAAAGCTTTTGAGCTGGATCTCAAGCAACAATGTTGCCACTTGCCATATAAAACCGGCCCAATATCTGACCCTGATGTTTCATATAGTTTGTAACATTCGGGCTTTGATTAAAATGGGAGTTTATGTATCTTTAGAGCCCAAAAATCTAAACTTTGAGCAGCTATTTGCTGCCTAATAGTTGTAATAGTAAATGTGTCTTTTACCTTGTTTGGGCTCTTTCAAGTTCCATGAGCATTGGGCTTTATACTTTCGGGTCATTGCCGCTCAGGAATCAGGAGCAGGCCCAAGTAAATCAGCTCCTCTATGGTGTTTTAGTTCAAAACTTGATTTCTCCCATAATGCTAGAAGTGAGCTTTTTCCTGCGTATGGCATGGGGCCGTCCGAATTTGCCCCACTCTTCCTGTCGAAATTAAAGCATAGCATTATATGCAATGGATGATTGGCCACCATAGGTTTTCAATTTCCACACGGAGGTGGATCATTTATTTGGCATGAAGCTGAAAAAAGGGCACCTTCTTTAGCTTTACAGCTACGCCAATTTCCCTTGTTTGGACGGGTTTAGTAGGATTTCCCATTTACGTCTTACTGTACTGCTAACAATGCAAACCTCCATCTCCCACAATTCTAGCTGCTGAATTTTCTGATTCCCAAAATACACTAATGTTACGTTTACGTTCAATGTCATCAGCTGGATTTATTATATTCTATCTACTAATTAATCCAGATTTCGGACATAATCTCAGACAGGTTTTTAGAAACTTCTCCTCTAGCTATCTCTAACGTAACTTTGCAGACAGCTGATTGTCATTTGTTAATCATGTTCAATCATATTACAACTCATAAAATAAACCATTATTCAGAAACGAGTACCGGGAACTGTTATCCATTTATCTTCTCTCACTGTACCGCCCCTAACTAAAGCTAAGGTAAGCCACGAAATAACCCGTCTGGGTATTGACCATTGGATATGTATTCAATGTGAGATTGCTTTTATTGTGTAAATGGAACAGATTGATAGCTGGCCAACATGCCACTGGAAAGTTAGGCCATATTTTTCTATTCTTACCCTGTTACATATAAAGAAACTGACAGTATACTCTCCTGTGTCCTTTTGCTGACAAAGTTGCTTATATATGCCTGACTTTAATGCTAACGAGAGGGAAACATATTAAGATCCTTCTGGGAATTTTTTAGAGCTATATATAATTCTAACCTCGTGCTTTGCTGCTACCTAGGGTCACCTCTTAATTAATCATATATACCTACATATATTGATCCTTCTTTTCTATTCAATGCCGCAACTCAGCTAAGGCAGGCTGATTTCATTTTCTTCAAGTGCAAAATAGTCATTATTAGGATGCAACAAATGCAATGCTTTTAATTGAACTATCCGGTACACGTATGATACATATACCTCAACATCAATCTCATGGTACGTACATTACATTATTTTGCAAACTTAATATCCATTTTCACCCTTAAACTTGTCAAAAATTAACAATTGTCACCCTAACTTGTCAACTACGATAATTTCATTCTTAAACTTGTCAAATTGGAGATACTATTAACCTCCATCGTAACAGAGTTATTAAGTATGCTAATGTAGATTTTTTCACTCTCACAAAAATATCATGTCAACTGCGATAATTTCACTTTTGAACTTCCCAAATTGGGAATAATGTCACATCCATCATAACAAAGTCGATAAGTTTGTTGACTGTGAATTTTTTCACTCCCACGTAGATGCTATATCACGTCAACGGACGTTATGGCTCCATCAATGTTAAGGGTGACATTGTCCCCTATTTGACAAGTTCAAGAGTGAAAATGTCACTGTGACAATTTTTATGATTCTAAAAAAGTTTGAGGACACAAAAGAAGCGAATTTTGATATGTCGCTCTCTGATCACTCTCCTCCTGCAACTGCTAATCTGGAACCTTCCAGTGAAGAATCTGATCTTCTCCATCGAAGCACTAAACGTATCAAGGAATCAGAAGATACCATGGAGCTTGAATCCCATCCTGCTCCTCATCAAGAGGAAGTTATGAATGATATGGATCTTCATACTTGTAACAGTATGGGTTCCTTGAACAACTCCCATAACGCTAGTCAGGGAAATCATGAAGCTCCTCAGCCTTCTTATAGAGACATGCTGACCATCAACAATGAGGACTCGGAAATCTCATTTACCTTGCGCCCTTCCTTCCTTAATGAGGAATCAGATAATGAGGACAATGAAGTGGATGATGACATCCCCGTCATTCTGCTTTCTAAGGAAGAGAAGAATAGGATAAGGTCTCCGTGGGTTCACTCCATTATTATCAAAACTGTAGGGAAAAATGTGGGCTACAATTACCTATATCCCAGAATCAAAGCTCAATGGAAACCAACTGGAAGGATGGATTGCATCGACTTAGGTCTTGACTTCTTCCTTATTCGTTTTCATGCCATTACTGACTTTAACAATGTCTTCTTTGGCGGCCCCTGGTTTATTGGACCACATTTTCTTTCAATGAGGCAATGACAACCATCTTTTGATCCTAGCAAAGCTAGCATCACTACCACTGCGATTTGGGCTAGACTTCCAGGACTCCCAATTGAATTCTATGATCACTCTGTTCTAAAGAGGATAGGAAATCAGCTTGGAGTCCTGTTGAGAGTTGATGCCAACACCGCTAGTAGTGCTCGGGGAAGATATGCAAGAATTTGTATTCAGGTGGAGCTTGACAGGCCATTGGTCCCTAAGATAAAAATTGGTAAACATGTCCAACACATCTTGTATGAATCGGTTACTGGGTTATGCTATTCGTGTGGCTGTATCGGTCATAGTCTTAAGAATTGTCCTTCCACTACGTCTGGAAATATGTCATGTGTTAAAGATGCTGAAGATAGTCACTCCAACAGGATGAGTGAAGATGACAATCAAAAGGAATCCAGTGATACCGGTAATATCTCCGAGTACGGGCCGTGGATGGTTGTCACAAGGCGTAGGAACCGGTCTTCTGGTAAACAGCAGACTGCCATTCAACAGGACATTACAAGGAAGCAACTGGGGAAGGGTACTGGTGGGCCTGCTAGAACCCATTCTGGAAACCCCAACAGAGACAAAGATTCCAGCCCAAATCTACCTTCTGGCCCAAAACTCTCAAACCGTAGTACTAGCTCTAGCCGTCCCAACCCAACGTGTACTGAAACTTTCTCTTCAAAGGTTGGTAATGGCGGTCAAAACATCCCCTGCAGCTCTGCAAAAAATCCAAGCACTGTTCAGCAATCCTCCATCAATCCTTGTGCAATATCTAAAGACACTGACAGAAGTATGGGAGAAATTCCCACATGCTCCGTCTCCCCCTCAATGACTCCTACTAACGGCTATCTTCCTATATCACATGTCCCTATGGAAGTTTCTTCTCCTAATACTGATTTGAAATTTGTCAATCCGAGTGTCTCTTCAAAATCCACCAGAATAGACCAAGAAATTTGTTCCTCAGCTCCTCCGCAAGCCTCTACCAAGAAATCTCAACCAAATTATAACTCCAGATCCGGAGCCGTTTCAGATCCACTTCCATCTGATGGGTCGCTTCATCACCATGGAACAAGCGGTCAGTTACTTACTGTCAACGGCTCCAAAGAATCCACCCAACCATCCAATGCTCCCGCTCTCACTTGCTTGGAACAAAGTTGTACTATCCCCACTGGAGATCAACCCAGTGGACTTCCTTCATCTAATCGAACCAGCAGAAGCAAGTGAAGGAATGGAGTTGACAGAGGAAGTAAAGAACCTTCTGCTACAGAATCTGGTGGAGGAGGAATTCAGAGAAGCTCGTCTGAGCGTATTCTCAGAAGTCGAAGCCCCAACGATAGAGCCTTGGGTCATAACAACCCTCAAAAGAGTAATATTCACTCAGGAAATTCCTTTCACCAAAATGATCGAAATCCCCAAGACGGTGAAATTGACCCGCGTTATCGCACAATTTTACACAGAGCTAGAAACCATGATGATGGAACACAACCTCGTGATTCTTCCCCATCATCACCTGGATCCAAACATGCTCTGGAAGGACGAAAAGACGGGTCAGGTAACTGCAATGCCTGAGATTGCCAAGTGGTGGTTAAATGAAAGCATTCCTTCAAAATCTGATATGAAGATTCTCATTTGGAACTGTAGAGGAGCAGCAAGCCCTGACTTTAAAAGAGTGTTTATGGATCTTGTTAGAATGCATCGACCGGTCATTTGTTTCCTTGCTGAAACCCGAGTCTCAGGTGATCAAGCTAATAGACTCAGTAGCAATCTGGGATTTGCTGGTAGACACATCATTGATGCTATGGGGTTCTCTGGTGGTCTTTGGATGCTTTGGGACCCTGCTTATGTTTCCATTGACATTCTACCCCATGGAAACCAGGCTATCCATGCTCGAGCCCAGGTACTTAACCATCCTAACCTTTCTCTACCTTGGTTAATTTCTGGAATTTATGCTAGCCCATATTTGCAAAAAAGGAAATCTCTCTGGGAAGAACTTATGACTATACGTGATAATTACAACAGTCCTTGGGCTATTATGGGCGATTTTAATGATGTCTTATATGATCATGAGAAATTTGGTGGTAATTCTATTAGTATGAACAGAGTTCGTCTTTATAGAGATTGTATGAATTATTGTGATATGATTGACTTAGGTTTTTCTGGTCCTAGATTTACCTGGACTAATGATAGGATTAATGGGGGCTTTATGTTAGAACGGCTTGACAGGATTTGGGGCAATCCTGACTGGAGGTTAAATTTTCCCGAAGCTACTGTTAGACATCTCCCTAGAACCTATTCTGATCATAACCCCATTTTACTTGATCTTTGGCTGACCCCTACTCCTAGTATAAATCGCCTATTCCGTTTTGAGAGCTGTTGGTTTACCCATTCTGATTTCTTTGATTTTGTTAATACTGTCTGGAATCTTTCAAACGATGGTGTTTCTGCTAGAATTAAAACCTTCCAAATTGCTGTCAAAGATTGGAACATTCATACTTTTGGCAACGTTTTCTTTAAAAAAAGAAGAATCGAATCTAGATTAAAAGGTATTGAGAGAAGCCTTTGCAACTAGTACAATCCCTTTCTTGTTAATCTTCAAAAATCCATAAGAACTGATTATTTTCTGCTTCTCAAGCAAGAAGAGGAAATTTGGAAACTTAAATCTAGAGTTGATTGGGTGATTGATGGGGATCGTAACACTAGGTTCTTCCACCTTTTTACCATCAATAGAAGAAGGCGAAATAGAATCCTTGCCCTGAAAGATAATGTGGGAAATTGGATTCATGACTCTGAAGACATTAAGATTTTGGTTTTCAATCACTTCAAAAGTCTTTATTCTACTTCGCTGGTGTCTACTAATAGAAGTCCCAACTTAGGATGGCCTGTGAATAGACCCTGCATCCCTACTGATTGGCATAATGACCTTTGTAAAATTCCCTCATTTGTTGAAATTAAAGTTGCACTGTTTAGTATGAAGCCTCTCAAAGCCCCTGGCCCGGATGGCCTGCATCCTATTTTCTTTCAAAAGTGTTGGGGTACTGTTAAGAATTCTGTTTGTCATGATATCCAAAGTGCATTCAGAGATGGCATTGTTCCCCACGATTGGAATAATAGCCTTATTTCGCTTATTCCCAAGAATAATTCCCCCGAGCATATCTCTAATTACAGACCTATAGGGCTTTGTAACACTATCTATAAGATTGTTAGTAAAATCATTGTGAACAGAATAAGGCCTTTGTTGCAAGACGTTATCAGCCCACATCAGTCCAGCTTTATTCCTAGTAGAAAAGGTCCTGATAATGTTGTCATTATTCAGGAAATTGTCCATAGCTTCCATAAACAGAAAGGAAAAATAGGGAATATGTTGATAAAAATTGATTTGGAGAAAGCTTATGATAAGCTTGAATGGAGCTTTGTTAGGGAGACTCTCATTTACTTTAATTTCCCGGATCATCTTATCAATTTAATCATGTCATGCATTTGTAATGTTAAATATAATGTTCTCATTAATGGTAATATGTCTGAGTCTCTTACTCCTTCTAGAGGAATTAGACAGGGTGATCCTTTGTCTCCCTACATTTTTATCTTGTGCCTTGAATTATTGTTTTTAAAAATTAACCAAAAAATCGAGGACAGAACCTGGTTGTGCTTTAAAACTAGTAGAAGAGGCCCCCTCATCTCTCACCTCTTCTTTGCGGATGATCTGATGCTATTCGCCAAAGCCACCGCTGATAATTGTAATACCATCAAAGCTGTTCTTGATGAATTTTGCTGCAGTTCTGGCCAAGTTATTAACCCCCAAAAATCGAGAATTTTATTCTCCTTCAACACTGCTGGCCAGACAAGAGATGATATATGCTCTTTACTCAACATGAGAGAGACTGCTGAAATAGATAAATACCTTGGTTTTCCCCTGTCCCATAAAAAGCCGAAAAAAAGTCATTGTCAACACATCATTAGTAAAATTAGCTCCAAGCTTGCTGGTTGGAAAGCAAGATTTCTCTCAATGGCTGGGCGGACTACTCTCATCAAATCTGTCATTGATTTTACAACCAGCTATTACATGCAAGACATGTACATGCCAAAAGCAGTCCTTGATGAGATTGATAGATTGAGCAGGAACTTTTTGTGGGGTAGTTCTGAAGAAAAGAGAAAAATTCATGCTATCAGTTGGGAAACAGTCACTAACAGCAAAGGTTTAGGAGGGCTTGGGATTAAAGCTGCTCGTAATTTGAATGATGCTTATATGGCGAAGCTTGGTTGGGAGATCCTCACTAACAACACCTCAGAGTGGGTCAAGATCTTGAGAGCCAAATATCTCAACTCCAATGTCAACCTGGTTAATCAATCGCCTCTTTGAAAGGGTGTCACCAAAGGCTCATATATTATCCAAAAGGGCCTTAAATGGAATATTAAGAATGGCAACAGAGCTACTATTTGGGAAGACAATTGGACGGGTTTGGGACCATTGAGGAATCTGATTGAAGGTCCCATCCCTGCTGATGAACTGGAGCTACCTGTTAGTAATATCCTCGATGAAGAAGGCAATTGGAATCTGAATCTTCTATCAATGCGGCTGCCTGATATGATTGCAAGCAGAATACAAGCTATCCCAATTCAGATTTTCAGTCTTGGAGAAGATAATATTAGTTGGAGTGGAAGAACTGATGGACAGTTTACCACTGGAAGTGCTTACCAACTATCTAAGAACAGCTCTTGTAATGCTAAACACCTTTGGTCCTGGATTTGGAAAATCCCAACACATCCAAAAATTCAGCACTTTATTTGGTTACTCAACCACCAGAGAGTCATCACAAGAGGGTACCTCAAGGGCATTGGGATCAGTCATGATGACATCTGCCCTTCTTGTAGTCAAGAACCCGAAACTCTTGACCATCTCTTTAGAAGATGTCCTGCTGCTAATGCCATATGGGTTCAACTAAAAGCCCCTGTTATCAACACTAGTCAAGATGTCTTCAAGGAATGGCTTCACAAGAACTGCACCAGCAATGTTGTGTTTGAATTCCAGCAAATACCTTGGTGCTATTTATTCCCTATGGCTATGTGGAATATATGGCTCAATCGTAATGCAAAAGTATTCCCCTCTGGAAAAATCATTAGAGATCCTATTGATTGTATTGTTGAAGGGGCAGCTGAAACCTATGCATTGTTTCCATACAAGAACACTGCTAAAGCGAGAAACCTTAAACTTGTTGGATGGGAACCCCCATTAATCAACTCTTACAAAATCAATACTGATGGATCCTCCATGGGTAATCCTGGTCCTGCTGGCGCTGCTTGTATCATCAGAAATCATGAGGGAAAATTTATAGGAGCCTGCACAAGGAAACTTGGAGTCACTACTAGCCTTGCAGCTGAGCTATGGGCTATCCGGGATGGCCTTCACTTAGCTAATTCGTTGGGTCTTAATAATATTATTATTGAGTCTGACTCACAGGTGTCTGTTAATCTAATTAAGTCCTCTAAATCTGATTCCCATTCTTATAGTGCTCTTGTCTCTGACTGCAGATGGTTAGGGACGAATGTGGGACTTCAAGCTCTCAGGCACATCCTCAGGGAAGGAAATAGCTGTGCTGATATCTTAGCTAAGATGGCAGTCTCCCAGGAGCAGAACTTTTGCTGTTTTGATACTGCTCCCAATGTTATTTATCTTAGTTTACTTGCGGATACTATGGGGATTCAATACCCCAGACTTACTAAAATAGGGAATCAATCCCAAACTGCTTTACCCGACTTCACGGGTAGTTTTGTAGGGGATTAACCCGTCCTGTATTCAATTTTCTCACTTCAATGAAGTCCTGTTCTACCAAAAAAAAAAGTTTGAGGACGAAAATGTATTAAGCCTTATTTTGCAAGTGCCCTGTGCCTCCCGTTGAATTCAAAGTTGCTAAATCTTCTTGTAGAAGATGTCGTGCTTAAGATCACTTGGAATCCCAGCAGATCATGTGACATGGCATGCTTTAGGTGGCAAAGAGAGTACAGTGCCGACCATTTTCCTTTCATGGCACCACAGCATTCATGGAAATTGGAAAGTGACGACATAGCATAATAGAAATTTTCTCTTTTCTCTTTCTGGCCTCTCTCTCTACCTTCCAGAGTCTTCTTCCGACCCCTCAAACAGGTAAATTGTAAGAAAAAGGAATGGGGGAATGAACATTTTCTTGAGTAATCTTAAAGGCATACAAATGCATGGCGAAAAGCAATACTAGCCAGGGAAGGTGTTTTTCACCGCCCCTTGGAAATGTTTACTTCAACAATTCATAATAGATTTATCATTTTTGACCATTTCCCTATGGCAAATACGCTGGCAGCCACATTTATGAGAGGCTTTGTGGAGTCCCATTTGTGCATCATCAAAGTGAAGAACGCCGAAGGACACATTCCACCTTAGCTTGGACGTCACCACTCCCTAAACTTACGTATACACGCACCGGAACTGAATAGGAACATATGGAAGTTTCCAACGGGTGCATTTTCTTCCAAGGGACACGGTTCCTTTTTTTTCTTATTTCCGGAGCATAAGCGGAACCAACCATGTAATATCAAGTATCAACGCAACATGGCTGACGACCCTGAAATATATCTTCCTCAAGAAGTACTAAATTAAGGCCCACTAGGAGGTTCCTCTCACCTAAATTGAAAGACTCATTGAGCTAAATCAGCTCAAAGATAGGCACATTTCCGACTTTCCTTAATCCATCCACCTTGAACGATCAGATCAATACACCTAGCCATGACTCAAGTTGTAGAAGAAGGATGAGTATCCGCAACATCAACAATTCAACATCAAGTTCCAACTAGAAAGAGAGATTCAATTGTGGAGGGATACAATTCCTAAATGGCTTAATATATAAAAGAGCACTCGAATTTATACAAAATTATCGTTTTGGCCATTCAACTTTTATTTTAGAAATTTTGAACCCTTGAACTTTTATTTTGTGCATATATAGTCCTTGGTACTGACGTGGCTCAATTGAAAAATTTCACGTGTCAAGATATGATTAGATCACGTTAGCATCAAGAACTACATTATACACAAAATAAAAGTTTGAGTTCCAAAAATTTCAAAATAAAAGTTGAAGGGCTAAAATGACAGTTTTGTACGAATACAAGGACTATTTTGTGCATTAAGTTATTCCTAAATACATAACTGTTAACTTCACTTAGATTTACGTGACATAAGCAACATGAAAAGTTTAAGATCTCAACTTTACTTGAAAGTTAAAGTGGCTTTAAGTTAACCTTAATTTTCTGGCTAAAAATTTTTAAATTGGCTATTGCATCAACAATATTGCATTCCCTTCCCTGGTAAGGGATGGAAAAAATTAGGACGGCAAAAGGGAGGAAAGAACGAACCGGAAGCTTCACGAAACATTCAGTATTCAAACAACAGGACAAACTAACTTAATTAAGCTTCACGTAATGGGGTTTAATTAATAATCAACTGGGTATCTTTTCGTGTCATCATAAATGTTCTCGAGAAAAGCCGAATAAAAAGAAAATACGGTAAGTGGAGAAAGTTTGAAGGACTTGCTTTGAAGCCATAAATTAATGCATGCAATGAGAATGGCACTTGATATTACTGGAGAGGCGGCATTGTCGTTAAAGCCATAGACCAAATGGAAGGGAATGTCACCCCCACCAAACCAAAACATCCCCATTCCCTTCCCCATGACAGTCTGTAATTTGCTGTTCATATAGTATATTGTTGCTTAATTTTTCATAGTAAACAATTTCCTTGCTTTTTACCTACCCCTTCTCCTCGCTATATATAAATAGCACCCTCCCACTCTCTCATTCTATTGCCAATTCTCATAGGAAAAGCCTTCGATCGCATTACACGCTAGCTACCTTTCAAGTTTCAGTACTATCAAGAAAACCTTTTCAATATGAAGCTCGTTTTGGTGACTTTTCTGCTTGTTTCTCTTGTTCTTAGCTCCTCTTTCTTTGAGGCGACAATGGCCGGTTCAGGTAATTAGAAAAACGAAACCCGGACTGAACAATATCATAAACTGATCTGTATATATATCTTTTATTGTGCTGATGACGAGTCTGTGGTTTGATGTATGGGAAGATTTCTGTGACCAAAAGTGCGAGGCTCGGTGCTCAAAGGCAGGAGTAAGAGACAGGTGCCTGAAGTACTGTGGGATTTGCTGTGAGAAATGCCAGTGTGTTCCGTCCGGAACATATGGGAACAAGGATGAGTGTCCTTGCTACCGTGACATGAAGAACTCCAAGGGCAAGCCCAAGTGCCCTTAGAATTTTTCCTGCCCGCAGATGAATTCAAGGATTCTATATATAAGATCAAGCCATAATGAAATATTAAGGTTTATTTTAAGTCATATTTCCCGGTTAAATATGTATCCCTTTAATCTGTTGGTTAATTTATCATGAATATGTTGCCCCATTTGATTGATTTTCATGTACTTTGTAATTATGTAATGTAATATGTGGTTAATATGTATGGTAAGAATATTATTTACAAGCTATTGCAAATTTCAGTAGTAGAAGTAGTCTCTGACAAGTGACTCCCTAATGATATAGTTAATTTGTGCTAATAATGGGATTAATTAATGGGTAATCTTTATATCATGTATACTCAAGAGCAAAGGCCAAGCCAGCTTCCGGAGGCTGGCATTTGAGGCTCAAGAGATGTTCGATTAAGTTCGTGAGCATGGGAGAAATATAAGATGAGTTGGCTCCTTGTTCAACAACCACAGCCTAGTTCTCGATTCGAGGTTGACTGGATGCACCATATTCTTCTTTCAAGTACTAGCATATAACTTCACGTGTAACGTAGGACATGATACGAGGATGCAAGAGCCACTTCTTTTTGTGGCGGAGCCCTGGGGGGCTCACTCACTGGTCACCTACCCTTTGGTCCTTTTCACACGCAGCATTAATTGTTAGAATTTGCCAGAAGGTCGAAGCCATATTAATTCGCAATGGACAAGATTTATATACTTTTTCTTATAGTAGTATATTTTTTTATGTCAGAATCAAATATCCTTTTAAAATACTCAATATCTATTTTTTTTAAATATTAATAAATCATGTAAAAATACATGTGTCTATATCTTACTGACATAAAAAATACCTAAAGAAAATCACCTAAATTTTGTTCATTGGCAATTAGTTAATGCAGCCGAGGGCTCTTCCGGACAGCTAACAGGGAATGGGAGAGAGAAGATATTTGTGTTTGACCTTTGTTATGTTATTATTATTATTTGAATCGTCTTGTATAAAGTATAAACATGGCTATTGGTCATCTTCTTAGTTTAAGATGTACCCAAAAACAAAAAAAAGGTTCTTCGTTTAAGTGTATAATCTTCCATTATTTTCAACAGAATGGGAATGTATGGATTAATGTATGAAACTTGCAATTACAAGTATAACTTCATTCCGCAAAGGTCTACTATAACTTGATCTCCGATATATTACATGACATTCAAAAAATGTGTAGTCAAATTATCTACTTGCGATTTTTTCCCCTAAAAAATGAGAAAATAAAATTAAAAATTGTACAACAACAGACGGATTCTGCATATTTCATCGCCTCGTATCGTGATGACCTCGCCTTGATGCACCATCATCCTCATTTTGAGAGCTCCAAAAGCATGTATTCTGTGCAAAATAATAAATAGTATACAAGAAAACTATGCAGCAGATATTATGCCCATATGATACTTTAAGATTGAAGAGGCTGAAGCTCTTGCTCTGGAATAGGAGCACCAACAGGCTCATAAGCACCTATTGTTTGTCGTCTGTGTCGATGAACCAACCATATGCCAATAGCTGACAAACCAAGAATCATAGTTACAGATCCAACTACAACTGCCAGAAAGTGATTTTGCCACCATGTCCTGCAAGGCTCAAGTAAAAACCCATATGTTATTTCTTAAGCTAAACCAGTTTAAGAAGATGGGAAAAGAAATATTATATACAGTCTAGGAAAGAGAGTCCTCAGACTAACAAAAAGAGGGAAGCCGAGGCTATGCTTCTGTAACTATGTTGGACCTGGATTTGGGAACTTCAGTTCACATGGAAAGAACCCCTGAGACCCTATATATCAGTTTCGCTGTGAAATCTTAATGGAAGTTTCTTATAATTCACTGCACCTAACCTATGCCATACACCTATGAGTTCAGGTAAAAAGCTTCCCAGTAAAACGTCCAAAATTGGAATGCTGTTTACCTTGGGGGTTAAAAAAACACTTAAGGTGTAGCCAAGTATAGCTGCTACAACGAATATCATGCTCTTCTAAAATGGCTTCAAGCAAGGGATGCATTGCTGTATCATGTGCCCCCTTTTGAGCCTCCTAATTACCATATACTGGGCTGCAGAAATAGAACTAATCTGGTAGCCTTTCACTCCACAATCTATATGCACCAACCAGTATACCACATTTGGCTGATAAGTCCCCATCAAAAAAGGGGAATCAAGATGAGAAGGCAACGCAATCCCAATTAAGACAAGTAGGATAATTTGACCTGTCTCCAAGCAGCCCATATGCTTCAAGTTACAGTTTACTAGTTGTATTAATGTTCATAACACAATTCCTCTAAACGATTGCTGTATGGGGAATAAAAAGTTCATAGATTTTCCTCCAGATCTTTCAGTGGGACCTTGAATTCCTTACATTATCTCTAGCACAAATATCACTAATTATTATTTTCATCTGCAGTAAGCAGACTAGACTTTTGGGTTCCTTAATTGTACAAAATGCTCCAATGATATTTTCATCAAAGAAAAGTAGCCAATTAAATCCAAACTTGTAGCATAAATGATATAAACATAAAGGTGGAGGGGAAAGCAAAAGAGTACATACAACTTCCTTTGAGGTTCAGCATTCCATTCAATCAAATTATAATTTCCAAATCTCTCAGGAAATTGCATTTGATGATGCCTTAAGTGCATAATGATGCTCTGTGCATAATAGAAGAAATCAGATTCAGTTATATACCGCGGCAAATAGATGGGAAACCAATAAGTTGAATATGCAAATCATAGTATCACAGTTGTTAATACCAGTGCAGTTGTATTAGAAAGATACTTGGCAGATGCAGCTGGGAAAATGCCCCATCTAACAAGGTAATCATTCCCTTTTGAAGTGACATTCAGCAGGCGAACCTGAAAAACCAAACCAAGAACACAAGTACTGGTGAACCACATAAGGCTAATTCATGACCACAAACACAAAGCAATATAAAGAGATCCTAGTTACATTGATGGATACAACTTCAACTAAAAAACCACAATAGAGGATGTAATGGTTGTTTTATGGCTTAGTGCAGATAGGGGTCATGTATTGTATTCCTCCTCCCATTCCCCACAATAAAGAAGAAAACCATGCATAATTACAGGGCAAGCAAGATGAATTCCGCCATCTGAGTTAAAAACTAGATATGTCCCTGGCCTGGCTTGGCTTAGGCTCAAGCTGAGCTTTATACATAAAATCTAAGCTTGGACCCACAAATCTTATCTAGGCCCAGCTGGACCTGGATTTTCCCTCTACACCCACCAGAACCTACAGGTATACAAGCCAAACCAAAACTCAGGTGGGCTAGTGGGCCAAAGTTATGACATCACAAGCTGAACCAAATCTGCATATTAATATTTCATGTTCAAAGAAACCATGAAATTTGCTTATGGTTCAAACGTATTACATCATTAGTTAAAATCTGATTCAGATTGTGTTGCACCCATGACTAAATAAGATAGTTCTTCCCCAGAAAATGAGTCGACCAAAAATATTTTCAGAGGCTGTGCAAAGCACAACCTCAAACCTAGCTCCCACAAGCCTAGAAAACATGGTTGAAATCAAGGTAAGTAATTCAACTGTACCTGTGAATTATCAACTTCCAGTTCCTTCGAAATGAATTCTGAAAGATCCTTGAAGTCAGGCTTCAAGTTGGAATTGTTTGTACTAATTGACATATCAAATGTGATAAATCCAATAAGAAATGAACCTGATTATCATGTTTGGGGAAACAATATCATCAGAGAGAATGTATAGTTTTACACTATGAATTTGCACAAATGTATCAATATACTATCACCCAGAATTCCACAGGACAACTGAGGCTATCACCCTACTAAATGTTAAAACCAGAGAAATTAAACAAGCAGACATGATGCAAACTGCAAAAGTCTAAGCAATCAGGAAGCCCATTATTCCATCATTCCAATATTCCAGAGAAAATGATGGATTGATAATTAAAGAGTGAACAAGATAATACCTGGAAGGATGTGGTACCAGATTAGGCCATCTTAAATGTAATAACCTTTAATGCATGCAAATAAATCTAACTACATAGAGAGTACTACCTTTATTCGTATAACAAATTTTATCGAGATTGCAAAAGTAAAGCTTCATCTGCCTCCTTACAGGAAAAAAAAGCAACTGCTTTTTCAAAAACTCAAATATCAAAAAAAGAATAACTTTTAAAGAATAAAGGAGAGAGAACTCTAGTTTATGAAGGTCACTCATATAGAAAAATGTAGGATTAGCAAACTTCTTAGAGGTCTTTTATAATTCCTCTACGCAGATACTGTAGTTTTGCTAAGTACCAACAAGATATTTCTTTTATGCTTTCTAATTCATATCATCTCTCTAAACCAGCATCAGTTTCAAACTGAAGTACAGCATGTCTGTTTATTTTTGTAACTGACCTATCCACAAGAAAGTATGTTTACTTAAATGTGGTCATTATACATCAATTCATAGCACATTGCAAGGGAAGAAACCAATGAACATGGGAAAAAATTGCAATGCACCTGGAAGAACATTTCGCGGTGATCCACTTGGGGCTAGTTTAGGAGAAAGTTCCAAGTTTGTATCATTGCTTTGGGAGACTAACGGAGCTGGTGCAGCGGTGCCAGAAGACTGCGCTTTCCTCCATAGTTCAGAACAATTGGTTTTCCAAAAGCCTATCTTGTCATTACCCCGATCATAAGTAACTAGGGTGTTACGGACAACAATTCCTGTCTCAAACAAACAATAGTTTAAGAGACTATTACAGCAGTCATACAAACAACCAGGATATACTGAGTTGATAGAACCATAAGGTTCAGATAGGCCCAAGTATTCTACAAGCACTTTAGGTATTTGGCATAAATTTTCAGAAAGCATGATACGCAAACATGCGCAGTTGCAACAAATATAGAGGGCTTCGCCTCTGACAAAAGATGCAACTTACCTCCTAAAAGTGTAGTTGCTTCTGCATTTTGGAAAATTCCCAAGCAATATGCACCGCTAACCTTTGTGTGCTATATAAAGCATGCAATTCAGAGACAAATACAGGAAATGTGTCAGATAGTTAGTTTGGAAAAGTACCATGGTATATCGATGATGCAAGACTATCTTATAACCACTTAATTTGGCTTTCCCACCAAGTGGAGACCCATTTGGTATTCAAAGATCAAAAGAGGTTAAGTACCTGGAACAGGTAGTTTTCTGGAGACAACGATAACTTCTTTCCATTGTTAAATATCATGTCGACCTCAGGGAAAATTTTTGATAGGTGGGAAACATCCCTGTATCACATTTCAAGAAAAACCATTAAGACGGAGTAAAGACAACAGATACTGGGTTTTACCCAAGACAAAAAGGTTATTGCAATACCTTCCAGCACCAGAAAAACAGATATCATCATAATTTGGATCAGGACCATGGACCCTTTTGAGAAAATGAACTTCCCTTATGATCTGCATTTAAATAGCCAAATAACCAAGAAAAACAGTATAAAGACTTGCATGCAGGTGCATAGATGCTGACATTTATGCTAACAAAGATTAAACTCAATCAAAATAAAACTTTAAGACAATTAAGAATAAACAGACATAAGAATTCAAGTTCCAGTAGGTACGGAAGGAACACAAACATTAACGTATATTTTCTTATGAAGTAACTTATTTATAACATACACCAAAATGACAAATCAGTAGTCATCAATCCATTAGGGCCCATCAAGTATGCAAAAGAAGCACATCCTTTTAATCCCCACAAGCAAGATAAAACTTTTTCTAAACCTCAATTAATAATAGTGGCTTCTCCAAAATAAATAGTTAAGTATCAAAGGAAGAAAATAACAGCGTACGAATCTCAGAAAAGAAAACAAGAACTTGACAAGCGAACAAGCTAAACCCTGCATTAAAATTGAAGATATTAGATCTTACAGCGTCCCTAAATGGAACAAAAGCATCTTTTGGAAGGTAAGCATATGTTGTTCCACTGTCCAAGACAGTTCCATGTCTTCCATCAAAGATTGAAGGGTTTAACTTCAATCGCTTTCCAGCAACATGCATTTCCTTAAGCTCGATGTTGTAATAAGGGCTGTTGACATTCAAAAACTACAGTGAATGTGTAAGAATAACCAGATGCATTCTTAAGAAATATGCATCCACAGATATGCTCCCACAAAAGAAATGTACCTGCGGAACGGGTCCGAATGGGAGAAAACCATACCAGGGGGAGGACTGATTTTTCCAAGAACCATTGCACCCCCACCAACATCCATACCACCATAACACAAAGAAAACGAATCACCAATAACACCATTATCAACGAGTTGATCCACAATACTAAGCCGCCCCCGACCCAAACCCATTATACCGTCAGCTCGTTGGCTGTAAAGATCACCTGTTTCCATATTTTCACAACCAAAAACAGCACGCTGAGGCACAAGTTCACTTTCATTCCCAAAAGAAATAACATCCTCGCCAAGCACCCCACTGCTGGAACTCATCTCAGCATACCGTCTATCATACGTGCATTGCTTTTGCTCATCATCACAGTTACAACTTGGATTGCATTTTACAGGTTGATAAGTACTAGACAAATCTGGTTGGAACCTCGGATCCTGGGTTCCAGCAAGGCGTTAATGTTGCCACAAAATCAGAAGTTCTCCTAAAAAATTTCTACTTTTGTAGCAGATCTAAAAAAACCAAGAAATTAGAATGGAAATCTAAACCTGTTATCCAAGTATTGCAATCTTTACTGCTATCTATAATCGCCACTTAACTCCTCTCCGTACTTTAAAATTCTACTAAGCTACTTACTCATTTTAATTTGATTAAAAATTGACAATCTCAATATCATTAAAAACAAATGCTTGAATTTTAAAATGATTAACTGAAATTAACAACTTGGCAAAGCTGAACTGTATGAACTTGATGAGAAGGATCCAAACCTGATGCTTGCCGCACCGTGCACAACTGGAGCAAGGAACGTAAGTTACAGTACTTCCGGTGTCAACGATAAGAGCAAATTTCTGAGGAGGCGTTCCTATGTATAGCCGAGTCGTATAGTAACTGCCGATTACCAAAAGAAAATGCCAGATTTCCTAAATATTTCGCAGATTCAAAAAGAAAAACAAAACTTTTTATAAGAGACTGACCCGTTGGAGAGGAGATCATCATAGAGTCTCATGCGAGCGTTGGGAGTGGAACCAGAGTCCTCCGATTGCTGGAGATGACGGCGGAGATTGTCCACGTGTCGGTGCAAGGAATGATTGCGTGACGATAGATGTAAAGGAAGGACCATCGGCCGTCGGTGATGATTTTTTGCATCGACGGTAGATAGATGGAACCAAATTAAGGAACAGACGATTAGAAGAAGGGAAGAGGTTAGGTGAAAGCAGGTCCGAGCCATGGCGCGCTTACTTTGGCTCCAGATTATTATGGTCAACCACCAAAGACCATTACAGACGGAGGACCCGAGCGAGTGCGCTCTTATTTCTTCCTTTAAAATGGAAATAATTCAATTTTTCTTTCTTAATCCAACCGGCATAATGTCAGCCAATGAGGGAGAGACACGTCATGGGATCGTAAATGGTCTTTCGTCAACGTAAACGGTAAAGTCTAACGGACGACCGTTATTATCCAGTATTTATATTCTTTGTTATTTAATTAAACTGTTTGTTTACCAGAGATAATTAATATAATAAATAATCTTTATGAAACAAAAGTTTGAGTTTCATGGGGAAAATGCATCAGGATCCAGCTGAAAAACGTGAGCGATCAATCTGCCATTGGAGAAGCCTCGTATTAAGAGTGAAAGCTTAACGTGTTCCCGTAGCCATTTTCAGAGGTTGACATGTTCTGCAAATGAGATTTTTAACCTGTTTTATCTGTATTTTTCCATGGGAATTAATGAAACGTGAGAAGGAGAAATTGTAAGAGATTGATGGGGAAAATGGAACCGAAAATGGAACCGTATATGCAGACTCTGACCCATTGAATATTCAAATACCAAGTCACTCATGAATATTATATTCAAATACGAAGTAATTCACGACTTATCAAGTTCAATTCAAAGCTCGAGTTCACTGACTTCATTCAACTTGATCAATGATTACCAGTAGGATTAATGCCGCTGCATTGATCAGAATGCAGCAGGAAGGAAACTCAAACACAAATGCAGAACAATAATAACACCTAAAATGTGGAGAAGAAGTTAAATTTCTTCAACAAGGAAATGCTACAGGTAGAGTGTAGGAAGAACAACAGTGGGAAAAACTCAAAAAAGGGTGTAACTTTCAAGTCCATTGAAGAACCACCAATTATACATCGTATCCAACTGCAGAGTATGCCAGGGCTTTAAAGACCCCAACATCAGAGTGTAATGTACCTCAGAAATTCATGTGACAGCCAACAGATTACACGCTACAGAACACAACAATAATCCTACACATCGGCGCCATCAGATCAGCTATAAACTCGGCAACACAAAATTCCTAGTGTATCTTTATGAATGATTTGAAGGGAAAAAAGAAATTGCCTAAGACCTATTGAACTGAAAATCTCTTGTTGGGATATCTCCTCTTGTTATACTTTTGTTATAGATTTCTAATTGTACATCTGTAGCTTTCTAAGTACCCATTTTCCATAAACATGGCTTCGCATCATTTCCGAGTTCCGCTTCACCAGATTCAGCAAAGCACGGTAGACAAAGCCCTGCTCATTCAGATTACGAAGAAACATCACAATCAAAGTAAATAAATAATTAAGCTGGAGCCTAATAACAATCTTTGGTATAGGTTGCTATTAAAATAGGAAAAGTCAGAAAAGCATGTGTAAACCATTCCATAAGGCTTACGGAGGATCAGACCAGGGTCGAATAGCTGAAGTCAAAGAAAGAAAAATATCTGGCAATTTCCACGTCAAGAAAGTAGGAATTCCGCAAAACCAAGGTCCGTGTTTAACCAAAAAAACATGTGGAAGTTACACGGAAGGATTACTTTAATAATTGACAAATCTGTCTGAGAGCCTAACCGAACCTTTCTAAGTGCAACAAATAAATTAAGTTGCTCATGGCATTCATATGTACCTACGAAGTAGCTTATGCCATTTATATTATGCTATATATAAACCTTGCAAGTGCACCAAATGACCATGAAGATGGAAGCAGCAGAGTATGAGATTATCTAACCTTAGACACTGACAAAGCCTTCTGCATAACATAGTTTCCAAAAGGATCCACAAGAAGCCTTGGTACAATGGGACTACTAAGCAACTCCAATATGATTCTTGTGGACTGCTTTTCTCCTGATTCAATCAAGCACTTCTCCACAACATTGCTTCCATATCTATTGCAGGAAAGGGATACATAATACCCTTCAAGCTGTCTCAGGAGACTTTCTGTTATCTCTGGTTCTTTTAATCCCAGTATATGCTGCAACACATAGTTGCTAGCGAAAAACAAAAACAAAAACAAAGGTGTATATCAAGCTCAAATGAATTGAAGTATACTTTTACAAAATTAAAACATGAAACATAAGTTCCACAATCAAAGCGAGGTTGTGAAGTATCCAACGAGACCTTTATAGACACATGTTGACAAATCAACTTAAGATCACTAACTTTCCGGTGACTAACACTTAAGTTTATAAGAAACATACCCATATTGATCTTCAGCAAGGTGTACGGCATTTCCTATTATCTCGCTAACCAGATGAGACCTTGCCTCCCCATTAGAGTGGTCAACACATTGCTGCAGGGCACAGCACCCACTTTTATCTGTTGCGATTTGATAACAGTTATACGCCACCTCATTCAGAAGATACTGCCAATGAAAATCGACAGTCAGAAAGTAAAAAGCAAACTCATATCATGGTTGATATAAATCTTCATGATTTGCAACTGTTTAATCTTTGTTGCTGAATTATAAACTAATCAGACCAGCAAAACAGCATTGATCAATTAATAGTCCTGTTTTAGAAAAAGAAACTACCAATATATCCAGACACGAGAATAAGCAACCTTCTAACAAACTGCACCCAAGTGTTTATTACCAAATAAATGTTTGGGATAAATTGGGCACTTCCAGTCAACCAAATGGATGGAACATACTATACGGAAACAATAACAAAACGTGTGGTACAACCAACAGTCAATTCTTAGATGTAAAGAAATGTAAAGAACCCATTTATATGTGCTAAAGGGGAAATGGGAAAATGCCGAACAGAAATGAAGACATAAAACAGAACTTATAGAAAGGGGAAGTCGGGACCTAATGAACGCATATCTTAAGCTCATAACATGGTAGAGCAAGATATATCATGCAATAACGACTAGAGCCCACAAACGTCAGAAACCACATGTTCACATCCTCGTCGTAATTAAAGACAACTCAGAAACCACAACATGGACCAAAACAACATATTTTGATACAAAAGAACCAAAACCATAGTAAACTGAGACAAAAAGTTGCTTACTTCTCATATGGGAATTGGTTATGCACAGTGGAAAATCAAAGGCATAAATTTTTGCTACCTAAAAATGAGTCATTTGTTAGGACATTCATAAATGTATAAAATAGATGTTACCCAGTTTCAAGATAGATAGAGAAAAAAAGAAAGCACCAGTTAATGTAACTTTAAGAAACGAAGGATCATATTAACTTCTGCTATTTAATTCAAATTGCTGAACATATCTGTCTAAGAACCAAGACCAAATTGCACAGTAAAGTCAAACAAATTGAAACAAGATGAAAGTAGCAAATGAAGCTTAATTAAAATTGTGACAATGCAACTACTCTAACAATTGGACCATTGGATGTTACCTTATTATCTTCGTCAGAGAAATTTTTCAAGCAATACTGGATCACACGATGACCATTCATGTCTTTGGTCAATGCAACTGCACAAGGGCTTAAAGCTGACATAGCTTTCGAGATTTGCTGATGAGTAGTAAGTTTCTCCAACAATTTCTGTACAGCACGAGACCTGCCACCAAACAGAAAAAGTGAGTGGGAAAACAAACTTTTTGTTATGGAAAAAAAAGGGAAAAACAAAAGACAAGGAGAGAGCGAAAATACCCATGACAATTGAGACAAATGTTTACAAGTCGAAACCCATCTTCAGTAATCATTAACAGAATTCGATTCTTCTGTTCTTCACTACACACTTCCACAACTTTTTGAACAACATAATTTGCAAAAGGGTCCATCATCAACTCACCCACATGGTCAATAACCTCCCTGAAAATCATATCGATTTCCTCCTTTGACGCTTCCTCAACAGCCTTTTGTAAGAACCTACATCCATATTGATCTTTTGCTAGGGCCACAATCCTACCCCTCAAATCCCCTAGCCTCAAACAATTCAAAGGCTCCTGTAACCAATGAGGCTTCCTAAAACTATTACTATTGCTCTGATCGTTAGTATTACCATTAAAACAAGATATAATTACATTATTGTTTTTTGAACAACAAGCCCTTTTGCAACCAGCACCACCAGCCAAGATTCCATTTTGATTGGAAGAGGAGGGTAACATCGAAAATTCATTGAAAAGTTCACTTCTTGAATCAAGCAAATACCCATTTCCATTTAAATTGGAAGCCCTCGTGCCAGAAGCAGCACCAGCGGAAGAACCGGCCAAGAATCCATTTTGGCTGGAAGAGGGTAATATTGAGAATTCATTGAAAAGTTCACTCCTTCTTGAATCAAGCAAATAACCATTTCCATTTAAATTGGAGGGTTGATATGAACTAGACATGGAAGTACCCCAACTATCAATATCTGGCCCCACCATCATCCCCCTATCAAAATCAACACTTGAACCCTCAACAACAGTAATTCTTCCTTGCCTTGTTCTTGCCAGCCCCCCACCACCAGCACCACCAATCCCATACCCTGATCCCTCCGGAAATTCACCACCAACAAAACCCGGATAGCCTAACTCTCGATTCCTATGAGTTGACAAGTTGAGCCGAGAAAAGGCTGACTCTAGGGTTTGATCTAAAGGGTTGTTTCGTGCAGAAGTTTCTGAAAGTATAGGCCGCTGGTTATTACAAAAAGGCAGATAGCTCGCCGGTGACCCTGAAGCCGGAGCTGGAAACGGAGTCGTTTCAGACCAAAACGACTGGCTACCTTGTTCGAGCTCCATCCAAATTCAAAACCCAAAAACAAAGGAGAAAAAAATCCAAAAGGGAAGATGAAGAGATACAGAAAGAGAGAGACAGTAACCAAAACCTAAAAGGGAAGAAAAGAAAAGAGTTTTTTGAAGGGTTTTTGGTTTTTGGCCTTTGGGGTTGGCTTAGAAAGCAAGGAGATTTATAACAAAATATGCGGAGATAAAGTCGGCAAAATTCTAAGTCAAAAGAATTATATGAAAAAAATCGTGTGATTTGTTCGGGGAAACTTCGTTTAATTTCTTTTCACAATTTTTTCTTAAATGTTTATAGAGGGGAGATTAAAAATAGAAGGGAGTTTAGAGAGTTTAGAGTTGAGAGAGAGAGAGAGAGAGAGAGAGAGTGCTATAGAAGGAGAGTGAGACTGTAGAGATATGGGTAATGGCTAAAATTGAAGACGATGGGGAAAGGGATTTTTGCATGCAATTTATGGAAACTTTTTCACGATGCGAGCAAAAAGACACAAATGCCAATAAGACAATCCCAAAGCCTAAAAATCGAAACAGGAACCCAACCGTGTTTCCTCGGTTGTATGTCTGCCCCTTCCGCATCGTGTGGGTCTTCCATTGGCTGACCAATCGTCGTACAACGAAGATTTTTGCTTTTTCGTTTTCTTCTCTTTCTAGTTTCTTGTCTTTCTCTCTCGTTTTTTTTTTGTACCAGTACTAGTTTTTAAATACGAGTACTAAATCTTTTTTGGGTTTATTATAAAGATTAAGATCCATGAGGATTTATTAGGATTGAAATTAAAATTAGTTCAATTTGCATGCTTTTTTTTTAAACAATGGGACACATAATATTTTAGAATAAAATATGCATCTTTAAATTGTTAAGATAAGTATTGTCATCTAACTTCATTCAAGATAATACTAACGAGACATATTTCAAATCAATAATTTTATAACCAGATGGATGAGCATTAGTAATTGAAAACTCGCACTCGCGTCAGCTCTTTTCATATTACATAGATATAATTCGTAATTTAATTTTTTTTCTTTTATAAATTTGTCATTTACACTATTCGAAATCAAACTAGTTCGTTTGTAACTCGTTTTCAAGGATTTTTATTTTCAACATAATCTAAGAGACTAATGATAATTGGTCATTTTAGAAAAACAAGTGTGCACCGTTAATTCAGGGGAAAGATTACATGAATGCCATTAAAACCCTTAATACAAGTTTATTATGCCCTTTTAAGGTATTTCGGCTTGAGGAAATAAATACGGATGCTATTAGCATTGATTAAATTGAATAAATCGCCATTATTAATTTCTTCGTATTTTTCTTTCTCTTATTGGCACGAATCTCAAAAGATTTAAGGTTAGAAATCTGCCATATATTACAAGTCCTCGTACTTTAAACACCAAAAAGTGCATTAAGCTAGTAAACAGAATCTTTAATTAAAAGCGAAGTGCACTCTAATATTTAAAAATGTCGCCAAAGAACCAACGATTATAATTTATAAAAGAGTCAAATATTTAAATAATCCCTTCACGAGTCCACACCATATCAATGGCTTAAAAATTATAAACAGATGATAATTACGAATGTTTGGCAAATAATTATCTGATCTAACCGTAAACTAGAATTCTTGGCCCAAAAAAAAAAAAAGAATTGTTTGTTTCATTTCTCTTTCAATACCAGCCAGCGAGCGAGACAAGAATCACATAAAGGATATCGCGACTAACTACTTTAATGGGAAAAAAAAAGAGTCAAAATCTAATATTTATGAAGCTAAAGCAATAGTATTAACAAACCTATAAAGTTGAAGTCTTGGCGAAGACTTGACCATGGAAAATAATACATGGATTCGTAGTTTACTTCTTGCCTTTTTGGGAATTTTTGTCGGGACATATGAAATGCCTTGTCTTGCAAGTTTCATGCTCTGGTTAGGAAGTTTTGCCAAATATGTGAATAGCCTATTATTGGCAAAATGCCAGACCAATCTTAACTAAATTAAATTAATAATAAGTAACCTAGCCGCCGCCCCTCTCTTTCTTTCTCTCCATCTCTTCTCCTCAATTTTTTTTCAAGGTTTTTTGTTTACTCCTCCTCCTAAACTATTAGCATCAATGGGGAGATGGCCTAATTTAATATTCATGATATGTTTTTTTTATTTTTTGTTAGAATAAACCTTAGATCTATTGATTTAAGTATTTAAGTCTCAGTTTTATTTGAGTCAGATAGTTAATTGAGTCAGTTCAGTTTGGTTTTAGATCCAAATATGTTAATCTTGATTATGATAAGAGTTTTGCTACATGATCCGTCTAAATTCATCCCTCTAATAACCATTCTGATGTGGTAAGTCCCATTTATTTTTCTTTCTAAAATCTTACAATTTTAATTGTTAAGAAGAGAAAAATTACCCTATATATATGGTAACTTTTTAATATAGAGTTAAACCTTATTATATGAGGAACTAAACTTTTATGATGCTCATAAAAACTTGATAAATCAGAAAAAGACACGTCATGAGGGTTAAGTATTAAAAAGTCAAGAAGCATTTTTCTTATGATAATTTTGTTTTATGATTTATGGATCAATCAAGGAAGATCTCAAATTAATCACTTGTTTGTCAATGAATAATAAAATGAAAGCGAGAAAGTGATGGAATACTAAAAATTCATGACAAAGGTTCGGGATTTAACATAGTTATTAAGATGGCACAGGTCATAAAGTAAGATTCAGATCTCCGAAAAAACAATTTTGATTCTATTGTAATTTTTAGTTTTATTAGTGTTATGGATGTATGTTAGGTGGTATCCGGTTACCGTACACCACAAACCAGACAATTATAGATTCTATCGCACGTTTCTTCTCATAAGAGAGGGGAAGGTACAGCTATGGCTACCAACTACACTAACAGCTAAGTTACACAAGAGGAAGGCTAAGTAACTAAGCAACTAAGGGTCTAAACTGCCAAGTTAATATTATGAACTACTCCTAATAACATACTTGAAAATATGTATTCGGCTTCTTGCGTTGTAGGAGTCCCTCGCTTTCTCTTATGCTTCTGCTCTTATACTCAGTCTCCCAACTCAACTGCTCCACGTCTTCCTTAAAGTGCATCCACGTTGCCCAACTTTTCCCAACCTCCCTGGGAATTTACATGATGTTCTCTCACCTTCCTTGGTAGATTTCTACGGTCACCAAAATGTTTCCCGTCGATGGAGTATTTGCTGGAACTTGAATTTCCCTCCATGCTTCCTCAACTTCCCTAGGCATTTTTATGCTCTCAAGCCTAGTTTTATTACAACCCGCCTCCTTCAACAGTCTCGTAAGCTTTCTTCGGTCCTTGGGCCATTGCATTGTTGGGCCTGTGTTTTGGCATATGTCCGAGTTTATTGTCTTGGCCTTTAAAGGCTGTTTGGTTGGGGGTTAAATTACATAACGATGGTTATGTGGTTATGTGATTATGTAGTTTTTGTTATCTTGTATACCCTTATTTGATTTGAAATAATGAGATAACCAAGGTTATATTATATTAGTATCATATCAGCATATAACCTCAAAATTAGGTTATGTAATAACCTTCAAATTCTTAGGTAATGTGAGATAACTAGATTATCTTAAAATTTTTTCTAGTTTGCCATCACTATTTTACTCCTTTGGACGATAATAACCCTATGTAATTTGGACAATAATAACCCCATGTAATTGATAAATTACAACATTCTTTTTAAGCTTTTTTTTTGTAAGAAGCATATTATTAAACTTAACTTATATAATTATTAAACAATTAAATATATGGTAGTTCAATTAAACTAAAAGCATGATTTTTTTTTGTCATAAGCATAATTAAACTTAGCTTATATAATCATTAAAATATTAATTATATACTAATATTTTGTGCATATGACTTATACATAAATAGTTTCTTTACAAAGCTCAAGTATATAGTACCTAAAAAAATACAAAAAAAATTAAAATTTGACATATGGCACTCTCCTAAGAGCTCTATTAGGCATAACTTTAAATTAATAGTATAGATAGTATAGATAGTATAGATATAGAAGTACAGATAGATAGATATAGATATAGAAGTATAGATTTAATAGTATAGAAGTATAAATATAGATATAGACTAGATGTTATCCCTCGATAACACTTTGGGTATAAAAATAATGATTTGTATTTATATTTTAAAAGAAATGTATTGCACTAATATTTAAGTGAATAGTAACAAACAATGTTAAGTGTGAGACAATTTAAAAAAAAATGAAGAAAGCATATTTATGAACTTAGAAAAAAACATAGGAAATTAAATTATATACCAAACTTTAGCTTCTTAATATTGAAAGCTAAAAATTAGGAGAAATAATTAAAAAAGAAGAAGTTTCTATTGGCTTATCTTCATGATTCCTTACCTTACTCTTTCAATTTAAAATAAGAAAACAAATAGATTGACTCTTTAATTTATCACTTTTTCATTTATCTTCTGAAAATAAAAAATTAATTCTCAAGAATATGAGAAGAAAATTTTATTGAACATTTAAAAAAACTATTTTACTTCACATTGTCTCTTTTTTTAAATGTCTTTTCATTTCTCTTTTCCAATTAACACAAACAACCAGAAGATAAAAGGTATATTGAATGAATATAATGACTTTAAATAATTGTATTTACTATTTCTTAAGGTAATACATATCTTACATTTTCAAAAAATAACAAAAAACCTTAAAAAGTCTAGTGACACACTCCGTAGAACTCCATTAGACATAACTTTTATTTAATAGTATAGATGGTATATATAGATAAGAGGTTTTCGGGAAAATCGTACAGTTTTATAGTATATAACATTTTAGGGATATTTATTATTTATGAGTCCTTTTTTTTTGGCCAATCAAAAGGAAGTGGTATTACTATTCAATCAATGAATACAAGAATATAGTCCTATACCATTTACAATCCTTAACAGTTTGTAGAGGCTCAAAATAACTCCCTAAACTGCTAGGATTCAATCACTAATTACAAGGGGTGCTGGAAGTCCATTCCTACTCAAGATATGCACAAAGGAGAATGGGGGTTAAATGCTATTATAAATAGAAAAGTAATGTTACGTTAGAAAGGGGTAGAAGTTGTTCGTAACAACACAACTCAAATTTCTTATAGTTGAGATTGCATTATATGGATGGCACATAATGCACGACACATATATCAAAACTAACGGTGTGGTTGGATTAAGGGCTCAGGAGACAAAGAGGGGAGGGTTAAGGAGGGCTAGAGGATATCCTCCCTTGTTTTGACTAGGTTGTTTAACTGGATGAAGGGAAAGCAAGGGCTCATTCCTGACCCTCCAAAACCCTCCAATCCTCACTTTTTCCGATTTGGGGTGCCAAGAAGAGAGAGAAAGTTCAAAAAATTATATAATCTTTTAAAAGACCAAAATTTCTTGTAATTTTGAATTAATTATAGTCAATTTATCAAATTTTTTTATTTGATAATAAGGTTATAATCAATATTTTATGTTATAATATATCATCGTTTCCATTCCTTTCTCTTTCTAAACATAATAAGGTTTGTCAAACACTCTCCATCTCCTTTCCCTCGTTAATTTTGACAATTCAAATAATGGTTCAACCCTTCCTTTACCCTCCCTTCCCTTCTGTTTCCATTTTTAATCCAAATACATTGTTCCTTCGTTAAAATTTGACTATTCAAACAATGGTTCAACCCTTCTTTTCCCCTCCCTTCCATTCCCTTCCTATTTTTAATCCAAATTCATTGTAAGTGTCCCATGATTGAGATTGTATTCTATGAACGGCAAAAATGACAAAATATGACTTATTATTTAGGTGTATGATTATGAGCTATAAACAAAAGAAATATTAAATTAAGTAGTTGGTTTATATTATTTGAAAATACAAAAATTTGCTTTATTCTCTCATGATATATTTAAGAATTTTTTATCATTTTTCCTATTTATTGAAAATATGAATAAAGGAATGCTAATTCATTGTATAGAGATAATGAAGTTGTAAAAGACAAAAATTAAATAAACAAATTCTTAAAATAACAACTCTCTCTCCTTTTGTGTTTAATAAAAGTTGTAATAATAATATAAAGAAAAAATAAGGGTGACGCCCACCTTTTTGAAAAGAAAAAAGAGAAAGAGAGAAGGGGGGGGGGGGGGGGTGACGTAGCCCCTCTAAATTGTCTTTTGAACCCCTAAGAGTGTGTTAGAATGTAGATTTTTAAATAGGGTTTTCATTTAAATCAAGGTTTTTAAAACTTTGAACAACTAATTTCCTTATTTGATAATTTTTAAAAATGATTTTATAAAATCTGTTATTTTTAAACTGGGGATTTGAAGTCCTTAAATCCACATTTCAAAACCCCCTAAGAAGGTATCTTTTTGTAAAATTCTTCACCTAAATAACTAATTATCATATCAATGAAGTTTTCTTTTTTTATACAATTTTTATATTTTTAATTTAATGATAAAAGCTTATTTTTAAAATATATATTTTCACTTTTTACGTTATTAATAAAAATTAAATATTTTTAAAAATCTAATGATGTCCATATTGAGCATTTTTTACCTTTGATATTATTTTTTATAATTAATTTTTTAAATTTCATTAAAAATTATAAATACACAAAAATCCTATTCTAAAAATTCTTCATCTAAATAGACAAATTATAAATGTAAGCCTAAGCCTTTTAAATTGATAAGTTTTTAAAAACTTTCATTTTAAAAGTCTTCAAAAATTTTAAAAATTTTCATTCAAACACACACTAAATATTTGGACTGCCGCTCCAGGAATGATAATAGGGAAAGAATTAAATGGTGTGGGTGCCCGTAGTCATAACTTTGGGCCTAGAAACAAGAAGTGTGGCATGAGAAATCGGGCCCAAGCAAGCATGTCTTGCGTAGACGTAGATCCAAGACCGAGAGGGTGAGTGAAAGGACTGCATTAACCATTGATTCCAAAAGCATGATTGGAAGTTTTGGTGGGTTGGATCGAGAGTAAAACTCAAAAGCTTTCCTGAAGTCTGTGCAAAGTGACCGCTTAATGAACAGCACAATGGCAGCCTACAGAAAATGAAATTTTGGAATTAAGAGTATAATGCAGATTCCAGAACACGGGCACTGCAAAATTCATTACTTGCTGTATTGTGTATTCCCCTTCTGGGAAGCAAGAATGACAGTCTGACTATGATACATGAGAAACTGTTACAACAAAGAATATAACTAAGCAGTTACTTCTAACTTCGAATTTGGAAATGGACAAAGAAAAAAACAAAACTTAATCTATTATAGATGGAAGTAATTTAGCCAGCAGGTGTGAAAATGACACCATGCTCTATGCTCTAGAATGAAAGGGAATTGACAGACAGTTATCCTCACATGATATTTGAGACGAAACACAACTCTGTGCGGATCTGACAAGCAAAGCGGAAGATCTTGGAGCAGCTCTGTGTATCGTTTGGATATGTGTATTCAAAGCGTACTGACAAAGAATGTTTCAGTTTTAAAATGTTGATCAATAGTCATCATGCTATTTGGAGGCTTCCACAAGACAGCTATGTAGTTCTGACAAGTTGTTATTCCTAGCTCTGACTGAGTTTCTTGACGCATTAACTTCCGGTGACAGAATATCTCTTGGATAGTTCTATGCTAAACCAAGGGGAAGGAAGAGCACTGCCACGCAAAACAAGATAAACAATGAATGCTATATATGCAGCTGTCCAAGTACAGATAAAAAGTCCAAACAGCAGTCCCTTGACTTCGGAAACAAAGAAATCCAGCAAAAGATACCCATTGATTATTATTACTAGGGCAGCCACAGTCCATGCCAGCCTCTGTATATAACAAAAATTTAAATTAACACAAAGTTAACCGTGTCTTCAATTGATACATGAAACCATTCATTTGATATCATTGAACAAGAATGAATGCATACGAAGACAGACATACAGGCATTTATATAGCAACAAGCAAAATGTATGCATCAAATTGCCGTAGGTATACCTCCATGGGTTCATATACAGCTTTACTTCAAGTTGCCACACAAGTTCATAAGACAATCACTCGCCACCAAAGCCAAATTCTCTCAAGGGAATAATTTAGGAAATCTATGGTCCTAATAGGCCGCATGGTATTACAAGTTAAACTTCATGCTCTTTGATAAGATCGCTCCAAAAACCATTTTGAGGTGAAATCTCCTTTGATTTGAGGGTTCTCTAGAAAGTCCTTCTAGTACAATATGGTGTCTCTAAATCCCATTAGTAGCCTTATCAGCAGGACTACTAAACTTAAGAGAAAAGCCAAGGTGATTTTGGTACTACAATATAATTTGCAAAAAATGGAGACATAGAAGAATAGCCAAAACAATAGCAATGAACATGTCAACTTATGAAGGTCATGAAATCGATAACCTAAGCCTGAAGGTACTTTGGGATTACCCTCTAATAAACATCATGAACACTCCATGAAATATGCCTTCTACCTGGAAAAGTGAGCATACGGCATAACTCATATATCAGCACGACTTTATTCCTTTTCACTTTATGGGCCTAGCAGTATCACTGATTGAAAATGACAGAAATGAGACCCCCTAAAGTAGCAAATGCATTGTGACAAAAAAAAGAAGTAGCAAATGCATAGGAAATAAAGGTGACAGGACACAATCAATAGGTCCACTGGTTGCAAGTTTTGCATGAGTATCAAATCTAGCAAAATTATGGTTTCCAAAATAGAAAACAACTCAATTCCTTACATTAAAACAGAAATGCTAGTAGATAAAGAGAAAAAGTAACATGAAGAAAGCTGTGATAGCAATGTTAATAAAAAACTTACGGTAGTTGACCATGTTTCTTATCCTGTTCTCCTTGCGATCAAATTGTTTCAAACATAAAAGTTTATACTAATATATAGGCAATGGTTCAGCATTAATTTAAGACATGATAAGTTTTAGATAGTTTAGTTGCTAGAATGGAACAAACTACCACAGTAAGCAATTTATAGTACAAACAAAAAAATGGAAGAATACTGAAACTTAAAGCTTACCTCAAGAGTAGGCCCAATCCTAAAGGCTCCCATGACCTGCTCCTTAGTAACCAAGGTTAGCAGTGGGATAAGTGCAAAAGGAATCTGTATTGACTGAAGCACATTGAGCCATTCATTCAAAACATCCAACGAGGCTTCAGATGTATTAAAAACAATAGCAACAATTATAGTCGGCACAATTGCAAAGCTGCGAGTGATCAATGCCCTCAACCACTTTTTCAAACGAAGGTTGAGAAAACCCCCCATTATAAACTGCCCGGCATATGTGCCAGTTATTGTACTACTTTGTCCAGCTGCCAGCAATCCAATACCCCATATGTAGAGAATTGGAAAGATTCCTCCACCATACTTCTCCTGAAGATACTGCCCCGCATTAACCAACCCTATGTTATTTGCCTGTTTTGTACCATAGAATCCCTTGGCAAAAATTGTTGTCACAAACAAATTGATCATGAACGAAACCAGAAGCGCAACAGATGACTCAATTGAATAGTAATTCAATGCCTCTTGAACGCGGCCTCTCCTTTTGGGATCAATCTTTCTGGATTGTACCAATGCAGAATGCAAGAATACGTTATGAGGCATTATGACACAACCCACTACCCCCACAGCTTGCCTAATCGTTTTCGAGCTTAGTCTAGGAACCAAAATACCTACAATCCAAGAAAAAAAAAATCACCTCATGCAAAATTATTACAGTGGGGAGAGAGAGAGAGGGGGAGAGAGAGAGAGAGAGAGAATCTTACCTATTAGTAGTTCTTTTCTACTGGGTTTTGCATCACCAAACATCCAAGCAAATGATAATGCCATAGTTGCAATTAAAACAGCAAAAACAGCTTCCAATTTCCTGACTCCATAATTCTCCAGAAATAAAAAGATAAAACTGTTGATAAAGAGCAGGTGAAATACTTGTTAGGGGCAAAAAACATAAATTTCCCATTAAAACGATAAAAAAGATGACTTGATCTTCACCAACTACCACCCGCCTGAACTTTAAATAACAAATCTAAAATAACACCCACCAAAAAATTCATATTTGCGAAATCAAATTAAGATTAAAAGAAAAAAGCACATGAAATTCATTAATTTGAGGACATTTACCAATCCGATGCCGTAATTACGACCCCAGCCCAGAGCGGCAAAGTCCCTTTACTCAAAATTTGGATAGCTATAGCACTCCCGATAACCTCCTGAATATCAGCTCCAATAAGCGCCAACTCCGCCATGAACCACAGCACAAACCGAGCCCAACTCGGATACTCCTCCCGGCAAAGCTCGGCGAGATGCCGACCCGTTGCCACCCCGACCCGAGCTGACAACAACTGGATCAGCAGGCCCATGATGGTAGCCCACATCAGCAACCAAAGCAAAGAGTAACCTGCAATTGCCCCAGCCTGGAGATCGCCTTCCAAATTCCCCGGATCTAAAAACGCTATGCTCATTAAAAATCCCGGACCCGTAAACAACCAGAGCTTTTTCCAGGAAAATGGAGGGACATAATCAACATTTAGGAGGGATTCCGGTGTCTCCACGTCGACGATCACAATTTTCTCCCTGGACTCGAATGCGACCTCATTTTCATCGTCAGACGAAGAAGAGGACGAAGAAAGAGATTGAGAAGGTAAGAGGCGTTTGGATTCGGATTCGGATTCTTCAGCGGCGGTGTCTCTGTCTTTGTCGTTGCCGGGGTCTATATTCGATGACTCCTCGTCTCGAGTTTGAGAATTCATTTTCGAAGTCACAGGAATATCCAGTTTGTTTCCTTTCGCTACTCACTTCGGTTCCGTTGAGGTTGGGGAGAACTTTCTCTCCCGTCCGGTGTCGTCAGGAGTTGGATTTATATCGGTTCTCCTTTTTCTTGCAAATGGCGAGAGTGGTTACAAGTTACGACATGGAAACTTTGCAATCGGTTATCTCCACCATTAAGAAAGCGACACGTCAACAGTGATGTGGCAAATTCAACAGTAGATGTCGAATAGAAATCCATCGACCATCAATCTCCAGCTTGCTCATTTTTCAGCTTCGGCCTCGATGTTCATTCGAACTTTTTTCATTACACTCGTAGGCAATCGCAATCTTGCCGGTCCCATGATAACAAAGGTAAAAGTGGTGGATTTAACACGGATTCGAAAAGCTGTGTACTTGTTATAGAGTGGGACACCGGTCCAATTGATGTGAGAGGCGCAGGAAGGGGCGTGTGGAAACCACATGGATTGTTTTGTCCCTTGCTCGAGCCAACCAAAGCCAAAGTATCCTTCGGTAGTCCTTGGAGGTAAGCTGGTGTTTTAACTTCAGCATTGTTGCATGTTTATTGTACATGGAAGACCTTTCCTGGTATTAAACAAAAGTGGCAGCTAATTAAGGTGGTCAAGAACATCCTTAATTACATGATGTTAATGACCCTGTTTCGTGTTAAACTGTAAGAATTTACCGGGGCATGATAGGCACAAAGAGAAGCATTAACTTGAACGATGGGTGTGGAAACAAGCCATATGGCTCAATGGAGCAGTGATAAGCAACAGTGGGGAGTTTGACTTGCAAACTTTTATCAGAATCTTGTGTTCAGATCCTCATGTCTACCCTATAATTAAATTGAGTTGTGTGCATATAAAAGATTTGATCATGCCGGCTTTGCTTCTTCCATTCAATCATTGCTGTTATGAATACGAAACTTTCCCCCTCCTTCACTGCAAAAATAAGAATTCATTATAGAAATTGCAAAAATTCCAAAATGAAATATACGAGCCTATAAAATAAAGTGCAGAATAAGGTACACATATGCTCACTTTGCTGTCCATTGCCGTCGCATCTCAAACCATAGCCACTGAACTGATAAACTGAAAAAGGTTCTGCGAGTGGAAGGCATTCATTCTTCCCTTTTTCCCATAGCTGTCAATCGATTCCCTCTTTCCTTATTGGTATGGAACATGTTTTGCATTATCTTAAAAACTGAAAAAGGAAATAAAGTGCTGAAAAAAGTGTCTCATAGTTTCTTATTATATCAAATCGCTCTTACTTGGTTCATTTTTCGTACAAATGATAACATACGAGAATTGGTTGCTAATTTAGTAATTTGCTTCAATCAAGAAAGGTTTCTGGTCGAAAGATCACGAAATCAGTCCACTGGCAAAACCGAGTCGGGATGTTGACTTTGGGCCTATTTTATCATTGGGCCAATATTCAACCAACCGAAAGAACAACTAGAGAGTTATATAGCCCAAGCTGGTGGGAAAAAGCAACAAAACGAAGACCAGGTTACCCAAACCGTCATCAACTCTGCCGTAAACACATAGGGCTTGTCTAAGGCAATGGAACATTTTTATCATTTTCTTAAGGTGCGGGACTTATAACCCGCCTGATGATATATGTGAGAAAGGTTTGTTCTCCGACTGCTATTGAGGTGAAATTACTCGACTGATCCAGATTAGATCAGCGCTTGGCTAAAATCTTAGACATTAAGCTTTATTTTATGTTGGATATTATATATTACTATAGTATTAGCTAATAATGACAAGGTGGTTCATACTTGAGACAGCAAGTTCATCATTGCTTGATGATAAGGATAAAATGAAAACTGTTTGGTAAATCTCACATATCAGTTTAGTGAGAGCAGAGTTGTATTTATAATCAAACATAGAAAGAGATTACAATAGAAAGAGATTACAACAGATGAGAGAGATAAATACAAAGATAATCACATAAGAGGTTTAGCTAAGGGTGTTGCTGCTGGTTTTGAATTTTATCCTTATCACTCCCCCGCAAGCTGATGAGGGGAGAAGACACTAGCAGCTTGGTACGTAAGGTACTGAACCGTGGAGAAGACAGTGGTTTGGTCAAGATATCTGCTATTTGGTCAGTAGAAGAAATAAAACGAACATCAAGAGCTTTAGCTACAACCCGTTCCCGCACAAAATGATAATCTATCTCTATGTGTTTCGTCCTTGCATGAAAGATTGGATTTGCGGTGAGATAAGTGGCGCTAATGTTGTCACACCACAGAACATGAGGATTTATAAGAAATACATGAAGCTCTCGAAGTAGACTTTAAAGCCAAATCAGTTCAGCAGTAGCCATGGCAAATTGGCAATACCTCTGTATTCAGCCTCTGTGCTGGATCTGGCGACAGTTGGTTGTTTCTTTGAATTCCAATACACTAAATTATTGCCAAGAAAAATACAAAAACCAGTTGTGGACCTTCTATCATCAGGGCAACCTGCCCAATCCGCATCTGAATATGCATGGAGAGATAAAGAATTAGAGACTTTCAAATGAAGACCAGAAGTGATAGTATATTTGAGATATCTAAGAATGCGTTTAACTGTTTTCCATGTTCTTGAGTCGGACGGTGCATAAATTGGCATACCTTGTTAACTGAATAAGCAATTTCGGGCCTAGTAACAGTAGCATATTGTAGTGCCCCAACAGTACTTCTATAAAGTTTATCATCATGAAAAGGTTCACCAAAAAATTTTGATAAGGTGATACCAGTGGCAGCAGGTGTTGTGCAAGGCTTTGCTCTCTCCATATTAGTTCGAAAAAGAAGATCTTGAATATATCTGTGCTGCGAAAGAATAAGACCATTGGAAATAGGATATATCTCAATACCAAGGAAGTAATGAAGAGGACCAAGATCCTTTAACTTGAATGAGACATTAAGATCCTTGATCAAAGTAGAAATAGCTGCATCATTGTTACCAGTCACAATAATATCATCATCATAGATAAGTATAAAGGTGATGTTGCTGCCAGTATGCTGAATTAAAAGAGAAGTATCATATTTGGAATTAACAAAGCCAAGTTCTAGCAATTTTGTGCTGAGTCTATGAAACCATGCTCTCGGGGCTTGTTTAAGTCCATATATGGCTTTATGTAATTTACAAACAGCATGAGAATTGGTGGAATCCACAAAGCCGGGTGGTTGGCTCATATGTACTTCTTCCTGTAGCAAACCATGTAGGAAGGCATTGTTAACATCCAATTGTTTCAAAGACCAACCTTTGGATAGAGTAAGAGTAAGAACAACTCTGATTGTGACTGGTTTCACAACAGGACTAAAAGTTTCTGTATAATCAACTCCTTCTTCTTGATTAAATCCTTTTGCCACAAGCCTTGCTTTATATCTATCAGTAGAACCATCTGGTTTTCTTTTAATACAGTACACCCACTTACAACCAATAATGTTCATGCTTGGAGTTGGAGAGATAAGAGACCATGTACCATTCTATATTAAAGCATTGTACTCATCAACCATAGCTGAGCGCCAAAAGGAAAATTTGTTTGCCTGAGAAAAACATGTAGGCTCGGTTTCTGATAAAGGAGATAAAGGAGTAGGATGTTTTGTAGACAGATAAGCAGCATAATTAGGATAAGATTTTGGTTTTCTAATGTTGTCATCAGTTCTAGTGGTCATATGATGTCTTTTTGGAGGATTTGCTGTATCAGATAAAGAGGCTATACTATGAGTAGTAGAAGTTGGTGAGACAGTAGAGACATTAGGAGAGAAAGAACTTTTACTATTAGTAGGTTGACCAGTTGATATGATCGGAATAGAGCTTGTGATTGTGGACGGAATAGAGGCTAAAGAACTAGAATGTGGAGTAGAAAGAATTGAAAAAGGAAAACTAAGTTCATTAAAAATAACATGTCTAGAAACAAAGATCTTACCAGAAGAGAGATGGAGACATTTATAACCACGATGAGTGTGACTGTAGCCAAGAAACACACACTGCAAAGACCTTGGTTGAAGCTTGTGTGAATTATAGGGCCTAAGATAAGGAAAACAAGCACAACCAAATACTTTTAGAAAACGATAATCTGGGATTTTATTGAACAATTTTTCATAAGGAGTTTTATCTTGCAAAATAGGTGACGGTAATCGATTTATTAGAAAAACTGCTGAAGTAAAAGCGTCATCCCAATATTTTAAAGGAATAGAGGCAGTGAATAATAATGTAAGACCAGTTTCAACAATGTGGCGATGTTTTCTTTCTGCTTTGCCATTTTGTTCATGTGTATGTGCACATTAAATTCTATGAAGAATCCCATTCAATTGTAAATAGGTAGATACATTACGATATTCACCACCCCAATCAGTTTGCAAGGCTTTAATTTTTCGATTAAAGAAATTTTCAACTTGGATTTTGAACTTTTGAAAAATTTGGAAAACTTCAGATTTTTGAGTCATAGGATATATCCAAGTATATTTGTTAAAATCATCAATGAAGCTAACATAAAACCGAAATCCATTAGTAGAATAAATTGGAGAAGGTCCCCATACATCAGAATGAATTAAATCTAATGGACCTTGAGAAACAGAAAAAGATAACTGAAATGGTAATTTATGCGACTTTCCTAACTGACAAGACGAACAAAAAGAGATTGTCTTGTTGCCTTTTATTGGTAACTTATTGAATGAAAAAATAGAATGAACCACTCGGGAAGAAGGATGGCCTAAACGTTGGTGCCAGATATCTGAAGTGGCACGTTCCCTAAGAAAGGCTTGAGGTTTTATTGATTGGAATGAAGATGGACTCGTGGTTATTCGATAAAGACCTTGATCAAGCACTCCCCGAAGAAGGACCTGGCCTGAGAATCGATCCTTCACAACACAAAATGAATCATGAAATTCAAAGAAGACATCATTATCAGAACATAATTGGGAGACACTGATTAAATTTTTTGTAATTAAAGGAACATGTAGGATTTTGTTTAGATAAAGAGGTCGAATAGGAGAAGAAAATTGAGAGTAGCCAATGTTTTTAATAGGCAAACCTAAACCATTTCCAATTTTGACACGATCTTGGCCTTGGTATTCAGAGTGAATGGACAGATTGGTAAGGTCAGAAGTAAGATGGTTGTTTGCACCAGAGTCAGGATACCAATCATCATCATGTGGTGTAGAAGATGTAGAGGCAATCATGGCAGAGATATTTGCTGCTGAGGTAGACTGAAAACCATGGTCAAATCGATGATAGTAGGTTAAGGCAGTATGACCAAACCTGTTGCACACTTGACACTGAGGTCGATTAGTGGAGGAAATATTATTTGTGTTTGTACCGTAATTTGCAAAATTGGGCTAATGGGCCTAAGAAGGAATTGATTACATCATTGGACCAATGGATCGAAGAGGAGGCAATAAGGCTTTTGGCTAGAGGAAAAAACATTCAAGGGTGATCGGCCTGGTAGATAGCTTTGACAAGAATCAGCAGGTTTTAAATGGGAATTAATAACCACGATAATCATGGAGGAAAAGAGCGAGCGCATGATCAGCCAAGGAATATGTCTCGTGCTCTAATCAGGGATGTTCAAATTCAAGACAGCATGATTTCAGGACCAAGATATCAGCCCAAGCATGACTACAAAAGGAGAGAACTTGAAACAACAAATGCATCAACACTTTTTCAGACAAACCAGACTGCACTCTGCTCAAACTTGCTTCGATTTTCTTTTCTTTGCTCCGTCAATCAGAGAGCCTTTTCAAGATCTGTTTAGTCCAAAGTTTTATTACTTTCAGTCAATCCCGTACTTTCCAATCATTAAGTGTTTTAAAGTTTGTTTAGCCTTCATCGGCGAGCTTCTTCTTTGTTCAAATTCATTGTAAACACTCAATCGGGCAGTGTTCTCATTTTCTCTTATTAAAGAAATTCCCTTTTTGTTCAATGATTTAAACAGTCCAACTGTGACTTTGAACAAGAACCCGCATTATTTCTACCTTTTGTTGTTTTTCATCACAAAAGTAACTGGCACATTCAGCAACCAGCTCATCGGCCTGACCGCTCAGCCTAGGGAGATATTTGGTGCAACAATTTGTCTGAAAATTGACTCTGCCTCTGCCTCGAAAAAAAGTAGATGTTGAACTGTTCCCTCGGGTACGTTGAGGACGATTAGAAAAATTATTGGTTCTAGCAGCAATATTGGCAGTTGGTTGAGTAAATGTTGAAATGTTGTGTTGCTCAAGTCGATGTTCATAGCTGAGAAGAAGGCTATGAAGATCATTACTAGTAATTTGATCAGGGCGTGAGGAGACAGAAACAACTAAAGGATCATACTCAGGTCCTAATCCTGCGAGAATATGAAGCAAGAGATCTTGATTTGTAACTGGTTGGCCTGCGATGGCAAGGTTATCAGCAATGGATTTGATCTTTTAAAGATAGTCAGATATAGAGAGACCACTCTTCTTTGTTGACTGAATGTCTAACCGGAGTTGTATTATGCGATTGCGAGATTGATTAGCAAACAACCTTTCAAGAGAAATCCATAGAGAATGAGAAGTGATGCAGCCAACAACTTGAGCAAGAACTGGTTCTGTAAGAGAAGAAAGAATCCAGCCAAGAAGCAATTGATCTTGTCTTTGCCATGAAGTATAAGCTTGATCAGCAGAGGAAGAATCAGAGGAAGAATCTGTATTTGATGAAGGTTGTGGAGGACATGGAAAGGAACCATCAATATAACCGGTGAGATTATGGCTTCTAATGACAGGAAGTAGTTGAGACCGCCAAAGTAGAAATTTGTTCGATCTAGGCGAACAGGAACTGGGTGGTTGAAGTTTGTGGTAGTGGAAGAAGATAGAGATAGAGAATTAGTTGTGATGCTGGGAGATGAAAAATTAGAGGAGAGAGAGGAATTTGAAGATGAATTCGTGGTGGGGGAAGAAATTGGGTCGTTAGATGCCATAGCTCTTGATACCATGTAAAATGAGAACTGTTTGGTAAATCTCACATATCAGTTTAGTGAGAGCAGAGTTGTATTTATAATCAAACATAGAAAGAGATTACAATAGAAAAAGATTACAATAGATGAGAGAGATAAATACAAAGATAATTACATAAGAGGTTTAGCTAAGGGTGCTGTTGCTGGTTTTGAATTTTACCTTATCACTTGACGAGGCCTACACTTGACCTGCAAGGGCCGTTTCTTGGGCATTGTTAGTCCACTTCCCGTGGTCATGTCCACCATCTCCTTGTCAATTCTTTCCCACTCAAAGCATTGAATAAGTGAACCCAATGCCGGCCCAACCATGCGTGTGGGTGCGACTAATGCCTCCCCGGGGCAGCTCCTCTTCCCAGATCCAAATGGCATTAATTTGAAACCAATTCGAGTCCCTTCAAAACCTTCAAATCTCTCTGGCTTAAACTTGGTGGGCTCCTCCCAAATGTTGGGATCACTCTGTCTAAAATTTATTTAAATTTCATCTTCATATTAAAATGACAGCAGTTTCAAATAATCATCATAATTTTTATTCAGCTATTAGTGGGGTAATACATCACTTTCTATAGATTTTTAATAATTTTAATAGGATGTTAGGCAAATACAAAAAAAATACCATTAAAAATATATAAATTTTATTAAATTTCTAGGTTCTAAATGCATATTCCGGCCAAAAAAAAGGTTCTAAGTGTTTACATCAACGACAACATTTGGAGGGCATTGGATTCGGATAATCTGAGATAACTTAAATTATGTGATTAATTCCATTGAAGATAACCTATTGCACATAACCTAAAAGATAATCAAATTGTGTTTGGTTCAACATATGTTAATATTAGATTAATCTGTTTAGTTGGGGATTATATTTTCTGTCAAAATTGATATTTTACTATTTATTATATCCTCACTTAAAGACTTATAGTTTATTTCTTTATTGTGCTGTGTGCATCACATTTTTCAAGTCTTTTTATTTCAACAATTATATATGATTAACAAAACAAAATTTATCTTTATAAAATTTAACAAGATAATATTTATTTGTTTCACTAAATTAAATTATGCCTAGTTTACGAAAGAAAAAAAAGTACCATATACTTGAGCCTAATAAAAAAAATAATTGGGCTAAGTCATATGCACAAAATATTAGTTTATAATTAATATTTTAATGATTATATAAACTAAGTTTAATTATGCTTTTTTGCAAAAAAAACAAAAATTATGCTTTTATTTTAATTGAACTAACATATATTTAATTGTTTAATAATTATATAAGTTAAGTTTAATAATATGCTTCTTACAAAAAAAAATGCTTACAAAGAATGTTGTAATTTATCTATTACATGGAGTAGGAGGGTAAACTAAGAAAAATTTTAAGATAACCTGATTATCTCACATTACCTAAGAATTTGGAGGTTATCATATAACATAATTTTGAGGTTATATGCTGACGTGACAGTAATATAATATAATCTTAATTATCTCATTACCTTGAACCAAATAAGGACATATAAGATAACGAATGCCACATAACCGGGGTTATGTAACTTGACCCCAACCAAACGGCAATATTAATGAATATTGTGGATTTTTTTCTTCTATGAAAAATAATTAGTAACTGCAATGCAAAAGCATTTCGGCAACAATGACATTTTGCCTACCAGGTGATGTGTGAAAATTCCTAGTCTCATCTATACCATTAAAGAAAATAAGTGTCTTATAGAGATCATAAAAAATGCCAAGTATGATAAAAGAGGAAGTAAAAAATAATTATATTTGAGTAGAAAATATTTTTGAGGGAAATTTTTTATTATTTAAGTATGTTAAATGTTTTGTGTGGTATAATCTTTCACTTTTTTTGTAACTAAAAAGTTTACGATTTTTCTCCTTCAATCAATTTTTTTATAAATTTTTACCTTCACCTTTCACCAGTCCATCATTTTTCTTTTTGTTGAGAGTTTTCCTTATATATTTACTATTCTATTCTATGTATAGTGAAAAAAAAAGGGTAAAATTTTGTCTATTGTATTACATTTATTTTTATAATCTAAAACAAAATGAGTTTATTTTTATAATTGCTACTATTAGAAAAATAAATAAGTCCAATTTTATGTACTGTATTTTATTCATTTTTATAAACTGAAGCGAGACGAAGGGGTTCTTTTCTAGTTTTAAATAAATAGGAGGCTTACAACTTACAAATGACTCTGTTTTCTAGTTTTACATAAACAGGAGGCTTACAGCTTACAAATTACTTTGTATACGTAGGTGATTGAATACAGCCTAGAAATGGACATTAAGAATGATAGGTCAAGAATTGCTCCTGGATTATTCTCTTTCTTTCTTTATTCTTTCTTTTTTTTTATTTATAAAACCTCCTAAAAAATATTGTTTTATCCTTTCATCACCCATTTGCCTCAAGATTAAATATTGTTTAAAAAGTCCTATAGTAAGATTTCAGACATTTTGATAAAAAGAGAAATTCATTCATTAATAATTAGAATTACATATAGTGTGTGAATAGGGATATCAACGGGGTATGGAAAATGAAGGGGGGTATATTCCCCGTTCCTACTCCGTTAATCCATCCCTATTCCTGGGTTCGGGAAGGGATTTTTCCCCATTCCCAACCCTACGGGGAATTTGACGGGGATAGAGAATCTCAACCCCAATTTACATATATAAAAAATATATATTTATGTTATTAAAAAGTATATTTTATTATTTTATTATTAAATATACCATAAAAAGTTACATAAACATAATATTATTCATAAATATAATAATAAGTATGTCTTTTATTAATAAAATTAATTTTATTACTTGGTTTTCATTTTAAATATATATATATCATGATATATTGCATTTAATGTAAATATAATATATATTATATATAAACATAGTATATATTTTCTCTAAAAAAACATCATATATGTCTTTACTTTTTTGGTTAAAATTTATATTTATATATTGCTAATAAACATAATATAATATATATAAATATATAACATAAAAACTTCCCTGTCCCCGTCCCCAATCCCACGGGCGAATAAAACAAAATCCTCATCCTCAACTCCGTTCTTTGAATTTCTTCGTCGGATTCCCTATGGGAATGGGACAAATTGATATCCCTATGTGAAGCTATTTTTTGGTTTAGTCGATTTAATTCTGTGCTTGTAACTAAAGTTTCCAATGAAAGAAATTATATTAACTACATAATACCCAAAAGTTGATTTGAAATAAAGTATAGGTAAATAAACCGATTGATAATTGCACGGCTTAATCTTCATAGGGAGCGATGTTTAGTACAAGTTTCCAGGTGCACGACGAACGGGCTAATCATAAATTTGAGAGAGCAAGCTGTTCATGGCTGGACGCGGCCTACACTTAGCAACCAAGGGTTGAGCCTTGGGCATGCTGAGCCCATTCCCTTCACTCATATCCACCATCTCCTCGCCGATTCTCTCCCACTCGAAGCACTGAATCAGAGACCCCAATGTCAACGAGACCAAACGCATGGCCAAGCCCTCCCCTGGACAACTCCGCCGGCCTGTCCCAAACGGCAACATGAACCCATTCTTTTCAGCTTCTGACCCAAGGAACCTCTCGGGCTTGAATTCTTCGGGCATTTCCCAAACTCTAGGATCATTCTGGATTGCCCAAATGTTTACCAATAGGACCGAGCCATGTGGGATTCGAAAACCTCCCAGAGTGCATTCCCTGGACGACTCATGTGGCACCAAGAGTGGGCCAACCGGGCACATTCTAAGTGTCTCCCTTATGATGCCGTCAAGGAATGGGAGTCTGTCGAGATCTGATTCCTCCATTATCCTGCTTTGTCCGACCTCCATGTCTATTTCCCGCCGAGCTTTTATAAGAGTTCTTGGATTGTTTAGCAAAAGTGAAAGCGCCCATTCCATGGTCCCAGCTGAAGTATCAGACCCTGCTGATAACATTACCTACATACATACCAAAAATTAAAATAGATAGTAATTCTTCTTCAAGATCAGTCCTTAAAAATTAATTACAGAACACATGAACTTGAGTTTTACAGAAGTTAAAAGAGAACTTTCTATCATCATGCCTTTGATAATAGCGTCTGTGTAATAACAGGGATCAGTTTCTTGCAAAGATAACAGAACATCGACCATGGTTTTGTTTCTTTGTTCAGAACATGAATTGCTTATCCGTTTTCTGCGCTCTTCAATCAAATTTTGCATGAACCCGTCCCTTTTCCTCTGTAACATAGCCAGCTTCTTCTCAATTTTATTCAAGCCAATCCACTTCAAAACTGGTATAAAATCTACAATATTTGTGGCTCCACTCAGTTGAAAGCTCTCTGTCACAATCTCTTTAAACGTTCGTTCTTCCTCCAGCTCTGCCTCTCCTTCTCCATAATACCTCTTCCCAGCAATCATCCTCATTATAACATTAACAGCCAACTCGAAAAATATCGATTTCATGTCCACAACCTGGAACTCACCGACTTTTGAATTCTTACAAAGCCTGAGAATCAAAGACCTGACTTCATCCATACGAATCCCAAGATACTTTTTAACACGATTAGTTGACAAGATTTCAAGGGAGGCCATACGCCTTAAGTTTCTCCAGTGATCGCCATAGGAGGCCCAGACAAGGGTAGTATAATCATAACCAAGGTGTTTTCCAGCGAGGAAACGAGGGCGGTTAGCAAAAACCACATCGTTTTTGGTGAAACATTCTTCTGCAGCAGATGGAGAAGACACGACAACGACAGGACGAGATCCGAATCGAAGGAAGACTATAGGACCCTGCTGCTTGGTAAGTTCAGCAAGAGAGCGATGGAGGGGTTTCTTAATGAGATGGAGATGACCTAAAATGGGAAGGGAAAGAGCAGGGCTTGGTGGCAGTCCTTTGTTTTGGAGCAAACTTTTGGTAACAAAATAGAGGAAGAGGAAGAACACACCGTAGTAGAAAATCCAAGCTTCACCCATGGTCAGATTAGATTGATGCTGTCTCAGTAGAAGGAGGTTTGATCTGGGGATCCTGAAAAGGGTAAGAACTCAGAGAATAGGGAGCAGATAGTACGGCATATAATGGAAGCAATTAGATTCAGATTATCAGGGTTGAAAAGATATTGCCGATCTCACCAAAAAAAAAAAAAGGAGGATATATTAGATTTTTTTTTATTAGTCAAACCATTAGATACTCTATATTTGTAACATTTTAAAAGTTAATAACACAAAGTTGATTTGAAAAAAAAAAAACTAACTTTGAAACAATTTTTCTGGAAAAAATTCCATGAGGCCATTGGCTTCCTTCCATGCGCTCTAGAATTAGATTTGTGGGAAGACCAATTTTCTGGATTAATTCCTCCAAACTTCTTTCTAATCTTCTACTGGAAATATTCCAAAGTAGTTTGAAAGTGATGCATATTCCAATAGAATTTCTTATAATAATCATGGCCTCTGTTCTACTTCCCAGCATATAAACCTTGAAAACTGTCGTTCACCCAAAGCATCTGGTGTGCAAGTGCTCGACAAAATCCTAGTAGGATATCAATTATGGATTTTTTTTATTGATTTTGGCTTCTTCATTCTTCATAATTGAGTTTTTTTTTTTTTTCTTTTTCAAAGACGAAGCAAATGGATTAGATTCAAAATGGGAGCTCACCATTTTTCCAGAAGCTGAATATTTTACAGAATATTTTGCGAAAGACTGTTAAATTGTTTAGAGGTTGAGTTTCTTTTATTAATCAATTTTATGTCAATTTTATGTTATTAACTAAGGCTAATTCTCATTTTAATGCACTTTAAATGCAACAAATATCAAAGCATTTAATTGTTTGACTAACAAGGAAAATGTCTAATATACCCTTAATGTATATTTTAATGTGAATATGATGCATTTATTATAAATTGCAAACTTATGAATATAGAGAAAACATATTTTGATTTCATCATAATTCTTAGGAAATCGAATTCATAAAATCATTTTCCTAAATAAGTAGCTTTTTGTTTCTCTTTGGATAATAAAATCAATTAATTATTATAAAAAAGAAAAGGATAAGATCATTTATACAAGAAAAAGAGATTTTGATAAGTGTTATAAAAAGTATTAATAATAATTGAAACAAAAAGTAAGAATAGGAGAAAATAAGAATTAAAAGAAACTAAAAAGAGAAAGAAAAGATAATTGAAAGAAGTGAATGAGAGAGGAAATTGATCGGTATGGTTCTTTTGTATTCAGCGCATTTTCAATGGACGTGGAAACTTGTTTATATAGAAGTTTCAATAAGTAACTTAAATGAATGAAAATTAAATAAATGTTAAATATTCATGAGTTAACAAATACTCCATCTGTTCTTATTTACATGTTATAAACTTATGTTTTTTTTACTTGTCATTTAGTAAATTAATAAAGTAATTATTGACTATATTACCATTTTATCTTTCTTTAAATATATTAAAGAGACATAAATAAAGAAATAAGAGAGACAAAGACATTAAATATAGATAGAGATGGGAGTAGAAAAAGTAAGGATAGACTGGATAATTTTAAAAGAACATATCAAAAATTTATTAATTTTTGAAAACTAATTACTTTCTTAATTTAAGAGAATTAGTTATCAATGACAAGTAAATAAGAATAGAATGAATATTAATTTAGGGAGGCATTAAGTTCATATTTCCATAACAAAAGGTCATGTTTAGGGATTAATTTGATCTATATTTTTATATTTTTATGACTAGATTTATATGTAATTAATAATATCTTTTCATGTTTAATTTAATTATTTATAGCTGATTTTATGCAAAACAAATGGTCAAAGGCAGCAAGAACCATGTACAAGTTAGAACAGGAGATTAGTAAAGATTTGAAGCTTAAAGAGAATCAAGGAAGAAAACCGTGTAGTTTTGTTATTGCTACGTGGGCTTGTGATGAAAAGACAACGATGTGAAAACCAATTTATCCAAAAAAAAAATTTAGCCAAAGCAAAAGTCAGCTGAAGTTGCCACGTATAGCCTTGCGTTGGTAAGATAGAAAGCCACCTGCACAACAAATAAAAAATCGGACCTATCTTTGAATCTTGAGAGAGGGTATAAATACTTTAGTATAGTCATTATTTTAATTTTAATAATTAAATTTACTTACTAATTGAATATCCACATAAGCCAACCCCTGATAATTTTCATAATTTGATTATATCTTTAATTTAATTAGTTGTTTTGTTTAATTCACAGTTTAGTTTTTAGTTTACTTTAATCAGTCTCTTCTTTAATTTTATTTAATTAATTGTTTTAATTAGAATTAATTAACTTAGTAAATATTAATCTCTGTGAAAACGACCTTAAAATATTCTTTATTTTATGCTGCAATTGATCATTCTATGCTCTTGCAGATTAAGGCGACCAAACAATTTGATTTCGTTGGCGTGGGCTATATATTTGCTATTTAAATAAATTCTAGTTTTATTATATTCTTGCTTTTACTTGCTTTTAGGTGATTGCTCTAACCAAACATAAGATGTTCCACAATAGGAAACTTGTCATTATTGTGGCATGTATGGGCATGCACCTCATGCTTGTATGAATCAGGAGCCCAAACCAAACTATTATGGGAGTGCAAATTACATGGGTATCTTTGGAGCGAATTAAGCAATCACTAATGATCCTTTTTCCAACGTATACAACCATGGATGGATAAATAATTTAAATATATCTTGGAGCGAATTAAGCAATCACTAATGATCCTTTTTCCAACGTATACAACCATGGATGGATAAATAATTTTAATATATCTTAGAGGGATCAAGAAGCTATAGAAAGATCATGAGAGTTTCAACAATCACGCCCTTCACAAGACAATAGAATGGAGGAAACGCTAAAACAGTTCGGCCTTGCTTGGTAGCAAGAAAAGAAAAATGGAAAGAAAGAAAATAGGAAAGGGGAGAACAGTGGGAAGATGAAAAAATGTATTTTTTTCCTTCTAGTATGCTTGATAGAAAAGATATAAAATTGGATAGAAAAGTCAATTTTCCTTCCTCTTATTGGTTGGTAGAAGAGAAAAGTAAAAAGAAGGAAAATAAAATTGACATACTTGTACCATTATACTCCTCCTTATATAATAACAAATTTTAATTGACATTTATTAACTTTTCATAATTTTTTTATTTATATATAAAACAAAATTGACAAATTTACAAGGAAAATAACTATATTGGTTCCTTTTACCATTTTTTGTTTTTCTTTTTATTATTTTTTTAATAATTTCTTTTGCACTTTTATTTTTTTAATGATTTAAAAACCTCAAAACTTCTTGAAAATTATGAAAATGTAAATGCCCCATTGGGAAGTTTTATATTTTTCTTTTTTTTTTCAAAATTAATTTTTTATTATTTTATTCAAAATTTTAATTAAATAATTTGACACAATCCCATAAATATATAATCAATATATTTAAATTTAATATGTATATGTATTTTACCATTCTATCAATCAAAATTAGGAATAAAAAGCATAGTTAAAATACAAAAAAAATTCATCAACAAAAATTCTTTAAAGAATTATACAATAGGACTTGTTAACTTTATAAAACATAATCATTTCACATTCTAATTGCTATATTGTTATGAATAATCCAATCTATCCTAGCATCTTCATCACCACCATCATTGTTTTCATTACCCTCGTGAATTTGCTCTATCTCTCTCATCAATTCTTCATCGACCTCTCTAATTAACTGATTATCAGGATCAACACCCATTAAATAGTTATGTAATATACAACATCCCAAAACTATATTCGTTACTACATCAATGGGATAAAAAGGTTCCGTCATTCCTAATATCATTGCAAAGCGTTTCTTCAACACTTCGAATGCTTTTTTAATCACATTTCTTAACGAAGAGTGACGATGATTGAATAACTCTTCAGTATTCTCTGGACCACGTCCAGTATACTCCTTCAAATGATAGCGGACGCCCCTAAATGGTGTAATAAGCCCACTTCTTAACATGAAACCAACATCCACTAAGTAATATCTCCCTGTTCAAATAAACTAGTTCAACAACCACCATAGAAAAAAAAAATTAAGGAATAAAGTTACTATTACCTCTAGGAATAATAAGTTTATCTTCTCTAGTTAAAGCGCCTTTTATGATCCTCGAATCAAATGTTGTCCCCTCCCATCCGGCTAACACATATGTGAACTTCATATCAAATCCACAAGCTGCCAAAACATTTTGCGTTGGGTATTCTTTTCTCCCTCGATATCTTAGAGCTTCTTTTGAAGGAATTTTGACACGGATATGTGTACCATCAATTGCACCAACACAATCCTGAAACTATAACCACTTAAGAAAATAGATATATATATATAATATAGTTAATTACTACTATTATAATTCAAAAAAAATACAAATCATTTTACCATGAAATAAGGGTAAAATCTGTTGCTATTGAGTATTTGAGGTGGGACTTCAGAACCATTTGGTTGTTTCAAGAAACTATCTTCTAAGCTGATAATTGTTCTTAAAACAGCATGAAATTGACGACTTATGGTCTCACGAGATCGACGAAACCATAAACCAATTGGACGAGTGTGTTCATTATGTCCTACTGTATAGAGAAATTTAGCAACTTGTTCCTCAACACAAGAATTTTTGGTGTCGTTGAGACGTCGAGATTCTCGAAGCATGTGACACAATCTAAAAAACGCATCTGGTCCCATATGTACAACATTCCTACAATGCTGGTCATCAGTCAATTGGTGCATTAATTCACACCGAACTTGTTCTCTGTTCCCACTACAATTGTTGACTATAGAGTTCGCATGCATGGAGTGATAATACATCTTCATTAAGCACATTGCATGAATGATGCGACAAAGAAGATTAACGATTGCCATGCGTCGTCTTTGCTCCCAAGCATTCAATTGCTTTAAAATATGACAATCAAGATCCTCATCTACATCCATTATTGAACTTCCCTCCCAATTGATTTCCCCCTCCATCTTTCCTTGAAATTAACCTAAAATTATGAGGTGTAAAAGGAAGACAATAAAAAACTGAAGCAAAGAAGAAGATATAGCAAATACTGAAATACTTTTTTCATGTTTCTGTCCCTTTCTCCCTTAAAAAAAGTAACCCTTTCGTTTCTCATGATGGAGGTTTAACAAGAAATCACACATCATACTGTCGAAATGATTTTAGCAACATGTTAGGCTAATTATGCTTTAGGCGTATCAATCACAATTATATGTCTATATGTGAAGAAAACAAAGCCAACATGAAACAAAAACTGGACTTCTTGTAGACTGGATTTACTAAAAATTTACAGCTATAAGTATGGAGTCATGAATGTTGGAGCAGCTCAAAGACATCATCACCAGCTTGAGATATACAGGAAATAAGTACTACTAACAAAGATGCACTTAACCTGAATTCCTAACCGTGATCTCAAATGGTTTCCAAGATTTCAGCTAATGAAAGTATATCCTATATCACAATAATATATGTATATATAAATATATATATATATATATATATATTACATAAAGATGGTGGGTGAGAAGTGTCACTGAGAAGGTAAACTTAGCTGTAAGTCTGTAACTCATTCATGAATTTTGACAACTATCAGGAATAGAAAAGGCTTTGTTTTTTACTTTTTTTGTCACTACTTTCTGTAAATCCATTTTACTAGTTGGTCAACATAATCAATAAATAAGGAATACTTAAATCTTATCTTACTATCATAAATAAATGGTAACAATTAACTTATTAGGAAGTACTGTATAATAGTAATTGACAACTTACTGTGTATCCCTCTTTGAAGGCTGTAGGCACCAAGCAAAACAGAGCTTTCAGCTGATGATGGATTGACAATACACTAGTAAATGGTGCAGGCTGTGCAAGCTGAGGAACGTCTAAGAACATCAGTAATGAACTTCATTAGCAACCAAAAAGCCAAAAAGCCATGTAATATATATATATATATATATTCATTCCATTCTTTTACGTGAGGAGCCATGTAAGCCAAAAAGCCAAACAATCTTGGAGAAAGAGATATTAATCCTAGGATAAAAAAAAGATGAATACTGGGCTACCTTCCCTAATCACATCTCACTACTTTGATAATTTCAGTAATCTAACCGTAAATCTTAATGCACAAGTTCAATTCATGTAAAATTAATATCGTTGGAAAGCTCACACATAGTATTACAAATCATTCATAGATATCAAGTCTATTTCCAGCTCTAACCATTTCAAATATGGCCCTAAAATTAGAACAATAAAACTACACCTAAAAAAATGTGACAGCAAATTCAGAAATTCATAACTCATTCAGTTCTTAATGGTTTTACTCGATTCTTGATTATTTACAAAGATAAGAAACTCCTTTACAACTTTGTAGTTGACAACTCATTCTAATTCTAATTTCACCTAGCTCAAAATATTGCTTAATCATAGACTATCCTGTTTTCTGTGCAAAACAGAGCACTCTCAAAGATCGGCAGTTTTCACTAACCTAGGCTTTGGAATCTCAACTTGGCTCCTTCTACAAAGTTGTAGAGGACTCTTTTCATTATCATTTAGGCACAAGATTTGACATCGTTTGAATTTTTATAGGTCAAGTTATGCCCCTCGAAATCTACTGCCAGTTAGGTGCTCCCAAAACAGAATTATTAACTAAAAATTTAGTCCTTTAGTTCTTAATGCAAACTAACTCTAATTGAAACGAACTTTCCAGATTTTAAGGTCTATATATTATATTTGTATACACCAATTTTCATCCTCAAACAATTTCATTTGCAGTAATTAGTTTACACACTAATTTACTAGCTTAAACATGACCTTGTTGACCAACAGTTTCAAGCTTTAGTATAAACCATTTATATCATTGTTCTTCTTTCAATTTCCAGCAAATTCTATGTCACAAACATCAATGATTCCATCACTAAACTACCCATTTAACTCAGCAACAACACGTTCATTTTCAACGTATACATTCAATCAATTGCAAAGGCGGGCCTCAAGCATCCCTGCCTGATGCCCTGATCCTCAAAATGACAAATTATGGCTTGTAGAGGATCACTATTTTGACGAATATTTTATATTAAAAAAACCTATATGGCCCCACTCCCATCCACTTTAAATTCCCACTCTGTCAAAATCTTCACGAGAAGATGCTGGCCAAGAAGGAATTACATTAAATCCGGTAGCGGTTTGGTCATTTTCCGGCGAACCTGACCACTCTACTACTAGCCTTTTCAAACTTTTCAAGTTTCAAGTGGAGGAAGCATAGGATATATAAGTGTAAGTAGCTCTGCCATGCTGTATTAGCTAACGTGAAAAATGTCTTGGCTAGCATAAACTGATATTAACTTATTAAGTAAATGCAGGTAGGACCATTGCCTAATGACAAGAAAAACTAATATTAACTCTATAAACAAAAAGTTTTATGACGGGAAAATAGAAATGTGTATGACAACTTATTGTGTATCCCTTGTCTTTAATTCTTCATCAAATAAGACTGTTGGCAGCTTATAAATGACCTCTTTCTTCAAACTCAATTGAAAAGGCTGCAAGCACCAAGCAAAACAGAGCATCAGATTCAAGTTACATTTCTTAAAAACAAAGCTATAAGTTTAAAGTTTGCTAAGCATTTTGGTTCCTTGAAATGAAGAACAAGTTCCAAGTAATATGGTAGCTAGCAGTGTGTGCATAAAACATGAAACATACTATGAAAACAAACCAAGTAAGATATCCAAACCACCATTTCATATGTCCTCATTCAATTGAACAATTTAAACCCTCAATGCTCTATCCTTTCCTTATTCCTCAGTTTCCATGTTAACATTAGAGAAAGAAAACCAATCTCAATTAATAAAAATGAAACTATGGATCAAGTTGCTCAAAGAGTCAAAAGCACTATCAATAAATTATTGTTTTTCCTTTGGCAAGAAACTTGGAACAGTTGAGAGCATCTCTAACTTTCAGCTTTGGCATTAATAAAGGAATGTTAGTATCATTCTAAAATGGATTTATCACGACAGCAATCCTATCACCATCTTTAAGACATTTTAACAAACACCTATTGTACAATACAAACAAATAACTCCACTTTGAACAACTAATATAACAGTTTAGCACAAGATAAATGGTCAAGCAACCCAAACAATACATTGTGAAAATAGTAGATTATATCTAAAAATGGTACCTAAATTATATGAAGGTGGCAATGCCACAGATTCTTCAAGCAAGGAGAGCGAACAAGAGAGACATCAGAGAGGGAGATAAAATCGCAAGAGAAATCGAACCACTATTCACATCAAAAACCCTACAACTTCAAATCTTTGCATAGCCTCCTATTTGACCTTCTCCGCCGAAGATTGAACTTAAAATTCGAGAAAATCCTTGATGCTTTTCTTGCGAAGATGGCTTGCTCGTCGGAGATTAGAAAATGAGATTCATGATGGCTGAGAAAGGAAAGCAGAGCAGTGCACAATGGAATCCTTGCGTTTTTCATAATATTAAATTTGATAGAGGGGCATTTTAGCATCTTCACAATATTAAGTAGCGCCTCACTAATTTTCCCTCCTCTTATCTGTCCAATTTTGGGCAGATTTCGTTTATGTTATAAGGAAAGAAAATGGATATCTTTCCAACTTTCTTTCTCCCTAACTTTCTTTCCTACCAAACCACCTAAATTCAATTTTCTGTCCACTTTTCTTTCCTTTATTTTCCATCCGTCTACTTTTCAGTCTTACCAAGCACAGCCTTCATGTCTACCATTATGTCTCAACTTGATGAGATGGTGCAATCTCATACTAGTTCCATTTGTAATTTGGAAATTCAAATGAGTCAATTAATCCGGATTGTTGCTGAAAAGTAGCAAGATGAAGTTTTTAGGGAGGAAAATCTTGTGAAGAAATTTGATGAGTTTATGGCTAATGATGGTAAGGTGGTTAATATTGAAAAGCCACAATGGGAGGACAATAAGAAAGATGAGACCAGCTTAGAATCTTCTCATAAACCCAAGCCCGATGAAATCAAGCCTTAGGTTTCACCTATTCTATTCTCTCAAAGGTTGAAACAAAGGCAATTGAAGATCAAGTTTTACGATACCAATTTCCAAAAGTTTCTTGACATATTCAGATCCAAAACTATTGCCGCACCTCATAAAGAAGATGGGAGGATGGAGATCCTGGCGCTGGAACATGAAAATATTGCAAAAACAAAAAAAAATTACAAGTCCATTAAGGGACCCGATTATGTCCCTCAAGGGACCTGGCATTCAACAAGAAAACGAAGTGCAGGTAACAACTCCCTTGAGACACTCGAAATTCAGCCTCAAAACAAAGTGCAAATTGTGTCTCCCAAGTCGGATTTGATGATATCCCTCACCAAACCCACATCTATTCCTAATTTTGACATGAAACCTTATGTGTCACACATTCTACACCCTCAAAAAGAGATCACCATTAATGGAGCATTCAACATACACTTAATATTGGTGATGAAAGGGAAGTGTTAATCCTTAAATCTTTGCCAATAAAATATTTTCATAATAATTATTCACTTTTATTTGTGGGTTATTTGCAGGAAGGTAATGTGAAAAATTCTAAGGAGGCTAGCTATTACTAAGGTTATACAACGAGATGAATTATAAAATCAAGCTCCCACTCTCCCTTGACAATAGTTTTAACGGATGAGTTAAAAGAAAAAAAACTTAAAAAGAAAACTGAGGAAATTAGAAGAAAACAATGAGAGGGGAAGGTATGGTAACTTATAATATCATCATCATTGTATTTAAATAAGTGTTTTAATTAGTATTTATTTTTAATCTAAAAATAACTTACTTTCATTTGTTAATAATTATAAAATAGTATTTAAATATGTATTCTAAATTTCATAAAGATTACTCTGTAGGTGAGTGAATCCAGTCAAGAAATGAACATTGAGGGATAAGAATGATCCGTCAAGGTCACTTTCTATTCAATTAACCAATACAAGACCAAAAGAAAGGCTAATCCTAAATTTGAGAGAGGAGGTTCATCATGGCTGGACGCGGCCTGCACTTAACAACCAAGGGTTGAGCCTTGGGCATGGTGAGCCCATTCCCTTCGCTCATATCCACCATCTCTTCGCCGATTCTCTCCCACTCGAAGCACTGAATTAGAGACCCCAATGCTAACGAAACCAAACGCATGGCCAAGCCCTCCCCTGGACAACGCCGCCGGCCTGTCCCAAATGGCAGCACGAATCCGTTCTTTTCAGCTTCTGACCCAAGGAACCTCTCAGGCTTAAATTCTTCGGGCTTTTCCCAAACTCTAGGATCATTCTGGATGGCCCAAATGTTTACCAATAGTATCGTGCCACGTGGAATTCGAAAACCTCCCAGGATGCATTCCTTGGATGACTCATGTGGTGCCAAGAGTGGGCCAACTGGGCACATTCTAAGTGTCTCGGTTATGACGCCGTGGAGGTATGGGAGTTTGCCGAGATCTGCTTCCTCCATTAACCTGCTTTGTCCAAGCTCCATATCTATTTCTTCCCGAGCTTTTACAAGGGTTCTTGGATTGTTTAGCAAAAGTGACAGAGCCCATTCCATGGTCCCAGATGAAGTATCAGTCCCTGCCGATAACATTACCTAGATAGATACCAAAAATTAAAATAGATGATTCTTCTTCAAGAGTCCTTCAAAATAATTACAGGACACAGGAACGTGAATTTTAGAAAAGTTAAAGAGAACTTACTAACATCATGCCTTTGATAATAGTATCTGTGTAATAATGAGGATCAGTTTCTTGCAAAGATAACAGAACATCGACCATGGTTTTGACTCTGTGTTCAGAACATGAACTGCTTATCGGTTTTCTGTTCTCTTCAATCAAATTTTGCATGAACCCGTCCCTTTTCCTCTGTAACATAGCCAGCTTCTTCTCAATTTTATTCAAGCCAGTCCACTTCAAAACTGGTATAAAATCTACAATATTTGTGGCTCCACTCAGTTGAAAGGTCTCTGTCACAATCTCTTTAAACGTTCGTTCTTCGTCCAACTCTTCCTCTCCTTCTCCATAATACCTCCTCCCGGCAATCATCCTCATTATAACATTAAGAGTCAACTCGAAAAACATCGATTTCATGTCCACAACTAGGAACTCACCGCCTTTTGACTTCTTATAAAGCCTGAGAATCAAAGACCTGACTTCATCCATACGAATCCCAAGGTACTTTTGAACACGATTAGTTGACAAGATTTCAAAGGAGGCCATACGTCTTAAGTTTCTCCAGTGATCGCCATAGGAGGCCCAAACAAGGGTAGTATAATCATAGCCAAGGTGTTTTCCAGCGAGGAAACGAGGGCGGTTAGCAAAAAGCCCATCGTTTTTGGTGAAACATTCTTCTGCAGCAGATGGAGAAGACACGACAACGACAGGACGAGATCCGAATCGAAGGAAGACTATAGGACCATGCTGCTTGGAAAGTTCAGCAAGAGAGCGATGGAGGGGTTTCTTAATGAGATGGAGATGACCTAAAATGGGAAGGGAAAGAGCAGGGCTTGGTGGCAGCCCTTTGTTTTGGAGCAAACTTTTGGTAACAAGGTAGAGGAAGAGGAAGAACACACCGTAGTAGAAAATCCAGGCTTCACCCATGGTTAGATTAGATAGATGCCTTTTCCGGAAGAAAGAGCTTCAATTTGGGGATCCTGCACCAGATAGGATCATTTATACAGGAAACCCAGTTACTCAATGGGGATGCGTACGGGTGGCTATAAATTTTTTCAGTGGGTCAGTATTCCAATAAAACTCTTTAATACATTACAATGATAATGACGTTTTGCTGTAAGAAACTTTCACCATTAACACCATCTCAGGTTATATCTGTGAAATTTATGTAAATTTCACCTTTATTGAAATTGTATGGTTCTTATCATACCAATGGCTCTAAACCAAGTTTTAACTAATCATAGTTTTTATTAGTAAATTGTTAGAGGATTATAAATACTTTCTTTATGTTTTCAATAATATTAGCAGGGTCATGTAAATCATGTTAGGCAAATGTCAAAAAGCACTGAAAATCATGTAACTCCGCCCTGATGCGAACCAATCTTGCTTATTATAATAATCCAAAAGCCATTTTAATTCACTACTAGTACTAATCAGCATTTCTAGCAAAGCCGCAAGAAGAAGAACTGCCAAAATATATACTGATCCACTGGGAATTAGTCGCCCTGGAAAATTTTAAACCAAGTCTTCCAGTCTGCTCAGATATTCTAGTCTTGATTCCACCACAATTAATCCAACAAGTAGCCGAGACTCTCCAGCCTTTTGGAAACTTGCGTAAATTGAGAATATGCTAGGATGTTGCCGCCATAAATATGCTCATCACTACAGCCATAAATAATTTTAAGTGCTTCTGTACTGTAAGCAAACTTTGATGGGACCAAATTGATTGCAATCCATGATCAAGACACTTTTATAAATCCTTCTGGCCTAAACGTGGATAAAAGACACCAAAAGAGCTTCACCTCCCCTGGGTATGTTCTCGTCCAGTTCCAAAGTATTGAACCAATTGTGATTTTGTTGTTAACAATCAAAATCATGGTCAGTTTGAATAGAATTTTAGAATCCATTGTGTATACATCAACAATAAACTTTTACGCAATATTAATGGATATCGTGGACATTTTCCACAGAGAGAAAAAAAGAAAAAGAAATCTTTTATTAAGCTAATTAGTTAATAATTGCAAAGCAAATGGGTTTTGGGAACAAGGACTTTTTACCTACCACGTGATGTGAGGAAATTTTTGGTCTTAGATTAAATTTAAATTGTCATCTATTTTCAGTCACTTCATTTTACATAAACAAGAGGACAAGAAGTTAGAGGCTTAGAGATTGCAAATTACTCTATAGGTGAATATTGAATCCAGTCAATAAATGGACATTGAGGGATAAGAATGATCCGTCAGGAGCACAATCTATTCATTTAACCAATAAAAGACCATGCCCTTCTCAAGTGATAAAGATTTGAGAAAGGAGACTAGCTGGTTCGGGCTAGCAAAACAAATACAAACTGCTAAAACCAACTATTTCATAATCATGCTCCTTGATTAAGAAAAATAAAAAGAACTTTGTGGGCTGCTATTAGGCATTAGCATCGAGGCCGAGGACTCAAAAAAACAAAAAAAAAAAACAAAAAGTCACTCATTTTTCTCCAGGCTCAATAGACATCAGATAATGCTGACATGAATTAGGCTCCTAAGGACTAAACAATCTTCTTACTTTGTGAATAAGTCTTCGACATATTGGACACATTTTATTATCCTCTTCCATAATCCTGCAAAATTTTTTGTTAGGGAAAGTCTTTAAAGAATGATAATAATATTGTAGAATTGAAGGAACCTTTTTCCGGGTCGTACCTTTCAGCACAATCATAGCAAGTGGCGCAGTGGCCACAGGGAACAAAGAAGCAATTCCGTTGATCGTCATAGCATATTACACATAATTTTGCATCATATAAATCCTCTGAAGAGCTACTAGATGATCCTGTTTCAGCATCATCCGCTTCCTCTCCTGTCGTCCCATAGGTCAGTTGAACTGGTTTCTCGGGCAATATAGGGTCAGTCTCAGTCCTCCAGGGTATTTCCCTAGTAGCTGCTGTATGATCAACTACAGTTGTCTCACTATCACATGCCCCAAGGTATTTCAGCACCAGGAAAACGATAATGATGAAAAAGCCTACAGATAAGAAAACCATTAGGCAGCAAACTCAGAGAAAGCATCAAATTAAATTTTAGTGTCTGCAGTTGAATATAGGAATACCTAGAAATGCAATGTAAGTAATAACACGAGCAACAAAAGATAGCTCAATGTACCATCCAACAGGGTCAGCCTGAAAAATTAATTTCATTGGTTCAGGAGAAAAATTCATCAATAATTTGACAAAGTCAATTGAATCACAAAAGGGTTTGAGACCTTACATTGTCAGGTGTCGAAACTATGACATACTGAGTGTGAGGAAACAGAAGTTTGAGCCGGCATGATCCGTTTAGAGTGGAACACTTGTGGCTGGCTTTGGTTAAATCATACAACTTTGATGTAACATTTAAAGTGAATGTCATTATTATGTTTCTGAAATTCGAGTTGATCACGCCTACATAGTACTTGTCATCTTCCTTAATGGTGTATTCTGCCTCTCTACCTGAGCAAATATAGGAAAATTTTGTTCAGAGCACAGCTGTCGACTATCCTTTGTCTTCTGGGTAAACTTATTTCTATTCTTAGCATTCTTTTTGTATCTACGAAGAATGTCTTTGGAACAAATTTGCCAACAAAATTTGTAGAACATAACTACATTTGGATTGAAATTATGAAACGGAAAGCATTTGAAAAACAGTAGCCCCACGCCTAGAACCACTCTAAGAGTAAGTTGGGCATAAAATGCTATGATAGAAGTTAAAACCCAAGTAGCAAACAAAAATTATTCTCAGTTGCCTAGATAAAGAGAAATATCCTAAGATATATAAAAGCAGAGTTCTTTGCTGAGCCTCACTGTCCGCCATTGCGACTCTGGGAGTCCGAATGCAATGCTTTACGGTAAATATTCATTTTAGAGTTGCTAAAGTGCAGCGCTTGTAGCTCAGTGGATAGAGCGTCTGTTTCCTAAGCAGAAGGTCGTAGGTTCGACCCCTACCTGGCGCGCCTTTTTTGTTTTAACTCAGTTGGAGTTCAAGTGATTAAATTTAAAGGCCCAAAGTGCAACATTTTTTCCTTATTTATTACACCTACCAGTCACTTTGATTTTGATATGAAAGCTGAAAACAGAAGGAAATGATGGGTTACCTATCACCAGTTCATTCAGGAAAAGGGCATTAAAGGAATGCGTCAGTTCTGGCAGCATTGTTTCACGCATTCTTTCCCCTGCAGGAAAAATTATGGGCGTGTTCCTTCTGAATCCTAATCCACATTTAACGGAGACCAAACTGAATTTGAACACAAAAATTTGAGACCAAGATAACCACCTTTTAACATAATCACTTCAAGTTTGTCTAATGTACTGGTTTGAGTTGCCCATCTTATGCAGACCTTAGAACCCTTGTTTAACCACAAAGAGTATCCCTGAAATTTAATTTTCAATCTCATCATAAACTCTACTTAATCTCAATTCTCAATTAGTAATCGAGAAAGCCTTATATAAGCTGATAAAAGCAGTAACCAGCTACTAAAGTTCAAAAGAAAATTATGTGATACCTTGCGACCATATGATCGAACAATCAAATAATTCGAAGCGCTCCAATTTGTTTCTCTGCTTAATTCTGGCTTCTCGGAGAACCCATAAAGAAGAGCCCCTCTCCCTTTATCATCTCTAACTTCAACCTGTTCTACAAACAAAGAACTAGCCTTCATCAATCGGGAAGAGTTTGGTCCAAGCACCATTTGACGATCCGCATAGTAGCCGTATCGGAGGGTTACAGACACTGCAAAACCAGAAGCAAAAAGGCAATGCTCTTGTTTCAGATTGGAGGGTCCTTTGATATCAGACTATTGAAAAAAACATGTGAAAGAATTACATGCCACATATCCATAAAGTCAAAGGAGCTAGCAATCGTGCCCAAGTCTCTTGCCATCTTTGGTGTCGAGCATAGCTGGGAGCTGGTAAAACCCCTGGCCTGTACATGGTTGCTTGCTCTGTGAATAACCACGGACAGAGATACAAAGAGAGAGATGAAGCAAGAAGCAATGGATCAGAGGGGAGACATTGGTAGAGAAGACTAGTAGGTTTTCTGGGTGCCAGCCACAACTACCCTTTCGTTTGAGATTGGCGGGGAATAGAATGGCAAGTTTTTTTGAACGTTAGGTGTATGGTTTTGAGAAGTTTTCCACTTTGCCTTTTTTCAGCCCGTCAAGCTCAACTGGTCAAGGGCTGCAGGTCTTTTGCCAACGCAGCCGTTCACAGTTACACCAGGGGCCCTTCATCCTCGACAGTCAAAAAGGTTACTGGTGGACCCAACAAACCGAAAAAGGCACTGGGTCAGCTTTCTAGGACTGAGAATGACCTGCCTGGTCATGATTCAATATAAGGCCCATTTGATGTATAGCTTCAGGCCCGCTAACGAGTGTGATGCTACGAACAGCCCAAGAAGAGGAATATTTACACCATTGATTAGATTACGATAGATTCCTCACAAAAGAAAACAAGAAAAAGGAAAGATTATATTATTGCTAGTCTTTGCTAGTCTCTGCTAGTCTCAGTGTTATATCTATCGCACGTGATACAACGTATTATGTTAATTCAAAAAATCTATCTAACCTATCCGAATCCGAAACTAATCTAATCCAATTTGAATTTTGAAAGAAATAAACAACTTGAACCTGACTGATCCGAAATCCGATTAATCTGAGAACCGAATGACTCAAAACCTGATTGACCCAAGAGTTTAACCTATAAAGCCCGATAAACTAATCTGAAATAATTTGACATGCAAATTTAAATAATTAAAAACCTAAAAACTCGAACCTAAATGACCCAAAAACCCAAGGGATAAACCAGCAAATTTTAAAATCAATTTACCTGAAAACCTGAACTTAAATGACCCGAAAACTTGAACTTGAATTACCCGAAATTTGAATGGCCCAAAAATTTCTTTGGACCAATCTGACCCGAACCTATAACTTGCCCAACCCATCCATTTCACACATCTAGTTCTTAATTTTGTATTTTGTAACTATATAAAATCCAATTTAAGTTGATGACATTCTTGAAAAAAACCTAATGTAAAAAGTAAAACCCAAATTCAATGGCATTATTGAAAGATGTTAAAGGAAAATTGATATTTAAGATAAAGCAAACCTCTTATCGACTTGTAATTTAATATATATTATATTATGTATGTGTTACGTGTATCACATATAATAGAATACGCTATTAATAATATATATTTTTTAAGAATCTCATCTAATTTATTTATTATTATATTTATTTTTCAAATACATTTAATTAAAGATAATACATTAATTTATATAAGAGTAATATTTAAATTAATTTTTTTATTCCTAGCTTTGTAAAATAATGTGTATAATAATGATAATTACAATGACCTATAATATTTTGTATTTTTTTAATTGTGTAAAACTCAATTTAAACTAATGGAAACTCTTAAAATCTTAATGTTTAATTATTTATTTTTTTAAAGACCCAATATAATAGGTAAAGCTCAAATCCAATAGCATTTGAAATATATTAAAGAAAGATGGATATTTAATAAGTATAAATCTCTTATCCAAAGTCCACTATAATAGGTAGAGCTCAAATCTAGTGACATTTTTGAAATATGTTAATGAAAAAGGGATATTTAATAGGTATGAATCTTTTACCCAAGTCACACTTTTATATATACTAGTTTCCCTGTCACGTGCATTGCACGTGATATAACGCATTATAAATAACAAAAAAATAAAAATAATAAAAAATTTAGAAAAATAAACTATATTAAAGTGGATGATAATTAAATTATAAAGTAAACTTTAAATTAAACTGTATAAAATTGGATGATAATTAAATTATTTTCTTTAATATAATATAGTAATAAGTTAATTATGATGAAAATAAAATTGTTAATTACTATCATCATTTAATAAATATAAAAAATATATTTAGTAAAAAATAAATGAAGAGTTTTAATTTGACTTAATAATATCAATGGCATTTTTGAAATATATAGAAAGAAAAAGGGTATTTTAGGCCATTCAAAAGTTTTACAACATTCGTACTTTTATATATATTATAGATTATAGATTAAAATATAAGGAGATGTTTGATTTGAGGAAGTTGGAAATTTCTTTCGTAATTGATCATTGGTATCAAACAATCATGTTTGGTTTCTTCACTTTGGGAATTCCAAATTACCTTGGTAATTCCATATTATCACATGATAGATTAGAAGCAATTTCATACTATGTACCTTGGGAATTAGCTAATGGTATTTAATATTAAATACCTATATTTAGTTGTCTTTATTTTAAAATTTTCATATTACCTTAATAATTTCATATTACCATATGATGAAAGAAATTGGTTATTAAAGTGGAAATTCAATTATCAATTATTTCTTAAGTATTTTGAAATTATCAAGGTCATTGGACTTTTATACTTTTTATGCCCTTATAAAACTAAGGTTTAGGACAATAATATCCCCTTGTCTTTGTATTATTTATCTAATTCTATCTAATGAATGAAAGTTTAGGCATATTTTCATCTCTTTATACTTACATTATTTTAAAAAAGTTATTAGTTTAGTCAAAAAATATATTATTTTGAAATAATTAATTATTTTTTAATTTATTTCATTCAATTGAAATTATTTTGTATTAATATTGATAAATGTGTTAAATTATAATAAAATATTATCATATAATCAAAATCGAAGAATATAATTTAGTAAACAAACTCATTTTGAAATATCATATCCCTTTAAACCAAACAAACTCATTTAAAATTCTTATTATGACAACCACCAAATAAAGTTATTTAAAATTCTCATTATAACAACCAAATAGAAAACATACTAATTAATTCTCAGTCATTTTAAATTATCGGTTATTGAAATGATAATAGAATTTTTATGATAATTTCAAATTATTTCTAATCGAGTGCCAAATAAGGGCGTTTATAATTTATGTACATAACTTATACATCCTAGCGCCTAAACCCTAGAGTGCACCTTATGCCCTTAACAACATTGGTAAGGTACCTTCGTAAACACTTCCAAACCAAACCCACATTCTCCTTGCTGAAGTTATAAGCTTGACAAGTGTCACGGGCTCACACCAATCTTTGTGAGGTATTATCCGTTTTGACTCTCTTGGCCTCACGGTTTTGTCCCACAAAAGGGATTTCACAGATAGGAGGTGATGTGATCCATTATATCCCAAGACAATCTCTAGTACACAGCAGATGTAGGATTCATGACTCCCTTTGGACCGTGACATCCTCCCCCACCCATTCTAGCAACGGCCTTGTTGCTAAGGGGGGCCCACTTACCCTTAGTGGCACATCGCTAGTATCCCCAGAGCTGGCTCTGACTATCAATTGTCACGAGTTCACACTAATCTGTGAGGTATTATTCGTTTTGACCTTCTTGACCTCACGGTTTTATCCAACAAAAGGCGCCTCACAGATGGAAGGTGATGTGATCCCTTATATCCCAAGATCATCTCTAGTATACAGTCGATGTGGGATTTACGACTCTCCCTTGGACCGTGACACATGCAGCTTGTGAGTAAACATTTTGGCATGTTCACACCAGCCCTTGATCGCATTTCTATATCTCTATATCTATACTCTTAAGTCTTAATCGTCTCTTCTTTTTTCTTATACTTTTTGAATTGATGGAAGAAAACATATTCTAACAGGCATCAATTGTCCCAAATAAAAGCTTAAGGATCAATTTATCATTTTCAATATAGTTTGAGGACTAATTGAGTATTTAGCCATATGGTTTCAGCTGGATCCCGTTCATTCTTGTAAGTATCCAACTCCATAGCTAACTGTTGAACTATCCCACCAGAATTTGGGGCACCATGGAAATAGATCATGAAATTGGTTTCTGAATACTTAGAATTTTGTTGTGAGAGAAAATTACAGCAAAACATATGATACAAAAGAAAGATTTTAGATTTGTATACAATTTTTTAGGAGAACTTTTTGCCTACCTTGAGTTGATGGATCCATAATACCAAGATATGATCCAATGCCAGAAGCCTGTTAACTACCGTAATCTTGTCTACCATAATGAAAGCCATTCCATCTCCTAAAACACTAAAATTTGGGAAGGGAGAAATTCTAACCGTGAAGGTGGTAGAGATGGAGGCTGGCCAGGCAAGCACGGGAAAGTAGAATAGAACTCGACCAACTTGCTCAAGAGCCGAACCAGGTAAAGTTAATTTGATATTGGGCTCTGGTGTCAGGCTTAGGTGCCCATTGCCTCCTGTCACCGAGCCCATGCAGTTTAGGCTGCCATTGATGCAGTTTAGGAGGGAAAGAGAAAGTAAGAGACTTAATGCATGGCAGAGGTCAAAGAACCTTGGTCTAGGAAAGTGCAGAGTGTTGAGGTATGGAAATCCGAGACCTCGACGGGAGTCTGAGCTAGCCGATAGCGACCTGAAGAGAGGAAAAACAATGAAGAGGGTGACCGGCAGGTGGCCGGTTGATCCCACTCCGATGCTTAAGTCAGCTAGGGCTTCAGGGAAGTTCTAGGAGAATAGAGCTGGAAGAAGGAATCTCATACCTGGTTGCATGGTACTGTGCATATATATAGAGTTTACATGTGGGCTTTGCCTAAGCATGGAGTCTGGAGATTGGGCCTTTCTCATTGGGCTGTCTCCTTAGTGGGATAGTGGCTGGCTCTACCGAGTCATGGTCTGGGCCGAATAGTCATGAGGCCCAGGCCGAATGCTTTTGGAATGGCACTGTTGGGCTTCTACTCAACACAGAGGAATAGCAGCATGATATGAACATGGTTGCAAACTGATAGCTATATGTTAAACAAAAGTCTACATTCCACTCCAATGATATATATATATATATATATATATATATAGGATGCAGAAGAGTTGCTAGAAACTGAATTATACATATTGTTCCTTACGTTTGTATCAAGGAATGTTTCAAAGAAATTATCATAAAAGATAATCAGAAAAAATTCATTTTTCTCAACAGCATTTGAATCGTGAACAAGAAATTTCTAATTATAAAATTGACAAATAAGACAAAATGCCTTTCGAAAAAGACATATCCAGGCCTAGGAATAAAAGACATATAAAAATACTCTAATAATTGAAAATGTGGTCAAGGGAATTGAAGGTAAAAGTAAGACTACAAAAAGAATGACTTTACCAGAGGAAAATATTGCAGGATACATTCAAGCATCAATGGTCAAGAAAAGGTGAATCGCCTTTGGTTTCTCCACTAGTGTACAAAAACTGACCAAAAGCTTTGGAAATCGGAACAGAATAAGATGAAACGAACTATACAAAGTAACAGGATCGAACAAGAAGAAAAAAGAGTCATAATTCATAATGACAATAGAAATGTAAAGTTATACATTAAGTTTAGCGAAAGAGGAGTTAAAACCTTCAAAGTAAAGCAGTCCATGTCGACATGAGGAATCACCCTAGAATCACACGATTATGGTTTTGCGATTGGCATTGCTCTCGCTGCTGTCTCCTTTGCTCCCTCTCTTCTTTTCCCTCCGATTCTATGCTTAATTTCTTTGTAGTTTTTCTAGTTTCCAAGAGAAACAATCATAGGCAATTTGGCCACCGGCCTAAACACTGTCGTTTTGCCTAAAACCCAAGGGTCTAATGTCTATATCATCTCCCCAATTACTTTCGCTACAATATCCCTATAATTATGATGTGTTGATCATCAGGATCCACCACACAGACTAGTAAGAAAAAACCCTGCATTGCAGGTAATTATTTATATTGAACAGAGGTTGCGGCGAAGGTACTGGCACATTAGCCTTTGCAGTTTGCACGACAAATGTTAATGGAAATTTGCTGTAAATTTCCTGTCACTTAAAGGGAAGAGACTAACAGCAAATTCCGATAAGATATGTCGATGATCCAATAGAATAGCAATCAAGGCATGGCCCTTGTTGGATGCTTCATGCTTGTTTCATGCAAAATAATGAAATATTTTTGGGTAAAGCCCGATGAGAGCAAACCTACATGTTGAACAAGACAAAAGGTTTGCATGCTGAAAATGTATGCAGACGGTGGCAAAGGGGGATCACACGTGTGGTGATTTACTGGCAGCAGCAGAATCAGAGGTCCAAAGAAAACAAGAAAACGGCGACACGTGGCAGATTTGGTTGGCTTTTTGAGGCAGCTGGGTAGAAGGGGTGGTATCGTCTTCGTCAAACTCGCCCGAAGAAACCACAACTGAAAGTGCGACACCATGTGCTGCCTGGGACCCCTTTCAGCCTTTCAGGCATTACATGCTCACAGTATATTTTAACCTCGATCAGATCAAAACCCAAGAAAAGATGCTTTCTTTTCCTCATTTTATGCGAGAAATTTCAACTCAATCACTTGTTTGAGTTCTTCGATTTGCTTGTTTTCTGATTTCACTCGAAGTCGTGCAAGGGGAATATATATATATATATATATATATATATGTGGGTTCTGACCGAAAACATTGAGGGTGTAAATCTTTCTATATACGTACACAATCATAAATTTCACTCATGTTAAAAAATACAAAAAATACAATCTCAAGATCATTTAATACATATATGAGATAAGATGTTTAGAGAATAAATTGTTAATTCGAATCTAATTTTGAAAGAGGCAATTAATACTGCATGTGTTAGTACTATTAATGTTAACTAATGAATGATGGATGCCTTGACCGTTAAGTTTCTGCTATCCAGCTTTTCTTCTAATTTTTCTTTGGTTGGAAATTAGTTACTTGTATATATATTCTTTGGGGTATAATAACTCAACACTAGTACATGATCTCCCATTTAGGGTTCTTTCTAATTATAACAAAGTAGTATTAGAAGATATTAGAATAAATAATATACAAAATTTACTGCCTCATAAATTAAAAACAATATATAGAATATAAGCATAAATTTTGTATTATCCCAACTAAGTCATGATCACTTAGAAGGGTTCCTTTTTCCTTTTTCGTGTTAACAAAAGAGGTGAAAATAAGAAGAATATACAGTACTGTAGCTAGTCGACATCCTGTTTATTGCATGTTTCTGATATTAAAGTACAAACTTTATGTTCCATATCCTTAAGAACAAAGTCTTTGGCCTCACGGTCACACCGCCATCTCTTTCTCTCGTCATCTTTTGCGTATTGCCTGACAGTGACAAAATTGATTGATTGTCTTCATCTCGTCTTTCTTCCCTCTTTTCTCCTCAGCTCATCTTACTTTCAAACCCTCTCATTCATTCATTAATAGTATCTAATATCTATGTGTATATGTTCCGCTGCATTCTGGTAGATCTGATTTGATCTCTTCTCTAAATACAATATTATTCTACTTATAGTCATCTTCCTTAAAACGGTGCAGAATTTGTGTTTGAAAAAAGAAAGTAGCAAAACCCAATAATAAAAAGAAGGGAAAGAAAGAGATGGGTAGAGTAAAGCTCCAGATCAAGAGGATTGAGAATACAACAAACAGGCAAGTCACTTTCTCAAAACGGAGAAATGGGCTTATCAAGAAAGCTTATGAACTTTCTGTTCTCTGTGATGTTGATGTAGCTCTCGTAATGTTTTCGCCCTCTGGAAGAGTTAGTCTCTTCTCTGGAAATAAAAGGTCTGCCTATATTAAGAGTTTATATTTTTTCCATTTCTTTTATTATCACAAGTATATTAATATGATCATATATAGTATAATTGCTAATTAAGTTGCCAGATATAGATCACCTGTCTTATACATAATAATTTGAGAAACGAGAAATAAAAGAGAATAGTTTTCTTCAATATAACCTTAAGTTGTAGCAAATTTCTGTTACATCAGGCCTCCATCTTAATGTGCAGCATGAGTGAATTGATTTGTTTTTGGTCTATTGAAGCATCGAGGAGATTTTGGGACGGTATATCAGTCTTCCAGAGCATGAGCGAGGGCGGTAAGAGAATAAGCTCAGATTTGGAGTTTTTTATTTTCCCTGTTAATATGTACATAATTTATATGGTGTTAATGTCTCCTTCGTTGATGTGGGCATGTCGGTTTGTTATCATGCAACAATTCATGAAGGCTGCGTAACAAAGAGGTAAAGACAGAGTACCCCTCCAGAACATTTTCATTTATTGCCCGCCGTCTTACCTATTAAGCCTTAAGTATTTAGCTAAGATGTAAAACTTTTTACATAATATTTGCAGTTTCTACTAAAGGCACTTGGTAAAATAAGGGATGAAGCCGATCAAACCTACCAAGCAGCCAGGTTTTATTTTCTTCCTAATCTCTCCAAATTAATGCCCCTGATTTCTTCTTGGTGTATTAATCAGACGCTTGTCTTAGTTTCAACTGTTTGCATAAGTACTAGTCATTAGTTTATTCTCCTAAAACTGGATTCTCCCTTTCCTTAATTAACGTTTTTATATTTTGGTGCTTTACGTATTTGAAGCAGCCCAGTAAGCACTGATTCCCAACTCGAGGTATTTAATCAATGGAACCTTCTTTAAAGCTAATTAACTGTCAGTTTATTTATTTTTGCTAGTGATTAGCAATAATTGTTTCACTAAAATTTACAGGGATTTCAACAAGAGATCGTTAAATGCAGGTCCCGGCTAGTGGATATGGAAAAACAACTAAGGTACTATTTGGTAAGAACCCTATAATCTCATTCTGTTCATGGAATTAATTAAACAGGAAAACGTGTTTCAGGATATTTGAAGGTGATCCTTCCGAAATAACAACCTTGTGTCAGGCTGAGTACCACGAACATATCCTAGAGGAAACACTGAAGCAAGTGCGCTTGCAAAAGGTATATATGATCTGTTGGCTGTCGCATGCTTGACATTCTTTAGCCACCTAAGTATAGAGATATGCTAATGATGTTGAAATTTATGATTAAAACAGCAAACTTTACAGGAAAAGTATAATTCTCCTGGTCCAACGCCAACTACACAGGTATTCAGAATGACTTTTCATAGAAAATTTTGCATAAAACATTATACTATGGTACGTAGCTGTCATGAGGGAAACAAATTCTAAAAAAATAAGCTTAATGTTACTATTAGGTACATCTTCCTCCAGAGACTGCAGATGCAAATGGTTTTGTTACAGGAAGTTCAGGCAGCAATATTTTGGATTGGATACCACAAAGAGACCCACAAATTCAGATTTTGAACTTTTTGGATTCAAACGGTCTTCTTCCTCCAAGGTGCTGAATACTGATATTGATGTGCATATACATTCACTATAGAGAAAATAACGTGCGTATTATAGAGATTTCGTCAGCATGATCGCCTTTTGTTTGATACTATTAAAAATGATGGAAAACTCCTTCAATTAATTATTTTGCAGAGATCAGGCAAAAACTTTAGCTGAAATCTTACCTCCAGTATCACCACAACCGACGATTCTCTTTCACGGAGAAGAAATAAATGTTGACGATCAGTTGGGCCCCAGGTCAAGTGGTTTAGAGAGCGACAATAATGTGCAACGCCCCGAGTTTGGACGAGTTATTGATGTCAACTTGTCCTCTTGGACTCAGCTCTATCCAACAGGTATTTCAAGAGTCTTGGATCCTTGAATTTTTTGAGCAGTGATAACAAAACTAGAGATTATGAATATATTTGGTATGAGATAATATTTTTTATTTTTATTTTTTAAAAAATATATAGAAATTATCATTTAATATATGTGTTATAAGGGAAAATGTATATATGTTTTAGAAAATAAAAATGAAAATGAACTTAAAAATGAGATTAAAAAAATTTGTTCTTAATTTTAGGTTAATTTTTATTTTTTTTTTAAAATATGCATATATTTTTATAAACTACATATATATTAAATGATGAGTTTGTTATATTTTTTAAAGAATGAAAATAAAAAATATTTTTATAACCAATCATAGCCTAAATATATATCTTCATTCAACGTAATATATATTCTATCAAGTAACAATTAAAATTGATGAAAACGTGATGGTGGTAGGGAATGACCCTTTACCAGACGGACAGGCAGGCGGACAAGCTCTCCTCGAACCATATTTGTCTCAGTTTACACAAACTGCCATTTCCACCATAAATCATCACCAGACATGATTCCTTTGTGTACCCATGTTTCTTTTGCGAGGTTTTTTAAGTCTTGATGTTGGTGGGACTGGGTTAGTGTCGTACGTTATACGTATTACTTTGAGAATTGAGATTATTGTTATGACTTATGCGCTTATAGTAGTACCATGCTTTTTGTTGGAAACAGTAGTACCATATTATTTTTTTTAATCGAGAATATTCCTAGATTTTTCACATAAAATTATAATCCCTTTCGGATTGGGAGTGTTAAAGTTAAAACTCTCCCAACAAGTACTATTTTAGAGAATCGAATTTGTATTCTCATCCTTAACGGGATAGACACTGCTACCATGTCAACCAATACTTATTGGTCCATATTAATCTTTTTTTTATAATTATCACAGGTATCCGTATCCGTTTAACTATTTATGACTAATCCTGTTAGAGTAGGTTGAACCTTAAATGAGGAAAAGTTCTGTCAAGTGTATTTTTCCTATTCATAATATTCGAACTTGAGTTTCTTCTGCTTAATTTAACATATGTTGGTTGGTCCATATTAATATTTGATTCTAGGTTTTTTACGTTTTGGTTACGTCAGATGTCAGGTCGTTAAAACTGTTAAAGGCTAATTCGACCTCGGCTTCTTGGGCCTGAGGATGATTGGGTCCGGCTCCAGTCCAGTGAATTCCGTTACAGGCTTAGATTGCCTACACGTGTAAAAGCGCTTTAAATAGCTAGCCAGTATTAAAAGCTTAGCTTAGGGTTTGTTGACACCGTTACTTTCCTTTCGTTTATCTTTCTTTCACGCCATTCCTCTCATCCTCTTTTGGTGCTTTGCTGCCAAAACAAACCCTTTATTCTTTCTTTTCTTTTTTTTTTGGATGAAATTTGTTTTTTCATTCCAAGAGCAGTAAAAACTGCTACCATGATATAAAGTTCACTGTTCAAAAGAGCAAAGCAATAGGTTCATATAAATTTTGGAAAATACAGACTTTTAGATTAGAAAGTTATTCTAGAGAGAGTGATTCCATAGAAAGTAATTCTAGGGAATCACTTTCGCATCCCCCCTCCCTTAGAATCACTTTCTCTCATATGAGGGAAAGTGATTCCAATAGAAGTACCACATTCTCTAGTTTTAAAATATACCAAACCAAAGAAAGTGTTTCCACTCTTTTAAAATCCATAGTTTAAAACAAACCAAACCATAAAAAGTGATTCCATCACTTTACTTTCCAGGGAAAGTAAATTAAAATCTCCATACTAAACGGGCTCTTATAATCACAAAAAAAAACCTCAAATACAATCTATGCATAAGCTCCAATTATCCATCAATTTCAAGTTTACTTGGTCACATTTAACTTTATTCAAACCATGCAACCTCATTCTGATAGCATCTCCAATTTACTTGAATATGATGTTTGATGTGTTAGGCTAGTTTCCATGGTATCTACGATTTATTTCATACCATATAAAATAGCAAAAAGCATTCTAGGGCCATAAGCAAAAGAGTTGAAATTAATGATTTTCCTTTTACATCCCTTCATAGCCCGTCTAAACTCATAACTCATAACTTAGTCTTTTTTCCTATTTCTCATTTGAACACAGAATTTTCGTGCTTGTGATTTTGCACAAAAAATTTTATTTTTACTTCCTTCTTTTTCTTTGTTGTAGATGCATTTTTTGTTCTCATGTTTGGCAAACAGCATTTAAAACATATATTCAAAGATTGATGCCCCTGTTTTTAGGAGGAAGTTAATCTATTAAACAAAAGCATTTAGGAGATTAATATTCTTTTTCGAAAGAATGATATCTCCAGGTTACACGAATTGCTAGAGGTTGTATAGCAATATTAAATACAAAAAATTCTTATGTGTTAGAAACTATTGCAACTTCCTCAGTTTGTCCCATCCAAAAACTAATCCTTATTCAGTCTTTCTCCTTCTCCTATATTGTGGGCGTGCCCATGATGTAATCAGTTGTGAGTGTACCCATGATGTAATCGGTTAAGGAGCTTCAACTCAACCCCATGATGGAATCGGTTTAAGAGCTTTAACTCAACCATGCAAGCCAACTGAGTTGAGTTAACTCAGTTTGCTTTCATGGTTGAGTTGACTCCCTTGGCTCTCTGCTTATGAGGATTCATGTGGCAATTACACAAATTGAACATCATGTCAGATTTCATAGTGTGTGTGAAGAGTAAAGACATTGTATGTGAAAGTTTTACCAGAACATACGAGCACCAGTTGTATAAGAAGCAAGAATTCACTAGCTTTTAGTGGTGGAAGTTGCGACCAAATCTCTTTCTTAGGAGGCTTCTCAAAATCTGTCTTTGTTTTGGAAGGCTTCTCTAAATCAAGACTTTTTAAGCGATGTTTATGTGTGTTCTGTTTTCTCTTCGCCTCATCATGGCTTACAGCCTTAAGACTAAATTCTTTTGTTTCAATACTAGTACATGTTGCACTCTCACCACAAGCTTGATCGATAGAGATTTCTTTTAACTTTACTATGAGTTCATTAGCATATTTGGCAGCTGATTTAGAACCAACTTCAGACTCATCACAAGAAATGGTTGCAATTCTAACAAGTGTAGAATTTTTTTCTTTCATATTCATTAAATCAAGAATTTTCATTAATAAGTAACTACAAAGTATTCCTTCAAAATCAAAATTTTTACAACTACATGAAATCACCATACTCGTTGGGTTTGCAATGTTCTTTCGCTTCTCTACTACTGCTTTAACTTTATATAGATGGAGCATTCTTTTTTGGCTTAATACCGTCATTTTCATCCTTGAACTTGTCAAAATTTGACAATTCTCTCCTTGAATTGTCAATTGAGACAATTGTACCCTTTAATTTGACAAATTGAGGTCAATGTCACCCTTCTCCCTAACGGTCCCTAACGGTTCTCTTAACTCCGTTGACATGGCTTTTTCTTTTCCTACATGAAATGCCATGTCACTATTCGTGGGACCCACTTGAGGGCTACATTTTTTTTCCCTTTCTTCTTTCCTTTCCTTCTTTCCTCTTGGTTTTCTCTCTCCCCTGTTAGATAATTTTGAATGTTTGGACGTTGAAAAGAAAGTTGGATTGAAAAACCATGGTTATTCAATTAAGTAATCCTTGAAAAATATAATTTCTTAGAATATAGTGTTTCACTGAAGGAACGTGACTTTTGGTCATTTACATAAACCAACTTTCTATACAAGTCTTATTCACTTTTCTGTTTTAGAGTGTTAAGGACTTTGTTGTATCCTAGAGGTATTTTAATAATGGAGAACGACTCAATATCTGGGGTGAAAGTTCATTTTCAAAATCAAGATGTGATCAAACTTGATCGATTCAATGGGACGAATTATCCAAGATGGAAGGACAAGATGGTGTTCTTACTTACTACATTGAAAATCCATTATGTTCTTGATCCAAATTTGCCGCCATTACCAGAAACTTCAACTTCTGGAACTACTTCAGACAAGACTGCTGCTGAAATAACCAAACGCCGAGAAGACGATTTCATTTGTCGTGGCTACATCTTAACCTCTCTCACCGATCAACTCTATGATCTTTTCAGACATATGCCATCTGCAAAGGAAATTTGGGCTGCAATTGAAACCACATACACAAACGAAAAGAAAGGTACCGATAAATTTCTTGCATTAAGATATTTTGAGTTTACCATCACAGAAGACAAACCCATCATGGATCAAGTTCATGAATTGAAAATTCTTGTCTCAAAATTGAGCGAACTTGAAATCAAAATTCCTGATTCACTACAAGTGGGAGCAATTTTGTCTAAACTTCCTCCATCATGGAATGGATATAGAAAAAAGATTCTGCACTCACCAGAAACTTACACCGTTGAGGAGTTTCGAACGAGGTTACATATTGAGGCAGAGAATCGTTCCAGAGATACGCTTATACTTGGTTCCAATGTGAATTTTGTTACTGAAAAGAATTCTAACAAAAAGAGGAAATTTGATAATAAGAAAAAGGATATAAAAAAACTCAAGAAGTACAAGAGTGATAAAATGTGCTTTCATTGTGGAAAGAAAGGACATTTTATTAGAGAGTGTAGGCATAGAAACAAGATGAAATCTGGTGTTGAAAATACACACAAGGCAAATCTTGTAGAACAAGATGTAGAACAAGATGTCAAGGAACTTGTTGCAATGGTGACTGCATTGGAAATTGGCATAGTAACCGAAGTTCACATGACTGCTGCAACAAAATCTCAAGACTGGTGGTTTGATTCTGGAGCAACTATACATGTTTGCAACAACAAAGGTCTTTTTAAGACTTATGAAGAATGCAAAAAACCAGAAGATATTTTGATGGGAAACTATGATGCTGCAAAAGTTCTTGGCAAAGGATCAGTAGAGTTAAATTTCACTTCAGGACAAAAATTGACTCTACTAAATGTTTTCCATGTTCCAGAAATCAGAAAAAATCTTGTTTCTGCACATCTGTTGTGCAAGAATAATTTTAGAATTGTTCTAGAATCGGATAAGGTTATACTATCCAAAAATGGTATGTTTGTTGGAAAGGGCTATTGTACTGATGGTATGTTTAAACTTAGTATCAATGAAATGAATGCTTCTTTTGTTTATACTGTTGAGAATTCTTCAATTTTGTGGCATGCTAGATTAGGGCATTTAAATTTTAATTCTTTAAAAAATATGTCCAAACATGGTTACATAGACTTTAGTAATAATGTCAATGATAAGTGTGAAATATGTATTGAAGCTAAAATGAAAAGAAGACCGTTTCCAAAAGTTGAAAGAAATTCAGAATTATTAGAAATTATACACTCTGATATTTGTGAATTAAATGGAATATTAACTAGAGGAGGAAAAAGATATTTTATTACATTCATTGACGATCATTCACGCTTCACTTATGTCTACTTGTTGAGAAATAAAAATGAAGCTTTTGATAAATTCAAGGAATATAAAGCCTTGGTGGAAAATCAAAAAGAAAGGAAGATTAAAATTCTTCGAAGTGATAGAGGTGGGGAATATTTTTCTGAATTTTTCTCAACTTATTGTGAAGAAAATGGCATAATCCATCAAAGGACAGCACCATATGCACCCCAACAAAATGGCTTAGCTGAACGAAAAAATAGAACCTTGGTTGAAATGGTTAATAGTATGCTATTAAGTGCAAAACAATCTCTTAGTCTTTGGGGAGAAGCATTGTTAACGGCATATCATATAAGTAATAGAATTAAATCAAAGAAATTACCATTGACACCATATGAGTTATGGAATAAAGGTAGAAAACCAAATTTCAACTATTTTAAAGTATGGGGGTGTGTAGCTTATTATAAAATACCTGATCCTCATATAACTAAATTAGGACCAAGAGGCATCAAGAGTATTTTTGTTGGATATGCACAAAATTCTAAGGCCTATAGATTATTTGATTTGAATTCTAATACTATAGTGGAATCTACTCATGTTGAATTTTTTGAAAATAAATTTGCTTACAATTTTGTTGATCAAAATCTTGGAAAACAAATTGGCGTTGCTCCTTTGGTTGGTGAAAAACGGAAAGATAATCATGAGTGCTTAAATCCAAGGAGAAGTCAACGAGTGAGAAAAGAAAATTATTTGCATTCAGATTATATTTCAACAAATTCAATTATTTTTCTAGTTGAAGGAGATAGAACCAAAGTTCTAAATAAAACACCAATTCTACTAAGTGTAGATGAAGACCCTAAATCTTTTAATGAAGCTATGACTTCAAGAGACACAGCATTTTGGAAAGAAGCTGTTAATGATGAAATGGACTTAATAATGTCCAATAACACATGGGTTTTGGTTGACTTACCCCCTGGTTCTAAACCTATTGGGTGTAAATGGGTGTTTAGAAAGAAATATAATACAAATGGCTCTATACAAACCTTTAAAGCAAGATTAGTTGCTAAAGGTTTTAAACAAAAGGAAGGCATAGATTATTTCGATACTTATGCTCCTGTGGCTCGAATAACATCCATTAGAGTACTCATTGCCCTTGCTTCTATTTATAAATTATATGTGCATCAAATGGATGTCAAAACAGCCTTTTTAAATGGTGACTTACAAGAGGAAGTATATATGAAACAACCGAAAGGTTTTATACTTCCTGGAAATGAAAAAAAGGTTTGTAAATTGATAAAGTCACTATATGGATTAAAGCAAGCTCCCAAACAATTGCATGAAAAATTCGATTCATCCATATTATCTAACGGTTTTAGACACAATGGGGCTGACAAGTGTATTTATTCAAAATTTACCAAGGATTATGGAGTTATTATATGTCTTTATGTTGATGACATGTTAATTTTTAGTAATAACATGATTGGCATAAATGAAACCAAAAAATATCTAACCTCTGTATTTAAAATGAAAGATTTAAACGAGGTTGATACTATTTTGGGAATCAAGGTTAAAACACATAGTAATGGCTATGTTCTTAATCAAAGTCATTATATTGAGAAATTGATTGACGAATTCAAACATCTCAATATAAAGGAATTTAAAACTCCATATGATTCGAGTATAAATTTGGAAGAAAATAGTCAAGTAATTGCCCAACTTGAATATGCCAGTGCCATTGGTAGCATCATGTATGCCATGCATTGTACTAGGCCTGATATAGCATTTGCTGTTTGTAAGTTGTCTAGATATACACACAAACCTGGTACAATACATTGGAAAGCTATTGGAAGAGTTCTTGGTTACCTAAAAAGGACTAAAGCATTTGGCTTGTTTTATACTAGTTAGCCTGCGGTTTTAGAAGGTTTTTCTTATGCAAGTTGGATCACTAGTGCTAATGATAATAAGTCCACTTCAGGTTGGATTTTTACGTTAGGAGGAGGTGCAATAAGTTGGGCCTCTAATAAACAATCATGTATTTCTCACTCAACAATGGAATCTGAATTCATAGCATTGGCTGCTGCCGGCAAGGAAGCTGAATGGCTAAGAAATTTGTTATTAGATATAGAGTTGTGGCCACAACCGATGCCAGCCATTTCCTTGTATTGCGATAGCGCTGCTACATTATCTAGAGCATATAGTAATATATATAATGGAAAGTCTAGACATATAAGTATAAGACATGATTACATTAGAGAATTAATTTCTAATGGGGTAATTACCATAACATATGTAAAATCTGCAAGCAATTTGGCAGATCCTTTAACAAAATCATTGCCAAGAGATTTGGTAAGTAGTACTACAATTGGGATGGGCCTTAAACCCTTGATTTTAGACACCAATAATGGTAACCTAACTTTAAATTAGTAACCTCTAATTCTAAAGTTAAATGGGTAATAACAAGTTATTGCATGTGTCCTTGAAGATGCTAGTAACACCCATTCCTTAAATATATTATAAACTAGCGTAAATTCATTGCGTAAAAAAGGAGGATAAGTTTGTACTCTTAATGGAGTTTAAATATATATATATATATATATTTAAAATGTCTATAGCAATGGGACATTAAAGAAACTCCACCTATATAAACATAAGAACTGGTGCCGATTCAACAAGAATAAGTTAGGGTCTTTCTCTTGTAAATGTTTATTACAAATAGGATAAGCACATGGCCATATCCGTGCTAAAGTAAACAACCTCTTATAGAAATATAAATGAGTATTATGTGTGGTGTATTTTCAATTCTAATATTAGGAGTTGAGGTTAAATCTGCGGACACCATCAACTTTGTTAGAATTAGAAAGTACATTTACTAATTGATGGTTAAAATCGAAAGATATCTTCTTGTATGCGTAATACTTATTTGTGTGAAAAGACTATTGTTGAAACTATTAACACCCACTCTATTGGTATATTATTTTGAAGTGGGATTATTGTCAGTAGTTTGAAACATTCAAAACTAGTGGGGGATTGTTAGATAATTTTGAATGTTTGGACATTGAAAAGAAAGTTGGATTGAAAAACCATGGTTATTCAATTAAGTAATCCTTGAAAAATATAATTTTTTAGAATATAGTGTTTCACTGAAGGAACGTGACTTTTGGTCATTTACATAAACCAACTTTCTATACAAGTCTTATTCACTTTTCTGTTTTAGAGTGTTAAGGACTTTGTTGTATCCTAGAGGTATTAAAATACCTTAAGTCAATTTCTCTCTTTCTTTTATTCTCTTGTTCTAAAATTTCTAACATCCCCGACAAGGGAATCTCATTCTGAGCATCGGGGGTGGTTTTTTCTGAAACATGTTTCACCACCGTAGCAGCCTTTTTCAGCTTGCTATCATTAGGACGAGGGTGTGAAAATTGAGAAGGCAGTTCTGGTTTAAGCATTATAGCCAAAAGCATCGAAAAGAAGAAGCAAGTTCTTTGATTTAATAGGCACGCACCTTGTCCCAGTCAAGCTTTTTGATTTAACAGACACCTTGTTTTCCTTATCTAAGCTAGGAGTACTCTTGTATGAGAGAAAAGTCTCCCTCTTGTTAAATCTTAAAGACACTTTTAAGTTTTAACTTGCTAGAACCATATGATTCCATTACATTTGGCTCTGCAACATGGCCATTGAAACTGATTGACCGCCATGCTTTCTTTACATCCTCATCTTAAAACTTATTGATTTAACCATGGCATCCTGGTGATGATTTCTCGGAGAGAAATTGCCCAACAGAAAGCACATACAAAAGTAGGGGCACAAACAAATTTTATTCAAAAAGCATGACCAAATGATCAAAAGAGTGTAAAACAGAGGATCTGAAATTAAAGACAAAAACATGGACAGAACAAGCATTCCAAAGAAACAACAACCAAAGGAAAACCCAGCAACAAAGAGGAAAAAATCTCGAGGAAAATCAAACAAAGAACAACACCAAGAAACCCATAATATAATTTTCTCGATCAAGCAATTGGCTAAGCCATATGTAAGACATCATTATGCTGGAGAAGCGGATGTTGGGTCTTACGGGAGCGGCGGTGGAGGCTTAGGGTTTCAGTGTGGCAAGAAAAAGATAGAAAGGAAAGAGAAATGAGAAATGCTTTGGATAAGTCGAGGAACAGAGGCTTAAGAAGGCCGTCGACGATGGAAAGGAGACTGAGTGAAAGAGAGAATCGGGGATAGAGAAAAGGGAAAAAAGAAGAAGAAAGGAAAGTAAGAAAAAAGATTCAAACCCTAACACAACTTCAGATGGGACCCACCAAATAATGACATGGAATGACATGTGGGAGTGAAAAATCCACGTCAGCAGACGTTATAGCTCCGTTAGAGAGAAGGGTGACATTGACCTCAATTTATCAAATTAAAGGGTGTAATTATCTTAATTGACAGTTCAGGGAGAGGATTGTCAATTTTTAATAAATTCAAGGGTAAAATTGGGTATTAAGCCATTCTTTTTTCTTTGTATTCAACAACCATAAGATACTTGAATTTCTAACTCCTATTGCAAAAGCTCTTTTATGTTGTTGTAATCCTTTCTTGAAAAGTTTCAAACTCACTTTTTTTTTTTTTTTGCAGAGTATATATGTCTAAATACTACCATAGAATTAAAAACCAAAGAAAATATATAAAGAATTGCATCACCTGACCTCCTTTTTGCGGCTAAAAAACTTAAAAGAGAGAAGACGGAGTGAACTGAAAATAGAGGAAGACGCCGTTTTTAGTCTTGCCATTTAAAGGGCCTTTTCCACGTGTAGGCCAATGTAAGGCTGTACTGGAATTCACTGGACGGTGATAGCACTGGACTGGAGGCGAACCCGAGGATGATTTGCAGGCCTTGTATCAAATTCAGATTCTACTTTCATTGGGGGTGTTCAAACCCATTAAAGAAGCGTGTTGACGAGGTCAAAAGGCCCAAAAACAGTGCTCTAATAAAACTTGAAGACTCGGGCAATATATGATAGAATAAAAATATTTTATTAATAATTGATTGGTTTAAATAGTTTAATATTTATTTTGTTAAGTAAGATTTTGAGTTTAGAGTCTTAGAAAAAATTATTATTAGGAGAATTTTATCCTTATAATGGACTAACGTGATTCGAAAGAAATTAGTTTTGAGTCAAAGATTTAAAAATATTATTGGTTTAATGAAAAAAAAAAGAATAGAAATCGTTTGTTCCATTTCAATGCCTCACTTTATGTCTGATACATCATAATAATTATTTCTTGTTTGGATTTAACAAATAAGTAAAGAAAAAAAATCATTCTTTTTTTATTTAAACTAAAATCCTACATACCCCCAATAATATCATAAACGTAAAAATTTATCCTAAAAATTAAAAAATTTTAAATTGGGATTAAACTTTTATTATAACGAGTTTTTTTTTCTCTCTCTGAAATAGTTTTAGAAATTTCTATATAAAAAAACCCTAAAACCAAATAAGAAAGAAAATATATTTTAGAATTGTGACATATATTTTAGTGTATGAGATATGCTAGAGTAGAACATTAAGATGGGACAAAATATTTCCATATGATATATATTATTATTAATATGCATTTGGTCATACTTTCGTCACGCCTGCCTATGCACCAAGTATAATCACTGTATCTGTAACAATCCTCACTCGGTCAATGCCCAGAACCAGCTGCCATCATCCCAGGCTCCACGCTTCAACCTAGTAGGCCATAAGCAATGGAGTCCATCCATGTGCTTCTGGTGCATGAAGAAGTCTTAAATGGATCTATATTTTCGTCGATGCTATAAAAGACACGCGAATGATGGTATTTCTCTCAAAAAACTCGGTGAAGTGCGAACAGTATGTGGGCAGATAAGGAACTTTCTAAGTCTAATGAGCATTTCTTTTAATTTCTTAAATAACTGAGAGAATAGAGATCTGGTCATTTGAATTTGTAATATGAACATGTTGTAGGATAATACTGAAAATAAACGGATGTGCTGTGTTTAGTTGAATTTAAAGCACTTGGGTTGGTTGGTTACTTGCTTAGATCAAAATTAAGTTATCTTGAATGCTTCAACTTTGAAAAAGTTTCCGCCGTGGCGATCACAAACTTCGGGAGTCTCAGTCTTCAAAGACTTTGACAGTGGGCTTTCTTATTAAATGTTATTGATCTGACAAAAAAAGTGCCAAGTTGAAGTCGAATCATTGCAATGACCTCTTCCCAGTTCCCACACCCTCACTCCAAGGGTTACAAGATAAGATTCCTGATCCCGTAGTAGTTGGGCAATTTGCGTATGGTTCCCATGGATGATGGATGCGTGCATGCCCCTATATTATTTTAAATCACAATGATAATGAAAGAAAGGTAAACATGGTCAGTATCGTTGACAAAGGGCTTGTTTTGGAGACCAGGCATAAGGTTCTCTTTTTGTTGCAGTAAACGTTTTCCCTTTTTTACGTGGGAAAATAAGGCAAGATCGATCTAAATGCAAGCTAATTAACGGTGACTCGGTGAGCTAGATACTTAGATTGCTATATAATTAGTACTCCCATCTATATACAAAACTCACATACTAACATGCAACTGACAAGAAACATGCATTTCTCTTCTCACTGGGTTCACCCTCCTTAGAAACTGAGAGGAATTAAAGTCATCAAAAAGAGTATCAAACAAAAGTCAGGCGGAAAGGTAAAATGTTCATGCAAAGTTTGTTGCACTAGCTCCCCTTACAAGCTTATCAGCTACTCAATTGCCCTCCAGATAACAAAATATTATTTGATACTGCTCAAAAAGTGGCAGCAGCTTCAAGCATCCTTCAAGTATTGGCTGCCGCGTTGGCTGTTTCATCCTCCTAATTCTGATCAAGGCAGCATAAGCTAATTTGCATTATAATTTAGTATCATACAACCTACACAAAAAACAAACAGAGGGGTTAATCATACAACTTACACAAAAATCAGAGGGATGATGGATAACTCTCATCATCCTATGATAGGCTGAGTCTATAAAGTCACTGTACAAGTCATCAGGCAAAAAGTCGAGGGCATGCGTTGAGTAGTGGATATGCTTTTGTTTCATTTCAGTTGATATTCATAACTAATGAAAGAATTTCCAAGTAGAATATTAAGTAGAATGACCTCCTCCGAGGGACTCCCAACTTCAAGGGCTACAAGTCAATTAGAAAAGAAAAAAGGGACTTGCCATGATCCCTACGTCTTGCGCACTTGGCCGTAACCCAATAAAATTTCTTGTGATCCACAGTGAGAACAGTAACCGTGGTCACAATCTTTGACAAATTGAGTTAATTAGGATCAAATGATCCATCTGCGCTGATAAAAGATTCCCAGGTGGCAGCAGCCAGCCGTTTCTCTTTGTTGGAGACTTGGAGTAAACATTTTCTTTTTCTACGCGGAAAGAAAAGAGGCGAGAACCAAATGCAACGTAATGATTAGTCATTTTAGACACTTTGAACCAAAAAATGGGCAAGAACTAATCCAGTAATCCTTCATTCCCGTCCTTCTCACTCTCCCTCACTACTCCCCTCCCCTCCCCCCTTGAACCAAACTGAGGGATCAGATTGCTATAAGTACCCCCAGAAATATACTACATTTCACATACTCGACCATGCAACTAAAAAGAAACATGAATTTCTCATCCCACCTGCATCTTTTATTATTAGCTTTTCTTCTATTTTCCAAATACGTATGGCTTTTTGTGGAGTCTGTCCCTCGAAGCATCGTCACTGACAAGGAGGCCTTGATCTCATTCAAGTCTCAAATGAGCCTGGAGCCCCCAAACCCCCTTTCTAATTGGGACCAAAACTCACCCCCCTGCAATTGGACGGGAGTCCTCTGCAACAGACATGGCCACAGGGTGATTGCTCTGAATCTTTCTGGGTTTGGACTTGTAGGCTCTATAAGCCCTCAGATTGGCAACCTTTCATTCCTTCGCTCTCTTGAACTCCAAAACAATCAACTACGAGGTGCTCTTCCATATCAGATTGGTGATCTTCTTCGCCTGAGAGTTCTAAACTTGAGCTCCAACATCTTAGAAGGTGCACTACCACCAAACCTGAGCAAGCTGATAGAGCTCAGAGTACTTGACTTGATGACGAATAAGATTGCAGGGACACTGTCGGAAGAGCTCATGCACCTCACGAAGCTCCAAGTTTTAAACCTGGGACGAAATCTTATCTCAGGTGTAATTCCACCATCAATAGCAAACCTTTCTTCTCTCACCAGATTAAATCTAGGAACAAATACTCTTGGTGGAGAGATACCCGGTGAATTGAGTCGTCTTCCGAATCTGAAGTATCTTGATCTCACCATTAACAACCTCACTGGCACTGTTCCTTCGTCCATTTACAACAAGTCTTCCCTTGTTCAATTAGCCTTGGCATCAAATAATCTCTGGGGCAAATTTCCCGCTGATGTTGGACACACACTCCCAAATCTTTTGATTTGGAATATGTGTGTCAACAAATTCAGTGGAACAATTCCAGGATCTTTACACAATCTCACCAACATCCGGATCATACGAATGGCAGCTAATCGTCTTGAAGGAACAGTACCGCCAGGTCTAGGAAATCTTCCATTCCTAGAAATGTACAACATTGGGAAAAATAAAATTGTTAGCAGGGATAATGGTGGTCTTGGATTCATCACTTCTTTGACAAATAGTTCTCGTCTTAAATTTTTGGCCTTTGATGATAATCTTTTGGAGGGTGCAATTCCAGACTCCATTGGAAATCTTTCCAAGGTGCTTTCAAACTTATACATGGGAGATAATCATATTTATGGCAATATACCATCTTCGATTAGCCATCTTAGAGGCTTGACTCTGCTTAACATGAGCTACAATTCAATCTCTGGTGAAATCCCACCTGAGATAGGTGAATTGGAGGAGCTACAAATGTTGGGTTTGGCTGGAAATCAGATATCTGGGAGTATTCCAAGCTCTCTTGGCAATCTTGGTAAATTAAACCAATTTGATTTATCAGGAAATGAATTGGTGGGTGAAATTCCTTCAGCTTTTAAGAATTTTCGGAATTTGCTTTCTTTAGATTTGTCCAACAATATGCTCAATGGAAGCATTCCTGGAGAAATTCTCAATCTTCCTAGTTTGACCACTATCTTGAATCTTTCTAGGAATTTTCTCAGAGGACATCTGTCTCAAGAGATTGGGCGGTTACAAAGTATTGTTACAATTGACCTGTCTAACAACCATTTGTCTGGAAATATTCCCAGTACAATTGGAAGTTGTAACAGTTTGGAGAAGTTGTACATGGCTAAGAATATGCTATCAGGTAAAATTCCGACTACCCTAGGAGAAGTCAAAGGCTTGGAAACTTTAGATCTCTCAGCAAACCATCTTTCGGGCCCCATTCCTGCAGATCTTCAAAAACTACGTGCTCTCAAGTCCTTAAACCTTTCTTTCAACGACCTAGAAGGGACAATTCCAACCGCTGGCGTTTTTAGCAATCTTTCTAACGTCCATGTGGAAGGAAACCCAAAGCTTTGCTTTAGCTTGGTATGCAAGGACACCCAGAGCCATGGAAGATTAGTCAAAGTTTTTATCAGTATCACTGTAATTATAACTTTAGCAGCGTGCGCTAGCATCGGCTTATCAGTCTACATGAAGAAAGGTAAGGTAAAAATCGCAGGAACTTCCAAATTGCTCAAGGATCAGCATCGGCCAATCTCTTACGATGAGATTCGCAGAGCAACTGATAATTTCAACTGTGAAAATTTAATTGGAAGTGGGAGCTTTGGTGCAGTTTATAAAGGATGTCTTGGAGAAGGTGTTCAGGTTGCAGTCAAAGTTCTGGATATAGAAAGGACAGGATCTTGGAAGAGTTTTCTAGCAGAATGTGAAGCTCTGAGAAATGTGAGGCACCGCAATCTTGTCAAACTAATCACATCATGCTCAAGCTTGGACTTTCGAAACAAGGAATTTCTAGCCTTAGTGTACGAGTTCCTTGTTAATGGGAGCCTTGAAGACTGGATCAAGGGCAAGAGAAGGAACACTGATGGAGATGGCTTGAACATTATGGAAAGATTAAATGTGGCCATTGATATTGCTAGTGCATTGGATTACCTGCACTATGACTGTGAAGTTCCTGTAGTACATTGTGATTTAAAGCCCAGCAACATTCTTTTGGATGAAGACATGACTGCCAAAGTAGGAGATTTTGGGTTAGCCAGGTTACTTATGGAGAGATCAGAGGCTGATCAACATTCTCTTGGCACCACAAATGTCCTAAAAGGTTCCATAGGTTACATACCACCAGGTTTGTCCATGAGTAAATTCTTCTGCTGTCTTTTCATATGCACTAAATTTCCAGAAAACTTGTTAGCCTCATATAAATTTAATATTGCAAATATTGTCAATGGGTTATATATGCTGCAGAGTATGGACTCGGGAAGAAGCCATCAAAAGCGGGAGATGTATACAGCTATGGAGTGATGTTGCTGGAGTTGTTTATTGGGAAGAGTCCAACTCATGAGAGCTTTGTGGAAGAACTAAATCTGATTAAGTTGGTGCAGTCAGCCTTTCCCTCCGGCGTGCTACAAATTTTGGATCCCGAACTGCTGCCGTTAATGAAAACTTCGCAGGATGATAGCCAATCCACAAGAAAACTTGCAACACAGCTTGATTGCTTGACCACAATCTTTGGAGTAGGACTATCTTGCACCTCGTCTTCTCCTGATGGACGGATCAGCATCAGAGATGCACTTCGCCAGCTCAAAATTGCCAAAGACACTCTCAACAACCGTTCACCTCTTAAGAAAGCAAAGCATGCATCATGATGTACTACTATATTAATTAGATACTGTTCTGTATATATAATCATAAACCATATATATACATATATTTTTATATATATATAATCATACACTATATAGACAGACTAAACCAAGCTATCGAAATCCTGTCTCCGTCTTTGGGCTGCAAAAGTATGTCAAGATTTGTTCTTGTCCTATCCTAATCTTATCCGTCCGAGGGCTTAGATCAAGTATTTAAAAGATATCAATGTATTGTATGTTTATGTATTCTGAATTTCAATCATGTATGGCAAATATCATAAATTTACTATATTTAGTTTGAATATATAAACGCAGATACCATTACCACATGGCATAACTTAGGTCTTTTTCCTTAGTTCCTTTTCATCTTAATACCCATTAAAATTTTGTCAAATGTTCATTCATACCACTAACTAGTTAATCTTTTTTTAGCACCGCTAACTTTTTTTTTTGTATTGTCTTTTTTTTTTAATTCCTCTTGTGCCTCTTTTTTTTTTTTTTCTAAAGTCTTATCATAATATTTATTTTAAAAACTTCAATAATTTTTTCTTAAAATCCGATTGATGTTTTTACCCTTTAAAATTATCTCATGATTTTATTAAATTAGGAGGTATAATAGGTATTTACTAAATATTTATTTATTTATTTATTACAATTAAAATTTTGAAGTTACATTAATACACTTTAAAATTATCTTCTACTATTATTAATGGCCTAATATACAAATTCACCCTCAAACTTTGACTAATAGAGTAAATAAGTCATCGAATTTTTAATTTGGTCAATTGCGCATCTAAACTATCAATTTTGATCGAACCGCTAATTGGATGAAAAACACTGACTCAGCTAACAGGACTATTTGCCTCCTACCACATCATCAGATTTGCCACATGACAACCATGTAGAAATTCCATGTGTAATTAAAAATGAAAAAAAATTATTTTTAAGAAAAAAATATAATTTTTAAGAAAAAGTAAAACAGTTATGCTTAAATTTCTTTAAAAAAATTCTTTATCTCTTTCTCACATGAGCGTGCTTCTTCTTCTTCTTCTTTTTTTCATTATTTCTTCTTTTTTTCACCATGGATGAAATTTCAAGCACACAAGATCTGAAAACAGCCTTCGAATTACAAACCAAAAAGTTTATTAAATATGACGTGACTTAGACACACCGTTAAAGTTAACGAAATAACAATGTGACACCTTATGATTTGTCTATTTTTTATAAAATTAATTAAATTATTTATTTATTATTTTTACGAGGATATTAATATAATTATTAACAAACATAATAATCTTTTTAAAATAATTAAAATAAACACATTAAAAAAAATTAAACCCCATTAATCACCATTTATCCATTATCCCTCACTTTCTCTCTCCAAAACCCAGACCCTCTGCTACTTGCCGACATTTTTCCTGAAATAAAAAGACCTGGCAGAGTTCAATGGAAACAACCGACAACATAAACAATGAGTCAGAAACAGAAGAACAACAACCATCCATATGAATTAATAGCCAGTAATTTAATCAATCCATTTTCTTTCGCTTCTTTCCTTTTTCTCTGGTTTTTCTTTCCTCAACTTGTTTTCTTTTTGGCTTATTAAAACAATCTCAGTAGCCATGAAACCGAAGCTTTCATCAACGGGGGAAAGCAAAAGCTCTAGTATCTCAAAAAACACTAGCAAGAATTATACATAATCAAGATGAAAACTATAAAATTATGACCTAGAGAGCAAAGGCAAAAAACCCAAAAGGCAAACTCAAATCGAGGCTTTTCTTTTCTTTTCTTTTTCTTTTCAAAATCCACAAAACCCATTAGTAAAGGTAAGCTTAGAACAATGACTTTTGTTATCTATGCCCAAAGTTACATTCACCAGTGGCAACAAAAGGGGTGAGGGTGGAGGATGAGTTCAATAGTGATGGTTGAGGGACGAGTTCAACATTGATGACAGAGAAGATGTCGTTTAAAGTGGTGGTGAAGGAAGGGGATTCTAGGGTTTTGGTATGGTTTAGGTTTATAGGTTTTTGGCCTCCTTTAGGGCTTGTTTGGTTCAAAGGGGAGGAGGGGTGAGGGAAGGGAGGGGAGGGGAGAATTTTAAGGGAGGATGGTCCTTTTTTCCTATTTGGTTGGAAAATGAGTTAAGAGAAGTTTACTGTATATTTTTATCAAATTATCCTCATATGTAAAATCTTTATTATTATCATTATTAATATTAATATATTTTTTCTATATTGTCATGCCATGTAAAAAATAATCTTTGGCAAATAATCTTTATTAATTATTATTATTCTTGGTTTAAAAAATATAAAATATAAATCAAATATGAATTAAAATAAATAAAATTTAAAAAAATATAGGTGGTGAATATTAAGAAAAAGACGAAACAAAAAAACTAATAAAAATTTACAGACCATATATAATTAAATAATTAAATAAAACAATCAAAATTAAAACATGAAAATGAAAAAAATTGAATAAAAAGAAAAATTAAATAAACATTATGAAATTATTTGGTAAAATATATAATTTTAAAAAATAAAAAAAGGAATGAAACAAAAAGGGGAATTTGAGAGAGAAAAAAAAAAGAGAGATAAATTATATAATTAATATATGTTGAAATTATCAATAATAGTGAATAGGCAAATTTATCAAAAAATTGCCACTCCCCCAAAAGACCCCAATTTGGGGGATGGAATATGAGGGGTTAGGAGGAGTTTTATCCTCCTCCCCTTACCGCTCCTCCTCCTCCATTCATCCCAACCAAACAAAACAAGCTCCCCCTAACTCCTCCTAACTCTCCCTAAATACCCCAACCAAACAAGGGGTTAGGGTTTTGGTGGAAGAAAGGAAGTTTGGAGAGAAGAAGAAAAGAGAAAGTACATTGGAGGAGCAGAAAAGATCGATGACGGAGGAGAAAGGAAAATTATTATTTTTGTAATCATTTAATTAACTATTTTTAATTTTTTTCCTAGAAGCTATTTTAATTAAAAAATTAAATTAATTATATATATATATATATATATATATATCAAACGGTTAGAAATTATTGCTTATATTTAATACCACATGTAAAAAATCTAAGAGATTAACGCGCCTTTTATTATTTGTGAGTCACACCCCATTTTCTATCAACTTTAGATCTTAATTTTTAAAATTAAAATATTTAAACCTTAAATGAGCAGCATTGCAAGCGTTTAGATTTAAATTGAATATTCACTCCATTACCCAAGTAAACCACAATCACGTAGAAATTAAGGTCGAAAGGCTCAAAAAAGAATGCTTTTTTTTTTGGGTACATAAAATGCCGATACTGAGTTGCATTTTCATAATAGGGTCTCCCTTCGAGTCACTTTCCAGTAAGGAAAAAAGAAAAAAAGGAATGCCCTAATAAAACTTGAAGCCTCGAGCTACACATAATATGCACATTTGCTTATATACTTACTGAAGTTAACCACCAAGCATATTCTATAACATCTATAATATTTATAACATGACATAATAGTATAACATTACATAATGGTTATCTTTTATGGAATCCTAAGAGAGATATCATATAGGAGAGAGAGTTTTTTTACTTTTTTAGAAAAATTTAATACATTATTATTATTATTTCTCTTTAATTAAAAGTTATCCTCTACCGTTACATTTTTATTATTTTAAGAGAAATTTAAACATTTTAACCACTTTTTTGTGGGATTTTGATTGTAAATTTCTTAATTGTTTTAATATTTATAATTTCTTTTTTACAAAATACTTTTAGTAATTTTAAATATTACTAGTTTTTTTAGATTTAATGTTTATAGTAATTTCAAATGTTATTGGTTTATATTCTTCAAAAAAATTTAGGAATTTAAATATTAAATTATATTAAAGGAATGTGTTATGTAGGGTATAGGTAGTGCCATGTAGAATAAGAGGAGAGAGAAAAATAATTATAAGTAATTTTAAAATTATTTTTATATTTTAAGTGTATTAAATATTTTGTGTAAGCTATTTATTATATTTGTGGTATGGAGAGAGAAAAATGATTATATTTAGTTTGAAAATAGATTTTTTTTAAAAAAAATTCTTTATATTGGTGTGTTATTAATTGGAAAATGCTTTAAATTATTATAAATATTGAATTTCACCAAGAAATTACAATACATTTAATCTATAATTTTTCGTTTTTCACAAATTTTCTTTTTAAAAATTTATTGCTTTTATATCATGTTTAAATTTTTTACCTCAAATGTTTGTTGAATTTATCATAATCTATACATCTATACATAATATTATTTCTATCCCCAAAAAGCTTTTTTGAAGCTATCCACATCATCATTGTTTTAATTTTAATTTTTATTTGTAAATTAGACTTTAAGACATTAAGACACATTAATTATACCAAGTCAACCCACCCATTAGGAAAAATTAAAAACCACCAAAAAAAAAAAACGATATGACCCACCCCCCCACCCCCACCCCCACCCCCACCCCCACCCCCTCTCTCTCTCTCTCTCTCGACGTTTGCACTCTCTCTTGCCCTTTCCTTTCTCTTATGCTTCTTTTCTCTTCTACTTTATCATCAACTTCCATGGATTGAAGAGGAAATCTTGCCCTTGCTTTCAATTGGAAACCGAATATTGTAGCCACTGTATCTGCTTCTCGCAGGTAAGCAATCTCTCTCTCTTTCTCCCCCATTTACTCTTAGTTTCGGCTTCTGATATTTGTGAGTAATTGACTCTCAGAGGGACAGAGACGAGAAACAGAGAGGAAAAGAAGAAGTGAGGCTAAGAAGGAATCCCGGGTAGTTTTTTGTTCTTAACTTTACTTTATATTTTTTCCTTCTTTTGGGTATAGAGATAGTTTTATTTGTTTTTAAATTTCTTCCTTTTTGCATCCCTTCCTCCCAAGCCACTTGACGTTTGTCTTCCTCGCCTTAGGTCCCCTCTAAATTCTTCATTGGGAGCAAGGTAATTTTAATGCTAACTGCTGCTCATTTTATTGCCTTTAATTTAATTTTGTCTTTGTTCCTATTTGTTGATTGTTTAAGTTTCATTTTTGGTGATTATTCTTACAAGTACGAGAATTGGATTTGAAGTTTAAAACATAAACTTTTAGGTATTTATTATTTCAGATTATATTCTCTATTACTTATTAAAAGATTATTGGTTGTTTCCCAATGCATTTTTTATGAATGCTTTGGATCGATGATATAGGTTGTAATTATGCTTAATATCTTCATTTAAAAAGTGAATATAGTTACTTTATTGTTAAATTGTTTTCTAATCTTAATTCTATATAGTATAGAAAATGGACAACACTAAAATAACTGACATGATAAATTAGAAGGCATGCTAAACTTTGAACCTTTACTTTATTTTTATTAGCTTATAACAAGCAAGGGGTGATGCAGGTTGTTCAGTTTCATGCGTGTATAATAAAGAAGGTCATCGTCGACAAGCATAAAGAGTGGAGAGTTCAATCATTCTTTTTAACTAATTATTAATTATTCTATCTGATAACAAATAAGAAATGTCATTTACTTGATTTGTTTTCTTACAGGTGGTTGATGAATGTACTTGTTGATGAAGGGTAGTTTCTCTCTATGCTTCTAAAGATCATGACTGCCAACAAAATCATGGAAATTGGAGTTTTTACAGGTTATTCCCTCCTTACTATTGCTCTTGCATTGCCTGAGGATGACAAGGTCAACTTTTATTTATGTTTCTTAAATCTTAGTTCATTTGTTTACACTATTTTTTTTTCTATTTCTTACTTATTATTTACTGTTATAGATTATTTTTAAGCTACAGTACATTATATATTCTGTTTGACAGATATTAGCAATTGATCCTTATAAAGAAGCATATGAGGTTCGATTACCATTTATTAAGAAAGCTGGAATTGAGTGCAAGATTAACATCATTCACTCATATGCCGTTTTAATCTCTATCTTTATTATTGAAAATATTCTTAAATTTCATTTAATTAAATTTCAATTCTATGTTAAGATATGAAAATTTGAATGAGAATATTATCAATATATTCAAATTTCTTTGAAACTAATTACTCATAGCTTCATAATAATTTTCTTTTAAAGAATCTGTACAATATTAAGACCCATTGAACTATCGACTATTTTATAAGTTTATGAAATATTTATTTTTTAACATAAGAAAATAATCTCTATAAGATTACCTGCAGCGTGAGCACGGGCATCAATACTTGTAATAATAATAATTATAGTAGAGGAATATGTTATGTAGGCCATAGGTAATGCCATGTAGGATAAGAGGAGATAGAAAAATAATTATAAGTAATTTTAAAATGATTTTTATATTTTAAGTATATTAAATATTTTGTGTAAGCTATTTATTGTATTTGTGGAATGGAGAGAGAAAAATAATTATATTTAGTTTGAAAATAGATTTTATTGTTTTTTTAACAAAAATTTCTTTATATTGGTATGTTATTAATTGGAATGCTTTAAATTATTATAAATATTGAACTTCACAAGAAATTACAATACATTTAACCTATAATTTTTCATTTTTTCACAAATTTTCTTTTTAAAAATTTATTGCTTTTATATTATGTTTAAATTTTTTACCTCAAATGTTTGTTGAATTTATCATACATACATTTAAATTTCTTATATGAAATAATCCAATTTCATATGTTATATTATGTTCATTTTTTAATCTTCCATCAGTCGACATTGTTTGAGTTTCCTCTTACTATTACTATTATATGCATAATAAAAAAGAAATCAATACTATTTCATCTATTGTATTATGTTTATTTTTGTAACTCGAACTGAAGCGAATTTACTTTAACAATTGTTACTCCATGTATAATAAAAAAATAAATTAATCCCGAAGCTATGCGAGGGGTTCTCCTCTAGTTATATATTAAATTCATGAATCTACATGTATTTTTATTACACCTTTTATTAACTTTTTTTCGTGTAATATTTTTTATGAAACTTTTTTCATTTAATTTAATGAATTATTAAATTTATTATATATGCCTTTTAAACATTTATAATTGCTAAAAAATAATGAGGGTGCCTTAAAATGATATAAAAAAATAGAGAGAAATAAGATTTGAAAAGATCCTATAAAAACTTAAATCTTTTTATTTTTTTCTCTCAAATTTTTAGGTTTTCTCTCTTTTTATTTTTTTAAAACTATTTTTTTATTATTCTTTATCTCATCACTTGATTTTTCTTTTTTTTATATTATGATGATTTTTTTAAATATTTTTACTTTTTCTTTTATTTTTTTTAAATGCATAGCTCCCTGACAAAGTAAGAGTTGAAGATCTAATAATTGTAACAATTGACTGGTCGTCACTCAGTCTATGCCCAGAGCCAGCTGCCATCCTCCCACGCTTCGACCTCTAGGTCATAAACATAGTTATTAATATTGTACGATATGAGATCCATATCATACGATACGATATGATACAGAGACAAAACGATGCAGATCGATGTATAGAATCGGTTTTAATTTAGAATCGCAGGTAAATCGGTTGATACATTTGTATATCTAGCATATCTTACAATACACTCAGATACGATATAATACATGTTATTAGATTGAAATCCAAAATGAAAGTGGGCCTTTATCCTTTCCAATGCCCAATTGTTATAAAACCCATTTGGTTTAAGTTATTTCTTTCATATGGGCTTTTATTTTATCTTTTATTTTATTTTTTGGTTAAATTTAAGTTTTATCTTTCACAATTTAAACTAAAAATATGATTTAAAAAAGAAAAATAAATTCAAACCATTTGCTCTTTTGTGGCGTGGTTATAACCTTTCATCTTCTTCTTTCTTTTTTTTTTTCATTTTCTATTACTCTTTCTTTATCTTTTTATTTGCTCTTTCTTGTTTCCTCTTATTTCTTAAAAATTTATAAATCTGGTTCCATAAGTGTTTTGATTATTAACACGTGCAAAGCTTTGTTTATTGTTAAATAATGTATATAATATTATTATATTTTTATCATATGTAACGTAACTTTTATACAAATAACTTGTACATATGAATATGTAAACATAAAATGTATACATAGTTGTGAATATCTACAAATATAAATTCTTCTCTTTTTTTTTCTTCAAAGGAATATAAATCCTTTCTTAATCATAGTTTTATTATGATATTTTATTAACTATTATGCTTTCCTATTTTTAAATATTTATTCAATTCTATTAATAAATATATTTTTAATTAATTAGTTAAATTTATATATATACAAATATAATTTATAATTAATTTAATATTTTTACCATATCTTACGATATGATATTCGATACTAAAAAATAAAATCAAGACGTATCTCGATTTAAAAACTATGACCATAAACAATGTATTCCCATGTGGTGTGCTTCCGTGCTTGAAGAAACTCTCGCAAAAGACTCGTGATGGATTCAACAATATTTCGCTCTCGTTGATGCTAAAAGACTCGTGGATGGTTTTTCTCTCAAAAAAACTGGGTGAACGGCACGTGGGAAGATAAGGAATTATCCAATTCTAATGAGCATTTCTTTTTCATTTCCCTAAAACGGCCTAAACAGCTGAGAGAATAGAAATTTGATCATGTGAAATGGAAATGTGAATTTGTTGTGGGAAATAAATAAAACGGATGTGCTGTGCTTGGCTGATTGGTCAGTTCTATTAGGCTGTGTCGACCTATTTTATGCACTTGGGTTGGTTTGGTTGGTTAGAGAAGTAAGTACTCTATTGAATGCTTCAACTTTGGAAAATTTTGTGGTGATCATAAAACTTTGAGAAAGTTTTCAAAGAGTGGAATTTCCTATTACTGGTAACTTACGAAAGAATTAGCAAGTTGAATATTCGCTTGCTGTGAACTCCCCAACCAAGTCCACAGGGGGTACAAGTCATAAAACACGCCTTGGTTGATATCTTTGACAAATTACTTAGCAATAAAATGATCATTTATGTGGTGATAAGATTCCCAGGCAGCAGGTTCTCTTTGTTGGAAGTAAACATTTTCTTTATCTAGGTGGGAAAAAAGGGGCAAGAAGGCAAGAGCTAAATTAACGCAAGCTTATAACTATGAGTTAGATAACAATCTAACTACTCCCACCTATATGTTCAACTCACATACTCGCTCATGCAACTGAAAAGAAACATGAATTTCTCGTCTCACCTGCGTTTTCCCATATTAGCTTTTCTTCTATTTTCTAAATACGTATGGCTTTTTGTGGAGTCTGTCCCTCTAAGCATTGTCACAGACGAGGAGGCATTGATGTTATTCAAGTCTCAAATGAGCCTTAAGCCTTCAAACCCTCTTTCTAATTGGGACCAAAATTCATCCCCCTGCAATTGGACGGGAGTCCTCTGCAACAAACCTGGTGACAGAGTGATTGCTCTGAATCTTTCTGGGTTTGGACTTGTAGGGTCTATAAGCCCTCACATTGGCAACCTTTCATTCCTTCGTTCCCTCGAACTCCAAAACAATCAACTACGAGGTGCACTTCCATATCAAATTAGTGATCTTTTCCGCTTGAGAGTTCTAAACTTGAGCTTCAACATCTTAGAAGGTGCACTACCACCAAGTATGAGCAAGTTGACTGAGCTCAGAGTGCTTGACTTGATGACAAATAAGATCACAGGGATAGTACCTGGAGAACTCACCAACCTCGCAAAGCTCCAAGTTTTGAACTTGGGACGAAATCTTCTCTCAGGTACAATTCCACCGTCAATAGCAAATCTTTCGTCTCTCACCAGTTTAAATCTTGGCACAAATACTCTTGGCGGCGAGATACCTGGTGAATTGAGTCGTCTTTCGAATCTGAAGCATCTTGATCTCACAATTAACAACCTGACTGGCACTGTTCCTTCTTCCATTTACAACATGTCTTCCCTTGTTCAATTAGCCTTGGCTTCAAATAATCTCTGGGGTAAACTTCCCACTGATATTGGGGACACTCTCCCAAATCTTTTGAATCTAAATATCTGCTTCAACAAATTCAGTGGAACAATTCCAGGATCTTTACACAATCTCACCAATATCCAGATCATACGAATGGCATCTAACCTTTTTGAAGGAACGGTGCCCCCAGGTATAGGAAATCTTCCTTTCCTAGAAATGTACAACATCGGGTTCAATAAAATCGTTAGCATGGATAATCATGATCTTGAATTCATCACTTCTTTGACAAATAGTTCTCGTCTTAAATTTCTCGCCTTTGACGGTAATCTTTTGGAGGGTGCAATTCCAGAATCCATTGGCAATCTTTCCAAGGCGCTCTTAAAATTATACATGGGAGGTAATCGTATTTATGGCAGCATACCATCCTCGGTTAGCCATCTTAAAGGCTTGACTCTGCTCAATGTGAGCTACAATTCAATCTCGGGGGAAATCCCACCTGAGATAGGTGAACTGGAGGAGCTACAAGAGTTGGTTTTGGCTGGAAATCAGATATCTGGGAGTATTCCAAGCTCCCTTGGCAATCTTAGAAAGTTAAACCTTATTGATATATCAGGCAACCAATTGGTAGGTGAAATTCCTTCTGCTTTTAAGAACTTTCGGAATTTGCTTTCCTTAGATTTGTCCAATAATATGCTCAATGGAAGCATTCCTGGAGAAATTCTCAATCTCCCTAGTTTGAGCACCCTTTTGAATCTTTCTAGGAATTTCTTAAGAGGACCTTTACCTCAAGAGATTGGGCAGTTAGAAAGTATTGTTACCATTGACCTGTCTAACAACCGTTTGTCTGGCAATATTACCAGTACAATTGGAAGTTGTAACAGTTTGGAGAAGTTGTACATGGCTCAGAATATGCTATCAGGCACCATTCCAACTAGTCTAGGAGAAGTCAAAGGCTTGGAAACTTTAGATCTCTCTTCAAACCAACTTTCAGGTCCCATTCCTGCAGATCTTCAAGAACTAAATGCTCTCAAGACCTTGAACCTTTCTTTTAACGACCTAGAAGGGACAATTCCTACTGCCGGTGTTTTTATCAATCTTTCAAACGTCCATTTGGAAGGAAACCCAAAGCTTTGCTTGAGCTTGGATTGTAAGGACACTCAGCCGTGGAAGATTAGTCAAAGTTTATATCAGTATATCTGTAATTATAACTTTAGTTGTGTCCTTTAGTATCGGCTTATTAGTCTACATGAAGAGAGGCAAGGTAAAAGTCGCAGCAACTTCTGAATCGCTCAAGGAGCAGCATCAGCTAATCTCTTATGATGAGATTCGTAGAGCAACTGATAATTTCAATCCTGAAAGTTTGATTGGAAGTGGGAGCTTTGGTTCTGTTTATAAAGGATGTCTCAGAGAAGGTGTTATGGTTGCAGTGAAAGTTCTGAACATAGAAAGGGCAGGATCTTGGAAGAGTTTTCTAGCAGAATGTGAAGCTCTGAGAAATGTGAGGCACCGCAACCTTGTGAAACTGATCACATCATGCTCAAGTTTGGACTTTCGAAACATGGAATTTCTAGCCTTAGTGTACGAGTTCCTTGTTAATGGGAGCCTTGAAGACTGGATCAAGGGCAAGAGAAGGAACACAGAAGGAGATGGCTTGAACATTATGGAAAGATTAAATGTGGCCATTGATATTGCTAGTGCGTTGGATTACCTGCACCATGACTGTGAAGTTCCAGTAGTACATTGTGATTTAAAGCCCAGCAACGTTCTTTTGGATGAAGACATGACTGCCAAAATAGGAGATTTTGGGTTAGCCAGGTTGCTCATGGAGAGAACAGAGGCTGATCAGCTTTCGCTTGGCACCACAAATGTCCTAAAAGGCTCCATAGGTTACATACCCCCAGGTCTGTGCCATAACTAAATTCTTCTGCTATCTTTTCATGTGCACTAAATTTCCCAAAAAGTTATTAATTAGCCTCTTCAAAATTTAATTAATGCGAATACTGTCAATGGGTTATGCTGCAGAGTATGGGCTCGGGAAGAAGCCATCAAAAGCGGGGGATGTATACAGCTACGGAGTGATGTTGCTGGAGTTATTTACTGGGAAGAGCCCAACTCATAAGAGCTTTGTGGCAGAACTAAATCTGATTAAGTTGGTGCAGTCAGCCTTTCCCTCCAGCGTGCTGCAAATTTTGGATCCTGAGCTGCTACCATTCATTGAAAACCCGCAGGATGATAGCCAATCCACAATAAGCCTTGCAATACAACTAGATTGCTTGACCACAATCTTTGGAGTCGGACTGTCTTGCACCTCGGCTTCTCCTGACGGACGGATCAGCATGAGAGATGCACTTCGCAAGCTCAAAACTGTCAAAGACACTCTCAACAATGGTTCACCTCCTAGGAAAACAAATCATGGATCATGATGTACTACAATAATCGATGTTTCTGTATTTATATCATAGTAGACCATATACACATGTACACCATATAGAGATCCTGTCTCCATCCTTGTGCTGCAAAAGTATGTCAAGATTTGTTCTTGTCCTATCTGTCCTAGTTTTTTCCATCAGCAAGGGCTTAGATCAAGTATTAAAATGATATATATTCAATGTATTGTATGTTTATGTATTCTGAATTTCAATTTTCTATCGGTACTACAATGTCATAAATAAGTTTATTTTGAATATAATAAAGGCTGGATAGAAATCTAAACTTAAATTAATCATTGAGAAAAAATATACTAATGACCACCACAAAAACACTTGACCACTTTTAGTAGCTGAAAATTTACTGTTACCGTAAACTTGTAAGTTGTAACGTTGCATTTGCACCGTAAAAATTGGCACGGTGAAAAAGGGACATGCTGATGCAGAAATGAATTTAGCGAAGAGAGAGGGCAGAGGCTTAAATTACCGCGCTCTGAAAATTTTGGGTCTCAGCTCTCAAGGGTTCAAAACAATTCAGAACAAAAGTGAGAGAGAGAGAGAGCGGCTGTCTTATCTTTTATGGAAAGTTTGGGAATCTTGAAAGTAAGCCCGCGATGGTTTTAATATTAGAAATTTAGAATTTAGAAGAGCCAAATCCCTAAAAATTAAAAAACTCCTCTCTTTCTTCTGTTTTCAAATTTTAAAACCCAAAAAATTAAATTCCGTAAAAACCATGGAGCCCCCCAAATCCCAAAAGCCCAACCAAAACCCACCCAAAACCTGAACACTCAAAAACTCAAAACTTAGGCAGAGGGTATCAAAAACCGCCAACCCTCCAAGTTTTCAAAACAAAACCAAAATGGCGCTTCTCATTTCAGGACCCCTTTTATTCCCCCCAACTCTCCCCTCTCTTTCTCTCACTTCTAAGCCTCCTACTCTTCCGCCTCTTCTCTCCATTTCCAAGTGCCCTTCTCCCTCCCTCTCTCCTTCTCTGCAACTGTAGAAGGGTTAGCTGTAGAGCGAGTGAGAGGGGTGTTAGACGCAATGGCGGATCAGGAGAACTGTGTGAGAGTAACAAGGGCTGCCGCCAAGAAGAGGGCAGCCGAGGCGGCCGAAATAACGAATGAAAATGTTACGAACAAGAAAAGGGTTGCTTTGGGGGAGATTTCCAACTTGTCTAATGTTGTTTCGGTTAGTAAAGCTCAGGGGAAGGAGAACCAGGTGAAGCAACCCAAAGGGAAGGTGAAGACCAAGACTAAAGTGGCAAAAGAATTGAAGGAGAAGAAAGAGGAAGATGAAAAAGCGGTGGACATTGACCCTAAATCCAATGACCCACAAATGTGTGGGCATTATGTATCAGATATCTACGAATATCTTCACCAAATGGAGGTATCTCTCTCTCACACACACATATTCTTTATTTAACATGAATCTCTTAAGGATTGAGAAATATATGTTCTGCAATAAGCAAGGTATCTTTTTCAGATTTACTCAGTTTCTCCTTTCCTAATCTGAATGATATGAAGAACCGTTTGAAAAGCTTTGGCTTTTACATTCGGTATTGCTTTGGTCTGGCCATGGTAGTTGAAACTGGGGATTTGGGGTTGAATAAGAAGTAGCTTGGCAAACGGAAATAGCAAATAGGATTTTGGGTATATTGATATTGGCTGTTGATAATCTGGATTTCTGCTCAAATCATGAAGAGCTTATATTTTTTATGACATAATTAATATTAGGTGGATCCAAAGAGAAGACCTTTGCCTGATTATATTGAGAAGGTACAGAAGGATGTTAGTGCAAATATGAGAGGGATTTTGGTGGATTGGCTGGTAGAAGTTGCAGAGGAATACAAGCTCGTTTCCGATACTTTATATATGACAATTTCCTACATCGATAGATTCCTATCTTCAAATGTTCTCAATAGGCAGAGGCTTCAGTTACTGGGTGTATCTTCAATGCTCATTGCCTCGTAAGCTTCTGCCTTCTTTGATGATTTAATGGTTTTTCTTTGAAATTATTTTAAATGTTTTACTTATGTTTTGTGTTGTTTGCTTTGGTTGTTTCAAGTAGAAAATATGAGGAAATCAATCCTCCAAATGTGGAAGATTTTTGCTATATAACGGATAATACATACAGCAAAGATGAGGTAAGAGTTTTATTTTCCTTCTATTTGCTTCTTTTTTTTTTTGTTTTTATTTTTCCATGTCTACAGTCCGTTGCTTCATTCATTAATTATAAGTTGGCTAAATGTGAAGGTGGTGAAAATGGAGGCAGATATTCTCAAGTCGTTGAAGTTTGAATTGGGCAATCCTACAATAAAAACATTTCTTAGGTAAGATGTGGCTATGAAATAGATTTGTCTTGAGGATAGGTAACAGTTAATAGCAACTGCTAAAAGGTTGATGCTTTGTTGAACTGACTTGTGTTTTGTGGTCCCTTTGATGTTTTTCAGGAGATTTACCAGAGTCTCGCAAGAGGATAACAAAGTAAGAAAAGTCCTCAATTATCTTGCTTTTGTTCTGAAGTCAAGGTTACTATTACTGTTATTGACTGTATAATTGCTGTGGTTCTCCACAGGCTTCCGGCTTGCAGCTAGAGTTCCTTGGATATTACCTTGCTGAGTTGAGTTTGTTGGACTATGCATGTGTAAAATTTTTACCATCTCTGATCGCTGCTTCTGTTATCTTTCTTTCAAGATTCATAATTCGACCAAAGAAACATCCCTGGGTAAGAGCTTGTTATCTCATTACATTTTATGGTGTTGATTTCTGCCCAAAGCCACCAATCAATCATTTATCATTTCTGTTCTGCAGAGCTCTGCCTTGCAAATATATTCAGGTTATAAAACATCTGATCTAAAAGAGTGTGTCCTTATCATACATGACTTGTATTTGAGTAGAAGAGGAGGTGCACTTCAAGCTGTTAGAGAAAAATACAAGCAACATAAGGTATTCACATGGAATACCAGTCATTGATTTTGATTATTGCTTATGTTTTCATGTTATAAAGGTTGGAATCTAAGTGAAATGATATTGATTTCTCTGGAAACAGTTCAAATGTGTGGCAACAATGCCTTCTTCTCCAGAGATTCCGGCTTCATATTTTGAAGACGTTCCAGAAGTTGATATTTCTAATGTTGAAGATGTCCAAGTGGTGGAAGTTTGATATATATGATATATTATTGGAGTAATTTCTGTCATTCAACTTCTTGGACAAGGCCTGTAAGTGGTTCAAAATGAATATTTGAATTCTAAGAGATCGATGCTTGATTTTGCTAATGGTGATTGGTTGAAGGACAAGTTATTGGTGTGGTAACTATGCATTTGATGCAAGTGGTCAAGGCTCAGATGTGTATATGTCATTGGCAGTGATACCGACTCAGGAAGTTTTTCTAATGTTAACTGATCCTTAGGATGTTAGTGATTCTTAACAACAATGTTGAATCATGTTGAGTGTGACTGATACAATGGTTCTTTGGGCTGCTTTTGGTTTTGAAAAGTCGAATGGTCAAGAGATGTTCTTTTGATTAGTTTTTCCAGCCATATGGTTGAATGATGTAAAACAATTTTTACTTTTGTTAATAAATGGATATCTTTCTCAGTAATTATTGAACATATTCATGTTCTTACCTTGTCTATAACTAAGTGGTATTTTGGTTTTGATCTAATTGATAAATTTTGTTGGACTCAACCCTGCTGCAACATTTGATGCTATTTTGAACTTGTAATTTTTCAAGGATATTGCCACATTGACACTTTTGGATTTAGATGGTGTCAAGGTGGTTATACTTGTACACTTGCACTTCATTTCGAGGCGGGTAATTAACTCATGATATATCTTAAACATAGCTTAGCTTGCAAATTAATTATCTGGCCTAGCTATTTTCCTTTTTTACATGTAACCTTCAATTCCACCCAATATCTCTTTTTGCATAGGATACTAAGAAAGATTTCTAGGTTCAATGTAAAGCTGTTTGATCTCCAAGTTGTAATGATTTGTGTTGCCACTAGATGTCGCTGGAATTGTTGCAGAAACTAGAAAGACATGGCTCTGAGTTATGCTTCTTCAGAAACAAGCTACCATCCTATACTATTAACTGCTGAACTTCCTTTTGCTGAAAGTTATCTCTGCCTGGGAATTGGTTGACCTGTGCAGCACTAGTAAAACTATTAAACAGCACTGCCATCAATTCCTATGAACAGATTAGTTCATAAGAAGAGGTTTGAACTTAGATTTTGCTTATTCACTAGAAAGTTCATGAAACAGGCATTACAGAAATTTTCATTTGATTTTACAAGAAGGATGGAGAGATTACAGCCGGAGGTCCAAGTCAAGTTTTAGCAACCCTGGTGGTGGCTTAGGTGGTTCCACATGATAACTTCCTGGCCAATTCAAAGTTGTTTCTTTTTGCATGGATCCTGTCCATGCCCCCACAATCTCTTTCTGCGAATCATTGAATCTTGCAACCACAGGCCTCCATCCTGTGTTCAGTTCGCGCCCAAGTGAATGGGGCAGAACACCTAGTGACCGGCTCGTTGGTTTATTTACAGCCAAACCAATCATTGCCATCAGCCTCTCGGACTGGTATCGTCTAACTACTTCCCTCTCCCTTTTATGGGCGTTCTGGTGGCCGCCTAATGCTTGAGAACTGCAGAATTTTCTTCTGCAGAAGTTGCAGGAGAAGATCTTGTTGGAAGCATATTTTGACGGTAAACCACTGTTTGAAGCAACATCCTCATGCCTGCCAAGAGTTAAGTTCAGCCACTCCATTGCATTGCCTCCATTGTTGCCCTTATGGTGTCCTTCATTGATCTGGTTATTAGGTGATACTTCTGCCACTCCTTTGATTTGGAAAGTCATCTCTTAACCTCTAGAAAAGCTTTAAAAGATTAGATATACCGCAGGAGCGAAGCGGGACAATTGCTGAGATGTATTGAGATGTATCTACATGTATCTGAAGGCAAATGAAGTTGCAACAGATGTTTCCCAAGTTTATCAGTAAATGGTACCATTTATCACTGGTATTGCCGGGGCACTGCTCAGGTCTTGTCAACAGTCTCTCACCCTTTTTCGCCTCTGTAAAGATAGAAGGAAAATGAAAGGAAAACTTTTTCTGTTTTTATCCTTTCATCACACATATTCCTTAGCAACTCAACAATCAATGCGGTGCAACAACTACAAGACAGTCATATCGTAATCTTATAATTTATACGAATTGCCTGCCATGATATATGTGTTACTTTTTCAAAAGATTCCAAAGCTTTGGTTATGTTTAATGATTTTTCATTGAAGCAGAAGTCCATCGAGTTGTCTGCGGTTCACACTATGCCATAACTTCTCAGCCTGCGTACTAAATTGAAATTCGTTTGATCCTTGTTGATGTTATTCAATGATTTTGTAGAACGAGATTTAGAACCACTAATAAGGTCAAATGGTCCATGGACGTGGAACATAAAGGAGCAAGGACAAGGTTTTAAGGTCTTAGATGTTCTCAACTCTCTCTCTCATTATCTTTGACGCATTTAGGTGATTTGGCGGCCAGATTACACACAAGTCCAGATAGATATTGATGTACACCTCTACTACATATATCTTCAAGTTCAAGGTTATGTTGGCCTGCCAATGAAGCACCAACTTACTTACATATCTATCTAGTCCTCTGACAAAGTTGTTCTATTTATGTCAACTCGCTAAAAATATCATCACGTAATGAGATGATGAATATTCTTTTTTCTCCTTCCATTAGGATTGTAATGTTTCGAATTGATGGATTGGAATTATTAACGCAAAGGGAAACGATATTTGCGTATGCCACATCCACGCACACAAAAGGTGGGACGGGACGATATATATTTTCAAGTTCTGTCTTTCCATAAAGGAACAATAATTCGGCACTCCCCAGAGTCGTGGTCGGCAATGCCAATGGAATATGTAGTTGTTCTCCACAAGCCAAGAGCACTTCCTTTGATTTAATTTGATGTTGTACTTTGTAGGGCAACTGGGATTGACCATAAATGTAAACGGTAATGAAAATATGAAATATAAACCCTATTGGCAATATTGTCTGTTTGTGACAGTGGACAACACTGATACGACTTATGCCTTCTGATAAAGCATGAATTGATCTGAAAATGTGAACGAAATTATATCAAATTTCCTTAGATTTAGAAGTCACTGGGACATTGAGAGAAGTACATCTGAAGTAGAAGCTACAAGTGCAGTGCCATGCATGGCCGTCCCTCATTTGCTGGTTGACTCTTGAAATTGAAGCTTCCTTGTTTGTGATGATAAAGCAGGGGTATAGACCGTATAGTGGATGAACGAGTCGGAAGATTGAAACCTGAAGCAGGGGATTGTTTTGTAGTGTGGTGTCCATCGGCGCCTTATCCTAGAGAAAAGCAATAACTTAGTGGAGATTTGGTGCAACAAAAGTGAGACAATAATATCTACACTAAAAACGGGAGGTGTTTCTAGCGAAATGGAATTCGCCTTAAGTACACCAAACAGGCAAAATAGCCAACTTAAGTTGATCGAAATGATGGGATGGTTCCCTAATGCATCCATCAATTCACTTCCAACCAAAAGCCTTTTAATTTAGTAATCCAAACACTATAATAAATAAGTGCCACCCAACTTGGGAGGGCAAAACATAACTCTGGAGTGTGGTTGGATTTTCACCTTTTTTTTTTCTTTTGGTTTAACCACACTTGTCCTAGCATTTTGGTTTAAAACTAATCAGTTTTGAGTCAGGTTAACTATTATGGGGATAAAACTCTCTCAAGTCTCAACAATAGTTTTTTTTATTTACAAAACTCGAATTCAATACCTACTTAAAGAGAATAAGTGTCAAATTATTTAAAACCAACTAATTGTTAGTGATTTTCAGGAGTTCTTTTGGTTGAACCAAGGGTATCCTAGACCTTTGACTCAAGATTAATCTCTTTCGACCTGGGTTGGTCCATTATGAGGAAAAATTTTCCCAACAATTATTTTCTCTATCCACAAAATTCAAACATGAAACCTTACTTAAAGAGAATAAATATCAAATTACTTAAACTAAAAAATTATTAACCATTTTTTTTTTTTTAAATTATACAGGATACTGGGACTCGGGGGTGGGGGATGGCAGGGGATCGCCTTGTGACCTCCTAAGCCCCTTAGCCACTACTCCAAGTGGTAGAGGTCAATTATCAACCAATTGTTAGTTGATTTTCAAGAGTTCTAACAAAATAAACAAGCAGTCTCGGGCCTTTTCTATGGTGCTGTTATTGCTAAATATAAACATTGGGCTTTCGGGCTTCTGTTTTTCTTTTGAATTTGAGCTGTGGGCCAACAAATCTGTTTCCCAAGGACTCACAGGTTTGGTTATAATTTTGTGTCGCTCAGGGAGGCCCACCACTTTGCTTTCAGCCAGATACGTGTATGGTTAGAAAGTAGAGACTGGCTCTGATTCGTCATTTGTGGATGCCGATCGGGCCCAACTGAGACAAAGCTAGAACCTTTATTCAAACCGCTCACATAATTCCTTCATATCATCCAAAAAAACTGCCTTACATTATCCTTTATTTTAACTTTTTTTTAGGTATATTCAATGGAGAATTGACCAACTTGGGGGGAATTTTGCAAGCAATAATAACAACTACTTTAATACTGCTTTCTAGTAGTATACTTACATAATTGGCGTGGTTCATTTCCCATATGTAGTGGTCGGTTGGATGGATAACAATGCTGTGAATTCTGATTCAAACAGGCAACAGCTACCTCGTCAAAAGTTTGGCCAAATTTTGTCAAAACAAATACCAGTCACGCAATGAGGAGCAAATTGAATTAATCCTTTTTTTTTTTTGTCAAAAAAAGTTTAGGTGAGGAGAGACTATCTCAATTCAAGATCAGAATATATCACAAACCTAAAAAAGAACTGATAATGATACTTACATATTACTAATCAATAAGGATTATTAACATGACTCGAACCTCAAACTCTTCAAATAAATTAAATTAATCTATTCCTTACTAATATTACTTAGCCCATTTAACAAGTAAATTTTGTTGTACTTTCAAAACTGGTAAGTGGGTAATTAACCAATGTCATGTATATATTCAAAGGTTACTGGGAAGAACCTGAATCAGCTGTTTAAGTTTGCGCATGACAAGACCATTCAGAACTTCTACTTTAAGCAAAGATTTGTTTAATGTTTATAAAGTTATCGTACCCATTAGATTAAAATAAGAGATTTGTTTATATTATATTGTTTCCCTTAGCTAGACAAGAGCTTTTGCATGTAGCTGAAGGATGAAAAAGTCAGGGGAAGAATATCATGGCTAATAGCTGGTGAGTTCAGAGTTCAGAGTTCAGACTTCAGATACAGGGAGGAAGAGAAGTAGCTATAAAGAGAAATCTGTAACCCCTAAAAGAAAAGCTATAAAGAGAAAATTGACTTCTTTTCCGAAGCAGACAAATAAAACCCAGACAAAGATAAATCACAAGAGCCAAGATCTATATATACTATGGTACTGTTTATATAAATTGGAGTGGAAACGACCCTTATTTCAGGGCCTGAAAGCGAGAATGAAGAAAAAAGCAGAATAGGGTGAAAAAGTTCTCGTAGAGCACGAAAATTTATATTCTAACGAGGAAAAGCCAAAAATTAAAGTGTTCTTCTTCGTGAGGTGTGTCCCTTGTTTGCAGGGTGTACTCAATCACACTACTTCAACTTTTTTGTTCCTTCTCTTTTTCTTACATTTCCAAACAAAGCCATTTAGCTTTCTCCCTGCTTTGTGTGTTTTTTCTGTCTCTCCAAAGTCCAACCCCTAGTCCTTCTTATTGGACCCATTATATGCATTTTTTTTTTTCATTTCTTTGAGGGGAAGTATTAGAAGATATTAGATTTCTCCTCTTTCTCGTTCCCTTTCTTTTTTCTCTTCCCCCACTAAGAAGAAAATCCAAGATTTCTCTTGGCAACAGCATGCACTTTCAACAGGCTCTGAAAGTGGGGTTGGTGCAGAAACTTATGGTTGTCGTATTGATACTCTCTCTGTTACTGTTAGTCTCCGGAGATCAGAAGGAAGAATCAATGTCTGTGGGCATGAGCGTTCATTCACCAGCTGGTGCCAATGAGAAGCAACCTCTGAAGCAGCAGCAGCAGCAGCACCAACGTCTGAGGCATTCCTTTGATGTCTTCTTTCCAAGCAAGAGAAGAGTTCCAAACGCTTCAGATCCACTCCACAACCGTTGAAGCATATATTCTCAGTTTTAGTTATGTTTGTTTCTGAAAGATTAGCTAAAATGGATGGAGCATATGTGAAAGGAAGACTTCAGAAAAGCTTCACAAAGTGGAAAACATTAAGCACTGAAATGTCGGTTTTTAGCGCATTTTGTCAAAGATGGTGGGGTTCTGTGTGGGGATATATCCTTCTTTATCCCCGTGAATTGCATTTGGATTCATGTTTTTTCAAAATTTTGTTGGAATTTTAGGACTTTGTCATCCATATTTTGTATTGTCTATACCGCAATATATGTGTAAATGAAATATATTTTTAGTAATGAAGAAAACCTGGTCTACAATTATTCGAGTGTGTGTTTCCGTTGGTTAGTTTCCAAAACCAATTGTCCTTTATGTTGTCACTTAGCTATTTTTTTCTTCTCCAAGTTTATTGCCTCTTACTCACTTTATTTCAGGACCTTACTATATAAAAAAGAGTAAGAGGGCTGCTTTTAATGGGTGATAGGTTAAGATTTAAGAGGGTTTGTGGTATCAGAGAATAATCTGATCTGTGATTCATTGCTCTAGGCCTCATAGATTTGTTCTTATCTATTTGTTTTTCACTCCTACAATCAGTTCCCGTCTCTCATTGGATTATAAAGTTGCAGATAATCCAAGTTTTCTTATTTCAGTTGATAATACTTGACAGTGTTTTTAAGTTATTTATGTTCATGATGAAGTCATCCGGCAGTTTGTTTTGTTTCGACTGTCGTCTTTGTAAAAAACAAAGAGCTCGCTCCACCATTAAGCCATAAATGGTGCTCAGTTACAATCATTGATTAGGATTTCTTTCTATGGACACAGAAGGATTATTGTTTATCACCAAAAAAAAAAAGAAGGATTATTGTTCAAACTGTTGATATCTTCCGAGACCCAATTCAAAATAACTTCCAAATTATGCAAAGTCAAGCTTGGAAGCTTACAGATTTTGTTGCTTGTACTTGTAATTGGTACTTCGCATTTCAACTATAAAAAGTAACTTATAATTAATCTTCTTCTTGGTATGTAACCGAATGCAGTATGATTATGATATAGAGTTGGAGAAGGCCCGAGCTTGTGTAGAGCTTGGCTGCTTAACCTCTGTCAGTTAACTTCAGCCACTAATTAAACAAATGATACGAAGTTGATGAGATTGAGTATCTTGATTATTCAAAACAAAAAAATTAAGCCAAAACAACCGAAAAGTTACTTCGGACACAACCAGTTCATATATGTAGCAAAACGAGAGAGTAGAAACCAATGCAGTCGTACATTTTCTCTTTTTCCCATTGATATGTTATTGTTATCGCTTTATTTATCTAAATTTTGAATTTTGATGGCAGGGACGACAGGGCTATATTTATATGCAAGTAAGATAAATTATACATTCAATCTCTGATGAGAAGTTCGGAGGGGACCCTCTGCTTAAAATGGAATCGTTCCTGGAGCTGACATTACGCAAAGGCATGTAATGTATATAGATTTTTGCAGGGGGGAGAACTTTGCATCGAGAAGCAAATTTTGAGCTTTGTTGACCATTGAAAGCAGTACGGACATGGATGATAAGATGATACACTCGGGACTGGAGTCTGGACTCAGAGAAGGCAGGGGGCAAGCTTTGGAGGGATTCCAATTGGCCTAATCATTTCTACGCAGTACACAACTACACATCCTACCCCTACCCCACCAATTAACCCCCATACACTTTGCAGAATTTTAATAATCTCCAAACCAAAACCTTCTTCCTGTCTGCTGAAAGCAATGCACATTTATCAGACACTTTCTCAGAGTTAAATTTCTTTGTTTAACTTAATGGGGCTTTGCCATCTGGGTGGCATGAAACTAATAACAGCGGTCTCAGGCGTGTTACAAGTAAAAATAGTATTATATTAGCAGACATTTATTGGTTTAGGCGTTCATTACCAGTGGAAAATTACTCCTTCAGGATGGCCCGACTACTTAAGATTGGGTGCTTAAATTGGGTTCACAGGAAATTAACTTTTGAGTTCTCGGGAACTTTGCCTGTTAGAGACGAGACTGCTCAGCCCGGAATTGTGGCTTTATTTTCCAATAGGCTCTGCTGAAATTCATTAATATTTGCCATTAGTGATAAGCATTCTGATTTAAGGGAGATGATTACGCATGCCAAAGTAATTCTGTGCAACATCTTTCTCAAAAGTATATACCTAAAGAAAAATACTGCATGAAATTGAAATAGTAACATCATCATTTTTCACTTAAGGGGTTCAGGTGAAGTTTCACGACTGAGACCGGACAACGAATCCAGTAGCATTAATCTCGTATTGTGAAACACATGGTATAGTAGCTTTTTCTTTGTCTTGCTTTAGTTTTAGTAATTAGCTTTATATATCAACATAATAATTTTGGCCATATCTATATCTATATCTATCTATCTATTTATACGTACTATGATTTCTTTCCCTATTCTCTAATATTCTTCAATTGAAATTTTGAAACCTTATTATGGTGACATGTGTCCCAAAAATTGATGGTAATTTGGTTATTTTAGGTTTCATTAGGGGCAATTAATTATCCCTCTTTTTTTCGTCTTTCACTTCTTTTTTTTTTTCTTACTATTTCTTTGGTTTCTTTTTCTTTTTATTTCAAATCTTTTTTCTGTTTCCTTTATTTTTTTTCTTAACAAATAGATTAACAGTGGGGTTTTTTTTTTCAAATTCTTTTTTTTATCTTATTTTCTTATTTTATTTTATTCTATTTTTTAAAAAATAGTTGAGATGACAAATTAAAAAGAGAACAAATAATTATACATATATATATATTTGATATATAACCTCTCGGTATCTAATTACATTAGATCTCGACTAATTTAGAATAGAGGCACATCGGACCACAAGCAAAAGGAAGCTTTCATATACCTATTTTCTCCATTCATAGGTATACATACGTACATATGTGAATACCTACTATAAAAGCTATCCACATATTTTCTATTGATTCAATTGCAAAATTAAAAGCATAATACTCCTTTTGTCCTTATTTATCTGTCCAAATTAATTGTTTAACACATAGCAAGAAAAGTAGTTATGACATAAAGTTTTATACGTATTTACTTTGACTTTCTTATTTTATCTCTATCTCTATCCTTTTTTGATTCTTTCTTATTTAAGAAAATATTCATTTAAGAGAGAGATAAAGTAGTTTGGAAAGGTAATTTTAAAAAATTGTAAATTAATATTGGGATACAGATAGATAAAAAAGGAGATAAGTAAAACTTCTAGAAAGAAATAAATAGGGACAAAGAAAGTATTTTGACCAGTATCCATAAATTTTAAGATTTTTTTGGTAATTAAAAGGCAATTCATGGCTAATAATTTGAGGTGACTAGAGTATTAAAAGGTGTTTTTAAGGGTAATAGAAGAATTTTGAAGTTATTTAGTGGAGTCAAATTAATATGGGATTTCAATAAATTTAAACTTTATTGTCAATAGAGTCAAATTTGTAATATTGACAATAACAAAAAAAAAGAAGAAGAAGGGAGACCCTCTCCCTTTTAACTTTTAGGTAGCAACTTTCATACATAGTTAATATTAAGATTTGAGGTATAACTTTATTATTATTATTATTATTATTATCATTAATTTTTAAATTTAGTACTAAAAAATTATAATATTTTTAAACATATCTTAATATTTTTTATTTTAATTAAACTTTAAAAAAAATTGACCCGGGGCAAAGCCCGGGCCAATTACTAGTTAGAGCTGATATTTTAGGTTGCAATCGGCACGATTAATATAATAGCATATTTGGGCGTAAATTATAAAGTAGTCTCCCAAAATTGGTTTGGGTTTTACCGGTTAAAGAGTTGGGCCAGAAAAGGTCGACTTGAGCTTAGCCTACTCTACGGAGTAAATGCAAGGCCTAGCCTTTCTGCCTTTGGATGCTCTTTGTCCACCAGGACCACCACCATCATCCAAGCCTAATTAACTTCAACTCCTAGTCCAAATTTTGATTTGAAGCCCAATTTTCTACTCGAGCTGGGCGTGCTTTACAATTAATGAAATACATACATACATACAATAAAGATAAGAATATGAAGATGCTTTGAGAGGTGTTCTACATGTTCTTTTGTGGTTGGTTAATTGAAAATATTTTTCTTTGTTAGCCTTTTGATGTGTGTTTGTTGGGCTTTTGATGCTGTTTTGGCCCATTGATAATAAAGGAAGACAAAAAATGAAAAAGATGGAAAGAGTCAGCTCTCATATAAGGCATTCTAGTTCAAAAAAATAACAAATGAAGAAAATACAACCGCATCTCTAGCTCAAAAGAGCACACCTTCAACAAGCCATGACACTAAATGTCCGCAGCAAACTCATGATAAACCTAGAGAAGAACCATGGTCGTCAACAACCACTGTAGAGGTCCTGTCTGATCTATTTTCGAACAAAACCCCACAGAAAAGAGCTAAAACCAGGTACACTTTACAAAACATCATCAGAATAACAAAGCAAATATTTCATAGTACTCACAACTATTTCTCAAATGCAGCGAGAACTCAAAAGCAAAGCGTGCCACCTTTGAAGACAAATGAGTGCTAATCCTAGACACTGCTGAATTCCCAACATAATCCATGTGCCTTTTGCCCTTGACTATGAAAAGTTGTTGCACCACTTTTGTCTTCTCTCGATATTATACAACAAACTTTCATGCTTAAGTTAAGGAAAATATATAAATATTAATTCATGTAAATATTAATCTACAGATACTCTACTTCAATGATATAATATTTTTGATCCTGTATATTGCATATTCCACTGTCTACAAACCTGTTAGCTGTTCAATCATCCAAATTCACTTACAAACATTCATATCCCATAGCGGAGCGCGGGGCCAAGCACTAGTATAATATAATGTTCTAATAAATGTTGCAATCAACCGCTACTTGGCATTTTAATTATGGTAAATGGTTACCTAAACCCATTTTCAAATTAAAATATCATATGATAAAAAAAACTACTTTTTAATATATTTTACAATGAGTAGATAACTTTTTAAATTTAAAATATCTATAATTTATATTGTATATAAGTATGGAAGATTAAAATAATTAAAAAATCTCAACATCAAAGGAATAAAAAAATCGAAATCCAACGAATAATTGACAAATGAAGACAAAGGACTGCACACTTTTACGAGGGAAAACAGAAACAAGAAACAAGAAACAAGTAGTATCGTTCGAAGTTAAGGCGACGGTGGACAACAAAAGTCAAAAGGAAGGATTGGGGGAGAGAGAAAAAGAACGGGGAGAGTGGGGTAGAGGCTTTGCTGTAATTAATTGATTGATTTATTTATTTTTAAGCTAATTGATTAATTGTTGTATTAATCAGGGAAAAAAATTTATATATGATGAGAATTTGTATAATTCAAATTTTAGATGGCTTTTTTTTTTTTTTTCATTTTGTTTGTTCATCTTTTTTTTTTAAAAGTCCTAATTTGTTTGTTTTTTACCATAAATAAACAACTAATCAACTTTAATTCTCGATTTTACCAATCATTTTTCATTATTATTATCACATCATTACATAAAACTCCCAAAACATTTAAAAATACCAAGAAAAACAAATTAATTTAATCTAATTCAATCATTTTTTTAACTTTGTAAAAGTCAAATAAGGGACAAATAACTAGGAATGAAGAGAGAATTAAATATTAGTACACTATTAGAAGTCTAAAAAATGACTTTTTAAATCATCTGAATATAATTTAAACTCTAAAATAAAAAGTTAAGAAAACTTAAATATGCAATTAGGGGTGGTTCCAACAAAAATTGCCATCCTTGGGCGGTAGCTTTTAGTGTAATAAAAAATTTGATGCTTTAATATTCAGTGTCCCTGTCTGTACGTTTCTCTAATCTTAGCGTTGTTGATCCGATTTTCTATTCAGATTTCCATGGAAAACCTGTGCCATTATCTTGGTATCATATTCTTCATTTTTGTCACCACAAAGCTTTTAACTCGTAAGAAGCACAATTTACCTCCGAGTCCCTTCACTCTCCCAATCGTTGGCCACTTTCACCTCATCAAAAACCCGCTCTACCAATCTCTGGCGGCATTGTCATCAAAGTATGGCCCTGTTTTGTATCTCAAATTGGGTTGCAGGCGTGTCCTTGTTATATCCTCCCCTTCTACCGTCGAAGAATGCTTCACCAAAAACGACATAATCTTTGCAAACCGGCCTCGGACGATGGCTGGGGATATTTTAACGTATAATTATACTGCCTTCGTGTGGGCTCCTTATGGACCCCTTTGGCGGAACCTTCGCCGTCTCAGTGTTGTTGAGATTTTCTCTTCGAAAAGGGTTCAAATGTTTTCTTCGATACGCGAAGAAGAAGTTGCTCACTTTGTCAGCAACTTGTTTAAAGTCTCAACTAATGGAACCCAAGGCGTGGACTTGAAGTACTTGTTTAGTTTTCTAGCAACGAATGTCATGTTGAGGTTGGTTGCGGGAAAGCGTTGGGTTGAGGATTCAAGGGATAGGGAAGCAGAAAAGATATCCTTTCAGGAATTTAAGCAGGTTTTTTTCCCAAGCTTAGGAACCAATATATGTGATTTTTTCCCAGTTTTGAGGTGGACTGGTTTCAAAGGTATTGAAAAGAATTTCAGGGAAATGCATAGGAGGAGAGATGAATACGTTCAGAATTTAGTAGATCTAATTAGATTAAAGAAAAATAGTTACTCTGCTGATATTCCTGAGATAAAGGAGGAGGGAAAGAATTCATCTCTGATTGAAAAACTTCTGTCTCTTCAAGAAGAAGATCCTAACTTCTGTTCCAATGACGTCGTCAAGAGCATGGCAACGGTAAGTAGTAACTTGCTCACTCTCGTCCATTTTACTGTTTTCACTCTTTTTTCGGCCGGTAAAAGAAAAGAACTAGTGCTAATATGGCTTAAACCATAGACTTTTGGAACAACTTTGTGAAACAATTCCTGCTCATGCAAAAATATTATATCAATTCTGATGACGGCGTGGAGGAAATGACCAGATCAGATAGATGCAGGTGCCAGATAGTCTCCCTGCCTCTGGATAAACTGGTAAATGCAAAATAGTCAAAGCTAGTCTTTGTTGATTGTTCTGTGACCTTTATGCATGCACAAAAGGTAGGGTCTCAATCGTAATGTTTTTAATTTTAGCTAGCATTAACTTGGTTCAATGCAACAATCCAAAAACAACCTTTGAAATGAAGATTAAAATTCAGACAATATAATGATCATCAGCCTTAAGGCCTAACTATGGCCTGTTGCCAGTTCTTTATTTTACTCTCTCATTGACCAAAGAATAGTAGAATACTAATTGTATTTCCAAAATGTCATGAAAAGATTCTATTGTGTTTGAGGTTTTGAAATTATAAATAACTTAGTTTGATGCTGCGAGTATCTATATATAAATGGCAAAAAACAAAAATAACTGTATGTTTTTAACAATAAGATGCAACATGTACATCAGATAACGTTCGTCGCAGGAATTGAAACCTCGGCTGCTACGATGGAATGGGCGATGTCACTCCTTCTGAATCATCCAGAGGTGTTGCAGAAGGTGAGAGCAGAGATAATTAGCAATGTTGGACATGAACGCCTGCTAAATGACCTGGATCTTGCCAAGCTTCCCTATCTTCGTTGCGTTGTGAACGAAACACTCAGGCTATACCCTCCAACACCGACTTTGTTGCCGCATTACGCGTCTAAAGATTGCATGGTGGGTGGATATGACATACCTGAAGGCACAATGCTGTTGGTTAATGCATGGGCTATCCATAGGGATCCTACTATATGGGAGGAGCCAACCAAGTTCAAGCCTGAAAGGTTTGAGGGAACTTTCGAAGAGAAAGAAGGGAAATATCTTCCGTTTGGACTTGGCAGAGAGCTTGTCCAGGCGCTACCATGGGCACGCGGTTAGTTTTGTTGGCACCATGGAATTCAATATCCGTCGATACATCGATATATCCATCGATATATCCGTAATCGATATGGATACTGCGATATTTTGTCGGTGGTCTTCAAACCACCAGATATCCGTCGATATATTCATATATCCGCGATATATATTGCGATATTTAAAATATCCGTTAAAATGTCTAGTTTAATTTTGTAATCTGGTCCAAATGGTAAACCAATTTAAAATACTTAGGTGCTCGACTCAAATAGAAAATTGCTTGGCCTGTGGTGGAAACAAAAGGCTCAGGCCTAAGTGTCAAATTTAATCGCTTTCTTATATTGCAGGATTCACTTAAGTAAAATTCAAAGTTGATATCCTAAATACTAAAAAAGGCACTCCACACTTGGATATTTTTCTTATTATTAAAATATTAATGGGGATCTCTCTTTATTACATCGTGTATTTGACTTGTAATTACTTAATGGCAAAAACTTAGTTAATGCAACATTAAGAGTTTAACTTTCATCCACTGACGGTGGAGTTTTTTAACTCCACAAGCAGGTTAAGAGAATGACACATATCCCATTACTTAATTAACTAATTCAAAAAATATTAAAATATACCCTACAAGGACACATGTCAACCCTCTAACTCCGCTTGTGGAGTCTAAAAACTCTACTGTCAGTGGATGAGATAATAATCCCAACATTAAACTTAAATAGTAATTTAGGAAGCAGAAAAAAATATAGCACTTTATAAATTATTGTATATATTTTTTTGTTATGCTAATATTTTTACAAAAAGTTCTACACAACTCTTGAAGTTTTCTTATAAATCACCATTCTTAATCTAAGGAGCGTTGAAATTTTTAGTTTTTTTTTTTCATTCTTCACCATCATATTTGAGTGAATTTGTTTTGGGGCTTATCTTTTAGTTCATGGTCACGAATCAACAAAGTAAAAAATTATCAAGTCTTTCAAGTTTTAGATTCTCGGTCAACTAGACAAGATCAATTTGGAAATAAGGTGAGATAAGATTCATCTTTATTTAAATATTTTGAAAATTTATAATTTCATAAATAAAATTTTCTTTTTGTAAAGATAATGTTGTTTAGAGAAGCTAGAAGATCTTTTGGGGAAGCACGTGCACGAAGTTCAAGGGCAACCATGAAACCCGGTATAGATACAATTACAAAGTTGATTAATTCTCTATTTTTGCTTGAAAAATTATTATTACTACGATTCATTCAATGTAAAATATTCTTTGCTTTTTTATCTAGTTGATTGGTGGGAGTTATACGGGGAAAGTGCACCAATACTGCGTAAATTGGTTATGCAGATATTATCTCAAACTGTTTCATCTTCAGCTTGTGAAAGAAATTGGAGCACATTTGCTTTAATCCACACAAAGCAACGAAATCGATTAGTCCATAGAACTCTACAAAATCTTGTGTATTGTTACTATAAAATGAAACTACGAGTTAGAGATATGGAAGCTGCATAAGATGAGATGTCAGTGCTAGACCCATTGAATCTTCTTAATGTTACTGTTGAAATTGGTGATGAAGATGAATATCCTCTTTTTCAATGAATTAGGCCTGCACATTTAGATGGCCGTGATATGAAGCCTTATCCTGAGATCAGTAGTCATGCTCAAGAATTTGGGATTGATGTTGATAACGTGATGTCCGAAGAGGTTGGCTTAGATTCTTCATCAGATGAAACCATCGGTCCTCCACCTGGATTCGAAGGTCATTTAATGAATCAAGATGATGATGATGATGATGAGATAATTATGGTGATGATGATGATGATGGAAGAAGTGGGGAAAGGACTACAACAACATGGACTTAGGGTGGGGGTGGAGAAAGAGGTACAGAATATGCTTCAATGTATGATTTTTCATATGACAGTGATCATTATAGACCATTGAGTCCTTTTATCGGTGAGGCAACTTTTACACATGCTACACAAGATGAGGACCATGGGTCTCGCAAAGCTGGGCATGGAGCTAAAGGAAAATGGGGGAAAAAAACTATGGGTAATCTTGCTGATGATTTTGGCTCCATGAGCATAACCACAGAACAAAGTTCAGTCGGTTATAATGCACCAATGGAATCAAATTTTGGAAATTGGACTGATGATAGATATGGAGAATATAATTATGGAGCATCATATTCATCAGGTCAGTATCCGTTAGATTATTCCCATGAACAACAAATTTTTCATGATGATCAATCAGCACAACCACAGGTGAATTATGGTAACTTCCCTCACCTTGAAAATCTTTTGGTACCAAGAAACTCAATGTGGATTTAAATGAGGTTGGAAACTTTGTATTATCAGTTAAACTTTGTAATATTTGATGTTGTTGGATATAAATATGTCACAAATATGCTTGGTTGTCTTTTTTAATTATATTTCATACATTTTCGCCTATTTAAATAATTAGCAATACATTAATCACACATCTAAATATACTTTAATTAAGATATTATGACTCTAAAATATGTAAAAATATGTAAATAAACATAGGATAAAATTTCATTTCAAAATTCCAACGTTTACTATAAATATTCGTGATTTTATATCATTTTTTGACACTTTTTTGCGATATCGATATTTTTTGCGATATATCCGTCGATATATCCGTAATTTTGAGAATGCGATATCGATATGGATATTGATATCTAATTCCATGGTTGGCACTAGGTGCAGCTATACAGTGTTTTGAATGGGAAAAGGTAGGGCCAGAAAAGGTGGATATGACCCCAGTTTCTGGAATAACAACCTCAAAGGCTAGGCCATTGGAAGCTTGGTGTAGTCCACAGCCTGACTTGATTAAACTTCTCTCCCAACTTTAAAATTAGGACTGCAACTATATAACTTAGGGCTTCTAAGTGTTTGATGAGATTAATGTAACTATAAATAAGTTGAATTGGCCTTCTAGCTGAATTATAAGGTAGTGCTATATATCTAAGTGTTTGAGAATATGGTAACGATACTATAATAATTAGTAATAAGGACATCTGTATTGTCAAAAGTATATCGCTAAAGAAAATTACTTCATGAAAGAGCATCATAATTTTCACTCAAAATTCACATTTCACATGTTTGTACCAAAGTTTGAGTGAAACCAGGCAAGGCTTGTGACCAAGTAGGGGCGTGCTCCTCCACCCAACCTCCCACACCACCCATATGGCCAAACCCACCCGCGCCCGCCCCCTCCCCCACAACACCAAACCCTCACACCAAAGAAAGAGGCTACTTCTGGTTTACTGATGGTAATGTTGGGCCAGAGTAGGTGGCCGTGAGCCTTCGAAGTAGCTTCAAGGCCAAGCCTTTGGAGGTTCTTTCTCCAGTTCGGGCCTCAGTAGATGGAGGAGACGGCAGAACGGGCCCAGCTTCAACTTCTTCGCGGGCCAGTCAGGTAATTAAGTGAAAAATTATAAAAGTAAAGAAAGAGGGAAAAGAAAAAGGGAAATAAAACTATTTTCTCATTATTTCTAAAATAAAAAAACTACTTTCTTATTTTGAGTTTTTGATGAGTGTAGTATGTGGTGTTCTTGGACATTGCCACTGTTAATTTTTTTTTCCCTTTTTCACTTTGACCTCAAAATAATCAATTTGTGCTTTGATTTTCATCTTCTTTGGATGGAAAGAATAACGGCTAAATACCCAAATTGGCCCTCAAACTATACCAAAATGGACAAATTGGCTCGTAAACTTTTATTTGGGACAATTAACCCCTCAAACTTTCATTTTGGGACAATTAACCCCTCAAAGTTTATTTTCAAAGGAAATTTCTATTGAATTAAGGGCTACTTTGTCCCTAAATAATAATTTTAAGGGTTTAATTGTCCCAAAATAATAAATTTGGAGGGTTAATTGTCCCAAAATGATAGTTTAAGGGGGTAATTGTTCCAAAATAATAGTTTGAGGGGTCAATTGTCCCAAATAAAAGTTTAGGGGCCAATATGTCCAAAAAGATATAGTTTAAGGGCCAACTTGGGTATTTAGCCAAAGAATAACCGTTGAAACTTGAAACCTTTAACATAATACCTTTTGCAATTCTTGAACTAGGAAATACTATTAAGAACTAATGAAATTATCTCTTAAATCATAAGGAATACTTTTATTCTACAAATCATGGAAATGCAGGTGCCATGTAGCTAAAGAAATTATATCTTAACCTTCCTGGTCAAAGTCAAAACAATTAATTGACAATTGAATTTGCATTATTATTGCATTAAGTGACCTACTTGCAAGGCTGCCAAAGAGGATAAAACTGCATATTTGCCCGTTGAAATCTTCAACTATCAATATACAAGCTATGAAAGTTATCCCCATCCCTTCATTGCCTTCAATTGCAAAATCAAAAGCATAATTACTTGACAAGTGTCCATAAATTGTGAGGTTATTTAGGATGTGTTTGGGAGACCAGTTCAATCCGTTTGGTGGCCAAACGGGTTGAACTGGCTCCTTTGGAGCCTTAAGTGTATCTCCAGTCCGTTGGAGTTTGCCAACGTGGCAAGCACTCCAACGGATTGGAGAGCAAAAATCCAATTGGAGCTTTATGCTCCATTTGAGGTCGGTGGGGAATTATTTCCCCACCAGTCCTCATTTCCTTTTTTTTTAGCTATTAGTTAAAAGAATTTTTCATTAATTGTTATTCTTTTTGATCATTTTATGTTTTTACCACACCGTCACCGTTGTTACGCCTAACATGTATTTTTTCACTGTTGGTTTTAATCTCACCACTATAATTCTAATCTCACATGTACAGTAACTAATCTCATTATTTCAATCGCATTGGAACCAATCTCATCGCCCTCCTAAACATAGCCTTAGTAATTAAAGGATAATTCATGGGAATTATTTGTGGGGGTGATATGGTTATTAAAGTTTGTTTTTATGGGCAACGATGGGATTTTAAAATTGTGTTTAGGTTAATTTAGTAAATCAAGGCGGTTATTTGGTTAATAATGGGTAATAATGGAACTTTAATGTTGCTTTGGGGTTAATTTAGAGAATTAATTGTTGGCAATTTGCAGCTTGAAATCTTCGGTAGTAATTCAATTGGAAGTTTGGAACTCCTTCCTCTGGATAACTGGATTGCTGAGCCAATTTCATGGGCATTCTCAATTATGAATTGGCAAACAAAGTTGCCAGGAACTATTCGTTGCCAATGAATCCATTTAGCAATAATTATGCTGACCTAGGACTCGAATATGACGGCCAACGACTTTCTGTTTTGGCACCACTCTTATATATATTTGTTTTCCTCTTCTTATAGTAATTGCACTTGAGATTTTCGTAGATATGATAGACTGACTACTTTAGAATGATTAATAAGTATGCTTTTGAACTGTAGAGAGACACACTTTAAAAGGGTATCTCTTCAAAAACCACCGCAAAAATTGACATCACTTGGCGGCTGAGGTTGGAGTTGGACATAGCTATATTGAAGCAAGCAATCCCAGATTTGAGGCTTTGTAATTCAGTATGTCTCTCTGCAGTTCGGTCTGATTTTGAACTTCTTTTCTTTTTCTTTTCCCATGGACAACCTGTATCGTTACCGTGGTGTCTTATGTTAGGAACGAACCGAGCCTTGTCCACACTTCAAGGCCCATCACACCGTGACCCACATACATGGGCTAAACACCACTTGAAACCAAAAGTCTAAGCTATTGGTTTCATGGGTCCTTCATGTATATAAGTCACCTTAATATCACATCACTTTGTGATGTGGGATCCCAACTCATATATGAACATTTTAACAATCTCCCCCGTTCACTTATGAGTTACTTCGCTCCCCCGTGCGACGGCAAAGTCCCTCATGTCTAAGGAACTCCCCTGTGCGGCCAACCTACCCTCCCTGGGAAAGATGGCGAAACCAGGTCCGAGGGCTTACCAGGTCTTACCACCGCACCACTAAGCACATTGACCCCTTCAGCTAGGTCAATCCGTGCATATCGCCGCATCGATCGAGTCTCAACCGGGCTCTGATACCACTTGTTAGGAACGAACCGGGCCTTGTCCGCACTTCAAGGCCCATCACACCGTGACCCATATACATGGGCTAAACACCACTTGAAACCAAAAGCCTAAGCTATTGGTTTCATGGGTCCTTCATGTATATAAGCCACATTAATATCACATCACTTTGTGATGTGGGATCTCAACTCATATGTGAACATTTTAACATCTTATCCTTCGTGTTTGTCACGATCAAGCTTTTAACTCATAGGAAGCATAATTTGCCTCCGAGTCCCATCACTCTGCCAATCATTGGCCACTTTCATCTAATCAAAAACCCGCTCTACCAATCGTTGGAGGAGTTATTGTCAAAGTATGGCCTTGTTTTGTATCTCAAATTGGGTTGTAGGCCGATCCTTGTTTTATCTTCTCGTTCTACAGTCGAAGAATGCTTCACAAAAAATGACATAATATTCGCAAACCAGCCTCGGCCGATGGCTGGGGATATTCCAACGTATAACTACGTAAGCTTCATGTGGGCTCCTTACAGACCTCTTTGGAAAAACCTTCGCCATCTCAGCGTTGTTAAAATTCTGTCATCGAGCAGCGTTCAGAAGTTTTCTTCTATACGTATAGAAGAAGTTGCTAAATTTGTGAGTCACTTGTTTAAAATCTCAGCTAAAGCATGGAATTGAAGTACTTGTTCTCCATTCTGACTACGAATGTCATGTTGCAGGAAAGCACTGTGTTGAGGATGCTAGAGACAATGACATGGAAGCAGAAAAAATATCTTCTTCCAGGAAATTAAGAGTATCTTTTTCCCAAGTTTGGGAACCAACATATGTGATTTTTTCCCAGTTTTGAGGTGGATCGGTTTCAAAGAGAATGAAAAGAATTTGAGAGGAATGCATAATAGGAGAGATGGATACATTCAGAATTTAGTAGATGAAATTAGATTAAGGGAAACTAGGTATTCTACCGATGGTCCTGAGATAAAGGGGGAAGGAAAGAATCCGCCTCTGATCGAAAAGCTTCTGTCTCTTCAAGAAGAAGATCCTACCTTCTGTTCCAATGAAGTCATCAAGAGAATGGTATTGGTAAGTAGTAACTTTATCGGTTTCACCAATTTTACTGTTTTTCAGTCTTTTGTCGGCTGGTAAAGAAAATTACTAGTACTAATTTAGCTTGAAGTGTTATGCTTTTGGAACAGTTTTTTTTTAGAAGTAATTGACTTTTTTTGATGCTATGAGTATCCATAAAGTGATGACGAGAAACAATTTCTTCATCTTCTTCTTTTTTCAAATATATGTTCTTAACATTAACATGCAAAATATGGAGTAGAATATGTTGGATTTAATTCAACATTTGGGCTGATATATTTATATTAATTATATATTATAGGCTATCATAAGGTTAAGCCTAAATAAAATGATAAATAAGGTTTAAAGTTTTGGACTAGACATCTAATAGAGTATGGACTTTAATGTGTAGAGACCCAAAGGATTAATTTCTATTTTTATGATGGGCTAAAATAGAAACTAGACTAGGGATATAAATTAGGGTTATGGTCCCCAAGTCATAAGCGTACAAAAGTTTTTTCTTTTCTGACATCCTATCAATCAGAAAATTTACGACTTTTTCCAGATAGCAAAGACTGCATATTGACTTAGAAGACAATAACCGCAAAATTAAGCTTTCTTTATGGATCCAGGTAAGCTTCCGCACAGATCTAAATATTCTTGGTGATTTCACATGAATGTTTAGTTGGTGATAGTTTTCACCAAATTAGAAATAAAGTATTTTAACAGAATATGTTCGTTGCAGGAACTGAAACCACGGCACTTACAATGGAATGGGCAATGTCGCTCCTTTTGAATCATCCAGAGGCGTTGCAGAAGGTGAGAGCAAAGATAATTAGCCACGTTGGACATGAGCACCTGCTAAATGACTCGGAGCTTGCGAAGCTTCCCTATTTTTGATGCGTCGTGAACGAATCACTCAGGCTTTACCCTTCGGTACCCACTTTGTTACCTCATTACGCGTCTGAAAATTGCACGGTGGGAGGATATGAGATACCAAGGGGTACAACATAATGCTAATGGTCAATGCTTGGGTTATCCATATGGATCCTAATATAGGGAAAAGCCAACAAGGTCCAAGCCTGAAAGATTTGAGGGAAGTTTCGAAGAGAAAGAAGGGCAACATCTTCCATTTGGACTTGGTAGGAGAGCTTGTCCAAGTGCTAGAGCTTAATTTGTATAAATATTTGCATAATATTTGGATGGAATTAGATACTTTGGAGCAATAAGATTGACTAATTAAAGTGTTTTTCCATTTGTAGGTGATAATAGAAGATTGTGAAAATATGATTTTAAATGGTAAAATTTAGTGCCAAAAGTGAAAAAAAGAGGCAGCTTAGAGGCTTGAGAATGGACGCTGAACGACCTCAAAAATTAAGCCTTTGATGCTGAGTTCCGCGATAGGGGTCGTTAGGTGGCCCTGGCAGGGTCGCTGAGTGGCCTGGTCTGGCCGGAATAACCAAAATTCTGAGAATTTCGGAAGCGGTTGAGCCACACCATTCTTCAGCTATTTTCAACTTTGGCAACTAAGGAGAAGACTTCCACATGCTTTTGACTTAGTCAAAGGTAGGAAAAGACTCTTGTACCTTTAATTAACCTTAAGATAGAAAATTATGTTAGGATAGTTTAAGTAATTTCACTAAGTGAGCTTGGCCTATAAATAAGCTCATCTTTGTTCATTTTAAGTAGTAATTCAGTTAGTTAGTTTCCAGAGGAGAGAGAGAACGAATTGTATTCCATTTCCTTTGAATTCCAAGTTTATAGAGAGAGGATGAAGCTTTCTTCCATGGAGGTTTCTTCCCTAATTATGTGTAACTAAACTTCAATATTCAATCTAGCTTTCAATTATCAAATTCTTTTCAATCTTGGTAAGATCTGAACTCAAATGACTTCAATTGATTTGTATTCATCTTCTTTCTATGCAAATTGATCTCTCCTTGAGAGAAGATCAAGTAATTCTATGTTTTTCCTAAGTAATGATGGCAACATTGCTTAGGCTTGCTTAGATTACTAGTCAATTGGCTAAACCTCTATCGTGATCACAGGATTTAGCCATGGCAGTAACAAATCAAGCTCCCTTCGAGCTTGAGGAAGAAAGAGTTTGAAATTAAACCTAAGACGTTGAGTCTAGGTTGTTTTGGTTGGCTAAGATCGCTTAAATCTTCATGCTCTTTTGTAATTTTTGCATATTTTCTGAGAAGTGGAAGATTTATGAGAGAAGAAGTTAGGAAAAAGCCTGAGCTAGCCTAACTTTAAGCTTAAGAAGTGATAGGACTAGGAACAACCTAGTTACGCCAACTATGATTCAATTGAAAGTGTTTTTGATCAATGATCCATAAATTGAAGGGGAAGAGATGATTGATTACTAGGTTGAAGCTTTAATTAGATTGATTTCGTGGTAATTGATACTTTAGTACCTTGAATTCTTTACTTGCTGTTTATAATTTCATTTCTCTGTTTTTCTTGGATTTAAATTGCTCAATTCACACACAAACCCCCAATTTACTAGCCTTACTAGTTTAGTATTTGTGTTGTCCTTAAATGTTTATTCAGTGTGAAGGTAGAAGGAGAAAAAAAACGAAGTATGCTCCCTGTGGGATCGATCCTCATTGCCATTAAGGCTAACTATTAATGAGGTTATTTGTTGAGAATTTCATGACAAAATTCTGCTCAACAGCTACCATAGGCACGCAGTTAGTTTTGTTGGCACTAGGTGTAGCTATATAGTGCTTTGAATGGGACAGGGTAGGGCACGAAAAGATGGATACGAGCCTAGGTGTCGGATAACAATCTCAAAGGCTAAGCCATTGGTGGCTTTGTGTACTCCAGGGCTTGATTTGGTTAAACTTCTCTCCTAGCTTTAAATTCCAGACTCCTAACTATAATTTAGAGCCTCTAGCTTTTGAGATGGTAACTATAAATAAGTGGGATGGGCATTCTTTATGAAACAAGGTGTTACTGTTTGTTAAAATAAAATATGTTTTGGAAAATGTAGGCATGTGGATTGTCAGGGCTAACTCCATATTTGAAACTTATCGGGTCCATTTTCTGAACTAAATTTCATCTCTTGCCTCTTAATCTATATGATATTCATATCATATTCTCTTAATCCAAAAGTATATCTCCAAAATACTTCATCAAATAGTAATTTCATCATTTTCTCTTAAGGATTCATATGTTGGTATCAAAGTTTGCTTGAAGCCAGATAGGGAATCCAGTGGGCATTAATCTCATATTGTAAAGACATCGGATGGTACCATGTACATGTTATTTTTTTCCTATGTAATTTTTGACGACCTTGCATCTTGCATCATTAGTAATTTGCCTGTTGAATTATAAAGTCGTGCGTCAAAAAAGGCTTTGGGTTATACTGATGAAAGAGTTGGGCTGAGAAGTTGGACATGACCCAATCTTTGGGTTACTCTGGTTCAAGGCTTCCTTAGCCTTTGGAGGCTCTTTGTCCACCAACCGGGCCTAATTTTAATCACCTCCTAGTACGAATTTAGACTTGATGTTCAAATCGAATCCCATTTTCCAACTAGATCCGGGCTTGCTTTACACTTTTGGAGGCTCTTTGTCCACCACCCGGGCATATATTAATTAATTTCTGTATATTTGACTCGGGAAATATTTATTTGTTGATTGGATTGTTAAGCCAATTGCCGGGGCATTGTCAAAATATCAATCAGCTGAGTTGCCATTCAAGACTTAGTTTTCCTTGACAGTGAAATCCATCTTTGTTTGCAGTAGGAAGCTTTTCTTTCGGTACAAGTTTACCAGATGTAATTACCCATTTTCCATTTTGAAGAAACGCACTTCAAATTTTCGTATTAGAATTAGTTTTTAACGTCTTCTGGTGAAAAAAAAAAGAGTGGTATTATTCTAGAATGCTTGTGAAAGGAGTAAAGTTGCGCCTCTTGATAAAGATAAGAGATGAAGACGAGATCTGGACAAGTTCCTCGGAGGAGCCCACGCAAATACAATCCACAAATTCTTATTGAAGACGAACGTTAATCTTACAAGCTTACCGATTCAAGTATCTGCTTCCAAGTCCCACGAATGAAAAGACAAAACGTTGTAAATATATTTACCATATAACATTGACAATGGTTTTTCATGACACCCACTAACCGCTTCGTATTAATGGCTTACTGTATAAGTGGGCCCATCTCCTTAAGTACCACTCTATAAATGGGTCCCGGTAATAATTCACATCCCTGAGCACTTCTGATGCAATCCATAATTTGAAGCTTCAAAATTCAGATCTCTCTCTGCCATTTGGCCCGTGTCTCTAAATTCTAATCTTGGCTTTCTTGATCTGAATTTCGTTCTTTCTTTCTTTTCTTTTTTTTTTCTTTCCATGGAAAACCTGTATTCTTACCTTGGTATCATATTCTTCATATTTCTCACCATCAAGCTCTTAACCCATAAGAAGCATAATTTACCTCCGAGTCCCTTCACTCTGCCAATTCTTGGCCACATTCACCTCATCAAAAGCCCGCTCCACCAATCGCTGGCAGCATTATTATCAAAGTATGGCCCTGTTTTGTATCTCAAATTAGGTTGCAGGCGTGTCCTTGTCATATCTTCTCCTTCTGCCGTCGAAGAATGCTTCAGCAAAAACGACATAATATTTGCAAACCGGCCCCGGATGATGGCTGCGGAAATTTTTACGTATAACTATTTAACCGTCGTGTGGGTCCCTTACGGACCTCTTTGGCGAAACCTTCGGCGTCTCAGCGTTGTTGAGATTTTCTCTTCCAACAGTGTTCAGAAGTTTTCTTCCATACGCGAAGAAGAAGTTGCTAACTTTCTTAGCCACTTGTTTGAAGTCTCAGCTAATGGAACTCAAAACGTGGACTTGAAGTACTTGTTCGGTCTTCTAACAACGAATGTCATGTTGAGGGTGGTTGCGGGAAAGCGTTGTGCTGAGGATGCTAGGGACATGGAAGCAGAGAAGATATTCTTCCAGGAATTTAAGGATATTTTCTACCCAAACTTGGGAGCCAACATTTGTGATTTTTTCCCAGTTTTGAGGTGGATTGGTTTCAAAGGAATTGAAAAGAATATGAGAGAACTGCATAGGAGGAGAGATATATACGTCCAGAAGTTAGTAGACGAAATTAGATTAAGGAAGACCAGTAATTCTGCTGATGTTCCACAGACGGGGGGAAAGAATCGGTCTCTGGTTGAAAAGCTTCTGTCCCTTCAAGAAGAAGATCCTAACTTCCATTCCAATGAAGTCATCAAAAGCGTTGCTTTGGTAAGTAATAATAGCCTGCTCTGTCTCAATACTGTTTTTCACTCATTTTTCAGAGTTTTAGCATTAATTTAGCTACTAATTTGAAGACTATTGGAACAAGTTTTCGAAACAAAAAATTTTATCAGTGATGATAAAGACCTGGAGGGAGATTAGTACTGGCCGATGCTGGAAGTCATTTCCCTGCGTGTGCATAGATAGACTGCCTTAGTCAAGCTGTAGTAAATGCAAAATAATCTTGTTTGTTCTTTGACTTTTGTGCCCAGTAGTTGGGGTCTCAATCTTAGTGGTTTTAGCATTAACACGTTTTAATTCAATTTTGAATTGAAGATCAAAATTCAGACAATAGCGAACGTTAGCCTGAAACCTTAACCTGTTGCCTGTTCTTTTACTTCGTCTCCAGCTATGGATTAAATGTCAAACAAATAGACCGTTGTGTCCTAGATTTTATAATTAATCAACTAATTTAGTTCGATGCTCTAATTATCTATAAAAGCAATAAGTGGCAAAAACAAAAATCCGATTTTAACATTTGACACGCAACATGTGCATCAGATGATGTTCATTGCAGGAACCGAAACCACGGCAATTACTATGGAATGGGCAATGTCACTCCTTCTGAATCATCCAGAGGCTTTGCAGAAGTTGAGAACCGAGATAATTAGCCATGTTGGACGTGAGCGCCTGCTAAATGACTCGGATCTCTCCAATCTTCCCTATCTTCGTTGTGTTGTTAATGAAACACTAAGGCTATACCCTCCAGCACCGACTTTGTTGCCTCATTACGCATCTGAAGATTGCACGGTGAGTGGATATGAGATACCTAAAGGCACAATGCTTTTGGTCAATGCGTGGGCTATCCATAGGGATCCTAGTAAATGGGAGGAGCCAAACAAGTTCAAGCCTGAAAGGTTTGAGGGAACTTTCGAGGAGAAAGAAGGGAAATATCTTCCATTTGGACTTGGAAGGCGAGCTTGTCCAGGCGCTACCATGGGCACGCGGTTAGTTTTGTTGGCACTAGGTGCAGCTATACAGTGCTTTGAATGGGAAAAGGTAGGGCCAGAAAAGGTGGATATGACCGCAGGTACTGGAGTAGCAAACTCAAAGGCTAGGCCATTGGAGGCTCTATGCAGTCCACGACCCAATTTGATTAAAATCCTCGCCCAACTTTAAATTTTGGACTTCAACTATAATTTAGAACTTCTAAAGAGTTTGAGATTGTAAATATAAATTAGTGGAACTAGCCTTCTAGCTGAAATAAGGTGGTGCTATACGTAAAGTTTGCTGTTTGTTAAAATAAAATTTGTTTTGGAATATGTAAATACTAGGCATGTGAATTTTCAGTCCTAAATTCGTCAGTTCCATTTCCACAGCTGAATTGTGTCTTCCCTCTTGATCTGGATGGCATTCATCATGCACCTAACCTGGCTGTTCCACTGATCAGGTCAACGTGGATCTTCTCAAATTTTTCCATCGTAATTAAATGATGCCAAATTTTGTCATTCCTTTCCTATGCAATTCTCAGCGCTTGTTTCAACTCAATGACATCAGTTCATACTACTGCTTCACAACAGGATTGATTAGACGCTTCACCACTTTTTCCTTTTGGCTTTTCTTTTGTAGATAGATAAAAACTAATCTGTTTTATATCCTTGAAAACTTGGCAATGAATCTAGTATGTGATGCGCGCTGATACTACATAACTACAATTCACATTTCCTCTGCTGATTGAAAGGTCTGGGCTTAAGTTAGAACTGCTTAATAATATGCCTATCCAAAAGGCTAGACTTGCCAAGAAACTCCAGCTAAAGATAATTGTTCCAAAAATTTTTTTAACCACATAATTTAGTCAGTCAAAGAGAAGACTTTTACTTTTCCAAAGAAGACTTCTCTGCTTATACCTTCTATTACCCCGATTCTCTGCTCATTTGAAGTATTATAATTTTACAATCCCATTTCCATCTGACATGGATATAACAGAGAATACCGTGTTTGAGAGATTGAACATGGAGTTTTTATATTACCTAGCCCTTTTAACCTCGTTTCTTTTTCTTGTTCACAAACTCCTTATAAAAAACAGAGTGGTTACAAGAAATTTGCCAGCCAGTCCACCGAGTCTTCCTATAGTTGGCCATTTCCACCTTTTGAAGAGGCCTATACACCTTACCCTGCATAATCTCTGCAAGAAGTATGGTCCTATCTTGTTCCTCCGCTTTGGACCAAGACCAGTCCTTGTCATCACCTCCCCTTCCGCCATCGAAGAATGCTTTACAAAGAATGACATCGCCTTTGCCAACCGTCCTCTGTTTGCCTCTAGAAAGGTTGCTGAATACGATTTCACCACGCTTACAGTCTCCCCATATGGGCAACACTGGAGAAACCTTCGTCGTCTTACTGCCACTGAAATTTTCTCATCAACACGTATCCAAGGTTCTTCTGGCATCCGTACCGAAGAAATTCATTTTTTGGTCAAACAATTGTTGAAGAGCTCTGTCAAGGAACTAGATATCGAGTCAGTCTTTTACATCTTGACCTTTAATATCATGATGAAGTTAGTTTCCGGACAAAGGTATTTCAATGATGATTTTCACTCGGACAATATACGAGACATGGTCAATGATCTAAGGCAGATGTTTAGTTCGGATGTCAGGCTCTCTTGGAGCGAACAGTTTCCAATCTTGAGGTGGTTGACTTTTCATAGGGCGGAAAGAAGTATCTTGAAAATCCATAAAAAGAAGGATGATTTCCTGCAATCTCTAGTTGACACGCGCCGAAATGTTAGTTCTTCTTCTTCGATTCGGGATGGGGAGAGGAAGAGACCGATCATGGATGTCATGTTATCGTTACAGGAATCAGAACCAGATTGCTACCCTGATGAAATCATCAAAGGAATAGTAATGGTAAAACCTAAGGAAATTTTTACCTGCTTGAAACAATTTTCATTTTCTGATAGTATGAATCTTTTAGTGAGCTTGCACTTTTACGTTTTAGAAATTTCAATACTTACAGATCTAATTTGATAGACTAGCGGTGAAGCCACTTCGGCTTGACTTAAAAGTCAAACTTGAAAGGTTTGACTCAAACGAAATCCTATGCAATATGGTTGTCTGCAATTTTAAAGGACTATGTTAATTTATCACTTAACCCCATCAGGAAAAAATACTATGATAGATGGATTTTAGAAAGGCATTGTCTATTTGTGGAAGTTTTTGTTTAAACATTTCATAAATCAAATCTTCTTTTTGCCTTTCCAAATGGAAAAGAAACAAAGAAATTGATTCTGTATAAATCTAAAGCATCTCACATTGATTCTCTGGTGTTCAAGGTAATGTTAACAGCTGGAACAGTAACATCAACATCAACCATGGAATGTGCAGTGTCTCACCTGATTTCCCACCCTGATGTCTTCAGAAAGGCAAGGGAAGAAATCGATCAAAATATTGGACAAAGCCAACTAATTCAAGATGGGGATCTCGGCAAGCTTCCATATCTTCATTGCATAATCAATGAAACACTTAGATTAGGTTCGACAGGGCCAGTAATTCCCCCTCACGAATCATCAGAGGAATGCACCGTTGGAGGTTACCACATCCCACGAGGCACAATGTTACTGGTTCTTGCATTGGCATTGTATAATGATCCCGAGTTGTGGGATGATCCTGAAATGTTCAAGCCTGAGAGATTTCAAGGCAACGGGGTAGAAGGGGACAAGGCAGGGTATAAATTCATTCCATTTGGTTTAGGAAGAAGGCAGTGCCCAGGAGAAGGGCTGGCCATGAGGCTCATGGCTTTGACACTGGGGACCTTGATTCAGTGCTTTGACTGGAAAAAGGCTAGTGAAGATCGCCAGGCTGATGGCGTGACAAAGGATGGGGCTTTCAAAGTCATATTTCGACCCCGTGACGCTCTAGCGCCGAGCATTCTTTCTCAACTCTGACCGAGTTATAGAGCCACAGTTTGCGTTGGTTTAATAATCTGAAAGTATACTCAAGCACTGTGCTTGTAATCCTAAGAAAAATTGTTCACTGCAAACGAAAAGAGAAAAAAAAAGAAAAACATATCTAGAAATTCAAAAGCAGAATAAAATTTAGAGATTTAGAGTTGAGAATAACTTATTCTTCTTCTTCTTTTTACTTGTGCGTGATGGAATCTGTTGCCAAGAACGATGACGCTTGGTTTTTTTTTTTCTACAAAAACAAAGGAGTAAAAGAAAAGGAAAGGAAATAAAGAAAAATACAACAGTGTTATGAGATCTGGACAAATCTGCCAACGGAATAGTATATATCACTATCGATGAATAGTGCATATTACTATTCATATATTAATTATGTCGGATGAATTATTGATGAATAGTATATATCACTATCGATGAATAATGCATATTACTATTCATGTATAAAATATTCAAACCATGGGGTCCACATGCAAAATTTTCAAAGTTTGCATAGTAAACTTTCGTCTATAAATTGAAGCGCTAATCGCTGATGATAATAAGAATTAGTTTCTTCTTTTCTTTCTTTTCTCTCTCTTCATTTTCTCTCTCTCTCTTTCTCTCGCCATTCTCTCTTCATCCTTATGTCAATTTGCCTAGCACTATACTGCTAAATGGTCACAGTATATTTTTCACAACACGTTATCAGCACAAGGCTCTGTCAGCACGAGTGTTCTAAAGTGAAGCAAGTTTAAAGCCTGGTAAGTTCTTAAGGTTTGATTCCATATTAAAAAAATTATTATTTTATTTAATCTTTTCTTTACACTAGTTAATTTAAATTTTTATTGTGTAAAGATTTACTTCTAAATATTTTTGACACCAGAAGTTGTCAACCTAATTTTGACACCAGAAGTTGTCAACTTAATTTAGACCATTTTTTCAGAATTATGGCAAATATTGAAAAGCCCAAATTCCAAATTTTGGATGTAAGTGGCAATAACTACTTGTCATGGTGTCACGGCTTGAACTTTGTGGTGTTAAGCTTACTGAGGTTGAGCTTTTAGAGAAAACATTCTCCACCTTTCATGCTTCGAATATTGTATTGCAACAGCAATACCGGCAGCACCAGTTTAAAACATATTCTGAATTGATCTCAGTCCTGTTGACTGCAGAACAAACAAATGAGTTGCTGCTTAAAAATCATGATTTAAGACCTGCTGGCTCTAAGGCATTTCCTGAAGTAAATGCCCGTTCAAGTAAGAATGTTGGCCGTCCTAGAGGCCGTGAGCGCAGGCATGAGAATTTTTTCCGTAAGGGTAGTGGGAGATTTAACAGTATTATAAATAACTCCCCACACAACCCTAAAGGTAAAAAGCCTATGAAGAAGCATGATGATAGTACCTGTCATCGTTGTGGAATGACTGGTCATTGGTCACGTATCTGTCGTACGGCCAGACATTTGGTTGATCTAACCAAGCATCCCTGAAGGATAAAGGCAAGCATGTTGAGACCCATGCCATTGACCTAACTGCGACTGATGCTGAAGTCAATAAGGTTTTGGTCAATGAAAATTGTCATATTCTTGGCAATAAAAAATCTTTTGAGGTTTCTGATTTCTTTTTATAATGTTGATGAAAATAATAAGTCCTCAGAAATAGATACTGAGGGTTTTCATCTATGTTTTGCCATACCCTTGGATAATTATGTTACCAAGGAAGATATTAAATAAATATGGTCGTTTTAAATCCGTGAGGTCCTGAAGTACCAAAACGGACAATATTCACAAGCTGTTTATATTTTGCATCATATTATATTTTGCATCATAACAGTTGGTTTATATTTTGTTGGTTTATTCCATATTTGTTAAATTTGTTAGTTTATATCTTTTATTCCATATTTATTGATTTATATTTTGCATCATATTATTAATTTGTTAAATTTTATGGAACTTGACACCTGAAGTTGTCAAGATAAATGCAAATGGGACATATTGAGAAAAAGGAAGATATATGTTTGCTCGATAGTGCTACAACGCATACTATACTTTGTGGCAAACACTTTTTCTCAAATGTGACATTGCGCAAGGCAAATGTTCAGACAATATCTGGTCCTGTTAATATTATAGATGGCTATGGGACTGCCACAGTTATTTTGCCAAATGGCACAACATTGTATCTTGAAGATGCATTGTTGAGCGGTAGAACAAAAAGAAATCTACTTAGCTACAAAGATGTACGCCGTAATGGGTACCATCTAGAAACAATTAATGAGCAAAATAAGGAATTACTTTGCATCACTTCCTACAAGATGGGCCAGAAGACCATCCATGAGAAGCTAAAAGCTTCTAGTATGGGATTATATTATGTCCCAATACGAGCTATAGAATCATATGCTACGATGCCCTGGAAACTAATGAACCCTGATGTGTTCGGACTTTGGCATGATCGCCTTGGTCATCCAGGAGCTACAATGATGCGAAGAATCCTTAAAAATACTCGTGGACACCCTTTAAAAGATACAAAGGTGTTGTTGTCCAGAGATTACATTTGTGAATCTTGTTCACAAGAAAAGCTCATTACTAAACCTTTCAAGACAAAGGTTGATTATGAATCCCCTTCATTCTTGCAAAGAATCCAGGGTGATATCTGTGGGCCGATTTAGCCTGCAAGTGGACCATTTAGATATTTCATGGTACTAGTGGACACATCCTGCAGATGGTCCCATGTTTGCCTATTATCAATGCGCAATGTGAACTTTGCTGATGAGAACAAAGCTCCCATCCTTAGCGTGGGGTCATGTTATTTTACATGCTGCATCTTTAATTAGATTACGCCCCACTACTTCTCATTTATATTCCCCCATTCAGTTAGTCTTGGGCTAGGAGCCAGACATTTCATATCTTCGCACCTTTGGTTACGCGGTACAAGTGCCTGTAGCACCACCGCAAAGGACCAAAATGGGTCCCCAACGCCGTTTGGGCATTTATGTTGGGTTTGATTCACCGTCTATTATTCGGTTCCTTGAACCATTGACGGGTGATTTATTTACCGCTAGATTTGCGAATTGTCATTTTGATGAAACAGTATTCCCATCACTTGGGATACCAAATGCTTCCACATATGGAAAGCAGAAAAATGTCAAGATTTTCTCATGGAATGAGAAAAGTTTGTCTCATTTAGACCCAAGAACACCTGAATGTGAAAATGAGGTGCAACGATTGATCCATTTACAAGCTATTGCAAATCAAATGCCTGATGCATTTAATGAGACTGCTAAAGTTACAAAGTCTCATATCCCAGCTGCGAATGTTCCAGCTAGGATAGATGTTCCTGTAGAACCACCCGAAATGGATCTAAATGTCTCGCGCCTGAAGCGTGGTAGACCGATGGGATCAAAAGACACTGTTCCTCGAAAAAGAAGGGGGAGGAATTTAGAATCTGCTCCAGATGAGCATAATTCTGCTCTAGATGAGTATAATTCTGCTCCAGATGAGCATATTAATCTTTCTCGAGGAAAGCAAATTGCACCTGAAGTGCCACAACATAATATTCAAAGAGAGCATATTGCCCCTGAAGTGGCACAAGTTCATGAGCATATTGCCCCTGAAGTGGTACAAACCCATGAAAAGATCACCAACCTTGGGAATACTGAAATTTCCATCAGTTATCATAATGAGATATGGGATCGAAATGAGACAATCATCAATGATGCATTTGCTCTCTCAGTTGCTCATGAGATTATAAATGATGATTATGAACCTCGGTCTATAACCGAATGCCGTCATAGGCAAGATTGGCCTAAATGGGAGGAAGCAATCCAAGCTGAATTGACTTCCCTTGCCAAACGTAATGTTTTTGGGCCTATTACTAAAACCCCCGACAATGTAAAACCTGTTGGATATAAATGGGTCTTTGTCCGGAAACGAAATGAGAAAAACGAGATCGTGAGGTATAAAGCCCGACTCGTAGCCCAAGGTTTCCTGCAGAGGCCTGGGATAGATTATGATGAAACATATTCACCAGTAGTGGATATAGTTACTTTTCGTTTCCTTATAAGTTGGGTTGCCCAAGAAAATTTTGAAATGCGTCTTATGGACATTGTGACGGCATATTTATATGGTTCATTAGATTCCAATATCTATATGAAAATTCCCGAAGGTTTAAAAATGCCTGAAGCATACACTCCCCGTAACTTATTCTCAATAAAGTTGCAAAGATCTTTATATGGGTTAAAGCAATCCGGCCGCATGTGGTATCAACGTTTGAGTGAATACCTGACAAAGGAAGGGTATATAAATGATCCCATCTGCCCATGCGTGTTTATTAAAAGATCTGAAACCGGATTTGCTATTATAGCAGTTTATGTCGACGACATGAATTTAATTGGGACTCCTGAAGAGTTATCTGAAACTGCTGAATATTTGAAAAAGGAGTTTGAGGTTAAAGATTTGGGTAAAACCAAACTATGCCTTGGTCTAGAGCTTGAGCACAAAAAGAATGGAATACTTGTCCATCAGTCAGCATACATTGAGAGATTGCTTAGACGTTTTAACATGGACAAGGCTCACCCATTGAGCACCCCTATGGTTGTAAGGTCTCTTGACCCCCAAAAGGACCCGTTTCATCCTAAAGAATCTGATGAGGATATACTTGGTCCTAAAGTACCATACCTCAATGCAATCGGGGCTTTAATGTACTTGGCACAGTGCACGAGACCAGATATCGCTTTTGCGGTAAATTTGTTGGCACGTTTCAGTTCTGAGCCAACCCGGAGACATTGGAATGGGATTAAACATATCTTCCGTTATCTCCGAGGAACCATTGATTTGGGGTTATTCTATTCTAAGAATACTACTAAATCTAGTTTAGTAGGTTATGCTGATGCAGGATATAAATCTGATCCGCACAGAGCTCGCTCCCAAACCGGTTATCTATTTTGCTATAATGATACAGCCATTTCTTGGCGTTCCACTAAGCAAACACTAGTTGCTACATCTTCCAACCACTCTGAAATTATTTCCCTCTATGAGGCCGGAAGAGAGTGTGTTTGGTTAAGATCTATGATATCACATATTCATAATGCTAGTGGATTCAAACCGGTGATAGATTCTCCCACTATAATTTATGAGGATAATGCTGCTTGTATTGCACAAGTCAGGGGAGGATATATTAAAGGTGATAAGACCAAGCACATCTCGCCGAAATTTTTCTATACTCATGAACTCCAGGAAAGTCGACAAGTTGATGTTAAACAGATTCGCTCCGCTGATAATCTTGCAGATTTATTTACCAAATCTTTGCCAACATCAACATTTGAGAAATTAGTTTATGGCATTGGTATGCGGCGAGTCAGTAAGATGCAAGATTAAATTCCCCAGAAGTGGAAATTTTAGATGCTCCAGAAGTAGCAGTTTGTTTTATTTCAGGGGGAGCGATTATGGACATAAGTGCACTGTACTCTTTTTTCCTTCTGTCCGGTTTTTGTCCCACTGGGTTTTTCCGGCTTAAGGTTTTTAATGAGGCAGTAATAACACGTCCAATTAGGCCACTGAAGTAGGCCTACCTATATTGTCCTGAAGACAAATAGATTGTCCTGAAGACAAGCACATATTGTCCTGAAGACATATTAGATGGACTTAATTGTATTGTACTCTTTTTCCCTTATGTTCGGTTTTTTCCCACTGGGTTTTTCCGACTTAAGATTTTTAACGAGGCAGTACACGTCCAAATTTTAATAGTGGCATTTGTCCAAGGGGGAGTGTTATGAGATCTGGACAAATCTGCCGACGGAATAGTACATATCACTATCGATGAATAGTGCATATTACTATTCATATATTAATTATGTCGGATGAATTATTGATGAATAGTACATATCACTATCGATGAATAGTGCATATTACTATTCATGTATAAAATATTCAAACCATGGGGTCCACATGCAAAATTTTTAAAGTTTGCATAGTAAACTTTCGTCTATAAATTGAAGCGCTAATCGCTGATGATAATAAGAATTAGTTTCTTCTTTTCTTTCTTTTCTCTCTCTTCATTTTCTCTCTCTCTCTTTCTCTCGCCATTCTCTCTTCATCCTTATGTCAATTTGCCTAGCACTATACTGCTAAATGGTCACAGTATATTTTTCACAACAAACAGCAATATATATATATATATATATATATAAGAGTTTAACCTTTTAGATCTTAAAAAGTTATTTTTTAGGCATCCGATAATTAAATGACACTTCATTAATTTTAAAAGATACTAAGATTTTAAATATACATTTACCTTCATCAAATAATTTTTTTAGAAACAGAAAAAAGGTCTTTTATAATAAAATTTAGCCTTAGATTAAAATTTTTCTATTTTTTGAGGATAAATTTCAACCCATGTTACATTTATTATTGTAGGGTTCAGTTTAAATAAAGAAAAAAAATTTATAAATTAATAAGAATTGATTTGGTGTACATAAGTATAAATAATTGTAGTATACTTTTAAAAATTATGAGATGTCAAAATATTATTGGATGTCTAAAAAATCAATTTTTAGGATCATCCTCATATATAAATTGAAACTTTGGAGGCATCTTTAGCCGCCCATGAACTTGTATAATTTAGCATTTATCTTATCCACTTTTTCGGTAGGAAAACATCAACAACAGCCGAATTGACTGCCAAAATGAACAAAAAAAAACAAAAAAGAAAACGCAACATTGCTGCGAGGCCTTGGTAATAATTTACTCAATATTCAAACTCTGCTATGTAGTTTTCATATACTATTTCTTTAATAAAATTTCACAGTCATGATTGAAGAAGAATCCCACTCTAGTAAGTACACTTGTCATCAATAATTCAATACTATATTCCTACGCCAGGCCATTTGTTATTTATTTCGGCTAGCTGTTGGAAGAGAATTATGACTAATATTCTCACTCCCCTACTATGAATAAAATGAGTGAGCAACCCCTCAGAAGCTTTAATTCATTAGCTTTAGAGAATGGAAGTGGCTAGTTTGTTCAACATCACCCTCGGCTTCTTCACTTTCCTCCTTGCATTACTTATCAAATCCATCATAGAGAAACATAGAAGTCCAAGAAATTTCCCACCTAGCCCTCCTGCTTTGCCACTCATAGGTCATCTCCATCTTCTGAAAGAACCAGTTCATCGAACTCTTCATCAACTTTCAGAGAAATATGGAGCCGTTTTATACCTTAAATTCGGGACTCGAAAAGTCCTTATAGTCTCCTCAGCATCAGCAGCCGAAGAGTGCTTCACAAAAAATGATATTATCTTTGCAAACCGTCCTCGGCTGCTTGCTGGCAAACATCTCGATTACAACCATGCTACGATAGGTTTGGCATCTTATGGTGATTATTGGCGTAACCTTAGGCGTCTCACTACCTTGGAGCTCTTTTCTACAAGCCGGGTCGCCATGTTTGCTAGCATTAGGCAAGAGGAAGTTCAGTTATTGATAAAGGAACTATTCCTTGCCTCAAGTAGGAAATCCGCTAAGGTGGAAGTTACATCAAAGTTAATAGAGCTTGTTTTCAATATGATGCTAAGGATGATTGCTGGAAAGCGGTATTATGGGAAAGATGCGGTGGACAAAGAAGCAAAGCAGTTCCGAGACGTCATCAGAGAGTATGTGGAGATCCATGCAAGCACGAATTTGAATGACTTTTTGCCTGTGCTGCAATTGGTGGATTTTCAAGGGGTGGAAAAGCGGATGAAAAGACTTATGAAGAAACTGGACAAGTTCTTACAATCCCTTCTTGAAGAGCATAGGAGAATATTAGGAGAAGATTCAAACTACACAGCCGGGAAAACCCCAACTTTAATGGATGTCATGCTATCCCTGCAACAAACCGAATCGGAATTCTATACCGATGAAACCATAAAAGCACTTATTCTGGTAAGTATCCACTATCCATGTATCTTAGTCATGAAATAGTATATATCTCTTGCCTTGCCGTTCTACGTGTGGCTCCAAAGTTAACCGACTCCTTTGACTAAGCCCATCAGATTAAATAAGAAATTGACTTTTTTTTTGTTCATTAATAAATTGACTATTTTAGGATAGTAAAGAATCTTTTAAGTATAATTGGCCACCTAAGATAAGATACGTTTTACCAAGTGATAGACATCTTTTTGTGTACTTTTCAAAGTAAAAAGATTTGTTATTAAGCTCCACTTGCTCTAGCTTCCAATAATTAAGTATCAAACCCTAGCAGAGTCCGTCAAGAAAAAACTTCCGCTTAAGAATTATGAAGTTTTTTAGGTTATATTTGGTATGAGAAAACATTTTCTGTTTTCATTTTTTAAAAAATATAAAGAAACTATCATCTAAAAAATATGTTATGAAAGAAAATGTATACATGTTTTAGAAAATGAAAATGAAAATAGACATAAAAATGAGATTAAAAAAAAATATTCTCAATTTTAGATCTATTTTTATTTTCATTTTCTAAAACATACATACATTTCTATATATTATAGATATCTTAGATGATGATTTCTTTATATTTTTTGAAGAATGAAAACAGAAAATGTTTTCATGTACCAAACATAGCCTATCACTTATTCTATTGATCTTTCCTCCATTTACCCCCATTTCCAGCTCAAAAAGTGCTTTTCCAATGACCGGGAGACAAAGAAACACTTCGCTGTAGTAAACATTTAAAACTCATAGTTTCACTTGCGCTGGCCAAAAGAGAAATTATATGTTTTTCACCTCAAATTTCTAGAATTCTAGCTCTTCGACATATTTTGCAGGCAATGCTAGTTGCTGGAACAGAAACATCATCGACTACAATAGAATGGGCAATGTCACTTCTTCTTAACCATCCTGAAGTAATGCACAAAGCTTGGACTGAAATGGGTGCTAAAGTTGGAGACAAGTTACTGGATGAAACTGAGCTTCCAAAGCTGAATTATCTACAATCTATAATAACTGAGACCTTCCGGTTATACCCAGCTACCCCATTGCTCTTACCACATGAATCATCAGAAGATTGCATTGTTTGTGGCTATAGGGTACCGCGTGGCACAATGTTACTTATCAATGCCTGGAGTATTCAGAGGGACCCCATGCTCTGGGTGGACTCCACAAGATTTATGCCGGAGAGATTTGAAGGTGGGGAAGTTGAAGGATATAAACTATTACCATTTGGTTTCGGAAGGCGAGCTTGCCCTGGAGCTGCTTTAGGCAGGAGAATGGTAGGACTAGCTCTGGGTGCCCTGATTCAGTCCTTTGAATGGAACAGAATTGGGAAGGAGGAAATTGATATGAGGGAAGGCACAGGGCTCACCATGCCTAAAGCTGAGCCCTTGGTCGCTTTGTGCAATCCCCGGCCAGACATGATCAACGTCCTATCCGCACTGTGATGTCAAGTATTTAATTGGTGAAAGGAAACATTAGCATTAGGAGAGATATATATAGAGGAACACCCATATATGTAAGATAGACTTGTGTTGAGCTTAATGCGAATTGAAAAAGCCCGTCTTGGAATTAATTAGTACTAATGTAATGCAATGCAACCCAAATCTATGTAATAAAATGTCAAGATCAATAAGGCTTTCTTAGAATTTTCCTTATCATGAACCTACGCAGATCAGAACTTGCATATATAATTTGATTATTTCTCATATTAAACTCATCAACAGTTCAAAATAATTTTGTAGACAGAAAAACTTACACAAGCGCGTGAGCATTAAAACTTAAAAGCAAGGGCTCAAGTTAGCGGTTAATGGACATTATTGTTGAATTTTCAGAGAAATTTGTCAAATAAAAGTGCTGAGGGTCAAGTTGTTGGATTCTCTCTAACACGTTTCATTAGCTTGTTAATTGCCAAGTTACATTAATTAATTACTTGTTTAACTGCCACTAGTTGTCCAGTACAGAAACGCATTACAGTTCTTTAATTGAATATTCACCTTGACCTTTTATAAAAATATCTGGCAGTTGCCGGGCAAGGGAACTTTTCTCAGCAAACTTGCCACTCACCATGGAAAATGTCATCACCAAAACGGGCATTTTTTTTCCATTATTTTTAAAAAAATTTTATCTCTCCACCTTGTTTTGGCAAGTAATTTTTGGAAAGAATTTCTAATTTTGCTTGGCCGACTCCCAATCAACCAAGTATATGAAGGCCGATGATTTTGTTTGTGGTATGGTATCAGAGTCAAAAGCACAAGCTATGGAGCAAACCTGGTTTTATTTCCCTTTTCTTGTTTCTATTCTGTTGCTGCTTCTTTTAAAGTTCTTACTGAAACAAACACCCAAAAGCAAGCAGCCACCGAGGCCGCCATCACTTCCCATAATTGGTCATCTCCATCTCATAAAAGAGCCTGTCCACCGAACCTTGCAGCATCCATCTAGCAAATATGGTCCAATTTTTTCACTCTCGTTTGCTTATCGCCCAGTGCTAGTCATATCATCCCCCTCATTAGTTGAAGAGTGCTTCACCAAGAATGATATTACCCTCGCAAATAGGCCTTGTCTTCTCTCTACCAAGCACCTGAACTATGACCACGCCACGATTGGAGCCGCCCTTACGGCCATCACTGGCGTAATCTTCGCCGGATAGCTTCCCTCGAAATTTTCTCAACTAATCGACTTAACATGTTGTTAAGTATTCGACAGGATGAAGTTAGACACTTGCTGAGAGATCTGTTTGAAATTTCGCATCAAGAGTTCGCGGAAGTGGCGATGAGGTCCAGGTTATCTGAGCTGTCTTTCAATGTGATTATGAGGATGGTTTCAGGGAAGATATATTTTGGTTAGAAGTGGATGATTTTGAGGAAGCAAAGCGATTTCGAGAAATGATAAAGGAAGCACTTGATTTCGGGAGATTTGAGAAACGAATGTTGAAATTGCAAAGCAAGGCTGATGCAATTTTACAGGGCCTGATAGATTTGAGCAACCATTTGTTTATCACCACTACAAGGAGGAGGAAGGATTAAAACCACCATCCAAACTCTGCTTTCTCTGCAAGAATCTGACCCTGAATCCTACTCTGATGTTATCATCAAAGGCCTTATAGTGGTAAGCAAAAAGGGACCTTTTGCAAGAATTTGACATCAAGTCATTCATTTTCATTTGTTTTTAATCTCACCCATCTTCTTTTGTAGGCTTTTCTTGGTGCAGGGACAGACACATCTTCTATTGCAATAGAATGGGCACTCTCAGTTTTACTTAATTATCCTACCGTATTAAACAAGGCAAGAGCCGAGCTAGAGGATGTTGTTGGTCACAACCGATTGGTAGATGAACCAGACCTTGGCAAGCTGCCATACCTTCAATGCATCATAAATGAGACCTTGCGGTTGTTTCCACCAGCACCAATCATCCCAGCTGACGAATCATCCGAAGCCTGCACAATTGGAGGATATGACGTCCCTCGAGGCACAATTTTGCTTGTTAACACCTAGGCCATTCACAGGGACCCCGAGCTGTGGAATGACTCTACAAGTTTTAGGCCAGAAAGATTTGAAGAATTGGAAAGTGACGCAAGCAAGTTCATACCATTTGGGATGGGGATAAGGGGGTGCCCTGGAACTACTTGCTCACAGGGTGGTTGGGTTGGCATTGGCTGCATTAATTCAGTGTTTTGAGTGGGAAAGGGTCGGTGGACTTGACTGAAGGAATAGGACTCACCATGCCCAAAGCTAAGCCGTTGGTAGCCATGTGCAAACCACGCACATCCATGTTTCATGTTCTTTCAGAGCTATGAGTTCTTGTGTTTAATGTCAGACAGTGATAGATTCCTCCGGCTTGAGTTAGAGTTTGTTGTAATTGTCCGGGTAAAAGGAGGAGGTCATGTAATAGTAACTTAGTAAGTAAGATTTTCTGTTCAGAGTTTGACAGTTATTTTTGGTACTACAATACAATCATAGTTTAATGAAAATGTTGGATTCCCAAAAAAACCCAGATAAATAGGCCAAAACCACAACCAAAATTTAAAAACTTCAAAAACAAGTCAATAAGGTTGCAGCTTAAAACTTCAAAAGCTCTCTGTGTTTGGTGATAAAATGGCAATTCTGTTGGGAAACCTGCTTGAGTCTGGGACAGACGGAGAGAGATCGGAGGAACCCTCTTTGTTACATAAAGTAGCCCGTGGGGCTTAAACAGTTAAACTGCTTAACCGCCTAACTTGCCTCCTGTCTGCAGGTGAGTTGGTTTCTTGAGCTTCGTTGCATTGAGTAAGATTGCTTCTTTGTCAAAAATTCGTTTATTGCCTTCAACGAAAATCAATGTGGAAGGAAACGTCAAGTAATCAGAAATTGATTTGCTGACAACCAAATCACAATTACGAAAAATGGGAAAAAAATGGGAGAATCTAGAGCATATAGACATGGCATGGCAAATCTAAGTAAAATAAAGTTGGTCGGTCCATTTCATTTCAACCCACACCCGGCCCACATTCAATTCTCCTCTTTCCACCAGCGGTCCACCGCCTCAAATATATATATATACTATTTTTCTTTAATCTCCTTAAAAATTAAAAATAAAAGAAAAATTCCCCTCCCAAACTCAAAATCCTACTCTCTCTGGTTACCACCCAATCAAACAATAGAAGAAAAAATGGCCGATCCTGAATCCACCGCTACTCAAGACTCCGCCGCAGCGGCGGAGCCCCAAAAGGCCGAAGCCCAAACTAAAGTGGACGACACCACTGCTAAGCTCAAAAATCTCACCCTGCGCATTTGGCCCCCGACCCAACGCACCCGCGACGCCGTCATCAACCGTCTCATCGAGACGCTGTCCACCCAGTCCGTGCTTTCCAAACGCTATGGTACGATCCCAGAGGACGAGGCCTCCGCCAAGGCCAAGGCGATCGAGGAGGAGGCTTTCAGGGACGCCGGATCATCGTTCTCGGAAGACGACGACGGCATCGAGATCCTTCAGGTGTATTCAAAGGAGATCAGCAAGCGAATGCTCGATACTGTTAAAGCTCGAGCAGCTGCCGCTGCCCCCGCCGCCGATTCAGGTTCGGCGGAGTTTGACTCTAGTAAAGGGGAAGCTGCAGGTGGTGAGGAGATTTCTTCCTCGTCCGTAAAGGCCGAGGTTTGAGTTTCAAGATTCTTGTTTTCTCTTTTACTCTCTGTAGGGGTTTACCTTTTTTTGGTGTAGCATGATAATTGGTATTGCTAGTTTTTTTTTTTTTTTAATTTTCTTCCCTTTTCTGGGATCTGTTTGTCCTGACTATGAATATTTCTGGATGCTCATATATCATGGTAATAACATCTGTAATGGTAGGAGTAATATTTATTAATATGTGTTTTCGTTTTCTGTAATATTGGTGGAAATGTGCTTGATTTTATGAGTTGATGGAATTTTGCTGCTCTGTTCTTTGATCCGGTGCAAACTTCAGAATGAAGGGTGCTAGAAATGTTGTGCATTTGATGATTTGTTTTCCAGCAATTCATCAGCATTTTGTGCCTTTATTCACTATGTGTTCTTTCAGGATCTTTTTCAACAACCACAGTGATTAGTGTCACAGAAAGTAGGCAATTCTGCTGATGTTTATAATTCAAAATTTCAACTTGATTTGCATGTCTTAAAGGCAGAACCTTATGGAGTCCAAAATGATCAAATTGGAAGTCTTTTAAGAGTTTGTATATTTACTAAGAGCTATGAGCTGTAGGTCAGTTTTCTTGTATCGTGTATAGATCTGCTGTGTAGTCTTAATATATCTTCTAGTCTTTTATAGCCAGCAGGATGTCAAAACTCTATATTCTGTGTTGTTTAGATTTTAGCATGCAAAGGATAATTTCAGTTCTATTGAACAACTATGATAGATCTTCATAGAAAATTCATTCTTATGAAATTAGTTTTGCATTCTTCCCTGGGATAAATATGTTTCAGAATTGATATGACTTGATTGTAGACACGTGCACCTGTGACCTGTGTTCTTTGCTTGGTAACATAAGCCACATCCATATCTTGAGTTGCATTATATTCCATTTTTGTTTTTCAACCGGTTGCTTATTAAACTGCATTCTTCTTCCATTTTTTATGTTTTCAGAGCTTCACCTACTCTTGCACAACACTTCCTTGCTCAACTTTACTTCCACCTTAAGCATTTCTCGTATATCTATACACTCTCAGTTTTCTTAACTTTATATCTATACACACTCTGTTTTCTCAACTGTAATGAGTTGCATATATTGAGGATCTTATCAAAGTAATGCATCACAATGGATCTCATATACCTACTCTTTTCTTGCATGTATGAAAGTTCTGTGGGAAGGAACCTTTAGTAATTCCAATTAACCAAGAATGGTTTGGACAAGTTACAAAGTTTCCTATTTCTGTTGTAAGATGTAGCTAACAATTTACAGAAGGACCATTTGAGCTTTGATGCATGTCATGAATACCTACCTGGCTAGGCATCTTCACCTGTACTTTCCAGAAATTCTGTCATAGAGAATTCTGTCTCTCGTCAAACTCTCCCATTCAGTCTTATCTGCAATTCACTGGTTAAGTGGCACAGCTTTCTGCATGTCTGCTTCAACTTCTATAACTTAATCCTTCGCGATTCCTATATGTTAAAGACAAAAGCTTTTAAAATTTAAATCGATTATTTCAGGGGCTGGTTCATTTCCTCTCCCACAATCCGCGCATTATACTTGTTTCTGCCATATATTCCCTACCTTGTACCCTTAACCTAGTGTTGGATACATTTCCCTGGCTATGGATTAATATGAACAACACAAGACATAAAGCAAATTATTGTAAAATGCAGCATCAATTAAAGCTATCAACACTGGTGTATCCATAACCAGTTAGGTATATGTTTATACCCTAGTTTCCATATAAGATTAATGGGCTTAAAGACCAATGGGGCATGACATGTGATGGGCTGTACATGAGACAAATCGGCCAAGTAAGGAAAATTGATTGTTTCAAAGTTAGTGGCTTTAATTGACATTAAGATCATAACAATTGAGGAGATGAAATATTGAGGATAGATGGCCGATGGCTTTAAAAGCAGGATTATTTGAATTGAAGGCAGCAAAACTATAGGGCCTTAATATAAGCACGAGTATAGCTATAAAAGGCACCAACTTGAAGGATCAAGGACATCAACAACTCTTCACACAACACAGAGTATAGCTATAAAAGGCACCAACTTGAAGGATCAAGGACATCAACAACTCTTCACACAACAGAGACGACATTTTGCCAAAGCATGGCTTGGCCGCAATTTCCTACTCTTCTGATTGAAGCTTTCCTTCCTTTTGTTCCTATTAAGTTTTCCTTTCACATTGCACTTCCATTTATATTTTGTTTTGAGTTCAGTCTTGAGTGATTACTGATTAGTATATTGGTTTATGTTCAACACCTGATCGGCCAAGGAAAAGTCCTCAGTTCAATAGAAGTCATCTTGTAGCCATTGTGTTTTTAGTCAAATTCAAAACAGTAAAATACTCAGTTTAATTCAATAATTAAAACAGTTTGACTATGACTTTGAATTAGACTTGCATTTTTCTTTAGTTTGTTGTTTTCATTACAAAGCAAATGGCACACCCTTCATCAGCAAATCGATCAAGGAGATTTTGGTTCTTCTTCCGTTTTAGGTGAAACTCCAAAGTCCGTGAGAGTGTATGTTAACATATAATTCACTATGAAAAGCTAACATCAAAAGATGTTCAAGATTTTTGTAGATGTTTCATGATCTAATTGTTTAACATTGAAGCCATCCTGTGAATTGTGATGACGAATGGACTTCTGGAGATGAGGGTGAGACAGAAGTGAACCCCAAGAAAGCGAAATTAGTTCTTCTACTTCCGAGATATGACATTTTTACCTATCTCTTGCAATGATCTCGCCTGCTCTAACTGCAAACTAGGAGTATGTTATAGGACAATTGCCAAAGACAACCGCGTGACACTTTCCCTGCTCGTCTCCCGCTGATTTAGTTTAGTTCAAGACAATTTTTACTTCTGTGTTATACTTGTCCTATTTCCTGCTTTCTTGCTAGAATACTTTATGGATCTTGGGCTCGAAGAAAGTGAACTTGTCCGTTGCTCCCGGACATTGTCCCATTAGTCAAAGGAACTCTTGGAAATAAAGAAATAAAGAGTTTAAGAGTAAAAGATTTATGCTTGTGTTTTTCAGAAAAATTGACCCTTGTTTTGTTTGTTTGCTATGGTCTTTTTGTGCATGTTTTTGCACGGGGAAAATTGTTAGCTGAACGACATTTTCTCACAAGCAAGCCAATTGGGCGGATATAATATTCTTAAAAAATTTACCAACAAAACATCCATATAATCGTCACAAAAAACGGTTAAATGTCGAGAAGAATCTTCATGAGTAAAATTTTCAGTTTAACAATCTTTGTATCATGTAGACTTTTTTCTGTTACTCGTTTCATGTTTTAGGATTCTTGGTTCGGTGATTTTTTCTTACCGCCCGCTGATGTGCACTTAATCAAGTCATACCCTTATAGAAGAAGCTTGGCAGTAAATTTGATAGCTTACTTTTCAAATAACATCCAAGTTCAATCCCCAGGTGTTGTTATCCCTTAGGTAGGTACCGGCAAGAGAGTCCTATATCCGCCATGTATCTAATGATTTATCTACCTTGGCGACATGAATTTCTCATTTTTGGGCCGATTGTATGGTAGTAATTATATTTAAAATTCAACTTTTGAAAACTTTCGCCAGCATTTCTAACAATCTTATGACTTTGAATACGGAAATAATTGTCCACAATATTTGACTAGAAATGAAATCCCCATTGCTCATATTTGGTGCATAATCCTGGAGATTACACACAAGATGGATGAAGAAGATTGGGCCAAAAAATAGTTAGGTGGCAGTAATCAAGTTTGGGAAGAATGATAAGAAGCACAAAGAATGCCAAAAGCTTAAACTGATAGTATTATAGTCAGGGAAAGAATTGAAATAGAGATTGAGCATGGACAGACAATGCATAAGTAATAATTTTTGCTTATACCCTGATTATTTTTTGGAGATCAAGATCAAGTTCTTTGGGTGATTAAGATCAATTTTTTCTCTTGTCTGTCACTGGAGAAATTTAAGTCCTAATTATAACTGTTCTTCTCTTGTCATCTCATCTTAAACTCAGTGGACAGATACCAGAAAGCTATTGGCTCCAGGACTTGCAAGAAGGATAATCAAGTTTGGGTTGTTAACATTATTTCCTAACGTACAAGCTTTAAACAAAACAGAAAAGAAACTCCAGCCTGTCTACAAACGTACATAAGGGAAAAAATTGTGAGTTAAATCTGAACATTTGCAATGAAATTAAGATTTAGAAGGAGTATAATTTCTTAAACGAGTCAGTTAACAGTAGGCAGACTAACATATTGGGGCACGGTCAAAGCTAATTGGTAAATGGAATATATGTCGATCTTCGGTCTGATTTTCTGATTTTCCTTTTGACTTCAGCGGGGTTTGGTTTGGATTACTTAATTTAGGTTTCTAAATTCCTGGCGGCCTTAGTTTCCCTTCAGTCTACTGGACTCTGGCTTTGCTGACAATCATACAAGCTTATTAAAGCAAATTCGAGTGACAATAATACAATATATGGAGTATATGATTTTATACTCTTTCATCATAAAAAAAGGTACACAGATTACCCTGATTCTAATCAAAAGTGTGTCACTGCCTTAGTTTCATCAATCTAAACAGTCAAATTACAAGTATATAAATGAAAAAGACAAAAAAAAAGAAGAAAGAAATCTCCTATATTGTCCTAGATGGAGATTGAAGAGGGAAAAAACTCCTTAGCTGACAAATCTGTGTACAACCTCTCATATAAGACGGAAACCCAACCAACAAAAGAATTGAGTCCAGGGATGCCTAAAATGTGCTAATGTCCAGGACCTCTTTTGCTTGGTCCAGAGGCTAATTTAAAAGCCAAGCTCCTGAACGAAGGACGACTGCTGGGGTTGTTTGCTGAGACAGCAAACGTAGAAACAGCAACTTGATCATGTTCTTCAGCTCCTCCGTGTTCTTGGCATCCTGCTGCAACAACAACGACATTGTCCGTCGACGTTGATCGAAGGGCTCGGCCATGGACAGGCGCAGCGAACTCCGTCGAAACCAACAACGTCAATAGACCCAGCACGAAAAGAAGACGCTTCATTGATGATGAATAAGATGTTGACCTGTTCTTGGTCATCGACATGAATGACAAACGTTTTGTAAAATCTCTGAACTTGTCTAGCTCTCTCACGAAATAATGCTCTGTCAATTGTTTTAAATTGGGTAGTTGTTGAAATGCTATGGGGGTATTGCTAGCTATTGGCTCTATATATAAGGATCTTGCTTGACCAGGACGGTGAAGAGCTTTGTGCGGAGTGGGACCTTTAACAGGTTTGTTTGACTCAGGCCTTTCCTCGCTTTGTTTCCCTCCTTTACAAACAATTCGACTATGTTTTAAACAATTTCGGGCTTACTTTTTTGGGGCCAAAAATGGGTAGCAAAGCCATGAGGCAGGTAGCAGATTCGATACGTGGGAGGTGATGAATGATGCGGTCGGAAGAAACAGAGCTTTTACTTTGAAATTGGCTAGTGTTGTTCGAATTTGACTTTACAAATTCCGGTGCTGCAGATTACATCTATATAGTTTGAATTTCGAAGTCTCATGAAAAAAGCAAGAACTACTAATATTTATAATATGTTCAGAATTTAGAGAAGCAAAATGTAGTATACATAGTGAGTCTTTTTTGCATGGTCACGTTCGACCCAGATTGCTTTCACACGTTTTTCCGCTAACATCCGACGCGGGTGTTTACACACCTGGTACGCGGTCTTCTCTTCTCTAGTCAGCTTAATTAATATACTATTCAATTTATTTATTTCTTCGATAGGAAATTTGAAAATATCAATCGGAGGATGACATTTAATACTAAAGTCCACGTGTCTCACCCTTAATTTAGTCCTGCTATTTTTTGGGTGCAATTTCTCCTTACTTTTTGATGGAAAAAAGATACGGTTTGTTGAACTGTCTTAATTCCTCCAAGTACAAGACGGTGCATACACATGAAAATGAGATTTACAAGTTTGCCAGTGTAGCTTCGTTTTCCTTGTAATGAATTTCAAGACCCAATTTGTTTATTTACCTAATTCCGAAATTTAAAAAAAAAAAAAAACCATTAAACCCATCAAGCTATCATGTACCAATTATTAAGTGTTATGATGTCATTCTAAATTTTTTTTATTTTTTAATTCTCTTTTTAATATTGAGCCCTAACCTAAGTCCCTAACTAGTACTCTTTTCCTTTCTGAATAATTATCATTTTAGAAAAAAAAAATTTGCTCCACATTAGTTGTCCTTTTATGAAAACCAAGAAAGTATTTATTATTATTTTTTATCAATTTTATCTCTCTCTCTTCATTATTTTTAAGTTACTTTAATGAGTTTTGAAGTAATTTATAATATCAAGAAAATGGTAATTTAATCATATAACTAATTTTTTATTTAAATTTTAAAAAATTTATTAATTTTCTTAATTCTTATATAATAATCTTAAACGACAATTATTTAAAAACGAAAGTAATAATACTTACAAGTTTTCGAAACATGAGTAGCTAAATTCTTCATCAAATAGGTCATGAAACGTTCTCAAGACTGGATTTACCGGTAGCTCGTCGAAACAGCAGCTGCATTTTACATTACTTAGCTCTTTGTCAATGGCATTTACTACATTATGTTTTGAAAAGAGTTGGCCAATGGCAAATTGGGAAAGCTTAGCTGTCAATATCTGGGGCTTTTCAAAGTATATTAAACAAGTTCCAAGTAGAATTGGGCATTTTCAAACAAGGCATGAGCCGTGTTCGAAAATTTCAACATTCCTATTCCTAGAATATGTGCTCCTTGTGAATGTGGTCGACCACTGGGGATTATGAAAAGATAAATTTTGCTTGCTTTCTTGCTTACAGATAATAAACAAAGGGATCCCGACGTTTTTTTATGAAAATATAAACATGAAAACGGAAACCAGTTCTACATTATGTCGACTGTATATATAGTAAATCCAATTTCTTTCAGTCTCTTGATTTCAAGCAAATATTAAGCCGGTTGCTACTTGCTATCTTGTGTGCTGCCGTCCGTCGCCATCTATCACGTATCGATGACTCTGGGGCGACGTCAGCTGCTTTTAACGACAAAAATCAACCTTAAAAATGGTTTAATTATGGATGTAACATTCCCTTGCTGGAATTTAAGGGCGACTTTATCTGAAGGAGCCACAAATTTTGTATAGGCCATATTTTCCACGTCCTCCAATACCTATAGTCGTAATCTAAAATAAAATTCAAGAAATTCCTTAATGCTTCGCAAGAAATTGTTTATATATATCATTGGTATATATATTAAATGAAGAGAGATCTATTTACACCCAATGTAAATTTTTTAATTTTACACCTTTTTTATAACTCGATGTATGACTAATATTTTAATAATTCAACTGTTAGATTTAAAGATTTATTCGAATTTATTATGTACGTAAAATTTTAAATTAATTTGATATTTTTATTATATCGATCTAAACTCTAATATTTTTGGATATTTTTAAATATATTCAATAATAAAAAATTCTATCGTATTAAAACATATGTTAAACATTTAAAATTAACTTAAAATTTTACATACACACTGTATGTTAATAGAATATGAAATTCAACCGTTTGATTAATTAAATATTAATTATATGTTAAGTTATGAAAGTGTGTAAAACCTTTAATCTTACCTTGGGTATAAAATGATCCTTCTGTAAATATGAAATCAAGAATTACCCAAGATCTTAAGCAAATATTAGAACACCAATATGATAATACAATAATATACATACCTGATTGGGCAGCCATGATTATTTAGCGGAAGCAAGTGTTTCCGATCAAGCTATGGTCTTCCTCTTCTTCTTCTTCTTCTTATGGCAGATCTCAATGGGAAGAAACTGACGTTATGAAGAGAAGAGGGGACCTTAGCCACTTATTTATATTAACCTTAATTATCCCAGTAGTAATCCTCCCCATAAAAGGCCTACTGGGACAGGCCTACACAACTGCCATACCACACTAATTCAAAAGAGACGTGCAAAGCCCATACAATAAAGATCACTTATCAAAATTGGGCCTTCATGCTTGTTTCCCACATAGACCAAATTACTAGCCTGTTTTAATAAACAACAAATGACCAATTAATAGTAGCCCACAAAATAGAAAATTCTAACATTCTCCCACTTGGACAATATTAATTGGTGTTTATTTTAAATTTTAGAAAATATTTTCAAAAAAACATGACACCAGGCTAGTTAACTTAATTTTTTGATGTGGCCACAATTTGAAAACAATTCAGTCCATAGAAACAACATCTCATGATCCTGTCCATTAAAACCAACAAATACTGAATCATGGCAGCCTTTGTACCCTTTAATGATACAAGACCAATCCATGGTTACAAGTATAAGTGATCTTATCAACAATGGATCTTAGTGTGGTTGTGTAGCAAGAAAATAGCACCAAATGTGATCTTAATGTGCTACTTTCATTGTCGGTCCTCTTTATGATTTCTCTAAACAATATGAGAAATCTCTTTGGCATCAACAATATGCCTGTATGTCTCCCACTGATCCTTGAGATCAATATATGGTGCCATTTATGAGACATACCCAATTGACAAAACAACCCTACTTAAGATAGACACCAAGTCTTAAGATTTTACAACATATATAAGTAAATCTTCATCAAAGTATATGTGCATATGAAAATAGAAGATAGCATGGATTATTCTCAATGAGAATCATCAATCAATCATCATAATGATGTTTCAAAATATAAATGAGTCTCAATATAAATAATGTAAACTATAATGTGAGAATTCATAACTCCCACTAACCAAATACATTAAAAGACTCAATAATACCCATGCACTCAACATGTCTACTAAATACTATAGGTCTCAACCCTTTAGTCAAAGGATCAGCAAGCATACTATTAGTGTCAATGTGCTCAACAACTATGTCACCATTTTTCACAAAATCCCTCACCTTGAGGTATTTTATCTCTAAATGTTTAGACCTGCTAGTAGTTTTGTTGTTCTTAGAAAACAACACTGCAGATCTATTATCGCAGTAAATCATCAATGGTCTAGAGATAGAATCAACGACACAAAGGTCTGAAACAAAATTTTTAAGCCAAATAGCTTGCGTAGCAGCCCCATAACAAGCAACAAACTCAGCCTGCATAGTTGAAGAAGCTAAAAGTGTTTGTTTAACACTCTTCCAAGAAACAGCTCCTCCAGCTAACATAAAAATGTACCCTGAGGTGGACTTCATATCATCCTGACATCCAGCAAAATCAGAATCTGTATACCCAATAATCTCAAGATTATCCACCTTTCTATACACTAACATATAATCTTTAGTCTTCTGCAAATACATCATTACTTTCTTAGCAGCAACCCAATGATCTAAACCAGGGTTAGAAAGATATCTGCCAAGAACACTTACCGTAAAGGCGATGTCAGGTCTGGTGCAAACCTGAGCATACATGAGACTCCCCACTGCACAGGAATAGGGAATGCTCTCCATAGACTTCATTTCCAAATCATTCTTTGGACACTGATTGAGACTAAGCTTATCACCTTTAATGATAGGTGCATCTCCAGGTTTACAATTCTGCATATTAAACCTTTTAAGCACACGATCAATATAAGCCTTCTGAGAAAGTCCCAATAAATTCCGAGATCTATCCCTATGAATCTCAATCCCAAGCACAAAAGAGGCTTCACCAAGATCTTTCATGTCGAAAGTCTTGGTCAACATTTGCTTAGTTTCATGCAACAATCCAACATCACTACTAGCAAGTAAGATATCATCTACATACAGTACAAGAAAAATGAATCTACTCCCACTGATTTTAAGGTATATGCACTGATCAATCTTATTCTCCTCAAAACCCATGGAAGTAACAACCTCATCAAATTTCAAGTACCACTGTCTAGAAGCTTGCTTAAGCCCATAGATAGACTTTTTGAGTCTACACACCAAGTGTTCACCTCTAGGCTCCTCAAAACCCTCAGGTTGCTTCATATAAATCTCCTCACTAAGATCGCCATTCAGAAAAGCTGTCTTCACGTCCATCTGGTGAAGCTCTAAGTCAAAATGTGCTACTAAGGCCATAATGATTCTAAAAGAATCCTTGGAAGACACTGGTGAAAAAGTCTCATTATAATCTACTCCTTCTCTTTGAGTAAATCCTTTTGCCACCAATCTAGCTTTAAATCTCTCAATTTTTCCTTTGGAATCTTTCTTGGTTTTATAGACCCATTTGCAACCAATTGGCCTACAACCTTTTGGAAGCTCAACAAGCTCCCAAACATAATTTTGAGCCATAGAGCTCATCTCATCTTTCATTGCATCCATCCACATATCAGATTGAGAACTATTAACAGCTTCACTAAAGCTCACAGGATCCACAACATGACTAATATCATAATCACTTTCTCCAAGAAAAACAACATAATCATCAGAAATGGCTGACCTCTTTTGCCTAGAAGATCTTCTCAAGGGAACATCAACCTCATTATTTTGAACAGGAGGAACTTCAATTGGAGCATTATCAATATTTTGAGGAGTAGGATTAATAATGTGTTGTCCAGGATCTTCTCTCTCAACATCCATAGGCACCACACTACGTTGTGAAACAGGCAGAGGAAGATCAACATGTCTAGGAAGTTCACTATCAACATTATCTACCACAACATCATCTGCCACATCCCATTCAAGAAATTTCGCCACTTGTGACTCCACAACTTTAGTGCCACGTGTAGGACAATAGAACTTATATCCCTTAGAATGGGCTGGGTATCCTATGAAGAATGAGCGAATAGTTCTAGGTTCAGTTTTCTTTTCAAAAGGATTATAGATTCTAACCTCAGCAGGACAACCCCAAACTCGAAAATGGTTCAAACTAGGTTTCCTACCAGTCCACAATTCAAAAGGTGTTTTGGGAACAGATTTACTAGGTACTCTGTTAAGAATATACAAGGCAGTCTTAATGGCTTCACCCCAAAGAGACTCAAGAAGGTTAGTTCTACTCATCATGCTCCTCATCATATCTTTAAGGGTGCGATTACGCCTTTCAGCCACACCATTTTGTTCAGGACTACCAGGCATAGTATATTGGGCAACAATCCCACATTCTTGCAAGTATTTGGCAAATGGACCCATATGCTGCCCAGTTGTACCATGTTTGCCATAATACTCACCACCACGATCAGACCTAACAATCTTGATGACTTTCCCTAATTGTTTTTCTACTTCAGTTTTAAAAACTTTGAATTTTTCAAGAGCATTAGATTTTTCATCAATCAAGTAAAGATAACCATAACGAGAAAAATCATCAATAAAAGTAACAAAATATTTGTTACCACACAAAGTAGGTGTAAGAGGTCCACTAATGTCAGTGTGCACAATTTGCAAAAGGTCAGAACTTTGAGTTGCCCCTTTCTTCTTAGTCTTAGTCATTTTCCCTCTAATGCAATCAACACATGTGTCTAAGTTTTCAAAATCAAGAGAAGGTAAAATGTTGTCTTTTATGAGTCTTCCAACTCTTTCATTAGAAATGTGACCTAATCTCTTATGCCACAACAAGGAAGACCTCTCTTTAATCAAAGACCTTTTAGACACAATGTTTTTAACATTCATGCAACTATACTCATTATTAGGAGATAAACTCAATTTGTAGAGACAATCAACAAGTTTAAAATTTCCAACAATATTTGAGTTTAAAATCAAATCAACATTTCCATTTCCAATACCAAAATAGTATCCAACTTTGTCTAAAGCAGAAACAGAAATCAAATTTCTCCTAAAAGATGGAATGTGAAAAACATAATCCAAAACAAGTTCAAAACCGTCACTCAAATTTAAACCTATGGTTCCTACATGCTTAACATCTACTTCAGCATTATTTCCAACTTTAAGCTTGGCCTCACTCTCACTTGGCTTCCGTTTGCTTTTGAATCCCTGCAATGTACAAGCAACATGAACAGTTGCACCACTATCAAGCCACCAAGAATTCGGTGGGGCACTAACAAAATAGGATTCATAACAAACGAGAGCTAGTGAGTTGAGAGTTAATGAGTTACCTCCTTGTTTATTCTTTTTCTCTAATCAAGATTTAAACCTGAGGCAATCGACCCTGATATGACCTTTTTTCTTACAAAAGAAGCACTTGACATCTTTCTTAATGGCAGCATTTGGACCTCTTATCCATTTAGTCTGACCACTAGTATGTCCCTTATCGTCCTTAACCTTATTAGGAGCATTAAAACTAATCTTCCCAGGTTTTCCAAGGTTCTTTCGGTAATGAGGTTTGGAATGGGTGGTAAGTAAGGCAATCTCATTTTTTTCTTTCTTGAGTTTTTCTTCCTCAGAAACACATTTGGCAATAAGGTCATTGACACTCCAGGTTTCATTCACAGCATTATAGGCAGTTTTGATTTGGGTGAACTCATGAGGTAAAGCATTCAAGACATGGTGAACAAGGAATTGGTCAGGGAGAGAAATTTGATGGGCACCTAGTTTGGTTTGAATGTGGACCAATCTCATAATGAAATCTCTAACACCTCCTTCACTGTTGTATTTCATACTCGTCAGCTCACTCATAAGAGCCCCAGCCTCAGACTTATTGGATTGTTCATACCTATTGCCTATAGCAGCATAAAGCTCCTTAGCATTTTCAATCTTTTCTAGACCACTCATCAGATGTTCAGCAACGGTTCTCCTAATGGCCTCTACACACATACGGTTTGCTCTATCCCATTGAGCAAACAACTCCTTTTCAGTAGCAGTGCTTTGATCAGTGAGAGCTGCAGGCTTATCAACACGCAAGGCTATGTCTATCTCACTCATAACAAAAGCAAAGTTCAAGTCCTTAGACCACCTCTTATAATTAGAGCCATTCAGAATCTCAACAGTAGCTTGATTCTTATTCACACCAAAAGTCACTGATTAAAACAAAAATAATGCAACTTATTAGTTAATGGGCAAATATATTAAGCAACAATTCATAATGTGCCAATGAACAACCAAGAGCCCTGGTGTATCATCACATACTCCCCTTTGGGCAGAGAATGTAACATACTAATAGGTACTCTTCATATAAAGCTAACATGAGATATTCCAATTTTGAATAGCTATCCCCTTTGGGCAGATAGAAATTCTAAACAAGTTTATCGCAATCATAATGCTTTATGTAACATACCAAATTGACTTACACAATAACCCCCTTTGGGCAGGCGATTGTATAAAACAATCAAGGTACAATCCTGTAGCCAACGAATGAGATAATTTTTATTAATATCCATAAGTGAGCCACTTTGGCAGCCAAACACTTATATCAACTAATAAAAGATTTTCTCAAACCAGGAAAAAATTAAATTTGCCCAATTACAAAATTTGTATACTTGACAAAATGTATACAATAGACCATTCAATATGAGATACGGATACCAAATGTATCTCATGGTCTTTCAAAAGTTATACGTTGCATTTAATCTCAATGTTTTGATCCTTATCAAACTGATTGGTTCCAAAATGTCAACAAGTCATGCATATCTATTTTGGCTTAAATTAAAATAATACATAAATGCCAAAATATTTCACAATCAAACAATTTTAATAGTGACATTTGTCGGGGAAGTGTTATGAAAGTGGACAAAATGCCACAATATTTCACAATCAAACAATGAGTCTTGAAATAATTGCCGACACAACAAGACTTGTTTTAAATAATTAAATAATCATAATAATTAACAATGATTACTAATACCAACAAAAGGTTATGGAAAAGTAATAGATGAATAATTTGAATATAATATATAAAACAAATGCCAATCGTCTTCAACCTCAAGACGGGTATAGCTCAACCCGCTAAACCAGTTTTTCGACCCATTCGGGTCAGCTTTATTTTCAACCAGTTTTAATAAATTTTTGACTACCGAAACTTCATGTAATCTCAATTTCAACATGTTTATACAAAACCCATGTATCAAAACTTATTAAAACAACAAGAATTGAAATAATAAGCAAGAAGTATTATGGGTTTTAAGCTAATTCACAAGCCGTATAAAAACTTGATTACCAGTCAAGAAGAAATCAACTTTTATACGATCTAAACTTATTATTCGAACTAAATAAGACTTGGGTCCTAATATCACTTAAGATCTAGCTCTGAATACCACATGTAAATATGAAATCAAGAATTACCCAAGATCTTAAGCAAATATTAGAACACCAATATGATAATACAATAATATACATACCTGATTGGGCAGCCATGATTATTTAGCGGAAGCAAGTGTTTCCGATCAAGCTATGGTCTTCTGCTTCTTCTTCTTCTTCTTATGGCAGATCTCAATGGGAAGAAACTGACGTTATGAAGAGAAGAGGGGACCTTAGCCACTTATTTATATTAACCTTAATTATCCCAGTAGTAATCCTCCCCATAAAAGGCCTACTGGGACAGGCCTACACAACTGCCATACCACACTAATTCAAAAGAGACGTGCAAAGCCCATACAATAAAGATCACTTATCAAAATTGGGCCTTCATGCTTGTTTCCCACATAGACCAAATTACTAGCCTGTTTTAATAAACAACAAATGACCAATTAATAGTAGCCCACAAAATAGAAAATTCTAACACCTTCCTCATATTAAATAATTAGGACCAATAATAATGAAATAATAATTCTATCTCAAATACGATCAATGACTAATCAGAAGTTCACTTCATGTAAAACCTGATTGATATTATAAAAAAAAAAAACTTATTGATAATAAGAAACACGTACGACTGTATTATTTTTGGCCAATTCAAGGCGATAAACGTGGCATTCATGACATACCATATCCGATTTTTAATTAAAACTGAACTTTGGCAAGGCCTCGCTTAACACATGAGCCCTGCAAGTCTCATTAAGGGCAATCCTTGTTGATGATTGCATGTTTGCTTCCAATTAGTCCGCCGGTCCACCCTATAAAATCACAATTCACATGGAGCCACAAGCTCACCCTCTCACCTGCAGTCACATGGCCGTACGTACTTTCTCATGTTCGTTGGACTTGGGAGATCTTTCCGACCATACCGTGAGAAATTCATGTTCAATTCCCACCCTACCCTTCGTAGGCGATCACAGAAAATTAAGGGCCGACTATCCTACAAATCAACCCAATGTCAAAATAAAAAAAACCCCATGTCAAAATCAACCGGATTTAGAAGGAAATTTCTCTATGGAATGTCTTCTCTAATGAGAATCGTTTGGATAACCCCTACAGGCGTTGCAGCCCTGATATCCATCGGCACTCAGGCGACAGGGTGTCTTAATTAAATAAAATAGATCAATAATACAATTTGCAAAATGATTTTCTCAAGTAGATGGGACAAAAATGCATTGCTCTAATGGTTATTATAATTAATATCTTTTTTTCTTTTGTAATATCTCACGTGTTAAATTATTTTGGAGTAGGATATATGATCATATGGTTTTCATATGCGAGACTCTCCGCGTATTTAACATAAAAATAGCTTAATACACAAAATAAACATCGAATTTGGACAAAATTATCGTTTTGAGTCTTCAACTTTTATTTTAAAATTTTATACCTTCAAATTTTTACATAAGAAATTTCACATGTCAAAATATGATTAGGACACATCAGTATCAAGGACTAATTGTATACAAAATAAAAGTTTGATGACTAAAAATTTAAAATAAAAGTTGAATGGTCAAAACGATAATTTTATACAAGTTCGATAGATATTTTGTGTTAAACCACAAAAAAATTGTTCATGTTGTCTGCGGCAGCTACTCATCGTTAGCCATGAGGTAGTTGAATGCGAGCCTCGAATCTAAGTTAATTTGCTGCTAAATCTGATATCAGCAGATCGTGAATCATGCATCGCAATAAACAATATGGGATTTAACATTCTCGGCAGAGCTTGTGAACAGAAATATTAATTGTATTGATTTGTTTTTTCTCCCGTCTAAGGTGTAACCAACAGTCCAACAATAATTCCCTTCGAGAGAATTAAGCCCAGAAACCACCTCGGTAGAGCCGACCATGCCGCACTTGCCGGATTGACAAGCATGGCTTGCAGTTTCACACGCCATGGGCTACATGATTACCAATAGCTAGCTATAGGACAAGCTGTTGACATCTGGCCTCTGTCACGGGCTCAAATTATTATCCGATTCTAGTAGTTCTGAAAAATCTGTTTTTCCTGATCTGAAGTTGAATTTTGTAACACGGCTTACTCAAATTCCATAACCATATTTTATTGCAGATTCGTCTTATACCCAAAGTGTAATGTGAGCAGATACATGCAATATAAAAAATAGAATCAAAAAATCTACTAGGTTTAACTTAATCCCTGGTGCCTGGTGGGCAGGGAATAAATCTTCTACCGATTTTACTTTAATTTGAACTTTGACGATATATTAAAGAGCAAATCTTGTCCATGAAGCTTTATTTAATGATACATTAAGGACATGTGATATACTAGATTAGATTAGATAGGATAGAAGGAAAATTATATGTAATTTGTAATATAGTTTTATAATATAGATATAAATTGACATAGATTTGTATCGTAAAAAAAATTATTAATAGTATGACTCAATCTTCTGTACAGGGATATGATTGTCTCATTATATAAATAACCCTCCCCCACAAAGTAACTTTATATAAATTTATATAAATACTATAAAGCTACACTATAAATTATATCCCTACCGCAAAAAAAAAAAACACATTACATGTAATTTTTTTCACTTATTCTATCCAATCTAATCCGGTGCTTTAATAGTTTAACATTTAATATTGGCAAGAAGATTTCAGTTAAAGTTTTCTTATACTAAATGGATCGACAAGTGTGCATTTGGAATGATCAAAAGAATTTAGACTTTCTTTCTTGAGCCTTATATTAATCCACAAGTACAGTTCAAGAATTTCCAAAATATTCCCCATTTCTAAACAGAGCCACGAAAAAGACAAAGTCTCTCTTTGCCTCGACCCCTATTTATACCCCCAAGAACGTATCCCACCAGCCTCAAAACCATCTGAAGTCTTCCAAGTTCCAAAGGAGCAGCAGCCATCAAGCCTAAGAAGCAAAAAATGATGAAGAATGCTCAACGGATCATCTCTTTTGCCTTGAATCCAATCTTCATTGTCGCCGTTGTTGTCATCCTCTTTCATTTAACAGAGGTGGGGGCGTCTAGGCCTCTCACGCATCCACTTTCTCCTACTGCAATCAAGACACTGAAAGTAGCTCAAGCTTATTCTGGACCCAGTCGAGGAGGGGCTGGTCACGACACCGTTTGCTAATTAACTTCCATAATCTGCAACTTTCTTTAATTACGAGTTTTGTTTTGTTTTAATCTCATTTTGTTTATCTTAGCCTACACATTTTCCACAAACTAGCTTGTACTTGTTACTGAATTGATGAGAGCCATCATCTGCTGCAAGTAGCAGCTTCATTAATGACAAAACTATTGCTATAATTTAGAAGACGATGGAGCACAGCATCTTCTTCTGCTTTTTTTAATACTTTAATAACAAATACAGTTGTCTATGGCTGGAATTATTAAGTGGAACACTGTTCCTACTTGAAATGAGAGGTAAAAGGGTGAAATAAAATTCAAAGTTAAAGAATTCATGTCTGATATACGAAATTATATATTTCTTTGACTCCAAAGATCTGAAGATCATTTTTAACGAGGATTGTCCATAATCGGTATGAACAGTGATCTGAACGGACTTTAGTCGCATAATGCCAATACATTTCTTAGGAGATGATGATCCAGATTGACTAAGCATTATGATCATCACTTCCCAAGTTATGGGCTAGTCTTGCATGTGGATTAACTGGAGTAGTAACTTTTATGGAATCTAATTAACCTTCGTGGCCCCCCTTTAATTAACTTGCATGATCAAATAATCAACTTCGGTGTACGTTTTCTTTTTCAACCAAAAGAATATATAGACCAAGGTCCTCTATATGAACAGTAACTTGCTATTGTGTGGGGAAATGTAAGTTGAATTTTGAGCTCAAAAATTAGCCAATGACAACCATATTTGAAGAATTTCATGGAAAGATGAAGAAAAAGTAAATACTGCGGTTCATTTGACAATCGGGATTGCCTGCATTTTCAATCTTTCCACATGCATGGGTCACAGAAACACAACTATAATATCTAGCCTTCAATGTATGGATTGAATCGAAAACCAGCTGATGGAATCAGTAACCTTCCATATGGTCTCTTCTTCTTAAACTCTTCTCTGACTTTGGATCGAAAATTATTTCTGATATTCAATTTTGAACATGCATAGCATATGTTTACACTTAGCTGTCCTGCTTCTTCACTTCAGAGACTAGTTAATTAATGTCAATGGCTGAATCATTGAGGTTGTGTTTATGCATTGCATATGCTTCATTAATTAATTTTAGAAGAAAACTTTGACATGTACTACTTGATATTTGGAATTTCCTGATGAAGGCGTCTGCCCACTGACTACTGTAACTGGATATAATGATATATATTCTTTCTAGCTAATCTTACTTAGTCAAAGTCGTTTAGTACTCTAATTAATTGATTGGCTAGGCATGAAATCTTATTTCATTTTCACTTTTGGACAAACGTTCCTCTCTGTCTGTCTCTCTCTCTCTCTCTCTTCATACGAAGTTTATATATAGAGAAGGGGCTGGGGGAGGAGTGGGGTTGTACTTGGGACAATCTCATTTTCCCTCTACTTCGGAAGTGGAAAGTTTCAAAGCTTTGTTCCCCCTACCAAATTTCAGTGAAGTGCTACTCAACTGTTGCAAAAAAAAAAAAAAAACACTTATCATACCTTGAAATGTTAGGCAAAAAGCAATGTGGCAGAATGCACCCAACTCTGTTCTTAATGCATAGAAGTATGTATCTTTGAGACCAAACTGATTTTAATGAAAATGTCAAACGTAGGTAGAACGGTTTTCAAGTTCAATTCAACATAAGAGGAAAATCAATTCAATCAATCTTTGTTATCGTTTATAGTTTTATGTTCAAATAACTGAACATGAAAAGTTCAGATATAAAGCACCCAAGTACATGAACTACACTTGGGTTGAAGGTTAAGACATTAACAGAGTCTCGACTCTCGAGTTAACTCAATTCCTGATAACCTCAAATATTGATAAAAAAAAAAATTGGAAGAAGTACCAAGAGCGGCCCATTATGTAGCCCAATTGCACACACTAAGATTTGGACTCCAACTTTTCATTGCAAGCCAGATTCAAGCTGGGCTTCATCTAATTATAGGAACCTTGGGCTAGACCTTACCTTGGATCTGCAGGCCCAACCCATAATCTACAATAGCCTTGGCCGTGACTCTTAACGTGAGTATCAAATTTGTGCCACATCAACAAATAAGAATTCTTCAACGACCTTTTTAATTTTTATCCCCAATAAACTATTACGCCTTACTTTGGATTCATCATCTGAATATTCATTCTATCCTCCAAAAATATCCTAAGAAAGTTATAATCTTTACCGATTCCCCGGGGCACGGGACATCTTAGTCACAGACTCAATAATAATGGCCCGGCAGCCACTTAAATGGATTGGATTTTCCACCTTTTCACCATCTTTCTCATACTTTAAACAATTAAATTAGAGATTAGTCAATCTTTGCCTAAAAAAAATCTCCTATAATAAATAAAATGAATTTTCGATTAGTCAATCTCTGATGACATCAAGCAACACCTCCATCCCCATGTCTTCTTACAAACAAATTTTGGACCGGATGAGGAATGAAGATCCGGTTTGATATAATAACAGAGAGTTAGGTACTGACAAAAACATCATTTTCGTGGGGGATTTCTCAAAATATTATGCTTGGAATCTTGGCAACAAAAAACAAAGTTCTATTGATAGCTTTGAGAGTAAAAAATAAATCGTGGGTTAGTCCCAACCATGCAATTTGCTTTCACTTTACCCTGGTTGGCTTTGTTTTTAGTTAGTACTTTTTTTTTCTTTTTTCCTAAAGATGACTTTGTTGTCACTTACTCCAACTAATAATAAATTGATACGTCATTACTCATCACCAATGGGCAAATTTACTTTCGACGTTTTACCAATCAAATCGGTCGTAAGTTCAAGCCCAGTTGGTCTTGATATGGACAAAAGCCTCCCTGTAATTTGGTTTATTTTGTTCCCTTCGCAACAAAAGTAAGAATCATTTTCACTGTCTATTACTATTATTTATTGATTTTTTGAATCTTAGTCTATGATTAAAACTTAAAACATTATTTTTTTATGGTATGTACTTAAACTGAAATTTTTAACCACAAATTAGAATTCAAAAAATAAAAATAGTGTACAGTAAATATAATCCTTACCCTTAGAACAACTAAAAGCTTGGGGTCCGACTAAGTTAAATGGATTCTGACTGAACTTTAGTACCAGAGCATGATCTATGCCATTCTCCGAGATGGGCTTACAAATTATTGTCCGAGATAGTTTGTCTTGACTCGTGTCTTTAGAATTAAGTAAGTAACCTTTTTTTTACAGTAAGAAGCAAAGAAGATTTACAAGTTTTTGTGCTCTTAACAGTCCCTGAGCTGCTCTCGTTGGGACTGGATTTGGTTGATCGTTTGGAATAATTTAGTTGCAAAATGCAATCTGACTGTGTGTGAATACAACCCAGGATCACTAGGAGAAGCAACAATGAATGTGATATATCCAGGTATGTGTCTTAATTTTCCAATTTGCAAATTGCAGTAAGAGATGAAAGAAATGAAAATATCACGATCTCTATTCCAAAGTAGGTGCTGAAAAAAACGTATGTGACTTGTAATTGATTTCTAACTTTTCATCTTTCAACAAAAGTAAAGGAAAAGTTACCATTGATAAGAAATCAGTTTAAAATCTCTTATTAATTCCAGGATTCAATCCAATTGCATCCAAAGAACCTGCAGGGGGATTGCTAGATTTTAAGTTCCTTGTTACAGGAACCGGGCAAAATGAAAAGAAAAAACAAAAGCATGACACCAGACAATCCCGTGGATGAAGATGGTTGAAGATTAAAAGCAAGAGGTTTTGACTCGGGAAAAACAAAACAAAATGCACCAGAATGGCAAAAAATAGTAATAAATCCAAAACACTAGACAAACTTGTCAATTCATTATCAAGAAAAATTTAATAAAAAGAAAACGGAGGAATCAAGTCCCCCACTCCCACATTCAATTATCCCCTTGTCTTCTTCGATACCCATCAAAGCCAGCTCCCATTACCTTCTCACCCACCCCTTGTTATTTCCCATTCGCAAATTCAACCTCAACAGAAAAAAGAAAGAAAGAAAATCACCCCAAAATCAAGGATTCAGCTTTTGTCAATGAAACGGAGTGCCCCGGATTTTCAGGTCCCCGGAGCCGACCAGAAAATGAAGAAAATTAAAGAAGAAGAAGCTGAAGAACAGAGTGGGTTGATGAATTTAGATGAAAATCTCTTGTACGAGGTTTTTAGACACGTCGACGCGAGGACTTTAGCTATGGCTTCCTGTGTCAGCAGGCTTTGGCACAAAACCGCCAAAGACGAGCGGCTTTGGGAGCTGATCTGTACCAGGCGCTGGGCTAACATCGGCTGCGGAACCCAACAGCTTAGATCTGTGGTTTTGCCTCTCGGTGGCTTCCGCCGACTACACTCGCTTTACCCTTCACTTTCCAAGCCACACACTGCTTCAGCGTCGTCCTGGGCTCCGTTCCCCCAGATGATTAACCCCAATCCGCATGCTCGGGGGGGGAAAGATGAGGTTAATCTTTGTCTGTCTCTTCTCTCTATTCAGTATTATGAGCAGATGAATTCCACTAACAGAGGCACGGATAATTCTAATTAATTAATTGCTTACTACATATAACATTATGAATAATTGAATCAAATATAAATCTATCACTTATTTCTAGTTTTGGTTTTCCCTTTATCAGATTTTATTTTGGGTTCTTGACTTCTTGTATTGTTTCCTCCTATTTGGCTTGGGATTTTTCTTTGTATTTTTTCTTTTATGTTGGAATTTTTGTACTTAAGCTGGGGTTTTGTAAACTAGATCTGTAAGTCTGTATTCCTGTGCGAATGTTAAGCATGAAATGAAACAACTGTTCCTTAAATTTACTACTATGATTTATCAGATTCAATGTTGCCGTTTTGAAACATGAAAGTATTCTTGCAACACATTTTGGTAAGAAATTGGAAAGTGCCAAGCAGCAGGATGAGGTGGAAAATGGGGATTGGGGCCATTGATTGGATTCTGTTCTGGGAGGATAAGCACAGAGAGGCAGAACCAAACAGGGAGGGTCCTATCGGTAGTATTATATTAATGTCTGGTACTGCAACTTTTTTTCTGCCATTGCTATCTTTTTCCATGGCCTGATTGTAAGAGACAGAGGGAGAGTTTGGGTTTAGTACTTTTGTTAATGAATTTTAGTTCTGTTTTTCTGTATCAGCCAACGTACCTGAGAGAATGATCTTGTCGTATTGTTAGTCCTCTTCTTTCCCTCAGGAATACTGGTATCTTACCCTAGCATCAAGCCCAAGTCGGTTTTATATCCCATGACAATTTCTTTCCTTTTGTTAGTCCTCTTCTTGGCTAATAAAGAGAAATTTTATATCCCATAGCAATTTCTTTCCTTTTGTTTTCCGGAGCTATAGTTTCAGGATTTCAGCTTGGTTTTTTGCCTGCGTTTCCAGGGAAGAGACCTAGGCGGGTTAGTTACTTATTAGGCATCAGACTTGTCGCTGTTAACAGGGTTGCATGTAAGGAGTTCCTATCTCTGATGGCCAAATTGCCGGTATAGGAATGGGACCGGTATTTTTGTCATTTTCTCCTGTGTAGTTGGAATCAGTAATGTGATTTTAATAGCTTCAAGCAAGCTCGGCCCTTGGAGTTGTAGCTGTGTCAAAAGAAAAGCATGTGGATTTGACTTAAGCTAACTGAACTTGTATTACAAGTTTAATGAATACTAGTTTTGTAATCTTAATTTGAAAATGACAACATACGAGAGAGAGAGAGAGAGGAAAGTGGTTAGCGTTATCTATTTCCTCTGTCCATTTGTACTTCTTGGTGGGATCAGGCGGAGCTGAAGTTATGCTTTGAGCTTGGGTTGATTATTTGAAAGCAAGTTTCGATTTGAGATAAGATTTTGTGTTACAACGTACAGGCTTTGTGCTTGATAACCGTGAATATCATGGCTGAATTTGTTTGTACCCTAATTTTTAATTTTGGGCCTATGGGCCAAGAAAGGAACAAGTAGGCCTAACGTGAAGATGGGATCCTTCAAGGATGATCGGTCTAGTAAAAAAGGTGAACTGTTGCAAGGTCAACCGACTTTAATTGATAGTTAAAGCCGTAACAATCATGGAGGAAAAGAGCAAGCGATTGATCGGTCAGAGATTAAGCCTTGTTTTTAATCTGAAATATTTGAATTAAAGGCGGCATAATCACAGGACCTTGATATTAGTCTAAGTACAGCTATAAAAAGTTTCAACCTGAGAGACAAAGGGCATCGACAACTCCTTAGACAACACTCTATTTAAACTTGGTGTATCCATTCTTTTTACTTTGTCTTCGAAGTTTCCTTTTGGTTTGTTATTGTGTAGTTCCTTATTGTCATCTATTTCGTTAGTGCAATTTTCAGTTATTACAAGTGTTGACTCGGTCCAGCCTTTCATCGATCAAGATTAAGTGTTCAGTTTTCAATAGAGACCAATCGGGCAGTGTTTGCAACCTTTTTTGTATTGAAGAAATATCCCTTTAGTTCAATGATTAAAACAGTCCGACGGTAACCCCCAGAGGTGTAGATTAGCTGGTAAGGGGTTGTTCTAGCTTAACCAAGTGACTCGAGTTCGAATCCTTGGGTATACAGCTGCTTTAAAAACCTGGGAGGGAGAGCTTTGCCGCCTTTGTAGTCCTACCCGGCTCGAATCTGGATTAGTCGAAGCGAAATTTCGGATATCAGATGGTGAAAAAAACAAAAAAAAAAATAGTCCGATGGTGACTTTGAACTAGAACATGTATTCTTACTTCCTTTTGTTGTTTTTTATTATAAAAGCAACTGGCACATCTTCAAACTAGTACATCGGCCTGACCAATCGGCCAAGGAGATTTTTGGTGCAATATCTCTTTTTGGCATACCCAGTAGGTTTAGTGATCTAAACAGTTCGTATGCAACTTTAAACCAAAACCCGCATCTTTTCCTTCTTTATTTTTGTTGTTTTTGAGTAAAAACAAATGGCACACCCGCAAATCGGCCAAGAGCGTTTTTATAACAACAGAATTATGGGGAGTGCATGATGGTTTAGCTCTGGCTTTAAGTAAAGGCTTCACAAAAGTCGCATTGGAAATTGACTCCCAAACTGTTTTTGAATTCCTTACTGCCGTTGTTCATGGATGTCATCCTTATTCTGTCATTGTCAAGATGTGCAGGCAGCTGCTCACCCGATTCCATCGATATCAATTTGTAAAATATTTAGGGAAGCTAATCAATGTGCTGACTTACTAGTTAGTATTGGCCCTTATAGTCAATCTAATTTGGTGTATTTTGATAATCCTCCCCTGGGATACATATTTTGTTAATTGCTGATATTGTATGGGTATCTTACCCTAGACTAGTATGGAATAATGTAATAGTGTGAGATGTACTGCCTTTTGTTTACCAAAAAAAAAGACAAATCAATAAGATTTGTTTAACAGAAATGTAAAATGAAAAAGGTTATAAAAAGTTGAAGCCCACTTACTGAATCTGGCTGACCAATAATGTCATGAAAACTTGAAATGGGCTCAATTATTAGGCCTATATATCAGTCCATCTAATTTTTGAAACCCATTAAGTAAATGAAGAAATAGTTTTAATTAATTGCTTGACTATGGGCTGATGGGCAGGTGTTAGTCCTAGTCTGGTTCTGGCTCCAGATCCGTTTCACCGTTTACGCTCACAAGGACAAGAGTGGAGCCTGTGGGCCCTAAACCTGAACTGATAAGAGGCCAGGGTAAGAGTTTTGCTTCGGCAAGAAAAATATAGAGGAAAAATTATGGAAACGTTTTTAGTCCAATTTCAGGCGTTTGAGAAACTTTACTTCTTTTTAGTTCTCCTGGCTTTGGAGTAACTTCAAAATTCGGATTTGGTTTGGTCTTTGGTTTCTTCTTGCATGCACATTAATTTAATCCTGTCAAAAGTAGCCATAAATGGAAAAAATGGAATATATATTCCGTTATAGGTCAACAACTGTTTGTAGTTTGACCAACTTTCCCTTCTGCGCCGAAACCAGGGGCTTTGAAGATTCACTTACGCATTTCGGAGGGGACTGGTGGAGGGTTGAAGGCTGCACGAAAAGGATTATTTGGTAACATCTTATGTCATTCAGTCGCATTTTAATTCCACTTTTGCCATATAGTATATGATTTTCTTTTAAGAAATCCACTGCCCACTCAGTCGTATGAAATTTCTTTGCAGGATCTTAAGGGTAAATAAAACGTGCATATTAGCTAGAACTCAGAAGATGATTTGGATTTGGCTAGTCTAAATTTGCAGATTATATCTTGTTTGAGAATTGGGACCATCGGGGATGCTTGACCAGATGAACAATCAAACAAAACCACTTTGTCTTAGTCGTAATTTTATTACCTATTACATTGTGATTTTGGGTTATGAAATGCTTCAACCATAAACAGGGAATTACATGAAACCTTTCTCTGTTTTGGTGCCTTCTACGAAATTAAGCAGTGATGAATTACCAAACTTTGGAAATTTAACATGAGGGATATTTGACAATTTTGACTTTCTCTCAATCTGGTTAGATATTTCAGTTCACCTTACTTATCCTTTACTCACCTAAAATTGTAAATAAACATATATATGATGTACTAAGATTCAAGAAAGAAAAGCTATTCGATCTGAACTATCATCGACTTCAATAAACAACTTTATTCGCATTCCTATTAGGACTACAACTTATTCAAACCGTTCAACATTTTCCTTCAACAAAATGAGCTAATTATCTCTTAAATGTGCATGCCTCCCTGGTCAGAAATGCCATGGAATATGGTTGTCAAATGTCAACCGTATACTTTGGCATGGCATGCTCCTGTCTGTTTTACTTCTTTGGTGACTGACTGCAATATTGGAGACTTCCAATTTCGTCTTCCAAGCGTCAATTAATTCTTGGGAAGCAAATTGTGGAAGCGTCCAATTGATAGATAGCTCATGGAGCCTGGTGGTAAACCCGTCCGAATTGACTTTGCATCCTGTAATAGAAATGTAGACCCTTTCAAGGCCAATATTTTTATATTGATATTCATTTCACACTCTCTAATCTCACTTTCTCTTTTTTGTGATTTTACCCTTCTATTTGTTTATTGTTTGAACTACAAAAGATAAATAGTAATTCCTTTGCGCAGTCGAAATCTCTGATAACTGTTTGAATGTGAACTTATGAAAATGAAAGGAACATAAGAACATAATACGTCATCGATTACTTGAATAACATCAATTAATTTCAATAAAAAATTGATCCTGAAGTTTCCTCAGGATCAATGAGTCATGACTCAGATTCCATATTTCCAGACACCGATTTATTATTATACTATACTATATATAGGTTAGTAATTTATTTCTTTAAACTGTAAACAAAAAAAAAATTTCATTTCTTTAAACGGGGCCTGTCAACATCTGTCTCTTGATGGTAACTTATAGCTCATTCACTACTTGTAGTCAATGAATAAAAAACCGGACAGGATCGGTCGGTTCAATCGATTCAATCGTGAACCAGTCATCAATCCGGTCCTTTAAGGGTCAAAAAATCGGTCACTGTTTGAATCACGGTTGGATCGGTTGAACTGATCGGTCCAATTAACCGGTTGAACCGGTTTAGTAAAAAAAATTAAATTTTTTACTTTTTAAGTTATTTTTAATTAACTAACCCAAATCTAAAAAAAGCCTAAATTAATGAGAAGTCTAAATTTTATTTTAATTATTATGTTTAAACTTTTGATTTTGAATTTTTGACCTTAAATTTTTTAATTTTTTATTCTAATGTACTCTTATAACAAAAATTTAATTTGTGATGTAAAATCATTTGTATTATTTATTTATTTATATTATGTGATGCACTAATATTTTATACTTTTTCTTATTTTTTATGAATATTTTTAAAAAAATTAATTGAAACTTTAACATTTAAATATTTTAGGAAATTAATAAATTAAAATATTTAAATAACCGGTCTAAACAGTTCAACAGATTGAACCGATTAAACCATTGACCCTCTAACCTTACCGGTTCAAGCACCGGTCCGATTTTTTATTCATTGCTTGTCGTTATGCAGCCCAAGGTTTCTGGATTCTGGTCCCGCACTGGCTTTTTGAAAATAAAAACAAAGTTACATTACGCAGGCAATTACGCAGCCCATAGGCGGGCGGTAATTGTCAAAAACTTTTGTGGAAAAAGTAATGAAGCATTTTCTTGTATTTCCAAGCAAGTCTGATCACCTAAAATAACAACGTAACAGGGTCGATATGTTTCTAAAGTGTTCTTGCAGGGCTATTAAAGAATTCTGATCTCATTAACCTATTTATTTAAATAAATTATGATCTCATTCCTTACACATGAAAGGAAAGATGGCGGTAAAATCTTCAATCTCCACGTGTTCTAATTTAATGGGGACCTCCCTTTTTCTGAACGGTCAAACCTAGGTCTCAGGCTCTCTTAGTTGCTGACATCAGTTTAGAAGTCGCTGTTACATGCGGCATGAATTAGTATATATAGGTATCACGATGGACCTTTTTGTATCAAGCAGATACAGAGACTTTCTCATCATCAACAAGAACTCTTAGCTCCTCCAGCGGCACAAACAAAGCAAAAAACCAAGCCTTTGCCAATTGCCACCGATCGCAAATCCCAATGCCCGGAAACGTCAAGTCTTTCTTCTTTGTCCTGGTTCTTCTTCTAACATCGTTGTTTTCCTCGTTTAGGGCTCGTCCTCTCAATGATATTGCAGGCTCATCGGAATCTATAGCCAAAGGGATCGAGGCTTACTTTGATGGTTTCAGCCTAGAAGGAATCAAGACCGGAAGTCCAAGTTCAAGAGGACAAGGTCATGTAGTCATTGCCAACTCAGGTCCAAGTTCAGGAGGAGAAGGTCATGCATTAACTAATGCTGTCATCAACTCAGGTCCAAGTCCAGGAGGAAAAGGCCATGCATCTACTAATACCGTCACCAACTCAGGTCCAAGTGCAGGAGGAAAAGGGCATGCATTTACTGATGCTGTCACCAATTCGGGTCCAAGTTCCGGCACCGACGGACACTGAGCTAGTGTCTCCAATGCAAAGGGGCTCCAGTGATTCTTTGACGTCTCTATTACTATAACAGATTTATTATTAGCTTTCATTGTTGTCATTGGTCATTTTTGTAATGTCTTAAATAAATTTAGGCGTGGTAGTGCAATTAGCAGTCATTTTTTGTAGGGTTAATTAATGGATAGCGCGAGCCTGCCTATCTAATAATTTTTGTGATTCCGAGTCATGTATGAGAGTTTTAATGAGATAATATTGGTATTATATATAATTGTTATATTCATTCATTAATTACTATTAGTCTATTCATGAGTCAAGCTCCATTCTTCATTTTCTTGTTAGAAAAACTTTCTGGACTCTGCCTTTTCGCCGCTAGCGACTGATAGAAACATTTTGCGGTCCATGAAATAATTTACAGGGATCACACATTGCTAACATATGGAACTGGCCCGACGCAGAAATCGTAATGCATTATTAACTATGTGATGAACTGCACACAAAATTGAAGCCACCTTGATTCTAACATTCATGGCTGCATTACCTCTATTAATCTATGAAAACATTGGCTTGCCGGCGATGAAATTTACCAAAAATTGTCCTTGTTTGCCCCGTATATTGAGAGAATCCAGTTAAGCCGAGCGAGAGAAAAGGAACTAAGACTGCTTCCAAGCATGGTGTGGGATGTGGACCATAACTATAGGCTTTTGGCTGGAGCTGCTTCAAAGATTGTCCACTTGTTTTCCAAAGACTTTGATTTTCGGCAGTCAAAGTGCAGACCGGATAAAGACATAGAGAAACCCAACCTGTTACCCCGAAACTTAGCTATTATCTTTAGTATATGGCCTTGTACCGGATCACAGTTGCTTCAAGTTGAAACCAAAGACAATATTCTTGGTGTTTGCCCATTGGCGATTGGTCTATAGATTTTAAGCAATTGAGTCATTTGAAATCTTAGGCAATGAATAAAAAACGGGACCGGTCGTTGAACCGGTTGCTTGACCGGGTCACGGTTTAACCTATCCAATCGGTCGGTTTAATTACATAAATAATTTAATTTTATTAATGTCTGAAAATATTTAAAAAAATTCATAAAATAAGAAAAAATTCATAAAATTCATAGAAAAATATGAAAAATAAAAAATATTAGTGCATCACATAATCTAAATAAATATTGAAAATTATTTTACATCACAAATTATATTTTTATTATGAAAGTAGATTAAAATAAAAAAAGTTAAAAATTTAAACTCCAAATTTTAAAGTTTAAAGTTTAAACATAATAAGAAAATTAAAATTTGGGTTTCTCATTAATTTAGATTTCTTTTGAATTTAAGTTAATTAATTAAAATAGCTTTAAAAATTAAAAAAATTTAAATTTCCAGATGAACAGATCCAATCTGCTCAACGGTCTGATTTAATACCAATTCAAAGGAAATTTGATTTTAAACCTATTAATGGATTAAACTTATAATCGATTTTTAATTCAACTTATTGAATCGACTGATCCGATCCTATTTTTTATTCACTGATCTTAATGTTAGGCCTTTGGGCCAAGACAATGATCAGTGCCCAAAGTAGGAGCCTAAATTGAGTTGACAAAAGGCGGACCGCAAATCGGCAATGGTCGCACCACGTGTAATCACCTCGCAGCCTTATTACAAGTTAAGACAAGACGAGCTAAGGCGAAAGATTTTATGCAGTAAAATATGTTCTAAAAAGGGGTAGACAATGCCCACGATTCGAAATTACTTCCTATCCTTACCGGAGTGATAATTCATGGTGAAAAAGGAGAGAGTAACCGAGAGAAAAACCAACCACCCATAACGGCCAAAACCCGATAATTAAAAACCGCGAACCGGAAAATTCCTCCGTCTTCACTCTCCGCCACGGCCATAATGGGAAGCTCAAACACAGCCATGAACGACGACGACGATTCCGCCACCGAATCTGACAACAAAACCGTCACCAACACGGACTCCGATTCCGACTCCGAAACCGAAACCGATGAGGAATTCCGTAATCGCTACGATTCCAACCCTTTCAGAGAAGGCGAAAAAGTCCTAGCTTACCATAACCACCGTATTTATGAAGCCAAAGTTAAACACAAAAAAATTTCCTTTCTTTTCACCTTTCCTCTTTTAGAAAGTTTACCCTTTACTCATCGCTTTACTTGGCTGGGGCTGGCAGGTCTTAAAATCTGATAAGCGGAGCAATGGCTGGCATTATTACGTTCATTATCTTGTAAGTATCAAGATTTTAAATTTCTCGCATTTTTTACTTAATATTGATCGATTCGATTATTTATTTATCTATTTATTGTTTCTTATGCAGGGGTGGAAAAAAAGGTAAGTGCATTTTCTTCTATGTGAATTGGGTATGTTTAATTTTGATTAGATTGTTGAGGTTTCCCTTTTCTTTTCCTTTTTTTTTTTTTTTTTGCAGCTGGGATGAATGGGTAGGTATTGATAGATTAATGAAAGATACAGAAGAGAATAGAGAGAAGCAGGAGGCCCTCTACAATAAATTGGAGGAAGAAAAGAAGGCTGAATTCCGTCCTACAAAGAAAGGAACTGGGCGTAAGTTTCACTGATACTTACAAATCCAAACGGTTAATTCTAATTTTTGAATGTCTAATGAAATGAATACTATTTCATTGATCATTTTCAGGGGCTAAGATATCTGTTTTTGTAGGTGGTAGAGGCAAGAAGAGAAAGAATGATTCCATCAACAAGGTATTCAGATATGTCTGTATTTGATTGCCTTGGCATGTTTCTATGCTGTGTCTGTTGATTCATTCGGTTGAAAGTTGGTTCTTTGATACTTAATGGGAATACATGTTAGTAGCAAAATAAGCTGATGACATCCTTGACCCGACATGAAAAGTGTTAGGATTTTGAACTTTCATTGTGGAGGTTTCATGTTCAACTCAGTCTGTTGATTGTTTGTTTATCGAGAAGGAATAAAACTTGGTTTGTTTATTGTAAATTATTAGGAGAAGAGCACTGTACCTTCAGAAAAGCTTGTGAATATCCTATTTATCTTTTTATTATTGCCTTGGGGCATGTTTCTATGCCTTGTGCGCTAATTCATTTGGTTGAGAATTTCATGAACTGATATTGATGCTGAAGACATCTGCGACGGACACACACACTGTTAATTTTCAGTGTTTATTATGGAGGTTTCAAGTTCAAACTATTCTGTTGATTTTAGGTATCAAAAAGGAAGAATAAATTAACTGTTGATTGTCAACTTTTAGGAGAAGAGCACTGTACCTCCAGAAAAGCTTGTGAATGTCCAAATTCCACTAACCCTGAAGAAGCAACTGGTTGATGACTGTGAATTTATTACTCATTTGGGAAAGGTACTTTTGTCTCATTTTAAGCCTTTCTTTTGCAATATTATTTAGAACTGATCATCAAAAGTTGATTGGTATCTTCTTGCAGCTTGTTAAACTTCCACGTTCTCCGAATGTGGAAGACATATTGAAGATGTATCTTGATTACAGATTTAAGAAAGATGGCATGTAAGTTGTTGCTCTGCCCCTTTGTCATCTTTATACTTTAACTTGCGACATATTCGTTATTACAGCTTGTCTTAAGTATGGACTTGGCATCTTTATTTCTTTGTAGTTTCTCAACGAACCTGTTCTAGTCTTAAGTATGGACTTCTTTGATATGTCGTTAAGACAGACTCCCCTCAATGTATGTACTTTTTTGGTTACGTTAAGCAATGCTTTAGAGAGAATTTGAACTCTGGGCAACACATATTGTCATATAACTGTTTCAAAACTTCGATGGTCCGAAAGATCTGCATGGCATTATTGGCATGCAACGTGATATCCTGTTACTGTGAAACATGCTGCAAAAGCAAAATGAGGGGGCTATTAATGCAGAATTCTTGGCATTTATGCATGCCACCTTATATTAGGTTGCTAGTTTTATGCTTTTAGTCATTTAGGGCTTGACCGGATAAAAGATTAGTGTATATTAATGCAAGTGGGAGTTTGGAAAGGGAGTAGAAATGGAAAAATAAAAAAGTGGAATGGGGCTTGGGATTTGGGAGTAAGAACACCTTTTTGAGGTCTGAGTGCCTCTTATTATCCCTGATTCTCTCATAATTAATGTTTTTGAATTCGATAAATAATTATTAGACCAAATATTGATTTCTATATTCTGGGATAGATATTTTTCGTTTTCCGAATAGTTAACATGAAAAGGTAATCCATGTAGGGTAACAGATTCAGTTCGAGAAATTTTTAAAGGGATACGTGCTTACTTCAATAGAGCATTGCCCATGATGCTCTTGTACAAAAGTGAGCGTCAACAATATGATGATACTATTACAGATGATATTCGTCCATCCACAGTATATGGTGCGGAACATCTACTTCGTCTCTTTGGTATGTTCCAGAAATTCTTTTAGAATCCGGCTTTTTCATATTATATTGGACAATGTACTACATAATTTATCAAAATTTGGGATTGAATGCATCTTTTGTCTCTATCTTTAGTTTCCTTGCAAGTAATATAACCATCAGCCATAGTATGATGTAGTGCTATAATCTTTTTGGGGTGCAATATTAGGATTATATAATGTTATGTTCACGGTTATATGCTAATGAATGTTGTCTTTGGGAAACTGTGCTGGGCTTTTCTTGTCACCCATTGCCATGCCTGATTTGCATGTATGTTTATTGCAATTATTGCTGCTTATTCCTGATATTTCGATAAATGTTAATTCTAAGGCTACTCTCTGAGAAATGAGAATGTGAAGAATTTTTGCCATGCAAAGGGCTTTGTATCAGTAAGTTGAATCTCTGCTAATCTAGTTTCTGGTATTTGCAGTCAAGTTGCCTGAGTTATTGGTGCATGCAGACATTGAAGAGGAGACATTATTGGAGTTGCAGCAAGAAATAGTTGATTTTCTCAAGTGTGAACTCTACCCTTTTTCTTGTTATCTCATAACTCTTTCTGTCATCTGTCTCCTTTTTTTTCCCCTTGCTTGAAGACCACTCCCTAAGGGGGTAGACGAACCATTGGAATTTGGGCAAAACCCCTAGTTCCATTCCTTTCAACTAAGTGCTAAGAAATCTGTTATTCAAGTTCCATCTCAATTCAATGATGCCACATGATTAATTGATTTCAGAAGTTGACATTGGGTCTAATTTTCTGCTCATGTACAAATCTCGCTACCATTATCTGCAGTAATCTCTTTAACTTTACTTATTTCTGAACAACATCGTTTCATTGACATTTGTAGTGTTGTTATTTCCCGAGTATGTCCTTTAAGGCACACTATTCTTGCATAACCCATTTGATAGTCGTTATCTTCCTTTTGGGATGAGTCATTTTCTTATCATCAAACCCTGCTGATGGATCAATGTGTCTTCTCATTGCAGGTTCCTGCAGAAGAATCAGAATACCTTATTTCTCTTTACGTACCATGTTGCTGAAGATGTTGAGACCAGCACCAACAAACAAAATAACTAAATCCAGAAACGTTTGCCAACCATTTTGTACATACACCAAAGAGTGGTTGGTAGATTCTTGTACCATTCATCTATCCTCTTGCTTAGCGGAGAAGCACTTTTGTCAACTTTAAAGTTTGTATCTATAAATTTTTAAGCCTTCAGTGTATCGTTATTCCCTATGGCTATGCGTGCAGGACCATTAGCTATTAATGAGCTCCACAAAATTTCATTTATTTATATAAACTCAACAGCTTACATGGGCTTCCTGAACTGGGTTCTTTTTTTTCATGGGCTCAATTACCTGTTCTCTCTGCGGCCTTTTAAATTTTTCTCTTCAATAAATTCTTTACCCCTCCAAAAAAAAGCGACAAAATATGAGGCATATCCGTCGCTAAAACCTAAGCTTATCTTAATAAGATAGATTTAAGGTAAGAACAAACCATGAAAATTGTTAATCAAAATGCTAATTATAAAGTGGAATGTAGTTTCATGTCTTCATGATATATACAATTATGGTTCTGTTTGATAGGAAGGAAATAAAAAGATAAGGAAGGAAATGTTTGATAGGAAGGAAATAAAAAGATAAGGAAGGAAATTTTTTCAATCCAATGCTTGAGTTATAAAATAAGATACTATGTAATTATAAATCACAATCATTAAAATGAGTAAATTTTTTTTCTTATACATTTTCTTCTTTTTTACCAAACGGATCTTAAATCTAGAAACATTGCCAACCATTTTCTCCATAGACCAGTTTATATATGTATCCTCTTGCTCAGGCTAGAAAAGTTTTTCGCAACTTAAACGTTTGTATATATAAATTAGTATAAGAATTCTACCAAAAAAAAATATTAGTACGTATAAGAATTACTCCATATACAATTCTTTGAAGTGTAATTGTCCTAAATCTATACCTACAGTTATGCATGGTTTACATATATGTACAAGATTGACTTCGGATGGTTTACAATATATATATATATAGAGAGGAAAAGAACTGGGGAAGACTGGTATCTGGTATATAGCAGAAAAAAGTTAGAAACATCCAAAGTTATTTAGCGTCTTCACCGAGATGTAACGGCGAGGTTTGTGGTCTCGGTGGTTAACTGGTGAGAAGTTGGATTATTTCTGCATTTTGTTTTCCAAGGATTGGTTGTGTGTTTGAACTTTGAATATAATGTTCACGAATAGAATGTATGTGGTCGACAAGGAAATATTCCTTGGCCTACCTGTTTTGGTGTTTTGTGGCGCATGCGGAAAGTCGGAAAGGGCCAGGTGCGTGTTTTGAGGATTGTTTGATGGAACCATCTACAATGCCGTGTTTCATATTCTAATTGCGATTGATGATTACCTGTAATATAGAATATAAAGAAGTTTTCTGGTGCCCCACCTACCGCTAAAGGTTTAATCAAGTTCAATGCTGTATATGATGCTGCCAAAGTTAGTCCAGGTCAGAGTTGGCTATTTTTTTTGTGGTGTTTGGGAGGGGAGGAGGAGGAGGAAGGGGGAGGAGAAACTACTGTGTGTTTTCCCATTACCAGGACCTTGAAACAATATAGAATTATAACCAAAAGATGTATGTGATATTAGCTCCTCGTGTCATTTTTTGGAGTCCATGCAGGGAGTCAATTTTTCATTCCATTAAAAGTTAAAACATCTGCACCGACGTGTGTCGAACGTAACGTGAGAATACTTCTGCATAGTCCCTTTCCTCGTATCGTATGGATAGGGGAGTGAATGACTACCGATGATTTCTTTTTCAATCTGTAGTTCTGCGCAGTCCCTTTCCTTAGTTGGATAGGAGGGAAGAATGGAGTGGCGACTACCGTTGATTTCTGTTTAAATTTGTAAAAGGATGATTGGTTGAGGCTTTTAATACACAGGCAGCTTAAGAGATACTATAAGTAGATCTCTCCGCCTCTAAGGTTCATTATGAATCTTCACATGGATTCCCTATACTTTTCAATCGTTTTATGTTTCATATTATTATGTCCCTTATCATCTTCAACACATCAAAACCTGAACGCAGATTCATCTCTCTTAGTAGAGAATCCAAGAGATGTTTTAGTATCACCGAACAGGACTTTCTCAGCTGGCTTTTATCCTGTTGGCGATAATGCTTATGCTTTCGCCATATGGTTCAGCAAACCAACATGCGCTGTTCACGATTGCACCGTGGTGTGGATGGCAAACCGTGAGAAACCCGTGAATGGAAGGAGCTCAAAGCTCTCCCTGTTAGGAACCGGTGATCTTATTCTATATGATGCTGCTCGGTTCGAAGTTTGGTCCACACAGACTAGTTCCCTCTCGTTGGTGCAGTTGCAGCTCAATGACTATGGTAATCTTATTCTGAGTAATTTCCACAGGTGTTACTTTATGGCAGAGCTTTGATTCTCCTACGGATACCCTTCTACCGCGACAACCACTCACCAGATACAAAGAACTTGTCTCAAGAAGACGAAAAGGCAACTTTTCCTATGGTTACTATAAGCTGTTTTTCAATGATGGTAATGAACTCTGTCTTCAATTTGATGGTCCTGACCATTCAAGTGTTTATTGGCCCAAACCGTGGTTCGTTAGCTGGGAAAATGACAGGTCCGTGTACAATAGTACGAGAGAAGCTGTTATAGACTCCTTCGGCAATTTCAGTTCAAGTGATGATTTGATTTTCCGGTCTGCAGACTATGGATCAAGCCGGATCCAGAGAAGATTGACCATGGATTATGATGGTATCCTTCGATTGTACAGCAGAGAACAAAGGAAACATTCATGGGGTGTTTCATGGCAAGCTATAAGTCAGCCATGCATGGTTCATGGCATTTGCGGGGAAAATAGTATCTGTAGCTATGCTCCGAGTACTGGGAAGAAGTGCTCTTGCCTTCCAGGATACAAAATGAATAATCAAAGTGACTGGTCTATGGGTTGTAAACTAGAATTGAATACATCCCTCAATGCTAGCGAGTTTGATTTTATCCGACTTCCTCATGCTGAATTCTATGGCTACGATTTTGGATGTTTTCAGAATCAAACCTTAAAGCAGTGCAAAATTGCATGCTTGAATAGGTCCAATTGTAAAGGCTTTCAATATAAATTGAATGGCGAACATAAAGGGTTTTATGATTGTTTCCCCAAGTGGTCATTGCTGAATGGGCACCAAGAACCTAGCTTCAAAGGAGACATCTACGTAAAGCTGCCCAAAGCATTGCTCTCCCCCTACAACAACACAAAGGATTTGAACAAAAGCAGTTTAAGTTGTCGGAAGAATGTTATTAAGCTGGAAAGAAGGTATGTCAAAATACCAGAAAATAGGATATTGAAGGTCATGCTCTTCTTTGCAAGTGCATTAGGAGGAGTTGAGATTATTTCAATCTTTCTGGTTTGGTGGTTTTTAAACAGAGGTAGTCAAGAAAGCAGTACTGTAGCAAAAGAAGGCTACCTGCTTGCAGCAACTGGATTCAAGAGATTCACCTTTGATGAGCTGAAAAAGGCAACAAACAATTTTCGAGAAGAAATTGGAAGAGGAGGGGGAGGTATTGTGTACAAAGGCAACCTGCTGGACGGTGAAGTTTTAGCAGTCAAGCGACTAAGTGAAGCCAATCAAGGAGAAGCCGAGTTCTTAGCGGAAGTGAACACCATTGGGAAGCTCAACCACATGAACTTGATCCACATGTGGGGATTTTGCGTAGAGAAAAAGCACAGGCTCCTAGTGTACGAGTACATGGAGAATGGATCCTTGGCAGAAAAGCTCTCTTCCCATGAACTTGGCTGGCAAAAGAGATATGATATTGCCTTGGGCACTGCAAAGGGCCTAGCTTACCTTCATGATGAGTGCTTGGAATGGGTCTTGCACTGTGATGTGAAGCCCCACAACATACTCCTGGACTCCAGCTACCAACCCAAAGTTTCGGATTTCGGCCTGTCCAAACTGCTTGACCGAGGTAAGTTTTCCAATTCTAGCTTCTCAAAGATAAGGGGGACTCGAGGTTACATGGCTCCGGAGTGGGTTTTCAACCGGCCCATTACTTCCAAAGTAGATGTTTACAGCTACGGCGTCGTAATGCTGGAAATGGTGACAGGAAAGACCCCGACAAAAGGGATTCAATTCGTGGATAGTCCGGCTGAAGGGGAGATGGACTTATATGGGTCAATCACTTGGATCAAGGAAAAGAAGAAAGGATCAAATTCAATGGAGTCGTGTTTGGCAGAAGTAGTAGACCCAATATTGGAAGGCAACTATGATAAGCCGAAGATGGAAATTCTGATTGAAGCCGCTCTTGATTGCGTGCAGGAAGACCCAGATGCAAGGCCCACCATGCGTCAAGTAGTTGAGAGGCTTCTTCCCTTGCAATGAAAAAGACTATAAATTGCGGCACTTTATATATGCATTTTTAGTTAGTCCCAGTAGCTGTAATGCGATAATAATTGAAGCTTGCTACACTTATTAGCATTCTACCTAGGATAGCTTTCCTATTCTGCATGTGGGATGTTTAGCTCTTTTCTCAAATTAATGTATGATCAGTTTATTGTGCAATTGTTGATTTTATTTCTTGTTGATTTTATTTCTTGTTGTGACCTCCATGTCTACCTGAATAATTGATCATCAACATCTCTTAAACTTTATTTATCCTTCTCATGATTCCTAGCTTGATGCAGGTAGGGAAAAATATTTTCTTCGTTGTATAGCTAATTAATCTGAAATTGTTTTTGTGCATTGGGTGAAGGTATATATATAAGGCTAAACACTCAATCAAAGTCTAAACGTTTGCCGCCTTACTTGTTTAAGGTTTAAACTTTTTAATTTTATAAATTAAGTTCTAAACATTTTCAAATTTTTCAAATAAGATTTAAAATAGACAAAATCCCAGATGCGAGTAACTCGCGCTGTTAAATTACTAACGGTGACATGTGGTATATTTTGATTGGCTTATAGAATTGTTATAAAAATTTATTTAAAATATTTAAAAGAAAATTTTGGAAGAAAAAAACCCTTTTCTATTTTTTTTCTTCTCCATGGTCGTATTTTCTCTCGGTGATCTTTCTTTTCTCTCTTTCTTCAGTGAAGTCTTTAAATCTTGTATATGGGTTCTTCAAAAGAAAGTAGACCAAAAAAAAGAAGAAGCAAAAGTCGTCTGTTAAAGTGAGGCCGATTTGGATGAGCTTGAGGAAATCGACATTTGCTTGAGTAATTCGTACTCCAAATTGTTGGACCAAACAAATAGGATCATCGAGCCTTGTGCAGGAGGTGGTTTATCTGACATCTGTTTCGATCGTTGGCAAGACAAGCCATCATTGTTCGGATCAAGAGAACGAGCTGTTTCTCTTCGTTTCACTTTTCCTTTTCCTTTTCGTTGGACTTAAATCCTGATTTCAGGTTTACCTTTTTTGTGGCTTCTTTTCCTTTTTGATTTTGCCTTGAGCTTCCTGGGATTTTGGTTTTGGATTTTCCGCATGTTGTGCAATTATTTGTTTCAAAGTAAATTATTTCCTCATAATATGTTTGTTTGCTTTCAGAGTGTTCTTCTCTATTATGGCTTAATGGCTTCATGTTCTTCTCTTTCCTTGTAACTTGAAATCAATTAACGGAGCCTTCAGGTGTAATTATGGTTTTCTGGTGCTTTATGGATTTTGTTTCTGGGTTTTTGGAAAATGGGTGAACATCTTTTTCATCCTTCATGAAGAGAGAGAAGCAGCAAGATTAGATGGAGAAAAAGAATAAAGATAGCAAGGGAAAAAAAAGGAACAGTGGGAAAAGCTTGGAATGAATGAACAAGAGAAGGAAGCAGAAATATCAAATAAGACAAGAGGACTGGAAACGATGTTCATGAACAATGAACATTCATGAAGTGAGAGAATAGAAAGATTTTAGAGAGAAAAATAAAGACGGAAAAGAAAAGAAAAGAGGAAAAAAAATTTCACGTGCTTCTAACATTGGTGTATTACACTTTAATAGTTTAGACTCGATTTGTTCAATTTGAATTGGTATAAACCTTAATTTTTAAAAGGTTACGTTTGCTCATTTAAGGACCAAATCTTTCAATTGCTACAAATTAGGACTTAATCTATACGGGTGATAACAAATCAGGACTTCTATTTACAAAAGTTAGCTCGTGTAATATATACTTTCCACAAAACACGTGAAACAATTGGATTATGACACATAGATGAATATTTAATCACAATCGTCCAATTTTTTAATAAAATAAAGATAAATTATTTGATTTTGTAAATAAATAAATAAAAGAAAAAAAATTAAAAGTTCAAAAAAATCAAGGTATAATCAAACTCAAATTTTTCTTTTCCCTAAACTCAAATCGGGGAAGAAAAAAGGTTTATCTCCCTTAATGATTTTTGAATTTTGATTTGCGGAAACTTCAATCAAAGCCCAAATTTCTTCCATCCTCTTCTCTTTTTTGAGTTACGTCTCTCTCTCGAAAACAAAATCCCTCGTAACAACAATGGCAAATCTAGGTTTCGATGAGTCTATAGCCATCTCCAATTGTCAAGATCTACAACAAATCTCTTTTATCTTTTCTTATCCTCTTTATATGTCGACCCACCTTTTTTTGTGAAAAACCCACCGTGATTTAAACCCTCTCTGGCCTCTGCCATCTCTCTTCTCTCAACCATAAACTCACCGGAATTGCACTATCAATCTCTCCACCGAAGTTGTCAACATCGATTCCGCTATGCTTTGTAGGCTACGCTTCTTGAGCTCTATAACAAGATCAATAAAAGCCCATGCTTAGGTTCTAGAGTCTTGTTATTGCCGAAAATGTTATTGCCCCTGCTTGTTATTGCCAAAAAACCACCACTTCTTTGTAAGTTTTGGGTTGGTTTCAATGGTAAACCTTAGAATTCGACAATTTTTTCCTTGAGTTGTTGAATTTTACTCTTGGCTTTGAAGCTCCTCCGGTCCCATTTCTTCTAAATTTTTGCTTTTTTTATTTGTTCATTTTGGGCTTTCTAAATGTTGAAAATGTGATTCTTTTGGTTGTTTTATTGTTGAAGAGAAAGATTGATTTGATACTAGGATTATCTTGGTGGAAATTTTTATGGGTTTAGAATGTTCGGTTGGTGGCAAATTTTATGGGTTTGGAATGTGAATGAGAAAATTAGAGAAAATTTTTTAACTATACCAAAATCGATTTTTTCTTTTTCCAAAACTTTTCATTTTGTTATTTATTTTCTTTTTTTATATGCAACCACTCAAAAAATACCAAGTGTCACCGTTAGTTATATTATCGGCGCGTGTTTTGCGCTGCTGAATTTTCCTTAACAGAGATCCTAATTTATTATCACCCGCATAGATTAAGTCCTGATTTGTAGCAATTAAAAGGTTTAGTCCTTAAATGAGCAAATGGCCAAACGTTAGGTCCTGATTTGATCGTTTGGCCTTTTTAAAATTAAAAAATTTAGATCTTAAATGACCAGTGCTCCTGTGAGAGACGGGCCCACAGAGCCTACTCCAGTCCAGCCAACCACCTTGGGCCCCGGTCCACTGGAGCTCAATTGGTGAGAGGCGTGCTCGTAGGAGCAACAAAAAGCTTGGTGGCCAGGGTTCGAGTAGCGCTGCAGGCGTGTTGGATTCGAACTGGCTGGGCCAAGTGGAACAATACTTTGAGTAGTGGAGACCCAGTGGACCGGGGCCCAAGGTGGATGGCTGGACTGGAGCAGGCTCTGTGGGCCCGTCTCTCACAAATCAATTCCTCTATGTGCTCATGCACACCAATCTCACCAATAAAAATGTAAGTACATGCCATAATTCATAAAACCATTTCCAAGCCATATGGTTGAAAACAAATGTATCACAAGTAAAACATGGCATATACAATTATTTGAGTCACATTTTCACCAAACATGCTTAAAAAGCAATTACCAAACATCCATACTCAAAACATGGTTTTCAAATCTCTTTTCAAGATCTATATTTGAAAACATAATCATTATCATTTAAAATAACAAGTCACTATCCACTCACTACTTTGGGAGGGTAAACACTCCCATAAATCCACATGCTTGCGCCTTGCCTTTCACCTTTGTGCAACCTCCTATAAGGTAGGTTAGGACAATGAAAACAATATGGTAAGACACTAAACAAACTTATTATAACATTCTAAGGCTATATGCTATGCATCTCTATACCTTTAAGCTCAAAGTAGCTCAATTGGTGAGAGGCGTGTGATCGGGAATTTTCGCAAGAGTACGAAATCAAGTAATATAGCTTGGAGTATTCCAAGGTCGAACCCATGAGGACTTGTGAATTGCTAAATCCTAATTCTAATAGAATTTAAATAAGAGAAAAACTAATTTTAATAAAAGTAAAGAATAAAAGCAAGAAATTATAATCTAATCTAATTAACAAAAGAACAATAACAACTAATTAAAGAGAAAATCAATATTAAAAGCGTTAGGGTTTAGGCTTCTCTTCTAGGTATTTAATTCAATTATGCATGAATTTAGTTAACAGGGTTAAAATAACAATCACTAATCTACTTAGGAGCCCTCTTAGATCATCCTAAGCTTTCCTAACTAAGTGATTACCACCTCTCAGTGCATAAACTAATTAGCTAAGAACATTAAGATCCTAGGATTAATAATTAAATCAGGTTCACTCGAAACTAATTTAATTATGGTTATCACTATAAACTGAATTACTCTCGTATCCAATTAGATTGTGTCTATTTTCCTAGAGCACGAATCATACTTCACCTCTCAGTCCTTCATACAATTCCAAAAACCTATTATATGGTGATCAGGCATATAACGCATTAAGAACAAAGAAAACAGATTTAACCCCAAGAAAACCAATTCATACAATAATTAAATTAAAATCCCTAGAAGATCTACCCAAATCTCCAACAAGGAATTTAACTATTAAAGATAAAGAAAATAAAGAAAATAAATAAATGCATTAAAGAAGAAATTAAAGATAAGAAAATCTCCCAAAGAAGATAAAGTCTGCTCCCTTGAGCTCCTCTGAAAAGTATTCACCAGGTTCGTCTAAAAACCCTAAACTATGGTATTTATATTGGAGAGATTACATAAAATTAGGAGATTAAATCGAGTTGGACTCAAAAACATAGAACCGGCGCCGTTTCTATACAATTCTGGCGCCGTTTCAGGTCGACACTATCGCACTTTTCGGCTCAGAAACGGCCCCCGTTTCATATATGAAATCCACATCTGTTTCAGGCAAGAAGTAGGGCCGTTTCTATACAATTCCCAAGCCACCTTCAGGTCTGCTTCAATGTTTCTTCATTCTATGCACTTCTTTTGAACCAAACTTCAATCTATTCATCCTTTTTGATCTTTTCATCCCAAATCTCCTTTGTTTTCTTAAATTTTCACCATAAAGCTTTCCTACAAACAATAAGATAAAAGTGAGAATAATAAATATAGAATGAGCTATAATATTAATAAAATCATTCAATTATGCTCATAAAATAGCTCATAATATAGGTATAAAATACACCTATCAGCGTGCTCATAGGAGCAACAAAAAGCTTGGTGGCCAGGGTTCGAGTAGCTTTGCAGGCGTGTTGGATTCGAACTGGCTGGTCCAAGTGGAACAATACTTTGAGTAGTGGAGACCCAGTGGACCGGGGCCCAGGGCGGCTGGCTGGACTGGAGCAGGCTCTGTGGGCCCGTCTCTCACAAAAAAGGCAGCTCAATTGGTGAGAGGCGTGCTCATAGGAGCAACAAAAAGCTTGGTGGCCAGGGTTCGAGTAGCGCTGCAGGCGTGTTGGATTCGAACTGGCTGGGCCAAGTGGAACAATACTTTGAGTAGTGAAGACCCAGTGGACCGGGGCCCAGGGTGGCTGGCTAGACTGGAGCAGGCTCTGTGGGCCTGTCTCTCATAGCTCCAAACGTTTAGGCTTAAAGTGAGTTTTCAGTCTATATATAAAAACCTCTAACTATAACAGTAATGAACAAATTATTCAACCATGGTAACTAGATTTAAGTTCAATATCTAAGAAGCGCACTTAATTAGAGGATTTTATCTTTTACACTCCCATCCTCATACCCCGAAAAGAATTAGGTTCGGACTAATAAAATTTAAAGATGCACTTGGTTAAATTTTTTTTTAAAAATTTCTTTGCATAGTTTCACAACATGGGTTTTATTTCATCCATTGTCTTTTCTTGGGCTCAATTTATTGTCCTAATTCATTTCCTTTATTTAGTTCATGTCTTTTTGGACAAACTTAGTTCGCGTGGGGAGAAATATAAGTAGACAATTTAATTATAGAAGAGAAAAACATAGAAATAGGCTCTGCTTCTCCTTGATTTTCATTGCGAGCGAAAAAGCCTCGCAAAAAGTGAAGCATATTTGTCGCTAAAACTTTTAGTGCATTTTTGTTATACTGGATAGAATTTGATTGGATGAGAAAAAAAAATTGCATGCAATTTATAGTGTGATTTTATAATAATGATATAGATGACATAGATTTACATTGTGGGAATGATTATTTATAGAATGAGTCAATTTTCTCTATTTCTAACGGATTAAGTTATCTTATGAATAATTCTCTCCACAATACAAATTTATGTTAGTACTATAAAATTATACAATAAATTACATGTAATTTTCCTCTTTATCCTATCCAATATATGAACATTTAATTTTAGGATCATATGAAGCATTATATATCCACTATTTTCTTTTTCCAAAATAAACCACTTATTGATATAAATATTCTTTCTTTTTTACAATAGCAGGTATCATTATATGCATCCATTTGTATCAAGGTCTACGATTAATCCAGTTTGAGCCGCATCAGACTCTAAATGGAGGAAAATTCTCTCAAACCTGTTTTATCTATTTCACAATATTCGAATTTAAGATCTTATTTAAGAAAGTATTGAGTTCCTTCCATTTAACTCAACAAATGTTGGTGATATAAATATTTTTAATTTGTGTTAGTTTATATACTATATATTAAATGTTATTCTTAGATATTTTTCTTTATGTTGAAATTTATACAATGCTAATAATTTTTAGTTTACTATTATTTCTTTGGGTATATATTTTTAGTTTACTATTATTTGTATCAGAAAATTGAAAATAAACTGTCTACTGGGTCGAATGCCTCTTAAATAAAAAATTTCATCAAGTTCAAATATTGTAAATGAAGAAAAAAAACTTGGGAAAGTTTCTCCAATCCATTTGATCCAACGTGATTTAACTCTAAATTAATCAAAATTCAAATACCGTAAAATTTATTAAAATTTTTTAAAAAAAACTGAAAATAATCGTGAAAACGAGCATTACAAATCCATGCATAAAAGCGTCCATTTTAGGCTTTTTAGCAAGTACTATAAACTAAACTGTGAGAATTATAGTAAGTCAAGCGTTATTATTGTTGCAAAGCAGCCCAGCACCACTAACTCTCTATGACCTTCTACATAATTAAAACCTTTGGCAACATCCAGGAAATTGCAGTTGAGCCCTGGTTAATCAAAACAAGACTGCTGGTCTATTGGCTGCTTCTCTTTTCGGTATTTGCCTCTTTACATTTTGTCCAACATTTGTCGTTTTGGTCTACCTGTGAGCCCGGTTTTGTCGCGACATTTTCTCTGATTTTGAAAAATGATTGATGAATGATGATGTTAATAAAACTTTTTTTTTTTCAAAAAAAGATTAGGAGTAGGGTATAGGTTATTCCACCTCTTAAATCAGATAAATCGTCAATTTCTTTGAAGATTTACGGACTCTAATTTTATAAATATTTTTGAATTTATAAATTATATATCAAAGAAGATACGTGAGAGTTCGAATCTAAATACCTTACACCACTAACCAAAGCTTTTGCCACCTTGACTAATCCATTTACGATGTTAATAAAATATACTGATTTAAAATTACAAATATATATATATTTGGCCAAAAATAAAAATTACAAATATATTGTTGTATTGTTCATCTTAGATTAGGTTAAATATATAGCTTGATTCTTAATAAAATAATAATTGTTGTCTGCAGTTGCTGTACAGTACTGTTTCCTACGCGAGGATGAGTTCAGACATTATATGAGTGCTTTGCGGCCTGTATCTTTACTATTTTTCCTTTCATTCTCCTTTTTAGAAATTAATTAGTAGATGATTTTCCTGAGAAGTCGAATGACTTTTTGTCCTGTGGCGTTGGCCTGTACGAAATAAACAGTCAGTTTAAGCTGTAACTTACCTATAATTCAATTCAGGAAAATGTGAATTCAGGTTAGAAGAGAATTTCGTCGGTGACGAAGTAAGAGCCAATTTTGCCCGTCACACCCACTGCCACGCTAACAAGACTATATTTAAATTGCTCTTCGCCACCGCTCTATTTTAAAAGCTCTGCACTCTCTGGTTAGTCTCTCCGTTTATCTTCACTCATTCTTTCTCTGCCTTCTTCGTTGCCGAGCCTTTCCGTTTCCTGGCTTCAATCAACACAAAGTTCATGACCAAACCATTGATCCTACTCGTTTTATTTTTGGCTTTATGTTACCGACTTTCATCTTCATCCTCCGACGGTCTATGGATACGCTCATCTGATCTATCCGTGGAGTCTGGCGATGTCTTGACTTCACCTGATGGAACTTTCAGCGCTGGGTTCCACCCTGTTGGTGAGAACGCTTATTCCTTTGCGATTTGGTTCAACAAACCACCTTGCAGTGCTAACAATTGCACCATAGTTTGGATGGCTAACCGGGACCAACCAGTCAATGGCAAATGGTCAAAGCTGTGTTTTCTAAAATCAGGCAATCTTGTTTTAAAGGATGCTGGCCGTATCGTTGTTTGGGAGACCAAAGCCGTCTCGGAGTCCCCTACCCTTTTAGAACTTGAACATGGCGGTAATCTTGTCTTGCGCAACGTGGGAGGTCAAATATTGTGGCAAAGCTACGATTCACCCACAGATACTCTGCTTCCTCTTCAACAATTCACTCAGAACACAAAGCTCATCTCGTCAAGAAACCCGGGGAACTACTCCTCCGGTTACTATCAGCTCTATTTCGACACTGATAGTGTCCTCTGCCTTCTGTATAAAGGTCCTGAGTTTTCAAGCGTTTACTGGCCAAGCCCATGGTTGTTGAGATGGGAAGCCGGAAGATCTACTTTCAATAATAGCAAAATTGCAGTTCTGGATTCTTTGGGCAATTTCAGCTCAACCGACAATTTTACTTTCTTGTCTGCTGACTTTGGCTCAACAATTCCCAGAATGTTGAAGATGGATATTGATGGGAATATTCGACTGTATAGTCTGAAAGAGGATACAGAAACTTGGGTTGTTTCATGGCCAGCCTTCCATCAACCATGCATGGTTCATGGATGTTGTGGACCAAACAGCATGTGCATATATATTCCTAATTTTGGCAGGAAATGCACTTGTCCGCCCGGATATGTGATGACGAATCCTACTGATTGGTCTCTTGGCTGTCAACCAGAATTTCATCTTTCTTGCAACCAAACTGAGGCTGGTTACATGAAACTCCGCCACGTCGAATTCTATGGCTATGATTACAATTTGCATTCTAATGTTACCTTGGAGGAATGCGAAAAAATATGCTCCCAGTTGTGCGATTGCAAAGGTTTCCAGTTCAGATTTATTAAACCCCATGAGCCAGATGGTACATATTGTTACCCCAAGACACAATTGTTGAATGGTCACCGCTCACCAGATTTTATTGCTGATTTCTACTTGAAAGTGCCCAAGGCTGCTGTCTCCTGTTACAACAATACTATTGTTCAAGATTCCCAGTTTCAGTGTTCAAACAAATTAGTTCAGCCGCTGGAACGACAGTATTCCACGAGGCGTGAAAATGAGTCAGTAAAATTTGCCCTTTGGTCTGCCAGTGCAGTTGGAGCACTCGAGCTTCTTACCGTTTTATTGGTATGGTGTTTCTTGAATAGAACCCATGACAATTCAAGCCCAGTGGCACGGTACCATCTCGCTACCACTGGCTTCAGAAAATTCAGCTATGCTGAGCTGAAAAGGGCGACAAATAGTTTCTCGGAAGAGATTGGAAGAGGTGCAGGAGGAATCGTGTACAAAGCCACACTGTCCGATGGTCGAGTTGCAGCAATCAAGCGACTCATCGATGCTAACCAGGGGGAAGCTGAATTCCTAGCAGAAGTAAACACCATTGGAAAGCTTAACCACATGAACTTGATAGAGATGTGGGGCTATTGTGCAGATGGAAAGCATAGGCTTTTGGTGTATGAGTATATGGAACATGGATCATTGGCAGACAACCTATCTTTCAAAGCACTTGATTGGAAAAAGAGATTCGAAATTGCCGTAGGAACGGCGAGAGGCCTAGCTTCTTTACATGAGGAATGTTTGGATTGGGTTCTCCATTGCGACATTAAGCCTCAGAACATTCTCATAGACTCCAGATACCAGCCTAAAGTATCAGACTTTGGCCTGTCTTGGCTGCTAAACAGAGGAGACGTTAAATACTCCAAAATCTCACGAATCCGAGGAACTAGAGGTTACATGGCACCCGAGTGGGTTTTCAATCTTCCCATCACCTCCAAAGTCGATTTCTATAGCTATGGGATCGTCCTACTGGAGTTAGTGACTGGAAGAAGCCCCGCAATGGGAATCAACATGTCCGGTGATGGAAGTAGCTCAAGAGATCAGCAAAGAACGTTAGTTGCATGGGTGAGGGAGCACATGGCAAGAGCCGAAGAGAGGGCAGAATCTTGGAAGCATGAGATAATAGATCCCAAGATGATGGGAAATTCAAATTATGATGAGGCTGAGATGCTAAATCTGGTTGCGGTAGCCCTCCGATGCGTTCAGGAAGATAGAGACGCAAGACCGACCATGAGTGAAGTCGTTGAGATGCTCCTTCCTCACGATTATGAATGCCACCGATCTCCAAAGGATTAATACGACAAATCCTACATCTCTAGCTTTATTTGTTTTTTTGGTGCAACCTAACTAGTAATTAATTAATGAGTCGTTCGATGTACAAATAATTAATGAGTCGTTCATGTTAATCTCCATTAGTATTAGTTCGATTAGGACTTCTAGTTTACAACAATGTTTTTCTCTACTACCCATTAGTAACAGTCTCAAAGAGACATGCCCGCTAGCTGAGTCGACAGATTCCATTTCATGACAAAAAGATGACATAATATTCATAAAATAATAATTTTCCTGTTATACAATAATGTTTAGTCGTCGGGGAAGTTGGGAAGATTATTCCATATTTAAGATCACGATAAATTGTCACTACTTTAAAAAATTAGGAATTATTCGATTTTCATAGACGAATTTTCAAATTTATAAGTCACTTAAGATTAAGATCTTATAAGAAGCTCGAATTTATATGCATTTATAATAAATCAAAAGTCTTACCAGAATAGCTTGTAATATAGTTATACGTAAATGATTCCAGAGTTCAAGTAGAGATTATGGTATATGCATAGAATTATATGATCAATACCTTTACACTATGTTTGGAAGGAATATATGAAAAGAAAGTGGGTGAAGAAATATCACTTTCCTCTATTTGGCAAGAGAGAAATGCATTTAGCCTATGTTTGGTAGGAGGGAAGGAAATAATAAGGAAAAGAAATAGGTGAGGAAAAGAAATAGGTAGGGAAAGGAAATAAATTTATATTTCCTTCATCATGTTTGGTAGTAAGGAAAGAAATAAGAAGGAAAGAAAAAAATTATTATTTCCTTTGTTTGGTATAACTAAGAAATAGGAAAGAAAGAAAATTTATTTTAATTAATATGACCATTTTACCATTGTTTACTCTTTAGTTAAAAATTCACTTTCAATATCTTTTACTTGTAATTGTAAATTTTATAATTAGAAATAAATTTTAAGGGTGTAATAGTCATTTCTATTTGTTAGACTCAACAACCATTTTCTTTTCCTCCTATTTCCTCTCAATTTGGAAGGAAATGATTTCTAAGGAAATTGACTTACTTATTTCTTTCTTATTTCTTTCCTTAGGTGTATTTCTATCCTACCAAACAAAGGAAAGTTGTATTTCCTCACTCACTTTCTTTCCACACTCTTTCTTTCCTCCCTATTTCCTTCATACCAAACACAGTGTTAATGAAAGAAAGAGAAGAAAAATAGGACGGTCTCTTTTTTTAGAAATAATTTCAATTCAAATTGGACAGAAATAAGAGGAAAAGTGATTGTTGATTCTAAACCCATGATAATACTATTATATGCTTAAAATTTATTTCTAATTACAAAATTTACCATTATAAATTAATTACGAATAAAAGATATTAAAAATAAATTTTTAACTAAAAAGTAAATAATGGTAAAATTATCATATTAATTAAAATAAATTTTCTTTCTTTCCTATTTCTTACCTATACCAAATAAAAAAAATTAATTTTTTCTTTCATTCTTATTTCTTTTCTTATTATTAAACTTGAAGAAGAAGATATAAATTTCTTTTTTTTCTTTATCTATTTCTTTTCTTTACTATTTTCTTCCATCTTACCAAACATAGCTTCACGGTTCGTTTGATGAGAAAGAAAGAAAAGGATAATTAGGAGAAATTTTTTCAATCCAATAATTAAATTATAAGGCAGGATGTGTAATTATAAATCACAACTATTAAATTGAGTAAAATTTCATTCTTTATCAATTTTCTTCCTTTTTACCAAACAAACCCTTATAGTTTCATACCAAATAAAATCCATTACGCTTGCAAGAACCAACTGGAGACTATTTGACTTAACTATTAGCTTAGTATTCAAAACATTTTCTTGATTGGAGTCTCTCAAAATATCTAGATCACACACAAATATAATTGCTATCAAATTCCCCAGGAAAATGGTAAAAGTTGAGTACTAGTTGAGTTCATTATCACATAATAATGGTCGTATATCGGCATCATTAGGTATTGGCAGAAACCCCAGGACACGGCGGCCCTTTCATCTTTCAAAGTTCTACTTAATTTTCCCCATACGATAAGGTATTTATGAATTCTAATTTCCAGTTGACCATTTCGTGGCTCATAGGGTAAAGTAATTACTAAAGCATTACTTCTAAAATGACCGAATACCCAAGTTATTTCATAAATTATATTTTTTTGGATAGTCTTTAAATTTTTGTTTGATATAATTGACTCCTTAAATTATTATTTTGGAATAATTAATCTTTCGAACTATTATTTTAGGATAATTAATCCTCTCAAATTATTATTTTAGTATAACATAACTCTTAATTGAATGAAAATGTTATATTATTCTCTTCAATTTTTTATCTTTTAAGGGTTACATTGTCCATAAACAAAATTTGAAGAGTTAGTTGTCTCAAAATAATAATTTCAAAGATTAAAGCTATATTTGGTATGAGAAAATATTTTATGTTTTCATTTTCCATTTTCATTTTCTGTTTTCATTTTCTAAATTCTAGAAAACATGTTTGGTATATGAAAATGAAAATTGTTTTCAAAAATAAAAATAGTGAAAATATATTTGGTATCCATTTTTTCAAAATTAAATGCATGTAAAACATACAAAAATAAAATCAGAATTATTAAAATACAAATACAAATATAATAGATAAATTATCTTTCATAAAAATAAAATGAAATTAAAATGAATAAAATAGTTCCAATTAAAAAGAAAAAACAAGACACAATGTAAAGAAAAATTAATTAAAATTTGTTTGACTGTCAAACAACTAATCACATCCCAATATAATAAGTTTACCATATCAATTTTATCTATAATTATTCCATAAAGATAAAGCAATCTCTTCTCGAAATTGAACCATTTCAACTGTTTACGATATATCAAATGAAATTTGCTCATTGCTTGAACCGGAAGAACTTGTCTCTGTATCATTAAACTTCTCTATATTTTCTCTTTCACCTTCCTCGAACAATTCATCCTTTTCAGCTTCCAACCTGATGAAATTGTGAATAGTACAACAAGCTTTTGGATGAGAAGTTACTCAAAATTTGAAACTCGATAACCATAGTATTTGCATCATAGGAATAAGAGATGATTAGAGGGCCAACAAATGTTGCCCTTTTGCAGTGCATACTGTACCCAGATTCATTAGTAAAGGAGGATCTAGTACACTTTTTACCCTTTCTAGGGGCATCATGAGGAGATGACAACTCAATCAAGCATCAATATACATGCAAATTAATAACTAACTCTGATCAAGTTCCACCAACTATAAAATCCCCTTGATTCCATATGTCCTAGTACTAAAGTGACAAACAGCTACCCCAGATTGTTGTCACAAAAAACAAGACAAAACCCTGAAGGATGTTCTCCAGGTGCAAATAAGGAAACCGACCCAAATGTCCAACCATCTTCAAAAAGCTTTTCCTCCCAAATCTATCTAAACTTCTTAAAAGTCAGATGCATGACCATTTACCAAGAACTTAGTAAACTGACATATTCAACTAGTATTTAAGCTTCTATCAATAACGTATAAGAAAAGTGGAAAGGATTAAAAGAAATCAACCAAATAGAATGACCCACAATAAGCTTTCAAAAAGTGGCATCACGGAACTCCGTAAGGTTCAAAGAAAACCAACAGCTTTCGCAAGAAGTACCACTAACAGATGAGCCCTCATTCCTCCCAGTCCTAGACTTCCATACACAATAATGATCACAACAGAAATAGATTCTAAAGTACTAACCGTACCCTGGCCATACCAATTCCAGAAAAGACATGAAAACTTCAAACCCATAGCTCATTCTATATGCCTTAAACAAATGTAAGAAACAATTGCAAACTGCATCATAGGCCATATCATATCAAATACAGTCCTTAGCAAAAAAAAAGTATTTCGATAGAAAGATTTCAGTCATTATCTTACTTAAGGACTAATAATGAATGTGTCGAGATTAGAAGCAAACAACATATTACATCTACTAATTTAGAAAATCCAGGAAGAACAAGCAGCTATAAATGAATAGGCCAAGAGTATATCAGGGACAAGAAATATAACAGAACATATTGGGGAAAAAAAGAAAAGGAGCTGGAAATTGGATACATGAAGCCAGCCAACAAACCCATCCCAAATACAAGCTAGCTCAACTAGAGATATTGTGTTGCAAGTTTAATTAACCCATTGAGGCAAAATATCAAACACCTTAAACGCATTAGCAAAGATAGTCTCATTGTTTAACATTCAATCAGAAACAACTTCCTTACCTTAAACACCGAAATTGTTTGAAGGTTGTATTAAGGGACTTTAACCCAGCAACAGTTTCAAGAAGCCAACAAGTCACTTGCCAAGGCTCTACCAAGGGTTGTCGACGAAAGAGCAGGCTACGTTTGACGAGGGGATACTCTTGGTCTTGGTAAATATTAAAAAAAAAATCTATTAAGAGTGTGTCTGATGGGATTCGAACCCTGACACAATGAAAAACTTTAAAAAAAATTTTAAAAGTGCCGTGTTTTCATATTTTGAGAACAACTTTTTTTTATTTTTCGTTTTCAACCCGTTTTCATTTTATTTTTCAGAAAATGTTTTCTATTTTTTCAACTAAACAAATTTTCATATCAATTTTTCATTTTCATAGGAAATGAAAATAAAAAATATTCCATTTTTATGTACCAAACATAACCTAATTGTCTCAAATAAAAATTTAAACATTAATTTATCCTTCTTTTTTTTTATAGCTTTGAAGGAAATCACTAAGCAGACAGATCTCGAGCAGTCTAATTGGGTTCTATCTTTTAATTATCTGGTCAATCAATATAGGACTAGATTTGTTTGTGTGTGTGTGGACAAAGGTAGAAAAACGCGAAGGAGAAGGCATCAATACGAGACAAAGCCAAAACGTCGTAAGTTTTGGGTCCAGACACCGGTAGGTACATATGGAGAGAGAAGACAGGAACTAGAGTTTATATAGTATGGGATCTCGAGCAGTCTAATTGGGTTCTATCTTTTAATTTTCTGGTCAATCAATATAGGACTAGATTTGTTTGTGTGTGCGTGTGGACAAAGGTAGAAACACGTGAAGGAGAAGGTATCAATACGAGACAAAGCCAAGGGTCCAGACTCCGGTGGGTACATATGGAGAGAGAAGAGAGGAACTAGAGTTTATATGGTATGGGATCGGACTTCTCTCTTGTTGGACTTTCAATTGAAGAGTCCGGTTAATGGTTTGATGGCATGATAACACATTAAAATATAAATCAATTGTTTCAAAACAGTCAAGTCATCAAAGGTGAAGTTCTATCTCAAATGTTTCCCTTTTTTGTGAGGAGAAAATATTTTATATTTTTATATTTTTTTAAAATACAATGAAATTATCACTTAAAATATATGTAGTCTATCTATAATCTATAATCTATCTATATCTATAATCTATAATCTATAATATATATATAATATAATATATATAAACGTATGAATGTTGTAAAACTTTTGAATGGCCTTAAATACCCTTTTTTTATATATATTTTAGAAATGTCATTGATCTTATTGAGACAAATTAGAACTCTTCATTTATCTTGTACTAAATATTTTTTTATATATTTATTAAATGATGATAGCAATTAACAATTTTATTTTCATTATAATTAATTTATTACTATATTATATTGAAGAAAATAATTTAATTATCATCCAATTTCATATAGTTTAATTTAAAGCCTACTTTATAATTTAATTATCATCAACTTTAATATAGTTTATTTTTTGAAATTTTTATTATTTATTATTACTATATTATATTTATTACTATAATTTATTACTATATTATATTTATTATTTATAATACATTGTATCACGTGCAAAGCACGTGACAGAGTGACTAGATATAGTAATATAATACATTGTTCATATAGTACGTAATATATATAAACGTACGAATGTTATAAAATTTTCGAATGGCTTAAAATACCTTTTTTTTCAATATATTTTTAAAATGCCACTCAATATCCACTAACAAATGGGGCTAGCTATCTGCATATCAAAAATGGCTTAGGCAACCGGTTGTATATGGCTTAAACCCAATAATAAGATAATTTCCTTCTTAAAGAAGGCAGAATATTAGTTGCCGATGAAGTCCAAATATTTTGACCTATAACAAAATATTATATTACGTGTGAAGTTCAAAAAAGTTTGTAATTGAATTGGTGGATAGAACACTGTAAGATATTATGAGTAGCAAAGAACCATTTAGAGGAAAGGTTGTTGTTTTTGGAGGGGATTTCAAGCAAGTACTTACAGTTGTACCTTGAGCAACAAGGCAACAAACAGTAAATTAAAGTTTGGTTAAATTATATCTTTGGCCAAAAATGGAAGTATTGAGACTGAAAAGAAAAATGAGGGCAAGAGGAGACCAAGAATTTGGAAAATTTCCTACTTCGAGTGGGTGATGGAGATGAATCTATACATGTCGACGATTTGATTCTCTTACAGGATGAGATGGTTATAAACTCTGAAAATGAATAAAAGTTTGAAGATCATTTAATAACTACAGTCTTTCCAAAATTGAAAGATAATTCAAACTTTGTAGAGTATATGACTAACCGTGCAATCTTGGCAACAAGAAATGAGTATGTCAACAAGATCAATGAGCGGATGATAAAATTTTTCCCTAGTGAAAGTAAAACATTCAATAGTTTTGATGAAACAGTGGATGACACAAATAATAACTATCCAAAAGAGTTTTTAAATATTCGTTTGTCAAATGGTCTACCACTGCATAGTTTGGTGTTGAAAGAAAATTATCCAGTCATACTTTTAAGAAATTTTGACCCATCATATGTTTGTGCAATGGAACAAGAATGGTTTGCAAACATTTTGGCCATAATGTAATACAAGCAGAGATTGCAATTGGACAACATGCTGGAAAAAAGATACTTCTTCCCAGAATTCCATTTTCACCCGCAGAAAATGAAGGATATCCATTTCAATTTAAGAGCTAGCAATTCCCTATTTGATTTTGTTTTGCCATGATCATAAATAAAGCTCAAGGGCAAACAATACTGAATGTTGGAGTATACTTGCCGGAACATGTTTTTTCACATAAACAACTATATGTTGCACTATCTCACGGAATATCAATGTCTTCAACAAAAGTTTTGGTTAAGCCAAAAAGTACAAAGAAAGAAAATGGAACATATATAAAAATGTAGTATACAAAGAAGTTCTACTTACATAAAAGTAATTTACCATTATCATTTTCTTTCCAAATATATAATATTTATCAAATCACTAATATTTAAACTCAATTTCTAATATGCAGGCGAGCCCATAAATAGGAAAATAAATGAAAACGATGAAGGAAGCTCGAGGAATTTAAATCGGTGCAATTCAATATATTTTTCTAATTAAATGTTTTTAATTATAGTATTAAATTCGAAATTGGTTCCTATGGAATTCAAAATACTTTATTTTTACTTTCATTATTCTATTCAGAGTTTGAAAATTTTTAAAAATATATATGTTCAATAGAAATAAAAATAATTAAGAACGCGTTGGATCACGTGCATCGCACGTGAACGGAAAAACTAGTATATATAAAAGTACGAATGGTGTAAAACTTTTGAATCGTCTAAAATACCCTTTATTTTCTAAATATTTCAGAATTGCCATTGATATTATTTATTTAAATTGAAACTCTTTATTTATCTTTTACTAAATGTTTTTTATATATTTATTAAATGATGTTAGTAATTAACTAATTTTATTTTCATTATAATTAATTTACTACTACATTATATTGAATTTTTATAGATTTATTAAATGATGTTAGTAATTAACTCATTTTATTTTCATCATAATTAAATTACTAATATATTATATTGAAGAAAATATTTTAATTATTATTCAATTTTATATAGTTTAATTTAAAGTTTACTAATCTATAGTTTAATTATTATTCACTTTAATGTAGTTTATTTTTCTAAACTTATTATTGTTTTTTCATTTTTTGTTATTATTAATAACACACTGTATCACGTGCAACGCACTATATAAAAGTACGAATAATGTAAAACTTTTGAATCGCCTAAAATATTCTCTTTTTTTTTCTAAAATTTTAGAATTGCCAATATTGTTAATTTAAATTGAAACTCTTTATTTATTTTTTACTAAATATTTCTTTATGTATTTATTAAGTGATGTTAGTAATTAACTAATTTTATTTTCATTATAATTAAATTACTACTATATTATATTAAAGAAAATAGTTTAATTATTATTTAATTTTATGTACTTTAAGTTGAAGTTTATTAATTTATAGTTTAATTGTTATTCACTTTAACGTACTTTATTTTTTAAAATTTATTTTTTTATTTTTTGTTATTATTAATAATACATTGTACCACGTGCAACGCACGTGCCAGTGAGTGGCTAGTACATATAAAAGTACGAATGGTGTAAAACTTTTGAATCGCCTAAAATACTCTTTTTTTTCTAAATATTTCAGAATTGTCATTGATATTGTTTATTTAAATTGAAACTCTTTATTTATTTTTATTAAATATTTCTTTATATATTTATTAAATGATGTTAGTAATTAACTAATTTTATTTTCATCATAATTAAATGACTACTATGTTATATTGAAGAAAATGGTTTAATTATTATTTAATTTTATGTACTTTAAGTTGAAGTTTATTAATTTATAGTTTAATTATTATTTATTTTAGTACGAATGATGTAAAACTTTTGAATTGTCTAAAATACTTTTTTTTTCTAAATATTTTAGAATTGTCATTGATATTGTTAATTTTAATTGAAACTCTTTATTTATTTTTTACTAAATATTTCTTTATGTATTTATTAAATGATGTTAGTAATTAACTAAGTTTATTTTCATCATAATTAAATTACTACTATATTATATTGAAGAAAATAATTTAATTATTATTTAATTTGATGTACTTTATTAACTTATATTTTAATTATTATTCACTTTAATGTAGTTTATTTTTTAAAATTTAATTTTTACTTTTTGTTATTACTAATAACATATTGTATCACGTACAACGCACGTGATAGTAAGTGGCTAGTAAAAATAAATGTATATTTTAAAAAATAAAAATGATTTAAAATTAAAAATAATTTTTTTATTATTTTCAGTTTTAGGTTCATTTATATTTTTATTTTCTTAAACAAGTATACATTTTTCATCACTACATATATTTTAGATAATGATTTCATTGTATTTTTTAGAAAATAAAAATAAAAATATTTTCATATACCAAATATAAGTTTTAACTTTGTACTCGCCTTTCTTCTTTGTTCTTTTTTTTTTTGGCCAGATTTCTTCTCTGTTTCTTTAAAAATTAATTTTTCATGATTTCTTTAAATAACTATAATATCACACACGAGCCATATCCCAACAAATTAAGGAATTTTTTTTTTTAAATGGCCTACAGCAAAGACTAGAAGCTTTGGCTCAATCGCTCAATGAATTGACAATCAATCCTTTGGGTCTTTTCAATAAAATTGAGAAAAGAATTTATCCTAATCTTTCATTTTCGCGAGTCAGATATATTTACTCAAGCCCAAATCGCAAGAAACCATACCCACCAACACCAAGGTTTTGTTTCTTAGCCATCAACGTACAGAGCCCCATCAGGAAAAGCTACTTGGGTTTGGACCAATTTCTAATGGTTCAAACTCGAGACCCAGCCTAACGGTTGAATCACTTGAGAACAAATGACCGAATGAGGGCCTAATGGGCCACAGTGGACATGAAGGAAGAGCAAGATAGCTGGCTCCGCATTTTTTATTTACAATTCTTTTTTGAATTAAATTTGTAATTTCATTTCTGAAGCAATCAAACCTACTACCGATTTACAAAGTAAACACTTTATAGGAAGTTTAAAGCAATTACAACACAACATGCAACCGCAACACAACTAGTACTAACGCATAAACTCCAGCTATCAATCAATTTCATTTTTAGTTTGTCTCTTTTTTACTTTGTTCAATCCATGTAAACTCAGTCCAATCACATCTCCTATTTGTTTAAAAATGAGATCAAGTGACTTTGACTGCATTCGTAATACCTGTAGTTCCTTTTGCACTTGACAAAATAACAAATCATATTCCAGCTATTCCTAAGATTATTAAAACTATTTAATTTGCATTTCCATGTTTCAAAGAATTGAAGAAACCAACACTTTCTCTCATGATGATCCATATTAATTAATTTGGGCATTCATAGTTGTGGCAGCATGAGCCACAATGAAGTAATTGCACCCTTGCAATAGTCGCATTCATCACAATATCACATACAATCCATGGAGTCTAGACCTCTCTATATAAAGCAAGTATAGCACCAAATTTTGGTTGTCGGAGAAATTATTAGGTAAGTCAGGTGTACTACGTCATTCATAGGCCAGACCAATAAATTTGTGCCAACTCAAAAAATTTCTTAAAATTAAGGCACTAATTTGACAAAAGTTTAACTCCACGTTACAAAGAAGGAGAATTTACAGAGCAAGTCCTTAAATTTAAGTTATAATTGTGGTAGGATTTTAGTAAATGTATCAAAATCTTTGAATTGTCACAATTTAATTGGTCGGACCTATGGATGACGTAGTGCACCCGGCCTATCTAATAATTTCTCTGGTTGTCGGCATTAAAACTGATTTAATCTGAGCTTTACTTATATCAAAGGTTAACCTGGAAATTTGAAATTCGTTATTAATATTATTTGACTAGCCGGTAAATCCGGAGGGCCGATACATCATCAAACTCTGTGATCGTTCAATGCCTGCAAATTGCGGTCATGTACAAGTCATAAGCAAAAGGGAGAAGAAAGTTTAGATGGGCATGAATTATTAAGGGACATTGCCCAGCCAGGCGCTAGCTGAGCTGGGGCTGCTGAATTAAGACTATGTGCCTAACTAATAGTCGGAGTTTATCTCAAAAAAATAGTCAGAGTTAAGTAAACAGTCATCAAGGCCATCACCCCACTTTTACCCTAAGCGAAATGCCTTCATCATTGATGGTGTTAATTTGGGCTCGCATGACAAACTTCAGCCCATGAAGAAAGTTTAGTTCATGCAGGAGTTTATTTGTCACCATTAGGTATAGGAGCAGCATCATCTCGGCCTTCCGGGCGTTTTCTCATCAATCAAAACAACGAAAGAGGGGTATTCAACGACCAAGTTGTTAGATCTTAAGGATGATGTACGAGCAACCCGCTTACAATAGTGGATCACTTCCCTCGTTTTTGTGTAGCGATTTTTGGGCTTCAAATTATTCTTAGAGCGAACAGCTAGTTATTGAACTTTTTCTTTTGGGCTCGGAACTCGGAAGCAAGGCTTTTGCAATTTTGGGTTCTGACTTCTGAATCTATTAGCTCACAATTCGTCTGAATTGGGTAGCCTTTGGACTAAGAATGAATTAATGTTTATGTTATTGAAACTAATTAACATGACCTCGACATCTGTCCCCACTCGACGAGATTTGTCGGTTGTTTTTTGCAATACATTTGATATTGATATTACTAGCAATTAACTCCCCATCAGATTTAATGAATTTTTTATATGTAGATATATTAATTATAAATGAAACACATAATAAGTTGTAAGTATTTTTTAAAAAAAATTATATTTGTATATATAAATTAAGATAAAATTTAGGAAAGTAAAATATATTCTAAAGTGATAATGCGATCGACAAAATAAAATTTTACAAATTAAATAAAGTTCTAAGGTGACAGTGCGACTGTCAAATTTTTTTATCAACATAATGTATGACAATAAATAATTAGTAAATTATATAATAATTGTAAAATTTATTAATATTACAATAATCTTATACTTTAATACCTAATCATATTATCAAAATTTTAAACTTTAATAAAAAAATATTATGTCAATATCTTTATTCCGTTAATAACCACATAAAAAAATTGTCAAAATCTTCAAAATCTCTCAAAATAACCAATTGGATACACATTATATACATATAATTAAAAAATAATTTTTAAAAGTTAACTATTTCCATAATAGTTGACTTATATCTTGTACCCTAATTTTATAAGTTTAAGAAGTAGATACATCATACTTGAAACTTTATATCTCAGGTTAAAATTTTCACATATATAAATCCTTAAATATTGACCCCCATTATGCAAATATATAAATCCTTAAACATTGACCCACATTATCCTTGGAAATTTATATCATTTTTTTTTTGGTAATCGTTATAATGTAAATTTTTTTTAATATAAAATATTATATTGAAAGAGAAAGAGTTTACAATTAAGTAATAAAATCATCAGTCTCTAGCAATTCCTAATTCAGTAAGAGAAAAAATTAAGAAATTATTTTTCCTATAAATATAAGAAAAGTTGCTACAAAATAAAGTTAATTCATAATTTTTATTAAAAATAATTTAAAATTATGAAAATAATAAGTTGGATAATTACAAAAATAAAAAAATAAATGAAAGAATAAAAAAGATAATAGAAAAAAAAGAAAATGAAAAAAAAGAAAAAAAAAACAATTGCCGGCGACCCCACCCCCCCTCCCCCCACCTCCTCCAATAAAAAGTTGCCCCATGACTAGGGCTGTTCAAGTAACTCGAAAAAACCGATAACGGAATCGAATCGGTAACTAGATTAGGGTTTTGGAATGTTCATATAAAAACCGAATGAACCGAATGAAACCCGAATGAACCGAATAAGCTAAAATTTTAAAAAATACTTGATTTTATTAGCCTAAAATTAAAATACCCAAAATTTTTATAATCTTATTTGAGCTTTTATAAAAGAAAAAAGTTCAAAATTTAATGGATTTCAACTACCCGAAAACCCGAAAAAAAACCGGAACCGAACCGAACCGAAAAGTTAGGGTATTAAAATCTTAATATTTGAACCGAACCGAACCGTTTACACCCCTACCCATGACAAGTAACCAGCCTTTCTTACTTTAACAGTAAGTTAGATTAGATTAGATTTGCTCACGAAGACTTTGAAATTGTGTGCTAGTCAATACGCAAGACTTTGAGAGGCGGATTTTTCAGCTTTATAGAACGTATATAATAAGCCCACAGGCAAGTAACTTGCGTTGACAACAAACATTGAAACATTGAGTTCTCTATGAACCATATCCACTCGATTCATTGTTAACGGTTGATGTGAGCTGCCGGTCTCGTAGCTTCTCTTTCATTTCGTTATTTGAAAATAGGATTTTGCTAACGGGATGCCAATTAACAGCCATTAAATACTTCAAAAAGTTATTAATTACTCATAAAAGTTATCTTAATTTTGGTGTTAATAATGAATTTGATAAAATATTATTAAAATAAAATTTATGTGATAAAAATATTCTTCTATGTGTAATTATGGCTAAATTTTATCAAAAGTGTGTGAGATTTTTTTAAAAACCCTACTATAATAAATTTTAAATTTAAAAGTTTACCCTTAAAATTATTTTTTAATAAAATTTGGGGCTAAACTTTATCAATAATATTTATTTTTTTTAAAACCCTACTACAATAAATTTTAAATTTAAAAACTTACCCTTAAAATTAATTTTTTTAATAAAATTTGGGTCTAAACTTTATCAATAGTTTTTTTTTTTTAAAAAAAACTCTACTACAATAAATTTTAAATTTAAAAACTTACCCTTAAAATTACTTTTTTTAATAAAATGTAGGACTAAACTTTATCAATAGTGTTTGAGTTTTTTTTCTAAAACCCTACTACAATAAATTTTAAATTTAAAAACTTACCCTTAAAATTACTTTTTTTAATAAAATTTAGGGCTAAACTTTATCAATAGTGTTTGATTTTTTGTTCTAAAACCCTACTACAATAAATTTTAAATTTAAAAACTTACCCTTAAAATTACTTTTTTTAATAAAATTTGGGACTAAATTTTATCAATAAATATTAAATTTAAGACTTATCCTAAAAATGAAAATTTTTTGTTAAATTTGGGGCTAAACTTTGTCAATAAGTACAATTATCTTAAAAAATTATAAAAAATATTTTCTTTGTTAATTATGAAAAATAATTTTTATTTTATATGAAAATAAAATATTAAAAACAAAGAAATCTAAAAATTATGTTTAAGGGCAATATTGTCTTTAGAAGAACTAACTTTTAATTAATTGAGGATAATAATTATTATTATTGTTGACTTTTTTATTTGGTGTACTATTTAATGCTTATTATTGTTGTTAACGGGTGCCCATAGGCACCCGTTAACAATTTCCTTCAAAATAAAGTTTAAAATTTGTTTAAAGATACATGTAATCTTCAGTTCAAAACCCAAAAGCCTTTTCTTTATCGAACGTACATAAGTGGAATTGTTGCCACTAATAAAAAGTTGCACTCATAATAGTAAGACGAGTAGTATAATTTTATTTCGTTTTGTGCCAAAAATAAAAGTCCAAAAAGTAGAAGTCCCCACTAGGAGACTACATAATCACGAATTCACACTTTGCCACTAAAAATAAAGGTGCATGCAAAGGCCGGCCCTAGTGTCACGGTATAAAGGGGGAGTCGTGAATCCCACATCGGCTGTGTACTAGAGATAGTCTTGGGATATAAGGGATCACACCGCCGTTAACATGTAAGGCGCCTTTTATGGGACAACACTGTGAGACTAAAAGAGTCAAAGCAGACAATACCTCACAGATTGGTGTGAGTCCGTGACAAGTGATAATCAGAGTCAGTTCTGGGGTATTAGCAATGTGCCACTGAGGGTAGTGGGCCCCCATAGCAACGAGGGCGTTGCTATAATGGGTGGGGAGGATGTCATGGTCCAAGGGGGAGCCATGAATCCCACATCGGCTGTGTACTAGAGATAGCCTTGGGATATAAGAGATCACACCACCATTAACATGTGAGACGCATTTTGTGGGACAAAATCGTAAGACCAAGAGGGTCAAAGTGGACAATACCTCATAGGTTGGTGTGAGTCCGTGACAAGTGGTAATCAGAGCCAGCTCTAGGGGTGCTAGCAATGTGCCATTGAGGGCAGTGGGCCCCCCTAGCAACGAGGGCGTTGCTAGAATGGGTGGGGGAGGATGTCACGATCAAAGGGGGGAGCCGTGAATCCCACATCGGTTGTGTGCTAGAGATAGTCTTGAAATATAAGGGATCACACCACCGTTAACATATGAAGTGCCTTTTGTGGGATAAAACCGTGAGACCAAGGACAATACCTCACAAGTTGGTGTGAGTCCGTGACACTAGCACCTTGCTGTCACACGGTTTTGAGGACACAGGCTGCTCAATGCTAGAGTTGGACAGAGGCAACTAGTCAATGGGGTAAGCAGAGATATTATTATATTCGAAGCCGTAAAAACGTGATTTTGCCTATACTAGTAAAAACTACATAATGAGTCCAAATAAATTGGTGCAAAATCTTGGCTAAGTTGGTGAAGAGATTATTGACATTGGGTGCTTTGATTTTGGCGACCATGAAATTGACTTCACTTGCATCAGCATTTTTTATGGGTTTAGAATGTTCGGTTGGTGGTAAATTTTTTGGGTTTGGAATGTGAATGAGAAAATTGGGGAAAATTTTTTAATTATACCAAAATCAATTTTTTCTTTTTCCACAACTTTTCATTTTGTTGTTTATTTTCTTTTTTTATATGCAACCACTCAAAAAATGCCAAGTGTCACCGTTAGTTATATTACCGGCGCGTGTTTTGCACTATTGAGTTTTCCTTAATAGAGGTCCTGATTTGTTATCACCCGCATGGATTAAGTCCAAATTTATAGTAATTGAAAGGTTTAGTCCTTAAATGAGTAAACACCCAAACGTTAGGTTCTAATTTGATCATTTAGCCTTTTAAAATTAAAAAATTTAGATCTTAAATGACCAGTGCTCCAAACTTTTAAGCTTAAAGTGAGTTTTTAGTCTATATATAAAAACCTCTAACTAGATGCCCTTGTTTAGTTTGGGGTTAAGTAAGATAACCTTGGTTATCTGATCTTTGCTATCTTATATGCCCTTATTTGATTTGAGTTAATGAGATAGCCAAGGTTATATCATATTACTGCCATATCAGCAGATAACCTCAAAATCAGGTTATGTGATAACCTTCAAATTCTTAGCTAATGTGAGATAACTAGGTTATCTTAAAATTTTTCCTAGCTTGTCCTCACTATTTTAGTCCTTTGGACCACAATAACCCATGTAATTGGTAAATTACAATATTCTTGTTAAGCTTTTTTTTTGTAAGAAGTATATTATTAAACTTAACTTATATAATTATTAAACTATTTAAATATATTTTGACTAACAAAACTACTTAAATATATGTTAGTTCAATTAAACTAGAAACATAATTTTTTTTGTCATAAACATAATTAAACTTAACTCATATAATCATTAAAATATTTATTATATAATATTTTGTGCATATGACTTATCTAATTAATTTTTTCACAAGGGTCAAGAATATAGTATATATTTTTTTCCTGATGTAAATTAGGCATAATTTAATTTAATGAAACAAATAAATATTATTTTATTAAGTTAAATGAAGATAAACTTGCTTTGTTAGTCATGTATAATTGTTGAAATAAAAAGACTTGAAAAATATAGGATACATTGCACAAAAAAGAAATAAACTACAAGTATTGAAATGAGGGCATAATAGCAAAATATCAATTTTCACAGAAAACATAATCACCAACCAAACAGATTAATCTAACATTAACAAATATTGAACCAAACACAATTTGGTAATCTTTTAGGTTATGTGTATAGGTTATCTTTAATGGAACTAATCACATAACCAAATGTTATCTCAGATTACATGAACCAAACACCCCTAACAATAATGAACAAATTATTCAACCATGGTAACTAGATTTAAGTTCAATATCTAAGAAGCCCACTTAAGAGGATTTTATCTTTTATACTCCCACCCCATACCCTGAAAGAATTAGGTTGGGACTAATAAAATTTGAAGATGCACTTAGTTAAATTTTTTTAAAAAAATTTCTCTGCTGCGTGTATAGTTTCACAACATGGGTTTTATTTCATCCATTGTCTTTTCTTGGGCTCAATTTCTTGTCCGAATTCATTTCCTTTATTTAGTTCTATGTCTTTTTGGACGAACTTAGTTGGCGTGGGGAGAAATATAAGTAACAATTTAATTATAGGAGAGAAAAACATAGAAATAGGCTCTGTTTCTCCTTGATTTTCATTGCGAGCGAAAAAGCCTCACAAAAAGTGAAGCATATTCGTCGCTAAAACTCTTAATGCATTTTTGTTACACCAAATAGAATTTGATTGGATGAGGAGAAAAATTACATGTAATTTATAATGTAAAAAATTAATGTAATTTTTCTCATTATCCTGTCCAATACATGAACATTTTATTTTAGGATCATATGAAACATTATATCCACTATTTTCTTTTTCCAAAATAAACCACTTATTGATATAAATATTCTTTCTTTTTTATAATAGCATGTATCTATATCCGTATCCATTTGTATCAAGGTGTATGATTAATCCAGCTTGAGCCACGTCAGACTCTAAATGAAGGGAAATTCTCTCAAACATGTTTTATCTATTCACAAGATTCGAATCCAAGACTTTATTTAATAAAGTATTGAGTTCCTTCCACTCAACTCAACAAATGTTGGTGTTATAAAAATTTTTTAATTTGTGTTAGTTTATATACTCTATATTAAATGTTATTCTCAGATATTTTTCTTTATGTTGAAATTTATACTATGATAATAATTTTTTGTTTACTATTATTTCTTTGGGTATAGATTTTAGTTTACTATTATTTGTATCAGAAAATTGAAAATAAACTGTCTATTGGGTCGAATGCCTCTTAAATAAAAAATTTCATCAAGTTCGAATATTGTAAATGACGAAAATAAACTTAGGAAAGTTTCTCCAATCCGTTTGATCCGACGTGATTTAACTCTAAATTAATCGAAATTCAAATACCATAAAATTTATTTAAAAAAAACTGAAAATAATCGTGAAAACGAGCATTACAAATCCATGCCTAAAAGCGTCCATTTTAGGCTTTTTAGCAAGTACTATGAACTAAACTATGAGAATTATAGTAAGTCAAGTGTTATTATTGTTGCAAAGCAGCCCTTCACCACCAACTATCTATGACCTTCTACATAATTAAAACCTTTGGCAACATCCAGGAAATTGCAGTTGAGCACTGGTTAATCAAAACAAGACTGCTGGTCCATTGGCTGCTTCTCTTTTCGGTATTTGCCTCTTTACATTTTGTCCAACATTTGTCGTTTTGGTCTACCTGAGAGCCCGGTTTTGTCGCCACATTTTCTTTGTTTTTGAAAAAAGATTGATGAATGATGATGTTAATAAAATATTTTTTTGTTCGAAAAAGTTTAAGAGTAGATATAGGTTATTTCACCTCCTATGTCACGTAAGTCATGAACTTATTTGAGGATTTACGGATTTTAATTTTGTAAAATTTTTTAAATTTAGAGATTATCTATAAAAGGAGGTTTGTGAGAATTCAAACCCGAATACCTTACACCACTAATCAAGCTTTTACTATTTTAACTAATCAATTGGCGATGTTAATAAAATATACTAATTTAAAATTACAAATATATATACTTGGCCAAAAATAAAAATTATAAATATATTGTTGTATTGTTCATCTTAGATTAGGTTGAATATATAGCTTGATTCTTAATAAAAAAATAATTGTTGTCTGCAGTTGCTGTACAGTACTGTTTCCTACGCGAGGATGAGTTCAGACATTATATGCGTGCTTGCGGGCTGTATCTTTACTATTTTTCCTTTCATTTTCCTTTTTAGAAATTAATTAGTAGATGATTTTCCAGAGAAGTCAAATGACTTTTTGTCCTGTGGCGTCGGCCTGTACGAAATAAACAGTCAGTTTAAGCTGTAACTTACCCATAATTCAATTCAGGAAAATGTGAATTCAGGGTAGAAGAGAATTTCGTCGGGGGTTAATTTCAATGGAATTCGATGACATAAGGCAATCTTGTCATCTGTGATTTCTTCCAAGGAAACCTTCGGACGACGTAAGAGCCAATTTTTCCCGTCAAACCAACTGCCACGCTAACAAGACTATATTTAAATTGCTCTTCGCCACCGCTCTATTTTAAAAGCTCTGCACTCTCTGGTTAGTCTCTCCATTTATCCTCACTCATTCTTTCTCTGCCTTCTTCGTTGCCGAGCCTTTCCGTTTCCTGGCTTCAATCAACACAAAGTTCATGGCCAAACCATTGATCCTACTCATTTTATCTTTGGCTTTATGTTGCCGACTTTCATCTTCATCCTCCGACGGTCGATGGATAGGCTCATCTGATCTATCCGTGGAGTCTGGCGATGTCTTGACTTCACCTGATGGAACTTTCAGCGCTGGGTTCCACCCTATCGGTGAGAACGCTTATTCCTTTGCGATTTGGTTCAACAAACCATCTTGCAGTGCTAACAATTGCACCATAGTTTGGATGGCGAACCGGGACCAACCAGTCAATGGCAAATGGTCAAAGCTGTGTTTTCTAAAATCAGGCAATCTTGTTTTAAAGGATGCTGGCCGTATCGTTGTTTGGGAGACCAAAACCGTCTCGGAGTCCCCTACCCTTTTAGAACTTGAACATGGCGGAAATCTTGTCTTGCGCAACGTGGGAGGTCAACTATTGTGGCAAAGCTACGATTCACCCACAGATACTCTGCTTCCTCTTCAACAATTCACTCAGAACACAAAGCTCATCTCGTCAAGAAGCCCGGCGAACTACTCCTCCGGTTACTATCAGCTCTATTTCGACACTGATAATGTCCTCTGCCTTCTGTATAAAGGTCCTGAGTTTTCAAGCGTTTACTGGCCAAGCCCATGGTTGTTGAGATGGGAAGCCGGAAGATCTACTTTCAATAACAGCAAAATTGCAGTTCTGGATTCTTTGGGCAATTTCAGCTCAACCGACAATTTTACTTGCTTGTCTGCTGACTTTGGCTCAACAATTCCCAGAATGTTGAAGATGGATATTGATGGGAATATTCGACTGTATAGTCTGAAAGAGGATACAGAAACTTGGGTTGTTTCATGGCAAGCCTTCCATCAACCATGCATGGTTCATGGATGTTGTGGACCAAACAGCATATGCATATATATTCCTAATTTTGGCAGGAAATGCACTTGTCCGCCCGGATATATGATGACGAATCCTACTGATTGGTCTCTTGGCTGTCAACCAGAATTTCATCTTTCTTGCAACCAAACTGAGGCTGGTTACTTGAAACTCCGCCATGTCGAATTCTATGGCTATGATTACAATATGTATTCTAATGTCACCTTGGAGGAATGCGAAAAAATATGCTCGCAGTTGTGCGATTGCAAAGGTTTCCAGTTCAGATTTATTAAAGCCCATGAGCCAGATGGTACATATTGTTATCCCAAGACACAATTGTTGAATGGACATCGCCCACCAAATTTTAATGCTGATTTCTACTTGAAAGTGCCCAAGGCTGCTGTCTCCTTTTACAACAATACTATTGTTCAAGATTCCCAGTTTCAGTGTTCCAACAAATTAGTTCAGCCGCTGGAACGACAGTATTCCACGAGGCGTGAAAATGAGTCAGTAAAATTTGCCCTTTGGTCTGCCAGTGCAGTTGGAGCACTCGAGCTTCTTACCGTTATCTTGGTATGGTGTTTCTTGAATAGAACCCATGACAATTCGAGCCCAGTGGCACGGTACCATCTCGCTACCACTGGCTTCAGAAAATTCAGCTATGCTGAGCTGAAAAGGGGGACGAATAGTTTCTCGGTAGAGATTGGAAGAGGTGCAGGAGGAATCGTGTACAAAGCCACACTGTCCGATGGTCGAGTTGCAGCAATCAAGCGACTCGTCGATGCTAACCAGGGGGAAGCTGAATTCCTAGCAGAAGTAAACACCATTGGAAAGCTTAACCACATGAACTTGATAGAGATGTGGGGCTATTGTGCAGATGGAAAGCATAGGCTTTTGGTGTATGAGTATATGGAACATGGATCATTGGCAGACAACCTATCTTTCAAAGCACTTGATTGGAAAAAGAGATTCGAAATTGCCGTAGGAACGGCGAGAGGCCTAGCTTATTTACATGAGGAATGTTTGGAGTGGGTTCTCCATTGCGACATTAAGCCTCAGAACATTCTCATAGACTCCAGATACCAGCCTAAAGTATCAGACTTTGGCCTGTCTTGGCTGCTAAACAGAGGAGACGTTAAGTACTCCAAAATCTCACGAATCCGAGGAACTAGAGGTTACATGGCACCCGAGTGGATTTTCAATCTTCCCATCACCTCCAAAGTCGATGTCTATAGCTATGGGATCGTCCTACTGGAATTAGTGACTGGAAGAAGCCCCGCAATGGGAATCAACATGTCCGGTGATGGAAGTGGCTCAAGAGATCAGCAAAGAACGTTAGTTGCATGGGTGAGGGAGCACATGGCCAGAGCCGAAGAGAGGGCAGAATCATGGAAGCATGAGATAATAGATCCCAGGATGATGGGAAATTCAAATTCTGATGAGGCTGAGATGCTAAATCTGGTTGCGGTAGCCCTCCGATGCGTTCAGGAAGATAGAGACGCAAGACCGACCATGAGTGAAGTAGTTGAGATGCTCCTTCCTCACGATTATGAATGCCACCGATCTCCAAAGGATTAATACGACAAATCCTACATCTCTGGCTTTATTTTTTTTTTGGTGCAACCTAACTAATTAATTAATGAGTCGTTCATGTACAAATAATTAAATTATTATACATGTCAACTTGGTAGGAACTATCAGCCTATCAATGATCGATGCTAATTAATAATAATATGTACGACTTTTTTCCTTTCATTTTCTTTTTCTGGGCCCCGTTAGAGATCAGGTTCGAGTTCATGTTAATCTCTATTAGTATTATTTCGAGTAGGACTACTAGTATACAACAATGTTTTTCTCTACTACCCATTAGTAACAGTCTCAAAGAGACATGCCCTCTAGGCTCTAGCTGAGTCGACAGATTCCATTTCATGACAAAAAGATGACATAATATTCATTTATATTTTAACTTTAATAATGGAAATAATATGTTGTTATTGTGTAATTAAATTTGCATTTAGTCAGAGACAAAAAAAAAAAGTAAATATGGCAATAATTTAAAATCCTGTAGTCGATAGTGGATGTACGGCATTAACTCGACAGATCTCATTCATTAAATCATGACTATGTCAATAATTGTACTGTCATTTGTTTCTTTCTTCTGTCAAATCATGATCCCTTCATTCAACTCATTTTAAAATTTCTTTGATGACATGTCAATTTTTTAGCAAATATACACATTTCCGTTTGGGTAGGGGCGGCTACCCCACACATTTGGATATTAATGTCAATCAAATAATAATTTTCCTGTTATACAATAATGTTTAGTCGTCGGCGAAGTTGGGAAGATTATTTCATATTTAAGATCACGATAAATTGTCACTACTTTAAAAAATTAGGAATTATTCGATTTTCATCAACGAATTTTCAAATTTATAAATCACTTACAGATTAAGATCTAAGAAGCTCGAATTTATATGCATTGATAATAAATCAAAAGTCTTACCAGAATAGCTTGTAATGTAGTTATACATAAATGATTCAAGAGTTCAAGTGGAGATTATGGCATACACATGTTTGGAAGGAAGGAATTGTGGAGGAAAGAAATGATGTAAAAAGAAAGTTGGTGAAAAAATATCATTTTTTTTTATTTGATAAGAGAGAAATGCACCTAAAGAAAGAAAAAATAAAAAATGAGAAAAATAGGACGGTCTATTTTCTTAGAAATAATTTCAATCCAAATTGAATGGAAATAATAAAAAAAGTGATTATTGACTCTAACACATGATAATACTATTACATCCTTAAAATTTATTTCTAATTACAAAATTTATCATTACAAATTACAAATAGAAGATATTGAAAGTAACATTTGAATTAAAAAATAAATAATGGTAAAAATTATCATATTAATTAAAATAAATTTTCTTTCTTTCCTATTTCTTACCTATACCAACAAAAAAAAAATTAGTTTTTTCTTTCATTCTTATTTCTTTTCTTATTATCAAACTTGAAGAAGAAAATATAAATTTCATTTCTTTCTTTACCTTATTTCATTTCTCTACATATTTCTTTTCCTTATTATTTCTTTCCCTCTTACCAAACATAGTTTTATGGTTCATTTGATGAGAAAGAAAGAAAACTAATAATTAAATTATAAAACAAGATGTGTAATTATAAATCACAACTATTAAAATGAGTAAATTTCATTCTTTATCAATTTTCTTCCTTTTTATCAAACAAACCCTTATAATTTCATACCAAATAAAATCCATTACGCTTGCAAGAACCAACGGGAGACTATTTGACTTAAATATTAGCTCAGTATTCAAAACATTTTCTTGATTGGAGTCTCTCAAAATATCTAGATCACACACAAATATAATTGCTATCAAATCCCTCAGGAAAATGGTAAAAGTTGAGTACTAGTTGAGTTCATTATCACATAATAATGGTCTTATATATATATATATATATACTGGCAGAAACCGCAATACACGGCGGCCCTTTCATCTTTCAAAGTTCTACTTAAGTTTCCCCATACGTTGAGGTATTTATAGATTCCAATTTCCAGCTGACCATTTCGTGGCTCACAGCGTAAAGTAATTACTAAAGCATTAATTTTTTTTTTGGTACAAAAGATGCCAAAATGGCCTACGTTCTCACAATGGGAATACCATTAACATCACTCTCCAACAAAAGAACTAGATCCAAAGGAGGAGTACTCAAAATACTAATACCATGCCTGCAACTTTGAGCCAAATTAGTAAGAAAATCAGCAGAATGATCACCCTCACAATAGATGTGACAAACCTCTGAGACCCAGCCTTCACCCATTATATGCATAGCATCATGGACCAAGACCGAATAAGGATGTGACAAGGGAACATCCTCTCCTGTCACATCCTCATTAAGAAATTGCACCACTACAACTGCATCTAATTCAACAATTATCTTTGACAAAGCCATACTTTTAGCAAGTAATAACCCGGCCCTCAGATCCCAAAGCTCCGTTGAAAGGCTGTCCGTATGTCCTATATTCAAGACAAACCCTTTAACCCAATGACCATGATGTCTCGGATTAAACCTCCAGCTGAAGCAGAACCATTACCTGCATGAAAGGACCCATCTGTATTGAGTATAAAACAACCATGTTCAGGTGGTTTCCATTTCACAAACTTTGGCAATCGATTACTAATTCTCCGAGCTCCAAGAGCTAGACAAGCTTCTCGCGCCATTCTTCTAGCCATAGACCAAACAGTATTGGGATGGGCTAGCTTTTACTAAAGCATTAATTCTAAAATGACTGAATATCCAAGTTATTTTATAGATTATATTTTTTGGACAGTCTTTAAATTTTTGTTTGAGATAATTGACTCCTTAAATTATTATCTTAGGATAATTAATCTTTCAAATTATTATTTTGGGACAATTAATACTCTCAAATTATTATTTTAGTATAACATAACTCTTAATTGAATGGAAATGTTATATTATTCTCTTCAATTTTTTATCTTTTAAGGGTTATATTGTCTATAAACAAAGTTTGAGGAGTTAGTTTTCCTAAAATAATAATTTCAGAGATTAATTGTCTTAAATAAAAGTTTAAATACCAATTTATCCTCTTTTTTTTGTATAGCTTTGAAGGCTTATTTGGATATCAAATCATTCAAAATTTTCATTTCTGGAGAGAGAATATGATTTCCTTCGGTAAGAGCTGGTCGGCTAAACTCTTGGCGTGATGATCATAGCATCACAACTCATTTGAAAAAAAATGTTCTGTTAATATGATGGTTCAAGGCTGACGAACGATGCTTAGCAAAATATAATAAGCATATAGCTAGTCTAATGTTAATTGTGTTTTGAAGAAAAAAGAAACAGAAGAGAAAGTCTAGAAAGACTAGAATCCATGTGATCAAATTCTATGGTCACATTAAAGATCGTATTGACTTGGGAGTTGGTCTTTGGCTTTGGACCACAACAATTCGAGTGCGAGGAAATCATTAGGCAGTCAGATCTCGAGCAGTTTAATTGGGTTCTATCTTTTAATTATCTGGTCAATCAATATAGGACTAGATTTGTTTGTTTGTGTGTGTGGACAAAGGTAGAAGCACGTGAAGGAGAAGGTATCAATACGAGAGAAAGCCAAAACTTCGTAAGTTTTGGGTCCAGACTCCGGTCGGTACATATGGAGAGAGAAGACAGGAACTAGAGTTTATATAGTATGGGATCCGACTTCTCTCTTGTTGGACTTTCGATTGAAGAGTTCGGTTAATGGTTTGATGGAATGATAACACATTAAAATATAAATCAATGGTTTCAAAACAGTCAAGTCATCAAAGGTGAAGTTCTATCTCGAATGTTTCCCTTTTTTGTGAGGAGAAAATATTTTTTATTTTTATATTTTTTAAAATATAATGAAATTATCACTTAAAATATATGTAGTCTATAAAAATAAACGTATATTTTAAAAAATAAAAATGATTTAAAATTAAAAATATTTTTTTATTATTTTCAATTTTATGTTCATTTCTATTTTTATTTTTTTAAACAAATATACATTTTTCATCACTATATATATTTAGATAATGATTTCATTGTATTTTTTAGAAAATAAAAATAAAAATTATTTTCATATATCAAATATAAGTTTTAACTTTGTACTCGCCTTTCTTCTTTGTTTATTTTTTTTTTGGCCAGATTTCTTCTCTGTTTCTTTAAATATTAATTTTTCATGATTTCTTTAAATAACTATAATATCACCCACGAGCCATATCCCAACAAATTAAGGAATTTTTTTTTTAAATGGCCTACAACAAAGACTAGAAGCTTTGGCTCAATCGCTCAATGAATTGACAATCAATCCTTTGGGTCTTTTCAATAAAATTAAGAAAAGAATTTATCCTAATCTTTCATTTTCGCGAGTCAGACATATTTATTCTTCACAGAAGGAAAAAGGTCTGTCTTTCCTCCTTTTACTTTTGACTTTTGACTTTTGATGCTTGAGCAGTGCAAATGTGCAATACCACTGATGGCCCCAAGAGCAAGTGATTTGAGCCGTTTCTTTCAAAAATAGGCCCAATAAGAAGCCCAAATCGCAGGAAACCATACCCACCAACACCAAGGTTTTGTTTCTTAGCCATCTACGTATAGAGCCCCATCAGGAAAAGCTACTTGGGTTTGGACCAATTTCTAATGGTTCAAACTCGAAACCCAGCCTAACGGTTGAATCACTTGAGAACAAATGACCGAATGAGGGCCTAATGGGCCACAGTGGACATGAAGGAAGAGCAAGATAGCTGGCTCCGCATTTTTTATTTACAATTCTTTTTTGAATTAAATGTGTAATTCCATTTCCGAAGCAATCAAACCTACTACCGATTTACAAAGTAAACACTTTATAGGAAGTTTAAAGCAATTACAACACAACATGCAACCGCAATACAACTAGTAATAATGCATAAACTCCAGCTATCAATCAATTTCATTTTCAGTTTGTCTCTTTTTACTTTGTTCAATTCATGTTGTCTCAGTCTAATCAAATCTCCTATTTGTTTAAAAATGAGATCAAGTGACTTTGACTGCATTTGTAATACCTGTAGTTCCTTTTGCACTTGACAAAATAACAAATCATATTCCAGCTATTCCTAAGATTATTAAAACTATTTAATTTGCATTTCCATGTTTCAAAGAATTGAAGAAACCAACACTTTCTCTCATGATGATCCATATTAATTAATTTGGGCATTCATAGTTGTGGCAGCATGAGCCACAATGAAGTAATTGCACCCTTGCAATAGTCGCATTCATCACAATATCACATACAATCCATGGAGTCTAGACCTCTCTATATAAAGCAAGTATAGCACCAAATTTTGGTTGTCGGAGAAATTATTAGGTAAGTCAGGTGTACTACGTCATTCATAGGCCAGACCAATAAATTTGTGCCAACTCAAAAAATTTCTTAAAATTAAGGCACTAATTTGACAAAAGTTTAACTCCACGTTACAAAGAAGGAGAATTTACAGAGCAAGTCCTTAAATTTAAGTTATAATTGTGGTAGGATTTTAGTAAATGTATCAAAATCTTTGAATTGTCACAATTTAATTGGTCGGACCTATGGATGACGTAGTGCACCCGGCCTATCTAATAATTTCTCTGGTTGTCGGCATTAAAACTGATTTAATCTGAGCTTTACTTATATCAAAGGTTAACCTGGAAATTTGAAATTCGTTATTAATATTATTTGACTAGCCGGTAAATCCGAAGGGCCGATACATCATCAAACTCTGTGATCGTTCAATGCCTGCAAATTGCGGTCATGTACAAGTCATAAGCAAAAGGGAGAAGAAAGTTTAGATGGGCATGAATTATTAAGGGACATTGCCCAGCCAGGCGCTAGCTGAGCTGGGGCTGCTGAATTAAGACTATGTGCCTAACTAATAGTCGGAGTTTATCTCAAAAAAATAGTCAGAGTTAAGTAAACAGTCATCAAGGCCATCACCCCACTTTTACCCTAAGCGAAATGCCTTCATCATTGATGGTGTTAATTTGGGCTCGCATGACAAACTTCAGCCCATGAAGAAAGTTTAGTTCATGCAGGAGTTTATTTGTCACCATTAGGTCTAGGAGCAGCATCATCTCGGCCTTCCGGGGGTTTTCTCATCAATCAAAACGAAAGAGGGGGATTCAACGACCAAGTTGTTAGATCTTAAGGATGATGTACTAGCAACCCGCTTACAATAGTGGATCACTTCCCTCGTTTTTGTGTAGCGATTTTTGGGCTTCAAATTATTCTTAGAGCGAACAGCTAGTTATTGAACTTTTTCTTTTGGGCTCGGAACTCGGAAGCAAGGCTTTTGCAATTTTGGGTTCTGACTTCTGAATCTATTAGCTCACAATTCGTCTGAATTGGGTAGCCTTTGGACTAAGAATGAATTAATGTTTACGTTATTGAAACTAATTAACATGACCTCGACATCTGTCCCCACTCGACGAGATTTGTCGGTTGTTTTTTGCAAAACATTTGATATTGATATTATTTGGCTCACGAAGACTTTGAAATTGTGTGCAAGTCAATACGCAAGACTTTTGAGAGGAGGATTTTTCAGCTTTATAGAATGTATATAATAAGCCCGCAGGCAAGTAACTTGCGTTGACAACAAACAGTGAAACATTGAGTTCTCTATGAACCATATCCACTCGATTCATTGTTAACGGTTGATGTGAGCTGCCGGTCTCGTAGCTTCTCTTTCATTTCGTTATTTCAAAACAAAGTTTAAAATTTGTTTAAAGATACATGTAATCTTCAGTTCAAAACCCAAAAGCCTTTTCTTTATCGAACGTACGTAAGAGGAATTGTTGCCACTAATAAAAAGTTGCACTCATAATAGTAAGAGGAGTAGTGCAATTTTACTTCGTTTGGTGCCAAAAATAAAAGTCCAAAAAGTAGAAGTCCCCACTAGGAGACTACATAATCACGAATTCACACTTTGCCACTAAAAATAAAGGTGCATGCAAAGGCGGGCCCTAGCACCTTGCTCTCACGCGGTTTTGAGGACACAAGCTGCTTAATGCTGGAGTTGGGCAGAGGCAACTAGTCAATGGGGTAAGCAGATATTATTATATTCGAAGTCGTAAAAACGTGATTTTGCTGATACTAGTAAAAACTACATAATGAGTCCCAATAAATTGGTACAAAATTTTGGCTAAGTTGGTGAAGAGATTATTGACATTGGGTGCTTTGATTTTTGCGACCATGAAATTGACGGCCAAGTGTTTTTCATTGGCGGTCCTCAGTTCGTTCGTTTTGCTTCAGTTAGCATCATCAGCTGTTCATACTCTAAGGCAGGGCTCCTCTCTGTCCGTGGAGAATCCAGATGATGTTTTGATATCGGCAAGTGGCATATTCTCCGCGGGTTTTTACCCTGTCGGCTATAACGCTTATTGCTTCGCCATCTGGTTCACCAAGCCTTGCCATGACGGTGGCCACACTATAGTATGGATGGCAAACCGGGATAGACCTGTTAATGGAAGGCGCTCAAAGCTCTCCGTACTCAAAACTGGTCATATTATCTTAACTGATGCGAGTGAGTTCACCGTCTGGTCCAGCAACAACACGGAATCAGAATCATGGTCAAGGTTAACTCTCCTTGATTCAGGTAATCTTGTTCTCCAAACTCTTCAGAATGTTACTCTTTGGGAAAGTTTTGGTTCGCCTACGGATACTCTCCTCCCTGAACAACCACTCACTAGGTACAATAGGCTTGTTTCATCTCGAAGCCGAACTGACTACTCTTCTGGTGACTACAAGCTGATGTATGACTATGATAATGTTCTGCGGCTTGTCTTGGATGGTCCCTTGACATCCAGCATCTACTGGCCAGATTCAACGATCTTGGATTACCACCAAGGAAGAACAAGATACAATGACAGCAGAATTGCGGTGTTTGACTCTGCAGGTTATTTTACATCTTCTGACAAAGTTGAGTTCCAAGCAACTGATTTTGGTAAAGGGCCTTGGAGAAGATTGACACTTGATTTTGACGGTAACCTAAGATTATACACACTTAACGAGCAAAAAGGGATTTGGTCCGTCACATGGCAAGCTCTATCTAAATCATGTAGAATTCATGGTATCTGTGGACCAAATAGTATATGCACGTATGATCCAGGTTCAGGCCCAAAGTGCTCCTGCCCAGCCGGATTCAGGATGAAAAACCAGACAGACTGGACTGATGGCTGCGAACCAGAATATAAACTTTCATGCAGCGATCGTGATGTCAAATTTGTCCCTCTCCGTCATGTTAATTTTTTTGGCTACCACAACGATATCCTTCGTAATTTCACCTTAGAGGAGTGTAGAAGCGCTTGCTTGAATTCGTGTTGCATAGCATTTCAATACAGATATTTCCCTGAGGATGGTGGTTATCGATGTTATGCGAAATGGGAATTGCGGAACGGACATCGCTACTCTAGCTATAATGGAACCCTGTATCTCAAACTCCCAAAATCATTCCCTCATGAGGAAACTGCTAAGGAATTCAAATTGAATTGCTCAAGCAAGCAGACAAAACAGCTAGAAATCGCTTACCATAAGAAGACGGGCCCTGGATCACTAAAGATTTTGATTTGGTGCGCTTCCGTAATTGGCTCGATTGAGATGATCTGCATTGTTCTGGTGTTCGGTTTCTTGTACAGAAACCAGAAAAGCTCTGATGCAGCTACACGAGGCTACCTTGTTGCTGCTACCGGATTCAAGAAATTTACCTATGATGAGTTGAAAAAGGCGACACGGGGTTTCAAAGAAGAGATTGGACGAGGGGGAGGTGGGGTGGTTTACAAGGGAGTTTTGTCTGATGGAAGAATTGCAGCAATTAAACGACTTAACGTTGAAGCTAATCAAGGAGAAGAGGAATTTCTTGCAGAAGTAAGCACTATAGGGAGGCTTAACCACATGAACTTGATCGAGATGTGGGGATACTGTGCCGAGGGGAAGCATAGGCTGCTGGTATACGAGTACATGGAAAGTGGATCATTAGCAAAGAACCTTATGTCTAATTCACTTGATTGGAAGCAGAGGTATGAAATCGCAGTGGGCACCGCGAAAGGTCTGGCTTATTTACATGAAGAGTGCTTAGAATGGGTTCTGCACTGTGATGTCAAGCCTCAAAACATACTGCTGGATTCTTACTACCATCCGAAAGTAGCAGATTTTGGCCTATCCAAACTGCTCAATAGGGAGAGTCTTAAAGTTTCAAGCTTTTCCAGGGCGAGAGGAACAAGAGGTTACATGGCTCCAGAATGGGTTTACAATCTGCCCATCACCTCAAAAGTGGACGTCTATAGCTATGGGATTGTCATCTTGGAATTGTTAACAGGAAGGAACCCAGCTATGGGCGTCCCAACTGTTGAATATGATGGAAAAGTTTGGCACCAGAGTTTAGAAGCATGGGTCAAAGAAAAGAAAACTGGAGCTGCTGAAAAAACTTCTTGGGTTGAAGAGCTCATAGACCCTGCCATAGGCTATAATTATGACAAAAATAAGTTGGAAAATCTGCTCAGTGTGGCTATTAAGTGTACTGAAGCAGACACGCATGCAAGACCATCCATGAGCCAAGTAGTTCGAATGCTTCTGGGCGACAAAATTGATCCTTAGCATTGAATAAGACTGTAGGAGACCTAGCCTCGTTTGATTTATGTCCCAGCATCTTTTCATTTAGTAGGATTTCTCTTTAACAATTTAACTTCGTTTTGTATCAATGGATTTTTTGTGGAACTGTACAACAGAATAGCACTGTAGAAGTAGCTAATTTTCTTATTCAAATCAATGTGTTACAGTCTTGCAGAACATTTGGTGATTTGAGTGGTTCATTTCTTTTACCACAATTTCTCCCTATTTGTCTCTGAAATCCCATCTTAATGCTGAGAAAGCTAGATACTTCATGCAAACATGGTTGGCGTGGTGCCAGTCTGCAAGTTCTGTTTCGTGAGATTTGAATGAATGAATTTTACGTTGCTATAGCCTGTTGTAACCATCAAAGACTTTTGAATGTGAACATTTGTTTAACATTAACCATTTGAGTAAAACATGGATTGACGTAGAATAATTCAACATTTTGTCCTCCGAGTGTACCTATAAAACAAATATAATGCTACTTGCATACTTCATCAAAGTAATTGACTTCAGAGAAATGAGCACTCTTAACAACTCTACAAGGACGGGCTGCTTATAGCCTTAGGCATCCCCAACACCATTTAATAGTAGCATTGAAGCATCACATCTCACTTACAATGTTGTATGGATAAAAATATTGCAGGCAAGAGTAGCTACATTTCCTAAGCATTCTGTGTCTATTGCTTTGAAGTGTGAAAATATCAAATAATAAATATTTTTTGCCCCAAGGCAGCAGAATGGATCAGAATGAATGAATCAAAAGATGTTCACTGGTTGGCATTCCAACATTCTGATATTCTCTTTTTGGTTTAGGTAGTGCTTTGATAGCAGTGATTAATATAGTATCAATATTTTGTTACCAGTATGCAAGTTCCTCTGTTCCTAGTTTGGTAAAGATGAGAAATTTAGTTGCCTTTCTGATACCAGCTAAACAAAGTAGATTTTGAGCAGCAGTAAACAAGGCAACACTCCCACAAGCCATAATGATTCAATATTGACTTCACTTGCATCAGCATTGCAAGAGTCTCCAAACTTCAAGTCAGCCATATACATAGGGATAAATATGAGATAATTAGAATGAAATGCCAGCTTCTAAGCAACAATGATAAAGTCCACTTTCTTTTCTTGTTCTTGTCCTCAAACTTCCCATCATTGTCATGCTTTTCTACTATTGTAGTAGCAAATTAGCACTACAAGATTTTACAGAAACTGTAAGCAAATTTACAGCAAATGAAGCAAAACATACCAATTCATTTGCATGCCAGCAGTCTGGCACTATATGTATGTTACTAATTAGATAAGAATCCCCTCTGAAAGCTAATCATATCAACCCTAAGCTTATCAAGCAACTTTTCAAGTGACATCTTTGGTTGTATAGTGTATATAAGCCTTAGGAAAGTTCCAAGAGTGAGGAGATGCCAGGGCAGCTTGCTTGGTCATGGGGTGTTCAAACCAATTGTTTAGATTATCATGTCATGGGGATGTGAAGGCCAGCTACTCTGATATTTCCCCATAAAATAATGAGGAATTGTGTACCAGTAATGGCACCTATAAAAATAAAACACTAAAATCTAACCATCAAGAAACAATTCATGATGCTTTGTCCTCACTAAGCCCTCAATTTGACAAGTTTTAGCAGCTTAAGAGCCTCGTTTTGGATTTTTAGGAATTATAAAGCAAAGGGGATACTGAACTTTAAAGGAACCAATAAGAACATGTGGTTTTGTTCGATTCTGGTCTTTGATGATAAGTTTCAAAAGGTTTTCTCACATGCCTAATATCTTCAGAACCACTGCTTGCTTAAGTAAACTCGAAACTCAACTACCAAACGAAATATCATTATAACTCCTTTTTTGGTCTGTCTTCATAACAAGAAAACAAAACTCCAGCATCCAAATTTTTCTTTTCCTTTGCTTTTCTGTCAATTGGATTTAGAATCAAACAAAAACGGTTTGTGTCCTTTCTGTCCACCAAATATTAACCAACCAACCAACCACACCATTACATTACATTACTTAACTACACCAGCATCATGCTTTTTTAATTTTTTTTTTCCATTTATATTTTTCTTTCAACCCATTGTTTGGAAAATATTTTTAAAAAATGAGTAAATATCTGCAAAATCAGCTGACAGAGAACATAGGTTTTTTTTTCCTTTCTTTTTCTAATTTCACTTTCAAATTTTTAGGTTCAATTTTTCCACTTCCAGGTTCCAACCGCCAGCCAGGTAACTCTGCAACCCTTCTCATCAAACAACTTCCTCTATTCTCTATGATTGATTCCCCCCATTTCTCTTTCCCGCTGTACACTACCAAAATTATTATTTCTACAACCAACGATAAAAGAACTAAACCAACAAAATAAATTAAGGAAAAAAAAGAAGCTAAAAACTGAAAGAAAAAAGTTGTGTTCTGCTGGGTCATGTTGTTGTCTTGTCTACTCGATCTTGCTAATTCCAATACGCTTAACAACAGCATTCCTGATGGCTTCGGTCTGCAAACAGAGCCCATTCTGTTCAATCCCCGCCATGTAACTCCTAACTTCTTTTCTTATCATTTCCTGCATCACTGCCAAAAACTCTGCGCTGAAAAACTGCTGCTCCATCCCAAACTCCATGTTTTGCGCCCCCACTTGCTGCAACTGAACGCCTTGAACCGGCGCAGGAGCTGGGGTTGGCGCTATTACTGGTGCAGGTACAGGTACATCCACTTGGGTCGGGCTTGGAATAGGATTGGATACGGGTGCCCGATCCGAGATATCGCAAGAATCGGATCCGGGCAGCGAGAGGCTGAGCGAGGTGGGTGGATCAGTTGTCGACGAAGCCGTTTCCATAGAAGGGACCAAGGAACCAGTTCTAGCTAACGGTCTATAAACCGGCGAGGCAGCAGGCAAACTCGAGTCACTCAAATCCGATCCCGAAGGACTACTGGGGCTCAAGTAAAGACCCGAGATATTATTACCCGTACCAAGACTGGCCGATCTCTTAAGCGGCTGCGGCGAATCTTCGTTCAAATCATCAGTCATGGAAGAGCATTTTCGTTTGAGCGTCGAGTTCCAGTGGTTTTTAATCGCGTTATCGGTACGGCCATTGAGGAGCCGTGCGATGGTCGCCCATTTGTTACCGAATCGGGCATGGGCTCTGATAATTGTCTCATCCTCCTCGGGAGTGAAGGGCCTGTGTTCAACCTCAGGGGAAAGTTGGTTACACCATCGGAGGCGACAGGACTTTCCGGATCGACCCGGAATCGATTTGCTTATCAAAGACCAGTTTCTAGGGCCGTAAGTTTGAACCAGCCGCTTTAAAGCCTCATCCTCTTCAGGACTCCATGGACCTTTGATACGATCCACATCTTTTCTCGTAGAAGCCATTGGAATAGTAAAGAAGAAGAAAAAACAAACTAACTCTAAAAATCTGATAATAAAATTTAAAATAAAATTAAACTAAATTTTTGTACAGAAAGAAGAGCTGGTTTCAGAGAGAGGGTGGGGGTGATCTCGTTATTACGGTTGTGGAGGCGGAGCCTCACCTTTAGTTAAACCTTTAGTTAAAGAGGAAGACGAAGGAAGGAAATGGGAAGGGATTATATATATGGAAGGGGATAAGAATGACTGGTTGAGCCGGTAGTAGTGAGTCGTGACCGGGCATAGCCTTGAGAGTTTGAGGATTCTTCCAGGCAAGGCAGTTACTAGTATACAGCTGTCAAGGTGACACGCGTCACTTAATTGTATCGCTAACTTACACGTATTATTATCACCCCCACCCCCCTTCTCCTCCTAACTCTCAAAAATATATACTACTAATAGATACGTGCTGTTCACACTTTACAGACCCGTCAAGTTCACATCCGTGGCGTTAAATGGTAAACGGTGGGTAATTACTCATTAAGAGGAGTTAAAATGACCGTTTTGGAAGTTAAAAAGTTAAGGTAAAGGACAAATTTGATCTTATCTGATTTAATAATAAAGGGCGGAAATCTAATTATGAACGAAATAAGTGTACGGTTGGGAGAAAGGGATGACTTTGACTAAGCCAGGCTGGAGAGCATTTTGAAAATTTTTTTGATTTTTTTGGATTTAATTTTTTTTAAATACTAAATGATAAGGGGTAAGGGGAAAGGAAAAGGACACGCGGGATAGCTGAGCTGGTGCAGAAAACGACAAAGTTAAGTAGCAGAATCCGGGGGCGAACGGTACTACGATTGTGTCAGTCCAGCCTGTCAAAATAGAAAAGGGCAAAAAACTCCCAAAACGAAACGCCCCACTCAAACCCTCCTAACTGCCTACTCTCAACCGACCGCCACGTGCCGGTCACGCTCCGATTTTACCTCTTTTTGCTCAAACCGGCTAAACCGACTCCACCGTCTTACCAGCTTAATATATTCCCCATTTATTCTGAGTTGCTCTTTCCTTTCCTTCCTGATTATCTTGGATCTCATTTTATCTAAATCTAAATTTTTCCAAAATTAGGTAAATCTCTCTTTCCAGTTTCCTCCTCCTTCTGACCTTTGCCAAAAAATATCTCGCTCAAATTTTTGGATTAACATCGAATCGGGAGATATAATTTACATATTCAAATCCAAATTTTGCATATGGTTTCGTTTTGCTTGACATGGTAACGTCGTTAAGCCAATATCAAACTTGTTCTATTTTTCAACCAACACTATTGCTTTGGCCCTTGTAACCGCTAGAGTTTCCCATGAAACGCTCCTGGATCAGTAGCCATTACGCAACAAATGAGGCTGGGTCCCCATTTTGGGGCCTTTTGTTCGTTTTTCCCTCTTCCTTGTGTTCATTAAAACTTTTCAACTACTGGTAGCCCAATGCAAATTGCGATGAAAATTTGTACAGGTAAATTTCGGGGAGAAAAAAGGACTAGAGAGGGATAAAAGCAACAAAAAATGGAAGGGAAAAAGGGGAAAATGAAATGAGATGACCCGATGTTTGAGCAATGAGCATGCAGTCGTTTACGCGGGAGACAGCTGGCTAAAACTCCTCCAGGCCACGCATAAACCCACTTCCCTCCCGCAACTCCCCTTGGCCCCTTGCCAAAACAAAAGGCCCCCACGCGCAACCCAAACTCTCCGCACCTCGTCACCGAACCTTTGTCCTTTGACCGTACCGCCATGTTTCTAGGAGCCGGCCCCCCATCACGTGACTTGGCACACCATACCTGTGCGCCTCACGTGAACTCCCCCCCTCTCCCCATGGATACATGCTTATATTCCAAAATTTAATCCTCCAACAATGAACCCAACTAGGGCATTAATCACATTTTCCACGATCCTTATACCAAGTAATTAATTTTGGGGTTTTAACAAGGTTTTTCATTTTCACTGCCCATTTACGAGAAGAAAGTGTGGGGGTGGGGAGTGGGGGGTGGAGAATGGAATGGACCCAAGGGCTGTGGCCACGCTGGTTGCTTGCCTTTTAAGAAACAAAAATTATGCTTTGGATTCTCACAATTATGCCCTATGTTGTATGTATGCATCTGAGTTTTTATTTAATTGGGACAAAGGGTGGCAGTGTCAGTCTTTTCTTGAATGTGTTACCTTTTAAGTACACCAAAATACGGATCAAATCCTGGGATTTAAATATATGATTAAGGGGCTTTGAACTTGTGAATTGTGATTGGCTTTACTGTTTTGAATGAGAGCACATGGGTACAGAAAGGAGAAGGATGTTTCCTGGAAACAGAGCCTCTGTATTATATATTAGCAGAATTCTCATCTCTCAGTTCCAAAAAAACTGCAAGTGGGGAGTCGGGCAATAAGAGATTGATTTGCCAAAAGATTACATGCACGAGGGTTGAGAGAATAAAATTGGAGATTAGATTAGGTACTGCAGACCAAAGCAAAAGCTTAAGAATGCATAGATTCTCTCACATCAACTGCAATATGGTCCTCCTTGCAGACACAAAATAATAAATAAAAGTTGTAATTGTCCCAGCTATTAATTAATTGCCGAAGATAAGATGTCATGATAATATCATTGTGCTCGGCATTGAATCAATGAATGTACTGGCATATTATATATATACATCAAAAAAGAAAAGAATGTGCAGGGCATCATAACCCTGCCCATGGCCTTAATGCACTGTATTAATATAAAAGGGATTTGAGTCATATACACTTAATTTATTGGGTACAAGGCTCCATGGACCGTTCTCAAATACTTATAAAAAAGATAACCGCTAACATTTTTATTGGCCCGGAAATCTGAAATGTTAAATTAATGTAATCTAAAACAATTAAAGATGACACAGATTTAAGTCGGTGGTTGAAATGTTGCCGGGCAGATGAAAATGATTAAAGAAATTCTAGGGTGGGGGAAGGTCTTGCTGTGAAAATAAATAAAATAAGGTTATAGAGACGGGATCTGTTTAGTATGAAATAAGAAAAAAGATAAAGAATGAACAAATTTTTTTATCTAATAACCGAATTATAAAATAAGATGTGTAATTATAAATCACAACCATTAAAATGAATAAATTTTCTTCTTTATTTTATTTTCTTTCACCAAAAGGTAATAATTAGTATAACCATGTTTACAAGTTGCATACGATAGGTGAGGAATCTAATAACGTCTAGGTCAGCCTATTATAGCTCAAAAGCTCGAAATCGGATGAAGTTGAGAGAAAAGGATACTACTGTATATACGTGTTTAAATATTTTATAAGTGAATACTATTATTCAAAGTACAATAAAGTTTTAAAAGTTCTCTTATTCGCAACATAAGGATAGTCAAATATGGAAGAATGAGGCTCATGGGAACATCTAGAATCAACGTTCAAACATTAATATTTTGGTGCGTACATGGTTTACCTAATTGCATTTAAAACATTATACGAGTCTCATCGTATTCCTCGTTAATAGACTATGAAAGAAGAAAATATCCTTGGTATAATATATATTTAATTTGTCCATTTATAGATTTCCCCCTCCCCTGCCCAATGCACCAAAAAAATATATATAATAATAATATTTATAAATTCCTTTTATAATATATTTAATTTGTCCATCTATAGATAGTAGGCTACTAGCTAATGAATGTAAGACCTTGAAATTAATTAGATCCGACCTAATTTGAAATGCAAAAGCTCAATAATCATCATTCATAGCGAAAAAAGAAAGCAAAATTTTGTTTTCGTTTCTGCTATTTCATGCTCGATATGATGCAAGCATTATTATTATGATTTAAAGTTGGAAGACAACTAAGGATTTTAAAGAGAAATAATCATGCCCTATAAAGTTTAGGGTATAAAAGTTAGGCCACCAATCACGTAAAAAGGATTGGATCTTATCATCAAATCAAAGCTGGCTCCCTCCAAGTTTGAGATCGAAAGGCCGAATAGACCACATCCATCATTGGAGTAAGCTAAGCTAATTTAACTGCAAAACTTAGGAGGCTGATTAATCAAAAGTTAATCTCTCAATCATTTTTTGTTTCCTCGAGCCAAAAGAAGGAAAAAGAAACCAAAACAGTAGTACATCATTTTAATCAAGCGTAAAGGAAAGAGGAGGAAGCTAAAGGGAAAAAGATTAGTGCTATTTTAAAAACGTGCCTTTTGACCGAAAAATGATTGATCTTTGTAGCTGCTAGCTGCTGATTTCATTCATCTCTCTCCGTCTCTCTCTTGAATTATTGGTATGGCACATGTGGACAAAACTCCTCATAAAAATCAAGCGAGTCTCCCAGCTGGGGTACTTGGGACCCAACCGCATCCACGTGGAGGCGACACTGATGATCGAAGCGCTCTCCCACATCATATTGCGCCACGTTGTTAACGGTGGTGGGGGAAGGGGTTAGTTTTGTCGGTTTTTGAGGTGACGTGGCAAGCATGGTTTTGAGTGGGATGGGCTGGATTTAACGGACCTAACTAACCGCAGGGAAGGGAAAGGGCACTGGGGATGCCACGTGGAATGGATGCCAGCTATAAGGCACTAACCCCGAGTTCCAAAGAGGACGAGAATCATGTCTTGGGATTCGGGGGGATGGGACTGGGTCCCATAAGTGTAAGGCCATGATTTAGCGATGCACCCTGCATGCAATATCTATTATGAACCATGATCCATCGTACGACGTGATCACCTGACGTCTAAAAGGTCCCTTTAGAAAAAATAAAAAAAACGGTGACATTAGTGCGATAAAATTGAAATTTTAAGAAAATTATCTTACAAATGATAAAATGATCATATAAATAAAAAAATTTTAGAGAAAAATTATTGTATAAATAAAAAAAATATGTATTTAATAATCAGCCGTGACAATACATTTGAATTTCTAATATGCATTAATACCAATTGTTCTAACAAAAAGGATCAAAGAAAAAAAGGGACACTGTGTTTTTTGTTGATGTTGTCGGTTGCCTGCCGCTGCTGTGTAATCCACTCCAGTTCAGCCCAGGGGGTCGAGTAGAGACAGAGTACGTATATGTATTTTTATTATTGGTACGGCTAAATGGCGTAAAGCTTTTAGTAACTGTTTTACTTATTGCGTGCAAAATTTCGTTTGGATTCTTTGGGGACAATTAGAGGGCCTCAGATCTTTCTTACATTTAAATTGGAGGAAGGAAAGGCCAGTTGTAAAATGGTCCCCACTCCTTCCTCCCTCCAAGTACACACACAAATGATCACAAGATATAGGAGATATTATGGTTCCAACTGGCCCAATTTACTAACACCATTGCTCTTCCTTCGGTTTGCTAGCTAGCTTTTTGTTTAAAGACTTGTCAATGCTTTGATATGTTGAGATTCCACATCTCTTTTCTTTTTAAAATTATATACTATATAGTACTACAAATTAGAGAATTAATTTATATGAAATGATAACCTCACAAATCTCTCCAATTAGTTAGTTGACTGATGATGGTATATCAATCTATTAGTTTTTTTATTTTCTCTTTCAAGTAATCAAGATAATCTAAAAAGAATCAACATTTATTAGATTAAGTGAAATAAGTTTGATGTCCTTTTAAGTAAGATTTTATATTTGAATGTTCTGAATGAAAAAAAATAACTCGAAAAGAGTTTATCTCATATAAAGTACAATGCAATTTGATTATGAATTAATGTGGATTTGATGTGAGTACTTCTTACCAATGTATTTGCATTAAGAAAAGGATATTTTGAAAGTATTCTTCTATGATGGAAAGAGTAGTGTTGTAATCAAATATGATGGTATAAAAAGGTGAGATTGTACCAATCATGCCCATACATAGATTGTAACAATCATGTGATGATTTGATCATAAAAAGGTGAGATTGAAACAAATCCCTGAAATACAGAGTTTGTTTAAGCAAACGAATATGTTTTGTGAAGGGAAAAAGGAAAAAAAAGGACGGGATTCTCATTGTCCATTCAACTATATTGAAGGCTATTAAGATTAGAAATTAGAACAGTTACAAAACAATATTGAACATAGGAATTTATTATTGATAAAAAGCCACTTTTGGATGCTTTATTATTTTTTCTTCATGCTGTAATGCACTGTTGGGGATGACAAATTCTAACCAGCTTCTCAACCCACCAACCTTTGCTGTCAGCGTCATCTCCTTTAACTCCCACTTGAACTAATTCAGTAATTTGCAACCCCGCCTTATTCCAGAATTCCACATATTAAATTCCTGAATTGACTTTAAAGTTCAAAAAGCCAAAAGAGAAACAATCTGAAATTGACTTGCATGGTATTTAAAACCCTCTTAGTGTTAACAATATTTATTGCTCCATCAATATTCAAGACTTGTCTACCTTCAATTGCCAACCACCAGCTAGCCAGCCTAAGATATTGTTAATGACGATTGACAATTGACAAACCCCAAAAATTCCAATTCCTCTACCGCCCAAAAGGCCAAAAAAACCCAACAAAAACCACTTCTCAACCGTTGAATATGTTGACAGAGCCACAAATTAATTAAAAACCCATTTTTTATAATTTTTGATGGACTCTCTTCACTGGATTTTTGGCATCAGAACAATCTGGAAATGCATCGCTGATGAAACCACCGACTTCTCTTCTTTTCGTTTTTGTGGTTTTCACAGAATGGACACATAATAAGAGCCAAAACAATGATAAAGATTAGTTGTCTGTATGAGAATCCTGGATTTTGCCATGCCCATATATAACGTGGTTTTCGTGTTGTTTGTTAATTTGTTAATCCGAATATTAAAAGCAAAGGAAAAAGTCTAAAAGAGGGGGAAGGACCCCATCTCAGAAAATTGACTGCTCAATAAGTCAAAACTAGCCAAGGGGATAGATGATGGGTCATGGAACGATCTTTGTTTTAATAATGTGTCATTTGTCTCCACTTCAGTTGTTGTTAATTATTCACTTAAACAAGGAACATCTTTATCTTTCCCTCTACAATTATACCTTTATTAAGCAAGTGGAATGCAACTAAATCTAATATTATTGTAAGTGGAGATGATGTTGATTTGCTCCAAATTCCACCAACTAAACAATAGTTAGTTATATATGGCACCGTTTTATATTTAGATTTCTTTGCAAAAGATAAAATTTAAGAATTTGTTACGTATTGGGCTTTTCTTAAAAGCAATCATGCACTTGGGGTACCAATGTTTGTTGAATTGAGTAGAAGGAGTTTAATATCTTTTAAGTAAGATTTGAAATTCGAGTTTTATGAAGAAAACAGACTTGAGAGAACTTTCCTTCATTTGAGAGTCAACACAATTCAAATAAAATTAATTGTAGATCGTTAAAACAGATATAGGTATCTCTAAATATTAACAAAAAAAACATCATGTAACTGGGGTCATGTCTGAAAGAGGGTTAGATCCACTTTCTGCCCTTAGAAATGGCTATGAATCAATCTAACATACTACATTACAGTCAAATGGGACGGCATTAATTGATTTAAATTTGATAATAAGTTGACCCCAAATCTTTTGGTCGGTTGCTTAATCAAACTTCGCAAAGTAAAGGACTGGACGGATTTTCCTCGTGCGTGCAGATTAATGGTTCATCACAAGCAAAGTTAGGCAGCAGCTGCCCACCTGAAGTTTAAGAAATCTACTGTATCAATCCAACTTGGCCTAAGACTTTTCTTCTGACGGAAACATTTTCCCGAAGCTTTTGACTATCCTACAGATGGGAGAAAAGTGAAATTCTGGTTAGGGATTTGATACTTAGTCAATTTACTTATCCCCATATTAAATATGTTCGATTGTCCTTGATCTTATCCAAGTGCTAGGCAGCGACCACTTGGAGATAATAGACCAAGTTTTTTGGCCCAAAAAGCAGCACTTTGCAGAAGAATGATTGAGGGAATAATTGAAATTCCTGAGATTTTGGAAAAATTATTCATCACCATAGTCCATATATATGTGTGTTGTTTAAGGATGCCGTAGGTTTTTGACCATTTGGTACTCACTCGGATCCATGAAATAGTAGGTGGCCTCGGCCTCTATTTGGGTTTATGAATTTCCGCTCTTTGTTTAAAGAAAAATAAAAGAATTTTATTATTCAACTCTGAAAATATTCCATTCCTATCATGTATTGTTCGTAACTCTAGTGAATAGTCAAATTTCATGCATATTTTTTTTTCTTTTTCTGTTGTTCTATGAATTTCCAATTTAGGCATGGCCATGGGCCTGAATTAACAACAACGCCGGTTGATCTTCGACTTTGGACCGGATCTAGGTCATAGCTAGGCCTCTCTCCTCGCTAGAACAGGGGCCTTGTGATTAGACAGGTCGGGCTCATGTCTACATTAGGGGTGAAAAGATTGTAGGTTGGGCCACTGAAATAATAGGCTCGAGCCCATGATATGGATCATATGACTAGCCCATTATGACACGTCTTTTTCAAATAACTCTTTTCTAAAATTGTTTATTATTTTAAAAATAACTGCTTTTTACTTCACCCCTTTTCTTGCTCTTTTCTTAATCACAAGGGAATTATATAAATATATACATACATCATATTTACATTTTTGAATTGTATTCATCGGGTTAAATTGTTCTTGTGAAAATTTAATTTTTGGTATAAAGAATATAACATTTGGGGGGATGATTAAGACTATTTTAGGGATTATAAAGAAAATATTGAGTATGAACCTTTGATTTTTCTTTTTAAAAAAATTTGAAATAATTGAAAAATATAATGATAAAATTTTAATTAAATATGCATACGTCAAATTTAAATATTGGAATTATATTCATGGGGTTAAATTCTTAAATTAAAAAAAATCTAATTTAACGATAGAGGCTATAACGTTTTGGGGATAATTAAGACTTTTTTTTTCTTTCAAAAAATCAAAGTTTCATCCCAAAAGAATATTCTAACTATCCGATATAATATTAGCCATCCTGAAAACTTATCTTCATAACAATGACATTAATTTCATATTACAAATAATATAAAACTATTAGAAGAAAATATCAAAGACGATTGGAATGGATTAAAAAAATTACTCATAAAAGTTGAAAAAATAAAATTGTTTAAAACTGAAAAAAAAAATTTCAAAAGAAAGGGGCATAAACATCCAACCATTGTGGTCTGTACATAAGGCCGGACCACAATGGCCATTTGGCAGCCCCCACCATCTTGACCTGTTTGGTTTGCTTGGTAGTATGAAAGCTTTCCATGCTCTTCACCGCACGGGATTTCTTACCTTAGAATTAGATAACGAATTGCCCTCGCTTGTCGCATTCCTAGAGGTGACAAAATGAACCCGAATTCGAAAATCTACCCGAATCCGCCCGAGCTCGAGCCCGACCAAACCTGATTTGACTAAAAAAGTCAACGATCCTAACCCGTCCGAGCCCGAAATGACCCGAACCTGAAGTAGCCCGAACCCGAACCCAACCTGAACCCGAGCCCGAGCCCGAGCCCGACCTGAACCCGAACTTGAATTTAAATTAAAAAAAGTAATCTTATAATATTTTTTTATAATATTTTCTATAAGATCAAAATTTTAGTTTTAATGTTAATAATTATTTAAAATAATGTATTCTTTTTTTTCCTTTCATAATATTATTACTAGTTATGTGTCATATCTTATAAGTTATTAAACTATTATTTTCTTTAATACAATATATATTAATAAGTTAATTATGATAAAAGTAAAATTGATTAATTACTATTAATTACATTTCTAAAATATGTCAATTGGTTAATTATCATCCTTATTTAATAAATAAAATATAAAAATATTTAATTAAAAAATAATAAAGAGTTTTAATTTAATTCAACAATAACAATGATATTTTTGAAATATATTTGAAAAACAATGGTATTTTAGATGATTGAAAAGTTTTTAATATTCATACTTTTATATTATATATATAAGGATATTAAATTAATAAATAGTTTTAATATTTAATAATTAAAATTAATCTAACAAAAAATCATTAATTATTAATGTGAATTAGTATATAAGTTATTAATTATTAATAATTTTTTATCCTCTAATACTCAATAATAAAATAATTACTCCTTTTATTTCTGAATAATAGTAATTTGAAGTTGTTATATAAGGATTAAGAAAGTTAATAGATTTCCTAAAATCTTTACAAAAAATTAACTATGTGATTAAACTACCATTTTTTTTACATTATGAATTATTTAAAATTTCATTAAAGTAACTTGAAAATAATATAAAAGAAGAATGGTAAAATTGATTAAAAAAAAACAATAAATACTTTCTTGATTTTGTAAAATGACAAGTAATTTGGAACAAAAAAATTTCTAAAACGATTATTATTTAGGAAGGGAGGGAGTAATAATTTTCCAATTCCCTTTTACTTAAACCCATATTAATCATTAGATAATAAATACTTTTTAATATTATCCAAGAAATACCATTTCTCTATTCTTAAATAATAGTCGTTTAAGGTTGCTACATACTCTTTCTATCCCAAAATATATATCACTTTTAACTACTCACTCTGTCTGTATATAGATGGCATAGTTAACTGAATCACACTTATTAAGAAAATCAGCTAAAAGTTGATTTAGTCCAAATTTATCATAATTTTTCAATATTACCCTTTACTTTAATTTATTTAATTTCTCTCTTCAACTTTAATGTATTTAATCTCTTCCCACTAATTACTCTCCCAAAATTTTAGTATATGTATGTTTCCAAAGAAAATATTCCCTCATTTGAAATTTTGTTTGAATTAAAATTTTCAATTCTATCTCCTTCCAATTTTTTCCCTAAATTTTTTTAGAAGTTTTTCCTACCAAAATTTGTTTTAGAATCTAAAACATTCACGACTTAAATATTGATTCTTATTTATTCATCAAACAAAAACTTACTAGCATTCTTTAATCATGACTTCAAGGGAGAGACATCAAATGTCATTCATTGAAATAGATTTACATGTAATATTGATGATGAAGGTAGTCAACAAGCGGTTTCAATGGAATCACAAAATTATCAATTGTCAGATCTTAACATTGCTATAGAAGAAAGTTTTCTTACTGACCTCCACTTCAGTCCGAGTTCTTAAGTGACTGAGTTATCAAATCAATTTCTTTGAAAATGTATAAATCTTTTATTTAGATCCAAATTTATAAAAAAACTTAACAAAGAGCAATAACTATAGTCATTAATCCTTCCCTGGGAACAAAAAGAAATTGAATAGGCTTCTTTATTGCCTAATACTATTTGCAATATTTAATTTAAGTAGTTGACAATATTCTTAATTTTATTAGGGGAAAATAGGAAAAAAACTAATTAATGCTTTAATAATATACTAAAGTAACGGATAAAAAGGGACAAGAAGTCTTTATAGAATATGACACCTATATAGGGACAGAGGAGTATTTTATAAGACCAAGAAAAATAGTTTTTTTTTAATTTTTGTATTTTTCACTTATTTACCTATTTTACCTCTAATTTAACTTTTTTTTATCAATCATTAAAGAGAGGAGACATGAATTAAATTAGGGCTTTTAACCTTACAAGGATAATTTTAAAAAAATACAATAATATTACCTTGGTTTTGTAAAAGTAGCAAATATTTTAATACAAAATTTTTTTTCTCAAAATGACATATATTTTGAAATGCAGGGAGTAAGGATTAAGAAAATTAATAAATCTCCTAAAGTTTAGATAAAAAATTAGTTATGTGACTAAACTATCGTTTTCTTGAAATTTTAAATTACTTAAAAACTCATTAAAATAACTTGAAAATAGTGTTGAGAAAGAATGATAAAATTGATAAAAATGTAATAAATGCTTTCTTGATTTTGTAAAATTACAATTAATTTGAACTAAAAATAATTTGTTAAAACGATTATTATTTAGGAATGGAGGGAATAGTTCTAAAACAAATAAAAAACGAAAAGTAATAAAATAAAATTCGACTTATAAAACAAAAAAATAATTTTTAATTAAAAAAGTCGAAACGCGAGCTTAACCCAACCTAAGTTCAAATCTGATCGAACCTAAACCTAAACCCGACTTGAACTCGAGCCCGAACCCGACCGAGCTCGAACCAGAAAATATCCGAACCCGAAAATACCCGAACTCGAAGGCGCCCGAACCCGAAGCTGCCCGAACCCGAAGTTACGCAAACCCGAAGTGACCGAGCCCGAACCCGACCGAACCCGCCCATTTGCCACCTCTCTCATTCCTCACTTCCTTTGGTTTGAAATCCCAAACCATAGAGCTTGAGCTGGCACATGGCATAAAACTTTGGGATAATGTTGTTATAATGTTCTATTTAAAAAAAAAATGGAGCTATGATGTCAGGGGAAATTAATTAATTGATACTAGAAATTGACCCGGCCTATGTCCTGGAATTTTTTTAATTTTAAGTATTTAAATTTTATTTTTTAAAAATATGTGAAGATTAATAGGAATAATAATAACTAAAGTATAAAAAAAATGTAACATATAATTATTAATATTACATGTAAATCAAAATGTAATACAAAAATATATAAAAAATCATTTTGATATACACACCAAAAATAATGTTAATTAATTAATAAATAAAAATACACATATAAAATATTATATATAAGTTAAACATGTTGATTAACCATTAAATAAAAATATATAAATCAAATATTGAATTCTTCAATAATAAATGAAATTTAATAACATATAAAAATCAAATATTGAATTCTTTAATAATATATAAAAATGTAAAAAATTTCCTCAAACCTAAAAAAATCACCAAACTAAACATTTTGTTTAGACTTATCAAGGATAAAAAAAAATTTTACAAAAAATATATTGAAAATTTTAATAATGTAAGTAAATATCAAAATAAAAAAAAAGAACAAATGGGTCCTTTAGCCCAAAAAAAAAATAAGAAGTCAATAAGTGGATGACAATTGCATCTTCTCCTCTTCTAATATGTTTGAATTTTCATAAATAGGAGTATAGATACACCAAATGGGGGAGAGGAAATTCTAAGACCTGGGTGAAGGGGTCAAACCCTTGCCGTGATGACCTCCTAACCTCGTGGCCAGGTAATTGCCTTCCACTTTTTAATGCTCATCGATCGATACAACTAAACAACCAATACACTATTATATTGTAACCAAAAAAAAAACCAGTGTATAATATAATTTTCCATATAATATATTTAACATAAACGGTTGAAAGCACGTTGGAATAATCTAAATAAATTCGGGTAAAAAATTATAAAGCATTCCGTCGACTGTACTTCCCAAGTGGGCATTTCTGTATTAGGTTTTACTAATTTGATGGGTTTAAGGTTACGTAGGATTATATTTTATAATGGAATTAATTATTTGGTGGAAATTTGCCGCTTAGTCCTCCCTAACGACCGGTGACTGACTCTTCCACCCCGGACAATCTTATACAGTTATACTTTTCCAGGTTTCCCACCAAGGCTGAATCTAAAACCACCAACCAATCAACCATGCCAATTGCCAGCATCGGGATAAAAAGACAAAGTAATGACCGGTGGACGGTGGTGGCATGGGCTCCATCTCCATGCCCACGCTAAAACACACTTTTTATCATTTTTGGGAATATTTTGAAAACTAGGAAGTACAAAATAGCTGCTGCCTGTTGGGTACTACTTTCGTCTATAAAGATGAATTATTATTTGTTAAAATCAAAATCCCCAAGCATTCGATTAATTTGTCAAGAAAAAAAATGTTGCCTTCTAGTATATGAATTCAGAATTCCCGTAAAAAATTAAGATATAAATATATTTGTTTGCAAAGTAATAAAACTGGTGAAATATCATTAGCATATTTAAATCTTGAAAATGTGTAGTTGTTACCTGTTGCATTCGAAGCCTTCAAAGAAATCCCACATGGCTCACACGCAACACCAGAGAATATATATTAGAAGAATAAAAGAGAAGAAAGGCAATTCGGAAAACCATATAAGAAGCAAACTATATGTTTGCTTTTCAAACATTGTCTTGAAGAGAGAAATAGATTGACAGACAGAAAGATCAACCTCCCTTTTGCGACAGTTCGCCGCAAAGTCCCCTCCTGAGTTACCCCCCGATGCTTTCCTTCATTCTCTGGGCTCTTCTGGCTCACGCCTTGCCGATAAAATGTCAAAATCTACTTCAACAGAACAAAAACATCATTATCCTGGCCGGACAAAGCAACATGGCCGGTCGTGGAGGCGTCTCGAATGACTCTGCATCGGGGGTTCCAACTTGGGACGGCGTAGTTCCTCCGCAGTGTCAGCCTAACCCTTCGATCTTCAGGCTGAGCGCGGACCTGGCATGGGTTCAAGCCCGTGAGCCACTCCATGCTGACATTGATTACACGAAGAGGAATGGGATTGGACCCGGAATGTCATTTGCCAATGCTGTGCTGACCAAGGAACCAAACTTTGGCGTGGTGGGATTGGTGCCTTGTGCCGTTGGAGGGACTCCAATAAGCGAATGGCAAAAAGGGAAGTTCCTGTATGAGCAGCTGGTGAAGAGGGCCCAGATGGCGCTGCAGAGTGGAGGAGTATACAGAGCGATGCTTTGGTATCAAGGGGAGAGTGATACAGTGAATCAAGAAGATGCTGAATTATATAAAGGTAGATTGAAGAGTTTTTTCAATGACTTGCGTTCTGATCTCCAGGCACCCTCGCTTCCAATATTCCAGGTACCATTTGTTTTGTCATTTCTTTTCTTCGTTAATTTCATTTTCATCTAATTTTTTTCTATAGTAGATATTATGAATCTCATTTTACAAACAGGATCAAAAGTTTTGATTAATTAGACCCTAGATATGGTTCCATTGAATTGGACATATAGCTTCTCTATACAGAAGGTTCTGTTGTTTTCCTTCAGAATTACCTACTAATTACCCTTTATTTTGCACAATTTCAAAGGAATTAATTCATTTTCTTAACTTCTAGAAGTTTAAAACCTGACACGAGTTGGCAAAACTCATGTGATTTATCGATCCTAATAAAATTTCATTTCATTTTTTGTCTCCGGAGATTTAGGGCATTGGAACATGTTGACTTGAGCTTGACGATAACATTGAATTATGAGTTGTCTGTTCTCTAAGAACATGCATTCCACATTTAAGGTTGAAGAAAATTCCCAAGTTTACCGGCAACTTGCTTATGCGACAAAGATAGGGACTACGCTGTTTAAGGAACAGATAGATAACTCATAAAAGCCACTGTCCAATAAATGTCTATAATAATTAGAAACAGTGTCTACCAACAGCTTCAGATGATTGAAACAATACAGACCAGTTGGAGGGCACATGATTAGTAATTAAGTTTCACATTGCCAACTGTCGGTGCCCGGTAGCGATTGTTGTGTAATACAAGCTGGCCAAAATCAAGTTATTAATCTGATTTAACCTTTTTGCATCTCAGGTTGAAGAAACTTGAAAGTATTTGCAGATACATTTCTTCGTTTTGTAAGCACACGTGACTGAAAAGACTTCCTAGCTTCACTAACATTCGAGCGTTAAAATTTGGTAGGTGGCTCTAGCATCAGGAGAAGGACCATATACTGTGGAAGTGAGAGAAGCCCAGTTAAGAATAGGCCTCCAGGATGTGAAAACTGTGGATGCCAAGGGCCTACTACTCGAGCCAGATGGGCTACATCTCACCACTCCTGCTCAGGTGAGACTCGGGGAGAAGTTGGCCCATGCATTCCTTCGGTTCACACCCAGCCCATTACAGAGCAACGATGCTCCAACCAATTTTTCTAGTTTTGTTCCTCATTTTTTGATGATTGCTCAAATTTTCAGTTGTGTCTGGATGATCTGTACTTTCATATAGGGACAGGTTCTAAGCATTGGCTTGTTCTCTGTATTAATGCTAACATAGGGATAAGAATGAAACAAGGAATCATATATGAACTGAGAACTAGAGATCCAGCAATGGCTGCTGGAATCAATCTTGAGCTTGTCATTTTGATGGTATTGAAAGGAACAGTTACTTAAATTTCAAAAACGACAACATTTGTCAAGATTTGTAGTCCAATGTGAATGACCTAACTTTTGACAGACTAACAACCAACCTAATGTAACTATCATATTGCACGAAAGAAAGAACTTGTTGCCAGGAAAATTGAATCGTGTTGGGCTAAATCACCAGAGAATTCTTCAGTGATGGAACTGGTTTCCTAGCATTTCTCTGGAGGAAAGTCTTATCGAATTCCATACTCTTCTCTTTTGTTTCTCAATTGTTCGTTTGTATCTTTAGGTCCTACAATTTTTGGCTGTAATTCAGGGAATTTCAGAGAGAGAATTATTAGCAATTCTCTTGTTAGCTTCATTGAAAACTAATTATCCTGAAAATTTTTCCCTGATTTTTAAAATAGAAGGATATTAATTAATTAAAAAAATGTCAACATTCCCATCTGACTTTAACAATACTGCAACACCTTTTTTTCAAAGTTTTTAATATTTACATTTAAAAGAGGTGTGTAAACATGTTATTGGATCAAAATTGGCCTTATAATAGATTTGTAGTTAAGTCAATTCGAATTCAATTTTGGGTTGAAATTTCTCAACATTGCTTAGGTTTTGCGCACTTTTTGACAGGGCACTAAAAGGTCAAGCAATTCTTATTAGTTTTTCTGATTACCCATGATGCCCCATCACCCATATATTAATTCAACATAAATTAAATAATTTGAGTATCATTTTGTTTTAATGGCGGATGTACATTTTATTTCTCAAGTAGGGCGTGTGATGAATCTCTTTTTTCCATGTAATAATGCCAAGAAGTAATTGGAAAGGTCAAGACTTATATGTTTTTTCTTAAATGCTTTTCAATACCAATGTCGCAAAATCCCTTAATATGTGGTTTAATTTGCATGTTAATTGTGAATACCATATATATTTCTTGTCAGATACAGCGGTAGCATTAATAGCTTGAGAAATGTAAGGTCTTTGTTGGTCCATACATATTCTTTGACCCGTGAAACAAATTCACATATATGTTAGGACAAACTATTTTCCACCTCGGGGCCGGGCTGCTCGTTAGGTTTGAAATTTGGTGAAGCATTTCCGTTGGATAATTTTTCTTGCAGCTTGCTTTGTTTATGGGCTTAATGTTTAAATTGATCCCTGAACTATATCAAAAAGGATAAATTGATCTCTCAACTTTTATTTGAGAGAAATCAATCTCTCAATTTTTATTTTGGGACAAATAGATCCTGAATGAAAAAAAACTAAAGAAAACTCAGCGATTAATTTATCCCAAAATAAAAGTTCAATGATCAATTTGTCCAAATCTATCAAGTTCAGGAACCAATCTATCCTAAAATAAAAAGTTGATGGAACAATCTTTCCTAAAATAAAAGTTCAGGGATCAATCTGTCTCAAATAAAAGTTGAAGGACCAATTTATCATTTTTGGTATAGTTCAGGGACTAATTTGGGCATTAAGCCTTTATTTATGTGAACGATGTCCATATAATAGAGACTACGGTCAGATCATTTAAAGTTAAATACCCAAATTAACCCTCAAACTATATCAAAAAAGATAAATTAACCCCTAAATTTTTATTTGGGATAATTAACCCTTCAAACTTTCATTTTAAGACAATTAACCCCAAACTTTATTTTGAGACAATGTAGCCCTTAATTCAATAGAATCCTCCTTTGAAAATGGAGGGTTCCATTGAATTAAGGGCTACATTGTCCCTAAATAATAATTTTGAGGGTTTATTTATCCCAAAATAATTGTTTTGGGGGGATTAATTATCCTAAAATAATAGTTTAAAGGGTTAATTGTTCCAAAATAATAGTTTGAGGAGTCAATTGTTCCAAATAAAAGTTCAAGGACCAATATATCCAAAGTGATATAGTTTAGGGGACAACTTAGGTATTCAGCCGATCATTTATCAAAGACACAGATAGAGACAGCAATCTAATTTTGTTGACCTGTTATTGAGTGCAAGTGCAACATGTTTTAGCTGCCAAAAGTTGAAGCTATAGATAAGTTTCTTTTGCCAAGGCAGTGGCCAGTGAGAGACAACCATGTCATTTTGCAGTTTTTAACTTCCGAATGTAAATTTGGCTGCAATATAGTATATGGCAATACCTGAAGTTGAAGATGAGTACTTGAACTAGGCATGTATAAAGACAAAATTTTTTATACTTTCAATTTGGACTCGATTTCATGGTTGTAGAATAATAAATTCACTATGCAGAACCTTCAGGTTATTTTCCCTCTTAAGTTATTTAGGCATTGAAACTAGGATTAACAAGACTCTACGTTTTGATTTCACAAATTCTTGTCAGTTACCTAACTTGACAGATATCGGCTGGCAGAATATATATGCATTTTACTGCAATTTCTTCAGTTGAAAAACATTGAATTCTAACATTTGTGTGCATCAACTTCAAGGGAGCACTTGCTTCTGGAGAAGGAGAATTTGTGGAGACAGTAAGAAAAGCTCAGCTGGAGACGAACCTGCCAAATGTAAAATGTGTGGACGCCAAGTAGAGATGGCAAAATAGGCGGGCGGCATGGAGCCCAGCACGGCCCAACCCAATATGGGTCGTGCCAACACGACCCACATTATTTTTTTAGTGGACCGTGCCAGCATGGTCCATTAGTCATAGACGGGCTGTGCAGCCTTTTGGTGGCACATGGGCTGGCACGGCACGACCCACTAAAATAGCCTAGCACGGTACAGCCCACGTGCCAGCACGGCACGACCCGTGTGCTTATTTGGGTCAGCCCATTTTTAATGTAAATTTATAATATATCAATTATATAATTATTCATTTTTATTTAGAAATTTTTGATGATCAAGAATTAGAAAATTTTAATGTTTTGGCATGGCGGAAAAGTAGTGCAAATTTATGTCATATGCTTTCCATCATGGCCCGTGACCTCCTTATACCTCCGATATCCACTGTCTCTTTGGAGTTTTGTTTTAGTGTAGGAATGAGAGTTCTTAATGATAGAAGAAACATATTGGCACCAAAGACCCTTGGGATGTATGTTTGAAAGATTGGTTGGATGTAGAATCTCGTTTACAAAATATAAAAAACCAAGAGGAATCTTCAGACGAAAATGAATAAATTTGATTTTCATTTTTTTTTCATTTTTTAAGTGATAGATTTTCTTTAGTTTATAATCTAAATTAGTATTTATAAATTTTATTATTTATAATGAATAATGTTCCCCTTTTCCCGTGGACATAGACATCGTAAGCCGAACCACATAAATTTTTATGTCGAAACTTTTCATTCTTAATCCAATTTTATCATCAATATTAAAAAAATAAAATCGAGTAAAAACAAAAAAGATTAAAAAAATTAACATTTAATAAAAATCAGACCCATGTGCCAGCCCACTGTGGCCCATGTGCTGGCACGGCACGATTTATATGGACTGCAGGCTAGGCTAGGCTTAACCTTCAAAACATATGGACTGGCACGACACGACCCATATTTTTTTTGGGCTAACACGATCCAGCCCATATTTTTACGGGCAGCCTAACTTTTTAGGCCGTGCCAGCCCAGCCCGCCCATTTTGCCATCTCTAACGCCAAGGGATTACCTCTCAAAGTAGACAATCTTCACCTTACTGCAACATCTGAGGTCAAGTTGGCTCTCTCAAGTTGGAGAAATTATTTTATGGGACTATCCCACCACGTCAGTCATGGAACCAACCAGTAGAATCTTGTCAACAAAGAAGTTTTTCCTATATTTACTAAAATCCTACCTCCATTATGTTCTTAATTTCAGGGTTACTCATTAACTTTCACTTTTTTTAAACTAGGGGCTAAACCTATTGTTAAATTAGATGCTAAATTTCATCTAGTATTTTGAGTTAGTAAATTTTTATTGGTTAGTTCCATTACTGATATGGTGGGACGGTTCCATGGTATAATTTTTCCTCAAGTTGGCTCATGAATTTCTCGATTCCTTTGTGGACTTGCGCTAATCAAATCATTTCAACAAATTTACAGCAGAAAAAGATGGACGTTAGCATGTCATAATGAATCTACCTCTGTCCCATATATTGTGGAAAATTTTGCTACATAGTTGACTAAATTAATAAGGAAGACCCAAAAGAAAAACCTTATAAAAATATCAAGGAAGCCTTATCTTAATAACAAGGAGAAAATCGTGAAGCTTCCAATTCTCGTATTCTACTTATAATATGATATTTATTAATTTCTTTCTTTATCATGCTCCATGCTTCATAAATCTTGAAATATTATTGATCAAATTGGCCACCTAATTCTAGAAAAGACAAGAGAAGAATTGTTAATATTTAAAGGTGAAAAGCACAGGAGACAGAATTAAGAAAAGATATGGAAAAGGGCTAGGAAATCTTTTAAAGTAGTATTAGTTGGAGTTCGAATTTGGTGCAAGATTCTTTGATGGATTTGGTGCAAGATTCTTTGATGAATCTTGGGTTACAAAAGCGAAAGACTTATTTGGAAAAACTGGATACTTGAAAGGAAAGCGTACCTAACCCATTACCCAGTATGTTTTGGTCCAAGATTCGAATTTTGGGAATCATGCATGTTATTAGCGGCCGACATGATAATACAAAATTATCCTGGGCTGCATCTGCATTCAAAGTAAAATTCTACTAAAATATTGAAGAGTGAAGACTCGACCAGAAAGAAAATACAATATTTGCTTAGACTCCTTGGACCTTGGACGTAAAGGATGATGCAAGTTCATGGCTTTTTTGGTCCTTGCTGGAAAAATGGAGGAGTTTCCGGGAAAAAGCTGGTGATGAGTTCAAGTGTTCAACCATGACAAAAGTAGAAAATCAAGTGGCTTAAAAAATTGGCAAGAAACCATTTTCATCATGTCCCTAAACTTTTATTTGGGACAAATGATCCTTTAAATTTTTATTTTGGGACAATTAATCCTTTAAACTTTATTTTCAAGGGAGGGTTCTATTGAATTAGGAGTTACATTGTTCCTAAATAATAATTTCGAGGGTTCAATTATCTCAAAATAATAATTTTATGGGATTAATTATCCCAAAATAATATTTTAAGGATGTAATTATCTTAGAATAATAGTTTGAGGGGTTAATTATTCTAAATAAAAGTTTATGGACCAATATATCAAGAACTCTAATTTAAAGGATAACTTAGATATTTAACCAATAATTAATTCCTGTTCTTCAAATTGACATTATTTGATCAATTGAGATAGTATTTGAACTTAATTATTTTCTTTGTATGAAAAATTTACTAATCAAACTTGTCAATCACGTGAGACATTTAATAATAGAATAGCAAATCATTTTATCATTGGAATTTTTGAAGACAGAGTGATATCTAAATTTAAATAAAAAAACTTCTCTCTTTGTCATTACTTAGCACGTCATATATACCTTATCGGTTTTACACTTCGACATTCCACATTCAATCCTTAAAAAACTAAGCGGTAGTGCATAGGATATAATAAGAGAGAAGAGTACTTTCCTTATGTAATCAAGATGCTTACGTACCTTATTAACTTTTTACTATTATTAATATTGTCGTTATTATTATTTTAAAGGGATTTACTTAACTTAAATAAAAGGGTGTAATGTATCTCAACTCTAGTTGGAGTGATAGAAACACTCTCATTGAGACTTGAGATCTCAGATTCAAGTTTAATAATACGTAAACTATGTGTGGGTTTTGTCCAATTTAAATATTGATTTTATTTGTTTGTTTTTTGGTTTATAATGGTTTAATTTTTTTGTTTGATGATTTTTCAATTGATGTTTGTGCGTAAAAGATTTACTTGATTTAACGAGAATTTATTATATTATTCTAAAAAAATAAAAAGGTGTAATGTGCCAAAAAAAGAAAAAAGTACGATTTGGTTGAAAAGAAAATGAATAATATGGTTTTTTTTAATAAATAAACCCTCTGATATTTGGTAACCATATTTGTCACGCCCTGGACCCATTAGCCCTGCTACGTAACAACCATCGCGCTACCTCAAAGTACGTGTCAGTTGCCACGCACCCCAAGCACCGTAAGGCATAGAATTACTGACACCTTGAAGCATCGTAAGGTATAGAATTTGATACTATCGCTGCAAAATAATTTAAAACTTAATTTTAATTAGAAATAATATTTATAATATAAAACCATTTATTAAATCAATTTAAATTAAAATAAAGCATAAGTGGAATAACTTAAACGAACATCTAAGCTGTGAAATCCAAAGAAACTCCTATGGGCTGCTAACTCGTCTATTGACCCTCACACGCGAAAGCTGCATATAACAAATTTGGCTACAGGTGAGTGACAAAGGTTCATAAATGTCTTCTAGGGGTTAGGAAGGCATGTGAAGTTTAAAAGAAGTTATAAAATAATTTATTTTCTTTTTAAAATCCTTTCCTAAAATCTTTTTATAAAACTAATAATTAAATGAATAAATTAAATAAAATAATTTCTCAAATAGGTTGGCCTTAAAAGACTAAAGGCTTGACCTCTCGATGGTCGTCAGCCTTATTGCGTTGAGGGCTATCTCTTTCAACTTAAAATATTTATTTCCCTCTCTCACTTTAGCTCATTCCCTCGATGGTGCCATTCGCTGTAGATGGGTACAGCTAAAAGACCTAGACAAGATCTTTCCACTCCCTTTGTCTAAGGCCTCTATTTCGATATCTAGATCTTGCTCTCGTCCTTTCTACTCAGGCAGTCCACGAGAGTCAAAGCATGCACCACTCGGTCCACTCGCTCCTTTGGAGTTGCTTGCATTAAGAACCGAGATCCCATCTCAAATCACTCATCTCACACATCATCATAAACAAAAATATAAATATAATTAAACATTTATAATTTCTTAAAATCATTCTGCCCAATAAATTGGTGTATAACAAAATAAAAGTATGTGTGTGGTGGATTATTCGTATCCTAAAACATTTGTAAAACATCTTGAAAATCATTTTATATTTAAAACCTTTTGAAAACATTTAACCCTAATGGATAAGCAGTGAAATCTAAGTCACCCACAGTACTGGGAGGTTCGTATACTCCCAAAGGTTTCACAATGATCAATCTCCAGAATGCCACAGCACTGCTTGGTCATCTAAAAACCCTAATATGCCGAGAAAAGCATTAGAAACCTAATTCGAACTCTCCTAAATGATTTTGGGCTCTAATGTGCTAAAAACTAAGGTTTGAAAATGATCCAGGGGTTAGAAAAGTGTTCAGAGAGGCTTAGGGTCAAAAACGGGTTTTTCGGGTATGAAAATGCTCCATAGGACTAAGGTGGGTTTCGCACAAGATCTGGAATGGCCACGCAAATTGACTCCTGAGCGGGAGACGCCGCCAAAAACTCTAAAATGGGTTTCTCTGCCCCTTTCCCACGTTGTTTCTCCTTCGTTTCTCTATGGATCAATTTACAAATTGAAACACAACATCCTAAAAATATTTACAACAACATTACCAAAACCAATCTCGGAATCATTGGCTCAAAATCGATAATTTTCTACCCTAGCTCTATTTAATACTTGAAAACTAATACCTAACTTTGAATGCTTATAACTTTCGATCTAGGGGATGGATTAAGGCAAGGTTAGGGGCGTTGGAAGGCTATATGAGTCTACTACAACATATTAAAATCTCACATTGATCTGTTGGTTGGATTATGAGATATGGTGGATCTTTCTGGCAACGATAGTGGCTCTTTCGAGGTCTTTTTTGCATTTTTCTTTCTCCACTTTGATTTTGAGCTTAAGGGGGTTTAAGATTTGTTTAAACGTATTTATGGAGGTGTTTAAGAGGTAGTTAGGGTGGAAGAGAAGGAGGATGAAAGAGGAAGGAGAAAATAGAGGGGGATCCGACCCCCTTTTAAAAATGTTGGGTCCAGCACTGAATCTGACCCAATCCAGCATCAGAACTGGCTTCCTCTTATCCAATTCACTTCTTCTTCCTTCCTTTGGTTCGTATTTCAATTTTCGATGTGCCTAAGCCACTCCGAAAGCTAATTAGGGTCTCTTTGAGTGTAATTAGGGTCAAACGGGATTCAAAACAAAATTCCATACACTCCAATTCCCCATACCACTTAGAAAATTAATAAATAACAACTTAACACATCCGGACTAGGTTCGGGGGTGTCAATATTGACCCCCAATTTATTTGAAGTCGAGTTACATTTGATTTTAAATGAAGGAAGCTCTCATAAACTTATTGTTTTCATTCCTAAAACTTGAACCAATATTCATAAGTGATTATTAAACTCCTTTCACTTAACTCAACAAGCATAGGTTAAAATAGGTTTCTTATTTTATAATCATGCCAAACAATAATTTACATTATGAGACCATTATTTTTTTTAATAAAATATACTTCTATTTCATTAATTTAATAAAGAGTTACAATACAACTGAAGTACATCATAATAACTATGTGAACTAACGCATACAATAGAGTGAAAATAAATCACCTTTCTGATGAAGATCTTCAACCATCTAAAACTTGTTTCAACAGCCATAAAATAGGATTTGACTTGTAGAGTAATGCTGTCAGAAAGGTGGATCTAGAACCTTCTTCTTCTGTCAATACCATGGCCATCATCTTCTCGTTTTTGCTTTTTTTTCCTTTGAAAGAAAATCTTTTACTAAGGTCGGAGAAGCAACCCATTCGTAGATTTCTGCAACTAGCATGTACCTTCCAAGGCAAGTAGTTCTTTTTTGGCGTTGAAAAGGAAGTTGAGACAGAAAAAGAAAATTCATCACAAAAGAAATTTTTTTAAACTCCACGTGAAAACAAAATAAACTAAACAAAGTAAAAACAAAATAAACTAAGGGAACAAGAACCCACATAGCTATAACTCTTGAGACTTAAATAGAAAAACTAATACTACAAATTTAAAGATTTGGGACTACAAACTATCAAGATCTACGGCAAAACTTTATTCCAATGCTTGGAAACAACTAAAAACCTAAACTATCACAGAATTCCTTCTCCTCCTTGACAACAAAGGTCAAAAAGGAGGGGAGCTTGACACTATAGAAAGAAAACCAGAGGAAGCTTTTTTGACCAAAGGAGAGAGAGAGAGTTTTATTGATGGAAGATCAATTTTGTTATGAGACCATTATTTTGTTTTTGTAGAACATTACCATATTTGATTTCAAACTTTCCTGTAATGTTTAAAAGAAATGTTACTCCTTCCGTCTCATTTTCTTTGTCCACTTTTTCTTTTTTAAAAGTTTCAATTTATTTGTCCATTATCACAAATAAACAATCAATAAATTTCAATTTTCAATTTTACCATTCATTTTCTTTTATTATTATCATATCATTACACAAAACTTTAAAAATTCTTAATTACAAACATCAAAGATAACAAAATAATTTAATATAAGTCAATCATTTTTTTTAAAATTTATGAAAATCAATAGAAGGCAAAGATTAAATAACGGAGGGAGTATCTATTATTCTCCCATGAGATTTGATTCTAAGGAATAATAATAGATAACATATCTTCACGAATTGACACAAAATCCTACCCATACTTTAAAAAAGGAGGGTCAACGTGAGTCCGATAATGCTTGCTAGCGCCACCCATTGAGAGAAAGCGAGAGCCAGCAAGCCATGTCCGCAGTATCTTCATGGAACCTCGCGTTCTCTCACAACACAAATATCTCTCTCTCTTCTCCTTCATGGCGCCCGAATATCTCATCTACTCCCTCCCGCGCTATTTTTCCTCGCCGCCCAAAGCCCAAAACCCTCGCAGCACTAGCTACTATATTGGACGCAAAGCCCACCGTCCTCGTCGCAGAGAAGCTCGGTGAGGCGGGTATCCAATTACTTAAAACTTTCGCCAATGTGGACTGCTCTTACAACTTAAGCCCGGAAGAGCTTTGCACCAAGATTTCGCTATGTGATGCTTTAATAGTGAGAAGTGGAACCAAAGTCACTCGGGAAGTGTTCGAGTCCTCAAGCGGGAGGCTCAAGGTTGTGGGCAGAGCTGGTGTTGGGATCGATAATGTGGATTTATCGGCCGCTACGGAGCATGGGTGTCTCGTGGTTAATGCACCTACTGCCAATACCATTGCTGCTGCGGAGCATGGGATTGCTTTGCTGACTGCAATGGCCAGGAATGTCGCCCAAGCTGATGCTTCTCTTAAAGCTGGTTTGTTGTTTCTCTTCCTAGCATTCTGTCTTTTCTTTGGATTGGTTTATCGAGGGTTTGTTGTTTTATTAATGTAATTGGGCATTTCTTCAAGCGGTTCGTATGCTCTTTGTCTTCTAGAATTTGGATGAGTTTCTCCTATAGTTATAAATTGTAATGCGTTTAATGTCCTTGGTTCTTTGCTCTTCGACAAACAATGCTTGAAAGAGGAAATTTTGTCTATGTTATATAATTTTGGATTAAAGTTGAATGGTGGATTGAGTTTGAGGACTGTGGTGATATAAAGTTAAAGACTTTAAGTTTCAATGTTGGGTATTTTGACTTGTTAATGTTGACTAGAACTTTGGTCTGTCCAGGGAAGTGGCAGAGAAACAAGTATGTGGGGGTATCCCTTGTAGGGAAAACACTTGCTATAATGGGGTTCGGGAAAGTAGGTTCTGAAGTAGCTAGGCGTGCTAAGGGACTTGGCATGCATGTGATTGCACATGATCCTTATGCCCCAGTAGACCGTGCTCGTGCCATTGGTGTGGATCTGGTGACATTTGAAGAAGCATTGTTAACTGCTGATTTTATCTCCATGCACATGCCTCTCACCCCTGCTACATCAAAAATGTTCAATGACGAGGCTTTTTCTCGGATGACGAAAGGGGTCCGTATTGTCAATGTTGCTCGTGGTGGTGTCATTGATGAGGAAGCTCTACTACGGGCCTTAGATTCTGGAATTGTTGCTCAGGTTTGTGTGCATAGTTGGTTATATACTATATAGGTGGAGAGTTGCTAATGTAGGTTTTGTGCAGGCAGCACTTGATGTGTTCATGGAAGAGCCTCCTCAAAAAGAAAGTAAGTTGGTGCAGCATGAAAATGTGACTGTAACTCCTCATCTGGGCGCTAGTACCGCAGAGGCTCAGGTACATGCTTGCCCATCTATGCATGTTGGCCTGTCCTTTTACTGCGTTATATGTTGGTTTACAGCTTTCTGATTTTCATGTGTTCAGGAAGGTGTGGCCCTTGAAATTGCTGAAGCTGTTGTTGGGGCTTTGAAAGGGGAGCTTGCCGGTACAGCTGTAAATGCTCCCATGGTCCCTGCTCAGGTACGATCTCAAATTTTAGTTATTCGTGTATATATTTCTTGTTCACATGATGACGGCGATTGGATTGCACTGTATGTTGTCAAAAGAGCGTTGATAAATGTTCTTTACTAAAATAATGCAATCATTCATAATTTGATTCAGCTAGTCAACAATATTCTTCGTTTTTTAACTTTGTTAGGCAACCACGTGGGGATTTCAACTTTTCTCGTTTTAATATCTCAGGTTCTTTTAGAACTTGCACCATTTGTTGCACTCACTGAGAAGCTGGCTAGATTGGCGGTGCAGTTGGTTGCTGGTGGAAGCGGTGTGAAGTTTGTCAAGGTGACTTATGCTTCTGCTAGAGGTCCAGATGATCTTGATACTAGGCTGCTCCGAGCTATGATTACCAAGGGTCTGATTGAGCCTATTTCCAGTGTTTTTGTGAATTTAGTAAATGCTGACTTCATTGCTAAACAGAGAGGACTTAGGTTAACTGAAGAGCTTATCATGTTGAATGGTTCACCTGAGAATCCACTCGAGTTCATCCAGGTCCAAATCGCCAATGTGGAATCTAAATTTGCTAGTGCAATTTCTGACTCTGGTGAAATTACACTGGAAGGAAGAGTGAAGGATGGTAAGCCCCATCTGACCAAGGTTGGATCATTTGGTGTTGATGTAAGCCTGGAAGGCAGTCTTATACTATGCAGGCAGATCGATCAACCTGGTATGATTGGAAGGGTGGGCAACATACTCGGTGAGGAAAATGTGAATGTAAATTTCATGAGTGTAGGAAGGATTGCACCAAGGAAACAGGCCGTAATGACCATTGGTGTGGATGAGGAACCCAGTAGGGATGCATTAAGGAAAATAGGAGAAATTACAGCAATTGAAGAATTTGTCTTCCTAAAATTGTAACGTAGTCGAGACCATGATCCTTGGATCTGTTTGTTACAAATTTCGAGCACTGTTCTCAGATGTAGTTTAAGATTTACAGTGCTTTTTGTTAGGTATTCGAACCGCTCATTGATTGGTTAGATTGTCGAATAACCTGAAATTGCAGGTTATAATTTTACATGTAAATTGTGATAGGATATATCCCCTAGACCTTTCGATTTCAAGGCTAGACATTTACTCTATGGAGCACAATACCAAAATTTACCGTCATAGAAATTCACAATAGATTTTGCAACTTTATCAAGATTCGAAGATACATGTAACATTTTCCGAGCAAGAACGTGTGGTCTTTGACTAAATTGGAATCTCAATTTCTAGTCCCTAGATAATTTGGTAGATGTCCTTTTAGCATGTGGAATCTGGACCCATAATCAAAGGTGACAAATTTGAATCTTTGATTAAAAAAAGTAGTAGGTAATTACTTTTTGTTTTGTTCTGTTGGATGGATTTCACTAGAGGCGAGCAAGAGGTGGAACCGGGGGCGCTCAAGAGGTTCCAAAAGAAAGAAACGAGGCACGTGTTAAACCATCTCGCAGTAAAGCAAGCAGGAATTGCCACCTATACTTGAAGAAGTTGAAATGTGTCCCAAGTCGGTGTTTCCTACAACCCAAATAAGCATCGGACATTGATCGGGCGCTATGCCAAGCAAATAGCAGAGTCCATATTCATAGTTTTTTATTGAGCTTTTCTTTCACTTCACAGCTTTGAACATGGAAACAAAGGTATAACTTACTCGCATCTTTTGTTTTAATTTTACATGCTTGTGATAACTATGTGTATAAGGCTCTGACTCTACATTTTTAGCAGGGAACTGAAAAGATAAACGAACAAGGTGCAATAGAAACCAAGGTGGAGACAGTGGATGTACAATCACCTCCAGGGGAAAACAGAGAACCCAGGATGGAGAACGTCGGAGTGGTTCACTTGACTCGTAATCCTGGCAACAAGGGTGTCCTGGCTGGTGCGGCTGATGCTGTTGCAAAAGCCTTTCAATCTACCAAGGATGCCATTTCAGGTAGTGGTCACGGTGACAACAAATAATAACATCACTATGAGTCTAGGACTATAAACTTGTATGCCTTTGATGGTAATAAAAAAAGTCTAAGTTTGCACTTTTACTTTCTAGATTTCACCTGGCCATTCGTTTACCATGTGAGTTTCAGCCGATTGAAGTGGTGGGTGTTTGCCTTGGGCCACAGCCGACAAAATCAGAATATGATAATGGTAACTTTAGAAAGTAGGGAGAATAGTTAAGGTACATTTTTGGCTTTGTCCCATCCTAGATTCCCTTCAAGATTTAATTCCATCCTCCTTTCCTCCTTTATTATAAAGGTCAACAAGAATTGCTACTTTAAGGAGAAAAAATAGTAATCTAATACGCACAAAGATCTGATGGCAATAAGCAAATCGTAGACAATTCGAAAGCATCAACATGTCATGATTGATTGACACTATTGCTTGCAAATTACAGACCCAAAATGATTGATCCTAATTTATTATTCTGGCATTTCAATTACACAGTGCTTCCCTTCCCTCGAGTTAATTATGAGCAAACAGAAAGATACAGTGAAGCACATGAGTAAAATCACCAAAAGCAAAGGCCCTCTCTTCTGACCAAAAAAAAAAAAAGGCCCTCTCTGGGGGGCCGACTACAGCTAAGGTTGTAGGGCAACCCGAAGACATTATATTTTTTACCACACACCAACCTCCATGAACCCATCCTCGGTGGCGCAGCCCCTAAACATCCCAGTGGTATTAAACCCACATGCCACCTCTCCATTCTTCGATACCGCAATGAGCCCGGCTTTGCCTTCATCCAACCTGTTCTTTATTACGTAATCCACCGCTTCATGCAGATTCAAACCTTTGTATTCCATCACCGCCGCCACTTCCCTGGCCAGGGTGCTCCTGATGATTGCCTCTCCTTCCCCTGTGCATGACACCCCGCACAAGTTACATGCGTAGGTCCCCGAACCTATGAGGGGCGAGTCACCGATCCTTCCCATCATCTTGTTCATGAGGCCACCAGTGGAGGTGGCTGCAGCGCACCTACCCTCCTTGTCAACCACCACGCACCCAACTGTCTCTGGGGCGTAGACGCTGATTGGGAGCCCGTTCATCTGCAAAGGACTCTCCATGGCTGCGCCGGCGCCACAGGTGCCAATGGTAGGGATACGGTAATCAAACTGGTCAATGGACAAAAACCAGAAAAAAATGTAAGGCGCGGTCCCACCATGTGAATCACTGCAGCAGATTGTCAACTTTAATTTTTTTTCATGGAATTGTGATTAATAATAAGGAAAAAACGTACCAGGATTGAGTTTGCCTCTTTTGCCAATTTAAGCATCCCAATATTATCCTCGGTAATGAAGTATTCATTGTCCACCGTCTCCACGCCCTGCACAGATAGAACCAAAATCCAACTCGATTAATTAAAGAGGAAAAATAAAAAGAGGAACCTAACAAAAGAATCTAAACTCCCCTGTCACGTGTCAGAACTGGAGAGCGTGTGGCTAAGCCATTCAGCACGTGGATAACAGAATCAAAGATTCCACCCACAAAAACACACCAAAGAAAAAAAGTGTGGGGTTTGGAGTTTGGACCATAAAGGGGCTAAACTGGTAAAAGACACGAACCTGTTTCCTGGCAAACTCTTCGGCGCCCGAGAAGGCGAGATAAGAATGTGGTGATTTGTCCATGACGAGTCGGGCAAGGGAGACAGGGTTCTTAACTGTGGTTATGCCTGATACTGCACCACATCTCCTTTTTGGCCCGTCCATAATGCTGGCTTCCATTTCCACCGTCCCATTCGCCGTCAGAGCAGATCCACGCCCTGAGTTGAACAGAGGATCTGTCTCTAGTTCTCTCACCTAAACGCAAGAACAAATTAAACCCAATTTTTATCATTTACAGGGGGAATCAACGGAACTAAAAAGAAATATAATGACAAAATAAACTGCCCCCATCAACCTATCTGCTTGTATATGTATCACCATTTTCAAATTTCACCAATTTGCAAGAAAAAAAGAAGTGAAATGTGATGTCTTTGTATTTTCTTTGTCATAAACGCGATATAAACAAGAAATTATTGTTCTCTTTACGACATTTAATTCGGTGAATAAGGAAAGGAATTAGAAAGAAAGGGGTGAAAAGAAAGGGGACATACGACAAGTTCAACGACGTCAATGGCGGGGAGGTTAGAGCGGAGAGCAGAGATGCCAATATCAAGGCAACGAGTGAGGAGTCTCTTAGCCTCCTCTTGCCTTTCTTTAGGGAGATTTGGGTCAACACCGGCACCACCGTGCACTGCGATTGCCCAGGCTCCCATTTTTCTCTCTCTAACTCTCTTAACTCTGCCTCTATCACTCTCTCTCGCCCTTCGCCTCTTCTGAGTCTCCCTTGCTACCAAAAAACTAAACCACGGGGTCCCTTTTATAGACTCTCACGGACTTGAAGCCCTCTATTGAGTTAAAATTTAATCAACTTTTAAATTCACAAGAATCAGGAGGGTAGGGGGAATCTCTCTCTCTTTTTCTGTTCTCTCTCTCTGTCTCTCTCTCTTCCACTTGTTTTCGAGGATGGCAAGGTCATTTATAAGCCTTTGTCTGTAAATGCCAACATGAGATACGACCCCTTTTATAGAGCAATTTCTTCTGAATTTTCACAATTGGGACCGTTGGCACTTTACAGTCTTGCATCTTCAATTTTCCTTTGTTAGTATTTGAAGTAAATACGACAACATAATAAACAATTTAGGTTCCAACAGCACTTAATTAACGCGTCAATGGATTGGTCAGTGGTGTAAAAACACCAAGTTTAAGCTCTCACATATTTCTTTTAATAGATAATTTGTAAGTCTATAAAGTTTTTAAAACTAAAGTCTATAACTTTTTAATGCTGACGACTCTCACTCTGATCTTAAATGTAAGATAGCGAACATTGTTCTTAAACTTTTACCCAAAAAAAATAAACACCTAATGCGAGGGAGATAAAATAATTAATTAAATTATTATTCAAAGCTGGATTTTGGATTTTTGCCATTATTTAATATGAATTTTTTGAATAGATTCTTGCATGGAGAGCTAGCGGGGAAGACAAAAAAATACTATATAGAAAATTAGAAATTGTCTCGAGTTCCTTCCAAAATGCTGCCTACATCGAACTTAGGCTCATAGTTAATCTGTTTCCAGCCAAATAAGTAGGAAAAAAAAAGTACTACTATTACTAAAGGTAGGATTCCTATACTTGGAAGGACTAATTAATTGAGATGTCTAATTAATTGGGCAATCTATTAGTAGTAACTAATGAATAATGTTGTTTTATATGGGGGATCCTTTCAGATTTGAATCACTTCAAGGTTGGAACTGAGTAGGATAATGACAAAGAATGCCTAGTTTTCAGAAATAATAATTATGGGAATTTGTAAGTAAATATGGAAAATTACTAGTAGTAATAGGAATTAGGAAGAGTGCAAAAATATTTCCAAAATCGATAATTCCAACCTTTGCCAATCGGCCATTTCAGCACCCCACAGTTACAACTAGGATTTAGCACTAATGGCTTTGATTTGAAGGCTTTATGGCTTTCTCTTTTCCTTCTTTGCATAGAATTTGTGACCTTTAGTACATTCCCTTTTAAAGGGACATACATGTTTATATATATATACATATATATATATATATATGGAAAATGGTAACGGATGCCATAAGGCACTCGTTAAGCACTAAATTTTGAGATGTATTTTTTTGAGAAAAGTAAAAGTGTAATAATGATGTAGTGCCTTTTTTATAGAAAGATAAAAGTATAATAATGATAGGATTTTAATTTTTTTATTTTGACTAGAATACCTTTTAATAAAATTTAGTCTCAAATTAAAAAATATTTAGCCCCAACTAAATTTTTTAATTTAATTTTAAGGGTAAGTTTAAAATTTAAAATATATTATTGTAGGATTTTAGAAAAAAATCTACTAATTTGTCAAAGTTTAGCCACTAATCAAAAAAATGTTTAGCCTCAAATAATTTTTTTAATTTAATTTTAAGGGTAAGTTCTAAAATTTAAAACATATTATTGTAGGGTTTTAGAAAAAAAAACCACTAATTTGTCAAAGTTTAGCCACTAATTAAAAAATTAATTTATAGGATAAGTCTTAATATTTAAAATATTTATTATTTGTAAAATTTTAGTTTAAATATATATGTATTATAATTGCATCACTTTAATTTATATATTAAATTTTTATAAAAATATTTTTATTAAATATATACATAATGGTGTTTGTGTCAAAAGAAATTAATACTTATCAATTACTTTTTAATTTATAATATAATTAATCATTTTAGTCATTATTGCACCTCTTTTTTAAACAATGATAGTTTCTTATCGGGTGCGCCCATAGACACCTTATAAGAAAACCCTATATATATACATGTTTACATGTTTATATTGTTTGTCAATTAAACATCAGTGTCTGTTATAAAATATTGTTGAACCAAAAAAGTATCATTATTTACTTGTATATTTTTATAGTTTAAATGACGCTCAAATTCAAACAAAATTGCTATGTTAACCCTCCAACTTTATTTTGTAATTGTTTGTCTCCGTATTTTAATTTTGTGAATAATGTAACTTAACTTTCTATATTAATGTAACTTTCTATATTAATGTATTATACTCAAACATTGACAATTGTTTATAATAATTACTACAATTACAATCATAAATAGGACTTAAGGTAAGAGGATCACTACGATGAAAAACATTTTTAAAAAATTGCTTAAGCACAAACCCTTTTTTTTTATATAATTCTATTAGTATGCACAAATTCACATAATCATATCAAAAGAAAAGCTCCATCCTCAATAAGTAAAAGATTTATGTGGAATTATTAGCAATTTTGTAGGTTTCGTTTGTTATTAAAATTAATTGTTGTTAACGATAGGGATCACACGCATTTCTTAAGCAAAAAATTAATTAAACAAATAAATAGGATAAGGTACATCTAGATTTTTCTCATGTTAATAAAAACTATGTAATAAGTATAACCTATAATTTATGTTAAAGATATCTTGACAGCTAATGTATACACAAGCAAGTAGTATAATTTTTTTTCCGAGGAAATAAAAACGCGAATTTGTTTCTGGCCAAATTTTGAAGTTTTGACTCAAGGAGGGTTCCAGGCTTCCTGCATTGCTTAAGCGAGTTTGCTACTCCTACCCCAATTTTCTTTTGTCTCTCCTGTTTTTCCTTCCCAATTTGAAAAAAGTTGACTACTTTATTGGGAAAATAAATAAAAAATTTTGTAAAGGGGCAAGCTTTGCTCCGAGAGAAAGGGGGGCCATGCCATTTGGCTTTAGCAAAGGCGCAGACTGTGTATATCTTGAGTTTTAAAACAGGGGAAGCACCAGCACCAGCAATTATAATAATTGTACAAAGGAAAAATGAGAAAAAAGCCCTGGTTTTAGGTTCAAACTTGAAGCCATTGCCCCACGTTCTCTAATTATGTTGACCCCCGCCAACCTGGTAGATTCAGGGTAGCTGGGTATAGGCGGCGGAGGCGGACATCCAAAAAACAAAATGAGAAAAAGTAAAAGGCTTGGGGGTCCCAGCAGGGTCGCTGCCTGCCTGCCTTCGCCTGGCTCCTGGGAGTGGGGTTTCCAAATGAAAATTATTTATATACGACCATTAATACCAAGTCCACGATCCAGCATCTTCATCATCGTCATAATCTGTTAAGTATTGTTCAACAATATGAAGATAAGAATGGTGATTGGCTAGATTTGCTTAAGATCGATATTGACGACGTTATTGTATCATTAGAGATGTGCTTAGACCTGACTAATTAAGAAACCAATTCAACGTCACCTATAAAATAAAAATCGAAGTGTACAATATTTGACGACAGCCCAGAAACCTGTAAGAGAAAGGGACGGCACGTCAGCTACACGATGTTCCTGTGTTACATTTTAGATTTTCCCCAAATTCCCACTCAGCTTCCTGACCAAACATACAAATCCCTCATCCATTAATACACGGTTTGATTCCTAAGCTAACAGGGTATACAATTCCATGTTACACGATTTTCACAATTCTTACTCAACATCGTCAGTTTTTCGACGTCCTCGTTTGATTCCTAAGCCATCCATGGTCCGAAACTCTTATATTTCTGCAAGTGTAATGTGGATTATGGGAATCATAGAACAAATTAATAAGCTGGAAATTTTTTGCTTTTAACATCTCATTTTTGGCCACCTATTGATTGACTCTTTATACATGGTGCTACAGGCTAATTAAAGAAGGCCCATTGAAAGATCAGTTTCACATCCTCTTTTTGAAATTTTTGTTTTTTTCCTTTTGTTTTCCATCTTTATGGAATACCACATATATATAAGATTAATGCATACATATATATATATATATACACACACTATGAGGTCTACTTTGCATGGATGCCGTGGAATTTGTATAAAATTGATGGCATCCACTTTTTGGTGTGCATATGAAAGCAATCCACTAATCTCGTTAAGTATGAGGTTCTAAATTTATGTATTCATTTTCCTTATCCAAATCCTATACATTGAAGGGAAAAAAACAAAGTAAATTATTGTCCATTTGTAATAAAAATGTGGTACAAGCTATATATGTGAGCAACACATGTTAGTAGAATAAGTTTAATGTTCTTTCTTATGAATGAAAAAAATAAATTTGAAAAAACTTTATTCGTTTAGAATCAAATACGACTCGACTCGATATTAATTAGGTCTAATGTGATTATCAAATATCGGTATCGGTAGATTTATACTAAAGAAAACCCTACATTTAATGTAAGATCTTATTTCGGAACGTGAATGGCAAAAGTAGTTGTACAAATTAAGTATTATTTGTTGTTATATAATCTAGCCATTGACTAACACAAGCTCTCCCTCTTTCCACCATCTCCCCAATCTATAAACTATAAGATTTACGTATCCCAATTGGCACCAGCTGCCCCCTTATTTAGGCATCTTCAAAGCACCATCAACGTTATAATATGTCATGAATCATGATCAACACTTGTCTTCTCGTTGAAACTCCATGGCATATGCTCCACATTGGAGACCTGTTCATTTTTGGGATAAATTCAAAGTGCAATATATATAATTAAATCTGTTGAGGACTCTTTATAGGACCTACAATGGTGGACAGATGACTCAATGGGCCTCGGGATGTTAATCTGTAAGAGAGAACATAGTCAAAGGGGAATCGGCCTTTGGCCGATATTTCCCTCTCCGATGGTTAAGTCAGTAGAGATAATGAGCATGAGAGAAGTAGAGTAGTTCAGTGTTTGTGTTGTCTTACCATGCATGCTTTGAGATGTGCCTTATATAGGTAGCCTGTTGGGCTGTACTGAGTAGGCTGTTGGTTAATCATGGGTCGGCTAAGTGATTTGGGCTTTGGTCAGTCGGCCCATGGCTGTAGAGATTGGGCCTTGTTGGGTTACGATTGTGCTCAACAAGTGCCCCCCAGGCGGCAAAGTGATTACAAAGTGATCGGTTTGACGGCTGTAAACTATGTGGGTAGAAAGAGTGTGGCCGACAGAAGCGGGTATGGTCGGCTGAAGAGCATTGGTCGACTGAACGGAAGGTGGGGTACAGCCGGGTGAAGGGGAAGGGTTGGAAGGGTGAGAAATGAGCGGGAAATGGAAGAGACGTGGGATAAGTGAGTCCCGAGAAAATTTCAAAGGGATTTATTGCATAAGGTGTCGGTTGAGTTTTCGAGGTGCCACGCGTGAACACAGGGTAAGCGGACGAAGGTGGTATAAATATATTTCTCTCTCCCCATGAATCGCGTTTTGGAAAGGTTTTCTGGCTTTTGAAATTTTTGTTGCTAATTTTCTTTGAAGTTGTTCGTTTTCCAGAAGAAGGTCGGTGGTCCATCAGCGGTTTGTCATCGGTTTTTCGGTGGTGAACGACAGACTTCTTGCATTAGTAAGTCTGATTTTGTTTTGTTTAGGTAAAAATGGTTAGTAGCGAGGGTAGTATGAGTGAGTCTAGGGAGGATAGTGGGAGGGCGTTCGCCGGGGAGGAGAGCGCCGAGGAGAGTGCGAGCCATTCGGGAAGAATGGCAGCGGCGGAGGAGAGGGTAGTGTCGGGCAGGGGCGGCGGCAGAGGTACGAGGGCGGGCGTAACGAGCAGGCGTCGGCAAGGCAAGGCACCAGTGGAGGAGGATGCGCCTGCCGATGAGGAGGCGTCACGGCACCGTACAGTGTACCTGAACTGTACGGTTAGGGCGGAAGATGAGGAGAGGGCCGGGGTGGTGATCGAGGAATGCGGGCTCCGCACATATAAAGTGGCGACAGTAGCGCCAGACCGGCGGCCAGGAACGGTGACACAAGATGGCAATTGTGCCTGCTTTTATGAAGTAGCTTTTAGAGTCGGATTTAGGGTTCCGGCGCCAAGGTTTTACAGGGAGGTGCTGTATTATTACGGTATTGCCCCCAGCCAGTTGGTGATTAACTCCTGGCTTATAATAGTGTCCTTCGCAGTCGTCTGTAGGTACAAAGGATGGGTGCCGACTGTAGGAGTGCTAATGACACTGTTCAAGGTAAAGTTCCAAGGGGGGTTTTACATATTGTACAGCCGGCGTAAGAAGCAGCGTAACCCATTCCAAGTACCCGATAGTAACAGAGATTGGAAGAAGCGTTACTTCGGGGTGTTGAAGCCGGCTGAGGAAGAGTGGGGTTTCTCGGTTGAATGGGTGCGCTTGAGCGAGGATGTGTTAAAGGCGCTCAATCGAGGCCCCAGTTTGGCAATGAATGAGGTAAAGCAAGCGCTGTATTTTTTTGAAAAAGATCTGAAAATCAACTGTGACGACTGTGCTCACCCGGCGAGACTAGTCGATTGCGTTCTAAGTCCACCAGGGACTGGAGAGAGAGCCAAAGAGGGCTATGGCCCACTCGATGTGGGGATAGAAGTGTTGAGCGTGATCCCTCCAATGGGTGAACCAGATGCCGCAGGTTCATCTATGCCTCCCTCCGTCGCGCCTGCTCTGCCCGCTGCACCTCAGTCGCCTGAGGGAAGAGTGTCACCGTCGGCACCTGTGGCAAGGTCGCCTGTAGTCGAGGCGTCGAATGACCCTATATCAGGTAGTCATTGGGTTGGGGGGTATTTAGGTTCTTTGAGTCTGGGAGGTGAGAGTGAATTTAACTTAACTTCTTTATCGATAGATCCTGAATTAGCTCTGCCGTACTTAGAAACGCCCTTTGGGAGTTTACTCGGTATTATAGCTTGAACTAAATCTTTGTAGCTTCACAGTAGTTATAGACTGATACCTGTCCTCTATTGCAGGTCCTGAAGAGATGCCGGTTGAAGGTGGAGACGGCAGGAGAGGGTTCAGCGCCCGGGACTTCGCGCGCATTAGTAAAGGAAAACCCTCTTCTCACAGACAAGGGGGAAAGGGCAAGGGAAAGGCTGACGCCGCCGCATCTCAACCCACTGCACCCTCCGTCGGCCAACGAGCTGCAACCGTCGGTCCGAGAGAGAGTGGTGTCGTCATCCGAGAGGGGCAGAAGAGAGTGGCATCACCGAACCCGTGGGAAGAGGCTGCCTACAAGCGTGTAGCCGGTGGTAGCGGACAAAGCTCCCACCAAAGCGTCCCCAGCGCCGGTAGGGTTCAAGCGACCGTGGCCTCTAGAGGACTTGGTCAGAGTGCCACGGGCCAAGGAAGGTTAGCTCATCTAGCCAGCTTGGTAGAGCAAGGTACCACCGAAGCCCACACCTCAGGCGCCGGGCTACAGACCGAGCTAGGGCCACCCAGCATGTACGGAGGAAGGGTGTGCCCGTTCTTATACGATAACGCGTTGTTCCGGAAGGACAGCGCACTGACACAGCTACACGTCGCTACCGCCTATGCACTGGAGCTAGTAGAGGGCGTCGATCAAGATTACATGCGCGACAAGATGAGCGCCATGGATTGCTTCTTGTCGGCAGCAGCCTTGCACGAGAGGGTAAGTAAGCTTAGTAAATTCAAGATATCCATGAATAAATAGTGACAACACGCGGGTGTTTGCAGAGTCGAATGCTCAATGCCGCCGGTATCTACCACCTGAAGGCCGACAAGGCCATGGAGAAAGCTGCAGAGCAGGTGCAGGCAGCGCAGGCAGCAGAGATGGAGAAGGAAAAAGATGAGTTGGCCGTCTCCGAACTTAAGAGAAAGGAGTTGCAATAGGAGGTGAAGAGGGCCAACGAAGATATGGAGGCTGCTGGTCGCCGCCTATCAGAGCAAGATGAGGAGCTGAAACGAGTGAAGGCAGAGTTGGAGCGCATCCAGCAAGAGAGGGATAGCCTTCAGACTCTAGCTGCGGAGAGGGAAAAGGCTCTGAAGGCGGCAGTAGAAGAAGAGAAAGCCACAGCGGGCAAACTGAAGGAACAAGAGGTAGAGGCGGCGGCGCTTCAGGTAAGACTTGTGGTAATTCCCTTTAGGATTTGATCGAAGTATAGATATTGGTTGTAGTGACCCTTCTCTGTTTTGTTGTGTTTATTACTTGTAGGCTCGGCTCGACGGGTTGGCGGCTGAGCATGAAGAGCAGATGGAGGAGAGGCTGGGGGAACTCGAGGGAAGCATGAAGGACTATGGGGAGTTCATCCAGCAATGGGTGATCAAAAGGATTGTGGAGGCGTTTCCCCAAGTGGACACCAGTGGGATCGACTTCACAATTCCCGACGACGAAGATGCTCCTATGGAGGCTCTCCCTGAGGTGGGTGTGGCTGAGGCGGTCGTAACTGAAATTGTTACTCAAACGGCCACAGATGAGGTGATGGCGGCCGCCGACCTTGCACCAACACCTGCTCAGGCAGAGCCGTCTCCCTCAGTAAATCCTGCGACTGAATCAGAGGCGAAAGCCATGGAGGCGCCGGCTGCTGAACCGATTCAACCCGCTGAAGGGGGTCAGCCGGAGGGGAATATGGGTAGTTAGGTTGTGTAAATATGTAGCTAATTCAGAATTGTATAGATACATTTCAAGGAATGAAATTCTTTTTCTGATGGAACCTAGCGCCATGGTAGCTATAACTCGATTTACTTGTTTGTTGATCGTCTGTAACTTATAATAATTGTCTATAACAGTCGGTATGACAGTAGTGCGTAGTCGTTACTAGTTGCTTACATAGTCCGTTCACAAGTCAAATTGGTGAGTTGGCAACCGTGTGTACTTATATGTCGATTGTAAGAATATGTCGATTGTAGAATATTCAACAAGTAGCTTGATAAGTTCAAGTAGTTTGACTCATGTCGCCTGAATGAATGTTGATCATAACAAAAACATTGTAGACTGTAACATTGTAGATTGTAGAGTGTACAACAACATTATGACTTAGCATGTGGCTCATTCTCGAGTGTAGCTTGGCTTAAAAGTAGAATCTCTTCAGATGTATGGCATTCCAAGCTCACGGCAGTAGTTTACCGGCCGAGTCTTTAAGTCGATAGGCTCCCTTGCCCAATATTTCAGCAATCACGTACGGGCCTTCCCACTTAGGAAATAATTTCTTATGTTCACTGGCGGTTCGGCTTGCTTCACAGCTTCTAAGAACAAAGTCGCCCACTTGGAATTGTCGAGCGGACACATTGGAGTTGAAATATTTAACGACTTGCTGGGACCTATTTGCTGCCTGTAATTGAGAGTTCAAACGGGTCTCCTCCACAAAGTCCAAGTTCAAACGAAGTTGACTGTCGTTGACGGAGTCGTCGAAAGTAGACACACGGTAGGTGGGGACCCCAATCTCAGCAGGGATGATGGCCTCCGAGCCATACACTAGGTTGAATGGGGTTTCACCTGTAGTAGTGCTGGCTGTAGTCCGTATGGCCCATAGTATCTCAGGTAGTTGTTCGGCCCATTCTCCCTTAGAGTTACCCAACTTCTTTTCCAAGGCTTTTACGATTTTACCGTTCATGGACTCTACCTGCCCATTGGCTTGTGGGTGTGCTACTGAAGCGGCCTGTAGATAAATAGAAAAATTATTGCATAAGGTTCGGACCCTGTCGCCTTGTAGCTGTGTGCCATTGTCGGTAACTATAACATGTGGGATGCCAAAAGGACAGATGATGCTCTGCCAAATGAACTTTTCAACTGCCCGCTGAGAGATGGAAGGAAGGGGTTCTGCTTCAACCCACTTTGTAAAATAGTCACAAGCGACTATCACAAATTTCCTGCCGGCGGTTGCCAGGGGGAACGGTCCCAATAAGTCGAGTCCCCATTTGGCGAAGGGCCATGTGGAGGGAATTAAATGTAGCTCTTCAGCCGGCTGCCTCAGGACTTTGGAAAATTTTTGACATGTTTCGCATTTCCTTACAAATGACTGAGCATCTTTCCTAAGTGTCGGCCAATAAAACCCCTGTCGGATGACCTTCTGAGCCAGTGTTCTTCCTCCCTCATGATTACCGCATACACCCTCATGAATCTCACGGAGGATATAGTCGGCTTCCTGTCTGTCGACACATCGCAGCAAGGGCCAAGAAAAGGATCTTTTGTAGAGCGTATCATTCAAGATAACATATCGGGCTGCCCGACGTTGTAGAGCTGTAGCTTCAGTCCTGGATGTAGGTACTTGGCCTTGGAGGTATCTGAATATGGGAGTCATCCAGCTATCCTCGTCATTTATCTGATGAGTTATCAATTGGAGCGGGTTGGAGGGGCTAGTAGCGTGCTCCAAGATAACCTTGCCGCGGATGGTCGGGCAAGACGAGGCTAGCTTTGAGAGTGCGTCTGCCCGATTATTCTCTTCTCTTGGGATTTGGTGCAGAGATATGCTGGCGAATTTAGACCACAAGTCTTGTACACTTTTATTGTAGCCGACCAAGTTGGGTTCTCGCACTTCATACTCACCAAGTACTTGCTTTGCTACCAACTGAGAGTCGGTATTCACTTTTACGTCTTGCACACCCATCTTAGCAGCTATACTCAATCCGGCTATCAAAGCCTCGTATTCTGCAGCATTGTTGGACAGTGGAAAGTCAAACGTCAGGCCATATTGATATTCTTCTCCGTCAGGGCCGATTAGAACAAGGCCTGCACCTGCCCCATCTTTGACCGATGAACCGTCGACAAAAAGGGTCCAGGGCTTTTTGTTGAGAGTAGCTTGACCAGCAGTGTGTGAATTAGGATGTGGGATTACAGGCGGTAGGTTAGTAGGCCCCCTGAAAGTACACTCCGCGACGAAATCGGCCAGGACCTGTGCCTTAATTGCCTTCCGGTGCCCAAACTCAATACCAAATTCGCTCAATTCTACACTCCACTTAACCAAGCGGCCAGATAAATCGACCCTGGTCAGTATCTCTCGGATTGGTTGGTCGGTCAAAACCGTGATTCGATGAGATTGGAAGTACTGACGTAGACGTCGGGCTGCGGTTACCAACGCATAAGCGAGTTTTTCTGGTCGACTGTAATTGCATTCTCTACCCTGCAGGGCGCGACTGACATAGTAGATAGGAGAGTCATTCTGATCCTTTCTTTTGACCAACACAGCAGCCACTGTTTCATCGGAAGCTGCTACATATAAGAACAAGTCATCGTCTGGCTCTGGTCGACTCAATAATGGTGGAGAGCTCAAATATTGTTTCAGTTGGTCGAAGGAGTGTTGACACTCATCCGTCCAGGAGAACTGATTCTTTGTCGTTTTAGTCCGAAGAACTTTAAAGAAAGGCAAACACTTGTCCGCCGACTTCGACACAAAGCGGTTTAACGCTGCAACCCGACCAGTCAAGACTTGTACTTCTCTAACGGTTCTTGGAGGTGACATGTCAACAATAGCTTTAATCTTTTCCGGGTTGGCTTCTATTCCTCGTCGGGAGATCATAAAGCCCAAAAATTTACCTGCCTCTACTCCAAACGTACACTTTGCTGGGTTTAGCTTCATGTTGTACTTTCTGAGTGTGTTGAAGGCTTGATTCAAGTGCTCCAGGTGTCGATCAAAAGTGGTGCTCTTAACCAACATGTCGTCCACATACACCTCTACTGACCTGCCAATTTGCTCCCTAAAGATGCGATTGACTAGTCTTTGATATGTCGCCCCGGCGTTTTTGAGACCGAATGCCATTACATCATAACAATATAGGCCGTCTTCTGTGATGAAGGCGGTTTTCTCCCGATCCTCCTTGGCCATGGGGATTTGATAGTAGCCTGAAAAGGCGTCCATGAAAGTGAGATACCTGTTGCCGGATGACGAATCCACAAGTCTATCAATAGATGGGAGTGGGAAACTGTCTTTGGGGCAGGCTTTGTTTAAGTCGATAAAGTCGACACACATCCGCCATTTGCCTGTCGGTTTCTTGACCAGTACCACATTGGCCACCCACTCGGGGTAGTGAACCTCTCGGATGAACCCCGCCCTCAGTAGCTTGTCCACCTCTTCTCGTATGGCTGAGAGTCGGTCCGGGGCAAATCGTCGTTTCTTTTGTTTGACCGGCTTTATCTTAGGATCAGCATTCAGCCGGTGTGAAATAACTGAAGGATGAATACCGGGCATATCAGCGGGTGTCCAGGCGAACACATCGACATTCTTCTGCAAAAATTCGACCTGTAACGACTGTTCCTGAGCTGTAAGTTTTGAGCCTATTTGTGTCACCTTGGACGACTCGCCCTCCTTCAAAGGCACACTGAGGGTTTCTTCAACCGGCTGTGGCTTGTACAATGCCTGCTCGTCTCTCGTGTCCAGGACTTCGAGGGATAATTCACAATTGTCGACAACTTGATTCACAGATTCCCCTATAAGCATGTTCAATTCCATTGGTTGGGAGTGTTGCCCCCCGGTCGAGCCTTCTGCCAAGGCTGCCAATTCTTCTGTAGCTTCAGCGACCTTCTTGGCCATGACAAGTGATAGCAGATGGCACTGACGAGCCATGTATTGGTCAGTCCGCATGTAGCCTACGCCACTTGGGGTAGGGAATTTTACCTTGAGGCAATACACGGCGTCCGCCATCCTCGTGTATTTCATCAATGGGCGACCAATTATTGCATTGTAAGCAGATGGCTGATCCACGACAACAAAGGTGTTCATGACATTCAACACATGTGCACCATCACCTATACAAATGGGTAGCTTGATCAATCCTTTGACTGGGATTGGGTTATTACCGAAACCATAAATGGGCTTAGTCGGCTCCAATTGGTCGTCTTTAAATCCCATACTCTTGTAGGCATTGTACAGGATAGCGTCGACGGCACTGCCACTGTCGACCAAGATTTTGCTAACTTCATAGTTTCCAATGATCGCCTTAACGACGATAGGATCGTTGCCTGAGTCTTGAAACAACTCGGTTTCATCCCATGAGAATGTGAGAGTCCATCCGTCATCTACCTCTTTCTTTGGGGGAGGGGCTTGCAACCCCAAGTGACATACACTCCGCAGATGAGCCTTTCTTTTAGATTGAGAGTCGGCCCACTCCTGAGTGGCGCCGACAATAGTGTTTATGACCCCATGTACAGCAGGTCGCTTGTGTTCGCGACGCTCGGACCGTTCTGTAGGTTGAATCTCTTTATCTGTTTGTGTAGAGTCTTTCCTGATGTAGTTCCGGAGGTACCCCGTCGAATCATGTCTTCTATAGTATTTTTCAAGTCAAAACATTCCTCAGTAGTATGGCCTCTATCATCGTGGAAGGCACAGTATTTACCTTCGTTTCTCACATTCCGATTGGGTTGCTTCATTCTTCGAGGCCACTGGATTCTGTCGGCCATTTTTCCCCGAGAGATACTGTGCAGGATATCTGCGCGAGTAGCATTGAGTGGGGTATACTCTTCCACTCGGAATGAGACAGGTTGATTCCGTCTGATTTGGTCATGCCTGGGAGCCTCCGATCGAAGGCTCTTTCCATCTTTCTGAGATAAGCCTCTCCCACGCGGCCTGTAGCTTCGGTCATCTACATTGGGACGACTGTCATATGTGGGACGAATGTGTTCTCTTCCCCTAATATCTTTGGCCGCCTCTGAGGGTCGTCTGTAGAGCTCATCTGGAACATGTTTGTTTTCCTCCAAGTCTGCGTATTTTTGCGCTCTGTTGAACAAGTCATGAAGTTGCTTCGGTTTGCTATCCGTGAGAGAGTACTTCAAATATTCATGCTTAACCCCTGCAATGAAAGCATCGACTGCGAAGTCAGTAGTCAACTCTTCAATGTCGCCTATTGCCGCCTGGAATCGTTCTATGTAGCTTTTCAGTTGTTCTCCTGTTGCTTGTCGAATTGCCAACAATGAGGCAGCGGTTTTTGTCTTTCTCCTCTGACTGGAGAAGTTGTTCATAAACGCCATACTCAGCTGCATGAAGTTGGTGACTGAGGCCGGCTGTTGCTTGTAGTACCAAGTATGTGTTGCCCCTTCGAGCGTGCAGATAAACGCTCGGCATTTGAGGGCGTCTGAAGCTCCGTATAACCCCATCAGGTTGTTGTATTGTGTAATATGATCCTTGGGATCACCCTTGCCATTGTATCTCAACTTCGGGACCTTGAAGTTAGGTGGCGTTTGCTCTTGGCGAATGCATAATGCGAGCGGATCCTGCTCCTCATTCAGCCATTCCATATGATCCTTTTTGGTGAGACTGTTGATTTCCAGGGCTTTAAGCTTATTTTCAAATTCAGCCTTCAGCCCATCCAACCGGTCCGAGATAGGCTTCCCGGGAGAGGCTGTTCTTCCTTTAGACGGTTGAGAGGGTTCCGGGTTTTGGTTTTCTTCCGGTTCCCGCGCTCGCCTTGGTGCTTCTACCGTCGCACTATGGGCAGACTCAGTCGGTGCTTGTTGAGTAGAAGCCTGGGTGCGTCTGACCGAAGATTCTCTTCGTGGTCCTGGCGCTTGACCATGATGTCTGCGCCAGTTTGATCTGGGGGCGGTTTGACTAGTTTCAAGACGTAGTCGTTGATGCGACTGCTCCTGATGCAGCTCTTCCTCGTTCGGCCGAGTCGCTTTCAGATCAGCTATCATCCTTTGTTGCTTTTCCACCAGAGTAGTAAGCTCATCCATACGGGTTTGCATGTGAGCCAAGTAGGACGTTACGTCCATTACTTGTGGCATTGTTTGCCCCCCAGGTGTAGTTGTGTTCAACGCGAACACCAAAGGTATCTGTTGGGATGATGAGGGATCACGTTGGGCAGTTGGAAAGGAGAAAGAGAGAATGTTGGTGGCCGGACTCTCAGCGTTGCTTCCTTCCCCTGGGAATATACTGCGTCGAACTGGCATTTGAGGTTGCGTTCTTCTTTGGTTAGTATCCCGAAGCTGGCTACTGTCATTGCTCTCCGGTGAAGCCATGGCCACGGTCGTTCCCACAGACGGCGCCAAATGTTGAGGACTCTTTATAGGACCTACAATGGTGGACAGATGGCTCAATGGGCCTCGGGATGTTAATCTGTAAGAGAGAACACAGTCAAAGGGGAATCGGTCTTTGGCCGATTGATCCCTCTCCGATGGTTAAGTCAGTAGAGATAATGAGCAGGAGAGAAGTAGAGTAGTTCAGTGTTTGTGTTGTCTTACCATGCATGCTTTGAGATGTGCCTTATTTAAGTAGCCTGTTGAGCTGTACTGAGTAGGCTGTTGGTTAATCATGGGTCGGCTAAGTGATTTGGGCTTTGGTCAGTCGGCCCATGGCTGTAGAGATTGGGCCTTGTTTGGTTACGATTGTGCTCAACAAAATCATCACTGCACCGATTGACTAGTGCATGCATTAACCAAAAGCTAAGCTAAGCTAAAACCGACCACCCACATGAAAGCCTACAATTAGGAAAATTCGCAATTAGCATTTGGCGTGTGGCTGCAGTGAACTCTGAATCCTTGGTGGCATACAACTGTTTCACTTAGTAGTCTGTCATTTAGAGTATTGAGGTTGGTGACTCAAAGCACAGTCAAGTTTCTTGGATCTTTCTACTTCACGTGGGCCTTCCAGTCGAGAGCAAGTAGGGCCTTAAGAACAGAGCACTGTCATTTTTTTTATGACTCCATGTGCAAGATTCTTTTTGATCCTTTTTGCCTCCTAAAAAGATTCTACGGGCTACGGCTGTTCCGATAGGATTAAATGCAAGGAAAGTTAATTAAACATAAAATGTGACCACTCTGTCAACATTAGATATGTAAATGACCGAATCTTTGGCTAAAACTTCATGCAAAGGTCATTCTGCGAAGTGATGAGGCGACCATGGCAGATTGGTAACAAAACGAGGCGATTTTATTACGGAAAAAGATATGCAACACAATTTAAATGCATTAAATTGGGAAATGCACAGTGCTGGTCACGTGTAAAGCTCAGAGACGCAAAGTGTACGGATAAAGTTTGACAGCCATTTATACTGAACATTTCCTCTACTCTGATTTAAGACTTGATAATCACTTAATTAAGAGAACGACTTAATCAGTTGCCTTCGGTAGTCAATAATCTTTTTCTAATAATTCCACCGAAGATTAGAACTTTCAATTAAACCAGTGAACAAACTGTAAAGAAATTAAACTAGGAAGTGGTGGGGGAAAAGGGGTGAATCTTCCAAGAAGATAGTAGTATATTGTTAACTACTGCTTGCGCGAACATGAAGTCGACATTGAGTCGGTTAAAAGGGGTTACGATGTAGATGGCATTTGCAAAAATGCCTTTTAAGAGAAGAGCCAATGTGAAAGGAGGCGTGCTGCATGGTGATGGACTGATGGCCAAAGAAAGGGGTAAAGTCGTCGAGAAAAGAGCATGGGTGGCCGTCACATCTTTTGCCACAAACTCTATGGAATCTTGAAGAATCAAGATACTTTGAAATTTTTTTTTTTTGGCCTTTCTTTGATCTTCAAAGTTTAAACTTTTTCTCTCCCAATGGAAAGGAAAGGACAGAAGGTTGTGCGCTCCAAAAAGATTCGCATCACGGGTTGGCTGTCAGTCGGGATCTCCACTTCTCCCGCTTCCAGTTGTGTAGCTCTCTTGAGAACAATACATATACATTGCCTTGGAAAATTACTCAAAACTTCATAAAACATAAAGTAAGCTTGGGCGTCCATCAGCCTAAACAGGGCCCATCCCTTCTGTCATCGCTTTGGACCATAGTTCCCTTGCCCGCCTGCCCTCACTAATCGCTATCACTTTTCAGTTTTTGCTCTTTTAATTTGTAGTAGTAGTAAATCTGGGTGCTTATCTCAAACTTTGACAAATCACACGTTTGCTTTTTCTTAATGATATCTGATTATTGAAATTTTAACATATGGTGTCTGCCTTTAACAAGCTCAAAGATCAATCACAAATCACAATCAAAATGACAAACCAATTCGTGGCCAACAGATTTTCAATCCTGCCAAGACTTGTGAATAATAAAAGTGTTTTGATCATTCTAGATGGCAGGGTTCATTAGACAAAATAATTATCGTATCTTAAAGAAGAAGGAATTCTAAGCATGGACAAATATGGTACCGACTTGTCCGAAAAGTTACCCCACAAACTCCTACATGAGAATCAAACGCCTCTTTTTCTCACCTTACAATGTGTTATGAAGATCACATAAGCAGTACAGCATCTCAGCTTAAGAGCAGAGAAGGTTTACCGTTTACACTTTACACATCAATTAAGGCTTTTGGAAAAAGTTCAGTGGGTTCTTATTATTTCGTTTTCAAAGGATCGTAATGGAGTTTTCAATCTAGAATAGTAAAAATGCTTTATTAATTTTATAAGGTGTCCACAGAAAATGCTACCTTTGTTCTTTGATCACGTTTTTGCCCCCACGATAGTGAGTACTACGTTGGACAATTAATCCAACAAAAATTGAAGGTCCCCACTATTTGGGAGCTGACATTTTGTGATTGAGGTCAATTCGCATTTGGGTGTCACAGTTTTGGATGTAGGGATATTTTGGTTAATTGCTTAATTTAGGATCCGAATTTTGAGGATATGCTCAAATAAGGATTAAAATATATAATTGGTTCAACTTATGACTCAAACTTTCAAAATCTACTCAAATAATTGATTTAAATTAGGATTCAAACTTTCAAGATTTATTCAAATAAGGACATTAAAAAAATTGTAATAAATTAAAACTTAAATTTAGTAATTTTTGATAAATTAAGTCTTCTTTAGATGAAAAATCAACATTTATCATACATGCACATTAATTTCGATAAAAAAATAATGTCATTATATTAATTAAAAATTAAACAATATTAAATATTATAATAATTATACAGTAAATACAATACTATTTTCATAATATAAAATATTGTGTGATTAAATTAATTTTTTTTAAATATAATACTGTGTTTATTTTAAATTTTGACAAATTAGTGGGGATTTTGTTTTCTAAAATCCTACAATAATATATTTTAAATATCAAAATTTACCTTTAAAATTAAAATTTTTATTTGGGGCTAAATTTTAATAAAATGATTTTTAGTCATAATAAAAAATCAAAATTAGATGATTATTATATGTATTGTATTTCAAAAAAAGGTTCTTCTCAATTTTTGTATTTAAAGGGTGCCCTATGGGACTTAATTGCTAGCTTTTCTTTATTAGATTAATTAATATAATTACGTTACTTTTCTATCAACATTAAGGTGTGTGAGTGACAATGGTTGATTTTTAATCTAGTGGGGATTTGATTTATCACAAATTGTTAAGTTTGTGTTTTAATTTATTACAATTTTTTTTTTGAGATCCTTATTTAAGTAAATCTTGAAAATACGGATTTTAATTTGAATCAATTATTTGTTTAGGTTCTAATTTGAGTCAATTATTTGTTTAGGTCCATATTTGAATAGATTCAAAAAGTTTGGATTTTAAATTAAGTAATTAGCCGAATATTCCTAATCACCGTGTTCCTGATTAGAACGTCTATTTTTGTCGTAGCAAGGCTTTAATCTCTTCTTTATCCAGACATATTACCGGGAACTAAAAACTTGGACAATAAATAAAGAAAAGATTTGCACTCATTTCCCTATGACTCCACTTCGTTATGTTATGGTAAATGCCGGCCATGCTTGGATTTGAACTTTATTTTTGTACAATCACATGTTATGGTTCTAGATTCTAAGAATGGATAGCTGGATTTGATTTGTCATTTGTTATAGTAAATTGATAAAATGTAAACACAAGCAGTAATGTATAAATTGATTAATTAATTACCAATATATTTATATATTTTAGAAGGACACTGGAAGACAAATTTATACTAATTCACAAGTTTCTATATATAGATATCCGAAATTCATGAATTTGAAATTAGTCATGGAAACTATGTTTACATATAATAAAACCATGTTGTTCAAAAATTGCTTACAAAATTAATTTAGAATAGCATCAATAAAACGAGTTTGATTTTAATAAAATATTTATAAATTTACCACAAAATCATTAACTATCCGAGTCTAATCCCCCCTCATATGAAGGGAAAATTCACAATTATTTTGATTAAAAAATGAATCTAGTGTTTTTTAAGCAAATCATAAAATTAAAGTTAAAGCCAATATCTTTTGTTCACACCTATAAAAAGATGCATAAAGAAAAATAATAATAAGGACATGCGTAATCCGCTGTTGGATCTTATTCTTTTGTTGGAACATGATAGGTTGGGAAAGACTATTCTAAGGACTTAAGCCTTATTTGGCTTATCTTGTACCAAAAAAAGAAAAGGAGATTAAATACCAAATGTTTCCTGTTGTCGCCACAAATAATATGATATAGATACAATCATATATACCCTTCAAGAAGAATCCTAACATGTTTTTTCAGCCGTAAAAACTAGTTACTAGAAAACAGACACAATCTAATTTAAAGTGTGTATTGATGTTAATTGTATGCAGGTGACAGGGACCTCAAACGAACAAATAGATGGATGGATTGGATTGGGAGAAAGAAAATTAGCTTACAACGCACAGGAGAATTTTGGTGAGCCACCCTTCACATCTGCTGATCCGAAATCTGATGGAAATCGACTTACGGGATCTGGATTGTGATTGTCATGTTATGTTTTTGGTTTTTCCCTTTGACAAGTCGAAAATGGGTGAGATCGAGGTTTTAATATTGGCCAAGCAGGCTGCGGGCAGCCAGCCACCAACTTTAAGGGACAGGGTCGGTTAGGCCTTATTTGGTAGAAGAGAAAAGCATAAAAATAAAAAAATTAAGAAAAAAAGTGAAGAGAAAATAAATTTTGAAGTGATTGGTTAGAGAGAAATGTGAGAGGAAATAAAATCAGAAAGATAGATTTCTTTTTCATACTTCATATTCAAAATCTCTCCAAATTTGGAAAGAAAAGTGAAGAGAAAACAAAATGAATCTAATTAATTAAAATAAAAGTACTTATATATCATTTATTACAAAAAACATTCTAACATATAACATTATTACTCATTAGCATACTAAATAAGGGGCATAATTATAAAAGTATATTAAATTGATTTTATTTCTTCTCATTTTTCTCTTCTATCAACCAATGAAAAGAAAGAAAATTAATTTTTTCACTCATTTTTTCATCTTTCCTACCAAAGATTTTATTTTCATCTTTCTATTTTTCTTCTCCTATTATTTTTTTTCTTTCTAATTTTTTATTTTTTCTACCAAATAAAGCCTTGCAGACCAATTAAGGATCTGCAACGCTCGCCAATAGCTGTTAAGTCCTACTGCTAAGCTTGTATTTGGCATTACATTTTATCATAGCCGACTAAACTTTCTTGAACTAGGCATCATAACCTAAAATTTTGGGTCAGCTTACTACCTAAGCTTTCCCAAGCTGCTGCTCTGGGCTGCTTTGAGCTATGGTGACCTCATCTGCAACCTATTCTAACGCACCCAACTAAACAGACCAAACTTGATTTTGGAGAAAATAATATATTGGGATTTTCTGACCTTCGGCTGGGCTTGGTGGAAAACCTTATATAATTTTGCTCATCATGGATATTCAGTTCTTTTCTCGTTCTTTTCCTGTTGAGCCGAGATTTCTTGTGTAGGCCCAATACGAACCCACTGTTCTATACATCACATGGAATTTTTCGTTATATTTCATATAGCAAATAAAAGATGAAGCCGAATCTCACCCGAAGCAATCCAAGCCCAGAGCTAGCCAACATTTTTAATTGTTTGGGCTGCAGTGTTAGAATGGATTTAATAGCCATTTTGACATGAGGAATCCAAGCCCATTCCCTCGTCTAGTTTGAGCAATGCAGAAGCTAGCAAGTAGCTACGCTCACATGAACCAGACGACACAACACATTTATTCTATCCCATTTCCCAAGTCCCTTATATACCTTGGGAAGTTACCGCTGTTTGAAGAAGATTGAAAGAACGGTGAAGCTAGCATAAATCAAGGTGACATTCTTATTTCTATAGCTGGTTCGTATACAAACAGAATAAAATGAGCAAATCGAAAGAGATACCACCACATTCTGAGACATGCAGGATGGCAGCTGATACAAATTTGCCTCTTGGGTCAGAGACGAAATTTATCGATAGTTATCAGCTTGGATGGATGTTTAGAGAAGCTTGTTTCGATATCCCTAGTTCAAATGCGACCAAAATACAATCATGCTCATAACTTCATACCCTATCATCGCCCTGGAACTCCCAAGAACAATTCCCATTCTTCACTAAAATGTAAAAGATAGGGTGGGACAATCCAGGATTGCCAAAATAGACCCAAAAATATTACTACAACCATCTTGGTAGTGAGTAGTTGATTGGTTGATTTTGCCGCCAATATTAAATGATTTGGGAGCTGCAGTGACTGACCCCCTCATGCTCTCTATCTAGATGACCCTAAAAATCTACCAATGTCCTTTTCTTTCTGCCCGTATAAAGGGACATCTGAGGCCTAAAACTCATTTTCACATACAGCTCGTATTAGCTATAACGGTAATCTCATAAAAAAAAAGACCCAACTTGAGACCATAAATCATAGTGAATTTTTGCAGGTATATATATATATTATATATCAAGAAGAAGAAAGAAGCAGCAGCAGCCTATCGGCTATCGCCAACCTCTACCCCATATATATTAGGACCACTATGTGTGTAGTTTGTACCCCATAAACGTAAAGTCGCAATCTGTCTAACACTAAATTGTCTCCCCTTTGGCTTTTCCTTTGATGTTTTCCCCCATTATTGAACATGCTGGTTATTTCAATGCTCCTGCATTTTCTCAACTGAAAAACTGGTACTTGTGAGAAATTAGAAGCCGTTTAGACAAAGAAATACTACAAAGCCACGATAGGTACCCAGCCCTCCCATCGCTCTGGACCTAGGTGATCAGGAATTTGTAACATTGATATGTCAATAATCAAATTAATCTCTCTTCCATTATTGGTATCTTATCTTAATAAAAGTGAAAGGTCTTGAAAATTATAATGCTAATCAACTTTTTCTGTTCATCTAGCTCTCCTTGCATCAGCAATCTATCTCATGATCAAGGACAAAAAAAATTTTGAAAAAAAAAAAAACCAAAGGGTCCATGAAATTTGGACCATGACAGATGGAAAAGATGGCCCAATGGACCACGTGTACGGGAGGGGCGTAATGTGATTGGCCAGAAAATAATATAGATTGTCTCACCATATATCTGTCCCCTCCATGTAGCACAGATAGTTAATTAATAACAATACAATACAATACAAAAAGACCTAAATGCAGTTCTGTCTTTTTACCCGTCAGAAGACTGGTGGACAGATATGAATAATAAGTTTGGCATTACCTGAGAGGGTGACACCTAAAATCAGGCAGCGTCGGCCTCGGCCCAGCCCACCACCCCCTTCGGATACCTTTTGTGGTGGTTTCCCTTTGCTGCCCACATTTTTGTCAACTTTCTTTCCCCATTTCTGTAGGTGAAAAGCCAGAAGACAAAAATAAATACTACTAGTAAATAAAAACCTTAAAAAATATATCCTAAATCTCTGCTTCTGTTCAGGATAGAATTTTCAAAGCACTCCTCCACAATTTATACCAGTCACGCATGGAATGTGTATCCAGTATCCCCTGGCTAGCTAGAGATAAACCCAGAGTTGAAATCAACTTAAAATCCTATAATGGCAAGAGTGGGCCTGCAGCTCAGCTCCATCAATACAAACACTGCCAATTCTTCAGCCAAGGGTCCCCTTTTTTATCCCTTTCACGTTGGGTTTCTTAGGGGAGGTTATGAATTTAGATTTCTCTGATTTCAAACATTGCCTCATTAACTGATACAAGGTTTTCAAATTTTGATTAATATTTGAATGCTGTCTACAGAAATTGCAGCAATGATAATGATCTAACATTAAGGTTTTGGCGCCCAGTTGGTTAGTGCGTCCATTTCTTATGTTTGTCTACATTAGAGTTTGAATCAAGGACTTTGGCTTGATTCATTCAATAATTTTTGGCTAAGGTTTTTGAGGTCCCCCAAGTTTCGACCATTTGAAATAATTATGCATATTTTGCATAAAGGGTCGAAAAAATTAGGTCTTATAATAAGTATCCGATACAGTATGAAGTGTGAATACAATTTACACAGCAAATGGTTCAAATCATTGAGACCCTTTTGTTTACAATGATTTATGCAAATAATGAGCCGTCTACTTTTAAGAGTTGGTCTATTATAATCGACATATATGGTGAATTATTGACTCGCAATGGAACAGAAAAGAAAAAATGCAATTAATTGCAAAAAAACAGAGACCCAAAGCCTAGAATTGACAAGCCCTTTTAGTGGACTGATAAGAACGGTAGATGCTGGCTGCATGTGCTATCATATTTGCAGTTTCCTCCATCTTTCTTGAAGCCATCAAGGTCAGAAAAACTCAGTGTCCAATTTTTCTAGTCTTACAATAAACTCTTTTTTTTGTTTTTGTTTTTGGGTCTGTTATTTCCTAAAACCAAACCACAGGGCATTTAATATTAGTAGAATTAACAAAGTCTAACAACAAATAGTTTGTTTTTGAGTAACTTTTTGGTTGGCAGGCTTGAAAATGTCCCACCCCTTCAGCTTTGACAATCTTGGTACTACATCACATGATCACATTGCTCATTAATACTTAAACCTTCTATTACCCCATTTTCCAACTAAACTTTAGTATATTACATTACAGACTAGTAGCATATAATAAAAATGAAGTTGATAGCTTTGAGAAAGAATAAATAAATGCCTGTGAAGTCTTAGATGTAGTAGCCCCACTAGTATGCATGGCCTGGAAATGGCCATGAGCTCGAGCCAGGGCAAAGGCAGAGGAAGTGATGACTGATAAGCCAATGTCACTGCTTTGATGAAAGGGGATTATCAGTTTACCTAACGTGGAAGACAAGCAGCTTCGGCAGTGAATTAGTCCCGGTTTGTTTTTAAGGTTTTAAAAAATTACCAGTAGAGCTCATTAATGCTGAATAGGTCAAAATGACAATGTGTCCATAAAAGAAGAGAAGATGTTCACTGGCACCAATTTTCTATCCCTCTTTTTCACGATCACTAAACAATATCTTATCATTGTCTTCCTTTTTTTCTTTTTTCTTTTTTTAAATATCCTTTTTCTTTTTGGGTTGAAATACTACTACTCTACAGTCTACAGTTGCTAACTACTCCAAAAGCAAAGAACAAAAGATCAACAAAGACATAACAAACAAAATCAAAAGATATTGTCCCCCAATTTCAACATTCTCCACCTTTCACCTTTTTGCCCCTTTTTTTGAGTGTGTTTTTGGTGGATCTAATTGTGTATCTAACCACCTTTTAATCTCTTTCTCTTATATCTTCTTCCTTTAAGTGGGTTGATCATTTATGGGGGCTCCTGCATGATCAAATCCCCTGTACTTTCCTTTCTAGCTACCTCTCTTCTCTTCCATTGGTGGACAATGAACCCTGCCTCCAGGGATATTACATTAGCTCACATTACAAACACTAGCATTAATGCGAAGGATTGAAACACAAAAATGGAAGAGAAAGAACATCATGGGAGAGTGTTGAGTATGATTTGTTTTTAAGTAATACAGATTGTCATTAGGACCACTAATACACACGAGCAAGAATTAATGATAGGGTCAATATGGGCGGAAATGAACCGATAACTTTACTATTATATATATAACCCCGACATTCGCGCGGTACATAAAAAAATAATTATTAGATCTGATAATATATAAAGTCCAGTTTTAACAGATTAAGCAATTTAGAAAGAAATCTAGAGAGCTGTGAATCTTGTTAAGTATGAGAATAAAGCCAAGTCATGATTCCCTCCGCCCTTTAGTTTAAAGTCGTAGAAAGAAAGCACATGCGAAACCTTCTTGTTCTTGTCTTTTTTGCATCTTCAGCTACTTTGAGCTATGATCGGTTGTAGCCCAATTGTTTTTTTGATTGAGAAAGTTGGAGGGAATTCTTGACCACCGGATGCAAAGACTTTGGGTGGGAAAAATGTTATTGAATATTGAATGAGGATTGTCTTCGTATTTAATTTGATCATAGAATTAATGCTCTAAGAGTTTTCCTCGTTTCTTTTTCAAAGGTTATGTAAAATGGACTGTTGATGGAGTCTCTTCCATGCCTTTCCATGTCGAAAGAGGTAGCTTTCTTTGACTTTGCCTTGTTGGGAGGGTTTGAGTCCCCATCTACCCTCTGCATTCAAATTTGGCACTTGGAAACTTAAGTTTTAGGTGTTCGGTAGAGATCGAAAATTTCCCATTATCCCCATTTTTGCTTTACCAAAATCATGCTGGTCCCTGGTGGCCGGTTCTGAAATCACTTTTATCATGCAAGGGCTTCAAACTTTTCTAGTCCATGGGTAAACACTAAACATTAACATACAAGGAGAACTGGAGAAGCAAGCTTGCTTGTTGTTGCTTTTTCAGTGCAATAATCTTTGATCAAAATCGCATGGAAAGTAAAATTAAAAATAATCAGAGTGGACAGTGTTTACAGCTGTCGGCTTACTCCATGGCTTAGTGAGGGTGCATGGTCACCAGGGGCTAGGATTTCAAACGAAAATGAGCTCTTCCAACGAGGTCAAACCCCGGAATTATATAGTCGCAAGTCGCAAAAATTTACTCCGAAAATTGCCAGTGGCCGACAACATGTTCCTCCCTTCACATGTGCAAACAAAAACTCTTCTTATGTTTCAATCCTCCGGCTCTTTGGTTTCTGCATTCCCCACTCAGTGACCCATTTGATTTCTCCAGTGTATTTTAAATACCATATACAATTCCGTATCATATACGTACACAAATATAATAATAATATAAATACTCTACAACTCCGTAAGTATTTCAAGCATGTGTAGAAATCAGAGCAATAAGGACGTATCGCAGCAGATTATAAATGTGACTTTTTTGTTTTTAATTTGTAGAGAACTTAGTGAAATTAACATTATGTTCATAAAACAAAACAAAAAGGCCTAGATATTAATGCAAAGACTCTGCATTGCTATGTTCATATTTTGCTTTTTTTTTTCTTTTACTTTCTTCCGGATAAAATGCAAACCATCTCTGCTGATAAATCTCCGCACCAATACTCACCCTAAAGAGACGATTAAGAATCAGACACTGAAGAATCGGTCTCAATTGTGGTTCTTGGATTGGAAAATGCAGAGATGGTAAGCAATTTAACTTGCATCATAATAAAAAGAACATGAATATTATTACAATAGACTATTTATAGTCCGGGAGAGATGGGAAAAAAAGAGAGGAACTTTAGCGAGGAATGCTGAGAAAGTCTGAAGGAGAATGACTTAGCCTTTGCAGAAGCTGGTCTTGTTCAGTTCTGCTCTTCTTAGACAGAGGCTCAGGTGAGGAAGACACAGATGATGCCACTGCCCAGGAATCATTTGAGCTATCAGAACTAAACGACACATCCATTACGCCATTTGGGCTTCCTGGAACGGAGCTAAACCTGCGCTTGTTTGATTTGTCGCCTTGGACTCTTGTTGCCAATTCGATTATCAACTTACAGCATTCATCTACCTTTTCCTGTTTGAAAGATGAACTCAAGATTTAAGAACCAGGAAGAAATTTGCACATTGAGCATTGGAATTAAACAGATGGAGGAGCCAAATGGAAAAGAAAACGAAGATAAGCAATACCTTATCAATCCCCAGGATGCCTAATAGCTGGTTTTGGTATTCTACAGTAAGATTAGGTTCTACACCGTCCACAACGTGCAGCATTGTAGCAGTGGCCATTACAGATGGAAGGTAGCTCATAAACCTAGAATCTGCCAATGAATTTAAACAGGAATTAAGAAAAAAAGATGAGACTTTGAGGAAACAGAAACGAAGAAACAATAGGATTGATCTTATTTCTTCCATAAAGGTTACAGTGTATCCAATTTAAGTCCAATTGGTCTAATAAATAATGGAAAGATATTTTCTTTTGTTCCGTTTTGGTGCTAACCTGAAACGACAGAGAGTAGAATGCGGTCACATCTCCTAAGAAATTCCCAACAAAGATGGTCCTTCAATCCAAGCCTCCTTGCAATGTAATCAAGAAATGAAAGTGCGGTAACAGGGTTCATTTTCCATTGCAGAGTGGAGAGTACCAGAATCTCCATCCTTTGGATAGTTTTGGCCTCAAACACATACCTGCTATCCTCCACCTAAACAGATCAACAGAAACGCCACATTAATAAGATGAATCAAATGAAAACTACAGAAAAACTAAGCTAACATTTAAAGTAACATACTTGTAAGTCCAGCAAGAGAGGCACTTGGGTTTCCTCTACTTTGGCTGCAAGAGAAAGACAAGCAACAGCAGCTAGTTGAGTCATCCAAGGCTTCTCGCTTTGGAACTGGAAGCTAAACAAGAATCTATCAAGATAGTTGACAGCAAGAACAGCAGTAAAAGCAGAGAAGGAATAGTGAGCATTGACTTTCAACACCCATTCCACAGCTTCAAGGCGAGCCCTAGCAAGATTCTTATTGGCTTGAAGGCTATCATACAGTCGATTCCGCTCTTCCTTCGAAAGTAAAGAGGAAAGTTCATCATCTTCCCAGAACATGTCTTGTTCTAACAAGATTGGAAAAGGGTTTGATTTGTTAATCCCATTATTATTATAACAACTATCTTCTTCTACTTCCACGAAACAATCTCCTCTGACCTCTCCCTCCCAATTCTCTTCCGAGCAATAAAGAGCGTCCAAAACAAATGCAGGGTTTTGATGATTCAAAGCCATTTCTCTCCACCAAAGAATAGTTCTCCAGATCTTGGTTTCATTTCATTGTAGAAAAGGGGAGAAGATGAAGAAGAAAGAGAGGCCAGAAGACTGAGCTTGAGGCATCTCTCTCTTTCTCTCTCTCGATGAAAGAGTAGAGGATTGGGGGAAGTAACCAGTAGCCAAAGGACGTGTTTTTGTTGTGTGGGTTCGCTCTGCTTTGGGGCAGCAAACAAGGGTTTTAGTACTTTAGTAATAGTAATAAGTCATACAAATTTTAGTTTCTGGGGGTCTTTGTATTTTAAAATTGTATCAAGGGAAGTCTCGTGTCCATCGACCCAAGGCCTGAATCATGGGCCATGCAAGACAATTACTCGACACGTGACATTCTGTACCCTGCGTCTATGGACCCCTTCCATTGGATTTTCTCCTTCTTTTCCATTTTATAAGTTTTCTCTTTTCTCATACTCCCAATTCTGATATCATCCATACATCACAATCTGTACTCTGAAATTTGCTTTTTTAATGGCAATGCACTTTCTAAGTAAAATCTGTGTTAGAAAAATTGGTTACAGAAATTCAATAGATATATATAACTTGAACTTGAAGAGATGAGAAATATTTTTTATAAACTAAGGGTATCCCGATTTTATTGATTCGAGATTAATCTGTTAAATGTTAATTTATGAAAAAAAAATGTCCTAATAATAATATAAAATGGTACTATAATAATAAGGAGTTTTCATTTTTTAGATTTTTTTAGGGTTAGAGGAAAAAGGGGAGGGGAATTGAAAGGGCGGGATGCCATGGCAGGGCAGCCACCTACACAGAGCCCAACACATGAAAATAACCTTTGAGGCAGTGGCAGTGCCTTCCATAGACAGAAAGCAAAAGAAGTGACGAGATGAGAGCTTTTTCCAACCCCAACAATTAATTACAAGCATAATATTAATTAATTGCAGTTAATTATTGGTTTTGTAAGAAGACGTTTAGTTAAGGTAATTTAAGATAACTTTAGGTTATATGATTAAGATAATATAATGTAAATAATTTAAAAATCGTCAAATTATATTTTGTTCAACATTTGTAATATTAGATTAATCTGTTTTGTTGAGATTATATTTTCTGTTAAAATTGATATTTTATTATTATACCCTTGTTTTAACTTGTAGTTTATTTCTTTGTTATATGTTATGTACCCCATTTTTTTAAAATCTTTTTATTTCAATAATTACATATGATTAATAAAATAAATTTATCTTCATTGAATATAACAAAATAATATTTATTTATTTTATTAAATTAAATTATGTCCAATTTACATTAGAAAAAAATAGATATTATATACTTAAACTTTATAAGAAAATAATTGGCTAAATCATATGTATAAAATATTATATAATTAATATTTTAATAATTATATAAGTTAAGTTTAATTATGTTTATAAAAAAAAAGAAATTGTACTTGTAATTTAAGTAGTAATAGTAATAAAATATTTATGATGAGCTGTATTTCATTTGTGTTTTGAAACTCTCACTGGTTGGATCTTGACACAAGATACAACATCCACAAGAGGATATTAGGATTTATAGTAAATATACTTATTTTATTTTTTAAATTTCTCTGGTGTAGATAGAAAGAATATACTATCATTTAATGTTGCCCTGGAAAAAGGCTGTCACACTGGTTTGTGTTGCAGCAAGGAAAATTCAAAAAAATTGACAAGTGAACTGTGGTGGGGGGAGAAACAAATTCTACCAGCAAAAACAAAATACAAATTCCCTATTCGAAGATCCTCCCATTATCATCTTTATATATATTTTTAAACATTTCCCTCCTCCTCCTCATCCTAGCTTTAAAAATTTCTTATTTTATTCTAGTTAAATGTAAATCACCAACATACATTGACACGAATAAATCATTCTGTCATCATTAACCATGCAGCCACATTTCTCTGCTTGAAACCCAATTATGGCGTCTTAGTCTCAAACCTACTAGTATTTGATTAGAGGAGGTGCAATAATTCTACCGTCTTGAATGACCATTTCTACTTTTACAAAAACCTTTTATGATCTGCGAATTTTGTTTCTTTTTTTTTCCCCCTGTTTTTACCCAATAAATCTCCATAGCTCTTCCACTGTGTTTATAAACGCGGCCACCATAGTCCGTATATAGCTTTCTAGCTTTAAGAGTGTGTTTGATAGACTGGAAAAATAACAGGAAGATGCAATGGGGTCTGTATGAAAGTGATCGATGTCGAGAGAAAATTTGGCTAACAATTGAATTGAAACCCCAGGAATGACAGCGAGCAATGTCGAGTCTCGCTGGGAGTCTCAACTATAGAACGGAGTAATATTAAATACAATGTTACGGATTTGCATTCTACAAAATTCTCCAGATACAATGGGGCATTAACATATGTTCATTCAAAACAATTGGTGTTTCGTTTTCTTTGATAGTTGGGGAGATACATTTTTTCCTGGCGAAATCTTTGTCTTAAACTTATACTATATGTAAATCTTTGTCTTTGGAAGTAGTAGTACTATTTAGACAGAAAGACATTACATTTGATTGACCGCTGTACTTCAAAACGAAAGCACCATTGGAATGAAAACCAGAAGTAAATATTTTTCCACATATATGGCATGCTGCATGTGGATGTTAGTTTCGAGTTTGACTTCATATCAACATTTAACAGAGAGAAGACACCAGCCAGGAAAATGCTGTCAACATTACTTACAATGCCAGGCTTCTTCTTGGATTGGAATAGTCCGCGGTCACTCCTTCATCCATTTGACTACTTTTTCCCTTTGTTAGCTCAAAATACACTAGTGAAATTCTGGTGACTTGGTTGAGAGACAACATTTCAGAGCTTTTAAAACCCTACCTGCCCTTTTCCCTTCTCTTTTTTATGCTTTATATCAAATGGAAGAGACACATGTACAAGAAGTTTTTACAAGCAAAACATCCAATCCTTTTCTGAAGCCTCAACTCTCAAGGGTGTGTTCTGCTCTTGGAGAAATGTTAAAATGCCCGATTATTGTTCTGATTAAGATGATATCGACTGGACTTTTCTTTGTTTCAATTCTCTCTAGTGAAAAGTGGGTGGAGTGGAGAGAACAAACACGCAAAGGCCAAAGCAAGTAAGCAACAAGAGCAAAATCTCAGGGATTCATGAGTTGTCACCTTCCCTTTCCACAATTTTCAATTTCACTTTATGCGCTGTTTACGCTGCAATGTAATCCCATCATTTTATAAAATCGGTAGCAGAAGGTCTCACCGAAAAGGAATAAAAAGGCATTTGCATGCTCCTGGGACTCTAAATTCTAGTGCTACAGTTCCTTTGGAGTTGCCCTATTGAACGCAGATACAAAAACCAAACATCAGGAATTAGGACGTTAATGCTACTATTACATTTGTTCTTTTTTGCTTTGTTTTTTCTCTCGGGGATAATCAATTAATCATTGTTAGGCCATCTCCAACCGAACACCAAAACACCAAAATGGTGTTAAAATTTGGTGCAAATCACTCCAAGGAACACGGTATTTCATGTGTTTCAAGAGCACCAATTTGGTGTTAGCTACAATTTGGTGTTGCACTGTAGCCAACACCAAATTTATTTTTTTTTTCTTTTTGATAAATATTTAAATTTTAAAGTTAAATTATTATAAAAAAAATGTCATTAGAAAGATTTCATTAAAACCTTTAAAATGAGACCAATATTAAATATATATATATTTATTTTCATTAATTATTTATAAATAATTATTATAAAATACTTCTTTTATTACCTCAAAACACTCTTAACACCAATTTGGTGTAGATTACATTAGAGTGAAAAAATAATTCATAAGAAAAATATTTAATATTTAATATTTAACATATGATTAAATAATTCATGAGAAAAATATTTAATATTATTATTTTTAATTAATAAAATATATTGTTATAATTACATATAGATTAATTTAATTGTTTAAATAATTATTTAGATAATTATATTAAATTAAATAGTAGATGTTATATTATAATATGATTGGTGTAAAAAATGGTGTAATATATTAGAGTGAAACAAAATTTGATGTTAAAATATTCTAAGAATATTTTCTTTTTACACCAAAATAATGTAAAATTTGGTGTGATGGATTAGAGATGCTCTTGATGAAAAACAAAATCGTAAATTGAAACCCAAAAACAAAACAGTTCCCCATGCAAATTTACTGCTCCACCAGGACAGGACAGGACTCAATTCTGTTTTGTTTTATGGGAAAGTGGTGGTCTCTCTGCAGTCTACATAGTAGAAGTATAATGTAAGTAAGAAGATTGAGAGAGAGAGAGACCCTGTTCCTGTTACGTTTGTCTTTGAGTTGCTAAAAAATTCTTCCTTTCCTTTGCAGCCATGCATAAGCTCAATCGCTCGCTTCCTAATTCCGCTGTACTGTGGGGATATGTCATATGTGTACCTATATACTTAGAGAAAATTTTGGGTTTTGCTGTGTGAACTTGGAGACGCGTGTGGGGGTTTCCACCCCTGATACGTTGCTTTCTTTGCTTCGCTTTGCTTTTGTTTTACTCCTACTACTATGCTTCTTTTCTTTACAGGCTCGAACCCCGAGAAATGAAGCAACTGAGAGGACACAATTAAAGAAAAACAAAAAAATAAATAAAAAGAACCGAAGATGGGGTTGGGTTAGTGCAGGCAGGTGAGTGAGAGTGAGACAGGAATCAATGGCGAATGGGAAAAGGAAGTGGTAGATGTGGTGGTGGTTGTGTTGGTCTCCAGCAATGTACCCCAAAAAACTGAAACCATGAGACCGTATCTAATTTGCTCCAATATAATGCATGTTTCATTTTTTCGGCAGTGTGGTCAAAGTCAGACGAAGCCCACTCCACCACCACCGAGCTCAGAATCAGTTTTTCCCACCATTCCAAATCAATACTACAAACAACAACAGAAAAGAAAAAGAAAAGAACCCTCCCTTTATTGGGACTCATGAAACCCATTTTACCTTTGCTTGCACCCTAAAAAAAACTAAGCATCACTAGACTCCACCGTACTGTGTTTTAAAGGATCACAAACTTCGCAGCCCCCCTAACACAAGGAAAGAACTTTGAGATCAAACATCAAAGATCATCATCACCTTCATCGAGTGTTCACCAAATTATTGTGCACCCAACTGTACCATGAAACCACCATAATGGGGCTGAGGGGAGCAAGGGCCCACAAATGGATTTTCTTCGTCCAGCTGTGATAGTGGACCTCCCAGTTCTGAGGGGGTCCACCCATCGGAGTAGTCTGAGTCTAATGATCATGCCCTGTCCCTATGATCATGATTCACGGCATAAGCTTATCAATGCAAAGCTTTTTGATTCTTGATGGTCGGGTAAACTCCTCCTCCCTACTAGCTTTGCAAGAGTTGACCTCCAGTGCCCAATTATCTGATGCAGCTCCTCTGATCATCAATTCCCATTTCTCTTGTATTGATTGATATATTTGATGATAACAAACTTTCTTGCTCACCATTTACAGCTAGTGATCCCAATCAAGCAAAAATATTCCCTAGAAAGAATGATTTACAGTACTACTTACTATTTTGAAATGATCATTTTAATTGCATTTTTTGTCAGTCGAGGATTACAAATACAGCAGCAAACAGAGTAGTTGTTAAGTAGCATGCTTTATAAGACAGAAAGCTTGTGACATTGCACGCCAGTCACACAGCAATAGCTTACAATCTTTTACTTTTCAAAGTCATTGCAAACCCCATTGCATCAGACTCAACTTTATTTCTACAAACTATTAAGTTCAAAAGTGGTGCTTCCGGTGCTGTTTCTTTCCTAGTTGAATTAATGTTCTTCATTTAATACAAATGGTCTGATCAAGCTAGCGGCAAGCCGATCAAGAAACATCCCCACTTTCATTTCATTTACGTAGTCTCATGGGCTTTGAAGGTCCAGAACTAGAATAGCTTGACGGGATAAACAAAAATGGGTATATGTTGCAGATTAAGGATGAAAAAGAAATAAATTTCAGTGAACAAATCAGTGTTGAAGGCTAAATTGCCAGCGTTATTCATTTTGCCAGTTTTGCTAGGCAGAGGAAGCAAAGCAACCCAGTCTTTTGGTTGATTCAAGGTTCTAGAATCAGGAGACTAATCTACACTTATAACTGATTAGGACCCACTTGAAAGAGATAGTGGGTCTCAATTCTTTCAGAGGGTGATCTACTACAGACATATAATTAGTTCAAGTGCTTACTAAAAGTCGAACTGAGAAGCAGCCCGAGACTTGATAATTTAGGATAAAATACTAACTATATTCTACTAAAAAAAGTACTATAAATAGGCTACTTCAAAAGCTCAAACACACGCTACTTGACCTGAGGGAGTTCATATTCTTGTTTCAATAGTGAATGCTTTGACCAATATAACACCAATACCTAAAGCAAGAAATGTTTATTTGTCTTCAACAACAACCCAAATTCAATGCAGACAAATATTCAGAGTCGGCCAATGGGGTTATCTACCATTTTGACAAATAACAATAACAACTGGACAAATGGACAAGCTGAGCTTGACTGCTTTGACTGGCCTAAGTTTAGTTTCAAGCTTTCAACCACTAAAGAATTTTTGATGGCCGCGCCACCTTCACAATTAAGAAGATCAAACTTCTCAATTATTACATTATAGGAGGTTGGAAGACCACTTGCACTCAGTGGTCCATCGCACAGTTAATCATTTATATTCACCACCACTGAGGTGGTGCACGGCGGTTTCAGCCATCTCTCCTTTTACGGAAAATGTATTGAGCACCGAATATCCTTTGTTACTGTTATACAGTCTGATGTGACCCATCACAGAAAAGAATTACTAGATCATATGGCGAAAATCAGAACAAATTCATAATTCATCAACTTCCAACGACGGTGAAGTGGGTGTGGCTTGATGTATTCTCTTCAAGCATAAAAGTTTTGCAGGAATATGCCCTCAATTCTTGATAGGCCATGATCAACGATGTATGTTGACTGCCATTATGGCATTTGATCAGCTATAACTGCGAGTAGAAGTACGTAAACCTTATATGCACGTTCATACCACTTTCTTCTAACATAAGCTCTAGGCGTTTAACATTCAAAGAAACCAGAAAATTCTTGGAAAGCAATTAAACCATTCTGTTGCCTTAACAAACTCCGGAGACAAATCCTGGACCTACAATTAAAGTGCTTTGAAAATCCTAGAAAGTTCATATATAAAGCCCGATTCTAAGGCGCCCAAGAAAAGCTCGTTGTTCCAAATGAACAACCATGTCCAACACAAAACCAACAAAAAACGATATAGATGAAAGTCAACAAAGTGAAGCTCATATCAATCATTTTTCTTTGTCCTCATTTATAAACAAACATGAAACGCCAGTCAAGCTACTACATTGACAATTATAGATCAAGGCCATATATAGGCCATTGACACAAATTGACGACTTCTACCAAAAAGACATATTTAAACATCTCCGATGACACCAAAATCGTAGTTGAACCGGATATTAATGTTAGTGTTCACATTTTAGCCACTACACTACTACTCGTCTATGCTTAAAATGTTCTCTAATAAATCTTTCTGCATGGGATGGGTACTTATCTCGAATATACGCTTGCAGACACTTGTGGTATGAGAAATCTATCCATCCACCATCAGTCCTCACGACAAAGAGACACCTTGAGGATCTAAATTGTGAATGCCGATCAACCTTCAAGGAAGGAAATTAAGCACATTATTAGTTTGTTCTGAAAAGCCAATACAAATTTATGCAACAAACATCACAGGAGATATAGCAATCTAATTGAAGGCAATACTCTGCTACCTCAGTTGCATCCAACCACAACAGCTACTATACAATAAAACACTATTAAATTCCATCAGCAATTAATAATGGCAAGTTAGCAGGCACATTAAAAGAAGGACAAAGCAGATTTTGTCACGTAATAGAGGTAACCAGTCAAAAGGTTGTCTGTTAATATGAGCCAACAATAGCATAAAAACACAAATAGACACATACTTCCATGGATCTGTTGGAAGCCATTAACATTTAACTGCAAAATAATAACGAAAAGAGGAACTTCATCTATAAGCAAATACCAAATCCTGAGAAAAACAAACAGACTAACTAATTTTTGTTAGGACACAGAATGACTGTTGATTGGACAGAGACCAAAGGACATCCACTCAAGCTGAAAAGACAAGGGATCCTGGTCAAATGATCAAAGCGTGGCAAAGTTTGAGGAACCTAATTTGTATTGTTTTAGTCAAATGTTTATTGCTTAAAAACAACACTACCAGAAGAACAATCTAATTCATATGTAATCTTAAGGCTACTTCAAACTTTACATAGGTTAGCCCAACATTATCAAGCCCATTTTAAAGGACCATAAGTCCACAGCTGTAAGTTATAACTGTAATTAGAAAATTTTTTTCCCTATTCTGAGATTGCTTCTTCAGGCAAAACGGAGACAGAGAATAATTATGTAATGCCTAGAAATGGTGCAAGATATTAATAGGGCAGAGTGTTAATATATAAAATAATCTCACACCACTAAACCAAGTGTTTGCCTCAAGAACCCACGTAAGCTTCTTTGAAATGGAACAACAATAATTTGCATACACTTCTATGTATATGTGCATAATCTCTGACACCATTTTGTTTTTTTTCTTCGGCTTTAGCCTCTTAACATTTGTTAACAAGAAACACAACTTTTCCAGATAGTGTAACAAAAATCTGTCCTCAGCATGCATCAATGTAACAAGAAATCTTTGTCCATGATTCTTAAAAGTATATGATCATCCAGGCATGATTAAATGATTATTTGTACAGCTGTCCTTACTCCCCAGAAATTGATGCCACCATTGCAGACAACCAAAAGAAAAGAAAAATCTATTACACTTCTCACTTGAGCTACAATTATGTAATAGGCAGTCAAAGCAAATCCCAAATGAATACAATCCATACGTGCAAATAATACACAATGTATCTATTCATAGGTCAAAGAACAAGGAGGCCTAAAAGACATGTTTCTCAAACCCAACTTTGAAAAAACTGGAGATCATATCAGTTGGAAGCAAGCAATAAAACATATTGAATTACTCCACTTCAAAATTCAATTAATGCAGAGCAATACCAGCACCAAAACATGGTAGAACCCAGTCCATTACGTGAAAAGTCAAGTTCTCCGCATACATCACACAACTTGAAGGATATTGCACCAATTATAGAAAGATATAAGTCAAACAAGATCATTAATGGATCATTGAGCCTGAAAGTAGAAAATAATGGTTAAGCCAGAAGGGACAGAAAGACCCTTTTTTGGCAAAAAAATTAGTCATCCAAGTAAATTCATAACAAATGTGTAATGAAACCCAGACTCTTTGTAGTAGAATATGAAACAATCATCTTCGACATTTTAAATTTATAGAGATATTCTTCACAAATGAAGCTTCTAAATTTGTCCAACAAAGCTGACTAACTGTGAAATGGGTGTAAGTACACACGTTTGATTCTACAGCAACTCAACAAAAACACTTAAAACCCCAAAAAAACATGCCAACAGAAACTCACCATAATAGAATCAAGTCCACATCCAATTTTATCTTGAAAATTTGGATGATGTGAAAGAAGCTTCTCTACCACGGCTTTCTCGTCTTCAACAGTTAAACGCTCCCCATCCATATACCTAACAGCAGGAAAAATAAAAGGAAGGAAGAATCAAAAGATGAAGTTGACTAATAATTAACATTGTAGCACAGCAAAGACCGATTGACACAACTTATTATCTGCTACATCCAAAAAGCATTTTGAAGTTACTTGATTTTCTATCACAGGTCTATGATCAAAACTTAATGGTAAACCAATCATCAACAGATGTAGTTAATCCACTATTCTGGATAATTTTATCCACAAGTACCCAAAAGATGGTTAACATAGATTTAAGATAACACATTTTCCTTTCTTAAGAGTCAGCAACACATGAAGTTTCAACTTGAAGTAGTTTAGAGAGTTCCATTGTTTCTTATTAACTTGGTTTCCCCTTTGTCATAAGATGTGCAAAAATATCTGCATCTCCAGCCTCACTATTCACGTCTTGCAATTTGATAAGATACCTACACACACAGAGTTTTTCTATTTCTAGTTTTAATAAAGAAAGAACTCTTTTGTTTCTTTTATGTGGTTCTCTCTCTCTTACTAATTTGTTTAAAGAGTGTGACTCCATGTATCCCCTATTTCTATGTTTTATGTTTAATATTTACATGAGCCATTAAGAATCATCGAAATTCATAGATACAAAATTGGATACAATGCCTGTATAGCCAACCAATACCACATCCCATTCCGCTTTCCACTTCTTCCGTCCTTTCTAAGAGAAGATAATGCGGGATAATTATAGCAAGTTAGTGTGGTTTTTGAAGGGCCATGCAAGATTCTGAAGCAACATAAAAGTGCTCCTTTATTACTACCAGTGGATCCACATCCCAACCACAAAAACTTCTTTAAAATATGGTTGACATGTATAATTTTCACAGAAGCAGTGACGATAAAAACATTACTTTAAAATCATAAGTTACCAGATTCAAACAAAAATTTGATGGCAGAAAAGATTTTAACCCACAAGATTAAGAAAAAGTTCTTATAGTAATGGAAAAAAGAGAAACAACCATAGGACCATGCCAAGCTTGATCACGTAGAAGGTAAAAGTGTAGATGCCATTCCTCTCATATCAACTCTGAAATTCCTTACTAACAGAAATCCCTCAAATTAAAGCACAACGACTTATCTTCTCCAGACTTGCAAACGAGTTTATGATGCAATTCTAACCCGTGGGCCTTAGGAAAAAATATCAGAAAATTTGAAACCACTCGTCAGTAAAAATGAACTAAATCAACAATTTTCCTAATCAACCATTTGCCTCATCATAAACAACATAACTAACATATTTCAGTCATCATGACCAAAATCTGACATTTGTTACGAATTCAAGTTACAATACTAACATGGACATGCTACTACACTCCACTTTGGGTCTTTAGAATGCAAGTTGTTTTTACTAAAGTGTAATACTAATTCAAACATAATTTTCCCACCAAAATGAAATTATTTTACTAGTAAACATCCAAATGTCCAAAGTAAATGGAGCCTAAAATTAAAAGGAAAGGGCAAGGAGAGTAACCTGCTAGAATGAAGAATCTCTTTAGTAAGGGAAATGATAGGCTCGACGTCTCGAAGAATCTTTTCCTTCCATTTCCTATAATCAGGGTCATCCAACCCATGGTACTTGGGCGGCTCTCTCACGCTCAGAAGCGTACTACTCTTCTCCGCAGCGGATACCTCTTCGTCATGCCCAGCAGAGTCTGCGGCGGCGCACCAAGGACGCCGAGGAGCCAAGAAGAGTCCGGCGGTGAGACTGTTGTATTGTTGCAGTCGCTGCCGTAGCAGCGGTAAGCCTTTAACAAGCAGAGGAGCGGCCATGAGAACCAAAAAAGGACAGGAGGCGCTTCATTGGTCACCTTTGGGAAGGGAAATAAGGGATTGATCTGCAACGACGTCGTCTTTAGGGGAGTGAGCCAGATGGGATGGGACCGACTTAACAGTGGTGTGGGAAAGCTAATGGCAAGCAAGCCCAGCCCAACCATTACTTCAAGCACTGGTCAACTAAGGCTATATTTAGAAGAGTGTTGAGATTAGTTCCTATGAGATTAAAATATTAATATATATATATATATATGATATTAGAATTATGACGATGAAAATAAGACTAACGATAAAAAAATATATGTTTAGCAAAATAACAGTGGCGATAAGGTAAGAATGAAAAATATCCATTGCATATATAATTGAAGAGATATATTTAAAAAAAAAAAAAAACTAAAGACAATACAAGAAGAAGAAAAAAAAAGAAAGAGGCCGTTTGACTCACTAAAGCATTTTGCTCCAATTAGGGCTGTAGACGAACCAAGCTCAAACATGAACAAGACGTGTTCGTTTACTTTTTGTCTGTTTGAGCTTGGTCTATGTTTGTTAAGAATTTTTAAAGTTTGTTTTGACTCGTGTTCGTTTATTAATGAGATGTTTGTATTCGTTTATATTCAACTCGGTTAAACAAGTTTGTTCATGAACAATAAATGAACATGTTCAGAAACACTGAATGAACATGTTTATGAACAAACATTAATTTATTTATTATTAGAAAATGCTTTTTTATATAATTATATTTATCATTTTCTAATTATAAATTTTCTTTTAAAGATTTATATTTGATTATTTATTTGTTTATGTAAGTTAAAATTTAAAATGTAAATGACAAATAAAAAAAGGAAATAAAAGAAAATAAAAATTATTAAACATAAAAATATAATTACTTATTATCTTAATCTTAACAAACATAAATGAACACTAAACGAGTTTGTTCATGAACATAAATAAACGAATATATCTTGTTTTAAGCTCGGTTTGTTTATTAAACGAACACCAAAATCTTATTCAGACTCGTTCGTTTACCGTACTGAACGAACACAAATGAGCCTGAATCGAACTCAAACACGAGCTGTTCGCCAATGAGAAATTCTCCTATTGGGACTTGCCATGTCAACAAGTCCCATCTCACCCCTCATAGCCTTAAACGCGCCAAAACGGCGCACCAAAGATAACCTCAATTGTTGATGCAATTTTTTTTATAGCTAGTTTAAATATGTTCTTACTAAATATAGGAGCGCATATACTTGCATGTTTCTGTTGCATCTAAATTCGTTTATTAAAAGTGAGTAATCGTGGTTCATGGTTCAATTCTTGATGGTTGATTACCAAATATAGCAAGGCATACCGCATACGGTTCATGTCATTGAAAAATTTCACCCTTGTAGATCTAAGATATTAATCATGTAATTATTGTTATTACTTCTATAAAATATAAACTTTCATTATTATATCGAACCCAGATTAGTCAAAGCGAAACTCTAGATACCGGGTGAAAAATCAAAAAAAAAATCTTATATAATTTGTAAGTTAGAAAGGGATATTCTCCGTCTTTTTGCTCCCAAATCATGCTGTGGTGGTCTGCTATAAGTGTAGATTTCATGATGGATCCTACATTTATAAGTGGTGGATCAATCACGAAACGGATCACATCAGATATAAACCCTTCTTTAAAATGATACACATAGATTCGTGTACAACGCCTGAAGGAGAATTGTTTACGGTCCAAGAAAAGCAAGATAATCCTGGGAAGGAACCATCCCCAGTGCCCGACCTCACCCCCTTCAACTTTATCCTCGGAATCATCTCTAATTCGATTCTGATTTTTCATTTGAAGTGCTTTGAAAATCCTAGAAAGTTCATATATAAAGCCTGATCATAAGGCTCTCAAGAGAGGCTCGTTGTTACCAATGACCAACCAGAAAGGATATTGTTGCACCAAATATCTCCCTAGGCCAAGCGGTCAGGCCGATGAGCTGGTTGCTGAGTGTGCCAGTTGCTTTTGTAACGAAAAACAACAAAAGTTAGAAATAATGCAGGTTCTTGTTCAAAGTCACAGTCGGACTGTTTAAATCATTGAACAAAAGGGAATTTCTTTAATAAACTGAATGAGAATATTGCCCGATTGGGTGTTTACAATGAACTGATAAAGAAAAAGATGGCCGATGGAAGGCTAAACAGACGCTTAAAACACTTAATAATTGGGGAAAGCCAAGGATTGACTGGAAGCAAAAAAGACTTTGAACTAAACAGATCTTGAGAAGGGTCTCTGGTTGATAAAGTAAAGAAAGGAAATCGGAGCAAGTTTGAGCAGAGTGCAGTCTTCGAGTGTTGAAGAGGTTTCTGTGGATGATTGTTCGTGTCTTCAGTCATTCTAGAATGAGGTTTATATAGCCTTCACAGCTCCCAATCAACTCTTCTGAATCAACTCATTTTGATTTTCAAATCTAAGTCTTTAAGACTGAATCCCTTTGATTTCGCTTGGCTTTGAATTGGTCTTTCCAATCTTTCAAGATTGGTGCGGCCTTAATTTGGATTTAGGCCGCTGACCTTAAACCCATCCTGCTAATCCGATTTGTAGGCCGATCAACCTAAATTATTTCTTTTTCCTGAAAATCTGATATTTCGGACCTTGAATCATGCTGTCTTGAATTCCAAATATCTCCAATTAAAACATGAGGCGAGTTTCCTGGCTGATCATTCACGCGCTCTTCTTCCTCCATGATTATCGTGGTTATTAATTTCCCAATTAAAACCTGCCGATTCTTGTTGCCGGGCCGATTTCCCTCAAATGTTTCTCCCTCGAGCAAAAAGCCCTATTGCCTCCTCTTCAATCCATTGGTCCATTGGTGTACTTATTTCTTTCTTAGGCCCATTAGCCCAATTTTGCAAATTAAGGTACAAACATTGCCCCCCCAAGTGTGAAAATTTGTGTAAAATTTAAACACTTGTTCTTTGATTAATTAATTTCATACCTTGTGACTGTTGATCAACAACTCTTTTCTTCATTTAATTCTTTGGACGTTTGCCACCTATAACAACACATATTTTCAATCTTGGAAAGGCACGTCTTCATAAGGGAGTCAATCGGCCCGACTTCTCACCCCTTTATAAACCCTTTGGCGGCCTTTCCTGCTTTACCAAATTCAAAAACGAAATCCCTAAGTTTTGCAAAGCTTCTTCCTTTGTCCAATTTCTCTGTCCGAAAATTCCCAACACTCTCATTCACAAATCTTTCCTTCTTGTGTCTTCATCAATGGCTTCTGTTGATTCTAAAAACTTCAACCTTACCGACCTTCAGAAAATCCTCCATGAAATCCCCGACGTTTTTGTCAAGAACCCAAGCACAAACCCTCCTCGCATCGGTCACACCTTCAACGCCGATCCTCCAGAGGTTCTTAGGCCGATCTTCCCTCATCATACTCCTCTCCCCTTCGAAGCCGAGTCTTTCGATTGGAGCAAGTGGCTCTCCGGCAAAGCCCCTTCAACATGGCCGACCGAACTCAAGGGTTGGAGAGAATGGGTTGATCGTTTAAGGCCCGTTTATGCTTCGGTATGGAAACTGACCGGCATCTACTCCTTTATTGAACTGACTACCAGGCCGCTCCCTTATGATAAAGCGGTCTTGCCTGCCCTCATGGCCTTTTGGAATCCCTGCTACAACTTCTTCAATCTCCCTCACAGGCCGATGTCTATAACTCTCTTGGATATTGCTGCCATTACTGGTCTCCCCATGGAAGGCGATTTGATCTCACCGGTCACCAATTTCAAGAAGATTGGTGACTATACCAGGCCGCATCATAACACATTCGGCCAATATGCTGAGATTGAAGGCAGACCGACCGGCTCCACCCCTCCTCAAGTGAAGGAACACATCACATTCCTCTTGTGCCTCATTTGTCGCTACATGGTCTGTACCGGCAGCAAAACTTGTACTCAAGAGTATGTTCCTTTGGCCAGGGCGTTGGCGGCTCAACAAGAGCTGGCTCTGTGTCAATTCCTCCTCGGAGCCATCTACAGGGGGCTTCGTTCCGTAACCCTCTCGAACCCCCTCGGTAGTCCCAGCGGGCCAGTTTGGATCGTTCAACTTTGGGCATACTTCTATTTTCCCAAAGTGTCACCAGTACCATTTCCCATTGCTCGTCCTACACTCTACCTTGGGGAGGTTTTGTCTGGCTGTGACCCCAGTTGCGCCTCCTTTGCCCAAGCTTTCCATTATTTCTTCTCTCTCAAACTCCAGCAACCAGAAGAAGATGGGTCTGAACATGATAGCTTTAACTTCTATCCCCTCCGCCATCGGGAACATGGACCGGCCTGCCCTTTCAAGAATACAACGATTGCGGCCGAGCTGCATGGGCGGAAGCCGTCCAAGGGTGTGACCTCTTCGTGGGGTTGCTCCCTGGTGGTACCAACTCCAAGAGCGGCTTCGAAATATATGCCCCACAATTCTTCAGCAGACAACTTGGTTTCGAACAACGGGTCCCTGCTCCTCCAACATCCTCGATGAATTCTCGTGGCTGCCATCAGATGCTATCCTTCAAGGAAACGGAGATCGAGCAGGCTTACATTGAATTTTCTGCTGCCAGGGAACGAGCAGTCTTTGTCCAAAGCCCGGGACTCAATCGGGCTACTCCGGAGTTCATTCGCTGGTGGGGACAGCACTGGATGTACGTAGTCGGAGAACATCTATCCTTCTTCTATATCAGCAGGATTGGTCCTCCCGTTACTCTCAAGAAAACACTTCCAACACCTAAAAGAAAGGGTAAGGATTTTTCTTCATTTGATTTTCTCTTACTCTAGCTCTGTTGCCCCTTCCTCACTGCTTTGCTCTTATTCCAGTCCGGTCCTCCTCGAAGAAACATTCCACTTCTATCTCCTCGGTTGTGGCCGATTTCGCACAATCGGTTATTGCCCAGCCCGCTGGTGGGATCGTTCAAACCACAACAACTAAGCCCACTGCCTCAGGTTCCTCTGGGGACGATGCAATGCCTATCAGCAACTTGGTCCATCGGTCAAAAAAGGTCAAGCTTACCGAACCAAGTACCATTCAAACCGATCCTACGCCAACGGTGTTTCAAGAGGAAGTTCAAGAGAATGTGCTGCCCGAGGACCGAGCCGAGGTTATCGTGAGTCAAGAGGAAGTTCATCTCCAAGTTGTGCCTTTGCAACCATCCGAGGAGGCCCAAGAGGAAAGGGTTGAGGCAGAGGTAGAGTTCGAAGCTTTTCCAAGCAATCTGCAGCCCAAGGTACATGTGCTCGATTCTTCTTCTTCTTCCTCTGACCCAGAAGCAGAGGATTCCTTCCAAAACATCCAACGTCGAGTGGCCTCCCACCTGAACCCTTTGAATATCCAACCAATTTCCACCATCCCTGGTGACCAAGCCGAGCCTAATTTTTCCTTTGGTCTTGATCTTTCTCAGGTCACCAGGGATGGATCGCCGGTTCAACAAACTTTCCATCGGCCAGATTCCCCAGCAACTGCTCCGATCCCTCATGCTACCCCTGTTGAATCTTCTCCTCAGGTAATTCTTCCCCTACCCAATGTTTGAATTGTTGCCTTTTCTACCTGATTTACTTATAGTCCTCCAAATAGGAACCTGCTCAATTGGCTGACAAAATTCTTGATGTGGCTTTGAAGATCGCTGCTGCTGTTGAGGTTCCATCTCCAACTTCTTCTTCCCCTCAGGCCGATGCATCAGCCAGCTTGGAGTCGATTACTGAGAGCTCTGCGGGTCAAGTAAGTTGTCTTCTTTTGGTGCTCCCTTACTCTCTAGACGGAATCTTCCACTAATGCTTTCTCTCTTCTTAGGAAAATCTCCCTGAAGCTGCTCCTACTGCTCCGACCCCTAAAGTCAGCCCTTTCGCTGCCTTTGGACAAGTTTCAGTCATCGGCCAAGGAGCAGCTGTCGGCCAAACCCTACCTGGACCTTTACCTGAAGGAGTCCAAACTCCAGCAGCCAAGGTTCCTGTTTCAGTCACAATTCCTCCATCTTCCCAGGTAATTTCCCTTACTTTTCATACCTGTTATCAGTTTTATCTCCTCTTCTGACCGTATACTCTATCACCTGCAGGGTCCTAGTTCTTCAATCTCTCCTATGAAATCACATCTGGCCAAGGTAGCCGACAAGATTGCGGCCCTTGACCCTACTATTCCTCCGGTTCTAACTCCCTCTTCAGATGAGCTGGCGGCGGCCAAGGAAACCCTGAGGGAGTTCCTGACCGATTATTACGGAGCCATGGAGTGGCCAGACATGGAGCCAATCTTCCAAGCAACTCAGGTTTGGAGCTATTCTCCCGAGGTGAAGGAAGACTCTAGCTTCCTGTGGTCCAACTTCAGGCCTTTGTACGAGAACGCTCGTAAGAAATATGAGACTTTGGAGGCCAGCGACCGAGCTTTAAATGATAACATTGTGAGTTTCGAGGCTTCGCAGAAAAAGCTTTATGAAGATAGCGCTGCTCTGCAAACTTCTGCTTATGAATCGGACATGCGCTGGCAGCAAGTTGCTCAGGCAAACGCTCATATCTCCCTGCTCAAAGCTCAACTGGCAGAATGGGAGGAGAAAAGGAACGCTCTGAAGGTCGAAGCCGAGGTTACTGATCAGAGCAAACTAAGCCAACTTCAGGACCTGGAGAATCGGACTAAACATCTTCAGGCTCAAAGGCCGGAGGTTGATGCTTGGAGACGTCAACTTCTTCTTAATAGGCAAGAGAAAGATAACAATCGGGCTGGTTTTGATAATTGGGGTCCTGAACTGTTCCCTGAGGAGCATTGATATGTAAATACTATAAAATGAATAAAAACAATTCTTTTATTTGATATCCAATACTCCTCTCAAATCTCTATTGTCATAGGATAATATTTCTTCAAATATTTGCCATTTATGAACCTTGGGTGCTGCTCCCCTTCGAGGTTTTCCAACCAGTATGCTCCACCTTTAAGTATTTTCCTTATTCGGAATGGCCCCTCCCAATTGGGCGACCATTTCCCGTACTTTGGATCTTTCTTTCCAATAGGCAGGATCACCTTCCACACCAAATCCCCTTCAGCAAAGCTCTTTGCCCGAACCTTCTTGTTGTAGATTCGTTCTGACTTCTTCTTCTGCGCTTGTAAATGATCGAGAGCGGTCAACCTCTTCTCGTCCGAATCTTCCAGTTCTATCATCATGGCTTGACTATACTCTTCCCAAGTGAGATGATTTTGGAAAGCGATCCTAGCCGATCGGGCTAAAATCTCCATAGGAATCATTGCGTCGTGACCATATGTTAACAGGAAAGGACTAACTCCAGTACTTGACCGCTGAGACATCCTATATGCCCATAACGCTTCTGGCAAAAGTCGATCCCACTTTCTCGGGTTATCATCGACCAACTTTTCCATCAGGGTCAGGATGACTTTGTTAGATGCTTCGGCTTGGCCGTTGGCTTGTGCATAGTGAGGAGTCGACTGGATAAGCTTGAACCCCATCTCATCTGCCAAGGTTCGAGTTTGCTGTCCGACGAACATGGTCCCTTAGTCGGTCGTGATAGTTTCTGGAATTCCAAATCGATAAAGGATGTGTTCTTTGATGAATTTGACCACATCTGCCTGCTCGATCCTTTTCAAAGGCATTGCTTCCACCCACTTGGTAAAATAATCGGTTGCTATGATCATGAAGGAATGCCCCTCATGAGTCGGCGGATATATTTTCCCAACTAGATCAATCGCCCATCCTCGGAAAGGCCAAGGCTTGACGATTGAATGAAGCTCTGTAGCGGGCAATCTTTGGACTGGACCATGAATCTGGCACGCCCTACAGCTCTTCGCATAGCTGATGCAATCCTTCATGACCGTCGGCCAGTAAAAACCATGGCGTCTAATTAACCATCTCATCTTTCTTCCAGCCTGATGAGCCCCACATAGCCCATCGTGCACCTCGCTGACTATCTTATATGACTCTTCCGGTCCAAGGCATCTCAACAAGATCCCATCAACTCCTTTCCTATACAAATCCCCGTCAAGCAGAACATAGTGAATTGACAAGGTTCTAATCCTTCTATCTGCCCGACCGCCTGGATGACTTAGATAGTGTATAAAAGGGAGTCTCCAATCGGTCTGGGTGACTGGAATGGTATTGATCTCGAAGACGTTGGCCCTTTGTAAAACTGAAGGCATGGTCCGTCGTTCTACCATTACTACCTTCTGAGCGAGATCTTGAAGGAATGAAATCCCTGAAGCAAATTGAGCGGCCACATTGGTCGTCTCATTCATCTCCCTTGGGATATGCTCAACCGTGACTTCACCGAATTCGCTAATGAGCTGTATGGCCAGGGCGAAGTATGATCTCAATTGAGGACTCGAGCATTTGAATTCACCAGACAACTGGCTAATCACCAGCTGAGAATCTCCTCGAATATGAATTGTAGAAGCCTGGAGATTTCCGAGTAGCTCCAGGCCGATGATGAGTGCCTCGTACTCAGCTTGATTATTGGTGCATTCGAAGTCCAGATGGAGTGACCACATGGTCTGTTGGCCTTTCGGGGAGATGATAACCACACCCGCTCCAGCAGACTGTTCTGTACTCGAGCCATCAAATTCGAGTATCCATGGTGATAAGGAGATGGATAAAACCTCCAGATCATTTTCTTCATTCTGCCCGACCTCTAAGCATGGAAGATCGGCCAGGAAATCTGCCAATACTTGCCCCTTGACCGCTTTTTGAGGAATGTAGACCAGATCAAATTCGGACAAAGCTAGGCACCATTTCCCTAATCGGCCCTTTAAGATCGGCCTGGCTAGCATATACTTTACTATGTTAGTTTTTGCAATGACGAACACACAGAAGTAAAGCATATAATGCCTTAATTTTACTGCTGTAAAATACAGGGACAAACAAAGTTTTTCAATCGGGCTATATTTCTCTTCGCAATTCGTCAAAGCCCGACTAAGATAACACACCGCTTGTTCTTTCCCTTTTTCATTCTTCTGGGCCAGCAGGCACCCTATCGAATAGTGCGCAGCCGATATATACAAGTACAAAGGTTTGCCCTTTTCGGGTGGAATTAAGACTGGTGGGTTTGCCAAATAGCTCTTGAGTTTGTCAAAAGCTTCCTGATGCTCTTGGTTCCATGTAAAGTTTTCTTCAACCTTCAATCTCAACAGTGGCGAAAACGCTCTGGTTTTGCCAGCAATGTTAGATATGAACCTCCGGAGAAAATTGACCTGCCCGAGGAACCTTTGCAGCCCCTTTTTGGTAGTTGGGGGTTGAGCGCTCATGATGGCCTTGGCTTTGTTCCGATCGACCTCAATTCCTCTTTGATGGACAAGGAACCCAAGGAAGTTGCCCGCTGTGACCCCGAAAGCACACTTCAATGGATTCATCTTTAGACCGTGCTGCCTCATCCTCTCGAAAGATCTCCTTAGGTGGCCAAGATGGTCTTCCTGTGACTGGGATTTTATTACCACGTCATCGATGTAGACTTCCATGAATTTCCCGATCATGTCATGGAAGATGGCGTTCATGGCCCTTTGATATGTCGCCCCAGCATTTTTTAACCCGAATGCCATGACCACGAACTCGAAAGTCCCGAGAGCTCCAGGGCATCTGAATGCCGTCTTTGGGATATCTTCCTCGAATATGAAGATCTGATTGTACCCACTGTGGCCGTCCACGAAGGACATGACTCTGTGCTTGGATGCACCGTCCACTAATAAATCGGCCACTGGCATCGGGTATTCGTCTTTGGGAGTAGCAGCATTCAAATTTCTGAAGTCGGTGCAGACCCTTATCTTGCCGTTCTTCTTCACCACGGGGACCACATTGGACAACCATTCCACATATCGGGCTGGTCGTATGAATCCCGCTTTTAGCATTCTCTCAATTTCCTCCTTGATCTTTAACACCACCTCGTTGGACATCCTCCTCGGGGGTTGCTGGTATGGCCGTCGGTCTGGCAGAATTGGCAGTCTGTGCTCAACAAATTCTCGGCTAAGACCAGGCATCTCCGAGTATTCCCATGCGAAGCAATCTCGGTATTCCTTCAGGATTTTGATGATATCTGCCTGATCTTCTTTACTCATGAGAGCGCTGATAAAAGTTGGCCGATGCTCTCCATTTTCCCCCAAGTCGACTTCTATCAAAGGGTCTTGAACTTCTGCCCTTGAATCTTCCAGCTTGGTTGGAGCCTCTTCTAACTCCTCAATCGTTATCTCATCAGGAGGGGCTACTTCCTGGTCGGGGCTGGGCTCCTCTGATGGTGCCCCATGGTGAACCCTTTCTTCGATCTGATATGTTGAGAACTTCTTCAGAGCGGCCTCCGTCGCGATTCTCTTCTTTTCTTGGTCACTAATCATGGAATTTCTTCGATGATCGGACCAGAATCTGTTGGCCTGAATGGAATGATGGCATTCGGCCTAAGCAGATTTTCGAATTTCTCGCTCACACGTGCTGCCTGTGGCTGAGCAGCCATCAAGACTGGGCGAGGTCGTCCCAACTTATCTTGCCCGAGGAACCTGATTGTCCCTACGGTCTCATCATAATATCGGGCTTCCACAGCATTGGACTCCACCTGAAATGGCTTCTGATATGCCTGGACGATTTCAACTTTATTTCCATCCCAAAAGATTAGGCATTGATGCAAGGACGATGGCACGCACATATTGGAATGAATCCAATCGCGGCCTAGCAAAGCACTGTATGTTGAAGTTGATTCCACGACAAACAGCGCGACCAACATGGTCTTGGATCCTACCATTACCTCCACGGGTAGAATCCCCTTGGTCTGGTTGACTGTGCCGGCAAAATCACTCACGGTTACATCAGTCTTGATCAGGTCACTGGCTGACTTGCCCAACCTTCTGAGTGACCGATATGGCAGTATGTTTACTGCTGCCCCATTGTCTACCAGCACCCGGTTTACATTGACCCCATCGAAATGAGCCTGGATATACAAAAGCTTGATATGATAAGCTGCCCTCTCTTCAGGCTTCTCGAATATGATTCTCTCAAGCCGATCGGATTTTTCCTCCTCAGGAGTTGGTAGTTCGATCACATCTTCTACAAAATCTACCAGAACAGGATCTCCAGATTCTTCCTCTGGTCTGGCTGCTGCAAAAATCCTGGGCAATGTCAGGGTACAGGAATGTAAGTTTACCGTAAACTGCCCGAACTGAATAGAACCGTCTGATTCGAGAAAGTCATCGGCCTCCATAGTCTCATCATCTTTTCTTGGCTCAGGTAAAACTTCTTTCTTCCTGGCCTCCTCCTTTTCTGCCCGCTCGAGCTTCTTCTGCCGGATCAAATAGGTAGCCTCCTTTGGGTCGTGACCTTGGGCTATTAGATGAGCCTCGGTCATCCAATCCTCCACTTTGAACAGCTGGCGCCGTACTCCACCAACTTGTTTTCCTTCACGCTCTCTGACCTTCTTCTCGGCATGTTCGAGTTTCTTCTGCCTGATCAGATAAGCTGCTCTATGAGGCTCCATGCCTCGAGTCACGAGCTCGGCCTTCGTCATCCAATGTTCCACCTAGAACAGTTCATTCTTCAGTTTCTCTTCAAACCTCCGATTCTCCTGATCTCTCTTCTTCAAAAGTTGTTGCGCCCTCTCAAAACTGACCCCTCGGACTGTTAAGTCAAAGGTTTCAGTATCATCCATGATCTCATAGGGTGTAAAATTCACGCTACCACCGGGCCCAAAATCTTCAGCTTGTAGGTTGATCAATCTGCCTCCGGACTGCTCCGGGTTATGTCTTCTCAGCTCGGTTGCTCGCTGTCGGAGCATCCTTCTTCTTACTGTCCTCCGGTTCCTTTTCTCAGGAAACTTGGGGTGCTCAACCCGTTGCCAGCGGTCAACCTTAGCATTGCTAGGAGGTCTGACTGTCCTAGACCGCTTAGGACTTGTTCTGAAGTTCTGACCAACTTCTTCGATCGGCAAACGCCCCTGTTCTTGTCGGGCTCGGTAGGCTGCCTTCTTGAATTCCAACCACGGACGGATCTCCCCATCCATGAACCCGTATCTTTCGTCCCTGACTCGGCCAGTGTGACTCAGACACGTCAGATTAGCCGATACCATATTCACGGTTGCGGGGAATGGGTTCGTATCAACCTCCATTTCTTTCTTCTCGACCTCAGGAAAACGAAGCACCCCTCGGTCAATCTTCTCCTGTAAGGCATTCCTGAAGACCAGACAGTTATTGGTCGAGTGTCTCCAGGAATCGTGGTACTTGCAATAATCCTTACCCTTCAATTCATTTGGGCTAGGAAGTCTGTGACCAGGAGGAAGTCTGATCTGACCCGCTTTCTGGAGGAAGTCAAAAATCTCTGAGGCTTTCCTCACATCGAACGTGTATGTCCGATTGTTCTCGTGTGGGAACTTCCTGGTCGAGCTTTCGGCTTGTTTATGGAAGTTGGCTTGGACTGTTTCTTGGTTGACAGGATGAGCTAAACCGGCTTTCGACAGCATCGGGCACTCCACTGGCCGACTCACCAATAATTCAGCGATGCCTAACTCAAAGTTCGGTTCCTGGTAATAAGTTCCATAAGAAGAACTCCTCCGGTCGGCTTCTTCCTTGAGTAAGCCTTCATATCGGGCAACCTTGGTGGACATTTCATAGAAATCCCGAAATTCCATACCTTCGAACTTCTTCCTCAGCTCGATATCCAGTTCGTTTTGAGCCAAGCGGACAAATTCTTCCTCGGGGAGAGCTACCCGGCATTTGTTCCTGGCCCTCTTGAATCGTGCCAAGTAATCTTCGGCAGTCTCTCCTCCTTTCTGGGACATTCTGGACAAGTCCGCCATGGAGACCTCTGGTTCCAGCCTGTAGAACTATGTGTGGAATATCCTCTCCATCTCGCCCCAAGTCCGGACTGAGTCAGCCTGCAGCCCGATATACCACGTGAAGGCGTGTCCCGTCAGAGAGTTTGGGAACAACCTCAGCTTAAGGAAGCCGTTGGAAGCCGCCTCACCACATTGGATCGAGAACCTCCCAACGTGTTCCACTGTTGATTGATCTGATTCTCCAGAAAATAGTGAGAACTCCGGGACCTTGTAATATCTCGGATATGGGTACAAGCGATCAACCCATTCTGGATAGGGCTTTTGGAATATTGGCCGACTCGCCCTCCTCATTGCTGGTCCCAAGACATCCTGGATGATGTCTACAATCTGTCCTCGATCAAGGCCGGCTACTGGTTCTTGACGGACTGGTGCGGGTTCTTGGCCGACTGCGGGGCGATTAGCCCGGTGGCCATTTCCATTACCATTCCCTCCATGGTTCCCGTTACCATTGCCATTACCCTGGCCATTTCCATTACGGACCTGCGGAGGTACATATCTTTCCGGCCTAGCAACCGGGTTATCTTGCACCTGGGGTGGCTAATCATGATTGTCAGCCACTTCCTCTCCCAGATTCTGATTATTCTGACCTACTTGGACGACTACCTGGGGTGCGGCAACCCCATTGTTCTGTCCGACTAGAGGATTCTGCCCCCCGAGTCTTTCTAGCATTGCGGTCATCGTGACCTGCATTTGTGCAAGCTGTATGCCGAGCTGGCCGATTTCTTGGCCAATCTCTCGACCAACCTGCCTGCCCACCTGTTGACCGATGGTTTGACCGATGGTTTGACCGACTCCTTGCTGTGGATCGAGCCAACGAGTGAGATTGTCATTCATATTTCTAGTCATTGCCTCCATGGTATCTTGCCAGCTTTGAGAATTCTGGTCCCGTTCGGGACTGCTGGATGAACTCCGGTCGTGGGAGCGAAGTGTCATAGTGTGTTGAGAGCCCTCGGATGTTTTAGCGGTATCCTTTTTCGGAGCCATGTCCATAAAAATTTGTGAGGAACTTAACAAATCAAATAAAAACTTTGGAGCGAAAAGAAACTACCCTTTTGGTCCCACTGGGTGTGCCAAAAAGAGATGTTGCACCAAATATCTCCCTAGGCCAAGCGGTCAGGCCGATGAGCTGGTTGCTGAGTGTGCCAGTTGCTTTTGTAACGAAAAACAACAAAAGTTAGAAATAATGCAGGTTCTTGTTCAAAGTCACAGTCGGACTGTTTAAATCATTGAACAAAAGGGAATTTCTTTAATAAACTGAATGAGAATATTGCCCGATTGGGTGTTTACAATGAACTGATAAAGAAAAAGATGGCCGATGGAAGGCTAAACAGACGCTTAAAACACTTAATAATTGGGGAAAGCCAAGGATTGACTGGAAGCAAAAAAGACTTTGAACTAAACAGATCTTGAGAAGGGTCTCTGGTTGACAAAGTAAAGAAAGAAAATCGGAGCAAGTTTGAGCAGAGTGCAGTCTTCGAGTGTTGAAGAGGTTTCTGTGGATGATTGTTCGTGTCTTCAGTCATTCTAGAATGAGGTTTATATAGCCTTCACAGCTCCCAATCAACTCTTCTGAATCAACTCATTTTGATTTTCAAATCTAAGTCTTTAAGACTGAATCCCTTTGATTTCGCTTGGCTTTGAATTGGTCTTTCCAATCTTTCAAGATTGGTACGGCCTTAATTTGGATTTAGGCCGCTGACCTTAAACCCATCCTGCTAATCCGATTTGTAGGCCGATCAACCTAAATTATTTCTTTTTCCTGAAAATCTGATATTTCGGACCTTGAATCATGCTGTCTTGAATTCCGAATATCTCCAATTAAAACATGAGGCGAGTTTCATGGCTGATCATTCACGCGCTCTTCTTCCTCCATGATTATCGTGGTTATTAATTTCCCAATTAAAACCTGCCGATTCTTGTTGCCGGGCCGATTTCCCTCAAATGTTTCTCCCTCGAGCAAAAAGCCCTATTGCCTCCTCTTCAATCCATTGGTCCACTGGTGTACTTATTTCTTTCTTAGGCCCATTAGCCCAATTTTGCAAATTAAGGTACAAACAGATATAGATGAAGGTAAACAAAGTGAGGTTCATATCAATCATTTTTCTATGTCCTCATTTATACACAAACATGACACGCCAGTTAAGCTAGTACATTGTCAATTACAGATCAAGGCTATATATAGGTGATTGTTACAAATTGACGATTTTTCTACCAAAAAGACATATTTAAACATCTCCGGTGACATCAAAATCATAGTTGAACCGTTATTAATGTTAAAGTGTTTACATTTTAGCCACTACCACGCTTAAAGTGTTCTCTAATAAATCTTTCTGCATGGGATGGGTACTTATCTCGAATGTATGCTCGGAGACACTTTTGGTACGAGAAATCTATCCATACACCATCAGTTCTAACTACAAAGAGACACCTTGAGTGTCTAAACTGTGGATGCCGATCAACCTTCAAGGAAGGAAATTGAAGCACATATTAGTTTGTTCTCAAAAGCCAATACCAATTTATGCCACAAACATCACAGAAGATATAGCAATCCACCATGGAAGGCAATACTGTGCTAACTCAGTTGCATCCAACCACAACAGCTACCATGCAATAAAACACTATTAAATGTCACGAGCAATGAATAGCAAGTTAGCAGGCAGATCAAAAGAAGGACAAAGCAGATTTTGTCACATGATAGAGGTAACCAGTCAAAAAGTTGTCTATTAATTTATGTGCCAACAATTGCTTACAAACACAGATAGACACATACATCCATGGATCTGCTCAAAGCCATTAACAGCACAACAATAAAGAAATGAGGAACTTCAGTTATGAGCAAATACCAAATCCTGAGATAAAGAAGCAGACCAAGTAACTAATTTTGATCAGGACAGACAATGACTGCTGATTGGACAGAGACCAAAGGATATCCACTTAAGCTGAAAAGATCAGGAGTCCTTGTCAAATGTTTTAAGCCTGGTAAAAATTTGAGGAACCTAATTTGTGTTCTTTTAGTCAAATGTTTATTTCTTAAATACAACAGTCTGAGAAGAACAATCTGATTTGCATGTGTTGCTAAGGCCGTTTCAAAATTTACCTCGATTAGCCCAACATTTTCGAGCCCATTTTAAAGGACCATAAGTCCACAGCTGTAAGTTATAATTGGAATTAGAAAGATTTTTTTCCCTACTCTGAAATTGCTTCTTTAGGCAAAATTGAGAGAGAGGATTTATGTAATGCCTAGAAATAGTGCATGATATAAATAGGGGCAGAGTGGTAATATATAAACTAATCTCACACCACTAAACCAAGTGTTTACCTCAAGCCAGAAGGGACAGAAAGACTCTTTTTTCACCATAAAAATTAGTCATCCAAGTAAATTCATAACAAATGCAGGTAATGAAGCCCAGACTTTTTTAATCATCTTCAACATTTTAAGTTTATAGAGATATTCCTCACATATGCAGCTTCAATATTGTCCAACAAAGCAGACTAACTATGAAATGGCTGTAACTGTACCCAGAATACATGTTTGATTCTACAGCAACTCAACAAAAACACTGAGACTCCATAAAAACATGTCAAGAGAAACTCACCATAATAGAATCAAGTCCACATCCAATTTTATCTTCAGAATGCGGATGATGAGAAAGAAGCTTCTCTACTACTGCTGTCTCATCTTCAACAGTTAAACGCTGCCCATCCATATACCTAAAAGTAGGACAAATAAAAGGAACGAAGAATCATAATGATGAAGTAACTAACAATTAACATCCTAAAACATCAAAGTGATTGACTAAAAAAGTTCTTATAGTAATGGGAAAAGAGAAACAGCAATAGGACCATGCCAAGCTTGATCATGCGAAAGGTAAAAGTGTAGCATGCCATTTCTCTCATATCAACTCCAAAATTCCTAACTAATAGAAACCCTTCAACTTAAAGCACAACGACTTATCTTCTCCGGACTCATGCATGAGTTTATGATGCAATCCTAACCTACAGGCCTTTAAAACAGATCAGAACTTAAACTGAAACTACTAGTCAGTAACAGTGACGATTTGCCTCACTATAAAAAACACAAGTAACATATTCCATTCATCACGGTCAAAATCTGACATTCATTACCAATCCAAGTAATAATCTTAACATGAACATGCTACTACACTCCACCTTGGATCTTTAGAAGGCGAATTGCTTTTACTAAAGTGCAACACTAATTCAAGCATAATTGTTCCACCAAAATGAAATTATTCTGCTAGGAAACATCCAAATGTCTTAAGTAAATGGAGCCTAAAACAATTAAAAGGGATAGGGCTAAGAGACTGACCTGCTAGAATGAAGAATCTCTTTAGTAAGCGAAATGATAGACTCGATGTCTCGAAGAATCTCTTCCTCCTTATCCTTCCATTTCCTATAATCACGATCATCCCACCTATGGTACTTCGGCGGCTCCCTCACGCTCAGGACCGTACTACTCTTCTCCGCAGTGGAGACCTCTTCTTCGTGCCCAGCCGGGTTTCCAGCTGCGCACCATAGACGCCGCGGAGCCAAAAAGAGCCCAGCGGTGAGACGGTCGTAGTGTTGCAGTCGCAGCCGTAACAGCGGTAAACCTTCAAGAAGCAGAGGAGCTGCCATGGGAGAAAAACAGAAGCTTGTCAGTTTGAAGTGTGGTTGAGGAGCTGAGGATCACTTGACCGGTCACCTTTTGGAAGGGGTCGACCTGCAACGACGTCGTGTGAAGAGATGTGGGCCAGATAGGACCGACGTAACAGTGAGTTCGGAGATCAGAATGAAATGTTCGGTCGTAAACTAAATTTTTCACGCGTGTGAAATTTATGTAATTGGGTTGGGACTTTGGGCCACGGACGCTAGCCGTGCCGGCCCTTGATCGGGCCACCTTTACCTTGGTCATGTTTTGGGCATGGTGGGTTGAGGTTCTTTCCTAATTGCTTGAAATGGACTTTTTTCAAGTTCTAAAATTGCAAAATGTGTAAACCAATGAGAAGGGTTAGTTAAAGTGGTAAGAGTTTTGATTAGTAGTGTAAGATATTCGGGTTTGAACTCCCACAGATTTTTTTTAATAGATAATCTATAAGTCTAAAAAGTTTCACAAAATTGAAATCCGTAAACCCTCAAAGAGGTTGATAACTTACCCTGACCTTAGAGGTGGAATAACATACCATGCTCCTAAGTTTTTTTTTACCAAAAAACAATTTTTCAAATGTGTAATCAATCATTCTAAAAATAATCCATCTTCAATTATTAGTGATTTAAAAAATAGGATTTGCTAGCTTGTACTTGGACGAACTTAAATACATGTGAACAACTAGCTTTAAATGCTTTGATGTTTCAAAGATATCTTACAATATTTTACATAAAATTGTTTTCTTGACCTATTTAGTTACATTTGTTATTAAAACATAGGAAAATATTATATCTTGTATCCGAACATTTGACTCGTAGTTTAATTCTCTATACAAGCAATATGATTTGAATATCTCTTCCCTAATTGAAAATAAATCACTAACTCAACCATTAGATGTTAATGGGGTGAGATGATGGGTTCAAGGAAATTCATGTTACTTTGACATCATTGTAATGATTAATTCAAACAATGGAATTAGTGTGGGAAAGTTAATGCCAAACCCAACCTATTAAAGCACTTGGAGGGTATTATTAGAGGGTAAGACCTTTTGTTAATATTTGGTGTATTCAATCCCATCAAGACTACCAAACATGTAGTAGTGTGTTTCAAGCTTGGCATTGATGAGATTAAAAATATCTTAATCCTTAATTTTGAATTTGTCAATGTCAACAACCTCAAATTTCATTAATAGCTCAAGTAATAGTCAACTTACTTGTCAATATCATTTTCTTTATGTAGTTAGTTTAAAATTAATCTTCCAAAACATAGGAAGAGATATACTTGCATGTCATAATGCGCCTAAATTTGGTTCTTATATCTAAATTTTTGAGTTATTTTATGTTTAGGGTCTATTTAGTATGAACAAAGAAATGGATACAAAAATTTTATTTAATTTACATGTTACTTTTATAGCTCAAATCATTTGCAAAAAAATTTCTTTAGCTCTTTTTATTCATCTCTACCAAAACGACCCTTACATGTTAATCTTACCCATTATGCTCTCAAAGCTTACGGGTAACCGTGAGAGTGAGACCATTACCTTCACTCCTCAAAATAAATAAAAAAACTTTTGAGATGTTCGATTCTAAAGATAACCTTTGAGATGACAACTTTTCCAAATATTTAGAAAAAGTAAAGCATAACTTTTTTGTTCAGTTTAGGCATTTGGTGATTTGGCAAAAAAAAAAAAGGCATTTCATGATAATAATATTAAAATTTTTTAATATAAATATATTATAATTTCTAACGCATTCAACGGAATAATTTAGAATGAGGTATTATATTAGATTTTGATTAATTTAATGTCAATTTTCATTAAATTAAACAAGAAAGTCTTCTTATATTTTTTCGTTTTTTATTTACAAGATTTGAACTTAATATCTTATTTAATTAAATACTTCCACTTGGTTTAAGGTTAGTATAATAAATATTAAAATTTCATATTAATTGATCTCATCTCAAACAACTCTTTTTGATGAATAATTTATTATATTTTTTTCTGTTCCATTTTATTTGTTTGTTTTTTTTAAAAAAATTTGATTTATTTGTCCTTTATAATAAATAAATAATCAATAAATTCACATTCTTAATTTTATATTTTTTTATTATATCATATTATAATATAAAATAAAATTCAAAAAATACTTATAAACATAAGAAGCAATAAAATAATTCAGCCTAATTTAATTACTTTGTTGGACTTTATGAAAATTAACGGAGTATGACAAAAAAAGAAAAAAAAAAGAAAACGGAGACAACATTGAGGAAGGCAGTACCATATAAACCCTTCTTTAGCACTCATCAGATGATACACACACAGATTCGTGTACAACGCCTAAAAGATAAATCAATTGTTTACAGTCCAAGAAAAGCAAAATAAAGTTAATGCTGGGAAGGGGCCATCCCCTATGCCCGACCTCACCGGATTTAACTTTATTCTAGGAATCATCTCTAATTCGAATTGATTTTTCCATTACTTTGACTTTGACTATATTGACAACGAAATCAAGAGTGGGCGCAAGAAATTTAACACGAGGACGGTTGTAGAGTATAAAGAGGTTAAGAGTAAGACTATTTTGTTCAAAAAAGAAATACGAAAGCAAACAAAGTTGAGAAAAGCCAAATGAAATCCGATTTTGAAGTCCGTCGTCTGGACATTTCCAAGAGGAACAAAACAGAAAGAAGGGCCTGAAACCTGCTCCTAAGTTTAAATCCTTTTTCTTAGTATTCTTTCTACATTTTTTGGTTGCCCAGGATAATAACCCTGTGGCAGTTTTCGTTTTTCCTTTTTTTTTTTTTGGTTATTTTAGGTTTAGTTAGTTGTCGTGGATGGGCCAATCAGCTTCGACGGCGAAACTCACCAGCCGTCGAGATTGCAACCATAGCCAACGGTCGAAGTCCAAATCAACGTCTCTGATCTGCCCGATGCAAGCTGAGGAAGCTGAAGAGATTGACCGATTTAGCTTAGATGGATTGCCAGATTTCATCTCGGATTTACCCGACGAGTGCTTAGCTTGCATTTTTCAGTCTCTTAGTCCCGGCGACAGGAAACGATGCTCCCTCGTTTGCCGGAGGTGGTTAAGGATTGAAGGACAGAGCCGTCATCGGCTCTCCCTCAACGCCCAATCAGATCTGCACCCTCTGATTCATTCCATATTCTCTCGCTTCGATGCCGTCACGAAACTGGCTCTCAAATGTGACCGTAGATCTGTTAGCATCGGTGACGAAGCGCTTGTTCTTATCTCCGAGCGTTGCCGGAACTTGACTCGCCTTAAGCTCAGAAGTTGCCGTAACTTGACCGACGCGGGCATGGCAGCCTTCGCGAAGAATTGCAGAGGTCTGAAGAAGCTCTCGTGTGGATCTTGCACTTTCGGAGCTAGAGGTATGAACGCCGTGCTCGATAACTGTCCAGCTCTCGAGGAACTATCCGTAAAACGACTTCGCGGGATCACCGAGGGAGCTGCAGCTGAGCCGATAGGACCGGGAGTGGCGGCGGCGTCCTTGAAAACGATTTGCTTAAAAGAGCTTTATAATGGACAGTGCTTTGGTCCGCTTATTATTGGTGCAAAGAATCTGAAATCTTTAAAACTTTTTAGATGCTCTGGTGATTGGGATAAGCTTTTCCCTCTCATAGTGGATCGGGTCACGGGTATGGTAGAGATCCATATGGAGCGAATCCAAGTCAGTGACGTCGGTCTCATGGCGATATCCAACTGTTTAAACCTAGAAATTCTTCACCTCGTCAAGACTCCCGAGTGTACCAACGCCGGACTTGGAGCAATTGCCGAGAAATGTAGGTTGTTAAGGAAGCTTCACATTGATGGATGGAAAGCAAACCGAATTGGTGATGAAGGATTGATCGCCGTTGCGAAAGCTTGCCCTAATTTACAAGAATTAGTTCTGATTGGTGTTAATCCAACTAAGCTGAGTTTGGAAATGTTAGCTACGAATTGCCAGAACTTGGAACGGTTAGCTTTATGCAGTAGTGATACAGTTGGTGACGCGGAGATTTTGTGTATTGCTGTGAAATGTATAGCTCTAAAGAAGCTCTGTATTAAGAGTTGCCCTGTGTCGGATCATGGAATGGAAGCACTTGCTAGTGGTTGCCCCAATTTGGTTAAAGTGAAGGTGAAGAAATGTAGAGGAGTAACTTCAGAGGGGGCGGACTGGTTAAGAGCAAGCAGAGGGTCGCTGGCGGTTAATTTGGATACAGGCGAAAATTTGGATGCAAGTGCCAGTGATGGCGGGGCACAAGATAATGGAGTTGAATTTCCTCCTGTCGTGGCTCCCCAAATGGGAGCTCCTAGTATTGCTTCCAGCAGCACTGGTCGATCAACATCATTTAAGTTTTTAGGGCTTTTGAGTGGGAGGGGTTTAGTGGCTTGCACTTTGAGGAGGTTAGCAAGCAGTAATGGCAGTTCTCGGAGTTGAGGCGAGGTTGCAATGAAAAAAGAGGGAAAAAATACTGTTGGTCTTGAACATTTTACATTATTTTATGTCGTAGTATCCAATTCTGTTGTTTGTGTATCTAATTCAATGATGTGTGTTGTTGATTGCCTTTTGAATTGAATCTTCCATCTTCAAAAATGAAACTTTCTCTTTTATCTTCATTATTTCTGTTTTTTTCAGTTTCTGATTCTTGGTTTCTTTATCTAGCTGATACTCTTTACGTTATTTCCCCCCTTTTATTGGTTGCAAATATAATTATCCTATATGGGATTTGGAAGATAGGCAACCTGATATATTTGGTTAGATTATGTATTGTTAGCTTCTGACTTTTGATGCATAGTGATTGCTGTTAAGTATTAAGCATTATATGCATATGAAACTACTTGATTGCAGAACTTTCAGCATCAAATTGTTGAATATCAGGAAAATACTGAGAAAAATTTTCTGTTTACATTCAACTATATGCGTGTTGAAAAGTAGTTCCAACTTACAAGGAAGGAGCTGTTAGCCTGTTACCACATTACATTTGCACCATCTTATTATGTTTTAGAAATTACAGTTGGTCAGGCAAGAGTTGTATGCCGGATTAGCATTGCTTTTTGAGCAGCTTCTGAATCTAAAATTTGGTTAATTCATCCATCCTTCTTACATACGTGCACTTTCTTTGTTTACCAGTCATAGCATGGATGCAGGGAAGTTATATCCCATTTACATTGATGGGAACACATATACAGGTTTCTGGAAATTTCGACGATTTCTTGTTTTGTCTGTGCATATATCAATCTAGCCTGGATATATCTCATTAATCATCAACTGGTCTGGTTTATATAATTATATTGTATACTGTCATCTGACTGAGGTAGCAAGAAAACACATTGGATCAATGCGAAAAGTCAGTTAGGTATAGTATTCAGGATCCATCAGCAAGGTTCCATTTTAATCAGTTGGGAGGGCTATTAATTTTGAGGCCAGCTGCTTGGTTGGTCACCTCTTGACTGAGTCAGGTTTATCAGGGCCTCAACTCCTTACACGGTGGTCTTTTAGTTGTTCTGTTGCTGTTGGGCGTTGGCCACCATTGAAATGAGGTGAAGTACATATAACTAAGTCATCCATGCGTTTATATTACAGCTAAATTCGACAAGTATGTCACTTTTTTACATTATGACCCTTAACTAGCTTTCTCTTTGAAGTTTTAAGTAGTTTTAGTTTGCCAAGAAAGTTGGTTTTCTCGAAGGTATAGTCTTAAGCTACCCTTCAGGCTGGTGAATTTAAAGCGATCCCTGTATCCGTCTGCTATCTCTATGATGATGGTGTTTCAACGGTATCTGATGATTGATCATTTGGTTCCTGGAATGGGCGGGGCCTGACCTGGTTCTAGGAACTTGGGTGTTTACAAAGAATCAATGTCCTAGAATTTTCGACTTGTTTGTTTGGGGTTATTGTCAAGGACTCAAGGTGAAGTACATGTGCAGGTAGGAATTATTTAGGAAGAAAATTTGAATCTAGGATCGAGTATTCAAAAATATGTTGTCGTAGTAGTAGGTCTAAAGGTCATAGACCGAGGAGAGTTGGCATGCCTACCGCCTCATAATTCCAAACCTACGTGTTCTTTTTTGAATTTGTAAATATCAGAATCAGTATTTAAAGGAACAAAATTCAAAATCGTGGCACCCCCTGTCAGGACTCAGGATCAGTTTCAATTGTAGCCTCCCGCCCGAGGAAAATAAATTTGAAAGTGCCATGACAAGCGAGATTTTGCTGTCAAAACCAAATTGGTCCATCACGCAAAGAGTAGAAGTTTCTGACGCTAATGTTTTCCAAATTTGACATTGGGATGTGTTTTAAGTTTAATGCATCGGTTGAATGATACTGACATGGAGAAATAGTGGGATTTGATGGAAAATTTGGTGATCAATAGTTTGCTGAAAGGCGTTATCTAATCACACAATTCACGCTTCCATATGGTACTAGTAGTTGTGCCTTTCACGCTTCTATGTGTATCTTTACACGCTTGCAATCCTTATTTAAGCTTGCTTTGCCATGTTCCACTCGCCACTACATTTAATTTTTGTCTACTTATTCGGATTGGTAGCTGCTCTTAAACCATTTTCTTTCCAATAAAATATTTTCTTTTCCTGTTAGATTGGAAAGGACATCCGAGCCAGCTATTCTGCTCTGCTTTATTTCTTTTCATGACTATGACTTTGGAAAATTCACTGGTCATGGAGAGGAGGCTATCTTTGCAAGCTGAAACCCATTTAAAAAAAAGAAAAGGGCATTGTTTCCTTCCTTCATGGTAGTATTATCTAGCGAAGCTGGAAAGCATATAAAGCGTATATGGACCGCTAAGAGCCATCGCCATCTTTGTATGGAATCCAAAAAAGTTGAAATACAATCAGAAAAAAGCCAGTGGTACATTGAACACCGTATGGTTGACCGTTAACTTGTGAACCCATGCAGGAACAATATTGTGAACTTGGTTCTGTCATTCCAAGGTTTCCCTTTCGCGCGGTCTGACACAATTGGACTACAACATCTGTAGGAAATTTCTTAGTACTTTTTCAATTCATCAGAAAATTCTAGATCACATCTTGGAAGGTTGTATCTGTGGTTTCCTTTAAAGGCATTGACTAACTTACCGGCAAAATACAAGGCGGGTGCACAATCTAACTGACTAATGATTTTTCTCAGTTCATGACTTAAATTAAATGCAAACTGAGACCTGATCCACGAGGAGTGAAGATTAAAATAAATAAACAGTCATCAATTGTGGATGTTCAACATAAATAAATGAGTGCCAAGTTGCCAGCCCAAGATCACAAAGATCAGCCCAATTTCCCGATTAACATCAACATAATTCATTCAAGCAGAATGGTACTTATCAAGAAGCAAATTAAAGATAAGGAATCTCATTGTACCCACACAAAAAAAAAAACTGTTAATTGATTTCAGTACAATCTAAACTTACATGATTGCATCTTCATGAGTATCAAATTCATAGTGTCAACTATATGTTGATAGCTATTTCATGGTTGGTATCATCATTCTAAAATTCAATAGATCCAATGATAACATAATGGAGGGATAAGTGGCTTCTCCTTCCAAGAATTTGCCTACTGACTTCAGCATCTAAACCTTCGATCGAACCATGATCTTTAACTATAATATGGTAGCTTTTTACTTCACTTTCTTCTCCTTCTGCACTTGTGGCTTTTGATATACAATAATTTGACTCAGGATTGTGCCGTTTAAGAGGATACCAAGTACAGAACCCATAACAACTTCAAAGGAATCAAGGACCAGCAAATGCGTAAACATACATTCCGATAAATAAGCAAAACTGGCTTACAAAAGCTCAGAAGGAAAATAGTAAATAGTTTAGACAACGACAAACAGTCATAACCTAACTGCTCTTTTTCCTAGGAAAAACGAAGAGAAAATGCTTTGGAAAGAAACAAAGAATAAAAAAAATTACAAGTGATGGAAATTGGTTTTAAACATAAATCTTTAAATCCACTTTAAGAAAAATGAATTGCATTTCCCTTTTTCAGTCAAATAAAACTTTAGTTAAACCATATTATATAAGACTAAATCAGTAAATTGACTAAAAATAATCAAACTTCAAAAAAAAAGAAAAAGAAAAAGGATACCACTTGTTGGTGCTTTTTCCTGGATGCTGGTAAAGACCCTCACTGTAAGAGAAAAACATCAAACAAATTTTCTTAGATTCTGCCTCACCATTGGCATGGTGGATTCTCCAATAGCTCTATTAACATTATGGACTTACCAAGGGAGCCTCCAGTATTCATTAAGCACGTTAAGAAGCTAAGCTCACCAGTGCTTTTATTCTGCTCAAAAATAATTGCTCATTAACAAAATTGGAGGATTAGCTAAAAGCATAATAGATTGTATATAAATAAAACAGTCACAGAAGACGAATAGGGCAGTTTGCAGAACAAACCCACCACCCCTCTTTTCCCCCTTATATGTAGTTAGATAAATTAGCAATTCAGTAATAGATTTATTTATTTACAGAAGTTTCCTTACTCTACCAAAGAACGGAGCACCTTCATTTTACTTGGTGATTGGTGCAATCATAAGTAGCTGTGATCTATTTTTATCAAAGGGAAAGGATAACCCTTTTAATCTTTACCACTTGATGATGTAACCATGCAATCAAACAGAGCATTGATGCCCTCCCACCATCCTACACGGTACTCCAACTAAAAGCAGCAGATCCAAATGCAAGCAAAATCACAACTAGTAACTATGAGTTCGTCACAACTAGTAACTATGAGTTCGTTAATGTTAGAATGATTACAGCATTGGATTATGAAATTCCAGCCCCTTCCATCATGCACACATCCATGCAAATGTACCAACAGTCATGAAAAGTATCACCTCATTATACAGATCTAAAGGTGGTTGTAAACTATAGACATGAAAAGGGTTTACAACTGTCTTTCCCTTTAATTAATATGGCAATTGCTGAAACCACAGCAATACCAAATATTGGCTCATAACTATATGAAAGTTGAATTAGTAAAATGTACAGTTTAAAAGCAGGGTGGAAAACTCAATGTGAAACTATACTTACAGAGAAGTTCTTCCAAATTTGAGGGACCCTCGCAAAGAAAAATATTGCATGCTGGGATGCCTGTCAAAATAGTATAAGTAGCAGGTTATGCCCATTTCAAAATAGTATTAGCATACAAAATCTCTATGATTTAAAATATGAGCTTCTGAACATTAGGATGCAATTTTCTGCTTGTAATGCTATCTCCATAACCACATGTGATTAAAGTAAGAAGGTAAAGGAAACATATGAGCAAGCAAGACAGCTTGTATGCAACAATCTTTTCTAAATACAAACTGAACAAAAGTTTCTACTTACATATAGTGCTTCAAAAAGAATAGGATCAATTTGACCAGCTAAAACTGTTGGCGCCAGAGCGCAATATCTGAAATACCATCATATTAAGGAAACTAATACATATGTTTCACCTTCCTGCAGATCACAAGTTAAAAACGAAAGTCCAAAAAACCAAAAGAAAAAAGGCAAACATAACAGAGAATGCAGGCAGGATACAGTAATGCTCTGATCCATGTTGAGATACCCACAGGTTGTGAAAAGTAGTATATTATAGCAACTAAAATTAGTGCTGCGAGAGAAGAAAAGATTTGTCAGAAATTTAAAGATTCAATATCAGTTTTTTCCAAAATATAAACAATAGTTGTATGAAGGTGAAAGAGCTAAAAATAAACGGGGAACTTGCTCTAAGTATGAAATTCGCTTTATATTTCAGAATCGGAATCTTAACCTGCTCCAGAAACTATATTGGTTGGTTCTATTATCACATATAACATGATCGATATTCATTTTCTCAATTGTACTTCTTCTAATTTATCCACTAATTACACAACCACATATAGACTCATGCCTGTTTGCATGTGCACCACACAACATAAAGCGGCAAAGGAAACGGGAAAAAAGCAAAGGCACACGAAACTAGAGCATGATTTCAAGAGATTAATATGCATGTAAGACAAGAGAAACCAAGTTTTCAGAGGCGTAAATTTGTATAAATTGATTTCAGTATTCTGGTTTGGGTAAGAATGCCTGTTCATAATCCTGCTTATAGCCCTACCTGAAACTACTTTTTGATGTCTGCAATCCTACCATAACAAGGCCGGCTTAAAAAATGCCCCCCGGCATGGATCAAATGGCATATCAGACCTAGCTGACAGTCAAATAAACAAACATGCACTCTAATTCCAACATGCTTTTTGAGAGCTTAGCATGACTTCTTGGATTCCAATACCCACGAGAAAGAACATCTCGGCAACAAGCAAAAACACAGAAAAATAGAAACGGCTTGATTTACCTTGGATCAAAAGAAATGCCAACTCTCCATAAGCTGAAAAGGGTAGTCCTTTATGAAGGCAATATGCCATAGCAATGGTATAACCAACTACTTCAAGCTCAAAGGCTACAACACTAAGCCCTTGAACACTTCTATGTTTCAAAATTTTTAATATCTGCAATGTTCACAACAATAATAGAAGCAAATATTAGACATTACATGGCTGAAAAGATCAAGTAACACGCTTATAAGAAAAGACATCAATTGATGTCAATAAAAATTTAAACAAGAGGTCATTAATTGATGACATTTTCCCATAAAAACTCATTGCTTCACTAGGAAACAAAGGATCCCCATAAAATTACCAATCAAAACCTTGAAGTGATATATTTAATATCTGGGATCACTATGGAAAGATTAATAAATAACCAACATAAAAAGGATCTTTGAAAAGAAAAGAAAACCCCCAGAAGGCCAATTAAGTTAAACAATGGGTTTGGCAAAGGGAGAGAGAGAAAAAAAAAAAACCTGGGGGAGTTTGACGGTGGTTGAAGCGGCAACGATGGCGTAGCCGAGGAGCTTGGAGATGATAGGAAGCAGACAATCTTTTGGAGGGAAATTGCCATTTTTCAGAGATCCAAAAGCGCAGCTAAAATCGATTCCCAGGTAATCCATCCTTTGCTTTCTTCTTTCTCCGATCTCTCTTCTATGTTTTTCTTTATTCTATGGGTTTAAACTTAAAGGCCCGGAACGTGGAGTCCCGGCCTAGTGGCTGGGAGCTAGCCGTGTTCATGTAGCCAGCGATTGTTCGAACCATGCTGGTCTTTATCCCCTCCCCCGCCCAATGTAACCCCCAAAAAAAAAATGTTAAAGGCCCAGTTTTTAAGGTTGGGGAAAATTAAAAATGGGTCTAATTAATTATACTTTGCCTTTAGCTTTAGCCCTTTATCTTCAAGGCGTGGAAAAAGGCTGCATCTTTTTTATTTGTAATATTAAATAGAATAAAATTATATACGTAGGCTTGGTTTACTAAAGATCACAAATAGCCCTCAACAATGAATGGACTCACCTATATATAGGCTATAATCAGAAGGTTAGGTAAATTGCATTCAATTAGTTTTTTCCTTGAAAAAAGTTTCAATTTGTAAGAAAATTTCTGATTTTGTAAAAAAATAGTAGTTTGATTAATAATCTTGCAAAATAAAAGATGTACTCTCTCCGTTTCTATATATGTGATCCAAATAATCGAATCTTTTGGATTAAGAATGTTAGTTAGATAATAAAATTTTATACAAATTTTACTTCAGTTTCCAAATTTACCTTAAGTTTATTTTATTCTCTCTCCTATTTACAATTTAGTTGACTCAATATTACAATTTACAACTATTGCATTTCAGTATTCTTACAATTCTTTTTTTTTTTACCACAAGTATTCTTACAATTCCAAATAAGCATAAATTTTGAAATAAATAATTAATACTCCCTCTGATACTATATATCTGTCACACTTAACTAATTCACGTATATTAAAAAAGTTGGTTAAAAGTGGTTAATTATCTTAAATTAATTTATCTTTCCAAATTTACCCTTATTTAATTTTTCTCTCCACCTTAAATGTTTCTTTTATTCTCTCTAAATATTTATTGAAAAGTGTAAGTAATTAAAAAGAACTAGGGGAGAGATAAAGGATAAATTTGGTAAAAAAATGATTAATGCGTCCTAAATATTCTAAAGTGATAGATAAATAGGAACACAAAAAACTTATAAAAGGTGACAAATATAATAACAGAGGGAGTACTTTCTTGATACTATAAAATGACAAATAAAAAAAACATCAAGTATGCATGAGTCACATAATAAGGAACTAAGGTAATAGTTCCATAAAGAAGGTCATGACAAAAGTTAAAAACAATGTAGGGAATTAATCTTAATCTCCCTTGCCAGATTTGCTTATAGATTTATAATGGGTATTGTTGTATAGAATTATCATTTTAGCCAAATTCAGTCAAAGTGGAAATTGTAGGAGAAGGAATATCACATGGTAAAATACCAGTATGAGAAACCACATTTTTCAATGGAAAAAAAAAAAACATTTGCTTGAAATACAGATCCAAAAAGAAAATATGCTCATCCGGTGTAGTAAAGTTTTCTGCATGGATCATAATAATTACAAAGCCATTGTGGCCCAAAACATGAGCTTCTGTTGATGTGTGGTCTTTGATGTCTCTGCTTGCATGACATTAATGACAAGAGAGCTCAATATGGTGGTGGAGGATAGATTCCTGTTGGTGCTGTAGCAAAACAATCAGAAATTCAGATTAAGCAGTTATAACCATTGAGATGGGATGGGATTCAGATATTGCAACACTCAAAAACTTAAACACCCAGATAGGCTAAAGTTCTTCAAAAACTTAAACATCAATGAAGGAAACAATGTATGTACCTGGTGGACAATAAGTTGATGCCTGATGAGGGGGAGGTGGGTATGTCTGTGGAGGGTAACCTGCAGGAGGGGCCGGCGGCGGATAAGCAGCAACAGGTGCCTGTGGAGGATAGCCGGCATATGGAGATGGAGGATATGTTGCCGTGGTAGCACTAGGATATAATGACTTGTAAGAAGATGGGGCAGCTGCATAAGGTGTCGCAGGTGGGTAAGGAGCTGAAGGTGCTGCTGGTGGGTGACCATATGGTGAGACCTGGATGTAGGGGACAGATGGTGCATATTTCGGCATTAATGATTTGTTTGCCTTGCATTTTTCCGGTTGCTACAAATTGAATTGAAACCATGGTTAGTTGCTGAATGTATGTGTCCTACAGTAAGGGATTTTGGTAACTTACCGTCGCACCGGCATTAGGGTGGTGCAATATGAGTCGTACTTCTCCTGAATGTCTGTGTCAAAAGGAATCTATATATATCAGAGATGTCAGCTGGATCATATGGTGATGATTATAGATTATAAAAGCTGCTTCTATTTAACCTACCTGCCAGATTTGCTTTGAAGTGGCCACGTGCAATCCTCATAACCTTGCGAAAGGGCTTTGTGGAGTTGAATCCTGTAAAAACGAAGTCAACAAATCAAGATCTGGTTTAAAGGAAGTTTATTTCTTTCAATCAAGCATTCAAGCTACAAATGGTGAAATGTACCTTCCACTGCCAATAAGATCATCAGCAACGAGAGTGTTGCTATTCCAAACCACCACATTCAACTCCCTGAGGCCTTCAATGAGTGTGAAAATGAACTTCTCTTGGAAGATCGGATTCTTGCCTCCATCTTTAACAAATTAGTTGGAAATGGTGAGATTAGTTAAATTAGGATAGGTGTAAATAAAAACACATATGCTCAGTTTGCTGTGATACTATTAGCAAATTAAAAGGCAAGAGAGACAGATATATACCTGTGCAGGTTCTGGTTCTGTACTTGGCATTTCCATATTCAAGGCAGACATAAGGATCCTGTCTTGATATCCATTCCTTGTCCTCCAAGTTGTAACATCCAACAACTGCAAAAGTCACTTAATCTCATGAGCCAGGGATATATACAAGGATGGTCAATTAGCTCGAAACAAGGCACAATGGCCCATCATGAGAATCATACCAGTAACCTCAAAAGGCAGGCCCTGGATTGACATGAATACTGTGCAACTATTTCTTCGACAAAAAGCTGTCTCTTGCGGTATGTATCTGATGAAATAGAAAAACAACTGGTCTATATTTATAGGGATGGAAGGAAATAATCTCCCTTGCTAAGAGTTGACGACCTGTTAGTCGTCGTGGTAGCTGCATTAATCACGAAGCAGTTTGAATAATTTAGGGCAGAAACCCGTCAACTTGACAAAGAATATCAGGTTTTCAATATATTAAGAAGAAGAAATTCCAATGGTGAGAAATAACAAATGCTTAATATATTCAGTTCAAAAAACCGTTTGAGCTAGCGAAGTAGCCATATCTTTATGATTGTAACGTACAAGTGCTAGTATTAGGAACATGCAGCGATCGATTGGGATTAGGGCTGTTCAAGAGAACAAAAAAAACCGATAATCGAATCGGACCGACAACTATATTAAGGTTTTGGATTGTTCATATGAAAACCGAATGAACCTAATAAGCTAAAATTTAAAAAAAAATACTTGATTTTATTGGTCTAAAATTAAAAGATCTAAAATTTCTATAATCTTATTTGGACTTTTGTAAAAGAAAAAAATCAAAAATTAAATGGATTTCAACTACCCAAAAACTAGCAAAAAAATCCGAATCGAATCGGATCGAAACGTTAGAGTATTAAAACTTTAATATCCGAATCGAACCGAATCGTTTACACCCCTAATTGAGATTGTCAAGTGGGGAATGTCAATGGCTACATTGTAAAATATCGATGCATTAGACCACAGGCACAGTAAAAGAAAGGGGAGAGGGAGGGGGCTTGTTCGTTCCTTATCTTGCCCCAAACGTTGACAAATGACATTGAAAACTGGTTCCAACGGAGGGAAAGTCAATGGCCACATTGTCAACATGCCAACTCTGTTTTGTTTTTGCCAGCTATACGTGTTGACTGTTGACTTCGGTGATGCACTGTAGGCATTTACGGGTTTCAAATGCCTCATCCTCTACGTCTACAGGACCATTTCAAATCAAATTGGCCCTCGTTGGGCAAGGAAATTGCTTGTTCCAAGAGGGAGAATGTAGTGTTCTCAACTACCAATATAGGAGCTTTGCTGTTGGCATATCTCATAAGTTACTGATAAGTTACCTAGTATGTTATGATTATGACACCAAATCCATTGGATTGATGACATTTGTGATTGTAAGGTGTATTTGTTTGATAAGACAATGAGCAAGGTTAAAAAAAAAAACATATTTATGTGCTTTAATCATCAGAATGGCAATAACCTGGCCCTGCCTCCTGCAGTCCTGCCTGCCTTCACCTTGAATCCCACATCAAAGAAGCATGGTTCAACCATTACCAACCTCTCCGAATCACAAAAGCAAGCCCGGGCCTCGAGTTGGCCCTGCTGAGTGTTGACCCAGTTTATCCTGGTGGGGCTTGTCTGACAGTTGGGCCTTGTTGTTGGGCTAAGTAAAAGTTAGGAACCCCGAAACCTTGCCTCTGAGTTCCGCCTCTCCTTGACAGATTCCTAGGGACGAGGGAAAGGAAATCTAAGACTAAGAAGTGTTTGGCCAGGAGGGAACAGGAATGGGATAAGCATATGTATGACATTTATTTCCATCCTTGTGTTCTTACCCAGGTTCAAAGTAACATGGTTCTTTGTCTTTGTTTTAAAGTAAAAAACAACAAAGCTGTTTCTACCATCACCACAGCATTAAATATTAATTCTAGTACAATAGACAAGTAAATTGTCTTGATCAAGCTATTATTTTATTGGTTAAATACCCATCTTAGCCCTCAAACTATACAAAAATGGATAAATTAACCCTTAAACTTTTATTTGGGACAAATAATTCCTTAAACTTTTATTTTGGGACAATTAAGCCCTTAAACTTTATTTTCAAATGAAATTTTTATTGAATTAAGGACTACATTGTCTCTAAATAATAATTTTAGGGTTTAATTGTCCTAAAATAATATTTTTAAGGGGTTGATTGCTCCAAAATAATAATTTAAAGGGATAATTGTCCCAAAATAATAATTTAAAAGATCAATTGTCTCAAATAAAAATTTAAAGATCAATATATTGAAAAAGATATAATTCAAGGCCCAATATTTAGCCTTCTTTTATTGGACTCGACCGGTAATGAAGTACTCTATATCGAGGACCATACGGTTGCTACATTTTGAAGTTGACAGACAATTGCCATGTTCCATAGTCTCAACCACACGGGAATCTACCTTACACTCCGCTCCCTGTTTTGTACTGAAAAAATTTTCATCAGATTTGACCTCTCGCAGCAGTTTGTTACGTATCTTTAGTAGCTTGATGTTAACAATGAAGTGACATGCAATGGCACATTTGTAAATTTTCGCAGGTTCCCTAATCAACGTCCTTCCAATGTCTATTACCATTTAATACCCTTATCTTCCCCACGAGATATTTTTTTTAAGCATTCGCTGTTATAATTGTATCCTTGCATCCAAGTTTAAGTCAGATTTGTGGTTCTTTCTGTTTTGAATCGTACATTTGGAGAGGAACTGGCTCTTACACACGAACCAGGTAGGTTAAACCATTTAATGTTAGAGATGTTCCATGATATTGCCTCTTTCTTTTTTCTTCTTTCTTTTGAGTAAGGTTTTCATACTCGTTGCAATGGAATTTCTCCATGAAAGGAGCAACTTCTCTAACTATGTGACGGAGCATTTATTTCCTCTTGGGTCTTCTCTGACAAGATAAAAACCTCTTTAAAGAGTTAAGGTCTTAAGGTCCTCTTTGTTTTATCTTTATGGAGTTTATGAAAGATTTGACTTGCATCCGCAATGGTGATTTTTTGTAAGAGCTGTTGCATGTAGAGGAAAGTTGATCATTGTTCTAGGCCCGGCTTGAGTAGTTGAGCTTGCATTGAGCGTGTTCTTGGTAAATGGTAATTTTGAAACACTTTGCAGATATCACAAGATTACAAATTTGGAACTTCCTCAAGTACGTTTAATTCTATGTTTCTTCTTCCTTGCTTTAATGCATTAATGTCGCTTTTGTAGGCACCCCAAGATGCTGTTTCGCGTCGGGTACAATACAAACACCACTTTGTCCATTGCTTGTGAGTTTTTAATTTTGGCTCCATTAGATTATACGCAGCAGAAGTGTGGACCTAGGTTGGAATTAAGCTTTCATGGCTTTGGGAAACTTTAGCTCTAACAAAGCAATAATTTTGCAGATTTTGAGTGTCATTAAAAGAAACCTGAGTCCTGAATTTTGATAGATACATTTCTAAGGCCGTAGAAAAATCTGAGTTTGCGGTAGCCATTTCTCTAGCAATTCTGCAAGATAAACTGTTTTGTTGATATAATTACCTTAGCTTGGTATCCTCTTATTACCTTTGCTTGTTTTGCTGAATTTTCAGGTCAATCTAGGCTGTGAAGCTGCAAAGGAACACTGGACCCAGCAAATAAAGCTTGGCTACCAAAAATTTCTGTGGATACTCATACTTGTTATGAGATTTAGCTTTAAGGCATGTGGTTGCACGAATGAGAGGTGGTTGTTAGACTGTTCAATCCAAAGAGATAAGGAAAGGCAAAGGGAAGTGATTATTGTAAGGGGGGTGGGAAGAGGGCCATGCCATGGATGTCCTTTTAGAAAGAGTTGGGATGCTATTTTGCCTTACTAAATTGTAGCTGTCAATCTTTTTACCCGCCCCCACAATGCTTTTGCCACCGTCCCCATCCTAGTGTTCAACTTGGACCAATTTATCCTGTGCAATTATTATGTATCAAATTGTCAATAAACCCATTAACTGCACTCTGTCATATTACTTTGAATTGCTAACCTCTTAGCTTCGATGAGCTTTGATTGACTTTTATTATGTGATAAATTACAGAAAGAAACGAATTTAACTCCTGGGAATAGGATGGCAACTGCTTTTTTCATAACTGAGGAGATCCTTTTACATTTAAGCTGTCATTAAGTAACTCATAGTTCACCTTCCATGCAAATTAAGCAGGGGAAGGCTGAAGTGTGATTGGAACCTGGATAACTTTCTATTTGAAGGGAGTGAGTGCTGCTGGTGAAAATGGGATCCAGATAACAAGCTGATCATGCGCAACAACTTGACATGGAAAGGGTGAGTAGGACGTGTTATTTTTGCTCATGAAGCATGATGCTTCACTCTCAGTAATTAAAAGGATTGCTAGAGGACCACATTTCTTTTTTTAACAAAAGGTAACTGAGGCCTGTTAACATTTAAGATCACCCCCTAAATTGCCAGGGTTTAAGAAAATGCATTTCTTCAATAAAACGCTGTAGGATTGAAGTGTTGAATCCACGTATATATTAATCATCCTTGGACTGCTCACTCCATCAAGATCAGCTTAGGCAGATAAAGTGGTTTCTGGACTGCTTTTTCCTGTTAGTATATCAATGAGGGATCGACCAGGGCTAGCATGATATCTTCCCCAAGATTGTAGCAATCCACTTTAGCTTCCTTTGTCAGCTTGACCAAAAGCTTCCTGGGTAATGTGATGTAACACCATGAGGCAGAAGGGTGTTCTGACACTGAAGCCTGCAATATTTATCAAGATATGGTCTCTGAAGATGCCCTTTTAATTTGGATCAAATTGGAGATAAAGGCTGAACCCTTTCCACCTCTTGGAACAAGAGAAACAACGCACTTATGGGAAGCTGGATTCGGTATCCCAGTACATTGATAACTTTCCATCAGTTTAAGAAAAGATCAGCTATAAATTTCTCATCATTCCCATCTCTGGGGCTTTGGCAAGCCTCAGATTCATGACCATTTAACTTAGAGCTTACGCTGCCGATAGGTTAATAATACTACTAAGTATAATTGATTCATAAATCATAAGACCTAGCTATGAGCCTTTCCAGGACCACTGCAACTACGACAATAGACAAACATATAAAATATTTGACATCAAATAGTATTGTTAGAACAAAAGCATGGCAATTTAAAGACTTTTGCAATGCATGTTGCAACATCACTTTCATAAACCTTTAAATATATTCAGAGTTAATGTTGCTCTAATTTCAGGCTATGCAAAATTGTCTTTACATAAATCATTAATTTCTACTAACATCTATCTAATTAAATAAACACTTACTCATACACTTGATAGAAATCCCTCCTTTCAGCCAAAAAGAGCCAACTCTCCACTTAGATGTAGAATTATTGTTTCCATCTGTTGTTCTAAAAATGCTAAAGAATTGCTATTATGGCTACGAGCAACATTTTCAGCTTTCAGAAGAAAAAATGTGTCAAAATGGGCATATTCTTATCGTATTATTTGGTGAAGATGACATTATGAAGATAATATGCAAATAATCTAGTAAATACAAACTATACAACAACAAAATGTTCCCCCCGGCCGGGCGGCGGGGGGTTTCCTTCTTTCCTTTGGATTGAAGGCAAGTATCAGAATCCAGAATCCTCACGGTGACTGTCTGTCTATCTATTTTAACATGAGATTTAGTGTTTGATTTTGGGAATAAATTAAGAAAGAAAACCTCAATCTTCATACACCCTTTTGTCCACTTATATAGTAGTAAGGAATATTGCACACACTCGGCTGCTCAAATGGAAGTGAAGAGTGAGACACTACAGTCTGCATGGTGAGATAATCCCATCAAAACTCTCAGATTATCATATCCTAATCAAACAGAATTATTAAAACCAACTGTTTCATGCTGTTTCATATTTGTCCGTTCTGTTCGCTTAAGGAAAGACACAAAATTAAAGAAGCTTCCGTGGGGAAGCTGTCTGCTCAAGAAATGCCATCCCCAAGCCCTTAGCTGCGAGAGTGTATCAAACTCGCCAACAATTTTTGTTTAAGGGGGCGTTAAACCGGTCGGTTTTCTTGCGTTTGAATCAAACCATAAATGAGCTGGTCCCTCCATGAAAGTTGAAAGTAATGAGCAAGGGAATTTAATTGGAGCGTGTTGCGTACAGAAGAATTGCCAGCGTTTGGAATGTGGCTGTAATTTTCTTTCTCTTGCCTTTTTATATGTGGCGACTTTAAACTAGGACTCTTTGTCCAGTGGCTGCAGCTCTCCTTATCTCTCACTCTCTCTCTAATTTGCTCTCTCGTTTGTGAGTGACAATGGAAGGTGGACTTCCCATGCTTAACTGTCTCCTGCAGCACACATTACGGAGCCTGTGTTCATATTCAGATTCCTCAGCTAATTCTTCAAAGTGGGTTTATGCTGTGTTTTGGAGGATATTACCTCGAAATTATCCACCACCAAAGTAAGAAAACAAGAAAAATGAAAGCATTTTGCTAGTAAAGGTGTCAAGGCCAACAAAGCTTTGACTGGTTTCAGCAGAGTCTTTTATGTCAAAAACAAGTGATAATGAATTTGTCTCTAATGTCATGTCCACTTAATGTCTGTAGATCCAATTGCTATCTTGCAGGTGGGATTATGGAGGGAGTGCTCTTGATCGTTCCAAAGGAAACAAAAGAAACTGGTAATAATTCTGTTATAATATTCTGGCAAAACCTCAAAACCATGTTTTTCAACTTTTGTTGAATTATAAGCTCCTAATCCTTTTGTGTTTTAGGATTCTTGTCTGGGAAGATGGTTTTTGTGACTTCCATGAATGTGAGCGTACTGGAAGTGGCTATGTAAAGGGGAGGTTCGGAGCAGATATTTTCTTCAAAATGTCCCATGAAGTCTACAACTATGGAGAAGGGTTAGAGATATTCCTTTGATTGTTGTTAATTCTTTATTAGAGAAACAGAATAAGAACTAAAGAGCTGAATGGCACCTTGATTACAGATTAGTAGGGAAAATTGCAGCAGATAACAGTCACAAATGGGTATACAAAGAAGCCCCAAATGACAATGACCCAAGCTTCATCTCCTCGTGGAATATGTCTATTGAGCCTGTAAGATAACCTGCCTACTATATCTTTTATCCTTAACAAAGTTCAATGCATGGTGAAATGTACCTTTTTCCTGTAACCTGACTTCCCAGTTTTGTGATCCTATAACCAGCAACCAAGGGCCTGGGAATTTCAGTTTAATTCCGGCATTCAGGTTGGTAACTATACAAAAGACAAAATAATGTGATAACAGAATTCTAACCGTAACTTCGGCAGTAGTCCATCGAGAATTGCTTATTACAGTTTCTCTTAATTTGCAGACAATTGCCATTATTTCTGTCAGAGAAGGCATCATTCAACTTGGTTCATTTGACAAGGTTTGTTTCTCTCTCCTTACCTTTTTGTTTTCCTTCCTGGATTCTAGTCGGTCAATGAATGACAGGTGTTTCATCAGATTGTGGAAGATCTCAATCTAGTGATCAGCATACAGAGGAAATTCAGCTATATCCAAAGCATACCTGGCGTCTTTGCCATTCAAAGACCATACTTGCCAATCCAACATCCATACATTCTTAAACCAAACAACCAAATACTAGAAAGCCATGAAACAACATACCGTCTTGATGACAAACGCCAGTTAGGTGGAACCAAAAGATTGATCGACGAAAAACCGGATGATTCTCCAATAAAGTCCATCAACTTTGGCTGGAACACCCCACAAAACGGCATTCTAGCACCACCTCTTTGGCCAATTCCACCCCTTCTTCCAACCATGTCTTGCAGTCTTGGAGCTTTATTATCCAAACTACCGTCTGTCATTCCATCTTATAACAATGTTCCGGACATAGCTCTGATCAACAATACAAACAACACAACCCAGAGAGTGAAGGGTCATAATGGAGGTTCATTTGGTGAAGCTCAAATTGCTGAGACAAAAGCAGGAGCTTCAAGTCAATTGGAAGCTGCTCAAGAGGAGAAGCCAAGTCCTGTAAGAGCTAATTTAGTTCTACAGGATGGTGCAATGGTAGAACTAGGATTTGGACCTCTCAGAGACAGACCAGGAAGAATCTGAAGTTCAACTGATTAGGATAATCAACTGTATTTATTACTATCAAAAGATATGATTTGGCTTCTCTCAGCTCCCTCAGTTGTTTTTGCTCTCTTCTGTTGTGATTCTGTCTATAAAATAGTAGAATTTCTTAATAAAATATAACTAGCAGGATAAATATCAGTATACTTTTCCATTGATTTAAGTACTAGAAAACAGTTGGCCAAAAAAAAAGTACTAGAAAACAAGCCTTACGCCTGCAAATTAAGGTCTGAAGCTGTCAAATGTTCTGGTTTTGACCGCCTAATAATAATACTGATGAAACTGATGATATGATAATAATAATAATAATAATAATAATAATAATAATAATATTTCCCCATGCAAGGAGACCATTTCTCGTATTTGATGGAGTTGAACCAAAAAACAAAGAAAAAGAAAGGAAGGAAGGAAGAGAGAGAGACTAATGAAAGCAAGGTGGTGATTTGAAAGAACTTAAACAGAACAAAATTGTGCTTTTAGATTTTAAATAAATTAATGAGAGCTTAACAATAGCTTATATAATATACAATTGCAAAAGTACCTCTGATTTTAGTATCTTGTGCTTTCGTAATCAAGACAGATATTATGGGGTTATGCCAATTGCCGTAGGCAACTCCTAAGTAAGGGCAACTGTGGGGTTCCAGGCTTCCAGCCCCAGTGGTCAAATCCTTGTCACTTTCCTCAATGGTCCCCTGCAAAAACCAAATGAAGATGAATCAACGACGATGGATAATTGAGGTTGGAGGGGGGTGGGGGGAATTGGGATTGAGTTGTTGTAGGCGACATTTGGCATCTCTGGCCCCCTTCCGACACAGTGAATGGTCCCCAAACCTCTCTGCCTTTTTTCCATTTCACTTCGTGTCCTTATTATAAATCTAAGAAAATGAGTTGGGAGTTTCCGTCGTGAGACATGGCATTTGGGCGATGGGTTCCCTTTTTGTTAGCAGGCAAGATAGTAACAGTAGTCTAAAAACACATAATTTTGAGTCAAGAAAAACTTCCACAGATTGCTTCCCCTACTATTGCAGCTCACAAGTTGACAGAATGTGACACCATCAAGTCTAATCTATATATCTACCTCTTTGTGAGAGTTTTAGGCTTGTAATAAAGTTGAGCTAGATAAACTAGTTTGGTGGCTACCTTTTAGGGTATGGATTATCTCTTTTCATACACCACAACAAACGCTTCTATGTCTATGCTAATTGCTACCAGGCAAAGCACCGGAGATTACAGAAGATTTTGTACCTTCTTTGCTTTATTGTTGCCTCATAATGGTGCTCTTTATTCATTACTTTAGGCATGACAGCATTTCTATAACCCAGAATAGCCAAATCAGAACCAAACCAACATAATTAGAGATGACGGTTCAGGATCCAACATTTACAATTCTGTTCGATTTGCAATCCATTATTAATTTGGTCAACTCATGGTCTAATGTTACAATTTTAATTCAATTAAAGATTTATTAGATATCTTGAGTGTGCCCTTAATTAAACAAAAATTGTAACGTTCAGCCCTTATTTGAACTAAAATTTTAACAACATGACTCTTAATTGAATCAAAATTATAATATTAGGCTCTCAATTGATCAAATTACAAAATTAGATCCCAAAACACGTCAAATCATAAACCTTAAAGCTCAAACCTCAAGTCGAGCAATTAGCCCTTCTTAAGTGATTGCATATGTTCGTGCTTAGTGACATTCATTTCTCTCTTTCAACATTACTAATTTTAAGATTGAAGCAGTTCTTTGTTGGTTGACATTTGAGTTTGTTCTTTGTCAACCAATCAATTGAAATTAAATGTTTTTTTTTTCTTTTATACAAACGGTGGAGAGGAGAATTCTACCCAAGGAGGAGGGGGAGGGATGACAGGGGTCAAACCCAAACTTGGTGACCTCCCTTAGCCTTTTTGGCCACTAGGCCAAAAGGTGAAGGTCATTTTTTATTTTTTTTGAGAAAGTGAAATTGAACCTTATCAAAGGCCTCGGCTAATATGACCATTCTTATAACCTGCATCATTAGTGGACTCCTTACTTCTACCTATTGCCTAGTGTTGGGCTTAATATGAACCTGCTACTTTAAACCCAATTCTCTTACAGGATATCCAAAAAAAAAAAAGAAAAAACCTAAAAGATTACAAAAGGATTATGATAATATCTTAAAACATTTTTGTTTTTCCTACAAATATTCTAATGGTAAGTTGTTATTTTTTTCCTCATGTTTTACTGTTATATAATCTTAATTTTTATATAAGCATTCTCTGTCTCCATGGCCATAACATGTCTGTTCTTTTCAAAACATGGTAAGAGAGGTAATTCTGTCTTTGTAGCATCCCATCATCCTTATTCTTACGCCTTTTCTTCCTTTTTAGCTTCCTAGATAATATCAAATTGATCAGCACCATTGGTTAAATTTAAAACTGCTATAGGTGGAAAATGAAAGGCTTTCCACAACAGACTACAAGATAAGAACCACAAAAGAAGAAAAGGTCTTTTGGGGTGAATTAAACTTATGAGCCCAAGATAGATGTACCACATATTAAAAATTGGAAAGATTGCAAGTGCAGATGAGGCCATCCACGGGTCACATACGTTAAATGATGAACACAGAGCACTTATTTTTCACTGACTTGCCTTGAGTCTCTTTATCCTCTACATGTTCATCCGGTATTACGATGTCAAAACCATTTTTCTGGCCCGAAACCTCTTTAACAACATTCTCTGCTTTCTCTCATACCTTTTTTTTCCTTTTCCATTTTAACTTCTTCGCGCCATCCTCAATCATACTTGTTCTTTCATTTTCCTTTTTAACTTTGCGCCATCCTCAAAATTAAAGAAGCTGTGGATGTTAGAAAGAGATTCTATGGCAGGTTACCTTTCCTGCAACAACATATTATGAGAACAAGGATTATTACTCGCAAAGATACAAGATGCAGACAAACATGGAAGCAACAAATCCATTACATAAAATACTTTCAAATAAATATCACTCACTCATTATTGGCCAGCTTCTGATTTAGCTCCAATCCAATCACGCCAAGATCAGCGTTAGGAAAATTTTTCTTTCTTTTCGAGCCCTTGAAATTTTTTCTTTGGAATAGCATTGTCACCACCAAGCACAAGCTCATTTTTTCATTGATTTCGTGAGAAATCAATTTACTTATTTCCCCTAATTGGTAAAAATTAGTTATTTAATTATTTAATAATAATTATTATTATTATAATTATAATGATTTATTATTTTTATTACAATTATTTCTCCTATTTTATAAAAATTAGTTATTTAATTATTTATTAATAAATTTAGTTATAGTTATTTATATTTTTTGGCCTCAATAGTTATTTATAATTAGAGCTCTTAAATTCTAGACCTCATAGCCCGACAAAAAACTGACACGTGCTTAGAAACTCTGTAACGTCTAACGTGGAAAGCTAACGGCAGAAGATGAAAAATTCTCCCCTTTGACCGTTCTCCTTCTCCAAGCCAAACTTCTCTCCACTGTGCTTTTTCCTCTTTGTTTCCACCGGATCGGAATCCTTTAACAATCATATACAAGAAATAGCAAACCCGAATCCATTATTTAAGAGTCTCGTTTCTATAACAACTAATTTAATACCGGCAAAACGAGTTAGTTTATAAAGATGGATAGCACCAGGATAAGCGAGGAGAGTCACTATGGCCGTCGCGGTAGCTACAAATGGCCTTTCACGGCGGCGGCATAGAAGTAGCCCTTTTAGAGACTTACCAGATTTCGAAATCAGGAAACAAAAATCATCTGAAAAAATCATGAAAGCTCAGTTCCTTCTATTATTTCCACTTTTGACCCAAAGATGGCCGGAAAAAAAAAAGAAAAAAAGATTATACAAAGCATCAGAAGAAAAAAAAATTGAAGATAGTAGTTACAATAAGGACAAAACAATGCTGCAGGAGTTGGAAACTCAGATATTTTATCAAAATCGAGATTATTGGATTGAGTTTTAGATCCAAGCGGTTGAAGAAAAGAGAGAGAGACGGAGAAACGGGCGTTAGAGGTGACATAGGTTTTTTTATCCACGTGTTAGTTATTTGTTGGGCCAAGTCATCTGATTGCAGGATTGCAGTATAGGGAATTGCAGTTGATACGGATTCTTCAAGACAAGTTCAAATCACTTGTGCTATTGGGCCTGTCCCTCACAAAGTCCAAACAAGGCTCGAAGTTTCAAAGCGATGCTTGGAATATTTTGAAGCTGCCCTGCAACTTGTAAACAAATAACGGTACCTATGAAGTTTCCGGTGTGATGACCGATGAGGGAAGATGTTCTTTGACCTGTTGGCCTTCGGTCATGTCATGTTTTTCCTGTTCAAATAGGAGACTAACCAAGCACGAGAGAAACTGGAACTACTTGCAAAGAAGTTTGCTTGTGAATTGTGATTATAATAATGCAGTGAAGGAAATATTCTGACTGGGCTTCTCTGTTTTGTTGATGAAGTTTTACCAGTCTTCACAACAACGTTATTCTTCAGTACGAGGGTCCTCTGGGTAAATTTTCCAAGTCCCTCAAGTTTGGACGCTTTGCATACAGAGGAAGACTGCTATTTACGAGTGGAGCAGAAAACAACAAAGTTCTGAGTAAATTTCTCCGTGTTACTCTCTATGACATGATTTAAGGCACTTTATATGTGCTCGGTCTCTAATTATCCTAGCTTAGCCTATCCATCCACATAATTATTCGAATTATTCGAATAAGTATAACAACACATGGATTCAACAAATTCGTTGCCTCTGCCTGTACAAACCAAGATTCTAAATGCATCCGACATCTTAAATTTCTGTTTCATGATTTAAGATGATGCAGGATAATAAGAACGAATACTACCAATCTGAAAGCAACTATAAGGCAAGATATAATTGATAAATTAATTCTTTAAAGTCATTCCTAAATGACAATATGATATACAGAGGACAAATCGAAATTGGTAAATGTTCTGTCTGTTACCCAAATGCAACATGGATAAATAGGAAGCTACATACATAATTGGCATCCGAGCAACTTTTTACAAACCATCCATCTGTGGGGTATTAAATTGAAGGAAAGGAGGATTTCAGTATGATAAAACCAAGGAGAACATTGAGAACCGCCGATGTCGAGCCTGTTTCATCCTCCCCTTTAGCATCATCTTACTGCTTCAAATCCCCAAGGTTTCTACTTAAGCATTGTTCTTTTTCTCAACACTTCCATGTGCCCAGAAAGGTTTAGCAGGAGTGCGCCTCAGTGCCTTCACACTCAATGGGTTGTTCTTGCTCTGGAAAACGAATTCAAGCAAGCAAACAGAAAGTTAATAACTGCCAGAGAATCAAAAAGCCAAAGGAAATATAGGGGAACAAAATGCGATGAAGAACAGTCAACAAGCCAAACGATGCAATGTCAATCTTTTAGCCGTACCATCAAGCAAGTGCCTTCGTTTATGTTGCAGACAGGATAGTCATGGGGGCAGCAGCTGTAGTGATCTTCACAGCAAGAGGCAGCCTCGAGTGGGCAGCATCCCCAAGCAAAGCACATGTTATAGAACTCGTAGATACAGCAGCAGGTATTGCTCTCAGGACAGCTATAAGAATTATCACACACGGTAGGCGGCTTTATTGGAGATGGAGGTGAGGGGCCAGGATTGGGGGGATTTTGTCCTGTTTTTATAGGATAAGAGGCTTCCATTGCAATTCCACATTTGCCGGTCACAGCATTGGCCAAATTTCGGGCCATCCTGATATAACCTGCCTCTCCCCAAGAGCCGCCCCATGAGTTCTTAACGATCCAGTAGTCTTTACCCTTCTCTGTGCCATATCCAACAGCAGTCACACCATGGTCCAGTTGTGTCCCACAACTTCCATCAAATATTCCCTAAAGAAATTCGAAGAAAAGTAGACATCAGTTTTAAGAAGACATAATTGCTTCATGATCAACTCTGAAAGTTATTAATTGGTTCAGACTTGATAAACACGTTAGACTATTAATTAGCAACAGCTTAAGAATTCAACCAGCAGGGAACTGATTTCGATGGTTGGAAAAAGATCTCGTTAAGCCCCGAGGCCGAGGTGATTGCAGAAATAATATAAAGCTGTCTTTCTATTGAAATGCTACAACTAAATAAGTGACAGTGACAAATTTATGACAAATAGGCATATAGCAACACCAACACCTCCAGATCATTCCCAGGCCGCATTAATGGTTATCATCCTAAAGCTAAACTTGTGGTCTTACGTTAGCTAATGGTTCTAATGGATGCAAGAATCTTACTGAATTATAAAATTGGAAAGCCCTGCCTCCGGCTTCAATGGCAACGCTCACTGGTTGGGTTGCAACTGCTTTTTTCAATGCTAATTCATTATTTGGCGGAACATCTTCATAAGAGTCAATCGAAACAACCTTGGCGTTTTTCTGCAGGAGATGAAACACCAGAATCAAGAAGGAAAATGAAAAACTCTCTTTTGTTATTATCCTTCCTGGCTTTAAATACCATATTTCGTCCCGTTTGAAGTTGAAACGAAATGCTTACCCGATAAGTGTCACACCTGCCATCACGACCAGTGTAAGGGTAATCTTCTTCAGTGTCAATGCCACCATTGTTGATAATGAACTCAAAGGCATAGTCCATTAAGCCTCCATTGCATCCTTCATTATAGGTTGTATCACAATCCACTAACTCCTGCTCAGAGAGTACAATCATATCACCCGTAACTATTTGGTTGATCCCTTCCACTGCAGCAATAGCTGAGAAAGCCCAGCAACTCCCTACATTTAAAATTGAACGGTCAGTAAATTAATCCGACAGAAACTCCTCAACAATTCTAAATATCTTTTTGGATTCTAATTCATTAAGTACATTAGTTAATTATGTACAAGCTTCCAGCCGACAATATCTTAACACGTAAGCAGTTAGCCCTCCCATGATTTTAATTTTGACAGTGGAATTGGCACTGAACCTTCGTGCCAGGGACCTTCCTCCTTACCCACAGAAAGCAGCCAATTAGTAAGGTGGCACATCAACTCAAGGCTGCGGAGAGGTGCGGACCCCTCCAGAGAACTTTATAGTTTATAGACTTTATACTATCAAATTACAAAAGATTTTTTTTTTTAATCGTGTCAGCATTTAAGTGGTCCATCTACCCAAACTAACATAGCCAGAGTTCATGAAACTTCAAAGCATCATGACTCATGACATTAATATCCTATCCCAGACCAAACCACTGAAGCAGAGATTCCCTAAAACCAGGACACAACCCAGCCAGGATCCTTCCTGAAATCCCTTGAAATCTTTTATCTTTTGTCCTTGAAGATCCAAGAAGAAGGATAAATTTATTTGTTTCATCATGCCTTTTTTCAGTTTTCATCAGTTTCCATGGTTGGCCTGGTCCTAAATTACTAGACAACCCCAGGGTATGTCAGAGTAAAAATAACAGAACAGCCATACTGCCGGAGACAGTTTCTTGTTTACCAAACAAAAATGATCTGAAACAAATACTTACGTAATTTGAACTAATTATTACCAATTTAACAAGGCAAAGGGCCATAGCAACTAAAGCAGATAACTTGAAAAGCATTAGATTGATATCAGTATTACTTCTCAAAAAGTCAAACATCTATCAAAGACAGATACTAAGAAGAATACCGAAGCAGGAAATCTTAAGATCAGACTTAAACAAAAACTTACCGCAACTTTCCTGATCTTTGACCGGACCAACAGCCCCCTTCTCCCTCCAGTCAATGGATTCCGGCAACTGCTCACCAACACGGGGTGCGTAACGATCACTCTTCATGGAAACCTTTTTGGGTTTCTTGGCTCCCAAATACGTTGCACGGTACTCCTCGTTGGTCAGATCAGCAAACCGGTTCAACCCGACTCTGTAGCTGTGGCTCTCATCTGCGTTATGTTCATCGATGAACCTAAGATTATCCTTGAAGATCTCAAACCTCTTCTCTTTCTCTCCCAAAGCGTTGTAAACTTTTCCATGCTTCAAAAGCCACTCCTCGTACATGGCCATAACCTCCTCGTCGGTCCTCCAGGTGGACGTTGACTTGTCAGGATGGCTTTGGTCGTAGGATATGATGGACTGGTCGAGAGCTGATGATAAAGTAAACATCATCAGAAAGAGAATCGCCATAGTTGATCGCTGCGAACCCATGTCTGAAAAAGAAGATTGACGAAAAAGGAATGGTATTTTGAATGTGTGAGGGAGAAAAAAAAGCGGAGCGATGGTGGGTTTATAAAGGGAAAAAAACAATACTCCTACAGTCCTACTTGCTCAGCTGGAGAAGAAATATGAATAAATTGGGTATTATTATATTTATATTTATATTTATATTTATAATTTCTACATATATTTTCAAAGATAAAAAGGGTGCTGACAAAAAAGAACAGCACAGCCAAGGAGCATGTGGATGAGATGTGAGTGGGTTGAAGAAGAAAGACAGCAAAGGGTAGCTTGCCCACGGAAATAGGAGCTCTTGTCATAATAATCCAGAGTTCAGGCAGGCTGTTTTGACCGCGCGGTTAAAACATGTTTGGCGTGATTCGAATGGTAAACTAGATGAGTTGGTGGATACCTTGGTTTCGGCCTTGAGGCCCCGAGGGAGTGAATTAAGATCGGCCACGTAGTCTGAAAGTTGAAACTTTTTAAAGTGTGTGTAATTTGCTTGGGTGAGTGGGAGACTGGGACCGGGCCTTTGGAGTTTTGTCTTTGGATGTAGGACCCACCAGGAAAGTTGGAGGAATGACTTTCGTTTTGGCATCAATAATTTCGCCCTCTCTCCCTTCTTTCGCCCCTGACTTCGCTTTCGATCTTTGATCATCGCGTCGGCCCACCTAGGAATAGTTTGAGTTGCTCACGGCTTCTTTATTTTAGTTACACGAGTTTTCAATGGAAATTTTTCATTAAAGATATTTTTAGGAATATAAAAAAGATTTTCCCCAACCTTCTTCTATTGCAAATTCGCAATTGCTAATTAGTATCTTTAATCTTATTCTTCTACCAACCGTTTGTTCCTAATTTGTCCTTTTGATTATGTTTGCATGGTTGAATTTTAGGGCATATGAAGTTGATCAAAAGTATTTAGGATTTTGTTCAATGGGATTTTTAAGTGAAGCATTAAGATATTGCTATCTTGTCCGGATTCATTGGATCTGTACAATACAAATCATGACTTGAACAAGGATTTACATATCACTATTTCTCAAATTATTATCCATTTTTATCTGATCCCTTTTTTCTTAACAAAAAAAAAAATCATTATCCATTTGATTTCATTGAACATATGCTAATTTATTGCGCTATAATAATACTAACTAACTACAAGTTGCTCGAACTTTGCCCCTGAACATAGAAATATATTTGAAATTGAAATTTTAATTAAAAAGTATTTAAAGGTTTTTAGTATTAAACTAAAAATATATAGGATAAACAGAAAATAAATTCTTATTCTTTTAATTGTTATATAAATATCTTTCATTCCTCTAATAAATAGTTACCAACAATTTTTTTTTTATTGTTATAAAATTAACCCTATAAATTAATCTCTCATTCTATTAATTCTCATATAAACATTGAACTCACCAATAAAAATTCAAAACTTAAAATAAAAAATTTATCATATGACTAATTTATACCATTAAATAAAAGTTATGCCTAATGAAGTTGTAAGGAGAGTGCCACTTGACTTTTTTAGGTTTTTTTTTTCTGTTATTTTTTTAAAATGTAAAATATGTAATACCTTAAAAAAAGTAAATACAATTATTTAACGTCATTATATTAATTTAATGTTCCTTTTTATTTTTTAGTTGTTTATGTTAATTGAAAAGAGAAATGAAAAGACATTTGAAAAAGAAAAATACAATGTGAAGTAAATTAGCTATTTTTTAAAATGTTCAATAAATTTTTCTTTTCATATTCTTGAGAAATAAAAAAAATACTACATTAATTTATTATTTTTGGAGGATAAATAAAAATGTAGTAAATCAAAGAGTCCATCTATTTTTTTTTTTTTGAATTGAAAGGATAATGTAAGAAATCATGAAGATAAGCCAATAGAAACTTCTTCTTTTTTTTTTAATTATTTCCCATATTCTTCACTTTTTAATGTTAAGAGCTAGAGTTTGGTATATAATTTAATTTCCCATATTTTTTCCATTATAGTCATATGTGTTAACTAATTTCATAAATATGTTTTCTTTATTTTTTTTTTAAATTGTCTCATACTTAACATTATTTGTTATTATCTACTTTGATACTACAATATTTTTTTTATGAATACAATACATTTATTTTAAAATATAAACACAAATCATTATTTTTATATCCATAGCATTAACGAGGGATAATATCTAATTATTTATTTATATCTATAAATATACGAACGATGATTCTTTAAAACATTAATTATGACCTTAATTGATCTAATTAAAGTAAGTTATTAAAAGATTTTTAATTTTATATATTTCATTTTTACTTAAAAATATATAAATCAAATATAAAGTTTTTTTCAATAATTATATTATTACCCTTAATATATTTTGTATGGGTCTAAAATTTTTTTAAAAGAAATTAGAATATTTTTGATAAAATTTAATAGCTTTTGTTAATTATTATATTAATAGTTTTATTAATACTTCATTTATAAGTTTTTTTTCCATAATACTTCATTTATCAAATAAATTATAAAATTATTTAAATTTTATCATTAATAATAGTAGTAGTAGTAGTACTAGGAAAAAATTAATTAAAAATTATTTTACTAATCAAATACTCTTTAGATAACAATTAATCATATTAATTAATCACCAAATCAATTATAAAACTAACCTCACCATCACCTAAGGGTCTATTCGGCATAGCGGTGAGATTGACAATTGTGAGCTTGAAAAATATAATGGAGATTAGACTGCCATCGTAGTGGTGAAATTAAAATTTGTGGTGAAAAAATTCTGTTCGGTAAAAACAATGATAGCAGTGAGATGCAAATTTAAAATGACTATCAAGGATATGAAATTACAGTTATAAAAAAAATCAAAAAAAAAAAAAGAAAGGAAATTGTGGGATAATAGTGACAAATTTTTTTCAGCGCAGCTTATGAATCTCCACTGGACATCAAAGGCTCCAATGCAAATTATGCCATGAACACAGGTGTGGCGCGATGAAAATCACCAACTACACTGGTGGAATGCAAGCCAAACAACTTGGCAGTGGTGCGAATGAAAATAACTACACCACACTAGAGATTTTTGGCTCACCGAACATACCCTAATTATCCATCAAATATCACATTAATAACCAAATAATCCCTCCAACTTTCAAAATTAATCCAAAAACAACATTAAAAATCATTTCTATCACCATAATTAATGTCCAAATAAGTCTCATTTATTACTAAGTTGCCACCAATTAGATACTGGGCAACACATTAAACCTCTAATTCTCCAATTCTCTTCAATTGTAGAAGGAGATAACTTTCACTTATAGTATAGAAGTATATATAGTATAGATAGGATAAGAAGACATCAACAATGCCAATGAAAGATTAGCCAAAGTAGTAGGGATTTAAATTTGTGATGGAAAGGAGTTCCACAATCCCTAATAGCTGATTTATAAGTATGTAAATTCCAAAAAATATAGTCTATAAATCTCTAGAAATGTTAGGGTTGATCTTAAAAATAGGATAACATGTAATACTCTTATCTTTAGGAATCATAAACATACAAAAGTATATTAAAGAAATGAAGAATAAACACTCATAAAATTGAAAAGAAAATTGTTAACAGGTGTCTATAGGCAATTATTATCTAATTTTTTGTAAAAAAAGGTAGAAAGTTATTATAAATTTTTTTTGTGCACGTTTACAATTTTTTAAGGACAATAATACCCTTAACTAAGGGTTATTTTTTAAATTTAAAATATATTATTGTATGGATTTAAAAAAAATATCAACAAACTTGTCAAAATTTAGTCTCGAATTTATAAAATTTAATCCCAAATAAATCTAAGAACATTTTTTTAATATAAATATCTTCTTACAATAATTATTACTATTCACAAAATTCAAGACTATCCTTTATTGTCATTAATTGGACTTAACCAGTGCCTATAGTTATAGGCACTGATTAAGCAAACCCAATTGAAAAATGTTCTTTACTCAAACAATAATAAATGCACATGTATCAAATCCTTTCAACCCATTCCTGTATCCCGATGAAGAATAATACTCCATCTTTTCCAAAATAATTATTACTTTTAACTATTTCACAGAATAAAAAAAGTAGGTTTTTTTTTGTTAAGTTTTATGTATTTTTCATTTACTTTACTATATTACCTCTTATTTAACTTTTCTCTCGCTTATGATCAAAGAAAAAAATAGAGGAGACCTATATTTAATAACAAATATAATTTTAAAAAACTATAATAATATTATATTAATTTTATAAAAATAATAAATATTTTGTGACAAAAAAACTCTTAAAAATGATAATTATTTTGAGATAGAGAGTACTACTAAATTCTTCACCTCATCTCATGACTCATCAGCTTAACATTAAAAAAAGAAAAAATGGAATTGGACCAATGGGCTCATCATATTTTTGGCATGCATTAACTTTAGATAAACCAAAAAAATTGGTAATACTGCAATCAATAATGGCCAATGGGGGCCAAAAGATTCGCCCACGTATCTGGCCTTACTAATTGCAGCTACACATGTGAAACCTATTGTTTGCCACACTATACACGTGAAACATTTTAATTTTTAAGTGGAGTTTGATTAAATTATAGAACTACAAACATTTGGATTTGTTAGAGATGAATTATTCCTGCCAATTAGTACGTGGTTCCTAATTACGAGGACCGACAGTAATTTAATGGGAAACAAACAAGAAAATTGATCAACCCTGCCCATGCTCTTTCTTTTTACACAAGTGATTTTTGCCAGTTTTATACTTCTGTTTTAGAATATAAATTCTTTTCAACCGTTTTATCAAAATCAATAAAAATAGTTTTGTTTATTAAATTTTAGTTTCTTATCAATTTTATCCTTATTTAATTGTATTGAAGATGAAAGAGAGGTAAGGAGGAGACATGTATTAAAGAGAGAAATTTTAATATAACAAGATAAGGGTAAAATAAAAAAATTATAAAATTATTATCTTGGTTTTATAAAAAGTACAACTATTTTAAGACAAATTTTTTTTTAAATCGACTTATATTCTGAGACAGAGGGAGTATATATATATATATATATATTTATATTTCCTCTTTCAGCAAGAAAAACTCGAGAAAGCTACTTCCTCCTTTTTGCTCAAAAACTTGATCTAACATTGTGTTTAGTATGAAGAAAATATAGAGAAAAGAAATGGTGTGGAAAGAAAGTAAGTGAAGAAATACAACTTTTATTTGTTTGGTATGACAGAAATGCACCTATGAAAAGAAATAGGAAGGAAAAGAAAATGTCCATTTTCTTAGAAATCATTTCCCCCCAATTTGGGCGGAAATATGAAAGAAAAAAAATTGTTGTTGAGTGTAACAAATGTAAATGACTATTATACCCTTAAAATTTATTTCTAATTACAAAATTTACTATTATAAGTAAAAGATATTGAAAGTAAATTTTTAATAAAAGAGTAAACAATGATAAAATAGTCATATTAATTAAAATAAATTTCTTTTCTTTCTTATTTCTTAGGTATACCAAACAAAAGAAATAATCAATTTTTTTCTTTCCTTCTTATTTCTTTCCTTATTACCAAACATAACATAACGAAGGAAATATAAATTTCTTTCCTTTCCCTACTTATTTCTTTTCCTTATCTATATCTTTTCTTTATTATTTCCTTCCCTCCTACCAAACATAGACTAAGGGGTTGTTTGATTAACCATTGAAAAATTTCAAACCATTGAAAATGAAAATTTTCAATGCTTTCATTTTTTCAATGTGTTTGATAATAAAAGTTAAAGAACCACTTAATTGGAAATTTTCAATGAAAAAGCATTGAAAATAATAAGTAGCTCTTAGGTTACTTATTTCATTCAACAATTTCATTTAAGGAAAAAATCACACATTAATTACATTTAATGTTGTATTCTTTCCTTTTAACCACTATTATTTCCTTTTTATTAATTATCAATGCATTTATTTTTCATAAACTTTCATTTCTCTTATAATAGTTCAAAAATAAATCTGTTCAAACATAATAACTTATCAAACAATTTTTACACAATAAATTCAGCACTTAAAATTTTCAGAAGAAATTTTCAACACTTAATTTTTAGTGCTTAATTACTTCAATTTTATCAAACAGCACCTAAATCTCCAAAGTCAATTCAATTACTGAAAATACTTCCCACATTATTTTCCTCGTAATGTAAAGAAGAAAATTTAACCCAACTAATTAAATTTCCTATCAACTCACTTTAAGATAAGGCATCACTCATATTGTCTTGGAGACTGACTCGCAAGTTGATTTTGAATTTTTAAGTAACGGTGTTTATCCTTTTCATCCCCACTCTTCTATTGTTCAGTATTGTAGGTCTGTGCTTATTAGATTTGAACAATTTAGGGTGTTGAAATGCTTTAGAAAGCCTATCAATGTGCTAATTTTCTTGTTAATATTGGATGTAATAGTTAGCAGAATTTTATTTATTTTGACAGTTCACCTCCTAGACTTAATTTACTGATATTAGACTCCTTTCATAACTCCACAATTTTTTGCGACAATGGTAACATTACTCACCACAGCTCATTTCATGTTGTTATCTATCGTAACTTCTACTAATTCACGTAAGACAAATGCATCTCATCGCAGTTTATACTTAGACTATTTTGTTGGATTGTAAAGCATAAAATTCTCACCACTTCACCTCGAATAGTTACTAAAGAAAGTCTTAATGGATGTTGAAGGGGTTTATTGTCCTAGACTTGTTTTGCTTTAATATAATTTTATTCATGTTTTTCACCCAAAAAAAAAAATTTCATATGAAATGTATGTGTGGTGCTTTGGTCAATACCCATTAAATGTTGCTTGGGCTTGTCATGATCATTTTCCGGATATATATTTATGTTAAGGCTAATGCATCATATGACCTTTACGGATTATCATTTCTTGATATTTTTATGACAGAAAACAATAGAAAGGAGATTGAAACCAAAGGGGTATGGGCCATAGGATGAATTGTTCTTATGAATGTTACACCTAAAGCATTGATTAAGATGCAGACAAATTAAAGAATGCGTATTTTCAATGGATAACTTTTTGGACAGTAACGAAACATTAGACTAAGTAAGAACTCAAGCAAGTTTGCTTAATATCATAACATATGTTATGTTGGTTGTGGGGTAGGTGTTTGCTCTACTTATCACGCTGTTTTTGGTTGCAAGGATGAATGGAAACATGATTTGGTGAAAAATGCTTTGTAATGTGCGGGTTAGTGGTTATTTTTTATACTTCTTAAAAAATTTTATATACCGGCAACAGTACAGAGAAGAAGGATCTGTTATATAAAATAAAAGATTTTGATGTTTATTTTTGTAAATTATTATATGGGAATGCCACATTCATCGAACACCAGTTTCCTAATAATAATACTAATTAATTAATTAAGATAATTATGGTGAGAAATGGATAACAATTGACTTTTGGTTCCTTGTGTAAATACGAAAGTTTGCATGACCAATTTAGCTCGGTGACACATTGATTGCGATGCAAGAAATTGAAAAGTTCTCTCGATTACTTGGCATTTTTGATGACTACGTCTCACCCGTTTTAACAAGAGAAAAAAAAAATAAAATAAAATGATATAGTACTATCACGAGAAAATATATATAAATCATAAATGTTAAAAAGGGCCAAAAGGATTGCATCTCAACATTCTAATCATCGATTTCGATTTTTTTTAATTTTAAAATAGAATTTGATGTTGGAATTTAGATAATTAAAAAAATTTAAAAAAAAACTGTGTCTGTCCCACAATTGATGATGTATTATTATAATTTAATTAAGCAGCAATAAGAAAACTTTCCCTTTCCAATCTTAATAACATTGATTTTAAAAAGTTAAAGATAATATATATTTTTGAAAAAGAAGCAAAAGCAAGGAATCCAAGCAGAAGCTAGGTGAACCCATGGACGAATCATGAAACGATTCTAGATATATTATGTATTATATTTTACTCTACATGTAATATCAATATATAATTATATGTTACATCTTTGATTTTAATGTATTAAATTTTTTTATTAATTCTTTTATATTTTTAAAAAATAAAAATTTAAATACTTAAAATTAAAAAAAAAAAGATCCTAGGACACATAACCGGATTAATTTCTAGTATATTCTAAAAGCTCAAAGAAACTAATTATGGGGTATGGACTGTGGAGAAATAAATCTCTTGAGATCAGAAAAAGATAGTTTGGTCGGGGACAATGGGACATGGACATTACTTCATCGCCATAGAAAGGCCCATAATGCTGATTCATATGGGCCCAAAGTGAATATATATAAACTTGAAAAATCCAAAAAACCAAAGCCAGCGTGTAGGTTGCTACAGTCTGTTTGGAGATTGTGAGATTGCTCTTTCTACAGTAATAATACGCAAACCTCCAAGAGTTTTTGCCTGCCAAAACTGCCTGGCCTTCGCCTCTCCACAAAATTCTACAAGAAGATTACTAAATCCAACCACCAAAGGTGCAGGTCGTTGTCTTTCCGCTTCCAACTCTCTTCTCCACACTTCGTTGGCTGAAAGATTTTGAATTCTCTCAACTACTAGAGGGGACCAGTTGCGGTACTTGTTGACGGTTTATAAAGAAAAACCTACCGTTGGATCTGGTTAATGGGCAGCTTCTTAACTACTTATACCAGACTGCCACATTGAGTAGTTGATGCGTATGGGCTATGACTTTGGTCCCTATCACCGTTAAGAAACGAAAAAAACATACTAATCTTAATCTAATAAGAGTGTAGGGTGTAGCTTACATTTGAATGATCATAAAAAATAATTTTTTGGTATTTAATAATATGTTTTTTTATATAACTATAGATATCTTTATTTGTTTTAAAAATTTATTATTAATCTTATTTAAAATAGTGTGGAACCTTAAATAAAAGAAACTCTCTTCTGCTTCTTTTTTTTTATATTTATAATATTTAAATTCGAGATTTTATTTAAAACGACATTGAGTCATAATAATATGCTGACATCTCATATAAAAGATAGATTATAATTATCCAATTTCATTCTACATGAAAATAATTCTTATTAACTCATAAATTACTTTTTTTCCTTATTTAAAATAAAACCTACTTCAATAAATATCATACCTATGAAACTTACCCTAAAAAATAAAAAAATCAATTTGAAGCTAAATTTTTATTATAAAAAAGTATTTTTCTCTTTCTAAAAAGATTATTTGATGAGTGTGCATATATATATATATGTATATTTTTTTTTTCAAATTTTATAAGGTGTTGTATAATTATTGGATGCATAAAGAATCACTTTTTAGAATAATCGTGAAACAAAATATTCTCATCCATCATATATTAGTTATATTGTATAATAATTAATTAAACTATACCTAGACAAAAAAAAATTGCAGACCGTATGATGATGGGTAGAATGGGAAACTAATAGTAACAACTGACAAGTACACTAACCTCATGTTTGGTCCAGCTGAATGAAAAATGGAGGAATTAAATAGTCAATTCACGAGTTTGGTTCATTAATAGAATTGGTGAAGAATTTCATAAATAGGTAACTAATAAATATATTCTCAAAAAAAAAAGGTAACTAATAAATATAAAAATCCTTTTTTACCCTTTACTATGTTTTAATCGATAAATTTGTTTTATATACCCATTTTTCTAGTGTGTTTTTCCTTAATTTTTATATTTTTATGCATAGTATTACGCTTTCTCTTCTTACCTTTTACTAGAACTGACCGCCTCCCATCGTAACAGTTCGCCAAGCTTTTAAGTGGACCGACGAAAAGCCCATTTGTTGCTGTCATGAAATCTAGCTGCCGGTATGTGCCTTTGAGGATAAGCCGAATGTAGATCTTGCTATCACCGGTGTTGTTTTTCAAACTGAACAATAAGCTTAGGTTGAAATCTTCCGATTTGGTGTAACAAGTGAGTAATGACAAGATCTACTCGTCAGCCATAGATCAAGCCATTCCGATGAAATGGAAAGAACAAAAAACATAACTTAGGTGAGATAGATTCTCGCTGCTAATGGTGGGATTTGGCTGGCAACAATCGATGTCGATAGAAATTTTCCATTACTCCTCTCTCTTACCCCTTAGATAATATTGGACTTTTAAGAAATATTTATGTGTAAAATTGTCATAAAATAATGATCCAATTCGGAGTCTCCCGTAATTTGTGATTCTTGGGTAACATATATGAATTGCAATTCAGGCTTTTACTGGATAAGGTCGTCATTTTGTTTACTATTGGGGAACTAAACGACTGAGTAGTAGTTCCAACCGAACAAGGGGAATTGAATTGCCAATTCCCTCCAACCAAACGTGGCATAAACAAAACTCTAAACTATTGTCTTTATTATACGACAGAGAATCTATCTCTAGTCTTACTCGGAATCTCTTTCTGCTTTGTCTATGTGCGAAAGAATCCATCTCGATTACGTCTTTAAGTTGACAAGCAATCGATGTTGAATCCTTGCCATTAATTTTTAATCTCGCTTTTAGTTTTACCATCATTGTATTTCCTAAGTCATACCGATGTAGAGATGAATGAAAATGACAAATTAAAGCAACATGGGTTTGGTATTTTGGTTCAAAGGAGTTTAGCAACACGACTGGCTTCTTCCCTTCTGTGCTGATAATTTTGTGTATACAATACCTTCTATTTTAAGCTAATTACAGCTATCATGTTGAAGATCTTTTTCTTCTCCATGCAGTTCGCCCTTCAAATTCACCATCATTCTCGATCTTTTTGTGCCTTGCTTTCCTAAAAAGACTTCAGAATTCAAGCCAGAGGAAGGTGGATCTCAAAGCAAGAAGTTACTGTTATACAAGTGTCATCAAATTCGCGGCCACATCCCCCATGGTGCTAAAGAAGATTTCAGGCTCACCCGGCCCACCTAAAAGGTTGAACCATGGACCATGGGCCTCAAGGAAGTATGTGAATGCTAGAATTTTACTATCCCTAGCATGGGCCTGCTCCGTCGAGAAGGCTTCTTTCTATAAGGGAAAAACCCAAAAGGCTTAATAATAGCACAAACTAGTACGAATCACAAACACATGGGCCTTCTTCGATACCGCTTATTGTGGTTACGAGAAAAAGGGGATTAATGAACAGTTGATCAGCTTAACAACATAATAATCCCACTAACCTGTACCAAAAATAATAATAATAATAATAATAGTAATCCCACTAACCAATACCTTAATCCGTAGAGAATCATGGTTTGAAGATTATGATCCTTGCACCACTTAAGGTTGTGAAAACAAATTATAGAGCTGACCAATGTAAAGACAACTAATCATCTCATAATTACCCGCAAATGATTATTTCACATTGCCACATATGCATTATCAAATTTAATATTGCCATACACTCCTTTACATTTTAATGGTTGAAGGGTTGTGGGAATTTACTTCTAAAAGAGATTCAGAACCCCACATTTTTTAAAGAAATCAATTAATTAAATAATTTTAAGTGCAATAATCAAATTAACAAAGCAATAGTGTTACATGGACCCACGTAACAAGGTAACCCCAGACTTTAGAATGTGGAAAATGGCCGGTCCATTCAGAAACAAAAGAGGCTCTCACCACCTTCAAAAAAAAAAAAAAAAGGCTCTCACCCAGTAAAGACAAAATGGAAACAAAAGAAGCGGCAGCACCCAGTAACCAACCCAAGTAATCAAAAATTCTCTGCAATCAGATTCAAAATCCTCTTCTTTTTCTGCAAAATTTCATGAAAGTTTTTGCATTTTACAACTGTATAAGTATATGTCTTTGATTCTTTCCATGTTTGGTTCCTTTTCTTTTCGATTGTTGAGACATGTTTTTTTTTGGTACGCTGCTGTTTGAGACATGTTTGATTGAAAACTACACATTGTTCTTTAAATGTAAAGAAGAGAAAAACGAAAAACGTGTTTCTTGCATAGCAAGGGTTTTTCTACTTTCTGACCAAAAAAAAAAAGGGTTTTTCTGCTTTTTACTTACCATTTTGGTTGTGGCGTGTTTATATTTAATACGCCTTTTTAAGCTTCGATTTCAACGTTAACCATGGTAGCATTATTTAGTACTATAAGAGTGATTAAGGAAGTCAAACTTAATTAAGCACAATTCGATCTTAATTAACTTTAATTTTACACGCTAATGGAATTATTATTACCACTGTATTTCCATTTAATGACCCGTCGTTGACTAAGATTCAACCGGTCCAAATTTTCTTAATTTCCCTCATGCTCATGCATCGTTTCCACTTCAAATTTGCCTCTATATAAATCGACTTCAGAGAATCCCTCCTTTCTCCTCATCCCATTTCTTTCCATTAATTACTCGTTGAAAAAAACAAAATCAAAGGTGTGAACGATGCGGGCTCTTTTTTCTGCACAGGCCAGGTAAATTTTCCAGCATTCTTTAGGTTTCTTCTCACTCGAGGAGGACGCAATTTACCTGTTAATTAGATTTATTTTTAGTTTATAAACTTTTTATTTCATTCATGAAGGTGCGTAATAATAATAAGATTAATTAAAGCTGAGTTTACTATTTGGGTTCAACTAATCAACATTTACGAGGAGCATAGTCATGGTGCATGATTGCTTCTTCTCTTTTTTTTCCCACTTTTGATATGTCCCTTTGACCTAAAAAAAGAACCACATTTCTTACATCAAGATTTAGTAGAGCATCATTTTCCATAGCTTTTTTTTCTTTTTTTTTTCCATCGATCTCTCCGAATTTATGCTTTTGCTTCGTATACATGCATTGACCATTTGGCTTTTGTCAAAAACAATTTAGGAGAAAAGAAAGTTTGTTACTATTGCCACCACTTATTCTCCATTTGAATTCCATCTTTCACCGTTGATTTTTAAAATTTTCCAACCATTGAATTTCTAGAATTAAATAAAAAGTCAAGAAAAATTAGTGCTTTTTTTTTAGTGAATTAAATCTTAGGATATCCAATTATTTTTCACTATTTAAGCCCTGGAATAGAAATATATTTTAATTTTAATTGGGAACACGTTTGCCTAATAATTGGAAAACGTTGACCTCATATTTGATGGATTAAACCGCTGTTATTAATCTATTTGAGTTGGTTTCACAAATGCAGGCGAAAGGGTCAATAAAAAAATTAGGAATTTCCTCATCAATCAGAACGAATTTCAGCCTAAAAATGTGGAATATTTTGAGATAATTACACACTCTTAATTATAATTTTATTTTTTTGCAGATTCAAGGTAGCATGTTTGTTTTTCTTGTGATTTACATTTACTATTGAAAACAAATGGATTTGTTTTTCAACGTCCAGCTGTAAGCATCAAATATAAAGCAGCCCCATACAGGGTCTAACGCTTTAGGACTCTGATCAGAAATTCAACGCGATGATATCATATCAAATGATGAAAAAGAGACAATCAAACGGTATAAAAACAAATGCTATACTATTATTTTAATCAAATCGAACGGCTGTGGGGCCCCTTCTCAATTTGAAAATTGAAAGAGAGAATCCCATGTGACTTGTGGGACGAGATTTTGACGCTGCTTCCGGTTCCCGGTAAAAGAAGGTTGGGTCCCACGAGAGACTTTTATATATTTTATTTTATATTTGTTTTTTTGGATTAAAATCTTTTAAAGGTCAACTCTCTACCTCACTGTCTCCAACCCACAAAAGAAAACTTCCCAGTTTTACCGAGTCATGCATCCAACGGCTAATAAACAACTTTTGACCTTATCCCTTCCTTTTTATTTTTTTTTCATCATTTTCGACACGGTTTCCTAACCGGTTTATCCCGTTGCCCCAAATGGACCCACTTTAAAGCGAGTTGGTCAATGTGCTGACAACTTTGCGTACGTGGAATGATTTGATTGGAAGGTGAGTTTGACGGGAATATGTAACAGGGGCGACAGGTCAGTGACCCATTGCCTTGCATTTGAGAAGGCATCGGTTTGACTCGAATCCCTTCGCTTCTCCCTTTAATCATAATCATCTTTCACATTCTTTCTCTGCTTTTTGAGATTTTCATTTTTTCTTTTTTTCAGAATATATTTTTTAATTCAATGCAAAATACACTTTGATTGTACCATTCTGTCTATATATATCAGCTTGGAGTGCCTGTATTCACCCTTTAAAATTTCCTGGCTATTTTGTTAGTTTCACCATTATTTCAATTCATTTTCCCTCTTCTTTGCTTTGCATATGTAAATTGCTTCTCTGGGTTATCAAATAGTGTGTGGGGTGGTTGGTTTTCATTTGGATGAAGAGAGATGGCCGTGGAATTGATGATGGGGTATGGCAGTGGTGATTGTTTTGCAGGGAAAATGGAGGAAAATGCTTTGAGAGAAGCTGCTACTGCTGGGCTTCAAGGTGTTGAAGAATTGATAAAATTGATTTCTGAAAGACAGAAGCTTTACAATCGAGATGCGTCTTTGAAAACTTCTTCTCCAGAGCCAGCTATGGAAATCCAAGCTGTTACAGACAAGACTGTTAATTCTTTCAAGAAGGTTATTTCTCTGTTGGGTCGACCCAGAACTGGCCATGCTCGTTTTAGACGTGCCCCTGTTTCTCCCCTCCAACAAGAAGGGAAACAGAAGGAACAAGATGCAGAACAACCTAGGCAGAAGATTCAAGATCCTGGGCCTTCTTCCGCTCAAGTAAATAAGGATCAGGTTTCTGCTTTCAAGCCTTTTTGTCCAACCCCGGTTCATAGGTTGCCTCCTTTGCCTCATAATCATCACCACCAGAGTAAAAGCACTCCTCTTTTGGTGGCAAAGAGTGGTCTTTTGGAGAGAAATGAAGCTTCTACTACTATCAATTTCTCATCTTCTCCCCCTTTGTCTGCTGGGAATTCTTTTATGTCTTCATTAACAGGGGATACAGATAGCATGCAGCCATCTTTCTCTTCTGGGTTCCAATTTACTAGTCCTTCCCATGTCCCATCTTCTGGGAAACCTCCTCTATCTTCCTCTCTGAAAAGGAAGTGCAATTCCATGGATGATGCTGCTCTCAAGTGTGGATCAGCTTCTAGCCGCTGCCACTGCTCCAAGAAAAGGTTGGGCTTTTTTTTCACTTCTTTATTTAATATAATTTGCATGTTTTAATTGATTTGGTTCTAAAAGACTGAACCTTTTCATTGAATTTTTGTTATGTAGAAAATCAAAAATTAGAGGAGTGATTAGAGTTCCAGCTATTAGCAGCAAGATGGCCGATATTCCTCCTGATGATTTTTCCTGGAGAAAATATGGCCAGAAACCAATCAAGGGTTCTCCTCATCCAAGGTGTGTAAATTCTTTGTTTTACAGTCAGAAATCAAATTTTTAGATTTCAATTTTTTTACCTTTCATGTTTCTTGTTGTTGTTGTGGGCTCATACAACTTTTAAGTTAACTTGTTGGTTTCACCCGTTAATGGTTTGACCAAAAGCTTCCAAACAATAATAATTCAAGTTTGCATTAAATGTTTTTTGTTTTCAACTGCAATTGTCATCTTCCCAGTGGCGATTAATTGGCATTGACTTTTTTGTGTTGTACATTGAATTGTGTACTGAGTTGTTGGAACTTTGTTAGTTGGTCTGAGTCCAGTTTCAACTCAGTCCCGAGTCATCCTCCTAACCCGTTTCCTCGTGGCCATCTTTTCAGGGGCTATTACAAGTGTAGCAGCGTGAGAGGCTGCCCTGCAAGGAAACATGTGGAACGAGCTCTAGACGATCCCAGGATGCTGATTGTAACATATGAAGGAGATCACAACCATAGCCAGAACATCACGGATGCTCCAGGAGCTCTGGTCCTGGAATCATCTTAATCTCACCGAACCGAATCGAATCTGAACCGTCAAAGGCTATCTGTAGGGTGGTTCAGATAGTCAACTTAGAGCCAGGGGCTCTGTCTCCAAGAAGACAAGAAGATTGATTAGTGGCTACGTAAGCTGTTCAAAGGACAATATAGGATTCCTTGTTTTTGGTTTTGGCACAAGACTTCGTTTAAAAAAGTAAAAAAAATAGGCACAGATTAGGGAGATTGTGGATTTGGTGGGAGTTGAATCATGCAAGTAGTGGGTTTTTTTTTTCTCTCCATCTTTCCTATATTTTTTAATGTTCTTATACTCGAATTACCAGAATTTTTTTGCCTTTATATATAGTAAACGAATATGGTGGTGGATCTTGCCGAAGATGCTCTCACTTTAATTTGTTCCAATGTCCACCAAAGTTCTGAATTCTGACCCGTTAATTTTATCTATGATGCAAATTGGGGTGGCAGTCAATGAATATATAAGAATTATTTAACAAGGTATGGTGTCTTGTATATGAAGGTTGACCCTGGATGCCGAATTTAATAGTATTAAGTGGAGTGTGATGAAGAAAAAAAGAGGAAAAAATAAAGTTGATGTGGTGGGTTTTTTGTCAGCTTCTGATTGCTTCCAAGTTCCAATTCTGTGAATATTTTTTTGTGGACTACAGTTGCGATCATGGATGGATTTATGATGGGATTTGGTAGTGGTAGTCTGGTAGAGAATCTAGAGATTGTTGGGGTAAGTCAAACTGTGGCCGGTCTGGCGTGTTGATGTATTTGTATTTGCCTCGCCACTCGCCTCTTTTTCTTCTTTTCAATCTCAACATCCAAGTTTTTCAGATTAGGAATTTGGGGCAAAACTTTTCTTGTTTAGGTCAAACAAAGACTGTAAACTTACCCTAATCTTACAGTTGAATTTCGAGTCTTGTCATTTTTTTCAAAAGAAAAGTACCATTTGATTGCCCATGTTACGAGGAGAGAGATTAAGTTTTCAATATTCCAACTAATCCTTTGATTCATTAGATGGTCATGGGCTCATATCTTCCTTTGGAAAATTCGATTCACATGAATTTCTTAATGTTTGAAAGACAGGTTTTGTCAAAATTAGAAAATTTCTTCATTTGTTGCAGCCATGTCTAGACTCTAGTGAGTATTTATGTTTCTTGACTCAACGGCGCTTCTTTTCCATCGCTATCGTCTGAACAATAAAAGGAAGATTAACTTCAAAGCTGCCCATGTTCACTTTAACAAGATGCTATGCGGCTGCTTTCTTCTTTTTGGACGGATTGTTTCAAATGGTTTCAAGTCAACCTTCCTTTTTCTCTTTTTCATACCCTTCATCAACAACAAAAGCTTGTGTAGTAGTATTTGCTTAATCTGTCACGCTAACAAGCCAAAAGACACCTCAAAATCAAAACTATTGAGAGTTGAGAGTTGAGACTTGAGACAATAGTACATATTAAGGGTTAGTTGGTCTATCCATTATGATTATTATTGGTTAAAAGCCCAGTCTAACACTCAAAATAGAGTTCGAATTGAAAGTTTTCAGGCGCCTAAACGTTACATTTGCAATTCAAATAATCGGTATCCATAAAGTCAATAATGGTTTACTTTTGTATACGATAGATTTGAGCTGATCCGCCAGAAATTTGAAGGCATCCAGGTTGTTGCAGGTTTCTGTTATGATTTTGCATGGCTGAGCTGTGAGCACTGCTCATGCCTTGTTGTTCAAGTGTAGCCGATTGAATCTGGTCAATCAAGCTTTTCTCCATAGTATGAAAGGAAAAGGGAAAGGATGAATCTCAAAGACAAGCTTTGCTTTGAAACCACGAAAATGGAAAAAAGGGAGTAATGTGCTACAAACCAAGCACTTTGATTTCTGTTAAGCCATCACTTGTACGTAAACTATTGCTTAACCCTGAAGGTAGCCGGTAGCAGGACCTTAATTTCAAACCAAGTTGTCATGTGTTAATCAAAGAGACATTGTAGCTAAAAACGTGGTCACGTGAATTTTCGAATCTTGTAGTTATGTATACATATTGATCATATTGAGGTAGAGTTAATGTCCCAAAATGAAAAATAGATTATGCCATAGTGAAAGTATAGGTTTGGAAATGAAATCCCAATAGATGAATCAATCAAATTTCTCAAAATCATCAAACCGATAAAAGCCTTAATATGTGCGCTACTCATGTTCAACACTTCTTACGTGTTTTACTATTCATAATGGTATGACATGAAAGTCATTCAATTAAGTAAAATTAATGTGCAAAATTTGCCAAGAAAGTACTAATTTTTCTTTCTTTAAAACTAAAGATATCTCCGAATCTTTGATCAAAAGATTAATCACGTTTAAACTTATGTTCTCATTTCTTATCGAGGTAGAAGCCACTGTCACCCCGATCAATGCGTGTTGGTTTGCCAAGAACTTAATACACTCGTATTTATTCGATACCTTATATTATATAGGGGTCCATGTAACAATTTATTGGCTAACACTCAAAGCGAAACTTTTGTTTCAAGCCCCTTGCTCTCGTCCAAGAGCCCACTCCATAGCGAGCCTTCAGTTTATCTTATGGACCCATGGGTGCAGGACCGTTAGCTATTAATTTCTCTCGTAGATTCATGTATATTGTTCTGGGCTAATTTGCAATGATCTATAAGGTCCAGTTATATTGGGTCCATTTACCAGCTGTGACGTACTTGTTTCTGGTCAAGGCGTCCAGCCTATTCGTTTTGGAAACCCAACCGGCCTCTTAAGTTCGGGTCCGGCTTTGATCAAAATAGAAAGTTCAATGCCCAGTGCATGGTACGTGTGAGATAGACAATACCGTTCCGTTAATTCAGCATATTCGTTTTCGCTTTGGTTTATGCTTTGGAAAAATTTTCCAACAACCAATATATTCCTCCGTAAACCCGCGCCGCCCCCCCCCCCCCCCCCCCCCCCCCCCCTCCCCTTTTTTTCCTTTGATTTTCGACAAATTTTAAGGAAAAGTAATTGAATTATATAGAATTATTTTGTTATTCTTGATGTGTGTAAATATTTTTGGGGTATTGTGCATAAGGATGTAATCAAGTTGAGCCAAGTCAAGTAGTAAGCTACTCGAGCTCGAACTCGACTCTTTATTCGGAGCTCGAGCTCGGCTCGAGACAGATAATCGAGCTACTCAAGCTCAATACCTAAAGTAAAAAAAGCTCGTTTTTCTACCTCAACTCGAAATCGAGCTCGAGCTCGATTCCAAATATGTCAAATTCCAATTTAAAAGGGGTAAATCAGTAATTTAATAATTAAATATAAAAAATTAATATTATCGTAAATACTCGAGTAACTCGACGAGCTTCGAGTCAAGCATCTAAAAGCTCGAATTCGAGCTCGATTCAATACTCGAGCTACCCGAGCTCGAGCTCGGCTCAACATTGACTAAGCCGAATTCAAATTTTGTTCAAGTTGAATCCGAATAGCTTATGAGTAGTCCTGTATCACTTACATCCTTATTTGTGTAATGATAATAATGTGATAATAATAATAATAAAAAAAGGTGGAATTGAGAATAAAAGTTTAATATTTATTTATTTAATGATAAAGGATAAATAAATTAAGACATTGTTGAGTAAGAGACCAACAGTGCCAATCTAAGGCATTCGGCCCAGACCTCATGACCACTCGGCTGGGCCTCGCAACTGTCCGGCCTAGGCCTCATGACCATTCGGCCCAGACCAGGACTCGGCAGAACCAGCCACTATCCCACTAAGGAGATAGCCCAATGAGAAAGGCCCAATCTCCAGACTCCATGCTTAGGCAAAGCCCACATGTAAACTCTATATATATGCACAGTACCATGCAACCAGGTATGAGATTCCTTCTTCCAGCTCCATTCTCCTAGAACCTCTCTTAAACCCTAGTTGACTTAAGCATCGGAGTGGGATCAACCGGCCACCTGCCGGTCACCCTCTTCATTATTTTTCCTCTCTTCAGGTCGCTATCGGCTAGCTCAGACTCCCGTCGAGGTCTCGGATTTTCATACCTCAACATTGGCGCCGTCTGTGGGAACCTAGAGAAAGCCATGTCCATGCCTGAAGAAACAAGCGGGTTGCCTTCTAGGAGGAACGCGAGCCAAGATATGTGGAGTTCCCCCACCACAAACCTTTTCGCCCAAGAATCTTGTCCTTCCCCAGAAAACAATGACCCTTCCGGGCCCGATCCTGTGGCAAGACGCCACCTTTCCTTCTCTTCATTCCTCCCTGAAGCTCATAATACAACCCCCTCCTCCTCCCAACCAGCTTACCTCCAACGGGTAAGCCCAGATGGCCGTAGAAGCCACAAAACCCCCCAAGATGATGACTTTATGTTATATGTGACTCAGCTCCAACGGAAAAATGATCAGATGGAGAAAGAGCTGGCCGCGTTACGCTCAGTGGTGACCAACCTCACACAAAGGCCTCCACGAACCCAGGAACCGGACGACGATGCTCCGAGGGGCGAACGAGAACGTAGAGACGGGGGCCCACAAGGACATGCACGATCTTCGCCAGGGCGTGCACGTTCTCCACAAGAGGACAGATCTGCAAGAAGACAAAGAATACGTGCAACAAGCCCGGTCCCACTTGCCCCCGAGGAGTCGACCCACAGTGTAACCATATTGGGTGAAAAGAGGCGGCGGGGAGAGCAGCCGGACCACACGGCAAGATCAGGCGGCACCTCCCTCTATACTGAGAGGCAATTGGAGGAAAGATTGGATGGCCTCAAAGCAGAACTAGAAAACAAATTTGCCGAGGCCCTGGAGACTAATCTCCAAAAGAGCAAAAAGGACCATTTAGAATGGTTAAGCACGGATGATAGCCCTCTCTCTCTTGCCATCCAGCAAGAAGACGTCCCAGACAGCTTCAAGATCCCAAAGCTCAGGTATGATGGGACGAGTGATCCAAAGGACCACATTACGTCCTACAACAACCTCATGGATCTCAAGAGAGCCAGCGACGCGTTGAAATGCCGGGTGTTTGTATGCACCCTGGAGAAGACGGTAAGAGACTGGTACTACAGACAGAAGGCAGGTTCCATTGTGAACTTCACTCAATTGAGCATCTACTTCCTGAGCAACTTTTTTGCCTTGAGAAAGAAGAGGAAGACAGCAGTGGCCCTCATGGCGATTCGACAAGGGCCTGAGGAGTCACTCAAATCTTACGTGGAAAGGTTTCAAAAGACCACCACAGAGATTGAGGAATTAACAGTTGACTTTGCTACAACAGCTTTTGTAGCGGGGGTGCGTAATGAACACCTCAAATACGCACTCTCCGAGGATAAACCTCACCATCTACATCAACTATTCGACAAAGCACAAAGGTATGCTGATGTTGAAGAAAACCAAATCCAAACTGATAAACTTTATCGGAAGAACCAAGACATGGCCAAGGAGCGTACTCGACAAGACGGCGGTCGCCAAGGCGAAGGCCGACAGCAGAGAAGCGACAGGGGCTTTCGACGAAGAGACCTAGGCAATCGACAAGGTGAGAGCAAGAGCCTACGGTCTGAGGCCCCTCGTCGCGATCAAGAGAGAGGAGACCGGCCCCCTCCATGCCTAGCAGCCGAGTACACTCCACTCACTGCCTCCCGCACGGAGATTCTCCATAACATCTCCAATGGAGACATGGCGAACAAAATGAAATGGCCTCCGAGGTTGAGGAATCCCGGGAAAGGCGGGAAGAACTCTGACAAATACTGCAGATTCCACGACGATGGAGGCCATACCACAGAAGAATGTTGGGATCTAAAAAACGAAATCGAAGATATGATTCGACGAGGATATCTTCGAAATTTCGTCCAAAGAGAGAACGCCCAGCCAGCCCAAGATACCAACCAGCAGGCGGAACGCCCGGAGCCACGTGAGCATGTCAGGCCGGCTGTTCGCGGCATAATCAACACTATCGTTGGGGCCCTGAAAGACTGGGCAGAATCCCAATCCAAGAGAAAAGCTCATTTGCGCAGTGTATGCCACATTGGCTTGCAAGCCCCACCCCCCGAACAGAACATGAGGAAGAAGACTGGTCCATCACTTTCTCCAGAAACGAAACCGACTTGTTCCAGGACCCAGGAAATGACCCCATTGTGGTCAAGGCCATTATTGGCAACTTTGAGGTGAACAAATCCTGGTTGACAATGGCAGCGCAGTCGACGCCATCATCTATAGGACCTACAAGGATATGGGGCTGACGGATGACCAACTATTGCCGACGGGACCAATCTACGGATTTGGGAACAACGAAATACCGGTCAAGGGGATGATAAGACTGCCCATCTGCTTAGGCGACGGGAAACATGTGCTCAACATCATGAACACATTTGTTGTAGTAAACCAGCCGTCAGCGTACAATGCCATAATTGGACGTCCCATGATGAAGAGAGTCAGAATGGTTGACGCCGTCTACTGCTTAAAAGTCAAGTTCCCGACTCCAAGCGGGATTGGCTACATGCAGTCGAATCAACACCAAGCCCGCCAGTGCCACCTATTATCCCTAGTCATGGCGAAGAAGGCTGCCGACGCCAGAGAAGAGATGTTAGCCCTAGCCACTCAACCCCATACCGGGGGGCAAGCCTCAAGGACCACAGTTCACACCGGGGGGCAAGACTCCTACCAACCAATGGAAGTTAACACGCTGAATTGGGAAGTGGGATCAACGAGTGGTACCGGATGCGGTACTGAAATCCCGGCTTGGCTGTCACTTGACGTCCTGGATACCAGGGACGAGGAAATGCTGAGCAAAGCACAGCCAGTTGAAGAACCCTGGACATATGCCTCCGGATAGGATAGCCCTCCAAGACAACCAAGATAGGGTCCAAACTGACCCCGCAAGAACAGGAAGCTATGATGACATTCTTGCAAGAGAATGCTGACGTGTTCGCTTGGACACCAGCCGACATGCCTGGGATCCATCCGTCCGTAATGGAACATAAGCTCAACGTCAGTAGCAAAGCCAAGCCGGTAAAGCAGAAGAAGAGAAAATTCGCTCCAGAGAGGATAATGGCCATCTGTGAAGAAGTCGACAAGCTGATGAAGGCTGGGTTCATCAGGGAAGTCCATTACCCCGAATGGGTTGCTAATGTGGTCTTGGTGAGGAAATCAAACAACAAATGGAGAATGTGTGTTGACTTCACCGACCTCAACAAAGCCTGCCCAAAAGACAGTTTTCCGCTTCCCTCGATAGACAGGTTGGTCGACTCCTCGTCAGGGAACAGATATCTAAGTTTCATGGACGTCTTTTTAGGCTATCACCAGATCCCACTGGCCAGAGAAGACCAGGAAAAAACCTCTTTCATCACGGAAGACGGCCTGTATTGCTATGATGTCGTAGCATTCGGACTGAAGAATGCGGGAGCCACTTATCAGCGCCTGGTGAATAGAATCTTCAAAGAGCAGATTGGCAGTTCCATTGAGGTGTATGTAGACGACATGCTGGTCAAGAGCATCAGTTTCGAACAGCATCTTGACGACCTGGCCCAAGCCTTTGGCACATTGCGAAAGTATGGGATGAAGTTAAACCCAACTAAGTGCACTTTCGGTGTTGAAGCTGGAAAATTTCTGGGATTTATGATATCCCAGAGGGGAATTGAGGCCAATCCAGAAAAGATAAGGGCCATCATCGACATGCCTCCCCCAAGAACCATGAGAGAGGTCTAGGTGCTGACTGGCAGGGTAGCAGCTCTTAACAGATTCGTTTCGAAGTCCGTTGAAAAGTGCCTCCCATTTTTTAAAGTCATTAGATCCAAAGCCACCCGAACCACCCGGACACCATTCCAATGGACGGCTGAGTGTCAAGAAGCATTCGGACAGCTAAAGTAGTATTTGTGCTCTCCACCTCTTTTGAGCTGGCCAGAGACCGGGGACGAGCTGTTCATGTATTTAGCCACCTCGGACGAGACTGTTGCCGCCGTCCTCGTCAAGAGAAGGGACAATGAAGACTGCCCCGTCTACTATGTAAGCCGCGCCCTCCAAGGGGGAGAGTGTAATTACACCCGCCCAGAGAAATTGGCTTACGCCCTTGTGATAGCGGCGCGCAAACTCAGGCAATATTTCCAGTCTCACAAAGTAATAGTTCTAACTGATCAGCCGATCAAGGAAATCCTGAGCAAGGTAGACATATCAGGCAGGCTAATCAAGTGGAGCGTTGAACTGAGTGAATTTGGCATCGAGTTCAAGAACAGAAAAGCCATCAAAGCACAAGCCCTTGCCGACTTCGTGGCCGAATGCACTTTCAAGGAGCCCACGGTCCTTCCTGATCTTCCCTTGGCCAATCCACCGGATGCCCCCGTCCTCAACCAGACGGAACCCCCCAACCCAGCACCTACACCATCCAACACACTGTGGACACTATTTGTGGATGGCTCAGCCACTAAGGAAGGCGGTGGCGCGGGCTTACTGTTAACGAGCCCTGAAAAAGAAGAGTACCAATACGGTCTGACATTTGGCTTCCCGCTTTCCAATAACGCCGCCGAGTACGAGGCCTTGATTGCCGGGCTGAATTTGGCTGTGAAAATGGGAGTCAAACATGTCCACATTAACATGGACTCCCAACTGGTGGCCAAGCAGGTGTTGGGGGAGTACGAGGTTCAAGAACCCAACCTGGCTGATTATCATCACTCAGTCCAGAACCTCTGGGCCAAGTTCGAAAAGATATCCCTCCACCAGATTCCCAGAGAAGAGAATGCTCGAGCTGATGCGCAATCCAAAATAGCGTTCGCGAGTTCCACCATCAGAGGCAAGACGACTCTCGAATACGTCGAGCACCCGACCAGGCAGGGGTCATCACACGTCCATGAGCTGAGTACCGAGCAGAATTGTTGGATGACTCCCATCATCCGTTTCTTGCAAGGGGACATCCCGCAATCCCGAACAGAGGCAACAGCCATACAGAAAAGGGCTGCCAGGTACATCTTGACGGATGGCGTACTCTACAAGAAGTCATTCAATGCTCCCCTTCTCAGATGTGTCAGCCCAGACAACGCCGAGTATGTGCTGAGGGAAATCCATGAAGAAGTCTGTGGAAACCACCAGGGCAGTTGGTCACTGGCACAGAAAGCCATGCGGCAGGGCTTCTATTGGCCAACTATGAGAAGCGACGCTGCTGAGTTGGTCAAGAAATGTGAAAAATGCCTGAAGTTCGCCAAGATCCACAGACGGCCGGCAGAGGAGCTGAATCCGGTAAAGTCAGCATGGCCTTTTGCCCAATGGGGCATAGATATTGTGGGTCCATTTCCAATCGCAGTAGGAGGCAAGAAATTCTTGATAGTGGCCTGCGACTACTTCACCAAATGGGTGGAAGCTGAGGCAGTCGCAGCCATCACTCAGAAGGCGGTAGAAAAGTTCATTTGGCAGAATATCCTATGCCGGTTTGGAGTCCCACACACCATAATCACTGATAATGGCACTCAACTTCAAGGAAAATAGGTCAAAGAACTTTGCGACAATTTCCATATTAGCCTCAGGGCAGCCTCAGTCACCCACCCACAGGCGAACGGGCAAGTCGAAGCTATGAACGGAAAGATAGTAAAATCCTTAGAGAAGAAGCTTGATGACGCAAAAGGGGCGTGGGTAGAACAACTTCCGGAAGTACTGTGGGCCATCAGAACTACGGCTAGTACCACCACAGGCGAGACCCCCTTCAACGTGGTATACGGATCTGAGGCAATAATACCTGCCGAGATAGGCCTCCCCACCTTCAGAGTATCCAACTTCAACGAATCGACGAATGGGGAGGAGCTCCGCCTGAATCTCGATTTATTGGAAGAAGTCAGGCTCAGCTCACAGATCCAGGCAGCAAACAGGTCCCAACAAGTTGCTCGATACTTCAACACCAGAGTGCACAATCGCCAATTCCAAGTAAGTGATTTTGTACTACGAAGTTGTGAAGCCAGTCGGCCCGCTGGAGAAAGGAAAAAGCTGTCGCCTAACTGGGAAGGGCCTTACCGGGTGGACAAAGTCATTGGCAAGGGAGCCTACAAGCTACAGGATCTCACAGGGAAGCCCATCCCTCGAATTTGGAATGCTGTCCATTTGAAGAAATTTTACTTTTAGCTGTTTTGTCCACAATACACGAATTATTGTTCTTTTGACAGTACATTTTCATCTTCCAATTGTATAGTCTACTAAGACAGCATTTTCTCATTCTATTATGAATAGCAATTTCAAAGACAAAGTAATACAAAGACACGATGACGCCGCTTCTACATGCCTCCCTTCCCAAAATTTTTCCATTTATAAGCTACATGTACTCGAATGACATATAAGATACAACACGCGGGACACGGATGAGCGTGCTCTCAGGAAAGAGACACGATCGACGACTCATCTCTCTACGATAAATGAGGTATCCGACGGGTAGGCACCCAATGCCGAACCAGTCGCCAGGCCTCCTACACGGATGAGCGTGCTCTCAGGAAAGAGACACGAATGACGACTCGTCCCTCTACGATAAACGAGGTATCCGAAGGGTAGGCACCCAATGCTGAACCAGTCGCCAAGCCTCCTACACGGATGAGCGTGCTCTCAAAAGAGAAGCGCGACTGATGACTCATCCTTACCAAACACTTCAGACCCAAGATGTGAAATTGCAAGTCTACAATAGACGGGCAAATATAACTTAACATGCAATCCCTACAAAAAGGGGCAAAACTGCAAGCAACAACAACTATCTACATTCCCATGAAGTGAATAAAGAGAAATGGACACAATTGTATTACCACAAAAACATCCTCAAAGAATGCCTCCATTTCCAATAATTAATTACAAGGTGTTTGTTCGAATGGGTCACATCACCCACAACAATTTACAAAATTAAAAATCTAAAGAGCCTACTCTACGGTGATCACACCATCCCCACCTTGGGCCGCATCACCGTCTGCTAGAGGGGACTCACTCGGCGGAAAAACCTGCTCCTCGACTGGGATAACCTCCACGGCGGGCACATCACTCGGCGGGGGGACTTCATCCGCAGGGGGCACAGTTTCTACGGGAGGAGCATCACTCGGCACAGTCCTTGTAGCCGATGCCGTCTGATCTTCCACGGGAGCCTCATCGGTTGCGTGAGGCTGCACATCCTCAGTCGGAGTAGTTTGCTCACCCCCTTCATTAGTCACCTCCTCCCCCACCACCTCAGTCACTGCAATAGCACCCACCCCAGCAGTGGGCACAGACGCGGAGTCGTCAACAGTTTCTCTTTCAGTCTCCGCCTCATCCCCCTCCGGGATAGCCTCCAAGGCAGAGCCCCTAACACCCTCGCCTGCCAACGGCGCCTCCACAGGCTCAAGCAGGCTGGCAGCGGTGAATTGTAGTTCCGGATGTAGAATAGCCAGACGGCTAAGCACCTGCTCCATCACCACACCACCAACCCTAGCCACGGTGGCCTCCAGTTGGGCGCGCATGTCATCCGCCAGCGACGCATGTATGGCCCGTAGCACGTCGTGTGCCGCCTACGAAATACCACACAGTGAAAAACAACATCTTCACATATGCACAACGACCAAGGGATATCACATACTCACGTACCTGTAGTACGGCATGCTCCCCTTTTAGAGCCGTATGGTCCCTTTCCAATGCCGAGTGCTGCAAGACGTAGTCCGCCTGCTGCTGCACCAGTGCCGCGTATTCCTTTTGAAGGTTCGCGTGCTGCTCCTGCACAGTGGCCAAGGACTGCTCCACCACCTTTTTGTCCTTATCTTTGACAGCAACCTCATCCTTCAGCCCATTCCTTTCGGCGCGAACCCTGTCCAAGGCTTTCTGCATATTATCAAGGCGTTGATCCTTTTGGCGGACTCACCCTTAGCAGTTTCCGTGGCACCTTGAGCCACTTGCAGCTCCTGTTTCAGCCCTTCATTCGCCGCCCTCAGCTCAGCCGCCTTCGCCTGCGCCACTTTCATGCGGTCAAAATACCGACGCTCGTGCAGACGTGCGTAGTTGTCCTTCGCGAGCTTCACTCTCTCCTCTAGCTCCCTGATCCTTTTCTGCGCTTCCCGGCAGGCCACCTCGTGATGCCCTACGCCCGCAGCCAGCATCACCCGTCCCTGCCAGCGACAGCCCTTTCAGAATCCATAATACAACACTATTAATGCAGAATAAGGCACAAAGACAAACCTGTTCAAAGAAGGCAGCCGCGGAAATCAAGCAGTCGGCAGCATCCAGGCTCCCTTCGACATAATTTCTGTCAACAGGGCTTCTGAAGACGAGTGCCTCTTGAGCCGCATAGAGGGGATTGGTGAAGATACTCCCCTGGCCCTCCAGGCGCCCATCCACGGCAAATGGGAACAGCCGCCCTCCATGCGCTCGCACATACTCGTCCTCAGGCTGTTCGGGAGAGTTAGAAACACCTGGGGCTGAGACTTGGTCGGCGGCTGCGTCGAGGTTGCAGCAGCTGCAGCAGGCGTCGAGGTTGCAGCAGGCGTCTCCTGGCGTGCTGAAGGACCCACCTGGGCACTCGAGCTGGCTCCACCCGTCATGGGGGTGGAGACTTGGCTGGCACGAGGCTGCTGTTGGCTCTGTGTCTGAGCAGTATGCCAGCTGACCCCCACACTCGTTGTAGAAGACACATGGGCTGGGTGAGGAGCTGAATGCCTCTCAAAACTGTGGATACGGACGTTGGAGTGACTCCCCACCCCCCGGGAGGCTACGGTGGCCATGGAATGTCTCGCACCGAGGATAGCACTGGTGGTAGCCCTTTTAGCAGCAAGAGCCTGGGCGCTGTTATCACCCGACTTCCTCTTCTGGCCCCCAGACGCCTGGCCAGTAGCACCCCTCACGGCATTGAGAATGTTCGCACTGGAGAAATTGAGCCTAGTCCTCGGCATGGTGGCTGCAAGTAGAAAGTAAAGTTATCAACAATTACCCACATGTAGACCAAGGAATTAACGAACGCACACCACCATAAACCCAAGTCCCACCCCCTCACCAACCTACGGACAACCTACACAAAAACTTCAACTCCACTACTACCTGCTTGAGCAGTGGGAACTAAAGGCTCAACTTCGGAGACTGTCGGAAGAACAGAGGCAGGCATGGGAGCAGCCGGCAACCCCTGACTTGTAGCACCCTGCGCAGCACTGGGAGCCGCCTCAACAACACTTGGCCTGGGAGCCACAGACTTTCTTGCCACAGTTTTCCTTCCACCCGTCTTCTTCCCTTGGCCCAAGGAAGCAGGCCTCTGGCTGGCAGCAGGCTGGATGGCAGCAGTCGCGGCAGGTTGATCAGCCTCGACGACTGGCTGTTGGGAACCACCCTGTTCCCCCGAAGATGAAAATAGAGGCTGTTCACCTCTGGCTGCAGCCCTCTCCGGGTCAAAAATCCTCACTATCCTCTCCAGTGTCTCCGTTCCCACACTTAGAGGAATTTTATTCTCCCTGTACTCGTGGTGGTTCCCGTACCCACTCAACCAGGCGGAGTACAAGAGGTTGCAATGTGCGCAATCTGCACACTTTATTAGACGGTCCTTCGCGGTTAAGTATTTACACTGGGCCAGCTCAGCATCCGTCAACATAGCTGGCCGGGTGGCTAGGACTCTTATGGACTCCGCCGAGTGAGCCACCCACTTCATAAAGCAGCCCCATTCCGCGTCGTCTGGTTTCCTGACCACCATATACTTATTCTTCCAGTCTCTGTTGGTGTCAGGAAAGTTAAAAGTAGACTTCACCCCTTTTCTGGCATATAAGGCAAGGAAACTCCCTGCCCGTTTCACACTGAGCAGCTCCCGCAGCACATTCAAGGACGGCTCCCAGTCCTTGTAGGTGCACAGCAAGTGGTAAGAGATTACCATCCGCCAAGAATTTAAAATCAGCTGACTCGGTGCAATTTGGTAGTACTTTACCACCTTTGTGAAGAATGCATTAAATGGCGGCCGGAAACCCGCAAAGAATAAATCCTCATAGAAGACGGCTGCATTCCCGCCGTCTCCTACATACCCTGGCCTTAGACCAACGGGACCAGCCTTGAACTGATAGCCACCCATGGCAAAGAAAGAAGGGATGTTCAGTAACCGAGCCCAGTACTCGTCACCCAAATCATCCCCCGTGTACACGGACGGGTGATCAGCAGCATCTTTATCTGCTGGCTCCTCTGCGGCCTGTGCTTTTCCCTTGGCCTTTCCAGCAGAAACCTTTCTTTTCTTCGGGCTCGGGCCAGCCTCCACATGGCCAGAAACGGAAACAGTGGGCCCACCGTCACGAATCACGGGCCCGGTAGCCACCATCTCCTCAGCTACCTCCGCCGTTCCCCCGGCGATACTGTGCCCGGAAACTGACCGGCTACCGCTAGAAACGGCGTCTTCCTCCCCCATTCGAGCGCCACTGACTCCCATAAAACTACTCTCACCCTCGCTACTCATGCTTCAACCAAAAGAAACCCCAAAAAGAAAAACACAAACTTACCAAGAAACTGTTCGTCTTCGAATGGCTGTTAGCAACTGGAACTCTTAGCCACGAACACAACCGGCACCGAACGCTGTAGAAGAATCCCTCGACGTGGTGAACTGAATCTTCGACCTCAACCACGACACCGAGATCGTGACAGAAACTTCAAGAAACCGAAAGAAAACCCAGAAACTCGAAGAGAAAAGAGAGAAGAGAAAACAAAGAGTTACAAAATCTTCAGCAAAGTTGAAAGTGAAAAAACCAAGAGAGAGAAAGGCATTTATACCTCCATCGATTTTAGCCCTGAGGCAACACGTGGCACCCAAAATCAATAAAACCTCCAATTTCCCTCTCAAAACGTGGTTCTTGAAAATCAAAATTTCCCTGCCCGCACGCACCCCGTGCCACGAGACTCCAGCTGTTTCCCACCCACCTGTCCTCCACAAAGAGCCTTGAGCAGACGACTGCCTTCATCACCTTTTGAACCACAACCAACAAGCCTACCCGCCACAACTGTTCAAAGTAGGCGACATACACTCCACCACCCGACAACAACAAAAAACTCTACTCTAGCCGCGCAGTCGACCACTTTGTACTCGTCTCCGCGTCTGGGGGGCACTTGTTGAGTAAGAGACCAACAGTGCCAATCTAAGGCATTTGGCCCAGACCTCATGACCACTCGGCTGGGCCTCGCAACTCTCCGGCCTAGGCCTCATGACCATTCGGCCCAGACCAGGACTCGACAGAACCAGCCACTATCCCACTAAGGAGATAGCCCAATGAGAAATGCCCAATCTCCAGACTCCATGCTTAGGCAAAGCCCACATGTAAACTCTATATATATGCACAGTACCATGCAACTAGGTATGAGATTCCTTCTTCCAGCTCCATTCTCCTAGAATCTCTCTTAAACCCTAGCTGACTTAAGCATCGGAGTGGGATCAACCGGCCACCTGCCGGTCACCCTCTTCATTATTTTTCCTCTCTTCAGGTCACTATCGACTAGCTCAGACTCCTGTCGAGGTCTCGGATTTCCATACCTCAACAGACATAAAAAAAAGGGACTGAGAGAGTATAAAATAGTAAGAAGAAAAGTATATGCTTGCATCACAAAAGTAATCATTGTCAGCTATTTTAATCGTCAGATATATAATGACACGAATCGGCCATTCTTGTTATCGAAAACTGTGAAGAAGAAGAATTAGGTGAAACTTTTGCATCCATTCTTATATATAAATAGATTCTTCATTCTAGGTTGTAAAATGAAGTAGAACAGTAACATGCCAATTATTTTAAGTTAAATCTGATATGAGTCATTGATACTTGAATTCCAATAAGGAGACAATCTAAAAAGATGTTATCGAAGTGAAAGGAAAAGGTAATGGTTGCATGTGTAAGTGAAATGACATAACCCCTTGTCTTTGTTATCTGTCGGCGGTTCAGTTTTATTTGTTGTTAAAATAGCAGCAATCAAATTCCACAATGATGCACTCCCATTAATTTCCATTTTATCTCGTCTTCCAATTTGCTAGTAGTAAGGTTGTTTGTTGACTATAATATTAAATCGATTAGGAGTCAAGAACCAGATCATTAAATTTTATAAGAAAAAGGTTAAAGGGGGAATAAAGAGGATTTAGCTAGTAAGGCCCCGCTTTCACCAAAAAAGAGAAAAAAGCTAGTAAGGGCCCGCATTTTCTTTTCTGTTTTATCCAATGAAGCGACCCATTTCCCCTCAAGTGCGAGGACCCTTTTTTGACGATCAGCCTTACTCTGCCGGACTATGTTGGCTGAAGTCTTAAGTCTCTTATACGATGACTTAGACTTGAAGTGCAGCAGCGGGCTTGATCACTTGACACAGCTTTTTATATCTGTTCTCAGGACTCCTCAATGACCTGAATTAAATTCATCCGTTTAAGCAAATTTGGTAAGTAATTGCCTTTTTATGGATGTAAGATTTGGATTCTATTAGCAGCCTGCTAGCTTAACAAAGCTTCATTTCTTGCATGTTGTTAAGTTGGCCTGCAACTATATACCATACAGAATTTTTGCAAAGCTATGTTCGCTCCTTTCTTCATTACCAAACTTTCTTTTCCTTGTCCATCACATGATTCTGTACTTGGAAAAGTTCCATTAGCACACAGATGACACGTAAATTGGAGATGAAGCTTGCTTTCCTATTCTGATAATCACCTTTACCCTTCTCTATGTAAGCTGGTACAGAAAGAATTATCTTTTATAAAGTCTCGGAATTTTAATCATATCAGTCATTCACTCTCTAATTTGAATATTTACTCGATCATCAAAAAATTATTGCCTGTTGAAGCTTCAAATCACCCTTTGCTTATAACTTCTTAGTTCTTAACCATTCTGCACGTGTAGCACGAAAAGAAACAGTCTCTCCAAGCACTTCAGAAAAAGTGGGATGGCAGAATAATTTGAGCCCGCAGCTCTGCTTTTCCTAACTTATCATAAGAACATACTCTTGGTGGATCATTTCTTTAATATAAGAAAAAACCAATCAAATTACAATAGCTGATTCTGCAATTTGTCTTTGGTGTCGGTGGGATTTTTCTAACTGGAATGCTATAGAGCCCTCCGGCTCCACTAACCTTGGGAGGGAGGTTATTCTCAGTCTAAATAAATCAATCTTTGTTTGTAATATATCTTCTTTTATTGTCTTGTACCGTATATTTGCTTTCCCTACCTTTCTTTATGCAAAGTTGTCTCGACTTTGATCAGTGATTTGTCCCAAGAGAACCTCCCACTGGCAATTATTGTTGTACTATAAGGTTATCAAAAACTATATTTTCCCGACCCATAAAAGCAACGGACGTTCTATGGATAGATAAGGTACTTTGGGCTTCGTGGAAAGAAAATCAAGAATCATGAGGGAGTTTAGTCTTCCGACACCAACAAAAAACAAAAGATAAAAGACTTCTAAAAATGGAAATAAGAGAACGAAATTCTTAAAAGAAAAATTAAACCAAAAAACAAAGGGTCTAATGACCACTTGGTTCCTCCTGCGCTATTTTTCGACCATTTTTCTCCCATATTTTCCCAATCCAAAATGTATAGTGCAGATGAAGAGTGTCTGCAACTTATTGCCACCTAAAGCTGTATTAAAGGAAATTCTGCTCATTTATGTTAATTTGTTAACATTTAGTGGTTGAACTTAATTAGTCATATTTAAATGGATTTTAAGATGACAAACTGTTTAAAGTCATAAAATGCCATGTTATAATATTATATTACTTTTTCTGAAATGTGTGGCATGCATTCAGAAATTGAGCCACAAAACCTTGACTGGGAGCTGGAACATGAAAGGCTACATTATAAGTACTCGTATCCCCCTTCTGCTTTCCGCCACAATCCTCGGGCACCTTCCTTTTACAGAGAGGAACAGCTATAGCTAGATAGTAACCAGATCATGTTTCCACAAATTCTCTTTTCCACTTTCCTTCTCCTGAATACATATTTCTTCCAGTTTGCCATCTCCCAAACTTGCCCCCCACCTCCACGATGCCCTACAGTGTCACCACCACCACGACCTACTAGGACCGTAACTTATGTTCGTCCCCGTCCGCCACTGTACAATCTCGCACTTCGTCTCCTGCCTCGCCAACCAAATAACAATCCGGGTCCCTTAGCCAATAGAGCCAGGATTCTTGCCATCACCCAGGAACTCAAAAGAAACATTACCTACGATCCCCGGAATTACACTGGAACCTGGGTTGGTAACAACTACTGTCTGTTCAAAGGTTTCTATTGCGACACAGTGCCAGACCTGAACATCACTGGACTGGCAGGCATTGATTTCAATGGCGCGAGGTTTGGTGGTAATAACTTGAATTTTTATCGTTTCATTACCAATTTACCTGACATTGCTATATTCCATGCCAATTCAAACAACTTTACTGGAATCATCAACCGAGGCCTCAGGGGGTTACGCTACTTCTATGAACTCGATTTGAGTAACAACAAATTCTTGGGAGGATTCCCGTCCAACGTTCTTGGTGCCACGAACTTAACCTTTGTCGATCTTCGTTTCAACACGTATGTCGGTACTGTCCCCCGCAGTTTGTTCAATTTCGACACTGATGTTCTGTTCATTAACAACAATTTGTTTAATCGAACCATCCCTTCCAATTTTGGCAACACACCGGCGCTCTATCTCACCCTGGCGAACAACAAATTCACGGGTACGATCCCAAGAAGCATAGGGGCAGCCTGGAACACCATGACCGAAGTACTCTTCTTAGGCAACAGCTTATCCGGTTGCCTGCCTTTTGAAATTGGGTACTTGAACAGATCCACGGTGTTCGATGTTGGATCCAACCGGTTGACAGGTCCCATCCCGCAGTCATTTGGTTGCATGGCAAAGTTGCAGATACTTAACATGGCTCATAACAAATTCTACGGGCCAATCCCAGAGGTTCTATGCAGGCTTCCGAATGCTTTCAATTTCACGCTGTCAAATAATTACTTCACCCAAGTAGGCACACAATGCAGGAGGCTAATCAGGTTAAGGAGGCTTAACGTGAACAGGAATTGCATAATGGGGCTTCCTTTCCAAAGATCAGCAGCTGATTGTGCGAGTTTCTTTGCAAGGCCTAGGCCCTGTGCACGGGAAAGCACGTTCAGCATTATTCCATGCAGGCTACCGGCGGCTTCGATGAGAACCCGAACTGTTCCTCAAGAAGATGAAGTTGCGCCATCTCCTCGAAGCTATGATGCGCTTACGAAGCCTCCACATTAAAGAATTTGGATACTCTGAACAGTCACTTGGTGGGATGCATGTGCATTATTTCAAGTTGGAATAAAGATTAATCAGTATGACAATGCGTGGAATTTTTTCATATGTTTGAACTTTTGTATTTGTGGTATACTAGTTGCTACTCTATATATGCTTGTTAATTGTGATCACTAGGAAACGTGGTTGAACTTGAATTGGAGCATCCCGAATCATGATTGCAGGGGAGCTCATAACGTTCTCTATCATTGTCTTTGTTTTTGTTTAATGTGGTTTTGTAATTGACTACTTATTGTGCAGGAAATTGGCGTTTTGGTTACAAAACTTACAATGGTATTTTCTCAGTTTTAACCCAAAAAAAAAAGGTTAAATCCATGATGGTACTTGGCGGTTGGCGCTTACATTTGACAGAGTGCTTGTTGGCCAAAAAAAAAAAAAAGACAGAGTGCTTAGGTGGTCGGTATCTAATGGGTCAATTTGACTTCTACCATGTGGGCTTACTGAACTGGCTAATTTTTACCTACCGGACACAAATGTTCTTCGTGGGCTTAGCTATGCTGGGCCATCTAGCTCATATCGGCTGTAGTTTCGCAGAGTTAAAACACAGACAATTTTTTACCACCAAAAAAAAAAAAAAACACATAATTTTTCTTTCTTCCTTTCAATCTCTCAAGATCGGAAACTATATGAGGTTTTGGGGGCGTAAACAAGTACATCAGTCAATAATAGAATCCTGGGGAAAATGGGGTTTACAGTAGCTATGGTAAGTAACTGAACTTGGAGCAACGTTAATATGATTCTCAAATTTTCTTATAAATCTCATTTTATCCCTCTAATGTTTTATTTGTGAATCCATTACACAGTGATTAAATAATAATTTGATTAGTTGAGTGACTTTAGGGATTATAGAGAAGTAACTAGATTTGTGATGCAAGGTCCTATCAAAATTGGCTCATTCCATTGAACATTTGGAAATTATCCCTCCACCTCAAATAGTTTTTGTGTGAGAAATAGTCACTTCCAATATTTGATCCCCCATTGTTAAATTGGGTTAGTAATTAATGTGACATCTTTTCCTTTAACAGAGTGCTTATGTAATGATTCAAAGTGGGAAATGGGAATAGGGATCACAAGTACCTTACATATTCTGTATACAGTTTTAGGGATTTTAATAAACAATAATTACCAATAATTCTAGGGAGGAACATGAGACATAAAATTAATGTTTTATTTAAGTTGGTAGGACAGAAATCCATATTGGTTCTATCAGCTATGAGTCCAGCTCCCCTCCAGTGTAATGGACATCAATGTAGTTGGAGTATGAGAGATAGGAACACATGAGTCCTCATATTCTCATGTGTCCCATCTTTCATCCTCCAAGATGCATTGAATTGTCTAATGCACTGGGAGGGAGCTTAATCCCCTTATTTTTTTTGGTTGAATAGCTTAATCCTGTTTACTGCTAAGGCCTTCAGGTTTCATTATCCATGGAGAGAGAGAATGAATCACTTTTGTTCCATTTATTACGGTACCCTTTTCATTTCTCATCTTCCTTTTTCCCACCAAGATACTGTAAAAGAGGATAACTGAATTATGAACTAGAATGATGCTAGCTGGAAGCCAATAATTTGGGCAGCTGTCAAAACAAGATTTCACCATTGGAATCCACTATCTGATCGCTAAGCAACTTGAATATTTTGTAACACATTGGTCAAGACTCAAGATAAGATACTTCAATCATTTTCAGGGGTCCGGATTTCAACATGCGACAGGATTAAGATTAATTGATTTGATTAGATATTTTTTTGGTTAGAAAAAAGTTTAAGAGCATGTAAGTTATTTTATTTTTAAATTCAGGATAAGTTGTCAACTTCTTTGAGAATCTACGGATTCTAATTTTAAAAAATTTTCTAAATTTACAGATTATCTATAAAAAAAGATTTGTAAAAGCTCTAACCCAGATACCTTATATCATTAATTCAAATTTTTATCATTTTGATCAATTCCATTAGTAATTTGATTAGATTTGAGATGATACTTTCTATAGATAAACAGAAAGGACATTAAACTGTCCCTTGTTCACTTATTAGTAAATAGTTCCAGTGCCGTCTTAGTTATCCTTGGAGGTGATTATAAGTTCCATTTTACGAGGAAAAGCCAATTCATAGAACTGCCCTGTTTTTATTGTCCCATTCCTCTCGATATGGTGATGAATGAGGTCAAAGATACACAAGCATGCTTCAGAACAACTTCTCTTCTCTACTTATGAGAGCAGAAATTTTTTTTTCTTATTTGTGGTCGGTTTCTAGAAATGCACTCTAAGTGGATGGAAAAGAACAATAGAATTCGACCCAATAAAAAAAAAGAACAATAGAAAATAAGAATAGTTCCAGATAGTTCTGAATGTGGCTGTCTCTCGACTTATTTTTCTATAGCTTCTCTCTTGCTATTGTCAACCGTCACCTTAGTTGCGCACTACTTAGTGTCATGGTTTCATTTCCATCACAAAGCAGAAGCATATAGGTGGAACATAGCATAACAGCAATGACCAGCATCTTCACAATAGTTGTAGTTTCATCTCTCTACATCTTCCTAGATTGTCTCATTCTCAACACTAGAGCTCAAGATTCCAGCAGAGAAGCTCTACAGGTTACAATTGGTATTGGCCGTGGCAGCAAAGGTAGCGACCTGAGCAAGGGCTGCAACAATGAACATCAGACTCTTCCTTTCGAACTCCATTGTTCACTGCCAAAAACCAATATGGGAACTCTGCCAGCACTGCCTTCCAAGGATGAAGTTTTGGTGTTTGCTGACCAAAGGTTGGCTCTAGTTTACCCGGTAATCCAAAAATTTAAGTCTATAATCACCTCAGATCCTCTTGGCATCACCAAAACTTGGAATGGTTCGGATATATGCAGCTATAAAGGATTCTACTGTGATACTCCCCCTGATAACAACTCTGCAATAGCTGTTGCTTCTATTGACTTCAATGGATTTCAGCTGGCTGCCCCTACGCTTGATGGTTTTCTTGAACAGCTACCTGATATTGCCCTTTTCCATGCGAATTCCAACAATTTTTCTGGTACTCTTTCGCCAAATATCGCCAAGCTTCGTTTTCTGTATGAGATTGATATAAGCAACAACCAATTTTCTGGCCCATTTCCAGCAGCTGTTTTAGGCATGAGTGGTTTAACATTCTTGGACATTCGCTTCAACTTCTTTACAGGGTCAGTTCCGGCTCAAATATTTACTCAGAATCTTGATGCTCTCTTTATCAACAACAACAATTTCATGATACAGCTGCCTGATATCATTGGCAACACTCATTTTGTTTACCTCACCTTGGCCAACAACAAGTTCAATGGTCCACTTCCAAGAAGCATTTTCAAAGCCTTTTCTTCATTAGCCGAGGTTCTGCTCTTAAACGACCAGCTAACAGGTTGCATACCTTATGAGATAGGCTTGCTAAAGGAGGCTGTAGTTTTTGATGCTGGAAACAACCGGCTAACTGGTCATTTACCTTTCTCCTTAGCTTGCTTGGAAAATTTAGAGCAGCTAAACTTTGCTGGTAACCTTCTATTTGGTACGGTACCCGAGATGCTATGCGGACTCGAGAAATTGGTGAATTTGTCATTGTCTGATAATTATTTTATACATGTTGGACCCCTTTGTAGGATTTTGATCGAGAAAGGAATGCTTGATAGTAGGAACAACTGCATTCCTGATCTTCCATTTCAGAGACCAATAGAAGAATGTGCACATTTCTTTGCCCATCCAAGGTTCTGTCCTCGCATGTGGTCTTACACTTACATTCCTTGTAATCATTTCCCTTACAGTTCCTCAATTCCCGAAATGGCTCCATCACCTTGATCTTCTTACACTGCTAAAGCAAAGGCAGCGGTGCCTTTTTGTTAATGTTTTTGTTTCTTTCTTTTGAGTTGTGACACAACTGTATCAATGCTTATGATGAATTATTCTCTCACTTCTATAAACGAGAATACGGGATATGGTGTTGAATCTTGAGTCAACATTTATGAGACCTCAGGAATTCTCTTATCATTTCCCGTTAATAGGATTTGCAATTTTCTTGCTGCTAGGCAAGGTATTCCATCCAGATGAACTATAGCATGTTCTCCTAGGGCAGAGCCCCTCTATAACACCAGAGTTCTACAGTTTAAGGGGTTCAAAATGTTATTGTCCTGTCACAAGAAGCAGTTTTTAGTTAATCTCCCCAGTCCCCTGCGGGCAGTAAAAGATGTAGTAACAAAACTTAGTACTTCTAGTCAAGGACTAGAACATTTTTAATCCTCAGCAATTTCCAAGACAACACGTATACTATGCAACTTCGTGTTATTGCATAATCCGGCCAAACGCGTACTATAAATATTTAAAGCAGAAATGGCGTATGACATTGAGAAAAGGTGCTTTTTGAAAGAGAATGGTCCCATAATTCGTCCATTCAGGCGTGGGAATAGGGCATCTATCTACCATCCTAGCTCTCTGTTGCCATTCTGGAACCCGCTTGCCACTGCAACTGATACACAATCAAGTTTAACTTTTTGGGCGCCGGAAGTCTCAACCAACACACAGCATTACAAGTTCCTAGCGCAACTATGTGGTCCAGCCTAATAAGTTGAAGTTCCCCATTAAAGACCTAAAACATGATTAAAAAAAGCATCATGAAAGATCAAGCAGCTTTCTCACTGGTCACCGTCATTGGTTTTTATTATGTTTCAAGTGTTAATGGAAAGCTGCTGACACTTTCAAGTGGGGGAATTTTCTTTGTTTCATGATTAAGATTAAGAATCATATTCATTCGAAGCTGGTGGCAGCAGGTTTAGCTCTCCTTTAGCATTGCCAATGAGCTTTTGTAGATTGATCGGCCGATATACATATCTTTTATCAAAAGTTGTTGGTGATAATTATCCAGATCATTTCCCACTTGCATTCCCCTTTATTGGACTTCGATCATATTACGTTATCTCCACCGAATTCTTCTTCAAAATGTGATGGAACATTCTAATTCTTTAATGTTTTTGTCTGCGTTTGAAAAAAGAAAATGATTTTTGAACAAAATTTTGTGATTCAATAAAACTTACACCAACTCTATCCTGATGCCTCCAAAATCTCCGGTTGTTTTTTCATTTAAAGGAATTAACTGCGTAAATAATATAGATATGCTTATTCACCATTTTCATTCATTTTATCATCGGAGATATAGATGATTATATATTACGATGAAATTATTGAAAACAGTAGGTGAAATATAGTACTACTAGTAGTAAGTATCGTATATGGTACATGTGACATGTCCAAAGCAAAATAGGCTAAAAGCAAAACTATCTGCAGGACTAAATTAACCCAATTTGCCTTCTCTTGGGCATAATCCTTCACGTCTTTTACTCTTTTTGCCAATGTTAGGGTACTGAACTATTGAGCTGCACTCCCTTTTTCACCTTAAATAAAAGGAAACAAAATGCTGATTTGAGTTCAGTTCATTGAAAATAGGATTTGAGAGTCTCTCTAGTCTCTACTTAGTATGTCAATAACTCAATATCCCATGAATCGTAAAGAAAAATGGTCCGCTGATTTCCAAGTGAAAAGAAGCATGAAGACCTGAATTCTGAACTGTTGAGCAGATCATTTAGATAGGTCAGCTTGGTGTGGTGAAAGCAAATCTTTGTGGGAAGCATGAGCCATCATCCACCAGCAGTCCAATCTCTCTTCAGACTTAACAGTTTTAATGTACAAGTTTACCATTATTGATGTTACGAAAGTCTTGTTCTCGAATAGACAAAGTATGCTGGTCTGAACCCAGGGTTGGGTCTCCACCATCGAACTGGTATCAAAAGTGTTTATATAGTTTGATAATCTCAGGGAACAAAAGTCCCACATCAGTTTTAAAAAGGATTTTGTGATACCATTAGTTTTAACGGATTGGAAGCCAATTTCAGTCTTGGTCCATATATTAGACTAATTTTAATAGTCGAAGATTGAGTACTTGGATATCTTTGTAAATGACTTAGAATTTTTTCTAAAATCTCATACAAGAAAACTCTTGAAACCGTTTTACGGTTTACTTTTTAAATTTGAATAGATGTCTGTTCAAATTATGATACATCCGAATAGTTATATTTAATAATTGATACTTCTTTGATTATTATTATAAATTTAATGATTTTCCTTTTATGTAACAATCAAAAACTTTACTTTCATTGAGTATCATTATCAAGAGACTTAATTAATTTGTTGTATCCTAATACAAATTACTTAGATACCCAAACAATATTACATCCAAGAAAGTCTTTTACACCTCAAAAGTCTTAAGTTTATTTTTTCTAGTTCTTAAATTTTTACAACGAAAAGTTCGTTTGCTATTAGCCACAGTGGAAGTGCTCTATGAACTGTTTGAATTTTACGGTGTCAAAAAGTTCAATTGTCTCTTTCGCTTTCCCTTCATCTTGCTGCATTACGTGGTTTCTCTTCCCAACAAATCTTCCATTACGCAATTCTTTGTCTGATTATTTCGTCAACTAACCTTAAGCTTATATTTGGTTGGTAGGAGAAAAGGAAATAGATAAAAAAAGAAAAATATGTAGAGAAAGGAAAAAAATTTAAGTGTATATGAAAATATTTTCTATTTTTATTATTTAAAAAATATAAAGAAATTACTATCTAAGATATATGATGTTTATACATATTTTAAAAAATGAAAATAAAAATAAACCTAAAATTGAGAACAAATTTTTTTAATCTCATATCGAGGTCTATTTTCATTTTTATTTTTAAAAGCATATATGCATTTATCCTCACAATACATATTTTAGATGATAGTTTTTTTGTATTATTTAGATAATGAAAATAGAGAATGTTTTTTCATACCAAACATAAATTTATATTTCTTTCCTCATTTTTGGTAGCAAAGAAAGAAAAAAATTGATTGTTTCCTTTGTTTGATATAACTAAGAAATAGGAAAAAATTTTTTTATTTTAATTAATATGATAATTTTATCATTATCTACTTTTTAGTTAAAGAATTACTTCCAATATCTTTTATTTATAATGATAAATTTTGTAATTAAAAATAAATTTTAAGGATGTAATATTCATTTCCATATATTAGACTTAACAGATAACAACCACTTTCTTTCCCTTTTAATTTCTACTAATTTGGGTAGAAATGATTTTTAAGAAAATGAATCCTCCCATTTTCTTCCTATTTCTTTCTTTAGATATATTTCTATCCTATTAAACAAAAAATATTATTTTTTCTCACTCACTTTTCTTCTATACTATTTCATTCATTCTAAGCATAGTGTAAGAGCCCATTTTCACCTAAGCAAATCTTAATAGGCAGCCCATCCATTTTCACGGGCTTATTTGGGCTACAGATCTGAAATCGTAGACAGGGATCTCACTGTGTCTAAGTCCCAAAAACAATTTCCTTGAGCCTGGCCTGTGGCCACTAGTACTCATGTGACACGCGATTCGTTGAGCTGCTTTCGACCGGTCTGAGTCAACCAACCTCCGCAGCAAATTTTACCACCTTTTTTTTTTTTTCACTTTTCCCTGCTAAATTAAATTCATGCAGCATTAACTTTTCCCCCAAGCATTGTCACGCAATTATTTCCACCTCTGATTTTGGACAGAGACGGAACAGCAGAAAGCTATAATTAGTAAGGTAAGCAGTAGCAAGGACCATATATCTGATTCGTCTCACAGGCAGTGGTTGATTGCTGGAATAAACCTTTGACGAGCTCCATCCGCTAAACTTATAGCTGACGAAACATTCATCTACCCTTTTCAATAAGCATTTGCTTTCAGGCAACAATTGCATTCTATATACCCGTTGCAGATTGTGATTTTCTGTTGGTTTCCTTGTATTGTTTTCGTCTTCGCAGACAAATGCATTTATTGATGTAGCCGTGCTTAGTTGGATCCTAGTAAATTTGAACGAACTTGACAGCCCATATAGAATTCCTGTTTGCAATTGCCAAACTTAAGCAGTGAGATGAGAGAAATATTGCCTTGAAAGTCTGCAGAAACAGTTTAACTTATGGAGAGTTATGTATGGGAGAGATACGTCAATGAGGAGACGAGTGTCGGTTAAAGATGTGATAATAAGAGATGGGACTTCTTCTTTTGTCTACATATCGACAAGTCAAAGGGATTTGGATGGATCGAAAGAAGAAAATAATTGAGTTAGTTTTACTTTCATTTGTTATTATCTTGAAGAATCTGATTCTGTTCAAACATATTAAAAAAGTGGCATCCAATCTCACAGTTTGCTGCCATATACCCTACCGATCAACACTGAATAACTCGAGATCACCATTTTCGGACATTTCAAGAAGCCATTTTCATTTAGAGTTTAACTTATAGTAGGTGGTCCTGAAAGGCGACTTTTTAGATATTCAATAAGCAAGTGATACTTCACCGAGTCTTCACAACTTCTATTCTATGACGGTTGAAATAGGCCAGGAATAGAGTTTACTTTTGATTTGTGGAGGCCGAAGGACAAGGACAAAACCAAATAATGGAAACTTGGGTAGCATGATAAGAGCAGGAAATTAAAGATGGGCTTGGGGCCTTATTGCATGCGGTAATGGGGTCATTCCATAATAACTACGTTTATTTGGGCTGTACCTGTACTTACATTACATACATGATGCATGCAGCCTTCTGCTAAAAGCAGTTAACCATAAAAGGCCTTTATTTTGAGTAACTGCCCCACCTTAATGTTGGCCCCCAATCTGACTAAACCAAACCAGGCCTCTTTTTGTACTAATAATCTTATGACTATTTTATGAGTGGCATTGGCATGGGAATTTAAATATAATGATGACTATATATATGTCTGCCCCACCCGAGTTGAGTTTTCTAAAGATTGACTAAAATAGTTTACGAGTTTGATTTTGAGTTTTTACTTTTAATTAAGCTTGATTATGACTCAAAAGTATCCCATTCACAACCATAAATGGTAGTAAAAATGTTGTGTACTTCCCACACGAGGGATATGTAGTAATTTGAATGAAAAATGATAAATGATGCACCCATACATCATTTAAGAAGTTAAATATACAAATTTTTTTTTATGATTAATGTTTTATTTTTTAAACAAAATTAAAAAAATTTATCGTATTAAATAAAAAATATTTTTTAAAAATAAAAAGTCAACTAATTTTAAAAGATGCATAATGCATCCACGGACAAAAGCGGAATTTGAATATACCGTACTTGTCACACGTAATCATCATTATGACTATTAAAAGGTGCCTTTCTTAGTTTAGAGGCAATCCATTAAGCTCAAGGCTACATTATGAACGTGATAAAAGTGTAACCATTACCCATTATTATTAATCCCCAAAGATCACAACCCCGCCCTTCAACCAAGAAACTTTTTTATGGATCTTTGAAAACTCAATCGTACCCATCATCGAGATCATAAGGATTAACCCAAATTGTAAATTCACGTGGCAGCTTGGCACCATCACAGGTCAAAAAGTTTATGTATTAGCCCAGACACAATGACAGGCGTGCTTTTAGGGCTTGTTTGGTTCAAAAGGAGGGGAAGGGAGGGGAGGGGAGAATTTTAAAAGAGAATGGTCATTTTTTTATTTGATTAGAAGAGGAATTATGAGGAGTTTAATGTATATTTTTATTAAATTATCTTCATATGTAAAATCTTTATTATTATCATTATTAATATTAATATATTTTTTTATATTATCATGCCATGTAAAAAAATCTTTATCAAAAAATCTTTATTAATTATTATTATTCTTGGTTTAAAAAATATAAAATATAAATTAAAATAAATAAAATTTTAAAAAATATAGGTGGTGAAGATTAAGAAAAAGAGGAAACAAAAAACTAATAAAAATTTACAAATCATAAATAAATAAATAATTAAATAAAGCAATCAAAATTAAAATATGAAAATGAAAAAAATTAAATAAAAAAAATTAAAAAAACTTTAGGAAATTATTTGGTAAAATATATAATTTTAAAAAAATAAAAAAAGAATGAAACAAAAAAAGGGAATTTGAGAGAGAGAAAAAAAGATAAATTATATAATTAATATATATTAAAATTATTAATAATAGTAAAGGGGAAATTTATCAAAAAAATTACCACTCCTCTAAAAGACCTCAATTTGAGGAAATGAAATATAACGGGTTAGGAGGAGTTTTCTCCTCCTCCATCCTCTCAACTAAATAAAATAAATTCTCTCTAACTCCTCCTAGCTCTCCTAAATACCCCAACCAAGAGGGTTAGTCTCCCAAGAAAGGAAGTGAAAGAAAAAGAAGCAAGGCAATAAGGGCATCTCTAACCCATTACACCAAAATTTACTCTATTTTGGCGTAAAAAGAGAATATTCTAACACCAAATTTTATTCTACTCCAATGTATTACACTATTTTTTATATCAATTATATTATAATATAACATCTATTATTTAACTTAATATACTTATCTAAATAATTATTTAAACAATTAAATTAATCTTTAGATAATACCAACAATATATTTTATTAATTAAATAATATTATTATTAAATAATATTTAATATTTTTCTTATAAATTATTTAATCATATGTTATTAATAACTGTTAACATTATGTCACAAATAATTAATAAAAATATAATTTCATATAATTTCTATAATTGTTTAATTTGTATTTTGATTATAATTGAAGTAAAATGATGTTTAATTGCTTTTATTATGTTTTAATTGAATTTTTACCTTATTTTGTAAATTTATATTTATAATTATTTATAAAAATAATTTAAATATATATTCAATATTAGTCTCAATTTAAAGATCTCAATGAGATCTTTTTAATGGTATATATTTTTCTTAATAATTAAAAAATTAAATTTAAATATAACTCAAAATATATAAATATAACAAAAAAATTAAATGACATAGAAGTAATTAATAAAAAAGGATAAAGATAAAATGGAAAAAAAAATCATCACACACAAAATAGTGGGATGAATAGTAACACACCATTTTGGTGAGATGAAGTTATGCTTCATTGGAGTATCATTCACGTCCTTTTTCACACCAAAATGATATTTTGGTGTCTCATTGTAGTTGATCTTATATACGCCGGAGGATAGGCCTTGTAGCTAGCTTGATGGAAAGAAAGGGCTTGTGTGCCAAGTCCCACCTACGTACCATATGATAAGACGAGGGTGTATTTGCCGTACACAAATACTACTAGCTACTAGCTAGCAATACATTAGGAAATTAGAGGCTAGCTTTTCAGGCCCATATATCTCTGTTCTTTCCCTTGGCTTCACGTGATTTTGAGCCTGCAGTCCGCCAGCTACTCCCCTTGCTATTACATGCTTTGTCACGTACCGCCTGCTTCTATCGCCATCCAGATCCATCTCACTCTTCTCTCTCTCCCCCTCAAGCACTACTTTGCCCTTTCAGGGGAATGAGACAGACCAATCAACGAGCTTATTGCTTTTGGAAAGACATAGTAGTAGTGAGATACACAGAGAAAGAGAGGGGAAAAAAAAAGGAGAGAGAAAGAGAGTGAGAGTGAGTGAGAGAGAGAGAGAGCTAAGAAGTTCCCCAAGCAATGCTGGAGAGAAGACAACCCCTTATTCAAAGGTTCAGGTTCTGCATTTTGTTCATACTACTATTATGTAGTCTAGTTGCTCCTCTAGAAGCTGCGAAGCTGTTGCCACCACCTGAGGCTACTGCTCTTCTGGGATTTCAATCCAAAGCAGATTTGAGAAACCATCTCGGCTTCTCTTCAAACGCAAGCTTTCACTATTGTGATTGGCAAGGAGTTACTTGTTACCAGCAAAAAGTGGTACGTCTCATTTTAGAAGATCTGGATCTTGGTGGCGTTTTCGCTCCCGACACATTGTCCCACCTTGACCAGCTCCGAGTCTTGAGTCTTCAAAACAACTCCCTCACCGGTCCAATTCCTGACCTTTCAGGGCTCATCAACCTCAAAACCCTCTTTCTTGATCATAACTTTTTCACGGGCTCTTTCCCTCCTTCGTTCATTACCCTTCACAGAGTAAGAACCATCGATTTATCCTACAACAACCTCACCGGCCCCATACCGAGCTCGTTGGTTTCTCTAGATCCGTTATACTATCTCCGGTTAGACTGGAATCGGTTCAACGGAACAGTTCCCCCGTTGAACCAGTCTTCGCTTAAAACCTTCAGCATTTCAGGGAACAATTTTACCGGTGCAATTCCTGTGACCACAACCTTGCTAAGGTTTGGTTTCTCTTCTTTTTCATGGAACCCTGGTCTTTGCGGGGAGATTATTCACAAAGAATGCCATCCAAGGCCCCACTTTTTTGGTCCCACGGCGGCTGTGGTGGCGCCGCCTCCTGCGGTGGCACTTGGACAAGGTGCTCAAATGCATGGGGTGGAGTTGGCTCAACCAAATTCAAAGAAGCAAAAGAGAACGGCGGTTATTATAGGGTTTACGACTGGGGTCTTTGTTCTCATCAGTTCACTTCTTTGCTTCGCCGTGGCTGTTAGGAAACAGAAAGATAAGAAGCAATCGACGGCTGTGATTGAATCCGATGATGGGGCTGCTACGGCACAAGTTGCGGCAGCGATTCAAATGGAGCAAGAGAACGAGTTAGAAGAGAAAGTGAAGAGAGTGCAAGGGATGCAAGTTGCCAAGAGTGGGAACTTGCTATTCTGCGCGGGTGAGGCGCAGTTGTATACGCTGGACCAGCTGATGAGAGCCTCGGCTGAGCTGCTTGGGAGGGGAACCATGGGGACGACGTACAAGGCAGTGCTGGATAACCGTCTGATCGTGACGGTCAAGAGGCTTGATGCTGGGAAATTAGCAGGCACAACTAAGGAAACGTTTGAGCAGCATATGGAGTCAGTTGGTGGTCTAAGGCACCCAAATTTGGTGCCTCTGAGGGCTTATTTTCAGGCCAAAGAAGAGAGGCTTCTTATCTATGATTATCAGCCCAATGGCAGTCTTTTCTCCCTCATTCACGGTGAGTTTCTCCGTCATTTTCTTCTTCATTTGGATCATTTTCATGTCTCTTCTGTTGCCTGTTAGTGAGTCAGGGAGCGATTACACTCGGTGTTGACTCGGATTTCCTTGGTTATGATCTTTAGACGGACCCAATTAGGGAATGACACGTGATTAGGAATAAAACAAATTTTGACAAGATGGGTACTTTTTTTTGGTAAAATGGGTACCTCATTGTGGCTAGCTTTTTAGCCTTAATTTTTTTTCCTAATCAAAATCCCCTGATCAGTTCCCTGTTTGATTTGGAATCTTTGGAGTCACTAGATTTGGAGGTATTAAGTTTTCTGCGAACACCGAGAATCTAGCTACCGAGTGCTGACTACATAGGAAATTGATATGAATATTTTGATAAGTACTATTTTATTAATGTTAATTACTACTTGGCCAAAAATTACTACCTGTGATTAATAAAGCAGTTAGTGTAGTATTCTGATGGATTGACTTTTTGATTTGCGAGCCTAATACCTTAAGATTTGGCTTGACTGAACTATTCCAGTGAAGTAAAGTACTGTAACATGATACTCGGATGAGATTCTGATTAAGATTGATGGGTCCCATTTTAACATTTGTGGGAGAGTGGGGCCATGTATACAATAGCATAAGTGCATAACAGAGTCCCGACTATCCGAATAACAACTGGTTATAGGACCCACTTGTGGTCATCCATTTGATTGGATTATGTGAAAACATGGGCTTAAAGCTTGATGTTTAATCACAATTGTTCGCATGTGCAGGGTCGAAGTCCACGAGGGCCAAGCCATTACACTGGACCTCGTGCTTGAAAATAGCGGAGGACGTAGTGCAAGGCCTCTCCTACATCCACCAAGCATGGAGACTCGTCCACGGCAATCTCAAATCCTCCAACGTCCTTCTTGGCCCTGACTTCGAGGCCTGTATATCCGATTATTGCCTGGCAGCCCTCGTGATCACTTCCTCGCCCGACGAGGACCCTGATTCCATCGCATGTAAACCTCCAGAGACTCACAATTCAAACCACCAGGCAACATCGAAATCCGATGTTTATGCATTCGGCGTATTGTTGTTAGAGCTCTTGACTGGAAAACCTCCCTCCCAGCACCCCTTTTTGGCCCCTGAGGAGATGATGCATTGGCTTAGGTGTAGTAGGGAGGATGATGGAGGGGACGATGAGAGGCTAGGGATGCTTCTTGAAGTGGCCATGGCTTGTAGATTGAGCTCTCCCGAACAAAGGCCCACGATGTGGCAAGTACTAAAGATGTTACAGGAGATCAAAGAAGCTGTACTAATGGAGGATGGTGAATTGGACCCACATTCTGGGATGTCTTAATTAATGTAGTTACTATACTGCTTAATTGTAGGACGGCGACTGATAGGTTTGATTAATATGCATAGAGAAAAAATGATAAATATTTATACGTGCATGATGATAACAAATGCGATTGCATCTGATTGCTACTCAGCACTCACCTTTTTTGGTTCTCTTTTTTCTGACATTTACTCAGGTTGTTTCGTAATCTTGGCCCCTACCATATGAATACCTTTTACGCCTCAACATCCACCGATCCTCGTTTCTTCTTCTCTGCCAATCGCCAAATACACCCAAGAACTTTTATCATCATGCCGGTAGCTGGGTGATGTTAATGGCTAATGACTGGTCACTAATCTATGGTCTTAAGGACTAAAGATTTCAATTAAATGGTAATCGTAAATCGTAATATCTCAGTGCCTGCGCCAATTGGTTTTCGTGCCAGGCTGCCTTAAGGTCCCTTACCAACCACACCATTTTCCCCACCTTCATAACAAAAAGCTCTTTCAAAAGGAGAGTAGTAACACATATATATTACCTATATACTCCCTCTTTTTTACAATAACTGTCGTTTTTGACAAAATTTTTCATTTTAATTTATTTGTTATTTTAAGAATTCTAGAAAGTATTAACTACTCTTTTTCTAATTTTATCCCTATCCCTCTAAATTAATTCTACAAAGTATTAATTATCAAAGAGAGAGTATTTGTGAGAATAAACAATTCCAATAAAAGAGTAAGACTGTCCTTTCATAATATTTTATCTAGATTTTAAGAGTTTTTAACACTATTCTTAATTCTTGTGCACAACCTTAAAGTGACAGATATTGTGGAAAGGAAGGAGTAATAATTTAGGTGAGAAAATAATTAGTACTACCATGGTACAATAAATATCTTATTTAAAACTTATATTAAATTGAATTCCCTCCTCACCGAGACAGTTATTGGTTGAAATTCATGCACGATTCCTTAAGTAAGTTCTTTTCCCAATCTTTTCTGTACCGTATTTTATCGTCAAGAAAATTAAATGTATTTAAGTATTGATTTAGTGATTAGGTGCATGATAATCTACTTTAGAGTCTATAATCTCAAACTGTCCAAATAATAAAGCTATAAGTTGTAAGTAATTATTCAAATTTAAATGCAATTTGCTTTGAAAAATCAATTGAAATAGAAAATTACCCAACAAATTCTTTGTTTGATTGTTTCTGATTTCTTCCTAATAAAATATGGCCCAATTAAAATTGAGGATGTCCCAAATCATGTCTGGGATTGAGCCCAGAAGTTATTGAACCCAAGAAGGATGTGCCCAATAAAAGCAGCCCAAAGCTTGGCTGAAAAGCGCAGTCCACGTATCGCGTTTTGTGCGGAGAAGAATAGAGAAGCAAAAGTGCCACCCCAGAATTTGCTAGAATCCTCTACCAAATTTTATTCATCTTAATTTACTCTTCAAAAAAAAAAAAAATCAGGGAGAAAAGCCGAATCTCGCAGCTGATAATCGGAGACAAAGATACATTTCATCGACGGAGAAAGGAAAATTAAAGAACTTGATGCCATGGACCGTATGGACACCGATATGACGAATACAGAGGCTGCCGCCGCCTCCGCTACAGCTGCCGCGACGCCTCAGCAGCAAGGACAGAACGATGTCAGTAAGGAGCTGCTCACAATGGCTCGTAACCTCATCGATCAAGGCAAGCCTTCTCAGGCTCTTCAAGCGGTAATCATCCATACTATAACCTTTTGAGTTTCGTTTTTTCCTTTTTCCAGCTTCTTTTCTTCTTCTCAAATGGTTGATTTGCTAATGTTTGTAAAAAGAAAGCTGCTTTTTACCTTCTTCTAAGGTTGTAAAGTTAAAAACTGTGGCTTTTAAATGCGTTGAATACTGAAATTCCTAAAGGGCAAAATGCCAAGTCTTGTTCTTGTGTTTCTTAACTCTGAATGAGACCAGTCGAGTAACTATGTATCTTTGTATTTTCAAGTGCTGGCCGTCTAAATTTTGCTGATGGTAATAATTGTAGATACGTCTTCGTCATAGCGATAGATATATGAAAAATAAACATTGGGTAACAATCAATGTATCTAAGGAGTAAAGAGGATCACTGAGTTTTTCCCCCTCTTTTTGGCGAGAGGATCACTGAAGTTAGGAATAAGTGCTAGTAACTACTAAGGACCGAGGAGGCATTTTTTTCAGAAAAGAGTATTAAGAAAAACGAAATGTCCAGGTTGAAAATAAATGCTTCATAACTGGGCATTTAGTTGAGAACGCAACTAGTGAACCAGCCTAAGAATATGTAAAGGGTGTATCGTTCTGGTTTTGCTATAGAAAGAAAGCAAGAAAATGAATAAGCTATCTGTTTTTGTGAGAGAAGCTGAAGCACAGATGAGAAAAAAAAAGGGGTGTCAACCTACCACTACTTCATATGGTTTTATTCATTTTAGAACTACAAGGTTGGAATGTTTGTTCTTTCAACCTTTCCATTGTTAGTTGTGGACTTGACCCCTTTGTTGCTTATCCTCTCTGCAATTAGTTTGGATTTAAACACTCATTACTCTTATTTTTTGAAAGTAACAACTATTTGAATACTTGTAATAAATTTGGACCTTGCCTCTTTTATGTAATGGTTGTGTATTGTCCCTTTTCAAATGTATTAGCTTTAGTAACCTATTATATTTTGTCGAGTTGCTATTGTTAATTAAATATTGTTCCCACCACTTCTCGCTGTAGGCTTCTGAAGACTGCATTGATGCTACAAGTATTGGTGGTAAATACCTGTCATCTGAGTTGGCCATCGTGGATCAAACTAACATATGGCTTCCTTGTTCATTGGGTGTTTGTTGATACAAGGAGGACAAATGTAGCCTTGCCCTTGTTAGGCAGCCAGCAATAGTCCAACTCAATACACAGTTTAACATGGTTCATCTAGACTAATGATTTTATTAACCGTTTAACCCTCTTCTAGAGCACATTTGATTAGAACATTTCTCTTCATGGCAATCATTTCTTGATTTGGCATGCACTTTACTATACTCCAGTCATTTTGTAGTGCGGTGTTAATCAATTCTTGTTGTCTGAGTATTATGGCAAAGGATATATAATGGGTATATGATTTTATTATGCCTTAGTTTGAGGTATTTTGATTCTCATTTGAACCATGGAAACTGCCGTAGATAGGATATGGCATTCACCTTATTTAAGATAACTAACTTGGACCATCTTGTTTCTCAATCTAATCTCTAGTTATCTTTGACATGTGTAACAGGTGGTGATGGCCGTGAGAACTAGAGGTGGTGATGCTGCTGTATTTCAGTCATTGTACCGTGCCCGTGAAGTATACAGAACTCGGATGCAAGAAAACACTGCAGTCGATCAGCTGGCTTCTTTGTTTGCTGAGTGCGCAATAGCTGAAGCCGAGCCTTCAGAATTTGAATCATTAGGTTGCAACCTTAGTGGCCCATCAGTTGCATCAGATGCTCATGGAAATTCTATACTTGCCGAAACAGGCAGAATGCAGATTGTACTTGATGCATTCTCTGATGGAAGCAGCTTTATCTGTTTACAGTGTGGGGGTCTTGTTAGTAATCATCGCAAAGAAGAGCACTATGCATACTGGTGTGGGAGTATATAATGTGCTGATACATGGAATGTAATGCTCACTGTTTAGATGTCTTCTTGCAGTGCATGGTCATGAGACTCATACTTCTCCTGTCACCTTCCAAGTTCCGTCTGCATTGTTCACTTGGGCACAACTACGGTCACTGTACTACTAGCAATCAGTAGCAAGCCAATTCTTCAATGCCGAATATAGCATTTTAGTCTTGCATCGGTCAGAAGTGAAGTAAATCTGTTCCCTTGCTAAGGGTTAGGGCGCTGCACTCCAGTTATGAAGTTTTCATTACAGAACATTATGAGAAAACACTTGATTGAGTGCAAACATGTATCAAATCAGTGTATTACTTGTCTCACTAAACCATAGCCTGAGAAGTTTTGCTGCTCTTTATTAATCTAATTCTTTCCATTTTTGCGTGTGTTTAAGGTTTTTATTTTATCCTCTGTCTCCTAGCTTTTTGTAGTAATAAAGTTGCTGGAGATTTTACACTTGGTCAGCTCGTTGGCACTGCCTTCTCCTAGCTTCTTTGTAATAAAGCTGCTAGGATTTACCATTAAGTCGGTTCGTTGTCACTGTTATTGCATAATAGCTAAAGGATGTAACTCTCAAAAATGGGTTATAAATGAATGCTTTTCATTTTCAGAGGGGAGGAGAGAGTGGAATCTCTACATGCCTTGGAGTTCAGTATTTGAAATCTCAAAGAATAGCAACTTGTTTTTCACTCGAAACACCATATCCACAAGAGAGAGAGAGAGAGAGAGAGAGAGAGAGCTAAAGAATTTTCCTTGTATAACAAATTGAAAATATTACAAGGTTCAATCTTTCAACAAAATTAATATCAAACTTACACGCACACTGAAATATCTGAACCAAGGGATTACAAATTGGATAAAAAATGAAAAACTAAAAAAGGAAAATACAGTTAGACTGCACCTTTCATACATTTTTCTATGACTAGGGAACAATTTCTTCCCTCAGTGTGTTATTGATAGAAAATACACCAAAACCTTAGAGACAGCTCAGGTGAGATACGATATACTTTTCCTAAGCATCGGCACCAAAAACCATCTCGTGCTTCTAATGTCTTCAACGTATTTGGCACGCCATCGGCAACATCAACACTTCTTTACAAGATGCTCCGAACGCAGTAATCACAGAAAAAAATTTGAAAATCACAAACCTATAGTTTCATATGTTCAAAATCAACTAACCCAGATACAGCATAAGCAGGTTTCCAACAGCCAGTTTCATGCACGCTGCATCAACCAAGAAAAACATAATATAAGGTTCAACCAAGCAAGTTATGATTCTCATAAGCTGTTTATTCCCTCTAGGACATTTTGTGTTAGTTGGCTATCCTGTGCATAAGCGGCCAATTTTGAGTTCATGTACTTGGCAGTTCATTCATGTTCATTGGTAATTACTCTTTGAAGTACAGTCAAAACTCGTTTTCCCAAGTCAAATATATTCAAAACAGCAATGCTGCCATATTTGTAGTATAACATAACCAAAAAGTCCTCGACGACTGAGAAATAATGTTAACTAAAAGAAGTTGTAGTAAGGACATTTAATAGCACATAACTGGATGCCATGTCTACATGAAGATTCTAATGCAGAAACTATTACCTGCACTCCAGTCTATGGTCCACTCTGCACCTTGGGCTGGGAACATGTTTATATGTCAAAGACTAATATGGTCAACATAATCTGATGACCACACAATATCAGACTCTGTGTGGCAGAGCTTGTAAACGAGGCCTTGACCTTATAATTGTTTCATCACTGTGCCTAATCCATTCTGACAGTCTCCATGGTTTCTGCCACTTCCACTTGAACTGTACGAGCCATTGGTGATGGCTTCTTTTCCACCTCCACAGTTTTCCGTTGCCAGCTTGCCCCATAGCTACTAATTTTTTCATTGGCAACTGACCAAGCGGTATCATCTGCACAAGCGGGCCAATCCAACTTACTCTATCCAAGTATTAAGCAGATCGAAACAATATTACCAAAGTCGGAGAAAGAAGTTACCTTTCGTGTTTGATCTATGAATGCCGCAGACTCTCTGCCTGGACCATTAACAATACCTGGGCTATACTTCAGCTGTTTCTGTGCTGGCACAGACATGGGAGACAATGGGCCATTCATGTCGTCAGGAACGTGTTTCAATGAATTTGGTGAGTTCCCCTGCTCATGGAAACTTTTGTCAAAAAGCAGTGCTAGGAGTGGCAATGATATTGACAAAAAATCACTTGACGGCTAACAAACTTTTTGACAGCTGTTCAATATTGGATCATCCCGTATGAACAACCTTTATCTTGAAAGGTAAATCCTACTTTAGTTGGAATTATTTGTAGATATTCCTTGATGCAAGATAGGTTGCAGCACTTGCTATAAAGGTGAATACAAGTTTGGGATTTTATGAGGGATAAGCAAAATCTGAATTCAATTGTAACCAAGGTAAGTGGCATGACTGCTATGAAGAGGAATTGTATTCCTCAAGCAAAAAGAAAGAGACCCTCTATGTGGCTGTTAAAAGGAAGTTTGAGATGAAAATGTAGAGGGGTTACACATTCCTAGTCTATACCACAGGTGGCTTTGGTCAGGTTGCTTTTTTGTTCTGTGTTTGAGAATTTTATTCAAATAAAATTTATAATTTGGAGTTTAGACATAAGATCTTATATAATCGTTCTTTTGAGCTATAAAAGATCTCCAAAGAAACAATATAAGATAAGTAGTTGTAAGGACAGAACTACATAGAGGCTTAACTTAGAAGTCATTTGACTGAAATCAATCTTACTTAACCTCTTTTGGATGTATACATGTAACAAAGTACAACTTCATTGGTTAGTTGATGTGAAAACCACTTTAGAATCATTAGTTGATTAGTTGACTGCTCATAAATATAGCCTGTTAAGCTATGCCACAAATGAAAACCTAAATAATGTCTCAGATGCTTAAACCTTGATTATGCTTTAGATAAGACTAACCGTAGCTGATGAAGCCAACGCAACTGCAAGAGCTTGCTCTCTTTTTAGCTCGCTCTCTACTTCTTTCCTTCGTAGCTCACTCTGCCGCCACAGACTTACGAGTTCCTTAAGTTGTTCTTTCATTTCCTTGATTTCAATGTCTTTTTCCCATAATTGGCACCTATTGACAACATATAAGCACCACTTAAGAAATTCTTGAACCATAACTTATTTGTTATTTATCTTGTCAAACTCAGGGGCTAAGCTATTACATTTGGCATACATTCTTTCTGCATATGTACATATATCAGTAGGTGAGAGAAAGCACCTTGTATCTCCAAGAGAATTGAACATATATTGAAGCAAGTTCTTTGCATCTCCCATGGAGCGCAACTGATTCCAACGTCCACGGTTAGTGAAGGCGCGTTCCCGCTCTTCTGCCTCTGAAAGTTGTGAAGCCATCGCTACAAGTGAATTAGATGATATGCTGAGCATATTCTCAAGTGAAGCTATTCTAGCCACTCTTGCATTTGGTGACATGGAAGATGCCCTGCAGAGCAGTAAGATACATCAAGGAACATTAAGAGAGGTGGGGTTGTTTCTACAAAGGAGAAAATATCATATGTACAAAACTAATCTCCTCAAATTCATACTGGGACCAACCATGGATGACCCATGAGTGTATGGAAGGAAAAGACTATAAACATGTTGCATACAAATGTTGGCTGCATGATAAAGTTGCTTTGTACATTTTCTTTTCTGATACCAGACCAGAGAATCCATAAAATGGAAGAGTGAATAGAAGGAATAAATAGCCAGTAAAGTAAGTGCTCGTGGACAACTGATACCTGGCAAATCCATTCTTTCCTCTTGGAGGGCTTAGCCCCTTTGAAGCAAACTCATCGACTTGCTTCAACACAGCCAGCTCTTCTGCAAGTGCACCTCTCCTGGAAATTGTACATACAAGTGATATAAGAATAGTTTATATATCTCACATCACTTTAATTATACAAATAAGATTTTACTACATACACTTGGCTTTGCTTCTCATATTCATAACGAACTTCATGCACATTCACCATGACTTCCAGCTCATGATCTAGCCAACGTTGTAATGCTTTCTCATTGGTCTACAAAAGGAACTTAAGTTAATTATAACCCCCCAAAGAAGATAACACACATACACAAAACCACACAAGAGAAACAGAGATCATCACCTGCCCATTTGTTCCATTTCCGTTGGCAATAGCTGGAAGATATCAAAATAATTAGAAATTTGCACAATTAATGGACCCAGAGCTTAGTATCAGGTATTTCTAATATAAGGTATTTTCTAATATAACCTAGAAGCTACTATACAAAGTTTAATTGGCTATGCTTATATGAAGGGCAATTTTTTAACCAAAACAAGGATTGCCCAGGACACTGGCACTTTAAAAGGGTAAAAGCTTACCTGAGTTATCACGGGCAGAAGTTTTGCGAGCTTCAAGCAACTCTTTTAGCCTCTTGGTGGCCATGGCTGCCTCCTCTGTTTTTCTTTGGAGAACCTGAAAGAAAGAAGAGCTTCAAATCATTTTCTCTAGAAACCAATGAGTGGTTGTTTGGTAGGTGCTCATTTGCTAAACAAGAAACGAAAATATTTGCCCACCAGTTTCTGGCGTTGATTTAAAGCTTGCAGCTTATGCCTTTCATACTCATTTCTCCGGCCCTCCTTCCGTAACTGCTTGCGCATGCATACATGAGTTAGTACATAATACAAACAATAGGGTCAAATACTAGTAAAGAATCCAAGATGGAATTCCTGCAGCAAGTGATTATCTTCTCTTTTCTTGTAAAATCACAATTTAATGCAAAAGTGTAATAGTTGATAATCTAGCACATTACTGTAAATTGATTAATGTTGATAGAAAGAAAAGAAGCAAGGCACCTGCAATAGTTCCTTTTCTCGGGACGCTTTCCACTGACGGAATTGTTCTGCCTCTTGTTTTATCTTATGTTGCAGCTGAACCTATAACCTCAGAAACAAGGAAGAAAAGAAAAGAGAGCAGGGGAAGTTGAGGGAGAAGATTTAGTACCGCATACAACATAAAAATGATAAGACAGATACCTTAAACTGGAAAGATATTAAGGACCAAAATAAGAGTTAACCTTTTGTGCTTTTATAGATTGAATTTCATCTTGAAGTCGTTTTGCTGCTTCATCACTCTTCTGTTTCTGCTTTAAAAGCTGAACCTGGTTCTCTTGTTTCTTCTTTAGATCCAGAATCTGGTATGAATAAGGTTTTAGATTTTAAATGAAATCATCATCAGCCCTATTCTTGAATTCATAAAAATTTCAGCTATAGCTTTTTGTCACCTGCGCTTCAAGGGATTTTAGTTTCTGAGAATGCACATCTTGCAATTTTTGTGTTTGTCCATCCGAACCCGCTGAAAGATTTTCAATTTCAGCCAATAAGCGATCCCTCTCTTGCTGCAGTGAGGAAATAGGTTTCAGAAATGTGGAACAGTAGAATTTTTATTTGATGAGTAAAGCTGGGAGAGCTAAATGATGATTTTCAAACCTGCACGGCTCTTTTCTCGTCCTCCAACTCCTGGATTTTCTTCCCAAAATGGTGCTTGAGTGCAACTGTGTCACCTCCAAAAAGTTTCATCTCAGACTGCTCGTGATAAAAAGTGAGCATAAACATAAAAGACAAGAATTAGATGGTGTTGAACATTTTTCAAACTGTGCTAATAATAGAAGCTGCTGCAGATATACTATCTATTCATCAAGGGTGGAGACCCTCAAGAATATGACTTCTGAAAGCAGCTATCGAACGACTTTGAAGTACATAAACATATACCTCTTTCTCCTCTAATCGTCTATTCAACTCAAGCAACTCTTTGTCCATAGTGTTTTGTAGGATTGTGTGCTCCCATTCTTTAGCTGCTTCTTCGTCAATTTCTCTGGAATCACCTGCTAAAACACTCATCATATTGAAGTGGGAATACCTTAAGAAAAATATAAAGAGGAAAGTGCATGGATATAAGAAATAGTATACCAGACCAGTTGAGCTTGTAAGCTGGTAACCTTAATAAAGAAGAATGTTAAACAGGTTAGTTAGATCAGGTAAGTCTGTACCTATCATGGTTTCACCCATTTGATAGTCAGATGACTCTATACTGTGCATGTTTCTTTTCAGCCCCTCACTTTTGACAGAACAAGGACTGCCATCCTGATAATACAAAGTTTTGCATTCATATACATGTTAAAAACTTGGAGGTAAGCAACTAAGAAATTTAAAAGTTCATATGGACTCAATAAGGGTTTCCTTAACATACTTGAGCATCTGTTTCACGCTGCTCCACATTGGTGCATCTGCTGCGGTACTCATGAAGTTCTCGGCAAAGATCCTCATTCGCAGCTTCAAGCCAAGCAATCCTTTCCTTGAGAACCTACAAAACATGTCCTATCAGAAAACTTGTGGAACTAATCCTACGCTATAAGTAATCCAAGAAAATTTCCAGGACTAAATGAGTTATTTAAGTAAAGCAAAAGAGTCCGTATTACACACATAAGAAGGTTTACTAACTTAACAGCCCAAATATAATTTTTCAATATTAAGCTTTTTCAATTAGGAGAACCATGATACCTGTACTTCATCAGAACCCCCACGGGCACAAAGTTCTGCCTGCAGATACTCCAATTGTTGACGCATCTTTAGCATCTCATTGGACATAGGATCTCTGTTAACCTATTTAAATTCAAAACAAGAATGAAAATTCAGTTAAACTACCTCATAATTTGCCTATATCTGGCTTGGCAGACAAGTAGGGGGAGAAGGGGGAAGAGTGGGGAGGTGGGGATGAGGAAATATGTGAAGTAGGGAATATTGTTCTCATAAAACTTACAACAGGCTTGTTTTGGATATTGCGAGCACGATTTGCGTACTTTAAAGTATTAAGGGTTTCCTCAGCATTAATGTCAGCAGGACTAATGCAGGCTGCCCAGAAAGAATTAAAGAAGACTGTTAAAAAAAATTAAAATGCTAAGTGCAAAAGTGGGAAGGAACTACAAGATGAATGTATCAAATTATAAATAAAGAACTAAGCAGGTTAAATAATTAGAATAAATGGCAGTACCTATCATGACAGTTCTGCTGTTGCCACCAAGTGAATCCTGCTCCAGGAAAAATCACACCTTTAGAACTTAATATAACAAGAAAGTTAGTAAAAATGACGTTGAATATCACAAAATGATGAAGTATAGTTTCATAAACCACTTAGTCTTCCTTATATATTTCATCATCCTCGTCATTGATCATTCAATCAAGTTGTAGGAAGACGTAAGAATGGTTCTTTAAGACAATATCTAACAAAATAAACAGCTGAGTTTCACATTCTTACCACATTTATGTAAAACAATAGTCATACCTGCAAAAGCCGAGTAAGTTTACTATCTCGATATGGAACATGAACCCCTTCTTTGCGCTTTTTTTCATCACCTAGTGCACTGATGACATTACCAAGTGCAAGCAGGCCTTTGTTGATGTGAACTCCTGCTCAGAAGATGGTGATGTCTGATAATTATGAAGAGAAGAATACTTCCATAATACAAAGAAAAGGATAAGCACTCCCACTAACCTTCTTTAAAACGCATACCATCAGAACCTGTTCGTTTTGCTCGCTCTGATCCAGCAAGATCTACCAAATGTAACTTAGCACAAAGATATTCCTCACTCATAATGTCATTAGGACTTCCATCTCCAGATACAACCGGATTGAGTTTACGCATTTGCTCCAAGGTGATGGTGAATATTGCATGTGAGCGACTATACAACATAACAAAAAGCCGAAATAAAATGTCATTATAGCAAAAATTGGTACCATGGCATACATTAACTGTACCATTGGTACACAAATAAATCATCAGAATTTTCTATCGAGCAAAGCAATTAAAGCCTAGAATAAAGTAAAATTAAACAAGTCAGGAAAGCATGGCTTGGTACAAATGACAGGTATAATAAAAGCAACATAAGCACCAGAAACCCAAAAACTAGCTAAATTTTCCCTCATAAACTAGTGAATACTTAGCCTTAGCACTGCGTTACATCAATAAATTTTCAGGTTTGACATCAAACGACAAAAGACCATTTTTAAAGGACAAAGAACTGCGGTTTGAAGAAATGTAAACATGAATGGCAAAGATTATTAATTTAACAGGAACAGAATGGGAATGGAATTAACCTTGACTGGTTGTTCATGTTTGTACTCCCTGTTGCCCTACTCAATGATCCTTGCTCTAGGCAAGCAGCCATTTCTTTTAATGTATTGACACTAACTTCGGTAGATCCCGCCAGTGTAATAACACCATTTGATGATTCACGAATCTGGATTGGTGGCTTACCAGGGACATTTACTTTCACTGTATTTGCGCTTGCAGCATCTGATTTGTTCAAAGAAGTAGGATCCAGCAAATCTCGCACTTCTTCTTTCAGAATCTTCACATCATAATTAGATAAACATTACTGATGGCAGAAACTATAATACGAGGAGATACTCAAACCACACAAAACAGAATTGAAAATATAAAAATCAGGGAAGTATTTGGCTAACAATTTACAGTTTTCCTAAACTATATATGAGATTTGCCTTTAATGCTAAGAGTAATTTAACCAAAATCAAAAAGAAGAAACCTAAAGGCCATACTAAGGTTTAAGCTTGTGTAAAAACAGGTTCTACACTACAAGAGATGCATTCACAAAATTAAGTTTGCAAAACAAACTCACCAACCTAGTACATTGCTAGTACTATAATTGGAAATTACAACAACAAAAAGAATTGTTTAGTTTTTTAACAAACCTCAATAAAGGAAACATGCAACTGAAATTCGATTTGATGTTTTAGACTTTCAATCTTGCTGAATAAAGCATTCATTACTTGAGGAATGATACCGGTTTGGCAACCATCTTTAAAGCCTGTACCCATAGTATATGTTTTACCCGATCCAGTCTGCAAAATTTTGAAACTTCAATTGCTAGAAAAGGAAACTGCAACATTTATCAGTGTCTTCTGTGAGATTAAGCTGTACCTGACCATAAGCAAGAACGGTAGCATTATATCCTTGGAATAAGCCATCAACAAGCGGAACAATGCATTCCTCAAACATGGCTGAAGACGGAGAACCAGTGCTCCCATAGACATGATCAAACGTAAAGGAATGTGTCCCAATTTGCACCTGCGGCATGGTCAAAATCAACATGTAAAATCATAACCCAAAAGAAAAAAAAAATCTGCATATCTTTTTAAAAGAGGGAAAAAAAAATGTTCCATTGTGCAAAGGCTACAGAATTTTGGTCTTAATCCAAGAAATTGGCAGAAGAAATAAACATAGTCTTATCTGATTGAAACAGGCTAGCAAGAAAATGAGAGCAAGCAATTCGGCAAGCAAACAGGGCACGTCCCAGGTCTCACCAACCAAAAAAAAAAAAAATCTTTTTCTAACTTAGTTTTCTCCTCCATTTAAAATGGATTACTTCACTAAATAAAAAGCTTAAGAGCAATTAAAATCTAATATCAACTAATTCAACCAAAGAATTTATGTAAAGAACCAAGCTTTAAAGTATTCATATCGTATAACTCACTACTAAAACAGGAGCATAGAGTCATAACTCGAAATAGAGATAACATTCAGCAGAACCATCATAGAAAACTAACTGAATTCAGCTTAATCCTACATAATTTCAACTTCGACAAAAATTCAATTACAGAAATAGTAAATGATGACAAAAATTCTGATCCATCAGATAGTGAATTCTCACTGATCAGCCATTCAAGTATCCAAAGATCCAGATCTCCATACACTTAAAATGAACCCGCAACTCCATACTCAGAGAACCAAAACAGTCCAGAGAAATCATCCATTGAACAAGCACTTAACAGTGAACACCCGGCATTCTCTAAAGTGGCAGTACCTGAGGCTTTCCTGGAATGACAGTAACACAATCTTTACAACCTTGAAGCTTTTCATCACCGATTAGCGGTCTTACATGAACCGCAACCTTAACACAACAATCCTCAGAAGCTGCAGCAGCTTCCATAGGAAGCAGCTAAAGGAAGAGAGAAAGAAAAAAGTTCCACAATTTCCAAACTCAAAGAGAGAGAGAAGAAAAACCACAAAAAAGGGGAGAAAGTGAATGTTTTTGTAAGTTTGTTTTAGTTTATGTTAAAGAGTTAAAAGATCAAATCTTTAATTTTCTTTTTCTTACTCCTTATAAAAAACCGTTCACAAACTTCACATTGTCTGAAAACACGAAAATTTTTTAGGACAGAGAAAGTGATGCAACAACCAACAAGAGGGAAAAAGAAACTGAATTTCAGACAATGGGTTGCTGCTGTTATTGTTGTTGTTGTTGGCCAGTAAGTGTAAGAAAAAGAAAGAAGAAAGAGAGAGGAAAAAAAAATCAAAAAGAGGGAAAGGGTAGTTGAGGAATTAGAGGCTGTGGGGTGGCATAGAAGAATAGAAAGCCAGTTCAAGTTTCGTTAACTGCAGTGACAACCACCACTATTATTTTCCTTTGCCTTCACTATAAAATTGGCCATGTAAAAATATTAATTATAAAAAGAAAGAAATAAACTTTCACAACACTCTTTCCCTTTTCACCCCTTTTTCTTACAGCAACGTCTCTGTTTTCCCCCGTTTTCTCTGTTTCTCACCTTCCTTCTTCACGGAGTGTTGCTTTTGTCCATCTCTTTACATTTCTACCCTTTTAAGCTCCATTTTCTCATTGGGTTTTTCTTTATTTGATATTTTATTAACCAAAAAAGAAGGGGAAAAAAAAAGATATAAGATCTTGATAGTTATAAATGCTCCTTAAAGTCTTAAACCACGTATTATGATGTTTAAGATTTCATGATTGTGCCCAGAATATGGTAGAAAAAGGGGATAGCATCTGTAGGAGACTCATCCACCATATTCAGGTACGTGACACAGGTCGAATCTGAATTAATCAACGTAAAATTTTGGATACTGAATGAAAAAAAAAAAAAAAGAGATGGCACAGCACATAAGCCACGTGATTTGGAATCATATACGATTTCTAGCTAACATTTCATGTACATTTTTTTTGTTACATACTTTTTTTTATGAGAAACAATTTATGTACTTTTGTTTCTCCTCTTTTTCTTTTTTTTCTTTTCCATAGTAAATTTTTGCATGTGATTATATAAATGTAAGCAGTCCTTTATTTTTCATGCTATAAAAGACCATGTTCTAAAATTTACTAAGGAAAATGTGTATAGGCCCCAATAGATTTATAATAAATTAATAATGTCTATAAATGCAAAATATGGACTATAGTTTATTAAAATTTGTCCCCACCACCCACACTCCTTTTTTATAATTAAATTGAGCGAAGAAATAAACTTGACCCTGAAAAACAAAGAACAAAAAGCTAGTCTCTTTCAAAGAAGGACAAATGCACGCAAAAGAAAGTTTGTAAGAAGCTAGCCCGTGAAGAAGAAAATTGGGGAGGAAAATGAAGAACAGGGGAAAGGAAAATAGGGTAGGAGAAGGGGAAGATTGAAAGGAAAAAGACCCACAGAATAGACATAGCCAGCTGGTGGTCTCCCACACTCACATGGCCCTTTTTAGTCTTCTGCAATAAACCCCTTTTGTGGACCCCACTTTCACTTGGTCAGACTTCCTCTGGTCCTACCTTTTACTGATTCTGTGGCAGTTAATTAATTCTTCTCATTGGAGTTATGCTCTCTGCGTTACCATTTTAGTTTGAGAGATGAACTTTTTCTTATTTTAATTACCTTTGTTGTGGTCACTTGGGAGGTACTAGAGAGATCAGATTAGACTTCTACTTAACTTTTCTTTTCTAAAGGGGAACTATAGAAAAAAAAAAAGATGAATCATGGATGATAGTAATACATTAGTAGTAGAAATTAAGTTCATGGAGGTTCATATTTGGAAATATTGATGGGGATATTAATGGCTTCTAGTGAAGCAAAACAAAGAGGAAAGTTGAGGGGAAGGGGTAGGGGGAGTTCCTTCAATTTTCTTTTCTTTTTCTCACATAAAGACAGTTGAAATCACTGAAATGAAGGAGTTGGTAAATGAAATAAGACAGCTCATTTTTGGATATAAAATCTAGGACCAGCATGTTTAATCTTGTAATTAATTTGACTTTTTTGAATGATCTGCATTTCAAACTATGGTGTCCCCCCCCCCCCCCCCAACACCCACCCAAAAAAAATAAAATAAAACAAATTCTAATATATATATATATATATATATATTCAGTTCATAAAAATAATAATAATGAGAATAATAATATAAACTTTTTAGTAGAATTAGATATGATAAGTCCCCATTAATTTCTAGACGGTTCATAATCATGCAATTAAAATTATGTTAGATTTAGACATGCCTTTTGCGTGGCTTCTTAATTCCATTTTTTCTTTATAATCATATTTGAAGAAATATTTAGCTAAAGTGGGTTTCTACCAATCTAAACACTTCTGAATTAATTGGCATTTGTGTGTATCACAAGGAACTTCAATATTAAAAGTCAAACTTGAGCTGTGAAACCCTATTTTTTCCTTGAATGAGTTGTAAAACCCTATATTAATCTGTTTAGTTAAACCCCATGGGTTGCATTTTTTTTTTCATTTGTAGGCCATAGGATAAAATATTAAATTGAATAAACCAAAAAATATATATATTGAATCCAAAAATGAAGGGGGTCTTTAAATTGAAGTGAAGAATCTTAAAACAAAACAACCAGAAAAAAAAAATGTCTACCAGATTGGCTTTATTCCTATAATCAATGCCGAAAACGAAAAAACAGAGGCCAAAGTCCTCACTCTTTCTCCTACGCTTTAATTAGTAAGACGTCAATGCGGTTGAGGGCAGACTTTGGCTAAGCTAAAAGCCCTATTCAAAGGGTATAATTCCAGCTAAATGCTCGTGGTGGTTGCCACATCACTGAGCCGTTAAAAGCTGCTTCGTGAATTTCTTTGGGAATTGTAGATAAACAAGCACTGTCCAAGTATCAATATACCATCAAAAAGAAGGGCTCACAATAATTCTTAGTGCATTTTTTGCTTTTTTTTTCCCTTGAACAAAATAAGTATGTGATTTAGTTAGCATTGACAGCAACTTTAGAATTGAAGGTTCCATTGGCAGGGACCGGTTGGCTTCGTCCTGATTCTAGCTAGGTATATTTATATTCAGGTTAGAGTCATCAAGCTACAACAAAAAAGTGCACTTAGGGTTGTCTTTTCCGAAAGGGTGTAGAAGAAGATTTTTACACCATTGTTGTCGAGTTACAGTTCAAACTTAAGATCTCTTTCAGTTTGTCCCTTTGAACTCTGAGTTTTTGGTGTAAAGGGTTTTCTTAAAATGGAAAAAACTCTTACCATCATGCTAAGGAAGAGTTGCTGTAATAGTTTCTCTGTTTTACTGTTGGTTATTTTCTTAGTAAAAACTTGCTTTCAACAAATGGATAAAAAATTTGAAAAAAATAAGGTCTTGATCTTGATAAGGGACTGAAAACATTTCCCCACCATCCCAAAGGAGCGTCTTGTGTCTGTCCTGCGCCTAGTGGGCCGTAGCTGAAGAATCATGACAGCAATATATCTATTTCCTTGGAATAACTTTTTACAAACTGACCAGTAAAACAGAGAATTTGAGGAATATTTCCTATCAATTACTGGTAAAACAAAGGTTTGAGGCTTGACAATGATTTTATATCGAAAAGGGTTTAAGAAAAAAAATCCTATTCGTTTTTAGTTGGACTTTTATTTTATTGAATGAATTTGGGTATAAGAAATGACCCCATTTATCTAACACTGAAGTCATTGATCATTATTCAAAAAGGGGAAAAAACTGCAGACCGCTTGCTTTGCTTGCTCGATCGGTTGCCTTTTATTGATGCGGTAGACTGTAAGTTAAGCAAACTTGTCATCGAACCAATTCTTCAGGCACATGTTAAACTCCTTCATTCACAAGGAAGAAGCAAGGGGAGAGAAAAAGGCTGATGCAAAAACCCTATCCCCAAGTTTCCTTTTCCTCGACCTAACTTACCATTCCCCGGATTTTTTTTCCATTTCGACCGTTAGATCGGAAGCAGACCAAGCAACTAAAAAGAAAGCCCCACTTCTTTTGTCTTCTTATGGGAGGGGGGGATTACTATCATAAGAATGTTGCGACATTGAGTAAAACTTGTTTATCTTGAGATTTCCTTCATTTAAAACTGACCAGTCCATCTTACCAGACCTTGCAAAAGGTTCAGAAAATACATATTCCTTTGTCACTGTTATGAATTATTTAACAGGTTGAGTACAAAAGCTTAGCAGGCACTTCGAAATACACTTGTCTTGCTTGTATACTTTCATGTCACTCTACCAGCCAATATGACAGAAATAGTTCCATATGTTGCTGTCTTATGTCCCCGACCAATTATGCTGGTTTTCTCTACACGTATGTTATGTTGCTATTGCACCTTTTGATGTCTTGTCACGGCTCGGAAGCTGAATGTATGAAACAATCATTAATTGTACACTGGGTACATTGTTATCTGATTCAAAAAGTATAGCTTACATTTATTTCAATTATGTACGTATCTCTGTCGAACATGTTATTCTTAAATTTTTTTTAGTATAAACCCACTAGTAACCCACTAGTATCCAGTATCTACATTAGATATGAATATTATTTGCTAAATAGTTCATCTAATCTAAGTATGAAAGTTTGGCATTTAACCTGTAGTTTTATACAAAAGAAAGATAGGGGAGTGCAGTTTGCCATGATCAGAGCAATGTTCTTCATTGAAAAGGTGAGGATGGCAAGAGAGGAAAATCAGAGGCTAAAGTTTGATTGTTCCCTATCTTGCAGGTAGGGGAAATCTCATTACAACCAATGGACACCAAAACAACAGCCAAAGCCCAAAGGACATAAATCTTGCACTTGTTTTCTTTGCCTCTTACCAACTTATAATAATATGAAGAATGATTACACCGACTATATATGAAATGATAGAAATCTGTACCAAACTGGTCCTCATCTTGGTCCTCTACTGATATTTCCAGTTTCCCACCTTCATTTTTTCTACCCAATCTGCTCAAACTATGCAAGTTCTCCCATGTTACAAAAGGAGCTGTGAACCAACTTGTTGGAATCAGCCAACATTCCAATCAGCTTTCGGCAATTTATCAACTGCTTTAGATCAACTGAAAGCCAACAGAGCATTCTCATTAGACCATGAGGATGGCCACATGATTGAAGGAAATTAAAACTCATTTTTAATCCAAAGCAGGTAGCTGATGAGTTTTTCACTATAAATTTCAGAGATAACTAACTAGCTAGCTGCAACCGTACAGATAATGCATTACTAATTCTTTAATGTTTTCAACCTTTCTTTCTCCTTGTGCTTTCTTACCCATGTGGAGCTTTGCAATCACATGCTCCACCTCCTTTACATATCACTAAAAATTATTCTATATCCTTCACTTTTTATCCAAGCACCAATCTTTCTGTCCCCTTTTATTCTATCATTCCCACAAGCAAACTCTTCAATCTTTCAGTCTATTCCCCCTTTATTTACCGGAATCATTAACAAAGTCATTAACCTAATTTGGACTATATATCCTGTGGTCTAATATGCAGTTCTTTTAATCAGTGCACTAGGTCTTATTTATTTCTTTTTCCTGTCAAGTACATTTTTAACATGATCTAAGGTTTCATAGAAAAGTTATGATTCCAAAGGCATAATCATTACACTCAACCTCTAGTGTCAACCAGAAAGCCAATCTGCAAATCTAAATTGTGTTTTTTCATTTTTGTTTTTATTATTTTTGAGGGGGTACATCATCATAATATTGTCCTGGAGAAAAACCAAAAACCTGCTGCTCAAAAGATCTCTTTATTGTAAAACCTTGTGATGATAAAACTAAAAAGCTTTTCCAATGTGTTGGAGACAGAACATGTGCAAGGTTGTAGGGCTTCATCATGCGCATGCCTCATTTTTGGGCAAGTAGACGATGTTGGGGTTTTTTTTTTTTTAGTGCTTTGGGGTATATGAAAAGTGGGGCATTCTCTTCTTCAGAAGATGCTCCCTTTGTTAATATCTAGTCATAAATCACACTCAAATGCATTGATGATTGGCTCTGCCTAGAGTCATACAAAGTAGACAGTTTTCCAGCCCAATTGAGGGCCATCCCTATTTTCTCTGCTATCTTTTCCATTTGATCGCTTGATTTCTTTTGTCCTTCTTTTCTTTGGCTAACTACAACATGAGTTGGGTTCAACTAAACATTAATTTTCCAATGAAAAATTAATGTTTTACAACGATTTAATACGTGGAGATAATATTTTGATTTGTCTTGTAGAAAAGAAAAAGCTCATGCTTATCCATTAACACCAACCTTTTTAGCTCTCTTTTCTATGTCAATAATCAACAAACATGACACTAGCCTCAAAACCATAAGGTTTGGATCAATATTTCCGGGAAAAGAAAATATTTCCATTGATTCAGATGATTTGTCAGGGGAAAAGTAATATTGATGGAGGAGGAGTTCAAATAGGACGGGATGAAACAGGCCCAAGAAGGAATTAGGCCTGAGTAACATCTGGGCCTTATTCGCCTGAAACTGAACTTGAAACTAGACTTGGAATTTCGATTCAGGCCAAGCCCGTCTAGTGTCTTGAGTCTTTAAGTGGAGACTCCAAAAGTCCATTGACGTTTTCTCACAGTTGGACCAAGGTAATGGAGGGGCACTATTTGTTTTTCACAGTTTTTTTTTTTTTAATTTCAATAATAAATGTTTTCCAAAGTAATATATTATATGTGTAAAAATTTATTTTCAAAGTGGTTCATGCAAGTGAAAAAAAGGAAGAAGAAACCAACATAAATACTTTTAACTAACATGAGAAAGACTTGTGGAATGAAAAAATACAATATAAGAGTTAACCTTAAAAAACGAAAAAGAGTTTGACACTTAGAGGTCGTTTAGTTTGATGTAATTTAATCACTTTGCATGTAAAGTTAAGGACTATAAAAACTTTACCACATTTGGTTTAATTTTAAGGATGCAATGAAAAATGATCAATTGCAATCACTTACCTTTGATAAGGTAAAGCATTTGCATAGGGGAGGTGTGAAAGTATTTTGCATCGTATTTAAATTACTTCGTTATCTCTTGTTTTTTAAAAAAGATATAAAATAGAAGAATAAATTTGAGATTTAAATAAATTTTGTAGAAAAAGTGTGTTTTAACCAAACATTGTAAAAACCTTTGCATGTAATTTAATTAAACTTTTATATGCTAAACCAAACACTACAAAATCACTTTGCATGCAAAGTGATTACAGTCCTAAATTTTACAGGGAATTACTTTACATGCAAAATAATTCTTTGTAAACTACTAAACGGGCTCTTAATTGTGAGAATGATGGTGTTAAATAGGGATTAAATGTAACAAAAAAAAACAACAGGGACCAAATTAGAAGGACCAACCATCAACATTATTTAGTTGTAATCTGACTTTTGTTTGCATTAATTGAGATTTAATGTGCTGGGGGTTGGTCAAAGTGGTAGTGCAAGGCACTCGGGTTCGAGCTCCACAGACCCTTTTGGTAGGTAATCTGTAAGTCCGAAAAGCTCCATAAAATTGGAGTCCGTAATCCTTAAAGAGGTTGACAGCTTGTCCTGACCTTGGAGGTGAGATAACCTACCATGTTCTTAAACTTTATTTAACCCGATTTAATGTAATTAAGTTATTGAAGAATTTATTAAAAAAATCAACATTATTGAATTCTTTAATTATAGTGTATATATTCCCAATCACCATACTATTGGGATATTCACCATCGTCTATCCATATGACAATGTGCAAATTACCCATCAAATCTTAATCACATTTTTTTTCTTTTTTGACTTTTGGTTACGTACATCAGAAGATAAATCCGAATCTATTTATTTTCCTAATATGAAAGGAAAATTCCAAAAAGAAAATTTGGACGACGCATAGAAAAAAGATACATAGAACGTTCCAACTACCTAGTCAGCTTTAAAGTCAGAAATGAAATCCAATCTCTTTTGCGCAATAAAACGGAAGCTGCGAAGAGATTGACAGAAAGACAGACAGAGGTTTCATAAGTTAACTCCAACAACAAAAGGCCACAGCAGCAAGTGAGATCTTCGAAACGTCATGTCGGGTGGCATCGCACGTAGCCGTCTTATAGAAGAACGAAAAGCCTGGAGCAAAAATCACCCCCACGTACCCCCGTTTGTTTACACTCCTCTATACATCTTGTTCTTTTGTTCTCTGATTCTGTCTTTGTTTCCTTTCATTGTTTCGTTAATCAATTCTTTGCTTAATTTGTTTATTTTTAGTGATTGTGAAGGGTTTTGTGGCTAAGCTTGAGACGGCACCTGATGGATCTGTGAATTTGATGGTTTGGCACTGTGTTATACCCAACAAAAATGAGGTCAGTCTCTCTGTTTTAATAAATATATAAAAAGAGATTTGTTTTTAAAATCAAAGTTTTGACCTTTGCAAGTTTATAGGTCTTTGTCTTTACCTTTTGCTTTCTGGGTTTTGGTTTTCTTGTGTTTCTGTTTGTAATAATGCAATTTCTATGGTTTTAGTAGTTAGAATGAATGTTCAGGATTTGTGATCGAAGTAGTAAATCCGTATAATTTCTTCCTACCATTTTTCCATCTAACGGTTGCACTCTGATTGTTTTTAACCCTTCTCTATTTTTCTTATCTTTTATCCCTCTTATGTCATTTGGGGGCAAAACTAAATAATTTTGCTCATTAGAACAGAGGAATGGTGTTTGCGAGAAAAATGCTTTTTTTCAGAATCGTTTCTGGTTGTATCAGTTAACTACTACTTTTACCGTCATAGATAAACTGGTTTTTTTCCTCTATTGAGTTCTTATGGTTCATTGGTTTCCATTTGTATTTAGCCATTTTAATTTTGCAGATTGATTGGGAACGTGGCTTCTTTCCTCTTTCTCTCCACTTCAGCGATGACTACCCTAGGAAGCCCCCTAAATGCAGGTTCCCACAAGGCTTCTTCCATCCTAATGTTTATCCTCCTGGAACTGTGTGTCTGTCTATCCTCAACGAGGTCTATGTAAGTTCTTTGAAAGTTGAGAGTCCTTTGATGAGAAATTGCAGGTCTCATTTTGGATGAAAAAATTAGAACTAATATATTGCTAAAGTAACACCGCTTTTCTGGTTTTAAAACTTTTTCTTTTTCTAAGGGGTGGAGACCAGCCATTACTGTAAAGCAAATTCTAGTGGGCATTCAAGATTTGCTTGATCAACCCAATGCAAGTGATCTTGCACAAACTGATGGATATCAGTTCTTTGTTTCAGTAATTAGCACTCCCCTCAAAATAACCAAACTTTTACATCATTTCTATTTCTGTGAATTCCGTCTTAGAAGAGAAGAAATTTGATTTCCTTGTACTGATTATTGCAAACTTGGCTATTGCAGAACTTGACTGAGTACCGGAAAAGGGTTCGACAGCAAGCCCAGCAATATCCACCTTCTCTCTAGTTATATGCTTGGTCACCAGTTGTGATTGAATGTTATGTGATTTAGCTATTTGACTTCAATTATGTTTAGGCTCCGTAATATAGGCAATTCTACGTGAGCATCCAAGTTCAATTGTTAATGATGCATTTGTCAGTTGTTGTTTTCTCCACATTACAAATTGGTGACAGACAGCAAAAGCTTCTACTACTAAGATTTATGAATGTTGTCTCTGTTTTTCCACTTGGTTTCAATGATTGAAAAGTAGATTCATGTATGTGATTACGTTACTATGCTACTCTAAAAGGATAAAAAATCTGGCAGGCATAAAGTAAATAAAAATCAAACCTTAAAGTAATCAAATTTTGATTGTAAGATGAATTGCAGCCATTATCATCTAGTTTTTCTTATAGATTCTCCTAGCTTTGCTTTTTTTCTCTTACAAATTCTCCTGGCTTTACCGTACTTAGTCATTCCTGCTGCCTCCTCAATTAGGTGTTAATTTGTACATTTTGATATCTTGAATCAAAGCGTTTGCATCATTGTAAGATGAATTGCCTTCCTTGATTGATTTCTTTGCTAGTTCTCCTAGTCGTTTTGCTCTTCTTCTGATCTCTCTTGCCTCATCCGCATTGCCCATAACTGCATTAATTGCCTTGCGAATCTCATCTCTATTTATAACCAATGTTGATTCCTCTGTTGCCCATGCTTTCCAGACCTCATTGCCCACTGCCACTCCTATATTTAGTACTTGAGTCACGAGCTTTTCATTGTAGAATTGTTCTGCAAAAATGGGCCATGTGATCAACGGTACACCTGCGGTAACTCCTTCGAGCAAAGAGTTCCAACCGCAATGTGTCAAAAAACCTCCGATAGCTGGATGATCAAGTATCAACACCTGCGGTGCCCATCCCCTAATAATAAATCCCTGTCCAGTTTTTTTCATTTTGCTTTCGAATCCTTCTGGTAGCCACAATTCATCTGTCTTTAATACTTTCCCAACAACCCATATGAATGAGTAGCCTGAAGCTTCAAGCCCATAAGCAATCTCAATTGTTTGATTTTTGTTGAATCTGGCTAGGCTTCCAAAGCAGATGTAGAGAACGGTATTGGGTTTCTTGCAATCAAGCCAACTGAGGCAGGTGCGATTGCAAACCGAAGCTTTATCCCCTCTGTCGACTTTATCATCAGTATCTCTATTAAAAAGAGATATAGGACCAATGTGCCAAGCCTTGATTCCCATAACGTTTCTGCAATAATCTGCGTAAGCAGGCTCTAACTCATAAAAACTGTTCATTAACACCCCAAAGCTCTTCCTCTCAGATTCCTTTAGCTTATCTAATACCTCAGAGAACTGATTTCGGGATTTAACAACATCTTGCAGTTGTGATCTTGTGAGTTTTACTTCGTCTGGAAGGCCCGGAACAACGAATGCTTCTGTCTCGGATTTGATGTTCTTGTGAGGTTCATTACTTTTGATACTGTGCTCTACACAAAGATTGAAAAATCCGCTACCGTTAAAGGAGATCCTTGGTATGCCAAGCTCATTGGCCATATCCAGCGTCCAATAGAATAAACAGTCAGAGATTATGCAGTCAGGTTGTGAATCACGGAAAAGCTTTTCGATGCGAGGTTGGAGTGATTCAACGGCATGGAAGAATTTCATGGACATTTCTGGTGTTGGTGTAGAGGAAATATTTTCACAACCTTCTGGTAAGCCGACTTGAGTGGAAGGGAAAGGAATAATTTCAAGTCTAATCTGGCGACCTGACAGGATATCTCGATCAATGGAGCTTTTCATGCGAAGGGCATTCACGGTTGTGGTAATAATGGTGACCTTGGTGCCCATAGTTGCAAAGAGCCTGGCCATATCTACTAATGGCATCATGTGGCCTGGTGCCATGTAGGGAAGGAACATTACATGGAGTTTTCCATCTTCTGTAACCATGGTGGTTTCTCAAAGTGGAATTGAGACAATGATTTTGGATGGAGATTGAAAAGTGGAAGAGTTTGGTTAATGTCGAAAGGTAAAAGGAATTTGGCTGTTTTCCTGATATTAAGGTAGCAATTGACACCTTAGACCAAAGGAACCGGTAAACCATGAATTCTTAGAAATAGAATCCATAGTATCCCCTTAATATAATTATTATTGCATTGTGACCTTTTAATTTGGCGAAAATGATAAAATTAAATGTAATTTCTTATTAATATTTTAATTTTTTTTCTTCATTAGTAGTATGCATAGGCGCTAATGGAAGAAATAAAAAGGTGAGCCCATCATTATCACATAGCAAACTTTAAAACAATGAAAATAACTAGAGGGGGACTATTTTGTAGCATAGATACTATCATCACACGTTCAATTTTTTGATAAATTTCTGGCAGATTTCAAGCTCATCAAGCAATGCAGTCAAACTCGAGGAAGATGAACCATCTTCTTTAACCGCTCTTTTAGCTGCCTCACTAAATTCCTTTGCTCTTCTCCTTCTTTCAATCTCCTTTTCTCTTCCGAACATCAACTCACTCACTACTTTCACAATTTTCTCTCCCTCAACAAACGAGCTACTCTCCATCATTGAAAGATACCAGGACTCCGGGCCCCACTTCCACTCCGATTCTCAGCACTTGAGTCACCATCTCCTCGTTGTAAAACTGCTCTGTTGACAGTGGCCAAGTCACCATAGGCACCCCTAGAGTTATACTTTCCAAGATTGAATTCCATCCACAATGTGTCATAAATCCTCCAGTGGCTGGATGATCCAAGATCATGGTTTGTGGTGCCCAACCCCTAACGATCAAACCTACTTTCTTTCTCTGATCATTTTCTCTTTGAATGTTTCAGGTAACCAGTTAGTATCCTTAGCAGAGTCTGATTCTCGAACCATCCAAATAAAAGGTTGATTCAAAGATTCAAGAGCTAATGCTATCTGTAACAGCTGAGTTGGGCCAAAATATGACAAACTTCCAAAACTTATGTAAAGAACTGAGTTGTGCTTCTGAGAATCTAACCAGTTATAAGTGTTATGCTGGTTCTTCTCAGCATTGTCTCTGCCATAAAGCCAAAGAGGTCCTGTGGACCAAGCCCGGTTTCCAACAACATTTTTGTAATGATAAGCATAATCTTTCTCCAACTCGTAGAAGTTATCCACCACAATGCCATAGCACTTTTTCTTAGACTCCTCAATCTTCTTCACGATTTCAGCGTAAAAATGTGGCTTCCGAACCCAATCTGGGAGCTCCAAACGGGTCATTTTGATTTCATCGGGAAGCCCAGGAAGCACGAAAAGTTTCTTATCGGATTGCACATTCTTGTGAGGTTCACAAAGAGAGATACTATGTTCAGCACATAGAGTAAAATAAGATCCCGGATGGAACACAAGATTTGGCATACCTAGCTCGGAAGCAACATCAGAAGCTCAATAACAGTGAAGATCAACAACCAAGCAATCAGGTGGATTCTCTCGAATTACCTACTCCATTGAATTTCGAAGCATATGGAAGGCAGTGTACACTTTTCCTGACATTTCAGCGGAAGTTACAGAACTTAAATCTTCAATACCTTCAGGTAGGGCTAGCTTTTCAGACGGGAATTTGATCTTATAGAGGTTGACATAATGACCTGAACTGATGGCCTTTTCAATGGATTTTTTGAACCTGAGAGAGTGGTGATGATGGTTACATGAAACCCATGAGCTGCAAATAGCATGGCTAGGTTTACCAGTAGAAGAGAGTGGCTTGGAGTGAAGAAAGGAATGAATTGAACCTTAAAGGGATGGTTCTTGGAATCCATGGTCAGTGTAGATAGATAGAAGAGAGAACTATGGTTGACAAAGTGAAGGCCTCTGGGACTCTTATGCTGTAAGGGATTAATCCGTATTAATTTTTATTTTAATCCTAAAATAATAATACATACTTTGTTCAATTTTTTTTCTTTATTCTTTAAACCATTAATATATATTGTTATTTGAAAGGTGATTTATTCGATCAGAAGAAACCAAGTACTCAAAATACAAAGAAAGGACAAAGCCAAATTAATTACGGCTTAATGCAAAAAAGAGCCCTCGAATTTATACAAAATTATCATTTTGACCCTTTAACTTTTATTTTGAAATTTTTAGCTCTCCAACTTTTATTTTGTGCATAATGTAGTCTTTGGTATTAATGTGAAGCAATGAGAAAATTTCACGTGTCATGAAATTTTATGTGTCAATTTATGGTTAGGTCATATCAGCATCAATAGCTATGTTGTACACAAAATAAAAATTCGAGGGTCAAAAATTTCAAAATAAAAATTAAAAAGCTAGAATGATAATTTTATATAAGTTCGACGGCTATTTTATTTATTAAGCTAATTAATTGCAAACAAAGGAGAAAAAGACATCCATTTACTAAACTAGCTTTTGATGTATTAGTAACCATTATTTTCCTACACTTCTGAATCTCTGATGGAACCTTTCAAACGTGCAAATAAGCATGTAAAAAGGTAATTTTCCTGCACTGAGAGAAATTTTTCTTCGTATGCAACATTAAAAAAAAAAAAGAAAAAGGAAAAAAGAAAAAAAGGTAGTCAATTGGCCTAACCAGGACGCTTTTTGTTAATATTCAGAGGTTAGAGATCAATCGAGGTGCTCCATTATAATTTTCTTTTCATGCAAGCCATGGAGGCCGAAGTTATGTACTGGCTCCTTTGCAGGGTAGTGAAGGCAATAGGAACTCAGTTGAATAAATAATAGCCCGTAGCTGTAATGTCTCAAGGGGACAGCGGCACGTACCGTGAATTTGTTTCAGAAAGCCCATATACCTTTTGGAAACGCAATGTTCATCAAAAACAAGGCCCATATAACTTTTGGGAAATGCGATTTGATTTAAAACGAATGCCATTTACTTCCATGGGTTCTAAAGCCCAAAGAAACCATAGTTTGGGCTCTTAACCATTGGGCTTGTACTGGTTGGGACTTGATCATATCATCTGCAGGCTGCAGAACAGCAGATTAGATGCTGAACTGCTCATGGAGCTGAGCTGATTTATACTTATATTCCTTCTTAATTTTTGGCAAACAGATGGAAGCTTTTAAGGCACCTAACCAGACTGGCATGGAATATTTTTGAGACGACAGCCACTAATTTTCTTCTCATGCAGCAAATCTCAACAGGATACGATTGGATAGTTTTGTTTAGCAAAAAGTGTCTTGGTTTATTTGTTAAGCATAAACATCAATTACAAATGGAAAAAGGTCAAAATGAAAAACGAAAATCGTGAAAGTAATTAATGATAGAAAGACTTTAATCGCCAAAGATACTTGTATTTATTTTTAAGCCTTGAATAACCTTTTGTGATCAAATCCCCGTAAGGACCGTCAGTGTACTATTCTTCTAGTGAACCCACCATAAAGTTCATAACTTACGGCATCGACTAAAGCGTTAAATTTGACAAAGATTTGATGAAATGAAACCAGCAAGTAACCTTGGTCCTTCAGATTCTAGAAGTCAGCGCCAAAGTGGCGTGAACAAAGTAATGCCCTTTTAATTTGCAATTTCCATATAAAAGTTTTCAGAATATTCAGTTCTGAAATATATTCAGTTCTTTTGTCGTATGCTTTCCTGGCACAAATATAAACAGCCGCCAAATCCTCATCTTTTGCTCTTAAATATCAGTTGATTAAGTCGCATTGCTGATTGCTTTCTTGGAGTCCATTGTCAAACAAAGATACCAAGCTTTATCCTCCTTTTTTTTTTTTTTTTTGCAACGCAGCTGTCATTCGTTGAATTGTTTGTTTCTGACATTCTTCCAAGTTCCAAGCAAGCAAGCAACCCCGGATTTGGATCATTTATGTGCAGAATTTTCTGCTTGCTTGCTGAATGGTGATAGTGTATTATAATTATAAGTATAATAATCGATAATCGATGTGATAATTCCATGACTTGGGAGCATCCAACATTTATATTCTGAAACATCTAAATCTAATCTTCAAATTTGACCTCTTCACCAACCAAATTTTGACGCGTCTCTGGTTTGTGTTTGTCAGCTTAATCAATTGACAATATTCAACTCCGTCTTGTGCACATTTGGTGGGTGAGGCTTGAGAATTGGCAGCTAATCTCTCTGCCACTTACCCCATCCAGGAGATTTCTCTGCTTTCATTTTCCTTTCTCTTTTTCCTCTGTTTTTCTTGATTTTGTAAATTATTAAGGTCAAACGTAGGCAAAGAGGACCAAAAATGAACAAATGTTATTGATTCTATACAAATTACAATGTAAATTACATATCATCCGGAATGCAAAAGGTGAGGGTCAATATTTTACATTGCAAAATGCTTGAAGAGAATTAAATGTGTTTTGGTTCTCAATTCCTCGGAAAACCTGTTTCTATCTATGTATTTTGAAGATGAACAAGCTGCTCAATATTGCAGAGGGTTCAACTGTCGTATCAAGCTCCTATTGGAGAATCTCTAGTGTGTTCATGTACAGCAAAATCCATGCCACTCTCACAAGAAACACTTTGATTCAAATCTCAAACCCGGAGAAAACTTTGGAGACAAGCATTTCAAAAAGGTTGTCAGTCTTTGTAGCTTTACAATACTGAGTTAGGGGATCTTCCACTATTATCCAACACGATTTCGAATAAATCAGCCTCTGACTCTTCATCAAATTCTGTTGTTGGATAGTTACTGCCAAGGCCATGGCTGCCTCTGGTCGTGCATCTGTTAAGCCATTGGGAATCAATTCTTCCCATTGAAAAAAGCTCTTTGCTGTCTTCGTAACCCAGAGCAGGGGAATTTACAAGAGGGCCAATGAAACATGGGTTTGGCGTCCTCTGTCCATTTGCTGGAGCATATGCAAAGGCACTTTGTCCGAAATTGACGAGAACCAAAACATCATCGTTTGCTGCCAGCGTTGGATAAAGAGGAGTTCCAAAATCCTCAGACTTGCAATTTATTACATGGACCAGTTCCGAGTCTAATGTGAAAAACACTTTCTTTTGCCTAGGATCGAACCCGCAACCTACTACCTTCTCTGGTTTCCCCCAGTCTTTTTTCTCAGATTCAAAAACAAGTTTAATTCCTGGAATGGAACAAAACACAAATGCTGATCAGAACTCAAAAACGAAAAGGAAAGAAGCTGCACAAGGAGTGACATGGAACTAAGAAAGTTAAACTGCTTAGCCTAAATTTTATTGGTACAGATGATACCGCAATAAATTAGAGGAATCTGATGCATCTTCTTTTGGGTCAATGGCTTCGCACCTACTCCAGAAACAGTGACGGTGGCACGATTAACTGATTTTATTAATAAATTATAATACTTCTCTAAACACAATTCATGACCATGTGGCAGTGGGCCTTTTGTTCAATTACTACTTAAGGGTCAGGCTAATTTTAGAGACCTTTTTAATGAGGAGATTTTATTCATTGGCGGTTTGCCACTTTTTAATTGCTAAACATAGCACAAATTACTAGTGAACAACTAGTATTTCATGTATAAATGGACGGTGCTTAATCGCCATTAACATTAAAAAAATGGTAATTTGAGATTTCATGGAAAATAAGATAGAAGAAAATTTGTTACCATCTAGATAGACAGAACCATCCGAATTGAAACCGATCGATCCTGGATAGCTACCAGGGAACTTCAATGGAAGGGAGCCTCCAGCAGTTAGTCCCACAGATAAAATCACTGCTTCATGACCTTTTCCATCATCTTTAGTTGCAAGCTTCAATTCCTCAATCTTGTTAATATCATTACTGCTGATCGCATGGATTAAAGAGTCTGAATTTGCCTTTGCATTGGAATTTTCTTGGATGAGTTTTGTCCTCTCACCTTCTTTCAGCTTGCCACTCGAATAATGAGGATCATGATCTCCATGGCAATACAAAATCGTGATCTCGAAATAGGCTTCTTGAGGGAAAGCAGAATTCCCGCCCAGGAGAGGCCCTGGCAAAGGCAAAGCTGTTCTAATAACAGAGGCTGCGGCCATAGAATGATGATTCATAGTGCCCTTTCTTGACCCAGAATTCAGCCTAATCTTTTGCATGAAATCTGCTGATCCCTGACACACTTCCCAGTTTATCTCTATATCATTTGCTCTTCCATAATCACCAGCTGCACACAGCCCCAACAGGCTTGATCTTGTAGACGGGGACGACATGTAGCCTGTGAAGCCAAATCTAGACCATCCGTTTTCAACAGCATCTGTGATAAGAGAGGGATGATCAGCCCAATTAAACAGAGGTTTTGCGGAAGCCCCACGTCGAAAAACATAGTAATTTCCTCTTCTCTTGCTATCTAAATCAAGCTGGTGCTGAGAGTGATGTAGGCTCCCCTGGTGAAGTCTAGTAATCCCGTCTTGAAAATTTTCAGTCCTAGCAGCAGCAGCAGTCCGGCGATTCTCGTGAACAATATCTTTACGGTCTTTATAATAACACCACCTATATATAAACACAACCAAAAGAATCACAACAATACCGATGGTCGCCGATACCGCAGCTACATGTATCCATTCAGGCATCTCTGATCCTACTTCAACCTACAATAACTTATTCTATACGGCTCCTTCTTGGATTTTTATTTTCGGTATAAAGTTTCTTTGTTTTTCTTCTGGAAAATGATTTTTTCGTGACGGAAGAGGAGAGGAAACTATAACGAGAAAGAGACGGTAATGCAAGCGTGGACTAAGACTGGTTCAAGAAAGGCAGGAAGCAATGGTGTAAGCAAACAGTAAAGTAGCCAAGGAGAGGAATGGAAACCATATTTCGTGGCATATATGGGCATTAACGTTTCTTTATTTATGGTCCATTCTTTAATTAATGTGAACCGACAAGGCCTTCGTTATTAAAAAACGCGTTTATTAATATATTTTTTTTTCAAAGGAGAGAGAGAGAGAAAGGGGGGAGGAGGGAAGCTTTAAATGCTTATAAGTTTTCAAGTTGTAAAATTGTAAGCCCTTCTAGAAAGCTAGAAGTCCAAAAATTCTCATTGGGTGGCGCTTTCTCATTGTTTTTACTGTATTTCTTGTCTGTTATCTTAGATATGGGAGACAATTCAAGCATTCGGGACTCGAGCAAAGGCAGAGAATGTGAAAGAAAAGTCTTGAGAAAAGTGGCTGAGGAAATCAGGAACATGATTTTTTGATGTGAACGTGTTGGTAGTTTCTTGTCGTCTGACAGTTAATTCCATGTAAAATCTACTGTGATGAAATGGAATGGAACTCTATGCAAATGCAATCATTTCATCTACGCAAGGCAAAAAAAAGGTAAATTTCTGTTTCTGTTTTCTAACTAACCAAATGAGTTCTCGAAAGACCTTGGCAAGAAGATTTGTTGAACATTGAACATTTCATTAAAAATGTGTTTTATTCAGATGAATGCAGTATACTTAAAAAAGGGAATCCAAATTAGTTGTTTATTGACTTTCTCATTCTGGTTGAGATGAAGAAAACATAACATTTCCTCATTGAAAATTTGTCTCGTTAGGCATGATCTCTAGCCCTGGAAGAAACAAAAGGCTACCTATATGTTCCCGGATACAACTGGGGAGACACTGCTTGTGTTGTGCTGTGTTGGCCAGGCCTATTTCTGGTGGTGGGGACTTTCAGATTTTGTCATTTTTGTATAGGGTTACTGTTTGAGGATCAATTTTTTTAAGTGATGGAGTGACTCATTCTAGGCATCTTAGGTGTCACTCTACTACTCTGTTATCTATTTAATTATGTTGGCAATAAACTCTTATCTTAAAGGGGTTCTGATTTGTATGCTTTCCCTGTCATTTTGCCAGCCAAAGTATGTTCCATTTGCAAAGTAGTGGGAGGCCTCCATATTCCTGGAGAACCATATATCAAAACATCAACTGTTTTTCTTACTTTTAAAAGAAAAAGGAATGGAAAAATAATCTGTGTTGACCTTTTGTGTATGCTTATAGTATTATATTGTTAATAAAACAAAAAAAAAAAAAAATATATATATATATATATAAATAGTTTCATTTAATGCTATTAGTTTTGGGCACTAAGGACTTTTACAGTGGATGACAATATTACAGCCACCCAAGAAGAGAGAAGTGAGAATTAAAACCAATAGTAACTCAACTACAGAAGCCCCACTAAAGGTTTGGTTACTTAATTCTTCATCATTCATCCCCCGTTTCAGAATAAAACACAAAAAGCAATCATCCATTTAATAATCATCCTGTTTGGTAATAGTTGACAAAAAGTCTAGGTCATAATTCCAAAGATAATTGCCATAATTCAAGGGGAAATCATTAAAGATAAACCATTAGCATTTTTAGCCAAAAAGGCTCTTCTTTTCCAAATTACAGAAAAATAAGATAAGATGCTGCTTCTACTTCAGGGTGGTGCTTGAAGCTTAAGTATTGGTGGATTTTGTTGCCCTGCATTTTGAACTCTTTAAAAGTTCTTATAAATGATCACAGAGTCAAAATAGAAAACAGTACTAGCTTGATTGCTTGTGACTTTATAAGCTTGGAAGATCACATCAGAATTAACAGTAGCTGAAAATGAACTAACACCATTCACAAGTGAATTCTGAATAGCTAAAAAATCACACTCATTACCAACAAGTTTTTTTTTTTTTTTTGAGGAACATTACCAACAAGTTTTAGACTTTATTCTTCATTTCTTATTGTCAGAAAGAACATTAGCACCTTGATTTTGGTGTAAAACAGAATCATGTCTATTGAATTTACCAAGATGCACTAAAATGCAGAATGAAGAAGAAGATTACTTATAGTTAACTAAAGATAAAAGCATTGGAAAAGTAATAATGAGAAGTTAAAAGGTAGAAATAGACCAGTGATGAAGTCAATTATCAAATAGCAGTTCTTCTTTCTCTTTCCCCGTAGCCTTGTCAAATGACAAAGGGGGGTTTTTATTAAAGTTGAAAAGCTAAAGTGAAACAAGTAAAGGGGGCTAAAAGAATTGTAAAGCCAACATGGTGATTATCAACTGCAAATAGAACTTTTTATTTTCCTTGCTTTGGCAGGATAACCATTCACCAGGCAAAACCATTTAAGTAAGAGCTCTTTCTATCTTATTTGTCTATGTTGTTGTAGACAGTCATGCACACCGGGAATGATTGGGCTGTAGAGTTGCCTTGGGGGGTAACCTGGGACCTCACAAACAGAAGTGACCATGTCCCAGCGTCAAATTTTGCATCAGCACAAAATCCAACATTCTCTTTGGCAACAATTTCAAAAACCAACATGTTTGTCCAACTTGATTGGTTTCTTTCATCCCGTGTCTCTTTTCCCCCTGTATCCTTAAAGAAGTAAAGAGAGTTTGAGAGTAAAAAGACTTAGTATATTACTGTAATTGGTATAGATATTTATACTGATACACTAGATTGTTACGATAATTTAAATTTTAAAAACAGATAATAAAAGCATATGCAATCCTAGAAACAAGGCTGTTTAAATTTTCAGCTTGAGCTTGATTTGCTAAGGTTCAGATTTTCAGCTGGTTGTTGGTGTTTGACTTGATCCTTTACAATACTTTCCTATGATTTTACTTTAGTAGGAACATTCAATTTTGAATGACACAATTCAATGTTAAATTTATGTAATCTGAAGTGTTCAAAAGTTGTATAAGAAAAGGATGAGACATTCAATCATTATCACCAGCTCCAAAAAATGGAACAAAAACCAAAAGCCACACAATTGTTTGATAAAAGAGGCCCAAACTAATGTAGTGCTTGCAATAAAAGCAAATGGGGAAATAGACCCATTACACGAACTTGCATCTCTGGATCTGAAATTTCTTGAAAAGCCCAACTTGACAGACCCATAAATGGCCCATGGATCACCCCATTTTTGTTGATTTTTTTAGACCTTTTTTGCTTATCCAAATATCTTTGCATAGCACAACCGAACACTTCCTAGTTCCCAGCTTCACTTCCCTCGGAAACAGAAACAGAGAAAGGGGGAAAGGGGAAGCAAATCCTGCAAATGAGGCAATGAATCCTCTCTGCAATTCATTGAAATCCCTTTACTTAAACCCCACCCCTATTCTCAATAAATCAGACCTCAAATTTTCTCACTCGCTCTCTCCCACTTTCCCCACATCTTTCAAAACCAAATCTTTGTCGCGCCAATGCCACCACCTTACCATCAAATCCGTCGCCTCCTCCGCTGGCGCCAACTCGGTGGAAATTGACATGGTGAGGAACAAGCGAGGTGTTTATGCTCCCAGGCAGAAGAAAGTTATTATCTTGTGGGACCTCGATAACAAGCCACCACGGGGACCGCCGTACGAAGCGGCTTTGGCCTTGAAAAAAGTGGCAGGAAAATTCGGAGAAGTCGTCGACATGTCAGCGTACGCCAACCGCCACGCGTTTATCCATTTGCCGGAGTGGGTCGTGCAAGAACGACGCGAGAGGAAAAGCCTCGACATCCTCGAGCGCAAAGGAATAGCAACTCCATCCGAACCTTACATTTGTGGAGTTTGCGGTCGAAAATGTAAGACAAACATGGATTTGAAAAAGCATTTCAAGCAGTTACATGAAAGGGAACGACAAAAGAAGTTAAACAGAATGAAATCTTTGAAAGGGAAGAAACGACAGCGGTTTAAGGAGAGGTACATAAGTGGGAATCACAAGTACAATGAAGCTGCTAAGAGTTTGTTAACGCCAAAAGTTGGGTACGGTTTGGCAAGTGAGTTAAGGAGAGCTGGGGTTTATGTTAAGACAGTGGAGGATAAGCCTCAAGCTGCTGATTGGGCATTGAAAAGGCAAATGCAGCATTCCATGACTAGAGGGATTGATTGGTTGTTTTTGGTTTCGGATGATAAGGATTTTGCGGAGATGCTGAGGAGGGCAAGGGAAGCGGATTTGGCGACTGTCGTTGTAGGGGATTGGGACAGGGGTTTGGGAAGACATGCTGATTTGTGGGTATCTTGGATTGGGGTAGAAAATGGGGAGGTTACGGAGAAAGATTTGGTGCCTAAGAGGAGGAGGGAAGAGGATGAGGATGATGGGTTGTTTTCGGTTTCAGAATTTGATGGTGGGAGTGTTGGGGAGTTGGATGGCGTTGTTGATGAGCTTATAGTGGAGAGCAGTAAGTTTGGTGGTGTGAGGATTTCGCTGTTTTCTGAAGGAGAGGAGGAAGATGAGGGTGAGTGGGAGATTGAGGAAATTGATGATGGAGATTATTTTGTGGATAGTGAGGATGAGATGGTTTTTGAGGAAGATGGATATTATTGATGAGGAAAGTTTGGTTACCTACGGAAGTCAGCAATTGGAAGTTATGAATTACAGGGGAGGATGGGCTAAGATATTCGAATTTATATGAACAGTGGCCTTGCTGCTTGTTTAATAAGAGTTGAGAATCCTAATGGTTGCATTTGCTCAATGTGGTTCTTCATTCTCTTCAGATTTCGAAGTGGTATATATATCTGCCCCACATTGTCTCTGTACTGTTCTTTTTTCCTTTTGATGGTGTAGAGTTTAATAGTGATGCTTTGAAAATTGAAAACCGAAATGGTATATAGGTATTGAGAGGAGCGAAACTACAGCGTAGCAATGCATTTAGAATCCTTTTAAGTTTATGTACTTCACTTATGTTGATATACTAGCTTCGTTTTGTGTGTGAGATGTCTTCAACTTGATCAGTGGGCAGTGCTGCAGCATGGTTGCTTACTTATTTTCATTTTTTTTTATTTGGTCAAATACTTATTTTCATTTAGTTTTCTAGATTTCTATCAAATGACCTCATACAGATAACTCATGCTCTTGTTATCATTTTAGATTAGTACTGGTCTAGGTTAACTATATCCAGCTTTTATTGCCTTGCTATGTTGAAGAACTATTCTGTGTATTGTTACCTGAATGTAGCTGCATAATCGCTTTTTTATGTGTGGCATGTTTTGGCCAGTGAATATGCTTTTATGGTCTGGGGTTTGTTTGAATATGAGATAATGAATTATGAACAAGTGTAATGAAAGGTGACAAGAAATATATTGTGACTGACTTGTGAGAATAAGAGAGGATGTTAATGATTTGCCTCTTACTTGTACTTGGGGGGCTTACTTGCATGTCATTTTGGCATGTGCGGAAAGTAATCTCTGGAAGGGGAGGTGGAGTTTTCAATAATAGAAAGGTTTTGCGGTAAATTTCACCCGGAATTCCTCTTACATATACTAAAATAATGGAATGAACAGTTTCTAGGAGATAGAAGAACAAAGGAAATGGGAGGGCTTGTTAGTTAGAAATACTTAGTTGTTCTTGAATTGTTCTATGATCATAACTTACCTCATCTCAGTTCAACATCGTGGAGTTTCAGAGTATCTGGTGGCCTTTAAAGGCCATTGTCCATGCCCGGACGAGTAGATTGCTATTAACTCCTTTTGATGCACTAATTGCAAGAGTTCAGAGCCCCTGACCGCCAGAGGTCCTTTTCACTGTTTTCAGACTTAAGTGGATCATGACCTATCAGCCTTCTGATTGATGATATTAAGACCAGGTCCAATGATTCAGTGAAGTTCCTTCAGTCATAGGTGATGTAGGACAAGGATGGGGTGGTGGGGGTAGGGAGGAAAGGAGGTGCCACAAATTTAGAAGAACTTGGGAGTTATTTTGTTGAGCTAGAAAATTAGATCTAGACTCTAATTCTTTTATCAACTTTGGTCATAAAGGATGATAAGGTTTTAGAACATTTAGGGCCTTTAATGAGATTTGTATGTGGTTGAGATTGATTGGAACAACTAGGGGTTCAAGAAGCCTTTTAGGTGCTCTCCCAGGCCTGTCCATAAGTTTAAATCAAGCATAAAACAAAATCAACGCTGCAAGTTTTAATTTAAAGAAGCATAACTTCAGTGTGTTTAATTCATATCTATTCTAACTTAAAAGATCCTAAACCACTCTAGCAGCAACTAAAGAGACCACAGTGCCTGGTATACTTGTGATATTTAATCTCTGATTAGACTGCTTCGTTGTCGGCATCAATAGAATTTACTGTTCCATGTCAATCAGGTTTGAAGGACTAGCTTGCTTAATAGTTGGTCTAGAGCCCAATCATGCTGCATAATATCATTCTAGCCAAGTAGTGGGACATTGTCATGGAGTCCGCCCTTTCTCCAGAAGCAATAGGATGAGGCCTCAGATTTGCACTGACCAACTACCAACAGGGAAAACCTTGCAGCCAAGATTCGTCTTCGAGCATGATTTGTCGGGCAGTCGCGAGGAATCAATCTGAGATCGATCTGTGGTTCTGTTTCAATGATTAAGGACGTATATTTCTAGGGTTAAACTATGTATGTAAGATACAGAGTTCTTATAAAAGGGCTGTCTCTTTGTAGGAACAACACAGCTGCTAAAGGGTACTTCTCTTAATATCAGGATCAAGAAGTAGCCGCTCTTAAAGAGTGGTTCTTAATACTAGAATTTAACGATAAGGTTTGTACCATAGACTATACCTGAAGATTGAGATTAGTGGTTATCCTAGATTGCTAAAGAATATAAAGTAATTTGTCTTGTTAGAGATATTTCTATTATTATATTTCTTAATTGCTTTTAATTTCCAATTGACAGAACGTTTGTCTCTAGTGTCTGGTGAGTAGAGGTGTCTAAGATCGGGTTGGGCCGGGCTTGGATAGGTATTTAATATGCAATATGCTTGTCTAAGCTCGGTCCAACCCGGCTATTTGGACTTGAAACTTGGACTAAGTACGGTCCTAAAATATAAATCTAAACCCGAGGTCTGCTTAAAAGTTTGTTTAATATTTTTTTAAATATTAATTTTGAAGATTAATTTATATCAATTTATAATATAAATAAAAGGAAATCAATATATATTCAAAAAAATTATCATTCAAGATAGTTTTTACAAAGTTTACAAATGGAAATAATATTACTATTTGAAAAAAATCAATATCATATAAAAAAAAGAAAACACGAATATCAATAAATAAAATAAATATATAAAATATATATTCATATTAAATAGTAGAAATTAGGTTAGGTTCGGACTTTTATACCTATGATTTAGGTCTGTCCATTTTTTAAACGGGCCTATTAAGGATGTCAATAGGGTGAGGATAATGCGGGGGTATATTACTTGTCCCATACCCCTACTTTGAGAACCCATCCCCGTCCTCGTCCCTGACCCCGAGTTTAGGGAGAGGTTTTTTCCCATTTCCGACTCTACGTGGAATTTGTAGAGGTCGAGGAATCCCCGTCCATGTTTCATATATATGAATGATATATATTTATATAATTAAAAACATATCTTATTATTTTATTGTATAAAAATTTCATAAAAAGCTTACAAATGTAATATTATTAATAAACATAATAATTAGTTTTTTTCAGTCAAATTAGTTTGATCACATGATGTTTATTTTAGATTTATATATTATTAATGAACATGATATATATTACATATAATATAAATATAATATATGTCTATCTTATTTTATATTGCATATTATATCTATTTTTTTGATAAACATGTTATATATATAATATAAAAAACAAAAAAAAGTTTGGGGACCGGGATGGGGCGAGGAGAGTATTCCCCGTCCTCGTCCTTGCCGGGGAGTAAAAAGGATCCTCATCCCATCCCTGTTCCATGAATTCTATTCCATTTATGGTCCCCATCAGATTCAGGGACAATTGACATCCCTATGGTCTATAAATTTTGTCTAAATGCAGTCTTTAAATTTAAAATCCTGCTCAAACCCTCTCAAATATCCGATGGACTTACGGGCCTAGGTAGGTAGCCCAATCTTCAGACCACTCTAGTGGTAAGATTAGGAAATGTTTTCATTTTCTTGTATGAGATCAACATGCGACAAGGCCCTTTCATTCCTGGCTTCCAGCTTTTCCCCTGTGTCTAGATCAATAGAGAAGAGAAACATTGAAACAAGAAGGAAATAATAGCTTTGATCAAATTTCTGAACGAAAAACAAAGAGTACTAGCAGCAAACATGAGAGATAAGACAACTCTCTAGAGTTTTGAGTAGTACCCCAAATCAAAGGAGAAGAAAGCGGAGCAGACAAAAGGCTTAAAGTTGTTGATATGCAAACTACTAATGGATTTGCAACAAATCACTTGTGCCTTTTATTACAAGATAATGATGCACAAATAGGTCATTTTAGTGAAGATCAATCCCCAGTGGCAATAATTGAAGTTATGTCTGGTCAATTCATCAAATTTGTTTTGTTTGGTGTGCCTGATTATCATTTTATTTATCAATTAAAATGGGAAAAATGAAAACAAGGTTAACACAATCGCCGGTTTTAAAAGTTCAAAGAGATTGGATTCATGATATGTATTGAAAATTACTTTTTATTTTTTTAAATTTTTTGGTGAAACATGTCAAAGTCTTTGTACAGTAATACCAACTACCAAACAACAGGACAGGGAGAAATGTCAGAATCTTGAAGTTTATCTAAGTATATGCACCAGCAATCCTGTATATAGATAGCCCACAGGCACAGTGCAATGTAGACAAAATTAATGAACTCTTTAAATTCACTTTGAAAGTTATTATAGTTATTGGTTTGGATGGAATACTTAAAAGGTGAATGAATAGAGACAATAATGGTCGATCAAAAGAGAGAATGTGATAGTAATGCATATAGAAATGAAGTGGGAAATTTGATAAAGATCCAACTCAATTTAAAAGATTCATACAAAACGTAGTTGGAAAAAGTTATTATCAAATGAAGGATTAAGAAATATCGGGTCATAAAGGAAAAGGATAATGGCGTATACATAAGATAACATCAGCCTAATTAAAATATTAGCCAACTAATTAATTAATTAAACATTGGTGCCGACCAAATAGGTGATGCAAAATGAGTATTCATATAATTCCAAGTCGGCCATCTGAGAAATGAACAAAAACAATCATTCCCCTCACGACATCGTATATTATCTGATTTGATTTATCTCCGAGGGCAATCCATTCATGCTTCACCTCTGCCTTGATGATTTGCATCAAATATATAGTTTCAGTCACAGACTCACAGTCGAAATTCCCAACAGTACTCCGAGCTGCGTCACAGCTGCTTTCATATACCATCCTCCTCGCTGCCTCCTACTTCTTTAGTGTTCACAGTCATGTACGTTCCTATTGGAAAAACCCTCACCATTTTTGACGGTACTTCACATTGACTTATTTTCTGCATGACACAGGTTAAATGTATCTTTGACTTTAGTGCAGCTCCAATAAAATTTTAGTCATTGATAGTTACAGCAGGAGACTTGCATGGTTTCCCTGATAACATTTTCATCGGCCGAAATGAAGTTTTAATATGCTTTCAATATTAATTTCATCTGAAGGAAGGTGTGTAAATAGTTTACCGACTGATTGATTGTTATTAAATAAAACTCTTGTCTTTTCGGTGGATAAAGATCTTTTGATCAAAGAAAACCAGTATTATATTCAAAGATTCGACAGACCCTGTCATTGGTAAAATCTGTATTATAAATTAAAGAATGCATGAGGCAGCAGCACTCTTTGATTATGAAAGATTCAACGGCGAAAAGAGTTAGAAGACAAGTAGAAGAAGCTAACGCTGCCTACCCCTCATATTTTGTTGCCCTTTTGAACCCAAAGCAGCTGATTCCACTCTTTGTTTTATCTTTTATGTAGTTATGTTTTGTAATTCAAAAGACGGTGAGAATTTTTTGCACCTCAAAGAATTGAAAAGTTTATGTATTATATATAAAACCTGTTATTATTATAGGGCAATAATCAGAGTGATGCGAGGGTGTGCCGATGGCCTTGTAATGGTAAAACCGAAGGCCCAATGGAAAGATGCCACGTTAGGAAAATCATGGGTTAAGCACTGAGAAAATAATGCATTTGGAAATTACACCACTCTGAAAAACCTAGTCTTAGAATTAATGAATCAGATGATTGAGATTGAGACCCAAAAATGTCAGTTCCATGAGTTTGAATCATACAGGGATTAATTAATTACTAATAATTTATATAATTAGTACTTAATTAATAATGATTAATAATAACAAGGCAAATTGCTATTTCCACTACAAGAGATGTTCATTGCGTGGACGGAAAGTCACTCTCAATCCCCATCTACCCCTTCACTACCACCGACTTACTTCCCTCTCTTCTCATATCCTTTTGCTCTTCTGATCTCCCAAAACTGTTATTTCCTTTTCTTTCTGATCCCCCTTATTCTCAACTTATTGGATCCACTTGCCCATTGAGTAATAGACCTCTTCATTATAATTATCCAAAATCTAGTTATTTCAGTTAGACAAAAGTTTACTTTTCTTCTTTCCTTTTCCCCCTTAGTTAACAGCCTTTTTATGTGGTTACACGTATCAAAGAGCTAGAACTAAATAATCTGAGTTGAGGGTGTTGAAATTAATAAAGTACATTTAATTTGAGATGAAAAATTTAGAAACTTAGTATATAGTTTAATTGAATATCCCAATCATTACATTTAAAATTGTTTCAAATCCTTATTCCGTCCTCTATAATATAATTAATTAAACAAACCTAGCCCAAGAATTGTATAATAATTTCCGCCTCAAAAGATGATTTTCACAAGAGATTTGGCCAACTGCTAAAAGACCTTATTATACGGCATATAACTATACATGTGTACAGAAATATGCTTTATTCTTGTTAATCAAAAGTATCCTCAAATTTACAGAACTAAAAAAAATATCCTTAAATTTTATTGGCTCGAGATTCATCCCTTTCAAGTTGGGAAGTATAAAAAGTAAAACTCTCCTAATAAATTCATTTACGGAGATTAAACTTGTGTTAATCCTTATTGGCATAGAGTCCTTTACCATCTCGACTAATATTTATTGGTGTTAATATATATGCTTTGTTAACAACCTAATAAATGAGTATGAACCTCAAAAACAGGTGGAATTAACGTAAAACTAACTGGAAAGTATAGTTTACGGAAATACCCACTTCTTAAACGATGTAAATGCATTTGATAAGAGTTTAATTTGGGAATGATTGCCGATAGAATATATTATATATATATTAGAAAAGAAGAGGAGATCGTCACATATATATACTGTGCTAAAAATAAACAGGGAAGTTTGCGTGCTGGGAGCAGAACCGCGTCGGCGGCCACATGCTTACAAGCCACTACGAGAGAGTTTTGGTTTTGGTTAAAATTACCTAGTACCCTTTCAAACTCCCCAAGTGAGAGCGAGAATGTGTAATGTCTATATATTTTTGTAGGCTTTTATAGAAAGAGAAAGAGATGGAGCTGATGGATTATGTCGGCCAATTTTGGATTTATCTTTAAGGAAGATCAACGTGGCGGCCGTGCCCAGACGACAGACTAGCAGCCAAGTGGGAAACTAATGCTTCTTGCCTCTGCATTCCCCTCCCCCGCCCTTTTTTTTTTTCTCTCTCTTTTCTAATTCTATATCCTTTTTCTGTATATAAATATTGGCATCTACATATATAGCTATATATATATATCTCTATAAATATATATAAATATTAGACAGAATAGCTTTCGAAGCAAAAGGGTATTCTTTGATTAAACGTAGAATCTTTTCTTCTCTTTCTTCTTCACTTGTTTTTGTTATGGCTTACAAGTTATAGTCTCCGAAAACAAGGGGAAGAATTCCACAAAGGGACCTAGTTAATTAATTCCCTTTAGGACGCTTAGTTTAGGTTTTCAATTAGAAGTTTTTATTTTTATTTTTCGTCATGGAAGGTGATTGTTGTTCAACTTCAAGTTCAACAAGCGGAGAGAAGAGGAAGCAAAGACAACAGCAAAAAGAGAAACCCTTCAGAGGGATAAGGATGAGGAAGTGGGGCAAGTGGGTGGCTGAAATCAGGGAACCGAACAAGCGTTCTAGGATTTGGCTCGGCTCTTACACCACCCCCATAGCTGCTGCTCGTGCCTACGATACTGCCGTCTTCTACTTGCGTGGTCCTTCGGCTAGGCTCAACTTCCCCGACCTCATCCTCCAAGAGGACGACCTTAGGGACATCTCCGCCGCTTCCATACGGAAAAAGGCTACGGAGGTGGGAGCTAAAGTCGACGCTTTACAGACCTCGCTCCACGCTTCGTCGTCAGAATCAAATTCAAACACTAGTCGAGTTTTCGAGAAGCCGCCTGACTTGAACAAGTACCCTGAAAGTTCTGATGATGAAAACTGAAACCATATAAAGGGATGATCGTAACCCCCACCAAAAAAGAAAAAAAAAAAGACCCCCCCATCACAAAAAAATCAACAACTGTTCATAGGAACCACTTTTCTTTTCTTTTCTTTTCTTTTTAATATAAATTTTCTTATGTCCTTTGATTCTCATGGAATAGTAAGTGCCCGAAGAATAGAATCAATGGAAAAAAAATGAATTGATTCTGTTTGATAAGGTTATGTTTTACTTTGGGAATACAGCAGAAGTTTAGTTTGTGGCTTGTGACTTGTATAACATATGGATATTGATGAAACAGGGATATGACTAGGAGAGCTGATCATCATCAGTTGGTAATTACTCTATACTCTCTCAACTTTTGTTTCTTTTCTCCTGTGTTTTGCTTTTTTGTTTAGGTCATATCATCATCATCATAGTATTTCCTTATATATTTTCACCGTAATTTGGGCTGGCAAAAGTTTGTGGAATTCGAAGAAAGAGAGGTGGCCAGGAAGAAGATAAATAGTAGTACTAGTAGTAATTAACGGCGATGGCCTACCAGCTCGTGTCTGCATCTTTTAGTTCCTAAAACCAAACAAAGTAGATAAGGAGATAAGGCTGAGATACTTGCTAGAACCAAATACGGGTTTTTACTGATGATCAGCTATGACCTTGCTTGTGGACACCACAAAAATTTCTACACAGCCAAAACAACATTAGCTACAGAGAGAAGGAAAAGAAAAAAAATAAGAAGAAAAAAGCCCCACATAAAGAGAGAGAGAGAGAGAGAGAGAGAGATCAGTGGTCCTGTGGAGGTTGTCACCGTCATGAATGGTGGTGGCTTACGAAAGGGTTTGTTTGGTGGAAGTTGATGGATGATGAAAGGTGGGCGGTGAGTGGGTTTTTCTGTTTCTTTCGTTTTTCTCTCTTATTAATATTAATATATATTTATTTTTACGTTAATTAACTTAAGTTGATTTTTTTTTTTAATGTTTGATTAGGTTTCTTTTTTTCTTTTTCAAAAGTAGTACTATATAGTATTTGTTTGTCAAATCCACATAGACCAGGCATTAATGGGGACCTGGATGTTGATTTGTATTAATAAGGACCGAACATGTAACATGTTAAGTTTGTTAACTGTTGGAGGAAATCCCATTTTTCATTTCACTGTTTTGTTTCTTCTGCTTTTCAGTTTTGTGATGGACGGTTGATTTTTCTATCCGCTTCTTTAGTTGTGAAAATCTGCCGCTGCTGTTTGTTCCAACTGTCATCCAACCAAATTTTGACTTCATAGAATATAGTAGTACTTACAAAGCAGAGGGGCAAAAAATGCCAAAAAACACAGACAGGTTAACAAGTCTTCCATATTTATGGCTCTCTTAACTGAAAAAAGGAAATCTCATCAAGGGCTTGCATGTCCCTGTTTCCACACCTTAAGTTAAAAGAAGGTGGAGTTTGGAACTTTGAAACTCACTTTTCTAACAGAGTACAAATTTATCTCAATTAGCCAACGACAAGTCAGTCAATGCCTTAAAAGGTCTTAGAAAAAAAAATTGGAATTTTAAGTTTTGCCGGTGTCTGCCTTACAGGTCCAAATGGACGGCAATTCATAGAGTTGATTACTGTTCTTCAATGAGTCTACGAACCGACCAATAGAAACTAAGTGGTGTTTTATGGTCTTCCGATTTCTGAGGTTCATTTCTGACCCCTTTTATTGATATATAATCCATTTCTCACCTTTTACTAATATTTTCTTTCGCAGAAGTACAAGACGACAATTTGTTTTTCAAACATTACCACATATGGTATTGTTCCTTCTCTTCTCTTGTCCCTGGCGACATAAGAAGATGAAGGCTTTCATATATTCTTTCATTCACTTCTAAAGCCTACGGACTTGGTCCAAATATAAAATACAATGAAGTGAAACAAAGGCTGCATAGTGGAAAACAAATAAAAGAAGAAAGATTGGAATCAGAATATCAAACTTCAAACTTGTATTATAAAAATAAGCTGCCAGATTATATGATCTGTGTATTTCTAGCACGTTTTCAATAGTAGAATTAATCAAGGAGCTCCTCTAAAAGTTTAAGGCAGGAAAGGTCACACTTTAAAAATGGGCTGAAGCCGCCATAACCAGGCTGTCACCCTCGTACAAAACCAACTTCAAATGCTACCCTCCACCCACTGAAATCCCAAAGAAGCGGATACCTTTAGATTATATTCACCAATAAGCCAAAAGCAGTTAGAGCATCCCCACCAACAAAAGTGCACAAGGACAATTCTTCACCTGTATATACATCATGCGATACAAAAAATACTTTGTTTACATATTGATGTTTTTAGCCTTCAACAGTCTTGGCATTAATTGACATCCGAAAGACTTTCATGTGCAAATTAAATATTACCTACAGAAAGGGGTAAAATATGATGTCGGTCCAATGGCATTATACAAATTAATTAACTACTAGTACTATGCATTTAATAGTTTAGAATGTGCAATGCAGGTAGACAAGTTAGCTGTTAATGAGACACAAAATTACAAGAGGATAAATTTACATTGCTATCATCCCACATGCAGTACAAGACAGTTCTTCATTGTCAAAGCTTGTCCTGTACTGTAGAAAGATACAAAATATTTTCTTTCACCTGAAAAGCTAAGGGCTGAGACATTCACACATACCCGCCTCTTCTTCCCAATGAAACGATGCAGTGATATATCATAGTTGTGAGGCGGCATGCCAGTTACGGCAACAAGATGGCAATGTAGCATGATAGGGAAATTCCTGCTAGAAGAGATTCTCAAGAAAATGACAGAAGCCATAGGGTAATGCATTTAACCACAAAGCAAACGGAATCAGAGATTTCAAGTTTCTATGAGCTTTCTTTTGGTACATAGGAAGTAGGGAAAGGGACCTACTTGGGCAATGAGAGGTTCGAACCCGAGACCTTTTGTATGAATTCCTCAACCTCTAACCAATTCGGCTGGATTCAGTCCAATTAAAAGAATGATACCATTTGTAATAGCAGATGGTAACAGGTTGAGTATGCAATAGCAAAAACGATTCAAAATAAAGTTTATGTTCTTACAAAATTTAACACTTTCTGATGAGCAATTCAGGTTTCTCTCCTTTTTTAAGAGCTGTCGATGGATGTGAAAAATGACATCCTTACAAAAACTACCTGTGAGTCTGAAATCTGGACTAGATGCATGATTAAAATTACATAACTTTGACATCGTGTAACACCGGTCATGGGAAAGGTGAAGCGGCCAGTAAGAACATCAATAGTCAAATTTATTGAAATTATGGGACTTAAAAATCTAAGTTTGCTAGCAGATAGAAGGCTCAAAAAGACTTTGAATCACATTAAATGCTTATTAAAAATAATCACATCTTTTTGCCCCAAAGATCTCCGACAGATACTGAGAGAGCAAATTGGGAGTAGGAAACAAGTAACCTTCAAAAGACTCTCTTCCACCCACTTTCCCTCCTACTTTTTCCACTCACAGATATTGCTTATTTTCTCTAGGTTAATTCAGAAATTTGAGAAAGATAAAAGAAGAATGACTAATACAGTTAAAAGAGAATGGGGACTATATCAGACAAGCTAAAATAAAGCATTTTGCTTTTTTCCTTTTTCCTCTTAGAAGAATAAGAAAATCATACTGCTAACATGAAGGAAAAATTTAAGGAAGCGCAAACTATAGAAAAGCTAGGCAACAAACATCCTCTAATTTTACCATCTTTAAATTCTGCGAAGATGGGTATAAAAGCAAGTTCTGATATGGCACTTTAAAATGAAATCTAATCCAGTACCGAAGCAACAATTGGAGGGGGTAACATGGTTCTACTTCTGTTGAACAGTGAAAACAACAACTTGACATTAAACTTGAATACAAAACAGAAGAGCTATTCACCAGACCTACTGTCAAAGTATGTGAGGTAAAGAAGGACACATACGCCTTCTGGAGTTGTTATCTTAATAGCAACCACATCATTTTTCAGAAGGAGAGGTGGATGCAAGGGTTGCTCTATCAAGATCAAACCACGCGTCTGAGAAGCCGACAAATTAGAAAAAGAATTTCATTTCTGCTAACTTTCCAACATTGTCATGACCAAGAGAACGACTATATACAATCCAAAAGCAAGTCCTAATCCCAATCTACCAAGGCCACCATAAGGCCACATGATGGTCACACTCGTTCAGTACAAGTGAATTTTTTTAAAAACCTCTGCCTATCCAACGAAAGTGCATTACTTGTTGAATGCTTATGGACCACCGACCACACCATAATATAAAAATTACACCATTTATCAGCAGTCATTGTCCAACCTAATCATCTCTCCCATCTATACCTAAAACTTAAACAAAATATCTTCAATAAGAATTACTAAACCTGCAGACATGCAAATGTTAGGGTTAGACACCAAAACAAATCCTTAATTCTTGATTAAACAAGGTATTTGGCTAAGATTTTCAACACAAAGGATTGATCTTCTATAAAAGTTAATTCTATATGTTATTTGAATCATGAGTTTGAGTTTGAATCGGTTGTATTTTGTTTTAACAAAGTTTCACTTTACAAAAAAATAAACACAATTGATCACCTTCTTCCCCACACACCAGCAATCCCAGAAAGGAAAATGAGAGAAAAGTAGATAAAAGTTTGCAAATTCAGAAGAATATCAACATCGAAATGATAACCACAGAGCAATAATTGAACAGCAAATTCAACACGTCATTATCTTCCTCCAAATACAAGCAATTGAATGATCCACTAAGAATGACTTAAACAAATTAGTCAATGCAAGAAATTATTAAAAAATTAAAACATTTTGTATTTGAAACTACATAATATTCTCCAACCGCACTATAATTTCAACTTATTTAAGAATTAATAATCAAAATCACTCATTGACAGTTCATGCAAACAAATTAAAACAATATTTTGCACCATAAACAAGTAATTATGAGATGAAAAAGAAAACGCGTCAAAAATAGGCAATAAAGGAAAAGGTAAGGCGGCGGAGTGAAGTTACAGGAAAGCCGCCGAAACGAGGCTTACAGGTACTGCGACGGTGGACCAGTGGCGGTGAGGTGAAGCTAAGCAAAGCGATGAAGGAACTGCTAAGTGAAGTAAACGACTGCTGGGTTATTTGCAGGAAGTTGAGAGCCCACTTTGGAAACTCCTATCTTTATAATCTTAGCTTCGGGCTTTCAGATTTTTTCGGTTGAAAATTGGGCTGATAAGCCGGCCAATTCTTTGCCTTTTGGGCCTCATTTAGCCTATCTCTTCGGGCTTTCTTTTCTTGGAGTCATCTGTGGGCCTTTTCTGAAACAATGCTCAAAGATGAATTTTCATTTTGTTTTTATATATACCAATTACTAAGAGTTCGTTTGGCATCATTTTTGTTTTTTATTTTTTATTATCATTTTCATGTTTTGAAAATAAAACAACTGAAAACGTGTTTAGCAGAATATTTTCATTTTCAAAATTTTGGAAACAGAAAATATGTTTCAAAAAAAATGGAAGCAGAAATTTTATGTTTTCAAAACACTTTCATAACACAGGTGAATAATAACTTTTTAATGACATCCTTAATACTTAACTAACATATGTTTAGGCTTTTTTAATATATTTTCATGAGAAAACAAATAATAAAATTATATATCCAAACATGTTTATGTTTTTAAAAAATTGACAACAAAACAAAAACGAAACAAAAACAAAAAACAAAAAAACAGAAACGATGCCAAACGACAAACCATTCCTTTTGGTATAAATGAAAACTACATTAAATGTCAACTAATTCTGGTTGAGTTGAATCAAACATCATATGAATAAAAGTTCTCTCAAATATAATTTCTTCGTTCATTAAACTTGAATTCAAAATCTTACTTCCACTGGATTGGACGGGTACCACCAATCAAGGGTTTGACATCAACGTCAAAGCATTCATGGTAAAAAAAATTTTGAAACATGTTAGAAGGAAGGAGTTTGGAGTAGTTTTGGGGTGGGGTGGGGGTGGGGTGGCTGGTGTTGTGATTAGCTAGGGTGATTATTAAAACTTTCCCCTTACACCTAAAACTATGAAAGAGTTCAAAACAAAACTTGAAACATCCAATATTTTTGGACAATGAAGAATGAATTCTTGATCATGTACTGATGCTAAATTAATCACATATACATATTTATCTTTCTTTGCTTACTTTCTTTTTTTCATTTGATATCTGAATTCAAACTCCAAAATTTATCTTCTTGTATGGAATAAGGCCAAAGGATATATCAAATCAATGGGTCTAATCACCTCAAATTTCCAATATGAAAATTTTCATTGCACAATAACAACCGATATGTATCTCTTTTTCTTCATGGAAAACATGATTAGTCAACTTGAGCCTAATTAAACAAAGCTCTTTCAAGACAAAGAGGGTAGTGGAAGAGTGGCTTCTTAATTTTAGTTTCAAATTTAGTTTGGCTTGTTGGAATGACATAATCATAATTAGATAAAATTAAACTTTTATCTTTCTTGAGTGGAATGCATAAAGCTACAAACTACAACAACATGTGGGGTTTTATTATTAAAAAAAATTGATAGTTAATATAATATTTTTTTTAGTATAACGGCAAGTATTTACATCTATTTAACGGTTTGGAACTAATTCTATTTAAATCGTCTTAGACTTTAAATGGAGGAAATTCTTCGAAACTAATTTATTCATTTACAGAACTCGAACTTGAGATTTTATTTAAAGAATATTAAGCTCATTTCACTCAATACTACATGTTGATATAGTTAATAGTAATATATGATAGTATAATTAATGTAGTCCATATCACTAATCAGTATAAAGGCAAGATCTTTTGCCCCCTCTCAACCTTTTGTGATGAACTGCTTATATCCGATATCTTTCTTTACTGGATGTAGCTTTTCATGCGCTACATTGACTTTCAATCTTTCATCTCCTTAACTGAACTTCAAAGAGTTTACTACATTTTTTTCATTACTTCAAAGAACAAAAAGTCAGTCTCGGGACGACCGAGGGACCAAAACAAAAGCCTTAATTAGAAAAACACCAAGGATCTCACAACTCCCAACTTCCCACCAGCAGACAAACAAATCCAATATCCATTACGGGCGAAAGGAAAAAAAGGTTGAAGAAAACCACTCTCCCCGGCCAGTCCCCCCCTACTGGGATTTGTGACTACTTGAGAACTCTACTCTTTCTTCCCATCTGTCCATGGATTTTGGCGGGAAAATGAGATCAATGGATGTGAATCAATCTTCATGCACTGCATGGGCCATATATTGAGGTGGAATTCATGAACGTGGGACATTTTTTGCACTTGAACCAATGCAATTGGGGAAGATAGTGGTTTTTTAACGCACTAGAGAAGAAAAAGAGGGTACTATTGATCATGCAACAAAACTTTATGATAGTATTAGCAAAATCTAAAAAACTATATATAAATGTAAGTCGATGAAGAAGAAGGAAGATGGGAAAGAAAGAGACGTTTGGACTTTTTAAGAGAGTGGGAGGTCAAGATTTTTAACTCTTTTGAGTTTGTGCAAAGTGCAAACCACCAGAAAGAGGGTTAAAAAACATAGGAGGAGAAAAAGGGGGGAAAGCAAAAGCAAAGGGCAAAGGGCAAAGGCAAAGGCAAAAGCCAAAGCAAAGGCAAAGAATATATATAAAGAGAAAAGGAAAGGGAAGGGGAAAGTTTGTACAGTGAGGATCTTTCAGTGCCATCAATTCAGTTAATTGAGCTTGGACTGTCATCCATTTATTCTCTTTGGGAACCAAATCCCTTTCCCTACACATTTGCACCCACTTTCCTTTACACGACATGACAATTTTCTCACCAAGCGATCATGCTCCTCATTGTTCCTCCCTCCCCCTTGTTCTTTCACTCTCTTTCTCCAGAGAAAAAAAGGTAAATATAAAGCAATGGGAATTACACTGTTAGAAGCCATAAAGTCATGAGCTAAGTTTATGTAAAAGATTTAATATACCCCATCTCAATCTCTAGTTGGGGGGGAATATATATATATTTATATATATATATATATATATATATATTTCAATTCTAAACAATGATGCGGTTGCTGCTGCTGCAGCTATATAGCTTCTTAGCTGCCCTCCCCACATTTCTACTTTTGATCATGAGGGTGTGGGGGGGTCACTAGTAAAACAAACAGTGTCAATCAGTCCAATCCCTTTCCATCTATCAATTTCCAAGCTGAAAAGGTTTCCAAGCAAAACGATGTCGATAACCAAAGAGTATAGAAATATAAAGTCGTTTGCAAAAGCGGGTGAAGATGACCCTTTCTCCCCCATCTTTTTGCATTATTTCATTTCAATTTTTTTCTGTGTGATGAAAATTGATGCCACATGTCATGACTTTTCTCTTACCGACGTACAATTAGGCTATGGACCGCCCCTCTTTAGACATATATAGTATATAGTATATGAGCTTCCAAACATCAAATTATATTCCTAGTGATCCCATTCTTTTCCTTTATATAGATGCATGCAGGCTAGAATTTCAGCTTTATGTTTGATTGTTTTAACTACTTTACTATATATATGCTAGCTAGTTTCTTTAAAGCGACACTGTGATGGTTCAAAATTTTTGAAATTTGATTGAGATATATGTGAGTCTTCGTATTTGTAAGAGTTAGCAGCGGGAAGGCGAAGAATCCCATGCATTTCCTTTTTTGTTTTCTAATTTATTATAGTGCAATATTAAAGGCAAAATCTTATCTCAAAATTGCAGGGCAAAAGAATATTCAAGGGAAAAATCTTAAGATTGTGGGCTTTGAGAACCCGTGAGATCAGTGGGCTAGAGGCCTAAAGGCGTGAATGCTTAGAAAACGACCGCTACCAATAAAAAATCTTTGATGATGGCAAAATAATTCCAACAAATGCTATATGTGAATGCGAGCCAAATCTTTCAAAATTGACGCAATGCATGTAACATTAATCTATATCATTATCATCATGGTTAAATGCCGCATAGTTGATTTTTTTGGGTATATATATGCCTGTTATAAGCTGCTTAATTAAGAAAGAAATCTACTAGACTTCCCCGAATCATAACAAATTATCAAAACATTTGAATTCTATGGGTCAGTAGCGGTGTTCCAATTCCATTAAAGCAGCCGTGGTTTAAGTTTGATACCTAAACCGTAAATAATTAACATTTGTAAATATATATGAAGAAGTCTAATAAGAGAGAAAGTTAGAGACGACTTATGCTATTAAATTTGAAAAATTATTTCATAAACCGTTATTGGAATTTTAGACTCTAAAAATGAGTTTAGAGAGTTGAAATCTCTATGCAAAATATATTTTTATATTTTAATTAATTAATTACTTACGTAATTGAGTATATGTGTCATTTTTCTGACGTTATTTATAGAGTTTAAAAACTTGGGTAATAGAGTATGCATTTATACTTTGCGAGTAGTGAAAATGTATAAAGATTGGGTTTCAAGGATGATACAAATAGCTAGAAAAACAAAATTCTCTGCCAATTAATTAAGACTCGACAGAAGCATAGAAGAGAGGATCATAATGGATCATATATATGTTAGGGTTTAAAAGCAAGAGATTGGCTTTAGTTTTGAGATCAAGTATGGGGAAGTATATAGTATGATACAATGAAGTGATTACTTTTATAATGATGGAATTTGGGTCCATAGACACGTGCAAATGATGGCATTGTCTTTCTAATGATGGATTCCCACCGCTTCTTCCACTGTGTGGGTTCCACTCCTATCATGCAAATGGCAAAGCAAACAAAAGAAATTCTCCTTCACAAAGTCCTCCTCTTTTTCTTTGACCGACAGGCACCCCAACAAAATCTCTTACAAACCAACCCATCTCTATGAATTTCCAAAAAACCTGACACCAAACCCATTCCTCTTTATAGGCCTGTGAAGAAAATTTGGTATACTATGAATTTGACTGTCCATTAATTTCACAACAAGTGTCCTTCTCATCAGCATTTTCCATATTTGGGGTTTCTTTCCCACCACTCAGCCTGCATGCATGTCGTGTGGTGATTGGGTCATTCAACACTCATATTCTCTCGAATAAGACAATGCATTTTTCTTCATTTGGGAGAGAGCCTGCTATTGCTTAAGTCTTTGGTTTTGTTCGGTGGATTGTGATCCAAATGTGATGAAATTCTGGGCACCTGATTCATTGCTGCTTTTGTTGAATCATTGCAGAGACCCCACTGTTTTGCATGTTCTAGCTAGCTTAGCTAGTACCTTATATACCAATTCAATATCGACCATTAATTAACAGATCTGATGCTTAATTAATTAATTAGCAGGGTAATCTCATTTTACCTTCCAACATTTCTATGATGTGATTAATGATATACTGACAAAATGGAAAACACTGTGATTCTCAATCATATGCAATATACATGCATATACCCTATTTACTACTTCCTCGTTATCATTTCAAGAATATTGTAGGATTATTATATATATTATTTTTAACTCAATTTGACTGCTTGATCATCACAGTGGGGTCTCTATTGAAGTTTAACTTATTTAATGCCCTTGATTTTTTAATATTAAGTTTAATAGTTCATTCTCAAATTAAAATACATGATTAAGATATAAAATGATATGGTTGTTTTGTCACACTACAAAATTACTTTAGACATAAAGAAGAGAAATAACTTGTCTATATGCCAATGAATGAATACGAGTTACAACGAACATATTCATCTTAATTTGGCTAAATTAATTATTTAATAAGTTACTAACTTCTGTTAGGTTAAGTGGAAGGAATTCGATATTTCTTAGGTAAAGTATCAGGTTCAAGTCTTTGTAATGGGAGAAATTAATTAGGTTTGGGAAAACTTTTACCTGTTCGGAGTTTGATTACCTCGATTCGAATTAATCTAAATCTAATGTGATTATCGGATATCGAAAGACTTATTAAAAAAAATCTTAGAAGTTTGTTTGTGTTATTTAAAGAAAATTGATGAGAGAGTGTACGTGATGAACTGACCTACCTAGCCAGTAAGAATTCAAGTTTCCTGTTAATTGGTTGCTTGCAGTATACCGTAGGTGGAGTTAAGAGAAGCTTAATTTGCCCACAAAGAATAAGCGAAGTTAAATTAACGCAAACAAATTATAGAAAAGAAAGAAAAATCATCAGTAACGAGTAACGAGCCAGACATGTGATATATATTGGAAAACGAAATAAAATAAAATTAGGTACAACATCATGGGTGCCTACGTAGGGTTGGGAAGATTAATGTTGGCGAGGGGGAAAAAAATCTACAAAATGTTTGTCGTGATTGAAGGAGATGGTGTAATAAGTTACGGGATCAGCTTACGTTAGAGGCCAAAAATGTGTATAATGAGGGGGCTCAACTTCGTAAATCATAATCTAAGATGTCAACACTGATATGATTATCCCACGCATTGTCGTCAAGCTAGAATGACACCTGGCCAATCACACTTAACCTCGAAATAGATCCCACCTTTTCCCAAGTAATCTTTCTCTTTTCAAGAAACAGGGGCAAGATCGATGGAAGGATTAGTATTTTTCACCAAGCATCTTTTCATTTCATTTGACAGCTTAACCGTAACTAGTAAAATCCTTAAAGAACGTGGTAGTTTTTCAACGTTCCCATGATTTCTTTTCTTTTCCCTTTTTTTTTCTTTTTATCTATCGTTTCTCCAAGCCAGGTAATTAGGTATGATATTATCGCCCTGCCTCTAGAATTAGAACGATTTAACATGATTAATTGTATCTTTTCTTGAAAAGTTGAAACCAATTTTCATGTTCAACTTGTTGGCTTGTTCTTAACTTGCTGTATGTGTTCTTTCAAAAACGATATACATAGAATTAATCAAGCTGTACCCGGTTTGGGTCTTTAAATAAAAAAAAAAAAGAGTCTCAAAATGATTTTGTAAGCTAAAATTTGAGAATAAAAAATTAATTAGGATAAAATTCATGGAGGTTCCTAAGTTTTGACTATAGTTTAACTTAAGTCCTCTATAGTTTCCAATAGATTTCTTAACACCGCTGTTGTTAGTTTGTTAAGTAGGTTTTTTATTATACCTAAAGACCTTTATGGAATTTACCCAAAAAATATAAAAAAAACTTTATTTATTTATTCAATCTGTTCTTAAACTAAAGCCCTTTTCTGATATATGTATATAGCTTTATTGGTTTAAATGTGATTGAAAAGTATATATAGAGAAAGGATAAATTTAATTTGAAATTTCTTTCACGGGTTTGATTTGTTAGGAGTCGTTTGGCATCGGTTTTTTTTTTTCATTGCACTGTAAATTTTTCTAAAAACAAAAATATGTTTTGGATATTTAATTTTGTTGTTTGTTTCCTCATGAAAATATATTAAAAAACTGAAACATGTGATTGTTGGGTATTGAGAATACCATTAAAAAGTTATTATTCACCAGTGAAATGAAAATTTTTCGAAAACATATGAAAATATAATGTTTGGTATGAGAAAACATTTTATGTTTTCATTCTCTAAAAAATACAAAGAAATTATCATGTAAGATATGTGTTGTGAGAGAAAATGTATACACATTTTTGAAAATGAAAATGAAAATGGATCTAGAAATGAGATTAAAAAAAATTGTTCTCAATGTTAGGTTCATTTTCATTTTCATTTTCATTTTCTAAAATATACATACATTTTTATAAATTATACCTATCATATATGGTGATTTCTTTATTTTTTTAGAAAATGAAAATAGAAAATATTTTCATATACCAAACGTATAAAATTTCTGCTTTCACTTTTTTCTTAAACATGAGGTTTTGTTTCCAAAATTTTTGAAAACGAAAACATCTTGCCAAACATATTTTCACCTATTTTGCTTCCAAAACATAAAATTAGCCAAAAAAAACAGAAAACAACAATAATATCAGATGAATATTAATAAATTAATCAATACTAAGAAACATATTTATTAAGTTAAGCAGCATCTAGCTAGTTCATCAAGTGACAAAGAGTTCTACTACTGTTAATTTTCTAGAGCAGTTTCCAAGTGTACGAAGATCAAGGCATGCAGTTTGGTTTTATATGGGACAACAAAAGGTACAAGGGAAAAAGTTGTAGTAAAAGATAGAGTGAAGATGGAGTGAGTACAAAGTGATAAAATCAAATCAAACACATAGTAGTATATATATAATATGATTAAATCAACTTTGTCATTACCCCTGTTTGCTGATACAAAATCCATGAAGTAGTAGAGCTTAGAATGAGCTGTTTTGCAAATTTTCTGAAATAGTTTGCAGGGGGCGGGGGAAGGCCATTTTGTCAATGTCAGGATCCTCTTTGGCATTGCATGGGGCGAGCAAGTCCAAGGTCGGAAGAGAAGGAGAAATGTCACATCAGCCCGGCAACAAAATCTCCAATGTTGAATCCCCTTATTTGACGATGAAGCTGCCATCTATGGCTGTAGATGCTTGCGAGTGTAATACAGCATTTCTTGTTAGAATTTTGGGATACATTTCACATTTCAAGTTTTCTTTATTTCCTCTCTTTTTGCTCTATATATATTGAAGAAAATGACATGTTCCCTTCAGTCTCCAATTATTGAAATTTATAAAGCTAAAATTAACGTGTGTGTGCCCTTTTTTTCTAACTTCTTCTAGAAAAATTGTGGTTAATTTAATATGAACTCAAAATATTATTGGCCTGAACCCTTTCTATTTTTCAATCTCCGCAAAATCAGTGCACTGATACATACTTATCAACTGTATCCACAAAATTTTCTGTGAAAAGTTTGCGATAATTTGCATTTTGGTCATGCCTTTGTTGACGTTGCTTTCATATAATATGGTCTGTGCAAATATTACCCATAACTAACTTTGACAAGGGGAAATGCGGAATTATATGTGCGAAACTGGCCTTACATAAGCACAAAAAAAAAAAAAAAACAAGTAAAATTTATATTGTAAAAAAGTATGAGAGCGACTACTAAGAGTAGGACGACTAACTAATAATGGTATCCATCCCTCTTTCTTATAATTTCCCTTTTTATATATGATTTTTTTTTTGGTTTTCAAATTCCTATTTTCAAATCCCTAAACTAACCTTATCTCTTCTTGTCCAGCCTTATTTCGTAACTATCATTTCATGTTGATCTGAGTAATATAATGGAACTCCACAATACCTTCGATAATTTATGAATGTATCATTTGAGCTAAACTTAATTGAATTTTTTTTTTTGCTTGTAAACAACCATATTAAACAATCGATCACTTAATATGGTTTTGATTTTTTTAACCAAGGCTATATCCATAAATATATCTTATTGATTCTAAACTAATCCCTTTCAGGTTAAGAGTGTTAAAGGTAAGACCCTTTTAATAAGTGCTTTTTCGAGGAGATATATTGAACTTTGTGTTCTTACCTTGTGTCGGGGGTAAAGGCCGATAATACCTCAACCAACATTTGTTGGTAAAAATCACTAATTGTTTTGGTAGTAGTTAATAATATGACCTGTGAAAAATGTGACAATTGTAAAAAATGTTTGCTCATAATTACAAGGAATATCGTTACATTAAATTATTTAATCAACAAATATTGTGAGTGTTGCCCAATGATAATACCATATATATATAAGTCATTATTAAAAAAACAATATTATTGTACCAAAAAGAAAGAACACAACATTAGATTCCAACAACAATGTAAAAATTGTGCTGTGATAGCTTGTTAGCTAGAATCCTTCCCTCAATCAATGGAAGTTCAAGAACAATCTGAACAACTCAACTGACCATGTAATAAGAAGCAAGAATTTCACCTTTTAGAAACCAAGAAAAAGGTAAAGAGAAAGAAAAAAAAATTACCATTTCTTTCCCTGTCATCATCTTAGGCAGAGTCCAGAGAGATGTTTGTATAATTGAAGCACATGTGTGGATTGAGTCAGATGGGCAGTCACACGTGCTGAACCCAATCAATTGCTCCCAAAGTATATATCATATATATATATATATATATATATATATATCCGTGATTGTGGTCTTATAAGATCCAACTTCTATATTCAAAGATCATCATACAAAGTGGAACATGCAATTATTACTATCTCACCACACACTCAAAGTTATACGTATACAAATAAAGTAATTAATCGAGAAATATTGCATGTATGGTTGCATGGTAGGCTAACTAGTAGTAAAAAATATAAGTGGGGTTTGTTGATTTTGAAGGGATATTAGAATATATTTTGGGAAATTGAGAGCAACAGTTCCCAAAGTAGAAGAGGGGCAACTCTTTGTGGGAGAGTGTTAATTTGTCATGCTCATGCACTCAAAAATATAGTAGAATAATTGTTTTTTGGGTTTATGAGTTTCTTTGGGTTTGGTTTATTTTTTTCAACATTCTCTACCTGTTAAAGATATAGATAGACGACGGCCTTCACTATCTCTCTCATTTTTTTTTCTCTCTCACCATATCCGTATCTTGGAAAGCAAAGAAAGAGTTGCATTTTCAAGTTTTCGGATTGGAGGAATCTTTTTTCATTCCTCTCCCACAATCGCTTTATAGGCAAAGAGAGTGAAAGAGAGAAGAGAGAGAAGGTAAAAGAAAAGAGGCCACCGAAAAGCAAGAACACCTTATCATGAAAGCAAGAAAATTAAAACCCACCCGATTAGACTGGCCAACCCACACGCATTTACATTTCTACACGCACTCATTCACCCACACGCTCATAGTCATTCCACTCTCTCTCTTTCTTTTATGTTGTGTTCCGTTCTCTTCCCCTCCCCTATTTCTTCAACACTTTTTTCCTCTCTCTGTTTCTTTCCCTTTTTTTGGTTTTTTATAATATGGAAATCACAAGTCAACCTCACCTCATCATTTGGTCTTGGTTCTTCAAAGCACCACCTCATATCCCACTTTCTTTTCTTTTTTCTTTTTCTTTTTTTTTGGATTTTAGGTTAATTTTTTTCCCTTTCATCTTCTTATATAATCACCATTCTTCCATTATTCGCTCCTTCACCATGGGAAACATGAAGGTGCATCAGTTGGCACGTGGATTATGGGAGCACGAACCATCCCTCTCCCTTAGTTGCAAGCGCTTACGCCCTCTTGCTCCCAAGCTGGCAACCGGCTCTCCCGAAAACACCGTCTCCTCTTTCGACCTTAAGAGCTTCATTAGACCCGAAAGTGGCCCTAGAAAACTTGGCCCCTCTGACGAGAAGCGAGATTCTCCTCAGGTACATGCACCCCTCCATTAATCGAGACAATTGTTTTACATTATTTCATGTACCTTTTGTTTCTGTCAACTTGTCTGAACTCTGAACTCTGAATTGAACATGGCTCGGACAGTCCTTGCTGGTTTGGTTTCCCGTTTCCGTCAAAACTACCTCATTTTTGCAAACTTACTATACTGTAGTACTATAAATCGGCCATACCTATATTCGTGTAGCTGGAAAAATATATGTTGCACCTTGCACTAATATAATGGAAATGGTGCCATGAATAACAGTGGAAACTTAAGCAAAGAAAGAGTATTGGAAAGAACTTTTTTGAACCCGGAACCTTATATATTGTGATGTAGGTGGAAACGCATCCGGGGGGTACGCGGTGGAATCCAACGCAAGAGCAGATAGGGATTTTGGAGATGCTGTATAGAGGAGGGATGCGAACTCCGAATGCACAACAAATAGAACAAATTACTGCACAGCTAGGCAAATACGGCAAGATTGAAGGCAAAAACGTTTTCTACTGGTTCCAAAACCACAAAGCACGCGAGAGACAAAAGCAGAAGCGCAACAGTCTCGGCCTTAGCCATTGTACCAGAAACTCAGCTCCCATTACCACCATAACTTTAGACACTAGGGTAAGTAATAAAAACAAAACCCTTGTATATTATGGTTAGTTTTTGTTTCTTGTAACTAGAGAAGCTTATCAAACAATCATCTTGCTGTTTTGTTTATATATATATATATATATATAGGTGGAAGTAATGGAAAGAGAGGAGGATAGTCCATATAAGAGAAAGTGTAGGAGCTGGTCATTTGAGTACTTGGAAGAAGAAAGCAAGTCATCGTCGTCATGTAAAGAAGAGGAAAGCAGAACTCTGGAGCTATTCCCATTGCACCCGGAAGGCAGATGAAGGGGTTTGAAATAAAGGAAAAGCAGAAAACCAAAAGACTGCTAGAAAACCAAAACTCTGTTCCCATTATGATGATGATATATGCTTTGATGATCGATGATGATGATGATGAAGATGATGTGCTATAGCTTTTTCTTTCTTTTCTTTTCTTTTGTTTCGGGAAAGAAGAAAGACAAAGTTGTCTCCCTTGTACTCTCTACTGCTTATTTATTCCTGACTTAAAACCAAAGCGGGTTTTTTGTGTCACTCTTTCTTTATTCCATCTCTCTTTGTTCTTTTGGGTGTGTGATCCATGATCCTTCCCTTTTGACTCTTAAGGATGGAAGCTTGTTGAAATCAAGCTTTTAGGTTAAAAGCAATCACCCTTAGACGCTGAAGTCCACGCACCTACTTCTGTTATCAATTTATGATCCCAATTAAGCTATAAGCCTACCCACTTGAATCTTTCGATTATTTTAAAGTCTCTCTGTCGATGCCAGGAACAAAAGTATAGGTGGATCGTGGTGTATTGATCTCTGATTAATTAGAATAAAATAAAATGCATGATATGATCCATCTATCTTATGATTCTATTGCTTGGAAGACTTGCATAAAGTTTTTTGCAACTATCTATCTATATCTACTTTTTTCTTTCTCTCGTACTGGTGAGTTAATTGACGTGCATTTATTTTTAAGCATTTAAAAACAAAAGGTTTGATAAGTGTTTTGTGGGCCAGATGTTGTTGATATATACCCACCCAGCTGTTTGGGAAATTTGGGAGGGAAATTCATGGCAGTACCTCCAGGGAGAATATTTTCAAATGGAAATGGTGGGGGTGGTTCTCTCTCTCGGTAACTGAGTGTGAGTCAGTGACTCAGTGATTTCAAATGCATTTGGCAGTACAAGTTACATTCACGAATGAAATAAGTGAACCTACTACGAGTCCACCACTAAAATTTATGATTATAAAGTGATAGATATTGATCCATTTGTGGAAACCAGATGAAAAACTATTCATGGGTTGATCAATACATATACCCTTACTAAATCAGGTCTTAAAGAATTGATAGCATGAATCGATGACCACCTTGGGCACATGGCACTAGGAACAAACCTCCTGCTGCAAGCTACCGAGGACCACGACGACGCTCCAAAAGCCGAGCCATTTCGACAACTCGACCCCATGCATGGATCCCGACATTTCGGAAGAGAAGCAAGAAAGTGAAAGTCATCGTTCTAATTAGATGCAACAACAGGAGGATCAACAACCTATACTAAATTGGCACCAAGAATCCTCCCGAGCAATGTATATTTTGTATATTTTGTTTACAAGGAGGAGATGGGAGGGAAGCGGGGATCGAACTAATTGATGCCTTTACACAATTTCCTCAATCTCTCAGCTAGGCTCTGGCTAGCAAGCCAATATGGGAAGTTAAAATAGTATAATATGTGCTCTTTGTTCATCCATAAATTATATGTAAAAAATCCAACAAGGTAAAAACAAATTAAGCAGGTTGGGGCGAAAGGAATATCGCTACACCTTTGTCGATTTTCCATTAAAATGTTGCGATTGAAACAAATTATATGTAACCTTGAAAATATCGAAACGGATGTGAAATATCTTTTAACAATCTGCACCACACAGAGAGCACATGGCAGAGAGAAGCAGTATGACCTTGACCGACTCTCCGCCAGTTAGCAGTTAGCATCCACCAGAAGGCAAGTAACGCACCTTTATAATTATAGGTTTGAGATAAGAGTGGCTGGCATTGTAGGAAGGCAGAGGGAGATAGACATTTGCTTTGAATTTATTGGGTTGTGGTGTAAGAGACGAGTAAAATACTGCTCTGCCATGTGAACAAAAGGCCCGGAAGGGCCCAATCTTACCGAAAAACAGAACCAGATCTTATAACTTCGATAGACGAACATTGCCAAAATGGGCAAACTGACCGAATGGCTGATTAGCCTCTCCATGTGGGCTATAGCCTATCCTTGCGTTTTGTGCAAACGCCTATGGAAGCTGAGAGCGGCACACGGGTTTTGGCATTTTGGCCCGCGGGCCTTTTCAATCTTCATTTCTATCCTTTCATACATGGCCTAATATGTTTCACAAGTTTTTGATGGAATAAAAGCGTGTAGCAAGGGTTTTTTGGTTAATGTAAATGAAGTTTTTTTGATTTGGGCTTTGGGTCAAAATGAGAGAGAGATGGACTGGATATTTTATATGCTTGGGCTTTTAATTGGATTGTAGCTTTTTGGGCCTTATATAATTTTTAATTATTTTAAAAATTATTTTTTTGTTTCTCAATTATTTTATATTTATATAATATATAAAATATTATTTTAATTAATTAATATGAATTCATGAAAAATAATATTTATCTAATATTATATACACACACACACACAAAGTTGAGTTTAGTTAATTCTTAAAGAAAAAAAGTTGATTTAGTTAAATAGACCTACATGTTAGCCTTTTTAGATAAAAAATTTGTCCTAATATTACATTAATGTTAAACTTAGTTTATTTCTTTTAAAATTATAAATTTTTAAGTTATATTAAATATTTAATATGTTTAGCGATTGAATTAATTTATCATTTTTAATACTTATTTAATAATTTATTTTTAAATTTTGAAGCCCTCACTCCGCGTCGGGATTATTACAATTTAATTACAAAATTTTAAATAAATTAATAAAAGAATTAAGTAAATAATTACCTCAAATTTTATAATTTCTATATAAAAATTAGATGATATAAAAATAAAACATGACATTAAAAGGAAAAAAATAAATTACCATTAAAATTTTTTTAGGAAAAATAAAAGTCTTTCAAGATATTATCATAATCTTTTTATTTATTATTTCTTTGGGTATTTATTTAAAGATATTAATTATAAAACAAATAAAATCATTTAATTCAACAAAATATTTAAAAATATCAAAATTATCCTTTGAAACTCTCTTGAATCAGATTTTATAATTACTTTAAATAAATCTAAAATGTAAGATATGCAAACATATAGGTTGCTTTATACTTAAAATATTAGTAATAGTAATGTTGTGTCTTTTAGGGTATCATCATCATCTCTTAAGCTTGTATTTATTTATTTGTATATTTTATCCAATTTTTTAAACTAAAGATATCTTTAAATTTTTAATTTAAGACTAATTTCTTTAAGATTAAAAACGTTAAAGATAAATTTCTCCTAATAATGACACTTTCGAATAATTAAATTTATATCATCATCCTTACCAAGAAAAAGATTACTACCACTTTAACCAACACTTCTCACTAATCCATTTTTGTTCTTTGACAAACTCCTAACAGAGTCAAAAGTCTTCCCTTGTTACGTCGAAGAAGTCTTAAACTTAAATATTTTTAAATCTTCTTATTAATAAAGGAGACATTCTTATTATTAAATTTAATTAATAATACCAAGTCAAAACAACACATAGAATTAGAAAGATTAAAAAAAAAAGCCAAACAAACAAAAACTTAAAAATTCTCGAAAAGAGTTGTGTTTTTTCAGATAAAATCAAACAAAACAAATGTCCTAGATGACGCAAAAGGAAGCAACTTCCTGTAAAGGTTGACGGCTGACAATGCCACGTGTCATCTAAGGCCTCCATTCGCCCGCAAGCATCTGATTTCCCTTCTTCATCAGGTGGCTAGATTCTATGATATCATAAGATCCAACGGCTGAGATCGTCTTTCATAAAGAAGTAGGGTTTCTCCATAACTTTCCCAACTCTATCTATAAAAGCGACACAGTTACGTCTTAGCCGGTGCGGTGCAGTTTCTTCTGCCCTCCCTCTTTTTTATTATTTTTATAAAAAAAATCCAAAAAAATTTTCCCGAAAACTCTTCCTTTTCCCCGTCGTCGTCGTCTTTCCCGTCCGGTTCTCCTCCGGATCCCCGACGATTCTATCCCCGTTTTACCCCTCGCCCTCCCTCTCCTCTTCTATCCCAAAACACCAAAAAAATCAATCCGACCTTTTCTTTTTTTAAATTCAGTTCTAAAGTTCTGTTTTTTTTTTCTTTTGTTTGTATTAAGTTTTGATTAAATAACAAGAGGAGAGGGAAACAAAAAGCAAAAAAAAATCGGAAAAAAGAAGAAAACGGAAAAAAGAAGGATCTATAGAAGTTAGGGTTAGCGTTTTAGTGGATGGCGCAGATTCAGGTTCAGCATCAGGCGCCGGTTTCCGGGCCAAACGGCGTTGCGCCTGGACCTGGAGGAGCGCAGTTCATGCCGACGTCGCTCTATGTTGGGGATCTTGATGTTACCGTCACCGATGAGCAGCTTTTTGATGTGTTTAGCCAGGTGGCTCAAGTCGTCTCGGTTAGGGTTTGCCGGGACTTGGCTACTGGCCGCTCTCTTGGCTATGGCTACGTCAATTATAACAATCCCCGCGACGGTTGGACTTCTACTTGGCTATTAAAGTTAAATCTTTTTTATGTTATCTAATAATTTATGACCCTGCAATATTTAGTATGACTCTGAATTTTTGGAATTCTTTTTGGAATGCAATTGAATTATTGATTTTTGTTGAATTTTATAAATATATGGTGCATTCTAGCTTAGTATTTTATAAATATATAGATTTTGAGTGTATCTTATTATCCGTGCAATTTGAGTTGATGTTCATGTTTTTCATGAAGTGTAAATGTAGTTAAGTCGAAGTATTATAGGCGTGTAAATGTATTATTGCATAATGTCTGTAAACATACGAAGTTGATTTTTTGCAAAATATTTGAGTTTTAAATGTTTTTCCAGTTTTGCCGATTTTGCTTTTGCATGGTTATCCAAATAGTTGTCTAAGTTTCTGCATGAAGCTTTATGATTCTTTTCATTGAAATTCATGTTTTGGATATTTATCAGTTGGGAGAACTGATTGTTTATTTCAATTTGTTCTAGCCAATTAATTGGGACTTTTTTTTCTTTTTCAATTTCTTGGTTACAGCGGCAAGGGCATTGGATCTACTGAATTTCACTCCACTAAACAACAAGCCCATCCGAATTATGTATTCCCAGCGTGATCCTAGTCTTCGCAAGAGTGGTACTGCAAACATATTTATCAAGGTATTAATATGTCTTTTTAGTCTGTCCCTATGTTTTTACTGTCATTCTTCAGTTTTGATGGCTGTCGGGCCCTAATGATGTCATTTTGGGTGAATAATCTTCCTCGCATGTTTAAAACTTTCCCCCTGCATGCTCAACATTGATGCAAATCTTTGCAAATGATACTTTCTATGATTTCCCTCTTTCTATTTGTTGCAACTATTCATATGCATGCATAATTGACTTCCTGTTTTTGGGAACTTCTTTTTTTTGCTCACTGCAGAATCTGGACAAGTCTATTGACCACAAAGCATTGCATGATACGTTTTCTTCATTTGGCAACATACTTTCCTGCAAGATAGCTACCGATGGATTTGGCCAGTCCAAAGGCTATGGTTTTGTACAATTTGACAATGAAGAGTCTGCCCAAAATGCAATTGATAAATTGAATGGCATGTTGATTAATGATAAGCAGGTCTATGTTGGACATTTCCTTCGTAAGCAGGAAAGAGATACCGTTTTTCATAAGACCAAATTCAATAATGTTTATGTGAAAAATCTTTCTGAGTCTACAACAGATGAAGATTTAAAAATAATTTTTGGCGAATATGGTGAAATTACAAGTGCTGTAGTTATGAGGGATGTTGACGGCAAGTCAAAGTGTTTTGGATTTGTTAACTTTGAAAATGCTGATGATGCTGCTAAAGCTGTTGAAGCTCTTAATGGAAAGAAATTTGAAGATAAAGAGTGGTATGTGGGAAAAGCCCAGAAAAAATCTGAAAGAGAGCAAGAGCTAAAAGCTCGATTTGAGCAAACTATGAAGGAAGCTGTGGATAAATTTCAGGGTGTGAATTTATATATTAAAAACTTAGATGATAGTATTGGTGATGAAAAATTGAAGGAACTCTTTTCTGAGTTTGGTAATATTACTTCATGCAAGGTTTGTATTAATGCTTGACTGTTTTCAGGGTTTGGAAACATTACAGTAATCTTGTTATTCTAGATATTTATGATATTGCCTTTTTTCCCTTAAAATTTCACAGGTTATGCGTGACCCCAGTGGAATTAGTAAGGGCTCTGGGTTTGTGGCATTTTCAACCCCTGAAGAAGCATCACGTGCTGTAAGTTTGATTTTTCTATATCTTTGGATTGTTATATAAATATGAGATTGTATAATACACATATTGTTATGCTTCTACAGCTTTCTGAGATGAATGGTAAAATGGTTGTCAGCAAACCGCTTTATGTTGCACTTGCACAAAGGAAAGAAGAGAGAAGAGCAAGGCTACAGGTAACACCATTGGGATAGTTTCCTCGACCATTTAACTTCTGTAATTCGTGATATAAGTTTAATAAAGGGGCACATGTTTGATATTTTGAAATTTTTGTTAAGTTCATGTTCTCAGTCGTTGGGTGTTAGTTGTTTTTAATAGTTCTACAAGTTAATATCATGTCAATTAGTTTTATCACATGTATCTGTTTTATTTTATTCAGGCTCAGTTTTCTCAAATGAGACCACTTGCTATCCCCTCAGTGGCTCCTCGAATGCCAATGTACCCCTCTGGTGCTCCAGGTCTTGGCCAACAATTTTTATATGGGCAAGCACCTCCAGCTATCATTCCTCCACAAGTAATTTATCTACAATTCCTCTTCATCATGCTTGGATGATTGCATTTTGTTTAGAAGAATCTCTGCTACTGCTCTCCTCCCTTCTCTTTCTGAATAATTAGGAATGTGTTCAGTCTTATTTTGTACCTGTATATTATGGGTTTCAAATAGTTAACACCATTTCAGTTGCATTGAGGAGATTTGAATTTTGACCCGCCTGTTTCCTCTTTATCTGTTCTAGGCTGGTTTTGGTTATCAACAACAACTAGTTCCTGGAATGAGGCCCGGAGGGCCCCCTGTGCCAAATTTCTTTGTTCCTATGGTGCAGCAGGGTCAGCAGGGTCAGCGCCCAGGGGGACGTCGAGGAGCAAATCCAGTGCAACAGACTCAGCAACCAGTGCCATTGATTCAGCAGCAGGTATCTGCATAACTTATTCCTTGGCTGATAGCTTTTGTATGCGTGCGAGTGGAAGACTGCATTTCTTTCGTATAGTTTAACCGATTGGCTTTTGGATTAATTTCATTCTACTTGTTCTAGATGCTGCCTAGGGGACGTGTCTATCGTTACCCACCTGGTCGTAACATGCCTGAAGTTCCAATGTCGACTGTTGGTGGAGGCATGCTTTCTGTTCCATATGACATGGGTGGCATGCCCTTGCGAGATGCTGGCATGGGACAGCCTATGCCAATTCCAGCTCTGGCTACAGCTCTTGCAAATGCGACGCCTGAACAGCAAAGGACGGTGAGTCCATTTATTTTTGATTGTTGGTATTTTTGTGTTTGATTTAATTACCTGCAAGATCTTTATAGTTCCAATGTATGATTTGGTGAGCAGATGCTTGGCGAAAGCTTGTACCCCCTCGTGGAACGGCTGGAGCGTGATGCAGCAGCTAAGGTTACAGGAATGCTTCTGGAGATGGACCAAACTGAGGTTTTGCATCTCCTTGAGTCACCAGATGCTTTGAAGGCTAAAGTAGCAGAGGCCATGGAGGTATTGAGGAGTGTTGCTGCCCAGCAACAGGCTAACAATCCAGCTGACCAATTGGCTTCGCTATCTCTCGGTGATAACCTTGTGTCCTGAGTGACTGGAAATTGGGTCTTGTAGCTTTGCAGATAGGTTGCTAGACCCTTTATCAACAATGGGCTATATCTCTTAGTTTCCTTAGGGTTGAAGTTTGGATGTTTATCTATGCTTTGGTTTGGGTGGTTACAGGATTTTTTATTCTTGCGAGAACATGGTTTGGACACGCAATGGCTTTTTAAGTTTTTTATTTATTGGCTTGTTATTGACAACACATAAGTTTGTTTAATGTCATTGAGACTTTCTTTTGGAACGATCAAGTGGTTCTCAAAACTTCATTCTTTGGCATGCTTTCAAAGATTTTGGTCAGGTATTACTATTAGTACCGTGTTTATGAAGAAGCGATGCAGATGATATCTATTGCTGGCCCTCCTGGTCCTGGGCCATTCGACACGATTCGTTCCTGCACCATGGACTTTGCTGACCTTTCCGTGTCAAGTGTCATGCTAAAATTTATATTAAATACAATTTATATTGACCCCTGAAATTAATAAAAAAATTAAATAGATATATCAAATGAGTAACATTTTTGTCCATTTTCAAACGACAATGAATCATATTTAATTTCTTTTACAAAAAAAAAATGAAGAAGAAAATCTTTGAACTTTCCCTCAAAAAAAAAATGAAGAAGAAAATCTTTGAACTATATGTTGGTTTTAAGTTTAGGCTTGGCTACACAATTTCCTTTTTGGAAAATCACTAACTCCTAAAAAGGAGGTTGGTGAATTATTAGGCTAAGCCTTGGCTTCCCTAAAATGATCGTATAGTAGTATTTGTTGTAGGCTAGGTTCATTTCTTATCTAATGCTAGTTGTCAACTATACCACTTTTCCATAGAGAAGGCAACTGGAAAACTGCTGAACAAGACATCTCTTCGATTGTGCAAACTTACTTTATGGAGTTTTTTACAACATCTAGAATTTCTGATGATGTAAGAATAAATGCAACTTCTTTTATGTGGCCAAGCATGAGCGAAGAGGAGAAGAATGAATTATCAAGGCCTGTAATTGATGTGGAAATACAAAAGGCTATTTGGGCCATGCAGCCACTGAAGTCACCAGGACTCGATGGCTTGCATGCGTGTTTTTTCCAAAGATGCTGGCCAAAGGTTAAGGATAAAGTATGTGCGGAAATTAGAAATACTTTTAATTCTGCAAAACTTCCAGATGACATTAATGATACTCTCATTGCTTTAATACCAAAGATTCAATCTCCTACCCTTATCTCGCAATTTCGCCCCATTAGTTTGTGTAATACGCTTTACAAGATCATTTCTAAAGTCCTAGTGGCGAGATTGAGGCCTTTGCTTGGGAAATTGATATCACCTCTCCAAGGTAGCTTTGTTCCAGGGAGACAGACGTGTGATAATGCTATTATTGTACAAGAAGTTGCCCAACGCTTGAAGCTTAAAAAAGGAAAATTTGGTTTTATGATGGTAAAGTTGGACATGGAAAAAGCATATGATAGGTTGGAATGGAACTTCTTGAGAAAAGTTCTTATATATTTCAACTTTCCCACGAGCTGGATCGATTTGATTATGAATTGTGTCTGTAAAACATCCCTTGCAGTCTTGGTTAATGGTGGAAAGCTAGAGAAATTCAACCCATCAAGAGGTATACGTCAAGGTGACCCTCTCTCACTTTATTTATTTATACTTTGCATGGAGTATCTCAATCTCCAAATTAATGAAGCTGTTGAGAATAAGGATTGGTTTCCAGTGCAAATTTCAAGGGGTGGCCCAAAATTGTCACATCTTTTCTTTGCTGATGATATAATTTTATTTGCAAGAGCTGATATGAAATCTACTAGTACCATTGTGAGAGTGTTGGACACCTTCATGGCTGAATCTGGTCAGAAGGTGAGCATGGAAAAATCTCGAATTGTCTTTTCCAAGAATACATCAGTCGCACAAAGAGAGAGGATCTGCAAACATCTTGGATACAAAGCAGCTGAGATGATATTGGCACTTATCTGGGTTTTCCCATTCTCAACAAGAGAGTCACCAAAAATGACTATTTTTTCCTTGTTGAAAGGGTACAAAAGAAGTTAGCAGGGTGGAAAACAAAACTGCTATCACAAGCTGGTAGATTGGTATTAATCAACTCCACCATGGCTGCAATTCCAACTTATTGCATGCAATGCAGGGCTCTGCCCACCAGTATTTGCTCGGAGCTTGATAGAATAAATAGGAATTTCCTATGGGGAGAGGACACAAGCAAGAAGAAAATTCATAGAATTAATTGGAATGTTGTCACTAAGACCAAATTTGAAGGGGGCCTAGGAATTAAGAAAGCAAGGCAAAGAAACCAAGCGCAACTGGTTAAATTGGGATGGAGGCTAATTCATAGTCAAGATGACTTGTGGGTCAAAATTCTGTCCCATAGGTACCTCAGGAATGCTCAGAGGGGTACAACCATTGGGAATATTTCAATTACATGGAGAGCACTAAGAAGCATAAGTTCACTTATAGAGAAAGGGATAAGATGGGTTGCTAGAAATGGCAACTCCATTAATTTCTGGAGGGATAATTGGACAGGGCAAGGCACTTTACGTGAATGCATTGTGGGACCCCTTCAATTTAATGAAGAAAATCTCATAGTCAAAGAGGTGTTGAATGTCTGGAACTCTACTGATGAAAGTCCTTTATCAGTTGAACTTCCTATAGATGTGATTACATGCATCTCCAGTATACCCTTATCTCTTGACCAATCTGCTCAAGATCAAATTTGTTGGAATTTTACGAATACAGGGATCTTTTCTCTTAAAAGTGCGTATCTCCTTGCTGATAATAGTCATGGCAACAGGGAAGAAGAGAGAATTGAAGATTGGGAATGGGTGTGGAAAATTAAAGCCTTGCCAAAGATCAAAATTTTCCTATGGGAGTGTTTACATAAAATTCTACCTACAAGGGAGTTTCTCATCCAAAGAGGGATGGACGTTCAACCACATTGCCCTTTTTGTAATAATCACCAGGAGGACATATGTCGTTTACTAAAGGATTGTGAGGTGACAAGGGAATGGTGGAACCAGCTCACACCCCAGATGACAAGTCATTTACATGCCGTTTCCAGTTGGACCAACTAGATTAAATCCCATGCTACTTCAAAATCATGGCACCACCGGCATAAAATACAATGGAATTTGATCTTCCTATTCATGATAAGAGAAATATGGTTGACTAGAAATAGGATGATCTTCTCATAAGAGGTGGACTTGCAGCTTGTTCCACAACGAGCCTTGGAAAAAGCTGGGGAATATCAAGCCATGGCTGTCAACATAAGGTGTGTGACATTATCCACATTCATTGACATTAAATGGAAAGCTCCTCAAGCTGGCTGGTATAAATTAAACTCTGATGGATCAGCTTTAGGAAATCCAGGGAGTGCAGGGGCAGGGGCTTTGATCCGTGATCATGAAGGCAAATGGATAATTGGGTCATATAGACATATTCCAAGGGCTACTAACATGGTAGCTGAGTTGTGGGCATTGAGAGATGGTTTGGAAATGGCAAAAAGCTGTAATATTTTGAAATTGGAAGTTGAGACAGATGCTACATCTGTCATTAGCTTAATTAAAGGAGAGAAATCCAATAACTTATCTCTCGACACTCTTGTCTCTGATTGCAGGAATCTGTTGCAGTCCTTTACTCAAACAAGGATCACACATATTTTCCGTGAGGGAAACAGGTGTGCTGATGTCCTGGCTCGAGAAGGAAGCAAAGCTGGTTGCAATTCTGCTGCTGGTTCTATGTTATCTACTTTATCTAGTATTTCGGTTATTTGTTCTGTACCACCAAACTTTTTAACTCCTTTGCTGGACTCTGACGCAAATGGAGTAGTGATGTACCGACTTATTAAGTAATCTATTTATGCTCCTTTTTACCAAAAAAAAAACTATACCACGTTTCCCCACTTAGCAATAATTATTAGTTAAAAAAAAAAGAATACTTAAAACTTTGGATCGATTTGCCTGGACTATTGCAAACAGCATTTTAGCCAGCGGGAAGTTGATAACATTGAAACAAAACTATTATTATGGCTATGGGCAGTTTCATTTCATCCGCCAATAAGGTTCCTTGAGATACACCATTTTTCATATGGTAGAAATTTACTAGTATTATACACATTGAACGGAGTTTTATTCTGTTTTTTTTTTGTAGTTTTCTTTGCATATGATTATGGAATTGTGTGCTTGGGAAGTTGAGTGGAAAATTCCCAGTTCCTTGGCGAAAAAGAAATATTAGGTTTCTTGATTAACCTTCTACACTAATATTTATACCTGGTCAACGTTCAAATTGGAACCTGGTCTTCATTTGCCTGTGGAGCCTGAGTTGTCAACATTTGGGTTGGTGCCGATGGATGTTTTAACCTCCTCCATCGCACCTCTGAAGTTGGATTTTTCCGAATACCCTTTTTTGAAAAAAAAAAAAAAACACTTGCGCCATAAGTATTTAAAAGAGAATGTAGCTGAATTTTCCTCTTTGCGAAAAGCTCAGCGAAGCTAACTAATAATAATCAATTGAAATCGAAAGGTGAAGATGTTGTAATAATGTCGGATTTGGCTTTCAAAAAAGTTTAGATTAAAGTATCCGTGGGGTGTTTTCTGGTCTAAAAGGACTTTAAGGGTGTAAACGGTTCGGTTCGGTTCGAATATTAAGGTTTTAATACCCTAACGTTTTGGTTCGATTCGGTTCGAATTTTTTTGCTGGTTTTCGGGTAGTTGAAATCCATTAAATTTTGAATTTTTTTCTTTTATAAAAGCTCAAATAAGATTATAAAAATTTTGGGTCTTTTAATTTTAGGTTAATAAAATCAAATATTTTTTAAAATTTTAGCTTATTTGATTCATTCAGGTTCCATTCGATTCATTCGGTTTTTATATAAACATTCTAAAACCGTAATTTAGTTACCAATTCAGTTCGATTATCGATTTTTTCATGTTAATTGAACAGCCCTACCCTGGACTTGGTATTGGTATCTGCAGTAAACAATATTGACTTTTATGTATAAGATATGACTCGGTTCCGCTATAGGGTTGCTGGGAAAAAGATAAATTTCTTTATTGCGGGGCAGCTGACCGAGTAGGTTCCCTGCAATTCCACTATCTACTACAACTACATTAAAGCCAAGTTGAGAATCAAAACTACCACGGGCGACCAAAGAAAATAGATTTTGATCAACTTCCCTTAATCGATAAACATGAATCCACCTGTAGTTCGATGCATCTCAGAATGCTTTGTGAAACCACAATCTGTTTCAGAAGAGTCAAAGCAGCCCTTCTATCTGACAACATGGGATCTACCCATGCTCTCAGTTCAGTACATCCAAAAAGGTCTTCTCTTTGCCAAACCTCCAGATAAGGATTCTGAAGAAGACTTGATCAAGAATATCTTAGACAGGCTCAAGAAGTCCCTCTCCCTCGCCCTTGTTCATTTCTATCCCCTTGCAGGCCGCCTTGTGACAAGGAAAGAGGAAAACCCACCTTCTTATTATGTCTTTGTTGATTGCAACAACGGCCCCGGAGCCAAATTTATCCACGCAGCCGTTGACGTTACAGTTTCTGAAATTGTTTCCCCTACCTATGTGCCATTGGTTGTTCAATCGTTCTTCGACCATGACAGAGCAGTCAACCATGATGGTCATACCAGGCCTCTTCTAACCATTCAGGTCACCGAGCTCGTAGATGGGATATTCGTAGGGTGTTCCATGAACCATGCTATTGGGGATGGAACCTCCTTCTGGCATTTCTTCAACGCTTTGTCCGAGATATTTCAAGCAAAGGGAGACAACGTAAAAATTTCTCGGCCCCCTGTGCTCAAGAGGTGGTTTCCGGAGGGTCATGGCCCACTAATTAGCCTTCCGTTCACTCACCAGGATGACTTTGTCCGCAGAGTTGAAGCACCCCAGCTTCTAGAGAGAATGTTCCACTTCTCGGCAGAGTCCATAGCAAAACTCAAAGCGAGGGCCAATTCAGAATACAATACCAGCAAAATCTCCTCCTTCCAGTCTTTATCTGCATTTATGTGGAGATCTATAACAAAGGCACGACATTTCCCCAATGACCAAGTCACGAGCTGCAAGTTGGCTACAAATAACAGGTCAAGGCTGGAACCACCCTTGCCCCCAAATTACTTTGGGAACTCAATTCAAACTGTGAAAGCAATGACAACAGCCGGTGAACTGCTGGAACATAACCTCGGATGGGCTGCTTGGCAATTGCATCAAGCCGTGGTCAACCACACGGACAAATCGGTGCGTGGGTTTGTCAACGATTGGCTTCGTTCACCTTTCCTTTACCAGATCGATCAGTTTTTTGATCCACAGAGTGTAATGATGGGAAGCTCACCAAGATTCAACAAGTACGGAAATGAGTTTGGGTTGGGGAAAGCACTAACACTTCGAAGTGGATATGCTCATAAGTTTGATGGCAAAGTTTCATCATATCCAGGTCGCGAAGGTGGAGGAAGCATAGATTTGGAGGTGTGCCTCCCGGTTCATTCAATGCATGCTCTTGAATCCGATGAAGAGTTCATGGCTGCTGTTTCTTCTTCCTCTCATTGAAGCTTAATCTTTTATTCTGCCAGTAATTTTATCACTCTTTTCATGGTAAGCCTTGGTCTACCAATTTCAATCCCAGCAGACAAGTGTTATGCATTTGTTTCTGAAAATAAAAAACGAAATTTCTGATAGTAATTGTTGTTTTTGCTTGATTTATTTATTGAGGATGTCTTTTACTATCCTACCATCACATTATGCTCAGCTCAGACCCCGCAGTGTAGCGCGGGCCATTACCTAGTTGAATTAATGATAATGACTTGGTATGAAGTCTCGTTTGTGAATGAACCATCAATGGACTTATATCTACATAAAAGTATCAACCCAAAAAACTAAAAATTAAGGCTATATTTGGGAGGCCGATGAGATTAGTTCTAGTGTGATTGAAATGGTGAGATTAATTACTATACATATGAGATTAAAATTAGTGTGATTGAAATGGTGAGATTAATTACTATACATATGAGATTGAAATTGAAGCGATGAGATTAAAATCAACAATGAAAAAATATGTGTTTGATAAAAATAGTGATGGTGGTGAAATGAAAATGAAAAATAACAAAAAAGTACTAATCAATAAAAATTTCTTTTAACAAAGAGTTATTAAAAAAATGATGAGGACTTGTTGGGGGGAGGGGAAGGGGGAGGGGGGGTGGGGAATCCCACCAACCTCCACTGGAGCTTAAAGCTCTGTTTTAAATTATTCTTGTTTAGTTCGTTGGAACGCTTGTCACGTTGGTAAACTCAACATACTGGAAGCACACATAAAGTTCTATTGGAGCCTGTTCAGTGGGGTTGGCCATCAAATGCACCGAACTGGCCTTGTAAACATAGCTATGTTTGGGAGGCCATTTCAGTCCGTTTGGGCACTCAAACAGGCTAAACGTCAAAACGATGCTCTTAAGTGAGGCACCAATGTGGTGCCAATTGATGAGTTCGCATTATGCCAATTGCATCGGATTGGGAAATTTCCATTGGTGCTTAGAGCACCAATAGACCTCGGTGGGATTTTTTTCCCAAAAAATTCTTTTTTTTTATTTAAAGAATTAGTTTTATTAACTAATACCCCTTTTGGTCATATCTTATTCTCATCTTACCACCACTACTGTTTTCGCGAAACACATTTTTTCATCATTGGTTTAATCTTACTATCATAATTCAAATTTTATATGTACATTAATTAATCTCATTATTTTAATGGTATCAAAACTAATTTTACCGTCCTCCTAAATATAGCCTATGTAAACATCGGATTTGACTCTTTCTTGTTGGTTTCCCAATTGGAGGATCAAGTTTACCGTGTGATGAAAAGCCACGAACACTCAAATAGATCAACAGCTCAAAATAACCACGTCATCTAACACTAAACTACGTAATATTTCATGTCGTTTTCCTACCATTCGTCTCTTTCATCTTTAGTTCATTCTCTGTTTTTTTCTCATATGTTGAAAACAAAATCCCCAAATATGAAATTAAGATCTCAACCTCCCTTTCAGTAGATTTATAAAGATTTCACCTTTTTATCTCATTTTGTAATTTGAAGGGTATTTTTTCCTTCATTCTAATTTGGTGAATTGTTGTATCTTAAACATCAAGGAATTAAACAGATATTCTTAAAAATAATATTGAGGAAACAAAATTTCTGGGCTGTATATCATTGATTTCAGCAACAGATAAATTTTTTTTCTTTTTCCCAAAATAACCCAAATGGAGTGTTACTGCAAATATATATTGAGATATTTCATAAAAAAAGTTTTATTTGCAAAAAGCCTTTTTTTTAAAAGTGTAAAATGTAATAAAACAAAATTCTTTTTAGTGAGATTCAAAATCAAGGAAGCTATGAGAGAAGTTAGGTTGGGAAACCTTTTTAGCTTTTTCAGAAAAGATGGATTGAGAGGATCAAAATCCCCTGCCGCAGTTTGGTGACTCCATCCGTGTCCAAGCTCCCATAAAATGCCATGTGTCCATCATCTTTTTGCTATCTTATTCCTCATTTGCCTCTTTTAAGTTTTTTTTTTTACGAACAACCTCTTTTTATTTTACTAACACGTTATCTAGGGAGAAAAATGAATAAATGAATAACCTGCATCAATAAAACTTGGAAATACATGCTTTTGGAGAAAGGATTCACTTTCAATCACTTTGTGGAATTAAAACTATACCCATCCTATTAATTTATCTTAGGTATACTAACTTTTTGTTCTACAGCTTTGTTGCCCTTAAACAACAAATAAAGGGAAGAAATTTATGGCAATAAAAAAAGGATGGAAATGGCACGCAAGCGAAATCATCGAAATTGGATTTCAGTGATGCAATAACATACTTTTGCACATATCTCATTCTCTCTTTCACAATTATGGAAAATAAAATTTCTTTGATTTGGATAATGTAAATCAATTGTGTTATTGGAGGAAAAAACTAGAGCTACCATGGCTTTTATTGTCTTCAACCTTCCATCAGTTTTTTTGTCTGTTCTTAGAAGGCGAAAAGGTTAAAGTCTTAATTTTTTTGAAAAATCTCAATTTAATACCTAATTTTTTTAATTTTTTTAAATAAAGGTCTAACATTATCGAATTGAGTCAAATAAAAACCTCACAAGGGATGCAATTTACATGTCCATTAACTTAACAGAATAACAAACGGTTTAAAATATTTAATACTAAAATTTCTTTTTCATTCAAACGTTCAAAAGTGGTATGAAGAATACCCACCCTTAACCTAGTTTCCGATCAGATGCCATCGTGCCGCCACCGTTCATCGTCACCTGTTGGAATCGGAATGAATCTTCAAGCACACCAATCAAAAGCTTTCTTTCTTCATTGCACATCAAAGGTTTCTATTTTTGAAAGAACCACTTTTTTTTCACAAAAATAGAAAAAACACAAATCCTAAATTTCAAGATCTACCGCCTGAAATTTGACTGTCCTTCCTTCCCTCATCATCAATCCTTTCACAGGTCGAATCCTTCAACCAACCCAAATCAGCTTCCTCTCTTCTCAAAATTACTCACCTGCTTGAAAAATACCCAGTCAAGACAAGCAAGAGTTTTGCTATAAAATGCAAGAATAAAATTGCAGCCACAATCAAAACAAAAAATCAAAAATGAATAAGAAAGATAGAAACCACCACTCCACAAATCACCAAAAACAAAAAACAAAGAATATTTTTGCAAGAGTGTTTTCCTTTTCTGTTGAAACAAAAGAGCAACCGCAGAAAGATGGGGGGTCAATGGACGGTGACTAAATTGAGCTGAAATGATGAAGTTTTTGGAAGCAGATCAACAGCAGCAAATCGTTGACTCTCAGTCCAGTTGTAGACAAGAAAAAGGGAGCAAACTCAGTAGCTAGAAAACACCAAAATGCCGTCTCACAATGATTAAGAGCCCCTTGGTAGCCTTTTTTTTCGTTATCTTGCAATTGCATCGATAAAAACCTGGCCATCCTCTGATTTGTAGTCCCCTTGCAAGCATAATCGGCTGCTAAGTTTTTTTGAAACTTTTCACGTTTGGTTGAGAACCAGTTTATGCTATTTGGAATCATAAGGGTTTTTCAACAAAAAAAAATAATGCATTAATCTTTTTGTTTATGTGAGATTAGTATTTCGTTAAAGTCTTATAAGGTATATCACAGCCTCCTCTTTCTCTTTTTTTTAGATGAAAAACTCTATTTTTTAAGTAAAAATAAAAATAATCTACTTATTTCTTAAAAAATAAATATCAATAATCAATGGTCAGGATTTATTAATGGATGACATGTGTCATCATCTTAAACCTTCACGTGCCTTAATTAAGGCATGCTCATCACACACCTTCAAAGTTAACGGTAATCTTTTATTTGATCCAACTCGATAACATTAGATCCTCATTTGACAAAATTGAAAGATTAAGTATGAAATTGAGATTTTTCAAAAAATTAAGGTATCGATTTGACCTTTTAATCTTCTTAGAAGCAAAACTGAGTTCTAAGTATTGAAGGCAAACAGAAAATAATAATAATATAACAAAAAGTCATAGACACGTGGCATTTCATGAGAGCTGGGGCACGGATGGGGACATCAAATTGGGCAGAGGATTTTGATTGGGATTGAGAGGGGGAAAATTTTAAGGTCCAAAGACTAAAAGGAAAGGCTATATATCCAATTTAGGCCTAAAACTTTGGCCCGTTGCTCAATTTATGATTAAAACTTTTCACATCAACATTTCAGGACTAAAATTATGCAGGCTTGTCAAATAAGACCTTTTTTGAATGTAAAATGCTGTGTGTGCAGCACGCGCCGTTAAGACTCCTGAAGACCAATTTAGGATTATGTGGCATTTCCACCATGGAATTTCTTATATCAATTAAAAAAAACAAAGAATAATGAAAGGCCACTAATTTCCCATTTTCTTTTGTTTCTGATTTCGATTTTCCCCCTTTTCTGGAAACTTTAAACCCTAAAAAAATTCGATTGAATTTTTAGGCAATTATTCAGTGTTACGGTTTATGGGTTAGTGAATTTGGCTATTTTCTCTGCGAAATTCATTGTTCTCATCAGTTGTTCTAAGTTGAAGGTTCAAATTGTGAAAGCTGCTGGATTTTTCGACCATTGATTCCAAACTTTTGCATTGAGGGGTATTTCGTAGAAATTATCGATTGAAATAGAGGTGAATTTATGGTTTTTTGTCTTCTATTTGGGAGTAGTTTTCAACTGGGTTTGTCAAGCCTTACAAATCCGAGGTTCGTGGTTCCTGTAATTGCAATATTGGTTTGAGAAGAAGGATTTCTTTAGGGAAGCATTGTTTTTGGTTTGGGTAAGGTAAGGACGCAACAATTTCTTTCATATATATATATATATATTGGTTGTTTCTAGTTTATCTCTATTTATTGGTTGTTTGTATGGGCTGTTAAAAGTTAGTAGAAAAATTAAATTGGATTGTTTACGCTTAGGAAGTTAGAAACTTGAATTCTATAATTGTTGGGTGGTCCATCAATGATATAATTATGTCTTTTTCTTCTGTTTTTTTGTTTTTGTGTATGTCTGCCAGATATGTTGCTATTATATTCTGTCGTATTAGTTTAATATGAGCATGTTTTTTTGTTTTTATTACAGTATGGCTGATGACGACTTTGTCTATAAAATTCATTATTTAGGGTCATTTGAGTGGGAGGGTGAGGAGTTAAGGTATGTAGGTGGTGAAGTAGGTGAATTGCCATGTGACATAGACAAGGTTAGTTATTTCGAGTTAAAAGGGATTAGTAGTGAAGATGTTTTTAATAAAGTGAAGGTTATATATTATTCAGTGCCTGGTGAACCCCTAGCTACTGGTCTTAGGGTTATATTTGATGATACGGCAACTAAAGGCATAGTTGAACTGTTGATGAAGTATGGGTTTGTCAATATTTACTTTGAGCATGATGTTGATGATGCTGAAGAAATTCCTTTATCTATTGATGGACCTAGGAGTGATAGAGCTCAAAGTGAGGCTGATATGAATAATGACAGTGGGGGTGAACCTATTAGGAATGTGGATAGGGATTCTGTTAGCAATGAAGATATGGAGTTTGATAAGAATGAAGATAGGGTTCTTAGCAATGAAGATACAGAGTCTGTTAGGAATGAAGATACAGAGCCTATTAGGAATGAAGACACAGAGGCTGTTAGGAATGAAGATATGGAGTCAGTTAGAGTTGAAGAAGTTTTAGTTCATGATATTCCTCAGGATAGGTTAGGTATGAATGATTTTGGTTTAGGGGGTAATGGGTTTGTTAATGTGCCAGTACAAGATGATCTTCATCATTCATATTTTATGCCTTGTGATGAGTTAAGTGGAGATAGTGATGATGAAATAGGTTCTGCTAGGGATAAATTTAAGGCTGCCAAGGATGAAAAGTTGAGGAATGAGAATAGCAATGCAAGTCAGGGTATCCTAGTTAATGTGAAAGCTGTTGGTGTTGGATTGAATAGGACAGAAGAAGCTGCCAATGATGATGATGGTGTTCATAGTGATTACTACGATTCTGATGACTATGGGGAGATAGTTAGTGATGAAGATGAGATGACAGATGATGCTACTAGGAGGAAAAATAGATATCCTTCATATAAAGCAACCATGGGAACCCCTATCATAACTTTAGGTATGCTTTTTGCGAATGCAAAAGAGTTTAGAAAAGCTGTATCATTGCTGTCCATTAGGAGTCGTAGGCATATCTACTGGGCAAAAAACCATTCAAATTATATGAGGGGGAGATGCAAGGCAGAGAATTGCCCATGGTTCATCTATGGGGCTTGGAACAAACAGTTGAAGTCTTTTTAAGTTAGGAAACTGAATAACAACCATGACTGTAACACTGTCTTTGCTAATGGTAGGATGACAGCCTCCATTTTAGCTGAAATGTACAGGGACAAGATTATAGCCAATCCCTGGATTAAGACTTCAGATATCCGTGAAGAGCTAAAAAACAATCAAAGAATTGATGTCAATATGACAATGATTAGGAGGGCTAAGAAGATCATTGGTGATGAAGTGTTGAATAATTATGATGAACATTTCGGCCTTATTAGAGAGTATGGGAATATATTGATGAGCACAAATAAAGGTAGTAGGGTTTTTGTTCAAGTGCATAGAGAGACTCCTACAAGTCCACCTGTGTTTGAAAGATGTTATATCTGTTTTGATGCTTTGAGAGAAGGCTTCAATGATGGGTGTAGGCATTTTTTGGGGTTAGATGGGTGTTGGCTGAAAAGCTTAACTAAAGGAGAGTTGCTTTGTGCCGTTGGTCATGATGGAAACAATCAAATGTTTCCTTTTGCTTGGGCATTGGTGGAAAATGAGCACACAAACTCTTGGAGATGGTTTATTGGACTGCTTAAGGAAGAGATTGGCCATATCAATAATGGACTTGGTTGGACTATTATGACAGACCAACAAAAGGTTAGATGTAATTGTTTATAGGCTTAAGTTTATTACATTATTATTTGATTTTTAAATTTTAGATGTAACTATTTCATTCTGTGACTTGCTGACGAATTTTAAATTTTGTAGGGTTTTGAAAAGGCTGTTGAAGAATTATTGCCTGATGCTGAACATAGATATTGTGCAAGGCATATCTATGTTAATTGGTACAAAAAAGGACATAAGGGTGAGGACATGAAGAAAGAGTTTTGGGGAATTATGAAGGCACCTACAGAGAGACTATTTAACCAGAGGTGGACCAAATTTCATGCATCTTATGAGGAGGCAGCAAAAGATATGAAGAAGGTTTCTGTTGAGAAGTATTGTAAGGCATTCCATAGGACTGACAGCATGGTAGAGTTGGTGGATAACAACTTATGTGAAGCCTTCAATGGCACATTACTTACTTGTAGAAAGATGCCAATTATACATATGTTTGAAGAGATCAGAAGAAACATAATGAAAAGAATAGTGAGAAAGAGAAATGAATGCAGAAATTGGAAAGGAAGCCTTGGTCCACAGATATGGAAAGAGATACAAAAGAGTAGTGATATTGCTAACAACTGTGTAGTTTACTTCAATGGAGGTGGTGGGTATGAGATAGACCACGGGTCAGATAGGTATGTGGTGAATTTAAATGACAAGACTTGCAGTTGTAGGCGATACACTCTCTCAGGAATCCCTTATGCACATGCTATCTGTGCAATAAGGGATCAAAGAGGTAATGTTGAAGAATTTGTTTCAAGTTGGTATCATAAGGATATTTATATGCTTGCATATGGAAATCCAATGCAACCAGTCCCTGGGATGAAAGATTGGACAACTTCTGATGATGCAGACCCAATCCAACCACCAAAATTTGAGAAAGTTCCTGGCAGGCCCAAAACACAAAGAAGGAAAAGTGTTGATGAGCCCACAAAGAAAAAAAAGGAAAGCACTCAACTGTCAAGAAAGGGCACAGTCATGACATGTCAACACTGCCTCCAAGGAGGACATAACGTTAGAGGTTGTCCATTTAAGGGTAGCCAGGTAAATTTCCTTACTTTATCTTTTAGCTTTGTTGGCATTAGGGTTTTTTGTTTGTATATAATAATATAATTTGTTTATGTTCTAATATATCTTTATGTTGTTTTTTTCTCTGGTTATTTTTTCTCCAAGGATGGTTCTCTACCAACAATGGATGAAAGTTCCATAAATCCATCTTCTAGCAATCCACCCCAACCATCTGCAAACTCTGCACCCCCACCTATCACCACCAATGAACCTCAATCATCTAAAACCACTGTACCCAGAAAAGCAAAAAATAAGGCTTCAGCATTTGTTCAAGCAAATCAAGGACCTGAAGGTAGAAGAAAAGAAGCCTCTTCAGCATCTGCATCTGGATCTATTTCTGGGTTTGCTTCTGTCACCATTGAACTTTCAGCTTCAGCTTCACATGATGCCAAAGCCACTGCCACGGTAGGATGTAATTCAAAACAATCTGGTTCAGAATCAGCACAACAAACAAATATGGACAGATCGAAAGGAAAACAGAAACAACAAAAGGAATTTTGCTTTGCAGATAATGATGGAAGGTTGTGTGGCATGGTTAGTGGAAGAACAAGTCCAATGTCTAAGAGTAGAGGTCAAAATTTTCTAACTGGAAGGAGATTTTTCTCACAAGACAGCATTGGAGGAAATAGAAGAGTATGTACCAGAAGTAAGAGCAAGGAAGCAGAAGCTGTTTTAAGCAAGAAAACCCAGAAAAGAAAGATGGAAGGGATTGGCATCTACACAAATGAACAAACAGGGAGACAAATTTATAATGTAAGAATTGTTTGACTTCTTTACTACTGTGTTAAATTTATTGATTTTAGAAAATACTTACAGTAGTTAGGTTCAATTTTAAATAGTTAGGGTTTTTATGGGTTAGTAATTGCATTGTAATGTTCTACTGCTACTTCAGTGCATGTGAGTTAATGAGTGTTAGGTCCATGTGACTAATACTTTGTTTTCTCCTCCTGTCACAGCCTGGAAGGCCAGGTGAGACCGTCCTATCCACTGGGACTTCCCAAAAAAAAGCTAAGAGGAGTGCTGCTACAAGTGATGTTGAGTGTACCCAATGGAGTCAGAAAACAGATGCCAATAGTAACAAAGAGGAAGAAAAAGAAAATTAGACGTGATGGAAGATTCGGATTATGTGAACTTTTGTTATGTTTTTATTTTATTTTTGCTGTTGTAATGGTTTGAAGATGGAACTACTTTTTTTTGGGGTGGAAAAAGGCACTATTATATCCCAGTTAGTCCTGTTAGTGTGGAAACTACAAACACTGTTTTGGTTTATTTCTTTTTGTTATGTATTGGTGCTTTTAAGGACTAACAATGATGTAGTCCATCTGAAATACTTATATGGTTAATGCAATAGATCAAGTATTTATAATCAACTTAAAGTTTTTGCCTTTTTTTTCTTTCAAATCATCATTTATAAAAGATATTACAAAATGATATAAGTTTGCAAGTCTATATATGGAAACATATAATTAAAATTAAAATAAAAGTAACATATGTTCACCATTACATTATACTACATACAAAGTTCACCATTGCATGATTAATTTCCACCTAAGGCAATGCATTAATCCTACAAACCCGATTTGAAGTAGAGTTCAACAAACTAGCCAATACTAGCATAACTACAAAACCAACAAACAAAGTTATGAAACAAATCCAACCCTTGCCATGGCCATGATTAGTTGCTTTGCTACTTTTACCTTCATCCAATTTCTTCTTCAAGGCACAAATCTCATTTCTGAGGTAAAAGTTCTCTTGAATAATTTCTCCTTCAACAACATCAGCTGTATTTTCCTTCAAATGCATAATTTCATTTTTTGCACCTTTCAATTCATGATAAAGGAACTTTTCCCTTTTCATCAACTCAATAATAATTTCTTTAGATCTATCGCAAAATTTTGGATCATGCCAGGCATAAAAATCACAGTGATTGACTGGATACTGACTACATCCATAAAATCTTCTTCCAGAATTATTTTCTGTCCATGAACATCTTCTTGGTGTTTTTCTTTTGCAAAAGCAGTAAACCGAGTCAGCTTCATAATCCCACTTCGGAGGAAAGCTTGAACTAATTAGCTTGTATGAACCAATGCTGGCAGACTTCTTCATTTGACTGACAAAAACAAAAAGAAAACCCATATGTAAAAACCCTAACCTTGAGTTTAATTTGCACAAAATACACATAATGACAGAAACCCCAAACCCATGAAGAATTCACCCTATTTTAATGGCAAATAAGAAAACCCATTCACTAACCTTGACATTGTAGAGGTAGACGATGAACTCATGGTTGATGAGCTGAAACCACAGTAAAATCCCCAATTTTGCTCTTCTAAATGTGTTGAATTTGAATGGAGTGCAAAGAAGAGAGAGATGAGCTGAAACAAGAACATAAACAAGCGAAAGGCAAATAATGAGAATCAATTCCCCTTTTTCGAAATTTTAATTTCATTATTCTTTGGTTTTTTTTATTGATATAAGAAATTCTATGGTGGAAATGCCACATAATCCTAAATTGGCCGTCAGGAGTCTTAACGGCGCGTGCTGCACACGCAGCATTTTACATCCAAAAAAGGTCTTATTTGACAAGCCTGCATAATTTTAGTCCTGAAATGTTGGCCCGAAAAGTTTTAGTCCTAAATTGAGCAACGGGTCAAAGTTTTAGACCTAAATTGGATATATAGCAAAAATATTGAAAAAAACGAATGTAAGAGAGAGAGAGAGAGAGAGAGAGAGAGAGAGAAGGACACAGCTTCTAACATATTTGGTAACTAGTGAAAATAGGATTTTTATGAAGTAAATGACGTGTTATAATAATCACAATAGATAGATTTTTTTTTGATAAGGTGGCTTCTATTTTTTTTTATTTGAAAAGATAATATATATTAATCAAATTAAATAGACAACACACTTAGTTTTGGACTGAGTCCATATGGTTACAAAATAAGTAATTGCGGTTCCTGTTAGTAGTGCTACAGACCCTGGGAAATGTAATTCCCATTTTATCAGCCATAATGGCTGAAGAAATGCAAGTAGGCATAATACAAAAAGAGTTGAAGTTGCTATCCATACTGGTGCTATTTTTTGCAAGGAGATCAGCACATGCATTTCCTTCTCTATGAGTATGTTATAACCTCTGATGTTCAAGTAGTCTATAAGATACCTGTAGTCATCAAGAAAGTTAATCAGTTCATGTTTTTTCCTCAAAACAATCGTTAACAAATTAATGGCCAGCAGACAATCAGTTTCAGCTATAATATTATAGAAATTATTATCGAGAGCTATTCTTAAACCATCACGTATAGCCCACAGTTCAGCACTTAAACTGGTTGTGTAGAGCTATTCTAATTTACCATCAACAAGTCTTTCCATTTATAATAGCAAATGGAAAGGAACCATATTTGTAAACATCGACCCACCATGTAAGAAAAGGCCTTAAATCAAATGGGTTTTAGAATATCGCCCAAAACTACTAAAACTAAAAAGTTCATTTGAATCCAATCATTAAAGGAAAACAATGAGGGAAATAAATAACTTGTAGGCACATGATCGGAGCCAGTAAAAGGGATGGTGAAGCCTGAAACATGGCGAGAAAGTCGGGGATAGTGATAGGAATGGAAAAAAATAGAGATAAATAGGAGAATCCATGAAGAAAGAAAATGGCCAACCCATAACACAACTCAATACATCTTCTTTTAATCTCTTTAGTTTATCTTTTGATTTGTAGTCATTTACTTTTCATGTTGTTTACGTTTCCCCTGTAATTTGTGCTTTAATGCACTTTTCTTCTAGTTTTACTGTAATAATTGTTTAATCTTCAAAACTTCCACTACAACAAAAATGATATTTGGCAACGGTTTACTTGCAACGCTCTTTTAAAACTGTTGTCTAAAGATGTTTTTGCTAACACTTACATAAATCGTTGCCTTAAATTAAACATTATGCAACAATAAGTAAGCAACGGCTCATTAGTGTTGGCTATTGAGAAATTAGGCAACAAGTAAGCAACGCTTGTCAATTATTGTTGCCTAAAATTTCTAGTATTTGCAACGAGTAAAAAGAACGTTGCGGTGTGTTGTATAAAAGTTTAATGTTATGCAACACATAGTAGATGGTTGCTTAATTGGAGAATTTAAAGCAACAATATGGAAGTGTTGCATGGATTTCATACTTAGGCAACACTATAAAAATAAAGTGTTACCCATCTTGAAAGGAAAACCATGACTTGTTGTTTGTAACCTCATTGATCATTTAATAATTTCTTTTGTTTGTTTTTTCTTACACATTTGGATGATAATACATATAAAGATGCCCTTTATATAAGATTCAAAATCTTTACAGAACTTGTATGTAAGGGAAAAGTTATGAAAAATTATGAACCCCATAAAGTATGGCTTAATACTTAAATCAGCCTTCAAACTATATCAAAAAGAATAAATTAGCTCATGAACTTTTATTTAAGATAATTGACCTTTCAAATTATTATTTTCAAACAATTAACTCCTCAAATTTTGTTTAGGGATAATGTAACCTTTAAAAAACAAAAATTTCAAGGGATTAATGTAATCCTTCATTTCAATTAAGAGTTACATTGTTCCAAAGTAATCATTTGAGGGGGTTAATTGTCCCAAAATAATAATTTTGAGAGATTAATTGTCCTAAAATAATAATTTTGAGGGATTAATTATTCCAAAATAATAGTTTGAGGGGTCAATTATCTTAAATAAAAGTTTAGGGACCAATATGTCCAAAGGGTATAATTTAGAGGACAACTTGGGTATTTAACCTATAAAGTATATATAATGTAATCAATAGTTAATAGATATGACATTAATCTAATTTCAATATTTGATTCCCTAGACATTAATAAAATATATTAGTTATTGACCCAAAAAAAAAGAACTTATATAAGTTAAAACAAATCATTCTATTTAAAATTAGAATCAATTAATTCAATATTTTTAATATACCATAATATGTTTTATTACTAATTGAAGTTAAAATTTATTTGTATTTAATCGTAGTTGTACTTGTTAAAAATAATTTTGAAATAAATTAAATTTAAAGTTACATGAATAATTTCATTTTATGCTTTCTTCCCAAAAATATATAATCCAAAATAAAAAAAAAAGGGCTTGAGAGAATTGGCTAGCGGAAGCCTAAACCAAAAAAAAATCCTCTAAGTCTAACTACTAACAAAAAAGGATTATAAGAAAAGACTCCAAAGAGGGAGTTGAAATTTTCCAATTATGTATTGCCGCCTCCACCTTTGAAAAAACTCCAAACGCTAACCCCGCCTCCGTCAAACCCTAACCCCCTTCACCCTTTACCCATTCTTACATCGATAATGGTCTCTACAATTACGAATCTCGTTTTCAGTTTGACCCAAATTTCCATTGTTCAATTTCACTGTCACTTAGGTCACAAGGGGAAGAGGTATCAAAAAGGCGATTTTATTCAAAGTTGTTGTTTCAACCATGGATTTCACCAAAGAGAACAAGACTTCTCCTGATGAAACGGTTTAAGCCTTCAAAGCCTTGGCATCAGGTTCCATTGTTTTCATTAATCAAGATGTTTGAAATTTTTCCTAGTTATTGGAAGTAATTTATTTTGAAGAGATTTCCAGCAATTTTTCTTTTACATTGAACAATTTTTTTTTGATTGGGTATAGTGCGACAGGCTTTTTGTGTGAATCTTTAAACTTTTTGTTTTATTGGGTTCATATAGTACATATTCTTTTTGGAATTAATTGTTTTGTAATAATTATATAAAATTTTAATTGTAGGGTTGTTTAATGTTTCATGATCTTTTTTTTTTTGTGAGAAAATAATTACATTCGTTCTTTGTTTGGGCATTTTCTCCCACAGTGCAAATATCTAATTTTATATTGAAATTTATGTCTTGGGTTTCTTTGATATGTGGAGGTAGAGGTTTAGAAATTCATGTTATCGGTGACCAGACCTTGTAAGAAAAGAAGCGCCATGAACAAAAAGTTTGGAGCAGCAAAACAGCCCACGGGGACTCCATCTATGGCCTGGTCATGCGTAGTCGTCGTCGCTTCACTCCTTGCGGGGGCCTCCATCGTCCACAATATCTACAAGCCTGATCTCGTAACATCACTTCTCTATTGCTAATTTATTTTTCACTTGCCTTCAATTTACGTATGTCTTGGATATCGAACACCCTCTAAATGTTCGACGAAATGTCCCAAACGACATAATCAATGCTTGAAACTTGACATGGCTGATAGTAGTAATCTTTATTAATGTGAATTACAGTACTATAATCCTCTTTCACACCTTCACTTGAACAATTTAACAATTTTCCTTGCAGATTATTTCCTAATAATGGCTTTTGTTGAATTTGGTTTTGCAGACACTACCACCAGTTGAGAATGTGGGAGATGCTAAGAAGAAACAATCAAATAATAATAAAGAATGACCAGTTTTTTCCTTTTGACTATTGTGTCAACTTTTAAGCCAAAGAGTATCTTTCCAAAATGCTTGCTAATTTGATATGGGTTATGAAGATTTTAATCTGTAATAATAATCATGTAGTTTCAACAGTTGGACTATGATTAACTAATATTTTTGTGTTACTTTGTTTTGTTTGACTATTCCATAGGAAGATGTAGATATAATGGCAAATTTCAACCTTAATGCATACAAGTTCTCTCTTTCATGTCAAAGGGCTTTCCTGGTATGTATTCCAGTCGTGGCGCTCAATTGTTTTAGTCTCTCATACAATTTTCATTATTCAAATAAAAATCTTTAGTTTAAATTAATTCTCTCTAATTCTTTTGTAGAGGGGTCTGGAAGAGTAAATTGGAAGGGAGTTGCTTATTACAATAGGCTGATTGACTACTTGGTTGAGAAACAGCTTAAGCCGAAGTTGTGAACATATGTTTTTTATATAGCTTTGTCAAAGTGTGAAAATTTGTTTACGGAATATTGTAGTATATTTGAGTTATTAATGCAATGAAAATATTAAGATATATATGTTAAATCATTTTTGTTTTTATAAGGTGCAATGTAATTGGTGTAATAGTTTGCCGAAGCTATATATATGATAGTTTGGCATATAGATAGCCTAAAATGGTAAATTTCTTTGGACTTACCATTGACTTTTATGAAGAGAATTATTGCATAAATATCAATAATTTATTAATAAAAAATTGTTGCCAAAGTCTAACACTGTTGCATATCCTTGTAAAAAGAGGTTGTTTAAATTTACAAAAAAATGATCGCTTAAAGTTTTAAACCGTTGCATATCTTTGTAAAAAGAAGTTGCATAAATTTTAAAAAATAGTTGCTTAAAGATTAAAAATGTTGCATATACCTTCAGTTAAGTGTTGCTTTAAGAAAAAAACTGTTGCATAAACTTATTTTAAAATTATTGCAAAATATTAAAAAGTGTTACAATAAAAAATAAAAAACGTTGGCTTTTAGTTTTAAAAAATGTTGCATTTTCATAAAAAAACCTGTTGCTTAAGAAGCCAATGACAACACAAGTTTTTTTTGTTGTTTAAAAGAAAAAAAGTGTTGCCCTTGATTTTAGGCAACGGCCGCATATGCAACAGCTGAAAAATCGTTGCGTATTACCTAATGCAACGAATTTCCTAATTTATGTAACAAATTAGTGCCGCTGCATAAAGCCACTTTCGTTGTAGTGTTCATTTCTACTTATGACTATAAAAATTCTTATGATCCACCTGATATACTAGAAGAAACATGGGTGAGAACTTCTTCGTGATGGTACGCCATATGTAAAACCACCAAATAATACTATTTCTGGTCAAAGAAAGAAAAAACTAAATACTACTATTTTCTTTTAAGGGGTGGGGTTGGTTGGAATGATTATTCTTTTAGGTATGATTACTGAATATACTAGTCGATAAATCCGAACAAGGAACTCAGAAGTTCCCATATTTATTCCCTTTGAAAGGACGTTAGCTATGTATAAATTTAAATCGCATTAGAAGGAGCTTATCAACTTACTCGTTGCTCACAAAGCGGAAATCAATGCAAGTATAGATGATGCTGGTATGGTTTTGCAATAGGCAGCAGTTGGTCGCAATGAGAAATCTGTTATGGCTTTATTGGATAATGGTGCTAATTAATGTAAGTAGGATAGGGTTTTTGTTTTGGAATTTTCCTAATTATATTTGATTGATTATTAGTAATTTGGTGCTTTGCAGCCAAATATTGTCTTTGATTTTGTTGAGAGTGTATTATGTTCATCAATCTGAAAGGGTTATCTTAAAAGTGTGAAGGCATTACTTAAGGTATATTTATACTTAACTAGTCACACACTGTCACGTGCGTTGCACGTGATACAATATGTTATTAATAATAACAAAAAATCAAAAATAAATTTTAAAAAATAAAGTACGTTAAAGTGAATAATAATTAAATTATAAATTAATAAACTTCAACTTAAAGTACATAAAATTAAGTAATAATTAAACTATTTTCTTCAATATAATATAGTAGTAATTTAATTATGATGAAAATAAAATTAGTTAATTACTAACATCATTTAATAAATACATAAAGAAATATTTAGTAAAAAATAAATAAAGAGTTTCAATTTAAATTAACAATATTGGTAATTCTAAAATATTTTAAAAAAAGAATATTTTAGGCGATTTAAAAGTATTACATCATTTGTACTTTCATATAGTGCGTTGCACGTGATACAATGTGTTATTAATAATAACAAAAAAATGAAAAAATAATAATAAGTTTAGAAAAATAAACTACATTAAAGTGAATAATAATTAAACCATAGATTAGTAAACTTTAAATTAAACTACATAAAATTGAATAATAAGTAAACTATTTTCTTCAATATAATATAGTAGTAATTTAATTATGATGAAAATAAAATGAGTTAATTACTAACATCATTTAATAAATATATAAAAAATATTTAGTAAAAGATAAATAAAGAATTTTAATTTAAATAAACAATATCAATGGCAATTTTGAAATATTTTTTAAAAAAAGGTATTTTATCTTCAATATAATATAGTAGTAATTTAATTATGATGAAAATAAAATTAGTCAATTACTAATATCATTTAATAAATGTATAAAAAACATTTAGTAAAAGATAAATAAAGAGTTTCAATTTAAATAAACAATATCAATGGTAATTCTGAAATATTTAGAAAATAAAGGGTATTTTAGACGATTTAAAAGTTTTACACTATTCGTACTTTTATATATATTATTAAACTACATAAAATTGAATAATAAGTAAACTATTTTCTTCAATATAATATAGTAGTAATTTAATTATGATGAAAATAAAATGAGTTAATTACTAACATCATTTAATAAATATATAAAAAATATTTAGTAAAAGATAAATAAAGAATTTTAATTTAAATAAACAATATCAATGGCAATTTTGAAATATTTTTTAAAAAAAGGTATTTTATCTTCAATATAATATAGTAGTAATTTAATTATGATGAAAATAAAATTAGTCAATTACTAATATCATTTAATAAATGTATAAAAAACATTTAATAAAAGATAAATAAAGAGTTTCAATTTAAATAAACAATATCAATGGTAATTCTGAAATATTTAGAAAATAAAGGGTATTTTAGACGATTCAAAAGTTTTACACTATTCATACTTTTATATATATTATAAATTATAGATTATAGATTATAGATTATAGATAGATTATATATATATATGTTATTATTTGCTCAATATATCCAACTATATCATTTGTAATTTGTTTTGTTTTTTGTTATCTGTGCAGGCTAGTGCCTATGCAAACGGATATCCAACCGACTGCTACCACCCTTTAATTGAAGCTAGTTCAGTAGAGGTAAAAGTCCCATCCAGAAACACTAGAATTTTTCAAGCCTTGTTAGATTATGAAGCTAATCCAGACGTTACAATGATGGTACCTTGTATCCCCGCACTAACTATTTAAGTATTTAATGTATTATTCTAGGTTTGCATTAAGTCAAAGGCAGGATTGTATTGTTTTAGAATAAGATAAATTGTTTTCTTACATAACTAAATCAATCTAGATAATTTAATACCAAAAGGCTCCCAATTTCATTAAAATAGTGTAGCTATTTTCTTTTGCATTATTAGTTAAGAAAATTCAACTTTTGTCATGTAGGGTGGCGGCCTAGTAATTCAATTTGTAGCAATGTTAGGCAATCGTGGTGCTGTTGAGGCTTTTTATTCATTTGCTTCTGATGTTACATATTTTTTAGTCTGGTCCGTTGACGGAATAATGGCCTATTTACACAATGAGCAAGCAAAGTTGGTTTGTTGAGATTGTTTAGTTCTCTTTACTGTTATATAGATCTTTGGAGAGTGGTAATTTTGTTTTAGATGGAATAATGGCATTTGCTAATTCTATTTTCCATTTGTTTGTAATTATGTTATTGGTAATTAAAAAGGAACACATGCCGAGGGATGATAGGTTCTATCATTTTGTAATAAAAAGGAAGTAGGCTATTGTTGATTGCGATTTTAGTGGTGATAAACATTGGTTCGGAGGTATTTGCTTCTCTATGTTTTATAAAATGTTTATTCTATTATATTTCACTTTGCTTATTATATTTAATTTCCACTATGTTACATGCAATAAAAAGTATCCCAATGATCAAGCTTTATTCCTTTACCGACTCGAATGTAATTTATTTCATAATTTTTTGATATGAGGAATGCTACAGAAGGCAAAATGTGGCATCGAATGTAAGACACTTGTCTTCTAGTATTGAATTAAGGTTTGAAGTCATAGGCTAAAATATTAAATAAGCTCTTGAACTATTAAAAATTGTTTTAAAAGTAAAAGAAGCCCATATTCTTTTATTGTATCTAAATAAACTATTACTCTATGATTTTCTCCCAAATAAGCCTTTTAAGGACAAAAATATGTCATGTGATAGACGTGACTATAACCGTCTTTAAGCTTAAAACCTATTAGCATCTTTCACCTTCATGATGGGTGATATGACTTTTCTAGTGTAGTTGCGTGGGGTCACACTTTATGATTTTGCCTCTTACGGCCTGAGGCTAGTTTATCGCTCTTTAGTTGCCCAAGTAAGCCTCTCACTGGCTAAAATATAAAAACTCTAAGTTAAGGATGGTTAGGGATAGTTATAGGATAAGGAAAATACAAAGATGTCAAGGATACTTTTATGGAGTTGTTGAGGACCCTTTATAGGACCTACAGTGGTGGACAGATGGCTCAATGGGCCTCGGGATGTTAACCTGTAAGAGAGAACACAGTCAAAGGGGGATCGGCCTTTGGCCGATTGATCCCTCTCCGATGGTTAAGTCAGTAGAGATAATGAACAGGAGAGAAGTAGAGTAATTCAGTGTTTGTGTTGTCTTACCATGCATGCTTTGAGATTTACTTTATATAGGTAGCCTGCTGGACTGTACTGAGTAGGCCATTGGTTGATCATGGGTCGGCTAGGTGATTTGGGCTTAGGTCAGTCGGCCCATGGTTGTAAGGATTGGGCCTTGTTGGGTTACATATTGTGCTCAACAAGTGCCCCCCAGGCGGCAAAGCGATTATAAAGTGATCGGTTTGACGGTTGTAAGGGATGTGGTTGAAAGAGCTTGGCCGACAGAATGGAGTATGGCCGGCTTAAGAGCGTTGGTCGACTGAAAGGAAGGTGGGGTACAGCCAGGTGAAGGGGAAGGGTTGGAAGGGTGAGAAATGAGCGGGAAATGGAAGAGACGGGATAAGTGAGTCCCGAGAAAATTTCAAAGGGATTTATGGAGGTGTCGGTTGGGTTTTCGAGGTGCCACGCGTCAAAACAGGGTAAGCAGGCAAGGTGGTATAAATACATTTCTCTCTCCCCATTAATCGTGTTTTGCAAAGATTCTGGGTTTTGAATTTTTTCTGATTTTCTCTGAAGTTGCTCGTCTTCCAGAAGAAGGTCGGTGGTTCATCAGCGGTTTGTCATCGGTTTTTCGGTGGTGAACGACAGACTTCTTGCATTAGTAAGTCTGATTTTGCTTTGTTAAGATAACGAATGGCAAGTAGCGAGGGTAGCATTAGTGAGTCTAGGGAAGATAGTGGTAGGGCGTTCGCCGGGGAGGAGAGCGCCGAGGAGAGTGCGAGCCATTCGGGAAGGATGGTCTCGGGGGAGGAGAGGGTAGCGTTAGGCAGGGGCGGCGGCAGAGGTACTAGAGCGGGTGCAACGAGCAGGCAGCGGAAAGGCAAGGCGCCAGTGGACGAGGATATGCCGACAGATGAAGAGGCGTCGCGGCACCGCACAGTGTACTTGAGCCGTACAATGAGAGCGGAGGACGAGGAGAGGGCCGGAGTGGTGATCGAAGAATGTGGGCTCCGCGCATATAAGGTGGCGACAATAAAGCCGGACCGGCGGCCAGGAGAGGTGACACAAGACGGCAACTGTGCATGTTTTTATGAAGTAGCTTTTAGAGTCGGATTTAGGGTTCCGGCGCCAAGATTTTACAGGGAGGTGCTGCATTATTACGGTATTGCCCCCAGCCAGTTGGTGATTAACTCCTGGCATATAATAGTGTCCTTTGCAGTCGTCTGTAGGTACAAAGGATGGGTACCGACTGTAGGAGTGCTAAGGACACTTTTCAAAGTAAAGTTCCAAGGGGGGTTTTATATATTGTACAGCCGGCGTAAGAAGCAGCGCAACCCATTCCAAGTACCCGATAGTAACAGAGACTGGAAGAAACGTTACTTCGGGGTGTTGAAGCCGGCTGAGGAGGAGTGGGGTTTCTCGGTTGAATGGGTGCGTCTCAGCGAGGAGGTTCTAGAGGCGCTCAATCGAGGCCCAAGTTTGGCGATGAACGAGGTGAAGCAAGCGCTGTATTTTTTTGAAAAGGACCTAAAAATCAACTGCGACGACTGTGCTCACCCGGCGAGGCTAGTCGATTGCGGTCTAAGTCCACCAGGGACTGGAGGGAGAGCCAAAGAGGACTATGGCCCACTCGATGTGGGGATAGAAGTGTTGAGCGTGATCCCTCCAATGGGTGAACCAGATGCCGCCGGTTCATCTATGCCTCCCTCCGTCGTTCCTGTTCTGCCCGCTGCGCCTCAGTCGCCTGAGAGGAGAGTGTCACCGTCGGCACCTGTGGCAAGGTCGCCTGTAGTCGGGGCGTCGAATGACCCTATATCAGGTAGTCATTGGGTCGGGGGGTATTTAGGTTCTTTGAGTCTGGGAGGTGAGAGTGAATTTAACTTAACTGCTTTATCGATAGATCCTGAATTAGCTCTGCCGTACTTAGAAACGCCCTTTGGGAGTTTACTCGGTATTGTAGCTTGAACTAGATCTTTGTAGCTTCGCAGTAGTTACAGATTGATACTTGTCGTTTATTGCAAGTCCTGAAGAGATGCCGGTTGAAGGTGGAGACGGTAGGAGAGGGTTCAGCGCCCGGGACTTCGCGCGCAATAGTAAACGAAAACCCTCTTCTCACAGACAAGGGGGAAAGGGCAAGGGAAAAGCTGACGCCGCTGCATCTCAACCCACTGCGCCCTCCGTCGGCCAACGAGCTGCAACCGTCGGTCCGAGAGCAAGTGGTGTCGTCATCCGAGAGGCGGCTCCAGCGCGAGAACAGGGTGGCTCTGCCGCGGGGCAGAAGAGAGCGGCGTCACCGAACCCGTGGGAAGAGGCTGCCCACAAGCGTGTAGCCGGTGGTAGTGGACAAAGCTCCCATCAAAGCGTCCCCAGCGCCGGTAGGGTTCAAGCGACCGTGGCCTCTAGGGGACTCGGTCAGAGTGCCACGGGCCAAGGAAGGTTAGCCCATCTGGCCAGCCTGGTAGAGCAGGGTAATACTGAAGCCAACACCTCTGGCGCCGGGCTACAGACAGAACTAGGGCCACCCAGTATGTACGGGGGAAGGGTGTGCCCGTTCTTATATGACAACGCGCTGTTCAGGAAGGACAGCGCGCTGACGCAGCTACACGTTGCTACCGCCTACGCGCTGGAGCTAGTAGAGGGCGTCGATCAAGATTACATGCGCGACAAGATGAGCGCCATGGATTGCTTCTTTTCGGCAGTAGCCTTACACGAGAGGGTAAGTAAGCTTAGTAAATTCAAAATATCCATGAATAAATAGTGACGACGCGCGGGTGTTTGCAGAGTCGAATGCTCAATGCCGCCGGTATCTACCACTTGAAGGCCGACAAGGCCAAGGAGAAAACCGCAGAGCAGGTGCAGGCGGCACAGGCGGCAGAGATGGAGAAGGCGAAAGATGAGTTGGCCGTCTCCGAGCTGAAGAGAAAAGAACTCCAAGGGGAGGTGAAGAGGGCCAACGAGGATATGGCAGCTGCTGGTCGTCGCCTGTCAGAGCAAGATGAAGAGCTGAAACGGGTGAAGGCAGAGTTGGAGCGCGTCCAGCAGGAGAAGGACAGTCTTCAGACTCTGGCTGTAGAGAGAGAAAAGGCTCTGAAGGCGGCAGTAGACAAGGAGAAAGCCACGGCCGGCAAACTCAAGGAGCAAGAAGTGAGGCGGCGGCTCTTCAGGTGAGGCTCTTGAGCTCGTTGTGCTTACATTTAGGATTTGACCAAAAGTGTAGGGATTGGTGATAGTAACCATTCTCGGTTTTGTTACATTTGTCGCTTGTAGGCTCGGCTCGACGGGTTGGTGGCTGAGCATCAAGAGCAGATGGAGGAGAAGCTGGGAGAGCTCGAGGGAAGCATGAAGGATTATGGGGAGTTCATCCAGCAATGGGTGATCAAGAAGATTGTGGAGGCGTTTCCCCAAGTGGACACCAGTGGAATCGACTTCACAATTCCCGACGATGAGGATGCTCTCATGGAGGTTCCCCCTGAGGCGAGTGTGGCTGAGGCGGACGTGTCCGCAGCCGTTACTCAAATAGCTGTAGATATGGTTGTAGTGGCAGCTGACCCTGCACTGACGCCTACTCAGGTGGGGCCTCTTCCCTCAGTGACTCCGACAACCGACTCAGAGTCACCAGCCATTGAGGTGCCGGCTGTCGAGCAGATTCAACCGGCTGAGGGGGGTCAGCCGGAGGGGGATGTGGGTAGTTAGGCTATATACATTACGTATGAGCGGTGATATAGCCGTTCAATGCAGAATTGTATAGATACATCTTGATAAATGAAATTCTTTTCTGACGGAATCTAAGGCCATGACAGTTGTAACTTGTTTTAGTTGCTTGTTGATCGTCTGTAATCTGCAATAATCGCCTATAATAGTCGTTGACAGTAGTGTGTAGTCGTTATTATTTGCTTACATAGTCCGTTCACAAGTCAAATTGGTGAGTTGGCAACCGTGTATACTTATATGTCGATTGTAAGAATGTCGATTGTAGAATATTCAACAAGTAGCTTGATAAGTAGCTTGACTCATGTCGCCTGAATGAATGTTGATCATAACAAAAACATTGTAGACTGTAACATTGTAGATTGTAGAGTGTACAACAACATTAGGACTTAGCATGTGGCTCATTCTTGAGTGTAGCTTGGCTTAAAAGTAGAATCTCTTCAGATGTATGGCATTCCAAGCTCGCGGCAGTAGTTTACCGGCCGAGTCTTTAAGTCGATAGGCTCCCTTGCCCAATATTTCAGCAATCACGTACGGGCCTTCCCACTTAGGAAATAATTTCTTATGTTCACTGGCGGGTCGGCTTGCTTCACAGCTTCTAAGAACAAAGTCGCCCACCTGGAATTGTCGAGCGGACACCTTGGAGTTGAAATATTTAACGACTTGCTGGGACCTATTTGCCACCTGTAATTGAGAGTTCAAACGGGTCTCCTCCACAAGGTCCAAGTTCAAACGAAGTTGACTGTCGTTGACGGAGTCGTCGAAAGTAGACACACGGTAGGTGGGGACCCCAATCTCAGCAGGGATGATGGCCTCTGAGCCATACACTAGGTTGAATGGGGTTTCACCTGTAGTAGTGCTGGCTGTGGTCCGAATGGCCCATAGTATCTCAGGTAGTTGTTCGGCCCATTCTCCCTTAGAGTCACCCAACTTCTTTTCTAAGGCTTTTACGATTTTACCGTTCATGGACTCTACCTGCCCATTGGCTTGTGGGTGTGCTACTGAAGCGGCCTGTAGATAAATAGAAAAATTATTGCATAAGGTTCGGACACTGTCGCCTTGTAGCTGTGTGCCATTGTCGGTAACTATAACATGTGGGATGCCAAAACGACAGATGATGCTCTGCCAAATGAACTTTTCAACTGCCCGCTGAGAGATGGAAGAAAGGGGTTCTGCTTCAACCCACTTTGTAAAATAGTCACAAGCGACTATCACAAATTTCCTGCCGGCGGTTGCTAGAGGGAACGGTCCCAATAAGTCGAGTCCCCATTTGGCGAAGGGCCATGTGGAGGGGATTAAATGTAGCTCTTCAGCCGGCTGTCTCGGGACTTTGGCGAATTTTTGACATGTTTCGCATTTCCTTACAAACGACTGAGCATCTTTCCTAAGTGTCGGCCAATAAAACCCCTGTCGGATGACCTTCTGAGCCAGTGTTCTTCCTCCCTCATGATTACCGCATACACCCTCATGAATCTCAAAGAGGATATAGTCGGCTTCCTGTCTGTCGACGCATCGCAGCAAGGGCCAGGAAAAGGATCTTTTGTAGAGCGTGTCATTCAAGATAACATATCGGGCTGCCCGACGTTGTAGAACTGTAGCTTCAGTCCTGGATGTAGGTACTTGGCCTTGAAGGTACCTGAAAATGGGAGTCATCCAGCTATCCTCGTCATTTATCTGATGAGTGATCAATTGGAGTGGATTGGAGGGGCTAGTAGCGTGCTCCAGGATAACCTTGCCGCGGATGGTCGGGCAAGCCGATTCTAGCTTTGAGAGTGCGTCTGCCCGATTGTTCTCTTCTCTTGGGATTTGGTGCAGAGATATGCTGGCGAATTTAGACCACAAGTCTTGTACACTTTTATTGTAGCCGACCAAGTTGGGTTCTCGCACTTCATACTCACCAAGTACTTGCTTTGCTACCAACTGAGAGTCGGTATTCACTTTTACGTCTTGCACACCCATCTTAGCAGCTATACTCAATCCGGCTATCAAAGCCTCGTATTCTGCAGCATTGTTGGACAGTGGAAAGTCAAACGTCAGGCCATATTGATATTCTTCTCCGTCAGGGCCGATTAGAACAAGGCCTGCACCTGCCCCGTCTTTGACCGATGAACCGTCGACAAAAAGGGTCCAGGGCTTTTTGTTGAGAGTAGCTTGACCAGCGGTAGATGAATTAGGATGTGGGATTACAGGCGGTAGGTTAGTAGGCCCACTGAAAGTACATTCCGCGACGAAATCGGCCAGGACCTGTACTTTAATTGCCTTCCGGTGCCCAAACTCAATACCAAATTCGCTCAATTCTACACTCCACTTAACCAAGCGGCCAGATAAATCGACCCTGGTCAGTATCTCTCGGATTGGTTGGTCGGTCAAAACCGTGATTCGATGAGATTGGAAGTACTGACGTAGACGTCGGGCTGCGGTTACCAACGCATAAGCGAGTTTTTCTGGTCGACTGTAATTGCATTCTCCACCCTGCAGAGCGCGACTGACGTAGTAGATAGGAGAGTCAATCTGATCCTTTCTTTTGACCAACACAGCAGCCATTGTTTCATCGGAAGCTGCTACATATAAGAACAAGTCATCGCCTGGCTCTGGTCGACTTAATAATGGTGGAGAGCTCAAATATTGTTTCAGTTGGTCGAAGGAGTGTTGACACTCATCCGTCCAGGAGAACTGATTCTTTGTCGTTTTAGTCCGAAGAACTTTAAAGAAAGGCAAACACTTATCCGCCGACTTCGACACAAAGCGGTTTAACGCTGCAACCCGACCAGTCAAGACTTGTACTTCTCTAACGGTTCTTGGAGGTGACATGTCGACAATAGCTTTAATTTTTTCCGGGTTGGCTTCTATCCCTCGTCGAGAGATCATAAAGCCCAATAATTTACCTGCCTCTACTCCAAAAGTACACTTTGCTGGGTTTAGCTTCATGTTATACTTTCTGAGTGTGTTGAAGGCTTGGTTCAAGTGCTCCAGGTGTCGGTCAAAAGTGATGCTCTTAACCAACATGTCGTCCACATACACCTCTACTGACCTGCCAATTTGCTCTCTAAAGATGCGGTTGACCAGTCTTTGATATGTCGCCCCGGCGTTTTTGAGACCAAATGCCATTACATCATAGCAATATAGGCCATCTTCTGTGATGAAGGCGGTTTTCTCCCGATCCTCCTTGGCCATGGGGATTTGATGGTAGCCTGAAAAGGCGTCCATGAAAGTGAGATACCTGTTGCCGGACGATGAATCCACAAGTCTGTCGATAGATGGGAGTGGGAAACTGTCTTTGGGGCAGGCTTTGTTTAAGTCGATAAAGTCGACACACATCCGCCATTTGCCTGTCGGTTTCTTGACCAGTACCACATTGGCCACCCACTCGGGATAGTTAACCTCTCGGATGAACCTCGCCCTCAGTAGCTTGTCCACCTCTTCTCGTATTGCTGAGAGTCGGTCCGGGGCAAATCGTCGTTTCTTTTGTTTCACCGGCTTTATCTTAGGATCAACATTCAACCGGTGTGAAATAACTGAAGGATGAATACCGGGCATATCAGCCGGTGTCCAGGCGAACACGTCGACATTCTTCTGCAAAAATTTAACTAGTAACGACTGTTCCTGAGCTGTAAGTTTTGAGCCTATTTGTGTCACCTTGGACGGCTCGCCCTCCTTCAGAGGCACACTGATGGTTTCTTCAACCGGCTGCGGCTTGTGCAATGCCTGCTCGTCTCTAGTGTCCAGGACTTCGAGGGATAATTCACCATTATCGACAACTTGATTCACAGATTCCCCTATAAGCATGTTCAATTCCATTGGTTGGGAGTGTTGCCCCCCGGTCGAGCCTTCTGCCAAGGCTGCCAATTCTTCTGTAGCTTCAGCGGCCTTCTTGGCCATGACAAGTGATAGCAGATGGCACTGACGAGCCATGTATTGGTCGGTCTGCATGTAGCCTACGCCACTTGGGGTAGGGAATTTTACCTTGAGGCAATACACGGCGTCCGCCATCCTCGTGTATTTCATCAATGGGCGACCGATTATTGCATTGTAAGCAGAGGGCTGATCCACGACAACAAAGGTGTTCATAACATTCAACACATGTGCACCATCGCCTATACAAATGGGTAGCTTGATCAATCCTTTGACTGGGATTGGGTTATTGCCGAAACCATAAATGGGCTTAGTCGGCTCCAATTGGTCGTCTTTAAATCCCATACTCTTGTAGGCATTGTACAGGATAGCGTCGACGGCACTGCCGCTGTCGACCAAAATTTTGCTAACTTCATAGTTTCCAATGATCGCCTTAACGACGATAGGATCGTTGCCCGAGTCTTGAAACAGCTCGGTTTCATCCCATGAGAATGTGAGAGTCCATCCGTCATCTACCTCTTTCTTTTGGGGAGGGGCCTGCAACCCCAAGTGACATACACTCCGCAGATGAGCTTTTCTTTTAGATTGAGAGTCGGCCCACTCCTGAGTGGCGCCGACAATAGTGTTTATGACCCCATGTACAGCCGGTCGCTTGTGTTCGCGACGCTCGGACCGTTCTGTAGGTTGAATCTCTTTATCTGTTTGTGTAGAGTCTTTCCTGATATAGTTCCGGAGGTACCCCCGTCGAATCATGTCTTCTATACCATTTTTCAAGTCAAAACATTCCTCAGTAGTATGGCCTCTATCATCGTGGAAGGTGCAGTATTTACCTTCGTTTCTCACATTCCGATTGGGTTGCTTCATTCTTCGAGGCCACTGGATTCTGTCGGCCATTTCTCCCCGAGAAATACTGTGCAGGATATCCGCGCGAGTAGCATTGAGTGGGGTATACTCTTCCACTCGGAATGAGACAGGTTGATTCCGTCTGATTTGATCATGCCTGGGAGCCTCAGGTCGAAGGCTCTTTCCATCTTTCTGAGATAAGCCTCTCCCACGCGGCCTGTAACTCCGGTCATCTACATTGGGACGACTGTCATATGTGGGACGAATGTGTTCTCTTCCCTTAATATCCTTGGCCGCCTCTGAGGGTCGTCTGTAGAGCTCATCTGGAACATGTTTGTTTTCCTCCAAGTCTGCGTATTTTTGCGCTCTGTTGAACAAGTCATGAAGTTGCTTCGGTTTGCTATCCGTGAGAGAGTACTTCAAATATTCATGCTTAACCCCTGCAATGAAAGCATCGACTGCGAAGTCAGTAGTCAACCCTTCAATGTCGCCTATTGCCGCCTGGAATCGTTCTATGTAGCTTTTCAGTTGTTCTCCTGTTGCTTGTCGAATTGCCAACAATGAGGCAGCGGTTTTTGTCTTTCTCCTCTGACTGGAGAAGTTGTTCATAAACGCCATACTCAGCTGCATGAAGTTGGTGACTGAGGCCGGCTGTTGCTTGTAGTACCAAGTATGTGCTGCCCCTTCGAGCGTGCAGATAAACGCTCGGCATTTGAGGGCGTCTGAAGCTCCGTATAACCCCATCAGGTTGCTGTATTGTGTAATATGATCCTTGGGATCACCCTTGCCATTGTATCTCAACTTCGGGACCTTGAAGTTAGGTGGCGTTTGCTCTTGGCGAATGCATAATGCGAGCGGATCCTGCTCCTCATTCAGCCATTCCATATGATCCTTTTTTGTGAGACTGTTGATTTCCAGGGCTTTAAGCTTATTTTCAAATTCAGCCTTCAGCCCATCCAACCGGTCCGAGATAGGCTTCCCGGGAGAGGCTGCTCTTCTTTTGGACGGCTGAGAGGGTTCCGAGTTTTGGTTTTCTTCCGATTCCCGCGCTCGCCTTGGTGCTTCTACCGTCGCACTATGGGCAGACTCAGTCGGTGCTTGTCGAGTAGAAGCCTGGGTGCGTCTGACCGAAGATTCTCTTCGTGGTCCTGGCGCTTGACCATGATGTCTGCGCCAGTTTGATCTGGGGGCGGTTTGACTAGTTTCAAGACGTAGTCGTTGATACGACTGCTCCTGATGCAGCTCTTCCTCGTTCGGCCGAGTCGCTTTCAGATCAGCTATCGTCCTTTGTTGCTTTTCCACCAGAGTAGTAAGCTCATCCATACGGGTTTGCATGTGAGCCAAGTAGGACGTTACGTCCATTACTTGTGGCATTGTTTGCCCCCAAGGTGTAGTTGTGTTCAACGCGAACACCAAAGGTATCTGTTGAGATGATGAGGGATCACGTTGGGCAGTTGGAAAGGACAAAGAGGGAATGTTGGTGGCCGGACTCTCAGCGTTGCTTCCTTCCCCTGGGAATATACTGCGTCGAACTGGCATTTGAGGCTGCGTTCTCCTTTGGTTAGTATCCCGAAGCTGGCTACTGTCATTGCTCTCCGGTGAAGCCATGGCCACTGTCGTTCCCACAGACGGCGCCAGATGTTGAGGACCCTTTATAGGACCTACAGTGGTGGACAGATGGCTCAATGGGCCTCGGGATGTTAACCTGTAAGAGAGAACACAGTCAAAGGGGGATCGACCTTTGGCCGATTGATCCCTCTCCGATGGTTAAGTCAGTAGAGATAATGAACAGGAGAGAAGTAGAGTAATTCAGTGTTTGTGTTGTCTTACCATGCATGCTTTGAGATTTGCTTTATGTAGGTAGCCTGCTGGGCTGTACTGAGTAGGCCATTGGTTGATCATGGGTCGACTAGGTGATTTGGGCTTAGGTCAGTCGGCCCATGGTTGTAAGGATTGGGCCTTGTTGGGTTACATATTGTGCTCAACAGGAGTTTTTGGGGAATAGTATTCTTCAATTACTAACATAAGTAAGTTTATAAGATTGTACATACATACATGATTAAGGAGGCAACTCATATATATAAATATTGCCACCTCCTCAATGTATGGTTAATATTGTGCCAAGTGTTGCTACCATACCGAGCCAAGTGTCACTACCCCCTTCCTCCATGGCACCAAGTGGCAAAACCCTAATCATATGCTTCTAGTTTCTAAATAATTTGTACTTTTATGGGTAAGGTTTATCCACATTCTAGAATACTCCATATTAATCCTCATATTTCCATAATGTTCCAAGATCTTCTAGAGTACTCCACGCCATACTATACATCTTTAGATTCTTCTAGAAATTTCTAGAATCCTTCAAAGCCTTCTAGAGATTCGACCTTTTAAAACCTTTCATTATATTCTAGAAACTTTCACAATCTTCTGAAATTTTTTACAAGCTTATAGAATGTTCTAGAATCTTCTAGATCATTTCAGAACTATCTATCTATCTATGGAATTGGTTACTTGAACTAAAGTTGCCCGTACATCGATTAACCCGTACTCTCGAAAAGCCTTGGTTCGTGACATTCTCCATAAACTATTGGGGTGACATCCCCATCCCCTTTTTCTCATGGAAGCATTTGATGTGATCTTCAAATTTCCATAATACCTCGGCTGGTTCCCTAACTTGCTTCACTTTATGGTTGTCCCTTTCATTGGACTAAGTACTCGTGCCTTGGCATATGACTTTTGCGTTTCACCACCCGGTCAGCTAAGATACACTACATTTCCCTCTCATAGGAAGCTTTTACTTCAACCGATGCTCTATGTTACTCGCCTCGGGCAGGATCATCATCATCATCATAATAAGGTTTGAGCACGCTAACATAAAAACCAGGATGTATCTTTGGCTTTGAAGACATGTCAAGCTTGTAGACCACCTTGCTTACTCATTTGATGATCTTGTATGGTCCCTCGTACCGACGCATAAGACCTTGGTGCGATCTTTTATTACGCAACAATAAGTGTAGCTTCACGAGGACCAAGTCTCATTCTTCGAAGTGAAATCTCGCTTCATTTGGTCGGCCCACTTTTTTGCTTGTTTAGATGCCTTCTGTGAACAAGCTCGAGCCAAGTCGACTTGTTCTTGCCACTCTTTGGCAAACTTATAGGCTAATGGGTTTGGCCCTGTGTAACCCGATGCTACCACGTTTAGAGTAAGAAGTTGTTGCCCCGTCACAATTTCAAATGGGCTTTTGTTTGTAGCTCCACTCCTTTGAAGAATTTATGAAAATTGGGTGATGTCCAACACCTTGGGCCAATCCCATTATGTCATGTTCACATAATGTCGAAGATATAACTCCAACATTCCATTGACCCTCTTGGTTTGCTCATCTGTTTGTGGGTGCATACTAGTGGAGAAGTTTAAATCCGAACCCAAGAGTTTGAACGACTCGATCCAAAATCATCCTGTGAAGCAAGAATCTCAATCATTCACAATGTTCCTAGGCACTCGCCAATACTTGACTACATGCTTGAGGAACAATCTAATCGCTTTCTCTGCAGGACACTTCTTGGTAATGGGGATGAAAGTCCTGTACTTAGAGAATCAGTCTACTACCACCATAATGCTACTATACCCATCCAATTTGGGTAGCCCCACAGTGAAGTCCATAGAAACGCTTTCCCATGGACGTTCTGGAATCGGTTCCAAGAGATCTACTGGTGATTGTTGCACCACTTTGTCTTATTGGTACACAAGACATGTCTTCACATAAGTTTCAATATCATCCCGCATGCATGGCCAATAATATCGTTCCTCCACAAGAACAAATGTACGATATACCCCCGGTTAGCCAGCCCATTTTGAGTCATGGTATTCTTGCATGACCTCCTTACGTAGCTTTCCATAAAGTGGCACATACGACTCGTTTCCCTTAGTGTAAATTAAATCCTCCGAGTCTTCCTAACTTAACATAGTCGATGATGGCCGTGGGATCATAGGGTACCCCTCTTTGATTCAGGTTACAAGGTCACTCTTGGGGCGGTTTTAGCTATAACTACATGTTGGACCAAAAATATCAACCTAACAAACTAAAAACCAATTGGCACATCATGTAAGAAGAGGCCTTGAAGTAAATGGGTTTTAGAATATAGCCCAAAACTGCTAAAACCAAAAGGCTCATTGGAATCCAATTAGCAAAGGAAGACAAAGCGGGAAATAATCGTCGGAAACTATAAAAAACTTGTGGGGATGTGATCGGAACGAGTAGAAGGGCAGGATGAAGCCCGTAACATGGTGAGAAAGTTGAGGATAGTAGTAACCTCAACCGCTCTCGTATCCAATAATAATTGAGAGACGAAAGAAGCACAAAATGTTCGAGTATGCCAGTATAATAGTTAAGTGTCAAGACTCGTAAAGATTTACACTTTACACTTTACACGATAATCATGTGTTGCTTGCCAAAAGAAATCCTTAGCACCTCGCAATCATCAAAATATATCTATATATGTTTGGTCGTGGTTGTGTAGAACCAATTAATTGCCTTTTAATTATCCAACTGTATTTGCTTTTATACAGGATTTTTAATACGTCACATTCTGCATGTTTGATTTTGTCAGATTTTTTAATACAAAAGGGAATAAAAAAGGGCGTTAATTTTCTTTGTCAGGGATGGTAGGACGACACAACCGCTGACATAGAAGGACAGCGCCACCTAATAATTTTTTCCAATATATTATTTGGTTGGTCTAAAGTTAATTGTACTTAATGAATGCATTATCCAACATGGCTGGCTGAACAGTGAACATGGAAGCTATATACTTTAATTATTGTGAAATAGACTGACTAATTAAGATATGCTCTCCTAACAATTGTTGTAGACTGCAGTATATTTACGAAGCAGAGCTGTTAATGAAAATCGAACTGTCTGACAAGAGAAAAGAAGAGCTTGAGAAATGAATTCCCCAACTGCTCAATACATCTCGGAATGCTTTGTGAAACCAGAGTATGCGCTCTTCAGAAATGTCAAAGGAACCCTTCTATCTGGGGCCATGGGATCTTGGCATGCTTTCTTTGCATTATATGAAAAGCGGCCTTCTTTTTGCCAAGCCGCCAGGTGATGATGGCCAAGAAGACTTGATCAAGAATCTCTTGGACAGGATCAAGAATTCCCTCTCCTTCACCCTTGTTCATTTCTACCCACTTGCAGGCCGCCTAGCAACAAGAAAAGAGAAAAACCCGCCTTCCTATTATGTCTTGGTTGATTGCAACAGCTCCCCTCGAGCCAAATTAATTCACGCAGCTGTTGACATGACAATATCCGATGTTGTTTCCCCAAATTATGTGCCATTGGTTCGGTCATTTTTCGATCATGACGGAGCTGTGAACCATGATGGTTACACCTTGCCTTTGCTATCCATTCAGGTAACGGAATTGGTAGATGGTGTTTTCATAGGATGTTCCATGAACCATTCTATTGGGGATGGAACCTCCTCTTCTGACATTTCTTAAACACATTGTCCAGGATATTTCAGGCGGAAGGAAGAAACAGACAAATCTCACGCCCACCTGTGCTTAAGAAGTGGTTTCCCGAGGGCACGGTCCACTAATTAACCTACCTTTCACTCATCAGGATGAGGCTGTCAGCAGATTTAATGCACCCCAAGTTTTACAGAGAATATTCCACTTCTCAGCGGAGTCAATTGCAAAACTCAAAGCAAGGGCTAATTCAGAATACAACACCGGTGAAATCTCTGCCTTTCAGTCCTTGTCTGCGCTGGTTTGGAGGTCCATAAGCAGGGCACGAAGTTTTCCACACGACCAGATCGTTATTTGCAATTTGGTTGCGAATAACAGATCAAGATTGGACCCGCCCTTGTCCCCGGATTACTTCGGAAACTCGACCCAGCTTGCTGTGGGAGTGACCACCGCTGGTGAATTGCTTGAACAGAGTCTTGGATGGGCTGCTTGGCAATTGCACCAGGCTGTGGTTAACCTTACCGACATAGCGGTGCGTGGTTATGTTGATAAATGGCTTCATTCACCATTTGTTTACCGGCTTAGCCAGTCTTTTGAAAGACATTCTGTGACAATGGAATGGTCACCGAGATTCAACGTGTATGGAAATGAATTTGGCTTGGGGAAAGCCCTAACGGTTCGCAGCGGATATTTTCACAAGTTTGATGGAAACGTTGACGCATATCCTGGAAGGCAAGGTGGAGGAAGTATAGACTTGGAGGTGTCCCTTCAAGCTTGTTCAATGAGTGCGCTTGAATCCAACGAGGAGTTCATGGTTTTTGATTCTTCCCCCATCTAATCTTTTGATTCGTTTGTAGAACTGTCGCCTGCAGCCAAGTCTCACTCACTACTGTCAGTATTTTTCTCAAGCCTCTTCTACCATTAGTAATAAGAGATTAATTTCGGCTTAATACTCAATTTAGTCTCTGAACTACATAAAAATGATAGATTGGTCCCTAAATTTTTATTTGAAGCATATTCATCCCTTAGCATTTATTTTGAGACAAATTAGTCCATGAATGATCAAATATTTGATGGATTGGAGTAAATTGGTTCATGAATTTTTATTTTGGGACCGATTGATCTTTGAGTTTTCTTTATTTTTTTTTATTAAGAATCTATCTGTCTCAAAATAAACAGGGACCAACTTGTCTCAAATAAAAATTTAATGATCAATTTGTCTTTTATAATATAATTCAAATACTAATTTGGATATTAAGCCGATTAATTTCCTACCATGTTATTTTGATGTATTTTCTGGCAGCTTAGCCAGTACACTGTGTGGCAGTCTTCATCCTGCTCCTTTGGGTAATGAAATAAATTTATTTATCCAAAAAAGTAATAAGAGATTAAAAGCAATGTGATGGATTTGCCAATGAAATCAAAGGGTTGAAATTTGAGTATGTTTCCAATTCAGGTGAGAGGGCTCCATTGACCGTCCATCATGCTAATATCTTTAAAGGATAAGAAATTTACCACATCATACATATGGATTGTCTCAAATCAATTATAATATCTTCATCCAATGGATTGATCCTAACCAAATATTGATCCCATAGGCCATAGCTGATACCTAGGACTCTGTTTCTTCATGATCACAACTTTAATCACAAAAGACTTAAGTAGATTTCTACCAAAAGCTAAGTCAAAGTTAGGCACCATAATCCTCTGCACATTGCACTAATTACTACTACTATATTATAGCAATTAATTACCAATCCTCAAAACTACTATGAAACAGAGTAAGCAAAGCACCGGTCTTTTCATTGAAGTTGTCAAGTAGGCCTTAGCTTCGTTTTAAACGCAATTTACAGAATGCTCCAGCCTGGAATCCACCCTCTTAAACTCGAGCAAATTTCCTTCTAAAAGTTGGCCACTTCTCCTTCACCAACCTATATGTATTAGAGGTGTCAGATGGGTGGGTTGGGCGGGTTACGAGTTCGGGTCAAACAGATCGGGTTAATTTGACCCAAAGAAAATTTCGGGTCATTCGGGTTTCGGGTCATTCGGGTTCGGGTCACACGGGTTTCGGTTCAATCGGGTTTCGGGTCATTCGGGCTCGGGTTTTCGGGTTTGGCCCTCGGGTCATTTGGGTTTCGGGTCATTTAGACTCGGGTTTTTCGGGTTTGACCCTTGGGTCATTCGATTTCAGATTTTTTCAATTTGTTTATCAGGTCATTTTTGTACATTTCATATGAGTTCTATTCAGATTTTCAAGTTAATTAATGGATTATTGATTCATTTCATTTTCATTTGGGTTTCAAATTATTTATTTAAAAAAATAAATTTACAAGTTTCTCTTCAATAATAGATCAAGGTAATCAACTAATCAAGTCAAGCAAGTATTTATTGGCAACATGAGTCTCTCTATGCACATACATTACATTACATAATTTACATTTATATACCATTAAACTTGTAATTTGTAATCTTAATTTTTAAATAACAAACTAGTAAGTTGCTCTTCAATCTTCAATTCTTCATGTTTGTTATTTTCACTCTCTACTTTATATTTCTAATTTAATAGTAAATTTTAATTTTACTAACTTGAATCAAAGTAAGTAATTAAAAAAAGAAAAGAATCATGTGTCTACTTTTTAATACCATTTATACAATATATTATTATTAACATATAAAATGATAAATCAAATTAAATAATTAAATCTATAAATATAAAAGAATTATAACGACTTATGATTTATGGGACATTTGACGTATGACAGGTCACATGTAAATGTAATAAAGATTAAGGAGATTTCTTTAAATATAAACTTTCTATCTCTTATTAAAAGTGTAATATAATAATGGATACATTGAACTATAAGTCTATAACTGCTAGTTTATAAATTATAAGTCAATATTAAAATTTAAAAGTAATAATATTTAATAATATATATTGTATTTATTAATTACTATTTACTATCACTAAAAAAACCAATATAGATAAATGGGCCAAAATTCAATGTGGCCAAGCTTAACCCAATGGACAAACAAGTAAACGGTCCATTTCTTTCTTATTTTTTTTATTAATTACTTTTAAATTTTAATTGCTTCCTTTGTTTGTTACTATTTCCTATTTGAAATAGTCAAATAGGCAATTTCCTTTACTACCGTGTCAGTTCAACCATTAGATTAGGGCGTAAATTGTACTTTTCGTACATATTTTGTCAGATACATTATAGAAAATATCGTCGGATACTCGAATATAAAGAAAAAAAAGAATTCATCCCAATTCATATTTATCAAAACACTACACATTTCTTGTGATCTTAAGGTGTGAATGTTCCATGAATCACAGTCATTCCATCTATTCTCAATCAATCTGCTTCACTAGGAGGGGACTCAGACTTGAACCCAACATCACTTAACAGGTGTCCGATATAAATAACATAATCAACGGTCCCAATAGGTTTTGTGGGTCCCAACTATGTTCCTTAACCTTTTCGAGAGAGAAAAAAAAGGTATATGGTCCGTGTAGCATCTTTGACTCTTTGAGTCTTTGTTTTCTTCCTTCTAGTGGTGGAATTTGGCGGGGGCAGGCAGGGGCCTTGGCCCCTCAAAAAGCTGAAATTTCTTAAAGGCTTATATAATACGGCTTTAGTTTTGGGTCCCCCCCACACTACACAATTACACATGCCTTGATATGGCCCCCCTTTCAATATTTTCCTGCTCCGCCTCTGCTTCCTTCTTTATTTTTTTCTCCCGAGCACCACCATCCCTCACTCTCCGTCTCTCCCTCATCCGACTGGGTTCACTAGCATTGCCCTCTCCCATTCTCCCTCATACAACCGAGTTTTGCTGCCAGCCAAAACTCCTTTCAAAGGCACGACTCCTGTCTTTTGTTGGGACCTTGCAATTATTGTCCTCTATCCTTGCCGCTGCTGCCCTTGATTTCAGGTATAACTTCATTTGGGTTCTTAATTTTCAAGTGTTTTATTTGGGTTCATGATATGGGTTCTTCAATTCTTTGTTTATTTTTTCTAAATTTGGTTTTAAATTATCTTTAACTATTTATTGTTGCACTCTGCACTTCTAAAAAAAAATGAAAACAGAAGAAGATTAAATTGTTGTACTCTGCTCGGCTAAGTCTCTTGATTCAGCCAATCAGGCATTGCTACGTAGGAGAGGAGAGGAGAGGAGAGGAGAGAGTTATTATTAGTTAATTGTATTTACTAGATTGCATGTGGTGTTGTTGCGTAATTCTAACAGAACAGATTTGCAAGTTGTAGAACGCATAAAACTCTATGCGATCTCTGCTCTAAAACTCAAAATTTTTCTCTTTGCAAAATGAAATTTTAGACAAATACCCTTAAAGGGAATATATATATATATATACACACACACACATATTTATGATAATTTCATGCCCGGCAAGGACATGGATATTTAGAAATCATATATAATTTGATTTGCATGTTTTCTTTTCCTCTTTTTTAATTCATTAAATTAATATGATTTCTTGTTAATTTAAGTGTGCTTTCTTTATATTGGCAATAGATTGTAAATTGTAACCATGGACTCGGAATCAATTCATGATGATTGCGGGATTGATAGTCAAACCGTGGAGGGAAATACTCAAAGTGCTTCGAAGGAAGCTAGCACTTCAAAGAAGCCTCGGAGGACTAGCAAGATTTGGAATGACTTTCAACTTTTGGAATCTCCAAGCAAAAAGACTAAAGCCAAATGCAAGCATTGTGGTAAAATTTATGGTGCGGAATCTATCTCGGGTACTTCTAACCTTAAACGCCATTTACAAAAGTGTTCTTTATTTGGCAAGAACAAAGATTCTAGTGATAAAATTTTAGATCAACAAGGTTACCGTGAGTTAGTTGCTAAGGCGATAATAAGACATGGATATGCATTTACATTTGTTGAACATGAAGGAGTTAGGGATGTCCATTCTTTTCTTCATGATAGTGTTGAACATGTTAGTAGGAATACCATTAAAGCCGATTGTTTCAAATTGCATGCCAAAATGAAAGAGCAACTTAAGTCTACTTTGCATCGGCTTCCAGGTAGGATTTGTTTGACAAGTGACTTGTGGACATCATGTACGGATAGAGGTTATCTTTGTCTCACGGCCCATTATGTAAATGAGAATTGGACATTGTGTAGCAAGATTATTAACTTTTGCCATGTCCCACCGCCACACAATGCAAACTTTTTGTGTAGCACTGTTTATAATTTGTTGAGAGATTGGGGTATAGAGAAGAAAATTTTTAGCATTACATTGGATAATGCTAGAAATATGGATAACATGCAAGATTTGTTAAGGAGCAAACTTGTTCAACAAGATTCATTGTTGTTTAATGGTGCATTTTTCCATATCCGTTGTTGTGCACACATCTTAAATCTTATTGTTCAAAATGGTTTGCGTGTTCTTGGTGATTCCTTGATGAAGGTTCGATATTGTATCAAGTATGTAGAAGGTTCAGAATCAAGAATGAATAAGTTTAAAGAATGTGCTAGGCAAGTTAATTTGAATCGATCAATGGGCTTATGGTTAGATGTTGCAACGAGATGGAATTCGACTTACATGATGCTTGATAGATTTCTTTATTATGTGAATGCTTTCAAAATTTTGCCAACGGAAGATCCAAATTTTATGATTTCGAATCTCCCAACGGAAAAAGAATTGTGCAAATTTGAAAGGATTTCTTACTTTTTGAAGCCATTTTATGATATCACTACTTTGTTTAGTGGATCCGATTATCCTACTTCCAATTTGTACTTTGAGAATGTGTGTCGGATTCAAGTTCATTTGTTGAAAGAAATTGAAGATCCAATGAGTTGTTTGCAAGAAACGGCACAGGCAATGAAACAAAAGTTCGACAAGTATTGGAATGAGCTTTGTGTGGTGTTGGCTTTTGCCATCATACTTGATCCACGTTTTAAGTTGAAATATGTCAAATATCAACTTAAAAAGTTTGATATGGATTATGAAAGTAAGGCAAATGATATCCTTGACAAACTTAAGAACCTCTTCAAGGAGTATGAGAGAGTTACAATGGCAAATCAAAGTGGAGTTGTTAGTGGTGATCAAGGTGTAAGACAAGAACTTAGTGATGATCATCTAGTAAGTGTTATTTATATTTTATGTCTATTTCATATATTATTATTCTTAATGTTTTATTATTTATTATTATTTCTTTAATTTACTTTGTATTTAACGTAGTGGTGATCAAGGTTCTAATCGAGGCACGTCTATTGCTAGTTTAAAACTATTTCCAAATCCCCTCTTAGGCCTAGGTTTAGCCTAGGCCTTTGAGAAATTCTTGAAGGGCTTCCTTCGGGATAAAGCACTACAATATCTAGTTTTTTAAAGTTTCATATCTAAAGTCAAGTCTAGGCCGTATGGGCTTTCTTTTATCTTGGTATGTGAAACTTATTTGTTTTTCTGTTGCCTAGATCCTAATGCTATATATATTGCAAATTAATTAAATCTTTGAAGGTTATAGCTTTTTAACTTTTTAAGTTTTTCGTTTAGTCTATAAATCTAAGGAATCTAATTAAAGTTATTCACTGATGCACACCTAAGACAATCATTTTAACAATTTAGAAAAACCACTTTCATCTAATGTCTTAAAAATCAACGAATTTTATGTTTATGTCTAACAACTGCAATATTATAGTCACAGAACAATACTATGGGAATTTACTTGCACTTTCTAGGAGAAAATCTAGACTTTTGTAGATGTCAGTTTACACTTTTTTACTTCTGTTTCTTCCTGTGAGTACTGTTTTGCTTTGAGGGTTCTGTTTTTTACAAATTTATTTTGTTGTTTTAGGCATTTGAAAATGATGACTTCGAGGAAGATTCAATATTAGGGAAATCACAATTGGACCTCTATTTAAGTGAGGTTAGAGTATCAATCCACACAAAGCCATTTGATGTTCTTCGATTTTGGAAGGATTATCAATTTCGCTATCCGGAGCTTGCTACAATGGCAAGAGATATATTGAGCATACCTATCACCACTGTTGCATCTGAATCGGCATTTAGTATTGGTGGTAGAGTCTTGAATAAGTGGAGGAGTTCTCTCTCATGTCAAACTGCCGAAATCTTGGTAACAACACGAAATTGGTTGTGGGGTTACGATGGTAATATATATAGATATATATGTATTCATAATATTAAAGTAATTACATATTTTGTAAACTAATTAATAATAATTATTATTAATCATCAAAATTTCTTGTGAATTGTTAGTTGAGCAAGTTGATATCGACCAAGAGATCGATTTGGATATAGCTTCTCTTTCCATAGGATCGGAAGAAGCTTCAAATATCATAGGTTGATCATTGATGCAAAACGATAATGTAATCGGTACGTGTTTTGATTTTCTTTATATTTTTCTCCATTATGTAAATTTACATTTGTTAAAATAACTTTTTAGTTTTAATTATGTCTCATATGAGTTTATTCTAATTTTATTTTTTTTTCTCTTATGCTTTGTGTTGTAGGCTTTTGCTAGGTAGGGTATATGCTGGTGTAGGCTTTGGTTTGAAATTTGGATGGGCCTTTGCTTTGTTAATTGTTATTAAATATGACAATGTGGATTATGCAAGATTATTATGTAATTCTTATGTTATTTCAATTATGGATTCATTTTGGATGCATATGTAATTTTTAATTATGATTTTAATTATCAATCTATTATTTAACTCTTTAACGTCACATCTTACATTACATGTGTTCTTGTAAGGGTTTTATTTTTTTTTCCTTTTAAGTTTTTTTGTAAGTTACAATTTATTAATCTTGTTGAATTTAACTAATAATGTTAATTATATAAATATAATATATGTAATATATAGCTACAAAAATAAATTTTAAATAGGAAATATGTTTTTAATTTCAATTTAATAAAAATTTAAATTTAATAAGATATTTATTTTTATTTTTTAACAAATTTATTAAATAAATTTGATAATATTTAAGAATGAGAAGGTAAAACATTACTTAAATAGGTTTTCGGGTTATTTCGGGTTAGCCTCTCGGGTTAAACGGGTTACGGGTCAAACAAGTTTCGGGTTAATCGGGTTTCGGGTCAATCGGGTTTCGGGTCAGTCGAGTTTCGGGTCAATCGGGTTTCGGATCGGTCGTGTTCGGGTCGTTTACTTTTTTTGGTCAAATCGGGTTGGGTTAGTTTCGGATTCGGGCGGGTTGGGCGGGTTTCTCGGGTCGGGTCAGCTTTTGACACCTCTAATATGTATCATAGAAAATTCAATGGATTTATGCGTTGGTGTGTTTAATTTATCCTGGAGCCTGGCGGGGCAGCCGTTTATTTATAATTCAAGTTTGCGGCGTGGGCTAGGCTTGGCCTTGATAGCGCCGGCCCATCTCCATAAATTAGTAGTACTAACAAATTTAAAATTCTCAATAAATTAAAATAAAAAAACGAAAGTGATTTTCCCGGATTTCGGACATTTCAGACATCTGCTCCCCATGTTCGAGGCAGGTGGTTCCATTTTTGTCTTTCCTCGTACGTGGGCGGTACCACTTGTAACACTACTCGCCTGGTCTCTCATCCACGTGTCCACGTGCCGAAATCTTTCAGCTCCTTCGGCGAGTACAGTCGAGTTGAACACGACCCTCGGCCCTTACTCCCTCTATATGTGTGGAAAGTACCTGAGATTTTTAGTATTAAACTAATCCTCTGCATTACCATTTTTTGGTACCACGTGACAGAACACAATCTTGTTCCAGTGCCAGCGAAGCAGATAACTGGGATCCAACGGTTGACAGGTCACAGATTATTGGATTTTCAACTAACCAAAGACACGGTAGTTTCTAGCCTAGATTCCGTTTTTGACCAATCGAAATTCTCAGCCCACTCTTTTCCGCCGTCACCATGTTAACGCATCACAGCCAATGATATCCCTCCACGTCATCAAAAGCTCCCATTTTGTACAACCTCCCCAACGAACAAATAAAACCGGGAAAAAATGAAAAAATGAAATATAGATAAGGAGAATGTACACGTGAATACGACACTAACACACACTCGCTTGCAAAAGAAGCTTCGGGGGTACGCTTCGGGGGGATGTTATTTTTTTTTTTTTTTTTAATTCTTCTGAATAAAACCCCTAAACCCCTACCAGTGCAAATTCCCTTCTCTCGTTTTGTTTTTCTTTTTCTTAATCGAATTAGGAAACTCTTCTCTCTAAAAAGGGAAAAACCCTAGAAAAAAAAATCATTCCTTTTCCTGATTCGAAAGAGAAAAATTTTCCAAAAATGTTCAACAATTCAGATTCGATTCTCCCGTTGATAAAAATAGGAGGTGGAGATTCATCCACAGCGAGAGCGAGTTCTTTATGTCATATTCTACCCGGTTTCCGATTTTACCCTTCCGAGGAGCAGCTTTTTAACCACTATCTCACTAGGAAAAACGGCTCCGGCGTCGCGGATCGCGCTGACGTGTACGGCTACGATTTGATCCCGGAGCTTAACTTGTACGATTACCAGCCGTCTGATTTGCCGGAGGGCGCGTGCTTCTTGCACGGGTATCGGGGACGGAAAAGGCACTGGCTCTGCTACACGGAGAGTAAAGGAGGGAGGAGGAGAAGGGCAAAGGGAGGGTTTTGGAGGAAAATAGGGAAAGTTAGGCACGTGCTTGATGATGGAGGAAATGTGTTGTTGGGGACTAGAACTAAATTTGTATTTTATGAGGCTAATTCAGTTAAGGCAGCAGTTAGGACTTCTTGGATCATGTACGAATATGCTCTCCTTCACCATCTCAAGGTAAAATAACTTTAGCCTTTTTCTTGAAAAGGTTTTACTTATGGGTGTAATAATGATATTTTTAGGAATTACTTGCTGTTATTGATAAGTATTTGTTTGGTGGGTAGTGATAAATTGAAACTGACGTATTTTGTATCTATTGCAGATTTAATTGTGTCCTCTCTCCAGTCTCCAACAAAACCATCTTATTTTACTTTGCTTTTAATGCTTCCATCTTTAATGCTTAAAGCCTCCTAGTTGATGCTTATAAATTGACCATGACTCTTTTCGCTGCGAAAAGTATTTTCAGAACTAACTGACCAAAATTTTGGTGGGTTAATTGCCCGTCTGTTTGTATGTAGCTCTGCATGGTCTTCAAAAGGTTGTATTGTTGTTTTTCCAAAATGGTTTATATGATGTGTCGTTCTTGTGAACATAAACTTGGTTTTGTGTTCAGAATAGTATTTGGTTTTTCCAAATGGCCACATGAAAGTTATTAGATTGTTGTTTTTCTTTTGTGAAGTGGGAAAGTTTTATCTGTGTAGATTGGAACATATCGAGTCCTCAATAAAGAAAATTTCTGCCCAAATGTTCTAGTGAATCTTAGTAAGTTCCAACATTTATGTGCATGCTCTTACAAACATATCAGCTTTGTTATAATTAATAATGGTTGTTAGCTTGTATATTAGGCCAATTGCCAAACATGTGAACTTATGTTTAGATTGGTTTCAAGGGTTGGGGTGGGTCTGTTACTTCTACGAAAAGCTGATGTCTGTACAATCTGCAGGCTTCTTTTGTACTATGTAGAGTATTTGTCAAATCTTGTGCGGGAAATAGTATATCGGAGAATATTTTAAGCTCTTCTGCAGAGGAAAGTGTTTCAGCTGTAGGTCACACTGGTATTCAGCACAATGACTTTGTTACACCTGTCGTTCTTGAACCTGAAATCAATGGTGATGACTTCACTAAAGAGCTAGATGATCAGAGAGCAACTAGACCTGTTTCTGTTGCCGGTTTTGAGTTTCCTTCGGGCAGGTCACCAGACCTGCCCAATTATCTGGTAAGATAGTTTGGACATATTTGATATTCATGGAAGTTATATTACTGTCATTTTCATTTTCGTTTTATAGATTTTCACTTTGTGCTACCATACATGGCCTTTGTCGTACTTCTTTTTCTAAGAAAGGATGCATGTAGTTCAAATCCCAATTGCATATCCTATAGCCGCAATCTTTTATAATGCATATACAGATAAGCCCTCAGTCCTCTTCGTTATAATAAATTTGCAAAGTATTTTACGTTGTCAGCATTTTCAAGCTATCTTGCCAACAGAATATGCATGCAGGACTACAGAATAATTGGTGCTTCACAACAAGCTTGTTTTGCTGTTTTTCGTGTCATGTATGAGCATTAGGATGTTATTCCAATGTTTTCTGCTGTCACGTATTACAAACCTGACAAACTCCTGTTTCGCCCATCTATGCTTGTTGGACAACTCTAGTTAAACTTCTAGTCTTCCACTCCCTGAAGTCCTGAACTCCTTAAATGTTAAGCATGCTAAACTTTTATTAGATTATGTGGTCTTTCATCAAATTGAACTAATCTTCCTGTTTTGTGACTGTTCTGCAGGTGGAATCTCAGTTAACTGCCGATGACTTACAGTCAATATTAGAAGAAGATTTCCTAGAGTTGGAAGATCTTAGGTGATAATTATCCATGATACACCCTAAAGTAAATAGGAAAAGTTACCTTATTGGAGGTTTTATTACGCGGAAGTAGTAAGTGAATATTTGTATATTCAAGAACCAAGTAGGAAACTTGAAATCGCAAATCTGTATAGCGAGAAATGTGATGGCTGAATCCATCACCTTGTAAGGTCATTTCTCTTTCCTGTTCTCTTGTAACCCTTTGCACCCATAGCATTTATGAATGTTTTAGTAAATTTATCTTTTGGTTAACCGTGCAGGAAGTTTCCCTTCAGAAGAATCAAATTATAAGGATTTTTTCCTTCAAATGAATCAAATTGTCAGGAAGTTTTGCTTTGGAAGAATCAAACTATAAGGATTTTTTTTTCTTCGAACATATCAGATTATCAGGAAGTTTTGCTTCGGAAGAATCAAATCAAAAGGAACTTTTTCCTTCAAAAGAATCAAATTTTCTGGAAGTTGTCCTTCAACCGAATGGACAAGTCAGTCAAGTTTCATCATAAGGTGCCTCACCTGACTCCCAAGTTCAACTGTTTCTCGGATAATGGGTTGAGAAATTTTTTCCACTCATTTCTCAAATAACTTGCCTTGGCAATGCTTTTCTTCTTCTAGCGTGTTTATCTTAGTTGTGTTTCGGAACTCTATTGATGCAGAGGTGCACAATAACTATGTAAATAATGCAGATTTCCAAGACATATTTATGGCTCCCCCGCGGTGAGGGTGAAGCCTTTCTTTCGTTAGCTCGTTTGTAATTTGCTTTGAACTCACTGCTTTGGTAGTTGAAATAACTTGAATGTTGGTGTTAAATAAAGTAGGATGAAAGTGTTTGAATTGTATGTATGCTTTTGTTCCTTTGTTGCTTCAAAGCTTTAAGAAAGTGTGGTTGCTGTCATCTGAACTTTGATGACAGGGAGGGCTGTCATGTGGTCTTTGGTCGTGGGCTGTTCTGTTTTGTTTGATCTGTATGAAGCTGGCAGACTGGGCATTGATAGTTGGTATTTTGGTAAGGAAAACATGCAGCCCCTTTATTAGCATCTACCATGGATTGTTGGAATTGATCATTTAAATTTTCTTGGCAAGTCGGATAAGGGTGTCTTGTCTTTTTTATACTTTTTTATATTTATAAAATTTTATAATTAAGTTAGTTATAGGTATAATAATAAATTAATAATATAACACGTAAGACTTTTTTCTATTTTAATGAATATTATCAGCATATTGAATCAAAATAATCAATCAAATCCCCAGTTCGTAATTTTGGTAATATGGAATTCTGATTTTTATTCTTAAGTAGAGGAAGTGAGCATTGTTATCCCAACTAAGTGCTCGCCCCTTCCCTTTTGGAATAACCTAGATGTTAAAAAAGTGATTTATCATAAAGAATTTTAGTGCTTGCTGGCGTTGTTTTCCCCTGTTTCAACTTTTCTACCCTTGCCGAAGATAAACCTTGGCCATCTTATTTTATACAGAGGCTGATTTCATCCATCAAAATTATGCTCTGGACCCAACATTTCAACTTCTGGCTGTCTAGCAATGATCTGCCCCCGCCCTTTGGCCTCATCCTCTCAGTTTTTTTATGCTCCGGAATCAAGATACGTGTTCATTTCGCAACAAAAAACGTTTCAGTGCAGAGGGAAGAACCAAATTTTCTTGCAAGTAGTTTCTCTGCTACTTCATTTGCATTTCCTCTATATTTTTCAAACAAATCAAAATCATGTTCTAATTCTGTGGGCACGACCTTGTTGTATGTATATTGTAACTTCATTATCCCCCTTTATTTTCGTTTCTCTACTTTTTTTGTCCTCAAATCAATAGAAAATAGGAAACTGCTCTCTTCCCAGTTCCCACAAGTCCCATTGTGTGGTAATCACAGACATTATCCCTCAACTTTGGATTTAAATTGCATGGCAAAAACTTACCATGTGCATAATCATTATCACAGCATTCAACATCTGCCTCTACAACCACCTTTCTCATTTGTTAACACATGCCTGATGGAGGTGGGTCACTTTGAGAGTCCTTGTGTTCTTTCTTCCAGGCACAAAAGGAAAAAAAAAAGAAACACAAAAACAGGGTCATGAACTGATATAAGTTCATAAGTTTGGCTCTCTTTCAATTAGTAATTGATTTCAATCACTCCTACCACCCACCATCCAGAAACAGATTTTAAAGATAGAGGGAGTTGTATTTGTCTATGGTTAAATCACATAATTGCTAACAACTACACCACTGGCCTTAACAGGCTCAACTTTCCCTTAAAAATTTATGACAAGCCCATCATTCCACCTTGCAAGCATGTCCTCCCTTTAGCAAAAAAGTCAAAATCACCATCACCTCCACTTCTGTTTATTTGATCTTTCCTTTTTGGAATTAGTGCATAATGTCCAAACATTGTTAGTAGTATATTATATGATTAATTCCAAATATACGGAGGATTTGGCGTCATTTTTAGGTAATAAGAGTACTATTAATTTTTCTTTTTTGGGTCCATTTTGTTTTTGTCAAAAGCACAGGCCAGGCCAAGTCTCTAAATATTCCCTTTGGAGATGGGGAATCATCAATGCTTATCTTATGGTATTTGTATATTAAATCAATTTTCAATTGATAGATATTACACATTGTGGTTGTATAAGCAGAACCCAAATGTCCACATGGACAAGATTATTAGGATAAAAAAAAAGGTAAAGCAAAGCAAAGCAAAGCAAAAGCAACCACCTTTGAATGGTTAGATCGGTAAGAGAGAAGAAGAAGAAAAATCAATAAATTTAAAAAAGGGGTTGAAGAAAAACAGAACAAGCTAAGAAATGGGAGGCCCCCCACGATTGAGATATGAACGGCAAGGAGACGAAAAATATTTAAAGGAAGTTTGGGGGCAAGAACCCTGCAAGGATACTCATTGGGGGAAGAGGCCAGAAGGGGGTAAGGGACTTTTGGGGTCCTTGTATTCACACCTCTTTAAAGCAAAGCAATGATATTTCTGTGCATACACTAAAGCATCCTCCATTTGACATATTCCACCTAAAAATATACCGACAGAGAATTCCAAGTTATTGCTCCCTCAAATCTCAAGATAGTGCTGAATTTTAAAACTTTATTTTAAAAAAAAATTTGGGCTATGTGTCCGTCACTTGCCATTGCCAAATTACCCCTACTACATGATTTTTATTTAGTTTTTTATCCTTGACAAACATGTGAGGGAGAAAGAAACAAATGCCATTTATGGGGAATAATTAGTCAAATTTTATATACTCAACAAAGCAATCAAATTTTCTTTGAGATGTTCAGGAAGAAAAAGATGTAAGAAATCTAAGTCATTCAAAAGTGGGGTCGCTATTTTGTACCAAAGCCACGTTTGTGTTTTAACATTTTTTTACATGTCATGTTCATGTATTTGGAAAAAAATGATCGTCTTTAATTAACTTTACAATTTCTTGGGTCACAAAATGAGGTGGCTGGGGCTGGCTGGCTGGCTTGCTTGCTTGGCTCCTCATGAGGTGAGAGGCTAAGGACAGGGAGAGGCATGTGGGAAGGTTAAAGGGAAAGCCGGAAAGGGAAGTGGGGAAGGGCAGGTGCTTGGCGTGAACGAGATGGAAAGAAAACAGAGAGAGGGGTTTAGTGTTTTGTGGTGGGGCTTTGCCTACGGACTCTGCATTGGGAGACGGGTCTTAATTACATAAATATTAATATTAATATTATTACGTTTACATGTAGTAGTATTTACTTAGAGAGGGGAAAAGGGTTTTTGCATAGAGAGAGCATAGAAAGAGAGGAAAAATCTCGCAAGGAAAAAAGAAAGATGGAGACATGAAAGCCATTTGGTAAGCGGCCGAACAGGACACCTCTGCCTAGTTGTTGTTGTTTGTTATTGTTTTAATTGTTTTTGTTATTCAATTCTTTGTTAGGAAACTGCTCTTTATGACCATTACTCTCTTGCTTTCTTTTTTTTCTTTTCTTATCTCTCCCTTTCTCTGTCCGCAGGGTTATTTGGTAAATACAGATTACTGTCCTCTTTTAATCTCTCTCCCTTTCTTTCTTTGTTTCTTGTATATTTGATTTCTCAATTCATTTTATCTTTCAAAGGCCTCTCTCTTCCTCCCATTGCTCAAGTGGGTGGTTTTTTGTTTCTTCTTTCTCTTTCCCCTTTCTCTCTTTCTGTTCTTGAGAAAGGAGAGGAGAATACCTTCAACACAGCCTTTTTTCCTCTGTTTTTCCTGGTCTAATCCTTTTTTTTGCTTGTTAAGATTCTTTTAGATCGATCAAGGTTTTTCCTTTCACCCATTAGGTGAGCTCTTTGGGTTTATTTTCATGTGTATTTTGCCCTAATCGGTGGATGGTCAGATGAGATATAGAGGATATTCTCTCTGGGTTTTATTTTCCCTGATTTTTTTGGTTCCTTGGCGTAAAAGGGTGCTTTTTTTCTTATCAAAGTTTTGATTTTTATGTTTGTGGATCTTCAAAATCTGCATACTTTTCCTGTTTGCGTTTAAAGTGTGTTATGTTTTGCTGTGTTTTCACTGGATGATTTCTTATTGAGGCCGTCTCTCATAATAGCTGATTTGTGGAGAGATTGTGTTCATAGCTGCCTTGTTTGACCTTAGATTCTCTATTGCATTCTGCATCTATTTTTGATTTAGTTTTTTTATGTCTTCGTTTTCTCTTTTGCTATGCTGGTTTTGGGGTGGGTTTGCTGAGGGCCAATTTGCTAGAGAAATAACTACAGCTGGACTGCCTCTTTCTTGTTTATGCCTTCAATTTATTTATTTTTTCTTCTTTTTATGTATTTGCCTTCTGCTCTATATGGCGTGCCGTGGATGCTGCTATCTTATTTATTGCCTAAAGTTAGATTTCTTCTGCTACTGATGCTCATTATTGTTTGGATTCGATTCCCTCAAATCTCTTAAGTTCGCCAGATTTAGTTGCACGGTGCCCTTTTGTGGTTTTATGATTTGCTGACCAAGTTTACTATGAATTAAATCTGGGATTGCCTCTCATTAGGATTGGTTGCTTGACCTTGCTGCTACTGCAGCACATTTAATCGTCTTTGTTGATTCTATGCTGTTCTGGCCGAATCTGTGTCTTTGTTAATTGTTTACATTGTCTAAAGTCTAAAATATAATTTTGGGGTTGAGTGACCGCTTTGCTTAATTATATAGTGCCTTGTTCCCCCCTAATTACTGAATTTGCTATAATTTTTCGTTGCTGTCTTATTTCTGCTTTTCCCATTGTTATCCTCATTTTTATTGTTACACTTAAGATGTAGTTGCCTTTCCTTTGACGTTCTCTGTTTATGTTGATTGTTTATTGTGTGTTGTTTGAATACATGCACCCGAGGGTTCTTATTATTTCGACTCTTACACTGTTGAGATTTCCAATTACAACATTTACTGGGTATTGCTTGCCTTGGGGAATGCTTTGTTTGCAAGAATTGGTTTCTTGATGTCTGAATCTGATAGGTAAAAGCAATGTCAGTGTAAGGCAAAATAAATCCTATTTCAACTACTCTCTTACAAATAGAAATATGAGAATAGATTGAATTGTATTTATATATGTGCTTGTGTATCTGTATACATTAGTACTTTGCCTAGAAGTATTTTCAATATTCTTTACTTTGCCAATTTGTGCCTTACAATATATGTTGTAATATTCTTCAGGAGTTCACCGTACTGAAGTTCATACAAGCCCTAATGCAGGGGCAGAGGGGTACTGTTGGTTCTTTGCCTGAAACTTTCTTTGACCATGGCTCAACATCAAGTAATGCTGCTATTGATCAGCAGGTTTGCTGGAATAATATTCGAAATCCTATAGAAAACCGACTGCCTGATTGTTTGTTGTCGCCTAATGACATGAGCATTTCGTATGTGAACTCTATTGGTCGAGAGGAGCAGGAGCTGGGCAGATGGAGCTTGGGAGAGCCTAGCTCTGGTGGCACACAGAATGAGGTCAGTCATAATGAGCGGAAGACAGACCATGGATGGCCATCTTCTACAAGTGCTTCTGCAAATGCTGGTCCCAGGTTAGAAGAGCGGCAGTATGAACAGAACTCTTTCTTTGTCCAAAGTACCAATTCTGAGACAGTTCCCCAGAGTCTCAACTTAAATGCTGGCTTAGTGAGTCATGGTGATGATAACTGTCAAGTAACAGAAGGATCTAATCCGTATAAGCCTAGTGGATCCGAAAATGAGCGGATTTCACCTAGTGCTGGTCCTGAAGCTTTTCGACTTTCTTCTGGAAGTGGTGTGTATCCTGTGGATGATAATGATAGCAGACCACCTGGTCGCTCATATGAGGGTCGTCGTGCATCCTGCAAAAGAAAGGCTCTGGAAGGAAACGTTGGGCAGTCGTCTTCGAGTGGAAGTTCTAGCTACTTTCATCGTACAGAAAGTAGTGCATGGCATGGAGTTTCTGGTAGCTATAGTGCAGGAAGCAGTATGAACATGCCTGCCTCCTCTGGACAGGCAAACCCTAGACTTGGATTAGATGTAAGAGGATCAGCTTCTGACAGCCTTACTGAACCAATTGTTTTACCAACTTCAGACAACTCACACAGGAATTTTCGGCTTAGAATAAATCCTTCAACTATACAAGAACCTATAGCCCCTCCGATATTTTCTACAGGTAATGTGGCCAGACAGTCTGTTGTTTCATCTTCACAGCAATCATCAAGAGTTCTTCCAACTGATCATTCTGTGGACCTAAGATCGACACCAGTGCTAGATAATGCAAGTCCTCAAAACCCGAATGTTGTAATTCATGTTCCAACTTTGCCGCGAAATGTGCAGCCATTTAGGTGGAATGGAGGTTCTGGTACGAGAACAGGGAGTTCATCAAGTTCGAATGTGTCCGGGGATAGAGATGCTGTACTACGTGAGGCACATCAATCAAGAAACATGGCTAGAAACCTATTAGATCATCCAATGTTTGTTCCTGTGCCTGAGTTGAGAACTGTGGTTAGAAATCCAACAAGTCGAGGTTTAAATGGTGGAAATACAAGTGTTCCTGTAAATGTTGCTTCTACATCTCGTGCTGGCTCAAGCTCTGGTGCGAATGCATCATCTGCTTCTACATGGGTTCCTCATCCCAACCCTAATACACAATACCCAAGGAGATTTTCAGAACTTGTTCGCCGATCATTAATTTCTTCCCTTGGTGCTGAGTCTGGAGGGCAGGGCAATCCATCTTCACTTTCTTCAGGACCTGCTTCTGCAGAAGAGATGCTGCTTTCCTCTGCAGTAGGTAGTCAGGGTCACCATCGTCCATACCCTAGGTCAGTGTCATGGTTGGAGAGACAAGATGCTGGTGTGCTTGGAATTCCCCATTCATTGCGAACTTTAGCCGCTGCCACTGAAGGAAGAAGCAGGCTTGTTGTATCTGAGGTCTGTAATAGAACTTATCATTTCTGATATGATGTTTTCCACCTTTTTCCTTTAATTTCAAACATAACAAGGACTAATCATGATTCCCAGAACATTTGTTACTTGTTCCTTTGCTGCCTATCTAGTTGTTAAGTGTGTTACATAGCTGTTCTAGACGTAGGAGAAACTTCAATCGCCTTGCATGATGGTGCAATGCTAATTGTTGAGAATAACACGCGTACATTGCCTTCTCCCATAATTTTTTGTATGAAAGACAAGTTCTTGGCATTGTTATCCAAAATGGTTGCTCTATTCTATGTATAAGTCATTCACATGTTGCACTGTAGTCTTTATTTAAATCACACAAAAGTAAATTCCCATTTTCCTTTTACCTGCATACAATTTTTTTGGCGACGTTAAGTGTTCTAGCAGAGAATCGGTCAACTGGATCTGACAGTGTGTTCATTTTTTGGGGCAGATTCGCAATGTCTTGGATCTAATGCGTAGGGGCGAGAACTTGCGTTTTGAGGTAAGGTTTTAATATTTAGATGTAATTTGATGCAGTTCTATCTTCACCAACTGAAAGTCTGAAACATGGAATCATGAAAAAATTGCTATCACTTTTTATTGTTCATGTATTTGTTGTTGTGTTCATATGGGTTAGCTATTCTTAATATTTCAGCTGCAATGAACAATGAGTGTCCATATGTAATGTAGGACCTGAGCATCGTTTATGGATAAGAATTTTCTAAGGAAGAAATAAGCGACATTTTCCCTTCTACTTTTTGCTTGTATGGCAGGATGTTATGATCCTTGATCAATCAGTATTTTTTGGGGTAGCTGATATTCATGATCGGCATAGGGATATGCGGCTCGATGTTGATAACATGTCATATGAGGTTGTATCTGTATTCTTGCCAACTATTATCATTTTTGAGTTTGAAAATTATTCTCACAGTAGAATTTGCTGTGTCTGTAATAGGAGTTGTTGGCTCTAGAAGAGCGCATTGGTAATGTAAGCACAGGGTTGAGTGAAGAAACTATATTAAACCGTCTGAAACGGCGAAAGTACTCTAGTGCAGCAGGAAATCAATTAGATGCAGAACCATGTTGCGTTTGTCAGGTAATGATTTTCCTCATGTGTGCTTAGCTTTACTGATTCTATGAACCCTTCAATAATTGTTTATGAATGTGCAGGAAGAATATAATGATGGAGAAGATCTTGGAACACTGGAATGTGGCCACAGCTTCCATGCTGATTGCATTAAACAATGGTTGATGCACAAAAACTTGTGCCCTATTTGTAAAACTACGGGTCTGACTAAATGAGACAACTCTTTGTTTCGGGCAATTGGTTTTGCCTCAGGTCAGAGAAAGGAAGGTCGGCATTGAAAATTTTGTGCGGCTTCTGTAGTTCATCAAAGCCCGATGGCTTCCACTGTGCCATATGTAGACCTTCACAGTTTTCATTCTGAGATAGTTCATGGCACGCTTCTAAATCAGTAGCCAGAGGCATTTTTACTCCCAATTCCGTCAAACAAAGCAAATTTTCCGGGTGGAGGACGCAAATGTCTGAAGCACCGGGAGCAGAAAGCTAGTTTCTACTTTTTTCATTTAATCTTCGCAGTATTAGTTTATGTATGAATCTTCAGCCAATTGGCGACATAGATGATTGAATATTTCTTTACATTTGGATATTCCTTCAATTTTCGTTTCTCTTTATTTTGTTGGGGGGGCCATAATATAAACTGTATTGTTTTATTTTCCCTAATTGCCGCTGTTGCATGGAGCTTGAGAATGATTTTTCGAAGAAATTTCTCCGCAACCATTAATAGGCTGATTCAAGGTTCAACACCTAGGAGTTAACAAGTGTTCTCGTCAAAATTGTCTTTTGTTCCGTAGATACCCCCTATTACAGCTGTTCCCATGATAGCTTCAATCCAATGGGTTCTTTCTTTCTCATAATGTGGCTACTGTCAACGTCTAGCAATAGTAGTCGGACCCGGATATTTTCTAAGAAGTCTACGGCTGCTTCATTTTCGAGCTTGATGAAACGTCCAAGATCATGTCCCGGTCCATTAATCTCTTTGTTCTGGCTGGTCCATTAGTTTCTTGCACAAAATTGAGACAAGGAAAGTTGTCAGATTAGATTGATGGTATGATAGCAACCTTCAACTTGAAAGAGTAATGCTTTGACGTGGAAGAAGGGTGAAAGCAGCCTCCATATTTTACATAAGCTTGCAAACAAGTTTAACCCATACTTTGGTTCAGATGTCGTGTTGGTAACCAGGACTTGTAACCCTCATTTTTCTGCTTAAATTCAAAAGCTGACCTCTGCATAAACATTGAACAAATTACCAAAATCTTAACTCCTCTTTTTTGTCTGACAATTAAGAACTATTACGGCTACATATATAAACATGACAAGGTAAGGTGGAAGGGAAGAATCTTTTTGCCAAACTGTGAAGCAGGAGGAAGAAGAAACAGCAAGGAGCAAATTCAGCATTTTGGGCTTTGGCCTTGGGGTAAGCTGATCCAGTGATCCGTAATCCCATACTTTGATTTGGGAGCAGAGCTTGTTTGTTGTTAACACGCCAGCCGCTAAGGAAAAGTGGCCTCGGGAATTGCAGAAATGGCTAGTCTTTTTAATTAATGCTACTTTCGGGCCGAGCTGACGTTTGGTGGGAGATAAGACAGTGAAGGCTGAAACTTGTCTCTTTGACTTTTCTCTTTTCTCTCTCTATATATCTCTCTCTTTGAATCTTCTTCTCACCTTGTCTTTGAAGTCTCATGGCAAAATCACCTTACTAATTTACTATTATTAAGGTGCATTTTATTGGGACAATGACATATTATTTGTAGATATAAAATTATCATCACATTATGTAATGATGTGATTATTTGGTAACGTGTGCATTTTATATTTGATTGGATAGGTAGGCATCTTAAATTATCATATTTGATTAATATGAGAATATAATATACATGAAATGTTATTTTACTAGTTTATCCTCACTTATATAAAAAACTTTCAAAACTTGTATACTAATTAAATTAATACTTTGTGTTAAATAAATTCAATATCAAAAAGTAAACATTAACAAAATAAAAAAATCAAATAATTAACATTAAAATAATAACTTATTACTCTCTCTGTCCCAGAATATAAGTCCATTTTTTATTTTTTTCGGTCAATCAAATTTATCTTTGGTTACTATTTATGAAAAAATTATATAGAATTAAAATTTCAAAAAATATATTTTGAGAAGTTCATGATTTAAGGTTTACAAATATTTAAAAAAAAAATTTTTACTTTATATTTTTATAGAAAATAATAGTCAAAGATAAAGTTGTTTGACCGAAAAAAGTCAAAAATAGACTTATATTCTAGACAGAGGGAGTAAATAGGATTTGTTATTGACAAGTATATAAAGATACAAAAGAACTAAAATTCTTCCATTAAAACAAACAATTGTTTTTTATTTTGAACATAAATATTGTTTTGGCTTACTAGTATTTTCGATATTTTAATATTAATATAAGGGTAGTAGGGACAAAAAATAAAATGAGTGAGGGCAAAATAGAGAGGTTGGAGCGAAAAAGATAGGACATGTAACAATACTTAAGGAAGGGGTGGTATTCATATTCTTACCCATATTGACACCTCAGTGGTAATCACATGCCCTTTGACATTGTTGTCAGAAAAACCAAACGAGGACATGTAATTTGACATAGTGCACATTCTCACAGGAATGTAAGATAGCCCCAGCCAAACGCCCCATAGAGTTGTTCAAGGATCAGGTTACTTGTTCAAACCCATAAGCTCGTCCGATATTGGAGAGGGTTTAGATAAGATTTTTAATTTTGAAGACCGAATTTGGACAAGATTTAAAAACCTGTTTAATAAACGAACTAAGCTTGGTCATAGGTAAAAAAATTAAGGCCCGATCTCGCCCGAATTACTATTCATTTAATATAAATATATTTTTATATATTTATTTTATTTGTTGATGTGGTATTTTTTTTTATATTTCTTAATATGATATTGATATTTTCAAATATTATTAGTATTTAGATTTTGTTAACTTTGTAAAAATTGTCTTAGATATATATTTTTTAAATGTGTTGATTTATTTTTATTTATATTATAAATTAATATAATTTAATTTTTAAAATTAGTGTACAAAAAAAATTAAAAATAGGCTTTTAGACGGTTCTTGGACTTATATAAATATTTTACGATCGGACTTAAATAAAAGAAGAGGCCCGATTAATCGGGCCAAACTTGGACAAACACGAAAATCTCTTACAAATTTTTGTTTAGACCGACCGACCCGGCCATGGGCACCTCTCTTCTACTACTACTATACATAAACAGCACCGACGTCCCTTGAATGCTCCATATCCATAATATCATTGCCATCCCTCGAGGTGTCAAGTCTTAACACACACGATTATTGAATCTGAATTATTAGTATTTTTTTAAGTAAAAAAAAATTGATATAATTGTCAATATTTTGTCCTTCATTGAACAATAAGAACATTGATTCTCTCAAAAAAACTTTCTTAGATCTTGTCTGAATAGGAATAGCAATAGGAATTTGATCAATTTCATGAGTAAAAACCAACTTGTGTCAAGTGATAGATTTTTCTATGTATGGAAACCGTAATTTTAATAATGCAACAATAGATCTTGTCTTAAAATATTTGGTGGAGCACAAAAATCCAAATTATCAAATTCTTAATAAACATAAAATTAATTTTAATCGTTTAATCTTTCGATATTCGATAATTATATTAGATTCTAATTAATATGAGGCCGAGTTTATGTTAAACCTATAGGAAAACACCTTCCAAGCTAGATTTGTTACCTTTGTTGTAAAATAGAAACTAATAAATCTTGGAAAATGAGGACATTACTACTGTGGTATAATTAAATAATGTAACTCGAAGTGTAAATTATTGTTTGGCAAAAAAAAAGTACATTACTGGAAGTTTTCAAGATTTGGTTGTAAATTCAAAATAAAAGCGGAAAAGGATACCTAAAAGAAAATAGTAGAAATATTGGACCGTTCGTTTAATTAGGGCGGGAGATTAATCAAATTTGATTATGCAACTTTGTCCAAAAAAGAGAGCTTTCATACTCTGTTTAGTGAATGATCTTCAAAAGTTCAGATTACTACTATATTTCTTTTTAAAAAAGCATTCTTTTAAAGCCAACAAAATCTGCACAGAAAAAGAGGAAAAGAAGAAAAGGAAGAAGAACGAAGGAAATAACCAACAACTCGATCAGATAGAAACGTTTCTTCTTTTATGCCTGTGTTTGGATTCTCTTTAGCTTTTTCTCTGGCTCCTGTTCATGGCGGATCTGTACAGAGCGGCTTCGTCTTCGAACCCGGAACCCGAAGAAATCTCCACTTTCCTTAACCAACTCCTTCACAACTCCTCTTCTACGTCATCTTCTTCTTCGTCGTGCATGCAATTCAAGACCAAGTACATTCACTCGTTTCCGTCTCATGGCCCGCAATTCTCGACGCCGGCGGCTAATTCTGGTTCCGGATTGGCAACTCCGGTTGAGGATCGGTACCGGCTAGGCGGACCAGCTGTCCGGGCCGAGTCGGAGCCCCGTGTCAATTTCTCCGATCCTGAGTCATATTTTGGAGCTGATGTTAAAGATAGCGCCGACAATGCGTTATCTTCTGCCGGCGATTTCAGCTACGACAGCGAGGTAAAGAATTCAAATGAATTTTCGTTTAATTTTCAAATATGTTTTCCTTAATTTCTTTATTTTAAAAAGTCGAAAGTTTTAGATTTTTATTTTGGTGAATTGCGAAAGCTTAGATTAAGATTACCTTTCAAATCTAGAAGGTTCCCGAGGCATCGGAGGCGCCGTCCAATCAAGAGCGGCCACGGAGTTCATCGAAGCGTAGCAGAGCAGCCGAAGTTCATAATTTGTCGGAAAAGGTTTGACTTTTTTAACAGTTTAATTTGAAATCTTTAAGAATTTCGATTGATTTTTTTGGTTTTTGTTTGGATGGCAGAGGAGGAGGAGTAGGATTAATGAGAAAATGAAAGCCTTGCAGAATCTAATCCCGAACTCTAACAAGGTAATTAAAAAATGCACAACCAAACAGAGCCTTTTTCTTAATTTATTTCTAATTAATGACTTTTATTGTTTTTGGAGTGATAGACTGACAAGGCTTCGATGCTTGACGAGGCGATCGAGTATCTGAAGCAGCTTCAGCTTCAAGTACAGGTAAGTGTTCTTCTCTTCTGGTTCTAGCACTTCTGTTTTCTGTTTTCTTAGTTTTGTTGTATGACATTGTCTTTTTCAGTTCTCAGAGGTAATTATCACGTGTCATTTCGACCTTTATTAGTCAAAATATTAGGAAATTCCAATAGATCTGACCATGTTATTTAGAGATGGAATTTATAATTAACTGCCTGTTTGGATTTAAGAAATGCGAGGAGTTATCTATGAGTTGCTACTATTTTCATTCTTATCTATTTACGTCCTGAAGTAGGTAATGCTGTATTATGTCCTTAGGCTTAGATCCTTATAACTCCCTCTAACATGAAGAGGATAATAATTCAATAATTGATGTTTGAGTAACAAGTTTTGTGATTTGAACGAGAATTCTGAGAAGAGAGGGGGGAACACCACACAAGGGTTGCTGAGATAACAAGCAAATCAATGCTAAATTAAGTTAAATCAGATAATAAATACTTAACATTCTCTCATTTCTAAGAATTAAGGAACCTTCCTAAAATCAATTTTATCCAAGAAACTTCCTACATTTTTCCTTCCGTTTGGCTCCACACCAATAGATTTGCATCCTCCTATCTTCTCTAGCCTCTTCCATAGGCAAGTTCCTCCTGAGAAGGAGGCAGGAAGGTGCCCCTCTTTCTCCTTCCTCTCTCTTTTGCTCATCGTGGCTTCTGACTTTCCTTTTCTACTACTTCTGTGCCTATTTATCCCATTCTCAGAATTTAAGCTCTCTCCCAATTACTATAAGCAATCTTGCCCAGACTTTGAAAAGATCTTCCAAGATACCATAACTACAAGCAGATCAGCCACCTTCTGGCTCTACTTCCATGACTGCATGGTGGAAGGTCATGATTCCTCTGCCCAGGTCTCTTATAATGTCTTCAACAAGGCTGTAATCGATGCCAACATCAATGTTTTGCTTCTAGGAGATGCTTCAGATTCATTTTGCAGCAGCTTTGGAGCTCTCCTGTCCCAGCATTTCTCCTGTGATGACATGCTTGCCCATACAACCATTAACCTCACCACCAGGGTTGGATGGCCTTTCTACATAGTTGGTTTTGGCCACAAAGATGACCTTCTGCCCCAAGATTCTAGAATTGAAGGAAACATCCCTAGAGTCATGATATGACTAATTCCATCAGGATTTTTGCATCCAGAAAATTTTCTATTCAAGAGATGGTTGCACTTATTGGTTGCCACACTATTGGATATTCACAATGCAAAGAACTTGCTTATGGACTTTATACCTATAGCAATGCCACGCCTAGTGTTCAACATATAACTCTCAACTTTGCTGAACTAAAGAAAATTAGTTTGATTATACTAAGTAGTCTCCAATGTTGGCATTTAATGATGTCATGACACCATTTAAGTTTGATACCATATAATACCAGAATTCACGGAGATGATTGGGGCTATTGGCATCGATGATCTACACTTTTAAACAGTGCCGATCTGATACTATTGAATAACTTTAGGACAAAGCTGTTTGTGCAATTATATTATATCAATCAATCTGCCTTGTTAAATGATTTTGTACATGCAATGGAGGAACTTAGTGTTTATGGGATTAAGATTGGGAGGAAAGGAGAGGTTAGCCGTTATTGTGATGCTTTTAACTCTCTGTGGACTTGGATCCTTTTTCCTCTGGCGATGTTCATGGTTCTGATCAGAGGAGAAATGGATTTCTTTTAGAAAAACTTATGCATTTATCTTAAGTGATGTAAGATAATAAGTTTTATTTGTTGCACATGATGGTGTGGAAGACAATAAAAACTGAGTGAAGATGAAATGGTATAAACTGGATTTGCTTAAAACTGATTTGTTTGATTTCTGTGAGGGTATGCTGCAATACTAACTGAGCAGGAATCGTTAAAAGCTAGTTTGCTTATTGTTGTGACTGCCTTTGCAGATGTTATCAATGAGAAATGGATTGAGTTTATACCCAATGTGCTTACCAGGAGTACTACAGCCTATGCAACTGCCACCCGCAGGAATGGCCTACGATGAGGGAAATGGAATCTTCAGTCCAAATGCAGGAGCAGGCACATTTTCTTCAAATGAAGAAAGCTCGATGAACACTCCTTTTAATCTTTCAAACCCTTGCACCATGTCAAATCAGCCAATCGTTGCTCCTGTACCTAATATGAGTAATTTGGAAGCTTCATTTGGTTTTGAATCATCCACTGAAGCACACTATGTATCTTTCAACCAGTCAACATCTTCCAAGGTAACTTCAGCCTGAGTAAGTAATGAATCTATCAGAAAATTTGTGATTAATGCTAGCCATACATTTTGTAATGTGAAGGAAATCTGTAAGGAAAGCAGATCACAACTGCAATTAGAGATGAATCATGCTGGGACCAACTCTTCATCCGGGGTGTCTTAGCCAAGCCGAAATTCTCAACAAACAGGACGTATAAAACTGGGGCCACCATGTCTAACTCTGCCCCTGTTCACACCATAGAGACAGCAAACGAAATTGAAACCAATGCCTTTTTATACTTGTTCAGGTTATTTATGTTATAAGTTGTAACAGGTTGAAATTATGGCATCGATGCTGCTGGCATCGTTCTCATATATAGAAAAAACCCATGTTCAGGTGCAACTGTGCTTATCTTCCTTATCTTGCATAAAGTGAGAATAATGATAATTTACAAATATATGCTCTCTTTTGTGTTCTATAGGAATGTTAAATTTGTTGCTACGTATCCAGTATCAAGCAAATGTCAATATTCTCTCCCTCCCTGTCCAGCTCCACCCTTACAGAAAGTGTATAACGGAGGCACATTGATTCAAATGAATTGCATGGCTAAGAAGCAATAATCTTCCTGTTGAAAGAGTTGAGTTCGAATCTTCCAACACTCGATATATAAGACTAAATTGTTCTGTATTCTTGTATTGCTATCAGTTTAAAGAAATTGGAGAAAGAAGGCAGTTCCATGGCGTCGATTTGAGGTGGAGGGAGGTGGACCCAGAGTTTCGTAAGGGATGACAATACAAAGAATCTTTGTAGCAAAAGAGGGAGTTAGTTTTGCCGCGTAATGATGATTGGCGTTCAAATAGAAACAAAACATTCAGCTTTACCTGTTGGTTTATTAGCCTTTATTTGGAGAATCTTCAAAAAAAAAAAATAAAGTTTTTGATAAGTTACACTTTGAGACTTGACCAACAATAATCTTTGAACAACCAGAAAAAGGTAACAAAATTTCCTGAAACTGAAACTTTGGCGTTTTAAAAATGATGAATGAGAGAAGGATACAACAAAGAAAATAAAAAGATTAGCTGGGTTGGGTGTTTTATCAGTTTTATCTGCAGTTTCTGCACTTTAAACTGATACAGTGATATCATTATTTACTTGAACAATCTTAACAGCTGAACCTTTATTTTTTTTTTGAGAGATTAATAACAGCTGAACTTAAAGAAACACAGATGGAAAGCAGGAATTGGAACTTTTAATCATGGCTTGTCTTGTTTAGTTGGTGCTGTTTGACGCGTCTGGGTTTCTGATATCTTTGCTGGCCAAGAGGTTCTTCACTAGCCCCAGCTTTGCTCAGATTTACACATCTGCCATTCCCTTCCTGTTCCGGTGAAACATGCAAGAAAATCATAGAAGGTCATTTTTGTAAATAAAGGGACAAAGAGGGTGACAATGGTAGAAGTCTGCAATACCCGGGTCCCATTGAGTAATCTTTTTAGTGAACACAAAAACAAAGAGCTTTAGCTTACGTTTTTGTTTGGACGCCAAATAACGGCATTGTCTCATGATTGTATTTTGGTCTTATTCTTACAAGCCCCCTTCATCACCTTCTTCACAATTCCTTTACACTTTTGCCACCTTTCTTTTCACCTTTAACAAACCTCCTTATAACTTTCTCTCCATGTTGTAAATGTATCTCTGCAAGGAAAAAAAACTTACATGACAAACCCTTTTTGAGGTTCTTTTGAGTTCTTTTCCTTGTTGATTGATTATAAGAAGTAAGCTCTAACTATAGCCCGAATTAATTATAGACATGGAGATGGAAACAGCAGCGGCCGTGGCGCCAGTGAGTCAGAAGAGAAGTAGAAAGGGAGGCCTGAAAAATGGAAAGGCACCTAAGAGTTGTGGAGACGGTGGGGATCAATCGGAGCATGAGATGCATATATGGACTGAAAGAGAAAGGAGGAAGAAGATGAGGAACATGTTTTCTAATCTTCATGCTTTGCTTCCTCAACTCCCTGCGAAGGTAATTATAAGATTGGGAAAATTATGGCCTGAGGGATATGGAAAGGAGGAGAATTACTAAGCTTTCCATGACTTTCATTTCTTAGTCAACTTTCATCATTTGCATGAACGTTAACTCTCCAAGGAAAAAAAAAAAGGAATTTTGGTTTTTTGTAGTCTTTTGGGTGAACTAATGTTATTATTATTACATAAATTGCATGACAGGAATTTTCAAGGAAAATTTGGTTCGTCAGAAAATTCTTTATGTTCAACTTTTGATTACTTAGGGTTTTTCCAGAAGAAAATGTGATCACATTTCTTTTCAATTTTCCATAAACTTAAATGTTAGTCACACATTTCAGTACATTTTGGATTCCTTCTGTGACAATAATAATGTGGCTAAAGAAAAAAAGGTTAGAGCAACGAGGCCCTTCAGGCTATACCCTATATATACGGTGCAAGCTTGGGCAGAAAACAGCTTTGTGTCTTTCACTGTTGCATTAGTATACTTTTATATTTAGTTTCCTTATTCTGTGCGTGGCTATAAATTAGTACTTTCTAGATTAGATGTTAATTCTTTGGTCATATAGACCCATCAATTAATAAATATAAATATAATAAATCAATCTCAAAATTGTGTTTGGTAAATCAAATCAGACTCACTCTCTTGTATATAGATTCACCAGCTAGACTAGTAGTAGTCTATAAGTTTTCTATAGAATATCAAATCATCTGCTTGTCGATTCTCAATACATAGAACAGGACTCGTGTCTTGCATGTGGAATGCAGGCGGCCATTTTATGACATGATCTGATGTCTTTACTTCAAGAAAATTTGAAGTCTCTATGTTCTCATCCGAGAGATGATTGTTCTTGTATGGTCATAAGGATCTTGCATTTCTCTGATTGCTTTGGAATTGATCTAGTTTAATCTTTTAATCTTGTACAGGCAGACAAGTCTACCATTGTTGATGAAGCAGTAACATACATCAAAAGCCTGCAACAGACTCTCCAAACGCTTCAAAAACAAAAGCTTGAGAAACTCAGGAGTGCAACCATGATTGATTATGACCAATCATCCATAATCACATCGCAGGTGCAAGCTCCTGAATCAAGGGAAGCGTTCTTGGTAGATTTGCAGGGTCGACCATTAAATAACTATCCACTGAGTACCACAGATCACGTATCTCAAACATTTGCTGCCCCAGTTTCTCCAGCCTGCTTTCAGACATGGTTTTCCCCCAATGTTGTCATTAATATGTCTGGTGATGATGCCCAAATCAGTGTCTGTTCACCGAGGAAGCCAGGGATTCTGTCCACCATCTTGTACATTCTAGAAAAACATCAGTTGGAAGTGGTTTCTGCTCACATTTCTTCGGACCAATACCGTAGCATGTACATGATCCACGTCCATGTAAGTATACTCTTTAGAAACTTGGTCTCTTAAAATTAGATGATTATTCTCCACCTGTAGTGTATAGATATAGAAGAATACTGAATTCAATAGGAGTGGAACCTCTAACAGAATATATGCCTGTAATTAGTTTCCATGACTAATCCGTATGCTCTTCCATTAGGCTATAATTGGTCGTCAAAAGCTTGACATAGAACCATGGTCCATGCATCCCTGACACAGTGAGTAATGATACAGAAAAGTAGGCTAAAATGGGTTTCTTTCTTTCCAAATCTTTAAATTTTAGAAGACATTACCATTGAAACTCGAAATGCCATAAATATAAACAGTCGGTAAAACCGTGCAAGATTGAATAGTAGTAGTACTTTAAGATTCAATATTGGAGAACACACTTCAGCTGCTCTTCAAGACAATGTATTAATTGATATGTTTCTATACTTTAAGAATCATGTTTGCCAAATATTTAACTCCTTTCTCTGACAATGTGGGGTTCTATTTTAACCCTTTGATTAGGGTGGTGGAGCGTCTGACCAATTTTCAGAAGCACTGTCGGTGGAGGAGACATTTAAACTGGCTGCAGGAGAGATGAACTTATGGCTCTTGTCATGTTAAATATACTAGTATAATAGTATAAAATCAACACAAAGTTTGGTCAGGATACTTTGCCATTGTAGTACAAACTACAAAGGTGGTTCTGTTAAATTACTGAGGGATACCCCACAGCCTTGAATATGGTCAATTGATCTTCCAAGTTAGCTTTGGCGACAGGAAATTTTCTGTTTCCGTGTGAGGCAAACCAATTGCTATCTGGGGACAAATCGTTTTCAAGCAATAATTGGAAGAAAGTCCAAACTGAAATTTTGATGATGTAAATTAAATGTGAAGAAAGACAAAAATGGTATATATACAGAGACCAGAGTTCAGTTTATCAGTACTATTTTATCGCCTCAATGTTGGTTTTTTACCCATTTCTTTCTGCTGATTGATTTCTTACGAAGCTGCCAATAATTTTTCCCACTCAAATAGAAATCTAAAGTAAATTCCAGGTTGAGGGACTGTGATCTCCGAAATGGATTTTTACTGCAAATAGAAAAAGGGCAATTGAAGCTTGGCCTCAAAGTCTAGGAACATTAACATTGCTGAAGCCGCATGATCATGACGAACTGATCTCTTGCATTGCTACTTATCTTTCCCCTTTTGCAATCTCATGATCAACATCATCATAATAACGTGGCCGAAACAAATGAATAAGAATCATTGAATTTCTTCTTTTTCTGATCTTTTTACTTACTGTTGCTGCACAATAATGCAACAATGATGCCTAAAATCCATATATGAGGGGTTCCTGTGTATGTTCGAAGAAAACATGTCTAGTTCATCACAAGGATGAAGGAACAAAGAAAGCAATAGCCAATAGCATAATTAAAAAGCTAACATTCTTGGCTTTGCTTTGCATTGACTACCATACCTAACAATCAAGGCATTCAAATCATGAGCATGACCCCCAAAACCATACTTTTTTAACCAGTTTGAAGCTGATGTGAACATCACCAGAGAAAAATTTCGCTGTCAAAAAGTGGGCAATCTTGGCGGACCATTTGATCAACCTTTCGCCTGCAACATTTATGTAGCCTTTGTGGCTTTTGTATACCAAAGAGAAAATTAAGGATTACCTAAAGGATGCATATATGAGCTAAAGGAATTGTGACTCCACCATGTGATCAAATCCATCGAACTTTCAACATCTCAAAAAGGAGATCGCTTTCGCTTTAAAACTATTGACAGTGAAGTTGGCAAACATTCATTCAGAACATAAGGAGATGAGACAAACAGGTAACTTCAATCTTTGCAGAAACATTTGCCATTGCATTAGCCAAAACGTAAGACAAAAGTTTCATTTTGTCTTATGTTCTTGTTCTTGTTCTTGTAAGTAAGAGTATTGTAAAATGCAAACGTTTTATTATATGGAGTATTTTTGTCAATTAACAATTTCTTGAAAAAATTGACAGATGGAGCCACTGCACCACGTGTCAACATATTGTAGATGGTCGATGGGCTGGCATGAGCGACCCATTTCAAGGCCGTGGACCCAAAACTTAACCCAACCTGATGTTAACCCGATTTGCATGCATGCCATGTATGATGTGCACGAAAATTGACAAAAATAAAATAAGATTAAAGTATTTAATTATTCCGTAAGTCAAGAAAAACAAAACTATAATACATTAATACTACAATCTTAGTCTTAGTTTTATTTTTGGCACGGAAAAGAGTAAAAAAAAAATGCAATAAAGAATGAGAACAATTCCAGTGAGAAAGTTTAAATACCTGACCTCAAGACAAGTAGACAACCATCGAGAATCTTTTACTGTACTATTTAGATACTAGCATAATTAAAAAGAGTAATCAGCAGGTCCACAAACCAAAGTCAAAGAAGCTCACCTATACTCACCTTCCTTCCTGCATACAACCAAAAATATTTAATGACTAACCTAAGCCACATATATCGATAGTAGGTTTTCTTCGGATCTAACATCGGTAATTAGTGTGTATTTTAAGTTATATAGGATTACACATATTAATAAAATTGTCATAATTTTATTAAATATTGTATTCTATCTCTAAAAAAACCTAAGCCATATATTAAACGAAACAATTCTCCTCTTCCCATGTCTCCCTTTTTATGTAATCCTTCTTCCCTCTTTAATTATTCTGCTCACATGAATGACCCCAAAGAAGCAATCGCCACCAACCCCAATAAACGCCAAAGTCATTGTCCCAAATCTCCCTTCATCATATGCACCTAAAAAATAAGCAAAATTATTCATTAGTATCTCAGTAAATAACTCTCTTAATCCAAGATTGGGCAATGATGATTAAAGATTAATGCAAGCACTCGTATTATATATACTAATACTACTATATATGTCTAATAAATTTTTCATTATTTGTAAATAGACCTAACTAATTTATAATAGAATCATGTTGGTGTCAAAATGGGAAGAAATTTTCGTCAAAATCTATTTTTTTTTATGATGAGTTTTTCTGTATGATTCCTTTGAAGCTATCTAATTTAATATGATTCTTTATGAATTGATCTTAATTATTTTTTATTCTAAAATCATATCATTATAATTTTTAAAAAAATGAAACTTACTATATAAATAAAATAGATATGAGATTAAATTTTTGTGATACTCATTAAAATTAAATAAATAAAAAAAGACACGACACAAAATAAATTTTAAACAGAATAATTTTTGACGAATGAAAAAGTATTTTTCTTTATTGATTCACAAAATTCAAATTCATAATGTTACCCAATAAGTCGATATCATGATCCACTCACTATAATGAGTAGACTATGGATATGAAAATAAAATTGACTACAAAAGTTTTTCCACTATGATAATTGCCCGAGAAATATTGGGATTAGACCATTAAATTAGCCACTAAATACACAGAAAAACCTTGACCTTGAATGGGGTTTTTGCCGGCTGTTGTTTCACTTATTATATATAATTCTAGAAATCCCATCATGCCAGCTGCGGCTCTCTTTTTCTTTCACTCGATTCTAAAATTCCACTCTACTGTCCTTACTGTTTCCACTGCTCTCTCTCTCTCTCTCTCTTTTTAATGACCTCATATATCATCATTCCTAGAACAGTTCCACTTCTCCCTCACATTCCTCTCCTGCCTCTTCTTCATTTCTTGACAAAATTAATTACCTGAATTTGACCCTTTTTCTCTAAACACAAAAAGAAACAAAATATCAAGTAACTAGAAAGGAGGAGAAGAAGAAGAGCCAGCAGAAATAATGTCTGATTATTCGTTCTTGAACGATCAGCTCTCCAAACGCACCTCGATTTTCGGTTTGCGTTTGTGGGTTGTTCTTGGAATCTGCGTTGGAGCTGCTATTGTCATTGTTCTTTTCCTTATCTCCCTTTGGTTCACTTCTAAACGCCAAAACAAAGCCACCGGCGGCGGCAGCAACAACGTTAAACCTGCTCATAACTCCACTATCATCCCCAGCGTTTCTAAAGAGATTCAGGAAATCAGGGTCGATCCATCTCGTCATTCTAACACGGAATTTAAGCCCCACCAAGCTTCAAACCCGGACCCACTTCCAGAGTCCGAGCCTGTCTTGGTTCTTCACTCAGAAGAAGAAAGCAGCCCTGTTTCTGCACACAACAGAATTCACATTGAGATAGGGAAGGATCATCGAATTTCGTATCCGGAGCGTGGAACCGGGTCGGGTCATGGGTCGGGAGAAGCCCGGTCTGGTGATCAGTCGATGGCAATTATGGCGGTTCCGGAAGTTTCCCACTTGGGATGGGGTCACTGGTATACTTTGAGAGAGCTTGAGGAGTCCACTAATGGATTTGCTGCTGAGAATGTGATTGGTGAAGGGGGTTATGGAATTGTTTACCGTGGCCTGTTGGAAGATAATACGAAGGTTGCTGTCAAGAATCTGCTAAACAACAGGTAAAAACGCTAATCCTTTTTGTCAAATGTGAGGTTTTTTGGGCCTTTTATATGCATTTGTAGCATGACTGAGAAAGGAGAGGAAACAGTGTTGCATGGAGTTTTATGGTCGGTAGCGCAGCAAATTGATCTTTTTGTTGGGTTGTTCTTGTGTTTCTTTAGAGGTCAAGCTGAAAAGGAGTTTAAGGTTGAAGTGGAAGCAATTGGCCGCGTTCGGCATAAGAATTTGGTGAGGTTACTTGGTTATTGTGCGGAAGGAGCTCATAGGTACTTGCTAACTGACACTCTTCTATTAGATGCTTCCAACTTTCATGAATTACACAATTTCAGCAGCATGCATGGATTTTCTAATATATTGTATTGTTTGTTGCAGGATGCTTGTTTATGAGTATGTTGACAATGGGAATTTAGAACAATGGCTTCATGGAGATGTTGGGCCTTGCAGCCCTCTTACATGGGAGATCCGTATGAATATAGTCCTTGGAACTGCAAAAGGGTAAACTTTTAATTGATTGAAAATAGTAACAGAGCTTGAATTCTCATTGGTTTTCTTGCTGACAATGTCATTGTCTATAACAACTGAAATTTGATTTAGGTTGACATATCTGCATGAAGGACTCGAGCCTAAGGTTGTTCATCGTGATATTAAGTCAAGCAACATCTTGCTTGACAAGCAGTGGAATTCGAAAGTATCTGACTTTGGCCTAGCAAAGCTCTTGGGCTCGGAGAGGAGTTATGTGACTACTCGTGTGATGGGAACATTTGGGTTAGTTTAACTTCTCTTTGTGAAGTTATCTGATGTTTTGAAATGGCCATGGCTGATCGGTTAGTACTTGCCTCTGTTTTCTAGATATGTGGCTCCGGAATATGCTAGCACTGGCATGTTAAATGAGAGAAGTGATGTATACAGCTTTGGGATTCTTCTAATGGAAATAATTTCAGGAAGAAATCCAGTGGATTATAGCCGGCCTCAGGGAGAGGTTTGTAGGCATTAACTAAGTTGATTGATAATGTTATAACTTATAATAAATCCTACATGGATTTTCTTGGTCCTTTTTCTTTTCAATGAGTACAAGTTATTTCATCTTTCAGGTAAATCTGGTCGAGTGGCTTAAAACAATGGTTACAAACCGGAATGCGGAGGGTGTTCTGGATCCAAGGTTACCAGAAAAGCCCTCTGCAAGAGCACTGAAGCGAGCCCTTTTAGTCGCATTACGCTGTGTGGACCCAAATGCTCAGAAAAGGCCAAAGATGGGGCATGTGATTCATATGCTTGAAGCTGATGAGTTCCCGTTTAGAGATGTAAGTTGAAATTGATTACTGATGCTTTGTCCTGTGATAGTAACAGCATTATCTCCAGAATGGATGTTCTTACTTTAATCTCTTGACATTGTACCGACTTTTGAGTTTTAACCATGTATTTCCCCATGCTTTTGGTTTCTATATGAAGAAAGGCCAGCATTTCCTAGACAAAATAATTTTAATGTCTTTGGTTAGCAAAAATGTACATTTATCATGTATACTCTATGACGTTATAGTTATTCTCGATGAAAATTAAGACAAGATTAGTGGCTTTTTTTTTCCCCCTTTTGGACAATGATTAACAACTTCCTAGCATGCTTGAGTTTGATTGAGAAATGAAGCATATTTTACTAGGAAATAAATTAACCATGTTCCTGTAGAATCTATGTAGGATCTATTGGATGATATGGTTCAACTGTGTTAAAATAACACTTTTGCAAAATCATATTACTTGAACATAAACTATGCCTCAATATTTGATGTTATCCTGCACATGTATGTTTCATCTGGGGTTTTTCTTTGGCATATAAATTACAGGACCGCAGAGCTGGACGGGATAACATGAGCTCAATACGAGATGGTGTAAAGGATAGAATTACAGACAAACGTGTAAATGAATCCGGTGACAGTAGTGGGTACGAGAGTGGTGCCCAAACTAATAGATCATTATGGAGAAAACAAGAATCTGAGGAGCAATAGCCATTGCAAACCCAAGTTAAGGTGACACATCTCGCTTAGCTAATTATTACTTTTACGCGGATCCAGCTCAGGCAAACACCATTTCCACCTGTGTATATCTATAATTTATGTCGACTTTAAATGCAAATTCTTTTTGTAGATTATTACCATTTCATGCCAAGCTTAGTATTCCATTGGCTATTTATTAGGTGCATGTAATACTGTTTCATTCTATATGGCTATTTCAAAAGTAACAATATTTTGCTGTGCCCTGAGGCCATGCTACCTGTATGAGCTACTATTGCTTTGTTTAGTTCATTCGTTGTTACTTAGGTAAACAAAATCCATGTCTCATGCTTCCTAAGCTTGCCCATGACGATTGTAGCGTCGGTGTGATCTGATAATTCTCTATTATTGTACTTGGGATCACTGAATTACCAGAATCAAACTAGGAACAAATGCAAAATCCAATTTATCAAACTGTTTTCTTTGTAATCTCAATTGCCGACAGGTGAGAATAGACCCCATCAATAGATTGTTACAGAAGATACTGCTGGACAGGGGACAGCAACAGGGCAGGCAGATGAGATTTCATTAGTGTAATAGGAGTAACAAATAGGTGCAATACATAATCCATAAAGGAAACAGGATTGAGTTTTCAAATGCTTGAACATTGAACACAAATTCCCTTGATTAAGAATGATTATAAGACAAAATACCTTTTGTACTAAGTTTGGTGGGGGGGATAAATATTAAATTTTGGGGTCCTACTGCTCACATGCATCTCCTATTGAATTTGCCCTTCAAGGGCTTTGAAGAAAGTGGGGGCATTGTTTGCGACAAGAGAAACCTTGACAGCTAAAGGTGTACAAAGGCGTGGAATCGTTGAACTTCTCCTTTTTGTGCGGTTTTGAAGGGGCTTTTCCATCTTTCCTGTAATTGGTTTCCAAATTCCAATTCCCACTAAAGGGCTGTTTGGAAGAACCCCGGTTATCTGATCTTTGTTATCTTATGCTCTTATTTAGTTCGAGATAATGAGATAACTAAGTTATATCATGTTCCTATCACGTCAATATATAACCTCAAAATCAGATTATTTGATAACCTTCAATTTCTTAGATAATGTGAGATAATCACGTTATCTTAAAATTTTTGTTAGTTTGCCCTCATTATTTTACTCATTTAGGCCACAATAACTCAATGTAATTGGTAAATTACAATATTCTTTTTAAGCATTTTTTTTGTAAGAAGTATATTGTTAAACTTAACTTATATAATTATTAAACTATTTAAATATATTTTGGCCAAAAAAACTATTTAAATATATGTTAGTTCAATTAAACTAGAAACATATTTTTTTTTGTCATAAACATAATTAAATTTAACTTATATAATCATTAAAATATTAATTATATAATATTTTGTGCATATGATTTACCCAATTAATTTTTTCACAAAGCTCAAGTGTATAGTATCTATTTTTTTTCTTATATAAATTAGGCATAATTTAATTTAATAAAACAAATAAATATTATTTGTTAAGTTCAATGAAGATAAGCTTATTTTGTTAGTCATATATAATTGTTGAAATAAAAAGACTTGAAAAATATAGGATACATAGTATAAGAAAGAAAGAAATTACAAGTCTTTAAGTGAGGACATAATAGTAAAATATCAATTTTGACAAAAAACATAACCCTTAACCAAACAGATTAATCTAAAATTAACAAAAATTGAACCAAACACAATTTGTTAATCTTTCAGGTTATATACATAGGTTATCTTTGATGGAGTTAATCACATAACCTAAGATTACCTCATATTATCCGAACCAAACACCTCCTAATGGTAATAAAGGGTCATTGATTGGCATCCCTTTTTTTTTTTTTTGGTGTTTACTCTCTTCTTTTTGACTGTATATTCAATTGTGACTTGTTTGGCGGCCCGCAAACTTTAATGAGACCGACTTGCAGTGGCGATGGCAATAATGCTTATGCATTAAGAATCTCTTTGGGGACACACCAGGTTCAATCTGTTGCTTGTCAAATTTGTACTTTCATGGGGATTCGAGGTTTGCTAATTGGCAAGCATGAGAAGCCTTGATTTTGAACCCATTTTTTATCATTGGCTGAAAGAAACTTTGGATAACCAAAAGTGGACAAAGAATCAGTAGAGACATTTTGATAATCTCTTTTTTCTTCTTTTAACACTTATCTATGACTTTTGTTCTGCTTCAAATAAAAGAAAATTCCTTTAATTTTGATAATACGATATCAAAAATAAACTGAAATTTCCATAATGGGAATAAACTATAAAAATGATTAAGATAAGATTATTTAAAAAAAAAATTGTTTCTGTAAAAGAAGAAAATCCATAATAAAAAATCAGTTGGGATTTTGTATTTTGATAGGTATGGGCCCTTTTGGGCTTAAGGGTGAATCATCCGGTTGTGGGTCGGTTTGCACTTTACAACCAACAATGCATTGTTTAACGCACCGTTGATGGCCCTTAAAAGGGCGGCAACCGCTGTTGGCGTAAACCGAAAGGTCACCTGTTTGGCTGTTTCCAGTCACCAACAGGGATACGCCAGCACGAGTACAGCTGGACTCTTTTACTGACACCTGTCAGTCTTCACTGCTTGAATTCTTTGTAACCGACCTTTCTGTTCTTTCCCGGGTCGTCTCCGCTCTGCCAACTCGGAGGTAAGTTAGTTAGGAGGATCCCTGCCGTTTGAATCAATGTAAGCTTAATCTCATACCCTATCTTTTCTTTTTCTCGTTTAGCTTTTAATTTTTCTATTAAAGTATGATCTTAGTCAAAACTTATTGACCCATTGCAAATTTGTTGATTCGGGAAATACTTACTGGTGTAACTTTGTCATGTGATTAGGGGAGTAGGTAATGTTTCAGATTTATGGTTCATTCAAACCCTGAAATTGTTATTGCTCTAAGCAAGACATTTATTTCTTTATTCATGGAGTCAGCAAAATTTTTACATATAGGTGGTCTTACTTAGAAGTTGAGGACCACTACGGGGCTTGATACTATGTGAGAATATTGGTCAGTCCACTTGACGTAACCATAAACCACCTTAGGAGCTTTTGGATCGATCTCGACACTCAGAACAAAACTCTGCTTCTGATATTTCTTGGTGAATGTTAGAGTAGGAGGCTCTACTGTTATTGTCATTCCGCTAGAAGTTGTTGCGACTGCCTCATAAGTGGATTTATTGTCTCCTACATTAGTCACAACCCTGTTAAAGTTCTTTACTTTGGGAGAGCTGTCATCTTTGCTAAATATTGCAATAAAAGATGGGTAGTTAAGTTCAGTTCTCTCTTGTCTGCAATTCCACTGACTTCTTCTAAGAACGGCTCTCATTTGAGTGTCGTTATAGCCAAGGCTGCACAGGAAGTCTATGTAATCCTGGAATTCAATGTCATAGATAAGTCTAGGATCTGCGGCTTTATTTGGGTTTATGTGACCTGCACCATAATCTAGAGGTGTTCCAGGGAACAGCTTTCAGCAGAGCTGCCAAACCTGCAACATGGGGTGCTGCCATTGATGTGCCCGAGTATAAGGCATAGTCTGTCACCAACTTGTAGTTGCCCATTTCAATGAAAGCACTGTTTGGTGTTATTGCTGCCAAGACATCAACCCCTGGAGCAATAATATCAGGTTTTAGAACAGTTGGGTTAACTGGATCTGGTCCTCTTGAAGAGAAATCAGCCACTGGGGGTGCTGGTTTTACACCAATACTTGTAAACATAAACCTCATGCTTCTTATCTTTGAGTTATTTGCATTCATCGCATACTCTCTTACCAACATTCCTGAACTTGTTGGCAGAACCAGGCTAGGAATCTTGTAGTCTTCTGGATCTAAGTCTGACCAGTCTGACATAAATATTCCCGCATAAGCACTTACTCTGGCGAGCTCCTCCATTTGACTATAAATTTCAATTTTGCTGCTGTTGTCGCAAATGACTACCTTTCCAGCAATTTCTTTTGCATCCAGTACTTTCTGGTAGCATATTGCTTGATTTGCATCATCTTTGCCATAATATAATGGTGTATTGGTAATGTAAATGCTCTCTGGGAAGTATGATGTTCCTTCAAAACTAAAACCATTACCTAGAGTTGCTGTTGCAGTGAAACTGCGATCAAGTGTGCCGGCCCCTACCGTTGTGATCCAGGGTGCTCCATTGTATGTCGTATTACGACCTCCATCATTGCCTGCAACACAAACAACAACAATCCCTTTCTCAACTGCTGAAAGAGAAGCAATGGCAATGAGATCGTTGAAGTAAGGTGTTTGGTCAAATCCAAGAGATAATGACATGATATCGACGCCATCTGCAATTGCTTGGTCCATCCCAGCTAGGACATCACTTGCTGCACTATTTCCTGAATCAGTCGCCCACAATACTTTGTACATGGCAATGTGTGCATGTGGTGCTACCCCACTTGCTGTGCCTCTTGCATAGCCAAAGTGACTCACTCCAAGTACATGATTACCCACAGCTGTTGATGATGTGTGGGTTCCATGCCCATCAAAATCTCTCGGTGAGTCATAGTCTAATTCTTTAAAGATATTTCCTACTGCAGCTCGGATTCCTTTGCTAAATGATCGAGCACCAATGAGTTTTTTGTTGCAAGCTGAAGGGCTGAAGTCTGTGCTATTCTCACACTTTCCCTTCCATCTCTGTGGTACTTGTGACATTCCCTTGTCACTAAAACTCTCACTCTCTGGCCAAATTCCTGTATGAAGGACACTATGATCACACCTTCTCCATACGATGCAGCTAGCCATAAACCAGAGCTATGTTTCAGTCCAAGAAAGTTTGGGGAGTGGGTTGTGAATAGCTTGCCAAATGACTCCTGATGTGTAGCAAGATGAGCTGGAGATTTCTCAATTTCAAATAGCTGAGAGGATGTGAGCCTAGCACTGAAGCCATGAATGATGTGGTTATAAGAGTATAACAACATTTCTTCATCATCAACAGGATTTGACAATGATCTAAGAGTAGACCGGTGCCATAACTCATGGGTTGAGAAAGAATCAGGTTTATGAGAATGGTCCATATGGAATATGTATGTCTTGTATTCTTCAAGTGCTGATGTTGCATTGTTGATTTCAAGCAGCAAGAAGAAAAGTGGCCATGACAGAACAAAGAAATTCATCGTTCTAGTCATTGCTTTAAGGAGCAAAGAGTGAGAACTAGGAAGATTTTGAATTTGATGGTTTTGTGATCTCGCATCTATCTATGATGAATGCAATAGCTTTGTTAGAGCAGAACGTTAACTTCAAAGTCTGTATGTCTGTTATGTTTGATTTATTTTGTGTGTCAAATTCCTATGGCATCTTCATGAATGTTAACTTCACTGACATCATGAGACAGCTTGGATTTTGTTCATTTATTTTTGTAAGCTTCTCAAAACATATTTGTTGTTTGCTTCATTTGGTTTGATGCTTCCATTAATTAGCTTCTTAGATGTTTGTCTGATGCTGCAGATATTCCATTCCTTTTGGAAGAAAATTAAGGGACTTTTGCTTTCAACCTTCCTCATTTTCCAGAGCAGTCTTATTCCCAACTTGTTGCACTATGATCCTGCTCTGTCATTTCTAAATAAATCATAAGGTATTTCGGAAACTTTTTTTCTCTCACAATAAATGCAGAATCATATGATCTGCTTATCATCCCCATGCAAAAACAGGGCTAGTGACTTCATTTTAATAGAAAGTGCTTATATGCTATGAATAAGATAAGGAAGGAAATCTGTTAGTTCCATATCACATTTGTTTGCCAAGCAATGAGATAGCTGCTTCTTGTTCAGTGATCTGCATTTTTCTCCCCGTTTTCTCTTTATATTGATTTGGATCATATTTTTTATATATTTTTATAGATTTGAAGGACTAGGATGAAGTTTTCCCAACCTACCTTCTTGTATGTTTTTTTTTAAAGATTTGTGAATTTATTATACTTTCCATACTTCAAATAATCCTTTACTACGTTCTTATCTTAGCCAATTGTACATAACAGCTATTTTTCAAAACGCTTTAACGTCATTTCCTTTCCTGCCTTACATTGGTTTTTCCTCTCCCTCTCTTTTTCCTCTTCTTTTTTATTTTTCTCTGTCTGTTAGGTCATTTTATGTAATCTTGCACTAGGCAAAAAGAGAAATTTGTTGCTCGAAGCTAAGTGCTGTTATATTATTTATTATACTATCCAACTATGCAAATGTGAGTTTGTAATGGTGTATTGATTGTATATCAATGATAGAAAAAGAAAAAAACAAAAACAGAAACAGAAACAAAAACAAAAACAAAACAAAAAAGATTAAAAGAAAGATCTGTATAGATTAAGAATAATGTAAGCTTTTCGCTCTTTCAAGTGTTGGGTTGCACTAATGATTCTTGGCAGCAATAATAGCAGCCATTCTTAGCTCACCTTAATGAAAGGTAAGTTTAATAAATCCGTTCTTTTAAATAATTCAGGTAGATTTCAGGCCAAAATAACAATAATAATAATTCAGGTAGATGAGGAAGGTGATGAGTATATTTCAAGGTGTTCTATGTGGCATAGTCACTTCTTGGATGGATTACTTAGCCTTAAGGTAGAGGACGAAGTGGGTCTCCAGAAAAAAAGCCTACTTTGTCATATTGCAAGTGCTATATTAGACTTCTTTAATCTTTATTTTTATCTGTTTATTATTTTCTTTTATCATAGTTTAGAAACTATAAACATTTGCACCTAAGTTTAATAATTATTTGATCATCAATTTCAAGATTGCCTGTGATTCTTTATGAATTTGCTATGTCAATCTGTTTGTGTATATGTTTGAAATTGTTGTACTGCTTCATGTTTCCCATAATCTATAGAATACCCAACTATAGAGTTATCATAGATTCCTTTTGCTTTTAGTCACTTCGAAAGTAAGAGACAGAAACAACCTTCAGTGATAGACAAGGTTTAAGAAAAAGGTCCTTGTGATTCCTTTTCTTACTGGGGAAAGCATAACTTTTTCGCAGGATGATTCTTCCAACTTCCAAGTTTAATTCTGTTGTCACAAAAATCCCTTTGTCGATTTGCGGGCGTGTCAGTTACTTTTGCTCAAAAACAACGAAAGTAAAAAAGAAAAAGATGCAGATTCTGATTTAAAGTCATAGATGAACTGTTTAATACATTAAGCCTACTGGGTGATTTTGCTGAAACAATTGTAAAGCTAAAGAACAAGGTTTAAAAGAGAATATTAAAGACGATTTGCATTGCGGTGAGGCAGAATGCAAGGCCGAAAAAGATTTTGGCAAATAAAATAGTAAGAAAAAGCAAGCCAACTGGTAAAAGAGAATAGTGTTAACGAAATCAAGAAAGCTTGAGACAATATCCTACAGAGAGAAGGATTAGAAAAAACTTAAAAGAAATTCTAGAAATTAGAAGCCATCGGTCTACTCTCTTATGTTGAGAAGTGTTCATGTTGTGTCTTGATGATTGTTTTAGGATGAGGCTTATATAGCCTTCACAGCTTCCAATCAACTCTTCTAAATCAGTTGATTTTGATTTTTAAATCTCAATCTTTAAGACTGAATCCCTTTGATTTCGCTTGACTTTGAATTGGTTTTTTCAATTTTTTAAGATTGGTGAGACCTTAATTTGGATTAGGCCGTTCGCCTTAAACTAATAACTCAACCTACTAGCGCGATTTATAGGCCGATCAACCTAAATAAGCTAATTATCTTTTTATTTATAAAAATGTAAATTGAGGTACAAACACATTCCTTTTCTGAGAGCTCAACCAATAAACATAGAATGGTTACGAAAATTTGTTGATAAAATGTACGGAATCATCCATCAAGACATGACAACTACAAAAGCAGTCATTAAAGTAAGAGACCGGCACATCATGCTTCTCTAAAGCTTTATCTTTTGAAGTGGCTGGAATCCCATTTCCTTGAACAACTGGTCCCTATGGTGTAGATAACAACTTCTGCTGCACCCCAGCAGCATGACCAATAGATTTCTACTTAATATATGCTGCTGTTGTTGTACATAGTTAAGAAAAGAGCCAAAAAGAAAATATATGCTGCTATTGACAGAGGGCTAGATTTCAGCTCCTTAATTGTTGAAACTTGACAAGGAACTGGATTGCTTGAAACTTGACTCGGTGAACCACCCCGCAATTTAATCGGGTCATTAAAGGAGTTTTGCCTCTCACACTTTCTTCCACTCATCATATTTATGCTCTGAATTGACCCTCGTAGAGTAGTTGATTCCATGGTTCTAAGGTTAGTAAGTTGTCTAATTTGTGAACCACAAGGATGTGACTTCGAAGAAGATCCTGGAGTATTAGCATCTGCTGTAGAATAGGAAGCCAAATGTAGTTTTTGCTACTTGTTTAGTCCTTGCCCTGAAATTGAAGAGCAATATCTTTCTTGATTCATAGCCCTTGAACTAGATGAGGGAATTTGGCTTCCTACTACTGCAATGTGAGGGACCTGATTGGTGATCTGTCTCCTGAGAATTTTGAGCATCATTTTGAATTGATGGATAACCTGGATCAGTCAGCATAGAAACCCCTGGAGAGGTGGCATGAAATAAGTTGGCAGGGCAATTGCGGTCTAATTTTTTCAGCTGAACAAATGAATGAGGACCAGTTAATTATGGGACACTAGCGGGTAAAGATGGCATCCTTGGACTTTTTTGCAGTGTTAAGGACTCGTATGGTAATGGGGATTTATTAGAATTCATCTGTAAATATGGATTTGCCTTTAAGCATGTTCTTCAAACTAACACGTATGAGCATCAAATCGTCATGATAATAGTTAATGTCTGCTTACTCGTGCTATATTATCTTATGAACAGCCAGCCTAAGCATGTGAATTCCTACCATACTCTTCAAGTGCAGAATAATTCCCTTTTTAGCATTTCAGTTCTCTAGCAGAAAAAAGTTGTAAAACAAAAATCAGGAAAACAGAAAAGCTATCTATTATAGAGCATCACTCACTTATAAAAGTAAGTATGCCTTTGCCCTTTCTCAACTTGCAGCAGTAAACAAGGTATCAATATAGCAAACGGTACCATTTGGTGTCCACCACTAGTCCACCAATTACCCATATTCTGTAATTTTGGGCATTGTGATATACTACCTGATTCACTTGTTGGGATTGCATTCTCTTGAGAAGTCTGCATCCCAGTAGTTTCAAAATCCTCACCAGAAATTTGTTCAGAAGCTTGGGATTGTTTTTGTTGTATCAGAAGGTGATTGAGTTCCTTGGGAACATCCTTTGGCTGCTGTTGTGGACTCTCAGGAATATATCCACATGGCACTTGCTCTATTTTCGGCAAATTTTGCTCCGGCTGAGGGGCATTTAGACGAGATTGCTGAATATGAAAGTTGACGTTTTTTCCATCTTGGCTATTGGTTTGATTGCTCCCTCGACTCAAAATTGCTTTAATTTTGAAATGTTGACATAGAAAACATTCGTAAATTTCCCGAAAGAGAAAGAGTAGACCAATATATTAAACAAGAAATGGAGGTATGCCTTCTATATAAATCCATATTATGTGTAATTCTTTTTCCAATAATTTCTCTGATCATAATCAAGAATTATGTGAGGATCCATCATAGAGCTCACACCCATAAGTAGTGGAGCTCTACATAATTCTTAATTATGATTGAAGAATTGTAATATTATAGGAAGAATTCAGCTCCCCTCCCGTGCATTGGATAGTCCAGTGCATCTTGGAGGGTGAGAGATAGGGACATGTGAATCTCCATATTCTCATGTGTCCTCATTTCTTACACTCCAAGATACACTGGACTGTCCAGTGCACTAGAGGGGAGCCGGATCTTTATAGGAAAAAGAATTACAAGTGATATACTTTCCTTCTATATCACCAGTCAAGGAGGCCTGTAATGCCTCCACCACGTCAGCTCCAAAATGCACTATCTAGTCGACCTTGTAAAACCAAAACAAAATTGCAAGAAAGAAAACTCAATTTATTAGCAATTCCTATAGATATTCTGCTGAGAGATAAGATGATCAAAGAAAAACCAAAAACCTTATCTTCTTCGAGAAGCTTTAGTATGGAGGGGTCCATCACTCCATCAAAATTCAAAAGCTTCACCTTCAACCAGTTAACTGAAATCCTCCGCTTACAGGGAAGCCAATCTTGGGTTAGTTCTTGAGCCAGATTGACTAAATACGAAAAAGAAAATTAAAAAAAGAAAGAAATAAAGAATGACAGAGAATTTTCCGTTGAACACCTAAATTGCCTTCTAAATCATACCGTTTTGGATTTATTGACCCATAAACTTTTGTTTGGGACAATTAACCCCTCTAACTATTTTTTGGAATAATTAACTACTCAAAACTATTATTTTGGGATAATTATCCCCTCAAACTTATTATTTTGGGATAATATAACCCTTGAAGGTTCTATACAATTAGATGTTTGGTTCAGGGTTATCTTACATAACCCCAGTAATGTGCACATTGAAATGTAATATTACTTCGTTTGGTTTGTGATAATCACATTATCGAGGTAATATAAGATTACTGACACGTTAGCTTTTGGTGCACATTACCAAGAATCTCATAACTTCCAAATTCTTAAGTAATGTGAGATTATCAGATTATGTTAAAACTTTTTCCTACTTTACCCTGAGGGAGTCTGGTTCGGGGTTATCTTACATAATCCCAATAATATGCATACTGGAATGTAACATTAATTCGTTTGGTTTGTGATAATCACATTACCGAGGTAATGTAAGATTACTGACACGTCAGCTTTTGGTGCACATTACCAGGAATCTCATAACCTCTAAATTCTTAGGTAATGTGAGCTTACCAGATTATGTTAAAATTTTTTCCTACTTTACCTTTGGGCGTTTGGTTCGGACATAACCTCAGTAATGTGCACATTGGAATACAACACTACTTCGTTTAGTTTATGATAATCACATTACCGAGATAATGTAAGATTACTGACATATCAGCTTTTGGTGCACATTACCAGGAATCTCATAACCTCTAAATTCTTAGGTAATTTGAGATTACTAGATTATGTTAAAACTTTTTCCTACTTTACCCTTAGGGGATATTTCTTAGGCGTTTGGTTCGGGATTATCTTATATAACCCCAGTAATGTGCACATTGGAATCTAACATTACTTCGTTTGGTTTGTAGTAATCACATTACCGAAGTAATGTAAAATTACTGACACGTCAGCTTTTAGTGCATATTACCAGGAATCTCGTAACCTCCAAATTCTTAGGTAATGTGAGATTACCGATTTATGTTAAAACTTTTTCCTACTTTACCCTTAGTATTTTGGCCTTTTGGCCTATAAGAACCTTACGTAATTGATAAATTACAATGTTTTTTTAAGCATAATTTATTTTGATTAAGAAACATAATTAAACTTAGCTTATATAATTATTAAATTATTAATTATATGTTAGTTCAATTAAACCAAAAGTATAATTTCTTTTTTGTTAAAGCATAATTAAACTGAACTTATATAATCATTAAATTAATTATATAATATTTTATTAAGTTTATTACTTAAATAATTTTTATGTTAGTCATGATTAATTATCAAACTTAAGAAAATTACAACAATTGTACAAAACATTGAACAAATAAAAAATAAGCTTAAGTGTTGTATTGAAGGCATTATAGTAAACTACCCATTTTAACCGAAACTATACCCTCCAACTAAACAGGTTAATCATATATTCCGGAAATCTCAACTAAATAGAAATTGTACACATTCCAGGAATATACACTAGATTATGTTATAACCTAGTAATCACATAACTTTGGTAATCTCAGATACCTTGAACCAAACACCCCCGGGTATTTGGTTCGAGGTTATCTTAAATAACCCCAATAATGTGCACACTAGAATGTAACGTTACTTCGTTTGATTTGTGATAATCACATTACTGAGGTAATATAAGATTACTGACACATTAGCTTTTGGCATACATTACTAACTCCAAGCTTATGCAAAACCCACATGTAAGTACTATATATACGCACACAGTACCATGCAATCAGGTATCAGATTTTCCCTTTTAGCTTTCTTCCTCTAAACCTCTCTAAAACCCTAACTGACTTAAGCATTGAAGTGGGATCAACCGGCCAACTGCCGATCACCCTTTCACTATTTTCCCTCTTCAGGTCACTACCGAGTAGCTAAGGTTTCTATTCGAGGTCTCAGATTTCCATACCTCAACACTTATCCTACTTATAACAAGATTAAAAAAAAAAAAAGCAATAGTGAAGATGTGGTGTGTATATTTAAAATCCTACGTCCACATCATAAACATCACTATTTCGTACGTAAAATCCTTTTATTAGAATGCAGGCAGACAACATTTTCTCAACTTTTCTAGGAAATTAATTTACTTCTGTAGCCTTCCAAGTTCCATCAGCAAAACCAGATTGGATGTTAAATGTGGTAGTCGAATACGTCCTAAGCTTGCTAACTTTAATACTCTCAATGCTCGGGTTTTAATTTGACAATTTAAACAGAAATAGAAATAGAAGGCACGACTAATCAAATCAATGAAACAAATAAAAATCATATATGGCCAAGAAAAGAAATCTTATATTGTTCAAAGTCAAAACACAAAAGGTGTAAACTTCCTCCAATACTGTTTCCTCTTAAGACTTAATATCGAAAGATGAGTAACATCAGAGCTTCAGCCAAAATTTTTAACTCAGTGCATGAAAGCCATAAATTTTTAATTGTCAAAACGCCAATCACATACTGATCCCAACATTCCAACATTTATTTTTGGATTTTCCATTCAAGTTCAGGAAATGGGTTGTTGCATAATACATTCTTCTTTTCTGAGCGGTTGCTTTAATTTGTGTGAATTGAATTTCGGGTTCATTGGCTTCAAATTACTCAATTGCTTGGAAAAAGCTATAATTATCGTATCTTATCGAACCTGAAAAAGAAGAACAAATAAATAAGGATAAAACTTAAGGTCATTTTCTCTAGATCATTTTTATTTAGTATCCACTAAAATTCCGTCAAGTTCACATTACTAATTAGTTAACCATTTTTAACATTGTTAATTTTTTTGTTGTCTTTTATTTTTTTTCCCCTCTTGTGCTCCCTTTTTTTTTCAAAAACCTTACCACAATATTTATTTTTAATAATTTTTTCTAAAACTCTATCATAATATTTATCTTAAAATTTAAAATTTACCCTTAAATAGTTAATTTGTTTAAACTTTGACGCTAAACTTTGTGATTCGTAATAAATTTTTTTTTAAACTCTACCACAGTATTTATTTTAAAATTTAAAACTTACCATCAAATAGTTAATTTATTTAAAATTTGAGATTAAACTTTATGATACACATTCTTTTCATAAAAAAAATGGAATAACAAAATAAACAAAAATTATTCTAAGAAAAAAAATTTACTTCCAATAATATTAAACAGAAATTAAATAATTTAAATATAAATAAATATTTGATAAGATTTTAATGACTATTAAAATAAAAAAATTTAAAAAAAAAACGTAAGTTTTGTCCCATAAATAAACCTAGACAAAGGTACAAAACATAAAGTAAAAATTAGAAGCCTCGTGTTGCACACCGCATTAATTAATACTATGCCTGATGTCTATGGGCCTTATCAAAATCGAAGATGTTATACATGGGATACAGCTCCTCTTCTGTTGGACTTTCAACATGGATATGGCTCTCTCCTGTTAGACTTCCAACTGAAGAGTCCAGTTAACGGTTTGATTTACCTCATTAAAATATATATCAACGGCTTCAAAAGAGCCATGTCACCAAACGTGGAAATCCACCCCAACTCAACTGTTTTCTTCTTCTGTTTAAAGTATTGTAGTAACTTTTTGTTCCTTCATGTTTTTCTTGCCGGCCGTTTCTTTCTCTGGCGTTTGCCTTTCTCTCTCGCCGATTCTTGTCCCTTTTGCCAGAAACTTTCATTGTCAGTTGAACTATGGTCAGCTACCAACAGAGTCATGAAACTGTCAGCGCCCAAAAACGGCATCCTTCTTTGGCCCCAATCGCCTTTTTTGCCGTTCAATCTTCCAACTGAAATACCCAAACGGAAAACCAAGCCTGTCAATCCATTGCTCTTCTCTATTTCACTTCTTTAAAATTTGTTTTTTCATGAAAAAGAAAAATGAGAAAATATTGCTTTCTCATCTTATTATAGAAAAATCACGACCCAATAAGGAATCTGTTTATCTCTTTTTGGGATTATACACATCGATTGGTACTAGTCAAGCGGAGACCACTTCCAAAATAAACTCTAGATTAAAAGTTGTAGTTCCCACTCAAGATGCTCGTCTTGTGAAGATTTCAAACCATATAAAACTTTTTTTTGGATGAAATAATTTGTTGAGTGTTCTTCTTTCAAGATACATACTATTTTCAAGCACTGGAGAGGGGTTGAGTCTTCAGTTTCAAAGATGAAAAGAAAAATGGAAAGAAAACATAGTGATGAAAAGAGAGAGATACTTTCTATCGCATATTCGTATTCGCCTTTAACGATGGGTGAAACACTTAAAGCCGTCAAATATTGGTTACTTTTGTATTGAGAATGATGATCTTATAGATTTCATTTCCTAAGAATTATTATAGAATCTAGGTACGGTATAATTATAATTACATATTTAAATAAATCATATTTTTTTGTTAAAAAAATAAATTATACTCTAATAAATATCATTAATTATGAAATTTATTCTGAAAATTTTAAGAATTTTTATTTATAACAAAAAATTTTTAAATTAATAACTAAACGTGATACGACTTCTTAGTTTTTATGATAATTTTTATAGAACCAAATTCATAATATCATTTCTCTTGTAGTGAATGACGTGCTTTAATGGATGCCGTTGATATATATTTTAATGTGTTAGCATTTCATCAAACTGTTCATTGGACTCCTCAATTGAAAATCTAACAGAAGAGGAGTTGTACCCATATATATATATATATATATATATAAATATATATAGGTTCGATTAATCAGTGTCTATTTAATAGGATTGGAAAGTAACTTTAAATTTAAAAAAGGTAATTATTATTTTTAGACAAAAGTTATATGATAAAAATATCCTTATTTATATAGTGAGAAGAAAAAAATTCTTATTTGGATCTAAACTTTATCAATTTGGGGTCAAACTTTAATAAATTTATTGAATTTTTTTAAAAATCCTATAATAATATATTTTAAATATTAAAACTTACCCTTAAAATTTATTTTTTATTTAAGATTAAACTTAATTAAAGATATTTTTATCTTTAAACAAGAGTAAAAGTATAAAATAAATATAAAATACAAAAAATAAAACGATTATGAGATATTTATTACTTGCTTAACGCTGCCTAACAATTTTCATATATATATATATAGCAAGTCTAAAGTTGCAGAGCCAGAGAATCAAGCTGTGTCAGAATTGGATTCTTACAGCTGGTCTCCTCAACATCCTTTCCTTTCGTTGCTTTTTTCTTGCTGTGTATTGCAAGCAATACACGCTAATTGGTCTTCTTTATACCTAAGAGGTCCAATAATTGAAGTGCCGATAATTGATAAGAGTACACATTTGGCCATTCGATGCCACAAGGGTGTGTTTTTACATTGGCAAGAATAATAGTAATCAAGTCATGGTGGGCATGAACAATCAAATTTCACATATGATTGATTCCTCAATGAAATTATTTGGAAAAACCATTCTTATGTCTAAGGCTAATTAATAAATGGGGTTTACAACATAACTTCGACGTAGGATGTAATAAACCCAATGTAATTAGTCGAAATTGTGTTAATCTCTGCTTTGTTCATTAATTATTTATAAGTTTAGGGTTACTGTTTTTTTCTTCTAAAGAAAAGTACACTCCTTCTGTGCAAACAAGCTTTTATAAATTCATACATAGAATATTATTCGCCCATTGATTGAGGAAGTGAAAACTTAAAAGGACGTCAGTCAACATATATCTTTTCCAAGTAAACCATATAGTAGTAGTATTTTGTAGAAAATTCTATCGAAATTAATCCATCATGTGACCCTCTAGAAGTGATCCCACGTATTTTAAGATGGGGGAGAAAATAAATGATAACTTGAATCAAAATTGTCACTGTCAAAACTCCAAGTAAGGCATAGAAACCAACGAGCTCCTCCCTACTAGTCCGCCGGGTAGAGTATTTATAATTGACATCCTCCCTTTTGGAGGGTGATTCGCAAGCACAAAGAAACACAAAAATGAACAAAAGAACAAGAAAATGTTGTGAAGCAACGTCCAGAACTTTGGGCCTTGTATCCCATGATGTGACTTGATTTTCCTAATAACCAAAAATAAAGACTTGATTTTCCTCGCAGACAGCTAATCGATAACGCCATGCATCTAATTGAAATCGGATAATGTGGAAATTTTGACAAGATTAAATGGAAACAACTCGTATCTTTTAATTTTCATCTTTACATGCAATAGGTTTTAGGACTCAGTAGCATTCATTTATAACCTCAATCAGACATCTACTTCCCGGTATAAATAAAGCAGTGCATCGACCTTGGTTGTTCAAGAGAAAAATGAGTTTCTTTGAGGGGATTTCTCGTCTTAACTTTCTCCACACGCTCTTCCTCACATCTCTTTTGTTCGCTCATGTCTATGTTCATTCAGAGTCGGTTAATACATATATTGTCCATATGGACAAGTCCTTCATGCCCAAAACGTTTGTTAGTCATCATAGCTGGTATTCTTCCATGGTTGCTTCTCTGAGATCAAGCAACATTCGCTCATCGAACAACCCTCGACCCTCTCCATCTCTCATTTACTCTTATGACAGTGGAGCTCATGGTTTCAGTGCTGTTCTATCCCCTGATGAACTAAAAACACTAAAGAAGTCACCTGGATTTGTCTCAGCTTATCCTGACAGGAGTGTCACTCTTGACACAACCCATACCCCAGAATTCCTGTCTCTCAACCCTCACTACGGGCTATGGCCCGCTTCGAATTATGGTGAAGATGTCATCATTGGTGTTATCGACTCTGGTGTTTGGCCAGAGAGTGACAGCTACAAAGACGATGGCATGACTCCTGTTCCACCCAGGTGGAAAGGTATATGTCAGGAAGGACAAGAATTTAACTCTTCCATGTGCAACTCCAAGTTAATTGGATCTAGGTACTTAAACAAAGGTGTGATTGCAGCAAATCCAGGAGTGAAAGTAAGCATGAATTCTGCTAGAGACACTGTAGGTCATGGAACGCATACTTCCTCCACCGCAGGTGGGAACTATGTGAAAGATGCATCATTTTTCGGGTATGGTGAAGGTACAGCTAGAGGTATGGCTCCGCGTTCCAGGTTGGCCATGTACAAGGTCCTGTGGGAGGAAGGGCGCTACTCGTCTGATGTTCTTGCTGGTTTGGACCAGGCTATTACTGATGGTGTCGATGTGATATCGATATCCATGGGGTTTGATGAGGTGCCATTGTATGAGGACCCTATTGCAATATCTTCTTTTGCTGCTATGGAGAAAGGTGTGCTTGTCTCGTCATCAGCAGGAAATGAAGGGCCTACTTTAGGGACGTTGCACAATGGAATCCCTTGGGTCCTGACGGTTGCAGCCGGCACCATCGATCGCTCTTTTGCTGGAACCATTACTCTCGGAAATGGGCAAACCATAATCGGATGGACCAGGTTTCTAGCCACTGTTTTAGTGAGGGACTTTCCATTGATTTACAACAAAACTTTATCAGCATGCAATTCAACGCATTTGTTATCTAAGGCATCCTTTGGGATCATCATATGTGACGATACCGGTTCTCTCTATTCGCAAGTAGAGCGTATCACTAAGTCAAGGGTGTCTGGAGCAATATTTATTTCAGATGAAGTTGAACTTTCCAGCATGCCCTGTCCTGGCGCTGTGATTAGTGCCAAGGATTCGGCTGCCCTTATCAAATACGCCACAAACACTAAGGATGCCACAGTTAGCATCAAGTTTCAACAGACCATTTTAGGGACAACGCCTGCACCATCCGTGGCCGATTACACTTCAAGAGGTCCCTCACGAAGCTACCCAGGCATCTTGAAGCCAGATGTAATGGCACCCGGTTCTGCTGTTTTGGCTGCTTTTAGCCCGCTTGGTTATGCAGGTTCAATATTGGGATATATATCCTTATCCAGTAACTTTGCTATGCTCTCTGGAACTTCCATGGCTTGTCCACATGCTTCTGGCATAGCTGCACTCTTAAAAGGCGCACACCCTGAGTGGAGTCCTGCTGCTATAAGGTCTGCCTTGGTCACGACTGCAAATCCATTAGATAACACCATGAAACCAATCAGGGACAGTGGTAATCGCAAATTTTCTCTCGCTTCACCTTTAGCGATGGGAGCAGGCCAAATTGACCCAAATCGAGCACTTGACCCAGGTTTGGTCTATGATGCAACCCCACAGGACTACGTAAACCTTTTGTGCACCATGAATTTCACTCGGAAACAAATCTTGACCATCACAAGATCGAAGAGCTACAACTGCTCGAATCCATCTTCTGATCTTAATTACCCATCTTTCATTGCTTTGTACAATCCTAATGTGACGGAAACTATCAGCAAAACATTCAGGAGGACTGTGACAAATGTGGGAGAAGGTGCCGCAACTTACAATGTTAAGACATTGCAGCCTGATGGTTCAATAATGACTGTTTCGCCGCAGAAATTGGTATTTGGAAATACAAATGAGAGGCAGAGCTTCAGTGTGAGTATCCGCTATAGCAGTAACAAGAAAAAGAAAGTTTCATTTGGTGAACTTGTTTGGGTTGAAGAAAATGGAAAACCTACTGTTAGGAGCCCTGTCGTGGTCTCAGCTGTTGTAAGTTCCTGGTAGAGGCTTTAGGATTAAGATGTCTGTCTAATTACAGTCTACAAGTGTTGATTCTATTGAACTTGTTTGCCCAGATTCAAGTTCCCGAATAATAGTATGCTTCGACACAAGCTACAATAGTATTTACCATTTAGTACTTTATATTTTCTCCTCTGCTTTCTTTGGTAGAATCAAAAGGCCTAATTTCCAGCAATACTTTAACAATTTCTAAGATGCAAAATGTAGACAACTATTTATTTTCCTCATCTCATGATTCTCATCCCATTCCAAAGTTCTTATGATTGAATTGGATAAAGGCCAATCATCTAAGGATTCAATTTTGCCCAAGGGCCACTCCTTTGGCGATATTATGATCAATCTCTCTATCCCTTTTGACAATGTGAAAAAAAATGGCCACAAAAAGATGTTGATAATTTCTTGCAAAGTTCTTTTCCATGAAAGGGCCCTCCATGTGGACAATTAATTAGTATTTAAGGAACTTGACTAGCTGCTATCCTGAAAGCACCTTGATTCTAAATTATTGGTTTAATTTTACCTTTGTCAAAGCTTGAAAATTTCTTTGTCGTTTGATTTGGACCTTTTCTAACGATCATGGATTGAAAAATAAAAGAATGCTTGTTTGTTTAGGAACCCAACAGCAAAGATTTCCGGTAAGAAAGTTTTCTTCTAGGAAAGATAATGTGCTTGCGTGTTAGATTCATTGTATTTCCTTGATTAGAAAGTATTTCAAATTCACTTACGCAAGCCAAGTACGTACTGAGACGTTTATCAAGAACTAGAGCTTCAACTAAAGCATTTTTGAACATCTTGTTCCTCAAGAAACAACAACCCCGGGAGAAAAACCTATCCCCCAATCCAATCATCCGTTTGCTTTGCTAGGTACACAAAAGAGAATAATGTTAACTGCTTTGTAGTTATAATAACGAGATCATATGTGGGCACTAATATTGTGGGTTAACATGTAAATTGAGAGGTAAATATAATCTTTTTTTTCTCTATATTTTACTTTATCCAAATGTCAATTTAATTAAAAAAATTCACGTATTAATAAAGATTATATTAATTTTCTATGTCCCTTAATAAATTGTCCATACATTCAAAGTATTTAACATATTTAAAAAAATAATAAATTTACTTATAATTATTTTCTCTTTCCTCTTTTTCTATATGGTACTTCCTATGATCTTTATAAGACATTTTTTTTCTTTAATGACATAGACAAGCTCATCAACCTATTATTTTTGTTATATGACTTGTCTATAATTTATCTCGCCTATAATCCACCTAGCTTAGTAAGTACTAGAGATTGTAGAGATAAATTTAGATAGGTTAAGAAGTATCTTTCCATTAAACCATATCTCATGTCTTTCATCAAATAGCCAAAAAAAACGCTGTCTCATGTCTAATGGACCTTTTGGGCTTTGTCTGATAGATGGGCCTTTAACAATTAGAGCATGAACCAAATAGAGTCCAAGAAAACACTGGCAGTAATTTCCTTTAAAAAAAACAAAAAGAAATAAAAAGATATTATTTTTGGGATTATATAATGTGCAATAATTGCAATAATAAAACAAATCATTATTATTCATTTTTCAATAAAATTCATATTTCGAATGTTCCTTAAAAATGAAAGGGATTCCTCAATGAAAATCCTTGGAAAAAAAACTTTTTGAAATCTAAGACTAATAAATAGGGACAATCACAGATTCAAGGATGTAATAAAACCTATATTGGTCAACATTAATTATAAGTTGGACGTGTTTAATTACTATTCCCTCAATTCTTATTTATCTGTCTCTTTTTGGGGTGTTTTTATCCCCTTTTTATCCGTCCCTAACTAACATTAATTATTAATTTTACAAACTTACCTTTTCAAACTCATTTCTCTCTCTCTTAAATGAATAGTTTTTTAAATATGAGTGAAAATCAAAGAGGGGGAGATGTAGGGATAAAATAGAAAAGTTAAGATAAATGTTTATAAAATTTTATATCTTAACTACTTTTCTTGCCCTGTATGAAGCGGTTAATAGGAATAAATTAATAGGGACAGAGGTAGTAAATTGAAAAGCACACTCCTACATTATTACTTCTTTTGTCCCTATTTATCTATTCGCCTCTAGAACTTTTATTTATCCTTTTTTGTTTATCTCTATCTCAATATTAATTACTATTACTTTTTCAAAATTTCCTTTTCAAATTCCTTTTTCGTCAATGAATCTTTTTCTTAAATGCAGTCAGAGTCAAAATAGAGAGAATCAAAAGGAGAGAAATAAGAATAAAATAGAAAAATCAAAATAAATATGTATAGGATTTTGTATTATAACTAATTTTTTTGTCCCTTATGAAACAGTTAATATAGACAGATAAATAAGGACAGAGGGAATAATATATTGAAAAAAAAAGCTTTCACAAATCTATACTACTATATAAAAAAAAGAATGTGAATTTACCATAATAGTCATTTTATCTAAAAAACCTCTTAATTGACTATGGGGTCCATTGGTTTTTTTGTCATTTTCATATAATTATTTTGCCTTTACCTTATTTTCCTTTCTTTTCCTTTGTGGGCCCACTTGGAATTTTTTTTAACGAGAATGAAGGTTAAAATATAAATAATATTTGTGGTGAAGAAAATTAGGTTAATTTTTTATATATAATTACTTTGGTCAATTAAAGGCTTATTTTTTATATATTAAATTTGACTAATAAAATATCACCAAAAAAATTTTGACTAATAAAATTTGATTAATTAAAGGATTAATTTAAGGGTATAAAGGGACATTTGACATCTTTTGGTTGGTTGATAAGAAAATAAACATATAAAGTTATTAAATTAATATTTACCTTAAAGAAAATTTAGTTAATTTTTTATCTATTAAATTTGATTAAAGGATTATTTTTTATTTTCAAATAAGAAAAAATGAATGAACACAAGGGAAGATTAGAGAGGTAACAACCTTAACACAAGATGTACGCATTTATGGTATTCAATATGAATAAAGATCTTCGAACTCAAGATAAATAAGAATATTGTTAACAACATTTCCTAGCTATAGTAGAATTAAAAGCATTTTGTTTTGCTTAATTATATTTTACATTATTATTATGACTCAACATCTTAATATGATGGTTAAGATATTAACGTGAATTTCACATGTATATTTAATACAAATTAGAATAAATGAAATTAATTTTATTTATATTTATATATTCTTATCCTTTATCTTGATTCTTATATTTAATTATTTTATAAAAAATGTAAGACTAAAAGTTCTGCGAAGCGCGGGTACACAGCTAGTTCATACATAACTTCAATTGCTTTCACACATTCTCCTTACAAGGAAATGATGTGAAGATAAAATCTCTATTGCAAACCCATCAAAGTATAGAAAGGTACATGAAATAATTTCTCGAAATCTATAGACACGATTATCACCATGGGTGTCAATTATTATTATAAAACAAATGCAAAAGGACCACAAGCAACACGTCTCCATTTTTGGCCAAATAAAAGGAATGAAAAATGCTCCCATTAAGCTTGGAGTTTGACCTCCCACCACTCGATGTAAAATAATTATTATCTACCTCTCTACGATTTTATGATTTTATCAATTCACGCGTTTAACTTCCACTTTGGGCTGTCCTCAAAAAATTCCACTTTGGGCAATTCAATGAATAGTGACTTTTCTTCTTCCTTCTTCAGTTTTTTAACTTTTTTAGTGTTTTCATCAACTCCTCCTCTTTGCTTATCTACTAAGAAAGAGGAGGGGATTAGTTTTATTTTTTTTGTGATTTTTTTTCCTAAAATAAAGTTTCAAGATCTGTAGATCTGTTGAGTTCCAGTTAGTATGTTGAGTTTTGAATTTGCTTTTGAGTAAGTTAGCTTTTGAGTCAGTTTGTTTTTGAGTCTAATCTCTTATGATAAATTGAGGATTGTCTACTAAGGAAGAGGAGGGGATTAGTTTTACTTTTTTTGTGATTTCTTTTCCTAAAATAAAGTTTCAAGATCTGTAGATCTGTTAGGTTCCAGTTAGTATGTTGAGTTTTGAATTTGCTTTTGAGTAAGTTAGCTTTTGAGTCAGTTTGTTTTTTAGTCTAATCTCTTATGATAAATTGAGGATTGTCAACATTATATTAGGATGTATGAAATTTTGTTAATACTTTTTTCTTAGTGTCAAGGAATGAGTTTGTTTTATGATTCAAATGTCAATCATGAAAGTCTTTGAATTAATCACTTTTTTATTGCTGATGAAAGCGTTTTATTCGAAAAAAAAATGAAAATGAGAAAGTGATGAACGTACTACAGACTCATTGACAAGGTTTGGGATAGACAATTTAAGTCATAGAGTAAGATCTAAACTTTTTGACACAAAGAAAAGTTCACAGAGTTTTGTCAGAACGAGATCTACAAACAAAAAATGAAGATACTTTAAAATTTATTGTAATCAATCAGTTTTAGTTATGATTTTGTATTTTCATTATTATCATGAAAATTATTTCTATTTTCTTCAAAAAAAAAAACTGAATGGTGACATGTGGGCGTCAATGGTCTTTATCATTTCTTAATTATTCAAATAACAAACAAGGAATTAATCATAATTAATAATTAGTCTAACTTGTTGTTATAAAGATATGCTGGGTGCACTTAATAGAATACTAACATAGAATAAAGGGAAAAATCACACTATATTACTTTCTCCACTCCAAATTAAATGTTTACTTGGTAAATGGTACAAAATTTTAAGAAAAGTGATATTTTGATAGTTACTTTTCATTTTTATCCTGTTAAAGTGATGAATCTTACTAAAAATTAATAAAAGTGTAAATGAAGGGTATAAGGTTGTAAAAGTGTTTTTTATTTTATGAAAATGGATATTATGTTAGAACATCCTAAAATAGGTAAGGTGTGACATTTAATATGAAACAAAGGGAGTATATAAAATGATTTGTTATTATTTATACTATGAAGGGGATTAAATGATTAACCATTCTATTGATGTAAGATAAGTCAATTCTTTTTAGTTTTAGAGAATTTAGTCATCCTATACAAATAAGATGATTAATTTTTTGATAATTTAATCATATGTATAAATTATATATATATATATATACATACCATACAATAAATTACACATAATTTTTTTTCTTATCTTATTTCATTATATCTGATACATCGTTTGCTTGTTGATTGAAAACATGATATATTGTATTCGGAATAGAAATTACTTAAACCTAGAACAAACTCAGTATTAAGCACAATTCTTTTTTTTTTTTTGGTTAAATAAGCACAATTCCTTTTGCACTATATTAAGCACAATTTATTAATTTAGTTGCATGGCCCACTAATTATTAACCATTCCCAATGTAGCAAGGCAATCATTGCTTTCGGATTATTACTAGCTATACTACGACTAACGACTAGCTCCATCTTAATTCATCATCCGCCAATCAAAGCCTGAGACATTACAGCTAGACAGGCGTTAACTTTTACGTGGATAAAGAGAATAATAAAGAGAAAAACAAAAAAACCTTCGATTAATTTTGACGTAATTATTTTTCGGTTTTCCATCCCATATCTGGATATTTGCTCTTACTAATCCGAATTCGACCCGTGTTATGCACCTGAAATGACGAATGATTCTACTAACAGGGGCTGCTGCATATCTAAGGTCTAGAATCCGAAACCTACTTAAACTGGAATAAACCGCTTACCACTTGATACAATACCTTATTGGTATTCGACGTAATTGTTTAGTTTTTACAAGTGAAAGCCTTGCAAATCAATTGAATCAACTCGTTTCAACTCTCGAAAAAATGGAATACTCAGCCAATCCCCTCCTATTCTTACCGCATGAACATTTAAAATTTAATACTAAAAATAAATAAATTCTTTTGTTATCTCTTCATCATTTAGTAAAAATTCCCATTTTATTTACAAGATTTTATAACCAATCATTCACGGTTAACCAGAGCATTAATACAAAGAATATTTAAATACCAAATGCGCATTCCAATTACGCTTCCCCTGTTTTCTCAAACCCACTAATGAATTCGTTGCTGAATAAATACGGGTTGACCCCGGTAAATTCATGGCTTCCATCATTAAAGAAAGCTACTCTACAGAAATAAAATCATAAATATAATTAAACAACATACTGTTATTCGACCATTTAATTAGATACCAAATACGAGGTTTTCCAAAAGAACGACTTATGTTTTAAAGATAAGTCGTTCGTTGTACTCCATGATTATATGTCGTGAAAAGAATAAAGGTTTTTTTTTTTTTAAAGGATTTGGAAAACGAAAAAAATGACAGCAGATAAATTCGAGGTAAAATGGCAACCAAAATGTAGCTTGCTTTAGTTCAATCTACGCTATGGACATAGCAAAGTCAAGATTATTGTCTTTAGTGACAGAAAGGGGTTTGTTCTATAGTGATGAGCTCGCACATGGTGGGCACTCTAGCACCTTTCCAATCAGTGGAAATTTTTGTCTTTGATAGTAGCTAAAGTTTGCACCACGCCTGGGAGATATCATCAAAACTGACTCATTCAAGTAATAAAACCGTGTTCATTCCAATTCATTTTGGAAGGAAGATGTCCACGGGAAGAGGCAGAATCAAAGTTATTGATGAATCTATTGATCAGAATGTGATGGTAATGAATTGCAGCAGAACAGTTTCACAGCAAGATCAATTCATCTTCCTCTTTTTATCGAACATATATAGTGCTATATGTGGTCCTTAATTAGAGAGGTTAAATATCCTGCCCCCATTCCCTGTCGATGTTATATATATCCACTCACCTGTGGGAGAGGGAATATATTAAGCTCCCACCTATGGTCCTGATCAAATTGGGCCATGAAAGTTAACCTCTTCGCAAAGCAAGTTCAAAGTTAGAGACGCGTAGTGGAGAGTAATTTAGATTGGTGTTCTTTAATTTATTTTTGGTACAAGTTGGGAAGACTTCTATAAGTGAAGAATAACTTCATGTTCCCACGCCTTATATTCCCTATATAAGCTCACCAAATTCATAATGGTGCTCCTCCAAAAAAGTTGTTTGCCAAATTCCAATTCTCTGCCATGGCAGCTGATCATATCAAAATCTTGTGCTTTTGGCTTTCCCTCAGTATCTCCTTTATCTCTACCAGTCTAGCACAGTCTGACAATTATATTGTCCACATGGACATATCAGCCATGCCCAAAGCATTTTCCGGTCAGCAAAGCTGGTATTTGGCCACCCTTGCATCTTTATCGACAAGCATGAGAGCTTCTTCTAAACTTATCTATAGTTATAACCATGTTATTCATGGTTTCAGTGCAAGTCTCACACCGGCAGAGCTTGAGGCTTTGAAAAAGGTTCCGGGGTATGTTTCTTCTATTAGAGACAGAACCGTCAAGGTTGACACCACTCATTCTTTCAAATTTCTTGGCCTGAATTTAGACTCTGGTGCTTGGCCGGAGTCGAATTTTGGCAAAGATGTCATTATTGGGGTGATAGATACAGGGGTTTGGCCAGAAAGTGAAAGCTATAATGACAACGGAATGACTGATATTCCCTCGAGATGGAAAGGAGAATGTGAAAATGGCACCCAATTCAACTCCATATTGTGCAACAAAAAGCTCATCGGTGCGCGGTCTTTCAATAAAGGCTTGATTGCGCGCAATCCCAATATCACCATCTCAATGAATTCTCCTCGCGACACTGACGGACACGGGACCCACACTTCAACAACTGCCGCCGGAACTTATGTGCAAGATGCTTCTTACTTTGGCTATGCCAGGGGAACTGCTAGAGGAATGGCCCCGGAGGCCAGGGTAGCCATGTACAAAGCCCTCTGGGACGAAGGCAGTGAGGCGACAGATATCATTGCTGCAATTGATCGAGCAATTGACGATGGTGTTGATGTCCTTTCCATGTCATTGGGGTTGGATCAAGTTGAGTTGTATGAAGACCCTATAGCAATAGCCACATTTGCAGCCATTGAGAAGAATATATTCGTCTCTACATCTGCTGGAAATGAAGGACCAGATGTAGAGACCTTACACAATGGCACGCCTTGGGTTTTAACCGTTGCTGCTGGTACCATGGACAGAGAATTTGGCGCAACTTTAGGTCTTGGAAGCAAAGGTGATTCCGTCGATGGTTTGGCTCTGTATCCAGGGAACTTTTCTTCAAGTCAATTGCCAATTGTTTTTATGGACGCGTGTGACAACACAACTGAATTGAGGAAAATTGTAAAAAAGATTGTTGTGTGCCAAGATCCAGGCAAGGAAGATTCCCTCAATGACCAGTTTAACAACGTTCAAGTTGCCGGAAATGCTGCTGGTATCTTCATAACAAATAACAGTAACTTGGATGTATTCACCCAGAGCCCATTTCCAGCCGTATTCTTGGAACAAAATGATGGTGATATCGTCGTCAAGTACATTAAAAGCAACAATGACCCAAAAGCCAGCATTGAATTTAAGAAAACATTCCCGGGCACTAAACCGTCACCAACAGTAACTAGCTATACTTCTAGAGGGCCATCTTCCAGCTGTCCATCTGTTTTGAAGCCTGACGTTATGGCTCCTGGGGACTCTGTCCTGGCTGCATGGCCTTCAAACCTTGGAGTGGCCCGTGTTTATGAGGACCTTGTCTTTAGCAACTTCAATTTACTTTCGGGGACATCAATGGCATGCCCCCATGTGTCAGGAATAGGAGCACTTCTGAAAGGTGCACATCCCGATTGGAGCCCCGCAGCCATCCGCTCAGCCTTGATGACCACATCCGATCTCAGTGACAACACGGGCAGTCCGATTAAGGACATAGGTGATAATTCCCGACCTGCCAGTCCTCTAGCCATGGGAGCTGGCCATGTCAACCCCAACAAAGCGCTAGACCCCGGTCTCATTTACGATGCTACAGTTGAAGATTACATGAATCTTCTTTGCGCACTAAATTTCACCAGGGAGCAAATTAAGACCATCACAAAATCATACTCAGTCAACTGCTCGAACCCTTCTCTGGATCTTAATTACCCTTCTTTCATTGCATATTTCAACGACAGGACAGCGGAAACGAATTCGAAAACCGTAAAAGAGTTTCGAAGAACGGTGACTAATGTCGTAGAAGGAAGCTTTACCTACAAAGCGACAGTAACACCAATCAAGGGACTTAAGGTAACAGTGGAGCCAGACGAGTTGGTGTTCAGGGAAAAAAAAGAGAAGAAAGACTTCAAGCTGAGTATAGAAGGTCCACTACAGCTGGATGAGGCGGTGTCCTTTGGTTATATCACTTGGGAAGATAGCGGAGGAAAACATGTTGTCAGAAGTCCCATAGTCGCCACAAGCTACAGCATAGAAAAATGACAAATTTACTCGTCCTGTAAACATGTGATCTTCAAGTTTCAATGATGAATAAAGAAAATTACATTAAGCAAAAAAGGCAAACTGTCTGTCCTGTAATCTTGCCATGTTGCAACCGTCGGAAAAGGTTTTTTAATTTCTGGTTGCTATTCAGTAGGGGCAGGGGATTTTTATTCATCCAGTAGTAACTAGTAAGAATTTGAAACGATTTTAGACCAATAATTGACAACTCTTTTGCTTTCCTTTAATGAAATTGTAATAGGAATACTTAGATGAGGGAAAAAGACCCCACAGACTAGAAATTGAGCGAAAATGAAAACCTTGGACAAAAAGAGAGAGTTGAAACTTAAAATCAATACTTTAATTTAAGGACAATAATTAATATTAGCATTGATCAGCTGGTTGTTGCTTGTCTGGCGGTTCATCAAGTCAATATCTGATAAATGTCATGTTGGATGCATGATTATTTCATTATCTTCCGAGCAAGTCATAGGAAAAAATAATTAGGGAGGAGGAACTTTTTACATCCGCCTCTTTCTCCTTTTATATATGCTTCGTAGGTCCTAATTAATTAATTAGTCTACGTGACAAATTAATTAATTATTTTCTCATGTAAACGTCAGTCTTTCCCCTTGTTTCAGCTAGAATTAAATAATTTTAAGCTTTAGACAAGTTCTTGACCTCAAAGCATTTAAATACGTGTCTTGACGCCACAAATGTGCAAACTATCCCATGTGCAGAAAATGACGACCTAAAAAAATTGTCCATGCAAAAATACAGTGGGAAGTGGAGAGACGAGCTAGGTGACCGAAAGTTCTTCCATCTTTTTCTTTCAGAACAAATGGGAGATATGTATAAAATATGAATGTGAAATGTTGCTATATATATCCATTATAGCGAATAAAAACTACACATCTTGGAAAACAACCGGCAACCGCGAGGGATTAATCATTAATGATCAAGCACAGCATTGAATTTGAATCTGCTTTTAAATTTAGTCACATCCAAGGCGCACCAGCCTTCAAGGCAACAATATCCTGGCTTCTGCCTTTACATTTTATTGTGATTTTTTCTATTCATACTTATTGGAAACCTTTTTTTTTTCTTTTATTTAGAATTTGTTTATTTCTTCATATATGTGCATTAGCTTGGAAGTCACCCCTTAGATATAGGGATGAAGAAAGAGACATTAATTGATTTTCAGATTTGTGGAAGACATGAGGCCAATCAATGCTTTCAAGCTCGTTAGGGGTCACCTTATTTTCTGAATCCTTCTTATCAATCATGATATGGAGGAAATTATTGTTTCTTGTTTTGGATTGAAAATCGAATTATTTGTTTTATATATCATGGAGTGTATTTTATTGTTTTCTTAGCATGCAAACAAACAACATGGAACATGCCATCCTACCACCCCGATTGCACATATCTATCTTGACCAGAAAAAGCAATTAGAGAATGGAAGGAAAGATATTTACTGCCCTATGCAATGGAAATGCAGAATTCTTCAGCTACAGGGCAGGAAAGTTTTTTTTTCTTTTACGTTTCTGGGTCCACCATTTTCAGTTTGATGATAAGTTTGCAGCCCATGCTCTCACGTCCAGGAGTTGAAAAAGGGGGGAAAAGCGTACAAGATTGCAGTTTGCCATAGGATGGATATGCTGCAAAAAACCTGCAAGTTCCATTCATCGGTGTATGTCAGTTAAGATTATGGGAAGAGACGTAAAGATTTCTTCCAAGATTTTCGGTTTTCTCTTTTCATTTTATCGGATATCTAGTCAACATGGACAAACTTCCTACATATTTGAGTGAGCTGATGAAAATCATGTGCCTGACGGCCCTGACCGGTGAAAGCCGTATTCGGAGTTGAGGAATGGGAACTTTAAATTTGTTGGTATTATCTCGATGGGCTTAGCTGGCAAATGTTACTACTAATTGTCTTGTAGACTATATGGGATGAGAATTGACGATTGTTGTGCAACTTGAGCACGTAAGGTATTGGATAGCACTTGAAATCACTGATACAACTCAGTACAGTATATATTCAGACAATCCATGTAGCATGTGACTGAGTTTGGAGGCCCGTTTTCCAATGTTTGGCCCAATGATATGAGCTTTCAGCTTTGTAGAGTCCCCAGGTTGTAGGCCATGAAGCCCATTAGCCATAGAAAGTTCCTGTTTCAGGATTTCAGCCTTTCCAAGGCTCCTTGAAACTTTCAGACACCTCTCATTTGATGAAACAACTTGGAAGGAAAAGTTCTTTGTGGAAGATATTGCTGGAGCATTGAAAGCTTAAAGTGAGTTAATTAGTCCTTAGCTCCTTCATGTTATACGTTTTCTATGTATTCGTTTTTCCCTGCCCCATGTTTGTATCGGGCTTTCTGCCACGAGGAGTTGTGTTCCACAGGTCTGCTAGGATCTTCTATCTGGAATTAATAAATTTTACACACAAGAAGAAAGGGTGATGGGGAAGGGATTGATGCACAAGATTTCTTTAATCTTTAGCATAAATGAAGGCATCTAGCCATCGAGCTAACCTGAACTATAAAGTAACAAAAATATTAGTCAAAAATCAAAGTCTAATTATCGACAAAAAAAGAATGAAGTTGGAGAGGAGACATTAGATGGGCAGGTATCCCTTCCACATGGGTTCACATGGTAATAATGTGGAGCCCGCATCGACAAATCCCAGCCGTTGATGAAAGATTTGCAAGTATGACCCACAAATCCACAATAGGGATCTCTTTCTCTTAAATTCCCAAACAAATCGTCAGAACCCATCAACCAAAGTTCACTGATTTATGGTAATTATTTTTGCCTTTGAACAACCAAAGGGGGAAATTAGGCCAACAGAATTGCAAAATAAAAACAAAGTTAGGAGAAGACAATAGAGTAGAGAAGCACGGTCGGTCAGCGGGCAGATGCTGTGTCTACCATTGTGATTGTCCATTTTCCAACAACCACTATAAACAAAACACCTCTCAATTGCAACATACACCATTATTATTTGCCTTAATTTTAGTATTCCAGTATTCCTTTCCCAATAAGCTGATCCCTGAAGTTAACAAAGAGCTTGTTTGGGTTTTATTTAACTTGAGTACTACTCTCTCTATTACTATATATTTGTTATATTCTAGAAGTTTTTTGTGTTCGTATTTATCTGTCATTTTAGAATATTTAGAAAGTATTAATTATTTTTTATCAAATTTACCTTTTATTTCTCCTCTAGTTCTTTTCAATTACTTACACTTTTCAATAAATATTTAGAAAGAACAAAACAAACATTTAAGGTGGAGAGAGAAATTCAATAAAGATAAATTTGAAAAGATAAATTAATTTAAAATAATTAACCACTTTTAATTAACTTTTTTAATATGTATAAATTAATTAAATGTGACACATATATATATATACATGGGATAACAGAAGAAGTACAACTTAACAATAGTCGCTGTAACAAACTTTCATTTTTTTTCCCATTTTTCCGCCCCAATAAGCGGGAGGGTATACCGTATACATATTCAATTGGTAACCAATAAGAGCAAAGAGTTGGCTACTGTTGGGCTTGGGCAGTATCCAGCTCCATCTATGGTCTAATTCAGACCATAAAATGTACCCAACAGCCTAGAGCGGTCGAGCCCAAACCAAAAAAAAGTCCAAATCAATTTCGCCCTCATCAAACTCCAGTGGTGGTCTGTTGTGGTTCTCGATTATAAGACAAGGCAACTGCAAACTGCAGACAGCCAGGTGGCGGCGTGGCGCAAAGAAAACAAGAAAAGGAGTGAAATGGAAAAGAACAGAACAATAATAGTTCGGTGGTGCGGTGTCAAAGCAAGAGCTGCCTGCCAACTGTAACATGGCTGTCGGGTAATGAGCTCCACGCAGCTTCCTTCCTCTCCCTAACCAGTAACCCCCAAACTCTCAAACCGCACTCACATTAAAACCACTTTTTCTTTTGTCTTCCTCCCCACCTTGGTTTTGGGTTGTCCGAATATTTTATTAACCTTTTCTTAACTTTACTTAGGCAAATTAAAATTTTATTCCACGCGTTACAGCAAAAATCTATACTTATTTCTTCAGTTTCACTCAGTTGGCAAACAACAACTCCATAAAGTCACCATCAAACACTCAGGCAAATCCAGAGAATAAATCATAACCAGAGATTGTAATAACTCAGCCAAAAGATAGGTTTTTGGTTAGTGTTGGTGTGTGAAAAGTGAGAACTGAAGTAAACGTCGCCAGAAAATGCACGCCAAGACAGACTCAGAGGTAACGAGCCTCGCGCCATCATCGCCGACGAGGTCCCCGCGGCGACCAGTTTACTACGTGCAGAGCCCTTCACGCGATTCTCACGATGGAGAAAAGACAACGACATCGTTCCACTCCACGCCGGTGCTCAGCCCCATGGGCTCACCGCCACACTCCCATTCCTCCGTTGGCCGCCATTCCCGTGAGTCCTCATCGAGTCGGATTTCCGGGTCGCTTAAACCCGGATCCCGCAAGATATTGCCTAACGATGCATCGTCTAGGGGAGCATCCAGGAAGGGACATAAGCAATGGAAAGAATGTGATGTAATTGAAGAAGAAGGGCTCCTTGAAGACGAAGACCGTGAAAAGGGACTCCCTCGAAGATGCTATTTTCTAGCTTTTGTTCTCGGCTTCTTTATTCTGTTCTCTTTGTTTTCGTTGATTCTCTGGGGAGCTAGCAGACCTCAGAAACCCAAAGTCAGAATGCAGGTAGTTTGATCACTCTTTGTTTTGAGCTCTTTAGATTAAATTACGAAATGGGTTATGATTAATTTGTATAATTTTATCGTCCAGAGTATAAAATTCGACCAATTCAAGATCCAAGCTGGTTCGGATTCCACTGGAGTGGCAACTGATATGATCACCATGAATGCCACTGTGAAAATGATTTATCGTAACACTGGAACCTTTTTTGGCGTCCATGTCACATCAAGTCCTCTAGATCTGTCATATTCTCAAATCAACATTGCTTCTGGAACCGTAAGTCCACCTCAAATCAATTCTTTTAACATTTCCGTTTCAATTAAAATCTCAATTCAGTAACCTTAGATTTGTTGAATTGGGTTACTTCAGATGAAGAAGTTTTACCAATCAAGAAAGAGCCAAAGGTCTGTAACTGTAATGGTCATGGGAGACAAGATTCCATTGTACGGAAGTGGAGCAGGCTTGAGCAGTTCAACAGGCACATCAACTCTTCCAGTTTCACTTAAATTAAGCTCCGTTGTCCGATCAAAAGCTTATGTTCTGGGCAAATTGGTGAAGCCAAAGTTCTACAAGAAAATCGAATGTGACATAACTTTCGATCCGAAGAAGCTGAATGTCCCCATTTCACTCAAGAATTCTTGCACATACAATTGAACATTGATAGATCGAATCACATGGAAAACCACGACGGAGAAGAGGCTTTTTCTCTTTTTCTTTTCTTTTCTTTTTTCTTTTTAAATTCGTTGTTCTTCTTTTGTTGAAGAGAAGTGGGAAATGAATGAGATACAGCTAAGCGGGCAGGTTTGGAGATATCCAGGGCAGGCGTTGACGAACGCGGTTGTAGACTTATTGGGGCTGCGCGAGTGCCCGGAGTGTGAGAAACCTATACGTTGGATTCGGTGGTGACTTGTGAGTGAGGACCTTTTACTTTCCTTTTCTCCTTTTTTAAAATGTAAAAGTAAGGTACTCATTTATTTTTTGTCAAAATTATTACTTAATGTAATGTAATTCATTCTTTTAGTAAATGTAGTGGTACACAGTTTATATATATACAATAATGGAATGATAGAATTTTAAATGTTCTTAGGTAAACATTTCAGCTGTCGGTTGAGTAAGTTTGTGTTTGAAGGAATCAACTTGATTTTTTTTCATTTATTGCTGATATAATTTGGTTAGTTGGAGCAACTTTAATTTTTCTTCCTGTTTACCAACAAATAGATTAAAGCTCTTTCCAGGGACTTGCAGAAGAAAGGCATAATTAAGAGAAAAGAATCTTAATAGCACAATGCACAAATGCCTTATTCTGGTTCCTGTTGAGTTATATGCAAGAAAGAAAGAGTAAAAATCCTGACAGAAATGCACAACATATTGTCGCAGTAGCAAAACCCATTGGCCATGTGATTTGCAGGGAATGTCCTAATAATCAGGTAATATAATATGGGACATGCATTGTTTGTGAATATTATTAAATGGATGGTAACAACTTGAAGACAATCATCATCCATATTGGATGTCCTGTTCTTTTGTGCACAATCAAGCACATGATCATTATCAGGATTCGGGGATCAATAATCAATTACTAAATGATCTCAAATTCAATGATTAGAGTCAATAATGGCTAGGATTTCTTAACATTAACAGGGAAAAGCTACTGCCATCAGCTTTCATATGGTCAACTTTTTTATTGTTTTTAATGCTTCGTATGTGATAAACTTCCGAGAAAAGGTGAGCGAAGGCAAGGCCTTGGAGATAGCTGGATAAATTTGGACAGAAATTTTGATTTAATCTAATTAAGCTTTTTCAAAAGAATGCAACTTGCCAAATACTTAATGCAGAACACATAGGGGACAACCAGTCCCCGAAGATTTGACCTCACCGGTTGTCAGAGAGGTTAAAACCTACCTTGCCAAGAAAAAAAAACAGATTCCTGATTCCTACCTATGCCTACTCTTATAGAATAGGCTAGTTTTTGGTTCGAAAGATCCAAGAAACCAAACAACCTGCAGTTTTCCGGTGAGTTTTGTCTTTTTGAGATATCATTGACTCGGCCAAGAAACGTATAACTTGCAAAAAATTGCCTTTCTGTTTTTATAATAGTTGTACTGCATTATTCATTCATTCATTGACCAAATTTCTCTGGTCTGATGTGGCATAGATAGCATTTCTTGCATTCTGATCTTTGTTTAATTGCTAAATCTTGCAAAGGGCACCCACCAGCTAAAAGCCAGAGTAATTCACTTGATTTCATAGTTGCCAATTGCCACATATATATCATGGACCGGATCTGTGAGATTGAAATCTCAAAACAAGTTATAGAGAAAAAGAAGTAACAACTTCCAACTTACTAATAATATAACAATGAGTGAAACAAAGAGTCATACAAATCAAATCGAACAATGATCTCTGGGGAAAAAAGGGATAGAAGGAGAAAATCTATTAAGCCGCAGCCCGCAGCTCATCTCCTGCAATGGGTGATTCTAGAGCAGCCTCGGGAGTAAGGATTAACAGGCTCTCTGGATTTAAAACAATTATGAGTGTAGTAAGATCTCCCAGAGCGAGGCGGGCATGGAACCCTGTTAGCAGAAAGCGCCCCGTAAGAAATGTAAAAGTGCACTGGTTTCCAATATAGGGACCTCCTTCCAGCAATGCCGCCTTCTTCTTCCTCTTCATTGCCACCCAACTTATCATACACCGACGTCTTCCAGGGCCATTCAATTTCTTCTTTCATCATGAGCTGGAAGCTGGTAGGAATAGGATCATTAACCTGAGCTCTGCTGCTGGCAGTAATGAGTGGTAGCATTGAGATGATGAAAGGAAGCATTGTGAGAAATGTGGATGCCATTGATGTGATTGTTTGATGAGCTTTAGGAAAAATGGGGTGAAGCAGAAGAAACTTTTAGATTTGGAAAGTGTTAAGAGAGGGGGGGGGGGGGGGGGGGTGAAATTACGGAAGGTTGAATCATTTGCTGTAGTAGGCGACAGAAATCACATGTAAATTGATGGTACATGCCGACTATACTAAAGATACTGATAAATACTGGCCCTGCCCTGTTTGCCTCTGCCTCAATTAACGCTGCCTCCCACTTGGTGTGTGCCTCTCTGATTACTTCATTGCGATTTTAATGTGTGGAATCTATCAATCTGATTAGCAAGCAACCCTCGTGAAAGGATTAGATTTTGGCAATGACTACAATCGCTGGTATAAGTGACGGTTAAGCTCGTTGGTGTGGTCTCCATCGAGCTGATCAAGTTTTCGGTTGAAAACTCCTGTAACTCGGTCGAATCCATGTGCTCAGATACACTCATGCTTATTGCCCTTCAAACTTCTCTGCAAGAATAATGTGCCATTTCATTTGTCCTAGTTAATGTGGTTCATTCGACCATATAGAATGCAAGAAAAAAGGAAGAAAATGCCTCACAAACCCTATGAGACAAGTTGATTCAGTTGGTAGCTTATTCTTATTCAATTTTATCAAACAACATATTTATTTCATTATTGAAGGTGCCGTTTGAAGTTTGCCTTCTAATTAAAGGATGCAAGACAAAGAAGAAAAACAAAAAACAGATAGTAGCTATTGGATATTTGGATTATTCAAATTCCCTTGGTATGATCTTGGATGGAATTCATTGACAAAATAACCTTCTATTGAAGTGATTAAAGTCATATTTAGGCAGCTTGAGAATTAGTATTGTTTAATATTAGACCAAATCTTCCAAGTTGTGAAACTAAACATGTTTAGCATAAGGAGCAATACCAGTGGGAAAAGATCTAGTATTTTTCTTCATTTTCTATTTTCAGCTCCAGAATGTGACTAATCATCCATGTTTTCCCTTTTTGAATTTGGGAGTTTATTGTAGGGCTATGAAAGCCTGTTTTGTTTAGGCTACCCCAGGAGCAATGTTTCTCTTTTTAATAACTATGAAGTAGCAAGATCATTGAGATCTTACTTGCAATCCCAACAAAATTGAAGGTCATGTGTAGAGTGTTAGATTGTTATGTAAATATTGTCTTATATATCTATTTTTTGAGTTTAGCAAGGGCATTCTCATGCCTTATTGGTCAAAAACTATTCTATTTCGAGTCGAGAACATCAAAGATTAAACTCTCTCAATAAGTACATTTCTAAGGAATCGAATTGGTGTTCTTACCTTACGGGATACATATTATCCTATAATATCTATTTTGTTATAAGTTGCATCTGATTAGATTTGTGAATATTAAGTATGAAATTTGTTCCTATAATTTTGTTTTGTGTAAATTTAATTTAGTTTCTCAAAAACATATTTCCATAGTTTTCCTATGAATGAATACCCAATTGGTCCATAAACTATACATTTTTGAACATATTGGCCCTTAAATTTTTATTTGAGAGAGTTGATCCCTCAAACTATTATTTTATGACAATTAACCCCTCAAACTATTATTTTGAGATAATCAACCCCTCAAAAATATTATTTTAGGACAATCAACCTCTTAATTATTATTTTGAGACAATATAACCCATGAGAATTTCATACAATTAAGGTTATATTGTCTCAAAATAAAGTTTGAGGGCTTACTTGTCCAAAAATAATAGTTTGAGTGGTCAATTGTCCCAAATAAAAGTTTAGTGATTAATTTGTCCTTTTTAGTATAGTTTGAAGGCTGATTTGGGTATTCAACCGTTTTCTTATAGAGTTTTTTTTTTTTTTTTATGAGTAAAATTTTGATTAGGATTACATATAAAAAGAGGGGTTTTACACTGTTTAATAATAACGCGCCACCTCATTTTTTTAAAATTTTTTATAAAACCTTACAATATACTATAGCACATACAACTATTTAAGTAAAAAAATTTGTTACTTCTTTTTTTTTTATAAACTCGAAACTTTTTCTATAATTGTAAAACCCTACTCTAATTATATTCTAAATTTTAGGACTTACCCTACAAATCAAATTTTCTATAATTGCTAAAACCCTACTTCAGTTATATCATAAATTTTAGAACTTACCCTACAAATCTTTTTTTTTTTAATTTGGGACTAAACTTTGAACAAATTTAAACTTATTTGTGAAATAAATATGTGCAACAAGATATATTTTAAAGTTTTATGAAAACTTTAAAAAATATATATAAGATAGCACATTCTCATTGGAAGGTGTAAAACTCTCATTTTAAATGCAGATATGATCAAATATTTTCTCTTTTTTTTTTTAACACCGAATCAAAAACCATTTTTTTTCCTATAATTGGTTCCTATAATAGAGATGATTAATGATTAATGTTCATTTTTCCCTTTCCAAATGGGCCTAGTCCAAACTCCAGACGAGACAAAATCAAAAAGGGTTTTTTGTAAAATTAAAGAAATTACTGTGGCGAATCGAAAATTAAAGGAAACATAACTGGGCCAAAATAGAAATAAAAGGAATATCCTCCATCGGCCACCTCGCCACCCCCCTCTTCTGTATATGACAGAAAAAAACTCCAACTTCTCCTTTCTCTCTCTAGAAAAAAGGCCCTCAATCTCCAAAAAATGGCTTACCCTCAACACCATTTTCAACAACTCTACCAACCTCAACACCATCACCAACAACAACAATCTAAGAATTTCAGGTAAACCCTAAAAAAAAAGATCAAACCTTTAATTGCTGCGAATTAAATTTCATTTTCTGCCGAAGAAAAGCAAAACCCTAACTTGTGATCTTTTTCTTTCTATGTTTGATCTCAGGAACTTGTACGCTATTGACGGTCAGATTTCTCCGCCACTTGCTTATTACAATAGGCCTACTTTACAAGATCAGTCTCAGCATCCGCCGTATATCCCTCCTTGTAATTCCTTTCTCTTCTTTTTTTTTTTAACTTTTTTGAAAATTTATATTTATTTTCTTGTTTAATCTATGAAGAATTAAGAGGATAAAGGGAAAAATTTTAACTTTTTTAGTGCTAAGTTAGCTTAAAATTGCCGCATTATTCTCTTGCTGTCCTTTTTTTCCCTCAACTTTATAAGCATCAAAATTTGAACTTTTTTGTTTATTATTGCTGGGGTTTTAGTTTCATTTGCAAAAAAAAAAAAAAGTCTTTTAATAACTGGCTTTGCTGGTATTTTGTTAATTTATTTATTTATTGCTTTTACTTGTTTAGTTCATGTTGTTGGTTTTGCACCGGGTCCAGCTCCGGTGACTGATGGGAGTGATGGAGGAGCTGAGTTGCAATGGAATAATGGGGTTGAGCCTAAAAGGAAAAAACTGAAGGAACAAGACTTTTTGGAGAACAATTCACAGATATCTTCTGTTGATTTCTTTCAAGCACGGTCAGTCTCAACAGGTTTAGGTTTGTCACTAGATAATAATAATCGGATGGCTTCTTCCGGTGATTCAGCTTTGTTATCACTCATTGGTGATGACATTGATCATGAGTTGCAACGGCAAGATGCAGAGATCGATAGATTCCTCAAAGTTCAGGTCTGACTTTGTGTTAGCTGTTGTTTAGAATATAGTTAAATGGAAATTATACATGTTTATTATTATCTTCTGTGTTTGTTGCATGGATCTAGTTACTGCTTTTAGGATGTAATTCATGCCATGTGTGGATAATTAGCTTTTTCTGGCCATTGAATGCATATACATTTATCATGCATTTATGCTGAATTTTTTCTTTTAATGTTTGTTTCAGAATTATGTTTGGTAGTTTCTTGGTTTGGCTATTGATTCTGTTAAGTCCGGATAAGATAGTTTCCACATTAACGCATTTCATAGTATTTTGTCGTATTTGGTTCGGGAGTGTTAAAATTGTTGTTATCTAGCGGCAATGTGCTAATTAGAGTAAGTCAAGCATTTGCATGTCCTGCATATGTTCGTTGTGTTTTCCCTTCAACTTTAACTTAATCTATTGAACTTTTCCTGTTGTAACCCTTTTTTTCCCGTTCTATGTTTATTGTTTTTAAAAAGAGTAACAGAAAATAACTATCTTTAACCACTCATATTTTGACCTTATCACTGATTAATAACACTATATACTTCAGATAAATAATGGGGATTGAATTAAATGAACTCTTCTGTTTCCACCATAAACAATGCTAACTTCAATTTGATTGGTTTTGAAGAATCTATGGTGCTGGTTCATGCTATAATTGGAGTGTCTTTCTGTTCTGCATGCTTTGAATAAAATCTTACTTGAAGGTTGCATGTTTTATCCACCTTTTTCCTCCTGGAGGTTCATGGGGGAGTTGTCTGTGTATTTACTGAAATGGTTGTGAGTTTGTGTATTTACTCAAATGGAGAGAGATAGTATTGGTTATTCGAGTATGGTAAAGTTAATGTTACGAAATCTATTCTCCGTTTGTTTTAGCATTTATTTACTAACCTTCTTACACGATATATGTTGGTCAACAAGCAGTTTTTAATTTGAATTCTAGTGATGATAAGCTGTTCTCTAAATAGGGTGACCACTTAAGGCAATCCGTGTTGGAGAAGGTTCAGGCTAACCAACTTCAGACCATTTCAGTTGTGGAAGAAAAAGTCTTTCAGAAACTTCGTGAGAAAGAAGCAGAAGTGGAGAACATTAACAAGAAGAATATGGAACTGGAGGAGCGAATGGAGCAATTGACCATGGAAGCAGGTGCCTGGCAGCAGCGTGCCAGATGCAATGAGAACATAATTACTGCCCTGAAGTTTGATCTTCAGCAAGCTTATGCTCAAAGTAGAGATAGTAAGGAAGGATGTGGTGATAGTGAGGTTGATGATACAGCATCATGCTGCAATGGCCGGGCCATTGATTTCCACCTGCTTTGTAAGGAGAATACTGACGTGAAAGAGTTGATGACTTGTAAGGTTTGCAGAGTGAATGAAGCCTGCATGCTTTTGTTACCTTGTAAGCATCTGTGCCTGTGTAAAGGTTGTGAAAGTAAGCTTAGTTTTTGTCCCCTGTGTCAGTCATCCAAGTTTATTGGCATGGAGGTCTTTATGTAATGATATAGATCTGAAAGCTTTAATATTATACTAAAGTTATACCCAGTATCCTTGTGATTTTGATGGACGCTTGCTGTTTTTCTGCTTGTTGTTCTTGCACCTTTTTATATTTTCAACCTTTCCGTCTTGCGTGTTAAGCACTCTTCATCATCACCTTCTCAAGTTGTTGAATGAGTGGTCATATGATATTCTCTTGTTCTCTCTGATCTTAAAAGGTTTTTATGTTTCCCTACTCGATGCTGTCTGGTTATGCAGCTTAACTGGCAGTTTGTTAGGTATGCCATAGTATGTGATTATTAGAAGGCTCTTTTAAAGTGTTGGATCTTCTTGGGTGATTTGATAAGTTTTATAACGGGGCAAGATCAAGCATAGGTTCATGATCATGGATTCTTCATTGTCTATATTTATTGGTTATATGGAAGCAGAAACCCGCATTCTGGGAGTTTAGAAAGTGAGTATAGGTCTTTAAGAATAGTCAAGTAAGGTTCTGACCAAATATATGGAGATATTCGAGAATCTTAGTTAGACAAACAGAACGAATGCCTCATAGAATATCGTCAATCCCTTGCGATGCTCTTTTGAGATAAACTGATTATTTAGTGGGGTGAAATTTTACACACCTTCAGGCTTCAAGGATTCTCAGGGCCTTTGCCTTTGGGTTCTTAAATGATAAAGAAATTTCATGTCTGTTCCCTTTTATGACTGATCTCGTTGCTGTATTTGGCTGATGCACCAGTGTTTTGTTAGTTCTTGACAAAAACCCCATCAAAAACACACACCATGACGCAGTTCAGAAGCGGAAAAAGTTTGAAGCGGGATGGGACATAGGAGTTGCCCTCGCCCTTTCGGCCTTTCGGGAGGACAGTGTTTCTAGAAACGGATTTTAAGTTTTAACATGGCCTTTACTCTGGAATTGGAAATGGGCTTGAAGTTACTGTTTATTATCTTGGTTTTGCGCTGAGTTCTCAAGGTTTCAAACAAAAACGAGAACGAGAGTGAGATCCTAATTAGCACTTAAGGCTTCCACAATTTGAAACCCTCTTCTTTGTAGAGCATGCCCAGATAAAGGTAGCAACTTATCTTACTCGGAGCAGAAAAACTCTGATATTATCTTAAGCAACTCCAATCAAGTTTAGGCATGTAACTCTTTTATTGTAGTACGACAAGGAGAAAGGTGATTGAGCCGCCTATCAATAGCTATTTCCCGTTGGTGGGTTCCTTTCTTCGTTTCTCTTTAGGCTGTTGAGTAAAATTCCATTTCTTGATAGAATAGAAGCACACTTTTTTCATCACCTGGCTTGCACGACTCTTTAAAGTCTCATCTCTGTCCGTTTTTCTGGAAACGTGTCTTCTTGAATTATTGTCTCCACTCTCCATCTTAAGCCAAAAGAAGAAAGCAGTACTTTGTAGGCATATGAATGAGTATTAAGTACGTACGTAGGGAGAAAATGAGTGATGGAGGAGAGGAGAGGTGAAGAATTTAAGTCGAAGAAACCAATCCTGCCATTCAACGTTATGGTGTCGTAGTTTTTTTTTTTTTTTTAAAGGGGGTTCTATGGTGGGGGAGATGGCAGGGGTCGAATCCCTGATGAACTCTCCAATTAACTTTTTACCACTCAGCCAAGCAACGAGGTTCGTTATGGTGTCGTAGTTAACTACCTAAAACCATGAGCCATAAAGGGCTTAGACCCATGAAATGTTGAGAGTCACTTTTGGTATATAAACATATTCTGAGCTGTGAATACTGAATAGGAACCCTGATTCTTTTAGCCGTGCGCGGTTTTTTGCGAACCTTACGGTGGTCTTAAATAGGTGGACTTTTCTCCTTATTAACCTCGAGAGTAACATGGACCGGCCCTCTTCCATGGGCTATAACCCATGCAAGAGCCAGCCCTTTCTCAGGCGGCTTTCAGAGGTAGGCCGCTTTTGAGTGAAGTTTTAAACCTCAACTCCTTTTGCCATAGCAAGTCCATGAATCGATCTATTGTTTATGTACTGGTTAAGCCACCCCAAAATGAAGTCATTCGAACGGCGTCCTTGGCCCGATGGCTCGGTTGTACGGCTGTTCACCCGTAATAGCTAGCATGGTTTGAATTTTGACATCCTGTATGTTAGAAATATATAAATACTATTAGGCTAGAAGCAAAAAAAAAAAAATGAAGTTCAAACCTGTACAAAGGGTTTTGGTATAGTAAATTTTAGGTTATTTGGACATTAAGTTGACAAAATAAATTGAAAAATGTAATTTTTCTCGCTCATAAACGAAATGGGCACCAATTAATTCTATTGACAATTATTGAAGTGATTCGAAGAAGAAGGGGAACTTTTAGTTAGAGAGTGGATGCAGCAAGCTCATCGCTATTAGCCTATTACTATTAGTAAGCTATAGCCTTGATCATTTTCTGGTGGCCCTATTTAGAAGAACTAATATTAGATAAGGTTTGTTGTTCACAAGTAAATTCTTTTTGAATAAGGTAACGACTCGGACAAGATGGCTCCTATGCTAGTCTGCAGAGAAATCTCAAAAGTCTTGAACCCCAACACTGAGAAAAAGTGAGGCCAAGGACAATACATTATGGAGAAAAGTGGAGATTGAGATATAAGCTAAGGGAATATTGCTGTTTCTGACTCAAACCTGTTACTCAAACCAACTATTCAGCTTTAGGATTGCGTTCACAAATGAGCAGTTTGTTGAACAAGTTTTTAACAAGTACTCTAGTAGTTGAACAGCCATTGTCACCTTTACCAAGCCCCATGCAGAGAGAGAAATAAAAAAAGGAAACCAAAATTTCAAGCTCGATCAGCCCATTCCAAACTCAAGAGCTTTTACTTAACCCTAAACTTTTTTCTCCAGTAATATATTCTAATTGGTGTATGTAGAGAAGACTTGGGAAGCAAGTTTTATATTATTTGGGGAGTAGAAATTGTGGAGAAAAGTGGAGGAGAAGGAAGGAAGAGGAGAATGCTTTTTTCTTTAAGATTGAAGAACTTTTTTCTAATCATGCCTTAGAAAGTGATGACAAAGAGGAAAGTGAATATGCTTCCCCCATGATTATAACTATCTGCTATCCATTATTGTTGTTATTATTATGATTATTATTATTCCATTTCCACCTCCACTTCCACTTCCACCTCCCACCGCTAACCCCAGCCGATCTCAGTCCTGTCATTGCCCCCCCTCTCTCTCCTTCCCCTTTTTCCATTCCCCCCTTCTCTTTATTATTACCCTCATTATTACTAAAACACATTAGAGCAAAAATGAAAATTATAATTATAAAGAGAGAGTGACTTTATTAATTTAGTTGTTTACTCCAGTTCAATCATCCAAAGCTCCTCCTTATTCCCTATAAAGCTGATTTATTTTTCTCCTTATTTATTTATTTTGCTTCTTTCTCTCTGTGGGGTCTAAGGTATCTCTAATGGACTTACCTCCACTTTGTTTTTCCTCTTTTTGCCTTTCTTTTTCTTTCTTTCTTTATAAATTTTTATTTGTTGGGGGTTCATTTCAATCTTCTGATCATGTTGTACACTCCGTGAATTAAAATTTGTTTTTTTGGGGACTCCAATGTATATGATCTTACACTGTCAAAGTTATTCCATTTTTAAACTGAACATGTATCTAGCGATTCCCACAGCTTCTGCCCCTGGTACGAGGCTACGAGCTAAGTTTGCTATCTGCCTCACTTCCTAAGGGTAAGGGGGGTCCCCAGCGCCCCCCACCCCAAAATAATAATATTGTAAAAATGGAATATTTGTATTTGCATTGTTTCAAGTGTTTGTCTTTCCTCGTTTTTCTCTGATCTTCATAAACAAATTGCATTGTCTTTATACCATGTGCACTCCTTACAACCACTTCCCTTATTATAATCTAATTATTGCATCGGTTTAATTTACTATTCTTAGATCGTTTCTTCTTCGCCTATATTCTATAATTAAGAAAGAAAAAGATACGAATTATGATACCTACATGGATTAGCGAGTTGATAGGAGGTGATCATTTTGAAGAGTACGTTTCTTAAGAAAGAAATTAAAAAGACGCGAAACGATACGTACACGGTCAAGGTGTTATGAGGTGATCCTTAAAGATTACGTTTTCTTAAGAACGTTTCACGTGAAAAATCGTCCTCAAGATATCATTTATAGAAGAAATTATTTCCCCTTATCGAATTTATTGAGGCTTCAGTGATCCAAATTAATACCAAAATTACTTTAGCTCCAACCATTTGAAATTCTTACATAAAACTTGCCCTATGATTGAGAACGTTGTCTTGTTATGCTACTTTTGTACGTATAGGATGGAGAAAGAAAATGGGATTCTTGTGGTTCCATAGATGAAAGCAGGAAAAAGAGAAAGTCTTATCCCTCCCACTTGCTGGCTTCGCTTTTGGCAAACAGTGGTCCTAAGAAGTGAAATTCTTCCCACCTTAAATTCACGCCTTTGTCCAATACTCTTCAAATACAGCTTTTCATTTCGAGCAGCTGCGCGCTCACCAATATATTGATCTATCAGTTGTTTTCCTTAATCTCATGCGCAAGGAGCCACTAGCCAGCCCTTCCAAAATGTCTTCTCTTTAATAATGACCGCAAGTTTTCTTTTGAATCAAGTTGGATCAACGAGCTTGCTTTCTAATTGGTCACTTTGGGAACCTAGTTTAATCATTTTGTTGCAGCGCCCACACTCCGAATTTGAATTCGGGGAACAAGACTAATATTCTAGTAACTAGTTAGCAAGACATTTTAAGTCAACAGAACATTATCCAGAACTAATGTTTCGTTTAATCCTGTAAGAATTTTATTGCATTTTCATAGTAATTAGTGTTGGATTATGAAGGAATTAATTGGAGGGTTAAAAGTGGGGCGCGCATGACAGTAGAACAACAGTGGCCGAAGGAGGCAATATCGTTTTCATGTATGGAATGGTCAGTTTCGTGGAATAATCAAAGACTAAGGTGAGTTGCAAGCTTTTTGGTCGACATGATTGACCGCCATATGTAGTGGATAATTAGTTGGCAATAATATTTTCATGATTATCATAAAATAATTAATAAGAATAAATAAATATTGTATAAGTATATATATGGTAAAAGAATAATTTTATAAATATGTGAAAAAGATAGTAAATACTACTAGTAAGAAAGGGGGAACTTGGGACTGCCTGGATCAACCCAACACGGCAAATGATGAAAATGATTCGAGGTGGTGGGTAAGTATCTGCATTTTCCCAGAACCGATCGCTATCTATAGGATCAAATTACAATAATTTGTAGTCGAATTTCGATGAGGGCGGCGAGAATCCATAAAATTTGCCAATTTTTATATATGTCCTATAAGCACATTATTATTGGCAGTTGAACAGAAAAAAATGGCACACTTTTAAGGGCAATTTTTTTGGGCTTGCAAAGAGAGTAAAAATAGAAATGAGTGAGGAGAGAGAGGTGGGACTTTCATAAATATGCATGAAATGATGGTGAAGATGATGGGGGGGCCCAGAATTTGGGTTAAGATCAACACAAAGAATCCCTTGGATTGAGGAGGTGAGGAGAGGAAGAGGAGCAAAGAGTAGCAGCAGCAGGAGCAGGCGAGCAGCAGCCTTGAATTGTGGGGTCATGTTTTTTTATTTTATTTATTTATTAATTAAAAAAATTCACCTTTTCTTTTTAACGTTCATCAGCCACAGTATAAAAAGAAGAGAAGAAGGGAGGAAAGGGAAAAAAGAAAAGGAATGTGATGTGCATGTGATCCAACAGCCTTTATGTTCCCCTCTTCTTCTATCCCCAAATCTACACACAGAAAAGAAACCACCATTCCTTCCTTCCTTGGTGTCTTTTTTGACATTCGGGTACTCTAAATTTGCTTTTTGGGTTAATCATGTTTTAGGTCTTCTTACATATAGATGTTACTAATGTTTATTTTCTTTTTTCTTTGCTAATTCTTCTAAAGCTTAATTAAATCGGGCCCAGACTTAGACATCAAAGGTCGGCCATGTTTTCATCATGGCACTGATTAAAAGCAAAAAAAAAAAAATCACTAGTGGAATTCAAAAGACTACACATGCACCCGATATCACATCAATCTATAGCTAGCTGATGATCTGATGATATCTTTCTTTTCTGAATAAATTCTCTGAAATCTTCGATCATCATCTGTACAAAATACTTACATCAAAACTCCGTTATGTCCTTTTGTATGTACATGACAAAAGTTTCACACGTTTTATAAGTAGTAAAGCTAGCTTTTTTGACGTAGAAGAAGAAGGAAGAAGTTGAATATATACTCACGTCTTTAACAAAGGAGAATGAGAAGAAAAGAAAGGGGGGGAAAAAGGGAGAGGAAGAAAAGGAAAAGGAAGAAAGAAAGGAAAGATAGTGGAAGGAAAGACATCTCTTGTTGTTGCTCTCCTTTTAATGTAACTCTCTAAAGTGTGTTGGTTTAAAATGAGCTTTTCTTTTTATAATTGATAAGAAACAAACAGAGGCCATGCAACTCTAAAATTCTTATATCCAAAACCCCTTTATTTGGACCCAATGATATATAAAAGAGATATTAGTCGATCGTGAAGGAAGCTTTGCTTTTTAACGTCCTTTTTCTCTTAAGAGGAATAGAGAGAAACTTTTGCATGGAAACCTAATCCCTCCATTATTCTAATACTATGTATACGTCTCATTAACAGATTCCTTTATTTCTAATCATCTTCCTTTTCTTCTTCATTTCGATCGGGGTCATTGTCCAACTCCATTTTGGATCCTACAAATGTAATTTAATTGGAGATCACATAAATTAGAGAAGTATAAAGCTTCCAAATATATATTTTGTCGAAACTTTATTGTAGAATAAATTATGCAGAAATGGGTATGTTGTTAGCTAGGGAATATTTCTCTTTTTGTGGGAAAATAGAGATCACACTTCCTCCCTCGGCCTATAGTCACCAAGAGATTAGTGAAGTCATGTAAGGGCGTCGGCTCGAGCCCCAGCCTGCTTTTCCCAACCCCTCATTGTTAAAAAAAAATAAATGGAGATCATCGTGATATATGGACCACAAGCATTCAACATGTTAAAGTTATATTTAAAGAATTGGAACTTGGAAGAAGATCAGAATTCAGTTGAAGAGACAGATTCATGCATTGTATATGATATATGCAGCCCAGTTATTGAAACATTTTTTTACCCCTCATCCGTATTAATGCTTAACTTCTTGTGTGTTGGGTATTGACTACTCTCTTCTTTATACAATAGAAAAAAAGGTTTAATATTTAATTTGGTCATGAATTATATAAAAAATGACAGATTAATTGTTAAACTTTAATTTTATTTAAGACAGATTGACCCCTAAATTTTTATTTTGGGACAGATTGATCTTTGAATCGTAAAAAATTTGATGAATTGTAATAGATTAGTTCCTAAATTTTTATTTTGAGACAAATTAGTCCCCAAATTTTCTTTACTTTTCTTTCCTTCCTATGGACCAATTTGTCTCACATAAAAAATTGAAAACTAATATGCCACTTTTAGTATAATTCAATGACCAAATTGAGTATTAAGCCATAAAAAAAATCAATGGGGAGATTTCCATCAATGTTCAGTTTGATGAAGTTGGAATTAGCTTAATTTTGTAGAAAATTGTTAACTTGCAGAGGTGATGATCCCCTGGCGCTCGAAAGAGTAAAGCCATCAAACTCAAAGGTCTTGTTTATCGTTATACAACTTATATATATAATTAGCTAATGACTCGTAGTAATGACTAAAGGGAATGGAATGAAAGCAGTTGGCTACCTGTTAGCATTGATTGCCAAAAGTACAAGAGTCAATCGATTGCATGGGACAAGATTCGAACTTATGCATTCTTCCTGCGACGAATTAAGGCAATATATGGAATACCCTAAAGTTGTTGATTCTTCAAGTGTAACCACTTGCATGCTCATAATCATGACAATATCATTTTGCCCTTCAAATTGGGGAATTTTTTAGTATCGATGTTAAATGACAGATTGTTAGCTAGTAACTTAACTAATTTTTGCATATATAGCAGACTTATATCTCCAGTCCACACCATTGACATATTTCAGAATCGAGATGTCGATGTGTTAGGAGTCCCTCTCATTTCTTTTTTTTATTTTGCTTCATAGTCCCTCTCATTTCACATTGCATTATATAGCAAAATTAATTCAATTAAGAGCCATGCTTGGCTTAATTATATGCCTTATATACCATTTAATTCAGGGTGCCAGACGGTGCCTGAGTCCCTTTAATAAACACTGCGCGAGGCAAAAGCCACAATTACTAGATTAATTAATTTCGTACGTGTTAAAAGCCGAATGTCGGTTGCATTTAATTTAGGTACTAATCAAGGGTTAAGGGGGGAAGGGTAATTCAGGCAAAAAGAATAGCACGTTCTACATTTTGCATGCATTATTAGAGCAGCTAGCAGGGGAGCAGGCAGGGTACCTCTCGCTCTGGTCTGTGCAAAAATGGTGGAAGAGGGTTGTCATCTGGAAGGACAGAGATGTCAATCACATAAATAACAGTAAGGACAAACTCTGCCTACATATCTGCAACCACCAAGACAAAATTACCTATCTTGTCCCTCTCCATTTATATCACTCTGCCATTTCCTCGTGGGATCCCACAACCCCTCGTGAACCCTCTTCAAAAACCCCATTTCAATCTTCCGTTTCTTTCCCCCCCTTCTCTACACTTCAATATCCCTTCTGATCTTTGCACATGTTTCAGTTTTCCAACCTCCTTTGACCACCCATTATCTGCAAATTCACAGATTTGATGCTTTTGTTTTTGTTCATACATAAATAAATGAACCATAACATATATAGTGCAATACTATATACCAGTCGGTTTTTCTGATACTTTTGAGTTCTATAATATATAGAGCGCGGTAGTATTATAATTAATTTTATGGTGTGCAAAATGGCAAATGGGGTTGTCTTGAATATATATGTCTTCCCAACAAGTTCCACCCCCCTCTCTCTCTCTCTACCCCCCTCGCTTCTGCTGAGGAAAAGAGACAGTGAATCAGACAAAAGAGAGTGCAAGAAGGGACAGAAGAAAGAACCTTGTAGCTTGTCGTTGTCGTATAGAATACTGATTTTGATTCTTTCCCTATCTTTCCTTTCTTTCTTAATTTATTTTTTCAACTTTAGAAGATCATTTGTTTAATTATCTCAATTCTCACACTTAGACTTCGTCCATCAAACCCCATTTCTTTATTTCCATTAAAATAAATAAACCAGAAGTAATTTTATCCTTATTTGCTCTGTGTTTTAAGTTGTCTCTCCTTGAAATTCCCCATAATTTCAAAGTTCATTTAAATATTGCTAAGTTTGTTGTATTTGTTAGTAGTAGAAAAATAATGATTTTAATCTCCTGGAAGAAGAAAAAAAGAGTAGTATATTAGTATTTTGGCAAGGGAATCGGCGGTGGTCATGTGAGAGAAGGGAAGTAGCCAGGGTGGTGTGGGGGTGGGGTTCACTTTCACTGCGTTTTAGAAATTAGAATAGAATCTTCTTGGCTCCTCAGTCCTCAACGTGGTAGAGTTTGAAGTAGCTAAGGGAAAGAGAAAGAGAAAGAGAGAGAGAGAGAGATTTTGGTAGTGATGGTGGTGGGCTCGGTAGGATCTGTGTCTAAGTTGCTGACAACTTGTTGAGGGAAAAGGATCAGCCTTTGTTCTCTAGATTTCCATACTATCCGTGGGACCCTATTATACAACTCTATATATGATGAATGTCTTAATGCAAACAAAAACCGATTTCCCTTGAAGAAAAATTTTTAAAAAAATAATTAGTAATTCATCTTTCTTTTCACCTTCTTTTTCATCATCATTCAAAAACTGTTTCTTTGCTTCTGTTCCTTGTCCATAAACTGCTCATTTTCATCAATGAGCTAGGACCCATTTTTGTATATTTCTTAATATGGACCCACTAGATCTCAACATCTAATGTTTCACCCTCCCAATGGATAAATTACATGATTAGGTTAATCAAAGGAGTTAATTAATCTACAATTATTGTATTATGGTCTGTCAAATTTGATTCTTTGACTGTTTAAACAAAAATTAAAAGGACAATTAAAGGAGTACCCGTCTATTATTAATCTGCAATTTTTGTTTGTGGGGGAAGGGAGACAATCTAGAGTTTTGGTGATCAGTATGGAATAGTTTTGAAGGGAAATTATTGCCGGAAATGTGCATGTAACATGAAGGAGGAGAAAAAGTATATATGGTGGTAATAAATTGCAGTGTTATGTAATCAGGGAAAAGTACAAAACAGGAATCACGAGAATGGCAAGAACCATCAAACAAAAAAAATAAACAAATTAAAAAGAAGGCTGTCTCCATGTCAGCCGCTGCAACAAATTGTACAGGATTCTGCAGAAGGTCCAGGGTGAGCAGCTGCGGTGTGAAACAATTGAGGGAAAAATTAAGAAAAGTTTTCGTTCGGAGAAGAGAAAGCAGAAAAAGAAAGAGAGAGAGATGAAGCATAGACAGGCATAGCACGTTGTAGAAGGTGTTTTCTCAGACTTGAAGAAGCATTTCCCATTATAATTGAATATCGGGACTTGAAGCTGACATTGCTTCTTGCCATTGTTTCGGCAAAATATTTTCTTGGTCACAACTCACATGCAAACATTTTCCTTAATTTGTTTAACTTTCTTATAGTATTATAGTATTTGGTTTACTAATGACTACTAAAGCGAAATTTGTACTAGAAAGTAGTAATTAATAAACTGTTTTTACAATGTATGTGGTAACGGTTTTTACTACAGTATGGAAAAGCATTTGTTGAGAAGATTTTATTTTTTATGTTTCCATCTTCAAAAAAAGGGATTAATTCTCAAACCAGCAAGACGTGATGATACTTTTGGTTAAAAAATAAAAAATATACTATAGTTTAAAGATTAATTAATCAATTTATTAATGAGCTAGCAAACAGTAAAAAGAAGATCAGGGGATGCATGAAATGAAAGGGATCATCAAAATCTAGTCATTGAGTACGGAAGTTACTTTGCACCGAATAATTATGGTCTTTAACCAAGTGAAAATTTGTGCAGTATATTCTTCTCTAATGCTTCTTTTTCTTTTACTTAGGAGAAAAAAACAAAGGGATCTTTCAATAGTTAGAATATACCCTGATGGAAGCTACCTTTTCTCTTCTTTGCATTTCCTGTACCATACAAATTGGAAAAATGTTCACTACTTTTACTCTTGAATACGTATTGTAGCAGTAAAGGTAAGTGGCTAGTACTCCGAATTAATTGCCATTGTGGGGATTTTCTAAGCATTGTTAGTTTTCCTCTGTTCTGGTTTTTGGGGAAAATGGAAAGTGATTTGTGGGCTTGCATAATAAGATAGGATTAACTTTTCGAAATAAACTTTTTATTGAGAATGGAAATTGGAAAGTAAGTACCCTTCCTTCCCTTTCATTTCCATCCATCCCAAAAAGAAAATTAATTAATTACTAATGTAAAAAGAGAGGAATTATAACATGGGTGGGGGGAAAGGAAACTGGGACAGATTTTAACTTTGTTTTTCCAATAATGAAAATCATGGGCATGATCAAAAATAATCAGTCGAGTATCTATGTGAAATAATTAGTCATCATTTTTTCTATTTTTTCACTTTGGACCTCCCCTCCTCCCTCTCTCTTTGGTGTGTCCCTACTGTGTACTACTGTCTCACTCATCACAAAATGAATCCCATTTATCACTTTTATAGGATCCCTCACTCTCCACTCATTGCCCTATGGTTTTCATGCAATCTTGTTTAAATTTTGACACTTGTTGTAATTTCCAGTAATAAAATCATCAATCCCCCATTTTCTTTTATTTATTTTTACCCATTTTTAATTTCCATTTTTGTTGCTTTTTATATTCCAAAGATTGAAGAGATAGCCCTATGGTTTTCATGCAATCTTGTTTAAATTTTGACACTTGTTGTAATTTCCAGTAATAAAATCATCAATTCCCCTTGTCTTTTATTTTTTTTTACTCATTTTTAATTTCCATTTTTGTTGCTTTCTATATTCCAAAGATTGAAGATATGTATGTTTGATTTTATCAGCTTGCTGTTTTTTTCCCAAATGTCATAATTTTTACTTACAATACAAAGGTAAAGATAAAACTTGATGCTACCCTGCCTTCCTTGTGAGAGAGAGAGAGAGAGAGAGAGAGAGAGAGAGAAAGAAAAGGCATATATAAAACAAATATTTCTTGGAAGATTACAAGAAAGAAAAGAAAGGAAAAGCTGTGATTTTTTCAGTTATTCATGGAAACTTTTAGGGCCAATAATTCAATCACCTGAGAGACACGTCAGCAAACAAAAGAAAGCCGAGCCGAAGTTGTAGAAATAGCCAAAGTAAAGTTTGGAGGCTCAAAGGGCAAGAGGAGCTAAGCTATGTAGTGTTTTTTTTTTTTTTTAATATACAAATCGTAGTGGGCAGAGAGCATGTCTCGTATTATTATTATTATCTTTTTGTTGATATAGAAGTTTGGAATATCACGAAAGAAAATAGTAATAGTAAAAAAGAGAGAAAGAAAGAGTAAGGCTAAGGAGAAGAAGGCGAAAGAGAAGGAGAAGAAGAAGGCGAAGAAGAAGAAATGTCGTCACCAAGAACAGGCTTTAAATCCCATCACGTAGTTCGATGTATCCTTTACCTTATATATCTGCTAGAGATGAGAGAAGAGTCAAGAAAGGAGTAGAAAATGATGGGATTCGAAAAACAGGAGCTGTGGCTGTGTGTGTTTGTGTTGGGTTGGTGATATTAAACAACAAACGGAAAGCTACAAAATGAAAAAGAGGACACTCGTTTGACGTGAAGTGAAACCACCTTCCCCCCCTTCCCCTCTCCTTTCTTTTCCCTCTTTTATTATTCATTCATGCAAATCACAGAATCAAACTTCTCTGACCATACTACCCATCACCAGTTTCCTTAACTTTTTACATTAATAGTAATCTTAGTAATAATCAAAGCAAATCATGCATAAAATTTATAAGCTTGATTAAGATAAATAATTAAGCACATGATGGTAGCAGATCTTGCATTCAATGATATGCAAAGGGAAGATGGTTTCCTTTTATTATATGTGCATAGAATGTGGTAGCAGTAATGTTTTAGGACTGTTTTAATGTCGCTAGGACTAAAATATTTGGGAGCTAAAAGGGATAATGGGGAGGAGGGGGAAGGGGTGAGATTGTCAATTCCTAAGGACAGACTGCAGCATCTCCTGTGCCTGATTTTAAGTGGGTGTGCGCGGGATCAATTGTCAGAGAAGAGAGAGAAAGATGGGGTGGGGTGGGGGGGGGGGGGGGGGGGGGGTGGAGAAGGGAAGGGAGAAGAGGGGGAGGAGAGAGTCACGGGTTTGTCTTGAAAGGCCCTTATTTCACAGTCCTAGACAGACAGACACATATTCTCTCTCACTACATAACCGAGGTGGGGGAAACAAAAATATACTACTACTCCTACTTAATTACTACTCCTACTCCTTCCACTCCCCCTCTCGTTATGTAAATACTTCTTCTAATACCACTACTACCCACAAATAATAACAAAAACTAAAAAGCACAAAAACAATAAAGCCAAAAAAACAACCGCTGTTCACAGTAACCCCCTCTTCCCAACATTTTTATCCCACTTCCCACCCCCAAGAATATCAACCCATTTCTTCTCTCCTTCTCCCTAACCCCAAACCCACAAGCCCCTCTATTTTTTCTCTGACCTCTCTGTCTCTGTCTCTCTCTCTCTCTCTTTTTCATTAAAGACACAAAGTTTCTAGCTATAGCTAGTTCAGTTTCCTGCTTTTGATCTTTCGATATGGCTCTCATGCTTGACAATTGCGAAGGGATATTACTATCACTCGACTCCCACAAATCAGTGCCAGCGCCATTCCTCACGAAAACCTATCAGCTAGTGGACGATCCCGCCACTGACCACATCGTTTCATGGGGCGAAGATGACACTACTTTCGTTGTCTGGAGGCCTCCTGAGTTTGCTCGTGATCTGCTTCCCAATTACTTTAAGCACAACAATTTCTCTAGCTTTGTCAGACAGCTCAACACTTATGTATAAAGACTCAACCTTTTCTCTCTTCTAAGATATCTACTAGTATTGCTAATACTAAATCTTTTGCCTTTTTTGTTGTTGTACTGATCTGGGTTTTTTTTTTCTTTTGCTTTTGCTTTTTTTTGTTTTAACGAAACTAGGGTTTTAGGAAGATTGTACCGGACAGATGGGAGTTTGCCAACGAGTTCTTCAAGAAAGGAGAAAAACACTTACTTTGCGAGATCCATAGAAGAAAAACTGCGCAACCGCAAGTTGCTATCAACCATCATCACCATCACCACCCGCATTCTCCTTTGGTTAATGCCCCGAGTTTCTTCCCATTTTCAACCCGAGTTAGCATCTCTCCAGCTGACTCAGATGAACAAACCAACTGGTGTGACTCACCACCACTTTCCTCACCGAGAAGTGGCACTGGAGTTTCGGTCGTTGGTGGCGGCGGCGGCGGCGGCTGCGGTGGTGGAGGCTATAACAGCTCGGTCACAGCTTTATCAGAAGATAATGAAAGGCTGAGAAGAAGCAACAATTTGCTTATGTCTGAACTTGCCCATATGAGAAAGCTTTACAATGATATTATCTATTTTGTTCAAAACCATATTAAGCCTGTCACTCCTAGCAACTCTTACTCTCCCTCTTTGCTTCTTTGTGGCCCTCCTTCATCTGCTGCTCCTTCTGTCGTTACTTCCAATACTTCACTATTGCAAAAGCCTTTGAACCAGCTTCTCGGGTATTATCCAAATAGTCAAAAGCAAGCTCCCCAAGTTCAAGTTTTGAACTCCCCAAGCGCTACTTCCCAGAGCTCCTTGACCATTTTGGAAGAACAAAGCAGCAACAGCTGCAAAACGAAGCTCTTTGGCGTGCCTTTACAATCCAAGAAGAGGTTGCACCCCGAGTATGGTGCAGCTAACATGGAAACTAACAAGGCACGATTAGTCTTGGAAAAAGATGATTTAGGGTTGAATCTTATGCCTCCTTCTACATGTTAGTTTATCCTATATCTCCATTCAAAAAATATCTTAATTAGATTTCTTTTTTAACTTCTTTTTCTCCTCTCTTTTCTTTCCTTTTTTAAGTTTTTGTTTGATGGTCTTTGTTGTCTCTCAGAGTCTGATGAAATTGTCGATGGGAAATTGTTTTGCGTGGGGTGTGTGGGTGTTTGTGACTTCTGTGTATATATAAATTTAGTGCCGGTAATATTTTGTTCCCCCTAGCCAACATGAATGCAGGTGGGTTTTGGTTAGAGTGAAGATCATGAAAGCAAAGTTCAAGAAGAAAAAGAAAAAAAAAATCTCAACACCTATCTTTTTTGTTTGATGTTTCTTCAGTTCTCCATTGGTGCAATTTATTACTCATACTCTTCCCCTTTCCCTTTATTCATGATTTTGATGTCTGCATGTTCCAGTTACATATATACTTGCATTAAATGAAGGAGAGAGAGTTCTGATAAGTTTCCTTTCAGTTTTCAATTGAGAGGAAAAAAAGCTGAGAAAGTCTCTGGCAATAGCTGCCCCATTGACAATTTCTCTAGGGCTTTCTCTGATTAGTCCATTAATGGATGATACGTACAAAAACATGCCTTTGATTCCCTCACGGCCTCATCTTTCTCAATTCAAAACCCGATACGTAAAGGACTTACTTTTATTAAAATGAGGGGGAAAATTCAAAAAAAAAAAAAGCACCTGATAAGCTCAATAATTATCATCAGTGTAATTATGATTATTATTATTGTCAAAAAAGAAGGTTATCATGTCGTTTTGATATGAAGGCTATAATAATCTCCATTATTATTACTGTTATGGTTCCTATGAACGGTCAGTCAAGGCAAAAAAAAAAAAAAAAACAGCAGAAGGAGAAGAAGAAGAAGACGAATTCATTGAGGAATTGTTGCTAATAGATAAAAGAGAAATAGATCCAAAAGAATGAGTTATTCGATGAAAGCGAAATATAAGAGCAAACTGACTAAAAATGTTGTTTGAAATGTTTCAATCAAGGCTTCTATACTTCTTCTGAGGACCAGAAACCTTTGCCTTTTCCTACTTTAAGTATCTGATCAACGTCTTCAAAATCAAAACCCATCTTTGGATCCCTCTCTCTTTCTTTTCACTAATTCCGATTCTCCCATCCCTTCTTGCAGACAAAAATTACCCCATAAAAAAGATCAGAGATCAGTGAGAGAAGTTACTTAATTATTATAAATAGACCCCTTAACTTAAGACACACCCTTGACTGGTAGCTCGACAATGCCTTGCCCTTCCCAAAAACACCCTCCCCATCTCTCTTTCATGGCTTTTTAGTTATTGTCCCTTTGGGCTTTGTCCAAAATCCCCATACAAGTAATAAAGTTGTCACATAAAGTTTGACTAAGCATTTCAACAGGTTATTCTTCTTTTGCTTTTTCTTGAATCTGCTTCTGTATACATTTTTTTCTCTCCATGCAGTTATTAATTACCTAAGACAGAGAAAAACTCTGTGAGACAGTGAGGAAAGTGAGTTGAAGAAACATCTATTTTAAGTCCCTCGCTCAAGAGACATAAAAGTATCAATATAGAATTCCTTAGAATATCTTTGTCGTGCCCATGATTTCTCTTTCGTCGTCTCGTATATACCCACCAAAATAAATAATTAATTATTAACTTTTTTGGAAAAAAAGAAAAGGGAAAAAAAAAACCTAACCCTAATAACCTAGTTTGACACTATATATGTCTTTGGCTCTTGCCCATTCTCTTTTGAGTTGTTATTGGGGCACGGCACGTGACGTAGAAAGTGCACGTGTGATGTAGAAGGACACGTCTAGTCCAAGAGAGATGGGAGGGAGGATCAAAGATGGGAAAGAAAATGTTTTTTTTTAAAAAAAAAAAAAAAAAAACTCTCCTACTAGAAAAAGTACTAATTTAGGGATAATGGGTCTTAAAAGTGGATACGGATCATCCGGTAAAGATGCTTTAAAAGGAAGATGGAACTTGGAAGGTGATTTTTATGTTGCTTAACAGCCGTATTGGACCAGAGGAAATTCTTCTCTTTTAAGTAGTTTTTTGAAAGTTTAAAAAGAAAAAGGCGAAGAGAGGAATGGCATTTTATAAAAAGACATGAGTTTTCTTTCTTTCTTTCTTCTTCTCTTGTTTCCCCTCTTTTTGAAATGCTCCTTTGTTGACATCTTCACCATCCTTTGCATTTCTTTTGGTCCAAACACTTTATTGACAATTTATCCAAAAAGACTATAAAATAACACAATACACAAAAAGTGTGTGTATAGATGGAGATTAAACAAGTATATAAGGCTTTTGAGGCCCAAAAAAAAAAAAGAGTATAAGGCTGCAAAGATACACGTGTCCCATTTTGTTTTTCTATACTTTACTTCTCTATATCCAATTTGTTGACCAGATAATGTATACTCACATGAAAATCAAACTCCATGGATTCTAAGGTATGTACCAAAGTACTCTTATACTATATCTTAGTGGCACTTAGAAATCAGTTTTCCTATTTTGCTATTTGGTGATATATATATATATATATATATTAGATTAATATGTTACCCTCAATATTAAATTAAATTAATAAATCCAATTTTAATGAAGACGTGCATAGGATATCAAATGGTAAAAATGTTTCAACACCTGCATAATCTGTTGGTAGAGCACTCAACTCAAATTAATTAGTTATAATGACTCGAATTTACTCATATAGATCCATAATTGTATAAAAAAAAAAAAGAAAGATGATAGCCTAACCCTTAGTTTGCGATGAGAATCCATGAATAATTTAGTATGAAATAACAACAAACTTCAAATATGTAAATTACAAATTTTTGTCAGTAAAAGAAACTATATACAACAGAGCCCGGCACACATTAGCGTGCGCCAATGCACATGGCTAAGCACACAAGCCCACATATATAGCTATATATGTTGGCAGAAATTAGATAATCCTAGACTTTGTCCCTTTGTGGTTCTATAGTATAACCTTATATATTCCCCCACACACCCACATGCATTAAATAAATTAACACAAGAAATCTCCTTTTAGGGACTGGGAAAGAAGGATTATCCTAATATTTATAAATTACTTGGTTTAATTCGGTGATTAATTAAGTGCATTTGGCGTCTAAGGCTTCAATGACAATAGTATAATATTGGAGAGAATCTTTAATTTTTGAGATTTATGGGCATTGCATGAGAATATATAATGATTCGAGTGAGGTAAAATATAGAAAATAAGGGTCTGTTCCGCGTAACGATGAGATTGATAATGGTGAGATTAAAAGCTGTGGTGGCGGTGACACTACCACCGCAGCGGTGAGATTACCAAATGCCAAGGAATTTATAATAATATTGGTAAATTCCATATGGATGGATTGTGGATAGTTTATGACTATGTAGTTCTAAGATTCAACCGTGTGTTTGATCAGTGGGCTTTGAGGTCCATTTAAGTTTGCACCTAATCGGGAAAAAATGGGCCTATGGTAACTAATAAATTTTCGAACCTTCTGAAATCCAGGTTCTCCTTTGACCCGATTTACATCTCGGCCATCCGGCCTTTTTACCAATTACTGACGAGAAAAGGATCAGTAAAACGACATCGTTTAACGAATTCAATGCTCTCACCTTCCTTTGTCGTCCTCTCTCTGTAGCTAAAACCCTAACAAAACCCCTCCAACAACCTCAACCAGCCTTCTGTTACTCCTTGTCAGAAATCGATTAGAAGAAAAGCAAAACCAAATTCCAAAGTAAAAAGCCGTCGTATTAGCAATGAATTTAGTAATAGCATCATCATCAATCGATGGTGGAATCGGTTGCTGGGACCTACAAACAGGGGCGGAGCAACTCCGGTACAAGACTTGCGCCTCTCCCTCTCACGGTCTCGTCTCCGTCGGTTGCCGTTTCCTCGCATCCTCTCAACTTCGTGACCCCTCCGCCACCTCCGGCCATGTCCTTTATTGGTCTTGCTCCAAGGTCCACTCTCGTAACCATCCTAACTCTTCGACTCTCTGCCCAACCATTTGCTCTTTTTTTTTTGTTTCCTTGGTTTATTATATTTGGTTTTTTCATTTAACAGCCTCGACCTGAAGTCAAAAGCTTTCCGGCGGAACCTATTAAACCTCTGGCTGCCACTAGTGAAGGTAATTACATTGTTGGTGGAGGTTCATCTGGCGATATTTATTTTTGGGAGGTAAAATTTAATTCCTTGTTTTTTTATTTATCGAAATATTTATCAAATTGATGAACTGTTCAGTAAAGCTAAGGCTTTTAGGTGGTATCCTTTTACGATTTAGGTTGCAACCGGTAGGTTGTTAAAGAAATGGCACGCTCATTATAGGGCAGTTACATGCTTGGTTTTTTCCGAGGATGACTCTCTTCTCATTTCTGGATCAGAGGACGGATGCGTTAGAGTCTGGTCACTTTTCCTGTACGTGCTCCTTTCGTAATCCTTACTCGTATTTTTAGTTGCAATTGCATATGTTAGTATGTGATTATTGTGATTAATTATTGTACATAAATTGCGTTTTTGATGTTTACTGTAAATTAGGATATTTGATGATGTTAGAAGACAGCAGGCAAGTCACCTCTATGAGTATAGTTTTACAGAACATACTCTGCGTGTAACTGATATTGTCATGGGTTATGGTGGAGGCAATGCAATTATTGTGTCTGCTTCTGAGGACCGCACATGTAAGGTTTGTTCTGCCTTTTTTTAAAATCGAATTGCAAGTAATGTCTTGAGAGGTTGGTAATTAGGGTGATCTTCTCGATTATGCATGCGTGGCAAGTCATTAGAAACATCACTGAACCTTTTTACAATCTTATTTATCACTAAATTGTAGTTTCTTAGCTGGTAATTGTGAGGCGAAGAAATGTTCCGTTGTGAAGGCGATATTCTGTGATTGTGAGATTGATGGTGGGAGATACTCCAAATCGTTTTCTTGGCCATGAATTGAAGATTTTTCATACTATAATAGGGCTTGAGTAACTAATGCATTTGGATGAAACCGAAAAGAGATACTTCATCAGAAGAAAGCAATGGACATTATAGTTATTTTCAATGTTTTCATTGTTTTTATGGCTAATCTATCACGCTGGTAATAGATCTTTATTTTGTGTAATATCATTTGACTTCTTTTTGTAACTAACAGATGATTTTACGATGCAGTCCTTGTAACATTGTATGTTTATTCTATCGCTTAGGTTGTAAAGCATTCCTGATTTAGTGTGCATTGCAAATAGGTTTGGAGCTTATCCAGGGGAAGATTATTAAGAAACATTGTATTTCCTTCCATCATTGATGCAATTGCTCTAGACCCTCGTGAACATGTCTTCTATGCTGGCAGTCGAGATGGTAAAATCTATATTGCTGTGCTTAGCGGTGAAAGTTCCCCTAGCAACAATTACGGGTTGCACATCATTGGTTCACTATCTGATCACAGGTCTGTTACTTTTTTGTTTCTTTTACCCATCTTTACTGTATTTTCTTAACTAATTCTGAAAAAGTAGTCTGTTCTATCATTTTACATTTAGCTTTCTTGTAGTGCATAAATTGTACTTTTAGCTGTTGAAATCAACTCTCTCTTTCATGGCCTGGTTTCTAATTGAATGTGGAGTTTCTAAATATTTTAGATTATTTCACATCAACAAAGAAGAAAATTTAAGAAAATGGAAAGGTGCAATGTACACCTATATTAAGTTGCTTGTATGTCATAATTGACGTCTAACCAATAATATTGGTGCTTGAGATACTTAATATGTACGTCCCTGATTAACATTTTAAAAGGTTTATATCCCTCGTACTCTTTTGTTAACAGTTTACAATCTTATTTTTGGACAGTAAGGCTGTTACTTGCTTGGCATATAGTGCAGAAGGAAATTTGCTATTATCTGGATCAGAGGATGGCATGGTTCGAGTTTGGGATGTGAAAACCCAAAACATCATTCGAATGTTCAGACATGCTAAAGGTTTCTTTCAAACAACCAGAAATATTTCTTGTCTTCTGCAAAATGCTCTGTTTAAGTTGCATACTTATAATTTTGGCTTTAACTTCTGTGCAAAGTAATGGTTCGTTTTATCCAAAAAAAAAAAAAAGTAATGGTTCGTTTTTGCATCTTCTTCTTTAAAACAGATCTCATGAAAAAGCATACTTTAGTTTCTTCACATTTTGAACTGTACTTTTTTGGCATGGTGCATGCATAAACATATTTCAACTATCTAAAAAGAGGGAAAGGATCCCTCCATGAAACTTCGTCTTCCTTTATCCAGGCTGAATTTGATACTGCAAAGAGTTTATTCCTATGTCTTAAAAAAGTTTACTCTCCTGATTGATTCATGCTTATGATCAACAAACCAGACACTAGACCATAAGAGGGAAATGTTTAATTTAATGTGTTAAAGACAGCTTGCAGTACTTGTGTAATTCATCCTCCTTGAGCCAATGATTTGTTCTATATAAAATATTTTTGCACATAGTGCTTCATTCTTCTCTTTGGTGTTTGTCCTCTTCCTTTTCCGTACTTCACCTTCACATGATGTTATTTATTATGCACTTCCTTATCATCTAATTGATGTTCAATAATATTCAGGCCCTGTGAACAATATTCTCATTGTTAGACGTCCAATCTCCTCTGCTCAGGCAGAAACAAATGCAAAATCTTCTTCGAGAAAACAGGAATTATCACTCCCACCTCCACTTGAAAAATATGCGAATTCAACAGATGAAGACATTGATCACAAGGCTATTATTACCCTCCCAAATACTGGTGACCTCCCTCCAGTCCCTTCATACCTTAGTTCTCAGCTAATCAACAATCACATTAAAGAGCTTCAGGTTTTCTTTACTGCTTATCACATGCTTATGTACCATGTTGTTATTATAGTTTTAATTTGAGTTACTCATTACTACTTCGCACTGAACGCAGTATTCCTGGTCATCGTCATAATTTTTTTAGCATTTCAATCTTCTAGTCTATTGACACACGCACACGCACACATTTGCCTTTCATTTAGTTAAATTTATACACACACACACACACACATATACTCACACACGCACATGCACGCACACTTCATTTAGTTAAATCCTATGTCTAAACTCTTTTTCTCGCATTGTCTGCAGCAACGAGGCACCTCTGCTGTAGCTGAAATGGAGGTGGAGAGACTGAAGCTTGATTGCAAAAGATCTATGCAGATGGTTCAGCAATGGAAAAAAGTTTATGACAACTTGCAAGAATTCTGTGTCAATGAGCTCTTAGGTGGAGAGCAAATAGAAGGATCTGAAGGGAATTCACCCTGAGACAGTTTGGATGTACAAACGAACCACGATTTTTCTTGTTCTAGTTTCCTCAAGAGAGGTAATAACCCCCCTTGTTTGACCTTTTTTTTTTCTGTCTCGATTGAGAATTAGTTACATTTAGCCAGTTTTGGTAAGTTTATGATGCACGAGAGTAAAAATTATTTGGGCTGTATCAACTTCAGTGTAACAAGAAGAATTCCGTAATAAATTTTTGTACCTTAATGATGAAGCATATTCTAGAAAGATTATGAAGATTCATGACAGATGTGCAAATGTTCGTATTTATGAGTAATGTTCCTGCTAATGCAATCACATTGAGTTGGTCGGAATTGTGTTGGCAGCAAAACTACAAAGACTGAGAGCACATACAATTAATGCTAGTGTGACTGCAAATTAAGTTTACTCTAATTTCATTTCCATCAATTTAAATATAATCGATGCATCACAGGCATTCAAGTATGAGATTTAGTAAGATCAACAATATTTTATTGATTATTGTATGTTTGATGATCATCTCTTTTCGATGTAATATTGTTTGTTCTTCAATAATTGTCAGTGTTTGATATACTCAAACTCAAGTGTACCATTAGAGAGAATAAAAATTTGGATCCAACAAATATTTTAAAAAAATTACTTACTGTGTGAACATTGTACTAAATCTGTTGGCAGATAAGAATATTATAAAATACGGTTAATGCTATCAAAGAAATTTTTTTATAAGAAATTTAATCAGGATATATATCTTATCCCAATAATTAATTTCCTATAAGATGAAGTCAGATTTCTCGAAACAGAATTAATTACACCCCACCCCACACACCCAACGATCAATTCAGTGAACATATAACAATTTCTGCAAAAAAAATCCTGGAATTGCAGATTTCCTATACCCATTTCGCTGTATCCGTTCAAAGTGGTAGGCCTGCGGGAATCAAACCCAGCATTTTTTTTTTGTGGGTCCAGCAATGGTGGCACGATGCAGCAGAAGAAACCAAATAATAATTTTATTATACTAATACCAGAAATTAACATTTCATTGTTTTCCTCTTCTTAATAATGAAGGTTCCCTTCGCCAACTTCTCAATGATATTGCGAGCATTCTAGATTGTTAGTAATTCACTTGGAAAGTTTTGGATTACTTCTAGTAATAATAGTATTTGTAGAGAGGAAGGAAGGGAAGCCGTGAATCACATGCAAAGATGGGGTGACGCAGCCACCTCTGCCTGCCTAGCAAGGGGACATAGCCCCCAAAATTTGCCATTAAATGATCTGGAGCAATAAACGAGCCCGTGAAAATCACCACGCGTATCATGACGCACAGGCCACCTCGCCACCAAACAAAGCAAAGTGTACCAAACAGTGAAGTAAATTAAAGCCTGCTGGAGTGCTGGTGCTGGGCAGGGCAGGCAGCAGGGCTCTCTCTTCTTTCCCCTACCAAACTCTCCCTTCCCGCAGTACTCTTTTTACTTCTACTTTATATATTTTCTTTACTCTTACAAAACTTACACAAGTCGTCAAAATGGGAGAAAGGGGACAGTGAGTTGGAGAAAGATAAAACAGTGCCAAAGATGCTTTTGACTGTATGTTTTTGTGCAATATTGGCCAACTAGAAAACGATCCCAAACCGAAAGTGCTGAAAATCATGTAGAGAGAGAGAGAGAAGTGGGACCATTTGAGGATTGAATAAAATAATGGGTATATCGTTTTCTTTCCTTTAGCTTCACTGAGCCAGCCCTGCAATTCCCGATGAGGAAGGGTGAAGGAAGTGGGGGGGGGGGGGGGGGGAAGAAGTAAGAATTGCTTCTATGATAACTTTAATGAATTTTATATGTTTGTTCGCTATGTAGGATATTATTTGATATTAATATTATATAGTATTATATAGATACAAAAGCATTATAAATGGGACGTGGGGGAGAGAAGATAAGGTGGTGCAACTCTGATAATGCAAAGTAAAAGAAACCAACCCAACAACAAGATCTTTCTCCCCTGGATTCTTTTTATCCAATCGAACCTCTTCTTGCAGAGAACATGTCTCTTTATTCATGTCTTTCCCATTTTTAAATAAAAAAATCAACAAACCCTTTTTTATTTATTACTACTAGTAATGTATTATATTATTAATGTTTACAAAGAGAAAGGAAGAGTGAAAAAAGGGTGTGCTTTTCTGGTTTCTCAATCTGAACAGTTGCTTTAATTGAAATCAGTGTGCCCTGGAAAGGGTTCCCTCTGTTTTTCATTGATGTTGCAGAAGAGAAAAAAGAAAGATGAACAGGGGGTTACCCCAAGAGTTACTCTCTCTTCAATCTTCTAAAAGTGAATGAAAAGGATACAATTGCACTTATTACAAACAGAGATCTCTCTGTTGGCCAAGATATCCCGGAAATTTATAACTTTTCCAATAAAACTTTAGCAGGCATGAATGGAAATTATGTCTTATGGATAGTTAGGTTGTCGCTTTTGCATGGAAATGCAATCAACTAGTCACCCATATGGCTACATAAAACTGCAAGACAAAGAGAAAAATATATTCGAAGAATTTAAGAGATCATGAAATCCTAGCAAAATCGCTTAGCTGTATCAATTTTTCATGCGTGGCTTCAAAGATAGATAGAGCTGCTAGCGGCAGCAGCAGCTGCTGCAATGGATGCATGGTAATATTTGTACCTTACGTGCTTGGATGGCTCAAACCATTGTTCAGAATTTTAAACCCATTTGTCATACAGAGCAGCTACAAAGAAAATGTTGGATAAAATTAACTAAGGTGCCAGTGCCCAGCCAATTAAATTCACTGCTGTCTCTTACAAAAACGGCAAAATCAAAAGCTTTGTCGTTTGCCGAAGGGTTTTTGGCTGTTCAATTTCACTCCCCCGAAGAGCTTTCCTTATCGACGTCTACATCATATCATTGTGTGTCCATCGGTGGCCCCACAGCTAAGGGGGGATGATCAGAATCTTAAAAACTAAAAAATACAAATACACATGAACAATCAGACTCTTAAGAAATTTGACCGTAAGCTGTAAGCAATCAGAAACCTGCTAGCTCAAATTAAATTCAACGAGGTAACATTTTAATTTGTTGTCTATAGGTTTTGGGTACATGTCTTCCAATATTTGGTTACAACTATATAATATGGGTTTGAATGGAAATTTTGGACTTGTTTTCATTTTTTCGGTTTTGCCATGGATGAATATAAAAATAAAAGAAAAATGGTTATCAACCAACTTGGTTAAAAAAAAATACTAAATAAATGTATATAAAAAAACAATATGTTACGTTGTGTGCAGAGAAAACTATAGCAAACTCAAGAAAAACAGCGAACACTAAGCTGTGCAGCAGTATCAGAGAAGAAAAATACAGAGAAACAAACAAAACAAAAACTTTTCCCGTATGTTAGCACTTTTGGGGTTCCTCGTATTTCTGCGTACCTTTAGGTACATCTTTTTATTATTATGACAAAAATATTTCTATTTACTGATGTGAGTTAACCTTTTTTTAAAAAAAAAAAAAATTAGTACTTAACAATTAACCTTCATATTTCTTAATTTATGAGATAATATGGTTTTTTATATATAGGTTTTTTTTGGTATATTTCTAACATAATAACATTTTGTTTTTGTTTACAAAAAGGGGAGAGAGGAGGCGAGACTCGAACCATAACCCTTGCATGACTTCCTCAATCTCTTGATTAGCAGATCAAGAGTCGGAAGTCTCTACTTTCTAACATAGCAATTGATTGATAGTAGGATTTTCCCATGGTTATGACTTCCTAACTTGTATCAAGCTAATGTTTATCTAACAAACATGGAAATAGAGATTAATGTAAACTTGATCCTGTTCTAACTCAAACTTATTTCTCTTCTTCCCACAACAAGCTTAGAGTTGGAGGGCACTTTCTATAATATTGAATTGATTTAGTAACAGTACGTCTTGCACTTGCTGATCATCAGCATAGTTCAGTCTGGTAGTTTTGTTCTTCTTTGTGACTACATATAGAATACATTAGGTCAGATAATTAATTCATCACCCAAAAAAAGGGTCAGATAATTGGACTCAAGTAATGATTTTGGCATATATAAAACGAGTTCAAAACAAAGATTCGAGTCTAGAATATTGATACACTACTATTCAATTTCTTAAAAATCTCACCAACTACTAAACCAAGATACCAGATAAAATTGTTGAAATTATATTTCTTGTACGTACCTCGCGGCTCACCCTCCACTTGCAGGCACCGTAATTCCATTATTTAGTTATGAATAACTTAATTAAATGCAGCTTTAAGAGCAAAAATATTGAAGATATGAATTGAGATTTGAGATTGGAGAGGGCATGCACAGAGTTAAAGTTCGTTAGCAAATTCCAGCACATGAAGCAGGTTGGTCATCAGAAAACCTGATCCATCTCGAAAAGCGTTCCCCACTTTCCCCCGGCTCTTCTCCCTTACGAACGGACTTGCGGAGTGAAAGGGGTAATGGGGTTATTTTAGGCTGTATCTGTCTCCACCATATTATTAATATTAATATCGAAAGAAATTCAAGGCAAGAGTGCAACATGTAGAATAATACAGTAGGAATTAGTAGGTCCCCACCATTGGGCCATCGCCACGCGGGCATCTCCACTGCACCGCATGGCACCCGATTCCCACACCGCCAAAACGGGCAAAAAAGAAAGAAACTCATTTAAAGACTTCTGCTGAGATTTCTGACGCCTGTCATGTGACGGTGGGGTTTTTTTGTTTTCAATTTCTTTTTTTTTTTAAATAACAAACAAAGTGAATTTTAAGGTAAAGGTAAAAATATTAGTATTACTAATAGTATTTCTATTTAGAAAAATATTAAATGGTGCACCATATACCATCAAGGTGTTAAATATAAAAAATTTTATATAATTAATATTTTTTAATTTAAAAAAATTAATGTATTAAATAAAAAATAATTTGTTTAAATAAAAAAAATAACTAATCTTAAAGGATACACCTAGTAAAACCTTTCTATTTATTTTTGTTGTGTGACTTTCAGAGCAAAATAATGATTCAATGCACCATTCATCGAAAGCACTTATTGAGAAATCCCTGGAAAGTACAGTTGTTAGACCTGAACCCTTCAAATATTGGTGGAGCCACCAAATTTTTATCATTGGACAATTTCCAATATCCTTTTCTCTCTTTTTTTCTCCTAATTTTCTATCCTACTTTATTTTTTTTAGAACTTAGAAGTAGAAATTAGTCATTTTCATTGTTGTTTTCATAAAAGCGACTAATTTAGATTTCTTACACTGTATCTTCCGTTTTTGTTTAACAATTCCTTTTTTAGTATTTAAAATTAAGAGTTTATAATCATATCAATAAATTATGCGAATAATTACTCTGTTCTTTATCGGCACCATGTTATACGGTCTACTATACTATAAGATATAATCGGAGTTCCCTTTTTGTTTATATTTGGAGGTAGAGGAGAGGAGACTATATATAAACCTTTCTTTCAAACAGGAATATGAAGTTAAATGTTTGGAATTTTTTTTTTTTTGGGAATGATTAGAGTTCAACGTGTTTATTATTACATGCAAATTTTACCATATATAGTAAGTCTAGAAAACGGGAAACATTCTTTTTATAGGGAACATGATCTCATTTTTAATGCAAAAGGAAGATGCCAACAACTAAATAAAATTTAAATTTTTGTTGAGATAAAATGTCTCAAATTAGAGCAATGCTTCATGATGTTTCTCTGTGTTGCAATCCTCATAAAATAGAATTGTCCATCTCTAAGCAAGCAATCATGTTTTCTAAATATTTAAAAGAAACAAACAAATTACTCTGCATATATAGAAAACAAATAAAAGCTCTCAACAACTTTGTGAAGATTTAAAAAAATAAATGAAAGCAAAATGATTTCGTATACTAATAATTATTTATAAAATATTCAACCACTTTTGTTATATATATAGTCATCCAAGTGTAGAATGATAGCCTGTTCCCGATATATCACTATTTTATTCCTTTTTATTTGTGGGTTTTTGCCTTTCCCCTTCTTTCTTCTCTTTTTTCTTCTCTCCAATTCACTGCACATTCTGATAAAACTCCTAGTCTTACACTCTTCTCTTTTATCTTCCCCATCCCTCTGTCTATCATCAGTTTTCTCTCAGTTCTACCCTCTGCCTTTAAATACTTACTCGTTTTTTTCCTCTTCTTTCTGATCAAATATAACTTTCTTTTCTTCCTAGATTCTCTTCTGTTTTTACACTCTGAAAGAGAGAGAGAAAGTGAAAGAAAAATTAGCCATGGAAATTGACCAGTTAAAGTCTGCAACAGAAGATCAGATGGAGATGATGATGATGATGCAGATGGACAAGCTCCCCGAATTCTTCGGGGCCTACAACGACGTCGTTGAATTGCCCCCAGCCGAGCTTCCTGGTGCAAGCAATAATAGTAGCTCCAATAATAGCAATATCAGTGCCATGCCACATTTTGTTGAGTCCCCACCCTTCATAAACCTGCCAACCACTATTTCATTCAACAGTTCAAACCCGGTTCAGGAGCCAGGAGTCCCGGATTTCTTGTCTAGCCCTGGTGGCAGTGCAAGATGGAGAGGTGCTGGGGAATTATCAGGTGCAAGTGCTTTTTCTACACCATCCCAGAAGAAGAATTCAATGGCCGCAATGAGGGAGATGATCTTCCGAATTGCAGCCATGCAACCAATTCATATAGACCCTGAATCGGTTAAGCCGCCGAAGAGAAGGAATGTGAAGATATCGAAAGACCCTCAAAGCGTGGCAGCACGGCACCGGCGGGAGAGGATAAGCGAGAGAATAAGGATACTTCAAAGACTAGTCCCTGGAGGAACCAAAATGGACACTGCGTCAATGTTAGATGAGGCAATTCACTATGTCAAGTTCTTGAAGACTCAGGTTCAGTCGCTGGAGAAAGCCCCTGTTAACAGGCCGACCGGGATAGGGTTCCCTGTTGCAATGTCGAATGGGAGTTTTCTTCCAATGGGAAAGCCATATCATCCTACTCAAAACGTTCAGCAATTCGGAGATGCTTAGTTAGCTAGCTCAATAATGAGAACAGTGCTAATTACTAGTATAAACTGATTTTTCTAGCTAGCTATGATTAGGCTTCGTGGAAGGAATGTAAAAAGATCAATATCATGATCACCATCATGCATGCATAATTGTTGTTAATTCTCTTCATGTTTAGGCCCTGTAATCCATGTTCTATTGCTCTCAAATTCAAATTTCTGAATAGATAGCCCAACTGTTCAAAGAAAAAAAAAATTAAGTACTTAGAAATAGCATATAATTTCTCCCCATCTCTCTGTCTCTATCTGTAACTCTCACATAAATTATGCAAAAATAAGTCCATAAAGGCCACCTGTCTCATGACTCATGAGCATCTATGAGATATCCATAATTCTCCAGCAAAACAAAGAGGAACAAGTAAACAACCAGGCCAAAAGTGCCGTATCCTACACAAAAAGAGAAAGAGCAACGCAACGACAGTTGCACATTGGCAAAGAGTTTCACGCTAAGGGTCATTGGAAACCCAAAAGAACAATTATGTTAGTGGGGTTGACAGGCTACGCCAAAGACTATAGTATCATTCTGTATAATGTCTTCTATGAAAAATCTAGAGAGAGAGAGAGAGGTTCTTTGTATTGAATCTTGCTTGATATAAAATAAAAACGGGACTTTTAGACACACTCACGAAAGTGTAGAGAGCAGAGTCTTGTAGTAAATTTAAACACGTGTTGAATTTAACATTAACCCAACACACGTGTCAAAGTGAAAATTTCAAGGTACAAAATTTGGTGGGTTTATAGTTTATTGATTTTCCAAGTCACTTTCGGGGGCTTGGAGTAGAGAGAGAGAGAGAGAGAGAGAGAGCGTAAGTTGGAAGAGAAATGCATGGGGAAATCCACGTGAAAGACTGACAATGCGGTGGGCTTTATGCAATAGCAATGTGGCAATTCGATGGCGTCGTTTTCCCTCAACACCTCTTCACGTGATCCTCAAATCTACTTGGTCAACTTGCTCTCCTACGTGTCTATCCACGTCGGACGTCTGCCCAAATTAACCCACTCCTCATCGCAATTAATTTCTTCTTTCAAAATCTTACAGCTTTGGTCCGACCATTTAATTTGTTTCTTAATTTATCCCCTTTTGTAGTCCATATATATAGCTTTAAGCTTTCGCATGTATATATCAAACGTTCAATATCCAAAAATTTATATTTTTAAGGTTTATCTTTAATTAATCCTCATATGTTAAGGGTTATATATAAACCTTCTAGCATCATGTAATTATTCAAAAGATAACAAAACGACAGAATTATTAACTAGATGAACTACATGAATTTAGAGTATGCAATAGTAATCAACAAATTGATATGTCAACGCTTATATTTTTTGCTTATCTTCTTGAGATCTTGTGCACATTGGGCATCACGCTTGGGATATGCATTTGCCACTCCCATGAAGAGAAGTTTCCAATTTTTTATGGTGCTTCTGCATATAGAGGACATTTGTTTTATGAGCTTTATAAACGTGAGGATTTAGATATATATATATATATATATATATTTGGTCTGGATAAGTAGTAGGCACGACTTTAATGTATTTCCTTACGTAAGAGAATGCATGTGGCCTAATTAACTAGCATTTACATGTGTTATTTATTCATATAATTTTATGTTTTATATATAAATTTATTCGTATATTCATCATTTTCTAGTTTTCAACACACAATCTTTTATTGATCAAGTTAACTTCCGACATCTCATTACCTACCTTTTTCATGATAAAATTTCCTTTTCTTTTTTCCTCGTTTGAATTGATGACTTTGAGTTTGTCAATGATCTCAACTCCGGATCCTGAAGAATGAATATATATCAACATTCTGTTTTGATCATTTGGCTCTTGTTTCAGAAAAAAAGTCTATGAGGAAAAGATTTAGATAATGACACAATTTATTTATGACAAAATAGAAAAAAAGAAAAGAAAAAGGAGCTTTGCATTTTCGTTCCTCTTTTCTTCTTCTTGTTGCTGCCTTGCTGGTACAGACAACTCTTTTCATTTGATGTGTACTTGTGAATCATAAAGACAAAGGGCTTTCTATTTGAGGGAACGAAAATTGGGAAAGGTTCAAAGAAACTAAATTAAAGAAGGTCATTCTCTTGACGTGAGCTTTGGGATATCATATCAATATTCTTCAACAAAGAAAAAGGACATGTCAACTCCTGTTCTGAACTTGGGCTTCTCGGCCTCATATTTACAACATGAAAACTTCAACATTGTTTGGGAATTTTGGACCACTGGTCCTCTCTCAGACATTCAAGTTACCCATCTGGCCAGACAAATCTTTTCCAAATTATAAACCAGACACATTAAGAAAATGGCTTTACATCTTCTCTTTAAATATAGAATCTCAATCAAATTTAGAAACTTCAATAACATGTGATCAATCACCTCCACCAAGAACCCATTACTCCGTTATTTATATATTTATTTAGTTATGTGAATACAAAAGTAGTCTTTGAAGCATGAGAAACCAAAGGCAACACTGTCCAAATGTTAGGCAGAATGAAGTAAACAGAGTAGGTTGCCTCCTACTGCAAGATCGAATTGAAGAAATGCTCATGTCTCAAGCATCATGCCTTTTCCAAAAGTCATAGTATATTTATTCCTCCTTACCCGAATCCCAATCAAAATCTAACTCCATCTAGGAGCTACGGATATATTACATTTTTTTTTTCTGTTTTCCATTTTAAAGAAAAGAAAGCATATACTTAAATAAGAAATGGTCAAACAAGCTCTCAGAAAACCCATGTGAGATATCCCACTAAGCTCCAACATCAGCACATAGAGGGTTTACTGAATTTTCAGAAAAGGGGAGCCCCCTTGTCCTGTAAATATAAGGCATAAACCTATACAATCCCTAAGTGCTCTGTATTTTGTAGGACATGCTTTTAATACCCTGAAACATCTTATGGGGACGAGTATTTGATGCATGAAAACTATTTTGATGCTATGTGGATTCAAGATGACAAGATTGCAGAAATGGGGAATTTGAAGCAATAGCTCAATAAGGTTTCTCTAACCATGGAAAGCAAGAGCTAGCAATCTCCCCATCTTGAATTATTTGATTTCTACATGAAGAGGATATATCACAATCACGGTCAAGATAAGACCACAATGGAAGAACCAAGAAGTAATGCCAATTTTAACATTTGTGGTCTCCCAAAGCCATAGTGTAGAGGGAGATTTGTATTTTGAACTATTAATCCATAATTATATATGCTAGCTTTTATCAATTACATTCATATCCAATGTCAAAAGCATTTGATAAGTCAAAAAGCAATGACAGTAGATATACTTCTGCACTAATTGAATCACTATGGAAAGCAACTCAACAAATTGAAGCAATTAGGAATAACAGTGTGTAACACATTGCCTCATAGGTGGTGGGAATTGGGAAGTGGATTGGACTATCCTGCACTAGCAGGAAAGACCAGGAGAAGCTGATGAATGTGGGCTTATTCGGATAAGTAAAATTTTATTTGTATAGCGGGGGAAAATAATTACTACTATTGACTATTGAAACTAGAGTATTCTAGGCATAACTCTGACAAGAGTCAAGAAAGGAAACAGAGGGTCACAGCTAGTTCAAAGTTATCTATCAAAAAACCCAACCTAAAATAAAAAGCAACAGGCAATCTAATTCCGACCGGCCCCCATATTATATAGTATTTCGCATCAAGTGTTGCTTGCTGCAGGAACTGCTGCTCCGGCTACTATACATTACGACCGACTCGATGAAATTGTAGCTGATAGCTGACTGCACTCCATTCAATTCCTTAACTATACTTTCATCTCTCTCAGGTCTAAACTTTTGGCTATTTGTATTTGGCCCCATCTACATATATCCAACCAAGAAAAAGAGCAAAATTTTTATCATGGGCTGCTGTTACGAGTTACGACCAAATTTCTAGGACCAGCGACTACTATTATTCCTGAACTAGTCCCGAAGACACACCTTAACGGTTAGGTTTTAAGACTTCATTTCAAAGATGAACAATTCGAAACCTAAATGAGCCTTTTGGTGTGATTAATGGGATGAGAATTGATAATCTTCGTTATGTTTATGTAGCCATCATATATATATAGAAGGAAATCACATTTCTCCTAACTTGATGCAAAATTTTTCCAGATTCGTCCTTGTCCTGATGGCTTAAGACCTAACAGAAACGTGAAGATAGCTATCTATTAACTTAGGGCTCCTTTGCTAACTCGGTGCAGTGCGAAAAATGTCTTTTTCAACTTTTCAGAGGAGAAGTGTTATCAAACGGGTGCTAGAGCTGCTGTGAGATTGTCTTACTTGGACAATCAATCGCAACTTTTTTTTACTTTATAGGGAGAGGGCAATGACCAACCGTTTAAGCTGCTGTGACTGATCGTATAGTAAGAATTGCTTTTTTTTCATCGCAGCCAATCATCCAGAATTAACAAAGGGAGCCTTAATTAGAGAGACAGTGACAGAAAGCAAAAATGATAAGGAGCATTGTTCTATCCAGGAGTCCCAATAAAGGAGAAGAAGATATAAAAATGATTTTTGTGTTGATAAAATGAAATATGCACCAACCAGACAAAAAGATACAGTATATTTTACAAAAACAAAAACATTAAAATAGGCGTGTTGGTTGGTCGGATTAGATTTTAGTGAGGGAAAAGGGGTCCCCTCTATAGAACAAGGACACAATCTAATCTCTTGGGACTATATTCTTTTTCAATTTGTCCTATGTGAAGGGTGGGATGTATTCAGTTTTCTTCTCAGAATCCTGGAAAATTTGTCCCAATGCTGTTTCTAGAAAATGTGAAACCAAAATTTCAATATGCTCAAAACCGTTAGATAGGAGGAAAAGGAAGGGCATTTCATCAAGGGATCATATAAAATACTTGGTTGACACTGTAAAATAATCTTTCTGTTTTATAATATCTGTCCTTTTAAGATTTTACATAAGGATTAATAATGGGAGAAATTATTAAGTAGGTCGAATATACCGCGTCATCTATAAGTCCTACCAATGAAGTTATAACAAGTTAACAACTCAAGGATTTTGATACAATTACTAAAATTCTACCACAATTATAGCATAAATTTAAGGACTTACCCTTTAGGCCTTACTTGGTAGAAGAGAAAAGTGGAGAGATGAAAAAGTTAGGAGGAAAAAGTGGAGAGAAAATAAAATTTGAAGTGATTGGTATGAGAAAAATTTGAGAGGAAAGAAAATTCGAGAGATGGATGTTTTATTTCATACTTTATATTTAAAATCTCTCTAAATTTGGAAAGAAAAATGAAGAGAAAATAAGTTGAGTCTAATTCATTAAGGTAAAAGTACTTCTATATCATTCATTATAAAAAACATTGTAACATATAACACTAGTATTCACTAACATATTAAATAAGGAGTATAATGGTAAAAGTATGTTAAATTGATTTTCTTTCTTCTCATTTTTCTTTTCTACCAACCAATGAAAGGAAAGAAAATAATTTTTCCATCTTTCCAACCAAGCATACTAGAGGAAAATTAATTTTATTTTCTATCTTCTTACTTTTCTCTTCCTCTTATTTTCTTTCTTTTTAATTTTCCATCTTTCCTACCAAGTAAAGCCTAAATTCTCTTTCTTTGTAACGTGAGGTTAAACCTTTGTCAAATTAGTACCTTAATTTTAGGAAATTTTTTGAGTTGGTATAAATTTATTGGTCGGGCCTATAAATAATATGGTATACCTGGCATACCTAATAATTTCTCTAATAATGGTGTTAAAAACTCCTAAAATTTAGAGAAAATATTATGAAATGACTTTTTTACCCTTTCATTGGAATTGTTTACTCATAAATACTCTCTTTTTGATAATTAATGTTTTGTAGAATTAATTTGAAGGAGAGGGATAAAATTAAAAAAATGATAATTAATGCTTTATAGAATTTTAAAAAATAATTTGGAATAAAAAATTTTGACAAAAGTGACAATTACTATGAAACTGAGGGAGTATATAATATTATGTGGAATTTAGAGAGAAAAAAGAACGTGAGTCAAAACCATTTTGATCACCTTTGCTTGTTCTTTATTATTGACTCACTACAATGATAGGTGGTCCAAAGACTTATAAATGGATATGTCACTTTCGGTGGATACCAACCATTGTATTTAACGTTGATGAAAGGGTCCATTTTTCCCTTTATTTTTTCCTTTTAGAAAAATTGTTCAATCAATTTTAAGAATTCAATTGTGGACCTACTCCATCTCATACAATTTGTTTGTATTTATTTTCTTTATATTTATGTTGATAACTATGATCAAAATTTAAAATAGTAACAAAAAAATTTAACGAACTAATTAGAAAAGGCGAAAGGGGCAGAGAATTAACAAAATTTTATTAGTATCTATATACATATGTACTTTTAAGTTTGTACCCAAAAGGCCCCCTCAAGTCATTCATCTCAAAACTATTTTTCTCTCTCATCATTATTTTTATTTAAACCAACTTTAATTATTCTTTAATTGTTTTAAAATTATAAAAAAAATTAAAATGACTTTTAAGAATATAAATTGTCAATCCACATTTGTCTCATCAACATCTGGTGCCCACAACCTGCTCCTTCCATTGACAGTAGGTTTTTTTTTTTTTTTTTAATTTTCACTGTTAAAGCTGTTAAAGCACAATGAATCATCAAATATTTTTTAATATAAAAAATCAGGTTAGTTTCATCCCTTAATTATTTCTTCAAAACAAAAATTAAAACAAGAGAAGAAGAAATGAAAAATGGAGAGGGAATGTTTATTGAAGATTATATTATTATTATTAGATTTACAAAACAATAAATCATGGAATTTATATGATTGTTACTAAACGCATATATATACAATTTAATTGTATACGTAATCCTATTATTAAAACCATATAAATTCCAACAAATAAGAAAATATTTTGTAATTTTACATTAACGGCATTAACGCAGATGTAACCTCTAATTATCGATAATAGTGGGTTCAAAGGGTTTGGGTTTCTAAGTTTCCACTGTGAAATTGGGCTTCAGCCCAAAAGCACACAAATCTCGGCCTGGAACCCATCCATATTCTCTGCATATCGAGCCCACGACGAAGCCAGAGTCCAAAATCTTCCCCTCCCAACTCATTAGAACTGATCCGAAGGGGAGAACTCAACCAAGTAAACTCTCATTTTATAAGTAGTGTTCACACATGCAGAAACTTTAGAAAGATAAGAAGAGATCAATATATGATGATCGATTCGAATGCGTACTTACTTTCTTGGAATTAATTACAAAATAAATTAAAGTTGCTTTTTCTTTTCAGAATTTAACGATAGATCGATGTTTATATATTACTCAGAAAGCATTGCATTTAGTATTTACTCATCAATCCTTGTTGTCCCCAATTCATTTCTTGGATTAGAATTCTAATCTTATTACGTACCTATAATGGTGTTGAGTAGATTTCTTACATGACAAATCTTCGATCGTCGAGCTCTTTAATGAGAAAATGCATGGTGGGAAAAGTACATGACCATCTTTAAAATCCTGGTCATTAAGCAATATTTCTTTCAACCATCTCTATTGAACGTTTAAAAATACAAATAAGAATGTATAAATATATATATATATATATGTATACATTTTAAGCTATACGTAAGTGAATATTCTCGCCTGGATATTCTATTGCGATGGAAAAAATAGCCGCAAAACCCTAGGTATGGTGATGATCAAGACCATAATTTCGTAGTTGAATTTGACCAGAATTTTCATATCTCTGGCTTGGATATATATTCTATTTGGATTTCGCTTGGATTTTCAGTCTTTTCAACAGTTTTGGAGCTAAGTATAAGTGCGCTGTTATGACAGTTCATAGGGGTAAAGCAAAAACGATAGATATATATAGACATAATCGTGGTGACAGAGCGACGAGGGCTTTTCCTTGGTGGCCATTATATATGTGTCAATTAATAAGAAATTACTAGATTTCCATTTAAGTTTCATTTAACAAAGTTTCAACCTCATGTATACTCCTCTCCCACTTCCTTATTTTCTTAGTTAATTAATTTACTAGTCGATCTGGCAAAAAAAATGATTATAGTAATTAATTAAGTTATATATCTATTATTATTATTATTATTAAACATGTAATTAATTAATTAATTAACAATAGAACTCTGTAACCCAAAAAAAAAATTAACAATAGAACTCTTTCTTTTAGTAAACCACTTGAAAAAGACATAGAAACTTCAACTGTTAACTCTTCATTTGTTAAGCTGACTTTGTATAATTTTGCAATCCATTTATCGAAAAATTAAAGCCAACACGGTTGGAAAGAAGATTGATTAAGCATTTCTAATTCCATAATAAGACACTTTCCTCTAATTTCCTCGTGCTAGTGGCCTTCATTTTTAGGTGTGTATACGTACGTAGTTAACCTTATTAATATAAATTCACAGTTCCTTTGCTAGCTAGCTCCTGCATCCATTTTCAGTTCCAGACGTGGACGCAGCAACCCGTATATTTTCCTCCTTCTTTCTAAGCCATGGCTACTGATGATCAGAGTTATTTGGGCGACAATTATCTGCTACTCAACCCTGAGGAAGCAGGTTTCTTTGATCTTTTTGCCCTACTTTTTTCATCTCAGTTGGATAAAAGAAGATTCATTGACTGTTCGGAAGGGTACGAAGTTAAGAATTTTCGTCGTAGATGGATCATCTTCGTCTCCGTTTTTATTCAGATACTCTTCCTTTTAGGGACAAAACCTCTGGCCGCAATCGGGGATGCGCTCGAGAAGTGGCTAAATTTTTTATCAAGAAACGGCGGTCTTTTCGAGCTCCTACGAAATTTTGTAACTGGCGGTTTGTCATGTTCTGCTTCCTTCGAATTGCATGAAGATTAATAGTTTTTGTCGCTAAAAAATTATTTAATCATGCAGGAATATCGGTGTGGCCTGATAAAACGTCGGCGACGTACACATCTGTGTTGGGACATATAGACCGTCGCATTGAGTTAGACAACAGCATTAAGCCCGATGACGGTAAATACAAAGGGGCGCTGACAATGATGGCTGCTAAATTCGCGTACGAGAATGAAGCCTTCATTAAAACTAATGTCACGGAACATTGGAAGGTCCGTCTGTGTTTGCATAATAATTACTAGTACTTAAACAATAAGTTAATTAAAATAAATTAAAATAAAAAAACCTTGAAAAAGCAAACTTCATCCTAATAATTAGAAGAACAAAGTTGGAATTGAAGTAACCATAATTATGTAAACAAGAAATTAGATTGCATTTTCATACTTACTTAAAAAAAATGCATTCACAATATTATTGAATCTTTTTTCTTTCTTGAAAAATGATACTGATGATTATTCTTCTTTTCTTTATCCTTTTCATTTATGGGTTTTCTTATCGGGTGTCTACAGGCACCCGATAAGAAACAATTAATACTTAAATGATGGTGTAATAATGACAAAAATGATTAATTATATAATAAATTAAAAAGTAATTATTAAGTATTAATTTGTTTTGACAAAAACACCCTTATATATATTTAATAAAAATACTTTTATGAAGGTGAAAAATTTTATAAAATTAAATATATAATTAAAGTGATGTAATTAGTGGCTAAATTTTGACAAATTAATGATTTTTTTTTCTAAAACCCTATAATAATATATTTTAAATTTTAGAACTTACCCTTAAAATTAAATTAAAAAATTATTTGGGGCTAAACCTTGGCAAATTAGTGGATGCTTTTTTTTCTAAAATCCTATAATAATATATTTTAAATTTTAGAATTTACCCTTAAAATTAAATTAAAAAATTATTTGGGGCTAAACCTTAGCAAATTAGTGAATGCTTTTTTTTTTTCTAAAATCTTATAATAATATATTTTAAATTTTAGAACTTACCCTTAAAATTAAATTAAAAATTATTTGGGGCTAAATATTTTTTTAATTTTGGGTTCAATATTTTTTAATTTGAAACTAAATTTTTGTTAAAGGGTATTCTAGTCATAATAAAAAGTTAAAATCATCACATTATTACACTTTTATCTTTTTCAAAAAAGGTACTACATAATTATTATACTTTTACCTTTTTCAAAGAAAAAGTATTTTAAAATTATGTGCTTAACGGGTGCCTTTTGGCACCCGTTAGCATTTTCCTTCATTTATATTGGAGCAGATGAAATTCTTGAAGTTCTATAACTTCTGGAACGGTACGTCGGATGCATGTAATGATCATCTTAGTTTGATGTCAGGATTCCATAATCTAAATACTGATGATACTGAAAAGATATATAGGTCGTTTTTTTTTTCTCTGGTTCTTTTATTTCGCAACTCCCTTTTGTAATTGGGTCGGCGGGCCTCGACCGCTATAAGTAGACACTTGCTTCTATTTTAAACCATGAGACCTAGCAAAAATCTTTGTTCAACATTGATTAAACCGAAGTTAACCAAAACGTGATGGTCATATAATAGTTTGCTTCAACTCTTAGGGTAATTAATTACTTAATCAATGAGCTGCTCGTTTTGGACCAAGCAATATTAGATAGTAGCTTCAAGCAGCATCAAGCTATATATGGACTACAATATTAATGGAAGTCAACATTAATTAAACGGATTTAAATGTATTAACTTTTAGTTAACACTAGTTTTTAAGGATTGAACATGCAATCAAAGGATCGATCACGTGCTTCGTCTGATTTAAGATTCCATGAAATTGATTTGTCCCTTACAAATCAAGTAACCAATTTATAAACTAGTGCATTAATGCTTTTGGCATATGTTTTCACAGATTACCAACAACGGGCCTCAACTCAAGCTTTCATGTTCCAAGATACCCAGGCGGACCCCAACCTGATTGTGGTTGCATTCAGAGGCACCGAACCCTTTGCTGCCGATGACTGGCGGACTGATTTTGACCTTTCCTGGTACGATCTTAAGGACGTTGATCAGGCCCATAGAGGTTCATCGTTGGAATGTGATGTGATCCGTGTACACGAAGGTATTATGAAAGTTCTAGGCCTGCAAAAGGGCAAGGGCTGGCCCAAGGAGATCACTGACCACGACCATGAATCTGCTTACTACACTGTCAGAGAAAAGCTGAGAGAGATACTGCATGCAAACGAATCAGGAAGTCAAGTTTATATTGACAGGGCACAGCTTAGGTGCAGCATTAGCTATTCTGGTTGTGACCCTGCTAGTGTTGCATGACGAGGAAATGTTGCTGGACAGATTGGAAGGGGTTTACAACTATGGACAGCCGAGGGTGGGGAACGAGAAGCTTGGGGAGTTTATGAAGGAGAGCTTGGAGAAATTTGATGTGAACTATTTCAGGTACGTTTATTGCAATGACCTGGTCCCGTGGGCTCCTTACGATGACAAAACCCTCTTCTTTAAGCATTTTGGACCCTGTCTCTATTTCAATAGCTTCTACAAAGGGAAGGTAATTAAGTCGTACGTCCTCTCTCTTTTATCAGATATGATTTTAATTTGAAAACAATAGGGATGGTTTTGAAGATATTAATTTTTGCAAAGCAGATTTTACCGGAGGAACCAACCAAGAATTACTTCTCTTTGCTATGGTTGCTGCCATAGAACTTGAATGCATATTGGGAGCTTATCAGGGGTTTCATTTTGCCCTACTGGAGTGGTCCGATCCGGACTATAAGGAAGGCTGGGTTCTGAGAATGTGGAGGGTAATTGGAGTAGTAATACCAGGGTTATCGGCCCATGCTCCTCAAGACTATGTCAACTCTACCCGATTGGGATCCTTGCCCTCGTATCTATGGACTCGAGACCTGATTCACAAACATGATCAGTTTAAAAGAGATTGACAAAGACGTACGAGTCAATACTCGCAAATATAGCTATTATTGAACCGAAATACCTATCGTAAACCAAAATTAAAAATTAGTTTGGGGTATTATATGGTATCATTAGATACAACAAAAAGAATCGGACTTATACATGTTAACGGATAAAAAGTTTTAAGAAATTTTATAGTTATCTATAATCTATAATCTATAATATATATATAAAAGTGTGATTTGGGTAAAAGGTTTATACTTATTAATTATCCTTTTCTCTTTAAATTATTACAAAAATGCCATTGACTTTGTATTTTGTGTTAAGGCTGTCTTTTACAATAAATTGAACTTTTAAAAATTAAAACATTGGGCTTTGATGTATTTTGGTGATTGACCAGTCCTCACCAAATTTACTAATTAATAACATATTTCTTTTGAAGATTAAATTTGAATATAATAATATATTTCCTTAGATTAGATTAGATTAGAATATAATATTTCTTGATAAATGCATTTTATTATTTAGATAGATTAGATAGATATATTTACCGAACTTAGAGTTGAAGAAATTTAGATGATAATATAATATTTTTAAGATAAATACATATTATTATTTAGATAAATATACATTTTCCCACTATATATATAATTAATAAAAATTATTTTAAAAGGTGTAGACATATTATTAATTCATTCACTATGCAATGGCGAATCATCCCTATTTCTCTAATAAAATCATTTTTTATGCCGGAACCATTTGGACTTTCATGTTATGAGAAAATTCAATTTAGAGAGAATGATTATGATTTTAAATCATTATATTAGATAAATATTGAGCAACCTTAGAGCTAAAGAGTTATAAATTAGAATATAATAATTCCGTGCTATATTTTTGGCACGGAAAAGTTGCTGTGTCTATAGCCATGTGACAAATAGATTTGGCACGGATATTTACTTCCGTGCCAAACATATAGCGACGTCATAATTCCATGCCAAAGGCTATACCAAGCTCGCGTTCCCAGGCCCCCTATTCGGTTTTTCCTTGGCAAGAATGTATCCGTGCAAAACCTTTGTCATGGGTTTCGGCACAACTTTTTAATACTATATTTGGCACGGTTTTCTCTTTAGCATGCTATTTTTGCCATTGGTTTTTTTGGTTCATTTATTCAAAAAAAAAGTTTTTATAAAATTCTTATACTATTAAATTCATAATCTAATTCATATATTATTTAATCAAATGGGTCTTTTTTTTCTTCCTTTCTTGTGAACAGAATCGAATCAAATGGGTCTTTCACTTTTAGCAGACGACCGCGAGGCCTATATAGGAGACGAAGGTGCCAGGCGAGAGTGGCACCTTGGGCTTAGAGTATAAATGTATTAACGTAAGAATAGAGTGAGATATATACCAAACTCATGCTTTAATGTTTGTTAGTTTATTCAACATCGAACACATAATCCAATTGTTCAATTTATAATCCGATCGCTATAAATTCTAGACATGAATAATCTTTCATAAAGTTTCGAGTTTACTCAGGTATTTGATTAATGATTTATCAGTTAGTCAAAATGGTTTGAAAAACATAGTCGAAATTAGGTACGGTGTTTGAAACAAAAATTTATTTGGAACAGACGTTAGCATGGATTTTTTGGTAATATGCCGTGCCAAACTAATACATTTGGCACAGTGCATACAAATCGTACCAAACATCACTCCACACCAAGTCACGGAAAAGACTAGCCAAAGTATGGCGTGCAAAATAAAGTGCCAAAGTTTATTTAAATGTTTGGCAGGGAATTTTGGATGGTAGTTTAAGCTCAACCATACCATCATGCCGTGCCAAAAAATGTTGTGCCAAACGCCATGCCAAATTTGTTTCGGATTTAGGCACGGATATTGGATGATCAGTTGAGCTTCTTCCTCCATGATGTTTGTCTCGATTTTTATTACGGTGTGGCTCGTGAAAGTGTTTCTTCTCTTATTTTGGCACGGTTTGTTGTTTCCGTGCTTGGCCCGATATTTTTTCCGTGCCTATATGCATTTTTTCTTGTAGTGAATATGATCTTTAATATTTAATCAATTTGAACGTTGAATTTTAAGGTAGGATAATTAACTATGCTCGTGAGTTGTGACTATTAAAATTTAGTATATTTTTTAAGTTTGATATAGAAATATCGAAATTTTAAATGAAAGTATCTTTTTATAATTATACAATTAAATAATCAAAGTACTCTTTCTTATATAGTAAACCACTTGAAAACGACAGAAGCTACAAGTGTAAACTCTTGATTTGTTTAATTAGTCAACTTTATTTGCTTTTGCAATCCATTTATCGACTAAGCCAATACGGAAAAGAAGATTAACTAAGCATAATTTCAAATTAATTCTATAAGAGAGTAGGAGGGTCTTTCCTTGTACCAGAGGTCTTCCTTTTAGGTGAACATAGATGACCATTATATATATACGCTCCTTTTCTAGTTTCTGAAAATCAATTTTCAGTTTCAGACGTTGACGCGGCAGCTCATACATATATTCTTCCCTTCATTAATTTGCTTCAAAGACATGGCTACTGAGAATCATTTTAGCGACGATTATTTGCTACTCAGCCCCAAGGAAGCAAGTTTCGTTGATATCTTTGGCCTACTTTTTTCCCCTGAGTTGGAAAAAAGAAGATTCATTCACTGTCCGGAAGGATACCAAGTTAAGAACTTTCGTCGTAGATGGCTCATCTTCATCTCCGTTGTTGTTCAGAAACTCTTCCTTGTAGGGGCAAAACCTATGGCGGTCATCGGAACTGCGCTCGAGATGTGGCTAAATCTTTTGTCAAGCAACGGCGGCCTGTTCATGCTCCTACCAAATCTCGTAACAGGTTCGTCGTTCTGCTTCCCATCCCATGTAGTAGTAGTAGTAGTTGCATGAAGATCAATTGTTTTTGTCGCTAAAAAGATTCAAGGGAATTAGATGCAATAATTCAGAGATGGGCTTTAATCATGCAGGAAAATTGGTGTGGCCTGATAAAACATCGGCAACGTTCGCATCTGTGTTGGGAAATATCGACCGTCGCATTGAGTTAGACAACAGCATTAAACCCGATGACAGCAAATACAAAGCCTCGCTGTCAATGATGGCTGCTAAACTGTCGTACGAGAATGAAGACTTCATTAAAGCCAAAATCACAGAACATTGGAAGGTATGTAGATGTATGTTTGCATTGCAACTATCAAATATTGTTAATGAATTTTTAGAAGAAAATAAATATAATTATAAGCAAGAAATTATGAATTGATTTTTCTACCGAAAGAATGCATATTTCCATTACTGATTTTTTTTTCTTTTAACTTTCTTTTGAAATGATACAATGATGATGATTATTCCTTTTTCTTTGATTTTTTTTTTGTAGCAGATGAAATTCTTGAAGTTTTATAATTTTTGGAACGGTATGTTAGATTCTAGTTCTTAATTAGTAGTTTTTTCTTGTCTTTTCTTTCTTGTTTAAAAGAACTATGACTTTACCGTTTATCCTTCGAAGGGGTAATCAATTAAAATTACCTTTATCTGCTGTGTTATTGACAGATTGGCACCGCTTTGTTTAGACTTTAGATCAGCATCGATCATTGTTAATCAATTATTAAAATTTTAAAGGGAAAAAAAAAAAAGAGGGAATACATTATTTAATGAATATGTTAAGGGTTACGGAAATGATTATCTGTTCGACCAAAATGTAAATATAAATAGTCAATTGGCATTTCACATTAAAATACAAACCAAAGAATATTAAAAAAAAAAACAAAATAGTCCACGTCTAACTACTAACATCGATCTCGGGAATTCTATACTATTTTTCTGGTCTAGCTAGCCTAACTTAACTTGATTATGAATATAATTTATTATGATATTTTTTTTTTGCAAGAAAAAAAAACACTGTTTGAAGTCGGTGTCTGACAACTAATTGGATTGAAGTTTATGATACAAGATTTCTATACAAGATTTGATGTGGGGTTAAAGAAATAACCGTAAATGATTGAGTAAGGGTTAAGAATAAGATAGGTCCTTTTTGTCTTTTTAATTTTTTCGGTTCTTTTATTTTGCAACTATTTCAGTGATTCGGTCCTTCCCTGTTTTCCTTCTGTTTTTTTTTTTTTTTGTCAGAGTTTTCCTTCTGTTTTAGTCCCTATAAGTCCAAGCAAAAGCTTTGGTCAGCATTGAATTGGAACCAAAATTAACCAATCGACTCTAATTAATTTAGGAATTAGTGAGCTATGAATCCTATATGTATTGAAATTTGAAATTTGTGAAGTTAATAGTTTTAAGGATCGAAGATAAGCAAACTAAAAGGGGATCGATCACGTGCTGCATCTATAATTTTAATTTAAGATTCCATCGATTATTTTATCATCCCTTACCAATGATCAAGTAACCAATTTCTAAATTACATTTTACTGTTTTACTATTTTACTATTTACGACTATTTTTTCTTTATAACCAAAATGCTTTGGTCTATGTTTAACTTTTAACAGACTACCAACAACTTTTCTCGACCCAAGGCTTCATGCTCCAAGATACACGGTCTGACCCCAACCTGATCGTGGTTGCATTTAGAGGCACCGGCCCGTTTGATGCCGATGCCTGGCGGACTGACTTTGATCTTTCCTGGTACCAGCTTAAGAACGTCGGAAAGGCCCATAGCGGTTTTATGAAAGCTCTAGGCCTGCAAAAGAACATGGGTTGGCCCAAGGAGATCCAACAACAAGGGCATGACCAACGTAAATTTGCTTATTACACTCTCAGGGAGAAGCTGAGAGAGACGTTGCAAACGAATCAGGAAGCCAAGTTTATATTAACAGGACATAGCTTAGGTGCGGCATTAGCAATTTTGTTTGTCGCTGTGCTAGTGTTACATGAGGAGGAATGGCTGCTGGACCGATTGGACGGGGTTTACACGTTTGGGCAGCCAAGGGTGGGGGACGAGAAGTTTGGGGAGTTTATGAAGGAGAAGTTGAGGAAATTTGACGTGAAATATTTCAGGTATGTTTACTGCAATGACCTGGTGCCAAGGATCCCTTACGATGACCAAACCCTCTTGTATAAGCATTTTGGACCCTGCCTCTATTTCAACAGCTGCTACAAAGGGAAGGTAAGTGCCCCCTTAACAGCCTCCTTTGATCAGAGTTGAATTTTGATTTGAAAAGAGATGGATGGTTTCGAGAACAAAATTTTTGCAATGCAGGTTTTGTCAGAGGAACCCAACAAGAATTACTTCTCCTTGCTGTGGATGTTACCAAAGATCATGAATGCAGTTTGGGAGCTTGTCAGGGGTTTCATCTTGCCTTATAAGAAGGGTCCAGACTACAGAGAAGGCTGGTTTCTGAGAACGTGGAGGATGATTGGATTGGTAGTTCCAGGGTTATCCGCTCATTCCCCTCAAGATTATGTCAATTCTACCCGACTGGGATCCCTGCCCTCGGATCTTCAGACTCAAAACTCGACACAAAAAGACGAACTTAAAAGAGATTAAAACAGATTGTTCAATACTGGCAAGCTCATTATATAGGTCTCACGAAATAACAAAATTGGAAACTTTCCTTTTAATAGATAAGATAAAGGCAGATAAAAAATTATAGGCATTCTGAAAATAAGTTGCTTATGTAGAATTTGGAAGTTTTAATGAAAAATTGAAATGATTCTCATCTATTTGACTTCATCGATTCTATTATTGTTTTGAGAAGGTAGAAGAGAGAAATGATATTTTCATTTCCATGGCAAACTTCTAAGTAAGATAAAAACTTTAAAGGTTGATTTACATACATACATTCATACAGGATTTTATTAATCAAACATTCAGGAAATCTTGGAAGTCCCAAAAAAAAGGCAACTGGGGTCTTGCACAATTCTGGAACCTTGATGAAGGCTAGTGGTGCTTCATTCATGCAAAACTGCAGTGACACTGATTTAGCGTCGGTATAGACGTTGCTTCCTGTACAATATCCATCATTCCAATGGTCTTTGTTCTTCAAACTGGTAAGAGATCGAATTAAAAAATGTCAGCATATCTATATTTCCAATTTTTTATGTTAAGAGGAAACCTTTTAATTTTATACATGCTCTAATTTAAACGTAGAATGAGTACACAGTTGTGTCTTGCTAGTGAATATACACCTTAAAATGCCATATAACTAAAACATGAAGCAGTCTATTTGCATGGGATGTTGAAGTGCATTTTAAAATAGCAAGAGCAGAATTTACCAAGCACTTTATGCCTGATTGAACATGTAATGATAGCTAAGTGAGGCATTAGAAAGCATGGCAGGTGAAGCAACCACTCAATGAACCCATCTGGCGGGTTCTACTGACTGATATAGCCTTATGCGAGGTCTTTGTAACTTGGTGGGCCTGGTTGGCTAACATCGAACTCCTCATTTCTTGGGCTCTCTTTTGAGCTGATCTAAGTTTATTCATTATCTTATCCATTGATGATGATCTCTTCTTTTCGAGCTTCATCTGAAAGACATCATGGCATCAGTAATGATGAAGAAATTAAGCAAGTTCACACATTAGATCCATCACATCTTCACTACAAATTGTTAAAATATGAATTCATAATCCTATATTTTTATCTTCATCTGTAGTTTTTACTTAAGTATGTTTAAAATAAGAACCACTAATTTTGCTCAAAGAAACAGCAAGTAACATTATCAACTCAATCCCAAGATAGATCATAATCCTATATTTTTATCTTCATCTGTAGTTCTTACTTAAGTATGTTTAAATTAAGAACCACTAATTTTGCTCAAAGAAACAGCAAGTAACATTATCAACTCAATCCCAAGATAGATTCACATCTTATCATGAGCAAGCAAAAGGTGCTAAAAAGCAATGGAAAGAAATAACTGAAGAAATCATCTGCAGGAGAGATTTTCTTTTCATGTATCAATACTGATAATCAACTTAAATATTCTCTAACTTCAATTAAGGATGGAGAAGTAATCAAGAAAAATGTAACCTCTAGTTTCCTTATGGCTGCCTCAGCTTTTGCCTTCTGCAGATTCTCCCATGCAGTTATTTTGGCTTCTTCTCTTTTGATCCTGCAAAAGAAACAGAAAGAAGATGAAACATGTACACCAACCAAATCTGTTATGTAAACATTTCAATTTCTTCTAGTGTTCACTCAGATTGATCAGTTTTTCATTCCTGAAGATAAACATGACCATTTACCTAAATTAGGCTAGGATTTGCTAAAGTAAGTTGGATGCAATTCCTAGGAAGATCTATAAATAAGAAAAGGAAAATCCCACGAAATATAGTGTCTGAAGCTCACATAAGGTCATAATCTTTGATAAACTAAACATTATATTACAATTATTTAAATTTTCTTTTCCAGGAAGAATGTAATTGAGTTTCAAAAGAGAATACTTGATTGGAAAATTTTAGCTTGTTTATCAATAAAATCTTTGGGTGTTTGGTAGACAGGATTATTTACTCCTTGCTTCAGTTTACTTTTATCCATAAGGTGTAAGCAGCAACTTCCAAAGTTGTAATGAAGTATAATCCTCCAAAGACACACCAGGACAAAGGAAACAGAGGTGGTGCAATAGTAAAGCAGGCATACTTGGAAACATTCTTTGCTGTCTCTGCAACATCCCAGGTTGATGTATGGGTGTCAATAGCTCTCTTTCTCCAATCATCAACAATCTCTGAGCTCTTTCCACTGTTTCGAGCTCTATGCTTTTTTGACCACCTAGTCATGGTGACTCTTTCATCTACCTGTACATCTCTCACTTCTGATTTCGAGGAATGGATGCTCTGCAGATCCATGATAGGTAGAGCAGAAGGGGTTGAAGGAGAGAAAGAAGACCTTCCTTTGGGAGATGAGTTGGTGCTACCCGGTGGGCTCATTTGGGTAGCCATGTCTCTTCTTGAAACAGTACGAGAAATATCAGTGGCTGCATCCTTGACCGGATCATCTGCATCTTTGATCAAAAACCAATTGGAAATATCAGATATAAGAAGGGAAAATAGGTATTACCATAATGGGAACAACCTATCTCTCAATACAACAAAGCTTAAGATTTGGCAGATGGCCTATTGGTATTTCATGCATCAAATAAAAAAATGGAAAGACCTTAAGTTCATGAATTAGGCAATTTAGAGAAATACAAAATCTTCCTTGGCTCATGTCCAAGTGCCAGGAGTGACAGATTCTTTAATGTTCCAACAGTCCAATACTCCGAGGTAGGTTTAATTGATGAGTTGTAATTTATTAAAATGTATCAGATATAAAGCTTTAATTTAAGATTAGATTTATAAAGTTTTGTAAGCCAAAGTCCATAGGATCACTAAACCCAGAAATTTGAACTATAGAGATGGATCCATACCTTGAGCAGGCAGTAATGGTGGATTCACTACCTCAGAGCATCCATGCACGCTAACAGAACGGGCCATGCAAGGCTCAGTTCGAACAGCAAATCCCCCACCATGGCTATGGGAATGAATTGCTAAACCATCAGCTGCTATTACACCAGCTGAAAAAGGAGAACCAGCCATGAAATTACCAGTATGCCCCCCATCGAACATGTGCATCGCAGGAGAGTACAGTGAATAGTAAGCAATCCCAGGAGGACCAAGTGGACCACTTTTTGATTTGGGTCTTCTTTGTGGAGGTACAATGGATTGCCTCACACCACCATCCCCAGAAACAGGACTAAAAATCCACCTCTCAGCATCTTCCCACTTCGAAGGCAAAGCCCTTCCATTGTTAAAAGGCAACACCCCAGCAGCATTCCCCTGCCTCCTTCCACCATTGTTATGCAATGGCACACGTTCGGAACTCCAACCTTTCTGCATCCCAACACTTGAGTGATGATGATTATGATGATAATTGGGAGTCCCAGGACTGGGAAATGCACTGGATTTCCGTGTTGCAACAGAGCTTTTCTTCATAGTCCCCAACCGTGGAGACGAAGCAGAGACATTATTTAGATCTAATGAAGCTGGTCTTCGCCTATCAGGGTTCTTCAATAAAGCATCAGATCTCGTCCTCTTGTCCTGACACTCTATAACAAAAAACAACAAAAAAATGCGTCACAATTATGACATTTTTGACGAAATATTAAGCTCCAAATCAAAACTTCAAATGAAAAGCTAAAGGGTACCTTTAAGAGCAAGAGAGAATGAGCTTCTTGCTGAATCTATGAGTTGATTTTCGTCCTCTACTCTATGAGCTGCATCGTTTTCTTCTTTCTGAACTGCTTATTATTGGTAAAGGCAAAAAGGACGGGGGAACAATGACAACGAGTGAGTGAATTTGAAATCTTTTTTTGGTTTTATTCATTTTCCTTTATTTTTTAGGGGTGCAGTTTCAAATTTAACTTTTTCAAAAGAAGCTAATAATGAAAGAAAATATTGAGAGTACCTTTCACTTTTTCCCCTTTTCTGGAGAGACGACTGTGCTTATGGACTATTTTAGCTTTGTTTGGATCTGGATCTGGTCCACTCGAACTATCATTCTGATCTCCCCCTTCATGTCCTGCCAAATGCTGCAAAATTTCACATTTCAAAAACATTATTGCTCTTTTTTCCCTATTTCAAAATTAAAAAAAGAGCCATCTACTAGATTATAAAAATAGATAAGCTTAATCAGATAAAGAACAAATGCATGCAAATCGATCAACAGTGATCAGTCACAATGTACACTGTCGTACATTGCTCTCTACTTGTACATTGCACTAAAGCATTGGAATTGAAATATCTACTGGAAAAAGTTGGAAGATTTGGAGAAGTTACCAGAGAGAGTTCGGAGGAGAGAGAATCATGGTCGTGAGCATCGGAAGCGAAAGAGCAGCGATCGACACTAGCGGAAGCCGAAGAGAAAAGGCTAAAATTTGATTCCAGAGTGAATATAACGGAGTCAGGGCTTGCATCTCGAGCTCTGTAGCCTGATGATCTCACTGAGCTCGGTTCTTGAAACCCTAGCTCCGCCATTTTCCTCACTTCTTCAGTCCTTCAAATGTCGGCCATTTTTCTCTGCTTACTATTCTTTCATAGTTTCATTTTCCTTTATTTTATTTTTTTTTGCTTCCGTTGTCTGTTATATATATATGGCGGGTTAAAGACGAAGGCCTTTTTTAAAATCCCTTTTTCATTTTTCCTTTTTCGGATATTATTATTAGTGGGTTTGCTGCTTTTAATTTTACGGTACGGGCTTTGATTGCCCTTGGACTGGCGTTTTGACTGTTTCCAAATTGACCGTAAAGCCGTTTCCAAATTGACCGTAAAGCCCTTGGATTCATGATTATTAAGGCTAATCGTGAGGGTAATAAGGACTTTGAAGCATGGTTTTGTGGGAGAAATTACGAGGGTTGTCACGTTCCAAGAGAATATTTTTTGATAAAGATGTGATTATTCTTTTCGTGAAAGATAAATTATGGGTATTAAATGATGATGTCTAGTGTCTACTAGGAGAAAACGGCACCGTTAAATAGGAAAAGGAAATTGCCATTTTTTCAACAAAAAAAAATGGATGGAATATTGTTAACAAACCAAGTTGAAATACTCCCTCAGTCCCTATTTATCTACCTTTTTTTGGGTTTTTTTTGTCTTTTTTTATCTGTCCCTAACTAACATTGATCATTAATTTTCCAAACTTACCCTTTCAAACTCATTCATCTCTCTCTTCAATGAATAGTTTCTTAAATATGAATGAGAATCAAAGAGGGTGAGAGATAAAGATAAAATAGGAAAGTTAAGATAAATATTTATAGAATTTTATATCTTAACTACTTTTCTTGTCCTATGTGTAACGGTTAATGGGGACATATAAATAGGGACAAAGGGAGTATTAAGTAAGAATAATTAAATCTTAAGCAACATTAGTAGTCATAATGGAAATTGGAAGCATAAGACATCAAAATAAAGCTGGAATTGACTGCATGATTGCAACTCCCATTATATGACTTGAAAGAAAATACTAGTACTACTACTTGGTTTGGGTCAATTTCATGATAACATTTAAAACCCCACAAAGAGGGAAAAATGAATGCTATGTAAATTAGCTTCCCAAGCTTCATCACAATTTTTCTTCAAGCCTCATTGGACTAGAGCTAATACTTTTCAAATCGGATGCGTGAAAAATAAAACTCTTTAAATAAGTTCTAAGAGCTTCGTCGACAAATCTAGCTGTGAAAAAAGGGACCGCAATTAACTCTTTTAATCTTGACCTTTAAGTATTTGATTAAGATTTGTTGTTTGACTAATTTAAGATGCTGTGTTGCATATTTACATGGCAAAGGCAGACAAAAGCATACTTCCACCGAATTCACTTGTCATTATTCAAGGAAAATAAAAAATTTTCTTGTTATTTTCTTCCCCCCCTTCGTTTGCCTCAAAGAACGCAAATGTTGCACGAAACAGAATAATAACAAGAACAATAATGGAAGGAAGCTGGTAGTGAAGTCAACGAGGGAAATATTGTTGCAATGTGGTTTTCTTGTATCCACACGAAACAGCAAAGAGTTAAGGGCGGTGATCAAATCTCTGTGTCCCCATCAAAACCGCCGCACAAGGTGGAGATCTCATCTTCTCTTCTTCCTAATCAGCAGTGACCACTGTCTATTGCACTATACCTCAGCTTACATGGATATTTCAACAGTTTCTGTTAGAAATATTTTCAAAATAAGTGAGAGTAATCTGACGTGAAGGACGAAGAGAAAGAAATAAATGTTAAAGGATTTGGATTTGATTTAAATTCTATTGATTAGATTTAATAGTAATTTAAATAGTAAGTTATCAAGACGAAAAGAAATGTCTTTTGGTAATTAATATGAAATAGTTATCTTATCAAGGAGATGTGCCTCTTGTAATTAATGGTAACTGATATAAAGAAGTCTATAAGTTCTTCATCTTCTTCCTTGTAAATATATAGAACTTTTGATTATCTTCTCTTGTCATTATCTACAATACTTCTACTACTATTACGATTGCTGCAGAAATCGTATATAAATAAAATAACTTGTTACTTTCCAAAAGATAAATTCTATGAATTAAGTATATGAGTGCAGCATAGACTTAATTGTTGAAGGCTATTTCTAGATTCCTCTTTTTATATACCAAATTGATAGAAAAGAATTAAGCCGAAAGGAAAGTGACAACCTGCAGAGCCTTGAAGCTTTTACAAAATTCCCTTTTCCCATTTTTCTAACAGTTTCTACATTTTTTTTGGGAAGGAAGCTTCCCTCGTTCTCTGCATGTGCTTCTACTTCCCTTCTTTTCCTTTCTTTGGTTGCTAGTTGCTACGGAAAACTTTTAACTTTTTCACTGTCCGTGTAGTTAGTTTTGTTTCCTATATATATTTTGTTGCTTTCCTTTGCATGTGTCAAAGAATTTATTACGTAAATTGACGTATCGTAGCAGAAGAAAAGAAAAATAAAAATCCTTGAGAAAAGAAAGAATTCACCTTCCCCACAAAAAGAAAACAAGTTTGTACACACGGTTGTCAGCTGTACAGCCTGGAGCCATGTTTCGGTCAAACCGGAAAGTAACTCTGTCATAAACAAAATAATAGCCAGAATATAGTCTTGGACTTGGTGGAAAGTTCTGCCGAGAGAAAAAAAAACAAAATAAAAATATGGGATGATGAAACTGTTCTTTTGGCCAGGTTTACAAAATTAAGGTAAGTTATCAATTCTTTACATAATACTAATGGACTATTCTTTTGGCGGAATTTTTGAGACATACAAATTGAATACATCGTGAAAACTCGAATTCAAATATTTTTCATCAGAAGATCAAACTCTTATTATTTTGATCAATTTGATTATCAGTAATTTTGATGAATTTAAGATGTGATAAATTTTTCTTCGATAAGAGCAAAGCAAGACCGTGTTTGTCAGGGGGGTTTCCCCGGTAAGTTTGAGCTTTAACTATTTCCTAGATCATAGTCAGTTTGGCTTTCAGCTGCCCACGTGAGCTGTAGCAATTTCAGAATGATGTTCTTATTGTTGTTGTGGTTGATTGCTATTATTATTGGTCGGTCGGGTTAGGTTTGTTCGCATTCAACCAGGACTGGACCCAACCCTTTTTTGGACCAAGAAAGGCAAAGGAAGTTCATGTGTCATTTTAACCCAATTTTTTTTAGGGATTCACTTCACAGATATAATGATTTTGATTTGATTTGATTTTGTTTGTTGTATATCTCAAGGCATTGACCCCAGTTAGATTAGCCTTTAAGATGATCTCTGTCTTCTTTTTTTATAACCGAAAAAAACTAATTCAATGAAAAACCAAGCAATGCATGATGAGATCAATTTTCTATTGGAACCCAACGTTTTGATCGACTCCATGGACATCATTTTTATACTAAAAGCTTTCTGCCCAAAACAAATCTGCTTTATCTTTGTTAGCACATGCTCTCTCATAATACTAATAAACTTTATAGTACGCTTACAGGATCAAGTGGAAGAAATTAAAAAATTGAGTTTAAATCTTAAGAACGAAAAAAAAACTGATTTGAAAGAGTTTTTCCCGTTTGAAGTTTGATGCGCTGGATTCTGAATTAGTCAGAACTAAATGGAGTTATTGGATACCAATGGATTTATACAAAAAAAAAATGTTTTAGTAGTACTAGCTTCCAATCAATCTCTTAAATTGTTACAATACAACTATAGATTATATGGTGGTTGCAACTACAATCCCAAATATGTTTTTTAAGCACCAAAAGGTATATTTTAGCACAGAATGAAGAATCTTATATATGCAACATAACTAAAATCCCATTTGTCACAAACTTTCTCTTCATAAATAGGTTGTCATATCTCAGTCCTATAACAAACAAGAAGAGGGGACCTCCTCCAAGCTTTGTTGTAGTCAATGATCAACATTAAAGCACAAACGACATTTTATAAAAGAGAAGTGTGACACATACGGGAGTCATCCATGAGCACACAAGGACCTCAGATGAAAAGGAAGGTGGTCAATCTGGTGGTTGTACAGAACCAATTCCCAGAAATACAATACAAAAATGCAACTACTACTCTGACTTGCATCGAACCACTCTGTCTCAATGCAGCATTCTATTCTTGGTTTTAGGGTGTTGGTCCAGCACTCTTTATTGTGGCCCAAATGCAGCAGAAGACATAAAGAAAAGGAAAGGCCGGTTGTTACAACTTGCATAAAGAAGAGATGAAAACCTGGTCACCTAACAATAAACCAGATGGACCGACAGGCGACAAGGTTAAAATGGAAGATACACAAGCTTCTTTGGCTTTCAGAATAACTGCAATTGTCATCTTTGAAATATTATATTACACCGAATCGTTGTTTTCTAGGGCAAAATTTCTGTACATCTTTCTCTGTTTCAGTCATAAGGTGAAGACCTGTGGCCTACATTATTAGTGAGATTTGTTTCGGTCTCGTAGAGATTATATCAAAGCACTTACATTACTTACAACCACAGCATAACTTAATTCAAAATAACCAAAATGCGGGCTGGGGTGACTGGTGAGACGAACCAACAAAACAAAATTAAAACTTAAAAGCATCAGGTGGCTTACTATCCACAAAAGGCTGAACCCATTCTCCTTCACTCTGCACAAATAATGCTGATTTATTGTCATCTACCTGCCGTCTCGGTGAAGTAAGCAGTTATTGCCTTCAACTTGCCATTCAAAAAGTTCTTCTCAACCTAAGATAAAAGACAGTTTATCTTTAGCAACAAGAGAAATATAGCTAACGCAACGGCAGGGGAAAAAAAAAATCAAGAGCAGAAAGTAAAATTAGTTCACTAACTGAAGAGTCTAGACTATGAGATAGGATAGCTCTTAAAACACAAAACTGGAGAGGAGAATGGGAACAATAGGTAGAAATTCTTATTATGATAGACTTGCATATGCAGCACAAAGAAAGCACACAGAAAAATCAGTAAGCATTATTTCATTTACTACCCACTTGCCTAAAATTTATGGGCCCAAGTAATTCTTAGTTAATGATTATTTCAGAAGTTTGATCCTAAGAAACAGCTGAAAAATCATGTTTATTACAAACCGAGGATCATCACTCAAGCAAAGCTGCAGAGGAGCTCTGGTCAACATATCTAGTTCTCTAGTGAACACATCAAGAATCTCTTTATTTTACATGAAAAAATATGGGGTTTTAACAGCAAAGCATACTCCCCTCTGGTGATTTCCACTAAGTATCTATACCAGTGTTCACTGGTTAATAAGATTAAAAAATTACCTCTAATAACCAAGGAGGCTCCATTGACAGAGATAATTCAGCCAATTGGTTGAGATCTACATTTCTAGGGAGAAACATGACAATTCTGCCTGCAATTTTCCTTGCAGCATTAAACAGGAAATATCTGCAGATATACAATCAGAATGGAATTAAGACTACTCTTAAGAGGTATCAAAAAAAAAACTAAGTATTATCATGAAACAACTTTTTGGTGGCAGAGAAAAAAGTACCCATCACGTGGCCTAAGCATTGTCTTGAGGTCATAAATCTCTACTCTGGTGTAATCAGGACCCCCCCAAGGAGGTGATAAGAAGACCGTGTCTGCCTACAGAACCAGAAATATTGATGTTAAAACTGTTAGAATAAAGCTGAACAAGTACATGAAAAGGTAACTATGTCCTATCCTAGACTTTCGGCATCATAGAGAAGCAGTAACAAGAACTAGAAAACATAAGATCTAACTATGTCCTATCCTAGACTTTCTGCATCATAGAGAAGCAGTAACAAGAACTAGAAAACATAAGATCTAGAATTTACTAGTCTTATACATCAATATACATACAATGCAAAGGGACACCATCAACATCAAATTCTCAAGTTCAAACCTTGGGAAAGGATGTCAATGTACAGGATGGATTAACTTGCCCTGTAAAATAAGAAACGGAACACTGTCAATATGCAGTGAGCCACATTGGTACCTTCAATTCACGCGCCAAAACGAAAAAATCTCCAATTACAAAATCTATTCGGTCATTGACACCGTACAAAGCAGCGTTATGATATGCATAATCTATCTTCTTCGGATCGATATCAATAGCAATAACATGTGCACTCCTGGAAAATCACACGGCACAAGAAAATAAGTATGGACATAACATGCAGTGGAACATAACCAAGGGGAAATGGAGTTTCAATAGTACTCACCTCTGAGCAAATTGAATGGCATTCCCACCAACTCCAGTAAAAGAGTCAATTATAATGCCACTCCCACAACGGGAAGCATGATGCCTAGCTATAGGCTCTGGAGTGACAGAAAACCATCCTTCCTCATCCATTTTTATACCATCATCGAATCTGGAGAATAGCAGGTACCTCTGACACCAATACTTACCAATAATGGCAGAATTCTCCTCAAACATTCCTTGGAATTGAATTTCTGTAGACAGGAACAAGAACTCAATTAACCAGTTATTTAGAATATATGATAGGCGAAATAAGAAAAGCAACAGCTGTAGATAGAACATGAATATTATCATTGCCCGTCCAAAGCATTTCAAGAAACAAGCAAACAAACAAATATAAAGAAGCTATTAAAAGGCTTTTCTTATTGTCCTTTATGGTACATCAACAGCATAAATTCTTCATCAGCTAATGGAAGATCTAAAGAACAGTCTCGAAACCATCATTGGCTTCAGGATTTACTTCAAAAGTACTTAATAGATTATTACTTCCGCATTTCAGGACTAATAGCTGGATCATGAATCCAAACTAGCTAAGAAAGACTTTCCAAATATATGACTTGCGAAAAACAAAAATTGCAAACTGCTTACAAGAACAATAAGGGGAAAAAAAAGTACCTAACATATGAAAGTCTAACAATTGTACAAAGACAACAGTGTTTGATTAATCCTACTAAACAAGGCAATTCATCAATAAACAGGAAGGAAAACAGAATTTGATTTATAAACCTTTATCATCCCTAGACAATTTTCTCTGAGCTCGCCTTCTTGTTTTCTTTTTCCCTTTTTTTATGGCAGCAACAAGCAAGTTATCTGCCTGATCTTTTGCTAACGTAACAGTTTCCAAAAGAATATCATAATCATTAGACATTGTTCCAGTGGGTATCTCGATCATGCTGCAAACACATTAAGATGTCAGGAACTTCTAAAATGGACACAAGTACAAACATGCTATTGGTAGCTAGGACCTATTGTCTTTGCATTTTTATGATTATTATGTATGTTCATGAAACAATGCGGTAGATGTTTCATATCCTTTGATGAGAACAAAACTGTTGAACCATGTTTCAAAATCATTATCAATGTTAATGAAGCTGTGAAATTTCAGCATTGCAAGATAAAGCAGCAAAACAACAGTTTCAGGAAAAATGCCATAGGTGTATGTTAAACCCAAAAGTTATGTGCATTTAAAGAAGGTAATAACCTGTCAACATTCTCCTGGGCATCTGATATTAAGCCTGATGTAAGCTCAACATGACAACTACCATTGATCTCACAATTTTCACCTGCATGCTCGAAACTATTGGTTGCAGAAGGTATCGTCAAACTAGAAGCAGCAGCAGGTCCAGTTCCATTTGAAAGCTCATCATATAGCAGCTCTTCTAATCCACCATCATGTACAGATTTCTGAAGGGACTCGGTAGTCATTTCAGTTGACCTATCATTAAGGTTATCAAATACTAGATTTTCCATGCCTGGGGGTGGGTTCCATTTAGAAGCTTGAGTTTTGACATTATAAAAGTAGTTTCTCATGTAGAAAGAGTCCCAGTACACCCTCCAATCACCAAAATCATCACCATTATAATTACAAAGCTTCTCACCGTTTTCATTGCAGTAAGCCCCAGAGGAACATTCAAAATGTTCATGATCCATCAAGCTTCTATCACCTTCGTTTTTACCATGGTCAAGACACCGTTCCATCAAACAACATTCTGGTGAAATTTCAGCACTTAAACTATTTGAGTCCATTGCAATGTTCTCATCATCCTCACACATAATACCACTCTGCTGTGCAAAGTCATGATTTCTACCATCATTAGTCACAAGGTCAGAAACTCCTTCACACTTCTGATCCATGGCAAAGCCACAGATAGTCCTAGCCAAGCTTGCTGAATCTTCTTGCTTATGATCACGGTCTTTGGATTCATTGACAGCCACTGCAACATCATGGTAAGATGATTCACTTGGACCCAGCATTGACATGCAACTAAAAGAACTGCTTGAGTTATCATTAAAAATAGGAGGAGATACAATATCCATCTCACTCACTCTGGAAAATTCCAGTGTTTCATCAGTGCCCTTATGAACATGAGTATTCTTTGGACAAACACCCTTCTTTTTGCTGCTAGTCGTTTTACTCCTCATCTGCCAGAATATTAAAATCATCAAATGTAATGACCATTGCGGTACTTTAAATGAAGTGTCTTAGATGTTACAGAAGAGCAACACTTAAAAGGTAATTTCCTAAATTTCAAATAATACAAGCACACATGACAATTCATCAGGGCTTGAAAAAAATTTACAGCAATTCAGTATCCTTAACAACAAAATAGTCTGGAAACAAAAACACTGGCGAAATTCAACTTACCTCCTTGTTGGTGTGGAAGGAAAGAGGAAGGCCCAAAGCATTCATTTCTTCAGCCAGTTCAATATCCTCAGGTAAAGCGCTGAAATCTGAACAAACAATAAAACGAACAGAAAGAATATAAGCATATAAGCATGGAATCAATGAACCATTTAAGGCATGTAGCATCATCCCAATTATGTTTTCACTACCAATAACTACAAACAAATAGTAACTAAAACCAAGATAGCTCTCGAAAATTCCAAAATAAATTGCAGAGCACTTGCCACTGCTCGTATCCTTATCACCGTCGTCCCTGATAACCAAAGAAGACAGTCGAGTCTCCTTAGCACCGTCGCCCCTGATAACCAAAGAAGGGGATGAGTTGAAGCGTTACTCAACTGTTAGCTTTGACAGTTTCACTCAAAATTTCTACAGTTTTATTCAATTATTAGTAGACAAAGATAGATTAAATAAGAAAAAAAGGGAGGGAAGTAAACCATAAGTAAACTTTGGTGAGCTTGAAGAGAGAGCCCAGAGCTCTAATAGCTGGAGCTTCGCTTCGGTTTTCGACCGTCTCCATTACGCTCGGAAGTCAGAATGCTAAACCCAAAACTACCCGCTTTTCCTAAAGAACAAGAAGCTTTCCGGTAGGGTCTCAATTTATAGCACGCTCGAGTCCTTATTCCTCTAACACAACTTTAAAAAGATACGACGACGCTGTCTTGTTCGCTTAGAATGTAAATAGGGAATATATATTCGTTAGATTTTCCCCTTTTTTTATTTATATATTATATATTATATATGATATGTTTAAGTCATCTCTCCAATCGAAATCGTTAAAATTTAATTTTATAATTTTAAACAAGTCAATAAAATAACGATGAAATAATTATCATCAAATTTTATAATTCTTATGTAAAAATTGAATAATATAAGAATAAAGCATAACATTAAAAGAAAACAATAAATTACTATTAAAATCTTTGTAGGAAAAATAAAAATCTTTTAAGATATTAATCATATTATCATAATCTTTTTATTTGTTGTCCGTCTGGATATTTAACTAAAGATATTATTTGTTAAAAAAAATTTTAGAATCATTTAATTCAACAAAATATTTAAAAAACATCAAAATTATCATTTGAAACTCTCTAAAGTCAAATTTTATAATTACTTTAAAATAATTACTATGTTAAATCCCTCGCTCCGCTTCGGGATCATTATATACCAAAATCAACATTAACAACATTATTTAAAAAAATTTGAAATAACGTAAGTTAGTGAAAAAAATTCAACAATTCAATTGAATAGATAATACTAATACCCAAAAAAGTTAAAAAGATATTAAAATATAGAGTATCCAAAAAAAAAAACTTAGAGAGTAAAACTAAACGATAGAATGCAACTCCATTACCCCCCTAATAAAAAGAAACCTAACTTCAAAGTAATTTAACAAATCCACTAATTATAGAGAAATACTCATTGACACGTCCCAAGTCATCTTACCAGATTACCTGCCTGATGTGTCACATATATATCCTTTGATCTGTTTGTTTTCTTAACTTTCAAGATTGTTTGAAAGGAAAAACTTTCTCAACTTTCAAGATTGTCTGAAAGGAAAAACAAAAACGGAGAGTTACTTTAGTTGATGTTAAGTGGGGCCATGCCACCTGCCACATTAGGCGGCCGATTAGACGGGCTGTGTTTTGACGGGTCAACTAGCAATTCTCTTAATTATATGTATAAAATTTGACAGAAAAATGAGGAACTCAACAAAACAAAAGGAACTATCGTTCACTCGATTTCTTACTTTCTCTATTATCCCTAATAAAGAAAAGAGACAAGTTAACAAATCAATCAATTGTATAAAATTTGATGGGAAAATTAATGAAGAACCTAACAAAACAGAAGGAACCTTCACCTACCCATTTCCTTAAGGGAACTCTCATCTACCCTATTTCTTTGCTCATTGTTAAACAAAAGATAAAAAAAAAAGAAAGGAAGATCAATTATTTTTCTTTTTCTCCAAAACTTTTGTAATTCTACTTTCATTTTTTTTTAATCCAATGATGAATAACCTTTTGATCTCTAATATATATTGAAAAAAAATAACAATGAAGAGTCAATTATAGAAACTAATTGTAAAAAACTACGTTCTATTAGGTTTTATTTTGTTTGTTAATCTTTTAGTCTTTTATACATCTTTAATAAATAGTTAAAATAATAAGTATTTAATTAAAACTCAACCGTAATTAACCTTTAGAAAACATAAATACTATTTTTCTTTTTCATTTTGATCTTATCTTTTCTTTTTCATTTTGATCTTATTATTATCTTTAATTAAAATATTTTTGAAAAAAAATAAAAATCTACGAGGATAATAACCTTATTGTTGTGATTGATTTTTAATAAATAACTTTAATAACAATGCATTAATTATAAAATGTAATTTCTTTTATAATTATTTAATTAAAAAATGTAAAAAAATCCCAAAATTACATTGAGAAGCTCTGTGGAGTCATATTATACATTTACTTTAAATGTATGTAAGATTACCATCAAATTTTATGATCCTTATACAAAAATTCGATGATATAAGAATAAAGCATAATATTGAGAGAAAAAAATAAATTATCATTAAAATCTTTTTAGAAAAAATAAAAGTCTTTTAAGGTATTATCATAATATTTTTGTTTGTTATCCGTTTGGATATTTTTCTCAAGATATTATTTGTAAATTTTTTTTTCTATAACTATTTAATTAAACAAACTATTTAAAAAGCATCAAAATTGTCATTTAGAGTTCTTTGGAATCAAATTTTACAACTATTTTTTTTTTGTGATAAAACGGGGCCAAAGCCCATCTATAGAATAATAGCACGAGGATGACTAATCCTCATCATGTCAGCCAACAACCATCTGTTCAATCCACTAGGAGGTCAACTTATGTAGGAATTCCCTCTTGCTTGAGAGTAGCTCCACTTAGCCAACCAATCCGCTGCCATATTCTTCTCTCTAGGGATGTGCTTCAGGGACTATCTCCAGTTACTATCCAGCATGCCTTTTATCACTTAGGCCAGGGGGTACAGGGGGTGGTTCAGATCCATTCCTTTCTCAATAGCCATGATCGAATTCTTAGGGTTTGACTCTATCTCAAGGTAATCCAACCCGAGTTGCTTGGCATATTTTATACCATGGTAGAGGCCCCACATTTCAGCTAAGTCAATGGAACAATCCCCTATGTTAAAGTTGAATTCTCCCAGCCAAGTTCCATTCGAGTCCTAAAACAACCCACTAATCGCAGCCTTTCCTTTTTTTTGGTCCCAACTTCCATCAGTGTTCAACTTAATCCAATTTTCCTTCGGTTTTTCCCATACAAGCTCTATTGTGGTTTTCTGCTTGTTAGAGATGAGCCACTCCCAACTTTCTCTCCATTCTTTCATTACCCTGCAGATTTTACAACTACTTTTGATATAACCACAGGTGTTGGTGTCTGTAATGGTCTACGACTAATCCTTTTTGAGCCTTGTCGGACCCCAAATGAGGGGAAGCTCTATACCTCTCCCAAACCTGTTTTCTCCGTTCGCAATACTTGAACCCGATACCTTGCTTAAGGGGCATTGAGCTCCTTCCACTCAACCCAACAGGTAGTTTACAATTACTTTTTTTTGGTACATTGGGTAGGGAAAGGGGAATAGGTCAGTGGGTTCAACCCCTACAACTACTTTAAATGTATATAAGATGTAAGATGTAAGATTTGGCATGTTGGGCTTGGAAGATGGAATAGAGGTATCCATGGCCTGAGATTGGCCCAGTTTTATCAAATTAAAGCCCAAAATAACAGAAACGGCCCAATAGAGACGGTGGCATTTCGTTTCTTTTCCAAAACAAGAGAAAACGGCACCGTTTGGGAGCGAGGAAGAATTCGAGAAAGAACATAGGAGACCGCCGTTTAATCGAACTGATTACCGACGTTTGCTCAGGGTTGAAGTAGTAGCTAAAGCTGAAGCGGAGCGCAGCCGTAGAGGAGGAAGAAGAAGATGGAGGACGGAGAGATAGACGAGGGAATGGTGGTGGAAGAGAGCACGCAGTTGCAAGCTCCGCCGCACAAGCCTGAGACATCTCCTTACGATATGCTTAAAGAAAGCAAAGCCTCGGTCGAAGAGATCGTTGCCAAAATGCTTTCAATCAAAACCGAGAACAAACCGAAATCCGAACTCCGAGAACTCGTCACACAAATGTTCCTCCACTTCGTCACCCTCCGTCAGGTCATCTTCCCCTCTCCCTATCTCTCTTACATTTTTATTTAGCCATTAAAAAACTTTAAAAGAAGATAAATTGAATTTAGGGTTTTTTTTTTCTCTTCAGGCGAATCGTAGTATATTGTTGGAGGAAGACAAAGTGAAAGCGGAGACGGAACGCGCCAAGGCACCGGTAGATTTCACGACGTTGCAGCTTCACAATCTAATGTACGAGAAGAGTCATTACTTAAAAGCTATAAAAGCTTGCAAAGATTTCAAATCCAAGTACCCGGATATCGAGCTAGTACCGGAGGAGGAGTTTTCTCGCGACGCCCCTGAAGATATTAAGGGTTCGAATTTGTCTGATGATAGCTCGCATAATTTGATGCTTAAAAGGCTCAATTATGAGCTCTTTCAGGTAAATGACTAATTAAATCGATGTTTGGTATAGAAATATACTTTTTTTCTTGGGTTTAATGTTTTCGTTTAATGAAAATTTGGAGTCTTTTCAATTCCTTATCTGTGTTTAGGCCAGTGTATCGTGTTCTGCAAATTGAACTGAGCATCTTTATGTCATTAATTAAAGGGATTAGTGAAAAATGAAAGCTTTGCTAAGCATACCTTTTGGATATTATTTGTCTCAGCGGAAAGAGCTTTGTAAGCTTCTAGAGAAATTGGAAGTACGGAAGAAAGGTCTTTTGGAGACTATAGCGAATCGGAAGAAGTTTTTGTCAAGCCTGCCTTCACACCTCAAGTCCCTTAAGAAGGCATCTTTGCCAGTACAGAATCAATTGGGTGTTTTACATACAAAGAAACTGAAGCAACATCATTCTGCTGAACTGCTTCCACCTCCGCTCTACATTATTTACTCGCAGTTAATGGCCCAGAAGGAAGCGTTTGGAGAAGATATCGACCTGGAGATCATAGGAAGTATGAAGGATGCTCAAGCTTTCGCTCGCCAGCAAGCAAATAAGGACAATGGTTAGTGATGTTAATCTTACTTTGTGACTTGTGCATGGATGATAGCTCTCCAGATGTTACTGAAGTTATACATCTGTACTCTGAGGTCCAAACAACGGAAGTAGGCCAGTGCAATGTTACCTATTATGAGGCTTTCCGTTAATAGTTAGTAAAAATGGTATGCAACGTTTAAGTTGAAGATATAGTTAGTACCAAAATTAAGCAATTATAAACTCATAGGCTGTTTATTTTCTAGAAAGTGCTTTCTTGAAGATAGCCTTTGATGTCATCCATGGATGTTGTACTTTAATTTATCTTGTTAACCTGGCCTCGAACATGCTGTGGCTTCTGCTAGCGGATTACTTGAAATCTTCTTTTTCTTGAAAAATTTGAATCAACTACTGACATTGTTTAATGGCCAGTTTTATCTACCACAGTAGAGAGCTCAAGGTTGGAGGATGATGTACCTGATGAGGAAGATGATGGCCAGAGAAGGAGAAAACGGCCAAAGAGGGTTCCAAGCAAGGAGGTTATTGACCAGGCTGGAGTATATCAAGTTCATCCTCTGAAAATTATCCTTCACATATATGATGATGAAGCATCTGATCCTAGATCTGCAACACTTATCACATTGAAGTTTGAATACTTGTTAAAGTTGAATGTTGTATGCGTTGGGATTGAAGGGTCAACTGAAGGACCTGAACATAATATCCTTTGCAATTTATTTCCTGATGACACTGGTGTTGATTTGCCCCATCAGGTTTGTGTCATATAGCTATTATATGGCTTGCTTTACCATCATCTCTCACTCTTTGTAGAGCTTTTCCTTGTCATGTAATAACAGTTCTGATTGATGTTGCAGTCAGCCAAGCTCTTTGTTGGTGCTGATGTTACGTTTGATGAAAGGAGGACTTCACGTCCATACAAGTGGGCCCAGCATTTGGCAGGAATTGATTTCTTACCAGAGGTTTCACCATTGCTTAATATCCATGAAACATTAAACAGTGACAGTGCTGTTATTTCTGGTCTTGCATTGTATCGCCAGCAGAACCGAGTATCGACAGTTGTGCAAAGAATCCGCTCACGGAAAAAAGCTGAGCTGGCTCTTGTGTGAGTCACTGCCCTGTATGTTTGGACTTTGGATCGTCAAGAAAACAGTAGGGAAGCAAATAGGAATTAATACCACAATGTGGTCCAATCTGAATACTTGGTCATAATTTCCTGTGCTAGGGTCTTGTTGGCATCATTGTTATATAATAAAGTTGCTAATATTTGGCTTTCGATATAAATTTTATTTTCCTGCTTTGTTTTTTTTGGTGCATCTTGTGTGTTGGAATTTTTTTTACTCTATGTTGGATATTCTGAACTTGTTTTTCTTTGGTATAGTTTTTTCTTTTTTTTTTGGTTGAAAATTTGGAATTCTTTCATTGAATTACAGGGAACAGCTTGACTCACTTATGAAGCTTAGATGGCCTTCTCTGAATTGTAAAAGTGTTCCATGGGCCTTGCATACCCCTTTATGCAGTTTACATAGTTGGTCATTTTTAGGATCCAAAGTTAGTGAGACTTCATCTCAACCTGTTACTGACACAGAACCAGTTCAAGAACCTATGGATGTTGATGTAAATGGAAGATCTGGTATGTCAAAAGAAGAGCTGGAGGGTTTAAGGGAAGATGGAGAGCTTCCATCTTTGCTTTCAGTTCATTGTGTCACAAATGATGCTAAACTTACTCCACTAAAGGGATCTAGTCTTAACCATCCAAAGCAGCTGGCTTTAATTTCAAAGAGCATTTTGTCCCCAGTCGGTAAGGGAAAATCACCAAGTTTCAAAAAGCATGATGATGATTCTGACTTCCTACTGGAGACTGATAGTGATCTGGGTGACCCTGGAGAGAGAGAGACTGAAATCTCTGCTTCAACTCACTGTTTTGAAATAGCTGAAAAATCATGGGTGGACTATGGCATCAGGGAATTTATTCTTCTTTTAACAAGGACAATGGGCACAAACGGGAAGATCATGAAATTAGAAGCCAAGGTGTCATTAATTGCTCTGTTTTGTTCTCTTATGTTCGTTAGCGATGGAAACCTGACACTGAATTGTACTTTTTCAGGTTTCTATCGGTATGGAGTACCCTCTTAGGCCTCCTGTATTTCTACTGAATCTTTACTCTTCTCCTGGGGAAAATTCTTCCGAGACTGACTATTCTGAGTGGCAAAATGAAGTTCGCGCTATGGAAGCTGAGGTAAGCAATCAATAACTATCTTTGACTATTGCATTGGTGATTTGTTGGATTATTTCTTTAGGCTTAGCGAGGCATGTAATGACATTAGAATGAAGCAGCATGTAATGACATTAGAATGAAGCATGTTTAAGTATTAGCTAATGCTTGTTGTGATGAAACATGTTGGTAAACAATAATAGTTCCACTTCTAAATTTTGAGTGGTTTTATCTCTTATCCTATTGCTATTGGTAACAATAACATGCTTGCCAGCTGAGTTCCACCAATTTCTTAGTATTCTTTTGTAATTAATTGAAGTGAAAAGTCTCTCTTGAGGGCCTATTATTACTTTTTTCCTAAGCATGTGCTATAAAATTCGCATTCTCTTGTTGCATCTTGTAGGTAAATCTTCATATTTTGAAGATGGTACCCCCGGATCAAGACAACTACACCTTATCACATCAAGTTTATTATCTGGCTATGTTGTTTGACTATTACATGGATGAGGCATCTTCATCTTCTGAAACGAGGAAGAGTAGTTCTGTGATTGATGTTGGCTTGTGTAAACCTGTTAGCGGTAGGCTTCTTGCAAGATCTTTCAGAGGCAGGGATCGTAGGAAAATGATTTCCTGGAAAGAGATGGAATGCACTACTGGTTATCCTTTTTAGAATGAAAGTTTCTGACCTGAAAGTAATAATATGTTAAGGACGTTATTTGGTACTGCTGAGCTGCCAGTTTGCTACATGACGCACATTGGAAGTACCTTGGAAGATGATTCTTTGGGCCAAGGGATTACTGATGGGCGTCTTCTGTAGTTAAGCGGTGAATCAACTAGTGGGCAAGGGGTTGCTATGTCAACCCAAAGGGAATTGTTTCAATATGGCTCTCGGTTCTCCAGACTTTGTGCCGAAATTGAAAGGCAAATGAGATGAAATAGAAGGCAGGTGTTGCCTTCCATCAGCTATTTAAAACCGTATTATGGATACAAATACCCCCTTTCCACCATTTTACGGGTCTAATTTCTCCCGTAGTTTGCATTGCCATGCATCAAATATTGATACAAATAATGCATAAACGTTGGCCGATCAGAAGAACAAAAATGAAAAACAAGGCTGCTTTCCGTACAAGACAGAACGCAACGTACTGAACTAGTTTTAAGTAACGGTAAAGGGAACTCAAGAGATGCTCTGAAATTTACAGATATGGTGTATGCAACTAACCGAGCCACGATATTCATGTGTCCATAAAAGGACGAAAAAGATAAAAATTACAAATATTGGAAGATTCTCAATCTAACACCGCACTAACTCATCTCTCCACATCTGAAGGAAGAAGAGGAAGACGAACTACCCCTTAGACAAAAATATGTACAAATGCCATACATAATTTCACCAAAGCCCAACCCGTTTCACTTTCACCATGGACCCGTCTGTGTCCTTCGCAGGCATCGCTTCTTAGGTCCCTGTTGCATATCCATCATCTCCATCACCTGCGGTCATTACCAAATGCAAAGAAAACAAGATTAGACGTTTGAACATTCAATGTTCTAAGCAAGCTTTTTCTAACCATAAGCAAAGTCAATTATGATTGCCAATAGTAGCGGTAAAACTGGAGCTTACAGCTCGTGTGTGGAAATTTCTTTTCAATGCTCTAATCTGATGGGGAATTCTTCATGCATTATGCTAAGAATGCACCAAAGAATTCTTGAAAGCCAAGTACCTAAAGTCAACTAGAGTGTGCAGAAATATAGAATTGAAAATTTGTTACATCCGAGACTCTTAAGTAGGCATTTAATGATAGAACAGTCAGGTCGTGAAGTGAATCAATAATCAAGCTATGACGGATACTGCATACACAGTGAACTACTCAACACAAACTCTTGAAATATCTAAGCCAAGGATGCAACTCTTAGAACGATGTGATTGATTTTAGAAAGCAGCTGGATGGTACAAGCATCAGGGTGATGTTTCATGAATCATGATATTGGAGGAGTGTTTAAATTAAGTTGTTGTCAAACAAAACGATAGATGACAACAGTAAACTTCCAAGGTACCTGATTTTTCTGCATTTCCATGACTTCCGCCTGCGGCAACCAAAGAACAGCCAATGAGAATGTAAGCATGTGTTTCCCATAGTAAAAAATTAGTGATTAGGTGCGGGCAAGTGAGGACACACTGAAACAAACAAGACAAAGAACATACATGTTTCTTCCGCAACTCTTGGTTCTCCTCCTTTAGCTTCGCAACTTCTGCTTCCAATTCCGTTGTATACGCCTAACAGAGAGGCAAAAGAGCACAAATCATAAGAAACTTCAAAGCCCAAACCCAGATGCGCAATAAGTTTTACTAGTTAATGATATAGGATGAAACTGTCTTGATTCGCTATAGTTATAACAAAATCGACAAGGCCATGGATGTCTGTCAGACTTTAATCAATGCTACCACTGATTACTACTGTTCTGTTATAACAGCTTCAGCTTCTCATGTTGTTTGAACGAATGTTCCATTACCTTGTAACAAAAAGGATCCTTATAACTTCTCATGACCTCGACTTCTCAAAATCTTTCATCTCTTCTCGTGTCATATTACTATCAAATTACCATGCTGCAGCATGATCTTTCATGAAGTTTTGAGATGCAGCATGTCACAATAATACAAGCAGAAGGTCAATGGCTAGTAAAACTTGTTAAGCTACAACAAGAAGAAACTGGGTGGGAGGATGGCAGCGTTAAAATTCTTTTGAGATATCTGGCCACGACAAAGAAAATGTGATTCTCAATGGGAAACATATAGTCTAGGCTATTTTCTTACTGACACAAAACATACTAAAGGTTAAACAAATTCTTGAAATGATAGGATCCAGAGTCGTCATAGCCCGGGAATATCATATGAACTGATAACACTCTCCAGGTAATCAATTTGGAGATGCATATTTGAAATATCTACCTTTACAATACGATAAACTAGTCACTTTAGTCTGCCCAAACTAGATTACTAACATCTTAAAACGTACGAGGAAGGAAACATTAGATGAACGAGTAAATCAAATATATATTCACCTGCTTGCGCGCTCGTGATCTTGCAGCTGATTCTCTGTTCTTTATCATTCTCCTCTGTCTCCTCTCAGCAACCTTTTCCACAGCACTGGATTTTCTACCCCTCAAACTTCCATTAAAGACATAAGGAACAGGCGAAACCGAGGAGGTATCTCCACTACTCTTCCCAATTCCATCAGATGAAGGCTGATTAGCAGGTGATCCAGTCGCAACCACCCCTCCTAAACCAACCATCCCCATCCCTCCACCTTGCAGTGGACCACCCTGAATTAGACCATTACTAAGTCCTTGATCCCCAATCCCGGCAATTCCACCTCTAATTCCAGGACTCCCCAACTGACCACCACTTTGTAAAGGTATCTGAGCTCCATATCCCATAGCAGGTTGCTTAGGGAAAATTGGTTGCTGATGCTGGTGCTGGTGCTGGTGCTGCTGTTGCTGTTGAGTTTGCTGCTGAGCCAACTGGTGTTGGTTTGATCTAACTCCATTAACATTCAATGGCAAATTTGAAGCTTGAAAACCAATTTGATTACCACCTTCAGAAATCCTATCACCCATCAAATTTGGACCTCTACCACCTTGTTGAAACCCAATTCCAAAGCCAGTATTATTCCCCGACCCTGGTAATTCCCCAAAGAATCCCCCATTATGAACCTTACCAGCCAACGGCGTATCCTCTCTTACCACCCCAGCCCTCAGCAAAAACTCCTCTAAAGTCATCTCCCCTAAAGTTTGCTGCCTTTTAGGCATATTACTAGCCACTCCAGTTCCAATCCCATCTTTCCCTATTGAATACTCCTTTGAGATATCTTTCCAAACTTCATCAACAGTTTTCTGGCTAAGTGTCCTTGGCAAAGTCAAAGACCCTTGCCTTTGTAACCCCCCATTTCCCTCTAGACTGGAAGCAGCCATTGTTTGAGTTTCTTCAGCAGTCCAAATATTCTTCAACAACTCATCCATGTTCATTGAACCAAAATCCTTGCCTATTCCACCCATAGTGCTTTGGAACTCATCAAAGGTTAGAGAATAGATTGATGGCTGTCTAGTTAACGGGATACTGGCCAGCTGTTTATTCCCCCCGCCGTCACCTGAGTGCGGTGGGTTACTTCCAAAGTTCTTGAAGTTCATGTTTGTCCCCATTAAAATCTGGATAAAACAGTGTCAAAAAAAAAAAAAACCTGGTCCAAAACAAAATAGTCCTTTTGCTATCTCCAATGAAAGCAAAACAAATAAAATCCCATACAAAGTGAAGTGTTTATACTTTTTCTATACTTGGGAAGTTCCCGTTTTTAATAAACACCAACAAAAACCCAAAATCAATATCAGATAAAAACGGGAACTTGTAATCAGTGTGAACTAAGAATATACGATCAGAAAAACCAGTAACATAAAAGGAAACACAAGAAATGAAAATGGAGTTCAAAAATCAAAACTTCTTTTTTCCTTTAAGTATAGAAAAATCTAACAATTCGATAGGTTCAAGAAAATCTCTGTTTTCAACAACCAGAGAACTGAAGATCTAAGCTAATGAAAATATAGGCTTCTTAATTCCAAAAAAGAAAAAAAAATTACCAAACAAATTTAACAGACCAAATAATTCAAAGAAAACAATAAAAGATCAAAACACAAAGGACCCCCCCAAAAATATATACATACAAATAGTACACATTAGTTGATTAAAAAAACCCATTTAAAAAAAAAAGAAAAAACGGAAGCTTTATTGCTATAAAATAACAGAAGACAGCAAAGGGCACTACGGGCAAGAGCTAGAGAGATAAAGGAAGCAGAAAGAAAGAACTGAAAGCATAGGGAGATAAAAAAATTTAGTAATAATAAATATATATTTTTTACCTTTTTCTTTTTTAATTTGCGTGTTTCTCTGGTGGCTTCTTCGGACAGCGTTTGGTTCCTTCTTCTTCGCGAGTTAGGGCTTCGCGGGAGCGCCAAGTGTCCCTTTGTTTCTCCCTCTTATTTCGCCTTTTAAGACATTAATTAATTAATAATAATAAATAAATTAAATAATGTGCGACACCCCTTTAATAATTTTTGTGGGCCAGCTGGATTCGGGAGACGTGGACCAATTGGCAAGGTGTAGGAGCCTGTGATGTGAGATCTGACTAATGGGAAAACGAAATTTGGGGGAATCTTAACCGTCCACGTTGCTTGTAAGGAACGGTGGTAATTGCGTGGATTTCATGTTCCTTTGGACCCTAGTGGCGTTGTTAGTTGGGTAGGGACAAGAGATAAATGCAAAAGAGCAATGAAGGCGTGAATTAGGGGTATTTTGGCCTAAAGAAATGTTTGTTTGATGTTTATCCTTTCTCCTTTACACGTGATGATTGGTAAAGCAATGATTTTTTATATTTACAGCTGCGGGCTTCTGGACCCACGCTTTCATGCGGTTTCAGTTTGACATAAATGCCCGTACTCCTTTTTTTCCCATAAAATTCATAAATTAAATAATTATTCTATTTTTCAAGTCAAAATAAATTACGCAATAAAAACTAATAATACTAAGTATATACTATTCCCTCCGTCCCTATTTATCTGTCCCCATTAATCGCTGCACACAGGGTAAGAAAAGTAGTTAAGACACAAAATTTCATAAACATTTATCTTAACTTTCCTATTTTATCCCTATCTCTCTCTCTCTTTGATTTTCACTTATATTTAAGAAACTATTATTTCATAAACATTTATCTTAACTTTCCTATTTTATCTCTATCTCTCTCCCTCTTTGATTTTCACTCATATTTAAGAAACTATTAATTTAAGAGAGAGATGAAGGAGTTTGAAAGGGTAAGTTTAGAAATTTAATAATCAAGATTAGTTAAGGACAGATAAAAAGAGACAAAAAAATCTTAAAAAGAGATAGATAAATAAAAACTGAGGAAATAGTATTATTAATAAAGATCCTGTCAGAAAATTATGCTTATATATTAATATAAGCTGTTTTCGTGGACGTTATTCATATTTTATCAACTGTTTTACATATTTGTTTTAGTCTTTGAAGTTATTATAAATAAAGAATGAGACCGTTTTCTCTTATTAAAATTTGAAGTGACTCAAGTTTAAATTAATCAAAATTTAATAAAATTATTGAATAAAAAGTAATGCTAAGAAATAAATAATAAACTAAACTACCAAAGACGAGCTCTACCGAAAAACAGCACTTTCTTTTGTGGGGTATATCCATTAGAATTAGTGGCTAGTACATATGCCAAGTCATCCATTTTGTATTTGATTGGCTCATGAAGGAAATGCCAAATGGAAAAGCACAATACCCAAGGGAAGAGAGCGACAATTACCCAAAAGGACCAAACCGAAATTCTAAAATGATTTTTCTGAGTCATCTAAAGCGGTTTTTTCTCACCTATTTTCTACCTATTAAAAGCACAAGGGCATTGCAACAAAATTTAGTCAATGAAACGCAACATATACTCTTCTTTTGTTAACAATGCCTCAATTGTTCACTATATATTAAAATTACTAATATAAAGTATATGATCTTAATAATTGGCAGTTGGTGGGTAGATAAATATCTTAATTAGACTTAAGAAAACTAATGTTTGTTTAAACGGATAAAAAGAGATTAATACTGTTAAAGTAAGATTTAAATCTTATAAATGGAGAAAAAAATTTAAGAGAATTTTTTTATATTTAAAATCCGATGATGATTTGGATAAAATCAATCACTTTATAAAAACATGTGATTGTAAAAAAAAAATTAGACATAAGAAAATTTTAATTATAGAAAGGCGGTGAGGGTATCAGAGACTTTTTGTTATGTTGTTTGATGCTTCATGTGAACGATATAAGTCAAGATAAGAGGTTTATTAATATTGTAGAGAATAATGAGAAAATCGGTAACGTTAAATCCATTGGATTCGAGTTGGATAGTCCCTTTCATTCAAGGCGCAAAAAGACCAAAAAGGGGGAAAAAAAAGCTCCAAGTCTTTATCTTTATATGAAGTGGATTGTTGAAGTGAAGATGAGGATGCGGGGTGGTTTCGCTTGCGGAATAAGGCCATCTCAGCAAAAAAGACAAAACTCTTTTTTCACTATCCGCATGGAGAAAAACAGAAGCCACTATGACTTTGTTTTCTTTGGTGAGGAACATTTACACATGTCGATCAACCAAACACATGGTTAACATGTCAAGTCAATTGTTAAAAATGTTTAAATTTCGAAACTTTTGGGCTAGAATTTGTTTTTGAGTTTTCCCGACACTCCTTAATTGAAAGCAAAGAAAAGAGAAGGGAGGAAGTAGACTTCGTAACATCTCGCATGGTTGCGTTGAATCAAAATAGTTTAGATGGTTCCCATCCCACCTATGTACTATGAATCAATTCATTTTAAAAGATAGGACGTCGCAGATTTTGAACCAGACAAAGTTTGCAATCAGATGGATGCATAAAATAAAAATATAATTCCTCCCCCCCCAAAAAAAAGAACTATTTGATTAAGCTCTCGAACTCTGATTAAACCGGAAAATACAAGTGAACCCCACGAAGACAAATGCTCAAAAAAAAATTCCTTTAAGAAATATATTTCGGTACAATACTAAGCATTGGAAACAATTTAAAACCAAGGACAAACCTTTTGTCTTGGTTCATGAATACGAGAACATTGTTGAAACGCCAGAATCTTTATCTAACTAGAAGAAAAGGGGAAGGAATTGGTGCCCAAAGACAAAGTGAATCGTTTTCATGAACGAATTTGGGTGGTGGCAAAGGCATACGTGTCCAATTTTCCCATCCCTCAAAGCCCCCCAGATAATTGGCAGCTTGGGTGCGCACCAGATTAAGTTATCCTCGAGTGAGAGCCCTACACTGTTTCATCAATTATTGGTTCAACTGGTCCTTACACGCGGTGAAACCGGTGGGTTTCTTTTGTTTCCCCAACTGTTTCTTAACATCTGGGCTTGTCAATGTTTCGCGATTGAATTGGTTCCATCAAGATTTGTGGGATTCTAAACGTTGTTTCAAGTTTTTCCCTAGGACCAAAGAGAATGTGACGTCTTCCTACAAAGCATTTTTTGCCTGGACATGGGTGACTTCGGTATCTCATTGTCCCCAATTGCTAGACAAACTAAATTTAATGCGATGGAGAAGGCAGAGCCAGAGGGAGATCCAGCCAAACTAATCTTCTGGTTTTGTTCCAAATTTCATGATGCATTAGAGAAAACTCCTTTTAATTTGATTCAAAGAGGTGCATCAAATAATAAAAGTCCAATGAAACTATAAGATTTTAAAAAGTGTTAGTGGAGATGATAACAATTTCTATTCTAATAAAAATGAAGATTGATCGGAAGTATATTTGTTTGAAATATTTTATCTTTTATTTTTTTTATTCGAAAATGATTAATTTCGGATCAATAAGGTCTGAAAATACTCTTATTAAATTGAAAAAAAAAAAACCTATAAGGTCATAGCTCATTACATAATCAACGTTAAGATGTAACGGTTGGTGCACAGTTTTCCTACGTAATAAGGAAAAAGTTCAAATTCCTCATCCAAATAAAAGGGCAGAAAGGAAAAATTCGTAGTAGTCGCCATCTTTCATCAAATAAGACAAAATGTAGCAAGTCATCAAGCCAACCATAGAAGCGTGACATAGTCACAGGAAAACGTAAATAGCGGAAAAGGGCAAACGAAAGAGCACCGCGAAGGCTTCTTGGAATTTCTGTGGTTCATTATTGGTTGTTACTGTAACACAACCTTTTTGTCGATTTAGTTAAATCTTGTCTCTGAATCTTTTGATACATAACAAGGGAAAGAAAAACAGAGTATGTACTACAAATAACCTTAGACATATGGGAGTAGATTTTAAGTTCTTTTCAGAGATTTACAACTAGTCACAAAATAATGTAGAATGGACAGAATGGAGCACGCTGAAATCAAACTCAGCTCCATTATTTTTTTTCTTCTTTCTTCATCCTCCATTCCATGGGCTATGGCTACCCCATCTTCGGAGGATGGCCAACTCTAGGTAACCAAGTTCCCCATGAGATTGCAGGTCAGTTGGTAACCTCTTCATTTTATCTGACCTCTACCCTTGATTGCAGGTCACTTGGGGAAATGCGGGAATTTATCTGAAAGATAGCCTTAGCTCAAAAATGAGTAATATCCTGCCACTATTTGCAATGAATCTAACAATCCATCCAATACATTATTGAACGAAACCGTGGGGTTCCTGTTCTCCATTTTCCAGTAGGGGTTGTGCACTCAAACGCGCTACTGCTAATGATTTGCATGTTGCTAGGGTGAAAATTTGGTAGATCAGCACCAAATACTCATCAGTGCCAGGAGGTGGGTAAACAATCAGCAAGACCCAGATAAAAGGAAAAATAATAATCATATAGACAAGGAAGTGGCCCAGATATGCAATTCACTATCTTTGTTAATTACGCAACTGACATCTGCCTTCCATTTTTAGAGCGGCAAAAAACAGGGCAAAGTGCAGCAAATCTGACATCTGTCTTCCATTAATAGAATTGATGAATGTATACCAACAAACAGACAATTGACACTTTCTCATAATGGAAAGATCGACTACTCCACTTCAACTATAAACAAACTAGACTCAAGTAAATGACATAGCATGACGAGTAGGGCACTTTTTCTCAAAGTGATGTTGGCTTGGAGCTGTTGACACAGTTTGATTTAGACAAACTGACATGTGCTTGTGCTTTCGCATGCGCGTCAGCGGAAGAGAGAGAGAGAGGGATGGAGCAGTAGCAGAGAAACAAAGAAAAATAGCTATGATATAACCAGACAGAAGTTCCATGAATTAAGGATATGTGCGCATTTGGCCTTTAGATCGGCATCCCCAACCCAACCACTCAGGCCATTCAGCAGAACTCGGCATAATCTTTTAGGAATATGTTCTAGAATACATCCAGCATTTAAACTTCTAAGAATTTTCAATCATTGCTTTTAATTTCTACAATGTTATTTGAGCTCATAAATTTTACATATCAAAAACAATAAAAACAAAATTAAAAAAAAAAATCCTCAAAACATAATAACACAAAGTGGCTGACAAGTTTCAGAGTTACCCTGATCAGCTCCGTCTACGCCGACGGAAATGCCTGAGAATGAAGCTGTCTGCATATAGAGGATAGTTTTTTCTGATCAGGCCCTTGATGCATTTCCAGTACGAAAAGTCAACCAATTCTCCATCTTTTCGAACTATGAACAAGCATCTCGAGCCTTCAAACTCAGGGTGGTAACCAACCTGCAAACAAAAAATTAGAGCATTAATCATTTACTTAATCAACATGTTGGCCAAATAGGCCATTGTACCATCTTTTTGAACAGCTTTCCTTTCTTCTAGCTAATAATCACCGCTTCCCCCTCTTTTTTCTCAAATGTTTATACCCTCCCATTGATCTTGTAGTTTACTTCTTTATATCATGCATATTTATAAACATACCAAACCAATTAACTTGACTGCTTGGCTTCTGGATCGAGATGACCCGTGCAAGTCGCTATGTTATCCATGCTTATGGATATAACAGGAACAAATGAGCAAGTCTAATCAAGAATTCTGAACCAATTATGTCATGGCCCTTGGTAAAATTCTGATTATTTACAGCACTGGTAGCAAAATTTAAGATTATAATAACTGGCTTTCACCTTTTATGGAACAGAAAGGATTGAATTAATATCTAGGTAGGAAGTTTAATTTAATAGTGAATAGGTTGTTACACTACATAAAGGTGATGAAAGAAATGGTAATTACACATCTGCACATTTCCAAAGTCTGAACACAAGAAAACCAACCAATAAGATATATCCTCTCAGACAAATCATAGTAACACCTGAAGGTCACACCAAAACAGACCCACGCAAAGAATGATCTGGCTGGGGTCACTATATGTAGCCCAGTCCATGATCACCTCTAGTCCACGTGATAATAACGTACAAGAACCATTTGTGATTCTATAACAGCTATAAACAGTTAGGGTAACGATAATTTCTGCATGATGCTACTCAAGCTCTCTCAAGTCTCGTCGTCATGTAACGAGAAGCACAAAACAGAGGAAATACAATTAAAGAAAGAGGTAGTTTAAGGCCTTGCTTGGTAGAAGAGAAAAGTGGAGAGATGAAAAAGTTAGGAGGGAAAAGTGGAGAGAAAATAAATTTTGAAGTGGTTGGTTGGAATGAAATTTGAGATGAAAAAAAATTGAAAGATGGATGTTTCCTTTCACCCTTCATATTCAAAATCTCTCCAAATTTGAAAAGAAAAGTGGAGAGAAAATAAGGTGAGTCTAATTAATTAAGGATTAAATACTTATATATCCTTTATTACCAAAAACATTCTAACATATAACACTACTACTCACTAGCATACTAAATAAGGGGTATAATTGTAAAAGTATATTAAATTGATTTTCTTTCTTCTTATTTTCCTCTTCTACCAACCAATGAGAGGAAAGAAAATTAATTTTTCCACTCATTTTTCCATCTTTCCTAAAAATTAATTTTATTTTCCATCTTTCTATTTTTCTCCTCCTCCTTTTTTCTTTCTTTCCAATTTTCCATCTTTTCTACCAAGCAAAGCCTAAGTGATCATCCTCCATCAGTTAGGTGCGAAAAACAAAAGACCAAAAGAAAGGAGAAATTGAAGTGGATAGTAAAGGTGGATGCTTTATCATTATCAGTTACAAATGTAAATATCCAGAGTAGAAATTCCAGTAATAGATTAGTCTATGATCTCTGAAACCAAAACTAAGCATGAATTAATGAACTGTGGTTTGTTGGAACAAGCCGTTAAGCAAGCATAATTGTTCTCTACTTTGCCTCCACTATATCTACTAGAGTTCACCTCTGAAATGTGCAAACATTTTAAAGATAAACAAATAAACTTTCAGCATCCTAAAAAGAATTAATAAATTTTCTTAAACTGGTTCAGTCAAGCATCATCTCTTAAGTATGATAAACAGTTAAATAGCAGCGATCAAAAATCAAAACCACAAGAAACATACCGTAACATAATCGATTCCACATCCGATTTTCTTGTCACACTCTGGATGGTAAGGAAGCAACCTCTCGAGAATCGTCCTCTCATGCTCTGGACTTAATCTATCTCCACTTTCATATCTGCAATAAGTTAATAACATTTCGATCAAACTAATTTTTTTTAAAGATAACTTCCGAAATTCGAATTAAAATAAAAATAAAATCAAACCAGAAAAATTTTAAATTATTTACCTGCCAGAATGAAGAATCATTCTAACGAAACCAACGAGAGGAACGGTGTCCTCTAAAATCCTATCTTCCCAATCAATCCACTCACCTCTATCTCGTTTTCCCTCACTGCCCTCCTCTTCTTCCGAATTTCCACCACTGTCCTTGGCTGGCGATATACTCGGCTTCCTTAACAAATCGGCGCCGTAAGATTCCTGGCTGCCGATTCTCCCGCCGTCGGAGCCGGTCCTAGACGCATGAAAGCGGACATGAAGCGACGTCGTTCGGTGGAAGGGAGTAGATAAGATCACCGGGGAGGAAGAGGCGGAGAAAGGGGTAGAGTTACGGTGAAAGTAAGGTGGCGGTGGCGGCTTGAGAATCGAAGCCATGAACTGAATTTGGTGTGGCAGTGAGTTTAGAAGTAGTTGAAGAAAGATGTTGGAAGAGTTAACGGTCACATTATCAAACGCTCATGAATAGTGAAATATGATGAGCGCGCTGCCATTGGAAGGGAAATCTTAGCTGATAAAAGGGTGAGACCGCCTCTTTGTCCAGCTAGGCGCCTTTTTTCGGCCTTCTATTTTGCCTTTTTCAGTTTGGTTATTTTATTTGGGCAGATTGTGGCCCTTGGGTTGATAAATGTGGCCCAGAAAAGCCCAATCTGTTGTCGGAACTTGAACAAAATGATTTTTTGGCATTAGTATGCAAAGATTTTCTTATAGATTTAGGTATTTAGATTTAGATAATAAAAATTGATAGTAAGAATTAAAAAAATGGATTAATACTCATTTAAGCCCTCGATTGACATTAAAAAAAATGATAATTTGCTCTACAACTTTTACTTGACACAATTTCACCATCATACTTTATTTTTTGAATAAGATAACCGTCACATCCCGATTTCGCGGAGTCGAAATATGACAACCGCAGCGTGTTAAAGATCTTGAGCGGCGCTCTTTGTCTAACATCTAGAACACGTAAGGCTAACGATACTCAAGCTACTGAACATAAAACACAATAAAAAAAATGTATGAAATACACTTCATTTGCATTAAACCGATTTTTTTATATCGAATGTAATTTCTACAATTAGTTAAAAGCTTTCTTTTTATCCATATATAGAAAATGTTTCAAAATATTTACAATACATCAAAATTGAGAACTTGTAGAAAAATGCAGCCGGTGGATCCCCGATGACGGTATACAAAAGCTTAATTACATACATATAGAAAATGTCGGCTCCGGTCGGGTTGACTTCTCGTCAAATTCCTACCTTCTATCTACAATCCTTCAACCTGAAAAGGGTTTTGAGAAAAGATAGAGTGAGCATATAATTGAATGCTCAGTGAGTGAGACATCTTGTAATACCTAGTCCTATATTAATTTGCATTGAGGCCATATGCTAATGAATTTACCATTTTACCCTTGTATGGATGTTAATTTCCAAATTATGAAAATTTTCCCTATTAGCGTAATGATTTAAACACTTCGATAAATTCACTTTAGTTTCGTAAATTTTTGCCAATTGGTTTTAATATTCAAATGCTTTTATTTTACCTCAAATTACATAATTTCTCTTTGGGACATAAAGGGAATTTTTTAAAATTCAATAAGGGCATTTTTGTCATTTGACCAAGTAATTGTCTAGAAAATTCAAGACAACTTTTTGTGTTTCTCTTCTTCCTTTTCCCCTTTGCATGGCTGAACCCCTCCAAAAACATTTCCTCCACCATTTTTTTTCACACCAAGCTTTAAGACTCCCATGCAAATCATTCTCTCTCTACAACCTTACTAAAATTTTCAAGGAAATTCACCATATTACCCTCCAAATAATATCTTCATCAAAAGAGCTTCAAGAAGAGCCCTAAAGGGTTTCATCAAATTTACAAGTTTCAACTTCCATAAGAGTTTAAGGTGTGTTTTCATCCCTTTTCATTGTTCTTCCATTCCTTTATGATTTTCATGCAAGAAAATGATAAACATAAGCTTCATACAAGAAGATTTTTGCATCTCTCTCAATTTAACATTGATTTATGACTCCAAAACCCCATAACATGCATGCCCATAAGACCAAAGTGTAAACAGAGAATAGGAGAATTTAGATAGTCCTTTAAATGTAGGAGGAACTTAGTTGAATGAAGAAAAGCTAAACCAATAACTAAGTTCCATGAAAATGACATTATGTCACCCTAGACGAAGTCTTGTATTTTTGGTTATGGCTATGGAATTTTATTCCATAAATGGTAATTTGGCAACATTAGAAAATGATGTGAGTTAAGAAATTGGAAGAAAGAATGATGTTTAGTGTAGTTGTAGAGTAAACCCCCATTTTAGCCTAATAGGAGCCACCTTGGGCAAGTACCATCCAAGGAAATCGTTAGGTGCCAAACGAAGGAGGAACAAATCATAAATAGGTGCAGAAATAGATGTAGGGGGTTAACACCCGCAAGCAAATACTATAAGTAGCAACGACCCCTCCTAGTATAAGAAAAATTGCATTTTTCCTTCCAAATCATCGTGTAGGTGTTAAAACGAGATCGTTTTTAGCGTACAGTGTCCCTACCACGTACTTAAACTATAGGAATTGAAATCACGAGATTCCCACACCTCTAACCCACTTAACTCAAAAATTCACCTATTCTAGGGGTAAAATCGTCCAAATTTTTCGTTATAAGGGATTAGCTCGAATGAAGAGTATGTGCAGGTGCTAATTAGTGAAACAAACTTGCTCACACCTTAAGAATGTCTATAGGATCCCTAGAACTTGATTTGGACCCTTAGGTTTCTAATTGGTATATTTAGTTCATGAATGAGTCAATTTTGGGTAAGATAGCTCAAATGGTCTTCTGGCTAGTCTTAACCCATTGTTTGGCCAATTGTATAGGTGGTGAGTCCTCTTCTAAGGATTCAAAAAAGGAGAATTAGTGGAAGTGCATACCCTCCCCAAACTTGTGAGTGAGACTTAATAGACTTAAATATGTCTTTCTTGCTTTTCTCTGCATTTTAATCTTGTTTGAAATCTTTATATGCAAATGATATAGTTTCTTGGATGATTAAGAACGTACCTTTATGAAATGAATGTTTTATCGAGTGTGGATGTTGGTGGATGATCAGAAGTCACTGCAGTGGCGCCTCTCACGGGCCGAGCTTGTGCAGTCGGCGTGAGTAGGCTTATCACTCCCACAAGGGGTGGATGGTACAGGGGAATTTGTGCGCACCATGTTTGTGATGTTACGACCCCTGTGGGAGTACTATGGACATAGCTACGCACCACCCGTAGTGAAGGTTCATGCCAACGTCGAGGAATGGGCTTTTCTTATAATAAAATGAAGGAAAAATCACCTCGACGGGTTAGAATTCTATCTTCGCCGGGTGGGGTTTGAACATTGTGTTTTGGCAAGCCCCTTTTGAATTTAGTTGAACTGCTTTATGTGTGAGCTTTGAAAGATTCCCTTTTATTTGTAAATTTTCCTGAGTTGGTATACAGAAATGTTTACCCGTCGACGTGCATGGGTTTAGAAGTCGACGGGTAGCTAGATAACCCAATTTCTACTGAAGTAAGAAACTTTTACCCGTTGACGTGTGGATGGTTAGATGTCGACGGGTATATGAATAAGTGAACTTCACCAAAGTCAGAAACTTTTACCTGTCGACGTGTAGAGGGTTAGACGTCGACGGGTGTACAAATACGTGAATTTCACTGAAGTCAGAAACTTTCCTCCATCAACGGTTAAGCTGGTAGACGTCGACATCTAGGATTAATTGCACTCTAAAAATTCTAGCCGTGGACGTCTGTCCCTTGACCCGTGAACGGATGTCTTGGTTTTTCGAAAACAACAGTCACCAAACCTATTACCCGTCGACGGCTAAAGGCTTACACGTCGACGGGCATGTTGTGAATTTCAATCACATTGTGTCTCGAACCTTTATTAGTTTTTCTTTAAATTTTATATGTGAAGCTTCTTTTATATATATAGTCTTGTCTCACTCACTGAGCATTCAATTATATGCTCACTCTAGCTTTTCTCAAAACCCTTTTCAGGTTGAAGGATTGTAGATAGAAGGTAGGAATTTGACGAGAAGTCAACCCGACCGGGGCCAACATTTTCTACATGTATGTAATTAAGCTTTTGTATACCGTCATCGGGGATCCACCGACTGCATTTTTCTACAAGTTCTCAATTTTGACGTATTGTAAATATTTTGAAACATTTTCTATATATGGATAAAAAGAAAGCTTTTAACTAATTGTAGAAATTCCATTCGATATAAAAAAATCGGTTTAATGCAAATGAAGCGTATTTCATACATTTTTTTTATTGTGTTTTATGGTCAGTAGCTTGGGTATCGTTAGCCTTGCGTGTTCTAGATGTTGGGCGAAGCGCGCCGCTCAAGATCTTTAGCACGCGGCGGTTGTCACATTTCGACTCCACGGGATCGGGGTGTGACAATAACCCTTAGTGTAGAGATGTCAACAGGGTGGGAAATATACAGGGGACATATTTCCTGCCCCCAACCTTGACTTTGAGAATCCATCTCGATCCTTGACTCTAACCGTAAATTCAAGAAGGGATTTTTCTTCGTCCCCAAATCAATAGAGAATTTAACGAGTCGAACAATCCCTATTCCCAGTTTCACACACACACACACACACATATATATATATACATATAAATATATATTATAAAAACATATCTTACTATTTTATTACATAAAAAATTCATACAAAGTTTATATACTTATAATATAATATTATTAAGAAACATAATAATTAGTCTTTTTTAGTTAAATTAGTTTTATTGCATGATGTGTATTTTATATTTATATATAATTAATGAACATTATATATATTATATATAAAATAATATATAATATTTATAAACATAATATATATTTATCTTTTTTTTGCAAATTATATCTATTTTTTGATAAATATAATATATATGTAATATATAAAACTCAAAAAAAAAAAAATTGGGGGTCAAGGATGGGGTGGGGAGAGTATTCCCCGTCCCCGCTAGGAAACAAAAAGGATTCCCCATCCCATCCTGGTTCCCAAATTTTATCCCCCTCCCAGTCAGAGTAGGGAACGGGTTCCTTTTTGGATTCGGTGACAATTAATATCCCTACTTTGATGTTTATATGGGCATATTCAGACAGGTAAACCCTAACACGTAGACTTGTTATGTTATGTCATATCAGTACGAAAGGTTTACATTATTAAAAAAAAAATAAAAAATGAGGGTGAAATTGTCTTTAAAAGAAATTGTAGGTCAAACTATCACTTTGTGAATAGTTTAAAGATCAAAATGGATATTAAATCAAATAAAAATAGAGAAAGGATATTCTTTTTACCTATCATTGGTCACTTTAGTAATAAACTATTTTTGATGACTCTAATATGTTAATGGGAAAATATTTGATGAAGAAAGTACATCACATTCACACACAACTTGGATTTTATTAAGGATATTTGCCTTTTTGTATAATTTTTTTTCTCCTGGTAATTTATTGAAGAATGTCAACCCATTGAACAATTCAAATTAAGAATTCTTCTTCGGCCTTATGAGTTTTGAAACAAGAAATCTGTGGCGGTCATCAACTTCGTATCCTTCTATGATACGAAAGTAAGACACATCAATGTTCACCTATGATGTGTTAACTTAATTGTATGGAAAATTGTAAAACAACACCATATATTAGTCATTACATATATATATATATATATATATATGGTAACTCAGAAATTTAGGTAACCATAGAAACAAATGGAGACTAGAGAAAAGTCTAAACTTACATTCAAGTTGCATTTATAAAATTAATAGAATAATATAAGTTGTAGTTCAAACTGGCTTCGAAGAATTATTTAGTTGACGTTAATGAAGACTTAGATCGTAAGCCAGATCTTCTGTGCTTCTATTTCAAAGGGTCCTTGCATTTTGCCTGGCTTTTCCAACTACAAACTTCGCCTTTGAAGTCATTTATCTGTTCGTTCTTGGTTCGTTTCTGAGACCAAGAACCTGTCCGAAAGGCTTCGTAATGTCTCGTTTCACATCTTTCTTCCTGCTTTTGCCATTACTAATAATGAGAACAATGAGTGAAGCAGCTCGTGAAAGAGAGGAAAGCTGTGTAATGAAACGTGGGCTAGCCAGGGGAATTGGTAGCGTTATTGATTACAACTCTGCCGTCGGGAAGGAGCAGAAGATAGCAATGGAAATTGCTTTCCAGGATTTCCACCGCTCAACTTGCTCAAGCCAGCTGGTTCTGCACTTCAGAGATTCACGTGGAACCTCAGCTCGAGCAGCAGCTTCTTGTAATTTTCTTTTTCTTTCTGATGTATAAAACTTGTCATCCTGCAACGATTCTTGTTTAGTTGATAATATATCTAGCTCAATCTTGAGAACAACATTTATTCTTGGTCCGATGTTTCTGGAATAGAAGGCTGAATATATTTCTCTCGCCATCCCTCTAACCTTCTTGACAAATTATTGTACTACTGCAGCATTGGAGTTAATTGCTAGTGGAAAAGTGCAAGCAATCATCGGAACAATTACAAAGCAAGAAGCATTTCTGGTATCTGAGATCCAAAAGACCTCCGAGGATATGCCTATTATATCCCTCACTTCACCTGCCACAGCTCCAACATCAATGCCGACGGCCACCCATTTGCCATTCTTCATCCAAATGGCTAATGGCATCAATCTCAACATAGGATGCATTGCTGCCATTGTTAACTACTTCCGGTGGCGAAGAGTGACTGCAATTTACGAGGATAAAAATGAGTTTTCTACTGATTCCGGACTCATAACTCTGCTTTCTGACTCGCTTAGAGCTGTTGGTTCAGAGATTGAACATCATGTGGCTTTCCCTCCTCTGTCATCTCCCTCGGCCCAAAATGGAATCATAGAAGAAGAGCTTAGGAAGCTGAGGAGCAAGAGCAACAGGATCTTCATATTAGTACAGTCATCTTTAGAGTTTGCTGTGTTGCTTTTTGAGAAGGCTAAGCAAATGGCTATGATGGAGAAAGGCTATGTGTGGATTGTCACAGATGAAATTGCAAGCCTCCTAGATTCTCTTGATTCTTCAGCAATTTATAACATGCAAGGTGTACTTGGTTTCAGAACTAAATTTGTAGAGTCTAGCAAGTCTTTTAGACGGTTCAAAACAAAATTTAGAAAGAACTATGGGCTAAGATACTTTGGAGAAGATGAGCATTCTAACCCAAGTATTTTTGCCCTCATAGCTTATGATGCGGCTTGGACAATTGCACAAGCCATGGGGAAATCACATGCAAATGCCACATCAAAAGACTTATTTAAACAAATATTGTCAAGTAACTTTGAGGGTTTAAGCGGAAGAATAAGATTTGAAAATTTCACATTAATGCAATATCGAAGCTTTCAGATCATTAACGTGGTGGGTAAAAGCTACAGAGAAATAGCAGTTTGGTCTCCAGAATTCGGATTCTCAGAAAATTCTGACAAACATGAAGGAGGCAACTCTAGATTTGACAACAGTTCCATGGCAGAACTAGGCCCTCTTTTTTGGCCGGGCGGCTTACTAACTGTTCCTAAGGGGTGGACTTCTGGTGCAGAGGTAAAGCCACTGAAAATTGGGGTTCCTGCTAGGGCTGCCTTTAATCAATTCGTGAAAGTGAGTTATGACCAAGACCAAAATTGTTCCTTTGTCACAGGATTTTCTATAGAAGTTTTCGAGGCAGTTGTTAAGCGCCTTCCTTATCAATTGCCTTATGAATTTGTTCCATTTAATGGCTCATACGACGATATGGTGAAAGAAGTCCATAGCAAGGTCAGGTTTCTTCTTGTTCTTTGCAAAATTTCAAAGTTGAAAAATAAGGTGCTTCACTCGAATGTTAGCTATTTATCATCTTCACGGGTGAACACTGATAGATTCACGTGTATTTTGTAGGGATTTGGTGCTGCAGTTGGAGATACAGAAATAATGGCATATCGATGTCAGTATGCAGAGTTTTCACATCCATATATTGAATCTGGACTTATTATGGTGGTCACCGTAAAACCAGATAAGTCAAAAGAACTATGGATGTTCATGGAGACGTTTACAAGGAGAATGTGGCTGATAACTTTGGCAATGCACATTTTCACAGGATTTGTCATCTGGATGATTGAACATGGAGAAAGCCCCGATCTCAAGAGGTTTGATGCACTGCTTATCACCATCATATTCTTTGCACAAAGTAAGTCTTTGTTGATTTTCTCCCTTTATGTCCATAACCATAACATACGCCGTAGGACAGAACTCTGAAAAATTATCATATGCAGGAGAACCACTCAAGAGTAATTGGTCTAAATTTGTGCTGGCACCATGGTTGTTTGCAATTCTAATCATCTCGGCAAGTTTTACTGCAAGTCTCACTTCAATGTTGACAATCTCACGCCTCCAACCATCTGTTTCTGATATTGAAACACTACTGAGAACAAATGCACCTGTCGGATGTAATGGGAATTCATTTATTGTAAGGTATTTAACCAATGTCTTAGGATTTAAGCCAGAGAAGATCAACAAAATTGATTCTATTGATAAGTATCCGGATGCCTTCAACAATGGAGATATTGAAGCAGCTTTCTTCGTTGTTCCACATGCGAAAGTCTTCCTTGCAAAATACTGTAAAGGGTACACCATGACCGGCCCTACCTACAAGCTTGGTGGTTTTGGCTTTGTAAGCTCCTTCTATATACTCCTCTATGCTTTTCTTTCTTACCAAGACTTTTTCAATACTAAAATGTAATTTCTTCAACTGATTATTATATCTTTCGTTTACTGATAGGTGTTTCCGAAAGGTTCTCCATTAGCATTTGACTTTTCGGAGGCAATCCTCAAAGTAAGAGAGAGTGGAGAAATGCGACCGTTGGAAAATTACTTGCAAGCCTTGTACAACTGTTCCTCTTCTACCCGCATAAGCGATGGCTCAAGTTTAGGTCCTCGGCCATTCGCAGGCCTATTTTTTATTGCCGGTGGTATCTCAGCCTTTGCTTTCCTGGTAACCGGTTTTCGTCTGGCAAGAAGGCACAAGCATTTCATAGAGGTCAAGTTAAATGAAATCCGAAGATGGCTACATGCAATTCTCACTAAATGTAGCCAAATTATCATATTTCGGTTCTTACAGGGAAATCCTATCCATTGAACGAATAGTCATGGATAGAACTAAATTTGATTAGTTTGACAATGGTTTAATATCCAAATTGGTCACTAAACTATACAAAAAAAAGATAGATTGGTCCCTCAAATTTTTGTGAGATAGGTTGGTCTCTAAACATTTATTTTGAGACAGATTAATCCCTGAATGCTTAAAAACTTGACGAATTGAAGCAAATTGATCCCTGAATTTTCTTTTTTTTGGTTCAAAATTTATCTGTCTTAAAATAAAAATTCAAAAATTAATCTGGATCAAATAAAAATTTAGAGACTAATTTGTCATTTTAATAGGGTTTAGATAATAAATTAGGTATTAAGTCGTTTGACAATGGATAATTATCCTGTTGAAAAATGTAAACTTCCTTAAACAGAGTTGTATATATAATAATCTATGTCTGTATTTGATTGTAAATAAATAAATAAACAAATAAAGTAGATTAATTTTGAGATTATAACATTGAATTAATGCCTAGTTTGTCATTGATTAAAAGGGTTCGTACTTCATTCTTCGAAGGAGAGTGAACTTACAATATTTAACCAATTGTCCTTATAACTATCTCTAACTAAACCAATATTTAGTTCCCCTGTGATTGTTGACTTCAGTAAGCCACTATTTACGACTCCAATATGTTACGGGCAAAGAGTACTACTTCAAAGAATCCCACCAACATCTTCCAAGTAATCTAATGAGTTTATATTTAGGCTACTTTCTTTAGTCAAGGATTCCTTCTTCAAATGGAAGGTGATCATCAATTTCCGAACATTTTTATATTTTTGCTTTGTTTTTGTTATTCTAGGTGTTTCCAGGTGGTAGGTTACGGGGCCTGAATTTTCTCCCTGTTGAAATCCATTTTCCTATTTCTCCTTCTGGAAAACATCACACATATTATTCAAGGGAAAATATTGATTTTAATGCTAATTCTTACCTCCAATTCCCATTTCCCCCACTGAATACGACGATTTACCGGCCATATTTATCTTTATTTTAAATGAACCATAAGTATAGCATACGAAAATTTCAATTTTGATTTCATATTTTCAGAATATTCTAATGGTGAATCCGTCCCTTGGAACCAATCCAGAGCCAGCCATGATGGGGCCACAAACAATTGATTTGCCATAATTTATGGCAATTTGAATGCCGAAATCCCATCTTTGATTCCAAATCCATAAATTAAGCATCAGGAGAGCTTACTTAATTTGCTTGATTAAATACTCATACGCTGGAAGTAGGCCCACATTAAGATGCCACGTGTCGTGTGCTGATGAACTGAATTGAACCCATTTTGGCGCACAACATTACATGAGACCAGCCAGGAGGACCATGTCGCATGGCTAGTTGGGATCAATCACACCAAATTCCCCTCCACTCGCCTTTCCCACGCGCGTCCCATCAATCTCCTTTGACGTCCGCTCCCCGCGATTGCCTTTCCACCAACCATCAACGTTCCACGAAAACATCCCCGCACCACGATTTGTCAATTTACCCCACCGTTTGAATTCATATCTGAACACGTACCTTTCACGCGCAAGAAAAGCGAAGGAAGAAGACCCCAGTGCTCCCCTTGCCTTCTATAGATCTCCGCCGACACTGTAGAGTCGCCAGTTCATAAAATCTACACCAAATTGCGCGCTCCACTTTTTTTTTTTTTTTCTTATGGAGTGTAGTAGTTTGTTTTCTCTTTTTAGCTCTATATGGAAAAAGAAAAAAATTTAAAGAATATGGGAAAATGGTTTCCAGGATTCCAGTTCATGCGAGGAAAACGATGGCGTCGATCCCACTCAATTCCCAATAAAAGAAAACCCAGAAAAGAAGACTGAAAATGGTTTCTTATTATGATTTCTAAACCTTCGAAAAGCTTTAACAGAACCAAACAAGCAGATGGAAGATTTTACTAACAGATAAAGACAGCCTTGCAATGAAAAGCCGGATAAATATTTCTATATATATTTTTATAATAGTCTGGGGAGCGCCAACCGCCAAAGCACACGCTCACGCCTTAACATTTGCCAGTTCATTTTTAACTTTGATTTATTTCTTTTTTTTTTCTTCGAGTCATTTTCACAAACAACTGACAGGTGACGACTCCTAGATCTCTCCTCGATACTGTGACACCGAACAAGCTTCATTTATCAGCTTTTTCGGTTTTTCCTTTGTACTTGAAATGGTTGTTATTATTACTCCAATTTTTTTGTGATTGAAAGTTGAAACCTGGTGTTTAGTGAAAAGGAATAAAAAGGATTTTGATTGAAATTTTCTGAGGAAATATGGACGGTGGAGATGGGACGGTGAGATTAGGAGCTTTGAACATGAAAGCGGGTCGAGGCTTCGATTTGGATCAGGATGTCTCCGTTTCTTCACCGGTCACCAGGCAAAAGGCGGCCGCCGCCAAACAGTTCATTGAGAATCACTACAAGAACTATTTGCAAGGATTGCAAGAGCGTAAAGAAAGGTAAGTTCTTGTTCTCCGTACTTTTGCCGCATTTAAAGGATTCGTGTGCTCTTTTATTGTTGTTATTCTTCTCTTTCTCTTTATGCCATCTTTGTAGTTGGATTTATTCGTTTGAGGTAATTATTGAAATTATGATGTTAATAAATTGATATGGTTAGCTTAGATGGAATTTCTTCTTCCTCTTTTTGAGAATTGAAATTTAGTTTTATTGGATTTTAATTGTTGGTCTTTTAAGACGGAGAGCACTGCAAAGGAAAGCAGAGGAAGCTCAGATTTCAAGTGAGGAACAAGAGGAGATGATGAGGAATTTGGAAAAGAGAGAAACTGAATACATGAGGATACAAAGACGTAAAATCGGGATTGATGATTTTGAGCAGTTGACTGTAATTGGAAAAGGTGCATTCGGCGAGGTATGTTTCAACTCGCTGGGGCTTTCTGTTATCTTCTTGATGTACTGCAGGAAAAGAAATTGCTGATGTATATAATTAGATGGCTCGACGCTTACAACTGTTCATATGTAACAAATGCAGGTTAGGTTATGTCGCGCTAAAAGTACTGGAGAGATTTTTGCCATGAAGAAGTTAAAGAAATCAGAGATGCTTAGCCGTGGACAGGTAACACCCTGGAAAGAAGAGGAACTTTCAAAGTATTATTACCCTTGTTGATCTATATCACTTATTCTCTGATGGGCTTTGTTTTTTCCTTTTGTACATTGCTGGTTTAATCATATGATTGGAAGATTGCTAGAATTACTGAAATGGATGTGGTAGCTTTTTCTGGGATTGCCTTACTTCCTCTTCTTTCAGCCCCATTATTTTGTTACTATGGTACTATTGTATTGCTGTCTGATGCATAGGTGTTGGGCGTTGGTAAATACTGAATTCAGCTTAGAAATATCTTAATGCCATTTTATTTGGAATTATTAAGCTCTTTATGAGACCAACTAGTGCATTTTCTTGGTGGATTATGACAAAAACCCACACATTAAGTTTGAATTGTTATCCTTATTTTAAACTTTTACTTCTATCTTCAAGGTTGAGCATGTTCGTTCTGAGAGAAACTTACTCGCCGAGGTCGATAGCCGGTGTATTGTAAAGCTGTTCTATTCTTTCCAAGATTCCGATTTCCTGTACCTCATTATGGAGTATTTACCTGGTGGTGACATCATGACACTACTTATGAGAGAAGACATTCTTTGTGAAGATGTTGCATGTTTCTATGTAGCAGAAAGCATTTTGGCTATTCATTCAATTCACCAACACAACTATATTCATAGGTATTGCAATTTGTTAACATGTTTCTACTAATTACTGGGCAAAGTGTCTCAATGTGGGTGGTCAATGGCAGCCAGCGGGACCTGGATTTTCCTGAATGTATTTGCATTTTAATCGATGAGACAGGATATGCTACACTTGCCACAAGTTGAGGAAACTACTTGCATTTAGTTAGTTGATTTAAAATGCTTGAAATTAGAATGGCCTCTATGCAGATATTTACTCTCTATGGTATTTTGCTTGTAGGGACATTAAACCAGATAACCTGATACTCGATAGAAATGGCCACCTAAAGCTTTCAGATTTTGGTTTGTGTAAACCCCTGGATGACAAATATTCATCAATTTTGTTAGAAGATGAAGATTTAACTTCCCAGGAATCTACCAGTGATGCTGAGGTCCAGTCAGGCTCTGAAAGAGCCCCTTGGTTGATGCCAAAAGAACAACTCCAACGATGGAAACGTAATCGCCGTGCTTTGGTAATATCTCTATTCTATTTGCTGTTACGTGCATACCATCATTCATGCGAATAACTTTTGTAATTTTCAGATTTTCCATTTTTAAATTTCTTAAGCAGGCATGTTACTATCATTCGGTTATATCAACTAACATCTGGCTTTCACAGGCTTATTCAACTGTTGGAACTCTTGATTACATGGCTCCTGAAGTTCTATTAAAGAAGGGTTATGGCATGGAGTGTGATTGGTGGTCTCTAGGTGCAATCATGTATGAGATGCTCATAGGCTATCCTCCATTTTGTTCTGATGATCCTCGGATTACATGCCGCAAGGTGTCACCTAGTTTTTGGTTCTCAGTTAATTTGTTTGCCTCCTTTGTTCACTAGGTGGTAATGTTTCTCTCTTGTACAGATAATCAACTGGAGAACCTGCTTGAAATTCCCTGAGGAACCAAAAATCTCTGATGAGGCTAAGGATTTAATTTCTCACCTGCTCTGTGATGTTGAAACCCGTTTGGGCACCAGAGGAGTAGAAGAATTGAAGGTAAATCCTTTCACTAACATATAAATGTTTGTTATAAGAAGTGCTATATATTAGAATTCAGATATTTACGTTATGTTTTATACCTGGTCTAGTTGCAAGATACTTTTGCATCAAGTATTAATGACAAATAAACATATGTTCTTCTGAGAGAAGACTGCATGCTTAGATCTTAATATGTTGATTGACAAATTAGTTGTGCCATCCGTTTGTTCAAGATTTTAGTATTGGATCAGTTTATTTCTTTTCTTGGTTTTAGCTCTGAGCTTTTTAAGTGTATGTGTGTGTGTGTGTGTGTATTAATTTTGAAGTCATGAATATTTCTCAGGCACATCCATGGTTCAAGGGTGTTCAATGGGAAAAGCTGTACGAAATTGATGCTGCATATAAGCCAACAGTCACTGGAGACTTGGACACTCAAAATTTTGAGAAGTTTCCTGAAGTGAGTACTTTGACTGCTAATGCATCAGATTTATACCCTTTTATGGGGTAATAAAGTGTTTGCAACTCTTAAGTCTCATGATATCCTTCCTTTAACTCAATACAGCCTCTTTTTCAATGTCATATTGAGGGTTTCTCTAAATTGATAGCTGTCTCTGTATTTTGGTTTAATGTTGATAGTTGGTACAACAATTCTGATTGTTTTTTCTTCTTGCTCCTTTAATCTTCTTTTAAAGATATTTAGCAACATTAAGCAGCATGAAAATTTAAAGTGTTTTGGGTTAAAGTTTGGAATTCTTTCTCTCTTATTTACTTTAAAAGTTTTTGCTTCTTTACCTTTTTCTGTAAAACTAACTTTTCCATTTTGGTTTTTTGGTAGATTGATGGGCCTCCCTCCACAATTCAACAAGTGGGGCCTTGGAGGAAGGTAAAGACCTTGTTTGCTCCAATTTTTTTTTTCCTTTTCTTAAAAGCTTTTCTTGCTATCGTATTCAACTATATTTGATCCTAAAACTTTGTGATATGTTTTTCTCTATTTGATGGCGCAGATGTTGACATCAAAAGATACCAATTTCATAGGATTTACTTTTAAAAAATCAGACATTGTTAAGTCACTTGAAAGTTCAGGTATTCTTCTTTATAAATACTTACTTTTGGACTGTATGTTGCTAAATGTACATGCACTTTCTTTGGTGCACTAAACTCTAATGGTGTATTTTCACTAAAGGCTAAGAAGCTACTGCCAGTTTGGTTTCTACATGATGATGGAGAGCACAATTCTTACTCTTTTATTCTTCCTTAACAAGTTCAGAGAAAATGTCAATGCCTTTCGATTGAGAAAGTCTATCTAGCAAATTTTTGTGACCTTATTCTCATGTTACATATCCACTACTACATATTAGTTGAGGATTTGCTTTGTGCTCATATTGTCTTTTGACAGGTTCTTATGCAGCAGTTTCTTGACTGTTCATATAGAGAATTTATGATGGCATCATGATTAGCCTGGTGTTACAATTCATGATCTGGACTCATCATTTAGATATGCATTGCAGGTACTGACATGAGATCCAATGGACCTTCGAAAGCTCCATCTCTTATTTCCTTGCTAGGTACGTTATTTTCTTTTCTAAAAGGTCCTTGCTTGTTAAGCTACCTTTGTGTTTGTCATTGGTTAATACCGACAGCGATGAAAACTATTCTTTCGAAATAAAGGAATGCTTTTCATGGGTTTGTTGTTTCTGAGTGTGGCTGATTGTTGATTGATCTAAATGATATATATCTTCATCAGGGCAACTACTGTTACATGCCTCGGCTAGCAGTAAAATCACATTTGTTAATTGGTATTCTCATGAGTGAGCTAGAGTTGCGGTGTTTTGTTTTGGTTTTTCTCTTGCCCTCTTCTCCATGGACTAAAAATATCATAATCCTATTTGTCCTAAAACTATTTTTCTATAATATCTAGAATACTAGTTTAGCATATTACTAATCGAGAGAGGGTCAATTCCTTCCTATTCTGTCACGTTCTTTCTGTTGCTAGTTTCAGTAATCAATTCATTGGAATAGAATCTGTCAAGTATGAAACATTTTGTTCTTTTTCTTCACTTAAAACATATTCTTTAAAAACTTACAAAGGACTCATTTCGTTGGCGTAGATTTTAGTAGGTGTTTACGGAATTCCTCGCCATAGATGCAGATACATGTATAATTCATGTCGAGATAATTGTTTTATGTATCCAAAAGCTGAAAAATACAGGCTTTTATTTAATCATGAGTTTCCTTTTACTGATGCAGGTCGGATTGATCTTCAAGAAACTGTAATACCGGAGGGTGAGCAGAAGCAGGAAACCTGAATCCGAGCACTCTCACATGTATTGAGAGCAGAGTAGGCGATCTCAGTATCATCTCAGGTACTCTATATGCAAAGGCCAAAGGGTATCATATGAGATTGAGTTTGTCAAGAACTGCTACATGGATTGGAGACATAAATAAGGTCAACTCGAAATCCTAAAGTAATTTTGACCACAATCCTCCCTTTTCTTTCCCCATAAATTGTGGTGTATAAGAGCCACTGTAAAGCCAAAATTTTTATGTTGAATGAATCCATTTTGACTGTAACTTTTCCGGGAAGTTAATTTTCCCATCATACACGGTGAGAAACTGAAATCCCTGTTTTATCCGAAACATTTCTATGTATATCCAACGTTGAAAACAAATCATGTCACCAATTTTGTCTTCTTTTTTGTTTTGTGGACGGCAAACGCCATCCTGCTGGTCGAAATAAGTTTAGGATTTTAAAGAGAAATTGGAATTCATTTGCTTTGGAGGGGGAAAAGGCGAAACAAGACTATGAGCTTCGCGTGACTCATGTGACAAATTGCAAAATAGTACTACCACGTAGTATGTTATGATAATAATAATTAATAATAAGGGCCGATACTTTTAGTTTTAGTAAATCTTGGTTGGTCAGATGCAATGATATGTGACTAAATATAGATTCATTGTCTACTAAATACAGAATACGACATTTCTAGTTTGGTACGAATCAATTAACAAACCCACCGTCTTCCGCTTTCAACTTGTTTTAATTAAATACTACTTCTACGATTTTTAATTTTTTATTCAATTCAATCTATGATTGGTTCTTTTTCTTTTTCTCTTTTTAATTTCATTCCAAAGGCGAAGAATCTGCCGAATGAATCATTTTCCTTGTTCCGGGTAAAAAAAATCTAAGTTTAGTATCTTTTTGTCTTTGACCCTTTGAGCTGATTTTTTCTTTAGCCATCACGAAAAGAAACACAATAAATATCAAAATTGGAATATTTCTGCTGAATTAGCCTTAACGTTATCTTTAGCCTCGGGTGTTAATCATAAAGCAAAAAATATCCATCACGAAGCGTGATGTCCGACAAAAAGACGAAATCTACCTAAATTTTATTTAATTGATTGACGTGTATATTAATTATACTTTCGTAAAGGACAATAGTACCATTAGATTGTTCAAATTATCTTCCATAATTGAATAAATATATTTACTAATCATTTAAATTAACTTAACTTATCAACTCTTAAACTCTCTTTTTCAATAAAAATACTAAAAATTTACGCATCAATTGTCAATTAGGCCTTAGGTACTAAAAACTCGAATACTATTAATTATCAAAAATCGAAAAGAATGAAGAAAATGAGTAAGAAAAATGAAAGAAGAAGAAAAGAATAAAAAGTACAACCGACCGATCGAAAAAAAGGGAAAATAAGAAAAAACTTATCTGTCAAGCTAAATAAATTGAAAAAAAAGGGGAGATAGATATTTTGAACACTCCCAACAAAATATCTGGCACTTTAGCTAGCTAAGCCTGGGACGTGACGTGGCAATGTGACACGTGTAAAAGCGATGACAACTGTAACGTTCTTTTGTCCCCTCTCTCTCCCCCCCACCCCTTCTCTAACACCGGTACACCATCTCCTCGTTACATCTCACCTGCCTTCTCTTTTCTTCTCTCCTCTCGTCTCTCTGAATATTTCTCTCTTTTAACTATAAATAAGTTTCTTCTTTTTTCTCTGAGGTCTTCTAATCTTCTGAATTCAAGGCCTTTTTTTTTGGTGGTGTTTTCTTCTTCTCTTTTCCATGGAGGGTTTCAGGAGTATTGAACCTCGGACGAGTTCAGAGGCTTCTGCCTCTGAGTTGACTCGTGAGAGGTCACCCGACTTTTCCCACCAAGAACAAAGTCCAAGCTTGGTATACCATCTTCTTCTTCTTCTTTTTCTGGCTGCTTGCTTCTTCTTTTTTTTTTTTTTTGCTTATTGATTTATGCATCGAGGAATTTGAATGATGGGTTCTTTTTATTTTTAAAATTTTTTCCTGTTTTAAAGATACTAGTAAACTTGGATTTAATCTTGTTAAAAGCAGTTTAAACTTCCAAACTTCACTTTCGAGCAGCTGATTAATATGCTAAAACCCCTTTACATGGTAGATTTTTATCATTTTCATTCATGCATGTTAGATGGTCTTTCTATTTTCATTTACTAATGTCTCTGTTGAGAGCATTAAAATAAAGTTTTAAGGTAATTGATTACAAGTTTCTAATTTTGGAGTAGCTTTGGTAGTTAGTTGGGCACCTTTAATTGAGGATTTGGGTTACTTGGAAGCGCAGAAAATTGATTCTCCCCTTCCTTTCATTTATAAGCTAAGCTACCAAATAATTTTTCTTTCCTCACATAATTCATGATGCAGAGCTGTAGATGCTGTTGACTGTAATGTTGGTCTCTTTTTAAAAATTTGGATTCCTTATTGCTTTCTGTATCGTGGTTGTACAAAATTTATGTGCGTCTTTCTTTGCTATTGCGGAAACTTCCTTGAGCTGATCATGTGTGTTAATGATAATCATACTACAGGATTCTCTGCTGGCAGAATCTATCTCTACAGAATGGACTGATGAGAAACACAGTTTATACCTTAAATCCATGGAAGCATCGTTTGTTAACCAGTTATATGATTCCATGAATTTTCTTGGCTGGAGCTCACAGAAGGAGAAGTTGTCAGGATCAAAATCATCCAGGAATATTTGTAACTCTTCTGGCCAGGTTCAAGACCGATCGCTGCTTCATTATGGGTTGCCTCTCATTCTCTATGCAAAATCTAATTTACTTCTTGCTCGAATCCTTAATGCAGTTTAAAGTTCTTCGAGGTGGTTGCTGGAAGAAGATCAGTTTTGAAAGACCCGGATTTAAAACTGATGACTCTCATTGTTTTGTTGCAAGTCCATGGATCCAACACTTTAGATCTGGATCTAAGTCTCGTGTTTCACCTTCCTGTAGCATCCAAGATAGTGCTTCATCGAAAGGTAACACAAACAATTTGAATGTGAAGAAAGCAATTTTGCGTGTATGAGCTTTTAGACATTTTCATGCATGTCATTCTCAGGATTGTCAATGTGAGTTTATAGGCATTTGGCAGTAAAACAGGTGAATGCAGACTGGTGGTATATATTTTGCTTCTGCTGCTTTTGGATAAATAAAAGCTTTACTTATCCCAAAAAAGAAGAAAACAATGTATTTAGTTTCCAAAATCTGAATTTCCTCTTTGACTTACCTTGGTTAATTCATTCAATCTTAGACTTGTGAAAGTTTAATGATTCCAGACCTGCATGATTGCTCTGTCAATATTTGAATTAAAGGTACCGACAGTTCTGTTTTTGCCACTCTAATATAATCGATGATATGTAGCAAAATAAAATGTCTAAGCTTACCATTTGAGATTGAGATGCAATTAGTCCTATTCCTATACTCTTTTGCTGTCCCACAATCATGCGCATGCTATTCTAATTGATGCATATAAGCTTTCTTTAAAGAGATACAAGATTCATCTAGCCAGCGCCATGCATGCTATTGGAGCTGAGGTATAGTTGAGTGGCTCATAATTGTGGGGTTTAGGACTTTGGAGGCATTGATGTATTTGTTAGAGTACAACGTCTACCAATGAATCCTCTGCATTGCTAATTAAGAAGTGCTGCTTGGTCACACCGTTTAACTATCAAAATGATTGAACTCTAGTTGTTGGTTGGTTTTTGCAGAGGTGTCAGATCAGAACTTTATAGATGAAGAGCAAGGTGAAAAGACAAGCCGTGAATGCAGCTCGAAGAAGCTGAAAACTCTGATAACTGATGACGCTTCATGCAACGACCAGGTAAATTTATTAGCATCGATCCTTTCATCATAACTAAGAAGACAAATAATATGTTTTGCTTTTTCTAGTCCTAAATTTCCGGTCAATCTTATTTTGTTTATAGGTTGTTCCATAGCTGAAAGTTCACCACTGCAGCCAGATGAAGGGCTTCCATCAGTGACTCATTCAAATAAAGCCAATGGTTTGTGAAATGGGACATCCCGACACAGTGAGCAAACCAAAGGAAACTCCATACCTAGTAGTTTTGGTGACTTGTGTAACTTAAGAGTTCAAATCACTTTATGTTTGTGTTACCTGCAAATGCATGTGCATGTGAGACACCAACAGAGACAAAGAGATTTTAGTTCATGTAGGATCCCTTTTTTTCTTGTAAATATAGTGAGTGTGTATTAGCAAATATAGAAGGATGAGTTTGAGTTCGAGATTTACCATCTCCCTGCTGGTCTACTGATGTTCTTTCTATCTGTACATATATGATTCTCACTATCAAGCAATTTTGAAATTTGTTAGTATGTGATAAAAGGTTTGTATTGATAGCTACAAAAATTAAAGCAATGCATGGAACTGGTTGACACAATAAATGGTCGCCATTTCTGTTGTCTTTGCAGTAAAAGTGTTGAGGAGCTTTAGTTAAATTCGCTTTATGGTAGGGCAATGGTTAAGCTACCCTTGACCTTGTAGCCTTTTTGGCTACATTCTAATTCTATGCTAATCGTTGTTGAATGGAGAAGAAACTTCATGCAATACATGTGAAAATACTTAGTTTTTTTTTTTTTTTTTATAAACTTTCGAAATCGGTAGTCGTATTGGACCTTGACTATTCCGGATCAGATTGAATTAAAGCTCAAAAGGGAAATCAAAATTTATTAATCTCTAGTAAATGTGGTGGTTAGATAGTTTTAATTGCCCAATCATTTGGAAAATGCAAAATTAGATTTTTCTTTCCTGAAACGTTTTAGACTTTTTCTGGATCATCTGAATTCAGGTATGATATAACAGACTGACACCTAATGTAAAATATTCCATGAGAAAATTAAATTAAAATTACTAAAAGAAAATAAAATATCACCCAACCAAATTTATAAGCATGAGGATATCCTGGAATCTCGCTCTGCTGTCCCAAAAATTAGAAGCTACCATCTAGTAAACTCGCTCTTAAATCGTCCAAGGTACGTCTCTTTTCCCTCTTTTCCCTGTCAACTTCAACCTAGGGTTCCCAATCTTCCATTTTCCTTCGAGCTTATTAATCCTTCACCGGTTTTATTTTTCTCAATATTCTTCTTTTAATCGCTATCAGTTTCTAGAAACTGGGCACCCAATTCCTTACTTTTGACAATGCCGCCATTTTTGTCGACCACGAAGGCGGTCGCGTCCGTCATATCCCGTAGAAATGGGATTACCCATTTCCTTAGGCACGTTAAGAACGGCGCGCATTCCCGGAAATTCGATCAAGTCCGATGGTTTAGTAACATTGCCGGTATCCAAACGCCGTCATTAACCGGTTCACGCAAACACGAATTCAATTCATCGTTAAATAGCTTATGCGATAATTACACTCTTCAAAGGAGACGATTTCTTGGCTGCGGAGACGGTGAAGAAGGCGGCGTTTTATCAAAGGTTTATGAGGAAAGGATCGTCATGGGGTAATTTCATCAAAAATTCTTGTCTTTCCCCCTTTTTCATAGCTTGTTTTGTTTTGGTGATTAGTTTGAGAATCTTTATTGGATTAAGGCGTGACAAATAGGGAAAATTTAAATAATTTCATTTTGATGATTAGGTATTCGCCAGAGCAGTTATTTGATGTGGTTGCAGCTGTTGATTTGTATCATGGATTTGTTCCTTGGTGTCAGCGGTCTGATATAATTAAACGATATCCAGACGGATCCTTTGATGCTGAATTAGAGATTGGTTTTAAGTTTCTTGTTGAGAGTTATGTTTCTCATGTCGAATTAAGCAGGCCAAAGTTTGTTAAGGTAAAATAACCATATTCTTTTCTCTCATTGCTTACTTTTTATTTCCTTTCTTTGAGTTGTTGATCTCTGCTTAGCAATACTTACCATATTAAGCTATTGCATATTGATGCTTGAAAATGTTGGAATATGCAAAATGTAGGACCTTATATCTAGCAGCAAAGCTAGGATTAGAGGGGGCAAGGGGTTTGAATTTCAATGAGCTGTTAAGTTTACTTGTATGCTTATTTGTGTCTTTGCCATTCGTGGATGTTAAAGATGATTGGAAGCATATCAGTTGTGCAAGCTACAGTATATTACTACATAAACATAATCAATCCTGGGATAGACCTTACCTAAGTAGGTCACTTCTACTCGGGTATTGGAATAGAGCAGACTAAGTGTATTACTTGCTGCCAATCAAGGATCTGAGAGCCATCAACAGTAGACTGTTAAGCTGTTTTATAACCGTGTGAGCATGTTTCCTAGCGACTTCATTGTGACTTCCGTATAATGCATTTATGGGACTCAGATACTGCATTTTTTATTAGGTTGAAAAGAAATGATTGGGGCATAATGCTTCATCTCTTCAACATAACTTTCATCAAAGCAGATACGAAGCAAGTGGGCAGCTGTACTCAGAAAAGCAAGTTATATTATATCTAGTCAATACAAACACTAAGTTCAGGGTTTGCTTGAATGTTCTGGAGCAGCCACATTGCCATTTCAGTACCTCATACTGAAACATATAGTATTAGTTTGACCTGTGCGCTTTTGGAGTATGAGTGTGATCCCTTTCGCTGCTTGAAATTGAAATGGCCATACTACTATTTATAGATCATCTTTAACTAGATGGTCCTCTATAATTTGAATTTTTCTCCCCTTTATCTTTTGCCGATGATCTGACCCTATGTTATATATTTATGTCCTTGCAGTCAACTGCATCGGAAAGTAGCCTTTTTGATCATTTGATAAACATTTGGGAATTCAATCCTGGACCAGTTCCTGGAACTTGCAACCTTTACTTTCTTGTGGATTTTAAGTTTCAGTCACCGCTTTACCGCCAGGTAATGTCTGTATAGTGTGGTAGGTAGATCATTGGTTCATTACCAATATGGTGTTGCATGACTACTACATATATATCATTCTCCTTAGCATCTGCATTTCAGCAGTATATAACTGTATTTTTCGTGAACATTTTTAACAACCATTTGTCATGACCTGTATGTTACTTTTACGTGACTCTGCCCTCACATGATATGCATGAAATGGTTACTCTACTATTTTTTCATATGGTGGCCTTTTTATTCTAGTTTAGTGGCTGATTCTTCCTCAATTCTTTGTTATGAAACTGCTGCTTTTATCATTGGCTGCATTGCTTTTTAAAGCATTTTACCGCCAGACTGCATGCATATTTCAATCCTTAGATCTTCAAGGATCGACATAGTTCAATTCTTTGGAATTCAAGGGGAAGAAATGAAGAGGTATCTTGGATAATCTTAATCTTCTAATCTCTCTTAACAGGTGGCATCCATGTTTTTTAAGGAAGTAGTCTCTCGATTGGTCGGCTCATTTAATGAACGTTGCCAGTTGATATATGGGCCTGGTGTTCGAGTACTTGAAAATTCTTATGGAGAAAGGGCATGAATAATTGTTTCCAGAAGCAGCCTTAGAAGTGCTGTGGAATTGAAAGGGTAGTCTCACGACAGCCCAGGGGGCAGTTTTTGTTTTGTGTACTGCCCAGCCGAAATATTTGGCCTAACCAAATTAGATATTGGTTTGACCCTGTTCCCTCATCCAATTTTCAGTAAAATTAATTGATACGTCATTCAATCATTCGTTAGCCATTTCTTTTATCTTCTAGCTATGTCAGTATTCTACAATTTCACTTAAATATATTGTGTAACTATTGATTTATGGCTCATGTTCTCGTGTTGCACAAAATAGGGAAGGGTTACTGTTTGTGTAGTTGGAAGAAGATGACCTACGCCATATAATAATAATTACCACCAACGACCGTTGGATGGAGTGGATGAGGGCTCTATTTTCCTTAAGTATGGCCTGGGTTCGAATTGCGAACTCAGCATGTGTATGGAATTTGCGGTTGTTGAGAGGGTCGTCCCAAGAAATGGGTCTCTGCAGTACCCGGTCCAGATTAATCAGACCGATCGGGCTTGGATACTGGACGGTCATAGACCAAAATAATTACCTAATGGTGGGGTCCAGTCCCTGCTTAAACCCGCTTCGCAACTCCAATAATTGGGTTGGGTCACCGTTCACCAAGACTTTTCACCGCCATCGGTGATGGTTGTCCGCTTAAAGTCACTTATATGTTAATAGGCTGGGCCTTCTGTTAGCCTAAATGAAAGGGATTCTAAAGACCAATTTTTCTTTCTTATATTTCGGATTTTGTGTAGTCAGTGTGAGAGGATGCAATGCGAATGAGTGGATCGATCATTTTCTCGATGTCAGGAATTCTTTGTTCCCCATGTTATAAAGGTGTTATAGTGTCTTTGCGCCGATCATCTCAGACCAGAATTTAACGTTGAGAGGAAATTGTATCAGACGATGCGAGTCTTGGATTGTATTGTCCCAAAGTTGTGGAGTGACATCCAAAAGCAAACCAACATGCCCATACACAAAGCAGTCAGCAGAGTTGTAGACTGATCAACTTAGAAGAAAAAATATACTATATTAGTTGGAGCACAACTTTCACGTATACAATACCCTTGGTAGAAATTCAAAACAAACCCATTAATAAGCTCATGTTCGGTTGTTGAGGAACATTTTTCATTCGGATTCAACAGTGAGGCTGAGTCGACTTGTAGTTGTCAATGTTTGTTCAAGTAGTGTGTTGCATGCCGATTTCGTGAGGTAAGTTTATATATGGCCAAATACTCATTTTCGTCCTCAAACTTGTCATTTTTTTACAATTGTTTTGCTGAACTCTCTCTCTCTCTCTTCAATTTAACCCTAATTTAACAGATTTAGGACAATATCATCCTCAGATCTAATGTCATAAGTAACATGACAGCACATGATAAATGGATACGTTAAATCTAACTAAGAATACTCATTTTTGCCCTAAAACTTGTCTTTTTTTTTTGACAAATATGCATTTGAACTTTCATTTTTTTAAAAAAATTTAACTTAAATATTCAATAAAGACTTAAGAGATCCATGTATCACATAATTGACAGTGTTAGACCTAAGGGTGACATTGTCCCCAATACATCAAATTCGGGATTAAATTGAAAAAAAAAAGTTTATCGGTGCCCAAAGTTAAAAAATCACAAGTTTGAGGACATCTATTTATATAACTTGTTTATGTCATTCCAAACGCCCCCTCACTCAAGCTTATTAATTCGTAGAAGCGATGAGAGTTATCAATGTATTTGGGGAAATCGATCGATATCACTTTCTAAGGTTTTGCTTAATCCGAAGTGGTTGATGTTTTGCTAACTTATTTTAGTTACAACAAGGTTAACAAGGACTGCAACGCTTTGAATGGGAAAAACTCTGGCCCATTTCTATTTGGCATTCTTAAAATGATAATAATACCAATAAATCGTTCTTAGAATGACATGCGCATTAATTGTCCCTTTTTGTTCATTACTGCTTGCCTTTCTAACAAATTAATTAAAGGACGAAGTGAAGAAGACAAGAGAAAGCAGAGGCGGGCGACTGAAGAGAGCTTGCGGTAATGGATGACAGGCCAAAACTCACGAAAACGACCCATGCGGGGGAACCAAAACTAATTATGAAAAAAGGCAAAGCAACCCAAAATAATGAAACAGTATATACATACAGATCCAGTAACCAGTATGGTGTTTGAATTTCCAACGGGGCCTTGGGAACAAAATGAATGTTGCCATCATCGTAATGTGACAGAGACGCCATGGAATTCACAATCTATGATCGACGTTAAAAAGAGATTTTCCAGAACTATTAAAGCTATCCATAGAGCTTTTCTTTATTCTTTTGAGCCTTTCGCCCTGGCAAAGAGAGTGTGTGTTAGCTAGGGGGCCTAAGACGAAGAAAAAGGAGAGGGATGCATGATGATGAGATTGATTCAGATCCCATATTTAATATGACCACTCATGTAACTAAGTGGATGGAGTAGTAATTTGATGGAAAAAGCAAAGTGGGGGCTGTAGGAGTTGTCAAGATCGAGCTTGGTGTTTGATGGGTTTATGCCCAAAAAAATTATAAGATTCCCCTATTTTACCTTGAACTAAAAACAAGACTCTCCCAACATACAGGGCAATAATTCATCCACTTTCGGAGATACTCTCCAGCTGGAACTATAAAGTTTTCTTCTCTAATGGGGTCCCTTTGAAGATCCATTCGCATTGGAGCAATACCGTAGATCATATGATTAACCAATTTTCACCGTCAACCACAAAATTCTTCGACTACTATTGTAGTATGATGATGAACAGCCAGCTAGCTACATAGAATATCTCTCGCCGAGTAATCCAATCCCTTTGTTTGCAGATATTGAAAAGCACCCAATCACTTATCTCTCTTTTTATTTTATCTTTTTTCCTTCGGCCCCTTTTCATCCTCTTTCGTTTTCACGGTCAATCAAGGACAAACATTATTCATTAATGACTACCAAATCACAATAATAAAGATAAAACTTGGCCATGATTATTTTGATAATATGTACAAAAGTATTCGTATATGTTGAAGATAAGGTGGCCGACTAATCAAGTTGGAAAGCAAAGCATATTGGCCGAATATACATACATAAAAGCAATGCAATGTATGTATCTGATGATTCAATGCGCAAAGTCAAAAAGGTACAACATGAATATGCTCTCTTTCCCGTTCATATATCTCACTTTAATTTCCCGAACTTTTTGCTGTATGTATTGTCGAAGAAGACTTTACTGCCGAGCTGAAAAGGCAGGAGAAACAAGTTGTGGTAGAGCAGCCATACTGGGGGACCTCTGCTGATGATCTATTTCACAGGTAGAAGGAACTACTTGAGTCTCTGCTTTCAAGAGGCCCATTTTGAGTTTTCTTTCTCAAACAATTCTACACGTACATGATCATGCGGCGAGGCGTGAGGTTTTCAGACCGTGCAGATGGAAAATATCTTGATTGCGGGTTGTTGTATGTCACAAAAAATTGGCAACATATATATATATGCACATTGCTCCCCACATAATGTGGTCGTGGATCCCTCTAATATCCAATGTTGAGCTTTGGTTACTTCCAAAAATTAAGGTTGACTCCCATCACCTCGTGCAAGTAGCTAGTTTTCCTCTAGTTGCTAGGGTGCTTTCTTTCTTTCTTTTTTTTGTTTGGTTTAAAAAAAAGGTATATCTATAGACTCATCGATTAGCGACTAATCTCTTCTGGATATGGAGCTTGAATGATTAGTCCTCCCAAAAAGTGCTGCCTAGGTGTTTTTCAATATTGTATTAACTATATTTTTTTTTTACATAAAATTTGAATAATATAAGAGCTCTTCGACCTAGGGAAATATATTGATGATATAATAAGAATATATATATATATATATATATATAGAGAGAGAGAGAGAGAGAGAGAGATTAGTTAGGACTGTTTAGTTACTAGTGCGGTAGGTTATATTCCCCTTTCTTCCCCTTTTCACCTTCGAATATTCACCAAAATATGGACCCCCCCCGGGACTCCACCCCATCCGATTATCCATGGGGCATCTTATTGTTCATTTATATAAGCCCGTATTTAATTTCTTAATAAAGATATACGCAAATCAGTTATAAAATAGTTGATTTTATATTTTTAAAGATAAGTTGACTTAATCATTTATAATTCATGTGTATAGTCTTTAGTAATCTAAAATTAAAATTAAAAAAAAAAGAGAGTAGCACCCATATGATTCATTTGGTTAAGCACATAATCTACATAAGACTCGACTCTTAATTACTTCATCATCACCTTTGCTCTTTCATATTACAATATATATAAAGGTAACAAGTTGTACCAAAAATATATAAAGGTTATCATATTCCTTTTTTCCCCTTATATAAAAACCAATTATTTGCACCAAAAAAACAAACCAATTATAATTAATCCTGTTTAATTAGTCTCTTTGAATGCAGCTAATAATAAGCTTTGTCAAAGATATTTTACTTGCCGACGAGAGGAATGAACGAGTTATGTTACAGTCAAAATCGCATCCGAGAGGGAATAAAATCCAAAGGAAGAAGTAGGCTAAGAGATTGATGATGTGATCATCGATATTAATTGGATAATGTGCATGCATGCCGAAATAATGGAACGAGTGAATGTTCCACGTAGCCACTAACTCTAGTCTTCCCTTGTAGCCATTTAAATATTTAATATAATTAAAAAAAATAAATAAAATATTCTTGTGTTTTATAAAAACAATATTCCAATCATCCTTAAAATTCATTTCCAAAACCCCGTTAGGTTCGTACCATCCTGCGGGCTCAATTATCAAAAGGCCCATAGTACCATTTACGGGCAACAATATTATGCCAATGTACCAATTAATTAGTTAAATACCTTCAAAATCAATGGATTTCTCTTATCTTCCCTTCTAATAATACTATTATCATTATTATTTATTTTAATTAGAAATCCCACTCACCTACATGCATATATATATATATATATATTATTCAGAGGAATTTAATTTTTGAAGTTTTTTATTTGATATGAGAAATGTTCACTGAAATTTCTATCTTCTTTTACCTCATTATTACCTGCCCTTGGTGTGCACCTGATCACATATACCTGGCTACTGCAAGAGACTACATAATATATATATATATATATATATATACACTATCAGCTAGAGAAAAAAACAAATTAAGAAACATTTGGGGCTATTTAATTGATAAATTGTTAAAAATTTTCAAACCGTTAAAAATGAAAATTTTTAACACTTTTAGATTTTTAACATATTTAATAACTTTTGCTAGCCATTACTTAAAAGATTTTTTCAACAAAAAAGTGTTAAATTTAAAAAAATAGATGGAGACCTACTTATCATTGAATGGTAAAAAAATTAATGGTTTTAATTTAAAAAAATTTTCTTTTATACTAAATTACCTTTATTTTAGACACTAATGAGTTTTAAAAATCTTTAACATTTATGATTTTCAAACAATATATTTATATTCAACATTTATTTATCAAACAATTTTTATTTACAAATTTAGTACTTATCAAATTCAATACTTAATTTTTTAGTATTTATTTGTCAGCACTTAATTTTTTTAGTTTATCAATTAGTATTTCTTTTGTCCATGGGGAAGTTTTACTTGTCTTAACAATCAAACTTCGACGTCCCACTCTAAATTAATTATGGTTTAGAAGAGGATAAAATTTTTCATTTTATAGGTCAAACTTTATATATACACATTAAAAGTTTAAAACATAAGATAACAAATCATAGGGAAATTAGCTTTTAGATAATGGACATATTCTAAAATAATAAAACCTATCTAAACATGCAATCAACGTACAAATCTACCATCTACCATTCTAATTAAAACAAGACCTCTATATGCGGTCGTCATATGTTCATTATTTGATTGTACAATGAAGTCAGAAAGCTAATCAAACCTTTACGACTTTTATGGAAGATCGATCAGTCACGCATCATAAGCTTCTATAAAATATTGATAACATAGAATGAAAGTGTTGTAACTGAGAAAACTTTAGTGCTTAACAGTATCTAATATGCGATCGTGCGTTGCATCAAAACGTACCTTTGATCCTTGGAAGAGTGAGTCATTGACAAACCCAAGAATCAAGCAAAGATTTCCTTGTCATTTGGATATTACATAAGTCAAATCAATGTCAACCAACGTGTCGATACAAGATAGCTCGAGCAATTCAATATCGACACATGAGAATTTCCCCCTATCCTAGTACATTCTACATTGTTCTGTCTTGTATCATTGTTAACGTTGAAAAGATAGCTCCATACCCAAAATTACAACGGACATAAGCTTAAAGGTTTTCGCTAGTGAATTTTGCTCTTATAGTAATTTAAAGTTTCCTCCAGTTGTTTAGCATTTCAATCCTGGAGAGACCGATCAAAGATTATGTGTGTCTTCTCTTTTCTAAAAGGAAAAGATGAAAAAATTATTATAAATTAGAATATGAAAGAAATTGTTTACGTACGCGATTTTGCTCAAAATGTTCTGCAAATGGTATGGACATTCCTACATATATTGAATAGGGCTTTAGCAGAGAGCTAGCCAGCTTGCTGGTCGGTCACCGTGGAAGGAGCGAACAGCAAGCAATGGCAATAAAGGCCAATGCCACCACTTTCCATCATGTCTTTTAATCTTTGAGATCGATTTCTTCCTAGGAACCACTTCGGAATACTCGAACATCTTAATATCAGTATAATCAGGTTTGGTCGACCCTGAACATACATAAAAGGCAATAAGTATATATATCAATCCCTTGTTAGAAAATTTAAGAAACAGAAATTGAAACAGAAAGCTTTGAGGCGTAAGACTTTCTTGAATACAATATTGCTTGACTTATTTAAGTAATTTGTATCAGAATATAACAAAACCTCTTGAGAATAATACTCAATGAAAGTAGAGTTGTTAATTGATTATAACAGGTAATCTATTCTATTTATAATAATTGAAGAGGCATCAGTTATTGAACATTACTGTTCAATCAAATCCTTAATTGAATAGACATGTGTTTTAAAAATAAAACTGTAAAATGATTTTCAGAGGTTTTCTTGTAAGTTAGAAAAATTAATAAGACTTAGAAAAATTCTAAGTCATTTTCTAACAAGCCCAAGCCCAAGTGCCCCAAGTGTCTTATCTTTGACTATTAAATTAGTCAAAATTATATGGACTTGCATACTTCAATTTACTAAGCCCATATATCACAAGATATCCTTTTATGAACTCAAATCTTTATAAATCACTCTTCAATTCTTTCACAAATCAATGTGGGATTTTGTTCATTTATCAAACTACCCAACATCCCTCTCATAGCAACTGGCTAGTTTTAGATATTGATCATATATTTGATGACACAAGTTTACTAAAGTGATTTCTTGGTGATCAATGTATTGGGTATCGTAAAATTATTACTCTCTTTATCCCAAATGCTTATTCCTCTTTAACTTTTATAAAGTTTAAGAAAAAACAGTTAAATTAAGTAGAATTATTTTTTATATTATCCTTCATGTTTGTAAATATTTTTGGGATTTTTGTGTAATAATATGATAATAATAAAAGAAAATAAATAATAAAATTAAAAATTAAAAATTATTGATTATTTATTTATAATAAGAGATAAATAAATTAAAACTTTTCAAAAAAATAAAAGATAAGTAAATAAAAGGGGATTGAATTATTTTATTTCTTCTTCACGCATGATTTTGTGAAGGGTACTTGGAATATAGTATTTTGATGTACCTTCTGTACTACGTAGGATTTATTCATGTCTTATATAGCCAGTATTTTTTCCTGTAAACTATTTGTCGTGCCACATTTTGATAGGTCAAATGAAATTTGGGACGAAAATTTAACGGACATGTGTACAAAATGACGTTGAAACTGAAAGATCATGACTGACACGGAATCTCTACTACTACCATTTTATCTGTTGGAAAATGAATTTTGTGCCAGCTTCGTTTATATAATTTGAATTTGAAGAGAACTTATAAATTTTTTAATTTGCTTTTCATATCAATAGTTAGTAATAAGATATTGTCATATATATATATATTTATATAATTTATTATTTTTTAAAAATTCTATATTTAATGTTTTAAAAGGATATTTGACAATATCCTATTAACCACTAACATAAAAAAAGTATATAAATCTTGTCTTTTGAATTTTGTTCCACCCGGGGTAATTTATTCTTGCGCCATGATAAAATGCACGTTAATGTTGAAGCGGACGTATTTTTTAAAAGATAGAAAACCTCCTCTCACTCTTTCTCTTCTTATTAAACACTACTACTATAGTTTAAATCTATGCAAATTTTGATGAATATAGATTGGAAAATATGATGAAAAATACTGGATGGCCCCAGGCGGAACATCAAAAAGACAAAAAAGGAAAAGAAAAGATGGCGAAATGAAAATGAATGATGAGGTTTTGGAGGAAGAAACAACAGGTCGGGGCCCTTTGTTACGTTGCTCAGCTGGTTCGATCAGGCTTAGGGGTTTTGGGGGACTTTTCTCCTATTGGAAGACTCTGGAATTGGACCACCCACACCGAGACATGTGTCAATGTCCAGCTAGCTGTGATGGTGACGAGCACCACCGGGGGACATGAACATACATATATACTTGCCCCCATTGCCATGGGCCATGGCCGCCGCTTGCTTTGGCCTTTGAGCAAATTAGTGTGAGATTTCGGCGAAACCAAAAAACAAAGTTTGCGGTCCAAATACTCTTAAGACTTGAGACCTCCACGTTGGCCAACAAACAGTTTTCTTCTCTGGGTGAGGTTTTTTGTCCTTCACACCGACAACCAGTGGGCCCTGGAGAATCGGTAAGAGAGTGTAGAGGGACTTGGGGACCCTCCAATTCCAGATTGGGAGGATTTTGGGGCTCCCTCTCTGATCAGTCAGAGATCCTAAGAATTCACATTCGACATCCCTCTGTCCCGTGCGCCCCCTTGTTGAGCTGGATGCCACTCTCGCGCTTTTCTTTCGCCAGTAAAAATCTATACTTTGGGGAGAGTTTTCGTAATCCAAACTGTAAGTCTCTAATTACGTTTCAGAGTTTCATTAGTTTGTGTCCGAAACTAACATCCTTAAGAGCTAAACTTAAGATTATTTCAGTCGAGATGAATGAAGTTCATAAATCCAACTAATTTTTCTGGGTACGTACTCGTACCTTTATTCAACAAGATCTTAACCTTGTTGGCACCCTGTCTCCTAGATTAATATAACTTCTCTTTTCTTTTCCATGTCGAGTGGATTTCTCTGGGCCAATACGTGCTTGAATTTCAATTTGAGCTCAAAATCTGACATTTATTGCCAGCGTACACACATCAACATCATCGTCATCCTATCCGAAACAGTCCTACAAATCCATATAAGTAGACCTGTAGTCTTATATACGTTACTTTTTCCGTTTCTTATTATTTGATTTTAATTTAATATTTTTTTATTTATCATTTTATAATTTTGATAAAATATTAATTATTTATTTTTAAATTTATTCTTCTTTAAAATTGTAAGAACCATTAAATGTAATAGTTGTATATTAAGCCAACTGATTTATAAAGAGAAGAGAAAATGAAATAGACTTAAAAATAAATTTAAAAAGTGAAATAAAATTTGTATAAAATTTTATTACTCAACTAACTTTCTTAATCGAAGATATTCGGTCATTGGGATCAGATAATAAAAAACAGAGGAAGTATGTCAGATATGCATATAGCCTATGGAATTCATGGTACTCATAATCCAAAGGGGATAATGTCCGCTCTCTATATAAACATCATGCACAAAATATCATTTTTACTTTTATTTGTTGAGAAGGTTTAATCTTTCATACTGTCAATTTGAAATAAATTAATCTTAGATCAATAAACTCAAAAATATCATTGGTTAAATAAAAAAATAATTATTATTATTTAAAATCATATAAATCTCCATCCCTTGAAGCCATATTATTTTCCCATTGATTTGATTTGTATTCTCGAAGGTAGAGTGAAAGTTAACGGGCCGATCATGTATATATCTTTCACAATCAATGGCATGGTTTCCAACTTCGTTTTATGTCTAGTACTAGTACAATGAAGAAACCAGAAAACAGGGTTTCTTGCAATCAATTGGGTTACTGTTAAATTTTATTGATTTTATTTATTACTCCTAGAAGATTGGGCTTATTTGGGGTTTTCTCTCAAGTCAACGAGAAATTATTAGATAGGTCGGGTCTACCACGTCATCCGTAGACCCAACCAATAAAATTGTGACAATTCAAAAATTATGATATAATTACTAAAACCCTATCATAATTATAGCATAAATTTAAAAACTTACCATTTAAATTCTCCTTCTTTGTAAAGTGGGGTTAAACCTTTATCAAATTAGTACCTTAATTTTGGAAAACTTTTTGAGTTGTCACTATTTTATTAGTCTGGTCTATGGATGACGTGATAGACCCGACCTACCTAATAATTTCTCCAAGTCAACAGTGAATATTTTCACAAATTACAACCCAGCAACCAAAACTAGAGTATTATTACACGGGCAGCTATGTTTGAGCCAGATGTTTTATCAGAATGGCTCATATCTGCTCTGGTTTTGACCGGATGTAGTCTTGAGAAATTAGCCAATGGGCCATTGACAGTTGTGGAGGAAACCCAAATTTCCTTATCCATGAAAATACCAAATTACCATTTTAGGGTTATGTGCTAGGCCACCATTGGTTGTAGTCCCACACCTCCACAAGTTGGTTGTAGGCAATCATAACAGGAAAGTTTTTGAAGATCTAATTTTTGTTCCTCCCATTATTTTTTCTGGACCACAGTCATTAAGTTTACATTTGGGAGGCTGAGGTGTAAAATTTCAAAACCAACAAAAAATAATACTAATAATTTTGATTCATGAACACAAATGAGGTAACATAGTTTGAGAAATCTGTAAAACGGGATGTAGCAAAGGATCGATTACAAGACAAGGACATATATGGATAGGTTTGAATTGGAAAGATTAGCAGCTAAATACCTGGTGAAAATTGCCTGTATAATAACGTCCAATTATTTTGTTTGGATTTGTATGAATCTTACCAAAATATATGACAAAATCTTTAACGACGTACGTCCCAAACTTGTTGTCTCTATCCTTCTTCGAGTTTCTATATAAAGTCCCACATTAGTTCTCTCCTTACATCAAGTGACTCCAATCACCACACCATAATCTTGTGTTCTATACTAGAAGTCATCGGGTTTAACGTATTAGCAGTGCTCCCAAGGAGAGAAAATGACTGGAATTCTTGCATATGCTACGATATTTTTTATAACTTTAGTTTTATATAGATTCTTGAGAAAGGAAATTAAGAACAAATCCCATGGAAGAGCCAAAAATGAGCTTCCTCCAGGATCAATGGGATGGCCTTATATAGGAGAAACTCTCCAACTCTATTCTGAAGACCCCAGTGTGTTTTTTGCAGCCAAACAGAAAAGGTTTTGAAACACTTTCCCTTCGTTTTGCTGCTGTCTGTCTGGCTTTCAGAATGTGTTGTGCTTTTTAGTTCTTTTTCTTTTTGTGCTATTTTTAAAACGTGGTGATATTTATGATTCAGATATGGAGAGATTTTCAAAACACATATTCTAGGCTGTCCTAGTGTCATGCTGGCTAGCCCTGAGGCTGCTCGTTTTGTGTTGGTAACTCAAGCTCACTTGTTCAAGCCCACGTACCCCAAAAGCAAGGAGCGTCTGGTCGGTCCAGCTGCGCTATTTTTTCACCAAGGAGACTACCATACTCGTCTTCGGAAGCTGGTTCAATCCTCATTGTCTATTGAGGCTATTCGGAACTTGGTGCCAGATATCGATGCCCTAGCAGCCTCTGCGTTGGATTCTTGGGATGGAGGCCATGTTATTAACACTTTTCATGAAATGAAAAAGGTCAGTTTGGGTTTAATCATTATTGTCATGAAAACAAAATGATTGGGCAAATATTTTATAATAATCTTTTTCAAGTCGCGAGAGTGAGACTCATGACATAAGTTTTTATTCTGTTATCATGAATAAAGTATTTGAAAAGTTTTGTTTATATTTGTCTTTGGATCTCCTGACTTTAAAGTATGCCTGCGAATGACTGCAGTTTTCTTTCGAAGTTGGCATACTGTTAATTTTTGGTCGTTTGGAGGCTGGGTATAGGGAGGAGCTTAAGAAGAACTACTTCATAGTTGACAGAGGCTACAATTCCTTCCCTACAAACATCCCTGGAACTCCTTACCAGAAGGCATTACTGGTAAGCAACCCCTTTCTGTTTATTTTCTGACTCTTTTTTGGTCTTTTTTGAAGAAAACTTATTTGTAGTTGACTTGTCAAATTAACTGTGTTCTTGCCTGTTAAACGAATTACGTGCAGGCAAGAAAGAAGCTGAGTAATATTCTGAGTGATATCATAAGAGAAAGGAGGGAGAAGAGGTTGCAGGAAAAGGATCTCTTGGGATGTCTACTGAATTCCAAGGATGAAAAAGGAGAAGTCCTAACTGATGATCAGATCGCGGACAACATCATTGGAACTCTTTTCGCTGCTCAGGACACCACAGCCAGCGTCATGACATGGATTGTCAAGTACCTCCATGACAATCCGAAACTTCTAGAGGCAGTTAAGGTAAGGCATGGGCACAAGCCAAATCATTTATGCTTTGGTTCTAGATTACTCTCTCAGTCTCTCTCTCTTTCTCATATTTATTGATTGTCTTTGTCATTGAAATTTTATGTGTCCAGGCCAAATACAGCAAATCTTACCATTTAACTAATTGATGAGGCTGTCTTTGTAGGCTGAACAGAAGGCAATTAAAAGATTGAATGAAGAAGGAGAGCAGCCGCTGAGTTGGTCACAGACAAGAAACATGCCACTTACTTACAAGGTGAGAGAAACATCTAAAACAGTGACTTTCTTTTAAAGGCTCTAATCACAGTGAGTTAATTTGTTCTTTCCTTGAATTGCTGATTTGGATCTTTTGGCCACCTTCCATTCCTGGCTAACTGCGGGAAACGTTTTGAACTTGATCAGGTTATATTAGAGACATTAAGAATGGCAAGCATCATATCCTTCACTTTTAGAGAAGCGGTTGCTGATGTGGAATACAAAGGTGAGAATATATTACTCTGCTTAGCAAAGATGACACAGGGAGGGATTTATTTAGGAATAGACAACATTGTCACTAAAGAAAGTTCACTTGGGGTGACTATGGAATTAATCAGAGCAATCCATTCTTTGACTGAGCATTCTAATCTTTCATATAAAATGGCCATATAAGACAGTCACTGACTCTAAAATTGGTAACAGGTTACCTCATTCCGAAAGGTTGGAAAGTGATGCCTCTGTTCAGAAACATTCATCAAAATCCTGAATTTTTCACTGATCCCCAGAAATTTGATCCTTCAAGGTTTGAGGTATGAATATGATAAGATTTTTCCATACAACCAATGTGTCAGTAAAATGATTTTCCCCTGTTTCATTCATGATTTTGGCATAAACTTTTATGGCTCATGAGGAAAGGCATTTCTCTGGTTGTTGACATGTGATGAGTTATTCTCACTGTTTTTGTAGGTTGCACCCAAACCCAATACTTTCATGCCATTTGGAAGTGGAGTGCATGCCTGTCCTGGAAATGAGCTTGCAAAGTTGGAGATGCTTATAGTGACCCACCATTTAGTTTCCAAGTTCAGGTATTGTCTGAAAATCGCAGTGCCAACAATAAGAAATGCTCCTCTCATACAAACAGCACACTGGCTTAACAGTAACTTGGACCATATTGTCTTACTGGTCCCCTTCAATGTGATTTCCTTCCTTGTTACTACAAAACAACAATCTTAATCAATTTAGAATGGAATGTTCCACTCTCAACATGTTCTAGACAACGCTCAAACTGAGATTATTGTTCATGTGACACGCGGTATTAATTAGGCTACTAAATTTGTACAAATAATGCAAAGAGACAGAAATAAGGAAATTACAGATTTTGGGGAAGAAAGAGGACTTGTTTCTATACATATAACTGCTGAGAATAACATTTTGCTGGGTTTTGCAGGTGGGAAGTGATAGGATCCAAAAGCGGGATTCAGTATGGCCCATTTCCAGTCCCTCTGCAAGGACTCCCCACCAGATTTTGGAAAGAATCTACATGTTAGGAGGCAACATGGATGTCGGATTATAATAATAGTGTGATGCGATGCTCCAGTGAAAAAAATTAACCGGGAAGTTTTCGTCTTTACCATCCAAATTATGGCCTATCCCCTTCCAAACTCTTATGGGGATAGTAAGTTGTTTCCCATCCACATCAGTTTTAGTTCAATCTCATTGTCATTCAAAGGCAAAGCTTCTTATATTTTTTACTTTTAGCGGGAAATTTGTAACTCCACCTTTGATATCTATGATAATTGAAGATTTCCATTAGCAAACAAGTGCTATTCCATTCCACAGTCCCACATTTATCTGCAAATCATTGTCAGAAAGGATTACCATCATGTTTTAGCTTTCATTACTTGCCGTTTTCTGTATATCTTGGCCACTTATGGCATACCCTTGGAGCTCTAGGTCAGAGGCTGCAAGGGAGCCACATGTCAAACTACGACTAGCTAAGTTGGGAGGGACGATGCCTCCGGAAGGCGAATACTCTCCGAAGGACACCAAGTTGGTTGACCACAATTTGTGCTGTCTTCCCTCATGGACCCTACTAATTAATTAGATGTGGCTACCAGAGCTTGATAGCCTTGAAGCCATTGTTATTTCAGTCCACTCCAGCAGGTCTGGCCATGATATTTTGAAGGATCCTGTGCTGGTCCAGAATGGAGGAACTTCCAGCAAACACATTTACCTCACCATGCTTAGTCAATTGACTTCATAAGGCTTGCTTGATTGGTATCTTTTCTTGTCATCATTCAAATCTGTCATAAGAAGGTCAAGAAAAGTTATCCCCCGAGCATTTAATATATTGATTAAATCCTACTTAACTACTGTCATAGGGTAATCTTTCTTTAATATATGACATTGAACCATATAATGCAGTGGTCAGATGAGTGGCCTGGGCTTTGTCTGTACCATGTTTTTCTTTCGTTTGAATCATTTTATTCTCTGATAATTCAATTCTAGATAAATGATTATCTGGTTTGATTGATTTTGTATGTAAGCCATATCTAAGGACTTTATCTTTAGCAGATTGATGTTAACATGATTACTCAGAGAGAGCTGAAAATGAACCAGAAAACCAAGCCATGGATCCTTTAGCAAAACAATGGGAACGGCATTTTCACTTTTTAAGTACACACCAGAAATAATCAATAGTATAATACGTTCGATAATAGTTAATTTTGTATCAACCAGTCCAAGTATCTCATCATCATTTTACTGCAAAAGCGAAAGTTTGAAAGTATAACCACCTTTGCTCAAACATCTTGAGTAGGGGATGTATATTTCAGAATGGCTTCATCAATTCTCTCCTTGTCTCTGGTTGGAAATGCTTCCAAGAGAACTCCATTTTTGTAAAAGTGGAAGAGAGGCACTGCCTGCAACATTCAGATTCATCTTTATTTTCTGAATGACGCCATCATCCAGGAGGAAAGAAAGATCACTATATATTGCTTTAACTGCTGTTGAATGAACATATACAAAAGAAAAGCATGCTTTCAAGATTTGCATCCACAAATACTATCCTGATTTTTGAATTAAGAAGCAGCATGGACCAGAAAAAGGAGGTGTGCCCCCCAAAGAAATTGATGAAAAAGTTTCCCTTTCATAATGATTTTCTTTCTTTCCAACTTGATTTGGAATAGACATTCGGGATGAGTCAAAACCCTTTCTCCACAAAAATTTTAGATTTCTACTCAGTTTCAGCCTTGGACAAAAGGAGGGGGGAAAAAGGGAAAAAAAAAAAAGAGAAGAAAGATAATGTTTAGCTATGCTACTGCTAGCATCAACTCCACACATGTTATCAGATGATAAAATCATCTAAAAGTAAAGCCGGTAAGCAAATTTTCATGATGCTCAGATTTCCATCAAAAAGTTGACCTATCCTGAGAAAATAAATAAGTGAACCATAAAACTAAACATATCTGATCCTTGATTTTCATACCAAATAACTGATACTTCAACATTTTTGCAAAATACTCTCAAAGGAATGAATAAAAGCTACAACAGAGATTACCCTGATTCTAAGTCTTTCAGCAACTTCAGATTGTTCATCATACTCATCAAGTACCTGTGGCAAAAAATATATAATGAGAGTTCATGTTCTCTTCATTTTTGCATAGTTTGCAATCAACACATTTTAGCTTGTGAGAGATACTCACATTATGTTTCAAGAAAATTACTGCAGCTTCTTCATCACCAGAACCCTTGCATAATTTTGAGAACCCCTGCTCTATGTACTTGCAGCTCCCACAGGAAGTTCGATAGAAATCTACCACAACTAAAGAATTGGTTTCTTTGGCCTTTTCAAGGATTTTCAAGAATTCTTCATCGGTCTTAAACTCTTTAACACAGTCCACAGGGCAGAGATCATCATCTTCATCAGATAATTCCCCTTGGTTGTCAGCAGCCACACTTTTGATACATCCAGGTTGAAATGTGTGGCTCATTTCCAAAGTGTCCAAGCCCGCGGTTACAGTCATAGATGGCATTTTGGCACTCATAAGACAAGAACTAACATGACTTCGATTTATTTTATGTAAGCTAGGCAGAGTGCAGGGAACTCTATAATTGAGTTGTCCATCAAGATTTTTTCTGAAAATGAAAGAGGCCTTACTGTACAGAATACTCTGCTTTTGCATGACAGCATACAGCAAAGAGGAGACCCCCTCACAATAGAAATTATAAAAAAGACCCACTCAAGGATTTATGAATTTACAGGACAAAGTTGAGATACGTGGATCAATATGTCACCGGAAATGGCACTTTTCTTTCAAGAACCCCTTATTCCTTATCTGGTTCCAACAGCTGATGAGAAATAATCATCACTATTTCACTATATCAAACAAACACATATGGAAAACATCAGAATTTTCCCCCATTAGAAAAATTATGCCCTATAATCCAGGGATTCATGATTAGCTACATATTCCATCCATAAGTCTGAAACTGAAAGATAAATATCAAGCAAAAGAAAGGGTGATAAATAAAAAGTACTTGGAAGATATGATGTAGGATATTTTGCTAAACTCAAGATTCATACTCCGAACTCCCAAGTTACCAGAAGTGGGAAAATATGGATCATATAAATTGTACAAATAACAGTTTTTTCCTAGTCTCCCCCAAATACTATACAATCTTCAAGAACGAGCCTATTTTCCTTTTCAGGTAAAGCAAGAAGATTATTATGTTCCATAGAAAGAAGTAAACACTCCAGCTGTCCAGCAATTTGAAGATCAGAATCTCTCTTGCGACCCCTATTTCCTGATCTTCCTTATTGTTTGTTTGTTTTACCATTTGTTGGCCGCTTCCTCCATGAAACATACTTAACAGACTTATCCATCCAATGCAAACAAGTGAACATATGGAGTAACAATTTATAGTTCATCGAATGGTGATCAGTCATCGGCTAAAACTGAACGAACAAGGACACAGGTTTCAACAACGACAAAGAATAAAAGGTACGAACCTTGGTATTTAAAGCTACAAGAAACTGTTTTTCATATTCCATGCATATGTTGAAGAATTTGGAAGAAATGTTCAGCAAAGCAGCTTACCGTTCCGGCAGTTAAGAGAAGTGACTTGGCTTGGGGATAACTGAAGAAGCTTCGAATGAGAAACGGACACGCCACTACCCAATCCGCTTTTCACATCCCACACTCTATCCAAATAGGATATATTATATATCCCATCCCATTAAACTGTTCATTGAGGCCACATTTTAGCCTTATTTGTCTAAGGGAAATGGCTATGGCCATATTCCTTTTCCCTTTTAAATAAATACTAATGCCCATGTAACTAATCACCAATAGTCACTTATATCAACTCAAGACCAAGTTTAGGAAGCTAATTAAGTAGTAATTTAGTGATTAAATCTTCATTACCAATAGCAAGATGAAGTTTCTGTTTCCTGTATGTAATAAATGAATACACATAATTGATTATGAAATTCTTTAAATTTGGTATTAAGTTTTAAGTTAACTTGATTTAACTGTCATATATATATTTCAAAACCTTACAATACGATTTTCTTCATTCTGATTATTTACTTATGGTGAAACCCCAAGAAAAACGTCTAGTTACAAGCAAGATGAAGGGTTATCAAGAAAATTGTTTTGTTTTTTTTTTTTTTGTGGAAAAACGGGGCCGAAGCCCATTTAAAGAGAAATTACACGAGGGTGGGTAACCCCCATTGCATCAGCTAGCAGACAGCTTTCGAGATCATTGGGGGGTTGGGTGAGCAAGATGAGTCCCCTTGGCTGAGAGCAGCTCCACTTTGCAATCCAATCTGCCGCCATGTTCCTTTCTCTTGGAATATATTTGAGTGACCATCTCCAGTTTTCATCCAGCTTTTCCCTGATGGCATGGGCAAGGGGAAATAAAGGGTGAGTCTGGCTAACACCTTTTTCTACTACAAGGACCGAGTTTTTTGAATCAGACTCTATCTCAACATAATTTAAGTTGAGTTGTCTAGCATACTTGATGCCCTGATAAAGTCCCCATAATTCAGCTAGGTCAATGGAGCAGTCCCTATATAGAAACTGAAACCACCCATCCAGTTTCCCCCTGCATCCCAGAAAATACCCCCTGCAGCTGCTCTCCGTTTCTCCTGGTCCAACTTCCATCCGTGTTGAGCTTTATCCAGTTCGGCTTCGGTTTTTCCCAAGCCAGTTCGACTGTAGCCCTCTTAGTACTCAAGCAGTTCTCTCCCCATGCCTCATGCCATTCTTTTATAACTTGGCCAATGATCTCCAATTTTTTAGGGGTTGGTGGCTCATTTCCATCAAAAATCCATCTATTCCTCCATTTCCATAGAAGCCAACACACATTAGCAAACAGAGAAGGCCAGTTCCATTCGCCCATCGACACTCCTTTGCACTGGGAAATATTAAATCTGAACCATTCACTAAGGGGAAGATTCCAATTAGCTTCCACTTTCTTCTCCAAAATGAGAACCTCCTATATTTTCTTTGTATCGCTACAATCCCTAAGGACGTGTAGCACAGATTCATTCAGGTCGTGGCACTTAGTACAACTGGCACTCTCACTCAAGTTCCTCAACTTCCTATTCTCATTGACAAGGATTCTATTCTGCGCTGCCAGCCAAATAAAAACCTGAATTTTTGGCTGAATCTCCAGCTTCCAAATCACCTCTGTCCATGCATTGGACTTAGACATGGTTTTTGTTATGCACTGATAGGCTGATTTGGTAGAAAAAGATCCTATAGGGGCTCTACTCCAAATAAGTTTATCTGGCCAGTTAGGTATGAGGTTGACTAGGAGGCATTTGGCTTTATCCACTATGTCTTTCGGTATGTATTCTTCCAGCTTCTCTATCATCCATCCATCTTCGTTAATGAATTCTTTAACTAACATTTCAGCCATTTCTTTATTGCAGGCAACATGGAGCAGTTCCGCTAGTGGTTTGTCTCCATCCAACCATTTATTGAACCAAAAGCTAACTTGGGACCCATCTCCCACTCTCCACTTTAGTCCTCTTTCAAGGGCCGAAAAGGCTTCATTGATGCTCTTCCAGGTATGAGATTTTCTCCTGCATGTGATCTCACTTGCATTCCCAGCTCTACTCAAGTATTTTGCATTCAGGATATTTTTCCACATCGTTTCCCCTTCTGTCAGTAATCACCATCCCATCTTGGCAAGCAGTACTAGGTTAATTTCTTTGGTTTTTTTCAGTCCCATCCCCCCCTCTTGTTTTGGAAGGCAAACCGTTTCCCAGTTCATAAGATGGACTCTTCTCTTTTGGCTAGTACTTCCCCATAGGAACCCTCTATTCAACTTGTCAATTTCCTCACATACACTGATAGGAATTTTGGAGGTCTGCATTGTATATATGGGGATGGGTGCCGAGGCCGACTGAATGAGTGTAGCTCTGCCAGCCAAGGACAGTTGATTGATCTTCCAACTGGCAAGCCTTGCTTGTACTTTTTCCACGAGGCTCCAGTAGGTTTTCTTTGTTACTCTATCATGTAAGAGGGGTACACCCAGATATTTTCCCAGGTTATCGGTCCGGGGGATTCCACTCAATCTTGTGATGCATGAAGCAGTTTTTCTAGCAGTGTTACTAGTGATGAAGATTTTAGATTTAGCAAAGCTAACAGTTTGGTCTGACCACTTGCTAAATTGTTCCAAAGTTTCCTTAACAGTTTCAACTTGGCTTGCAGATGCTTGAGAGAACAAGACCAAATCATCCGCAAAAAAGATATGAGAAACTCCAGGTCCACCTCGAGAAGCACTCACTGTTTTCCATTGCTTGTTGGCAACCTTCTCTTGAATGAGATGGGACAGTTTTTCCATCCCAAGCACAAATAGATAGGGAGAGAGGGGGTCACCCTGCCTCAGTCCTCTAGATGGTTTAAACTGATCTGTTTTTTCTCCATTCCATAAAACTTGAAACGACGATGTTGAGATGCACTCCATGATGAGATTAAGAAGCCATCATCCCACTCCGATTTCAATTAAGACTTCTTTCAAGAATTGCCAGCTCATTTTGTCATAAGCCTTTTCTAAGTCGATCTTCCAAATGACTGCTCCAGTTTTCCCTTTCCTCTTCCTCAATGAATGAATCATCTCCTGGACTATCACAATGTTATCTACAATCTGTCTTCCTGGGACGAAACTACTCTGTGTTGGTGACACTAGAGAAGGTAGTAATGGTTTTAAACGATTGACAATGATCTTAGTTATGACTTTGTAAATGACATTACACAGACTGATTGGTCGTAGCTGGTTCATGGTAGTTGGTTGACTCACCTTTGGGATAACAGTAATAAGAGTATTATTAAGAAAATTGTTTTGTGCTTAGCCTATAGATAAGAAAACAAGAAGAAAAAGCACAAAGGCTCGGCCCAAATATGATCTTCAAGATAAAAGTCCCAGCCCACTAGACATCGTCATTGGCAGACCAGAAAGCGCTGGAGAAGGGAGAGATAAACTACCGATCGAAATCCCACGTGCACGAGCCACGTATCAGGCTGGCCCACAAATGTAATTAATTAGTTAGCATTTTTAAAGGATAATGTGTTAGCGTTCTCACAGTAAAGAAACATACAACTCATCTAAAAGTAAACCATCTGTCATCAGCCTCTGATGGATAGTGAAGTGAAACGGTTTTCCCATAGAAACAGACGTATCGGAAAATTAAAAAATAATAATAAAAATATGTTCTATTAAAATGCGTGTCATGTTCGCTCATCTCCTGATCCGGTGGCAGCGGTGTTGTGAAATAAATTCTCGTCAGCTAATCTGCCCCTGCCCTACCTACGTAATAAAAACAGTGTCGTACCGGGAAAGAAAAGAAGTTAGAAAGACCCATAAGCCAAGGCCAATTTCCGTTGCTTCTTCTGTATCTTGTTCGATTTCTCAAGTTTCGGTGTAACAATGGCGAACACTGACTTGAAATCTGATAATTTGTTTGAGATGATGAAGGTACACTTGACTACTGATGCTGGGAAAGAGCTGAAAAAGAAGATTGGCCTCGTTTACCAAATCAATATTGCCCCCAAGGTCCACTCTTTATGCTTCTTTTCCTTTTTCGTTTAAGCTTCAATATGATACGAAAGCTTGTTTTTAATTCTGGGTTTTTGCGTATGAATTGTAGAAAATTGGGTTTGATGAGGTTTCCTACATTGTTGATCTTAAGAAAGGAGAGGTTAAAAAAGGTTATCCCCTATTCTTCTCTTCTTTTCTTCTCTGTTTCTAGACTATCGTGGTTTTTTTAATTCAATCTTGTATTTTTTGCTTTGATGCTTGTTTGTGTTTGATTATGTTGCTTTGCCTCTGTACAAGATTTTGCAGCTTTGTAAATTGTATTGATGGAATAGTTTGAAGTTTGTATCTTTTGCCTATAAATGTATAATTCTGCAGAATGTTTTAGCTTGTAAAGATTGCCTTTTTATGAAAATCTGAGAACGTTGCTTGCCGGTCTCTGCTTATTAGTCCATTGCTCTTTTCCTTTGATGAAATCAGAGTGCCATCTTTTAGTCCATGGCTCATTTTCCTGTATTACAATATAAATACTGTAACCAGTTGAGATTCTTTTCTATCACTTCTCTTACCATGTCTTTTCTATAGACACCATTTAGTTTTGAACTCTCTCTATGAAATGGTGGCAGAGCGTACCCCATGCCATTATTTCAAGTGTTTCAACATTTTTGCCATGGTATGAGTTCTATTAATGCTTTGCCAGTTGTCACTGCTTTCCCTAATTAGGTCTTCATTGGCAAAGTCTACTAATTTCCCAACCAACTAGCCAGTGATGGGGTTACTAAACCCTACTAATTTTTCAACCAACTAGCCAGTGATGGGGTTACTAAACCGTCTTTAACCTGTATTGCTCTTATCATGCTCATTCTGTTTGTATGGGGTTAGTGTTTATTGCTGTGACTTGCTCTCGGAGATTCAACTATATATGATCACATCAATTCACAGATTTATACTGTAAATTTGGTCTTCTTGTTTCATTAATTAAATATTGCAATATTTCATTGTAAAGTTGTTCATTATTGTATCACTCTGAATTGAAGGTCAATATGAAGGGGGAAAGCCCGATGCCATTTTTTCCTTTAAGGATGATGATTTTATAAAGGTTGCCACTGGGAAGATGAATCCCCAGATTGCTTTTATGAGGTGGGATATCCAACTTCTATTTCTTTAGCCTTTATTATTATTATTATATATTTTTGTGGGGGGTTGGTGTTGTTGAAGGAAATGGGGGTTGCAATTTGAGGATCTGCCTAGATATGTTGACAATTAACATGTTGATATTGATGATGCAGGGGTGCAATGAAGATTAAGGGGAGTTTGAGTGCAGCTCAGAAATTCACTCCTGACATTTTCCCAAAGCCTGCAAAGATGTGAGCAGAGATGTTAATGTACTATTGTATCAGGTTCTTATGTTGCGAAAGTTAGAAAAGTGTAAACAAAAGCCATCTGTCCACCTATTTCATTAATAACACACTTTGTCATTGCTTTACATAATAGATTACCAGATAGGAGAGCTCTGAACCATGAGGATTTGGATTATAACGCTCCATAATCCTTTTTATTGGTCTATTGCCTTATGTTTCCTGCTTCAATGAAAAACTATATGCTTTGTTAGTTTCAGAATTCCCTTTGTCAAGTTCTCCATGTGATCACTGATCAGATGCTAATTTTTCTTGTCATGCTTAGTTTTAAGTTTGTGGGCATTATTATCTTTCATAAGGGGACTGCACTGGCGGTTCAATCAAGTATCAGGATCTTTGTTATAGTTCCTTTCCTTGCAGACCCTGAAATGGATTGCTTCTAAGTAAAACAAATCGGGTGATATTCTATTGCTGTTGATCATTGATCAACAATGCAAATTGTAGGACATTCAAGAATGTGGGGTTCTATTAGCCAAAATTGCTCCTTATCTAAGCTAGCATAATAACAAGTGGCAGCGAATTAGTATAAATGGTTGTGATGACAATCTGAAAGTAGTTTTCTTTGTGTATATACACGTGCATCTGTATATTGTTAATTGATGTTATTTCTAATTGGCATTCAGCTAACCTTTCGAGACAACAGAAGCTTCCCTCATTATAAGGTAACCTGTCAAAATCTTGCTTGATTTATTTACTTGATTAAGCATCGTGACTGGCACGCCATTTTTCTTCTATCTTCCCATTTTCATCTTCTTTTTTTCCTTTTTTCGTGTAAATTTTTAACATAAGCGCGTATGGCCATCGTCCCCACGCCCACAAAGGTTTACCAGTATTCTCAAGGCCTGATTCTTCCAAGTCTTTCATTAAAGCTGGAATTAAATCCCAATGCTGTCGCTCTTCATGTTTGGCATATTTGAATTTTGAACTTTTTGCGATTCTTGAAATAAGGGTCGAATAAATGTACATATATGTGAATGCCAGAATTTATACGTTATTTTTTGGGGACTAATATGTGAATGCTTAGATTAGCAAAGTGAAGACCATGACCAATTACTTTCAAAATGCTTAATTACGCTACGCACTTTGTTGCTCTTGCTCACTCCATACACGCTGTTCTGATAAGTGTGGCAGACCCGACCAAGCTTTGGACTTGTAATCTATTCTCTCAAGTCAACTGTTTTGAACCCCGCTATATAAATGTGCAGGGAAAAAGGAAAAAGGAAAATTCATTTAAAAAAAAAACAAAACGAGATTTCCAGGGAATTGGTAGAGTTGTAATTGAATCGGATGAAGGAGCTTAAAAGAACTGAGGGTAGACGAGGGAGAATTTCCTTTTCAGTCTAGTGCTGTTAACTTTTTTCTCTCTTTCGTGGTAGGCTTGACTTGTTGACCGTTCATTTATAATTATGGAATACTCATAAATTTTCTTGGTTGATTTCCATTGACTTTTTCGACCAAAGAATTTTCGCATTTGATTGCTACTATTCTCTTTGATTGGAATGCCACTAATTTAAAGATAGTGGATTTGGATTTTATTTCTTTATTTAAAAAAAGAAGGAAAGAAGAAGGTAAAATTGGAAATCATTTTTTTTAATTCTCATTTTGGTGTATGACTCTGAAAAAAGAAATTTAATTTTGCAAATCATTAGTTTCAGACTTGAAAAGAGAATATTTAATTATTTATGCATTAACAATTTCTTTTTATGGAAATTTCTGCATTAACCAATTTCGTCATTCCCCCCCGCCGCGGCCTGAAATAACTTCTCCATGAAGCATCCGTTACGTATACGTTTGCGGTCCGCAGATGAAAGCTATATAAGAGACACACGGAAGGACCTCGTTAGACACCACCCCAACTGACAAAACGCAAAATGTTCACTTCACTTTGCTTCATCGCTCTCTTCCTTTCTGTCCTTCCCTCTTTTTCATCTGCTACGTTACTGTTCCAGGTATGTCTAGGTTTTCTATTTCTTTCTCTGACAACATGCACAGACTTCTGTTTGGTTTCTTTAAACCAAAATTTTGATGTTAATTGTTACAGGGTTTCAACTGGGAATCCAGCAACAAGGCGGGCGGATGGTACAACTTTCTCAAGAACTCCGTTCCTGATATTGCCAAGGCTGGTGTTACTCATGTCTGGCTTCCCCCACCCTCCCAGTCCGTTTCCCCCCAGGGTAGTTACTCTCCGATTACATATGTTCTCATTAATCCGTCAAATTATCAATTTTTTTAAGTGTTGATTTTTACGGTAAAGCGCTTACAGGGCGTATATTTGTCTGCAATTGTCCTACCTTAGCAATCTTTGACCCTGTTGATCTGTTCATATTCTGAAGAAGCTCATTTTCTATTCAGGATATCTTCCAGGGAGGCTGTACGATCTTGATGCGTCAAAGTATGGGTCTCAGGCAGAATTGAAGTCGTTGATTGATGCGTTCCATCAAAACGGTGTCAAGTGTGTTGCTGACATAGTAATAAACCAAAGAACAGCTGAGAAGAAAGATAGCAGGGGAATATATTGCATTTTTGAAGGTGGAACTTCGGATGATCGTTTAGATTGGGGGCCATCCTTCATTTGCGGCGATGATAAGGAATATTCGGACGGGACAGGCAATCCTGATACTGGACTGCCTTACCAACCTGCTCCTGACATTGACCATCTCAATCCAAGGGTTCAAAAGGAGTTATCAGATTGGATGAATTGGCTAAAGACTGAAATTGGTTTTGATGGATGGCGATTTGATTTTGTAAGAGGCTATGCCCCAAGCATTACCAAAATCTACATGGATCAAACCTCACCGGATTTTGCTGTTGGGGAGAAATGGGATGATTTTTCCCTCGGACAAGAAGATTCAAATCGCGGAGCACTTAAGGATTGGGTTCAAGCTGCTGGTGGGGCTGTTACAGCATTTGATTTCACTACCAAAGGGGTTCTTAATGCTGCAGTGCAAGGGGAGTTATGGCGGTTGAAGGACTCGAATGGGAAACCTCCCGGAATGATTGGACTTTTACCTCAAAATGCCGTTACTTTCATCGACAATCATGACACAGGCTCCACCCAAAATAGCTGGCCATTCCCATCTGATAAAGTAATGCAGGGATATGCTTATATTCTCACCCATCCCGGGGTCCCCTCCATAGTAAGTTTTACAGTAGCGGAAGTAAAGAGCATTTTCTTTTACAGTAGCGGAAGTAAAGAGCATTTTCTTCTTAACTTGTCAATCTTAACTGGAAATTTTTCTTTCCCTGCAGTTCTATGATCACTTCTTTGACTGGGGCCTAAAAGACGAGATTAGTAAACTGGTGGCTATCAGGAATAGAAATGGGATTAGTCCCACGAGCACAGTAAATATTCTGGCTTCTGATTCTGACCTTTACATGGCATCTATTGATGATAAAATTATTATGAAGATTGGTCCAAAAAAGGATTTTGGAAACCTTGTTCCTTCTAACTATCAGCTAGCTGCCTCAGGAAACAACTATGCAGTGTGGGAGAATAAGTGACAAATTTGAAAATAAGAAAATAATTGATCATTTCGAATTCTGCCATTAAATGATGTTCAAGAAATTCTCTTTTACCTTTCATAACTATATGATGAGCTCTGTTTACTTCTCTTTTAGAAGGCTAAGCAAATTTCTTTTCACTCTAGGCAAAATGCCTCAATTTTATCTGAGTAGAATAATTTTGGTTCAAGAACAAGATACTACAACTACCATTAATCGTCATTTTCTCCTGGCAGATTGCTGGGCTATTGCTGAACATGCCAAAAATGGTCATAATATATATTCCCTTTGTCCCAAAATATATATTATTTTTAGAAAAAATTTTATCCCAAAATATTTGTCATTTTTACAAAACTAAGGTAGTATTATTATATTTTTCTAAAATTAGCATTGCCAGGTTAAAAACTCCGTATTTAATAGGTTAATTGCTCAATTTAGGATCCAAACTTTCGTGGTCTACTCAAATAAGGATCTAAACAAATAATTAGCTCAAATTAGGACCGAAACTTTTAAAATATGCTCAAATAAGGATCCAAACAAATAGTTGACTTAAATTAGGACCCAAATTTTTAAGATCTTATCAAATAAGGACCTCAAAAATTAATTATAATAAATTAAAAATTAAAAATTGTAATTTGTAATAAATTAAATCATCCTTAGATGAAAAATCAATATTTGTCATGTATGTAAGTTAATTTTGACAGAAAATTAATATCTTATATTTATTAAAAATTAAATAACCTTAATTAATAGTAGCAATTAGGCCCGCACTATCATTGCGGGTTGTTTACACAAAATAATATTGTTATTGTTAATATTATATGTCCGTTTCAAAGAAATATATATAAGTAATCATATAATATTTTATAAAAATTTATGTCTTTAAAAGGAAATGTATGTATTATATTAACTTGCATATAAATCGTTTTTTCCACCGAAATGATAATTTCTTTGTGATATAACTGCTTTAGACATAAATTATTTACATAATTAGAGTAAATTAATAATCATATACCATGTGTCTTCTTTAGAGAGTTTTATTTTGGGGTTTACGATAATATAAGTTGAATTAGATAGATTTGGAAAAAAGTAAAAAACGGGAAAAGATATTAATCGAATGGTTATTTGAGTTTTGCAAGGTTTGGAAAAATAATTTAATATATGTAAAGTGAGCAGGTAATGAGGCTAAAAAAGAGAAATAAATAGTATAATAAAATAAATATATGATAAATATAGAAATCATGATGATGATGATGATAATGATAATTAAAGTGTAGAACAAATGATAGAATGTTTTTCAAAGAAAACCAATAGTAGTATTTAAATAACATTGATCTTCAATTGATTTTTTTATATGTTTTTCTATAAATATATAAATTATTAGATTATATATTATAAAAAAATTATGAGATGTATTAGAATTTTGAAATTGGAGATGGAGAATTTTTGGATAAAAAAATAAATAAAAGTCAATTTAATCTAACTCAATTTTTTAAAAAAGAAGTATAAATGTAATAGTAAATTAGTTGTTTAGAAGAAATAAAAAAGAAAATGAGTACATGGCCTAAAGATTGTTTTGAAAATTTTATACGTTATAAGAAAATGACAAAAAAGTCTTTTAAATTGAAATCACATGAAAATCCAAAGGGTTTTTTGGGGTTTTCATATGGTATTAATTTTAATATAGTTATTTATATAAATAATAATTATACAGTAAATGTAATACATGTAACATGGTATAAAATCTTATGACTAAACTATTTTTTTAAATATAGTAGTACATGTTTATTCTAAATTTTGACAAATTGGTGGAGTTTTTTTTTTTGAAAAAATCCTACAATAATATATCTTTAAATTTTAAAACTTAACTTTAAAATTAAAATTTTTATTTGGGGTAAACTTTGTTAAAATGATTTTGTCATAATAAAAAAATTAAAATTACATAATTATTATCTTTATTGTCTTCTTAAAGAAAAGTTTTTTTACTTAACATGTGTCTTATGACACCTGCTAGCTTTTTCCTATTAAATTAATTAATATTGTTTAATTTTTAATTAATATAATGGTTTACCAAAAAAATTAATTAATATAATGATGTTATTTTTTTGCCAAAATTAATGCGTGCATGACAAGTATTGATTTTTCATCTACGGAGGACTTTATTTATCACAAATTGCTAAGTTTAAGTTTTAATTTATTACAATTATTTTTTAGATCCTTATTTGAAAAGATCTTGAAAGTTCTGATTCTAATTTAAATCAATTATTTATTTGAGTCCTTATTTGAGCAGATCTTAAAAGTTTGTGTTCTATTTTCAGTTAATTATTTGTTTGGATCCTTATTTGAGCAAATCCCGAAAGTTCGGATCCTAAATTGAGCAATTATCCTATTTAACATATGCCTCCTCTCTATGGATAAAATAGGCACGTAAGTGAAAAATACATAAAATTTTACAGAAAAAAACTATTTTTCTTGAACTTGTGAAATAGTTAAAATTGACATATATTTTAGTATTTTGGATCCCATTCTTCAACCAAATAATCAAGCAATTGTCACAATTTACTACTATTAAATTGAATCTTTGTTTTTTTTTTCTTGTATATAGGAAGTAGAGAAAAGAATTTAATCGAGAGAATAGGAGGTTTCGAATCCGAGCTTTTTTACATAAATTCCTTAACCTTTAACTAATTCTATTAGATGAGGAATTCTAAATTAAACCTACATTATGAGTACCATATGTTTTCTCTTGCACTACCATTGCTTATTTTTTCTCCCTAAACAGCTTTGAAATGATTGAATTGGAACATTACATGCCAACACATGAGTTAAGCTGCTCGATCATTTGTTCAATGATGTTAGCAGTGATGAATGCATTTAAAAAAAAAATTACAACTAGCTATTGGGATGGGCTGCTAATCAAAGAGTTTATTTTTGGTCTTTAGCCAAACTTGCATCAACAGTACAGTCTTCGTAAATCAAAAGAGTTTCATTTCCAGTTACTATATCTGAGGCATAGCACAGAATGCGTAAGGTCGCTTAAGGTTTTTTTTTTTTTTTTTGCCACGGTCGCTTAAGGTTTAAGATACATGATGAGGGCTCTTTCGTGCATATTTTTTCTGGTGGGAATGAAGGTTGGCCGCAATATACCTCTTAATCTTATAATTAAATTTGAGATTAGTATCCTTATAGGAAGCGAAAATTATTACATTCAATAGACAACTAACTTGGTCACTATATAATATGATGGCATGGTGGGACTGGAAACAGAATCGTATTGGTTTTTCTTTTCTTTTCCTTTTTTTTTAGATTTAAATGGTTCTCAAATCCTGAGAATATTACATGTATTTTTTTTTTATTTCGTTCTGATTAATCTGGATTCGACCCGTATTGTGCGTCTGAAAATGGTGGGTGAGTCTTCCAACGAAGGCAACTACATACGTAAGGTCTCGAATCCGATATCTACTTAAATTGAAACAAATCACTTACCACTTGATCCAATCCCACGTTGATAGAGAATATTATATGTATACTGTATACATGATGAGAAATTCGTGTGAAATGGGTTCTGTAGTTGGCAACATTATTTAAACTCCTTTACTTTGTTCCACTTCCCTTATTTATATGTATGGCCCACCAGAGACAGATCCCAGGGCACCTCGTTGGCCGTTCATTCCTCTTGTTGTCTCGTGGGAACGGAAGACTGTTTTTGTGGGAAAGGTGGGAAAATTCCCTTTAGGTTGGTTTAGTGGGAAAAAAAATTGTTGGTAATTTTTTTTTTTTTCAATCCAATTGTTGAGTTATAAAATAGGATATGTAATTATAAATCACAATTATTAAAATAAATATTTTTTATTCCTTATCATTTTTCTTTCTTCCTACCGGTTTGAAACCTGATTTGATGACCGATGAATACGCTATTATTCCCCCCATAATCTTACCTTGGTTGTTTCTACCTCTGCCTCGGCTAGCATGAGTATTCGTGCAAACACAAAGTGTTTTCGTGTAAACACTCTCCCCTGGGCCCTGATTATTCTGATCAGCAAAGTCCAACATCTTTGGCTAAAATAGTAATAATAATAATAATCATAAAAGAGGATAAGATCGACGACACTAATCAAATACGAATAACTAGTTTGTGAATCAAGGCTGAAGGATAGATAATATAAGAGATGAAATTAAAACATCTTTGTTAAGATTTTTGTTGCCTATTCTTGTTCTTTTTTGCTGATTTTTTCTTTCAGTTTCTCTGTTTCAGTTTGACAATGTATGAACAGTATCTGCATTGTGAACCTTGAAATACTCATTGATGCCTATAAAAAGCGAGCAACATCAGCAATCTCATCCAAGAGGCTAAAGTGACCAACATTGGCAAAGAATGAGTTCTGTCACTTCACTTTGCTTCCTTTCTCTTTTCCTCTGTATCTTTCCAGCTTTAACATCTTCAACCTTGCTATTTCAGGTATAGCTTGGAGTCATTTATTCCTCTCTCCTTAATATCTCCCCCATTACAGACAGACACCAATTACATGTGCATACTGCATACTATGTGGATCTCTGTGTCTCTAATTGTTGAGAACATTGTTTGATGTGTTAATAGGGGTTCAACTGGGAGTCATGTAACAAGGCAGGAGGATGGTATAACTCTCTCAAGAACTTCGTTCCTGATATTGCTAATGCTGGAGTTTCTCATGTCTGGCTTCCTCCGCCCTCCCAGTCAGTTGGACCTCAAGGTCTTTTAAGTTTCAAGTTTCAAATCTATATTAAGTCATTTACTTCCGATGCCAATTAGAACTTAATACTTGAAATAAACCTTTTCTGTGTTTCGATTAATACTCCTTTTTATATTGAAAGAGATTTTACAGTTGACCAAAGCCATGAAAGAGTAAGATCAGAATGTATATATGTTAACAGCCAGTATACATGTCTGCTGTCACATCCAGGATACCTGCCAGGAAGGCTATATGATCTTGATGCGTCAAAGTATGGATCTCAAGCTGAATTGAAGTCACTAATTGAAGCTTTCCATCAAAAGGGAATCAAATGTTTAGCTGACATAGTAATAAACCATAGAACAGCTGAGAGGAAAGATGGAAGAGGAATATATAGCATTTTCGAAGGTGGGACTCCAGATGATCGTTTAGATTGGGGGCCATCCTTCATTTGCGGCGATGATAAGGAATATTCGGATGTCACGGGCAATCCTGATACTGGACTGCCTTACCAACCTGCTCCTGACATTGACCATCTCAATCCAAGGGTTCAAAAGGAGTTATCAGATTGGATGAATTGGCTAAAGACTGAAATTGGTTTTGATGGATGGCGATTTGATTTTGTAAGAGGCTATGCCCCAAGCATTACCAAAATCTACATGGACCGTACCTCACCGGCTTTTGCTGTTGGGGAGAAATGGGATGATTTTTCTCTCGGACAAGAAGATTCACATCGCGCTGCCCTAAAAGATTGGGTTCAAGCTGCTGGTGGGGTTGTTAAAGCATTTGATTTCACTACGAAGGGGGTTCTCAATGCTGCAGTGCAAGGGGTGCTATGGCGGTTGAAGGATTCAAACGGAAAGCCACCGGGAATGATTGGAATTTTGCCCCAGAACGCTGTTACTTTCATTGATAACCATGATACAGGGTCTACTCAAAGGCTTTGGCCTTTCCCATCTAATAAAGTCATGCAGGGATATGCTTATATTCTCACCCATCCTGGCACCCCATCAATAGTAATTTCTGTCAACCTTATTTCTTTCTCTTTTTAATCAGTACTAGATGCAATGTAACTAGTATTATAAATCTTAACTGAATCGTACACTGTCAACCTAATGTCAACTTAAATTCCCTATGTGCAGTTTTATGATCACTTTTTTGAGTGGGGCTTGAAGGATGAGATTGCTAAATTGGCAGCAATAAGGAACCATAATGGAATTAGTGCCACAAGCACAGTTAGAATTCTAGCCTCTGATTCTGATCTCTATATGGCTGCAATTGATGAGAAAATCATTATGAAGATTGGCCCAAAGTTGGATCTCGGGAACCTTGTACCTTCCAACTACCAGCTTGCTACCTCTGGGAAAGACTACGCAGTTTGGACGAAGAAGTAAGACAGAAATCATTGCTCAAATGGAAGTGCCCAATAAAAATGTTCTAAGGCCTATATATTATTGAATGAACATCTTAAGAGTTCTGTATGAATATTATTGAAATAAATGAATGCCTAATACTATTAATTTTAATTAGTCTTTTGACTTATGTGATGCATAATAAGCATGACATCAACAGTGGCAAATGCAATCATTCTTGATTACATACATGACATGAAAAAGTTAGTTTAAATCTCTTATCTCTTCTCTTTATAAAAAGTGAAGAGGGGAAACAAAGAAATCAAATAAAAGACCCAAACCTGTTAGCTGGTTACATGAAGAATTATGTAGCTTTAAGTTGATGCATTACTAAACATGACAAAACTTGAGCTGGTAAGAATCAATTTCTACTGAAATTGAAATCATTCTTTAAGTCTTAGGAGTTTTTGGCCAAGTTTTCCATCATTATCTCGGTAATGATGACTGATGAACACCCACCATTGCTATTCCTTGCTATCAGTTTGTTAATCCAGAAGTCTTGTCTTCATTTTGCTTGACTGGAATTTAGAACTGTTGGCACTCACTTTGTAGGTCAATGAATAGACTAAAACTCCATCTAGAGGCTGCAAAAGTTGACCCAGTTTCTTTCATTAACGCGTTACGTATTAGGAAAACTCTTTCCATGTCTATATGCTAGAAAATAGATAAGGGGCCCAAATACATGGAACCCAAAATGTCATAACTAACTCAAAGAGGGAAGTAGGAACAAGGTAATCTAAAATGTTGGATCAAAATTCTTAGTCGTGGTGCCTTATCTCTACAACTAAATCCACTTCTCAGTTCGTTTCAATCAGTAGAATTTTCTTCCTTGATTTTTAGTCTTCAATGATCCTTCATCTCCACTGTATTCTTCCCTAATTTCCTCCTTGCTTAACAGATGGACACGCTGAATTTTCAAAGTGGCGGTGGATGCCCTATAAGAAGAAGCCAGTATCACCGGCCTAATACAGAACAAAGAAAATGAATTCACTCATTTTACTTGGCTTCATCTCTCTCTACCCTGCTTTCGCATCTGCAGATATATTGTTTCAGGTATAGTATTGACAATGGAGTCATATCTTCACTTTTATTTCATAGTTCCATCTCAAATCTCCCTAGAGACATACATAATATGACCATTCTGATTGTTTGATGCTATGACAGGGATTCAACTGGCAGTCATGGAGGAAAGAAGGAGGATTCTACAACTTCCTAAAGAGTTCTGTTCCGGAGCTTGCTAGTGCTGGAATTACTCATGTCTGGCTTCCACCGGCCTCCCAATCTAGAGACCCTGAAGGTACTGTTTTTTATTGTAATTCACTTGCATAATCTCAATCTAAAATCCTAAGTATCCATCTCATTATTTTTTTCCCCAGGATACTATCCTGGAAGGCTATATGACTTGGACGCATCAAAATATGGCTCCCAGGCAGAACTAAAATCCCTGATTGAGGCTTTGCATCAAAATGGGATCAAATGCATAGCTGACATAGTTGTAAACCATAGGTCTACAGAGAGAGAAGATGCACAAGGAGTATTCTTTGAAGGTGGAACTCCGGATGGCCGTCTAGATGGGGAAGCGTCCTTGATTTGCAACAATGACCCTAACTTTACCTATGGCACTGGGAGTCCTGATTCTGGAAGGGACTTTCCCTATGGGCCGGATGTCGACCTTCTCAATACAACTACTCAGCAACAGTTATCAGATTGGATGAACTGGTTAAAGACAGAGATTGGATTCGATGGGTGGCGATTTGATTTTGTCATAGGTTTTGCGACTAGCATCACCAAATATTTCATGGAACAAACTAAACCAGTCTTTGCTGTTGCGGAGAAATGGGATGACTTTACTCTTGGCCAGGAAGATGCACATCGTAATGCACTAAGAGATTGGGTTTCAACTGCAGGTGGAGCTATTACAGCTTTCGATTTCACAACGAAATTGGTCTTTAATCAAGCTATAAAAGGAGAGCTGAATCGTTTGAAGGACGCAAATGGAAATCCAGCAGGAATGATTGGAGTTTTATCTCAAAATGCTGTTACTTTTATTGACAACCATGACACTTGGTCTCAAAAACTCGCGCCATTTTCAGATGATCCTGACAAAGTCACACAGGGCTATGTTTACATTCTCACACATCCTGGCATCCCATCCATAGTAATTCCCGTTACCTCTGTCTTCATTTTCAAGTCTTTTTTCGCCTTCTATTTTTTTATTTTCACTTGTGTTCTTATACAGCTATTTAATATGGAAATCTGCTGAGATACTCTAACCAGCTTAAATCTTTGTTGTCCCCCCGCAGTTTTACGACCACTTCTTAGAATGGGGTTTAAAGGAACCAATCAAAAAGTTAATAGCAATAAGGAAGAAGCATGGAATCAATGCGACAAGCAAAGTTAAGATTCTGGCGGCTGAACCTGATCTCTATATGGCAGAAATTGATGAGAAAATCATAATGAAGATCGGGCCAAAGTTGGACCTTGGGAACCTTCTTCCATCTACTTACCAGCTTGCATACTCTGGAAAAGACTTTGCCGTATGGGAAAAGAAATAAGAATGAAATGAAAATGTCTATGTTTGTAAAGAATGGTCATCTATTCTTGTACTCTGCAACAAAAGAAAAATAAAGAATAATACTCAATATTACATATATCAAAGTAATATAGTATATTAGCAGGCTATTTCCTACGCTTGTATGTGTTTGAGAAATCAATTGCTCGTTCGTCAAGAGAAGGGGAAAAAGAAATTAAAATATTTTAAACGACGTCGTCACAGCTCCTTTAATAACCATGGTAATTTGATTTGAAAGCTGGAAGTTGTGACGCGCTGGAAGTGGATCTCTAGAAGTCTAGAGCTCTGTTCGGGGGTAGTGGCATTGATAATGATGAATTTGATTTGAAAGCTGGAAGTTGTGACGCGCTGGAAGTGGATCTCTAGAGCTCTGTTCGGGGGTAGTGGCATTGATTATGATGAGGTTAAAAATTATAGTAACGGTTAGACTGTTATCGTAATGGTGAGGTTTAAATTTATGATGAAAAACTTGTATTCGATAAAAACAACAGTGGCAGCGGTGAGATGAAAATTTAAAATAACTATTCAAGACATGAAATTAAAGGTGTATAAAATTTTATGTGCACTTTTATATACTAGTCATTTACTGTCACGTGCATTGCACGTGATACAATGTATTATTAATAATAACAAAAAATAAAAAAATAATAATAAGTTTAGAAAAATAAACTACATTAAAGTGAAAATAATTAAACTATAGATTAGTAAACTTCAAATTAAATTATATAAAATTGAATAATAATTAAACTATTTTCTTCAATATAATATAATAGTAATTTAATTATTTAATTATGATGAAAATAAAATGAAAACTATTTTCATCAATATAATATAGTGGTAATTTAACCATTTAATTATGATGAAAATAAAATGAGATAATTACTAACATCATTTAATAAATATATAAAAAAAATTTAGTAAAAGATAAATAAAGAATTTCAATTTAAATAAATAATATCAATTGTAATTCTGAAATATTTTTTTAAAAAAGGTATTTTATCTTTAATATATAATATAGTAGTAATTTAATTATGATGAAAATAAAATTAGTGAATTACTAACATCATTTAATAAATATATAAAAAACATTTAGTAAAAGATAAATAAAGAGTTTCAATTTAAATAAACAATACCAATGGCAATTCTGAAATATTTAGAAAAAAAAGAGTATTTTAGGTGATTCAAAAGTTTTACACCATTCGTACTTTTATATATATTATAGATTATAGATTATTTAACATTTTTATGAATTTTAAGAAATTTTGTTTTAAATAAATATTAGCCATTATTTTATATAATTATTTATATGTTATTGTTATATATAAATAAATATATTTTTTAAGTTCTCACTTAAAAAGAATATAAAATTATTTTTAAAAATAATCACAGGTTTTCAAAAAATATTTGTATAACACTACTTTTAAAGAAGACTTCCTGTTAAAAAGAAAAGAAAAAATGAGACAATAAATATAATAATAATATAATAATAGAATTGTTATGAAAGTGGACAAATGCAAGTTGTGCAAATTATCTAAGATATAAAAATCTACTGGATAAATAATGCATATCACTATTCATGGGGCCCAGGATGAATAGTACCAGATGAATAGTGAACTGTACTGCACGAATAGTGAACTGTACTGCACATATGAATAGTGTACTTCAGTTATGAATAGTGCATAGTGCATAGTGATTATTACGTCTATAAATAGACGAACGAATGAAAAGAAAAATAATAAGATCTCTCTTCTGGTTTCTTCATTTCTCTCTCTCTCTTTCTCTCCTTTATACTTGCTTCTTGTTTCAATTTTAATATACTTTTTTCAACACGTTATCAGCACGAGGTTCTGTCAGCACGAGTGTTATAAAGTGAAGTAAGTTTAAAACCTGGTAAGTTCTTAAGGTTTGATTCCATTATTTTATTTAACATTTTCTTTACACTAGATAATTTAAATTTTTATTGTGTAAAGATTTACTTCTAAATAATTTTGACACCAGAAGTTGTCAACCTAATTTTGACACCAGAAGTTGTCAACCTAATTGAGACCATTTGTTTCAAAATTATGGCAAATATTGAAAAGCCCAAATTCCAAATTTTGGATGTAAGTGGCAATAACTATTTGTCATGGTGTCTCGATATTGAACTGCATCTCCAAGGCCAAGGTATTGCAGCTACCATTGGTGCAAATGGAAATGCTAATGATAAAGATAAGGCAAATGCTTTGATTTTTATCCGTCGGCATCTAAGTGATAGCCTAAAAGTTCAATATCTATCTGTCCGAGATCCCCTGATCTTGTGGACAAGATTGAAAGAGCGGTATGATCATACCAAAACTGTTATCCTCCCTCAAGCACAATATGATTGGCAACATCTGAGGTTGCAGGATTTCAAGTCCGTGTCCGATTATAATTCGGCATTATATGATATTGTATCACGGCTTGAACTTTGTGGTGTTAAGCTTACTGAGGCTGAGCTTTTAGAGAAAACATTCTCCACCTTTCATGCTTCGAATATTGTATTGCAACAGCAATACCGGCAGCGCCAGTTTAAAACATACTCTGAATTGATCTCAGTCCTGTTGACTGCAGAACAAACAAATGAGTTGCTGCTTAAAAATCATGATTTAAGACCTACTGGCTCTAAGGCATTTCCTGAAGCAAATGCCGGCTCAAGTAAGAATGTTGGCCGTCCTAGAGGCCGTGAGCGCAGGCATGGGAATTTTTTCCGTAAGGGTAGTGGGAGATTTAACCGTAATATAAATAACTCCCCACACAACCCTAAAGGTAAAAGGCCCATGAAGAAGCATGATGATAGTACCTGTCATCGTTGTGGAATGACTGGTCATTGGTCACGTACCTGTCGTACGGCCAGACATTTGGTTGATCTATACCAAGCATCCCAGAAGGAGAAAAACAAGCATGTTGAGACCCATGCCATTGACCTAACTGAGACTAATACTGAAGTCAATAAGGTTTTGGTCAATGAAAAACCTTTTGAGGTTTCTGATTTCTTTTTATAATGTTGATGAAAATAATAAGTCCCCAGAAATAGATCCTGAGGGTTTTCATCTATGTTTTGCCATACCCTTGGATAATTATGTTACCAAGGAAGATATTAAATAAATATGGTCATTTTAAATCCGTGAGGTCCTGAAGTACCAAAACGGACAATATCCACAAGCTGTTTATATTTTGCATTATATTATATTTTGCATCATAACAGTTGGTTTATATTTTGTTGGTTTATTCCATATTTGTTAAATTTGTTGGTTTATATCTTTTATTCCATATTTGTTGGTTTATATTTTGCATCATATTATTAATTTGTTAAATTTTATGAAACTTGACACCTGAAGTTGTCAAGATAAATGCAAATGGGACACATTGAGAAAAAGGAAGATATATGTTTGCTTGATAGTGCTACAACGCATACTATACTTTGTGGCAAACACTTTTTCTCAAATGTGACATTGCGCAAGGCAAATGTTCAGACAATATCTGGTCCTGTTAATATTATAGATGGCTATGGGACTGCCACAGTTATTTTGCCAAATGGCACAACATTGTATCTTGAAGATGCATTATTGAGCGGTAGATCAAAAAGAAATCTACTTAGCTACAAAGATGTACGCCGTAATGGGTACCATCTAGAAACAATTAATGAGCAAAATAAGGAATTACTTTGCATCACTTCCTACAAGATGGGCCAGAAGACCATCCATGAGAAGCTGGAAGCTTCTAGTATGGGATTATATTTTGTCCCAATACGAGCTATAGAATCATATGCTACGATGCCCTGGAAACTAATGAACCCTGATGTGTTCGGACTTTGGCATGATCGCCTTGGTCATCCAGGAGCTACAATGATGCGAAGAATCCTTAAAAATACTCGTGGACACCCTTTAAAAGATACAAAGGTGTTGTTGTCCAGAGATTACATTTGTGAATCTTGTTCACAAGGAAAGCTCATTATTAAACCTTTCATGACAAAGGTTGATTATGAATCCCCTTCATTCTTGCAAAGAATCCAGGGTGATATCTGTGGGCCGATTCAGCCTGCGAGTGGACCATTTAGATATTTCATGGTACTAGTGGACGCATCCTGCAGATGGTCCCATGTTTTCCTATTATCAACGCGCAACGTCGCTTTTGCACGTTTGCTTGCGCAGATAATAAAGCTTTGAGCTCATTTCCCAGATTATCACATTAAAAGCATAAGAATGGATAATGCTGGTGAGTTTACATCAAAAAGTTTTGATGCTTATTGCGCTTCATTAGGAATTGAAGTTGAACATCCTGTCCCACATGTTCATACTCAAAATGGATTAGCAGAATCCATGATTAAGCGCATTCAGATTATTTCTCGAACTTTATTGATGAGGACAAGCTCCCATCCTTAGTGTGGGGTCATGCTATTTTACATGCTGCATCTTTAATTAGAATGCGCCCCACTACTTCTCATTTATATTCCCCCCTTCAGTTAGTCTTGGGCCAGGAGTCAGATATTTCATATCTTCGCACCTTTGGTTGCGCGGTACAAGTGCCTGTAGCACCACCGCAAAGGACCAAAATGGGTCCCCAACGCCGTTTGGGCATTTATGTTGGGTTTGATTCACCGTCTATTATTCGGTTCCTTGAACCATTGACGGGTGATTTATTTACCGCTAGATTTGCGGATTGTCATTTTGATGAGACAGTATTCCCATCACTTGGGATACCAAATGCTTCCACATATGAAAAGCAGAAAAATGTAGAGATATTCTCATGGAATGAGAAAAGTTTGTCTCATTTAGACCCAAGAACACCTGAATGTGAAAATGAGGTGCAACGATTGATCCATTTACAAGCTATTGCAAATCAAGTGCCTGATGCATTTAATGAGACTGCTAAAGTTACAAAGTCTCATATCCCAGCTGCGAATGTTCCAGCTAGGATAGATGTTCCTGTAGAACCACCCGAAATGGATCTAAATGTCCCGCGCCTGAAGCGTGGTAGACCGATGAGATCAAAAGATACTGTTCCTCGAAAAAAAAGGGGGAGGAATTTAGAATCTGCTCCAGATGAGTATAATTCTGCTCCAGATGAGCATATTAATCTTTCTCGAGGAAAGCAAATTGCACCTGAAGTGCCACAACATAATATTCAAAGAGAGCATATTGCCCCTGAAGTGGCACAAGTTCATGAGCATATTGCCCCTGAAGTGGTACAAACCCATGAAAAGATCACCAACCTTGGGAATACTGAAATTTCCATCAGTTATCATAATGAGATATGGGATCGAAATGAGATAATCATCAATGATACATTTGCTCTCTCAGTTGCTCATGAGATTATGAATGATGATTATGAACCTCGGTCTATAACCGAATGCCGTCATAGGCAAGATTGGCCTAAATGGGAGGAAGCAATCAGAGCTGAATTAACTTCCCTTGCCAAACGTAATGTTTTTGGGCCTATTACTAAAACCCCCGACAATGTAAAACCTGTTGGATACAAATGGGTTTTTGTCCGGAAACGAAATGAGAAAAACGAGATTGTGAGGTATAAAGCCCGACTCGTAGCCCAAGGTTTCCTGCAGAGACCTGGGATAGATTATGATGAAACATATTCACCAGTAGTGGATATAGTTACCTTTCGTTTCCTTATAAGTTGGGTTGCCCAAGAAAATTTTGAAATGCGTCTTATGGACGTTGTGACGGCATATTTATATGGTTCATTAGATTCCAATATCTATATGAAAATTCCCGAAGGTTTAAAAATGCCTGAAGCATACACTCCCCGCAACTTATTCTCAATAAAGTTGCAAAGATCTTTATATGGGTTAAAGCAATCCGGTCGCATGTGGTATCAACGTTTGAGTGAATACCTGACAAATGAAGGGTATATAAATGATCCCATCTGCCCATGCGTGTTTATTAAAAGATCTGAAACCGGATTTGCTATTATAGCAGTTTATGTCGACGACATGAATTTAATTGGGACTCCTAAAGAGTTATCTGAAACTGCTGAATATTTGAAAAAGGAGTTTGAGGTTAAAGATTTGGGTAAAACCAAACTATGCCTTGGTCTAGAGCTTGAGCACAAAAAGAATGGAATACTTGTCCATCAGTCAGCATACACTGAAAGATTGCTTAGACGTTTTAACATGGACAATGCTCACCCATTGAGCACCCCTATGGTTGTAAGGTCTCTTGAACCCCAAAAAGACCCGTTTCGTCCTAAAGAATCTGGTGAGGATATACTTGGTCCTGAAGTACCATACCTCAATGCAATTGGGGCTTTGATGTACTTGGCACAGTGCACGAGACCAGATATCGCTTTTGCGGTAAATCTGTTGGCACGTTTCAGTTCTGAGCCAACCCGGAGACATTGGAATGGGATTAAACATATCTTCCGTTATCTCTGAGGAACCATTGATTTGGGGTTATTCTATTCTAAGAATACTACTAACTCTGGTTTAGTAGGCTATGCTGATGCAGGATATAAATCTGATCCGCACAGAGCTCGCTCCCAAACTGGTTATCTATTTTGCTATAATGATACAGCCATTTCTTGGCGTTCCACTAAGCAAACACTAGTTGCTACATCTTCCAACCACTCTGAAATTATTTCCCTCTATGAGGCCGGAAGAGAGTGTGTTTGGTTAAGATCTATGATATCACATATTCACAATGCTAGTGGATTCAAACCTGTGATAGATTCTCCCACTATAATTTATGAGGATAATGCTGCTTGTATTGCACAAGTCAGGGTAGGATATATTAAAGGTGATAAGACCAAGCACATCTCGCCGAAATTTTTCTATACTCATGAACTCCAAGAAAGTCGACAAGTTGATGTTAAACAGATTCGCTCCGTCGATAATCTTGCAGATTTATTTACCAAATCTTTGCCAACATCAACATTTGAGAAATTAGTTTATGGCATTGGTATGCGGCGAGTCAGTAAAATGCAAGATTGAATTCCCCAGAAGTGGAAATGTTTAGATGCTCCAGAAGTAGAAATTTGTTTTATTTCAAGGGGAGCGATTATGGACATAGGTGCACTGTACTCTTTTTTCCTTCTGTCCGGTTTTTGTCCCACCGGATTTTTCCGGCTTAAGGTTTTTAATGAGGCAGTAATAGCACGTCCAATTAGGCCACTGAAATAGGCCTACCTATATTGTCCTGAAGAGAAGCACATATTGTCCTGAAAACATATTAGATGGACTTAATTGTATTGTACTCTTTTTCCCTTATGTTCGGTTTTTTCCCACTGGGTTTTTCCGACTTAAGGTTTTTAACGAGGCAGTACTCGTCCAAATTTTAATAATGACATTTGTCCAAGGGGGAGTATTATGAAAGTGGACAAATGCAAGTTGTGCAAATTATCTAAGATATAAAAATCTACTGGATAAATAATGCATATCACTATTCATGGGGCCCAGGATGAATAGTGCCAGATGAATAGTGAACTGTACTGCACGAATAGTGAACTGTACTGCACATATGAATAGTGTACTTCAGTTATGAATAGTGCATAGTGCATAGTGATTATTACGTCTATAAATAGACGAACGAATGAAAAGAAAAATAATAAGATCTCTCTTCTGGTTTATTCATTTTTCTCTCTCTTTCTCTCCTTTATACTTGCTTCTTGTTTCAATTTTAATATATTTTCCACAACAAGAATTATTTTTTATTCATTTTATATTAAAAGACAAGAAAGTCATTAAATTGTGTGGGTAATTAAGGGAATTTATATCCCACCGTGCTTTTGAAAGTCCACTGTATCTTAAAGTACCAATGGCGATTGGTGCTCTAGCCGCAGGTCTGGTGCAGGGAATTAGCTTCAATCGCACTGTGATTGTCATGCCGAACAAATAATTGTGTTGGGAATGTTTTCAATCCACACTATACTGGAGAAAAAGGGTTCACCGCACATACCAGTTGCTCTCTCTTTCTTCCATTCTTTACAGTAAGTAGCAACATTTCTAACATTTCTTTTGGATACCAATAAGTGAATGCATTTAGATTAGCAAAGCCAAGGCCAGGCCTTTGACCAATTCTTTTCAAAATGTTTTACTATTACGCAATGTACTGGTTCCTGTTCGGTGCATACAGGCTTTCTCATATGTCATATGTGTGGCTGACAAAGACGACGGATAATTTCTTTTACCTGTTTAACCTTTTTCTTTCTTTTTTGGTAGACTTGACTTGTTGACCGTTTATTTATAATTATGGTTTAGGGAGTATACTAGAAATTTTTTTTATGTAAGATTTCAAATTTGAATATTGTGAATAAAAAAATTATTATTAGGAGAATTTTATCTTAATACAGCTTGAAAGAAATTAGTCTTTAATTAAAGATCTAACCTACGATATCTTTGTGTTGCACCAAAAATCTCCTTGACCGATTTGTAAGCCAATTTGCGGTTTGAAGGGTGTGCCAATTACTTTGGTAATAAAAAAAAAAGAGTGAAAATGTAGGTTCTAGTTCAAATTCACAGTCGGATTATTTTAATCATTGAATTAAATTGGGTATTTTTACTAATGAACAAAGGGTGCAATAGTTACAAAACTGATTTCTATTGGATTGAGTGCTTCTCCTTGGCCGATCAGACGTTAACCAAAATTTGACAAGCTAAACAGTTGATAAAACTCAAAAATAGGAACTTAATGAAAATACAAGACAGAAAGAAATCTTCATTCGGAAGGGAAGAAGGACAACTTCCGATTAAAAATAGAAGAAAATGTGGCTAAGCCATTGCTTGAACTAAGAGATGTCTATGTTATCTGGAGAGTTGTTGATGTCTCTATTCCTTCAAGTTGAGAGCTTTTTATAATCGTACCCAAGCTAATATTAAGACCCTGTAATTTTACCGCCTTCAATTCAAATAATCCTATTTTAAAGCTTTGTTTGTTCACTGGCCGATCTATTGCTCAATCCTCTATCCCACGATTGTCGCAACTTTAATTGCCAATTTAAAGTTGCTAACTTGGTAATAACCAATTTCCTTTAGACCGATTTAATCCATGTTTAGTCCATCTCCTGTTATGGCCTATTCACTCTTTCTTCAGCCTATTGGCCCAATATTTATAAATTATGGTGTAAACACCTTGATTAGGGGAAAAAAAAACTTTTCTTAGTTGACTTCCCTTCAATTTTTGGACCAAAGAATTTTCGCCTTACTACTACTATTCTCTTTGATTTGAAGGCCAAAAATTTAAGGATGGTGGATATTTGTTAAAAAACTTAACGAGGTAAAATTAGTAATCACGGCTGCTTACTCCTTGTTTTGTTTTGCTGGATTTCACTTGCGCCATGCGGAGCCAAAAATTTTTTTTACTAGTGTCAATATTTTAAGAAAAAAAATTTAATATAGAATAATTGTAATGGTATTTTCCAAGTATAAAACTTTTTTTTGTTAACAATACTTAAGTTATAGGTATGATAATCGTTGATGCCCTTTTAGCTCGGCCTCGGGATCTGCAAGATAAATCTGATTAGAGGGCACCGGAGGTGGTCCTCCGGGGTGCACTCCGACGGTCAAGTCAGTATGATAGTAGAGAGGCATGAGAGTAAGAGTAGAGAGTCATAGAAGAATGAGAGAGTTCTTTTCCTTTACCTAGAGAGGAGTGGCCTTTTATACTAAGGAGTGGGGTATCTTGTATTGGTGGGTTTTCACTAGTCAAGCCCGGTGTAATCAGGTCCAATGTAGTCAAGTCCAGTGTAGTTAAATTATATTCAACATTTGGGCACTCCGGAGGACCACTTCCGGTGCTCTCTAATCAGATTTATCTTGCAGAGCCCGAGGCTGAGCTAAAAGGGCATCGACAATAATTATTTAAATTTCATTTTTGTATACAAATAGACAATTCTTCTCATATCAATGGGCTAATGACTCTAAGTTTTAATTAAGTTTGAACTAATGATAGTTACATTCAAATTTTAAATAATGGGTCATAAGTCATTTTAATTAAATTTTTACGAATTTCAGTGGGATCATATTAAAATAAATATCCAAAAAATACCATTAAATCATATATATTTTATTAACTTTTCAAAATCCAGTGAGGTCATTTGTCCCCACTGAAGAACACATAGCTCCGCCCTGGCCATGTGAATTGAATTCTTGGCTGACTTGGCTATCTTCCTGCATGAAGCACGTGTCATTACTTGTTCCGTCAACTGGTTAGCTTTATCTCCATGTTGCATGATTATCATTTTTGTCCAATACCACCATTTAATCCTTTAAAGTCTCACTTTGACTCCTAATTTCTCTAAATTATGTTAAACCACTTACAAAACAAATAATAAATTAAAGTATGATAAAATTATATAATTTGAATCATAAATTATAAATAAAATAGATCAAAAATACTCTAATATAATCCATAATATAAGTGTAAATCACACCTATCAACTATTAACATTTCTTTTGGGTACTAATAAGTGAATGCTTTTAGATTAGCAAAGCCAGGGCCAGGCCTTCACCAATTCTTTTCAAAATGATTTACTATTACGCAACGTACGTACTGGCTTCGGTGCATACGGGCTGTTCTCATATGTGTGGCTGACAATACGATGGAGAATTTCTTTTACCTGTTTAACTTTTTTCTCTCGTTTCTGGTAGACTTGACTTGTTGACCGTTCATTTATAATCATGGTTTATGAAATACATTTAGAGGTTGTTTGGTTTAATATAATTTAATTATTTTATATATAAAGTTAAGAGTTATAAAAATTTTATCACGTTTGGTTTAATTTTAAGGATGTAAAGTAAATGATTAATTGTAATAATTTTACCTTTGATTAGATAAAGTATTTACACAGAGGAGAGGTGTGAAAATATTTCACATCGTATTTAAATTACTTTGTTATCCTTTATTTTTTTAAATGATATAAAATAGAAGGATAAATTTGATATTTAAATAAACTTTATAGGGAAAGTGTGTTTTAACCAAACATTATAAAATACTTTACTTGTAATTTAATTAAATTTTTATGTGCTAAACCAAACATTACAAACTCATTTTACATGTAAAATGATTACAATCTTAAACTTTACATGCAAAATAATTTCTTATAAAATATCAAACGGACTCTTAGTACATTTGTTAAGTAGGATTTTGATTTCAAATATTATGAATCCAAAAAATATTGTTGAGAGGATTTTATTTTCATAATAAATTAATACAATTTGAAAGATAATTAGTCTTAAATTAAAGACGTACGAACGATATCTTTTATTAAAGACTATGTACTATTCTCTTTGATTTGAGGCCACAAATATAGGGATAGTGGATATTTGTTAAAAAAATTAACAAGGTAAAATTGGTAATCTTTTTTTTTTTTCATTTTAGTCTATATCTGACTTAAAAAAAAAATGGCAATCATTAGAAGAAAGAATAGTGTTTGCATTAACTAAATTTCATCATAATCAATCAATCATCAATACCTCAATACCTATATATGAAAGTTATCCCATTCTTTAATATTCTTCAATTGAAATTTTGAAACCTTATTATGGTGACATGTGTCCCATAAATTGATGGTAATTTGGTTATTTTAGGTTTGATTAGGGGCAATTTATTATCCCACTTTTTTTTGTCTTTCACTTTTTTTTTCTTATTTCTTTGGTTTCTTTTTCTTTTTTATTTCAAATCATTTTTCTTTTTCCTTTATTTTTTTTCTTAACAAATAGATAAACGTGAGGGTTTTTTTCAAACTCTTTTTTTATCTTATTTTCTTTTTTATTTTATTTTATTTTTTAAAAAAGAGTTGAGATGACAAATTAAAAAGAGAACAAATAATTGTACATATATATTTGATATATAACCTCTCAATATCTAATTATATTAGATCTCGACTAATTTAGAATGAAGGCACATCGGACCACAAGCAAAATGAAGCTCTCATATGCTTATTTTCTTCATTCACAAGTATACACATGTACATATGTGAATACCTACTATAAAAGCTATCTCCATATTTTCTATAGGTTCAATTGGCAAAATTAAAAGCATAATACTCCTTTTGTCCCTATTTATCTGTCCCAATTAACCGTTTAACACATGACAAGAAAAGTAGTTATGATGTAAAATTTTATACGTATTTGCTTTGACTTTCTTATTTTATCTTTATCTCTTTCCTTCTTTGATTCTCTATTATTTAAGAAAATATTCATTTAAGAGAGAAACAAAGTAGTTTGAAAAAAGTAATTTTAAAAAATTGAAAATTAATGTTAGGATATGGAGAGATAAAAAGGGATAAGTAAAACTTCTAGAAGGAGATAAATAGGGACAGAGAAAGTATTTTGACAAATGTCCATGGATTTTAAGATTTTTTTTATAATTAAAAGGCAATTCATGGCTAATAATTTAAGGTGACTAGAGTATTAAAAGGTGTTTTTAAGGTTAATAGAAGAATTTTAAAGTTATTTAGTGGAGTTAACTTGGCAATTAAGGTTGTTATTTAATTATTAAGTTGTATTTAATGGTAATTGTGAAATTTTAATATTGCTTTTGAGGTTAATTAATTTGAAAAAGTAAAATGTTTATTTGGGTATTAAGTGAGTACGTGATAGATAATTATGGGTTTTAATTAATATGACATTTATTTAGTGTCAAATTAATAGGGGATTTCAATAAATTTATAATTTATTTTCAATAGAGTCGAATTTGTAATATTGACAATAATAAAAGAAAAAGGAAGGGAGAGGATAACGGGACCCTTCTTCGTTCTAACTTTTAGATAGCAACTTTCATATATGGTTAAAATTAAAATTTAAGGTATAACTTTATTATTATTATTATTATTATTATTATTAATTTTTAAATTTAGAACTAGAAAAACTTTTAAAAATTTTAAACATATCTTAAAATTTTTAGTTTTAATTAAACTTTAAAAAAAATTGACCCGGGGCAAAGCCCGGGCCAATTGCTAGTCCGTATTGACAGCCACCGTTTTCTCCAGGGTCATCGAGGGAGGTATCTAAAATGCTCCCCCGTTAAGGATTTTGACTGGCTCCTCAAAGTCAAAGGTGTGTCAGCTCCCTAGTTTAGTTTGTAGTAAATCCGTATCAACTTTGCTGCTTTCTTGGATCAATAAAGCTAACAAAATTTATCCAAAATAACAGTTTCACACCTAACTGACAAAACGCAAAATGTTATCTTCACTTTGCTTCATCTATCTCTTCCTCTCTGTCTTTCCCTCTTTTTCATCTGCTACCATACTGTTCCAGGTATATATATTTTTCCTTCTTCTTCTTTTTCCTCTGACAACATGCACAGACTTCTGTTTGGTTTATTTTAAACCATAATAATTTTGATGTTAATTGTTACAGGGTTTCAACTGGCAATCCAGCAAGACAGGCGGATGGTACAACTTTCTTAAGAAGTCCGTTCCTGATATTGCCAAGGCTGGTGTTACTCATGTCTGGCTCCCCCCACCCTCCCAGTCCGCTGACACCGAGGGTAGTTACTCTCCGATTACACATGTTCTGATTAATCTGTCAAATTATCAAGTTTTATTTAAGTGTTGATTTTGCGGTAATTGGCTTGTTTTATTCTTTCTATAGGGCATGGCTTATATTTGTCTGCAATTGTCCTACCCTAGCAATCTTTGACTGTGTTAATGTGTTCATATTCTAAAGGAGCTCATTTTTCATTCAGGATATCTTCCAGGGAGGCTGTATGATCTTGATGCATCAAAGTATGGATCTCGGGCAGAATTGAAGTCATTGATTGATGCTTTCCGTCAAAACGGGGTCAAGTGTGTTGCTGACATAGTAATAAACCATAGAACAGCTGAGAAGCAAGATGGCAGGGGAATATATAGCATTTTTGAAGGTGGAACTTTGGATGATCGTTTAGATTGGGGAACATCCTTCATCTGCGGTGATGATAAGGAATATTCGAACGGCACCGGCAATCCTGATACTGGAGAGCCTTACCCACCTGCTCCTGACATTGACCATCTCAATCCAAGGGTTCAAAAGGAGTTATCAGATTGGATGAATTGGCTAAAGACTGAAATTGGTTTTGATGGATGGAGATTTGATTTTGTAAGAGGCTATTCCCCAAGCATTACCAAAATCTATATGGAACGTACTTCACCAGATTTTGCAGTTGGGGAGAAGTGGGAAGATATTTCTCTTGAGCAGAATGGTCCAGGTTCACACCGCGCTGCACTAAAAGATTGGGTTGAAGCTGCTGGTGGGGTTGTGAAGGCATTTGATTTCACTACGAAAGGGGTTCTTAATGCTGCAGTGCAAGGGGAGTTATGGCGGTTGAAGGATTCAAATGGAAAGCCACCGGGAATGATTGGACTTTTGCCTCAAAACGCTGTTACTTTCATTGATAGCCATGATACAGGGCATTGGGCTTTCCCATCTGATAAAGTCATGCAGGGATATGCTTATATTCTCACCCATCCTGGCACCCCATCAATAGTAATTTCTGTCAACCTTGTTTCTTTCTCTTTTTAATCAGTACTAGGTGCAATGTAATTTAAAATATTATATAACTCTTAACTGAATCGTTTGCTGTCAACCTAATGACAACTTAAATTCTCTGTTGTGCAGTTTTATGATCACTTTGTTGATTGGGGCTTGAAGGATGAGATTACTAATTTGACAGCAATAAGGAACAACAATGGAATCAGTGCCACAAGCACAGTTAGAATTCTAGCTTCTTATTCTAATCTCTATATGGCTGCAATTGATGAGAAAATCATTATGAAGATTGGCCCAAAGTTGGATCTTGGGAACCTTCTACCTCCTCCCAGCTACCAGGTTGCTACCTCTGGTAAAGACTACGCAGTTTGGACAAAGAAGTGAGACAGAAATCATTGTTCAAATGGAAAGGCCCAATAAAGATGTTCTAAGGCCTATATATTATTGAAGGAACTTCTTGAGAGTTCTGTATGAATATTATTGAAATAAAGATGTTCTAAGGCCTATACAAAATGTATTAATGTCTACTTTTGTGTATTTGAGAAATCAATTACTCCATCAAGAAAGGGCAAAATGAAATTAAAATGTTTTAAACGACGTCGTCGCAACTCTTTTAATAACTGTAATTTGATTCGAAAGCTGGAAGACGTGACCCGCCAGATCTCCGAAGGTTGGAGCATGAGCTTGGGTAAACCGGTTGCTCTCTCTTTCTTCCATATTTTACTGAAATCACAGCTTGAAACCAAAACCGTTAAATCTCCCTTACTTATTTTCCGCCAATTGCTGCAACTCAATCTAAAGCCATCTGATCTCACTTTCTCACTCCTCATCAAAGCCTCGGCTTCAGCTTCCTCTGCTTCAAATTCACTCAGATCAAAGATAGAAACCAATCAAATACATACCCATTTACTAAAATCCGGTATTATTCAACTTGTTTACATAAATACAACTCTTCAGAGCTTTTATGCAAACTTGGGTTGCATAGAAAATGCTCGCTTTTTGCTTGAAGATATGCCCGAAAGGGATGTTGTTGCTTGGAATGCGTTGATTTCTGCGTACTCAAAAAATGGGTATGATTTTTATGCATTTTATCTTTTCATTGAAATGCTCAGAGAGGGATTTAAGCCTCAAGCAACGACTTTGGTTGGTTTGGTTCCGTCTTTTGGGAGGCCTGAGTTAGTTTTTCGAGGGAAATCTATGCATAGTTATGGAGTTAAAGCAGGGTTAGATCGGAAATCTAATGTTCAAAATGTGCTTACTTTGATGTATGCAAGATGTGGTGATTTGGAAGCAGCGGAAAGTTTGTTTGAAGAAATGCTAGAAAAGAGCGTAGTTTCTTGGAATACTATGATTGGTGCTTATGGACAAAATGGTTTGTATGATAAAGTAATGGTTGTATTCAATAAAATGAGAGAGAAAGGTGTGGAAGCGAATCCAATAACAGTTATGAGCCTTCTATCTGCTAATGTTGATTGTGAGACTATTCACTGTTTTGCTATTAAAACCGGTATTGTCAAGGTTGTTTCTGTAATTACTTCTTTAGTTTGTGTATATTCGAAGTGTGGAGATACTGAATCCTCTGAATTGCTTCATAAGTCATTGCCTCAAGAAAATTTGGTATCCTTAACAGCTATAATCTCAAGCTATGCTGAGAAAGGGAAGATTGATATGGTGGTAGCATGTTTTGCTAGGTGTCAGCAACTAGATATGGAATTGGATGCAGTTGCAATGGCTAGCATTCTCCACGGGGTTAAGGATCCTGCTTACATTGATAGTGGACTTACTTTTCATAGTTATGGAATAAAGACTGGTCTGTGCATTCATTGTTTGGTTGCAAATGGGCTAATAGGTATGTATTCACGGTTCAATGATATGGAAGCTGTATTCTCTTTGTTTTCTGATATGCAAGAAAAGCCATTAATCAGTTGGAATTCAATAATATCTGCCTGTGTGCCGGCTGGAAGAGCGGCCGATGCTATGGAGTTATTTTGTCAGATGAAGATGTATGGACATGATCCAGATGCCATAACCATTTCCAGTCTACTTGCTGGGTGTTCACAACTGGGTTATTTGCAGCTTGGTAAGAAGCTTCACAGTTTTGTCCTCCGGAATAACCTAGAAGTGGAGGATTTTATTGGTACTGCTCTTATAGACATGTACATCAAGTGTGGATGCATTAAGCTAGCAGAAAGAGTGTTCCTGAGCATCAAGGAACCATGTTTGGCAACATGGAACGCAATGATTACAGGTTATGGTGTATGCGGATTTGAAAAGAAAGCACTTAATTGTTATGCTGAATTACTAGAACAAGGGCTAAAACCTGATAAAATCACATTCTTGGGGGTTTTGGCTGCTTGTATCCATGTTGGTTTTGTTGATGAAGGAAGAAGATACTTCCAGATTATGACAGAAGAATTTGGTATAGCACCAAGTCTGCAACACTGCGCATGCATGGTTACGCTCCTTAGTCGTGCAGGCTTATTCGAGGAAGCATTTTTATTCATCCAGAATATGGATTTGGACCCTGATTCTGCAGTGTGGGGAGCTTTGCTCAGTGCCTGCTGCATCCAGCAAGAGGTCAAGCTTGGGGAATATATAGCCAAGAAAATGTATATCTTGGACCACAGAGATGGTGGCCTTTATGTGTTGATGTCAAATATTTATGCTTCTAAAGGGATGTGGGATGACGTAGCAAGAGTGAGGCAAATGATGAAGGAAACTGGAGGAGATGGCTGTTCAGGAACTAGCCTGATTGAGCTGACTTCATTCAAGGAAATGGTTCACAATTCACAGTTCATATCTGTGGGAAGTTGATTATATTAATATTCATCCTTGTAAGTTATTTTTGGTACTGATACATCCTTGCAAGTTCCAAGCATAGATTTTCATACTGACAAAGACACAAGCCCAAAGCTACTGGTCTGGGCCTGAATTGGTTTCAAACCCAAGTCCACGCAAGTTAAAGCTAACGGTCAACCGTACCCGAAATTAGCCGGTAACCCGTAGAAGAGCCCGTTGAGTTGAGAAAGAAACCCACTTGCTGCTTCCTTTCGTTTTCAAAACCCTAATAAACGTGAAAAGTGAAAAGCCAAAAACCGCAACTCTCGCAATTTCAAATTTCGAAATTAGGCGCTCTTTGCATAAGCCATAACCATTTCCTCCCTTCTGCTTCGATCCCAAAGAAAGAAAATCTCATCTCCCAATTTTCAATTCTGTTTCAGTAACAATGGGTGGTGCTAACAGTCGCCAGGATCTGCTTTCAGACTCGGACGAAGAAGAGTATGAGGAAGAAAATGAGGAGGAAGAAGAAGAAAACTACCACGATTCCAAAGACGAGACTCCCGAGAGATCTTCCTCAGGTCGAAGACGACCCAAAACGCCGTCCTCTCTCGAAGAAGTTGAAGCGAAGCTCAAAGCCCTGAAACTCAAATACCCATCGGCCAACGCCCAAAGCCCGTCTCTTAAAAACGCCGTAAAACTCTACCTTCACATCGGCGGTAACACCCCGAAAGCCAAATGGGTTACTTCCGAGAAGCTGACCTCTTACTCTTTTGTGAAGACGACCAAAATCAACGGTCAAGATGAAGAGGAAGATGAAGAAGAGAGTGAAGACGAGGAGGCAAATGGGGATGCTTGGTGGGTTTTGAAGGTTGGTAACAAAATTAAAGTGAAAGTCGGGGTGGAAATGCAGTTGAAGACTTTTGGAGATCAACGTAGGGCTGACTTTGTGGCAGAGGGAGTTTGGGCAATGAAGTTTTTTAGTGATGAAGAGTATAGGAACTTTGTCAGCAAGTTTAATGGTTGTTTGTTTGAGAATACATACGGTTTTGAGTCCAATGATGCTAACAAAGTTAAGGTTTATGGGAAAGATTTCATTGGGTGGGCCAAGCCTGAAGCAGCTGATGATTCGATTTGGGAAGATGCCGAGGATGCTGATTTGAAAAGTCCTCAATCTGCAACCCCAGTGAGGGCAAATCAGGATCTGAGGGAGGAGTTCGAGGAGGCGGCAAATGGAGGGATAAAAAGCTTGGCTTTGGGGGCATTGGATAATAGTTTCTTGGTGGGTGATTTGGGCATTCAAGTTGTCAAGAATTTTGCTCATGGAATTCATGGCAAAGGTGTTTTTGTGAATTTTGATCATGGGACTCAGAGGAGTGGTTCGAATTTGGTGCATTCCACACCACAGAAGGCCCTTCTTATGAGGGCTGAGACGAATATGTTGCTCATGAGTCCTATGAATGAGGGGAAGCCTCATACAAAGGGGCTGCATCAGCTTGATATTGAGACTGGGAAGATTGTTAGTGAGTGGAAGTTTGGGAAAGATGGGACTGATATTACAATGAGAGATATCACAAATGATAGCAAGGGAGCGCAGCTGGATCCATCAGGATCAACATTTTTAGGATTGGATGATAATAGGCTTTGCAGGTGGGATATGCGAGACCGTAATGGGATGGTTCAGAACCTTGCTACTAGCACCCCAGTTCTGAATTGGACACATGGGCACCAGTTTTCAAGAGGGACTAACTTCCAGTGCTTTGCAACCACTGGTGATGGCTCTATTGTTGTAGGGTCTCTTGATGGGAAGATTCGGTTGTATTCAGTCAACTCTATGAGACAGGCGAAAACTGCTTTTCCAGGCCTTGGGTCGCCTATCACTCATGTTGATGTTACCTTTGATGGGAAGTGGATACTGGGTACAACCGATACCTATTTGATCCTTATCTGCACCCTTTTCACTGACAAGGATGGTAAGACAAAGACAGGCTTCAATGGTCGTATGGGGAACAGGATTGCAGCACCGAGGTTGTTAAAGCTGACTCCCCTGGATTCACATTTAGCCGGGGTTAATAACAAGTTTCGCAATGCTCAATTTTCATGGGTAAGAATTCATTTACTCTTGTACAGATTTAATTGTCTGTTGCTTGTGCTTTTAGCTGCTGAGAGCCAGATTAATGCACATAATTAGATAGGAACTGGCCATCTATTTGGAATGAAGAGCTTTGTTGACAGACTGTAACCAGAGTTATTTTTTATTTTGTATCGGTGGACAGTGGACTTATTTGAAGTCCCTTGATTTTCTATTTTGGTGCCATTTAATTTTAGTTTCTTCTGATTTACGTTAGTTATTGCTATATTGGTCGAAGGATGGCTACAGTCCAGCATTTTATTCGGACTCCTAGGTTTAGGATCTAAAACTGATGTGATTGGGGATATTTCGGCTTCACATCTTTCCTCAATTTTATTGTGCTCTTCAAGAAACATAGTGTTAGATGCTGTTGCATGTAGTTCTCTAATATACTGAATTATTAACTTAATATTGAGAGTCTGCAAAACTTGGTTTTGAGTTCAATAATTTCTCATCTTGTATGCCATTACCATGCTGTGTTGTGTAATCTCCCTCACCTAATAGATACCTGACCAAGGTTACCACTATGTGCGCCAAACTCCCCCCTCCCCTTCTTCCCTCTTTCAAGATTCAGATAACTGTTCTTTCTGTGATGTTTTTAGTTTGGCAAATAAAACTTTTAACCATGTGATTACATTACATAGGTCACGGAGAACGGGAAGCAGGAGCGCCATCTGGTTGCAACAGTAGGCAAGTTTAGTGTAATATGGAACTTCCAACAAGTGAAGAACGGGTCTCATGAATGCTACCATAACCAGGAGGGTTTGAAGAGCTGCTACTGTTACAAGATAGTCCTTAGAGATGACTCTATTGTTGATAGTCGTTTCATGCATGACAAGTTCGCGGTGACTGATTCACCTGAAGCCCCACTGGTTATTGCCACCCCCCTAAAAGTCAGCTCTTTCAGCATATCCAGCAGGCGATGACATTCTTGGATACCACTCTTCCTTATTTGGTCGCTCTCCAAATGTTATCAATGAAGTCAGAAGTCCAATTTTAGAGCGTGTTAATTGTATTTGCCTTTTACATTTGGTGTGTTTTCTAGTTTAAACTGGCAAGACCTTTCTGTGGTGAACTTCCCATTTGCCAGGAGTTTCTAGTGTGTGACTCCTAGTGCTCACTGTTGTTTTAGTTCTTAATGAGGCAATCATTGCTTCCCATGTCATAATATCTAATGGCAACTGGCAAGACTTTATGCTGAAGGTTTATATGTGATTGAATCAAGCTTATGTCCAGAAACCTTGATGTTGCTGAAAAGCTATATTTTTCCTTTTTATCTCTCCTTTCTTTGTTCTGTCTCTTCTGATTGGATAAGCCTTGCTTGGATTGGAGCACATCATCCAAAGGTCCATGATCCATACATCCAAATCCAATGGCTAGAAAGGGACAAGTGGAGCCGGGCTATCATATTCTTGAAATATAGACGGCATTTTCTCGGTAGTAAAAATTTTAATGGATGTTGGTGACGTGGACGCCCTGTATGCCTCCAATTAGGAATTGTTGATAGATAGAAACAGAAAAAAAAAAAAAAAAGGGCAAAGCAAGGAAAGAACACAAACTGAAAAACGGAAAATGGCGGTTGCGATTGCAAGAGGCTTCCTTGTTCAGCCATGTTCGTCTTCCTCACCCGTATTTCATAACAAACCATACAAGCCCTCATTGGGCGCAGCAAGCACATTTTGGTCTACTTCTGTCACCCGACGTTATGGGCAAATTGCAGTTCGAGCTCAGCAGCGACCGACGTGGCTCCCTGGACTTGACCCTCCGCCCTATTTAGATGGAACGTGAGCCAGAAGCCCATACAAACCTTTCTACTTTCTAGACAATTGAATTCCGTAGCCACAGGAAAAAACTATTTTATCAATCTTCTTTACCTTTTTCCTAATCCAGTTTGGTTGGAGATTATGGGTTCGACCCACTTGGACTAGGTGAAGATCCAGAGAGCTTGAAGTGGTACGTTCAGGCAGAGTTGGTCCATTCTCGCTTTGCCATGGCTGGAGTTGCTGGAATTCTGTTCACCGATGTAAGTGGCTCAAAACAGTCTTCCTCCAGGCACAACATGACATTCTCCTTTGCTCGAAATGGTTTGGCCTAATTGTGCTGTTTGCTTACACAGCAGTAGCTTTCTGTTATTAATATTCTTCCGAATGGATTGATTAGGTTGAACTTCCCAGTTTTACAGTCCATGACAGAGTTTTGATGATATATTAGTACCTTTGTGCAGTTATTACGCGTTACAGGGATTAGCAACTTACCAGTCTGGTATGAAGCTGGTGCAGTGAAATTTGAATTTGCCAGTACAAGAACCTTGATAGTCGTCCAGTTCCTTTTGATGGGGTATAAAATTCTACGGCAGAGTTTTGTTTTCGCATTTTGCCCCAATTCAAACTCTCAACTTCTCTAAGTATGTAACATCATGCATTTTGTTTGTGTTTCTTAATGGCTTGCTGTTTATGCCCGCAGGTTTGCTGAAACCAAAAGGTACATGGATTTCGTCAGTCCAGGTTCTCAAGCCAAAGAGGGAACCTTTTTTGGATTGGAAGCTGCACTAGAAGGTTTAGAACCTGGGTAAATTTTTCTATCCCTAATAGAGGAAGTTGTCATCCATTAGCTTGAAATCGAAATTGTTAACATTTGACATTTTTTTTTTCTGTGTGATTACCAGCTATCCTGGAGGTCCTCTGCTTAATCCTCTTGGTCTGGCTAAAGATATTAAAAATGCTCATGAGTGGAAGCTTAAAGAGATAAAAAATGGTCTGTTTTTTTTTTTAATTCCTCCTTCAATGACACTATTATTTACTTACTATTGCGATCTTTTTGTACAAGTTCTCTGACAGTCTCTCGTGCAGGACGACTAGCAATGATAGCCATGCTCGGCATCTTTGTTCAAGCTTATGTTACTCACGCAGGTCCAATTGATAACCTTTTGGAGCACCTTTCGAGTCCATGGCAGAAAACTATTATTCAGACCCTTGCTAGCTCGAGTTCTTGAATGTAAATGGTGGGGCTTTCACCTTTGTCATGGGCAGATTCAGCCTGTGGGAATGTAAATTAATACCATGTACCCATTTTATTACTTATTATTCCTTGTTCATCTGTTGTTGGCAAATAAACACTTGTTATTCGCAGTTTAAAGCTGATTCATTGAGGTTGAAGAAATGAAGCAAGGGAACAAGTAAGATAAAGGTTGCTCCCAACTTTTATTCATGGAAAGAGCATTAAAAAATTGAGCTTTTGTTGATTGGAACCCATACAAATCCCTTAAGTATATGGCAGTTGATACAAATTTTGTTTTCCAAAAGGACTAGGATGAATAAGGCAAAGGGAAACCAAATTCTCTCGTAAATTCATCATAACAAACTTACATCACTTTTACAAGAGTTGGACGTCCAAGCGTCACAAAGGCTATACAGAACCATCTTTTATTACTTCCTCCGGATCCACCCTCCATACATGACAACTCTTTCGGTGAGCAAAAATATACCCTACAACTTCATCATACATCAAATAATCACTAGAATATACACTCAGAGCACAAATCTATCAAATTTTATCCAGCATTTATATTTATGGCTACTGTGACAACCAAGAAAAAAGGAAGGTAAGATCACAACAGCAGAGATTACGCTGTGCATCATTGAAGACTTATGAGGACTTGGACGAATGTGACTTCCTTCTGGCCAAAAACATGAAAAACCTAGGGAACAGTGACTTTTTCTTTTTCTTCACAACCTTTTGTGGTTCTGGGGATGATTCAGTTTCTTTGTTGTTGCCATGTACATATGCCTTCGGGCTAGCTACAGTGTGGGCAGGAGCGGCAGTAGCAGCAGGTTCAGGTTCAAAGTTCTTCGTTTCTTTGTTTCCCTCAAAACTTGCCCTTGGAGGGTTTCCTCCATGACCTAATTCAGTAGCCTTTCGCTTCTGCTCGTGTTCAGCCCTCCACGCTCTTAGTTCCTGCTCTACACCTAACTTCCCTTCTTTGGCCTTCTCAGCCTTATCCATTGCAATTTTTAGTGCTTCCCTTCTTTCAGCCATCTCTTGGTTTACTTCTTCCAGCATTTCCAAGCTTCTTTTCTCGGATTGCTTCGCTACCTCAATTTGAGAAATGGCTGCTGCCACCCTCATGTTTGCCTGTTCCTCTGCCTCATGTGCACGTTTACTGAGCTCGTAGTACTCCTCTAATGAAAGCATCACACCAGCAGGTGAATCGACATTATTGGTGCTTTGAGCTGATTCACTCTCTTGCAATGCTTTGATGGCAGCTAAAGCTAACTTCTCTGAGGCCTTGGCAGCCTCTATCTCCTTCTGTGCAGCAAGTAATCTACTCTCTATGGTACTTGCCCCAGCCTTTGCCCGCTCCGCTTCTTCCTTTGCTTTGCGCAGCTCCTCACGAGCCATTTGAGCAAGTGACTTGGCCTCATCAGCCTGTTGTGCTGCCTGCTGCAATTGTTTGGGCACTTGCACCATCTTCTCTCTGGCCTCTTTTTCCTTCATCTGGACCACAGCTATTTCTGACCGAGTTTTGTCCAGCTCAGCTTCCAAAGAAGCAACAGCAACCGACGCCATTCCTTCTCTCTGCTTTATGGTGGAAAGAGCAGATTTCTCCTTTTCAAGCTCTGATTTTAATGAAGTAGCAGCCACCTTCAAACAATCCACTTCCGCATTCGCTTTCTCTATATTGAGCTTCACCTCTTCAAGTTCCTTCTTTGCTGAAGCAATTGCAGCTTGTATATCAGTGTGAGTTCTTTTCTCTGATGTCTGTGACTCATCATTGGACTGTCCATCAGTTTCGCCCTTAAGTTTAGATTCCATATAAGCAGCTAATTCAGCTTTCAAATCAAGTAGCAGGGCTGAAGCTGTGTCCAGTTTTGATTTCAGCTCCTTTGCTGAGTGGATTTGCTGATTAAGTCTCTGGAGCTCCTCTTCAGCCTGTTTTAGTTCCTTCTCCCAATGGTGGGTGTCTTGATCTCGAACCATGGCTGCTCCAATCCTTTTCTCTTCTGCCTCCAAATGGGCAGCATGAGCAGACTCTAAGGACTCCTTTGTCGCTATCAGCTCAATAGTCAATTCTTCCACCGTCTTCTCAACCTCTTTCGAGGCAGAAACAGCCTCTTCAGCTTTCTTAGCAGCTACATCTCTCTCAGTCATCAAAGAAGCATATTCCTTTTGTAGTGCTTCCAACTCTTCTTTAACAGATTTCAACTCTGAAACTGCAGCTGCATGCCTAGCTTTAGCAACCTCAAGCTGTGCTTTTGCTGCTACACTAGCCTCATCAGCAATCCCTTGTTCCATCTCCTGCACCCTGAGTTTGGCAAGTTCAGAATCCTGCTTTGCCTGATTCTCTTCAGTTTGTGCTCTCTCCAAGCTCAACTTTAGCTCTTCTATTAGTCTCTTTGTGCTGTCCAGTTCCTTTAGTACTTGCAATTTTGCCACCTCAGCATCCTCTGATCGTTTCTTGTATTCAGGCATCTCGTCCTGCATTTTCTCAAGTTCTTGTTCTACAAGCTTGCGCCTCTAAAAACCCAAAAAAGTTTTAAGTTAGAATTAGTGGAAATGAACAAAGTAAATTAGAAAAAAAGAAAAAGAAAAAAAGTTAAAAAGGTTTTTCATTTTTTGGGCCAAAAGTTAAAAGGGCAATTGAATAGTTCATAACAAGAGAGGAAAAAAATTCATGATCACCAGCGTTCACTAGACATGCAAAAATATAATGCAGCAGCATATAGATTAAGTCAACACCACTTTGGATATATCTAATATACCTCCACAGTTTGCATTCTATGTGCTTTCCAATCAACAATTCCTCCAAACTTGGAAACGGCTTCTTTAACAGATTCAAAAGGTGCAGCTGTATCAATGAGACCTCTATTTATATCAATTTGCTTCATGAGTTTAGGACTCAGAGACTTTGGGGATTCAACAGTAGAACTGATAATCTTTCGAAAAGGCAGTACAAGATCACTGTTTTGGGAGACATGATCCCCATTTTTAGCATCTCCTGCTCTAGGGGAGGAAGCAAAACGAGCACTTTGAGATTTTCGCTGATAAGTAGTGCCTTGAAGTGATTCAACAGCAGTGGTGCGAACCTTAGGAAGCGGCATGGTAAGCTCACCAGATTTCTGTTCATGGGAGGAAGCAGAAGGCAAAATCGTGTCATTGTCACCGTTGACAACCTGAGGAGAAACCATTGAACCGGCTTCTTGAGTTTGCTGTCCATCAGAAACACCAAAACTGGTTACATCTCTAGGGGGTAAAGTAGAAACCTCGTTGGATGGTGCTACATGGTCATTTTCAGAATCTCCCACCTTCGGATTTGAAGCAGGAGGAGCAATTATGTCCTCAATATTTTGAGAAATGCCAGTGGAACCAGTATTCTGAGATAGCTGTTCATTTTCATCAACCATAACTGATGAAGTTGAAGCTGCACTATCTGTTATATGATCTTTTTTTGCACTAATCAGGTCATTGGGAAAATTTTCTAGAGAGACTGGTTTGGAACTTTCCGTTACTAACAAATGACTGTCAGGTTGTTTTGTTCCATTGCTAATTGAACTTGTTGGAACTTCTCCGGAACTATGGTCAATCTCTTTAGAGGATAAAGAAGATTCTGAATGAGGTATCTCTTCCTCTTTTACATTCTCCATATGAAAAAATGGCTAGGATTCTTGCCAAAAGGTTGTCTGAAATGGAGAAAACAGAAGCCATGTAAGGAACAGCAGAAAAAAATTCACAATAAATCACTGCCTACTACATCTAATTCCTATAAAAAGTCAAAGCAGGCAACAAAAAAATCAGCAATTATTTGTTTAACATTATAACATATAGCATTATTTTTGCACCAAAAACAAATTATTGTCTAAAACTACATTCTTCTATCGCACATCCACGGTTTAAGTTAAACACAATCTAAGTTCCATATTTTAAGGAGAATATGTGAGGTAGAAAACAAATTTTGACCAAAGAAATCAGGAATTGACAAAGAACCAGGCATGGATCTGGAAACTAAGAACAATTTGTCATCTCAACTTGCTCTACCTCTATTTAACACGTTTGGCAACCATAAATCACATCAAGAAAAGAACCACAATTTCGAATAACATTATGGAGGCAGCTATTGAACAGCTCTTCTCATACAAATTAAAGCTCGCTTTCGGGGCTAACTTAACACAGTTTTCAATTAAATAGCAATACACACTCCAATTATCATCCCAAATCTCAGAAAATGTCAAAACCAGAACTAAACAAATGGATGCAAGCCAAGTTCAGCCATGCGAATTACACGGTCCACAAATGATACTAACTAGCAATTTAATCACAGACCAATATTTCTAAGATCATTCATCTGCAAAGAAGGAAAAATAAAAAATTTCATATGCATACGAGTAATAAAATAACGTTCTTTACCTTGGAACTTCAAACCTAATCCCAAAAGTTTCACAAACTAAAACAAACACCTTTCATCTATAATACATTAAAATCTAATCTAATGCACACTCATAAATAGAAGCATCTCCATTTTCAATCCCATTTACCTTCTTATTGGCAGATGAACCATTTTGGCTGAACATATTACCGCAATTTAATCATTATTAAAGAAAAATAACAAAAACTATCCACACAGATTTTCTCAAGTATTTTCAAATAAAAAAGTTTGCTTCTTTCCTTAAGAATCAATAACTGCTCCAATCATAAGAATATTTTGAGATTAGGAGTCAATTTCTTATCCAGGAATTTGCTAATTCTGAATTTGATTGTTAAAAGTTCCGCCTCAAAAAAAGACAGAATATTAAATTAAATTTAAAAAAAAGAAAAGAAAAGAAAAGAAAGAAAGCTCACAGCAGCAGCTAAGGACAAGGTAATCTATGTATAATAATTAAGAAGCCATGATTGATGTGAATTCTCGTATGTTTCTGCAATTAAACAGACATAAAGGGAAACTACATCAAGTAAGCTTCATAAGATTAGTCAACGTCCCAGCCAACTGAAACGCCGGCAATTCTCAGAGCTTCATTTCCTCGGCTAAAAACAAAGACACACCATTTGCAGCTTAATTCACAATTAAAGCATAGATTAAAGATTAAGATTAATGGAAAGCTAATCAATAAGTTTCGTTCTAAGAAAAAAGAAAGATGAAGAAAAGGGAGGAAAAGGAGAGAAAGGAAAGGAACTTACCCGGATTAAACCAGAAACAGAGAAACGATGAGTGGAATGGAAGCGATTATTAATGAAGTCTGAAAATTTTAAGACCCGAAAATTAAGGTAGAAATAAATGAAAAAAAAAAAGGAATATATAATTATGAATGATAAAAATTAATAAATAAAAATAAGGGTGGGGAAAATTTACTGCTAAAATTAGAAAAATAGAAAAGGCCGGAGAGAACACACGTGCCTATCGCGCCCTCTCCCACTGACCAGATCCATCTGTACTCTCTCTTCTGGATAGTGTTTTTCTTTCTTTTTTTGGTTTTTAATTTTTTTTCTTTATATTTTAAATCTGAAGTGGAAAAGTAAATAAAAAAGGGATTTCTTTTGGTGGAAAATAATAGTTAGTAATTGTGTTTGGTTAAGGGAATCTGACATGGAGAATAAGTTTTGACCATAATCAATTACTATCAATCTGCCAGCGCACCTAAAGGGCTAATAGGCTTTGACGGCTTAGCTCAACTCAGCTGCTGGCTTTTAAAACCAAAGTAAATTTAGAGAAAAAAAAAATGGGTTTTGCCTTTTTAACAAAATCTAAAAAATTTCCCGAAGTCACCGACCGTCATGTGGTCCGGGAGAATCTCCAATCGCCTGAGAGAGCGTGGACGAAACGGCTGTTCGAAATAGGAGAAATGCGGGGTGTGCGTCGACCCAAATCAATCATTGACGAGGAAAGGCAAAAAGGACGGTGAGGAGACAGAATGACGAAACAGTCCCTGTTTTTACCGTTGGAGAATGGAGCGTGAGGGCCCAAATGTGACGTCAGAGGCGGGCGGCGACTGGCGAGCGGAAATCAGGAACGTTTGAGCCGACAGACTTTTAAGAAGCTTCCAATGGGCGAGGTTTGCGTGAGTTAGGAGTTTTTGAGATGATGTAAACTGAAAAACAAAAACATGAATCCCGATGTTGTCTGTGTGGAAGAGAAAGTTCCTTACAGTGACAGAGGAAAGAAAGAAAGAAAGAATCTTTGTATAAAAGAGAAGAAAGGAGCAGGTTGGGACTTGTGGAAGCAGGAAGGAAGAGAGCGAGTGTCAAGTGTTGATAATTTTGGGTTTTGGGGTTTTGGCCGCTTGTGCTGGCGCTTGCAACTTGCAATTGCATTGCATGTGCCAACTTTTCTTCTTTTTACAGTAAGTTTATTAGTACTTAATCAATTACGTAATTAAATATAATAATACTAGTACTAGTATTATTATATTTAAGGAAAATGATGATCCCATCATAATGTTTGTTGTTAAATAGTGAAAGTGACAGTTTAACAAATAAGGTTGACAATTGTCAATGAGCTTTTAATGTCTTGTAGTAATAATTTTTATTGAGAGGCATAATCTAGATATAATTTTGTATTAAGATTAAGATCAAGAGAGATTTAGAATTTCACAAGCCTATAATATTCTCCTACTCAAAATAGTACCTTACTTTATTTATGAACCATTGACACAAATTTTAATTACTAATTAAAAACTTAAAATTGTTTTAACTATTTATAAAGGACCATATTCTTAAACAAGTACTTACAAGTTACAAAGGTATAACATGAAACCTAAGCCATAGTTTGTTTCCTTGATTGGTGGGTCATTAATCATTATGGATTGCTCCAATGGACTTTGGATTCGAGCAATAGCTAAACAAGCCGGGAAAAGAGTGAACATGGTTGGTGAGTGGTGACCCATGCAATTTTGTTGAGCTGCTGTTTGCTCCTTTGGTGTTGGATTTGGGGAGCAGGTTATTCGATGAGCAATATATTGCAAGTCTCATGCTCGGATGTTCAAAGAGAGCAATGTTTTGATCAATGTAATGCCACTTAATTCAAATGAAACCTTCCTAATCATGTTCAATGATGGAAAATGATTAAATAAAAGTGGCAGAATGAAAAGATTTTCTTTGTTTTTAAGCAATTTAGTTGAGTGAAGTCGAAAGAAGAAAAAACGCTACCATGCAGGTAATGAAACTCTCTTAATCTTTATCACAGCAAGGGCCCACTCCTAGACTTCCCTGTTAAAGACAGGGCTAAAGGCTGCTATCGAGTTCGCTGGGTTGCAAATCGGATGAAATTGGGACAATATTACGGCAAGCCCAACAAGAACACCAGAGCTAGGCCCTCCGTGCCTCCTCAGACAAAAACACCCCGATCAGACCCAGCCCAACCAAGATTCGTGACCCTCGTCCTTTCCAAATTAAGCTGAATCCCAATGTGGACTGGATTATATATGGTAACCTTTTCTGATTGAAAAAACAAAACAAAATCAATAACTAGGTAGAATATGCATCCGCGGTCCAAAAAGGATTAATTTTAAGTTAAAAACTTAGGATACTCTTGATAATTTTTAAAAAAAAAAACAGAAAAATAACCTTATATATCTCTTTTCTCTTTTTCTGGATGGTATGACTGATGAGTTTGATTATGCTAATTACATGATCTTAAACCCCCTAAACTCTCTCATGCATTTGAACGTTTTCTGTATTGTCTCGTTCGAAGAAGGTAATAACTTCTCTACCCACCCTATAATGCTAATGTACTTATCTCCCCTGGCATTTTTCAGCAAAATAACCTAATATCAATTGAATTTATGCTGAAATTGACCCTGCATTGTCAAATACCATCGGTTTCAATGGGCCCTAAGATTCTATACATATAAAGATATACACAGACGGCTCGTTAGGTATACCAACAGGAAATCTTCTCAACCGAACTTTTTATGTTTTATCACATTTTTTTCATTAATTATCACTATCATCTCTCTAATTCTTGCCTTGCACCCCCAATAATCAAAGTTGATGTCGAGATACACTGCTGCTTCCAGAACAATTTTCTCAGGTGGTTGAGACTAGCAAATCAAAGCGAATAAACAAAAGCAGAGCAGTTCGTTAATTAGTGAAGGGAACCTAATTAATAAACTTATTTTTGCAGCAAATTATTGGGTTTTATTTGGTATTTTTAATTTTCCTTCGTTGGCAAAGTTGATGTCCTTTCGTTAAATGACGGACACCATTTATCTCCTTTCCAGCTGTATAAATTAACCAAATTACCCTAACTGAACTTCAGATGGAATTTTTGCTCCATGTTTTTAATTAATTTCCAGATTCTGTAGAAGCAGCTGATTGACGGAGATTTGCAGGTAAGTTTGTTTTCGAAAGAGAACAAATCATAAAGAAACAAGCTGTTCCCATTGTCTTATTGATGTCTTTATGTTCATCACCATCTAGTCATCTACCTACAACAAGCTTAATTAAAAACAATTCTGGCGCAATCTCTATGTACAAAATAGCATAAGATTTCCAGGATATGCTATAAATAAAAAATCGCCCATTTCATATTTATTACCTAACTTATAGAATATTATTATAAACTGTGGATGTTAAAAAATCAGCATCACTTTATCCACAAAGAAATAATATAATTAAAACTTATAACTTTTGAATAAAGTTTTTTTCTCATTTTATCAAACACTAAAATTAGGAAGCTGGGCTTACAAAAGTCAAGTTGGTAACATGACATGTTTAATTTGTTTTGATGAAATATTGATAGCAACTTTACAACCTACTAATTTGAGAGGGATTGTGCAGATTCCCAGTGTGATAAGATGATTGATTGTAACTTTGTAAGGAAAAGGCCGAAAGGAGCATGAAGCAAAATCTCTGCTGCAAATATTGTACAAACTACAGAGTAAGATATGTAACCAGCAGTGTCTCATACAATCTGGTATAAACTATCAACACATAAATTATATGAAAACAGCTTGTAATGCGTTCTCCAGAGGAAGCAAAAAAAATTCATACAAAAAAGGGGAAGGGAAGGGAAGGGAAGGGAAGGAAGGAAAGAAAAGAAGAAGATGATGAATTTCTATATGATCAAATTTTGTTCCCATCTCCTTGGATCTGTTATATTGATCTTCCAATGCTTATCCTTGAACCCTGCCTTCTTGGCCTTGTTTCTATCCCAATCCAATTCAATTTTCCTCCGCTGTGTTAACCCACAAAACTTCTGCAACCTCTCATCCATGGAGTCATGAAATTTCCACCATCTCTGGTGGGCGACATCGCTGGCGTAAACACGTTGGTCCCCTATGATCCAGTTACAATCATAATCCCTATAACAAAGCCAGGGCTTTAATCCCAAGTAATGAATCGAATAAAGTTTGGGTGGATCAGCTCCGAACAGCTGGTTCTTTAAACCACTTTCGACGCTGCTGTTGGACCAAAAATTCTTGAGGAAATTCATTCTCCTCGGCAACCTATGCCACCAAACAAACACTTCATTTAGAAACCCCTGGTCGCCTCCATTGTAAGAGAATATTTCTTTACGTTTGTTCATTAAAAGCTTAAACGTGCAATTGGATGGCTCGAACACCATAATCCCCGAATTAAAAATCCAAACGTCGTTGCCTGTTGCTGATATCTGAGGGAAATGGAAAAGGATATCGAGGTTCCTTAAGACCATGATGTCCGCATCGATGAATATGACCTTGTCATAATCCGTAAGCTGCCAGAGTCTGAACTTGCTGTAGTTGTATTCATTATAGGTGCCCTTTTCAGCTCGGGGGTTTCGGATTCTTTTGATCAAGCGAAGTTGCCACCCGGCCGCCTTGAGAGCGTCACGCTTGGGTTCGGAGATGGACCTGTCTACGAGAAGAATCAGATCGCGCTTGGTGCCGGTTTTTAGGAGACTTTGGGCAAGGGTTATGGCACCACAGACGTATGATTCGGAAGAATGAAGCACCGTGGCATAGGCCTCACGCTTCACGGTGCTTGTTGCCTGTTCGATCTTCGACACATCAAACACCTCATCAATCCCTGAAAAAAAAAATTTAATTTTTTAGTATAAACGAATATTTAATGATACTGATTGATTGTGAAATTTAAACTAGAGAGTGTGCATGATAGGATCGTTGTTAAAATATTACTAATGATGATGAGAAAACGGAAGTTAGCCTAGGTAGCGGAATCAAGCTGCTCATAAGAATCTGTTGGGGCCAGGTTCCCTGCTTATCATCATTGATTGGTGAGTAACGAAAACAAGAAGTATAGCGTGTGGTTTTGCATTGTTTATTTGGGGCAATCCTTGGTGCCTGCAGTTTTTAGTTTCGATGCCAAGCATTTGCCAAAGACAACAAAAGCAAAGGTATTACATATCTTAGACTTTGTCAGCAAGCAAAGTCAATTCGATATGAAAGTTGTTAATAATATCAACATCAATAAAGCCACCTACTCTTTATAATAATTCATCCCGGCCCTAATCACAATACTTTTCCCTCTTTCATTTTCCTCTGCCAACTTCTTATTCTTCAACTACTTGAAGAAAAGCAGAGTTACTAAGTTGCTATAATTGAGGAGAAGAAATCTGGAAGCGAAAAGAAGTTAGAATATAACTTTAAGTTATGGCAACTGCGAAAACCCTATCCATCGAGCGCCTGTAGCTCAGTGGATAGAGCGTCTGTTTCCTAAGCAGAAAGTCGTAGGTTCGACCCCAACCTGGCGCGAACAGTCGTTGCCTATTTTTGCCTGGTTTCTGAACTTTCTATGTTTTTCTTAAGCATTAATGCAAGAAAATTGTTTTATAAGCAAAAAAGAAGAAAGAGTAGTAGGAACTAGGAATCATACCTGGTCCCCATAATGGCAAAGCCAACTGGCAAGAACCAACAGGCAACGAAACTTTCTGTTCTAATCTTGCTACTTCCGGCTCGTAGTACCACCACTCATCTTCCTGTTTCACCAAATCATTGCATCGAAACACCTCTAACATTGGCCTGCACTTGCTCAGGAACACAACTTTTGTCCTATAATTCCAGTCCCTTTTGCCATTCTTAACTGCCAGGTTTGCTGCTATCAGATGAACCTGAAGCCTGAAAACGTCCCTCGCCCATCCGTCTTCCGGGTACTGACATGGCAGTTTCGCCACTATCAAGTCCAAACTATCGTACTGATCAAAGTCTGGCATTGGTATCTCGGGGCACTTTGGCCCGTCAACTTCTTCCTCTTCATCAATCCATTCAGGGAACAAATGCGGCCATTCGAAAAGCTCCGAGACTCGCTCGAAAAGTATTGGGATTGTTTCTCCATGCTGTTCCCATTCACTGTAATCCCAATCTTCAAAGTTCAACATCCCAAACTTCAATCCTCCTCCCATCTCCTCGATGAACTTCGGCACATCCAACTTGGTCAAATTCAACTTAGGCTTCAGTTTTCGAATTTCATTCTCTTCCAGGATTGCCTCCAACTTCACCCCTTTTTCCACCTATATAAAATCAGAATCAGATAAACATATACTAAAAAAATAATACGTTTGCATTCAAGAAATCAGTCAGCTCACCTTACCTTGTGATGGCACTCACGCAAGGAGCATCTAACAAGCGATGCCGCATTCTCGAAATAGACAGAAGAAGATGGTCGCAAAAGAAGAGATGCATAGACAACCAGAAAGAAAGCAAGAAAAACCAGGTTGATTCTAATAACCACTGCTTTCGAAGGAGCGGCCTTGATGATTTTCTGAAGACTAAGTCCTTCCCCCATCCTTAAGCAAAGGTGCCCTACCTCAGTGCGAGCTCAATATATATATATTATAGATGTATAATAATTATTTTATGGCAACTTTTTATAGTTTAAAATTGAAGTACAATAATGAAATATTATGATGGTTAGGAAATTTAAAGGATTTTAAGGGTGCAGTTGTTAGAGAGCTTAAGAGAATGCACTTGAGTAAAACTCAAAAGAAGTCGGACCATTTAAAAAGCTCCATCTGTCGTTTCCTTGTCTCGAGTTTCCTTCCCTTCAAGACAAAAAGGTCGGAGCCAAAAGTAACTTTCCTTGTATCCAAACAAATCCCATGCAGTTGGTACTCATATATTTTCTAGAAAATTTCCCCTTTCTTCCCAACATACCCCTTCCCCACACCCTTAAGTACAAACTTGTACATAATAATTGAATTTTCCGTTTCATTTTCTTCAAATTATATGCTTGGAAACTTAATTTCTAATAATTAATTATTTTATAGCTTAATATCCAAATTGGTCTCTGAACTATATAAAATAAGATAGATTTGTCCCTGAACTTTTATTTGAGAGAGATTAGTCCCTCAACTTTTATTTTGAGACAGATAGGTCATAAATGAGAAAAAATCAAAGAAACTTCAGGGATCAATCTGTCCTAAAATAAAACTTCAGAGATCAATCTGTTCTAAAATAAAAGTTCAGGGTAATCTGTCATATTTTGTATAGTTCAAAGACTATTTTATTTCAAAATAAAAGTTAGAGACTAATTTGTCTCAAATAAAAGTTTAGGAATCAATCTGTACTTTTTTATATAGTTCAGAAATCAATTTAGATATTAAATTATTATTTTATGTATTAAATTGGGCTGTTCACAAAGAAATTTTACCTAAACCTTATTATATTTATTTATATTCTTCTTAATTCAAGTCTAAATTCATTGGCTCGCATATTTCATTCTAAACGAAGCAAATAATCATACTAATATACAGAATGTCAGAATCCCCACCAACAAAAGGTGGCAACCGCTTCCAGCTTTTTCCGACTGTCCAACTTTACGCTAAAAGGGTATAATTATCTTATCAACTTTTTTAGCAACAGTGTAATTGAGCACAGGAGAATAAATAAAAGCCGAGAAAAGGGGTAAAAGGGTAAAGTATTATTTTCATGAGGAAATTTAAGTGAATATAAGTACCATAGGAATTTTGCAATGGGTAGTTAAGCAGGCCTTCCAACAACTATTTGGTTGCCCTGTCAACATCCTCTTACATGCAATGAAATGTCCCTTTTATTTAGCCGTTAAAGAAATATGCCCGGCGCTAGCTCTACCAATATAATCTCATTTCTTATTTTGAGTTTGTCCCTTTTCGTTTTATTTATTCAGTTTTTGTTAAAAAAAGAAATTAAATGATATGTGATGATTCAATCAGGATTTAGGTTGGCCATCGGTACTATCATAACTCACTCGAAATGATTATTTCGTACACGACCAAAGCTAAAACTAAAGGTAATCCATCAAAATTTCGGCCCAAATGTCACCTTATTGATAATTACAAAATGGAGTTCGGGGCAATTAATATTTATAGAAGAGTAAGGCAGTGGCCATTTTCAGACCAAAGCCGTCCCCGATTCTGAAACATGATAAATGACCAAATCAAGAGGGAGATGGGTAAAGGGATGGGGAAATTGAATTAGAAAAATGCAGGGTTTGGTGGCTTTGCATTGCAAATGAACAAATAAATTCTCTGTTGCCCTTCTTAAAAATCTTGCGTCACGATGAGGGAATGCAGCATTTTTATAATTAAAAGTCAAGAGTATTCATCTCTGTAAACATTTGACTCGTATAAGGTAGATATAATTGTCAATTCTAACTAATAGTGGTGGCATCAACCAAGATCATTTCCACAGATTAATGTTGCTTGACAATTTCCTCATTCTTAGCTATTAACTCATTCAAAACTATATATGAGCATCAATGACCGCAACTAGTAGGCTTTCATTTACCTTTTTCTATTGTTGGGTAAAAACATGGAAACCTATCGGATCTTGGGCTACACAAATGGCGATAACAAACTCATCCAATGAATCCTATCTCTCCCATCCCAAATCAGAATTCGAAACTCCAGGTTGATATATAATTGATTTCTGATGCGAACAAATGGACAGTCGGGAGTAACATGCGTACTGCCTCATACTTTTACCACGTCTTGGATGTGTTGAGATGAGCTTTTACCAGGTGGAATGAATATTAGATCCTCCCATCCCGAGTTTTTCTCACTCATCTGCACAACATCAAAGAGGAATAGTCAGATTCCATGTTCTTCAAATTACATGACATTATTACTAGGCAATTAGATCCCGTACCTCCATTTTCTTCAAAACATCTTCCAGGCTTCCAACCTGCTCAAACAGGTCAGATCAAATGAATGAAAAGAAAAGCAACTCAAAAATGGAAAATCATTCCATTAATAAAGCAAGTGGTCGTTGTTGATGTGTGTATATGTAATCAAAATGCCAGGCCCTAATAGAATAGAATAGCAGAGGCAAGCTCTAGGTGCTTTGCATACAATCACTCATCTTATAAGAGCATATACAACCTTTTGTATGCCAAGACAGACATCTATATATAATACCGTGATATGCTGAGAAAGAGGTCCCCTTGATGCCCTTGAAACCTTTGACAGTTCCTTTTCTATATCTTCCTGTACAATAACAAGCAAACAATAGAAACTAAGTTAAGTTTCAACAACTATGCTTAAATGCATAATGGACAAGAAAATAGCACATATAACACTTGATAGATCAAGCAAACCTTATTGAAATATATTGGGCAGAAACGCTTGTTTTTCTTCCTCGCCACAAGAAGGTCAGACTGTATACACAGAAATTCAATACAAAAAAAAGGTGAGATCTAATACTGATTTGTGGTAACATAGAAATTATTATCAGAGTTAAGCTCCTTCATGCACTCCTGGTATAGAGCCATGTTAAAAATGGCAAAAATCTTTTAGAAATTTTGGAGAAAGTACATGGTCTGATTCATCAAATCGGTGTAATGTTGAGCATTTTTCCCTATTTACCAACAAAAATAAAGAGTCTCTACGATTGCTAATGACTTCATAACTTCAAGTCAAAAACTACAACATAGCCAAAATGCATAAACAAACTTTTGGTAGCCATTTATGTGATGCTCGCTATGCTATGAATAATGAAAGGATTATCCAAGACAACTTTTTTTCAGCCATATATGCAGTCTCGAGGACATCTTATGTATTTGATGAAAACAAATACCATACCTGGAAAACAGGAACTCCATCAAATCCACTTTTGATATCAGCAGCTTTCAGCTGATAAACATGAAAGGCAATAGTGAGTAATAGTGCAATATTTGTCCAATGAAAAAAGATAACAACTTCACTCAACTCAAGTACGAACAAAAGTATTGTAGCTCAGTTCTGGTCCATGTCTTGTCTAAGTACCTGACAATCTAGCTAGATGAAAGTACACCACATTGAGCAGCAATTCAAGCTATTATATTTCTTATGTCATGTCCAATGCCCACAGGCCACAACCACTGAGATTTTGAAAACTACTTTTCCCCTTCAAAAATAGCTTGAAATCGAACTTGTATGAAACACTAACCTCCAATGCATTCTTTATTTGAATTGGATCGGGTAGAAAACGAAATGCAATTCCTTCAACCTTCAGTGAATACACCTATAGAACAAAGGATGAACCATTAACCATAATAATAATATAATACAGTTATATCTGATCCAATTGTAATTAACATTGTTATTTCTGTAGCATAAATGATAAGCCAACGATTGAATTTATAGATAAAGAGGGTCACCTGATCAAGTGTAAGGGGCACTACTTTAGCATTACTTCTGAGCTCTTTTCTACGTAATCGAACCTATGACAAAATGAAACGAAATTAATACATCCAAAAGAAAAACATAAAGATTCGAATTTTGCCCTAAATTTGAGAAATTTAACTAACCTGAGCGAGAAATGCCTCGGCATCTTCTTGTCGAAAGCAAAGCAAACCGATAGACTTGGCTCCATTGGGATCAGAGATAAGGACGAACTCATTGTTGGAGTTGCTCACTGTATACACGGCGGTCCCGACTAGTGTTTTCGCCACCTGCTCGGGACTCAATGTGGCAGCTGCTGCTGCTGCTGCTGCTGCTGCTGCGGCTGCCGCTGCCGCTGCCGCTGCCTTGGGTTGAGAAATGGACGCGAAGAGCGGACGATGGCGGAAATTCGCCGGAGGGGAGAAACCGAGTGCGAAGTTGCCGACCAGACTGTTGGTGTGGTGGAAGCGGGTGGCGAGCTCGGCGCCTAGACGGTGGATGAAGGTGGAGAGGGATAAGAGAGGGTTAGAAGTAAGGGGAGGTCTTGGGAATTCCATTTTTTTTGAGAAAAAAATAAGGGAAAAAAGAAAAGAAGAAAACAATGGTGTTACGAGCACGAAATATTTCCGATAACGGTCCAAAGGACCAAATTTGGTACGGTTTCGCCGGGCGTTAGGCAGTTATTTTAGCCCACTTTCAGCCCAATTTAAGACTAATTTTTTTTTTTTTAATTGTGACTCATTCTTGGACCTTAGTAATCTTTCTCCCTTTTTTTCTTTTTCTAAGAAATTCTCGGCAGACTTTGTCTTATGACTCTTTAATTGATGCTTTCATTGGGCTTGAAAAGTTTCCCAGAGCCCATTGAGGTGTATTGATCAATAAGTATCAAAATTTTCCCTCTTTTTTGCCCTCTTGATATTTGAAAAAGATAAGAAGATTTCAACTTCTTATCGACGAGAAAAGTATGTGGCAACTATTGAATTCCAATAAAAAAAAAAAAAAGAAGCCGCTTGCTTGCATAGTAAAACCGACTGGCTATTTATCTACTGCTTTGCATGCATGTCTTTGGTTGATTAATCATCATCATTAATTTATTATTATTATGCGATAAGGAATTAATTTATTTTGAGTCACCTTTGTTGAGGACCTGTATATCTTTGTTGCGTAACCTTGAATAATATCTATTGATCCAAGCTAAGCTCCTACTACAAGCAAATGTATATGAGATTATACGTTCTCTTTATGCTTCCACCACCACCAAGCTAATAACAAGAGGAAGGTGGTTCAGATCCCTTCACGATGTGTCTTCTTTTTGAAAACTTTCTACTTCTTTTTCAGTGTCCCTACTCAAAAATATATACCAATATCTCCATTATAACTAAACTATATATATATATATATTCTGATTACATTTTATATGATATGCTAAAAGAACAATCTTTTGCTAATTATTAATTAATTGGGCTCTGTGTTTGCTCGAAATTCACCACTTTGGCAATTTTGGAGTCATTTGATTTATATCTAAAATTTGTAAAATGATAGATATTTATAATATGAGCGCATGATTTCCGCTAATTTATCAAGATATGTATCTTGGGGAACTTTATCAAAAGTTTTAGTCAAATTAGCTAAAGCATGAACATAATGAACTTTTTTTGCCATATAGGTGCATAAAGGCTTAATATCTAAATTAGTCCATGAATTATATAAAAAAGGACAGATTGGTCCCTGAATTTTTATTTGAGACAGATTAGTCCCTGAATTTTTATTTTGAGACATATAAGTCCTAAATGAGAAAAAAAAACTCAGGAATCAATCTATCCCAAAATAAAAGTTCAATGATCAATCTGTCACAAAATAAAAGTTGAGGGATCAATCTATTCCTTTTTGTATATTTCAGGGGCCAATCTATCCCAAAATGAAAGTTGAGGGACTAATTTGTCTCAAATAAAAGTTTAGGGATCAATCTGTCATTTTTTGTATAATTCAGGGACCAATTTAAATATTAAGTCGGTGCATAAATGGCAAACTCAACTATTTACAACACCCTAACAAATGTGTCATATGCGTTGCAAATGAATATGATCCATTGAACTCATTAATATTAAAAATAATTATTTAATCATTTTTATTTAAGTTCACCACTTTTAGTTAGTTACAAACTCATTTTGCTTTCCATGGATGTATTTTCATTTCGCTTTTCTAGTTTTTTCAACATCAACATTCAAGTTAACAAATAAAATAAATATAAAGATTTTCCTTATTAGTCTAAGACTAGTCTCTCTCGAACTGAAGTTTGAAAGGTTACAAAGTTCCTTCCAGATCATCAAAACCTTGTCCTTACCGTTAAGATCTAATTTGTTTGTAGCTAAGTACTTCAAACTTCCAATTATCTCCTTCTATTTTTATATATGCTCTAGTAATAATGATCAAACTATATATATTTACCAATTTTTCTGGGTAAAGAAAAGATACTTAACTACTTTATTATGAAAAATGCTTCTTGACCCTTCAATACTTACTCCTTCTGAAATCCCTCATGACATGATTTTTTTTTATTTGTCAAGCTTTTATGAGTATCATAAAAGTTTAGCTCATTATTTAATAAGGTTTAGTTCTACATTAAAAAGTTATCGTATTTATATGGTAAGTTTTCTCTTCTTGATAAATATAATGGTAGGGTTTTAGAAAGAAAATTAAATAAGACTTGTAACGTCAGGAGGGTTATTGGAGGGATAGATTTAGGCAGATCATATAGTAAAACTTTTTAGGGTTTTCTTATCAGGTGCCTATAGGCACCTGATAAGAAACAATTATTAGTTTAAAAAGTGGTGAAATAATGACAAAATGATTAGTTTCGCAATAAATTAAATAGTAGTTGACAAGTATTAATTTGTTTTGACATAAATACCCTAAATGTACGTTTAATAAAAATATTTTTATGAATGTGAAAATTTTATTAAAATTAAATATATAAATTAAAATTATATAATTACAATATATATTTAAACTAAAATCTTACAAATAATAAATATTTTAAATATTAATACTTACCCGATAAATTAATTTTTTAATTAGTGACTAAACTTTGACAAATTAATGGATTTTTTTCTAAAACCCTATAATAATAAATTTTAAATTTTAAAACTTACCTTAAAATTAAATTAACAAATAATTTGGGGCTAAACATTTTTTTAAATTTGGGACTAAATTTTGTTAAAGGGCATTCTAGTCTTAATAAAAAATTAAAATCTCATCATTATTACATTTTTATCTTTAAAAAAAAAGACACTATATAATTATTACACTTTTTTCCTTTCCCGATAAAAAACACATTTAAACTTGCTGCTTAACGGGTGCCATTACCAAATTCCAACTTTTTATTATTCCACAGTTCGATGAGTTTCCTAAATTATTTTAAGGCAGCGGCCACTGTAACTGTTAAGGACTATATATATAGATATATATATATATATATATATCCACATCCTGCTTCATCCACATCCACAAAACAAAGTTCTTTCTAAACCTTCCTTTTAGTTTATGATATACATATAGTACGGAACATATATAGTTTTTGTTACATACATTCCTCTTCCTAAGTTCAATAGCTGACTACCAAAACAGAGCAAGGATGATTTTGTAGCAGAAAGCGACAAAGCTTGCCAAATCAGGTCTCGTAGCAATTGGCCGCCTGTAACCGATCAGTATCATCATCGTTTCGATGCTAAGAGAGATGGTCGCCTTAGCCGGCGAGAGCTTAAAAACGCCTTTGCCAGCCTGGATTCGCGCATGCCTGACATGAAAGCGTTAAAGCCTGCAGATGAAGATTTCGACCGGGGTGGGTACATCAGAGAAGAAGAGCTTAAGAACGCCTCTTCCAGCAGCTTCGGTTCACGTCCGCCTGGCGTGCGAGCATTTTTAGAGCTCCGTCATGCAGATGCCAAAGGAGATGGGCTCATCAGTGAGGCAGAGTTCGAGAAGCTTGTAAAATATACTCTGAAACGGGGTTACGCTTTCAAGTAAATGCATCGATCAATTCCTTAATTATTCCTAGTCGTAAAACTACAAGAGGTAATTAAAATTGGTTTTGCATAGCTCTTAATTAGATGTTATTACGTTTATAAAGCTAATTAAGATAATGTGTGTTTTGGGGTGTGGTGATGAGTAGGTACGTGTACTTGTATTTATCTGCCCGGCCGGTCCTGTATACTGTAATGGGGTCTGTACGTACGTAGTTCACTTTTTGTACATTTCGGCATCAGAAATAAGTATGATGTAAATTACTACTATTTGTAATATAATATAGTACTATCCATTCTCCCTCTGTTTTCTTCTTTATTTTCAGGGTGTCAAGCTCCGTAGATATATAATATACCCATCAAATTAACTTTTAGTAAAGGTGAGTCTAATGATTTGTTTAAACCATAGGCATTTGTTTGGTTCCCACAAGCAAATTAATTAGCTGTTCCTTACTTCCTTCCCCCGTAACTATTCTGCTTCCATTCCACTCTACCAATTTCATAGTCCAATATTACTCTGCATGTGCCTAGCTAAATGTGTCGATAATAACTGTGCAAAGACTCTCTGCCTTTGCCGTTGACCTACATACTTGACACGGAACCTTGAATACTATCTATTGTTCCAAGCTAACAAGCAAATGTATGGGACATGCAATATACGTTCACTTTGTGATCTTCCACCCACAACCAAGCTAATATAACGAGATTAGGAAGGTGGTTAAGATCCCTTCACGACTCATGAGTGTATGTGTCTCCTTTTTGAACGCTTTCTACTTCCTTTCTAGTGATCCCTCCTCAATATATATATATATATATATATATATATATATGCTACTATAATATCTTTGGAGCATATTTATTACATCGGATTGGATTGGATAGGAAGAGTGAAAAAATTATATGCATATTTATTACATCGAATTGGATTGGATAAGATGAGTGAAAAAGTTACATATAATTTGTAGTTTGATTTTATAGTATTCATATAGGTTTATATTGTGAGGAAGATTATTCATAAGATACGACAATCCTATCTATTTCTAAAGGATTAAGCATCCTATAAATAATTCTTCTCACAATACAAATCTCTATGCCAATACTATAAATCACATTACAAATTACATTTAATTTTTCTCCTCATCATATCCAATCCAATCCGTGTAACAAATGTGTCTTATTGTTACTAAACTATATTCTGATTAATTACATATATGACGTGATATGCTAAAAGAACAAGCTTTTGCTAATTAATATTCGCTCTCTATGTGTTTGCTCGAAATTAATCCACCACCATCCGATCCATTTAGTAATTAGTATTCCCCGTTCTGGGAGAGCTCGAAGTTCTCCAAGAATATTATAGGATCACTCACTCACTCACACAAGGCATATCCCCAAAAAGGCCATCTATGGACCATATAATTAACGAACTTCCATAATCAGTTAGCAACTGATGAAATTGCTTGGATTTCCATGACTATGATTAAGTGAATCGATCTAATTATCTTCCGAGGTAGCCCGTAAGTTCATTCCCTATGTTGATCTTCATGCATTTCATCTAAGTTAAGTGATTGAAATGAAGCCAAAGCTAGCCTATAAGATTCGTTTTATGAATATTCTCTAAAGGGCACTGCTGGCCCGCGGGTTTGAATTTGAACCAGGGACTTCGTTCTTCACCTTCCACAATTATTGGTAACAATCAAACTATATAGTTGCTACTTTTTCTCGGAAAAGAAAAGATATATAGTACTTTCTCCTTTATTGCACGCTTCAATATATATGAGTTCCTATAGGAGTATTATTTTAGGGCAGCTGGACACTGTAACTTTTAAGTGTTGGAATATTTTAATAAAAATAGAGAAACGTTTTTAAGAGGAGTTTTTTGTTTGTTTAATTCTTTGAGTTAGGAAAGTCTTTAAGTTATATGAGTTATGAAAACTTTAAATGCTTTGCTATTTCGTTTCTTACAACATTTTAACTATAAAAAGGGTTTATTTTCTCTATTGTTGATCACCCCCATTTTGAAAGAACAATTCTAATTGTTCTAAGTCTTAACACTTTCCTAAATATTCCTAAGTCTTTTCTGAGGGTTTTTCAACCAACTGAGTGAAGAAGGTGTCGTTTTGGTAGAGCTTCTACCTTCTAACTTGTGCAGGTTAGAAAGGTGTATAGTGGATGACTGGGCTTGTTGTATCCTGGGGGACGGCGTGCAATGAATTCTCTTTGCATCGGTTCAAATTAACCGAGAGGGCTCGTATCGTCTCAAGAAAGCGACTTAGTCCGCGCCTCAATCTCCGTCGCCCTATTTAACTAACAATATTATTTTACAAGTTTGGCTGCAGGAAAGGTGATTATTCAGTCCAATTTGGAGGCATTATTCTACAACAGTCTCCAGCAATTTGAGACGATTTTTCCCTATGGAGAACACTGTCGATGCTATGCCCAAGACTAATCAAGCCGATGACCTGAACCGACCATTTCGCTTTCATGGTGCGAACTATAAAAGATGGAAGCAAAAGACATTTTTCTACCTTACTCTCCTAAATGTCTCCTACATTTTGGTGGAAAAGAGTCCTAAGAAAAAGGACACTGGAGATATGACTGAAGATGAAAAAGTTGAGCATGAAGAAAATGTGAAGAAGTGGGAGAAAGACCATGTCTATTGCAGAAATTATTTACTCAATTGTTTGTCTGATAGTTTATATGACTATTATGACCAAACATATTCTTCTGCCAAGAAAATCTGGAAGGCGCTACAACAAAAATATGACACTGAAGAAGTTGGATCCAAGAAGTATGCCTGTAGCCGTTACTTCAGATTCCAGATGGTGGAAAATAAGTCCGTGATAGAAGAAGCCCATGATCTCCAGATGCTAGCACATGATGTTCGTCGTGAAGGAATAAAAGTGGACGAACAAATGGAAGTTGCTGCCATTATTAACAAATTGCCCGGTTCTTGGAAAGATTTTGGGAAGATTTTACGCCAAAAACAGAAAGAACTATCCATTGAATCATTAATCATGCGTTTGAGGGTAGAAGAAGAGCACAGAAATCAAGATAATTTGCTCGACTTCAATGGTGCAGGTTCCAAGGTAAATCTTCTCACTTCTAATGAAAACATGCCAAGGACTTATGATAATAACAAATTGAAACGGAAAAAGATTTTTAACAAAAAGAATAAGTCCTCTGGGAAACATCGTAAAGGTCAATTTAATCAGAAGAAGAACCAAGGACCTCCTTCTAGAGATGGGTGTTATGTTTGTGGCAAACCTGGACATATGGCGAGGGTATGTCATTTTCGAAAACATAGACCTTCTGATCAGGTCAATGTTACTGAAGAGCCACTTATGGCTATGATATCTGAGGTTAATGCCTTTGATTCCTCTGAAGGATGGTGGGTAGACTCTGGTGCCTCTAGGCATGTCTGTTGTGATAAAACTTGGTTTAAAAGCTATTTTCCTTTTGAAGCAGAGAAGAAAATATTGCTTGGTGATTCCCACACCATTAATGCCCTGGGTTATGGTGATATTGAATTGAATTTCACCTCTGGTAAGAAATTGACCTTAAAAGATGTTTGACATGTTCCTGAAATTAGAAAAAATCTGGTTTCTGCTTTTCTTTTGAATAAAGCCGGATTTAAACAGATTTTTGAATCTGATCAATTTATGCTCATGAAAAAGGGCATGTTTGTTGGGAAAGGTTATACTTGTGATGGCATGTTTAAACTGAATGTTGAAATGAATGAAATTTCAGTTGTTTCTGCCTATATTGTTTCTTGTGTTAATGTTTGGCATGCTCGATTATGTCATGTTAATTCTAACTATGTGAAAAACATGAGTAGTTTGGGACTAATTCCTAAACTAGAGAATCAATTTGAAAAATGTGAATCGTGCAGCATGGCCAAAATCACAAGAAAGCCTTTCAGAAGTGTGGTAAGAAATTCTGAAATGCTAGATTTGATTCATACTGACATTTGTGAATTTGAAGGGATTTTGACTCGGGGTGGTAAAAGGTATTTTATAACCTTCATTGATGACTTTTCAAAGTATTCATATGTTTATTTGATGAAAAATAAAAATGAAGCTTTTGAAAAACTGACCCTCTATATAAATGAGATTCAAAATCTTTTTGGCAGAAAAATTAAGAGGTTTAGGAGTGACAGAGGAGGTGAGTATGACAATCTTGGATTGAATTCTTACATTCAATCGTTGGGAATTATCCATGAGACTACTCTTCCTTACTCTCCTGCATCCAATGGAGTAGTAGAATGCAAAAAATAGAACTTTGATAGACTTGACAAATGCTATGATAGTGAGCATTGAGGCTCCTAAAAATTTGTGGGGAGAAGCAATTCTTACTGCTAATTATGTCCTTAACAGAGTACCACATAAACACTCTTTGAAGACACCTTATGAGCTTTGGAAGGGTCATGTACCAAATTTGGACTATTTGAAAATTTGGGGTTGTCTTGCCTTTGTTAGGTTTTCAAATCCAAAAAGACCTAAACTTGGTAGTAAGGCTTCTAGATGTGCATTTATGGGTTATGCTTTAACCAGTAAAGCATATAGGTTTCTAGACCTTGACAACAATGTTTTGATTGAATCCCTTGATGCCATCTTCCATGAAAACACTTTTTCTTTTAAAACCAGAAATAGTGGGGGTGTTGACTCTGGACAAATAGTTATTTCTCAGCATGAACCTACAAACAATCAACAAGCCTTTAAAAACAGTACCTCTCCACCCACAAAAGAAGATGAACTTATAAATGAACCTAGAAGAAGTAAAATAAGAAGAATTATTAAAGATTTTGGCCCTGTCTACCATGTGTTCAATGTTCAAAATGATCCCACCTTTTTAGATGAAGCCTTATCCTCTCCTAATTCAGACTTTTGGAAAGAAGCCATCAACGATGAGATGGATTCTTTGATGACTAACAAAACTTGGAAGCTAGTTAACCTACCTCCAGGTTGTAAGACTATTGAGTGTAAATGGGTATTGAGAAAGAAATTGAAGCCTGATGGCTCTATTGAGAAATATAAAGCCAGGCTTGTAGCCAAAGGCTTTAGACAGAAAGAGGACATTGATTTCTTTGATACATTTTCTCCTGTGAGTAAAATAACATCTATAAGAGTTCTAATTGCAGTTGCTGCTATCCATGATTTAATAATACATCAAATGGATGTGAAAACAGCTTTCCTAAATGGGGAGTTAGAAGAAGAAATTTACATGGAGCAACCTGAAGGCTTTGTTATGCCAGGTAATGAAAATAAGGTTTGTAAATTGCTTAAATCATTATATGGTTTAAAGCAAGCTCCAAGACAGTGGCATGAGAAATTTGACATGTGTTTGATTTCTAATGGTTTCAAAACCAATGAAAGTGACAAGTGCATATATTTTAAATCAGCGCATAAGTCACATGTCATAATTTGTTTATATGTTGATGATCTTTTGATTTTTGGGACAAATCTTGAGATTATAAATACTACCAAAATATTGCTTACTAACCATTTTGATATGAAAGATTTGGGGGAAGCAAATGTTATTCTGGGTATGAGGATCATAAGGACTTCAAATGGTATTTTTCTTGACCAATCTCATTATATTGAAAAAGTTTTGAAAAAATACAAGTTTTTTTATTGCAAACCCTTGTGCTCTCCTTTTGATCCAAATATACATTTATTTCTTACTGAGAATGAAAGAGATATTTGTAATCAAAATGAGTATGCTACTATTATCGGTAGCTTGAGATATGCCACTGATTGCACCAGACCTGACATTGCTTATGCTGTTGGGGTGCTGGCTAGATTTACAAGTAAACCAAACTTAGAGCATTGGAATGCAATTAACCGTGTGATGAGATATTTAAAAAGAACTTTAAGTTATGGTATACTTTATCAAAAGTATCCTGTTGTGTTAGAAGGATACAGTGATGCCAATTGGAATACTTTGGCTGGTGATTCATTGTCTACTACTGGCTATGTGTTTACTTTGGAAGGTGGAGCAATTTGTTGGAAGTCTAAAAAACAACAAATTATTGCAAACTCCACCATGGAGGCAGAACTAATTGCTTTAGCCTCAGCCAGTGAAGAAGCAAGTTGGTTACGTGATCTTTTATCTGAAATTCCAATATGGGAAAAACCAATACCACCTGTCTTAATCCATTGTGATAGTACAGCCACTATTGGTAGAGTTAAAAATAAATATTATAACAGTAAATCCAGATCTATAAGGAGAAAACATAGCTATGTGAGATCTCATATTACTAATGGTACCATTAACGTTGATTATATTCAAAGTGGTGATAATCTTACAGATCCTCTGACAAAAGCTCTAGCTAGAGAAAAGTTCTGGATGACATCGAGGGGGATGGGACTTAAGCCCAAAGAATGACAAAAATCACATATGAGGATACCCTACCTAATGATTGGAGATCCCAAGAATTAGGTTCAAAGGGAAGAACGAATCATATGGTGGTTTGATGACATGCACATTTTTAAACAACTAAAAATGTCCCTCCCTATGATGTGGTGCATGTATCTTGTAACAGTAATGGAGGTTGAGTATATTTATACTCTTAATGAGGTCTATAGCTCGTTGAGTGGGATGTAGAGTTACAAGAGCATTCTTGATAGCCTCACCTATATGAGTGTGGAAGTAAGGCCCCTTCCTATGAGAATTGGGCTAATTTTCTAGAACGCTCATTAAAACTGGGATAAAGCTCATGGCCATTAACGTGCTGGCTTATGAAGCTCATTGCAGGGCACTAGAAATCTATGTGTGTGACGCAATACTTTGTTTCCCCAAAGCAGCCTTAGTTCAAGACCATAGTTCACTATTGGCTCTGGAGCAGAGATGGCTAAACGCTAAGTGAAGGTTCAAGCCATTGGCACCTTCATTATACATAGACTTTCTATCTTCACCCAAACGGTTAGTACTTTAATATTTTTATTCAAATAAGTGGGGGATTGTTGGAATATTTTAATAAAAATAGAGAAACGTTTTTAAGAGGAGTTTTTTGTTTGTTTAATTCTTTGAGTTATGAAAGTCTTTAAATTATATGAGTTATGAAAACTTTAAATGCCTTTCTATTTCGTTTCTTACAACATTTTAACTATAAATAGGGTTTATTTTCTCTATTGTTGATCACCCCCATTTTGAAAGAACAATTCTAATTGTTCTAAGTCTTAACACTTTCCTAAATATTCCTAAGTCTTTTCTGAGGATTTTTCAACCAACTAGGTGAAGAAGGTGTCGTTTTGGTAGAGCTTCTACCTTCTAACTTGTGCAGGTTAGAAAGGAGTACAGTGGGTGACTGGGCTTGTTGTATCTTGGGGAACGGCGTGCAGTGAATCCTCTTTGCATCGGTTCAAATTAACCGAGAGGGCGCGTATCGTCTCAAGAGAGCGACCTAGTCCGCGCCTCAATCTCCGTCGTCCTATTTAACTAACAATATTATTTTACAAGTTTGGCTGTAGGAAAGGTGATTATTCAGTCTAATTTGGAGGCATTATTCTACAACAGTCTCCAGCATTAAGGACTATATATATATATATGTATGTATGTATGTATCCACATCCTGCTTCATCTACATCCACAGAAACAAAGTTCTTTCTAAACCTTCCCTCTAGTTTCTGATATACATATAGTTCACTTTTTTGTAATATAGTTTTTGTTATAGTCCTGTTCCTAAATCCAATAAGTAACTAACAAAAGGTCCAAAACATGAGCAATGTTGATTCTGTACCAAAAAGCGAGGACAAAGCTTGCCTAAGGACGTCTTCTACTAGCAATTGGCCGCCTGCAGTTTAGTAGACAAAAAGCTAGCAGCGGTGCCTGAAACCGACGATCAGAGAATTAGGAGTATTTATTGTCGCTTTGATGCTAACCAAGATGGCCGTCTTAGCAGGCAAGAGCTTCAAAATGCCTTTGCCAGCAGGGGTTCGCGCAGGCCTGGCCCGCGAGCGACACAGAGGCCTGTAGATGAAGATTTCGACGGGGCTGGGTACATCAGAGCGGCAGAGTTTGAGAGGCTTGTAAAATATGCTTTGAAACGGGGTGACTTATTTAAGTAGACCAATCGCTGCTAGCTGCTTCGTTGTTCTTCCCTTGCAGATAGAATAGAGGGGGTTTGCAAACTTTGCTTCTGGGCAGATCAAAGGGGAGGAAGATACTCTATACACAGGGTTTTCTTCCCCTAAGCTAAGATGATTTAATCAGTTTCTGTATAAATATTTCTTGTGTGGGGTCAGTAGGTTGATTAATCTGCCAATCAGCCAATGCAATGGATCTGTAGTTGAGTACATGTACATTTTAACTTTAACATTAGAAATATAAATGTTGCAAGAGAAAAATTTTATTTTTTTGTTAAAATCAAATAAAGAATAAGAGGAGTTCAAATAAATACTACATGTATTGAACTGTAGTGTATAGAACATAAAATAAGATATTAGAATAGGACAAACAATTTTTATCCGGAAAATGAAAAGAAAATAACAACGGAGTTATGAGCTTGAGATATTTCCAATGACGGTCCAAAGGAGACTTATGGGCGTTAGGCAGTTATTTATGGACGTAGCCCACTTTCAGCCCAATTTTGGACAAATTTTTTTTTTTAATTCTTATATGAGTCTTATCTTGTCGAGGCTTTTATTGCGCTTGAAAATTTCCCAGAGCCCATTGAGGTCCAATTGATCCAATAAGTATAAAAAATTTCTCCTTTTCTTTTCCTTTTATATTTTGAGACTTCTTGATTATTAATGGACTTAATATTTAATTTGATTCTTAAATTATATTATAACGGATAGATTAGTATCTAAATTTTTATTTTTAGACACAAAAGCTTTTTGATGAAAGAAAATTTAACGGAAATCACCGAAAATTTAACAAAAATAGTTAAAAATTAGAACTGTAGCTTTTATCTTTAGATTAAATACTTGATGTGAAAAAATCACGTCGGTATTGGATAATGGATCAAATGATTTTCATCAAGTTTTCAACCATTCAAGGATTTGTATGTCCAAAATAAAAGTTTAGTTATATAATTGTCTTAAATAAAAATTTATGAATCAATCTATCATTTTTCATATTATTCAATGACTAAATTAGATATTAAACCGTTCTTACTGAGAGAAAAAGTATGTATATATGGTTACCATTGAAATAAATGTCCAAATACCTTTTTTTCTTTAACGTGATTCATTGAGCTTTTGGTCTAATTAGAATCTCTTCTAAGTCTTAAACATATGCACTTAACAAACTTAATTATAATTTTCTTCGGCATCACTATCTTTGAACAAATAAAATAAATCTCGACAGATTGAGACTTGGGTGACTTGGAGAACTACTTCAATTGTATTATGTGGAATAAAGGCGCCTGCATAGTAAAAAAACAATAGCTATGCCTATATATCTACTGCTCATGTGTTTGATTGATTCATCATCATTTATTATGCCATAAGGAATTTATTTGGAGTCACCTTTGTTGAGGACCAGTATATCTTTGACACGAAACCTTGAATATTAATAATTCATCCAACCAATTTGCTAAACTCCTAGTAGAAGCAAATGTATGAGACAAACTACGTTCTCTTTATTCTTCGACCACAACCAAGCTAATTATATATAACAAGATCAGGAAGGTGGTTAAAGATCCCTTCGCGAGGGCATGTTTGATCTTCTTTTTGAACACTTTCTACATTTCCTTTCCATGCAGTGTCCCTTCCTCAAAAATAGATACCATCTTCATTGTCACTAAACTATATATTCTGATTACATATGATATGATATGCTACTAGCTAGAAGAATCTTTTGTTGATTATTTAAGTTATGATTGTTGTATGAAAATATTTTTTATTTTTATTTTTTAAAAAATATAAAGAAGTTATCATTTAAGATATATGTAATAAGAAAAAATGTGTAGATATTTTAGAGAATAAAAATAGTAACGGATTTAGAATTGAGAACTATAAAAAATTGTTCTTATTTTTGTTTCTATTATTCTCAATTCTAGATCAGTTTTCATTTTTATTTTCTGAAATATACATATATTTTTATGGACTATGCATATTTTGATTGAAAGTTTCTTTTAATATTTTTAAAAAAATCAAAATAGAAAATATTTTCTCTTACCAAATATACCTTTGTATTTGCTCGACACTCAGCACTAGAGGTGTCCATGGGCCGGGTTCGGGTCGGGTCGGGTCGGGCTTGAGTAAAATTTTGTAAAATCTTTGCTTGTCCAAGCCGGGCCCGGTCCGGTATTTCGGGCCTACTCTTCTGTCCAAGCCCAGTCCTAAAATATTTATATAAGCCCGAGGCCCGTCCAAAAGCCCGTTTTTAATTTTTTTCGGACACTAATTTTAAAAATTAAATTATATTAATTTATATTATAAATAAAAGTAAATCAATACATTTAAAAAATTATTATCTAAACAATTTTTACAAAGTTAACAAAGTCTAAATACTAATAATATTTGAAAATATCAATATCATATATAAAAAAAATAAGAAAAATAACACATTAACAAATAAAATAAATATATAAAAATATATTTATATTAAAGCAATAGTAAAACGGGCCGGGCTCGGGCTTTTATACCTATGACCAAGCCCGGCCCGTTTTCTAAACGAGCCTAAAATTTTTGTCTAAGCCCGATCCTTAAATTTAAAATTCTTGTTCAAACCCTCCCAAATATCGGACGGACTTATGGGCTCGGGCGGGTAGCCCGACCCTTGGACAGGTCTACTCAGCACCATCCGTATAGTATTCCCCAGTCTAAGGCTGAGAGGGCTCCAATTCTAAATTGTTCTTATTTTTTTTCTATTGTTCTTATTTGTTTTCTATTGTTCTCAATTCTAAATCAGTTTTCATTTTCATTTTCTGAAATATATATATAAATATATATATATTTTTATGGACTATGCATATCTTGATTGAAAGTTTCTTTTAATATTTTTAAAAAATAAAAATAAAAAATATTTTCTTTTACCAAACATACCTTTATATTTACTTGACACTCAACACCACCCATATAGTATTCCCCAGTCTAGGCTGAGAGAGCTCCAAGTTCTTCCTCCCTGGAATATTATATGATCACTCACTCACGTGGCATATCCCCAAAAAGACCATATATGGACCCCATCGATCTATATATATATATATACATATATATATATATATATATATATCTGCAATTAAAGAACTTCCGTGATCAATTAGCAACTGAAAATGCTTGGATTTCCAGGATTATCATGATTATATATGATCGATCTTATCTCCCGATCGAGCTAGCTCGTAATTAAATTCTTTCCCTAATCCTTTATGTTGATCCAATTCATGCATTTTATCTCATCAGTTAAGTGATTGAGATGAAGCCAAAGCTAGCCTAACGTAATATTCGTTTCATGATGAACATTCTCTCTCTCTCTCTCTCTATATATATATAAAGGTCACTAGTGGCCGGTTTGAATTTTATCCGGGGACGCCGTCCATTCGGTCTTCACGTTGCATTATTCTATTTCTATATGTAGTTTTTGGTGAAACATGCACCTTCTTTTCGTCCTTCCGTTATCTTTAAAGAGCACAAGCAATAAGGCAACGACATGTGGACGCTTTTGTCTTTAGATCGATGTAACAAGTGGCACTCAACCCTTTTTCCTCCAAAGAATTAGATAACTTCTCCGGCAACAAATTAACGAATTATTAAAAGTTAAAAGGCAGTATCGACAAAGAGAACAATTCCGCAATCAAAGCATGGTTCAGCATAAACTTTAATACTTAACGAGACCTTGATATATATATATATATAAACTGAATTTCGGAATCATAATTGATTCATATCTAAAATTTATAATTAAAATTGAGTATATGATTGCCAATAATTTATCAAGGTATGTATCTTTGGACTTTACCTAAAGTTTTAGTTAAATTAGCTAAAAAAAATTAATATTATATATGAACTCTCATGGGAGCTTAATTATATAAATGGCAAATTCGACTGCAACTTATATTTGCCGCAATCAAATAATTTTTTTAACAAATAATTTGTTAGAAAGAGATTCAAATTACGATTATGCAATCTCACTTTAGATATATAACTATATCATACACATAAATTAAATTAATTATTATTCTTTTAAATATGAAATATATGGTGTTCTAAAAAACCCATTATATGATTACTGGAATTAAGAGTCCGACACCACTAATTTAATAATAATGCCCAAATATATCTTTGATATGGATCCTGTAAGATTTTGGCTCAGAAGAGATATAGGAACGAAACTACGTACACCACTTTTAGTTAGTTACAAACTCCTTTCACTTTTTTAATCTTTTCATTAACAAATAAATGAATATAATAAAGATGTAATTTGGTTGCAGCTAAGTGCTTTCAGCTTCCAACTAGCTCCTTCTATGTATTTCTATATAGGCTTTCTGGTAATGAATATCGATCGAAATTGGTGTATAACAATCAAACTATATATTTACTACATTTTCTCGGTAAAGAAAAGATACTTCTCCTTTATTCCTCATTACCATGGGTTCCTAAATTATTTTTAAGGCAGCTGGACAGTGTAACTTTTAAGGACTATATATATCCCACATACTGCTTTCATGTACATCCACAAACAAAAGTTCTTTCTAAACCTTTCAGATATACATATAGTTCACTTTTTGTAGCCTACTTTTTATTATATTCCTGATCTTCCTAAGTTCAATAAGTGAGCATCAAAACATGAGCGAGGTTGTTTCTGTAGCAAAATGCATAGACAAAGGTTGCCCAAGGTCTGCTGGCAATTGGCCGCCTGCAGTAGTAGAGAAGCGAGTAGCGGTGCCTGTAACCGAGGAGCAGATTAGGGGTATTTTTCGTGGCTGTGATGCTAACAATGATGGCCTTCTTAGCAAGCAAGAGCTTCAAAAAGCCTTTGCCAGCCTGGGTTCACGCATGCCGGGCGTGCGAGCATACTTAGCGTTGAAGCATGCAGATATCAACGGGGATGGGTACATCAGTGAGGCGGAGTTTGAGAAGCTTGTAAAATATACTTTGAAACGGGGTTACTCATTCAAGTAGACCAGTCGCTGCTGGCTAGCTACTTCGTTGTTCTTCCCTGTACCTAGAATAGGAAGTAGGGGGTTTGCTAACTTTGCTTTTGGGTAGATCAAAGGGGAGGAAGATACACTATATACAGAGGGTTTTCTTATATTCTTCCCCTAAGCTAAGATGATTTAATCAGTTTGTGTATAAATATTCATCTTAGCCTATTTCTCTTTTGTAGTCTTTAGGTGTTTTCTTTGGTGGTGAGTAGGTTGTTTTATATATATGTAATCTGCCACTGTAATGGATCTGTAGTTGAGTACCTGTGTACATATTGTACACTTTAAATTTAGAAATATATTGTATGTTGAAGTGAAACTATCTGTTCTCTGTTTTTCCTATTGATTATCCAGAGAATTAGGAGATGGACAAATTAATCATGAAGAATTTCCTTAATTCCTTGTGGTAATTAATCAAGTTAATTTAGTTTTTCAATCTGGACTAAAATTAGATTTTGAGCAGGACGAATCTATTCTTGTTAGTTGCTTTTCTCTCTATACGAATAGGAATTTGAACGTAAAAGTAACTCTCCATTTTACAACAATTTTGGCTTGGGTTTGAAGGGGCCCTATCACTGTCTTTTATTCTATATGAATAGGAAAAGAAACCAATTCTTCAAATTGCAAAGACTGGTGCACCAAGCAGAATCTACTTCAATAATTTCGCATAGCTTAATTTACACTATCTGTGGGCGAGAGGGAAAAGATATCCAAAGGGAGTAGAATCCCACTTTGCGCGTGAAAGTTTTTCTCACTTTCTCTATTGCTGGAATTAAATCAACAACAGTTTGACAACTTGACATATAAACTTGTCCGGTGGAGTTCAACATCTATATGCATGTTATAGTTAAATTTTTGGGTTTTCGATATGGATTTATGATTGTTAACAGAAAGAAGATAGATAGGCATCTCTATCTTTTAAAGTTGGTATTTTTGGGTCTCCTGTTTAGATTTACAAACTCATTTACCCTTCCATCAATGGATTTTCATTTAAATTATTAATCCTTTAATCAGTATTTTTGAAAGAAGAAGAAGAAGAAAGATATTTTCCTTGTAGCCAAGTACAATATTATATCCCCTGCCTGATCCTATAAAGCATAAACTATAATAATAATTATCAAATGATAAGTTCTCCTAATTTCTAAAACTTCTTTTTCCAATCAATAAAGAACAGATACTTTCTACTTTATTCCATACTTGAGTTAGTTCAAAATTAACTTAGTTAAGACACCAGTGTTGCTTTTAAGGACTATATAATCATCCCCCCTGCCTGTACGTATCCACAACCTCAGCTGCTCAGACCAACAAAACAATCTTAAGTTCTCTCTTAGCCTCAACTCCGATCTTTCACTTTAATTTCTAACCAGTTTTTCCTTATCATGGTCCACTTCCTAAGTTTACTGACATCAAACGACCAAAGCAGCATGGACAGTACTCCTAAAGACATACACAGGAGTTGCAGAAGGCCTGTAATTAACGAGAAGAAAGCACCACTAGCACCGCCTGTAACTGAGGATCTGGTGAGGACTGTGTTTAATCGCTTTGATGCTAACAAAGATGGGCGTCTTAGCAAGCAGGAGCTTAGGAACGCGTTTGCCAGCTTGGGTTCGCGTCTGCCTGGTGTGCGAGCATTTTTAGCGCTCCGTCATGCAGATGCCAACGGAGATGGGTACATCAGTGAGGCAGAGTTCGAGAATCTGGTAAAATATACTCTCAAACGGGGTTACACTTTCAAATAAATACAACCATTCCTAGTCGTAATACAAGAGGTAAAAAATGGGTTTTGCATAGCTACTTCCTTATCTTATTTAAGGTTAGGAAATATATATAGTATTAGGTTTCTAAAGGTAAGATTATGTAAAGTGTGGAGAGAGTAGCTATGTGTATTTGTATATCTGGCCCTGCCCAGTCCTGTAATGGGTCTATGGTTCAATTTGTACATTTCAGCATCAGAAATATGATGTAAATTAGCAATATACCATTCTCTCCCTTTGTTTTCTTCTTTGTTTCTTGGTGTCAACTTCCACACAGTTTTCGCCGAATGGTTACCATACGGTTTTAGCCGTTGCCTTGCCCCCCAAAATCGAGTGCATTACCCTCAAAACATGTGGGGTTTTTTTTTTTGTGATAAAATTTAGTTGCTTTTCATGTTAATAATAGTTACTAAAATCTTATTAAGTATCAATTTACATCACTAAAATTATTTAACACCGTTAGCTTTTTCTTGTTGTCCTTTTTTTTATTTCTCTTGTGCTTTTTTTTTTCTAAGAAAAATTTGATCACAATATATTTATTTCAAAATTTAAAATTTACTCTTAAATAGTTGACTTGTTTGAAATTTGGTGTTAAACTTTATAATACGTAATAAATTTTTTTTTCTAAACCCTATCACAATATTTATTTTAAAATTTAAAACTTATCCTTAAAATAATTAATTTGTTTAAAATTTGGGGCTAAAATCTAGGACTAAACTTTGTGATAATTAAGTATTTTTTTTATAAAAAGAAAAGAATAATAAAATAAACAAAAATTATTCTAGAAAAAAAATTTGCTTCTAACGGTGTTAAAAGTGTGTTAATGTAAATGGATACTTGGTAAGATTTTAGTGACTACTAACATTAAAAACCCCTAAGAAAAAGGATCTAATTAAATTCTATCCTTTTTTTTTTCTTTTTCTTTCAAAACATGTGGTTTTTTTTTTCTTTTGTGTAAACTTACAACTTTGGGATGAAGAACATAAATATAAGGCGGGATGAAAACCATTTGTAAGTTGTGTAAACTTACAACTTGGAGAGGATGATTTTCACTATATATATGATAAGAATAAGGCGGGATGAAAACCATTTGGAAGTCTCCACCTTCTTCTTCGTTTCTTATAATTTGGACCTGAAGGGTATAAGTATAGGGACGGATGGCGATGGACTACAGAGCATACACCGACCAAGATAATTTCCTTTTTAATTGGTAAATTGTTTTCTTCAAAACAGGGACAGAGCCAGAAATTTTTCTTTGGGGGGCCAAATTAAAATTATAAAATGTAAAAATCCAAAGACCTAAGTCTATACTATATAGGTAAAAAATTGTTAAAAGTCGATGAGAATAATTGTGAATTTAAAAGCTCAAGAAGTTAAGATTTAAGTCAATTAAGTTAGAAATTGTAAAAATTCAAGGGGAGCCATATATTAAATTTGCACAAATTAATATTTTCCTTTAAACTTGATTTTTTTAATCATGTTTACTAAATTATAAAAGCCAGGGTCGCCATGGCCTCCTTTGCCCACCCCTGACTCTGCTTCAAAATGAAAATGGTATCTTGTTGTCGTTTTCATTTTTATTTTTCTGGAATGGCAAAAGGTTTTATTTTATTGATAATAGAGAGAAAATAATCATGCCTAACAAGAACTGTATAATAATGTGGCTTCCAAGATGCGTTCGTGTCTTCTTCAATACTCACTCCGAGTTTGGAGATCCCTTGCGATGATTTTATAAACAGCCATATATAAAAGGAAAAAATTCCAACCACTCATGCGTATATATATGGTTACAACTTGCCTAGATACAAGCAATCCAAAATCATTAAAAGAAAAAAAAGTTCAAATTATTCTTTTAATTAATTAATCAATTAATTAAATTAACACGTGATATTAATTAAGATTATTCATTTATTATTCTATTAAAACACATAATATTAAGATAATTTATTTAATATTCTTTTTGGGAATAAAAAAAGCAAAATACAGAATTGATACGAAAAGCATATATGTAGGTAGTCTTTTATTTTAAATTTTTTCTTTTAAATTTAATTTTATCTACTAATAAGATTTCAAGTTAATTTGAACTTTCAAGTTTTTTTAAAAATTTAATTTAAGAAAAGATTTTACAAATATATACTTATTACCTAAAAACTTCACCTAAGATCAATAAGTAATAGCCAAATTTGTTTAAATGGGGATTGAAATATATTTTTGAAACATACAGTAAACTTGATGATATGCACACATGTACACGCACGTGGATATACATATACGTATGCCCAACAATATAATGTACAAAGTAACTTTAATAAAGGTGGATCTGAGGATTTATTTAAACCCTGGGCATGGCTGTTCCTTATTAGTTCCTTCCCTTGTAACCAGTCCGCTGCCACCACTCTACCAATTTCATATTCCGATCGTCTGAAACAACAACATGCATACTGCGAAGAATGTGCCTAAATGTGTCGATAAGAAGTGCGTAAAGATTGCGTGCAAGCAAGAATTACCATTGTCCTTCATTGAAAAGCAGCTGAAGATTAAATTCAAGGGGTTTGACACCAACAATGATGGCCGCCTCAGCAGGAAAGAACTTCAAGATGCTTTCGACAGCTTAGGTTCATACGTTCCATGCTGGCGAGCTCGTCAAGCACTCCACCATGCTGATGTAAATAGAGATGGATACATCAACGAGAACGAGCTGGACTATCTTGTCGAATATGCTGTTAGACTGGGTTACACCGTTAAATAAACCTAATTGTATCCCTTTGGAACTGTAGGACCTTGGCCATGGCTCTTTTCTCTCTCTTTCTTCGTTTCGTATTTCGGATTTTGGTTTTTGATATGTACTTTCAAGCTAGCTGCTGCTTTTCCTATGTAAATATAGTTCAGTTTTAGATATAACATACTTTCTTTTCCTTTTGGGATTATTAACCTTGAATACTTAATGCTTTACTCTATTACACTCTTATTTGCAGTGAAAAGTCAAAATCGAAACAAATTTGATCAAGAATTCGAAGCCAGTGTTTAGTAGTTTAGGCAACCTATGCAGCACGTAGTATATTCTCTGAGAAAATAAGAGAGAAAAGCTTTCAACTAGCTAGCCACTTAGCTAATTGCTAACTCCAAATTTGTGAACTTAACGCTCATTCTCGAGGTGAGTGAAAATCGTCTAGAAGTTGTAAACCACTGGTCAGTTTTACTTGCTTCATGTGATTACGATTTGCTACTAAAACCGTTACCCTGTTTTTCTCGGGGGTCTGTTTACTGGATTCAAATTCCACTACATTTAATTTCACTGTTTGGGCATATCAGTGGTAGTGGGTAAACTTTTTCCCTTCGGATCATTTGTAAAATGGTATATGAAAGAACCCTAAAATCCTTCACTGACATAAACCCTGTTTTGATCTTATATACAATATATTCCTCTGTCTTTTCCTTTACCCCTTTTCTAACCTCCCTTGCCCCACAGATGTTCCGCCCCATCTCCTTTCACAGCAAGCCTCCGACCACTCTCACCCTAACCACATCATTAGATGAACTGAAATCAGATTGAAGTGATCATCCAAATCCATTTGCTTTTGATCGTAGTTGAGTCATGGGTGGGTTTATTTGTTCTTATCATTCTCAAGTCGCTGCCAAATATGTTGGATTCAGATGCGAGTCTAACATTATTGTGCCTTTTGAACTCAAAATCAATCGGAAAGTTATTCTCATGCAAATTTACGCATCCTTTCAGATATATTAAGATATGTGTACTTTGCATTAATGAAATCCCATCCGAAAGGATAATGCTTATCTCCATGTGTGTCAACAACACCATAAAGTAATCTTTATTCTAGTTGTAAGTTGGTATATAATTATCCTAGTGAAAGACATACAGTAACTAAAGTAAATTCCCAAATCTTTGGACCGCATCTTTGGACCATGCTTTAGCCCCTTTATTCACAATGAAGCTTCTCTTTTCGCCTACCGATAACAAGACAAATAACAGCTTAATTAGCTATATTGCTTCTAAATATCTAAAACGTGATCACAAAGTACTCAACCAGGAGATGCTTAATGTATATATTTGATCAGAGGCTCACTTTCCTTCATATGAATAGGCCATTATATATATGCCGGTGGTCTTCCACCTGCTAATGTTATTAAATGTGGTCTTGTCTCCTCTATTCTCTCATTTTATAATCATTCGGTCTGTTTCCTTGCTTGGTACCTCTCATATCATATATATAATGTTAATAATGTGGTCTTGTCTCCTTCACTTCGAGTCTTGGACGCAGCATCTTATATATTCATTTGATCATAATGTAGTTTCCCTGGTAAAGATGCATTTGAGAATTGAAAGCCGCAGATAATTAAAGAAGTACTTCAGGTTCTGCACAATAAAGAACCATAACTCCATAAGAATACATTTGTTACACTAGATTGAATTGGATAAGATGAGGAGAAAAATTATATGTAATTTGTGATATGATTTATATTATAAGGAGGATTATGTGGAGGATTATTCATAAGATGACTCAATCCTCTAGAAATAGAGAAGATTAACCTATGAATAATCCTTTTCATAATACAAATCTATGTCATTATAATAAAATTATAATATAAATTACATGTAATTTTCTTCCTCATCCTATCTAATTTAATTCAGTGTGATAAACATGCCCTAAGTATGTTATTTGGTAGTAGTTCTTTTACATCCAAATATTAATATAGAACATAATTATAGCATCACTTTGTCTCAGAAAATGAAAAATTCAACTTGAGGTCTACATCATTCGGAATTGTTGACTTTTAACCTTTAAAATTGGAGGGTACCGGTGCATTTAGTAAGTGAAAACATCTAAAAGAAAAGCCATTAATTCTACCAAATATTCCACAGTAGACTTTGAATTCCAAGTCTTCCTTTCATGCATCTATGTACTGTGGATTCTGTTCAAATCACATGTTTGATCCGGAAATGGCAAGCTAAATTCTGTTCATCAAATTCGAATTTCCTATATAAACACACGATTGATTAAAGCTTTTGTGTACCACAAAACAATCAGTCTCGATCTCTTGTACACAGCTTTTGTCTCCTCTGCATCTCTAATATTATCTAGTATATATTTACACTCAAAAACATGCATCGTGCTGTAGATTTGCCTAAGAATGGCCATATGAATAACTGCAGCTGTGAGAATAGGTGGTCAAAGGCCTGCAGGGTTAAGTGTGCGCCGGTGCCTTTGACTAAGGTACAATTGAAACATATACTTCAGAGCTTTGACAGAAATGGGGACGGCCGCCTGAGCAAGAAAGAGCTTAAGAATGCCTTCAATTACATAGGATCGCATTTCCCAAACTGGAGAGCTAGCCGAGCACTTCATCATGCCGATGACAATGAAGATGGGTACATAAGCGAAGGAGAGATGGATGATCTTGTTGAATACGTTTGGCAGTGTGGTTACACCATTTCATAAACATATACATCACCTAATTAGTATACTATTAGCATTTGGAAACCGGCAAGGGAACCTTTTGGGCTCTCCCTCTCTGCCAATCTTTTGTTTTTCCCAATTTTCTTTTAACTTAAGTACCGCTGTAGGTTTGTGTACTTAGAGTTAGCTGCAGAGAAAAACTGGAAGAGGAACCTTCTCTGCAATGTCTTGACTTTGATGTAGTTTTGCATTTATAATTAGTACGAGATGCTATTATATCCAAGAGAATAATTTAAGAAATTTTGGCAGCTACCACCGACCGACCAATAATTTACGTCCGATTTATCAAAAATTTGAGATTGGACGTCTACTAGTAATCAAACAGGATTAACGCTAGTTAAGGGTTCTAAACAAACTAGTTGTCTTGTTAATTTGCTGACCTCAAAACAAAAATTATTCTCTTACGTCCAATCTCTGACGTTACGCATTTTAATGGAATTCCTCCCCTCCCCCCCCCCCCCACCAAAAGAAAGAGAGAATGGAAAAAAAAGTAGCTGATTCCTTCAGCACCGTGCTAATAAAGATTAATTCACACGGCAGATGAACACCTGGATTATTGTCATGAAAACTTAGATCCATGAACGGTAAAGAAAAATTCCTACCAGCTTATATAAATTATAAAGTATAAATAAATTAATAAATAAATAAATATGCTCAAAGTTGCAGAGTGGTTTTCTATATAAGCAAATGTTCTTGCCATTTTAAACTTAAGCCTAGAGGTTAATAAACACTTCTTCCTTTCATTCGTAACAAAGATAAAGAAATGGTTTTTTTCTTCCGAAAAAACAAGGACCTACCCATGTCTTTGCCAGCAGACCATGCAGAGATAATGAAGCTATTCAAGGATTGTGACGACAACAACGATGGAAGGCTTAGCTGGGAAGAGGTGAAGGCAGGTTTCCGAAGGCTTCAATCACGTTGGCCCGCTTACAGAGCCCAACGAGCGTTCAAGGTGGCTGACAAAAACGGTGATGGCTACATCAGCGAGGGAGAGCTTGAGGAGCTTGTTAAATATACCATGGAGTGTTACAAAGGCAAACGTAAAACTAATTAGCTTCATAATAAGAACCCACCGCATATCTGTGTAATATTTAGCATTTATGCTGCTGTTTTGCCTTCGCAGCTGCTGAGCTTTGAGCTTGTAGTACTGTAGTTTGTGAATTTCATCTATAATAAGGTATATTTAGGGCTTTGTTTCAGAACAAAAAAGTCTCTCTGCTTTAAAGTTTAATATCTCTAAAGTTTCTCGTTAATAAATGATCCGAGTTTCCCTAACTTTATACAGACCAGAAACGGGAAAAACTTTCCTAAAATGATTCCATCTTCTTAACACTTTATATTCCCACAAGGAAAACTGAGATATCCACTAAAACTCGTAAATCACTCTAGGGAAAGGGTGAAATTTGAGAATTTGAAGATCAGAAAGCTTTTGTTCTGATGAGATGCAATAAGGTAACCTTTATTTCAGGCGTTTCTTTTGTTTTGAACTGTTGTTGCATCTCAGGTGGTGTCAGAATTCTCCTTGTTCTCTATTTCTAGGAAGTTCTGTTTTATTACCTCATACTGTTAATTTCTTCATTAGTGAATTTTTCATCTGGGTAAGCCAAAAAAAAATAAAGAGTACTGCTCAAGTAGTTCAAATGGAGTATTCTTGTGGTTAATTGGGTTCTTACTTCAATTAATCCACATTCGATTTCAACTTTTAATTGCATTTAATTTAGACAAGACAAGAATGAAAGGTCTTTTAGGACTAATTCAATCCACATGATTAATGATAAAAAATTATATCAATGATGCAACAAAAATAGCCTGGCATGAAATTAAATTCCTCTGATTAACAAATGTATTCCAAAAAGAACCCATTAAAACTGTAGACAATGCTGCGCGGCTTTCAATAGCTTTCAAGTTTCAACGTTGTTCCATGTAAAATTCCTTTTGGATCAACGTTATGAAGATTAAGAACGTGCCTGGTTCCTTTTGGACCGAAGTAACAATTTTACTCGAAAATGTACCTGGGGCTGGGGCCTGGCTTCCACCTTACTCTTCTGCTTTGAATCGACAGTCATGTTGCACAGAATCTTTCCCTTTTCTTTTTTCATCTAACTTTTAAGAATCGTTTTCTTTGAAAAAAACTTTCAAGAATAGTTGAAGGTGTATTAGCCAAGGGTCTGAAGGATCAGTAAAGCTAGTCCAGACCAGAATCATCACTTCAAGGGTTGCCCAACGAATGTTTATCTGATGGGAATGATCTTCTTCGCAATTATTATTTCTCACCTCTCCTGTTCAAGATTCATGTATTTGAAAGCAAAAACATATATATATCCAACACCTCCAAATTGATCTTGTCCTTTCACATTTGAAATGGGAATCTGATTACTACCTTTTACTTGAAAATTTCTTTACACAAACCCTTTCATCTGAGAATATAAAGCATATCATGCAGATATGTAGAAATTTGGTTTCCAGTCCTGCCATTGTATAATAATTGAAATTTTTGCGAGTGAATTAAGCACCACTGTTTGAGAATAAGGACTAACTTTTTGTCTTCCCAAAAATCTGTCTCTGTGGCGTTAAATTGAAGGGAACAACAAATTCATAAAAACAGAAAAGCCCAAATGGTGCAAAAATTCCAAGCAAGACTTGGACTTTCCTTTCTGCCTCGTCACAGCGTCTCAGGGGTTCTGTCTACCAAGTTGTAAGAAGGATGATAAAAGCATTTTATGCTTTGTATATATCCTCATTTAAACTTGGAAGTGACAGGCTCGACATTACCAACTTCTTTATCCTGTTTGAGTGGCTAAATCTAATATTCTGTCTTAGCTAAATCCTTTCTACCCACTAAATTTCACGTGCTATGGCCCTCTTAAGATAAGTTGGATTATTACTCTTGTACATAAAACTAGATGCTCTATATAAACCTCAGCTAAGCCTAAGCCAACCATAGCAAGGGAAGCAGGTGTCTGTTACATAAATTACTTAAATTTCCTCCTATTACTGAAGAAGGAAAAAAAATGTTTCTATCTGCAAATGTGCCCAAGGATATCCATCTGAACTGCCGAAGGAGTGCTCCCATGTTTGGGCTCCCTTTAACCGAGGTAGAACTGAGAAGTGTATTCAAGCGAGCTGACACAAATAGGGATGGGCGTCTCAGCAAGCAAGAGCTTAGGAACGCCTTCGCTAGCCTGGGTTCTCGTCTACCAGGCTGGCGAGCTGGCCAAGGCCTTCATCGAGCTGATGCCGATGGAGATGGATTTATTAGCGAGGACGAGTTGGATGATCTTGTTAAATACGCTTTGAAATGTGGCTATACCATAGCCAAATACACCCCCACTGGCCACTGATCTGCGGCCACCGCCTCTGCTAGGAATTCTACTCTTTTTTAAGTTCCGACTTTTTTTTCTTTTGGAACTTTTTCTTGTTTGTTTGCTGGCTTTTGTATGTGTTGAAGCGCCGAGCTACAAGGGTAGCTTCTCTGCACCCTTACGCTGCATAATTAAGTTTGTACTTGAATCTTGTATGCTACTTTAATGTTATAAATAAATAATCCATTTCGCAGTACTAATATTATACTAAGGACAAGGTGCCACCATTCTTTTTTTTACCAAAAAAAGACAAGGTGCCACCATTTTTTTGGTTCCTGTTTTTTTTTTTTTTTGGTAGGATTTGTTGGTTCCTGTTGAGAGTAAATCAACCATCCTTCCTCAACATTCCTTGGAAATTTGTATTCCCTTTCATAATCTGGAATATATGGATGCATAGGAATAATTTAGTTTTTGGGAGACAAAGACAGACAGTGGAGTATACGATTAGAGTGATTAAAGAGCAAGTGGCAGAATTCTTTGCAATCTAGGCGAAGGAGAGTCCTGATAACTCGAAGAAGACTATTCACATAAGTTGGTTGCCACCTACAACAGGATCCTTGAAATTGAATACTGATGGCTCTGTAATTTCAAATCCTGGCAGAGCAGGGGGTGCTGGCCTCTTCAGAGATGAATTTGGGACCTTTGTTTTGGCCTATCAGAGAAAAATTGGTCACGCGACCAGCCTTTGTGCTGAGCATTGGGCTATACGAGATGGTTTAAGGATTGCCATTGAAAGAAACTTCATGAGTATCACCGTCGAAACTGACTGTCAAGTTGCTATTGATCTTATACATAATTGTTTCAGCTTGAATCATGAACTTATAGCTCTTCTTGATGATTGCAGGTACCTTATGGACCGCTTGAACATAAGAGCACTAGAACATACGCCTAGGCAGGGGAATTTCTGTACTGACTTTCTTGCCAAGGACACTCTGATCATGGAAGACGATTTCAGGATTTTGGGGCATCCTCCTTCTACTCTTTTGACAGCCCTTCTGGCGGACAGTATGGGTGTTATGTTCCCAAGGATATGTAATAATAGTTCTAATAGAAACAATGATATCAGGGCCTCATTTTGTAATACCAGTAGAAACATGGTTGCCCGAGACTCTTGTTGTTAAATGCTGGGAACTCCTGCTCTTTGGTTGTGCTTCTATGTCTGTAACCTTTTCGTTTGTTTAATGCAATGAATATTCATCCTTCCGACGGAAAAAAAAAATCTGGTAAACAGACGGTTTTGGATTTATCATTTTGCTTTATGGACGCTCGGTTTGGACTTTGGACCCTTTTTGAAAAACATTCGGATTTAGATAACCTGAAAATTTGAGGAGAAGTCAACCCTAGGCTGAGCTTAATTATAGTTTGGGCCATCCTGAGCTTCCTAAAATATTGTTGAAGAAAGGTTAAGGCCTTTCATGCTCATCCAAGGTCCAAAAAGAACAGCCAAATTGAAAATCCGGATTGCGAGTCCACAATGACATTTCACGTATGACGTTCCCGTATGTTATGTGGCAAGTCAATAAGAAATTTCCAATCCACCATGCACTATCTCATTTGGAAATTTGGGCCGAAGTGGCCCATAACACGTTTCACTTCATTTAAAGGCATGTAAAAGTAAAGCTGGATCCCATTTTTATTAGTTAAAGTCGTTAAAATATGATATAATGTCTGCTTCCACGACATACAGACCGAAGAACGTGGTATTCAAGAGAGTAGGCATCGAAGAACTGAACACATAAAAGTTTCCTTGTCTTTTTTGGATGAGCGAGAATATTTATAAAAAGTAGGAGTAAAACAGAATTGGGTTCTCTTCCAAATTGCGCCGTTCCTTTAGAGATAAACAGTGAAAATTGCGTTCGTGTATCAATTTGAAGCATGAGATTCCGGTCTAATTCACCACGCAACTTTTCTTTCCAAGAAAGAACGAATTCGACAGGAAATAAGGGCAAGAGCTCTGTATCTGTCGGTTTATATAAACCGATGCCCTTTCGAGTCTCTATATATTATTAGCTTTAAACAACCGCAAATATCTGTTTGTCCACCCACCTGACACATTTTAATTAGCCCAAGACACAGGAACGATCAAAGAACCCAAATTTTCCTGGGATAAAACATGGCTAGATCATCATTTCGGCTGGTTCCATCGCCTGACACGGCCAAGAAAAACAAGCAAGATTTGAAGGATGTTTTCCAGCAATACGGGACTAAGCAGGAAGGTGAAATCAGACTCTACCGGGAGGACCTGAAGAAGGCGTTTGAGTGCCTAGGTGCTCTTATGCCCGGTTACAAAGCTGCTTCTGCCCTCAAATATATCGATAGCGATAACAGTGGATACATCAAAGGCAATGAACTGGAAGCACTTGTTGAATATGCTTACAGCTCTGGATACCGTACGTTTTAATTAGTTAGTGTCGCCAGCCACGGTACCATCTACCATGGTCCATGCATGAAAATGCTAGTAATTCCTCTAATAGCTAGCTTCCTTCGCCTCTGAGATTTGCTTCAACCCAGAACCACAGAAAAATGCTAGCTAGTTCTTTCTTTCTGTTCCACAAAAAATAAACAGATGTTTAAATTTCTTCTGTACCATATTGCATGATCATGTCCCACGTCGGACATGTACATGCAATTAATTAGTTGATCATGTTTCTTCCATTATTGTATGATGGATGTAAAAAGGAGGAGGGTGGTAATTCCTCTTTTTATTTATTTATTAAATAAGTATTAATATACCTATAATTTGCTCCTTTTTTTTCTGTCCTTAAGTGCTCATCAACGTTAGTCTATACATATATATATATATATATATATATATTCATGATCAATATAATTTGTTTAATTTCGAAGTATATATGTATCTATAAACCAAAAAAAGAATATAAGTAATTACACGAAAAGGGTCCAATGTTGGAGCTATAAATCAAAGAAATTAAACAGAAACATTAGGAATAAATTAAAGGACTTTATTTATTTATTTGAAAGGCATAGACCAAATTTTATTAGAGAAACAAAACTGCGAAGAGACCCAGTTTGAAAAGAGACCAACAATGTCAGTACATCACAGCGCAAGGGACAATGAAAAAAACAACATCCTCCACAAGAAAGGGAATAAAAAGTAAATCAAACCCAGAAAAAAGACATGAAGAAACCCCACGCAAACATCGGAAACCAGCCTTCAAAACCTCATTCCAAAAAGCATCACTCCAAAAGGCCGCCACGTAACAAAACAAAGAACCCACATTGTTCAGCCTAGTGGTAGGAAACCACAAGATCATTCTGAAGATCCACTCCCGCTTTTGCCAATCCATCCGCAATCTAATTAATGCTTCTAGAGATATGCGTAATACTCCAAGCTTGCAACTTCATCTTGTAAGTTTCAATATGCATAATGAATTTCCTCAGTCTCCACAGGCAAGTAGAAGGATCAACAACCCATTTGACAGCAATTTGAGAATCACTTTCAGTAACAAGTTCATTGTTGATAGCCCATTCCGTGGCACAAAAAATCAGAAAAGCTTCTTTGACAGCTAATAACTCTGCCATATTTGAATCAGCTTCCCCAATAGCCCTAGAGAACACCAGCTTAATGCTTCCATTATCATCTCTTAAAACACCTCCAATGCCCGCTTTACTAGGTTGAATTAAGGACTTTATTTATATAGTATTTCTTAAACACATGGTATTACAAAACTAAACCAATGTTACTACTAAATATATAAATTTTGAAATTAATAGTTAAGGTAGGCATGGAAGGCAGTCCAATTTTATACATATGCAAACTTATTAAATCCATAACTAATTGCAAACAATTGAGTTTAGTCCAATATCTAGGCTGTATTTAGTAGAATTACCTAGGGTGAGCTTCTGACAATGTTAATATATAGTTATATACTAAGTACTGTGACTATGGTCACGTTTGGCAACCCGGAAATGACAGCTCATTTGTTCATTTATTGGAAGTAGAGCAGTCCAAGGATTGGGCTTCCCTCCCTAGCCCGTAAGTCCGTCCGATATTTGGGAGAGTTTGGACAATAATTTTAAATTTAAGGGCCGGGCTTAGATAAAATTCATAGGTCCGTTTAGAAAACGGGTCGAGCTTGGTCATAGGTGTAAAAGCCCGAACCCGGCCCGGCCCGTTTTACTATTGATTTAATAAAAATATATTTTTATATATTTATTTGATTTATTAATGTGTTGTTTTTCTTTTTTTTTGTATATGATATTAGTATTTTCAATTATTATTAGTATTTAGACTTTGTTAGCTTTGTAAAAATTGTCTTAGATAATAATTTCTTAAATGTATTGATTTACTTTTATTTATAATATAAATTAATATAAATTAATTTTTAAAATTAGTATACGAAAAAAATTAAAAACGGACTTTTGGACGGGTCTCGGACTTTTATAAATATTTTAGAGCCGAACTTGGACAAAAAAATAGGCCGAAGGGCCGGACTGAGCTTGGACAAGTAAACTTTTTACACATTTTTGCTCAAACCCGATCCGACCCGGCCCATTGACACCTCTATTTGGAAGTTCTAAGCAATTGCATTGGGATTAGTTGTCGAAGTTATACCGGCCTTGTCTTGATAAATACATTGGGTTCCTTCGTTGACCTAAACAAGAACGATCCAGGCTGCGCAACTCATGGGCCTACCGAAACCTGGTCCATTTTAAATAAGGTTTGGCCTATGATTTTTTTGAAATTATTTTATTTGCATAAACAATGTATTTTATTCAAATTTAAGTTAAGTTAGCAGTATAGTAATTTTTATTTTAGTATCAAAGGCTATGAAAATGAATCCACTCTCTAACATTTTAAGCCTCATAATAGACATCTCTCGTTGGGGTAAAATCCAAAAATCCCTCTCAAATTTCTCTATAGAGGTACTATGGGCTATGGTCTTTCTTATTTTAAAATGTAACTTTTGACTCTTCCAATGTTACTTTAACTATACTTATCCCAAAAAAAAGAAAAAAAAATGTGACTTTAACCATGTTTACCGTTAGTCAAATTTCCCCTGATTTGAAAGCCTTTCTGGCATCTTGCACACACCTCTCTAAAGAACACCCTAAGCCAGTGGCAAAAAAAAAAAAAAAAGGACACCTAACGGCCTAACCCCCTAACCATCTCTTATGTCACCATTTTCCGTTGTGGCACCGATCAACTTACTTTTTCTTGAAACATTTTCTTTCGTAAATGAAATGATGGATTTATTTATATGTAATTTCCCAAAACGTGATAAAAGAAATTTAAAAAAACCCAAAGTAAACTGCAAAAGAATAGGGATGGAAGCTTTTTCACTTTCGCCTGATGGCTTTATAAACTTGGGAGGGAACAATAATGCAAAATAGGCATATAAGCATGAAAATGAAAATTTGGGCTCTTGTTTTCTCTGTGAGATTCTCGTAGATAAGTGAGATTCCCTAGAAATTGGAAACACATACTAATATATTCTACTTTGTATTTTCGTTTTTCAATTTGCTATTTGCAACCTTGCAGCGCCGCCTCTTGATGAAAATAGCTCGAAGTTACCATATTACAATTAGTTGGTCGGTTGATAGACTAGTTTATCCAAGATCAAGAATATGCTGCCGTGGTTCAGGAGGTGAAGCTTCGCCGGATTCTCGAGCTGAGAGACGAATAGAGCTTTATTCTTCTTTAGTCAAAAGATCAACAACAAATTTTTAGGAAAGGAAAACGGAAATCAAACGTTCGATCCATCTCTTGTTTTTGACTAACGATGCATATGGTCAAAGTAATAGTGTAAGATCAAAAGTTGCATTTTGAAATAAGAGATGTCAAAGTGTTTTTATATGGTGATTTGAGGAGACTTTTTAAATTTTACCCTCTTGGATCTAATTATAAATATAAAATTCCATTTTGTGCAAAATGATTTGCTTAGCTATTACATCACATGTCTATTCAGAGACCAGAGGATTAATTCTGTGCACATTTTCAGTACCGAAAGTGAAGGAATCTTACTTTCCATTTGGAAAAGCAACTCTATGACCAATATTCCTCTTGTATTTTTCTTTAGTATCCCTTAAGAAAAAAACAATGAGAATGGGATAAATGGATTTTTATATATATATAAAAAAGATATGTTTTGTTAAGTGATTCTTATTGATGTGCTTTCATTTTCTACAAAAAAAGGCGTGGGCACAAAAAAGATGCTGCAACTTGCCATATTTATAGAGCTCTTCAAAAGGTGCAATAACCAATGAGCAAAGAAGAAGGGCTGATTTTATTTAGATGCCATGCTCTAGTTGCAACAGGATGAACGTACGTTAAAGTATTTAGAATCCTCTCACAATGCACTGTTTAGTTTTTACAAGCCAATTCCTATGTACTCGTATATTTACACGAACGGTTGTTGTTCTACCACAATTCCTTTTTTTGATACAATTCGAAGTCTAAGATCCAGGGGAGGGGTGACAGGAATCGAACCCTGCCTTGGTGACCTCCCTTGCCTTTCAGCCACCAAGCCAAAAGATAGAGGTATGTTCCACGACAATTCTGTTAGCCACGCTAGGAAGGATTTAATTTGCCCAAGTCCAACAAAGCCATTGGACCTTTGATGGGTTTGACCCAAACATGCTTGTGGAATGTGCCAGCCCGGCCCGGATAGACTCAACAAATCTAACGCCCTTCATCCCTCGAGAAGTATTTACACCCAGGTAAGCACGAGAACATGTGGAAGTTGAAAAAGGAAAAACGTTAAAAGGAATAAGAAATTCATCTGGATGAAACAAATTCATAGAAGCGGCCATGGATAGAAACTAGAAAGCTACTTTTTTTTTTTTGGGTGGAAAAACTAGAAAGCTACTTGGAACAAGCTTTGTTTTCCCTGGCTGATTTATACGGTTAGTGGTTTATGATTTAAAAGACAATAGAAAGCCTGAGGAAATGTGTTAACGTTTCTTATTTAACTGATAAAAGAAGATTTGAATCCAACTCTTTTGAACAAATTAAAGCTGCATAAAATCCAGCGAAATAGAGGTTAACGAAATGGGAAGTTATTCTCTCTGTCCCTTTACCTATAATTTTATTCATCAATGATTAATTGTTTGTAACTTTTTTCAAATATGCCCTTATACGTTGGAGTGGTGGAAGTCGTCTTTTCAGAAAACAATAATTTTTCTCAAGCGCCTTCATACACAAGACTCGTATAGATCAATGAGAACACAGTAAGTGAAGCATTGGTCCTTGCAGCTCTCTATATAAACCCATCGTTTCATCTCTTAAGATCACAAGTCCAAGTCCAGTAGGTCGACAAACTAGCAAACAGCAATAGCCCTGCCTAATTTTAATTAGTGTACATATACATATAGGAAGTTTATATAGTAATATAACTAAATAGATAGACAGCAAAATCCTCCAGGATAACATGGCTCATGATCGCAACCTTCTGAAAGGCGACGGCGAGTCAGGCACAAGTAAGGAGAAGCTAAGGAAAGTATTCCTTGAATGTGATGCGGATCATAACAAGGTCCTGACGAAGGAAGAAGTGAAGAAAGCGTTTGATCGCTTCGGAAGCCTCTTCCCAGGTTTCAGAACCTGGAAAGCACTCAAAAGAACTGATAAAAATGGAGATGGAAGCATCAGCATGGAGGAGCTTGACAGCCTCATCGATTACGCTTATCAACGTGGTTACATCAACGTTAATTAGTAATAAGAAACTCAATTACTGCTTTTAATTTCCCGCTTATGGTTATATTACTAATAAATCTTTTGAGTGATTGAGCTAAGATCCTCCTTGCGAAATAAGTTTCAGGTTCTAATTAGCTTCTGCCATGCACGATGTAAAAAGCGGCAAATGTTTTATTATCTGTATAGCAATTCACTCCTGTTTTCTTGTGTTTGAGACCTGGCATGTATGAAAATTTGCTTAAGTTACTTTGTAGAACTGAATAGTAAACTTCTAATATAACCGTTCGTGTTACGTACTTGGAGTCTTTGAGCTTAATTTACCTTGAATAGTTGGCTAAAGTCTGATATAGATCAGAATTACGTCTCACGCAGCAGAGTTCCGACTTTTGACTGATCTGATTCCAACATGCGTGGCCTTTCGGACGTCCGAGAATGACATAATAAGTCCTCTAACATCATCTTTTTTTTGGATAATTTGTTGACGATCTATCCAGACAAATTCTCTGGTTTGCAATCTATTTTTGTTAATTACAAGGAAAGAGTGAAGAAGAAAAGAAAAAACCAACCAAGGCTGGCTTAATTACTAGGCGGCTTGGTCCTGCCTAGTTTCCACAGTTAAAATGCAAATCCTCTCATTCTCTGTTTTTGTGGTGAAATTAAGATTCAAATTGACTCCACGTTCTTGGGTGCAATTGGAGTATTAAAAAACCATAATAACGAACTAAGCTAACCAGCATATTTGAATTGTCAAAAAAGAAAGATGCTGCTTGATCCCTTTGTCCTGTCATTTTTCACTTATCAGTGGGAAAAACAAGATGCCGGATGCTAAATGTTTATAAAGTTATCTTAATGGAAGCTATAAAGTACTAGTAAATCTCGTCCAAATCGCAATAGATTTCTACACGATAAACCGGTTCTTGCTCTTGAGTCTTGTCTTGTCATAAAATCCACCTTATTACCTAAAAAACACTTGTCACTGATTTGGTGTGAGATATGGGATATTTGGAGAGACAATTAATTAACGTAATTTACTCTAGCTTTGTACTGTAACATCGCACCTACGTGTCGATCTGTAGCAAGAGATTCTTTCCCGATGAGCAAAAACGTTGGTCTATAACTCTATATATATAATATATAACCCCAAGCCTTCTATACTCGAGGAAACAGCTCCAGAAGATCAAAACCAGCCCTGATCCTATATATATAGAATTGCCTTCCCAGCAAACTAATTCACATCCAAATTACCTCAGATTTCTTTAGACAAACATGACAATAACACCAAAATCATTCCCCCAGACTTTTAGTAAGCAGCAGTTACGGCAGGTTTTCCTGGATTGTGATGCCAATAACGATGGTCTGCTCACCAAAGACGAGATAAAGAAAGCGTTTCAGCATTTGGGTGCGGTTATCCCTGGTTACAGAGCTTGGGAAGGGATGAGACGTGCTGATGCGAATAAAGATGGATGCGTCAGCCCGGACGAGCTCAACGGCCTCATAGACTACGCTGACAAACTTCAATATACACACACTTAATAGAGCTCAATATTGTGTGCGCAAAAGTATTGTCTTCAGATATATATATTTGGAATATGAAATGGTTTGAGTATGTGCTGTAATATTTAAGAGTTGTTGTACTTGCAAAGTTTCGGTGTTTCAGCTTCTCTCTCTTGTCTTGTGTAATAAGACTCACTGATATAAAATTTTAGTCCTGAAATATAATCTGGAATCTTTGTGTTCAATTTCAATCAACAGAAAACTATGAATTTCTTTCTCCCTTTCGGTTGACTGGATTCTGAAATCTGAAGCTGATCTACAACATTAAAATCTATCAGGTTAATGTTAGTTCTTGATATACCATGCTAGGGTAGTAAATATAGAAAATTAATGCGAACCTCAGCCATCATATATATATAGGGCTCTCAATGGCCTTTTCTGTCAACAATACTGTAACTTTGGCTCTTTGAGAACTTATATATCTTGAGTTGATGGTTGATACTAATAGTTGAAAATTTGAGTTAAGAAATCCTTTAATTTGGAAAATTATCCCATACACGTGCTGTGGAAGAAATGTTCTTTCTCAGCTTCTTCTAATTTCGTTTTTTAGGATAAAATTTGGGAAAAAATGAATTTCAAAGCCACTAGTATACATTTCTTTGGCACTTGAGCTTTCAAATTCTTTGGAGTTTGGACAATTAATTTGAGCTCATTTGACATTGCATTTAGGGGTTAAAAAGCTCCTTATCACCTCTAATGCAATGCCAAATGATTTTCAGATTGTTCCAAAAACTCCATTTTATAGTTAAAAGTCATCCAACATGAGAAGCTGGAATATTTCTGATGCTTATGCATTTGAAAGGTGTTTTTCCTTTGAAACTACACTTTTCCATAGTAATATCAAACAGTAAAAAAATTTCAATCATACTTTTTCATAATAATTCTCAAAAGCACTTTTTCAAAATTGAATTTTTTCCAATCGCAACAAACTACAGGGCTTCTAAAGCTTTACAAATGGTTCTGATTATATATGGAATCCTACAATAGCGGTTGGGTTCTTTTCACCCACTTGGTTGATTTATGCAATATATCCAAATATATTCCATTTAAAGCTTATCCGAACTCTCAGATTCTATAGGCAAGGAAGAAAGAAAAAGAACTCTCAGATTCTAACTGTTTTTCCCCCTTTTCCCTTTTATTCTTCCACCTTTTATCAAAAAGAATCTTAGACGGCAATCATACAGTATAGATTCCCAATTTGGAAAGCAACACATGATTCTTATCTTTTTGGATGTTTGGCTATCAGTTAGGCTCTGATTTTTTTTTTCTCTTTTTCTAAAGATACAAAGAAGCCTTATTCATTAGAAGAACTTGCAGAAATAACAGAAGCAGTTTCCCATATGCAAACAGGAGAGACTGCTTTTAAAAGGGTACAAGTTCTAGTCCAAAATGAAGGAGTTTGATGAAAACATTCTATTTTTAGCTTTGAATTTTGTTTATCTTTATCTCAAAATATGTTACATGAACCAAAAGGAAATAAGTTTTATTAAGAGAAAATGAAAACAATCATATATATATATATATACATATATATATATATATATACACACACTACAAGATAATCAACGATGAGTGCAGATAATATATAAGGAACTGGCATATTGCATGAAAATGAAGTGCAAATCGAATCTCAGATCTCAAGCGACCAACTTAATTTCTGGCCCCTACCCAAATCCTTGTTGATAAGTAGGAATAAAATAACTAGAGAGACATATTACATATATATGCAAAGTGGAAGGTCTGTATAAAGCTAGCCCTCCATATATACTCCAAGGATCATAGCGTCTTGAATTAGTTCTTCCAAAATCCTATAAACAAAATGCTTATCAATAACGTAAAAGATCCACTCAATGTAGAGGAGATTCGGAAGATTTTCCTTGATTGTGATAACGATGGCAACAATGTTCTGAGCAAGGAAGAGATCAGGGCTGCATTTGATCACTTGGGTTGTCACGCCCCGACCCGCACCGGGTCGACCACGTGGCAACCGCCGCGCTACCTCAAAATACGTGTCTGCAGCCACGCATTCGAGGCACCGCAAGGCATTGAAATGGATACCATCGCTGCAAACAAAACTAAAATTTTAATTAGAAATCATTTAATAAAATATTATATTTATAAGTAACACCAGTGGAGTAACTTAAAGAATACCTATACAGCGGAAACTACTAAGCCTAAGCCACCGGCGCTTCTTAGTGAGCCTCCTTTCTAAAGCTGACTCCGTATGTGAAGCTGCATCCATCCACAATGGGATACAAGTGAGTGACAGAGATTCAATGGGTCTCCATCAGGGTTAGGGAAAACAGGGATAATCCAAAATATAACAATAAAATAATTTAAATCAAAACTTTGTTTTCAACACTTCCCGTATCAAAATCTTCGGGAGTGAATATAATAAATTTTTGTTTTCAAAATATCCTTTGAAATTCTCCCAAGGAGTATAGATTTTAAAACCTTTTAAAATAAAATAATTATATAATCATGGGCTGGCACCTAATACACTGAAGGCACGACTGGCCGGTCGTATGCCTTACTGCACCGAGGGCTATCTCTTCTCTCTTTATAATCATTTTCTCTTTATCTCATACACTAGCCCGTTCCCTCGGTGGTGCCTCACTGTGGTGGAACACAGTGAACTGGAGCTCTGGCGAGTTTCCCTACGCGCCTCTCCTAACCAGGCTCGACTCACCGTGCCCCTCGATAGGCGGTCCACGGATGAGTATCATGCATGCTCTCAAACTCGGTCCACGCTCCCGCAATTGGAGCACCGAGGAATCCCACTCAATCACTCATCTTCCAGGGGCATCGTACCCCGATAATCATAATAATAATAATAATAAAATTCTTTATATAAATATTAAAACATGTAAACACACACAAGCTTTTGTATTTTTTAAAATCATCCCACCCCCATAAGTGGGCGTATCACAAAATAAAAGTGTGTGTCGTGGATTACCCTTATCCCAAAACCGTTGTAAAACCTTTTTAAAACAATTTATATTTTTAAAACATTTTGCCCTAGTGGCTAAGCATTGAAAACTAAGCCACTCACAGTAGTGGGAGAATCGTATACTCCCAAGCGCTCCATGTAGCTCAACCTCCGGAGCATCGCCGCATTCGATTCACCCGGAGCCCTAGTACACGGAAATACGTTAGCATTCATAGTTAAATTTATGAATGCCCCTACGAGGCTCTAACATGACCTATGACTGGGTTTGAGTACGATTTGGGGCTTGGAAAAGTGTCCAGGAGGTTCCGGGGTAAAAATTGGACACTTGGTGAAAAATTACGAAAATACCCCTGGGGGTCCATGGGCCACTCGGGCCGGGCCCGACACTTAGAAAAGTGTCCGGGAGGTTTCGGTGCTAAAATCGGACTCTCGGAGAAAAATTACCAAAATGCCCCTTGGGGCCCGTGGGCCCCACACCCGGACTAGGCTGGGCCCCACACGAGTTGGGTCAAATTCTACTCGAAATCGGGCTCAAAAAGCCCACCTATGAGATATTTATACATTATAATGATATAATATATAAATATCTAAGATATAATAATATTATATATAAATATCTAAAATATATTAATATAATATATAAATATCTTTTAATATAATAATAATATATTGAAAATATCTAAATAGGGACTCGATCGGCCAGTTCTTCGGCCGGTCTCTTCCCCGGTTTTCGCACTCGTTTCTCCTCCTTTCGACGTACAAACTTAGAGAGGCGATCCTCATGGCATCCACAACGGATATGCCGAGGCAGAAACGAGAAACACCGGTCCAATTTTCCCGTAGACTGAGATTTAGCCCAAATTGACTAAATCTCCGATTTACTCACACCCGGTGCTCAAAAATGCGTAAAAACAGAATGGGACGTAGAATAAGGTGAATACTATAACACACTAAAAACTCACCTTATTCCACCGGCCCGAAATCCACTTATTTGAGTTTAAAGATCTAATCCGGTCAAAAGCTGAAAACTTGGATCTAGGCTAAACCGATGCATGGAAATGCGTGCAAACTTAACAAAACGTAGATCGAGGAGTTAAGAATAACTCACCAAGATCTCGCCTCGAACTGGCGGTCGGTTTGTCCGGATCTGCCAATTTTCCAAAATGCCTCCGTTTTGGCTCCAGAGAGAAAAAGAAGAAAAAGAAAGAAAAAGAAAAGAAAAATGAAAGGAAAACCGTCGGCCCTCCCCTATTTATAGGGGAGCCCGACACTGGGTCCACTCGGGCCCCGGGTCAAACTTTTTCCCCTTTTTCAACTTTATTTCATTTTCACCCGTTGGCTAAATCCCTTGCTTTCTTGTGCCAACGGGGCCCATAATAAATTTCTAGGGACTTATTTGGAGGTCTTTTTGGCATTTACTAATTTTCATGCACGGTTAATTACTTTATCTTCAAACTTCGTCTTATCCTAATTTAACTTCTCTTCTGACTTGACACAGCCGGACCGACCCATTGTTTAATTAATACGTCGTCTTGTACTATTTCATTCGTACAGAAAAGTCGTGCTAGGTCCGGGTGTGTCAACTCTCCCCTCCTTCTAAAATTTCGTCCTCGAAATTAAACAAGGTAGCTTGGGGAGATTGGGCTTCCATTTGAAGCCCTCATTCCGTTTTCGAATGGTGTTCACTTCACTATTCGCCGCTGAAGTTCACCACGCTTTCACTGCACACTCTAATCATTCTCTTCCTCAAGAGTGGTTTCATCACTCTTCCACTCTTGAGTTTGAACCTCATCTTTTCCTTAACATAGCCTACCTTTATCCATTTGCGGGTTAGGCTTTCTTCATTTCAATTGCGTTTACTCGATCTTCTCGCTTTGTTCTTGTCTCATCCTCCAAGTCTCTCTTGACGAGACTATCCTCTTGTTACTTCTGAGGTTTTACACCTTTTACTCTTCTTAGGAGTTCCTCTCCTTTTTCATTTCCATTGCCTCTCACGACGAGGCCATCTTCTAACGCGTTTCTCGTCATTTCGCGGTCTTGTACTCGTCTTTGTAACCAAGCTATCGGGAAAGATCTTCGCTTAACTCCCTCGCCTCCACGGCAAGGATGCAGTGAGTTAATTATCTTTCCCCCTATCTTGGTTTCATTTGTCGTTTCGTCTCTTACTTCATTCTCTTTCCTTAACTCTTCTTCCATTCAAATTTCATGGTGTATGAGTCGAGCTCCAACATACACTGGCCCACACACGGCCACATCATAACAGAGGAATCAGAGATCATGCCCTCTCGGCTCTCACATCTGACCCACTCCCTGATCGCCCATCACAATCACAAATAGGGCCCTCGGCCCATCACATCACATATAGGGCCCATGGCCCATGGCCCATCACATCTCATCTCTCATCCTCACTGGGATGGAGAACTCTGGGTGGCCTCACGCACACCCCAAATCACACACTGGGCTGATCCTCTCGAGTGGTCATCACAGAGATCCTCAAGATCTCGACCTCTGATCCTTTCTCTCATAGGGACGCCTCACACATGGCTCCCAAATCATCACACTTGAGCCTCGACCTCATACCCATCCATACCATTTCTCTTGCCTCATCGGCATTCCTTAAATTTTATTTTCTTGAGGTATCCAATTCAGGTGGTGTCGCGTGTTTCTCTTCCTTCCGTCTCCTTTCCTTCACATTAACTTCCTTGCAAATGGTCGATCTCTTTTCCCTTCTTCTCGTCAATAATATTTTCTGGGGTCTCTATATCCCCGTCTCTTTCCTTTTCTTCTTTTCCATTCACCAACGATTCATTGTGGGGTCCACATTTCTCTTGCCTTCTCGTCACTACGAGACTAGGCCAATCACACATGTTGAACTCTTGTGGTATCCTTTGTAGCTTCATTATCTTCGCATTCTTCTCTCTTGAGATATCTTGTTCTTCACTTAACTTGACCTTCTCTTTGGTCTTTTGCCACCACTAGGCATCACTTACAGCTCTTGTTATCTTTATGCCTTTTTTCCTTAGGGTCATCTCCATACTTTTTTTTTCTTATCCAGACTTTTTACCTTAATCCACGTGACCCTTCACGTTGTATCCAAGGTTTCCTTTACATTGGCTTCATTCTTTCTCTCTCTTTGCTTTTCAAATATGGGTTTTCTTTCTCTTAGCCATCTTCGGCTCTTAATCCATCGATATTTCTCCTTTGTCTTTTGATGCCATGGTTTATTTATCGTGGGCACACCTTTCTCTATCCTCCATTACCTTTCTATCTTGCCCACGCCAAGCTGACTCCATCTTAGCTTGGTTTGACTTTCATCTCCCACATCCTTTCTCCACTTATCATTCTTCGGGGAGTTTATCCTCAAAATTAACTTACTCCCCTCCTTCTAAAGATCTGACTTATCCTTCATATTTCTCCACCTTATTCTCTTAATTCCTTCTATCTCACTTTACTTCTTGGTCCTTATCCTTTTTATCTCCTTCAGTTCCAACCATTATTCTGGTTTATACTTAATCACCTTTTTGTTTTCTCCAGTTTTAATCATTCTCTTATTCATTTTCGTCTTATCCTCACTCTTTCTTCGACTCTTGACTAGGTCGATCCACTTTCCTCATTCTCTGTGTTTGATTATCTTTAAAGTTCCCATCATCGTCATTATTCTTATCCTTCGTTCATTCTTGTTTGTATTACCATACCTTGGTATCCTCACTTCTTATTTCTCTCTTCGTCTCTTTCGTTTACCTTTCATTGATATCATCCTTACCCGTCATCCATTAAAATAGCATCATCTCCATCTACTCGTTTCCTACGAGTGCTTCTTCTCTTATGTTTTCTCCAATTTTTCTTTCTATCCAACCTCTTTATCTCTTCTTTTATCATCTAACTAATCAGGGTTTTCCTTTCCCTTCTTTTCACCATTCCCATTCTTAATCCTTCTGTCATCTTCTTCCCAAAATCAAATAGTTGGGGGTTTCTTCTTCCTTTCACCAATTTATATCCTTTACCCTGTTTTTCTCTTTCTTAGTTCTGGCCTCCGATAATCCTTGTTTACTCATTTCTTTCCTTGATTTATTCATTTTATGATGTAGTGCCTTGACTTGACTCGAGTTCGGGGTCCATTATGCTCGACTCTCTTTAACTAACATCCGTTTCTAAGTCTTTTATTCACTTTCTTTTACTAGATCTTTCTTAGTCCTCTTTCTATGCTTCTTTTAATCCCCTTTTTATGCTCTTCTTTAATCTATCTCTAAGTTACCTATCTAGGTTTTTGTCTCTAACCCTAATTTCCCAGTCTTATTTATTTACTAATCTTGGTCAGCCATTTGGAGTTATTAACCTACGGTTCATTATGACATTATCGCCAATTTAAGTTAAAGTTTTCTAAGGTGTGTTATGCTTCTCTTCTTTTAAGGCTCTACTCTTTATTAGCCTATACTTAGTTCATCAATTGAACTAAGTCTTTCTTTCTTATTAGGCCTTGTTCTTCTTTTATTAACCTAGGATCTTCTTTTACCTAGGGTTTTCATACTTTCTTTCTTCATTACGAAAGCCTCCGCACTACATCACGACATCTCTTTGTCCTTAGTTTAAAGGTTCGCGTTTCTTCTCCCTTCCTCTCCTTCTTTCTCACCAGTTCCTTCTGGTGATGACTTCACAATATTGGAGGAAATTCCCTTCATGCCTTCGATTAGCACGAATGCAGACATTCCCATCATTGCCGTGCGTTACACTCTCTCTTCGCTTGTTTTCTTCCCATTCACTTTGTTCAAAATCATTTCTTATTATCTTTTGGGGGTCTCCTCCTCCTTACTTTCTTTATTCCACTTCCTCCATCTTCATTTCCTTTCTCTTTTATTCATTATCCTTCTCATCATTGGTATCCAATGGTCGAACAAGTAGTAACGAACGTACTACTCGTTGACCACCTGGATGTGATCTCTTTTTATTCTTTCCTCATTTTCCATCTTGTCATTACTGTCTTATTCCTTCTCATCGTTTCCCAAAAATGACTTCTCTTTTGTCCTCCTTCCTTACTTTTCCTTTTTTGTCATCCTTAAATCCTTTAGGGTTTTCTCCTATCCATCCTTTTCTTATCCTCAAATGGTTCTCCATATCTCATATCTCGTGATCTTGGGCTCACTTGTTCTCTTCCAATTTCCTTGGATGCTTCTCCTCGATTGACTTCAGACGAACTCTCTTTCGTCTACCGTTACCCCATTTTCTTTCACCACTTACACACCACAGTGTAAGAATAAATGAAGTTAGCTAGCCCTTACTGCCACTTCTCTCACATCATGCTCACTCCTCGGAGCATCATTCAGGCAATATGTGGGCTTATTCCACCAGACTTGCCAACCTGTTGGGTCTACGGCACTCGCTTCTCTTCATCTCCACTTGATACCTTGTGAAGTCCTTCTCGATCCTTCATCTGGTTGCTCGAATGCTTCATCTCACGTCCTGAGGTTTTTGGTCGACCACACCTTCCGTGATTGACTCCTTCAATTTCTTTCATTCTAACCTAGTTCTCTCTTCTAAGCCACACACCAACGGTGTAGAAAACGAGAGAAGTGAGGTTAGCGTTCACGCACGTTATGCCCACCTTGGCCCCTTGCCTCGTTCTAATCGCATCATTTCTTCCCAAGTCTTACACATCACTGGTGTAAAGAATTGGGGCAACACATCTAATTTACGCTGGACACTCGCTGCTTTACTAGCGAGTCTCGATGTTCACAACTTCAAGGATTGAACATCGAAGGTTGTGGGCATCGAACCAGTTTCCACTGGTAAGCCTCTAACTAGGCTTCGTTGAAAGACTGGACGAGACATCATCTATCCCGTCATCTCAAGGGAAATACAGTCCCTTGCATAGTTTGGCTGTCGAGTAGAAGGAACATTGGAAATTGAAAATTTGAGTTTGGGGAGTTTCTTGGAAAGCGTGCTTACTTGCACGAATCTCAAGGAAGAAGGTGGCCGTGATGTCTTCTCACTTAAGACCACACTCGAGAACTCTATATGGTGGCTTGCTGCTAAAGAAGGTATTCTAAGAGTAGGTGTGATCATTTATGACGCTTTCGAGTAACTACATACTCGAACTCTTGAGTTCTAACCCTATTTAATCCACTGGCTTCAAAAACATTTGAAAACGTTTGAAAACACTTTGAAAATACTTTATAGTTTTTTTGAAATCAGTCAGAATCTTTTAAATGCTCTGATACCATTCAAATTGTCACGTCCCGACCCGCACCGGGTCGACCACGTGGCAACCGCCGCACTACCTCAAAGTACGTGTCTGCAGCCACGCATTCGAGGCACCGCAAGGCATTGAAATGGATACCATCACTGCAAACAAAACTAAAATTTTAATTAGAAATCATTTAATAAAATATTATATTTATAAGTAACACCAGTGGAGTAACTTAAAGAATACCTATACAGCGGAAACTACTAAGCCTAAGCCACCGGCGCTTCTTAGTGAGCCTCCTTTCTAAAGCTGACTCCGTATGTGAAGCTGCATCCATCCACAATGGGATACAGGTGAGTGACAGAGATTCAATGGGTCTCCATCAGGGTTAGGGAAAACAGGGATAATCCAAAATATAACAATAAAATAATTTAAATCAAAACTTTGTTTTCAACACTTCCCGTATCAAAATCTTCGGGAGTGAATATAATAAATTTTTGTTTTCAAAATATCCTTTGAAATTCTCCCAAGGAGTATAGATTTTAAAACCTTTTAAAATAAAATAATTATATAATCATGGGCTGGCACCTAATACACTGAAGGCACGACTGGCCGGTCGTATGCCTTACTGCACCGAGGGCTATCTCTTCTCTCTTTATAATCATTTTCTCTTTATCTCATACACTAGCCCGTTCCCTCGGTGGTGCCTCACTGTGGTGGAACACAGTGAACTGGAGCTCTGGCGAGTTTCCCTACGCGCCTCTCCTAACCAGGCTCGACTCACCGTGCCCCTCGATAGGCGGTCCACGGATGAGTATCATGCATGCTCTCAAACTCGGTCCACGCTCCCGCAATTGGAGCACCGAGGAATCCCACTCAATCACTCATCTTCCAGGGGCATCGTACCCCGATAATCATAATAATAATAATAATAAAATTCTTTATATAAATATTAAAACATGTAAACACACACAAGCTTTTGTATTTTTTAAAATCATCCCACCCCCATAAGTGGGCGTATCACAAAATAAAAGTGTGTGTCGTGGATTACCCTTATCCCAAAACCGTTGTAAAACCTTTTTAAAACAATTTATATTTTTAAAACATTTTGCCCTAGTGGCTAAGCATTGAAAACTAAGCCACTCACAGTAGTGGGAGAATCGTATACTCCCAAGCGCTCCATGTAGCTCAACCTCCGGAGCATCGCCGCATTCGATTCACCCGGAGCCCTAGTACACGGAAATACGTTAGCATTCATAGTTAAATTTATGAATGCCCCTACGAGGCTCTAACATGACCTATGACTGGGTTTGAGTACGATTTGGGGCTTGGAAAAGTGTCCAGGAGGTTCCGGGGTAAAAATTGGACACTTGGTGAAAAATTACGAAAATACCCCTGGGGGTCCATGGGCCACTCGGGCCGGGCCCGACACTTAGAAAAGTGTCCGGGAGGTTTCGGTGCTAAAATCGGACTCTCGGAGAAAAATTACCAAAATGCCCCTTGGGGCCCGTGGGCCCCACACCCGGACTAGGCTGGGCCCCACACGAGTTGGGTCAAATTCTACTCGAAATCGGGCTCAAAAAGCCCACCTATGAGATATTTATACATTATAATGATATAATATATAAATATCTAAGATATAATAATATTATATATAAATATCTAAAATATATTAATATAATATATAAATATCTTTTAATATAATAATAATATATTGAAAATATCTAAATAGGGACTCGATCGGCCAGTTCTTCGGCCGGTCTCTTCCCCGGTTTTCGCACTCGTTTCTCCTCCTTTCGACGTACAAACTTAGAGAGGCGATCCTCATGGCATCCACAACGGATATGCCGAGGCAGAAACGAGAAACACCGGTCCAATTTTCCCGTAGACTGAGATTTAGCCCAAATTGACTAAATCTCCGATTTACTCACACCCGGTGCTCAAAAATGCGTAAAAACAGAATGGGACGTAGAATAAGGTGAATACTATAACACACTAAAAACTCACCTTATTCCACCGGCCCGAAATCCACTTATTTGAGTTTAAAGATCTAATCCGGTCAAAAGCTGAAAACTTGGATCTAGGCTAAACCGATGCATGGAAATGCGTGCAAACTTAACAAAACGTAGATCGAGGAGTTAAGAATAACTCACCAAGATCTCGCCTCGAACTGGCGGTCGGTTTGTCCGGATCTGCCAATTTTCCAAAATGCCTCCGTTTTGGCTCCAGAGAGAAAAAGAAGAAAAAGAAAGAAAAAGAAAAGAAAAATGAAAGGAAAACCGTCGGCCCTCCCCTATTTATAGGGGAGCCCGACACTGGGTCCACTCGGGTCCCGAGTCAAACTTTTTCCCCTTTTTCAACTTTATTTCATTTTCACCCGTTGGCTAAATCCCTTGCTTTCTTGTGCCAACGGGGCCCATAATATATTTCTAGGGACTTATTTGGAGGTCTTTTTGGCATTTACTAATTTCCATGCACGGTTAATTACTTTATCTTCAAACTCCGTCTTATCCTAATTTAACTTCTCTTCTGACTTGACACAGCCGGACCGACCCATTGTTTAATTAATACGTCGTCTTGTACTATTTCATTCGTACAGAAAAGTCGTGCTAGGTCCGGGTGTGTCATGGGTGCCTTTATTCCTCATTATAGATCATGAAGAGGGATCAAGCATGCTGATGCCAACAACGATGGATGCATCGATCAGCATGAAGGAGCTCAATGACCTTGCCCAATACGCCGTTGCACGAGGCTACAAATTAAGCAAGTAGATCTCCTCGTATATATGCATGTTTAATGTGATATACTACACTACCTAGTATTTTAAGTTTTTTTTTTTAAGAAAATGTAATTTTCATTCATTGAAATGAAATTACATCCACAATGCTAATAAAACTAAAAATTACAATAGATTCAAACTTGTTTTCCTATAGATGTAAATCTTCCTTCATGACTCGAGCCATTTTATTGACTATTTTGAATCTCAAACCTTCTTCATGTACGTCGATCACTCTCTTACTTTTGCTTCGATGTATTTTTCCCAAATCACAATTGAAGACTTTCATCAATGATAAAAAAGTGATTGATTCGAAATCTTCTTTAATTGACCCATAAATCATAAAGTGAAATTATCATAATTCAAGATTAATTAACAGTTTTGAATCTATTGTAAACTTGCACAAAAACCAACAAAAACCAAACTGACTTAACAAATTAACTAATTGACATAGATAGAACTGAGACATAAACACACCAAAATCAATAAATTTAAGACTTATCAAACACAAACTAAAGAAAACTTACAATAAAGTATGAAATCAAGCCCCTCTTCCTTGACGATAATAGTCAAGGAGGAGGGGGAGTGAATAAAAAAAAAAACGTAATAAGAAAACTGTGGAGAAAAGAGGGAGAGAAAGAAAGGAGCTAGGGTTAATTGTCATGAAGTTTCAGTTTCTCTCATAATGTTTGAGGGTTTAAACCCCCCGCGCATATTACATATGCTTGAAATGAATAAGAGTATTTCCTTATTAGTAATTGTGAATTTTTTTTCTTAATTATAATAATCCATTCATGAAAATGTTAATTAGCCTAGTGGTCAAATGGTTAATTTGAGATTAACTCATTAAGAATAATGACCAAATGATCAAACACTAATGATTTTTCAACTTTTTCCACACTCTTACTACTTTCCGAAGAATTTTTTACCATTATGAACAAAGAATTTGAAAGAACTAGAACCATAATGATATTTCTTCTGATTTACTAGTAAATGGGAAAAAGCAAAGAAAAGAAAAGAATAAAGAAGCATGAATGACGAATCTGATTCACTCACTTCACCATTTGTCTTGTCCTCTTCCCAACGTCATTCAAACTGATGAAACTGATTCAAGGCTTAAAGTTGAAGCCCACAGCTGACGCCTAGCATTTATGACTTCAGATGATGCCTGTTGATCACGTCAAACCTCCAACGTCAAAAAATTTGAAGTATATATAACTATATAAAGAATTGTTAGTGTACATACATATGTTGTGTGTGTGTGTGTGTGTATATATATATATATTATATATATAAAATGAAACTTTCTTATTCTATAGTACATTATTATACTATATAGTAATTTATTTTATGATTTAAGAACAAATATGAAAATGATGTATAAAAAAAAAATTAAAAATCATTGTATCTAATTACAATTACTAATAGATATAATACCACACTTTTAAAAATTCAAATTAATATATTGATGATAATAATAATTAAAAAATAAATCCTGCTAATATTTAATTGCCTTAATATCTAATTTAGTCCTTGAACTATACAAAAAAATATAAATTGGTCCTTAAACTTTTATTTGAGACAGATTGATTCCTGAACTTTTATTTTGAAACAGATAGATCTTGAATGAAAAAAACTAAAGAAAACTCAAGGATTTATTTATCACAAAAATAAAGTTTAGGGATCAAGTTATTTTAATTCATCAAATTTTTTACCATTTAGGGACTAATCTATCCTAAAATAAAAGTTCATGAACTAATCTGTTTCAAATAAAAGTTGAAGGATCAATCTGTATTTTTTGATATAATTCAAGGACTAATTAGGGTATTAAGTTATATTTAATTTATAATTTTTACTATATATGCTTCAAAAAATATATATTCAGAAATTATATGGAAGATATATATACATAGGAATCTAGAAAAGTAATATAGTAGCACGTGTAAGAAACTGAAACCACATGTACCAAAAAAAAAAAAGAAAGAAAGTGAAACCACCCAAGATAAATTTATGGGCCCTACCCAAAATGCTTCCCGATAAGTTGGAATAAGATAAAGTATTACATGTTTTGGTAAAAAAAGAATGATAATACTACATGCTTGGTCAAAAAAGAATGATGTATAATACTGCATGCATGAGATGCAATGTTGATTCACAAAAATTGCCTTTGAATGCCATGTACATGTTCGGGGCAACAAATTAAGTAAACAGAAAATTAATGAACAACAGTGCCCTTTTGTCAATTGTCACTTGCATATGTTTTTCCCAGCCATATGATCATCATGGGTCTATGAAAAAGAAGTATGAATCTCATCATTCCCTTACTATAATGTTACAACAGTTGGGAATCAAATTACTTTAGTCTCTGCTCAATTACTTTTGTCTTGTACGTAATTGCTTAGGTACGTGGTTGAGCATTAATCTTCATAGCAAGATTTTTTCCTTAACAAAGCACTAGAGAATAATCTTGTTACTTGTCAAATCTTCGCTCAATTATTGAGGGAAATATAGAGATAATGTTTTTTTTATAAATATAATTATAAGATAGTATATAGGAATCTAGATCTCAGGTTCCAAGCTATATCAATTTAATTTCGGACCCCTACCCAAATCCTTCTTGATAAATATGAATAAATTAACTACATACAGAGACATATAATTAATATATGCAGACTGCAGTGTGTGGGATCTATATAAAGCAATAGCCCTCCATACTCCAAGGATCATAGTACCATAACGTCTTAAATTTGTTCTTCCAATTTCCTATAAACAAAAATGCCTTTCCTCAATACTACAACCGCCAAATGTCCACCCATTACTGCAAATGAAGTTCGGAAGATTTTCCTTGATTGTGATAGCGATGGCAACAATGTTCTGAGCAAGGAAGAGATCAAGGCTGCATTTGATCGCTTGGGTGCCTTTATTCCTGGTTATAGAGCATGGAGAGGGATCAAGCATGCTGATGCCAACAAAGATGGATGCATCAGCATGGAAGAGCTCAATGACCTTGTCCAATACGCTGTTGGACTAGGCTACAAAAGGAAGTAGATCTCCTTATATTTGCACGTTTAATGTGATGTTACTACTACTATTATTTTAGGTGTCATGAATAAGTTTTAAGTTTCAAGTTTCAGTTCCTTTCCTAATGTTTGAGGGTTTAAACCCCTCTTACCTCTTAATTATGCTTCCAACCAATAAGATCTGTATATATTTACTTAGTAGTAGTCATTGTGAAATTTTTAACTTAAATTATCCATTCATGTTAATTAGCCTAGTGATCAAATGATTAATTTGAGATAAGTCATTATCATTGACATCAACCACTAATGATTTTTCAACTTTCTGAGCAATCACTAATTAACAATTTTTCACCCTTCTATTTATTTCCAAAGAATTGTTGACCATTAACACCAATATTGAATTTGAATGAACTAGAACCACGTGTAGACACTAATTTTTGGCTACCAATATAATAACACGTAAAGTTGACTCAAGATGTGTGATAGGATCTTAGATTAACTACTGACACGCCCGGACCTAGTCCGCACGTGTCAAGTTGTGTATTTATGTATTGTTGTCTAGTCAATATATCAAATTTGACTTTCCATGGATGTTTTAAACTTCATTTAGCTCGATTTCATGCTTAAAAACCCTAAAATTGAAGTCCGGGATTGTGGGCCCCACTTGGACACGTGTTCCAAGGAAATTGAGCTGAGTTGACCGGAGTTAACACGGAATTTGTTGACTCCGGCGCCGGATAGGGATGGGTCCGGCGCCGGACCTGTTATTTCTACAAGTCTCGGTTGGCTGAGACCCCCATTTTCTCTTCACTTCTTCTTCTTCAATTCTCCGAGCTTTCTCTTCCAAATTCTTTGAAATCAAACCTTGAATCCCTCTTCAAACACTCAATCAAACATCAATATCAACTTCTTTTGCTTCTTTGAAGATCAAAATACCAAAATTTCCAAGAAAATCACCAAATCTAGAAATCTGGAATTTTGGCGACAGATTGTTCATCAGCTCATATCTTTTGATTCAACCGTGGGTTGTGGCTGGGAATTTGGTATGTTGTTCTAGACTCATCAAGCTTTAATTTGATAGTTTACATGCTTGATTTCATGGTCTGTGCTAAGAGAATTCGTTGATTGAAGTTAAGATTTCTGTTTTGCCCGAGATATGTTCATCCTTAGTGTTTTGATTCAAAATTCGAGCATGTTTAATGGATTGATTCCATTCTTGAAGTTGTGAATCCATAGATCATGTGTTTAACTTGCTGTGTTTCAATTTTGGTGCGGATTGGTGATGAATCGAACTCGAATCGAGCTCGATCTGGTGCATGGCCGATCACGGCCATGTGCTGGAATCAGGTCCGGCGCCGGACCTGGCAAGTCCCGCACCGGAGCTGCTTAATTTTGGGAGTTATCTCCCATTTTGGCTCACTCCCGCCCGGGAGTGAGCCACCTGCCGATAGGGGCACTGTAGCATTAGGGGCATTTTGGTAATTTTGCAGTCCTAGACCCCATTTGACCCCAATTGACTCCAATTAGCTTCAATTAACTTCCGGACTTGCCAATTTTATTCCGAGACCTTTAATTGGTTTTGTTTTATGATTTAATTGTTGGTTGAATGCCTTTATTAATCAAATTAGATTTTAATTTGATTATTTAGGTACGTGATTGTACAAGTTTCAGACCGGTAGCAGTTTGAGCTAAGGCATTCGTGGGTAATAGGGGATTATACAACTCTCCTCTCTTGTGAGTGGCTTGGATTATATTGGTTGACCATTGAGGGTTAACCGTTTTCAAATTTCTTTATAAATGCTTTATTAAATTATTTATATATGTTTTGGGGTATGAATTGTCCACCCTTACACACCATGATTATAAATGATTTAAAGGGTGGGAATATCAAATATTTTATAAATTGATATTATTGATTATTGTTGGGGAACGATAACCCTGAGAGATGAGAGATTGAGCGGGATTCCTCGGGGCTCCGATATGCGGGAGCTTGGACCGAGTTTGAGAGCATGCGTGATTACTCAGCCGTGGACCGCCTATCGAGGGGCACGGTGAGTCGGGCCTGTTTGCGAGAGGCGCGTAGGGAAACTCGCAAGGACTCCAGAGTGCTGTGTTCCACCACAGCAAGGCAAACATCAAGGGAATGGGCCAGAGAGTAAAGAAAAATGTTTTAAAAGTATAAAGTAACCCTTGACGGTCCAGTGGATACCCAGTGCACGGGTATACCTTATTGGGACAATTTCAGATGCCAGCCCTTTTGGAAATATTATTATTGATTTAATATTTGATTTGGTTTGAGATTTCCTATATTTCAGTAAATGGTTTATTAAATTGATATTTGGATTATTTCATATCCCCAGCCTGAGGTGATCGGTCTTTATAACCGAGTCTCTCACTGGGTACAAGTATATTGTACTCACCCCATTCACTTTTGTTGTCAGATCATCAGACTTTGGACGGCGGACGTCCTGGTGGCCAGTGATCCTAATACGGCACTGTGGACACGATTATGTAGGTGCCACCCCTTTTGCTTTGTGTATCTTGGCTCGGAATATTATTGCATCTTACATATACATTTGTGTATTTATAAATAATATTTTCCGCTGCATGGAGCACCGTAAGATGTGTCACTTTATTTTAAATATTTTGAACTATATTATCTATGGTATTTCATATGTTTTCATATATTGCTCGAATATCCTTTATTTTTAAGTCTTGTGCCATCTTGGTTGCCCGCCTAACGAGGCACGTATTTCGAGGTGGTACGGCGGTTGTCACGTGGCCGAGCCTGCGGGTCGGGGCGTGACAACTACACTCTTTAGATGTGTAAGAGAGTTGGCTTGATGGTTTAAACCATAAGGTAGTCAAAAAGCTCATTTTGACCTTTTCTTAGTCTAGAATTATGTTTCCTATCCCTTTCTTTAAATTTTCTCATTAAAGACTCATTCAATCAAGGAGTCAATGATTCTTGATTTACTCAACACTAGTCTATTTACTCGTAAATCACCCCTCTATAATTGATTGTCTGTGAAATCTCTTCATTCTCTGATAAAAGAATTCTCTAGCACATAAATTATAATTCTTTCTTAGAAAATGGGAAAAAGAAAAAAAAAAGAATGAGAAAGAAGCATGAATGATGAATCTGATTCGCTCACTTCCCCATTTATCTTGTTGTCTTCCCTTGATATTCTTCCCAACATCATTCAAACTAATGAAACTGACTCAGGGCTTGCAGTTGAAGCCCACAGCTGATGCCCAGGAATGGAGCCATGAATTCTAGGGGACCAAACAAAAGTTAGACAATTAGAAAAAAAAAAGAAAAAGAAGAAGGTTATGATAGATAATTTAACAATTAGAAATTGAACATGGGATTAAAACTTTTTGTATTTGACCAAATAAAAGAAAAAAAAACACATTTCATATATGTTATGGTAAATAAAAAGAACACATATTTAATTAAAGTATAATATATGTATTAGTTATAGTGAAGTGTATAGAAACTAGGAAGACTAAATAAACATAAAAATTGAATTTGGATGATAGTAGATTAAACCAAATTACAACTGTGAAAGTGAAAATTCAAGTCTAAAATATTATAGGTTAAAAGTATAATAAATTATAGTAAAATTAGGATGATAATTAAATAGAAATTGGACTTGAATAATAATTATTAAGCCAAATAACAAATAAAAGAAGTAAATGCTCAAAAGTCTAAGAGATCAATAAAAGCCCAAAGTCTAATATCTAAATTATTTGAAATGATTAAAACTAAAAATCCAAGGAGGACCATGTAATAAATTTTTACAAATATTTTTACTAAAATCAAAATTTTTAAGTGTCACTTAAACCATTTTGTAAAAAGCCAGGGGACCATGGTCCCCTTGGCCGATCCCTAGCTCCATCCCTACTGATGCCTAGCATTTATGACTTCATAAGATACTTGTTACTCATGTCACCCTTCAACGTCAAAATTTGAAGTATATAAATATAACGAATTATTAGTATATATATGTATATTATTAACATTTCTTATTCTATTATACATTAGTATATTGTTTTCAATATTAATTTATATTACTCCCTCTATCTCTATATGTTTGTCTTTCATTGACTTTCATAAAATTTAAGAAAAAGTGGTTAAATTAAGTTGAATTACTTTGTTATCCTTGATATTTGTAAGTATTTTTTTGATTTCATATAATGATGTGATAATAATAATAAAAGACAAGGAATGGTAAATTTGAGAATTGTATTTATTATTTATTTATTCATAGTAAAGGACAAATAAATTAGAACTTTCCAAAAAGAAAAGACGAATAAACAAAATGGGATGAAGGAAATATGTTTTAAGAAACAAATATGACAATGATATATAAAAAAATATAAATTTTAACCAACATATGTTGGATTGAGTAAAAAGAACGCAATACTCCTTAAATAATGTCTCAGTTTCAAATCTTATAAATAGAAAAAAATATGTTTGAGAGAGCTTCCTCTCATAAACATCACTATCGACATTATTATGCGTAAACTCAATATTCTAGGGTTTGTCACGATTTGAATAGAATTAGCCGTAACTAATTAAAATGGATATGAATATCTGTAATTATACAAAAAAAAATCCTTGTATCTATTAAAACTAGTATACTAATAGATATTGTAATACCACTTCAAAAATATTCAAATTAATTTATTAATGATAATAATATTTAAGAGAGAGAGAGAGGGACAAGCATATGGTTAAATTCATAATTTTTACTTATATGCTTAAAAATATATATTTAGAAATTATATGGAAGATATATATAGGAATCTAGAGAAAAGTAAAATATAATAGCATGTGTAAGAAAGCGAAAGCATCCAAGATAAATTTATGGCCCTACCCAAAATGCCTCCCCATAAGTAGGAATAAGATAATACTTCATGCGATGAAATATAGATTCACAAAAAATTCCCTTGAATGCCATGTTCGTGGCAACAAAGTAAATAGAAAATTAAAGAACAACAGTATTAATGCCTTTCAGAAAAAGAAAAAAAAGGAACAACAGAATTAATAATGACGACCCTTTTGTCACTTGCGTCTGTTTTTCCCAACCATATCATGGACCCATGAAAAATAAAGTACGAATCTCATCCCCTTTACTAAAATGTTGCTATAACCATTGGGAATCAAATTACTTTATTGTGTCTGGTCAATTATATACTTTTGTCTTGTAATTGCGTACGTGGTTGAGCATTAATCTTCATAGTAAGATTTTTCTTCCTTAACATCGCTTTTCCTTAGCACTCAAGAATAATATTGTTACTTGTCAAATCTTTGCTCAACTATTGAGGTTTTTTTTTGAAAGGAAAATATTATTAAGAAAAACAAATTACAACCATGCTGTCAAGTTAATGTCTCAGTTGACTCCAAATTTTGCCTTGCCAAGGACTCCAACTATTGAGGTTCCAAGCTATCAATTTGATTTCTAGACCCCACCTAAATCCTTGTTGATAAGTAGGAATAAAATAACTACAGAGACATATATATATATGCAGACCGCAGGGTGCAGGATCTATATAAAGCTATATATGGCCCTCCATACTCCAAGGATCATAATACCATAACGTCTTGAATTTGTTCTTCCACAATCCTATAAACAAAATGCATTTAAAAGACCCTGCCACAGCACTAAAAGTTACATCCATAAACTATAATGCAGAGCAGATTCGGAAGATTTTCCTTGATTGCGATAAGGATCGCAACAACGTTCTGAGCGAGGAAGAGATCAAGGCCGCATTTGCCCGCTTGGGTGCCTTTATTCCTAGTTTTAGAGCATGGAGAGGGATCAAGCATGCTGATGCCAACAACGATGGATGCATCAGCATGGAGGAGCTCGATAGCCTTGTCTGCTACGCTGTTGGACTAGGCTACAAAGTCAAGTAGATATCCTTATATAATATAATATAGTATATATATATATATATATATTTATATGCACGTTTAATGATGTACTACGTACTGCTGGTATTTTAGGTGTCACGAAGTTTCAAGTTTCAGTTTCTCGCCTAATGTTTGAGGGTTTAAACCCCTCTTGCTTGCCTTTTGATCGTGCTTGAAATCAATAAGAGTACATATTTACTTAGTAGTAACTGTGAAAATTTTAAGTTATAATTATAATCCATCCATTCATGTTAATTAGCCTACTGATCAAATGATTAATTTGAGATAAGTCAATGATTTTTCAACTTTTTGAGCAAATACTAACGGTTTTTAACCCTCCTAATTATTTCCAAAGAATTGTTGACCACTAACTCCAATGAATTTGAAAGAACTAGCCATAAATGATAAATCTTCTTAGTGATTAAATGGGAAAAAGGAAGAAGAAGAAGAAGCACATGAATGATGAATCTGATTCCCTCACTTCCCCAATTCTCTTTGTACTCTCCCCTTAACATATTCTCCCCCACGTCATTCAAACTCATGAAACTGATTCGAGGCTTGAAGTTGAAGCCCACGGCTGACGCCTAGCATTTATGACTTCAGATGATACCTTTTAATTACTCACGTCAACCCGCCAACGTCAAAATTTCAAGTATATAAATATAACGAATTATTTTTCTTTAAAAAAATAGTATAACGAATTATTAGTACTGTTTCTATATATAAAAACCTTTCTTATTCTATAATATTAGTATACTATTTTCAATTTTAATTTATTTTGTGTTTAAAAATATGAAAATGATGTATTAAAATATAAATATTAAAATCCTTGTATCTAATTAAAACTAATAGGTATAATACAACCTCAAATTCAAATGAATGATGATAATAATTAGAAAAAGAGAGGGAAAAGAATACGATTAAATTCATAATTTTTACTATATTTGTTTCAAAAATATATGGAAGATATATATATATATATATATAGAGAGAGAGAGAGAGAGAGAGAGAGAGAGAGAGAGAGGGAGAGGGATCTAGAAAGTAGAATATCGGTACACCAAAAGAAAAATAAAAGTAGAATATTAATAGCATTGATATATTGATATTTATATCTATCTATCTATCCATCTATATTTACTTATAAAATTAGATACATGACTTAATAGGTTGACAAATATTTAGTGGTATTAAAGTATGCTATGAGGGTTTTTTTGTCATTGCGAATAGATTTTTGGACTTGGACTTTAGATTTAAAAAGAGATAGGAAGATGAGATGTGCTAAATAGTTTATATGAAAGTTGGATCTTTAATTGGATTATCTTCTTGGACTTTATATTGGATAGAAAAGCTTTTAACTATCTTGATTTTTTTTTTTGTTTTTCATTATTTATTTTACATTTATAAAATATTATTTTGATTAATTAATATGTGTTCATGGGAAAAATATATCTAACATACATATATACATTCATACATATACATACATACATATATATATATATATAGTTGAGTACAATTAGCTAGGCCTACATTTTTTTAAATAAAAAATATTTATTCTAATGTTACATTTAATTATATAGTTAAATTTAGTTTATTTCTTTTTAAATTATAAATTTTTACTTTATATTTCTTATTTGATATGTTTAGTAATTATTGAATTAATCTTTTTTCATTTCATACTTATTTGAGAAATTTTTTTGAAATTCTTTTACTAAAGATGTATAAGTAATTTTAACTTATAATCAATATAATTAATTATATTTTTCATATTTTATATATATATATATATATGATCACACTTTTAGAAAATAAGGCTATGATTGGTATGAGAAAATATTTTCTGTTTTCATTATCTAAAAAATACAAAGAAACTACTATGTAAGATATGTATTATAAAGGAAAATATATACATGTTTTAGAAAATAAAAATGAAAATAAATCTAAAAATGAGACTAAAAAAAATTATTCTCAATATTAAGTCTATTTTTATTTTTATTTTTAAAATATACATACATTTCTATAAACTAACACATTTTTTATATGGTGATTTAATAGAAAAGTGGAAAGAAGCATGAATGACGAATCTAATTCACTCACTTCACCATTTCTCTTGTCCTCTTCCCAACGTCATTCAAACTGATGAAGTGAAACTGATTCAAGGCTTACAGTTGAAGCCCATAGCTGACACCTATAGCTTGTATGACTTCAGATGATACCTGTTGATCACGTCAACCCTCCAACGTCAAAAAATTTGAAGTATATATAAATATAACGAATTTAGTGTACATATGTATATTATTAAAATTTTTTATTCTATAGTACATTATTATACTATTTTCAATAGTAATTTATTTTATGTTTTAAAAACAAATACGAAAATGATGTATAAAAAAAACAAATATTAAAAATCATTGTATCTAATTAAAACTACTAATAGATATAACACCACATTTAAAAATTCACATTAATATATCGATGATAATAATAATTAAAAAAAAGAAGAGAGAGAAAAGAATATTGCTAATATTTAATTCATAATTTCTACTATATATATATGAGTTTAACTTATATTAGGATGATCCTAAAAAATGACTTTTTAAACATCCAATAATTAACTGACACTTCATTGATTTTAAAAGATATTAGGATTTTAAATATATATTCACTCTCATCAAATAATTTTTCTAAAAACTGAAAAAATTGTCTCTTATAATAAAGTTTAACCCCTAATTAAATTTTTTTTATTTTTTTAGGGTAAGTTTCAACCCATATTATATTTATTGTTATAGGATTTAGTTTAAATAAAGAAAAAAAATTTATGAATTAATAAAAATTGATTTGGTGTAGAGGGGTATAAAATAATTGTGGTATGTCTTCTAAAATTTATGAGGTGTCTAAATACTATTGGATACCTAAAAAGCCACATTTTAGGATCATCATAATGTAAGTTATACTCTATATATATATGCTTTAATATATATATATATATATATATATATAGAAATTATATGGAAGATACACATATATATAGGAATCTAAAAAAGTAATATGGTAGCATGTGTAAGAATTAAGAAAGTGAAACCACCCAAGATAAATTTATGGGCCCTACCCAAAATGCTCCCTGATAAGAAGGAATAAGATAATATACTACATGTTTGGCCAAATAAAAAAAAAAAAAAAGGAGGATAATACTACATGCAAGCGATGCAATGTTGATTCACAAAAAATTTACCTCGAATGCCATGCTCGTGGCCACAAAGTAAAAAGAAAATTAATGAACAAACAGTACACTTTTGCCACTTGCATATGTTTTTTCCCAACCATATGATCATCATGGGTCTATGAAAAAGAAATATGAATCCCATTCCCTTACTATAATGTTATAACAGTGTTGGGAATCAAATTACTTTAGTATCTACTCAATTACTTTTGTCTAGTAATTGGGTACGAACGTGGTTGAGCATTAATATATCTTCATAGCAAGATTTTTTCTTTAACACGGAGCACTTTAGAGTAATCTTGTTACTTGTCAAATCTTCGCTCAATTATTGAGGGAAATATAGAGATAATGTTCTTTTATAAAAATAATTATAAGATAGGATATAGGAATCTATATCTCAGGTTCCCCTACCCAAATCCTTCCTGATGAGTAGGAATAAAATAACTACAGAGACATACATATGCAGACTGCAGAGTGCAGGATCTATATAAAGCTATAGCCCTCCATACTCCAAGGACCATATATGGTACCATAACGTCTTGAATTTGTTCTTCTACAATCCTATAAACAAAATGCCGCATTGCAAAACTATCCCTACCACACCATGGCCAAAAACAAAATATAAAAATATCCATACCGACGAAAAAGGAGTTGCACCCATAGCCAGGTATAATACAGAGCAGATTCGGAAGATTTTCCTTGATTGCGATAGCGATGGCAACAAAGTTCTGAGCGAGGAAGAGATCGAGAATGCATTTGCTCGTTTGGGTGCCTTTATTCCTAGTTTTAGAGCATGGAGAGGGATCAAGCATGCTGATGCCAACAACGATGGATGCGTCAGCATGGAGGAACTCGATAGCCTTGTCCGCTACGCTGTTGGACTAGGCTACAAAGTCAAGTAGATCTCCTTATAATATATATATATATATGCTCGTTTAATGATGTATACTACCGCTGGTATTTTAGGTGTCATGAAGTTTCAAGTTTCAAGTTTCAGTTTCTCGCCTAATGTTTGAGGGTTTAAAACCCTCTTGCTTGCCTTTTAACTGTGCTTGAAATCAATAAGAGTATATATTTACTTACGTAGTAACTGTGATAATTTTAACTTATAATTATAATCCATCCATTCATGTTAATAATTAGCCTAGTGATCAAATGATTAATTTGAGATAAGTCATTGACATCAAACACTAATGATTTTTCAACTTTTTGAGCAAACACTAACGATTTTTCAACTTTTTGAGCAAACACTAACGATTTTTAATCCTTCTAATTATTTCCAAAGAATTATTGACCACTAATTCCAATGAAGTAATTTGAAAGAACTAGAACCATAAAAGATAAATCTTCTTAGTGATTAAATGGGAAAAAAAAGAGAAGGAGAAGAAGAAGAAAGAAGCATGAATGATGAATTCGATTCCCTCACTTCCCCAATTCTCTTTGTTCTCTTCCCTCAATATTCTTCCCCACGTCATTCAAACTCATGAAACTAATTCAAGGCTTGGAGTTGAAGCCCACAGCTGACGCCTAGCATTGTTGACTTCAGATGATACCTTTTAATTACTCACGTCAACCCTCCAACGTCAAAATTTCAAGTATATAAATACAACGGATTATTTTTCTAAAAAAAATAGTCTAACGAATCATTAGTGTTTATATATATATATATATATATATATATATATATAATCACACACACACACATATTAATCTTTCTTATTATATTACATTAATTTATTTTATGTTTAAAAATATGCAAATGATGTATTAAAAAATAAATATTAGAATCCTTGTATCTAATTAAAACTAATAGATATAATACCTCTTCAAAATTCAAATTGATGATGATAATAATTAGACAAAGAGAGAGAAAAGAATACGATTAAATTCATAATTTTTACTATATTTGCTTCAAAAAATATATGGAAGATATGTGTGTGTGTGTGTGTATATATATATATATATGAGAATCTAGAAAAGTAGAATATTAGTACACAAAAAAAAAGAAGGAAAATGATTGATACGTCGTTAATACCAAATAAAATTCTATGCTAAAACTAAGTAGATAGTGATAAGCACAAGTCGTATCCCACAGAGATTGTTTTAGAAAATCTAATTTGAAAATGCAGTAAAAGTAAAGAGTTAAAGAATTTAAGTTTGCAAATTGTAACTAACTAAGGACAATGCAAATAATAAAAATAAGGAGAAATCAATAGAGAATGTTTCAGTTCAAGAAATACTTACTCTTGGAATTAAAATTGATCATAGGCACAAAAGATAATTAAACATGCAAACAATTGGTGTAGGTTAAAAGTACCTATAGCTTCCCTTTAACTCCTATCTTTTCTTATGCCTAGCTCAAATCAGTACCTATAGCTTCCTAATCAAGCCCTTTTTATCAAAATAACCTAGGTACCTATAGCTTCCTTAGATTTAATTAAGACAAAAGCAATAAACTCTAGAAAGATCTTAACCAATAATAATTAATCAAGTCATATAGTCTGCTCTCTTAATTACTCCCTTTAATTCCCTCAAGTAATATTGAAGAACTATGCCATATCATTTGATTTACTACTTTGAATTAAGCTAACTTACGATTACGGATAAGAAGCTCAAATTCTAGTAATAGAAAATTATGCAAAATTAACTAGTTACGCATCCTCGGTAACTAAGTAAGAAAATCATGAAATAAGCATAGAGAATCAAAGGATATTTGCATAAGAGATAGAAACTTACAATTATGGATAAGAAGCTCAAATTCTAGTAATAGAAAATCATGCAAAATTAACTAGTTATGCATCCTCTGTAACTAAGCAAGAAAATCATGAAATAAGCATAGAGAATCAAAGGATATTTGCATAAGAGATAGAAATAAAACTTAAGCCTCACAATCCTTGCATCCAAGAGTCAAGCAACCTTCAACTGAATTGAGAAAATTAAAAAAGTATGTTGAAAATTGTAGCACACAAGAGCAAAATTAAAATTCCTAGCAAAAGCTTTTTACATAGGGAGGCTAAAGCCTTTAAATAGAGATCTAGGAACCTTTAACCTAACTTCTAAAAGAAGTTTAAAACTCTAACCTTAATAAATTACCAACTGGCTTAAGTGTTTTACAAGAAATAAAAGTCCTCCTTCAAATAGGAGAAAAAATAGCTCATATCACATGCCATGCACATGCCTCATTACTCCAATTTGGACTTCTCTCTAAAGGCTCAATCGCATCAATCCAAGGCTTGGGCCTAGGTTAAATATCTTTAATAACATGTTCAAAACAGCGTCAAATAAAGCTTAGGCGTGCACTTGTCCATCTTCAACCCAAAACTGCCTCAAAGCCCAAAATAAAAAAGTAATCTCGGATTTTCGTAAGGTTTCTGGATGCTTCAGTATTTTGACATTTTAAAGGCCCAAAAAAACTCCAATTTTGATGATTTTTAGTATTCTGGAAAGCTTAGGAAGTACTCTACAACTTTTTTGAAGGACTCAAACTCATCCGAGGTCTTTAAGGTATTCAAATCTGGCCATCTTTCCAAACTATCAGCATAGGAAAATCTCAAAATTTCATATTTAAACTCTTTTTCTTCCAAAGCTTCCTTTAGCTTCTAATAACATGAAATCACTCAAAATAACTTAGTTATGTTATGAAAATGGACAAATGCAAGTTGTGCAAATTATGTTATAAAAGTGGACAAATGCAAGTTGTGCAAATTATGTTATGAAAGTGGACTAATGCAAGTTGTGCAAATTGTCCAAGTTGTGATTATTGTGTTGGCAATAATGGGGCTCATATGTGCAAGTTGCCAACTTGTATAGCCTACCATTTGATGCCTATAAATTGGGATTCATTCTCCCTAATGAAATATACTTACAATTCCTTCAATCTTCATTTCCATTTCCATCTCTCTCTCTTTTTCTCTTGTTCCTTTAATTCTCAATTTCTCCTATTCTTATTTCTTGTTCTTGCTTCCTCAATTTTAATTAACATACTTTTCACAACACGTTATCAGCACGAGTGTTCTAAAGTGAAGCAAATTTAAAGCTTGGTAAGTTCTTAAGGTTTGATTCCATATAAAAAAATTATTGTTTTATTTAACCTTTTTCTTTACACTAGATAATTTGAATTTTTATTGTGTAAAGATTTACTTCTAAATATTTTTGACACCAGAAGTTGTCAACCTAATTTTGACACCAGAAGTTGTCAACCTAATTGATACCATTCGTTTTAGAATTACGGCAAATATTGAAAAGCCCAAATTCCAAATTTTGGATGTAAGTGGCAATAACTATTTGTCATGGTGTCTCGATATTGAATTGCATCTCCAAGGCCAAGGTCTTGCAGGTACCATTGGTGAAAATGGAAATGCTAATGATAAAGATAAGGCAAATGCTTTGATTTTTATCCGTCGGCATCTAAGTGATAGCCTAAAAGTTCAATATCTATCTGTCCGAGATTCCTTGATCTTATGGACAAGATTGAAAGAGCGGTATGATCATACCAAAACTGTTATCCTCCCTCAAGCATAATATAATTGGCAACATCTGAGGTTGTAAGATTTCAAGTCCGTGTCCGATTATTATTCGGCATTGTATGATATTGTATCACGGCTTGAACTTTGTGGTGTTAAGCTTACTGAGGTTGAGCTTTTAGAGAAAACATTCTCCACCTTTCATGCTTCGAATATTGTATTGCAACAGCAATACCGGCAGCACCAGTTTAAAACATATTCTGAATTGATCTCAGTCCTGTTGACTGCAGAACAAACAAATGAGTTGCTGCTTAAAAATCATGATTTAAGACCTGCTGGCTCTAAGGCATTTCCTGAAGCAAATGCCGGCTCAAGTAAGAATTTTGGCCGTCCTAGAGGCCATGAGCGCAGGCATGGGAATTTTTTCCGTAAGGGTGGTGGGAGATTTAACCGTAATATAAATAACTCCCCACACAACCCTAAAGGTAAAAAGCCTATGAAGAAGCATGATGATAGTACCTGTCATCGTTGTGGAATGACTGGTCATTGGTCACATACCTGTCATACGACCAAACATTTGGTCGATCTATACCAAGCATCCCAGAAGGATAAAGACAAGCATGTTGAGACCCATGCCACTGAAAATGACCTAACTGAGACTGATGCTGAAGTCAATAAGGTTTTGGTCAATAAAAACTGTCATATTCTTGGCAATGAAAAACCTTTTGAGGTTTCTGATTTCATTTGATAATGTTGATAAAAATAATAAGTCCCTAGAAATAGATCTTGAGGGTTTTCATCTATGTTTTGCCATACCCTTGGATAATTATGTTACCAAGGAAGATATTAAATAAATATGGTCGTCAATAAAATCATTATTGTGAACTTGAAGTTCCCACATCGCTCGCACACAGGATTGTGTGCGTGCTTATAAGTAGAGCCTGAAGCCTTTACTTGTGGACTCGTTAAATCCGTGAGGTCCTGAAGTACCAAAGCGGACAATATCCACAAGCTGTTTATAACATGTTTATAACAATCATGAGTTTTATTCCATATTTGTTGGTTTATATTTTGCATCATATTATTAATTTGTTAAATTTTATGGAACTTGACACCTAAAGTTGTCAAGATAAATGCAAATGGGACACATTGAGAAAAAGGAAGATATATGTTTGCTTGATAGTGCCACAACGCATACTATACTTTGTGGCAAACACTTTTTCTCAAATGTGACATTGCGCAAGGCAAATGTTCAGACAATATCTGGTCCTGTTAATATTATAAATGGTTATGGGACTGCCACAGTTATTTTGCCAAATGGCACAACATTGTATCTTGAAGATGCATTGTTGAGCGGTAGATCAAAAAGAAATCTACTTAGCTACAAAGATGTACGCCGTAATGGGTACCATCTAGAAATAATTAATGAGCAAAATAAGGAATTTATTTGCATCACTTCCTACTGGATGGGCCAGAAGACCATCCATGAGAAGCTGGAAGCTTCTAGTATGGGATTATATTATGTCCCAATACGAGCTATAGAATCATATGCTACGATGCCCTGGAAACTAGTGAACCCTGATGTGTTCAGCCTTTGGCATGATCGCCTTGGTCATCCAGGAGCTACAATGATGCGAAGAATCCTTAAAAATACTCGTGGACACCCTTTAAAAGATACAAAGGTGTTGTTGTCCAAAGATTGCATTTGTGAATCTTGTTCACAAGGAAAGCTCATTACTAAACCTTTCATGACAAAGGTTGATTATGAATCCCCTTCATTCTTGCAAAGAATCCAGGGTGATATCTGTGGGCCGATTTAGCCTGCAAGTGGACCATTTAGATATTTCATGGTACTAGTGGACGCATCCTGCAGATGGTCCCATGTTTGCCTATTATCAACGCACAACATCGCTTTTGCACGTTTGCTTGCACAGATAATAAAGCTTCGAGCTCATTTCCCAGATTATCAAATTAAAAGCATAAGAATGGATAATGCTGGTGAGTTCACATCAAAGAGTTTTGATGCTTATTGCGCTTCATTAGGAATTGAAGTTGAACATCCGGTTCCACAAGTTCATACTCAAAATGGATTAGCAGAATCCATGATTAAGCGTATTCAAATTATTGCTCGAACTTTGTTGATAAGGACAAAGCTCCCATCCTCAGCGTGGGGTCATGCTGTTTTACATGCTGCATCTTTAATTAGATTGCACCCCACTACTTCTCATTTATATTCCCCCCTTCAGTTAGTCTTGGGCCAGCAGCCAGACATTTCATATCTTCGCACCTTTGGTTGCGCGGTACAAGTGCCTGTAGCACCACTGCAAAGGACCAAAATAGGTCCCCAGCGCCGTTTGGGCATTTATGTTGGGTTTGATTCACCGTCCATTGTTCGGTTCCTTGAACCATTGACGGGTGATTTATTTACCGCTAGATTTGCGGATTGTCATTTTGATGAAACAGTATTCCCATCACTTGGGATACCAAAAGCTTCCACAAATGGAAAGCAGAAAAATGTCGAGATTTTCTCATGGAATGAGAAAAGTTTGTCTCATTTAGACCCAAGAACACCTGAATGTGAAAATGAGGTGCAACGATTGATCCATTTACAAGCTATTGCAAATCAAATGCTTGATGCATTTAATGAGACTGCTAAAGTTACAAAATCTCATATTCCAGCTGCGAATATTCCAGCTAGGATAGATGTTCCTGTAGAACCACCCGAAATGGTTCTAAATGGCTCGCGCCTGAAGCGTGGTAGACCGATGGGATCAAAAGACACTGTTCCTCGAAAAAGAAGGGGGAAGAATCCAGAATCTGCTCCAGATGAGCATATTGATATTTCTCGAGGAAAACAAATTGCACCTAAAGTGGCACAATATAATATTCAAAGAGAGCATATTGCCCCTGAAGTGGCACAAATTCATGAGCATATTGCCCCTGAAGTGGTACAAACCCATGAAAAGATCACCAACCTTGGGAATACTGAAATTTCCATCAGTTATTGTAATGAGATATGGGATCGAAATGAGGTAATCATCGATGATGCATTTGCTCTCTCAGTTGCTCATGAGATTATGAATGATGATTATGAACCTCGGTCTATAACCGAATGTCGTCATAGACAAGATTGGCCTAAATGGGAGGAAGCAATCCAAGCTGAATTGACTTCCCTTACCAAACGTAATGTTTTTGGGCCTATTACTAAAACCCCCGATAATGTAAACCTGTTGGATACAAATGGGTCTTTGTCCGGAAACGAAATGAGAGAAACGAGATCGTGAGGTATAAAGCCCGACTCGTAGCTGATAAGGCCATATTTAGTGTATATTTAGTGGTTGATTTGGATTATATTTTAATGCTTTTATGGCTAGATTTATATGTAATTCATGATATTCTCTCATATTTGATTTGTTTGCTTGTAGATATTAAATTGAAACTAATTCCATGAAAAACTAATGGTTAAAAGGCAAAAGAACAATTCAAGGCTGGTTGAACAAGATGAAGCAAGCTGCTGGGCTAGAAAATAGCAAAAAGATGAGGCCAAGTTTTGGGTTTTTAATTCAAGGCCTGGTGACATGACCAAAGAGTCCAAGTTTAATTGGGATTAGCTCTACTTATTTTCCAAGCAATCTTATGTAAATTACTAGTATAAATACTCATCCTAGGGTTCTCCTAGGGTGTCTTGGATTTTATATCTTAGACCCTATTATTTTATTTTATTTTTATTTTATGAGTAGCTAGTTCCCTAGTTAGGGTTAGGGATGTAGCTTGTTTGGATTTTTAATTATCTATGCATATTTTGATTATTTGATGATTGAATTTATTCTTCTTGTTCTTAATCCTGAATTTATGCTTGATCACCATAGATTCACTCTTAGGGATTGTATGAAGCACTGAAAGGAGAAGTATGATCCGTGCACTAGAAGAATAAACATTCTAGAGTTAGAGATAGAGATATCCTAAACTAGGGTGATAACTTATTGATTACTTATGCTTAATGAGTTTAATTAGGTTGAATTGCGCATCGAGAGATGGTAGTTGCTTAATTGAATATACCTTTGTACCTTGAGAGAGGACATAGATGCATTAGTGTAGTCGTTATTTCAACTTGAATAATTAGATTTGCATGATAATTAATTATTCCTTGCAAGTGAACCCCAAAGCCCTAATGTTTTCTTATTTATTTATTTTCTCTTTATTTAATTAGTTATTTTGATTAGTTAATAATTTGGTTAATTTCTTCTTTAATTTAATTTAATTGTTTGTTTTAACTAGAATTAATTAAATTAGTGAATATTAGTCTTCGTGGAAACGATATCTTGGAATACTACTTTTTTTATACTATCTCGATTCTGTGCACTTGCAGATTAAGGCAACCAGTAGCCCAAGGTTTCCTGTAGAGGCCTGGGATAGATTATGATGAAACATATTCACCAGTAGTGGATATAGTTACCTTTCGTTTCCTTATAAGTTGGGTTGCCCAAGAAAATTTTGAAATGCGTCTTATGGTCGTTGTGACGGTATACTTATATGGTTCATTAGATTCCAATATCTATATGAAAATTCCCGAAGGTTTCAAAATGCCTGAAGCATGCACTCCCCGTAACTTATTCTCAATAAAGTTGCAAAGATCTTTATATGGGTTAAAGCAATCCGGCCGCATGTGGTACCAACGTTTAAATGAATACCTGACTAAGGAAGGGTACATAAATGATCTCATCTGCCTATGCGTGTTTATTAAAAGATCTGAAATCGGGTTTGCTATTATAGAAGTTTATGTCGATGACCTGAATTTAATTGGGACTCCTGAAAAGTTATCTGAAACTGCTGAATATTTGAAAAATGAGTTTGAGGTTAAAGAATTGGGTAAAACCAAACTATGCCTTGGTCTAGAGCTTGAGCACAAAAGGAATGGAATACTTGTCCATCAGTCAGCATACACTGAAAGAATGCTTAGACGTTTTAACACGGACAAGGCTCACCCATTGAGCACCCCTATGGTTGTAAGGTCTCTTGACCCCCAAAAGGACATGTTTCGTCCAAAAGAATCTGGTGACGATATACTTGGTCCTGAAGTACCATACCTCAATGCAATCGGGGCTTTGATGTACTTGGCACAGTGTACGAGACCAGATATCACTTTTGCGGTAAATTTGTTGGCACGTTTTAGTTCTAAGCCAACCCGGAGACATTGGAATGGGATTAAACATATCTTCCGTTATCTCCGAGGAACCATTGATTTGGGGTTATTCTATTCTAAGAAAATTACTAACTATGGTTTAGTAGGTTATGCTGATGCTGGATATAAATCTGATCCGCACAGAGCTCGCTCCCAAACCGGTTATTTATTTTGCTATAATGATACAGCCATTTCTTGGCGTTCCACTAAGCAAACACTAGTTGCTACATCTTCCAACCACTTTGAAATTATTTCCATCTATAAGGCCGAAAGAGAGTGTGTTTGGTTAAGATCTATGATATCACATATTCACAATGCTAATGGATTCAAACCGGTGATAGATTCTCCCACTATAATTTATGAGGATAATGCTGCTTGTGTTGCACAAGTCAGGGGAGGATATATTAAAGGTGATAGGACCAAGCACATCTCGCCGAAATTTTTCTATACTCATGAACTCCAGGAAAGTCGACAAGTTGATGTTAAACAGATTCGCTCCGTCGATAATCTTGCAGATTTATTTACCAAATCTTTGCCAACATCAACATTTGAGAAATTAGTTTATGGCATTGGTATGCGGCGAGTCAGTAAAATGCAAGATTGAATTCCCCAGAAGTGGAAATGTTTAGATGCTCCAAAAGTAGCAGTTTGTTTTATCTCAGGGGGAGCGATTATGGACATAAGTGCACTATACTCTTTTTTCCTTCTGTCCAGTTTTTGTCCCATTGGGTTTTTCCGGCTTAAGGTTTTTAATGAGGCAGTAATAGCACTTCCAATCAGGCCACTGAAGTAGGCCCACCTATATTGTCCTGAAGACAAGCACATATTGTCCTAAAGACATATTAGATGGACTTAATTGTATTGTACTCTTTTTCCCTTATGTTCGGCTTTTGTTCCCACTGAGTTTTTCCGACTTAAGGTTTTTAACGAGGCAGTACACATCCAATTTTAATAGTGGCATTTGTCCAAGGGGGAGTGTTATGAAAGTGGACAAATGCAAGTTGTGAAAATTGTCCAAGTTGTGATTATTGTGATGGCAATAATGGGGCTCATATGTGCAAGTTGCCAACTTGTATAACCTACCATTTGATGCCTATAAATTGGGATTCATTCTCCCTAATGAAATATACTTACAAATCCTTTAATCTTCATTTCCATTTCCATCTCTCTCTCTCTTTCTCTTGTTCCTTTAATTCTTAATTTCTCCTATTCTTATTTCTTGTTCTTGCTTCCTCAATTTTAATTTACATACTTTTCACAACAAGTTAGTAATAATAAACACTTAAACAATAAGATATAAGAGATAAATCATAGTATAAATAAGTATTTATCAATGATTATTGGCCCGCCAAATCTTATCCCACACAGTGCCCGCCTGATGTGGCATGTCATCTTTTTCCCTTTCACCAATTCGTATTTTAATTGACGTTACCCTCCTCACGTTGACGTTACCCTCTCACGTAAGAAAAATAAAGTGGCACCCGTGAAACAAATTATCACGTCAGGAGGGCATCGAGCGGGACAAGGTTCTGTGGCTCAGGTAGCAATATCTATAATTTATTTATAATATATATAAAAGTGTGACTTGAATAAGTGCTTTATACCTATTAAATATCCTCTATTCTTTAACATATTTCAGAAATGCCATTGGATTTGGGCTCTACCTTTTACATTGGGCTTTTAAAAACTAGATACTTAAACATTAAGTATTAAGAGATTTGTTTCACTTTAAATATCCATTTTTTTTTAACATATTTCAATACTATACAATTGGATTTTGATTTTATCTTTTACATTAGTTTTTTAAAAAATAAATAATTAAACATTAATATTTTAAGGACTTTTACTCATTAGTATCTAAGAATACCATTAGTTTAAATTGGGTTTAAATATTAGGATTTTAAAGGGCTTTTACTCATTGGTATTAAAGAATGGCATCAATTTATATTAGGTTTTACACAATTAAAAAATGCACAATTAAGAATTAGAGGTGTAAAATAGACGAGTTAGATAGGTTACAGGTTCGGGTCAAATTGGCCCACAGAAATTTTTGGGTCATTCAAATTTCGGGTCATTCAAGTCAATCAGTTTTGGATTTTTCCGGTTTGACTCTCAACTCTTTCAAGTTTGGTCCTTGGTTTTTTGAGTCATTTAGGTTCGAGTTTTTATTTTTCGGTTATTTAAATTAGCATGTCGAATTTTTTGGATCAATTGGTTTCGAATCATTCGATTCTCGGATTAACCTGGTTTCAGATCAATAGGGTTTAGGTTGTTTATTTCTTTCAAAAATCAAATCGGATTAGATTAATTTAGGGTTCAAGTTGATTGGATGAATTTCTTGAGTTAGTATAACGTGTTATATTATGTGCAATGCACATAACACTGATACTAGTTAAGAAAAAAAAAGAAAAGTAGAATATTAATAGCATTGATATACCTTAAAAGTTAGAGACATAGCCTAAAATTTAAACACTCTATGATATAAAATGATAGAAAAATGATAATTGTGTCATTGGTCATAGCTCTAAAAGTTGTTTGAATTAATAGGCTTTTTCTTCAAGTCCATATTAAAATAACATAAAATCCAAGTTAGAGACATGGCCTAAAATTTAAACACCTACTTGGTGGTATAAAAGAATAGAGAAGAGGTAACTGTGTCATTGGTCATAGCCTCATAGGCCTAAAAGTTGTTTTAATTAATGGGCTTCTTCTTCAAACCCATATCAAAATAGCCCAATATTCAAATATATATAAATAATACATATATAAAAATTATATCATAGTTATATGGATCGGGATACGTTCTGGTACATGGTACGAGAACGGGAACGCGGAATGTAGATTAAAAATTTTGTGATCCGAAAAAAATAAATTTAGTTAGTACGATATTTCAAATTATGATATGCTTCAAAATAATTTTCGAATCGTTGATAATATATATTATCTCAAATCTTTGTAAAATTCACTCAAATCATCCCACATCATGTTGAAACTATACGGCGGGGCATTAGTTTCTTTTATAAATAATATAGTAGCCATCCCTTTGAACAGGTGGAATTAGCATAATTCTAAAATCTAAAGTCTAACTCTTGACTCTTTTAAGTTTTTAACTCTTAAAGATGAAGTTTGAATACAACCATCCCACATAGCAAAAATACTCCCACAAGGTAAGAACACTAGAAAGGCTGAAATTTCCGTGAAAGAATACAATGGGAAGAAGAGTTTTTTTCCTCTACAAAGGCCCTTCTACTACTCTCTTTATCTCGCCAAATCTAACTCTGGTGTCCCACGTCGGACAAAAACAAAGGTGAGTAAGAGTTTCCTTTTATAAAAACATGCAGCCTATGCGCACTTCCCTGATTTAATAGTCCTTTCGGGGTTGTAAGTGGTGGGCCCAATTTGTTGAGTGGGCCGAAAGTGGTAAGGCTTGAGTAGAATATTCAAAAATGTTTTTAACTAATCAGTTAAAAGTTTTAAGTAAATTTGGATCATTATTATCAGAGATCTGGATCGTGATCCATGCGTTCCGTAAATGTAATCCAATACGTGGATCCAGGGGCAGTTAGCGATCTGAGTTATACTCCTATATATATAATAAATATATAAAAAATTCTATAATATATAAAATATTTTTTATAAATAATATGATATAATATATAAATAGATAATATATACAATTTTAATATTTAATATAATATTTAAATTAATATGAAACATATTTATTTAATTAAATATGTTATTATACGCCATTCAATATGTATTTGTTTGGGTTTAAAAATTATTTATTTCAATTAGTGGACCTCTTACTTCTTAGTAAGTTTAGTTTTAAATGAGACTATTTTTCTTTTATCTTTTTTGCAAGGAAAAATAGTTGAAAAATTAATTGTATAGGTTATAATTTAAATTTTGATAAGTATGAAAAGGTATTTTTTAAGAGAATTTAAAAGAAATAGATAGTATTATTTTTCTCTTTATTAGTGTTTATATTATATTATATTTTATACTATAATTATCATTCTTTTGTAATTTTATTTATTCATGTCTCATTCTTATTTGAACACTTTTTTTTAATTTTATTTGTATTGAAGTGTGTGTGTGTGTGTGTATATACATATACATATATATATATATATATATATCTGTATATGTAATTTTAATTTGAAATTATAACAATTATTACATTTCTCATTTTCCTACATATTACCCTTTTTTAATATATTTATAATCTTTAAATTTATTTTTAGGGTCTAAAACTTAAATACAAGTTAATATAGGGTCTAACGCAGTTCGAACAGTTGTAGACAATTAAAATGTTATACAAAAAAAATTTAAAATCCTTGTATCTAATTAAAACTAATATACTAATAGATATTATAATACCGCTTCAAAAATATTCAAATTAATATATTAATGATAATGATAATAATAATTAAAAAGAGAGAGTGAGAGAGAGAGGAAATTAAAAGCATATGGTTAAATCATAATTTTTACTATATATGCTTAAATATATATATATATATAGAAATTATATGGAATATAGGAATCTAGAAAACTAGAATATAATAGCATGTGTAAGAAAGTGAAAGCATCCAAGATAAATTTATGGCCTTACCCAACATGCTTCCCCGTAAGTAGGAATAAGATAATACTACATGCAATGAAATGTAGATTCACAAAAATTTCCCTTGAATGCCATGTTCATGGCAACAAAGTAAAAAGAAAATTAAAGAACAGTATTAAGGCCTTTCAAAAAAAAAAAAGAACAGAACAACAGAATTAATAATGACGACCCTTTTGTCACTTGCATATGTTTTTCCCGACAATATCATGGACCCATAAAAAAGAAGTATGAATCTCATTCCCTTTACTAAAATGTTACTATAACAGTTGGGAATCAAATTACTTTATTGTATCTGGTCAATTACTTTTGTCTTGTAATGGCGTACGTGGTTGAACATTAATCTTCATAGTAAGATTTTTTTCCTTAACGTACAGAGCTTTTTCTTAGCATTTGAGAATAATATTGTTACTTGTCAAATCTTTGCTCAATTATTGAAGGAAATATAGAGATAATGTTTTTTATAGATATAATTATACGATACATAAAGGAATCTGGATCTCAGGTTCCAAGCTATCAACTTAATTTCTGGCCCCTACCCAAATCCTTCTTGATAAGTAGGAATAAAATAACTACCGAGATATATATGTGCAGACTGCAGAGTGCGGGATCTATATAAAGGTATAGCCCTCCATACTCCTAGGATCATAGTACCATAACCTCTTGAAATTGTTCTTCCGCAATCCTATAAACAAAATGCATTTAAATAACCCTGCCACAGCACTAAAAGTTACATCCATAAACTATAATGCAGAGCAGATTCGGAAGATTTTCCTTGATTGCGATAGCGATGGCAACAACGTTCTGAGCGAGGAGGAGATCAAGGCTGCATTTGCTCGTTTGGGTGCCTTTATTCCTAGTTTTAGAGCATGGAGAGGGATCAAGCATGCTGATGCCAACAACGATGGATGCATCAGCATGGATGAGCTGGATAGCCTTGTCCGCTACGCTGTTGGACTAGGCTACAAAGTCAAGTAGATCTCCTTATAATATTTTTATAATATATATATATATATATATATATATGCACGTTTAATGATGTATACTACTGCTGGTATTTTAGGTGTCATGAAGTTTCAAGTTTCAGTTTCTCGCCTAATGTTTGAGGGTTTAAACCCCTCTTGCTTGCCTTTTGATTGTGCTTGAAATCAATAAGAGTATATATTTATTTAAGTAGTAACTGTGATAATTTTAACTTATAATTATAATCCATCCATTCATGTTAATTAGCCTAGTGATCAAATGATTAATTTGAGATAAGTCATTGACATCAAACACTAATGATTTTTCAACTTTTTGAGCAAACACTAACGATTTTTAATCCTTCTAATTATTTCCATAGAATTGTTGACCAGTAACTCCAATGAATTTGAAAGAACTAGAACCATAAATGATAAATCTTCTTAGTGATTATTTTCTCTGTCCCAGAATATAAGTCCATTTTGAAAAAAAAATTTGTCCCAAAATAGTTGTCCTTTTTATAAAACTAAGATAATAATTTTATAGTTTTCCTATTTTACCCTTATCTTGTCATATTAGAAATCTCTCTCTTTAATACATGTCTCCTCTTTACCTCTCTCTCCTTTTTAATACAATTAAATAAGGTAAAATAAGTAAGAATATAAAATTTAACAAACAAAACTATTTTTATTGGTTTTGATAAAACGGTTGAAAATGATTTATTTTTTGGGACTGAGAGAGTAAATAATGAAAAAGAAGAAGAAGAAGAAGCATTAATGATGACTCTGATTCCCCCACTTCCCTAATTCTCTTTGTTCTCTCCCCTTAATATTCTCCCCCACGTCATTCAAACTCATGAAACTGATTCAAGGCTTGAAGTTGAAGCCCACGGCTGACGCCTAGCATTTGTGACTTCAGATGATACCCTTCAATTACTCACGTCAACCCTCCGACATCAAAATCACGGTGGTTTTATTAAGTGGCGTGTATTGTCCCTAATAAAAAAAAATCTTCCTACGTCAAAATTTCAAGTATATAAATATAACGAATTGTTTTTCTTAAAAAAATAGTATAACGAATTATTAGTACTGTCACTACAACACAAATGACTTTTAGTGACAGCCAAATTGAGGCAATTAACATATTTACCTTTAAATTATGATTTTATCAAACAAATAAACCATTTGTCTCCAAATATAAAAATATTTGCCTCTAATAGCCATTTATTTATTTAATTAAAATATCAAAATTAATTGAGAAATTTATGGAGGCTTTTTTTAAGTTCTTTAATGCCTCTAATTATATTGTTGGTAATAGTGCATGAATTTATATATTTGGAGGCAAATTAATATATGAATAGGGACTTTATTTAACTGCCTCTAATCAAAGGCCTTCTAGAGACTAATTTATAATTCTTTTAGAAGCCTTTTTAAAAGTCTCTAATTAAAGGTTTTTTAGAGACAAATTTAAAAATATTAGAGACTTCTATTTAAATGCCTCTCTTAAAAGATTGTTTTGAATCTAATTCATAATTCGTTTAAAGACCTTTAAAGGTCTCTAATTAAAAGTCTTTTTGAGGCAGATTAATATATGAATAGTGACTTTATTTAAATGCCCATAATCAATGATCTTTCAAAGACTAATTTGTAAGTATTTTAGAAGCATTTTTAAAGGTCTCTAATTGAATATCTTTTAGAGACAAAATTTAAAAATTTTAGAGACTTCTATTTAAATGCCTATTTTAAAAGACCTTTTTGAGACTAATTCATAATTCTTTTAAAGACTTTTTTAAAGGTCTCTAATTAAAAGTCTTTTTGAGACAAATTTAAAAAATATTAGAAACCCATATTTAAATGCCTTTATTGTTTATTGCCTCTTTAAAAGATATCTAATTAAATATTTATATTATTATAGACAAAAAAATATTTTTTTTAAATTTAGAATTTTTTATGAATTAGACATGAGCTTGTTATTTATGAGGTACATATAAGTTTGATATATATATATATATATATATTAAATTTTAGTGGACTAGTTTTAGGCTTGATATATATATTGGGTTTTATAATTTTGGAGGTTTCTTTAATGGGTAAACATCCTTTGAGTTTAACAAATTGAACAGAAAAAAAAAGTGCACGTAAGCACTCACCAATTATGAAAATTAGCCTCACATCATTTTCACTTTCCCTTTCCGTCAGCTACTATTCTTTCTGGATCCTATCTTTTTTTCTTCCATATCTCTATATATAAAAACCTTTCTTATTCTATAGTATTAGTATACTATTTTCAATATTAATTTATTTTGTGTTCAAAAATATGAAAATAATTTATTAAAATATAAATATTAAAATCCTTGTATCTAATTAAAACTAATAGATATGATACAACCTCAAAATTCAAATTAATGATGATAATAATTAGAAAAAGAGAGAGAAAAGATACGATTAAATTCATAATTTTTACTATATTTGTTTCAAAAAACATATGGAAGATATGTATATACATATATATATATATATAAATATATAGGAATCTAGAAAGTAGAATATTGGTACACCAAAAGAAAAATAAAGTAGAATATTAATAGCATTGATATAATGATATCTATCTATCTATCTATCTATCTATTCTTCTATCCTTACTTATAAAATTAGATACAGGACTTAATAAGTTGACAAGTATTTGGTTGTATTAAAGTAAGGGTTGCTCTGTCATTGTCACTAGACCTGGACTTTGGATTTAAAAAGATATAGGAAGATGGGTGAAATAGTTTATATGAAAGTTAGATCTTTAATTGGATTATCTTTTTGGGCTTTATATTGGATAGGAAAGCTTTTAACTATTTTGATTTTTTTTTCATTATTTATTTTACATTTATAAAATATTATTTTGATTAATTAATATGTGTTCATGGAAAAAAATATCTAACATACATATATACATATATATATATATATATATATAGTTGAGTTCAATTAACTAGGCCTACATTTTTTTTAAATAAAAAATATTTATTCTAATGTTACATTTAATTATATAGTTAAATTTAGTTTATTTCTTTTTAAATTATAAATTTTTTACTTTATATTTCTTATTTGATATGTTTAGTAATTGAATTAATCTTTTTTCATTTCATACTTATTTAAGAAATTTTTTTGAAATTCTTTTACTAAAGATGTATAAGTAATTTTAACTTATAATCAATATAATTAATTATATTTTCCATGTTTTATATATATGATCAAACTTTTAAAATATAAATCTTTTGTTTTGATAAAAAAAAAAAAAAAAAAAAGGATGCCCGAAGCGAAGAGAGGACAAAATTTTTAGTTTATAGTATGGTACTATAAGTTTGTTCTTGTATATACATTAAAAGTTAGAGACATGACCTAAGATTCAAACACTTTGTGGTATAAAAGGATAGAAAAAGGGTAATTATATCATTAGTTATAGGTCTAAAATTTGTTTGAATTGATAGACTTCTTCTTCAAGTCCACATTAAAAATAGCCTAAAATCCAAGTTAGAGACATGGCCTAAAATTCAAATATCTACTTAGTGCAGGTGGTATAAAAGAATAGAGAAAGGGTAATTATGTCATTGATCATATGTCTAAAAGTTGTTTGAATTAATGGATTTCTTCTTCAAGCCCACATTAAAATAGCCCAAAAAATCCAAATATATATTGTACTCCTATATAATAAATTTATATAAATGTTATAATATATAATAATTTTTATAAATAATATTATATAATATAGAAATAGATAATATATATACAATTTTAATATTTAATTTAATATGAAACATATTTATTTAATTAAATATGTTATTATCAATTTGTTTTTGTTTGGGTCTAAAAATTGTTTATTTCAATTAGTGGGCCTCTTACTTTTTAGTAAGTTTAGTTTCAAACGATACTATTTTTCTTTTATCTTTTCTGCAAGGAAAAGTAGTTGAAAAATTAATTATATAATTTATAATTTAAATTTTGATCAATATGAAAAGTTATTTGTAAGAGAATTTAGAAGAAATAGATAGTATTATTTTTCTCTTTATTAGTGTTTATATATATTTTATTTTATTTTATACGATAATTAACATTCTTTTGTAATTTTATTTATCATGTCTCATTCTTATTTGAAAACTTTTCTTTAATTTTATTTGTATTAAGAGAGAGAGAGAGAGAGTGTGTGTGTGTGTATATATATGTATAAGTCTATGTAATTTTAATTTGAAATTATAACAATTATTAAATTTCTATTTTTCCTACATATTACCTTTTTAAATTTATTTATAAGCTTTATATTTATTTTAAAAATTTTATCATAATTAAATTAAATTTATATTTTATATTTTTATATTTTAGATACTGAAAAATGATTCACGGCGAAGCACGGAAACGAAAGGATCTAGTCACAACTAAAGAAGACAACTCAGAATGGGAAACCGAAAAAGTTCTAGTAAGCTTTGAGTTGATATATTATATGCTTAATTCCCTCCTTAACCCAGCCAGAGCCACATCTTTATCGTGATTTGTAAGGCAAGAAGACTGGCCAAAATTTAAGTCAACTCATTTGAGAATTTTAAGATGAGTTGGGAGAATTAATGTATTTTAAGTCTTGCGTGCCCTTGTGGGTAATTAGTACTTAAGGATGTTTAGGACAGATTAGGATCCTAGATTAAGTCACATTTTTGGGGGTTACTTTTGATGATGATTATGTGATGAATGAAGAAGAAATGTGGAAATTTAATTGTACATGATAATCATGATCTGCAAACATTTTAAAGAGGCCAAACCTAAGCAAATGTTGAGTTTCCTGTCCATATTCTTACGTACCGCTTCCAGGTATATGTATATTCTCATCTAATTAAGGCACGACTTAAAGAATCGGGCATGGAACGACGAGGGATACATAGAATTTGTAGCCAAACAGCTGGGGAGACTGGAGAGGCAAACGCGGGGGCAAGTGGGGAACCTTGTGTAAGAAAGTGAAACCACCCAAGATAAATTTATGGCCCTACCCAAAATGCTTCCAGCCGATAAGTAGGAATAATATAATACTTACTTGAATGCGATGCAACGTAAATTCACAAAAAATTTCCCTTGAATGCCATGTTGATGGCAACAAATGTAAAAAGAAAATTAAAGAACAACAGTATTCACATGACGACCCTTTGGTGACTTTGCATCTGTTTTTTCACAACCATATCATGCAGATCTATATATGAAAAAGAAGTATAGATGAATCTCATTCCCTTACTATAATATTATTATAACAATTGGGAATCAAATTATTGCTTCAGTCTCTGGTCAATTACTTTTGTCTTGTCATTGCGTGGTTGATCAGCATCAATCTTCATATAGCAAGATTTTTTCGATCCTTAACAGAGCTTTTTTTTAGCACTTGAGAATAACATTGTTACTTGTCAAATCTTTTCTCAATTATAGTGGGAATTATATAGAGATAATTTTTTTTGGGTGAAAATAGAGATAATGTTTTTACAAATATTTTTTATACGATTTAAATTACTGTTAACTATAAATATCAGAAAACATATATCCTTATAGATTAGAATAAAATCAGGAAGGAAAAAGAATATTATTATTATATGAAGGAGACAAACAATTCAAGCAGAAAAATTAAAAGTAAGGTCTACGTACAGATAAAATTGGGCCTCAAACTATGCCAAAAGTGTCGAATTAATGAGTCCCTCAATTTTTATTTGAGTTATTTCAGCCCTCAAATTGTATTTTACTCTGCTTTGCTCAAAACTAGCCCTTAATTTATATATAGAGATATTAATGTGGTTCACGGATGAAAAATAATGAAGATATAATTTACCATATTATCACGTTGGCATTTTCATGCATCTAAATTCGATTAGTTTGAAATAAAAATTAAAGGGCTAAACTGACTTTTAGCATAATTCGAAACCCCATTTTAGCTTTAAGGAAAGAAAAAAAAATGCTAAGGGGTAACCTATGGTAAGCAAAAAAATTCTATATAAATGCATGCGTCTAACCTTTGATCATATAGCAAACTAAGCTAGCTAGTGTGTCTATCTTCATATCATATATAATCTAAAGCTCCAAATTAGTTTCTGCCGCTTAATTTTACGGGCAATCTATAATGCCTCTTTACGTGCCAAAATCCGTAAGTCTGGCCCTAAATGAAGCGCAATTGAAGGCCATCTTCAAAGAACACGACACCAACAAGGACGGTCGTCTAAGCAAGGAAGAGTTGTCGAGAGCTTTCCGGATACTGGGTTCCCGCAACCCTGGTTGGCGAGTTCATCGTGCACTCCACCACGCCGACGCCAACGGAGATGGTTACATCGGTATAGACGAGCTGGACGAGCTTGTTAAATATGCTGTCAAACAAGGATACGCCGTCGACTAAATTAAGGCTGTTTCTATGTATATGTCCGTACAATAAAAAGGTCACTAATATATATATACTTATAATATTTACCTATACTTACGTGTTTGCTCTGCTGGCGTTTGCTTCGTATTGACTGATTGCCTGAGAAGAAGACAGACAAGCTTCTTTGTGTTTGTTTCCATTCCACCTGTGTAGTACTGTAAGTTGTTGGGTAACAACAATTGAATATGAATTGCAACTCTGTGTAATTAGTCAAGAATTTTCCTCCTTTTCTTTCTTAATCTCTGTCTTCTGAGTTCTGATATATCTTATGCCTTCGGATGAATAGAAACTTTTCATCGTTGGTGTGTGTCTGGAGTCTGGACACCACTGACTTGATTCCAACTTCGATGGATCCCCTGTTTCTTACAAAACTAAACTATGAATATATATCTTTTTATCATGTACTTAAAATCAGTGTAAAATAAATGATTGAGGGGGAGAGATTATTAGCCTGTCACGATGAATTGGAGTAATACAATATTCTTGCTTCCAGATTATTAAAATTTGATTAACGAAATCTGCCAACTTTAACACCCGGCTTTGACTGTCTTCTTATCATGAGATTAAGGTTCATTAGGTTTTCAACCTCTTAAAAGACACGTGGCTGCGTCTCATACGATGATGTATTCTTCCTCCATCGTCAAATTCTATTCTTGCTTCGCTTTGGTTATATTTTTCTTGTTCTTGGATTCAAACTATTCCAGGTCCAGTACTTCTCTCCTTATTATGTCCAGTATAGGCCCAAAATGGAAACGGGAAACCCATCATGAATCATATTATTATTCACTTTATTTCTTAGGAAAAAGTTATTGGCAAACTTTGCCAATATAAAGGGCAGACTAAAATTCTGAGAATAACGTGAAGAAACTTCGGGAGACAAGGGGCTTCGTTTCAACGATGCTAATGAAGAAACAAGGGGTTTCGTTCAAGTGAATATTTTTCATATAATTGAATTGAATAACGTCAATCAAATTTTTTTGTTCTCTAAAATTTCCTAACCATGCTTGTACTTCAGTCAAACCACGCAACATGAAATTAGTATATGGGATAATGGAAATGTGATTCCCATGAAGAAACAGGATTACTTGTATATATCTTGAATCTTGACTTAGGTTAAGTAGGAAACAAACAGAACAAGTTATCAATTCTAGAAACCATAATTAAGACAGGATCTGAGATCAATTTTTAGTTGGGTTAAATGAATTAAGGTGATCGATAGCCAGAGGATTCCACTTTCAACATCTAACTGCATGCATGCACTGTTAACCATCAAATTTATCCGAAAGTAATCAGAGAAAGCGAGCAAATAAATCGGCCTGTCAACTGGGAAATTGTTATATATATCTATAACACACTAGTACTATTTCTTTTTTAAAAGACGATTCGATGTTGGTTTCTAACTCCTTGTTGGTGATCGGCCTAACCTTCCCCTTCATTTCTATGCATTATCCTTTTGGGGCCCTTGATCCTAAGAAAGCTAACTATATATTAGATGCAATTGGTCCAGTTTTTGCTCCTTTGGGGGGTCAGCTGTCGTTTTTTAATGACCCTTTCCCAGGATACGAACTCGAAAGATTTCTGAATGTTCAGTGCTGCAGCAAAAACAAGCAGAATTTAATTTCATAGATTAAATAGTCACCACTTGTCCTCCTTGGTTCCCTGGACTTGGACAACTATCAGAAGTTTTAAACTTCTTCCCTTCACACTTTTGGCTCCATCGGCTTTGTTAATGTTAATTTAAGAGGGAATAAAAGAATATTAGGCAACGGCTGCAAAACCTACTAATAAATCTATCTGTTTCTTCTGTGCTTTTAAAAGCAACAACATTGTCTAAACTAAAGGCTGTTCGTTTTACATACGCGTCTGCATGTTTTAATTGTGCTAATCCATTTTCATATTGTATTAATTTGCAAAGCTAAAGCACGGGAGAAGGGTATATATTTGAGAGGTCTGCAAACATTTCTACACTGCCAAGTAGCAAGCAGAACAGTACGCAGAGGAACAGGATTCCGGGCTTTGATTTTCAGCAAATGGCCATTAAAACTCGTAGCTACTCCGCTGATGGCAAGCGTTATATGACAATCGATGAGTTCAAAAGATGGTTAAGCAAATTTGACGAAGATAAGGATGGCAGGATAAGCAAAGACGAGCTTGCAGACGCTATAAGGGACTCGGGAGGGTGGTTTGCCAGGAGGAAGAGCAAGCAGGGAATACGATCTGTGGATGCTAATGGCAATGACTTTATCGATGACAATGAGATGAGAAACCTCGCAGAGTTTGCTGAGAAGCACTTGAACGTTAGAATTTTGTTTTTCTGAAGTGTTCATATGAGTCACATCCCTTTATTCCTTTCTTCTTGTCCGATACGTTCATCCCTCAGATAGATTGTTGAATCCGAACAGACGAATAAGACATGATAATTGGAGTTCTGCTTTTCAAGTAAAATGTTTTATCAGAGTATGAGTTCTTTCATCCGTTGAAAACTTTCAAGTGACTTGTTAAAAGAAGAAGAAAAAAGTAGGGAAATTTGTGAACTGCAAGAGATGAGTAATGCTGTCACAGGGCTGGGGGTGATTTGCACGATTTGTCAATATGTATGTAGTGAGGAAAAAAGTAAAAAAAATATGAGTTGAATTAATTGCCCAATACTTTTTTCTATAATCTTCTTACAAGTTCTGATAACTACTTTGACATGTGTCATACAATTCCATTTCCATCAAAGAAAAAATACGTTCATCTTAAATCACCTTTCAGATATAAGTGTTTGATTAAACTGGGTAGAATGAATACAAGCAACCTCCTTTGAACTAATAATGAAGGTTGATTTATGCAATAATTTTTTTAGTAGTTCTAAATTTGCCACAAGGGTCCCTTAGGCTGAAATATGTGAATAGCAAGTGGTTTGTGCAAGCTCCCTGAAATTTCATATTCAAGTCGCATCGTGTGTATATCATGAGTATTGCATTTAGTCCCAATTTATATATTCGTATATTTGTTGTTTGTTAGTATATTTAGTTTGTTAGTATGTTAGTTTATTTAATAATTTCTCAATAGATGTACATGTTTATATGAGATCTATGTGATGTAATGATATTTTATTGTACATCCTTAAAAAGAAACAGTAAATTAAATTGAGTTTAACTTATATTAGGATGATCCTAAAAAGTGACTTTTTAGGCATCCAATAATTAACTGACATTTCATTGATTTTAAAAGATATTAGAATTTTAAATATACATTCACTCTCACCAAATAATTTTTCTAAAAACTGAAAAAAAGGTCTCTTATAATAAAATTTAGCCCCTAATTAATTTTTTTTATTTTTTAGGGTAAGTTTCAACACATGTTATATTTATTGTTATAGAGTTTAGTTTAAATAAAGAAAAAAATTTTATGAATTAATAAAAATTGATTTGGTGTAGAGGGGTATAAAATAATTGTGGTATGTCTTCTAAAATCTATGAAATGTCTAAATACTATTGGATGCCTAAAAATCCACATTTTAGGATCATCCTAATGTAAGTTATACTCAATTAAATTAGAGTAAATTTTGGCGCGTACGTAATGTAGGGAAACAGTTAGTATATGTGACAAAATAACCGATTGTGCTGTGTTTGACGCAGACGGGCAACTTGATGGGTCACGACAGTAGGTAAATGTAATTTAATTATAACAGTCATTTTCTAAGTAAATTCATTTTACATACAAAATGATTACAAACCTAAACCTAAATTTTACGGTCACTGCAAAAGTTTATTCTTTTTTACATAATTGAGTTGAATACCGTCTATCAATGTTTCCCTCTTTTCCCCCTTTATATTCTTCCACTTTTTTTTTTTTTCGTATCAAAAAGAACTTTGCATGGTAATCATACAATATGGATTCCCAATTTGGAAAGCAACAAGTGATTCTTATTTATTTGGATGGTTGGCCACAAGTTACACTCTAAATCGTAATCCAAACAAATATCAAAACTGATCTGTTTATTTATTCTTTTTTTGCCTCAAAAATACAAAGAAGCTACGCTTATTAGTTATTCATAACAGAGCTTGTGTAAACAACAGAAACATATAGTTTCCTATATGCGAACAGGGGACTCTGTTTTAAAAAAGGGTAAAAGTTATAGTCTAAAATCAAGGAGCTTTATGAAAACAGTCTATTTTTATCTTTGAATTTTGTTTATCTCGAAATATGTTACATGAACCAAAAGGGAAGTTTTATTAAGAGAATTTAAAAGAAAACAATTATGGATATATATACAAGATAAAGAAAGATTGCGGATAATTACACGAAAATGAAGTGCAAACATGGAATCTCAGGTTCCAAGCTATCAATTTAATTTCTGGCCCCTACCCAAAACCTTGCTGAAAAGTAGGAATAATATATGTAAAGCTAGCCCTCCATACTCCCAAGGATTTTGAATTTGATCTTCCAAAATCCTTTAAACTGTAGAATAGGTTTCTTTTTCATAACAAGGAGAAAAGGCTCAAGATCCTATAAACAAAATGCCTCCATTTCGTATGCTAATCTCCTCCAAAGATCCTATAAACAAAATGCCTCCATCTCATGTGCCAATCTCCTTAAAATCAGTATCAATTAGTAATTCAGCAGAGATTCGGAAGCTTATCCTTGATGTGGATAACAAAGTTCTGACCAAGGAGAAGATCAAGCTTGTATTTGAGCGCTTGGGTGCCCAGTTTCCTGGTTATAGAGCACACAGAGCACTCTGGCTTCTTGATGATGATGGCGATGGATGCATCCGCATGGAGGACATCGATAAGCTTGTTCGGCATATTGAAGAACTAGGCTACACAGTAGTGAAGTAGATCCCCTTATATTTATATATGCACGTTCAATTATTTTAGTCTTGGATGTATCACTGGCATGCAGTTTCAAGTTTCCGTTTCTGTCCTATATTGTTTGAGGGTTTAAACCCCTCTTCCCTCTTAATTATATTATTATATGCTTGAAATCAATAAGATAATTGTGAAATTTTTAACTTAATTGATTATCCATGCATGTTAATTAGCCTAGTGATCAAATGATTAATTTGAGATCAAGTCATTGACCCTGATGATCAAACACTAATGATATTTTCACTCTTCTAATAATTTCGTCCACTGTATTTTTGACCATTAACAAAATGAATCAGAAAGAACTAGCCCATAAATGATAAATTAATCTTCTTATGTGCTAGTAAATGTAAAAAAAAAAAAAAGAGAAAAGAAAAGAAGAAAGAAGCATATGAATGATGAATCTGATTCGTTCATCACTCCCCCATTTCTCTTGTTCTCTTTTCCTTAGACGAAACTGATGATTCAAGGCTTGAAGTTAAAGCTGGCCCTCAGCTGCTGACGCTAGAGGTACCTGTTGCTCACTCAACCCCACCAACGTCAAAATTTGAAGTGCATATAGCAAATTATTAGTGTGGGTTAACCTTAATTATTTCTTATTCTATTACAAATAATTACTAGTATATACTACTATTTTAAATATTAATAATTTATTTTATGATTTAAAAACATATATATATATATATATATATATATATAAACACGCACATACACACACAAGGTGTGGAGATATAATGCAGTCCAAGAAATTGAATACTCACACAAATTATAGTCTGTCTTATTTTATTTGTCTTTATTAACATTTTTGGTCAATCAACTTCAATTTTGACCATTATTTATTAAAAAAATATGTTTGAAAAGTTCATGATTCAAGGTTTATAAATATTATTTAAAAAAAAATTTGACTTTAGATTTTGTGAAAAATAATAGTAAAAAATGAGATTATTTGACCAAAAATATCAATAGAGGACAAATATTATGAGACAGAGGAGTAGCTAATTAAATATTTTATAAAACCTAATCGACTTCCTTAAATCATATCTATAATCTATAATCTTCTATAATTTATAATATATCTATAATATATCTATAAGAATATATTAAAGCAAGACAAAATTGTAAGTTCTTTTGGAAAAAGAATAGAGGAGGACATACGGCACCTCCCCATTGATCCTCCCCTTTTTTTGTTTCTTTTTTTTTAGTTTTATATTTAATTTTCCCCATATTATTTTTTCCTATTTTTAATTTTTTTTACTTTTATAATTTTTAAGTTTTTATTTTTTTATTTTCTTTTTCATTTTTTTAGTTTGTGTTTTAGTTTTATTTTTAATTTATTCTTCAAGTAATATTTTTATTTTTTAATGGGCCTAAAAATTAGTTTTTTTTTACTTTAAGAACCTTTTTCCATTATTTATATTATATATCTTATTAAAATTTATTTATTATTAAAGAATTTACTATTTGATATATTTTTATTTATTGGTTAATTAATATTTTCAACTTATATATAATATATTTGATATATTATATTTTATTTGTTAGTTGATTAACTTTATTTTTATGTTTTTTTTTACATGTGATCGAGTCATAAATTTTTATTTAAAGTTTTTATCATTTGATTTTGAGAACAACTATAATTATTCTCTTGAAACATTTTAAAAATTTATCAACTGAAAATCTATTAGGTATATATGATAAGATGAAATAAAATAAAAACTCAAATTCGATCTTTTGAAAACACACATGTAGGGTGGGTTTTACTTTTAATGCTTTCATCCCGAAAGAATTTAATTTTAAGTTAAAGGCCTGAGAATACACTTAGTTAAATCAAATAATATAAAAACTTATAAAGTTTTGAAATATTCCTAAAAATTTATTAAATTTTAATCTAAAAATTAAAAAATTGACCCAACTTCTAGTATATACTAGATATGTTGCCCTTACTTACGCCACGGTTATTGCAAGATACATAGACATTAGATCCGTACTAACACCATAATTTTCTATGTTAATTTTTTACCTTTAAAATGATTTGGTTAGACTATATAAGAGAAACAAAATAATTCAAAGCAATTGAGGTAACAAATATTGGAATATATAAAGTTTTATAAACAATACTAATTTTTTCAAAAGGTTAGATGAGTTTATTTGTGATTTCATAGACTAGATCTTTCTTTCATGCTTTCTTTTACTTCGTTTCTTTCTCTCTCCTTTCTCGCATGCTTTCTCTACCTATGATGCTTTAAAAAATTTAAGAAATGAAAAGAAAAAGGGAAAATGAAAATGAAAGTTTATGTTACCTTCAGCATATCTCGATAGGAAAGCAGAGGAAGTAAAACAGATATTGCAAATTAAAGAAAACGGACCCTGCAAAGTACACGAAGATCTAAATCAGATAAAGCTAATAAGACAACATTCAACAAATACACAGCAAAAACAAATTTAGCAAAAAGCAAGAAAGAAACAGTAACAGACAATTTTCTTTCTCACAAAGAGGGATTTGAATTATATTAATTAGTCATTTGGAGAATATTCCTCGTTCAAAACAAAAGATAATAAATCAAAAACTATATCAAAAGTAGGCAAAAGCACAATTGGTCATTAAAAAATTCAGTTGAAAAAAAAAACATTAAAAAAAATTGTTTCAGCTGATCGTAACAAAATGACCAGTCGAATATGGGCAATAAAAACGAAAGGAAAGATAAAATAAAAGTGTGAAAGTAATTTGCGACCCAAAAGCCACTATACCCAAAGAGTCAGACACAAAATTGAATTTGACGCCTTTCCATTTTTCAAGCTACGGAAATAGATCTATTTAACTAATCAGCTTCAAAACTCTTTCCAAATTCAATGGTGGATAATAAATAGGTTTTATTCCTCTCATTTAATATATAAATTTTTTTATCTTTAGAAAAAATTAACATATACTAGCATGTATACCCGCACTTACGTTCAGGGTTTTACGAAAATTAATCCTTTATTTTAAATTTGTTGTACAATATTATAAGATTTTGTATTAGATGATTTGTTATAAAATTTGTTATTCAATATATTTGCATTGAAATAGAAGTTCTCGGTTTAAATATTGATGAAACCAAAATAGTAATTATCAACATTAATTTTTTTTTGCTAAAAAATTGATGAAAAAAGAGAAAACTATACTAATATGATGTTCATAGGTAACTCAACAAATAACAGCTAAAGAAAATTTAAAAAATTAACAACTAATATATATATAAGAGAAAATAAGTGAAGAAACTAAAAAAAAGGATAAATGTCAGTACAACTTTCTTGTTAATTTTAATAGTTTTTAATCGCCATAAAGAATTACTTTCAAATATGAATTTAAATATAAAGAGAATTAAAAACTATTAAAAAAAATTTATTGGCTGCAGTTAGTAGTGACCGTAGTTCGGTTTCGATTTCGAACCACCGATTTCAGTTTTAGGTTCTTTGGAACAGGAACCGAAACCGAAACCTTGGGTGACGATTCCGGTTCCGATTCCAATCCAGTTTCGGTTCGGTTTTGGTTCCCAACCAGAACATTAGCTTTTCTTTTTTTCTTTTTTACCATTTTTTTACTTTTCTAAATTTAATTAAATTTTAGTTATATAATATAAATTAAAGTAATTAAAGCAAATAATATATATTAATAAAGTATGAAAGATTTTTAACATTTATAAAATATAAAATATATATTAGGGAAGTAATTTTTTCTGACTTTAATTATAGTATATAAATAATAATTAATAAAATAATATATTTATAATGTATTATGTATATGATATTATGATAAAATATAAATATAACTATAAAATATATATGCTAATACATATATATACTATATCTTATTATTATTATTAAGAAACTATTATTATAAATAATTTTATAAAAATAATAAAAAAATTAAAAAATGGGAACCAGCATTGCCGGTTTCGATTCCACTTATGACAAACTGAATTGGAACCAAAACTTATTCCGGTTCTAGTTTTGGTGGCCACGATTCTGGTTCGATTCTACGATTCGAACCAAACCGTTGCCACCTCTAGTTGCAGTGCCCCAAATCAAGAAAAAGCTTTTTTTTTCTCAATTGAGAGGTAAAAATGACATTTTTACATCACATTAACTTTTTTCATATGAAATTACCATATTAATAAGAAAGTTATCATATGCCAAATTAGATATCTAAAATCTTATATAGCACAAGAAAAAGAGTCTTTTAGAGATAACCATTATCTATTAGTATAAATATAGAAATAAAATGCCATCTTTTTTTCTTTTCCCAATAAAATAACCATGAAAAAACGTACGTCGTCCACGTTAAAGAATCGATACTCCCACCCCACTCCTTAGCATATTCACAAAAATTTCCCTTCAAATTGAATGCCATGTTGATGGCAACAAAAATCGAAAGGAAAATTCCCCTTCTAACACCTCGTTTTTAACCGTCTTCTAATCGTGAGATTAAGGTTAATTAGAATTTTCAAGCTCTTAAAAGACACGTGGATGTGCCTCATAGGATGCTGCAATGCATTAATTCATCCTTCATATTCTTTTCTTGCTTCACTCTGGTTATATATATACACGTACTAGAGGGATTGCCTATGCTTCGCCATGGGTATTTTATTCAAAGTTTTATATTTGTTTTATTTTTGCAATATTATACAAAAATAAATCAATAACATTAACAATCAAAACAAATCAATAGCAATTTAAAAAAACTATAAATTTAAAAACGAAAAAAATGAAGAAGTGAAGAAATAATTAGGTTCTAAACCATCTGACAAAAAATTGGATGAGATTAGCATAAAGTAAGGAAATCGAGAGGGAGATAAACACATAAATCGCCAATAACTTGGAAAAATTTAACAATTCAATTAAAGCAAACAAAAACATTTTCAAAAAGAGGATATTACCATATGAATAGAAAGAAAAAATTGCAAGCAATACTTACCTCTGTTACCGCATTTGAAAATTATGGCAATAGATCAATTCATTATCCATAATATAGAACAAAGAATTAAAAAAAAAGAGATGGAGAAAATGTTTAAAAAAAAAGGAAAAGTAAGAAAAGTAAAGACTAAAATGAAATAGAAAAAAGAGGATGAAAAAAAGAGATGTTTTGTGAGAAGGAAAAAAGCTATTTATATTATTAATATAAGTGCACCATTGCACCGTCTACTCATTTCTCAAAAAAAAAAAAAAGGGTTACGTTTTTATTTTTTTAATAAATTGAAGAGTCTATTTATTTGTTGATAAGAGCTTACTCTTTTCTATATTTGACTTCTAATTGAATTAAATTTTCTAAATATAATTATGACTAATTAAAATAAGTATAAAGCTATTTTTGAAAATGCAACACTTATCAGTTTATTGTTCTTAATTAAATTCATTTTTGGGGAAAAACAAAAACCTTTTAGGAAAAATCACAATCTTTTTATTTTTTAACCAATTAGTTTTCTACCTTATCCCTCCTTTATTCAATGTAACACAAAAAACAATATCAATCATAAAAGAAAATTAATGATAATACATATATCTATATTGCTAATCACAAAAATATTAGAAAAAATTACAAATCATTAAATAATACTACTAATATTTTATCAATTTACACTTACGGCCAAAAGAAAAAATCTGTAAATAAAAAAAATAAATTCAACGTGACATCTCTTTTTAACTTCTATTAACGGCTATTTTAATAGTTGTTCTCCTTGTTCTTGGATTCGACCACTTCCGAGTCCAGTACTGCCTCTCTCCTTTTGTCATCTATAGGCCCAAATTTGGAATCCATTAACAAATTATAAGGAATAAGTAAAAACCAACTTATTGGCAAACCTAGCCCATACAAAAAAGTAAGGCAAAAAATTCTGAGAATAATGTGAAGAAAGAAACTTGAGGAGAGCATGGGGTTTCGTTTCAAACGGGGACATTTAAGTGACTACACTTTTCAAATAATTCATGAATTGAATACCGACACCGTCAACCAGAGTCGTTTCCTCTCTAAAATTTCCTGAATCATTGCTAATACTTTGGTCAGACCACGCAACGTGAATTAATTATATATATATATATATATATATACATATATAAACCAGAACAAGTTATCAATTCTAGAAACCATAATAGACAGGATCTGAGATCAATTTTTATTCCATGTTCAACATTTTACTGCATGCACTTTTAGCCATCAAATCCATCCGAAACTAAACAGAGAAAGCGAGCAAAGAAATTGGCCTGGCAACTGGGAAATTCTTAATTATATACACAACACTAATACTACTATTTCTTTTAAAGAGAAGATTTGATAGTATTGGTTTCTAACCCTTTACTCCTTGTTGGTGATTGGCCTAATTATCGTCTCCCTGGCCTATCCGATCCTTTTGGGTCCCCTGATAAAAATTATACCTAAGAAAGCTAATAATTATTATATTTTAAATGCAATTGATACGGTTTTTGCTCCTTTGGGGGTCAGGTTTCGTTTTTCTTTATGACACTTTCCCAGGATACCAACTCGAAAGATTTCTGAATGTTCATTGCCTAATTCAGTGAGGCAGCCAAAACAACTAGAAATTAATTTCATAGATAAAATAGTCACCACTTGTCGTCCTTGGTTCCTTGGATTTGGACGAGCATCAGACGTTTTAAACTCTTTCCCCTTTCACTATTTTGGCTCTATGGGCTTTCTTAATGTTATTTAAGAGGGAATAAAGGAATATTAGGCAACGGCTGCAAGCCTAATATTATTTTATGCTTTTAAATGCAACAACAATTGTCTAAAGTACTTGCTATTAGACGGGTCTGCATGTTTTAATTGTGCTAATCCACTTTCATTTTGTATTATATATGCAAAGCTAAAGCACGAGCGAAGGGTATATATTTGAGAGGCCTTCAAACATTTCTACACTGGCAAGTAGCAAGCAGAACAGTGCGCAGAGGAACTGGATTCCCGGGCTCTGATTTTCAGAAAATGGCCATTAAAACTCGTAGCTACTCCGTTGATGGCAAGCGTGACATGACAATCGATGAGCTCAAAAGATGGTTAAGCAAATTTGATGAAGATAAAGATGGCAAGATAAGCAAAGACGAGCTTGCGGACGCTATAAGAGCCTCTGGAGGGCGGTTTGCCAGGAGGAAGAGCAAGCAGGGAATACGATCTGTGGATGCCAATGGCAATGGCTTTATCGATGACAATGAGATCAGAAACTTGGCAAAGTTTGCTGAGAAGCACTTGAACGTTAGAGTTTTGTTTTGCTGAAGTGTTCATATGAGTTACATCCTTTTATTCCTTTCTTCTTGTCCCATACGTTCATCCCTCTGCTAGATTGTTGAATCTGAGCAGGCTAATAAGACATAAATATTGGAGTTTTGGTATACAAGTAATATGTTTTCTCAGAATATGAGATCTTTCATCCGTTGAAAACTTTCAAGTGACTTGTTAAAACGAGAAGATAAAAAAAGTAGTGAAATTTGCGAACTGCAACAGATGAGTAATGCTGTCAAGAGGCCGAGGAAGTGATAGCATGATTTGTCAATATTATGTATATAATGATAAAAGATCTAAACAAAATGAGTTGAATTAATTGCCCAATACTTTTTTCTATAACCTTCTTACAAGTTCTGATAACTAGTTTGACATGTTTCATACAGTTCCTTCAAAGGAAAAATACATTGATCTTATATCAGCTTTCTGATATATGTATTCCAGTAAACTGGGTAGATTGAATACAAGCAACCTCCTTTGAACTAATAATGAAGATTGATTTTGCATCAGCAATAGATATGAAAAATTAAACACTACCCTTTTATCCCCTGAAAACTTTAATGAATGTTTACATCACATTATGAATTCACTATACAAAATTACATACTCTGAAGCCAAATACAACTGAGATGAACCAAACTTTCCACTTTATGCAGATTTATTACTATAAAGTACTCTGGATAACCATGAGTCAGCCAACTCTACAAATTCAAGAGCACGGTGGAAGTTTGGCCAACAGCCACGGTCACATAAAACCTGTCATTTGCCAGCATAATCTTGTTATAAGCTGAAAAGTATACCCATTCTCTTTAATGGCGGTTGTGAGTAGGATCTCAAAAAGGCAGGCAAAATACTGGATGTCTCTAAATCAACAGCTATATATCTAAGATTGACCGTTCTATGGGGTAAAATAAACTGCAACTCAATTTCCAAGCAATCCTAGAATATAAATTGACACAATTCATTTCAGAATTAACTACCTAACAGCCAACAGTCTATCCTGAGTTTTAACACGCAAAAGTAACATCAAAACATACCTGAACAGCTCAAGAATCATCACGTGCATCATCAATCTATCTCAATATCCAAACGGTCAAGCAATATACTATAGCTGACAACTTCAAATATCAATCATAGGAGGTGGCAGTTTCCAGTAATTCCATGAATTAAAATCCTCCTGTAACAAATAGAAGTAAAGAAGTGGAACAAAAAATAACAAGACACTCCGAAGCAAACTTAGACTTGAAATTGGAATGATAGATGTCACCAAAGTTAAGCATAGAAAATCCAAAAGAAAGCAGGGAACAATTTTCTCTCTTTCCATAATACAACTTTAAGAAAAACTCAGCCTAGTTGTCCATCCAACCACGTTTTCAGAAAGAAATATCGACAATAGGCCCCACTGATACTAGATTTGAAGTTTTAGTCTATCTATGGCTTTGGAAACAAATTGCAGTCCTTGTGAGTTACAGATGGAAATGAAAATGTAACCAAACCTGCTCAGTGGAGGCCATTGGTGGAAACATGCCATGAACAAGAGCATGAAGAGAAGAATAAGATTTTGTGTCAACACGGCGATTAACAGCAACCTCACCCTGCAAACTTGAAACCATTAGAAGGGAGTTGGGTGCAGTTACATCAGAAACATTATGATTGCCTTTTCTTAAGCATGAAAGTTTTAGATTACCTTTGGATTTATGATGAAGATCTTCCCTATTGGGATTCCGACCTTAAGATAGCTAAATTCATCAGTGTCTCTATTCCCAAAACCAGCATAGAATGGGTTGCAATCAGATGGAAACAATGCCTTGATATCCTACAAGTCAAAAGATTTTTTATTTTTTTCAAAGGACAAAAAAGCATTAAAATATTCCTAATTAGACATATCCATCATCTACCTATCTATATTAGGAAGCTTTTAGATCTAAATGTCTCATGTCGCATAGCATCTACAAAGCCATAGCAAACTTTAAAGTAAAAAATGTAATGTATAATATTCAGACAGTGGACATCAAAAGATTAAGAACTAATCTAAGACCTGTAACAATATAAAATGTGTTTGAAATTAAAGAAATAATTTAACAGCAAAAATACCATATGAGGAGTTCAATGTACCAGAAGTTAAAAAGTAAGCATGTCAGAGCAGAGAACTAACCTCTAAGCATGCAATCTTGAATTCATGAGGAGCTCTTCTAATAACTGAAAAATATATAGGATGTTTCAGTCCACATTCAGTGGTTTAGAGATATCTTTCAGGGTGGGGGAGGAAGAGACAGATAATAACATGTCTAGAAAACTCTAATATGCTTGAAGGGTTTAAACTATGTATGTTCCAATCAAGACAATAGCACATCAACCATGAATGGAAGCCCGCTTCACAAAAGTTCGGAGTGGTCATTAATAGAAGCTTTCACTTTCCTACATAAAGGGTGCATAATAGGAAACAGAAATAAAATTAAATAGAACAAGGATTCATTTACTATTTCAGCTCAAAGGGTCATCACAACTTAACTTTAATTTTTCAGGTTGTAATTGCATGTTTCATGCATCTATTTCCAAAGGTCAGTATCAGCTTCTCATCTTCAAAATTGCAGAAATGTCATAAATCTCCACATAGTTTAAACAGAGTCGGGACTTACATCCTCAAGAAAACGCAACATGTCCTCATGCGATGTAATAGAACTTGAGTGAATGTGACATATAGGTAGTATTTGCCTTATGACAAACAGGCTTGGCAATTTAGACACTTATTTGCCACATTTTTTCATTTAATGGATCATGATGTAGAAGAACATAACTCCAACCCTAATAAGACTACGGATCCATAATTCATTAAATTAAACTAAACCAAAAGGATAAATAAGACAGAAGCAAATTTAAATGGTACATGTTGCCTAAGAAAAACAAGGGTTTTCTTAAATCCCTGAAAAAGAAAACAGTTACCTTCTCGATATAGTGATGGAAAAAGACCATCAGGGGAAATAACAATTGGCCCATCTGGTAAAGTCTTTCCATCCTACAGATAGAAGGATAAGTTTGTTAAGCATTTGTCGTCCTTTTATGACCAACAGTGGTAAGTTAAACAACACTTAATAAGGATAAATTGGACAAGGAATACATGAAATTTTTAATTTCTTGGTTTTCATATTCCAGTTCAATATAAGAAAATCATCAAACTAGCATGATCACCTGCTTAAGGTTGACTAAGAATTGTCTAGTGATATATGCCTGGGATATTGCACGTGCACTAAGAAAAAGCAACTGGTAACCATTTTCCTGCAACAAAGAAGAAGAATTTTGATTCATGCAAGATATTTACAGTGTATTAATATTCATGCACATCTAGAAACTTTTTGCTTTCTAAAATCCCAACGGAGTATACAAGGCATTGACCGTAGATAAAGTGTTTTCACTAATGTTTACAAACCAAAGGTTTTTCTTTTGGATGTGCAGGGAGGAATAAGGTATCATGAGCTGAAAAATTAAAATGCAAGATGAAATGAAACCTACCTTAATAGCTGAAAATAAATGTGCAACACCTGTTTGCGACCAATCTATCCCAACCAAAGGCATGAACTGACCTAGAACATCTGATCTGTAACAAAAGCATAAAATTCGGGAACCCAGATAATCACCAAAACAAATTCTGGTCTGTCGCAATTAAGAACTTAGAAAAGAATCAGATTATAATGATTAATGAAAACTCTGTGAGAATTTCAAGGCTATACAAAGGACCAATCTATCGGCAATACCTTGGGCCAAGAGTAGAACTATGAAAAACAAGCAGAATTAATTTTGGGAATTGACATCCATGAATTTTGAAGACAAAACAAAATATCATTCAGGCTATCCAAAATTTAATGCTAAAGCAGCAAATTAAGAAAATAAAGGAGTGGTTGAGACTGAGAACAATATAATAATGCCAGTAACCATAAAGCTCTAACTCCCAGCAAGTACATTTCAGATTACTGAAATACCAGAGCTATGGACACCCTGAAATCCTATGGCACTTTCTTGGGCTATCAATTCAGCTAGCATTCTGCAATAGGTTTCTCGCATTCTCTCATGCATTATATCCTATAATCCAATCGTTATATCCTTGTCCCTTGTTTCACCCTTTCAACAGATTATTGTACATATTTATTTTTCTTCTTTCTATTGCATGCATGTGCTTCTTAAGCAATTGACCCGGAACTCATCCCATTGAAGATATTACCAAACTTCAATGGAGATCTCCACCAAAATAAACGGTGAGTCAATGACCAAGCTTTACTACCTAGGCTGAGCGAGACCTCACGCAGGCCACTAAAATTTCATAACCAGTTTAAAGTTATACACATTATGATATAAAGCATATGATCAATTATCATTTGCAACAAGCAGATGTTGTCTAAACTGACATTTAATTGCAAGAAAGAGACTTAATAAAATAAACATGAACTTTAAACAGTACTCAATGTAAAACACCAAAAAGTATAACATGTATTCTGCATTAGCAAAATTTTGGAAACGTACTTACCTTGTAATTGTTCCATCAACATCTGAGATTACTATACGAGTGTTCCATTTCCACAAATAGATTCTGGCATCAACCTGTTTAGTACATACTTTATAGTGAGCGCATTCTGACTCTAAGTGATAAATCAGAAATGACCACAGCAAAATCTAAAAAAGAAAGCAGGAAGAGAATATAACTTTTAAGTAAGAATGCAACAAAAACGACCTGCTGATTTCCTAGCATGGCAGTGGAAAATGTAAAGGTTATATGATTCATCCCATCCTTTAGGTTCAATGATGCCAGCTGTTCTGATGTTGGAGTGATTGCCCTGATCTTCTTCTTCACCTTGTTGGCCTTTAGCAAATTTTTATCATCATCACAGACACCGGTATCATCTGCCGCATTATCACCATTCAAACCTCTAGTATCAGCTGGAACCGATTGCACAGCCTTCCTAGATCTTGACCTTTTCAAAGAAAAAGGCCAAAGCCTCCAACTTCCACTATGAGAGACTATGGCTTTGGAAGGATCCCCTTCAATGGAATTTTCCACTCTATCAACAGGTATCATGCCTTTTGGTTCAAAAATTTCTCCACTTCCAAAAACAACCATTCCTAAAACAATAGGGGCTGCTGCATCCCATGGAAAGTAACGCCCACCAACTCGGACAACAAGCCTATCATTCTTCAAAACAGCAGGTCCTAAAGAACCAAATTTCTTGCTATCTAATTTCTCAGCGTCAAACACTATAGAGGCAGCTTCAGCCCCCATCCCTTCATATAACAAGTGCTTGCAGATGGATATCTCTGCATAAATCAAAATGCATGTCACTTTCCACAATTTGCAGCCTACAGAGCAGTTGCTGTTTTATTAACCAAACAGACAGAATATTTCTTCTACGTATAATTAAGATAATAACAAATAATTATGCTGTTATTTTAGTACAAGTATATGCCTAGTATAAAAGGGGGTTGCAGGCTTATCCATCACATCCCACTGTCTTTTTGCAAAATACAAGGAACTTAAAAGGGCAATTTATTCTAATTTAGGGCATTCTCCCAAAAGGAGAAGGCAGTGTAGACCCAAGAAGTGTAAGTAATACGTAATAACTGGGTTATCTTATTTATCCAAAGAAGAAAGAGAGCAAGAAAGAAAAGACAATCAAGTTCTCTTACCAACGGCAGGATTATAAAGAGCATTTTTTAGCTTCCCCGAAGTCTCGCTATCCTCACTACTAGACCTCTCATGGGCCAATGGCTGTTTCTCATCTGCAACTGACCTTATACGGCTTGAATCATCTTTCTTGATTGTTGTCCACTTCATGGTTTCAGAATTTGAATCCAGAGATTGGCTTAGAGGACGAAGGTTGTTCGCATCAAACTTGGCAACAGGAGACCACATATTAGGTAGTGATTCAACCTGCCAACCATCTTTCTCTCCAGGTGCTCTAAGATTTCTAGAAATACTAATAGGATTAGAGACAATCCTCGACTTTTCGACAGAGTTTTCCAGATCAGTTGATGGATTCTCTTGTTCAAACTTGTCGGAATTTACATATGACTCATTATTTGCATTAAATAAGCCGTTTACTTCTTCATTTTCTGTACAAATTGAGGGATGAAAATCTTTATTTACACTCTCTGGTTCTTGGAGTTTGAATCCATCAAGGTCACTGAAAAGGAATTGTTCATCCTCTGAACTCTCTGACGGTGGAAAACTTCTCTTTGGGTCAGCATCACCACGAGAATCATCAACAGATTCCAAAGAAGGATGGAGAACATCCTTGGTATTCTTCTCATCTTCAACTTGATCACCTAAATAATTGACAGTAGAAATGGTGTCAATGCTACGTGACTTCATTTCTTCCGCTGGACCAGTTACAGGATCAACACTGACCATTTGAGAGTGGGATTCCGACATTGTTAATGCCCCTTTAGAATCTAACTCCATGGAATCAGCTTGCTCATGAACTGTACCCTGATGAAAACCATCAAATAAGTCAATTTAATGAGATATTTAATTAACAAGAGAATTCTATTTGAAGATAAAAATCTGGTCACGGTCATTTCTCATGCAGTCCAAAACAGTTTTCTTTACTTCAAAAGAGTACTGCATTACTAAATGAGTTGCACAAGTATTCCTAGCCATAAATTCTTCCTATTTTGTTTAAAATGTGTCTTTTGATAATAAGACATTTTGGATGAGAGTTCACCTCTGGTACTGGCACAGTTGTTGTAACTACTGTTTCAGAGTGAATATGTACTTTCCCATTTCCTACGTCCGAAAGGCACAGTGTTTCATGAGTTTGTTCCCTGAAACCATCCAATGCTACTACTGAACTCTCTGATGTTTCGCAGTAAAGAAAAGATTGAACTCTGTCTGAAACATTCTCCATATTGGAACTGTCAGAGCTTGATAAAACAGCATTCCTTTCATTATTAGCTGGTTCTTCATCAAACAGCTTTTCACTACATGCTTCAATCTTATATTTAGTTTGTAGATCAGCACCACTCATCCCTGAGACTGCACCCGTCTCATTCTCATTATCAGAATTCCCATCACTACACTCATCAATAGTTCTAGATATGTCGGCTATTACTTTGAATTTATCATCAATAAAACCTTCACCTAATGATAAGGTTTCAACAACTTGCTGCTCGGCGCTTCCACAAGACACTTGTATGTTAGCTTCCTCAACAGAATACTCAAGGTTCTCAAAGCCAGAATGAGAATAGCTGACCTTTTGTTCATTGCATATTTCAGTTTCGTCTAGCAATGTCTGGTTATCAACACTGTTTTCCTCCTTATCCTGTACAGAAGAGCAAAACTGGTTTTCTTCATCAGTAATCTGCATATTCCCCTTAGAACTTTTATCGTCCAATGTATCATTTGTAGAAGAAAATCGGGAAGCATTATTATTTAATCTACTAGACGCAAGATTGGTGGACCACCTCACCTCCAATAGGTCAGCAGCGAGCTCAGCACGCTCCAGTGAACCCGTCCTCGTCATAACAGCACCATCAGCTCCCTCCTGGTAACCATCCTCCTTTGGGGGCCTCTGTCCAAAAACAAGTCCAAATATCCGTTGTCGTCGGGAAGTAGTCCTAGCCAAAATTTTGCCATTCCTCACATCAACTTGACCGTCTGAGTTAGACTTACCGGCATCATAGTTGTAACTTTTGGACTTCATTGGCCTCCTATTACCAGAAAAGGGCTCATCTGTCTCGTCACCAGAAGACAAAGGAAATGAGAGAGATTCAGATTCCCCTTCTTCACCATCGACTTCTCTGAGAAAGTATGCTTCCCCCTTATGATCAAGAAACATGTGGAAATTTGCATCAACGCCATTAACACTGATCCTAACCACCTTTTCCCTTGTCTTCAAAACCCCTTGAAATTTACCAAACCGAACATACCAAGGCGATGATTTGAAGCTCCCATCGGGTTGTTCCACTACAATTATATCCACAGCACCACCAAACGGATGGAAGGGGCCAGAAACTGTATAGACACCCCGGGAGATATAGCTGCCTAGCCGCCCCACAGCGTACATCTTCCTACCTTCGAATTTCTAAGACTACCTAGATCTCAAATACTTAGAAACTCAATCATAATTGAGAATCCCTGATAGATAGACTTTTGACAATTAGGATTCTGGAAATCTCCATGGAAAAGTGTAGAGCTTTAACTTCTGCAAATACCCAGATAACAAAAATCTAAAATTTCAATGCATAATTAAGGAACCCCAATCAATCAAAAACAGAAAATAGTAAAGCTTTATTTAGCTGATGAAAAACAATAAACGCACCAGTTAGAATTTAGAAAGAGACAAAGCCTCCTTTTAAGTGAACAAAGTAAATATAGACAAAAACGTATAGTATAAATTTGGGAATCGTGGGATGCCCGGTAACTCAAAAATAAGAAACAAACAAGAAAAACATTAATCGGACGAAACCAATAATGGAACAGAGGAGTGACTCCCTTTCTCTTGGTGCTTTTGAGTGTGTGTTTCTCAGTTGTAAATTCAACGCAAATAAAAATACAAAGAGAAACAAAACAGACGTGACCAACCAAACCCGACCGCTAAAAGGAGAAAGGCAGTTGAAGGAATTAAAGCATATTCGTTTTTCAAAGTATCGGAATGTACCCAGAAACAATTAGACTCTCATCTCTATCCAAAACCAAAAAGAAAAAATTTAAATTAAAAAGAAAATGAAACACACCTGACCTGAGAGAGAAAAGAGGCCGGCTTTGAGCAAATAGAGAGAGAGAGAGAGAGAGAGAGAGAGAGACCACCCTACCGGTTTCGTGATCTCAATTCTCAATTCTCAACAGAGAGAGAGAGAGAGAGAGAGGTTGGTTTTAGTTTTGGTTGGTATTTTTACTACTTCGGAGATGTCGAGAGAAGAGAGAGAAAAAGAGAAGAAAGATATGACATGTCAGCATGAGAGAGAGGCTTGAGTTAATTGCGTAAGACAGAGAGTGTGTTTTGTTACAGTACTTCCGTTTTGCATTTACAGGAAAGACCCAACCCAAAGGCACAACACAAGCTACACAACACAACCTCCATTCCATACAACATACCAAACGTTAAAAACGCTACTACATGATGACATCGATGCCGGGTGCATGATGTAATAGAATAGTAGTAACGATACAGTAACGTCTTCTTAGTTCTTTCTCCTTTTTTTTTTTTCTTTTTGCCTTAAAATGGGAAGAAAGAAAAAAAAGCATGGGAAGAAAGAGTAGACAATGAAAAATCGGTTTTGGCAGTTAGGACCGAACCCCTACAAGCTATAGACCATGGATGGGCATATAATATGGAAATAGAATAAAGATAAGAGTCAAAACAACCAAAAATTAATGTGAAGAATTTGGGATTATATAGAAGATTTTGAGTAGGATGCTAACTAACCTAAGAAGTTTTTTAGGGTAGATGGATGACTTGGTTCACTAGTTGTTGGGAAACCATTGATAGCATTAATTATTCTTATTATTATTGTTATTTGAATGAATTATTATATGTATATATAAATAATAAATATGTTTGTTCCTAGTACCTTTTGTTACTACTAATGAATAAATAAAGATGGTGGTTGGTCTATTTTGGTTCTTGCTCGTTTCTACTAAAATCATTTAACAAAGTGAAAGGGCAAAACAATGCACGTAAAGGAGAGGAAAATTATGGGCCTAGAGGAAATATTATAAGTGCAATAAAAGAACATAAACCACAACCTGGTGCATGTCATGTCAAGCCCATTTTCATTTTAACCTTACTAAACGTAATTAAGCCGACTATGAGCAAATTTGATGAAGTGTAATAATGAAACTAGGTTCGTGATGATGGCAATCCTTAGGATCAAATCCTTTCAATGATTGGTAGATACAAGGCAGCGCAGAGAAGTTATCAGAATTGCTGGCCTAACTCTTACTAATATCAGAACATTTGCTAATAATATGTACTCTTATTTTGTCTCATCCTTTTTAAGTAATTAATTAATTAATAATTAATCCATATATACATATATATATATATATATCTAATTCTTGTCATTAAGATCTAACAGATAATTAAGCAAAATTTCATTTGGAATTATTATGGTAATGAGCAGCAAAGCAGTGCGAGGGCAAGGCGTATAGGAGGAATATTCGTCTTATATATTCCATCTACCTGTCAGACAATTTTTGTAACTCTTTACTACGTAGATTAGACAGGTTGTTGCTGCCGCTTTGGTTATATTGCTACTTGGTGCATGTCCACATTTATACAAACCGGTGATTAAATTTCTTCATCAAAGCTTCAATGCGATGTGAACACTCAACTGCTTTGACTCTTCAGCGGCGGCTCGCCGGTGGTTTAAATATTTTCAGCGCATTTATACTTTATATTTTCACTTTATGTATTGGGTTCGAGTCGCACATATGTACAAAGTATCAGGGGGTTTATAGATTTAAAAAAAAAAAAAAAAAACAGCAGATACTCAAACGCAATAGTCATGGACTTATATGGACTGGGTTACGGAGAAGAAAAAAAGACTATCAGAGAGATGGCTGGCCGGTGAACAAATGTCCTAAGCCCAATCTAGCTCATAGTCATGGGCAGTTGGCAGTTGGGTCCCTTTCCGAACTCTGAACTCTGAACACCAATAGAATCCCAAACAAACGCCCATGTATACCGTGGGTCAGCCTAGCCAGCCTGAGTGACATAAACGCTCCAAAATTAAATTATTGGATTGAACTTTCACCACCGCTGTGTAGCAATGGCAGCATAAGTAATTTGGTGTCTAAACTAAGATCTTCAAAGACAATAAATAAATAAATAAAGATAGCAGCAGTATTCTTTAATGAAATGAAATGATATTTTTGTTAGAGCAGGTGAGTTGTCAGGGCCTTTACTTTCATGTCAACATTTGTAAACCATAGATGGAGCTTTGGATTGTTGTGGGTTTTTTGGATATAGTATGTATCTTCTGTGCTGCTTTAACTCTGATCAGGTTCGAAAGCTGTGTGGTTGACAGCTAGTTGTTATTATCTGAAGTATATATGAGGCCTCTCCAATTATATATATTAGACGTTTAATCAAATGATTAATTGCATCTTACCCATTTTTTGGAACTTTCTACCAACCGCTTTATTTGTTAGAAAGTTCTCATTTCTTCTAATCTGTTTATCTCTTTCTCAAAGTTTCAAGAGAAACGCAAGCACACCATGACAAATTTACTTTTAACCATCTTTACATGCAGAAAGATTTTATTAAAATACAAGAAGAGAACAGATGAAGAGGTGAGAAAAGGCGCAAGAGAAATTTAATATGGACCAAATAGTAATCGGAAATTAAGAATTTGTTTTCTTAAATGGAAATCTTCCATGAATTTTTCTCTAACACTTGTTTTTTCAAAGATTTTTGAAGATGAGGAATTTTCTGATGGTCCAATGAAATGGACACGTCATACGATCACAGCAATCTTAGTCTCTCCTTCGGTTCCCTTATAATTGATGGGAAAGTGTACCACACACAATCGATCAGGTGCTCCTATGACTCTCATTTCTTTAATGTTCATTGAATTTTGTTCCAATAAAAGGAAAATTACTGTTGCCTCAAGTTAAAGGTACTTTTTCCACCACCAATACGAGGACTTTTAACTTTCTTCTAAGGTAAACAAGGGAAAATTCTGTTTGTTTGTGTTTCTACATTGCATGGAATGGAAGTGCATACAATAATTTATATATATATATATGTATAATAATATATACTATATTTCTGGCCATGGCAAATTAATCATGATTGTTTAGAATTCCAATCATGGGTTTCTTTCTTTCTTTCTTTTCTTTTTTTTCCCCTCTTCTTGAGCCCTGCAGCTATCACCTTTTTGTGGGGCTTCTCTATTTGCTGTTGGAGAAAAGTAAATTCCCAGGTGGTCAATCCCATGATTTCAGATAATCATCCTCTGCATCTAAATCTCAGCCATAAAAAAGTACTATAATTAGTAGTTAACCAATCTCAGCAATGCATGCATGTGTTGCTTGTAAACTCATGCACACATGCTCCCAAAAAGAGTATCTTTCTCTCCCTGGAAGATCTTCTGCTACTCAGACTCCCACTTTTTTCTGCTTTTATAGACTGCGTGGCTTTGGCATGAGGGCAATTAAACAAGGAAAAGCATTTCCATATATATCAGTGCCGGTTTTATCATCACCTGGAGGCTGGTGCCTGGTGGGATAGAACATGCAATTATATAAGGAGAAAAGAGCACACTCCGTCAATTGCAGCCATCATTACAAATCTTGCTAATCAAGGTTTTAATGATATATCTGTAGCGTTCAAATGAATCATGTCGTTGATTTTAAGCTCTCTCCGACTCTCCCCAACACTGTTGATAGCAGATAAATATACAAGCAATTTATTGTACTTGGGTACTTTAGGTGAAATTCCTGAAGCTGTCAAGTCATGAGTCCCACAGCTCCTTTTGAAACCCCCACATTTGATACCACTTTTTTTAATGGCACCTATGACCAGAAATGGTTTTGGATTCCTTTTGATTTGCCTTTTTTCTGTAGGGACTAGAGACTGAAGGACTAAAAAAGTCACTGTGCTTCTTTTAGCTTTACTCTCCTCCTCCCTACTTGCAGAACTGAACTTTGCCTTCTTTTACTTTTTCTCTTTGGTTCCTTTGGGGTCTTATATATGAACAGTGTTTGATAATGGAAAATGATAACAAAGAAAAATTTTCAAGGAAATGAAAAGTGGTAAAAGTTTGGTGATGATGTATTGACCTTTTTACTGAAAAAACATTCTGACTTGATTGATGTTGCTGAGGTTACAATCATGAAAGGTTTTGGGTTCAAAAAGTATTAAACATATTGTTTTTATTTTTGAATTTATCATAAAATTTACTCCATTTATCATGCATATGTAATGTACCACTAATATAAGAGTACAAGTCTAATTAATTAATTCACAGCCCTACTCATGAAATGCTCTAAGAAGAATATTCAGAAAACATGGAATTTATAATAATATAATGAAATGGAACAGCTTTATGAAAAACTCAGGAGTAGTTGGAGCTTTTCCTTTTGAATTTTTTTATAGTAATAAAGAAAACTCACTGAAATGCTTACTATAAGAGCATTAAAAAATCCAAATGCCATCTCATGTACTACAAGACACTGAATTTGAACAACGTCCATTAATAGCATAATGCAACTAAGGAATCATGTGAACAGATTTCTGAATCCTCAAATCTTTGACATTCAATTTGTTACTCGTCAGTTGTCACCAAAGACCAAACAAGTATGGCTGACATACTCTGCACAGTGAAGGCGGCAGAAGCTAAAAACACCACTTTTTTCATTTTGAGATATGTAGAAATTTATTATAAGTAGCAATCTTCATTCATTTTTTTTGTTTTGCAAATTAATTTCATACTCCTTTATATGTACCATTTTATACACATGAAAATATGAAAAAGTAATAGATATTATATATATAAGTAGTTGAATAACTATGAAAAATCAAAATTAACTAGGACCTAGCATTTAAGTTTGTCTTCCCCTCCAATGGAATTCTTGCAATGAGCAATTGCAGCTTGAATTGCAGCCTGCAACTCTTCCATGGTGCTGTCACTGGCAGAAGAAGGAAAACTTGTTGTTGCAACAAGCAGGCCACTGTTTGTAGGAGATGTTCTCATTGAAGCAGGCGCCGAGTATTCCCCTCTCCTCCCTCTCAACTCCTGCTTGTTTCTCAAACTCAAATTGCCTGAAAATGAATAAGCTTGCCGATGGAGATGGAGGTTCTCTCTCCTTCCTCTAAAGAACAATAAAGGCCGAACCATCCTAACGTACCTCTTTAGCACATGACTTACGTCGAATCTCATCTTTTTCTTATTATGCTTCTGCTCTTTTTCTTCTGTATCTCGAACCTCGACACGCCCTTTTTGCCTTCTTGTTAAACCGAATAAAGAGAAAGACTTGGGCTTGCTTCTTCCTTTTGCTTCAATGTTGCAGCTTTGATGACGACTACCGACTCTGTCATGGTGCCTGTTGCTGCTCATGTTGGTTCTGATATTGCTGTCGCTTTTACTACCGGTGCTGCTGATCTTTTTATCAGGTTTCGGGTCATCTAATAAGTCTCTTACGGGGAGGGTGAAGCTGTCCAATGAATTTGTAGAAGAACGTGGAGATACTGGGAGGTGAGAAAGGAGGTGGAGAGGGAGTAAATGACCATGAAAGAAAATGTCATCGGCTGGAGACAAATCGATTGCAATAGAAGATGGGGTTTTGGTTTTATTATCAGGGACTGTATTGGAAGAAGAGTGGAGAGAGATTGTGAAGGAGAATTCATGAGAAGGAGAGGAAGATGCTGAAGGAGGTGAAGCAGGGGATACCATTGATGACTGCTGTTTATCTGGTGAGCCGCCTTCTTCATACTTCTTGTCTACAACTTTGTCCCTGGTCTTTTGCTGCTGATGGATATCCATGATTGTACAATTAAGCTACCTCCAAGGATCTGATTCAGTATCTGAATTCTGAAATTCTCTTTTTGTTTATCTTGTTTCTCCCTTGGGTTTGGTTTTGGTTTGTTTACGGATCACCAAAAGTTCTCTGGTGAGAGAGAGAGAGAGAGAGAGAAAGTGGGGGATAAGGAGATTAGGAGGCAGTGGGGGGGGGGGGGGGGGGGGGGGAGAGAGAGAGAGAGAGAGACTGTTGTAAAACTGCAGTTGGGCGTAATGTGTCTTTAGTACAAAAAATGCGACATATATTTGCTTACTTTTTTGCATTATTCTACGATAGGAGAGGGAAAGGGTGTGGTGGCCATTGGGGCACTATAGAGATGAGATGATACATTTATCAGCTTGTGTCAAAAAGGGTTGGTGGGTCCTTGTCAAATCCAACAGCTTCTGAACTGCTGATCAAAGGAAATTTTAGATCACACAAACATCCAAATTTGCCCACAAACTGGCAGATGGAATGGCAAACCAAAGAAATAAACGAAAAACTTTTTATTCTTGGGTGTGTGTCTCTCTCTGTATGTGAGTTGTTCTGCCAATGAGAAGGCCGAGGGGGCCAAAAAGAAATCAAAGGCCCGGGTGTCATGTTCTCCTACACACAGAAAGATGTGCATCCATTTCAAGACGAATCTTAGGAAGTTGGGATACTTTAATCCCTCTCCTTGCAATGTTACCAGGAATAACCTATCTTCTCTTTTTGCGCGCAAGTTTTACCATGCCAATATATCTTTTTTTGGTTGTGTGAAACGAGGTTTCTTTCAAACGTGGTCATCTTGACAGGGAAATGATGTCATTCAAATGAATCAAAAGCCCCTTCCCCCTCGTGGAGTTAAACTTTTCGTAGGTCTTCAATTAATGTCGAAAGTCCGAGTCTGCTGGCCATGGTTCAACTAATTTGAAATTCTACTCACACTATTCTTCTTCTTTTATTCATTTTCTATTCCCCTTTCTTAATCATGTGCATTTATACACAATTTTTCTCTTCGAATGGACCCGATTTGACAGACCACTTTCAATATTTTAAGCTGATTTTGATCATTTATCATTATCAATTTGGGTTTACCAAAAACAAAGATGAGATGGGACTGGCGTCATAATCCCATCAATGGGAAATATTTTCTGCGGTTGAGTCGAGAGAGTTGAATTGGAAAATCCTCGTGCAAAGATTTGTTTTGAAGAATTTAGAGAGACAGTGTCGTCTGGTCTGGCTCTGTATAAGTATAATTATAAATGCAAATGATTTCATTGTTGGGCCGAAGATGACGACCCCACCACATGATGTTTGATGATCATCAACTCAACAGGAACGGGGGATTTAGCCTGTTGACACGCAAAATTGCAAACCAGTGTTGGTGCAAAGGTTTTTATTCATCAGTCAATTTTAAGAATATAGACTTCTTAGGACGAAGAGCAAAACAACCATGTGCGACCAACAAGGAGTTGGATCAAGTAACAAGCGGCTTGTTCCAGTTTAAATATGTCTCAAGTTTGAGATTTTACGTACGCAACAGTCTCCGTTGGTAGACTCATCCGTCATTTCAGGTGCATAACACGGGTCGAATCAGAATGAGTTAGAGCAAATCTTTAGATACCGGCTAAGAAACCGAAAAAATAAAAAAGAAAAAAAAAACCATGTGCAGATTGGTCTACATTTGATCTTGTGAGTGGAGGTTTAAACCGTCGGATTAAGATCAAACGACGTCGAATGAGATGGTAATCGGAGAGATGGATTGCAGGGGATGGAAAGAAGGAAGAAAACTTTCACAGTTAGGTGAGATGGTAGACCCACACACGCGTGTACGAAGTGGTCCTTCCAGCATAGACTGCCCATGGCTAAGGGGAGGAATATTGTTCATTTAGTTAAGGTCAACATCTCAATCATGGAGGCATTATTTTCGTGGACTGACTCATCTTCGCCACTTGAGCCACTCAAAATCTTACTCTATTTTTCTGTAAAGATAAGAAGGAAAGGCAAGACGAGAGAAGCAAGAAAACAGGACATAAAACAAAGATTTCACGTTCAAAACCCATATAAAAGATCCTTGGGTGGGGAAGCTTTCTCTTTTTTCTGCTTTTGCCGCTGGCCACTCAATATCTCGTTCTCATGTACTCCTCCAAAGACAACCGGTCAACCAGGGTGCAAAAGCCAACATTTTTCCACTCTCTCCGCTCTCTATAAGCCTATAATCTTTTCTTCTTCTTTTTTTTCCCCAAAAATCTTATATATCAAATAAAAACGGGCAACCGAGTTAGAAATCATATGATGCCTCGGATGTTTGATTGTTTCTCTGTTTTTCTTCCTTCTGGCTTTTTGTTAGTGATTCTTTTTTCGGTTTCTATTCTAAATTTCTAAAGTGAATAATGAGGAGGGAAGAAGTTTGGATACTTTCCTTGGTAAAGAACTTGAATGGTACAGAGGGCGTGGATAGCGAGTTCACATGTATCTTGACTAGAGTCAACATCCTCCAGCCAAGCGGTGTCGACTCGTCCCCACAGCAAAGCTGGTCCCAACTATGATACATGAACACACAAAACATTACGCCCGTGTTCAAGATCTCTACCATCAGACACGACAGGATCCAGCTACAGCAACTAGGAATCATAAACGATCAAGGTCATAGACGCAACCTCATCTAATCCTGTATTTGTATGGCTAAAGAGTAACCAAAAATCGCTAATTATATTATATGTAAATTTATCAAAACAGTGCTGGAACATAGAACCAGAAGGCAGAAACTAAGCAGCCTTCTAGTTAAGAAAGAATGGAATTGCAAATTTTTCTATTCCACAGATTACCTTCCAACTTGACAAAGGAAGGAACAAATATCAATGATACATGAATAAATTTTCATTCAGCAAGCTGATCACGCAAGTTTTTCCTTCCTAACTTTCCGACAAATGTGTATTGAGTACTCATCAAACTTCCCTATATTATAACATTACACTCCGGTCCTTTATCTTTTAGGTTAGCTCTATGAATTGGAGTGACTGGTATACAATGGGATGAACACAGATGGAATAAAAAGAATTACCTCCCAGGCATGACGCTATGCAGAGTCTACAAGAGCCTTTGGCCTATCTTTTCTCATTTTTCATATTCTCTTTATCCATTTTCACTTGAGGCAACTTCTCACTCCAGATGTCAGAAAACAGAAATCTAAACACACATTTCAACTCTGATATTCTGACTTGGAGTATAGATCCAAATAGATCCTCAGTTGCAAATGGACCAAAACGCTTGATGCCCCTCCATAAGAAATTGAAGGGAGTTACTTTAGCGAGAATACACCATCTTCCCCATTCATGACCACCTCCGAAACAATTGTTAGTGCCCACAAAATGCAACAGTACTTGGAGTGGTCTAGCTAGTCACTTTCACTACTATGTCTATCTGAAAACCGGAATAACAAGAAAACAAAAATCAAGGGACTTCTAGTAAAATATATTTGCATTGAAGCAAGAGAGAGAGGGAGCCAGTGCGTTATGTCATTACCTCCTGATGCTCTTTTCCCTTCCATGGCTTCTCTCTTCTCCTGGCAACTAGAGCAAAGGAAAGGGCCATCCCACGGACGCAACTTTACTGAATTAGACAAGCCAGCGTGAATTGAAACACCCTCTCCAGGTTTCATCTCTAATTGACAGACTGCACACATAAACAGCTTAAACATGTTGCACAGTGGGTATTTTGTATCTAACCTGCATCCAAAAAAAGTGTTACTCATGAGATAAACTACCAAGCTACTGTATCCTGTCCTCGTTCACAGCAAGCGATGCCTCACATATTAGATAGAAATGAAAGATATATGGGTCAAATGATGCTTGATCTGACAATTGAAGGTATAAATTTCATATTGCAACAAATAGAGGGTCCTCACAGGAACAAACCTTTCCGAAAGCATAGCAGATCCCTCTTCGAATAATTCCTCGACCACGTCTGGCTCCACGTATTCTTTATCAACATGAGAAGATGATTCAGAATTCTTCTTGCGAAACATGGCCTTGAACATTCCTTTTCCTGGTTTCTTTGGTGGTGGCAAAGGAGCAGCTGGCTTCTCTTGTGGTAAGATATCAACAACAATGCAGGTTGTATCATCTCGAAGACCCTTAGCCTTTAATGCTTCCTGTTCATTGGGGATCAATGAGTCAAAAGACTTGTGAAGGAAGGCAACTGATACTAACATATTGCAAAGCCAAAAAAGGTATATGCTCCCAGCAGCACTGTTTTAAGAGAATAACACAGACAAAAGCAAGTCAGAAGTGTACTTTGACAATTTGCGCAGCTGCAGCATCGGCTGGCATTCCACGACAACAATCAATAGCTTCTTCGGCCAATAAATTATCCCAAACACCATCACTCGAGATAATGAGCCTACCACCAGCTGTAGATAACTGCAGAAGATAATCCAGTCAGTAAAATACAATAAAAAATAACAATTAATCAAATTGCAGAGAAACCACTAGCATGGTCAAAGCATTCACAACCTTTACAAAGAAAACTGATTAGGGTTAAATGGAAATGAAATTAAAGACTTCAATGCGTGGGTATGGGACAGACGAGGAAATAAAGATTTTGGTCCCAAGTTCAAGTAAGTCCATTATGGCTAAGTTCGTAGCCAATTTCTTAGCATAGGTGCAGAGAGAGAAGACAAATTAACAAGGTACTCTGAAAGAAATGCATGGAGGAACAATATCTAACGGCAGAAGAGAAAGACCAACTAACATATATCAAATATAACAAGGTAGATTACAAAAGACAAACCTTTACTTGCTTTACATATGGAACAGGAACAATGTACTCCCCAACGTCCATATCTCCAATGGATCGTGAAAGACACAAGCCTCCAGGCCAACACCTCAAAGGACCAATCTACAAAGTAAATTTACCATTAGATCATCACTTTGATCAACACAATTATCATAAAACAAACAGTTTTTCCTTGACAGCAGATACTGATATTCTCTATGGAGAAACAAAAATGATCATCATCTACAGGCAGGTCAGTATCATGTTTTTCAAATCCGCATCTAAACAAGATAGATACAGAAAAGCTTGTTGCTAACCTATAATTGTAAGTTTTATAGGGCTCCTCTAACTCACACCAATTATTCAAATAATTTTTAATGTCTTTTCTGTACACTTGTCCATAGAGTCATGTAAAGTCTGAAACTTGCTTCTACATTGTGTGTTCCAAGGATTGTGATAGCATATCTATTCATGCGTATATATCTCTTGATGGTGTTAAATTTCAGTGCTGGAAAAAAAATTTTACAAAAAAGGGCTTAAAATATAGAGAAATTTTGTTAAACCACTTAAAAACCACAAGATCCACAATGGTAATGGAAGAAGAAATACCTCTGCACCACCACCAGTATTCAGGCGACCAACCTCACCCCCACTGGCAGTGATTCTATCCCTCCTAACAAGATTAAAACAGAAAATAAGACCACATATTGAGGGGAAACTTCTAAGAATCCAGTAAACAGTCTGTCAATAACTTACTCCTCTTCATTGCATTCAAGCCTATGATCAGCTGACAAGTAATATATTCCACCTTCAGCTGATTCAAGTATACAACGGGAATCACCCACAGATGCAACGGTTATTACCCATCCTTCTATTATCACAAAGGTTACTGTTGTTCCTGACGTTTGTGCTGGAAAGTAAACCATAAAGTTTATGTCAAAGGCAAAACATGTGAGTGAAAACCCAACAAGAAATTATTACCCTAAACTTAAAAATTATTAAGCACCCACTTAAAATATGCTTTATTTTCTTTACCCACCCAATATATGGAAGAGATTACTATGTCCTAGTAATAACACCAAAAATAAGTAGAGCAGGAAAATCATTATTTGACGAAACTGCCTGATGTTTCCTCAGTTGGTTTAGGTGGTAACTATCACCTGGAAATTGATCGGTGGTGCCACTTTGACTATATCCAGACCTCTTTCAAGGTGACATCTCAAGCACTATCAGTTAACTACTAGAAAATAGTACTAAAGCTAAAGATATTCTATAATGAAGATCATATGAATATTAGACAAGTTGATCTATAATCGTAAGCTAATCAACTACAAGGGAGTACTACAACTCCAACATAGAATCCACAACCAAAAGCCCACTCACCTCACCAATTTAGTTAGTGGTGCAAATTCACCATCATAAAACAATATCCATCAAATTTCAACTGCAACACTTCCTAAGGATAAGCACGTTTCTCATGGAGATTCTTAAAGATAAATCAGTAAAACTCCATGCTCTTCACATGGGCCTCAGTAGGTAAAGAAGCAGTATCAGAAAAATAACAAAATGATAGGGAGAATATAAAATAGTAAGTTGAGTGAAAAAACTCGCAATAAAACATGTGCAAATTGCATGAAAGAGATGCAATTTGCACAAATAACAACATCCATTCAAAAATTATTCAAACTCCATAATTTTGCTCTGTCCAAATGTTATCCTATAAAACATATATGCTATACTGAGATAAGTTTACATAAAAACAAACAACTCATACCTCTCTCTTGAAAATCTTTATCTGTTTTAACAAAGCCTGCAACCAAAGCCCTTGGCAGGGCAGCAACCCATTCATCTCTATTAAGATCTGTTGGAATAGCATTGAGGACATTATTTAGGAGATTCTCCTTAGTGTATATAGCAGCAGCAGACCCATTGTGCCCATCAAATAGCTGCGAAGAAAGAAAAAGGTTCAGCAAGACCAACCTATCAAAGAAAAGAACAATAAAGAACATCAAGGATGTAACACTAGGAAAAACTGAACTTTCCAAGGATTTTCAAAAGACAATGACAACTGTATTTGCGTGAAAGTGTGCAACAAAAAAATTACAATCACAACAATATACCTAACAGAAAAAAGTTCGAAACCTGTGTGCTGGTGATGCGACTTAAATATTTTACGTAAATAAAGTGACTTTGTGCCCAAGCACATTGTATGTCATTAGCATTGATTCAGTAAGTATAAGAGATGAAAATCTATACCCCAAAAACGGAGAATGTGGTGACACCATCTCCCATCGCTCTTTGGCATTCTGTTTTAAGAAAAGTAAAGTCTTCGCCTTTCTTGCTCTCGCTAGCTTGTCCATGGACAATCTCTGGTTTTTCAATTTTTTCACTTGCTAATTCTCGTTTCAGAAGAACGGACAATGGCACAGTTTGATGATCCCCTCTCGTGGACATTGTTCCAAATTTCCAAATCAATCACCACAGCAGTAGCTAAAGCTCCTCCTTCTGAAACTATGCCTCTAATTCTCCATGAAGTACACTAAAAACATCCTGGACCAGATTTCAACAGTCAAATCTCATCGCACAAAGAATAAAAAAAAATACAAACGGTGTTAAGGAATTGAATCGATCAATGATCATTTGCATGTCTACATTCAAGAGCTTAGACGGTAATGGCTAAGGCAAAATAATCGAGATCCTCAATAAAAAGGAAAATTGGAGAATCTAAATCATATAAAAAAGTTCAAAAGTTCTGAACGATCAGATTTTACATCAAAATAAAAAAAAAAAACTCAAAAGAAACAAAAGAAATGAATCAGAGTCAATGTAGACAATAACACATTAGAAATATTCCTTAAAATCTGTTTATGACGAAAGAAAAACAAAACAAATCTCGATGCGAAAAAGAGAAATGGAAACAAAAAAAAGGGAAAGAGAAAATTACAGTGTGAAGAAAGAGAAACGGAGGAGGAGGAACAGATAGTCGGTTGGTAGCAGCTTAGAGGGAGGAGGATTACGCGCGAAGAGAACGAGAAGACGAAGCGATGAATTGAACTTGTCGCTGCGATCGAGAAACGCGGATCCCGGCGTCCTGCAAAAATTCCATTCTTTTTCTTTTCTTTTTTGTTGATTGAAGCTCTTATGAGATAGAGAGAGAAAAATGAAAAAACGAAGAAAAAAAAAAAAACTACACCCCTTTTACAATCCGGAAATGAAGCAGTCTTCGTCTTGGTTTTTTTGGACTTTTTAATATCTGACGTGGCGAAAACGGCGCGCTTTCTACATCACTCGGCTACACAAACAAAAAGATTAGAAAAGAAAAGCCGTTTTCAAGCCGCTGTTGTGTCTTTCCTTACGCTCTGTATTGACCTTTGGGCCCTACCACGGGCTGCGGGGGATTTTCGGACCGTTCGATTAAGGCTGATTAAGAATCAAGATTAAGGAAAGGTCCCTTTGTGGACTGTGGCCCACAACGAGATTACATTCGTGGGCCACACGTTTACCCATTTTCCCTTTTTATTTTATTTTATTTTATAAAATTAGAGGCCGATCCCATTGGATGGGCCAATTAAGACAAGTTTATAATTTTGATTCTTTTTGTTTTTAATTAATTTAGTTAAGATTTTTAATGGTAAGGGCTGGCGCCGGTTAGACAAAAGTGCAAAACGACGCGTAGGCGCACGATAGCATCAAAATAAAAAAAAAAGGAAGAAAGAATTATGAAAGGACTAAGTCAATTTGTCAATTTTCCAGCTCCCCACGAGACGGAAGAGAAACATGCAAAAAAGAAAAAGGAAATGCATATTTTGGCCGGTTAATGTCACGTAGTTGTGAGCTTGGAGTGGGCCAGTGAGGGCTTATTAGTCTATGGGCCCACTTAATTTAGGCACCAATTTTTCTCTGTCTTTGCCAACCTAACCCTTTGACCTTCATCTGGTCGACCGCGAAATTCTCGGCGCCATTTAGCCCTCCTCTCTTCAGAGTCTCATCTCAATCCCAATCGCAGATAACCCCGTGATTACAAACAGTCAAAGCAATTACTAATGTTGGTGGAAAGGCGAAGGCGCGTGAGAGGACAAGCAGGTTGAATTGAAATGGTGGTTTTCGGTCAATAATAATAATATAATTAAGGAAACTCCGCGTGAGATAAAATGAGGATCATGTCAAAGACAAATACTAATATCTGTTCTGGTTCTGGCTGGGCGTTGTATTCTTCGGAAGAACATGTTCTATTTACTTGCATTGCAAGCTGGAAAGGCTGGAAAAGGATGGCCAGCTTGTTGCCTTCCTTTCTTTGCCTACCAAGGTGTTGCAATCAACAACAACAACAACACAGCTCACCACCCCAACACTTCCCACACAGATTAAACAAAATTACATAAATAGATGAGAGGAGATCCTTGTTTTGCTTCAGCGAGAAACCTGCCAACAAGAATTAATTAGGCTTGCCTTGAGCCCTTGACCATATCCTAATAATTTAAAACAACATTATGGAAAAACATAAGAACAATGCCATTAGCTGGTTGGTTCCATCAATTATGGATTGATGTATGCAGAGGAAAATTTTATTTGTATGGGGGAAGTTGGAACTGACATCTCAAGAGGGGCCGCCATAATAATAACTTAATAAATTAGTTTGAAGTTGGAATACATAAATCTGTTGAAGGTCTTGGGGTTAACTAAATCTATGAACAGAAAACGAGTACTTTCTCAACCATATGGAGTTTGACAACACTTGAAGGCAAAAGATTGGTAGTTTCATTGAATCTGTTCACCTGCAACATTGAAATTTGTCAAATATGTATATATAATTTAGTCAGTGAAAAGGGTTATCAAGTTAGAATCAGTCAAATTAAAAAAGTGAATCCAATGTTTGATTAGTTATGGAGAAATATGATTGGAAGGCTTCAAATTAATGCACCAAAAACAAACAAAAGAATATTGACAGCACTGAATGAGTCTAAATTCTACCGGGTTTTGGTCAACAGCTTCTTGCTCAAGCTATCACTATTCTTATCATCAACAAAATTTAGACCACAATCTCAGCCTTATCCAACTTGTCTCTATTAATATGTCTTGCAAATCAAGCTTATTTGAAGTTTGAAATGGAAGTTTCTATGTACCCTAGTTTCATGGCCCATGAAAAAGATATTAGCAGAATGACTTTTCAGTTTTCTCTCAGATTTATTTGTACGCAAGCCATGTGCCATGCTAGAAATGTCAATAGAGTGAGAGACAAGGTGAATGCCTCATTCGTAAAAACTTTAGGCCGTGAGCAGAGTTCAAGTAGGCCCCAAATCCCAGAGACTAACAAAGTAAGCAACAAATTGCACATTTTGCAAGTTATAAGAAGAAACAGTGAATTGCAAAATGGATGTCTTTATCAAGATTCAATTGCACGTACGCTAATTTGATCCCAAGTTTTGAATATTGATGGTAATCAATTAATCATTACCTAACATAGCATTAATAAAACTCAAGAAATGAAGAAACATTAATGATTATCTAACTTTAGGAGATATTCAGCCAAAATGATTACCCATATTGACCATTGCTGGCATGGCTCCAACATCCAAATTGTTTGAAGCTTATAGCTAGTTGCTTTGCTCAGAACCCTTCACCCGGATAATATAGACCTAAATAAAATAAAATATAGAAAGGGTGAGCATGATTCTTTCAAAACATCAAAGCATAACAATATAGAGTATAGTTTTTCTCAGCAATGCCCTAGAGAAGCTTATTCACATAGACAAATAGTGGGCGTTATCAGATGTATAATACATCCACACACATTTTATTGGAGATGCCTTAATTTGTCAGAGCAATTTGAAACCCACCAACCTCAGAAAGAGATAGTCTACTGTAAACACAGGCCATATTCCAAAACGAGAAGAAACCAGTGAAAACCACTGGACGAAAAAGAAGAATATAAAAGTGCAATACCTTAAATGCTGTAGGTCGAACTAACTGAAAAACTAATGCGTCCCCATCTACCAACTCATGAGCAACCGCAAACCCTTTCCATCCACCACTAAGTCCTGTTTTCCTAGCCAAATATATGGTTGGATACTCCTGACCTTCTTCATCGATCAAAGTCATAACCTCATCACGTTTTGGAAGATTTGTCTTGCAGAAGTGGACTGGAAGGCCCTGTTCTCATATTGTTCATAAAATAGCAACAGACTATTACTTCAGTGATAAGTTAACACTATCCATAAAATGCAGAGCAGCATGCTTTTTGTTGTCTTGCTTATTTCTTTCTTAAAACCAACTGGTGAAGGTCATATGAGACCTGAATCATATGAGTTCAAGTCATGTACAATCTATTTATAAACCAACCAGCTTTTTGCAGTGAAAATATGCAGTTATCATCACTAACAGCAACCATGATCAATCTTAAATCCTATGTTGGTAATCGCAAACCAGATCAACTGATTACAGACAATTAACCTTAAGTAATGGTATAGAAAACTCTTTCAAAACCCATAGTTTCCAACCAATACCACTGATTTCCTGAACTAGAATAGAATTATTATTATGCTCCTCTAAAGTATGATAGCAAAGATCGGTTTTTAACAATGGATAAGCAATCAGTTTATTAAAGTTTATTTACACTCTCTAAGCAATTAGGGAGTAACTGAAATGGCAGACATCTTCTGCTTTTAGCATGAGAAATGATCAGATAACACGACAATGAAGCCTACATACTAGCATTCAAACAAAAAACAGTTTATAAGAGAAAAAGAATGCCAAATTAAAACAATCTATCAAAATTGTTCTCTAAGCTATGTCATCAACTGGTTAACAGACTTGTTTATTGAATTTCAGCATAGAGAACAGGCAAGCTACCCCGAACACAATTTTGTTTTCAAAATCCAATTTCATGGAAGAAGAACTAAAACAACTCTAGTCACAAGTATTAGCACGTAGAAGAGGGCGGAAAGCACCAAAATTTTGCCTCAAACATTGAATTAAAAGTGAAGTCATAAGCCACTACAAATCTGTAATGCTGATATCTACAGAGAGAATAAACCATAGAAGTTAATTGATAGACAAACCAGCCAAAATCCACCCGAAACATGTGATTGGAGCATTGATTTTGTGAAGACAGGAAAATCAGGCCCTAAACTAGATTCCAAGTTTTCTGCTTTCTGCAAAGCCTCTGCCCTGGCTTCATCCGAAGCATACACCCGGTTTGACAAATCCCTATGCTTAGATATCCTACATTTACCATAAACATCATTAACTATACTACAAAATCTTAAACGCTAACCAAAATCAAATACACAAAAAACCCACGAACCAGCATACCTTCTAGGTATCATTACTTTCTCCACAAGAACCTGCTAAGACAGAACAATGTAAGTTGTAGAATAAATGTAAAAAAGTTTTCTTTTTACAGACCAGTAAACAGAGGTAACAAAATCACCCACTTCTTTGTAAACAGGGGCGGGTCGATTAGCGACACGACTTGACCTCCTAACCACAACCAACTGTTTCTCGACTGTCCTAGGCTTCACCTGTTTTTTCTGCGGTATGAGGAATGAATAAACTTACAAAAGTAAGATTGAGATTAACTATAGAGTTAAATATTAGTGAAGAGACTGTAGAGAGATCAAACCGGAGAGGGTTTGAAGGACGGAGTACGAAGAGCTTGAGAGAGCTGGGGCAGATTGAGAGCTTCCATTCTTTTCTTGTTTTCCTCCATTCGTTTCCGGCGAAATTCCTCGTACGACGATTTCTGCTTGGCTACCACCATTTTTGTTGAGAACAAGTAACAGAGTTGCTTGCGAGTTGAATAAAGAAACGGCGTTTGGCGGAAGGAGACTGGCACGGTGACTAAAAACTACGTTGTCGACCGTTGGTTTCCCACTCATTTCGATTCTTTCCTTAAATGGGTTGGATACTTTCTGTTCCTCGACCGTACCGCCGGTTCAATTAGATTCAAAATCAAAATTTGAATGAATAGTTGTTTTGACAATGTTATCCTTTTCCCTCTCTCGTTTACTATATTTTTTATCCATTTTAACTAACTAATAGTATATCATTCATAATCATACTATGGCAGCTTGAGATAATCATCTGGCCACTGGCTTCACTTAATTAAACATACAAACTATCCCATTTCTTAGCATCCCGAGCGAGTGATAATTAAGGTTCATTTGGAGCATAAATACACAAAACAAACACTTCATTAAACTACTGAGAACTAATCATCAAAACCTCAAATGAAGTGAGCTTACAAGTATGATTACATTTGACCAATCTGGATTGCAAGGTAGTAGTACATTGGTGGTATTGGTTACTAATTAACAGAAAGAAGTGAACCAGTTTCTTCTTCTTGCGATCACCAACTAATTTATTTTATTCTCTAAAATAAAGTTTGTACAGAGCATGAAGCAACAACACATGGTTCTGGGTTCATCTCAGCATTCCAGCACATAGTCTTCTCAGATCAAGTTTAGCATCGGTTCTTATGGTTTCAGTATTTGATCACACCCAAGCTCTTCAACCACGGCAGCATTTCTTCTAGCCCATCTTTCAAGCTTCTAGGTCTGTAATCCAACTCCACTTTGGCCTTATCACAAGTATATGCCCATTGATGTCTTAAAACATGTACAGTCTGCTCAAAATAGAACATAGGAATCTTATGAAAGAAACCAAATTTTAAAAGATTCAAATGCAAGCTGATGGAAGGAAAAGTGTATTAAGACCAGAAACTTAAGAGTGAAACCCATAGAGCAGCGCATACCGGAGGACTGATGAGGGGAAGCTTTCCAGTAATTCGAGCAAAAAGAACTGAAACCCATCCATAAACTTCAATCAGTCCAAGAGGGATGTTGAATTTAGGCCTGGCAGTTCCGGTGATAATAGCAGCCATATCAAAAACATGCCTAAATGATGCATTTTCACCCGTAAGTAAATATCTTTCCCCTGGTCGACCTTTTTCCATTGCTGCAATGTGACCCTCTACGACATCATCAACATGACTGAAAGAAAATTTATCATTTCCACGGCCAATATAACCGGGTAATCTCCAATTAAACCGTTCAATTATCTGGAAAAACAATTCAATACTTTACAATTCTATGTATTTAACATCCTCATTGTAAGTAAAACTACAAAAATTGAAAGAATCCTTACTAATTGAGCAACAACATTGCCCGTAGTAAGCTTGCCGGGACCATAAATTACACCAGGATAAACAGGAACAATTGGTATCCCTTCAGCTATAGCTTGCAGAGCAATCTTATCAGCGGCCGCCTTTGATCTCTCGTACTCCGTGCAGAAGAACTTCTCTGGATGTATCTGTCAAACAGAATTTAGAAAATCAGAACCACTGTTCTTTTATAATCGAATTCCTTTACTAAATTAGAATCATCAACTCTTCTTCTTTTTTATTTTTCTTTTCTTTTAATTACTTGATTCTCATCAGCAATATATCCATCGGTACGACCAACAGCGAAGAACGACGACGTATATATGATCTTATTGATCGTCTTTGTCTCCTTAGCCGCTTGCAACAGATTCTTCAGACCATCAACGTTGACCTTAAATTAAATTTGACGACCAATTGTCAAGTCAGCGTACATGTAAATAGAAGAGTTATAGCTTTCAAGTGAGAAGCGAAATTCAATTTAAGCTTACGGAGAAGAATCGAGAGGAATCGGGAAGCCAGGGTTCGACGATAGCAGCGGTATGGAAGATGACGTCGCAGCCGAAGCAGGCATCTTGAAGGGATGGGTAGTCGGTGACGTCACCGTACGCGAGTTCCAGGGAGGTGCCATCAGTGGATGAAGGAAGGCAAGAGAGGTCGCTGGTGCGACGGACCAAGGCTCGGACGTGGTGGCCGCGGCTCACCAGAGCGTGGCACAGCCTTCCTCCCAAGTAACCCGATGCGCCAGTGACCAGTACCTTCATATTTTCTCGCTTCCTCTACCGTTGTCACGTTGCTTATTTTACGTTAGTTTACCTGTTACTGGAGTATTTATATATTCCAGCGGGCATTCTTAGAAGGTCAAAAGGCAGTTAAGGCAACATTCTCAAAATGGAAAATGCAATAAAATTGCAGGGGTACCGAAATTTTGAAATAAATGTGCCAACTTCCAAAATCCGAAGTGCCAGCCATGCTCCATTATTTGGTGGGATTTGGGATATCCATGAATCTGCATGCCATGTTGCCAACTATACGATATATACTCAATATTCATAAACAAATAAAGATCAATCTGGAAATGACTGTTTTCTCTTATATACTCACACCTCAATCTCAAGAATCACGAACAAATCTCTCCAAGGTCCAAGCCATTTTTGGGTGATAATATTCGTGCATTTGAACAAATCAAAATAGTATAAAACAAGTTCAGATACACAAACATCTGGTTCGCCTCCAGCACCTATTCTTTGCCAGGAGACAGGAGTTTATCCTAGCATAACTATCCATTCGAGACTATGGGCCTGCAAACGAACTTTTCATTGCTTGTGATCTAGATTCATGGCCCTGGCATATCAGCAGAGAGACAGTCACACGCTGCTGTTTTATTTCCATTATTGTGATGATGATTCTGACAAACTCCACATCTAGTTAGAACTTTTCTGGCAAAGTCGCTATACATTTCATGTTAGAACTTAGAACAGAGGTCATCAGCTCAAATCATGGCAGTATTCTTTATTGTCATTAAAAACAAAAAATTAAAAACTGTTTCTCGCCATCCCGCCAGATATTTTGCCCTTTTCTATTCCTTCACGAGTTTCATTCTGCTATGGGCCAGGTTGCAAAACATTCCTCCATTGAACTTTCAAAGCCTCTGCTAAAAGTAGTCAGCAAGATTGTTAAAGTCTGCATCGACGAATGCATTTGATTGGATTAAAATGGGAATTTCGCCGTGCTGAGGTATATGGGTGCCTACTTGAGAAGTCCGATGACTTTATATCCCAACCTTCAACGTTCTTCGGAACACAGACATCAAAAAGCATTTGACCAAGAACTCCATGGAGATTAATGGTTGGTGGGTGAGGCAAACGGATCAAACCTTCCTTATGTTCATCTTGCACAGACCCAAAATCTCTACCTTCATAGTACTCTACTGAACTAGGCAAGAGAAAATGATCACTTTGCACCAAAGGAATTCCCTGAAAGCTCTGGTTTGGATTTAAGGCCTTGTTGCTGATATTGGATATCGGTTCAGAGATTTCATCATGTGTCCCTGTTAATCCCCTTCGTTCACCCTCAAGTTGTTGAATTCTTTTGGAATATATGGCAGCTGCCTTACCAAGAAGCTCAGTCACAGCAGCCTTGTAATCAATTGGATAATGCCGATAATGACCTGTAAAGACCATTAATTTACACGAGTTGAACATATGTCAATGCTATTGGCTGAATAAGCTTTGAAAGGAGTCGCATTCAGATGAGAAAATAAAACCAGTGATGCAGACAGAAGAATTATACTACGTACGTATTATTGCATTAATTGTATATATGGTTCTTGGACTCCAACATAATTTCTATATCTAGATTACTTTTCAGTAACCAGGTCATCCATGTTATCTTTGCTACCACGAATTATGCAGTTATTTTCTTATAAAGGGAGCTTTGACCATTTAGAAATTGTTCTAGGCATTAGATATCTCTATAATTTGTGCATCCCCCATCCCTCTTTGATTTCTTTGTCCTTTCATTTTGTATTTCCTGTCAAGTTTTCTCTACCGCTGCATCAGCCAGATCTATCTGGACAATAAGTACAAAAACTTTTTCATACATTCACATAACATGAACCACACCATAACATGTATCTTTCAAATGTACATCAGAAACTTCATGAAGGCTTCTTGTGTAAGCATTATTGTGGAAAGTTCCTTCAGGAAGGCTTCTTGTGTAAGCACTATTGTAGAAAACATAGCAACTTGAGAACACCATCTGGATTTAGTGAAAGCAAAAATTATGCACCTAATAATGTTTACTTACACAGAAAAGAAGGTGGCTACAACATGCGATGCATTCTTGAGGATGAATGAATAATGAATAACTCCCAAGCCCCCCACTGTCTCATCCCTTTAGTTTCACTTTCAGAATGTTACTAGTGTACTAGCAAATCTGACTAACGCATTATATATCATATGACAATGTATATATAGGAGCAACTTCTTGTAAGTTTAGAAACAGACCTACGTGGGGAGACCCATTCCAGTTCACAAGTTTTATGTCACCCCCGAGTTGTTGTATCCGTTGAGCAAAATTGCAGATAATTTGAAAAGGAGCAAGATCATCAGTTTCAGAGCATAATATAAGATATGGGGCCCCCAAACTCTGCATAAGATTGGTAGTGAGTAAACTGTAAACAAGAAAGAGGGACAAAATAACTAGAATAACATAATTTGGTTGCACTTACAATCGAAGCATATAGAGTCTGCCAATACTCAGCACGGTGGGATTCAAACCTGCTGAGGAAGAGAGCATCAAGACCAGAAGCAATACGATTCGCTATCCATGATGCTATTCTAGGTGGATGAGACATTTTAAGAACTGTTGGGTGAACAACAAATTTGGCTCCCAAACCACTGGTAAAATCCACGGGGCTAGAATCAAAAATATGGCCAGAAAAGCATTCCTTCACTAATAGGAGGTCATCCTTCACCAGAAACAAAAGAAGATTGAGTGGACAAATAGAACATGAAATGTCTGTAATATTGTTGATAAACCATATTGATATTACTTGAGAAATATGCCAATGATTTCCGGTATTAATGTGGTAATTGTGTTATTAACAACAAACGTAAATGATTATCAATCTAGAAACAGGAAACAATGACATTGAATATACAAAAACAATATTGAAGCGCTTATCATCTTGACAGAGAGATAACATACTGGATTTACTTGTGATTCACAGTTTCCCTGAATCATCTGCAACAAAGCAATCATAAAACCATGTCATGACAGATTCAAATGGAAACAAGAACTTCACTGTATAAGCTAGATGAATTGGGCTACCAAACTTTTGACGGAGTTACCTGAAGAACCTTGTACATGCAGGCCTTAGGACCACCAGAAAAGGATGCAAAGACAACAGGACATGGTCTAATCTTTAGCTCCTACATAAAACAAAAAGAAAAAGAGAAAAACCCAGTCAATATACATGCATAGAATTTCACACAACACGATCAGCGAAGATTGACTAAATGGAGAAAGCTGAGAGCATTAATAGGAGCTCCACTTCTATGCCCCATTCTTGAATCTAAAATACTCGAGCAAAACCAGTCCAGAGATTGTGTTCAGAGGAAACAGTTTGAAGGGAATCTTTCCCTTTTGAATACGTTGATCCAGTTAATTGAATTACCTCAACAAGTTCCTTGAGAACATCAATTGCTAGAGCTGTCGCCTTCTCAGGGAAGAACCTGCACAATTTACAGATATCAAAATCAACTTCAAATTAAAATCACGAAGCAGATGCAAAATTGCACGTCCATGAGTCGATTTCAGCCCAAACGTATCATCAAAGGCTTCAAATAATATGCAGCAACTCTAACCAATGACCCTCAATTTCAGTAAATGGATTTGCATAATCCATTCCTGTATTCCATTTCAATTAAAAAAAAATGGAGAACAATTAAATAAGATATAAAATCATGATGGAAATTCAAGATTAACCATTAAAAAAAAAAAGAAGCCAAGGATTCTGATTTCCACAATCAAGAAAGAACCAACTAGAAATCAAGATAGAAATTTAAGATAAACCATTAAAAAAAAAAAGAAGTCAAGGATTCTAATTTAACAATCAAGAAAGAACCAACTAGAAATCAAGTAGTACAGCAAGTCAAAAGCATCAATCAACAACTACAAAGAAAAAAAAAAGAAGAACATACATGTTTAAGAATTCAGAGTGGCAAACAAGCGAATTCCAACCCAGAGAAGCGTAAAGCTGAACATAGTTCTTCAAGTGCTTCTCTTGACTCGACATCCAAGCAAACACCAGCACTATCCCTCCTTCCCTTCTTTTGACCCTTTCCTTTCGTCCCCAATAATATCTGCCTCCAAATCCCCACATTCTCTCTGCCTTACCTTTAGCGCTCGATTCTCTAACCAAACGACTTGAGCTTTTTCTTAGTTCCGTACACTTCCAGAGATGGTAGAAATTGCAGAGAATTCGATTCAATATACGGATCAAAATGAAATAAATTTTAATAAAATAATAATGCAAACGTAGTTTTCTCAGCTCTTTATAGGTAGTTCATTCATAGTTCAGACTTGTGAATAAGAAGGACGCCGAATTCCCTGCGATCATTTATATCATTCAGTTCCTGTAACCGCCTCAGCTTTCACAAGCCCAGCCGTCTTCAGACATTCAAGATGACAGATATGCCCCCCAACTTTCGTGGTCGTGTCGGTTAATGATTGGTTGAATGGACCATGCTGAAATTCCGAAGTCAAGTCTTGGTCACTTGCGGCGCACAAGTAGTGTGAAGCGGCCGCGCGTAGGAGAACGGCTTGCTTTTCTCAATGCCCTTAAAATTTCCTCTACTCTTTCGAAATTTTTTTTAAATAAAATCGACGAATTTTTTGTTTTAATTTTATGTATATATTGAAAATGGAAAATACTCCTAGTCCTAGTTGGGTTGAGGAAATGATCAACTGAGAGAGAAGTTGCATTATTTTGTTGTCGTTATCGTAGGAAGAAATCATGTAGTCCATCCAGTGGATGAGCAAAGCAAAGGAAAGGTGTGGCTTAAGAATTGACGTGACCAAAACATATACTATCTAACGACAATAATAATTCTACCTTCAAAAAAACTATAATAATAATTCTGTCATGTTTCTGGCTAAAAGAAAAAAATTATATGCATGTGTTGTGGGTGTGCGGTGTACTCTGTGTGTGTCCGTGAGCCACCCCAATAGTAGATTATCTTCGGATCTCACATCGACAGTATGTATGTGTATGTGTTAGATTATATAGGATTTCATATTTAACAAAATTACTGTGATTTTGTTAAATAATATGTCCTGTATTTAGCAAAAAAAAATATAATAATAATAATAATAATAATTCTTATTTACTTTTGGTTTTGAGGAAAGATATGGTGTCTTTAGTTGTGGTCCATTTCCTCACCTACCATTTTTGCACATTTTTACCTAATCTATTAAGGCTATGTTTGGCATGCCGTTTCGACATGACTAAGGCAGTATGAAATTCTACCCTTTCAATTATACTTACAATGGTTATTTTATATTTTCACCTCACCGTTGTTTTTGTCAAACATATATTTTCTCAACATTGGTTTTAATTTTACTACTACAATTACATCTCACAGGTACAATAACTAGTCTCATCATTTCAATCTCACTGTAACCAATCACATCGTTCTCCCACACATAATCTAAATCTTATATTGAAAACGGATTAATAATTTTCCGAATCATAGTCAAGCAATGGGAAAGGATTATTTTTTTTTGAGATAAAAGAAAGCCTTTATTAGAGAGAAACAGAGTTACAATCATAGTTCAAATGATGAAGGAGCCAAACAGGAACCTCCTCAACCCACACTGTGTAATAATCTATTCCTAGACCAAACTGTGCCAAAGAATGGGCAACAGTGTTACCATCTCTTTTGATATGAGAGAAATAACAGGAAGTGAACCAACGAGTGGAAAGTTTTGCCTCATGAATGTATGGACCAATAGGGGAGAGATCAGGGCCGTCCTCATTCAGTCTCTTAATAATACTCAAAGCATCACCTTCTATGATAATATCTTTGAAACCCATGTCTTTTGCCCACTCCATAGCTTTGACTACCGCAGCAGCTTCACATGCAAAAGAGTCAGAAATAAAGTTCAACCTACCTGCTAATGCTCATAATGCCTGCCTTGCTGTATCTCGGGCGATAACTCCATATCCACCTTTCTTGTTGTTGCAATTCCAAGCACCATCAAAATTGAGTTTTATTAGACCCACAGGTGGCGACTTCCAGTCAACATGGTTATCCAGTAGGGGAAGCTGTACTGCGGATTGGCAACGCCTGAATTCAGATAGAAAGGAGAAAATAAAGTCAGCTAACTCATTCGGCACACTCTTCCTTTCCTCAAACAACTCCTTATTTCTCGCTCCCCAAACTGCCCAAGCCGTGACAAGAGAGAGCTCAAACCAGCTAAACTCATCAGCTTGTTCCTCTCCATGAAACCGCTGATCAACTATCTTCCATACACTAGCAGCAAGATCACATTCTCTAATGGCATGTGTTAAAGTCTCTGTTTCCTTTCCGCATCTAAAATATGTTGGGTCAACCTCAAGCTATTTTGAAAAAAGATTGGCCATGACTGGAAGTATGTCATGAAACATACGCCAACCAAAAATCTTGATCTTCAGTGGTACCTTGGATTTCCAGATTTTGAGAAAAGAGCATCTTTCTCTTCCTCCAATTCATCTTGGGCAATAGCTGGAGCCTCATCAGAAGAGCATAAAACCCGATATCCGCTTTTAACGTTATAAAAACCTTTTTTATCAAAATGCCATACTCGGGTGTCAGCCAACCTCCATGAACTCAATGGAATTTGAAGTATAGCTTCGGCCTCTTCTGCTGAAAAGACAGACTGAATAAGCTCCTTATCCCATACACCATAATCTCCCTGAATCAAATCTGCAACCTTGACATCCGGATCCAGCTGCTCAATAGCCGATTTGGGCTGAAAATCATCCAGTGTCGGTACCCATTTATCAGTAAACACATTAATGTCCTCCCTATTTCCTACTCTCCAACGTATGCCTTTCTTCAACAGCTCTTGCGCACTCCAAATGCTTCTCCAAGTGAGGGACGGATTCCAACCTAGCTTGGCTTCCATAAAAGATGTCCTCGGAAAGTATCTGGCCTTCAATACTCTGTACATTAAGCTGGAATGACATTGAAGTAATCGCCAACCTTGTTTTGCTAGGAGAGCAATATTAAATTTTTCCATATCCCTTAATCCCATTCCCCCAAAATCCTTTGAGTTGCACAGCTTCTTCCAGCTTAGCCAGTAAATAGGTCGCCTTTCGCTATTTTGTTTCCACCAAAATCTACTAATCATACTATTTATGTCATTGCAAAAAGACTTTGGAAGTGCAAAGACGTTCATGGTATATGTAGGGATGGCTTGGAGTACTGACTTTATCATCACCTCGCGACCCCCTTGTGATAGCAACCTGAAGCGCCAACCATGTATTTTCTTTGCTATACGGTCCTTAATTTCTGCAAAGGCTTTTCTTCTATTGCATCCAACCATAGCTGGTAGCCCCAAATACTTTTCGACACTTTCTTGTTCCCTCACCTCAAAGATTGCTTTCACCTCATCTTTCCTTGCCACATGAGTATGTTTACTGAAAAAGATTGCAGATTTATCATAATTGATCTTCTGACCCGAGCATTCCTCGTATCTCGCTAACATGTTCCTCACCCTCCTGCTTTCCACCTCATTTGCTTTTCCAAACAAAAGGCTGTCATCGGCAAAGAAAGGGTGATTGACTCTGGGTCCGTTCCTGCTAGCATAAACCCCCTTCAATAAATTCTCCTGCTGACCGTTGGTAAGTAAAGCTGAAAGCCCCTCTGTGCACATTAGGAACAAATAAGGAGACAAAGGATCTCCTTGTCTTAAACCTCTTGTAGGTGCAAAATCATTAGTAACTTTTCCATTAACCACAAGAGAAAAAGAAACAGATTTAACACAAGACATAATAAGATCTACCCAACGAGTGGCAAACCCCAACTTAAGCATCATGCCCTCTAGAAAACTCCATTCCACCCGATCATAGGCTTTGCTCATGTCCAATTTAATAGCAAAATGGCCATGTCTACTACCCTTCCTATGTTTCAAAGAATGTAGCAATTCATAGGCCACTAAAATGTTATCTGTGATAAGTCTTCCTGGGACAAAAGCACTATGTGTTTCACTAATACAATTAGGAAGAATGTGCTTAAGCCTATTAACAAGAACCTTAGAAATGATCTTATAGATAACATTACAAAGGCTAATAGGCCTAAAATGAGTCATGTTTTTGGGATGATGAACTTTGGGGATAAGAACAATATAGGTATGGTTTATTTTATGTAAGTCTAAAGAACCATGAAAAAAATCTAAGCAAAAATTAACAATATCTTCACCTAAAATATGCCAATATTTTTTGAAAAAGAGAGCAGGTGTCACGCCCCGACCCGCCCGGGTCGGCCACGTGGCAACCGCCGCGCTGCCTCGAAGTACGTGCCGGCCGGTCACGCACCAGAAGCACCGCAAGGCATAGAAATGGATATCATCGCTGCAAAACAACTGAAACTTTAATTAAAATCTTTTAATAAACTATTAAACTTAAAGTAGTAGCAGTGAATTAATTTAAAGGAATACCTATGCAGCGGAAACTACTAAGCCTAAGCCACCGACGCCATCTAGTGAGCCTCCTTTCTAAAGCTGACTCCGTACGCGAAGCTGCATCCATCCACAATGGAATACAGGTGAGTGGCAGAGATTCAATGGGTCTCCATCAGGGTTAGGGAAAATAGGGGTAATCCAAAATATAACAATAAAATAAATTAAATTAAATTAAAACTTTGTTTTCAACACTTCCCGTATCAAATCCTCCGGGAGTGAATAAAGTGAAATCTTTGTTTTCAAAACCTCTTTCGAAATTCTCCTCAAGGAGTATTAAATTTTAAAACCTTTAAAATAATATATAAACTCATGGGCTGGCACCTAATACACTGAAGGCACGACTGGCCGGTCGTATGCCTTACTGCACCGAGGGCTATTTCTTTTCTCTTCATATTCATTTTCTCTTTATCTCATACACTAGCCCGTTCCCTCGGTGGTGCCTCACTGTGGTGGAACACAGTGAACTGGAGCTCTGGCGAGTTTCCCTACGCGCCTCTCCCAACCAGGCTCGACTCACCGTGCCCCTCGATAGGCGGTCCACGGCTGAGTATCATGCATGCTCTCAAACTCGGTCCACGCTCCCGCAAATTGGAGCACCGAGGAATCCCACTCAATCACTCATCTTCCAGGGGCATCGCACCCCGATAATCATAATAATAATAATAATAAAATTCTTTATATAATTATTAAAACATGTAAACACACACAAGCTTTTGTATTTTTAAAATCATCCCACCCCCATAAGTGGGCGTATCACAAAATAAAAGTGTGTGTCGTGGATTACCCTTATCCCAAAACCGTTGTAAAACCTTTTTAAAACAATTTATATTTTTAAAACATTTTTCCCTAGTGGCTAAGCACTGAAAACTAAGCCACTCACAGTAGTGGGAGAATCGTATACTCCCAAGCGCTCCATGTAGCTTTAACCTCCGGTGCATCGCCGCATTCGATTATCCGGAGCCCTAATACATGGAAATATACATTAGCATTCATAATTACAATTTATGAATGCACCTATGAGGCTCTAATATGACCTATGACTGGGTTTGGATGTGATTCGGGGCTTAGAAAAGTGTCCAGGAGGTTCCGGGGTAAAAATTGGACACTTGGTGAAAAATTATGAAAATACCCCTGGGGGTCCATGGGCCACTCGGGCCAGGCCCGACACTTAGAAAAGTGTCCGGGAGGTTTCGGGGCTAAAATCGGACTCTCGGTGAAAAATTACCAAAATGCCCCCCCGGGGCCCGTGGGCCCCACACCCGGACTAGGCTGGGCCCCACACGGGTTGGGCCAAATTCTACTCGAAATCGGGCTCAAAAAGCCCACCTATGAGATATTTATACATTATAATGATATAATATATAAATATCTAAGATATAATAATATTATATATAAATATCTAAATATATTAATATAATATATAAATATCTTTTAATATAATAATAATATATTGAAAATATCTAAACAGGGACTCGATCGGCCAGTTCTTCGGCCGGTCTCTTCCCCAGTTTTCGCACTCGTTTCTCCTCCTTTCGACGTACAAACTTAGAGAGGCGATCCTCATGGCATCCACAACGGATATGCCGAGGCAGAAACGAGAAACACCGGTCCAATTTTCCCGTAGACCGAGATTTAGCCCGAATTGACTAAATCTCCGATTTACTCACACCCGGTGCACAAAAATGCGTAAAAACGGAATGGGACGTAGAATAAGGTGAATACTATAACCCACTAAAAACTCACCTTATTCCACCGGCCCAAAATCCACTTATTTGAGTTTAAAGATCTAATCCGGTCAAAAGCTGAAAACTTGGATCTAGGCTAAACCGATGCATGGAAATGCGTGCAAACTTAACAAAACGTAGATCGAGGAGTTAAGAATAACTCACCAAGATCTCGCCTCGAACTGGCGGTCGGTTTGTCCGGATCTGCCAATTTTCCAAAATGCCTCCGTTTTGGCTCCAGAGAGAAAAAGAAGAAAAAGAAAGAAAAAGAAAAGAAAAATGAAAGGAAAACCGTCGGCCCTCCCCTATTTATAGGGGAGCCCGACACCGGGTCCACTCGGGCCCCGGGTCAAACTTTTTCCCCTTTTTCAACTTTCTTCCATTTTTACCCGTTGGCTAAATCCTTTGATTTCTTGTGCCAATGGGGCCCATAATGAATTTCTAGGGACTTATTTGGAGGTCTTTTTGGCATTTACTAATTTCCATGCACGGTTAATTACTTTATCTTCAAACTCCGTCTTATCCTAATTTTAACTTCTCTTCTGACTTGACACAGCCGGACCAACCCATTGTTTAATTAATACGTCGTCTTGTACTATTTCATTCGTACAGAAAAGTCGTGCTAGGTCCGGGTGTGTCAGCAGGCATACCATCTGGACCGAGTGCTTTTGTGGGATGCATCTGTTTCAAGGCTAGGACTATCTCCTCCGCTTTGAGATCTGATAAGAGGAGTGCATTCGTCTCAACATAGATTCGGGGTTGCACCTTTTCAAGTATATCATTGAAATCTATTGGGCCATTTGTAGCAAAGAGATTCCTAAAATAAGAAGTTGCAATTTCCTGGATATCAATTGGGTCCTCATACCACTTGCCATCTTCCCCTGTTAACCCCTCTATCTGATTTCTTTTTTGTCGTTGTGTTGCTTGAGCATGAAAAAATGCAGTGTTTCTGTCACCTTCTCTCAGCCAATTAACCCGTGACCTCTGCATCCAAAAGGTTTCCTCTTCTTCTAGCAACCTATTCAGCTCCTCTTTTTTCTCTTTAAACTCCGAAAGTCTATCATTGTCAACCACTTGAATTGTGTCCTTCTGCATCTCCTCGGTTAATGCATTGATTCTCTTTCTCAACTCTCTAAACCGTGGACCAAGAAAACAGTCTAATTTGTCACGAACAAGGTCCACCTTATCAAGCAAATCACTACTTACTGTCGTACACCACCCTTCTCTGATGATCTGTTCACACTCAGGTTCTTTGCACCAGTTAATCTCGAAAAAACGTTGTTTTTTTCCTGTCCGGGCCCTTCTAAAGTCTGCACTTTCAGTTTTCAAAATAATGGGCAAATGATCTGAAACCGGAGCTGTTACGTGATGAACTGATGCATTTGGGAAAACCAAACTCCATTCTCTGGTAGCCACAGCCCTATCCAGCCTCTCTTCCACTCTATTTTCGATCGAGTTACCTCGACTCCAAGTAAAAGCACACCCATTGAAACCCAAATCCACTAAATGATTGTCTTCAAGTGCTAACCGAAACTCACGCATTTGATATTCTGACCTTAACCGTCCACCACGCTTCTCATCGCTCCAAAGAATTTCATTGAAATCCCCAAAGCACAGCCACTGTTTCACTGCATGTGAAGCAAGCTGTCTTAATAGACTCCAAGAGCGAGTCCTTAACCGAGTGTCTGCCTCACCATAGAAACAGGTGATTCTCCATTGCTCCCGATCATTCGTATTGTTTACAAGCATATCAATGTGATTAGTTGAGAAAGAAACCAACTCCAATTTAAACGAATCATCCCAAAGCATTGCCAACCCCCCAATTTTACCAACAGAACTAACAGCAAAACAAGAAGAAAAATTGCAAACTCTCCTAATATTGTCTAATTTAAAATCGGGTAACTTAGTTTCACTGAGAAAAAGGATATTTGGCGATTCCTTGCGGACTAGCTCCTTAAGAGCTCTCACTGCCCGTGGGTTCCCAAGCCCACGGTAGTTCCAGCTTATAGCTATCATGGCTCTCGGCGGGGCTGGTATCCAGCCTCCACCATCTCATAGCTATCAACCAGTTTGTCCCCACTTAGTTTACACTTTTTTGCTGCCCCATCAACTTGCATATCTTCATTGGGATTGGCTATCTCGGTCACTCTTTTTCCCAGCAGAATTGGAGTTTGTATGGGCTTTCCAGTGTTCTTTTCTTTCCATTTCCATGTTGTTTTCTTCTTGTCCTGAGAAACCACCCTTGGCCCTTCTATCTCTACATGTTCGTCTTTACCTTCATGCTCACCATCTGCTTTCCCAGAGACATTACAAACTCGATCGACCTCACTTGTGCACCCCTTAAAGCCAACTTCATTTCGGTCTGTCCTTTGTACGCCATGCAAGCCATGCAGTCTATCATTGGCCTTCTTAGCAAGAGATTCAGCACTAATAGACACAGCTTTTTTGGGCCCCATCCCATCCAAAGTTACTTGGCCCAATTCCCTAGCAATAGTTGAACTGTTCTCCTTTGAACTCATATCTGCACCTCCTATAATATTAGCCGAAATATCAGCTGCACCATATCCCATAGAAAGCGCTGACTTAACAGTTGTAGATAGACCAAGATTCTCATTATCACTAACCCTGAGATCTTCAACAAACTTCCTGTTTTCTCGGGGTAAATCACTGGTAGTAAAATCTCCATAATTCTCGGATGCCCTAACCCCTCCAAGTACGTCGTTTTTACTCGCCGCCGCCCCAACATTGCCCGGTGTACGTTGGCCCTTGACAAGAGTAACATCATCATCGATAATTAGATGTCTCCGTAACTTGCAATCAGGAGATGCCGCTGTTGAAGACGCTGCAACTTTTCTTGTAAAAGATGACTCAGATGAATGTATTCCAGAAGCTCCCATTTGCCTTGATTTCCATCTAAGCGGAGAAGCACGTAACCAATCCCCGTATTGTTGCACTCAATCATCATTGCTATCGTCCGCCCGACGTTCATCACAATCGATCTCACAATGACCCAACAGACCACAAATGAAACAAAACGTAGGCAATCTCTCATAAGCCAGCCTTCCTCGTGTTTCTCCTCCCTGAACTCCTATCTTAATTGCCCTACGCAGTGGTTTTGAGACATCAAACTCAACTCTTATTCTTAGAAATCGTGACCACCCATCATCATCAAGAGTTGTATCTACTTCCTTCAGAATACCAATCTTATTACCTATTTTTTCAGCCATATCCTTTGTCCGTTGCCCCAATGGCAGATCATAAATTCTGACCCAGAACAAGACTTTTGCAAAAACATATTCTTCTGGGCGTAAATTACCATTATAATTGGTAAATAACAAAAGATGCTTGTCAAAGGACCATGGAGATCCATCCATGACTCTATGTTTATCACCTTCTGATGCAAATTTAAACAGAAATAGATTCTCCTCCAATGCTATGATATTCACCTCTCTCGCCAGTTTCCAAATCATTTTAAGCGTGGACATCATCGCTTGTTTGTTGAAAGGTCTGGTTGTGAGAAGTTTTCCGATTAGCCAAAACTTTCCATCTGCAATGGAGTCTTCACCCTGATCAACATCAGCTACAATACAATCCTCCTCGTCCTCAGTGAGTTTCAGATGCCGCCACATTCCTTCTAACTCATCCGCCATACTGTACCCCTTAGACTACTCTAAAGCCAAATACAGACCCAACTAAAATCCAGTACTCAGAAACTCAATACTAAAATAGCCCTTTAGATCACAAAGAGTAACCTAAAAAGGAGAAAACCCTTGCCTCTGCAAGACTCTGCACTCCTCTCACAAAACCCTAGGTTTTGGAGAGACTAAGAGAGTCGAGTTTTGACGTATTCCAATTCCAAGTCTTAAAATCCTAGCTACATGGGCGTTTTTTAAAACTGCCCAGCAATGGGAAAGGATTATAATTCTTAAACAAGACATTAACTTATTCTTGTGATAAATTGGAACATTAATTTTTTTAATGATTAATATTAAGAGTGTAACTAGAAGCTATTTCCGTGTTAACGCCGCATGTCTATGTGAAGTAATATTTGTATACAAATATTTTTTAAAAAAGTTAAGAAGATATTTGTAAATAAATATTAATATATGAAAAAAGTTTTTTTTTCTTACCGTTGCAAACTTTTACTTTATAAATTTGTTAACTCTTTGTAGGAAAATATGTTGAGCTTCTATGTTTTATCAGTAAATATAATTTGCTTGTCACTTGTACAAGTTCCATTGGCATAATCCATTTATAAGAAAATTTAAGTTATCATCTCAAAGTTAATAATAAAAAAATACAAATTTTTATCACAATTCATTTAGATTATTGATAATACTAAAAAAAATATCTTGAAATCAATGTATACATTCATTAGAATAAAAATTAGATTAATCCTGTTAATAATTATATTAATTTTTTTAAGAAGAAAAAAGCATTTTTCAAGGAAATTGAAAGAAATTGAAGAGTGAATAGTCAAAAACATAAAATAAACTTGAAAAAGTTTCTCCTTTAAGAATTGACGTATTTCATATTATAAGTCATAACCCAATATAATCATTGGATTGTTATAAACAGCTTGTAGATATTGTCCGTTTTGGTACTTCAGGACCTCATGGATTTAAAATGCGTCCACAAGTAAAGGCTTCAAGCCCTACTTATAATCACGTACATAATCCCGTGTGAGGGCGATGTGGGAACTTCAGGTTCACAACACACCCTCCCATCGCGAGCATCGTGCTGATAACGTGTTATAAACAGCTTGTGGATATTGTCCGCTTTGATACTTCAGGACCTCACGGATTTAAAACGCGTCCACAAGTAAATGCTTCAGACCCTATTTATAAGTACGCACACAATCCCGTGTGCGAGCGATGTGGGAACTTTAGGTTCACAACATGGATATCAATATATAAAATAGCTAGATGGTATTTATTAAGATAATTAAACATAAAATTGACTATAACTAAAAGTTTGAATTAATTTGCATAAATGGCTAATTGCAGCTGTGGACCGGAATACAAAAAGACTATCCCCCATTGGCTTACTTTTCTATCCGATAACGACGTGGTATGACTCACATTTAGTTTCATTGCACGTTTTCCTTTCCTTCGTCTTGGGACTATCTTTAGCCGTCGACACTTGCAAGCTAGGCCCATATTAATCTATAATAATGTATTTGGCAAATGAACTTTTGGTGATTTTGTATATTGAGCTTGGCTCAATAATATTTGACCAAAATGAATACCACTACTATTCATCGGCTATTCATATCTTAAACAATCATAATTATCAATTAACATCGGCTATTCATATCTTAAACTTTGTATGATTTAAGATGATCCTTGTTTGTCAACCGATATGATACATTCACCAAGGCGGGCAACCTTTGTGGGAGAGAGAGCATTTTGTAGATGATGTATGTTCTTTGGCCAGATATGTTTGATCATTGTTGTTCACACAATATCACATTATATGCTAAACTAATAGATTGTAAGATTTGGACTTAATATCTCATGTTTTAAGGAAATATACGTTCACCAGTTTAGCTAAATGCTCTAAAACACTTGTGATTTTTTTTATTAATGATAATGAGAATAAATCTCTCATTTAAATTAGGGGTTGTTTGATAAATTGTTAAAATTTTTTAAACCGTTGAAAATAAAAATTTTCAACACTTTTAGATTTTCAACATGTTTAATAACTTTTACCAGCCGTTACTTTAAAAGATTTTTTTCAATAAAAAAATATTGAATTTAAAAAGTAGATGGAGACCTACTTAACATTGAATGGTGAAAAAATTAATGGTTTTAATTTAAAAAATTTTCCTTTTATACTAAATTACATTTATTTTAGACATTAATGAGTTTTAAAAATCTTCAAAATTTATGGTTTTCAAAAAATATATTTATATTCAATATTTATTTATCAAACTATTTTTATATACAAATTAAGTACTTAATTTTTCAATATTTATTTTTTTCAGTTTATCAAACAGCCCCTTAATGTAATTGGCTTTCAAATCTTTTGGTTTTGATTGAATAATCAAATTTGGATAAGTTGGAACTTTGAAATCTTTCTTTCTTGAACATGTTTGAGAGAGTACATAACTATTTTTAGTAAAATTTTTTAAGGGCCGTTTGGTTAGGGGTACATACTAATATTTTGTGTATATGATTTATCCAATTATTTTTTTTATAAGGCGTAAGTATATAGTACCTAGTTCTTCCTTATTTAAACCAAGCATATTTAATTTGATGAAATAAATAAATAATTTTTGTTAAATTTTATAATAAAAAATTTGTTTTGTTAGTCATATATAATTGTTAAAATAAAAAGACTTGAAAAATGTAATACATATACACAACAAAAAAATAAACTATAGGTCTTTAAGTGAGGATGTAATAGTAAAATATAACCCTAAACTAAACAGATTAATCTAATATTAATATATATTAAATCAAACATAATTTGAAAATTTTTTAGATTATGTGCATTGGATTATCTTTTATGAAACTAATCATATAACCTAAATAAAATCAAATTATCCGAACCAAACGCTTGAAATTTTACTACAAGTAATGTCGTTGGAAACTTTTTCTAGGCCGGAAAGGAGATGGAAAAATTTAACACGTGACGTAACTGAAGTGATCATCAAAAGACAAGAGGCAGAAGCCAGAAAGTGTAATTAGCGTTGTCTCCTCCAATGCACCGTGTTTGGTGCAGCCTGAGGACACCGAGCTCGTAAAATTTGCAGCTTCACAGTTCCCATCATATGCGGATTCAGATTTCCAAAAAGAACTTGTTTTTTCTTGGAGAGCCTTAAAAAAGTGCATTTCCTTTTCCTCTGGAACGAAATGTAAAAACAATTCCTTTGCGTAAATTATAAAACAAGGCGTAGACTCTTGCTTTTGACCATGCGCCGTACGCACATTCGTGGCCTTAAGTGAACCAGAGAATTTAATTTTGTCAATCAATAATGTCATGACTTTTGGATGTTGTTAGCACCTCCCGTTTTGTCGTCGTATTTCTTTTTTCATGTTAGGGAAAAGGGTTTTCTCTTGATCAATTTCATACTATCTTATTAGGAATCAATTATCAAATATACGCTGACAGAAGAAAGTCCTAGCCAAGAAATTGCATGTCCACAATATTTTGCCTGAAAAAAACCTTTGAAAATTTTATGTTTTTTTATTGATGGTATTATTCGAAAAATACCAAATGCGGCTATGAAAACTAGGCGTGAAGACATGAAAGAGTTAGACTCCCTTTGTTAACTCCGGACGATTTCCTATGATAAGAAAAAAGCAGTCCTTACTGCATGATCAGCCACCGCAGCTTAAGCGGTTAGCCACTGCCCCCCTCCCTATCTAGTGAAAAAAAGCTGCGACTGATTGTCTAAGTAGGACAACCTCACAGTAGCTCTAACAGTAGTTTGGTAACACTTCTCCGATGGAAAGTTGAAAAAGGCGATTTTTCGCACCACACCGAGCTAGCAAAAGAACCCTTAAACTGGTTGTCTTGTTTGTTCAATGATTAGGATGGTATTTTTTGAAATCTAACTAATACATATTTTTTTTATTTAACTTTTATGCATTGACAGTGAAATTTTTTAACTCCACAAATGATGCTGAAAGATTAACAAATGCTCTTATAATTTTTTAAACTAATTAATTAATATTAAAAATATACTCTACATGGTACATGTCAAACCTCTAATCCTATTCGTGGAGTTTAAAAATTCCATTATTAGTGGATGAGATAATTTTTTTATTTTTTTTACTTTTGACTTTCGAATTTTATGAATGATGAAATAGATTTAGTAGAATTTTTTTCTGTTTTAGATTAGTTTGATTCTAATATAAATAGTGGATATCAAGAAAATTATAAAAAAATTTGACAAAAATTAAAAATTAAGTTTTAAAACATTTGGAATTTAAAATAAAAATTCATAGCTTTATGCAAAATTTTGAAAAAAAAAAATTACAGTTCTAGTTTCGTCACGGACTCACAGTGCCCAACATGCTAATCAGCAGTATTTCAGTGATTTTATCAACCTGCTGAAAGTTCGACACAAGCCTTCCAAAATGAAGAGAGCGCTGCCGCTACCCCTAAGTGCACGTTAGCGTAAAGTCGGCAACATAATGTAAAAAACACTTCTCAAAATTCACTCTTAAATTTTAATCAAAGCTAACCGTTAATCACCAACACAGCCACCCCAAGCCTGACGTCCAACCAACAAACATCAAATCATCAATTAAGTTACTAATTACTACTACTACCAATCGTATAATCATTCCCCTAATCCCCACTTAAAATAATTAATCACCGCACCCCGAGTTTTAGCTGATATAAGCTTCCCTGCATTAACTGGGCGCATTCTAGTACAAATCAAGCCCAAAACACACGCAAAAGAGAGAGAGAGAGAGAGAGCAGTTCAGTGTATGTGTGCCTCCATTTCTCTGTGGGGCGGAAAGCAAAAGGTTTAGAAAGGGAAGGAAGAAAGGAAGTTTGGTTGGTTGGAGCGATCTGGTGAAAATCCCATTTGATCGATCTGGTTGGAGGGTGTGGAAAGGCAAAAAGGTAAAAAGAAGGGCAGGGATATGGTGGGATGACGGAGTGGAGGAAGGAGGATAAAGGGAGACGGACATGGCCAGAGAAGGCAGAGCCAAATGGGGTGGTTTCGGTTCGGGTTCGGGTCAGTGCTCGTATAAGAAAATTACACTGATTGTTTGCTCTGTTAACATTGTTATTGCTCTCTATGTTCTTCGTTTCCTCTATGCTTCTCTCTACATTTATTCCAATAAAGATAATGGTGAGTTTCTATCAGCTTTGTCTACTCTTTTTCTTTTCTGTTTTTATATTCTCAGAGTTTTGATTCTGGGTTTGTTTTTGTTTGTTTAGTTGTAAATTATACACCAGATCAGATTAGGAAAATGGAAGAATCAATAAAGATTCGAAGAGCCAGTGAACCTATAGAGCTTGTTAAATTGGTATGCTAAATTGCTAATTGCCCATTTTCCTTAGTTTTTGGTTCGCTCACTTTGCTGGTGATAATGCTTTTCGTTGGGGGGATATTTTGATGTTTCTGTATGAAGGTAAAGCAATTAAAGCATGACTTTTCAAATCAAGAATCAGTGGTTGAACTGCCACAGCCTGTTAAGCACAAGATAACAGATGAGATCCTGCTGAGATTAAGAAGTCTGAGACCAAATGCGAATGCGAGCGAGCAGCAAGGTTGGTTTCTGCGTTACTTTCCTTTTGGTTTTTGACTATTTTGTTCTTTACTGTTAACAGGATGTTTTAGTTCTGTCTAGTCTTATTTAGTAAGTAGTGTTTTCTTATAGTATGGTTGTTCATAGACTGAGCATTTATGATGCATATGGAAATAGGACTCTTGAGTTGTAAGTTTATTTGGAGCTGGTTGCAACAAGGATTGCAGGTTAATTACGAATCTGTTAGTGAATAAAGCAGTCTTAGGTTGATCCCCTGTCCAACCAGTGCCGCCTATACTCATGGCTGGTAGCCGGCTTAAAACAGGGAGGAAGCTTATTTAGGCGGCTTTCAGCTGTTATAAGTAAACAGGATTGAATAATATTCTTCGAAAACTCTCTATCTGTTTTGAATTCCTAAAAAAGCCCCTAATTCTTGAAGCAAACCCATTTCAGCTATTAGGTAAGAGTTATTGTACAAGTATTTGCTGTGTATTATAGTCCTAAAGAACAGTCAACACTATACTATTGTAGGTCTTACGTTTAAGGACAACTTATCAGCTGGATTTTTCTTGGTATTTTTTTCGTTATAAGTTGATACCTGTTTGGTTGATACTATTATGGGTTGACAGAAGTTGTTGAATCCTGGCGCAAGGAGAAACTAAAAGAAGCCAAGATGCTTGCCCTTGGAGGAGAGGGGTTGAACTCAACTCTTTCGCAACAGGAAGCAGGTAAGTTACAATCTCAAATGTGGTATATTGCGGTACTTAGTTGAGATGTAAATCTTAGAGGTTTTCTACTTGTGTCAGAATATCAGTGCTAACCAGTCTGACTAACTATGTTGTAGGGATGTTAGTAAAAACCTTGGAGTCCGGTTGGGCTGTTTTGTCAGAAGACATTGGCCTTTGGATACCAACCGAGGTTAAGAATCAAGAGCATGATGATAAGCCTGAGGGTGTGGAAGAAACTGGTAATTATTTAATTTCTCCTTTGGATAAAGCTCTCTCTCCGATTCATTAAGACAATATAACAGGGTTTGATAGTTTGGGGAAGAGAAATTTGAACTTGGAGTGCCTCTTCTTGAAAGGAGAGGTCTGGCTTTTGTACCAAAAGAAAACAATTGAGATAGAGAGGGGTTTGGCTACCAGTTAAGCTATGCCTTGGACACAAAAGTGAATTCTTTTATACTATGGATTTAACCTGATATATCTGTATTTGTTGTGCACCTAGCCTCATTTCATTCACTTTGAAGTTGAAAAATGTGGGGAGAAATATTTGTCACTAGCTAAGGTATAATTATTTTGAACAGATGATGTGGATCAAATTTTAGCTGGGAGGCCTCTTCCGCCAGAATGCCATGCAGAACTTCACACAGATTATGATGGTGCTGCTGTTAGATGGGGTCTTACCCACCACAAAGAAAGTGCAGCTGATTGCTGCCAAGCTTGCTTAGATCAGGCAAAACATGCAAAGGCTGGTGAAAAGAAATGCAACATATGGGTTTATTGTCCATCTGAGGGTGGTTGCTTTTCCCCAGATATATATGAACACAAACACATGGAGTGCTGGCTGAAAGCTGTAAGTGTCCTTTGCATCCATTAAGTTAGCATTTCATTGTAATTTTGCACCCACCAGAGGTTTTTGGCAACTTCAAGCTAACCTAATAACTTTACCAAAAAAATGCAGTCAGAGAAGCCCAGGCTGAACTTCAAGGACAGATATTCAGAAGCATATAGAAACAGCCACCCGGATGCACCTGTGACTGTTCCTTGGGTATCTGGTGTTGTTAGTGTATGACTGAATTTTGATCAACAAGACAGGATAGGCAGACAATTCAATATCTAGCTGACCCTACCTCGACTGAAATCTTTATAATGCCCCATTTACATCTGATGAACTTTTGACCATTTCCTTGTTACTATAACATATTTTCTCTAAGGTTTAGGAATCTGGAACCCCGGGGGTAAATGGGAAACTTTTGACAACTCAATTTTTGTACCATGAAAGGTATCTTGGGGGGATCTTAGCACTGATGAGTTTAAGATGTGATGAAAGTCAAGTGCTGAGGTGAGGTAATTAGTTACATTGTGAAAATGGATCTGACTACTATAATGTAAGGGGAAGTTGGATATGGATTCTTCTTTGTTTTGTCCTAATTTAGCTTCATGTTAGCCTCCATAATAATTCCATTTCGTAATTATTATACACGAATAATCAATCTGGGGAAGAATTATGGATCTTCTAGAAAATAAAAAAAAAAAAGGGGAAAAGAAACTCTCCAAGCATGATTAAGGAAAGAACAAAAGAGAAGAATATTTCATCCCTATAATCATATTGATCCGGAGAAAATATATTGGATTCAACTATATAAACAATTCTTCAATTTGGAGAGAATCATTTACGTTTAATGTTACATGTTTTTATGTTTATTGTTATTTAGTGTTACCTCTTTTACCGTTATTCTTACTTGTTTTAATCTCACATGCTTTATGTTTTAGAGGAGGGATTCACTTACATACAGTGTAAAACTTTTAGTTTTACATCCTTTTTATAACTCGTCACACGATTAATATTTTAACGATCCGACCGTTGGATTTAAAGATATATTCGAATCTATCATGCACGTAAAATTTTAAGTCAATCCGATGCTTTTATGATATCAATCTAGACTCTAACATTTTTAGATATTTTTAATATATATTTAACGGTGAGAAATTCTATCGCTTCAAAACATATGCTAGACATTTTAAATTAACTCAAAATTTTGCATGCACGATGTATGCGAATAGAACATGAAATTCGATGGTCGGATTAATTAAATATTAATTGTACGTTAAGTTACGAAAGGGTGTAAAACTCTTAATCTTACACCCGGTGTCAAATGATCCCTCCTCGAGGAGGGATTCACTTACACCCAGTGTAAAACTTTTAGTTTTACACCCTTTTTATAACTCGTCACACGATTAATATTTTAACGATCCGACCGTTGGATTTAAAGATATATTCGAATCTATCATGCACGTAAAATTTCAAGTCAATCCGATACTTTTATGATATCAATCTAGACTCTAACATTTTTAGATATTTTTAATATATATTTAACGGTGAGAAATTCTATCGCTTCAAAACATTATGTATTTTATGTTATATATTATGTATTTTACGTTTAGTGTTACCTCTTTTATGTTCATTGTTAGTATTTGTTCTAATCTTACATGCTTTATGTAATTATTATGTTTGATGTGATAGGTTTTACGTTTATTGTTACCTATTTTAGGTTTCATGTTATCTATTTTTCACGCTTATTATTACTTGGCTCTATCTTACTTGGTTAACGTTTAATGTTAAACATTTTACGTTTGGCGTTACCTCTTCTACGTTTATTGGCGCTTGTTTGTAATCTTACATACATTTAAAGTAGTTATAAAATCTGACTTTAGAAAGTTTAAAATGAAAATTTTGATGCTTTTTAAATATTTTGTTGAATTGAATGATTTTAGAATTTTTTTTTGATAATTAATATCTTTAGATAAATACTCAAAGAGATAACAAATAAAAAAATTATGATAATATCTTAAAAGACTTTTATTTTTCCTAAAAATATTTTAATGACAATTTATTTTTTTTCTCTCAATGTCATACTTTATTTTTATATCATCTAATTTTTGTATAAGAATTATAAAATTTGATGATAATTATTTAGTCACTTTTTTCGGTTGATTTATTTAAAATTTTATAGTTAAATTGTAACGATCCCGACAAGGAACGATGGCTTAAACCTAGTATATATAAAAATATATTTACGATTAGAATTCGGATTGATAAGTTAATTCTGAGATGTAAAGCTATTAATAGGGAAAAACAAAAAATATTAGGAATAATCTTATCTACAGGGTCAAAATGACTATCAGCTATTGGGCCTTTTTGGGTTTTGAAGAAAATGAACATTGGATCCTTCATGAACCTCTGCCGCACTCATCTATAGCTCAAAGCAAAATTCAAATGGGCTCAGCCACATAAGTCCATAACTTTTGAACTCTCCGGCCGACCCCAAACTTGTGCGAAGCAAAAGAATAAAACGAAACGACGACGTGCCCGGAGTTCTCTCTGAAATCTGAATTCCCTTGGCCTTGACCTCCGCCCTGCGCGCCGGCGCCATAGAGGTGAGCAAGAGCTCTCTTCATCCACTCATTGTGTAAGCTTGGATTTCATCGGACACGGACAACTCTTTATCGTTATTCACTGATTTTGGTATGATTTCTTCTTCTCTTTATTTGATATCCGTAATATTTTTTGGTCAGTTTACTTGTTAGTTCCGTTGTAATCGTTTAGTTGATATTTATTTTCTTTTTTCCTAGTTCCTCTTTATTCTTTAATTTATTTCAATTTAATAATTAATTTTTTTTGTTTTAAGCTCTTGATATCTGGCTGTTGTTTCATCAATCATGCTCAATTTTATGCGAAAATTTTCTGTTTTTTAGGGTTACCTCTCCTTGATTTTTTTTTTAAAAATTCATAATTGAAGTCGTGTTATGTTTAATATTATTCATGACAATTTAAACATAGGTTTCGGTTAAATGAATCTCAGAGTCTTAGACAATGTCTTCCCATAAGAGCAATTGTATCTTTGCTGAAACTTTACCCTTTCCATCATCTGTCATTTGATTGTGAATTGTATGGATTTTGGGAAGTTACTATTTAGGAGTATGAGCTAACCATTTGTTCTTCGAATGCTGCCAGCAATCCACCTTTTTTATGAGTGTTTAGTAGATAAAAATTGAAGTCTGTTTATAGTTTACATGAATATTGAGGAAACTTTTAATCTGTTATAGTTTCTCTCAAAACTTATTTTCAATGATCTTTGTTAAAGTAAATAACCTACTTTGAAATCTATTTTTATGTGTTTGAAAAGATATCGGTTTTGTAATCATTGGTGATGAACCATGATTCTTGGACGTAACTCGATCAGAGAAACCCACTACGACATTCTGTCTGTGAAGGAAGACGCAAGCTATGAAGAAATTCGAGCAAGTTATCGATCTGCTATCCTTAATTCTCATCCAGATAAATTACATGCTGATCATGAGGCGGGAGATAGATTTTTAACAGTGCAGAAGGCTTGGGAAATCCTTAGCAACGCCAAGTCACGTGCGGTCTATGATAGTGAGCTGCAAGCTTCAAGACAGGATGTAGTGGCCTCAGAAGATATCGGCTTGGAGGATATGATGATTGAAGATGCTGGAGAACTTATGGAGCTCTTTTACCAGTGTCGATGTGGTGACTACTTCTCTGTTGATTCTTTGGAGTTGGGTAAAATTGGGTACACTTTGTTGAGGGATGGGACTGAGATATCTTTAAGGACCCCTGATGCTTTACCAGCATCAGTTGTTCTCCCCTGCGGTTCTTGTTCATTGCTTGTTCGCCTGAATATAAATCCAGATATTAAAGTTTCCAGCGATGGTTGTTTGTGATTGGTTTGTCATTTCCACTTCTCATTGAATGATCAAGTTATTTTCTTAATTGTCATTGGAAAGCTTGAGATATGAAGTTAAGCGGTCGACATCTGGGACAATCATAGGGAGCAGTTGAGAATAATTCTTTGTTGTGTAACATTATACTGACTGTACAACCTTGAGGAAAGTTTACTTGATTAATTTTGAGAAACTGTTTATGAGAATATGATCAAGTCTGGTTCTGTTTCGTGTGTAGTTCATGGTGAAAACCATGCATGCTTACCCTGGGCAAGGATGATGGAACTTGTAACATCACGTTAGGTCTCCGAATCCCAATAACAACTAGATATTTGAAGGCTTTATGTCGAACAGGGCTGCATTCACTTTCCCACGAGTTCATGGGACTTGGCAGTTGGCCGCTACCTGGGCTCACCATGTAAAACCCTTGTGGCCAGTGGGCAGTGGCCTGCGTTGAATTCAGTAACTTTCCAAAGCTAATGCATGGTGGTCAGCGAAACTTATAATAAGCCAGAAAAAGAGCAAAACCAGGATACACCGATGACCAATTTCAAAGGCAAAATCCCAAAAACAATCAGACTGGTAGTTGGGGACTATTTTCTTGGTATTATTCGAGAACTTTATAAAACTAATAAAGAAAAAGAAGAAAAACGTATTTCACCTTGTTTTATGAACAATTTTGTTCTTAACTTAAAGCGTAGACAACTTATGGAAGTAGGAAGCGTAGAATAGAACCGTTGGTCTTTGTATGGGGTTTAAAGAGTGATGAGAATTTTGTTAGACTGACCTGGAAACGGAGAGTGAAAAAGGTTAAGGGAAAGTACAAACTACAAAGATCCTCCTCCACATCTCGATTCTTCGGACTCGTCGATAAATCTAATTTCTTGGCTTTAACTCTGTTAGCTGTCGGAGAAGAAGCTTCCTTCCTTTTCTCGAACTAATTCACGAAAAACAGAAGGACAAATTTCATCTTTAAGGTCAGTTTTTCTTCCACTTCTTCTGCTTCAGACATTATCAGATTCCAGTTCGAGCTTTTTAGTTTCTTCCTTGAATTATTAATGGGTTCCATACCCTTTCTGATTGATGAGTCCGTGATTCGCAATTGATTAATTTGTTACCTTCTCCGTTTTTGCAGGATTGAAATTTACTAAGAACAGATCAAAATGGAAATTGAAGCATGAAAAATAGGTTCATTGACTAAAAGACTTTGGGAAGCAAATGGGTTCTGGGGAAGGGAATCTTCATTTCAGTGTCTTTGATGGAGTGAAGACTTTCCCATTAACACCGGAGGCTCTCATGGCTGAGATCAACACAGCTATTACTGATCTCGAATATGCACGGGCTACAGCTCTCCTTGACTCCCCATATTTATCTTTGTCAAGGAACAAGGGTCATGATTCGCCAAAGTATGATGCCCGGATGGCTGATGAGGCTTATAAAGCTGGCTGCGCGGCATTGACAGCTGGCAAACTTGATGAAGCTTTTCATTCTCTGAATCTTTCTCTCTCCAAATGCCCACCTGAGAAAACATCTGCTGTTGCCAAGCTTCAGTCTCTCATATCTCTCACTTCTCAGCAACTCCACAAATCTTCTGTCGCAAACTAACCCAATATTGGCTTGGTATTTTTCAAATTTTGTTTTAGTCTTTAAATCCAAGTTCAATTACAAGATTGCTTTAGAACTAACTCATCATGGTGATTTTGCCATTTTAGATTAGATGCATTGCCATTGCTGTAGCATGAAAAAGAATATATGGATGACTGTTCATAGTTGAATTTAGGATCAACTAAATCATCAAGATAACAACAATTCAGTTTATCTGTGAAAAGAATTGAAGGAATATTGGATAATTTGTAATATACATAACTTTCTATACTGCTAAGAGAGTTTAGGCTAATATGTCATTTATAGCTCCTTTAGCTTTATGTCCTCACATTACTTGGATATTTGTAAGCATCCAAAATAATGTGCCCTATGAAGAGGGAATCTGGGGCTAAAGGAGCAAAATCATCTTGGCTATTTAACACTATTTAACCTGTCTTTGGATTTAGTGGGCACGAAGAAGAGAAAACATCTCAATAGAGATGCCTTAGCTAAATAGGTGATACTTAACTTTCACATCCTTCAAAGTTGGGCCACTATGTTAATTCTGGCTAAGTTTCTCCCGTGCACGCTCTGTTTGCACCCCCATCATCCTCTTAAGTCTTGACTCACTGAGTTAACTTTTGCAATATTGCTTGAAATAGTTAGATGGCATCAAGTGATGCTGAGCCAAAGAGTTTTAACTATTCATTGTGCCCCGAGAATTCAAAAAACTGTTGTCAGTTTTGTTAGAGATGGTAGACTTGCAGCAGATGGTTTTTCCTTTTTTTTGGCTTAATGCACAAAATAGCTCTCGAATTTGAACGAAACTATTGTTTTGGCCTTCAACTTTTGGATTTCTTGGCGCTCGAATTTTTATTTTGTGAATAATGTAGCCTCTGGTGTTGATGTGGCTTATTCAGATATTGACACGTGAAATTTTCTTGTTACGCCATGTCAGCGCCAAGGGCTATATTGTTCATAAAATAAAAAGTCAAGGGCCAAAAAGGCTAACATAGAAGTTGAAGGGCCAAAATGACAGATTTGTACAAGTTCAACTGCTATTTTGTGTATTAATCCCCTTTTTTTAAGATTCAACTGTGTCCAGTTTGAGGCCAAAGTCCAAGGTAATACATTAAACATAATCACTTATTATAACTTGTAAGAATTATCAGGAAGCTTCATATGCATGCAACTCAAACACGAAGCTTAATCTTATTGCCTGATCTTATTAGAATTATCTTTGAAAGATGTAATAGATATTGAAAATTGAGTTCTAACCTTCCAAGGTTTTAGAAATAATTTCCCTAGTTAGCTTTTTATTTATACTATATGTTGTAATTGGTTCTTTGCTTCTAATTAGGTGGCACTACTGGACAAGCTTGTCATCATTGGTTGCTTTTATCTCGATGATATTGCCTTTCCCATTCAAAGTTGTCTGAGGTTGGAAATGATAGCTCTGGTTCTTTTGGCTTGACAAATGCTATGGTTGGGCTGTCCCATTTCTTGACATCCTGTACAGTTGATTGGGAAATCTTCTTGGTGATTCAACATCCGAGGGAAACAGGGGAAGGGATGCCACGCAAACCTTTTCACTTGCCCTTTCTCATCCTGTCTCAGAACGTGCTAGAAGCTGAGCTGGTTGAATTTTGTTCTGCATAGACCGAGTGTTAGGAATGTGATCATGATGTTTTATTGTAACAGATCAGTTGCTGTACCTCTTACATTGTAAAATGGTTAATAAAAAAGTTTTCTGTGTTTGCATGAAATGAAAAGGTTAATTAAGGCATGTGCCTAGCAAGAAAGTATTTTACCCTACTTTTTTTGTTTGTCAAGTGCCTGATAAGTTGGTTATACAAAGCTCCTCGTTGGTCTGAAAGAATCTGGTCTTAAGGGTGTGAGTGTGCCCGTAGGGAAGTTGAAACACGAAGGAAATGGATCAGTTAGCTGTGTAGCCATTACTATATATTCTTGCTTGAAAGAATTTGATACAAACATTTTGGGTAATATTAACACTTTAACAGCCCCCCTTCTACCCTACTACTAGTTCAACTAGAAGCTGAGAGAGAGAAGTTTAGCCAACTCGACGCAATAATTATAATGCTACTAATTATAGGTTCAAGAATTGACCGGACAATAGCTACACTGAGGTTGTCCTCTTCAAGGTAAAACATCCTTTACCTTAATTGGTGAAAGTTGTTTTACTTTTGACACTATCAAAGTAGATTGCTAGTTGGCTACAATACATCACCCTTTTTGCCTCGATGATTTCGTTCTCACAGTCACAAGTTTTCTCTCTCTCTTTTATCTCTACCTCCTCTCGTATGGTTGGAGACTAGTTCCTTCGAGGAGGTGCCATTAAGAAATTCATGAAGCTGCTTCGAGACACACTCGTCCAGCAATTTTGGTTGTCTCGTGACAAGTTTTAATCTAACGTGGTTCCGAACCACCACCAAGATTTCGCTAACATGGCAAAAAATTAACACACTAAAGATGAGTTCTTTTCTTGTACAATTAATGCCGGTTGACCATTGTCATGGATCTCATGCCTACTTCACCGGCTTCGATGGCCAGTTGCCGTCAGGTATTGAAACAAAAAATTTAATAGATCATAGGAAGGGTATAAAACTTGGCCGCTAAATTAATCTTTGATCAGGAAAACTATTGAAGCACTACTCTCAACCGATTCCTGTACAGGTTCTATCAGGTACGTCCGTTTTGGTTTCACGATTCGACTACAGTCTGCAGCTACACTCTACAACTACTTTATAGTGCAATCATTTTGATTCCGAATAGAAAAAGGTGTTCAGGGTCAGTTTCTGTCTTCTATATTGCCTTTAAATAACTTCAAGAGACAGAATTATCCTCCTTTGTCAAATTTGTCCAAATACTAACCGTCATTGTTTGGTACCATGTCTCAGTTTTCACCATGCCTTAAGCTTGAAGTCAAACTTGTAAATTACTCTAAGGAACTATATCTATGGGAAACCAAAAGAAATAGCCCAGTTGATGACCATCTAATCCGCAATCTCAAGCTGAAAAGTGGGAAATTTTTTTAGTGTCATTTGTTCACCTGTCTAGTGCTTTTTTAACTTAGTCTTTACCCCAAAGGATAGAGTCCCTGTATTTTCAATAAGCTGCGAGGGCACTATCAAAACATAAGCCGGTCAATTTTAACAGCAAAACAATCAGTCTTCTATAAGTATTCATGTATCTTACATATCAATTAATTTGCCACTTCCAAAGCAGCTGCTTTCTCCAACATGGCCGTCTTTTACCAGGAAGAGCAGCCGCGTCATTCCAAGAGATGCAATTTCCTAGCTACAGTTTTGAAGGAAGCATTTTCCAATTGCCATCCTTTCAATGGACGGCTTTCCAATTCAGGTCCAGAGGACGAATATTCAAGTGATGTCGATGATGAATCGGAGGTATACTTGCCAGTTACCAGCAGCAATATTGATGATCTTCCTAGTGTTCTATTTGCATTTCTCTGATATACGGGCTTCCCTTTTTCTATTGTTTTTGATGTTCTTTGCAGGTTGTTGTTTCTGAAATTCGAAGTCGAGCTATGGAGAAGATGAAGCGCAGACCTAGTTTAATGGCAGAAAGCTTTTCCTGGGTATTATCTCCTTCGATAGGAGAGCTATATATAACCTCGAAGTACGCCAAACGAAGAGACAAGGATAATGAAGATGATGAAAGAGAGGAATTCTTTTCTGTTGGGAGTTGTTTCTCGTTGTGCTCCAGTGCTGTAAGCAGGGAAGCATTTCTATCGGCCAAGACAAACTTTTCCCGCTGTTCAAGCTTAAACAAGATTGATTTCCCAGACATTTGGAAGTTCAATATCCGTGATTTTCGAAGGCGATCAATCATTCAGGAATTCTGCCATTGCGAGGGGTGGCCGTTTGGGCTGTGCAGGAAGGCTGTGTTACTCCCACCTTTGCCTAAATCCCCTTCCGAGTCTTGGTCTTGGCGTAAAGGCACGAGATTAGCCAAGACGCCATATATTTAGAAACAGCCTGATCCGTGGGTCATTTTGCTTTGGGTTTCTCTTTTTCTGGCAATGGAAGCAAGCAAGCCGCCTTCCTCTTTCCATATCTTCTTCCAAGTACTAGTAGAAGGGAGAAGCTTACTAATCATGGTAACTAGTCAAACAATAAAGAGGTTGATTACGGACAGAAGTTGTCTCACCCTTTCCTCTCTATTCTCTAAGGTGTTCTTCAACCTCTGACAGGGAGATGTCTAAATGTCTTTCTTCATTCCATTCTTTATGTCTCAGTAAAGGAAGATTCACTTTCTGCTCCTGCCTCATTATTCTGTTTTATTTAAGAATGCACGCATGGCTTGAAAATGACAGGTTGTTAACTCTTCCTAACAACATGATTCGGAGGCAAAAACTTAAATAAGGTTTCGGACGTTTCAAATTAACGATGGAGGAACATTACCTGTGTATTATGGATGTAGGCTTGTAGCGAAATTGGGCCTCTTCGGATTTTCCTTTCTTTTTTTTCTTCTTTTTTTTTTGGCAGAAAACAAGGAATAGTCCTTAGAATGCCAATATTATCCACATTCACCACACCCACTGGCAAAACTTTCTGAATTAAAACCGACAACATAAGAAAATCCTGGTGATCTTATTCACAAATGAAAATTGCAAAACAGAGCTGATATGGAGGAGAAAATTTTCCAGTAAAAAAAGCATGGGAAACATGATGTTAAACTTTCATTTACTGTTGTTGACAAGATTTGCCTTTTATTAGCTGCCAAGCAACTTCAACCTTGAAGGTTTTCTTGGAGAACTGCACCAACCTGTCTCCAACTATTCATAAACATGATCTAAAACAGAATAAAGTTCACAGTTAATTGAACTCTCTTGAAACTATAGCGCTAAGCTCTTTGCTCCACATAAGATCCAGAAAGTCCAGAGGTTCCAAGAACAGTGATCTGCAACAAAAGTGACCAAACTGTTGAGGACTGGCAAGTATGAAAAAGAAAAATTGCAATTTATTTCTAATACCCAAACTTGTATAAGAATACAAGCATCAATGACAACAGAGTCTACATGCAGCGCTTATGCAGCAACGAGTACCAATGACGGATACTATAAATGCAGCAAAGAAACTATAGGCTAAAGCATCTATTCGCTCCCTAGCTAGCTTCTCCCATACATCTGGGTGGATGAAGGATGGATGGAAAACGGTCACTATAACATAAGAAAAGATATTCTATAAGGTGAAACAGCTCAGGGATCACCTTGGTGATCCAAAACTCGAGATGGATGGGAGGTTACACACAGATCAGCCAAAAACAACAGCAATTTGTACACATAACCTGAGATGACTTTCTTACTTGTTTTAACATCTTGGGCAAGTTAACCCAAAATACTAATTTCTTGTGTCAAATTGAATCATGAATGCAATAAAGTATTTGAATTACTATAAACCACATTGCAATACTCAAGCTAGATCATTCAGTCACAACAGAATTAAGAAATACAGTGCAAATCATTCTAGTACCTTTCCCCACTCAGAACCAAGACCAGCACATCTCATCTTCAGGTAGATCATCTTTGATCCCAACTCTGTCTCTACCTTCTTCCGTAAATAGGTTTCATCAGGACCAAATGCATCCAAGTATGCTGTGTATCGTTGAAAACCTGTGCGAAGTGCGTTTGCAAAATCATCTGACAAAGGCTTTACGTCCTACAAAAAAGATTAAATTCGTCAAGCACTGAGAATTGGTGATAGTGATACAGAAAGTAATGTAAAGCATTATCAGAGAGCATAGATTATAACACCTCTCCACTTAATCCAATACTATCATCAAGTTCCATTTTCAAGGAGGTCAGAACACCACCAAACTCTTCAACTGCCTCAGCAGCACAGAAAACATTTTTCAAAGCCTCCTGGCCAGCTTTGTCATCAGTATTTTTAGATAAGGCTTTCTTTGCATCCTGTACAACTTGATAAGGAAGCTCATCCCAACTTATAGCCATTAAATCCTTAAAGACATTAAGAATTTCAGGATCTTTTATGACAGGCATGTGAGTTACATCTTCACTAAAATTGCGCATGCTTCCCAATCTCACTGCAAAGCAAGATCCGCCACCTGCATATTTTCACTGTGAATGTAAAGTGTGGAAAGTGACATAAGTTGGTTATGTATTAATTGCTATGCAATTCACTGGCGGTTGGCAATTGCAGTTGCATTTGTTGGAAAATATTAAGTCCAACACACACGTATAGTTTCACCAGACATCTTATTTTATACACCCATAATCAGTTAAATCTTTCTCTTTCAATGTGGCACCCAAAGACTGTAGTTGCTATCAGATTAATGATTTAAACAAGACATAGAATCGACATGATATATGTAAGAATTGAACATATTTCATGATGAAAACAATGAAAAGGAAAAAACAGACCAGCATTTGCAACACGACCAACCAGAGCGGGAACAATCAAATGTCATGTTAAGGCTTAAAAACCATAACACAGCAATAAAGAACTTAAATCAACCCGTATCACTAGGAAAGCTAAAATCTTGCACAGGCAATAAACAGAAGCTACAATTTTAAAACTAAAAAATATATTAATAAAGAAAATAAAAAAAAACTTTTATTATCTAAATCAGATGGTAAAACTTCCCCAAGGAAAAAAAAAAGTCAACATACAAAAGCCACCAGCAATACCATTACTAAATCTAATCTAACTCTATAAACTCAGAGATTCCCAAGATAACTAAAAATGAGAAATGAATAATCAAATAAATATCCAAAGGGATAGAAAAGTACCCGAAGGGAGGTTTCTGGTGGGGTTAGAGGACGAAGGTGATGAGACAGAGAAGAAACTCCGAGAACCCAAGTGGAGGTTGTGGTTGGTGACGGCCGCGGCGACGGCAAAGCGGGAAGATCTGAAACATGCTGCTCTATAGATGGATCTCAAAACCACCATCTTCTCCATTTTCCTGAGGCTTTTAGCTTTAACCAAAATGGCAGAAAGCAGAAAACAAAGCTCTGGAAATAGCAGAGTCACCCGACTGCCGGGACACCTGGATAGTGCGTGTGTAATTATTAAAGGCCTCAGCAAAACAAACTTAAAAGTGAAACGACGGTGTTTTCGCTTTTTAACAGGGTGATGATCAATTTCCATTTTTCCTTTTATATAAGTAGTACTACTACAATTTTGGGCTACGTACTGGGCTCTCAAATCCCATAAATGGGCTGCATATAAATAATCACAAGGGGTTTTCCCAAGTTATTGCGGCGGATTTACATAAAAGGTGCAAGCAAATGGACTATCCCATGAATTTTACCTCTTGGTTGGCCTGGTGGCCAAGAGGAGTGGGAGGTCACAAGACAGGGGTTCGACTTCTCCCATCCCTTTTCTCGAGTCCTAAGACCTCGTATTATATAAAAAAAAAATACACTATCCCATGATGCACAATGTAGATAGCTTTCATAGCTAAAAAATTACATACATGTTACATGTAATTCTAGATATATGATATAGCTACAACCAATGGCTTTGAAGAGGTTTTTTTTTTCGCTTTTTTTTGGGGGGAGGTTTTTTGCCCTTTCTTACTTTTATTATATTATCACTATCCCTTTCTTACTTTTATTATTATCTTTTCTATTATATATGATTGAGATTTTGTTAAATATGTAAACTAATTTAAATATCATATTTAGTGTTTGTTAAAAAACTGAATCAAATTTTGTTATTGAAAAAATAAATTGATCAAATTTTATTAAACATATAAAGTGGCTTAAAAACCATATTCCATTGATTCAATGTTTGTTAGAAAAAATGGATTTATTGAATCAGAAAAGAATAAAACTTTTAAAGAAAAAACTTAAATTAAAACTAAAATCATTAACTCATTTAATAAATTAGAAAAAAGCATAAAGATGTTGATGTGGATGTTGTAAGAGAACTTCTTTTAAGAACAAAAACAAAAATATATATATAAATCTATAGATGAATAGATATATATATATATTTACATTTTCATTAAACCATCAACGAATTGATCAGACCAATATTATATTTTCATTTTTTTTAGCCAAAGGTTAAACACAACAAACAAAACAAAAATGTTCATATCTGGCTTGGATTTTGTGTATGGTATTAATTAATTTTCTTTAAGGATCCAATAACCTACAGTTAAACCTGCTCAAGGGTTACGTTATCTGCCTAAACCCAATACCCAAAGACTAGCCCGAAATTTAGGAGGGTTTAAACAAAAATATTAGGCCCTTTTTTGGGCCTTGGACAAAGAAGAATGCTCTTTTTTTTTAAAGAAAAGGGTCAGGCCTTGGTTTTATAGTTTAGGCCCGAGCCCGGCCCGAATTATGTAATTAATATAATAAATTATTTTATTATTTATAATAAAGTTAAGCAATGAATTTATTTCTACGTGTAAAATTCTAATAAAGTTTAAAGAATATATTAAAATTCATTTAGATTTAATTATATTATTAAATTATTTCTATTATAGAGTTTAAATTTTAATTTTTTTGGTGAATTATTATTGTTATTTTATTTTAAAAAATAAATATGTACGAATTTATGTAGGTCTTAGATAAACATATAGGCTCAAATAAACGAGCCGGACCGCATTTAGGCAAGCAAATATTATGTTAATTTCATGCCAACGCCCAACCCAACCCATGAATAGGCCTATCTACAGTTATGAGGACTCCAAGGTTTCCTCTTAGGTTTCTATCTAATATTATTAACTGTACATAATTAATCTTGCTTGGTCAATTTAGGTTTCTATCGAATATTGTGGTCAGATATAGCTTATGAACAATGTTGAATTCCTATGAAAATTAACCAAAGAGTTACCGGCAGATGTACCAGTAAAAGTCCGAACCAAATTTCATGATAAGAAGCTCCACAGAGTAAATTGCCCAATTGATGCCGTAAGAGAAGTAATTAAGATAAAAAATCATTAGCAATTTGGGTGGTCAAAGGTGATAATGGAAATTGTTCCCATATTTTTTTGGTACATAAGAAGTAGATAAATGAATCTATTTTAAGAATGAGAGATTTCGAACATAGATCTCTTATTACATGAATTTGTCCGCCTCTAACAAACTCAAATGAAAGGAGAATTCAATTCAATTCATCATTGTTCCACCTTTCTATCCATGGCATCTACAAATACAATTATAAGGAATAGGAGAAATATATCAATAGCCACCTCCACCATAAAAACTTAAACCCCAACTTCAACCTCCTTCCTCTTCCTTCTTCTAATGGATTCGTCAAGCAAACGAGAACTGGTTACTGAGCCCCAGGCATTATTACAGTGTACAAAGATGGCCGTGTTGAAAGACTCATCGACACTGGCTTTGTCTCGCCATCAACTGATCCCAAAACCGGTGCTTCTTGTGAGTTTGACTCCAAAATTTCAGACTGCTTTACAGTCAGTCAAATGAAAAAGAAAAAAAAAAGGGAAGAGAGAGAAGAAGAATATGTGTTACTACTAATTAAGAAGAAAAAGCCAGTGGAAAGTTCCTATAAGTACTAAGTCAGCTGGATTAGCACTAACGAAATTTCAGTAAGGGTAAAATTTGCCAATTATAATTAATGTTTGAGTAATTAAGAGGACAGATGCATTATCTACGTGTGTGTTTGGTTGTTTTCAATCGCTTTGCCAAAATTAATGGTGAACAAATTGTTGAGGAAAATATTAGAGTGTTGGTTGGGGTGCATTAATTCGGGCAACGATAATATTTCCATGCCTCATTTTGTCAAAGAAAAATAATAATAAACATGAATATGGCCCAGAAAAATTGTGCTAGTAATAAACATGAATAAGGCTCAGATACATGAGTAGAGACGGTTGATCTTGAATGAACGTCATAAATGAAAAATTTTTAAAGTGGGTAATTTGTCTTTGTCTTACAGTCATTGCCTCATTGGCGTTAATGAACTCCAAACTGGCCACGAAGTGTTATTGGGCGTTCGTTGATGGGATTAAAATATAATGGAATAAAATCGAAATGATGAACTTACACAGAGATACAGGGAGGGAAGGGTTGGGTTTCTTTCTCTTTGTCTTTTCGAGCTTGTGGCCGCTAATCTCTCTATAAAAAAGGCAAATAAGCCAAGTATCTTTTTCTTGTTAATAAAAGTCATAGCTGTCTTTAGCTGGTTCACAGATCCTCCCTCTAATAATCTGCATCTTGTTTAAGCATTTCCTCTTCGTTCTTTTTCCTCGTATAATCATATTTAATCAACGCTTCCTATGTCTGCCTTTGTCTGTCTCAGTTAGTTATATCCCCGTTTGTTCAGTTTTTCACTTTTTCTCTCTGTCAGACAGACCAATAAACAGATGGATTCTAACGCTTCAGAAGTTGCTTTTGAATTGTTTCCCTACCTTAAAGTATACAAAGACGGGACCCTCGAAAGAATTGTCGCAGTTGAAGTTGTTCCCCCAGGACTTGATCCTGAAACCAACGTTTTATCCAAAGACATCGTGATCGTACCCGAAACCGGAGTCTCAGCCAGAATTTACCGACCCAACTTGGCTAGTCAAGATCAGAAACTACCCCTCGCGGTTTATCTTCATGGAGGAGCCTTTTGTGTTGCATCGCCAGCTTTCCCAAACTTCCACAATTGCCTCAACAGGCTCGTTGCTGAGGCTAACATCGTAGCTCTTTCAGTTGATTACAGGTTAGTCCCGGAGTTTCCTCTTCCTACTGCTTATGACGACGTATGGGCTACACTTCACTGGATAGCTTCCCATAAGGAGAAAGATGGCGACCATGAAGCCTGGATCAAGGATTACGTTGACTTTGACCATGTGTTTTTGGTAGGCGATAGCTGTGGTGCAAATATGGCTCATCACTTAGCTTTGCGGATCAAGGACTCGGATCTGGGTCGGAGCTTGAAGATTCTTGGTATTGGTATGATCCATCCTTACTTTTGGGGAACAAACCCGATAGGATCAGAGGCTTCTAATCAGTTTCAGTACGGGAAAGAGTTGGTCGATAAGTGGTGGTTGTACGTTTGTCCTTCTGATAAAGGGTGTGATGATCCGCTTATCAACCCGTTTGTGGATGGATCCCCGGATCTTGCAGACTTGGCATGCGATAGAATCCTTATTATCGTTGCAGAGAAGGATATACTCAGGGATAGAGGGTGGCTTTACCATGATAAATTGGTGAAATCTGGGTGGAGAGGTAAGGCAGAGATTATGGAGACAGAAGACGAGGATCATGCCTTCCATATCTTTAAGCCTGATCGCGACAAGGCTAAGGCCTTGATCAAACGTTTGGCTTATTTCCTAAACCAAGGAAAGACTCCTGTAGATTGAAAAAAATGTCATAGGTTGCTTTGCAATAATAGAATAAAAGTTCAAGTGCGATTGAGATCGGTCTAGATTCCAATCGCCAGAACCTGTTTGCTGAGATTTTCCCTTTCTTGTAGTCTTGATAGACGTAATTCTCCAAAAGTATGTTTCTCATATGTGACAGATTCCACTTTCTATCTTTCTTTTCTCGTCCTCGTATAAAAGATAAGTGGCATATATATAAAAGTCAAATGATTGTATTGTAGTAATTGACATGAGGATCCTCAATAATTCATTGTACTGTATCCATCCCCTCCTGTTGGCTGTTGCTCTACCCATCATGAGTTCAAGACCGCATAAGATAGGATTAGATTTTAACCGCAAAAAGAAGAATCCCAAAACAATCCAAATTAATCTAACCCTTTAAACGGCTCAAACGCGTACTACGAGTCTCGAAAGACTGTGAAGTCTGTAACCAAGCAAGTTAAACAAAGCCCAACGACATCGTCACATTCCCACGTGCACAAAACTAGAGAGGCAAAGAGATTTGAGAAGGCAAGGCATCGCAATTCATAAACACAATGAGATTTTTTTCCCCGTTCTTACTTTTATTATATAATAATAATATAAAACTATATTATTACTATCCCTTTCTTACTTTCATTATTATCTTTTCTAATTATATTTAAGTGAGGTTTTGTTAAATATGTAAACTAATTTAAATATCATATTCAGTGTTTGTTCAAAAACTGAATCAAATGTTTGTATTGAAAAACAAAATTGATCAAATGTTTGTAGTGAAAGTTATGAAACGACGGTGTTTTGATTATCAGTTTCCATTTTTCCTTTTATAATAACTATTTTGGGCTACCTTATGGGCTCTTAAATCCCAGAAGGGGCTGAATATAAATAATCACAAGGGGTTATTTCGAGCTATTGTACATCACGATCATCTATAATCTTATATCTGTATTTATAATCCATAATCTATAATTTATAATCTATAATCTATAATCTATAATATATATAAAAATACGAATAGTGTAAAGCTTTTGAATCGCCTAAAATACTCTTTTTTTTCTAAATATTTTAGAATTGCCATTGACATTGTTGATTTAAATTGAAGCTCTTCATTTATCTTTTACTAAATATTTTTTATATATTTAGTAAATGATGTTAGTAATTAACTAATTTTATTTTCATCATAATTAAATTACTACTATATTATATTAAAAAAATAGTTTAATTATTATTCAATTTCATGTAGTTTAATTTGAAGTTTACTAATCTATAGTTTAATTATTATTCACTTTAATGTAATTTATTTTTTTTATTTTTTGTTATTATCAATAACTTATTGTATCACGTACAACGCACGTGATAGTGAATGACTAGTCTATATAAAAGTACGAATGATGTAAAACTTTTGAATCGCCTAAAATATTTTTTTTTCTAAATATTTCAGAATTACCATTGATATTGTTGATTTAAATCACTACAAGAAAAAGGCAAAATAGCCACGGAAAACAGGGACGGATTTTTCCGTCCCTAATTTTCCAACGGAATTTGCAACGGAAAAAAAAAATCCGTCCCTAAATCCGTCGCTAAAGAGTAGAACAGAGAAATATGGACGGTAAAATAATCCGTACCAAAATCCGTTGGAAAATTAGGGACAGATTTAGGGAGGGAATAAATTAGGGACGGAAATTAGGGCAAAAAAAATGGAGTTACTTTGGGACGGTTTTAGCAACCGTTTTAGCGATGGATAGAGTGAGATAAATGGATAAATATCTGCCTTATTTTTGGGACGGTTTTAGGGACGGATTATCAAAATCCGTCCCTAATTCCGTCCCAAATGTCAGTCATGAAAAAAATTATATTTGGCCAGCCAAAACGGTGCGTTTTGACTGACCATGTTTTTAGGGTTCTGCACTTAGCAGAACCCTCATTTTCTCCGCCTCCCTCCCCATCTTCTTACTTCTTTCTTCTTCATTCTCTCAATTTTCCCATAAGAAAATAGTAGTAAAAGTCAAGTTTTGTGTTGATTTGGTGGAAATCAAGGTAATCTCTTTGTATATGACTTTATTTTGATGATTAACATATGTTATAAATTAAGGAATTAGATAATATTCAGATTTTGATGATTATTTTTAAATTTGAATGTTGAGTTTTGGTGATTTTTTCCATATGTTAGTGTAAAAGTGTTAGATTTCTTTGAATGTTAATTGATGAGGGTTGTAAAATTGTTAGATTTCTTTGAATGTTTTGAGTGAGGGTTTAGGTTTATTGTGATGCTTATTAATTTTATTATGTACGTTACATAAACTAATTAAAATTGAATTACATAATTGTGAGTTTATTTGTGATTGGGTTTAGGTGTAATATTTATTTCGTTGTGTATAATTGTTTTTATTAATTGTAACTTAGTATTTGATATTAATACGATTCACATTTCGATTATTGTAATTGTAGAACTTTGATTGAATGGAATTACTTTTATTGCATTTGTTGAGTATTATTTAATTGCAAGAACTTACATTAAGTATCTTGTTTTATATTGAGTGCAATGTAGTTATTATTTCGCTCAAAATGACCAAATATAATTGAGTTGAAAAATGTAAAATAAACTTCTTCATATATTTCATAATTCATTATAGATTTTCATTGCAGTTGTTAACAGTATCGAATAAGGTTCGAGGATAGTAATCGAACTAAATTTGTGGAATATTTGACAGGAGAAATGGAAGAGTTGATATGCAGTAGACAATGGATGTATCATCGGAAGGAACCAGGAAAGAAGGGTGTAACCGACGAGTTTATAGCTGGTGTTGGAGAATTCATTAGTTGGGCATCAAGTCAAGACGCGTCTTGGAAAAATGGGGAAAAAATTCGTTGTCCCTGCACTAAGTGCAATAATATGCACTTCTTTTTACCAATGAGGGTTGCACAACATTTAATACTACGTGGATTTAAGGAGCATTATTGGAATTGGGTTAGTCACGGAGAACCATTGTGTAGTATTGAAAATAACGAGCAGCAGCAGCACGAACAAGTGTCATTACCGGATGAGATGTCACATTGGGGTTGCTATGATGACATGACATGGGATCAACGTATGGTTTTTGATGCTGCACGATCGAGCTTTGCCCAAAATAATGAAGACGAGCCCGGACCCAGTGGAGAAGTAGCAAACCAGTATAGATATGAGCAAGATCCATTCACAGAGCAACCTGTGACACAGTTGGACGATAAGTGGTTTGACATCGTGCAAAATGCGGATCGGCCTTTGTTTGAGGGGTCTAGTGAGTCACAGTTGTCTTTTGCTTCCACCTTATTAAATGAGAAGTCGGAGTTTAACTTGTCCGAAGGTGCATTCAATTATTTTTGTGATGCCATCAGGAAAGTATTACCGGAGGAAAATAACTTTCCTCCAAACTATTATCAACATAGGAAAACCATCAATGAATTAGGTTTACCTGTGGTAAAGATTCATGCGTGCAAGAATGGGTGCATGTTGTACTGGAAGGAACATTCAAACTCTGATTGATGTCGGTTTTGTGGTGAACCTAGATTCAAGGACACAAGTCGACGTGGGGATAGAACTCGTAAAAGAATTCCGACAGCCATTTTGAGATACTTGCCACTGACTCCCCGGTTGCAACGGTTGTACCATACCACAGGCATAGCTGAACAAATGACGTGGCATGCTACACATGAAGCTCAAGATGGGGTTATGTGCCATCCATTCGATGCCGAGGCATGGAAGCATTTCGACAGGACATATCCTGATTTTGGTTCAGAAGCTCGAAATGTTAGATTGGGATTATGCGCAGATGGTTTTGCACCGCATGGGCAATTCGGAAGGACCTATTCTTGCTGGCCAGTTATTGTAACTCCTTACAACCTTCCTCCGGGTACGTGCATGAAGAGCCCTTACATGTTCTTAACATTGATCTGTCCGGGTCCAAAAAACCCAAAGAAAAACATAGACGTATTCTTGCAACCTCTGATTGATGAATTGAAGCAATTGTGGGAAGATGGGATCTCGACATACGATGCTTCGAGGAATGAGCATTTTCGCATGAGGGCTGCTCTTATGTGGACCATTAATGACTTCCCCGCTTATGGCATGCTATCCGGGTGGAGCACCGCTGGAGTACTAGGATGTCCTGTATGTATGCAGGAGAGCAGAGCATTCGTGCTTCCACACAGTAGGAAGGCGACTTATTTTGATTGCCACAGGTGCTTCCTTGACTCGGATCATCCGTATAGGAAGGATAAGAAGTCTTTCCGCTGTGGTCGAGTTGAGAGGATGGCTGCACCACCAAGGTTGACAGAGGAAGAAATATATGGACACGTTTGGCATTTGCCCACAGCTATGGATGAGCCAATTAATATGCCTGAATATTATGGCACCCATCACAAATGGACTAAGAGGAGTATTTTTTGGAATCTTCCTTATTGGAAAACAAACTTGATCTGCCATAACCTTGATGTTATGCATATTGAGAAGAATGTTTTTGATGCAATGTTCGGAACTGTCATGGAATTGAAAGGTAAATCAAAGGACACTTTAAATGCCAGAAAAGACATCAGTGCTATATGCTTTCGAAGTTCAATTGCAGTTGATCCTGAAAGCGAGCAACGCACCAAACCTAAAGCTGTCTATAATTTGTCCAAAACACAGAAGACAACTATTCTGAGATGGTTGAGGAATTTGAAGTTTCCCGATGGGTATGCCTCAAATATTGGGAGATGTATTGACATGAATGAAGAGAAGGTTTCCGGCATGAAGAGTCACGATTGCCATGTCTTTATGTAGAGACTGCTTCCAATTGCATTCAAAGAGATGTTGCCTCCTAGTGTGTGGAACCCTGTGAACGAACTTAGCCTCTTTTTTCGGTGCATATGTTCGAATATGCTGGACATTAATAAGGTTCGAGATTTGAACGAGAAAGTTCCGATCATTCTTTGTAACTTGGAGAAGGTCTTCCCTCCAGCCATGTTCGATTCAATGGAACACGTGGTTGTTCACTTGCCGTACGAAGCATTAGTTGGAGGGCCGGTTCAATTCCGATGGATGTATCCCTTTGCAAGGTAAACTAACAACTTCTTTATTTTGAGGACACTTGATAATTTGAGTGTTCATAATTTTGTTGAACAATGTGTATACGTGCATCCTAATACATATTTGTTTAATTGAATTCATATAGGTTTCTTCACCAACTAAAGAAGACAATTCGTAACAAGGCTCACGTTGAAGGATCAATTTGCGAAGCTTACATTGCACAGGAATTTAATTACTTCGCGCAAAATTACTTTCATTCGGACGTGTATTGTCACACGAAGCGACCCAGGCGCAATGATGAAGGATTAGCCAATGAGTCTCTCAAACCGTTCTCTATTTTTAACTATCCAACCCGATTTCAGGGTAAGGAGAAAACGAAGTGGCTTGGTGAGAAAGAACAACGTGTAGCGCATACGTATGTTTTGTGAAATTGTCCGGAGGTGCAACCCATCCTTAAGTAAGTTAATTGCAATTTTTCACAACGAAATCGTTTATTTCATTATATGTAGTTTGTTTCACTTATACCGATTTGTTTTTACCCCAGCTCCTTTGTCCAATATTATCAAAATGATGGATTCGATCAGCGTACCATTGATGATTCGATTGACGCCCATTTCGCCGATTGGTTCAAGCGATATGTTAGTATAGTTCGATTTTGATAATTAAACTGTTTAGAGAATTATAAAGATTTAAGGGTATTAGTTTGATTATTCTAACTCCTGGATTATCACATACAGCTTGATGCACCGGTTAATCGAGCAAAGCATATTGATGATTTGCCGGTGCTTATGCTACTTGCTTGGCCACCTTCAAGGAAGGCAACCTCTTGGCCTGGTGTGTTTATAAACGGGTATAACTTCCACACTCTTCAACGTGGAGCTGGCAAAGCAACAATGAATTGGGGTGTTTGTGTTCGAGGCACAAATACGGACGATCCTTCCACCAGTTATTATGGCCTCTTGAAAGATGTTTTGGTCCTTGAGTATAATTCTTCAGACAGCATGGCCATAGTTGTTTTGTTCGAGTGTGATTGGTTTGACCCTACCAACGGAATGAAGGTTCATCAAGATTACAAGTTGGTTGATGTCCATCGGCAAAAGATGTATCAGAAATATGATCCATTTGTTTTAGCACAACAAGCCATTCAAGTTTACTTCTGTGATTATCCGGGAGCTAGCAGAGACAGAGCTAATTGGTTGGCCGTCTGTGAGACAAAATCGAGGAGAGTTGTTCATAATGTTATTGAAGAAGTTGAAGATGATGCTCCATACCAAAATGAAGAGATCGTGCAAACCCCAGCTGTTACCACTAATACAGATGCAATACAATTGTTTGACATGGCTGGTATCAACTTAGCTGTTGACTTAGGGGAGCTTCAACCAATCGCGGAATTGGACGACTCGGAGGATGAGTTCGATTCAGCAGAATCAATAAAGTGCTCCGATGACACTGATGATGATGTTGGATATAATCCAAATGAATTTTAACTTGCTTTGTACCAGGATTGTAATGAACAGATGCCATAATTATATTTCGCCAATTGCATTAGCAATATGTTAAGTGTTAAGTTATGTACAAGTTCATGCAATCATCAACTTTTACTAATTCCCCAATTACTTTAAACATAATTTTTAATATGGGAGTGATGTTATTATAATAATATGGTGCGAAGGGAATAAACTAATACCCACCTCGAGATAATTCTACAAAGATTTCATGAAAACTAAGTAGGGACGGATATAGGGACGGATTTTGCCTTTTTCGTCCCTATATCCGTGCCTAACATAAGTCATTTCACATAACGCTTAGCAACGGTTTTAGCAACGGAAATGCCTAAAACCGTCCCTAATTCCGTTGAAAGCTTGTTTGACATTTTGGATACCAGGTACGGATTTAGGGACGGATTTGCCTTTATCCGTCCCTAAATCCGTCCCTAAATAAAGGTTTAAACCCTAAATACGAAACCCTGAATTAGAATTTTCGTCCCTAATTCCATCCCTATTTTTTGATCGTAGGGTTTAAGGACTTTTTGGCACCTCAAACCCTACGGTTTAATTGTATATCGTCCCTAACAACGAAATCCGTCCCTAAATCCGTTGCTAACGTAATTTTTGTTGCTATAACCGTTGCAACTCATCAATCTCGTATAATATCGATAGAAGGACTAAACCGGCTCATTCGTCATTCAATTTACCATTCACCAACTATAAGCTATCAGAGGTATGTTGATGAGAGTATTAGAACGTTGGATCGCTTATCGGAAGCCTCTACAGGCTTTAAATTTGTTTCGAACGAAGAGTACTCGATGTGTTAGTAACATAACTATAGTATTTAACAAATCCGTTTGTATATTTCATATAAAACCGATGTTCTTTAAAGTTTACACATAGGTAGTGGGTTATTTTGACCAAATTGCATATATAATTGAAAGTAATTGTCCCCGTTCTTCATTTAATTCGAAATCGGCTGAAAAAACCGATCTTTAATACTTGGGACGGATAAAACCGTCACTATATCCGTCTTTATATTAAATATCCGTCTCTATTTCCGTCCCTATAACACAATTTATCATTTTATCTATAACCTCATAGGGACGGATTTAGGGACGGAAATTTAACAATCCGTCCCTAAATCCGTCCCTAAAATACATAATATGGCGCGTAATTAACCCGCCATACTTTTTATAGTTAAGTTAGGAACGGATTTAGGGACGGATTGTTAAATTTTCGTCCCTAAATCCGTCCCTAAACAAAAATAATTGGAGCGTTTCTTCCCGCCAACATTTTCGGCTTTTCTATAGGGACGGAATTAGGGACGAAAATTTTGAATTTTAAAAATCCGTCGCTAATTCCGTCCCTAATATAAGAGTCTTTTTGAATTTATTTTTTTAAATAGCGGTTGTTTAGGGACGGAATTAGGGACGGATTTTTAAAATTCCGTCCCTAATTCCGTTGGAATACTCAAGCACTTTTCGACGGCTCTCCGAATTCCAGCTGTACTTTAGGGACGGAATTAGGAATTTTGATTAATTTAGGGACGGATTTAGCGACGGATTATTGAAAATCCGTCCCAAAATCCTACATCCTTTCAACCTTCAGTTGTTGACAGCTGTTAATTAGGGACGGATTTAGGGACGGATTATTATTTTTTTATTTATTTAGGGACGGATTTAGAAATATCCGTTGCTAAATCCGTCCCTAAATATCCGTCCCTAAATCCGCTCCAATTCATTTAATATAATCGGGCCGACGATCATTTCCCCCCATTTCTTTCTTCTTCTTCTTCTTCTTTCTTTCTTCTTCTTCCTTCCTCCCCCCCCCACCCCGCGAGCCGCCTTGCGCAGCGCCCTCCTCCTCGCCGTCGGCCGCCATTTGGTCCGTCACCAACAGCGGTTCTCTGCCTGTGATTGCCGGCGACGTTTTCCCGGTTCAAATCCGCTCCAATTCCGTCCAATGACGGTGTAATAGTTGTTTTCTCTTAGTTTTGTTAATTTTGGTCTAATTTTAGTTTTGTTCTCATTGTTTAATTGTTTTGGTGTTCATTATTTTGTTCTCATTATAATTACTCTAATTAGTATTATTTGTAAATATATAATAATTAGTAATAAAAATGCTCATTACTCTAATTAGTATTATTAGTTAAAATATTTGATAGTTTGGTAATTAGTATTATTAGTTTATAAATATAATAAATAGTAATAATTAATACTAATGGTTCAATTAGTATTATTAGTTGTAATATATAATAATTACTAATTACTCTAATTAGTAATATTTGTATAAATATCTAATAATTAGTAATCATACTAATTACTCTAATTAGTTTAATTAGTTTAAGTAAAGAACACTTTGTAATACTAATAATTACTCTAATTACTTAAATTAGTTTAACTAATGTCATAATTTGTAATGTTACTAAATACTCTAATTAGTACCATTAATTTATAGATATAATACTTAGTAATTATACTAATTAGTCTAATTACTCAAATAAGTTTAAATATTAACTCATAGTAGTTAATTTAATAAGTTTAAATATTAAATATTGATTACAATATAATTACTTGTTTAATTACTGTAGTTAGTATAATTACTTAAATAATATCAAACATAAAATAGTAATATATCTTTAAAGCTGTTCAATATTACAATAATTAGAACAACGTTTAATTATAGTAATGCGTTAATAGTATAATAATTATTTAAAAATTAAATACTAATTTCTTTAATTACTTTAACTTGTTGTTCATTACTAAATAGTTTAATAAATATATAACCATTAAATACTAATTTCTTTAATTAGTTTAACAATATGATTTAATTAGTAAACAGTTTAAGGGTTTAATACTACTTACTTGAATTACTTTAAATATTAAATCATAAGTAATTCGTTTACTCGGTTTAAATATTAAGTATTTAAGTCTAATAAGTTTGTTAGTTTTTAATTAGTTTACTTACTTTAATAAGTTGAATAAGTTTAAAAGGATATTTGGTAAATTAGATTACAAATATTTAAATCATAATATTAATTACTTCCCTAAATCAATGAATAAACTAAATATAATTATATTTACTTAATAATACTATTCAATAATCATTTTAATTAAATAATTTATTTAATTAAATTACTTACTTAGTTGTAATTATAAAATTTGTTAATTTTAAAACTAATACAAAATTGAAATAAACTAGTTTATTATTAATGATAAGCCACAATTTTGTAGAGTTCACAGCACGATGATCATCCCTCGAGTTCCGGTCGAGGACGAGGTCAAGGTCGAGGCCGAGGTCGATCGGCCAGTTCTGGTCGAGGGGGCTCCGGGACTCAGTCACACCATTCCGGATCAGGATCTCCCTCAGTCGGTCATCCTTCTTCGCGATTACCACCACCTCCACCCACCGTTCTACCTCAGGAGACGTTCCCATCCCCACCTGTTCCAGCTTCGCAGCATACACAGGTGCTTTTCAATATTTATTCACCAAAATTGATTAACTGTCATGAATGTTCTTATATATAATTAATTAAACTAACAAGTTTGTTATAATATTTCGTACTTAGCCGACGTCTGCATCAGCGGTTCGATCTCATTCCCCATCACTTCCGTTGCTTCCGGATATTGGTCTCCACTCCTCCATCCCTACATCTAGCCATGCTCCTCTAGCATAGAGTTATGGTGCATCTCCATCTCCATCTCCATCGCCAGTTCAGGAGGTGACAGTCGGCGGATTGACATACCGCCTTGTGCCGCCAGCACAGACGACTGCTTCCCAGCGAGCCTCCTCTTCCCACACTGCCCCGTCGTCTTTCATGCCTACACCTGCCTCCCAGCCCTCCCAGCCCTCCCAGTCCCCCCAGCCAGCCCAGCCCACCCACCCAGCCCAGGCCGCCCAGCCATCTCAGCCTGATGTGTCCGGCCCATCTCAGCTAGATCCCCCGACACCGATGACAGTGGCCCAGATTTACGAGTAAAATCTTAACTTTTTTTAATTTTATAATGATTCCTAATTATATTTACTTGTTTTTCTTACTAACTACCTTTGATAATGGAATTTTGAAGGGATGAGAAGACAAACAAGAGGGCGAAGACAGATATCAAGCATATCATATACGGACATTGGATCGAGCCGTGGTTATCCTGGATGAAGGTTCCGCACGAGACGCACACCCGTATGTTTGATTTATGGATGGTAAGTCATAACCTACATTAATTATTTGTTTATTCATATAATTTAATTATTACATTATTATTATTTGAATATTTTATTTAATAATTATTATTACCATTGCTTAATTTGTTTAATTAAATTATGACATTATTATTTGCGCACTTTCATTATTTCTTTAAAATTACAGAGGCGTTACTTGTTCCCCGCAGAGGAGAGGAAGGCGGCACGGGCCTTCTTTGATGCCACAGCCGGCAAATTCATCAGGCATGAGTTCAGCCGGGCTCGGCAGATACGTAGGACACCTACTTGGACTTCAGATCATGTCTGGGACCGCCTCCGTGCACAGTGGGATGCCAACCCTACTTTCAAGCTTCACAGTGAGGTGAACAAGAAGAATCGCAGCACTGAGCAGGCGATTGTCTATAGAGGTGGTAGTAGGGGCACCACATTCCACTGGTCCGATTTGGTAATAATTAAATCCATATTTTATTTTGCTTTAGTTTTTTATTTCATACATATTTTCCTTATAATTATTTAACACATTTTTTGCTTTTGTAGGTTAAGGAGGCGGGTGGTGATCCCGGTCCTGACAGATTATTCGGCAAGCTATACAAGACCAAGGCCGGTGATTATCCCGAGGGTCGTGCCAAGACCATTGCTGTAAGTTTAAGTACTTAAATATATAATTATTGAAGTTAAAGTTTAAGTAATTATAACTCATTATATATAATCATCTTAAGTAATTACTTATACAATTGTAACGTTAATTTAGTTTATTCTTATATAATTATTCAATTTAAAATAAGAATATTCGATTAATCTTATACTTCACACACCTGATAATTTAATTTATATTCTACTTTTTAGGAGGATTATGATCGAGCGATTGCGGAGGCACGTGCACGAGCTGCCGATGACTCGGAGGTCAACCCGCATACGGTCTTTTAGGGGGTTGCGGGTGGCGAACGCGGTCGGATGCTAGGGTACGGCGACTTAGTTCACCACCCCCAGTTTCAGGCCGACTCTTCTTCCATCCCATCTCAGTCGCAAGAGAATATTTCCTTGCCACAACAGATGGCCGACTTACGCTCCGATGTCGACAGGAAGCTACAGGAGGCTGCACAGGAGTCTGCTCGACAGTTGGCTGAGAGAGATAGAATGTGGGAGCAGCGATTACAGCAGATGCAGCAGATGATAGGCCGTTTTCCTCCGCCTCCAGGAGCTTCGCATCCAACAGACGAGCCACCTCTGTACGCTCAGGCTAGGACCGGAGAGTCCATCTCGCAGGTACAGCCTCAGCCCCAGGACGTCCATCATGCGGCCCATCAGGGCGATGCCGAGGCCCGGGGCGAGGGCGAGGGCGATGTCGAGGCCGAGGATGACTTCGATGAGATTGCCTCCCATTTAGGTGATTTTTAGATTTATTTTTGTACATTTCATGTATACAACATTTACAGTAAATATATAAAATTATAATTTATTTTTCATTTTCGTCTATTTTAATATTATTTTATATAATAATAATAATAATATTACTAAATATTAATAGCACTAATAAGAATAATACGATTAAATTTTATTATTATTATAATTATATTATTAAATATAATAAAAATATTAATAATATTATTTATTATTATTATTACTACTAATTCATAAAAAATTTATACCCCGCCACTACATAAATAAAATATTATTTTAAAAAAATTATTTTTTACATTTTCCGTCCCTAAAACCGTCCCTAAAAGGTAAAAAATAATACAATTTGTCCCTAAAGTCCTCCCCAAAAAAATCCGTCCCTAAATCTGTCCCAAAATCAGTTCATAATACCTTTCAGCTATTACTTTTAGGTACGGAAAAAACCGTCCCAAATTCCGTTGCTATTTTCGTCCCTAATTCCGCTACAGTAGCTGCCTATCCGTCGCAAAATCCGTTTCAATTGTCATTACCCTGTCTCGTGTCTTCCACCGAATTTAGGGACGGATTTTATTATCCGTCCCTAAATATTAGGGACGCGCGTATAGGGACGGAAATAAATCCGTCCCTAAATCCGTTGGAAAGGCTATTAGGGACGGATTTTTCATTAAATTCCGTCGCTATTTCCGTTGCTATGGACTGTTTTTCTAGTAGTGAATTGAAACTCGTTATTTATCTTTCACTAAATATTTTTTATATATTTATTAAATGATGTTAGTAATCAACTAATTTTATTTTGATCATAATTAAATTACTACTATATTATATTGAAGAAAATAGTTTAATTATTATTCAATTTTATGTAGTTTAATTTGAAGTTTACTAATCTATAGTTTAATAATTATTCACTTTAATGTAATTTATTTTTTGTAGCTAAAAAATTATATATGTGTAATTCTAGATATATGATTTAGCTACAACAAATGGTTTTGAAGAGTTTTTTCTTTTCCATTTCTTACTTTATTATTATCTTTTCTATTATATTCAAGTGAGAATGGAAAGTCAGATTTTATTAAATATCTAAACTGATTTAAATATCACATTGAGACTGTGTTTGTTAAAAAACTGAATTAAATGTTAGTATTGAAAAACAAAATTGATTAAATTTTATTAATGATATAAAGTGGCTTAAATACCATATTTAATTGATTTAATGTTTGTTAAAAAAATGGGTTTATTGTATAAAAAAAGAACAATTTTTTTAGAGAAAAAAACTTAAATTAAAAGTAAACTCATTAACTCATTTAATAAATAAATTAGAAAAAAAAGTATAAAGATGATGCTGTGGAAGCTCTGAGGTAACTTCTTTAAGGACAAAAATAAATGTATGTATAGATGTGTAGATATTTTCTTCTTCTTCTTTTTTTTTTTTTTTACGTTTTCATTATACTATCAACAAATTGGTCAGACCAATATTATATATATTTTTATTAGCCAAAGGTTAAAAAAACAAAACAAAAATGTTCATATGGCTAGGATTTTGTGTACGGTATTTAATTTTCTTTAAAGATCCAGTAACCTACAAATATGAGGACTTCAAGGTTTCCTCCTAGATTTCTATCGAATATTATTACTGTACATAATTAATCTAGCTTGGTCAATTTAGGTTTCTATCGAATATTATGGTCATATCTTGCTTATGTACAATGTTGAATTCCTATGAAAATTAACCATAGAGTTTCTGGCAGATGTACCAGTAAAAGTCTGAACCAAATTTCCTGATGAGAAGCTCCATAGAGTAAATTGTCTACTTGATGCCGTAAGAGAATTAATTAACATAAAAAATCATTAATTAGCAATGTAATTAAGTTTAGGACCATCCTGTCCATGGGTATTTACAAATACAATTCTAAGGAACAGGAGAAATCAATAGCCACTTCCACCATCCACCATAAAATTTTAAACCCCAACTTCATCCCTTCTTCTTCTTCTTCTTCTTCTTTTTTCTGATGGATTCATCAAGCAAACCAGAATTGGTTACTGAGTTCCCAGGTAGAATTAGAGTCTACAAAGACGGCCGTGTTGAAAGACTCATCGAAACTGGCTTTGTCCCGCCATCAACTGATCCAAAAACCGGTGTTTCATCCAAAGACGTAACCATTATCCCTGAATCCAACGTTTCTGCTCGTCTCTTCCTTCCAAAACTCACCAACCCCAACAAGAAGTTACCTCTCCTTGTCTACTTCCATGGTGGGGCTTTTTGTGTCTCGTCACCGTTTACCACCAAGTACAACAGCTACCTGAACGCTTTGGTAGCTGCAGCCAACGTGGTTGCAGTTTCTGTGAACTATAGGAAAGCTCCCGAGCATCCCATCCCTACAGCTTACGAAGATTCTTGGGCTGCTCTTCAATGGGTAGTTTCACATAGTAGCAGTGAAGGGCCTGAAACTTGGCTAAACGACCATGCGGACTTTGAAAGGGTGTTCTTAGGTGGAGAAAGTGCCGGTGCCAACATCGCTCACAACTTGGCTATTGTTGCTGGAGACCCTGAGTTTGGGTTAAACGTGCAGCTCCTTGGGATAGCTTTGGTGCACCCACATTTCTGGGGATCGGAACCAATCGGGTCAGAGACATCGAACCCGGATAGAAAGGCTCTTGTGGATAGGTTATGGCCATTCATCTGCCCATCAAACCCGGACAACAATGATCCAAGGGTTAACCCGGTGGCTGTTGATGGGCCAAGCTTGGCGGGGCTTGGGTGCAGAAGGGTTTTGGTTTGTGTGGCTGAGAAGGATGTGCTTAGAGATAGAGGGTGGCTCTATTACGAGGCTTTGGGCCGAAGTGGGTGGTTGGGTGTTCTGGAGATTAAGGAGACAGAAGGAGAAGATCATGGGTTCCATTTGTATAACTTGGAGTCGGAGAAAGCTAAGGATTTGATCACACGGTTGACTGCTTTTTACAATAGGGATATGCCTCTTTTATTCTGATCAAGTGATCATTATTTTATTTGTGGGTCTTTACTCAAAATATTTGTTTTCCCAGTTGAATGATGGTTAATTTCCTACAAGTTTTGGTTTCTGGATGCAATGGATTTGTATACTTCTCTTCTAAAGAGTTAAGAGGCGAAAAGGGCAAAAAAATGCTACGAACAGCCATTCCTAACTTTTTACATCAGAACTTAGATGCATAGAATCAAAGTGATCCTGATTCTAAACCAAAGAAACTCGTGAAATAAGGCTGATAGCATCACAAGTTCTCTGAGGAAATAGTGGGGTAGAAAACTTTTCAAATAAAAATGCAGAAGAAAGATGTTACACTTTATTTAATGTTGTTGACAAAGATATGCCTTTTATTTAGCGGCCAAGCAAGCTCAAGCCTCGAAGGTTTTCCAGGAGAACAACACAAACCTGTCTCCAACTAGTCATAAACATGATCTAAAATATAGAATAAAGTTCACAGCAACATTGAACTCTGTCAAAACCATAATGCTAAGCCCTTTGCTCCACATAAGATCCAGACAAGAGGTTCCAAGAACAGTGATCTACAATGAAAGCACCTAAGTGTTAAGGAGTTGCCAACAAAATTGCCATATATTTTTAGTATATACCAATAGTTTACACACAGTGCTTTTGCAGCAATAAGTGGCAATGTCAAGGGCTATAAAAGTGGCTGAGAAAAAAATATGGGCTGATGTATCTATTTCCTAGTTTCCCACATCAATATGGGTGGATGAGGTGAAGGATCGAAAACGGTTACAATAATATGACAAAAGGTTCTCTAAATAGGTAAACTTTGCCACAGGTTCAGCTTGGTGATCCAGAACTCAAGATGATAGGGATATTATTAATCATAGATCAACCAAGAACAATAGAAACTTGTACGTGTAAGTTGAGATGACTTTCTTGCTTATTCTTAAATCCTATGCACCAGTTGGGTAAAGTCTAAATCCCATTTGGATTTTCTTTCGTCAAATTGAACCATGAATGACATGCAACAAAGTACATGAATTACAATAAACCAGGTTATGAATCCTCAAGCTAGACCATGCAATCATAACTGAATTAATAGATATTGTGCAGATCATGCTATTACCTTTCCCTACTCAGAACCAAGACTGTCAGATCACATCTTTAGGCAGTTGAACTTAGATTCCAATTCTGTCTTTAATTTCTTCTGCAAATAGGATCCATCAGGACCCGATGCATCCAAGTAATTTTTATATCGTTCATAAACTGTTTCAAGTGCCTTTGTCAACTCCGAAATGTTCTACAAAAAAGATTAAGTTCGTCAAACACTTAGACTTGGCAATAAAGAGACAGAAAACAAAGCAAATAACCATCAGGGCCTCATAGATTATAATACATCTCCACTTGATGGAATGAGGCCCTCAAATTCCTTTTTCTTGCTCATCAGAAAACCACCGAACTCCTCAACTGCTTCAGTAGCATGGAGAACATTTTTCAGAGCCTCCAGACCAGCCTTGTCATCAGTATTTTTAGACAAGGCTTTCTTTGCATCCTGTACAACTGAATCGGGAAGCTCATACCAACTTGCAGCCATTAAGTCCTTAAACACATTCTGAATTTCAGGGTCTTTTATCACAGGCATGTGAGTTACGTCTTCACTCAAATAGCGCAAGCTTCCCAATCTCAGTGCAAAGGAAGACCAGCCACCTGCGTATTTTTATTGATGAATAAAATGGATAGAACATGATACAAAGGTAACTCTACAACACGCTACACATTTCACAAACAGCTGGCAATTGACAATAGTCATTTTAAAAATAGTAAAAGTAACAGAGCACATCTATGCAAAAATGTTAGTCATAACAAACAAGTGTAGTTCCTAAAATAGTTCTGTTCTATCTCATACTCTTTGATAAAATGTAACAAGTATTATTGCTCACAAAGAAAAACATTCAGACAGTAATTCACATACCGAGTTGGAGGTAAGAAATGGAGTGTAGCAACCACAGAAACACAATGTCATATGTGAAGACTTGATATAATTCACTAAATGCTATAAGCAAAAGAATTTAACTACCCCTCTTGGTCTCTTTATATGCTGCCCCAAAACATTTCAATTGCTATCAAATTCTTCATTTAAACAAGACAGAAGAAACCCATATACCATATGTAAGAATTGAACATGCTGTTGCATGATGATTACAATGAAAAAGAAAAACAACAGACCGGAATCCCAACAAAACAAGGATAAAGCAGGAACCCCTCAAACTCTATGATAAGGAAGTTATAAGAAAATTTAAATTGAACCCATATCAGGAGTGAAGTTAAAATCTTGCAAAGGTATCAGCAAAAGAAGCTCATTTTTGAAACCCCGAAAATACATTAATAAAGCAAATCAATCATAAGCCTAAGCTGACATTTACGTACTACTTATTATGTAAATCAGATTAAAGTAAGACTCCTCCAAGAAAAAAAATCAAACACAAAAGCCACCGCCCACACGTTATATTTATAACTACATCCAGTTCAAGCATTCAAAGAACTCAACGACTTTAAAGATGATTAAAACGGAGAAAAGGATAATCAAATAAGAATCCAAAGGAAAAGAAAAGTACCCGAAGGGAGGCTGCTGTGAGGATTAGTCGCGGAAGGTGATGAGACAGAGAAGAAACTCCGGGAACCCAAGTGGTAGTTGTGGCTGTTGTTCGCGGCGGCAAGACGGGAGGATCTGAAACATGCTGCTCTACAAATGGATCTTAACAGAACCATCTTCTCCATTTTTCTAACCAAATTGGCAGGAATCGAAAACGGGAAAGGAAAAGCGTGAAGTCCTCTGACCGCCGGAATCCCTGCAAGTGCGTGTAATCACTAATCATGAAGCTTTTTTCTTTTTTTTTCTTAGGCCACCCAATTTTGGGCTGCACTTTGGGCTACAAATTGGGATCTGAATTCCCATTAACAGGCTGGTTATATGGACTTAAACTCTAATGGGCTCAAGGAAACGGATTCTTAGCTCAAAACAATTTCTTTTCCATTTTTCCTATTTAATTCAATATAAATTAGAAAATATAATAAATTGACCTCTGCCTCTTGGCCTAGTGGCCAAAAGACAAGGGAGGTCACCACACCAGGCATGGGTCCTGGGTCTTAGATCCCGATTTGTACCAAAAAAAAAAGAAAATATAATAAATTAATAAAAAATTTATAACTTCAAAAAGTGCAACTTGCCTCAATAGAAACAAAAAGGTCAACTCAGCTTGCTTCAAAATTTATAGTTAAGATTTAAGAGTTAAGGAATCGAATATTGTCTAGTTGACAATATATAAATTAGAATGTGATTGCTGATTGGTAATTCTTAATTAAAAGGCAAACACAGGTTTAATATTATAAATAGATAGATATTGGCGATGGGGTTAACTTATTATACACTTTGGAAGGGAAAATCAAGTTCAAGTTTCTTCCTTTTTTGAACGCAGACTCTAGTCCAGTGGCTGGGAGTTGACCGCGTTCATGTGGCCAACGAGGGTTTGAACCCGGCTGGCCTATTCCCCTCCCTGCCCAACTTACCAAATCCAAAAGCTTCTTCCTTTCTCCCCCCCCCCCCCCCCCCCCCTTTTTTTTTCTAATTTTAAATTTTATTTTGATTGTCTTATAGTCATCGTCATCAATAAAAATGTAAATAAATATGGATATAGCAACAGGGGACTAGCTAGGGCGATGGTGCTCGTGCTGTTGCTTAATTTGTTGTGGTACTAGTAATTAACAAAGCTGAAAATGTCTACCAAAAAAAAAAACAAAGCTGAAACCCAATGCAACATTAAACTGATCATAGATATAATAATGTCTCTGTTCATTCATTACTCTTTATTCACAGCAACTAATTAACGAGTTTTTAATCATGGTATATAGTTAGGCACCAGACATTATGAGCTGGGTTTAAGATTATTTATCTTATTAATCCAACGGTTTATGGGGGAGGGGTTGATCTTGATCCCGCTGCCACCCTCTTAATTACCGTCTAAATTAGTAAGAGCCAATTGCAAGGTTTAATTTATTACGGTTTTGTTAACTAGTGCATTCATATACCTTTTAAAATTGGTTAACTTTTCATTTGAGAAAATTACTTTTTTATTTAATACAGTAACTTTTTTTGAATTTTAAAAAAATACAACATTAATTACCTAAAATTTTCTATATTTAACGCCTTATATAGTACATTGATGCACCATTTAGTATTAATTAGTCGAAGGGGATACATTTTTAATCATATTAAAAAAATAATAGAAAATGTTGAATAATTAAGATCCATTTGAAGTTTTAAAATGTAAAAACTAGTTGTAGATTATCCTTTAGGAATAATATATCATGGAGTACATCATTTGATTGAAACTTGAGGGTTGAGGCTATAAAAATTAAATATTTGTGATGATATAATCAAATTAATTACATAATCACTTTCACTTCTCAAACTACATATATATCATGCCCATTGAATTTTTTTTTTTAAGATTCAACTCTTTACAAGGGAATAAGCATAAATTAATCTTTGAACCCAGTTAGTAATCCGGTGCTCATCCATATGGAGTAAGTGTGACTTTATAATCAAAGAATTGAGATATAAATTGGAAAATTAATTTGTTGCATCAATATATGGGTTAATAAATTGCATCATGCTAATGTTAGTATGGCATCTTCTCAACCAAACAACATGGCTTCAAGAAATCGAAGATTACAAGTAGTGCAGTACCGTCGCAGATGTGATGAAGGAATTAAAGAGAAAAAACAAAAAAAAAAAGGAAAAGGTTGCGGTGACTCAAACATCGTTATGATTCACTTGATGACCCAAAAACTAAAAACTCTGCTCAAGACAAGACCCCTGAGAAGAAGTGGAGGTGTCGGGTCCAAGTGTTAGAAAATTGTTACGGTAACAAAGATAAGCGTGTGACTTTGTGCGATGGTTGGGGCGGCGCGCTCGTGACGTCATAATAATAATAAATATACATAGTAGTAATACTTTCCTTATAATTACAATTACAATTAATCAACAAATTAACAGTGTTTAAGGGAGATTTGGAAGGCTTTTGTGGCCCTCTCATCATCCACCACCAAAGTCAAAATCGCCCGTCTTATTATTATTTATTACTACAACGTACAAATCCTCTAGATAAATGTTTTTGGTATGATCAAAGCATGATGCTTAGAAATCAAGTCAACAATATGCACCGTATCGTTGCTTTCAAAAAGTTTGCCTTCCCACTGTAGAATATAAACCTAATGAAAAAAAGGGAGTCACCAACTTCATTCCTTAGGGTCGGTGGCTTCAAATCTTCAATCTTTTTTTCTATAAAATATAATAACAGTGGAACAAAGACTTTTCATATATATATATAGTAAATGACAGAAAAGCATTACAATTACGCACGCCTCGCCTGTAGTATTTGTGTTAAGTTTCCTTCCCTTCCAAATGAAGTTCAACATCTGAAGGATGAAAGCGAAAACAATTGTTATAAAATCTCCCCTTATTTTCAACTCAAATTAATTATGTCCCTATTATTCTTTCTTTCTTGTCCTTTATATTGACGTAGGAAATCGCAGGGCGAAATCAAAGTCTAATCTCGTGGTTATTCCTGTAATACTAATTGCAGTATAACCTATTTACACATTTTTTTCATTCACTAACAGCCTAACCTCACTAAAACTGCTCCTTGTGGCTTGGACTCCAAGTTTTCAGACTGCTTTAAAGTCAGTCAAATGAGTGAGAGAGAGAAGAATATGAATTAAGAAGAAAAAGCTAGTGGAAAGTTCCTATAAGTAGTAAGTCAGCTGGATTAGCGGTAACGAAATTTCAGTAAGGGTAAAATTTGCCAGTTATAATATCAAGTTTAACTGTTTAAGTAATTAAGATGACAGATGCATTATCTATGCGTGTGTTTGGTTGTTTTTTTCTCGCTTGGCCAAAATTAATGGTGAACAAATTAACAGTTTGTTGTGGAAAATATCAAAAATGTAGGCTGGGGACTTGGGGTGCATTAATTGATTCACGCAACGATAACATTTCCATGCTTTATTTATTTAATAGTATGGCCAGATACATGAAGTAGACAGTTGATCATGAATGTCATAAATGAAAATTTATTAAATGGGTGACTTCTCTGGTCTTAAAGTCATTGCCTCATTCGCAATGAACTCCAAACTCCCCACGAAGCTGTTGTTGGTTGATGGGATTAAAATAATGGAATAAAATCAAAATGTTGAACTTACACAGAGATACAGGAAGGGAAGGGTTGGGTTTCCTTCTTTTCTTTTTCTTTTCGATCTTGTGGCCGCTAATCTCTCTATAATAAAGGCAAATAGGCAAAGTACCTTTGTCTTGTTAATAAAAGTTATAGCTGTCTTAAGCTGGTTCACAAATCCTCTCTCTGAGAATCTGCATCTTGTTTAAGCATTTCCTCTTCGTTTTTAACCTCGTATAATCATATTTAATCAACTCTTCCTCTGTCTTCCTTCGTCTGTCTCAGTTAGTTAGATCTTCCGTTTGTTCAGGTTTTTCACCTTTTAGATCTCCCGTTTGTTCAGTTTTTCACCTTTTTTTTTCTGTCAGACGGACAAATAGACATATGGGTTCTAACGAATCAGAAGTTGCTCTTGATTTGTTTCCCTACCTTAAAGTATACAAAGATGGAACCCTCGAAAGAATCGCCGGAGTTGAAGTGGTTCCCCCGGGTCTTGATCCTGAAACCAACGTTTTATCCAAAGACATCGTGGTCGTACCCGAAACCGGAGTCTCAGCCAGAATTTACCGACCCAACTTGGCTAGTCAAGATCAGAAGCTACCCCTCGCGGTTTATCTTCATGGAGGAGCCTTTTGTGTTGCATCGCCAGCTTTCCCAAACTACCACAATTGCCTCAACAGGCTCGTTGCTGAGGCTAACATCGTAGCTCTTTCAGTTGATTACAGGTTAGTCCCGGAGTTTCCTCTTCCTACTGCTTATGACGACGTATGGGCTGCACTCCATTGGATAGCTTCCCATAAGGAGAAAGATGGCAACCATGAAGCTTGGATCAAGGATTACGTTGACTTTGACCAGGTGTTTTTGGTAGGCGATAGCTGTGGTGCAAATATGGCTCATCACTTAGCTTTGCGGATCAAGGACTCGGATCTGGGTCGGAGCTTTAAGATTCTTGGTATTGGTATGATCCATCCTTACTTTTGGGGAACAAACCCGATAGGATCAGAGGCTGCTAATCCGTTCAGGAAAGACTTGGTCGATAAGTGGTGGTTGTACGTTTGTCCTTCTGATAAGGGGTGTGATGACCCGCTTATCAACCCGTTTTTGGATGGATCCCCAGATCTTGCAGACTTGGCATGTGATAGAATCCTCATTATCGTTGCAGAGAAGGATATACTCAAGGATAGAGGATGGCTTTACCATGATAAATTGGTGAAATCTGGATGGAAAGGTAAGGCAGAGATTATGCAGACAGAAGATGAGGATCATGTCTTCCATATCTTTAACCCTGATTGCGACAGGGCTAAGAGCTTGATCAAACGTTTGGCTTATTTCCTAAACCAAGGAAAGACTCCTGTAGAGTGAAAAAGATTTCATAGGTTGCTTTGTAATAATATAGTAATATAATAATAATAGAATAAAAGTTCAAGTGCGATTGAGATCTGTCTAGATTCCAATCGCCAGAACCTGTTTGCTGAGATTTCCCTTTCTCGTAATCTTGATCGATGTACTTTTCTAAAAGTATGACAGATTCCGCTTTCTATCCTCCTTTTCTCGTCCTCGTATCCTTAAGTGGCACGTAGTAAAATGATTGTAGTAATTGACATGAAGGATCCTCAATCTTTCATTGTACTGTATCCCCTCCTTTTTGCTCTACCCATCATGAGTTCAAGACCGCATATTATAGGATTAGATTTAACCGCCAAAAGAAGAATCTCAAAACGATCCAAATTAGTCCAACTCTTTAAACAGCTAAAATGCGTACTACGAGTCTCGAAAGACTGTAAGTCTGTAGCCAAGCAAGTCAAACAAAGCCCAACAACATCATCACATTCCCACGTACACAAACTAGAGGCAAAGAAACTGAGAAGGCAAGGCATCATAATTCATAAACGTAGTGAGGCAACTAAATAGTCGCTTTGAATTATCACAAAATAACATAACCAGTGTGCTCGATCAACAATCTATGTCATCAAAGTAGATGCAGTTCCTTAACTTGAGAAAAGAGTATACAGATACGAGAGATCTAGAACACGACTGTGTCAAGCATGGTTCCCAAAGTCTGAACAATGTTTGAAGACATCAAGTTCGAGACGTGTTCCTCTAAGTGCTTCTTGGCATCTTGTCGCCCAACATTTGCAATAGCCAGCTTCTCTGGAGGTAATTCATCTTCCTCCTGAACTGCCTTGTTGTATTTTATCGCTAAATTGAGCATATCCTGCAAAAATGAAAATAAACTAACATCATGACTTTGCCTTATGGAGGACAATTTTCATTATAACAGAAAATTAAATTATCTGGCATTGGCATTTGAACTTTTGAGCAACATTCTAAAATAACTGACAAATATTGTTACTACCCTGAATATTGCAAACCATAGCCCAAACATGTGAGAATTCATAACCCTCTTCCAACAGACATTCCTAAAGTGGCTCATTGTGGGAAGCTATCATTCCTAAAGTCAATCATTTCAAGCACCTCACATCAGCCAGGGGCAGGATAAAGTCATATATATCTTGCCAATGCACAATAATCTACATCATGTACCATGATGAAAAAGTCTGCAGAAAACCTTCACTCACCTGAACAGTCTGTTCATTGGTTTTTGAATGGGTATCAAAACGCCTAAGTGTCAATCCATCTGTCCACTTCTTCTTATGAAGGTTCAACAGCATCTTTTCCTCGAGTTCATTCTTCCTATAGTTAATGGCTATAGAGTAATAATGTCTATTTAGCCCATGGATCAATGCCTGACAATGAAAAATAACAAGATGAGATCATTCCCCTAAAAAAGAAGCTATTAGAAAATACTAGGACATTATTCTTTTGCCACTCACTTGGATAGATGGCTTATTAAGATGCCCAAGATTGGATGTTGTCTGACGTGGCTCTTGGCCAAGCATCATGGTTTGTGGGTTGATCAAACGGAAAGCATCAATCACCACCTTCCCTTTAACACTCTGAATTGGGTCCACCACCACTGCTACAGCTCTCTGATTTAGAGCTTCAAAACTCTGCAAGCAGTACCAGATGTTAGCAACAGAATACAGACAGACCAACTTTCATTAACCAAAATAGTTAAAGAAAAACAATAACATATAAATTATAAACCATTGAAATGGTCAACATGTATAAACATCAAAATGGAAAACATCAGCTAATTGACAGATGATAAACAAAAGGAATCAGGTATCAAAACTTTGTTGACCATATATATGTGCTCAATATCGCATATACTATACATACATTTCCAGTCTCTTATGATATCTACAAACTGTCATACTAAAATATCTTGAACACATTCTGCAAAGCATCATTTTAGGCAGCTACTATGTCCATACCGTCAGTGCAGTGTCCGAAATGATGCCTTTCCTTTCCCACACATTACAATGGAACCATTGTTTCCTAAATTATCAATTTATGACAGAGTTCTCAAGAAATCCCAACGCTCATACCCTTGAACCAAAGAAGAGGAGAATTGACAAAAAGGGGGGGGGGGGGGAAGAAACCAAAAAACAAATAATACCAGAACAGTAAATATAAGAAGAACTTTTTCCTATCTTAGTATAAAAAAGCATGATGCAATTACTGAGTATAGCAACACCACCAAAAGGACATTTCGAAAAAACAGTAGCATATTAAGTCAACTAGCATGTTTATTGTGCAGCAGTATGCAAAAAAGTTAAATATAACCTGCTGTGTGTTTATGTCCACACCAGAGAGCCAACAGCCAAATCCAGGGTGGGAATGGTACCATCCCACCACCATCTCTGGTCTGCAACACCAAGTAAAAAGATCAGTACCCAATCTAGAAAGAAAAGTCATCAAGGGGTATAAAATTATCTAATCTTGTCATACAAAAATTATCTTTAAAATTTTGTGGTTACTTCCAAGAATTATAACGAATGCAAATACCTTCCAGTTTGTTTGAGCATATCAAGCATATTTGTTTGGAAAACATGATCCACAGCTTCAACACTAACACCTGTACCACTCTGTGGCATTGCAAAGACATCCACAACACGAACAGTGTACTCATCGACAAACTCTCCCAACATCAAACCCATAACTTCCATCGGAACTCCAGCTCTTCCTATAAAATTTCACATCAGCCAAACATAGGAACACAATTACAACAACTCCGGGTAAATGTAAACTCTTTAACCCCAAAATTTAAATCGAAAAGGTGACGTTTCTCATATTGAAGTTCATGGAAAACAGATCAGAAAGTTACAGTTCCGATTCCATTTAAAAAAAAAAAAAACCCTAACCTGCAAAGCACAATAGTATGCTATCGGTTTACCTTTTATTTTTCTAAACAAAAATACAAAAGCTGCAAAATCATAATCAGCTAAGAACATAAATGAAAAAATGAAAATCATTTTCTATAAGCAGATATTAAGAAGAAGAGAGATAGAAAATTACCGTGCTTGAGCATTTTAAGGAGTGCGAGAGAGGAGATGTAGACCTGCTCGGACGAATCCAGAGTCGGGGAATCCGGCGGCGGGTGACCCAACGCGCCTCCAGCACCGGCGAACATCCTCTGCAATCTCTCCATTCCTGACATTGTCTATCGGACTTCTGTGAACTTTTCTTTGGCAGCAAGACAAAGGGAGACTTCTCTTTCAGTGTTTTCCCCTTTTTTTTTTCTCCTAAATTGATATATCTCGCGTCCGGACTGTAATGGCTATATATACAGCTCATCATGTCGGTTTGGTTCGGTCCAGCTTTAAGAAACAGTGGATGGACCTAAGTTGCTCATGGGCTTCTCTGAAAAGTTATTGTTGTAGTGAGCCTCATATAGTGGGCTCGATGGGCTTAGTTTCAACTTCTTCTTTGTCTTCAAAGGCCAGGTGATAGTTGGACCAAAAAAGGGTCGGCTCGACCCAACTTGAATTAGCCGCCAGCCCCGCCACTGTCTATCGCCTAACAGGACATATTTTGCCTGAATTTCTTTTCCATTGATTAAATCAAATCATTTACCTAATCATTAAGAAGATATATATATATATATAGTTACAAATATATGTAAAACTTGGTTTTCTTAATTTATTTTTTGCATAAAGTATTCGAGGGTGATCAGGAAATTAGAAATGCGTTATATATCTTGGAAATTAATTTGATTGTCCATAGATGGTTTAAAGTAACCAAATATATTCTTCAAAAAAAATTAACCAAATCTATATAACAAATGTGATTTAATTATATATAAATATTTGAAGTAAGATGTAATTTCCAAAGAAGAAAAAAAGGATATTACGTTGTAATTGTGAAAAAGGAAAAGGTCATAGAAGCGTTGGACAAAAAGGCAAAAAAAAGATTCAAATTTTAAAGGAAATTAAAAAGAAAGAAAGTGGGCTTATGCATGCATGCACTGTAAATACACATGCCTCGCACATTTGCATGCATGCGTGCCGCCATGCACAGTTGAATGGAACTGAAGCTTAATACAAATTCCTCGTATCCCTTTTTTGGTCAGAACAAATTCCTCGTATCTGCACATCAAATCCAAATATTCTTTTTATTCTAAAACAAGTTAGTAGCTTTATTGACGACAGCATTTATTTCAACTGGTGCTTTTTTGTTTTCTAGGTTTCTTTCTGTTTGTCCTCCCTCGGTTAACTCAAGCCGCCACAAAAGTGTCTCGTTCTCATAATTTCATTAAGAAAGGAGCCTTTTTGTTCATATTTTAACAGCAAATAAGTTATAGAATTTGCATTGCAGTTGAATGGTGATTTGCAGAATCCAAAATTACGTACAGTCAACTTTTGACAACGTTCTATTAATTGGGTTTATTGAACTATTAATTTCATTAATAAATAATTAAGCTTATAGACTTATAGTAGTGAAAAAGTCAAATCGGAGATGTCAGGGAACTGATATATAAAGATTGGTGCGTCTCATTCTTCCATACTGTTAACTTTTGTATAAATGCTCTAGCTAAATCAGGTTGCACAATGAAGATTGATTATGAAGTGTTAAGGCAATCACCAAGGTTTCTTCCTCCTTTGTTACTTGTTGATGCTTTGGGTGTGGAATTTCTTAGAGGATTTACTGTTTAATTATATTTTTAATCTTTTATCACCCAAAAAAATCAACAGTATTAGAAAATTTAAAAAAAAGGTCAAATACTTAATTAATTGATCTAACATGATGTGCTTTGTACAACGGAATATGTCAAACTTGACGAGACTCTTTGGTCGATAAATAGGAGCTCAAGCATTCCTACAAACTAGAGCTGTTCAAGGGTCGGGTTATTCACCTAAACTCGTAGGCCCGCCTGATATTTAAGAGGATTTGGATAAGATTTTTAATTTCAAGGGCCGGGCTTGGACAAGATTTAAAAGCCCGTTTAATAAACTGACCGGGCTTGGTCATAGGCAAAAAAACTAAAGCCCAGCCCGGATTACTATTCATTTAATATAAATATATTTTTATATATTTATTTTATTTATTAATGTGGTGTTTTCTTTTTTTTTTGTATATGAGATTGATATTTTCAAATATTATTAGTATTTACACTTTGTTAACTTTGTAAAAATTATTTTAGATGATTTTTTTAAATGTGTTGATTTATTTTTATTTATATTATAAATTAATATAATTTAATTTTTAAAATTAGTGTATGAAAAAAATTTAAAAACGGGCTTTTGAACGGATCTCGAGCTTATAGAAATATTTTAGGGTCGAGCTTGGACAAAGAAAGAGACTCGTTTAGTCGGGCCGGGCCGGGCTTGGACAAGAAATTTTTTCACAAATTCTTGCTTGGGCCCGGCCCGACCCGGCCCATGGACACCTTTACTACAAACACTAAGACACACAAAATTAAGCACTTGTATCTCATTGGGCTTAAATAAATTGGCCCCTCAACTTGTACAAGAGAGCTGTTTTGGTCTTCATTCTTTTATTTATTTATTTTTTTGTTTCTCATCCGGTATCTAGAGTTTCGTTTTGATTAATCCGGGTTCGACCTGCGTCGCGCACCTGGATATGATGGATGAGTCTCCCAATGGGGATAGCTGCGTACGCAAGATCTCGAACCCGAAACTTACTTAAACTAGAACAAATCGTTTATCACTCGATCCAACCATACGTTGATTATTTTAGAATTTTTAGTTTTTATACTTCAATTTTGATGCTCCGTTAGATCTTCAGTAACCTTTTCATTGATAGAAGTTAAATGGCCCGGTAACGATGCCACGTGGCACAAATATAGGATACCATGTCTAATATGAGACAAAAATATAAAAACACTAGAAGGGTGCCCCGCGCTAACGCTGCGGGTGTATTTGGGATTTAGTTAAATATATTTGTTGTCTCTAATAATAGATGTAGGTCTATTATAATAATGGAGTCAATATTATTTCAGAAAACAGTCATGTTCACTTTACTATGCTTGAATCTATGCATAATAGGATTCTTTTCCAAAAATTATCATAAAAATAATTCCTTTCTTTCTTTATTAATTAATTATTACGTGTTACTAATTTTTCCTACAAATACAAAAGAAATAGAATGGTAATCCAAATCAAATCGAATTCAAAGTTTACAATTTTAGATTTTGAAAAAGTTAGTATATAAATAAACAGGTTCAAATAAAAAAACTTGAAGTTTAGTTCTTCCCAAAATAATTCATTGCCATTTATAGTTTTTCACTCATGAATGATTGCAACAAATATTAAAAAAATCATATGGGAGAAACATCCCACAACAATCTGAAAGGATTGAAAAAAAATGATTATTAGAAGTGAAATGAAATCTAAGTTGTAAGTCATTATGAAAGAATAGGGTATAAAATTTTTTTTCAAAAATATACCTGGTTAGAAGAAAATTCCTTAAAGAAAAATGCAAAATCGAAAAGAAAAGAGGAAGAAGTGTAAATGGCTATGAAATTATTTAGAAACTAAATGGTAGCAAAATTAAATGTTGAAATACAACCATCGGAACTGAAGAGATGATAGAAGGTGAATGTGGGTTTTTTTTTCTCTTTTCTTCATAACAGGATATAATTAACACCATATTTTTTTTGTTGTAAAACTCTATTAGAGTGCCATATGTCAGTTTTTGAGAGCATAAGGGAAAATTCTAAGTAGAGAGCGCCTAGTGTCAATATTTAGAAACACTAGGGGATAACTTTAATATATTGTATAGATTTTTATTTGAAACAAACGTGAAACACCGAAAATCCATTCTCTCCCATCCTCTTCCTCCCGATGTGGCCAAAATCAAACCTAGTGTAGAAATTTCCAAGCTTACAACAAAACGCCAAAGCCTGCAAGCTGAAAGTGAACAGCTAAAAAAACTAACTATAGTGTTTTAAGATTTGCAAGCACAAAATGAGGTAAGAATCAAAAGTAAAATATAGCTTGAAGGAAGATTTGGAGGTGTAGAATCAAAAGTAAAATAAAAACTTGGCCATGTAAAACACAGAAAGACAGATATCAGAATCAAAAGCGGAAGGCGCGGTGCCTCTTTGATTTTCCCTTTCATTGTACTTCCCTTGCAAGCCCCCCAATCCTGCTTCCTATAATTGGTAGCAAACTTGGCAACAAACCATTAAACCATAAACCTCTCCTTATAATGATACTATTTTCTCAGTGGGCTTTGAAGTTGCAGATTAGATCTAGGACTTTTGAGGCTGATTTGGAAGAACCAAAAGTTGAAATCATGTTTAGGGTAATAAGAGGGAGCTATCTAGAGTTTTTTTGGGTCGGTCAGAGATCTATCGCAATAATGGCTGGCGGAGAGCGGTGGCTGGTGCGGTGGTTTCTGGAAAATTTCGTCAGAATCTTCATATGTTCTTATGTTCTTCAAGTTTATAATTTATGCGCTTTCTAAAGAGAAAATATATGAGATAAGTGGCTTGAAGAGAGATGAACACGATGAAACTTGCAGCTCGTGAAACCTTTCGCATAAAGAAACACGTTGAATAAACCCAAAAATTTTCTTGTTGTTCAAATCACATGTGACTCTTGATGATTATACATCTAACCGTATTTATTTTTAAATTTTGGTTCAGAAATTACAAACAACGTTAAAATTAAACTAAAATTTAAAATTTCTGAATAATTAATTTATTTTTGCTTTTAACTTTTCTTAAAAAGATTTCAATTTATTTTTTAAAATTTAAAAAAGAAAAATTACATTTATTTCTTTAATTGCAATTAAATATAATTGCAGATTTTTTTTTTTACTTTTTCGGCTTGTGGGTCTCAATTTTGATGTGGTATTCTATATTTTTACCACGTGTACATATACACTGTTAAAAGTTGTTAGTCACATTACAAGCTGGTGACTGATTTCCCTAAACAGAAGGGTGAACTGAGCTGCAAAATTAAAGTATAGGGGGTTAAACCAAAATCAAAGAATGAGGGTTAAAAGGACGGTTTTTTACAAGTTCAGGCCAATTTATGTATTAAGTCCGTACTAATTTCTTGGTAAAGGTCCTCAAAAGCAACAAAACAGAAAAACCTATCTCCCTATTAATTTCTCGCCTATGGAGACGTCCACTTCCAACCTATGGGAAACTTATCACCATTCTTAGCATTGATGGAGGTGGAATTCGTGGGATCATCTCCGGAACCATTCTTGCCTTCTTAGAGGCCCAACTTCAGGCAGAATATATGTTATATATTTTATGCTTAATGCTTCAAGTAATTATTGAACACTCACAAACACACATTCCATGGCGTGCATGCAACTAATGAAAGACGAAGATATATATGCATTTTTTGAGCTGGCCTTTTGTTAAGACTTCGTACGAACTTATGGCTATTTACAGAAACTGGATGGTGAGGATGCGAGACTTGCTGACTATTTTGATATCATCGCTGGGACTAGCACTGGCGGCTTAGTGACTGCCATGATTACTGCACCCAACCAGAAGAAACGTCCTCTTTATGCTGCCAAAGATATAACTGATTTTTATCTTAAACACTGTCCTAAAATTTTCCCTCAGGACAGGTAACAATCGAGCTGGTGCCTAAATTAAAATGAACAACAACTTACAATGTTTTCTCTCATGTGATTGTTAACATATTATTCTCTTTGTTTCAAATGACAGATCGCCATTTGCACCTGCCGCAGGTTTGATCAAAACTATAACGGGACCGAAATATGACGGTCAATATCTGCATAAGCTGTTGAGGGAAGAGCTGGGAGAAACACGATTGAACCAGACACTGACCAATGTTGTGATCCCAACTTTTGACATCAATCAACTCCAGCCCAAAATATTTTCGACCTATCGAGGTTAATTATTTGATCAATAGCTTTTATATGCATGCATCATGCATGTCTATCCTGCTAAAAATATAATGGAGATTAAAGAAAACCATTTCTTAATCTTCTTTCTTCTTTTTATTGGACCGTGTATGTGCAGGTGAAGATTAACCCTTGGAAAGATGCTTTGCTCTCGGATATATGCATTGGAACTTCTGCAGCACCAAGTTACCTTCCTGCTCACTATTTTAAAACCCAAGATTCTAATGGCGTAGTGAAGGAATTCTATTGATGGTGGAGTTGCAGCAAACTATCCGGTATTTTATATATTAATTTGTCTCTATATGATGAGATTGTATTAATTAATATTAACAGTAATCTCAAAACTAAATGTAAATATATAGTCTATAGTCTATACTAACATGTTTGTGAATAATCCTTCCAGGCTTTAGTTACTGTGGACGAAATGACCAAAGAAATCGTTCGCAAGGCTCCTGAATTCTTCCCAGTAAAACCAACAGACAACTCCAGGTCCAGGTTACTGGTTATATCTTCGGGAACTGGTTCAGCAAAATCGGAAGAGAGGATTGATGCTGAAGAAGCTGCCAAATGGGGGATTTTGGGATGGTTGTCAAGTGAAAACACTGTTCCCTTGGTTGATATTTTCACACAAGCCAGCAGCGACTTGGCTGAGTATCACCTTGCTGCTGTTTTCCAAGCCCTTCAAACTGAAAACAAGTTCCGCCGTATCCAGGTATGTATATATATATATATATGTTAATTAATTCAGGATTTTGCTCTCGAGGATAACTTTATTTACTGTTTGGAAAAAAAAATGCAGGATGACAGTAACTGGACCTCTTGCATCGGTAGATATTTCTACGAAGGAAAACTTGGAGAATCTTGTAAAAGTCGGGAAAGGTTTAATGAAAAAACCAGTTTCGATGATGAATTTGGAGTCTGGCAAGTTTGAGCCATATAACCAGAAAAAAAATGAAGACGCTCTCGTTAGGTACTTATAACTAGCACATGGTAGTATAATTTTCGGGTTTCTAGATTTATATTATTGCAAGTACCTATTATTTTGATGCTAATTTTGAATTGCTTCTGCGGTTTCTGCGTAACCTTCAACTGTAGAATGGCTAAATTGCTTTCCGAGGAGAAGAGACTGCGTGACAAGCAGGCACCGCGCGGGAGCCCGGGCTCATAGAAATGAAGAAACTGTCGATGAAGTGATAATATACACTAATACTATATACTGCTATACTTCGAGTAATTTCAAATAAATTTCATCTGGACCATTTGGTCTAGTAATGAATCTTGATTCTTTTCCTTGTAATGAATTCTTTCCCAACATTGTTTACTTTGAATAAAAAATTTGCAGCTTGCCCTATAAACCAATCTGTCTTCTCTAATTCTCTGATAAAAAATGTTGAATATAAGAGCCGACAAGCTAATCACCCGAGCCCCCTCTCCAAGTCCGTTATATATGTTGGCCCAACCCCAAGGCATGAATAATATATGGTCCATGCTTATCTGCTATGATTAACTGGCCGAAGTGCCCAACCACTTGGGCTAGGACAAAATAGTTTGATCCAGTGGGCTTAGTGATTGCAAGTTTCCGCTGAATTTAAGCATTTGGATTCTGGGAGGCGTATGATTACTAAACCAATTAGTACAAATTAGTTAGAATTTTAAAAACATAAGGTTATGTTTGGTAAGAAAAAATATTTTTTATTTTTATTCTTTAAAAAATATAAAAATATAGTAATTATCTAAGATATGTGTAGTGAGAGAAAATATATGCATGTTTTAAAAAATGAAAATGGAAATAGATCCAGAAATGAGAACAATAAAAAATTAGTCTCAATTTTAGATTCATTTTCATTTTTATTTTTTAAAAAACATACACTTTTATGTACTATACATATTTTTTGTGATGATTTCTTTGTATTTTTTTAAAAATAAAAACAGAAAATATTTTCTCCTATCACATATAACCTAAATTTGTTTTATATAATTAAATATCATAATATCCAATAATCACATTTGATTATATTTCGACTGATTCAGAATCGAATTACGTACATGATACACTCTCAAGGACTCCTATGAAAGTTGAACCTATTTTCTCTAATATTGATGGCAAAGGCCCTACAAGAAGTCCTGTGCAATAAAGAAAAGGGGAAGTTGCTGTCCAAGTTTGAGCGACCTTATAATTAATAGGAACCACTGATGGTATGACTAGACTAAAGGCCGTGATTTCAGGCATTATTAGGAGGTTCTGTTGGATTTAATTCAATATGTGGGCTCATATATTTATATTAATTATATATTATGGGCTATCATAAGATTAAGCCCAATTAAAGTGATCAATAAAGTTTAAAATTTTGAGTTAGACATCTAATAGAGAATGAACTTTAATGTGTAGAGACCCAAAGGATTAATTTCTATTTTTATGATAGGCTAAAATAGAAGTTAGACTAAAGATATAAATAAGGGTTATGGTCCCCAAGCCATATGCACAACAAAAGGTTTTCTCTTTTCTGAAATCCTATCAATCAGAGAAGAGATAACTCTCTTCAGAGAGAACAAAGACGGCATATTGACTTGGAAGACAATAACCAGAAAATCAAGCTTTCTTCATGGATCCAGGTACGCTTCCGCTCAGATCTAAACATTTAGATCTAAATTTTCTTGATGATTTGACATAAAAATTGGTTGGTGACAATTCACCAAATTAGAAATAAAGTATTCTAACAATTGGTCTCAGAGCTTCTTCATGTCAAATCATTGGGAATCAATTTGTTTCTTTGTCTTCCATAATCATGGATTTGGTTTTTCCATAGATTTAGTTTATTAAGAAATATGGCTTTGGAGTTTGGAGTTTGTTTCAGATTTGATTTTTACGTTTTATGCATCCAGTTAGGATCTTGTTAACAAGAGCTAAGATCCAATTTATTGAGAAACAGATTCAAGTTTTAAGGATTAAAAAAAAAAGGATAAGAGTTTTGGTTTTCTGGGCCAATTTTATTAGGTGATAGGTTTTGTCCAAGATGTGAAAATCATACAGGATGAATAGGAGAATTTTCCTATTATGACGGCAATAATGGGGCTTGTTAGTGGTGCAAGTTGGCGTGGGGCCCACTTGGTTGTGTAAGAAATTTGTTCACATTTTGGTATTATTATTTTATTAATATTATGAGATAAGTTGATTGAAACAATATGCTACCAAAGTAGACTCTCTTGTCTAGATTAATTTATTTTATAATATTAAGTTGGTTGTGTATATGTAATTCATGCGGATATTGGCCAGCCCAAAGAAGGGTCAATATTTGGCCGAAATACATGTGCACTTGTGGTAATAAATATGTGACAATTATTCGGTTTGCCATGTGAACAATTAATCGGTCCAAAGAAAGGTTAATTGTTTGATAGGATCTTATTGTCAATATTTGATTACTATACCAAGAGTACCACTTACAGTTAATATTTCTGTCCAAAGACTAGATATTAATGTTGTGCTAGGTATCTTGTGATGGGGTTTACCATTATTTGAATATATGATTATTATATGGAATTAATATGAGCATGTTCTACTTGTTTCGTTCTCTGTACAGTTGCTAGTTCTGCATCTACTATTATTGCCAGCTTGAATTCCATTCCCATGCTTAGTGGCACGAACTTTAAAGCATGGAAAGAGAACGTTATGATTGTTCTCGGTGTTATGGATCTAGACCTTGCATTAAGGACAGAACGACCCACAGACCTTACGATTGATAGTTCATCTAATGATAAGATGGACATAGAGAGGTGGGAACGTTCTAATCACATAAGTCTTATGATCATAAAGCGTGCAATTCCGGAAACCTTCAGGGGCACTATGTCCGAAAAGGTTACTACTGCTAAAGATTACCTTGAGGAAATTGAAAAGAGGTTTGCCAAAAGTGAAAAGGCTGAAACAAGTACGATTTTGGCAAATCTCATTTCAATGAGGTATAAAGGAAAAGGTAATATAAGGGAGTACATCATGGAGATGTCTCATCTTGCTTCAAAGCTAAATGCACTAAAGTTGGAGCTGTCTGAGGACTTGCTTGTGCATTTAGTTTTGCTCTCTCTTTCTGCACAATTCAGTCAGTTTAAAGTTAGTTATAACTGTCAAAAGGAGAGTTGGACTCTTAATGAGCTCATCTCTCATTGTGTGCAAGAAGAAAAAAGGCTGAAGCAAGAGAAGACAGAAAGTGCTCATTTGGCTAGTACTTTTAAGGACAAGAACTTGAAAAGGAAGAAGGGTAAGGAAGTTGCAAATGTTCCACCAGAAAAGAAACAGAACCAATAGGGTGAGGTATTTACCTGTTATTTCTGTAAAGCTGTTGGACACAGAAAAAAGGATTGTACCAAATATCGTGCATGGCGTGTAAAGAAAGGTACACTTCTCACTCTGGTTTGTTCTGAGGTTAATTTAACTTCGGTACCTATACACACTTGGTGGCTAGATTCTGGTGCTACTACTCACATAAGTGTGTCTATACAGGGTTGCCTGAACTACTGAAAGCCAATTGATAGTGAAAGATACATCTATGTGGGCGATGGTAAATCAGTGGAAGTTGAGGCTATTGGAACTTTTAGGTTATTGTTAAAGACTGGTTATTATTTGGATTTGAATGAGACTTATGTTGTACCATCATTTAGATGGAATTTGGTTTCTATTTCCGTATTGGACAAATTTGGTTACTCTTGTTCATTTGGAAATAGTCAGTTTAGTCTTTTTCAAAATTCAAATGTTATTGGTGCCGGTTCTTTATCTTTTGTTGATAACCTATATTTCCTTGATACAATTGCCTCATATAATGAAACCTTGCATGCGTATCGAGGTATAAAGAGAAAATTAACCAATGAGAATTTTGCTTCATTATGGCACAAACATTTAGGGCATATCTCTAAACAAAGAATTGAACGTCTTGTGTCTGACAGGATTCTTGATCTCCTTGATTTTACGAACTTTGAAAATTGTGTTGCTTGTATTAAGGGGAAACAGACAAACCTAAGGAGATTAGGTGCCAACGGGGCTATGGACGTCTTAGAACTAATACATACAGACATTTGTGGGTCATTCCCTACATCTTCTTGGAATGGTCAACAATATTTTATTACGTTCACAGACGACTTTTCGCGTTATGGTTTCCTATATCTCATTCAAGAAAAGTCTCAGTCTCTGAATGTGTTCAAAAATTTTAAAGTTGAAGTTGAGAATCAACTCAACAAAAGAATTAAAAGCGTCAGATCTGACCGTGGTGGTGAATACTATGGCAGATATGACAGATCAGGTGAACAACGTCCAAGACCGTTTGCTAAGTTTCTCGAAGAGTGTGGTATTGTCCCACAGTACACCATGCCAGGATCTCCTAGCATGAATGGTGCTGCTGAAAGGAGAAATAGGACATTAAAGGACATGGTAAGGAGTATGATTAGTCATTCTACTTTACCAGAATCTCTTTGGGGAGAAGCACTAAAGACTGCAGCTTACATACTCAATAGGGTTCCAACAAAAGCAAGTGCCAAAACCCCTTATGAGCTTTGGACGGGCAAGAAGCCCAGTTTAAATCACTTGCACATTTGGGGTTGTCCAGCTGAGGAAAGGCCAAATAGGCCAAATGAAAAGAAACTGGATTCCAGAACGATTAGTTGCTATTTTGTTGGATACTCCGAAAGGTCAAGGGGTTACAAGTTTTATGATCCCACTACTAAGTCAATGTTTGAGACGAGAAATGCTCGGTTCTTTGAGGATGTTGAGTTTGCAAGGGGAAAAGTAATTAAGGACTTTGTCTTTGAAGAGAAATGTGTCGAAATTCCTCTAATCGCTTTTGAAAATTATCAGGGTCAGGCTTCAATTCCTGGTATTGTTCAAGAAGCAATTCCAGATCAAGACAACGTTATTGAACCTTTTGCTCAAGTTCAACAACTTGTTCCAGAAGAACAAACTCTACAGCCTTAAGAACCTATGCCATTAAGGAGATCCAATAGAGAGAGGAGAAATACAATTTCAGACGATTATATTGTATTTCTTCAAGAACATGAGGTTGACATTGGTGTGGTAGAAGATGATCCAATCAACTTCCATCAAGCCATTGAAAGTTCTAACTCTCAACAGTGGATTAATGCCATAAATGAAGCGATGAAGTCCATGAAGGACAATGACGTTTGGGACCTTGTATCATTACCTTAAGGTACGAAACATATTGGTTGTAAATGGATATTTAAGACCAAAAGGGATTCAAGAGGTAATATAGAAAGGTACAAGGCTCATCTTGTTGCAAAGGGCTTCACACAGAAAGAAGGTATTGACTATAAAGAGACTTTCTCTCCGGTTTCTTCGAAAGACTCTTTTAGGACAATAATGGCATTAGTGGCACATTTTGACCTTGAGTTACATCAGATGGATGTTAAGACAGCGTTTCTCAATGGTGACATTGATGAGACGATTTATATGGTGCAGCCAGAAAACTTTGTGTCCGGAGATGCAAAGCAAATGGTTTACAAATTAAAGAAATCCATCTATGGGCTCAAGCAAGCTTCTCGTCAATGGTATTATAAATTTCATCAAGTTGTCATCTCATTTGGTTTTGAGATAAATGTAGTTGATGATTGTATATATCACAAGTTCAGTGGGAGTAAGTGTATTTTTCTGGTTTTATATGTCGATGACATACTGCTTGCCAGCAACGATATAGGCTTATTGCACGAAACTAAGAGCTTTCTGACAAAGAAATTTGAAATGAAAGATCTTGGTGACGCCTCTTTTGTATTAGGCATACAAATACACCGAGATCGCTCTCGGAGTATACTTGGGTTATCACAAAAGAGCTATATCGAAAATGTTCTAAAGAGATTTGGCATGCAGGATTGTAAACTAGGTGACACCCCTGTTGCTAAAGGAGACAAGTTTAGTCTCAACCAATGCCCCAAGAATGAGTTTGAAACTAAAGAAATGCAAAAGATTCCTTATGCGTCAGCAGTAGGGAGTCTAATGTATGCTCAAGGGTGTACGCGTCCAGATATTGCGTACATAGTTGGAATGCTGGGCAGATACTTAAGCAATCCTGGAATGGATCATTGGAAAGCAGCTAAACGGGTTATGCGGTACTTACAGAGAACAAAGGACTACATGCTCACATACAGAAAATCGGATCAGTTGGAGATCATTGGGTATTCTAATTCTGATTTTGCTGGATGCCAAGACAGTAGGAGATCCACATCAGGCTATATTTACCTGCTGGCTGGAGGAGCTATTTCTTGGAAGAGTGCTAAGCAGACACTCATAGCTTCTTCCACCATGGCAGCTTAATTTATAGCATGTCATGAGGCATCTAGTCATGGGATTTGGCTGCGAAATTTTGTCACTAAGCTGTAAATTGTGGATGGTATTGAGAGACCATTAAAGATATTTTGTGACAATAAGTCAGCAGTGCTATATTCCAATAACAACAGGAGCTCAACGAAGTCAAAACATATAGACCTCAAGTTCCTGGTTGTTAAAGAACGAGTTCAAAATGGTCAGGTGTCTATTGAACATATTGGGACAAACTCTATGGTTGCGGATCCGCTAACTAAGGGATTACCACCTAAGGTCTTTCATAAGCATACCGCTCATATGGGTGTTGTATCTTTTGATAACATGCAATTTTAGTGGGAGTTTGTTATTTTGGTTGATTTTCAGTTATAGACACATTTTGTGGTTTGTTTGAACTCTTTATTTGGTTGATCTCACTAAGGAATAAGGTTGGACCAGTTGGAAATAGGCATGTTAAGATCACATTACATGTAACTTCCCATGCTATGCATCCATGCTTGATCTATGTTGTTCAATTATATTGACATATGTGACTATTGATGGTTTCATTATGATATGTGTATAATGAAAACCGCTTTAATCCTATGTTGATATGATTGATGAACCAGATTGATTTAAGATGTCTATGGTAATGATAGCAAAATTTGAGCTCATAAGGTTATTACATAATATATAATTAAAGGAGTTATACATATATGGCCCAAGTGGGAGATTGTTGGATTTAATTCAACATGTGGGCTCATATATTTATATTAATTATATATTATGGGCTATCATAAGATTAAGCCCAATTAAAGTGATCAATAAAGTTTAAAGTTTTGGACTAAACATCTAATAGAGAATGGACTTTAATGTGTAGAGACTCAAAGGATTAATTTCAATTTTTATGATAGGCTAAAATAGAAGTTAGACTAAAGATATAAATAAGGGTTATGGTCCCCAAGCCATATGCACAACAAAAGGTTTTCTCTTTTCTGAAATCCTATCAATCAAAGAAGAGATAACTCTCTTCAGAGAGAGCAAAGACGGCATATTGACTTGGAAGATAATAATCAGAAAATCAAGCTTTCTTCATGAATCCAGGTACGCTTCTGCTCAGATCTAAACATTTAGATCTAAATTTTCTTGATGATTTGACATAAAAATTGGTTGGTGACAATTCACCAAATTAGAAATAAAGTATTCTAAGAGGCTCAACTTGCAACGGGACTTTATGGCATATTCAAGGCCTATCTGCAAGCCCTGGTGACTATTTAGCTCTCATCTCATTTTTCTGCTGAAGTTGAGGGTTCATATTTCCTCGAAGGAAGAGGGTACCAGTCTTTCGTCAAGGAAACTTGCCAACGTGATATGATTATAACCATGATGAAGTTGAAGACAATTACACCACGGGCATGACTAATCTCTAAAAAGATTACCACTAGTTGGTCAAAATTGGAGACTTTCTTGTATTACCTAGATGTTGTGGTACTCTTTAAAGCTAGCTAATTCATCATCTTTTCACAAGTTTTCTCTCATCTCCTTGTCCGTCCATCCATGGCCCCAAATACCTAATCCGCAGACCTCCGTGAGCCAACCATAGCACGTTGCTTCAACTGAAGGTTGTCCCACCACGACCGTCAATCTTCAATGGGCAAAAGAAAAACATATAAAGATAATATTCTATAGTATATAGGTGCTGCTGATTAATCATAAGTTAATGTTTCGTCTAGAAACAGTGAACGAACCTATAGCAATTTCTTCTATTGTTTCAACTCTCTATCTATATTGTTCAAACCTACAAGTCTTCCTGCAGTTAACCCCAACAATATCAAATTTCTCCCTAGCGAGACGACTTCTGAAACTGTACTAGTGGCCAGCGGGGACTTATTATAGCTAATAGTAATACTTCCAATAGCTATATCTACCTCTGCAGATGAATGCTGTAGCCAACAGCCAGCTAGCCGGCAGAACGAGTGGAAGTTGGCAAGTTGGGATAAGGAATTGAATTTGCATTAAAATTAATATAGTTGAAAGTTTCAAATCTGGTTGACAGATTGAGTGAGAGTACGTACGAAGTCTATTAATACCCCATCACATATTGATATGTATGTCTCAAGAGTTAATCAAACACTGCAACCTATAGCTTACAGCTTACAACTTACATAGCTCCTCTCTACCAAACCTTTAATTAAATCTCTCCCTCCCTCCCAAATGGAAGGTATTCCAAAACACTTAATTACAAAATTCAACTTTTTTGCGGATAGTCCAAGATCACCCCTTCAACCTCCCACATATGGGAATTTGGTAACTATTCTCAGTATTGATGGAGGAGGTATAAGAGGGATTATTCCAGGAACTATACTTGCCTTCTTAGAGTCTCAACTTCAGGTAGCTAGCTAAGAAATTAATGCTTTTTTATTGTTGTTTCTTGTTTTATCAGTAACTGGATATATGCATGAATTGCCTTTTAATTACTTGTTTTGTGTTTAACTTATGTTTGGCTATGCACAGAAACTGGATGGTGAGCAAGCCAGACTGGCTGATTATTTTGATGTAATTGCTGGGACTAGCACTGGTGGACTTGTGACTGCCATGCTGACTGCCCCAAATCCGGAGGCTGGGAATCGTCCTCTATTTGCTGCCAAAGATATCAATGATTTCTATCTTCAACACTGTCCTAAAATCTTTCCTCAAGATAGGTAATAATGAAAAAAGGAAGGGAAAGAACAATCCTTCAAGATTAATTTCATCCTCAATTATTGCTCAGAGTAAGAGTACTAATTGAGATGGTTCTGTTTCGTTACATGACAGCTCTCCCTTTGCGCCAGCTGCAAATGTGGTCAAATCTCTTATGGGACCAAAATATGACGGTGCATATCTCCGTAACATTGTGAGGGAAAAGTTGGGAGAAACTAGATTGCACCAGGCCCTCACGAACGTTGTGATCCCAACTTTTGACATTAGGCAACTCCAGCCAAAAATCTTCAGCAGCTATGAGGTTCGTTATATCCCTGCTATATTCTTAATCGAATAGAAGGGGAAGAAAATGATTTCTGTTGTTATATGAGACGAAATCTAATTATTTCTCAAATCTCCGGTAATGAAATTACCATGCTATGTAGGTAAAGGGCGATCCTAGCAAAGATGCTCTGCTCTCGGATATATGCATTGCAACTTCTGCAGCTCCAACTTATCTTCCTGCCCATCATTTTCAAACCCAAGATGCTACCGGTAAATCGAACGAATTCAATCTTATTGATGGAGGAGTTGCTGCTAATAATCCGGTATATACCTATATCTATTGTCATGAACGTGAGTTCATTTGCCTGTTTTGCGTAAGAATTCCGTTAAGACTATGAATCATATGAACTCTTACAGGCTTTGGTTGCTATGAACGAAGTTACCAAAGAAATCCTTCGCGGAAATCCTGAATTTTTCCCTATAAAGCCAAACGACTATGCTCGGTTCCTGGTTGTTTCTTTGGGGACTGGTTCAGCGAAGTATGAAGAGAGGTACCATGCTAGTCAAGCAGCCAAATGGGGTATTTTGGGGTGGCTGACCAGTGAACACTCCACTCCTTTGGTAGACATTTTCATGCAAGCAAGCAGTGACATGGTCGACTTTCACATTGCCGCCGTATTTAAAGCCCTTCAATCTGAAAACAGTTATCTCCGAATTCAGGTACTGTAATTTTGTTCTTCATTTCATCACTTGGCCTCAAAATCAATACTTTCTTTAAGAACCATCATACTTAGCTCAGGGCTAAAATTGTTGCAGGATGATACACTCTCTCAGCAAATGTCATCCGTGGATATTGCTACGAAGGAAAACTTGGAGAATCTCGTAAAAGCTGGGGAACAATTGCTAAAGAGCCCTGTTTCCAGAGTGAATTTGGAGAATGGTCAATTTGAGCCAGCTGGTACGGTAACAAATGAAAAGGCACTCATGAGGTACTGAACTATTTGACCGTCTATTGTATCATTGTTTGTACCTTATAATTTAACAGACGATTATAACAAATCATTTATATATGTTGCTACTTTGACTTGTTTCTGCTTCTCCAATCTGCAGATTAGCAGATTTGCTTTCCAAGGAGAAGCGGCTTCGTGACATGAGATCTCCGAATGGAACCCTTGCGACAGCCGCACCGGCTACTACTTTGATTAATTAATGGCGTTTAATGCAAAATTTGTTTCCTTGTTATTTCTAAGGTTTCCCGCCTCCGCTCGCTTCACAACCTCGTTACGAGTCAATTGGTTTGGGGATTGATAACTGATAAGCCAACATAAGCTGCTATTATATATAAAAATAATTTTTTCTTGTTTGACACTTGCTGGACCGATCACAAGCTAACAACGGGATAAACGCAGCAAAACAAGATATTTGCCAATTGGATGCTTAATCGCTAGACTTTAATTAATATATTGTTAACATCTTTGCAGAAGTAAGTAGGATCAACTTCGCAGAATTTTCAAAGTTGTTAATTTCGATTTTCAACAAGCAGTAATTCTCCCTAGTCTTCCCTTCCTTGAAATTAAATAAGAAAAATGACCGAGGAAGAGAGAGATCAGACCGGACAAAAGTTAACAAGGTGAACGGCCTAAGAAGTAAGAACCTTGACAAGACAGTTCACCAAGCTAGATATATATGTGTAGAATTGTTGGTAGCAATCCCTATCTAAGTTGACCGGTAGACATGGATCTACAGCAGAAGTCAAAACCCATGCCAATATAAAGCAGGCTTAATGCACAAATTTATCCTTCAACTTATCTAAAGCTGATGTTTTGATCCTCAAACTTTATTTCAAAATTTTTACCCCTTATACTTTAATTTCTGGGCTCCGTAAGCCCTTCTGTCAAAAAGGGTTTGTCACGTGATATCACGTGACCAACAGGGCCATTAACTGTTTACGTGACAAATGAGAACATGTCACATCATGTTGTGGGACCATACTTAAAAACTCAAAAAAGCAAATCAGATTTACGAAAAGAAAAACTATTCTTTCACGTTTTTCTCTCCCTGACTCTGCGTCTTTTTCAAGCTTGCCAAAACCCTTCAATGGCTTGTGGAAGCTTAGAGCCACTGGTGTTTACAATTAAAATCAGAGCATCAACATCCCCTTTTATGTTCGGTTTCAACGCCACATTCTTCCTTCTTCAGCCATATTTGTTAAAATCTTCTCAAACTTATCCAAAAACACTACAAAATTTATGACTTTCAAGCTCTGATCTGAGGACTTCCACCATTGGATGCCTCTCAAAATTTAGTATGTTGTTTTGCTCAAGCCAAATCATTTTCTCACCGTTCGAATTGAATTGAGAAACCCTTTAACCGGTAACACGCTTAAAACCCCATTGTTTGGCGATGTAGGTAAGGGTATAGTTCTATTGCACCGGTGAATATCCAGTGGAGGCTCTTATCGTGTTGTAAACAGCAAGAAAAGCTTTGATCATGTTAGCCATCCTTAATTTATTTCTTCGTCAGATCAAGCTTTTGTAGCTGTTGTTATTGGCGGTGGTATTGTTGGTTTTCCTGCAGCTTTAAGCATTCTGAAGGAACAGAGTTCTCTGATGAGTCTGGCAATGAAAAAAAACGTGAAGATTATCAAGGGCAGCGAGGACATTGTGGGGAAGATGATCTGTGTGTTTGTGTTTGTATTTGTTTGGATTAAGTTTTATTGGTCGGTGTTTTTCAAACCCATTATCGTGTTTTCTTAAATGTTAAAGGAAAAGAAGATGTTTTGAAGAAAACTAAGGCTGAAAACATATTTTTTAAGAGGTCAGGAAAAGGTGGTTTGGAAAGTTATAGTCGAGTCCGGCTATGTTGGCAGTAGCCGACAGCGGTGGAAGGCAGATCGGAAACTGGGTTTAAAAAAGTTGCTTTAGCTCTTTTCGAAGAGAGAGATGGATTTAAAATTAAATTTCTAACTTTTTTTCAAAAGTTTAAGTATGGTCCACATGTGACGTGGCATATATTCATGTCGCCACATAAGCATATTAACGGGAGTTAACAGCTCTGTTGGTCACGTTACATCACGTGATCAACTTTTATGTCACCTTTCTTGACAGAAGGGCTTACGGAGCCCATAGATTAAAGTATAAGGGGTAAAACTTTTAAAATAAAAATTTGAGGACTAAAACAGCAGCTTTACACAAGTTAGAGTGTGAATTTGTATATCAAGCCATATAAAGTATTAATGACTAATCTATTGTCAAATGAAGAGTAGTGGAGCATCATTAGTAGCCAATTAGCTATGAATGGTCTCCTTCCATGCCTGATACTATGAGGTATTTTGGCGTCAAACATCAACATAATGAGTAATTACAAGTTGATCTTCCACTTTCAGTTTGAGAAAGTAACAGTTCTGTCTTTGCTCCTTGCCTAAAAGGCAAGCAATTTGCTTCTCTCGTGACCCAAATCAAAATTCTTGTACGTCTCATAAGCCATAAGGCATATTAAGGAGTTTAAATTATATTAGGATAACTCTAAAAAGTCATATTTTAGGATTTCACTATCATAGTAACATCTCATATATTTTAAAGGATAACTATATTTTAAATTACATTTATTCTCATCATATCACTTTCTTAATCAACATTAACCCTGATTAATAAAAAAGTCAATCAATTAATTAATTAACTTAGCAGCATCCTCTCTTTCCCTACTACTCGGTTTTCTTTCTCTTTTCTTTCTCCCCAACTCGTCCTTTTCGCATTGATTCCTGCACGATCAATTTTTAAATTTTCTTTTTTTTTTCCTCAAAAGCAGACGCAGATGCAATATTTGTGATCAAATTTATTAGATATATCCATAATCAGAAATGACCCTCTAGCTTGGGCAATCGATTTTTAATTTCTTTCTTTTTTTCTCATAAGCATGTAGATGCAACATTTGTGATCAAAATTATTAGATATATTTATGAATTAGAAATTAGAAATAAGTAAAGTTATATCGGAGGATTGGAAATGGCGCGAAAAGGAAGGGCTGGGAAAGAGAAAGAGAATGGGGGAGGGGGAGAGAAGGGCGTGGTGGGGAAAGGAGATTTTTTGGGTTAATCAGGATTAATATTATTAAAAAAGTGATTTGGTGAAAATGGATATAATTTAAAGTTTAGATATCTTTTAAAATACATGAGGTATTATTATATTAGTGAAATATTAAAAAATGACTTTTTAGAATCATCTATATATCTATATCTTGTTGTGGAAGTGTATTAATAATAATTGGAACAAGAAGCAAGTAATAGTAGAAAAAGAAAAAAGAGAGAGAGAGGAAGAGAGAAAAAGAAACGAAAGAGAAAGAAATTTTCTCTTCACATTTCATCAGCGCTTCGGCGCTTTTTATAAACGAAAAAGGTTACTGTGCAAAGTTTGAAAATTTTGCACGTGGACCCTACGGTTTGAATATTTTATACATGAATAGTAATATGTACTATTCATCGATAGTGATATGTACTATTCATCAATAATTCATCCGACAGAATTAATATATGAATAGTAATATGCACTATTCATCGATAGTGATATGTACTATTCATACTGTAGCAATAATTTCAAAACTTCAATTGTGGCGTTTGAAGTCCACTTTCATAACACTCCCCCTTGGACAAAATGCCACTATGAAAAAAATTGGACGTGTACTGCCTCGTTAAAAACCTTAAGTCGGAAAAAACCCAGTGGGAAAAAACCGAACATAAGGGAAAAAGAGTACAATACAATTAAGTCCGTCTAATATGTCTTCAGGACAACATGTGCTTGTCTTCAGGACAATCTATTTGTTTTCAAGACAAAATAGGTAGGCCTACTTCAGTGGCCTAATTGGACGTGCTATTACTGCCTCATTAAAAACCTTAAGCCGGAAAAACCCAGTGGGACAAAAACCGGACAGAAGGAAAAAAGAGTACAGTGCACTTATGTCCATAATCGCTCCCCCTGAAATAAAACAAATTGCTACTTCTGGAGCATCTAAATATTTCCACTTCTGGGGAATTCAATCTTGCATTTTACTGACTCGCCGCATACCAATGCCATAAACTAATTTCTCAATTGTTGATGTTGGCAAAGATTTGGTAAATAAATCTGCAAGATTATCGGCGGAGCGAATCTATTTAACATCAACTTGTCGACTTTCCTGGAGTTCATGAGTATTGCGGCGAGATGTGCTTGGTCTTATCACCTTTAATATATCCTCCCCTGACTTGTGCAACACAAGCAGCATTATCCTCATAAATTATAGTGGAAGAATCTATCACCGGTTTGAATCCATTAGCATTATACTGTCTTCAGGACAATATATCATAGATCTTGACCAAACACACTCTCTTCCGGCCTCATAGAGGGAAATAATTTCAGAGTGGTTGGAAGATGTAGCAACTAGTGTTTGCTTAGTGGAACGCCAAGAAATGGCTGTATCATTATAGCAAAATAGATAACCGGTTTGTGAGCGAGCTCTGTGCGGATCAGATTTATATCCTGCATCAGCATAACCTACTAAACCAGAGTTAGTAGTATTCTTAGAATATAATAACCCCAAATCAATGGTTCCTCGGAGATAACGGAAGATATGTTTAATCCCATTCCAATGTCTCCGGGTTGGCTCAAAACTGAAACGTGCCAACAAATTTACCGCAAAAGCGATATCTGGTCTCGTGCACTATGCCAAGTACATCAAAGCCCCGATTGCATTGAGGTATGGTACTTCAGGACCAAGTATATCCTCACCAGATTCTTTAGGACGAAAACGGGTCCTTTTGGGGTTCAAGAGACCTTACAACCATAGGGGTGCTCAATGGGTGAGCCTTGTCCATGTTAAAACGTCTAAGCAATCTTTCAGTGTATGCTGACTGATGGACAAGTATTCCATTCTTTTTGTGCTTAAGCTCTAGACCAAGGCATAGTTTGGTTTTACCTAAATCTTTAACCTCAAACTCCTTTTTCAAATATTCAGCAGTTTCAGATAACTCTTCAGGAGTCCCAATTAAATTCATGTCGTCGACATAAACTGCTATAATAGTAAATCCGGTTTTAGATCTTTTAATAAACACGCATGGGCAGATGGGATCATTTATGTACCCTTCCTTTGTCAGGTATTCACTTAATCGTTGGTACCACATGCGGCCGGATTGCTTTAACCCATATAAAGATCTTTGCAACTTTATTGAGAATAAGTTACGGGGAGTGTATGCTTCAGGCATTTTTAAACCTTTGGGAATTTTCATATAGATATTGGAATCTAATGAACCATATAAATATGCCGTCACAACGTCCATAAGACGCATTTCAAAATTTTCTTGGGCAACCCAACTTATAAGGAAACGAAAGGTAACTATATCCACTACTGGTGAATATGTTTCATCATAATCTATCCCAGGCCTCTGCAGGAAACCTTGGGCTACGAGTCAGGCTTTATACCTCACGATCTCGTTTTTCTCATTTCGTTTCCGGACAAAGACCCATTTGTATCCAACAGGTTTTACATTGTCGGGGGTTTTAATAATAGGCCCAAAAACATTACGTTTGGCAAGGGAAGTCAATTCAGCATGGATTGCTTCCTCCCATTTAGGCCAATCTTGCCTATGACGACATTCGGTTATAGACCGAGGTTCATAATCATCATTCATAATCTCATGAGCAACTGAGAGAGCAAATGCATCATTGATGATTATCTCATTTCGATCCCATATCTCATTATGATAACTGATGGAAATTTCAGTATTCCCAAGGTTGGTGATCTTTTCATGGGTTTGTACCACTTCAGGGGCAATATGCTCATGAACTTGTGCCACTTCAGGGGCAATATGCTCTCTTTGAATATTATGTTGTGGCACTTCAGGTGCAATTTGCTTTCCTCGAGAAAGATTAATGTGCTCATCTGGAGCAGAATTATACTCATCTGGAGTAGAATTATGCTCTTCTGGAGCAGATTCTAAATTCCTCCCCCTTCTTTTTCGAGGAACAGTGTCTTTTGATCCCATCGGTCTACCACGCTTCAGGCACGGGACATTTAGATCCATTTCGGGTGGTTCTACAGGAACATCTATCCTAGCTGGGATATGAGACTTTGTAACTTTAGCAGTCTCATTAAATGCATCAGGCATTTGATTTGCAATAGCTTGTAAATGGATCAATCGTTGCACCTCATTTTCACATTCAGGTGTTCTTGGGTCTAAATGAGACAAACTTTTCTCATTCCATGAGAAAATCTCGACATTTTTCTGCTTTCCATATATGGAAGCTTTTGGTATCCCAAGTGATGGGAATACTGTCTCATCAAAATGACAATCCGCAAATCTAGCGGTAAATAAATCACCTGTCAATGGTTCAAGGAACCGAATAATAGACGGTGAATCAAACCCAACATAAATGCCCAAACGGCGTTGGGGACCCATTTTGGTCCTTTGCGGTGGTGCTACAGGCACTTATACCGCGCAACCAAAGGTGCGAAGATATGAAATGTCTGGCTTCTGGCCCAAGACTAACTGAAGGGGGGGATACAAATGAGAAGTAGTAAGGTGCAATTTAATTAAAGATGCAGCATGTAAAATAGCATGACCCCACGCTAAGGATGGGAGCTTTGTTCTCATCAGCAAAGTTCACATTGCGCATTGATAATAGGCAAACATGGGACCATCTGCAGGATGTGTCCACTAGTACCATGAAATATCTAAATGGTCCACTTGCAGGCTGAATCGGCCCACAGATATCACCCTGGATTCTTTGCAAGAATGAAGGGGATTCATAATCAACCTTTGTCATGAAAGGTTTAGTAATGAGCTTTCCTTGTGAACAAGATTCACAAATGTAATCTCTGGACAACAACACCTTTGTATCTTTTAAAGGGTGTCCACGAACATTTTTAAGGATTCTTCGCATCATTGTAGCTCCTGGATGACCAAGGCGATCATGCCAAAGTCCGAACACATCAGGGTTCATTAGTTTCCAAGGCATCGTAGCATATGATTCTATAGCTCGTATTGGGACATAATATAATCCCATACTAGAAGCTTCCAGCTTTTCATGGATGGTCTTCTGGCCCATCTTGTAGGAAGTGATGCAAAGTAATTCCTTATTTTGCTCATTAATTGTTTCTAGATGGTACCCATTACGGCGTACATCTTTGTAGCTAAGTAGATTTCTTTTTTGATCTACCGCTCAACAATGCATCTTCAAGATACAATGTTGTGCCATTTGGCAAAATAACTGTGGCAGTCCCATAGCCATCTATAATATTAACAGGACCAGATATTGTCTGAACATTTACCTTGCGTAATGTCACATTTGAGAAAAAGTGTTTGCCACAAAGTATAGTATGCGTTGTAGCACTATCAAGCAAACATATATCTTCCTTTTTCTCAATGTGTCCCATTTGCATTTATCTTGACAACAGGCTTTAAACTTGCTTCACTTTATAACGCTCGTGCTGACAGAGCCTCGTGCTGATAACGTGTTGTGGAAGTGTATTAATAATAATTGGAACAAGAAGCAAGTAATAGTAGAAAAAGAAAAAAGAGAGAGAGAGGAAGAGAGAAAAAGAAACGAAAGAGAAAGAAATTTTCTCTTCACATTTCATCAGCGCTTCGGCGCTTTTTATAAACGAAAAAGGTTACTGTGCAAAGTTTGAAAATTTTGCACGTGGACCCTACGATTTGAATATTTTATACATGAATAGTAATATGCACTATTCATCGATAGTGATATGTACTATTCATCAATAATTCATCCGACAGAATTAATATATGAATAGTAATATGCACTATTCATCGATAGTGATATGTACTATTCATACTGTAGCAATAATTTCAAAACTTCAATTGTGGCGTTTGAAGTCCACTTTCATAACATATCTATATCTATATCTATACTATCTATACTTCTATACTTCTATAATAAATAAAAGTTGTGTCTAATAGAGCTTTAAGGAGGTGCCACATGTCAATTTTTAACTTTTAGTATTTTTTAAATTTGAAATATACTAAAACATAAAAAAAATATGTGAATTTACAAAAATATTTATTTTATCTCAAATTTCTTTTTTTCTCTATTTGCTATTATGGCCTTTTAGTCATTTTACATTCCATTTTTTAATCTATATTCTTAAAATAGTGGGACCCACACACATACACAATCATTATTATATTGTAATATATAAATACTATTAAATATTATAAATGCTACTAACAATATATACACACACATAAATACATACAATATACATATATATATATACATACATATAATACTACTAATTTTAAGAATATGTTTGTATATTTATGCCATTTAGAATGAATAGAGGTATTGAGAATTCAAAATAAATAGGAATATTGTTGATAACATCTTTTGTCAATCCTCTAAACATGATAGAATTGAACTCATTTTATTTTGCTTAATTATCCTTTAGAAAATTATCTCATACACTGATAGTATAGTTTTTTAACTCCACAGGTGGGGTTAGAGGATTGACATGTATTTTTATAGGGTATATTTTTATATATTTTTTAATTAATTAATTAAATAGTAGAGTATGTGTCAACCTAACACTGCATGTGGAGTTAAAAAACTCCATTGTTAGTGTATGAAAGCTAAACTCTTATACTTTACACTATTATTATGACTTATAATCTTAATATGATTGTTAAGGTATTAATATAAATTTAATACAAATTAAAATAAATTAAATTAATTTTAATTATATTTATATTTATATTTTTATTCTTATCTCGATTTTTATATTTAATTATCTTAAATAAAATTAAATAAGTAAGAATACAAAACTCGCTACGAAGCGCAGGTACATGGCTAGTTTTTTTATGAATAAAATGGTCATTATTATCATTTGAAGTCATTAAATTCATTCAATGTATTTTATAATTAATTTTTAATTATTTCTATTGATTGAAAAAGGAAAATGAAAGGACATTTTAAATTAAAAAATAAATTAATTTAATTTTTACTTTTAAATTGAAAAACTAAAGTTATGAAACTAAAAAATAAATTAGTGAAAATTTTTTATCGTATAATATTATTTTTACTTTTTCGGGTGTTTTTTTTCCTTTCTCTTACTTTTTGATGTTATTAATCACATTAATCCAGAAAGGAAAAATACAAGATAAGAGAGAAATAATAAGTCAAAATTTGATTTATATTTATTTTTTATTTTGTTATCAATGAAATTCATTTGTGTGCTTTCTTCTTTTTCTATATTTATTATTTTTTATTATCTATTTAAATATAATAATATTATAATACATATTATGATTTTTTGTTATTATCTACCAATTTCGCCCATTATATTATGTTTATTTTTAGAGCTGAAAGCGAAATGAGTTTATTTTTGCAATTGTTATTCCATGTACAGTTAAAAAAAATTAGTTCGATTTCATGTATTACATTATATTTATTTTTATAACCTGAAGTAATGCGATGAGGTTCTCTTCTAGTTGGATTTATTTTTATTTATTGGTCTCTATTCTCTTTGATTATTTGATATTTTTTAATTTATTAAATTTTTTTAATTGAGAGTATCTTTGCTTTTAATTCGAACCGAGAACATTAAAGGTAAAATCCTCTCAATAAGTGTACTTCTAGGAGATCGAATTTGTATATTCACTTTTATTTAAGTACATATCAAACATATATTATTATTGGATTTATTTTTATTTATTGCTCTCTTTGATTATTTGATATATTTTAAACTTTTTAATTTATTGCTAACTTCATGATATATATTGTTATTGGACAAACAATAAGGTTGATGGCAAGAAAAAAAAAGAGAGAGACAAACAATAAAGTTAGTGGCGTGGTCCATTTTCTCTGATAGCCCCAATTTATATTATTGGGCCTTTGGATCATAAACATGGCTCAAGTAGGAGGCATGAAATATTCCAAATTCCAGCGTCCAGGCTCCCTGTCCCACCCCCGGTATGTGTAAACCTACCTCATGACTTTTTTACGGTCAAAATCATCAATCAATATCGATATCAATCAATCATCAATCATCAATACAACTAACTATTGACCCGCTTCACAGGATTCGATCAAATTTGATAAATTTGTTATATGTACATATATTAATTATAAATAAAACATATAATAGATTGTAAGTATTTTTTTAAAAAGAATTATATATGCATATATAAATTAAAATAAAATTTAGTAAAATAAAAAATATTTTAAAATGATAATATGATCATCAAAATAAAATTTTATAAATTAAAGAAAGTTTTACGGTGACAGTGTAACTGTCAAATTTTTTTATCATCATAATATATGGTAATAAACAATTAGTAGATTATATAACAATTGTAAAATTTATTAATATTACAATAATCTTATACTTTAATACTTAATAATATTGTCAAAATTTCAAACTTTAATAAAAAAAATTATGTCAACATCTTTATTCTGTTAATAACCTCATGAAAAAAATTATAAAAATCTTCAAAATCTCTCAAAATAACCAATTGGATAGACATTATATATATAATTAAAAAATAATTTTTAAAAGTTAACTATTTTCATAATAGCTTACTTATTTCTTATACCCTAATTTTATAAGTTTAAGTAGTAGATGCATCATATTTGAAACTTTATGTCTCAGGTTAAAATTTTTAGATATATAAATCCATAAATATGACCCCCATTATCTAGATATATAAATTCTTAAACATTGACCCTCATTATCCTTAAGAATTTATATCCTTTTTTTTTGTTAATCGTTATAATGTAAACTTTTTTTTAATATGACATATTTTATTAAAAGATGAAGAGTTTACAATCAAGCAATAAAATCATCAATCTCTAGCAATTCCTAATTTAGTAAGAGAAAAAGTTAAGAAATTATTTTTCCTATAAATATAAGAAAAGTTATTATAAAATAAAGTTAATTCATAATTTTTATTAAAAAAATTGCAATTATGAAAAATAATAAGTTGGATAATTACAAAAGTAAAAAAAATAAATGAAAGAATAAAAAAGATAATAAAAAATGAAAAATGAAAAAAAAAAAAAATTACCGCACCAAACACCCACCCACCAACCCCCCCCCTCCCCACTCCTCTAATAGCACAACACCACCCCCCTCCCCCTTCCTCCAATAGAAAGTTATCGGATGACAATCAAATAATCAGGCCCTCTTACTTTAAACGTATATAGATATATTTCACAACTTGAAAGGTTTTTTTAATATAATTTTCCCACTAAAATGGACTGAACTCTAAATTCATAGTTAAATAGACTCTAAGAAGTCTGAGTTCCTTGTTGCTATATGTTATTTTTTCCTTTTAATAAAATCCTTTTTTTGCTTGTCAACAAAATTTTAAATAGGCTCTAAAAAAAAGTAATACTAATAATTTTTTATTTTTCTTTTTCATATTTTATGTTTCATTACAGTAATAAATTAAAATAAAATAATTATAAAAGATAAAAAAATACAATTAAAGAAAAGAAAATGAAAATGAGGAAAAAAAGAAAATAAAATGAAAATGATAAAAAGAAAAAAGGATCCCCCACCCCCCTCCGGAGACCCCCCCCCCCCCCCCCACAGCCACACCCAATCGAAGCTTGCCTAGTGACAAGCAAAGAACATATCCCACTTACTTTAATAGTAAGTAAGATAATATAAGATATATAAAAGTTATCCCTATTCTATTCTATTCAATTAGACGAGAGAATTGAAAAATTAAAAGCATCAAATAGTTACAAATGTCTTTAAATTGATGGTAATTTTAGTAATTAAGAGTAATTTGATGGGCTTTTAGGGTTAATTAGACTTTTTTTAATACAATTCAATTTTTATTTCTTTTTGCTTTTGTTTCTTTTTTTTTAATCTTGGTTAAGTTGAAATTTTTTAAAAAGTCTTTTTCATAATTACATCTTTATGGTTTCATTTATTGAAATAAGTTAATAGTTTTACCCTATAACTGTTTAATACATATCTATTTAATTGGAATTCATATGGTTATTATAAAAGACATTTTGTGGACAATCATAACATATATAATGTTGGATTTATAATTAGTTTAGTCAATTAAGGTGATTTATTATTATTATTGTGAGGTAGTTTTGATGAATTAAATTGTTATTCGTTTATTAAAGTTATTATTAAATCAATCTATATTTATATCTATACTAACTATGAAAGTTATGTTCTTCTACTAATAGCATAAGATTACAAATTTGAATTGATAATTTGTTGCCAAGTGTCCCATAATTAGGTGACAATTTAATGATTTATCCTCAATGGTTAATTGGGTGAGTATTTATTTAGTTATTGATTTAGTTTTTTGAATTCTTTGTCTTATTTTTTCTCTTTCATTTTCCCCTTTTTATAGCATTTATTTTATTTAGGTTAAGTGGAATTTTTTTGTTTTTTCAATTTTTTTCATAAATACATATTTTTATTTCTTAATTTGTTGAAAGAATTTGACAAATTTAATACCTAATTGCTTAACATGCATCTATTAATTGAATTTATATGATTATTAAAGAAACATTTGGTGATAATACATATACAAAGTTGGATTGAGGATTAATTTGATGAATTAAGGTGTTTTTATTTTTGTTTAGAGGTAATTTGAAAGGTAATAATGAATTTCACTATTGATTTTGAGGTAACTTTGATGAAAGTTATTATTCAAATACTATTAAGGTGATTATTAATTTTAAGATTTGATTTGAGATTAGTTTGGTGAATTAAAGTGGTTATTTTGTATTTGATTATAAAATAAAATATTAAATATATAAAAATAATTTTTATATAATTATTACATAACAACAGTTTTTGAATTTTTTTTAAGGATACAATGAAATCTCATTATTTTAGAAAAATTCCACGTAACTAAAAACATCAGTTAAGAAATCATTAGATTGGCATACAATTAGATTAGACCCAAATCACACATGAGTGGGATTTAAACATAAGATCTTAGGTCTCTAGAATAATGCACCTAAATTACTTAGAGCCTTTGGTATAATGGAAAGTTAAAACTTTCCATAAATTCTAAAAGGTTAGAATGACTTTTTCTGATTTGATATATTTTAAAAACAGAAAAATTTGTAGTCCCTTTGAAATCACACTCCTTGATATGAGGAAAAATGATTCTAATGGAGGAGTGGTGAGAAAGTAGATTTTTTGATGTAAGAGAAAGTATTCTCCTTAAAAAAACTTTTTAGGGAAAATACCAAATGGGTTGTTAAGTTAAAAAAAAAAAATTTTAGGTCAAAAAACAATATACTTAAGTTAAAATTAATACCACTTAAGCTAAATTTTGGATGCTTTAGACTTAATATTTTGCCCATTATAATGATAATGGTGATCATTTTTAATTTATTAGATATTTGAAGTATCAATAATTAAAAACATAAAGGCTTATATGTAAATAAAATAAGTCACTAAATTTATTTTAAAAAATCAATTAAGCCATTAATTTTTTATTACAATCAAATAGATCCTTAAATTTTTATTAATACTCAATTAGGCCTCGACTCTGATATGATTAAAATTCATAAGATGTTATGTTAAACTTCAATTAACATCTAATTAAACTTTCAATATGATAAAAATTCTTTAAATTTATCGCTTAAATTTAATATATTGCAAGATGTTTATTGTTAAAAATATCAAATTATGTATCTTTGGCACTTAATTTGATATCTAACTTTTTTATTGCTACTTTTTTTTTATAAAAAAAGTAATACTTAAAAACCTCTTAAAATTCAAAATATATCTTTAAATTTTAAATTTTAAATAAAAGGATAATCCGAAGCGTAGCCCGGGTAATTTCTAATTTCTGTTTAAAATCCCTCGGAAAAGCAACTTCCCAAACATCCGAATCAAGTAGAAAAGTAGATTATCGGGTGGCTTCTCAATAATCTCAAAATTTACATGCGCACAAATAGTAATCGCATTGTCCCCTTTTTACCTTGAGCCTAATGTAATTAAGTATGGTTATGCAACTATATGGTCAAATTTAAAAAGGTTCACTTTAACTCAATTAAGGCCGCAAAGAGCTTGACATGTTGATACATATAGACTCCATCAAGTCCAAACTTGTGATGTGTAAATCTCTAATCTAAATCCAACTGTTTAATTATAGTAGGAATTTTTTCTTAAAAATGTAAGAAATTTCATATTTCTCAATGTCAAAAAATAAAACTAAGAAATTTTCAATGTATCAATATTATATTTGATATTGCATTTAAACATTTAGCTCAAGTGGTTGGTACATATATATATATATATATGCTTATCCTTAAATGTGAAATCTCATATTCAAGTTTGATTCAATATTATATTGGTTTATTAGTTTGTTAATTTTTTTGGGGGACATATTAGATTGCTAGTTAGTTTTGTCGTATGTTAATTTGTTTAATGATTTATTTTGGCCATATATATTTGGTTTTGGCATTTGCCCAAACCACTTTCCACCCCAATTTTTGGGCACTTCAATAAAAAGGTTAAAAGTAGGTGACTCGATTAAACTTGTATATGTTAACGAGGGGTTCTCTTTTAGTCTATACCATTATCTATATAATTATATTAAAGAAATGTGTTATAGAGGCCACGGATAGTGTCATGTAGGATAAAAGAAGAGAGAATAATAATTATAAGTAATTTTAAAATGATTTTTATATTTTAAGTGTATTAAATATTTTGTGTAAGCTATTTATTATATTGTGAAATGGAGAGAGAAAAATGATTATATTTAGTTTGAAAATAGATTTTATTATATTTTTTTTTACAAAAATTTTCTTTATATTGGTATGTTATTAATTGGAATGCTTTAAATTATTATCAATATTGAATTTCACAAGAAATTACAGTACATTTAACCTATAATTTTTCATTTTTCACACATTTTCTTTTTAAAAATTTATTGCTTTTATATTATGTTTAAATTTTTTACCTAAAATGTTTATTGAATGTATCATACATGCATTTAAATTTCTTGTATAAAATAGTCCAATTTCGTATGTTATATTATGTTAATTTTTTAATCCTTTACCAGTCGATATTGTTTGAGTTTTTCTCTTACCATTGCTATTCTATACATAGTAAAAAAAATTAATGTTATTTCATCTATTGTAGTATGTTTATTTTTGTAACTCAAAATGAAGCGAATTTACTTTAACAATTGTTGCTCCATGTACAATAAAAAAAAATTAATCCCGAAGCTATGTGAGGGGAGTCTCCTCTAGTATTATATTAAAGGAAAACCTTATGGAGATTATAGAGAATGCTATGTAGGCAAGAGGAGAGAGAGAAAAATAATTGTAATTAATTTAAAAATAATTTTTATATTTTTAAGTGTATTAAATACTTTGTGTAGGTTATTTATTATAATTTTATTGTATTAACTACATTAAACCTATATTTTTTATTCCCTAAAAAGAAAAAAGACTATGATTTTTTATTTTTCACAAGTTTGCTTTTCCAAATTGTTTTTGTTTTATGATTATATTTAAATTTTTTACCTCAAATGTTATTTAATTTATCATATATACATTTAAATTTCTTATGTAATCTAGTCCAATTTTGTAGTTATACCATGAAAGAAAGTAATATTTTATGGTAATCATAAAGAGTATCAACTGGGATAAAAAATAGAGTAAAAAATAATTATATTTAATCAAAAAATATTATTTAGGAAAATTTTTTATTATTTAATTAAGTATGTTAAATGTTTAGTGTGATATGACCTTTTATATTTCTAGTAACTAAAAAACTGATAGTTGTTTTATTTTTTTGGTAACTAAAAGATTGATGGTCATTCTTAATCAATGTTTTCGTAAATTTTTATCCTCACCCTTCACCAAACCATTATTTTTTTTGAAAGTTTTTCTCTTATAATTTCTATTATATATATTCAATGTATAGCGGAAAAAAGGTACAATTTCATCTATTATATTGCCTTATTATTTTTTTAATTTGAAGCGAAATGAGTTTACTTTTACAATTGCTATTCTATGTACAATTAAAAAAATAAATTAGTTCAATTTCATGTATTACATTATTTTTATTTTTATAATTCAAAGCATCTTGAGAGATTTTCTTCTAATATATATTAAAGTTAACACCATATAAAAACCTCAAAAGAACCATTTAGTTTTTTATATGGTATCAAATTAAATGTCTTTTTGGTCATTTTCTAAGAATACATAGAATTTCTAAAATAATCTTTATATTAATTTTAACACCTAATGAAATTCCATAAAGAACTCTATGCTAATTGTTGTACTGTTAACTTTAAGAGAAATGATCTCATGGACTCGGTTCTATGGGAGTTGTCATGAAACCAAGACATGGCACTAAATTTAACCACTAGTTTGAAAAAGTTTAGCCCCAAATAAAAATTTTTAAAGTTTTTCAAGGTAAGTTTCTAATTAATTACATTTATTGGGGTAGGGTTTAGTTTAAATGTGTAGCTCTAATTGCATCATGTCTTGGTTCCGTGATAACTCTCACGGAACCGAGTCCATGGGATCATCACTCTAAGTTTAATGTCCTTTTTGGTCTTTTAGTAATAAATTTAATGATTGTTATGAAATCTCATAAAAAAGTCTTTTAATTGTTCTTATATTTTTAAAAATAGATGTGTTAATTTGTCTTTTTCAATATCTATTAATTAAATATATTAAAGTTAACATCATTAGAAATTCCATTTAAATTTTTTTAAAAAATTCGATACTTATTAAAAAAAATTCATTAGGACCATACTATTTAAAAAAAAGGAAACAAGCATGATTTGAAATTGAAAAAAAAAAGAAATATGCATTAAAACCATATATTTTTAAAATAACTGTGTTAATTTATCTTTTCTAATATCTATTAGCTCTCTCTCCCCTCTATTTTTCTTCTCATCATTTTCATTAGTGAATTTTATACATATACTAAAGTGAATTAGTTCTCTCTTGAATCGGGTGAGCCAATGACTGGTTTAAGACCAACTTAAACAAAATTATTACTCTTAATCCACTATAATTAATTATTTCTAAGCTATTTCATCTCGTAAGAGCTTCTATCCAACTAGGCTTCCTTTATTCGTAACATTGAATTTTTCCTGTTTCCATGATTGTTTGGCATCGATCGCACTAATAAAGTAGTGATTGCCAATTCGCCAACAGCGTCAGTTGGTGGCCCCTGGCCAGTGGCTTGATATTTGAAGGGGTCGCCTTGAAAAGTATATTAAGTATGACTTCTCCGATTTTCCTTTGGGGGTCACTTTCATGCATATATCACCTTTCCAGGTCCCTCTCGATATGTTTCTCAGTCTCTTACCTGATTCGATGGGGATGTAAGTACAGCTGTTTGCTTCCAAGAGGAGTTGTGTCTCCATGAATCACTACAAGAAAAAGGCTAAATAGCCACGGAAAACAGGGACGGATTTTTCCGTCCCTAATTTACCAACGGAATTTGCAACGGGAAAAAAAATCCGTCCCTAAATCCGTCGCTAAAGAGTAGAGCGGAGAAATAAGGACAGAAAAATAATCCGTACCAAAATCCGTTGGAAAATTAGGGACGGATTTAGGGAGGGAATAAGTTAGGGACGGAATTAGGGACGGAAATTAGAGCAAAAACAATGGAATAATTTTGGGACGGTTTTAGGGACGGTTTTAGCGACGGTTTTAGCGACGGTTATGGTGAGATAAATTGATGAATATATGCCTTATTTTTGGGACGGTTTTAGGGACGGATTATCAAAATCCGTCCCTAATTCCGTTCCAAATATCAGCCAACGAAAAAATTATATATGGCCAGCCAAAACGGTGCGTTTTGACTGGCCATGTTTTTAGGGTTCTGCACTTAGCAGAACCCCTCATTTTCTCCGCCTCCCTACCCATCTTCTTACTTCTTTCTTCTTCATTCTCTCAATTTTCCCATAAGAAAATAGTAGTAAAAGTCAAGTTTTGTGTTGATTTGGTGGAAATCAAGGTAATATCTTCAAATTTCTTTGTATATGACTTTATTTTGATGATTAACATATGTTATAAATTAAGGAATTAGATAATATTCAGATTTTGATGATTATTTTTAAATTTGAATGTTGAGTTTTGGTGATTTTTTCCATATATATTAGTGTAAAAGTGTTAGATTTCTTTGAATGTTAATTGATGAGGGTTGTAAAATTGTTAGATTTCTTTGAATGTTAATTGATGAGGGTTTAGGTTTATTGTGATGCTTATTAATTTTATTATGTACGTTACATAAACTAATTAAAATTGAATTACATAATTGTCAGTTTATTTGTGATTGAGTTTAGGTGTAATATTTATTTCGTTGTGTATAATTGTTTTTATTAATTGTAACTTAGTATTTGATATTAATACGATTCACATTTCGATTATTGTAATTGTAGAACTTTGATTGAATGGAATTACTTTTATTGCATTTGTTGAGTATTATTTAATTGCAAGAGCTTACATTAAGTATCTTGTTTTATATTGTGTGCAATGTAGTTTTTATTTCGCTCAAAATGACCAAATATAATTGAGTTTATGCAGAAGCAACTTCTTCATATATTTCATAATTCATTGTAGATTTTCATTGCAGTTGTTAACAGTATCGAATAGGGTTCGACGATAGTAATCGAACTAAATGTGTGCGATATTTGACAGGAGAAATGGAAGAGTTGATATGCAGTCGACAATGGATGTATCATCGAAAAGAACCAGGAAAGAAGGGTGTAAGCGACGAGTTTATAGCTGATGTTGGAGAATTCATTAGTTGGGCATCAAGTCAAGACGCGTCTTGGAAAAATGGAGAAAAAATTCGTTGTCCCTGCACTAAGTGCAATAATATGCACTTCTTTTTACCAATGAGGGTTGCACAACACTTAATACTACGTGGATTTAAGGAGCATTATTGGAATTGGGTTAGTCACGGAGAGCCATTGTGTAGTATTGAAAATAACGAGCAGCAGCAACACGAACAAGTGTCATTACCGGATGAGATGTCACATTGGGGTTGCTATGATGACATGACATGGGATCAGCGTATGGTTTTTGATGCTGCACGATCGAGCTTTGCCCAAAATAATGAAGACGAGCCCGGACCCAGTGGAGAAGCAGCAAACCAGTATGGATATGAGCAAGATCCATTCACAGAGCAACCTGTGACACAGTTGGACGACAAGTGGTTTGACATCGTGCAAAATGCGGATCGGCCTTTGTTTGAGGGGTCTAGTGAGTCACAGTTGTCTTTTGCTTCCACCTTGTTAAATGGGAAGTCGGAGTTTAACTTGTCCGAAGGTGCATTCAATTATTTTTGTGATGCCATCAGGAAAGTATTGCCGGAGGAAAATAACTTTCCTCCAAACTATTATCAACATAGGAAAACCATCAATGAATTAGGTTTACCTGTGGTAAAGATTCATGCGTGCAAGAATGGGTGCATGTTGTACTGGAAGGAAAATTCAAACTCTGATTGCTGTCGGTTTTGTGGTGAACCTAGATTCAAGGACACAAGTCGACGTGGGGATAGAACTCGTAAAAGAATTCCGACAGCCATTTTGAGATACTTGCCACTGACTCCCCGGTTGCAACGGTTGTACCATACCGCAGGCATAGCTGAACAAATGACGTGGCATGCTACACATGAAGCTCAAGATGGGGTTATGTGCCATCCATCCGATGCCGAGGCATGGAAGCATTTCGACAGGACATATCCTGATTTTGGTTCAGAAGCTCGAAATGTTAGATTAGGATTATGCGCAGATGGTTTTGCACCGCATGGGCAATTCGGAAGGACCTATTCTTGCTGGCCAGTTATTGTAACTCCTTACAACCTTCCTCCGGGTACGTGCATGAAAAGCCCTTACATGTTCTTAACATTGATCTGTCCGGGTCCAAAAAACCCGAAGAAAAACATAGACGTATTCTTGCAACCTCTGATTGATGAATTGAAGCAATTGTGGGAAGATGGGATCTCGACATACGATGCTTCGAGGAATGAGCATTTTCGCATGAGGGCTGCTCTTATGTGGACCATTAATGACTTCCCCGCTTATGGCATGCTATCCGGGTGGAGCACCGCTGGAGTACTAGGATGTCCTGTTTGTATGCAGGAGAGTAGAGCATTCGTGCTTCCACATAGTAGGAAGGCGACTTATTTTGATTGCCACAGGTGCTTCCTTGACTCGGATCATCCGTATAGGAAGGATAAGAAGTCTTTCCGCCGTGGTCGAGTTGAGAGGATGGCTGCACCACCAAGGTTGACAGGGGAAGAAATATATGGACACGTTTGGCATTTGCCCACAGCTATGGATGAGCCAATTAATATGCCTGAATATTATGGCACCCATCACAAATGGACTAAGAGGAGTATTTTTTGGAATCTTCCTTATTGGAAAACAAACTTGATCCGCCATAACCTTGATGTGATGCATATTGAGAAGAATGTTTTTGATGCAGTGTTCGGAACTGTCATGGACTTGAAAGGCAAATCAAAGGACACTTTAAATGCTAGAAAAGACATCAGTGCTATATGCTTTCGAAGTTCAATTGCAGTTGATCCTGAAAGCGAGCAACGCACCAAACCTAAAGCTGTCTATAATTTGTCCAAATCACAGAAGACAACTATTCTGAGATGGTTGAGGAATTTGAAGTTTCCTGATGGGTATGCCTCAAATATTGGGAGATGTATTGACATGAATGAAGAGAAGGTTTCCGGCATGAAGAGTCACGATTGCCATGTCTTTATGCAGAGACTGCTTCCGATTGCATTCAGAGAGATGTTGCCTCCTAGTGTGTGGAACCCTGTGACTGAACTTAGCCTCTTTTTTCGGTGCATATGTTCGACTATGCTGGACATTAATAAGGTTCGAGATTTGAACGAGAAAGTTCCGATCATTCTTTGTAACTTGGAGAAGGTCTTCCCTCCATCCATGTTCGATTCAATGGAACACGTGGTTGTTCACTTGCCGTACGAAGCATTAGTTGGAGGGCCGGTTCAATTCCGATGGATGTATCCCTTTGAAAGGTAAACTAACAACTTCTTTATTTTGAGGACACCTGATAATTTGAGTGTTCATAATTTTGTTGAACAATGTGTATACGTGCATCCTAATACATATTTGTTTAATTGAATTCATATAGGTTCCTTCACCAACTAAAGAAGTCAATTCGTAACAAGGCTCACGTCGAAGGATCAATTTGCGAAGCTTACATTGCACAGGAATTTAATTACTTCGCGCAAAATTACTTTCATTCGGACGTGTATTGTCACACGAAGCGACCCAGGCGCAATGATGAAGGATTAGCCAATGAGTCTCTCAAACCGTTTTCCATTTTTAACTATCCAACCCGATTTCAGGGTAAGGAGAAAACGAAGTGGCTTGGTGAGAAAGAACAACATGTAGCTCATACGTATGTTTTGCGAAATTGTCCGGAGGTGCAACCCATCCTTAAGTAAGTTAATTGCAATTTTTCACAACGAAATCGTTTATTTCTTTATATGTAGTTTGTTTCACTTATACCGATTTGTTTTTACCCCAGCTCCTTTGTCCAATATTATCAAAATGATGGATTCGATCAGCGTACCATTGATGATTCGATTGACGCCCATTTCGCCGATTGGTTCAAGCGATATGTTAGTATAGTTCGATTTTGATAATTAAACTGTTTAGATAGTTATAAAAACATAAGGGTATTTGTTTGATTATTCTAACTCCTGGGTTATCACATACAGCTTGATGCACCGGTTAATCGAGCAAAGCATATTGATGATTTGCCGGTGCTTATGCTACTTGCTTGGCCACCTTCAAGGAAGGCAAGCTCTTGGCCCGGTGTGTTTATAAATGGGTATAACTTCCACACTCTTCAACGTGGAGCTGGCAAAGCAACAATGAATTGGGGTGTTTGTGTTCGAGGCACAAATACGGACGATCCTTCCACCAGTTATTATGGCCTCCTGAAAGATGTTTTGGTCCTTGAGTATAATTCTTCAGACAGCATGGCCATAGTTGTTTTGTTCGAGTGTGATTGGTTTGACCCTATCAACGGAATGAAGGTTCATCAAGATTACAAGTTGGTTGATGTCCATCGGCAAAAGATGTATCATAAATATGATCCATTTGTTTTAGCACAACAAGCCATTCAAGTTTACTTCTGTGATTATCCTGGAGCTAGCAGAGACAGAGCTAATTGGTTGGCCGTCTGTGAGACAAAATCGAGGAGAGTTGTTCATAATGTTACTGAAGAAGTTGAAGATGATGCTCCATACCAAAATGAAGAGATCGTGCAAACCCCAGCTGTTACCACTAATACAGATGCAATACAATTGTTTGACATGGCTGGTATCAACTTAGCTGTTGACTTGGGGGAGCTTCAACCAATCGCGGAATTGGACGACTCGGAGGATGAGTTCGATTCAGCAGAATCAACAAGTTGCTCCGATGACACTGATGATGATGTTGGATATAATCCAAATGAATTTTAACTTGCTTTGTACTTAAACTGTAATGTGGAGATGCCATAATTATATTTCGCCAATTGCATTAGCAATATGTTAAGTGTTAAGTTATGTACAAGTTCATGCAATCCTCAACTTTTAGTAATTCCCCAATTACTTTAAACATAAATCTTAATATGGCAGTGATGTTTTTATAATTATATGGTGCGAAGGGAATAAACTAATACCCACCTCGACGTAATTCTACGAAGATTTCATTAAAACAAATTAGGGACGGATTTACCAACGGAAATAGCTAAAACCGTCCCTAAATCCGTTGAAACCTTGTCTGACAAATTGAATATTAGGGACGGATTTAGGGACGGATTTTTCTAATCCGTCCCTAAAACCGTCCCTAAATTAAGGGTTTCAACCCTAAATCCGAAACCCTGAATTAGAATAGCCGTCCCAAATTCCGTCCCTATTTATTGATCTTAGGGTTTAAGAACATTTTGGCACCTCAAACCCTACGGTTTAATTGTATACCGTCCCTAACAACAATATCCGTCCCTAATTCCGTTGCTAAGGCAATTTCCGTTGCTATAACCGTTGCAACTCATCAATCTCGTATAATATCGATAGAAGGACTAAACCGGCTCATTCGTCTTTCAATTTACCATTCACCAACTACAACATATCAGAGGTATGTAGATGAGAGTTTCCGATAAGTTGGATCGCTTATCGGAATCCTCTACAATATTTAAATTTGTTTGGAACGAAGAGTACTCGATGTGTTAGTAACATAACCATGGTACTTAACAAATACGTTTGTGTATTTCTTATAAAACCTATGTGGTTTAAAGTTTACACATAGGTAGTGGGTTATTTCGACCAAATTGCATATATAATTGAAAGTAATTATCCCCGTTCTTCATTTAATTCGAAATCGGCCAAAAAAACCGATTTTTAATACTTGGGACGGATAAAACCGTTGCTATATCCGTCCTTATATTGTCCATCCCTCCCTATATCCGTCCTTACACGACAATTTATCATTTAATTTATAACCTTTTAGGGACGGAATTAAGGACGGATTATTTAAATTCCGTCCTTAATTCCGTCCCTAATCAAAAATAATTGGCGCGTTTGTTCCCGCCAATAAATTTTGGCTTTTCATTAGCAATGGTATTTGGGACGGAATTTTTGAAATTTAAAATTCCGTCCCTAAATTGAGCACAATTTCGAATTAATTTTCTTAAATATCGGTCGTTTAGGGACGGAATTAGGGACGGATTGTATATTTCCGTCCCTAACTCCGTGCCAATGCGTTACCACTTTTGGACGGCTCTCTGGATTCCAGCCGTAGTTTAGGAACGGATTTAGGGACGGATCTAGTAATTTTAATTAATTTAGGGACGGATTTAAGGACGGTTTTTTAATAATCCGTCCCTAAATCCGCGCCTAAATCCTACGCCGTTTCAAGCTTCAGTTGTTGACAACTGTTACTTAGGGACGGATTTAGGGACGGATTATTATTTTTTATTTAGTTTAGGGACGGAATGAGGGACGGATTTATAAATATCCGTTGGTAAATCCGTCCCTAAATATCCGTCCCTAAATCCGCTCCAATTCATTTAATATAATCGGGCCGACGACCCTTTCCCCCCATTTCTTTCTTCTTCTTCTTCTTCTTTCTTTCTTCTTCTTCCTTCCTCCCCCCCCCACCCCGCGAGCCACCGTGCACAGCGCCCTGCTCCTCGCCGTCGGCCGCCATTTCGTCCGTCACCAACGGCGGTTCTCTGCCTCTGATTGCCGGCGACGTTTTTCCGGTTCAAATCCAGTCCAATTCCGTCCAATGACGGTAAAATTTAAGTTTTCTCTTAGTTTTGTTAATTTTTGTCTAATTTTAGTTTTGTTCTCATTGTTTAATTGTTTTAGTGTTCATTATTTTGTTCTCATTATAATTACATTAATTAGTATTATTTGTAAATATATTATAATTAGTAATAAAACTACTCATTACTCTAATTAGTATTATTAGTTAAAATATTTGATAGTTTGGTAATTAGTATTATTAGTTTATAAATATAATAAATAGCAATAATTAATACTAATGGTTCAATTAGTATTATTAGTTTGAATATATAATAATTACTAATTACTCTAATTAGTAATATTTGTATAAATATCTAATAATTAGTTATCATACTAATTAGTCTAATTAGTTTAATTAGTTTAGGGTAATACTAAACTAATTACTCTAATTAGTAATATTTGTAATACTAATAATTACTCTAATTACTTAAATTAGTGTAACTAATGTCATAATTTGTAATGTTACTAATTACTCTAATTAGTACCATTAATTTATAGATATAATATTTAGTAATTATACTAATTAGTCTAATTACTCAAATAAGTTTAAATATTAACTCATATTAGTTAATTTAATAAGTTTAAATATTAAATATTGATTAAAATATAATTACTTGTTTAATTACTGTAGTTAGTATAATTACTTAAACAATGTCAAACATAAAATAGTAATATATCTTGAATTACTTTAAATATTAAATCATAAGTACTTAAAATACTTAAACAATGTTAATTAGTTTAACAATATGGATTTAATTATTAAACAGTTTAGGGGTTTAATACTACTTACTTGAATTACTTTAAATATTAAATCATAAGTAATTCGTTAACTCGGTTTAAATATTAAGTATTTAAGTCTAATAAGTTTGTTAGTTTTTAATTAGTTTACTTACTTTAATAAGTTGAATAAGTTTAAAAGGATATTTGGTAAATTAGATTACAAATATTTAAATCATAATATTAATTACTTCCCTAAATCAATGAATAAACTAAATATAATTATATTTACTTAATAATACTATTCAATAATCATTTTAATTAAATAATTTATTTAATTCAAATTACTTACTTAGTTGTAATTATAAAATTACATAATTTTAAAACTAATACAAAATTGAAATAAACTAGTTTATTATTAATGATAAGCCACAATTTTGTAGACTTCACAGCACGATGATCATCCCTCGAGTTCCGGTCGAGGACGAGGTCGAGGTCGAGGCCGAGGTCGATCGGCCAGTTCTGGTCGAGGGGGCTCCGGGACTCAGTCACACCATTCCGGATCAGGATCTCCCTCAGTCGGTCATCCTGCTTCGCGATTACCACCACCTCCACCCACCGTTCTACCTCAGGAGACGTTCCCATCCCCACCTGTTCCAGCTTCGCAGCATACACAGGTGCTTTTCAATATTTATTCAGCAAAATTGATTAACTGTCATGAATGTTCTTATATATAATTAATTAAACTAACAAGTTTGTTATAATATTTCGTACTTAGCCGACGTCTGCATCAGCGGTTCGATCTCATTCCCCATCACTTCCGTTGCTTCCGGATATTGGTCTCCACTCCTCCATCCCTACATCTAGCCATGCTCCTCCAGCACAGAGTTATGGTGCATCTCCATCTCCATCTCCACCGCCAGTTCAGGAGGTGACAGTCGGCGGATTGACATACCGCCTTGTGCCGCCAGCACAGACGACTGCTTCACAGCGAGCCTCCTCTTCCCACACTGCCCCGTCGTCTTTCATGCCTACACCTACCTTCCAGCCCTCCCAGCCCTCACAGCCCTCCCAGCCCTCGCAGCCCTCATAGTCCCCCCAGCCAGCCCAGCCAGCCGAGGCCGCCCAGCCATCTCAGCCTGATGTGTCCGGCCCATCTCAGCTAGATCCCCCGACACCGATGACAGTGGCCCAGATTTACGAGTAAAATCTTGACTTTTTTTAATTTTATAATGATTCCTTTGCTATATTTACTTGTTTTTATTACTAACTACCTTTGATAATGGAATTTTGAAGGGATGAGAAGACAAACAAGAGGGCGAAGACAGAGATCAAGCATATCATATACGGACATTGGATCGAGCCGTGGTTATCCTGGATGAAGGTTCCGCACGAGACGCGCACCCGTATGTTTGATTTATGGATGGTAAGTCATAACCTACATTAATTATTTGTTTATTCATATAATTTAATTTTTACATTATTATTATTTGAATATTTTATTTAATAATTATGGTTACCATTGCTTAATTTGTTTAATTGAATTATGACATTATTATTTGCGCACTTTCATTATTTCTTTCAAATTACAGAGGCGTTACTCGTTCCCCGCCGAGGAACGGAAGGCGGCGCGGGCCTTCTTTGATGCCACAGCCGGCAAATTCATCAGGCATGAGTTCAGCCGGGCTCGGCAGATACGTAGGGCACCTACTTGGACTTCAGACCATGTCTGGGACCGTCTCTGTGCACAGTGGGATTCCGACCCTGCTTTCAAGCTTCACAGTGAGGTGAACAAGAAGAATCGCAGCACTGAGCAGGCGATTGTCTATAGAGGTGGTAGTAGGGGCACCACATTCCACTGGTCCGATTTGGTAATAATTAAATCCATATTTTATTTTGCTTTAGTTTTTTATTTCATACGTATTTTTCTTATAATTATTTAACATATTTTTTGCTTTTGTAGGTTAAGGAGGCCGGTGGTGATCCCGGTCCTGACAGATTATTCGGCAAGCTGTACAAGACCAAGGCCGGTGATTATCCCGAGGGTCGTGCCAAGACCATTGCTGTAAGTTTAAGTACTTAAATATATAATTATTGAAGTTAAAGTTTAAGTAATTATAACTCATTATATATAATCATCTTAAGTAATTACTTATACAATTGTAACGTTAATTTAGTTTATTCTTATATAATTATTCAATTTAAAATAAGAATATTCGATTAATCCTATACTTCACACACCTGATGATTTAATTTATATTCTTTCTTTTAGGAGGATTATGATCGAGCGATTGCGGAGGCACGTGCACGAGCTGCCGATGACTCGGAGGTCAACCCGCATACGGTCTTTCAGGGGGTAGCGGGTGGCGAACGCGGTCGGATGCTAGGGTACGGCGACTTAGTTCACCACCCCCAGTTTCAGGCCGACTCTTCTTCCATCCCATCTCAGTCGCAAGAGAATATTTCCTTGCGACAACAGATGGCCGACTTGCGCTCCGATGTCGATAAGAGGCTACAGGAGGCTGCGCAGGAGTCTGCTCGACAGTTGGCTGAGAGAGATAGAGTGTGGGAGCAACGATTACAGCAGATGCAGCAGCTCATAGGCCGTTTTCCTCCTCCTCTTGGAGCTTCGCATCCGACAGACGAGCCACCTCCGTACGCTCAGGCTAGGACCGGAGAGTCTATCTCGCAGGTACAGCCTCAGCCCCAGGACGTCCATCATGCGGCCCATCAGGGCGATGCCGAGGCCCGGGGCGAGGGCGAGGGCCAGGGCCAGGGCGAGGGCGAGGGCGATGTCGAGGCCGGGGATGACTTCGATGAGATTGCCTCCCATTTAGGTGATTTTTAGATTTTTTTTTGTACATTTCATGTATATAACATTTACAGTAAATATATAAAATTATAATTTATTATTCATTTTTGTCTATTTTAATATTATTTTATATAGTAATAATAATAATAATAATAATATTACTAAATATTAATAGCACTAATAATAATAATACGATTAAATATTATTATTATTATAATTATATTATTAAATATAACAAAACTATTAATAATTTTATTTATTATTATTATTACTGCTAATTCATAAAAAATTAATACCCCCCACTAAAGATATAAAATATTATTTCAAAAAAATAAATTTTTTTTACATTTTCCGTCCCTAAAACCGTCCCTAAAAGATAAAAAATAAAGCTGAAACCCTAAAATCCGTCCCTAAATCCGTCCCTACGCTGAAATACGTCCCTAAATCCGTCCCAAAATCAATTCAGAAACCTTTCAGCTATTAGTTTTAGCTACGGAAAAAACCGTCCCAAATTCCGTTGCTATTTCCGTCCCTAATTCCGCTGCAACGGCTGCCTATCCGTCGCAAAATCCGTTTCAAATGTCATTACCTTGTCTCATGTCTTCCACCGAATTTAGGGACGGATTTGTCTTCCGTCCCTAAATATTTAGGGACAGATTTGATTATCCGTCCCTAAATATTAGGGACGCGCGTATAGGGACGGAAATAAATCCGTCCCAAAATCCGTTGGAAAGGCTTTTAGGGACGGATTTTTCATAAAATTCCGTCCCTATTTCCGTTCCTATGGACTGTTTTTCTAGTAGTGAATCCCGAAAAGGAAATACTACTTTTCATGGGCATTGATCGTGTTCAAGACTCAAATAATTAATAAAAAAAATACTAGAATTGGAGATCAAAAAGATTTGAAAAGTAAAGCATATATTGGTTGGAGAAAATTTTTTTTATTTTCATTATCTTAAAAACATAAAGAAATCATCTCATCTAAGATATATATATATATATATATATATATATAGATATAATGAAGAAAAATGTATGCATGATGATTTAAAAAATAAAAATAAAAATGGATCTTGAATTAAGAATAATAAAAAATAGTTATCAATTTTATGTCTATTTCTATTTTTATTTTTAAAAACATGCATACATTTTTTATGAACAACACATGTCTTAGATAGTAATTTATTTATATGTTTTAAAAATAAAAATAAAAAAATATTTTCTCCTATCAAATACAGCTTAAGTTTTTTATTTCTAATAGTTGGATTTACACTTGACCTTTCAAAACTACTTAATTTCATCGGAATTATTATTCAAACGTATAAGTCTTATTCAAGTTTCGAAATGGTCAGTTTGTTCACTTCAACTTGTACACGACAGCGTGCATACGCAGCCAAGCTATATATGCAATGGAAACTGTACATATGTAGCTAACAACAGGAGATTGGGAACTCAGTCCAAGCTCCATCTATCCATCTGAGAAATTGCAAATATATATAGTTCGAATTAGATACTATAGTTTAATTATCATTCACTTTAATGTAATAGTTTGTTTGTTAAAATTTTTATTATTTTATTATTATTTTTTGTTATTATTAATAACGCGTTGTATGTGATTACTAGACTAATTACAAATTAGAATTTTAATAAAACACTAATTTTTTTATATAAACCTCATAATATCCGATAATCACATTTGATTAAGATTGATTCAGAATCAAATTACATACAAGATACACTCTCAAGAACTCCTATGAAAGTTGAACCTATTTTCTCTTATATTGATGGCAAAGGCTTTACAAGAAGTCCTGTGCAATAAAGGGGACGTTGCTGTCCAAGTTTGAGCGACCTTATAGTTAATAGGAACCACTGAACTGATTGTATGACTAGATTAAAGGCCGCGATTTCAAGCATTATAGGGATGTTCAACTTGTCACGGGACTTTTCCTCAAAAAAAAAGAAAAAAAACTTGTCACGGGACTTTATGGCATAATATTCAAGGCCTATCTGCAAGCCCTGGCGACCATTTAGTTCTCATCTCAGTTTTCTGGTGAAGTTGAGGGTTCATATTTCCTCTAAGGAAGAGGTACCTGTCTTTCGTCAAGGAAAGTTGCCAACTTGATATGATTATAACCATTGTGAAGTTGAAGACAATTACTTATTTACAGCAGGGGCATGATTAATCTCTAAAAAGATTACCAGTACTAGTTGGTCAAAATTGGTGACTTTCTTGTATTGCCTAGATGTTGTGGTACTTCTCTTTAAAGCTACCTAATTCATCGTCTTTTCACAAGTACTCTCTCTTCCTAAAGTATACTTTTCTAAAATCCGAGGTTTGGGTACATCTCCTTGACTGTCCATCCATGGCCCCAAATATAATCTGTAGATATCCGTGAACACGTTGCTTCAACTGAAGGTTGTCCCATTATGACCATCAATCTTCAATGGCCAATAGAAAAACATATAATGATAATATTCTATAGTATATAAATAGGTCCTGATGATTAATCATAAGTTAAAGTTTCCTAGAAACAGTGAACGAATCTATAGCAATTTCTTCTATTGTTTGAACTCTTTGTCCAAATTGTTCAAACCGACAAGTCTTCGTGAAGTTAACCCCAACAATATCAAATTTCTCCCTTTCGAGACGACCTCTGAAGCTGTATTAGTGGCCAGCGGGGACTAATCATAGCTAAAACTTTCAATATCTATATCTACCTCTGCAGATGAATGCTGTGGCCAACACCTAGCTGGCTAGCAGTACAAATGGAAGTTTGGGAAGTTGGGATAAGGAATTGAATTCGCATTACAATTTAATATAGTTGAAAGTTTCAAACCTGGTTGAGAGATTGAGTGAGAGCACGAGGTCTATTAATGCCTATAGACATTGATTTTTGTCTATCATTATAATATCAAGTGAAGTTGACCTTGGATGTGTGGCAGGGTCTTGGATCAGCCTCACTCCTGGGATATGCAAGAGAGTTGGCTTGGTGGCTCGGACCAGGAGGTAGTCAAGAGAAACTTCCTGACCTTTTCTTAGACAATAGTGATGTTTTCTATCCCTTTCCTCAAACTTTTCTTTAAATACTCCCTCAATTAAAAAGTCAAGTATTCATGATTTAACTTCACACTATCTTAATTATCCGTGATTCACTATTTTATAATAAGTCCGAAAATCACAATATTGAGATACAATTTCCTTATAAACATTCCTTTGACAAGCATAAAAAGGACACTGAAGGTAATTACAAACCATCTTGAAATCATCCAAGAAACCCTAATCAAACTCACTTTGCCTCACCAAGAAACCGTAAAAACTACTCTCTCTCTCTCACACATCAAGACAACCAATTTCCCGATCAGCTCTTCTACCTCCACCACCACTCTTCACTCAAGATCTGCTCCGGTCTTCCTCTCTGCTACCTCTTACATATCCTATTTGATCGTCTATAACATTTCCTCACTCTTCGGCAAAAGAATCCTCTACAATACCCCATCACATGTTGATATGTGTATATGACTTTGGAGTTTATCAAACACTTCAACGTAGAGCTTACAGCTTACAACTTACAGCTCCTCTCTACCAAACCTTTAATTAAAATCTCTATCTCCCTCCGAAATGGAAAGTACTCCCAAACATATAATTACGAAATTCAATTTTTTTGTGGATAGTCCAAGAACACCCCTTCAACCCCCCACATATGGGAATTTGATAACTGTTCTCAGTATTGATGGAGGGGGTATCAGAGGGATTATTCCTGGAACTATACTTGCCTTCCTAGAGTCTCAACTTCAGGTAGCAAGCTAAGAAATTTATGCTTTTTTATTATTATTTATTGTTTTTTCAGTAACTGGATACATCGATGAATTGCCTTTTAATGACTTGTTTTGTGTTTAACCTATGTTTGGCTATGCACAGAAAATGGATGGTGAGCAAGCGAGATTGGCTGATTATTTTGATGTAATTGCTGGGACTAGCACTGGTGGACTTGTGACTGCCATGCTGACTGCCCCAAATCCGAAGGAAGGGAATCGCCCTCTTTTTGCTGCCAAAGATATCAATGATTTCTATCTTCAACACTGTCCTAAAATCTTTCCCCAAGATAGGTAATAATGAAAAAAATAATGGAATTAACTGGATAGAGTTTGCTGGAGAATAGTTTACTTTACTGTATAGGTTTCTTCCTTTTCTTTGTATAATCTATATACTTGGAGTCGTGTATAGTTCTGCTGTCTATCTTGGCAGCATTTTTGTTGGATTGTAATAGTTTTTACTGCTTATTTTGGATGAAATAAAAAACTTGTCCAAAAAAAAAAAAGAAGCGAAAGAACAATCCTTCAAGATTAATTTCATCCTCAATTATTGCTCAGAGTAAGAGTACTCATTGAGATGGTTCTGTTTTGTTACATGACAGCTCTTGTTTTGCACCAGTAGCAAATGTGGTCAAATGTCTTATGGGACCAAAATATGATGGTGAATATCTCCATAATATTGTGAGGGAAAAGTTGGGGGAAACTAGATTGCACCAGACCCTCACAAATGTTGTGATCCCAACTTTTGACATCCAGCAACTCCAGCCAAAAATCTTCTCCAGCTATGAGGTTCGTTATATCCCAGTGTTATATGAGACGAATCTAACTATTTCTCAAATCCCGGTCATGAAATTACCATGTTATGTAGGTAAAGAGCGATCCTCGTAAGGATGCTTTGCTCTCGGATATATGCATTGCAACTTCTGCAGCTCCAACTTATCTTCCTGCCCATCATTTTCAAACCCAAGATGCCACCGGTAAATGGAACGAATTCAATCTTATTGATGGAGGAGTTGCTGCTAATAATCCGGTATATACCTATATCTATGGTCAATTCGTCATTAATGTGAGTTCATTTGCTCATTTTGCAAAAGAATTCTGTTAAGACTATGAATCATATGAACTCTTACAGGCTTTGGTTGCTATTAACGAAGTTACCGAAGAAATCCTTCGCGGAAACCCTGAATTTTTCCCCATAAAGCCAAACGACTATGCTCGGTTCCTGGTTTTATCTTTGGGGACTGGTTCAGCGAAATGTGAAGAGAGGTACCATGCTACTCAAGCAGCCAAATGGGGTATTTTGGGATGGCTGACTTGTGAACACTCCACTCCTTTGGTAGACATCTTCATGCAAGCAAGCAGTGACATGGTCGACTTTCACATTGCCACCGTATTTCAAGCCCTTCAATCTGAAAACAGTTATCTCCGAATTCAGGTACTGTAATTTTGTTCTTCATTTCATCACTTGGCCTCAAAATCAATATTTTCTTTAAGAACCATCATACTTAGCTCAGGGCTAAAATTGTTGCAGGATGATACACTCTCGCAGCAAATGTCATCCGTGGATATTGCTACGAAGGAAAACTTGGAGAATCTCGTAAAAGCTGGGGAACAATTGCTAAAGAGCCCTGTTTCCAGAGTGAATTTGGAGAATGGTCAATTTGAGCCAGCTGGTACGGTAACAAATGAAAAGGCACTCATGAGGTACCGAACTATTTGACCGTCTATTGTATCATTGTTTGTACCTTATAATTTAACAGACGATTATAGCAAATCATTTATATGTTTATCAATCCTTTATTGTTTGTACCTTATAATTTAACAGACGATTATAGCAAATCATTCATATGTTGCTAATTTGACTTGTTTCTGCTTCTCCAATCTGCAGATTAGCAGATTTGCTTTCCAAGGAGAAGCGGCTTCGTGACATGAGATCTCCGAATGGAACCCTTGCGGCAGCCGCGCCGGCTACTACTTCGATTAATTAATGGCGTTTAATGCAAACTTTGCTTCCTTGTTATTTCTAAGGCTTTCCCACCTCTGCTCGTTTCACAATCTCATTACGAGTCAATTGGTTTGGGGATAAATAACGGCTTAATAGCCATTTTCGTCCCTAAACTTACCTAGAATTGACAATCATCACCCTGAATTTTAAATTTTATCAATTTAACCTGTAACTTATCAAATTCAGGACAATTCCACCCTTCCGTTAGTCATATGACTAACGGTTTTGTTAAATCCTTCAAGTGAGGCTAAGGAGATTTATTGGACATGATTAATAAAAGAGTGGTATTGTCTCGGATTTGACGAGTTAAAAGTTAAATTGATAAAATTTAAAGTTCAGGGTGACAATTGTCAATTTTAAGCAAATTCAAGGATGAAAATAGGTATTAAGACGAATAATAATTGATAAGCTAATATAAGCTGCTATTTTATATAAATAAAATTTTCTGGTTTGACACTTGCTGGATCACAAGCTAATACCATCTTGCGGAATCATTCCGGCAATGTGCGTCGGATGTTTACCTTCTTTGGTGCATAATGACAGGGGTTAGAGTTTGGACCTCAAAAAAAATATCGAGGAAGAAGTTATCCTGCTCATCATTAGCTTTTTACCAAATTATGACCAATTCAGTTCTAGCAATTTACTGAAACAACGGGATTAAGGCAGCAAAACATGATAGTATTTGCCAATCAGGATGCTTAATTGCTAGACTTTATTATATTCTTAACAACTTTGAGGAAGTTTCAATCTTAATTTCAATTTTCAAGCACTAGTAATTCTCCCCAGTCTCCCCTTCCTTGACATTAGATAATGAAAATCACAGAGGAATAGATTATTGGAGGGAAGACCGATTTGAAACCCTCATAAGACAAACTACTAGCTTATCTCAACTTAGCGATATAATCTTGTTATCATTTGTATTCAAATGGATTTTCAAATATACCTATCTGATCATGTATCTTGTATAAATATAGAGTAAAATGTACTGAAGTCACAAGCTTTTCACTGCTCATTCTTTCTGTTACTGTTATATGGTATTAGAGTCTAAGGTAATAGATAGATACTGTTATACATAATGTTTCATGATCAGAGTTTTTTGTCATATGTAGGATTTTTTTTTTCACTTGTATTCAAATGTATTTTCAAATATACTTATCCGATCATGTATCTTGTATAAATAAAGAGTAAATATACTGAAGTCACAGGATTTTCACTACTCATTCTTTCTGTTCTTATTCTTTTTGCTACTGTTATAGAGATCAAACCAAACAAAAGACAAGCAAGGTAACGGTCTAAGAACCTTGACAACGCTGTTCACCAAGCTAGATTTTTGTGTAGAATCGTTGGTAGCAATTCCTACCTAAGTTGACCGGTAGACATGGATCTACATCAAAACCCATGCCAATAAAGTATTAATGACTAATCTATTGTCAAATGAAGAGAAGTGGAGCATCATTAGTAGGCAATTAGCTACGAATGTTCTCCTTCCATATATTATGAGGTATTTTGGCGTCAAACTTGAACATAATGAGTGATTACAAGTTGATCTTCCACTTTCAGCTTGAGAAAGTAACAGTTCTGTCCTTGTTCCTATGCCTAAAAGCCAAGCAATTTTCTTCGGTCGTGACTCAAATCAAAATTCTTGCACTTCTCATAAGTCATAATGCATATTACGAAGTTAAATTTGCTAAACTTTTGATGCTCGATGTGGGTTTCCTTATCAGAAGCATTTATGGTGGAATACGTGACTGAAGTCCACTGTGAATTGAATTAATCACAACACATGATCCAAGGTTTGGTGAAAGTGTTAAATGAGGCTCCGGTTAGCGAGGAATCCATTTATTCATACTTTACGTCGGATTGTGTCTGGGCCTGTTTGGGCTTGGCCTTTGAGAGCTCCCCTTGCTTGCACTGCATGCATTCTGACCTTGGAAATCTTTCAAGAAACATATGGGTCTGGAAGTTCCGCGTGACCCATTTTGTCAAGATTGGTCTAGTAGTAGAAGCACTTTGACTCTTCAATTTATCCGTCCTCATTTCTGTTCTTTTTTTTTTTTGGGATAAAATGCTATCCAAAATGCTTATTTCTTTTCTTTAATTTGCATCTAAATAGTAATTCATTGTTATCTTGCATCCAAATAAACCGTTTCATTTTACCTAAAAAAATCGTTTAATTTTAATTTGTGCCTCGATAAACCTTTTAATAATGCCTGATATGATGTCATATTAATAATTAACTAAGTTTAAGCCCTCGTTCGACGTCAGAATCATTACAATTTAATTATAAAATTCTAAACAAATCAACAAAATAAGTGATGAAATAATTACATCAAATTTTATAATCCCTATACAAAAATTGGATGATATAAGAATAAAGAATGACATTAAGAAGAAAAAAAATAAATTGCCATTAAAATCTTTTTTGGGAAAACAAAAGTCTTTTAAGATATTATCATAAATTTTTTTTTATCCTTTGAGTATTCATCTAAAGATATTAATTGTAAAAAAAAATCTAGAATAATTTAATTCAACAAAATATTTAAAAAGAATCAAAATTGTCATTTAAAGCTTTTTGGAGTCGGATTTTGTAACTACTTTAAATGTATATAAGATTTGAGTACTAATAAAAGATTAGAGACCTAATTCAACATAAATGAAACTATAAAGATTGATTGAAATAAAATAAAATAGTTTATGGATTTTTTTTTTCATATGATGATTACACCCACAAGGTCAATTTGGCTAAGCCATTTTGGTATAGATGGCAAAATGGGCAGGCAGCACGAAGCCCAGCACGGCCCAACCTAATATGGGCTGTGCTAGCGCAACCCATATTATTTTTTTGGTCTATCGTGCCAGCACGGCCCATTAGTCATGGACGGGCTGGGCAGTCATTTGGTGGCACATGGACTGGTACGGCACGACCCACCAAAATAGCCCAGCACGGCACGACCCGTGTACCTATCTGGGCCAGTCCATTTTTAATATAAATTTAGAATTGTATTAATACTATAATAATTATATAATTATTCATTTTTTATTTTAAAATGAAAAAATTTAATATTATAGTGATAAAATTAAATAAAATAGTAGTAATAATTATTAAATTTAATTTTAATTTTTATCAAATTATATTTTAAAATTATTATTTTTAATGAAGAAATTAATTGTAAATAATAAAATCATCAAAATGAGATAATATCATAATAATAATAAAGATGAAAATGAATAAATTTGATTTTCTTTTTTTCATTTTTTAAGTGATAGATTTTCCTTAGTTTATAATATCAATTAGTATTTGTAAATTTTATTATTTATAGTGAATAATGTTCCCTTTTCCCTTGGACGTAGGTATTGTAAGCCGAACCACGTAAATTTGTGTGAAATTTTTCATTCTTAAAATCTAATTTAATAATCAGTATTAAAAAAAATAAAATCTAGAAAAATAAAAAAATAAAATAAAAAATTAACAAAATTAACATTTAATAAAAATTATTGGCCCATGTGTCAGTCCAGTTTAGCTCATGTGCTAGCACGGCACGATTCATATGGACTATAGGCTGGACTGGATTTAACCTTCAAAAGATATGGGTTAGCACGGCACAGCCCATATTTGGACGGGCAGCACGACTTTTTGGGCCGTGCCAGCCCATCCCGCCCACATTACCATCTCTACATTTTGGTAGCACAAAAATACATTATCGGGCCCCAAATTAAATCAATCAAGCCAACAACTATTTTAGGTTTTGCCATGAAATTATGTTATTTAACAATATATAGACCAATATTTATCTTACACAAAAAAAAAAAAAGATGAATAGATCAACAGAGCAATATTTGGCTTCTTAGGGGTATGGCCATTTTTTCTAGCATGAACCATTGTTTTCCATGAAATTAGGAAAAGTCTACAACCGATATAATTTGTTGGTTTCTTCTAAGTTCTAAGGCATCCATCGAACCCTATAACGAGCCCATTTATACGTCAAAGAAGAGATAATGACAAACAAGTAAGACAGGGAGATAACTCTATTGCAGTTTAATGGAGGATTGGTTGGATATTTTAACGGTGCTAAAGGAGCTCTCCCTATATATTTGTACTTGCGATGAATGTCCTGTCAAAGCTTTTGGATGCGGTTGTGAAGTATGGAGTTTGCTCATATCACCTAAATGTAAGAAAATAAAGCTTACTGACCTTTGTTTTGCAGATGATCTATTAATCTTTACCAAAGGTAGCTATGAGTCAATCAGGGAGGTAAAAAACCTTCTTCAATTCTTTTACACTTGCTCTGGACTACAAATGAGTTGTTCAAAAAGTGAAATTTATTGCGCTGGCATACGCACAGAAGATTTAGCTGAAGTTATATCTGCTACTGGATTTACTGTTGGCAAGCTACCAGTCAGGTACCTTGGAGTTCCTCTTGTAGCTAAGTGACAGAGATTGCAAGTCTCTTGTTGATAAGATACTTGGGAGAATCTCTAGCTGGACCATTAAATACCTATCATTTGCTGGAAAAATGCAACTAATTTAGTCTGTTCTTTTTAGCATTGGAAATTTTTGGTGTCAAAATTTCTTATTGCCCCAGTCAATAATCAAACAAATTATAAAAGCTTGTTCTAGTTATTTTTGGAAAGGGAAAGAAGGCTTTAGTTAGGGATGTTAACGGAGTGGGGGATATGTGGCGGGGGAATATGAGGGGGACATATCCCCCATCCCCGACCCTGATTCTTTATATGTCTCCCCGTCCCCGGTTACGGGGATAGTTTTTCTCCCTATCCCCGTCCCCGTGGGGAATTCCTGGGGAACGGGGAATCCCATCCCCAAGACCCCAACTCAAATAAGCACAACATCAAAATCAAAGCAAGTTTCTGAATCTTATCAAACCACTAAGGTAGATTCTAGAAAGGTGAGGGAAATTAAATAGAGAAGCCTTGCTTTCTTGCACTTAAAAACCAAATAAATAGAGATTTTAAAAAATCAAACCGAATATAGATGTAATTTAGATGATTATAACAAACAAATAAAGGAAAAAGAAATCTAGAAGACTAGAATAGAAGAAGAAGGTCTTGACAAAGGAGAAGATGACCAGAATAGAAACAAAGAAAGAGTGTATATGCAAGACTGCAACAGGAATTTAGGGCCAAAAAAAAATACTGCAACCCGAAGAATGGAAAAGAGGAAGAAAATGCCACTAGAGAATAAAAGAGAAAAAGTAGCAGTCGTTATCCTTTAGCTTGTTGAGGGCTGAGACTATGGTGAACGGCATTTTGAATGGTTTCATGGTTTGTGTGGCTTCGTTTTTGGTTAGTTTGAAGGTTATTTGTTTATTTATTTACTGAAATTTAGTAAAATAGTTAGTCTTTCACTAAAAATTCACTAATATATATATATAAATGTAAAATAAAAGTATTATAATGTTATAATCGGGGTCGGGGTCAGGACGATGAGGGTACTTCTCATCCCTGTCCCCATCCTCGATGGGGAATGTAAAACTCTCCCTATCCTTGTCCCCGTTCCGTGAAAATAATCCCCATCCTCATCCCTGTTGAGGTGGAGGATTGAGTTCCCTATGGGGTACGGGTGTAATTGATATCCTTAGCTCTATTAAGGGAGCAAGAGTAAGTAGGGATACAATTTGTCATCCAAAATTTGAAGGAGGCTTAGGAATGAAAGTTCTTAAGATATGGAATAGGTGTTGTGTTCTGCGTAATCTCTGGCTCTTATTTGCGCAGGCAGGATCCTTTTGGGAAGCATGGGTTCAAGCTTATCTTCTCAAAGGCAGGCAGCTAATGGATATACTTATTTTTCAAAGATACAGCTAGAATCTAAAAAATGTTCTAAAACTTATAGAACTAACGACAAAATTCATTCAATTAGATGGAACTTGGTATAAGCAAGGTCTCAAGTTCAAAGTAGGAGCTACATATGAAAAGTTGAGACAAAGAAATTAAGGTTGCATGGCATAGAGTTTTGTGGTTTAAATACCATATACCAAAGCATGCAATAATCTTTTGGATGGCAATCCTTGATAGGATTCCAACAAGAAGCATATTAGTGACATGGGGAATTCAACTTAATTCTACCTTATGCTTATTATGCAGCATGTATGAAGAACAAGGGATCATTTATTCTGTTCCTGTGGTTACTCACAAATTGTTTGGAAGAAAATTTTGGCAGCCTGTAGACTTTCCCAACCTGTTGGAAATTGGCATTTGGTTTTTACTTGGTTGATAACAGAGTGTAAAGGAAAAGCTCTCATCTCTACGGTTCTTAGACTTGCTTGGGGGGCATACTGCTATTTCCTTTGGAAGGAAAGAAATGGGGTTTAATATACAAAATAGTCCTCAAACTTGTATAAAACTATTGTTTTAGCCCTTCAACTTCTATTTTGTAATTTTTGACCCTCAAACTTTTGTTTTGTGCACAGTGTAACCCTTAATGCTGACGTAGTCTAATTATATATTGACACGTTAAAATTTTTCATTGGGTCATGTCAGCACCAAGGGCTATATTGTGCACAAAATAAAAGTTTGAGGGTTAAAAATTTCAAAACAAAAGTTGAAGGGCCAAAACGATAATTTTATATAAGTTCATGGGTTATTTTGTGTATTAAGCCAAAGAAATAGTAGAATATTTCGAGGACAAGTTAATGACATGGATGCTATATCTGAGCAAGTTGAAGAGGTAGTCAAGCTGAGATTGTATGGCTTAGACAAGATTCAAGGAGACTATGTCAACAAGATGCTAGTTCAAAATTGGAACTTTTGTATTAGTTGCAGTTGAACCTCTAGTTGTAATTGTTGTAACCTTTGTATCATTGCTTTTATGGAGCATTGATCCCCTATAAACATTGTAGCGTGTTTCTCTTGCTTATTGGAATGAAATTAAAACATTTTCATCCAAAAAAAAAAAGACAAACGAGTAATTATTGACTAAGCTTTTTTCTCCTAAGTCTCCACACCTTTAAGTAATTCACTTCATAAGAAAATTGTTGAAAAAAAATTCATAAGAAAAAATGTATGTAAGAATTTTTTTCAAACAAGAAATCTTCTGCTTAACAACATATTTATTGTTGGCGTGGGGCATTGAATTTTTCTGTTTCCATGATTGTTTGACATTGCACTAATAAACTGATTATTGCCAATTCGCCAATAGCGACTATGTTTGGGAAGGCGGTGTGATTGGTTCCGATGCGATTAAAATGATGAGACTACATACTGTACATCTGAGATTAGAATTGTGGTAGTGAGATTAAAACTAACGATGAGAAAATATGTGTTTAACGAAAACAGCGTTGGTGGTGAGATGAAAACATGAAATAACCAAAAAGGGTATTATTTAATACAAAAATTCTTTTAACAAAAAGTAAAAAGAAATTGAGGACTTGTGGGGAAAAATTCTCCACCAGCCTCATAAATGGAGCATAAGGCTATGTTTGGTGCGCCGTTTCGGCATATTTGAGGGCTCAAACTGGCCAAACGACGCACTGGAGGCCTTAAATGCCTCAAATAGCACAATGGGACTTGCTGACATGGCAAGTCCCAAACGTGCTATACAGTGAAACGGTGGATTGAAGCTTTTTGCTCCAATTAGCCAAACGGTGGGTTTTTTTTTACCTTTTACTTGTATTATCCTTATTTTTTTCTTTTTGGTTTTTATACTATCCCTTTAATTAATACCTCTTTTGGTCATTTCCTGTTCTTATCTCACCGAACCGCTATTTTCGTCAAACACTTATTTTCTCATCGTTGGTTTTAATATCACCATCACAATTCTAATCTCACATGTGCAATAATTAATCTCATCATTTTAATCGCATTGGAACCAATCGCACCGCTCTCCTAAACATAACCTAAAGCTACAATTAGAATTTAGCTCCCTAGTGCGTTGGAATGCTTGCCACGTTGGCAAACTCCAACGTACTGGAGATGCACCTAAGGCCCCTTTGGAGCCAGTTCAACACGTTTGGGCTCCAAACGCAGTGAACTGATCTCCCGACATACCCAGCGTCAGTTGGTGGTCTCTGGCCAGTGGCTTGAAATCTGAAGGGGTCACCTTTGAAAAGTATATAAAGTCAGCATCGACGACTTCTCCGATTTTCCTTTGGAGTCTCTTTAACGCATGTCACCTTTGCAAGTACCTCTCTGTATGTATCTCGGTCTCTCTTACCCGATTCGATGGGGATGTAAGTACAGCTGTTTGCTTTCAAGAGGAATTGTGTCTCCATGAATCCCGAAAAGAAAATACTACTATTCACGAGCATTGATATCGTGTTGAAGATTCAAATAATTAATAGAAAATATAATAGAATTGGTGATCAAAGAGATTTGAAAAGTAAGCTTTTGATTTCTAATTGTTGGATTTACTCATGATCTTTCAAAACTACTTTAGTTTCATCGGAATTATTCAAACCCTACTAGTCTTATTCAAGTTCGAAAATTGTCAATTGTATAATGTTCAACTTCGACACGAGTTCATACGCAGTCAAGCTATATGCAACGGGAACTTGGGAACTGTAGATGTAGCTAACAACACAAGATTGGGAATTCAGTCCAAGCTTCATCGATCCCTCCGAGAAACTGCAAATATAGTCCGAATTAGATACATTGAATATTTTGTTTGCATTAAATATTCTAAGGCCTCGTTGAAAGTTTCAAAGTTGATGAGAGTTTGAAAGCCTATAAATATCCCATGACATGCATTCCTCCAGAGCATCAAAACATTGCAAAGCTCTAGATATCTTATTAATTGTCCTCTTAACATTGTTCTCATCGACCGATTTCTCTCTTAGCTTAAGACCTTCAAACACAACAAATCAAACATCTGTGTCATCATAATGGGAAGTATTCCACAAGACATTCCTTTTGCCATGGCAAGTCCCAAATCACCCCTGCAAGCTCCCACCTATGGGAACTTTATCACTGTTCTTAGTATCGATGGTGGTGGAATTAGGGGGCTTATCCCCGGAACGATCCTTGCCTTTTTAGAGTCTCAGCTTCAGGTAGTTATTAGTCAAGAATTTTGTATAATTCATTATAATTAGTCATTATTAAAGTAATTCCTTGCCAAATTTATGTTTGGCTAAGGCAAGCATGGTCATAAGTGATGTTGACATATTCTTATGATTCCCCTTGTATGTTAATATCATGTTTTGCTACTATTTTTGTCTATTTACAGAAGCTGGATGGTGAGGAGGCTAGACTGGCAGATTACTTTGATGTTATAACAGGAACTAGCACCGGTGGCCTCGTGACTGCCATGCTAACAACACCAAATCCAGAGGACGGCAATCGTCCTCTTTTTGCTGCCAAAGATATCAACAATTTCTATTTTGAGCACTGCCCAAAAATCTTCCCCCAAGACGGGTAAACATCTCAAGCGCTTGTGGATGAAAATTTAACCCAAAACGGAAAAACTATTTGTCATGTTGTTATAGTACTGATAAATGATTCTGTTTGTTACATAACAGCTCAGCGTTTGCCCCAGCTGCGAATTTGGTGAAATCTCTAACTGGTCCAAAATACGATGGAAAATATCTGCACCAGGTTGTGAGGGAAAAGTTGGGAGAGACCCGATTGCACCAAACATTGACAAATGTTGTGATTCCAACGTTTGACATCAAACAACTCCAGCCAAAAATCTTCTCCTCCTATGAGGTTGATCACTAGTTATAAATCATCAACACTTGTAGATTCTCTTGATTTCCTTTGTTATTTATTTACCAGCTGGTTGAATTTGCATTTATCATTGTGTAGGTAAAGAACAACCCTTGCAAAAACGCATTGCTCTCCGATATTTGCATTGGAACTTCTGCAGCTCCAACTTATCTTCCCGCTCATCAGTTTGAAACCAAAGATTCCAATGGAGAATTGAAAGAATTCCATCTTATTGATGGTGGAGTAGCTGCTAACAATCCGGTATATATATATATATACACACATCTAGATGTTTTTAACATCTTCGTGCTAAGAGTTTCACAAAAGTAATTATAATCGTAATGCTTTTTTTTTTTTCATCCATTTCTTGCAGACTTTAGTCGCTATGAGTGAAGTGACCAAGGAAATTAATCGTGGGAGTCCCGATTTCTTTCCCATAAAGCCAAATGACTATGCTCGTTTCCTAGTTCTATCCTTGGGCACCGGTTCCCAAAAATGTGAAGAGAAGTACCATGCTCATATGGCCGCAAAATGGGGCCTCCTGGGATGGTTGACCTGCGAACACTCGACTCCATTGATAGATGTGTTCATGCAAGCAAGCAGTGACATGGTCGACTTCCACATTGCCACTGTTTTCCAAGCACTTCAATCTGAAGACAGCTATCTCCGAATTCAGGATGACACACTCTGTGGAACAGTCTCATCAGTGGATATCGCTACAGAAGAAAACTTGGAGAATCTTGTAAAAGTAGGGGAAGAATTGCTGAAAAAACCAGTTTCCAGGGTGAATTTGGAGAATGGCAAATTTGAGCCATTTAATCAGGTCACAAATGAACAGGCTCTCATCAGGTATATTCACATAGAAATGATTTCGATTTTTTTTTTTTGAGACTTTCAATATTATTATGTCAGGGAAATTAATCTCATCCATTAATGCTTCTGATTTGCAGATTAGCTGAAGTGTTATCTAAGGAGAAACGACTTCGAGACATGAAATCACCACATGGAAACCTTGCTGCAAAGAAGAATTAATGACCAAATACTAGGAATTTGGAAGGAACTTAAGGGCTTAGTGTAATTACCCTTGATTAATTATTTGCCTTTGTATTTTGTAATGCATTCTTTTATTATTTCTTTGAATAAAAGTATAGCAGATCAATGGTTGCTGCCGACATCAAATAGTAATCAATTCATCCTTTTCCGGTTTACTCTATATTTACATATTAAATTAAATCTTAATTTAGGTTAACGTGGTGTAGCTGATTTCGTCGAAGTAATAACTTTGGGTTCTAAATTTTTGGTTTAATAAAAGGAAAAAAGGAAAAAAATTGGCCTCATATTTTGGAATTCCAGCTGCCTGCCGTGCAAAATTAAGGGTCTCGGAATATTTGACTGAAATCTTGTCAGAGTCAACAGGCTAAATATATTTATATGGAAGCGTTGGTAGCCATCACTATCAAAGTGGACTGGTAGATCATTTCGAAAGTCAAATGGTCAAATAGATAAAGCGAACCACAGATCTTTGCCACGTCGCAGTCGATATAGTGTGACATTATAAAACAGGATGCTGACAATGCGCGTGGAATTAACATTAACATAAGAAAATAGTAAGTGCTGATTTATTCTCTTTTACTTATATATAGGAGTATCGAATAATACGTACAAGTAACTATGACCAATTACAAACCATATATGCCCAAACATCATAGTGACGCATTTTTTTAAAAGTGGAAATTGTTATTTTGCTTGTATAAGTATACGCATAATTACAATTAATAATATTCTTCTAATCAACATCCTTAAAAAATATTTGAGTTTGGGGCCATCAATCGTATTCATAGATACATGTTAGTGAAACCCTTACTAATATTAGTTGGGGGGGTTTTTGGCGGAAAGCAGTTGAGAGTTGGGACCATCAATAACTTACATTTAATTTGATTCATACAATTGTTGAAGAAAACGTGGGACAATTAATTATATTGAGTGATTGGTTGAGTTTCAACGTTGAATATTTAAAAATCAATATCTATTGGGTTGAGTGGAAAAAATTTAATGCCTCTTAAGTAAGATCTTGGGTTCGAATCTTGTAAATATAGAAAATCGGTTTAGAAGAATTTTTTCCCATTTAGGGTCTAATGCAATTCAAATAGAATTAATCGTAATCGTTAAACGAATATGGATACTTGTAATTGTAAAAAAAAAAAAGATTGAATGTTTAAATTACTAATAGAAGAAGGAATTGGTCAAATCATGAAATTTTGCTAGTCATCACGAATGCTATATATCAATGGTATTTATAGTTCATTGAATTTAAGGCTTCCATATATTCACTAACCCGCAGGCTTCTTTCAATCTTTAAGAAAAAATTTAAAATGCATTAATTGTGTTATGACTTTATACATTTCACGTGAAATGCGCGCTTGTGATTTTTTCAAAACAATTACCATTTGTCCATTTGTGAGTTATATCAAGACATGTATACAGATTAATTAATTAATTAAGTAATTATTCATTTGATTACTTTGACCATAGTATAAAATTTTCCTTCAAAGTTGAAACTATTCAATAATTGGAATTTTCTGTATAATAAAAGATATATAGTCAACGTTAAAATCCATGTAAGAGATTTCGAATTTGAATAAGAAAAGAAAAAATAATAATAATATATGGATTAGAGAGAAGTTGATTTAATTCTAAATAAATATATGGATGATACACTATAAATTAATGCCCAAATCTGGTTGAGTCTATGAAGGATTTTTATTGATGACGTGCACTTACAATATCCAAAGGAATGAAAGAAGCCTATAGCTACAATGCTATTATCCCATTAGTAATTTGAGTTTCAACGTTGAATATTTAAAAATCAATATCTATTGGGTTGAGTGGAAAAAACTTAATGCCTCTTAAGTAAGATCTTGGGTTCGAATCTTGTAAATATAGAAAATCGGTTTAGAAGAATTTTTTCCCATTTAGGGTCTAATGCAATTCAAATAGAATTAGTCGTAATCGTTAAACGAATATGGATACTTGTAATTGTAAAAAAAAAAAAGATTGAATGTTTAAATTACTAATAGAAGAAGGAATTGGTCAAATCATGAAATTTTGCTAGTCATCACGAATGCTATATATCAATGGTATTTATAGTTCATTGAATTTAAGGCTTCCATATATTCACTAACCCGCAGGCTTCTTTCAATCTTTAAGAAAAAATTTAAAATGCATTAATTGTGTTATGACTTTATACATTTCACGTGGAATGCGCGCTTGTGATTTTTTCAAAACAATTACCATTTGTCCATTTGTGAGTTATATCAAGACATGTATACAGATTAATTAATTAATTAAGTAATTATTCATTTGATTACTTTGACCATAGTATAAAATTTTCCTTCAAAGTTGAAACTATTCAATAATTGGAATTTTCTGTATAATAAAAGATATATAGTCAACGTTAAAATCCATGTAAGAGATTTCGAATTTGAATAAGAAAAGAAAAAATAATAATAATATATGGATTAGAGAGAAGTTGATTTAATTCTAAATAAATATATGGATGATACACTATAAATTAATGCCCAAATCTGGTTGAGTCTATGAAGGATTTTTATTGATGACGTGCACTTACAATATCCAAAGGAATGAAAGAAGCCTATAGCTACAATGCTATTATCCCATTAGTAATTTGAGTTTCAACGTTGAATATTTAAAAATCAATATCTATTGGGTTGAGTGGAAAAAACTTAATGCCTCTTAAGTAAGATCTTGGGTTCGAATCTTGTAAATATAGAAAATCGGTTTAGAAGAATTTTTTCCCATTTAGGGTCTAATGCAATTCAAATAGAATTAGTCGTAATCGTTAAACGAATATGGATACTTGTAATTGTAAAAAAAAAAAAGATTGAATGTTTAAATTACTAATAGAAGAAGGAATTGGTCAAATCATGAAATTTTGCTAGTCATCACGAATGCTATATATCAATGGTATTTATAGTTCATTGAATTTAAGGCTTCCATATATTCACTAACCCGCAGGCTTCTTTCAATCTTTAAGAAAAAATTTAAAATGCATTAATTGTGTTATGACTTTATACATTTCACGTGGAATGCGCGCTTGTGATTTTTTCAAAACAATTACCATTTGTCCATTTGTGAGTTATATCAAGACATGTATACAGATTAATTAATTAATTAAGTAATTATTCATTTGATTACTTTGACCATAGTATAAAATTTTCCTTCAAAGTTGAAACTATTCAATAATTGGAATTTTCTGTATAATAAAAGATATATAGTCAACGTTAAAATCCATGTAAGAGATTTCGAATTTGAATAAGAAAAGAAAAAATAATAATAATATATGGATTAGAGAGAAGTTGATTTAATTCTAAATAAATATATGGATGATACACTATAAATTAATGCCCAAATCTGGTTGAGTCTATGAAGGATTTTTATTGATGACGTGCACTTACAATATCCAAAGGAATGAAAGAAGCCTATAGCTACAATGCTATTATCCCATTAGTAATTTGAGTTTCAACGTTGAATATTTAAAAATCAATATCTATTGGGTTGAGTGGAAAAAATTTAATGCCTCTTAAGTAAGATCTTGGGTTCGAATCTTGTAAATATAGAAAATCGGTTTAGAAGAATTTTTTCCCATTTAGGGTCTAATGCAATTCAAATAGAATTAGTCGTAATCGTTAAACGAATATGGATACTTGTAATTGTAAAAAAAAAAAAGATTGAATGTTTAAATTACTAATAGAAGAAGGAATTGGTCAAATCATGAAATTTTGCTAGTCATCACGAATGCTATATATCAATGGTATTTATAGTTCATTGAATTTAAGGCTTCCATATATTCACTAACCCGCAGGCTTCTTTCAATCTTTAAGAAAAAATTTAAAATGCATTAATTGTGTTATGACTTTATACATTTCACGTGGAATGCGCGCTTGTGATTTTTTCAAAACAATTACCATTTGTCCATTTGTGAGTTATATCAAGACATGTATACAGATTAATTAATTAATTAAGTAATTATTCATTTGATTACTTTGACCATAGTATAAAATTTTCCTTCAAAGTTGAAACTATTCAATAATTGGAATTTTCTGTATAATAAAAGATATATAGTCAACGTTAAAATCCATGTAAGAGATTTCGAATTTGAATAAGAAAAGAAAAAATAATAATAATATATGGATTAGAGAGAAGTTGATTTAATTCTAAATAAATATATGGATGATACACTATAAATTAATGCCCAAATCTGGTTGAGTCTATGAAGGATTTTTATTGATGACGTGCACTTACAATATCCAAAGGAATGAAAGAAGCCTATAGCTACAATGCTATTATCCCATTAGTAATTTGGGATTTTATTATTCAAGCTGAAAAAAATACAAAGAATCACATAAATGAATTATTTGTATGCTCCAAACCTTACAACATTATATATATGTTACATGAGGAAAAATAAATTAAATCACTAATTTTTAACATCATTTTGAAGTCCTCCAACCTTCCCATGGGGTGACCTAGAAAGGCGACGATGTCTCTCTTGGGATAGTAGGGTTGCAAACCTATATATAATCATACAGATACCAAAGATCAAAATTTTTCCAAATAAATACAATGTAGATTTATGCAAAAATATATACGGCCATCCATATATAGTGCTTAGAATTGTGTACCTTTTGAGAGCTTCTTCATTAGTTTCTTGAGTAAAAGGCTCAAAGATGCCGGTTTCCAAGTTAACTTTCGAAACTCTCTTCTTTAAAAGTCCTTCACCAACCTTGACGAGTTCATCTAAATTCTTCTTCGTGGCTACGTCAACCGAAGATACATCCCCACTTAATGTGTCATCCTGCAATTCAACCATTTTAATTACAAACAGCACAGAAAAAAAAAACTGTATTTTCCAATCTAATTCCTTATATTTTCAATAGTACTATTGAAAAGAGTACTGAGTGAAGAAAATTCCGAAATTTAGTTAATGCTAGCTTGACGAAGTAAGCATATTAGCTTGACTGCAATTGTAAGTCTGCAATCTGCATGTACCTGAATACGTAGGTATTTGTCAGACTGAAGGGCTTTAAATACTACAGAAAGGTGGAGGTCGACCATGTCTCCACTAGCCTGAGTAAATACATCAATTAACGGGGTGGAACCGCCGCTGGTTAACCAACCTAACAAACCCCATTTAGCTGCCTGTTTTGCACTGTATTTCACTTCGGCTTTTCGAGAGCCAGTTCCCAAGGAGATGACCAGAAATCTTCCATATTCCATGGGCTTAATGGAAAAGAAATCCGGGTTTCCCTTAACAATCTCCTTGGTCACTTCGCCCATAGCGACCAAAGTCTGAAAGGGCCAAAGCAAAAAAACATAAGCATGATTGATATTTGATAGCAAGAAGAAATGGCTCTTATAATTCATCAGATATCTTCGAGATTATAATATATATATATATATATATACCGGATTATTTGCAGCTACACCACCGTCTGTGAGGTTATATTCTTGCTCGTTGCCTTCGTTGTCTTGGGTTTTGAAGTAATGGGCTGGGAGATAAGTTGGTGCAGCTGAGGTTCCAATGCATATGTCTGAGAGTAAAGCATCTAAAGTAGGTTCATTCTTCACCTGGTTGAAATACAACATTGTAACATTAATTTAGCGTGATAGGGTAAGGTTGATGAAAAGGTGAGTTTTTGAAGAGAAATTAGCAAGGAACCTGAAAGCTGGAAAACACGGTTGGCTGGAGATGCTTGATGTCAAATGTAGGGATAACGACGTTGGTTAATGTCTGGTGCAATTTTTTGTCCCCTAGTTTGTCTTGGACAAGGCTATGGAGAAACTTTCCATCATATTTTGGTCCGGATAGAGCTTTGATGACTTTTCTTGTTTGAGCAAACAACGGACATCTGTTTGTCCAAAAAAAAAAAGAACATTGTCAACAATAACCAATCAAATGCTCGACATATATAGTGAGGTCTTGAACTCTTAATCATTGTATATAGAAATGAACTAACCGTGGTTGAGGGAAGATTTTAGGGCAATTATCAAGGTAAAAGCCTTTTATATCTTTGGCAGCAAATAGGGGTCGACTCTGTTCATTTGGACTAGTTAGCATTGCTGTTACCAGACCGCCTGTGCTTGTCCCGGCCATCACATCAAAATAGTCTGCCAGTCTTGCATTTTCCCCATCCAGCTTCTGTCGATAGCCAATAAATTAACATAGGGTTAGCACAGGATCACAAGCAAAATTAAAGGCAATGTAATTATTATATAGTTCTATATATAATTATAATTTGCATATATTTATATATAGCAAATTATTTTACATATATGTGCAAGGTTGAATGCGCATATATATATATATATATATATATTATTGAGCAATATTCGTGAAATGAATGTACCTGAAGTTCAGATTCGAGAAAAGCGAGGATTGTTCCGGGGATGATCCCTCTTATTCCACCACCGTCAATGCTGAGAATGGTGATCAAGTCTCCATAAGTTGGAGGCTGTAAACGTGCCATTGCTCCTTCCATGAATATAGTGGTGTATACTGCTATATAGGAAAAGCCGAGTATATATACGTATGTGGTTTTAACTGAATTTAATTTAGTACTTGAGAAAACTTAAAGGGAAAACTTTAACGTTCAAAGAGCTTTGCAAGGTCGAGAGATTTATGACTTATGTCTTGATAATTCATCAAGCATGCTTGGGTATATATAAACACATTCATCTCCCTCTGGATATATACTAGTTTGCCACTGTTGATGTTGTACGGGAGGAAAATTCCACCAAATTTGACCAAACCTTGTACTTTAAAATGAATGAACATCTTTTACCTTCTATGCAAGAAACCAAGCATTTTAAAAATTAAAAGGGCATACAACGTGTGTGACCTTGTTCAAAGGTCATTGTGGAGAATTGTAGGTTAGACTGGCTCTCCAAGAGAATTGTAGGTATGAATAAGAATTAGGTGATTCATAAAAGATTTATAACCTCATTGGTGGAACCAAGCACTTAGAGCGAGTAAATTCGCCTAATTAATAGCCTATATAATTCTTTTTATTTTGTTTTATAGACTCAAATGATCAAATTGTCTATCTGCCTTTCCTCAAAGTAGATATTTGAATAAAAAGAAGCAAAATCAAATTGAACATCATTTTGATTCATAAAAGGCGGCATCGAATTAATTAGGGAAATGTAACTTGATAAATCAATAATAGCGCGCTGAATACCCAAGTCAATCGTCAAATTATACTAAAAAAGATAAATTGATCAATAAACTTTTATTTAGGATAATTAACCCCACAAACTATTATTTTAGAACAATTTAACCCTCAAATTTTATTTTTGGATGACATGACCCTTAATTCAATGGAACCCCTCATTTTTTAATAGCGGGTTCCATTGAAGTAAGGGTGACGTTGTCTCAAAATAATAATTTGAGGGGTTAATTATTCCAAAATAATAGTTTTGAGGTTAATTGTCCCAAAATAATAATTGAAAGGGTTAATTAATTGTCCAAAACTAATAGTTTGAGAGGTCAATTGTCTTAAATAAAAATTTAAGGGTCAATATATCTAAAGAAGTATAGTTTATGAGGTAACTTGGGTATTCAGCCAATCAATAATTGATTAATTAACGGTAAATTATGAATAATTTATGTACTATATTGTGAATGTACAGAATATATATATATATTTATATATTATTAGTTAAAATTGATGATAGATACATAATTCAATTATAGCCACAATATAACTTCAATAAAACCTGTGCAAGTTTTGTATAGCCCCTACAAAGAGAGAATGCATGTAGCAAGAAATTCTTGCAAAACTGATGATTAATGCTTAGTTAATTTTCTCCCCTAGCTACGTCATCTCTAAAGAATAAATTGAATTATACTTGGGAAAAGCAGTTTCAAATGGCTAGGCAATTTTCTACCTGATTTTTAGTGTGCACTGTTCAAGTTGCTGAATGCTGATTTACCGTTTAAAGGTGACTGCTGCTTTTAACTCCCATTTTTGTTTGCAATGGACCTTTAATTTCTGTTTCGTTTAACTTATTTAATTGGTGCCAAAAATATTTTGCTGATACAAAGTCAAAGCATAATTTTTCACAATTTTTTATGGAATAACAAGATTTGCATGTGAAAATCGTGATTGGAAAGCCAAATTAATAATAATAATTTTTACTACCCCTTTTATATCCCATCTTTATTTCTTTTGATATTTTCAACTATGAGAATTAACAATATCCAGTTTTCCTTGAATGTTTCAAACACACTCGAATTGATCTAAACATAGGCTATTGGTGGGACCTTGGAGTTAACTTTCTTTGATTAATTGAACTCCATGGAGATATATACTCCATGACTTGGCACATGCATCATCTTCGCAAACATGATAAAGACGACAATGGTAAACGTACGCATCCAACTTTTTGACCCCAACTGGTCCAAGCCTCCAGGAAACTTTATACTATTTCACCTATTGTAGTGAGAAGTTGAAATTAAACTTCCTTATTCCTTATTTTATCCGTGCCATATGCAAAAGCTGCCCATTAGTAGGTTAATTTCTCCACGTGCACGTGTTAGCTGACAGGTAAAGACCCATACGAAGACTTGTCAGGCATTAGCACTGGACCTTACCGGCAATTTGCTGCCCCTGTCGGCTATTGTGGATGTCACACTATTTCAATGGGCCTCGGCAGTCTACAAATCTAGAATTTGAGACCACTGTTGGCCCTAGAAGTCCAAAAAATAGAAACTGAGACTAAAAGCCCACCAAACTTTGAGACTTGTTGAGGGAGAAATCAAAATTCATCAGAACTTAAAAGTGATGTTATCTTTGATTCTCTAATCTTTGATGGAGTTTTATTTTATCAAATCGAAACAAATTGTTTTAATACACACTTAACTGACCATAGTAGACGGATTACATCAATTTCATACAACTCCTTCAACATGTATAAATAATTGTCTGATTTGAAACTTTACAAATTAAGATATAAGATTTTATCTTCATTTTTTGTGATTATGCTCCAGGCTTTTTGCAATAATGATTTTCACGACGGGCTTTCTCCTCCGAGAGTAGCTTTGCATACCTGTACAGATTTTTTTGGACAATATGTGTTAATTAATGGAGGGTATAAAGTTTAGGAACAAGAATATATATATATATATATATATATACACACACACACACTGATAATTAATATTGGAGCAACTTAATGTTGTACCTTTTGAGAGCCTGTGCGTTGGTTTCTTTTTCTCCTGCAGGTTCATATTTACCCGTCTCAAAATTCACCCTCGAAACAGGTTTATTTAACAAGTTTTCGGCAATTTCGACTAGATTCTTCAGATTATCCTCTGTAGAGACATCAACAGAGGAAACTTCTCCTTTTAGATTATCGTCCTGCAATTGTTTCAGATGCGTGATTGAATGGCGATGGAGAAGCAAGCAATTACTAGTTACTAGTAATTTGGAGCAAAATAAATAAGGGAGTAGATACTAATCATTAACCTGAATGCGGACATAATTGTTTGCAGAACTTAAAGCTTTGAAAATTACAGAAATATGGAAATCAACCATATCAGCACTGCCTTCTGTAAACGCATTGACTAAAGGGGTGGAATGGCCTGAAATTAACCACCCGATTAGACCCCATCCAGACGCTTGCTCTGCACTGTACTTCTCTGCTAGTTTTTCTGAGCCTGTCCCTAGGGATAGCACCAAGATTCTGTTGAAATGGTTTGCTGCCTTTATGGAACAGAAATCATAATGTCCTCGGTTGATCTGTTTTGTCACTTCGCCGATGGCAACTAAAGCCTGTACAAATTATTTCGTATCAATTAAAATTGTGCTCCTATGTATTATACATGTATGCTTCAATAATAAAGATCTTTGTTACCGGATTATTCGCAGCCACCCCGCCATCTATAAGATTAAACTTCTTCACTTCTCCCTCAGGATCTCTGGTCTCGAAATAATGGGCCGGAAAATAAGTTGGAGCGGCTGAAGTTCCGATGCATATATCTGAGAGTAAGGCATTCAGACTTGGATTTTTCTTCACCTGATCAGGCAGGAACAACAAGTGTAAGTGAGGAGGAGGGAACACGGAACAAACAGTTTCTCGTGATGCACGCGGAGCAATTAAATAGTTGATGAAACTTCAAGATCAACCTCATAGCTGGAAAAGATGACTGGCTGCAGCTTTTGGATGTCGAAAGTTGGAATCACGACGTTAGTCAAAGTCTGGTGCAGCCTTGTGTTTCCAAGCCTTTCCTTAAGAACTCCATGAAGATACTTGCCATCATATTTTGGTCCCATCACTCTTTTGATTATGTTTGAAACACCAGAAAAAGGAAATCTGTCGACACAGGAATTCCTTAGTGCCTGAAAAGCATTCTGTTATAGAGACATCATCCAATTCAATGCTATTAATTGTTACCCGTTTTGAGGAAATATTCTCGGACCATGCTCAAAGTAGAAGGGCTTAATATCTTTGGCAGCAAATAAGGGTCGGTTTTTCTCATTCGGTGCTGTTAACATGGTAGTAACAAGACCACCGGTGCTCGTCCCCGCAATCACATCAAAATAATCCGCAATTCTTGCTTGCTCGCCGTCCAGTTTCTGCACCACGAGGAAACATGATCAGATACAGATAATCATGAAATTAGACCTATGAGGTTTGAATTGATTTTGACTACTTTGGTTTAATTAATTTCTAAAGACCCATGATCGAAATTTGTGGCAGAGAGTGTATATATATGATTACTTGTAACTCAGACTCCAGAAAGCTTAGAATGACTCCTGGAATGATTCCTCTAATTCCACCCCCATCAATGCTGAGAATCGTAATAAGGTTTCCATGCGTTGGAGGGTGAAGTGACTTTCCATAATTACTTTCCATATTAAGTACTGCTAAGTCACAATGCTCCAAAGTTTAAGCTCTATTTAATCCACCAAAACGTTTTTAAGCGCTAAATTACTAGAGAGAAAAGAAAGCAGAAAAAGGCGCGCGTTGTTGTTGATCCATTAAAGCCCCCGAATCATGAAATATTTATAGACCATCCGAGCTTTCAGCTTGGTGTGGTGAGAGTTCTCAGCAATTTCTTGAGATAGATATCCTACTCGGCACCGGCCAAATGTTAACAATTTTCTTACGTAAATTAGGAGGATCGTAACATTTGGAACTTATTGTTATTTGGGGGTAAGAAATTAAATTCCTTTTATAATTACCAATTAACTAAATCTTCAACTACTGCTAATCCAAATATATATTATACTTACTGATTGTTGAATCAAATCATATGAATATAAAAAAAATGAATAATAATTAAATTAAATTTAGTCCAATTAGGGCGTGATCAAAGGTGACATTTCATTTTTTGTTATAATTAAAAACGTGACATTTTAATTAATGATAAATCTATGAGTAAGTTTCTAAGCTCCGGACATTAATTGCTCACGATAATGAAGCTCAGCTATTGCAAATTTGGCACTTTGACAGCATCTAATTTTAGGATAAGTATATACTTAGTTAAAACTACAATTTCCCCATTTAATTAGCTGATAAATCTTATTAATTTTATTGGAGTTCAAAATTAAAGATGTTGCATGCACGGGTCCATTTTACTTTTTTTTTTTTACATAAAAAGTAAAAAAATAGACCTACTAGAAATGCTAAGACCCGAGCTGATCGGCCCTGATTGCGGTAGTTTTTTTTTTTGTTTTTTTGTAGAGCAGGGACGGGGCAGGGTGGGGCGCGATTCTTTTTCTCTTAGGCGGGACCATTGGCGGTTCTGGTAAATACTTGGAACCGCCCTGTCTCGCTCTGACGTGGAAATAATAAAATACCGTCAGTTTGTTTCTCTTTTTTCCCCAATTCTATACTTTGTTTCTTACTTTATTTTTTCTTGCCACATCTCACATCATCAAACCCATTAGTTCATTGTAAAAATTTATACCGAACATCCATTTTTCTTTTTCTATTTAAGAAATTCTAATGGTGAGGTGAAGCATTCTTGGGAGTTTTAATGAAAATTCAAGAAAAATATAAAAAGCAAAAACGAGACAGATAAAGTAATGGTGGTTTATAGTTGCTAAAGATGAGGAATTCAAACGTGGCGGGCGCGGGAGTGAAAACCACGGTAACGGTTCTGGAATACAAAAGATCAATATTGAGGCGGGTCAGGGTGGGGCATATAAGGTGTTAGGCGAGGTGGTGGTGGAGTAGGCCATCCCCGACTGCCGTCAACCCAATTGTCATCTCTAAAGCCTATTTAAGAAATGAGAGATTTTGTACTTGAAATTTTTTATATGAATTCTTTAATCTCTAATCAACTCAGATAGAGAAAGAATTCTACTTTACCAAATTGATAGATATAGTTTTGCCCACGTCTGAAATTCAGTTAAATTAAGTAAGAAGTATTGATTAAGTTGATCAAAGTAAACCCAAATTAAGATCATTAAGTTATAAGCAGATAATTACTAATACTTTCTATCTTATTAAAATCATGATTAACGAAACTTTTAGTTCGTACGATTTAATGAAGAATAATTTTGACCTTGCTTTTTTTGTTTTCTTATTAGTTTTCTTTTTGGTACATTAAATTTCGCTTTCAATCGCTTTCATCTCTTTGAAAGACATGTACAATGTTGTTTCACCACATCATCACAAGCTTAACTTAATTTGGAACTTCCACTCTCCCAAGGAAACTAGGAAAGCACATGTAAAGCATGGAGCTCCTTTTGTCGAACCCTATGCATGCACCTGGAAAATATTCCACCGATGTATATTTAATTCACTTATAGATCAGATTGATGACTAAGACCTAGTAATATCTCTTGATCACGTACAAGTCTATTTTGAAAACTTAGAAATGTCAAGCTTAAGTCAATAATTATTTAACACCCACTATTAAATTAATCAGTGTTAATAAAATAATCATATGAAATTAAGCATCCCATCAAAAGAAAATTAATAATTGTGCATTTGTTTAGAACTTAATTATTGATTACGTGGATGAAATCTGTAAAATTAAAGCATCCCATTAGTCTAACTACTAATTCACTTAAACACGTTACACCATTTTCATTTTTATAAAGGATATTGTATTTGGAGTCCATCACTTTGAAAAAATGAAAATGGTGTAACATATAGCCCAAATTAAGCACGATTTGATCATGGTGGTGTAGGCTAGAGCTAGCTGCTGGTCAAACTTGTTAACCAAAACCGAGATTCACAATTCGTGCAAGCTTTGAGGATTGGAGATATATGGATATATATACGTAAAATGGAAACAATTTTCACACGTTGAAAGCTTCGAGATTGACCTTTTTTGGCAGCGCGTATCTGCGTAAGTGTGATATATAGGGAGATACATATACGTCCAAGCAAATTAATTGCATACTTTCCGTATGGCTAGGTGTTCATTTTGGAGTTAGATGTTTTTGAAATGATTTATCTTTGATTTGAAGTCAAACCTTCTAATTTGGTTGATTGAGAGGCCAAATATTGTAAAATCAATCTAATTAAGGGTATTTTGTCAATTTGGAATTTACTTTTAACAAGTTTATTTGATTCGGTGTCCAAATTTTATAATTTAATCGATTCAAAGTTGAGTTTCAAATTGAGTAAAATCATAAATGTTAGGTCTCGAATTAATTAGTGAGCCTATTTGTCAAAATAAAAATTGATATAAGTCTTTAATTGAACAGATTTTGTAATATTTAGCCCTCAATCATCCCAATTAAAATGTTTCCCAAATCAGGCTATCTAAAAAACGTTTGGTCCCAACTTGAGTTTCCTTTAATCTAGCAAAGAAATAATAAACCGATCATCTATGATAATACGATAAAATCGATATCCTTCATGTACTCGAAGATCAAACTTATGAAGTCACCTTTATAGGATAGAAACTATTAGGGGCGTTTAATTCGGATAATCTAAAATAACCTTAGGGTATGTGATTAGCTCTATCAAAGATAACCTATGCTTATAACTTGAAGGATTATCAAATTGTATTTGGTTCAACATTTGTCAATGTTAGATTAATTTGTTTGGTTGGAGGTTATGTTTTCTGTTAAAATTGATATTTTACTATTATGTCCTCATTTCAAAAATTGTAGTTTATTTATTTCTTGTGCAATGTATCCTATATTTTTCAAGTCTTTTTATTTCAAAAATTATCTATGACTAATAAAAACAAGTTTATCTTCATTGAACTTAACAAAATAATATTTATTTGTTTCATTAAATTAAATTATGTTTAGTTTATATAAGAAAAAATAGATACTATATACTTGAGCCTTGTGAAAATATTAATTGGGTAAGTCATATGCACAAAATATTATATAATTAATATGTTAATGATTATATATATATATATATATTAATTGAAACACCATATGAAAACCCTAAAAGAATCCTTTAACTTTTAATATGGTGTCAAATTAATTGTTATTTTGGTCATTTCTTAATAATATATAAAATTTCTAAAATAACCTTCGTAATAATTGCAACACCTAATGAAATTCAATAAAGAATCATATACTAATTGTTGTAGTCTTAAGTTTAATGTCTCTTTTGATCTTTTCATAATAATTAGAAATTCCATTTAAATTCCATTTAAATTCTTACAAAAAAAACTTATTTAGACTAAACTATTTAAAAAAAAAGAAATACACATTAATTAAAAACTCTATTAAGATTATACTATCCTTATTCAAAAAATAGATTATACAATCCTTCAAAAAAAGGGAAAGTGGATGATTTAAAATTAAAAAAAAAGAAATAGGCATTAAAAGCATATATTTTTGAAGTATTTATGTTAATTTGTCTTTTCTAATATTTATTAATTAAATAGATTAAATTTAACACCATTAGAAATTTCACTTAAATTACAAAAAATTCAATTCTTATAAAAAAAAAGCATTAAGACCGTACTATTTTAAAAAAAAGGAAATACGCATGAATTAAAAACCTTATTAAGATTATACTAAGTTTATTCAAAAAATAGATTATACAAATCCTTAAAAATAGGGAAATATGCATGATTTAAAATAAAAAAATAAATAGGCATTAAGAGATTTTTTTTTTTAAGAAAAGTATTAACAGACTATTTCAATTGATTTGTTTTAAAATATGCATGATTTAAAGCACAAGTCTAATCTAATTTTTTCATATATGCTTTAACAAATAAAAAAAATATTATAATTTTATATAATCGGTAATCCCGCGACGTTAGCACGGTTCAAAATTGCTAGTATAAGTTAAGTTTTATTATGTTTATGACAAAAAAACATGTTTCTAATTTAATTGAACTAACATATATTTAAATAGTTTAATAATATGCTTCTTACAAAAAAATGCTTAAAAAATGTTGTAATCTATCAATTACATGGGGTTATTATGGTCCAAAGGAGTAAAATAATAAGGGTAAACTATAAAAAATTTTAAGATAACCTGATTATTTTACAATACTTAAGAATTTGGAAGTTACCACATAACTTGATTTTGAAGTTATATACTGACGACTGACGTGATAGTAATATGATATAACATTAGTTTTTTCAATATCTCAAACCAAATAAGAGCATATAAGATAACAAAAATCAGATAACTAAAATTATCCTACATAACCCTCAACCAAACGACCCATTACTACCTTAATACTTGCCAATGCGTTTTACCATCAATTTTTAATTGTAAAATTGTAAAACAAAAAACATCTTGATTAAGCTTTAAGCCCATAGAAAGTAAAAATATTGGTGGCGGTTGGATCTTTATAGGCCTAATGAAGTATTGGGCCCATTGATAATAGACGAATTTTTGTATTTGCCGCGAGAAAATTCCATTTTCACAGACCGTCCTTATCGTCTACTAAAACAGTTCATTTCTTTATTTTGTTTGTTCCCGTGCAAGTCGCGAATTGCCCTCCCGCCATCCGCTAATAAAGGCTTCAACGGAATTCCTATTTCGTTTTTCCGAGCAAACGTAAGGAGTTTTCGAGTGAAAATTATGCTTCGGCACTGCTTAAGAACTCGTCGGCATTGTTATCTTTTTTATCGGCGACGGTTCTCCTCCTGCTCTTCCTCGAAAAACCACATCGATTCCTCTAACAATCTCAACCAGCCCCACTCCGTTGCTTCCCAACTATCGCAACCGCCGACGCCACCGCAAATTTTTGAAACTCATCTTTCGACTCGCCCCTCCACGACCGCCTCCTTTCCTCGAGGTTCAGTTTTTGCCCTCTCTGCCACTCTTCTCTCCGCTGTCATCGCTTCCGTCGCTATCTTCTCCGCCAATAGAGGGAACGAAGCCTCCGAAGCTAACCCTAACCGTCGAAATAGCCCTCTTTACGACTCAATTGAACATACGATCCACAAATCAAATGAGTCCCTCAAGAGGATCGTTCACCACGCGAAACAAACAGGCGTCGCGGCCGCGGTGTTGTGGCAATCGCTGAGTTCGGTGATGTCGTCCGCCAACCACGAGGTTCGGGCAGGGTTCGAGCTGCGGGTGGCGGCCTTGCTTGCGGACATTGCCGCAGCCAATGCGGCCCGCAGGGCGGCGATTGTCAGCGCCGGTCGGGGCGCGGTGGTTGACTGGCTGCTAGAAACGGTGGCGGTAGCTAGAACAGATGGTTGCGGGACGCAGGCCGAGGCGGCGAGGGCGCTGGCTTACCTAATCGCTGATCCCGACGTGCGCAAAGACGTGCTCGGAAGACCGCGCGCCATTCCCAATTTGTTGAAGTTCATTTTTTCATGTCAACCTCAAAATAAATCTAAAAGGGTAAGTTTTTATTTCTTTTGATCATACACTGAATATTGATTATGAAAAAGTTTAAATTTTTGCACCTGAATTTTGTTGGTGCTTCTAAGTTTTCTGTTTTACCATTGATATATAGCTTTTGTGTCGGAGCAGCATTCGAGACGTAGTTCATTCGATAACTATGATTCTTTGAAAGGTAGGAGTATGCTTGTGGCTGCTATTATGGATATTGTAACATCCAATTGTGATAGTGTAGAAAAGGTATCGTTTAAGCCTTCGTTACCGGGGAATGCGGAAATGAGAGATATTGCAGCTGCCATTCAAGTTATTGAGGAAGGTGGCATGCACTTGGATGAGAGGGAGAGAAATGATGATGATGATGGTGGAAGAGGTATGAAAGGGATTGGTATTAAAATTCTTGAAGGGACCACTGTTTTAGGGTTGTCAAGAACAAGTGAACTTATGAAGTTAGATAATTCAGATGATTCCCTTGTGGAATCAGATAGGGGTACTCCGAAAACACTTGCTTTATTAAGTAAGCATGGTAGTTCTGAGGGACAAGCCAGTTTGTCTGCTGCTGTTGTTCCTGGTCTTTGGGATGATTTACATTGCCAGCATGTTGCTGTGCCTTTTGCTGCATGGGCATTAGCCAACTGGGCAATGGCATCGGAGATCAATAGATCTCATATTGAAGAACTGGATCAAGATGGAGAAGCTGTCATGACTGCTTTACTAGCACCTGAGAGATCAGTGAAATGGCATGGCAGTTTGGTGGCTAGGTTGTTGTTGGAAGATCATAATCTTCCCTTAAATGACTCTGTCTCTGATTGGGCTTCCAGTCTTCTTTCTACTGCATCCCATGCAAGCAAAAATGAAGATATCTCCTTATCTCAAATGGCTTTATCTGCTTTTTTAGTCGCTGTTGAAAGGAGCATGGAAGCGCGAAAGAGAGTGATGGAGAAGGGACTTGAGCTGATGAGAGTCATTGCAAAGAGAACAGCAAAGCATCAGCAGGTTCATGAAGCTTTGGCAAAAGCTTTGGAGTTGCTCTCAACCAAGGACATGCATTTGTCTCTTGAAGAAAGTCAAAAGTGGTCTGGCATACTGCTTTCTTGGGTTTTTGGAAAATCTTCCTCCAATGCAATCCGATCTTCTGCCATAAAAATTCTTTCATGCATTCTTGAAGACCAAGGCCCATCTTCTGTTCCAATTTCACAAGGATGGTTAGCTCTTCTGTTAAGTGATATCCTAAGTTCCTGCAAGACATCATCTCTTAAAGGAGGCACTCAACCTAAGACTGACAAACCAAAGGTCAAAGATCTACCACTTGTTCTAAACTGCATTTTGTGTTAAGATCATATGAAAATATTTTTAATCTCTCTATGTCACTTATTCTTGAAGCTAAGGGTAGAATGTGATATTTTCAACTTAAACTACTCTTGAATTTTGCAGACTCAGATCGATCAGTCTAACATTCTTTCAGCTTCACAGACTGCTAATCAGTTAGCAGTTGCTGTCGTTAATCTGGCTGGAAATCAGTTGGGAACAACCACTGATTCTGTTGATACCTTCTCCCTGGCAGATCTTCTTTCTCTTGAACCTTTTGCTGGACCATTTAAAAATTTAAAGAAAGATAATCCTCCTAAGTTTGATGTTGCAGATTCTGCATTAGCAACCCTCAAGGCAATCAAAGCACTGACTGAAATTTGTGCTGAAGACTCTTACTTGCAGGATAAAATTGCTGATTTGGGGGTCTTGTGTTTGCTAAGACGCTATTTGTTGTGTGATGATTATGAGAAACTGTCTGCAATAGAGGCTTATGCGGCATCTAGAGCCCCTGAATCACAGGAAAGGGTTTCAAGTAATACCGGTGAATCATCACCTTCAAATACAAACGATCCATCTAGTGTCCGAGTCCCACCTACTGCTCACATCCGGAGGCATGCGGCTCGACTGTTAACCATTCTTTCACTTCTTCCAAAAGTCCAGAAAATCATTGCAGCCGATGAAACCTGGTGCAAATGGCTTGAGGATTGTGCTAATGGGAAAATTTCAGGCATCAGTGACCTTAAGATACGAAGTTTTGCTAGGGCCAGTCTGTTAAATGTAATCTGCAATCAGCGAACTCCTATTGACTCGGTAAATAGTGTTCCTGAAGCTAGAGGCACAGATGGAACAAGAATTTGCCCACTTTATGATGACATGATGTTCTTAATTAACCCTGAACTGCCCCATTGGAAGTGTCCTGGAACAGACCAGTCCACCGCTCAGAAAGATGACTCTCTTGCGAGCGATGTTGATTCCATGGGCGGTGATAATTCAACTGCAACCCGCATTTCAGATGTTGGTGACTCATCCAGTTCTTTTAATGTATCTCATAATGATTCTGAATCTGAGATTCCTCAAATGGATATTGTCTTTGTGCATGGGCTGCGTGGTGGACCTTATAAAACTTGGCGCATAGCTGAAGATAAAGCCTCTACTAAGTCTGGCTTGGTAGAAAAAATTGATGAAGAAGCAGGGAAGCTTGGGACATTTTGGCCTGGTGAATGGCTTTCTGCTGATTTTCCTCAAGCTCGCTTGTTTTCCCTGAAGTACAAGGTATGTTTTGGTTTGAATTACTAGGTTTTCTAATCAGTTTACTAATAATAATTTTAAGGGTTCAGTGAGTTGTTTCTCACATTCCAAGGTCTATCTTCTTATTTGTTTAATACAGACAAATCTAACACAGTGGTCTGGCTCTACCTTGCCTCTTCAGGTATGCTGCTTTTTGTTTAGTTTGTCAGTTTTATTATGCTTCATTTTCTGGAATTTTTGTTGTCAGTGACCTGAGAAATTCATATATAACACAGTTAGTAGCATTTTTACATTAATTCACTTAGTTCATGCAACATTGGATATATTATTTTGTAAACTCAGTTTATGACAGTTTATGAAGTCCCATGCTTCCATATTTTTATGATATTGTGTTTGTAATTCTTAAAACTTGTAATGCATTTGGATTTTCTGCTGACATGATTCATGAATTTTTATTTCATTTTGGCCTCCAGGAAGTTAGCTCCATGTTATTGAAGAAGCTTGCTGCTGCAGGCATTGGGAATCGGCCTGTTGTGTTTGTGACCCATAGGTTAATTGGTGCCACCTCTCTTTTCTTTTTCTTTTGTTTGGCTGGTTGGTTCCTTCCTCCCCTTAGTTTGCTGAAGGATGGTTAATGTCAATCCTTGTGGTGGAAATTGGAAAATAAAAGTTTCGAATTGGTTTCTTTTGGGTCTGAGTACTTTTATGTGACTAAGCTAGTCTCTAATTGTTTCATTGTAACGTTATGTTGTAGCTCAATGCATGACTTTTCTCTTTTATGTAGCTTGGGAGGTCTCGTGGTGAAGCAGATACTATATAAAGCAAAGGCTGAAAACATGGACTACCTTGTGAACAACACCATTGGAGTTGTAAGTGCTGAAATATTAGATACTTGAAATTTCCATTATTTTGTTCCAATCAACACCCCTCTTTTGGGATTTCAAAAATGGAACCTTGAGGCATGATGTTAATGTGTTTGAACAATCTTGGTCTGTCAATCTGATTTCAGGTGTTCTATAGCTGCCCTCATTTTGGCAGCAAGCTTGCTGATATGCCCTGGCGAATGGGCCTTGTGTTACGTCCTGCTCCAACTGTCAGTACATAATCCAATATGAATTGACTAACTTTTAATCAGTATATAACTCTGCTGATTCTGAATTTTGGACTGTTAAAATAGTTTCAATCCAAAATCTGATGTTGATCTTTTCCTCTGGTTTTTCCTTCGTAGATAGGGGAATTGAGAAGTGGCTCTCCACGACTTGTGCAACTTAATGACTTTCTCCGTCAACTTCATAGGAAAAAGATGCTTGAAGTCCTTAGTTTCTGTGAGGTAGGAGCTGTATCTATTCATGAGAATCAATTATATCCCTAAGTATAGAGTCCTGGATCATTTGTCTGTGTGTTTGTTTAGTCTGTCACCTTGCAATCTTGGTATGAGCTTCCAACTTGTTATTTTTGCAGACTAAGGTCACTCCAATTGTTGAAGGTTATGGAGGATGGGCCTTCCGTATGGAAATTGTGCCAATTGAATCAGCTTATCCTGGATTTGGTGAACTTGTTGTAAGTGCTAGCTTTGGACTTTGATAATTATATTTTCTCCAATGATAGACATTTGGATCATTCACATAAAGATGATAACACAAATGTAGGTAACATCTATAGACCAAAATGCTTCTATGAAAATGACAATATAAGTACGTAACATTTATAAATCAAAATGCTTTAACATTATCCCTGCTTCAATGATTGTCCAGATGTTTCAAGTATCCAATAGTTAATTCTTTTTCTGACTGTGAAACAGGTATTAGAGTCAACAGATCATATAAATTCATGCAAACCACTCAGCCGCACTGATCCTTCATACACGGAAGCATTGCAATTCTTGCGTAAGCTTAAAGCTCAATATACATGAAGACAAGTTTGGTCTTATACTCAGAAATAGACATCATTTTTTTCTTTTCTTTGATCCGCAAACTCATACTGATCAGTGAAATTGAATTCGACATTTTAATTGATTTGTTCTTGGAAGCTGGTGGATTCAAATTTTGACACTCGGGATTAGAGGATCAGATCAATAACCTTTAGGAAAAGTTAGAACCCCCATTTCTATACCATCATATTCGTATGATCGAAACATCTGTATAGCCGCTTTCTGTACATCAATCCTCTCTTTCCTTTGTAGACTGTACATCAGTTTTTTTTGTATTTTTTGTTCCCTCATTAACTTGTATCTTTAGGAAGTAGAAACCCATCCAATAAATGGGTTCTGAAATGCTGTATACACTTTGCAAATTATAGGAAATACAAGGATGACCAAAATCTTAGAATGATGATGTTTCGTATTACTCTTAAATGAGTCACTGTTCAGTTTCAAAACATATTACTTCTGAGGTGTATCCCTACTCCATTGTGTAAATTCTTGGAAGAGGTTGGCCGAAGGTGAGTAGGTCACCGAAGGTCCAGATTACTTTTCATTGGACATTGCATCCATTTTGGGCCTTTTGTAATGAATTCATGGGCTCCTAAGCTTAGAGAAGTTAACCGAGAGAAGGGCAAAAAATGAACCTTCGGCCCTTATCCCGAGTTTTTACTTTTCTGTGCCTTCGAGGAGCCAAAAGGGGAAACTGGGCCTTCTAAGAGCTCGATAACAGTAAAAACCTCATCGCCTCGGTTGATCTTTTTATTCTTCATTCTCTCTTTTCCCGGGTAGGGAAAAGGAGCGATGCAATTGTCTTGTCCCTGCGAACATGTTCTGATGGACAAAGCTTTGCGACCGTCTATCCTTCAACCAACAGCTTTGACATCTTGTCAAGTTTCATTCCCATTCTTTAGCTTCACAAACCTAACTCCATCCCTTAACCTAAACAAGGAAACCAGAAATGTCCGACGACCCACAATCTTATTCTGCTCCAATTCTTCGACAGGCCTTCCGGTGAAAAAGAAGAGGAAGAGGTACAGAAAACAGTACCCTGGAGAGAGCGAGGGCATAGCTGAAGAGATGAGATTTGTTGCTATGAGACTCCGCAATATTAACGGTAAAAAGGTCGCTTCCAATACTGATACTGACAGTGAAAATTCCCAAGGAGAAGAAAGTGATAATGCCGAAGCTACGGAAGAAGACAATGAAGGTGTTGGTGATGGAGAAGCTGAGACTTGGAAACCCAGTATGGAAGGGTTCCTTAAGTACTTGGTTGATAGCAAGCTCGTCTTTAACACTATTGAGCGCATCGTTGATGAATCCTGTGATGTTGCTTGTGAGTCCTCTCCCTTTTCTTCTTCTTGGCGTTGCTTTGTTTTTCCATGGGGAGTCTTCTATTTGTGATGAGCATCAAAGGAGAGTATTTTCGTCCCTGTTATTATGTCTTATATCTTGGTCTGAAAGGCCAAAATAATTCATTTTTGTTCTAGGGTATGACCTTGTTGCTTTGCCTACTTATTGAGACTTTTGAGTAGGTCTGATAGAGTAAAATTTGGATTTTTTTTGGGTTAACTAAAGTTTGGATCTTTGCTTTGTTATTTAAGCTACTAAATAGCAACTTAATTTCTTGCACGAGATTGGAGTTCTATTTCTTACCTTGTTTTGAACTCATCAATGAAGAGTCGCATTTTCTGACAGGTGAAATAATCCCCAACATAAGATGTGCGCAATTGATTGTTGAATTGCATGCTTGTGACATTGTATTTACTGCGGTATAACTCTTTCTTATTGAGTTACATAAGAAGTTAACATTGAAATTTGCTACAGATGCTTACTTTAGGAAAACCGGATTGGAACGATCACCTGGGCTTTCTAAAGACCTGGAATGGTTTAGCCAACAAGATCATGTGATTCCAGAACCTAGCAATCCAGGAGTTTCTTATGTCAAGTATTTGGAGGAATTAGCAGAAAAAAGTGCCCCACTCTTCTTGGCCCATTTCTACAATATATATTTTTCACACATAGCTGGCGGTCAAGTGATTGCAAGACAGGTATGCATGAATCGTCATTCTTGTTCACGCTTCAACAAAATCGTGTATAATAATGTCTATGTTTCACTACGCGAAGCAGTAACACTAAGAGTTTTGAGCCTGTAAACCTTTATAATGTGTTGTTTTGATATTTGATTGTTTTGTGTGATTTATGTTGTGTTCTTCAGAAAACATTGGGAAAATAGAGAATTATTGATTCTAATAGACTCTCTTTGAAAAGTGAAGGCAAATGAATTTTCTTTGTCTGAAATCAGTGTGCAAGAGCCGAAAACCATATTTTTGTTGTCCATATAGATTTTCCTGAGACCAAATCAGTGATCTTCTTCTGATGGTTTATTGCCTTTAGGTTTCTGAAGTTCTCCTTGAAGGAAGGGAGCTGGAGTTCTATAAATGGGAGGGTGATGTAGAAGAATCATTGAAAGGTGTACGTGAGAAGCTCAACATGCTAGGAGAGGTTGGTGATTGAGATTGCTATGAACAACAGGATTATTGATTTGTTTTCTTTTGCCTCGATTCAACTCCATGCTTATTCTCTTTGTTCTGGCTATGCTGTGCAGCACTGGTCTCGAGATGATACAAACAAATGCTTAAAGGAAGCTGCAAAGTCATTCAAGTTTATGGGGCAGATAATTCGCTTGATCATCTTATAAACCAGATTGGTTGACATTACAGCTCTGTATATAAGTTTAAAACCCTTTCCACCTAATTGTTCTCTCCTAACCCCTTCCTCCTGGCACATGATTTTGGAAGATTGGATCAAATCTGGTGATATATCCTGGTAAGAAAGCAACAATCCTCTTGCTCCAACTTAAGCTCTGCTCTCCAAAGGCCCTTTTGATTGTTTGAACTAGATATCAGTGACGTTTGTTTTCCTTTTTTTTTTTTTTCCCTTTGCTCTTAGTCAAGTGGTATTTACAACTAATTTTACATTGAGGTTTGCTTTCTTTGTCTTCACCAGGTAACACATTTCAATGGTAGACTAACCCAACCAGTCATATAAGTCATCTATTCCCCAAGTTGTCAGGACAACCAGCAAATGAGTGAGAAGAGCTCTGTTATGTTTTCGGGAACGTCAATGACACATTGGTGACATTATTTTACTTAGGACAATCAGCAAAGGAATCAACTTTTGTTTTTAAGCCGTGTATATGGATGGTGGTGGCATATCCACTGACTAGATGATGTTTGAAAGTGAATGGCAAATTTTTTAGTGGTGATGCTTCATTGGGTTCGGTTTTCTTGCACGTTCACATTGTGTGATTCCTCCTAGTGGTTGTAAGAGTATGCAGAAATTGCTTAAAATGCAGCATGTTTTGTGAGCCCCCGGGTTTGTGCCCATAAGAAAATTGCTGTTTCTATCTACCTCTCTTTTCCTATTTCATCAACAGAAATGGGAGAAAGGAATCTTTATTTAGTACCGCATAAGTAACACCAAAAGTTATGCCTTTGAATATTTGTTCATTGATGGATCGCATGGTTCTCTTTATTTTTCCCCACTTTTTTCTTCGAGAAAAATGTAGCTTGCAAGATCACAAGCAGCTAGGAGGTATTGTTATTTAGTTTATTCTTCGACGTGTAGGCCTTGCTTGGTAGAAGAGAAAAGTGTAGAGATGAAGAAGTTAGGAGAGAAAAATGAAGAGAAAATAAGATTTGAAGTGATTGGTAGGGGAGAAATTTGAGAGTAAAGAAAATTGGAGAGATGGATGTTTTCTTTTCTGTTTCATATTCAAAATCTCTCCAAATTTAGAAAGAAAAATGAAGAGAAAACAAGTTTGAGTCTAATTAATGAAGATAAAAGTATTTATATATCTTTTATTATAAAAAACATTCTAACATATATCACTAGTATTCATTAATATACTAAATAAGGGGTATAATGGTAAAAGTATATTAAATTGAATTTTTTTTTCTTCTCATTTTTCTTTTCTACAAATCAATGAAAATAAAGAAAATTAATTTTTTCATTCATTTTTTCATCTCTCTTACCAAGCATATTAGAAGAAAATTAATTTTATTTTTCATGTTCTTACTTTTCTCTTTCTCCTATTTTCTTTCTTTTCAATTTCTCATCTTTCCTACCAAATAAAACCGTAAGGAGTGCAGTGCACACAAGTAAAGCCCATTTACAGAGTGGTAATGGTCAACAAACAAACAAGTACCATTTCGGTATATTACTATTGAACTTGGAGCCTCATTTCAATATAGAATTAAAAAAAAAAAAAAGAACTGTTTGCCTTTTTGCAATCTCTTCTTTCACTTTCTTATGGTTGAGTACTTCAAAGAAAGCAACAGATGTGGATGATCCAAACAAATACTATAATATTGAAGGAGTTGGTCTCGCACTCGCTCTCTTCATAAGGGCATTAGCCATATGTTTTTATGTTTGGAATTTTGTATCCGAATTTGGCTTATGAGATATTCTGTATCGAAAAGGATATAAAAAGAGACCGAGAAAACCACTTTAAATAAAGTTACAGAGGCGCGCATTAACAAAGGCAAAATACTCTATAATACTGTCAATAATATAACAAATACTAATGAATACTATATCCAAATAGTAATAATTTATAGCAGGAGAGCACTTTTTAAAAGTCTGCAGAGGACATAAATGGCTTCGTTCTCCACGAGGAAGTGCCCACTCAAAGTCTCGGACGGGAACAGAATCAATCTCCGTTTAACTGCTTTCTGGTTCTGTTCTAGTACTATTATTTGTCTCTTTTCTTAAGGGCCTTTTTTTTTTTTTAATGAAACACCGCCTAAAGTTTTGTGCTGCCTAGTATCTACAAAAAGACTATAACAGAATCTTAAGGAGAGGCTTAGAATGTGAATGTGGGGGGACATTTGTCATCTTTCCATTGGTCTTCTCTTTTTATTTTTTTTAATTGTTATATTTAAAATAATATTTTTATTATTTGAATATTATTCTTTAATATTAATTTTTATATAATAATACTATTTTAATATTTTATAATATTTATTTGGTATAAATGTTTAATATATTTAGTATGTTTATATATTTATTTATATTATAATTTGAATATTATTTTTAAATATTAGATTTATATAATAATGTTTTTTTATATATTTTTAAAATTTTTATCATATTTATTTAATTTAAATATTTAATATTATATATCTTTTACTTATACTATATATAATACTTAAAAATATTATATTTATTACTATATATTACTTTACTATACATTACTATACTATATATTACTTTACTATATATTGCTATACTATATATTACTATTAAATATTTATATATATATTTATATTATTATTTGAATATTATTTTTAAGTATTAGTTTTATAGAATAATGTTATTGTTTTAATATTGTATCATATTTATTTGATTTAAATATTTAATATTATATCTATATATATATATATTACTTATTCTAATATATATATATAGTATATATTACTATATTATATTTATATATTATACATCTGTATCTATATAACTATCTTAAAGAGAAGTTAGCTTCATATTATATGGGAAGAATTTGTCAGTTTCCATTGACTTTTTTTTTCCTTTTCAATTTTTTTTTTACTTTTACTTTTTGGGGGGGCATTTGTCGGTCTCCCATTGGTCCTTTTTTATTTTTTATTTTTTCCTTTTTGATTTTTTTTTACTTTTACTTTTGTTTTCATTTTTTCTTTATATTCATATATACTATAAAGCCTAAAATTCTTTTAGTGGTACTTGATACCACCTGATTAGGTGGATCTTTTTTTTTTTTTCATTTTGTTCTTCAAGATAAGATATAAAGCCAACCATTATATCATCAAAATAATTTAAAAAATAATAAAATATATAAAATAAATATAAATATACAATCTTATTTTGGAGAAATTATTTTATGATTCGTCTCATCATGTCATCTACAGAACCAACTAATAAAATATTATCAACAAAAAGGTTTTTCTACAATTACTAATACCCTACCTCTACTAATAACTTTAATTTCAGAATTTACCCATTAAATTTTATTTTTTAAAATTATAGGCTAAATTTTAGCAATTATTTTGAGTTGGTAAACTTTTATTGGTTGATCTTATAACTGATATGATTAGATGATCCTTATTTTTTATTTTGAAGCTCTCACATCTTTAGAGGGCATATGTCGTCTTTTCATTAACATTCTCATTTTTTTTTAATTTTTATATTTTAAAAGTATGTTGATTTAAGAATTTGATAAAAAATATAAAGTCCGAGACGTAGCCCGGGCCATAGGTCTAGTTAAAGCCAAATAATGGGGACAGCTGATGCCTTATTTACTATTACTTTTCCTTGCTTTCTTCATTCTTCTTTCTTCTTCCAGAGGATGGTGGAACAGCTGGAACTGGAAGATATTTGCCCCTTCAACAAGGTTTTCTTAGTACATTACCCTATTTCCTTGTCTTCTTTCCTTTACTAGAATGTAGACACATTCTGAAGCCTTTTCTCAGTGGAATAAAATTGGGGTTCTTTTTCACATTTTTGAGTTCTTTTTTATGTTAAATGTATTTGTAACTGTCTTAGGCTTAGCACGTGTTACATGGTTTATACTCTGCACATACACATTGTTTTACTTGCTAGAATATATGTGCATGCTTTTTCACCTGTTATTTTCCTACTCTGACCATTTCTTTCGCCTTCTTTTTCTCAAAATCTAATAGTTCCAAGGAATCCAAAATGAAAACCCTCTTTAACTTCAGCTTACATTTATGAATTTTATAAAATTTTAATGGAGATTTTCCCATGGAAGTCTCAGTAAGTTTCTATGTCTAACCAGGACTCTTTTCATCTTTTTTTTTTTCTTTTTTTACTAAATTTTCTCGGTTAACTAATTTCTTTTTAGCTAGTAGTTTGATTCTTCTTTTCTTCTATTTCATGAATCATAAAGGGTAACTTTTGGAATACAGGAAAATGATACGAAGTTCATAAAGGTTCCTAAGAAATCTCCATTACTATTAACAATGGTGGTCTTATTTTTCTTAGTGGTTTCTGGAGTTTATATCTGTTCAATCTGGTTAAGGCAACTAAGCACACAAACAAATGACAAACTTCTACACATCAAAGTGGTTCACGACCAGCAACAGCAATGTCAAGCACCGGAAATTGAACAATGGGAAGCTCCTTTTATACGTTTTTCAAACCCTAAAACATTTAGCAGGTAACCAGTCATGTCACAATCTTCTTTGATCATTTTCCATGCATGGTTCAATTTATATTTTTGTGAAAAGATGAAGCTTGATTGTGCAGGGAAGAATGTGTCTGCAATCCAGTAAGATACTTTGCAATTTTATCAATGCAGAGATCAGGGAGTGGGTGTTTGAGACATTGTTAAATAGTCATATAAATGTTAGCTCAAATGGAGAAATTTTTTCAGTTAGGGATAGGAGAATCAATATTTCTTCAATTCTGAAGACAATGGATAGAGTTTACAATCTTGACTGGTTTACAAGCGCTTCCAAGAATGAGTGCTCGGCTGCAGTTGGCTTCAAATGGATGCTTAATCAGGCGAGTGACGATACAACACAATTTGCCCTTTCAAATTTAAGAGTGGAAAGTAGTATTAATATTTTACTTCTCTCTTCTTTTCAGGGTTTGATGGAGCATCACGAAGAAATTTTCAAGTACTTCGAGAAAAATGGGGTTTCTGCAATTTTTCTGTTCAGAAGGAATTTGCTTCGGAGAATGATATCTGTGCTCGCAAATTCCTATGACAAAGATGTTAAGCTATTGAACGGAACCCATAAATCTCATGTTCATTCATCAGCCTCTCACTCAACTGCTTGTCTCTACTAGCATTGCTTTCGACCATCTGGTAACTAATGGTCTGTTAATATGATCAATGATCAAATTGCAGGCTCGGATTCTTGCGAAATACAAGCCAACTATAAACACCAGGCAATTGATTCCCGAGTTAAAGCAATCGGAACAAGCAACTGCCAAGGCTGCCGAATATTTCAACAGCACTCGCCATATAATTCTTTACTATGAGGATCTTGTTAAAAATCCCAGGGTAAGAGTAAGAATCTCGTCCTAATTTTCCGTTGTAACCTTCAAAAGCTTGGGCTTCTTTTCGGACTCAAGATTTAAAGTTTTCTCCGGAGTACAGAAACTGAGAGAGGTTCAAGAGTTCCTAAGATTGCCTTACAGAGAGCTCAGTAGCCGCCAAATTAAGATACACACCGCCCCATTGTCAGAGCAAGTAGCAAATTGCGATGATGTTGAGAAAGCAGTCAAAACAGCTTCGTACGAAAGCTTCATTCGTTCTGATTATTAGATGCAGTTTACAGTCTTTGATCGAATACAGCTACATTTACCATCTGGTTTCTAAAAATCTTCATTCATACGAATTCCTGTTCCTTCGCCATTTTATTTTGGTTCGAGAGCTTGAATTGAAGCAAATTGTAACCAATTACAAATACAACGTATTGACAGAAGAAAGTTTGTCGTCAGAAATTTGGATTTTCGTTCTAGATTCCATGGGTTGTAAAATATAAATGGGGAAAATGAAGAAGAAGAAGAAGAGCTGAGATGCAGATCAGTTGAATATAGAACTAACTTTTTCTTTTCTTATTTATACTATCTTTTTCTTCATTGCTCCCTAAATGTAAGAATTACAATGGTGTTACAAACAAGATCAGCGATTTACTGACCCATTACTAGATACAGAATCAGGCTTTTCTGTTTTTCTAATAACAAATTGGTCAACAACCCTGACAGTATTCACCGGGTCCTGATGGCCTGTAGATGCAATCCATTTGCTAGGATATTTTCCCCGATGGCTTAGCTGTTGTGGCTGTTTGGGCTCCCCATCCCAATCAGGATCTAACTTCCACTCCTTAGGAACCTGCATGTCAAATGGATCAGTGTTTTGTCTCATAAAAGTCTAGATTCCAGCCTAAACATTAAAAGAGGAGACACCAGCAAGCGAATGGAAATATTGATTTCTTACCTTATCAACTGCAAGAGTGAAAACTTCAAGATCACCTTCACGAGTGATGTGGAATCGTGTAAATGACTTGTAATTAGCAATTCTAAGAGAAGAGAAGGCCTCATCAAAGTGTATGTGAAGCCAGTTAATGCAGATATATAAGTAGCTCCCAAACACCAAAGAGACCACAGGGGTTGAGAAAACCCAGAAGTACAGGAAGACTGAAGCATAATATATGACAGCTCCTCCTCGGGATAGTGAATGTATTCCCACCTTGCAAATATTGCTTCGACTGACAGCCATAACCTGGCCATGTTTCCTCCGTCAATATTGTTAATGAGTAAAAGTATCATACCTCTCAAACAAGGAGAGCTTTCTCACCTCTGGAACATCAAATGCAGACATTAGATACTTGATACATGCAGGATACAGGCCAAACGTCCATTGCTCTATACGGGCTCGAAGGCCAGTAGGATCTGGAAAATGCTCACTTTCCACTGATCGGTACCACTGGTACAAAGAGTGATAACCTGAACAAAGTAATATATTATGATTACTTTCTACTAAAAGAGCCACATTAATCCAATCATCACCATATCATAAATTACTTTTATGTGCTTTGGTTTTTGCTAAGCTCTTTGATTTGTTGATTCAGAAAAAAAATAAAGACATAAGGTGGTAAATGTACATTCAAAACCCAGATACCACAAAAAAATGAAATGCTAATATGGGGATCGAATTATCATTGATAATTTTGAATCTTGTTTAAAAATATTACAAAATACAAGAAAACTAAAGTATTCTCTTTCCACTGGCTTCACTACTGAAGTTATACCTTCATCGAGCTTAAAACAAATTAAAATTGCTTGAAGCAGATAATAGAATAAAACATTAGAGTTAAACAATTGCAGCAACAATAGTAACCACTTGCTATTGCAGAAAAGATAATCAGGATGTAACCTACCTGAAGTTGCTAGTAGTTTATGCCGTACACATGTCTCCACACCTAGTTCCAAGAGTAGCATAAGAATAAGGGCCGCAGCTAGATGTGCAGAAACATGAAGAATTCCAATTATTGCCCGTTTCTTCAGTGATAATTTAGAAGGAACAAATGAAAATGCCGTGATCAGCAATAGCACCACGCCAGCCAATGATACAAAAGAATGTTCCAGCACGTATAGAAAAGCATTCCATACTGTGCCAAAGAAACTCCTCAGATGACCAGAAAACGAATCATCTTGCAATATGTGATCAAGCTTACACTAAAGAAAGAGGGAAATACATCAGTAACTTCAATAACATATTACATGTAAGCTTTCCGATTGAAAAAGAAAGAAGGCTAGAGAAAGGGCAGCAGGGATCCTAATAATCAGGTCATTTCAGGTCCAATGACAGCTGAAGTTAGAATAGCCAAGTCAAATGTAGCCAACTTCAAAGAATTGAAATGAAATTTACCTGTGGAAACATAGAGAAAACCAATATAAAGTATATAATGCCACCAATGAAATCAAACTGCCAATTCTTCTTCCGAAACTTCAAAATATTTCCCAATGCAATCTGCATCAAATAACAACCCCAATATGAATGTGGACTCCCAAGGAAACAAGGCAAAGGGAATCTAAGAGATATTAAAGAAAGAGAAGAATCCAAGCATACCCTGCTTGAATCATCAAAAGAAGGATATGCGGCTTTACACTCGTATGCATTTCCATAAAATTTGTTAAAATTACTGAAGACATGAGTGGGGTGTAAAAATGCCCCCCCACATCCATTTACAAGAAGATGCTGCACATAAGCTGGACCTCCTGATGGCACACATGAATGACGCATATAATGATGCAAATCCCCAGCAATTCGAAGTTTACACCTGCCTTTTAAGTAATCACGTATTAGGTGTGATACATTCTCTCCAGAAACACCATTCCAGTACCAATCAAGAAGCCAGTGCGGTTCATGGGTCATAATTATCACAGAATCATTTTCTCGAACCTGAAAAGGAACACGGAGAGATGAAACCAAAATAAAGTTTTGGACAAAGAACATAAGAGATAAGAAGAGAAAGCTAAATCTAGAAAGAACCAATTGTCTACTGTTTAATAGGTTGAGTTTGTCCAATGTCTTATATGTGTGTAACTCTTTTATCAGTTGGTGATAATATCAGACTGAAAGCATGAACATACACTTAATAACTTCTTCCAAAACTTGCTACATATAACAGTGAACAGTCCATTGCAAGCAGACTCCTTAAGGTATACATTATTAAGGAAACAAAGATTGTGATCAATTCACTCTATATTATCTAAATTATTAGGTATGTCCAACAAGGCCAATATGCCTTAGGCATCAAATGCCACATACATGACTCAGGAAGCATGCCAATGTTATTGCAATGTGAATTATCCGGAAAGTATTAATAGAAGACAGTTATTATGGCATCGTAAAAGAAACAGAAGTCTTCCATGAAGTTAGAAATCCCCTCTTGACATAGGTGTAATTCTCATCATAGACGATTCAAAATATAGCATTAGTAGCAAAATAACAGAAAAGAACAGATCTTAGCAGTAAACAATACCTTGTTCATTACTAAATCAGAAAAGAACTTAAATTGGTACACATCAATGTCAGCATGGAGGGACAAATCAAGACCAAACACCCACCATCTTTTTGGGAGCTGCAAAGCAAAATAACTCTTCTTCTGAGGCATAAACCACCCACCCAACCAACTCTTGTGGCATATATACCTCATAAAAGTATTAAGTCCATCAAACCAATCTGCGAATTAAAGCATAATGCCACTAAATACAGTTAAATTTATAAATAGCAATAATAGCAAAATCCTTCTTTACTGACAAAAATAAGGTTTTACTAAGGAAACATGCGATACTTGTTCAGACAGAGAATAATCAAAGCAATAAATAAGTAAAAACAGCACAGCTTCCTTTGAACTTTTTTCTCATACTGAAAAATGGATCACTCCATTAAATTTGGGCTAAAAAGGTAAGACGTACCATGATTTCCAGGGATAAGAAAGCACTGTGGTCCATTGTATTCCTTCAGTTCAGATACCCCTTCCGGTAATTCAGGCTTATTTGCAGCTATGTGCTCCGGTTTGTACCAAGGTGGAGGCTGAAGAGCATATTCAAAAGGACAAAAGAGGCGCCTTTCATAAGTGAATGCTGAGGGATTAGGATACCTATCACATAATAAACTACAAGTTAAGACTAATAAACCGTCAATATGAAAATACTCTAGGGCAAAAACAGCTACAAGGAGGCTCTAGCTTCATGTATAATAAACTGTCAATATGACAACTTTTATTTAATCAAGTCAAACTACAAATTGTACCCAGGACACAGTAACAACTTACGCAAGATCTCCTCCGATAAGTAGAAGGTTCCCACGCGGCAATGTAAGCACAGAATCATCTCTAGTAAGCCGAATGGAAGGTTGCGCAAGCAGCCGGGCCACAGCATATGATGAGTTCCCACCATCGCCAGTATCAGCCATGAAATCAAACCATAGATCTTCCTTTTCACTCAAATGATCATAAAAAAGATCGTCTTGTTTAGCTCCCTCATGAACCTTGCTCATTGCTGCCTGATGAAGGCAACAAAAAAAGAGAGAGGGAGTCATTCCTTGGTGGAATATTTATGAGGAAATTTTTTGTCATAACGGCTGTTTTATAACACCAAAAATGAAAGTATCAGTTAATGCATATAAAATCAAATTTTAGAACAATACCTGCATCATGCGCATGTCAAACCGGCCAACAAACACAGTTACCGACACCAGGAGATCAAAAACAGTCTTGAATAAGTCAGCCGAGGTTCTGTAAAATATGGCATAAGCATGTAAGGGCAAGAATTGAAACTTCTACTCATACTATATAGTGGGGTAAAGACCATGAGAAGAAAAAGGCAAAAGACAACAAGTAATAAACATTTACCCTGAGTACCAAGGAACCATATCCAAGAAATCTGGTTTCATTTGATTCTTTTTCAGCTTCTCATATTCTTCAACAGACAAAGGGTGAGTAAGAGCCCACCTGGATTTGATGCAGAAAGTGCGGCACAAAAATTTTCATAACGATTAGAGAGTACCAATGAAGATTCAAGGCATGTCAAAGTAAGAGTATTTCAATCTATAAAAGATACCAATCTTAGACCTAGACTCATCAAGAGAATGGATAAGCAAGAAACTGTGAAATCATTATCAACAGAATACTCCTGCATATAAAGTGCCACTGCAATTCAAATGAATCTCAATGCAAGAATACAGCAATCTGAACAGTGGTCCCATGCAAGATATTGTACAGCTCTAACTCAAACATGTAACAAACACCCAATTCTCACACATTACAAACAAGCTAAATGCTATTACTCACCCTGTTGACCTTTCCACCACATAATTGGCAATGTAAAGGCCAATAAATGTAGCCCACAGCGAGTATATGGGAGAAATTTCATCTGAGGAATCTGGACATGAACCACTGCAAGCTAACTGCAAAATGAGGAATCAAGAGAAAACTATAAATTAATGATTAAAAAGAACAAAACACGCAAAAAATTGCATAGGAGGACACAAACGATAGAAGACCTTATAGTGGAACAAAGGCTTACCTCACCATAAATGACCCACTTCGACAATAGTGGATAGTCACTTGCAGAGCCAACCGGAGCAAACCAAGATGAGCAGACCTGGTCTTTCAACTCATTCATACGAAGAAATTTCGCAAGCAATGTGTTTCTCTCTTCTTTCTTCCAAAGGGAAAACCAATTAAACATTTTTCGTTCAAGAGGTCTCTGCCTTAACATAGCACGGTTGCCACAATGACTATAAAATACACAGCAGGCAATACTAATAACCTACAAGGTCAAGAGAAGAAAATATCAGGAAGAACCAGCATCAACACAAAAGCAAAACCACAGTGTAAAAAAGAACCATCCATTGCATTTTTAACACTTACAGCACAATTTTGGAGAATGGTCAATATTTCTGGCCTCCTTCCAGCCACACGAGAAATAAGACCAAGATACCACAAGCCAAGGAATATAATGTGGAAGACAAGAAGAAAGAGAATAGAAGAGATATAGATTGACAAAAACAAAGATAAATTCATCCTCATGTCCACTCCCATTGACTGAAAACTAGGAAGATGATACAGAGCTGCAACTAAAATCCACACTATGTACCTGAAAATTTTGGTTATATAAAGTCACAAATAAGACATGTAGCTTGCTACCATATGAACAACTTTACATTATAGAAGTCAGGATGATTAATAAGGGCATTAGATTAGAACACTCACCATCGACTGAAATTTGAATAGCTTGGTTTAATAGTCTTCCCTATAAATGGAGATGAAAAGAAATAAAAGAATCCAAGCAGACATGCATACATAGACCACCACTTGATGTTATTATCCAACTTTTCTATCAAAGTATGCATGTTATCTGATGAAATGAAGAATAGACAACCCACAACTACAGCAATTATGGCATGGCGTGAGTGTTCATGCGGATAAGGGTATGTATCAGTTAAAATCGTCCGAACCCTGTCCATTCTGAGGGTAGGTAATAATCCAGCCGAGTGTTTATCTGATCCCATTGCTAAAAGTAAAAAACAATCTTGTACTAGCTCTCCTCCTATATAACTATAATCAATGTCTCAAAAATAGCCCCCACACTACACCAGCAAGAAAAGGCCAACACCAGCAGAAGACCAGCTACAAATACCTGATAACAAAACTGAATAACATTAAACTTAAAGAAAGACATAAAATTTAGTGATTTCTAAATTAAAAATACAAGAGAAAACTTGAATGGTCATCAGATATTAATCAGCATTATTAGTTTCCAAAGTAATTAATAGTTCAATAAAATCAAGTGAACCATTCCCATCAAGCTACAAAAAAGAGTTAACAGCAACAAAAACCAATTACACAAAAACCACATTAATGCTGACTTAAACCGCAAAATTTGCTGCTTCGTCATTAATTAATGTAAACAAGCAAAAAAGAGAAAAACATATAAAGATTAATTAAATTTAATTTGTTTAATTATATCCTTTCGTTCCCCAGCAATCAAACCAACCACTAGAATTTGCTTTAAATCATATCAAAAAAGCGCTAAAAACAACTTAACCGCCTCAACCAGAAACTTCAATATTACGAAATTTAAAAAAAAAAAAAGGAAAAAGAGGTAACGAAATCATTGGAAAACAATCAGAAAAACAGAAAACAATAACCAAAAACCAAACAAAAAGACCTAAAACAGCAAAGGCTTCCATATGTAATTTGAAAAACAAACGAAAATGTTGAATGTAGACAGAAAGATAGTACCTGAAGAAAGAGAGAAGGGAAAAGCGTGCATGTGGAAGCAAATAAAAAGGGAAAGTGTGGGGAGAGAGAGGGGGGGGATATATAAGGTTTTTGCAGAATTTCTATTTAAAAAAAAAAAAAAAACTATGGCATCTCAGAATGTCTGGGCCGAACATAGCAACGGCATATTCTCTTTCCCATCTCTCCTATTGCTCGCAGAGGTTTCCTCTTCATTTTCTCTTTTTTTTTTTCTTCAAAATACTAAAATTTTAATGAACCAAGAATTGACTTTTGTTTTTTACCACTCGCAAACAAATTAAAAGATTTGGCTTTGAAAATTTTAAAATTACTACGACATCGGTTGGAAATTATTGGGAAGGCACGTTTGTGACGAGTGAGGACCGTCGGATGTGAGGACATTAGGGAGTTTGCGTGATGGTTAAGGAGAGTGGAAGTCAGGCACGTGGATGTCGTGCGAGGGCGAGGAGAATTATTAGATTAGAATGATGTTGTGTCAATTGTTGTCGAACGTAAAATGACGGATGATGTTAGGGGGATCCCTGTCGTCCCTCGTCTTGTTTTGGACTGGGCCAACTTATATCTATCTTCTCTTCTTCCCGTTTCTGGCTGACTGGATATCTTTGTTCGTTTCTTTGGAACTTGGACTTCGGGAGCCTTTTTCCTTTTTCCTTTTTCCTTTTTCTTTTCTGGCTGACGGGTGATGTTTAGTATATTTTGTTTGGCGAATGATAGGAGCAAATTAAATTGGTCTGATGACTTGGAACTTTTTTACATATATATATATATATATATATATATATATATAGAAAAGAAAAGTGTGGCTCAGCTCACCAACATCAACATGTTGTCATGTGGAGTGTTTTCTCTTGAGAATGGAAAATAATTTGAAAAATAATTATAAATTAATTTAATTTAATTGGCATTTTCTTTCTATGAGTAGCAAAAACCAATTTTACATTTCTTTCTTTTTTTTACCCTACCCGACCCGCCATCCAATCAGGAGAAAATCGTGTCTTTCTTGGTAGCTTAGCCAATTTATAGCTATTTTCTTTTGTTTGTCCTTCACCATATACCTACCAATGTGGAAAAGTTGCCCGCCATTTTAAATGCTAGTAATTCCAGAGATAAATAAACAAAGATTATTGCATGGGTCAGGCTTTCCCACCTTTCAAATGTAATATACGTAGTAGTAGTAGTGCTATTAATTCAGAAGTCATGACATGAGTTCCACGACTGTTAAGTGTCAAGTTTTGATAGCCTTAGCCTTACAACGTCTATCCTAAGTATGTGATTTTTTAATAACAAAGCTGTGTGCTACCAAAGTCAACCCCACAATACGTAAAAATCAAAACCAATAACAGCAAATCAACTTTAATTAATTTGGGTTATTCTTATTCATTCAACAACTACTAGTAATAAATATATGACTATTGAAATATTCCCTCTATTCCTATTTATTTACCAATTTTTCACATTCATTTTTATTTATCCATTTATAGTTTCAATATATAGAACATTAATTATTTTTTTCCTCTAGTTTACCCTTCTTTAAATAGGAGAGATGGAGAGACATCAAATATAGAAAGATACTATAAATCAATATTTGTTTAAGGATAATTTTGAAATGACATAAAATTTGTATAAAATTTTAGAACTTAATTATTTTTTTTTAATCTAGGAGATTCAATTATTAAAGGTAAATAAATAAATACAGAGGAAGTATAATAGCGGCAAGTTTGTTCTGGACGTTTGTGCCCCTCAAACGATAATAAATGACAGAAAAAGGGTAGCAAACCTTTTATGACGGTGCTTCTTTATTAGTAAGATTGAGACAGTGAGATGGACAGTGGCCGCACGAGTTCCTTGCGGCCGGTGCCGACTTGGATGAGTTGTGGATCCACATTTTGGCCCATTAGTCAATAGTCATTCTAGTATTTCTTTGTGCGGAAAGTTCATCCGCAGAACTTTCCCCTTAAGCCCATATCTGGACTGCCTCCTCCAAGATATGTTATATCGGCCTGTTATATTTGAACCGAAGGTACTTTAGATTCGGCCCAACAAAGTAGGCTTTGCTCGTTGGGAGGGCCATCCCTCGTTTAGCCTGAGCTAGTTACGGTATTTTATAGAGCACTTGTGCTGTACCTCGGAAGAAAAAGCTTTGTTTGTACGCTAAATGACTCCTTAAGTAGTTAAGTTTGACTTTGATAGAAAAGTAGTTCCTTTTTTTTTTTTTGTTATAAATATAGTAAGTATAGTTTCAATTACTAACAAATGACCTTGAAGTAATAAACAGTGTCTTAAAGTGACTAATCAGTGCTTTACTGTTTTCTGTCAATTAAAAATTTAATACTAATTTCAAACCCACATTCATTCCCCATTATGAACCGTCCACTAGATATTCTTCGAACCCTTTTTTTCAAGTAGCATAACCATCAAATCCTACTTCCAAGATTCCTAGATTCCTTTGACTTATAGGATTCTGCATATGTTCAACGGCTAGGATTGGACGGCCAATGGAAACTAGGCCTTTTCTCTCTTCCAACCAAAGTCACAGGCTACTACTACTAGTTATAGAATCTAGCCTTCTATAGTTGTATATATATAATTGCTCGTTTCCCCATCGCATGTTCTTTGCTATGATCACTCTTTGCGACTCAAAATGGATCCCATTTTCTCCACGACTCAACTGTGTTTATTGGATGCTAAAGAACTTCCTCAACTCGAGGAGCCAACCAGGCTATAGCCACCGGGCAACTCTCCCCGTTCAACTTTGATGACAGATCGATTGAATAAAGCGGAAGGCCAGGGCACGGAACAATTTGCTGGCACTATACAGCGTCATTAGCCTTTTATTTTGATGACTTCCAATAACCTTCTATTCCAGAAGTATAAATTTTATACGCCGATCAAATACATTACAGATATCCTCTTGGAGTGTATGTGGGGCTCGAAGGTTTATACACCTTTCTTTTACTTGTAAAAGCTTTGAAAATTGCAGAGCGCACTTGGTCACGATCCCTAGCACTTTTAGTAATGCAACAAACATTATCTCTAATTTATTGTCAACAAATCTTCATTTAATACGTTAAGCATGATTTGATCATTGTTAATTATTAATAATAGTAATCATAAGGCTAGCTAGTTACCCTCCACTGTCGTGGTGGCTTAGAATATATGTCGGTTCAGATCATCCAGTTAATTAACCAGATGAAAATCAAAGAACCATTTTCTCTGTACTTGCTGTAAGATCTGTTTGGGTACTTGTATAATAAACTAGCATAGTCCTTTTTTTTTTGGTTAAACTAACATAGTCCTTCGAATCTTAGAGATAAGACTCAACACACGGATGACTTGTTAATGTGTTTTTATGGTGGCCTTGCTGCCAGTCAGCTTTTGCCTTTGCCCTTTTGTTGTTTTTGAGTTGCGTTGGGCCTAGTTCTGGTTTTTGTCTAGGTTCTCTGATTTTGTACTCTGCTGCTGTACTCCGTTTCTGTCGATTTTCAATCAATCAAAAACCCTTTTGGTTGAGTTATAAAAATCACTAGAACTGCTTAAAAAGATCGAATTCATCATGACTTGCATGCTTAATACACAATTACACATAAATTAAGGCAGTGAAACTCGAATTAACTAGGAGGATAATCAGCTTGGCCAGTTGGTCAACTAGGCTTCTTATAGAATTAGGTAACAGTATTCATTAGGCCGGTTCTATCTACCTCGGGACATTTGGTTGGTGCGGGTTTTTCTGGCCAACTTTAGTGCTCGATATCGGCCCAGTAATTAAATGCAACTACTACTCATCTGGTGCTAGGCTTACAATTCCGAAGTTTACATTGAAGAAGATTTTCCGGTCGGTAGAAGGGAGCCCCACAAAATCCCTTCTTTGATTCGTATCATAATAACCGACATACACGTTGCAAAAAATTTGCCTGCACTAGCTTGTCACCCGACGCAACTATGGTTAACTTGAAATAAGTGTGCCAACAAAAAACATACCGAAAGACTGAAAGAGAAATGTATTGCAGTAGAAAACAAATACTAATGATATTTTCAACCATCTAATGTTGAGCCGGGCAATCCTCAAGTCAAACAAGGTATGCAGTGATTGTTTGAAATTTCGGGGAATGACAGAGAATTCATCATCAGGATTATTGAAAGTTTTGAGGGGCACAAGGAACTTTGGAGGACACTTGGATTTTCCACTTTACCTTCCTTTTAAAACAAAAACGCATGTTGGTGTCAATTTTGGTACCTCTTTTTACATGTTAGTCTCTTCTGTGTTTCAGTTATGGCCATTCCTCAGTCACTACAGAGAACAAATTAACTTGGAAGCCATTAACAGGCTTCAATTTTGGGGACAGTGAGGACAGAAAAAGCCAGGAGAATCATTTCCTATAATTATGCTAGTTGTTTAGAATACATTGTATACATATACTTTATGTATAAAATCAATCAAAGTTTCACTAAAGAATGGTACAATTAAAACTGTTAATCAAAATGAAAAAAATGCGGCTAGCTTGGCTGCATAGCAGAAGCACTTTGATAAAGGCTTAATACAAAAAAGAGCCTTTAAACTTGCATAAAATTGTCGTTTGGCTCTTTCATTTTTATTTTAAAATTTTTTGTCATCGAACATTTATTTTGTGCATAATGTAGCCCTTAGTGTTAACATGGTGCATAATGAAAAAATTTAACGTGTCATATGGAAGTTCAACATGTCTATATATAATTAGGTCACATCAGCATCAACGGCTATATTGTACACAAAATAAAAATTTAAGGATCAAAAATTTCAAAATAACAATTGAAGGGTCAAAATGATAATTTTATATAAGTTCGAGGGTTAATCTGTATATTAAGCTCTTTGATAAAAAGATATTTCCAGGGAACGAATAATGAAAGATACATGTATAATTTCGACTTGTTATATCTAGCTAGCACGTGAAATATGATGCATCAACAGTGGTTCCAGGAACTTTTGAAGGGGCAGATTCAAGGTGGAAAATGCAAATTAAGGCTAGGTCAAATACTTATTGGTTTTATACCAGAAAAGGTCTCATTCAGCGCTAGCGTGCAAGTTTCCTCCACCATCTCTTTCACCCTATAGTTTTCCTCCTCTACCAATTCCATTAATGTATACAAAGAAACGGGGAGCAATACTGCTATAGTTGCATGGGACATGCAGAAAACAGCAGTACAGCACACTAGATTTCAACAAACAGGGAATATACCGAACCTGTCATGTCGAAGGAATCTAAGGGGACATCGATCATAATAACCCTTAAGACTCGGTTGCAACCTTTTGCAAGCGTTTAACTTTGAATAGTTGGGAATTGGCACGAGCATGCCGGGCTTTCTAAGGTCTATAAATACTCAAAGAGGGTAAAGCTTGAGGGCATCCCTCATCAGTATATCATAACTACTTCACTTCCTAGCTCTTTCACTCTCGTTTTCTCTTTGCTAGATATACAATTTCTCTTTGAGCTTTCTAATTTATTTCTTTGGATCGCCCAAATGGCCAAAAACAACCTCATTTCAGCTGGTGCCCTCTTCTTTGTGTTGTTGTTTTCCTATGGAGTGACATTCACGGAGGAAAGGTTTTTGAATAAAGCAGATAATAATGTTGAGTCAACTGGAAACCATGCAGCAAATGTGATGGTCAGCAACCGCAAGACCGACCTGAACCGTGACATTTTGGAAGATGGAACCAATGATGTTCCTAAAGCTGATGTGTCTGGCAATGTTACTGCATTCGATGCTGATGATTTCCGTCCTACAACTCCCGGACACAGCCCCGGCGCCGGTCACTCCACCGGACCCACCAGCAATAATAACTAGAATATTATCATCACACATGGCATTAATTATTTCCTCCTAAGTAAGCATCATCAATATTATCCACTGTGAAATAATTATGCCATGATCATATGTGTCGCTGTAATGTAGTACGTAGATTATATATTCCCCCAGGGGTTATGTATTTGGATTCCGCAACTGAAGGGCACTGAGATGATGAGTGTTCTTAAATATATTATTTTCCATCTGACGAACTTTATTGTTATGTAATAGTAACAGTTAATAAAAATAGGCTTCGAAAGTATCAAGTACACGGGAAAAGAATGCATCCCAAATATATAGTGTGTTCCATTACATCTCGTTTATATAAAATAAATTAAAGTAATAAATTTAAGTTTTTATTATGTGTGTACCAAAGTGAAGCCTCGTACAGCTTTTAAGGTTTTCTGTACTATTTTTATAAAAAAAAGTATTAAAACTTGGAGATAAGCTATGATGATGGTTGCCACTTGCCAACGACGGCAATGGTTGCTTAAGGCACTTTTTCCTTATTTTAGCAATGGCCCAATTAGTGGGCATTATGCTATTATAAGGTAAGCAGTGATGACCTTATTATTTTTTGTTTGGTCAGAACAAGTTTAGATGACCTTTAGGAGCAGGGGAAGTTACCCTATCTCTAAGATCAGGGTAAACTGTTAACCATTTTAGAGATTTACGGATCCATTGAACTTTCACATGTGGATTTGTTGGACTTACAGATCATCTACCAAAAGAGGCCTGTGGAGACTCGAACCTGGATGCTTTGCACTACAAATTCTAGCCTTAACCACTTGAGTCAACCCCCATTGACTCCTTGGATATATATATATATATATGTACATTTATGTCATAATTGTTATACATTTATGTGCACTTAAAAAGGTATAAAATACTAATATCCTAATTTTGGCCTTTGGGTTTTGGTTTCCACTCCCAATATGATTTCTAAAATTAGGAGTCCTTTACTTTACTCATCACTCTCTTGTTTTGCACAGGAACATTTCAGCACTTTATTAAACTATTTATATATAAAGAGGTTATATTTGAAGGAGCAATGAGATTAGTCTGTTGAAATTGAAATTTTGAAAAAATTATTGTACAAATAAAAAAATATGTGTTTAGTAAACAACGGGAACGGTGCGCATTTAGACTTCTAATCACACTGCATCAAAGTCAATCAGTGTCCCAAACATAACCATAGTCTATGACCTTACCAAAAGAAAAGCATACATATATATATATATATATATATATATATATGACTGGCTATAGCTAATAAAAGAAATTTAAATTTTAATAAGTCATCTTTTAAAAGAAAAAAGGAATAACATTAATTATGAGAATAAGAGAGTTTTATTTTCTGACAAATAAAATAATTGAGTATTTTGATTTATATGTATTCTCAAAAATAAAGGAAAAAGAAAGGACAGTTGAAAACATATTGATGTCAACGGACTGGCTTTGTGTACTAAGAAGGAAATGACTTAAATATACTAAAAAAAAATCCCCTAATTTATTCCATTTTATTCAAGTAACTCCTTATATTCTATTATGTTATTCAGATGAGTATAACTTATATTATGATGATCCTAAAAAATGACTTTTTAGGTATTCAATAACATTTTGACATCTTATAAATTTTAAAAGGTGCACCACAATTATTTTATACATATGTACACTAAATCATTCTTATTAATTCATAAACTTTTTTTTTATTTAAACTAAACATTACAACAATAAATGTAGCATGGGTTACAATTTACCCTCAAAAAGTAAAAAAAAAAAATTTAGGGCTAAACTTTATTATAAAAGACCCTTTTTTTGTTTCTAGAAAAATTATTTGGTAAAGGTGAACGTATATTTAAAATCTTAATGTCTTTTAAAATCAATGAAGTATCACTTAGGTGTTGTTTGATAAACTGAAAAAATAAAGTGTTAAAAAATAAGTACTGAAAAATTAAGTACTGAATTTGTATATAAAAATTGTTTAATAAATAAATGTTGAATACAAATATATTATTTGAAAACCATAAATGTTGAAAATTTTTAAAACTCAGCAATATCTAAAATAAAAATAATTTAGTATAAAAGAAGAGTTTTTCAAATTAAAATCATTAATTTTTTCACCATTCAATGATAAGTAGGTCTCCACATACTTTTTAAATTCAACACTTTTTTGTTCAAAAAAACCTTTTAAGTAATGACTAGTAAAAGTTATCAAACATATTGAAAATCTAAAAGTTTTGAAAATTTTTAATTTTAACGGTTTGAAAATTTTTAATAGTTTATCAAACAGTCCCTTAAATGTCTAAAAAGTCATATTTTAAGATCATCTTAATAAGTTAAACTCTATCCAAATAAAAGCATATAATTTTATTTGTATTTTAAAAAATAAGCTAATAGCCTAATATATATACTCCTTTATTTTATCCAAGCCCTATATTTTAATTTGCATCCAAAATCGATTTTAATTAATTTGCATATCGAAATAGTTTTTTTTTTTTTTGCATATTGAAATAGTTTAATAAGGTTTTTATTTTAAATAAATTTTAAGGCTAAAGCCAAAGGAAAAAGGTTAAAAGGTCTTTTCATTAAGCACCCACGGATGGTAAACATACCCGTTTCATCTTTTTATTTTTAAAGCATTATCTATGAATATACCAATGTCAAGTTCATATCCGTCCTATGGAAGGAATTTTATATGCTTACTGGGGGCGATGTGTCCCTCATGAATCTTGAAAATTTCTAATGATGAGTAACAAAGTAAAATAATTAAAGGCAATATAAATACTACTTGTGAAATTTTATATTCATTATGTCTAAAAATTTATGTTTGGTAAATGAAAATATTTTCTGGTTTCATTTTTTAAAAATACAAAGAAATCACCATCTAAGATATGTATACTTTATAAGAATGTATACATGTTTTAGAAAATGAAAATAAAAATAAACCTAAAATTCAAAACAAATTTTTTTTAATCTCATTTCTTGGTTCATTTTCATTTTCATTTTCTAAAACATACATACATTTCCTCTCACAACATATATCTTATATGATAGTTTCTTTGTATTTTTTAAAACATGAAAACATAAATGTTTTCTCATACCAAACATAGCATTAATTTTTCCTTTTTCTTTTCCTTTAAATCTTATATGATAGTTTTTTTATATTTTTTATAAAATGAAAACATAAAATATTTTCTCATACCAAACATAGCCTTAATTTTTCCTTTTTCTTTTCCTTTAAAAATTAAAAGTTAGGAAAGAGACATGCCCAACCAACCATATCGAATCTCCTATATTCTTTTCAACTATGATATCCTTTTCAATTCAACAGAGATTTGTAGTGTAAAATATAGAGTTGAAGTACCAAAACAATACCGATGTAAACGAAGATGTGATCAACAGCTGGCTTTGAAACTTTATTATAATTGCAAGAGCCTCCGGAGTTGGCAACCGATGATAGAGATATCACCAAGTTGCAGAAGACAACAATATATACAGAAAAACCCTTGGAGAGATTAAGCTCTTTGGCCTTTAAAGCACTCCAGACTAATTTGGTGTACAGATGATTAATGAAGACAACTCCAAACTTTATTTAAAAAAAAAAAAAAACTTACTTATTGTTGTTGATTTACAAATGAGAACAACAGCTTGCTTAATTATAATTTACATCCATATGGAAGTCCAGCCATGCATGCATGCAGTTTGAGATTAAAAGGCAAACTTATTTACAAGCTCATAAGAAGTAATTATTAAGAGAGTCCAGCAAGTCATGAGATTGAAAAGCAAAATACAGATTCATGTGGGATGGAGACCGGCAGCTACAAGGAGCGATATTATAATAATAATATTATTATTATAGATATAGATTCTTGCTTGCTAGCTAGTTATGGTGTTGGCTGGCAGGTCCAGTAGAGTGACCGATGCTGGGACTGTGGCCTGGACTTGTGGGGTGGAGATCATCGGTATCATATTCTTCCGCCATGAATTTGCCATAGACAGTATTAGAAGCATCACTATGATCTGCTCCATATACGCCATCACGGCTGCTGCTCCTCATCATCATGGTGTTCGTTACCCTGTTTCCTGAGTCCTCGATATCATCTTTCTCTACCCTTAAAAGCCTAACTTCCTCAGTCAATCTGATTCCGTAAGAGGACACTAATAATACAACAAAGAGAATAAGAAAGAAAATGGGATTGTTTTTGGCCATGAGATCACTGTGTTTTTGGACTCTGAAAATGGAAGAAAAAGCTCAAATAGAAAGAGAGTAGTCGTTTCTCTGAGAAAAGAAAGAATAATGAAAGAGAGGAAGTGACGACTAACTAATGATGAGATGCACGTATGCCTTCGCTTAGCTGGGCATTTATAGACTTCAGAGGATGGCAAATTACCTTAATTACCATAATTTTAAAGGACAACTTCGGTATGATTCCAATTCCATCCGAAATATGCTCTCTCCATCATTTATCCATGTATTGTCCTGTTTCTGCTCTGCATGTCCCATGCATCCTATTTGAAGGTTTCCCAAATTTCCCTCTAAATTATATTAGAGAATTGGTGTTTTTGCTTTCCTGTGTTTTTTCCCCAATAATTTAGGATTTGAAATTTGAATTTGAGTCCTTTGTAATTGAAATGGTTTGCTATATTCATGAACAGCAATTACAATGCCAATTCATTGCCTCTATAATTTTTCCAACAAACGAAGAAAAAAAATCTTTTGTAATGATCAATTAATTAAGCAAGGATTTAAGTAATTTTGATACATCATCCCCAAAACAACATACTATTTTTGGTCAAAACTAAGTTGGCAGTCATGGAGATATAAACAAATCTTTAAAATGGCACTAATGGAGTGTGTCCTTTCTATTTTTGACCATAGAAAGTGGCATTTCATATTGAGTGCGACGACAATGAAGATATCAAATACAACTTTTTAATGCCCTATAACAATATTCTATTGGGACCAAATCGAATGTTTAAAATTTAAAATTGGATTATCATAGAAGATTGGAACGGTTGTCATTGGGGCGTGTTGGAAATCGATTGTTTGGTTTACAAAACAAACAAGGTTTAGAAATTGGCTTAATTGATGATAAGGTTGAACGTTTCGTAAAATATAAATATATATTTGGAAATCTACAAAAATCACGACTATAAATAAGTGCAGAGAAATAAAGTAAATACAGCTGACCAAAGTGATGAAAAATGCAAAAAAAGGACAAATTTGATGTTAAATAATAATGAGAGATATTGTAGGCAAAAGTTTTATCGGTGATAGAAAAATTACTTATAAATTACTAATTTACATAATTTAATTAACAGTTATGAAACCTCCTTGAAATTAGGGGAGTACCTATTCAAATCCTAAAATCTAGCACTCTATCTTATCTCATTTGAATGCATGTGTTCTTTTTTCTCATTGACACACAAAAAATGCATGTCTAATGCATAGATACAGTAATACTAGTACTATGAAGATATATAAATTTTGAAAAAAAGAAAAAGAAAATCCTAACAATATGCTAGACGTTAGGATATTTGCCCTAAATTATTGTCTTTGGGTCTATGTCTATTATTAGGAAATGCTTCTTCCAAAAAAAAAAAAAACCAGGGAAATAAATTATTTTATAATAATTTTTAGTTTTCGGGTTCATTGGTAACAAAATAATTTTAATGATTTTCCCTGGCATATGGCAAGTGTGGGCCAATGAACAATTTGGGCCAAATTGTTCGGTCTTTAGCTGAAAGGTATTTATTTGGGCTCAGCCTTGGGCTATGTGATTCATATCCCAACTCATTCTTCATCATCATTTTTTTTAATTATTATTATTATTTTTTTATAAATTTTATTTTATTTTTTAAATATGGAACTCTTATCATTGCTTTGATTTCCTAACAAAAGCAAAAACTATGCTACGTTTTTTTTTAAAAAAAAAAAAATTGCATGAGAAGTTGATTACTATTTTACTTGGTAATGAGTTCAATTTTGAGTTAAACTCTTACATGTTGCAAATTGATTTGCAAAACTTGCCATTTATGGATTGATATTCTTTCAATTTGTTTTCATTTATGGCAGCATGGATTGCATTGCTACGTAGAAATAGTAATCCGAGCTTCAAAGAATCTTGTACTCCTCCTTGCCCTTCTTGACATCAACCAAAAGAGGGAGGTGACAAACTTAAAAAAAGAAAAAAGAACCATTATTTTTTATCTTTTTGCTATTTGTAGTAATATATGTAAAAAAATAAAAAAAAAATCCTCAAATGTCAAAAATACAAGAAAAATATCTGTCTATATTCAATACAAGTATAGAACTCATCAAAGTTATATGAAGAAGGTAGCTGGCGGCGGATCCAGGCAGCGAGTGGCCACAAAACTGTATCTAATGCGTAGGCCCCCTCATTTGGTCACAGTCAACGGTTGAGATCAAACTATTACCTTTCTCATCCAACGGTCAAAACCACAACCGCGTTTTATGTTACCCATCACCCTTCGCTTAAATCCTCTGCTTAGACCCTAGCCGTGATTTCTTCTCTCACTTATTTTTCTCTTCCCCTGAAATAACTCAGATTCAGTTTTTCCTTTCTTTCTCTTCTTTCCTCAAAGGAAAACGGAAAACTCAGATTCAATTCAAATAAAACATTCAAAATCTTTTTATTTATTTATTTATATATCTACATATACATATATTGTTCGAAGGAAATAAGAGAGAGTAGTTAACAATAATAGTAAAAAAAGAGATAAGGATGCAGCAAAACAGTGGTTCGGATTCCCAACCGCAAACGCAACCGTCGCAGGAACAGAACCAAAGGCAGCAGCAGCAGCAGCAGTCTCAACAACCGCCGCAATCTCAGCCGCAGTGGGTGGCTATGCAGTATCCGGCGGCAGCTATGGTAATGCAGCATCAGATGATGCCACCGCAGCACTTCGTGGCGCCGCCACCTCCACCTCAGCACTACATGCCTTATCATCATCACCATCAGCAGTACCAGCACCACCATGGCCACGTCCAACACTCGCAGCAGCAGCAGCAGCAGCTAGGATCCGGCGGTAGCGGTGAGAACAAGACCGTTTGGGTTGGTGATTTGCATCATTGGATGGACGAGAACTATCTCCATAACTGTTTCGCGTCCACCGGAGAGGTTTAACAAATTCTTATTCTTCTTTTTATTTAATACTGTACTTGGTAATTTTTTTTGTTACAATACTTTATTTAGATGCTTGGTTTTGTTGGCCGATTTGCTATGGTTAATAATACTACTAATTATTATTAATTTTATGTTTTCAAATTATATTATTTAGTGACTACAGTTACATTGTCACTGTCCGGGTTTCTGCAGTTATGACACTGTCTGTTATTGATATAACCTGGTATGGAACATCGATTTATGTGCTCGTATCTTCCTTAATCTAAATTTTTTATGCGTAGGATTGCTATAAGGGGCATCTATTTAGCTATCATTATTTATGGAAATATTTTCAAATTAAATGCATCCATGGACAATTAAAATGATTATCCTAATGCATTGAATGAAGATATTTCTTTAAATAGTACGTAGGAATATTAACAATTGTTGTTAGTGCACAAAATAGGAGAAATTATTAGGTAGGCCGGGTCTACCACGTCATCCATAGACCCAACCAATGAAATTGTGACAATTCAAAAATTATGATATAATTACTAAAACCCTACCACAATTATAGCCTAAATTTAAGGACTTACCCTTTAAATTCTCCTTATTTGTAAAGTGGGGCTAAACCTTTATCAAATTAGTACCTTAATTTTAGGAAACTTTTTGAGTTGTCACAATTTTATTGGTCGGGTCTACGGATGATGTGGTAGACCCGGTCTACCTAATAATTTCTCACAAAATAGGATTAGCGCCATGATTAATGGACTCGGTGTCCTTTAAGTGGTTGGCATGTAGCTCCCATGTTTGTATGTTTCATTATTAATCGAATGCCATGAATGAGTAAATTCTTTATTTAGCTATTTGAGACATTATAAAAAAAAAGAAAAGAAAAAGAAAAAGAGTTTAACTTTCCTGCTGGGGATATAGTCTGGAGTTATGTCAAAAAGGTATTGAGAAAAAGACATTATTTTTAACTAGTTCTATAATTGTATGAATGTTGAGGTTAATTCATGTAAAATTTAAAATGAATTGAACAGATATCTTCTGACTTTTTGTCCTTGAGTTAGATACATGCAAGAACTTTGTTGCCTTTGGCTTTCATGTGATGTTCACACACGGTGAAGGCTGACTCTGCATAAATATGAATTTTAAACCGAGTATGATTTGAGAAGGCAGAGGAACTTCAATAAAAAGGAAGTTAAAGAAAGATAGAAACTTGATTAAGGGTTTTAGTTGCTTGCCATAACTTCATTTGACACTTGAAATTTATTTGAGCAGATTGCATCCATTAAGGTCATTCGCAATAAGCAGACTGGTCTATCAGAAGGATATGGATTTGTGGAATTCTTTTCGCATGCAACAGCAGAGAAAGTTCTACAAAATTATGGTGGCATTTTGATGCCTAATACAGAACAACCTTTCCGTATCAACTGGGCAACTTTTAGCACGGGAGAGAAGCGCTCAGAAAATGGTCCTGATCTTTCTATTTTTGTAGGGGATTTAGCTGCAGATGTTACCGATAACCTATTGCATGAAACTTTTGCTAATAAATATCCTTCTGTTAAAGCTGCAAAAGTCGTAATTGATGCTAATACTGGTCGATCAAAAGGTTATGGTTTTGTGAGGTTTGGAGATGATTCCGAGAGGTCACAAGCCATGACTGAAATGAATGGTGTATATTGTTCAAGCAGGCCTATGCGCATTGGCGCTGCAACTCCCAGAAAATCCTCTGGGTATCAGCAACAATATTCTTCACAAGGTTTTGATAATTTAATTTTCTTCCTTTTTTATGCATTCCGTCAAAGCTTACAAGCATTGCTGCGTTTTATTTCTTAAAATTTTATTTAATGATTTATGTTACTGCTTAAATGCTTATTTTTATCTCTTTATTGACTTGTGCACATGTATGTTTGCTTCTAAATGATTTTTAATCTTTTTCCTCCTTGAGGATCCTCTGCAGTTTTATATGCTAAAATTTAACTAGACCGTTTTCCTCACGCATTTCAATTTTCAAAGGCCTTTAAATAATCAAAATAGCTTTGGTACGGAAAAGGCCTTTGAAACACATTGCCTAGTTCACTCTGTTAAACAGATTTGTTGCTGCTGCTTCTCCCACTTTGGTTAAATTTTATAATGAGGAGATTAGTGGTTCCTTCTTATACAATTATATATGCTGCTGTCTCTTTTGTTGGTTGACTGTTTTTATGTGGTCATTAGAATCTGTTGGTCTTGAACACTAGGTTTGGTGTGGAATAAAATGCTGGTTTTATGTTTCTGCTTTGTGTAACAAAGTTTTTACTACTCCAACTTAATTTTACTGTTGGGCTACTAGGTTTAGCTTCTTTTGATCTGAGTTTAGCCTTTTTAAAATTTTCTGTTAATACTTCCTTATAACTCGTCTTGCCATCCTTCTTAATTGACCATGACTAAATTCGAAGAGGGGCAATTGCCTTTTTCTTTTGCAACCATAAAAATTGCATAGGAATTGTTTCAAGTTGCTGTTTTTCATTTTTTCTTCTTGTTACAGTTTAGATTTAGAGCTATAGTTCATAATGTGAAAGTTACATTCATGTATACGTTGTTTAGAGTTCGAACTTGATACTTTTGCTTCATTTTGTCCTCAAAAGGTGGATATGCATCAAATGGTGCTTCAAACCATTCTGATGGAGATTCTTCAAACACAACAGTGAGTTTTTCAGCTCCCTATTTTGGCTTTAACCTTTAGGGAAATCAACCATTTTTGCCTTTGCTTGCTAATCAAATGTTATTTTAGATATTTGTTGGAGGGCTTGACCCTAATGTCAGTGAGGAAGATCTCAGGCAGCCTTTTTCTCAGTATGGTGAAATAGTCTCTGTTAAAATACCTGTTGGAAAAGGATGTGGATTTGTACAATTTGCAAACAGGTAAAATTTGTGGCCATGTTTCTGCTTTTGCCATATAATAGACTGCTACTTGAAGGTGTAATTTATTTACTATTATTGAGTTGCTACCTGGATGTAACTTCTTGAATCTCAACAGGAACAATGCTGAGGAGGCCTTGCAGAAATTGAATGGGATGGTAATAGGCAAGCAAACAGTGCGTCTTTCTTGGGGTCGCAATCCAGCAAATAAGCAGGTCTTGGTTCCTATTCATATCACCCCTTAGACCTTTATACGTTGTTTTTTTGTGGCATTAGGGAAGCTGTCACTATATGCCTTAACAGAAATGGATAGAAGCTACTAATTAAAGAGTAGTTGGAATTTTAATTATTTAAGTTTGCAAAATTTCGTAGGGGTTATCATTTGATGACCTTTATTCAAAACAAAGCTTTTGAAAGATCTTCCCGTCTGTTATTTAAATAACTGAGGTTCATTTAATCTATTCTTTGGGAATAAATTAATGCAGTTTAGAGCTGATTATGGTAACCAGTGGGGTGGAGCTTACTATGGAGGGCAAGTCTATGATGGTTATGGATATGCTTTTCCACCTCCTCATGACCCGGGCATGTATGCGGCTGCATCTGCATCTGCCGCTTATGGGGCTTACCCGATCTATGGCAGCCATCAGCAGCAAGTCAGCTGAAATAATAAAAGCAGGAGAGAAGTTGTAGAGTAAGCAGAAACTCAAACTAGAGGGGGGGCAAACTGCCTTGTTAGTCGTTACTCCATAGCTCTCGTTGTTGGTAGTGTAGAATTCTTATAAAATCCCTCCAAATATGGAGTGGAACTGAATTTTGACCCCTTAAGTAGTTTATCTAGGATTGGATTCATTATTTGTTTAATTTTATGTGAGTTAAAAAGGGAAAACTTGGTGATTGGAATATATGACTGTGCTGACGGGTGTGTGTGGGGTGGTGTGCTCCATGAATAAACTTTTGCGTCATAAATCAGAACCCTTACCTTGCTGCCATTCACACTTGTCGGAACTTGGAAGACCATTTATTAACTTGGGTTTACATTTTGGTGTGCGTTTAACCTTTTTCTTTTAGATCATCTTCCGTGTTCATCATTATGAAGTCACCACCATTGTCCGAAGTGGATAGAGATGCAAAACTATATATAACTTTTCTATCCAAAAACATGTAAGTAACAAGGTTTTTATCTTTTACGCACAGGATCGAAAGGGATTAATCCTGAAACAAAGCACTCAGAAAAATTATACGTATTTATTTGAGATCATTGGTGTTGTAATCATTCAAAACGCCCAAAACCGCAACGGCAAGAAAATGTGGTCTAGTTCAGTTGATTAGGTAAAGCAGCTTTCATAAAAGAGAGATGATGATTGATTAAAGAAATCATACCCAAACTATAATCTCAGATTATTTTATCATATTCATGCCTTTCATTTTAAATCATCTAACCTAAATCTGGGGAGCACAGCTCCTACTGAATTCCAATATTCTACGTAGTGCTAATAATAATCAGGGCCATGAGCGTAAAATAATCGACCACCAGCAGTTCAAATGATGACCGGCGGTTCGGCGACATTGTCCCTTTTGTAGCCCCAAGGTGAAGCTAAGGAGCCAAAATCTCACGTGGTCCGGATCTTTCCATGCTATCCACCCTTCTCACTTAGAATACTCTTTTACCCTCACTTACCGTTAGATAATAAAGACTCCAAAAAAATCAGGATAATCAACGGTTTTCAATGACTGATGGCGCTCCTGGGGATTAGAGACTTGCTCTTTGTTTTGGGTCCTAGCTGGCCAGTGTATGGACCACGGGGTGCACAGCACTGAAGGGCTGGGTTCGGAACTTGGGATGCAAAAGGAAAATTTATACCCTTAACCTTTATCGTCGGATTATCAGAAGATTCGGTCAAATGGGATCCAGCGGTTTAGTTTAGAGAGAAACAGTGATGGCCATTGTTTGAGGATGCTATTATTGCTACGGTGTCGGCGGGCATATGACAATGACTGACACGAGGCAGCCAGTGGCTTCGACAGGTGTACCGACTTTAAACACGGGCGTATTACGGGAAAATTATAATCAGGGCGGCTTAGATATTTTTGGATTAAAGTGCAAAAAATTAATTATTTATCATGGTTAAGTAGTTACTAATTCGGTAACAGCTGGCCCATTTGGACAATCTTCTTTGCCCAACACGTTTCAATGGCGCTACTTTCTCTCTCCTCTCTCCCTCCTCCTCCTCTTCCTCCGCCATGTTCTTCTTCGTCTTCGATGCAACTTGGCTGCCGAATCTCCTTCTATCCTTCTAGAATCGGAGCTTCTTCCGCTTCGTGTTCGTCTTCGTCGACATCTGAAGTGAATCAACTTACTGGTTCCACTTCAAACCCAAGAGTCGTGGTCACCAGAGAACGAGGCAAAAACGCCAAGCTCATAAATGCTCTGGTTTGAACTCTTTATCTCTTTCTTACTCTCTTTCCTAAATGCTTATTTTCTTTTTCTTTGATTTATTTTAATTAATTATTGTTCGTTATTAAGTTCATTTATGTTCTGCTTTTCTCACAATTTATATGAAACTTAAAAAGAGAAAGAAAGAAAGTTCATTATTTTGCCTTATACAACGAATCGCCGACTGCATTATAAATTTAGGATCGGTTCATCATCTGTTTGATTAAACGCTGAAACAAAAGCAACATCTAAGTCATTTTTAATTGTTTTTTTTCCTGAAATTCTTGAACTTCGAGTCTTTCCGTACCAGAGATAAAGAAAGACCTAGAAAAAGATTAAAGAATGTGGAGCACATGCCATTACGATTTCAAAAGACAAAAGATCCAGCTATAGAAAAAGCAGTGAATAGTTAGAATCTTAGAATCGATCATATCAGATAAGTGTATATTTAGGCTCAAAGTACGTTTTGAGTAATTGAATTTGCAAAATATAAGGAAATAATTTCTATTTCGTGGCTTGTGGCAATTAGAGAATATGGAATAAAAATCCATTTCGTAAAATTTTTCTTGATTCATTTATTGCATGAGGAATTCCTTCATGTGTTATACTTGATTATACAAACAATGTTACAATGATAATAGAGAAAAAGAGATTAATTGAAATCATTTGCCTTCTCTTTGTTATGAACTTCAATAGGTTAAACTGAGTTTCTGAATTTTTTTTCTCCACAAGTTATTAATTTCAAATGGACTAAGGTACATTGAGGTGAATTTGGTTATCTTAACTTAGTTCAAAGGATCAAATTGCGTTGTTTAGTCAAGAGGTGAGAAGTTGAAATTTATAGCCTTTAATCTTAAAACAGTATGAAAAATGGAATTCACCTCTGAAGCCATTTCTCCTGTCTACTATTATCTATGTGTCTCAGAAGCTGCTAATTTAGATATCGAATTTACTAGGTAATGAATTTGTGCATGATTTCTTGAACCCAATACTCTCGCTTTCTTATACTTTAGCTGTAGGCCTACAGCCACTGTTTTCGTATTTTTTCTGCTTATTGCTGACCTTGACATTTAATGGCCTGCTGCTCCCTCTTCTCCTGTTCTATTTCTCTCCGTTCCATACTTAGTTACTTATATCTCTATTCGTTTTTTCTTCTTCTCTTTTTTATCTTTAGCTTTCCTTTAAATATTTGGTAATGGGAATCATAAAGACACTTAAAATGAAATTTAATTTTTTTATATTTTAGTTGATTGTGCAGAACTATAATTTAATGCCCTTTGTTACTCCAATGTGTGTTTTACAATTTCTTGTCTGTTAACTTAGCTGATGTTGAGGTGTATTACTGATCCTTGGGTCCCACTAATGCTGCTACCCATGATGGTCCTTAAAAATTGTCTGATGGGCATTTAGAATGTAGCTAAATATGTCCAAGGGAAAAATACACTGTAAAATGGGAAATACTGCTATGTTATTCAGCTCAACTTTTTTTTTTTATTAAGTATGTATTCAACTTAAGATTGTACTATATTACAGGCTGAACATGGGATCAATTGCTTGGAGCTTCCTTTAATTCAGCACACACAAGGGCCTGACTTGGATAGGCTTTCTTCTGTTTTAAGTGGTGAGTTTGAAACTTCATGCTTTGTATTGATATTTGTGCATAATTTTTTAGTTAGTGCAGTGGAATTGTATTTGCATGGATGACAGTCAATCTTTCTTTGGAAATATGTATGTCTAGTTAGTGTTAGGGTGGTGGTCTCTATTAATGCTCGCTAGATTCAATACACATGTTTACATCCATTTATTGCTGATGCTATGGTTTTTATCGAGAAGAATATGTTTGTGAGGAATGCTCCTTATAACGGTCTGGATGAAGAGGGTTCAAGTTGATTGGCTGTCCTGTCTTATAATATATATATGTTTTTTCTTTGTGGCAGCAGAAACAACATTTGATTGGATTATCATAACTTCACCTGAAGCCGGTTCAGTCTTTCTAGAGGCATGGAAGTAAGGTTTAGAACTTGTAAGCGATAAACTGTATACTTCACCTGCAGTTTCATGTCAAAAGTATTTTAGCATTTTTTGATGGGTTCTGAGAATCTTTACTGCTCAGATGATGAATCATGCATTTGCTTCAAATGTCTCTTCCGCAGGATTACTCTCCTTACTTGCTAACATGGATTAGTCGTCTTATCCATGCAGCATTTATATTTTATTTGCAGTTGCTAAAAGTTTTCTTTGTGTGATTTATACATGGATCTGTCTAAAGGACGCCTTCATGTATGGCTCTTAATTATTACATATTTGTCTTTTTATTAATGTTTAATTTACTTACACTATAACTTGTACGCATGGCCTTAATTTTTGTCCCTTAGGGCAGCTGACATGCCAAGTGTTCGGATAGGTGTTGTTGGGGCGGGTACAGCAAGTATTTTTGACCATGTAATACAATCATCAAAGCGATCACTTGATGTTGCCTTTGCACCATCAAAAGGTACTCGTCGTTTAAGTTTATTTACAAGTTGTCTTTGTTTATGTCTGCATATGGGCATGTGGTAAATGCTAAGAGTTGGTCATTTAGAGGAAAAGTAAGCTTACATCTATATCGGATTCTTCTAACCGATAACAATGAAACACGTGGCATAATTGTTTTCACTTTATCCGTGATTTGCTATTTCTGAAACATTACCATCTGGATTCTAACGGCATTTGCTACGCGTTTAATTCAAATCATTCAGCAACAGGTAAGGTCTTGGCTTCGGAGCTTCCGAAGAATGGGAATAAAATGGGCAGAGTCTTATATCCTGCCTCAGTGAAAGCTAGTGATGAGATTGGTATGTTAATTTAATGGGTTTTCCTTTTCATCAATTTCTACTTTAACTGGAGTGGTTTTGGCCCCTGCTGATTTTGAGATTTTTGTTACGTGGGGGCTTGTGCTTTATCTCTCTGATGCATCACAGACATTTGACCAGTGGATTTTTAAGCTAAAAACTCGACCTTTCAGGACAATTAAGTATGTATGGTTGATTTGATGTTTATAGTTGTGATTAAGGCATAACACAATAAGTATCCATTCTTTCAGCAAGCAAAGATTAAAGAAAATTTGAAGCATTAAACCATGAAATCCGAACTTAAAAAGGTAAAGTGGGGAAGAAGAAGATTATCATGAAGCAGGAAAAATGCTTTTTAGTTGCCAAAAAAAAAAAATAGCATAGGCTTGACTTGGTTTAAAAAGTAAAGCCAACATGCCACCAAAAAATGAAATTGATTATTAAATGCACACCAAGTAGTGGTGAGATACTTTTCTGTAACCAATCCATTAACCTCGAAGTACGGGTGTTCTGGTCCCCTATATTAGATCTTAGTTATGTGAAACGGTTGATTACAGGAAATGATTGGTTGTAACTTGTATGATTCTTTTATCCCTGTTATATTTGGTTTGAGTTTCTTGACTATGGGAACTTTCATTTGAAAAGCCTAGCTTCGTTGAGCAATTGTTAACGGATTTTTTTTCTCGTCTCTATGCTGATATTTTTCTGATTTTACCAATATCTGGTACCCTCCTTAAAGTTTAATCATTACACCAGGAAATTGTGAAATGGTATCTTGACCCTTGGCTTTGGCATATATGTTGCAGAAGAAGGCCTGTCCAGTCGTGGATTTCAGGTTATGAGGCTGAACACATACACAACTGTGAGTGTCTCTTTATTGGTACTTTTTGGTTTCAGGCTACTTTTTGTGTGTCATTCCATTGATTGTTAAGTTTTGTTCACTTTATATCTCATCGGAGGTTGAATTGCTCCGTCATTTAGCTTACATGGTAATTTTACTATGTCTGCAAAGTATGCATGCCCTGTTTTAGTCTTGAAAGTAACATGTCAACATAATCCAACAAATTCATTTTGTAGTATTGTCTGGCCACAGCGGATGACTAATATGAGATATTTGAAATAGCAGCTATTGCCTGCAAAATGCTGTTGGAGTCTATTGATAGCTATCAATGTCTTAGAGACCGTGGGATGTTGATTTATTGCTTGATACCAAAACAAAAAAATCCGATAAATTCGTTTTCCTCGTTTGGCTCTTGAGAAGCAATATTTAGTTGTGATTCAGGATTAGTTGCTCACCCTCTTTTTTCGAGGCAGTTTGGTTGTTTGATTGCATGCTTGATCCTTCTGTCGGAATACCATGGGGATAGTTGGTTTCTATACTCCGTGCCTCAGTTTGCATCTTTGCAAATATTAATCATGGTCTAGCTCTAGTAATTGATTTTAGCCAAAGGCAAATGCAGTGGTCTCGTGAAGACGGATTGAAGATGGTTTATGACTGCCAATTGAGCATGCTCTCTTGGTCCTTAATGTTTAATCATTTCTTTCAGGTACCTATTGATCATGTTGACCAAATTGTCTTGGAGAAGGCTTTATCTGCTCCTGTTGTTGCTGTTGCTTCACCTTCTGCAGTTCGGTATATAGTTGATTCCTTTCTCTGCAGTTGTAATTATAAAGGGCCAACTTAAAGGTTTTGTATCTTTTAGCGAGGACATTTTTGGTTTCAGCTTGTCTCTCTCCAAGCTCATTAGTCATCCTTCACATTTGTTGCGTCATTTTGATTATCATGGTAGTCAGACCTTCTTGATGCCTTTTAAAAGGATAACAACAAAAACAATCCTTGCTCCACCTTAGGCTGCATTTGTGAAGCGTTTTTTTTGGGGTAGTTTTTCCTGTATACTTAGTTTGTGCATCTTTATTGCAACAGAGCCTGGGTCAATCTTATTTCAGAACCTGATTCTTGGAGCAATTCAGTTGCCTGTATAGGGGAGACAACTGCCTCAGCTGCAAAAAGATTAGGATTGAAAAATGTGTATTTTCCAACACGACCTGGACTTGATGGGTAATTCTCTTTCTCTTTTTCTAAAGATTTTCCACTATTTTTCCATAGTAATTTTACTGCTTGCTTAATCTGTATGCACTGGCATCAAGAAACAGTGAGTTCCATCGGAATTCCATTGAAATGAAGTTCCTTTCTTCTGGTTACAGTTTGAACACTCAGTTTGTTTTGACTCACCTGGTTACTAAAGCAACCTTCAGGTTGAACTAGAGCCAAATTCCTGCTTCAATAGGGAAGGCTCTGCCAGAAAAACCAATCCTCGACACTTTGTCAAGCATCGAGCCCATTCCATCTTGGTTGAGCTCCTTGACTTGGCAAATGAGTTATTCCTTCTGTTGTATCCACCTTTTTCTCTGTTTAAACCTCTTATCAAATTGAAAGTTCTTTTTGACTATATTAAAGATCCTAAGTCCTTTGATTTTTGTGGATTGGCAGCTGGGTTGGAAGCATCCTTGAAGCCTTAAGAGCTCATGACAGTTTTTAGGTGTGAAGATATTAAGAACCTTTTTGCCACTTCTCTCTAGTTACTCCAGGAAGTAGCATCATATTTTCTCAAAAAGTAAACTGGTTGTTCTTCTAGGTTCCTTTTGGAATACTGGGGGGAGAAGTAGATTTGGAATCTCAAGCCTCACAAATTCTGTGTGAACCGCAGATCACACAATGAGAAGAAAGTTTTACTGTGACAAAAGGTGGGAATTTCTTGAAATTGAACATCTTGAAGCTACATATCCTATTGGCGGCACTGTTATACGAGGTTAGTCAGAGGTTATTCATTTTACATCATTGAAAATTGTACATGCATTTCTCACTGTAAGCCCATTCATTGTACTCACTGTCAGTTGTGTTGAAATTGGATTGGAGATGCTGTTGTCATTCCATAAAATTTGATAAGCAGTACTTTACTTTAGTCAATTGAAGTTGTAATCATAGTTGCTGTTCCCTTTCTTTGTCAATGAGATTTTTGTACATTTTAAGCTGATAATAAAAATCACTTTTTAGTTAAGAAACTTCTGCTGAGATTGCATTATAGTATGTTTATGCTTTGAAAATTTTTTATTTAGTGGTCAATCCTCCCTGTATGACAAATTTGATAATATGATAAGGTCTATAACTGAGTTTCTGCCTCTGAGGGATGAATTGCTTAAAATTATACACAAATGGAGATAAATCATAAACGTCAGGTAGCAATTGTAGGTTTCTAGAGAAAACCATTGCAGAAGTTTTATATGCTCTTTGCCTAATCTGCACGTGGATGATGCACTTAAATAATCATGTCTCTTTGTTGATAGTAGTTGTTAAAAGTGAAACATGATAGTACATTGTGAATATATTTATTGACTTTTAAAATAATTTCATCGGCAGAGAGGCTCAGTTCCTTTAGCACCTATTTAAATGATATGTCTTGTCCTTCCCTTTAATTTCTTTCCAAGATTATATAGAGAAATCACATCAGCTTGGCAACAAATTTCTGGAATTTAAGAATAAGATGATTACCATGCTGAAGTACCATGAGATTCTCAGTGGGTTTTTAAGAGGGAGGAGAGCCAGGAGGCAGTTTCCCCTGAAGGAAAGATGTGATCATGATGAGTGATCGCTCTGGTTGGTAGCTTGGAACTGTGTGTCCAGCTCCGCGTACTGTGGTGAAAATCACTCCCTTGTAGCCAGCAACATATCCTCCAACCTGCCACCATCAGTGTTTGGAGTATGCATAGAAGGTTACAAATTTTGATTTATCAAATGGCTGGAAAGGCCATATTACCTCACTATTAGAGGACCATGGTTGCCAGGCAGTCTCTAATGGAAGTTCTAGGTTGTTGATGCAGTACCTAGAAGCTGTCACGGGAACTCGGCCATCTGTGTCGCCACTGGCAGCAGGTTTTGTTTTAGAGATAATAAATGGTGTATATCTTGTTGGTGGATGTTTGAATCTTTCCTTGCTGTAATGCAGTATATATTTAGAAATCAAGTTAGGTGACTGTTTACCTGTATATCCACACCCTAATCTCTCTTGCTAAGTGCCTTATATCCGGAAGAATAGTCGTTGGGCTGTCGGTCCATCCAACATTACTGAATACAGACAGAAGCAGACTGGTTAGGAAACTTTATCCAGGTTTTAACCTGGTATGAAGATGTTCTTTCAATTTACATGCACGTCTTGTCGTTGTTGTTGATCATATATAGGCAATATGGTATACTCAGTGAGAACTAATTTTTGACATGCAAATTGGTGGATTATTTTGTGAATGTCTTGAGAGCAAAAGACTATGGTCGTGCCTACCTGCAACCTGACCAGTCTGTAGCTTTGACATGAAGGGCAGCTTGTACCTTGGCAAGATTTAGGTAGGAATGAACGCGAACCTCAGCGCAGGGATCATAGTTTTTGATCTAAAGATTCAAGATTACATCAGAGAATTAGTTCAGTCCATGTGATAGGTTGCATTTGCTTTGAAAAGTTTTTCTTTCACTTCTAATCTCTCTCATCTATGGTCTATTTCTTTTTATATTCTCTTCTTGCCTTTGTAATATAAATCTCTTTCCAACTCATTTCTTCACTGTCTTAAATCATTAAAACAACTATTCTATGTGAAGACCGATCATTCTTAGGAGTATGGTACTTACATTAACGGGTGAGTTAGATTTTGCATCTTCTGAATAGCAGGGCGGGGAGTAAATGCCATACAGATCGATGCTTCCCATCTCTTTAAAGGCATCAGTTTCATACTTTCCACATTGGTTCGCATCTGCTGCTGCCTTTTCGGTATTTGAATCTTTAATAGCAAAGCTGCAGTATTTGTTAATTCCTCGATTGGTTTCATCAGAGTTGAGAGCATGTGTCCACAAGTAATCAAACAAGCCTTTTGTGCAAAGGTCATCATCTAACCAGGCATTTCCGATCTGCAATATCCATGACAGATTCTCAGCTTTAGATTCAATGATTAAAAGGAGATGGGTTTGTCAGTGCAACTCACAGCAATTCCTTTGAGATTGATAACAGTTTGAGTTGTGTTCTTGTTTCTTGCCAGAATATAGGAAGCAAGCTGAGGGGCATAATGGCCGGCATAGCTCTCACCGCTTATATAAAAATCGCGAGTTTTATACTGTGGAAATCTTTCAAGCCAGTTCAGGAGAAAAACGTAGGAGTCCTGTGCGGTTTTCTTGTCACCAACTTTGGTGTAGTCGGAGGAATCATTTGAATAAGAAAACCCGACTCCGGCAGGCGACTCCAGAAAGATTACGTTTGCGACTGCCAAATTTTGAGGATGTTTTCAGTAGAAATTAAAATGAATGAGACGTGGTGTTCTTTATATTATAACTGATAAAAGAGATATAATGTACCGTTGTTCCATGCATATTCATTTCTGTAGAGGGTTTTTCTATCACCGTTTACTCTGAAAGGCCCCAGTTCTTGCATGGCTCCGTATCCAAAAGACGAGCATCCTGGACCTGCACATCATAGCCAATCAACTCTTTTCTTTCTTTTTTCTCTTTTTTTTCCCTTTTTTTTTATTGGTGCCTAAAGAAGGTAGGCACTAGATTTTGTCTGGGCAAAGTGATGATAATCTTGGAGAACTTCGATGGCCATGTTTACTATGAGATGTCGATGGTTCTCCCACTAGTTAGGTGGGAAAAAGGAATTTCGTACGTAATTTTTTTCCACAATAAAGCTTGGAAAGAGCTGGGTCAGTATAAGATTCCATCAAGAAAGCTTGCTCTAATTTATTGGTATTATGTACATGTTGTCGTGGGAAAAGTAGGATACTCCTAAAGGCACCATGAGCTAAAAAATAAAGTTAGGATGACAGCTAGAAAGTATGCGATTTTTGGATTCTGCAAACGTTTCTAGATGCTCTTCTTTAAACAATTAGAACTCAAGTTAGGAAACCCCTCTCTATTTATCAGAGCTAATGAATTAAAAGGTATATGCTCTTCGTGTTTTCTTTTAAGTTTTCCACCTACAAGTACAGACATCTAGAAATTGGGAAAACAACAAGGGAACAACAGATGAAAGATGTTCCTAGAGATTGAAAAGCAGTATGGATTAGCACGGAACAATAACATCCAAGTAATGGGCACTTCGTTCCAAAATAATCTGCCTAATTTGTTCAATTAGTCGGGGGACCCACTCAATTATGTGTGTGGTTGATTCTTGGTTCCTGATTAACTTTTGGGATGGTGACATTGTTGATTAGTTGGATTTTCTTGTGGGAAAGCACTTGCTTGATTGTTGAAGTAAGAGTGGGGTGGGATATTCCTGCAAGAGTGGCTTGGCCCCGTTTCCCTACCCGGTGGACTTAGTTAACACGTCTATCAAAACGACTAAATGGTCCCTCTCGGTGGAAAGTTTGAAGATTCCAGGGTACCCTGCTTCCACCTTCCTTGAGGAATATACACTGATATACCGAAATGAACCAAATCTGTCAAGTCTACTCCACTTAATTTGCTTCTCTACTTGGCATAAGTGTAAAGTTTTTGACGTTAAAATTGCACTGTTTCTATTGAAATGTTGGAGCATGATGTTGATCTCAGATGGCAAACCCACTTTTCCAGTGCTATTATCGTTTCAAGAATAGACTTATTTTCAATCCCTAAATGATCTATAATATGGATAGCTTTAAACGTTGGAGTTCTGAATCTGTTCATTTGGCAGAACCACCGTCAAGTTCTTTGTATTTTTTAAGCAAATCCTATTTCCAAAGGTTGATTAAGCAGTAGTAAACAAATATACCGACGACATGATGCAGAAAACAAGAGATGCTACGGCATATTCAGGTATGACAATAGCCAAGCAAAATTAAAATTAAAAGTTATCTGTTTGTGTAGAATACTAGAATCTAATATTAGATGAATTCTAGTAAGTTGAATTACCTCCATTTAACCATAAAAGGAGAGGCTTTTTGGCAGAATTTTCTGGTGACTCCGCGAAATAGTAGAACAATGCTCGATCAGCCACCGGGTCTACGGTCACATAGCCTGCATACTGATCGAAATTCACTCCTTCAGGCTGACCAGGCAGCGCGGTGATCTTGTCAGCTTGCATCAACCCTTTTTGCGGTCCTACATAGACTGGAGAGCTGTGTCCATCTTCTACACCGTCTAGTTCAGCCCATGGCTCGGGGCGAGGAGGGTTGGAGGATTTGCGAGATTCAATCAACCTGTTGAGATTGTCAATCTGGTTTCCCTTGCACGATATTAGGAAACCTGGGATGTAGCAAGGCAATAGCAGCAGCAGCAACCATATGATCGTGACTTTATGGTTCATTGTTGCTAAATTTAATTCAGAGATAATTTTGTGGCCACTGGACTCAATAGCCTGAGCTAACTTATAGAAGTTAATGCTACTATGTATCTCGAAAGGCGACAAAGAACAAGCATATAATTTTGTTACCGATGTTTAAGTCTTGTTCCTTTTTGTAGTCGAGGTACAGCTTGCAGCGCTTGTTTGGGAAATCTGCTGGGACCGGTATGAATATCATATTGCCATTATTGTCTGGGGAAGAAACTGAAAACCCACTTGGGAATTTGGAGATGATCTGACCTTCTTTTTACCCTCCAGCACAGTTGTTACTTTACCTCCTGAAGTGGCTACAATTTCAGCAGGGAGTGAGTGCGCCTTCCACTCCAATCACGACCTTTCTAAGTGCAGAATGCATAATTGGCCCCCAGGATTCTTATATCCCCCATTTGTTCCAGAAGTTCCAAAATGATGAGTGCCTTCTAATGCTCTATATGAATATGACTTCTTCCAAATTCTTCTTTTAGTTGACCTTGGTGCTTTTTAACATAGGATACCGTCCTTATCTTTATCTGATAGGATTCATTCTTTAGATATACCGCCATTATTATTGAACCGCATCGAAAAAGCAGCTAGGATTTTGAGAACAAACCAAGGAATTTGACTCGAGATTTTTTGTTTCGAAATGATATTTTCCGCTGTTGGAAAGTTAACAGTACATTTCCAGCTAATATTTAGTAATTAGAAAAATATAATATTACTGCGAAGTTTATCATTCTCCCATACAGTTTGTCGAACCCTCTAAGTGGATGGTGGAAGTTTTCCGTCTAAGAAGGAAGAGAAGAGGACCAGTGCTCGGGCTGGCTGGTAACTAGGAACAAAATGTCCAGCTCCTCTTACAGTTACGAATGTCAGGTTCTGATATCCAACAGCATAGCCTCCAACCTTTGACAAAGAAGAAGAAATGTTGCTTGATCAACACAGATTAATGGTCTAACAGGAATTACTTAAATTTCTTTCCAACTTATTACCTCCCCTTGGCTGTACCAAGGATACCAGGCCGTCTTAATGAGGATCCCCAATTTGTTAATGGCATATCTGCTACATGTTACAGGCAAGGCACCATCTGTGTCACCACTGAAATAATGCATTAAACAACATGATTAGAAGCGTTTTGTTTTGGTTCTTAACTTCTTATTTTCTGAGTGGGCGATCAAAGTTTCTTCAAAGTAAAATTGGACATTAAAAGGTTGGTTGAAATTGAGCATCTTTATCAAATCACTAACCTGTAGATCCAAACACGAATCCCACTTTCCATTAGTTCCTTAATGAGTGGCAACACTGTTAATGCTTTATCTTTCCAGTGTCGATTTATTTCTCCACTGTTAATCGGAAATATTTATCAGGAAACCACCAGGATTAACGGTAAATATAGAAAATAAAACAGGGTTTACTTGTATATACTACTCATTAAAGAAACTACAAGATAACCAGACAGACAGGAATGTTGGTCATATTGCCTGCAAGATTCCCATGGATAAGGAAGAGCAGTAACATTCGCATGAAGTGCCCTTTGAACATCCGGATCGTTTAAGTAGGAATGGACATAGTTTTCTGAGCAGGGATCAAATGCAGAAACCTGTTTTTGTCTGTCAGCAGAGGTCAAAATACCAGGGAAATTGTAATGTACAAAAATAAAAGTGTACTTTTTACTCACAGAATTGGAAGTTGAGGAGGAATTGCACAAGGGAGCGTAGATGTCATAAGCATATATCCTGCCAGCTGCATCATTTGCTTCATCCACAAATCCCAGGCAAACTGTGGATGATAAATTTAGCCTAGAATAATCACAGTTGGATGAAATTCCATTGTATATTTCATCTGGCATAAGTGCATGCGTCCAATAGAAATCCACTACTCCTTTCATGGTTGTTTCAAAATCAATATAAGCATTACCAATCTAATGCACCAAAATACCTCCTGTTAAAAAGTGCCTTAGAAAAACTCGAAAACAGATTGCTTAACGGCTAAAAGGCGTATAAAATATTTTTAGAAACTTACAGCAATCCCTTTTAGATTGATTATAGTTTTATTGGCATACTTGTTGCTATGGAGTATAGTGTGAGCAAGCTGGGGTACGTAATGGCCAGCATAGCTCTCTCCTGTGATGAAAAAATCCCTCGTTTTATACTCGGGAAATCTTTCTAGCCAGTTAACAAGAAAGGTATAGGAATCTTGGGCAGTTCTTTTGTCCCCACTCAGTTCGTAGTCTGAGGTTCTGTTAGAGTACGAGAATCCAACGCCGGCAGGAGATTCTAAAAAGATTACGTTGGCATCTGAAATAACGCAGGAAAATTAGCCTAATCAATGATGAATCTTTGGTTTAATTTCCACGGAAGCACTAACCAATGGAGGTTTCCAAGAACTGACCTTTGTTCCAGGCGTACGTGTTTCGACGCAAGGTTTTACCATCCTTTTTAACTCTAAATGGGCCAAGTTCCATCATAGCTCCATTTCCAAGTGAGGAACAACCAGGCCCTGTCCATCAAAGTCGACTTTTATAAACAAAAATGAGACAAGCGCAATCAATAAGGTTTTACTATTTGTATACATTTATTATTACCAGCCTGATCTTTTAAGGAGCCCAAAATGAGCCCATTCACATTCATGACAGAACAAAGCCAACTCTTCGCATGCATGAATATACGCCTTAATCCCTAGTTCCTTACTATGCCGACCAGCCCATTACTGGAATCCATCAAAACAGTTGGGTTCGGTGTGTGAAAAGGGTGATCACTCCTCTTAAAAAACTGAGTAGAAGATAGATTCAAACTTAGAGTTGCCAGGGTGACGACCTGGCCAAAGCTTTTTTTAACCGGTCTCTAAAGTTCTATATAAATGGCCAAAAGAGAACTGGAAGATGATGATAGATGGAATTTTTTTTACAGAGGGGCAGCAACCAGCAATTAATGTAATTGATTTCATGGTTCCCTCAAAGTGCCGAAAGGAAGTACTTTTATCTTTATGGCCTTAACTGGAAGCTAGGCTTGCAATTTCCGGTATTTAATTTCTTATGAAACATAGTGAAATTCATCATATATGGTAGTAGGAAGACAGAAACAAAAATAGCATGGACAATATAAGCATTACCTCCATTAAGCCATAAAACCAGCGGCTTACTAGAAGAATGATGAGGTGACTCCACGAAATAATAAAATAGTGCTCTGCCTGCCTCAGGATCGACCTTCACATAACCTGAATACTGATCAAAATCTACCCTACCAGGTTGTCCTGGCAAACTTCCAACTTTATCAGACTCTCTCAGACCTTCTTGCGGGCCTATATAAACAGGTGAGTAATTTCCTGCGTTTCTCTCCAAGTTGAACGTAGTTTCCCATGTTGATTCATCGGATGGAATCTGCTCAGATAATTCCTGCCTTAAGAGCTTAATCAGGTTGAAGTCTCTGCCTCCATAGCACTGAGTCAATCCTACCAGGCATAAGAGAGAGGATACCCAAATTATCAACGCTGCATTTTCCATTTTTGTTTTTTTCAGCTGACTTTGATTCACACGAACTACTGGGTCCTGTTACACTTAACAATAGTGCTAAATTTTCAAGGTGATGATAAGAAATCTGATCAACTATAATTGACTATGACCACGTAGTCTTTTTCAAGAGAAGAAGGCGGTATGATTGCTTTATTATGAGTAATCTTTTGGATTTCCTCTTTGACCTGGAATCATTTTAATAAAACTCTGGCGTCCATGTGTCTACTGTCTACATTGGTATGTGTTTCAGTGACGCTTAATCCAGCTGTAGAACACTTATTTGTATGTGTCTACATTTGGTAGTTTAAAATAATATTGGAACTACCTGCTACTTGGGCCTGCCTGAATGATTTTAGTTACTAAAAATGGGCTTGCACAAATGTTGCTGATTGCATGATGTACTCATGTAGTACAATATTTGATTATAAGGAAAACATGTGCTCATGTACAGTATTTGATTATCGGAGAACATGTGCGGGGATAGCTCAGTTGGGAGAGCGTCAGACTGAAGATCTGAAGGTCGCGTGTTCGATCCACGCTCACCGCATGTGTTTTAAGGATTTTTAATTTTCAGGGTTGGAACTTGAAATGGAGTTGCTTCCTACACAAAATCCTTTATCTGACTTGCTTGATCGGCCAGATTTAATTTTACCCATTCCCATTGCGGCGGAGCTTTAAATCTTGAAAAGCTAGAAAAGCATCAGTTAGCCTAGTCCTGCATCCTGCTTTTCACGATCTAGTGTAGTGTTTGGTTGAATAATCTTACTGTCATAAATTTACAACTTTTGTTCATTTTAAGAGCTTAGATAGATCCCCGAGAATTCTAGAATGACCTCAAAGTTGGCTAGGTCGCCATGCTTCAACTATCGTCTATCAATAACTTGATAACTCAAGTTATTCTTAGGGGCATTTGGTTCAATATATCTTAGATTACCAGAGTTATGTGATTACCAGGTTATAACATAACCTAATGTATATTCCCACGATATGCACAATTTCTATTTGATTGAGATTTCCAGAATATAAGATTAACCTGTTTGGTTGGGGGGTATATTTTCTATTAAAATGGATAGTTTATTAGAATGCCCTCAATATAACACTTAAGTTTATTTCTTATTTGTTCAATGTTTTATACAATTGTTGTAATTTTGTTAAGTTTGATAATAAAACATGACTACCATAAAAATTATTTAAGTAGTAAACTTAATAAAATATTATATAATTAATTTAATAATTATATAAGTTATGTTTAATTATGCTTTTAGTTTAATTGAACTAATATATAATTAATAATTTAATAATTATATAAGTTAAGTTTAATTATGTATCTTAATCAAAATAAATTATGCTTAAAAAATTGTAATTTATCAATTATATGAGGTTATTAGGGTCCAAAAGGGTAAAGTACTAAGGGTAAAATAAGAAAAAAATTTTAACATAACCTGGTAATCTCACATTACCTAAGAATTTGGAAGTTATGAGATTCCTAGTAATGTGCACCAAAAGCTAACGTGTCATTAATCTTACATTACCTTTATAATGTGATTACCACAAACCAAACGAAATAATATTACATTTCAATGTGTACATTACTGGGGTTATATAAGATAACTTCGAATCAAATGCTCCCTTACTTCTTTATTCTTATCTTTAATTCCTAAATCCTGAGTTATATTGTGGAGTAACTTTGGATGATGACATTGAACATAGGCTCTAAGAAGAAACAGAACATTGGGCTATCAAAATTCAGGGCCTTTGTGGTTTAGAGGCCCTTCTGATCTTGTCAACATTCGAAACAATACGTTAGGAACTATATGATGATGTGGTTGTTTTCTATAGGAAAAGTTAGTTAAATATTTTGCCTGTTGATGGGCTGGTACCCATTCTCAAGTCATTGTCGTAATCCTTAAAGGTTCACACATTTCAACATCATTCATCTGCCACTGAAAGAGAGGCTACATATATGCCCTGCAATTCTTCACAAAAAACCAAAATTAAAGAGTTCTTTTTCTTGCGGTTCCTTGACTTGAACAAAAGATACTTAGCTTTAGAACCTTTTACATTTCTCCTTCATGATGTTGCATCAGATGCCACAATTAGAACTTGAACATTGTTGTTAAGTTTTGCATTCTTAATGGAAACAACAATCGATTCCACTATAAACTACCTTGAAAGATGCTTGTCTCTTTTTGTTTGCCAGCAGAAAGATTGCATCTCCCTTTTCTCTCATTGGACAGTTATGGGTAAAACAATACGGATTATAAGAGGAAAAGGACTTGTTTTCTTGTGAACTATAATGGGTTAGAGTGGAAAATGAATCTGCAGGTTTGGGTCATGTAAGACTGAAGGATAGAGCAATATACATCTAGTCTAGAAAGAAGCTAAAGTCAACTAGATACGAGAAGCGATTTCTCACAAAGAGCTGCCACATAAAAACAAGACTTGGACTGGTTTATGCATTCTATAGCAGATTTCTAAGTGTTTCATTCTAAGACTAGATCCTAGGCCTTGTCTTTTTTCTTGGCTTATTGAGACTTGCCTGGTGAAAAACTAGTTCCATTAGTTCAACCAGAAAACTAACAAATTGTCCAAGGTAGATACCTTGAGGCTTGAACAAGTGGGAACAACTAATGATAGTGGATTATTATTAATTAATCCTTAACCAAAATGGCAGTGGGTTCACGTCAGTTTCCTCTTTTATGCTTCTGTGCTCAACATTTTTGCTGTGATTTTTCTAGGCTTTTTTCTTTGTTTTCCTTTTTTCTTGGACCACATTTATGAAGCAAAGAGGGATGAGACTCACCTTCCCTTGAGATCTAACATAGGGGGATCCTATTTAGAAGCAACTCATCTCTGTTTCTTTATAAACAAATGCGCGTGTAGCATGGATTTTATAGCATTAGATTTGCTGTCGGTGAAAATACCTCTCAAGTCCCTCTAGTATGTAAATATATTCAATTTAGTCCCTATGCTCAAACTTGGGTCAATTTAGTCCCTGTACTATAAAAAATTGAACAATTAAATCCTTACATGTTACAAAATCAATTTATGTCATTAAAATTAATGATGTGACAGTAATATAGATATGATGATATAAGTTAAGATATTAGCTAACATGCTTGATACTGACGTGACACTAACAGATCGATAAAATATCAGAATAATGTCTATGTATCTGTGATAAAGTAGACTATAAACTGACGTATAGTGCTGTTTCAATAGCATGTCGGTGATGGACATATCAATTTATTGGTTAACTTGCCAAGCCATTGTCCTATTAGTAATCCTAAAAGTAAAAATTGGTCCTATAACAATAATTCTAGTAGTTAAAACTGATTTTATGATATGAAAGGACTTGATTATTTTATTTTTAATAGTATAGAGATTAAATTGATTCAAATTAAAGTATAAGAACTAAATTGAACATATTTATATAGTATAGGGACTTGAGAGATACTTTCACCACTTGCTGCCTTTTGATCAGAAGACAGGCTCTCTTAAGGAAGATAGTGGTCAGATAGGCCAGCTGTCAAGCTGCTAAATTTCCCACTCTTATGTTAGGCCAAGGACGGGATGGGACACAAGAGTGACTGTTTAACCCAGAGTGAGAATCATAGCCATCTCCTGCTTCCTTTGTTTTGATTGCAACAATGAAATACTTTTGCATCAAAACCACTATGATTAAGCTCCATAATTTCAATAATAGAGATTTGTGAATCTCTCTTAAAGTAACCTTTTATTGGCTTGGAGCCCCCCAAGCCAAAGTGGCTTTTGGTTGATGGCATGCCACTTACTAAAGAGATTGTACCTTTTACCATGTAGATGCTTTTGCCCTTTTATCAGGTCTACTGCACAGACCCAATGCCTGTTCATTTTCTACTTTGGTCCGACTCTCTTACTTAAAAGCAACTCTCCAGAAACCCATGGATGAACTCTCCAGCTTCCACAGATAGTAGGACCACTGCCTTTGAGACGCTTTGACCTTCATCCTATTAGATACTAGTGGTACTTAGATATCTTCAAAGCATCAACACACTGAGGATTATGGTCCATTGCCAATTGCCATATCCTATTGACTCCATTCCTATACTTGAATTATTGCTTATTTCAATCATCATTCTTGTAGGGGTCTTATTCTATTATATATTCTAACACCAGATGTTAAAGATTTTCTGATCTAGAGGGCATGTCAATGTAATGATAGTTGTCTTATTGGAGTTAGTGATGCTATTTTAATTTAATTTAATTGAAAAACGTTTTTCAATTGTCTGATGATGCAAATTATGAACATAGGATAAAAGAGAAGCTAAGAAGGAAAAAAAAGGATGGGGAAGTCTTGAAAGAAAAGGGAGATGACAGCTTTAGTTAAGGAGGTACAATGATTTTAGTGGCATGACAAGTTCATGCCATTTCATCATCAACTAAAGTAAAGTGCCCACACTCAAAAAGGCTTTAGAGCCATATAAATTGTTGAATTTTTCCTTTTTCTTCCAAGGAGAAGAGATGTATAGGCTAATGCCTTCGTGGGGTATATAGTCCTTATAAAATCCGGACCACCATTTCGTCCAAGCCCCTTTGTTTAACTCACCAGCTAGAAGCCCTACTAATCCAGGACCAGACCAACGGAAAATTTTTGAGGGGTTACTCTGGAACCTGATAGGATTTTGGTGGAGAGTTGCATTAGTCAATTACCTATTAATGATTCTCCTTGTCTCTCAATAGACATATATTTCTCTTTTGGGGGCTCAATAGGACCTACTTCACTTTCATTTCACACTTTTTTGTGAAAGTTCTTCGAGCTTTTTCCCCATTTTCATCCTCCTTTACTGACGATGAGTAAAATTGTGAAGACTCTTGCTCAACCTGCAAAGTATTATTCATGTTAATTACCTTGAGTCAGGAATCTCATAGAAATATATTTAATGGTTCAACTCAACCGAACGATTTAAAATGGGGGGGAAACAGAGAGCCGTCTTAAAGAATTTACTAAATTATGACTTGCCAACTAATTACTAGACAAATAGAATTGGCTCAAAGCACTTGTCCGGATTTTACAGAATCCAAATTCGTCCTAAGCTTATTTATGGAGGAAAAGGAAAATATGAATATAGAAACGAGATGTTGGTACTTTGGTAGGTCCTAATGTCTTTGTTTTACAATGAAAAAAGTAGCGTTTGGTGGCAGATAAATCCAAAGAGGTTGAAGAAGGAATCCTTTTTCAATTTCCAAACGCTGGCCCATTAAGGGATGGAAAAATCGTCTCCAATTACCCTTGGTACCATCAAGAGCGGCCTTTTACCGTTCACCTCAAGCTGCAATGCAAATTGTCAGCAATGTTGTTTCTGAATAAATTTCTAACTCAGTTTCCTCCTTACAGCTTTCAGATTGCCACAGCCTACAAGACTGCACAGAGATTTAACAATGACAATTTCCATTTCTTCCTGTAGTTTGACTGCTGACAGAAGGTTGCAGCTGTCTGTCTCTTAGCTCCCAATCTGCCCCATGGTTACAGAGCTAGCTAGTTGAATCACTATTAGCTTTCTTAATACATTTCAATAATTTCAAACCAAGAAAGAACTAAGATTTCCCATTTTCCCTGTTCAATATACTTCAATGCTGACACCAGTATTTATGGTTAAAGAGATTTTGCATGTGAGGATTCATAAGGATCTGGAGACAGAATATTTGAGGAGAAATCTATACAAATGTTTTATTTCCCCCACTTTATTGCCTGAATGCAACGGAGGAGAAACTATAATCAGATTAATAATTGTGATTAATAGAAAAGAAAATTTGGCAGACAGCTGCTTGTCGTGTAACTGACAGTACTGATTTCAGTTCAGTTTTTTAAATAATTAGTACTAAATAATAAGCCCTTGTTTGTTGGCTTAGATTAGATTATTTTATTACGATGTTAAACCTCCGGTTCAATCAAACGTTAACTGATGGCAATCATGGCATAATCAATGTTTTATCAGAGAAATTTTCATTTTGATTGGCTTCTAGTATTTCTTCAGACTTGTGAGATTGACATCTCATAATGTAGGAAGAACGGGCAGCCCCCGCTGATGCAGTGGCCCTATAACAAGCTGATAACAACAAGCAAATTTTGTCCCAATGTCCCAGCTAATCCCAACAACTCAATTTTCTGACCACATTGTAGGTTAATCTTAATCAAACCATATAAGAAGATACATGTGTTCTAGATGACAAAGAAACAGAGAGAGAACATGAATTAAAATTCATGAATGAATATGAATGAAAACCAATTGATTTTCAAAAGTGTTTTGTTTCTTTTCTTATAAGAAAAATTATCTCATACACAATCAGGATAAATTTTTAACTCCATGAGTGAAATTAAATGATTAACATACCTAATTAATTATAATTAATTAGTTAATATTTATAGAACATTTGTCAATTATCTGACCCAACTTTTGGAGTTAAAAATGATTTGTTTAATCAACTATCAAAACATATTGGTTTGCAGTAGCCACATGTAATCATTAAGATTTTGATTCTTAATTATAAGTTTTACAAACATAAAGGTAAAGGTTGCTACCAAACTAGAATTAAGGTTGAGTTAGATATACTATTATTTAATATTAATAATCTAGGTTAGTATAGTTAGTTAATATAGTATCATTATATTCTTTTCTTTTATATTAGACATTAGACATGATACTATGCATGGAGATACAGAGGTATTTTTAACGAAAAAAATAGTTTTTAAACTAATCAAGTGATTAGTCATAGTCATAATCCACCCAGTCTCATTTTATTGTCATTTACTACCCAGAAATCTACAATAATTACAATAGAAAAATGGGAAAAATTAAACAACTTGCTTTGGCATTAATTGTCCAAACCCCAATTGGCTTTCTTCATTGTTGGTTTATATGATTGATTAATTCATTTAACAATGACTGATGAAATGCATAATAATCATTCAATTGAAAATTGTTCAAAAATGGCTGAATATTCACAACAGCTCATTAATACTGATTTGAACATTAAATTAAAATGTAAACAGATGGTTGCTTTAGAAGTCGCCATCACATGGTTTTGGGTGGTGAGTCCATTTCATTTATAGCACAGAATTCCACACACACAAAAAAAACAAATTATTTTCCTTTCTTCATTCCTCATGTTCTCTCTGCCGCCTCTCATCATAATAGCCGTTTTTCTTTTTTGTTAAAAAGAGTTTAGGTGAGGAAAGGTTCTCCCAGTTCAGGGTCAAAATATACCACAAGCTTCAGAGAAGGCTGACAGTGGTACTTAGAGATCACCCACTAATAAGGATCATTGACACGACTCAAACTTCAAATCTTTTAAGTAGAGATCCAAAGCCTTATCAAATCAAACAATCTAAATTGACCATCATAATAGCTTTTCCCACCTTAGCAACAATTCCATGTGTACCATGTCCATGTATATCAGCTCTCTTTCAATCAATACTTGGGAAAAGGATTGATACATATGATAATACTAATACATACCGAATACTTGATGAATATATATACTATTATTATCTAATCAAATAATCAAGCATCTCTTTTATAACATCATAGAAATTAATGTCAAAATATAATTAATGGTAGACTTGGAGGTTGAAAAAGGGTCCAAATTATATTATTATTATTACGAGATCATATATATATATATATTTATATATATTCACACTAACATTACGAGTTAACATGTAAATTAAGAGGTAAATATAATCTCTTTTTTTTCTCTTTTTTCATATATTCCTTTAAGCAAACGTCAATTTAATAAGCCACTTAAACTTAACTCTAGTGATAAGACTGTGTTGAGGAATAGGTAGAGATCATAGGTTATTCGAGCCATATTGTTCCTTCTTGCACCGAAAAAATGTCAACTTAATGAAAAATAAAAATTTCATTCATTAATAAAAGATTATTTTATTAATTTTCTCTCTTCCTTCCACAATACAATAAATAATTCATACAAAATATTTAACATATTTTTAAAATTATTTTCAAATTCGATTACAATTGTTTTTCTTTCTCTTTTTATCCTAAATGACATTCTCTACAATCTCCATAAAGCATTAGTTTTCTTTAATGGTATAAATTATTCTTATTTGATATATTTAAACTTCGATCTTCGATAGTCATATTTGATCAATTAATGTCAAAAGAAAAAGAATAAGACTCTCGTATGTTATTATTTCTTTATCTATAATATTCTAATTTGATATTTTAATTAAGAAAAATCGAATTCCTTTCATTTAAGTCAACAAATCATTAGGGAAAGTTTTCTCTATGTTATATATGTATATACTAGAAAGTGACCCGGGCTACACCCCGGGAATTTTTTTTTTAATTTTAAGGATTTGAATTTTATTTTTTAAAAATATAAGAGAATAAGGATTAATAATACTTTAAGATCAATCCATATAATCATATATTAATATTATATGTAAACCAAAATGTAATATAAAATATATATATATATATATAATCATTTTGATATATATAGATAATGTTAATTAATTAATAAGAAAACTACATATCTAAAATATTATACATAATTTGAAAATGTTGATTAATAATTTAAATAAAAATATTTGCTAAAAAAATTAAATAAAAATATATAAATCAAATATTAACTCTTTGATAATAAATAAATTTTAATAACATATATAATATACAAAAATGTGAAAAAAATTTCTTAAACCCAACAAAAATCACCCAGCTAAACCTTTTTTAGATTTATTAAGTGTGAAAAAATTACTACAAAAAATATATTAAAAATTTTCAAAAATAAAAGAAAGCACCAAAATTTATTAAAAAAAGGGGAGAAATAGCTAATGGGTTTTAGTCCAAAAAACCAAAAAGAAAAAAAAAGGAGCCAATGAAAGGATGATAATTACACCCCCTCTTTCTCTAATACACTTAAACTTTCCTATAGAATATATAGAAGTATAAATATAAATATGTATAAATATATAAACGTGGAATACTTGACGAAAACACTAGACAATGCATGAGACAATGTAATTTATTATAAATTGCAAAGATCCAATCTTGACTTTTGTTTTATTTAACCTCTTTTGTGTTTGAAAAATGGCTTCAACTTATAGTAAAGTTATTACGTGTCTGGATTCTGAAATTCCAGATCATATTAATTCTTTTTTCTTAACCTACTTAAAGTATCTGAATTATCTTTTTTTCTAAAAAAAGATCAATTTTTCTGTTTTTGTAATTTGGAGCCGTGATCGTTGACTACCGCGTCATTCATGAAAAGTGAAGACGGTAGTTTGTCCTTTGAGGATATATATTGCTTAGGACTTACGAGGGAAAAAAAAAAAGGAAAATAGAAATGGTTCTTTTTTTTTTCAATTGAGTTTAAACTTTCTCTTACATTTCTTATCTCTTTTTAGTAATAAAGTGAGCGGATAATAACCTAATTGTAGCCAAAACAGTGCAGTTTTAAAAGTTTAAAGAAAAGAAATGGCATTAAAACAGATTTAAATCTAAAATAAAATAAAATAGCAAGTGTCATGAGAAGGTTCAATTCAATTTACATGCATCAAACAAGGAAGTTACATTGATCTTCCAACAAATTTACAAAGTTATTTCCTTAAAGAAATGGTTAAACATATAAAATAGAAAGAATTTTGGAAATAAAAAAGTCAATGAATGAGAGTACCCAACCCAAAAATAAAGGCAAATAATCTTCCAAATTGATTTAGAATTGCAAATGAGATGTAGTCAAAAATAAATACTACAGAGAGGAAGCAATTTGGAGGAGCAAGAGAAAGTGTATTACCGAATATACTAACGGCAAATCTTCCATATAAAACCCAAAATTGTTTGGTTGGCAAACATGTGATTTGTGCAGCTTTTGCCTATTAAAACCAACCCATTGCAAATTAGTATTACATTAATTTTGTTATGCACAATCAAAACTTACCCTCCAAAACCTCTCAAACCACACCCCCCCCCCCCCCCCCCCCCCCCATTTTCAGCCATGTAATATAGAAAATCTTTCGTTTTTTTCCGTTTTATGACCCAAAGAAAAAGGAAATAAAATTCTTAACTTCCATATTCCATAGAGAAAAGAGTCAACCCCAATAATCCATCATCATATATCATGGAGACGTGGACCATTTTTTTGGTTATAATAATAATAAAAAAAAACTCTCTCTTTCAAGCAAAACTGGAAAATAGAGATAAAAATCATGCAGTTTCTGGAATCTTGAAAGAGAAAAAACTTGAGGGGCAGTCTGGGTAAACGGGCAAGTGAAGAATGTACTTAGTATTTAGTAGGCAGTGGGTAGTAAGTGGAAAAAGAGAAGACGCACGTTGATTCATGATGACGCAGAGAGGGAGAGAGTGTGCAATGTTTCTGCGTGGAGTTTATGTACGGCTCTTTCTTGTCCCCAAGATGCGCATTTTTTGCCTTTTTTGCAAAGTTCCATCTTCTTTCTCTTCCTCTTCCACATAACTCGCTTTCCTTTGCTTTAAAAATACAATTGTTCTTCCGAACAAGACACTTCTGTAAAACCTATTTATAACCTACTACCTTGTTCTTATGTCAATTGTGTTGGTTTTGCTTCTTCCAATGACGTTAAAATAAATAAAAGCTTTGTCATTTAGTCTTGCTTGCTGGGAAGCATTGAAGTTTGTCGGTTTTGTAATGGAAAGTTTAACTTTTTTTCTGTTAAAGGTCTGAATCTGATCACACTCTGTTTTTCTTCTTCCTTTTTTGGCGAATATCTTATTGTTATTGGTGTCTATGTTAATCTTTGTTGAAGTTTTCGAATTGGTTTTTCTCTTTTGCAGATTTGGTAGTCTAGTGTTAAAAAGATGAACACCAGAGCCAGGACGTCTCTGCAATCTAGGAAAGCTCCAGGGAAGAATGAAAAAGTAATGACTAATCACAGTTATCGAGAATTTTAATCAATGGCTAAACTGGGGTCCCTGGCTGGTTACTATTTTTTAACATACTATGTTGTTTTGAAAAACGGTTCGTACTGTATATAAGTATATTGGAAAGTGATTATTCCTTTAATTATGTTTCAATTCCAAGAAGGCGCTCTCCAGGGACTGAAAGTTCCTGTAAAATTTTGAAAAAGTTGGTATCCTTGATTGGAATCCAAGGTTGGGTTTTTATCAATTTCTAAATCTTAAATGAAAGAAGGCTTCTTTAGTAGTAGTTCCCTGGGATTTTGAAATTTCCTGCTGCCTCTGTTCTTACTTCTGTATGTCTAATAAAGTTGACTGTTCTGTTTGTAACTCTGTTCTCTTAGAAGGAGAAGGCAGAAATGCAGGGGACCAAGCCAACCATTGCCACAACTGCAATAAAAAATCGAAGAGCCTTAAGCAAAGAGAAAAAAATGGCCCTACAACAAGATGTATAGACTTCTTTTCTTAAACAGAGTTATATGTTTTTTGGATTTCGTAAAATAATTGTTCCTGTTGATTACTCTGTGGCTTAATTTCTTATCTATTCTGTTGGTCAGGTTGACAAACTGAAGAAGAAGCTTAGACAGGAAGAGAACATTCACAGAGCACTGGAGAGAGCTTTTAACAGACCTTTGGGAGCTTTACCTCGTCTTCCCCCGTATCTTCCTCCCTCTGTTAGTGATTCATCACCTTAGTGACTCGTTATATCGGATTATGCATTTTTTTTCTTTTTCGGTATTGGTAATGCTCACTGCAATTAGAGAATTTTGAAGGAAGAAGCAGGATTTGATCTAATTGAACATTTTTACGTTTTCCTAAGTGGAATTCTAATGATGGATTCTTATTTTGTAGACATTGGAGCTTTTAGCAGAGGTGGCAGTACTAGAAGAGGAGGTTGTCCGGCTGGAAGAACAGGTCGTGCACTTTAGACAGGACTTGTATCAAGAAGCTGTCTACATATCATCTTCGAAAAGGAACATGGAGAATTCAGCTGATTTGAGTGAGCCATGCCAGGATAATAGTCCTAAACCTGAGCAGCCTGGGATTTTAACTCGAAATGCATCCATGGCAAGACATTTGCGATCCATTTCGGGTAGGCTTTTGGGTTCTTTAAATAATCTCTTAATGCCATTGTTGAATTGGTTACCATTGAGGTGAAATTAGTCCTTTAACCTCGTATTCCACATTGTTCTCTCAGATGATGGGAGAGGAAAAGAGAACCAGTCATGCACTAATTCCACAAAGAGCAATAAAGGATCCTTGGTTTACGAAGGCCAATCGATAAGAACTCCTGTGAAGAGACCTTTGATTGATTCAAAGCCAGCAGATAAACTTTTGGATCCTCAAAAGTTGCAGGCATGAACCACTATCATTCAAATTAAGTTATAGTAGAACTATTTGCATTTAAATGAGTATGACTTGTTTTACTTGTTCAGCTAGAATGCAGAGTGAGAGACCAAAATAATGCACAAGCAAGAAGTACTACCACTCCAGATGAGAGAATGTTGGGAGACGATGGCCCAAATAAAATCTCTGAGGAACTTGTAAAATGCTTGTCTAGCATATTTTTAAGAATGAGCTTGACAAAGAGGAAGTCCACTGGAGTATACTTTCCTTCATTATCAATGTTAGGGCCCCAAGAAAGCAGTGAAGAGCCAGAATTTCGGGATCCTTATGGTATTTGTTCAAATTTTGGAAGGAGAGATATTGGCCCATATATGAATTTATTTTCATTAGATGTTGCTTCAATCAATCCAAATCGAACGTCAAATTCTTTGTTTCTGCTGCACAGGTTGAAGTGAGTAATCTATTAATATTATATTAGTTTCTTTGTTTGTCTAATGTATTTAGTGTTTGTCAAAATGCTAAAGAATTGTGATATTTAATTTGTTGAATTTCAGACTCCTCCTTGGGAGACTTGCCTCCTCCAACTTGCAGAACCTCAACCATCAGGAGAAGCTTGCATTCTGGATTAATATCTACAATTCCTGCATGATGAATGTATGTAAGGAATAAACATGAATTGAATGAAATTAGGCCAGTATCCAATATCAACTGTTGGCTTAATATGAATTAAAATCCAAACTAATAACTATTTCATAATAGTTCCTTCCGCTTGAATTTCTGAAAGTTTAAACCACAGGGTCCCAACCGCACGGTTTCTTATTGTGATATTTAAACCACAGGGTCCCAACCGCATGGTTTCTTATTGTGATATTCAATCTTCTTATTGTTATATTCTATCTTTTTAATGCATTTACTTCTGTTATGGTATCTGGTTTATTGTAGTGGATGGAATTATTTATTGCATGATGTTGATTCAGGCATTCTTAGAACATGGAGTACCCGAGAATCCGGAGATGGTTGTGGAATTGATGAGAAAGGTATGGATGTCCCTGAACCCTCGATTTTGTTAGAGCATTAGTCCATTTCAGTCATTTTTAGGATAGTGTTCTGTTCCGTATGCAACCACGTTGGCCTAAGAACTTCTATCAGATGAATGAAGTTTCCCAGAGGTCAATTCACCTGCTGGTCAAATTGTAATATTGCATTTAGCCAGTAGTTTTTACACAATCTCTTATGATACAGGCAACAATAAACATTGGGGGGCATTTGCTTAATGCAATAACTATTGAACACTTCATTCTCAGATTGCCTTACCAGTCGAAATTTGTAAGTGGTGCCACATTTCAATTTTTCTGAACTCCATTTAGATGGTGATCAATTCTTCTTTGTCATATTTCTTACACTTGAATTCTTATCAGACATTTTCAAAGGGTGCCAAGAATGATGAAAAGACTGCCCGGAGCTTCTTCGGATTGGAATTATCTGAACCATTGGTAACATTTGCCCTCTCATGTGGAAGCTGGTCCTCTCCTGCTGTAAGTTCTGTTACTTTGTATGAAAGAGAATTTAGGTTTAATTTACTTATATAATTAGTCAGCATCCACTTTCGGCAAAATTACAGAAGTCTTTCGGTGGTCCTGAGCATTCACTGTAGAACTAACTGTATGCATGACCTAGTCTTATTCCATGTACTTAGTAAAATATAGGAATATTGTTCACAAGCATTCGATTTTGTTTTATTTTCAAATCATTAGCAAATTGTTTTCTTCTTTCTCCTCTTTTTGGCTCCAATTTTGTTAGCATTGCTCTTACATAATGCTGTTTATTGATGATTTATTTATTGATTCTGTCAAATTAATTAAGGTGCGAGTATATACAGCCTCTCAAGTTGAGAATGAATTGGAAGTGGCAAAGAAAGAGTATTTACAGGCTGCAGTTGGAATTTCATCAACCAAGTTTGCAATCCCAAAGCTGTTGGACTGGTACTTGCTTGACTTTGCGAAGGACTTGGATTCGTTGCTCGATTGGATTTGCCTTCAATTACCAAGTGAACTAGGGAAAGAAGCAATTAAGTATCTTGAAAGCGCTAAAAGTGAGTCTCTTTTGAAGTTTGTTCAGATTATGCCATATGAGTTCAGCTTTAGGTACCTTTTATGCACATAATAATAAGTAGTTCTGTCTTCACTTGAAATTTTGCTTACACAGTTTCAAAGGGTATTGAAGTATTGCTTTTGTGCAGAGTCTTAGATTTGATATAAAATGGAAAGTGTAATCTAGTCTTCTATCTTCAAAATTGTAAGTAGCTGGCGACGGGAATGTTCTTTAGGGATTTCTGGATGTAATTAATAAGTACAGTTTGGGGAAGAGCTATACAAAAAAAAGTGAATTCTTTTTCCAATTTCTGTCTACTCCATCTTTATGATTACTGCCTTGAATTATATCATAGCCTTATTCAGGTTTTGAATAATCAAAGAGAAGAGAGGAACCCATATGAACTTACTTGAGGATAATGTCCTTAATGTTCTTGAGAGGATTGCCAACTACTCGACACTGATAATTCAATAAGACTGAAGTTTCTTCCAGAAAATTAGGTGTAAGCAATGACAGCCCGATGTTCTGTCCAGCATGTTAGTTGACCATTGTGCATTAATGTCACTTTAATACAGAAACAGAACTGGAAATTCCCATATTAAAATTTGTGAAGCCTTTAGCCTTGCATTCAAGGAAAGCTACTGATATCTGATGCAGGAAAAGTTTACTCTCTCTGTGGTCCATAAGAAGCAGGCAAGTTTTTTTTCCCAATCACCTTAGCTGTTTAATCAATGCGTGAAATGCCACGCTGCCATTTACATGCTACCTCTTTGCTGTACCACTGATTATGACAAGTTTGGCCAACGATTGAAGAGCAATGCCATTTGAACTTTTGATTCTGGCTGTCTAATTGGATTGCTTGACTATGTCCAGCTGTTCACCAAACCCTGATAATTCTAATTTATATATAAGCATTTAGTGACACAAACATTAAACCGAAATCATTTTGACTTTTCATTTTTTCTTCATATATCCATGTTGATTCACATTGAACGCATCAAAGTGGGTAAGAAAGCAAAGGGTAGATTTCATCTGTATTAGTTTTATTTCTTACGCTCAAATAACGTAGACAGAAGTTACAGTACAAAGGAAATTAGACCGGTATACCAGCCAGAAAACAGAAAACTAGCCAAAGCAGGGCTTTAATCTTCGTGGGTTCAATAAAACCAATGCTTGGCCAACCACCGCTGTGAAACCTTGGAAAGCGGGGTTGTGGTTGGGATCAAAATTTTGTCTTGGGCTCGAGATAATTTAATGCCAAAGTAAGGTAGTCCTGACTTTTGTCGCCCATACGATGCGACCATGTGGGATTATATGGGTCAGATTCAGCTGCAATCTGCGTGGGATGGGAGCAAAGAACATTCGAGCTGTCGTGAACGATTGTCACACCCTCGAGTCCAAGGCTATCTAGAGCGGTAACACCTGCAATTTACCCATGTTAAGCCATGCGAATGCCATGCCATGCGTGCCATGGCAGTGGCCCCTGACCTATAAAGTCCTTTTCACGACGTACAAATGCTATTAACAATTTTTTTTTCTTTCTTTTGGGGGCTGAACCACATACAAAAGCTAGAGGATGATGAACTGGGAAAGTTCTTATTGAAGTTTGTGATGGTTGGATGGAAGGGAAAGCCTTGCTGTCACCACTGAACTGTGGGGTGAGACTCAGCGTCACCTACCTGGTCCTGGGCCTGCTGTGGACAAGCCATCAGCCATGCCTGCTATTTTTAGGTCCCAGACTCCCAATTCATTGCAGCGAATTTTGTCAGCTTTGCTTTTCCAGGGATATTCGTATACCACTGAGAAAGTTTTTTTTTTTTGGTGCCAAAATACTACTGAGAAAGTTGATATTCGTCAAAAATGTCAACAAAAGAGTTTGTAGTGATAGTCTACGGATGTATAGTACTAATATTTTATTTATTTCAAGTTTGTACAGGTGAAAGTGAATTTCATTTTTTTTTTCTCTTCCCTTTTCCATCATCAAACTTTATAATAACTTCAATTTGATACTCGCGGCTCGCGGATTGCGCGAGGCAATATTGGGCCTAATAAAAGGGCAGCCCGAAATTGGGCCAAGAGGCCCAATTCATAAGAAGAAAATAGAGCCGTTGTAAAAGCACGCACATAAAGAATTAAAGACTAATAGACAATCAACCGGCACCGCCTCTGCCATCGAAAAAAAAAAAATTTCCACCGCCTGAGAACAGCGTTAGTGTCACGCAACCGCCTTTCACTATAAATGCTCTAAAAAATAGGACCGTTGGTTTCAACTTGGAAGATAAACAGGACGGGACCAGAGTATTTGAGAAAAATAAGCGTAAAGATTGGTTTGTTTCTTTATTTCTTCTTGAATCTGGGTTTCGTGTTCGAAAGGTTTTCATTGTTGTTGAATACTCTCCAGATTTTTCACTGATTTTCTTTTAAGCGCTGTTCGTTTTTCTACATTAAATCTTTCTTTTGTAAATGAGTGTTTTCCGATGGAATTTCTTGTAGAATAACAGGGGAGGGAGTCTGGGTTACAAATTTTAGAATATGAATTTAACAAAGTTCTCTGAAATTTCAAAATTTTATTGGATTGATTTAGCCCCAAATCCATATTTGCATTCCTATTATAGATGAAGCTATAATGGTGCAAATCAACACACTTTGGTGCTTTAGTGCATGGCTGCATTCCTATTACACGGTTAAAGGTGTAATGGTGCACTCTGTCATGGCATTCCTATTGTGTAATAAGTCACAATGGTGTCAATAAAAAACCCATATTTGAGAAAATGTGTACATATGAAATAAAAAGTAGAATTTATAGATTCTACTAAGGTTCATGAAAAGTAGCTTGTTATGATGAGTAAATGTGACATGAATGTTGGTACTGTATAATGGTTTGAATTCAAATCAAACACGTTAATTTGGTGTATGCATTCCTATTATACGAAAGAAGGTATAATGATGCAAACTAAATTGTATTAAGAAAGTTGGCATTGCATTCCTATTGTGTGGTACAGGCACAATGGTGCTCATGGGAAGAAATATATGGCTGTTAATTGTACAGTGAGGTACAATTCCGTCAATTTTGGTGGGAAAAAAAGCAAGGCATGAAACAAATACATAAATGTAAATTCAGATCAAACGCTTGGTGAATGGTTTCCATCTTCGGTGTTCTTATTGTGAAGTGAAAGGCAAATTGGTACTGAATATGTGTAAGTCCTAAACAGAAGTAGAATTTTTCTTATTTTACGAAAGCCTATGAAAATTTGGTTGACTTGATCTATTTGTCTTTGAACTATATTGTTGGTTATGTAGAGTTCCCTTTAATTGTGCACCCTACGATTATTTGCACAAGATCACAATGAATAGAGTTACTTTAGAACGTGAAGCTTTATTTTAAAAGGAGATGGGTGCCGATGAGCTCATGCCCCCTTCTCTACTCTAATTCTTCTAATGTACTGCCCTTCTCTTGTTTATTGAATTTCTAGCTGCCAGCACGTGCTTTTCTGCACACACATTTTGTATATTCATTTGATATTTGGAATGAAGTTCTCGAATTTGATCTTGGAATATAACGCATTTGGTTTGGAGTATTAAAAGGCATTCCTATTATACATTAAGGTATAATGGTGCATATTGCATAGAGAGCTTTTTTGAAATTTCAAAATTTTATTGGAGTGAGTATAGTTCCAAATCCATGTTTGCATTCCTATTATAGATGAAGCTATAATGGTGCAAATTAACACACTTTGTTGCTGTAGTACATGACTGCATTCCTATTACACAATTAAAGGTGCAATGATGCACACGAGTAAATATTTAAAACTTAGTCATGGCATTCCTATTGTGTAGCATGTCACAATGGTGCTCGTTGAAAACCCATATTTGAGAAAAGGTCTACATATGGAAAAAAAAAAGTAGAATTTATGGATTCTACTAAGGTTTTTGGAAAGTAGCCTGTTATGATGAAAGTAAATGTGACGTGAATATTGTTACTATATAATGGTTTGAATTCAAATAAAAAACTTTGATTTAGTGTATGCATTCCTATTATACAAAATAAGGTTTAATGATGCAAACTAAATCGTATTAAGAAAGTTGATGTGGCATTCCTATCATGTGGTTAAGGCACGATGGTGCTTATGGAAAGAAATACGTAGCTGCTGACTGTACAGTAAGGTAGCTTACTATGTGTGGTTAAGGCACAATGGTGCTTATGGGAAGAAATACCTAGCTGCTGACTGTACAGTAAGGTACATGTGTCAGTTTTAGGGGGTTGGAAGGCATGAAACAAATACATAAAGGTATATTCAGATATTGGAATAGAACATATTTCGTTTGTAGTAAAAGGCATTCCTATTATACATCAAGATATAATGGTGCATATTGCATAGGGAGTTTTTTTGAAATTTCAAAATTTTATTGGAGTGATAATAGTTCCAAATCCATATTTATATGCCTATTATAGATGAAGCTATAATGATGCAAATTAACACACTTTGTTGCTGTGGTCCATGATTGCATTCCTATTACACAATTAAAGGTGTAATGACTCATACGAGTAAATGTGATGATGGTTTGAATTCACAAGTAGCTTGTTATGATGAAAGTAAATGTGACATGAATATTGGTACTATTTAATGGTTTGAATTGTTGTATGCATTCCTATTATACAAATTGTTGTATGAATTCAAATTAAACACTTTGATTGTTGTATGCATTCCTATTATACAAAAGAAGGTATAATGATGTAAACTAAATCGTATTAAGAAAGTTGATATGACATTTCTATTGTGTGGTTAAGGCATAATGGTGCTTATGGGAAGAAATATATAGTTGCTAACTGTATAGTAAGGAACGCGTGTCAATTTTAGGGGGAAAAATGGAAGGCATGAAACAAATACATGAAGGTAGATTTAGACCTCGAAATATAACACATTTGGTTTGGAGCAGTAAATCTATTATACATCAAGGTATAATGGTGTATATTGCATAGAGTGTTTTTGAAATTTCGAGAAATTTCATTGGAGTGATTATAGTTCCAAATCTAATGCACAATTAAAGGTGCAATGACGCACATGAGTAAATATTTAAAACTCTGTCATGGCATTTCTATTGTGTAGCAAATCACAATGGTGCCATTAAAAACCCATATTTGAGAAAAGGTCTACATATGAAGAAAAAAAAAGTAGAATTTACAGATTCTACTAAGGTTTTTGGAAAATAGCTGTTATGATGAAAGTAAATGTGACATGAATATTGGTACTATGTAATGGTTTATGCATTCCTATTATACAAAAGAAGGTATAATGATGCAAACTAAACCGTATTAAGAAAGTTGACGTGGCATTCCTATTGTGGGGTTAAGGCAGAATGGTGCTTATGAGAAGAAATACCTAGTTGCTAACTGTACATTAAGGTACATTTGTGTCAATTTTAGGGGGAAAAATGGAAGGCATGAAACAAATACATAAAGGTGTATCCAGATCTTGGAATATAACACATTTGGTTTGGAGTAGTAAAAGGCATTCCTATTATACATCGCAAGGTATAATGGTGTATATTGCATAGAGAGTTTTTTTTTTAAATTTCAAAATTTTATTGGAGTAATTATAGTTCCAAATCCATATTTGCATTCCTATTATAGATGAAGCTATAATGGTGCGAATTAACACACTTTGTTGTTATGGTCCGTGACTGCATTCCTATTGCACAATTAGAGGTACAATGATGCACACGAGTAAATATTGAAAACTCTGTCATGGCATTTCTATTGTGTAGCAAGTCACAATGGTGCCAATTAAAAACCCATATTTGAGAATAGGTCTACATATGAAAAAAAAAAGAGTAGAATTTACAGATTCTACTAAGGTTCTTGGAAAGTAGCTTGTTATGATGTAAGTAAATGTGACATGAATATTGGTACCATATAATGGTTTGAATGCAAATCAAACACTTTGATTTGGCTTATGCCATTCCTATTATACAAAAGAAGGTATAATGATGCAAAACTAAATCGTATTAAGAAAGTTGACGTGGCATTCCTATTGTGTGGTAAAGGCGCAATGGTGCTTATGAGAAGAAATACCTAGTTGCTGACTGTGCAATAAGGTACACTTGTGTTAATTTTGGGGGAAAAAATGGTAGGCATGAAACAAATACATAAAGGTATATTCAGGCCTCAGAATATAACACATTTGGATTGGAGTAGTAAAAGTTATTCCTATTATACATCAAGGTATAATGGTGCATATTGCATAGAGAGTGTTTTTGAAATTTCAAAATTTTATTAGAGTGATTATAGTTCCAAATCCATATTTGCATTCCTATTATAGATGAAGCTATAATGGTACAATTAACACACTTTTATTGTCGTGGTCCATGACTGGATTCCTATTACACAATTAAAGGTGTAATATGCACACGAGTAAATATTTAAAAGTCTGTCATGGCATTCCTATTGTGTAGCAAGTCATAATGGTGCCATTTAAAAACCCATATTTGAGAAAAGGTCTACATATGAAAAAAAAAAAGAGTAGAATTTACAGATTCTACTAAGGTTCTTGGAAAGTAGCTGTTATGATGAAAATAAATGTGACATGAATATTAGTACTATATAATGGTTTGAATTCAAATCAAACACTTTGATGTGGTTTATGCATTCCTATTATACAAAAGAAGGTATAATGATGCAAACTAAATCGTATTAAGAAAGTTGATGTGGCATTCCTATTGTGTGGTTAAGGCACAATGGTGCTTATGACAAGAAATACCTAGCTGCTAACTGTGTACAATAAGGTGCACGTGTCAATTTTAGGGGAAAAAATGAAAGTCATGAAACAAATACATAAAGGTATATTCAGACCTCGAAATATAACACATTTGGTTTGGAGTAGTAAAAGGCATTCTTATTATACATGAAGGTATAATGGTGCATATTGCACAGAGAGTGTTTTTGAAATTTCAAAATTTTATTAGAGTGATTATAATTTCAAATCCATATTGATGCTATACAATGGTTTGACTTCAAATCAAACACATTGATTTGGTTTATGCCATTCCTATTATACAAAAGAAGGTATAGTGATGCAAACTAAATCGTATTAAGAAAGTTGACGTGGCATTCCTGTTGTGTGGTTAAGGCACAAAGGTGCTTATGAGAAGAAATACCTAGCTACTGACTGTACAGTAAGGTACACTTGTGTTGATTTTACTGGGAAAATGGAAGGCATGAAACAATTACATGAAGGTATATTCAGACCTCGGAATATAGCACATTTGGTTTGGAGTAGTTAAAGGCATTCCTATTATACATCAAGGTATAATGGTGCATATTGCATGGAGAATGTTTTTGAAATTTTAAAATTTCATTGGAGTGATTATAGTTCCAAATCCATATTTGCACTCCTATTATAGATGAAGCTATAGTGGTGCAAATTAACACACTTTGTTGCTGTGGTCCATGACTGCATTCCTATTGCACAATTAAAGGTATAATGACGCACACGAGTAAATATTTAAAACTCTGTCATGGCATTCCTATTGTGTAGTAAATCACAATGGTGCCAATTAAAAACCCATATTTGGTTTGGAGTAGTAAAAGGCATTCCTATTATACATCAAGGTATAATAATGCATAAAGAGTTTCTTAGAAATTTCAAAATTTTATTGTAGTGATTTAGTTCCAAATCCATATTTGCATCCCTATTATAGATGAAGCTATAATGGTGCAATCAACACACTTTGGTGCTGTGGTGCATGACTGTATTCCTATTACATGTTCAAGGTGTAATGGTGCATACGAGTAAATTTTTAAAACTCTATCATGGCATTCCTATTGTGTAGTAATGACAATGGAGCTAGTGAAAAACCCATATTTGAGGATAGGTGTACATTTGAAATAAAAAGTAGAATTTACTGATTCTACTAAGGTTCATGGAAAGTAACTTGTTGTAATAAAAACTAAATGTGACTTGAATGTTGGTACTGTATAATGGTTTGAATTCAAACCAAACACTTTGGTTTGGCGTGTGCATTCCTATTATACAAAATAAGGTATAATGAGCAAACTAAATTGTATTTAGAAAGGTATACATTTTGACATGACATTTCAAAGGTGTACATTTGAAATAAAAAGTAGAATTTACTGATTCTACTAAGGTTCATGGAAAGTAGCTTGTTGTGAAAGTAAATGTGACTTGAATGTTGGTACTGTGTAATGGTTTGAATTCAAATCAAACACTTTGGAGCTATTGAAAAACCCATATTTGAGGATAGGTGTACATTTGAAATAAAAAGTAGAATTTAATGATTCTACTAAGGTTCATGGAAAGTAACTTCTTGTGATAAAAACTAAATGTGACTTGAATGTTGGTACTGTGTAATGGTTTGAATTCCAATCAAACACTTCGGTTTGGTATGTGCATTCCTATTATACAAAATAAGGTATAATGATGCAAACTAAATTGTATTTAGAAAGGTGTACATTTTGACATGACATTTGAAAGGTGTACATTTGAAATAAAAAGTAGAATTTACTGATTCTACTAAGGTTCGTGGAAAGTAACGTGTTGTGAAAGTAAATGTGACTTGAATATTGGTACTGTGTAATGGTTTAAATCAAATCAAACACTTTGGTTTGGTGTGTGCATTCCTATTATACAAAATAAGGTATAATGATGCAAACTAAATTGTATTTAGAAAGTTGACATAACATTTCAATTGTGTGGTAAAGGCACAATGGTGCTCAATAGGAAGAAATACGTGGCTACTAACCTTATAGTAAGGTACACGTGTCAATTTTGGAAAGAGGAAGGAAAAAAAAAAGGGAGGCATGAATGGTTGCCTTAATCTGCAAGTGCACAGAATCGAGATAGTATAGAAAAAGCAGTATTCCAAGATATCGTTCCCACGAGGACTAATATTCACTAATTTAATTAATTCTAGTTAAAGCAAGCAATTAAATTAAAATTAAAGAAGAATTAAACTAAATTATTAACTAATTAAAACAACTAATTAAATAAAAGAGAATTAATAAATAAGAAAACATTAGGGTTTTGGGGTTCACTTGCAAGGAATAATTAATTATCATGCAAATCTAATTATTCAAGTTGAAATAACGACTACACTAATGCATCTATGTCCTCTCTCAAGGTACAAAGGTATATTCAATTAAGCAACTACCATCTCTCGATGCGCAATTCAACCTAATCAAACTCATTAAGCATAAGTAATCAATAAGTTATCACCCTAGTTTAGGATATCTCTATCTCTAACTCTAGAATGTTCATTCTTCTAGTGCACGGATCATACTTCTCCTTTCAGTACTTCATACGATCCCTAAGAGTGAATCTATGGTGATCAAGCATAAATTCAGAATTAAGAACAAGAAGAATAAATTCAACCATCAAATAATCAAAATATACATAGATAATTAAAAATCCAAACAAGCTACATCCCTAACACTAACTAGGGAACTAGCTAACTCATAAAATAAGAACAAAATAAAAATAAAATAAAATAATAAGGTCTAAGATATAAAATCCAAGACATCCTAGGTTCTCCTAGGATGAGTATTTATACTAATAGTTTACATAAGATTGCTTGAAAAATAAGTTTAGTCCTAATTGAACTTGGACTTTTTAGCCACAGCAATAAGCCCAAAAACCCAACTTATTTCGGCTTGAAAATCACGTCTCCCGAACGGGACATAGTCAAATACCGCGCGGGAGTCATCCTTTATTTGGCTATTTGCTTGGCTGTCTTTTGTTGACTTTATGTGAGCTTTCCCATCTTAACAAAATATCAATTGGCTTTCACGTTGACTAGCTCAAGACCATGTGACAATCACAAAGCTGATATCTTGATGTCTTTAATCACATGTTTTTCATGAAATAAGCTCCAAATTAATACCTACAAGCAAATAAATCAAATGTGAGAAAATATAAAGAATTATATATAAATCTAGCCATAAAAGTGCTCAAGTATAATCTAAATCAACTACTAAATATACACTAAATATGGCCTTATCAATGAATTAGATACATAAAGGTATATTTAGATCAAGCACTTGGTGAATGGTTTCAGTCTTTCTAGAGGCATGGAAGTAAGGTTTAGAACTTGCAAGCAATAAACTGTATACTTCACCTTCAATTTCATGTCAAAATTATTTTAGCATTCTTATTGGGTTTTAAAAATCTTTATTGCTCAAATGACGAATCATGCATTTTCTTCAAATGTCTCTTCTGCCAGATTACTCTCCTGAGTTGCTAACATGTATCAATCATCTTATCCATGCAGCTATTATATTTTTATTACAATTCTTAAAAGTTATATTTTGTGTGTGATTTATACATGGACCTTTCTAAAGGACATCTTCATGTATGGTTCTTAATTAGTACATATTTATCTTTTGATTGGTGTTTAATATACTTACAATTTAACTTGTACACATGGCCTTAATTTTTGTCCTTTAGGTCAGCTGGCATGCCAACTATTTGGAAAGTGTTGTTGGGGCTGGTACGGCAAGTATTTTTGACCATGTAGTACAATCATGAAAGTGATCACATGATGTTGCCTTTGCACCGTCAAAATGTTCTCGTTGTTTAAGTTTATTTATGAGTCATCTTTGTTTGTGTTTGCATATGGGCATGTGGTAAATGCTAAGAATTGGTCATTTAGAGGAAAAATAAGCTTACATCTATCTCGGATTCATTTAACCAATAACAACAAAACACATTGCGTGGTTGTTTTCCCTTTAGCCGTGATTTGCTATTTTTGAAACATCGCTGTCTGGATTCTAACGACATTTATTACGTGTTTAATTCAACTCATTCTACAATAGGAAAAGCCTTGGCTTCAGAGCTTTTGAAGGATGGGAATAAAAGGTGCATAGTCTTTATATAATGCCTCAGTGAAAACCGTAATGGGATTGGTATGTTAATTGCAATGGGTTTTCCTTTTCATCAATTTCTACTTTTGTCTGGAGTTATTTTGGCTCCTGCCGATTTTGACATTTTTGTTTATGTTGGGCATGTGCTTTATCTCTCTGATACATTACAGACATTTAACCTATGGATTTTTAAGTTAAAAACTTGAACTTTCAGGATGATTGAGTATGTATAGTTGACTTGATGTTTATAGCTGTGATAACCAATCCAATTGACTTATGTATAAGGAGCCATTCTTTCAGTAAGCAATGATGAAATTTTAAAATTTAAAGCGTTAAACCATGAAATCTGAACTTAAAAAGGTAAAAAAGAGAAGAGGAGTGAGGGGACATTATGTTCAGGCAGGAAAAAGCTTATTAAGTTGCCACAAAAGGAAAAAAAATCCATAGCATCTGTTTGACTCAATTTAAAAAGTAAAAATCTCTATTCTTAATTTGTAAATGCATATCTAGTGGTGATATAGCTTACTGTAACACATTCATTAACCTCAAAATGTGGGTGTTCCGATTCCCTACTATTGGATCTTAGTTATCTGAAACTGTTAATTACGGAAATTGATTGGTAGTAACTTGTATGATTCTTTTATCTCTATATTTGTTTTGAGTTTCTTGACAATGGGAACTTTCATTTGAAAAGCCTAGCTTCGTTGAGCAATTGTTAACGAATTTTTTTCTCATCTCTATGTTGATATTTTTCTTATTCAACCTATATATGGTATCATGCTTGAAGTTTAATCATTATTCTAGGAAATGGTGAAATGATATATTGACCCTTGGTTTTGGCATATACATTGCAGAAGAAGGCCTGTCCAATTGTGGATTTCTGGTTATGAGGCTGAACATATACAAAACTGTAAGTGTTTCTGTGTTGGTACTTTTTAGTTTTAGGCTACTCTGTTTCATTCCATTGATTGTTAAGTTTTGTTCACTTTATACCTCATCAAAGTTTCACTATGTGTGCAAAGTATGTATGCCTATGTTAGTCTTGAAAGTAAGATATCGACATGATCCAACAAATTCATTTTGCAATATTGTCTTGGTACAAGAGATGACTAATATGTGACATTTGAAATAGCTATGAATGTTATTGGAGTTTGTTGATAGCTATGAATGTCTTAGAGACTCTGGCATATTGCTTTATTGCTTGACATAAAAACAAAAAATTATTTGATAAATTTATTGTCCTCTCTTTGTTCTTGAGAAGCAAGATTTAGTTGTGATTTACATTTAGTTGCTCGCCTTCCTTTTCTTTCTAGGCAGTGTGGTTGTTTGATCACATACTTGATCTTCTGTCGAAATACCATGGGGATTAGTTGGTTTCTATTCTCCCTGCCTCATAGTTTGCATTTTTAAAAATACCAATCATTATATAGCTATAATAATTGATATCAACATGATCCAACAAATTTACTTTGCAATATTGTCTTGGTATAGCGGATGACTAATATGAGATATTTAAAATAGCTATGAATGTCTTAGAGACTCTGGCATATTGCTTTATTGCTTGACATAAAAACAAAAAATTATTTGATAAATTTATTGTCCTCCCTTTGTTCTTTAGAAGCAAGATTTAATTGTGATTCAGGTTTAGTTGCTCGCCTTCTTCTTCTTTCTAGGCAGTGTGGTTGTTTGATCACACACTTGATCCTTCTGTCGAAATACCATGGGGATTAGTTGGTTTCTATTCTCCCTGCCTCATAGTTTGCATTTTTGAAAATACCAATCATGGTCTAGCTATAATGCCTGGCCCCATAATAATTTGCATTGGAGCCATATGCTAATGAATTTACCATTTTACCCCTGTACAAGTTTTAAATTGTTAAGATGGGAGAATTGTTCCTAATAGCTTAATGATTTAGATACCTTGATGAATTCACCTTATTTTTGTAAAATATTGCCAATTGGTTTTGGTCTTAAAATCCTTTTGATATTGTCCCAATGTGCATAATTTCTTTTAGGACATAAAGGTAAATTTTAAAATTTAGTGAGGGCATTTTTGTCGTTTGACACAAAAGTGTCTAGAAATTTCAAGACAACCTTTTTTTTGTGTCTTCTCTTTTTTTTTTCTTGCATGGCCGGACACCACCTTATGACTTCTCCACCATTTTTCTTGCTTCCAAGCTCCAAGATCTTCTCACCCAAGCACTCTCTCTCCAAAATCTCACCAAAATTTTCAAGGGAATTTACTACTTTACCCTCCACACAACATCTTTATCAAGAAAATTTCAAGAAGAGCTTTAAGGAATCTCATCAAAACTTACAAGTTTCCAACTTCCATAAGAACCTAAGGTGTGTTTTTATTCCTTTTCATCTTTCTTCAATTCTTTTATAATTTTTATACAAGAAAATGATGAACATGAACTCCATACATGAAGATTTTTGCATTTTCTTCAATTCAACATTGGTTTATGGTTCTAAAACCTCATAATATGCATGCCCACAAGACTAAGGAACAAATAGAGGAGAGAAGGATTTAGATAGTCCCTTGAATGTAGGAAGGATTTAGTTGAATGAAGAAAGACTAAGTCTATTAAGCCAATAACTAAGTTTCATGAAAACGACATTATGCCACCCTAGAGGAAGCCCTATATTAGTCATAGCTATAGAAATTTATTCCATAAATGGTAGTTTGACAACATTAGAAAATGATATGAATTAGGAAATTTGAGGAAAGAACGCTTGATGTAGTTGTAGAGCAAACCCACGTTTTCGCCTAATAGTAGCCACCTTGGACAAGTATCACCTAGGAGATTGGTTAAATGCCATTCAAGGGTGGTATAAATCATAAATGAGTGCAGAAATAGATGTAGGGGGTTAACACCCCTAAGCAAACACCATATCTAGTTATGACCCCTCCATGTGTGAAGAAACAATGCATTTTTCCCTCCAAAATACCATGTAGGTGTCAAAATATGACCATTTTTGGTATGCAGTACCCTTACATGGTGCTTAAATTGTAGAAATTGGAATCACGAAATTCCCACACCTCTAACCCATTCAACCCGAAACCCACCTATTCGAGGGGTAAAATCGTCCAACTTTTTTGTTATAAGGGATTAGCCCGAACGAAGAGTATGTACAGGTGCTAAATGATGAAACAAACTTGTTCACACCTTAAGAATGATTATAGGGTCACTAGAACATGATTTGGACCCTTAGGTTCCCAATTGATGCATTTAACCCATAAACTAGTCAATTTTGGCAAAATAACTCAAATAGCATTCTAGCTTGCTTTAATCTATCGTTTAACCAATCATATAGGTGGTGAACCATCTACTAAGGACCAGGAAAAGGAGGATTAGTGGGAGTACACACCCTCTTTAAACTTATGAGTGAGACTTAATAGACAAAAATGTGTTTTTCCTTGTTTTACTTGCATTTCAATCTTGTTTGAGATCTTTATATGCAAATGAAATGGTTTCTTGGATAAATGAAAATGTACCTTTATGAAATGAGTGTCTCATCTAGTGTGAATGTTGGTGGATTTTCAGAAGTTACTGCAGTGGCGCCTTTCACGGGCCGAGCTTGTAGAGCCGGTGTGAGTAAGCTTATCAATCCCACAAGGGGTGGATGGTAAAGGGAAGTTTGTGCACACAATGTTTGTGATGTTACGACCCCTGTGGGAGTACTATGGACATAGCTACGTACCACCTGTAGTGAAGGTCCATGCCAACGTCGAGAAATGGGTTTTTCTTATGATAGAATGAAGGAAAATTATCTCGACGGGTTCGGATCCCATCTTGGCCGGGTGGGGTTTTGAACAATGTGTTTTGGCAGGCCCCTTTTTGAATCTATTTGACCTGTTTATTCATAAGTTTTAGAAGATCATGCTTTTACTTAAAATTCCCCTGTTTTAATAGTTAAAGTCGTCTCAGCACCCAACGATCCGTCGATGGGTAAAGGTTCGTACGTCGACGGCTGGGTGAACAACTTGTTCCATTCGAAGTCAGAAACTTTTATCTGTCGACGGCTAAAGGACTGCCTGTCGACGTCTCTGCTTATTTTCCCAGTTCGAATACTGGCCCAAGTTACCCGTCGACGTGCACACCCTTACCCGTCAACGGATGCACCAATGATCCGCTTTTACTCGAAGTCAGAAACTTTTACCTGTCGACGTACACTTTTCTAGACGTCGACGGGTGTATGAGTAATGTAGTTTCACCGAAGTCAGAAACTTCTCTCTGTCAACGATCAAGCTGGGAGACGTCGACGTCTAGGATTAATCGCACCCTGGGATTTCTAGCCGTGGACGTCCACCCCTCAACTCGTGGACGGATAGCTGGATTTTCGAAAAAAAAGCAGTAGTCATTGAACATCTTACCCGTCGACGGCTGAAGGCTTACACGTCGACGGACATACTTGTAATCTTCATTCATACTTTACCTTGTATACTCATTAGTCGCTTTTGAAATTCGCAAATAGGATTTTTATAGTCTTGTCTCACTCACTGAGCATTTAATTATGTGCTCACCCTCGTTTCTTCTAAACCCATTTTCAGGTTGAAAGATTGTAGATAGAAGGCAGAAAATTGACGAAAAGCAAACCCGACCGGAGCTGACATTTCTTTCAAGTATGTAAATAACCTTTTGTACGCTATCACTGAGGATCCACTAGCCTTGTTTTCTCTCAAACCTCCCTCTTGAATGTCTTGTAAATTTTATAACTATTAAAGTTGTTAGTATTTCAACAAATTACGAAATTTCTACTTTAATGTAAAGGACCAACCCTTAATGAAAATAAAGTTGTAATTCATATATTTATAAATTGTATTTTATGTTCAATGGTTCGAGTATCACAAGCCTTGCGTGTTCTAGGTTTTGGGCGAAGCGCGCCGCTCAAGATCTATAATACGCAGCGATTGTCACATTTTGACCCTTCTGGATCGGGGTGTGACACTAGCTATGTAATTGATATCAACATGATCTAACAAATTCACTTTAAAATATTGTCTTGGTACAGCAAATGGCTAATATGGAGTTTGTTGATAGCTATGAATGTCTTAGAGACTCTGGCATATTACTTTATTGCTTGATATAAAAAAAATTATCTGATAAATTTATTATCCTCCATTGTTCTTGATAAGCAAGATTTAGTTGTGATTCAGGTTTAGTTGATCACCTTCCTCTTTTTTCTAGGTAGTGTGGTTGTTTGATCACATACTTGATCCTTCTGTTGGAATACCATGGGGATAGTTGGTTTTTATTCTCCCTACCTCATAGTTTGCATTTTTGAAAATAGTAATCATGGTGTTTCTATTCACCCTGCCTCATAGTTTGCATTTTTGAAAATACTAATCATGGTCTAGCTATAATAATTGATTATAGCAAAATGCAAATGTAGTGGTCTCATGAGAACGAATTGGAGATGGTTTATGTTTGCCAGTTGAGCATGCTCTCTTGGTCCTTAATGTTTAGTCATTTGTTTCACGTACTTGTTGATCATGTTGACCAAATTATCTTTGAGAATGCTTTATCTACTCTTATTGTTACCGTTGCTTCACCATCTGCAGTTCGGTATATTGTTGATTCGTTTCTCTGCAATTGTAATTAGTTTGCCCAAATAAAACGGCCAACTTAAAGGTTTTGTATGTTTTAGCGAGGACATTTTTGGTTTCAGCTTGTCTTTCCAAGCCCATTAGTCATCCTGTACATTTGTTGCATCATTTTGATTATCATGGTAGTTAGACCTTGATGCCTTTAAATGGGATAACAACAAAAAGAATTTTTTACACCATCTTGGGCTGCATTGGTGAAGCGTTTTTTTGGGGTAGTTTTTCCCTTGTACAGTTTTTCCCGTATACTTAGTTTGTGCATCTTTTATTGCAATAGAGCATGGGTCAATCTTATTTCAGAACCTGATTCTTGAAGCAGTTCAGTTGCCTGTACAAGGGAGACAACTGCCTCAGGTGCAAAAAGATTAGGATTGAGAAATGTGTATTTTTCCAACATGACCTGGGCTTGATGGGTAGTCCTCATTCCTTTTTTCCTAATGATTTTGCACTATTTTTCCATGTTAAATTTACTGCTTGCTTGATCTGTATGCTTTGGCATCAAGAAACTGAGTTCCATCTGAATTCCATTGAAAAGAAGCTCATTGTTCCAACACGAGCTGGACTTAATCTGTATGCTTAATAGTTCGAACACTCGGTTTATTATGACTCGCCTGGTTATTAAAGCAACCGTTAAGTTAAACTAGAGCCAAATTCCTGCTTCAATAGGTAAGGCTCTGCCACAAAAAGGATATTAAATCGATACATCGAGGTATATTCAAATCAAACACTTGGTGAGTTTTTCATCTTTGGTATTGGCTTCTCATGTAGTAAAAAGACATAATGGTGGCATTCCTATTACACATCAAGGTATACTGGTGCAAAAAATTTCAGTGAATACATTCATGAAAGGAATTATTATTATGTAGTAAAAATGGTCACATTCCTACTATACATCAAAGTATAATGGTGCAAATTTCAATAAATTACTTTGGTATGTGGTGTTCTTATTGTGAAGTAAAAGGCAAATTGGTGCTGATATTAAACCGGTACATCGAGGTATATTCAAATCAAACACTTGGTGAGTTGTTTCATCTTTGGTATTGGCTTCTCATGTAGTAAAAATACACAATGGTGGCATTCCTATTACACATCAAGGTATACCGGTGCAAAAATTTTCAGTGAATACATTCGTGAAAGGAATTATTATTATGTAGTAAAAATGGTGGCATTCCTACTATACATTAAGGTATAATGGTGCAAATTTCAATAAATTACTTTGATACGTGGTGTTCTTATTGTGAAGTAAAAGGCAAATTGGTGCTGAATGTGTGTGTCCAAAAGAGAAATAGAATTTTTCTTATTCTACGAAGGCCTATAAAAAAGTTGGTTGACTTGATCCGCTTGTCTTTGAACTGTGTTACTGGCTATGAGTAGCTGTTTCCTTTAACTGTGCACCCGACAATTATGTGCACAAAACCACGATGAATGAAGTAACTTCAAAAAACGAGGTTTTTTGTTAAAAGGAGATATGTGATATTATGGCTCATGCCCCCTCTTCCCCATTTCAAGAATAGTTACAACTTCTCAGAGCAACTTTTAATACAGAACTTGAATTGCAAGTGTTAATATATTAGAAGAACTGAAGCATTCCTATTACATCAAGGTATAATGGTGCAAATTTCAATAAATTACTTTGGTACGTGGTGTTCTTATTGTGAAGTAAACGGCAAATTGGTGCTGAATGTGTCATGTGTGTTAAGTCCCAAAGAGAGAAAATTTTCTTATTCTACGAAGGTCTATAAAAAAGTTAGTTGACTTGATCCATTTGTCTTTGAACCGTATTGCTGGTTATGAGCAGCTGCTTCCTTTAACTGCACACCCTATAATTATGTGCACAAAACCACGATCAATAAAGTAACTCCAAAAAACTTGGAAGTTTTATGTTAAAAAGGAGATATGTGCCATTATGGCTCATGACCCCCCACCCCACTTTAAAAATAGTTATAACTTCTCAGAGCAACTTTCAATACAGAACTTGAATTGCAAATGGTAGTATCTTTTGAATGAAATTCTCGAATTAGATCGTGGGATATAACACATTTTGTTTGCAATAAAAGGCATTCCTATTATACATCAAGTAATAATGGTGCATACAGCATAGAGAGTTTCTTTGAAATTTCAAAATTTCAACTGCCATTTGCAATTCAAGTTTTGTATTGAAAGTTGCTTTGAGAAATTATAACTATTCACTGGACACTGACAAAGTGTCAACTATGTCTTCTTCGGGTTTTGTTCTATTATTTTTCCTTGAATATATCTTTTCGCATCAATCTTGATCACCATCTCACTTATTATCTCAATCTTATTTCAACATGCTCTGTTGATTATTATTGTATCAGTTTTGAGAGGATAAATTGATGCCGAACTCCAAAGTTGCTTTCTCTTGTTTTTGAGAGGACAAATTGGTGCTGAATATGTATAAGTCCCGAAGAGAAGTTGAATTTTTCTTATTCTGCAAAGGTCTATGTTAAGTTGGTTGACTTGATCTATTTGTCTTTGAATTGTATTGCTGATTGTGAGTAGTTGTTCCCTTTAATGGTTCACCCAACAATTATGTGCACAGTACCACAATGAATAAAGTAATTTTAGATCTTGAAGTTTTATGTTAAAAGGAGATGGTGTTATAATGCTTATGCTCCCTTCCCCACTCCATTTCTTCTAATGTACTACCATTTCCAGCTCAAGTTCTGTATTAAAAGTTGCTGTGAAAAATTATAAGTGCTCGCTGGTGGACACCCACAAAATGGCAACTATGTCTTCTTTTGGTTTTGTTGGTGGACACCCACAAAGTGGCAACTATGTCTTCTTTTGGTTTTGTTTTATTATTTTCCACTGAACATGTCTTCTTGCATCGATCTTGATCACCATTCCACTTTTTATCTCGATCTAATTTCAGCATGCTCTGTTGATTATTATTGTATCAGTTTTGAGAAAACAGATTGATGCCAAACTTATAGATAAAGTTGCTTTCTCTTGTTTATTGAATTCCTAGTTGCCTGCACTTGTTTTTCTACGCAAACACATTTCTTCATCTAATATTCGAAATGAGGTTCTCGAATTTGATCCTGGGGTAAAACACATTTGGTTTGGAGTAGTAGTAAAAGGCATTCCTATTATACATCAATGTACAATGGTGCAAAGAGAGTTTCTTTGAAATTTTAAAATTTTATGGGAATGATTTAATTCCAAATCCATATTTGCATTCCTATTATAGATAAAGCTATAATGGTGTAAATAGACACACTTTGGTGCTATAGTGCATGACCATTCCTATTACATGGTTAATGGTGTAATGGTGCAGACGATTAAATATTTAAAACTCTGTCATGGCATTCCTATTTTGAGTCACAATGGTGCTAGTGAAAACCCCATATTTGAGAAAATATGTACATATGAAATAAAAATTAGAATTTACTGATTCTACTTAGGTTTATAGAAAGTAGATTCTTGTGATAAAAGTGAATGTGACATGAATGTTGATGCTGTATAAGTTTGAATTCAAATCAAACACTTTGGGATTGGTGTATGTATGCTTATTATACAAAAGTAGGTATAATGATACAAAGTAAATCGTATTTAGAAAGTTGACATGGCTTTCCTATTGTGTGCTAAAGACACAATGGTGTTTATGAGAAGAAATACCTGGCTGCTAACCATATGGTAAGGTACACTTGTGTCAGTTTTGGGGGAAAAAAGGGAAATGCATAAAACAAATACGTAAAGGTATATTCAGATTAAACACTTGGTGAAAAGGTATATTCAGATTAAACACTTGGTGAATGGTTTCATCCTTGGTATTCATATTGTGATGTGAAAAGCAAATAGGTGTTGAATTTGTGTAAAGTCCCAAAGATAAGTAGAATTTTTCTTATTCTATAAAGGCCTATGAAATGTTGGTTGACTTTATCTATTTGTCTTTAAACTGTATTTTTGGTTATGAGTAGTTGTTCCCTTTTAATTGTACACCCTACAATTATGTGCACAATAGCGCAGTGAATAAAGTAACTTCAGAGAACTTGAAGTTTTAAGTTGAAAGGAGATGGATGCTATTATGGCTCATGAGTCATAACCCCTTCCCTACTCCTTTTCTTCTAACGGATTGGCATTTGCAATTTAAGTTCTGTATTACAAGCTGCTGTGAAAAGTTAACTGTTTGACTGGACACCCACAAAATGGCAATTATGTCTTCTTCTGATTTTTGTTTCATTATTTTCCCATAAGCATATCTTCTTGGATCGATGTTGATCATCATCCAACTTTATTATGTCAATCTAAATTTAACATGCTCTATTGACTATTATTGTATTAGTTTTGGGAGAACAAATGGATGTCGAACTTAAATGAAGTAGCTTTCTCTTGTTTATAGAATTCCTGGCTGCCTGTATTTACTTGCTTTTCTGAAGTTTACTCTCTGTTGTTAGTAGTTAAAAAATCAAACATAACAGAAAGGAGATCTCCTCATTTCGTGATTTGACAAACAACATGCTTAACTTATCCAACCATTTCTCTGTTAAATTCCATTTTTTCCCCTACATAGGTTCCTCTCATTTCAAATCCATCCCTAGTAAGGGGAAGTGAAAAAGAATGAAGAGTCTATTGAGAGTAGCATAACTAGCGTTGGTAAATCAGCAAGTTCATTTTAGGTTCGGGCCTTCCAACTTCTTTCACTCCGAATATTATAGTTTGAACGAATCCAAAACTGCCCAGAGGCTTGATTGGTCAGCTCAATCAGTTTCTGGGTCGTTCGTGTACACTTCAAATAGGCTTAGACTAATTCACAAGTCCCTTAATGGACTCTGGTTGGCTTCACCTGAAATTTTGAAACTGGCCCAAATTGGGAACAACATAGGCCTTGTGAGATCATCAAGCAAGAAATATGTTAAAGAGGACACTTCACCCCTCTCAAACAAATTCTATAAGCAACGTAAACCGGCTATATTATAAGTATTATGGGATGAGAACTTTCAGAACTGGAAAGAGCCCAACTAGGGTAATGGAGTGGTAAGGTCTATTCCTTGCACACTGCCAAATTCCAATTCAGATGAAACAAAAACCTCAATCCCTGCACAATATTCTCTTATATATTTTGGTTGCTGTATTTTTCTCTTTCACTATCACAATCAAATCAATTTTGTTCGTTCATTTCTAGTAGAAATTTTATTCTTGATGGCGTCAATGGAAAAGGTTTCACTATTTCGTTAAAGAAAAATGGGTCTTTTCTCTTAAAATTTTGTAGGAAAATCAAACAAAATGGCGCAACTTGTCGAGTAATTAAGCTTAGGTTTGTTGGGCTTTGACGGTTTGCATTTAAAGAACTCAAAATAAAAGAATTCAACATAGGCGATAAGATTAAGGCCTCAAAAAGCTGCACCAAACCAAACACAGCCCTATCCGCTATCTGCCCTTTTGAATTGAAGTTTTCTTCCACCCACCAAATCAAAGTCTAACCATCTAGAAGACTAGAACTCCAGAATCAGTCATATTAGTGAAAATTTTTTAGCACATGTTCGTTGTTTACGTAATACTTTATATAAACAGAAATTAATTTACTAATCAAATGTCAAGAAAACCAGCAATTTAGTGGTCGTCACATCTTTTTGCTTAATAATTACAGCAGAGATTAATTAATTAATTAATTAATAGTACTACATGTTCACACTTTGTTAGTTGAAACTTAAAACAGACAATGCCCTAACAGAGATGGAATTAAATGATGGTAAAAAATTTAGGTTATATTTGGTATGAGAAAATATTTTTTGTTTTTATTCTCTAAAAAATATAAAAAAAATTATCACCTAAGATATATATTGTGAAAGGAAATATTTATATATTTTAAAAAATGAAAATGAATATAGAAATGAGATTAAAAATTATTTTCAATTTTATATCCATTTTTATTTTTATTTTCTAAAATATGCATATATTTTTATAAATTATAGATATTTTAGATTGTAATTTTTTTATATTTTTAAAAAATATAAATAAAAAATATTTTCATATATCAAACATAACCTTAACCTTTCTCATTATCCAAATGGTTTCCTAATCTTAAAGTTAAAATCATAGGAAAATGCCGCCATCCCACGACACCTACAGCCAATGGGTAGTCTTCAACATTTGAAATTTCAATTTTGAGAAGTTAATTAACTTTAATGGAAGTCATGTGCAAAATATGAAGACAGGAGCTTGTCAGAAATTTTTTGTTATCTTTGTAAAGTCGGTTGCATCGCTTTCTTCCTCAATGGTATGGCTACAGGTAACTAATACGAAGGCTGCACATCACCTAAACTATAGCTTTCCATGTATTCATATTCATGGCAGAGTCTTCAAATCTGGGATCTCTCTGTAATTTTCCAAGATAGTGTAAAATTTTCCTAAAGTTGCCCAAAGAAGTTTGCGAGATTTACAGATTTTACTTTTCCACCTTCCTAGTTTTCTGGTTTTCTTTTACCAAGCAAGGACGCAAAGATTTGGTAATCCATGACGGGATTTCCAGTTCCAGGGTGAAATCTGTGACTCTTTTGACCCCCAGAAACTGATGTTAAAATACTTGGACGTAAAGCTACAAATGATGGCATTCATGATGTAAAGAAAGAAGAGGAAATTGAAAAATTTTCTGTCAAAATTTATTTATGTATTCAATTATACGTCCATGTCTACTTGTGCTTCACGGAAAATTCAACATTGGTGGGTCACCATGAAACTCTGATCAGCAATTCTCTTACCAAAAATACAGAATAAGAATAAATAAACCGACCTCTCCTTTCCCCATGTGATAGAAGAAGAATCAAATAGACAAGGCCATATTCCATGACTTAGGGGTGTAATAGAAAAATCATACATGAAATTCTCTTGGTATTAAAAGGCGGCTACTTGGTCAAAAAACTCTACCTTCTCTTTACCAGCTGTCTCTCTGTGCTCTTTCCCACTTCCTGTCTCTCCCTCTCTCTCTCTCTCTCTCTCTCCCTCTCTCCCGCTTCCTTCCTCTCCTTCCTCTGTTTTTTATATGTAAGCGTTACCGAACTTTTGGCTTGTCACTCTGCTCCATAACCGAATTGGGTTAATAAAGGAAGCTAGCTAGCTGACTAGATTTTTGCAAGGAACAGAAAATGGAAGTGGTGATACCAGCTGCGTCGATTATGGATTTTGATTTCAACAGCGCTAGATCATCTCCACGTTCAAGTGCTCCTTCTACGCCTAGACGATTTGGTGATTGTTTCTTCAGTGCACCGACAAGTCCCACTCGGATGTCTGAGTTTTATCGTGAATTTGAGAGATTCTCCATGGTGAACGATAGGCAAAGCAGCATAGGACACAGTTCTTTGGCGATTCCTTTTGATTGGGAAGAAAAGCCTGGTACTCCAAAGTCACCAAAATCGGCAACAAGGGACGTTCACGAGGAAGATGATGATGATTTCGCTTTTGATTTTAGTGCGGACTCGGAGAAGGAGTCTGTGCCTGCTGAGGAACTCTTTGATGGAGGGAAAATTAAGCCTTTGAAGCCTCCACCACGGTTACGGATTGATGAGTACAACCAGAGAAGCCCACTTTTATCATCGCCAAGGTCGCCAAGATCACCATTATCCCAGGGCAAAAAGATTATCCGGGAAGCTTTTTCACCTAGAAAGAAAAAGGACAAAGACCCTTTTGCAGCCGCCATTGAAAGTACTCGGAATACTACTAATAGAGAACATGGGAGAGGCAGAGAAAGAGTTCAAGATATCGCTTCGAAGAATTCGAACCGTAGAACGACAAGATCGCTTTCTCCTTACAGAGTCTCAGAGTATCCATGGGAAGAAGAAGAAGAGAAACAACATGAGCAACATGAAACCACCAAGCAATCATCTTTCAACTCAAAGCCTGCGCTTCCATCAACTTCCTCGAAGGGTTCTTCCAAAAAATGGAGATTAAGAGATTTCCTGTTGTTTAGAAGCGCATCAGAGGGACGTGCAAAGGATAAAGACCCATTGAGGAAGTACTCGTTTGCTTTCTTCAAGAAACCCGAAGAAACCAAGAATTCAAGCTTCCGATCGACCGACGGTTCTGGTTCAGGTGGCGGTTCAAGAAGAAAAGTATCGGCTCATGAGCTACATTACACAACGAACAAAGCAGTTTCCGAGAATATGAAGAAGAAAACTTTCTTGCCATATAAACAAGGTATTTTGGGAAGACTAGCGTTCAATCCTGCTGTCCATGCTCTTTCCAATGGATTTGGAACACTTACACGTTCATAAACAGATCATCATGTCTATTTTGTTTTAATAAGTGATTTCATTTGTTTGTTTGTAAAGATCATCTATTGGATTAATGTTCCCGTAAAAAGTGTAGAATTTTCATACGAGGAACCATAATCATGACTTGTCTGAAATCAACGAAATTTTTGTTTTTGCATGCTAATCATAGAGCCTTTCTTTAATTTTCCACGAGCATGTAATTATTCCATCATTCTAATTTTCTCTTTTTCTTTTCTTAATGAAATACTAGTGGTACTTACGATTTTGCCTTTCTCAAAAAAAAAAAGAAAAAGGAAAAAAGAGACAAACGGCAAAACAACACAAAACAAAATAAAAATGCCACCAAGGCAGGGTGGCAGGCCGCTCTCTGCCCATTAATGGAACAATAGTAAGGGAAAGGAAAAGCAATAATGATCAAATATTGCTTAGTCAAAGTAAGAAAATGATTGACAAGGGATTATTTAGGGGATCCATATATATATATATATATAAATATATGATTTAGGACACGGTTAAATCATAAATCATTTTATATAGTATGATTAAGCCCAAATTGTTATAATAAAAACCCTATCTTCATACATTAATACTTGTGGGTTCGAGTCTTACCGAATGAAAAAAACATATTTGAGAATTTTTTGTATTTGAGATCCTATGCAAACTTAGATAAAGATGAATCATAGATCATTAAAACGGACACGAATACCTGTAACTACACCCAAAATCTTATCCTGTACTTTATGAATTAAGATTTTCTTGAATCAACATCTTCAATATAAAATGATAAATCCAATCAAACCCAAGTGGCCCTTTTTGTTTATTGAATCATCTTTTGGCCAGAGACATGACAGTGTGACACATCAGTTCATAAAACTATAACAATTTTGTTAAGTGTGAAATCCTATGTAACCCACAACAAACACACACACAACCGATGTGAGATTTGAAGGCAACCTACTATTGGGGTCGCCCTCGGATACATGTAGAACACACCATACACCCACAATGCACATCTTATAGCTTTGTTATTTTGGCCAAAGACAGGATACATCACTTAACAAAACCATGGTAATTTTGTTAAACGTTGTTTATTGAATCATCTAAGAAACTCCATATGTAAAGAGTTTATTAAAAATTATTAATTTTTGTAATGGTTTGCAATTTTAGGAAATTTTACCTAAAAAGCATAGATGGACAGTTGCATTCTTAATTATAAATGATTAATCTAATCCATTTTAAGTTATGGATTTTCCTAAATACAGGAAAATATCAGGGCTTAAGAAACCCAAAGAGGAAGTGTCCTTCCAAATACTATATTTATTTATCTCTTGTTAGAACATGGAGGAATGAGAAGCTTAATCGGGCATGATCTGTCCCAAGAAAGAACCATGTCGTCCTATCAATTTGCTAATAAAAAAGCAGTCTTCAAGAAATATAGAATACAATCTAAATTGAGAAATCGTGTCCTCTAGTCTATTGCTATTTAACTTAAAAAAGAGTAATTCTAAAACACATAATTTGAATTGAAATAATATTTAATTTCCTAATTGTTCCTTGACTTCAAATATATTTTATTTATACCAATAAAATACCTGGTAACCTCATTACCCTGACGATTTCATCCATTTCTTTGTTTTTTTTTTCTGGTTTTATTGACCGGTAAAGATAGAGGATTACAGAAGAAAACGAGATACTATTAGATTGAGATGGAGATAAATAAATTTGGTTTTGCCATTAAAATACAATTTCGTCGGCTTTAAACGTATTTGTCAACTTCTAGAACTGGGAACTGGTAAGGCATTATCTGCAAGAAACCGATGTACCAATAAAAATATAGTAAATGTTAAATGCCGTAGTGCTAGTCCACTAATTCTGAATTCTGATATATCGGGAAAAAAAAAAAGTCTCCTAGCGCATGCCTAAACCTAATGAGAGTTTACCTTCCTCAAATAAAAGAGATCAAAGGTTGGCTGGGGGCAGAAGACTGGATTATTATTATTATTATTATTTCTTTTTGTGGTGGGAAGAAGACTAGATTTTGAGAAGAAACGAAACAAACATAATTGAATGGACGTAAAATTGGCCATGAGTTCCTCGCCTCGCCTGACAGTACACAAGGTGGCGAAGGTACAATCGATCTATTCCCTGGATAAAACATGCTATGGACAATGTACCATCCATGTGTAGTCAGAACTCAGAACCAAGAAGTGGGTCCGAAAGATGCTGATGCTTGCAATACGAAAGCATTCGGCAAGCTCCATTCCAATCAGGCTGTGATTGTCGGTGGGGATTAATGAGACAGAGGAGGCTGGGATGCAGTGGCTGGCTGGAACGAGCGCAGCTCATTTAGATCGTACATCAAAAGGGGCCAGCATTTATTTATTATAGCTTTGACTTTAGAGGAGTTGCTACATCCGTATGCAGACAGCGTGTGAAGCCTCGAATCCACGGGGTGATCGGGTGGGGAGCAGATCAATCTGTCATCCTATCAACGAGTGCCAGACTGCAGACTGAAATATATCTGAATGAACGTATACAGAAATCACCAAGGTTGATACACAAAAGAAAATTCTCAGTGGAGTGGACGCACTGAAAACTAGTACACCTCATTGGGTAGTAGAAAATGTATCTTATACGTTTACATAGATCATAAGGTATTTTACAGACTCTCGGTGTTGCATGCTTTGGTAACAAGCGCAGCTCCGAAAGTATCCTGAAATATAAAAAAACCATCATGTCACCAAAAATTCATGCCCTTGAAATTTTATAACCGAAACGTTCTGTGAGTGTTCAGTCGAAGTTGTCTATCTTGATTGGTGTAATCGGATCTGCAACATCGAAGTGTCCAACCAACCGGGCGAAAAACACCATTTCTTGTTCTAACGTGAATTTGATGTTCTCAGCCTGTTCAGGTTAGAGAGTATCAGAAGATTCAGAACAACACTTCACTCTGACAAATATTCGACATAAGGCATATGCAGGGTAGTATATGCCATATACCTTGCGGAAACCATGCTGTTCCCCTTCATACTCCACGAGAGCAACAGGCAAACCCTTTTCCTTCAATGCTGTGTAGATTTTACGAGCTTGATCGGGGGGTACAACCTGTGACATGTAAACAATGACGATTATTCAAACTTCAATCAAGGGGTGACCAGAACAATCAAACATGATGTATCAAAATTTATAGAAACAAAGTTGCAATAGCTAAATCACACTTAAATGTGCATAATTAAATAATCATATAAACCCTTAGATATTCGAGCAATGAAATGCATTCATAAATTGCATAAGAATAGTCTCACACAAATTTTCAAGCAAGGAAGGTGAAAAATGTTACAAGCAAGTTTATTTGATCTCAGCTATTACTTGGTACCACTTGGATTTTAAAATTGAATTCTTCTGTTTTGCCAAAGAGAAAGAAGTAACAAGAAGAGAAAGCCTCTCATGTGGCCTTATGGCACAAATCAGCAAGTTTTCAGAAATATCATTGAACTAATGATTAACCCCTTGATTTTCATTTTGCGGACCAACAAATAAGTCTTGAAGAAGAAAATGTATATACCTTATCTTCCAATCCCTGGAAGAGAATGATGGGGCAAGAGAATTTATGAACAAAATTGATAGGTGACCTCTCAAAATAATCCTTCTCACTTCCTGCAATCAGTCAGAGAGAAACACTAACTGATAAATGACCACAATTTAGAAACAAACTTGGCAATAATTTTTGTTTTCTAATTACCAACAAGGTTATCAAGATAACGGGATTCAAATTTGTGTGTCTCTGCCCTCAACAAGCTTAAGTCAGCTACCTGTTCACAGAGAAACACGCCATATAATAATTGTCAGTATTTATTTCGTGTCAATGAGATTTCAAGGAAACATATACAGCATCAATATATTGCAAAGATATGGAAAAAGGAGCGTTGTACTGATACTCCTAATTATAAAAGGACAATGAGTCAAGATCCAGTGACATGCCTTAGTGATAATGACAATCTAAAAAATCAAATGTTTCTTAGAACACCATTTCTCGTGCCATAATCAGATTGAAATTAACTATGAAATCTAGTACTTACACCATAGAGGGAAGCGCCAGCCTTGAATGTATCTTTAAAGGCAAGAGCGGCTAAGGTTGTGTACCCCCCAGCAGAGCCTCCTGTTATGCAAAGTCGCTGCTCATCTGCCTTCCCATTCTCCACCTTGGGAACAGAAACATGAATTATCACGACTCAGCAGTTTTATAACATATATCTCCATCTATTACAATGTGTAATCAATTAAAATTAAGACTAACAAATTACCAAAAATCTAGCACAGCTACAACAGTCATTAACGTCAACAATTCCCCATTGCCCCAAAAGTCGCTCACGATATTCTCTTCCATAACCTACAAATTATGCCATATAGGTCAATTTAAGCGTCACCTCATATCAGATATAAACAGAAATGAATTTGCTCAAGATGTCGGAATGGTGCAGTAAATTTTCATCTGTGTATGCATATTTTGCCAAAGGCAGGGAGAACAAACCAGTGCTTCCACCATAATTAACATCCACAAATGCCCAGCCTCGACTAGTCCAGTACTGGATGCTAAGGTTCAAAATTCCACGAGTTTCACTTGTAGGCCCTCCTGCCATATCACACAGAATATGTCATAATTCATATTGAGAAACAATTTGCTAAGGAACCAGAGACAACACATATCAAGCAAGAGGCCTATATTGGACAAGTTTGAAAGAAGGCAAGACAATCCATAAAAGCAAGCAATCAAAAGTCAAAACATTCTACAATAACTCTCTAGATAAGGAAATATCATACCATGACTTTTCAACAGCAATGGAGGCTTTTCTTCCTGGCTAGCTTGATAGAGGGGATTAGATGGTGGATAATAGTATGCATAGGCATTTTGGCCAGGAACCTCCGTTGGAAATTCAATTAATTCTGGCTGACTGTAGTATGACTCATACTTTAAACAATCGGGTGAAGATGACCAAACAATCTTAAAATCAACTATGTTGGCTTTATTCTCATCTAGAGTCACCTTCAAAGACAACGAAAAGACAGAGTTTATGGCTGTCATCAAAGGTGTTCACAATTTTACTGAAATAAAGAGAATAGGACAGCTTTACCTTAGCCACTGATGAAGGATGAACTGCAGAGGCTCCCTCAATATACAGACAACTGTTCCATGAAGTCTGCAAAAGCAACGACATACATCCCAACAAAAAATCATTGCAATTTCCTACACACAAATCCTGTTAATGGTAATATTTAGGAAAGGACTAGGAATTTGAGAGTACAATATTGTCTATATCTGTGAAAGGAACATCAAGCAGAGAAATTGAACCCTGAACGTCATCCAGGACTCCAAGATATGACCTCCCACTCTGCCTGCACCCAGAAATCCAGATTGTTGATTAACAATAACCCTGATGATTGGTCATTTGAAAAACAAAACTTATGCATATATTGAAGTATGTTGGCCAGTAATTTTCTCAGAATTACCTATAGCTGCAAGCAATCAAAGTCTTTTCCGTCTCGCTCTTGATAAACTCATAGGAATTCATTCCAAAAACCCATAATGGTCTTGCAAACTCAGCATTCAAGGAATAAAGTGGAAGAACCTCATTCTTAGATTCCACCTGTTTCCCAAGATTAAAAGAGGATGATTTCTGGTGAACACTCTAAATGATGTCTGATCAGAAAAGTGCACAAAGTAATACACTGCAGAAAACCACTGACAGTGACACACCGCCTTGAAGGCAGAAAAGCAAGAAAGGGAAAAACAAAAAAAAAAAGGAATTACCAAGTATAAAGCAATTAGAATGAGACTGATGTGTATGGTAGTAATCTACTAGCTATAACTATAACAGGCAACAAAAGAAAAAAACAAGGTTGGGGAGCTGTTAATCTATGGAAAACGATTGGCTATTTAAGGACTAAGTAGGCAATCAATATCTTGGTGTTATTAATCTTTAAATAAAAAAAATCATGTCAAAGATTGGGCTGATACTGCAGGCAAGACAATGCAATTTCAATATTATCAAGAGGCAACTCACCCACTTATGAAGATTCCAAAATCCATTTTTCCTATCTGTAATGAAAAAAAGTTCTCCTGCACAAATTCAAAGATAGTAAAATATCAGGATGGCCAAATTGTTAAACAATTAATACATGAATCACCCCTTTCCTGTAAGATCAAGATAAACATTAAAAGAGAAGCAAACAAGAAGTTCATTGGCCCAAACTAGGCACAAAAAACATTCCAGATGTCAAAGGACTCATTAATTTATTCGTGCACACTATAAATTTCAGTGTTTACCATATTTAAGGTTGTTCACAAATGAAGCAAATCATTATGGAATACCTGTAGGGGACCACTTCGGTTCGGTGGGAGACTCCACAATTTTAGGATCGCAACCAGCTACACAGACACGTTTGTACACATCTCTGCATCACAAACCAATCACTAAATATCAATAATATTGAAAATACTATAATAGAATAGCATCTATCAACAATTTCAGCTAAATCATGAATTCTGTCGTTTCTGAAGAAGTGAGGATAACAAGATTCAATTCGAAGAAGAAAATGAAATGGCACACAGAAAAACGGTTAGATAAATGAAAAGAATGATGAAGAAGAGCTATGCAACCCCTACAAAACTTTGGCTCACCCATTCTCAGAAATATAGCCAACCCAGATCTCTGATTTATCCCATGGCATGTTAGGGTGGCTCCATTGAATCCAGGCTATCCTTTCACCCTTGGGGTCCAAACGGGGGAAAGCATAGAAATCATTGCCACTCACTAATACTTTTGGCTCTGAATATTGACAAATGCAACAAAAGTCATTCCCTCATAAAAATGTGAAATAACACAAAAAACCATATCATAATATAGATAATTCACAATCACTATCACGTTTAGTTCTACAGCATACCTTGGATATTCCCGTCAAGTGATACAGCAGCAATTGTTGTGATTGCATTTATACTACTTTCACGACGATCTATCAAGAAGCTAAAGATTGAATCAATAGAAAAGAACAATCTGGCAACCCCATTAACACTAGAGATAACCAACACATCAAAAAGGTCTAACCTTCCATCACAGTGATATAACGGTCAAATCTTGGGTCAAAAACTCCATCAGCGTATGAAACAACAGGTCCTCCATAATCCGGAGTAATTGGTACAGGAGAAGAATCTGCTTTGCACCCAGAAAAATAAATTAATTCCAATCTGAAAAGTCAAAACCTTAGTCTAGATTAAAACAGGTACAGACAGTGAGAATTTGAACCTTTGGCGCTAATTGATTGCCTGTACAATCTCTGATCTTTATAATTGGAGAAAATAACAGTATCCCCAGAAATCCTAAACGCTCCTCCTCCATACTCTTGAGCCACTGTCCGTACAGCAAACTCCTTTGGAGTAATATCAATCGCTTCGTTTCCAGGCTTCTCTGCCTCTTTCACGATAACCGCTCGTCTATAAAAGGAAACAAAAAGAAAATGAACAAGTTTATGCAAAATAGCGCCAAAGTACACTTGGGCGTTTAACAGGGTTTAAGCCTTTTAAGTTACCCTGCTTCAGAAGGGCGTGACTCAAGCCAAAAGAGATTGCCTTGGGAGTCAACAGCGGTGCCTCCGAGCCGCTTGGATGCGCCTGAAACGAAATCGGCTGTAATGGGGGATTTCCAGGAGCCATACGATGCTGTTGTTTTGTTGTGTTGAGATAAGGGTGCTTGAGCTTGTGAAGAAGCCATTATTTTGTAGCTCAGGGGTTGACTCTTCTTCTTAGTAGCGATAGTGAATATGATTCTTCTTTTATTGAAATGGTTGAAAATGGGAGCTGAAGAGAATGGTAAAGAAGTGTAAGTAGAGAACCGACTGAGCATCGAAAGAGCCATTGCCTCTTTAATCTCTAAGGAATCATATGTAGGCAGGTGTATTCAGGCGGATAGAGTTTGAATCACCCTGGAATAATCCTAACCGTTCGTTTTCTAAGTCAATGGCCTGCTGGTCTCTTGGATCTCCAATGCTGGACCCAAATTCCAGATTTTATGGGTCAGACTCGTACGTAAGCTTGTCTGAACACCAGACAAATCGAGCTTCTCTGTTTTTTTGTTCCTTTCACAGGCCTTCTCGTTCATCAGGTCAAACGACTGATTTTGTGTGCAAAACTTTACGTGGATCATTGAATTGTTTGGGCTTTGGTCAAAATATCCGAATGGGCCTTGCTAGTTGTTAACTTCAATGGAGTTCAGCAGAAAAGTGATCATTCTTCCATACAAGTCCTTCGGATGTAATCCAAAGAAACTTTTTTAAGAAGGAAAGAGGCAAAGCTAATGTAGGATGCTCGATTTAGCTAAAGCACACCTTAGTTTGCTAAAAACCTAGAACACTTGAAGATAATTCAACTGTAACTGAGTTGAAATCTAGTGAAGGAACAGTTTTTGCTGGCCATAATTTGCACATGGAGTTCCTGAAAATGGAAACTGACTCTAATTTGTGGCAGTCTTTTATCACTTTTTGCAAGCCTATGGTGAATCAAGCTCAACTGCTGGAGATTTATTTCATCTGTTAGAATTCTTGATCCTTGTACCAGCAACGCTACTCTGCCCTTGCCAAATCCGGATATCGGGAATTAGAAGAGGCAATTGCATACCATGAAGCCCAGCCCCAGATCAGATATCAGATTAGTGATTGAATGAATGCAGCTATCTCTTGGATTTGTAACTCGTAATATTAAAGATAGTCAACAATTGCTGCTTCTTGACATCACATGTTGCTATCCAATATAGAGTAAACAAGTTGGAAAATGAGGGGGAAAAGGGGAAAGAGGCATTAAACTTGCTATAGCCATTACCCGCTTGCTGTCTGCTGATATCCTTGCAACTCCACATGCTGATGTCTCTATGAATGGAAGTAACCATAGAAAAGAAAATGAGGTTTTTGATCCATTATTGTCTGACACCAGATCACATTCGAGGGCCCAAAACTACCTAATTAGCTCTGGCCCGATGTTTCCCTTAACCGACTCCACTGCCACAAATCCAACCTTACTCTTTGCCCCAAACTAACAACGACCCAGGGGTACATAGCTGGCTGGAAATATGGGAATTTTTTTCTTTCCAAAGGAAATTTACAAATCTTGCTAGAAAATGTATACAAGAGAAGGATCAACTCTCGGCTCTCATTGTCTAATTCAATAATGATTTGATTTTTGTTATTGGCAGGCATGGCCACGATGGTGTTACATTTTAAGGATAATTTCTGAACAAGAAAGTTTCCTTAGTGAGATACAACTGGGTCTGGGGTGCCCTGTCTACATACTATACTAGTAGTTAGGATGGCCATTTCTTCTCTCAATTCTCAATAACCATTAATAAGAAGTTAGCTCAATTGGTAAGTTTTTATGATTTTCATATAAGTGATTTTAGATTCATTCTCGTTGTTGACCTTAATTTCAGATGTACAAAAAGTATGTCCTAATTTCGAGAATGAACAACCTATCTATATTGGATCTCGTAAACCAATAAAGAAATTCTCTAAGATTATCAGGCTTTTTGATCTTGTAGGTCTTAATCTCCAAAATTTTCAATATTAATAACTGAAAACGTAGTAAGAGAAACTTGGAGTCCAGGCAGTAATTTCACAATCAAATCCTCTTATTATAGGCTTTTTATCTAAAGAAAGGAGAGGACAAGTTCTACTACCTACCAGTGCAGAGGTTCAGTGGATATAAAATATGCTAGAGCTGGGACATATCCTGCTCTTTTCCCATTCTGCAAATTGCAACATAAAATATTCCTTCAATTAAATGGTCAACAAGAGGAAAAAAATAAAGAAGAGAAAAAGAAAAAGGGCAATTAAATGACGTGTTTTATTTTGTTGTTTATTTTTTGGATTTGCTTCTCCATGTTACTTTGAGGAGAACTGGATGTGGTTTTCTTTTATTCTTAATGATATAGCTCTTTTGATTGCCTTTCAAAAAAAAAAACTAGATTGAGATCATCTGGTTCTGAATTGAGTAGGCTGGTTGCATAAGAACTTCTAAAGCCTGCAAAAATTTAAGCACCTTTAAAAAGAATATAGTAGTAGAATTCTTCGTGACATATACTCCCCTTTTGGTCACTATAAAAGTTTTCACTGTGATTTGCCCATGCTGCTGGTTTGGTTTCAACTATCAATCTATCATCATGATCAAAGAAATTATTCAGGTGCCCCATTTTTCCATTTTGAAAAGTTCTCTGTCTGTTGCCAAGTGCCAACATATTTGGTTTTGGATGGCGACCCCTAGTTAGGCGTTTTCCCTAACCTAAGCTTAAACATGATTAAGCAATCATCAACAATAATTATATCGAACCCATCAGAAAGCTACTAACGTTAATAATTTAATAGTCAGTTTGGACGTAATATTACATCGTAGGTTCAAAAGCCAACCCTAATTTATTGATGAAACGATGAAGTTTTGACTTCAGTAATCAAGTTTAATTTTCAAACTGAGCATGGTAGGATCATGGAGCAGTAATCAATTAACAGTAGCAAGAGTTCAATATATTTCTTAAATGAGAAAGTAATGCTGTAACTGCAGAATAAACAAAACCAGCCACAAGAGGTGCAGAGCCAAAGTGATATGGGACGGGGAAGTCCCATCACAGGCACAATAATTAGAAGGCAGGGACAAAGCGTTTAGATTGTAGAATCATTTTAGATTACTTTAATAATAAACTTGAAATAATCTCCTCTGCTCCGGATAATATAGTAATAATTAATTAATCAAAGTCAGTTGACTGATAGTGATCAATCTCAAAAGCTGGATGGTAGTAGAAAAATGGAATGACATTTGGGATTGGGAAAAAGTAAGTGCCAGTAAGCAAGTATTCATCATCTCCAAATGATATATATACCAAAAGATTTTCAAGCCGAAAACATCAAATCTGTCATTTCAGCTGGCATTGTATGGGTAATTTTTATCTTCAAAAACAGAGTCATTTTGTGTTGCAAGTCGATTGGACCCAGCCTTCATGCTTCTTCGCTTGCGTTTTTGTTTCCAGTCCAAATCCATCTCAAATTTCCATTAGCAAACTCTAATGGAGCCCAGGCTGTTTAACCTGTTTAACGCTCACACGCGAAGTTAATAAAATGAATGTAACCCTCTGTCTGATCAGCCTCGGGGGACCAACCAGCGAAAGTGACCAACAGCAAAATTTAAAACATATCATCTTGAGGGAATTTCTCGTGAAGTGTTGTTATCAAGTTAAATACAAGCAATTTATTTTTTAGCGGTCCATGATTAGCTATCACAAAATTACGGAGAGAACAGAGAAGTATGTACATAATAAAACTAGATTATTGTGTTCATGTGTTGTGTAACGTAACAGTCTAACAGAAGATGGCTAAGACAAGATGATTTAATTTCAGATATTCATGGTACTGTAATGATGCCGACGGTACTTTTCTTCCTTTTTTTAATTACAAAAAATAGTCAATTTCAGATGAACCCCTCACAGAAAATGACCTGTCTTGTTTTCACACGGCTGCTAAATGTTAGTAGGAACTCTAGAATTACTCCGCAACCATCCAAAGGGTGAGTTTGCTTACAATTGAAATGATGAGAAATGCTTTATTTGTAAGACAGGGTGCACTTTAATACCCAAAACCAGGAGCATTAACATGGAATGATCAAAATTTCTTTTTTTTTTTTAATACCGCACATGATCAAAATTTCAATTTGTGCGGCTCGCTGAAATGCCACTATCAAATGAGACCATGGTCTCTGACACACACAAACTATGAAAAGGATAAGTAACTCAGAGCCAGAGAAAAGAGTCAGTCACAAGCAAAAGGCAAAGTTTTCTCTTAAATTCCATGGATGAACAGTATAAAATTTTGAGGGAAGATGAGCTGCACCTCAATAATTAGTGAGAAGTTTGTGTTGTGATGGGGTTTTTATAAAAGCATAAAGGAGGTGATGTTGATGCGCTATGTAATGATCAGAGAGGCACATGCTAAACCCGGCATTACCAGAGTCCTTTTTTCATCTTTCTTTCTTTTTTTCCCTTCGCCCCCATTCCCCACAAGTTGTGGTCCGACCCTCTCCTCCTAATCTTATCGCATTCAACTCCCTCTATCTTTTTCATCACTAAACTTGGTCACATCAGAGCTTTAGTTTTTTTTTTTTTTTTTCCTCTTTCCCTTCTTAAGTCTTAACCAACTTGTTAGGCTCTCTCTTTCTCTCCTCTTCTCTCTTTCCCCACCTCAAAGATTCCAAGGACAATCAAGACCAAGTGACTAACCACCTGCCTAACCCACTCCTTTTATTTCCTAGAGTAGACCCCTCCCCCCTCCTTTTCTTCTCCTATTTAGTTTAATCTTTGTCTTTCATCTTAGAATAGCTCATTCTTGGCTTCTTGAATTGGGTAGTACACCGTGAACCAAACTCTCAATAATGCCACCGATCCACTCTAGTCCATATTTCCAAATGGACAATCCAGCAATACTATCATTGCTGCGGCCTACTCCCGGAGAGAAGCACCGAAAATCCAGCGGCGGCGGCGGCCTCTTGCGTATGTTTAAGCTCTTCCCTATGTTAACATCAGGGTGTAAGATGGTTGCACTGTTGGGAAGACCCCGGAAGCCTATGCTGAAGGATAGTGCTACAACGGGTACAATTTTTGGCTACCGTAAGGGCAGAGTTTGCTTAGCAATTCAAGATGATCCCCATTGTGTGCCTATGTTTGTGATCGAGCTACCGATGCTTACCAGCGTACTGCAAAAGGAAATGGCTTCCGATATTGTCAGAATAGCGCTGGAGAGTGAAACCAAGACTCACAAGAAGAAAGTGTTGGAGGAGTTTGTCTGGGCGGTGTACTGTAATGGAAGGAAGATGGGTTACTCCATCAGGAGGAAACAATTGTCTGAAGATGAACTTCATGTCATGCAACTTTTGCGAGGCGTGTCGATGGGTGCAGGGGTCCTTCCAAGCCCAAACGAGAAGGAAACGGCCGATGGGGAATTGACGTACATGAGAGCAAGGTTTGAGAGGGTTGTTGGATCAAAGGACTCGGAAGCTCTATACATGATTAATCCAGATGGTGCACCAGGGCCAGAACTTAGTATTTTCTTTGTAAGAGCTCATTAGAATCTGTACTCTATACTTGAAATTTTACATGAGTATCGTAAGAAACTATTCTCTTGATGTTTTCTCTTGTTCAATGTTGGGAAGAAACAGATAACCATGGCTCTACCATACTTGAAATTTTACGAGTATCATAAGAAACTATTCTCTTGATGTTTCCTCTTGTTCAATGATGGGAAGAAACAGATAACCATAGCTCTATCATCTATCTAAGCCTGCGTCCCATCTCCATGGTTCAAGCTAGCTCATAGAGTATGGCGCTAGATGCCAAACGTAAATTAGCTGCTCTGTCACTTTCATTTAGTTGAAAGCCAATATCATCCGCTGTTACTTAGCCTTGAGAATAAGCTGAATGCCGACATACCAGGTTCCCCTTTGTCTCAAACTGGAAAATGGACATGAAGTTTGCATTAATAGCCGGAAATTTATTCTGTTTAAACGAACTTTTAGCCTGGTGTAGTTCAATTGCTACAAATTCTGCAGATAAATTTGGCGGAATGGAAAAAAGGTACTTGTCTTTTTGCTTTAAACATTCATCCGCGTTACTTTTTGACACCTAACATGTCAAGAACGGGTTTAATCAGGCAGGCGGCCGATACACTTTATTACTATCTTTGCTCTGCTTCGACGAAAGATTATCATCCATTAAAACACAACCAATTAAGCAAAAATTTTCCCCAAACACAACCATTTCTCGAAATGATCTGGCAAATCTAAATAATTAAGCTTAATTTATGTCGTGTGGAAATGCAAGTAGTTAGCAAAACTCCCCAAATATCAAAGTCTTCTGATTTAAATGTTCGAGGTAGACACCCCAATAGAACTTTTTGCTAGTGGCTGAAATTCTGAGCAGTTTCTTTTCCAGGCCGGCCCTGGCATAAATTCCTGCCAGCAATAACTCTCAGCTTGCTTGCCATAGGCCATAATATGTTGACATCTTTGTGTAGACAATCACTTTCGCAATCTATCAATTTGCTCTTGGTTTAATTAGAAGTACAAGCTCTTTGTGTTTAACTTTAAATGTCGTCCTTGTAAGTGTGTTAGAAATCAGTTTGATTTGCAAATCTTGGTTGTGTTAAGAAGATTCAAACACAAAAGCAGACTAGCTAGCTAGTTATTGCCTTTAGCCCCTATATAGAATCAAAGGAAAATCCCAACTCACTCAAATCAAAGGGGGAGTTGGTGTTTCCATTCCAAAAAAGTATCAAGCTGGTGACAGCTTGATAGGGGCAGGAAAACTGAAGCAACAACTAGACCAACAGAGAAACAAGAGAAAGTAAAAGAAGCAACGTTCCCACTGAAACAACAACTAGAAAACAAGCAGATATGGAACAAAACTATAAAAACAAAATAATCGGTCCATCAAAACATGATGGAATGTTTAAATTTCGGCTTCTCCCAAAGTCCTATTCGCAAGCTTATCAGGAAATTTTCCCATAAAATATTTCTCACCTACTTTATATAAGTATCAAAGTAAATGATCAGATTCCAATAATCTTAGGGAATGATCGTAAGTAAGACATGCTATGTATAGAATAATTATATACGGACAAATATTTCTACAGACACTTAGATATGTTTGTGAAAGTGGGCCAATCATTGGATCATACTATAGTGAAGCAAAGGTGAGCCCATTGTTCTTCTTATGAAGATTAAGGATAGATGTTTCAAGAGAAAATAAGCGTGAAGTTGAGAAATAATCAAAACGTCGATGGGGCAACGAAAATTTCTAGAATTAGTCCAAAGATGATGGAAAAGAAAAGTGAAAAGGGTGAAATAAGAGAAAATCATGGAAAGTAAGGAATAGTGGAAATGAAACTACGGAAAAGTGTGTGTATATATATATATATACACAAACGCTAGAACGAGAATCACTTACATTTGCAAAATGCCTAAACTTAGCCCATAAATGGCCCATTTTTGGTAATTTTGGGCCATTACCAATCAAAGAGCAAAGTCCCACATCGACATCCTTGGTGGACCAATCGGACGACTGCTAAATAGGGAAACGATTTGCCCACAAGTCCACAGCATGACTTTCCTCGTTCACAAAGCAATGTTAATGTACAGAGCCAAACCAACCTTTTGTCATATCTATTTTGTATATTTTCTATCTATTTGAAAAGAAACAAAAACTCTTTTTTAAAATAATAACAATTAGGTGTTTGATTCAACTATAAATAAAGTACTATAAGTACGCAAGTGCATGTATCTTGTTTAATGTTTGGAATTGCGTTTTGAGTCAAAAATCATTTTCTGATGATAAATCCTTTATGGATATTTTTTGTCGGAAACAAAGATCCATCATCATGTTTTCACCAAAAAAAAAAAGAGAAGATCCATCATCATAAAATATAAAGATTGAAATTTTCATGCTAATACATATAAAAACCAATTTCAGCTCAAGATGAAATTTCAAATTTTAACGGTTAAATTATTCGTTTTGGACAAAGATTAGAGCATCTAAATGATGCAGAGTATTTCTGGCCAAAAAAACAAATGATGCAGAGTATATTTCTTTATCTATTTCATGTAAAATTCCGTAAGATAGGAGCCAAAAAGAGGTTTATAATTAGGAAAAAGAGGACCACTAGAAAAACTGGAATGGGTAAAAACCAATGAATCTATTTGATCACATGTAGATGGAGTGAGGAGCAAGGAAGAAATAGCGAGGAAGAAGAGGCAAAAGGGAAATATAAAACACAAGAAGATCAACAACCATGTAAGATGTAACCAATGGGTTGACCGGTTACAACTTACAAAGAGGACAAACCACCCATTCTCACGCGGAGTTTTGGCCTTGGCTTAAACTAAAAATAAAAACCCTCCAAACTCCAAATAGGACCAGAACCGACCGGCAAAGGAGTTGGAAGGAGACAAGAAGGGCCCCACCTTGATTGCCACGAATCAAGTGGCTCAGAATCTGCTTGATCAGATAAAAATATCTAATTTAACGACAGGGTCCAAACTCAGGTCCCACGAATACAACCGTCGGTAGACAATTATTTTGGTTATCTTTTTTTTTTTTCCTTAATTAAGCCAAAATAAATCAAAGAAGGGAAAGGCGGAGGAAAAGGATACTATTATTTTCAGTGGTTCTTCATTTGCTGGTTGGAAAAACAAACCACTGAAACAAAAGTCGGTGAGGCATTGCCAGCTGGAATATCAACTGCCCAACTGCTTCTTTCTGAACGTACAATCACAGCCCCACCATCAAACTCTAAAAACAAAAACCTACCATCCATGGTGCCACTTGGGCGGCTACGATGCAATCATGATATCACTCCCCGTTCATATTGCTGGACTCCAATTTTGGTCGCTTGTCTTTTCTGCGGCGCGTGCATCATACTCACCACATATATTTATTTATTTATATATATATATATATATATTCTTCCTCGTGAACTTTTTTGAGTGATTGAGTCCAAACATTCTCTGTATATTAATAGTCTTTCTGAGAAGACCCTTTGGCACATTTAAATTAAATTTCTATTTCTATTCTGAAATTTGTTTGGCCTCAAAATTTCTATTCTGAGATTACACTTGGTAAACTTTGTAAGAAATAGAAAATGATTACATTGCCGCTCCCAAAAGAAGAAGAAATGAAATTCCATGTAAGCTTTGTGGGCAAAAAAATTTAGATCGTTTGAATGAACGGAATGATTAATTATCCGCGCCCTAAAATCAAGTAAGTTAAGTACCAGTAAAAAAGTTTTAAAAGGTTAAAAATCGATGGCACCGGGAATAATAATTAATGAGTGACAGCCACGCTCCCTAGGGAGGAGTGGAGGGAAGGTTTTTTTTGTATCTGATGGAAGAAACCACAAAGTCAAAGGGATTCAACTCGAATCACGTGAGATTCTTACAGGCTGGGAGTGGGCCCATCCTACGTGGAAGGCGTTGAAGTCATCTTCAAATCGGCCATTTTAAGCCTGGGCTGCCCGGGCCTCCCCTCCCCCTCTCTATCTAACAGTGTTCTGTTGTTCTATTGCCGCGACAGTTGATTGGGAGCCGTTGATTAGAGTGACTTAAAAGCCTAAAAGGGCTACGGATTAGGAGTTACAGCTGTAAATCTGGCGCAAGCAAAAGTAGTCAAAAAAGGTGGAAGGGCCCCAGGCTTTCCGTTTTAAAACGTTTGTTGTTATATGTGTTAAACAGCTCTGCCTTTCCTGTCATGTTTTAAACGCTCTCGATAAGCATTGTTCGAGTACGAGAATGATTTTATTGTTTTTCTTTTTCCTCCCTCATCCATTGGTCTCCATGTAATTCCAATTTTACCCCTTCCTTTCTTCACTGACCGATCCATTTCTGTGAATATTCATTCTTATCTAGAGGTTTAAAAATAGTAAGTATGATACTATTAACTGCTACTAAACCAGTACTCCTTGTTTTCCTCTATTTGGAGAAATTGGCTAAATAAAATTATGTATATAATTTTTATTTGTGTTTGGTTGGATAAAGAGCTCAAGAATGTCGTGGAACATTTGGATATTAATGTTTGGCACGCAAATGTACTTTTGGATGTCCTTATCCTTGACTCTATGGTTTGCACAACAAAAATAATTGATTGTTCTAGAATGACTAGTGCAATTGTCTCCTACATTATTGTAGAAATTGTTGGGCGAAGCCAATGTTTTTAATTTCTTCACCTATATATATCGGCATCCCAAAAAAAAAAAACATTTTTCATAATAATTTCAATTAATAAATAGTATAGTGTCTTGTGCATTATAGGAAAAATTATATAAGAAGACAGGCGGGGTGAATACTTTTAATTTGTTGACCTATTAATTAGTACATGATGAGCAACAAGTGGTTTGATGGCATATGTCTTCGTAAAATCGAAGGTTATTGTTTATGATATGTGAATAAAGGTTATTGTTTATGATACGAAACAATATTGATTTCATGTTTATTCAATTTCTTTCGAATATTGTCACTTGTAAATTGCAATTTGTTATATTTTACAACTTGTTATAAGTAGTTTTGTTACTATTTTGGGTAACATCAATTCAAATTCAATAAATTCAAAAAACATGGATAATTTTTATTATAGTTGCATTTTTTCAACTCAACTAATGCTTGAAGTAGAGAAAAGTTATTAACTCATAGTCAAAGTGAATTAGGCAAGTGTTACTTTCTAAATTCTTTATCAAAGCAAACAGGGAAATATTGAACCAGACCCAAAATGGTAAATTGGCAAGTCAAGACAAAAACAGAATGACAAGATATCTTTCACAAGGAAAAACTATATGAGAATGAGAAAGAAAAATAATGTAATAATAAACCTAGGGGTGCGCATCTATAGAAACCTTTCTCTCTCTAGTCTCTACTTAGACCACCCACCAACTTTACAAAAGCCAGTTTCCTGGAAGTACCCCTTCTCAAAATGCTAGGCGCCTAATATGTTCATGCACCTCCCTCTCTCCCCTTTCCTTCTCCATATATAAACTTCCCTTTCCTCGCACCTCACCGTGTCTTCTTACGGTCTTACCTTCATACACCTCACTCAACAATAACAAAACAAAAAGAAAGAAAAGCCCCCCAGACTGAAGATGGAAGCAATGAATAGGTGTTCAGTGTCTTCTACATCGTCATCTGATACATCTTCTTCGGAGTCATCTTTCTCTGCAAGGGCTTCGAACAAAGCTGAGAAGATCAAAGGTCCTTGGAGTGCGGAGGAAGACAGGATTTTGACTCGACTTGTTGAAAGATATGGACCCAGAAACTGGTCTTTGATTAGCCGATATATAAAGGGTCGGTCTGGGAAATCTTGCAGGCTTAGATGGTGTAACCAGCTCAGCCCCAGTGTTGAGCACCGACCCTTTTCTCAAGCTGAGGACGAGACCATATTGGCTGCTCACGCCAGGTATGGTAACAGGTGGGCCACCATTGCTAGATTGCTGCCTGGAAGGACTGATAATGCCGTGAAGAATCATTGGAACTCGACTTTGAAGAGGAGGGCAAGAGAAGGACAACATCAGCAGTTACAACAACAACATCTTCAGCAGCAACAGCAGCTGCTGCTACACCAGCAGGAACAGATTATACAGAGCCATCGTGAGCAAATGGAGGGTGGTGATAATAATGCATTGGGATCTGTGGAGATGATGGATGAGGAAGCATTGACGGCGTTGACTCTAGCGCCGCCTGGCAGTAGTGGTGTTGGGAGTGGAAGTGCGGCGGCGGCAACGGAGAGGAGGAGGAGAGAGGAAAGAGTGCCGGCGGAGTTCTGGGATGTGATGAGAGATGTGATAGCAAGAGAAGTAAGAGAGTACATGAGCTCAACGTTATCAGCTGAGACATCAGGGCTTCATTAAGATATTAAAAAGAAAAGAAGTAAAAAGGAAATGAGCCAAGCCGATCTGCTTTCTGTTCATTATGTCTTCTTTGGGAAGGGTTTCTTTTGGGGTTTTCGATCTCTCTTGGTGTTAATACGTTGATCTTAATTTGTTTCTTTTTCTTTTATCTCTTGTTTTCTTTAAGAAGGGCTAAAAAACTTTGCAGAAATGTAAGATTTTGTGAATGAATGCCTGAGCTCGAGGCATTAACTTTGCAAAGACAATACAGCCTGTCACCAGTAGCAAAAGATTAAAAACCAAAAACAGAGAATTTGGTTCCTAAGATTAATAAACCTACCACATATGTTTTCGAAAAATTATTCAAAAAAAAAGAAGAAAAATTATTAAAATTTTGGGGGGGTAAACAATGTAATATTCTGTGAGAAATGAGAATTAATATCCCTATTTTAGGAGAAGAATATACTAGTGCCTTGGTGGGAGGCCATGCAATCAAAGGCTAAAAAATTTTCTTCTTTGTATAATTACCTTGGATGGTAGTGGAGTTGAGTGCCGGATCTCAAATGAGAAAGCTCATTCAAGTTGATTTTGTTTTTTCATAATATTTGAATTCGAAACTTTATTTAAAGGGCATATTAAGTTCATTAACTCAATCTAATAGATTTTGATGAGTTTAAAAATTGTTGATCCTTATGACGACATACTTGAGTAAATTATATAGTAAATACTAATAGTATATTCTTTTCTCAAATCTTATTTTATACCATTGGCGAATAGAAATAAATAGAAGTCTACTCACTAGATTTCATTAATCCACCTTGGGAGATAGATTTCACTAAAATTTTGGATTCTCATTTCTCTTTTTTTTTTTATGATAAAAAGTTTAAGTGAGAGAGACTGTCTAAGTTCAAGGTCAGAGCATGTCACAAATCTCAGAGGATTGACAATGATACTTACATATCACCTGAAGATCATTGACATGACTTGCAAGAACATGGTTGGAGCTCGAGGGTTGACAGCTATACTCATCATGTTACTTGGGGATTAGAATAAAAATTAATAGTATAATAAACAGCTTCTTAAGGGTTTAAATGAAAATTCATTAATCCTTAAGAGATATAAGGATTCAAATGATTTATTAGTAGGCCTCGAAGTAACTACCCCTTAATATCCCATTTGTTTTTATCCCTTTGCATAAGTAACTAAGAGGTATAAATATAGAAATATTTGTGGAAATTGACAGTTTGTTCTCTTGTTTGTGAGCATTTAGAAAGACAAACTAGTACTACTGGTTGTTGTTGCTCAAAGTACAAAATCCAACATATTTTATTTTTGTCTCAAAGTACAATTTGGAGGAACAGTTGAAGATGGTAATCTTTCTGTTGGCTGTTTTCCACCTGAACAAGAGACTCATAAATGCTCTTTAACAAAAATGAAGAAAGGGAAAACAATTGTATGTAGATCCTGATTGTATTTGGCTTGGTTCCTTCATCAAATTGGAAATAGCTGTAGACCAATGGAAGCTGCATTTTTCACCACACAAAAACAAAAGCTTTCAACTTTACCTGAAAGAACTGCAAAATGCTAAAGCAGAATTCGGTCGTATACAAACAGGATTCTCCACATTGAGCTTGAATTTTGCATGTTAGAGGCTTACGACGTTGGCGTCGAGCATTCTTTTTTCAGGTTCAGTGAACAACTCTTTTGCATGCTTTTTTAGCGAGCTGACATCAAATCAACTATGGAAAGCAACTTTAAAAGTGCCAAAAGATGCTAAACCACACATTTTTCATCTTATCTCCATGTTGAACTCTCGACTGTCTTTACCCGATAGAAGTTCAAAGAATGGGGACCTTGCCCTGATGAAATTGGGGTTGTGATTTCTTTGATGGAAGGGTGGAAAAGGATGCAAGCAGTGGGGAGAGAGAAAGAGACAGAGAAAAGGGGCACTCTGTTTCTCTTTGGCTGGAAGCAGATTCAATCAAAGCTCTGTCCCACTTTACAGCAACACCTTTTGGTTTTATATTAACGCATGCATGTTTTAAATGTGCACAAGGCCCTCTCCCTTTGGCCAAAAATAAAGTTTTTAAGACATGTAGCTTTCGATGCTGTTTGATTTCAGCGGTCCAATTACATTGTTGGACCCCCTGATATCCATCCAATAACCAATTTTTAAAGATGTGTGGACGAAAGTAATCTTAATTTCAAGGTAATCAAGCTCTTTATTTCATTGGGAGTTAAAGTTCTAAAGGACGACAAAAATACTTAGAACCCAACTTCGAAAATTGAAGTTTGGGTGTCTTGTCTAACTTAGAACCACTTCAATAAGAGGAATCTTGTGCCTGATAAAGATAACAGGAAACTTCAACTATTCTTAAAATGAACCTGTCTAATTAAATTTAATCAAATCTGAATGTCTTTGGCATTGATCATTAATCGGTTTCCTGGAGACTATCCACCAAATTTGCTTACAACCTTTTGCTAAATGCCATTACAGGGTTCCAATTCAAGTATACAGAAAATCAGTGTTCCATTGATTTGGGGTTGCATCTGTACTGTGTCTATCTCTTGGCATACTAGCTAGGCACAGAGGACGCCCATGGTCCCGTTTTGTTGTCAAAAGAACCATCATTAGTCAAACATAAGGTGACTGCGGTTTAATTTCGGTTTCGATCTTGATTTCGAACCGTCCGATTCCGATTTTTAAAATATGGAAATTAGAATTTTATATGTTAGGTGGTGGTTTAATTACTTTTCTAAATTTAATTAAATTTTAGTTAAGTAATATATATTAAAATAAGTAAATTTAATTCCAAATACATATTAATTTAGTATAAAATTTTTTAAAAGTTATTAAATTATAAAATATATGAGTAAAGTAGTTATTTATAGTTATAATAATAGTATTATAAATAATAAATTAACAATATAATATATTTATTAATGTATTATTTATATGATATCATGATGTAAATATAAATATAACTATAAAATATGTGTCAATACATATATTATATATCATATTATTATTAAATAAACTATTATTCCAAATAAAATTTATAAAAAGAAAAAAAATAAAACTAGAATTGAAATCATGTTCGGTTCCGAAACCATGTTCACCGTTTGGTTACGATTTTTTTTTTATCACAATTCTGGTTTAGTTTTTACGATTCAAACCGAACTGTGGTTATGTCTAGTCCTGAGATAAGTAATATTTTTGTTTAAGGATAGATAAGAAGAGAATTTATTTCCTCCTTAAGCTGTAACTTTCGTGATTGTGCCTAGCTTAGGTGAATTTAACCATCAGTTGATCAGATTACATTTTTTTGGTTAGTCAAAATGCTTAGGTGGTTAAGGGCAATTCTGATTTTATTCAACTATAATAATAATACAGTAAAGCCATTTAATTACATTCAATTCAAGATTGAGCAGAGACACGGTTAACCAGTAAGATCTGTCCCGTGCAGAAAACTTAAGTAAAATTATACTCCGCATGCTTTTGTGCGCCTAAATATTCCATAATCCATCCCAAATCAAGCTTCTGCCTGCTGGCTCTGCACAAGTTGCAATCAATCTGAAAGTGGAATTTTGACAAGGCATCAACAGAGAAACTGCTGCTGCGTCTGTTTAACTAGTATACCTACTCAGTTTATCCGAGTTTATAATATCCAAGGCAGAAAAAGCCAGACAGAGTTTGACATTCTGGCCCTCTCATGACGAAAGCTGAACTTTTGGTATTGTGGTAGCCGGTAGGTTAAGGTCTGTGGAAAGCACAAAAAGTTGGAGATAAAGAGGCTGTTTCTGTCTGGTTTGAAGCGAGTTCACGCAAAGCCGCGTTTGGCGGTCGATCCCACTTCCTAGTTCACAGCAAAGGCAGAGGATAGAATTTTATAATTTGATGTCAGAAGATGCATGTTCTAAATGTGCTCAAATTGTAGTTATTAATAAGCAGAAAACTTTTGTAAACTTTGAGTTTGTGCAGAATATAGCCTTGGAACTGTTGTTGATGTCATGCGCGAATGGCTCTCGTCTCTCGTACAGGGGAATTGAGAGTGGCCTACCAATTACCATGCTTGGCAAAACTCAAAAGTGTGCCATCATACCAACATCCAAGGCATCAGCCTTTTGCTTATTAGTTCACACTTGACTTGAGAGATCTAGAAGCTTAATAAAAGGTAAAAATATGGATCAAATGAGATGGGGTACAAAAATTATGGAGTCGAGCCATCTCAAAAAGTTATATTTGGAAATTTGGATCTTGATAATTGCAAAGATATACACCAAAAGATAAAAATGAAAGAAAAATAAAAAGAATCTAAGAGGCACAAAAGAAAAGTAGACATCTATGATTGAGAGGAAGCACTAATTTATTAACTGTAAACAAATTAAGGAAAACTGAATTTTATTCTGTATGATATACTATAACATATATGCATATCTAAATATGCATCCAACATAAACAATAAAAAAAAAAGAAGAAGACAATTTCGACCCAACAAAACTTATAGTACAGTACGTAATAACATTGAACAAATTTTATTATTGAACATGAGCAAGTGATGATGAAACTTTATTATAGTTATTCAATCATGGCTGATGGTGCGGTATTCTCCCAAATCATTGATGTACCTTCAAGCAGAGGGGCCTCTCTGGTTTTCTTGTACTATAAATTAAGGGATTCTAGTAGCGTGGCCAGGGCACAACAATGAGCTTCATCAACCCATCTTTGCAGTCATTCCCTTCAGCAGAAGCAAAATAGAAAACCCTCCACTGGTTTAGCTCAAATTTAAACCCATCACCTTGCCCTTGGCTTGGGTTAGCCAGAAGCTTTGCTTTGCTGAAATCGCATGTTAAGTAACTCCACAAGTGTGGCAGCAAGTAGACGCTATGAGCCGGGGTGCTTTCATATTTGAACACTGCAACACAAGTAAAATCAAACATAAGTATCATAGTGAAAGTCTGGGGAAAATAATGTATTAATGAACTTAATAATATGGTGTGGTTGACATGAAGTATGAACCTAAGGTATCCTGGAAGTAAAAGGGTGCCGTGTTGGCTGCCCATTCGGTATAGTTGTAGCCATAACGCCAGTTTTCAGAGCCTCCAACGACCACAGTGGCAGCCTGAGTCACTGCCAAAAGAGAGGCAGCTACAGCTACCAAGAGGATGATCTGTTGAGCAGAAGAGGCCATTTTGCTCTGAAGAAAAACTGGCTTTGGAATTAGAATGATTAAATGCAGAATAGATGATGAAAATGGGAGTCCGAGATGGGGTTTATATAGGATCAGCGACATTGCATTGTTCTTCAACGGGATCATTTTCTAGAATCGCATTTTTTTTTTCAATCTCTAGAAATGGAAAATAGAGTTCAAACACCTTCACAATGTCAAACTTTGGGAACTCCATTGAAGTTTGTTTTAGTTCTTTTCTCATTACCTAATTTACCTTAATGTCACACGGAAACTATATAATAAAATGATAAAAATCCCATTTCTCATTTGTCTTTGAAAGCAAAAGTAAAAGGGTGAAACTGTCATGAACATAAAAGGGTTGAAGAGCAGCATTTGGTCATCAAAAATTGGGTGGATGTCCATTTTGAGATTGAAGTCTGAAGAAAAGGGGTTTTAGATATGATTACTGATTAGGGAGCCGTTAAAGTCATCCAAATACAACTGAGTGTGGGTTAATTCAATGTTACAGAGACACCTGACACCCGGTCAACCAACGGCATTTCTCTCTCTCACTCTTGACTCTTTAACTTGGAGTTGGATGTTAACTGAAATCTGCTAACTTCAACAGAAGTCAGGAGCCAAACTTTGTAATTAGTTTAGAGAAGACCTTTTCACTTTAATTCAATGTCGATCCAAAAGTCTTATATTTGTTTGGCTGGAGTGAAACTTTTTTTTTTTTGGTGATAAAGCGGGGCCAAAGCCCATCTACAGAGTAATAACACGGGGATGTTTGATCCCCATCATGTCAGCCAACAACCATCTATTTAATCGCTGGTGTGAAACTTTCAGTATGGGGTTTTTAGTCTTAGAAGGTTGAACCTAGACTAGATAGGTAAATCTTCAAGGCCCAAATCCAAGAAAAGGTCTTTAGCTTAGCCCAAAGGGATCAATCAATTCTAATGGACGTCAATCAGGCAGCCCAGCCCAGAAAACAAAAACGTGGAAGATTTGAAGAAATTATTGTCGGTTTATGAGGTCTGTCTCAGCCTACTGACGGCGTCTTCTACTTATATCTAACTTCTCATGGTAGCAGAGTTCGAGTTCAGTTTCGGCTCTGAAGTGTTTAGAGGTAAATGTTCAAGATTATCTTGCCTTATTGTCTCCCTTGCTTTTGTTTTCGAATTGGGTTAAAAAATTTTGGTTTCTTTTGCTGATTTTTTTAAAACTGTAATGGTAACTATACTCGGCATGAGCTCTAAAAGTTTTTTTTTTTTCCTTGTTGCAGTGTGTATTAGTTGGAAATGTAGGTTCTACGATTGTGGGGGACAAAATTAATATAAAGGACCCAGTTTGGAGGTTATCTAAATTCGTGAAAGAAGAAAACTAGAGAAGGAGATGAGTTCTGTTCCTAAACAAAATTTGTTTTGTCTGAAATGGCCTTGGGATGTTAACAACCAGTCTAAAAGTCCCAACCTTTGTACCTTTGAAGGCCCTTGGTTTTTCAAGTCTATGCAAAATCTCGGATCCCTCGTTCTAAATTCCTTCAATTCAGTTTCGAAATCTTCTGCTTTATGGATCAATAATTTTAATCCTGTTCAATTGGCTGTTGGGAATAGTCAAAATAGCAACTTGAAATTGAAAAGAAAAATATTGAGTCCTGAAGAACAAGGGGAGGCAGAGCATAGAGCTTTTGCATCAGCACTAGCGAGTGGGAAGGAGGCTACAGTGATTGAGTTTTACTCACCTAAATGTAGTTTATGTAATTCATTACTTAAGTTTGTCATGGAGGTGGAAAATAGGAATTCAGATTGGCTCAACATTGTCATGGCTGATGCCGAGAATGAGAAATGGCTGCCTGAGGTACTTTTCTCCTGATTTTGCATTGAAAAAAATAAAAAAAATCTTTTACGTGGTCGAATTTGTCCTGCCACGACTTGCTAACAATTCTCTTGTTGAGTCCATGTGTTTTCTTTTTCCCACAATTAACTATATGGGCATCTATATAAACAAACATGGAAAGTGAAGATGCTGGTTGAAACTTTTATTGGTTACTGTTAAATTATATTTTGGGATGTTGCATTTACCCTTGGATTATGGATATTGCTAAAGGTTGTTATTAACTGGTATCCAGGAAATGTCATCCTTTTTCATTTGGTTAAAGACATGTTGGTAATAAACTCAGAAGCTTCAATATTAGGATTTCTTGTCAGAGCTTTGAACCACTCTTTTTACCAGATTTATTGAGGCTTAGGTTTATTTTCCCCAGTTTTATATGGCTTTATTTTGATGGTGAAATACCTCTGAGGTAAGTTTGATATTCAGTATCCATATGACATCTGATAGTGCCTCTAGAGATGAGTACCTCAACTTTTTTATTGAGGTTCTCCGTAGATGTGAAGGAAAAAACTAGAGAAAGCTGCATTTTGTGCATTGCAGTGTTTGAGGTACATGGACTATGTCTCCATTTGCAATTTGTGGAAGTTATTTAAAGAACTTGCTTCAAGTACTACTTGGTAAATTAGAAGACATAGAAAGTTCAAAGAGCGCCTCTTGAGAAAACTTCTCATGACTGCACTTTTTCTGTTTCTTTCTTAAAATTATGCACCTTGGACTATGATTATCCCTTCTTTTGCCTTGCTACTATTCATTAGCTTTTACTATATGATAACCTTACTATTTATGTCATGCATTGTCATGCATTAACCTTACTATTTAGGGCGATTTTCTATTATTTTAAATGACTTCTGCTCATCCAAGAGATTTAAGTCCAGAACCTTAGTTACAAAGTAACTTGGTATAACCAAGTTCTTATTGATTATTCATATTCTTTTTTCATGAAGCTTCTTCATTACGACATCAAATATGTTCCTTGCTTTGTGCTGTTGGACAAGAATGGGTCGGCACTTGCAAAAACAGGTATTCCAAGCAGTCGGCTCCATGTGGTGGCAGGTCTCTCTCATCTTCTCAAGCTAAAGCGTCCTACGAATGGTGGTAGGTCTTGCTCATCTTCTGATAGATGAGATTTTTTTGCCATTTTAACTTCATTGAAAACAGTTTCAAACTTCCCACTGTAGGAAGGAGAGGTGTTTGCAGTGCCTTGATGCGTAGCTGTAGTCAATTATAGTGGTTTAAGAGTTTCTGAAAGTTGGTTGTAAGAGATCCTTAGAATCAAGCATCAGAGAACTGACGATTACTGTTAGCGATGATAGTATTCTGGACCTAATCTTTGAGGCATTGCTGACAACTCTCTTTATGAAGAAGCAAATTGATAAAGAGTTTCAATATGTTCATAATCAATATAAGTCAGAGTTTGCATGTTTGCACTTGTGCATTGATTGTTGGACCGACCAATATTTCAATGGTAAAATGAGCACACGATGCTAGCGGTGCGTTATGATTTGATTTCCCCACATTCTAAGCTGAAGTGCAAGCAAAAACTTGTGGTGAAAAGGTCCCACCTTTCGTCGCAGCCGACGGACCATGTCTGCAAATGCAGCCTGTCTTCTGGGGATTTTCCTCTTTCTGGTGGATTCATTTATTTCTCATAAGTTTCAAGTCCAATTATCACTCCCACTCATTAATCTCTCTTGCTTTATAAGTTGATACGAATATATTGAGGATGTTTGTCTTGTGCAAGTGGCTTCACTTGACTATTAGATTATGGAAAAGGAACGAATGCAAAGATTTGGAGCTGAAAATGAACCAAACATTATGGTAACTGGTAATAAAATGGCTTCAATCACCCTTTGGAAAATATAAATGGTCACTCGTTCGATCGTTTATTGTGGTACCATTTTCCCCAAGGCAAATGGAGAATGATTAATGTAAGAAATAATGTGACTGACAAGTCTCACGGCGCACGTATGGTTGCCGCCTCGGCAACGAGCAATTGTTTATTGTGAATTCTGAAAACATGCGTGCATGGCCTTCCTTTGTTAAATACCCTTTCGGCTGCATAATTCACAACAGTTAAATACTCAACCTAACAAAAGAATGTTTTCAATGTGAAGCTTTAAACCGTAAAACCTAAACTCAATTAACGTTATCAATGCTCTTTGATCATTCATGTTAAAAGCCCTTGATTTCATTAGATTACTAATCAAACCAAAACATTTCAACTTAAAAAAATTAAGAACATATTTCGAACAACGACAGAATCTTCTAAAACTGAGCTTGCTCTACTCATAGTAAACTAACAGGTAACAACAATGACCAAACAAAGTCGACAACAATCTAGCAAAAACATTCTATCCAAATTGAAATATTCAACGGCAAGACACTAATGTTGTGCATCCGCAAGAAACCATACTAGAATCAAACGTTAGGTGTTGCGGTCTGAGGAGATTGATCTTCTTGCTTGGTCTCTTGCTGCGGTTGGTGTTGAATTGATGGTGGAACAGAATTAGCAGAAGCAATGTTAGGCCTTGCTGGGGGAGGATATATCCTACCGTCAATGCAAGAAGAGCATTTTGCTTCAATCCAACTTTCAATGTCATACTGACCATAACCCATGATTTTCCTGCCCGTGCAGAGCCGTCCAATCATGCCTGCGAGTATGCCTAAGATTACGATCACCAAAAGTACAGCTATGACAGGACCAATCGAAGCATGGCTGGCCTGAGACTCGTATGGCTGCTGTTGTGTTACAGTCACCGCTGGCGGTGGTTGCTGGACTAGTGGCATTGACATTTTAGCACTGGCCTAGAAGAGAGCTCGGTGGTTTTGTTTTTCTGCTGAAGCCTTGAAATAGTTGTTAAGATTTGAAATGGTGCCTATGCCAAGCCTTTGAGAGTTTGATGGAACTTTTTTTTTTTCTCGCTTTTGGTGTTGCGGGGTGGGGAAGAATCTTCAAAGTGGAGGTTCAGCTGTTGAAGAGAAACAAGACTTTACACAATATTTGTGTCTGAAATGCACAAGGGACAAAAAAGTGGCCAATAGAACAATGTCTGGAAGTCCATCCGAGAGAGAGAGAGAGAGAAAGAGAGAGAAGAAAGGGAGATTCTCTAGTAAGAGAGAAGGTACAAAAGAGTTGTATTTGGCTCTCGCTCTGGGGTGCTTAAAAGTTGAAAGCTTAAATATGATGCACTTTTCTCAAATACTAGTAATTTTTTTAACCCCCAAAGTTTGAGAGACAGACAGAGAAAGATGCCTCTGAATCTGAAAGGAAGAGTGAGTGAAACATCATAGATCTGCGTCTGCCTGCCTTACTCAAGGTGACCAATGGGATTGGGAAATATGTGGGGTAGTTCTCTAGTATTAGTACTTAGAATATATTTATTAAAGAAAATTACTTGGAGAACCTTAGGAACAGTAAAAGGACGAGAGGAAAGGGCAAAAGATATCAGAAAAGCTAAGTGGGGGAATCTGTGCTGTGAGAAGCTAGTAAAAGTCCAAAACCTTTCATAGAGGAGCCCTTTTCAGAAACGTCGACGAGCTTTTGCAGAACTTTTCTTCTGCTACTCTTAAGAAACCGTGGAAAACAACCTTAACAATATTAACAATTCAGAAACTCCCAATGCCTATACTACACTTTGACTTACCAGCGCGTGAACTCAACAACCGCTGCCATTTTCCTTCCCTGTTGTTTTGCTCCCAAGTTCCAACCTTTTCTCTTCCACCCAACCAAGGGAACCGGCACCCTCTCTTTTCTCTCTTTCCCCTACCTCACCAATCTGATAGCATCGGAAAGAAAGGGAGGGAAACTGATTTTCTATCCATCATTCTCAGCATTGTGCTCCTTATTAACATCCTCTTAAGAGCAAGAGATATTTAAGAACAGCGTAAATGAGTCGAAGTACCATCTTTCAGCCCGTATTAATTTTGGTCTCAAGGAGGAAGGACACTTAGACTAGAGCCAGTTTGATAGCGTTAAATTCATATAAAGAGTAAAGAGAGGCATTGGAATCTGCAACCATCCGTGCTTATTATAGCAGGTTGAATCTAATCTCTTACTACTAGTACATTATTAACAATGGGGCCGGCTATCTTCCAACACATCTGAAAAAGGAAAAGTGCATGCTAATACCTTGTCAGAAATCTGTATGAAACCAAAGAAATAACTGGGTTAGAGCTTGCTTCAACTGATATGAAGTGGGTTTAACTGGTTTTAATTTTATCATCAGGAGGCTAAAATCTGCTCAACAGAGTAAGATTGAGCTGATGACACATTCTCTTGAGCCAAACACCAAGTTATATAGACTATAGTAATAGATTAGCCGAAAACTAAGTACAGTGTGCTCATAAAGGCACCCTGCAGATTGGAAAGGGGGACCTCATTCTCATAGATTGGTGGTTGAGCTTTGTTAAAAACCAGTATTAGCAGTCAAAGATCTCATAATCAGCACTGTTTCATATTTATAGCCTTACCTCATTCATAAACATTCGACCAACCTTATTTGGCAGTAGTGCCCATGACATTATTTCGAAAGCAACCAATCAACTTCCAACTATTTGCTAATTTGTTCCCGTAGTTTTTTTTTTTTTTAAGCTTAATAATTCGGTCTCTGAACTATACAAAAAATGATAGCTTGATCCATGAATTTTTATTTAAGATAAATTGGTCTCTAAATTCTTATTTTCAGACAAATAAGTCCCTAAATAAACGAAACCTAATGGAAACCGTAAAAAATTAAAAATCTTGACTTTTATTTTTAATTTAAAATTTTGATGTGAAACAACTATGTCAGTGCTAGATAAGAGACCAAAGGGTTTTCGTACAGTTATTGACAATCTAGGGACCAATTTGTCCCAAAATAGGAATTCAGAAATTAATCTGTGTCAAATAAAGTTTAAAAACCAATCTATCATTTTTAGTATAATTTAAAGACCAAATTGAGTATTAAGTCTTTTCCTTTTTTTTTTTCCCTAAATTAGTTTTTTAGTACATGTTCAGCTAGAATTTTATTTAATGGCTCAAACAAAATTTTGTTTTCTCGTATTCTGCCTCTCGTCTTGAATTCCAAACTTGAAGGCTTCAAGTCTATCAGATTCCTCACAGAAGTAATTCAAGTCCGAAGAGAATACTTGCAAAAAGTGCGAAAAGTAAGAAGAGAACACATGCAGCATCACCGTAATCAAAGCACTTTTAAGCCAAGAGACTGCCTAAAAACTGAAAATATGGTAGCAAAATTTAGCAGGACAAAAACTTGGTAGTTCGTTTTCAACCTTTTAACCCCCGAGGATTTGATTTGAAAGTTGAATTCATACAGCATGGTCTTTAAAATACTTGCACGAAGTAAAAGTTCTTGACTTCAGAATAACAAAGAATATTGACCATATGGCCCCACTTGGGAAGTACAAAATGCAAAATTCTAGTACATCGTTCGACACCAGAAAATCAAGTACTCGGACACTGGCTCAGGGATGTTTTACCATCGATCTAAAGCTTACAGATTTGAAAAGGGTTACCCCGTTATATAAATCAGCGGATATATCTTGTTGACTTATCAGATGATATACAAAAAGCTGGGGCCACCGCCAGCAGCCACCATATTTACAACAACATTTACATATAATTGATGCATATAATTTGAGAGAACAAGGGTTTTACGTTACATTTAACAAAACTCAGTAGAGCGTCGAGAGTCAACGTTTTACAAGTTGTCGGATCATCTCCCTGGCCTCAGTGAGTTGATTAACATAATAAACTTCACTGGCCCATAAGTTTTTCATGGGAGGAATTGGCATCTCCATTCCAACAAGGTGCTCTTTTAACAAGATGTCTGCATTAGAATCCATCTCTTCCGTAACGACAGTCTGCCAGAGAAGAAATACTTCATTCAACCAAGCAATTTCCATATAAAATAGAGAATCAAGGCAGAAAGCATTATGAGGGTCTACACTCTGCACAGCACATTTCAGCTATGTAAATCTATTGTGTCTCACTAATAAACTCACCCAGAATCTATTGATGCATGCATTGAAGATTATGGATATCAGGGGGTAGAGGTCCTCATTCAAGCTGTTAAGTGCCTTTCCCGAACTAACAGAGACAGCAAAATCTTGATCAAAAGAATCATTGATTGACCTAGTGTTTTTGACAATAATCTTGCCATACTTCTCTAAAATTCTCCGAAGATGATGGACAGTGGAGGTCAAGGAGGTTTTCCGTATCCCAACCCACTTCCCTATGCAGCCACTGGCTTCAAAGGCAGATGGTGGGAGTTTGTGCAGCCCCAGCAGGGTTGCTGCTCTTTCAGCATTAGCCCAGCAACAGCAAGAGGATGACCCATCATCTAGACATGCAAACGGGAGGAATAATCATAAAACTTCAACTTACAGAGGTTGCCAAAATAAAGTCAAAGAAACTTGGGCAGCCAGCAACGCGCATGATGGAGTGTCACAAAACTAAGGCCAAACACCAAACCACCCAAATAAGAATAAACATGTACTACCAATCATTGCGGTCAGATGCTTACATAGAATGGAACATACCCTTTTAGCAGTATTGGGTGGCTAATGAGAAGAGGAGGGAGGATGTTGTAGCTGAACGAACTTTTGCATAATAAAAACTCTTTCAGAATACAGCTAAATGAACTCATGCACTGCATCTCTATTCTTGTTTACCATTATTCGTAACAAAGACAGCCCTAGAATGAGATTAATGGAAGCTAGTAAAACTTGAAATGCATGCAGCAGAAACACAAGCAAGATAACTGCAAACTCTTTAAGAGAACAGAAGAGCAAACACCTTGGGCATGCTTATCTTACCATCAAGTTCAATCCTTTAGAGCTTCTAACCATAAGTCTCAAGTTAATAAAGTTTGAAGTAGCAAAGTTAGGTGAAACAAACTATAATATTAATAAAATAGCTGCTGAAACATTTGTGCAGGCTATACACCTTGGAAACATCTAAAGAAGACAAACTCAATAATTTAAAGGGTGGGTAACTCACCTAATATAAAGCAAGCCAGTGGAACATCAACACTAAGAGGCCCGGAGTGCCTGTTCTTCTTCTGTAGAACCACGACGTGAACAGCAACAATCTGTCAAAAAAATAAACAGATAAACTATAATTAGATCAAATAAGCATCAGTTACCTTATTTAGAAACAATGACAAGTGACAACCCGTAGGCTGTGAGTTAACCAACTAGGAGATGCATTTAAACTGCAATAAAATGAAAGTTGAAACTTACTCTGCAGCGAAATTGATTTAGATTGCCATTCAAGCACTGAATTGATTCAGAAATTAAACCCAAAGAAGCCACCATTTTTGTGGAGGCAGTATTGGGCATATCCGAAGAAGACAATGACTCGGAACACCTTTTGCCGTATGCTTCATTGTCTGCCCATATTGAGTTTATCACAATAACAGATACAGGTGTTAACATCAATGTGTTTGGGGCCCTGAATACCCAAGACATATCAAATAAATCAGTATGTATTACAATACGAAGAGAAGTTAAGGAAAAAAAGTAGATACAGCAAAGATATCAAATAAGAAAAGCTTTCAGTATATGAAGATAAGATTACAAATAAGTAAAACCACATGGTCATGGCATATTAGAGGTGAAATTTTGCAACCAATACTAAGTGAAAAGATTGCAATGGCAGCAAACCAGCTTAAGAAACAGCAGATGTGGAAAAGCCTAATTCAAGACTGATAAATTTGCATAATGAGTTGTTGATGCGTGGAACCATGGTCAAATTTCAAGCATTCAACATGTGAATCTCACTTTAAATGATTACTTCTCGTAGGCTTTACCACAGAATATAAATATCCCATGAGCAGAGAGCATGTATACATATAAATCACCCATAGAAGGCAAAGTAGCCTTTATGACTCAGTAGCATAAACCAGTTAAAAGAAACTCTAGTTATTATTGACATTTATAAATTTCATATCTATATCAAGCAACTTTTTATTAATAAAAAATATATAGATGCACAAACAAATTTAGGCATCAAGAAAGGGGAAATGAGGATATTTAAAAGAAGATTAAACGAAAAGAGAGGACAGAAGGAATACCAAAGGACTTCACTCCCCAAACTTGGTACACCTAATAGTAACATGTTGAAAGACACAGCACGAGTAAATCTAAAATAATGTTGGTATTGAAAGCATTTGCAGAAATTAAATTGACTTCCAACATCATACCGCAATTCCAGTATTCGATGAAATGTAGCATTTATGCCATGGCCAAACCCAATAGGGACCAGAAACTGGCCCAGAGATCCAAAAATCTTCACCTAAAACAATAATATTTTGCGTTAAGACAACTAAAAATTCTCCAGAAAATTAAGATATAGAGAAAGGAACAGGGATTATAATAGGAATTTACAGTTTGACAGGCCATTGAAACATGAATGCAATAACTGTTTGTTCCATCAGAAAACCCGAAATGAGAAAGCTCAGCAAAGTCTTCACAGCCAGAATTCAAATTAGTAGAACCTCTGTCAAAACTGTGGACAGTGATCACATCTCCACACAGAGAGGTCAAGTTTCCCTCAGGAAAGAGGCAATTAGAACCAGGAAGATCAGAAGACAAGCAACATGCAGTCATCATGGTCTCAATGCCTGAGGAATGATCAGACCTCTTCAGGTCCACACGTCGCACATTGAGGTCTTTTGTAAGTTCCTTGGTATTTATCTCCAAGAGACCTGCTAAACTTGAAGAGAAATGAAGATGGACATCTGAAACTGAAGAATCACAGGCAACCCTCAATACTTGATCTTTTGGCAAGATTTCATCATCGCATAAAGAAGAATCACCCACTGAGGGATAATGTAATGATTTATCAGTGGTAAGAACCTCAGGAGAGAATGATAGGCTTTGCAAGAGTGTTCCCGAAGTCATAAGAACTTTAACACCAACGAATTTATTGGTCTCCTTAATATTACAGAGAGGATCTTCTCTATGGTGGTTCATTAAGTAAAAACCACCAATCTGTAACAACTGAAAATTAAATGAAAAAATGAGCGCAAATCATCTTTTACTAAGTAAAATTTATGTAGAAAAATCCATTATGTGTGCCTTATGTGAATTAGAAAAGGGGGAGAAGTAGGAATTTTAAAATACCTGATATTTCAAATCACTCACAGATGGGAACTCCAGCAAAATTTTATCTGCATTTTGTTTGCGATCAACTTTATACTTTGCATCGGCATTGGCCTTTGTTTTATACAACATCCCTGAGCTAGTAAAGCTAAAATTATTAACACCTCGTATGGTAGCCAAGCATGGAATTTTGTGGGAACTTCTCATCCTTAGATGACTCGGATTTCCATGTATTTTCCTGAAAGAGCAAGTGCGTTTTTCACTGGTAGCACAGCCAAGGAAACCTGGACTAACCCAACTAGATGCACAATCAGTCTTGTGCCTCTTACTAGGAGCATGATCTATGTCAGTACCACCGATACAATCCCTTGAAACTGTATTTGAATCCACACTTCCACATTTTCCAGCAAGAAACAAATACCATGGCAAGACTGTAGCCTCAGCAAACACTCTAGACCTCTTTGATATCATTGAATCACTTGTAAACTGTGAAAAGAAATATAAAAGTGAAATGACTAACCATGTGATGGCAGAACATTCATGAGCGAAATTAACATAAATCTTACTGACTTTGAGGCATTACTTATTTCCTTCTAAGTCCAAATGTTATCAACAAAAGAAATATCACCAGAAGTACATTTTACAAACAATTAGCAAACATATCAAAATGCCTACCAGCCGTAGACGAGGAAGTTTGTGGGTTATGTGGATAAGATGGAATGTTCCATTTTCCATTTCGTTCAACTTGTCCAGACAGTCTAAAGGTGGATAAAAGGGAAGATTTCTGCACATTACATTACAGAGGCGAAAGTAGATAAATTTTTTTAAGTTTCTTTCTCTTGTCAATGGGAAGCCATGGAAGAAACTTCTGCATGAGAATGATTCATTAAGTAATCCTGGATGGGTTGGTTCAGGTGTGCCTTCCACAGTAAGACTATAATCAATTACCTGACAAACCAGCAATAAAGGGTTACTCTAGAGACTTCGAAAGATGAGAACCATGCATAAATTCCTCAAACACAGTAATATACAGTTCAAGACAAGATATAACGAGCAAGCAAAAATGTAGTCATCAGATATGACCTCAAGTATTATATCAGGATTCCAATTTGAAGGAAGATCTGGTATAATAGCATCAATGCCACCGGTCATGTCAACCAATTGCAACCTTCCAGATGATGTTGATATCTGTGAGTCGATACAGAGCCATGATTAAAATTATGAAAGTTAATATTCCATATAATGTGGCTTAAGCTATTTAAGTATGTCTCAGTTTAGAAGGAATGGGTAGAGCTGAGAATATAGACCATATATACCTGACTTGGAAAGCTAAGTGAGGATATATATATATATATATATAATGTACAGAAATTATCACTCACAATTTATTTTCTAAACCGTTTTAAAAATCTCCCCATAAATCAAAATTTAAGAACAATAGAATTCAATATTGTAATTTCTACTTCTTCTTCCTCCTCCTCCTCCTCCTTCCCTTTTCTTTTTCCTTCTTTTTTTTTTTTTCCACTTCAAAATAAGCTGTTTACTTCCTCTATGAAGCATGAATCAGAGATTAAGTTGTCAAAATTTGACTCATTTCAACCCTTCTTAACAGAAAGCCAAACAGCTGAAGCATGATTTACTGGCACTTTAAACCACTTGCCATCATTTCTCTCTACTTAGTTTGCAACTTAAATTCCCAAATGCATAGTGCAAGAACTTAATAAAGAAAGTAAGTATCCAAGAAGCATACAACCATGAGGGGCTAATACCCTCATCAAATATCAAAATCCTACCATAACTTAATATGGCAGCTATCATCAGTTCGCTTTTCCTCATCTATGAATAACTAGAATCTTCATGTCAAAATTTTCTCCATCAAGCCATGCTGTACCATCAGGGTTCACTTTAAGAACTAAATGACCATGTGCACTTGCCCCCATATGTAAACGCAAGCTAAATTACTAACCTTTAAACTCCCAACCAAAATGATACCCAAGTCTTCACTCTGAAAAGTCTTCCTTTTTGATGGTAGATGAGATTTCCCCCCACACGATCCAGGTTGGACATTACCCAATTGTAAAGAAGTCTCTATCCAAAGGATCTCACAATGATGAATGAAACTGGAGATGGGTATCACCTAAAAATACCATAAGATTCAAAGATCACTGGGTAATATCAGTTGAGAAAACCAAACTAGCCACAAAATTGTTAATCAATTAAAGCCTTTCAGAAGCTAAAATGCTGATTCACATCTATTCTGACAAAAAAGGCCCTTGGCTGCTTACCAGCATCAGGTTGCCATGATATGGTTCATTACCGTAGCCACATGGTTCATGTTTACTAAATTCCAGTAATACACCATGCTGCCAAAGGAAACTCATTAGAGAAGAAGATCATGAGATCACCAGCATAAGAACATAATCACAATATAAACACGAATTTATGGATTTACCCGTTCTCGAAACATTGTTGAGGATAAATGTAACCTAGCAAACATTTCGGCCAGGCCTTTCTCCTGAAAATACCTTGAAACCACCAAATGAGACTTTGACACAAAACTAAGCACTCAACGCCAATAAAAAATCTCACAACAAGGTAAGGAAGTTGATTACATGTTTTGATCCCAAAATCTCCTTTCTGGGTAAGATCCCAGAAAACTTTTTCAGGAAACATGAAACAAGAAGTAGTACCCTGAAACCACAGAACTTTATTAGGCAAAATAATATAGAAAATTATGCACCTTAAATCAGTAAATCAAACCATAAACATCTCTGGAAAGCCGGAAGCATCCATACCACAACCTAGTAGAAAATGCTAAAGAGTCAATGAACTTCCACAACTGGCTTTGTGATTGTGCAGCTATAAGACACCTGCAGCATATAGTTAATTACTTTTAATGCATATAGGTCATCCTTTCACATCAAAGACCTTCATCGAATCATTCATCTTTGAACATGTAGAACCAGCATACATATAAGGAATGAGAATTCATTCAATGAGTTATACCCTGTCTCTAACGGTGAGAATGATTCTATTGTGATGCTGGTCTTGAAGCAAGCCCCGAGAACAAGCAATTTTGCCCAATAAAACTTTGGGTTCACAAAATGAACGTTTCTAGCTGAAATCTGCTCATAAGAAACAAGCAAACAGTTGACAATAAACAGTACTACCAGCCAACAAGCAGAAGATTATCAGTATAAAACAATAAATGAATAAAATGAATATTTTACTTACAACCGCTCCCACCCTGAGACCATGTGGCGGCATGAGTAGCTGATCAGTTAGTAAAAGCCAGACTTCTTTGTCAAGCTCGACAACCATCCCTTGCATAAAAACATTATTCACTGTGCCAGTATACGAACCACACTCGCCAGTTCCATTTAGAACATTTCTAGAAAAGGTCACCAATTTCGTCAACAATCTAGGCAGATGTAAGACAGAGTTCTCTGCAGTAACAAAAATTGAATCACACTCCTGCTTTCCCATGAAAATCATCCTCTTCTTCAAACCCGAAATCGTCAAAGCATTCCCGATGAGCTTCGTCATTACAGGATGCCAACGCCAAGCAGAGTCACAAAAATACATAATAATCGGATTAGTAAAAGAATGACGGTCCATTTCTCCATGTAAAACCCCAACCGACGTTTTAGACCGACACAATTTGCATACACAGGCCATGATCCTCACAAGAAAACCTCGAAGATTAACCGAACTGCTCGAACTTGAGCACTTAAGAGAACATGGAACAACAGAAACTGGACTAACTGATTCCAATGTGCCGTGAACTTGATAGGACTTAGAATTGCTAGATTTACATTCACTAGAACCCGAAAGTAATGAAAAGGAATCTACTGTTAAGCTGGAACATTCAGTAAGTCCGTGACTCGAATCGGGGAACTTCCATTTAACAATTTCCAAGAATCCTCCACTAAGATGCTTAGAGGGAATGAAATTCCAGGTAAGAACGTGGATTTTCTTACCGACGATACGGGGATGGAGCCCGACAATGTCGCAGCAGATGGCGGAGGAGTCGTCGGAGAACTCGAGGCAGTTTCGTTGGGGACATTTTAGGGTGAGCGACGGAAGTCTTAGGGTTCCAACGAGAAGAGCCGGGTACTCGAACAGGGACAGGGCTTTACGGTTCGGGTTAGCGTTTGAATTAGAAGGGCCAGGGGATGGCGTATGGTTTTGATGAAATCCGATCGGAGTGCTGGGAGACGATGAGCCGGTGTGGGGACGACCGTAGCAAAGTAGATCACAGACCGTGAGGATCTTCACGTCTTCCATTTGGATATGAATATTTTCATGGAACGTTGGAAGATAAAAACTCTCAGCAGTGAAATTCCCAGTTTATCTTCTAGGGTTTTATAGATATCGAGACAAATAAGCGGGAAAGAGAATTTTCCCGCCAAGTACGATTTGCTTCTGGGTTTTAATTAGGTCATTGACCCGACCCGTTGGGTTATTAGCTGGAAAATAACTTTTCTGGGCCAGAAAATAGGAGAAATCAACAATATGAACAGAGAAAAGGAGTTTTCATACAACACAGGAACTATGTAACAAACATTTCCAAGTGACAGCCAGTTTAATCCTACCGATCAACTCATTCTATTGATACAAACCCTAACCATAAAAGAATGAAAAGATTATCAGCTCGAAAATAACAGCTGAGATGATTCAACAACTAAGAAACCCTGTACATACAGCACATGTATCAAAACATCTGGTAAACATGTGAAATATTTCTGCTAGATAATTGCCCTAGACAATTGTAGGCTTCTCCAAACTGTACGCATGACATGACAGCCTTGCTTTTGCAGAACTGGAAACAAGTTTCAGATGTGTGGGACTTCCTTTCCCTGCGTCCTCCCCATGGCACACGGGTGATTGTTCACTACACCGAGTGGCATATGGCTGGAAACATGGGAAGAAGGGCTGAAACTATGTGAACCATGAATCAGTCTTGTTGTAGATGTGTGCGTGGAGACCTCGACAGTGGAATAGAAGGGATGATGAGAAGCCGCAGCACAGTTAATGGTTTTGGCGTAGTCCATTGGACTACTCTCACTGAGGATATTGAGAAAGAAAATAAAAATTATATATCATGAAGCCAGATCCAATAGTCATGCAGGACTGAAATTAATGATTCAACAGATATTCATATGATCAATAGTCTAGAGCGGAATGTGTGTGAAGCAGGAGAAAACCTGTTTCATATCAGTGTGGATATGCATTGTATACCTATTACATGGCAATTTCCCGTTCGTGATCCTCGTGCCCCGGCAAGTAGACATCAAATCTATTTTATGTGAAGGGCTATTTCTTGGACTATGTGATTTATCCTATGTGACCATAGACATAGAATCAGTCTACTGATAATATATGCATTTCACTATAAGATGACAATATTACTTTGGAGCTCCTTAATGGGTCCAAAACAAAGAACTTCTGGTACCTTCATGAGAATTGATCCATTTTGATCAGCTGAATTTCGTACAAAAGGATGCTCAAGTAGCATTGCTGCTGATGGCCGCTCTGCAGGATTTCTTTGAAAGCAACAATGCAGAAAATCCTTTCCTTCTGGAGATAATGCTTCTGGTATTTCTGGGGTTCTGTTCAGAACCTTGAACATAGCTTGAGGCTGATCATACATATTGACAGTCAAAATGTTAATATAAGACCCTTTTGCATAAACATTTAACTTTGTTAGGCTAAGTATGACAACAAATCTCAAGTATACTACATAAGCGGATCACAGGTGATGAAAGGGCATCTCCTGGAAAAGAAAAAAAAAATTTTGAGTGCTAAGTAAATTGGACTAATACACATGTTCAGAACCATATGAAATCCATTAATAACAGCAAAAGAATCAGAAATGTATCAAGAGCAATTAAATAACACTGATAAAAAGACGATGCAATTTTTAAATAGGGACATGATATAAAAATAATTCCGTCTCTTTTAACATCGGAAATTGGTTCTGATTTAAATACTTTGAACTGGAGAATTTATACTGTCTGTCAATGAATGCATAGTTTTTCTTCCAAAGAGAATATTAGTGAAAGACAGTGATACATAGAACAGAACTTAATCTATTTCCTATTATATTGATAGATTCTATTAACCCTAGTAAGATTATACCACTATCGGGCTCTTAAAGAAAGCAAGCTCAGAATTTTGAATACTCCAGTCTACAGCAAACACAAAGGATAAAGTTTGAATATAGGCACAACCAAATAAAAGTATGAACATGGGCTTACCCCTTCAAGCTCACTCCAAGGAGGTTTACCGGTAAACATCTCAATGATGGTACAACCCAAGCTCCATATATCAACAGCCAGAGCATGATTTGGGTTGGCATCTTTCTGCATGACAGCCTTTATGACCTGCAATAGAATAACAACAGTAAAGAAAAAGATTCGAAACAGACATGGAAAGCATCAAAACATGTACAATTTACTGGAGTGTGAACCACCTCAGGAGCCATCCAGTATGGACTGCCCTTCAAAGAAAGCTCGTATGATAGTCCTGTAAGCTGCAGTTTAGAAATTAAAGAAAAGGAAAGGAAGAAAAAGGAAAGAAAAGAGAGACAATTAGTCTGACTGCTTGGAAACAGACATTTAATACATATCATCAAACACAATCAACCATCATAATCTCAACGTATTAATCTAAATATTGTCAAATCTACGTAGAACATGGAGCAGCTTCTTCCCAACTTGATAGAGTGGTATAATTCCAGACAAAGAACCATAAAAGCGACAGCTAATAATACCAGTATGATGGCCATTAAGAGAAACAGCAAGGATCACCCATAAAAGTGACAACTAATACCAGTACGATGGTAATTAAGAGAAACAGCAAGGATCACCTATCAATTAAACAGAGAACCCTGCCTATCCATAGGAATAATGGCCTTTGATGAAAAGGCTTGACATAAGAATGGCAACGAGTTCTACTTATAGAAGGCACTGGCATCCTGTATACTTATATATATGACAGATGCCAAATATGTCACCGCAAAGGTTCAACAGTGAAACATGCAAATTAAGAATTTACTAGAAAATATATCACATAAAGGAATTATAAAACTAGCATTGATGAAGCATGTAAAGGTAAAGTAAAATTTGGAACTATAAAATTCACACACATATAAGAAATTTAAGGATGCCAAAACTTACATGTTTTGCCATGCCAAAATCAGCAAGTTTAACAACACCGCTTGCATCGACAAGCAAATTTGCTCCTTTTATATCCCTATAGGAACAATCATTCAAGTCAATGACGTTTTATGCTATGAAACAACAAATACAATTGTGAAAACAGAAAAAAAAAATTTTAATTCAACCATTTGGATTGGTAGTGACATGGAGCAAATTATTCCTGACAATAATTTTACAAAAGTTCATTGATACAGTAAAGTTTTACAATTAAGCTGCAGCATAAATCTTCATTCCTCTAGTTGAGCATGATTGTTACCTGTGGATAGTCTTTGAGCTGTGCAAGTATGCTAGGCCAGATAGAATATGGCGGGTGAAATTGCGAACTATAGATTCTGTTATAGCTCCACAATGTTGACGCAAATACTTATTAATTGAGCCAGGATGGACATACTCCAAATATATGTAAAAGTGATCATCAACCTACATATTATGGGAGAATGATCCCCAAATTAACCAAGCTTACAGAATGTCTCTTTAAGCAATAGAGTAGGACAAGTAGAAGGACCACAAACCATTTCACTGCCATAATATTGAACTATATTCCGATGCTTTAAATGTTGCAATACTCTAATTTCCTGCAACATGTGAAGACCAGTAAGAATGCAGATAGTTCGAAAGAGAAAAGTTTGCACCAGTAAACAGGATGTGACTACTAAAACATAAATCAGTCATAAAGAACCTGAGAGAATAACCTGCTCTAACTGTTTTATACATTCTACAGATTTAGGATCGTCAGGGATGATATCAACTTCCTTCATCGCACACAAAGCTCCAGTCTCTCTGTCAGACAAAACATAAAGAAAGATAAGTACTTGAAGAAGAAATAAAAGAACCACAGTGAAAATTGCTTACAACACTTGCATACCTGTTGGTTGCTTCATAAACACTTCCGTATGTACCGCGTCCAAGAAGCCTTCCTTTCTGCCACTGGCTTATCATTGATGTTGTAATTGGCCTTTCTATGATGTGATTTGAAACAGGTGATGGCAGTGTCATTGGTGATTGTGATGATGGTAAAGGCCCAGGGGGAAGGGGCAATGGATGGGCATTTACTTGAGCATTATTTTCAAGCTCCGTGAGCAATTTATGGTGAGGCACACAAGAAATTTTATTCCTACATGGGCTATGAAGTGGAGAATGGTCAGGAGTATGTGCAGTTTTTACTGGCGACATTGCTGAAGTACAAGGAGCAGCCCTACCTACATCTAAAACATCCAAATCTATCAACCCCCGTAATTCTCGGGGACAAGGTGAGGAAGGAGGAAAAGGATCTACTATTTTTGATCTTTGTGGGCTAACAGGACTAGAGGGAGCAGTTGTTGGAGCACTCCTGGCTGGAACATCCAGCCTCAAGTTGCAGTCAACACTTCCATAATTTAGGTCCCGAGAGAAACCCCTGCGACGACTTATTAAAGATTTGGTTGAATCCACAAAATCGTAAGAAGTAAAGTAATCTGGAGCGTTTGATCTGTGAGGACTAGCAGGAGTTGACAAAAAATTTGTTCCAGATCTCCTTGGAGTGCCTTTTGGCTTTGGGCCATTAGCAATGCTATCAACATGTTCATCTTGAGAGAACCCCTTACATTTTGCTGGAGTACTTTTAGCAGCATGATCTGCATTCTTCCTTTATAATTTGTAAAGCATACATATCAGCAAACTAACAACAACAAATTATAAATCAGCAATTCTCAAGCCAACACCCATGCTTCAATAAGCCGGTAAAAGTTTATTTTACGATCACAAGTGAGTGAATGACAACAATGGCTGAATGCAAACTTACGCATCATATGACTTATTAATCTGCATCTTTGCATTAAATGAGTTTACATACAGAATTATCATAATAGTTCAATTTTGACAAAACCTTGTAGCTCAACTAGCAAGAGCTTGATAGCAATTAAGCATAATTTCTAGTTGCATTTTTAAATAAATTTTATTCAATAGCAGATGTACAAATAAATACAAATAAAATCTGGCATGGACCGGCAAAGGCGGGCTTTTTATATTTCAGGTAACAGTTAAGGAACTAACTACTCAATTATAACCCTGTATAATAATACAGTAATTTAAAAAAAAAAAAAAAAAGGGACAACATGTGTGAAAACAAGTAGAATCAAGGCTACCTTCCGAGCGCAGGGACGAGAGCTTCATCGGGGGATGCTAGTTGACTAGGTCCAGGACTGGAACCCGACGTCTTGGATTTCCGATTTAGGGACACGGACACATCGGGCAAAGGCAAAGGTTTGGGAACCGCCGAGGAAGACCAATGTTCCGACCCGTCAGGAGACCTGAACCTCGTCGCAGCCTTATCAGGCGAACCGGGTAACGAACAGGGACGATTTTTACAATTAAACTGAGAAAGACCCAGATCATCATCCGTCACGTGCCTGAGCTTCCTCTGACGCGTGAGGCGTCGCTGCTGTTGGCTTTGGTGGTTACCACCGGCATTGCCGCCAGTGTTGTCGTGAAGAGAATCGGGTGACGGCAAAGATTTAGAGACATACGGAAAAGTTTTGCGGGAAATAGGCATTGAGAAAGAGAGAAGAGACGTGTCTTTGTTGAACTCGTCGTCTTCATGTGAAAAATTATTAACGGACAAAACATAATACTTGTTTTTGAGTTCTATTTTTTTTCCCCCTGCCTCTCTGATAGAGCTTCGGAAACACCTCGGTTCTTTCTCAGTTTACTTTGTCTTCTCCCATTTTCCTTTTCTTTTTTTTTTTAAATAATTGTTTAAAATAGATTAAACTTTTCTTATTTTTATTATAGTCAACTCGATACTCCAAAGAGATAAAAATCTGAGCTTAAACTTGAAAAAGTTTCCCTGTTTTTAAGTCTATTTTTTTGTTAATTAACAACCGGCCTGCGTTTGAAGCATTCGGAGTCAATAACACGACATATCTGACAAGTTTCTCTTCCCATTTTTTCTCCTTAAAAAAGTCAATGCGTGATTTTCTCTCGCTTCGCTTGTTTTGTTCTTCTCTTTTCAATAAAACAATTTTATGTCTCTCTGACCAACTGGCACTGCGTGACCCACTGGCCACTGTGTTGAAGGCGACGGATTTTTCCCCTTTTGTTTGAACCTTCCGTCATTGTATTTATTTCGAAGTTAGAGATAAATACAAGAAATGAATGAGTAAAAATAAATTAAAATTAAAAAGTCCTTGTTGACAAACTCCGACATATGCCGTGTTGGTACGGTCAGAGTACGTTCTGGTTCAGCTTCTGCAACTTCGAATGTCTCGAAATTTGATTATATTTGAATAATCCAAGTATTACGAATAAATACTTTTGATTGAAGTGCAATGGCTTGTTATGACTTATGACCATCACACCCTAAGATTATCTTTGCTTTGAATTTGATTAGCATTTAAATATTGGTTCAATTACTAAGATATACTATAAAAAATCCTAACTTAATTACCTTTTAATACAAAAAAATTTCAAAATTTGAACTCTTAAACCATCTCCAATGTTACACCAAAACATCAAAATGATGTCAAAATATCAAAATTTTCTCTCCAATGAACACACCAATTTTAGTACACCAAGGCAATCTATTTTGGTGTTGCACTATAGATAACAGCAAATTAAGTTTTTTTTATTTTCATTTTGATAAATATTAAAAATTTAAAATTAGATTATTATGAAAAATATGTCATTAGAAAGATTTGATTAAAACTTGTAAAATGAGATCAATATTAAATATATTTTTAATCTATTTTCAATAAGTATTTATAAATATTTATTTATTATTATTATGTAAATAATTGTTATAAAAATACTCCTTCCAATACTCTTAACACTATTGGAATGAAAAAAATTTTGATATAAATATATTCTACACAGATTTTGTTTTTCTATATCAAAATGATGTAAAATTTAATGTTATATGTTGGAGATGCTTTTATTATTAGAAATACTTATAGATCAAATATTTTATTATCGACTGACACAACTTTCAACGACTTATCTTTCTGAATATTCTTATGTTTATACAAAACTACATTTAACATATAATCCAAAGATGAACGATTCAATAATCTCATTTCATTAGCCATAGATATAAGACAAACCCAAACCCCATTAAAAAAATATATAATTAGGTCTATGTTTCTTTTCTTTTTGAATACCTAGGATTTCATTGACATTTTCTTTAAAGGGAGATAAGTATAAGAATTTGTCCTATGTTAACATCTTATGCAAGTTTAAACATTGAAAAAAAAAAAACATAGTACAACTAGGAATATTAATATATTAACAAATGAAATTTTATTTATGCAAATGGAAGCTTGTATAACATGGCTAATCATGTTTAAGTCATGACTCTTTCAAAACCTAGCTAATCCCACTTGCAAGAACATAACAGAAGTGAAATGTCATACATCCACACTTAAGTTTGACTCGTTATTTTTTGTATATATTTATTATATTATTATATATTAAATGATGATAAATATTTCCACAATTGTATCTAAGTATCCCGTATTAACCACCACCACAAAGACAAAGATGTGATTGGTCTGAATGAGGCAATAATAGAATAGGTAGAAGGTAGGGCAACCGGGGCAAGAAACACATGTGAAACGTCGTCGTCAAAGGTCAAACCCTATTTCATCAATGTATGTATTCTCCACTTGTATTTGGTGCTAGTTTTTGTAGACTATATAGACTTTGGATTTGGAGACACGTCGAAAAAATTTAAGCAGACAAAGACAGAGAGAGCATAGATTAATTAATGGGAGGGAAATTTAATTCCATAAAATTAAAAATTGAAAATTGAAAATAGAAACAACTAAAAAGTAGTAGTACTAGTAATTAAATTTTTCTTTAAAAAAAGGGAATTTTAAGGACATATTCCTTGAAAAGACAATTGAGTTTAAACTAGTGATAAAAAGACCGTCTAAAATGGTTTGGGCAATTTAGGGGTGTCTTTAGCGGCCCAAACCAACATATAACCCTTTGTTTTATTGGATCGTAAATCCAGCCAATCGGAATTTCGGAAATTCTCTTTTCCTCTTGAGGAAAAAGCCCGCCAAACTCCTATGCCTTCAATCCCCTTTCACCGCCGAATACTCACTTCTTCTCAACTCTCCGGTCGCCGGATAAGTCTCCGTTGCAAATATCTTCGTGTAACCGATCGCTGTCCCGTGTTGGATACATGATCGCGCGTCGTAGCAAAGCTTTAGTCTTTGGAATCACGTCCCTATTTCCCCGGCAAAATCGTACCGGTTTCTACTACTCTACAGCTTCAAACCCTAGATTCTCGAATTTATTTGTCGATGACGACGAAGGAGGCAGCGCGGTTTACCGACTCGCACTTAAATTCCAGCGGCCGACGACGGTGGGAGTGCTGCCTCAGTTGCGGAACCGTGTCAGCTTCATAGGAACGGTGGACCTGCCTCTCAAAGTTATGAATACGAAGACCGCTAACTTTGGGGTTCACACTTTGCTCAAGGTCAAAAATCCCCATGATTCCAAAGGCACATTCAGGTCAGTTCCTTTGTCTTATTTTATTTTCGAGTTTTTTTGCCGTTTATGTTGAAATTTTAATGTTGGAAATCATGGTTTTAAATCAGGATATTACTGAAGATGTGGAACGAGATCGGGGAAATGTGTATGAAACATGTGAATCCTGGTGATTTGATTTATGTTTCCGGGCATTTAGGGTCTTATTCTAAGGCTAATGAAGATGGGCAACTGAGATTGTTTTACAAGGTTCTTTAGACATCCAAATAGCCTTCTATTGTTGGTTTAATGTATATATTTGTTTGCCTTGTTTTTATGCAAATATATATATGGAGACACGCATATTCATTTCAATGTATTGACTATTGTAGGTAATTGTAAAAGAGTTGAACTTTGTTGCACAACATGGCCAGAGATCGACCTCCCAAAACCACAAGGGATTACCATCAAAACAAGGTAATTGTAGAAGTGTTTCTCTCTTGTAACTCTAAATTTGCACACTTTAGTAAATTGTCTAGTTTGTTGTGAAATCATCGGCCCCTAGCTGGACAGAACCTAGAAAATTGCTTCATTTTGCTGATTTCATATGTTACTATCTATATGCTTATTACTTAGCCGGACAGATATCTAATATCTCTGAGGCATTATGCTGGGACTACTGTAGAATTAGTGGTCCGTAATCTTAAGAGAATTGCCAATTGTTGAAGTCACTCTTCAAATGTTATATATATCTACCTGGAGGTTTTTGGGTTTTTCCTTTTGCTTCATGCTTATTTTGTTTTCTTTCCTTCTCTACCAAATGATGTAGGTGAAGCTGCTATGGAGAGGTATAAAAGCCAACTTCACTTGTGGCAGGTATTTTTTACCAACCCATTTGAATGGTGGGACAATAGGAAAAGTAAGAAAAATCCAAGGCAGCCGGATTTTAAGCACAGAGATACCGGTGAAGTTCTATGGCTAAGATCCGATGATCCTCCTTGGATTAAAAAGCAACTTGAACTGCTTGATTCAAAATTGTCGGAAGGCCTAGGTGGTCCAGTAAGTTCTCGTCATCGCGTATCCGAATGGGTTTATGATGAGTAGGATACATCTGCAGGACCAAAGAAGAGGAGCAGGTGTTAACGCTAACATTGAACTTTCAGTACTTCTACAAGCTTTTATAGCATCAGCAATTGCAAAGAAAGATCTTTACCTGTAGCCCCGAAATGGAGGAAAGTAACAAACAGAAAACAACAATGTTATACAAATAGGGGATATAAGGTAATTGTGGAACTAGAGCCCATGTGTCTTGTTAGGATTGTGTTAATTTTGATATTGCACAGCACTTTAGAGGTACTATTTAATTTTTCCTCTTTGAGGTGTGTTCTTTTGGAAAGTATTATATTAGTCTTGCAATATACCGAAACTTTTGTAACATAAAATTACTACAATTTAAATATGAATACACTTTTGCACCATTCTTTGATATATGTTTAAGTCTTTTTTTTTTTTGGGTAGTAAAACGGGGCCAAAGCCCAATTACAGGGAAGTTACACGTGGGTGCGTCATTCCCATAACATCAGCTAAAAGATAACTTTCAAGTCCACCAGGTGGTTGGCTAAGAAAACAGAGACCCCTCGATTGACGACAGCTCCACTTAAGTAGCCAGTCAGCAGCCATATTCTTCTCTCTGGGGATATACTTGATTGACCATCTCCAGCTCCCATCAAGCATATTCCGAACCCGAATAGCATGAGCAAGAGTGTACAAAGGGTGATTCTGACTCACGCCTTTTTCCACCGCAAGAACTGAGTTCTTGGGAGTCAGACTCAATTTCTATATAGTTTAAGTTGAGCTGTCGAGCATACTTGATCCCTTGATACAAACCCCAGAGTTCAGCTAAGTCAATGGAGCAGTCACCGATATGGAAACTCAATCCACCCATCCAGTTCCCGCCTGAGTCTCTAAAGGGGCCACCTGCTGCAGCCTTACGTTTAGTCTTTTTAATTGGCTTCATGTATGTCCTACAACCGTGAAGTTGGGTGTGAAGTGGAGCACGGGGCTTTTACCAATGGATTTCTTGGGTTTGCCTGGATGAGAATGAGATGAAAGAAATGGGCTCAGTTTTTGAAGCATGGGTTTGGATATATTGGATCTTAAAGATCATGGGTCTCAAGGCTGTCGCTCGTGGGCCATATATTTTCATAAGTCTTACTACTATTCAACTTATTACTCCAAATTTTTTTGTTTTTGAAAAGCCTTGAACATAATCTACAATTAAACAGTACACTCTTTACAATTTATATACCGTATTTATTTAAAGAGTGAGGGAAGTCAGTTCCACAGACAGCAAAATATATAGTGTTTTACAAGCGTGCTTGATGGTAGAAGTGTCCATGGGCCGGGTTCGGGTCAGGCTTGAGTAAAATTTTATAAAATCTTTGCTTGTCCAAATCCGGTCCGGTCTGATATTTCGGACCTACTCTTCTGTCCAAGCCCGATTTTAAAATATTTATATAAGTCCGAGGCCCGTCTAAAAGCCTGTTTTTATTTTTTTTCGGACACTAATTTTAAAAATTAAATTATATTAATTTATATTATAAATAAAAGTAAATCAATACATTTAAAAAATTATTATCTAAGTAATTTTTACAAAGTTAACAAAGTCTAAATACTAATAATGTTTGAAAATATCAATATCATATTAAAAAAAAAAGAAAAATAACACATTAACAAATAAAATAAATATATAAAAAAATATATTTATATTAAAGGAATAGTAAAACGGGTTGGGCTCGGGCTTTTATACTTATGACCAAGCCCGGCCCGTTTTCTAAACGGGCCTACAATTTTTGTCTAAGTCCAGCCCTTAAATTTAAAATTTCTGTCCAAACCCTCCCAAATATCAGACGGGCTTACGAACTAGGGCGGGTAGTCCGGCCCTTGGACAGGTCTACTTGAAGGCAATAACACGTCATAATGGTGATCATGGAGATAGCGTAGATAGTCCAGGTTATGTATTTAAGCCAAGGAAGAAATGGGATTGTAATGGCTATAAAAAATGCTGTAATGGCAAAGAAGAAACCACCTTGCTCGAGCACATGGGCTGCCAGATAAAATCTGGAATATTTTATGGATCTGCTAACGATCAGGAAAGCAAATGCAAATGTTATGGAAAGGGAGAGTGTGTAAAAAATCAGAGGAAAGGGCGATTTAGTTTGCAAGAATTGGATGGCCATTTCAGTCACTGAATTTAGACAGAAGGCAGGTAGCATCATGGCTAAATCAGAATTCCGTTGATCAACGATGATTCCTGCAACTGGAGGTTGAGGTTGGACCTCTGCCTCTGCCGCCCCTTGGACCCGGTCGTGAGCACCATTAGGCAGCAGACGTTGTTGAAGTAATGGCAGGAAGAACCGCAAAAATTGACGGAAATATGCAATATTCGAAAGAAAGAATTCCACAACACGATTTAGAAGTTCCATTTTCCTATGAATAGTGTGATTAGATTACTGCGTTCGGAAAACAGGAAGCATTTTTATAGGTGCAGCCACTCAGCAAAATTTCGGCCATATCTTGGCTCTGTATTTTCAGGTCATGCGATTTGTTTTTCGCCTGACCCATATTGCCCCCTTTTCCATACTTATTAGTTTAAAAAATTAGACCACCAAGAGTTCTCTTGCCTGTCGTGCTCTCCAACTTAGAGCCTCAAAGGTGTGTTAATAACCGAATGCTACCAATCACAAAAAATGCCAATTGCCAAGAGGGAAAAAAAGTCGGTACTTTTGGCCGCTTGGGGCTGGCAAAGAATAGAGAAGTCTAGTCATTTTTCTAGCCGGCTTAAAGTTAGTTTGTCATTACTCGTTAAAGAATTCAAGATAAAGTAAAGTCATTTTGATGGTCAATTTTGATGCCTTGAATGAGATATAGCATAAATGAAACCCGGTACTGGTTTAGCCAGAGTACACAATCTTGTAATCTTGTTCGTCCTATAATTTTTATTCTTTCTGCACCCTTTCCTCTCTTTAATTTAACTCCAAATGTAACTTTTATGAAAATAGGGAGTAAAATTATTAGCAGTAAATCCTGGAAAGTTATATCACTTTCTAGATGCCAATATATAGAGATATATGGTTACCAATTATGCATGAGTAAGTAAAGAATAGGCTTAATACCCAATTTCGCCCTTGAACTTGTCAAAATTTGACAATCCCCTCCCTAAACTGTCAATTGAGACAATTGCACCTTTTAATTTGACAAATTGAGGTCAATGTCGCCCTTCCACATGACGGAGCCGTTAAGTATGCCTATGTGAAATTTTCCATCATTGCTGGCATGCCATGTCATCGACATGTTAGACTTAAGCCCCATCAGGCTTAATCCCAATTTTGCCTTCAAACTTGTTAAAAATTGACAATCGCCTCCTTGAGTTATCAATTGAAAACAATTACACCCTTGAATTTACCAAATCGGGACAATGTCACCCTTAATACCCGGTCTGACATGTCGATGATGTGGTATGCCAGCACAAATGGCAAATTCCACATAGGCAGACTTAACGGTTGCGTAACGTGGAAAGGCGACATTGACCTCAATTTGTCAAATTAAAGGGTACAATTGTCTCAATTGACAATTCAGGGAAGGGATTGTCAAATTTTAACAAGTTCAAGGACTAAATTGGGTATTAAGCCGTAAAGAATATATCTTAATTACATTCAGATTTGAGAGAACTTCTCTTCGTTTATGCAATTCGAATAAAATTAATTATAAATTGTTTAAACAGATTAGTATATCTATCTATGATTATAAAAAAAAATTATCTTAATGTCACCAATTGGAACACTGAAATCCAAAAGTCAGGGCAGGCAAAACGGGCAGAGAAAACATGGATATATGGAGTGTAGCTTTATCTATCCACTGGCGCGATCGAGCTTCCCCACAAACAGCTGTAATAATATTATTAGCAGCGTAATCTGATTAGCAAGAACAAAAAGACATGGAGTACATACTACTATCCGTACGTAGCTTGGGAAGTTGAAAACTGGAACCAGAGACGAAGACTAGTCATCGGGATAAAAATTGGGTTAACTAATAATCGATCGGTGGTGTGATTCATGCTTTTAATTAAGTCGTTATTATACCCCAACGGTGGTGTGAACCAGAGGTCTCCCTCTCCACTTTATTTCTCAGAGACTCCGCTCAAATCAACCATTTCATTTTTATTTATTGCCGAAAGAGATGCACGCAAGATTTCTCTTATAATTAATTTTCAAATGGCTATGATTGCCATCCCACGACGTTCAGCTGATCAATGGAATACATAGTGATTACTTGGGGTTTTATTGACATTATTATTATTATTATTTATCTTCCAAAAGAGTCAAATAATAATATTTAATATTTTCTTACTATAACAGTACGGATCAGTAGAATTATGCTTCCGCAGCCATAATGATGATTCTTTAAAAACCAAAGAAAAAAAATTGTGGCTCTCAGTTTCGCCATTGACTTTTCCGGATCAATTTCGTCATTCATCAAACTAATTGGTCAAGATTGGTGAATCATCACTCTAGACTTTTTATCTCTCAATTTTGAAATAAAATCTCTTCGTTAGCGTAAAAAATCTAGCGCATAAAGAATCACTTCGCGCACGTACGAACGACTCGGTAAAAGTTACCAAGGTACGAACATTCAGTCAAAAATCACTGTCGCCCACCAACCAACGAAAATCACCCATTACCCATCCCCTAATTCCCCTCAGCAGGTCTGACCGTCTGAGAGTACTTCTCTGGCCTCTTGCTGATTTTGTTTGCCAATTAAGTACAGAGAGTGGGTGTGGGTGTAGGGTATTGGGTATTAATGGGTCGGTTTGCGGATAACACCGCTCCAAATTAGTACTCCACAGATATGACCCTAATTCTTATTAATTTGTCGGCCATTCTGTCAGATAATGTACAATATATAGCTTTAAAATGTTACTACTTTTTTTGTTTTTATTTATCTATTCTTATTAATCGTTTTATATGGGATAAGAAAAATATTTAAGATACAAAATTTTATAAATATTTATCTTAACTATCTTATATTATCCTTAATTTCTTTCTCTTTGATTATCACTCCTATTTAAGAAACTATTCATTTAAGAAAGAGAAAGAAATGAGTTTGAAAGGATAATTTTAAAAAATTAATAATTAATGTTAATTATAAACAAAAAAAGACAGATAGAAAAGGACTGAGAGAGTAGTAATTACTACTAGCCAGTGCATTTCATAGGTTAGGAATGTTTCTAGATTAAGGTGATTTTAGGGTAGTGTGAGTACGGACTATAATTAGTACTAATCGATTATTAATTGAGTTTTTCTAGTGTGTTGACTAGGTTAATCTTGACCGAGTAAAGTCGTCTCTTGCAAAAGTGGGGATGTGAGGGCTGAGGGCACGACGGTCATTTCACTCGTCAACGTCCCTTCCCCGTGGGCGACAGCGTTAGGTCTACTTCTACTTCTACTTCTTCTTTTTTGGCCTCTTTGAACTTTGATCTATATTTTGCTTCCTTTTCAACTACATCATGCAATCCCTCTGATTACGCTCGCTAGCTGCTGTGCCATTGGGTGTTGGGTTTATAGTCAAACTATTTTTGTCCTATGGAACCAAAAATGTCAAAACAATTGTAATGGATGATCAGATCATGACCCTCTCCTCTTTCGGAGGGTTTAGTTTCATAAATAAATTCCCATCGAACCAAAACAAATATGGTGCTTTTCATGGCTTTGATCGTACGTTCTGGGTTTATGACTGAGGAGGAAATAAAATAAAAAGTAAAAACCTCCATAATCTTTTAGGTCGGGAAAGAAAATTTGGCCTTATAAACAGAAGTTGTCCCGAGTCTAAACGTACCATGGAATCATTCATAAAAGTTCTTCTCAAATCAGAAACTAATTCGGACTAACTGGGTCAAAAAACAAAAGAGAACACTGCAATTTCTGAGGGTTGTGTAGGAGAAATTCATGATTTAATTAAATATCTTCAATTTTATTTCTTATTCAACATGGCCATTCTATTCCAGGTAATGTGGATATCATCACTTATAACGTACGTATAACTATATAAGCTAAGAAGCACCAGCTCAGTACTCGGGCTTTGCGTGTGATGATTAAATAAAATTAAACAAAAAACCAACCTGCTCCGATTTTAAAATGAGTTTTGAATTAAGAAGGGCGATTGAATATAACTTTAAAGACGTGGCATGATTAATTAGTGACTTATTATAATCAATCCAACTCCCCCTTACTTCATTAGTGACAGATTAACCCTGTAACATGTAGCGAGACTCGGTCACTTTTCCAAGATTAATTCAACACTATCTTCTTCTCCATTTTTTTCTTTTTTAATTTGTGGGAATTCATTTTAATGATTAAAAGCTTTTCTGAAATTACTAGAACTTTTGACAAGAAACAACTGATATCTAAAAGAAAAAAAAAATCAACTTGCTATCCAGGTTCTCTAGAATAATTTTTTTGGATATTTAGAAACTTCTACATGAAGAAATGAGTTAATCCCTTTTCGAAGTAAAAGAAATATAAGTACCTAATAACAAAAAAAGTGATAATTTTTTTTAGTATAAACCTATCGGTATCACATATCTAAATGAGGTTTTAATTGTTCTACATTGAAATTCTAAATGAGAAAATTCTTTTAGATTATTTTTATTATACTCATATATTTATACTTGAAATTTTATTTAAGACACACCAAATTCCTTCTACCCGAATTAACATATTAGATTGTTAAAGAAAGAAGTAATTTTGCTATCATAAATTATTATAAAAGAGTGTTAAGAAAGAAGCAATTTTGTTATCATAAATTATTAAAAAGGGTGTATTTGGAAAAAAGAAAAAGAAAAAGATACTTCGGATATTCCTTCTTTGTTTTTTTTTCTTTTTTTTTTCTTCATAGTAGTAGTAGTAGTATTTCAATATAAACTCGAGTGTTAGGACAGTAAAGTCACTAAAGCCCCGCAAACAGAAAACTGTTAGTTTCCGCCCGCCATTTGGGATTTATATAACTCACTGCCTCACGAAAACGCTTCCCGCCGCTAAAACCGACGATGGCCTTTAACGACTTTTTCGCCGGAGAAATCGTCACGGAACTTCTGAAACAGTTAATCGCCATCTCCCGCAAGTCCGCCCTCTGCAAATCCAGTGCTGACAGCCTCATCCTCAGCATCCGAGAAATCCTTCCCATCATCGAAGAAATCAAATACTCTGGCGTCGAACTCTCCGCGGTTCGCCAATCTCAGCTCGATCGTTTCTCCGAGACCCTACGTGATGGCCTCGAATTGGCCCGCAAAGTTCTCGCTTCCGGCCGCTGGAACGTCTACAGGAACCTCCAGCTTGCTAGGAAGATGGAGAAGTTAGAGAAACACGTTACCAGATTCGTCAGCGGGCCCATGCAGGCGCACTTGCTCGCCGATGTGCACCACATGCGGTTCGAAACGATGGAGCGGTTCGATCGGTTGGAAGGCCGGTTGGAGCAGCGTCTCAATTCGATGAAGATTGGAGTTGCAGCGGGAGGCTGGGTTGAAGAAGCGGTCAAAAGAATGGAAGTTGACGAGGAGGCTAGTTTGGGAATTCTGGGTGGAGTTGCTTTGGATTTAGGGAAAAACAAGGTAAAAAAATTTTTAATCGGAAGAGATGATTTGAATGTTGTTGGAATTTGGGGTATCGGAGGATCGGGCAAAACAACTCTAGCCAATGAAATTTGTAAAGATAATCAAGTTCGAAGTAAGTTTCTTGTTTGATGTAAGTAATTGATCAAATAAGTTTAAATTTTAGTTTGTACTGATCAACTATGAAAATAGTAATCGAACTTCGTTTTTTTTTTTATTATCTTTCTTTCCAGGTTATTTCAACAACAAAATTTTATTTCTAACTGTATCACAGTCACCGGATCTGGAACAACTGAGGGCAAGGATATGGGGATTTATTACAGGGAACGAAGCCATGGGCTACACTAATAGCAACTTTTTAGCTCCACGGGGGAAGTTACAGTGTGAGTGGGGAAGTGGACCGCGAACACTGGTTGTTCTAGACGATGTCTGGTCGGAGTCCGTACTAGAAAAACTCGTTTTTCAGATACCCACATACAAAACTCTGGTCGTTTCAAGGATTAAGTTCCCGCCAAGATTAGTTAATGAAGGTTATAAAGTTGAGTTGTTGAGGGAATCTGAATCAATGTCCCTGTTCTGCCACTCTGCTTTCGGGCAAAAATCGATTCCTCCTACTGCAGATGAGACTTTGGTTAAGCAGGTAATTATGAAGTAAAGCATTAGATGTTATTTCTCTTTGTCTTTCTGAGTGTCTTCTTGCTGATGGTTTTGAAATCTTTGTATTTGACAGATTGTTAATGAGTGTAAAGGACTTCCTCTGGCACTGAAAGTGATCGGAGCTTCATTGCGAGATCAACCTGAAATGTATTGGGCAAGTGCAAAGAAAAGGTTATCTCGAGGAGAACCAATCTGCGAGACTCATGAAAACAAATTGCTCGACAGGATGGCAGTAAGTGTGGAAAACTTGAACAAAAAGGTTGAGGAATGTTTCTTGGACTTGGGATCATTTCCAGAAGATATGAAAATTTCCCTTTGTGTTCTTATCAACATGTGGGTGGAGAGACACGACATTGACGAGGAAGAAGCTTTTGCCATTCTTGTGGAGCTTTCTGACAAGAACCTTCTCACTCTGGTGAAAGATGCAAGGTATGCTACTCGAAAGACTCTCTTATCGTTTTTGAAGCCACTGGCCCAGTAAATTGGGCTAGTTTTAGTTAGTTATCTGATTTTGTTTTTCTGAATTGTATTGGGCAGGGCTGGGGAAATGTATAGCAGTTACTATGAAATCCGCGTTACTCAGCATGATGTGTTGAGAGACCTTGCTCTTCATCTAAGCAATCGTGGGGATGTGAATGAAAGAAAGCGGTTACTTATGCCTAGAAGAGATACAGAACTTCCAAGAGAATGGGAAAGAAACACAGATCAGCCATTCAATGCTCAGATTGTTTCAGTTCATACAGGTAATTAGCTTTGAATATATTCGTATCAGCAAATCTAGCAGTTATGAAACTTAGTATGTTTCTTTTGCAGTTCATTATTTCATCCGACTCTCCTCGCTTATTATAATTAAATTTTATCATTTGACAGGAGAAATGAGAGAAATGGACTGGTTCCGTATGGAGTTCCCAAAGGCAGAAGTACTCATCCTGAATTTTTCCTCCAGCGAATACTTCTTGCCTCCTTTCATTGATGATATGCCCAAGCTTAGGGCACTCATCATAATAAATCATGGTACATCTGTCGCAACACTTACCAACTTTTCAGTTTTTACTAATTTGGGAAATCTTCGTAGCCTATGGCTTGAAAATGTGACAGTCCCTCAGTTATCCAACGCCACTGTTCCCTTGAGGAACTTGCGGAAACTATCCATGGTTCTCTGCAAAGTTAATAACAGCTTTGATCCATCGGTGGTAGACCTGCCTCAGATATTCCCTCGTCTCTCAGAGCTTATAATTGATCTTTGTGATGATCTAATTAAGCTGCCCTTGAGCGTTTGTAAGTTGAATTCACTCCATAGTCTAAGCATAACTCAGTGCAACCGTTTATGTGAATTGCCTGCTGATTTGGGAATGCTGAAGAAACTACAGATACTTAGGCTGTATGCCTGTCCAGAACTTAAGATGCTCCCTCCCAGCATTGGTGAGCTAGTTGGGTTAAAGTACCTTGATATTTCACAATGTGTTAGTTTGAGGTGTCTACCTAGGGAATTAGGTAAATTAGCAAGCCTGGAAAAGTTAGACATGAGGGAGTGTACAGAGATTAACCTACCAACGTCAGCTTCCTTGTTGAGCTTGAAGTCATTACGCCGAGTTATCTGTGCCGATGAAGTGTTTTGGCACTGGAAAAATGTGGAGAAGGCTATGCCAAACCTTCATGTTCAAGTTGCAGAGAATTTTTATACTTTAGACTGGCTTAATGCCTGAAACAGCATGTGTATCTGTTATTGATGTTAATACTAATGTACATAGTTTTATTAATGGTTGTAATCTTTGTTAGATTAAAAGGAAGCCTTGCTGCTCTTAGGTTGCATTCTTAGATTACTGCTTATTTAACTGTTGATGCGAGATGGCTCATGACTAAAGTTTAGCCCTGAACTTTCTGTTGAATCCTGGCTAGTGGCTATGAACCTCGTTCCTCACCTATTTTTCTTCCGGAGAAGCATTTACAGACATCAGAATTAGATTAGGTAAAACGAAAACCTTGTGCTTTTGCTGCAAAGGGCATTTTTTCTTCTCCTTTCCAAAAAAGGGTAAAAATATTTTAATAAGTCAAGTCAAGAAGAGGCCCAGCAAAAGGAGAAAAGAAGAGAGTCACCCCATTGATGGGCCCAATATTGTCATCTGAATGATGATAGGCGGCTAGGAAGCACTGGTGGAATGGCTTACGGAAGCCACTTTCTTGTGCATGGTTCCAAAAGTTAGGACTGGAAAATTTTGCATCAATTTGATGAATGTAGACGAACGCTGACCATAGTTGTTTGCAGAAGATTAGATACAAAACAAATAGATTGATTACCTAACTTAATGTTTCTCCGAGACTTGGTTTATTAAATTTTCATAATTGGATTCATTTCATTCAATTTAAGAAATTAAGATAGAATCATATCAAGATTATATCTTCTTCTAATTTGTCAAGTTAAGGCCCCTCCTTCCTGAATATAGTAAAGACTTTCTGTACAATTTTGTTCTATTTGCGTCGCTTTCTTGGAGTCCAAAGAACCCTATTTTTGTAAGGCAATAGAGAAAACGAGTAAAGAGATAGAAAGAAACGCGTGGATCCCACAAATGTATAAAAGATTCGCCAAAATATCAAATCCACCACCTCAAAGTGGGGGCTGAGTCAGTAGCTGTTCTTGTCATTCTCTTGAAGCTATTTAGCTCTAGTCAAATGAAGCATGAAAGCCATTCACACTCCTTAAAACAGTTTTAAACACTATTTAATTACTCACTTTATTACTACTTTATAAATCCCATTATTAATTAATCTGAATTCTAAACCAAACCCTTGTCGCTTTCTTTGAGTTAAATAGTTTCTGTCTAGTCATCTGTGACGAAACATGAGCAAGATTAGAGTAACGGATAGAAAATAGTATAAAAACCCATTCATTATGTTCTTTTAACCAATATTTTTGCCTAACTCGAAGTCTTCCCTTGACTATCTCTTCAAATCTGATAATGACCTCCATATTTATCATACCAGGGCGGCTATGGAAGTTCCATTATGATAATTGGTGTTGCTTTTGCCACCACTCCACTCTTTAAAACAAAAAAAGAAAAGTTATGCTAACTTTAAGAGAAAGAAACATTATTCTATTTCTGGACGCAAGTTGTTGGAGGTGTGTATGGTGGTTGATAATCTGCATAAAGATCAGTTAAGTATGAGCTATTAACTGTTAGCAACTCAGTTATTTGGGTTCGAGTTTCAACTTTCAATTTCAACTCGAGTAACTTTATTTTGTAGCTATGTTCAAAGGCTAAGTCTGATTTTGATTAGATTTAGCTCAATTGGCCCAATTATTACAACCTTAAAAAGCTTTCTTTTTTATTTGCTCCCTCTTATTTCCTCACCCTGTTGAATATGAACCAGAAATGAGTTTCCATCAACTTTGCTTTGCTATCCTTAGAAAGGCTACAAGTACAAGGCCTGGGTTCTAAACTGCAACGAAAATAACAAAAGCGCGGTAGAAGATTAAAATTCCGCACATTGACCAGCAGTGACGGTTTTTGTAAATGATTTTAACACATGCCTCATGCATATAAACATGAACTAGGCCTGTAGTTGTAGCTAATATACAAACAAATGCACTGTGTTTCAAAGAAACCTTGTAGGCATATATTCATTTAATCTTAGGGGGTAGCTGTAAAACTCCTCGGTTCTTGCGTCTCCCTTGCTATGCTGGAAAGGTTTCCACCATGGAACTCCTCTGTCATCCACATGCTTTGCTTCTAGTGTGTTATCGAGCATGGTCCCAACGAGCATTGCCACGGTTGCGGGTGATGAAAAGAATGTGTTCAATATATCATTAAACTGCATGCATTGTAACCCAACGCATATCAGAAAGATGGAGCATTTGACACAAGAAAATATGTTTGTAACTGTAAATTGCATCTCAAAATCAGTGAACTAGTGGAAAATGACATTTTGAATATTTTAACCCAAGTAATACAGTAAAAGACATGATCTAGGAATATGAACCTGAGATAATAAAGTTAAGTATACGAGATTCACGAATGAATCATCCGCCTTATCTTAACACAACCCTCTAAATCTTATGCAGGCCTCTTCTCCATCAGAATTTAGTTATTTCACAGTCGAGTATATCCCTCGACACCGTACCCAACATACTAGCTTCTAATTGACCAGACTGAGTCAAGTAATGTGGAGAAGAAGACAACGGCAGTATGTAACTTACCCATCCTGCATTTGTTCTAACTGGTCCGCTACCATCGTAAGTCGGTGCAAAATATTGAGAAATCGATAACCCGAGGAACAGAGAGACGCCCAAAACATAGATGTTTCTCATGGAATTATTATTTGCAAACTGTATGAATGTGATCCCAGAAGCAGCTGCACCAAGCGGGAACGGTATGGAGGCAAAGGTCCCATTAGGAAAAACACAATAAATATCAGATACAAAAGCTATCATGAATGCTGAGTTACTCACCAACAATGCCCAGTAAAATGCAGTATATGGCAGCAAATATTGGCAATGGAATAGAGGCAAAAAATGCACCAAATTTCCCTGGAAGAATGTAATTGTAAGGTAACACAATCAAGTAAGAATGGATAACTATAGAGAAAAATTCTGAAGTTGCAATTTTACAAAAAAGTGAAACACAGACCAAATATGGAGAAAAATATCATGAAAGCAGTTGAAATCTGCACCACCCTTCGGCTTCCTATGTGCGTAAGTCCCAGAAGGCCAACATTTTCGCTGCAATACCATTTGGATGAGACACTGAACAAGTTTCTAAATTTTCTGCTGCCTAGCAGTTATAGTTTTTCTGGTAATAACTACTTTATATAGACAGAAATTCTCTTTAAAAACAGAAATGCCTCCTTACACAGATGCAGTGGTACCAACAAGTGAACCGAAAAGCCCTTCGAGCAGCATACCAACACCCTGCATTTAGTAGCAAGATATTTAAGTCATCCAACCAGTGACAAATTAATATCACAAGATTCAGGACCACATTTTATCATTTTAGAAAAACCATTGATGTAGAAGTTCCAAAAAACCAATGTACAGCAATCTAGAAAAGGACCTGTAAGCCAATACTTCTGCTGAGTACATGTGCTGGAGGGGCTGTGGCACCAGAAAGCCGAGCTGCTGCAAAAAATGTTCCAGTTGACTGCATTGAAAGCCATAGAAAGTTAGAAAGATTCATTAGCAGCTTATTTCACATTTAATCGAGAAAATGTACAGCGAAGCAGATTTAAAATTTAGATTCTAGGAGGTAAATGAATCGTGTTTTTAGTGTAGCAAAACAACAGCAAGTCTATGCTGCTTGATGCAGACAAAGTTTCAAATGGTATTGAGTTGAATCCAAAACACCAAACATACAAACAAAAGCACTAAATAGAATTGAAATTCCTCTAAGATGGTGACTAAACCTCTGCAGATGAAACAAGTGCTGCACCTAACATCCCAAACACATGGCTAGCTCTAAATATAGGAGTGCCCCACTGAAACGGGTAAGGAACTTTAATCCTGGAAAATAACATGAAATAACGAGTAATGAGAAGGTGATTTTCAAAAAATCAATTACAACTCAAACAACAAGCAGAGCAGCACATCATAAGCACATAATAGTACCAAGGAGCAGATGACATTAGGTAAGATCGATCTGTGCGGCAACTCTGTTTGGTCATAGGCTTAACATTGTTGTAAGCACCAGACACAGTGAGGATAGCAGCAAAAGCCCAGACAATTCCAATGCATAAAAGCAAAGCAAACCTCTCAAGTACTAGATGGGCCCTTGGATGGATGCGCTTCATGTACTGCAACAATAATGCATTCTTGTCAAATTAATAATATGGAACTGTTAAACATCCAACCTAAAACCAATTGGCTATAGGTGGAGAGGCCCAACTTGAATATAAGGGTCTCAGGCCTGTCAAACATAACAGATGTGAGATTTTTCTACTTTAACAAGAACATTAGTAACAGTATCTACACTCAGAAAGATTACATCACCTGTTGGGAAATAACCAGCAGAATCAGCATAGGCAGGCCAATTTCCACACAATTACCTAGCTGTATCATGAATCAATTGCACCAAAAAGCAGTTCATATCAGTATTTTGTCAGTCCAACCAAGCACAGAATCATTCAAAGAGACTTACCAAAGGGAAGCCTCTTGCAAACAGACCAAGACCAACTAGACAAACCACTGGCACCACAACTATGGGACTAAACAATCTGAGGGAACAAAGTTAATGTGAAACTATCAGAAAAGTCAGTAGTGAAAACTTGATAATTTACTGATCAAACATCCCAAGCCGCAACTGAAAAGCAGGCAAGGAGTTGCAAGTAACAAATAAGGTAGCTCGAATGACTTGATACTCAAAATTATATTCACCATTACCTTGTCAATTCCCCCCATGCCCTGCCGTACCCAAGGATAATGTTGAGAAAGGAAGAAACAATCAGTGATCCTTGAATGGTTCTTATTCCACGGACAAACCGCTGCAAGCAAGCAACCACACCATAGTCATTAAGTAATAAGTGACTAGCCAAGATTGTGCAACATTATCTAGGAAAGACTACACTAACAAATGGGCAAATCTACTCGGCACGTAAATCAATTTAGTTATATACTAGGTTAAGACACCAAGGATACAGTAAATTCATATTGAATTAGTAATATTATAACCGCAAATGACAGAGAAATAATCAAAAAGAGGGGAAAAAAGTTTGAGGCAATAAATTAAAACCACATCTCAAAGGGGATGGGGAGAACCGGGAGGTTAAAAAGCGCATGATGCATAGCAGGCACACATTTAAGTATTCATTTGATTCATGAGTTTCATGTCCAGGTCGAGACCATTCAAAAATCCATGACAAGAGTAATTAGTAAATAGCAGTCTGTAACTTATAAAACCTAACAACTAAACTTATATCATATCTACAAACTAAAGGATGAATAATCCAAACTTGAATCTTTCTTTTATATATATATATATTACTAAAGTTCACATACATCATGATCAGATGGGAACATCTCATCACTATAATCATTGATGATCGACAACACTGGTATGGTGTACGCAAAAGATGCACCCATCACGGCGGGAAGCCTTGAGCCAATAAGGGTTTGAAGCAGAGTATTAATGCCTGACATAAACAGCAATACTTGAATGACCCGGGCCTTATCACCCTGTTCATAGCAAACAGAGGATTGAGATATAAAATGGCATCAATCTCATAAAAAGTCTTGGTATGGAAATTATCTCCAAGGTCATAAAACATACATGATTGCCACCCATCCGAGGCACGAGAGTACTTGCAATTAATACTGTAGTTCCGAGATTCACAATGTAGTGCTGGAAAGCCAGTAAAAGCGCTTGAGCTGTTAAACAGGTTGATTGTATGAGATCCATTGCAAAGGTTTTCCATCCCAGAAAAATTAAAAAAAAAAAAGTTACATGTTGAGCTTTAGCCCATTATCCAGTCAGCGAAAAATCTATACAATAAATAACGGATTTATACTATTTTAGGTGAAAAAGGGTATGAAAATGTACAAAAAGGAAGTGACAGGGCTAAACAAAATCAAAAGAGAATCAGAACAATGATACATGGGTGTCCTTCAAAGAAGTTTTCTGAAAGGAACCCTTTAAGAAAAATTATTCAAAAGTAACTTAAAATCCTTTTTAGAAAAAGAAAATTCTGGAAAAGATCCCTTTCATCTGTAAACTTCACCATCTAACTATAAACATGCAAAATAAAATAAATATATTAAATAAATAATAGTTATACCAACTTAAAACAACAAGCAGCTTTTACATAAATTCTTCTACTTTAGTCAGCCTTCCTTTTGCCCTTAAATTAAACGGTTATTATTTGACACCAGAGCAGCAAAAAGAAAGAAAGAGAGCAACTGACGCCAAGAAGGATTGGAATGGATGCAGTATTGAAGCTGATGAAGCTGCTCAGCAGGAACCCAAGTGGGTCCCCTCGAAAGAGCAAGATTTGGCGGTGCAGCCGGCGGTGCAGCCACTGGAGGTGGTGGTGGGTGGTGATGGTGGTGGTCTGATTCTCCCATCTTTTTCCTTCCCCTTTTACTTGCTTTATCAGCTAATAATACCCTTTTCTTTTTGCTGTCTTCTTTACTAGTATATCCTTTTTTTGTTCTTCTTCACTTGAAACAGATAGCTAAAGACTTTTCAGATTCCTGAGAGAGAGAACAAAAAAGAGAAAACAGTTTGAAGTAGTTCAAAGTATCCCGGCTGTTCTCTTCTTCACCGTACTGACTATAAATCACCGACGCAAAGGAAAAAAATAAAATTAAAAAAACGAAGAAAACAGAAGTGATTGAAGAAAGCACCTTTCGTTTTGTTCCGATAATGGAACAAAAAGGCCAGTTCAGGGGTTCAACTCGTTCAGTTCAATTTCATTACAAAAGCTCTTTATTTAGCTATTAAAAAAAAGAAAACTTCGAAATGCAGAGAGAGAAAGAGAGAAAGAGAGAGAGATAAGGGAGAAGGGAAAGCGGGGGAGTTTGGATTACGTTATGTGAGTTGTCGTCTTTCGAGGAGAATATAAAACACGGTTCTTTTTTTTAATCATAAATCCAATAAAATTTCTGGCATTTTCTTTTTTGTTGGGGTTTAAATAAGGAATGTGAACGAGAGCAGAGCAGAGCGCGTGGGGTTTCTTTAACTTTCTTACCATGTTGGACAGTTGGAGGATCTTACAATGTTCTTCTGTCCCATTTACCATTCACTTTCCTTGACAATTACATCTTTGCCATGCATTTTCTCTTCGAAATTTCATCTGCTTTTAATAATAACCCTTTCGTATTGGCCTTATCATTGAATGTAAATAAAGGCTGAAGGTTTTTTTTTTTTGGTTAAAAAAGGTTTAGGCGTATGGAAGATCACTCATCTTCAAGATCAAGGTCAAGATAAATGACCAATTTCTTTGAGAATTTATCAAATTTATTTATGATTTTTGTTAATTTGAAAATCACTTACTAATTGGGACCTATGCTAAAACTTTTTTTTTTTTTGTAAATGTGAATAATTTGGTTTCTAGCTTTTAGAATGTTGAAAAGAAAAAATAAAAGATATTTGCCAACCTCTTAAGAAATTTGACCCTTACCATGATTTTGACTAGTAATCCCATGGGTTTTTATTTTATTGTCTGAAGTCTTAACATAACATGACTTTGGACTACATTATTACTATTCATCCATAATATGTATGACTATAAAGGTCTAGTACATTACTTTTCTGTTTTATTTATTCACCTAAAATGTAAAGTGAAAAAGTGCAAATTAACGATGCTTAAATATTAAGGAAAAAAATAGTTGAAACTTGGGTCAAATTTTTTATTATTAATCATATTAATTGAAAATTTTATTAAGTCTAACTTTGGCATAGGAATTTTCATCTATAGATCCACAGCTCAAGTTACTTAAAGACTACACAACTATTTTTCTTTTGGGTGAAAAAAAAAAAAAAAACACTAACGGGCTTAGTTTGTCTCTCTTGCTAAATAGTGAAAAAAAAAGGTTTATGATCTAATCCGAAATTTGGGTTGTCAAATCAAATCAAAGCTTTTTAGTAATCCATTATCCAATCAAGACCGATGGGACTAAGCAGACCGGCAGAGCACCGACTAACAGATCACCCCACTCACCAAGATTTTAACTTTTTCAATAATTGCTCCATCCTTTTATATTAGTAGGCCATAATAACCAGACATGAACACATACACAAGTTGACTAATTAAGATTATGGGGGTCTAATTAACTGCCCATCAATTCCATAATTATCAACATCTCTAATATTCCAAGTGTTTCATGATGATTACGTCCCACCTTAAAGGTAGTGGAGACCCTAATTATCAACTTAATGACAAAATTTGGAGTAGTATAATTTAAGGTCAATGTTAACGATTACATTCATTTACTTGTTAAGCATAATTTATTATGTTGTTTAATTTTTGGCTGTTTTTAAAAATTATAAAAACTATTTATACATTTTAAATGTTAAATAAAATTTTACTATATGTCATTTCAAATTTTAAAAAACCACTAGACTTGTTTATTTTAGATTTATAAAATTATTTATTATTGATAAAGTTTAGTTTCATATTAAAAAAATTTTATATTTAATGATAAGTTTTTAAATTTAAATTTATTGTGGTTTGATTTTAAAAAAATTTGAATAATTTTGATAAATTTTAGTCCCAAATTTTATTAAAAAAATTTAAAGATAAATTCTAAAATTTTAAAACATTCATTACGATAGGATTTTAGAAATAAATTTATTAAAATTTAATTTAAAAATATATAGAAATAAATATTATAATTTTGTAAAAAAATAAACCTAAGGATATCCTTATCTAAAAATATGAATATTATTTAACCTTTTTTTATGAAATCCATTTTATCATTGAAGCACAAAAAATAAAACATAAAAAAAAAAAAAAAAAAACTTAACAAGTGCAACCGGGACCCATAATTTAAAAGGGACGGTGCTAGACTTGTAAATTTGGGAAACAGAGAGAGGGGCAGATGTGGGAATTCGACTAATGAAGGAGCAAAAAAAGACAGCAGTACCATACACATTCTTCTACTACTACTACTACTGTAAATAATTGTTTGAAAGATTTAAAATTTCGCGCCAGCCACGTGAAGGCCATGCAGAGCATGGGGACAACGACCTCAATTAATGATCCATAATATTCCATCCTCTTTTTGAGAACTTATTAAATAAAATTGTCCACCACGTTAGTCCTAAGATTAATTTATAAAATTTCGACGACTCAAGATAGTTATTAAAATTTAATCCTAATTTAGAAACAGATTTAACCCTTAATTTTAGAAAATGAGATTTAGAAGATAAATTCTCAAATTAAGGATATTCTTTGTTTTTTCGGTAGACCTCAATTAATCGAATTACTCATACTTCTTCATTACTTTAATTTAATTAATCTCTCTCAGAACTGCCTAATTATGATTAGCTGCTCAAGGTCAAGGATTGAAAGTAGAGTGGCCAACCTCGCTACGTGTATAGAGAACTATATTTAGTGGCACTATTATTACCGTCTACAAGCATGGGTCCCCATCCTTATAATTATATGGTGAAAATCTATAGAAAAAGCAAATGAAATGATTGGAGAAACTGAATGAGGAAAGGAAAAATCATTTTGGATGATCCCAATTTTATAAATCTGAAGCAACTCCATACTTTTCTGTTATCTTTTGTACAAAACATTTATACCTTTTGGTACCTGTTACACCAAATATCTCCTTAGGCCGAGAGGTCAGGCCGATGAGCTGGTTGCTGGGTGTGCCAATTGCTTTTGTTCAAAAACAACAAAAGTGCAGAAGAAAAGGAATGCGGGTTATGGTTTAAAGTCACAGTCGGACTGTTTAAATCATTAAACTTACTGGGTGATTTTACTCGAGCGCTTTGCAAAAGTAAAGAACAAAGATTCGATCAAAGGGAAACTTGTATTGAAATATGATTGAAAGCTAGGCCGATCTGAGGTATCGGTCAAAACAGTACAAGATAAAAAGAGGTCGACGGTGGCTTAAACAACAAAACAGTAAATGAAAGTGAAAGGAAGATGTAAAACAAGAAACGAGAGGAGTTTATGCCAAGGAAAAAGGGAAAGGACTTAGAAAAGCTTAAGGGAAAATGCTAGAAATTCAGGGCCATCGGACAGTCTTCGAGTGTTGAAGAGATTTCTGTGGATGTTTGTTCGTGTCTTCAGTCGTTCTAGGATGAGGCTTATATAGCCCTCACAGCTTCCAATCAACTCCTCTGAATCAGCTCATTTTGATTTTCAAATCTCAGTCTTTAAAACTGAATCCCTTTGATTTCGCTTGACTTTGAATTAGTCTTTCCAATCTTCCAAGATTGGTGCGGCCTTAATTTGGATTTAGGCCACCGATCTTAAACTAATAACCCATCCTGCGAGTCCGATTATAGGCCGATCAGCCTACATAAACTAATTATTTATTTTTTCTAAAAAATATAAATTGTAGTACAATCAGTACCACTGGATTTGGGGGGTGGGGGGCCTCCATTCATTCCGGACAACATCTAACGTTAAGAAAATATTGTAAGAAACTGAAATTCCTTGGTATTGCACTCATTCAGATCAGGCCTCAGGGCTAGGCTTTGACCCGTTCTATGGAGTTGACATAGGTAGGCAATGAGAAAACCTTCTCAGATCTGGAACTCATAAGTACACGTGCCCAGCCATTCAGATTGGGATTTCAATCCTCCAACCAGAATGCCAGATACCATTATGATTGTCCCGTAAAGATGCTGCTGTTGACTGTCACCTTCCTGTTTGCTGAATCATAAGAGCAGATTAAAAATACTATTTACTAGTATGATTCAATAAAGAGATCTAGCTTCTTACTACTATTTTAAAAATATAAATACTGACACAGTCGTTTAACGAAAGAAGATTACTCTACATTAAACCACATCCCAAAACGGTATGATTTGAATCGAATGACATGTTCATGTGGAGTAACCATTTCCTAGGATGCTTCTCTCTCTCCCTTCAAACTCAATAGTACAAGAGAAACTTACTTGCAGTCTGGGCAAAGGGACCCAACTCACCCAAGCCATGTGTATATATCAAATACAAACAGCAGTTGGCATCAATTCTCATGCTGGGCTTTCTGGCATTTGCAAAATACTACACCAGATGGTTGAAATCTACCACAATTTTATGCTAGGAAGGATCTACTCACACGTATCCTCAGTTTGTGCGTGTGTGTAGCAGACTTAATTAGCTTTCAAGAGGGTTGAGCACATACCCAGAAATCAGAATAGAACAACTCCAATTACATCTTCTATGATTTGGGGACAGAAAAGGACGGTCCGCCACCAACTCCTAGAGAATACTATAATGGCAGAGTTGATAGAGAGCTGCAGTAACAGCAGCAGCCTCAGCTTGTACTTCATTCCGACGAAATATTTATGGAGTGTGCTTGAAAAATAGAGGATACTAAACCACAGGCGAATCAACCATCTCATCTCTCCTAAACATCCTTGAGGCTTCACCAGAGAAAGGCATTACCAGCCCTAATCCTTTCAGAACTTCAGATGCTTCCTACCCAAATGAAAATTTGAACCTCAGGATCCATAATTCACTTACTTCTGCTGCACAGCATGGACAGTGGCATCGCATAGAAACCCGATTTGGAACTCACTTTCTGTACCAAAGTACCATCTAATGGTGGATTCTTCATCACATTCCATACTTGAAAATATCATTTATGAATGGCAGATTCCAGGTATAATTAGCAATACAAAATGTACATTATATTAACACAAAAAGGAAATGTAGTAGACCAGAGGGATAATTCAAGTATTCAATAAGTCAAAAACCGTGAAATTTACATGGGTGAACAGCAAGACAATACGAAAACAAAAGCAGAGAAAATAAAAAAGAAAAGGAAAACGACACTTACAAGAAAGCTAAATTCATGCAGGTTAAACTAAACAACATTTAAGTGCCACTGGGCTCGGCCATCTGCAACAACATAGCCAGAGGCCAATAAACACAATCTTATTTTTGTTGAGCTAGACATCATGGCAGATATTCCCCAGGATATGCACAATAGCAGATTTATCAGCTTTGAAGAGGATTGAGCACGTGCCCGATGAATAGAACAACACCAGTTGCATTTTCCCTGATCAGGAAGAGGAATGGATGGTCAGCCACAAAATCTATCTTTTTCGCCACAAGCAGACCCCTGAGTTTTATAACACCAGCGGTAGCAGCTGCAGCTTCTGTCCCTTCTTCGTTAACTTCTATGAAAGATTTATGGAATATATTTGAAACAAACAGGTTCTGACCCACAGGCGAATCCACCATCTCTGTCAAACCTCCACCAGAGAAAGGCAACACAAGTCCTAATCCCTTCAGAACTTCAGAAGCTTCAAATCCAAATGAAATCTTGAATCTTGGTATCCTGAATTCACCCACTTCAACTGGTTCATATGGAAGGTGGCGTTCTATGAAACCAGATTCACAACTCATTTTCTCTATCAAAGCTGGCAGACCATCTTTAGTATCTGGAAGGAAGAAATACATGGAGAAATGACGCTTATCTTCCCCTTGTTTATATGGAATTCCCAGGACTTTGAAACCATCATAGGCACTTACAGTTTGCTTCTTTTTGCTGGTCATAAAAGGCGCCTTAATAGAGCTTCCATTTGCAAGGTAGAAGTCATAGTCTTTCGTTTTTGACACATCAAATGTTTCATTCCAAGCTCCTTTGAAGTAAAGTGCATTAGCAAATATAAGCTTCGTTGAAGCATCAACAGACCCCGGAGGAAGAACTTCTTTAATAAGACCACTGGTCTCCTTTTCTGCCCACGAATTCACTTCAGCAGCAACCTGAACAGCCTTCAAAGATACCAACAACATGAAAATAAAACTCAGCATATCTATTTAACCTAAAGTTTGAAATTTTGACATTTCAATGCTACCAACATACTTATCAATAAACATGAATTAAACTCAGAACTATCCATGCATCAAATGTACTAGAAGTAGTTCTTATACTCCTTTCTATTGGCTTACACTTAATTATCTTCAGTTTCAAGGAATGTTTGATAAGTTCTATTTATCAAAAAGTACTAAGTTGAACTTCTCTTAGGATGTGGCTATATCTAAAGATAGCGGAAACAATTCAGTTTCCACTGGAACCCTTTAAATTGAAAATTGATAAAGATCACAGCTTTAAGTCCAAATTGAAAAACAAATGTTTGATTTTCCAAGTTGAAGGAATAAAACAAAAGAACTTTTCGAGAGCAGCAAGCAACAGACAAACATCAAAATTTAACTAAATTAAATAGTATTAGTGGCCGTAACGAAAAGTAAAAGTGCTACCTTGGTTTGGAAATCAACTTGATTAGAAGCAGCCTTGTACACATTATCCACAATCTGTTTGAAAGAAGGCCTGAGAGGGAGTGACTTGTCGATCCAAACACCGTTGGCGAATGACAAATGGGGGCCACCCGCGGGGCTTCCGTCGGCGAAGACAACGGAGACAAGCTCGGAGGAGAAGGAGGTGAGTTGGTCGTTTGATTTTGACTTGAGGAAAGAGAGGAGCTGGTCGAGGGTGGGACCTTTGGAGCCAGCGGCGATCAAGCTGAGCACCACGTGTATCGACAGCGGCGAAAAAACCAAGTTCGAGTTCTTGGCTTCGGTATGCAGCACGTGCTTCGTGAGGCTCAAAGCGACGTTGGTTTGGCTTCTGATCAATTCACGGAGATCCATCGTCGGAATCCGAAACAACTTAAGAAGAAGGTAGGCTCTGCGTCAGTTTGGTTAGCACGAGTCGTCGAGAAGGTTAAGATTAAAGGACGGTTCTTCTGAGGAGGAAGTACTATTATTTAATAATTAATACTGTGAAACAGACCGTTGCTGCCTTGCCGCGTAGTAGATTCCGTGTCGAAACTTTTCGCATTGCTTAGGAGTTAAGCGTGGAATTGGGCTTTTCCTAGTGGACGAAGACCCATTTCCCATCTCAAATTGGGCCCAAATCCAATTTGATATATATTTCTATTTTACCATCTGAGTTATATTTTATCAAGATTTCTTTATAATAATGTTTTACTGGAGGATTAAAAGACATTCCTAAACAATTTTTGGCCTCTTCCTTGTATTGGCCAATTTTTAGATTTTTTAGGTGACCAAAACCCAAAGTAAATAGTAAACTCATCGTTGGGTCAATTTGGATCACTTTATTAAGAACTTATATGAAGATCCAACTTGAAATTACACAATTTATAGCCTTCTTTTCTTTTTCTTTTTTTGGATAGAAACTTAAGACTTCATTGATCGAATTCAAAATGGTTTCTGGGTTACAAATGAGGTTGGGAAGCCCACCCTCTCTCACCACCCAGAGTCCACTCCACTGCACATGTGAAGCTATGTAATAATCGCTGTTTATCTCACTTTCTAATTTGTGGACTTTAAAGGCCGATTTCCCATATCACATTGGGCTCATATCTATATTTGACAACCATTTTCAATAGCTTGATTTTATGACAACTTGTCATTCTTCATTTTTGTTTGATTTTTAAGGACCATTTACCTATTTGTTTTTGGATTTATAAGGCCCAATTTTAAATAAAACTTTTTCCCCTCTCCTAGAGAAAACTATTATTGGCTAGTTTTATTCTCATAGTGAGTTCATCCGGTTCGAAATTGATTAATTTTGAATCAAGGACTTGAGGATATTTTAATTAAAAAAAAATTAGATAGAGCAGTGAGGAAGTTGATCAGACAATTTTTATCCAAAAAAAAAAAAGAAGTTGATCAGCCAATCTCTTACTCAGCATTTTGACATTATGTGAACTTTTGATTTGGCTTTGCAGTTTTTTTTGGAAGATCTTGAAAACTTTTGCAGTCTGATATAAAGGTTGGTGAGAAAATTTTGGGTCATATATATACTAAAAACTCTATCTCTATGCGATCACTTAATTCATGATCGCGAGTAGTTGGAAAACTTGAAAATCGCCAAAGTTTTAGCAACAATGAAATCTCCATCCTAGAACAACTATAAGACATGAACAATTCTCCCGACAACTCAGACAACTCTCAGTCAAGCATGACTTTACACTTTACAATTTCTTGATCAATTTCCTGTTCCAAGTCCAAACTTCCTTTCAATGTTATTGTAGTCTTTTCTCTTTGACTTCAGTGATTATGAGTGTTGTTTTATTCTGTTTTTGCCAATCGACCAAGCTTAATCCCCAAGTTCAATAAAAGTTTCTTCCATCAAGTATTTTTCTCAATCATAGTAGAAAAAGACCTAGCAGATTCCATATATTAAACAATTAGACTGTGACTTTGAATCAAAACCTACACATTTCTTTAATTTTGTTGTTTTTATTACAAAGCAACCGACACACCCTACGGCAAATCGACCAAGGAGATTTTTGGTGCAACATGTTCTAATTTGGAGGCAACCAAATTCCTATTTATGCCAAATTGTAAAGTATTCGAAACTATTTAGCTATTTTATTTATTTTTTGTTTTCTGGTTGAAAAACTATTTAGATGTTTAAAGTAAAACTTCAAATGTATTTCAATAGGAAAAAAATTTGATGTTTCTATTATAAAGTGTTTGTAAGTTTCAATTACATGCCAAATTATTTAAAGCCATAGCATTAGTGAGGGTAGTTCATCTAGTTAGTATATTAAAGGTGCCTCGTTTGGTGAACGAATACGACCCCTGAATTTTAATTGAGTCAAAAAAAATGTTCAACATGCATTCATATATATGATATATCCGATGTAACTGTGTGAATTCTTTATAGATGAACCGCTGTTGCGGACGGCTCCTAGGGTATTGTATCTACCTGATAATTTCAACAGCTTTCAAGAAGGTACGCCACAAGCTCATTGAGAATAGTATAATAGCGGAGTCGATAGAGAGCTGCAGTAACACCATTAGGCAGTAGCCTCTGCCCCTTCTTCATTCCAATGAAATATTTATGACATGCTTGAAAAATAGAGGTTACTAAACCACAGGCGAATCAACCATCTCTTCTAAACATCCTTCAGGCCTTCGCCAGAGGAAGGCATTACCAGTCCTAATCCTTTGAGAACTTCAGGTGCTTCCTACCCAAATGAAAATTTGAACCTCAGAATCCTTAGTTCACTCACTTCTGCTGCTCCGCATGGAAGGTGGCATCGGATTGAAACCCGATTTGGAACGCACTTTTTGTACCAAAGTACCATCTAATGGTAGATTCTTCATCACCGTCCATACTTGAAAATTTCATTTATGAATGGTAGATTCTAGGTATAATTAGCAATGTAGAATGTAGATTATCTTAACACAAAAAAGAATGTAGTAGTCGAAAGGGATAATTCAAGTATTCAATGAGTCAAAAAACCGTGAAATTTGCATGGGTGAACAGCAAGACATTAGGGAAACAAAAGCAGAGAAAAGAAAAATGAAAAAGGAAAAGAAAAAGAAACTTTCAAGAAAGCTAAATTCATGCAGATTAAACTAAACAACAAGTGGCACTAGGCTCTGCCACCTGCAACAACACAGCCGGAGACCAATGACCACAATCTTATGTTTGTTGAGCTAGACATCAAACGAAACTTTCAAGAAAGCTAAATCCGTGCAGGTTAAACTAAACAAAACTTAAGTGGCACTAAGCTCTGCCATCTGCAACAACAAAGCCAGAGACCAATGGCCACAGTCTTATGTTTATTGAGCTAGACATCATGGCAAATATTCCCCTGGAGACGGACAATAGTAGATTTATCAGCTTTGAAGAGGATTGAGCACGTGCCCTATGAATAGAACAATACCAGTTGCATTTTCTCTGATCAGGAAGAGGAATGGGTGGTCAGCCACAAAATCTATTTTTTTCTCCACACGCGGAGGCAGAGCCCCGTACATTACGAGAACAGCAGCAGTAGCAGCTGCAGCTTCTGTCCCTTCTTCGTTAACTTCTATGAATGACTTATGGAATATCTTTGAAACAAACAGGTTCTGAGCCACAGGCGAATCCACTATCTCTGTCAAACCTCCTCCACCAGAGAAAGGCAACACAAGTCCTAATCCCTTCAGAACTTTAGAAGCTTCAAATCCGAATGAAATCTTGAATCTTGGTATCCTGAATTCACCCACTTCAACTGGTTCATATGGAAGGTGACGTTCTATGAAACCAGATTCACAACTCATTTTCTCTACCAAAGTTGGCAGACCATCTTTTGCATCCGGAAGAAAGAAATACATGGAGAAACGACGCTGATCTGCCCCTTGTTTATATGGAAGTCCCAGGACTTTAAAACCATCATAGGCTCTTACAGTTTGCTTCTTTTTGCTGGTCATAAAAGGCACCTTAACAGGGCTTGCATTTACAAGATAGAAGTCATAGTCTTTCGTTTTTGAGACATCGAATGTTGCATTCCAAGCTCCTTTGAAGTATAGTGCATTAGCAAATATAAGCTTCGTTGAAGCTTCAACAGACCCTGGAGGAAGAACTTCTTTAATGAGACCATTGGTCTCCTTTTCTGCCCACGAATTCACTTCACCAGCGACTTGAACAGCCTTCGAAGATACCAACAACATGAAAATAAGACTGAGCAAATCGATTTTACCCAAAGCTTGAAAATTTTGACACGTCAATGCTGCCACTATACTTATCAATAAACATAAATTAAACTCAGTACTATTTATGCATCAAAGGTACCGGAATTATTTCTTGTATTCCTTTCTATTAATAGCTTATACTTAATTATCTTCAATCTCAAGGAATGTTTGATAAGTTCTATTTGTCAAAAGTACTAAGTTGAACTTTTCTTTGGATAGGGCTATATCTAAGATAGGGGAAACAATTCAGTTTCCACTGGAACCCTTTAGATTGAAACTTGATAAAGATCACAGCTTTTAAGTCCAAATTGAGAAACGAATGTTTGATTTTCCAAGTTGAATGACTAATAGCAAAGAACTTTTCAATAGCAGCAATCAACAGACAAACATCAAAATAATATCGGTGGCCGTAACAAAAAATAGAAGTGCTACCTTGGTTTGGAAATCAACTTGATTAGAAGTAGCCTTGTATATGTAATCCACAATCTTTTTGAAAGAAGGCCTGAGAGGGAGAGACTTGTCAATCCAAACACCATTGGCGTATGACAAACGGGGGCCACCCGCGGGGCTTCCATCGGCGAAGACAACGGAGACAAGCTCGGAGGAGAAGGAGGTGAGTTGGTCGTTTGATTTTGACTTGAGGAAAGAGAGGAGCTGGTCGAGGGTGGGACCTTCGGAGCCAGCCGCGATCAAGCCGAGCACCGTGTGGATCGACAGCGGCGAGAAAACCAAGTTCGAGTCCTTGGCTTCGGTTTGCAGCACGTGCTTCGTAAGGCTCAACGCGACGTCGGTTTGGCTCCTGATGAATTCAAGGAGATCCATCGTCGGAATCCGAAATCTTAAGAAGAATGAAGGCTCTCCGTCAGTTTGGTTAGCACGAGTCGTCGAGAAAGTCAAGATAAAAAGGACGGTTTTTTTAACTTTTAAGGAGAGTGAGGAAGTATTTAATAGTATACTGAAACAGACCGTCGACGCTTTGCCGCGTAGCAGAATCCGTGTTAAAATATTTCGCATTGCGTAGGAGCCAAGCATGAAATTGGGTTTTTCTGTGGATTAAGGCCCATTTGTCATCTCATATTGGGCTCAAATAATTTGATATAACATTTATATTTTACTGATTTTACTCATATACTATTTGAGTTATATTTATCACAAGATTCCTTTATTAAAATTTTCACTGGATGATTTCAAGACATTTCTAAACAAGTTTCGGCCTCTTTTTGGTATGGGGCAAGTTTTCTCTTTGAAGTGACCGAAAACCAAAGTAAATTCATCCTTGGGTCAATTTGGACTACTTTTATACGATTTGCCCAGAGAAGCCTAAGGATGAGCATGCAACAGTCTAGAGTTTCCTCATGTTCAGATTTTATGAGAATTACCAAAAAATTGGAAATGATGCCCCATGAATCATCCAAACTTCTATGCTATGTTTGCAAGCAAAGAAGGCATGGAATATAGACTCTCCAGTCTCCACCTCACCACAAACACAACAAAGTTTATAATTAAGGTCCATTTCTTTAATGAAAGTATTTTAATTTCCCCCTCTCCCGGTGAAGAAAATGGTCAGATATAGAGCAGTGAGAATCATCGCTGCTCCTTTGCTTAACTAATAACTTGAAAAGTATATATGTGGCTTAATATCTACTTTGGTTCATGAACTATATTAAAAAAGACTAATTGATCTTAAACTTTTATTTAAAAAATAGATTGGTCATTGAACTTTTATTATAAGATATATAAACCTTTAAATGAACAAAAACTTTTGATAGAAATATCAAAAAATAAGAATTGTGGCTTTTATTTTTAAGTTAAAAACTTGACGTAGAAAAGTCACCTCAATATGGATAAGGGTTCAAACTATTTCTGTCAAGTTTTCAACTATTTAAGGATTTATCTATACTAAAATAAAAGTTTAGAAATCAATATATTCTTTCTAGTATAATTCAATGATCAAATTTGGTATTAAGTGGTATATATATTATACTACATAGTTTATCAACAATAGGATCTTGACTTTACCGAATCAGAGTTTTTTTCCTTTTCCCTTTTTCTTTTCCTTCCTGGAACACCAACTAGCAATAGCGGCAGAAGATTATTAAAGCAAAGAGAACAATTTTCTTCTGGCTCATGCCTACCAGGTCACTTTTATGTCATCGCCATTCTCAACTGAAATGTTGAAATGCTAATCCTTACGACTCCATTCGCTCTGTCTGACTATAATCGCTTTGAGGGAATCAAATTTCACCGGCGGTGCCATAGAATATTCATTCTCTTTTTGTCCCATTAAAGGTTCATGGTGGGACGTGGCTATACCACTTTCAGAATCTGATGAAAAGGGTGGATTATCAAATTGTAAATGGGCTTCGAGAAATGAATGTTGGTCGTTATATTAATTATAATCAATGACATGATGTTCAAAACCATATGTATAAATAATCTTTACAACTTGTTAGTTTGATTGTCAGATCGATTTGTGGGAAACAACGCTCCCTGTCATGACTCATCATGTCAAATAAAATTTACAAACTATATATTGAAGGTAAAGGGTATGGCATGAATTCTGCTTCAATTAGGGCACATTTTCGAGTTGAACCATCATATATAATGCAAAATGCTTTGAATTTCAAGCATTAAAGGTACCTTGTTTGGTGAAAGAATATGACCCATGGATTTTAGTTGAGCCAAAAAGAAACGTTAATTACGGGCAATTTATTAAAGCCAACATGCATGCATATATGATATATCCAATGTAATTGCCTGAATTCTTTATAGACAGCTCCTAATGTCTTGTACCTACCTGATAATTTCAACAGCTGACTATGGAACACAAAGATGCCTTAATCTCTTCCAATGAAATTATTGATTTATTATGTTAAGTAATTTATAGGATAGTAGTTAATTGTCTGCATCAACTATCCAAAGCCTGAAGAAACAAACATGGTGATCACTCCGTGACTGCTATGTATAGAATTAATTACTGCCCAATGCCAAAGATATCTGCTGAATTTTCTGGCGTCATGACAACCGGCAAATAATTTTTATGCGTAAAATTTCATGAGGGCAAGGCGCCGTTTGATACGTGGATTAGAAGTTTTCAAGAAATTATTGGAAGGCTTGAAGTTAAAATAGAGCATTTCCTAGCTAACTAGGAGGAGTAAAACAAGTTGAGAAGCCCTATCTGTAAGAAAGCATCTGAAAATTTTAGATTCCACTTGTTAAAATATCATTGACTCGAAATAGAAAATTAGGAAAGTCAAGATATGGAGTACTCATACACACAAGAGTTGGTTATTGATGAGAGAGAAAGGTGTCATAAGGAACAATATGATCAGTCCAAAAAATGATTTTATAGAACTGTTAGATATGAAATCTTAAAATTCCCAAGATCTTAAGCAAATATTAGAATACCAATATGATAATAAGATAATATACATACCTGATTGGGCAGCCATCATTATTTAGCGGAAGCAAGTGTCTCCGGTCAAGCTATGGTCTTCCTCTTCTTCTTCTTCTTCTTATGGCAGATCTCAATGGGAAGAAACTGACGTTATGAAGAGAAGAGGGGACCTTAGCCACCTATTTATATTAACCTTAATTATCCCAGTAGTAATCCTCCCCATAAAAGGCCTACTGGGCTAGGCCTACACAACTGTCATACCACACTAATTCAAAAGAGATGTGCAAAGCCCATACAATAAAGATCACTTATCAAAATTAGGCCTTCATGCTTGTTTCCCACATGGACAAAATTACTAGCCTGTTTTAATAAACAACAAATGACCAATTAATAGTAGCCCACAAAATAGAAAATTCTAACATTCTCCCACTTGGGCAATATTAATTGGTGTTTGTTTTAAATTTTTAGAAAATATTTTCAAAAAAAATGACACCAGGCTAGTTAACTTAATTTTTGATGTGGCCACAATTTGAAAACAATTCAGTCCATAGAAACAACATCTCATGATCCCATCCATTAAAACCAACAAATACTGAATCATGGCAGCCTTTGTACCCTTTAATGACACAAGACCAATCCATGGTTACAAGTATAAGTGATTTTATCGACATGGATCTTAGTGTGGTTGTGTAGCAAGAAAATAGCACCAAATGTGATCTTAATGTGCTACTTTCATTGTCGGTCCTCTTTATGATTTCTCTAAACAATATGAGAAATCTCTTTGGCATCAACAATATGCCTGTATGTCTCCCACTGATCCTTAAGATCACTATATAGTGTCATTTATGAGACATACCCAATTAACAAAACAGTCCTACTTAAGATAGACACCAAGTCTTAAGATTTTACAATATATATAAGCAAATCTTCATCAAAGTACATGTACATATGAAAATAGAAGATAGCATGAATTATTCTCAATAAGAATCATCAATCAATCATCATAATGATGTCTCAAAACATAAATGAGTCTCAATATAAATAATGTAAACTATAATGTGAGAATTCGTAACTCCCACTAACCAAGTACATTAAAAGACTCAATAATACCCATGCTCTCAACATGTCTACTAAATACTATAGGTCTCAACCCTTTAGTTAAAGGATCAGCAAGCATACTATCGGTGTCAATGTGCTCAACAACTATGTCACCATTTTTCACAAAATCCCTCACCTTGAGGTATTTTATCTCTAAATGTTTAGACCCGCTAGTAGTTTTGTTGTTCTTAGAAAACAACACTGCAGATCTATTATCACAGTAAATCATCAATGGTCTAGAGATAGAATCAACAACACAAAGGCCTGAAACAAAATTTTTAAGCCAAATAGCTTGCGTAGCAGCCCCATAACAAGCAACAAACTCAGCCTGCATAGTTGAAGAAGCTAAAAGTGTTTGTTTAACACTCTTCCAAGAAACAGCTCCTCCAGCTAACATAAAAATGTACCCTGAGGTGGACTTCATATATATCATCCTGACATCCAGCAAAATCAGAATCTGTATACCCAATAATCTGAAGATTATCCACCTTTCTATACACTAACATATAATCTTTAGTCTTCTGCAAATACCTCATTACTTTTTTAGCAGCAACCCAATGATCTAAACCAGGGTTAGAAAGATATCTGCCAAGAACACTTACCGCAAAGGCAATGTCAGGTCTGGTGCAAACCTGAGCATACATGAGACTCCCCACTGCACAGGAATAGGGAATGCTCTCCATAGACTTCATTTCCAAATCATTCTTTGGACACTGATTGAGACTAAGCTTATCACCTTTAATGATAGGTGCATCTCCAGGTTTACAATTCTGCATATTAAACCTTTTAAGCACACGATCAATATAAGCCTTCTGAGAAAGTCCCAATAAATTCCGAGATCTATCCCTATGAATCTCAATCCCAAGAACAAAAGAGGCTTCACCAAGATCTTTCATGTCGAAAGTCTTGGTCAACATCTGCTTAGTTTCATGCAACAATCCAACATCACTACTAGCAAGTAAGATGTCATCTACATACAGTACAAGAAAAATGAATCTACTCCCACTGATTTTAAGGTATATGCACTGATCAACCTTATTCTCCTCAAAACCCATGGAAGTAACAACCTCATCAAATTTCAAATACCACTGTCTAGAAGCTTGCTTAAGCCCATAGATAGACTTTTTGAGTCTACACACCAAGTGTTCACCTCTAGGCTCATCAAAACCCTCAGGTTGCTTCATATAAATCTCCTCACTAAGATCGCCATTCAGAAAAGCTGTCTTCACGTCCATCTGATGAAGCTCTAAGTCAAAATGTGCTACCAAGGCCATAATGATTCTAAAAGAATCCTTGGAAGACACTGGTGAAAAAGTCTCATTATAATCTACTCATTCTCTTTGAGTAAATCCTTTTGCCACCAATCTAGCTTTAAATCTCTCAATTTTCCCTTTGGAATCTTTCTTGGTTTTATAGACCCATTTGCAACCAATTGGCCTACAACCTTTTGGAAGCTCAACAAGCTCCCAAACATAATTTTGAGCCATAGAGCTCATCTCATCTTTCATTGCATCCATCCACATATCAGATTGAGAACTATTAACAGCTTCACTAAAGCTCACAGGATCCACAACATGACTAATATCATAATCACTTTCTCCAAGAAAAACAACATAATCATCAGAAATGGCTGACCTCTTTTGCCTAGTAGATCTTCTCAAGGGAACATCAACCTCATTATTTTGAATAGGAGGAACTTCAATTGGAGCATTATCAATATTTTGAGGAGTAGGATCAATAATGTGTTGCCCAGGATCTTCTCTCTCAACATCCATAGACACCACACTACCTTGTGAAACAGGCAAAGGAAGATCAACATGTCTAGCAGGTTCATTATCAACATTATCTACCACAACATCATCTGCCACATCCCATTCAAGAAATTTCGCCACTTGTGACTCCACAACTTTAGTGCCACGTGTAGGACAATAGAACATATATCCCTTAGAATGGGCTGGGTATCCTATGAAGAATGAGCGAGTAGTTCTAGGTTCAGTTTTCTTTTCAAAAGGATTATAGATTCTAACCTCAGCAGGACAACCCCAAACTCGAAAATGGTTCAAACTAGGTTTCCTACCAGTCCACAATTCAAAAGGTGTTTTGGGAATAGATTTACTAGGTACTCTGTTAAGAATATACAAGGCAGTCTTAATGGCTTCACCCCAAAGAGACTCAGGAAGGTTAGTTCTACTCATCATGCTCCTCATCATATCTTTAAGGGTGCGATTACGCCTTTCAGCCACACCATTTTGTTCAGGACTACCAGGCATAGTATATTGGGCAACAATCCCACATTCTTGCAAGTATTTGGCAAATGGACCCATATGCTGCCCAGTTGTACCATGTTTGCCATAATACTCACCACCACGATCAGACCTAACAATTTTGATGACTTTCCCTAATTGTTTTTCTACTTCAGTTTTAAAAACTTTGAACTTTTCAAGAGCATTAGATTTTTCATCAATCAAGTAAAGATAACCATAACGAGAAAAATCATCAATAAAAGTAACAAAATATTTGTTACCACACAAAGTAGGTGTAAGAGGTCCACTAATGTCAGTGTGCACAATTTGCAAAAGGTCAGAACTTCGAGTTGCCCCTTTCTTCTTAGTCTTAGTCATTTTCCCTCTAATGCAATCAACACATGTGTCTAAGTTTTCAAAATCAAGAGAAGGTAAAATGTTGTCTTTTATGAGTCTTCCAACTCTTTCATTAGAAATGTGACCTAATCTTTTATGCCACAACAAAGAAGACTTCTCTTTAATCAAAGACCTTTTAGACACAATGTTTTCAACATTCATGCAACTATACTCATTATTAGGAGATAAACTCAATTTGTAGAGACAATCAACAAGTTTAAAATTTCCAACAATATTTGAGTTTAAAATCAAATTAACATTTCCATTTCCAATGCCAAAATAGTATCCAACTTTGTCTAAAGCAGAAACAGAAATCAAATTTCTCCTAAAAGATGGAATATAAAAAACATAATCCAAAACAAGTTCAAAACCAGAACTTAAATTTAAACCTATGGTTCCTACATGCTTAACATCTACTTCAGTATTATTTCCAACTTTAAGCTTGGCCTCACTCTCACTTGGCTTCCGTTTGCTTTTGAATCCCTGCAATGTACAAGCAACATGAACAGTTGCACCACTATCAAGCCACCAAGAATTCGGTGGGGCATTAACAAAATAGGATTCATAACAAACGAGAGCTAGTGAGTTGAGAGTTAATGAGTTACCTCCTTGTTTATTCTTTTTCTCTAACCAAGATTTAAACCTGAGGCAATCGACCCTTATATGACCTTTCTTCTTACAAAAGAAGCACTTGACATCTTTCTTAATGGCAGCATTTGGACCTCTTATCCATTTGGTCTGACCACTAGCCTGTCCCTTATCGTCATTAACCTTATTAGGAGCATTAAACCTAATCTTCCCAGGTTTTTCAAGGTTCTTTCGGTAATAAGGTTTGGAATGGGTGGTAAGTAAGGCAATCTCATTTTTTTCTTTCTTGAGTTTTTCTTCCTCAGAAACACATTTGGCAATAAGGTCATTGACACTCCAGGTTTCATTCACAGCATTATAGGCAGTTTTGATTTGGGTGAACTCATGAGGTAAAGCATTCAAGGCATGGTGAACAAGAAATTGGTCAGGGAGAGAAATTTGATGGGCACCTAGTTTGGTTTGAATGTGGACCATTCTCATAATGAAATCTCTAACACCTCCTTCACTGTTGTATTTCATACTCGTCAGCTCACTCATAAGAGCCCCAGCCTCAGACTTATTGGATTGTTCATACCTATTGCCTATAGCAGCATAAAGCTCCTTAGCATTTTCAATCTTTTCTAGACCACTCATCAGATGTTCAGCAACGGTTCTCCTAATGGCCTCTACACACATACGGTTTGCTCTATCCCATTGAGCAAACAACTCCTTTTCAGCAGCAGTGCTTTGATCAGTGAGAGCTGCAGGCTTATCAACACGCAAGGCTATGTCTATCTCACTCATAACAAAAGCAAAGTTCAAGTCCTTAGACCACCTCTTATAATTAGAGCCATTCAGAATCTCAACAGTAGCTTGATTCTTATTCACACCAAAAGTCACTGATTAAAACAAAAATAATGCAACTTATTAGTTAATGGGCAAATATATTAAGCAACAATTCATAATGTGCCAATGAACAACCAAGAGCCCTGGTGTATCATCACAGACTCCCCTTTGGGCAGAGAATGTAACATACTAATAGGTACTCTTCATATAAAGCTAACATGAGATATTCCAATTTTGAATAGCTATCCCCTTTGGGCAGATAGAAATTCTAAACCAGTTTATCGCAATCATAATGCTTTATTTAACATACCAAATTGACTTACACAATAACCCCCTTTGGGCAGGCGATTGTATAAAACAATCAAGGTACAATCCTGTAGCCAACGAATGAGATAATTTTTATTAATATCCATAAGTGAGCCACTTTGGCAGCCAAACACTTATATCAACTAATAAAAGATTTTCTCAAACCAGGAAAAAATTAAATTTGCCCAATTACAAAATTTGTATACTTGACAAAATGTATACAATAGACCATTCAATATGAGATACGGATACCAAATGTATCTCATGGTCTTTCAAAAAATTATATGTTGCATTTAATCACAATGTTTTGATCCTTATCAAACTGATTGGTTCCAAAATTTCAACAAGTCATGCATATATATTTTGGCTTAAATTAAAATAATACATAAATGCCAAAATATTTCACAATCAAACAATTTTAATAGTGACATTTGTCGGGGAAGTGTTATGAAAGTGGACATAAATGCCAAAATATTTCACAATCAAACAATGAGTCTTGAAATAATTGCCGACACAACAAGACTTGTTTTAAATAATTAAATAATCATAATAATTAACAATGATTACTAATACCAACAAAAGGTTATGGAAAAGTAATAGATGAATAATTTGAATATAATATATAAAACAAATGCCAATCCGTGACAAGCTCAGCAAATTCCCAATCGTCTTCAACCTCTAGACGGGTATAGCTCAACCCGCTAAACCAGTTTTTTTTGACCCATTCGGGTCAGCTTTATTTTCAACCAGTTTTAATAAATTTTTGACTACCGAAACTTCATGTAATCTCAATTTCAACATATTTATACAAAACCCATGTATCAAAACTTATTAAAACATCAAGAATTGAAATAATAAGCAAGAAGTATTATGGGTTTTAAGCTAATTCACAAGCCGTATAAAAACTTGATTACCAGTCAAGAAGAAATCAACTTTTATACGATCTAAACTTATTATTCGAACTAAATAAGACTTGGGTCCTAATATCACTTAAGATCTAGCTCTGAATACCACATGTTAGATATGAAATCTTAAAATTCCCAAGATCTTAAGCAAATATTAGAACACCAATATGATAATAAGATAATATACATACCTGATTGGGCAGCCATCATTATTTAGCGGAAGCAAGTGTCTCCGGTCAAGCTATGGTCTTCCTCTTCTTCTTATGGCAGATCTCAATGGGAAGAAACTAACGTTATGAAGAGAAGAGGGGACCTTAGCCACCTATTTATATTAACCTTAATTATCCCAGTAGTAATCCTCCCCATAAAAGGCCTACTGGGCTAGGCCTACACAACTGCCATACCACACTAATTCAAAAGAGATGTGCAAAGCCCATACAATAAAGATCACTTATCAAAATTAGGCATTCATGCTTGTTTCCCACATGGACAAAATTACTAGCCTGTTTTAATAAACAACAAATGACCAATTAATAGTAGCCTACAAAATAGAAAATTCTAACAAGAACATCTAAATGCCATAAGATTCCTTCTTTGATTTTAATCCTTGTCGGCCTCTAGCTTCATATCATCTTCCTCTATATAAACTCATAAACGTTCAAAATCATATATTCAACATCTGTTTCCTGACTAGAATTGCAAGGTTCTATTGACTCTCTTTTGAGCCAGAAAAGATCGTAGGAAGCTAGCTCTCAACAAGATGGTAAGTTCTTTAGCAGAAATATTTCAGGGCATTGGTCTGGGCTATGATCTTCCTGGAGATCATCGGTTAATGTTTCGTTTGCTTTAGTTTGGCTAATTAGTCTCTTCTGTTATTATCTGACAGGGCATCTTTAGTAATTTTAAACCCCAAGCAAAGCAAGAAAGGAAACTAGGAGGAAACAGGGCTGCCCTTTTTATCTATGGTAACTTTCCTCCTTCTCCTTCCCCATTTCAGAAATTTACTTGTTTTAATTCCGACTTCCTCTTACAGCCACGGAAGGACTGGAGAATATGGCATTTATCTCTAATGCCGTAAGCCTGGTAACTTACTTTTATGGGTACATGAACTTCAACTTGACAAAATCTGCAACAACCCTTACAAATTTCATGGGGACTTCATTTTTACTCGCGCTCTTCGGAGGGTTCATCTCAGACACATTTTTGTCAAGATTCAAGACTTGTGTCTTGTTTGGTTGCATTGAATTGTTGGTAAGAGCCATTTTCTCTCCGCAGCATGCTTCAACGTGATAAAGCTCAAGTGTAGAAGTGCATAGCATGTCTATATCAACCAACCTGATCATTTGAGTAGTATAGCATTTTTTATCACTTCCTTAATCAGTTGTCTACATGTTAATCCCATGATTTTGGCTAAGGCTAACTATAAAAAATTCCTAGGGCAACGTCCCTAACACTGTCACAAAGAAAAGAGAAGATCATGATTCGTTGACTAATTTATTAATAAAGCACAGAAAATCATGAGTTTTACATTATTAATGGAAACAAATCCCAAATAACATGTTCACTCTTTCATTATAATATCAAAATTAAAAAAAATTTAAAAGTTACTTCTAGTATATGGAAAAGGCTCTGGGTAATCGGATCGGAGATTTGGTTTGATTTATAGTAATTTAATTTGCAGGGATATGCCCTGTTAGCAGTACAAGCTCACTTCCACCAACTAAGACCACTCGCGTGCAAAGGTAACGCAACAAATCAATGCGAGGCAGCAGACAGTGGCCAGGCTGCCATGTTTTATACTGGCCTATACCTGGTTGCATTCGGTACCAGCGGGGTGAAAGCAGCTTTGCCATCGTTGGGGGCTGATCAATTTGACGAGAATGATCCGAAAGAATCAGTTCAACTGTCTAGTTACTTCAACTGGTTCTTGCTCGGTCTCACCGTTGGAGGTATGCTCGGGGTGACTATTGTCGTATGGATAAGCTCCAATCAGGGCTGGGATTGGGCGTTTGGTGTATGTACTGTAGCCATCTTGGCCGCGGTTGTGTTTGTAAGCATGGGCAAGTCATTTTATCGTAACAATGTTCCCAAAGGGAGTCCTCTCCTTCGTATCATACAGGTAAGTGAAAAAAAGGGAAAAAAGAAAAAGACTTCCAATTTAGTGATCAATTAAAAGATTCCAATTTGATTTTTGTCACTTTAGGTATTCGTGGTAGCAATCAGAAACCGAAAGCTTCCAAAACCTGAGATGGCAGACGAATTACACGAGATTAATCATAAAGAAGCAGGGGTGCAAAATGAAATTCTCCCCAGAACTGATCAATTCAGGTACTGATTTTTGATGATCTTCTTTCACGTTTTATATTAATTTGTCATACCAAATTGTAAATTGCGCTCTTAGAAATTTGCTTGGAATATTCAGGTTTTTAGACCGAGCAGCAATTAACCAGACATATGGCAATGATACTGCATCAACGTCAATTAGCCTAGGACCCTGGAGGCTCTGCACAGTAACACAAGTTGAAGAAGCAAAGATCGTAATTCGGATGCTTCCAATAATACTCAGTACTGTTTTCATGAATACTTGTTTAGCTCAACTCCAAACTTTCACCATCCAACAAAGCACAACCATGAACACTAATTTCCTGGGTTTCAAGGTGCCAGGCCCCTCCATCCCGGTCATCCCCCTGGGGTTCATGTTCATTTTCATCCCAATCTATGAACGCATTTTCGTCCCGATTGCTCGAAAAATAACAGGAATCCCTACTGGAATTCGATATCTTCAAAGAGTTGGGGTTGGATTGGTTCTCTCAGCCATTTCCATGGGAGTTGCTGGACTCGTTGAGACAAGACGCAAATCCGTGGCCATCCAACACAACACGGTGGATTCTAGTCAGCCTCTGCCAATGAGTGTGTTTTGGTTGGGATACCAATATGCAATATTTGGACTGGCCGACATGTTCACATTGGTTGGGCTGCTAGAATTCTTCTATGCAGAGAGTTCAGTCGGGATGAAATCATTGAGCACAGCCATATCATGGTGCTCATTGTCCTTCGGATATTTCATTAGCTCGGTGGTGGTGCAGATTGTGAACAAGGTCAGCGGTGGATGGCTGGCTAATAACAATTTGAACAGAGACAAGCTCGACTATTTTTACTGGTTGTTGGCAGCGTTGAGTGTGGTGAATTTTGGTTTCTATCTAATTTGTGCCTCTTGGTATAAATATAAGAAGGTGGAACTTAATCAAGAAGAAAATTCTGAGGATAGCAAAGCCGCAAATGGAAAGCTGCTTCAGATGGTAGCAGTTTAATTAGAAGAATCACTTGTTAGGTTCTATGTACAACAGTTCTTTTACCTTCTACTTCTATATATCAATTGATACTTTTCAAGAAATGAAAAAGGAGAAGAAAAAGATTACTTGAATTAAGTTGACATTAATTATGATCATTAATTATAAACCAAATAAACCTACATATATACGAGATTAATTGATTAAATATAACAATCTCCGGCATAGAAATTAAGGAACAGTGGAGAAATACTGTTCTCAACAAGGAATAAATATATAATTATAATAAAGTATTCTAGGTTTCTTATCTTATGACCATGTTAAATTTATTGTGGATGAAGTCTCAATTAGGGGTTTAAACTTTCACGAAAATCTAAGGATCTAATCTTTGAAAGGTGTCGACATATAAGTCCCTAGTTTATCGAATAAGGTCAAATAAGGGTTTATAGTCAAATTTAACGATTGGATATGTGACATGTAGCTAAGTAAGAATCTTTAGATCCTTTAATAGCCCTTATTTGACCAAATTTGATGACATTAGGCATTTAAATGATATTTTTTAAAGGTTGGCTTGTTAATTGAGACTTTCACGAAAGTTCAAACCCTTAATTGGGATTTTAGCCTTATTTTGTTCTTTAAGTTTATACCAGACAAGGTGGCTATCAAGTTTGCACGTTGTCTATAAGAGCTCCTTGAAAGTGGGTGCTCTGCAAAATACGATACAACTAGGTGAAACTACTCAATTAGTTCTTGTATTATATATAGGGTTTTATTCATTTTAATCCATGTCTCCAATTTTGTTTAATTTGATCCCTATACTTTTCTAAAAATGATAAATTAAAGACAGTCAATAACTATTTTATTAAATATGATATTATAGTGCTTAGACGAAAAAATATATATGAAGACATGGTCAATGAAAAGTTGACACACGACATCCACATTTGCAGTACGAGTATAGATCTCCTTTTTCTTTGCGCAGTATGTGTCCTTACCTACTGCATTTTTTCTTCTAAAAAAAACTTAGATCAATACTTTTTATAAAAATAATTCAATTTTAAATCCTCATAGGTGCCATATTCAACTTTTCATTAGAACACATTATTGTATTGCTGCCACCTCAATGCCATGTTTTCTATTTTAATAGAACAAATGGATACAATTAGTGATTGTCATTAATTTGTTACTTTTAAAAGAGTAGAGGGATCAAATTGAAAAAAATTAGAGTATAAGGATTAAAATAAATAAAATCCTATAGTATAAGGACTAATTTAATAGTTTCACCATTACAACTAATAATGGTAACCTAATTCCCCGCTTTAATTAAATTTACGTAGAGACACCCTCGGATGAAAGAAATGTTTGAATCGACATGGGCAAGAGAGGAAGTAGATGTTGAGAACTTGAGATGATAATAAAAATATTTCTATTATCCATTTTATTCCTAGTTCTCTGTCCAAGTGTTTGAAGGTTCTGTATAATTTAGACAATTATACAGAAACCAAAAAAAAAAAAAAGAAGAAGAAGGTTCTGTATAATTTGATTTATATATATATTCTACTAATTAATCAACTCCTTCGAAACCTCAATTTATTTCAAGAATTAAAACAGGCGCGCGGTGGAAATGGGTATTTAACAGAAAGGTCCTAAAGATGATTGAAGGAAGGAACAGAGGAAACAAATACCAAGCTTGAAGCCCGAAAAGGAGTTTTATGAAAGGAGAGAGATGACATTGGATCCAGAATTCTAGATCCACGTACACCCCGTTAGAATATCAAAACTGTATCATCAAGTCAACAAAACGAATCGAAGTATACTCATGAGGGCCGCAAGTACGAGTTCTCACAGTACTATATCTTGAGGGGAACAAAAAAATTAATTCCTCCTGTACCAATAGATGCCACTTGTGTCCTTGTTTCTCTTGTTAGTTGATTTACTTAGGATAATAATGTGATAAATGTATATTAATTTGTATGTGTGATTGAATCATCCAAATAATTGTGGTTATGAGATGACGATTAATTTCTTTTTCTTTTTCCATTTTTAGAAGGATCATTATTGATTACCCCATGCAGTTAGTAACATTTTAAAGTATTGGGGAACGTGAATTGAAATATTGTATCACTTGGAAGTTGGAACTAGCTAGCTCCATCCAATACTACATCGTACTATACATAGTACATTAAAAAAAAAAGAAGTTAAAAAGTAGCAATTGATTACCAAGAACCTGAAATGACATGCACTCCAATAAAGTTAAGGCTTATATTATGTATTATGTATATGTAGAAAAGGTTCCTGAATTTATTTAGAAAAATCAATTAAATCCCTAAATTTTTATTGCAATCAAATAGGCTCTTGAACTTTTTTATTAATACTCAATTAGACCCTTGACATAATTAACATTCATAAGATTTCGTGTTAAACTTCAACTATCATCTAATTAGACCCTCGATATAAAATTTATTAAATTTTGCATTTAACAATTGCTAAAGTTCATAAATCCATAAAGATTACATAATTAATTTCAGTCATATCAATGGCTTAATTAGGTGTAAATCAAAGTTTATGGGTTTATTTGATTATAACAAAAAACTCAGGGGCTTATTTGATTGTCAATAAAAATTTGGGGGCTTATTTTATAACAATAAAGGTTATCGGGCTTAATTGATTTTTTTTAAATAAATTCAATGGTCTTCTTTTTAAGTACTTAAGCCTAAAGTTAATTATGAACCAAGTTGAATTTTAAAATTAGCAAAGTTTTTTCATGGAGATAGAGACTAGAGGGAGAGTTGTTGTTACGAGAGGGAGGAAAGGAAAAAGCTGGAGAGATGTGCATGTGCAATTAATATTTAGTTAATCTAACCGTTAAATTTTATGCTCTATTCATATACATCATGCATTTAAAATTTCAAGTTATTTTAAAATATCTAACATATATTTTAATGTGATAGAATTTTTCACCGTTAAATATATATTAAAAATATCTAAAAATATTAGAATTTAGATCGATATCATAAAAATATCGAATGGATTTGAAATTTTATGTACATAATAGATTCAAATATATCTTTAAATCTAACGATCGGATTGTTAAACTATTAATTGTATATCAAGTTATAAAAAAGATATAAAACTAAAAGTTTTTCTTGTTGATCCGCTCGAAAGTCATATGGTTCCTTCGGGGTCTTCTAGACGACCTTCATTGGATCTCAATATGCCTCCGGCTTCATTGGATCTCAATTTGCTTGCCCTTGTGTTGAAGTCTACCTCAACATCGTCGGAGCTGTCTAGACCGAATGTAAGTGGATTCCTCTCCATATATATATATATATACTCGCGCGTGTATATATTCATAGGTTTTGATGTTTTATGTCCCACGTCAGACACTAAACCTTAACCAACGTTTCTCTCTTCTGCAACCCCAAGGAGAAAGGAAAAGCTAGCTGGATAGCTGTGCATGTGCTTATATATATATTCATCTAAAAATTTGTGCCTCTTGGTATAAATATAAGAGGTGGAACTTAATCAAGAAGAAAATTCTGATGATAGCAAAGCCGCTAAAGGAAAGCAGCTTGAGAGATGGCAACAGTTTAGAAGAATCACTTGCTAGGTTACGTACTACAATTCTTGTATTTTCTATTTCCATATATCAATGGATACTCTGGCCAAAAAAAATAAAAAAATAATGGATACTTATTTTCAAGAAAAAGAAATAAAAGAAACAGATTACGTGAATAAAGTTAACATTAATTGTGATAATATACTATATAAACTAAATAATCCTACATATATATACGAGATTAATTAAATATAATAATCTCCGGCCTAGAAAAGAACATTGGAGAAATTACTGTTCTCAACGAAGTCTATAATTGAATAGAACCCATAAAGTAGAAAAAAAAAATAGAACCCATAATAATAAAATATTCTAGGGTTCTTATCTTATGATATCATTTTAAACTTAATTTATTCTTTAAGTTTGTTCCGGACTAGGTGGCTATCACGTTTGCACGTTGTGTGCACGAGCTCCTTGAAAATGGTTAAATGGGTACCCCGCAAAATATGTTGCAACGCAACTAATCCCTACCTATAATTAAATTTTTTCATAGAGACACCTCAAGGTGAAAGAAATGGTTGAATCGACATCCGCAAGAAAGAAAGCACACATTGAGAACTTGAGATGATGATAAGAAAATGGCTGAATATGTAAATCAGCCCTCAAACTATATCAAAATAGATGAATTAGCCCTTAAACTTTTATTTGGTATAATTGACTTCTCAAACTATTATTTTAGGATAATTAAGCTCTCATTGGGATAATATAACCTAAATTGCATGGAACCCTCAAGGGTTATATTGTCCTAAAAATAATAGTTTGAGAGATTAATTGTCTCAAAATAATAGTTTGAAGGTTAATTATCCTAAATAAAAATTTGGGGACTGATATATTTAAAAATGTATAGTTTATAGGACAATTTGGATATTCAACCATAAAAAAACTATTAGTATAATTATTATTCATTTATTCCTAGTTCTTTGTGGAAGTTTTATTGAAGGTTCTTCATAATTACTACTAATTAATTAACTCCTTCAAAACCCAATTTATTTGAAGAATTAGACAAGGTGAGGGTGAGGGAAATGGGTATTAAACAAAAGGCCCCAAGAGATGATTGGAGGAATAACAGAGGAAATAAGTACAGAGCTTGAAGCCCAAAAAAGAGTTTTTATAAAAGGAGAGAGATGACATTGGATCCAGAATTCCAGATCCACGCCCCATTAGAATATCGAAACCGTACCGTCGAGTCAACAAAACTAAGTGAAGCATACTGATGAGGGCAAGTAATTACGTGTACTCATATTTCGTTAGCGGAACAAAAGAGATGCCACTTGTTTCCTTGTTATTTGTCTTTGTTAAGATTTGCTTAGGATAATGTGATAAAATGTATAATTTGTATGATTGAATAGCTCTTCATCTAAATTAATTACCATGTGGTTACGACGAGTATGGTCAGGATTCACGAATACATACAATTGTTTTTTTCCATTTTTCAAGAGGATCATTATTGATTGCCCCAGTCAACATTTTAAATTATTGGGAAACTTGAATTGAATATTGCATTACTTGGAACTAGCTCCCATCCAATAAAATATAGTACTAATATATTCAAAGTACGTACATTAAAAGAATTAAAGTAACATTTCTAGCAATTGATTAACAAGAAAAAAATTATTACTTGAAATTACATGTGCTCCAAATGAAGTTCTTAAGTAACCAAGTTGAATTTTAAAGTTAGCAAAGTTTGTTTATGGATGGAGACTAGAGGGGGAGTTGTTACGAGAGAGAGGAAAAGGGAAAAGCTGGATAGCTGTGTGCTTATATATATTCATAGGTTTTGATGTTTTATGTCCCACACCAGACACTGAACCTGAACCAACGTCTCTCTTTTTTTCGTCCCCAAGAAGAAAGGAAGGAAGACAGAGAGAAGCAAATCAAGCTCCCTAAACCAAATGGTAAAAATTTTTTTTCCTCATTTTTGAGTTCCAAGATGCATGCTCTTCCAAGCTCAAGAGATGTGGTGCAATTTGCCAGCGGCTAGCACCGGAGAAAATAATGCGGAGAAGCTGAGCCAATAACCACCCTTCTTCATTAATCAATCTTTAGCTTCTCTCATCACCTTTGATGTATTCTCACTTTCTTTTATCTAAATCAGTAATTTCTTGTGGCACTGCATACAGGAAATCAGTAGATCAGATGATAATCCGCAAACAAGGCAAGACAAAAGGGTAGGAGGAACTAAAGCTGTACTTTTCGTCTATGGTAATAGTTACCAAGATATTGCCCTAACCTTCTTTGATCTCTGCATTTCGGAGCATGATTACTTAAGAATGGTTTTTCATGATCCTCTGAATAATTCTGATTGTGAGAGAGTTGATATATGCAGTGACAGAGGGGCTGGAGAACATGGCGTTCATAGCGAATGCGGTGAGCCTGGTGACATACTTCATGGGGTATATGAACTTTAGCTTGACAAAATCTGCAAACACTGTTACAAACTTCATGGGAACTTCATTCATCCTAGCACTTTTAGGGGGAGTCATCGCCGATACCTTTCTCACAAGATTCACAACCTGCGTCCTCTTTGGATTCATCGAGCTTCTGGTAACTTATCCATTCATTAAATTTTCCTTTTTCGATCGCCCCTTTTATATCCTGATTAACCCATCGATCACACACCATTAAATACCTTTTAGCTCTCTCCTTGTTCTACCCTCCACTCCACTTATTCCATGGCTTTGGCCATGCGCATTAATCATTATTGATAACACTTGGCTTCCAATAGTCATATTACTGTAGAAATCAATGTATTGTATGCCTTATTTAGAATTTGAGAAGAAATAGTTAAATTTAAGGACATCTCATTTGTACAACTTTAAGCATATACAAATTCCTGAACATATCACAATCACAAATTTGGCTATATACCCATTACTGGTTGGTTTATATAGAATTAAACAGCCTTTTATTTTTCTTCATATCAAAGTTCCAAACAAGGAATATTGATTCAACTCAATCCAGCATTAAGGCCTTGCTTGGTAGAAGAGAAAAGTGGAGAGATGAAAAAGTTAGGAGAGAAAAGTAGAGAGAAAATAAAATTTGAAGTGGTTGGTAGAAGAGAAATTTGAGAGGAAAGAAAATTGGAGAGATGAATGTTTTCTTTTATACTTCATATTTAAAATCTCTCCAAATTTGGAAAGAAAAATGAAGACAAAACAAGTTGAGTCTAATTAATTAAGATAAAAGTACTTATATATCTTTCATTATCAAAAACATTCTAACATATAATATTACTACTCACTACATACTAAATAAGGGGTATAATGGTAAAAGTATATTAAATTGATTTTTTTTCTTCTCATTTTTTTCTTCTACCAACAAATGAAGGGAAAGAAAATTAATTTTTCCACTCATTTTTCCATCTTTCCTACCAAGCATACTAGAGAAAAAGTAATTTTATTTTCCATCTTCTTACTTTTCTTCTACTCCTATTTTCTTTCTTTTCAATTTTCCATCTTTCCTACCAAGCAAAGCCTAAGTCTTGCTAATTCAAATTTTAAAGTCCATTAGGGTTCCATATTATATTTGGTAGTACTATAAGATTTAGGCTTTACATTATTATAAACAATGGCTTGATACTCAAATTGATCCTTAAACTATATTAAAAATAACAAATTGATCTCTCAACCTTTATTTGAAACAAATTGATCCGTGAATTTTTATTTTTGGACAAATTGATCTTTGAATGGTCAAAAACTTGACTAATTGAGACAGATTGGTCTTTGAACTTTTATTTTGGGACAGATTGATTTCTGAGTTTTCTTAATTTTTTTTTTCCATTCAGGATCTATCCATCTCAAATAAAAGTTTAGGGAACAATCTGTCCTTTTTTGTATAGTTATCAAAATTGGATCGGCGGTTAGACCGATTGAATCAGTGAACCAGCATGGGAATCGGTTCGATTCTTCAATGGGACTAGATATGCAATTGACCCGCTGAAAGCTGTTTTGAACCGAAGAGTCAATTAGAAAATCGATGAACCGATGATTTTTTACTAAACCGGTTGGTTTTTATCTTTTGAGATAAAATAATTCTAAAAAAGATTTAAAATTTATTTTTATTATAATTTTTATATTATTTCATCATTTAATCAAAATATTCAATTATTAAAGTTTTAATGATGGAATAAAGTTTTTTAAAAAATATCAATTCATTAAAATTTTAATAAATAAGACTTTAAAAGTCTAAAATAAATATTTTTTTAAAGTTAAACTTGTTTAATATAATTTTTTAATCATATAAAAACATTCTCATATTTATATTTTGTTATAAACTATGAATTTGAAAACATAAAATTATTTAAATATATATTTTATTATTTATCATATTATTTAAAGTATTTATAATTATTTAAATATTTATAATAAACCGACATTGACCCAATGGTTGAACTAGTGACCCGGTTCTTATTTGGTCCAGTTCTGATAATTATGCTTTTTGGTATAGTTCAAGGACTAAATTAGGTATTAAGCTTATAAACAATTGGCTCTTAATTTTCCACTAAAAACTTACTATATATGTGTATATATGTAGTTATGTTAACTAATTCACTGTTGTTTTAAATTAAGTAAACAAATGCACGATAATAAATATTATCTATATATATATATATATATATATATAGAATTATAAGGTTAACATAATCAAATATTAGTGACTATTACTGATCTCCTAGAAGTTATTGCTAGCTCGAATTACATAATTTTGGAAGCATAAATTACGTAATAACTACTGCTAGTAACTAAAGTTATAATATTATAACAGAAAAAAAGGCTTAATATACAAAATAGCCATCAAACTTGTACAAAATTATTGTTTTGGCCCTTTAACTTTTATTTTGAAATTTTTTGCTCTCAAATTTTTATTTTGTATACAATGTAGACCTTAGTGTTGACATGATGTAATAAGAAAATTTCATATGTTATATGAAAATTCCAGGTGTCAATATATAGATAGGTCATGTCAACATCGATCAAGGGGTACATTATACACAAAATAAAAGTTCAATGGTAAAAAATTTTAAAATAAAAATTGAAGGGTCAAAATGATAATTTTGTACAAGTTCGAGGATTATTTTATATATTAAGCCAAAAAAGTTATAACATTATAGGGTCTGATTATGTATGCCTACCCATCATATATATGCCGAGGGAAAAAGAAGAAGAAGAGGAAGAGTTACAACCAATCCCCAGTGTTTTGTTTTAGTGATTCTTTCAAGAAAGATAGTACGAGAAAAGAAGATCGATATGATTTCAACAGTCAAGACACTCCAAAAAGAAATGTAAATATTCGACAAAAACCAATCTTTAGTATACTGTTCCATACATATTTTAACAATCCATGTGCGGTTTGCCGGCTTCCACATGCGCGTTCACGCAGACAAGGCATTTCTTCTGAATTGCATGCATGTCTCACCTTTGCTTAGGTTTAATTGCTAGTTACTTACTATCTCTTCCACGAAAGTTGGCCATTATTCCTACCAATTTTTAATATTAAAGAAAAGCCGTTTTTTTTAAAAATAGCCAAAGACATAATTTTGTTGCATCTTGTATGATGATGGGCTGATTATTCTTACATTTGCAGGGATATGCCCTGCTCACGGTACAAGCACACTTCGATGGACTGAGGCCAACTCCTTGCACTGATGTTTCGAAACAATGCGAGGCTGCAAATACAGGTCAAGCAGCAATTCTTTACACTGGTTTATACCTGGTGGCGCTAGGAACCAGCGGGCTTAAGGCGGCTTTGCCATTGCTGGGAGCTGACCAGTTCGACTGGAAGGACCTCAGAGAGGCAGTTCAACTTTCAAGTTTTTTCAACTGGTTCGTGTTTAGCATGACTGGGGGATCTATAGTTGGGGTGACTTTTGTTGTATGGATAAGTTCTAACGAAGGTTGGGTCTGGGGTTTTGGAGTGTGCACTTTAGCAGTTTTGCTTGCGATTGTGTTTGTGTGCATTGGCAAGCCATTTTATAGGGATAATGTTCCTAATGGAAGCGCCATAATTCGAATTCTTCAGGTAATTAAGTTGCTTACCAAATTCGATGTTATGTCTGTTTCCATCATAAATACTTTTGCATGTAAGAATCACACTTGAGTTCATGGACAATGGCCTTGTTTTCCTGGTTCAAGGTATTTGTGGCTGCTATCCGTAACCAAGACGTCCCCATACCCAAGAAGGAAGACGAACTACATGAGATTTATGACAAAGGAACAGTGATGGTGCCAAATGAAATTCTTCATAGAACCGATCAATTCAGGCATACGTTTTAAACCCCTCTTGTTTGTTTTGTCTGAAATAAGTTGTTTTAACTAGTCGTAAATAAATAATCAAATTGACAGATTCTTGGATCGAGCAGCTGTTAATAGGATCTCCTGGGTTGAAGCAGCGTCATCAATGACTCCAGGACCCTGGAGGCTTAGCACAGTGACTCAAGTTGAAGAAACCAAGATTCTACTTCGCATGCTCCCAATTGTGCTCAGCACCGTTTTCATAAATACTTGTTTGGCTCAACTCCAAACCTTCTCCATACAACAAAGTATGACCATGGATACTCATGTCCTTGGTTTCAAGATCCCGGCTCCCTCTCTCCCTGTGATTCCCTTGGGGTTCAACTTCATTTTTATCCCAATTTATGACCGCATTTTCGTTCCAATTGCCCGAAGAATAACAGGAATTCCCACTGGAATCAGTTATCTTCAGAGAATTGGAGTTGGATTGGTGCTCTCAACCATTTCCATGGCAATTTCTGGAGCAATGGAAACATGGCGCAAATCTGTGGCTATTCAACACAACATGGTAGACTCTAGAGACCCTCTGCCGATGAGTGTGTTTTGGCTTGGGTTCCAGTATGCCATATTTGGGTTGGCTGATATGTTCACGTTGGTAGGGCTACTAGAGTTCTACCATGCAGAGAGCTCAGCTAGAATGAAGGGAACGAGCACAGCCATCTCATGGTTTTCACTAGCATTTGGGTACTTTATAAGTTCAGTAGTGGTGGAGGTGGTGAACAAGGCCAGCGGGGGTTGGCTGGCTTCTAACAACCTCAACAGAGACAAATTAAACTACTTCTACTGGTTATTATCAGTGTTGAGTGCTGTTAACTTTGTCATTTATTTGGTGTGTGCCTCTTGGTACAAATATAAGAATGCGGAGATGAAGCATGAAGAAAATTGTAATGATGACTGAAGAGGAAGCGTAGAAGTTTCCATCTGCAATTGTTCCTGTATTGATGTTGTACACATTTGGATTGAGAAATACATGAATAAAATCAATGAAAATAGACTAAGACTCAATCTACGGTCATTAAACTTGTTGGCTAGCTTTAAAACATTAATCGTATTTAGAATGAAATTTCACCACTCAAATAAATGAAAAGAATTAATCAGCATTGAAAGGCGGATGATATCATTAGTTATCAAAACAAATTCCTGACAGGTTCAAGTTCCCACTTTATCAGGTTTAGATCGAGCAACGTTTACTACGTTTCCATTTCCACCACAATGAAGCAGCAGGGACAAATTCATCTCCCAAGTTGCAGAATGGTTCCCAAAATGCTTCAATCTCAATGATGGAAATTTACCAGATATATGAAAAAACAGAAAAACTTATGAATCACGAACCCTTTATATAGTTCGAGCGCAAACACAAAATCATTGAGGAAAGGGGGAAATGAATCTCGTAACAAACAAGTTGAGGCCCATCTTTGCCTAAAATTAGAAGCTTGCCCAGCCTAAACAGTAAAAGGACGACCTCTACCTCTTGGCCTGGTGGCCGAAAGGCAAAGGAGGTCACCAAGGCGGGGGTTCGACCCCTGCCATTCCCTTCCCCTGGGTCTTAGACCCCGAATTGTACCAAAAAAAATAACAGTAAAAAGAAAGAGTTCCTGACGTTGCTGCTATTGTAATTGTACAATAAAGGGGTTAAGATGAAGCAAATGAGTGGAATTTCTTTCACCACTCCCTTTTTTCCTTTTCTTTTTGTAACTATTATTTACAAAACCAATCAAAGTTGTTTGCTACATAATTGACATGCATATGTTACACCCATTAACCAAGTAACAGACAAGAAAACTGATGGCACATTCATTGATCTGTAAATTTCGCCTGAAACATAAACCATCTTAAAAGGTTTTCCACTACCATTTGACATCCAACGTTAAAGCTTCAGAAGGGACAAGAATGGATGGGAACTTTGTAAAAGAAATGTTTGACAGTAAACTACTCCAGGAGACTGTATCTACGCCAGCAAAAGGTCTGACCTTCTTGATCATAAGGGGCTTCAACTTCTCTGCTTCAACTCTTGCCATTATATCAAACCAAAGATGTTCAACAGTTGGCTTCGTCCTCCATTCTGCCAACATACCACGAAGACTCTCATTTTTCCCAATGTTTTTTTCTAGCTCTAACTGGAAATGAATAATGGGTGATGCTTTAGTTTTCACATTAACAGAGCCTAAAAACCCATTCCGACTATTCCTGTCACCTAGAAAGGTCCTCAGGACCTTCCGTAGCCTGGATATCCTCAAGCTTATCAAATCTGCAGGATAAGATGGTTTCTTGTAAGCATGATTACCATAACACTTTTCAGACAGCAGCTCAATAGTACCCTCGGATGGGAAAAGAGCTTCGATGTGGGCATCAGGGTTTCGAGTCCGGTAGGCAACGAGAGACACTGACCCTAAAACATGAACAGGAAGTAATGGCATGCAGAATGAATGCCGAAAGGGCCAATATCCACTGTTTTTCTCCTTGACATCACTTTCATCCATTGGTAAACCAAAATTAAAAGCATGGAAAAGAGAAATTTCTTGAGCTCCACTAACTTCTAAAGTGATTCCTTCACCGATAAGGACCCGTTTCAGATTGGCATGCGACGTGTTTAGCTGATATCCAAATACCAAAGCTTCAGATTACTACTAATTACTAGATAGCTGATTAATATTTGCCATGTCAAACTAAATTAAGAAAGTACATAATAGAATTCAAACAAGCATTAAATTAAGCTACAATAAAGATAAGATCTTCATTCTAATATACTAAAAATATCTCCTAGTATATGTTTTAATTGAACATTAATGACAGTAAAGAAGCCCTCTTTCTAAACAAGTTGAAGCTTCTAAGAAAATAAGTCAATGAAAGAAGTAAGAAGGGAAGCATACCGGCAAGAGGAGAGAAGCATGGTGATTGGAAGCGAGGCGTAACTCGAAGGGACCTTCCAGCTTATAGGAATCGAGCTGGGCAGAGGAATTAACATCCTTGACAAAATCAAGGAAATCGCCACTTCCTTTTCCCAACTTGTTCCAGGAAGAGACTTCGTCGGGGAATTTGAAGAGCAAATGAGTCTTCCCAAATCGGATACGAAACTCGTATCTTTTGCCAGCCCCAAATCTAGCCTTGCTCACTTCCAATTTCGAAAAGTTGAGCCCTTCCAACTCCCATTTCTGCTTCAACGCAATCTTCCCAATCACATCCTAATAAAAGGAGACAGAAATCAATGAGAAATAAAAAAAATTTTATACTAATTAGTAATAGTATTCGATTTTATTATGGTAGTTTTTTTTCATTTAATTATTTGCAACCTCTAAGATCTGGGGATGGTGTGATTGGAAAGCGAAGGAAGAGATCTGAAAGAGAAGGAAGAAGACGAGAGACAAGAGGGAACGGCTGCTGGTCATCGTGGCACCGGCGGTTGTTGCAGTTTTGCGTCAACGGACGTTAGTGTGCTGCGGGCCGTAGCGGATCAGACGAGTCTGAGTCACTTGCTTGCTTCGAACAACGTTCATCTCATGTTTCTGGGATTGAGGCGTGAAATGACCGTTATGGGCTTTGGCTTGTGGCCCGAATCTTGGTTGGCGGTGTCATGTTTTAGCGGGTGGTAATGGTAGGGATTGGATGGGTTAGTACCTAGGAAATTTCCTGTGCATATGCAAGCAGGGCCTTCTAATAAACTGCCACGTGTCCTTATTTTATCTTTGCAAAAAAATTTCACTGCTTTTCTCTTTTTGGCAAAATAAACTGCAATTTACCTGTACAATTACCTACTATGATATTCACATAATTCACATGCAATGAATCATAAGTTGTGTTTCTATTCCTCTTTTCAGCAAGAAAATGTGAATAGATTACGCCAAGAGTTTTTCTTTTTTCCTTCTTTTTTTTTTTAAATGTATAGATGCTTTTAATTCCTTCCAAAAAAAATTATAGATGCTTTTAATAAAAGTAATTTAATTTTTGTTAATATACTTTACCCCTCACCCTCAGAATGCATTGTGCTTCATTCAATAATGTAAGGCATCAAGGAGAAATTACAATTCTTTTCCTTTATTCTTTTCTTCCTTTACTCACAAGTCACAGCCATTGCTTCCTTTACTCAACCAAAAATAGTGAACACAAAATGCAACTTAAAGTTGAATTGGATGTACAAAGATTTGTTAAGAAGGGATGTGAATTATCACATTTTATTACAATATGGGAAAATGGAGTTCAAACATTACAATAGGCCAAGCAACCAACAGCAAATTTTGTTGGGAGTACATGAAAGATATAAAATCACTAAATTCAAATCCACAGGCCTCAAATCAGCATGGTTATTGGGTTCAACAGACTTCCCTTTCTACATTCCACTCTTCTTCTGCTGGCCAAAGCCAGCACAAATTACTTCCTCCAGCTTCCCCTTCCTGCCATCAATCTGACTTGCTTCCTGTTCAGCATCTTTGTTATCAACCACCTTAAGACCTCGGATCCCCAATTCAGTTCAGTTCATAAAAGGCAGCCCGCTTTTCTAGCATGCAATAAGAATGATATAAGCACCAAAATGTGAAAAAACAAGGTACCAGAGTTGTCCTTCAGTTTTCTTTTCTCGATTCTTCTAAATCCTCTTGTCAAAGTAAATTTGACAATGTGATTACAGGAAAAAATGTGTTAGTGACCAACATTTGGCCACAAAATAGATACACACAAATATGATGAATTGAATTATCCATTATAGACCATGTCCACGGACATGATAATAAAGCTGGATATTCACAGACGCTCAATATGAGCCACCCAAGTGGAAAAGATTCCAAGTTATCTCAGATGTCAAGAAACTGCTACAGCGTTCTTCCCCACATATGGATCATGTATAGTATCTGAAACTTTGGATGGAGGCCAATAGCGAAACACAGATCTACCAACAATGTTTTCAATAGGAAGAGGACCCCTGAAAAAGAAGGTAAATCAAGATGTCAGAAATAAGGGATTTGATATTACATTCCAAAGATATATAGGGCAAACCAAATATAGAATCTTTTTTGTAAGGTTGACAAACATGTTGCATGCTTTTCTTTCATAGCTTATCCAATACATTAACCACCATTTATTAGAGGAAATGAAATATTCCAATTTCAATTACCAGTTATGGGAATCAAAACTGTTATTTCTATTATCTCCCAAGACAAAAACATAACCTTCAGGCACAACCTGCAAAATCACCCAAAAGAACTGTGTTAAACCACAGTGCAATTCAGTGACCATGTAGCAAGCACGACAAAGAACCAGAGAAACGTACGAATAAACAAGGACAGCCAGATATTAGACACTTACCACTGGCTTCATTGCATAAGCTAATGGCTCCAGAATAAAATCTTCATCTTGAGCAATACCGTTTATAAACAGTTTGCCATCACGAACCTACCACAAGTTATACAATAAGGAATGTTAGAGACGGTGAACAATTTTAGTTTTACAGACTGGATATAAACCGGCAAAGTGAAATAAACAAAAGATAAATCAGATAGATAGAGACCTTATATGTTAAACAGAACGAATTACATAATCTTAAGAGCTTACTTCAACAGTGTCCCCACCCTTTGCAACGATTCTTTTTATAAACACATCGCCTGAACTAAAACCAACTTGCTGCATATTGAAATAAAAAAGTCAGAAACTATAAATAGAATGCAATTAGGCAATGAAGTTCTTGCTTCAGAGAGTAAAATTAGAACATACCTGCAAGATACGAGGTGCCCTGAAGATAACAATATCGGAAACTTCAGGCTTTCTAAAGAAATATGAAACCTGTTTATATCAGGAAAAGAAACAAAATTTAAGCAAATAATCTCGATTTTAATGTCTATAATGGTGTTTGGGTAAAAGAAATTTTACCTTTTCAGCCAAAATGCGGTCGCCAACATCCAGAGTAGGGCACATAGAAGCTGACGGAATTGACCTTGGCTCAGCCAAAAACGACCGGAAAAGAATACTAACAGTCACAGCAGTGAAAGCAGCCTTGGCATCTTCGGAGCAAACATTAAGAAACCTCGAAATCCAACTGCTTTTAACAAAAGTTTTGGGATCCAACTCCAAGCTTAAACTTCGATCATTATTCATTGTTCCTCCTCTATCCACCTCAGTACTCTCTGGTCCCATAGGAACCGGCTCGTTAGACGGAAGCCACTTCGATCCCTGCAAAAAAGGGATGATCGAAGAAGCTTTGAAAGGAGATACTCCAACAAGACCCATAGTGGTAGCCGAGGAACAAGAACCATAAGCCGTTGACTTCATCAGAGAGATCAAACCAACGATAATTGGGTTATTGCAACCGTCTTTGAGGATCTCAGAGGCGAGGGTCGAGTAAATACTCGGCCGTGGACGGCGAAGACCGGCGGCGGCGGCGTGGTAACTACGGGGAGGGGAAGAGTCCAGGTCGGATTTTTTGTTTGGGGAAAGAAAACGGGAACGCAGCCAGCATTCGTGGACGGATCGCGAGGAGCAAGAACCGAGACGGTAGCCGGCGGTCGTGGCTAGGTTCTGGGCAACGTAGCCGGAGTAAGTGACGGTGACGCGGATAGCCATATTGACGAATTGTATAAGGTAGAATAAGATTTGGTACAGACTGGGTTCGGAGGCTAAAAGGGTTGATCTTAACAACCCTAACAGCAAATGAAAGCCATTGTCGAGGACGTGATCAGTGAAGGAGAGACGGGAGCGGGGAATCGGAGTGTTGGTCTAGGTCAGGCGAAGAGAAAGGGAAGCGATTAACGAACGTGAGAGAAGCGTTTCGGAAGAGCGAGTCGACTGTCGAGAGTCCTGAGCTTCGTTGGCTCTTCGGAGAAGAGAGAAACAGGCTCAGGGGACAGGCAAGAGAATTTGGGCTTTGGGATTTTGGGGAGGCGAAAGTTCAAAACGGCGTGAACGAGAAGGGTTTGGGGTTTATAACAGACGGTGGTTAGTTTTTAGTTTTTAGTTTTTACACTCAAAGAGTGGACCTGTTTGTTTCTATATCTACGAAATTGCCACAACTGCAGCTGTACTATCTAGCATTTGTTTTTAATTTCTTTTTTTTTTTTGTAACCAAAAACAGTTTCTTTTTTAATATAAAATATATTTTATTTTTATATACTAGAATTACTTTTTTTTGGTGAATTAAAAGGAGTTTGCATTTAAATTGAAAAGAACTTTTGAGTTTTTGACTTTTAAAGTGGAAAATAGATATTAGAGGACATCTTCATATTTATCTAAAAACTTACTGTAGCGGTACTAGATTTTCTTTTGGTGGAAATAGTGGCACTAGTTGATATTATGTCTTGGATGAAAAATGACACCCATATAAATATTTTTAAAAAATTATTCCACCATAAATTCTCATCATGCCCAATAAACTAAATAAATAAAGATCATGAGCTAAAATATCATTGGAAGCAAAAGGAAAAGCAAAAACAAACCGGTAAGGATTCAACTATTATGCAAATGTTGTCAAAAGGCCCAAAAAAAAAAAAAACAACATAACAACAACAAGAAGCAAATTACATTTGGCTGTGCTCATTCAAGGTTAAATGTAGAGATATGTGGCAAGGTCGAGGGTATTTTTGACACCCACTCTCTTTCCATCACTCAGGCTGACTTTGACTGCCAATTGTATTTTTTCATTAGTTTTGTTTTATATTTTATATCTTTTGCTAGAGCGGTAGAACGCCCATTAAAAAGGACGTTGCTTCTTGCAACTTTCCTCCTCCAACCAGATCCAACAGCTATGGAGATTGGTAGGCAGTCAAAACTCAAAAATCCAAAAGAAAAAACAAAAAAAAAGTATCCGCTAATATTGGAAATTTCAGCTGACTAATTGACAACAACAACCCAAGAAATCGGATAAACCCGCCCAACATTTGAGGATATTTAGGGCATTTCATGTACAAAAGAGGCTCTTTTCCCTCGAAACTTCGGCAAATTTGAGGTCCCCATTATCGGTTGAAGGACAATCAAAAGTTCCCAAAAATGTGGTGTATTATACACATCTATTATAATAAAAATAGTATTACCATCTTCAGGTTTCTCAAAACCCAGGAAACGACCACATTATTTTTCCGGATTTCAGTTTACCCCTATTATTATTATATAATGATGATGATGTGTATCCTTGAATATTCTAAAATTCTGTAATTAGTAGATATTAGAATTGAACTTTTATCGAAGTTGGGGTGGTGTTGAAGAGAAGTGGGCAGCTCCAGAGGGAATTGGATGAAATTGCAAAACATGAAAAGATAAGGACCGTTTTGAAATATCGAATCAAACGCACACTTTTCGAGGAAATGCGACAGTTTTTGGCCAAATTCGTGGAATAGGATTATTGAGGGAAACTAATTTTTAGCTGTGACGTAGTGACTGACGCAAGCGCATACATCAGCCACGGATGGCTTCAATGTCAACCAACAAAACAAAATAATCACCTCTCAATTACGATTCGCCTTAATCTAAATATATATGGATTCAACTGTACAATTAATTACTTATAATTAATACTATAATCAGTAAATTTAATGATGAACCATCATTTGTTTAAGTTAATCAAATCAATTTGCCCTTGGAGGTGCAAAAGTTGACCACTTCTCTTACACAAATCAAATCACATGAATTAAGTGTTCATTACTCTAATCACTTTAGTTTCCTAACTTCCCAAGTGATAGATCATCTACTTTTATTCGGAAATATTGATTACTAGTTTTTTTTTTTTAAGTTGGGATAAAATTTTAATGAAATAAAGACCACAAACCTTAGTGTGAAAGGAAAGCATGTTGAAATTTATATGTTGGAACAATCGTTGTCAACTCGTCATAACCTAATATTATTAATTTCTAACTTTCTATATATCGAAAAAACATTATTAATTTCTCAAAGTGAAAGTTTTACCAATGTACCCATACATCATTTAAGATATTATGTACTTCATTTGTCCTAAAATATATATTACTTTTAATTATTTTATAAGATCAAAAAAAATAATTTTTTTACTTATTTGTTTATTTTACCTTTGATTTAAATTTTCTCTCACTAAATAATTTAGAAAGGAGATATGCATTAATTATGGGGTTTCTATTAAAAAAATACAATATCATTACCATGGAATTAGATATCGATATCGCACCCTCAAAATTATGGATATATAGTAAAAAAGTGACAAAAATAATAAAAAATTACGGATATTTATAATAAAAATTAGAATTTTGAAATGAAATTTTATCATATATTTATTTACATATTTTAGAGTCATAATATCTCAATTAAAGTATATTTAAATTTGTGATTAATGCATTGATAAATATTTAAATCGGCAAAAATCTATGAAATATAAAAAAAAAGATAACCGAGCATATTTATGAAATATTTATATCCAACAACATCAAATATTACAAAGTTTTCAACATCATTTAATACCACATTGCATTTCTTGTAGGCTTAAAAAGTAGTAACCTGGACTTCCATCGGTAAGTTGAATTAAGCTGCAATATTCAGGCTAAGTCATGGTATTTCTATAATCATTGACATAATTATGTTTATGGGCATAATAATTAGTTGTACTAGCTACCATAAGATATTTAAAGAGAGGAAAGTGACCATAATTCACCTGTGGCTGTGTTGATTGATCATGATGAAAAGTTTGTTGTTCATGGGAATAATTTGACGGAAACTGACTTGATGAATATGATGCTCCATAATTATATTCCCATATCTATTATCAGATCAATTTTCAAAATTTGATTCCAGTGGTGCATTATAATCGACTGAACTTTGTTCTATGATTATGCTCATGGAGCCGAAATCATCAGTAAGATTACCCATAGTTCTTTTCTCCTTTTTTTTTCTTTAGCTCTATAACCAGCTTTGCGAGACCCATGGTCCTCATCTTGTGTAGCATGTGTAAAAATTGCCTCACACATAAAATGACTCCATGGTCTATAATGATCATTATCATATGAACAATTATACCTTGGACCATCTTCTGTAACTCTTTTTCCACCCTCGCCTTTAATCCCTGTTATTGTAGTCCTTTCCTCACTTCTTCCATCATCATCATCACCATCATCACCTTGATTCATTAAATGACCTTCGAATCCAGGTGGAGGACAGATGGTTTCATCTGATGAAAAAACTAGGCTAACCTCTTCGGATATCACATTATCAACATCAATCCCAAATTCTTGAGCATGGCTGCTGATCTCAGGATTAGGCTTCCTATCACAACCATCTAAATGTGCAGGTCTAATCCATTGAAAAAGATGATATTCATCTTCATCACCAATTTCAACAAAAACATTAAAAAGATTCAATAGATCTTGCACTGACATCTCATCTTCTGCAACTACCATATCTTTAACTCGTAGTTTCATATTATAGTAACAATATGCGAGATTTTGTAGAGTTTTATGGGTTAATCGATTTCGTTGCTTTATGTGGATTAAAGCAAATATGATCTAATTTCTTTCGCAAGCTGAAGGTGAAATAGTTTGAGATAATATCTGCATAGCCAATTTACGCAATATTGGTGCACTTTCCCTGTATAACTCCAACCAATCAACTACATAAAAAAACAAAGAATATTTTTTACATTGAATGAACCGTAGTAATAATAATTTTTCAAGAAAAATAAAGTATTTATCAACTTTATAATTGTATCTATACCGGCTTTCATGGTCACCTTTGAACTTCGTACACAAGCTTTCTCTTGTCCCAATAATGGATAACTTAACTTGTCTCTAGCAGAATCATCACATACACATTATTCCATGGAATTATTACAATTTTTTTACTTAGTTGATTCGTAACCATGAACTAAAAGATAAGCCTCAAAATAAATTCACTCAACTATGATGATGAAAAATGAAAAAAAAAAGACAAAATTTCAACACTTCTCAGATTGAGAATTGTGATTTATAAGAAAACTTCAATAGTTGTGTAGAACTTTTTGCAACAATATTAGCATAACAAAAATATATATACAATAATTTATAAAGTGTTATATTTTTTCCTACTTCCCAGTCACTATTTAGGTTTAATTTTACATTAACTAAGTTTTTGCCATTTCGTAGTTGCAACCCAAATACCTGATGGAATAAAGAAAGATCCCCATTAATAATATAAGTATAAGAAAAATGTCCAAGTTTGGACATCAACTTTGATTTTTTTACTTAAATGAATCCTGCAATATAAAAAAACGATTTAATTTGACATTTAGGCCGGAGCCTTTTGCTTCCACCACAGGTCAATCAATTTTCCATTTGAGTTAAGTTCCTAAGTATTTCAAATTGAATTATCATTTGGACCGGATTACAAAATTAAAGGTACAATAATAAAAATTTTTTATCATTACGTACTAGACATCTTAACGGATATTTAAAATATTGTAATATATAGTAGATATATGAATATATAGACAGATATCTTGTGGTTTAAAAACCACCGAAGGTATATCGCAATATCGATATCGCTTACGGATATGTCGATGGATAGATCGATATATCAACGGATATTAAATTCCATGATTACTACCTTGGTTTTGTAAAAGTATTTTAGGACAAAATTTTTTTCTAAAAGTGACATATATTTTAAAACAGAAGGAATATAAAATATTTTATATAATTAATACTTTACTTTTTCTTAAATTCAAATGAAACAATTGCATTTAACCAAAAGAATGTTCTTTAAGTAGAAAATCATTTAATTTTAAAAGATGCACGTATACATCCATTAATAAAACCTTTTATCAAAGGCAAAATACTTTTCTTTGTGTCTTGTTGGTTTTGATGGACTTTTTCCCCTTTGTCTCAAAATGAGCCATGACTTCATCTTATCAATGCATGTGGAAGTTTAAAAAATAGGAGAACACTTTTTTGACAATTCTTAAAGAAATTGAATGGTTTTGACTTGAACATTGTGTGAAATGGAGATGGGATTGATTAATATGTCAGTATTATGATATGAAATCCTCAAAACAATATCCAAAATGCTACTTCCGTAATCTCTATTTATCTGTTTTTTTTTTGTTTTTTTTTATCCTTTTTTTATCTATCCCTAACTAACATTAATTATTAATTTTTTAAACTTATCCTTTCAAACTCATTTCTCTCTCTCTTAAATGAATAATTTCTAAAATAAGAGTGAAAATCAAATAGAGAAAGATGTAGGGATAAAATAAAAAAGTTAAGATAAATATTTATAAAATTTTGTGTCTTAACTACTTTTCTGACCTTATGTAAAGCGGTTAATAGAGATAGATAAATAGGGACAAAAAGAATACTAATTTGTAAGAGACAGAAAGTAAGCATCTTTGAATCTCTCTTTTAATCACGCCAGATTCATTCCATTTTTTTGTAGTGATAGTCAATGCCAACAAAAACCAAAAGCAACAACTCCCATCATGCGTAGTGCTTGACCACGACATGTGCCCAAGAGTCATAGGCTCACAGCCCATGAGCCATAGAAACATTATCCACTTTGGTTGTGAGTTATGAGCAAAGGCCCAAGTTATGGCGTTGTTTCCTCACATTCCGACCCGAATAAATTAATGTTGATTTTAAACAATGGAAGAAGGCAAAAATCAAAGGAAGATCTCAAATTAATATTGCAACCATAAGGTTGAAATCCTAGAACGGCAAATTCAATTTGTCTTTGTGATACAGGCAAGCGTCAAGCCGTCACTCATCCACAACCTGGAAAATGGAAATTACTCGGTCAGTTCAGTTCCCTTTGACTTTAATGAAGAAAATTTGATCACCATTCGGAGGAAACACGACGCGGTTGGTGATGTTGATAGGCTAGTTTAGTCTCAAGTTCGAGAGTATTGTATATTTTTCGGATGGAAGTTTTTGGTTATTTCGGAGAAAAAAAGTCACACAACGTCAAAATTATAAGCTTGGACGTTGATTATTATTAGAAACTCAAGTTTACAATGTGAAAACAATTGGATGCAATGAATATCCATAAAAAAAAACCATTAATTAGAAGGATTAAAATTTAAAACTAGTACTGTGGTGATGAAATGGTAATATACTATTTTCCAACCCGAAATTACTAGGCAAAAAGGATGCGCCAAGTGAGTTCAGATTATCAGTTGGCACTTGTCGCCAATTTCTTTGGCAAGTTTCTTACTGGGAAGGACAAAAACGAGACCGACATGATTCAAAGTACTGGGATTGATTGTCTCGCTTGCAAGCCAGAAATCTCTGACGAGTTAATTATTGAGGTGCTTTTGTGTTTGCCGTCGTTTCATACCAAGTTACTTTACTTATCTTAGCGTATGGTATCTGTGAATTGAGTGGATTGATATTCGACTTTGAGAAATTCGGTGGTCATATCTATACTCCTTTATAGTAAAATTCAAGTATATTAGATGAGGAAGAGGTACAATTGTCACATTTTTTATTGACTCTTTTTTTTTTATCTTTTGGGTTAAAGCTCATAATTTTTTTATTTTCTAAAAAAAATTTTGGTGCTTTTTTTTATTTTTAAAAATTTTTAATATATTTTTTGTAAGAATTTTTTCACACTTAATAAATCTAAAAAAAGGTTTAACTTGATAATTTTTGTTGGATTTAAGAAAATTTTTTCACATTTTGGTATATTATATATATTATTAAAATTTATTTATTACCAAAGAGTTAATATTTGATTTATATATTTTTATTTAATTTCTTTAGCAAATATCTTTATTTAATTATTAATTAATATTTTTAACTTATGTATAATATTTTAGATATATAGTTTCTTATTAATTAATTAACATTATCTATGTATATTAAAATGATTATATATGTTTATATTAAATTTTAATTTACATGTAATATTAATATATGATTGTATTGACCTTAAAGTATTATTCATCCATATTCTCTTATAGTTTTGAAAAATAAAATTCAAACACTTAAAATAATAAAAAAAAACATTCCCTGGCGGGTCACTTTCTAGTATAAAGGGCAAGGAAGCAAAATCAAACATTTCCATTATTTCCTTCTGATATTACTCTTTATATATGTCAAGTTATGTACGTAAAGGCGAGGATGAAGGTAAAGTTGGCTTTATCTTTGTATCATAATGACATTTCGTCAAATTATTATTCCTTTTTCCCCCCCTTTCTTTCTCTAAAATGGAAACATCCCTTCCCTATCACCCTAAAAGTAGGGGGTTAATTTTATGGGAAACCAGCCAAGTTCATGGTTTCCAGCGGAGCAAAGAAATTGGAGTGCCTGCCTGCTGTGCTGACCATAAGGAGCTCTCTCCTCGATGCCCCCTTTTGGCCCAAGCTTTGGTGCACTGTTCCAAGCCTTGGTTGGTGGTATGAGTTGTTCCTCGGATTAAAGAAACATTCAACGGGACCATAGGCATATACCAAAATCTCATCTTAAGTAGTATATTATTTTTCATGCTTAATTAAATCTTGAGAAATGGAAGAGGAAAAGAAGGCACTTGCGGCCGACTCCCCCTTCCTTTCGGCGGGTAAGGTCCAGTTCCCTTACCTTTGCTTAATCTTTTTCAAAAAGTATAAGTAGTAGAATTTAAATTTTAGAGAAATGATAAAATTTTCACCATTTCGTATCTATATTTTCATGTCAAATAATGATAAGCAATATAGATAACTTTATAATTAATTCAAAACTTATTGCTTAAAAATTAATTAATGATTATTATTAGCAATAATATGGTAAGTTGCGCATGCTTACCTTACCATCTACTACTACAAACATAAACATAATTAAGCATGCCTAATCAATAGTACTTCTGATCTAGTAATTCTTACGACCGGCAAAGGTAAGCCACCAAAAATACTGGATTACTCCACCACCACCAGGGTCACGCGCGGTTTAATAATCAAACGTTGGAGGGTAACATTTGGAGCCACGCGACACGGTGGCACGTGGTAGTGTCGGTAAAATCTGACATTTCTCCACCTCCTGTACTCCCAACTTTTTCAAAGCTACCGCTACACAAACATCGATGCCCGTAGGACCATTTCCAGGCATGCACAAATCCTTTCCTCCCTTTCCCACGCGCGCTCCTCCACAGTATTCCCAAACTCCTCCTCCTAACACTTTTTTATTTCCCTTTCCCCCTCCAAAACCAGGAAAAGAAAGTCTTACATCTTACACTCTAAATAATTCTAAAAAGATGCAGGGCGTTTTTGTTTGCAATCTCTTTATGCCAAGTTTTACAAAGATTTTGATTGCAAAGTTGAAAGAAAGAAAAGAACACAATGATGAAAATGAAATCAGTCATCATAAATGTTGGCACGAAATAAACATTAACATTAACACGCCGTCATTGACTCCTTCCAAATGTCATTGCCAATGGGGAGTCAAAACCAGCCTCATGTTAATGTAATCATGGCTTGGCAATAATAAAAGAGCAAAAATTTTAAATTTGATGAAAAAATATAACCTATTTGTGATAGGGCATGTGCAAAAAATAAATAGACTAGTAGGTTTATGTTGATGACAGGGATTTTGTTCGTTAAACTGGGGAAGATTCTGGACAAGTCAAACGGTCCTTGCTTGCTTTGATCTTAGGGGGGCTAAGCCTAAAAACCATCCCCGCTATCCAAAATAGAATTTCACGCCAACTACTTTCAAGTTAACAACGTTAATTTTATCGTGACGCGCCCGACATCGCGTGAACGTTGCTGGCCCACTCTAACCTTAAAATCCGGGAGAAGACGTGGGCCCACCGAAATATGGACTGGAAACGCTTTCATCAATCGCTCTGACGATGCGCTCCAGTGATCCCTTCCGCACAGAATCACTACCTCCATTGTTAGTTTGTTACTGACTTACTGTGTATATATAAACGCGACTATGTGTGTTTTCATGTTACTTACACTCAACCCATCAATCAGAATCATACCCGTCAGCATCACACCTGATTGAGCACTTGGATTTCGGTTTAATGATTTATGAATCGCCATCACGGCCGTCAAATTATTTTGGTCGCCGTTCATCGACGGTGGTGATTTAAAATTAAAATGTGCACATTTTGATGCGACACCCTCTTTCCTCCTTCCTTTTTGGCCATTTTCACGTACTTCAATTCTGCAAGTGAGCTAGTAAATACTAAAGCCACTGTCCACTAGGGAACAAAGAAAACAGCGACGAACAACTCTCTCCGTTATTTCTTCTCGTACTCAGTTCATTTTTAGTTGCATTGTGAAAGCGAGAGAGAGAGAGAGGGGGAGAGATTTTTCTCTTTGCATTTCTTCTGGAAGTCATGGAGGAGAGGCCAGAGACAGAGTTGATATCGATCCCAGCAACCCCACGTGTGTCAACACCGGAGATACAGACGCCGTCAGGGCAGAGGTCGCCTAGGCCGACTTCCAAGGAGGCCAAGTCGTCTACAGCATGGACTCCGACGTCGTTTATATCTCCCAGGTTTCTGAGCCCCATCGGGACTCCAATGAAGAGGGTTCTGATCAATATGAAAGGTTACTTGGAAGAAGTGGGTCATCTCACTAAGCTCAACCCTCAAGATGCTTGGCTTCCAATCACCGAGTCACGCAATGGGAACGCTCATTACGCCGCCTTTCATAATCTGAATGCTGGGGTTGGCTTCCAAGCTTTGGTCTTGCCTGTAGCTTTTGCTTTTCTTGGCTGGTATACATGCAACACTTTTACTCTCCTTCCAATCCATAAATCTGCAGGTTTAATGCTTTATTTAGAAGTTTCATTGCATGTTATGTAATGTTGGAAACTGAATTAACAGAAACAGGGTACTCATTGGCAAAGCATTTTTGTTTCTGTTTATAGTATACCTTGTTTGCGAAGTTATTGCTTTCTTCAATTCACTTCTGATATTTTGAGTATTAATGATTCTTCCTTATGTTAGTTTGAAGTAGGATATTGTTCACCTACTGTTTCATTTTCTTGCAAGTATATTTTCAATTTTGACAGCTTTTATCGCCTAGGAAAAGAATCTACATACCCTTTTTCATAATATTGCATTAATGTCTTTTGTCCCTTTAGTGTCATTGAGACTGTCACTCTTTTTTCTCTTTATATTGAAAGTCACTCAGTTTCTGCCTTTACATGCAGTCGCTGTAATTTGACTATTTTTGGTTGTGGTCCTACCTAATTATCCCTTACTATCTCTTTACTAAATCATAGATTTGAATTGAAAAGAAAGGAAAAACATGTCCTTGAAAGGAGTCCAATGCTTCTAATTATTTTTTTTTTTTATCTTTGGATGTTTTTCACAATCTAAATTAATTCCAAGACAAAGATCTACTGGGTCCACTTACTTCTTCTGATTCTTTTCATGAGATTAAGTTGGAGGGGCCCCTTATCATGGATTATTACTTCTTCTTTTGCTTTTTCTTGGTTCATGATGCCATTTCTCATGATTTTGTACAGCATCATATCGGCTGATAAGCATGTTCCACAGATAAACTATGCTGCCTTTTAATGATTTGAAATTATGGAAGAACAGTCTTAAAGTTTAATTCTTCCTGGCCTCCTGCTCTGTTACTCTTAGCCCTCCCAAGTGCCAAGAGCCAGGGGGTGGGTTGTGAACTTCAAACTGCTGGACTCGAATAAAGGCCTGCAGCTGCAAAGTTTAGCCAGGATAGAAGCATTCACTTGAACCTGTTTGAGAGGGTTAACCAATCTTTGATAGAATTAAAAGAAATTCAAAACGGGTCAATTTGTCCTTCATTTACATGTTACTTTGATCTGAAAATAATGGTCATTCATTTGGGGCAGAGCTACCTGACCAATATTCTGTAGATGCAATAATTGTAAAAGCAACTAGCAGAGCAATACAAATATGTTGATTGATAAGGGGGAATTTTACTACTGTTAACTTGATTTGCTCTCCCTGGTTGTTTCTGTAGGAGTTGGGGTATATTGTCTTTGACTATAGCCTATTGCTGGCAACTTTACACCTTATGGATTCTGGTTCAATTACATGAAGCTGTCCCGGGAAAGAGGTACAATAGATATGTGGAGCTCGCACAAGCAGCTTTCGGTGAGAACAGATAAATGCTTAAACCGTTCACTAAATACTCAATCCTAGTTCTGATTACATGCCGTCAATCCAAAATAGAAGAAGAAAAGTTTTTTTAAAAAAAATGCATGAACATTGTTTGTCATCACTCATCAGTACATGTAGCTAATTAATGTTGCAAGTTGAAATTTCATGTGAACTGTGATCATGTCAAATGCTAAAGTTATACTGTTCTGGGATTGCTATTGAGTGTCAGCTGCACAAATCTCTTAATTTCTGCCATTTGTAATTCTTGGAACCTAGAAATTTAGATAGTTAACTCAGGTGATCCTCTCAACTCGCGTAATTCCTGTATTTTCAAGTCTCCCATATTATTTCCATAGAACTAGAATATGGTTAAGTAACAAACCTGAGAATGAGATTGGAGGTTAACTTAGTATTTCTAGTAAATCACTTCGTGCGCCATATCAAATTGGATTAAATTGATGTTATATCTTTCTTAATTTTGCAGGAGAGAGATTAGGAGTTTGGCTTGCTCTCTTCCCAACGGTTTATTTATCAGCAGGAACTGCAACAGCTCTGATTCTCATAGGAGGAGAGACCATGAAACTATTCTTCCAGATTGTTTGCGGGCCTCTCTGTTCGTCAAATCCTTTGACAACAGTCGAGTGGTATCTGGTGTTCACTTCATTGTGCATTGTCCTATCTCAGCTGCCCAATCTTAATTCCATAGCAGGGCTCTCTCTGGTAGGAGCCGTGACGGCCATCACTTACTCCACCATGGTGTGGGTGCTCTCTGTTAGCCAACCAAGGCCACCAACGATCTCTTATGAACCTATCTCACTGCCATCATCTGCTGCTACTTTCTTCTCAGTCATGAACGCACTTGGAATTGTAGCCTTTGCATTCAGAGGCCACAATTTAGTTTTAGAGATTCAGGTAGGATTTACTCTCTTACATTCTCCTCAAACGTATTTTGATGGTATTTCTTAGAAGAAATGGTCATTCTGGTTATCTAAAGAAGTTATTATATGTGCCTTGTTTCAGGCTACAATGCCATCTACGTTTAAGCACCCAGCTCATGTGCCTATGTGGAGAGGAGCCAAGGTTGCCTATTTCTTCATTGCCATGTGCTTATTCCCCATTGCCATTGGAGGATTTTGGGCTTATGGAAACCTTGTAAGTCTTGCAGAATAAACTATGGATATAATTTGATTCATATTCTTATATCATAGCAAGTATTTGGTCTAGGCGTCTATTGCCATTAATAAATGATACATTATACAGTTTTTTTTCTTCCATCATGTCTGTCTATTGATTCTTGAACTTCTTTCTCTCGTTTTAGATGCCTTCAGGAGGGATCCTCAATGCACTGTATGCGTTTCATAGTCACGACATTGCGAGGGGACTTCTTGCCCTGACATTTCTTCTTGTGGTGTTCAACTGTCTGAGCAGTTTCCAAATATATTCAATGCCGGTTTTTGATAGCTTTGAAGCTGGATATACAAGCCGAACCAACCGTCCTTGCTCGATCTGGGTTCGATCTGGTTTTAGAGTTTTCTACGGGTTTGTTTCCTTCTTCATAGGGGTGGCACTACCGTTCCTTTCAAGTCTAGCTGGATTGTTAGGAGGTCTGACTCTTCCGGTCACATTTGCTTATCCTTGTTTTATGTGGGTTCTAATAAAAAGGCCTACGAAATACAGCTTCAATTGGTATTTCAATTGGATCCTGGGTTGGCTGGGGATCGCTTTCAGCTTGGCCTTCTCCATAGGTGGTGTTTGGAGTATGGTGAACAATGGGCTTAAGTTGAAATTTTTCAAGCCCAATTAAGAAGCTGAAGAGCTGCTAAAGTAGGCTTTCTGATCCGCTGAATTGAAGGATATCCATACATAAACCACTTTTCATATATACTAGTATTTGATTTGATATTTCACGATGCATAATTTAGATTTGGATGGTAGGTTCCTCTTGAGCAACCTCTGAAAAGGTTCCATTTTGGTGGCTCATTGAGTCTTGAAACAATGAAAGAGAAGTGTCCACAATGTTGGTTTGGTGTATGTCAAGTTTTGTAAATTTATGAGCTCCTCAATTTATGAAATGTATGCCTTTGTGATATTTATAGATCAGCTGTAATCTGTTCCATCAATCATCAATCACATAAAAGCAGAATGTTTGGGTCATCCTTGCAGGCGTTGCTAGCTTTTAATACAACAAGATCCAGTGGCCTGTATATCCAATTCATCACATGCTCAACTTGTTGAACCTGAGTCCAGGATTTGAACCACTATCTAAGCTATCAACAACGATTTTGGGATCAAATTTTATGACTTGGACTTAGATGGCCATGATAGCAACTTTGAACCCCAATTTTGTTTTGTAGTCAAGTAAATGTATGATCATCATCGCATGCTTAAACCTCCAAATCATGCACCCTAATAAAAGCAAACAGGATTTTAAATTCCTCTTTCGAAAATTAAGAAAAGACAATCAAAATGACGCGTCTCTTACGTCTCGGTTTTCAGCAGTCCCACGCCATCAGTGATGCCATTGAATTTCCACTCCTACCTCAAATGTCACTAGCTCTGCTGCTCGATGGAGCTCTACTAGCTTTTTTTCAAAGGGTCCGAGGTGACAACGAAAGGAGAGCGGTGCCCCATGCATTCATAATTGAGGGGCTATTATTAGCACTCGAACGTGGAATTCCTTCTCCCAAAATCCCTTTCTTCCTTGCTGTATATGATTGTAAATTCTTGTCAGCTTATAAACCGATGGAAGTGCAGAAACATTTCTTTTCAAGCAAATTGATGGTAACGAAATGACTGTAATTATCATCTTCGGAGACTTGACATCATTATGAAGCAAAAATCATTGTAATAAAAGCACTGTACATATAATCATGTGGAGAGTTAAACTATCATAGGATATAAGGTTAATAAACCCGTCAATTACGGGCAGCATGTTCAAACGCGCATGCAGACATAGTAACTGAGGTTTCACTGTCATTGTCCTTTCTGCAGGGAAGCACACCTAACATAAAGAAGAATTGCCAATAAAGGGAACAAATTTGAAACCAATACTTGGTTTTAAAAGAGATGGAATTGTCCTCGCCAATGGACAACCTGGAAGGCTGGAACATTCTACATCTTTAGTTTTTTTCTGTCCCAAGGTTATCAAAAGTGGGTGCATTCTAGATTCTGATTTGGCCAAAACTACTATGTATCCCCCATTGCCCATCACTCAACAGATTTCAGCTTTAAACAGCATTCTCATTTTTAAAGTGGGTTGAATGCCAACTGAAATTGGATGGTTCCTAAAAAGACAAGTATTGCCTTCATGCATGCACTTTATGTGTGTTTTTTTTTATAAATAAAATTTAAACACCATAGTCTACATGGTAGTACTTAAAAAGGTAGGAATGTGTCTTATGTAGTTATGGTTGGTGGGGGCAAACATCAATCCCTACATATAGATGATGGAAATGATGAATCCACACCTGACAAAGTTGCATCTTTCCCATTTCAAGAATGCTTTGTGTGCACATATTAAATGCATTTCAATCTGGCTGCTGCCTTAATATCCAACCTGCCACTATCCCAAAGGAAAAGCCACAGCAGAGACATGATTTAAGGCATAATTGACCCTCCTCTGCATCATTATCATCGTGTATAGGTGAAAAAGGTATAGGGAGTTTGGCTACGAAAGCAACATAAGATAATCTAAAATAAGGAAGATAAAAGTACTATACTACCGTGTAGTGTGTATTCAAATTATTAACCACCGACTTAATGATCTGTCTTCTCTTCCCCATCAAGTAAAAACGATTAAAAAAACTGGAAACACGGTCCATTTTGAGGTGCCATTTTGAATCCAATCGCACTGAAACAACTGTGCTAGTCAGAGATGACTATCCCATTTGTTCTCACATGCAATGCAAAGCATATCGGTGATTACTTATTATTTTAATCTTAAAATTCGAGTCAATTTACAGCTTAAAGAATGAACAATGGAACATCATCATATATGATATTATGATCATGGCACGAATGAGATGAGTGGATTAGAGTTCAATAGTGGAGTCGGGAGTGGGCCAGCTTGGCATGGGATTATGATAATATTTTCAGGCTTGAACTTCGAAATTCTACCTTCCAAAAGGAGAAGAGTTTGTCGAGAGTAATTTTGGCCTACTTGAAAGCTGTCAAATGGAGGAGAAGGCGATTGTTCAACTCAAAAACGTGCAATAAACCCATGTAGGGACATGAAAGCAATAGAGTTTCCATTAAGAGAAAACATGGTGAACAAGATGCTTCTGAAACGGTCCCTTGGTTTGGTGGAATGTCAATCAAAGGCAGCAACAATCAATTTCTCTAGGTATCAGGCTAAAGTCCATTGCATTCCAGGCCCACCTGCTGCCTTCTTTTCCTTGATTCCGTCTGTTGAATCGGTAAGTCTGCAGGCTCCAATTTTATACCCTCTTTCATTAATCTATATACACCATTTGTGGCGGCATGAAAAAGGCAAACACTCAAATTCGATTGCTTTTATTGATAAATGCCGTTCAATTTGAGAGGGAAATGCTTTAATGGAGCTAAAGAAGATCGCTTAGAAAGTTATTTTTGCTGGATCAGCTCAGTGTGTATGGTATACTGTTCGTAACCAAACATCCACTTCGAGTGATTAAGAAGTGGTTGAGCCGTTGGTAACTGAAACCTGCAGACATTCTTCGAAAATCGAAACTGAAATACTAGACGTGTCGCTTAAGAGCGTTCTGCTGCAGAGTATTCAATGGAAATCACCATTTCCAAAGAATGGAAAACAGAACAAAACATAAAATCTTAGCAGCGTTCGGATTGGGATTGTACGTATGCATCCAAACTAAAGAAAAATCACTTCTACAATATTAGAACTTGAGCAGCAACGCAAAAACTGTCGTTTTTCATTCATTTCTTTCCCAGTGCAAAGGTATTTCAAGACACCAGAAATTTACAGAGTCATAAAAAAACAGAACTCTAAAGAACATGGAAAAGAAACCCACTACTCAAAAGATGACATTTCGATCAACAGTCATCTTCTATTCTACTTAATAATCTTTTCTCTCTATACCCACCAAAAGAAAAAAACTGACCCAAAAGCAAAGACCACTACCGGAATTCTAGAACTTAAACAAAAAACAGACAACACCACTAACCAGCAAACTCCCCAAAAGGCAAAAATATCGAAACAGTAAAAGACGAAACCTTTTTTCTTGAAATGGCAAAATCCTTTTCACTTCAAACCTTTCCCTGGTGCAGAAATTGCAAGAGTTGGCCAACCAAAGCAATCCCCATCGACTAACCCTGGGCCACCTTCGACATCGCTTGTTGGTTGCCATGTATTACACCCTGTGGTTCCGCCTACGGCACCAGCAGGTCCACCACCTGCTCCGCCACTGAAGCCACCAAGATAACCATTTCCAGGATATCCCCAAACCCCGTCAAACCCTGAAGCAGCCCCAAACCCGTATCCACCAAGCGTCAAGTACCCTTCTCCTTGAGAGTTCAAGAAAGAAGTGAAGCTTCCATTGACAGGAAGATCCACAGTTTCATTCAAATTCACGTCAGCCAAACCCATTTCAGGTTTAACTCCAGGTGCAGGCATAACAGAGAGAGAGTTAGCAGGCAAAGGCATAGACTCAGCCTCATGCGTCACACTCGAGGAAGAAGAAGTTGCAACGGAAGGGGAAGACCCAGAAGAACATCGAGAGCGCTTGGAGGCTTTGCGGGTCCCACCACCAACAGGCACGTTACGAAGAGTTCCACCTTGAGTCCAGTAACGGCGGCAAGACTTGCAGAAGTAGCGAGGCTGGGAGAGGTTATAGTTGTTGTAGTAGCAGAACTTGGTGCTTGTTGAGTCACACCTCGGACATGGAAGTGGGTCGGCCAGTTTGGGCGGTGGGTGCGATGCCATCGTTCCTGGGACTCGAACCGGGCGCCTGTCGCCGGAATCAGCAGGCATGTTCGTAAGAGTACTTGAGGTGTGTGTGGAAAATGGTGGTTATCCTTTTTCGACAGAGAAAGATACAAAAGAGAGAAAAGAGAAGATTTTTGAGAGAGGATGAAAGAGGAAGGAGATGTTTTTGGGAGTTATAAAAGAGACAATGTCTGAGGATTTTGTCAATGTAGGATTGGGGTGGAGAGAGGGTTAAGCAAAAGCAGAGGCATTGAGAAACCTGAAAATAAAGTGGTAGTACAAATAAAATGGCTTTTTCCACTGCTACCGTGCTACATACAACAACCAAACAGGTTATAGTAAGGCGGTGGGTTGTGCTTATGTCCGATGTTTAATTATAGCCGCTCAAAGCTTTAGCTCGGCTTGTTGGGCCGTCAGAATTTGTCTTACCCCTTTACAGGGACAATTATTAATGAACCATTAAATATTGATACTCGATAATTACATCCATAATCCAAGTAGTTTTAGTATCTATTAATCTCAAAGCAACATATAAAAGATTATCTATATATACTGTTAATTTCATTCTCTGGTGATCTCTAAGGTTGACACATGACACTTTCTATTTCTTGCATTTGAGAATTTTTATTTATGAGGGCATCAAACTAGACTTTATTTTTTCTCTCTTGATTTAGATTTTTCCCATTTAATAAATTAAAAAGGCATTAAAATTTAACTGTTACATATGTGATCTTAATCGTTTTCTCTTCCTCCTCTCCTCCCCTTCCTCATTCTTTTCCCTACACTAGGTTAGAGGGAAAAGAGAGAAGAAATTAACAAAAAATGGAAAAGGAACAACAGTATTGACCACGATGAGCCGAGCAGGTCAACAGATAGGACACGACGGAAGGTATTGAACTGATCGTCAATTTTGATCGGATGGGATTATATGGAAATAAGGAATCGACAATCACAGCTTTTAAAAGCCTTCAGGTAACAAAACTCCACATAAACCTGAGTTCTTTTAATCCCATGATGCCTTTCTCTTTAATATTATAATATATACTATATATATACTATATATAATATGTATGTAGTGTCTCGTGTTTGTTTGTGTGTGAACGTATGGGACATGAGTTTTCTTTCTTTCTATCCAATAAATCATGCGGTCGCTTCTTTAATTGGTTCCTTGATGTTTGACAGGGATTTTCTGTTTGTGTATTGGGTTACGGTGTTCGAATCCCAAGATAGAATTGGTGGTCGAGTTCACACTGATTACTCATTTGGTTTCCTGATTGACCTTGGTGCATCATGGTACAGTTTCTGCTTTTTCATTCTTTCTGTGTATATAGATGTAAATCACATACAGATGTATGAATAAACCCTATTCTAATACTTCCCCATAAAATATGCTTCAGGTTGCATGGAGTTTCGAAAGAAAAACCCCTGGCATCATTGATCAGTAGACTTGGACTCCCCTTTACCGTACTATTGGCGATAGCACTGTGTTGCGTGACCATGACTTGGAGAGGTAAGCAGCAGTTTTTCAATGGTAGGCTTGATTCTATATGGAATATGTTGGTCAGAGCACGTTGAATGCTGCTTTTCCCCTTCTCTTCTATGTCTCCCCTCTTCTGCTTGCCACCGATAGTGGAGTCCTTTTGTTGTTCTTGGCTTCTCTCTTTCCTTTTTTTCCCTATTTCTTTCTTTCTTTGTTAATTATTATTTTTAGAAATCAGGGGTTAAATTTTCTAATTCATTCATGCTGATTTCTTTTGTAGACATCTTTTTATTTGGGTAAATACATCTTTTATTTGGGTAAGTTATATATACTTTCTTCTATTTTTAAGACCTCAGTTATATTGATATAGTTTTTAGCGAAATAGCCATCGATAAGCGAATCAATGAAAATCAAGTAACACAATCAGCGATGCAAGAGATGGCCTAGGTGGATTTGGTGTTATTTGATATTATAATTATTTGTTCTTTCGAGATCAATTAGGTAGTGCTTTGTATGCTTTGTTTGGTCCAGTATGAGTGAAGGATATTTACTATATACATTCCCCATTATGTCTTTTCTATGTATACCAAAAGTTGATGAACATCTCTCTACTATAATTATATTTGCCATTTTAATTATATAAAGAGCTCTTATATTAATAATAATATATTGCTATTATTGACCTATATTCATTCTTAGAAACAACTAAAATAAAATCAAGTTCTAAATATACCCGTAGCGTTAGCACGAGACACCCTACTAGTTATAGTAGTAATTTTACTAGTTTTACCAGTCAATGCTGTTTGAGGTTCTGTGTAAGAATTGCTTAACCGAGATTTCTTTGGAATTATTGATTTATGAAATGCTGCAATAGATAACGGAATTACTACATTTGAATATTAAGTAGAATTACTACTAGTATTATAGTCTCTTGGTTTTGGGGCCAGGCGGCGGACCATAATGAGGAAAAAGTGTAATTCACTTGGGCTTGTTTTAGACAGCATGCTACTGCTTACGTTTACCATCCTTTTTCTCGAGTGTTCAGTTTGCCAATGAGGATGAATAAGGACCGAACTTTACAGAAAATTTTTACATAAACTAAGCAAACAAAGTGCAACCATTAACCAAATTGCCAATTAATTATTCGAAAGGAGAGATTAACTTTAAGCATATGTCAAAGTTCAAAGGCGGGAGAGTCGGCTAAACAACCGTCAAAGATGGGGTTGAGAGAGAGAAAGCATTTGATATTCTCGTGTATAATGTAAGAGAAGCAGAAGCAGTAGTAAAATACTACTAGTACTAGAAGCGGACCGACAACATAATTGATGTCGGGAAGCGTGGGAAACAATAATTGGGTTTGCCTGCTGGGTGCCTACGAACCCCGCCCACGCACTCTTTCTAAACTTGCCTGTTAGCCGGATTTCTCGGTTGCCGTGATCTCTGCTCCTTTGATTTTGCCTCTCTCCCCCTCCATTTCTTTCTTCTTTTTCTAGTACCAGTACTTGTGTATCCTTTTATTTCTACACTTGTTATAAAGTTAATAACACCCTATTGTATTTGTATAGTTACATGATCATTCTTTCTTTTATCATTTTTCACTTGTAGTCGGTAACATACTCTCTTCCTGTATAGTTGTCCAAATTCGAAGTGGATGGTAGACAATTGGGCTAAGGCTGGTTTTTGGCAAATAGCAATAGTCATGGACTTGTCTTGTTCTGTGGACTGACTGACTTGACCTGGTCTTAACCAGGCCATGACCCTCTTTCGTGTGGCGCAGGAAGAGTCAAGAGGCTGGGTGAGTTGGCCTGCCGTAGGACACTGCAGACAGGGGTCAAGGAAGGTGCTGGGTCCTTTGACAGTTGACCGCTGAACAAGACACGTGGAGAATAGAGAGTGGGGGTTACTGTAAATAGCCAAGCACGCGTGCGGCTCCAGCGTCTAGCAGCAATCAGCCGAAGTGGGAATATGGTGCGAGACTGCGAGTCTAGTTAGTAGTAAGCTTATTATTAGTCCCAAGATTCTCTCTCTCATCCTGTCTCTATCAGTTCCTGGGTGTCTGTATAATGTGAAATTTCCTTTGGCTCTGCTTTCGGAGTCCAGACCTGTTTTTTGACTACCCAGTGCCCAGGCTACCTGTATGAGTATGACCCTTACCAGGACCAAAATACGCCACGCCACAGACCTCGCCGTCTTCATTTTCGGTTTCCTTTGCAAAATTTACCCCTTGTACTCTCAGTCCAGGCTGATTGTGGGAACGACGAACATTTCTTTGGGGGCCCTCCAATTCTGAACCAAAACAACCTAATTGAAATTGTCAAAGTAACTGAAAGCCCAATACTATATGCATCAAGGTTTTTGCAACAACTCTATGGACTTTGGCGTGGTGTGCATTTGGTGTGCATTAATGTTTAAGTAACAGAAGTTGCAAGTGATTTTTATTGTAACGTAAGCAAAGACCAAGATATTGAGTGAAAACGAAATATTTGAAGGATAAGACTGCATAGCACTTCCATTAAGCTCCATAAGACTTCACATTGTTTTCAGTCCGTTACAAGGCCAAAATGCCCACGTCAAGGATTGGTCATGGTTCTTTGGTGGTTACGGGGATGGTTCGACGATCCTTCCATCTGCGGCCCCACCAATGCTAACTCTCCTATTTGTATGGTTGCAGCTTCTCATAGCTCCTTCGATGGCAAAATCGATTCACACCTCTTGGTCTTTAGGTTCACAAATGACAGCGACAGAACAACAGATTCAGAAAAGGCCATTCATGTGATGTGATGCTAAGCAATTAAATGTTCAGATGCAAGTATATACCACCAGAATATAGTCTTCAACAATGCCAAGCAATTTGATCCGAGACCAAAGGAATGGTTTGGTTTTTTGCAGTACCTAGTTTATTGCTGTTATATGGTACATTACAAAAGCAGTAATGCTTCTGCTAGATAGAACTTACAAGGACTAGGGATGTGTCTGGGACACAGACATTGCTTGTTTCTATAGTTCCTTGTATCAATTTTGGGAATCAAAATGTAATATGATCTGTATGAATATTAAAGTGTCCAAAAGGTGTTCCACAACAACATGTTAAGATAAATTGAGAAATCTGTTTAAGATGGACAGGTGCATAAAAAAAAAAAACCAGAACACTTCTTATAAGTTCATAATTTCTGGTTTTTTTCACCGGCAACAACTGAAATCAACAAGTTTCACATGGCAGAGGTTTGATTTCCATTTAGTCCTAATGGTGTTTGCTTCGGTGATTAAAAGTTGTGATATTGTCCGGTCCAAAGCAGTTGAAAGACTGTGCCTTAAAGACTTACGTATACAAATCCAATGATGGAAAATAAGAAAACCTGAGAGGTCTCCCCTCTCAATTTCTTGGTTTTATGATTGCAAGCAGTGGCTGCAGCTTCTGAGAGGTCAGCCCCACTGTATCAACTTTCTCCTCCTCTCCATCTTCCAGTCTCCACTCAAATTCCTGTACTAACCTACCTATTGCGGCACAGGCTATCAACATCGCCTGCAGAGAACCTGCACATGCCCTCTTTCCCGCTCCAAAGGCCAAGGTCTTGTGCAAATCCAGAGGATCGTATTTCTCACCAAGAAATCTCTCTGGTTTCCACTCTTCAGGGTTTTCCCAATGATTCTTGTCCATGTTGCAGCCATAGATGTTAACAGCAATCTGATCAAAATGTAGTGTCAAACTTGCTAGAAATACTTAAATATCTCTTCCTTCAGAAGTAGGAATTTCAGGTAAAATAGAAAACCAACCTCACTTCCGGCTGGTATATGGTACCCTCCAATTTGAGTTTCTTCATGTACATATCTTATAGGAATTAAAGGAGCTGGACTGTACTTCCTAAGTGTCTCATGGAAAACGGCATCCAAGTATCGGAGTTGCGAAAAGTTTTCCTCCTCAACCTTGTTAGAACCACAAACCTTTTGCAGTTCATGATAGAGGTGACCCTGTAAAATTTGAGACAAGAAATTCAGAATCAGGTTAAGAAAAGACGGAATTAGGATGAAGAAATGAGTAATTGTAACAACCTGGCGGGTTGGATCTTTAGCAAGCTCATACATGGCCCACTCTGTTGCGACCAAAGTGGTATCTGCTGCTTCAATAATAGTCTCCCAAATCAACATTGCTGTTTGCTCCTTTGTAAGTGTCTTTGCTTCAGACAACAAGTAATCAAGATAACAATTCACTTCCTGTTTTTGATCCAGCCAATTTAAGGAAATTAGTGGACTCAGAGGCTAATCACTTTCAAGAAAGGGAGAAAAAAAAATTCTTAAAATTTGGCAAAACTGAGACTAATCAGCTAAGTAAAGACTACCTCTCCTGAATCAATACGTTTCATCTGCTCCTTGATCAGGGCATTCATCACTGCCATCCTCCGGAAATGCTTTTGCTGGATTTTCATTTCAAAACTTTTGTTGGGAATCCATTTCAAGTAGGGGAAGAAATCTCTCCAGTCTACATCAATTGCACCCTCCATCATGTCAAGGACCAAAATTTTATGTATCTCTTCCCTTGACAAAGTAGTACCAAGTTCATCCACATAAATTGATTGCACATCCTTCCCCAGAGCCTTCAAATAAAACATGGTCACAAACAGGTAATTTTATAGTTGAATTCCTTACTGTCAATATCTTGTATTAGTTGAACAGATAAAAGAAACTCACTTCCTTCATTGACAATCCGAAAAGCTCAGACTCGAATATTTTCCTTAAGTTTACAGCTCGAAGAGGATTATCTTTCACCAAGGCATGGAGTTGAGTTGATAAATTTTCAATCATAGTATCTCTGTGGTGTCGGTGTCGTCTCTAAGAATAATAATAGATAGAATCAACAACGCCAGTAAAAGCGGACTTATGTTTGTAAAATGATAGATTATTTATAAAGGTTGTAGAATGTAGACCCTCGTCGTGGGACGTAGCAAACCTGAGCAGTTGTACTCAAAGTATTTGTCATTAAACATCGTTTTGCCATCTTGTGAAACTCGTTGTAGTCACTTGTTGCAACCATGCATTTATCAAGAGTCAGAATCTTCAGGGCGTTCGATAGCTTCCTGGTTGAAATGGATGAAAACCTGGTCACCATGGCCTGGAAAGCAACCAATAATAATAAGATAACAACCAAGTTAATAACCTGACCGCTTCTGCAACAGCGTAAGATACATGTTCTAGTTTATCAGTTTCAGTAGGGAAGCAATTACTAGAGGTGATGATATTTAAATGAAGTAACCAAAGGATTCTGTGAACTGGTTTTAGGCTTATAGCAAGTTGGAATCACTATTTAGTTACCAAAGCAAATGAATGATTCATTAGAAACGAAGTTTATCGAAGGGAAAAGCGGCCCAAGCCCAACTTCGTGCAAAATGGGGCCATCCAGTATTTGATCCATAGATTAACGGACTTTAAACATGGATAGAAACCATGCCCCTAAATTTCATCGCCGACCCAAATTCAAGCCTAGAAACCGTGCAAGTTTAGACCTTTTTCGCATATATATAAAAAATTACCCCATGTATTGTGATTCGTGATTTGTGAATGGTGGGGTAATGATTGCCAACTTTCAACAGTGAAGTGACAGCAATGATGCTCCTGTGCGAGTGCCTAGTGATGAAGAGAAATGGAGAAACCAACAGATGAACACAGGAAAGGAAGCAAAAGGGCTAACCTCTTTGGCCGTCTCTGGAGAATTGATAACAATAACAGAAGCCGCTCCGGTTCTGATGGAATATATTGGCCCATGTATCTCTGCCCATTTTGTGAATGTTTTGTGAGGTTTTTTCTCTTTCAGCTGCAGCAAATTCCCTATAATCGGTAGCCCTGGTACCTCTGCACCAACCCCGTATTAACAAACATTAAATCTGATTTCATTCCAGTTTTTCAATCTGATAATGATAAAGATTTGAGCAGGCACAGAAAACTTCAGGCAAAAATCTCAAGAAAAATATGAGAAAGCAGAAGGAGTATGTTACCTGGGACGGTTGGAAGGCTGGCAGATCCCATCTTGCGACCTGATAGTACAAATCTTTTAAGGAAAATCAAGAACAAGAAAGATATGCCAACAACAGCGACGGAGTTGGCAAAGGACACGGTTTGGATGAACTGAATCATACGTCCCAATCCCCTGGTGATCGTCCTGACTTTATAGAGAACAAGAATTTTTACAAGCTTCAGGGACTTGCAAAATATTTTCTCTTAGAATCATTCTTTATACACACATACTTATATATTATTATACTACTAGTAAAGATGTGGAGACTGGCTCAGATGTCGACAAAAAGCTTTTATGGAAATGGGGAATTTTGGCACGGGTGATTCGGTGTTGCAGAGGGAAAACACTTACTAATATGGTAGTAAAATTTTCAAGTGGTGGGCAAAGCTGTAAAGGCATTATATACCAGCAAAAAAAATACCACCAGACCATAATAAAACCAACATAAAAGGTATAAAATAAAGTATACAAAAATACAAGGAGAAACTTGCTCTCATCATCCTCCAATGGTGAGTAAGGCTGAGACAATGAAAACGTTCCTTGTTTCATTTCAGGCCGGTTTGTGTTTTGATTGATCTTGTTCTGTGTAACATTTAGTTATCCAGCAGTAGCGACAAATTAATGAGGCTTGGATAAACTTGGCATCTCCTTCTTTGGGATCTTCTATATATACATTTTTTTTGGGATAAGCTAGCTTTGATCTTCTATAATTATACAATTCTTTTTTAAAGTATTCAAATCCTGATTGATCTTCTGAGTTAGATTGGAAATTGTACCTAACGCAACACCCTTTTTTTTATTAAATTCTTGTCTTTCTTTTTGGATTCTTTTCCTTTTTTTTTTTTCTCTTTCTATAAATGCGAATGATCAATATATATGAAGGGAAGACAGAGATTCCTCAACCCAACCTCGTCTGTGAATTTTGAAAACTTGGGAATCTGTCTGTGTGGTTTAATTAAGATATAGAAATATGTGTGCAAATTGAATTAAACATGACAAATGAATACTAATTTATGGCCAAGTGAATAAATTATAAGTGTACAACGTATAAACTAATCGGTATGCACATTGCAAGTTTTTGAATTTTGTTACATGTTTATCCCAGAAAAAAAAACTTAATATTCAATTTAGTCCTTGAATTATACAAAAAATGACAGATTGAGACAGATTGATCCTAAATTTTTATTTTTAGACAGATTGATCCTTGAATAATAAAAAACTTGACGAATTTGGACAAATTGATTCTTGAACTTTTATTTTGGAAAAAATTGGCCCTTGAGTTTTCTTTTTTTCTTTCATTTAGGACTTATCTGTCTCAAAATAAAAATTCAATAACCAATCTGTCTCAGATAAAAGTTTAGGGACTAATATGTTCTTTTTGGTATAATTCAGGGACCAAAATTGGGTATTAAGGGGAAAAAAAAGATACTTCTTTAGTCATCTACTTTTTAAAATAGAAACTAACAGGATAAATATGTTTTTGGCCGAAAACAGGATAATTAATTAGTTGCCTAAGGTAAATTTGACCCTCGATTTATTATTAGAGAAAAACACACACACACTAATCCATATATGCTTTTATTTAACCCAATTGAGTTATATTAAATAATGATTTTGTGTGTCCACTGGTCAAAGTTAGATAGCTTTTGTATGTGAATTTTTATTTAGATGCCATATACCATATATGAACCCTAAATATAAATATCCTCCTCACAAAAAAAAAAAACCTATATAACCCTCATTTATGTACGGGTATGTGAATGATTTTCATCTAGTTAGTGTTGGATTTAATTCAACATGTGGGCTCATATATTTATATTAATTATATATTATGGGCTATCATAAGATTAAGCCTAATTAAAGTGATCAATAAAGTTTAAAGTTTTGGGCTAGACATCTAATAGAGAATGGACTTTAATGTGTAGAGACCCAAAGGATTAATTTCTATTTTTATGATAGGCTAAAATAGAAGTTAGACTAAAGATATAAATAAGGGTTATGGTCCCCAAGCCATATGCACAACAAAAGATTTTCTCTTTTCTAAAATCCTATCAATTAGAAAAGATATAACTCTCATCCAAAGAGAAAAATCTCTTCAGAGAGAGAAAAGTTTGCATATTGGCTTGGAAGGCAATAACCAGAAAATCAAGCTTTCTTCATGGATCCAGGTACGCTTCCGCTCAGATCTAAACATTTAGATCTAACTTTTCTTGATGATTTGACATGAAAATTGGTTGGTGACATTTCACCAAATTAGAAATAAAGTATTCTAACAATTGGTCTCAGAGCTTCTTCATGTCAAATCATTGGGAATTAATTTGATTCTTTGTCTTCCATAATCATGGATTTGGTTTTTCCATGGATTTAGTTTATTAAGAAATATGGCTTTGGAGTTTGGAGTTTGTTTCAGATTTGATTTTTACGTTTTATGCATCCAGCTAGAATCTTGTTAACAAGAGCTAAGATCCAATTTATTGAGAAACAGATTCAAGTTTTAAGGATTAAAAAAAAAAAAAGGATAAAAGTTTCGGTTTTCTGGGCCAATTTTATTAAATGATAGGTTTTGTCCAAGATGTGAAATCATGCAGGATGAATAGGAGAATTTTCCTATTATGACGGCAATAATGGGGCTTGTTAGTGGTGCAAGTTGGCATGGGGCTCACTTGGTTGCTTAAGGAATTTGTTCACATTTTGGTATTATTATTTTATTAATATTATGAGATAAATTGATTGAAACAAACTTTCGGCGCTTAATTATTGTTTTAGTCAATTGTCACTGACTTATTCAAATTTTGGTATTATTATTTTATTAATATTATGAGATAAGTTGATTGAAACAATACGCTACCAAAGTAGCCTCTCTTGTCTAGATTAATTTATTTTATAATATTAAGTTGGTTGTGTATATGTAATTCATGCGGATATTGGCCAGCCCAAAGGAGGGTCAATATTTGGCCGAAATACATGTGCACTTGTGGTAATAAATATGTGACAATTATTCGGTTTGCCATGTGAACAATTAATCAGTCCAAAGAAAGGTTAATTGTTTGACAGGATCTTATTGTCAATATTTGATTACTACACCAAGAGTACCACTTACAGTTAATATTTCTGTCCAAAGACTAGATATTAATGTTGTGCTAGGTATCTTGTGATGGGGTTTACCATTATTTGAATATATGGTTATTATATGGAATTAATGTGAGCATATTCTACTTGTTTCGTTCTCTGTACAGTTGCTAGTTCTACATCTACTATTACTGCCAGCTTGAATTCCATTCCCATGCTTAGTGGCACGAACTTTAAAGCATGGAAAGAGAACGTTATGATTGTTCTCGGTGTTATGGATCTAGACCTTGCGTTAAGGACAGAACGACCCATAGACCTTACTGTTGATAGTTCATCTAATGATAAGATGGATATGGAAAGGTGGGAACGTTCTAATCGCATAAGTCTTATGATCATAAAGCGTGCAATTCCGGAAACCTTCAGGGGCACTATGTCCAAAAAGGTTACTACTGCTAAAAATTACCTTGAGGAAATTGAAAAGAGGTTTGCCAAAAGCGAAAAGGCCGAAACAAGTACGATTTTGGCAAATCTCATTTCAATGAGGTATAAAGGAAAAGGTAATATAAGGGAATACATCATGGAGATGTCTCATCTTGCTTCAAAGCTAAAGGCACTAAAGTTGGAGCTGTCTGAAGACTTGCTTGTGCATTTAGTTTTGCTCTCTCTTCCTGTACAATTCAGTCAGTTCAAAGTTAGTTATAACTATCAAAAGGAGAGTTGGACTCTTAATGAGCTCATCTCTCATTGTGTACAAGAAGAAGAAAGGCTGAAGCAAGAGAAGACAGAAAGTGCTCATTTGGTTAGTACCTTTAAGGACAAGAACTTGAAAAGGAAGAAGGGTAAGGAAGCTGTAAATGTTCCACCAGAAAAGAAACAGAACCAACAGGGTGAGGCATTTACCTGTTATTTCTGTAAAGCTGCTGGACACAGGAAAAAGGATTGTACCAAATATCGCGCATGGCGTGTAAAGAAAGGTACACTTCTCACTCTGGTTTGTTCTGAGGTTAATTTAACTTCGGTACCTATACACACTTGGTGGCTAGATTCTGGTGCTACTACTCACATAAGTGTGTCTATACAGGGTTGCCTGAACTACCGAAAGCCAATTGATGGTGAAAGATACATCTATGTGGGCGATGGTAAATCAGTGGAAGTTGAGGCTATTGGAACTTTTAGGTTATTGTTAAAGACTGGTTATTATTTGGATTTGAATGAGACTTATGTTGTACCGTCATTTAGACGGAATTTGGTTTCTATTTCCGTATTAGACAAATTTGGTTACTCTTGTTCATTTGGAAATAGTCAGTTTAGTCTTTTTCAAAATTCAAATGTTATTGGTACCGGTTCTTTATCTTTTGTTGATAACCTATATTTGCTTGATACAATTGCCTCATATAATGAAACCTTGCATGTGTATCGAGGTATAAAGAGAAAATTAACCAATGAGAATTCTGCTTCATTATGGCACAGACGTTTAGGGCATATATCTAAACAAAGAATTGAACGTCTTGTGTCTGACAGGATTCTTGATCCCCTTGATTTTACGAACTTTGAAAATTGTGTTGCTTGTATTAAGGGGAAACAGACAAACCTAAGGAGATTAGGTGCCAACAGGGCTATGAATGTCTTAGAACTAATACATACAGACATTTGTGGGCCATTCCCTACAGCTTCTTGGAATGGTCAACAATATTTTATTACGTTCACAGACGACTTTTCACGTTATGGCTACCTATATCTCATTCAAGAAAAGTCTCAGTCTCTGGATGTGTTCAAAAATTTTAAAGCTGAAGTTGAGAATCAACTCAACAAAAGAATTAAAAGCGTTAGATCTGACCATGGTGGTGAATACTATGGCAGATATGACAGATCAGGTGAACAACGTCCAGGACCGTTTGCTAAGTTTCTCGAAGAGTGTGGTATTGTCCCATAGTACACCATGCCAGGATCTCCTAGCATGAATGGTGTTGCTGAAAGGAGAAATAGGACATTAAAGGACATGGTAAGAAGTATGATTAGTCATTCTACTTTACCAGAATCTCTTTGGGGAGAAGCACTAAAGACTGCAGCTTACATACTCAATAGGGTTCCAACAAAAGCAACTACCAAAACCCCTTATGAGCTTTGGACGGGCAAGAAGCCCAGTTTAAATCACTTGCACATTTGGGGTTGTCCAGCTGAGGCAAGGCCAAATAGGCCAAATGAAAAGAAACTGGATTCCAGAACAATCAGTTGCTATTTTGTTGGATACTCTGAAAGGTCAAGGGGTTACAAGTTTTATGATCCCACTACTAAGTCAATGTTTGAGACAGGAAATGCCCGGTTCTTTGAGGATGTTGAGTTTGCGAGGGGAAAAGGAATTAAGGACTTTGTCTTTGAAGAGGAATGTGTCGAAATTCCTCTAATTACTTTTGAAAATTATCAGGGTCAGGCTTCAATTCCTGATATTGTTCAAGAAGCAATTCCAGATCAAGACAATGTTATTGAACCTCTTGCTCAAGTTCAACAACTTGTTCCAGAAGAACAAACTCTACAACCTCAAGAACCTATGCCATTAAGGAGATCCACTAGAGAGAGGAGAAATGCAATTTCAGACGATTATATTGTATTTCTTCAAGAACATGAGGTTGACATTGGTGTGGTAGAAGGTGATCCAATCAACTTCCATCAAGCCATTGAAAGTTCTAACTCTCAACAGTGGATTAATGCCATGAATGAAGAGATGAAGTCCATGAAGGACAATGACGTTTGGGACCTTGTATCATTACCTGAAGGTACGAAACCCATTGGTTGTAAATGGATATTTAAGACCAAAAGGGATTCGAGAGGTAATATAGAAAGGTACAAGGCTCGTCTTGTTGCAAAGGGCTTCACACAGAAAGAAGGTATTGATTATAAAGAGACTTTCTCTCCGGTTTTTTCGAAAGACTCTTTTAGGACAATAATGGCATTAGTGGCACATTTTGACCTTGAGTTACATCAGATGGATGTTAAGACAGCGTTTCTCAATGGTGACATTGATGAAACGATTTATATGGTGCAGCCAGAAAACTTTGTATCCAGAGATGCAAAGCAAATGGTTTGCAAATTAAAGAAATCCATCTATGGGCTCAAGCAAGCTTCTCGTCAATGGTATTATAAATTTCATCAAGTTGTTATCTCATTTGGTTTTGAGATAAATGCAGTTGATGATTGTATATACCACAAGTTCAGTGGGAGTAAGTGTATTTTTCTGGTTTTATATGTCGATGACATACTGCTTGCCAGCAACGATATAGGCTTATTGCACGAAACCAAGAGCTTTCTGACAAAGAAATTTGAAATGAAAGATCTTGGTGACGCCTCTTTTGTATTAGGCATACAAATACACCGAGATCGTTCTCGGGGTATACTTGGGTTATCACAAAAGAGCTATATCGAAAATGTTCTAAAGAGATTTGGCATGCAGGATTGTAAACCAGGTGACACCCCTGTTGCTAAAGGAGACAAGTTTAGTCTCAACCAATGCCCCAAGAATGAGTTTGAAACTAAAGAAATGCAAAAGATTCCTTATGCGTCAGCAGTAGGGAGTCTAATGTATGCTCAAGTGTGTACGCGTCCGGATATTGCGTACATAGTTGGAATGCTGGGCAGATACTTAAGCAATCCTGGAATGGATCATTGGAAAGCAGCTAAACGGGTTATGCGGTACTTACAGAGAACAAAGGACTACATGCTCACATACAGAAAATCGGATCAGTTGGAGATCATTGGGTATTCTGATTCTGATTTTGCTGGATGCCAAGACAGTAGGAAATCCACATCAGGCTATATTTACCTGCTGGCTGGAGGAGCTATTTCCTGGAAGAGTGCTAAGCAGACACTCATAGCTTCTTCCACCATGGCAACGGAATTTATAGCATGTCATGAGGCATCTAGTCATGGGATTTGGCTGCGAAATTTTGTCACTAAGCTGCAAATTATGGATGGTATTGAGAGACCATTAAAGATATTTTGTGACAATAAGTCAGCAGTACTATATTCCAATAACAACAGGAGCTCAACGAAGTCAAAACATATAGACCTCAAGTTCCTGGTTGTTAAAGAAAGAGTTCAAAATGGTCAGGTGTCTATTGAACATATTGGGACAAACTCTATGGTTGCGGATCCGCTAACTAAGGGATTACCACCTAAGGTCTTTCATGAGCATACCGCTCATATGAGTGTTATATCTTTTGATAACATGCAATTTTAGTGGGAGTTTGTTATTCTGGTTGATTTTCAGTTATAGACACATTTTGTGGTTTGTTTGAACTCTTTATTTGGTTGATCTCACTAAGGAATAAGGTTGGACCAGTTGGAAGTAGACATGTTAAGATCACATTACATGTAACTTCCCATGCTATGCATCCATGCTTGATCTATGTTGTTCAATTATATTGACATATGTGACTATTGATGGTTTCGTTATGATATGTGTATAATGAAAATCGCTTTAATCCTATGTTGATATGATTGATGAACCAGATTGATTTAAGATGTCTATGGTAATGATAGCAAAATTTGAGCTCATAAGGTTATTACATAATATATAATTAAAGGAGTTATACATATATGGCCCAAGTGGGAGATTGTTGGATTTAATTCAACATGTGGGCTCATATATTTATATTAATTATATATTATGGGCTATTATAAGATTAAGCCTAATTAAAGTGATCAATAAAGTTTAAAGTTTTGGGCTAGACATCTAATAGAGAATGGACTTTAATGTGTAGAGACCCAAAGGATTAATTTCTATTTTTATGATAGGCTAAAATAGAAGTTAGACTAAAGATATAAATAAGGGTTATGGTCCCCAAGCCATATGCACAACAAAAGATTTTCTCTTTTCTAAAATCCTATCAATTAGAAAAGATATAACTCTCATCCAAAGAGAAAAATCTCTTCAGAGAGAGAAAAGTCTGCATATTGGCTTGGAAGGCAATAACCAGAAAATCAAGCTTTCTTCATGGATCCAGGTACGCTTCCGCTCAGATCTAAACATTTAGATCTAACTTTTCTTGATGATTTGACATGAAAATTGGTTGGTGACATTTCACCAAATTAGAAATAAAGTATTCTAACAGTTAGGTCCGGCCTAATTTGACATAAAATTATAATTAGAGACACTTTTTGTCATTTTGCCTTTTTAGTTTATTGGGAAAAAAAAAGGGCTTCGATTAGAAGCAAGAAGCACAGTGTTCATCTACAGTCATAAGCAGGAGAGTGGTTAAACAGTTTATAATTACGAGACGAATTCTAAACAATTGAGACCACCCACTTTCCCTAGCTTTTTGATGTTAACTATACTTTATCCGTGAAACATACACTAATATTAGGCACAATGCCACCACTGATGAGTCCCAGCTATTTTGATTTGTGACCATTGAAGCGATCCTAGCAGCCTGAATTTCTCACTAGGTACTAGTATTACAGTTTCCACTTGTCACAGTTGCCATTAATTTTTAATTTTTGTCGTAAAATATGGTACCGTTTAATTTTGATATATTGTTTCAAAATTGCCAAACTTTGCTACTAAAATGCCATTTTCCCCTTTTTTTTGGGGTTACAACTAAAATGCCATTTATATATACATATTCATCCAATATTTATTTACAACGAAAACAGTGAAATTTTTTTTGTAAAAGTCTGGCCCCCTCAAAGAAATTAATGAATTTAATAAGAGAGGAAAAACGAGAAACGTTAGCAAAGCGGCTCGAGGCCTCATAGAGTACAATTGCAATTGTGGCAAATAGTCTCAGGCAAGCTTTCTGTTTCGCTAAAATATTTGTCCCATATCAGCGGAATACAATTTTGGGCCATTGAACAAGCCCACTCACCCGCAAGACAAGCAGGTCCTGCCTGGGGCATTGGGTAAATGGTTTGGGCTTGAGCCTTGGCCTAGTGTTTCTTGAATCATTACCTATTTACATTATTCCAAAGTTCTTTGGGCTTTGTCTTTTGTGTGGTTCTAGTAGAACCATGGCGCGCAGAGTCTCAATAGTGTCCAAATCCAAGCAAACGTTCATGCTTTATACTAATGTTTTTTTTTTTTGTTGATAATATCATGTTATATAATGTTTGCTAAAGAAAAAATAAGTTGATTTTTGTTGATAAGTTCATTTTGTCTTTGTGAGTCTTGGACCTTTGGACTTGGAAATTTCTGAGTAGTTGCATTATTTTATACATTTCCCTTTCTTTTTCTTGTCCGTTTCAATTCCAAATTGTTTTGTCCGGACCTAGAAGGATATTTGCCTTCTATTTGTCGTTGTTCTTTAGTAAGACTCACAGTTTGGAGTTATCGAGTTCTTCTTTTCTTATAAATAAATGGACCACTACCCAACATTCCAACTCAACGTGTCCCAAAATTATTTTTAGTGGATCAAAGTAGGAAATGTTGGGTTTTATAATAATCTCTGGAAGAGAAAGAGGTTGTGTCTATGAGAAATTGTCCATATCTATAATTAATTTGTTCAAAACGTCAATTATGTATTTGTCCCTGTCTTTCCTGCATTTCTTTATTTGAATCTCGATGCTGTCTTTCTCATATTTCACAACAGCTCTCATAAATATCATATGTTTTGTCCGAGAGACATTCAGATCACCGAATCCGGAGGGAAATAATTTGATTAAATTAATTGGATGGTGAACCAATAAGGTCACCTTAGGGGCTTTTAGTTTTAGATTATTGTGCCATGAACTCTGGCTTTTTCTGGGATTTTCTTATAAGGACTTTGGAGCCGGTAAGATTATGATTTGCAAGGGAAATTGCCAAATTAAAGAAAAAGTTTCTCTCCACTCTCTGCAAACATGGCAATATTATTATTGCGATAAAGAAAGATTAGAAAAGACATCACCTATCAACATTTGCATGGCTGTCGCATCCCGAAGATTTGAAAGAGTAATTTTGAGCCCCAGTGGCCCTAATAAGCTATGCTTTGCTTGGATATTGGTGAACTTTATGGCACAGATAAAAAAGGCAAAAAAAATTGAATCAAATTGACATCATAGGAAAAGTGATTCAGCTAAAATTAAAAAAAAGGAAAAGCACACAAAGCAAACTCCATATATCACTTCAAAAAGGACTCCCTCCTTTACTCAATTACTTGCAAATTTAAGTCATAATCTCCACCTACCATAGAGAAAAGTGCTTGTTTTTCTGCTCTAAAACACTGTCGATCAACAAGGACTTTGAGGACCATGAGCACAACAGGCCAAGGGAAGTGAGGAACAGCATGCAATGCAAGACATCCAGCATCGAGGTTTGTGCTGAGTCAAACAAATTTAGCAAAATGTATTGGAATGTTAGACAGAAATCTCAGTTATGATCATTAGTACTATAACATTGATGGTCAAAAAAACCAAGTTGGGCAAGCGTCAAATGCTAACTTAAAAACTGCTAAGTAGTAACCTACAAGTAGATGCTACTTGATGATTAAATTTCGAGTTTGGTCCTATTAGCTCAATAATTCTATTGCTTCCTAACTTCTTTTTGACCTCTTCATTATTTTCTGCCGGGGCAGTTTCTGTTGTTTTTTTGTTCTTCTGTTCTGTTGGCTAAGTTGGCTTGTTTCTCTGGTCTTTTTTCTTCCTTGTCTGCATCGCTTTTGTTGCTATCCTACTGCCTTGTTCTAGAAGTCTATATCCCAGTAATAATCTATAGAAAGCTCACCTTGTCAGAGACATATGCAAGTTTTTTGTAAGCTGCTGAAATAAAGCCAACTTGTCGAAAGACATTAAGACAATCTAGAAGATATTGATTCACTCATCTATTGAATGTCAGAAGGGATACTCTAAACAATTGCAAATGTCAATTTTAAATAGAAGGATTAATTTCAAATGGTTCTCATTTGCTATCTCACTTACAATACAGAAATATTCGAAGGGTTTGCCTGCCTGATGCAGACAAAAAAGATGGGTAACCCAAGAAACAAGGGTGCTATACCTATAAACAAAAGAATCTGATTTTGGGAACGACAAAGTCGAGAACAACTTTAAACTTTAAAGCCAAAAACAAACTCCCACGTTAAAGGTCCTGCTGGAGACATAAGTTATTAGTACGTTATTGCATTGCATGTACTATAACTAATTATCAGTTCTGACTTCAGACAACCTTGAAACATAAGGTTGGTTTAAATTAAAATTCCAGGTCATTAATTAAAAAGATAATAATTCTTGACAAAGAATGAAAGTAAAAGCAAAAGCAATTCCTTTAGGGACACAACATGAAAACGTTAATCCACAATGACAATGAGATTTTTTGCCCTTTAAATTTCTATTCTAAGTAACATTAATTTAAACCTGAAAATTGTGGGGGGAAAAAGGAAGGAGGATTTTTTTTTTTTTGCCAGAGGGGAGGAGGATTGAGGAAGGGTAGAAACGCTGCGCTTCTTGTAACCCTAGACCAACTCCAATGAGACATCAAAACATCATTTTGGTGTGAAAAATAGTGTCATCACACCAAAATGGTGGGATGAATAGTAACACACCAAAATGGTGGGATGATTTTTTTTACCATTTTATCCTTACTCTTTTTTATTAATTACTTTTATGTCATTTAGTAGTTTTTGTTATATTTATATATTTTGAGTTATATTTAAATTTAATTTTTTAATTATTAAGAAAAATATATACCATTAGAAAGATCTCATTGAGATCTTTAAATTGAGACCAATATTGAATATATATTTAAATTATTTTTATAAATAATTATAAATATAAATTTATAAAATTAGGTAAAAATTCAATTAAAACATAATAAAAGCAATTAAACATCATTCTACTTCAATTATAATCAAAATACAAATTAAACAATCATAGAAATTATATGAAATTATATGAAATAATATTTTTATTAATTATTTGTGACATAATGTTAACAGTTATTAATAACATATGATTAAATAATTTATAAGAAAAATATTAAATATTATTCAATAATATTATTTTTTAATTAATAAAATATATTGTTGGTATTATCTAAAGATTAATTTAATTGTTTAAATAATTATTCAGATAATTATATTAAGTTAAATAATAGATGTTATATTATAATATAATTGATGTAAAAAATGGTGCAAAAAATGGTGTAATACATTGGAGTAGAATGAAATTTGGTATTAGAATATTCTAAGAATATTCTCTTTTTACACCAAAATAGTATAAATTTTGATGTAATGGGTTGAAGATGCCCTTAGCCCTTTGGTCAACGGCAGAGGCTATTGGTACTCCACGTGGTTTGAACTCGTATGGTTCTTTTAAAAATTTTGACCACGTGCCTTGGGTGGTCAATGTATCTTTATCCTGGAGCGGTGGAGCCTGGAGATTATTACTGGTCCAATATTGTCTCAGTATCAGTATTTCAACATGAAAACAATGGCATTTTCGAAAATGTCGGAGTCAAATATTAATGTGATAAATGATAATGATAAAAGTCCGAATGACACATCGTCTGTTTTCTAATATTCCTGGACACTTGTTGGAATCCTGAGTCAAATATTCACCATTGCAGTCCATCCAAAAGTCATTCCTACCCTTGCTTCATATGGATATTATTAGTAACAAAATCTACTTATTTTTCTCCTAACTGGGTGGAAGAATCTTGAGAAACAAAGGCATAAATGGGTGATGATCTGATCTGATCATTAATGAAAATTGGAATGGATTTTGAAGCTGTTTCTGCCTTTCTGGGGTTGCCCCAGTTGGGTGGCACGAGTAGGGCCATTAATATGTGACAGATTGCAAGTTAAAACGAACCATTGTTATTGTGGAGTGATTAATACTTAAGATTTCATCAACAAAATCTTAGCTACATAAATTTGAAGCTGAAGTTATTAGGCTTATTAATCATTATTAGTGAGGTAATTAAAGTTGAACTTTGAAGTATGTAAACATGGTGGGGTAGGATTCCATCTAAATTATTCTTACAGATAATATGTTTACATTGAATCATTCGCACTATTACATGGATGAGGTACATTACATGTCACGTTCAGAAACATGATTCTATAATAATAATCTGAAAATGGAAAATTTCTTTGTTGTAAAAAAAAAAAGAACAGTAAAATTAAAAAAAAAAAAACTTCTCCGAAGGTTGCATGCACCCACGGCATCTTGTCATATCATGGGACTGGTTGCCTGAACTAAAGAATCTATACTTTGGACAAAAAATTTAGAATCCTAGCTATATCTTCCACAAGAATTTAACATTTCAGCAAGAGATTTTGAGAAGCATTCCACATTTTGGAATTCAAATTACCTTTAAAGTCTTGGAAAACGAAATTACCAGTATAAAAGTTGGAATAGTCTATTCCATGAAGAATAAAGAAAGGTTACAACAATAGTTTAACGATATTTTCAACCAAAAAAAAAATAGTTTAACGATATTTATGAGGTCAAAAGAAATTTGCTAATGTTTCTTTTCTTTTTTTCCTAGGGTCCATTTCTCTTTGTTTATACTATTATTCTTTATCACAAAGATTAATCACCCCCATAATAATTTTCTATCGTTCTTTCTTCTTTGGTGAAAGATTAAAAGGGTTCTCAGAATTAAAAAGAAAAAAAAAAAAAAGAGAACTCCTATGTTTAGGTTGGTTGATATAGAAACTCGGCACGGTGAAGAGAAAAAGAGCACACTGGAAGAAGTTTGGTCTTTAGTGAAGAAAGAGACAGTGCTGCTATGTTGGTTGAGGTGGTAGGAGGGGCAAAACCGTACACTCAAAAGGTAAGGTGTAATAATGGTGGGCAAAGGAGAAAGGCAGCGGCATTTAATGCAGACATGTTTGTATTAACTGTTTGTAGTTAATGTGGAATTGATTGGTTTTAAAGGTTTGACCCTTTTTTTTTTCTCTTATTTTGCTCCCTGCCTACTGCTACTACAACCTCTGCGAGAAAAACAAGCACCAAAAAAGAGTGGTTGGTGAAGGCAGCACAGCGTGTAGGCCAGCAGTTGTAGAGAGAGTGTTCTCTGTTTTCTATCTTCATTGTACTTCCTTCTTCGTTGCTTATCATTTCTTGTTCCTTCTCCTGGAGTTCCAAATTGGGGTATAGTTTTTTTGTTGTCTCCCACCTTTTGCAGGAGTTCCAAGAACCAGTTTTTGGCCTTTTTCTTTTTTTAATCCTCTGATGCTTTGATTCTTTTCTTGAGATGCCTTTGAATCTGGGTTTCGCATCTTTTGTGGGGTTAAGGCTTGGGGTGTTGTTGAATTTGAATTGGAACCCTCAAAATTATGGGCCCTTGAAGTTTGCTATGCTAAAGCTAAGTCTTCTTTGATCAAGCTAAAGCCTTTTATCCTAATCAGATACAGACTTTGTTTTTCCTTTTATTCCTTTTCTCTTCTTTATGACCAACTTCTTCTTTGATCTGACAAAAAGTTCAGAGTCCTAGTTCAACAATCTGTGTTTCTCTTATTTTGAATGTTTTGGGCAATAAAGGGCCTTCCTGTCCCTCTTTGTGTGGCTAGCTTGCATTTATTTTAAAAATGCTAAAGCTTGATTGTTTGATTCTGAAACAAAACGTAAGCCCCTTTTCCTTTCCGCCTAAGTTTGAAACTTGTCCTGCTTTTTCTAAGGCTTCTTTGAATTAGACAAGCAAAAGGTTGGTTCTTGGTTGAGCTTGGGCTGGTTTTGCTTTCTGCATATTAGCAGATTTTTCATAACAGAGTGAGTTGAAGAGAGCTAGTCATTCATGCATTTTTCACTATGGAAACCAATATCTCACTGCGCATCTTTAATAGCGGACAAGAAAACCAAGAGGAGAAATGGTTCTACTTTGAGAGAGGACGCAAAGGGAAAGCCTTCAATGCTCCGACAATTACAAGAAAACAAACTCCGAGAAGCTCTCGAAGAAGCGTCTGAAGATGGTTCTTTTGTTAAATCCCAACATATCGATTCTGCCTCTTTGAATCAAGAAGGAAACATTGGACGGTCAAGGTCACTTGCTAGGCTTCGTGCCCAAAATGAATTCCTGAATGCCACATCTCTGGTTGCGGACCGGACATTTTGCTTTGAAGACTCCATTCCTGATCTCCGTGATGCCTTTTCTAAGTTTCTCACAGTGTACCCAAAATTTCAAGAGACGGAGAAGGTTGATCGTTTGAGAGCGGAGGAATATGGGCATTTATGTGAATCTTCTGCCAAGGTATGTCTTGATTACTGCGGTTTTGGGCTATTCTCTTATAATCAAACTCAAGAGTATTGGGATACATCAACATTTACTTTGTCTGAAATTGCTGCCAATTTGAGCAATCATGCCCTTTATGGAGGTGCCGAGAGTGGCACTGTGGAACATGATATAAAGACTAGGATTTTAGATCATTTGAACATCCCTGCTAATGAGTATGGCCTTGTTTTTACTATTAGTAGAGGGTCAGCATTCAAATTGCTGGCTGAAGCTTACCCTTTCCAAACGAATAAAAAGTTGTTGACTATGTTTGATCATGAGAGCCAGTCTGTCGTTTGGATGGCTCAGTGTGCTAAAGAGAAAGGTGCTAAGGTCTACAATACTTGGTTTAAATGGCCCTCATTGAAACCTTGCTCCAGGGAGCTGAGAAAGCAAATTTCCAACAAGAAAAAGAGGAAGAAGGGTCATGCAAATGGTCTTTTTGTGTTTCCTGTTCAGTCTAGAGTGACTGGGGCTAAGTATTCTTACCAGTGGATGGCACTTGCTCAACAAAACAATTGGCATGTATTGCTTGACGCTGGGTCACTAGGTCCCAAGGATATGGATTCCCTTGGCTTGTCCTTATTTAGGCCAGATTTTATAATCACATCATTTTATAGATTGTTTGGATATGATCCAACTGGTTTTGGATGCCTTTTGATCAAGAAATCTGTGATGGCAAGCTTGCAAAATCAGTGTGGACAAACTGGGTCTGGAATGGTGAAGATCCTCCCGGTTTATCCACAGTACCTGGGTGACTCTATGGATGGGCTTGATATTTTAGCTGGACTTGAACATGAATCTGCTAATCACAATGAAGAATCATTGCTCGAGAGAAATGGTAGATTACAGATGCCTGCTTTTTCTGGTGTTTTCACTTCCAATCAGGTCAGGGATGTTTTTGAGACTGAGATGGATTGTGATAATAGTTCCGATAGAGATGGAGCAAGCACCATTTTTGAGGAAGCTGAGAACCTTTCAGTTGGTGATCTCATGAAAAGTCCAATTTTCAGTGAGGATGAATCATTGGAGAATTCATACTGGATTGATTTGGGTCAGAGTCCACTGGGGTCTGATAACTCTGGCCAACTGAACAGACAAAGAGCAGACTCAACCTTGCCACCATCATGGTTTTCTGGAAAGAGAAACAATAAGTAGTTGTCTCCAAAACTGTCTTCAAAAATATCTATAAGTCCAATTTATGATGACAGGAAAGTAAATATGAGATTGAATGAAGATCCTGTTTTATCTTTTGATGCGGCTTTGTTGTCAGTTTCACATGAGTCAGATCGAGTTAAGGAGATCCCTGAAGAAGAGACTGCTGAAACTGACCCTGCTTCTGGAGATGATGAAAAGTATAAAGATTCCCATTACCTCGGGGAGATTCAAGAAGAAGCTGGTATCAGAGATGACTCGAAGCTTGCTAATTCTATGTTGAGTTCAAAGGTAAATGGATTCAAATTGAGGAACGGTGTGATTAAGAATTCCTTGGACTCTGAAGTCTACCAAGAAAAAAAGGAAAGTGCTATAAGGAGAGAGACTGAGCGTGAGTTTAGACTGCTGGGAAGGAGGGAAAGGAGTAGGTTTGGTGATGGTAGATTTTTTGGTTCAGAAGGGGAAGACCGAGTGGCAAGCATGGATAGAAAAGTGTCTTCTAGTGTGGAAGACAACTGCAGCGAAAACCCAAGCCACTTAGAGCCTGAAAAAATGTCATTGGCTCCTTTGGCTGATGCTGAATCTAGTACTGAAGAAGAGTATGATGATGAAGAAGAGTACAGAAGAAAGGAACCTGAGATAGTTTGCCGGCATCTTGATCATGTTAATATGTTGGCTCTAAACAAAACTACCCTTAGACTGCGTTACCTGATCAATTGGCTTGTTACCTCATTACTTCAGCTGCGGATATCTAGTTCAGACGAAAGCAGGGGAGTGCATCTTGTGGAAATATATGGTCCGAAGATTAAATATGAAAGAGGTGCAGCTGTAGCCTTTAATGTCCGGGACAGCAAGGGAGGAAGGCTAATTGATCCAGAAATTGTTCTGCAGCTAGCTGAGAAGAGTGGTATTTCTCTTGGCATTGGTATACTCAGTCATGTACGAGTTGTGGACAATGTGAAGCAGCAGTGCGGGGAACTTGAGCTTGAAGATATAGCCCTGTGCCAGCCAATGGGTAATGGTTGCCAAGATGGTAAAAACTTACTTTTTCGAGTAAAAGTTATTACAGCATCACTTGGTTTCCTGACCAACTTTGAAGATGTTTATAAGACATGGGCTTTTGTGGCCCAGTTTCTTAATCCATCATTTCTTGAAGCGAATGATTTGTCCACAATATGTGAAGGTTCAGAAACATAGGTCTGGGAGGCGTATATGGAGGTTTTGTAATCATTAAATGAAAAATTGTAGTAAAACTAAAAAAGACGGACCCTTCTGGTTAGCCCTTGCAACTTGTTATCTAGGAGGATATCTGCAACTTAAATTGATTGGAGATGCTGCATCCAATTGGAAAAGATGCAAAAGTATGGTACTGGGTCGCTTTGTTTGTTTTGTTCTTCCCTTGGAACAATTCCTTGTGAGAAGATGTATTTTCTTTTCTCTTTTTCATTCGTGTTGAAAATATCTTTTTTACTTTATTAATCATGCTTTAGCATCATTTAGAGTTGGATTTAAAATGGCATGTCAGCTTCAAAGTCAAGTATTTTTGTAATGCAAAATAGAATTGAAATGGTATTATGACAGAAGAGAGCTTCCACAGTTGGCATATACTTTGTTTTCTCTATATCCTTTCACCTCTTATCGTATATGAGATTGATAATCACCTCCAACTCGGACGTGCATGCATCCATTCCTATTCAACTTCTCTTATATCCCTTTCCCCCCTCATCATTCAAGTCTTAAAGCAATAAGAAAGGATCCTTTTTGAAGCAAAATGCAAGTGTTGGCAACTAGTTCGTGATATGCTGCATGAGCTTTCATTTTCACTCCCATTCTTTTAGTGATAGTAGTTCACAACAGACAAAAAACAAGGCTTTGGTGCAAAATAGGTCAGGTTGGGTTAGTGTTAGTTAAAAACGAGGGGTTAGCAAAGGGTTTATGAGTTCTGCCTCTATTTTTGTCTGATAATGTGTGTCAGGTGGGTGGTTTTGACTTGTCCATTGTAGATTTGATGACAACTCTTCCATCCATCTTTCAAACAAATGCCTCGGCTATTTTGTCTTTGTTATGCTGAGTTCAATGATGTATGTATATAGATAGGCCTGAAAGTTGATGATGGATCCCTGTTTCTTCAAAGCTCAAGTCCCTGTCTTATGTGTGATATGTGACATGGTGAGACAAGAAAAAAAGCACTAATAATTGATTGGTTCAAGTGGTTTAACACTTGTCTCTTTTAAATAAAATTTTGAATTCGAACATTATGAATGGAGAAAATTATTGTGTCTCTTTTAAATAAAATTTTGAATTCAAACATTATGAATGGAGAAAATTATTGTTGAAAAAATTTTGTCCTCATGATGGACTGATTCGACTCGAACAAAATTAATAGACGATCGTTAAACAGATATGAATACGAATACCGAATACATCGGATTCATTTAAAAAAAAGGGGGGGGGGGGTCTTGGCTGGAACTTGGATAGTTTTCATTGATGCGTCCAAAACAATTGAAAGTCCTGACAAGCTCCAAAATTTTCTTAGGCCCAAGGACCATTTTGATGTAAAGCCCAAAGAAGGGTATAAATTGGGCCTTGAATCCTAATGGACACGATCGTAAGTTTTGTAACTACAAGAGCAAATGCTGTTTGTAAAAATTTCACTTAATATAATAATTTTTTAATTTCCCAAGGCATTCCTGTCATCTGACATGACAGGTTGCAGATAACCCCGGGAAAACTATAGCTGACAGCGTCTTTCCCACGCGCTCTTATTGTTCTGAAAAACACCTTCCAAGACCAACGAATCAATGTGATATGTGTTATGCACAGGCTTCCTATCGATTTGGATGACGGCAAAATCACAGGGACGAAACAGGAATTTCAGAAAACGAACGACTCTCTTCCACTTTCATAACACAAGTGAAAAAAGGTCCGAATTTGATCTTCGAAAATCGAACGTTGTAAAAGAAAAAGGAAAAATCCTCTCTCTTCAATTTGCACGTACTAGTTCCCGGCAAAACTTCAATTTTTCTCGTCGAAAATTGTGGGTTTGCTTTAATGAGTTGAAAAGCTTTGACAAAGGAGTTGTGGGATAAGCAAATCAAAGGCAGCAGCAATGTCGAAATTGAGAGGACCGCATTTTCTGAACGTCTTCTCCTCGACTTCAAGCGCCAATCGCCTGGTATTTCACCATTTTCTTGTTCCTTTTTATAATTTTTATTTTGATTTTCAGCTGCAATAATTCGGGGTTAGTGAGAATAATTTTACGAAATCATTTTTTGGGTTAACTAATTATGTTTACCTGGAATGGCGGTTATGGTTTGACAGAAAATTCCAGTGGGGTTTATCAGAAATTTGGAGGGAAGGGTTTCTGGGTCAGCTTTGTTAAAAGGACCAAGTGGGTACAGTTGGGTTGTTGAATTGGTTCAGAAAAATGACGAGTTGTTCTTCGATGAAGGTTGGGCCGATTTTGTCAGAGATCATAGCTTAGAATGTGGTGAGTTTTTGGTTTTTAGATATGATGGTAACTTAGTTTTCGATGTGAAAGTGTTTGATCTAAGCACTTGCGAGAAAGAAGCTGCTTTCCACTGTAAGTGCAGCCAAGAAGGTAGTGAATTTGATGGAATTTTGGGGCACAAGAGAGATAGAGAGGATAGAGGTCTTTCATTGGATCAAGATTGCGAAGGGTTGAGGAAGAGAAGTAGAGAGAACTATCCGGAATTCGATGAGGATGTGTTTGATCTAGAACATTGCGGGCGTGAGCTGATACTTGCAACTAAAACATGTCAAGGATTAACTTCCTGCGATGAAACCCATGGTAAGGAAATGGACCTCTCTCATTCTTTAGGATTTGTATATCAAATCTGGTTTTGCAATGGCAGTGTTCTATGTTGTAGTAAGTTGGCTTCTTTTCTTCAATTCATTTTCTATTGTAAAGGAATAGCTATGATTGAAGACAGGACAGCAACAAAAACTTGTTATTGGTGATGGAACTAAAAATTAACGGTATCAATGTTAGGCATACCACTTTTTCTTATCCAATTTGCTTCTTAGAGAAATGCAATGCCAGAATATTTATGTCTGTTATGTGCATACATTTATTATGACAGAAAAGCATGAATTTTATGTGCATAAAATGCAGATATCCAATAGAACATTAGTTATTGGAAATTCACTGGTAGTTTACATCACTGGAATTCCCCTTAATCCAAACTCCAATTTCTTGAAACAGAGGGAACCATCCCAGAGACAAATGGCAAAGGAGAGTCATTGAATCTGCATGACAGTGGCTGTGGGCTGATGGTAGCTGAATTTGAAGAGAAAAAAGTGGCCCAATCTTTTAATTCGTGCTTTCCATTTTTTGTAAGAGTCATGAAGAGATTCAATGTCAGTGGCTCATATACATTGGTAAGCTGTTTCATTCATCGCCACGCCAAAACTCCACCCCAACCTGCCCTCCAGCCAGATTTTTCTTTCTAGATGTTGATTTCATTTTTGCACACCTAAATGTTGTGCATCATGCTGCTATATGTATGTCAAATTGTAGAGCATTGAATCATTCTGCACCTTAAATAATTTCCTAATATTGATCCTGTGGCATTTGGAGCCTGCCAAACAGGTTTCTCAATCTATTGATGATATCCATTTACCTGTCTGGCACCAGTTTACGGTAACTTTCTTCTGTTATAACGGGGAAGAAAACAGAACAAAGATAATGACCGCCGGTTTATATCTCTTCCAACTTCAGGGCTACATACCCTTTTTAGCCATTACATGTGTGTGCTTTTATGTGGAATTCTATTAGTCCATACCTAGTATCTTGGATCAACTATTATCTTTCAAGCTGCCTTTTTAAACACCATAAAACATGCTGAAGTATTCAATTGCCTTTTAAATTTTGTGGTGCAGAATATTCCATATCAATTTGCAATGAAAAATCTCCCAGATAGCAGGATTGAGATTGTACTCCGGAATCAGAAAGGAGCTTGTTGGACTGTGAATTCTGTGCCAACAACAAGAGTACACACGAGTCATACTTTGTGTGGTGGATGGTTGGGCTTTGTGCGTAGTAATGCGATCAATGTTGGAGACATTTGTATTTTTGAACTTGTGCGCAAATTTGAATTCCGTGTGCATATTCTTAGGGTTGGAAAGGAAGTTGTGGATAGAGCAGTACCCATTAGCAAGTGTGACGTCACTTTGCGGAAGAAATTCGTAAAAAATTCTTCGAAGGTCCACTCAAAATCCATGAAAAAAGTTCAAGCGTGTGATAGCAAAGGGCCAAGGACACTTGACAAAAGGAAATATGGTAATGCAGCTAAAAAGTCTGCCAGTGTTGCGCTATGCTCTCTGTCAAGATCGGGCAATGAACCGCAAGGTAAAGCTTCTACTTGCTCTATGTTTGGGTTTATACCTGTTAATTGAAGGGATACTGCTGCTAAAATTGACAATGAGAGTTATCATGCTTTGTATATCTCATTGAAGCAAAAGCTAAGTGTTCCAGGTAAGTTTTCTGGGAATTTTTTTTTTTTTTCAGGATCCACCATCTACCTTCTCTTTTGACCATACATTAACAGCCATTCATTATATTTTTCCTATTGTTAAAATATTTTGTAGAATAATGATTTACTAAACTTATTGAGAGAACTGTGTTTTAACTTGATTTGGCTTGTAAAACAAAAACAGCTATTGGTGGTCTGAGAATGACGTTGGCACTTGATGAAGAAAAAGCAGCTCAGTCATTTGCTTCTGGTTTTCCTAATTTTGTGAGAATCATGAAAAAGTTCAATGTCAGTGGTTCGTATACTCTGGTGAGCAATTTCCTTTTCATTTCCCCCTTTAAAATTTGACCAGTATGATTTAATCACTACAGGGTTTTCCTTTGTTAAATTGCATTTCATTTCTGGACGAGGATTTTAATCACACCCATATTTTATTCTCTTTATTATGCATTCTTTTTAAATCCCTACCCTGACTGCTTCCTCCTTTTCGGGTGAACTTGGTGACTTAAGCCACCCATTTGATTCCTTTGAACTCTCACATAACCCAATATCATCTGTATCATTGGGTACTGAATGTAGCTGGCTTAGGTTCTTTCCTATTCCTCTTCTGTCAATTTTCATTTACCATGTGGATCATGTAATGCAGAAAATACCTTATAAGTTTTCAAAGGCATATCTTCCATACTGCAAAACAGAGATTGTTCTTCGTACTTCGCAAGGCAAATGTTGGACTGTAAATTCTGTCCCGGACTCAAAAGGGCGAACGGTACATACCTTTTGTGGAGGCTGGATGGCCTTTGTTCGGGATAATGACATCAAGATGGGAGATATCTGCATATTTGAACTAGTTAACAGGTGTGAAATGCGTGTGCATATATCTGGGACGGGAAGAAAAGGACTAGATCATCAACATGCTCCGTTGTGAGGCATATCAGAATGTTCAACGTTGGGTATATATAAACTATGCGCCTTTGTTTTGGTCTCTCTTTCAGCTCATTTCTTTCCTTATTTATTGTCATATGAACCCGACTGTGAAGGAAAAGGTGTAAAAGAGCATGGTTCCCTTGGGTGCACTTAAACAGGTACATACCTAATCTGATTGTCGAATGACACTGTATGGAGGCAAATTTTGGATTTTGTTGCTACCTCTAATGCTATACATGAATTGCTAAGCGCTTCAATTACTGTTCTTTTTGTCGGCTTTCATCCCATAAAGAGGCCGACTGAATTCATTTTGCCCACCCTTTTAAGCTTTTGTATTCGGGCTTAAAAGTTGATTTTCTCTAGTACCAAATAAAAAATGGTCAAATTCTATATTTAGTCCTTCTACTTTATCAAAAGTGTTGATTAAGTCTTTCTATTTCAATTTGATCAAAATGAGTCCCTCAATTTTACCAAAAATATTGATTAAGTCTCTCTATTTCAATTTGATCAAATTGAGTCCTTTTATTTTTATTTATTGTCAAATTCAGTCTAATTATCAACGGTGTTAAATTTCATTGTTAATTATATTGATGTGACATTAACTTTGATGACGTGTACTAATAAAAAATATTAAAATTTTTTATGTAATTTTTTTTTGTCACATTGAATACATTTTAAACATGATTATGAAATCTCTTATGAAAAAATATGAAAATAAATATTTAAAAAGAAAATAAAAAATAATCTATTCGAAACCAAAGATAATATTATGTTAAAAAAAGTCACGTGAAATTTTTTTAATATTTTCTAAAAGGCACGTGTCATTATAATTAACGTCACATTAACATAATTAATTGGACTAAAATTGACAATAAATAAAAAAAAAGATTCAACTTGATAATAAATGATAGTAGAGGAATTTAATTTGACCGATTTGAAGTAGAAGGATTAAATTTATACTTTTTATATAATAGAAGGACTTAATTTGATCAAATTAAAATAGAAAAATTAAATTCATACTTTTTGAATAGTAAAAGGATTAATTGCAAATTTGACCATTAAAAATCTAAAAGTAGGAAGAAAGGTGAGGATTATGGACCCTCATAAAAAGGTTTCCCTTATGTCAAAAATTAGTTGATCAAGATATCTACATTGTGAAAGTAATCAATATCATCAATACCTCAATACCTATATATGAAAGTTATCCCCATCCCTTTATTACCTTCAATTGCAAAATCAAAAGCATAATTACTTGACAAGTGTCCATAAATTGTGGGGTGATTTAGTAATTAAAGGATAAATTCATGGGGATTAATTATGGGGTGATATGGTTATTAAAGTTTGTTTTATGGGCAATGATGGGATTTCAAAATTGTGTTTAGGGTTAATTTAGTAAATGAAGGCGGTTATTTGGTTATAAGGGGTATTTGATGGGTAATAATGGACCTTTAATGTTGCTTTGTGGTTAATTTAGAGAATTAAGGTGGTTATTTAGTTATTAAGTAGTATTTCATGGGTAATTATGCAATTTTAAGGTTGCTTTTATGTTTAATTTGAGAATTAAGGTGGTAATTTTGTTTGAAAGGGAATTAAGGTTGCAATTATATGATTATTAATGGATATTTGGTTATTAAGATTGGTTTTTATATTAATTTGGTGATTATTTAAGATGTTTAATTATTATTATTACTTAAGATATTTTATCAGTAAAATTTTTTTTTATTATTTTTAATTATTATTATTATTACGGATGATATGAATACATTGATACATATAATAATAATAATAATAATATTCTATATCTATATTTCTATACTTCTATACTTCTATACCTAACTATAAAAGTTATCCCCTTTTACTAATAGCATGATGAGATTGCAAAATTAAGTTGATAATTTGTTGTCAAGTGTTCTATAATTAGATGGTAATTTAATGATTTATGGTTAGTTGGGTAGGTATTTATTTAGTTATTGATTTAGCTTTTTTTCTTTTTTAATTCTTTTTCTTCCTTTTTTTTTTAATTTTAACTTTTTATAGCATTTATTTAGGTTAAGTTGAATGTGTTTGTTTTTTTTCAATTTTTTTCAAAAATACATATTTTTTATTTCTTAATTTATTGAAAGAATTTAACAAATTTAGTACCTAATTCTTTAACATGTATCTATTAATTTGGATTTATATGATTATTAAAGAAACATTTGGTGATAATATTTATACAAAGTTGGATTAAGGGTCAATTTGATGAATTAAGGTGTTTTTATTTTTATTTAGACGTAATTTGAAAGGTAATAATGAATTTTAATATTGATTTTGAGCTAACTTTGATGGAAGTTATTATTTAAATATTATTAAGTTGATTATTAATTTTAAGATTTGATTTGGGATTTGTTTAGTGAATTAAAGTGGTTATTTTTTGTTTGATTATTAAAGAAAAGATTATATATATATATATATATAATAACGCTTTTTGAATTAATATAAGTAATTTATATATATATATATAATATAAGTAATTTCTATTAACTACTACATAACAACGCTTTTTGAATTAATTTTTTTTTTAAACATACAATGAAATCTTATTATTTTAGATAAATTTCACATAACCAGAAACATCAGTTAAGAAATCATTAGTGGGATTTAAACATAAGATCTGAGGTCTCTAAAATATATAATGCACCTATACCACTTAGAGCCCGTTTAGTATAATGGACAGTTAAAACTTTTCATAGATTTTAAAATGTTGTAAAGATTTTCTCTGGTTTAATATATGTTAAAAACATGAAAAGTTATGATTCATTTGTAATCACTTTTCCTGATATCAGGAAAAGTGATTATAGAAAAATAGGATGGGAAAATAGATTCTCTGATGTAAGGAAAAGTATTCTTCCTAGAAAAACTCTCTAGAGAAAGCACCAAACGAATTATTAAGCTAAAATTCCCTTTTTTGTTAGGTCAAAAAGCAATATACTTAAGCTAAAATTAACACCACTGAAGCTAAAATTTGGATGTTTTAGACTTAATTTTTTGCCAATTATATATAATAACAATAAGAATGGTGATGAGCAAAAATTTTTTTAATTTATTAGACAATTGAAGTATCAATAATTAAAAACATAAAGGCTTATATATAAAGAAAAAAAGTCACTAAATTTATCTTAAAAAGTCAATTAATCCATTAATTTTTACTATGATCAAATAGATCTTAAAATTTTATCAATACTCAATTATGCTTCGACCCTCATATGATTACAATTCATAAGATGTTATGCTAAACTTCAATTAGCATCTAATTAAACTTTCAATATAATAACAATTCTTTAAATTATCCTCTTAAATTTTATATATTGCAAGATGTTTATTATTAAAAATGTCAAATTATGTATCATTAACACTTAATTTGACATCTAACTTTTTTTATTGTTATTTTTTAAAAATTTAATATTAAAAACCTCTTAAAATTGTATATATGTCTTAAAATTTTTAATTTTTAATTTTTAATTTAAAATAAAAAGAAAACCCAAGGTGAAGCTTGGATAATTTCTAGTACATTGTGAAAGTAATCCCCATTGCTTAAACGGAGAGAATTGAAAAATTAAATGCATAATAAAATGACAAGTGTCCCAAAATTGATGGTAATTTTAGTAATTGTGGTTAATTTGGTGGGTATTTATTCGGGTTTTTCTTTTTTTCAAGTCTATGTATTTTGCTTTTGCTTTATTTCATTCTTCTACTTTCTCCTTTCTCCTTTTTCCTTTTTCCTTTTTTCTTTTCTTTTCCATCTTGGCTTTTTTTTTTCAATCAAATTTTCCATCTTGGTTAAGTTGGAGCTTTTATTTTTTCAATTCTTTTTAACAAATATATATATTGCTTAATTTATTAAAAGAATTTAATAGTTTTAATCCTTAATTATTTAATACATATCTATTAATTAATTTGGATTTACATGTTTATTAAAAGTTATTTAGTGGGTAATGATAATATATATAAGGTTGGATTTATGATTATAATTTGGTGAATTAAGGTAATTTTTTATTATTACTAAGAGGTAATTTGATACGTAATCATAAATTTGGATATTAATTTTGAGGTAATTTTGTGGTGAATTCAAGTATTATTTAATTATTAAGGTGATTATTTTCACAAGATCATGTTCGGATTATTTTGGTGAACCAAAGTGGATATTTTTTATTTGATTATTAGAGGATATTCTATTGATAAAAAATATTATTTTTATTAATTTTTTTATTATTACAAAAACTACGTTTATAATTAATTTTTTTGACAATTATAATGATAATAATAACAAATAATGATGATAATAAATTAACAAACTTTTAATTTATTAGATGATTGAAGTATTGATAAAAATATAAAAGAAGCATCGATCCAATAATTGAAAAATATAATCAATTTTACTAAAATATCATAATTTCATAAAATGAAGGGATATTCGATTTAGGAAATTTTGGTATATTTTATGAAAATTTTTAAGAATCAAAATATTGGCCAAATTTTTTTATTAGGTTTTATTAGGAAATTCATGATATAATTAAATATCAACAATAAAGGAAAAGATTGTGATAAGATTACGAAATGTTATAATCTTTTATCATAATTAGAATTAGTAAGTCTTATGAAATTTTAAGAATTGATGGATAATCTATTAATTGTTTATTATTATTCATTTATTTTATTTTTAATTTAAATTATAAGTACGAAGTGTTTAGTTCAAATACTATTGTGTATGAGTATTGTTCAATTTCTATATTGATTTGGTTTGTTAGTTATTGTTACAGTAATATTAGGTTAATTAGTATGATTTCTCAAAAAAGAAACATGTGCATTTATTAGATTTGTTTTATGTAATGAAATTTCATTGTACCATTAAGAAAAAATTGTCTATTAATTTTATGAAAAAATTGTCTTTTAATTTATAATTTATAATAATAAATATAAATTGTTTTTATGAATATATTACGATATATTTTTTTGTCAAAAATGTCGAATTTTATATCATTAACATTTATTTTAATTTAATATCTAACTTTTTATTGCTATTATATTTTTTAATTTAATACTAAACACTTCTAAAACTTTTAAATGTGTCTTTAAAAAATTTAGTTTTTAATTTAAAATAAAAATATAACCCGGGACGAAGCCTAGGTAACTTCTAGTACATGGTTAAATCTGGTACGCATGATTCAAAATTTCCTCAAGAACTTTGAATCCCGACATTGTTTGTAGTGCATCTTTTTGGGTCCCAAGGACCCAATCCGCTATAATCTAAAGATCAATCAAGATCTCTTACAACCAAATACATTACTGAATTAACTTGTCACCATACTGAAATCATGGTTTATTAGTAACATTTTTTTTTCAATAAATAAATTAAGGGTGTAATAAATGCTGTTATTACTCATTAATTTCAAGTCGGTCAAATTATATATGTAGTTCCTTTACTGTATGAAAAGTATGAATTTAGTCTATCTACTTTAATTTGATCAAATTGAGTACATTTATTTTTATTTATAGTCAATTTTAGTCCAATCACTAACGGTGTTAAATTTTTATAATAAACTATACTGATGTGGTATTGACTATGTTGACGCGATATTAACTTTATTAACGTGACGTTAACTTAGATGATGTTTACTTAAGAAATTATTAAAAAAAAAATTATGTGGCTTTTTTTTTGTCACATTGAATACCCTTTGTTAATGATTATGAAATTTCTCATCAAAAAATATGAAATTAAACATTTAAAACTAAAATAAAAAATGAGCTATTGAGGTAAAAAAATATGTTATGGAATAAAAAAAAGTCACATGAATTTTTTTTTAATTTTTTTAAAAGTATATGTTATTATAATTAACACCGCGTCAACATAAATGACGATGAATATTGAACATCGTTAACGATTGGATTAAAATTGACAATAAATAAAAATAGAGAGACTTAGGCTATGTTTGGTATGAGAAAACATTTTCTGTTTTCATTTTCTAAAAAATACAAATAAACTACCATATAAGATATATGAAGTGAGATGAAATGTATGCACGTTTTAGAAAATGAAAATAAAAATGGATCTAGAAATGAGATTAAAAAAATATTTTGAATTTTAGATCCATTTTTATTTTTATTTTCTAAAACATACATACATTCTTATAAATTATACTTATCTTTGATGATGATTTCTTTGTATTTTTAGAAAAGGCTAAAGGCTCAATTAAGGCCTTAAACTTTCAAGATTTTGTTAAATAAGGCCCTAAAAATACAATTTGAACAAATTAAAGCCCATACTTAACAAATTGTGACAAATTAGGTCTTCTCTATATGAAAACCAATGCATGTCATGCATGGACATTAATTTTGAGAGAAAAATGCTGTCAACATATTAATTAAAAATCAAAGAATATTAATCTAAATAAATTTAATATATGTAGCATGATATAAAATTTTTAGGTACTTTCAATTTATATATACCTCACACACTAGAATTAACTAACAACAAGTCCAATTTGTCATAATTTTCTAAGTATGGGCTCTAATTTATTGGAATTGTGTTTTTAAGGCTTTATTTGATAAATCTTGAAAGTTTAGGACCTTAATTGAGCCTTTAACCTTTAGAAAATGAAAACAGAAAATATTTTCATATACCAAATATAACCTTAATTTGCTCATAAATAAAAGTAGATGGACTGAATTTAATCAAATTAAAGTAGAAGGATTAAATTCACACTTTTAATATAATAGAGGGACTAATTACGAATTTTACCTCTTTGAAACTCTACTTAAAAGGAGTCTAGTGTTACTGTATGAGGTATATGGTGCGATACTCTAGAGTATGGAACGATTCAGCTGCGATCCTTAACTAAAAACGATTCTATGTATATAACATAAAATCGATTGATATCATTTTGTTCTTGTATGACTGTATCGTATCGTATTGTACGAATAATTTTGCGTATCGCGATACTGATTAATTTCAGTGCTCTCTGAAACTTTACCTAAAAAGAACTCTTGCTGGTCAAGTTGACAAGTTCCAATTTCTATTCGGCGGAGGCTGACGTGAGACTGGTTAGTGTCAATCACAAACACTTCACCTGCCACTGCCAGGTCCTTTATAATACCCCTTTTTTTGGCTACTTCTAACAGAATCCCATTTTCTTCAGCTTCCAGATCCAGTTCCAGTTCATTTCTAGGTAACCGAGCCAGGGGTTGGTTTCATGACTCCATCTTCCGTCTTCTTCTTCTTCTTCTTTTTCTTCTTCTTCTTTCTTAGTTTCGTTTTCATGCTTCTAAGTTCTAACAACACTGCTATGCTAATGTTTTGCTAGAGGGTGCTTGGTTTACTTCATATCGTTTCGTATTTCGAAGGAAGCTTTTTGAGTTCATTACTTGTCTGCTGATCGCTGGAAATGAAGGACACAAGCAAAGCATGCAGAGAAATGCCAAGAGGACATGTGCTGGAACCTTTTTAAGTGCCAAGGATTTATCTCTTTTCTCTCTGCCGGTTTTCACGAGCAGTTGGTAGGTTTAAAGCTATAATTATATTACAATCTGTCACTCTCACATATCAACCAAATTGCCTGATCATATTTATCATCTCTGTTGTACATATCATTATATTAATGTTTGTAAATTGGAAACGCAGGCTATCCCAGAAAAGTTTGCGAATAAGTTGAGAAAGAAACTTCCGCAAACCGCCATCCTTAGGGCTCCGAGTGGTTTAACATGGTCGGTTAAGTTAAGTAGCCATGGAGATACCCTGTTTTTCACAAATGGTTGGCCTGAATTTGTTAAAGATCATTCTTTGGAACAGAATGATTTATTGACATTTAGGTTCACTGGCGAATCGAGTATTGATGTTTGGATACATGATACATCGGACTCGTGTGAGAAGGTGGCTTCTTATTTTTTGGGAGGGTCCAGAGACGCAGCAGGGACCAGCGTCGGCGGCCAATCAAAGAGAAAAGGGAAGGCAACTTTTGTTGCTGTAAAGTCCTCTGAAGAGGGTGATGAACGTGCTTCATCAGTAGAAAAATCGGGAAATGAAGATAGTTACATTACTCCGTCAGATAAGTCAGCTAGTGACGATGACAATTACCAGGTACCGTCATGCCAATGTGCCACCTCCCACTCTCGTCCCAAGAAGATTCGAAGCCTAAAGAGTAGTGACACTAAGCCTGCTCATAACAGGGGAGCAAACGCTAAATCCAGTACTTAGCCTCTTTACAAATTTCTCTAGATTTCTCCAATGCATTAGTAACCCATTATGTTTCTGGAAGAAAGCTTGTATCTTTTTCCTTGTTTATGTTTAAAAGGAAATTCTCTTATTTTTGTCAATATTTGCACTTCCTTGTCGAGAATTGAGAAGGATTCCATTCGATAATCTTATTGTGATTTATGAATGATTCAGATGCAGGAGGAAGATCTGGTAGAAAAAGTGGTGGATTTAAGTCTTACGTTTCAAACAGAAGGCCTGTGACTCAGAAGGAGAAAGATGATACTTACCAGGCTGCCCTGGAAGCAGCATCACCTGACAGCTTTTTGGTAGTTTTGCAACCGGGCAATGTATACGACAAACCGGTAAAATTAAATATTTCAAAAAAAATTTCAATCTTGAATCTTGATTGACGTTATTTACTCTTGTAGATGATTGCAATAGTAGAAGCTCAGCAAAATGTTCTGGTTTGTTACGTTACAGAGGATTTCAGCCAAATGGGTGACCAACCATCTCTCTGCCGAGACGCAGGATGTGATCCTCCGCGTAAAGGAAGAAACTTGGACGATTGGGTTTCACCTGGAGAAACACCGTGGCAGTGGAGTGCTTAGAAAGAATTGGAAGAATTTCGTTCTTGAAAGTGGCTTTGAAGAATATGATGTTTGTGTATTCAATCCCGGAGGTCGAAGCCCACACCAAAAGTTCGTTATAGATGTTATTATATTTCCTGTCGTGGACAATGCGGTGACCCAAACTGGCGTCAATTCTCCTCTTTAAGGGGTTCTCTATAGGCCTTGTGGAAAATTTTGCAAGCGCAAGCGTCTTTTGTTCTTGTTAAGACTTAAGAATCTTTGCAAGCAGTCACTAACAAGGGACTGAACTATTTGTCTATTTGTGCCTACTTTGGAGTTTGGACTGTTTGTTCAATACATTTGGTTAAATCTAGGGTGAAATATAGTCAGGTGTACTACTGGTGTAGTGGGAGTGGAATAAAGAAAATTTGGTGTAATGAGATGAGAAAAGTAGTGTAAAGTGTATTGGTGCAGATATTTCCTATCAAGTGTAATGGTTTTAGTGTACATTACCTATAATATCTCTTCTTACACTTTAGCTCTTTTTTTTTTTCTTTTTGATTTTGCTAACAAACCCCCATGACATTAGTTTTTGTACGTACAATTTTAATGTTATGTACATATAATTTAAATGTCCATTTTGTGTATTAACATTAAACATATTTGACTAAAAAATTTATATATTTTAATTTTTATATATTAAAAGAAATATATATATTTTTATTCTTTCTTAGAAATTCAAAATGATTTCTCAATCATGTAAAATTCATACATTAAATGGTTTTTTAAGCTTACCCTTCTCAATGAATTTCTAATTTTATGTATGGCTCTTTGATTTAATTTTTACCTTTTTTAACCATTTTACTTTTCTAGTTCTATATTTAATTTTCAATTTTTCTTTCCAAATAAATAATATTTTGTTGGCACCAATATATATTTTATAAAAAAAATTTTAGTTTTCATCTTGGTTCTCTTGTTTTTACCTTTATTTGGTTTGATTTGTATTTTTTTGATTAATTAAAAAGCAAATTTCAATACTCAAATGCTTGTAATAATTTTATAAAAATCATAAAAGAAATTAAATTATGATTGTTTGGCTATAGAAATGAAAGTTTGTTTCACTTATAAACTATTATTAGTTTTTTAATGTACAAAATCACTCATAAAACTAAGAGAAAAAATATATATTTCTTTTAATGTATGAAAATGAAAATATATAAGATTTGTCAGCAAAATATATTTAATGTTAACATACAATATGGACATTTAAATCATATTACACAACATTAAAATTGTAAGTGAAAAAAATGTGATGGGGTTTGTTAGCAAAATTAAAAAGAAAAAAAAAGCTAAAGTATGAGAAGGGATATTGTAAATAATGTACACTAAAACCATTACACTTGATAAGACCAATACACTTTACTGTACTTTTATCATCTCATTACACCAACTTTCTTTATTTCACTATAACTACACTTGCCTATATTTAACCCTTAAATCTAACACACATGATTCAAATCCAGATATTGTTTGTACTGGTGTGTACAGTGTCTTTTTTGGAACCAAGGACCCAATCCTATGGTATAGTAGATATTAAGATCTCTTACAACCATAAAATTAGATATCGATATCACGTCCTCAAAATTACGACTATATTATAAAAATTATCGATATCGTAAAAAAGTGGTAAAAATAATAAAAAAACATAGATATTTATAGTAAACGTTAGAATTTTGAAATGAAATTTCATTTTATGTTTGTTTACATATTTTTACATATTTTAGAATCATAATATCTTAATGAAAGTATATTTAGATGTGTGATTAATGTATTGATAAATATTTAAATCGAAAAAAATATATGAAATATAATTAAAAAAAGGTAACCAAGCATATTTGTGAAATATTTAATCCAACAATATCAAATATTACAAAGTTTAACTGATATTACAAAGTTTCCAACATTTTGAAGGCTCAAAAGTATTAACTTGACTTGCATCAATAGGTTGAATATAATAGCAATATTCATGCCAAGTCATGGTATTGCTATAATTATTCACATAATTATGCACATAGGCATAATAATCAGTTGTACTAGCTATCAAAAGATTTTTTCAAGGCGAGGGAAGTGACTATAATTCACCTATGGTTGTGCTGATTTGATCATCATGAAAAGTTTGTTGTTCATGGGAATAATCTGATGGATACTGGCTTGATTTATATGATGCTCCATAATTATATTCCCCATATCTATCATCAGTCCAATTTTCAAAATTTGATTCCATTGATGCATTATAACTGACTAGACTTTGTTATATGCTCATGAAGCCAAAATCATCAGCAAGATTACCCATAGTTCTTTTCCCTCTTTTTCCTTTAGCTCTATGTGCAGCTTTCTGAGACCCATGGTCCTCATCTTTTATAGCATCTGTAAAAGTTGCCTCATAGGTAAAAAGACTAAATGGTCTATAATGATCACTATCATGTGAAAAATCATACATTAGATCATATTCTGTAGTGTTCTTTTTCCACCCCCACCTTGAGTCCCTGTTGTTATAGTCTTTTCCCTACTTTTTCCATCATCATCATCATCTTGATTCATTAAATGACATTTGAATCCAAGTTGAAGATCAATGGGCATGTAAAATTTACACTTATGATTTGAGCAAGAAAGGAAGCAAAACAACTTAAAATGAGGGTGTTTTACTTTTACAACAAAAATGAAGATATTTTTCTCGGTGCAAAATACGAGTTCAATAAATGTGGGAAAGGAACTAAAGCGAGAAAGATAAAATTGTAGATGATAGTTGTTGGCAGCGTAGATTCCGGAAGAAAGTAATATTGATTGAACCACAAAAAAATTAATTTCCATGGTTGCAGTATTGCAAGAGAGTTACTTGCAAAATAATTGAGCTAGTTTGTAGCCTTGTAAGAGATTCACTTGAAAAATAATTGAACTAGCTTACAACCTTGTAGGAGTGTCACTTGAAAAAAAATTGATAATAATTGTAGTCTTGTAGGAGATTCGTTTTAAATTCACAATATTTATTCAAGAAAGCAAACAAATGTACCACAACTATCATAATAATAGAGTATAGTCATAGAATATGGGACAAAAATAGTCTCAAAGTGGGAATCTTAGAAAGGTCTTAAATTTCTTACAATCAAAATACATACACCATTTTTTTTTCTTTTAGTAATAATGGATTACTTGTCATATCTTAAATAGTAGATTACACTATTTTTTTTCTTGTTCCAATAATGGATAATTTAACTTGTCTTTAACAAAATCATCACATACAATGTTATTTTATGGAATTATTACAATTTTTTTACTTAGTTGATTCGTGACCATGAACTAAAAGATAAACCTCAAAACAAATTCATTCAAATATGATGGTGAAAAATAAGAAAAAAAAAGAAACTAAAAATTTCAACACTTCTTAGATTAAGAATGATGATTTATAAGAAAATTTTAAGAGTTGTGTAAAACTTTTTGTAAAAATATTAGTATAACAAAAAAATATACACAATAATTTATAAAGTACTATTTTTTTTTTTGCTTCCCAAGTCACTATTTAAGTTTAATGTTGTATTAATTAAGTTTTTACCATTAAGTAATTGTAAACCAAATACACGATGTAATAAAGAGAGATTTTTATTAATATTTTAAGAATAAAAAAAGTGTAGAGTATCTTTTTTAGTATTTAGAACATCAATTTTAAATTTTACTTAAATGAATCCTGTAATATAAGAAAACGATTTAATTTGACATTTAGGTCTGAGCCTTTTATTTCTATCATAGGCCAATCAATTTTCTATTTGAGTCAAATACCTAAATATTTCAAATTGATTTACCATTTGGATCAGATTATAAAATTAAACTAAATATTTTAACAAATATTTAAAATATCGAAATATATATCACGGATATATGAATATATAGATAGATATTCTGTGATTTAAAGACCATAAAAAAATATCGTAATATCGATATAAATTATAGATATATCAATTTATCGACAAATATTAAATTTCATTAATACAACCAAGACAAAATATGTAAGACCAGATATGTAAAAAGTATTATAAGTATCAAAAATACATTGAAAAAAAAAAGTCATTAATTACAAATCTCTCTCTCTCTCCCAGCCGCCCCCCCCCCCCCCCCCCCCTCTCTCTCTCTGGGTTGAAATTACAAGTTTCTCTCTGAAACTTAAGAAAAAAATATCTAGATGGTCAAGTTCCAATATCTATTTGACGGCCGAGATAAGAGGCGAGCGAGAGTGCTTAGTGTCAATCACCAAAGCAGCCTAGTCAATTCAGTTGCCAGAGCCTTTAAGACAACACCTACACCTATTGACTTCAGCTCCCACTTCCATTTCATTCCTAGGTTTGAGAAACGGAGCAAGGGTCCAGGAGTTGGTTTCACGCCTTCATGTCTTCATCTTCCGTCTTTTTTTTTTTTTTTTTTTATTTCCACGTTATTCGTATCCGTTTCTTTTTCTTCTTCTTCTTCTTCCTCTTTCTTAGGCTTATTTTAATGCTTTTAACACTACCCATTTCTTTCCTGAAGGAAAAGGGTGTAAAGAGCATGGTTCCTTTAGGTTCACCTTGGAAAGATGTTTCTGTGAATCTGATGACGTTTAGTATTATAGACTTAATCAGGTACATACCTAATCTGATTGTCGAATGACACTACACGGAGACAAATTTTGGTTTCTGTTACTTCTTCTAATGCTATAAATGAATTGCTAAGCGCTTCAATTGCTCTTCTTCTATCGGTTTCATTCATCCCATCTCTTTGCAGTTATGGTGGGGAACTGAATTCGAATTGCGCAGTGTGTTGTTTACCAAATTAATATTATTATTATTAAGAATCGAAATTAAGAAGAAAGAAGAGAATTACAGAAACGTCCCTTATAAAAAGTTTTCCTTGTGTGAAAAATTAGTTAATACATTCGGTTAATCTATAGTGCGCATGATTCAAAAATTGATAAAGGACTTTGGATCCCGACACTATTTGTAGTGTACTAATCTTTTTTGGTCCCGAGGACCCGATCTCGATTCCCCTAGTCTAATTAAAGATCATCAAGATCACTTACAACCAAATAGTACTACATTACTGAGTAACTTGTTGTAATGAAATCAATAACCATGATGTAGTCACTTTTTATATCTCAATAAATAAATTAAGTGTGTAATAAATGCTATCAAAATTACGGAAAAGAATTAAGTACTGTCATTATTACAAGTTTATCTCTGAAACTTTACTTCTAGCTCTAGCTGGTCAAGTTCCCAGCCTAGTCACTTCACCCGCCAGGTCCTTAATGACGCGGTTTTTTAGCAACTTTTTACAAAATCCCATTTGCTTCAGTTTCCACCTCCATTTCATTTCTGGTGTTTGACAAACTGCGCCTGGGGCCCGGGGGCTGGTTTCTTAACTTCATCTTCAGTCTTTTGCTTCTTCTTCTTAGTTTCTTCTTCACGCTTCTAACAACACTGCTATGCGCATGTTTTGCTGCGGGGTGCTTGGTTCACTTCATAAATTCTAAGCTATTTCATTTCGTATTTCGAAGGAAGCCTTTTTAGTTCTTTTTTCTTGTCCGCTGACCGCTAGAAATGAGGGACTCAAGCAAGCATATACAGGAATGGCAAGAAGACATGTACTGGAACTTTTTTATGTGCCAGGGATTTATCTCTTTTCTCCCTGCTGATTTTCACGAGCGGTTGGTAAGTTAATAAGTTTAAGGCTATAATTATAATTATAATCTGTCACTCTCTTACATATCAACCAAAATGCCTGATCATATTTATATTTACCATCTCTGTTATATATACATCTCGAATCATTATTAGTGTTTGCGAATTGCAAATGCAGGCTATCCCACCAAAGTTTGCGAATAAGTTGAGAAAGAAGCTTCCGGAAACCGCCATCCTTAAGGGTCCGAGTGGTTTAACCTGGTCTGTTAAGTTAAGTAGCGATGGAGATACCATGTTTTTTGCAGATGGTTGGCCAGCATTTGTTAAAGATCATTCTTTGGAACAGAATGATTTGTTGACATTTAGGTTCACTGGTGAATCAGGTTTTGATGTTTGGATACATGATACATCTGACTCCTGTGAGAAGGTGGCTTCATATTTTCTGAGAGGGTCCAGAGACGCAGCAGGGCCTAGCGTCGACGGCCAACCAAAGAGGAAAGAGAAGGCACCTTTTGTTGCTGTTAAGTCCTCTGAAGAGGGTGATGAACGTGCTTCATCCGTAGAAAAATGGGGAAAGGAAGATAGTTACATTACTCCGTCAGATAAGTCGGTTGGTGATGATGACTACCAGGTGCCGTCACGCCAATGTTGCAACTCCCCCTCTCGTCCCAAGAAGATTCGAAGGCTAAAGACTAGTGACACTGACCCTGCTCATAACAGGGGAGCAAATACTAAATCCAGTACTTAGCCTCTTTACGAATATCTCTAATTTCTCTAATAGATAAATCAGCAACCCATTATGTTTCTGGAAGAGAGCTTGTATCTTTTTCCTTCTTGTTTATGCTTATCAGGAAATTCTCTTATTTTAGTCAGTATTTGAACTTCCTTGTTGAGAATTGAGTAGGATTCCATTGGATAATCTCACTGAGATTTATGAATGGTTCAGATGCAAGAGGAAGATCTGGTAGAAAGAGTGGTGGATTTAAGTCTTACGTTTCAAACAGAAGGCCTGTGACCCAGAAGGAGATAGATAATACTCTGCAGGCTGCCCGCGTAGCAGGATCACCTGGTTGTTTGGAAATAGTTATGCAACCCGGCAAGATCAGACCGGTAAAGTTAAATATTTCAAAGATTTCTTCAATCTTGAATCTTGATTGACGTAATTTGATTTATTCTCTTGTAGAATATTGCAATAATAAAAACTGTTCTGGAATTTGGATTGTTTGTTATGTTGCAGAGGATTAAAGCCCGCTGGGTGAGGGACCATCTCTCCGCCGAGGCACAAGATGTGATCCTCCGCGTAAAGGAGCAAACTTGGACGGTCAGGTTTTACCTGGAGAAATCCCGTAGCGGACTACTTACAACGAATTGGAAGAATTTCGTTCTTGACAATGGCTTGGAAGCTCATGATGTTTGTCTATTCAAGCCGGGCGGTCGAGGCCCAGACCAAAAGTTCATTATAGATGTTCGTATATTTCGTGTTGTGGACCATGCGGTCACACAAACTGGGGTCAATTCTCCTCTTTAAGGGATCTCTCTCAATTGGCCTTGTGGAAAATTTTGCAAGCTTTGCAAGCGTCTTTTGTTGTTGTTAAGAAGCTTTGCAAGCAGTTAGCAAGGGACTGAACTATTTGTGCCTACTTTGGACTAGTATCCACTTTTGTTCTAGTACTACTGCACTAGTATGTTTTAGATTCTTATATTTTTGCCCAAAAAAATATTGTTATTATATTTTTGTTGGCTTATATATAAAACAAGTTCTTAAACTTATTTTAAAAGATCAATTAAGCCTTTGAATTTATATTACAGTTAAATAAGTTCTTGAATTTTTATTAATAGTCATTTAAGCCCTTAATATGATTAAAATTTATAAGATTTCATGTTTAACTTAAGTTAACATCTAATCAAACTTACAACATGATTAAAATTTTTTAAATTTTCCACTTAACAATTGTTAAAATTCTATAAAATTAAGAAGGCATCCGTTAACAAACAATAAATCTTTTAAATCTTTTTGGAAATTGTGTTGAACTTAAAAAAAGTCAATATATTTATTATGTTTGTACAATCATTTAATGATATATTTAATGATATGTTTTAAATTTGAAAAAGTTTAGTCTCAAATAAAAAATAATTTTAAGGTTAAATTTTTAAATTTTTAAATTTTTAATATATATTATAATAGGGTTTTAAAATGAAAAAAAAAAAAACTTAAGTTTGATATAATATTTTTTTGATAAAGTTTAGTCATAAATTTGATAAATTTTAGTCCAAAATAGAAAGAAAATTTAATTTGCAGGGTAAGTTTTGAATTTTTAACATTATTTATAATAGGGTATTAGAAAAAAAAAACTCAAGCTTCATATAAAAAATATTTACTCAAGAAAAAAAATTATTTAACCATTAAAATATTCCTCTACTATATATTTAAAATAATATTATGATTGCAGTTTTGTCAACAAAATTTATCCAATAATATAATTATTACTATTTTTAAAATAATATGTGCATTTACAATGATTACCGACTAAAAATAAACATTAAAGGAGACTTAGTAGGCACTGGTTAATCGACTCAATTAAACAATCACTCAAGTAATTTTAGTAATATTAAGAGTTTAATTAGTTTAAACCAAAGTTTAAAAACTTATTTGATTATAATAAAAATATAAAATGCTAAACGGTGCATAGGTGTATCATTTAAGGTGTCAATTATAAAAAATTTTACATTATTAATGCTTCATTTTTTTTAATTCAGAAAAAGTTATAGTATTAAATGAAAAGTCAATCCACCTTAAAAAATATATGGGTGTACTCGTTAACAAAACTAAAAAAAAAATTAGAGACTTATTTGATTATAAATAAAAATTTAAGATGAATCCCTTTTGATCTAATGGTTAAGGTATAGGATTGATCAACCTTACGACAAGGATTCGATTCGAATCCTTGATCTCTTTTGTAATTTGAATGTAAATATCGGTTGAGTTACAGGTAAAATAAAAAATGTAAATATTTATTGACTTAATATCTAAATTGGTTCTTGAACTATACCCAAAAAGATAGATTGGTCATTCAACTATACTAAAAATGATAGATTGATCATTTAATTTTTATTTGAGATAGATTAGTCATTCAATTTTTATTTTAAGACAAATAGATCCTGAAAAAAAAACCTAAAAAAAACTCAGGGATTAATCTGTCATAATTTGTCAAGTTTTTGATCATTTAAGGACTAATTTGTCTCAAAATAAAAATTCAGAAACTAATTTATCTTAAATAAAAGTTGAAAAACTAATGTATATTTTTTGATATAATTCAATATTAAATTAGACATTAAACCAAAGTTTATTTTATCACATTAGAAGTTCAAACTTTTAATTATTTTTTACAATAAATTCAGGGTTTTTCTTTTATACTTAAGGCTATTATTATTTTTCCTTTGCTCAAACTTCTTTTCATTGTGGTGCACTTTGCTCAAAGTTATTGATTTTGTATTACAAATCTTGAATTCCACCTAGAATCTATATTATCCATAAGGATTAAAAATCCCTTATTTCATATAAGTGTCTCATTCTATATTTCATATATAATATAGTTTGTCACGTGTTTTATTTATTTAATTATTTTTATTTTTCTTTTGATTTTAATAAAATAAGCAAAAAATCATTATTTTTTTATTTATACTAAAATTCTACCCCAATAATCTTATAAATGTAAAAAATTTATCTTCAAAATTAAAAAATTTTAATATGAGATTAAACATTTATTATAGAAGATTTTTTCTATCTAAAATAATTTTAAAAAATTTTATTTAAAAAAATCTCAAAGTCAAACAAAAAATAATTAAAATTAAATAAATAAAACAAGTGATATATTCTTATAAATAGATAATAAAATGAGACACTAAAAATAGTATAGATGGTTTCCATTCTGACCATAAAAAAAAAAAAGATGGTTTCCATGTTATAATGCGGTAACCATCATATCACTGGATAAGGTCAAAACTCAAAAGTGGAAAGAGAGCCCCAGACCAAACATCATGGGTTGGGGGGACTTTGCTTAGTTCCTGAAGCCGAAATAGTACTAGATTCTCAGTGCCCCCACTCCGTGTAGAGTGCCAACTGCCAAGTGTGTTCCACGTGTTTCTAACACATCCAAAAAGGCTCGTCCTTTGAGACGACCACTTCGCCCAGCTCGTCAGTCTTCAAAGTTCGTCTACTCTCTGAAGTACAAACCCAATGCTTAATCTTTCTTACCTACTCGAAAGTGACCGGGTTATGTCTCGATAATTTTTTTTTTAATTTTAAGGATTTAAATTTTATTTTTTAAAATATAGAAGTATAGAGATTAATAATAGTTTAAGATTAATTCATAAAATTATATATTAATATTACATATAAATCAAAATATAATATAACATATATATAATCATTTTGATATATATAAATAATGTTAATTAATTAATAATAAAATTACATATCTAAAATATTAAACATAATTTAAAAATGTTGATTAATAATTTAAATAAAAATATATAAATCAAATATTAATTCTTTGATAATAAATGAATTTTAATAACATATATAATATATAAAAATGTGAAAAATTTTTCTTAAACCCAACAAAAAATTATCTAATTAAATTTTTGTTTAGATTTATTAAGTGTAAAAAAATTCTTACAAAAATTATATTAAAAATTTTTAAAAATAAAAAATAAAAAAACTCCAAATTTAAAAAAAAAAAGAAATAATTAATAGACTTTAACCCAAAAAAGAAAAAAAAAAGTCAACCAGGGATAATAATTACATTCTCTTCTTCTAATACATTTGAACTTTCTTACAGGGAGTATAGATAGATAAATAGATTTGCTTGCTTTCTGTCATTGTTCATTTCAATGCGCTTTGGATTCTTCATGACTTCTACAGAAACGGGAATTAAAAAAACATCAAATTGATCGTAAAAGCAAAGCATTTTTCTCAATAAACCAGGCCTAGATGAACCGTACTTTTGCTCATTAGTTTTTTTTCCTGAAAAACTACTTTTGCAGTTTTGCTCATTAATTGCTAACCTTTTCCCTGGCGTCCTTTTAGATTGTTATAGTTTTCACTGTCGATTTCCTGCCCGATTTTCTTTGATCACTTAGCTGTTACTCTCGCAAAGCCGGATTATCTCTTGGCATTTTCAAGGTGAGTGCTTTAGATTTTAGACAGTTTAGTTTGCTTGCCTTCTTCTGGCGGGGTTTCTGTTTCTTTTTAAATGCATATTCAGCTTCTTAAAATCTGCTGTCTTTTTCTGGTTTTATGGTTCTGCAGCCTTTTTCTTTGTTAACCATCTGAAGTTTACGTGCAGATCTGTGGTGTTTATGCAAATGGGCGATTCGTGCAAGGATTGCAAGAGCTGGGAAGAGGAAATCTTTTGGACCCATTTTCAGTCCATTCATTTCTCTCAGTTTCTCCGGGGTGATTTCATTCAGCAGCTTGTAAGTTTCGTCTTCATACTGCCTCTTCTCTTCCCTGTCCATTTTTGTCGTTCCATTGCTGTATATTTGCTTAGCTGAAACTTGGATGTGGACCTTTTAAAAATCACGAACATTGAAGTACATAGTTCATCCCTTGACTTTACGAGGGCGTAAACTGATCACCCTCTTTTAGACACTTCTTTTTGTGCAATTTTGGAGCCTTTTCTCTGGAAATCATGTGTTAATTTAAAGGGAGAAAGTGTGATTTAGTTACCAGTCCAAGTCTGCATGCCTATCGTCTTTCCCCTGTTACACTTGTGGCATTTTCTTTTCTAAAAGAAGGGATTTTAGAGAACTAGGATTTGCTGCCTTCATTATTTTCCTGCCCTTTTTCTGGTACCATGTTTCACCAGGCATTTTATTGACGTGCATGGAACTGCAGGAAATACCAGAGAAGTTTGCTAAGAATATCAAGAAAAAGCTTCCGGAAGCTGTCACTCTTAAAGGTCCTAGTGGTAACATATGGGATGTAGGACTGAAAGTAGATGATGATACCTTGTTCTTCGCTCGTGGATGGAAAAATTTTGTAAAAGACCATTCTATGGTAGAGAATGACTTTCTGATCTTCAAGTACAATGGGGTGTCCCATTTTGATGTTCTGATGTTTGATGGCCAAAGCTTTTGTGAGAAGGCGGCTTCTTATTTTGTGAGGAAGTGTTCGCATACTGAATATGACAGTGGACGCCAGACTAAGAGAAAAATGAACGACGATCCTGTTGAAGTTGTGCACAACTCTCCACCATGTGGTCTTGAAAGCAGTCCTGAAAAATCTACTAACAATGACATTGACATGAGGTCGCCAAAACGACCTACCACCCCTGCGGCTTCTAATAAGAAGACTCGAAAAGTGGTTTCCTCTAATAGGTCCATCCGTGCTAGACGCAGGAATAGTGGCAAAGAACTCTCTACTTTTGCTGGAGAAGTGAAGGCTGAAACTGGTAGGAGCACTTCTAAAACTTTTACCGTAAACGTGCTTTCTATGGTAGATTTAACTTTTCATTTAAGTTTAACACCTGCCTCCCACATTTTATTATTGACACCACAATATTAGGGTCTTTGCAATGATTTCTGGAAGTTCTTGCCTTCTGTGTGTTGTGTAAATGACTAAAATGTAGTACTAGTATATACTTACCAGAAACTGAAATTGGGTGACTGATGTTGTACTCTCTTTCCCCTCCCAAAAAATGATGCAGAGTTGGAACATGTGCCATCAACGGATGGAGATGTCGTCTTTAGCCCTCAGCACACATCTCGTAAAAGACCTGCAACTCAAGTTGAGAAGTCAAATGCCCTTCTAATGGCACAGGCAGCAGTAACGAAAGAGGGTTTTATGGTAGTCATGAAGCCCACACATGTAGGGAGAAGATTTTATATGGTAAACGTTCATCCTGAACTTGATCAAATCTTTAGTTTCACCTATAGTGCTTTCCTATATTCAATTACAATTTCTTGCACTTCTTTGCTTTTCATCCGCCCTTTTTATTAGCATGAGCCATAAGATGGGAGTTTACCCCTTTGCGGTTTGTACATAAAAGCCTTTTTTCTCAATTCAAATTTGATGATGGTGTTAACGTATTGTGTTGTTGGTCCATTCAGGCAGTCCCTACTGCGTGGGTGTCCAAATATCTTGCAAAAGAAAATGATGATGTGATTCTACGTATGGACGAGCGTACATGGAAGACCAGATTTTATTATCACAAAAGCCGCGATTGTGGAGGGCTTTCTGGTGGTTGGAGGAATTTTGTTTGTGACAACAACTTAGAAGAGGATGATGTGTGTGTATTTGCCCCTTCCAATCTTGGGAAAAGACCAGTCATCCTGGATGCTAGCATCTTTCGCATTCTGCGGGCACCAGTTCCTTTGACCCAAGTGAACCCCGATGTCTTGTGCTAAATGTTGTCTCAAAACTTCCTACTGTTGCCATTAAAAAAAAAAATTCCTCGTAGCACCCCCTAGACATGAATTTGCAATTTCCTCGGTGGCATGTCTGTAGTGTATCCTAGATGTTTGATAGGCTGTTAAGTTGTACTGTAGTTCTAGACGGCACTAACCTGTTTTGCTACTGCCTACTGGAAACTCGGATCTTGCAGTCATTCTGTATGTAGTATGTACGTATGGTTGTGGCACTTAGAATATCTTTGTCCATCTCCTCGCACTTTGTTGCTAGGGTGGTTTGTATAAATTGTATTATCAGCCAATCTTGCTGTTCGGCAAACCTCTTATCTAATCCCTATTGTCGGTTCTAAGGCCCCATCTATGACATAATATTAAGTTATTTACCATTCTGTTTTATGCAAATTGTACGAGTTTTACAAATACTAGCAATTGGGTCAGTGGGAAGCACGGTTTTCGGAAAATTGGATAAATTCCTTTTACGTAGACATACTAATTATAAATAAAATAGAGGATGACTAAGTTTGTTTTTTTTTTTATAAATTTATATATGTATATGTAAAGATAAAATTTTATAAACTAAAGAAAGTTTTAAGATTTTCGTAAAATTGGATAAATTTCTTTTACGTAGACATATTAAATATAAATAAAATATAGGATGACTAAGTTTTTTTTTTATAAATTTACATATGTATATGTAAAGATAAAATTTTACAAATTAAAAAAAATTTTAAGGTAAACAATGTGACCGTTATAATAAAATTTTATAAATTAAAAAAAATTCTAAGGTGATAATATAATTGTGAAATTCTTTATTATCATGATATGTGATAAGAAATAATTAATAGATTATTTATCAATTATAAAAGTTATGAATATTACCATAATCTTTCACTTTAATAACTAACTAAATTTTAAGTTTTTTTAAAATTTAACAAAAAAAATATTATGTTAACATTTTAATTGCGCTAATAATTTCTTGAAAAAAATTACCAAAATCTTCTAAATCTCTCAAAATAATATAAAAAAATAAAAATAAAAATAAATTTCAAAACTAGTTGGTACACATGGTATATATAAAATAAAAAATCTTTTTTAAATATCAAATATTTCCTTAATAATCAACCTATCTCTTGTACTCTAATTTTATAAACCCTTAAATATTGATCACCGTTATACATGACTATTTGTATATTTTTCCTTTTTTTTCTTGTTTGTTAATCATTATTATGTAAATATTTTTTTTTATGGTGGAATGTTTTATTAAAAAGAGAAGAGTTTATAGTCAAGCAATAAAATTATCAACCCATAATAACTCCTAATTTAGCAAGAGAAGCAGCTAAGAATTAGTTTTCCTATAAATATAAGAAAAATTGCTATAAAACAAAGTTAATTCATAATTTTTATTAAAAAATATTAATTTACAATTACCAAAAATAAGGATTTAGATTATAAAAAATTTTTAAATATAAATATAAATAAATAATATTTCACAACTTGAAAGGTTATTTAAATATAATTTTTACATTGAAATTGATTAAAGTCTAAATTATAATTACATAGAATCTAAGAAAAAAAGTAATATTCAAAAAGATTAATTTTTTAATTTATATAGATAAAATGAAAAACCAAACCACACTTTATTAAATTAGTATAATAATATCCTTTTCTATAATTAAATATAAATTATTTTCTCATATTTCATGTATCATTATATTAATAAAAAATAAAATAATTATAAAAGATAAATAAATTAAAGAAAAGAAGAAAAACTGAAGAGAAAAAAGAGAAAACAAAGGCACCTAGTAAACCCCCCCCCCCCCCCCCCCCCCCTCCCTCCTTTCTTCTTCCCCCAACCCCACAACACAAAAACAAAAAAAAATGCCTCAACCAATGAATAAATGCCTGATGGCATGCTAAGAGATATGGACTTGTTACTTTAAATGTAAATAGATAGAAGATAGATGTGAGAGAAACTCATTTAAGTTGTCATAGAGGAATTAAAAATGGTCCAACTCTTGTTGGCAAACGCACCGTTTCGAGGCTTCCTAATAAGTAATAACCCTCCCTAAACTTTCAGAGGGCCCATTTCCTCATCTCATGTTTTGTTTCGGCAGCCAACCAGAATTCAGCTAACCTTATCTAAAAGGTCTCCGCCTTCCCTCCATACGGGTACTCTCTTTGGTCCTTCTACTCTCGGCAAAATCCTGCAAGATCATTTAACTTTACCGGTAAATCTCAAGCCCCTTTGATATAACTTCTCTGTTTCATTATATTTCTCGTTAAGTACGTGTTTCTTAAGCGAATACTTATTGGCTTTGCCAAAATGCTATAGGTTCTTGATCAGCAAACTCAGTCTGGACATGGCTACAACTTCAGCTGTCCTTGCTCCGGCAACCGTCACTGGCGCAGTATTGAGCTGCGGCTGCAGAAAAACCCAACAGACAACAGCTCCCAGAGTTGTGTACATAGGAGGAATGAGTTCCTACGGAGGTCTCAAGGCACACAACAAGGTGGTTTCCCTTGGACTACCGGTGTGCACGGAGCAGTGCTTTGCTAATGTTGTCAGCTCCTTGAAGGCGCATGGCAAAGGAGGAAGGGGCGGGGGAGCGTTATCCTCTACGTGCAATGAAGCGGATGAGATTTTCAAGATCGCAGCTATCATGAACGGTCTTGTTCTGATTGGTGTTGCAGTTGGCTTCGTTCTTTTGCGTATTGAAGCGTGGCTAGAGGAATCCGAGCAGTGACCTTATTGTTCATAGGATTTTCTCTTGCTTTGAAACCAAAGGACTAGTTTTATCTTTTGTGCAATGTTAATGTGAATTCTTTTCGGTTGTATGAGTCAAAACATGTCAGAGATCATTTCAAATCCTAAATTTGAAGCTTTTTCTTCAAGTATGAAGCATCAAGCTCATTCAGTAAATACATGCCAATTTCCCCCACCTAAACAGAGTACCTTGATTTAGTTTAATGGATGAATTCACTTCAGCTCCATGATAATAATCGAGGGCATCACCTGCAGCATCATGAAAACAACTCCTACCAGCACCAAAGTAATGCAACTCACTATCCGATACAATAACTTCAACTAGCACAACTAACCAGGGAAATAGAAGACTAATTGGGAAGACGATCTCAAATATACCTGTAAGTTCGTGCAAAGGTGCTTGAAGAAAAGCTATGAAACAACAATATGCTACCAAAGTCTTGCATAAATATTCGTCTTGCATAAAAAAAAAAAAAAAATCGTCTCTACATTCCTGGAGATACAAAATTTGAGTTTTGTGCCTAACATTAAAATCTAAGGATTAACATTGGATTGTTCCAACATATGATAAAAACTACATCAAAGTAGACAACAGAGCAGCCTGAGGGAGAAATCTGATGAGGAAAGAATCTCGCTAAGAGGAATTGGGAGAGATGGAACATCTCTTCAACCATAAGGTGGAGGGCATACACTTTGCTCATCACACAGAGGGCCTTTGGCATGCAGAAAACAATTGCCAACTAATGAAAGCCACCACCAGAGATGTGAACAGTTCAAATCCCACCACCTTTGGAAAGTGCCATCCTAATCCTCGCCTTAGGTAGCTGCCAAAATTCACAAAGGGAAAAGATTTCCATTGAGAATTCAATGCAAAGACCACATATATAATATAAGGTGTCACAGGAAGGTTAAATTGTGAGCAAAGCATGAACAAGGATACATACCTTGTAATGGATGGCATAGTTGCAACAATTCCAGCACATGCATATATTATGGGAATCAAAGTCTTGGGCTTGTTCTTGCGAAGCCACATTAAAGATCCCAATGCTGCAAGAGATATACTCAACACCTGAATTGAGAAAAGGATAGAGATGTCCATAAGGAGAGGTAAATTCTAGGTTCACTTCTAATTTCTAAATTTTGCTGATACATAAATGCATAATCATTATTCTAATTTTGGAACACCTTTTGAAATAAACTACTGAGAAAGAATCAAGAATGCCAAACAAGATTGTTGCAAAAGAAATGTTCCAAGTTCTAACAATCCAACCATCGAAAGAAATAAACATACCAAATTAGCATTTGCTTCCAGGCCTTGCAGAATATAGTCCCAAGTGAATTCTAGTCCTCTAGCTCCCACCCAAAGTGGTGCCAATCTATGTAGAACAGAATCAGCAAAAGCCCATCCTATCAACACGGAAAGAAGGAAGCCATGGTGTAGATATAATTAAGGCACGTGAAAAGAACCATGAACAATTAGCTAGATGAAGCTCATCTTCACGTCTTCAAATGTAAATCTATTTAATGTATATCATTACTGATTTCAAATTCTTATACTTAGTGTTCACTAACTGTTAAGAATACTAGCATCAAATTTCATTTCTTCAACAGAATACTTTAAAATGGAATACAAAGTAATTTCAGGCTTCTTGAACTGAATTTAGTCTGGGGATTCTGTTAATATTATGATATTTATATTGTTTGTAAAAAAGTTAAAGCCTTGCCCCCAATAATGCAACTCATCAATAAATTTAGATGATCAAATGAATGGTAGCAGTCTTAAGGGTCAAAAACCATAAAAGCAAAGTGAGGTTGTGTTTTTTGTTCGGAAATCTCAACTAAAAAGATTGACCCAATCCCACTTACCAAGTCCAACAGCTTGAAATTTATGATTTTGAGAGATGTTCCTGTGAGTCAACTGTGTTAAGGCAAAATAAAGTCCAGCAACATCTATAAATCCAATAAGTGCTTTCAAGAGTTCCTGAAAATGCATAGACAACACAATTACCGATAAGTTGCAATATATTGATAGTTCATAAAGACTCGTGGCAATATCGCAAGCAACATCACGAACACACCCTTATGCAGCTGTAGACAAGAAAGTAATAGTTTTTTCACATTATTCTCTAGGTTATCTCCAACTGAACCACAAAAATCACATCTAACTTCCAAAAACTAAAACCTAAACTGATCACATGTATAATTAGAACAATACTCCATGTAGAATCCGAATTCAGGAGTGGAAAATGGAAATACCTGGTAGGGATCAAAGCCATCATTCTCAGACACGTTGAGAAAAGTTGCAAGGCAAACAAGCTGCCACCATATTATAATGTCATTAAGCGTTGCTTGGAGCACAAAAATAAAGGAGCATCTAAAATTTTCAAGAAGCATGAGATTAAGTTTAGCGATTAATACAAACTATACTGACCTTTACCAAAGCTGTTCCTAGATAAACAAGGGCGGCCTTGACAGAGGTACCTAGAGTATCATACTCCGATCTGCATAAACGTAATTTACTATTAATACACTCATTTATCTATCGATAATACTATAATAAGAAGAAAATTTTTCAATAACATCTAATTGATTTCAAACTAAAGCTTTTGAACTGCTGTTCAATAGAAGGGAAAATGAACAAGAGGAATGTTTTGGATCGAGACGCTTCTTTTTCCAACTTCGAACGAACAGATCGAGGTTTGAGATTTATCAGAGCTCATTTTGCATGAAATTTCACCCGAAATTAAAGACATTGAAAGGAAAAGAGAGGTTTCAATAGGAATTCGATAGATCAGGATAAGAATGGAGCAGTGAAGAGAGGCGGAGAGACGTACAAGGGAGTGGCGGAGTAGTAGACGGCGTGTGGACCGAATGTCAGAATCGCACAGTTGAAGAAGTGAAACACCGTCATTTCTCTTCTTCTGCTTTTCCAAAGTTTCAGAAATCTAAATCACGATCAAAATTCCTTTTCTCTTCATACAATCCAAGGGGTAGTCTGTTTTCGACAAAATTTCTTGCTTGCGGTTCAGATTCTGGACTCTGCCTAATCTGTTTGGTAATGGGCCGGGAAAAAATCCCGTTGTGTTTTAGGCCCCTTGAATTTGCCCTGAAAAAGGGGCTGCTAAAATCTTCTGGGTTTCGTAGGCTCCAGCTGCTCCACTATTTGGGCACCCTAAACTTTTGGGCTTTTTCTCTTTCTTCTTTCGGATGGTTACTATGGACCTGGGAAGGAAAGTAAGGTAAGACACTAAGACTTAAGAGGTCAACCAATTTTTTATATATTAGGGTAAAATGAAGGACACATATATTAATTTCTTTAATTAATGTTGCTTGGGAAATTTAAGGTTATGTTTGGTATGAGAAAACATTTTCTATTTTCATTCTCTAAAAAATATAAAGAAATTACCATCTAACATATGTATTGTAAGAGGAAATGTATAAATATTTTAGAAAATGAAAATGAAAATAAACCTAGAAATGAGATTAAAAGAAATTTGTTCTCAATTTTAGATCCACTTTCATTTTCATTTTCTAAAACATACATATATTTCTATAAACTATACATATATTAAATAATGATTTCTTTGTATTTTTTAGAGAATGAAAACATAAAATGTTTTCATGTACCAAACATAGCCAAAAATTTTGATTCTCAATACATAGAATAATAATACATAGATAACTTTCATTATGTAATAAAATTTATTATTTTCATACTAGAATAATTTGAATCTAATAATTATTTTTAAAAAAACACAAATATCAAAATATAGATCTAGCTCGGATTTGAGTGAAATATTACACAATTTACTACATTTTGCATATTTCAAGAAAATAGGCTTGGGACAATTGTCTTATTTGAAGTTCGACGTAGCTTAACTTCATATTAGTCAGGATTCAATGTGTAATTATGGGATCATATTGGGAGTTCTATAAAAAGGGAAAAAATGAATTCTTTTTTTTTTGGAGAATAAAAACAATGAATTCTTGATAGTTGATTCTGTACAAAAGGAAAAAATTAATAATAAGAACATGACAAAGCTAATTGGTACAACTCAAAAATAGATTGGTCCTACCTTAAAACCTCGGATCGTAAAAAATTAAGTTAGAAGTGCCCCACAGGTCCTATACTATATGAAAATATTTAATTTAGTCTCCGTACTATAATTCAGATCAATTTAGTCTACTACTGAAAATAGAATAATAAAGTCACATTCAATATCACAAAATTAATTTTAAGCTCTAGAATTGCTGATATAAGACTAATTTTTGTCTTTAGGATTACTAATATGCAATTATATGACAAGTTAAGCCATAAATTGGCATGCCCAAAACTAAAATGGCACTGACATGTCGATCTATGGCCTGACTTGCCATAGCTACATAGATACTGTTTTGACATTTTACTAACTTATTTGTGGTGCATTAATACTAAACGTGCTCGTTCATATTTTAACTTACTACATTATATCAATATTATTGTCATGTCAGTAATTTTAACAATAGAAATTGATCATATTCCTATAATATATGAGGAATTAATTGTTTAATTTTTCATAGTCCAGGAACTAAATTGACCCAAATTATTGTATATAGGGAGTAAATTATAAATGTCATGTAGTACATAAACCTATGAAGTACTTTCACCAAAAAAATGAAAGAACATAAAATTACTTGTCCATTTGACCTTTATACTTAGACAGATTTATTTTGTTTCATTTTTCTTTTTGTAATCGACTTTATGTTACTTTAACTTGATCTTGGGATGCCTTAAAGTTTTTTGGCCTTATACCGATTCCTAATGATATTCGAAGTTTCGTGCCTTGTATATATCTTGAAATATGACGTTACATGGTTCCTCTTTTAGTTTCTTGTTTTCTCTCGGTTAGCCTTATATATGTTCTAAAACCACGTACTATTGCAATTCTATCCCTATATTGTACGTATATCCAAAAGTCAATTCTATAAATTAAAATTGAAGAATTAATCAAATTTTCTGACCTCAATATCTTTATCTATATATTTTAATTAAAAAAAGGTAAATCTCTCAGAAAAAAAAGTGTCAAGAATGAAAGCTAAGTAATTAATTAATATATATATATATATATATATACACACACACACACTGGTTTTCAAATGGTAGAAAATAGCATATGGAAATGTGATTATTAGACACAACAACAACATAGAATAAGTAGCCATCAGTCTCTTCAATTTCTAATAATTAAAATGAAATGTTGATCGATAAAGATTACAAATCATGGTTTCTAAAATCCCCATTCCCTTGACCAAATAATTCATTATGTAGAATAATTACTTGTCCATTTGACCTTTATAATTTGACATATTTATTTTGTTTCATTCTTCTTTTTGTATGTTACATTAACTTCAGATGCCTTAAAGTTTTTTGTTGTTATTACATTAACTTTAGATGCCTCAAAGTTTTTTGGTCTTATACCGATTCCTAATGATATTCGAAGTTTCGTGCCTTGTAGCTTGAAATACGACTTTACATGCTACTTCTTTTAATCTCTTGTTTTCTTTTGGCTAGCCTTATTTATGTTCTAAAACCATGTACTATTTCAATACCATCCCTAGCTATATATATTGCACGTATATCCAAAAGTCCATTCTATAAATTACAATTGAAGAATTAACCAAATTTTCAGACCTCATTATCATTGTCTATATATGTTAATTAAGAAAAATATGGTACTAATGATTGTTAGTTCAACTAGTTTGACACTTATTCCTTTAAGTAAGATTTCAAGTTCGAGTATTGTTAATAGAAAAAATTACTGTTGGGAGAGTTTTACCCTTTAACGAGCTGACTCATCAATTCAAACAGAATTAGTCATAGACCGTTAAACAATTATTGATACCTATGATTCACAAAAAAAAAGGTGTAAAAATCCAAGTAAATGAAAGCTAAGTATAATATACTTGGTTTTCAAATAGTAGAAATAGAACATGGAAATGTGATCTTAGACACAACAACAACATAGAATAAGTAGCCATCAACCTCTTCAATTTCTAATAATTAAAATGACATGTTGATCGATAAAGATTACAAATCATTGTTTCTAAAATCCCACTCCCTTGACCAAATAATTCATGGAGAATATAGCAATAGAATCAGATTCCCGAACCGTCTTCATGTAATTTTAAGTCGTGTCTGTCGTTCTCTGGTCTTTTAATTTGAACCATATTTTATTTATTTGTAACTTTTCATCCCTTCTTCCTGACCTCACTTGGCTTTTACAATTATTATTTTAGGCTGGCTGATTTATAGCTAATTAGGCTCTTCGCATGGCTACACTTGGATTAATCTGCTTAATTAATAGGGTTAAATACAGTCCAGTCTTTCATGATTTGCATTTGATTTTGTCCCCTTTTTTTTTTCTCTCAAGCTACCAAATTTCGTTGAACTGACCTTATCCCAAATTAAAGCCCTCTATCAATATAGAAACAAATTCATTTTGGCTTTCTAATTAATAAATGCCCCACGGAAATCAGACAAGGAATATATACATGTATTAAAAGGATCAATAGAGCACAACCTGCTGCCAAACAGGAAATCTGACCATTCAATCATACTAATCTTTAGCATTTCATGTCATTTTCATGTGTATTAAACGAATATAGAAATGATGTAATCATCTTGATTAATCAATGGATTTCAGAATGAAGTTTCAAAGCTTTGAAACAAAATAATTTTTACACGTCATGGGGATGTTTTTATTCTTTCATGAAAAGGAAATGGAGAATTAAATTAGTTGACGTTGACATTGTCAGGTTTAGTTTTCTCACCTTCTATTAATGAGGAGTTTGACAATTGACAAGGAAAAAAGAGCATTCTTTCTGGCGATATTAGGAGTAGTCAGAACAAGGAAGAGAAGGTGAGGGGAAAACAAAACAAATCCCCCCACAAGCTTATTGGACCAAAAAATGAAGAAATATGTGTACATGTGGGTGGTCCATGGGGAGGACCATGGCAGCTATAGGGAGAAGAAAAATAAAATTCGAGTGTACGAAGGACAGTGTCATGAGAATATTGACAAGGTGTATACCTCGCCAAATTAAACACAATAGGGCGAAGGAAATTTATTACTCCATTGAATTGTAAAGTGGCCAGGTTATAGGTGAAAGGGATAAACGAAATGAGGTCATCAAGATGCAATGCTCTTCAGTTGCCATTTTTGTTGAATGAGCAACAGCAACTATATATATATATATATATATATACACTTTATATATTTGCAGTAAGAAGCCAAGTTTTCCTTGGATTATTTTGTGTCTTTTACAAATAGATCATAATTACCACTCTGGGTAATGGAAAACGACCCAGAGAATAAACCCAGTAGAATGAGAAAAGGGAAAAAAAAAAAAAAGGTGGGGATCAGAGAGTTAAAGGAATTTTGACAGGTCCCCATATTTCAAAAAATTCTCTCATAAATAAATATTAGTAATTATTACTATCAATGTTTATGTCATAATAAACTTTCTAATTAAACTGTATATATATATATATGTACCGAACGAAAACTTTCTATACTATTCTATTAATTCTCCTTTAAAAACAATTAGTTATATTAATTAATTTCACAACGGATACTCAATCTAAAATCAATCGATCATAAGTGAATCCTCACCTGGCATGAACTTGTAGGTGTAAAACATCGGGCTACCATATAGGAAATTATATTAATGGAGATAACGCCTTCTTTGATACCATTAACGTACGATAACCTCTGTCAGAGAGTACGATTTTATAAAGTTTTTGATCGTTTAATTTATAAACTAATTAATTAAGAAGGAATGGATGTACAATTATTATTGTTATATCTTACATCTTACGTATTTTTAAAATAGTTGTAAAATTTAGCTTTAGAGAACTCCAAAGAGTAATTTTGATTTTTTTAATATTTTGTTGAATTATATAATTCTAAAAAATATTTTAGATAAGTACATAAAGGATAACAAGGTAGCAAAAAGATTATGATAATAATATATCTTAAAAGATTTTAATGAAGGACATAATTATTTTTTGATGAAAAGGACAATAAATTTTAAGTGTTTTGTTAAGAATAAATTTATAAGTATTTCAATTCAGTATAATAATATTTAGGTATTTTAATCCAACTTTATTTCAAATTTTTCAATAATAGGTAAATTAATGGTAATTTATTTTTTTTTCTTTTCAATATCATGCTTTACTCTTATATTATTAAATTTGCTTCTTTTGTTAATTTATTTTAAATTTTATAATTAAATTAAAATGATTTTAATACGAAATAAGGTTTAAACCTATTATCTATAATAATACTGACAAAAGGTACGTAACTTAGAATCCAAGATGACCCAGCCAAAAACACTGGGTAAATTAATTGCTACAAGCTTGTCGATCGACTCGTATAATTTACCATTTAATTGTGTTGGGTAAGCTTTTTCTTTTTTTCCCACTGCATTAAGTCTTAATTTTACGCGGGGGATGGGGGGCAGACGAATTCCTGGTGGCCACTGTGAAATCCCAACAAAGAACTGATTGCAGGCACATGAGGTGCCCTGAAAGTGGGTCATGTGACGTCAAAAAGTAGTACAAATTTCCAGCTCTCCCCCAAGTTTTTAATCAACGAAACTTATGAATATAGCTGTTGAAAACTTGAAAGTTGAAAGTTGAAGCTTTGTTGGGTAAAAAAAATCAGTACAACTGGGAACTAACCCTACACAAATTGACAAAATCATGCCACCTAATTATTATTTACTTACAATCTCCACTTTCTGCTTTTTTGGAGAGTTGTTTTTAGACTTGGCCAGCTTTTAACTTTTTATACGGTCTTTCTAGTCTCTTCGCTTGCTGCATCCTTTCTGTCTGATTAATTTCTCGGCTCCACATTTTTGGTTTTCTTTTTCAGTTCATGAACTAAAGATGATGTATATATTTTTTTCGTACTACTTTTTTCTCTGTGGGTCAAATCCAAATTTCTTTCAATCGATGATATGATATGTGTAGAGAGAGGGGACAGGTCTCGTTATTTGGTTTTTCACTAGGCAGCCACTGGCTAAGCAGGGCATATAACCTGCGCATCCATCAACCTCACCGGTTTACGCACTTAACCCGATGAATTCCCCCTCCTCCTCCTATGACTGAGATTGAGACGCCAGATTAAAAATTGAGAAGATAAGGGGGGTTTTTGAATGAACTGAATGAATGTCATTCTCTGCCTTCATTTTCACTTTTTATTTCTTTTCTTCTATTCTGCATGTAAAAACCAGAGTCTAGCTATTAATCACTAAACAGAAGAAACAACTTAAACAAGAAACTTCAATTTAATCAAAATTTGTTTCTTTTGTTAATACGAAACATTAATAGTATTTAATTAATATATAAATTTCGCTTTCCAAATCAATAACAAGCTGAGCTGTGTTGAGTTGACGAACCAATTAGTGATCAGAGGCTCTCCTCTAGGATACACATACAGTAGACGTAACAGCAAGATCGATCAGGGAATTCAAATCTATGTAGAAAAATAAAAAAGATAAGATTTGACAGTCTCAAGGTCGACTAAAAATCGTTTTCAATTTGTATTTTGTATTAGTTTGAGGTTTCAACTCTCAAGTTCAACATGATACGGCTAAAAAAAAAAAACACATCTTAGGGGGTTGCGTAGGGTCTGACTTCATTCACCTTGGTAAATAGAGATCAGAGGCACTATTCTATGTACCAATTGACTTCATTAATGCTTGTTATCTTCTCTCAAAACTCTCTTTTTACTTTACCTACCGAGCTATAGGAATTAGGAACTCTCTCTCTCTCTCTCTCTCTCTCTCTCTCTCTCTCTCTCTCTCTCTCTCTCTCTCTCGACGCTCTGATCAGATTGAAAAATATTAACATACCCACTGATCTGATCTTTTAATTACCTTTCACCATCATTGATCAATTATTTAACTTTTTCAAGTGCCAGTTTAGACCAAGTTGGTGCTTTTCTAATGATGATTTTCAAATTAACGGATATGATTAAGATATTACTAAGTAGTACTACTGAATTAATTACTGTTTAGAGTCCAATTTGCTTTTATTTTCATGCAAAAAAAGAGCATCAAATGTCACTCTACTAGAGATTAAGACAGAAGAAGATTGTACAGAGACCAGCAGATACGACGTTGGATTGGGAACTGGGTTTTTATTCTCTTTCTTTCTCTCTACGACTACAAGTAGAATATAGATATATTAGTGATGTAATGTCGTGGCGCACGTCAGCCTAAACGGCGTTGATTTCGGTGATTCCTTCCTTTCTCTTTTGTCTTGTCTCCGCAAATACTCAAAAGAGTGGGAGAGGGTGATGATAATTCAAATTTCAAAGCAAACACATGCCCCCGGCTCCCCTGTAACCTAATCTCACGAATCACCATGAAGAAGCTAATATTCTTCCAATCCGAACGAACATTTTTTTAATCTTCTTCAAGACAAATCAGGCATATACGAACCATAAAAAAACCCTGGACAACGGTAGTTTAATTTGCATGATTTGCATATCACTCTTTGGTCTTTAATGTTGGACTGATCTGATTCCCATGATCTTCACTTCAAAAATCGAAAACCTTTTATACCCAACCCAGGCATTAATTTTGACTTGATGTTTACTGGTACGTTATTTAGAAATTCTACACTTGTTGGTGTCGCATGCATGTGATATATACAAAAGTGGTTCGAAATAAGATTACCATATTAATTAATGTGGGTAGCTAGTTAGCTAGGAAGATTACATATTTAGGCACCAAGCTACGTTTTAGGCTTTCAATTTTATTTTCTTCGGTGGCCGACAGGCATTTACCAGCAAATAATTTGGTAATAATTAGTATAGAATAACAATAGTAACATGTCTGTTCTTGCTTCGTCTGCACTGCATCCATCATTTCTTCCCTACCTATTTAATTAAGATGGACAAAAACCAAACATTTATACATCGCATGGTAAATAAAATCCTCTCCTAGCTACCAACTGGGGAAGGTCTTAAAATAAAATCTCCCTTCAATTTCTAGCTAGTATCAAACGAGGTTTTAATTTTTCTTTTTTGTATCTATGAAAAAAAAGAATATATAGCACTAGAGAGTATTGAATGTCTGAATAGTCAACATGGTTGATATGATGATATTGACATTGATCACATAACGGGGTCCTTTTCAGGAAAAATTAATTATATAAAATATATGGGTCCATAAGGTTAAAAGATTTTCATGAATAGAATTTAAAAAAAAAAAAGAGTTAGGAATTGTTCTTATAAGACAAACACTTGGAATATGGAATATATATATATATATATATATATATATATATATATAGAGCCCAAGCATTTGACAACATTGCAAGTGAGCCATAGAGAGACATGTTGACCGGATATTACCCCACTGCATACCTATAATTCAATAATCCAAAGCCCCACACACACAAAGAGAGAATTAATTAGTACTCCCATTAAACTAATAATCGCAAGAAACCAAAAAATTTTCCATTTCCCGGAGAATCTAGAGCGCATCAGGCGCTGACCGTGGCTTCGGAAACTATTAACAAATGATTAAAGCATTTAAACAAATTATTCTTTCTTTTTTTCTCTCTTTCTTTCCCCCTTCTTCTAGTCGTCATGTTGTTACTGTTCGATCAGCTTATTAAACAAGTGAGAGGGGCGGGGCCATGGGGCCCTGGGGCCCTGGGGCCATGGGGGGTTTCGAGAGTTGAGAATATAGTAAACGGGAGAATTCAGCAAATAAAACGGGAGGGCTTAGAGAAAGAAAGAACAAGAGAAGAGAACAAAAGAAGAGCTTAAGACCTAGAGACAAGGTCACGTCCGTAAGGTCACGTGATGAGAACCATGTTGACGCCGAGGAATGTGGTCTTTTTCCTTAGGTGATTATTAGTTAATTACTATTATTTGTTCTTTGAATTAGTACTTGTAATCTATTCAGTATACTAGTAGTATTAGATTAATGATTTGGGTCTTTTTTGTGGGTTTCCACGCGCGGGTGGGGCTCGACAGGTTAGCGATTTTAGGTTAGAACAGGAATATTTGGACACGGAGAGGGAATATTGGGCATCAGGGAAGATTACACATTAGACAAATGCTACCCGTTGAATTGAACGTTTAAGTTCGGGCAAGTCGCTTCCTTTTCCTACTTGCTTTGCCTCCCGTACTCCAAACGCGCCCTTACGCTCTAACGAAAATTGTTCTACTACAATTAATAAATTTACTAAGTGAGAAAAATTGAAATGCCTATTCATTTATATTTTTTCTGGTAGGAAGGAAGAAAAAGAATAAAGAACTACTAAAATTACTAACTTAATTTAGTGGTTGTAATTAATAATCAAGACTTGCTACTTTATATATAATTCAATCATTAGATGAGAAATGATTTTACGGATTTGATTTCTTGATAACTTCAACGACATTAAAATGTGACATTAATAAATTTAGTTACAAACTCATAAAATTTAATCCTAAATTTTTTTAAACAAGTTTAAATATTTATAACATTTATTGTAATAGATTTTAATTTATACTAATCATAATTGTACAATTTTATGATTTCTTGATAATTCCCATAAAACCAAACCTACCCTCCTTAGATTAAAAAAACTTTCTTTATTATCATTTTCCTTCTTTTCTTATCAAACGCACCCTCAAAGTACTTAATAGTGAACAATATGTATAGAACCAGACTATTGTCGCACCTATTTTATGAAAATTTTTGTCTCCAATTATATTGCATATTTGACTCAAGATGATGTACTAGACTACTAGTTATATTTTTTGTCACAGTAAAATTGCTATATTTTGAATCTATGTGTATATATACAGCTGAGCATGATAATGAGACAATTGATGTACGATGAGATGGGGCACAGCTCAATTAATAAATTGATTTATGGAAAAACTAAAAAGAATTGTTGCTCGATAGATGAAAAAGAAAAACAGGACCGGAAACTAATTAAGAAAAATTAAAGATAAATAGGGCGCGTGTGACAGTAATAATACAAAAGAATTAAATGAAAATAGGGCCAAGGGAAAGAGTTTGCATGTGGGGCTGCGACCCTGGTGTCGCCGGACACCCCAGCCAATCTGACACTGCTCCTCTCTTAAATAGTCCCTGCTCCATATTCCTTCCCTCCTTGTTACTCACAAGACCAAACTTTTCCCTTTCTAAATACAATTCCTTTGATTAATTTCTCTCCATCGGCAACTTCTTCGCACGTGTACAGCTCGATGCTCATTGGCAATTCAACTTTAAAGTGCCTCGCATGGACTCTCTCTTAACACTTTAAAGTTTAAGACCAAGCTGCCAAATGGTCGGTAATCTATTGGGCAGGAGGTTTTAAGAGCCATGCCCAGGGTGAAATTAACTCAAACCCACCATTTTGGCCCATAAATTTACCGAATAGCTTCATTAATTGAAAAAGAAGGAAAAGGGATTGAGAATAAAATTAGGCTGGTTTCCGGTAAACATGTGAGAAAAAAAAATTATTAGGTATGCCGGGTATATCACGTCATTCATAGGCTTGATTAATTAAATTATGACAACTCAAGGATTTTGATACATTTACTAAAACCCTATCACAATTATAGTCTAAATTTAAGGACTTATCCATTAAATTCTCTTTCTTTGTAACACGTGGCTCAACCTTTATCAAATTAGTGTCTTATTTTTAGGTAACTGTTTGAGTTGTCACAATTTAATTAGTTGGGTCTATGGATGACGTAGTACACTCGACCTACTTAATAATTTCTCAAAAAAGAGTAAGTATGTTTTGGTATATATAGAATGGAATTAATGATAATTATTGTGCTTAATTAAGTTTGTCTCTTTGTTAAATCTGTCAAAATAAAGTACTCCATATATCAACGTCGGAGCAGCTTAAGCATAAACATCATGTGTTGGGCGGTAAGCTTTCAAAGGAGGAGAAAAAATGTTTAGAAGTTTATGCCACGTTTGTATGGAAAGGTCCTAATAAAAGCAGCTGAAAATTTTTCATGAGCTAAGGGATTTGTTTGTTTTTTTCAAATTGTTGGCCTGCCAGTCAAATCCTCATTAAAGAAATTGAAAACGGGGAATATACTAATTCAAGGAAAAGCTAGGAAATTAAATTTTATTGTTATAATAAATCATGGTAGTAGTAAGATAAAAATGTGATATAGATAGAAAAAGAGTAGGGGGAGTTTAAATGGGGGGTCGCGATCCGTCCCCAAGGTAGAGAGAAACTCTTTCTAGAGAGAAAGTGAGAGAGAAAAGAAGAGAAAGAAAGAATACTCAAATTTCCATTCTAAATATATTCTACTGAATAGTACCCAATTTGTTTTCTCGCATTCCAACCATTCCCTGCATAAACCACCATTATATCCTCTGCAACCCTCTCCTTTTTCATTCCCCATTATAAAGATAAGGAAAAAGAACGGACCCCTCTTAACTTCCTTCCTCTCCTTCTTTCTTTTCTCTCTCACTTTCTCTTTCTCTTCGGGCGGAAAGGGCTCTGATCCTTCTGCATCCTTAAATACGCAAGTTGCCCTTTTCACTAACTTTTCCTTCAAACCATCATCCCCAAAAAAACTCTGTTACTTGCTTTCTCTTTTCCCTGCATCTTCTTTTTTTTTAATCTGACTGGTTGTAGTCTCTGCAATTCCTTCAATCTCTGTGTCTATATTTTTTTTCTTTTTAACTTCTGATCTTTCTATCAACCCTAGCTAGAGAGGATCCTATAAAAAGCCTATATTATCCTCTTCCCTCTCTCACTACTCGCTCTTTCTCCCACAACACCCATGCAAATCATGAGGCACTCATGATATAATCACTCTACTTTCTTTCCCGTTCCTTTTCGGCTCTCGATCTCTTCATTTCTTTACCTTCGAACTTCGAGGTTCTAACCTTCACTTTTCTCCTGTCGATTTTCCTTTCCTTTTTCTTGGCACTGCCTGGCTTACACTTCTCCTCATTCATTCTCTCCATTTTCATTTATTGTCTCTGTTAGTATATACCTCCTGGAGGACTTTTGACTAAGATCTTTTATCTTTCCTCATGTTCACAAGCTCAAACACTATAATGAGAACCAGGCCTTTGCCTGATCTATCTTTGCAGATTAGCCCACCATCCGTTTCAGTTTGTAAGGCAAAGGAAATGGGCTACGACGGATTATCCAGAAAACCAATCTATAGTGATAGGAGCTCAACGACTGATTCTGGGAGCAGCGGAAGCGATTTGAGCCATGAAAATGGATACAGTAATCTTGGTCCTGGAGAGCCCACGTTGAGCTTAGGGTTTGAAATGACAGATTTGGGTCCTCCCCATTTACAGCTACCAAATAACCTTAATCACCATCAGCATCAATATCAGCCTCAAATCTATGGTCGTGATTTCAAGAGGAACGGAAGAATGATCAATGGAGTGAAAAGAAGCATAAGAGCTCCCAGAATGAGATGGACTACAACCCTCCATGCTCATTTTGTTCATGCAGTTCAGCTTCTCGGAGGCCATGAAAGTAAATACTACCTTCACAACCTGCGAAATCTTTTCATTCTAGAATTTGTTTCTAGGATATATTTACTCTTTCCTCCCTCTTTTATCTGTTAGTGCAAAATGGAAATCTTTGTTGGGAAACAAACATAACAGGTAACTTACATTTTTGTATTGAAAACTTCCACACAGGAGCAACACCAAAATCTGTCTTAGAGTTGATGAATGTCAAGGATCTAACCCTAGCTCACGTGAAGAGTCACTTGCAGGTGGGGTTTACTGTGTGCAATCTTCATTTCTTTGAACTTATTATGTATGAGAGAATTGTCTACTTTTTTATGATTTTCTTGTAGTTGTTTTGGTACCTTTATCGTGTTCTATTTTTGTATTTCTATGGATTCAAACTGTAGTGGTTGTGTAGAGAAACAAGGGGTATAAGGACAAAAGGGCACCTAGCTAGATGGTAATCTTACCTATTTGGACTTATTTTTATTTTTCTCATTATCTCTATGGGTGTTTCTGTGTTCATGCAGATGTATAGAACAGTGAAGAGCACTGACAAAGGATCAGGTAATTGGATTTCCCCTTCCAAGGACTACAAACATTTTTATTTCTCTTCTATTATTATTTTCTCTTTGTCTGAGAGCTAGCTCGGTCTATAATTTGATCCACTATTCCCCATTAAAACGGAACCATTTTGGATCTATTAGACTGACTTTGAGTCTATAGATGAATTATTTTGCTGGGTGTCTGATAAAGCAAGAGCACCGCCTCAAACAAATCGTGGGCTTGTTTCAGGTCAAGGGCAGACAGACATGAGTTTGAACCAAAGGACAGGGATTCTTGATTTGGATGGAAGACTATCTTCGGGAAACGCTGATACCAACCCTTCTTATTCTCTCAAGCCATCACCAACCTCACCACAACCGACACCCAAAAGGACCCAAAGGTGAGGCCATCTGCAAATATCGCTCTTCTCTCTCTCTCTGTTTCTTTTTCGGTTTCCCTTTATCTCAGAAGTTGCATCATATATCGATCTTCTCTCTGTCTCCACAAAGTTGAGAGAAAAGAATAATGCTGACCATTTAAATGAATTCATTCCCTCATCAATACCATCGTACATGCACGCATATATACATTCTTAAGCGATGGACTGTTTTGGTCCAACATGTTGTCTGTCATTGTTTATGGTGTAGATAAGACCATTTATACTTGGGAGTTTCTAAGTACATAGATTTTGATGAAGATGACCTAGGGCTTTTAGGTAAGCTACGCTTTTACGTGTAGCTTTCCAAAAAAAACAAGTTTCTTTTCCATCTCTCGCCCGTTAGATTTCAAATGCAGTATTAATCCCAATATATCTTGTAAAAAGTCAAGGCTTTTCGTTCAAATCTCAATGCTGATACAATCTGACGGGCATTTCTTCAGCTACATTTTACAAGAAGCTCCCCTAAACTTTTCAGTACCTTTCTTTCTACTAGCATTACTATTTGTTGATCTAGTAATTAATTAATTAATTACATCCCGCTGTTGTCTGCCTACTTTTCTTGACTTCCCAAACTATGCTTAAATATTAGTACTATAATATAATCTCATTAAAACAAGAGTTTAGATTATTAGCACATTAATCTTAATCCTAGATATGTTAAACAAGAGTTGCATGCTTTTCCATGCTCTACGGTATTAAATAATTAATACAATCGATTAGTGTGTGCTCATGTATATATGTCAAATCCTACGAGGAGAGCAAATATTAGATTAGAGATCCCCCAATATCTGGTAATCAGAATTAATTAACTTCCGAATCATATCTTGCCAAAGCCATTTTTCTCCACATTGTAAAACTCTCTTTCTCTGTTAAATTTCTTCAACTAAATCGTCATCGAGAGTTAGTAATAGAATGCAAATAAAGATCCGTGCATATATATGAAGGGAGATTTTTGCATTTACCTATTAGCTAGGTGCTAAGCCGGCTTTGTTACATCCATCCACCATTCTTACTTGGTGTTTTCTTATGCTGATTTTTATTTTAGCAGCGGTTCATGGCTATCATCAACAGAAGCAACTAATTTGAGCACACCAATCCCTGGAAATGGCTTGACTTTTAAGCCTGATGATTCTAAGGTATAATTGCTTCATTGACAACCAAAACCGAACATGGTGATGAAAGCTTAATTAGCTATCATTGTGTTTTTAATTAGTAGTATGATTAATTTTGGATTTGCCATATATAGGTGGATGGAGACAAAGCAGCTCTTCATCATGTGTCGGATGAGATGAAAGAGAGATTAGATTCGAGCTCCTTGTCACCATCGGACATGTTCCTTAACCTAGAATTCACCCTCGGAAGGCCAAGCTGGCAACTGGACTATGCTGAATCTTCAAATGAATTAACCCTTCTTAAGTGTTAGAATCTTATAATTAAAAACCAGCAAATATAATGTTCTTTGTTCCTGTGAAATTTGGGGGGCAGATCATTAATATCTAACTTGGATGAACTTGCTTGTTCCATGTTCTTTAAATTTTGTCTGGAATGAGAAAAATGGAAAAAGTGTCTCTGACGACTCTTCTTATCACATATAAATGCACAACTTTGCTGTAGCCTTGTGAATGTCGAAACCCTCTTGTTCAATGTAATTTTGATGGCATTGTGGAAAAAAAGAAGTAGCATACTGAAGTCCAGCAATCATCTAGATACTTCTGGGCCATGGTCTATGGTCCTTCCATTGCCTAGCTAGGGTTCTGCAGCCTTCCCCAGGAGGGTCCCCAACAATGAACAAGGTGGGGCAAGCCCCTAGTGCGAAATATCTGGGACAGTTAATCGTCAATCAATTTCGCACTCGGTGCTCTCTGCGAACATTGAGCTGTGTATGGCCCCTGCATGCCTCCGTGACCATAGATGATTTATTGTAACCCAAGATTTGAATGCAAATATCGCGTCGAGGGAGCTGAAAGAGAGGAGCTCCCCTGGCCCCCTAGAAGTTTGAACGTACGATGTGATAAGAAATGGGTCCATATATATATATATAACACGTCTACTGAAAAATAGCAAGTAATAATGTCCCTTTGTATTAATTAAGCAGTAAGTACCATAACAAGCGTGATCATTCTTTTAGGACCCCATTTCTCAGAACAGCCATGATTGTTCTTTCTTCAAATTACTACAAGCTCTATTATATGTTAGCATGCAGCTGAGAAGAAGCTAAAGGGACCACCCAGCTTTTGGCTGGTTCTTGCAATCGGCTGTTCAAATCTTACACTATAAATTAGATTCAGAAATTGCCTACTCTGATTTCATTTTCTTTTGGATTTATTGACCAAGAAAAGAGAAAAACACACGGTTTTATGATGATAAAACGGAGCAATCGTCGGCAAAACAGGGCTCGAGGTTAATTCTCAACATGATCACCTTCGAAGAAAGAGGAAAAAAGGAAACAAAGGAATGAAGCATAAAAAAGCAACTATTAATGTACTCAATGATTTTGGTAATTGACATTATTTAGGAAAAGGATAAATTAGACGTGAATCATTGAAATCGAAACTAAAATCAAAGGGGATGATGATAGTACCCCTTTAATAAGTCCCAATTGACAAGAGTCATAAATGGAGGCACACGCTCACAAAAGCCATTTGCAAAAAGGCAAAACATAAATGAATTTTTTTTCCCCATAGTTAGTTGTCGTGTAATTGCCCATATGCCTCTTTCTTCATCACTGCAGGGAAGAAATCAGAAAATGAAATCTTGTACTTTTTCCTTTGGATTTATGGTGCACAGTCGCTTTCCATCTTTTAATACCCAAGGAGGACTTCATTCCTGCCTGCCGATGTAGTATTATTATTTTTCATTTTTATTTTCCTCAAAGGTTAGAGAAGAAAAAAGGCCCGTCAGAGTCCAATCTCTATTCTGTTCTGGTGGGCTCCAATGCTGAAATCTAAATTATTATGGGCCTCTTAGACTCTGAATTCACCACTATTATAGGCCTTTTAAATTTTGGGGTCCAAAGGAAAAAATTGAAAAGAAAAAGAAAGAGGAGTGTTAGAAATTGGGAACTGGTCCTTATTTTCGTCGATAATGATTGCCTGCTTGTCTGTTGTGTTGAAATTGCGTCTTTCCAAAAGACAGCGTTACTTTTGCCGCACCCACACAACCGAAAAAGCGAAACTTGCTGACAAAATTTTCCATAATTTTCCTTGGGAAAGTTTTTCGTTCTAGTTGTTGTTCTCTACGAAGTATCCATGGCGGTTTTATCATTACATAGATCATCCTGTTTGTTAAAAAGATCATTCGGACAAAACCTAAGTGTACCCTGTTTCTATATCTTTCTTTGAAGCTTCTTTTCTTGTCTTAAGCTTCTCTGCTTTTTTCCATTTTGCTCCCCTTTTCCCAATGTCACAAGTTCTTTTTTGTTTCTTTTGTGAAATATGTTTTTGAGAGAAATATAAATATATTGCAATTTTTGTAAACCATACAGTATGCATACAGATACAGAACCCCAGACACAGTATAATATAAAGAAATTTTGTTGATTTCTTCTTTTTTGGTGGAAAGAAATTTGCTGATTTTTTGAACATATCTTTTTGCAGTGGATTTGTGGTCCCAATTCCAAATTGAAATATCGAGCGCATGCTATTATTAAGGCAATTTTTTCTTTCTACATTTTATGCTTTTGCCAACCTCACCAGTTATTCCTTGGTTAAGTTACAGGTACCATGCCCGCAATGGCATGGCCCTAGTGCGTTTGGGCTTTTTGTCAAAACATGTTGAATGGGCTCCATATCTCCAGAAATATATAATATAATATTTTCATTTTCTGCATGTCGCTGAATAATTTCAGAGAAAAATCATTCTGTGATTTGGACCTTGGATGAGTCTGTAGCCTCCAGTGTACGGTTTAAACAAGGGGGAAGTTTGATTTGTTGTTTATACCGTTAAATTTGACTCTGTTCATAGATCATGATCTCCGCTAAAATGATGGATTAGGTTGAGTGTTTCGCTCTGTTGTGCAACATGACTCCTCCTGTTTTGCTTTCTTTAGGTAATTTTAAGGAAGCCTTTAGTGCCATTTGCTCTGCTCTTGTCTCAATACGTAAGCTATCACAAAATATACGTTTTGTCTGCAATCAGAGGCTCTGGAATTAATTGGGGAGGAGCCTGAAATTACAATCGGCCTTGGATTGAAGTGAGTTTAGGAATGTTGCCTGAAAATTTGCATAAAGGAACAGTTGAGAAAGTCACAAGTCGGCAGGCAGCAAATGATACATTCTACTCTATTGATATGTGCTCAAAGAACCTTATCTATTTTTCTAAACTGCCTATACTCATCACATTGTTCTTTTGTTTCTAATTATGAAAGTTCACCAGGATCTTTGAATTTTGAGCTAAGCGATGAATTGGTTTATTATTATATTTTTGTAAATTTTAATTGAAATGAACTTCTCGGGTGATGCATACAGGTTTTAAGAAAATAAGTGAAGAACAGATGACATCAAGTGATGGTATGTCTCAGACTATTTAGAAATGACTAAGCAGCAAGATTCCTGCATTCATGTTTGGTATCCATTTCTGCCAAGGTGGCTTCTGAAGTGAAGTCAAAATGTACACATAACACCTTACGTCTTATTAACCCTACCTACAGAGTTTTATATGCAGGGGACTGTTGACTTTCTTGCTTTATTTGGTTTGGCTTTGCAATTTGGACTATGACACATCCGAGAATGCAACAGAGATGTGCAACAGGTACAAGAGTTCATAATGCAGCCTGCTGGTCTAAAGAGTAATCAACGCACTATTTACATTCATGGCACCATTATAGCATCAGCAGATGGCTGTGACTAGTTTCTGCAACAACAATTACCCAAAATGGGAGAAAACAGAACAAGCCGTAGAAGAAAGTAAAAAAAAAAAAAAAGGCTAATAATATTTCTGACCCTTGTGTAATACTAATAATATCTATAAAATCCAACTGTTTATTGCCTGAAAAAATGCAGACTCTAACACTTAATTGGAATAACAAACTAATGTATGGCTCAGCAATTTGCTGTAAACTATTCTTCTAAATTATTCTTTGGTCATTGGTAGGTGTAGGACTTGTTTAGTCATTCTATTGGAAAACTGAAGGATGATTAACCGTTTCCTCACTGTCACTGCTGCATGGTTCAGGCTAAGCTGTTGGTTAAATTCAAATGTTTTAGATGTGTTCCGTGGATATTGAGTGCGATGCAGTGTATTTAATTAAATTCTCTAGTGTCTCTTTCTCACTGGAGTCATGAAAATCCAAATTCGTATACACTTTGAGGATAATAGTAGTAATTAATAAGCAGATTGACAAGGGCAAGCCATGCCCCTTGCCAAAATTTTGTAGTATGCTTCATGCCGACTTTAGTCATTTGCTGTTGGCCTGAACATATAAATACACATGAATTCTTCTCATGAGGTATTGAACCATGGATCCTTTTCTCCAGTTAAGTGGTATTGTTGTCTTTCTCTCCTTAATCTTTTGCTACAAGGTGTTGCTTGGAAAGCAAAAGAGAAATGTAGGTGGCAAGATTAGAATGGCCCCTCAACCAAAAGGTGCATGGCCAATTCTTGGCCACCTCCACCTATTGGGTGGCAGTGATCAGCTTCTTTACCGAACACTTGGAGCAATGGCCGATAAGTATGGACCTGCATTCACAATTCGCCTAGGCAGTCGCAATGCTTTTGTGGTCAGTAGCTGGGAAGTAGTAAAAGAGTGCTTCACAATTAATGATAAGGCACTAGCTTCGCGTCCTACTACAGTAGCTGCAAAGCACATGGGGTACAATTATGCTGTGTTTGGATTTGCACCTTACAGCCCCTTTTGGCGCGAGATGAGAAAAATTGCAACACTTGAACTTCTCTCCAACCGTAGGCTTGAGATGCTCAAGCGTGTCCGCAACTCTGAAGTTGACATGGGGATAAGAGAACTATACAATTTATGCGATAACAATGGTTCCAGTCCTGTTCTTGTTGAACTTAAACAGTGGTTAGAAGACCTGACACTGAATGTGATTGTTAGGATGGTCGCCGGGAAACGTTATTTTGGTGCTTCTGCTGTCTGTGATGATGGGGAGGCTAGAAGGTGTCAAAAGGCAATCAGTCAGTTCTTTCGTCTGATTGGTATCTTTGTTGTTTCGGATGCACTTCCATTCCTTTGGTGGTTAGATGTGCAGGGGCATGAAAAGGCAATGAAAAAGACGGCCAGGGAGTTGGATGAGCTACTTGAAGGCTGGCTAAAGGAGCACCGTGAGAGAAGGATTTCTAGTGGAATCAAGACAGAAGGGGATCAAGACTTCATTGATGTAATGTTGTCCCTTCAGGAGGAAGGTCAGCTGTCAAACTTTCAGTATGATGCAGATACTAGTATCAAGTCTACCTGCCTGGTATGTTGAATTAAAAAAATGAGATAATATTTGAGTTTTGAGTTTGATTTATGATGGTAACATTTTATTGGGTCAAAAACAGTTGGATAACCAATTAGCAGTGTTATTAGAACGGTCCATTTTGGTGTTTGCTCTTGACTGGTGTAGCATGTTGAAGCATTTAGTTTTGTACTTATTCAAAATTAAAGCCATTTTTACAACCCCTTATTGCTGATAAGACAAGCTTACTTGTACACTAATGTTCTTTTTTTCCAATTTTCATCCAGGCACTTATCCTTGGTGGCAGTGATACGACAGCAGGGACACTGGCATGGGCCATTTCATTACTTCTAAATAACCGTGAGATGTTGAAGAAGGCGCAAGAGGAGTTAGACCTCCAAGTTGGCCAGGAGAGGCTAGTTGATGAGTCAGATATAAAAAATCTTGTGTATCTTCAAGCCATCGTCAAAGAAACCCTACGCCTTTATCCAGCTGGTCCTCTCTTAGGTCCCCGGGAAGCCATGAATGATTGCACCATTGCTGGCTATCATGTCACAGCTGGCACCCGTTTGGTGGTGAATGTGTGGAAAATTCAAAGAGATCCAAGGGTATGGTCAAATCCATCTGCATTTATACCAGAGAGATTTCTCACTACCCATGCTGATGTTGATGTTAGAGGTCAACAATTTGAACTCATTCCTTTTGGCTCAGGAAGAAGGTCATGTCCGGGAGCATCATTTGCACTCCAACTTCTCCATCTCACCCTTGCTCGTTTTCTTCATGCATTTGAACTAGCAACTCCTTTGGATCAGCCTATTGACATGACCGAGAGCCCAGGTTTAACCATTCCAAAAGCCACACCATTGGAGGTTCTCCTTAGACCGCGTCTCCCCGCTAATGTCTATTCCCTGTAACCAGGGTATGCAGGATATGGTTGGAGATGTAACTCAACTGAAAATAAGACCAACTAGAATGGAATCTTTTAGTAGTTGATATCATGATACTATGTTCTGTTACATTTAATACTGTTGTTTAAGTTCTGATCTTACTTTTGTCTTTAAGATGAAAGCCAAAATAATGTTAAACTAAAAATTTAATATTAATTCAGAAACTTATAGTATTAAGATACGATGTTTTATCATTGCCGTGCAAGCTTATCACTCCTTTTTTCCCTATTCAGTCTTCCGGAACCATTTCAAAGCTTGCTGACAGATATTCTAATAATTATATTATCTTATTCATTCTTATTATATATATATGTGTTGCCAAGATTCTTTACAAGATCTAAAGCGTATCCTTCACTTTGAAATGTCCAAAAAAAAAAAAGCTCATTGTAGCATTAATTAGTCGCCTCATTATGAAACAGGAACATCAGTCAATCACTTTTCTAATTTCATTTTGAATAATCAAACAAGTATGGACGACCCGGGAGGGGACAAGGCTGCATCCAATTTCCGGTGTTGATGTACCCATATTTACGATGTTAGAACCAGGAGTAACTAAACATTGCTTTGGTAAAGGAAGCGGAAAGATAGTATGATTATCTATGTGGATAATATCTTATTTGATACTTATATTATTTTTTTGACCAAATATTTGATATTTATATGAAACGCATATAAGTTCTATTCTCAATTAAATTATTTTCCACTTCCCATAATAGTTGTCTTAATTAATTCAATGGCCATTTATTATTCAACAGAGAAATGATGGTATTTGTTGATGAAGGTCAAAATAGCCATAGATCCATTGGGATCTAACTCTCTTTTGTCTTTTCTTTAAATGCTTAACGATATACTCCCTCTGTCGAAACCAAAAAAAAAAAGAAAAAAATTTTTGTCTCAAAATATTTGTCATTTTTACAAAATTAAAATGATATTTTTATATTTTTTTCAAATTTACCCTTATTAGATTAGAAACCCCTTCTTTAATACATATCTCCATGCTATCTCTCTTTGACAAAAAAGAATGAATATTATTGAAATAAGGTGTGTTTAGAAAAGAGAGAGATAAATAATGACAAACATAGTCATAAGTGAGAGAAATTAAAAAAGTGAAATAGAGTGTAACCAAAACAAAAAAAAGCAAAACAGGGGTGAAATAGGTAAATATATAAAACTCAATAAATAAAACTATTTTTCTTAATTTTAATAAAACAGTTGAAAGTGACTTATATTTTAGGATTGAGGGAGTAATAAGTTGTGTCCTTTATCTCATCGGACATAATTGAAGCGCATTTCCTTAGATGCATTTCAAGTAAATATTCAGTAAGATATTGTATGTGTCCTTTTATATTACTAAGTATTTAAAAAAAGGTGAAGGCTACAGTCAGCCTCTATGTGGTCAGCCCCCCAATTAGCCCCTTTAATTATAGCCGTAAGATAAAATGGTTGTTTAACAACCGTTAGATGCGGGTACTTTATTGTTAGAGTTTGAATTTAGGGAATTTGTTTAAAAGGTTACCGGTTTTATTTGATTTAATTTAAGTGTAATTAAATCATTACATAATTCAATTCTTAATTTTAGGAAAGTCAATCTCCTAAAATTTTGGAGATAATTACGTGAAATCAATTTTTGAACTTTGACCAGGTAAAAGATACTGAAATTAATTTTGATCTTTTTATAAAATCGATTTAATTGTATAGAATCTATTTTAATTTTATAGAATCGATTCTGAAATATGATTTTATGTGTATATTTTATGAAAGTACTACAAAAAAAATTTCATTTACTGACGCATAGCTATACTGACGGTATATTTTTGAAAGTAAAGGAGACATATAACAACAGATATCATACCCGTTAGTATAGACTGATCATTTTCTGATCACCTATTAACAGCTGTCAGTATAGAGGTACGATAGACCAACGCCTTGTGTTTTAGGTGTCAGTACAGGTTAAAATTAACACGCCATTTTCTTTGGGTTACCTCTAAGACGCGCCATTTTATCCTTTTGGGTTATTAAATAATTTTATTTATTTTTTCTAGATGAATTACCAAGGGGCTTAATAGAAAAGCCTGTTGGTATTTCCCAAGCATAAGACACGGCCCGAGTCTTCTAGTAAAAAGAAAATCCCCAAATTGCAAAACCCCAATTTCCAAATTCTTGGGGTTCTCTCTTCGACTCCTTTCGAAGTTGTAATTCAACAGCAGAGTTCTTGCTCTAAAACCGTTTGAAGTTCGACGTGGAACATGGTTTATGGCTCTAAATCCGAATCGCTCTAGATCTGTAAGTGTATTTTCTTTTCTTTCATCTTCTTTTTCCTCTAACATATTTACAAATAATAAGGTGTTTTGCCTCCTCTTCTGCTTGGAATCCCTTTGAAGTTTGGCGAGGAACACAGTTTGCTTTTCAGAAAAAACTCCTTGTAAGTGTGTTTTGCTTTCTTTCATCTTCTTCTTTTTCTTCAAAAGAAACGCGTTTTCGCGTCTTCCTCTTTGAAGGGATGCCCAAAAAAAATGATACAGCTTTTGAAAAAATTACCGCTGATTATAGCTTCATATGGTCTCGTATTCTATATATTCTTTACAAAATTCCTCATTATTCAGTTTTAATTGCTTCATATTGTCATGTCCATGCCTGTGTCATATCTAACGATGGACCTTCGTTTCTGTAGGAAGAGCAAACAATTCTTGGTTTTTGGTTTTTACTGATGAGATTCATCTTGATTTAAAGCATTCTAAGTCAGGCAATATTGCAATGGCTAGTGCTGGGAGAATCTTGATGCTTCCCTGTAAGGTTCTTTGGCTTGATTCGTTATTACTCAAAATGTCGTTTATTTTAATGTTATTCTGATAAGATGTTTATTAATGTTCTAGAAATAACAAGGCTTAGGTAAGACGAGTTGTAGGTGTTTAGTAGCTCTAGGCATTATGGAATGAAAAAAATGATGTTTCTGCTTATTCAACTGGTTTGCCCCTTTTCAGTTTTATTTCACACCTCTCGATGATCTAGACTATCTTGATGAGAAGCATACCGTAAGTTTCTTGATCCATCTACCTGTTTTTTTTTTTTAATATATTGTGAAACAAAGCAATTATGACTTCGTAGATATCATGTCCTCCCTGGTTCACTTATAGTAGTTCATCACTTATAGTAGTTCAATATGAAATATGAAAACTCTTGGTAATTGCAACATAAAGTGCTTTCTTTTAATATTATATCTTTCTTCTCTTGCTGAGTTTGTTGATTGGGTTCTGTGTTGGTCAGAGAAGATATTTATTTATTAAAAACTTAAATATGGTACTTATAAGGAAACCAGAAGAATATGACAATAGTCATTCGCTTTAGTAGCATGCAACAAGAATATTCTGGGGTTTTAAGTTAGAATAGTCCCTCATATGGCCCATATTTGTGTTTCTAAGTGTTCTACTTAGATATAGAAAAATTGAATGTGCTGGACATAGGCCAGGGACACCCATGCATGTAGGCCAGGGATATCCATGCGTGTTTCTGAGCAATTTATTTGGTAGAGCTTCTTCTATGAAATTATACATTCAATTCTTTGTTTGGTAGCATCCTGAATTTCCTAAGCGAGAGTATCATTGCAGGTCTTTGGGGAGGTTGCCAAAGTGTTTGAAACTTTGACCAGGATAAATGAAACTTATGTAGACAAAAAGTACAGACTATATAAAAATATCTGGTAATTGATGTTCCTTTGCACATATTATTTTAGCAATGTGTGCGTTAAAATCCATATGACTTGTTCTCAGGTGTTAGTTCGTTTGAATTTATTTGGATAATTATTAGTTATCTCTATTAAACATTGAACAGAATCAAGCACAGATATATATTAGATGATCGTTTTGATGATCCTCCCCAATTATCTGAGTCTATTCTTGATGCTTCACCTAAAGGAAAACCAAAGGATAAGGTAAGGACCCTTTTAGCTGTTAAGTTTTTTAAATTTTTATTAGTTAACTTGCATATTGTTATAGTTGTTTGTTTCTGGTATTATTTATGTTCATTTAATTAGCAATATTTTCTTGTGTCTTTTCAACAGGCTTCTCATGCCAATAGTGGACTAGGTAACTCCCCAAATATACACCATTCATCAAATTCAAGTTTTCATCTTGACAATGAGCAAGGTAATTAGTCTATTTGTTGTATGACTTTTTTCAAATGCAATCTACTTTTTAGCTGATTGCTAAGTATAAGTATAAAGCATCAAAGTTCAAATATTAAAATGAAAGTGGTTAATTAAGTTTAAACTTTAGACTTCTTCTGAATCTAAGTCCATCTTTTAGGCAAATTGGGTGAATGCACCTTATATTTTATACTTATTATTTAATCAAGCTGTGAGAAGAAACAAAGATGTGATCCTTGTGAGAAGAAAAACTCTGTTTTGTGTTATCTTGCTGCTATTGATCTGCTTATTATTCTAGGATATAGGAAGCTGGATCTTATATGTTAAATTTAGCTTAGAACACCAGGATTATTTTGATATTGATAGAAAAATAAAAATTCACTTGTATAATATTACATTTTGATTAAAGTCTATGCCTTGTAGTTGATGCATTTAGTTTGTTTATGATTCATATTTGATCACTTCGATTTTTTGAGTTTGCTGCTGTTGGACCAACTTTGATTTAGTTGTTTCATTTGTTGAACTTTACATTTACTCGTTGTTATACTTCTATCTTGCAAAGATTAATACTCTTATACTATTTTTGACAGGAAATGAGTGATGAAGATGATGTTTCACTCTGAGCAGATGATGTTTCACCATTAGAACATATTGTATTGTACTATTTTTCTTAGTTACTATGTCTTGTGTGAAATACATTCTTAATTAATTGTAAGTACAATTTTCTTTCATCAATTAAATTCTACATTTTCTTTCATATCTTTTTTATTTATAGTTGTAGATTTTAATCTTAAGGTGAAATAAATATATTAAAAATATTTTTTTAAAAAATATAATAAAAAAAGACCTATACTAACAGCTTGACCGTCATTATAGATACATCGATAGATTAAGTTGTTGGTAAAATGTTTGAAAGTAGATTTTGGAAACAGGATATAGCAACGGAGGCTTCGTCAGTATATTCAATACCTATAGCTCAATTTCCGTTAGTATAGCTTAAAAAGATATTGCATCGGTAAAAATTTTCGTCAGTATAAGTCTATACCATCGAAGGATAACTTCACGGATTTTTTCCCGTTGCAATAGATACTTTAGTCGTTAGTATAGGCTGAAACGGGCTATACTGACGGAAATTTTGGTTTTACTAACGAAATTTTGTCCGTCAGAATATGGCAATTTTTTTGTAGTGATAAGCCACTAAAATCGTATGATTATTTTATATCGAGTTTTCGAAAAGAGTAAGTGTTTAGGGTATTGGATTGATTTATTGTTTTATAACTAACTATTGGTATCTAAGATAACATCGTACCTATGATATTAGCTTGTGTTGTACATTTATCTGATGTTATATAGAATAGATGCTAATTGTGTTAGAATCGATGTTATCCTATAGATTTGTGTTTTCTTTTTTCCATATCGATTCCATCCTATGGATTTATGTTTTCTTTTTTCTATAAAATAAAAGTAGTTAAATCGTTTATGAATATTTCAATTATAGTTTATAATATGTAAATAAGTTTTTCTTAGTTAAGTTTAACAGTGTTTGTTTTTTTCTTTTTATTTCGATGATATTTCTTAGTGCGAGTTCAAAAGATGTGGAGTTCACCGATGATATTCTAATTGAATAAATATTTAAATTGATTTTACGAGAATGTCAATCGAGTATGTAATAGTAGCTTGTAATTTTGTTCTTAAAATCGATCTGGACTTGCAATAACTCGAGTTTCCCATATTTGATCATATTTGTAATCAAGTTTGAATATGCTTAAAATCGAATTTGAGAGTTTGTAATTGAGTTTGAATATGCTTAAAATCGATTTTGAGAGTTTATAATTGAGTTTGAAACTGTTTTGGATATAATCAGATATCGATTGATCTTTTAATCGTTTTGCTCATAACCTTATTCAAGTATATAATTTGTTAAACCTAGCCATCCAATAACTACATTCATTTGGCCATAAAATTTGAAAATTGTTTTGAAACTTTGTGTGACTTCTATCAAGTTGAAAATGAACAATTATCTTAAGTAAGTCATTATGTTCATGATTAATGACATACATTCATTGAGGCATAACATATATACAATGACGGATGATAGTAATGCTTTGGCCCCCCAAATTTTAAAATTCCTGTTATTTTTTATATGTACTTACTATATATTTTTGTGTGTGTACACACATACACACATATGTACACATTAAAAATCTTACATTGCCCCCGCCTCCCCTAAAAATAACTTATTTCAAATTGACCCCTCTAATACCTTATACCAAAATCCACCACTGCATATATATTTTTCAACCCTATAGTGATTATCTTAGGTGATGATCGTTGCTATTTACTTTTTCATCGAACATCAGTTTTGCATACAGAGGGGTTACAATTCTCCAACCATTAGGCGTGTGAGATTGTATATAAGTAGTATTTTCCTATGAAGAAGGTTATTTAAAATAAGTATAGTGTTTTTATTCAGATAAGAGAAAATTTGTTGCTATCATCATATGTTTTAGTTTTTATTTTAAAATCGTTACTTTTAATTTGCCAAAGGTATGGTTTCTTGCGGTCTAACATAACGTGGCATGCAATCGATGGTGGTGGTGCTTTTTAAACCGAGATACCCATCATAGACCACTTGGGGTAATTCAATAGTATATTGAGGGTATTATATGCGATACACTTTATGTTTCAATAGAAGCTGCTACAAGGGAAGCTCTGCACGTAATGTAGTTCGATTTGAGATTTGAAGTCGAAGACTTCAACTACGAGGAGAAGAATTGACGGTGAGATAGGTACTTAAATCTAAAGAGTAAATTGATTGCATTGAAGGAGTCCATTAGATCGTTATAGTGGATAATTGGATATTAATTTATTGTAATTGACAAGATTTTCATATTAGTTTATAGTTTCTATTATTTATTTATTTATTGTGTGTTAGCTATTTGGGGATATATAATGTAAACAACATTGCAACCCTTTATAATGGGAAATACTGGTACAATCGAATTTGAGAGGAATGTTAAAATTGAATAAATGTTTAAATCAATTTCACGGATATGCAAATCGAGTATGTAATGGTAGCTTGCAGTTATATTTTTAAAATCAACTCTGAACTTGCAATAAATCGAGTTTTCCTTATTTAATCATGTTTGTAATCGAGTTTGAATTTGTTTAAAATCGATTTTTAAGTGATTGTAATCGAGTTTGAATATGTTTTGGTGCAAACCATTAATATAATTTAGTATTCAATATTTATATTAGGAAGTAAATATTTAATAGATAGTTGAAATTGATATGGTGGTTAGGATATTTAGTTTTATTGTAAGTGGTGGAGGGTTCGAACCTTCTCAGTTGCAATTAATTTTTTTGTTGCAATTAATTTATTGACTAACGTTATACTCAAATCTGGCATTTTTGTTGCAATTAATTTATTGATTAACATTATACTTAAATCTGGCATAGTTATGAGTGTGATGATGAAATTAAGGAAGATGATATGACAAAAAAAAAAGAAACTAAGAATTGAGCAAAAAAATAGAGATTGGAAGAGAACTGAATTTACTCCAAATTTTTTATTGAATCCGCTAGTGTTCTAGTTTTACTTTTAATGTTTTGAATCCGTTAGTGTTTTGGTTTTCTTTTAACGTTGATTTTTTTTTAACTTTGATTGATTTCTGGTTTTCTTTCTTCCAGTATTTGTTTTTTAGTTGAAGTCTTTCACTAATGTTTTTTGTTTTGTGATGGAGTCTTAGGGGTTGTTTGATTAACCATTGAAAAATTTCAAACCATTGAAAATGAAAATTTTCAATGCTTTCATTTTTTCATTGTGTTTGATAATAAAAGTTAAAGAACCACTTAATTGGAAATTTTCAATAAAAAAACATTGAAAATAATAAGTAGCTCTTAGGTTACTTATTTCATTCAATAATTCCATTTAAGGAAAAAATCACACATTAATTACATTTAATGTTGTATTCTTTCCTTTTAACCACTATTCTTTCCTTTTTATTAATTATCAATGTATTTATTTTTCATAAACTTTCATTTCTCTTATAATAGTTCAAAAATAAATTTGTTCAAACATAATAACTTATCAAACAACTTTTACATAATAAATTCAGTACTTAAATTTTTCAGAAGAAATTTTCAGCACTTAATTTTCAGTGCTTAATTACTTCAGTTTTATCAAACAGCACCTTATTCTCCATTGGATTATTTTGTGTTCTTTCTCAATAAATTATTTGTTTTATGGGCCTTTGAAAAAAAAAGAATTGAATGAGAAATAAAACAATTTAAAAAGTTTTTTTTGTTTCACCAAAAAAAAAGATGAAAACTTGCTCTTGCAACTTATTTAACTGGTTGCAAGTTTTACCCTAAATCTTAAATAAAATAATATTTAAATCTAATGGTTAATAAAACAGCCGTCACATCTGATGACTAGAATTAAAGGGGTTGATTGGGGACTGATTAAAAGGGACTGACTAAAGGTTTCACCTTAAAAAAAATGATTAAATGTTTAATGATATTAAAAGTCATGTGACAATATCTGATTGGACACTTATATAAAACGCATCTAAGTTCTATCCTTATCTGATATTCTTGACACTATGGGCTACGAGGACTTTTCTGGATAGGATGCAAGCGCTAGCAGTACTGCGCTACCAATGATTTCAACGTTGTGCTCAAGTGCTGACAATTTTTTTTTTTCAACTAAATTATTTGTGTCGGCTAAAGCCAATGTTAAACACCATCAAATGCCATCATCCAAGAATCCAAAGCCAAAATGGATATTGGCTTCGTCCTCCCTTACCTGAACAGTAACATTGCAGGAGTCTTTGCTATACTCCTCTTCTGTTTCCTGCTAATTAGGTGGTCTAGAAAATCTTTGAAGGGCCAAAAACCACCAGGAGCTGCCGGTGGATGGCCCTTAATCGGTCATCTCCATGTATTGGCAGGATCCCAGCTTCCATACCTGGCACTTGGAGCCTTGGCTGACAAGTGTGGACCGATATTCAGTATCCGAATTGGCTTGCACCCAGCTGTTGTGGTCAGTAGTTCAGAGTTGGCAAAGGAAATATTTACCACCTATGATGTAGCTGTGTCCTCACGCCCCAAACTAACAGTAGGCAATTTACTTGGCTACAACTATGCCAACTTTGGTTTCTGCCCTTATGGTGCATACTGGCGTGAAATGCGCAAAATAACAGCCTCGGAGCTTATGTCAAACCGCAGGCTTGAGCTATTGAAACATGTTAGAGCCTCTGAAGTAGAAAGCTCAATAAAAGGGTTGTACAAGCTCTGGACCAAGACAAAAGGTGATTCAAGCCATGCTTTGGTTGAGATGAAGCAATGGTTTGGGAACTTAAATCTCAACGTGATTCTTAGAATGATTGCAAGGAAGAGCTTTTTCGGTGCTGATGTGGCCAACGATGAGATAGAGGTGAGGCGGTGCAGGAAGGCAATGAGGGCATTCTTTCATTTGGGTGGATTGTTTGTGGTAAGGGATGCAATTCCTTTTCTTGGGTGGCTTGATTTGGGTGGTCATGAAAAGGCCATGAAGAGAACTGCAAAGGACTTAGATAGTATCATGGAGGAATGGTTAAAGGAGCATCAGAGGAAGAAAGAATCCGTCGGCAAGGCCAAGGGAGAGCAAGACTTTATTGACGTGCTGCTCTCTGTCCTTGAGCGTATGGATCTTGAAGGATATGATGTTAATACTGTTACAAAAGCAACAGCCCTGGTAAGAATTCTTCTAACCATCATAATTTTTGTTTTGCTCGTGGTTATTTGATCCAAAGCATATATAATCATATTATCCAGCATAATTTAGGCCTTCTGAAAACCTGAGTTCCCAAGGAAACAAGGAGCTAAAAACATCACCCTGTTAGGCCCTAACCTTTTTAAACTAAAATTATAAGAATTAAATTCTTTATGTGATTTAAGTTGTTATTATATGAATGGCAAATGACAGTAACTCTCTGGTATCTCTGCAGACTCTGCTTGTAGGAGGCACCGATACCACAACAGTGACCATAACTTGGACACTTGCACTATTGCTCAACAACCGCCATGCTTTAGAAAAGGCTCAGGAGGAACTGGACATCCAGATTGGCAAGGGAAGACTAGTAAATGAATCAGATATTGATCAGTTAGTCTACCTGCAAGCCATTGTTAAAGAATCACAACGTTTATATCCGGCTGGACCACTAGGAGGCGCAAGAGAATTCGCTGAAGACTGCACACTAGGTGGCTACTTTGTGCCGAAAGGCACCCGACTGATATTAAACATTTGGAAAATCCAAACAGATCCGCAATTGTGGTCGGATCCATTAGATTTCAAGCCTGAGAGATTTATCGACAGCCACCAGGATGTTGATGTTACAGGGAAACATTTTGAGCTGATACCTTTTGGTGCTGGTAGAAGATTGTGCCCAGGGATTACCTTTGCCCTGCAAATGACACATTTGGTTCTGGCCAGCTTTCTCCATGCGTTTGACATCGGGACTCCATCAAATGTACCTGTTGACATGACCGGGAGTCCAGGACTAACAAACATCAAAGCCACCCCACTTGAAATTCTTGTCAAACCGCGCCTGTCTTCTAGCGTTTATCAGTAATCAAACTTGGAAGCGTAATCCAAAGCTTAAGTCGAATCGAAAGTAGAGATGGCAAAATCGACGGATGGCATGAAGCCCAATATGACTAAGTCTAATATGTGTGTGCTAACACCACCTACATTAACTTTTTAATGGGTTGTACTAGCGCAGGGCAATAGTCATGGATAGATTAAGTAGCCTTTTGGTGACACGAGGTTTAGCACGGTATGATTCACCAAAATAGCATAGTATGATATGACTTATATATCTATTTGAGTCGAGTTATATATTTAATGTAAATTTAAAATTATATAAATAGATCAATTATATGATTATCTTTTTTTTTATAAATGAACAAAATTAAAATATAATGGTAAAATTAAACAAAATAGTACAAATTATTAAATTCAAGTTTAATTTTTATCAAATTATATTATAAAATTATTATTTTGGTTAAATTTTTTTATTCTTATTCCAATTTAGTAATTAATATTAAAAATTTATAAGGAAATAAAATAAAAAAGACAAACAAAACTAATTTTTTAATAAAAATCATTTGTTCATGTATTTACTCGATTCAGTTCATTATTAATCCATGTGCTGACACGATATAATTCATATAAGTCATGAGTTAGGTTGTGCTAAGTTTAATCTTTAAAATAAATGAATTGACACAACACGACTCATATTTTTTAGTGTATTTATATGAGTCATTCTTTTTAGGGCCGTGCCAGCCCCGTCCGCCCATATTGCCATCACTAGTTAAAAGGTCTAAATTTTTTAAAATAAGATAAGTCCAGGTGCTGATCCTTGACAACAACAAATTGAAGACCTGGTGATGACTGAAATCTGCAAGCGTACAGAGTCAATGTAGTAAACAAAACCTTGGAGAATTCGAAGAGTCAATCCCACAAAGAACCGAATAATTGCTTGAGATTTAATTCTAGTGAGTCCTTAAAATGATTGAGTGATTGAATTAAAATTAAATCTAGCTAATTAAATTATACAAGAAAAATTCAATTAATGAGATCGTTAAGGCTTAGGCTTCTCCCTAGGTTTCTAATTAACTAGCATGAAAAGATTGTTTTGGGTTAAAATATCAATAACTAACTTAATTAGAGATTCTCTCAAATTCACCTAATCTTTCCTAGTCAATTGAGGATTATCATCTCTCAGTGCATAGCCTAATTAACTAAGAACGTTGAAATTCTCGGATTAATGGCTATCACAATCAACCAAGTTATCTCTAACTTAATTTAAATTGCATTTAATTTCTTAGTGCACAGGCTAAGATCCCCTCTCAGTTCTCCTAGCCCCTAACACAGACTATATGGTGATCAGGCATATAATCAACAATAAAAGAAAGAAATTATGTTTAACCCAATAATATGATGAACAATCAAATCATACTAAATTAATCAAATCCCTAAAAGGATCCACCTAAACCCCAACTAAGGGTTTAGTTGTTCATGATAAAATAAGACATTATAAAGAAAATAAAATTAATACAAGAAAAAGTATAAAGAGAAGAAATTGTGAGAAAAGAATGCAGAAGATCTCTCCTAGTGTTCCTTGTCAAATTACTCTTCTCTGTTTCTTGCCCCTCTCCTTTCCAAGAGATCCCTTAAACCTCCTAAAATATAGTATTTATACTTAGTGTTAAAATTACATCACTTTGAAAGCCAAAAATAGAATAAAAATCTTCTTTTCATCGCATTTGAAGAGTTGTCGACTGTGCCAGGTGCACTGGTGTTCATGGCCCGAAATTTCTCTGCTTTCTTTTGCCATTTATGGCACTTGTGAATACGACCCAGGCGCACCAATGTGCATGGCCAGGAGTTTCCCTGCTTTCTCCCTTGTTGTTGCTTCTTTCTTTAAACTAGGGAGGTTAGGGGCCAAGCGCACCAGTGCGCATGGCCCGGAATTGGTCTGGAGCATGTCTTCATAATTCACTTGTTAACACTTCAAATCACCTCCTTCACTCCTTCCAAGTTTCGGTTTTGCTTCCACAACTATCAAATTATGCAATTTCACCTACAAAACAAACAATAACCAAAGTAATTGAGGTTGGCTACCTTGTTGCAGGCGTTTGAAATCTCCACTCCATCAAATTCAACGGTGGATATGACTGAAGAATCTGGACTCACAAACATGAAAGCCACCCCACTTGAGGTTCTTGTTAAACCTCGCCTTCCTTCTCAAATTTATGAATAATAATCAGTAATTGAGAAAATTTTTAATACTATGAATTAATTGTAATTGTTTGATTAATTAAATTAATAAAATCAATGGTAGAAACAATTTTAAGACCTATATATACTATTTTTCTATGTTAAATATGGTTATTTATCTTACAATATTTTATTCCATTTTCGGCCGAAAATAATTGATTTTGGGCCTTTGGTATTTTTGTTATTTGGGCCTCATGTTTGTTTCTTCTTGTAGAAATGTTTCCGGGCTTTGGTTTGTTTAATAAGTAGTCTTGATTGATTACAAATACAAAGGTGAACTGATTTGCTAATTTGTCCACCCTTGTTGGGCTGGAAGCTGACATTGTGGCACTGGGACGTTTTCATTTCTTTTCTTGTTTGTGTGTGATACCGTCTAAGAACTCGACCAAAGGAGATCCCAAAACAGTCTTTGAAGGTTTTTTTTTTTTTTCTTTTTGGAAATTAAAATTAATCTTTATATTAATTAATGAAACAAAACTAAGTTGCCATAGTGACAGCTTGGTGGGATCATCGGGCGTGAGTATTTTTTCTGTTTGCATTTTCATTCACAGTCCAGTCTAAAATCACTTTGGTCATGGGAATAAATAAAATAATAAATCCATTATTCTAAATTCCAACTTCCCATTGAAAAATGGCTTAATAGCCAAATTGTCCATAACCTTTCAAAAATAAACCAAACATTTTTTTTTACCTTAGTAGATCCTTAACCTTTTATTTTAAACTAATTCAACCCAATTTAGATGGAAAAGTATCATGCGCCTGACTAACGTCTCTATTAAATATACTAATGTTGGCATTGTTAGATTCCACATGGATTTGTGGAACTCACCAAGTAAAAAATAAAATTTTGTAAAAGCATTAATAATTAAAATTAAAGAAATAAAATAAATAAATCATTTACAAATTTTAAACTAATCAAATTTCCTACAAAAACACTAATAATTCTAAAACATTTTCATTAAAATTCAATTTCAACATTCTCAATGAAAATCTGAACGCCTCCTGACTAATTTCCAAACCAATTACCTAACATCCGACAAAGAGCAATGCGACTGCAAGCAATTTGGAACTAGAAGAAAGTCCGTTGATCATTTGTGAGTACCGTTGATAAAAGAATCACAGACGAAGTCCATCCTTTGTTAAAATTTATTTGAGAATTAGATGGGACTGAAAAATATTTGCGATCCAAGTAAGGGTCTTAAGCCAGTGATTATAATGTTGGCGGTTCAAGGTCTGCTTGCGGGAGCAAATGTCTTCATTCAATCAACTGGCTGTAAGTGATGGTATGAGCATAAGGGTATTCATTTCTGACAAATTTAGCTTTGCCACTGCTGTTCTACTTCCCTTTGCTCTGATATTAGAGAGGTAACTCGATCATCTTTCTTTTAATTCACTCTCTTTCAAAAATATGTGTTTTTACTGTTTTAGTTTCTGATTTTAGACACCAACACGCTGCACAAGTTATTCAGAATGGTTAACTTTTGTCCTTCATCCTTATGGATTGAATTTCATGGTGGAATTCAATTCTGTGTATATATTTACAAGAAGAGTAGAACAGAACTAACATGGAAGATAGCATTTCAAGGGTTTTTATCAGGGCTGTTTGGGTAAGATTTACAAAATTTACTCTTTCAATGAATTCATCAAACTGGTTTGGTCTTTTCAGCAGGAGGTAAAAAGGAGGTAGTATAAATTAGCTATATATTTTAGATGGTGGAAGGTTTTAAATGATCTATTGATCATGATCAAGAACATGTGATTAAGAAAATTGTCTACATACAAAACTTTTAATCCCGTTGCAGGGGAGCTTTGTGCCAGAATTTATTCATTGAAAGCTTAGCCTTAACATCTTTAACATCTGCTACAGCCATTGCTAACCTTTTTCCTGCTGTTACATTTACCTTGGCCGTTACCTTAAGGTAGTACTTGCAGCAATAGATATTTTATGTTAAATTTCATCCTCTAAAATCTAAAGGGACTCTAAGGCTTTGCTTGGTAGGAGAGATGGAAAATTGAAAAAAAAGAAAATGTAAAGGGAAGAAAAGTGGAAAGATGGAAAACAAAATTATTTTTCCCTTAGCATGCTTGGTAGGAGAGATGAAAAAGTGGATGGAAAAATCAATTTTCTTTCCTCTCATTAGTTGGTAGAGGAGAAAAATAGAAAGAAAGAAAATAAATTTAACACACTTTTACCATCATACCCTTCCTCATATAATAGTAAATTTTAGTTGACATTTATTAAATTATTGTAATTTTTTATTTATGAAATAAAGATGACAAATTTAGAAGGAAAACTATGCTATTAATATTTGATGGATTTATTTGAAAAAAAATGCATTACCACTAATTATATTAATATGATGATTTTTTTTGCACAAGTAAATATGATGGATATTAAAAAATCTGAAAAAAATAAAAGCTTATTAATATGTTAATATTTTTTTATAACTATTATATATGCTAATATTCCGTGACTTTTATCTTTCAAGATGTATTTTTAAAAAAATTAAAAATATATTATTTCTTCCTCAAATTTGAAAATAAAAATGGATAGTTCTAGTGACTTCAAAATTTAAGACAGTTACTAGAGAAGAAAAGAGAATTGGTACTTTCTTCGCAAAAAAAAAAAGAATTGATCATTTCTAATATATACATATATATATAATATACAGTTGTATAATTATAACATTAACAATTATAAATAAATATATAAAAATTTTTGCAAGGTGTAACGAATAACTTTGGCAATAGAACAAAAAAAAAAGAAAAAGCAACGAGAAGTTAATAGTAGTTGGAAGAAACAAATAAAATACTGAATATAAAATCAGTAACCATGCATATGCACTTTTGAGTAAAAAGGGTAAATATGTAAAATAACCTGATCAAGATAGATCATCATTTTTTTCTGTTGTGTCATCCGTCCAACTTTGGACAGAAAATGGTTTGTGAAGGAGGAGAGAAAACATCCATCTTCTCTCTTTTCTTTCTTTTGTATTCTCTTTTCTACCAAGCACTCTTGAAATACTTTTCTCTTCACTTTTCTTTCCTTCATTTTCCATCTTTCTAGTTTTCAGTCCTACCAAGCACACCCTAAAAGTTTGAAATTGTATCAGTCAGTTCGTGGTCTAGAGATTTGATCCTTGTACCATCTCCATTCTGTACTTTTGGTTCTCAGAATGGAAAGGTTAGCAATCAGAACATTGGCAGGGAAGGCCAAGCTGGTGGGCTCTGTGGTGACTGGTGAGCCTAGGTGGAGCAATGATCCTTACTTTCTATAAAGGGAAAGAGATTGGCCTTTGGTCAACACGTAATATAAATCTGCCTAAACCAGAAGCAGATCATCATATAACAAAGACTTATGCTTTGGTTGGTAACCAAGTCTTAGGTTCGTTTCTGGGCATAGCATTCTGCTTATGAATGTCAATTTGGAACATAATTCATGTAAGTTTCCAATTTGAAACATCCTGCTTATTCATCCTTCTCGTTTTCCAACGGACGACCATCAATTCATATTATTGTTTTCTACAGGCAAAGTTGACTGAAAATTATCGTCACAAATATTCATGTACCGCTTTGATGTCTATCACAGCAACAATTCTGTCCATAATTTATACCATAATTATGGAGAGAAATTGGTCTGAATGGAGGCTTGGTTGGAACATTAGGCTTCTGTGCATTTTTTACACAGTAAAAATTAAGCAATTTCCTTGAACATAAGAATATTTGCTCTGAATTTCTGATAAAAGTAACTGATCATAATTAAGATTTTCTTTGGCTAAACTCTTATTGCAAGGGAGCAATCTGTATAGGATTAATGGTTGCTGTTCTTAGCTGGTGCATGCGGTTAAAGGGAATATTTTTCATGTCCAGCTTATCGCCTTGTGCGCTTATATACGCCTCTATCGTCGGGTATCTGTTCTTAAACCGGAGGTTACACGTAGGAAGCTGATGATTTCATTATAAACTTAGTTTCATTTTTCTTCATTTACAAGGTACTAATATGTTTCATGGTAATAGCATTCTAGGGTCAGCGATCATTATCATAGGATTATACGCTGTATTGTGGGGAAAAGCTGAAGACTCCAGGAACTCAACGCAAGGGGATGAGCCTGAGGCTGTGGAAAACAGGCAGAGTGATTGCCACTCCATTGTAGTTGCTAGGATAACAGTTGCCCGCTGTGCTTTTCCTTAGTTGGGCTCAGAGTCCATTAATCTCTGGTTTCTATCGAGTTTTCAAGTTGGATCAGCCTAGTTTGATGCATGATGAGTACTCCTCTTGCTTTCGACCAAGATAGTACGTGTGAGTTGTGACCACTTCATTTAACGTCCGATTGTTTTGAGTTTTAGTATTTTCTGATTATAGTCACGGTAAAAAAAGTTAAAGAACTTTGATGATAAATAAAGAATATAAAATCAAAGGATATGGAAAAATTAGAGAAAATCACAGTTGACAATAGCCAAATAATTAGTACCATATTTCGACAAAATTAAGTAATTATTCTTATGTCAAATGGTACAAAGAACCAACTAATTAACTTTGCTTTCTTGAATGTATTTCTAAGGTTGAAATTTTGCTTCACCGCCGGCCGCAACCTTACCGCTCTCCGCAACCTTGCCGATCTGCCGAACATGTAACATTAAAATATTAGAAAAAGGCTCCCCCATTAGGAAACATTTAAGTCCTGCCACCCCCACCCCCTTACACTGTGTTTGGTAGGAAGAAAATAAGGAGGAAAGAAAGAGTATGAAAAGAAAGTGAGTGAGAAAATACAACTTTCTTTTGTTTGGTAGGATAGAAATACACCTAAGGAAAGAAATAGGAAGGAAATGAGAGAGTCAATTTCTTTAGAAATCATTTCCTTCCAAATTGAGAGGAAATAGAAGGGAAAGAAAGTGGTTGTTGAGTCTAACAAATAGAATTGACTATTACACCCTTAAAATTTATTTCTAATTACAAAATTTATAATTACAAATAAAAGATATTGAAAGTGAATTTTTAGTTAAAGAATAAACAATGGTAAAATGATCATATTAATTAAAACAAATTTTCTTTCTTTCCTATTTCTTAGTTATACCAAACAAAGAAAATATAAATTTTTTTCTTTCCTTCTTATTTCTTTCCTTACTACCAAACATGATGAAGGAAATATAGATTTATTTCCTTTCCTTACCTATTTCCTTTCCTCACCTATTTCTTTTCCTTACTATTTCCTTTCCTCCTACCAAACATAGGCTTAATGCCAGAATTTTTATTGATCAAAATGTTTCATTTTTTCTTATCACACATTTTTGTTTTTATGATTTTATTAATACCATCAACCATAACTTTCAAAAAATATTATTATAATAGAAAATGCAAAATGGCCGTACGTACTTAACTTTCAATACCATGTCAAAATGGATATATTATTACCGGATTAAGTCAATTGAAAAACTATTAACATGTTTTAGGTAAATTCTTTAAAAAGAGCATGTAGTATATAGAAGTATAAAAATAGGGTAATTTGTGAATTTAATCGTATGCTTAATCTTTTGTGAATAATATAATGGTCGTTGGATAATATTGGGGTTTGAGATCAACGGTGGTATAATTTCTTATTTATTAGAAATGACATTTAAATAATCAGATTCTATTTGTTTTCCCTTTAATTTCACAATTGTTAAAGTGTCTAAAACTTCAAGGTAATTCACCCGACACATGGAGATTGTTCAGGGTGTACTCATTTGTGACCTGGACTCACTAGCCAATATAGTCATTCAACCTGGCCAAATGAAGTGGGTGGAATAGAATTAGATTAAGGTCTTAATTTAGAGTTATGACCCCTTTTACAATAAAGAAAAAATAATTCAAAAAGTGTTAATTGAATATTGCACCATCATTATCTTTTTTTTATTGTATGCTCCACCATTTACAAAATTAATGTTATATTATTTAGTAATTTCAAATTTTAATTAACATCATTAGTAAAAAAGAATTTTCTTTTAGCAAAAGTAAAAATGAATTTTGTTATTATTGTATTACCACAATTTGTGGACCTAACCCAGCTTATGTTTTCCGAAAAATTAAATTTACGATTGGGAAAAAAAAAAGGTCCGATACTTTACTGAAAACAGAAAACTAATATGAACAGTTTTAAAATTTACATTTCAATGGTAAATTTCCTTTTTTCTTTTAAAGGAAAAAGACACTTTAAAAGCCAGAAGACATAGATGATGAAAAACACAAAGAAAGCTTAACCTCATCATGAAATTCAGAGAGAGGTACAAAAAAAAAAGGAAATTATAGAAACAGAGAATGTAGCAGCAGCAAGTAATGATTTCTCATCAAAATATACTACCATATAATTAGTATTGATTACTTAATTAATTGGGACAGTTAGAAAATGATATACGAATTAAAAAAAATTTATATAAAAAAAAGGGATAAGATTCTGAAACTTAAGAAGTTAAAAGGAACTTTTGAGAAAAACACAATTTTAAAAAACAGAAAATCTTAAAAACTGCAGGAACAGGCACCTCGGTAAGAGACAAAGAAATCCATAAAACCTTTTCTTTAGAAAAAAAAGCCAATGAAAACTTCCAAAAATAAAAGCCAAAAGCAAGGAAAAGATTGAAATTTTATAGTTATTTTGTGACCAAGACTTAGACAAGCTGGGATACTAACAGGAGCATACAATAAAAATAAGTAGATGGTGCAATATTCACAAACACCTCTTGAATTACTTTTTCTTCATGCAACAGAAGAAATGGCTCTAAATTGCAACCTTTCACCTAAACCATTCCATCCTTCTCATGTGATCCAAGCCAAAGGACATATATCAACCATAGGCAGAGTCAGAAGTTCACAAATTCATAAACACCATTCACAATCTACACATGTAGAATAAATTTCTTAAAAGTTAGACCCTTGACAATGATGAAATTAAAAGTTTAACAAACAAAACCACCATTATCTCAATATCATCTCAAATAAAGAAGAAATCAGCTCACCTTCGACCTTAGACTGCTAAATTATCCAAAAACCATTACCATTCACAGAGAACAAGCAAAGATAAATTCAAAATTACCACACGTTTATAGTTCCATTCTATATGATCTTTTCGCAGAATTTACTAAAATTTGTTAATAGTTTGCTTCGACTGAAACCAAGTATTAACCAGTCCATTTTGATACAATATTGAATCAAGTAGTTAAGCCATTCCACACTCCTACTAGAATAATATTTTGAGAAAGTAGATAGCAGATAGTATTAACAAAATCAGAAAACGAAAACATGGAATGAAAAAAATGAGACATGATCAAGTGAAATTTCGACAATTGCTAGGTGTTTTAACCCTGGAAAAAGTGAGTTTTTTTTTTTTAATTATATTTGAAAACGTAATATAACCAAATAGAAAATAATTAAAGATGTATTCATTAAATAATTTTAATCTATGAATCACAAATTAACACTAATATCAAATTAGTCTACATACTAAAAAATTTAACTCACAACCACAATGAATAAAGATCAAATAGTCTATCTAGTTGTTTTTCCCAGAAATGGCTATATTGTATCAAGAAAAAGCCAATCTGAAAATAAAACCCGATCTTAGTTGGTTTTATCACCAGGATAACCTGATATCGTATACAAAAGAATTACTATAACGGCATTAAATAATAACCTCAGTATAACAACAAGCCCAACAAGAAAAGCATAAGAAGCTATAAAGGAAGGATGTAAGTGCTCTTTTATGAATTGAATGGAAGTAAAAAACATTGGTCTTTTACAAAGGTTTCAAATGACATAATATAAAAGTTATTTAGACGTCAATGGCATTTTTCATGGGCTAGAAGTGTAAATTTCATTGTTTGGCAACAGAGTGGCAACAAAATTCAGTTTAATTATATAATCTTGGCATGCCATCACAGTAACACAACCATGAGAAATAATTTACAAAGCCAACAAAATAAATGTATAGTTAGGATATCAGAATTATCAGGAATAAATAACCATAGTAATTTTCTATTTTCAGCATACTTTTCCATGAAAAGGCATCCATTTCCAAGAAGCCAACACATAACCGTTGTTGCATACTTCCCCACATGACAAAAACAAGTGTGGGGCTTTGAAAGTTTTTCAATTAAGGAAACATGAAACAGAGAGTACAAGATGAAGGCAGACTCCAGATTCATACATAAAAATCTACATTCATACACACAACCAGAAGGTATATTGGCATTTGATGAGGTTATAGCAATATCACAGTGTCTTCCTGCACCACTAAGTTTTGATGCTAAGAGAGGTGGAAACATGCAGCTATACTTCAAGCATGATACAAGAATGCTAGTGTTACTTTTAATCTCACCCAACATACCAGTACATTGATGCTAATCAGGATGCTAATAGGTACATTTTATGGTGCTTTTTAGTCCTGAAACTGATTATGAACTCTTTTAAAGGTTAACTCTCATATTTTTGAACAACAAAGATATCATTGGTCCACATTATGCATACAAGATTCATCAAATTAAATGTATATGTTATAACCAACCATATGGAAATTAGATTGGGGCATCGGATTTTAATTAATATACACAATTATATGCTTGATAAAGCTCACTAAATTGAGGCAGAGGTAACCTGCTAGGAAGATTTTGGCTTCCTTTCAATAAATCAAAGGGTAATATTTCAAGAACTCTCATCGGTACAGGTTCCCCTGTATGCCTGTATCAAATACTGCAATCAGTAACTAAAAATTGAAAGAAAAACAAAAAAGAGCTGCTTTGCTTTTGGTTCAATAAGTTAATCGCAGAAAAGCGTTAAAGCATTATTAATTGAGGGCAGCTTTCACAGAAATTGTAGACATTAAACCTATTGACAATGATTTACTGGGGATTTATCCTCTTGTTCAGACTAATAGTGGAAACTTCAACTTTCAAGTCACTGTCAAATTGTCTTCTACATATGAACCTAAACTAAATTATTTGTGTCTGCTATTCAGCTGTTAAAACAGAGTGATTAAGTATAAGAAATGAAGACATAAAGTAGCCATCGCACCTTGGATCCAATACCTTATTCAGATGTCAGTAATATTCACCATCATACAAAATGCACAGTAAAGACATTATTTTCCACAGGTTGCTTATCACCAATCAATGAAAGTTAATTATCATCCAAACATCAGGTATAAGAAACAAGATGATTTTGAATAAAAAAGCGGACTACAAAATAGTACAAATTTAACGACTAGTAAGTAAATTAATTACAAAACCTATGCCATGCCTAAAATCAGATAATCAATCGATGAGAGACAGAGAGTCCGCTATGGGCATCACCGCTGCCATTGGAATTCAACGAAACCAAACACCGTTATTGCTCAAGCCTAGGGGTTAGGGGTTTCTTAAATCTAAAGTGAGAAAAGAGAAATTCATATCTCAGTTGAAATCCCAACATCAATTAGTAGCTCTCTATATCGTTATTTCTTTTCAATTTTACATCCACAAGTTTTCGATCCAAACCGAGCATTGGAAGGAAAAAAAAAGCAAGAAAATTATTCAAAATAAAAAGAAAGAGTCAAATGCAAACCTAGGTGGAGAAACAACGGGTGAAATCAAGATGTAAAGCTTCCAAGTACCGGAGGATCTCGCCTGCGAAGCTTCGATGACGACAGAGTGTAGTCACCAACGTTTAAATCTAATCGGTGGCGAAGATGAAATCCTATGCGAAACAGCGGTGAGAGGGAAACAATTGGATTAGGCGAGGGAGGAAAGAGGAATTTTCTCTGCTTTGATTTTTCGATTTCCAGTCATTCAGAAAAAGAATTAACATAAGAAAAATGATCATTATTACTTACAACATTATGGAAAAATGACCGTTATGAAATGTTGAGAGGAAAGTGTGGGAGACGTCGTCGTTTTGATGAGGGAGAGAGTTGGGTCTAATTGTCTTGGGCCTAGACTATGCTTGAGCTTGACCAGTCCAATTTTCTTTGAAATTATTTATATTACAAACTCCAACTAATCATATCTCTAACACAATACTCTTTGGTCCTTAATCAGCATTAATATGGAAAAACTAAAGCATGATTATTAAGGCAAAGTTGTGATTTTCAATGTTTAATTTCTTAGTCTCTGGCTCTGTGCCATGCCTCAGAAAGTTCTTTCCCACTCTTATTCAGATTGGAAAGATTGGGAATCAGAACCAAGGCAGGACGGGCCAAGTTGGTGGGCACTTTCTTGAGCATAGGTGGAGCATTAAGGGTTCTAACATTTTACAAAGGACAAGAGATTAAGCTTGGGTCAACCAACATAAACCTTGCTAAACATGGTGGAGCTCATGCAACATCAAAATCTTTTAGGAATTAAATTTTAGGCTTGTTGAGGATTTTTTAGTCGGGGTGGAAGGAACATGAGCATCTCAGCCCAAGGACTCAAGAGTCAAAAAATGAAGACCCTTGGTAGTTCCTTGACCCAGCCCAAATCTTCAAAGAAGGACCTGCTCCTGTGAGAAAGAAAGAATGGCACTGGTTTTAAGCCAGTGGAGCCCCCTCTCATGCGATAATCAATGGTGTATCAAGAGATGCTTCGATGATAATGTCAAGGAAATAAAGAGAAAAATCTGGAGATATAGGGAGAAAAGAGTAAGTAATGGAGAGGAGATAGTGATAGTAAAAAGGTATCCAGATATGACTACCTGTCATAGAAGGGTGTACTAATGTCAGAATATTCGAAGGACCATGTACTTGTGTCCCCGTTGTCGTCTAGCACTGACTTTGAAGGGGCCTAGTTATAAGTGCTATAAGGTCCGCGCACATCCTGGGTAGTCTGTACACGTCCTAGGTAGTCTATATCGGTGAGGTAATCTGTGCACATCCTAAGGAATCTGAAAGGTCCACTCTTATGGGCTCGCCATGTAGATCTGCTTCGTTGAGCCTCTGGAGGTTTACTTCTTTGGACCTGGTCAGTTGTGCCCAACAAGTTTTAAATTCAAAAGTAAATGCATACCTTGAAAATGCTACTTAGACCTTAGCTAGCCTCCAGCTCTCCTACATGATTGAAAGACCAGTTAAAGTTGCCAAAAAAATCGGTAAAGAAAAAGAACAGCTAAGCTAAAAACACTAGTAGACAAGCCTAATATTCAAGATATTACTCCAAGTTTTCTACAAAAAAAAAAAGGGATATTACTCCAAGTTTGTTACCCAAATTATGTAGTTGAGTAGTTCACATTCAGGACCATCCATAGATTTGTATCGAAATCAACTAGGTTTCCGAGAATATATTAATTAATAGGAAAATATTGAACACAAACTAGGTATCCGAGACATCATGAAAATGCAATCCATTTTGTCCTGCCCGCCATTGAGACACGACGAAATAGGCTTCAAATATCATTTGACTTTATCCGGTGATGCAGGCACAATATATAACTTCTTTATTCTCAGGAAGTTTTAACTTTTATTATAAGTTTGTGCAGCCCTTTATAAATATGATCATGAGAATTTTTTATCAAACGCTAGCTATAATATTAAAATATCATATGGTCTTTTCGTGGTGGGATCGGCATCTCAATCTGGACAGACAACCCAACGATCAGATTAAGTCGACTCTGCTGAGGGCCTGAGGAGGCATCAAGTTAGTATCATACATAATCCCCACCGCTTTGTTTATTTTTGCAATATTGGTAATGGAAATGATACATCAGCAATCTTGTTTTTTCTGGTATCATATCGTCATCATCCAATAGTCAGAAGTTCTTTATTACTTCATGAATTTATTTTAATATTTAGTTCATTTAAAGAATTCAAACATTAGGAATTTGCTAGGCCCAAGCAACGAAGATGAACCTTATTAGAAGCCAACTGTACGTGGATGATCTGAAAGCAAAAAAGAAGAAGACTGATGTGCTTCGATGGATTTCCTTCTGATAGTTGTCATTCTATCCTTTTCTTTAGTAGTACTATTTTTAAGGTCAAGATCAATTGCTAAAAGAAAAGAGAATGCACCCCAAGCTGCAGGGGCATGGCCCATAATTGGCCACCTTCCATTGCTAAGAGGGCCGAAGCTTCCTCATATAACACTTGGAGACATGGCTGAAAAATACGGCCCTATCTATGCCATCCGGTTAGGGGTGCACCCGGCGTTGGTGGTGAGTTCTTGGGAGATAGCTAAGGAAATATTCACCGATCATGATGTGGCTGTCAGTTCTCGCCCCAAATTGACAGCTTCAAAACACTTAGGTTACGACCATGCCATGTTTGGGTTCGCATCATACAGCCCGTACTGGCGTGAAATGCGCAAGATTGTCAATTCCGAGCTACTCTCAAACCGTAGACTCGAGCTACTCAAGCATGTTCGGTACTCTGAAGTGGAGACGTCACTGAAAGAGCTGTACAAACTTTGGGCTGACAAGAAGGGTTCCTCGGATCTTGCTTTAGTTGAAATGAAAGAATGGTTTGGGGACTTGACCTTGAATGTGATCTTTAGGAAGGTGATCGGAAAGAGGTATTTTGGAGCAGCTGGAGCCGATGCAAAGGGCGACGACAAAAAGGCCAGACGGTGCCAGGAGGTGATCAGGAAATTGCTTTATTTGTTAGGGGTGTTTGTGTTGAAGGATGTTCTTCCTTTTCTTGGGTTTTTAGATTTGGGTGGGCAGGAGAAGGCCATGGAGGAGACTGCAAAAGAATTAGATAACATTGCCAGTGAATGGTTGAAGGAACATAAAGAGAGGAGAGCTTTGGGGGAGGTTAAAGACCAAGACTTCATGGATGTTTTACTTTCAATTGTTGAAGCTGAAAGCACAAATCCGAACCTTTCAGTTTGTGATGCTGATACAATTATTAAAAGCGCTTGCTTGGTATGTATATTTTCAACATTGATCTTCCTTAAACTTTGGTCTTTTTCCTTCTTTTCTCGTTCACTGATTTACTGCTTTTGTTGCTTTTTAACGAAATTGGTTTATTACAAGTTGGAATTACTTCTTTTTATCACACCCATTAATAAGTCAGTGTCATCACCATCCTTGCAAGGAGAAGGCACCTTTTTTTTTGGTGGGTATGGGGCGGTGTTGCGGGGTTGGTGGCAGGCGGGCGGTTTCAAAGAACCGAAAAACTAAGGGGTGGTTTGACATCATTTTTGTTTTTTTATTTTTTATTTTTGTTTTGTTTTTATTGTGCTGTCAATTTTTTTAAAAATAATTTATTTTTTATTTTTAAAAACATGTTTAGAGATATAATTTTATTGTTTGTTTTCTCATGAAATTATATTAAAAAAACTTAAACATATATTAGTTAATTATTAAGGATGTCATTAAAAAGTTATTATTCACCTGTGTTATGGAAGTGTTTTAAAAACATATGAAAATATAAAATTTCTGCTTCCATTTTTTTTCTGAAACATGTTTTCTGTTTCTAAAATTTTGAAAACGAAAACATTCTGTCAAACGCATTTTCATCTGTTTTATTTTTAAAATATGAAAATGGCAACAGAAAATAGAAAACAAAAAAAAATGCTAAACGAGCCCTAAATCAGTAAGTCTCAGGTGGCCAACTCCATTTGGAAATTCAGTCTGCCACCATGTTTCTCTCCCTAGGACGGTCTAATATATAAAACCTTCGAATTTATATAAAATTGTTGTTTTAATTTTTTAACTTTTATTTAGATACTTTTGATTTTCAAATTTTGATTTTTCGAAATAATATAACTCTTGATGTTAATGTGATATAATGTAAAAATAATAAAATAATATGAGACGTTTGGTGCCTTCCAATGAAAACCATTTCAAGGAGAGTGATTGACAATAAAAGTGATTCTTTTAAGAAAAAATCTTAGGAAAATAAGATTGAAATGTTTGGTATATCAAGGAAAGTGTTTGTTAAATTTTATGGAAAGTCACATTCAAATTTTTTGTGTGGTAATACTTTCCTAGGAATGTTTTTAATTTTTGAATTTACCTCTTTACTAATTAATGAATTTCTATTATGTCTCTCAACTAGTTAAGTTAATTATTTAACTAGTTAAGTTATTAATTAACTAGTTAATTATATTTCTTATTAATATTAATCATATATTGATCTTTCTTATTAACTTAATATTTGAAATATGAGGATATTTTAGATTTTACATGTTAAAGATAGATGAAAATATTTTAGACAAAATATATTTTTTACAACTTTCCCTCTCACTTGGAAAAGTGATTCCTAACTTAACTCATTAGAAAGTGGTTCCATGAGATTAAGAAAAATAATTTCATTGGATCCATCAACTTTTCTTGTAAAAAAATCAATCAAACTTTTGAAAATATTCCATTCAATTAAATTTCATAGAAAATATTCATTTTCTATCATACCAAACGCCCCTATATTCCAGTTTCCAAGTTCACTCACCAGGCCTATAGTCATCAGGGTAAGGAAAAACATAGTTGAAAAGCTGGGCCCGTCCTAGCCTGAAGCTACGACTCCAGTAAAGGGGTTTCAATTAAACTTGAGGCCCTTGGAATCTTCCCTTAGCATGACAGGCCCATAAAAATCTTTTTATTTTTTTGGTGAGAGGCCCGCATATAAATTTTGGTCTTGAGCTCTTGGGATCTCATATAAATTTTAACACTGTATTGGAATAGAATTTTCCACTTTAGTGTGTTGGTTTTTTTGAGATATTGTCTATACTATCTTTCACTAAAGAGTTTTTTTTTTCCTTTTTTCTTCAATTTAATTGGTTTTTAATTTGTTTCCTTTTACTTTTCTAATTATTTTATCTTTATTTATTATTCTAATTGATGACACATGGAGTTTAATTATTGAAAAAAATTATTATAAATTATAGATTATAAATAAATAATATTTATTTTTTAACCATAAAATAAAGATAGGGTACACTTTTATAAAATTCAATTAATATAATTAAATTTAATAATTTTATAAATAACTAAAATCTATAATCTATGCTATCTATATTATATAATATAAAATTTGATATTTGATATATAAAGTTTAATTATTAATAAATCAATTTGAAAGAAAATATAAAGTGTTAAGCTTTAAGAATTTTTTTCTTCATTTAATATTTCATGTGTATGTGCATAATATGTATGTAAAATTTACACTATATATGATATAAGTATATTTACTATTTATTTATTTATTAAATCATATATTTATTTAAAAGGGTAATATTAAAAAATAAAAGAAAAGCCAATACACTAAAGTGGAAAAATCACTACCCAATACATCTAAGACTCATTTTCCAATTACACTAATTTTTCTTTATCTCTTTGTCAATACACTTCTCAATATTTAACCCCTAAAAATATCGCATGCCTTTTTTTTTTTGGTGGAAAAAGAGATTCATTGTATCCAAAAACTAAAGAACGTCATCTTGTCCAGTAGTTGACAAGTTACAAAGTCCGGGAAAAGAAATCCCCATCCTATCGGCTAACTCAGTGGAAATACAATCAAGAGGATTATATAAAATAACAAACGTTTCCTCCAGAAAACATCCTAATTTAGGTAGTTTAATAGCATAGCTATTCCCTTCCCAACGAATGTTCAATTTTCCGAATACTCAACTGGTCCATAAAGAACCTGTAATCATCAAGTAAAACATTAAGGCTATGTTTGGTACATGAAAATATTTTCTGTTTTCATTTTTTAAAAAATACAAAGAAATCACCATATAAGATATGTTAATTTATAGGAATGTATATATAATTTAGAAAATCAAAATGAAAATTGACCTAATATTGGGAATAATTTTTTTTTATCTCAATTTTAGATCCATTTTCATTTTCATTTTTTAAAACATGTATATATTTTTCCTTACGATATATATCTTACATGGTAGTTTCTTTGTATTTTTTAGAGAATGAAAACAGAAAATATTTTTTCATACTAAACATAGTCTAAATGAGTGAGTTTTGTCAGAACAATAAAGAATAAGATTAATTACCAGTTGATCAACGACAATATTGTTTAAACCATGTTGGACAGCTAATTTTAAGCCATCTCTAATAGCCAAAGCTCAGCACAAACTGAAGTAGTTGTTCCCACGCATGTCATTTTCATATAATAATAAAAACGTCTTTTTTCCTTATTGCAGAGTTTGATTGCTGGAGGCAGTGATACCACCAAGGTGACCTTAATATGGGCACTTTCATTATTGCTAAACAATCGCCATTCCTTGAAAAAGGTACAAGAAGAGCTAGACATTCATGTAGGCAAAGGAAGGCTAGTGAATGATTCCGATCTTACCAAGTTGAAATATCTTCAAGCTGTAGTCAAAGAAACATTGCGCTTATACCCTCCTTCCCCCTTTTTCCCACGCTTATGCACTCAAGACTTCACCCTGAACGGTTATGGTAGTGATTTTCGTGTCTCCAAAGGCACTTGGATTTTCTTGAACATTTGGAAGATTCAAAACGATCCACTGGTTTGGTCGGATCCATATGAATTCAGGCCAGAAAGATTTTTGACTAGCCATGCAGATATGGATGTCAGGGGACAACATTTTGAAATGATTCCATTTGGTTGCGGTAGAAGGATTTGCCCTGGAAGTTCTTTTGCTCTCCAAATGTTGAACTTAACATTGGCTGGTTTGTTACAGGCATTTGAAATCTCCACCCCGTCAAATGCAAGGGTTGATATGACTGGGAGTGCTGGTCTGAACAACATGAAAGCCACCCCTCTTGAAGTTCTCATCTCCCCTCGTCTTCCTCCTGAAATTTATGGATGACGGTCATGAAATCAGAAGAGGGAGGGATAACGACTGAATTTTCATTTAAGTCTCTTTTCAATCATTCTAATTAATTAATGTCTTCCTTTCTTGTCAACTCGAAATCGTCGAAACAATCATGATTGCCCTAGCTAAAATAAAACCATAATTAACTTGTATCACGTTGCTTGGAAATTGGCTGCCTAGCTATTTGATTGCATCACGACTTCGAAAATCAACTTCATGTCATGTCTTTTTCCATTTTTTCGGTGTACAATTTCATGTGTATCACAAAGCGTGGAATACAAATTTTTGGCATTGCATTTACGGTTGGGAAAAGTTCTATTTATAAAAAGTCTTTTGAAAATAACTGCAAAAAAAGTACGGTTGAATATTTGAGCTCATTCGGCATTGTTGCCATTTTCTATTTCTTATTGCCAATTTCATGCTTTGAAAATAAAATAGGTGAAAACACATTTGGCAGAATATTTCTGTTTTTAAAAATTTTGGAAACAGACTCCATATTTCAAAAAAAAAATAGAAACAAAAATTTTATATTTTCAAAATACTTTCATACGGAGGTGAACAATCAATATTACCTTCGTTTCTCATTATCTGATCTTAACCTAATGTTCCTTTCTATTTGGTCTTTTATGATTTCAATAAATTATTAATTATTTATTTTCAAACTTACACTTCTTTGAAATTGTAAGAACCATTAAATACAGTAATTGTATATTAAACCAACTACCTTGTAAAGAAGAGAAAGAATGAAATAAACGTAGGGTAAATTTGAAAAGTGAAGTAAAACTTGTATAGAATATTGCTACTTAACTAACTTTCTTAATTGAAGGTATTCGGTTATTAAGATCAGATATATAGGAACGAAGTGAGTAACTTTTTAATGATATCCTCAATACCTAATTAACATATGTTTGAGTTTTTTTAATATATTTTCATGAGAAAACAAACAACAAAATTATATATCCAAATGTGTTTTTATTTTTAAAAAATTGATGGCACAAGGAAAAAAAATAAAAACAAAAAAAATAAAAAATAAAAAATAAAAAACAGAAACAATACCATTGTTGTGAAAAAAATGGAAGAATTTTTTTTTCTAAATTATCTGTCACTTTAAAACTTTTACAAAGCATTAATTATACTTTTTCTAACTTTATCCCTTTTTTTTTAAATTAATCCTACAAAGTATTTATTATTAAAAAGAGAGTATTTATAGAAATAAATCATCACAATAAAAGGATAAAATTATCTTTTTATAATATTTTATCTAAATTCTAAGAATTTTTAATGACAATCTTAATTTTTATGTAAAATTTTAAAATGACAAATATTATAAAAAGGAAGGAGTAATGACAAATATTATAAAAAAGAAGGAGTACTGTTTGACGCTGCCTTTGAGGTCAAAAACAACTTTTTGACAAATACCAAGTCAAATGAGTTCTTATAATTTAAGGTCTAATTTAGGGCCACGGAATTTAGGGCCAAGCAAGCCAATTCACGATTGGCTGAGGTGCCACGGAATTTAGGGCCAAGCAAGTCAATTCACGATTGGCTGAGGTGCCACGGAATTTGTTGTTTGATCACAGCCAAGTAATTCGATTTAGGATAAAACCTAGAAAGAAAGCCATTGAATAGACAATTAACAGCAAATTAATGCTCGTCACATTTCTTGAATAGTCTTGACACTCAGACATATGTACGGAATAATTGTTTGTGGTTTTCAATGGATTTTCTTCTGCAATATCTGAGCACTTCTATGGCTGGACTAGCAGCAATTCTTCTTTTTTTCTATCTCCTACGGTGGTCGAGAGTTACTAGAAGCAAAAAATCGGCACCCCTAGCTGCAGGTTCATGGCCCATAATTGGCCACTTACGATTGTTAGCAGGTCCCCAGCTTCCTCACATAACATTGGGAGCCTTGGCCGACAAATATGGTCCAGTCTACTCCATTCGCCTGGGGGTTCAGCCAGGATTGGTGGTGAGTAGTTGGGAGATAGCCAAAGAAATATACACCAAATATGATGTGGCTGTCGCCAATCGTCCAATTATGATAGCCGCAGAGCACTTGGGCTACAACTATGCAATGGCAGGGCTCGCACCCTATGGTTCATACTGGCGTGAAATGCGCAAAATAATCAACTTTGCGCTGCTCTCTAACCGAAGACTGGAAATACTCCAGCACGTTCGAGTATCTGAAACAGAAACATCAGTAAAAGAGCTTTACAAAACTTGGTCGGAGAGAAAGAGTGGTTCATCAGGCCATATTTTAGTTGAAATGAAGCACTGGTTAGGGGATTTGACCTTGAATGTCATACTTAAGATGGTCGCTGGCAAGAGATACTTCGGCTCCGCTGTTAAGGGTGATCAGGACGATGAGGCCCCACGCTGCCAAAGGGCGATGAGAGAATGGTTTCGTTTGTTAGGGGTATTTGCCTGGAAAGATGCAGTTCCTTTTCTTGGGTTTTTGGATTTGGGTGGTCATGAGAAGGCCATGAAGGAGACTGCGAAGGAATTGGATAGTATTGCTACTGAATGGTCGAAGGAGCATAAGCAGAAGAGAGCTTCGGGTGAGGCTAAAGAGCAAGACTTCATGGATGTTTTGCTTTCTCTCCTCGAGGGTACAAACCTTGCATCAGAATTTGATGTCGACACCATTACAAAAGCCAATTGCTTGGTATGTATATGTATTTTTTCCCTTTCCTTCTAACTGCTTTGCTTAATTGTATGAAAATAAACATGTTTGTGTATACTTATAATTATATAAACTAAAAAAAAAAAACTTTTTTTTTTCTAAGCATTAAACAATTAATTACAGTACTCCTAATTCTCAAGAAAATAATTTATTTTTGCAGAGTATGATTACAAGTGGAAATGACACCACTAAGGTAACACTGACATGGACACTTTCCTTATTGTTGAACAACACTCATTGGTTGAGAAAAATTCAAGAAGAACTCGACATTCATGTGGGCAAAGGAAGGCTAGTGAACGAATCAGACCTCAGCAAGTTGAAGTACCTCCAAGCGGTGGTTATAGAGACATTACGCTTGCATCCCCCAGCTCTTCTCTTTCCCCGATTTTGCTTTGATGAAATCATAGTAAGTGGTTACCATGTTCCCCGAAACAGCTGGATATTCATAAACATTTGGAAGATTCAAAAAGATCCAAGGGTTTGGTCGGATCCATTAGAATTCAAGCCAGAAAGGTTTTTGAGTACGCAATATCAAGATTATGATGTCGGGGGTGATAGGTATTTTGAGTTGATCCCATTTGGTTTTGGTCGAAGGGTTTGCCCTGGAATGTCGTTTGGTCGCCAGATGGTACACTTCACGTTGGCTAGCTTATTGCAGGCGTTTGAAATCTCCACTCCATCAAATTCAACGGTGGATATGACTGAAGAAGCTGGACTATCAAACATGAAAGCCACCCCACTTGAGGTTCTCGTTAAACCTCGACTTCCTTCTCAACTTTATGAATAATTAAATTAATTAATAAAAATCCATGCTAGAATCAATTTTAAAACCTAATTAGTAAGTACTGCTATTTATTTACAACATTTTCTTTCTATTTTTGGTAAGAAAATATAGTCTGTCAATAGTAATGTCTTAGACTGAATACGGTGATTTGCTAAATAGTCCACCCTTGTTGGGCTGGATGGTGATATTGTGGCACCGGCCACTGGGTGATTTTCTTTTCTTTTCTTGTTCTTCTTTTTTTTATTTTATATTCTTTGTATGTTCAAATTCTTAGTGGATAAAATATACATACATATATATATATATATATATATAGATTATACAACAAACCTATCTTTAGAGATTTGCATCTTGAGTGGGGATGACGTTATACTTGAGAAATTATGTAACAAATCTGAAATAAATATATGTTTTGAAAAGGGTGTCTATACATTTATAGAGTAAAAAAAAGGTCACTATATTCTAGGTTGGTCTAGGGTTCGGCACGCCTAAAGCACCCAATGGCCCAAGGCCCTTGCCCTAGTGTCACGGACAAGCCTTTCTCTCGATATCCGGTTCGACCGTGCGACACTTGACTCAGGTTACGGACAAGCCTTTCTTTCAATGTCTAGCTTGACCATGTAGCCCTTAACTTAGCTCCCCGATCAAGTCAGCCTAGAGTTGGTTGGTTCTGCTCAAGCACACAACACGTGGTTAGCTTTCCTAGCCACAAGGATAGCCCATAAGGCAAGCACAAACAAGTACCTAGACCCCCTCGTCTAGAAATGAGAAGATGTTGGTGTCATTTGTAGTTTCACTTGGTCCATCGAGGCAACCAGCCAACTGGCTCGAAGCGTCTAGCACGCATCCGCACAATATCATGGCAACAAGCAGGCCACAAGACAACATCACGAAGCCATAAGGCAACTAGGGTACGAGGCCACCATACCCCTAGTCCACAAGTCCACAAGGCCACTCGGCCAGCACAGCCACAACGCCAAGGAGCTACACGGCCACACGGCCACAAGCCTCAAACCCACAAGCCTCCGGCCACAAAGGCTCTAGGCTACTACGCCAAAAAGGCTCGAGGCCAACACGCCACTAGGCATAAGACCATAACGATAGCCCGCAGGGCATGAGGAAACTAGCAAGGAGACCCCCTCCTATCGGAGAGGGGTACTTTGATTCCCCTTTTATAATACTGGCATTATGAAATGCATCAAAGCAACATGGCCATCGGGCCAACACTCAATCAACACAATCGGGCAACCGCAATCACCATCGTAGCCACATTGGCTAACCGAACCTTCTCACACGTAGCACCACTTGAGGGCCAGGATGGCAGCCCTAGATGAACCGTGGTGCTTTTCCAAGCCAAGGAGCCGACCTACCATCGGGGTCTCCGGACTCCCCCCCCTAAAGAGCTAACGGAATTTTATAGTTATCCTGCGAACAACCGTTCACATGTTCGAAACGGGGACCGATTTTCCCCAATGCAATGATCTTCCTATCATTTAGCCTCAATCCCACCATGGCTCAACAACGTTGGCCAAGACATTGCCTCAATCCGACCATGGCCCAACAACGTTGGCCATGACACTTAGCCTATTTAACTTTTTTACGTGGGCCGCCTGTCGTAAGAACGCAAGGTAGCCAGGCATATAAATGATCATTGATCAGCCATCGGTAAGTAAAGGCTTGAGGGCACGCTAGCTCGCAACTCGCAATGGTATTAATGGCAGTTAAAGGAGAACTCCCTATGGCTTCAAGGGGCACTTTTACGTTTAACAAATCGGCAGGTCCTCACTCTACACGGTAGGAAGGAATCAACAGCTAAACCTTAGGGGACGTTTGGTTGAAGAAAAGTCTTTTCATTATTCGGAATTAAATTCACACCTTAATGGTTGGAAATAAAAAATTACTGGAAATTAGTGTATTTTTGTTTAGTTGTCACTATGAGAATTTGAAATGATTATGTTTGGTTTGGGGGAATAATGACTTTACTGAATGAGTTATTTACTAAAATACCCTCTAATATTCAAAAGGCTTATATAATAGTTTTTTATAATAGCTTTTTTATAATCATTTAACAAATATACTAATCTTAAAATAAACCATTTTCAAATGAGATAAATGAACAAAATATGAAATAACTAATTATCACAAAATAATATATATTATGATAAAAAATAATGAGTTTTTTTTAATAATACATATATAAAGAGATAAAAAATATATAACCTTACATCCAAGTTTTTTCTTCAGTCTTGGTAATTTTGTAATTAAGATGAAACCAAGTGTTATTTGTTGTCCAAATGTTTTTGTATTATAAGGACATGTTACGTAGAAAATTTCAATTACCATGGTCATCCTAAAATACATAACAAGAAGTTGGGAATTAAATTCCTATCTTATTGAAAATTTGGCTCCTCAATTGGTAATATACAATTCCCAATATTATTATTTTAAAAGCAATCAAAGACTACCATTGGAAATTCTTAAAGCCAAATTCCTATAGTAATTTGAAATGTCCTCAATCCAAATGCCCCTAAGTAATGAATAAAAAACCAGACCGGTGCTTGAACCGATGAGCCTAAAGGTTCAATGGTTCAATCGATTGAACCGTTTAGACCGGTTATATAAATATTTTAATTTTATTAATTTCTTAAAATATTTAAATTTCAAATTTTCAATTAAAAAAATTTCAAAAAATTTATAAAAATAAGAAAAAGTATAAAATATTAGTGCATCACATAATATAAAATAAATAATACAAATTATTTTGTATCACAAGTTAAATTTTTATTATAGGAGTACGTTAGAATAAAAAAATAAAAAAAATAAAAAATTTAAGGTTAAAAATTCAAAATCAAAAGTTCAAACATAATCAATGAATAAAAATCGGACCGGTGCTTGAACCGGTGAGCCTAAAGGTTCAATGGTTCAACCGGTTGAACCGTTTAGACCGATTATATAAATATTTTAATTTTATTAATTTCTTAAAATATTTAAATTTCAAATTTTCAATTAAAAAAATTTCAAAAAATTCATAAAAATAAAAAAAGTATAAATTATTAGTGCATCACATAATATAAAATAAATAATACAAATTATTTTGTATCACAAGTTAAATTTTTATTATAGGAGTACGTTAGAATAAAAAAATAAAAAATTTAAGGACAAAAATTCAAAATCAAAAGTTCAAACATAATAAAAAAAATAAAATTTAGACTTTTTATTAATTAGGCCTTTTTTTAGATTTGGTTTAGTTAATTAAAAATAACTTAAAAATAAAAAATTTAATTTTTTTACTAAACCGATCCAACCGGTTCATCGGTTCAACCGGTTTAAAAGCGGTTCATCACAAACCCGAGTTAATGACCCTCATCGGACCGGATTTGTGGTCGGTTCCCGGTTCAACCGGTTGAACCGACCGGTCCGGTTTTTTATTCCTTGAACATAATAAAAAAAAATTAAAATTTAGACTTTTTATTAATTAGGCCTTTTTTTAGATTTGGTTTAGTTAATTAAAAATAACTTAAAAAAATAAAAATTTAATTTTTTATTAAACCGGTTCAACCGGTTTAAAAGCGGTTCATCACAAACCTGAGTTAATGACTCTCATCGGACCGGATTTATGGCCTGTTCCCTGTTCAACCGATTGAACCGGCCAGTCCGGTCGTGTTTTTTATTCCTTGCCCCTAAGAGATAATACGAAAAAGTTTTACTAGTTCATACCGGTGAGTGGTAACGTATTAGGCAAGACATTTTCTTTAATGAACCCTATCCTGCAAGACTAATGTTAGATGAGGCAAGATATTATAAAATTCTTATATATAAAAGAATAGATTTATTATATATATGGCTGGCTTTTCGACCAATAAATTTTCATTCATTTGGCATGGCGGGAATACATATCCTACTATAAATTATATATAGCAGAGTACTGTCCTGAAACCTCAAGTCCTATCACTTAAAAGTTATTACAGTTGTAGATATGGATTTCTCTCTTCCACTTTCATCTTTCAACATCTTCTGCAATTGAATTCTTGCCTTTTGTACTGCTTCTTTGTGGTTTCTTTCTGATCAAATCAATAAGAAATTCAAATAAGAACAGAATATATAATGCCAGTATGCCACCCTCAGCTAGTGGGGCATGGCCTGTTATAGGCCACCATCGAATATTCAAGAGGCAACCACCGCCCCATATTACCTTAGCCCAAATGGCCGACAAATATGGACCTATTTTCACTATCAAGCTCGGCGCATCTCGTGCTGTTATTGTGAGTGGTTGGGAGCTAGCCAGTGAGTGTCTGTTAACGAATAACAAAGTTTTTGCCTCACGGCCAAAATCAGTCGCATTTGAAATCATGGGTTACAATTATGCTATGTTCGGTTTGACCCCATATGGCCCCTATTGGCGGCATGCACGCAAGCTTGCGACCGTTGAACTTCTGTCGCAACATTTCCGAGGACGACGTGATTGGGATGAAATAAAAATAGGAGTCGTCACTAACCTCTTTGTTTAGGTGGGTTAGCCACCCTTTTAGGAATCTATCTAACCCGACATTGGCCGTGAAATGGTGTATCAAGTTAGATAGGTCCCAGTCTGTGGAACAGAAGATTGCGTTCGGGAGTACGGTTACCTATGGGGAAGGATTAGCACCCTTACAACGCCCGTCAAAAGACAGTACCGATCAATTAAACATTAATTAGGCCTTAATAATGGGTTTTCAATTTTTTTAAGTCTTTTAACCATTGATATTAAATTTTTTTAGAATAATTACCAAAAGAAATTACCATCACAACTCTTTTAGCAATTATATTTATTGATAATTAAACTAAAAAAGGCACACACATTTTTTGATTTTTTACATTGAGGGGATAATTAAAAGACACATTTTTTGGATTTTCTTGATTCTGAAACGTTTTTTGACTTACCAATGAATAATTATTAGGAATAATTGCCATCACAATTTCCTAATAACCATTCTTTATTTAATTTTTTTTTTGGATTTTTCTCTTAATCATATTTTAAAGTTACCATTGAATAATTATTAAAGAAATTACCATCACAATCTCCATAATAACTATCCATTATTTAATTAATATTTTTTTTAGGATTTTCATGAGCATAAATTAAATGATGCATGGGTATAAATAATGCAAATGGGCCTAAATCTAAGATGACATAAAAAAATAATTGGACCTAAAGTTATTAAATGACATAAAAATATATGAATGACCTAATTTCTAAAATGGCATAAAATATGCAAAATGACCTAATTTCTAAAATGACATAAATGTTCTCTAACAAACAATAAAATAAAATGGTACGGAATGTCAAATGACTTAAAAATGTTAAAATGGCATAAAAATGTAATTAATTAATTTTAACTCCTAAGTGCAAATGCTCAATTTTTTGCTTTAATTTTTCTTTGATTAAAATAATGCGTGGAGGAAAATTAAAGACACACATAAGGTACGGAATAATAATAATAATAATAATAATAATATAAAAGAATATGGAAATAACATGGTTTCACGTGAATTACATTAAACAAGACTAAAAAAAAAAAACTAACATACCCCTAATATAAACACATGAAAATATAACCCATCAAATAATAATTGCAAAAGCTCAAATAACAGCAATCACATTAATAAATATCCATAAGCCAGATAAACAAAACAAATCTTTCAAAATTCAACCAAATTAAAAACCCATAAAAACAAATCCTATAAAATATTGATGCCCTGAGAACGTGGATTAACTATATTAAGCTCAAACCGGGTCCAGAGTATAATAGCCTAACAAATGGCAATTCAACAAACAAGCACAACTCATGTGACTTATAAAATCAAATGGCACAGCAACAATAAGATCCCTGAACTATCATAAATGACTCTGCAGCTATTCAAAAAAAAAAATAATAATAAAAAATAATATATATATATATATACACTAAACCCCAAAAACAATTACCAATCAACCCATGAATTTTGCAAAAGGGACAACTCTACAGTGTATCATGACTCACAAGTCAAACAAAATGGTTAATCAATAAAATAATTTATTCGAGAATACCAAACCCAATACTACAACAAATAACAAAGTTCCAATGATTTAACAATAACAAGTCCAAAACAATACTTAGCAATAATCCAGCAAAATAAGACGCAGCTCATCAGAATTGACAAAAATCCAAAGTTAATGAAACTTTACCCAAAAGACGATCGGCCCCGCATTTTGACTTGCTTTCCCTTTCTTTTTCTTCATTTGGCATCAAGGAGAGGACGCCCCTTTGAAGATAAGGAACTTGAGTCTCTCCAATGTAAAGTAGATGAAAGTCCCTTTTGAATGAGTGAAGAAACACCCAAAATTTGAACCCACCACACATTGCCATCCATTCCCATATTTCCCGTCCAACTCCTTTTTGATAAAACCAGCAATGGATTTGCAGTCAAGGACATCATAGAGATCCAAAGCTTGAGAAGCACAGGACATAGCTTGGATCTGCATCTTCATAGGCATGTCTGTGTCTTCCACCAAAGCTTTTCCTTCCAACATGTTTTCCTTCAGTTTCTTCCCCAAACTCTCTCTCTCTATCTCACCAAAACAAAAGAACCCCCCCCCCCCCGTTTTTTTTTATGGGTGAATCATTGATTCTTATCTTGAAGACCCTGAAAAGATTGGATCCAAATCTCACTGCTTCACTGGTTACAAACCAACAAAAGTGGAAGAAAAAATGCAGGCTTTTGCCAAGACTTTGCTTCCTCCTCTCTCTCTCTCTCTTCCCCTCCTACGTTTTTTCTTTGGTTGGTCCCCCATCTTTTTCATTTTCTCTTTTGACTAGCCCCCCTTTTGAAAACAAAAAAATAAAGCTCTCTTTCTTTTTTTTTTTGTTTTGAAAAACTTGCCTTTTGTGAAAAATGAAGAGCCGCCCCCTTTTGCTGTTGAAGTTGGCTTCTTATAGTCCATTTCTCTTTATCTTCATCTAATGGTCCTCATTTCTCCTTTCATTTTCATCTGATGGCCTTTAATTTTTGGTCTTGTCATCTCTGTTTTACCCCTTCTTTCTTTGCTCCCATTGGCTGTTGTTTGGTTGATTTTGAATTTGCTGTCTTTGCAGGGGTACCAACTGGCTGTCACGTTGTATAGACATACTTGCCACATGTTAACCATCCCATCAACAATCATAATTAATTTTGGGTACATAGCAGCTTTGGTCTTCTCGAATAATTCAGCAATAGCTTCCACGTTTCCACGTTTCTTCAAGAGCAATTTGCAGGTGGGGTGGCATGTCTTCTTGGCTTTTGTATTGGGAGTGGACCCTTTTTCTCTATTTACTATTGGCTTATGCTTTGTTTCGTTGGCTTTTCATTGTTGGCTGGCTTTTATTTTGTTGTCTCTGCAAGAGTATCTTAGTGAGAGAGGGGTGCAGCTAGCAAGGAGTCACGTGTTGTTTCATGCCGGCAGTGGTTGTTGGTCTTTCCAGTTGCTTTCAATCTTGTCAAACATGCAGCACTCTTTTCGGCACATGGGTAGATATATATTTCAAATATGTTGATAGGTCCCTTTGGAGAAGAATATTAAAAGGTGACGAGAGAAAGTGGCGTGTGAGGGAAGGGCTCCTTGAAGGTGGGGTATAATGGCAATGGTCATTATTGTTGCTGGGGTCCTTTGCAAATAATTCAATTAGTAGGAACAATAAAAGCGGTGGAAATTGCAAGAAGACAAAGCCAACTCGACAAGGACGCTGGGGTCCTTTGCAAATAATTCAATTTGACCTTGGCTTCTCGGTTTTGGTCCAAAATTGCCTGCAGTCATAATAAGATAAAATTAAAATAAAGTAGTAATAATAATAAATAAACTAAACTTAAACAGATAATGAAATAAAAATTTGAAAATGACTAACCAATTAATTAATCAATTAAAATTAAATTAAAAAAAAATGTCTACAGGCACCATGACCCAAAAAGATATAAACCTATAATTGAAATTAAAATTAAAATTAAAATGGACATTAGAACATAAATGAACAAGGACATAAATCAAAATGCAAACTTACCATATGATGAAAAATTAAGTGTCTACAACTTCCATAAGATGGCCGGCTTCCCACGTTTAAAGATGCTCGAGAACGAGAGGTAAAGGCATGGATGAAAGAAATACACGAACGATGGGGAAAGAACAAAGATAGTTCGATCAATAAGGTGATGTTGGAGATGAAGTCATTGTTGGGGGACCTCGCTATATATGAATTTGATTTTCTTAATGATTGTTGGAAAGCGATATGTGGAGTATACAACATGGCGAGAGGATAATAAAAAGAGATGATTCATGGAGAGAGACAATGAGGAAATTCGATGATTTTGCAGGCGGGTTTTTGATTTCGGACATGATTCCATATCTTAAGTGGTTTGATATTGGTGGACAAGAACGAGAAAATGAAGAAGACGGCTAAAGCATTGAATCATATGGCTGAAGCATGCTTAGAGGAGCACAAAAGGAAAAGAGAGTGCGGGGAAGGAAATGCAGAGAAAGATTTCATGGAAGTCTTGCTCTCTATTCTCCAAGTAGAACAAATGCCTGGATTTGATGCTGACACAGTCAACAAAGCTTTGTGTCTGGTATGTTTTTTCTTTGTCTTTTAGTAAATTTTCTAAAATTTCTAAATGTAGTAGGCTGAAAGGCTCTGGACTATCAAAGACAAAATACAAAACAGCAGCAAAAGCAGAAAGCCAGAAACAGAACAGCAAAAACAAGGGAACGGTCTTCAGTAATTGCAGAATTCACATTGGGACTAACTTTATGGCTACTAATTATGTTTCCCCGATCTCGCAGAATCTCATATTGGCAGCCTACGAAGCCACAGGAGTTGCTATAACATGGGTCATTGCTTCACTAGTCAAGAACCCCGATATATTAAAAATGCCCGACATGAATTGGACATCAAAATAGGCAGAGAGAGACGAGTGATGGAATCAGACATGAAGAATTTGGTATATCTTCAAGCCATCATAAAGGAATCCATGCGTTTGTATACTGTGGTGCCATTGAATAAAGGAATCCTTGGAAGATTGCAATGTGGGTGTTACCACAACCCGAAGGGCACGAAACTCATCATTAATGCAATCAAAATTCATAGAAATCCTGAAATTTGGTCAGACCCTGACGAGTTGTGGGAGAAGGATGTGCCCGGGAGCCTCTTTTGCTCTCCAAGTTGTGGAACTCACGGTTGCTAATTTGCTTCGTGAATTCGAAATCACAGCCCCGTCTGATGAACCCATTGATATGAGCGGAAGCTTGGGAATAACCAACCTCAAGGCCACCCCATTATAGGTCCTTGTGTCCCCACGCCTTCCAGCTAATCTATACGAATAAGTTAATGGAACATATATAGACAAATAAAGTGGTTAAATATTAGAAAGAAAAATGGAATGATGGATGGAAAATTATCTTAATTCTTAATATAAAATGGGTTTTTTCTTTTTTTTTCTCTAATACAATAATATATATATGGTTGGATGTCTAAATTGACCATTAAATTATATCTTTTTGGACATATTGACCCTTAAATTTTTATTTGATATAATTGATCTCGCAAACTGTTATTTTGGGATAATTAACCCCTCAAACTATTATTTTGAGACAATTAACCCCTCAAAATTATTATTTTAGGACAATTAACCCCTCAAACTTAATAGTTTGGGACAATATAACCCTTGAGATTCTATGCAATATAAACCTTTGAGGGGTTAATTTTTTAAAAATAAAAGTTTGAGGGGTCAATTATCCCAAATAAAAATTTAGAGGTCAATTTATCTTTTTTGTATAATTTGAAAACCAATTTGAATATTCAACCATATTTATATTCTATTTTAACTAACAGAGTAAGGATTCAAATCGAACCTCTATCTTAGAAGTAATTGCACAAGCCTTAGCCACTAAGCCAGGCAGGGCTTGTCATTAATATACAATGGATTGTAAGTATCATTGACAAGGCAGGGGCATTTGCTTCTTTTGTATTAGAAAAAGTAATGGAATTTAAAAACAAGACACTAGTGTGAACTCAATCTTCTTTTATTGTGTAAAAGATATTTGTGTATCTATACAAAGACAATCTGTGTTCAAACCTCAAGCTTCCGTATTCCAAGTTTCTAGAATTGAGCTCAGACATAATTGATTGGGTTTTACTCAAAAAGAGATTACCACCAGTAATAAGGGGCCCAAATGTCTTTGGTTGAACACGGCTCTTTGCTAGCCTGGTGGGGTCCAATCACATTTTTGTTGAGTTGAATGTGTTTTTTTTTTTTTAAATTGTTTTATCATGGGAGGTAAGAATGATTAATGGAGGAAAATTAGAATCCAACTCTTTTTGTCTACTAAATAGGCCAAAAGAAAAAAAAGAGGAACGAAAGGCTTTTAAAATATGAATGAATAATTGAGTCTTTGTAATTAGTGGTCCCTTAAGTAAGATCATTTTCAATATTCTCCCACATTTATACGAGTTTGTGGTGATGAAAAACCAGTAGACTTATTAAATAGGATAAGACTTATATCTTTTTTTTTAATTATTTTTTATGTTAATAGTAATTAAAATCTTGTCAAATATCAATTCACATAATTAATTAATTAATTTCTTTATAACAAGTTAACTTTTTTTATTGTCTTTTTCTTATTCCTCTTATGCTTTTTCTTTTAAAATTTTACCACAATATATTTATTTTAAAAACTCCAATCAATTTTTTTTCTAAAATCCTATCAGTATATTTATTTTAATATTCAAAACTTACCCTTAAATAGCTAACTTATTTAAAATTTAAGGCTAAACTTTGTGATACGTAATAAAATTTCTTTTTTCTACAATCCTACCATAATATTTATTTTAATATTAAAAACTTACCCTTAAATAGTTAATTTATTTAAAATTTGGGACTAAACTTTGTGATACGTATTTTTCTCATAAAAAGAAAGAATAATAAAATAAATAAAAATTATTCTAGAAAAAAAAATTTACTTCTAATTATGTAACTAAAATGGTGTTAAATAGTTTGTAATATAAATGAATACTTGATAAGATTTTAATGATTACTAACGCAAACAGCAACTAAAAAAAAGTATAAGTTTAACCCTAGGCGATGAACCGATTGATATGCAGCAGGTACTTGGATTGACACTTGTCAAATTTAATCCTCTTCAAGTCCTCATCACCCCACGTCTTCCTTCTTTTCTCTACGAGCCTATGTGAGCTAAGCTTGATAGTTTGATTATCTTAATCGAAGAGGATTTGAACTCGAGGTAATTTACTATATTTCAAGTTATTTAGACTCATTTCCGAAACATTAAGGCTATGTTTGGTACATGAAAATATTTTCTGTTTTCATTCTCTAAAAATATAAAAAAATCACCATCAAAGATATATATAGTTTATAAGAATGCATGCATGTTTTAGAAAATGAAAATGAAAATGGACCTAAAATTCAAAACAATTTTTTTTTAATCTCATTTCTAGATCTATTTTTATTTTCATTTTCTAAAATATGCATATATTTCCTCTCACTTTATATATCTTATATGATAGTTTCTTTGTATTTTTTAGAAAATGAAAATAAAAAATATTTTCTCATACCAAACATAACCTAAATTTTTCGATTTCTCCGCGTCGTCCACTTCCTCCCACATCGAGACCAAATCCTTAATTAATGTGTTTCAGTGTTATGGACCCAAAAAAACTATAAGCCCACGTTGTTATTATTATTTAACTTATATTTAATCAATAATTGTGCTGCTAAAGCACAACCATGTTGATATAAATCAAACTATACAATATTGAATAATTTTTCTTACTTTTATATTTTATCTAATCCTATCTTGTTTGCTAAAAAAACCCTAACGTATATTCACAATTACATGGTGGTGTATAATTTTTTAACTTGGGCCTTTTTGAACTTCTAGAATTGTCGCAACAGAGGTTCAATTCCCTTCCATGCATCATGAATGTCCTAAATCATTATGAATACCCATTCGTACGTAGACGAAAAGACATGATTAACGTGTGCTGGTCCCTTGGTGTTAAATTTAAAGGGATAAACTTCACCTATCATGGATTTTATATTAAAGTCTTCTTATATGATCATCAGAGAGTGTGTGTGTGTGCGTACATACTAGATAGAATAGCTTTTAATTTATTTTACATGATAAATGCTACATAAAGCAAGGATATTCCTGAGTGTACACATGTGTATAACGTTTGGAAATTTGCTTATAAGTACAACTTGATAGGTATCACGTTTGGAAATTTGCTGCCTAAAATGTATCACGATGGTTGGATTCGCTGCCTATCTGTTGGATTTGCATCATGACTTTGAAACTCAACTTCATGTGTATCACGCAGTTTGTGAATTTTTTTGGCCGAAGGGGATGACAGTTGTACTTGAGAAATTATATAGTATATAACAAATCTGAAATAAATATATATGTTTTGAAAAGGATGTGTCTACATTTATTACACAGAAAAAAGAAAAAGAAAAAAGGCATATATATTCTAGGTTAATTGGTCTAGGATTTGGCGTGCCTAATAAAGTACCCAATGGCCGAAAGATGTGGACATAGGCGTCGGAGTTTTGAATATTTACCCTTCGGATGTGGGCGAAGGATGTGCCCGGTAGCCTCTTTTGCCCTCCAAGTTGTGGAAGTCACGGTTGCTAATTTGCTGTATGGATTCGAAATCTCAGCCCGTCTGATATGAACTCATTGATATGAGGGGAAGCTCGGGAATAACCAACCTCAACGCCACCCCTTTAGAGGTCCTTTTGTCGCCACGCCTTCCGGCTAATCTATACGAATAAGTTAATAATTGGTCATAGATTCAAATAATAAAGTGGTTATATTAGAAAGAAAAATTGAATGATGGATATGGAAAATTAGAAAGAAAAATTGAATGATGGATATGGAAAATTATCTTAATTATTGACATAAAATGGATTGGACGTATCATTAAGAGGGAAGGGGCCTATGCTTCTTTTGTATTAGAAAAAGTAATGGAACTTAAAAACAAGATATTAGTGTGAGGTGAACTCATTCTTCTTTTATTGTGTAAAATATATATTGTTGTTTTCTGTATACGAAGACAATCCATGTTCAAACCTCCAGCTTTAATATTCCAAGTAGCTGCTACTCTTCACATAATTGATTGGGTTTTGCTCAAAAAGAGATAAACTTTTTTTTTCCTTTTTCTTAAACTAAACACAAAATGAATTTTCCACCAGTAATAAGGGGTGGCTAAATGTCCTAGCTGAACACGGCCCTTGCTAGCCTTCAGGGGGTCAATGGATTGATCTTATCCTCCTCCATCCAATAACAACAATAACTAACGAATTAAAGCACGTCAATAGAATAATTATACTTTGAGTGTATAGTCTGAATGTGTTTAATTAGATTATGAAAATTAAGAGACCATAAGGGGCTTGCTGATATATATTAATTAATACTAGTAATTTGGTAGTTTGTGATCATTGTGATCATGGGAGGCAAGAATGATTGATGGAGGCAATTTCTAGAATCTAACTCTTTTTTTTGCTAAGGCCACCTAATGGTCATTTTCAATTTTTTCGCATATTTATATGCTTGGTAACGAGAAACTACTTAGTCTTTTTAACAAATTCAACCAAGGGAAAGCATCATGTAGATATTGATTTTAATTTTTGGCTAATAATTAATATTTCATACTAAGTGTCTGTGATGTTTCCTCATTCCTCCACCAACAGCCTGAGATCTACACATCCAATTCATGACAAAGACCAAAATTAATGTCAAAAATTCATGTGAGAGCCACAATAATGATACCAATAATATCTAATTTTGATGAGCCAAAGTAGCATAAGTCATTTTCCTTTCCTCACTATATATTCATCACATAATTAAGTCATAGAATATGCATTCGTTCTTTAATTTGTGTATATATATGATGCTCAAGAATCAGAGAAGCTATATACATTTGTTTCCAAAGTCTCTGTCATAGGCTTAGCTTAATAAGCAAACTACCAATGTGTATGGGAGCTTTTAATTCATTCCCAGCAACTTCATCTGTTGTAGGAGTAATATTTACCTTTCTACTCTTTCTTCACTCCCTTGTATGGATTTTCAAAAAAGTCTCAAGAAATACAAACTAAAACTCAAATGCACCGTAAGCTGGCGGTGCGTCGCCTGTAATCGGGCGCCATCTCCACCTTCTAGGAGGTTCACAAGCACTCCATATTAGCCTGGACAACATGGTAGACAAATACGGACCAATATCTTCACTATTAAGCTCGGAATGCGTCGAGCTTTGGTAGTGAGCAATTCTGCAGCCGCTAAAGAGTACGTCTTACCACAAATGACAAAGCCTTTGCCACTCGTCCCAAGATTGCTGCCGCTATTCACATGTGCTATAACAACGTCATGAACTCATGATTGGTTTCGCCCCCTATGGACCTTGCTGGCGTCAAGTGCGAAAGTTAGCTACTCTTGAACTTCTTTCTAACAAAAGGCTTGATATGATTAAGCACATTCAGGAATCAGAGGTGAAGTTATCCTTGCAAGAGTTACATCAGCAATGGAACAAAAGCAAAAACAGCTTTGGTGATAAGGTATTGGTGGAGATGAAGAGATGGTTTTGGGATTTATCCCTTAACTTGATCTTAAGGATGATTGTGGGGAAGCGATTTTCAAATACTTCTCCTGGTAATATTAGTGATACTGATACAGATGAGCCAGAGAGATTGAAGAAGGCGTTGAAAGACTTCATGGAATTGGATGGGAAATTCGTGCTATCAGATGCGTTGCCATTTTTGGAATGGCTAGACATAGGAGGAGACGTAAGGGCGATGAGGAGGGTTGGGAAAGAGCTAGATCTATTTGTCGAGGGATGGCTGCAAGAACACAAGCGGAAGAAAGAATCGGTTGAGTTCAAGGGCGGGGAAGATTTCATGGGTGTCATGCTTTCTATCTCCACAGATGTGGGCGAGCGCGATGCCGATACCATCAACAAAGCCACCTGCCCGGTATATAAATATGCAATCTATTATGAAAGTGGACAAATGCAAGTTGTGTAAACTGTCTAAAATGTAAAAATCTGCAGGATGAATAGTACATATCACTATTGATGAATAGTGTACTGTACTACAAGAATGAATAGTATACTACAGAATGAATAGTGTACTACAAGATGAAGAGTGTACTACATGATGAATAGTAATTATTTCGTCTATAAATTGAAGAATGAGAATGAAGAGAATATTTATACATCTCTTCTAATCGTTTCTTCATTTTTCTCTTTCTCTCTCTCCTTTGTTCAAACTTGCTTCTTGTTCAAATTTTAATTAACATACTTTTCACAACACATTATCAGCACGAGTGTTCTAAAGAGAAGCAATTTTGAAGTTTGCATGAGTGTTCTAAAGTGAAGCAAATTTAAAGCTTGGTAAGTTCTTAAAGTTTGATTCCATTATTTTATTTAACCTTTTTCTTTACACTAGATAATTTAAATTTTTATTGTGCAAAGATTTACTTCTAAATATTTTTGACACCAGAAGTTGTCAACCTAATTTTGACACCAGAAGCTGTCAACCTAATTGAGACCATTTTTTTTTTCAGAATTATGGCAAATATTGAAAAGCCCAAATTCCAAATTTTGGATGTAAGTGGCAATAACTATTTGTCATGGTGTCTCGATATTGAACTGCATCTCCAAGGCCAAGGTCTTGCAGCTACCATTGGTGAAAATGGAAATGCTAATGATAAAGATAAGGCAAATGCTTTGATTTTTATCCGACGGCATCTAAGTGATAGCCTAAAAGTTCAATATCTATCTGTCCGAGATCCCTTGATCTTATGGACAAGATTGAAAGAGCGGTATGATCATACCAAAACTGTCATCCTCCCTCAAGCACAATATGATTGGCTACATCTGAGGTTGCAGGATTTCAAGTCCGTGTCCGATTATAATTCGGCTTTCTATGATATTGTATCACGGCTTGAACTTTGTGGTGTTAAGCTTACTGAGGCTGAGCTTTTAGAGAAAACATTCTCCACCTTTCATGCTTCGAATATTGTATTGCAACAGCAATACCGGCAGCGCCAGTTTAAAACATATTCTGAATTGATCTCAGTCTTGTTGACTACAGAACAAACAAATGAGTTGCTGCTTAAAAATCATGATTTAAGACCTGCTGGCTCTAAGGCATTTCCTGAAGCAAATGCCGGCTCAAGTAAGAATGTTGGCCGTCCTAGAGGCCGTGAGCGCAAGCATGGGAATTTTTTCCGTAAGGGTAGTGGGAGATTTAACCGTAATATAAATAACTCCCCACACAACCCTAAAGGTAAAAAGCCCATGAAGAAGCATGATGATAGTACCTGTCATCATTGTGGAATGACTGGTCATTGGTCACGTACCTGTCGTACGGCCAGACATTTGGTTGATCTATACCAAGCATCCCAGAAGGAGAAAAGCAAGCATGTTGAGACCCATGCCATTGACCTAACTGAGACTGATGCTGAAGTCAATAAGGTTTTGGTCAATGAAAACTGTCATATTCTTGGCAATAAAAAACCTTTTGAGGTTTCTGATTTCTTTTTATAATGTTGATGAAAATAATAAGTCCCCAGAAATAGATCCTAAGGGTTTTCATCTATGTTTTGCCATACCCTTGGATAATTATGTTACCAAGGAAGATATTAAATAAATATGGTCGTCAATAAAATCATGAGTTTTATTCCATATTTGTTGGTTTATATTTTGCATCATATTATTAATTTGTTAAATTTTATGAAACTTGACACCTGAAGTAGTCAAGATTAATGCAAATGGGACAGATTGAGAAAAAGGAAGATATATGTTTGCTTGATAGTGCTACAACACATACTATACTTTGTGGCAAACACTTTTTCTCAAATGTGACATTGTGCAAGGCAAATGTTCAGACAATATCTGGTTCTGTTAATATTATAGATGGCTATGGGACTGCCACAGTTATTTTGCCAAATGGCACAACATTGTATCTTGAAGATGTATTGTTGAGCGGTAGATCAAAAAGAAATCTACTTAGCTACAAAGATGTACGCTGTAATGGGTACCATCTAGAAACAATTAATGAGCAAAATAAGGAATTTCTTTGCATCACTTCCTACAAGATGGGCCAGAATACCATCCATGAGAAGTTGGAAGCTTCTAGTATGGGATTATATTTTGTCCCAATACGAGCTATAGAATCATATGCTACGATGCCCTGGAAACTAATGAACCCTGATGTGTTCGGACTTTGGCATGATCGCCTTGGTCATCCAAGAGCTACAATGATGCAAAGAATCCATAAAAATACTCGTGGACACCTTTTAAAAGATACAAAGGTGTTGTTATCCAAAGATTACATTTGTGAATCTTGTTCACAAGGAAAACTCATTACTAAACCTTTCATGACAAAGGTTGATTATGAATCCCCTTCATTCTTGTAAAGAATCCAGGGTGATATCTGTGGGCCGATTCAGCCTGCAAGTGGACCATTTAGATATTTCATGGTACTAGTGGACGCATCCTGCAGATGGTCCCATGTTTGCCTATTATCAACGCGCAACGTCACTTTTGTACGTTTGCTTGCACAGATAATAAAGCTTCGAGCTCATTTCTCAGATTATCAAATTAAAAGCATAAGAATGGATAATGCTGGTGAGTTCACATCAAAGAGTTTTGATGCTTATTGCGCTTCATTAGGAATTGAAGTTGAACATCCTGTCCCACATGTTCATACTCAAAATGGATTAGCAGAATCCATGATTAAGAGCATTCAAATTATTGCTCGAACTTTGTTGATGAGGACAAAGCTCCCATCCTCAGCGTGGGGTCATGCTGTTTTACATGCTGCATCTTTAATTAGATTGCGCCCCACTAATTCTCATTTATATTCCCCCCTTCAGTTAGTCTTGGGCCAGGAGCCAGACATTTCATATCTTCGCACCTTTGGTTGCGCGGTACAAGTGCCTGTAGCACCATCGCAAACCAAAATGGGTCCCCAACGCCGTTTGAGCATTTATGTTGGGTTTGATTCACCGTCCATTATTCGGTTCCTTAAACCATTGACGGGTGATTTATTTACCGCTAAATTTGCGGATTGTCATTTTGATGAGACAGTATTCCCATCACTTGGATACCAAAAGTTTCCACAAATGGAAAGCAAAAAAATGTTGAGATTTTCTCATGGAATGAGAAAAGTTTGTCTCATTTAGACTCAAGAACACCTGAATGTGAAAATGTGGTGCAACGATTGATCCATTTACAAGCTATTGCAAATCAAATGCCTGATGCATTTAATGAGACTACTAAAGTTACAAAGTCTCATATCCCAGCTGCAAATGTTCCAGCTAGGATAGATGTTCCTGTAGAACCACCCGAAATGGATCTAAATGGCCCGCGCCTGAAGCGTGGTAGACCGATGGGATCAAAAGACACTGTTCCTCGAAAAAGAAGAGGGAGGAATTTAGAATCTGCTCCAGATGAGCTTATTAATCTTTCTCGAGGAAACCAAATTGCTCCTGAAGTGGCACAACATAATATTCAAAGAGAGCATATTGCCCCTGAAGTGGTACAAACCCATGAAAAGATCACCAACCTTGGGAATACTGAAATTTCCATCAGTTATTGTAATGAGATATGGGATCGAAATGAGATAATCATCGATGATGCATTTGCTCTCTCAGTTGCTCATGAGATTATGAATGATGATTATGAACCTCGGTCCATAATCGAATGCCGTCATAGGCAAGATTGGCCTAAATGGGAGGGAGCAATCCAAGCTGAATTGACTTCCCTTGCCAAACGTAATGTTTTTGGGCTTATTACTAAAACCCCCGACAATGTAAAACCTGTTGGATACAAATGGGTCTTTGTCCGGAAACGAAATGAGAAAAATGAGATCGTGAGGTATAAAGCCCGACTCGTAGGCCAAGGTTTCTCGCAGAGGCCTGGGATTGATTATGATGAAACATATTCACCAGTAGTGGATATAGTTACCTTTCGTTTTCTTATAAGTTGGGTTGCTCAAGAAAATTTTGAAATGCGTCTTATGGACGTTGTGACGGCATACTTATATGGTTCATTAGATTCCAATATCTATATGAAAATTCCCGAGGATTTCAAAATGCCTGAAGCATGCACTCCCCGCAACTTATTCTCAATAAAGTTGCAAAGATCTTTATATGGGTTAAAGTAATCCGGCCGCATGTGGTATCAATGTTTAAGTGAATACCTGACTAAGGAAGGGTACATAAATGATCCCATCTGCCCATGCGTGTTTATTAAAAGATCTGAAACCGGGTTTGCTATTATAGCAGTTTATGTCGACGATATGAATTTAATTGGGACTCTTGAAGAGTTATCTGAAACTGCTGAATATTTGAAAAAGGAGTTTGAGGTTAAAGATTTGGGTAAAACCAAACTATGCCTTGGTCTAGAGCTTGAGCACAAAAAGAATGGAATACTTGTCCATCAGTCAGCATACACTGAAAGATTGCTTAGACGTTTTAACATGGACAAGGCTCACCCATTGAGCACTCCTATGGTTGTAAGGTCTCTTGACCCCCAAAAGGACCCGTTTCATCCTAAAGAATCTGGTGAGGATACACTTGGTCCTGAAGTACCATACCTCAATGCAATCGGGGCTTTGATGTACTTGGCACAGTGCACGAGACCAGATATCGCTTTTGCGGTAAATTTGTTGGCACGTTTCAGTTCTTAGCCAACCCGGAGACATTGGAATGGGATTAAACATATCTTCCGTTATCTCCGAGGAACCATTGATTTGGGGTTATTCTATTCTAAGAATACTACTAACTCTGGTTTAGTAGGTTATGCTGATGCAGGATATAAATCTAATCCGCACAAAGCTCGCTCCCAAACCGGTTATCTATTTTGCTATAATGATACAGCCATTTCTTGGCGTTCCACTAAGCAAACACTAATTGCTACATCTTCCAACCACTCTGAAATTATTTCTCTCTATGAGGCCGGAAGAGAGTGTGTTTGGTTAAGATCTATGATATCACATATTCATAATGCTAGTGGATTCAAACCGGTGATAGATTCTCCCACTATAATTTATGAGGATAAAGCTGCTTGTGTTGCACAAGTCAGGGGAGGATATATTAAAGGTGATAGGACCAAGCACATCTCGCCGAAATTTTTCTATACTCATGAACTCCAAGAAAGTTGACAAGTTGATGTTAAACAGATTCGCTCCGTCGATAATCTTGCAGATTTATTTACCAAATCTTTGCCAACATCAACATTTGAGAAATTAGTTTATGGCATTGGTATGCAGCGAGTTAGTAAAATGCAAGATTGAATTCCCCAGAAGTGAAAATTTTTTGATGCTCCAGAAGTAGCAGTTTATTTTATCTCAAGGGGAGCGATTATGGACATAAGTGCACTGTACTCTTTTTTCCTTCTGTTCGGTTTTTGTCCCACTGGGTTTTTTCGGCTTAAGGTTTTTAATGAGGCAGTAATATCACGTCTAATCAGGCCACTGAAGTAGGCCCACCTATATTGTCTTGAAGACAAATACATGTTGTCCTGAAGACATATTAGACGAACTTAATTGTACTGTACTCTTTTTCCCTTATGTTCAGTTTTTTTCCACTGGGTTTTTCCGACTTAAGGTTTTTAACGAGGCAGTACACGTCCAAATTTTAATAGTGGTATTTGTCCAAGGGGGAGTGTTATGAAAGTGGACAAATGCAAGTTGTGCAAACTGTCTAAAATGTAAAAATCTGTAGGATAAATAGTACATATCACTATTGATGAATAGTGTACTGTATTGCAAGAATGAATAGTGTACTATAAGATGAATAGTGTATTACAGGATGAATAGTAATTATTTCGTCTATAAATTGAAGAATGAGAATGAAGAGAATATTTATACATCTTTTCTAATCGTTTTTTCATTTTTCTCTTTCTCTCTCTCTTTTGTTCAAACTTGCTTCTTATTTAAATTTTAATTAACATACTTTCCACAACACAATCTTTAAACTAAGTTAATTATAGGTTTTTTGTTTAGGTACAATACGGGTCCTACGACCCGGGAGGGGATGGCAGGGGTAAATTAATTATAGTTACAACTATGTGTAAGTAATGAGTAGTAGTTTTATTGATAAATTAATTTATTAATGGGGCGGTGTGTATAAGCCCAAGTTGTTATTTATCTTATTTATCCATTATGAGTTTTGGACTTTTGGCCTACTTGCAGGGTCTTATCCTGGCGGCTGAAGATGCCACAGCAACTGCATTGACTTGGGCTTTATCTTTGTTACTCAACAACCGAGATGCACTCAAAAAGGTCAGAGATGAACTGGACATCCATGCGGGGAAAAATAGGCTGGTAAATGAATCTGACACCAAAAATTCAGCATACCTTCAAGCAGTCATCAAGAAGACTCTGCGTTTATACCCTGCCGGATCACTTTCTTTGACTCATGAAGCCATGGAAGATTGCGTGGTGAGTGGTTACCGAGTGCCGGAAGGGACATGGCTAATAACCAATCTTTACAAGATTCATCGCGACCCAACAATATGGCCAGACCCTTTCGAGTTTAGGCCAGAACGATTCTTGACTACCCACAGCCATATGGATGTTAGAGGACAAAATTTCAGCAGTTGCTACCGTTTAGCAGCGGCAGAAGAATGTGTTCGGGCATTTCATTTGCAGTTCAAGCTATGCAGCCTACGCTTGCTAATTTGCTGCAATGGTTCGAGACTGCAACACCAGGCGATGAACCGATTGACATGCAGGTAGGGTTGACACTTGTTACAAATTTTAAAAAATATAATTGATTATTAATAATTATTTTTTATCATGTTACCGACAGATAAATATTTTTAATAGATCATCTTTTTTTTTTAAATTTTTCCTAATTTTTATACAAAACTCTAAAATTACTTTTATTATGAAATGGAAGGAATAGTTATCTTTTTTTCTTTTTTGAAACTCATATATATCATTTATTTCTTTCTTTCTTTCTTTTATTTAGTTAATTATCTTGGAGTGCACATTATATTACAGATATTTATGCCTATAGCCCCAATCAATGACATTTATAATAAGTTGGTGTATCCTAATAAGAACCCAATTGCTAATATAATAATATAATTTACTAGTATTATTTTATCAATATCAAAATCTCTTTAAGAGAGAATTAAACTTAATTATACTAAGTGGGTGTTTGGCCCAACTTTTTAAAGAGCTTCTCTATTTTAGAAGCTGAAGTTAGGTATTTGAGTGTGCAGCTTTTTAATTTTTAACTTATCAGAGAAGTAGAATTTTAATTTCTAGTCAAAGCTACAATTTGAAACTTTCACTAAAATTACTTTTTGGAGCTTATACGAGTAGATGGTTTTTTTTAATAAAACTTTTAGTATGCCTTTCATATCCCCATCTTTTTTCCAATATAACAAAACAACCCCATCCTATTTTTCACTTTTATGCTTTTCTCATCAGCTGCCTATCACACATTTAGCATTCACACCCACTTTCTTTCACTTTTCACGTTTTTGTAGTGTTTGGCACAAGAATCAAGGCTTCCTTTTTCACTTCTACATATGTTATTTTATTTTAAAATTTTAAAATTATATTTTTAGTCATTATTATATTTTATTTGGTCGTATCTTAAATTTATTCATAATTTTTATTTGTAATAAAGGTAAAAGAATTTCAGTTGATTGAAAATTTATACATAAATTATTTTTAAAATGATTTGAAAATAATCTATAAATTAAAAAAATCTTTGTTTATCATTTTTATTATTATATAATTTATATGAATAATATATATATATATATATAATAGTTAACATGTAAAAAGTAATACATTTTTTCAAATATTTAAACAAAATGAAAAAATATCCTTTTTCATAATTTAAATATTTCACAGTAGTTTTACAATATGATTGTCAAACAGCTTTCTACACCTTACAGTATTTCTGTGTTAAATTTGTGAAACGCTATTTTAACTTCTCTAGACAGCACTTATAGAACAGCTCTATTGAAACAGCACTTTTACTATAAGCTTCGGTAGGACCAAATAGACCCTAATTACTAGTACAATAAAAATTGAAAAAATGAAGAGGATCACGGTGTTCGTGGCAAATTCCTCTACCTCAATTGATTTGTCATCGTTGGGACCCAAAGATTATCAGAGAAAAGTGAAAAACATAAGGAGGATGTGATAATTTTTGGTTTTAGGTCATTCCTAAAGAAGGGTTAGTATCACTAGTATAGTTGAAGATGGTCGTCAATCACTTCGAAGTCGCCGGCTTTCAGTTGAATATATGCCACCATCCATGGGCTGATAATGCATATGGAAGATATGTACTTACTGTATATATATTATAATGTCAAAATAAAACCTAGAATATAAGTTCCATTTTACTCTATATATACACGTGTACACCACTCTTCCACATAAAGCCTAGCTAGTAGCTAGATATGTATCACAAAAAATTCGGAAAAGAAATTAAGGTTATATTTGGTACATGAAAAATATTTTCTGTTTTCATTCTCTACAAAATATAAAAAAATCACCATATAAGATATGTTTGTTTATAGAAATGTATGCATATTTTAGAAAATGAAAATGAAAATCGATCTAACATTGAGAATAATTTTTTTTAAGTCTCATTTCTAGATTTTTTTATTTTATTTTCTAAAACATGTATATATTTCTCCTTATAATACATATCTTACATAGTAGTTTCTTTGTATTTTTTAGAGAATAAAAATAAAAAATATTTTCTCATACCAAATATAGTCCAAATTTGATTGATTTGAAGCACAATATCGACTCAAAAAGCCCTGCTCTTCTTACTGCCGATGACATGTGATCCACACAACTTGTGCTGTGGCAAAAAATGGCTTCACACACCATTTTTCGAATATAAGTATTTTACAACTATCGAAAAAATATCCAAAGGGGCAACATTTACCACACGCTATTTGAATTTTCATCCATTAATTATGTGGTGCCCAAATATACGTTACGTTACGAACTTGAAGGGTTGAACCATTGTTACTTGTTTAGAAAAGGAACCTGAAATTCCTTATTGAACAACTTCGGACGTTGAATTGCTTGAGGCATTAACGCTAAGTCAAACGCCTCTTGCTAAAGTTTCCAAACTTTCCGGTTCTGCGCCTACCGCCGACTCGAATGTCGAAAGTAAAGTACCCTTTAATTATTTGGTAGCGGTCCTGCTTTTTGCATGGGTTTGCATGGATTCCTTATTCGTCTTCCTCCTTGCTTTCGTTTTTTGGGTAAAGGTTATTGGGGGGTGGTTTTTGTTGTTGTGCTGGTTTTTATCTTTGATGGTGGAGTATGGTCTTGTTTTTACTTAACTTGTGTCCCCTGTTTGTATCTCTCCCTTGTGAGATGATCTTTTGGTCATTCTCTTCTAATAAAATTCTTATTACCTTTAATTATTTCGCAATCTGTCAATAAGAGCATTTGAAGCGTTTTTTTCGTTTTTACGACGTAGTGGAAACTCAGACGTGTACGCTGAGACCATTACTTCACCAACTTGGATCAAAGGTAGGTTGGGAGCTTAACAAGAGTAGACATACAACCCTAATTGAAAAGTATCAAAATGCGTTATGCCTAGCCATTTCTTTGTTTGTTCCCTTTGATTGCAAAATGGAAAAGGCTTAGGTGCTTTTTATGTGAGTAACCATTAAAAATCTTGTCAAGTATATATTCATATTATCAATTAATTAACTATTTTTTAACACCGTTAACTATTTTTGTTATCTTTTTTTTTTATTTCTCTTGTGCTTCTTTTTTCCTTAAATTTTACCACAATATATTTATTTTAGAAACTCCAATTAATTTTTTTTCTCAAACCCTATCACTATATTTATCTTAAAATTCAAAACTTATCCTTAAATGGCTAACTTATCTAAAATTTGAGACTAAACTTTGTGATACGTAATAAAATTTCTTTTTTCTAAAACCCTACCATAATATTTATTTTAAAATTAAAAACTTACCCTTCTATCCTTATATCTTATTTTTATCCCATAACAAATTCCCTTTCAATCCTTCTAATATTGCATAAGATAACTTGCTTAGTTGATTGAATTATAATTTTGTACTGAAGAAATCAATACTGTGTAGAAATCTCATTTTTGACCTCCAAATTAGCAATTGGTAGTTTTAGAGGTAGATTATTTCGAAATTTTTTCCAAAAAACTTTTTTACATTTTTTGAAAATATCTAAATGTAAAAATTTAACTTTTTTTTTTCTAATTGAATGTCTTAAAAATTGTGCTAAAATTTATTTTTTCTTTTTTGACCTTTTAATTTCCTTTTTTTCTCTCATTTATAAGTTTATAAATTTTATAAATTTTATTTAATTGTTATTTGTGAAGTTATAGATGAACATTATATATTAATATTTTTTTTGTTTCTTCTCTACAAATTGATCAAATCAAATTTCATATATACCGCAGCATTAGCGCAGGACAAATTGCTAGTAAATAATTAATTTGTTTAAAATTTGGGACTAAACTTTGTAGTACATATTTTTCTCATAAAAAAATAAAAAAATAAAAAATATTCTAGAAAAAAAGTTTTACTTTTAACGGTGTTAAATGGTTAGTAGTGTAAACGGACACTTGGTAAAATTTCAATGGCTACTAACATGAAAAGCACCTAAAGAAAAGGATATAAATTCTATCATGGCAAAATAATACTACTATTCACTCCTTTTTACTCCTTCTGTCTTAAAATGTGTTACTTTTAATTGTTTCACAAGAAAAAAAACATTTTTTTGTTAAATTTTACGTTTTTTGCATTTACTTATCTAGTTTATCTTTAATTTAACTTTTCTTTCACTTAATTAAAGAAAGAGAATGGAGAGGAGACATACATTACATTAAATAATAAGTATAATTTTAGAAAGAGACAATAATATACCTTGATTTGTTGAAACTCCGCTTTCTAAGTGAAATATCAACTGCAGGTGGTTTTGTGAAACATCGGTTTCTAAGTGAAATTGCAATTGCGCTAGCTCATCTTGGCTAATCAAACAAGGTCTTCTTTTATGTCTCCACGTAACTGTTTAATTACTAGTTATAATACTATTTAAATAATTTCTTTTACTTCCCTAAAAAAGAAAAATTATTCTTTTTGTTGTGGAAAGTATGTTAATAATAATTGGAACAAGAAGCAAGTAATAATAGAAAAGAAAAAAAGAGAGAGAGGAAAAGAGAGAAAAGAAACGAAAACGATCAGAAGAAGATATCTCTTCTTCTTCAATCATCAGCGCTTCAATGCGCTTTTTACAAACGAAAAGGTTACTGTGCAAAGTTTGAAAATTTTTGCATGTGGGCCCCACGGTTTGAATATTTTATACATGAATAGTAATATGCACTATTCATTGATAGTGATATGTACTATTCCGACGGCAGATTTGTCCAGATCTCATAACACTCCCCTTTGGACAAATGCCACTATTAAAATTTGGACGTGTACTGCCTCGTTAAAAACCTTAAGTCGGAAAAACCCAGTGGGAAAAAACCGAACATAAGGGAAAAAGAGTACAATACAATTAAGTCCATCTAATATGTCTTCAGGACAATATGTGCTTGTCTTCAGGACAATATGTGCTTGTCTTTAGGACAATCTATTTGTCTTCAGGACAATATAGGTAGGCCTACTTCAGCGGCCTAATTGGACGTGCTATTACTGCCTCATTAAAAACCTTAAGCCGGAAAAACCCAGTGGGACAAAAACCGGACAGAAGGAAAAAAGAGTACAGTGCACTTATGTCCATAATCGCTCCCCCTGAGATAAAATAAACTGCTACTTCTGGAGCATCTAAACATTTCCACTTCTGGGGAATTCAATCTTGAATTTTACTGACTCGCCGCATACCAATGCCATAAACTAATTTCTCAAATGTTGATGTTGGCAAAGATTTGGTAAATAAATCTGCAAGATTATCGACGGAGCGAATCTGTTTAACATCAACTTGTCGACTTTCCTGGAGTTCATGAGTATAAAAAATTTCGGCGAGATGTGCTTGGTCCTATCACCTTTAATATATCCTCCCCTAACTTGTGCAACACAAGCAGCATTATCCTCATAAATTATAGTGGGAGAATCTATCACCGGTTTGAATCCACTAGCATTGTGAATATGTGATATCATAGATCTTAACCAAACACACTCTCTTCCGGCCTCATAGAGGGAAATAATTTCAGAGTGGTTGGAAGATGTAGCAACTAGTGTTTGCTTAGTGGAATGCCAAGAAATGGCTGTATCATTATAGCAAAATAGATAACCGGTTTGGGAGCGAGCTCTGTGCGGATCAGATTTATATCCTGCATCAGCATAACCTACTAAACCAGAGTTAGTAGTATTCTTAGAATAGAATAACCCCAAATCAATGGTTCCTCGGAGATAACGGAAGATATGTTTAATCCCATTCCAATGTCTCCGGGTTGGCTCAGAACTGAAACGTGTGAACAAATTTACCGCAAAAGCGATATCTGGTCTCGTGCACTGTGCCAAGTACATCAAAACCCCGATTGCATTGAGGTATGGTACTTCAGGACCAAGTATATCCTCACCAGATTTTTTAGGACGAAACGGGTCCTTTTGGGGTTCAAGAGACCTTACAACCATAGGGGTGCTCAATGGGTGAGCCTTGTCCATGTTAAAACGTCTAAGCAATCTTTCAGTGTATGCTGACTGATGGACAAGTATTCCATTCTTTTTGTGCTCAAGCTCTAGACCAAGGCATAGTTTGGTTTTACCGAAATCTTTAACCTCAAACTCCTTTTTTAAATATTCAGCAGTTTCAGATAACTCTTCAGGAGTCCCAATTAAATTCATGTCGTCGACATAAACTGCTATAATAGCAAATCCGGTTTCAGATCTTTTAATAAACACGTATGGGCAGATGGGATCATTTATATACCCTTCCTTTGTCAGGTATTCACTCAAACGTTGATACCACATGCGGCCGGATTGCTTTAACCCATATAAAGATTTTTGCAACTTTATTGAGAATAAGTTGCGGGGAGTGTATGCTTCAGGCATTTTTAAACCTTCGGGAATTTTCATATAGATATTGGAATCTAATGAACCATATAAATATGCCGTCACAATGTCCATAAGACGCATTTCAAAATTTTCTTGGGCAACCCAACTTATAAGGAAACGAAAGGTAACTATATCCACTACTGGTGAATATGTTTCATCATAATCTATCCCAGGCCTCTGCAGGAAACCTTGGGCTACGAGTCGGGCTTTATACCTCACGATCTCGTTTTTCTCATTTCGTTTCCGGACAAAAACCCATTTGTATCCAACAGGTTTTACATTGTCGGGGGTTTTAGTAATAGGCCCAAAAACATTACGTTTGGCAAGGGAAGTCAATTCAGCATGGATTGTTTCCTTCCATTTAGGCCAATCGTGCCTATGACGACATTCGGTTATAGACCGAGGTTCATAATCATCATTCATAATCTCATGAGCAACTGAGAGAGCAAATGCATCATTGATGATTATCTCATTTCGATCCCATATCTCATTATGATAACTGATGGAAATTTCAGTATTCCCAAGGTTGGTGATCTTTTCATGGGTTTGTACCACTTCAGGGGTAATATGCTCATGAACTTGTGCCACTTTAGGGGCAATATGCTCTCTTTGAATATTATGTTGTGGCACTTCAGGTGCAATTTGCTTTCCTCGAGAAAGATTAATGTGCTCATCTGGAGCAGAATTATACTCATCTGGAGTAGAATTATGCTCATCTGGAGCAGATTCTAAATTCCTCCCCCTTCTTTTTCGAGGAACAGTGTCTTTTGATCCCATCGGTCTACCACGCTTCAGGTGCGGGACATTTAGATCCATTTCGAGTGGTTCTTCAGGAACATCTATCCTAGCTGGAACATTCTCAGCTTGGATATGAGACTTTATAACTTTAGCAGTCTCATTAAATGCATCAGGCATTTGATTTGCAATAGCTTGTAAATGGATCAATCGTTGCACCTCATTTTCACATTCAGGTGTTCTTGGGTCTAAATGAGACAAACTTTTCTCATTCCATGAGAAAATCTCGACATTTTTCAGCTTTCCATATGTGGAAGCATGTGGTATCCCAAGTGATGGGAATACTGTCTCATCAAAATAACAATCCGCAAATCTAGCGGTAAATAAATCACCCGTCAATGGTTCAAGGAACCGAATAATAGATGGTGAATCAAACCCAACATAAATGCCCAAACGGCGTTGGGGACCCATTTTGGTCCTTTGCGGTGGTGCTACAGGCACTTGTACCGCGCAACCAAAGGTGCGAAGATATGAAATGTCTGGCTTCTGGCCCAAGACTAACTGAAGGGGGGGATACAAATGAGAAGTAGTGTGGTGCAATTTAATTAAAGATGCAGCATGTAAAATAGCATGACCCCACGCTAAGGATGGGAGCTTTGTTCTCATCAGCGAAGTTCACATTGTGCATTGATAATAGGCAAACATGGGACCATCTGCAGGATGTGTCCACTAGTACCATGAAATATCTAAATGGTCCACTTGTAGGCTGAATCGGCCCACAGATATCACCCTGGATTCGTTGCAAGAATGAAGGGGATTCATAATCAACCTTTGTCATGAAAGGTTTAGTAATGAGCTTTCCTTGTGAACAAGATTCACAAATGTAATCTCTGGACAACAACACCTTTGTATCTTTTAAAGGGTGTCCACGAGTATTTTTAAGTATTCTTTGCATCATTGTAGCTCCTAGATGACCAAGGCGATCATGCCAAAGTCCGAACACATCAGGGTTCATTAGTTTCCAAGGCATCGTAGCATATGATTCTATAGCTCGTATTGGGACAAAATATAATCCCATACTAGAAGCTTCCAGCTTCTCATGGATGGTCTTCTGGCCCACCATGTAGCAAGTGATGCAAAGTAATTCCTTATTGTGCTCATTAATTTTTTCTAGATGGTACCCATTACGGCGTACATCTTTGTAGCTAAGTAGATTTCTTTTTAATCTACCGCTCAACAATGCATCTTCAAGATACAATGTTGTACCATTTGGCAAAATAACTGTGACAGTCCCATAGCCATCTATAATATTAACAGGACCAGATATTGTCTGAACATTTGCCTTACGCAATGTCACATTTGAGAAAAAGTGTTTGCCGCAAAGTATAGTATGCGTTGTAGCACTATCAAGCAAACATATATCTTCCTTTTTCTCAATGTGTCCCATTTGCATTTATCTTGACAACTTCAGGTGTCAAGTTTCATAAAATTTAACAAATTAATAATATGATGCAAAATATAAACCAACAAGAAGCAGTAAAATGCATAAAATTTAACAAATTAATAATATGATGCAAAATATAAATCAACAAATATGGAATAAAAGATATAAACCAACAAATTTAACAAATATGGAATAAACCAACAAAATATAAACCAACTGTTATGATGCAAAATATAATATAATGCAAAATATAAACAGCTTGTGGATATTGTCCGCTTTGGTACTTCAGGACCTCACGGATTTTGACGACCATATTTATTTAATATCTTCCTTGGTAACATAATTATCTAAGGGTATGGCAAAACATAGATGAAAACCCTCAGGATCTATTTCTGGGGACTTATTATTTTCATCAACATTATAAAAAGAAATCAGAAACCTCAAAAGGTTTTTCATTGACCAAAACCTTATTGACTTCAGCATCAGTCGCAGTTAGGTCAATGGCATGGGTCTCAACATGCTTGCCTTTATCCTTCAGGGATGCTTGGTATAGATCAACCAAATGTCTGGCCGTATGACAGGTACGTGACCAATGACCAGTCATTCCACAATGATGACAGGTACTATCATCATGCTTCTTCATAGGCTTTTTACCTTTAGGGTTGTGTGGGGAGTTATTTATATTACGATTAAATCTCCCACTACCCTTACGGAAAAAATTCCCATGCCTGCGCTCACGGCCTCTAGGACGGCCAACACTCTTACTTGAGCCGGCATTTGCTTCAGGAAATGCCTTAGAGCTAGCAGGTCTTAAATCATGATTTTTAAGCAGCAACTCATTTGTTTGTTCTGCAGTCAACGGGACTGAGATCAATTCAGAGTATGTTTTAAACTGGCGCTGCCGGTATTGCTATTGCAATACAATATTCGAAGCATGAAAGGTGGAGAATGTTTTCTCTAAAAGTTCAACCTCAGTAAGCTTAACACCACAAAGTTCAAGCCATGACACCATGACAAGTAGATATTGCCACTTACATCCAAAATTTGGAATTTGGGCTTTTCAATATTTGCCATAATTCTGAAACAAATGGTCTCAATTAGGTTGACAACTTCTGGTGTCAAAATTAGGTTGACAACTTCTGGTGTCAAAAATATTTAGAAGTAAATCTTTACACAATAAAAATTTAAATTATCTAGTGTAAAGAAAATGTTAAATAAAATAATGGAATCAAACCTTAAAAACTTACCAGGGTTTAAACTTGCTTCACTTTATAACGCTCGTGCTGACAGAGCCTCGTGCTGATAACGTGTTGTGGAAAGTATGTTAATAATAATTGGAACAAGAAGCAAGTAATAATAGAAAAGAAAAAAAGAGAGAGAGGAAAAGAGAGAAAAGAAACGAAAACGATCAGAAGAAGATATCTCTTCTTCTTCAATCATCAGCGCTTCAATGCGCTTTTTATAAACGAAAAGATTACTGTGCAAAGTTTGAAAATTTTTGTATGTGGGCCCCACGGTTTGAATATTTTATACATGAATAATAATATACACTATTCATCGATAGTGATATGTACTATTCCGACGGCAGATTTGTCCAGATCTCATAACACTTTTACTTTTATTTGATATATATATATATATATATATATAGTATAGTATATGTATAATCTAGAATGTCTCTATTGTCCCCGGCCCTAGTGTTTATATATACCTAGTAGCAATGGTTATGAATTCTCAAGTTTCTTGATTTTCTTATAATCTAGCAAATGGATCTTCTTCATCCATTCCCAGCAACATCAGTTGGAATCACAATCATATTTGCCTTTCCCATCTTTTTTCTCTCACTTGTATGGTTATCAAAAACTGCCTTGAGTAAAAGCAGGAATAAAAATATCAGAGCAGCACCAGAAGCTGGCAGCTCATGGCCTGTAATTGGACATCTCCACCTCCTACGAGGGCCGCAACCGCCGCATGTAGTTCTGGGCCACATGGCGGATAAATACAGTCCTATCTTCACCATTAAGATGGGTGTTTATAAAGCTTTGGTTGTCAACGATTCGGAAACTGCCAAAGAGTGTTTAACCACAAACGACAAGGCATTTGCCTCTCGTCCCAAAACTCTTGCCATGGAGTTATTGGGCTACAATCACGCCATGATTGGGTTCGCCCCTTACGGCCCATACTGGCGTCAAATGCGTAAAGTTGCTACCCTTGAACTCCTCTCTAGCCACCGCCTCGACAGTCTCAAACATGTTCGACAATCGGAGATAAAGACATCGGTGCAAGAGTTGTATCAATTTTGGAGCAACAATAAAGACAGCTCTGACAAGGTCTTGGTGGAGATGAAGAAATGGTTTAAGGATGTAACCCTGAACGTAATTCTCCGGATGATCGTCGGGAAGCGGATTCCAAGCTCAGGTAACGACGCAGAGAGTGAGAAATTGAAAAAGACGCTGAAGGACTTCTTTGACTTGAGTGGAAAGTTTGTGATAGCCGATGCGCTGCCATTTTTAAGATGGCTGGACATTGGGGGAGACGAAAGGTTCATAAAGAAAGTAAGAAAAGAACTAGACGAAGTGGCCGACGGATGGTTACAGGATCACAAGCAAAAGAGAGCTTCTGGAGGTCAACAGAAGGGCAATGAAGATTTCATGGATGTTATGCTGTCAGTCATTACCGACCGAGAAATGCATGATGCTGAGACTATTAACAAGGCTACCTGCATGGTACGAATTTACTATCCAATTTTATTATTTAACTGCGTGCATTTGTTAATTTGTTACTACTACTTAATTAGCACTTACTGATCGAGTCATGCCATAACTGCCTCGTCCCTTTCGTTCCAATTACTCGTTTTATAAGAACATTGGATACCGAGTTCCCTCAAATCGAACCAATTATATTATTTCAAATGAGACAAAACACAAATGTATTGCGAAATAAAATCCACAAAAGACAAGATCTTACACAGCTGCTCTAAATCCCGGTCACTCGCATAGACGTATAGTAGAGTGTATGCTACGGCATGGACAAAATAGAAATGTATGCGTACGTCTGCAGTTACATACTATATATACGCCTTATTTTAGAAATTTTATAGGTGTATATCCACAATTGTGGTTTTAGTTAGAAAATTGGGATATAGACTTCATCTCTCCCCGAATCTGATGTATGCTAAAAAGATTACTTGGTTGATTCTCATTGATTCTTGACAATTAAAATTTCTGAATTCTTCAATACAAAATTGTATGGTCGCCAATATCATTCTGGTCCCGAATGGTATTCTAAATCTTGTTATTATATATGTGATTAATTAATATTTATCTTACTGATTAATTTTTTGGTCCTCCTTTTGAAAAATTAACCTCCATGTTACCTCCTTGTAGGCTTTGACCTTAGCGGCCTCTGATACTACAATGGTTACATTGACATGGGCTTTGTCTTTACTACTAAACAACAGTGATGCATTGAAGAAAGCACAAGAAGAATTGGACATCCATGTCGGAAAAGACAGACCGGTGGAAGAATCAGACATGAAAAATTTAAACTACCTTCAAGCCATTGTCAAGGAAACACTGCGTTTATACCCTGCCGGACCACTTTCAATGCCCCATGAGTCCATGGAAGATTGCAACGTGAGTGGCTACCATGTCCCCGCAGGCACACGACTTCTGATAAATATTTACAAAATTCATCGCGATCCACGCGTATGGACAGATCCTCTTGCATTTCAGCCAGAAAGATTCCTTACCACCTACAAAGATTTTGATGTTAGAGGCCAAAACTTTGAGCTGATTCCATTCGGCAGCGGTAGAAGAATGTGTCCTGGAGTATCGTTTGCGCTCCAAGTGTTGGAGTTCACGCTAGCTAGTTTTCTGCAAGGATTTGAATTTGGGACCCCTTCAGATGATCCAGTTGATATGAGTGAAGCTATTGGGATGACAAACTTGAAGGCCACTCCCCTTCAAGTTTTAATAGCCCCACGTCTTCCTGCTTCTTGTTATTAGTTTGAACCATTTGCAACAATAAACCTCAACCTACTTTTAAGCTATTCTACTGATGTACCCATTTAGGATCAACAGCATTTTAATTCTATTCTGCTTCTCTTTTTTTTTTTGTTAAATCAAGATATCTCTTTGGTCCAAGATTAAACCTTTTTGAGTTAGGTTGGTCTATTATGACGGTAAAACTCTCCTAATAATACAAATTGAGGGGAAACAGAGGAGATTCACTATGCAAATTGAGTGTATGAAAGTTAAGCTTTCCTCCTGGAATATTCAGCATATTTCAAGGAATATTAACGAGATTGCTGATGGCCTAGCAAAATCAGGAGTTCAGCGTCCAAATGATCTGATGACCATATTTGACTAATGATGAGTTGAGATTGTAAGGCTAATGCATGGGCACATGATGGTTGTGATGGTCGGGTCGTGCCTTTGTGTTGTGCTTGCTGGCTGCTTTGGTGAATTTGTGGTGTGAGCTTTCTCCTGTTTCGATACCTCCTGTCTTCTTGTCCTGATGCTTTTGAGTGGGCTACTGCACCTGTCTTCACCAGCTGTGTGTATGATGCTCTTTGTGCGTTGTGTTCGTTGGAGCCGTTCTCTTCTTTGCGACTGCCATTGTGGCATTGTGTTTGTGTTATGCCCTTGTTCTTTGTTTGTTTGGGTAGTGTGATGCGTTTTCTCTGCTTTGTCTGCTTTGTTTTTTAATTTTTATGTTCTGTATTTTGTACAAGATTTCAGCTTTTTTGATGTTTTTAATAAATTTTCTTACCGACCTTTAAAAAAAATTCTTCTAATGATTTTTTTATTTATAATAATCAAATTAAAAACCTTATTTAATTTAAGAAGTATAAATATAAAATTATTTAAACCAATCAATTATTGATTTGCTTCTCTTCTTCTTCATTTCAATATTCTTCTCTAGAGTGTAGACTCTAGTTCATTAGAGCATTTTTTTCTCAAAACGAAGACATTGGCCTTTAACTTGTGCTTTTGATTTATTGGGTCAGAAATGGACTTTTTGTTCATTATTACTAACAAACAACAATTCTCATGAGTCCTATCATTACTTTTTCTGTTTTTGATAGAAAAGGCAAGTTTCTTTTAACCAAAGTCAAGATGGGTAGGCTCCTCTCACCTTTAGCAATCTTTTTCAGTTGGCAGCCTGTCCCCACCATGGCCTCATAAGATAAGAATATATAACTTCAACCTGAAAGGAGTTAATCTACACCACTCGTTAATTATGTAATAATAATAATAATTATATACTTATTATTATTAATTTACTTAATACTACTAAAAAAGCTAGATTTTTTTGATACACACTAAACAAGCTAGATTAGTACCTTACAATCTACCGGCTACAAGGCTCTATATATCTCCACGCCATCCTGCGTTCCATTAGGTTATTATGAGTAACAAAATGATAGGGAGGGATGCTCTCTACTGTTAACAAACAGTAAAGGAGGGTAAGAGATGAAACATTACTATGAGAATCTGAATTAAGAAAAAAATTATTTTCACATTTAATTTCTCTAATAATGATATCAGAGGACATATCATTGTCACGTCATTACCACATTAGTACAAATATATGTGAAAATGTCATTACCATTATTCTTTTAAATTTTGTAATATTCTCTACCTTTTTACTTTTGATCTTCCTATTTTACCTTTTAGTTTTCTTGTTTTGATTCATGTTACTATTTATTTGATTTTAAAATAACAAAAAAAAAACTATGAAGCCTAAAATAATCCTTTAAATAAATAAATAAATTAAAAGTCCCATAAATTAATCCTTTTATTTTTTTTAAAGGCAAAATTAGTCTTATGCAAACTTCAAACAAAAAAATTTGTAATAATTAATTAAATAAATAATTAAAAAAAATTGAAATAATAAAAAAATTATAACAACTAGATAATACATGACCCCCTCCAAATCTTACAACACAAACAAACAAAATAATCTAATCCTTTACAAGTCCTCATCACCCCACGTACGTCTCCCTCCTTTTCTCTACGAGCCTGTTAGCTATAAATTGATTAGAAACGATTGTAGAAACGAGGCTTGACAGTTTGATTATGGCTTAAAACTAAGGCTGTTCAAGCAACCTAAAAAAATCGATAACCGAATCGAATTGATAACTATATTAGGGTTTTAGAATGTTCATATAAAAACTGAATGAACCGAATGGAACCCGAATGAACAGAATAAGTTAAAATTTTAAAAAATATTAGATTTTATTAGTCTAAAATTAAAAGACCTAAAATTTTTATAATCTTATTTGAGCTTTTATAAAAAAAAAAGTTCAAAATTTAATGGATTTCAATTACCCGAAAACCCGAAAAAAAATCCAAATCAAATCGAACAGAAATGTTAAGGTATTAAAATCTTAATATCCAAATTAAACCGAACCGTTTACACCCCAAACCCTATCATAGAAGTGGATTTGAACCCGAGGTAATTTAGTATGATACTATTTCAAGCTAGACGTATTTCCGACGCTATAGATTTTCTGGGTTCTCTGCGTGGTCCACTTCCTCTCACCTACTCCGAGACCAAATCATTTAATGTGTTTCAGAATACTAAACTGTAAGCCCATCTTATGGCCCAAATCAATCTAGACGCCCACGTTGTTATTATTTATCTATACAATTATGTTGAAGTGGTTATTGATAATATAAATCATCATACCATAAAATATATATTTTTTTACTATTATCTTATCTAAATCTAATCCCATCTTATTTCAAAAAACAAAAATCCTAATCCCATCTTGCGTGCCAAAAACTACTAAGTCGAGTAGCTCTTCTCGGTTGCTCAACCGCTTATCCTTGAGGCTGCCTACCTTTCCAAGATTGCACTGAGATGAGGTGATATAATTTTTTTTGTTTAGTTGAATTTGACATTTTTAGTCTTTCTTTTATAATTTTAAATAAATTACTTTTTTACTTGACATTTTTCTTTGGATATTTTCATGTTAGTTTTTTATTTTCTTTTCACCGAATAGGATGAAGACAATAGGGAAACATTACTACTCAATAGGGAAGCCAAAAATTAAACCGAAAAAATAATATAAGTCATCCCTAAAACATTATTCATCATACCCTAACATATATCTTCTTTATCTCAAAAATGGTTCACGCTATACCTATAATTTTTTTATTTAAACCAAAAATATAATATAAGTTATCCCCAAAGAATTATTAGTCATCTTAAAATAATATTCATCATCCCTAGAACATGTAGGCTATATCATCCAACTTCAAATTAGTATGAATCATCTTCAAAACCATATGTTCTGTATCCCCAAAGTAGAATTATGAAAAAAAAAATTTAACCCCATAAATACACTTCCAAAATTTAAATATGTAATATGCAAATATTTTCATTAAATTTCATATCAATCCATAGTTCAATATCATCAAAAAATTTTTGAAAAACAAAATCAAGGATTCATTCCCAAAATTGTATTAATCATCCCCAAACAATATAGTCTTCATCCCAAAATAGAATTTTGAAAAAAAAAATTCAACTCCAAGATATACACTTCCTAACCTTAAATATGTTATATGCAAATATTTTCATTACATTTAATCAATCCATAATTCAATATCCTAAAAAAAAAATCTAATGTTCATCCCCAAAATTATATTCATTATTGCACGAGAAACGTGTCACAATTAAATTGATTGTGAAAGCTTGACGCATTTAAGATCTCGCCGTGACATTCATCATCTCCAAAATAATGTTAATCAACTCCAAAACCATATAATTTTCATCCCAAAATAAAATTTTGAAAGAAAATTCAACCCCAATAATACAATTCATAAACTTAAATATGCCATATGTATATATTTTCATTACCTTTCATCAATCCGTAATTCAATATTATCAAAAAAATTTTGAAAATAAAAGTCAAAGGTTTATTCCTAAAATTGTATTCATCATCCCTAAATTTTGTTAAGCATCTCCAAAACCACATATTTTTCATCCCAAAATATAATTTTGTAGAAAATTCAATCCTAAGATATAGACTTCAAAAACTCAAATATGCCACCTGCATGTATTTTAATTAAATTTCATCAATTTATAGTTTAATATCATCAAAAAAATTTTGAACGAAAAATTCAAAGGTTCATTCCTAATTATATTCATCATCCCCCAATTAGTGTTAATAATCACCAAATCCATATAGTCTTCATCCTCAAAATAGAATTTTGAAAAAAAAAATTGAAACCATATGAATACACTTTCAAAACTTAAATATGCCATATGCATATATATTTTCATTAAATTTCATCAATTCATATATTCAAAAAAAATTGAAAAAAAGTCAAAGGTTAATTCCCAAAATTATATTCATCATTCCCCAATTACTGTTAATTATCACCAAAATCATATAGTCTTCATTCCTAAAATAGATTTTTGAAAAAAAAAATTCAACCCCATGAATATACTTCCAAAACTTAAATATACCATATGCATATATTCTCTTTAAATTTCATCAAATTTTTTTTTTTGGAAAAAATCAAAGGTTCATTACCAAAAGGCTAAAAGGTCAAATCAAGGCTTTACCTTTCCGGAAAATCTCAATTTGGTACCCAACCTCTTAATTTTGTCAAATAAGGGTCTAACGTTAGCAAGTTGGGCCAAATAAGGGTCTTCAGTGAATTTTTTTAGGAGGTGCTAGTGACGCACCGTTAAGTATAACAGCTGGGTATTAATCCTCTTATTTTCATACAAAAAACGGAAAAAAAGAATAAAAGAAAGAAAATAATAAAAAGGAAAAAAAAGAATAAAAGGAAGAAAAGTTTGAACTTGCATTCGGCTTTGTTGTGGTAGATTAATCGTTCTTATGAAAGGGGGAAACTGGATTGGGGTTAAGGGTTTTCATTCTCAGCTAAGAGGCATTCCGGTTTTTGGTGTGAAGAAACAGAAAGAAAAGGGAAAGCAGATGAGTTCTTTTGCAAGTTCTTCAATGTATGGGTCTTCTAAGTATTTTTTTTCTCATATGTTTATAGTTATGGGATGAGTGTAGGCATAATAGGCAGTGATATGAAGATATTATAGGGTTAATGGGATGATTATAAGTTAACATTTTGTTCAGTTTTGTATTTTAGTATTTTGAATTTAGTTTAACAAGTTTTTAGCTTTAGGGAGGGTTTCAATCTAGATGAAAAATGATGACTTCAGTTTAGAATTTTGAAGAACTTGTACCCTGGAATATCTTTAAATGCTAATGTGTTACAAGCAACTATGAGTTTTTCTTGTTTTCTTTAATTTTGACAGTGAGAGTAGGACTGGCAGTAAGGGTTTAAGTTTAGATATCAGTAGATACAAGCCGATAACATCAAGCAATCCAGTTGAATGGGAGTATGAAGGAGGTTCTGTTTTCTGTTATTGCAATAAGAAGGCACCAAGGAGGTTTTCTTGGACTGTTCAAAATCCAAGTAGAAGATTTTATGGATGCCATCAATACCCAGTAAGTGAGTGTTAGCAGTGGGTGTTTAATGTTGAACAAATTTGGATTTGTGAGATAAAAGCTATTTTTTTTTATTTAGGCTTATAATTGTGGATTTCATTCGTGGCATGATCCACATGTCCCTGAAAGATCAAGGAAGATAATAATAGAGCTTATGAAGAGAGAGAAAATGCTATATGATAATGTCAAAGTGATGAAGAATGAAGTTTTAGATTTGCAGAATAATGAAGTGGAGTTATTAGAAGCATAACTTATTGAAGAGAATTTATGCTTGAAGAATAAAGTAGCTAGAATGAGGTTAAATTTAAAAGAAATCAGTGATGCAAAGGAAGAGGTTAAAAGTAAATCTGTTAGGGGTTTAGGGTGCAAGTGTGCATTGATCATTGTTTTTTAATTTTCTTTATACCTATTTGGTTATCTATTAGTCAAAAAGAATAGTGGCAAAAGGCTATTTGCCTTAACTTAGTTTTTGGGTTTGTGTACCTATGTTAACCTTGATGTTTAGGGAACTGTTACTAATCATGTTAATTTCGTGTACGTCCATGAATGAAAATTTTGTGTACCTTCATCTGTTTCAACTATTGCAGTGACAATATCTTTGTGAATAACATTGATATTACTGATATGATATTATGTCACGCCCCGACCTGCAGGCTCGGCCACGCGACAACCGCCGTACCACCTCGAGATGCGTGCCTCTTCAGGCGGGCAACCAAGATGGCACAAGGCTTAAAAAAAAATAAAGGATATTCGAGCAATATATGAAAACATACGAATTTATCATAGATAATATAGTTCAAAAATATTTCAAAATAAAGTGTCGCATCTTACGGTGCTCCATGCAACGGAAAGTATTATATAAATACATAAGTGTATATGTAAGATGCAATAATATTCCGAGCCAAGATACACAAGCAAAAGGGGTGGCACCTACAAGGTCGTGTCCACAGTGTCGTACTGGGATCACTGGCCACCAGGACGTCCGCCGTCCAAAGTCTGATGATCTGACAACAAAAGTGAATGGGGTGAGTACAATATACTTGTACCCAGTGAGAGACTCGGTTATAAAGACCGATCACCTCAGGCTGGGGATATGAAATAATCCAAATATCAATTTAATAAACCATTTACTAAAATATATGAAGTCCCAAACCAAATCAAATATCAAATCAATAATAATATTTCCAAATGGGCTGGCATCTGAAAATCGTCCCAATAAGGTATACCCGTGCACTAGAGTATCCACTGGACCGGCAAGGGTTACTTTATACTTTTAAAACATTTTTCTTTACTTTCTGGCCCATTCCCTTGACGTTTGCCTTGCTGTGGTGGAACACAGCATCTGGAGTCCTGGCGAGTTTCCCTACGCTCCTCTCCCAACCAGGCTCTACTCACCGTGCCCTTCGATAGGCGGTCCACGGCTGAGTATCACGCATGCTCTCAAACTCGGTCCACGCTCCCGCAAATCGGAGCCCCGAGGAAACCGCTCAATCTCTCATCTCTTAGGGGTATCGTTTCCCCAATCAATAATCAATAATATCAATTTATAAATTTATTTGAAATTCCCACCCTTCAAATCATTTAGAAACATGGTGTGTGAGGGTGGACAATTCATACCCCAAAACATATATAAACAATATAATAAAGCATTTATAAATAAATTTGAAAACGGTTAACCCTCAATGGTCAACCAATATAATCCAAGCCACTCACAAGTGAGGAGAGTTGTATACTCCCCGATTACCCACGAATGCCTTAGCTCAAACTGCTACCGGTTTGAAACCCGTACAATCACGTACCTAAATAATCAAATTAAAAATCTAATTTGATTAATAAAGGCATTCAATCAACAATTAAATCATAAATCAAAACCTAACAAAGGTCTCGGAATAGAATTGGGCAAGTCCGGAATTCAAATGAAGCTAATTTGAGTCAATTGGGGTCAAATGGGGTCTAGGGCTGCAAAATTACCAAAATGCCCCTAATGCTATAGTGCCAAATCGGCTGGTTGCTCACTCCCGTGCGGGAGTGAGCCAAAATGGGAGATAACTCCCAAATTTCATCAGCTCCGGCGCGGGACACGCCAGGTCCGGCGCCGGACCTGATTCCAGAACATGGCCGAGATCGGCCATGCACCAAATCGAGCTCAGTTCGAGTTCGATTCATCACCAATCCGCACCAAAATTGAAACACAGCAAGTTAAACACATGATCTATGAATTCACAGCTTCAAGAATGGAATCAATCCATTAAACATGCTCAAATTTTGAATCAAAATACTAAGAGTTGACATATTTCGGGCAAAACAGAAATATCAACTTCAATCAACGAATTCTCTTAGCACAGACCATGAAATCAAGCATATAAACTATCAAATTAAAGCTTGATGAGTCTAGAACAACATACCAAATTCTCAGCCACAACCCACGGTTGAATCAAAAGATATAGCTCGAAGAACAATCTGTCACCAAAATTCCAGATTTCTAGATTTGATGATTTTCTTGGAAACTTTGGTGTTTTAATCTTCAAGGAAGCAAAAGAAGTTGATATTGATGATTGATGAAGTGTATGAAGAGGGATTTAAGGTTTGATTTCAAGAGAATTGAAAGAGATCTCGGAGAGAAATGAAGAACTTGAAGAGAATTGAAAATGAGGGGTCTCGGTATAGAATTAACGGGTCCGGTGCCGGACCCGCCCCTGTCCGGTGCCGGAGTCAACCATTTCGGAGTTGACTCCGGTCAACTCAGTTCAATTTCTTTGGGATCCGTGTCCAAGTGGGGCCCACATCCCCGGACTTCAATTTTAGGGTTTTTAAGCATGAAATCGAGCTAAATGAAGTTTAAAACATCCATGGGAAGTCAAATTTGGTATATTGACAAGACAACAATACATAATTGTACAACTTGATATGTGCGAACTAGGTCCGGGCGTGTCATATTAACTGTTAACAAAATTTACAGCATGTCAAATGTGATTTGGACATCGTAACTGCCAATATCCATACATCCCCTAATATTGACACAAAGACATTGTTCATAAACTATACAGAAACAAAAATCCTAAAGCAGAAGAATATTTTCTACTAGATTGTTCATATCTAATGCAAATACAAAAAAAGTTAGGCATTGTTCATTGCACATCCATAGCAAAACCAGGTAACACAGTTCAGATCTTCCATGGAGCTTTATCTTTTCCTTTGCTGGCCATAGAGGAATTGTTTGACTTCTGAGTTCCTTCAGATTCATCAGTGGCCTTTCTTTTCCCCTTGCTTGGTTTTGCCCCTATGGATATGACTTTTTGGCTTGGCCTTCCATGCTATACAATAGAATTAAAATGTTAGTGGTTTGCCCTAATCCTAACAGTGAAATTTTAAAGTTTGGATATTGGCAATACAAACAATGTAAAGAAAAAACTTACATTTAGTATTTCTCTCCCAGTATTCAAGGTTGTATACAACCCAATGCCCTCCATTCTTGTCCTTTTTCTGCTTTTTGTGTCAGTTTGCTTGCCTCCTTCATTAGTAGCTGATGAAATTGTTTGGGACCAATTACTTGGTGTAGCTATGTTAGTGGCAGTTGAATTGCTTGTATTTTTTGAAGATGAGACACCAATGTACTTAGCTCTTGATTTTGGACTAGTCCTGATGCCATCATCTGTGCTGCTCATAATCCTTCCATCCTTAGCTACCTATACTTTTCCAGCAACTCTTCTAGTTGATGTTTTGGCCCTTGAAGGTTTAGGTGGCTTTAGGTTGTTGTTGTCTGCATCTAGGGAAGAAATGGTTGCAGGGGCTGTTGCAGATGAACTTTCATTCGCAGATGCATTACCAGTTGTACCAGTAGCAGGGTCAACAGACATATTTGCAGCATAAGTTGCAGATCCTGTGTTTGAAATTTAGCAACAAATAATTAAAAACTCGAGAAGCATATGAAAAGATATAACCAAATAAACCCTAATTGTTAAAAACCTAGATCTAAAAGGTAGTAATTTCCAAAGTCTGAACTAAAACATTGCACATCTAGAATAAAAAAATTGCTAGTCTCAATAAGGAAAACAATTGCTGAGAGATAAATGCAGAAATATGAACATAAACCTAAAAACATCATGTAAACTCAAATCTGTCATCAAATTATATATATATATATAACAAATAACTAAAACCTAAAAAATACGTTTCAACTTCAGCAGTCATTTTTGAAACAGAGGCAGTAACTTTTCCACCATTGTTCTTTACTGTTCTGTTCTTCTTTGGTGTAAGCTTTTTCTTTGCAGTGGTTCTGCCTTCATCTGTTTCTACTGGCTCAGGCATATTTGCAGCAATGGAGGCAGAATGAGAGGCTAGGGAAGCTGATTGTTCACCCTAAACCCAAAAAGAATAGTTATAAATAGGTTAAACTAGATTCCTTCAGAAAAATAAATATAAAACCTTAACAAGGTGTACTATCCAATGTGACTTAACAGTGGAATAATGTAAAAGCACAAAGACAAATGGGTGAGAAAATACTCGGGTAGACTTAAAAGGACAACCTTGTTTTTTGTGGCCTTCATTATGACATAGTTGGCAGGTCATTACCATCGCTTTTCTTGACATATGGGTCTCTACAGTCTTGGGCTTCTTCTTTAACTCATCTGGATCTTTTCTCTTTGCTGTCTTGGGCCGTCCTGGCATTTTCTTATATTTTAGGGGTTGGATTTTGGGTCCTCCTTCTTCATCAACTTGAGGCTAGTCCTTCATGCCAGGTAGTGGCTCCATTGGAAAACCATAAGCTAATAGATAGACATCTTTGTGATACCAACTGGATACATAGACTTCTACATTTGCCTTTCGATCCCTGATTGTAGATATTGCATGTGCACAGGGTATACCAGACATTGTATACCTATGGCAGCTACAAGTTTTCCTATCTAATTGAACATTGCACTGATATGTTCCATGCAAAATTTCATATCCACTTGCTCCATTAAAATGCACAATGCATTGATCAGCAATATCTGCATTTCCTGAAATAATCTTCCAAATATTCTTCCCTAATATCCCTCTTCATTTGCTGCATTCCTTCCTCTTCTCACCAATTCTAACCATGACCCTCCTTCTGATTGCCTCAAATAAAGATATTACTGGCAGTTTCCTTACTCTCAACAGAGTCCCATTAAAGGCTTCACAAGTGTTGTTGTCAATCATATCACAAACACCCTCAGTGCCAATAAAAGCTCTACACCATTTTGTATTGGTGTTTTTTCTAGATCATCGGCTGCCTTTGGGTTTTACTCCCTCAATTTCTTCACCCTTTCATCATAGACCTTCGGAGTTGGTGCCTTCCCAATCCAAAAAAAGTCTTGTTTCAGTTTTTCACTTCTGTTGCCATTGTTTTTCTAGTTCATATACATGTGTCTGGCACAAAATCTGTGCTCAGCCAAAGGAATGAATTCTCTGATTGCAACATCCAGTCTCTATGCCAAACTGAAAACAAGCATAGATTAGACTAATTATTGTATACCTGAATTTATTTAAAGACAAAACATACAATTAACGTTTACCTTTTGTTGACTAGTCATAATCACCCATCCTCGACCTTGGCCAATGTTGATATCCTCTATTAATCTACCAATAAACTACCTCCATGAGTCTGTAGACTCAACTTCAACTAACGCCTATGCTAATGAAAACATTTGGTTGTTTCCGTCTCTCCCCACAGCAACTAAAAGCTCTCCTTTTGTTAAACTTTTCAACCAGCAGCCATCCAACCCTAGAAACTATCTACATCCAGCTATAAACCCCTTCTTAAGGCTTGTAGAACAAATGTAATACCTTTGAAACACAGGTGGACTATCTGGTGTAGCCTTTGAACATTGCATCCAAACCGAGCTACCAGGGTTGCTTGCTCTAATTGCGGTTGCATACTCATTCAAATGGCCAAATTGTGTCTCATAGTTCATTACTATCTTATCAACTATCAGCCTTTTGGCCCTCTTAATCATGCTTCAATATCTCAATATAGGGTTTATAAGGATCCTTTTGAATATCAGCATTATACAATTCAGCAAGCAGCTTTGTTGACATCTTGGGGTTGCTGAAAACTCTGTTACAGTTATAATGGTTATGAAAAGTCCTCACTTGAAAGCTCTTAATAGATTTTCATAAGCAACATAGATAAACCAAGGACACTGACTATCCCTACATTTAGCCCTCACCTTTGTCTTAGTGTTTTGACCCAGCTTATTGCCCTTTTACTCTTTATGGACATCATTAACACAGCAAGTTTGAACTGTGTAGAATCCTTAAATAGCATCCCTATCTCTATATGTGGGTTGGCAGCTGAAGTTCAAAAGGTAGGAAACCTACTTTTCTTTCTAGTTACACCATCAACCATCTCATCCTCATCACTAACAAAATCCCCTAACTCGTAGGAAGAATAGTAATCTGTTTGATAACCAGCCTCATCTCTCTCACCACCCTCATTAACCTTTCCAGCACTCTTGGCATTTTTAACCCTACTTGCCTCAGCCTGATCTACAACTTCAGTCATGAATCCCTAAGCACTTCAGCCCTAACATTATTAAATTTTGTTCTAGCTTCACGTAACTTTTCATCTTTAATTACCTTCATTGTCATGTTCAACTTGAACAAAGAATCCACATTCATCAAATACACTATCTCTTGCCCGATGACCATCTTCAACTTCACCTGCCTCATTAACACCCTCACCATTAGCCACCCAATCAGGCACTCCACCTCTAACTCCCTGATCAGCCACTTCATCTATAACATCCTCATCAGCTACCCCTTCTGTAGCTCCCTCATCATGAAATTGAAACTCTAAACCCTCATCACCTACAACTCCCTCATCACCAACAACTCCCTTAGCAGCTGCTCCATTGACACCTCCCTCATTAATCGCTATATTGTCAACTCCATCATCCCCTATTTCATTCACTAACTCAATTTGCATTGGAATTTCTATAGGAACATCAATCCCATGATCTATATATAAATCAATCTCACCAGCTATAACTAATTCAGTAGCCATATCTACAACTTGCGAATCATCAGAAATCTCCCTAAGTCCATCACTAAAACTTTTTCCTGGTGACAAGTACAAAATCCTGCATATGTTCTTGTATCCACTTTTTTTTAATATCCCTAAAAGCTCAAAATAACTAGGACAATCAGGGTCGAGAGTTAATTCATCAACATACCCCTCCACATAACTTATATTTTTACCTTCTCTAACAAACCTTCCTTTGTAATGAAATCTAACTGGAAGAAATTGAAATGCCATTCTATGACAAAGAAGACATACATACTACAATATCAGTAAAATGCCATAACATATAACTGTTATAAAGCAAAATAAAAAAGAAATATAGAACTAACAGTATCTAGTTAAAGGTAGAAATATTGATGGTCCTTTCTTATTTTTAACATATGCTTTCTTAATCAATCTGAGATACTGATAGTACCAAGGAAAGTTCATTCCATTAGGTGAACATTAACTACCTATACAAGTTATAATCAGCAAACAAGCTTCTTAAAAGCTAAACCCAGAATCGTAACCTTAAATTTCAAACATAATTCCAGAACACTTAATCAACAGCATTGATCAGCAATTAACAGCAATTAAACCTTAAACCCATAATTTAAATCCAGAACACTCAATCAACAGCAATCGATAGCAATTAAACCTTAAATCAGAATTTAAACCTTACTCGAACTTGAAATTTCAAAACATACCTTAAATCCGATTGCCTCAAAAACAAAATCAAACCTCGTTCATCCAAATTTCGCACACTTCTGTCGTTCGATTTTCGTTCGATTTTTGTCCGATTTCCCTTCGATTTTCGTCTCGTAATGTTGCTCCTGGTTTTCAAGTTTTCTTTGTGAAGGATTCAAATCGAAAATTCAAAATCGAAGATTCTGCAAGTTTTCTTTTGGGTCGAAATCTAGGGTTAGGTTAAAAACAATTTGGGTTTTCTAATTTTGGTAAAAAAATTAGAAGTAAAAAATGTTTATTTAATTACATTGTGTTAATATATATTAAACAGTTCAAATTAATTCTGCAAATAAAATAAGACACGTGTCCTAATACTAGTCCCTCACGTGCTTACCATCGAGAGTGTAAAGCACCTCCGTTAGAATTCACTGAAGACCCTTATTTGGCCCAACTCGATAACGTTAGGCCCTTATTTGACAAAATTGAAAGGTTAGGTACCAAATTGAGATTTTTCGAAAAGGTAAGGCCTTGATTTGGCTTTTTAGCCTTGCCAAAATTGCATTCACTGTTCTCTAAATAGTATTAATCATCTTCAAAATCGTTTTTTTTTCATTCTTTTATAGATTATGAGTAGTATTAATATTTTAAAGATAACTAATTTTTTTTGGGATGACTCATACTATTTTTTTATCTAATTTTTTGCTTCCCTGTTGAATAATGATGTTTTCCCGTTGTCTTCATTCTATTTGGTGAAAAAAATGAGAAATTATCAATACCAAGAAAAAAAAGAGTTAAGTAAATGTAAAAGCAATTAATTTAAAAAGTTTAAGTAAATACAAAAGTAACTTATTTAAAGTTAAAATAAAAAAATGTTAAAATTATCAAAGTAAATAGGATTGGACTGTAGTCCGACTGCATGCAGCCTTCACCATTAGAAAAGTTAGGTTGGACTACAGTCCGGACTGCAGCCTTCACATTTTTAACTTGGGAACATTAATGACGTATATATTTCTATATATTTGGCCTCAACTGTGTTCCACCTTACTCCACAAATTAATCGTCCAATGTTACCAACTCACCATATGCATCTATAAAAAGCGACACATACAGTTGAAGGCACCGATTATGTTTCACAAGAAGAAATATCCGACTGTTATGTAGTTTATTAAACATAGAATAATAAAGTCCCACATTATTAAAAGAGCAACTTGAAAGGTGTTTTATAAGTATTTATCTTTGTCTAAAAATATCTTTTGATATCATATAAATTAGGGCTTAACCCATTAATTAATCCAATTTTATTATAAATAAAAAATAGATACTGGAACCTTGGACTATTTAAAAAATGACTTAATTTTTTTGCCCAAAAATATAGATATAGCTATAATTAGATAGTCATGTGTGATTTGACGTTTGGGGGGTGCAATCAAATGCGAAAAGGAGATAAGTATATACTGTAGTACCATTAACTCGTGAAACAAAAACATGACGACTTTTTTTTTTTTTGAGAATGAATACTTTTAATAGGCAGCGATGGCAATATATAGCCAAATAGCAGAGGCCATATAATTTACATTTAAAATTTTACACAGAAACCCTCTCTAGGTCGGTTGGCGAACGACCAGTAAGCTTCTGAAATAATGTCTCTCACTTACACACCCTGTTCTGATCCCCCCATGCTGCGAACTCAAGGTCTGAAACCACCTAAGCCGCCGGATCCAAATGGAGATTCGGAGCCAACTAGATATCCCAAAAGGATGAAAGAAACTGATATGCCTTCCTCTACTAGCCCAATGCCGGATTCGCTTGAAGGCAGGTTACCTACTGCATATATGGAGGTCGAAACTCCTCTGATTAATCAGACGACTACGGCTACTTATTCCTGTAGAGATATGCTTGTTGCAGATCAAGAAGAAGCACAGATTGCATTCACAAACAACCCCAGTTTCCTTAATGAGATCTCTGACTCAGAATATGAGGATGAGGAGGAGGAAGAAGGAACAGCTACAATTTCTCTGTCCAAAGAAGAAAAAAGAAGGATCCGAGCACCGTGGGCTTATTCTATAATAGTGAAAACATATGGAAAAAACGTTGGATACAAGTTTTTGTATCCCAGAGTTAAGGCACAGTGGAAGCCAATACAGAAGATGGATTGTATTGACCTTGGCTGTGATTTTTTCCTTTTTAGATTTCATGGCAAGGAGGATTTCTATAGAGCAATGTTCGGTGGTCCCTGGTTCGTTGGCCCGTATTTCTTATCAATGAGACAATGGGAGCCGGGTTTCAAACCAGAGAAAGCCACATTCTCTGCTATTGCTGTTTGGGCTCGCCTACCAGGACTCCCTATTGAGTTCTTTGATCATCAAGTTCTTACGAGGATCCGGAATCAATTAGGAGTTCTTCTTAGAGTTGATGCCGCCACAACTAGCAATACCAGAGAGAAGTATGCAAGATTATGCGTACATGTGGAGCTTGATAGACCGTTAATACATACTATTAGAATTGGCAAATTTAAGCAACCGGTGTTGTATGAATCAGTTTCGGGTCTATGTTTCCATTGCGGTTGTATTGGACATAACCAAGTTAATTGCACTAGTTTAGCAGCCAATAAAGACTCGATGGATGAAGAAGCCTCACACACTACTGATTCTGTGGTACTTGAAAGCAATGAAGGTAATTTGGACTATCAAAAAGACGGTATGGAAAACAATTATGGACCATGGATGGTTGTAAACCGCCAGAAGTCTAAGCCACCGGGAAAAAAGCAAACATCACAGATAGGAACAGCCACCAAGACGGTGGAAACTAACGGGTCGGTCTCCAAACCCAAAACACAGAGTACCGTTGGGCCCAAGGTGGACGGGCTATCGGGGAAGAACAAGGGTATTGCAACGGGCAGCAACCAGCATATCCTGTCAGCGCAACGGGTAAAAATACCCTTTCCACATCAAATAGTCATGTCAAGCAAGTGGAAGCCCAAGGGGAGGTTTTTGAAAACCAGAGGACCAACCCTATACAATACTCTGTATCATCTGAGTGCCTGAATGGAAAAGACAACTCAAATTTTTACGCTGACACTAATATTGATAGTAGAACAGTGCTTCACTCTACAGAAGTCAAAATTTGTGACAGAAACTTAGAGCCAAAAAACTTTACCCCTAATCAGAGTGTTGCTTCCACTATTGCTGAACCAACTAATGGCAATGGAGAATCAGCAAAACAAACAGGGCCCCCTGGAACAGTTTCTATTTCACGAGGACCTTTTTGTACCATTGGAGCAAGCTACTCAAAGTCTTCTCAATCCGATGGAGATACCGAGCCCGTCAAACATACCGATTCCCCTCAGCAAGTCGTGGAACAACATGGTTGCTGTGGAAATGCCGATAGTACCGGACCACCACCTCCATCTATTAACTTCGCTGGGCCCTTATCTAGAAAGCACCGAGCAGGAAAAAAGCGAAATGCTGAAAAAGCTGGTTCAGGAGGAGTTCCAAGAGGCCAGAGAGAGGGCTGTGAGGGAAGTAGAAGTCCCAACAGGACAACCATGGATGGCAGACTCCCTATTCAGAGTGATATTCAACAGCGAACTACCTTTGCTAAAACCGATTGTGTCACCTCGAGGTGTGAGGGTAATGAACGTTATCGCTCGGTCTTACAAAGAGCCAGGAGCAATGGAGATGACACACAACCTGGCAATAATCCCTCAGTGCCATCTGAAGGCCAATCTACTGTATCAGGCAGAGGAGCAAATCAAAACTAATCCGGCTCTAGCAGTCAGAAAGTGGGGTCTTGAAGACAACTGCTTATCAATGATTAAGATTCTTGTTTGGAATTGCCGTGGTGCGGCAAGTAGAAATTTTAGGAGGACTTGCAGGGATCTTATAAGATTGCATAAACCTCTAATCCTTTTTGTTGCTGAAACAAAGATATCAGGTAATCAGGCTGCATGGTCAGCGACTTCTCTGGGGTTTGACAGCTCTCATATTATTAACTCAGTAGGACTGTTTGGGGGGCGTTGGATGCTGTGGAACTCCTTTGAGATCTCGGTGGATATCCTGCCTTACAGAGATCAAGCTATTCATGCAGTTATCCAGGTAATAAATTCTAATTCGTTTAATTTTCCGTGGTTGATTAGTGGTGTTTATGCTAGTCCTAGGCTTCAGAAAAGAAAAATGCTTTGGGAGGAACTTATTGATGTTAGTAATAAAACTAATCTTCCATGGGCTATAATGGGGGACTTCAATGATGTTTTGAGTGTTGATGAAAAGTTTGGGGGTAGACCGATTAATTCTTATAGAGTTAATCTTTATAGAGATTGTATGAATAAGTGTAATATGATTGACTTGGGTTTTTCTAGACCAAGGTTTACTTGGGTCAATGCTCATTATGATGGCATTTTAATTAGGGAAAGGATTGACAGAGTTTGGGTCAACCCTGTTTGGAATATGAAATTCCCTGAGGCTAGAGTTATTCATCTGCCATGAACACATTCAGATCATAACCTTTTTTTATGCCACCTGAACCCGAGCCCTCCTGGTAATATTGATAGACCATTTAGATTTGAATGGTGCTGGTTCAATCATGTCGATTTCTTTAATTTCATCAACCAAAACTGGATTTACAATTCAGGAAATCTCATTACTACGATAAAGTCCTTTTGTAATGCTGCCAAAGATTGGAATGCCCATACCTTTGGCAATGTTTACAAAAAGAAAAGACACATCCTTGCTAGAATTAGAGGTATTCAAACTAGTCTTGCTTCTAGACATCAACCCTTTCTTGTTAGATTAGAAAAGGAACTCATTATTGAGTATCAAAACATTTTAAAACAAGAGGAAGATCATTGGAGACTTAAGTCTAGAGTTGACTGGTTGCTTGATAGTGAAACCAATACAAAATTTTTTCACACACATACCCTCATTAGGAGGAAAAGGAACAGGATTAACTGTCTGAAGATTGATAATGATAGTTGGTGTTTTGAACCTGACAACATTAAGAGAATTATTATTGATCATTTTAAAAATTTGTTCTCTACTTCGTTGATCTGTTCTTCTATTACTAATAAGCTTCAAGATATTCTAAGACCCAAATTAGATGTCAATGCCATTGGCAGCTTGTGTCATGTCCCAAATAAAGTTGAAATTGCAAAAGCTCTGTTTGGGATGAAACCTCATAAGGCCCCGGGGCCTGATGGATTACATCCGGGTTTTTTCCAGAAATGTTGGAATATAGTTGGCAATTCTATTTTCACTGAAATTGAAAGAATATTTTTCAAAGGTTGTCTGCCTGCTGAGTGGAGTGACAGTCTTATTTCTCTTATTCCCAAAGTCTCCAATCCTGAAACTATCAGTCAGTTTAGACCTATTGGCCTGTGTAACACTAGTTACAAGATTGTAACCAAGATTATTGTCAATAAGATTAGACCGTTTCTTTGTAAACTTATTGGTCCTAATCAAGCTAGCTTTCTTCCAGGTAGGAAGAGTACGGATAATGTCGTTATCCTTAAAGAAATGGCTCATCTGTTGAGAAATAAGAAAGGTAGGACTGGAGGCATGGTGATTAAGATTGATCTTGACAAAGCCTATGATAGGCTTGAGTGGAGCTTCATTAGAGATACTTTATTGTTTTTTAACTTTCCAAAGAAACTCATATCCTTGATCATGAGCTGCATCTTCTGTTCTTGTCAATGGGTCTAGAACTAATAGTTTTTGCACTTCTAGAGGAATTAGACAAGGAGACCCGCTTTCTCCTTATATTTTTATTCTGTGTATGGAATATCTCTCCTAGCTTATCACTAATGAACAAACCTGTGGGAGGTGGAAGACCTTTAGAGTTGCCAAAAATGGACCTGAAATTACCCACCTTTTTTTTGCTGATGATTTGATCTTAATTGCGGATGCAACCATTGATAACTGTGTTTCTATTAAAAGTATTCTTGAGCATTTTTGTAATGTCTCTGGTCAGATTGTTAATCTTCAAAAATCAAAAATCCTGTTTTCTTGTAACACTAAACCCATGATCAGGAATGCCATCAGTGATAATTTGGGTTTTGAGGAAGTTGCTAACATTGGGAAATATCTGGGATTTCCTATATCTCACAAAAGGCCAAACAAAAATAACTATCGATTCATTATTGATAGACTGAATTCGAGGTTAGCTGGTTGGAAAGCTAATTTTCTTTCTATGGCAGGGAGAAAAGTCCTCATTGAATATTCTCTTGCTGCAATCCCTGCTTATTATATGCAAGCTACACTTCTTCCTACAGCGATATTGAACCAAATTGATAAGACTTGTAGAGATTTTCTTTGGGGCAGTTCAGAAACTAAAAGAAAAGTTCATCTTGTTAATTGGGAAGGTGTGACTAAGCCCAAGGATCATGGGGGGTTGGGAATCAAGTCTGCAAAACACCTAATCTGGCTTATATGGCCAAATTGGCCTGGAACATCATCAATGATAGTGAAGACAGAGTCCATCTTTGGACTGAGGTTCTTAAGAGCAGATATTTAACCTCTGAAAGAGAACCAACCCGAAAGACTCTTTTGTGGAAAGGTATAGTTCGAAGCAAGGATATAATCAATAAAGGGACTCGTTGGGTCATTAAAAGTGGGAACATAGCTGAGTTTTGGAATGATGACTGGTTGGGGAGAGGTAACATCAGATTGATGATAGAGGGCCCTCTTAATAAAGATGAAGAAAACATTACTATTAGTAATCTGATCGGAGAACATGGCAATTGGGACTTATCTTCTCTATCTTTTGTATTACCTGCTCAGGTTAAGGACATTATAAAAGCTATCCCAATACAAATGTCTGAACATCTTAGGGATGGTATATCTTGGAAATCCAACGTTAGTGGCGTTTTTTCCTTAAAAGATGCTTATAGGATTGCTAAAGGATTACCCACTACAAGTAATATTAAAAGAGACTGGATTTGGAAATGTCAAACCTTACCAAAAATCAAAACATTTTTATGGCTTCTTGCTCATGGCAAAGTGGCTACCAGAGATTTACTTTTGAGCAGAGGTATTATTGATTCCAACTATTGTCCTATTTGCAGAACATCAGAGGAAAATATAGACCATCTATTTAGGAGATGTTCTATGACACTTAGGATTTGGAGGATTCTTTGCCCCAATAACAATATTGCTGACTCTTTCAGATCTGACATTGATTGCTGGCTTCATGTCAATTGTTCAAGTTTTCATCCATCAGTTTTCAAAATTCCTTGGAATATCACCTTTTCTTTTACCATTTGGAATATTTGGTGCAATAGGAATAATATTGTTTTTGGAAGACAGGGACATTCTCTAAATGACATGATCAGAAACATTAAAGAGCAGGTCTCAGAATATTATGCTATCTCATTTAGAGGAAATAGGAGCAAAAGAGTTCAGATTATTGACATAGGTTGGACACCACCACCTAGGGGGTGGATCAAACTGAATACTGATGGCTCTGCTCAACCAAATCCTGGCAAGGCTACATGTGCTGGACTTTTCAGAGATGAGATTGGAAATTTTATCAAGGGATTCCAAAGAAATGTGGGATTTGCTACTAGCTTGTGTGCTGAGCTGTGGGCAATCCGTGACGGTTTGAAGTTGGCTGTTGACAATAACTATAGTAATATTATTGTAGAAACAGATTGTCAAGTAGCCATTAATCTTATTAACAATTGTTTTGATATGAAACATGAACTCATTGCTCTTTTGAATGACTGCAAGTTCCATATGGACCTCTTGAATATCAGAAGACTAGAACATTCACATAGGGAGGGAAATGCTTGTGCTGATCTGCTGGCAAAGGATGGCTTTAATATGGAATCTGATTTCAACATTTTGGACAACACTCCGGCTTGTATTTTGACTGCCTTAATGGCTGATAAAATGGGAATATCTTTTCCCTGCACTTGTAATGTTAGAAGCAGTCTATCTAATCCTACTAGCTGTAATCTCGGGGATCTTACCCCAAACAATATTTTGTACTCTACTTAATTATCTATGCCATAAATAACTCTTCTTTCGGACCAAAAAAGAAGAAGCAAAGGCCATATAGATGACAGAGGCAGAGCCAGAGTTCATTATTGAAGTTGTTTATGGTATAGGAATGAGTTGCAAATCCAGCCAAACTTCGTATCATCGCACGTCAACATTGTTCAAGCAAAGGACATGGCTCATGACTCATGAGCTCTAAAACCTAGCGCCATGGTCCTCTTAATTAAGTGCCATTTGGCGCCCTACATATATAGATAAACCAAGGGGATAGCTCACTATTTACTTCCCTACCATATGCTACTATATTGCTATTGGGCACAAATAAATCGTTTCAAAAAATTACTCCCTTCGTACTATTATTTTTGTCTATTTTTGTTTTGAATGTTCTTATTTGTTTGTTTATTATCATAAATAAATAATAAATATATTTAAATTTTTAAATCTATCCTTATTTTTTATCATATCACTAAATATAACCAAAATAAGATTTACAAATATCAAGAATAAATTTGAAAACTTAAAACTTTTAACTATTTCTTTTAAAATTTATGAAAAGTCAAAGGAGACAAAAATAGTGAGATAAAGGAAGTCACTACCATAGTAATAATTTGTTATGTAGTTTGTTAAACGTAGAACAACAAAGTCCCACATTGTTAAAAGAAAAGCTTGCACAGTGCTTTATATGCACCTATCTTTGTCTAAAGGTACCTTACGATACCATATGGATTAGAGTTCAATCCATTGGTTAACCCAATTTTATTATAAGTCAAATATAGGTACTTGGGCCTTGGGTTATTTTAAAAATTACTTAATTTTTTCTAGTCTTGAGGAAGAAGAGTTAGTTAACAATATATAAATTAAAGTTACAGTTTTTTAAGATTAAATTGAATATGTTTCTTTTAAGATAAACTATTTTTAAACAATTATGTCTTTTAATTGCTAACTTTTCTTTTTCCATATAAAGAGAACTCTGTTATACGTTTTATTAAAAATCTCTCTAAAAGCTATTCAATTTCATCGATTGTTTTCAAACAATTTTGTTATATTCTTGGTGTAACTTGCTTTAAATTATGAAACAATCTTACACTAAAGAAAGCCAACATTTTTCTTGGGCAATTGAGTATACAAGAAGATAACTCCAGATCATATTTCTATCCGTTTAAAGAGCAAATTCTAATAATAAAACAAAGTAGCTAGTATTTTTTTTGTTTTGAAAGTTAGACATATCACTTTCTTTCTTTCTTTTTTCCTTTTATTTAGTTAATTATCTTAGAGTGCACATGCATTACAGTACAGATATATATGCTTATACCTAATCAATGACATTTAATAAGTTAGTGTATGCTAATAAGAACGCAATTACTAATATAATAGTATAATTTACTAGTATTATTTTATCAATATCAAAATTTGTTTAAGAGAGAACCAAACTTAATTATACTAATCTTCAACATCAACACCTCATCACCTCAACATCAACACCTCAACACCTACTATGAAAGCCATCCATGTATGGCTTATTTGGCTTCAATTGCAAAATTAAGAGTATAATATCATGACAAGTGTCCATAAATTTTGATGTCATTTAATAATTAAAAGGTAATTTATGGGTACTAGTTTGATGTGGTTGGGATATTAAAAGTATTTTAAGGGTTACTATGAAAGCCATCCCATGGCTTCTTTGGCTTCAATTGCAAAATTAAGAGCATTATATGACAAGTTTCCATAAATTTTGAGGTCATTTGATAATTAAAAGATAATTTATGGGTACTAATTTGAGGTGGTTGGGGTATTTAAAAGTATTTTAAGGGTAATGATGAAATTTCAAAGTTATTTTTAGGGTTAATTTAGTAATTAGGATGGTTATTTAGTTATTAGATTGTATTTAGTGGGTAATTATGATATTTTAATAATGCTTTTGAGGTATTAATTTGGGGATTTAAGATGGTTATTTGGTTATTAAGTAGATTTTTTATAGGTAATTATGAGATTTCAATGTTACTCTCTAGGGTTAAATTGGTAAATTAATATGATAATTATATGGTTATTAAAATTATATTTGGTGGGTATAATTATGGGATTTTAAGGTTGATTTTGGGATTAATTTGGTGAAGTAAGGATGCTTAATTCTTTATTAAAGAGTATTTGGTAGTAATCTTTTTGTCAAGATTAGTAAAATTATTTTGGATACCATGATAAATGGAGTGTGACAATTAATAAAAAATTATTTTAACTTACAAATAAAGGTTTTAATATTTATTTTTTGCCAAAAAAAAGATATAATATGATGAAGCACTTTTGTGAAATTTAATTAATACTTGAAATCTATAATTTATACCATATCTATTACATAAAGTTTAACGGGGTATTTGACATATAAAATTTAATTACTTGTAAATCAATTTGAAAGGAAATACAAATTGAAATTTATGGTTTTTTCCCCTTTACTTATTATTTTATGTGTGTATATATGCATAATGTGTATGTAAATTTTTAACCTATGATATGATATTATAGAATATTTATTTATTTATTTATTAAATTTAAAATTGATAATATGATTGTAAGTATAGTTATTTAATTGAATCATATATATTCAATCATCACTTACAGTTTTTCGGTTTGTAGAAATGAGATAGACTTAATAATTTATGAGGTTTTAGGGATTTTTTTTCATGTACATATATATTATCACACCCCGACTCAAAGGTCGAGAATATGACAACCGCCGCGTGCCACAAATTGTGGATGGCGCGCTTCACCCACAACTCGAGGCTCATAAGGCTTACAGTATCCTGAACCCATTTAATAAATCCATTTAAACTTGATATGCAAAATGAAAATAAGATTTATAAAAAATATTTAGGCAATTCAAAAATTAGAAGAAACAATCTTTTAAATCGAGAAACATAGGTAAATAATGCTTTAATAGAAATTAAATCATGCCAGTGGATCCAGTAATAAACACACATAAGTCGCTTAGACTTACTATGAGATGTCCGGAGACGAGTCTTGACACTTAGCGGCCTACCCTTTTCGTATGGTTAATTATCCTGAAAAATAAATTTTAAGAAAAATGGGGTGAGTACATCTTTCTATACTCAGTGAGTGAGACAAGACCATCAATAAACTTTAATTAAATAAAAATAATATAAACATGCACTTTATATAAATTTGAATTGAGAGTTTATAATGTTTCTAAAATATTAAATTTGTCACCTTATTAACAATCAAGAATTTATTTATCACAGCATAAGGGAATTTCAAGTTAACCTTTAGGAATTTTCATAACACAACAGTAGTCAAAATGAGCAATCATCCGTAAAAAAATATTTTCAGGGCTCGCCAAAACGCATTGCTTAGACATCACCTGGCCAAGATGAGATCTAAGCCCGCCGAGGTTTTTCTCTAGTTACTTTATTTATCAAACAAAGCCATCTTCTCGGCGTTGGCACGGGCCTTCACCACGGGTGGTACGTGGTTATGTTCGTAGTACTCCCACTGGGGTCGCATAATCACATAACAGTGCACAAAACCCTTGTACCATCCACCCCAAATGGGAGTGAAAAGCCTACTCACGCCGACTCCACAAGCTCGGACCGTGAGAGCCGCCACTGCAGTGACTAACATCGTATCCACTGAAATCACAATGCAAACAACGTCAAATTCAATTGAATATCATTTGGTCAACTGGCCCATTATCGAAGTCAGTTTTAATAACATCAATTCCAATCAACTTTCATCAAAAATCCAAATGCTTGATTCCAAAAATAATAAGACAAATCAATTCATATCAAGATCATAAACAACCATTATAAATTAAATTGAAATTTAAAGAAATCAAACTATTGCATTTAGAAAAATAATTTAAATAGCAAAATATTTATTTAGGTCAGTGAAGTCCCACTCACAGGTTTGGGGAGGGTATACACTCCCACTTTATCACATGCTAATTTTCCTCGAAAAAGACCCCGTTACTCTGAAGGAATGTAGGCTCCGATTGAGTTTGCTCCTCTTTGATTGTTTACCTCCTATTTACAGTTTACCAACAAGTTAAAATAGGAACAGAATTCACTCACATACCCGTCGACGTGCAGCCCCTTAGCCGTCGACGGGTACGCTATTTGATGACCACTATTTTTAAATCCAAACCATCCGTCCACGGATTTGAGGGTGGACGTCCACGGCCAACATTTCCAGGGTATACTTAGTATTAGTGTCACACCCCGACACCATAATTGGGCACGTAACAATCGCCGCAACCCTCGAAATGCATTCTATTAGGTCAGAATACACTTCAAAGGTTGCGAGGCTAAAATGGTCATTTTACCAATTTTTCTCTTATACAATTTTCATCCAGTTTAATACTTAAAACACTTAACTAACATGCAGACAATTCAAAACAGATAAAATATCGAACTGTCATGGCATAAAAATTCATGTAAACACAAAGCACCAAAACTTCATGATATTTACGAAAATACCATTAGGTTTACGACATATTTTTCGGTGAATTTTTAAACCAAGCTACAGGATTCAAAAAAATACGGTAACAGCTTCGAATATTATTAGACACATTCAAACGGTGAAATAGCTATTTAAACCGACATTCACTTACTCGGTGGGTCCTACACGAATTTTTTGAAAAATAATACAAAAGTTGACTTTTTCACCCTCGGTCAAACTAGAGCCAAAAGCTTAGCAGTTTTCCCACCACAACGTACCTACTAGCGCGGTTAATGGTTAATGTCTACAGCCTGAAAATATTTTATTAAAACACGGGTGAGTAACAGAGTTACCCAGTGAGTGGATAACATATTAAGGCAACAATATAGTAAAAGTCTTTAAAGTAAAATAAAGAAGAAATATTTTAAGAACATAGGCAAAACAAGAATTTCCAAACCTTGGCCCATGAATCATATAGTCTAGTCCGTCAATTCCTCACTCAAGTTGTCGCCTTGGCCGAGGTCGACAACTGAGTAGCGAGTCCCGTCCTGAACGGTGGATACCACAGGACGAACTCGAATTTACCTTGCGGGTTTCCCTCCGCGCCTCCCTGTCCAAGGTGTACACGGCATTCCCACGCCCCTCAAAAGGCGGTCCGTGGTTATGCGGTTACTGCAGTAACTAAAATCCTCCCATGGAGGCCACCGTATAGTCACATCTTGGAATTGTGATGGCTTGCAAACCTTTTTATATTTACTTCGAATAAAACATTATCTTTGAAAAATTATGTAATAAAACTTTCAATGTTTTGAAATCAATATTAGCAATTTTATCTCAAAACCATTTTCCATATTCAATTCTCAAAACCAAACATTTCAATTTAGCCATCACATTCCATGGGCCATTCACATTTAGCATCATTCAATGCACATTCAAATAAGCCATTTCTCTAAACACATAGTATAATAATAAACTTTCATGAAACCACATTTAACAAAATAATAAGGAGTAGAGATTTAAAATTTCGTTATCCACTCACGGTGAGGTCCAAGCTATTCCGGCTCTTTCTCGACCAGTTCCTTGTCCTTCTGTATTGTCTGGTCTCCTAATCATTCATACATTTATTAGGTTTTCAATGTCATGTGGAAAATTTAACTAAACCAAATCTATATGCTAATGTTATGCACCATGTAACAATGTAGTAACCTAACACTTAATTGCTATTTTGAATTTCTACTAATATTCTTCCAACTAATTTTTCTTCAAAATTTCCTATGGCTAATACACATTAAAAAAAATTCAGCCATTATTCCAATTTCAACCAATTTCCACATTTTTCCTTCCAAAATTTTTCTTTAGCATTTTCTAACTAAATTTACTTCAAAACAACTACATTTTCATTTAACTTCCAAAATGACAAAGATGCTATTTTCCTTGAAATTTCTGCATAAATTATTGAAAAATTAAAATTTTCTTTTGCAATGTAATTCAATGGCATTTCCTAGCTTAGTAAGCTTCCATGAACTTCATATTTTAATCCTAAGGTTCCATGAATTCAATTTGACCCAAAAATCTTAAATTCAAAAATTCTCCATGACTTTTCTAATTTTCTAGATTCACACTCCTACAAGTAATTTCAAGTTAAATTGACCCTATATTCATGTTTAGCATGCCATAATCTACATTCTAACATCAAAATTAGGCATGCTTACCTTGATTTGTGAAAATCCACCAAGAACCCTAGACTTTCCAATTGCAATTTCTCCTCACTTAGCTTGAATTTATTGAAATTGATTTAGGAATGTTGATGGGCTAATCAAGAGGTTTAATTTGATAGGTAATTTTAGTAGGCTTGTTTGGAGAATTTAGGACTTGTGATTTATGGAGGAAGCTTGCAAGGTTTAACAATGGTGAAAGTGTTCTTCATTTCTCAAGGTTGAAGACAACTAAATAAATTGTATGAATTTTCTAGATTTTTCTCCACCATGGCCGGATTTCACTAGTCAAAATGATGATGAAATTTTCTTTAATCCAAGCCATCCATTCCTAAGCCATTGCCACTTGTCATTAGATGCTTAAATCCATAAAAGAAAATTTTATTCTTAGTTCCCATTTTGTCCTTCAACAATCACTAAAATTTCATCTATATCCTAAGTCAGTGTAATAAAATTTTCAGTGTATATTTTTATTCTTCAGACAATTTCCTTTTATTCCATTGGCAGTGAAATTTTAAAATTCCTTGTCATTTGTTAACAATTTCAGTCTAAATTTCTAACCTTACTACTAATTCTTTAACAATTCATTTAATTCCATTTATATCCTATCCATAACTTATGTAAGGCTTAAACTATATTTTCCATGATTTCCTACTAAATGATGCATGCCGGACGAACTAAGAGGAACAGTAATTTGGAACGGGTATTACAATTAGACGTCGACGTCTACCGACCTAACCGTCGACGGATGGAAATTTCCGACTTCGGTGAACCAAATTATCCATATATCCGTCGACGTCTAAGTATGTACCCGTCAACGGGTAAAAATTTCTGACTTCTAGTGCCACGAGGTTATTTACCTACCCGTCGACGTATAACCCTTTACCCGTCGACGGATAGTTGGGCGTGGAGACCAATTTAACTACCAATTCAACTACCTTTCCATTAAATTATTCAACTAACCAAAGGCCATTCTTCCTTAGAAATTCAGCACTACATTACACAATTGAGGGTTTCTTCTCTCATGTAATTTAATCACATTTTCTAGTGTAGTAAGCTTTCATAAACCTCATGTTCCAACCTCAAGCCTCCTTGAATCCAAAATTTGCCTAAATCTCAAATTTAAGAATTCTCCATAACCTTTCCAATTTTCTAGATTCATAAGCATACAATGAAATTCATGCTAAATTAGCTTGATATTCATTATTAGCATATCAAGAACTAATATATAGCATTGAATTTAAGTATGCTTACCTTGGAATTGCAATATCCCATCAAGAACCCTAAACTTTCCAATTGCAATTTCTCCTTACTTAGCTTAAATTTATTGAAATTGGTTTAGGAATGTTGATGAGCTAATCAAGAAGTTTAATTTGGTAGGTAATTTTAATAGGCTTACTTGGAGAATTTAGGACTTGTGTTTATGGAGTAAGCTTTTCAAGGTTTCAACAATAGAGGTTTTGCTCATCTTTTCTCAAAGTTGAAGACAACAAGCTAATTTTGTTGAATTTTCTAGGCTTTTCTAAGCTTCATGGCCGGATTCTCTCTTCCATAAGATGATGAAATTTGTCCCAAATCTTGGCCATTCATTCCTAAGCCAATGACACTTGTCATCATGTGATGAAGTCCATAAAAGATAATTTTGTTCTTAGTTCCCATTTTGTCCTCCAACAATCATTAAAATTCCATCTGTATCTTAAGTCACTGTAAGAAAATTTTCAGTGTAGAATTCTATTCTTCTGACCGTCTACTCCTGAACCATTTGCAGTGAAATTTTCAAATTCCCTGTCATTTGTTAACAATTTCAGTTTAAATTCTAACCTTATTACAAATTCCTAACTAATCACTTAATCCCATCCATGTCCTTTTTACCACTTAAGTAAGGCTTTATCGTTCTCTCTTACTAACTAATTCACGCTCTGGTTGGCGGGAAGAAACAGGTATTCGATACAGGTATTACATATATACATATATATATCTATTATTGTGCATTATTAATGGATTATATATGTGTGTGTATATCACATTTTTTTGATGTGTATACTAAAATTATGTTATATATATATATACATATATTTTGGGTTCCCTCTTTTTTTTTTTTTTGCAAAGCAGGAAATATTATTGATGAGAGTGATCAAAAATCACCTCAAAGAAGGGACACAAAAAGGATTAACAATAAAGTCCAACACAAACAAAACACCAACAACAACCAGAGACTTAAGAGAACACTACCGGCCAAAACTAAGGCTAAAAACAGAACAGCACCCAAGCATCAATCCGAAATTATGCAAGACAAAGAAACATCAGCAGTAAAAACATCAATAGCCGAAGCCTTGCAAGCTTTCCAATTAAGTAACAGAATGCAACCAAGGAGTTTTTCTGTCCACACCACTCTTGGCTAATTTATCTACTTTATTGTTTGCTTCCCTCAAAGTGTGCGTTATTTAAAATCTTTCAATCCTTTTTTCCATACTGTTATTTGCGCTAGCCATTTCCTTATCATCCAAGAACAATCACAAGGATTAGCAATCCAACTCACAGCATTCTTGGACTCACTTTTCACAAGTAAACCATGGCTATCTACCCATCTTGAAGCACAGAAAACTTTAACTGCTTCTCTAATGGCCAAAATCTCAGCTTCATTAGAGTCACAAGTCCCCATCGCTTTGGAGAACTCGATCCATACCTTGCCTTTCTCGTCTCTCAACAGACCTCCAATGCCCCCTGGACCCGGCTTGCCTCTAGATGCTTTTGTCACGCCTCGACCCGCCCGAGTCGGCCACGTGGCAACCGCCGTGCTGTCTCGAAGTACGTGCCGACCGATCACGCACCAGAAGCACCGCAAGGCATTGAAATGGATACCATCGTTGCAAAACAACTAAAACTTAATTAAAAATCTTTTTAATAAAGTAATAATCTTTAAGGGATTAAATTTAGAGAATACCTATGCAACGGAAACTGCTAAGCCTAAACCACCGACCCCTTCTAGTGAGCCTCCATTCTATTGGCTGACCCCGCACACAGATCAGCATCCATCCACATTGGATACAGGTGAGTGACAGAGATTCAATGAGTTTCCATCAGGGTTAGGGAAAACAGGGTAATCGAAAATATAATAAAATAAATAAATTAAATTAAATTAAAAACTTTGTTTTCAACACTTCCTGTAACAAATTCTCCAAGTAAGAACTTGATTTTCTTTTAAAAACCTTTAAAATAATTTATAAATAAAACGGGCTGGCATCTAATACTCTGAAGGCACGATTGGCTGGTCGTTTGCCTTACAGCACCGAGGGCTATCTCTTTCCTCTTTAAATAAATTTTCAAATCTTCTCTATCTCTAACCCGTTCCCTCGGTGGTGCCTCACTGTGGTGGAACACAGTGATCTGGAGCTCTGGCGAGTTTCCCTACGCTCCTCTCCCAACCAGGCGCAACTCACCGTGCCCCTCGATAGGCAGTCCACGGCTGAGTATCATGCATGCTCTCAAACTCGGCCCACGCTCCCGCAAATAAGAGCCCCGAGGAATCCCACTCAATCACTCCTCTTCCAAGGGCATCGTACCCCAATAACCATAATAATAATAATAATAATATTTCTTTATAAATATTAAAAGCATGTAAACACACACAAGCTTTATATTTTTTTTAAAATCACCCCACCCTCTAAGTGGGCGTATCACAAAATAAAAAGTGTGTGTCGTGGATTACTCTTATCCCAAAACAGTTGTAAAACCTTTTTAAAACAATTTATATTTTGAAAACATTTTATCCCTAGTGGCTAAACACTGAAAACAAGGTCACTCACAGTATTGGGAGAATCGTATACTCCCAAGCGCTCTATGTAGCTTTAACCTCCGGTGCATCGCCGCATTCTATTATCCTTAGCCCTAGTACACGGAAATATACGTTAGCATTCATAATTACATTTATGAATGCACCTATGAGGCTCTAACATAACCTACGACTGGGCTTGAACGTGATTCGGGGCTTAGAAAAGTGTCCAGAAGGTTTCGAGGTAAAAATTGGACACTCGGTGAAAAATTATGAAAATACCCCTGGGCCCATGGGCCTCCCACTCGGGTTGGGCCCGGCACATAGAAAAGTGTCCGGGAGGTTTCGGAGCTAAAATCGGACTCTCGAAGAAAAATTACCAAAATGCCCCGAGGGGCCTGTGGGCCCCACACCCGGACTAGGCTGGGCCCACACCGGTTGGGCCAAAATCTACTCAACATCAGGCTCAAAAAGCCTACCTATGAGATATTTATACATTATAATGATATAATATATAAATATCTAAAATATATAAATATAATATATAAATATCTTTTAATATAATAATATTATATAAAAATATCTAAACAGCGACTCGATCGGCCAGTTCTTCGGTCGGTCTCTCCCCCGGTTTTTGCACTCGTTTCTCCTCCTTTCGACGTACAAACTTAGAGAGGCGATCCTCATGGCATCCACGACGGATACACCGAGGCAGAAACGAGAAACACCGATCCAATTTTCCCGTAAACCGAGATTTAGCCCAAATTGACTAAATCTCTGATTTATTCACAACCGGTGCACAGAAATGCGTAAAAATGGAATATGACGTAGATTAAGGTGAGTATTATAACCTACTAAAAACTCACCTTAATCCACTAGCCCGAAATCCACTTATTTGAGTTTAAAGTTCTAATCTGGTTAAAAGCTGAAAACTATGATCTAGGCTAAACCGATACATGGATGTGCATGCAAACTTAACATAATATAGATCGAGGTGAGAAGAACAACATACTGGAAACTCACCTTGATCTGACGGCCGGACTGTCCCGATTTGCCAATTGTCCAAAATGCCTCCGTTCGGCTCCAGAGAGAAAAGAAGAAAAAAGAAAGAAAAAGAAAAGAAAAATGAAGAAAGGTTCGGCCCCCCTCCCCTATTTATAGGGGAGCCCGACGCCGGGTCCACTAGGGCCCTGAGTCAAACTTTTTCCCCTTTTTTAACTTTCTTCCATTTTTACCCGTTGGCTAAATCCTTTGATTTCTTGTGCCAACGGGGCCCATAATAAATTTCTAGGGACTTAATTAGAGGTTTTTTTGGCATTTACTAATTTCCATGCACGGTTAATTACTTTATCTTCAAACTCCGTCTTATCCTAATTTTAACTTCTCTTCTGACTTGACACAGCCGGACCGACCCATTATTTAATTTAGATGTCATCTTGTACTATTTCGTTCGTACAGAAAAGTCGTGTTAGGTCCGGGTGTGTCAGCTCCACCAACATTGAACTTCATGAAACTATAGTTAGAAGGTATCCAACCAACGTTATATCTACTTCTTCGCATAACTTCCATACTTTTCGTTCCAGCAGGATTGATGAACATGTCAAGAAAAGAATAGTCAATGTTAGGCCATTTTGCTTTCATCCACCAAGAAAATCCAAGTTTAATCAAGAACAACAACTCCTCAGCATCAAAAATTTTCCAGTAAAAGCAATATTATTCCTGTGCAACCAAACAGACCAGACGATGAAAAAAAAGATCATTTTCCATGCTTCCTTATTCCCTTTGATCCCATTAGCATACTGCCAATTAAGGAAGAAAGAAGATGGCTCCATTGGAATCACCCATGCAATCTCCCAAAGACTACAGCAAGCCATCCAAATTTTCCAAGTGTAACTACAGGTGACCTATCACACCCCGATCCCGAGGGGTCGAAATGTGACAATCACCGTGTATTAAAGATTTCGGACAGCGCGCTTCGCCCAAAACCTTAAACACGCAAGGCTAATGATACTCGAGCTATTGAACACAAAACACCATCAATAAACATATGAAATATACTTTGTTTTATATTAAACTGGTCCTTAGTATAAGGTGGAAGTCCTACAATTTGTGGAAAATACTAATAGTTTTAACAGTTCCAACACTTTTCCTCTTATCTATACGCGGGAAATATTTTATAGTGTTTGCAACACATCAAAAAGAAACTTGTAGGAAAACGCAGCCGGTGGACCCCCGATGGTGGTATACAAAAGCTTATTTACATACTTGTAGAAAACGTCGGCTCCGGTCGGGTTGACTTCTCGTCGAATTTGTAATACCCGTACCAAATACCTGTTTCTTCCCGCCAACCAGAGCATGTATTAGTTAGTAAGAGAGAATGATAAAGCCTTACTTAAGTGGTGAAAAGGACATGGATGGGATTAAGTGATTAGTTAGGAATTAGTAGTAAGGTTAGAAATTTAGACTGAAATTGTTAACAAATGACAGGGAATTTGAAAATTTCACTGCAAATGGTTCAGAAGTAGACAGCCTAAAGAATAGAATTCTACACTGAAAATTTTATTACACTGACTTAGGATACATATGGAATTTTAATGATTGTTGGAGGATAAAATGGGAACTAAGAACAAAATTATCATTTATGGACTTCATCACATGATGACAAGTGTCATTGGCCTAGAAATGGATGGCTAGGATTGGAACACATTTTGCCTCCTTTTTGCCTAGTGAAATTCGGCCATGCATGTGTATTATTCTAGAAAATTCAACAAATTTGGCATGTTGTCTTCAACCTTGAGAAAGATGAGCAAAACCTCCATTTTTGAAACCTTGAAAACCTCACTTCATAAACACAAGTCCTAAATTCTCCAAACAAGCCCACTAAAATTCTCTATCAAATTAAACCTCTTGATTAGTCTATTAACATCCCCAAATCAATTTCAATAAATTCAAGCTAAGTAAGGAGGAATTGCAATTGGAAAGTCTAGGGTTCTTGGTGGGATATTGCAATCCCAAGGTAAGCATACTTAAATTCAATGCTATATGTTAGTTCTTGATATGCTAATCATGAATATCAAGCTAATTTAGCATGAATTTCATTGTATGCTTATGAATCCAGAAAATTAGGAATGTTATGGAGGATTCTTGAATGTGAGATTTAGGCCAAATTTGGATTTAAGGAAGCTTGAGGTTGGAATGTGAGATTCATGAAAGCTTACTACACTAGAAATAGTGACTGAATTACATGGAAGAAGAAACCTTCAATTGTGTAATATAGTGCTGAAATCACTAAAGAAGAATGGCATTTGATTAGTTGGTAATTTGGCTGACTTAATGGAATGGTAGTTGAATTGCAAATGAATTAAGGTGGAGAATTGAATTACTAGAATCTATCTGACCTATTTATTCATAAATTGTAGAAAACCTTCCTCTTATTGGGAATTTCCCGGATTTGATAGCCAAAATTGTCCCAACACCCAGTGATCCGTCGACGGGTGAAGGTTTATACGAAGATTGGGTAGGTAAATAACCTCGTGGCACTGGAAGTCAGAAAATTTTACCTGTCGACGGGTAAATACTTAGACGTCGACGGATGTATGGATAATTTGGTTTCACCGAAGTCAGAAATCTCCATCCGTCGACGGTTAGGTCGGTAGGCGTCGACGTCTAATACTAAGTATACCCTGGAAATGTTAGCCGCGGACGTGCACCCTCAAATCCGTGGACGGATGGTTTGGATTTAAAAGTAGTGGTCATCAAATAGCTTACCCATTGACGGCTAAGGGGCTGCACGTCGACGGGTATGTGTGTGATTTCCGTTCCTATTCTAACTTGCTGGTAGATTGTAGATAGGAGGTAAACAATCAAGGAGGAGTAAACCCAATCGGAGCCTACATTCCTTCCAAGTGGCAAGGCCCCTTTCAAGAAAAATTAGAGTGTCGAATAGTGGGAGTGGATACTCTCCCCAAACCTGTGAGTGGGACTTTACCGACCTAAATAAATGTTTTGCTATTTGAATTATTTTTGTAATGCAATGGCTTGTTTCTCTTAAACTTCAATTGGTTTATGATGGTTGTTTATGATTTTGGTATGAGTTGACCTGTTTTATTATTTTTGCAACCAAGTAATTGGATTTTGTGACAAAGTTGATTGGAATTGATGTTATTAAAACTGACTTCGATAATGGACTAGTTGGTCAAATGATATTCAGTAGAACTATGATGTTTACATTACAATTTTGGTGGATGAGATGTTAGTCACTGCAGTGACGCCTCCCACGGTCCGAGCTTGTGGAGCCGGCGTGAGTAGGCTTTTCACTCCCACTTGGGGTGGATGGTACAAGGGTTGTTGTGCACACTACTATGTGATTATGCGACCCCAGTGGGAGTACTGCGGACATAGCCACGTACCACCCGTAGTGAAGGCCCGTGCCAACGCCGAGTAGAGGGATTTTGTTTCATAAATAAAGAGACTAGAGGAAACCTCGGCGGGCTTATACCTCATCTTGGCCGGGTGAGGCTTAAGCAATGTGTTTTGGCGAGCCCTAAAATGTTTTCTGACAGATGATTGCTTACTTTGACTACTGTTGTGTTATGAAGATTCTTAAATGGCAACTTGAAGTTTCCTTATGTTGCGATAAATAAATTCTTGATCGATAATAAGGCGACTAATTAAACATTTTCGAAACATTATAAACTTTCAATTCAAGGTTACACAAAGTGCATGTTTATATTTTCTTATTTAAAATTTTATTTATGGTCTTGTATCACTCACTGAGTATAGAAGACATACTCACCCCATTTTCTAAAATCTTATTTTTCAGGATAATTAACCGCACAATAAGGGTAAACTGCTAAGTGTCAAGACTCGACTCCGAACACCTCACAGTAAGTCTATATGACTTATGTGTGTTTATTACTGGATCCACTGGTATAATTTGATTTCGATTAAAGTATTATCTACCTCTGTTTCTTGATTAAAAGGATTGCTTTCTTTCAAATTTTGAACTACACAAATATTTTTAAAATCCTGATTTTTCATTTTGTATGACAAGTTTAAACTGATTTACTAAATGGGTTCAAGACGTTGTAAGCCTTGCGAGCTGCGGGTTGTGGGTGAAGCGCACCATTCACGATTCGTGGCATGCGGTGGTTGTCATATTCTCGACCTTCGGGTCGGGGTGTGACAGAATTCCTACCTTTTATCTACAATCCTTCAACCTGAAAATAGATTTAGAAGAAACGAAGGTGAGCATATGATTAAATGCTCAGTGAATGAGACGAGACTATAAAAATTTATTTGCAGTTTTCAAAGTAAACTGATGAAAATACAGATGAAAATATAAGGAGAAATCACATGCATGCCCGTCGACGGGTAAGAGATTTGGTGACTATTGTTTTCGAAAAACCAAGACATCCGTTCACGGGTAAAGGGGCAGACGTCCACGGCTAGAATTTCCAGAGTGCAATTAATCCTAGACGTCTACGTCTCCCAGCTTAACCGTTGACGGAGGGAAGTTTCTGACTTCGGGGGAATTCACATATTTGTACACCTGTCGACGTCTAACCCTCTACACGTCGACGGGTAAAAGTTTCTGATTTCAGTGAAATTCAAGTACTTGTACAGCCATCGACGTCTAACCCTCTACACGTCGACGGGTAAAAGTTTCTGACTTCGAGTAAATTTAAGTCATTCAGTCATCCGACGACGGGCAAGGGTGCACACGTCGACAGGTAACTTGGGCCAATATTTGAATTAGGAGAATAAGCAGAGACGTCGACGGGCAGTCTTTTAGTAGTCGACGGACAAAAGTTTCTGACTTCCGAAAAAATCAAGTTAACCGCCTACCCGTCGATGGGTAAGTACATGCACGTCGACGGGTAGAAGTCTCTGTTTACCAAATCAAGGGAATCTTCAATAAAAGGAAATCTTTCAAGGTTTATAATTTGAACAAGTCAAAGAGTTCCAAAGGGGCTTGCCAAAACACATTGTTCAAACCCCACCCGGCCAAGATGGAGTTTGAACCCGCCGAGATGATTTTTCCTCCCTTTTTCATAAGAAAGCCCATTTCTCGACGTTGGCATGAACCTTCACTACGGGTGGTACATAGCTATGTTCATAGTACTCCCACAGGGGTCATACATTACCATCACTGTGCGCACGAAAATCCCATGTACCATCCACCCCTTGTGGGAGTGATAAGCCTACTCACGCCGGCTCCACAAGCTCGGCCCGTGAGAGGCGCCACTGCAATGACCTCTAACCATCCACCAACATTCATAATAGGCAAAACAATCGTCTCATAAGGATGCATGACCTTGTATTTAATGAAAACATTTCATTCTTACATAGAAATATAAAACAGAGATAAACATACAAGAAAACTATGAAAAACTTATTTTAGTCTATTGAGTCTCACTCACAAGCTTAGGGAGGGTGTGCACTCCCACTAATCCTCCTTTTCTTGATCCTTAGTAGAGGGTTCACCACTTATATGATTGGCCAAATAATGGATTAAAGCAACTATAATACCATTTAAGCTATTCTTGTCAAAATTAACTAATTATGGACTAAATGCATCAATTTAGAACTTAGGGGTTTAAATCAAATTCTAGTGATCCTATAAGCATTCTTAAGGTATGAGCAAGTTTGTTTCACCAAACGGTACCTATACGTACCTTTCATTCTGGCTAACTCCTTATAATAAAAAAAGTTGGACGATTTTGTCCCTAAAGTAGGTGAATTTCGAGCTGGGCAAGTTAGAGGAGTGGGAATTTCGTGATTCCAATTCCTACAGTTTAAGCACGTCGTAGGGGTGATGTACACCAAAAATGGTCATATTTTAACACCTATATGGTGTTTTGGAGGGAAAAATGCATCTTTTCCCCACACTTGAAGGGGTCATAATTAAATGTGGTGTTTGCTTAAAGGTGTTGACCTTCTACATTTGTTTCTGCACCTATTTATGACTTGTGTCACGCTTGAATGGCATCATATGAATCCCCTACGCGGTACCTGCCCAAGGTGGCTACTATTAGGCCAAAATATAGGTTTACTCCACAGCTACACTAATCATCCTTCTTTCTTTCAATCTCTCAATTCACAACAGTTTCTAGCATCGTAAAACTACCCTTTATGGAGTAAAATTCTATAGCTATGACCAAAAGTATAGGTCTTCCTCTAGGATGACATAATGTTAATTTCATGGAACTTATTCATTGGTTTAATGGCCTTAGTTTTTCTTCACTCAACTACGTTTTTTTCTACATCCAAGGAACTACCTAAATCCTTTGCTTCTCTATTTGCACCTTAGTCTTATGGGCATACATATTATGAGGTTTTTGGAGCCATAAACCAATAGTAAATTAGAGAATTTGCCAATTATTTATGTATAAAGCTCAAAATCATCATTTTGTAGTTAAGATTGCAAAGAAGATAAAAGGAATTGAAAACAAACCTTTAGCTTTTAATGAAGGTTGAAAGCTTGTAAGTTTGCTGAAATTCTTTAAAGCTCTTCTTGAAATTCTCTTGATATAAGTGTTGCTTGGAGGGTAAAGTGGTGAATTTTCTTAAAAACTATGGTGAGATTTCAGAGAGAGAGTGTTTGGGTGAGGAGATTTTAAAGCTTGAAGGCAACGAAAATGGAGGGAAAGCTACAAGGGTATCCGGCCATGCAAAGGGAAAAGGAAGAAGAGAACTTAAAAATTTTGGTCTTCAAATTTCTAGACACTTTTGTGTTAATTTACGAAAATGCCTTTACTAAACTTTAAAAATTCCCTTTGCGTCTTAAAGAGCAACTATGTAAATTGGGATAAAATAAAAGAAATTTAAAACTAGAACCAATTGGCTATATTTTATAAAAATAAGGTAAGTTTATCAAAATATTTAAAACATTAACCTATTGGGAAAATTTTCTCATTTTAGCATTTAAACTTGTACAGGGGTAAAATGGTCTATTTATTAGCATATGGCTCCAATGAAATTTGGTGTAGAACTAGGCATAACATGACCCCTAGCTGGATACATCTTATTGGCTTCCAATCCATTCTTGTTAACAATTACCTTACACTATAAGCTCATCCTTTCATTACCAAAATGCCACAACCATTTATTAAGGAGAGCTCTGTTCTTAAGATCAAGGTTAGTGAGATCCAAACCTCCAAATTCCTTTAGATTGCATATAGAAACCCAATCAACATAGTGAATTTTCCTAGTTGGATTCGAACCAGACCAAAAAAACCTCCTCATAATTTTCTCTAACTTATTCTTGATCTTAACAGGCAATTGAAAAAGAGGCATAAAAAAGACAAGTAAGCTTACAAATACTGATTTAATTAGAGTCAATCTTCCACCCGTCGAAAGATGTCTAGCTTTCCAAACAGCCAACTTTGCTCTGAACCTTTCGACAATAGGCTGCCAGATATGAGTTGAATTCATCCTAGCTCCCAACGGCAATCCTAAATAAGTACAAGGCAGATTCCCCACGTTACAAGCAATGGTTCCATCTTTAATTTGTATGCAATATCAATATATTATTTATTCTCTATTCCATCTTTAATTTTAATATGTTATTTGTCTTTATAATTCCTCTCAATTTATTAAAAAAATACTACACTTTAAATATTTTAAAATAAAAAAAAATCCCAGGACAAAGCCCAGATCAATATCTAGTTGCTAGTACAATACAAATTGAAAAAATAATGAAGATAATGGTGTTCATGGCAAATTCCTCTACCTCAATTGATTTGTCATCGTTGGGACTAAAAGATCAGAGAAAAGTGAAAACATAATGAGGATGTGATAATGCATATGTTTGTCAATCACTAGAAGTTGAAGATGGTCGTCAATCATTTCAAAGTCGCTAACTTTCAGTTGAATATATATGCCACCATCCATGGGCAGATAATGCATATGGAAGATATGTATACTTACTGTATATACATTATAAAGTCAAAATAAAACCCAGAATATAAATTCTAATATTGAATATAAGTTCCATTTTTACTCTATATATAGTAGTCTATATATACACGTATACGCCACTCTTCCACGTAAAGCCTAGCTAGAATATGTATCACAAAAAATTCGGGAATCCACACGTATACACATTTGTTTGATGATATACCCACGTAGAGAGTGAGACGTTTTCAATAAAAATATAAAGATTTAGGTGTGTGTTTATATTTATGTTTATATGTTTTATACATATATATATATATATAATATTTGATGATAAGGAAAGACGAGATGATCGATTAAGTGGATTTCGATGCTCCGATGAGAGGGAGCGAGTGGACTGAGCGAGACATGCATGCAACCAAGTAGCCATGGACCACCTATCGAGGGGCATGATGAGTGTGAGACCCTAGGAGAGGCGCGTAGGTTAATTCGTCATGGATCAATGTAGCTATGTTCCACCCACTGCGATTGGCACTACCGAGGGAACGGGTTATAGAAAGAAAAATGTTTTAGAAAAGAAAAGAGATAGCCCTCGGTGTAGTAAAGTATACGACCGGCCAATTAAGCCTTCAGTATGTTTGAGGCCAGCCTATTTTATTTATATATTTATTTTAATGATTCTAAATCAAATTCTCATTTGGAGAATTTGAAAAGAGGTTTTGAAAACAAAATTATTTATTTTATTATTATGATGTTTTGGACTACCCATATTTCCCTAACCCCTAATGGAGATACATTGAACCTCTGTCACTCACCTATATCCAATGTAGATGGATGCACATCTACGTTCGAAGATAGCAAACAGACCAGAGGCTCACTAGGAGCCGTTGGTGGCTTAGGAGTAGTAGTTTCCACTGCGTAGGTTTTCTTTCAAATAAATCCACCGGTACTTCTTTTATAGTTAATTATTTTATTAAATGATTTATAATTAAAATTTTAGTATTGTTTTACAGCAATGGTATCCATTTCTATACCTTATGGTGCTTCAGGTGCATGACAGGTCAACACATACTTTGAGGTAACGCGGCGGTTGCCACATGGCCAACCCTCCGGGTTAGGGCGTGACAACTTTTTTGGGATGACTCATATTATTTTTTTATTTAATTTTTTTAGCTTCCCTATTGAATAGAAATTTTTGTTGTTGTCTTCATTCTGTTCAGTGAAAAAAAAAAGAGAAATTATCAATACCAAAAAAAAAAGTTAAGTAAATATAAAAGTAATTAATTTAAAAATTTTAAGTAAATACAAAAGTAATTTATTTAAAGTTAAAATAAACAAATGTTTTATTACATCGAAAAAAATTTAAAAAAAAACAAATAAAAGGTTCATATCCAAAAATATATACATCATCCCAAACTTTATAATCTCTATCCCTAAATTAGAATTGTGGAAAAAAAAATTTAACCCAATGAAGACAATTGCAATATGACATATGCATATATTTTTATATAATTTCATCATTTCATTACATTGAACTAATTTTTTAAACAATAAATAAAGGTTTATCCCTAAAACTATATGCATTATCCCTAACAGAGTCTTAAGCATCCCCAAATCTATATAATCACCATCCCAAAATAAAATTTTGAAAAAATATAACCCAATGAATATAATTCCAAAATTTAAATACAACATAACGATATATTTTATTAAATTTCACCATTCCATTGTTTAATTATATTGAGAAAATCTTTTAGAAAATAAATCAAATATTTATCCCTGAAACTATATATATCATCCCCAATGGATTCTTAATCATCTCTAAATCCATGTAGTCTCCAACCCAAAATAAAATTATGGAGAAAAATAAACTCATGAATACAATTTCAAAACTTATATACAACATAAGCATAAATTTTCATTAAATTTCATCATTTCATTGTTAAATTACATTAGACTAATTTTTTTAAAAATAAATTAAAGGTTTATCCCCAAAAGGCCAAAACTATACACATCATCCCTAATAGTGTCTTAGTCATCCCCAAAACTATAAAGTCATCATCCCAAAATATAATTTTGACAAAAATTAAACCCCATGAATACAATTCTAAAACTTAAATATGACATTAGCATACATTTTCATTAAATTTCATCATTCCATTCTTCAATTACATCAAAAAAAAATATTTTAGAAAATAAATCAAAATGTTCATTTACCCAAAACTATATGCATCATCCCTAAAAGGGTCTTAATTATCCTAAAAACCACAAAGTCTACATCCCAAAATAGAATTATGAAAAAAATTAAACCCCACAAATACAGTTCCAAAAATTATATATGATATAAGCATATATTTTTATTAAATTTTATCATATCATTGTTTTACATTGGACAAATTTTTTTAAAATAAATCAAAGGTTTATTCCCAAAATTAATATATATATATATATATATCATGCCCCATAGTGTCTTAGTCATTTCCAAAACTATATAGATTGAATCTGAAAATAAAATTTTTTTTAAAAAAAGTTAAATCTCATCAATACATTTCCTATCAAAGTTAAAAAAAAAAAAGAAGAGATGGTGATGATAGAAATGGAATAAAGAAGGAAAAAGAAGAGATGATAGGGCTACGGATTGGGTTAAAAAAAATTACTAATTATAGTTGAAAAAATAAATTATTTTCAACAAAAAAAATTAAGGATATAACCGTTCAACCATTATGTCCGTACAAATGACCGGACCATAATGGTTAGATGGCAGTCCCCACCCATAGGATTAAACTGTAGTCTGGATTGCAGCTTTCACCTTCACGATTAAAAAAGTTAGGTTGGACTACTGCTCGGACTGCACCCTTCACATTTTCAACTTGGGAACATTAATGACGTATTTATATTTCTATAAATTTGGCCTCGACTGTGCTCCACCTTGCTCCACAGATTAATGGTCCAATCGTTACCAACTCACCATATCCAATATATAAAAAGCGACACATACAGTTGAAGGCACCCATTATGTTTCACCAAATTAAAGAAATATCGTGTACTGAATTTTTCTTGGGCAATTGAGATTTAGAAGAAGATAATTCCAAATCATATTTCTATCTTCAAGGAGCAAATTCTAATAATAAAACAAAGCAGTAGCAATCTTTTTTCTTTTTTTGAAAGTTAGACATATCATTTTCTTTCTTTCTTTCTTTTATTTAGTTAATTATCTTGAAGTGTACATTACATTACAGATATTTATGCCTATCGCCCCAATCAATGACATTTATAATAAGTTGGTGTATCCTAATATGAACGCAATTATTAATATAATAATATAATTTACTAGTATTATTTTATCAATATCAAAATCTCTTTAAGAGAGAGAATCAAACTTAAGTATACTAATTACTAGGACAATACAAATTGAAAAAATGAAGAGGATCATGGTGTTCGTGGCAAATTCCTCTACCTCAATTGATTTTTCATCGTTGGGACCCAAAGATATGTACTTACTGTGTATACATTATAATGTCAAAATAAAACCTAGAATATGAGTTCCATTTTACTATATATATATACACACACGTGTACGTACGCCACTCTTCCACGTAAAGCCTAGCTAGTAGCTAGAATATGCATTACAGAAAATTCGGGAAAGAAATTAAAATTTGATTGATTTGAAGCACAATATAGATATTTATGGCCAAAATGCACCCTTACCGACTCAAATAGCCCTGCTCTTCTTACTGCCGACGACATGTGATCCACACAACTTGTGCTCTGGCCAAAAATGGCTTCACACACCATTTTTCGAATACAAACATTTTACAACTATCGAAAAAATATCCAAAAGGGCAACATTTATCACATGCTATTTGAATTTTCATCCATTAATTATGCGGTGGCCAAATACGTTACGTTACAAACTTGTAGGGTTGAACCATTGTTACCTTGTTTAGAAAAGGTTCCTGAAATTCCTTATTGAACAACTTCGCACGTTGAATGGCTTGAGGCATTAACGCTAAGTGATCAAACGCCTCTTGCTAAAGTTTCCGTCGAAAGTAAAGTACCCTTTAATTATTGGGAAATTTCAAATAAGGGCGGTGCATTGATTATTATTATTATTTGATATTATACTAAATTATATTTATTAGGAAGGAAATAGGAACTTCTAAAATTATTAAGAAGAAAATTGAAGTATCACTTTTACCTTTAATTAGCCTAAATACCTTTAAATTTAAACCTTTTTAACTCTGCCGTTAACACTATCAAAATTTCAATTTCAACAAAGTAGGAATAGAGATCAAAAAGTGAAAAACCCCATTAAAGTTCTAGGATGCATGGCTTATGATCTTCTTAAAATACTTCTCATCAATCAATTGGATCTTCATCGTGGCTTGTCACTTTTACACCTAAAACCATGGAATAAAAAAACCGGACCGGCCGGTTCAACCGGTTGAACCGAGAACCGATCACAAATTCTGTCCGATTCGGGTCATAAAATAGGATTTTTATTTAACCGCTTTTGAATCTGTTGAACAGGCGAACCAGTTGAACCGGTTCAATTCGAATTTTAATTTTTTAGTTTGTTTAATTGATATTTTTACTTTTTCTTATTTTTTAAGGAATATTTTGAATTTTTTCTATTTTTTTTTAATATTTAAAAAAAATAAAATAAAATTATTTATTTAATCAAACCGATTGAACCGATTGGATCGATTAAACCGATGACCGGATGACTAACCGATTCGATTACCGGTCTGATTTTTTATTCATTGCCTAAAACCTCTAGTATCGGGGCGCGTACCTACTACCTTGGTTACGCTTGTGCTCGTTTGATCCTCACTACCCCTATATCCTTAGGGATCATGCTCGGCGCCGTTTGCTAAAGATTTTGCTTTCCTTTCTGTTTCTCTAAAATCTTCATTCTTATTCCAAATTCAAAGCATTACACAAAAACTAAAATTGGGTGTTTTTTGCTACCATATCAAAATCTAAGGAATATAATGGTGGCTGCCAGGGCTTGTTCTTGGCGGCTAGGTTTTTTGTTGGGTGAAGCTGAAGAGAAAAGAGCGTTATTGATGGGAGAAATTTTAAATTTTAACTTTATACATTAACGGTAAAAGTGACACTTCAATATCTTTTTTAATAATTTTAAAAGTCTTTATTTTCTTCCTAATAATTATAATTTCACATGATATCAAACAATAATAATTTTTAATAGATCACCCTTATTTGTAATTCTCCCAATTATTTCACAGTCTGTCAATCACCGCATTTGAAGCTTTTTTTTTTTTTACAGCATAGTGGAAACTCAGACGTGTACGCTAAGACCATTACTTCACCAACCTGGATCAAAGGTGGGTTGGGAGTAGAGGTGTCAAATCGGGTTGATCGGGTAGGTTTCGGGTTCGGGTCAATCAGGTCGGGTCAGTTTGGGTCAAAAGAGATTTTCGGGTCGTTTCGGGTCATTCGGGTTCGGGTCATTCGGGTCTCGGGTCATTCGGGTTTCGGGTCATTCGGGTCTCGGGTCATTTGGGTCTCGGGTTTTTCGGGTTTTGTCCTCGGGTTTGTCGGGTTTCGGGTCATTCGGGTTTCGGGTTCGGGTTTTTCGGGTTTGACCATCGGGTCTTTCAGGTTACAGGTTTTTTGGATTTTATATCATTTGGATTCGATTTTTTTTTATTTAACTCTCGAGTCATTCGGGTTATCGATTATTTTAAATTGAATTAAATTTTTGATTTTACAAATTAATACTTAAGAGAGATTTTATCAAAAATATTATTTATTAGATTTGTTATAAATTGTAATTAAATTAATTAAATTTGTAATGTTATAAATGCATTAATTACATTAGTAACATTTATAACTTTTTTAAAAATTTTCCTATAAATTATCTATAGTTTTAAATAAAATAAATATTTAAATTTTTATTATTTACTAATTCATTTCTAAATTCTAATTGATATATAATAAATTCATGATTCATACAGCTATGGCCACCATGAACCACTAATCTTAGTATCTTATTATCTTAGTGCTAATGACCTTGTTTTGTTCTTTCCTTTCTAAGACTTGTATATAGACTATATTTTATAGTGATTAGTGATTAACATCACATACTTCTGCATAATAGAACAACTTGCACACACACTACATTCGGCATTCTCATTAAATTATTTGTTTTGGCGAAAACTAAATTATAAGGAGAAAATATATGACAACATATTAAAATTTTAATTTCAAATTTTTAATGTTTAGATACTTTTTGTTGGATAGATAATTCACTAATTTGATATGAATATTAGTAATTTATTAATACTACTGTAATTTATAAATTTTCTTAGTTAAAATGGAAAATTGTCATTCACATGAAAAAATTTATTTATTGATTTGATCAGTAATGATGAAATCAACATGGCCTTTTATAAATTCTCAAATTTTCCTTAATAATGTTCATAATTAATATTATTAAATTTAAGTAATAATATTCTATAAATTCATATAATTCAATCATAAATTCATAATAATAAAATTTAAAAACCATAATTATGAAAAAATATTTTTTTAAGTTCACTTTGATCAAAATTTTATCAAATGTTTATTTTTATTTTCTTTATCAAATTTATTTATTAAATTTGAAGTTTATGAGTTATATAAAAATACTCCATCTGTCCCTATTTGTCTATTACAATTAATCATTTTATACAGGGCAAAAAAAATAGTTATGGTACAAAATTTCATACATATTTACATTGACTTTCTTATTTTATCCTTATCTCTCTTCTTCTTTAATTCTCTCTCCTATTTAGAAAAAATATTTATTTAAGAGAGAAAAAAAGTAGTTTAAAAGGGTAATTTTAAAAAATTAATAATTAATGCTGGGATATAGACAGATAAAAAAGAATAAATAAAGTTTTTAAAAACAAATAAAGCTTCTAGCAGAAGGCAGATAAATAGGGACAGAGGGAGTATTTCATTAGTTTGTCGGGTTCTTTCGGGTTAGATTCTCGGGTTTTTCGGGTTAGATTCTCGGGTCAATCGGGTTTCGGGTCAATCGGGTTCCGGGTCAATCGGGTTTCGGGTCAATCGGGTTCCGGGTCAATCGGGTTTCGGGTCAATCGGGTTACGGGTCAATCGGGTTTCAGGTCGGTCGGATTCGGGTCGTTTACTTTTTTTAGTCAAACCAGGTCGGGTTAGTTTCAGGTTCGGGTCGGTCGGGTCGGGTTATCGGGTTCGGGTCAATTTTTGACAGCTCTAGTTGGGAGCTTAACAAGAGTAGACATACAACCCTAATTGAAAAATATCAAAATGCGTTATGCCTAGCCATTCTTTGTTTGTTCCCTTTGATTGCAAAATGGAAAAGGCTTAGCTTTTTATGTGAGTAACCATTAAAATCTTGTGAAGTGTCCATTCACACTATTAATTAATTAACTATTTTTTAACATCATTAACTTTTTTTGTTGTCTTTTTTTTATTTCTCTTGTGCCTTTTTTTTTTTAATTTTACCACAATATATTTATTTTGAAAACTCCAATTAATTTTTTTTAAAACCCTATCACTATGTTTATTTTAAAATTCAAAACTTACTCTTAAATGGCTAACTTATTTAAAATTTGAGGCTAAATTTTGTGATACATAATAAAATTTCTTTTTTTCTAAAACCCTACCATAATATTTATTTTAAAATTAAAAACTTACCCTTCTACACTCATAATTTTTATCCCATAGTAAATTCTCTTTCAATTTCTCTAATATTGCATAAGGTAACTTGCTTAGTTGACTGAATTATAATTTTGTACTAAAGAAATCAATACTGTGTAAAAATCTCATTTTTGACCTCTAAATTAGCAATTGGTAGTTTTAGAGGTAGATTATTTCATAATTTTGTCCAAAAAACTTTTTTACATTTATTGAAAATATTTAAATGTAAAAATTTAACTTTTTTCTAATTTAATGTCTTAAAAATTGGGCTAGCATTTATTTTTTCTTTTTTGACTTTTTAATTTCCTTTTTTTCTTCATTTATAAGTTTATTAATTTTTTAAATTTTATTTAATTTTTATTTGTGAAGTTATAGATGAACATTAGTATTTCTTTTTCTTCTCAACAAATTAATTAAATCAAATTTCATATATACCACAATGTTAGCACGGGACAAATTGCTAGTAAATAGTTAATTTGTTTAAAATTTGGGGCTAAACATTGTAATACGTATTTTTCTCATAAAAAGAAAAAATAATAAAATAAATAAAAATTATTCTAGAAAAAAATTTTACTTTTAACGATGTTAAAAGGGTGTTAAATGGTTTGTAGTATAAATAGACACTTGATAAAATTTTAATAACTACTAACATAAAAAACACCTAAAGAAAAGGATATAAGTTCTGTCCTTGCAAAATAATACTACTATTCACTCCTTTTTACTCATTCTGTCTTAAAATATGTTATTTTTAACTATTTCACAAGAAATTTTTTTTTTTTAAATTTTATGTTTTTTGCATTTACTTGTCTAGTTTATCTTTAATTTAACTTTTCTCTCACTTAATTAAAGAAAGAGAATAGAGAGGAGACATACATTACATTAAATAATAAGGATAATTTTAAAAAAATATAATAATATTATCTTAATTTTGTGAAACTCCGCTTTCTAAGTGAAATATCAACTGCAGGTGGTGGTTTTGTGAAACTTCAATTTCTAAGTGAAATTGCAATTGCGCCAGCTCATCTTGGCTAATCAAACAAGGTCTTCTCTATTCACTTAGAAATTGAAATTTCTCTTATTAGGGAAAGGTCTCTTGATAAAATGACATTAATTTAAAACGTCGCGACAAGCGTTGCAATAGCTAGTATTATAGCGATATTAGTGACAAATGTTGTCAAAATTAATAAAAATGTCACAATGAAAATACTATTGAGACATATATAGGAAGTGTGACTACAAACGTCATAAGAAATTATAACGTTTGTTGGGAAACGTCGCTTACTATAATGACATTAATTAAAAACGTCACAACAAGCGTCACAAGAGCTAATTTTATAGTGATGTTAACAACAAATGTTACAAAAACTAATTGAAACGTCCCAACGAAAAATACTATTAAGAGAAATTATTTTTGTTCTTTGTAATCCGAAAATTTCCAGCACCGAAAACCCAACATTTTTCTTGGGCAATTGAGTTTACAAGAAGATAACTCCAAATCATACTTCTATCCGTTCAAGGAGCAAATTCTAATAATAAAACAAAGTAGCTAGTATTTTTTTTTGTTTTGAAAGTCAGACATATGACTTTCTTTCTTTCTTTTTTCCTTTTATGTAGTTAATTATCTTGGAGTGCACATTACAGTACAGATATATATATGCTTATAGCCCCAATCAATAACATTTAATAAGTTAGTGTATGCTAATAAGAACGCAATTACTAATATAATAGAATAATTTACTAGTACTATTATTTTATCAATATCAAAATCTCTTTAAGAGAGAACCAAACTTAATTGTTTACTAGTCATCAACACTTCAACACCTCAACATCAACATCAACATCAACACTTCAACACTTACTATGAAAGCCATCAATATTGGCTTTTTTGGCTTGAATTGCAAAATTAAGAGTATAATATCATGACAAGTGTCCATAAATTTTGATGTCATTTAATAATTAAAAAGTAATTTATGGGTACTAGTTTGAGTTGGTTGGGGTATTTAAAAGTATTTTAAGGGTAATGATGAAATTTCAAAATTACTATGAAAGCCATCCCCTGGCTTCTTTTGCTTCAATTGCAAAATTAAGAGCATTAAATGACAATTGTCCATAAATTTTGAGGTCATTTGATAATGGGTTTTCTTATCGGATGCCTATAGGCACAGGATAAGAAACAATTATTAGTTTAAAAAGTGGTGCAATAATGACAAAATAATTAGTTTCACAATAAATTAAATAGTAGTTGACAAGAATTAATTTGTTTTGACATAAATACCCTTACATATACATTTAATAAAAATATTTTTATAAATGTGAACATTTTATTAAAATTAAATATATATATATATATAAATTAAAATTATGTAATTATATATATATATATTTAAACTAAAATCTTACAAATAATAAATATTTTAAATATTAATACTTACCCGATAAATTAATTTTTTAATTAGTGGCTAAACTTTGACAAATTAGTAGATTTTTTTTCTAAAACCCTATAATAACATATTTTAAATTTTAAAACTTACCCTTAAAATTAAATTAACAAATAATTTGGGGCTAAATATTTTATAATTTAGGGCTAAACATTTTTTTTAATTTGGGGCTAAATTTTGTTAAAGGGCATTCTAGTCTTAATAAAAAGTTAAAATAACATCATTATTATATTTTTATCTTTTAAAAAAAAGACACTACATAATTATTACACTTTTCCCTTTCCCCATAAAAAGCACATTTAAACTTGTTGCTTAACGGGGCACCCGTTAGCAAATTCTATAAATAATTAAAAGATAATAATTTATGGGTATTAATTTGAGGTGGTTGTGGTATTTAAAAGTATTTTAAGGGTAATAATGAAATTTCAAAGTTATTTTTAGGGTTAATCTAGTAATTAGGATGGTTATTTAGTTGTATTTAGTGGGTAATTATGATAATGCTTTTGAGGTATTAATTTGGGGATTTAAGATGGTTATTTGGTTATTAAGTGGATTTTTGATGGGTAATTATGAGATTTCAATATTACTCTCTAGGGTTAAATTGGTAAATTAATATGATAATTATATGGTTATTAAAATTATATTTGGTGGGTATAATTATGGGATTTTAAGGTTGGTTTTGGGATTAATTTGGTGAAGTAAGGATGCTCAATTCTTTATTAAAGAGTATTTGGTAGTAATTTTTTTGTCAAGATTAGTAAAATTATTTTGGATATCATGATAAATGGAGTGTGACAATTAATAAACAACTGTTTTAACTTACAAATAAAGGTATAATATTTATTTTTTTCCAAAAAAAGATATAAGATGATGAAGCACTTTTGTGAAATTTAATTAATACTTGAAATCTATAATTTATACCATCTATATTACATGAAGTTTAACGGAGTATTTGACATATAAAATTTAATCATTTATAAATCAATTTGAGAGGAAATATGAATTGAAATTTAGGTTTTCTTTCCCCTTTACTTATTATTTTATGTGTGAATATATGCATAATGTGTATGTAAATTTTTAACCTATGATATGATATTATAGAATATTTATTTATTTATTTATTAAATGTAAAATGGATATTATGATGTAAGTATATTTACTCCTTAGTTATTTAATTGAATCATATCTATTGAGTTATCACTTACAATTTTTCGATTTGTAGAAATGAGATAGACTTAATATATAACTTATGAGGTTTTAGGAATTTTTTTGCATGTACATATATATTATTGTGCATTATTAATGGACTATATATGTGTGTATATCACACACACACACACACACATATATATATATATATCACATTTTTTTTATGTGTATATTAAAATTATGTTATATATATATATATACACACACACTTATATTTTGGGTTTCATCTTTAATTTGTATGAAATATCAATATAGTATTTATTCTCTATTCCATCTTTAATTTTAATATGTTATTTGTCTTTATAATTCGTCTCAATATATTAAAAAAATACTATACTTTAAATATTTTAAAATAAAAAAAATCCCAGGACAAAGCCCAGATCAATATCTAGTTGCTAGTACAATACAAATTGGAAAAATGAACAGGATAATGGTGTTCGTGGCAAATTCCTCTAGCTCAATTGTTTTGTCATCGTTGGGACTCAAAGATCAGAGAAAAGTGAAAAACATAATGAGGATGTGATAATGCATATCGTTGTCAATCACTAGAAGTTGAAGATGGTCGTCAATCACTTCAAAGTTGCCGCTTTCAGTTGAATATATGCCACCATCCATGAGCAGATAATGCATATGGAAGATATGTACTTACTGTATATACGTTATAAAGTCAAAATAAAACCCAGAATATAAGTTCTAATATTGAATATAAGTTCCATTTTACTACACACACACACACACACACACACGTATACGCCACTCTTCCACGTAAAGCCTAGCTAGAATATGTATCACAGAAAATTCGGGAAAGAAGTTAAATTTGATTAATTTGAAGCACAACATAGATATTTATGGCTGAAATGCACCCTTACCGACTCAAATAGCTCTGCTCTTCCCTTAGCATGTGATTCACACAACTTGTCCTCTGGCCAAAAATGGCTTCACACACCATTTTTCAAATACAAGCATTTTACAACTATCGAAAAAATTTCTAAAAGGGCAGCATTTACAACACGCTATTTGAATTTTCATCCGTATATGTGGCGGCAAATTACGTTACGTTACAAAATTGTAGGGTTGAACCATTGTTACTTGTTTAGAAAAGGGGTCCTATTGTTTACCCAATAATTTCTCATAATCTAGAATGTCTCTATTGTCCGCGGCCCTAGTGTTTATATATACCTAGTAGCAATATTATAAAGTCTCAAGTTTCTTGATTTTCTTATAATCTAGCAAATGGATCTTTTTCATCCGTTCCCAGCAACATCAGTTGGAATCACAATCATATTTGCCTTTCCCATCTTTTTACTCTCACTTGTATGGTTATCAAAAACTGCCTTGAGTAAGACCAGGTATAAAAATATTAGAGGAGCGCCAGAGGCTGGCAGCTCATGGCCTGTAATTGGACATCTCCACCTCCTAGGAGGGCCGCAACCATCGCATATAGTTCTGGGCCACATGGCGGATAAATACGGTCCTATCTTCACAATTAAGATGGGTGTTTATAAAGCTTTGGTTGTCAACGACTCGGCAACTGCCAAAGAGTGTTTAACCACAAACGACAAGGCCTTTGCCTCGCGTCCCAAAACTCTTGCCCTGGAGTTATTGAGCTACAATCATGCCATGTTTGGGTTTGCCCCTTACGGCCCACACTGGCGTCATATGCGTAAAGTTGCCACCCTTGAACTCCTCTCTAACCACCGCCTCGACAGGCTCAAACATGTTCGACAATCGGAGATAAAGACATCGGTGCAAGAGTTGTATCAATTTTGGAGCAACAACAAAAACAGCTCTGACAAGGTCTTGGTGGAGATGAAGAAATGGTTTAAGGATGTAACCCTGAACGTAATTCTCCGGATGATCGTCGGGAAGCGGATTCCAAGCTCAGGTAACGACGCAGAAAGTGAGAAATGGAAAAAGGCGCTGACGGACTTCTTTGACTTGAGTGGGAAGTTTGTGATAGCCGATGCGCTGCCATTTTTAAGATGGCTGGACATTGGGGGAGACGAAAGGTTCATGAAGAAAGTAAGAAAAGAACTAGACGAAGTGGCCGAAGGATGGTTACAGGATCACAAGCAAAAGAGAGCTTCTGGAGGTCAACTGAAGGGCGATGAAGATTTCATGGATGTTATGCTGTCAAACAGCACCGATGGAGAAATGCATGATGCTGAGACCATCAACAAGGCCAGCTGCCTGGTACGAATTTACTATCCAATTTTATATTTAACTGCGTGCATTTGTTAATTTGTTACTACTACTTAATTTATGCTTACTGATCGAGTCGTGCCACAACCGCCCCATCCCTTTCGTTTCAATTACTCGTTTTATAAGAACAAAATATTGGATATCGAGCTCCCTCAAATGAAACCAATTGTATTACTCCCTCTTTTCCAGAATATAAGTCCATTTTAAAAAAAAAATTGTTCCAAAATAGTTGTCCTTTTTATAAAACCAAGACAATAATTTTATAATTTTTCTATTTTACCCTTATCTTATTATATTAGAAATCTCTCTCTTTAATACATGTCTCCTCCGTACCTCTCTCTCCTCTTCAATACAATTAAATAAGGGTAAAATGGGTAAGAAACTAAAATTTAACAGACAAAACTATTTTTATTGGTTTTGATAAAACCGTTAAAAAGGACTTATATTCTGGGACAGAGGGAGTATTTCAAATGAGACAAAACACAAATGTATTGCGAAATAAAATCCACAAAAGACAAGATCTTACACAGCTATTCTAAATCCCGGTCACTCGTATAGACGTATAGTAGAGTGTATGCTACGGTATGGACAAAAATAGAAATGTATGTGTACGTTTGCAGTAACATACTATATATAAGCCTTATTTTAGAAATTTTATAGGTGTATATCCGACATTGTGGTTTTAGTTAGAAATTTGGGATATAGACTTCATCTCTCCTCGAATCTGATGTATACTAAAATGATTACTTGGTTGATGCTCATTGATTCTTGACAATGAAAATTTCTGAAATTCTTCAATACAAAATTGTATGGTCGCCAATATCATTCTGGTCCCAAATGGTATTCTAAATCTTGTTATTATATATATGTCTTAATTAATATTCATCTTACTGATTAATTATTTGGTCCTCTTTTTGAAAAATTAACCCTTCATGTTACCTCCTTGTAGGGTTTGATCTTAACTGCCTCTGATACTACGATGGTTACCTTGACATGGGCTTTCTCTTTACTACTAAACAACCGTGATGCGTTGAAGAAAGCACAAGAAGAATTGGACATCCATGTCGGAAAAGACAGACTGGTGGAAGAATCAGACATAAAAAATTTAGTCTACCTTCAAGCGATTGTCAAGGAAACGTTGCGTTTATACCCTGCTGGACCACTTGCAGTGCCCCACGAGTCCATGGAAGATTGCACTGTAAGTGGCTACCATATCCCCGCAGGCACACGACTTCTGATAAATATTTACAAAATTCATCGCGATCCACGCGTATGGACAGATCCTCTTGCATTTCAGCCAGAAAGATTCCTTACCACCTACAAAGATTTTGACGTTAGAGGCCAAAACTTTGAACTGATTCCATTCAGCAGCGGTAGAAGAATGTGTCCTGGAGTATCGTTTGCGCTCCAAGTGTTGGAGTTCACGCTAGCTAGTTTGCTGCAAGGATTTGAGTTTGGGACCCCTTCAGATGATCCAGTTGATATGAGTGAAGCTATTGGGATGACAAACTTGAAGGCCACTCCCCTTCAAGTTTTAATAGCCCCACGTCTTCCTGCTTCTTGTTATTAGTTTGAACCATTTGCAACAATAAACCTCAACCTACTTTTAAGCTATTCTACTAATGTACCCATTTACGGATCAACAGCATATTAATTTTTAATTATATTCTACCTCTCTGTATCTTCATTTCAATCTTCTCCTCTAGACTCTAGTTCATTAGAGCATTTTGGGTTCCAGGATGGATGAGAAAAATCTTGGACTGCGAAGCCCTAGCTAGCTTATGGGGCATTTTCCTCATAACTAAGACATGGGCCTTTAACTTGTCCTTTGGATTTATTGGGTCAGAAATGGGCTTTTTGTTGGTTCATTATTACTAACAACTCTCATGAGTCCTAACATTACTACTGACCTCTACCTCTTGGCCTAGTGGCCAAGAGTCTTTGGAGGTCACAAGGCAGGGATCGATCTCTTCCCGGGTCCTAGTACCCCATATTGTTAAAAAAACCTTTACTAGTATTTTTTTTTTAATAGAAAAGGCAAGTTTCTATTACCAAAGTCAAGATGGATGGCCTACTCCAGACCTAGTAATTTTAGACATGATATGTGAACAACACAAAATTATTCTATAAATATTTAGTCTTAACGTGTTTCGTGTTTTAATTGTGTCAACAAGATTAAGATTAAATGTGTTTCATGTCTTAAGCGTGTCAAATACAACTACAACGTCTAAAACACATTAAACACGGTTAACTTCAATATAATTGAAAATATATTGAATTTTATAAATTTTTTATTTACCATAAGGATAATATAGTAATTTTAATTAATTATACGTGTTTACACGACATTAAAATTAATCGTATTGTATTCGTATTTGAGTTAATAACTTTTAATGACATATATTTACACGATACGAAACACGAATTGCCATGTCTAGGCTACTCTCAACTTTAGCAATCTTTGTCGGTCAACAGCCTGTCCCCACCACGGCCTCATAAAATCTGAACTCCTACAACTTCAGTCCGAGTAAGACAGCCATAACCTCAACCTGCGAGGAGTTAATCTACACCACTTGTTAATTATATAATTATGTTATACTTATATTAATTTATTTAATACTATTAAAAAAATCTAGATTTTTTTTTTTACATACTCCCTCCATTCTTATATATATAACTTGATAACTAAATATCTTAGATTAAAAAAGTTAGTTTAATAACAAAATTCTATATAAATTTTACTTCACTTTTCAAATTTATCCTAAGTCTTTTTCATTTTGCTTCCTCTTTATAACTGTATTTAATGGTTCTTACAATTACAAAGAAGGATAAATTTAAAAATAAATAATTAATACTTTATTAAAACAAAAAGAAACATTAGATTATAGATTATGATCCGATAATAAAAAATGGAAGGAATACTAAACAAGTTAGATTAGTACGTTACGATCTACACCACTCCAAGTCTCTATATATCTCCACGCCATCCGTTCTCATTATGGGTCCCACTACTTTTGCTTTGTTGGATCCATTTCTTCTCCGCCCAAATTTCTATTTACACGATCATAAATATTACGGTTACTCAAATGAAATAAACGAGATCATGGAACTTTTTTTTTTCCAAAATCAAAAGCTTTTTGTATTCATATAAAGACAAGTTCTTACACAATTATCAAAAAGATTAGTAAACAAATTGTGAAACCCTAGTCCATTACTTATTAGATTTTAGGCTTAAATGGTAGCTAAAATAGATTGTGTTAAACTTGACTCAATTAGTTAGTTGAAAAACCTTTAAAACTAAGTATAAATATAAGTTTTTTCTTATTGATTTTAGGGTTAGAAAATTGGCAAGAAGAGGGAGAATATGCTAGGACTACTAAGGATTGATTTCTATTGTTCTTCACCATTTTTAGGTGTTTGAAGATTGGTATTCTAAGTTTCCACAATTGTTACATGTTAGGGAAGGGTTTTAGGTAAGATTAGAGAGAGAAATCCTACCACTAGCCACTAACCAACGAGCCTCCAGCCATCATATTGGCATCAATACATTCCTCTGCCCATGAGGAGTTCGTAGGATTTTGAATCACTCAATTTTGTTGTGTGGTTTGAAAGTTATGGTGTTTTGAAGTTATGAACCCTAGGTTTAAATCTGTGATCAACAACCCACCTACCCTTTTTGAAATCTGACAAACCAGAACTTCTAGAGTTCAAGCTTATGACCAAGGTGTAGTAGGAAGTGAGATCTTTCTATAGGTATCAACCACGCATTCATTGGAGTTTTGTAGAGATAGAATCAAAGCCTCAAAGTTGGTTAGTTGGTTGGTCGAATTTGGAATTTCTAGATTTGTTCACGAAGAAGATGAACAATGAATCTGCTTGCCCACTCTTAGGTAGATTTTGATTCAGAGAGTGTAGTTCACCCCTAGGTCGTTTGGTTACCAATTTTTGAGGTTTTGTTTTAAAAACTATTTTGATTTTCTGTAATTTTCCTTAAATTTTCTAAAAGCAGAATAATTTTCGTAAATTATTTTCTCATTAAAACGTATAAGGAGAGTGAAAAATTTATAAATGATTGGACCTTGAGATTTTTTCAAAAATTACTTTTAAAATCAGTGTTTATATTCTTCAATTAAATTGAAGTTTCACTCTCTGAAAAGAATAATTTTGTGTTTTCAAAATATTGATCAATTAGTGAAAATTGTGGAAAGTGTGGAAATTTGTTTTCAAATATTTTGAGAAAATTCCAGCAAACCCTTAATGATGTTTAGGTTTTATTGAAGGGTAGAACGGCATGGATATCATTATTTGATGGGTATTTGATTGCTAATTGGTAATTGTAAATAGGTCTGATCATTGTGTATTGTGGAAGTGTGATTGTACATTGTGCTAATCAGTTAAGTGGTCGGACCTTTTCGGCTATTTTGAAAATGTATGTTTTAACAATTGTTTTACATATTGTTAAATGTTTGATAAATTGATTTATTTACAATGATTGTTGGTTTCAATTGATTTGATTGCAATTGTTTTGTGCAAGTGTTATTTTCTCTAAAATTGGATCAAGTATGCAAATGTAAATGTTTTGGATTTAAGGTATTGTGAAATTGATTTGAGATTGTGAAAAAGTGTTTTAATGTTCTTAGATGGTTGTATAATGGACTCGTGAGTTAAACTGTTGGCTAGACTCGAGTTCTATACCATTAACGAGAATATTGGATTGTGATTGTGATTGTGATTGTGGCAGCTGGAAAAGAACAAAATAAATGTTACTGTAATTGATTTATAAAGTGTATTTGTTTTAAATTGTAAATTTATTGTGGTTTATTGATTGAAGATTTGAAATGAGAATTGTGATTTGTTTTTATAAAATATTGTTTCCTTGTACTTGATCCGGCCAGTTATATCTTACTACTTACTGGGACTCTTGAGCTCATTATACAATTTATTTTGATTTTCAGGTGATGATGAATGAGCATTGGGATCGTATTTTTGGGTGTGAGCGCTAGATATTTCTTTTTGTTAAACCTTGAGTATTGGAAATTGAAATTTAGAATTTCATATGTTAAGGATGAGATAGATTTTTATTTTAAAAGATATTTAGACCTATGTGAATATTTAATTGATATTAGACTTTACATGCTTGTGAGATACTACTAATAAATATGTGATGTTGTCACATTTTGAACTTTCGAGTTCAGGACGTGACACAAATCGAGGAAAAAATCTCTAAGTTTACTGCTACTACACAAACAAAAGTCAAGGTGGGGCAGGTACACCATCTTCGTAAAAAATGTGGAGCAGTTGGGGTGGGGGCACATTTGCCCAATCCGCCGGGCACATCCCTCTCCTAAACGAGATCATGGAATTGATAATACTATTATGCACATCATCATGTATTTGATTTTCTAATTTTTAATATTTAAAATGAATATTGCAAACGTATAAATTTATAGCATGCATATGGGTCCATTTGTTACTATATGGAGCTTACTTTTGAACCACTGGATCAATATAATAAATTAGGGTATCTTTTAATTGCAAAGCTTTTGATGTTGAGGATTTTAGTTTTAACCCGTCAAATAACAAAATTCCATCATCTCGTGTTATAAAGGACACTTCATCCACCTCAAACACAAATCAGTAAAGGCAAGATAGTTTTTTTTTCTTTTTCTTTTTTGCTATACCTTGAATAGGTAAGTTAATGTGGGGGTTTGAATAAAGTGGTAAGAGCACAAATCAATGGTATAAGACATATGGGTACAAACTCTCATAAACCTTCTTTGGTGGATAATATGTGCGTCTGAAAAATTTCACAAAATTAATGTTTATAAACCTTTAAAGAGGTTGACGATTTAATTTTGGAGATGTAATCTCTATTTTTTAAAATAATAAAAAAAGAATAGGTATGAACATACGTGTACCTATTTAGAATAGGTAACTTAGAGCATTGGTTGCTTGTTATGTCTCCAGATCAGTTGTGTTGATAAATTTCATTATTGGCGGTATTGATATTGACATGTAGAACGGGACTCTATCTTTATTCTCGTCCGATTAATCAGTTTTAAACTCAACCAATTGCATCTCACCATTCTTCTACTTAAACCTCCGTTGGAGGCATGCAGTTCAGTGTGGGCTCTAAAAATACTGAGCTACTCTTTCAAAGGGAGCCTTAATGGTTGGGACGAGATGGAAAAGAGGGGTCTAAGATGTACATGGGGACAACTTTAGGCTACCATTTTCTCCAAGATCACCAAAAGTAAAAAATAATACTCCTTTCATCCATAAATTTTTATCCTCGTTTGACTTTCACAAAGTTTAAAAAAAAAGTGGTTGAATTATGTTAAATTATTTTGTTATCCTTGATGTGTGTAAATATTTTTGGGGTTTTGTATAATGATATGGTAATAACAAAGGAAAAGGAATGGTAGAATTCAGAATGAAAATTTAGCAGTTGTTTATTTATGGTAAAAGACTAGGGATGGCAATGGGTACCCTTTAATCGGGTACCCGTGTATACCCGACCCATTTATATAGGGTTCGGATACTTTACAATCGGGTTTGGGACGGGTACGATTAGTAATTTTACTACCCGTGTTGGGTTCGAGTAGGGTTCAGGTAGCACCCTTAGGGTACCCTATACCTGATACCCGATTATATATAACATGAAAAATATATAAATATGCTTCTAAAAGGGTTTGAACCTTAGCCAAAAACATCAAATATTTGAGTTTTAGCCCAAAACATCAAATATTAGAAGTCATATTCAAACATATTATTTACTTGGATTTATTTTATTATCTTTAAAATTAGAAATTTCATTTTCATACATAAATTAAACGGGTATTTATAGGATTCAGGTAATTATAGGGTTGTTAGAATTTTATTTGGTAGGGTTCTGGTAGAAGGTTTAAAAAATAATTAGGTATTTATAGGGTTCGAGTACCTTACAATTTTATAGGGTTAGGGTATGGGTAGGGCAATTTTCGTGGGTACCCTACCCGTTACCATCCCTATAAAAGACAAATAAATTGGGACTTCTAAGGAAAAAGATAGACAAAAATAATGGAAGAGAGGAATAATAGCATAGTTACTTTAGGTGTGCTGATACTTTCCATGTTCTTTGCTGTAGGAGTACAAATGATTCGATTCGGTTTGGATATTAAGATTTTAATACCTGAATACTTTGGTTTGGTTCGGTTCGGGTATTTTTACGAGTTTTCAGGTAGTTAGAGTTCATTCAATTTTGAACTTTTATTCTTTTACAAAAGCCCAAATAAGATTATAAAAACTTTTGGTAATTCAATTTTGGACATTTATTCTTTCACAAAAGCCCGAATAAGACTATAAAAATTTTTGATCATTTAATTTTGAGCTAATAAAATCAACATTTTTTAAAAATTTTAATTCATTTAGACAATTCGATTCAATTCGGTTTTCATATAAAACATAAAAATTCTAACCGAATTATCGGTTCGGTTTGAATATAAGATTTTTCGTTTTCTTAAACATCCCTACTTTGTTGTTTTACGTCTTGCATGCAAATTCCTCAATCAATGTTATTTTCTGTCTCCCATTGTTTGATTTTGACTTCTTCTTCTGTAATGATCTCATGCTTTTAAGTTTTTCAAGCTGAAGAACTAACCTTTTTGACTTTATGCTATTTCTGTTGGGAGAATTTTAAAAAGGAACGATTTACCAAAAATATTTATCTGTTGGTACCATGATAAAAAATAATTATTAGTAAGTCAATTACATTTTGTAAAATTTGTAGTAAGGAAGTTGTATTTACTATTTTAACCTCTTTAAAAAGAAAGAGAAAGCTTTGTTTTTTTTTTTCTCCAATTCTCATCTGTTGAAAACCCACAATCTGGAAAATTTTCCAAAAAACAAAACCCACTATCTTAGAAGAATTCTGAGCCGATTACAAGGGTACAACTGATGTATTTGTAGTGAATTATGGGATATGACTCCTCACTATAGTTGTCATAAAGGTATTTTTTCACTTCACTTATTGTCAAAATGCCATATTTTGTTGATATAATGATCTTAATTTTAGATAGTTGGATTTTTTTCATTTATGCTCCTCAAAGGGTATTGTAATCCACTTCACAGATGAATACGCTAACAACAAAAACATTTTGCTTTGTCAAGGTTTCGATTAAGCTTATTTGCTTATTGACTCCTTTATTCACTTTTTTGTTTAACTTATTTTGAAATTAGAATTGTGATTTGTTTTTATAAAATATTATTTCCTTATACTTGATCTGACTAGTTATATCTTACTACTTGCTGGGACTCTTAAGCTCATTATATAATTTATTTTGGTTTTCAGGTAATGATGAATGAGCATTGGGATCGCATTGTGGGGTGTGAGCGTTAGATATTTTTTTTGTAAAACTTTGAGTATTGGAAACTGAAATTTAGAATTTTATATGTTAAGAATGAGATAGATTTTTATTTGAAAGATATTCGGACCTAGGTGAATGTTTAGTTGATATTAGGCTTTACATGTTTATGACGTACTACTGATAAATATGTGACATTGTCACATTTTGGACTTTCGGATTCGGGGCGTGACACAAAGCGAGGAAAAAATCTCTAAGTTTATTGCTAACTATACAAATAAAAGTCAAGGTAAGGCAGGCACTGTCACGCCCCGGCCCGCGGGCTCAGCCACGTGACAACCGTCGTACTACCTCGAGATGGGTGCCTCGAAAGGCGGGCTATCCAAGATGGTACAAGGTATAAATAAGGGGTCTACGAGCAATATATGAAAACATATAAAAAATAATATAGAAAATATTATTAAAATATTTATAAAGTATGAATGGCACATTTTACGGTGCAAACATGCAGCGGAAGAAAATAATAATATAATAATGTACACTACTATTTTGAGCCAAGATTCACATGAGAAAATGGGTGGCACCTACAAAATCGTGTCCGCAGTGATATACTGAGATCACTATCCACCGGGACGCCTGTCGTTCATAGCCTGATGAGCTGACAACAAAAGGTGAGTGGTGTGAGTACAAATATATATGTACCCAGCGAGGGACTCGATTATAATGACCGATCACCTCAGGCTAGGGATATGAAATAATCCAAAATTCATTTAATAAATCATTTAGTAAAATCATATGAAATCCCACATCAAAACAAATAATAAATATCATAAATGGGCGGGCATTTGAAATTTGTCCCAAAGGTACACCAATGCACTTGGGTGCCAAGCTGTACCGTCAAGGGCTATCTCATATCTTAAATCCTTTTCTTGTATTCTCTGGCCCACTCCTTTGACGTTTACCTTCGCTGTGGTGGAACACAGCTACTTCGAGCAGTGGCGAGTTCCCCTACGTGCCTCTCCTAGGGTCTCTGCTCACCGTGCACCTCAAGAGGCGGTCCACGCCTGCGTCTCTTGCATGCTCTCAACTCGATCCACGCTCTCACATATTGGAGCATTGAGGAATCCACACAATCACTCATCTCCCAGGGATGTCATGTGGAGCAGTTAGGGTAGGGGCACATCTTAATCCACAAGTCTTAAACCCCCCACCCCCACCCCAAATGCTCCTCGATGGTGCGTGTGAACACTCCCGAATATAAATAGAAAACTAAATGACTGTTATGAAAGTTGACAAATGTAAGTTGTGCAAATTGTCTAAGATATGAAAATCTGCAGGATGAATAGTGCATATTACTATTCATGTATAAAATATTCAAACCGTGGGGCCCATATGCAAAATTTTCAAAATTTGCACAGTAATTCTTTCGTTTGTAAAAGCGCTGATGCGCTTCAATTATTAATTAGAGAGAACACTTCTTTCTTTCGTCTCTTTTTTTTCTCTCTTTCTCTCTCTCTTCCTTTTATTCTCCTTTGTTCAGATATACTTGCTTCTTGTTCCATTTTTAATTAACATACTAACACAACACGTTATCAGCACGAGTGTTCTAAAGTGAAGCAAGTTTAAAGCTTGGTAAGTTCTTAAGGTTTGATTCCATATAAAAAAATTATTATTTTATTTAATCTTTTCTTTACACTAGTTAATTTGAATTTTTATTGTGTAAAGATTTACTTCTAAACATTTTTTACACCAGAAGTTGTCAACCTAATTTTGACACCAGAAGTTGTCAACCTAATGGAGACCATTCGTTTCAGAATTATGGCAAATATTGAAAAGCCCAAATTCTAAATTTTGGATGTAAGTGGCAATAACTATTTGTCATGGTGTCTCGATATTGAACTGCATCTCCAAGGCCAAGGTCTTGCAGCTACCATTGGTGCAAATGGAAATGCTAATGATAAAGATAAGGCAAATGCTTTGATTTTTATCCATCGGCATCTAAGTGATAGCCTAAAAGTTCAATATCTATCTGTCCGAGATCCCTTGATCTTGTGGACAAGATTGAAAGAGCGGTATGATCACACCAAAACTGTCATCCTCCCTCAAGCACAATATGATTGGCTACATCTGAGGTTGCAGGATTTCAAGTCCGTGTCCGATTATAATTCGGCATTATATGATATTGTATCACGGCTTGAACTTTGTGGTGTTAAGCTTACTGAGGCTAAGTTTTTAGAGAAAACATTCTCCATCTTTCATGCTTCGAATATTGTATTGCAACAGCAATACCGGCAGCGCCAGTTTAAAACATATTCTGAATTGATCTCAGTCCTGTTGACTGCAGAACAAACAAATGAGTTGTTGCTTAAAAATCATGATTTGAGACCTGCTGGCTCTAAGGCATTTCCCGAAGCAAATGCCAGCTCAAGTAAGAATGTTGGCAGTCCTAGAGGCCGTGAGCGCAGGCATGAGAATTTTTTCCGTAAGGGTAGTGGGAGATTTAACCGTAATATAAATAACTCCCCACACAACCCTAAAGGTAAAAAGCCCATGAAGAAGCATGATGATAGTACCTGTCATAGTTGTGGAATGACTGGTCATTGATCACGTACCTGTCGTACGGCCAGACATTTGATTGATCTATACCAAGCATCCCAGAAGGATAAAGGCAAGCATGTTGAGACCCATGCCATTGACCTAACTGAGACTGATGCTGAAGTCAATAAGGTTTTGGTCAATGAAAATTATCATATTCTTGGCAATGAAAAACCTTTTGAGGTTTCTGATTTCTTTTTATAATGTTGATGAAAATAATAAGTCCCTAGAAATAGATCCTGAGGGTTTTCATCTATGTTTTGCCATACCCTTGGATAATTATGTTACCAAGGAAGATATTAAATAAATATGGTCGTCAAAATCCGTGAGGTCCTGAAGTACCAAAGTGGACAATATTCACAAGCTGTTTATAACATATTTGTTGGTTTATATTTTGTTGGTTTATTCCATATTTGTTAAATTTGTTGGTTTATATCTTTTATTCCATATTTGTTGGTTTATATTTTGCATCATATTATTAATTTGTTAAATTTTATGGAAATTGACACCTGAAGTTGTCAAGATAAATGCAAATGGGACACATTGAGAAAAAGGAAGATATATGTTTGCTTGATAGTGCTACAACGCATACTATACTTTGTGGCAAACACTTTTTCTCAAATATGACATTACGCAAGGTAAATGTTCAGACAATATCTGGTCCTGTTAATATTATAGATGGCTATGAGACTGCCACAGTTATTTTGCCAAAAGGCACAACATTGTATCTTGAAGATGCATTGTTGAGCGGTAGATCAAAACGAAATCTACTTAGCTACAAAGATGTACGCCGTAATGGGTACCATCTAGAAACAATTAATGAGCAAAATAAGGAATTACTTTACATCACTTCCTACAAGATGGGCCAGAAGACCATCCATGAGAAGCTGGAAGCTTCTAGTATGGATTATATTATGTCTCAATACGAGTTATAAAATCATATGCTACGATGCCCTGGAAACTAATGAACCCTGATGTGTTCTGACTTTGGCATGATCGCCTTGGTCATCCAGGAGCTACAATGATGCGAAGAATCCTTAAAAATACTCGTGAACACCCTTTAAAAGATATAAAGGTGTTGTTGTCCAGAGATTACATTTGTGAATCTTGTTCACAAGGAAAGCTCATTACTAAACCTTTCATGACAAAGGTTGATTATGAATCCCCTTCATTCTTGCATAGAATCCAGGGTGATATTTGTGGGCCGATTCTGCCTGCAAGTGGACCATTTAGATATTTCATGGTACTAGTGGATGCATCCTGCAGATGGTCCCATATTTGCCTATTATCAACGAGCAACGTCACTTTTGCACGTTTGCTTGCACAGATAATAAAGCTTCGAGCTCATTTCCCAGATTATCAAATTAAAAGCATAAGAATGGATAATGCTAGTGAGTTCACATCAAAGAGTTTTGATGTTTATTGCGTTTCATTAGGAATTGAAGTTAAACATCCTGTTCCACATGTTCATACTCAAAATGGATTAGCAGAATCCATGATTAAGCGCATTCAGATTATTGCTCGAACTTTATTGATGAGGACAAAGCTCTCATCCTCATCGTGGGGTCATGCTGTTTTACATGCTGTATCTTTAATTAGATTGTGCCCCACTACTTCTCATTTATATTCCTCCCTTCAGTTAGTCTTGGGCCAGGAGCCAGACATTTCATATCTTCGCACCTTTGGTTGCGCGGTAAAAGTGCCTGTAGCACCACCGCAGAGGACCAAAATGAGTCCCCAACGCCATTTGGGCATTTATGTTGGGTTTGATTCACCGTCTATTATTTGGTTCCTTGAACCATTGACGGGTGATTTATTTACCGCTAGATTTACGGATTGTCATTTTGATGAGACAATATTCCCATCACTTGGGATACCAAAAGCTTCCACAAATGGAAAGCAGAAAAATGTCAAGATTTTCTCATGGAATGAGAAAAGTTTGTCTCATTTAGACCCAAGAACACCTGAATGTGAAAATGAGGTGCAACGATTGATCCATTTACAAGCTATTGCAAATCAAATGCCTGATGCATTTAATGAGACTGCTAAAGTTACAAAGTCTCATATCCCAGCTGCGAATGTTCCAGCTAGGATAGATGTTCCTGTAGAACCACCCGAAATGGATCTAAATGTCCCGCGCCTGAAGCGTGGTAGACCGATGGGATCAAAGGACACTATTCCTCGAAAAAGAAGGGGGAGGAATTTAGAATCTGCTCTAGATGAACATAATTCTGCTCCAGATGAGTACAATTCTACTCCAGATGAGCACATTAATCTTTCTCGAGGAAAGCAAATTGCACCTGAAGTGCCACAACATAATATTCAAAGAGAGCATATTGCCTATGAAGTGGCACAAGTTCATGAGCATATTGCCCCTGAAGTGGTACAAACCCATGAAAAATCACCAACCTTGAGAATACTGAAATTTCCATCAGTTATCATAATGAGATATGGGATCGAAATGAGATAATCATCAATGATGCATTTGCTCTCTCAGTTGCTCATGAGATTATGAATGATGATTATGAACCTCGGTCTATAACCGAATGTCGTCATAGGCAAGATTGGCCTAAATGGCAGGAAGCAATCCAAGCTGAATTGACTTCCCTTGCCAAACGTAATGTTTTTGGGCCTATTACTAAAACCTCCGACAATGTAAAACCTGTTGGATACAAAATGGGTCTTTGTCCGGAAACGAAATGAGGAAAACGAGATCGTGAGGTATAAAGCCCGACTCGTAGCCCAAGGTTTCCTGCAGAGGCCTGAGATAGATTATGATGAAACATATTCACCAGTAGTGGATATAGTTACCTTTCGTTTCCTTATAAGTTGGGTTGCCCAAGAAAATTTTGAAATGCGTCTTATGGACGTTGTGACGGCATATTTATATGGTTCATTAGATTCCAATATCTATATGAAAATTCCCGAAGGTTTCAAAATGCCTGAAGCATACACTCTCCGTAACTTATTCTCAATAAAGTTGCAAAGATCTTTATATGGGTTAAAGCAATCCGGCCGCATGTGGTACCAACGTTTAAGTGAATACCTAACTAAGGAAGGGTACATAAATGATCCCATCTGCCCATGCGTGTTTATTAAAAGATCTGAAACCGGATTTGCTATTATAGCAGTTTATGTCGACGACATGAATTTAATTGGGACTCCTGAAGAGTCATCTGAAACTGTTGAATATTTGAAAAAGGAGTTTGAGGTTAAAGATTTGGGTAAAACCAAACTATGCCTTGGTCTAGAGCTTGAGCACAAAAAGAATGGAATACTTGTCCATCAGTCAGCATACACTGAGAGATTGCTTAGACGTTTTAACATGGACAAGGCTCACCCATTAAGCACCCCTATGGTTGTAAGGTCTCTTGACCCCAAAAAGGACCCATTTCGTCCTAAAGAATTTGGTGAGGATATACTTGGTCCTGAAGTACCATACCTCAATGCAATCGGGGCTTTAATGTACTTGGCACAGTGCACGAGACCAGATATCGCTTTTGCGGTAAGTTTGTTGGCACGTTTCAGTTCTGAGCCAACCCGGAGACATTGGAATGGGATTAAACATATCTTCCGTTATCTCCGAGGAACCATTGATTTGGGGTTATTCTATTCTAAGAATACTACTAACTCTGGTTTAGTAGGTTATGCTGATGCAGGATATAAATCTAATCCGCACAGAGCTCGCTCCCAAACCAATTATCTATTTTGCTATAATGATACAGCCATTTCTTGGCATTCCACTAAGCAAACACTAGTTGCTACATCTTCCAACCACTCTGAAATTATTTCCCTCTATGAGGCCGGAAGAGAGTGTGTTTGGTTAAAATCTATGATATCACACATTCATAATGCTAGTGGATTCAAACCGGTGATAGATTCTCCCACTATAATTTATGAGGATAATGCTGCTTGTGTTGTACAAGTCAGGGGAGGATATATTAAAGGTGATAAGACCAAGCACATCTCGCCGAAATTTTTCTATACTCATGAACTCCAGGAAAGTCGACAAGTTGATGTTAAACAGATTCGCTCCGTCGATAATCTTGCAGATTTATTTACCAAATCTTTGCCAACATCAACATTTGAGAAATTAGTTTATGGCATAGGTATGCGGCGACTCAGTAAAATGCAAGATTGAATTCCCCAGAAGTGGAAATGTTTAGATGCTCCAGAAGTAGCAATTTGTTTTATTTCAGGGGGAGCGATTATGGACATAAGTGCACTGTACTCTTTTTTCCTTCTGTCCGGTTTTTGTCCCACTGGGTTTTTCCGGCTTAAGGTTTTTAATGAGGCAGTAATAGCACGTCCAATTAGGCCACTGAAGTAAGCCTACTTATATTGTCCTGAAGACAAGCACATATTGTCCTGAAGACATATTAGATGGACTTAATTGTATTGTACTCTTTTTCCCTTATGTTCGGTTTTTTCCCGCTGGGTTTTTCCGACTTAAGGTTTTTAACGAGGCAGTACACGTCCAAATTTTAATAGTGGCATTTGTCCAAGGGGGAGTGTTATGAAAGTGGACAAATGCAAGTTGTGCAAATTGTCTAAGATGTGAAAATCTGCAGGATGAATAGTGCATATCACTATCGATGAATAGTGCATATTACTATTCATGTATAAAATATTCAAACCGTGGGGCCCACATACAAAATGTTCAAAATTTGCACAGTAATTCTTTCGTTTATAAAAGCTCTGATGCGTTTCAATTATTAATTAGAGAGAACACTTCTTTCTTTCGTCTCTTTTTTTTCTCTCTTTCTCTCTCTTCCTTTTATTCTCCTTTGTTCAGATATACTTACTTCTTGTTCCATTTTTAATTAACATACTTTCACAACAATGACAATATATTGTGGCTTCTCTTGCCAATATATATTTATTTATAATAGTCATTGTCTAGCGCACTTCAAGCGAGCATTTAATTTTTTTAATAAAAAGATAATAATTTTTTAATAATTTTTTTTGAAAAAATAACTATGATTTGATAAATTAGCATAACAAATCATAATTTAGTAAATTTGACTTGATGTTTTCTAATTTGAAATTGATTAACTAATTATGTACATAAAATATTAAAATTTTTTAATGACTAATATTTTGTGTGTGTATATATTAATGACTAATATTTTGTAAAAATATGTACACACATATACACACAAGTTTATTAATCAATCAATTAAAACATATGTATCAAGTATTACATAAATGTTATTAACCAATAAATAAAAAAAACTCTTCAACTATTAAATTCATTAATAGTAAATGTAAATTTTTTTAGTAATATGTATACACAATAATACATATATATTGGAAATATTAATTGACCAATAAATAAAAATTGCATTCATCAACACTACCAATAAAATATTTTAATTATACATATATAAAAATTATATACAACAATTAATTACACTAATATTAAATTTGTTAATAACTATATATAAAAAATATAAAAATAAATCACAAATCCAATCTAAAATTTTAGGTGCATTTTAAATTCTAATTTAAAAGAAAAATAAAAATATAAAACTAAAAAAAAAATGACAAAGGGAGAGGACCAATGGGGAAATGCCATATGTCCTCTCCCATTCTTTATCCAAAAGAAGCCACAATTTTTGTCTATTACTTTAATATATGTTATCGATAGATATAGATTATAGATTATAGATAAGCCTTACCCCTGGATATATAATTATGTACCAAAATAAAAAGAATTGAAAGCATTATTAATAGATCATAGATACTAGAAATAATAAATAAAAGACAAAATATATATATATATATAATAAATAAGTACCTTTACTCAAACTTTAAAGTCTCTCCAGACATATCTAACTACAAAATCACACAATCCACTTTTACAGATTAAGGTCATCAATGATAAAATTAAACTAAAACAATTGATATTATATATAATACTAGCAGTAAAAAGACTTCCATTTGAAAATATTCCTCAATATTCACATATTGATCATATATCTTCATATCCAAATCTAGGAAAAGAAAAGGAAAAACTTAGCTATGAGATCTAGAACTCCTATAAAGTTCTTAAGATTGTAAATTATTTAAAAATTCATTAAAGTAACTTGAAAATAATGAAAAGAAAGAAGGATAAAATTAGTAAAAAAATAATAAATATTTTCCTAATTTTGCAAAAAGACAACTAATGTGAAACAAAAATTTGTTTCTAAAACTACAATTATTCAAAAATAGATGGAGTAATACTTTTTTTTTTGTCAGTTGTGGAATTCAATGAAAAGTTTGTTGGATATACTAAATTAAATTACAATATTGTCTTTTATTATTTTTCATCCATTTCCCTTTTAAAATATAGACACAAAATTTTGACACTTTATTTATGATTTTTATTTTTATACTATTTACCCGTAAAATAAATTTTAGCCCAACAATAATTTTTTTTATTTTAAGGGTAAGCTTTAAATTTATAATCTATTGTGATAGGTTTTAGAAAAAAAAATTGAAACACTTTTGACAAAATTTAACCCCAATTTTTTTAAAAAAATCATTTAAAGATTAAGTTTTAAAATTTAAAATATCCATTGTAGTAGGATTTGAGAAAAAATATAAAATGATTTATTAAAATTTAATATAAAAATATTTAAGAGTAAATATTATAATTTTATGAAAAATAAATTATAAGAGTATTGTTGTCTAAAAATATTAACCTTGAATATCTTTTTGAATGAGTCCGACTTCTTTTTTTTTGGGATAAATAAAACAAGATAATGCAAGAAAGGCCGGGTCCCACTTCATTATTGGAGCACAAAACATAAAAGGAGGAAAAAGTTTACTTTTTTTATCAAAATGAAGGCTTAACGAGTGCTTGTTTTTATTAAATTTCATGATTCTGGTTAATATAAATTTTAAGTTTCATCATGTGTTTCAAACTTTCAATTAAAAAGACAGTAATCTATAAAATATATATATATATATATATCTATAATTTATAATATGTAATCTATAATAATACATATAAAAGTATAAATGTTATAAAACTTTTGAATGATTTAAAATATTCTTTTCTTTTTATATATTTCAAAAATGTCATTGATATTATTGAGTCAAATTAAAACTCTTTATTTATTTTTTATTAAATATATTTTATATATTTATTAAATGATAATAGTAATTAACAATTTTATTTTCATCATAATCAACTTATTACTATATTATATTGAAGAAAATAATTTAATTATCATCTAATTTTATGCAGTTTAATTTAAAGTTTACTTTATAATTTAATTATCATCCACTTTAATACAGTTTATTTTTCTAAATTTTTTATTGTTATTTATAACGCGTTGTATCACGTACAACGCACGTGACAAGAAAACTAGTATATATAAAAGTACAAATGTTGTAAAACTTTTGAATAGTCTAAAGTACTATTTTCTTTCTATATATTTCAGAAATGTCATTGATATTATTGAGTTAAATTAAAACTCTTTATTTATTTTTTACTAAATATATTTTATATATTTATTAAATGATTATAATAATTAACAATTTTATTTTCGTCATAATTAACTTATTACTATATTATATTGAAGAAAATAATTTAATTATCATCCAATTTATGCAGTTTAATTTAAAATTTACTTTATAATTTAATCATCCAATTTAATATAGTTTATTTTTCTAAATTTTTTATTTTTTAAAAAATTTTTATTGTTATTTATAACGTGTTGTATCAAGTACAACGCACGTGACATGGAAATTAATATATATATATGTACAAATGTTATAAAACTTTTGAATCGCTTAAAATATCATTTTCTTTCCATATATTTCAGAAATATCATTTATATTATTGAGTCAAATTAAAACTCTTTATTTATATTTTATTAAATATTTTTATATTTATTAAATTATAATAGTAATTAACAATTTTAAACTTTCATCATAATTAATTAACTTATTATTATATTATATTGAAGAAAATAGTTTAATTATCATCTAATTTCATGTAGTTTAATTTAAAACTTACTTTATAATTTAATTATTATCCACTTTAATATAGTTTGTTTTTCTAAAATTTTTATTATTTTATTTTTTTGTTATAATTTTTATCTCGTGGTATCGCATACAGTGCACGTAACAGGATGACTAATATATGTAAAAGTATGAACGTTATAAAACTTTTGAATTGCGTAAAATACTCTTTTTTTAATATATTTTAGAAATGTTATTGTTATTATTGAGTTCAATTAAAATTCTTTATTTATATTTTATTAAATATATTTTATATTTATTAAATGATGATAATAATTAACTAATTTTACTTTTATTATAATTAATTAAATATTATTATATTATCTTGAAGAAAATAATTTAACTATTATTCAATTTTATGTAATTTAATTTAAAGTTTATGCAATGTTAATGTTATTTGTTTTTCTAATTTTTTTAATTATGAATAATGCATTATATTACGGTGGAGATAATAAAGTAACTAATAATAAATAAATAATACAAAATTTTTAAACTTCAGTCTTCAACAATGAATAAAAAATCGGACCGGACCGGCCGATTCAACCGGTTCAACCGCGAACCGGTCATCAGTCCGGTCCTTTAAGGGTCAGAAAATCGGTCATTGTTTGAACAGTTTTTAGACCGGTTGGACCGGTGAATCGGTTGGACCGGTGAAGTTAAAAAAATTAAATTTTTTACTTTTTAAGTTATTTTTAATTAACTAACCCAAATCTAAAAAAAGCCCAAATTAATGAGAAGTATAAATTTTATTTTTATTATTATGTTTGAACTTTTGATTTTGAATTTTTGACCTTAAATTTTTTTAATTTTTTATTCTAATGTACTCTTATAACAAAAATTTAATTTGTGATATAAAATCATTTGTATTATTTATTTATATTATGTGATGCACTAATATTTTATACTTTTTCCTATTTTTTGTGAATTTTTAAAAAAATTAATTGAAACTTTGAAATTTAAATATTTTAGGAAATTAATAAATTAAAATATTTAAATAACCGAATTAAACTGTTGAACCAATTGAACCGATTGAACCATTGACCCTCTAACCTCACCGGTTCAAGCACCGGTCCGATTTTTTATTCATTGGTCTTCAACCAACTTTCAAGCTTCTGTACAGAAGTATATGTAGAAGACCTCCCGTGGCAATATCTGGACAAGCTCCAGAAGTTATTAGAACTATCAGCCATGGAAACCTTCCTTCCAAACTCTGCAACTGGGATTGCTATCGCTATCTTTGCCTTTTTTCTGTTCTGCTATTTGTTTTCCACGATTGTAATCAACCGAAAGAGCCGGAGTATGAAGAGAAAAGCTCCGGAAGTTAGCGGTGCAAGGCCTTTCTTAGGCCACGTCCACCTGTTAGGAGGCCTAAAACCAGCTCATATAAGTTTGGGTAACTTGGCTGATAAGTATGGGCCAATCTTCACCGTAAGGCTAGGCATGCACCCAACTCTGGTAGTAAGCAATTGGCAGATTGCTAAAGAGTGCTTCACAACCAACGACAAAGCATTCGCCAACCGTCCCAGATCTCTAGCTGCAGAACTATTGGGCTACAACTTCGCCATGCTTGGGTTCAGCCCCTACGGTTCTTACTGGCGTCATATTCGCAAGATTGCGACGCTCGAGGTGCTCTCAAACTACCGTCTGGAGAAGCTGAAACATATACGAGAATCAGAAATTCGGAAATCCATCAAAGAACTTTACGAGTTAGTGGCAAAGGACCCAAGCCATAGTTCAGAAAAAGTGGTCGTGGAGATGCAGAGATGGTTTTGGACCTTAAACATAAACATGATTTTCAAGATGGTTATAGGAAAGAGATACTCGGAGGTCGAATCTTCGCACGGGAAAGAGGAGAACGATCGACGCAGAAAAGCCACGAGGGATTTCTTCGAATTGGCAGGGAGGTTCACGGTCGCCGACTCGCTGCCTTTCTTGCGGTGGTTGGACCTGGGAGGACATGAGAAAGCCATGAAGAAGGCTGCGAAAGAACTGGACCAAATCCTTGAGGAATGTTTAGAGGAACATAAACAGAATAGAAATAATTCAGACAACGTCGAAGGTGAACATGACTTCATGGACGTGATGTTGTCGCTTCTTACACATGCTGGTGAGCTCCCCAGTTATGATGCTGACACAATCAACAAAGCTACGTGCCTGGTGAGCCTTAATTCATGCCTTAATTGTTCTAATCCAGTGTCCTTTTTGGGTAAATTTTATTTTCTGAGTCGAACTGCAGACCAGTACCGATCTCTTTTACCAACTACTATACATCTATCATTCTATCTCCAGTGACGGAGCCAGGGGTGGGAGAAAGTGGCCATGGCCCCCTGACTTTTTACAAATTGGTCTATGCGTTACTAAAAAGTTATGTATTATATATGCGCCCTTGACTTGACTTAGGTGTTGTTTGAAAAAACTGAAGTAATTAAGTATTGAAAATTAAATACTGAAAATTTTTTTTGAAAATTTTAAATATTGAATTTATTATGTAAAAATTGTTTGATAAGTTATTATATTTGAACAAATTTATTTTTGAACTATTATAAGAGAAATGAAATTTTATGAAAAATAAATGCATTGATAATTAATAAAAAGGAAAGAATAGTGGTTAAAAGGAAAGAATACAACAATAAATATAATTAATGTATGATTTTTTCCTTAAATGGAATTGTTGAATGAAATAAGTAACCTAAGAGCTACTTATTATTTTCAATGCTTTTTCATTGAAAATTTCCAATTAAGTGGTTCTTTAGCTTTTATTATCAAACACATTGAAAAAATGAAAGCATTGAAAATTTTCATTTTCAATGATTTGAAATTTTTCAATGGTTAATCAAACAACCCCTAGTCTTTACCATTTGAAATTTAAATAATTTATCATTACACCTCTAGATTTTTACTTATCTCTTAAACCTTTAGACTTTTACTTCTGTCATTTATAATTTAGTTTAATAATTATTATTATTCAAGCCCAATTTCTATTTAGTCTTCCTAATTTTACTATTATAATAATTTATTATTATACCTTATCGTGCAACTTTGGACTTGAACTTTTTACTTTTCATATTTATAATTTAGTTTAGTAGTTTTACTATTATCATTCAAATCCAATTTTTATTTAGTCTTACTAGTTCTATAATTTACAATAACTAATCGACTATACTTCAAATTAAATTTAAATAACCCACTTATTTAATTTTTTTTTAATTCCATAATATCGTTACCTACCTTTTGTTTGGTCTTCCTAGAAAAAATTCGTGACTCTGTCCCTGTTTATCTCCTATTTGTAACCAATTTGTCTAACATGTTAATATACAAGCACATATTTATAGTAGTACTTAAAATATGAGTTTTTTTTTAACTTTAAAAATTAGTAACGGGTAATTTTTTGGTACTTTAGAATTTTTTTTGGAAGAAAATGTAACTTTCATTCATTCAATGAAATTACATCCATAATACTAAAAAAATTGAAAATTACAATACATTCAAACTTGTTATTCTGTAGATCTGTATCTTGTTTCATAACTCGAGCCATCTTATCAACTATTTTGAATCTCGAACCTTCTCCATGAGTCTCTAGCACGTCCATCACTCTATTGCTTTCGCTTCATTTTTGTTTACCGAAGGCTTTCATCAGCGATAAAAAAATGACTGATTCGAAATCCTCCTTGATTGAACCATAAGATCTAAAACAAAATCATCATAATCTAAAGTTAATAGTCTTAGATCCACTGTAAACCGACTCAAAGACAAACTGACTCAACAGACTCAACAAACTGACTAACTGACTAACTGACTTAAATAAAATTGAGACTCAAATTCCCAAATCAAAAGATCTAGGACTTATTCAAGCAAAAATAAAAGTAAAACTACGATGAAGTATGAATCAAACTCCCTTCTCCCCCTTGATAATAATAGTCAAGGAGGATAAGGAGTAAACGAAAATGATGAAGAAAACTGTGGAAAAGAGAGGGAGAGAAAGAAAAGAGTGGGTAGGGTTTTTTGATACTTTAGAATTAGGTATATATAAATTTTGTAGTCTTAATTATATTTGCCCCCATAAAACATATATAGGCTAAAAAACATAGGGGTTGCACTTATTACTATGAATCTCAGGATCCAAGTAAATTATTTACATCAAAATTGCATTTTGATCAATATAAGCTTGCCACCACCTTCCTCCAGTTTCTGCCACAAACATGTATGAATTAGCTAACTAATTTACGAATATCGCTCTTGAATTTACTGAATCATTATCTTCTAGTCAAGAGCATACATAATGTACTTTCGTCAAACACAAATTCAATTTTTGTAAGTACCCTTTGAATTAAAATATACGTCACTTTTAAAAAAAATTATTCAAAAATATTAGTCACTTTTACAAACCAAGATAATATAATGATATTTTTCTAAAATCAGCTTTATTATTTAATATGTATGTCTTCTCTTTATCTTCTCTTTTCAATTAAATTAGATAAATATTAAATTATAAATAAAATAGATAAGTAAATAAAAAATATATAAATTTAATAAAATAAATTATTTTTTTACTATTATAAAATAATTAAAATTTAAAAATAATATATATTTTGAGACCGCAGAAAAAATATGTGTACTATGGAGCATCCTTTTTACTTGTGCCAATTGAATTGGTGTCCGTTATACGTCAATCAGCTGTCAGCTTAAGGTCAATAGCCGCCCATGGCTTTCTTTTCAGATTTTCACAGATTCGGGCATGTAGTTCTACTTTGCGGCAACCACGGACCTCCAAAAAGATGTATTGATTTGTGGGCCTTCATTTCTATTGCAGGGTATAATTCTAGCTGGCACAGACACAACGACGGTCACGAAAACATGGGCTCTCTCTTTACTACTCAATCATCCCGATAGCATGAGAAAAGCCCAGCATGAATTAGACACCCACGTTGGCAAAGGAAGGATGGTACAAGAATCAGACATCAAGAACTTGGTCTACCTTCAAGCTATCATCAAGGAAACAACTCGCTTATACCCAGCTGCCCCACTGTCCGCGCTGCATGAGTCCGTCGAGGACTGCATCACCGCCGGCTACTTCATTCCGGCCGGTACACGCCTTCTGGTCAATCTTTCCAAGCTTCAGCGTGACCCGGAAGCGTGGTGCAATTCAGACGAGTTTCGGCCAGAAAGATTTCTTACAACTCACAAGCATTGTGATGTGAGGGGCAAAACCTATGAACTGATTCCATTTGGTAGCGGAAGGAGGATGTGCCCTGGAATTTCTTTGGCGCTTCAAGTTTTACACCTCACTCTTGCTACTTTGCTACAAGCCTTTGAAATTACAACCCAGTCTGATGAGCCGGTTGACATGGGCGAGGGAGCTGGCTTGACTAACCTCAAAGCCACGCCACTTGAAGTTGTTTTCACTCCTCGCCTTCCTCCTCATCTGTATCAATCAATATAGAGTTGGTAATTTGTCTGAATAATGTTCCTAGTCCACGAGGTGTGAATAAGAAATTGTCTCTGCTCCTAGCGGCGAGACACACTTTCTACAGTACGTTTTATTATGCAGTAGTTTCTTTTTTGATAGCTCCACCCAGTCAATGGATAGGATATGGAACCGTGGCCCAAGGTAGTTTACGGAAAATGTGGATGTTCGGCTCCCCTACAGTATGGACATGCAGATGCAGTGGACCGACTGATAATAAAAGTAATTATAGTAATACTCATTTGGTAGAGAGTGGAATCAAACTTATTAAACAGCAAATAGGAAAAAAAGAACGATATTTTGAGGGGAAAAAATAAAACTAATAGTAATATTGTTATTTAACATATCAAATCAATTTTATTTACGGAAGACACTTAATCGTGCAACAAAGAAGAGACAGCATACTGTTTCTCCAATCTTGTCGTTTTATAGATAGTAAGGACGTTAGATAATTTTTTATTTCTCACAGGCCTAAGATATTTAGTTTTTTTTTTTAAAAATACTTAAATTGACTCTTAATTTATGCTTCTTTTAATATATTCAATTTCTCAAACTATTGTTTTAAGATAATTAATCCTTTAAATTATTTTTAGATAATTAATCCATCAAAACTATTATTTTAGGATAATTAACATCTTTAAATTATTATTTTTGAGACAATATAATCCTTAATTGAATGGAGGAGTTGCACTAATTCCTTGAAATTTTTATCCTTTATGGATTACATTATTTCATTATCTTAAAACAAAAGTTAAGAGGTTAATTATTTCAAAATAATAGTTTGAAGGATCAATTATCTCAAATAAAAATTTATAGTCAATTTATCTTTTTTTTTATATTAAACCCTTTTTTGTTTGCACTAAGATATTTATTGGTAATTTAATACTCTTTGTTTATCTAAATGAAATCCTATTACCCAATGCAATTCAACCACGTCTTAGAATTATTTTATTAGCACTATTATTATAAAAGAGATTTTGTTGCATCCATTCAGACCATCACTATACAGTAGATATAAGCCTTGCTAAATCTTCAAACCAAGAGCTCAAAACCGGGCAGAACTATCAGTAAATGAAAACCCTCCGCCTTCTAAACCCCGCAACTGCAGTGGCTGGCATAGCCATTGTTGCGGGCTTCTTGCTTTTCTGTTATTTGTTATCTGCATCATCCATTAATAGAAAAAGCTAAAGCAAGAAGAGAAATTAAGCCTCCAGAAGTTGGCCACGTTAGGCCCTTTCTAGGCCACCTCCACCTGCTAGGACGGCCGAAACCAGCCCGCATCACTTTTGGCTACTTGGCTGAAAAGTACGGACCAATCTTCATCATCAGGCTAAGCATGCACCCAACTCTAGTAATAAGCAATTGGGAGCTTGCGAAGGAGTGTCTCAACACCAATGACAGAGAATTTCTAAACCGTCTAAACCGTCCAAAATCTCTAGATCCGGAGATCTTGGGTTACAACTTTGCCATGTTTGGATTCAGCCCTTACGGTCCTTATTGGCGTCACATTCGCAAAATAACAATGCGAGAGTTACTCTCAAACCAGCGTTTGGAGAAGCTCAATCATATACGAGAATCCGAGATGAAGACATCCATCAAACAATCTCACATGCTAGCAGTGAAGGGCAGATCAAGCAATAGTTTCAGAAAAGGTGCTCGTTGAGCTGAAGAGATGGTTTTGGCCCTTGTACCTAAACATGGTTTTTAAGATGGTTATAGGAAAGAGATACACCGAGGTTGAAACATCGCTGGGGAGTGATGAGACAGGTCGACGTCGCAGGAAAGCAGTAAGGGGTTTTTCGACTTGACAGGGGCATACACGATTTCAGACTCGTTGCCTTACTTGAGTTGGCTGAATTTGGGAGGGTACGAGAAGGCCATGAAGAAGACGGTGAAAGAACTTGATCAAATTCTTGAGGAACGGCTAGAGGAGCATAGGGAGAAGAGAAAATCGGGTTGTAGTTACTCGGATGGTGAACATGACTTCATGGACATGATGTGTTTGTCGGTTCCTAAAGATGATGATGCCGGTGCTGGAGGAGAGCTGGTTCCTAGATATATGATGCTGATGCAATCAACAAAGCTACCAGCGTGGTGAGTTTATGTGTTTTATCCAAAATCTGATATTTCTTGCCCTGCTTTTGCAAAAGACCTCTTTTTTCTTTTTCTTTTTTTAATATGGGTACAAGTGACCATACAGCCGTCTGACGACTAACCGACAAATTTTGTAAGCATACGAAAAGTAGGTAGTATAAGTGAATAAGTATAACTGTATAAGCTCCATACTTTCTGATTTGATGTATCAAAAATGTTTCAAATAATTTGAAGTATTCATACTTTTAAAAATTAAATAGAAATCGCGTTGAATAATCTTTGGATTTTTAACTCTCTTGTTTAAATTAAATTTAATATATAAAATAACCTAATTTTCTTTATAAAAATAAACTTAAAAATTAATGAATTAAAAGCTATTCATGATTTCCATTAAAATGATTTTGAGGTTCTATTTTTTTTTTCTTGTGAGAATTTGAGTTTCTATTTTTAATACTAAAAAACCAAAGCATATTTACCGAATACGTAAATACTATCAAATTCAAACCAAATTATAGATACATACATACACACACATTCAATGTTATAGTTGCACAGACCTACTTTGATAATTTGAGTTTAGCCTTGCACACTTTTGAGAAGTCCGATGAGGAAAATTTAATCTCTTTTACTAGTGGATATTGTTATAGAAGCATCTTAAATTAAAGTTATGTAATTTATTTATTTTTCTTATATATATATATATGTAATCTAAATTGATTAAATACTAATATTTGAATCAAATTTTTTTAATGATTTATTTTTCTCTCTCTTCTTTTTTCCTCTACCTTGATGGGCCCCGGGAACTACCCAACGCCCTAGAGGATATGGGTAGTTTCTATTTCGTCTGTCTCTAATGAAGTGGCCCATTAACCAATAAGTTTAAAATCATGCATGATATTTCAGTCACCTTCCGATACAATGTTGGGCTCGCAATTTGCTCGCTATTATTTTGGAAGCATAGGGGCCCACTACAGACAGCGCTGTCTGGGCCATCTCCCTGCTTCTCAACAACCCCGACGCCTTGAAGGGAGCCCAACATGATTTATACACCCATATCTGTAGAGAGGGGCATATGCAAGAATCAGACATCAAAAACTTGGGTCTACCTCCAGGCCGTTATCAAGGAAACCATGCGTCTAAACCCGGATGCTCCACTCTCCATACCACGTGAGTCCATCGGGGATTGCACCGTCTACGGCTATTATATTCCGGCCTGTACACGGCTCCTGATGAACCTCGCCAAACTTCAAAGAGATCCAAAAGTCTGGTCCAATAGTGCTGATGAGTGTCAGCCCGAGAGATTTCTTAAAACACATAAGCATGTTGAGGAAGGTAACACTGCATGCCCATTTAAGCTGAATTCTAAGATATTCTTACTTTGTTAATTTGTTGGCCCTGAGCTCCTTAGCCAGCAGCTCTTTGACTGTCATTAGATTTAGAAGGGTTGTTTCTCAAAACCCATACAAAAAGTCCGGATTGACAGTTGACACAGAGACCTCATTGAATTGTTCCCACAAAAGAGCTGATAGTTTCATTAGCTTATTAGCTTAAATTGGCAAACATTGATTTCGCTGGAATTCCTCATCTACCAAGGCAAGTTGATACAGAGCCCAGAAAAGGGCCGGTCATGAAGACTTGACATAACAATAACTTGACACCGACCCAAAATGGTCCAGCATCAACCCTAATTTGTGGTCCTTAAAAATGATCGCCATTAACATTTACCAATTACCATTAACTATCATCACATGGGTACGTGTTCGTATGTGACCTGTCGTGACACTCCACCACTGTTCCCTTCACCCTTCGTTTCTTCTTCCTATATCATGGCCATCATCTCAGGATCTCAGCCGTTCAATATGTTAGGTTGGGTCACTCCAAATTGAAGGCCCAACTTGTGCCCAATTTAAGGGCATTCTAGACACTTCTTTAGCCAATATAAATACCAATTTTTCAGTTGTTTTTGGTAGAGAGAGAGCATAGCCAAGTGTGAAAGAAAGGAGAGAAATCCCTAATTGAAAAGGGAGAAGCAAGCAGAATTTTTCTGTGCATAGCAGTCAGAGTAAAAAGGCTGCCGGAGAAAATTTCACCGTTGGATCGGGCTGAAATTTTGACAGTTTGTTCAGGACGTATTGCTCTACAATCTGAACGGTCAGATCCTCAAAATAATGTCTCTAGCTCTAGATATTGGGCCCGCATCGTGACTGTTTGTTGGAAGGTGAAATTTTCTGGTTTTACTTTCTTTCATGTTTTGTATCCAACCTTTGTGTTGATGACTTTGTGGTGAGCCAAGAGTTGATCTTGATGATGTTGTTGAGCTCCTAGTTGATCTAGGAAGATTTGTAGAACCATCAATTTGATTAGTGGAGATTTTGGTGGACTACAATCCCGTGATTTTTACTCCTTACTTTAGGGAGGTTTTCCACGTAAAAATTCTTGGCGTTCTTTCTGTTTGATGCTTTTATTATTGCTATCAGTTTAAGCTATTTGCTTGTGGATATTGTGTTGCTGTTTAGCTTGGCCAAAGTTGGTTGTTTCGTTGTCGGTGGATTTTGTTGTGTTTCTGCTGCAGGTTTGTGATTCGGGTTTGTTAATTTGTGTTGGTTTCTCCCATCAAACTGGTATCAGAGCTTTGGTTCATTATTGGTGGGAATCTAACTTGTATTGCAGTATGGAGGTAAATACAAGTCGGATGATTCTCTTGAATGGTTCTAACTATCATAAATGGAGAGGAAAAATGGAGGATCTCCTTTATGTTAAAGATTATTATCAACCAGTGTTTCTTAGTGAAAAGCCTCAGGGTAAGACCGACGAAGAATGGAAGCTAATTCATCGGCAAGTGTGCGGTTTCATAAGGCAATGGCTTGATGATAATGTGTTGAACCATGTTTGTGGAGAGACACATGCCCGAACTTTGTGGGAAAAGCTCGAGAGTATGTTTGCTCGAAAGACCAGTAACAACAAGCTATTTTTGATGCAGCAACTTATGTCTTTGAAGCTCAAAGATGGAAATTCAGTGAAAGATCACTTGAACACAATTCAAGGAATTCTCAATCAAATGGCAGAAATGGGCATGAAGTTTGATGATGAGATTCAAGGGTTGTGGCTTCTTTGTACTTTACCGGATTCTTGGGAAACTTTTAAAATGACTTTGTTCAACTCAGCTCCCGGTGGTATTATGACGATGGACTTAGCTAAGAATGGTATTATGAATGAAGAAGAGAGGTTGAAGGTGCAAGGGTCCTCATCTCAGTCAGAAGTACTAGTTGTTCAGAGAACTGGGAGAAGTAAGAGCAGGGGTCCGAAGAACAGAGACAACAGCAAAGACAAAGGGAGAGACAAAAGTAGAGGCAAGTCAAATAAGTTTGCTAATGTTGAGTGCTACCATTGTTGCAAGAAAGGGCATATCAGAAAGTACTGTCGACAGTTGAAGAAAGATAGTAAGAAAGACAAGGGCAATGAGAAGAGCAAAGACGATGACAATAGCGATGAAGATCGTGTTAGTGTTTCCTCTGATAGTTTCTTGATTGTTCGTGATCATGATGTTGTGAATGCTGCCTCACATGACTTGAGTTGGGTGATTGACAGTGGTGCCACTACTCATGCTACATCCGAAAAGGATTACTTTGTCTCTTATACTGTAGTTCAATTTGGAACTGTGAAGATGGGTGATGATACAGTTGTCAATGTTGTTGGCATCGGTGATATCTGTTTGGAAACCAACGATGGTACTAAGTTGGTTCTTAGGAATGTTAAACACGTTCCGAGTATTTGCTTGAACTTGATTTCTGTTGGGAAACTTGATGATGAAGGCTTTTGTAGTACATTCAAGAATGGAAACTGGAAGCTTAGTAGAGGCGCTATGATTGTAGCAAAGGGTAAGAAGTTTTCATCACTGTATTTCATGCAAGCTAGGCTTTCCAAAGACATTCTTAATGCGGTGAAGAATGATGATATTGAATTGTGGCATAAGAGATTGGGCCATATGAGTGAGAAAGGAATGACAGTGTTAGTCAAGCAGAAGGTTATTTCTGGGGTTCAGAGTATCCAGTTGAAAAGGTGTTCTCACTGTATGGCAGGGAAACAGAGCAGAGTTTCCTTCAAAAGTCGCCCGCCTTCAAGGAAGCCAAGTGTGCTTGACTTGGTGCATTCTGATGTTTGTGGTCCTATGAAGAAGAAGACTTTGGGTGGTTCTCTTTACTTTGTCACTTTCATTGATGATCATTCAAGAAAGACCTGGGTTTATACCTTGAAGACAAAAGATCAAGTTTTGCAAGTGTTCAAGCATTTTCAAGCCTCAGTTGAGAGAGATACTGGGAAGAAGCTGAAGTGTATTAGAACTGATAACGGGGGTGAATACAGTGGACCTTTTGATGAGTATTGCAGAGAGCATGGCATTCGGCATCAAAAGACACCTCCAAAGACACCTCAGTTGAATGGTGTAGTTGAAAGGATGAACAGAACACTGATAGAAAGAGTCAGATGTTTGTTGTCGCATGCTGGGTTACCTGGATCTTTTTGGGGTGAGGCTTTAAATACAGTTGTGCATGTGTTGAACCGTTCACCATGTATTCCTCTGCAGTTTGATGTCCCAGAGAAGGTATGGTCAGGTAAAGATGTTTCTTATGATCATTTGCGAGTCTTTGGATGTAAAGCATTTGTGCATGTTCCCAAAGATGAAAGATCTAAGCTTGATGTAAAGACCCAGCAATGCATATTTCTTGGTTATGGTCATGATGAGTTTGGGTATAAGTTGTATGATCCGGCTCAGAAGAAAATTGTTAGAAGCCGAGATGTGGTGTTTATGGAAGATCAAACAATGCAAGACATTGACAAGATTGAGGATAAGCTGTCTCAGTCCAGTGATGACTTGATTGATTTGGATCTTGTTTCCCCTGAACCAGTTGTTGCACCAGAACTTGTTCAGAATGAAACTCAGAACGATCATACTGATTTAGGCGAGACTAGTTCTTCTGTACATGTTGATGTTCAAGGAGAAGATGATGCTATTCAGTTGCCAGAGCTAGAGACTTTGGAGCCAGCAGTGCCACTCAGGAGGTCTACTAGAGATCGACAGCCTTCCACCAGGTATTCTACAAATGAATATGTGTTATTGACTGACGGGGGAGAACCTGAATGTTATGATGAGGTTTTAGAAGATGAACACAAGAAAGAGTGGCTTGAAGCTATGGCAGATGAGATGAAATCTCTTCAGGAAAACCATACTTTTGAGTTGGTAAAGCTACCTAAAGGTAAGAGAGCTCTGAAGAACCGATGGGTTTATAGATTGAAGCAAGATGTGAATGCTCCAGTTCCACGATACAAGGCTAGATTGGTTGTCAAAGGATTCTCGCAGAAAAAAGGAATCGACTTTGATGAGATATTTGCTCCAGTTGTCAAGATGTCTTCTATTCGTGTGGTTCTCGCCTTAGCAGCTAGTCTTGACTTAGAGGTTGAGCAAATGGATGTTAAAACAGCTTTTCTTCATGGTGATCTTGAGGAAGAGATTTATATGGAGCAGCCAGAGGGTTTTGTGGTTAAGGGAAAAGAAGACTATGTATGCAAGTTGAAGAAAAGTCTTTATGGTTTGAAGCAAGCACCAAGACAGTGGTATAAGAAGTTTGAGTCAGTTATGGGGGAGCAAGGCTATAAGAAGACTACTTCAGATCACTGTGTGTTTGTGAAGAAATTCTCTGGTGATGATTTTATTATCTTGCTACTTTATGTGGATGACATGTTGATTGTTGGCAAGAATGCTTCTGGAATCAATGAGTTGAAGAAGCAATTAAGCAAGTCTTTTGCCATGAAAGACTTAGGACAAGCAAAACAGATTATCGGTATGAAGATAGACCGAGATAAAGCCAACAAAAAGCTGATGCTTTCACAAGAGAAGTACATTGAGAAAGTACTTCAAAGATTCAACATGGATAAGTCTAAAGCAGTTAGCTCTCCTCTTGCTACTCACTTTAGACTAAGTGTTAAGCAATGTCCTTCTACCGAGGAAGAGAAGAAAATGATGGAGAGAGTTCCATATGCTTCCGCAGTTGGAAGTTTGATGTATGCCATGGTGTGTACAAGGCCTGACATAGCTCATGCTGTGGGAACAATTAGTCGTTTTCTTTCAAATCCTGGAAAAGAACATTGGGAAGCAGTGAAGTGGATTATGAGGTATCTTAGAGGTACTGCTAGTCTGAAACTTACTTTTGGTGGTGAAAAGCCTTTGCTTGTTGGCTACACGGATTCAGACATGGCGGGAGATATTGATTCTCGCAAGTCCACTTCTGGTTTTCTATTCACTTTTAGTGGTGGAGCTGTGGCTTGGCAGTCAAGGCTTCAGAAATGTGTTGCACTTTCTACTACCGAAGCATAGTTCATTGCAGCAACCGAAGCGTGCAAGGAGTTGCTTTGGATGAAGAAGTACGTTGAGGAGCTCGGTCTCAAGCAGGATATGTATGTGTTGTATTGTGATAGTCAGAGTGCTATTCACCTTGGTAAGAACTCTACATTCCATGCAAGATCGAAGCATATTGATGTGAGGTATCATTGGATAAGGGATGTGTTGAATTCCAAGCAGTTGTCACTTATGAAAATCCATACCGATCATAATGGTTCGGATATGATGACTAAGGCATTGCCTAGGGAGAAGCTTGAAGTTTGCCGCTCGATTGCCGGGATGGCGAACTCCTCCAACTTGTCGTGAGGGGGAGATATGTTGGGTTGGGTCACTCCAAATTGAAGGCCCAACTTGTGCCCAATTTAAGGGCATTCTAGACACTTCCTTAGCCAATATAAATACCAATTTTTCAGTTGTTTTTGGTAGAGAGAGAGCGTAGCCAAATGTGAAAGAAAGGAGAGAAATCCCTAATTGAAAAGGGAGAAGCAAGTAGAATTTTTCTGTGCATAGCAGTCAGAGTAAAAAGGCTGCCGGAGAAAATTTCACCGTTGGATCGGGCTGAAATTTTGACAGTTTGTTCAGGACGTATTGCTCTACAATCTGAACGGTCAGATCGTCAAAATAATGTCTCTAGCTCTAGATATTGGGCCCGCATCGTGACTGTTTGTTGGAAGGTGAAATTTTCTGGTTTTACTTTCTTTCATGTTTTGTATCCAACCTTTGTGTTGATGACTTTGTGGTGAGCCAAGAGTTGATCTTGATGATGTTGTTGAGCTCCTAGTTGATCTAGGAAGATTTGTAGAACCATCAATTTGATTAGTGGAGATTTTGGTGGACTACAATCCCGTGGTTTTTACTCCTTACTTTAGGGAGGTTTTCCACGTAAAAATTCTTGGCGTTCTTTCTGTTTGATGCTTTTATTATTGCTATCAGTTTAAGCTATTTGCTTGTGGATATTGTGTTGCTGTTTAGCTTGGCCAAAGTTGGTTGTTTCGTTGTCGGTGGATTTTGTTGTGTTTCTGCTGCAGGTTTGTGATTCGGGTTTGTTAATTTGTGTTGGTTTCTCCCATCACAATACTCCTCTCCTATGCTATGCATCAGCAAAGATGTAGCCTCATTGAAAGGATCTCCCAATTTGTTTTGGAAGCTGGCCTCATCCATGATGCTCAGCTTCCTTTAATTGACCAGACAGACATCCCCTCTTCCCTGTCATTTTCGTTTCTCTTTTCCTCCTTTCTTTTTCCCTTACTGGAGTTGTTAAAACTGACAAGTTAGGAAGAGGCTTAGCTTATATAACGTTCGGCGACTTCTAGTTCTAGTTCTAGGTTGATCGAATAGCGAGTGAAGAAGGGGAAAAAACCTCTCACTATCAACCTGTGAACGCCAGAACTAATGAAAGGTGTGTTTCATGTTTATTAGTTTATATCATCATCATATTGAAGCTAGAAGTAAGAAAACTTTGATGGCTAGAATGGTTAAGTGAATCAAAGAAGTTTTTGGAAATTAATCATGGACTAATTAATTAATTAATCAAAAAAGAATGACTGTAAGAAAGTGATTGTAAGAAATCAAACTTGAAAATTAAAGCAAACCCGTCTCTGAATGTATAATTGGCAGATGAAACAAATTTGTTTTACGAAAAACTGAGAAAACAATAGCCTGCCGTCTTGTCTAATCTTGTCGTCAATTGGTCTAAAGTTACTCATTCAAAATCCTAAACACATCAACACATCGAGAAGAAGGTCCGGTAGGTCTAGTTTGGCGTTATCATTGCAGTTTGAAAAAATTTGATTTATTAAAATATTTTATAAAATTACTGTAAAAAATTTCATAAGTATTTAATATTATTGTGAAAAAATGTGATAGAAAGATAAACATTTAAAATTGATAAAAATTAAAAAAGAAATAAAAATTATTTAAAAATTTTTTAATCATTTAATATCTAAAATTATTTTTAAAACGTAAAAAATCAAAATTTCAATTTCTCAATTGGTTGACTTTTAATTGTCAAAAAAAGTTTTTTGTACAAAAAAATTAATTCGACATTGTAGTAAAGATGAAAAAGAGTTTTTTGACATCAAAGGTAATATCAAACCAGCTCTTTCTATGCCGGTCAATTTTATAAAAATTAGGAAATAAATAAAAGTAGTACTAAAGGACGAAAAGAAAACTTATCTGCAAAAACAGAAAAAAAAAATAGTAAATCAGAAAGCTAAGTCCATGGATAATATTAATATAGATAAGGAACCTTACTAGTTAACGTGTAACGTAATTAATTAAAACCTAATATTTTGGACAAAATTTGTGCCGTGTTGTTGGCTGCTGACGAGTAACGACGTGATCGCGATGTTAAACGTTAATACTACCCTTTTTAAAGCAAAATGGGACCCAAACATGGCAGCTCACTAACAGTCAACTAAACCATGTTCCTTCCCTCCTCTTGAAGTTGAAAGCCAACCCATTAATAGTAACAGCACGATCACTTATATACGCCCAAAAAATAACTCTTTAGCACCCCTGTTCTGATTGATTTTGCCCAACAGGCCACAGCGCTAGGACTTGGCTCCCTTGGCTCCCTTGGCTCTCCCGAAGAAGCAGAAACATGGAGCTTGGCGTTCGGCAACGCTCCACCACCAGCGTATCGTTAGAGAAAGTTATTGTAGCCGTGAAAGCAGAGAGGGTCATCTCTAAAACCACCTTAGCATGGGCTCTCACTCACGTTGTTCGTCCTGGCGATTGCGTTACCTTGCTCGCTATCCTCCCTGGTGAAAAGAAAGGTAATTCTCTCTTTTTCTCTTTCGTACTATCTGGGAAGAAACGCTTTGACCCTAATTAAAATCATCGTTATGTCGGCCGTTTCGTTTACTCGGGAGTTCATGTCCTGTAATGACGACTTTTCTTCTTCTTTTCTCTTTTGAGTTTGTTTAAGGTAGAAGATTCTGGAATTTCCCGATGCTGGCAGGAGATTGCGCGAGCAGTAATCGGGAGGAGTTACCGGAACGGATTTGTCAGATCTCCGAGTCGTGTTCTCAAATGGTACTTCAGTTACATAACCAAATTGAGGTAAACTAATGTCAAACTTACTAAATTGCCCTTCTTGAATTCGCTTCTTGATGTGGCGGCACATGGACTGTTTGGTCCATGTGTTTGCAAAGTGGCGTGCTCTTGTCTTCCATAGAAACAGCATAAACATGTCGTAAAATGGATCTGCCAACTCATTGAGGTGTCGGGTGTTAGAAGATTCCTGGAGGGGACTGGAGCCCAAGCGGGCTTAAACTCCCACCGCCAAGATGGAAACAGAAAAAGTTAATGATTTGAAGGCTCAGTGTGGACTTTGGACTCTGAAAAGTTGAATGGCATGTGCATGGCATGTGCAAATTGAAGTATACTCTACTTTAGGGTGAATTATTGCCAGTTAACATTATTAAAGCTTTTTCATGGAACCCCACCTCATTTTTTTTAATTTGGGGTTCAGAGATTATGTTAATCTTTGATTTTCTCATTTGGCCATGGCATGGGTCCCCTAACATTGCATAGTTTTTAATGTCCATGGAAGGTGAGTCTCCCATGTCAAAAGAATTTGTATGTGTGAGTATTAGTTAATGATGAGTTCTTTCTCGAATTACTGATATAGTATAAAATTGCAATCGCACATGAATGCTCTTCTTGACTGTATTTAAAAGGATATAGAGAGGAACAAGTCTTCGTCTCCTTTTTCTTCCTTTTTATTTATTTTCCCTGGCCTGGGCGGAATTTGTCTGTTAGATACGGTTAATGATGAGTTCTTCTAATTGCAGGTTACTGTGAGGATTAAGGTGGTGTCAGGTGCAACTGGCAGTGTAGTGGCGGCTGAAGCAAAGAACAATGAAGCCAACTGGGTCATACTGGACAAGTAATTAAACATACAAAAAAAAAAGTATTATTTCTTGTTTCTAACCTATTAGTTTAATTAATTTATCACTTCAGTGAAAGATAAAAAAGTTAGTATTAATTTAATTGGTTGTTATATTCTAGTTTATTCCCTTCAAACACGCATGCTTTATACTGTTCCATTATCCCTGTTAACTTGTCTTATATATTGATTTTAGTGGTCAAATCAAAACATTACCAGCAAATGCTTTTGGAATATGCTCATGTTGAATATTTTTGTCCAGATAATACCTGTTATGGTAGTAAAATTGAAGTAATCATAAATGATAATACAAATACATGTTATACTTCTTCATCCTGTCTGGTAATCTAACTGAATAGAAGCACTGTTTCTCGACCCTGTTAGGCTGTTATGTTTTGAACATAGACAAGTGTGTCCTATCACCAACCAATTAAAAGGAAAACAAAATGGAAAGGTCGAAGAGATGTGCTAATATATGCTTCTATCAGAAATTGTTTGCCACCGGTAGCTATAACTAGCTTGGTCTGTAAAATCTTACAAAAACAACTTGGTATGAGAGGAACTTGTATTATATCTGCAATTTGGAGTCATTATTTGTGTTAACTTACAGAGAGTTGTTTGTACTGAATCAGAAAACTAAAGCAGGAGCTGAAACATTGCATGGATGAACTTAACTGCAACATTGTATTGATGAAAGGTTCCCAAGCTAAAGTTCTCAGGCTTAATTTACAGTGCATAAATGAACTTCAAACTCCCTATTTCTCTGCTGCTACTTCGCCAGCTATTGGTGCCGGTGACTACCTGGGACACAGGATGAAGCATTCTACTCCAGTGAGTAGCCCAGAAGAACCAGGTATTTCTCATTCGAGAACAAGCCAAGAGGGGTTACTACCAAGTTCTAATTCAGCAACATCTCTTTTCCTGGTCTATCAACAAAATCCTCTATTTGAAGGGCTGAACAGAGGAAATTACACACTTGTAGATGAACAGAGTGAGTTGGATAACCAACTTACAGTTCTTGATTCGCATGCAGAAAAGCTTATAAATCTATCAACAAACCCAGTATCTTCTGTAAAAAGCAATGACAATAGTATATTTTGGATTCCCCAAAATCACGTTGATGAAAAGCCTCGTAAAACCCAAAGGAACAGAAATAAAACCATCTCTCCTACGTCAAAAACCCTGCTTGACAAATTTGTCCAATACGATCAAGATACCAAGGCAGGCAGAGTTTTTGATCAAAGCCATGGCAAAGACTACATTGTTAACACAAGCGTTAGAGATGCAGTTGCTTTAGGTAGAACATCCTCTGTACCTCCACCCCTATGCTCATTGTGTCAAAACCAGGCTCCAGTCTTTGGCAAACCCCCAAGACGGTTTTCTTACGAGGAGCTAGAGGAAGCTACAGATGGATTTTCGGAACTGAATTTCTTGGCAGGAGGTGGTTTTGGTGTCGTTTACAGGGGGATTTTGAGAGATGGTCAGGTGGTTGCGGTGAAGCTGTTAAAGTTTGTAGGTTGTCAAGCAGATATTGATTTCTGCAGGGAGGTACAGGTTTTGAGCTGTGCACAACATAGAAATGTTGTGCTGCTGATTGGATTTTGCATCGATGGCACCAAGAGAGTCTTGGTTTATGAGTACATATGCAATGGATCCTTGGATTTCCATTTACATGGTATTCACTTTCTCATTTTTATACTAATTGCTTTCAATATCATATTGTTAATTTCAATATGCTCCATCTTTTAATTGCATTGAGAATCTTGTTTTCTAAACTATCCTACTGGTGAAACTTGGTCGACAGGAAGCAATAGAAGCTCTCTAGATTGGCAATCGCGGCTAAGGATAGCAATTGGGACAGCAAGAGGCTTGCGGTACCTTCATGAAGATTGCAGAGTTGGTTGTATAGTACACAGAGATATGCGGCCCAAAAATATTCTCTTAACTCATGATTTTGAATCTCAGGTACATTCAATTAGTTTCAGATCTTTTTGAAAGTATGATTCCTATGTCTACTCATGTCGATACAAACTGAAATCATCTTTTAAAAAATGTACAACACACTGGTTGAAATGATAGTTCTTTTTTTTTTTTTTTTTGTATGGTTGAGGAGCATTGCTTTTCCATTCAGTAGATTCCTCATAATATATTTACTTGAAACACAAATCTTTCTTATTCTTTTGTAATATCAGATCATGCCTCAACGTTGTAGTTGTGTCTTCAGGTTACTGATTTCGGACTCGCTAGATGGCATACTGATCAATGGATTGTTGGCAGCGAAGAGCCAGCCATTGGAACTTCAGGGTACTTCCTAATATCTTTATTTGCCAGTGTTTAAGTCCTATGCATCTTCTTGTTTCCTTGGTTAAATGTCTCATTCTACAAATTAATAAGGTAACCCTGTTTTTTAACAACAGCGATTGTTTAAAGATATGCTTTGTTTGAATATGCAGCCGCCTTCATTCACATAATCTAGCAAATATTTAGCATTAAACTGGTGAACACTTCTATCATTCTAATAATGAGGCTGAAAATGACTCCAGGTATCTTGCACCAGAGTATTTGGATGGTGGAAGGATTACACAGAAAGTTGATGTGTATGCATTTGGAGTGGTGCTATTAGAGTTAATGACAGGTCAAAGAATTAGTGACTTGCAATTTTACAAGGGACAGAATTTCTTATCCGACTGGTTCCACCCTCTAGCTCAATTAGATTCGAACCAAATTATGGCAAATATTTATCAGTTACTTGATCCATGTTTGGCCACCAGCAAAGTCAAGGACTGGACTCATCAACTACGGGCCATGGGCCGTACTGCTTTCTTATGCCTGAGCCGTGATCCAGAATCAAGACCCCCAATGTCAAAGGTCTGCTAATACCTACCCTGTTCTCCAAGTTATAACTCTAGCTCATTTCATAGTCATTTCCTGAGTAAGATATTGAAATTAAGAAATTTCCTTTCTTTTGCAAATTGTTTAGGTCCTTAGAATGCTTGAAGGAGGAGATATGAGCGTTCCTCTGAGTTTAGACCTGAACTCAGTTGGCAATAGAAGTGGCCATTTGCGTGGATTAAAAACTCAAACGCAACCTGAATCTAGGAGACGCCACTCGCGAAAGCTTTCACATTGAACGATTGAATTTGTTCTACAGACAAGAAGGGTTGATAATTGTATAGTTGAGTCAGTTTCGTCTTTCTCAAATCACACGATTCTTTATTTTCCGTTTGGTATAATTGTTTAAAATCACTGCCATTGCCTTTTATATTAAGATCATACCGTGCCGTTAAAAAGAATTCCATGTCTGTAATTTGAGTTCATTCGTTGCTCAAATTCTTGATACTAAAGAATATAGTACTGATTTATTTTGTACTATTGTGGGAAAACTAAATACTGATGGTGACCTGCCTTGCTATTTGGTTTTTCCTTGAAAAATGAAAGCCAGAGTTTGCATTATTAGTGGGAAAAGAAAAAGACTACAAGGTTTCCTGGCCCCCAGGGCAAAAAGAAGAAAGGAAAAAATGCCTCGTAAAGGTAGAGTTCCAAGAGGAATATTTGCTCTCCATGTTCCATCGTAATGATTCTTTCAATCCAATAACGAAACTGGAAAGGGAAATAGTCGGTGATCGCACGGCAAAAATGAATCACTAGAATAACGGTGGATGTTGTGAACTTGTGATTGAAATCTAACCGCACCAGGATAGTTGATGGAAGAAAAGGAAATCCTTCGAGCCTTCAACTTCATTGTCAAATTGGTCTCCGAATCACATTAATGTATTTCAGTCAATTGAACTCTAAGATTATGATCCTGTGTCAGATTTCAATGGTTTATTTTTGTGAACACCGGTGTTTATATCGTGATTAATTTTGATTTAAATTTAACGAAATTTAGATAAATCAAGACCTTTGATAACTCAAAAGACTCTAAAATAAATACTTAAGACATATTTTGTGAAGTTTTATTGTCGATCTTACCATTGTAGTATCTTGTCAAATCCAACCTATTGATCAAATTTTTGGCTGAGAAAATTTACCATCAAACGTATTTTGTAACGGTAGCTCCAAACCAGATAACCATTAAAATCATGGAGGAACATATATTTGTAGGATTATGATGTTGGATGAATATACAATCTTCTCTAAAGATTTGACAATTGACAGACATAATAAATAAAAGAAAAGAAATCTTAATTAAGAAAAGCTTGCTTACTTTAATTTGTCTCCATTTCGTAATAGCCAATCATCAAGTCCACAACAATCTTCACAATAATATACCCGTAGAAAAATCCCTGTTAAGCAAACCCCAACAGCCAACAGCCAACTGCCAACTGCCAACATAGTACACTATAGACTACACAAAGATAGAACCCACAGTCCCACCTCAATTCCACGTGTCGAACTTAACGAATTTTTTATTACTAAACGATGTACACGTGGCATCATAAGATTATAACCAGCGTCTCAAAATTGCAGAAGACCCGAAGCTCTTTGTGGATCAGTACCTTCTATTCTGGCTGGCTCTGCTGGTGGACGAGAAGCTCCCGTCAGATGGGGCAGACTCGCCGTCGTAAGTCACCATATGCTGGGTCTGCGGCACCGCTGCGACTTGGGCAAACTCCGAAACGCTCCATACTTTCACCGACTTATCAAGGCTCCCGCTGTAAACAATCCACCGCTGCTCGTTTCCAGATTCCGGGTCCTTTTCAACTGCCAAGCACTTCACTGGCCCCGTGTGCCCAGTCAGCACCGACAGGCAAGTATGGATGTTACCGTCCCTCCGCCAGACACATATAGTCTTATCTGCTGATCCACTGAACACCGAATTTCCTGCCGCCGCTAGGCAAAGAACTGCCAACTTGTGCCCTTTGAGAACCCCGCCATGAGCCAGTTGCTTGTCCACTTCCCAGAAATTGACCAAACCGTCGCTGGAGCCACAGTACACTACTGAACCGGGGTTGTTGATTGCTAACGCCGTGACCGCACATTCTTGTTGTAAAAGAGTTTGAGCCAAAGTATGTTTTGTCCCTTTCCGCTGCTTTTCCATTTTCCACACTTTCACGGTTCCATCTGCTGAACCTGTGAAAACCAATCCTTCCAAGCCCGAGACGACAGAGTTAACAGCGTCTTCATGTGCATGGATTGATTCAAGACATTTGGAATCTGAAATTCTCCAAACTTTCAATGTTCTGTCCCATGAAGCAGAGTAAAGAAGACCTTCCTCCACGTTCAAGCTCAGACAAGACACGGCATCCGAGTGTTTGATCCATAAAGAGCGCTTGCGCTTCACTTCCACATAATTGCTCGGTTTAATGGAACTTTTGAGGATATCTTTCAGAGTTGGCAAAGTTCCAGCTCGTTTATGAACGCTAGGGTTCTTAAGAGAGACTTTCCAAACGCGAATCTTCCCATCTTGGTGACCAGTAAAAATCTTTTCACCAGATATCACAATGGCCTTGACCAACCCACTGTTCGATTTGAAGCCGGTAAATTCCTTGAGATTCTTCCACACACGAATGTTCTTGCTATCAGAGCCAGTGTAAAGAAGATCCCTGGTGGCTGCTAAGGAATAAATATGGCCTTCTTCCCGTATAAGAGAGCCGATGAGACTGTTGGCCGGAACGTTGTCTTCCTCGAAAGGGGTCCATGAAGATTTGTTGAAAGGAGATGTTTGGTTCCATGGGGACATGGTTAAAGGTGAGCCTTCGCAGCTCATCCTGTTGGAGTCATAAAAGGCAGGGCCGGCAGCTGATGCGCTGCTGTAACGAAGGCACAAATCATCATCGGTTGCAGCAGTCACGGAAAGGTTAGGATCCGAATGCATAATGTTGCCAAACTTGGCTCGTGGAATGCTATCAGCCTCTGCGAACATTGTGCCTCCTCCTGCGTCTTTCAATTCAAATCCCAAAAGAAAATTAACAGAAGAAGAATTTAGCATCAAACTACCAAAGACCCAAAAAACAAAGCGAATTCTAAATATAGAAAAATAACGAAGAGAAGATGGGACGGGAGAGATTTGAGGGTTGAGAGAATAATATGTAACAAAACCAACTCGAGGCTGGGAGAGGATGGAAATGGTTTGCATCTGCATGCATACATATTGCAAATTATAGAAGTCAGCGGAACGGTGGAGCAAATTTGGGCTATCAGATTTTGACAAGTGTGGGGACCAAATGTTTACTTGCGTGTAGAGTAGAAAGAAAGAGGGGTCCATTGCCATATGAACAGCGTGCGTGGTAGTTTTATTGGTTGCTACTACAATTGTTTTTGGTTATATTATTAGTTACAATTTTGGTTTGTTAGTTTTTTTTTTTTTCCTTTTGTATGATATGATGATTGGTTTAATTCCAATTTCTAAATATAACATATGGGGTTTCTTCTTTTTTTTTTAAATAATAATAATAAGGCAAAGATATAAGTTGGAAAATCCATTGCACTAAGCTTATATTTGATAGTAGGGAAGGAAATAATAAGGAAAAGAAATAGATAGAGAAAATAAAGAAATTTAGACTATATTTGATACACGAAAATATTTTTTGTTTTCATTCTTCAAAAAATACAAAGAAATCATCAATTAAGATATGTATAAGTTATAGAAATGTATGCATATTTTAAAAAATAAAAATGAAAATGGATCTAAAATTATGAACAATTTTTTTAATCTTATTTCTATATCCATTTATATTTTCATTTTCTAAAACATGTATACATTTCTCCTTACAACACATATTTTAAGTGGTAGTTTCTTTGTATTTTTTATAGACTGGAACAGAAAATATTTTCTCATACTAAACATAGCCTTATATTTTCTTCCTCATGTTTGATAGCAAGGAAATAAATAAGAATAAAAAAAAAAATTGATTATTTCCTTTGTATGGTATACAACTAAAAAATAGGAAAAAAAGAAAATTTATTTTAATTAATATGACAATTTTATCATTGTTTACTTTTTAGTTAAAAACTTTCAATATCTTTTACTTATAATGGTAAATTTTCTAATTAGAAATAAATTTTAAGGGTGTAATAGTCATTTTTATTTGTTAGACTCAACAATCACTTTCTTTTCCTCATATTTTTGCCCAATTTGGACGGAAATTATTTCTAAATAAATGAATTCTCTTATTTCCTTTCTATTTCTTTTCTTAGATGTATTTTTATCTTACCAAATAAGGAAAGTTGTATTTTTTCACTCACTTTTTTTTTTCACACCATCTCTTTCCTTCCTATTTCCTTCATATCAAATACAGTGTAAGAAAATGCAATGAAACAAATTAAACATTGAATCATGCATGCCAAATATGCTATACGTGGGGCCCTAAAGGTTTTTTTAATTTATGATCCTATAAATATTATTTAAGAAATTAGTCAGAGGAACAATTAATATGGCTTGATTTTTTTTTCTATTACTATTAAAACAAAGAGTTGATCCTTGATGTGGGTTCGCATTTATTTATTTTGATTTGATACTACTAGAATTTCTTTCGAGCTTCGCCTCGAAGTCATTTTTTTATTGTTAAATTGCAATTAAAAATATTTTAAGGTATATTTAGAAATTTTATAAGTTTTTATATTATAAATCAAACTTAAATTTTAAAATCTAACATAATAAAAAAGTTTAATTAAAAATTTTATTACTTAATTTCATGCCAAAAAAATAAAATTATAAAATATTGTCAATTAACTAATTATATAAAATTATATATATCCAATATATATAATTTAAAATATTGATTAACTAATAGATAAAAATATATATTAAATAATAAATTCTTTAATAATAGATAAATTTTAATAGGATATACAATATAAAACAATATAAAAGAATTTTATTAAAGTTAAAAAAAAAAAGAACTCAAAATTTTTTGTAGGCCCATCAAGTAGGAAAAATTTCGCTTAAAAAATTAATTAAAAATAAAGGAAAATATAAAAAACTAAACAAAATAAAAAAGAAAAATTAAATTAAAAACATAAAAATCATAAAAGAAAAAAAAACAAATATTTAGTTGGGACAACCAATTGGGGGTGGTTGGGGGAACATTTGCTCTCCCATGCTAATTAATCCTTACTTTTAAGTATACTTATTAAAATTTATCTCAGGCTTCGCCCCAGGGTTAATTTTTAAAATTTTTAAATTTAAATTAAAAATTTTTTAAGATATATTTAGAAATTTATAAGTTTTTATTTTGTACATTAAATTTTAAATTCGAAAATCTTAAATACTAAATTTTAAAATCTAACATGATAAAAAAATTTATGACTTAGTTTCATATCAAAAAAATAAAAACTACAAAAATATTGTCAATTAAATAATAAATAAAATTATATATATCCAATATATATAATTTAAAATATTGATTAACCAATAGATAAAACTATATATTTTTAAACAAAAATTAAAAATAAAAAGAAAAAGAAAAAGAAAAAGAAAAAAATTAAAAACTTAAAAATCGTAAAAATAAATAAATATATATAATGGGAGTAACTAATGGGGGTGACATTCGCTATTAAATATAGTTATTATAGTTATATTATTATAGATTATAGATGTAGTTTTAATTTAATTTTAATATTTAAAAAGAAATATAATAAATTAAATTTTTAAAAAAAAAAAAAAAAGAGTGCCAATGGGAGGATGACAAATACACCTCTCCCACTAATATCCTTTTACTTTTACCTATAGTATAAGATATAAGATATAAGATTTGCTCAAAGTATGGGGAAAAGAAAGGAAAAGGGTCAATTGTCATTTCATTTCTTCAAATCGAGTATGGGACCGGGAAAATAATTGGAGCACTTTGCCCCATTTAGTATTTTTCTTCTTCCGACTATGACAATAGCATCAAATTATTAGACAGGGAAGAAGAAAAATTTTGGAAGTTTTTAAAAAATGACCCTGTGGACTAACTGAGTGCGAGTAACAATTTCAAATGATTCCATTTTTCCATCTTTGGATGTAGACTTCCAAGGCAAAACGAAAGTGCAAGCCCTGTTACTGTCCACTAAAATTTTACACTCCATATCCAATAGGAAAAAAATGGGGTGTCGTGTGTACAATGAAATTCACCTCCTTGCCTCCACCACACAAAAAGATTTACAGGTTTCCTAAGTGTTGATATGGCCATCTGGGTATATTTAATCGAAGTGTGAGGATTAGATAGTTCGTAGAAGGGATGGCCTGATGGGTACTGTCCAGCGTTAAGGTGTTCCAGGCATTGTTAAAAACCCGACAACGAATCCAGCCACTATATAGATTTGCTTATAAGTTTAAAGAACATGTTGCATTGAAGATTTGGCTCCAATTGTCATCGTCTCTGCTAGGTGTTCCAAGGCATTTATGTTTTATTTTGATAAGGTACTAACCACACCCACAAATATCTTGCTCATCAACAACATCCAAGGAAGGGAATCTCTTTGCGAAGGGAATCTCTTTGCCCCCACTGTCAGGGAATTATGCCACACCTTATAAATTAGAGTTTTACCGATATTAAAAAAAATCGACATTCAATGAATCAGGTATTTCAAAATGAATACCACTAAACTTCAAAATTTGAAACTGCGGATGAACAAATTGTAGCTCCTATTACAGATTTGAAAGACAAGGGAAAGTTCATTAATTCAGTGGGGATTGATTAAAGGAAAAAGAATAAAAGATTGAGGCAGTGAATGAATCTACTTTCCCACTTTTTGGAAGTGGTTGCTTATCTTTTTATGAGTGACCAAGTGGAGCATTTAGAAGTTTCAAAACAATGTAGTAGTAAAAGGCTTGCTTTTCAGTAAAATGCCCTTCGCAGATAGATACGCAAAGGGACGGGGACGAAATCACACTACAAGAAAAAAGGTCTTTGGAGGCGGTTTTATCCACATATAGAGGCGGTTTAAACCGCCCCTAAAGAATTAGATCCGGTTTATCAAACCGCCTCTAGACCGTCTACTAGTTGACCGGCTCTACGAATTTGAGCCGGTTTTAAAAACCGCTGGGGTAGATCCAAGATCAATTTAGGCGGTTTTAGAGGCGGTTTAAACCGCCTCTAAATTCTAAAGACATTTCAAAACATCCGCACCATTTACGACGCATTTAGAACCGCCGAGCTTTTCAGCTTTTCAACTGACGAGGTTCCTCAAATATCATATTTTTTTCCTTTAAATCTGGTTCTTTTAGTTTGGTTCATTTTCCATAACAATTGTAAAGCACTATATAATTCAAACATATATAAATATTTATATTTTAGCTTCAAAAATATTAATGCATATAATTAAGAAATAACATTTAAAAAATATCTCAAACATCTCTATTAATTGAAGAATTTTTAACATGGCCTAAGACAAAACTGGTTCAAGTAACCAATTATAAAATGCCAATATGCTATCCAACAAAAGTTTCAAAACATATCCAACAAACGCTTGAAAATATATCCAAAAGTTTAGTAACATGAGCAAAAGTTTCCAGGTTGTAACATCCCACATAGTGAGTTGATCTGGCTCTTTTCCATTCTCCATTTCCTATAAGAAGATTTAAGGATAAGATCAGATTTAAAAACAAGAACAATTTAAATGAGAAAAATTGGCTAAAGTTAAAATAAGTACAATGTATTGGCTAAAGTTAGTATGCAATTCGATACAAAAACTAGAAACCAATTAGCCAATTTCTGCTCACTACTTGATTCATAATTCAGTATTCATAATACAAACTAAGTAGTCAGTAGGTCAAAGATATAATATTAGAATAATAGAAACAGGATTTAAGTGAGAAAAATACCATTTCATGCCTGATTCTTGCAAAACTTTTTTTACCACATGTGCATTGTTCTGCTTCTTTGCATTTCTTTTATTTATTTCAACAAGTTCTTACATAAAGAAAACTTCTTTCACTTAGAAAGAACATACATGCAATTACAAGGTTTTTCAAGAAGCTTCAATCCATAGATGAATCATTTAATAAAGACTAATGTTGATGCTCTCAGAAGAATTCATAACAACTTTTGGAGATTTAGGCATGTGACATTGTAATTTTGGTAATCTCATTTAGTAGAATACTGCTCCTAAAAGTTCCATGGAATAAAATAGAGTAGCAGCAAATGTCACTCACAGTGCCATTTCAATATGCTCGGTAGCCTCACCTTAAGATCCTGCAAGTTAAGAGTTCATCTATTAAGTAAGTGTGCACTGGTAGGAACAGTCAAATCATATTCAAGTAAGAACCATACCCTTTGACTCAGTAGATCTCATTAACATAAATATATAAATAATACAATCAACCATGCTAGCTCTTATTAAAAAATCCATTGCACCAAAAAGCAGGTTTAACCAATTCACAAGCATCATTTGCAGCTGTCAACTCTTCCAGGCCTGCACAATCCCAGTTTGAAACCTGTTAGCCTCTTGAAAACTCAGACTAAACACCTAACTAAGCCTTTTAAAAACTAATGATCCATATTTATTATCATAGGTCAATAGAACTAATAGACTGATTAAACCATTCAAAGAACCAAGTTTTGAATGAACTTAAGAAGAAACTAACTTTCAAAACACGCAGTAGGGAAAGTAGTGCATTTCATATTCATACACATAACAGAGTTTCAGTTGCTTAAGTTTACAAATTCATGAGTTACAAATTCACATAAAGATGTTTCTCTAAATAATGCCAAAATCTTAATTTGCAACTCAGAAAATCTTAATTTATTCAAAGCAGCGTTGCCATCCAGCTTTTAATATAATAGTCAAAGTTAAGAATCTGAAATCACCTTGAAATCAACTTGAATTTCCCGTGAAATTCAAAGAAGTTTGCTTAGGCCTAGCTGTGAGACATTTCGCCATAATGGCATCACACACTTCTTTCATACCTAACACCGGAACAACCCAGAATCAGAAGCAACCCTACAAAATGTAGATTCTAAAAAAACACCTAATTTTCAGGGAAAAAAAGGTTTTAAAAGAAAAAAGGGCATCACCTTCCGCCATCAGTGTCAGCCGCAGCCGCTTTTAAGAAAGCCATCAAATCATTCAATGCCACAACACCTTCGAATCCGCCATCGTATTTTTGAAAAATGGAGCTACGCATCTCGAAAATCAAGATCAACCAATTGAGTAAAAACGAACCTTACTGTAGTCAGTGCTGCTCAATAGTAGGAGAGGATGACGGCGGTCGCCGCTCCAGTCAACCTCCACTGTAAGCTTCACTTTCTCAATTTTCGATCAATCTCCAATCAGACGACGAATTGATCGGTGGCTTTCTCCCTATCTCCGACCAAACGCTCAAATCAAATTGAAGCGAAAGAAAACAGAAAAGGAAAGTTGACTAGGGTTTTGGTTTTAATTTTTTGGGAGAGCAAAGATAGGTTCGAAGAGTTAGAGAGGAAAGTCAGAAAAAAATCTGAGATGGGAAGCCTAAACTAAAAACAAATTGATTTTGTTGCCATAAAAGGAGAAATCTGTTTAACGTTGGTTAGTGGCGGTTTTAATAGCCCGCCTCTATAACATGAAGCAAATTTTTTTGTTGGGCTTATGGAGCCGGTTATCTAAAACCAGCTCTAGTGGGCCGTCTCTATTAGCCCAATTTTTTGTAGTGTCATTTGCAGCTTTTGCCTAAAATGAGTAGAAAAGCTAGAGAACTAATTAAAAAATGACGAAACAAGAAAACAGCCAAAGCCACTTATTTAACGACAGGTGTGAAGGCAACTCCCGAAGACGAACAATGGAAGCGCCACGTATATAGCACAGAAGCATGGTTGGATGGAACCTCGACTCTTTCAACCTGTTACTTTTTTTAATCTCAACTCTGCTATGTACAGGTACGGGACCAAATCAAACAGCAAATAAGTACTCTTTAATAGCCACGTGTCCTATACTACGTAAAATCTTGGAAATATCAATGATAGTGAGCTGAGCTGAGCCTAACTACTTGGGTTGGGTCCGTCCACCGTTGCCTCTCACCAAACCAGTTGCTAATTATGGAAAGAGTAACCGGAGTGGGGCAATGAATTGTCTTGTTTTGTTTCAAAATGGAAATGTTACTTACAGGCTATGAAACGGTCAATAGGATTCTCTAGGTACTAGTTACTTTCGAAGAATTTCATGGTTTAAGTGATCAAGAGGGCTGCTAAATTAAACTCTGAACAAAGAAAGTTAAAATGAAGAATCTAGCCTCAATATTTGTTACCGGAAGAATTCATAGTTGAAGAATGCAGAGTAAACAGTGCAGGCCACCATGCTTGCATTACAGTAGCTTACTACGTGTTGTTGATAATTTTAGTGCTTTGCGAACTGCATTACATACGTGTCTAGCTACATAGAATCTGGAGTGATCCAATTAATTGAAATCCCAGATATCCAAAACGCTAGTCGTTGCAAAGATGCTTATTTGTTCAAGACATGGTCGTTGGAACACCTGTCTTTGGCTTGTAGTTACAATTGGGAAACCAAAACCTGGGGAAGGCAAATTCCACTTTTGCCCTAATCACAAATGAATAATGATAGTATATCTTTTTGCCAATATTAATTCCTCTGCTTTTTGGCTTAGGCAAAACAATTTTAGAATTGAAAATGACGACTTCCTGAAGGATACTCTCTGCCTAGTTTGTCCCAGACAAGAACATGAATCAACATAACTTCAATGTCCTTTAAAAGGTAATGACCATTCATCTGCGAACAAATATGAAAATTATCATCATGAGATGAAGAAAGAGCAAGCTGCCAATACTTTGAAATTGAACTCCGCAGCCAAAACAGTTTAAATTCCTTATTGATACTGATATGAATTCAAGGAAATTGTAATGAAAACTATAGGAGCTTGCTTGTTATAGTTTACAGGCTTTAGTCGAATCATTGTGTGTAAAACGTTCTACTTCCACGCCTAACGCAAAGAAAAGAGGAAAATGTTAGTCGATCCAAACTTTCTTGAGAGTGAATTTGACTGCATCTAAATTTGGAAGAACTAGTTAGTGCTATAGGCTTGCAGGGAACAAATATATACGGTTATGAACGAATTGGAATGGAAGAAGAAAATAAAGCATCAAATTTTGGTGAATCTTGAAGTGATAAATAGATGAGTAGATAGGTATCTAGTCTACTTCAGCAATTCCGATTGCAGAAAATTTCGTATGTGGTGGTGTTTGCTAGGCCGTGACGACATACTGACTACTTAGAAATTAGAATTTAGAACAGAGGTTCTTATACAAAAGGGGGTTTTGGGCCTTGGATGATGAACTGCCACGTCTACTGGTTGAGGCGACCGGGCCTACCGTTCAAACTCCCTACTGCTTTTCTCTTCAGAAAAGCAAGGCTAGGCCTACAGTTGGTGGACTGAAGGGTAAAGGGCCTACTTAAATAATTTCTGTTTATTGCGTCAAAATGGCCATATTATATCCCAAACCCAAAGCTACCAGAAGAAAATAAACAAGGTAGAACACAATAACAAAGCTTTATAGGAAATCAAATGGAATCGTTCCTTAATTACTAATTGCGATAAGGCTTAATTAATTTATTGCTGGAATCTGATTCTTGAGTCTTGACACATGAGCTTTTGTGGATTATAATAATCGTGAGAGACATAATAAAAAAGGGGGAAGGTTATTCACCAAGGAAAAGAAGGAGAATAAAAGAGCCATGCCCATGCATAATGCACATGGCCTGATTCCCAGAACACCAACCAAATATGAAATATACAAGTTAAACCTCATTTTTTAAAAGCCGTTGTAGATGGCAAAAACCCAGATTTCCACCCTAACAGATAACGTCATAAATTACTACTACTATCTTTAGCTTGGACACCCAGAACCGACCACCTGAAAAAAAACAAAGACTCTGGGTTCTGCTGTCGGATTGCAGAACACTTCCCAAGGGCATCTCGAACTCCCCAAACCGACCAAATTTATCCCTTCAAAATTGCTCAAATTAATCTTTCTTTCTCCTCTATAAATAGTTAAATACTCCTCTTGCTCTTGCCAAACTTCCTTACTCTCACTCGTTTCTGTACCAGGACATACGTACATTACATACTCCCTTTAAGCACCATCTGTCTTCAATCTACCTTGTTTTTCCACAATATATTCAAGCTTCAAAAATGCCTCTTTCTAAACCTGATGAGAAGAACATCATCATCAAGGACGACAACGACAACGACAACTTCGCAGAAGATCAAGAAGAGCAAGAGAATATGGAAAATCATGTCACTAGCCATCTCTACATAAAGCCAAGTCATTCCAAGCAAACCCTGAACAAGGAAGTCGTTTTGCGGAGGATTCGTCACCGTAAGCGTGTGAACAACGTCAAATCCGCACTGCAATCTTTACTCGGCTCGTCGTTGCCTGCGAAAACAGATAATAATAAAGTTTCAGTCCATGGAATCAAGTGGGTGGATGACGCTTTTGCTGCTCTTTAATTGTAATTCTGTACAGGTCTAATCTGCTACACCTCTGGAATATTATCAACTTTTGTACAGTTATAAAGGTCAGTTCAAGCGGAACTGGCAATCTACTAGTATTGTTCAGATTGATGTATCAAGGATTTGTGTCGAAATTCTAGCCTATATATGTTTCTCGCAAAACGAAGTTAATTAATTGGCACTTCGCTTGGTTGAATTACGAAAATTGCTTGGATATCTTGTTTCTATGCAGAATATGGGCCTTCATGCCCAATTTTGGGCTCTTTAAGGCCCACTGTTAGAGTAGATCGTAAGCAAAGAAAGAATAGTTCATATGAAGAACTAAAAGAGTAAGGAGCTGGCATCAGCAGAGAGGCTTGACTATTCTTAGCCGTCCTCCTTTGGGACTCAGAAATACTTTGTTGGCTGATGCTATAGGGATTGGCCACCCTAAACTTATGGGCTACTTAATTTGTTGGGTCTTTGACCCCGTTTCCCTACCAAAAAAAAAAGAACAGGAGTAAGGATAAAGGAAAATGTTTGAACTTTGGGAAAGGATAATCATTTGATGCAATTTCTCAACAAGGGGAGTTGAAAATACTGGGCTAGCTAGGGTATCTTATGCTGGAATTTTATTGACTTTATCATCATTAGATTCCCAGATTTTATACAAGACATTTATTTAATTTTAATGCAACTAAATATTACTAAGCAGTCTTATCTCTGATTCCAACTACTTCGCATTTAGTTATGTTCACGGACATTGACAGATACATAGAGTACAAGATTATTAAAAAGAAGTTGGACTTTGGTGCATATGAACTAAAGAATTTGTATGATTATTAATTTTCCGTCGGAAAATTTCGGATGGATTTGTGTCCAGTAACATCGCATGTATTTTCCAGAATTCCACATTTAGAAGCAACAAGATTGTTTTCATCAGCAATAGAATTTGGCCACGGATTAAAGATCATATTCTTCTTCCATTTTTTTTATTTAACCAAGGACATCTCCAAGTCTTTGATTCAAAATTAATTCCTTTCGAATCGAGTTGGTTGATTATAGGGATAAAACTCTCTAAATAATAATTTTCTCCATTCATAATATTCTAATTTAAGATCTTAACAGAAATAAGTGTCAAACCGCATGAACTAATCCTTTATTAGTAAATAAAATATCATATTTCGTCTCTTCATTGCTAAGATCCAGTGCGTATTCACACTTAGAACCTGATTTTAAGCTGAGATTATGGTCCAGAAGGATACATTATGGGCCCTATTAATGATCTTGATTGCAAAGATTGGACAGCTGATGATCAGTTTCCATATATAGTTCATGACAAAAAATGAAAAAAAGGAGGAATAAAATAGTCGTGAATGATGAGGGTGATTTAATAGGTTAGTGGTGAATCAAACTTTTTATCTAGAAGGAATATTAACAAAGGCCCCCGACCAGTACTCTAAGGTGATGGCAACAAAACAGTAAAACGAATTTGTCACCATATAACTGTCATTTTAACCAGCTTCCAAGATGGATGAGAATTTCCATTGCCTGGAAAACAAGATTGTACTCTTAACCTTAATGTTACTGTCAAAACCAAATTTTATTTCATGCATTCATATCAGATTTATCGTGGAGTTTTAGTTCAAATCACTCAGGCCTCAAGCTAGGTCAAGCAGAATGGTGAAGCAACCTTTATGAGTTTATTACTGTCTCAAGTCACTTTTCCATTTTGGGGTCAAGTCAAATCTCACATATCAGTAATGCTTTTGCTTTCGCTTTCCTGCTGAAAGTTAATTTGACTTTGTTCGCCACTTTCGCCAGTTTGCCTCAAGAACTGGAAACGAGTATCACCCATTAATTTCTAGATTCCACTTTGAATTTATAAAAAGAAATTTGCGGAGTCTATGCTAGAAATATAAATGTTTGAGACCTATTATTCTAATTGAAGCTTTTACAATGTTTATGGCATACCCTCAGATTTTGTGCATGATGATGATGAGATGAGGGGCCTCTCCAAAATTTCAGGCTTCAATGTATAGACATTGCAAATCTACAAATGATTAAACGAAATCTTGGGTGGGGGTCTAATTAGTTATGACAATTTGGAGAATAAAATCAAACAGAAGAGCCAAAGGAAACAATTATTAATTTACTTGCACCGAAAATGATTATTGTCATTATATATGCTTTGAAAGATCCAATGCGAGGAGACTAGAATAAATGAAGGCAGAGCCGAACACGGCTTAAATTGCAATCAACAAATTGTCTGTATCTTCTTGACTCTTTTCCGCGGCTTTCATGCTTGTGACCCACGCCATGTATTCTGGCTTTGTTTGCTGTAACAAGCAACGGAAACCATAGCCTAGATTATTCTAAGGCCGCCTACTTGGGAAAAACCGGAATTGTAATTAGAAAGAAATAGTTAGGAAAATAATCCTTGTTTAACCGAGATATATAGTCACTGCTTTCTATTTGCAAAATGATTTTACTTAGAGAGCTCAAAAATGAGAAGCATTATGACTTTGGTTTGCCGTGGACGGTGATGGGGCTGCAAAACGGGATTCATTCATGATCAGGGCTTGTTTCTCACGTCGTTCAAAGGGGATGGACCCGCCCTTTAATGACTAGAAAGACCAGTTGGCAAATGGAGACTGAATGATGATTCAGTTTTTTGACTCTTTGTGTGAGGAAAACAATCATTTCTCCGAAATGCAAGATAACCAGAACTTGTATTCGCGTGTGCCTGCTAATAATAATCCATGAGGAAAGCCAAGTTAGCAGCCAACATGATTACGTTATTAATTATAATTAGTAACATGTTTAAAACTAACATTTACAGCAGTAATTAGCAATTCATTTTTTTTTTTATGATTTTAGAACATTATCATTGCTTATGCACCATGGTAGATATGATAGTGTGCCAGAGGGATGCATCTAACACCAAAGTTGCACTTCTTCCTTTTTCTCTCTTTATTGAAATTTGAAGTGACTGGTTTGCACTTTTCTGTCACTTTTTCAGAACTTAGTTACTTACATTACTACAATAGTTGATCCCTTGAATCTTATGATAAATATTTTTAACATGTCAGGATTTTAAGTTTAGAAGTACCAAGAAAGAGTTTCAGATTAGAAACATTCTATAAAAGAAAAATGTGAGGATCACCAATTGGATCATGCTTTGACCAATTTTATTTTCACTTTCTTCCTTTTCTTATTGTTCTTTACCATTAACATTTACTAGTATGGGAAATTATCAAGCACTAATAGAAGCCAAATTAGTAGTTATAAACCGCCAAGGAGAGAAATTTCAGCAAAGCATCTTTGGTCTCATCCCCTACCTCCTGACAAGTTAACTTCCAAAGGATGTTTTTGTCACTTTGATAAAAGAAAGTTAATCTTAAAGTTAGTTTTATCTCATGGAATTTGGACAATGAGACAAGATTAGTGTGAAAACAAAGAATAAAGTATTGCCCGATGACTTCTCACTCTACACAATTATTAAATCCCATTTCCACAGTTTTTATCCTTTTTCAGAATCTACCCTACATTCGTAGTCAATACACAATATCAAAAACCGAAGACGGTTACTAATGCTTCTTTTGCAGTCAGAGTATCTGTTGAGATAATAGAGATATATATCCCTCCTGAAAATAACCAAAACAAATTCCAATTCTACAAGAAACTCCACGGTAGCCAATTTCCTAGGATTCAAGCCCTAGCCTTTCTTTCTAGGATAAGGAATTAACTAGAGCAGGACACCTGAGAGAGAAGACAGAGTTTCCTCTCTGTTTCAAGAAAACTCTGTTCAAGAGCCAACAGCTAGGAGATGATTTCCACAAGCGGAGAATTCCAACTTGTCTGATGAATTCACCCTAGACGTAGATAGTTAATGATCCTGGAGAAACTCCAAGCTCACTGATCTTTTGCTTTACAGGTTTCTACATGCAAACATGAAAGAGCCAATTATTTTTTTCTTGGCAATCTTTCTGCTTTCATCAATCACCGTCCAAGCATCCAACTGCAACCGATCATGTGGCGACAAGCTTGTTTCTTACCCGTTTGGATTCTCAAACGGCTGCCAAATCCCTCTGAACTGCAGCTCAAAGAGTCAACAGTTTCTCTCTGGTTTTCCAATTATAAACATAAGCGCTGATCGCATTAAAATCGGCATTGAAGCTACTTGCAACCGTCCAATCGAAGTCCTTCACGGCCTCTACGGCCCCAACTACGCCCCAACTTTTCAAAACGCAATTCTTCTGCTAAACTGCAGCAAGCCAGCGTCATGCATGATACCATCGACGATGGTTTACACTCAATTTGAGGTCCTTGCTTGCTCACCTAATAGCAGCAAAATAAGTTGCTATTCAGAAAACAACACTAATGGTTTTCTTGATTACAACAAGGTGATCCAAACCAACTGCAAGTCCTTTTTATCGTCCATATCAGCAGAATCTTTCAATGAATCAGGATCAGGACTCCTGGCGGTAAGAGTTGTTGAGCTGGGGTGGTGGCTCGAAGGACGGTGCTTTGGCTTTTGTTCGAAAAATGCAATTTGCGATGAAATTTTTTCGCCGCTTAATAGACGGCCAGGATTCCGTTGCAGGTGCCAACCGGGGTTCGTAGGTGATGGATATCGTAACGGCGAAGGTTGCCGGAAAGGTTAGTTCTGCTTTTACCGAATTTCTTTGAAACGCTACTTAAAAGTATTCTAAGTTAATTTATTTTAACGCTCAATTCATTCAAACTTTGCTAACTTCAAGATAAAAGTCTTAGGACAAACAAACAATAAGCATGAGCAAATAGGTACATTATTTCAACAGTTTTAAAACTTTTCTTCTTTTTCTTTTTCTTTTTCTTTTTTTCTAAATAGAATAATTCAAAGGGCCCTCAGCCCTAACCTTTTCATAAAATGAAGCATTAAATAAGAAAAAAATTTTGCTGAAAAACAAGACATTGAATTACCATGAGGAGAGTTTGTCTCCGATTTTGTTTCATTAGTCAATAGAAGTAGATTCAGGTGAAGAATTAATGCTGGCAAAGCATTAATCTCAATTTAGAAACAATTAATTAAAGATTGTATTCCCTTTCTTTCTGAATAATTGTCATTTAAAGTTATTATATAAAAATTAAAAAAAGTTAATAAATCTCTTAAATTCTACATAAAAAATTGATTATATAATTAAATTATCATTTTCTTGTAAATTATTTAAAAACTCATTAAAATATCTTAAAAATAATGAAGAGAGGATAATAAAATTGATAAAATAAATAAATATTTTCTTAATTTTATAAAACAATAACTAATGTGGAAAAAATTTTTTTTCTCCAAAACATCAATTATTCAAAACCGAAGGGAGTAACCAAAACCGAAAAGAGGCATGCTGCAAGCAATCATGGTTCTATGAAATTTTTTTGCAGGACAAAAAAGAATGCCTCGGTACCGCTGTTAAATGATCACAAATATTCTGATTTTCTTAGTGGTCTCGTTGCTTAGTAACCCAGCAGTAACCTCGCTCTATTCATGGAGCCAGCTCTACTGCTCTAGTCATCATTCTGTTGGGGGCAAGTCAAACCTTTCCATTTAGCTCAAAAGGGACCAATTTTTTTTTATCTCATCATCATAGTAATAATTTAGCAAGCCGATGCATGAAGGGAGAATAATTTTTTTCATCCTATCATATCATTCACTTGGAAATGGGTACCTGGGTAGTTTCACCTAACGCATTTGGGGGACCCCCTGTTAATTTTTTAAGTACTTGTAAGCTTGCAGCAAATCGGACTGCTTTAGGCCTTTGACACATGGTTGGAATCCAAAACATTTTAGTTTATCACGGAAGAAAGAACAGATTGGGGAACTCTAGAAGCTATCAAACAAGGAAATAATTGTGTATTAAAAAATAATTTATTGTATACATAATTCACATACTAACAAGAAGAAAGATATGGAGAGCAACGACCTTGGGATTCAATGGTATTAGGTGGCTCCTTGCTTCTGCTGCTGCTAAGCTGAGAGTTTCTGCATTGAGACTGGATAAAATTGGTCAAATACAGAGCAGATAGGCTCAACTATATGCGTTTAAATGAAATGCTATAACAAATTGAATAAAACTTAGTAATTAACATTGAACCTGAGCACAATTGGAGATGATTTAATAAACCAAGCTCGTTTGATTGACCTGATGAAGTACTCTTGCTAATGTTAGAGTCAATTGTTGATTTGTTTCTGTTTGTGTCCTCAAGACCAGACACCTCCCTCGGTTATCCCTAATCACAATGCTCCTGAAAGTTCCTTTATCAGAAGTCATTGTCTGTTCACAATTATTTACAAACGGCATACTTTTCTGTCTTACGATTTGTTTTTATGTGCAACTAAACAGCCTCTTCGGATTGCAACCCTGCAAAATATATTTCTGGCAAATGCGGAGGAACAACCAGAATCGTTGTTTTGGTTGCAGGTAATCATAAATTAACATCAAACATCCTACCATACGTTTCCCCTGCTTGGTTAGGAACATTTTAGTTGTCTGAGGATGACTAGTAGTAAAAACTGCTGGCCCCAAATTTCTCCTCTAGCTGAGTTGGTTAGAGACTGAGAAATTTATGTGAGAGTTGTTGAATTCGAAACCTCTCATTCCCCAAATAGGACCCTTTCTCTACCTCCTATGTACCCCCAAAAAAAACTGCTGGCCTCAAATTACTCATAGAAAATAAAATTGGGAAAAGTACTGCAGCTTATTATATATATGAGCACTAATATTGGCGTTTCAAATTTCGCAGGCATTGCAGCTGGGGCTTCTTTAATGATCTGTGCAGTTCTAATTTGCTGCTTAGTGCAGAGGCAAACCTGTTCAAAAACCAGAAACAGGGCAAAACGCCTCTTGTCTGAAGCTTCAGACGTCAGCATTCCCATCTACACATACAAAGAAATAGAGAAGGCTACAAATAGCTTCTCAGATCAACAAAGGCTTGGAACTGGGGCCTTTGGAACAGTATATGCAGGAAAACTCCATAACAATTCATGGGTTGCCATTAAAAGGATCAAGCATAGAGATACTGATTGCATTGAACAAGTCATAAATGAGATCAAGCTGATTTCATCTGTTAGCCACCCGAATCTAGTGCGCCTCTTGGGCTGCTCAGTAGAAAATGGTGAACAAATACTTGTCTACGAGTTTATGCCAAATGGAACATTGTGCCAGCATTTACAAAGAGAGAGGGGTGATGGACTTGCCTGGCCTGTTCGCCTCACAATTGCTGCTGAAACTGCACAAGCCATTGCTCATTTGCATTCTGCTATTGATCCCCCAATATACCACAGAGACGTCAAGTCTAGCAACATACTCCTGGATTACAATTTCAGGTCCAAAGTAGCAGATTTTGGTCTTTCTAGACTCGGAAGGACTGAAATATCCCACATCTCAACCGCCCCTCAAGGAACTCCAGGATACCTTGATCCTCAGTACCATCAAAACTTCCATCTTTCAGACAAAAGCGACGTTTATAGTTTTGGGGTAGTTCTCATTGAGATCATAACAGCGTTAAAGGTGGTGGACTTTACTAGGCCTCCAAATGAAATTAATTTGGCTGCCGTTGCGACTGACAGGATCAGCAAAGGGCGTTTAGATGAGATTATCGACCCATCCCTAGAGCCAAACAGTGATTCTTGGACATTATCTTCAATCCACAAGGTGGCAGAGCTGGCTTTTAGATGCTTATCATTTCACAGGGACATGAGACCTACAATGATGGAAGTCGCAGTAGAATTGGAACAAATCAGGGTAAGTACATGGGGTCCTGCAGAAGAAATTACTTGTGCAACTTCATCAGAAGCATCTACTTGCTCTTCCTCATCCAATCTAAGCGAGCAACCACTAAGCATGGCAGTTAATAAAGCCGGATTGGAACATAGAGGCCTATTTATGCTTCAGATGAGTAATGTTGGTTGTGTGAACTCGATGGAAAGATTGAAGGAACATTCACCGATATCAGTCCAAGACCCATGGTTGAGTGAACAAAGCTCACCTTCATCCAGTAGTTTGCTAAATAACAATGTAACCCATTAAACAGAAGTCACTCTTTCTGCGGATTTCAACTTAAAAACCAGCCTGTTAATACTTTCGGTTTCATCAATGTAGTACTACCACAGTTTTGTCTCTCTTAGATTGGTTCTTAGATATCATGCTAGTTTAAGTTTATAGACACTGCTTAAAATGTTCACTTTAATAATACTATTTAATACACAAAATATTCCATAAAAATTATACTCTTTTCGGAATTTGGACATGAAAATGAAGTGAAAGAAGAACAAACAGTTGCATACACTACTATAATTAGCTCGACATGTACATATTCATCAAAGCCCAACATGCCGAAATGTTTATGTTGTCTTGGGCCTTTAAATCTGGTTTCCTTGATCTTTGTTAAACTTAGGCCTGTTGGGCTAAATGCAAACTGGAAGCTCAGTTCTCTTTATCCGCTTCATTGGCCCAAATTGCTAATACTATCAAGCAGCAAAAGTAGGGAAAAAAAAAGAAGCAAATCAACAAGTATTGATTGAGGTGATACTGATTTTTATCTTGATAAGTGTAAGGATATAAATTCGATCTTCAAAAAACGTATTTACGGGGATGGCTTTATTTTCAATGCTTCATACTCATAAGAGATTAATTTTAGGTTAAAAACCTAAGAATATTGAATACATTTTATTAAAAAAATGAAAAATGAAACAATATGAAGTTCCCGTTACAACTTACATGTGAAATTACTATTTTCTTTGCCGGTGCTTCTGCAAGACGAAGAGGATATTTATAATTTATTCATGTAGGGTTAGCAAATGCATGCACATGCGAAATAAACACAGAGCAAAATGACAAGGACAGAATGGCTCCCTCTGTCGCTCATCCCATCCAAATAAAAATATTACTATATTCTAAGACTAAAAGAATATTTAAGAAGTTGGACCCCTATAATTAAATTGGACGGATGAATGTACATTTTATTTTATTTCTGATTATTGATAAAAATTAGGTATGAGAGAATCTACGATAAGATTCGTTTTTTAATTGTACGTAATTGATAATATAAGCATTGACATGGATATTCTGTTGCTGATTATAGAAATATAAATTTTTTTCAATTGAAAAATTGAATTAAAATCGGACCTTCAACTTCAGCTCAACCAGAAAATTGAAGATACATTTGTGAAAAGACCCAATTTCCTCCTCACTCATATTTTAATTTGTTGAGCAGGTTGGTAAGATTGATTTTATTAATTAATCCAGTCTAGAAATAAAATTAAGCTGCCACCTGCCAGACTGGATTCTACCCTATAAACTACGTACTAAAAATCAAAGTCCAAGTTTGAACCAAACAAAAACCACAAGTCGAACAAGTAACAAGAAGACCGAACCCCAACTTAGACAAAGATTCTTGTTTAGCTCCGACAACTTCTGAAATCAGAATTTTCAATTAGACCCGGTAAACATTATAGGAAAGTTTACTGAGTATTATCAAAGCCGGAAAAAGTCAATGCAATTGCAGGACCGGCCTTCCCGGAGGAATGATTTCTTCCAACTTTCTTTTCACTGCCTTGAACCATAATTCTATAGTTTTCGAAGTAATCGAAATATCAACGTTAAACGGAGAAGAATATAGCACCTAAAATATCATAAGTTTATTCCAATTTGCCAATGCCATTTCTAAATTTTGATGATAAGATTTCTTCTTCTGTTGGATGGTGCGGAAAGGGACGTGAGCGAGTTGGTGTGTGAGGGGGCCGGGCACTTTTTTCTTTTTCAGCACCCTATCGACTATCGTCACGTTTCTTAATTCATCAATTTAATTGGGGGTCCCCAACCCAAGTCCCAAAGTCATCCCATGTCGTAACAGGAAAAACAATTCTAAGAACAGCAAAATTTATGCATTTCTAAGTTCTTAACACAAATTAAATCCAGCAAACAGAACTAGTAGTACTTTTGTCATTGAAGCCAACTCCCCAATACTGGGTGGGAGTATATAGTCGAATCAATCCTTCTCGTTGTATCACTGTCAAAGAAAGCCGTAGGCTCAACTTTCTCCCTCTTGAATTAGTCTTCGATTAAAGGAGTGGTTCTTCAAACCAGTTTAATTGACCATTGAATCAAAGTTATAGCCGCTCTGGTGTAACTATTTTAGTGTTGGTAAAAAAAAAAGAGCCTTTTGCAGAGTTACTACGAAACAACTAAAAGAATCTCTTAGACTCTTACACGACATCAAAAGTTTTTTCAACGGCTGTCTCCGGATTGAAACCATTCACCTGCCTCAAGAACACACTCATCTGTCGTTTCTTCTCTCCCAGACAGGCGCCTCAAAGTTTTCAACGCCCAACACCCATCTTTTATTCTTTTTGTTTTTGTTTAGTCGAGCGCCCCCAAAAACTTGAAGTATACAATGCGTTACAAAGTCTTTTTTATCTGCCTTTTTTCCCTAAGGTGCAATAAGAGGAATTTTATCCAAAATTTTGAATACAAGAAAGATTTGTACAAATAGCTAGGTGAATACAATTTGTATACGGAATAAGAGGTAACAAAGTTAGGCATCAATTCCTTCCCAAATTTCATCCTGTTTCCACGATGCCTGGGCTCGAATATCACCCACCGGCGATAAACCCTGTTTTGGTCCTTATCATCATCGGCAATATGTCGAACATTTAATTTCGTTTAATGCTAACACATTACATTAATTACTTGCCAAATTTCCCTTGACAAAAAACCTGAAAGACTTTACGATCTCTAAACTAAAAGCTTGCTCTTTTTAACGACGTCACTGTGACGGCAACTCCCAAGGGCGACTTACCCACTTCGATCTCAAAGGAGTCGTAACGTCTGAAAAATTCCACCAGCAGGAGCCTAGACATCAGCACCACGAAATCCTTGCCCGCACACTGTTTGTTCTCCAACGTTGGATTCTCGGTCTCGGGTCCATTTGACCAAAGCACGTGCTTTAACAGCCTCTCCCCATCGCCCACGAACCTATCCGGTACAAACTCATCGGGTCTCTCGAAGATTTTCGGGTCCTTCGTGGCGAAAGGTTGGAACCCGAACAACATCTCCCCTTCTTTCACTTCGAAAACGGCGTCGTGGCTCTCAATCAAGAGATCCTTTTTGGCTTTCCCGTACTGTGACGAAACGGGAGGCTCGATCCGGAGCCCTTCGTATACAACGGATTTCATCAATGGCATCTGGTCCATGGCAGCCATGGTAACTTTCCCACCGTTGGATCTGATGACTGATCTGATCTCTTGTGCTAATTCCGTATGCAGTTTGACTCCGGCTCTGGCTATCCATTTTAGCATGTTGGGGAAGAAAAATTTCATGCCTCCGAAAGTGTTAAAGCACGTGGCGAACAACAGATTATGACAAGCTTCTTCTCGTGAGATGCCCAAATTCTCAGCTTCATCTAGCACGAAACCAGATGCCTCATAGAAAAAGTCGTAGAGTCTCTGGTAATCCTTTTTAACGAGAAATGGAGGAAGACGGAAAGTATGGATTAGAAGTTCTTCAACGTATTTGGGGAGACCAACAGAGAGGACCGGACCGAGTTGAAACAGTACCCATTTACTAATCAAGCTTGGTGCGTCAGCTCCTAGTTTGGTATCAAGTGGGTTTGTACCGAAGAAAGCCCGAGCCAAGAAGTTAAACCCAGCTTGATCACTAGCTGTCTGGAAACTGCTTTTGCCTTTCTCCGCCAGTTCCTTCTCTAACGTTTCGAACAACTCGGTGTAACAGGCTTCAAACTCAGGGATCACTCTATCTCTACTTGACTTAAGAAGAAAAAATATAAGCTGTTTGAGCTTGGCGTGTTTAGGCTCGGATGGGTCGAGATATGAAAGGATTCGGTAGCCGCCGGTGAGGTCGGTGGAAGGCATGTAAGTGCCGGTAAAAAGGTCTTTCTTTTCAACTTTGGACACATCAAAAAGAACGGGGAAACTCTTACCGTCGAGTAAAGCGACAACCTTTGGGTTGGGAGCGATGAAAGGACCAGGTGGCATGTTGGTTCGAAACACCGTTGACTGGTATTTCTGGATTTTGGATTTAAAAAATTCCTCTCGACCTTGGTTGTAGAAATAGTCGAGTCGATCTTTGATTGGACTAACAAACGGGATTCCGTAACTCCCTGGAATTTTCTTCAGCGGAAGCTTGGTGGTTTCAGCTTCACCAGACTCGGAAACCACCACGGATGGCGCTGGCACAGACGGCTTCTCTGACACTGAAGCTCTGATCGGACGGACTATAACCCGACGCGTAGACAACTTAGTTGCCGATGATGATGATGATTTATTTGGTGAATAAAATTGTAAATGAACAGAAGTGAAAGGTAAAGAAGTGGATGCCATTTGGGGTTTGAGTAACTGTGAACAATTTGTGCAAAGAGAGTTTATGGTTTTATATAAGTTAAAAGAGGAAAATTTAATCAAAATCAAATAAAGAAGAACGGGGGTTTAGGAGAAAGTGAAGTGGGTTCCAAGTGGCGGAGAGAGCCGAGCCGTTATTTATAGTGGCCAACAACATGTGAGTGGAAATAAAGGTGAGGGGGCCGGTGACTTGTATAAGTCGTGAAAGGTGTGCATTAGTATTTTGTAACCCAAAAAAAAAAGGTGTGCATTATTTTGCAGCAACTACTTTATTTTATATGCTTGGTTTAATATTTATTTCCATACTCAAATTTGTTCAAATTTATTCAAATTTGTTAAGAATTGATAATTATCGTTATACTTATTAATTATGATAATTTTATCTTTAAACTTGCTAAATTAAATTTTTTTATTCCCACGTGAATATCATATTATATTTCACACTCACGTCAATGGACGTTACGACTTCATTAATGGTAAACGTGATATTGGAATAAGTTAAAGGGTAAAAATAATGTAGTTGAAAGTTTAGGATGATAATTGTCAATTTTGATAAAGTTTTAAAGCAAAAATAGATATTAAGCTCGCTTCTACCATTTTTAAATATTTTTTGTTGTTTCTATAAAATATATTTCCAGTTTTATATATTTTATAAAAATGTTCTTTTTAAGAAATATCTATTTCCCTTCTTATAAAATATAAATCTTATATATGCGTACATCACCCTAAAATTAGAATTTATGGATTTCAAACTTTTTTTTGAAGAAAATGTAATTTTCATTTATTCAAATAAAATTACATCCATCGATTCAATAAAATTGAAAATTACAATAGATTCAAAAATTTTCTCTTATTTCGATTGAAGATTCAGATTTTACTTTATGACCCAAGTCATCTTATTGACTATTAAAAGTTTCGAACCTTATTCATGAGTCTCTAATACGTCCATTACTCTATTACTTTCGTTTCGTTATATTATTCCCAATCAAAGACTTTCAATGGCAAAAAGAAGTGACTGATTCGAAGGCTTTTTTGAATGACCCAAAAATTATAAAACAAAATCATCATCTTCTAAGGTTAAACATCTTGGATATATTATAAACTGAGATAAAATAAACTTAAAAAAAACTATTGACTGACTGACTCAAATCATTAAACTGAGACTCAACTAACCAAACTAAAGATTTAGAATTTATTTTAGCGAAAAAAATAAAAGAAACAGAAATATAAAATCAAACCCTTTTTTTTCCCTGACGATAGAAGATAATGAGGAGGAGGAGAAATGAAAAAACTTTAAAAAAAATGTGGGGAAGAGATGGAGAGAAGGAGAGGAGGCGGCTAGAGTTTTTCTGAGTATAACTAATTGATGACTAGAACTTCAAACTTAATTACTCATAACCAAACTAAAGATCTAGAATTTATTTTAGCGAAAAAAATAAAAGAAACAGAAATATAAAATCAAACCCTTCTTTTTTCCTGACGATAGAAGATAATGAGGAGGATGAGAAATGAAAAAACTTTAAAAAAAATGTGGGGAAGAGATGGAGAGAAGGAGAGGAGGCGGCTAGAGTTTTTCTGAGTATAACTAATTGATGACTAGAACTTCAAACTTAATTACTCATAAGTTTTTTTTTTTGAGATATAATTACTCACAAGTTTTAATAGTTGAGAATTGAGATCTCTATCTAGACATTTAGATATTTCTTAATAATAATAAGCAAATTACTAACGGGTGCCTAATTGCTTCATAATTGCTTTGCTTTATGTGCTTTATATTTATTTTATATACTTTAATTGTTACTTAAAGATAAGAATACCCTTAATTAAATTTAGTTCCAAATAAAAAAAATTTAAGGGTAAATTTTAATATTTAAAATATTATTATAGGGTTTTAGAGAAAAAACTTTTAATGAATTTGTCAAAGTTTAGTCCCAAATTAATAAAGTTTAATCCAAAATAAGAAAATTTTTCTTCTTATTATATATCTATGAGTATTTTTATCATATAATTTTTCTGATAACAATTATTTTCATTTCAAAATTCAAAATTACTTTTAACCCTATTAAATGAGTTTAACCAGTGCCTATAGATACTGGTTAACCGAACCCTTCTTAGCAAAGTAAGAACAAAAACTAAGAGCAAGAGCAGTCTCGAAGAAACGCTACTCCTTTATTATCAGCTGAGAGAACATAACATTAACATAGCTCCAATGGTGGATCATTCATTCAAGACTTCCCTCTCCACCTCCAAACTCACATGCAGCTAGGGTTATGCAAGAAACCTGAAAAAATCGATAATCGAACCAAACCGATAATTCAATTATTGTTTTTATTATTTATATAAAAACCAAATAGTTCAAATGAAAATCGAATTGAACCGAATTGTCTAAATGAACTAAAATTTTTAAAAAATTTTGATTTTATTGATCCAAAATTGAAGGATCCAAAGTTTTTATAATCTTATTTGAGCTTTTGTAAAACAATAAAAGTTTAAAATTGATTTTATTAGTCCAAAATTGAATAATCCAAAGTTTTTATATATATTATTTGGACTTTTGTAAAAAAATAAATATCTAAAATTAAATAAACCCTAATTATCCGATAACTCATAAAAATACCCGAATCGAACTAAACCAACCTGAAATATTAAAATATTAAAACTTTAATATCCAACCCTACATGCAGCCTTCGTTAGGTCATCGGCATAGAAGTATTGTGTCCATGGCATAGCAAGAAGCTATCGGACATCCAAAATCACGCCTCCCAATGGATGAGTCAAAAAACATCATCCCCTTAATGAGCTCAACCACCACTAAGGCATCCAAATCACATTACTCAACAGATTTATAACCTCCTTGCCATGCTAACAGCAACCCATAACGCAAAGCTTCCATCATTGCCGCAATATTCTGTTACACCGAAGTACTATATATATACTATGTTTTCTCCATGTTCTTGGTTTTTTATACGCACGTGTTTTATCATCATCTCTGACACGGCTTTATCAGTTAATTAATTAAACTTGTAAGTTCCTAGACACGGAGGCCCTCACCCCACCTAGGAAAACGAAATTTATATCTATATATAGTGAATAGCCAGATATACGAATTATGGGATTGGCAATTTGGGATATTGGGGGAGATTTTAAATAAAAACTGGTAACTTTTTTTTGGGGGAATTACATTAGTACCATTACGCTAATCCTTTTCCTTTCGTAGTAAAAATAATATACACGTTCTTTTAATATTTCATCTATTTTAAAATAAGTGTTATTTTTAAATTTGACATGTGAATTAAGAAAATTTAAAATTTAAAAATAAATTTTTTCTTATGTCAAATTTATCTTTGTATTGGGATTATTCCTATTAAAATATAAACTTCCTCTCTCTTATAAACAAATTTCATTCAATGCAATTACTTAGGAAAAAAGTGAGTAAAATTAGAAAATAAACAATTAATGAAGTATAAAATTTTTAAAACGACACTTATTGATTGAACAAAAAAATCTTACTAAAAAATAATAGTAATTATTTTGAAATGGAGAGAGTAAAAAGTAACATGAAATTAAGAAGCTGTTAAATCAATCAATTAGTTCGTTCGGTTTATTTTCAGCACTAAAAAGTCTTAAATTGGAAGTTGGAACATTGATAATACCGCATTTCATTTGTGTTATCCTAAGCCTATGTTTGGTAGGAGGGAATGAAATAGTAAAGAAAAGAAATAGGTGAGGAAAGGAAATAGGTAGAGAAAGGAAATAAATTTATATTTCCTTCATCATGTTTGGTAGTAAAGAAAGAAATAAGAAGGAAAGAAAAAAAATTTATTATTTCCTTTGTTTGGTATAACTAAGAAATAGGAAAGAAAGAAAATTTATTTTAATTAATATGACCATTTTACCATGATTTACTCTTTAGTTAAAAATTTACTTTCAATATCTTTTACTTGTAATTGTAAATTTTGTAATTAGAAATAAATTTTAAGGGTGTAATAGTCATTTTTATTTATTAGACTCAACAACCACTTTCTTTCCCTTCTATTTCCTCTCAATTTAGAAGAAAATTATTTCTAAGGAAATTGACTCTCTCATTTCCTTCCTATTTCTTTCCTTAAGTGTATTTCTATCCTACCAAACAAAGGAAAGTTGTATTTCCTCACTCACTTTCTTTCCACACCCTTTCTTTCTTCCCTATTTCCTTCCTACCAAACACAGTGTCAATGTTATTTTTTGTTTTGTAAGTAAAATAAATGAGAAATTTGTTTATTTACATCTTGACTCGAGATCTAAAATGGAAAATTAACACTAGCTTTTATTACAAAATTTCTTATTATCTGCTACTATATAGTGTTAAACATTAATTGTTTTAATCTGTGCCGTGTTCCATGGATCTTTCATGGCTAGGCCACCCAATGGTCCCAGTCTTTATCTTCAACAATTATAGAGCTGAGATATCATATACTGTTCTCTTTTTGGACCGACATTTTAAAAATTCTCTCACATTTCATTTACAAGAAGATCAAAGAAATATAAATATGTAAAGATGCTATATATTCCGGGGAAAAAAATGAGTATCTTTGTTTTCTTTCTACTTGTCACTTTCTAGGCATTTTCCTATTGGAATTTGCACGTGTAATTATTAAGGTCATAAGCCCTGAACTAATTTGGCTGGCTGATCAACGCGGCCAGTTGGTAGGTAAATTAGGAGGAAACTGATCGATAATCTGAATTTTATTAACATGCGAAATACGTGAATTTTCTTCTCATGGGAAACAATGGAGGGTAAAGGTCCAGATTAGAATTGTGGAAGTTTGAAGCTGCCATTTGAACAGTAAGAGCTTAATGAAAGTATCTTCCTCTCACTAATCATATCTCTTAATTTCGCACGGACTCAAACAAAACAAGGAGTAATGAAGGTCGTTGGAGGAATTGACATATCGTCAACCCAGAAAGGCGAAAATAATGGTAGTACTACAAAATAAGCCTACGACTATTTAGTTTTTCTTTTCTTTTTTTTTTTAAAGGGTTTGAAAGTCTAAAAAGTTGAAGGGTCAAACTTCAGAAGGGTGACAGTCAAAACTGTTGCTTATGCTCTTCAATGTCCGACTCAAAACCAATTATCTTGGATTACGGCTAGTTCGCATTGCCGCCCAAGATTTGACATAGATTTCACGTGATTCAATCCACTTCTGGATAAATCAATGTCATTTTCTTTTGTCTCCATGGCTGAGTCTGTACCACCCACAGACCCACTACCGACTACCGTGCGTTTAGCTCAGGTTGACACGCCAATGTTGTTTCCTTCTAATACTGTAAACTCGATCGTTGTTTCATCTTTAAGGTGGCGGCTGACAATTATATGGCACGTCCTAATTATAATCTACCGGTAAAATTCTAGACATGCACAAGTCTGCTTTCATGTTTCAACGACGGCCATGAAAACTTAGGTGGGAGTTTGAGTAATGTTGGAGCTAACTGGCTAATCCTACCGAATATCATGGACGGTTGGCCATCAAAATTTTAGGAGCATGTCCTTTATTCCGTCTTAAGACTACATTAAGATATTTCAAAACAATGCCTACTTTCGATCTCTACAGAGATCACTAAATTGTCATAACTATGACTTTAATTAGCGATCATTTACATATCAATTCATAGAAGGAAAGTTTGAAAGTCGGTGTGTGTTTTTCCTTTCTACTGGTTTAGTTTGGGTCCAAGATCGTTTTCAGTGCATTCAAATGCGTGATTAAAACCGTTTCGTCCCACTTCAACTTGAAGGCAGTTAAGGGATACAATACAAATTCTAGTAGTATTGTTGAGTTTTGTCATTAGGGAAAAAAGAGGCAAGGAACTGCCAAATGAATATTGAAAGGCCTTGGGCCGGTGACGGTGGAGGCGGGACACGATTTGCTTGGAAGATAAAGAATATTACGACTGGTCTAATGTCTACTCTGCTCACTATGCTGTGAAAATTAGGGACTAAGGCTTAATTTGCTTGGTAAAAAAAGATGGAAAATTGAAAAGAAAGAAAATAGGAGGAGAAGAAAAGTAGAAAGGTGAAAAATAAAATTAATTTTCCTCTTGTATGCTTGGTTGGGAAAGATAGAAAAATGAGTGGAAGATCAATTTTTTTTTCTCTTATTGGTTGGTAGATGAGAAAAATAGGAAGAAAGAAAATAAATTTATACTCTTTTACCATTATACCCCTCCTTATATAATAAGGATTTTTAGTTGAAATTTATTAACTTTTTACAAAGTTTTTTATTTATGAAATAAAAATGACAAATTTAGGAGGAAAATAATTATATTAATAATATATAATTGTTTTGTTTGAAAAAAATGGACTTACTAAAAAAGAAAAATAAAGGTATTTTTTTCTTGTTTACTTTTTTCTTAAGAATAAGAAATTAGCCAATATAATAAAACATATCAATTGTGAATGGTAATTTTTTAAATAAAAAATAATTTTCCTAATAAAATCAAATTACATTTAAAACCATTATTATATTGAAGCCCCAATGCAGGAAGAAGCCTCAATGCAAAAATAATCCAAACACAACCAAGTGGCTCAATGGTGGCTCATATGGCGGTGGGAGAAAGGAAATCTTGATGAAAAATTAAAGAAATAAGGGCATTTTAATATTTTCATATTATATATTAAGACGTCCATCATTTTCTCTCTCTTCATCCGTCCAATTTTGGACAGATTTGTAATAGTGAATGAGGAAAGAAAATGTTGATCGGCGCTATTTTCTTTCTTCTCCATTCTCCGTCCTATTAAACACATTAAAAATATTTTTCTCTCTAATTTTCCACCCACTTCTTTCCATCCTTTCAGTTTTCAATCCTACCAAACACAGCCTAAAGCTATCGATATTTACACCTATATATCATACTATATATAAATGTAAAGCATGATAATATCAGGCTGAATGTATATATAATTTATGACATATAAAACTTCTTACTGTATCCCTTATCTCAAATTTTCACATGTAACACTAACCTATATATTTGAGCAATTGTTAATTTGGCATGGATCAGGATCACACTTACTAATTTTATTATGTGATGTTAAAATTTGTAATCACATCACTTTATTCCATTAAGAAGTATGATTTTTTTTTTTGTGGTTTAATCAAGAGTAACTTGAGATTATATTGACTCGGGATTGACCCAAGAGCGTAAAATATAAAACTCTCTCGATAAGTGCACTTTCCGTGAAATTAAGGAGCGAAATGATATTAGCAATATAATATTAATAATGAAGCATGCTATCTGAATTGGGCCCTGTTAATTAAAAATTGCCCTTGCTCAGCGTTATATGTGAGTTAAATAGTGGAGGAAGGTCCGAAGAGTTGTTAGCCTGTTATATTTGGTCCTCGGTTGTTGTTATATGTAACCCATATTAGCTAATGGGCTAACGGAGTCGGACTGCAAATCCAAAGTCCAAACCGTGCACATGTTTGGGTTTGGGTTCTAGTAGGCTGGAACCTGGAACTCGAAACAACCTCGTATGACAACTACAGAGAAGATTGGGGGTTTTTTTTTGGGTGGGGGGGCGGGGGTTTAACGTTCAAGCGGTGACGGCCATCAACTTCAACAACTTATGCTAAAACCCTAAACCCCTGCAGGATGGAACTTCAATCCGTTTGTGTTGGATTTCCTGTCCCAAAGTTCCAATTGCCTAACCATCGCCGCTTCTCTAGTCAATCTGTAAGTTAATCTCACTCGAGTTTGTTATTTTTTCCAAAGTTAAACCTCAACTTTCCCATTCGTTTTTTGTTTTACCCCATTAATTTTTTTCTAAAGCTAGAAACTCACTTTTGTCTCCAATTATAAAATTTTGAAGGCTCCTGCAAGCGATGCTGTGCAAAGATATGGAAATGTTCGGCTTGGTAACGTGCCAAAGTGTACATTTTTGGCTCTTTGTCTGTGATTTTTACTGTTTTAGCGTAATATTGTTGAACTAAAAATTGTTTTTTCTTTCCCATTTTAAATTCAGGGTGTTTGATGCCTAAACGGAAGAGGTTACGTGAAGATTACCCATTGAGGAGGTTGAACAGAGGGAAGATAGTGTGTGCTTCTGGTTCTGATTCAAACTCAAGTGTGAAACTTAGGGGGAGGGAAGAATCTGGTGTGGCTATTAGTAGGTTTGGTGGGGTAGAACCGTTTCGTGGGCAATCGGGTTCTGTTTCCTTTCATGGGTTAACTCACCAGCTAGTGGAAGAGAGCAAGTTGATGTCAGCTCCATTTCAAGAAGAAAAAGGGTCCTTCCTCTGGGTTTTGGCACCTGTTGCTTTGATTTGTTCGTTTATTCTTCCACAGTTTTTCTTTAGCAATGCAATTGAGGCTCTCTTCAGGGACGAGACACTCGTAGGTATGCTAAATAATTGAAATTGACGTTTTCTTGCTTTGATATTATATGATTTCGTGAACCGGTTGCTTCTTATTAGTTCAATGTCGTGTTTTGAACTTACCAATTTAGCATCTTGCATCCTGATTATAAGTGGAAAAGAGGGTTCTATGGTCTTTAATTTTTTGTTTGAACTTTGCATTGGGATGGAAAAGCTGATAGAGCTCCTTTCAAGGTTCAATTAACCAATTTGACAGGGGCTTTGGCCATAGTTTATGCTAACATGTTTGTTCATAACCATCCATGATTTCGTTCATAACATGAATTCAATTTTATTGGTGGTACTTAAGTTTGTGGTTGTCTAAAAGTAAAGAACTTATGTAGTTATTTTGCATGAATTATATCGTGCAGAAATTGTGTCCTCTTTGACCTTTGAAGTCATGTTCTATATTGGTGTTGGATTATTCCTGCTTGTCACCGACCACATTCAAAGGCCATATCTAGAATTCAGTGCAAAGAGGTGGGGCCTCATTACAGGACTCAGGGGCTACCTAACGTCATCATTCTTCACAATGGGTTTCAAGGTTGTTGCTCCTCTCTTTGCCGTCTATGTTACTTGGCCGGTGCTTGGCCTCCCTGCCTTGGTTGCAGTGGCTCCTTTCCTGTTGGGCTGTGCAGCTCAACTTGCATTTGAGAGGATTCTTGAGAAGCGTCAGTCATCTTGTTGGCCCCTGGTCCCTATTATTTTTGAGGTATTTGGTGCTCTACCAGATGCGCATTCATTCTGAAGTATAGATCAAGGATGATTCACGACTTTATAATTGATTTTGCAGGTGTACAGATTGTACCAGTTGACCAGAGCTACTCATTTTATTCAGAGCTTTATGATCTTGATGAAAGATTCTCCCAGAACCCCAGAGATGATGGAGAAAGCCGGTGCAATTATTGGGATGGTAGTAACCTTCCAAGTCCTAGCTGTGGTTTGCCTATGGTCGTTTATGACATTTCTCCTAAGGCTATTTCCTTCTAGACCAGTTGCAGAGAACTATTGATGTCTTTATGGGTGATTATATATCATTCATGGTATTTTTGTTTGTTTTGAATCTTCGAACACCTGTTCATCTATCGTACATAACAAGAGAAAGTGTTTGGTTCACTGCCAAAATGGGGATACCGTTAGTAAAAGGCTGAATTGTGAAAATAGAAGGCGAAGTTAGTGATTTCACTCAAATCCAAGTACTCCTAACTTCTAACTATAGAAATTTTTTCTTTTTTGGGAGGAAATTGTCCACAAGTATAGTATAGATGACGTGGTACACCTGACCTATCTAATAATTTTTCTTTTCCTTATATAGGGAGGTATTATTTATTGAACTGTGATTCTCGCCCATTGCCCTTTCAAGACTAAAAGATCAAACTCACCAAACTACCGTCTTCATCAAGATCGCCTACACTGTGGTACTACCCTTGAGGCCTTTCTTCCTTGTCACAAACTCCAAAATGTATAGTGCACGTGCCCGGCTTTTAACTGGACAATGGTTGGCATCGCTCCTTTGTGGAGTAGAGTCCAGCAAGCTCAGGAAGATATTGGGACGGCTTTCGCCTTTCGGACGAAGGAACAATGGTTGGTACCTTTGTGGAACAGAGTCCACGCAACTCAAGAGGATTATCGCTCTCTTTCACTTTAAACTGAAAATTTTTTCACAGTGAATTATGTTATTCTAATTTCTAAACGTGCTTGATCTTAGCTTCAATCTCTTCTGCCAAAAGATAGCTTAACGTGAAATCATTTGACCAAAGTCTTTACAAATTCGCTTCTCATAGTCATTCCCTTTGATTTGGGTTCTTATGCCTGATATTTGAAAATGCCTAATTACTGAATCTGGAACTGAGGGTAAAACTAAACAATTTTGTACTTGTTTCCTTTTCTATCTATAATAATTTCAATCATACAATAGAAAACACAAATTTGGACTGCAGCTCAAGCTGCTTAATATTATACAGGGGAGGTAAATCTTACATTTGAATGTTCTGTGAAGAGTTAAGTAGTTTATGATCTGGAGATCACAGAAGCATTAAGAATATCTCGCAGCCATACTTAAGGCAATGTACCGGTCTTTCAGGCTCCCTCAATCTGGTTAATTGTTATCTCTCAAAATTTCTGACACTTAGATGTCCTTCTGGTAAAGTTCAAGCTGAAAAACTTCAGAAAACTCCTCAATCAAGGATTTAAAGGAGATATCAATCAGCTGGTAATCATTAGGATTTGGTGTATTTGCTTCACCACATTTTGCAGATGACTGAGATTCTTGAAGCAAACCCTTTATGCTTCCAACCTGACGATCACGTAACCCACAGGGAACTATCCAACTGAATGGAGTAAGGTCTGTAGTGACATTAAGCGCTAAACCATGGTATGTTATCCACTTAGACACTCTTACCCCAATCGCAGCCAATTTCTGATTTCCTGTAGCAATTTAAAAGCCAAATATCAGGAAAACGCAATTAAAGAAGCCAGGTTTTCTCAAAATAAAATCAGATAAGAACAATTGTCTTAGATAATGGTGAAAATCTTCATTTTCCAAAGTGAGGTGGTTGTCTAAATCAAGCAACTAAACAACACAATGAGCAGGTGAGACTTTCTCACCCTTCCCATAAGGTCAGGTCAATTTGATATGAACAATGGTGAATAATAGTCTTTAGGGCCAAATCATTGGGAAGAGAATTGTAAACCAGAAAGGTTGCTTGCTGTCCTAATTTAAAAGCTTACTGTGAGTAGGGTATCTATAGAACTTATTGGTACAGCAGAAGATAAATTTTGCAATAAACAACCAAAATGGAAAGAGTCATGGTGCATGGAGGGAATAGATTTTGATCACCATCCACTTTAAATGTATTGAGGGAAGAAAACTGTGAAAGCATAACTAACAAACTTAGAACAGATTTGCGAAACCGCTCAGTAAATGGAAAGACAATCAGAACCTATAAAACATTGAAAGAGTACAGAGTACAGTGACAACTTAATCTCCGAGATATAAGAGTGCAACATTTCTATCCGATACAAGAGAGCAGAATCCCATTTGAATACACTTAAAGCATGAAAAGAAAGACTTAAAAAATCTTACCAACCCAAACACCTGTTAAACCCTCAATCCTAGAAGCCTTAATAGAAAAAGTTGATGAAAGAACACGTATCACCACTTCCTCGAGCGCCCGGAGATACCAATGAAGATCCATCTTGTGATTCCGAAGATTGATAATAGGATACATAACCAGCTACATTTCAACACAGGCAGCAACAAAGAAAGTTAGTCCAAATAGAAAATTACCTTAAAATCAAATTAATTTCACATTATTAACCCATCCAGCCGGAAACAATACCTGGCCAGGCCCATGGTATGTAACTTCCCCACCTCGTTCAGTTCGATAAACATCAAAAGGAGCTTCCTTTCTGTCAAAATTCAAATACTTTTCCGAGCTACCCGTGCCCATTGTATAGACAGGGTTATGCTGAAGAATAATTAATGTATCTGGGCAATCTTCGTTTCTTTGGAGCAATGTCTGCTTTTCTTTAACAATTTGTTTTTGCCAAGACCATGCTTTTCCATACGGAATAAGCTCTTTGTGCAAATCAAAACACTGGCAACTGAGAAATTGAAGTTAAAAAGCGTGAAGTTTTAATGGGGAAATGATTGGAGTTTGTTTGTGAAAATGCGTGAAAGAGACAGAGGGACTTACATTTTGGCTTTTGTTTGACTCACTGGGTTGACCTGGTCAGGTTCCTTTTGATGCTTCACGATTGTGCATGTTGTTGGGATTGTTCTGAAACATAGGTTCGATGCCAGAATCATAGCTTATAAATCTCTGTAATTAAGCATCGTTATTCAAGAATTGGGGCGTTCGCAGAAATTGGAGTCCCCATGGCAGCGGAGAAACCAAAGATGAAATGAATGTCTGAAGGTTAAGTTAGACATTTCACTGGCTGACTTTTGGTCTGTTTTGTACTTTCAGTTGATAACAGAAGAGCCCTAAGCCCCTAGCGTACTGGATATAAAAAACCTAGCAAACCTTGAAGAAATCATCTTGAAGTTTTCGATTAGCTGCTTCAGCGTTTTGTTTCCATCTAACTTCCGTAAGCAGATTGTAGGTGATTAACCAGCAAGTAATTGGTGGGTCTTTCTCTGTGATGATGAAAAATGATGAAGCGTCTGATCTCTTTATCTAATCCATTCACCTTGATGACAAATCGAGGCATTTGTCTGAGGGAAAAAGCCACCTTTCAATTTTAGAAAACTTGGTAAGTGAAAAGAAAAATCAAATGTTTTTCAGAAGGAAACTACATCTTTGTTTCTTTCCTCGATTCGTCTGTGCCTGCAAAAACCTTAGCTTTTCATGTCATTATTATTATTATCGGTTTTGAACTGCAGAAGCAGATTACATTTCCAGAAATTTGCGGCGATGATGATATTGAAACGACCTTTTATTTTCTGAGACTTGTGTTTTGATGAAATCTCAAGCACTTTTGAGCCGCATATCTTAAATCTCTGAAAGGAAAATGTTTATCTGTGAAACCCAAATGTAGCTCTGATTGGGCATTTGGCAATTTTATTACCGAACAAAATTCTTCTTTATTTGGTTGATTGCGCTTGAAGATTCTGGATGTTTATACCGATGAATGGTAGTAAATTTCTGCTTGCCTGGAAACGGGATATGCAGACTCTGAATCTGATGCATCTTCTGCATTAAAATTTCCGCACTGCCTGTTGACCCAATGACTACCACACACATCTTCAGCAGGCGTGACTGAGAGGCAAATGTCTAATTCCTCTTCCTTTTTCCTCTTCACGGATACAAAGTTTTCGAAAACAATTTTAACTTGTCCAGATGAAATCTGAGATGTTTCTTGGAAGGGAGAAGACTTCTATGCTTTTCTTTTCTTTTCTTTATGTTTCTTTATGTATTTTTTTTTGTGATGGTGAATTTTTTTAAAGTATTAAATATCTAATTTTTTAAATATTAAATTATATAAAATACATAACGATATTTTATTAGTTATTTACATAAAAAAAATCTAAGAAAAACATTTCACTTCTGTCCTTCTTGGAAGTGACATGACATAGAAAGAATGTTTTGTTCCTCTCTGTATTACCGTGAAGGCATAAACGTAACACGTAGGTAGATTGGAACTGAAGAAAGAACTGACGACGGAGATTAAACCTGAGAGGGGGAAAATGTCAAATGAAAACTGAACTAACGGTGGTGAGTTAAAGACAACCTAAGACTCGAAGACAAAATAAGATCCCCTTAGCAGAAAAAACAGAAGAAGACAAAACTGAGATCAAAGATTCAAAGTGAGAAGCAAATTAACGGCGGTGAACCTGGGATTGTACTGTTTGATTTGTTCCTCTAATTCCTGATCAGTACTCAGCACGTGTTGCCAGCCGCCCGCTGTTCTTTTCTTCCCGCACGATACTCTCAATGAGAATCCAAAAATGGACATAACCAGACTCTAAAGATACGGACTGACACGTGTTCGGCTCACTGCAAAACTGAGCCCTCGCGGGCGGAAATGGAAACGCGCAACGTGAGTCTAATTGTTTTGCTAGTGTGCTTCTTCAAATTTTATTACGAAATATTCAAAACCTACCTCTCCAAGCAAAGAAAAAGCGCAAAAGGCCCACCCCATATAGCGACAATTACAACTAATATGCTGCGAATCTTCTCGTTCGATTTGCATGGTATAAAATGAATAGAAGCACCCAGCCAAGACTTCAATAGCACCCCCCAAAAAATAAGTTTCAGAAGACTTGCAAAGTTGCAATTTTCTAAGGCCAAAGAACAATGGCTACCACTAGATTGTTGCGTTCGTCTAACAAGCCTTTGGGTCGTGTTTTTGCTTCTTCCTCTTCGTGGCCTTCGCCAGTGAAAACTGTGAGGTGCATAAGCAAGGGTGGGCTGGATGGGGAGAAGAAAATTTGTGAGAATAGTGGGAGGAAACCAATGGTGGCTGTGAAGGCTTCTGGGGCAGCAGCAGAGAGTGAGGTCATATCTAAGCCACAGGTTAACTGGGGAAAAGAGTGGGCATTTTTGCTCGCGAAGGCTATTGATTCTATGCGTCAGGTGCTGATCAGGCCGGTTCTCAAACCTAGACCTTGGAAGTCACACGTTCAGATGCTCATTCAGAAGGTATAACATGTACCTGTGTTTATTTATATTCTTTGCAAATTGTGTTATTGATTTACTATCAGGCTTTTATATATGTATAGTTTGCAAACAAAACAACTTGATTAATTTATCAAATGCAATAATCATGCATGCAGGTTATAATTGACTGTCGATTCTTTACAATATTTGCTGTTGGGGGGTCTTTGCTTGGTTCAGTACTATGTTTCCTGGAGGTAAGTACAGTCATCAATGAAAGAAAGGAAATAAAACTAGACCTTAAGTTTTGTTTTTGTTTGTTTTTTGGTAGTAAACTGGTAAGTACCTATAGAAGTTAATTTAACAGTGAAAATGACATCATGAATGCAGGGATGCTTTCTCGTTCTGCAGTCATATTTAAAATATTTCCATAGCTTATCACAAAAGTCAGACCAGGAACAGATCATCCATCTATTGATAGAAGCCATAGGTATATACCCTTAATAATTACTATTAGTTTAATTCGTTCTATACATATATTGCAAATTTCATTAAAATTGAGTTGGGTAAGTTAATAATAATGCATTTTTTAAAAATTTTTTATTAATCTTTGCAGACATGTTCTTGGTTGGAACGGCCATGCTTATGTTTGGGATGGGGCTGTACATCATGTTTGTGGGATCAAAGACTGTGAAAGGAGGTGTTCCATCGCTTCCGAGATCGAACTTGTTTGGGCTCTTCCATTTGAAGGTATTCAACTTTCCTTTACACTGCTGGTATTTGTTATCATACCAAGATAACCAAACATCAATTTGAAGCATTTTTATTATAGTACATGATGAGTATGTATGTTCTTTCAGAGAATTCCAGCATGGGTTGAGATGAAATCAGTTTCACAAGCAAAGTCAAAAATTGGGCATGCTGTGATGATGATACTTCAAGTCGGAATTTTGGAGAAATTCAAGAGTATACCTCTGGTTTCTAGCTTGGACCTGGCCTGCTTTGCTGGGGCTGTATTTGTTTCCTCAGCTTCTATATTCGTTCTCTCCAGGCTTTCATTTGGTACCAGCATGGGAGATAGGTAGCTAAGCCCAGAAACTCAAATTAAATACCCCGACACATAATTTGTAGAAGAAAGAAGATCGAGAGAAGCATACAAACTAATTAAACCTTCTATCTTTTCAGTCAATAATTCTTTTGTAGCATCACTGATATACATCTAGTTGTATATAGACAAAAGCAGTTACATGAGCAAACAAAGAAAATCTTAAGGTAATAGTACGTATAAGAGAATAAGCTTCAATATATCGTTGATACGAGACAATTTGTGATTCATTGTAATTCAATTTTATAGATTTCATTCTTCTGCAATGTTATGGGTTCATTGAATTATTATACAAAATTTCAAAGGATTTAATCTTCACCCAAGAAAAAAAGATTTAATTATACTAAAATTTCAAAGGATTTAATCTTCACCAAAAAAGAAAAGATTTAATTAACTATTGCAGTATTGCTAGAACTCTGACAACTTATTTAAAAAAAGAAAAAAAGAAAAAGAGAAAAAAGACATGATACACCCCTACTCCTTGACATAATCAATCAATATTTTCTGGTGTACCTTCTTGCTGGGTTCCTTCGGCTGCAATTGCTTTGGAGTCAACTTCAGACAGGCCATTCTCCAATGCATTATTCAAATTCTCGAAATAGTTTTTGGTCACTCTGGTCCAGGCCATGAGTTCTATACGGAACTCAGTTCAACTTCTCTGCGAGCCCGTCAGTCAAGACGAATTTATAAAGACCTTTCTCTGCTAAAATGTTTATTAGCCTTTCTAGACAAGATTCAGCCAGACCTTGCAAAAACTCGAATAATTCAATCTTACCACGTTCCCGTTTGGGTAAAGAAAACTGATAAGCATATGTCCATCTCCAAATTTGCCTGCGTTCAGTTATTTCTTGCCCAGCCTCCTGTAAGAAATCCAACCTGTACTTGCTACTAGCTGCCGCTGCATGTCACTACTCAGTCTCACTAAGCATCTTGCTCTGCTCAATCCTCAGTCTCTCTAGACACTTAAGAGCCTTTTTCCTTGCAACTCCATGTGCTTCTCAACCATCACAGCAATGCAAAAACTTGGCTGCCGATTCCTTGGACTTCTCTTTTGCACAATCAAGTTCACTGTAGCGGTTACAAGCAAAATAATTCGTATGACCTCTCCAACTTTCAAGGCAAATCCAGCAAAATTTGTAATTGCAGGGAGGCCTGCAGGTCACGTGCATGCACCCCATGTTCTTTTCAATCGGCCGGTTGCACTTTGGACAAGGCTTGTTGCACTTTTTTATCCAAATTAAGGTTCTAGTCTCCGTCTCAGTCGTCTCAATCCACTTCCTAATAACGGCACATGCCACCGGGCAATGTGCTTCCTCCTTGCAATTCCAGAAAAAATTATGCGAACAAAGGCAAGAAACATCAAAGTTAATAGCACCACCAATATCTAATTCAATAGCATAATGACCATCATTAGAAGGACACCACACAATATTTTTACTGCTTTTCCACAAAAGACTTAACCAGGTAACTCAAAAACTTGTCCTTTTGATCTTGAGTTGCAATCTTATCAAACATGTCCTGAGAAAGAGCAGTCGGGCAAGATGGTTCTGGACACCTTAATATCAAAGTACCAGCACCTTCGCTAACATATATGCTTATCTAATTAGCCCAACAATCTCTGCAAAAATGATGTCCACACTTATCCCACAAAAGATCATCAAGATCAGAATGATAGATTCAAAACAAATCCCACATGTTATATCCCCAGTTATATAATCAGGAGACAGCATTCCCTGTTTCTCTAACAAGCCAAGCTTTTCCCGGACTTTGTCAGAAACCAGGCATCGTTGACTTCAGTAACACTCCACCTAAAGTAACGGAGTAAGATGCTTGCTACGTCTTTAGATATAGAAAGAACTTCTGAAACATCTGCAATAGAATCTCCCGTAAGTCTGAGAATATCTGCCTCGTTCAAGACCCTGTATCTTCTCCCATTGGCAGTGGAGCCTTCGTGGGCAGCATGTTGGTCATTATCACCGTCTCTGTAGATGTCAAAAGCAGCTTGATCATCCTCTTGGGACCTCTTCCTCATCATAATCAGCCTCTTGATCATCCTCGTCGCCATAAATTTCAACAGCAGCTGCCGGTGCTGCTGCTTCATCCTCATCATCGCAGAAGCAGAAATCAGCAATTTCCCTTAGTGCAGTGTTGATATCGTCCATGGAATCCGTGGCAAAAGCTAGTGCAAACTTAGAGGGGATCGAAACTAAAGGGCGGTGAGCTTGGATAATGGAGGCAGAGCTCGTTAAATAGTGATGCGATCCCAACTTCTATCTAGAGTCTCAGATTATTAGAAGTCCTAAACCCCAAAACCCAATGATTGGTTAATAAATATCCTTGGGCCTTGGCCTAATGATGTGGGGATAATAATGGGACTAGATGGGCCTAGGGATTAGGCTAAAACTCAAATTATAAGGTTTTGAGACTGAATTGAGAATAGTCTTGTGTATGGGTTGGCTTGATCTATGTAACTCACGAGGGTGGGTGTTTTTCCTTTTTTTTTTTTTCAAACATATAACGGGAGACTCGCACAAATGTGCAAGAATATCTTGAACTTGTGTGAAAGTACATCAAATCCATGGAAGATCAAAGCATGTATACAAGCTAGAAATACAAAATCTCTGTTTCCGTTCATTGGTCGCTTATGCAATACTAATGACCACTCCGTCGTATGCTTTGCACAATGATTTTTAAATAGAACGAGATTTACAATGTTCCAAAAGCTATGTTTGATAATGTCAAAAGTTGAAATCTGAAAAAAAAGAACTGAATAGTTTTATTGTCTACTGTAGAACATAAAATACTGCTGCTCGTCGCTATGGATGAAACCCTAAAGAAAGTTTGAAACTAGGAACTTTCAGAAAACAAATTGAATTAATTATCCCATCAGAGACATATTCTAAGGTTGCCGGGCTGCGGTACACATTTCGCATGTCGCTGAAGTCCTCGAATTGGTGAAGGTGCATTGCTCACAAGTCCAAGAACCTCGTCCTCGTTCACACACTGTACAAGACGTGGCAGAACTAGCATTTTCAAAGGTACAGTAAGCACAAAACCAAGGCCTTTCGGCAGCGCCAAAATGATCATTCATATGGAAGCTTTGAGAGGTAGCAGCAACAGCAACAGCAACAGGCGCAACACTGTTTTCCCTCATCGAATCCCGTTTGGGTTTCTTTGATACCCTTGAACGATTAAGTGAGTTTACATCAGATAGTCCACTCTCTAAAGCTGTAACCAAGTTCTCAAAGAAATTTCTAGTAATCCGCGTGAGTCCGCAAAGCCTTTTGCGGAACTCGACGAATTCCTTTACCGGATGCTGATCTTTCAGGAATGGTGACACCTCCTTCTCTGCGCAATCATGAAGCCTTTCCAAGGCAGATTCAGCCTGACCTTGCAAGTACTCAAACAGGTTCCTTTTAGCTGGGTCTTCATCTGACAGGTAGTACCCAAACGCATATGTCCAGGTAAGCACCTTTCTACATTCAACTATCTGTTGCCAAGCCTCTGTCAAAAAACTGAGCTGAGCCTCTGGTTGGGCTTGCACGCAACCAAGAATCTCAATCTGCTGGTCTTGCACCATTTTCAAGTCGGCAGCCGCCCTTTTCATTGAGTTTTGATTGCTCGCCCAACGCTCGTAGTAATGAGTGTATCTCATTATATATTTCTTTGCCTTTTCTCTCGAGGACTCGGCCCCAGACTGCTGCACATAACTATTACAAGTCATGTATCCATGACTGCCCCAAGGTTGAAGGCATATCCAGCAAAAATGATGATGGCAAGGTGCTCTACATGCCATGTGGTGACATCCTTTGTTTTTCTCAATTGGTCTACTGCATTTGGGACAAGGCTTGGTAAAAGCTAATATGTAATTCACATTCTCAGCTTCTGAACTTTTCTTTAACATCCATTTCCTCACAGTTTCGCAGTCTACAGGGCGATGAGCTTCTTGGCTACATTTCCAGCAAAAGGTGTAAGAGCAAGGACAAGAAACATCGAAGTTTTCACTCCCAGCAACAAAGTTGATAGCGTTTTCACAGCCTGGACCAGGGCAGTACTTGATCATCTTGTTTTCTTCGATATAAGACATAACAATGTAACCGGAATACTTCTTTTTCTCTTGCTCAGATGCAAATATCCCTACCATAGCTTCACCCACAGCCGCAAGACAAGATGGCTCGGGACACTTGAGCAATAAACTTCCGGGTCCATCTGCAATGGCTGTTTTGATGTAGGAACTCCAACATTCATTGCAATAAGGGTGGCCACAACTTGTGGACTTAATCCTATCAAAAGGGTAGGATTCAAAGCAGATTCCACAAAGAATCTTGCCAAGATCAGCAGATAATTTGATCAATGGTTTCACAAGCAAGCCTGCCTTTTCACGGGCTTTGTTTTCATCAACAAACCATGCATCATGCACTTTACTAACACTCCAATTATAGTGAAGGAGTAAGATACTTGCCTCTACTTTTGATATGGAAAGAACAGCAGAGAGTTCCGCGATATCATGTTGTATACGCTGACGGATATCTGCCTCCGTCAGAACAACATAATTGTCGTGCAACCTTGGAAGATTATCGGATTCGACTTCTTCGAGAACAATCTCATCATCGCTGTCATTGTCTTGGAGTAATGAATCATCCTTGGAGACGCCGTCTTTATAGAAGCAGTCATCGTCACCATACTCGTTGGGAAGGTGCTTGTCGTCGTTAAAAGCCGCCATGACAGAAGAAGCGAACCCTAGACAGAAATATTGAAGTTGATTAATTGATTGATGAAAGAAAAATAAAATGAATCCTAGTATCCTAGGAATACGAGGGCTAAATCAAATCCTACAGATATATATACAAACGGAAAATCTAAGATTTGGCTTAAACCCAAAAAAAGCATAGCTAGGGTTTTTTTACTTGATGATAAGACGATAAACCCAAGTAGCCTGATTACCTACTCTTCTCTCTCTCTCTCTCTTTGGGAGGGGGTGGGGGGGTTAAATAAGGATTGGATCTCTAGCCATTTTTTTAGTATACATAAAAATGAAAATAATCCTCCGAAAAATATATATTATTATGCCTAGTGGACACGTAAAAACAGTTTTTATATTTTTTGGAAAAAAAAACTGTTTATATATTTTAATATTTGCCCATGTGGCATAATTTTACATTTAATAAATATGAATCGTATGTACCTTAAATAATTTTCATCACAATTCACAACCTATATATATAGCATTGCATTGCTATAGTAAAAGCCTATTTTGGCAAAATTTCCTGGCAAAACCCACAAAAAAAAAAAAGTGCATCGTTTTGACCAGATCACACCTACTTACTGGATTGGGTTCCATCAGTTCGTTAATAAACCAAGTAACACAAGGACACTTCGTTCCAAGGTTATACTGTTTACAGTCTAAGTCAACATGATAGTTGCACGTGATGGATCTTCGAGTGTTCCATCGGATTAAGTTTATCTTCAACCCTGTCCGAGAAATATTACAAAAGTAACATATGGTCAAGATCATAATTCTAGCCAGTGGTATGTTTGGACTGAAACATGCAGGGACAGAAGTGCAAGAATGAATGATAGAAGCGGTTAAAACTGACAGTCTGACATAGGAAAAATTAACAGGATGAACAACACAATTTACATTAAACCATGATACAACATTAACTATCCCGGAATGAATGAATATAATGGATATTTTCCGAATAAAATTGAAACGTGAGGGGAAAATTGTCTATTACAATAACAACAAAAATAATTACAGCAAGCTAATATAGCTCTCTACTACAAATGGAATCACAAGAGGATTATACAGGGGGGAAATCTCTCCCCCTTTTACATTGAGGCAAGAAGATCTCTCATCTCAGTCACCGACGGGATGGTTTCGGTGGGGTAAATTTTAGCAACAAGTTGGGCAAAGCTATCATACTTGTCCAGAAATTCCTTCTGTCAAATTTGCAAGAGATAAATTTAGTAAACAAACCAGCAATATATCACCAAATCAGCACAGAACAAATTGACGCAACCTTAAAATCCCTCCTTCCTTCACCCCCCATGACCCATCCGTATTTTTCTAATTCTCTTTCCTAATTCACAATGCACTTCATTAAACCACTTCGGAAATGCTTTGGCAAAAGTTCTATAAAGCCTTGAGCAGTTTTAGATATAGAACTTAGCTTACCTTGCACTTGTCCCACAAAGAGGGTAACAGTTCCTCAGATGTTAAGTTCTTCTGCAACTTCTTATACATTGCACCTATAGACTTGTCAACCTGTAAGAGAAAGTCAAGATATAGATTGCACCATTTGAAACTAGGGACATGACATTCTAAAAATTGTTGATGAACTCACCCCAGATAAACTGGATTTCAACATCTTCCGGAGATCCATTTTAGACAATCCAAGCTGAAAAGGTATCTGAAATTTGGGCAGGAAACAGGCAACCAGATCATTGCATGTTAACAATCCACAAAAGACTGAACATGACTATTGGCACTAATGTGTAAAGATGGGATGCTTTATAATGTAAAATTTGTGAAAAATGGGAAAGATATTCTAAGGAAGCTGCATGAATTATAAAATGGAAAAATAGAGTCATTAACACACTAACCTCTTCAGGTGAAATTGTAAACATTAAATCCTCAATCTTTCGAGCGAACTGGAAAAGTCGTTCAAATTGCTGCAAAAGTGAAACAAATTAAAGAGTGAGTCGTAACATAAAAAAGTTTTTCAATATATTTATAACTATTTAATAGCACCTATGCACAAGTAAATAATGAGTAAAGCCAAAAGAGAAGCCACAAGGTAGATTACTTACATAGTATATTATCATGCTGATATGACGTGTACATGCTTGTTCATAAGCTTCGCTTGCTTGGTGATAAAATTTGGCTAAAGTGGGCACAACATTGGCCAGGTCATACAAGCTGTAAAGCGTGGATGAAGAGAAAAATAATTGCCTTCAGGAATCAAGAGAAATACCATATCTAAGCCACAAAGCAAATAGGAAGAAAAAGATCCAGACCTATTCTGAAATGCTGCATAGTTTTCTAAAAGAAATATATCAGCATATTTGGGATCTGTTTGTGCAATTTTTTCAAGAGTCACAAACATAATGCTAACCTGCCAATATTAGCAAAATTCTCCGTAAAAATGAGAATACATATTTATAACAATATTCGTAAGATAAGCAAAAGAGCAGAATTGCAGAAAAGAGCATAATTTGATAGCATGGCCTGAAAGAATTAATCATATTAAGTAAAGCGAATGAAAAAAAAATGCAGTCAAACAGAACATAAATTCGTAAAAGGGAAGCTGCATCATCCAAGTAGTACTATTTAAGTATAGGTGTATGGCAAGAGCAATAACATTAATTCCTAAGACTTCTATACAGGTAAGGTTGTTATCAATCAGCAAGAGTAGCTCAAGAGAATGCATCATTGATGAGTATTTTTGTGGTCAATCAGGCAGCATCAAATGAAGAGTATTAACAATTATGAAAAAGTGGTACCTACTAAAACATGTTAAATACACATGTTGAACTTAAAACTTATGAACCTTCAACCACATGCCATGTTACGTAAATTGTTAATACAAGTTATGAGTTCTGACTAATTCACAACCAAATTTTCAGCTGCAAAAGTGAAGCTACATGCATATATAATGAATATGATAGTCTTAACACTCTATTTCATACAACAGTTTTCTGATTAATGGAAAAACTAGAGCTTTAAGTCTTATCCCGATGCATAGGTTCCTACACGATCCATCACCAGCCCACTTAACCACATTATTCAAGTAATAAAAAAATAACAAGGAGATCAGGCAGAAAAGTAAGGCTTACAAATTTCGTGTATGCCTGATCAACCAAGTCTCTAGATTGTCCTTGGATGTACTGTTCCATGCGGGTGGCTAGAGTTGCAAAGCTGAGGATAAGACCACAGGAACTGTTTAACCAACTGACAATTTGATGTACAAGCAAATAATAAAGCATCAAATAAGAATATTAATCCTAGCTATTTTGGAAATAAAATGCTGATAAACTACTTCTAGTTTTTCCTATTGGGATTAGCTTGGCCTCAAATTTACAATCTCTGAAATTCTCAGGAAGTCTAAGATTCACTTACCGTGGGATATATGATAAGACCCCCATCTGTCGCACATTACGCTCATTTCTTTCAATCTGATGACAAGCCTCATCGACAAACTGCAAGTCAAAATAGCACCCTTAAACTGGTTAAGAGGATAGTAAAGGGGAACGGATGCAAAATTCTTGATTTCTATGTAAATTTACCCGGCTGAACTGCATAGAAATTCTTGACTCCAGGTCACCAAGCAGGAGACGCACAAATCCTGCTGCATCAGCTTTCTGGCCAGATAGGTAGCGCTCTGTTATCCCATGCATGGATATGCAACGTAAAGGGTCAATCTTGTATGCCCAATCCACAACAGCATAAAAGTCTTCCTGTAATCCAGAAAAATACAAACTGAGATTGCAAACCAGAGAGAATTACAAGGCAACATCATCAAGACATGCTAATTTAAGCCAAGGGAGAACAAGTACAATAGATAAGGAATGAGAATAAGAATATGCAAGCAACTTAAGAAAGATTAGTATTAGCAAAAATTACCAACAGTTGGGAAGGCGTTTATTATTTACAATATATTCCAGTTCTAGAAACTCATACAAAAACAAAAGCAACAAAACGTGTAACAAAAAATACGTGCAAAAGAACCTATTATGCTTACATACTTGAATACCGTCAAGCAAATCTTGAAGTGATTCATTTAATGCTTGCAGATCTGCAGAAGTTTTACCTAGAAATCAAATAGTTTCCACCTCTGTCAGAGCTTGAATCAGAGGAAAGGGTGATTCTTACCACATTAAGGCACAAGAGATATGATTTACCAGCTTTGCTGTCATTGTCATCGATGTCCATAATGCCCAGATCATCATCATTGGTATCATCACCATAGGATCCGCTCTTATTACCATTAGCAACACCTCCTGGGGGAACAAGTGCAGGAACTTCGAAGCACATGAAGTGTGCAAAGAATGAACTCTGCAGTTTGAGTGTTGAAGGAATTAAATTGCAGTAAATGAAGAGTTAAGAAAATATGTATTGAGGAAGGAGTATAACCTCATCTACAAGTAGTGGAACAAAAATTGTGAGCATTTTGGCATAAGCATCAGAAACTGCAGAAGTGTCTGCACTATTCCCACTTTGACTGCCACCTGTGGAAGCTTCCAGCCAGACAGTTGGATTTCTTGATGCTTTTGTACTGGCACGAAGCTCATTTGCGAATTCACGAGCCTAAAAGGCATTTTGATTATGTATCAAGAATTTAACCAGCATAAAGTTCAAATGATAAAAGCATTTCTTTTCCAGATAATTGAAAATTTTGTTTTGCATTCCCTAACCTCTCGGCGCAGAAGTAAGTTGAGGGAGCTACAATAAGCTTTCCTCAAAGGACCCAAGCAACTTTTATCAAGACTCTGACAATGAGCAGGAACATGACTATTAGAAAAATATAAATGCAATAGCGTTTTACAGATTTTTGAGTTGATATGTAATTTGACCTTTAAATGTTGAAGAAGGCGGGCATATGTCCTGCATTTATACCGCAAATCAGCATGATCAGGCCTCTTCAACTGTCCCCGCTGTTTACATCAAAGAGGTGAAAAAAAAAAAAATAAGGAATCCTTGTTCCATGGCCAATACTTATCATCATCAATGAAAACCTCAGGAAAGAAATACCTGAGAGAAGTAGCTTTTGTCACTAATCATAAAATCCACCAAACTGGCAAAGTAGTTTCTCAAGAACTCAGAAGCTCTCCGAACAAATGTAGTTTTTAATTTTTCAAGTTCTGCCCTCTTCTCTTTAACCTAAAATAATTGCACAACAAACAGAAAATATTTTTATTCTTGAAAGACTACATAAATCGAGATCCAATAGCTCTACTAGTCCATTGCAAACTTAATGAAAGTAAAAATTCCAGAAAGGTCCAAGTCTAAGAGCATCTAAATAATCAGCATGTTTCAAGCTAGTCACATGCCACATAATCTACTTAGATAATATCCCTAGCCATAAAATTTTAGAAACCAAGGAAATGAGAGAGGGGAACCCATACAGCTCGCATATTTGCGTAAGAAGGATCCAAGTTAGGTACTTCCAGGCCACGTAAAGCACCGGTTAACCACTCACATGCTTCAACATTTTGAAGCATTCGAGCCTCATCAAATGGGCCTCCTGTCAGACATGCTGCATACTACAACCAATAAAACTGGTAAGGTGGAAGGCGGGCTGCATAACTCGGCTAAAGTCACATATATAGCGATGGATAACATACCTCAGAAGGGACACGCAATCGTTCCAGAAGCTTTTCAAGTTCTGCAATGAGTGCTTTATTATTTACAGATTGCATTTCTAACTTGTTGTTGCGAGTTTCTATCTGTACATTGTGAAAAATAATTAGATGCCACCATAAGAAGAGGTCAGAAGCTAAACTAAAAAATACATAATTTATATCTTCAAATCATTTAGATTGAGGACAAAATTAGCACCATCTTGAAGCATATAAATTTGGAAATCGGAACTATCCATCTTTAGATAAGTGCTGGTTGAAGGGATGTGTAAAACGAAAAAGGTCAAAAGCCTCTTTCTTCAAGTAAAAGGTTAAGTCAGTAATCTTATAAGGCATTGAAGTGATTGCAGCAAGAAGAACAGACTATCTAAGGAAGAAAACAGATAATCCTACATATGAACAGACTCTCTATAAAAGGTCCCTACCGACTCAATATCTTCTCTCATATGTCGTAATTTAACATTGAAGATGCCTAACCATTCATCCATGTCATCAACACAATTTGTTGCTGCCTCAAGTCCCTTTAATACCTGAAAGACCAAGAATAGAACAATTAGCTTAGTGACTAAGAAGCATATCACATAATGGTCAACAACACCAGTAGCACCATGAATAGTAAACCATTTTCATACAACAAAACCAAATAATGTCCTAAAGATATAAAGCGATCATAAAACCTAGAGGAAAGAGGGAAAATAAACAGAAGTTCCTCAAGCACAACGATACCCTTATTGGAACTATTTAGAGGTAGGCAAACACAAGGACTGGAGCAGAACCGTAATGCACAGGATTAGTTCCAACAAAGAGCCAGTTGAGATTTGAGAGAGAGAGAGAGAGAGAGAGAGAGGAAAAAATATCAAAAAACAAAAAATGAAGAAAATACCTCATCTACTAAAGGTTCACTTTCCAAAATGGCATGTACATTTGCTGCTTCCAGAGCAAGAAGCTCTCGTTTCAACCGTTCAGAAAACGCCTCAGCTTCACCAATGCCCATGACATAGCTGAATACCAAGTTATAATCAAAAGCATTAGGACAGGATTAAGCTGCTTCATCATTAAAGGACCCAAGGAGTAATGCACAAAAAAAGTTATTGTCCTGGCAGTATCTCTCTCAAATACATTTTCCTCTGTTTTCCAAAAAGAAATAAAGTGAGGGATATTTCAGCCAGGAGAAGAACACTTTTTCTCCCTATAGGAATAAACTGTGGCTTCAGCTCTTGGTTTCAGAAATTTGGCAGATGATAAATAAGATTTTATTTTTTAAAGAAAAATTGCAAATGCAATTATATAAATAACGACGCTCTTATCTAATTTATTTCTGGATCTAGCAAAAATACGTAAACACTAGCATATAAATTTCAAATCATTGGACAGCAAGCATGTTTCATGCCTTATATCTCCTCTATTAATTTGCATTAGATTTCAGACTCTAGAAGGAATCTCTGCACTTGATAAAGGGTGAAGCACGTCTAACTTTCACCGCGGAAAGTTGGGAAAAAATAAAGAAACAACATACGTGCCCAAAAGAGCCTCCATGTCCTCTTCCTCAGCTTGAGAGACAAGCTCCTTTTCCACAGTCACTTTCAAGTCACTTTCTGTTACTGTAGTTTCAACTGGCCCATCTTGCTGACTCCTTTGAGTAGTAACTGAGGGTGTATTTTCCTAGATACATCATAGAAGTTAAAGACAATAAAGAAAAGATAAATTCCAAAAATTATGGAAATAAGACTGTTTGAAATTCTAAGCACAAGCAGGACTCAAGCACTATGAAGATATACTCCTCAAAATGACCACCAATCTGCAACAACCAATAAGTTAAAACATCCTTAAACTTTGCCATTAGGCACTAGCAACTAAAAGCTTCTTTTAAGCTCTGTAAACACTTCTGCAGAACAATCTTGATTGAATGGAAGTTTCAGACTAATCTTCAGCAGCAGAGAACAAGTAATTACAGCTTACTGTAAATTTGAAGTAAGCTATAATTTCAAGAAACAATGATATAATATCATCTCATAGTCAAGAAATCAGAAAGAATAAAGTCATCCACTCACCTTAGCCCAAAGAGCCATCTCCACAACATCTATACCAACAACTTTGGGAATACGACCAAGTACATCTTTGCAGATGTTCAAGATACATAGTAAAAGGCGGTTCCTACAAAACATTTAAGAAAAGATATGGTAAAATCAATAACTCTAAGCAATGACAGCCAATTGCAAAAAGAACAATTAAGAAAGGAAAATAAGGGTTACTTTTGTTGGAGTACCAAAAAGAAAGGACAATAAAAGGGGGAAAAAGAAATATCCCAATAGAAAAAAAACAAGTGATATCTTCAGTCTGGAGCTATTTCTATTCACCTGTCATCAATGTTGCGCATGGTCCACTGAGGTGGAGCAACACTCTGACTTCTGAGGTTATCAAATCCCTATAAGAAGTTCATTAGAAGCTGAAGAAAAAATTCTCATGCAGGGAGAGCAAGGTAAAAGAAGCTTAGAACATTAAATAGAGAAATAGCTTCTTCTTCTGCTCAATTGCTTCTTAAATCACATAGAGCTAAGAAGCTTTTAAGGTCAAAGAGCATACATCTTTCAAATAGAATATTCTTATTAAAATAACCAAAAGAAAAGGCTTACCAAAGTAAAAGTACATCCACTAGGGTCATTAGTTATAACCTCCACCTTTGAGAGATGCTTCAGCTTGTATAGTTTAGCAGGCTGAACAATTTCAAAAGTTCATATGTCAATATATGGGTCTTAAATTAATATAAGTAGAATATCTACTAGTTAAGAACCTCACCTGTAATCAATTTGTTTCCTCCCCTTTTATTGGAAATTAATGAATTTTGCTTCACTTTTTTTACGAGTAATATTTTGATCTTAGTAATGCTAAACGTGATTGGTCTAAGTAATTCAGTGTTTCACATGAAGAGGTAAAACAAATTGGTTAGCTTTATTTTCTCCTTTGTTTATTCATGATTTTATCTATAGCAAACATCACTAGAAAAGGAAAGTATATGATCCATATGAACAATAACCAACACTAGCTCCTAGTTTATCCCAGCCATGTTCTAGCTCTTGATTCTACACTAACACAATCAGACGCTGACAATATATTCTGATAACATGTAAACCTGATGTGCAATGAAGAAATAATAAACTGGATCAGCAAAGTGAAGTCAAAGAGGCAAGCAAATGTACCACCCAAGTCACTCAAAATAGATAAGACATAAAAGCTGGCCCAGCCCTACCTCAACACCTCTTACATGTATGCTATATGCAACCTCACCATGGCCAGCCCAATTGTTTCAACTTCAGCTTTAGTAAGCTGCCATGTAGTTACACTATAGCAAGGCTTACTCGACAAAGAATGATAAAAACATTGCATATTCTTTCTGCACTTAACTTGTTTGTCCTAACACACATTTTCTGAAAGACTGTTAAGAGACAATTACCTCAAGAACTCCACCAGTAGAATACTTCAAGACTCGCAGAAAAGCTTTAGTACGCTGACCTTTTGATTTCACTGCACAAAACCCCATAGGTCTTTTAAAACCTTCTATTAAAGGAAAAGTATCCATTTGAAAGACTATATAATCTTCATATTCTAATTCAGTCCAAAACCACTTTAAAGCAAACAGCTAAGTTGAAAGGCATCATAATTACTTGTATCCAGCTTCGACATGAAAAGAAGCTTCACGAATCCAGCATTATTCCAAAAAAGGTGGACAAATAGAGGACAATACGCCACTTCAAATCGAATCATAATGTTTTAATTTAATTCAAATAAACATTTACTAAGCTTAGCTTACATTTCTTGAATTTGAACTGGCCTACTAATTCCGCACAAATTTACTATCCTAACGGACAGTTCAATAGTCGAACATCGCACTAATTACAATCCTAGCATAATAAACGGAATTTCAATTGAAAATAAGAAAGCAAAGATTCACTACATCCTAAATTGAAGCAGAGAAAACATTACGAGATTATGACTATGAATTCCGATAAGAAACAAAGAAAGCAAAAGCAAAGAAGAAAAGGCATACTGGAGAGAGCGAGAACTCTAGGTTTAGCCATGTGACGGCCCAGTTTGCCAGATTTGCCCCAGATCCCGTGGCTTTTAGCGACGCGAATCGACATGACGATCTTCTGCTTGGTGCCTTCGATTGCGGCCTCGCAAGCTCGCCTTAGCTCCTCATCGTCCGCGCTGGATTTCGCCATTTCGACTTTTCGACTTTTCTCCTTCCTTGTTCAACCGATGTGAGCTTCTCAGGTCCCCAATCTTAGAGAGAGAGAGAGAGAGAGAGAGAGAGAGAGAGAGAGAGAGAGAAGCAAGCTAATACGGTACTAAAATGATAGAAATGGGAAAATGCTTGATTAACAGTTAACAGACACGGACCAACAAAAAAATGAAAGTCGAAAAAGAAAAGTAAAATAAATATTACTACCACTAGTACTAGAATAGGAATAGGATAGGATTAGCCGGCTTTTAAATTTTAATTTTAATTTTATGGAAAGTAAATTATAAATAGGCGTTTCGGTCCGATTTGCCCATGGCCCGACCAAACCGGGTTTGAAATTTCTTACCACACGCCTTTTTTTTTTTCTCCTTTTTTTCAAGTCATGAACAAGTAGCTTTATTTATACATACGAGAAATTAATTTTGTATAATAGTATACCATTACAACGAGAAAACAGTATGTATCCATAAAAATGGAGAAAGAAACGAGAGGAAATAAATATTAGTAAATCAGAAGAAGAAGAAGAAGAAGATGATGATGATGACATGGTCCAACTCAAGGTGGGTCGTCAGCAATCCAAACCTGTGCTCGGAAGAAGCAGCTACCATTACTGCGTACATAATGGCTCAACCACGACAGCAATTAATAGCTACTAATACTCTTCATTAAATTCGAGATGTCACTAGACCGTATACATATGCAGGGGAAGTTCGGCTTTGGATTACGCATTGTTGATTGCAAATCCAATTTCATCTTCTGCGATTGTTTTGGGCTAATACATATACATATGGGGTATCAAAAAGATGCTCCAAGTTTGAAGTATATATAAGTTATCAATATCCTGTTCTGGTTGGGCTCCCAGAATCCAGGGCATCTTCCTTTTTGCTGAGTTTTGATTCACAGAGAGAGAGAGAGAGAGAGAGATTCCAAGACTTTGGGCAATTTTCTGCCTCCAAATAATTTGGAGCTATTTCTATTAAAGATCAGTATGAGATATTGGTCGTACAGTTTTATATTCAGCCTCTGTCGAAAAGCTTCTAATAATACAAGAAGACTTTGTGTTAAACTTTGCCATATAATAAGTTGATAACCGGAAAAAATGAAAAATTTGAAAGAAGGATATCTCAGGCAGATGATTCTGGCTTTGCCTCATCCTGGAATCGTCTGAGATCTGTTAGGAAATCTAAGTTGAAGCTTTACATGATAAGTGGCATTGGGTTCCGATGACTGGGAATCAGTCTGCGCAAAAACTGCAAACCCACGTGCGAATGCAAAAGACCCTGTCCCTCCAACTACTGTTAGTTCCTCTCTGTCCTTGTGTTCAACATGATTGGCCTGGACACTCAGGCTCCCGGAAAACTCAGGTGTCTCGAAAGTGAGATAAATGATATTGAATGCTGAATTAGCGAAATGTTCGATCGGAATAATAAAGCCTTGGGCTTTTCCAACTACTCGGGACGTGTTCTCAGGTCCCTCTGTGAGAGCGCGGTGAAAGATAAACGCTCCGGCATCAGATTGGGCAACAGGTTGGATGCTGGACCGTGAAATATGTGGCTGTTGGATGTACAAGGACAGGGCCAACCAAGGTGTGGAAGGGTTCTTTGCCTGGTTTCTGTGAGCTACAGGTGACAGCAAGGCTAACAGAGTGACTGCCAAAATGGCTAAGATAACTGCAAAGCAAAAAATGATTCTGGGAAGCATTTCCTAAAATCGGTCGATCCTCAAATCTATTGCCTGAGTGAACATGCATTTTTTGAGATCAATTTAATACATTGGATGTTGAAACAAACCTGTTCCTCAGTGCTGAATGCTTCTGGCCACCTACTCCACTTCTTCAGCTTTAAACCTAAACCGTTAGAAACCATGGGAGTACCTGGAATTGAGTTGGTACTTGGTAGTGGACCTTGAGTAGGTAAAATAACTTGAGACTGCTTATATGATCATTTAAAGGGGAAAAATATACCAACTACAAATGATCGAGAAACTACAATACAATCAATGCCAGAGTAAATGAAGGTAAGGACAAATGTAAGATTCAATTCATCCACCTTACAATCTAATATCTAGTACACAGATAATACAAAATTACCATACCTACTTACCCTAACCAAAAGAATAGCAAATTTTTCGTAGTAGAAAGAATTGAAGAGGCAAAAAAGGGGAAGGAGAAGAGATGACAAGGCAATCTAAAGGCCAGTGCCACCCATAAATCATGTAAGAAGAGATATTGAAATGACTCAGAAATTAAAAGACAACCTATATGCCCCCACCGTCTCTGTGGTAATAATTAAAAAGTTTTAAGTAGTACCATAGCAATACATCAATTTGTCAAAGGCTTAGCCTTGCGCACGTGGCCCATGCTATTAACAAGATCTTTACGCGTGCAAACTGGGAACATATTGATGTTCTTTAGCACTTTCAACCGCCAGAAAACATATGGAAAGCTCAATTGATCCCTTGAAGTGAATCGAACAACCTCATTAAACCAGAGGCACATGAACATATTCGTCAAAGGCGTATGCTTCCTCACAATAACAGAGGCTTCATTTAGAGCTGCAGAAAAAAGCAAAAAGACAAATCAAAACTTTGCACCAAATAAGTTTAAATGTAAATGTAGTTATTTGGAAAGGGTAACAGTTTAAATGTAACTGTATCCCCCTTCTTTAGTGTTTTGTTAATTTTCTTCTGTATGCAAGAAACAGGTCAAAATGGTCCATGGCTTCCATTCAATAACCTGCCTCTCTTACTGTCAAGGTTTAATTATACATTTATATGGCCATGGTTGGTCTTAAAATGCCACCAACGTCAATGAGGGAGCAGAACCAAGGCAAGAATGCAAGACCCATTTTATCAAATCTGGGTCTGGAATGTGGTTAAATAGGTACTGGTGATAAAAGCTTTCAAACATATAAATGGCTTATATGCCCCCTTCTGGGTCCTGCATTACAAATATACCTTTCTTTCCATTAAATCTCTTGTCCTCAGGGAGACCATCATGATGATACTGAGTCATTTGCACCTCAACTTCTTCTGGTGTGGCTTTGTGTTTCTTGACAACAGCCTTTGCCTCATCATAGACACTACTCCGAGCTCCATGCTCGGAAATTGCAAGCACAGAATTCCTACGCCAAAGAAGAGCTTCTATTACACCTAAAGGATCCCTCCTGAATTGGGATTTTGAGTCCACCCAAATAGAATACTTTGCATGAGGAAAGAGCCGATGCGGCAACATCTGCTAGCCACAAACTCATTAGAATAATTGACATGAAATAATCAGCATACATATTGACAGAAAGATCCATAAGCAGCAAAGCAGATAAATGAATGACCAATCATCCACATATATATTACATAATGATTAGTAATCATATTTGTTCTAATGCCATTTGCACAATCTGAGGTCAAAAATCAAGTTTAAAGAACCGACCATACGGATATGACTATAATGATCTAAATCAGAAAAAAATGACAGTAAATAAACAATGCAAATACAAGAAGAGACACTAAAACAGGAGCTCAACAAGTCCTCAATGAAGACAGTAGAATAAGCTGAAGTAGCAACCATAAGCAGCCAGAAAGACAGAATGTTTATAAACATCTAGTATTTTGCTGTTTCATCTATTCCCATCATACCTTAGGAATTTTCCCATTCAACCTTTGGTCTACAAAAGGAAGGTTCTGTACAATCACAATTCGCCATTTTCCAACAAATCCATCCTCATCAACTTTATTACCCTGTGATTCCTGTGCCGCAAGAGTAATTTCATCCCAGAATGCAACATAGCAAACCTGCATCAACAAAGTGCAGAATTCAAAAACAAAGCTCAAAATGTTGAACATCTAGGCTGAAAAGCAAGTCTTTTGCATCATAGACACTCACATTCACATTTTTAAGAGATGCCTCAAGCATTCCTATAGGCTGATAAAGATCATCTCCACCTCCAAATGCACAAGTAGAAATCACTACTTTGCAAGTTTGCATGTAACTTTTGTCCTTATCAGATATTTTAAACCCACCATTTTCACTAAAAAAACCACAATGTAAAACAGCAGTTTCATTCACCTGGACAAACAATTTTCATACAGATATAAGCATAATCCACAATATCAAAACGCAAATATTTTGCAAGTATAACATCACATAGTCATCGTTCTGTTCAGTAACACTAAAAACCTTAAAGCTTTTCTCTCTCTCGTCAAAGGTTTGGTTTCCAGTGAATAGATTAAATCGCGTGCCATTGATACGCTGCCAAGAGAGGGTAGAATTCCCTCCACCATAAGGCATTCCATTCTCTGACATATACACCACTTCTTTAACAGGACCACTACTATATTCTTCATCATCCTCAGGAATATCCAGACGCTCAAGTTCCTCAGCTGGTAGGAGCTTCAAGCAACCTGATTAGATTCCACAAACATTGCGTCATTTATGCAATATTTTCTAAAGAAAGAAAGAAAGAAAAAAAACTACTTGTGAGAATAACTTTGGTCCCAAAATCTTAAAATATATCCTTTAAAAAAAATTTTTGTTTGATATTCTACTTACGTTCTCTAACACCACCGACAACATGAGTGGTCGGATCGAGCCGGTTCAAATTGCTCTCTGATTTCTTTTCTAGACTCGGTTCCTTAACTTTACGAATTTCTGAGTTGCCCAGGAAATCGAGTTTCTTCACTTCATTAACTTCCGAGTTGACGACCAAACCGGGTTTTCTACCAATCCTGGTGGCCTCAAAAATGAGAAGGAAAGCGGCGGGAAGGAATATGAGGAGCGTCCAGTATCTGACGAACCAACGGATGAGTCGCTGTGTGAACTCGGTCCTGACTCGGTACTGACCGTATTTCTTGCGTTTCCTTCGAACCCGAACTCGCATTCGGCCAAGTTCATCGGATTCGTCATCGGAGACCGAGATTGAGATGCTGTTGTTGTTGAATATTGAAGAGGACATTTAATCGCGGATGAGGATCAGAAGAATTTATGGATTAGAATCAAAAGAATGGAACTTAATGTGTATGGAGAGGATTCGAAATTGAGATTTGGCGTTTAGGGTTTCAATTTGAGAATTGCTGGCGCCTCAAGCCTGGAGCTGGAACAACGGGATTCAGGGAACTGGAACTCTGACGCTAAGCAGTTAACTTCGTTACAGGGGAGGCAGCCGGGCCCAGCTATCGCAATCTGTTTTTTCTTTCTTTTTTTTTTTTCCTGCACTTTTCCTAAGAGAGAATAAGAGAGATTTTTCTCAATAAATAGTACACCATGTGAAGCAAAATAAAAAAAAAATGTAATATATTATTATTAAAATATAATAAATTTTTAAAAATAGCTTAATTATTTAATTTGAGAGAAAAGATATTCAATATGAACTCAATAAATAGTATACCATCTGAAGCAAAATAAAAAAAATGTATTATATTTTTTATTAAAATAATAAATTTAAACAATAGCTTAATTATTTAATTTGAGAGAAAAAGATATTCAATATGAAGTAAATGACAATGGATTCATGCAATTGTAACAACAATATCACAGCAGGAAAATGCAATGATTAACTTTTGATTATAGGCTTCTTTCATCACGTAAATACGTATAGAGAGGCAAAAATTGGCCTTTAAAGTTTAAACCACCAAATGTACATAAAATATATTCTATCAAAGTATGCTAAACTGGAAACCGGCAAAGAGAGTCATCAGAGAAGGGCCTCTCTTTCAAGTAGCTAGATGGAGTATAAGTTATAATTCAATAGCAAAATGTAGCTGTAATCATAAAATCTTATACCACTGTGATAGTATAAATCTGTGAAAAAAGCAACTACTGTTCCTTCTTCCTAAACAATTATTTTCCCTCTTCCTTAGATATACAAAATGCTTCCTATACATCATGGCCGAGGAACCAATGATTTTCTTCATGCTTCCTCAGAGCAGCATGGCAGGACCAGCGCTTTTTTGTTCTCCTCTCCCAACTTGATTGTCGGTAGAGCACCATCACTTCACCGAGGTTAGTAGCTATAAAATATATGTTATTCATATTTACTCGAACATCCCTGAAACCAAAGTTTGATGAAAAAATAGATGAAGTGTCAGAGAACCAAGAATGATTAGCACTGAAGATTGTAGCATGGTTACCATGTATGCATCTTAGTGTCCCAATTAGGACGAGGCTTTCTCCAAACCCTTTGATCTGTAAGGAGCTATTGTGTGAACTGTCCGCTGGAGGGAACCCAACAAATCTGTCTCAATATATTCGTACCTGTGCATGATATGAGTTATCCCTTTTCAAAATGAACCAACTCCACCAAAATACTCAACTCTGAAATCTGAACTACAAAACCCTCCATCTATATGCAACTAGGGTAGCACATGTTCAATTAATTGAAACCTACAACTATAAGTACATATACATAGAGTTAATTAATGCTTTTAGATGTTATAGCATCTGTTTAAAAGAGAAGTTAATGTTTAAATGACAGACTTACAAATTTCGGCAGAGATTATCTGTAGACGCAGAAAGAGCAATAATCCTCATTCTATAACTCAAAATGTCATCCTCAGAGTAGGCATCAAAGTTCTCCTCTAAAATTGAGGAAAGCTTCTCAACATTGGCCTCAAATTGCTGCTGTTGATCCTCAAACAAATTTTGTTTCATTTTCCTCTCAGCCTTGCTCATTTCATCTTGGAATAGGTCATCACCAAACATATAGTATGCAAATGCATAAGAATAAGAAAGAATCCGCCTTGATCTAAAGAGCCGGTACAGTCCATTCATTATCCAACTGAAATCTTTAGTAGTTGATATTTTTTCCTCCAGTTTGTTTATTTTTTCCATTATTGTTTCCTTCAGCTTAGACTCAAGCTTAAAAGAATCTATATGAGCTTTGTATCGACTGTGGTAGTGAATATAGCGCTCAAGGCACTGCTTTGCAAGCTCACTTTTCTTCTCATGCTCATCCTTATACCGCCCACAGCTGTGATTAGCAATATTGGACCATGTGTGTTCTCTACCAGTAGCAGCACCACAGAGCCAACTGCATAAACATTAAACAGGAAAGAAGTTACAATTTGCAAATGTCTTTCAATTAATGCCATAATCATCAAAGACAATCATTTAATGATAAAGAAAGATCACTCAATATGCCTTTTAGGTAATATCTCTAATCCAAACTTCCTTATCAGCAGAAAAAGCTCATGTAAATAATAATCTGAAAGAGGCGCATATAAGAGCTCTTACCAAAATGATTGGCCACAGATACAGGATACATGGTTGCAGCCTCCATTCTTTTCAACTGGCTTGCGACATTTTGGACAAGGCTTTGTGTTGACTGTAAACCAATTAACCGTCTCTGATTCATCCTGGCACTTCTTGGACCAGAGTTCCCACATGAGACAAGAACAAGGTGAATGAGCAGCAGATAAACAACCAAAACAAAACTGCAAGCCACATGGACATTCAACCTCGCAAATTTCATCATCCTCAACCCGTATTGCATATCCACAATGAGGGACACTGGGGCACCATTTAACTCTTCTATTGTCCTCAATATATGATTCTAAAAGAAAACGATCAAACTTCTCTGAAAGATTAGGATCCCTTGCACCAACTAATTGTCTGATTTTTTCTTCATCACAAACAGCATTACACTTGTGTGCCATGCACCGAATGCGCTTACTCTGACCCTCATTTATCTTCACAATAAAATGTTCAGTCCAACCTAAGCGAAAATAGACAGAATGATTTCAGCATCCTTACTAAAATTAATTTTAAGGAAAGACAGAGCAACCCAATTGCAGAAATATTTCTGCAAACATATACTAAAATGTACTTCAGCATTAGAAGAATTCAACATAAATCCCAAGCTCACTAGTAATTTTAAGCAGAAAATTAGAACCTTTGTGATAATTCACGAATTTTACCAAACCAGTCATTGCAAAAGTAAACACATTCTATTTATGGCAGCAAACTCACAGTCATTGCAAAAGTAATGACCACAGTCCATAACAGTTAACAGATTGGCTGATACATCCTCGTAGCAAATATAGCATGTAAAGCTGGAACTTGATGACTGGTACGTGAAAAGTGCTTGATGATCAGGCAATTGTAAACCCGCTGCAGCAAATAATTTATCTTTACCATGCTCAACAAGCACTGCAAGAACCTTATCCACATCCCAACAATAATGAATAAGCAATGCTCTTGCATGGTGTTCTTTCAAAGATAACAAGTCCATCACTCTGTCTAAGTCCTCCCTCTGCACCCAAAAACAAAACAGCAATTTTTTATTTTCATAAAACTAAACATTCAATAAAAACAATTAAAAGACCTTCAAAGAATTATGAAAGGGACAGAATTGTAATCCCCGATAGTATATAAGCTTTACCTGGGCAGCTAACAGTGACTCCCTTGTGATCACCTGCAAAAACAGGGGCGAAAGAATTGAAATTTAGCCAAAAATAATAATTTAAAAAATATATATTTCTTTTTGTTTTGAGTTTGTAAACCTAAAAGTAATTAAAAAAAAAAGACTCAAGAACAAGCCATTCAAGCTTGGAGTTAAAATTCTAATTTCACAATAATTAATCTAAAAATAGAAAGCAACAAGAAATAATTTGGAAATCGAAGATGTGATTCTCAAAGAAAAGTAAGACAACGAGCAATGACGAGTAACCTTAGTGGAAGGTACGCTCGCGTAGGACGAAAGCAACTCAGTCTCGAGGGCTTGAAATCCAACCAGAGAGTCATCTCCATCCTCCTCGTCATCGTCGTAATAATCACAATTTTCGTCTTCGCAATCGTCGTTATAACAATGATCGTCATCGCTACTTATATAATCACCCATTACGATTGCTCAAAAAAAAAACAAATAATTAAAAAGAAAATGCTTTCGATTGCACTTTTCAATCAATCAAATTGAAAAACAGGAAAGAGAGAAAAACGAAGAAGGCTTGTTGAAGAAGAAAAATACGGCGGAAAGAAGGCACAAGCAAGAGTATATATATATATATATATATACTATTTCTCTTTTGTTGCGCCTCTTCTCCGGCTCAGAGAGTGAGCTCTGACGATCAATTTGATCAAAAAGACTTCGACGGGGAGACGCACTCTTTAAACAGAATTTATCTTGAGTAACGGCGAAGAGTTCTCGTTTCGCGCCGTTATCCCTTACGCCGTTAGGCTAACTAAGTTTCCTTGCCCTTTTTGGACTACGTTTTTTTTTTTTTTCTTCTTATATTTATCTATAATCTATTTATATATAATCTATCAATTAATAACTAAAATCTAAAATCTATATTATCTATACTATATCAAATTTAATATATTTAATATACTAAGTTTAATCCCTCAAAAAAATATATACAAAGTTTAATTATTGATAAACCAATTTGAAAGAAAATATAAATTTTAATTTATTAAATTATGATATGTTGTACTAATTTACCTGATTTTTAAAATTTCTATGTAATTGAAAAGAAAATTATTTAATATTTTTAGAGTTTAAAACTAGATAAAAATAGAGTGAAATACTCAATTTATGATCTAATGTTTTTAAAATTACTTAAAGTAACCATAAACATAGGATAAAAGAAGAAAATTCTCAAACATACTTACATACCTGCGAAGTGCCGACAAACTTTGCGGTAATAGGGCGGGACTCGCACCGTCGCATGACAGGAGTTGGGAGACAAATTAATATAAAAAATTAAACTAACCAAGAAGCAATTTACAGGATTTTACCATGTTACATAGACATTTATTTGAAATTAGGGTGTAAACAGTTAAGTTGGATTCGGATATTAAGATTTTAATATCTAAATGTTTTAGATAGGACATTTTTATAGATTTTCAGGTAATCAGAATTCATTTAATATTAGACTTTTATTTTTTATAAAAATCTAAATAAGATTATAAAAATTTTAAATCATTTAATTTTGAATCAATAAAATCAAATATTTTTTTAAATTTTAATTACTTTAAATAATTCGATTTTCATATATACAATTCAAACCCTAATCAAATTATCGATTCAATTCCATTATTAATTTTTTCCATCATCTTAAACAGCCCTACTTGAAATCTTAGTTAGCGGCGTTGGCGTACGTGCCGCAGGATACGTGGCTTGAAAGCAGTGGTTAAACTCGAGAGTCGTAGGAGGAATAACGTGTACGTCTTAGATTTTGGCAAAATTTTGTTTATTTCTCCTTTATTGCTTTGACTAGAGTATAATTAATAACGTATTAAGCTTACATGTATACGATAAAAATAGATTAATATCACAGTTCTTTAGTTGTTACTTCTTTGAAACCAGTGAAATCTCCAGTTCTTTTTTTTTTGTTGGTTACAAAAATCTCGATCATCAAACTCCATTTATTCGGGAATACGTTCAGATAGTATGTATAAACTATATGATCAAATCTCTGTCTCTCAATATATTATTGTCAACTAAACATTCTTTTTAATAACTATGGTAAGTGTAAACTATCAACGAGTAAAAAAATGATTACTTTGTATTAAATATTAATCTATAGCAATTGGAGTACTATTTTTCCATATTAATTCTTTCCTTTAATTTCTTTTATTTGCAAAGTTAAGACTCATCAATATGGAGATACCTTCAAAAACTTTTTAAATAAAAAATGAGAGTTGTTTACCAACTTATTTTCCTTTTTATGGTACGAATTTCTTTTTCCAAAAGTTTTAGTTTAACCACTAATAAAGACTCTTGATAGGAGTCACAAGCATAACACCAAAATGCAAATGTTATGCTAGCAATGCAAATCAATATTTTTCACAAATTAAATGATTATTATAAACGCTTGGGGTAAATATTTAAACATTAACTCATTCTTATCTTTTTTTTCACACAAAAAAGTTTAGGAGTATGATAGATTATCTCACCTCCAAAACCAGAACAAGCCGTCAATCTCTTTAAGGGTTCATAGACTCTAATTTTATGTAACTTTTCAGACTTACAGATTATCTATTAAAAGGAGTATGGGAGGCTCAACTCATTCTTATCATTAAGCTTCAAAAACAATCAACATCGGTCACTTTTCAAATAAGATAAAGAAAAGACCTCCCTTTTAAGTATCCATTGATTTGGCAGGCACATAAAAAATGGTTACCTTGTGATTCCAAGTATACTACAATGTTTTCTTTTGTTTTCAAGCACAAGCCTATGATGACTTCCCTTTGGATGTAAACCTTTTCATTACTACAAGTGCTATTGAGACAGCCGAAAGTGCTTGTTGTTAAATGAGCGTCTGCTCTACTAACATAGGAAATTACTAATGGGTGCCTATAGGCACCAGTTAAGCAAGTAATTATTAACAATAATTGTTTTATTTTAGGTGTTTAATATTTATTTTATGTTTTTATTATTATTTAAAGATAATAATACCCTTAATTAAATTTAACTTCAAATTTATAAAATTTAGCCCCAAATAAAAAATTTTAATTTTAAGGGTTAGTTTTAAAATTTCAAATATATTATTGTAGGATTTTAGAAAAAAAAAAAACTTGTCAAAGTTTACCCAAATTTATAAAGTTTAGTCCCAAATAAGTCTAAAGATATTTTTGTCATTCAAATATTTTCTGACAATAATTGTTACTCTTTACAAAATTCAATACTGCATTTTATCATCATTAATTAGGCTTAACCAGTGCCCATGCACTGGTTAAGCAAACCCTATCATGAAAAGGAACATTGTCAGCCATACTCTTATGAGTTATGGCATATGTGATATTAATTAGTTGTAAACAATAATCTGATTTCTTTAAATGCAGACATTAATTAATCCCAATTAGAAATATGGTTAACGGCAGACAAGAATGATGGAAGTGGGAATTAAGATAAACAATCTTGAAATGAAACCAAAGATGATTCTTTTGCTTTTCTGATAACAAAAAGAATATGCTGTAATTAACAAGATCATTGATTTAAGAGGATAAAAAAAGAAAAGGCTACAGATCGATATTCCAGACTTGAAATGCAAGAGAATGTTCTTGAGCAGACAGCAGAGACAAGATCTACGCACAAAAGGGGTTCTTATGACAAATTGAGATGTAAAAAATATGGATCATCAAGAAGCTTGAAGATATGCTAACTACCGCAAATGATTTTCTACAAACTAACACACAATGTATATATTCCTAACCCTTTTAACGTTTGGAATACTGTGGAGCTTTACGAGCCTTCTTGAGCCCAACTTTCTTCCTCTCCACGACTCTGGAATCCCTTGTCAGAAGCCCTTCTTTCTTCAAAGGGCTTCGGTGGTCTTGGCTCACCTTCAGCAATGCACGAGCAATGCCGAGAGAGATTGCCTGAGCCTGTCCCGAAAGACCACCTCCATGAGCTTTGATAAAAACATCGTAACTGGTTTCATACCCCAATGTTACCAAAGGAACTTTCACGTACTGCAGCCATAACGGATTCCCTTGAAGATACTCCTGCAAGAAGCCAAAGCATTGAAAAGACAATTCTAATAAGATTCCTTAGGTTGCTTCAGGTTCTTAATTTTCTTTTTCTTTTTTTAACTAACACAGACAAATCATCAAACATCTCAAAGACAACTGATCATTGCAGAAAAATCATATATTAACGCCCAAACATAACCCAGAAACCGAATAATTAAAAGTTACCTTGGCGTCGCGGTAGTTGATGATAAATTTTCCAGTGCCTTCCTGGAGAACCACGCGAGCAATGGCGCATTTCCGGCGGCCCGTCCCTATGATAGTCTGAGCCGCGAACCCACCAGGAAGCCTGGACTTAACGTACTTCTTGAGGTCGTCTACCAGTTCGGATTCGGGCGGGGCTGCCACAGTGGCAGCGATGGAGAAGGAACGGGTGGGTTTGGAGAAGTGAGAAATCGGCAGGAATTTTGGTGGCTGAGGTATTGAGAGGCTGTTTGGATTCCGGGAAATTTGAGAGGAAAACGAAAGGGAAGAAAGGGATGCCGTAAGAGAAGAGATAGAAAGAGCCATTTCTTTCTTTTCAATTTTAACGGGAAATGGAACGTTACTAGAAATTTGGTGGTCTTTCTTGTCACAGTGTCGAGAGCAGCAAAGCAGATGAAACTGGAAGAGGATAACGTGTAGGAAAATACCATAATACCCTAATCAGGCATACGCTTACCCGGTGTCGTTTTATGGCGCAAAAATAAGGAAACGTTTGATAGTTTGTATATTAAAACTTTACATGTAAAGTGATCCCATATAAAATCATATTATATTAATTGATTAGGTGTGTAATCTATTTTTAAATTACTTGTAAAGTGTTTGTAGTGTTTGATTTAAAAAATAACTTTACATGTAATTTAAAAAGTAAATAACAAAATTATCATTTAGTTAGTTGTAATTTAAAAAGTAAATGACTTAATGATTGATATTTTATAATTTTATATTTAGATAGGTTTTACATTCATTGTGTAAAGTATTTCACCATCCTCCTCCCATCTAAACTATTTTACATGGTACAGTACAAAATGACTAAAAAAAATATCCTACCGTTTGCATTAAAAAACTATATCAAATAGTATAAATACTTTACAACCCTACACTTTACTTGTAAAGTGTTTATTTTGCATCATACCAGACGCTCTTAAGACAATCTTGTTCTTGCAAAGTCTTCAAAGATGACATCACGTTCACATCATTCTCTCCCCCGCCTCCCCCCCACCCCTTTTTTTTTCTAAAAAAAAAAATTGTAACTTTTCTTGAAGAAAGTTGGAACAGAAAAAGAATTACAGTTTTCATCCAAAGTATATGGCATAGATTATTATAAACAATTATTAATAGTGAGGAGGTTGTTCATGGTTCCATTTGGTTCATAATGATTCCAAAGTCTGAAACAGTGAGCCTTGTTCACCAGAATCGAATTATACACTAGATGATTGGAGGCTTATAAATTATATAGATGATTAGAGTTCAATCACATCTTGCCCTGTTAAGGCCTTGAGTTGCTTGACGCTTATGCTTATTTATGAAACCTATACAACCATAAATTACTACTAGTCAATATTTTCCCGAACAAATTTGCCTTGGAAGTTCTCGAAACAAAATGGTGATGAATGAGGCAGAGTGCCAGATCAACATCAATCTAAGGCGGGTTCAATCCAAATCAATTACTCTCCGGTTGATCCTCCCCATCTACTCACGCGGCTTTCTGCTGCTTCTGCCTGCATATCCGAAGAATGGGTGATCAAGATTTTGCTTCGAACTTTACAAATTTAAAATGAATTAAAGAAGCATGATTTAGGACAAGAAATATAGTGTGCTGAAGGGCAGGGCAAGGATACTAACTTCCTTGTTCCAGTTTGTTAATGAAGTGACGACTATCAAGATCAAGGTTTGCAAAAGGATGCCCCCTATCATGCCTGACCAAATACCCTGCAATTTGAAAGTAACACTTTACACTTGTGAAAATGAAATTCACGAAAAGGTAAAATATATAATCTCTATTCTCCGGCAGAATAAGGTCTTTTGGTTTGGTCCATCATTGGAAAGAGCGGAAGATCGAAATTCGAAATGCAAATTTTTTTCACTGTTAGATTCGCTAGCATTTGAGGTTGCAATTGGAATCGCTTCAACAAAAATGATCATCAAATAAGATAAAAAATTTGAGCTACTTATGAGGAAGATAGGGAGAAAAGCTGAGTGAGGCATGGTAAGTTACCATAACACCAAAACCAAATGTGAATCCGAGGAGTATGCCAGCAGGCAATCCAACAATGTAGTAACACCCAATGTTGATGTACGCAACTAGAGATTGCCATCCGGCTCCAATGGCAACACCTGAAGAGTAAAAATTAACGTAAGAGAAACTTCATCCAATAGGCAAAGTCTAGCATCTGTTCGAACTTCTATTTCTTGTACTTACCAGATAAGACCGGTTGGAGGCTGTTTAAGAGAACAGTGATCCCCAATAATATAGCTAGCTTCGTGGTTTCTTCGGCAACAGCAATACTGTTGGTGAAGAGGTAAGGGAAGTAATCTTTCGTGGTATACACCAGAATCATGCAAACGATCCCTATGCCCACAGATGTGATTGAGACAACCACCACGGAGAATTTTGCAAGCCTAGCATTCCCAGCTCCAAGTTCGTTTGATACTCTCACACTGGTAAGAGCATGAACTGTAAGTTCTCAGATCCCAATGTGCTTAGAATAGTTAAATAACTCCCTCGAGGCAGAGGAACATTGATTTGAAATCCCAGGAATGCAATTCCGAGACATCCAATTTAAGTAAATTCTATTTCCAGGCAATGGAATTTGAGCATATAAGAATGTAAATTTGAATTCCAAGTAGATGCGAACCTTATAGCAGCATTGAATCCGATTGCAATCATTGCATCCCATCCGTTTATGTTCATGCTGGGGAAAAGACCACGCAAGTAGGAGAAAATGAATGATGAGAAAAGCAATTAGTATCTTCTTTTAGACCCAGAGAAATCTCCATCTAAAGTGTCATGATAATTAAATGCAATCCTGAATCAAATTAAAATGACTTAACCAACTTGTATCTAATTAGGGATGAAAATTTTATTCTACTGCTAAAAAACTTGCTCTGTTTCATTTAATTAATTGGTTAACAAAACTAAAAATCGTACAGCAAGTTTATCATTGCATTGAATAAGAATACCTACCAAATGGAAATGGCGTCGACCGATATCAGAGGGTTTGGTAGGCGACCTGTGATTACCACCAGCACCATCAAGTACCAAAACTCCAAGCTGCAAATGGCATTGGCCACAAACGGCTGTAAGTACTAAATCTGATACCATGATTTATATACATACAGCATAAAGAGAAGGAAGGAAAGCAACATGCCATAACATAACGGCAGAAGCCAAGGAAAGCTTGACAAATCCAAATAGGTCCGCAAATGCCAGCCACGAGAATCCAGACCAAGCACCATCCGACTTGGTAATAAAAATGTATAACAACTGTCCCACGACTATGAGCCACCATGATGTATTTAGAGTTATTGCTGCTCCGACTAATCCCCATCCGAGTTTAAATATTAGCAGCCAACTGAAAAAAACATGTAGCACTAGTACCAGGGCTGATATCCAAGCCATTACCATGACTTTCCTCTGAGCTTGTAAGAACTTCTGTATAGGGAAGTTCACAGCATAAGCAAATAATTGTGGCAACATCCACAAAGCAAATTTGCCTGCACCAACAATTTCAGGATGTTACTAGATTTCATTTCCCCTCATCTAGGTTGATTTTCGTTTTAATTTTGTTTCAAGAACAAAGCAAATTAGGATTCAAACCCGCGGCATTGGAGATTTCAGTGGTTTCTCCAAATAGTTCAAGAATGGGAGGTGACCAAACATAGATGGGAACCAATAAACATGCTGTAGTCAACAGAATAATCCACGATCTTTGCATGTAGACTCCTAACATCCTTACCCTCCCAGCACCATATGCTTGGCCACATAGGGTCTCCAATGCACTCCCCATTCCTAACTGTGAGAGATTATTCAACCATAGAGAAAGGAATCAGAAAAATTTTATTTCAGAAATTAGTCCACATTTGTTAAAACAGATATAGCTCTCTTGCTAGTCCCAATGCCCAAACCTTCTTTTGTTTTGGATTCTCTCCACTCTCCAACTCTTGTAAATCAGAAGAGCAAAAGAATTCTAAGTTCTTAACAAGACAAAAACTGAAAAAAGGCCCGTTCAATATGGACAGAAATGACAAAAACTTTAAAGAGAAGAAGACAATATACCATGACACCGAAAGCAAGACCAGCTACGACAGAGTTCTCGACGGACACGGCAGCAAGGTCTAGCTCACTAACAAGACCAGCAAACGTTTGGGTGAGCGCTCCCAATGAATACTGGCAGAGTGCTGTGAAAATTGCTGGCCCTGCAATACGCCATAACCGCTTCGACTCATATCCGAACTCCTTAACGCAACTCACTGGTTTTTCTGTTTGGTTGCCATCAATGTTCCCATGAGAGGTGAGAAGTGGAGCACCGTCCAGTGCCATGGCGGCGTCTCTATAGAAAGTCTTAAACTGCAAATGGACTGAACCAAACCGTTAACATAGAGGGTTCCTCTCGGTCTTGTGTATACCTTTTTAAGATGAGAAAACTTTCGGAGTCGTTGGATGTGATTGAAATAAATAAGCATCAAGCATGTTTTGGTCTTTCGTTGAACGGTGTGTTTGAAAGGTTGTTACAAAAATCAAATTCACTTCGAGAACCGGTTTCAATAATGACTAGAGTCTCGGTTTTTTGCGGCTGTGAATGCAGGAGCAGCCTAGCTGGGCGTTAACAGATGTCGATTGAACATATAAAATCAACTATATTTTTACCCTTAAAGTTTTCCTTTTTTTTCAATTTGATCCCTTAATAATCTTCTTCTTTGCATTTGTGTGTTGTCTGGTAGGTAAAGGTAGAGTGTCTAGAATTTATTGAAAAATACTCATTTTCAATTATAACGATAATTTAATGGTAAATTTCTTTCTATAAATGTGGTTATGAATAGTACTATTTCAATTCTTCTTTTCCCTTTTTTTTGGGATAATTTTTTTTCTTTTTGAATGTTTATTTTGAGAACATATGCAGCTAAAACTTAGCATAGCAATTTTGTTTTTAATTAGATGAGTTAGAATTTATTTATTTATTTATTGAGAAAACAACCCAGTGTTTCTCTTATTATTCTTTTAGCCACGGAGGCAGAAAAGCAGTGAGCCAGAGCCCTCGGCTTCTAGAGTTGGAAACTTTTGAGAAGATTTCGGCAACAGTAAAAGAAAATTAGGGAATCTTTAGCCTTTACGATTCGGACGTTACGTTCGTGGAGAGCAGCCGTACGGAAAGATCCAAAAGGATAGGCAACTTCTACTTTCCTTTTTTTCACTTTTTTCTTTCTTTAGGGGATTTGCGTCTTAATATTAATAATTTAACTCCAAAATGGAAATGATTCCTTTGATCATCCTATTCCTTGTTCAATGGGCCATGGAATTTTAAGTGTTTGCATATTCATGTTTGTTGGCCAAAACCTAGGAAAGACCGAAACCACTGGGTAGTTGGTTTTCCCGCATGCCAGCCCCCGAACAGGCAGGTGGGTCTTCCAAGAATCACAAATGAAAGCAGTCTCAGCTCTCCATCTCGATTCTGTTTGATGTGACGCTTCTTGTTCATTTCACTGCTCTGATTGCTATTTAGATTTGCCCCAAAGTAAAATAATAAAATATGAACGTAAGATTGCAATTGAATATAAAAACTTGCACATCGAATCAATTTTAATGTAAAAAATTAAAGTCAGAGATTAAAGAATTCACTTTGTCGTACTACATTTGTTAAGTATAATTAAAGTTTAGGATTACGTGCCCTTGCTATACTATTATTTATTTAGAGGTAAATAGTTTAGGCAAACCAAAGTTGGCCTATCGGCTATCGTCGTTATGTGCGAGAGTGGTTGTGTGTTTAGGCAAACGTGTCACAAATCTTGTAGCCAACAAGTGTTGCAAGAAACTGGCATCAAAGCTAAACTTCACCACCATAACCCTTTTTCCTTCGTCACAAACTGTACATCCATTAGTTGACAACATCAGAGACAAATTTTGATTAAAGACAATAGTGAAGGGTGAGGAAGCACACCAACTAATCAGGACTGCATTAGAGGTCCAATGCTAGATACCATGTAGATGGCAAAAGTACTATTAATTACAAGAACATCCAAAACAAAACAGCCCTTGGCATCCTGTGTTACACTTTCATGTCTTTCCTTATGGCTATGTGGCAGCCGTGAGACTCTCATGGGTCCAAATAAATGACTTCTGCATATATTGAGGCTCGCCGGAACCGCAGCAATTCCTTCATCAACTCCCATTCGCCATCCTGGGAAGCAGGCTTAACAGTCAATCGCTCAAGCATGGGTGAGTTCGAAAGCAGGAACTTGATGAAATCCATTTCCGATTTACCACCAGCTATGCCCGACACTTTTACCAGTTTCAGATGTGCAAACAGTGAGCTCCAGTGATCATCTTCCCAAAAGTTAGTAGATCTATCCTCAGAAGTTTGTTCCTCAGGTCGAGCCTTCATTAACATCAGATTTTTTGCAATTTCCAGAATCAGGAATCAGTACATGCAGAACCATACTAGGTTAACAGCGCAGCAAAAAACCATTAATGTGATATTAAAGCGGATATGTTAACATGTATATTAACATCAGAACCCAAGAAAGTAATTAAACAAAACTCACCAACATTTCCAGCTCTTGGAGATTTGGACAACTTCTTAGGAGGCATAGAGCAGCTATATTTTCATCCAAATCATCAAAATCTATGCGGATGGATAGATAATTTAGATCAACACATGGGTTAGGCAGCCTGCTTGGCACATTCCCAATTGCCAAATACTGGAGAGGAAAAGGGAAGAACAACAGTGTAAATTAGAATCTCAAACAAATAATGGTGGCACATGGATATCCTCGAGGACCTGGACAGTTATATTGGGACTCAAGAACCATTTTAGAAAAATACTTATACTACAGTTTATTTCAAATTTACAGAGATCAACAAAGAAAACTATTGATGTCGGTGTTTTGCAGAATCCTAAAAGGGCTTTAAAAATTGCATATAGACATCCAAATCACTAAGAAAACACAACTGCACTCAATTGAAATCCGAAAGAAACCAACAAAGATGTCCAATATCAAAGATACCAGTGCTCTGCAATGATGATCACTTGGTCATTACCTTCAAAAAGTAACTCTGAACCTCCAGCCTTCGAATATGGGGCAGATTAACAAAGAATCTGAGTAATTTACTTGAAGTCTCTCCAGCATAGTTCTCATCATTGTCATTATTCACATACAAACCAATGGAAATTAGCGCTAAATGGAATGTATTGTGAAAGCTAACATCATCAAAAATGCCACCAATGTCAAAGAATTGCAGATTTGGTGCATCAATGTTAAGATGTGAGACACCTGTAAAGTTCATCAATGTTAGTCTCTCTAGAAGAGGACAGCTAGAAATGAGGCTTTCAAACACATCTTGAGTGATGGTAATATGCTGAAGATCAAGGCTCCTCAAACTCTTGAAACCTTTGAATGTCAATGGAGGTTTTAGCAAGCAATTAAATAGCTCCAAATGAATTAAATTCTGGCAATTAAACAAACAAGAAGGTGGCTTGTAGCGCTGGCCCTTCCATATTTCCAATATGAATTCTTTGATAGAGCTCCTTGATATACAAAGAATCCATCGATCAATGTCAGTAACTCCTAAAAGATCTCGATGAGAAAGTTTGAACTTGTGTATTGGACCCTTGTGAAGTAAGAGTACATGGTCGATGATGTTTACAAGCTTGTTTTTAATCAAAGTTTGGTCTTGGGAGACACTAAGACACTGATTGTCAAAAACAAGATATGGTATTGTAGCCCATTTGTATCTCCACTTTCTTGACAGAACACTAGTCCTTACTGCATCCCTTATCGGCAAATGTGACAAGATTTGATCTATAACATGTCCTGGTAAGTTGCTGATCTTATCTAGCTCAGCCTCTGCTTTGCTAGGCAATCTTGGTGTCTCTCTTTGCTTCTGAAATACTCAAAAGGGACAAAATGAGCTAGTCAATGACACATATGGTAGTTAATATTTATAATTATCAGAGTTTAATGCACAAACATAACTATATAACCATAAACAAATCTTTTCCAAAAGAAGCGGCCAAGAAAACAGATATAGTTTTCTCTGTTTATCATCGTAATCTAAAGCATCTTCGTAATGACATCAAATTGCACATTTTCAAGAAGAACCAAACACAAAAGCATGACCAATTGATACATTCTCAAGATGGCAAAGAATGAAAAAAAACATCTCATAACCAATTGATACACACTTTAGAGAGTACATAGTCAAGTATGACATAAAAGATACCCATTGCCAACTTCAAAGCGTGAATCAAAGTCCTAATACTTGCTTCACAAATGCAACACATCTAAAAGGACTTACATAAAAATTTAAGTCACTTAGTTAAGCTTAAGCAAGTCGAATCCTCAGTTCAGTTCATGGAAACAGAACAGCTTAAAATAAAATCTAATTAAAATTTAAAATTTCACCACCTATGAGAACAATCAAGCATTTTATAAGCTACATTGCTAAGATGAGGTTCAACAAAACAGGCTGAGACAAAGACAATGAAAACAAGTACTTACGTTTACCATGCTCATTCTGTTTTAGCTCTTTGGGGATTCCGGTTTCAGTAAATGCTTTTCAATTCCCCAACAAACAACGTGAAACCCATCCAAAGCCTCGTCTGAACTAACCTACCAGCCGAAAACTGAACATTCTTATACAAATATAAATGACTGATATTTGTTGCAAGAGATATTTTTCATAGAATAATAAAGATTACAGCTTTAAATAAAGCAGTGTTTTCTACAGTAAACAGTCCCATTGACTATTTAAAATTAGAGAATAAAATATCAAATATTGCTTCTGACGTTTATAATGTCAATAAAATCAAGGCTAAGAAATACTTCAAAAATAAAGTATTTTCAAAGTAGAAAAAAGTGGGTAATCATCCGTTCCAGAACAGAATCTGAAAAAGGGGGAAGGGGGGGGGGTGATTTTAATTTCTTTGCAACTTAAATTGAAATGGGCACTCACCTTTTCGCTGCTGCGAAAAGAGAAAGAAAAATCTGGGATGGAATAGAAACACGGGAGGAAGAAATAGGAAGGACGCGGTTACCCGCTGAGGAAGAAGAAGAAGAAGAAGGAAGTCAGAGCCAATGCGACTTTAGTTCAAAGCTTGGAATAAAGACCTTAGGGCTTACTGCTTAGGCTCAACTCCGCTGAACCGGCCCGGTGGGGATGGGCTGGGGATGGAATACAAATATCCTCGCACGTGCACCAGCGTACGTACGAAAACTTAGAAGGGCATTATATTGACGGGCTTGTCAAAAATGGGTTGAGTAATTGGGTTAAACAATTGAAAACCCCGCAATTGGCAGGTGAATAAATAATGCGAAAGCGCGAAGTTGTCTTCTAACATATAGAAAATGAAAGAAGATTCCTTCCAAATTTGATTTTTACAGAATAATTAGTATTGTTTCCTTGTCAACGGCAATTTCACCTAATTCATAACTAATCTCAGGTTTAAGTATTGTGAATGAGAAAAATTAATTTCGATAATCTTTTTATCATTTATTATCTAATATAGTTCAATTTCAAATTAATTGGGGTCGAATGTGGTTACTAAATAGATCATGTTCTCCTTAATTTGTCAAGTAAATTATTGCCTTTCTAACAGCCAATGGTAATTAACATTGTTAAGCACATCATATTTAAACTAATCTTAATTAAGCCGAATGCTTAAATTATTAAAAGGAAAAAGGTCAGCAAGAATTTGAATTCGTTGGTTCTCATCACAACTCGACTTTTGTGCCCGCCCGCCCACCCACAACCACCTCTCCTCCCCCAAGCTTCGGGCCACCCGGCGGGGAGGTGGGTTGGTGTAACAATGCCTCGCACTTACCCTAACCATATAGCATGAGTTTTGGCACAAGTGCAACATCACATGCATGAAAAATTCATGTGATTAAATTTCTTCCCGTATACAATGTACATGAACCAGTAAACCATTGAACGTAAAGAAGTTGCGGGGTCTTTGTTCTTTGTTACAACTTCTTTATTTTTCTGCCTTTTGGTGGATAAAATTAACTTATACGGTTATATAAACAAAAAGGGTATTGGTATGTTGAGGTGTACTTTTGTTTTAATTATTAAAGGTAGTAAAAAAAAGTATTTAAGTTGCTAACTTACGCTACTCTACCTATATTTGCCCATGCTCGAGGATCTACATAGATCGATAATAGATTTAGTGGACACGTGGTACAGACCAACCGTCATCTTACTTTATTTCAACAGAGTTAGCTCAACGTACAAGAAATAAACCTTTTCAATTTTTGATACTACATTACCTTCTATATACAACAACGAAAAGATAAAATTACTAAAATTGATTCAATTGGTAATTAAGTTTATTCGTCTTGATAGAATTATCGATATTAATCTTTGATATACGATGCATTATATATATATATGTTATTAACCTTTTTTGTTTTTTTTTTCTTAATAAACTTTTTAATAATCACATTAGACCTCAACTAATTTGGAATCAAATTACATTGAACTCCAAACGAAAGAAAGTTTTTCTAAATCGATTTTCTTCATTCACAATATTGAAATCCGGAACTTTACTTGAAAGATACTGAACTCATTCCACCTAATTCAATAAACATTGGTTTATGCTATCAACTATTTTCATAATGATCGTAGCAAAATATATCATAGGGAGCCACGCTTGCAGTCTATGGTTTACTTCATTAACTAGGTGTGCAAAAGTTCTATTTCGAATCAATGGATATTTATCTCTTGGAGATCAGTTTGCTTGTTAGAGATGGGTAACTGTTGTGTGGTCGTTCTCAACTTTGATTACAACTTTCAGAATTGTCAAAACCGCGCAACCTAACTCGTAGAGAAAAGTATAGTAAGAGCTAGATACATAATACGGACCATATCTTGTACAAAGGAGATTTCAGTTGTTTGACTTTTTTTCCCTTTTCTGTTTCCAAATCTTCACCGCCAAAAGCCCAAAATTTCCATATTTATATAAGAGTTTCCAAGTCAAGGCGAGCTAGCTGTACCTCTCTCTCTCTTTCCTCTCTCAGACAAAAAATTTGAGTTTGTGTGTCCAAACGCTAAATCTTAATTAGGTCTTCAGTTGCTGCTGGTTATGGTAATCTTCAATCGAAAAGGAAAGCTATGGGAAATTTCAATACGATCCAATCTGGTAAAGGGTACGGACGTGAGCTTCTTTCTTATTAGATATTATATATTATCAGTGTCCCTTTCTCCCTGATGACATTAGTGGGGGAATTGATAAATGATTTAAGTATACATCTTTATTTTGCAGAAGAAGATATAAGAGAAAATTACCAGTTCTGGATTCTTTCAACAACCCCTTCGGAAGTCATGAAGGAATAAAGACAGTAGGAGCCGATAACCTTTGTGACTTCTCGAGAAATTCCGACATCTGCATTTGCGTCGTAACTTGGAACATGAATGGACAGGTTTCTTCAATTTGCTGATATTTTGTACTCCATTTCACATATTGATCACGATGCTTATTCGTCAGTACAAGTACGTATACTTTATATCTACTCTTATGAAGGTATCGTATGATGATCTGGTGGAGTTGGTTGGGAGCAATCGTAGGTTTGATCTCCTCGTTGTTGGCTTGCAAGAGGTCCCTCGAGACGATCTTGCGCGATTGTTGCAGGATGCTCTAGTCGAAACTCACGAGTGAGCAAAACCCCATTCCTTTTCTTCTCTTTAAATCGTTCTTTTTCTACACTTTCTTGTAACAACTTCAACTGTATCAGGTTGTTAGGAAAAGCAATTATGCAGTCTCTGCAACTATATGTGTTCGGACCTAGGGATTCACGCCTGTTCATCAAAGGTAGAAGAACCTTGCCTAGTCGTTTGAGTGCAAACGAAAAGTTCAATAGTTTTTCTATTTAATTTTTTAAGATAAGATAGAGCTTAATGGGGGTTTACTAATCTCTTTTCCCAATCGGATATATGTAGAACTCAAGGTGGATAAGCATTCTGTTGGGGGATGTGGAGGGATGATCAGGAGAAAGAAAGGGGCAGTGGCAATCCGGATCAACTACAAAGGATTCAGAATGGTGTTTATCACTTGCCATTTATCTGGTAAGCCATGTTCTTATCAACTACTATTATCTCCAATATGAAAAGGCCGTAAGAAAACAAATGGAATTTGAAATTTTCTTTGCAAGAATTAACACTTTGATCATTCGATGATTGCTGAGCCTGCAAGTCCATGCACGGATTTGGGTTTAATGGGACTTTTATTCTTTTAACCGACAAAAGACCTGGTGATCTCACCCGAATCAACACAGCAGACTTAGCAGTTGATACACGAAAGCCTATTTAAAGCCTAAAAGGAATTGGGCTACCCATGACCAAAATTACGGCCCATTAAGACAACAATCTGTCAAATTTTTATTCAAAGCCCGAAGAAGGTATGGGCCAGTATGTATATTTCTGATCTGATCTGATCACTGATAATATTGTCCTGTAAGCAGCTCACGCTCGAAATGTAGAAGAGAGAAACGCACAGTGCAGGCATATATCTCACTCTCTCTTCTCCAAGTATTGGAACCCATACGCCAGTCCCGCCCAGATCACAGTTTGGTTGGGAGACCTCAACTACAGGCTACAAGCCATCAAAACACATCCCGCCAGAAACTTAATTCAAAGAAACCTCCACAGAGTAAATTAACTCCATCTTTGCCATTTTTATTCGTTTCATTCATCTAGTTTTCATCACACCTCGCTCTTGCCTGAACCTTTTTCTGCTTGTTTCTTCTTGACGCTCTAGCTGCTTAGAAGCAAAGATCAACTCCTTCAAGAAGCTGAACAAGGGCAGATTTTCAATGGATACTGTGAAGGAACACTCACATTCAAACCAACGTATAAATATAACGTAGGAAGTAGCAACTATGATACAAGTTACAAGGTGATCATAATGTTCTCTGCCACAAATTCAATCATTCAATCATGATACATAAAAGTTTGCTACTGTCATAAAAAATTATGTGTTTCCTTATTTAATAAAAACGCTACCATCTGCATTAATTTTGGCCCTTCTTTCTCTTTGGATGTGTTTCTTGCAAATTTGACAGGTACGAGTTCCATCATGGACAGATCGAATCCTGTTCAAGATCGAAGATCCTGACAAAATCAACGCATTTTTACACTGTTACGAATCAATTGATGACATTTTTAGTTCTGACCATAAGCCAGTGAGAGCCCACCTTTGTTTCAAACTTACTAAATAGTACTGTAGTCACAACTCACAACCCAGAGCAAAGTTCCTCTTCCTAGCCAAGGAGAAAACAGAAGGAAATCCCCACCGCATCTTTCCGGTCCTGTAAATCTGCCCACAGGCCCCAAGATCGTTCTCTTTCTTTCTTCTGAACTAACACTAAACGTAGATATTTGACTTTCTTTGGAGCATTTTTCCTTGTATTTAGGATCAGGACACTGAAAACAATGAAGGAAACCTGTGAATTTGTAATTTTTTCTGCATAAATATGTTCTTCCAATTAAGGTATTTCAAGCTTTCACGGCAGTTCTCAATCTCAATTTTGCCAAAACAGCCGACAATTTAAGGATGGCTAATTTATAGTATCATCAATCATGGGATGATTATTGACGAAGCCTTCAAATCTTTTTGTGTAACGCGTTTACAACTCGCATGCAATGGTACATGAGAAATTACTTGTAGGTTACTGGAAAACCAAGTCTTCGGTTCGGTTCACATTTGAGAAGCGGTCAACCACTCATACACAACATCTCTAGAAGCCAAGCTTTTTAATTATAGTATTTTTTTTTTCTTTTTCCATTTTGGCATATAAAAATTTTTAAAAAATTTTTGTAGCTCACAGCATTACCACCCTCTACACCTTTTTTCCGGCCTATTTTGACATTTCATATTTGCATTTACATGTAAACTTCATACCAAACCAGAAAAAATCTATATATTTTCCAACACCAATTAAGCCATCTTTGTTGACATTGACTTGTTAGCAACTCTTGCAACGCGAGCAAGAATGCATTGTTTTTTTTCAATTTTTGTTCACCTTTTTATTAATTTAATGGTCTAAATAAACCTAATATTTTTGTTAATATCATCATTTCCATTTAGTTGATTGGATTAGAATTTGCAGTGACAATGTATTTAAAACAAAATAAATGTCACCGTTTTTTATAATATATTTCTTGGTGCATTACATGGGAAGTAGGAAAAGAAGTTTATTTTAACAAATGAAAAGTTTTGAATTCAAGATCTCTTACATGAATTTCTTAACCTCTAACTAACTCAATTAGAGAGGAAATTCTATCCATTTTTTATATATATTGACCATCCATCTATGGGATTTCTTACTTAAGTTAATATTTTATATATATATATATATGAAAATTTTTAATCTTTTATATATATATAATTTATCTCATATATTAATAATAAAATTTTTTAACTTCACAAGTAGAATTAGAGAATTGACATGTGTCTCTATACGATATATTATTATATTATAATATATATATATATATATATTACCGAAATGGGTTGATGATTGTTTGACTAAAGATAGAAGCTACCAATGTGTATATACTATATTTTTATTTTAATCAAACACACGTGGCGCTAATGATCCAATCTGACAAAAGAAAAAAGAAAATGGTACTCGGGCTTTTTTGGGGTTGAATAGTGTTTATCTGAATTTGGTGATGATAATAAAAATAAATTACACCTCATGTTATAAGATACTACACAGTACTGCAATCATATCCAATTATACACCATCATCAATTTCCTTATCATCAATGCCCATCCCCAACGAATATTTTCAAGGCAACTCATGTAATGTGCGATACTCATCTATTGCTTTTTTTTCTCTCAACTGAATATTTAGGTTAAGTGGTTGATGCATCCTCCATAAGACTGGTAGTTTCGGATTCAAGAAAAAAAAATCTGATTTTTTTTAATTAACCAGAATATCTCTTAATAAAATCTAGTGAATTTTTTTAACTGTATATTGCCACTTTCAAATGTGTATTACTATAAATGCTACTGTCTTACTTAAATTTTTCATCATGTGGCCATATATATATATATATCATATAATAAAAATGAAGAGCCATGCGCACATTTTATTTAAGAAAAAGATAGGAGTAAAAATTAAGAGAGAAAAACAGAAAAGAGAAGAAAGAACTTGGCTTGGGGTTGGGAACTTTTTCGATCACTTTAGATATTCATTTTTGCCCTTTTGCAAGTTAGTGGGATTGGAATCTTTACCAAAGAGTCTATTCCTTTCCTTGTTTTCCCACTTTTTTTTTTCTGAAAAAATCTTTTTTTTAAATATTCTTTAATAAATGGTCGCATCTTCCTCTTTCTTTCTTTTTTATTTTTTTGGTAAAGTCCCATCTTCCTCTTTGAAATCCTAACAAAACAGCTGCCTTCTAAATCTTGCAAGCCTATGATCTGTTTTGGTACTTTTCACTTTAAAGTTTAAACCCATGTTACAACTTACAACTCTGACTTCAACAACATAAGCCAGCCAAACCAAACTGATAGTTTGAAAAAATAATAGTAGTAATAAAAAAGAAAATAGTTGTTTTTTTTTAAGGAAATAATTGTTGTTTTTTTTTTTTCCTATACGCTTTTCAGCAAAGAAAGCTAGCCCATTTTTAGGAGGAGGGAAGGGGGGTCTTCTAGTAGAAGAAATAGAAGAAGAACCCCGCATGTATGTATAACATATATTAGGAGAGAAAAAAACAGAGAGAGATAAAAATTAAGTTTGACGAATCTTCGTCAATCCCTTCGGGGTTATGACAAAAATTCATCGAAGTTGTACGCTTTCTTCATGGTTGACTTTGAATTTGCGTACATTTGAAGAACGCCTCTCTGCTCTTTCTTAGCTTGTTTGTCTTCCATTGCCCCCCTATACCATCATTTCTTAATCAAAATTCTTCCAACTTCTTTTTTTCTATTTTTTGAGGGTTTTGGGTGTGTATTAGATTCTTTTTTAGAGCCAAAGAGATAAAGGGGTGTCACTGTTCTTCCTTGTTCTTCGCATTCTTGAATAGGTTATTCATTCTTTTATACAAAAGAGAAAGAGAAAGCCAGCCCCCCCCAAAAAAAAGAAAGAAAAGGGTGAGAGAGGGGGAATATATAGCTTTATGGGACTGAAAAAATTGTAACTTTTTTGGTAAATTGGAAGATCTTATCTGATCTAGGTCTCTTCTGCAGTCTTCTTCCAACCTTTGCTGCAAGTTGTTGATTTGTTTGAGGTGAGTCATCTCTCCACTTGTTTGATTCCTTACCTTTTGTACTTTAAGAGCCTGCAATTCAGTTGTTATATGTGATGGATTATATGGGCATCCTGAGCCGGAAAGAATCTGTTTCTTATTTTTTCTCCTTCTCCTTCTCTTTCTTTCTGTCTCGCTTTGTATTCACTTGGTCTGGCGAGAAAGTTGATGCTTTTAACTCATTTTTGGCGGAAGCATTCTGGGGTAGCACAATGCCGGGTGGGTGATTTTGATTGCTATATTTTTCTCCGGGTTTGACTTGCTTGCATTTAAGACAAATGCAGCTGAGCTGATATAACCTATTTTAGGCAATTGAGTTTGCTGTCAATATGTACAAAACCCTTGTTATTAAACATAAAATAGTTTATCTGCCTTGCCTATGGAATCATGTTAGGATTCCTCTGTTTTGAGGCTGCTTTTAATCCACTTTGATTATCTTTAGGAACAGGTTTTAGCTTTATAAAAAGGAAAGTTAATCAGCATGTTCTCCCATTATGTTATTTGCTGCATTTTAATCATAGATATAGAATGGTGAAGCTTTTCTTGACTTAAAATTCGCATTTCCATTCATTTAATCATGAATTATGTAACTTTCTTTGATTTGGGCCTATATTTTAAATTTACTGTACTTTTAAAAAAAAGTTATGCAGATTTTGCAATGTTTTCTGTTGATTAGCTTCAATGTATGTTCTATTTGCAGGCAGCAACCTTATTGATTATGAGCAGATAACGTTCTGCATTATGGATTGGATAAAGAAAATTTTTAAAGGTCGTCCCCAAAAATTTTCAGAGGGGCATTACGGTGGACATTATGGGGAGGATCCACACCCTCAATTTTACACACCTTCTCTCTCAGGGGTATTTATATCTGTAACTTTTTCTCCATTTCTCTTTCTATATTGCTATTTCTGTGATCTCTAGATTTTGAATGATTTGATCCAATCCCTTCCTACTTCCTTTAATGCTGCTGTTGGCCCATAATAAGTTCTTATTACTTAATGGCTTTGGCTAGGTTGTGTGGTAGACATCTTATGAATTAGATTATGAAGTGTGAGTTGCATCAGTATGCTTCCTTATACAAATAGATCATGGACTGTTTGAGATAGTTTAATAAGCTTCTAATCTGTTTTGCTTCTTACATCTTTGTCTTGAACTTGAATGTAGGATGCATGGCAGGAGCATGAGGATGAAGAGACAGATCGTGCTATTGCCCTATCCCTTTTAGAGGAAAGTCAGAAGGGGGGAAGGGTTGTAGGTGAGTAGCAGTCTATGAGATGTTACCATAAATTTTCTTGTCAGCTGTACTTCATGATATCAGCCAATTAATTGCAAATAAAATGAGTTTAGAAATTTTTATATTGTTGCCACGGAATTGTAATTTTCTGTTCCTTCCTCTTCCTAATTGCCCCTATAATCTAAAAAGCCATAATTTGAATTATTAAGTTTCTCAAATTATTGGGTAGATAATGAATCTCAACTGGAGGAAGATGAGCAACTTGCGAGAGCCCTACAAGAAAGCTTGAACTTTGAACCTCCTCCCCAATACGAAAATGTAAATACGTATCATCAACCTATGCCAGTCCATTTTCCTATGGGATACAGGTACATGAATATGTCATTAGTTACAACAATTATATTAGCTCATTTAACCAGGCCTTATCTATGATTTATCTTTGACCATTTTCCCTGCAATAATGGCTTTTCTTGGCATCAATTATCCTGTCTTTCATTCAGAGATCTTTTGCTATGCCATTGAAGCCAGATTTTTCTTTTTTGCTCCCAAGACCACTAATAGTTCGTTTTTGGTAGGATTTGTGCCGGTTGCAATACTGAGATTGGTCATGGAAGATTTCTAAATTGCCTTAATGCGTTTTGGCATCCAGAATGTTTCCGTTGTCATGGTTGCAACCTTCCAATTTCTGATTATGAGGTACAAATTTACTTTCTTTGTACACGTCTTGGTGGCTATCAATTTTTTGTGCCCTGTAGTTCCTTGAGTGGATGATTGATTAATAAACTAACCTGGATCTATACTTTCTTTTGTAGTTCTCTATGTCTGGGAATTACCGTTTTCATAAATCTTGCTACAAGGAGCGCTACCATCCGAAATGTGATGTTTGCAACCACTTTGTAAGCAATTTTTCTTTCATCAGCTTGTTTTCTGTTCATTATAGTTTTGTGCTGTTTATATAATTCATAAATGCACTAAGATCCAAGGCAGGATTATTTATTATTTGCTTTGTATTTCATTATATATATATATATATATGTAAAAATGTTAAATGCCAATATTGAACTTATATTATTACCAAATTGAGAGTGTCTTTTCATGTTTTCTTATCAAATACTAAATCCAAGTGCTTAATAAACTGAAAACCTGAAGGCAGTTCATAGTTGATGTCCTGGGATGCAGTTTTAACTAGGGAAAGTAGTACAAGGAACTTGCATTTCAAGAGAAACTATGGAGGATGAGAAACCGCACATGCATATGATGTTCAGATCTAATGTTGAATATTCCTTTTCTTTAAATAGTTTTGAAACAGAAGAAACTAAATCTACTTTCTTATGCACGTCACTCATTGCTAGTTGGTGTTGTCTTCTGGGATATATACTTTGGACAGATTCCAACAAACCCTGCTGGTCTTATTGAATATAGGGCACATCCTTTTTGGATCCAAAAGTATTGCCCCTCTCATGAACATGATGGTACTCCAAGGTGCTGCAGCTGTGAGCGAATGGAGGTGAGTATGATGGTATCTATACATCTTTGTAAGCTTATTTATGTTTCCCAATTAAAACTCAGCTACTTTTTATGAAGAAGAAGAAAGAAAAGGTTGAAAACATGATACATTTGCTCATATGATATACAGCCACAAGATACAGGGTATGTTGCCCTCAATGATGGACGGAAGCTGTGCCTAGAGTGTCTGGACTCTGCAGTTATGGTTACTAAGGAATGCCAACCCCTTTATCAGGATATACTAGAATTTTATGAAGGTTTAAATATGAGAGTGGAGCAGCGAGTTCCATTACTCCTTGTTGAAAGGCAAGCTTTAAATGAAGCTAGAGAGGGAGAAAAGAATGTAAGTGCAAAAATTCTAAAACAATGACATCAAATATAGTTCTAAGACAATTCTCCTCAGCAAATCAGATTTTGGCCGAACATCTACTTTCAGTCATTTTTTACTGCTGTTGGAATGCTGTGTATATGATTCTTCTTCTGGATGTCATGGGAATACTTGCAAGGACTTCTTTCTCTCTTCTTTATATTCTATGATTGCATTCTAAAATTTTTTGTCTTGGGCAGGGCCATTATCATATGCCAGAGACTAGAGGACTATGCCTTTCTGAGGAACAAACTGTCAGCACTGTAAGAATATTTGAAATACTCTTCTCTCTTCAGTATTTAACAACTTGAAAATTTTCAGAGGTAGTTTCTTGTATTACTCAGAGATTTATACTATCTTCAATCTGAAATCATCAGATTCTAAGGCAACCAAGATTTGGGACAGGAAATCGAGCCATGGATATGATAACGGAGCCTTACAGATTGACGCGTCGGTGTGAGGTGACTGCGATTCTCATTTTATATGGCCTGCCAAGGTATTGTATTATTTTCCATAATTGCTTTTGCATATGTATAAATAGGCTGCCTTATAATTAAACAATTTAAGTGAAATAAAAAAAAAAGGACCCAGTACACGGTAGTTAGGTGCAGAAAATGGAATAGAAAAGAGATATTTATGTTATCCCGTTAATCCACAGAATCATGAGGGGAAAGGGGGAACAAGCTAGATTAGATTAATCATAGAATCTGATGTGTTTGCCTTGGTTCAAAACATACTTGAAAAGCAAGCAGCCACCCAAATGAAGGTAAATTAAAAGTTGCTGTCAGGTTCTATAGATTAGAAGCAATGAAGTGAATCGATTCTATGGTAAAAAGGGAAAAACACAGAATGATGAAGTCAATGTGGATTAAATGAAATAGTCTCTCTGTCTCTCTAATTTCTAATAACCTTCATGCCCTTGTTGTGAACCTTGCATATCTGTTGCAGATGATGCTAACATTGACGTTTTTCTTAATTCTTAATAATGTTCACGTTTTTTATGCAAAATTAAAAATTTTGACTGTAGGTTGTTGACTGGATCAATCTTAGCCCATGAGATGATGCATGCATGGATGCGACTTCAAGGTTTTTTTTCCTGTTTCCATGCTGATATCTAGGAAAAAGTGTTACATTTTCCCTCATTTGGAGTTGGAGACGCTAACACTCATGCTACTTGTTTGTTAGGTTTTCGGACTCTTAGTCAGGATGTAGAGGAAGGTATTTGTCAGGTGTTAGCTCACATGTGGTTACTTACTCAACTAGAATCTGCTTCAAGCAGCAATGTAGCATCGACTTCGGCCTCTGCTTCTAGTAGATTAAAAAAGGGCAAAAGACCTGAATTTGAGAGGAAGCTTGGCGAGTTTTTTAAGCACCAAATTGAGTCAGACACTTCCCCTGTATATGGAGATGGCTTTAGAGCAGGTCATCAGGCAGTTTATAAATATGGTCTCAGAAGAACCCTTGAACATATTAGGATGCATGGGAGGTTTCCATACTGAAACCCGAAATTCCAAATTCTCAACACATGCTTCCCTATTCTTTCAATTTAAAAGCTGGGCCTTTTCCTATTAGAACCAAAGGCTCAAGCACATAGGATTTTTATCATATCTCTATAGAGCAGGCTTTAGAATTTCTAAAATTTTTCATTCCTTGTGGCATTTGGTGCCACTCTTCATTTTTATATATATTACGTAATTAGTTTTTAAACCCGTGCTTCACGCTCTTATTTTTTGTGAGATTCGTTAATCGATTCTGTTTTAAAGAAATTTTATAATGGTATAAGTATCCCACAGGTCCCTGTACTATACAAAAATGTTCAATTTAGTCCATAAACTCTAATTTGGGTCAATTTAATCCTCTACTATTAAAAATAGAACAATAAAGTCTTTCAATATCACAAAATCAATTTTAATTGCTAGAATTGTTGATATGGGATTAATTTTTGCTCTTAGGATTACCATGATATGGCAAGTTATGTTATAAATTGGCATGTCCTGCATTGAAATGGTATTAACATGTTGTTTTACGGTCTAACTTGTAATAATTATGGAGACATTGTTTTGGTATTTTACTAACCTGTTGTGCCACATCACTGTCAACCATGTGTTAGTTCGTGTTTTAACTTATCACATCATTAACATCATTATCACGTTAGTAATTTTAATAACAGAAATTGATTCTATGACATGTGAGAACTTAATTGTTTAATTTTTTGTAATACAGGGATTAAGTTGTCCAAATTGTAATGTGGGGGCTAAATTGAACATTATCACATATCATTGCAATAGAAATTATCAAAATTACAAAATGGCATTTCTGTTTATTTTCAAGAAATTAGTATTTCTAAGGTTAGTTACCACGCCCCAATTAGCTTGACTTCTAAAATTAATTAGAATCAACAGGACACCATTCTAAAACTGTATCTTTGATTAAATAAATTTACAATGGTTATTGACTGCTATTTAAAGGCTTCTGCCCGAATTTTTGACAGAGCGGACACAACTTCCTCCATGCTCGGTCTCTTTGTTGGTTCCTCTGTCAGACAGGCCACACTTAATTGCGCCATCCACAGCGCAAATCCAGCCCGTACATCACATTTCAGCCTAGGATCGATAAATGAATCGAGCCCAGCTTCTGCATTCTCTTTTTCCATGATGGAAACAACAGTTGCTGATAGCAATATTTCTCTTCCATCTTGTGTAATGATGGCATCTTTTCCGGTAATCAGTTCCGAAAGCACAACCCCAAAAGCATAGACGTCAATTTTCGACGTAACTTGCCCTGTCCTTATATACTCGGGCGCCATGTATCCTCTAGTTGCGACAACACGTGTTGTTAAAGAAACGCTGCTTGTTCCATTCACCACCGCTCTTGCGAGGCTGAAGTTTGCAATTTTGGCCCTCAGACAATTGTTTAGCAGAACATTGCTGCTCTTGATGTCTCCATGGACGTAGGCAGGTTTGGTAAAGCTGTGAAGATAGTGAAGTCCATTAGCAACATCCAATGCAATCTGAATCCTCCTGGTCCAGCTTCCAATCTCATCAGGGCTTTGATTGCCAAGCCAATCCCTCAGAGACCCCTTTTTCATATACTCGAAAACAAGATAGAAACTTGCATCATTTTGACAGACGCCTTGTAGCTTTATCAAATTGAAATGATTGATGTTCTTCAGCAGTTGTACCTCCTTGGATACATCTAGTCTCATTCTTTTAACGGCCAGGATCTTTCCACCAAATCCACCTCGATAAACAGAACCGTTTATTCTAGTCCTGGAACTGAAATTTTGTGTCGCTTTCTTTACCTCCTCAAATGTAAACACGCTTAAACCTTGGTCAAAGCTTGCAATTTCAACACGGAGGTCTTCTGGCACTGCATGGTTCTTCTTATTGCTTTCATTGCCACTCAAAGAAACTCTATCCTTTCTTTTATTGAACATAAAAATAGAAAGCACGATGATGGCAAGAACAAGCAAAAAACTAGCTCCTCCAATTCCAACTCCCTTGTATAATTTCCTCTCTGATCTATGGCCTTCAGTGTAATTTTCAAATAAAGGTGATTCAAGTTGTTGTTCCTTGTGAATTATGGTTTGTGAACTTGAAGGTTCTCTCGGCAAAGGAATCAGGATTGTTGTCAAAGGGAAAACAGTTTCTTTTTCTTCCAAACCATTTGCGTCATAAATCCTCTTTTCGCTCACATCAAACCTATTACCAATATCTACAATATTATCCTCCAAGTTAATAGAGTAAGTCAGCAGAAACTTTGTTCCACCTTTAGTTTGATAACTTGTTGGACAAGCACATCGAAGTGGCACATTCAATTCAATGTCAGGAACCAATTTGAATTCACTATGTGGATTTGCACGTATAAGTGAACTACATGTGGATAGTCCCTGGTATGCCTCGGTTCCTACAGTGTAATAGGTGCCATGGATGCTTGAGATATAAAACGTGGTATTTGCCTGATAATATTGGCCCAAACAAGAACAATTTACAGGAACGATTACCTCTTTACCGGTTGGGAACTTTGCATGCTTGGTTACATTATTGATGCTGGCAAGCTCCGCTGGGTTCGAAGACATGAGAGCTGAAATGCTTGGAACGGTGTCAAAAGGAGGCTGAGACTTGTAGATAAGAAAAGCCCGGCAGCATTGATTCTGGGCTTTGCAAGTGTAAAGAAATGCTGAGGAAGGACCTGATTTATCATTGCTATAGCAATCCAAAGCGGAGATTCCTGAATAGTTTTGTTGAGCATTTATGTATAAAGTGAGAACATTAAGTAAGAGGAAGCAGAAAAGGAACCGATTCATGGTGAAAAAGGATTTCCTGATTAGAGAATTGAATCCGAATCTGAAGAATGCTAGTTGTTGCCTGGAAGGATTTATGTTGGAATCAACGCGTTCTAATGATTATTATAAAAATTTCGGATAATCTAATAAGAGTTTAATAATCCTACTTTCTGTTTAATTTCCTCCGAGCTGATTCATTTGTTTAATCATAATCCTGCTAGCAAAAATACAAAAAAAAAAACTTCCAGATTTCAATTGACCCCGATTTTCTAACTCAAGGGTCAATAATAAATGGTTTCTTTCTTTTCCAAAGGAAGATTCTTGAGACCCCACTTCAATTAGTTTAGTCACAACTTACAATTTATCTAAAATATGCTGGCCCGTGATACAAGCTTGCTTGCAGACTGCAATATTCCTGGAATGACAGAGAACTTGAATCAGGCCATTGCAAATTCCTTGACAAACTCCATCACTGTACTATTCTTTGACTGAAAATCTAATCCATGTAGTAATATTTTTCTGTCTCATTTTCCTTCAGCATCTTTGAAGCTTGCAAGGACCGTCACCTTTGCCTAGCTAGTTTCTGGGGCTGGGGCCCATCTGGGCGTGGAAATGAAGGAAGATCAAGCGTAAGACCTGGTTGATTCTGGACCCCGGCTTGTAAGAATTAGTCAAGTCTTTGGTTCAACTCCATGACTAAATAGGCAAGCGCCAATTTTGTCCATAAACTTTGATCAGCTAAACAGCAGACAGATTTTTCATAGATTTTTTTTTCTTTATTGTTGATGTAAGATCAGGCACAGTTCAATCGATGTAACAGGTTGAACATTTGACAAAATTAACATTTTGTTTAGACAAAAACGATAACAAAATGAGACAAAAAAATATAGTAAATCAAAAGGCAATTTGACTTGAAATCATAGTTCCTTTTAATTGATTTTTTTATATAATGTTTCCTTTTAATTGATTGAATTTGAACGTTTTATACAAGTGAGGAATAGGGAAATGACAGGTAAAAAGTTACACGCACCAACATATTTGAGTGCTTTGATTCATGAATTGGATATGGAATATGCAATTCATAAGAGTCAAGGGGGTTTTCGTTTTCAAATTTGAGAATTCTTCATTCTTCAATCTTGTATTTTCTTGACCAAGGCATCAATTTTACAAAGGCTTAATATACAAAATAATCATCGAATTTATACAAAATGTTGTTTTGGCCCTTCAATTTTTATTTTGAAATTTTTGGCTTTCGAACTTTTATTTTATAAACAATGTAACAATTGGTGCTGACGTGACGTGATGTAACAAGAAAATTTCATGTGTCACATGAAAATTCCACGTGTCAATATTTGAATAGACCATATCAGAGTTAAGAGCTACATTGTTCACAAAATAAAAGTTTGAGGGCCAAAAATTCTAAAATAAAAATTGAAGGCCCAAAACTATAGTTACTTAGAACAAGGTACGTTCCGATATGCGGTACGATTACGGGAACGTGGTACGTAACTTATAAATTTTATGGTACGAAGGGGGTAAGCTTAGATAGTACGATGTTCTGGATAGTGATACGTCTAAAAGAATTTTTGTATCATTAATAGTATATATCATGTAAAATCTTTGTAAATACAAATCAATCTTTATAAACAATTAATATAAAACAATTACAGCCAAAACATTTGGCTCATAAAAAATTGAATCAAGAATGTTTGCTCATTGGTTAATTGTTAGATTGTTAGAATGCTTATTAAAATGGCTTCGATTCTAATCTTTATTCAAGTAATCAATTTACCTGCAAGCGTTATCTTTCTCTTTTCATAACACTCACCATCTCTATGTCACCCATCAATTCTACCAAAATATCCAACATTCAAAACTAAATTTAGCTAGAAAAGTAAGTGAAAAGTTCTTTTTTGTTTATTTATTTCAAATTAATCCTTTTTAGTCTTAATTTCTTCAAATTTTTAAATTTTATATAAAAAAAATCTGGAAAGTCATTTTCATAGAACTGGATCGGAATCTCAGGTATCCCGAAATGTATAAGTACCATGATTCGGATCGAGGATCTCGGATCGCGGTTTCATAGGGGGTGGAGAGAACCCAGTAACTATGCCCAAAACGATAGCTTCTTAGAAGTTCAAATGTTATTTTATATATTAAACCATTTTTCAAATTTAAAGGAGAAAAACTAACACCACTTGGATTATTGGGCCATGATCGCGAGGAGAAGGGAGCTATAGAGAGAAAAATTGGTGTTTCTATTAGGCCCAATGTGACGTATAAATAACCCACATGACTTTAATCTGTCAAGTGTCTATTGAACAAAGAAGTCCAAATTTTAGTAAATTAAAAAGAAGAAAATCATAATAATTAAAGGAAAAAAAATAAAAACCTTGCTGCTTTTACAAAATTTCTCTTGCCCGATGAAATGGGCGTGCCAGTTGCTTTTGCTAAAAAACAACAGAAGTAAAGAGAAAAATAAGCATGTGTTTTGATTTAAAGTCACAGACAGGCTGTTTAAATCATTAAACCTACTGGATAATTTTGTTTAAGTGCTTGCAAAAGTAAAGAACAAAGATCAGTTAAAGAAAAACTTGTATTGAAATATGACTGAAAGTAAGGTCGGTTTGAGATATCGGTAAAAAATAGTACAAGATAAGTAGAAGAAAAAGCTAGAAAGAAAGCTGACAAAACAAAGAGGAGGCTTAAATTTGAAAGTCGACTGTCATTGTGCAGTTATCTTGTTAAAGGTGAGTGTCAGTCCTCTATAATCATTCTAGGATTGAGTTTATATAGCCCTTATAGCTCTAAGTCAACCCCTTATGTATTAATTTCAAATTCATGTCTTTAAGGTTGTATCCCTTTGATTTAGGTTGACTTTAAATTGGTCTTTTCAATCTTTCAAGATTGGTACGGCTTTATTTTGATTAAATCCGTTGACCATAAACCATTAACAAAAATTGCAAGTCAAAAGATATCCATCGACCTATAATTTCAAAAAAAATAAATTGTGGTATAAACACTTGCTTTAAGTTCTTTGTTTTTTTTTTTGGGTGAAAAAAGACTTCATTGAAGTAAGGAAAATAACAAACAGGGATGAGTTCCCTACAAAAGTATCCGCCTAAGCAGATATACAAGTTTGGGATGGGTTCCCAACATTACAAGTCCTCGGATAGACAATTCCCATAGAATCCGCTAGAAGACTAAGGTGCTGTTTGATAAACTGAAAAAATTAAGTGTTAAAAAATAAGTATTGAAAAATTAAATACTGAATTTGATAAGGGCTGAATTTGTGTATAAAAATTGTTTGATAAATAAATATTGAATATAAATATTTTTTTTGATAACCATAAAATTTGAAGATTTTTAAAACTCAATAATGCCTAAAATAAAGGTAATTTAGTATAAAAGGAAAGTTTTTCAAATTAAAACCATTTAATTTTTTCATCATTCAATGATAAGTAGGTATCTAACTACTTTTTAAATTCAACACTTTTTTGTTGAAAAAAATCTTTTAAGTAGTGGTTAATAAAAGTTATCAAACATATTAAAAATCTAAAAGTGTTGAAAATTTTTATTTTCAACAGTTTGAAAATTTTCAACATTTTATTAAATAGTCCCTAAGATGAATAAATTCAGCAGCAACATTAAGCAACATTAGACTTCATTTAAGTTATAAGTACCCACTTAGGAAACATACATGAAAGACATTCACAAGTTATCTCCATACATCTATTTCAACGGAAAAACTAGCCCACGCAAATCAGCTAGTGCCTAGTAGATACATTCACTCCATGAGGTAATTCAGAGAGAGGCTCACACTACCCTTTTTTTCTCTTCTTCTTCTTTTCCTTATAGGCATTAGGATCTCATCATTTGTTGAAATTCATGGAAGTCTAGCTCGCCATTGCCATCAAGATCAAAGACTCGAATCATGGCAACGCACTCTTCATAAGATTTTACGTCCCCTAAACGATTAAGCATCCGCTGCAACCCCACCGGAGTGATGCACCCACTCCCTTTGTCCACCTCGTACATCTCGAACGCTCCTCTAATATCATCGTAGTCCTCGTTTTTATCTCCTTGTTCCATCAACTTGACAAAGTCGTTGAATTCCAGCAAGTCGTCGCCATTGTTGTCGAAATCCTTGATTACCCTTTGCGCTTCCTCTCTAGAGATGGAGTGGTCGCCTATGGAAGCAAAGTAAGCGCTTAGTTCCTCGCCCGAAATCTTGCCATCTCCATCACTGTCGAAACGACGAAAAACTTGTCGAAACTCTTCTTCTTTACTACTTGTATGATTAACAACAGTTTTTGGCGATGACAATAACGAGTTTGAGGATTTGGATTTTGACGAGCGAAGGCGAGGAAGGCGAGGAAGGCTAAACCTTAAACCCTTGTTGGAGAACCATTTGATAGGCCTGGGAGTACTAGCAATTTCCATGAAGAAAAGGTGACTCAAGCCAAAGCCTATGTGCGAGTATATTATATATAAAGCGGCAAAGATTAGAGTAGTTTAGGCCAGAAATTTACCATGGGAATTTCACATTGATATGCAATTTGTATAAACAAATTAAGGGTGGAAAACATGGGAGTCTTGCGCAGAAGTTGCGTCGATATGGGAAATTCAAAACGGGTCTTGAACTTTGAAGTTGCTATGTAGCTTCTTCTAGACTTCTTGGGAGGGACCAAGGAATTACTCACTTTTGTACAAATTACACGATAATGTCCTTTGGAAAGTGACAGCGAAGTTTGTAAAGTGGGAAACTTTTTCGGTGTTTCCTTTCCTTTTGGCCCCCTATAATGGTGAATATGTTGCCAATGACTTTGACGTTTGAACACAAACAGCAGAATTCAACTTTTTCTTCTTTTTAGCCTTTTCGTTGTCTCTAGCTGATTTCATTGATATTTCCGCTCCTTCTCCTTCATAACGCTCTGACGGCATGCCGTGAGCTAGGTACAAAGAAAATGTCGAGAGTACAAGTATGACAATATAATATTCATTCCTTATTATATAGGTTATAGCTAACTGGAAGCGATTGAAAACAAGAAGTCAGCTTCAGACTTCGGAGTGACTTCCCACAGCTGTTTTACATTTTCATTTCTAAATCGAGCCTAGCTAGGACAGGCAAAGGTACTACTACAGGTCATGGTAGATTAATTTTGAGATTGATTCATGAAATTAACCTGCACACTTCTGTCACCATAAGGGGAAAAAAGATTCAATGTGATCATTCATCCTTGAAGAAAATGACATCCCAAATTCACATTTCACACTCTGTTCAAAAGGCGACAAAGTTACCGAAGGAAAAGAGAGAGAAATGGGAAAAAAAGACTTTCATCCTCTGTAGCTCGAGCTAGCTGTGTAGTAGAGTATTCTTGCTTTACTAAATGACAGCCTCTGCCAGCAGGAAAATGAATTCGTGAAAGTAAAGTCACTTGTCTTTGGCAAATCCTTTTCGCGGATGGAAACCTGTTAGAAGCCGAGCAGACATTTGAAAGCGCCGGGCCAACCATGAAAATTCATGTGAGTTTCCATATGAGTATATGACAGATCGTGACAGAGGTGCAGAACACAGACAATAATCCAAAATAGAGCCTGAGCCAAACCCTTTACGTTTCATTATAAATCATGTCTTCTAACACCAATAATACCATTTCCAGCCTACAATTGTCTCGTACTATTACTTATTACTTCCAAATAAAGGCAACAAAAGTAATGTATGTTCTTTTGTCCTTTTGGCCTTTAATTTGTTTTGGCTCATTAGACAGCATTGTCTCACAATTCACACCACACATGAGAAGGAAAGTTGTTAGCTGCTAACTAAGATAAACAGAAAAGAGAACAAAAAGACAGAAGTCCCCTTGATCATGACAATCATTCACCCCCTCTAAACTCTATTGCTCATTCTCCTTGCAAATCTGCATTTTCTGAGAACTAAGTTTATTTAAAAAGGGGTTCTATCAACAATTAAATTAAACAAAGAATCATGAATATTGGATATTTTTTTTTTGGTCAGATGAATATTGGATATGAGTACTAGAGTTTTATGTCATTTATGTAAAATTTAATTCAATTTTCTGGCTATCCATTCTTCTTACATTCCACACTCCCCGGTTCACAAAAACGAATTTCCCCAATTCTTTTCATTAATGAAAAAGAAAAAGGAAAAGCAAAAAAAAAAAAACCCAACTCAAACCTGGCCCATCTCATTGCCAGAAACCTTCGGAATTGGCCAAGTGAAAATCCAGTTTCTTGAAAGGAGATTCAAACCCAAAAGCCGTCTGGTTTTCTGAATTTGCTATTAAACGGCCCAACTGAACCCAATCAACTTCGGACTTTGGAGTCTCTTCAGCTACAGCACCACAGAATGGCGAATGCCAATAAGGTATAAACTATTCTCCTTGGACTTGGAGAAAAGAATTAGAACCGGAGTGAGCATAGATGTCCTCTCTTCTACAAAAGATGTTGATGCTCAGCTCCAACTCAAAAGTCAAAACCTCGCAATGCAACGCTTGATGTCCAAAAATGCCGATTATTTCATGACGGAAGAAACTTGAGCTCGATGTTCAGATACTTCTCCCTCCACCCTCCTCTCCTGCTCTCTCATCTCCACCACCCATTCAAAGCCTTCCACGCCTCCTCTCCGCTCTATTGGAAAATACGGGACGAATCCAACCTCACCCGACCCGAACTCCTCTGCCGGATTACCCGGCTCGTCATCCTTGGCCGTTACAACGCCCTCAACCGCCTCTCCTTCGACTTCTCCGATGAACTCCTGGATTCCGTTCTCCAAAACCTCAAACTCCACCCTGACGCTTCTTTGCATTTCTTCAAGTTAGCTTCCAAGCAGAAAAAGTTCCGACCTAGCATCACCTCGTATTGCATAATCGTCCACATCTTGTCTCGAGCTCGCATGTACGACGAGACCAGAGCTTATTTATCCGAATTGGTCGGTTTATGTAAGAACAATTGCTCTTCTTACGTAATCTGGAATGAACTCGTTCGGGTCTATCGGGAATTTAAGTTTTCTCCTTTGGTTTTCGACATGTTGTTGAAAATTTATGCTGAAAAAGGCTTGATTAAGTATGCCTTGAATGTGTTTGATAATATGGGAAAGTACGGCCGTGTCCCTAGTTTAAGATCGTGTAATTGTTTGTTGAGTAATTTGGTTAGGAATGGGGAGAGTTATACCGCCTTGCTTGTTTATGAGCAGATGACAAGGATTGGGATCGTGCCGGATGTTTTCACGTGTTCCATTATTGTAAATGCTTATTGTAAGGAAGGGAGGGTTAAGAGAGCGGTGGAGTTTGTTAAAGCAATGGAGAATTCTGGTTTTGAGTTGAATGTGGTTAGTTATAATAGTCTGATTGATGGATTTGTTAGTTTGGGAAATATGGAGGGAGCAAAAACAGTGTTTAAGTCAATGGTTGAGAAAGGGATTTCGAGAAATGTGGTTACCTATACGACCTTGGTCAAAGGATTTTGTAAAAAATGTGAGATGGAGGAAGCAAACAAGGTGTTTAAACAGATGGAGGAGGAGCTGATGGTTGTGGATGAATATGCTTACAGTGTGCTATTAGATGGTTATTGTCAACTTGGTCAAATGGATGATGCCGTAAGGATTCAACATAAGATGCTAAAAAAGGGATTGAAGATGAATGTGTTTGTTTGCAATTCGTTGATCAATGGGTATTGTGAGGTTGGTCAAACTCATGAAGCAGAGAGAGTTTTTATGTGTATGGGTGATTGGAACATAAAGCCAGACTCATTTAGTTATAATACTCTTGTGGATGGGTATTGCAGGGTGGGGCATATCAGTGAGGCTTTCAAACTTTGTGATGAGATGCTTCAGGAAGGAATTGAACTAAGTCTCGTAACTTACAACACCCTTCTCAAAGGTTTATGTTGTGCAGGTGCCTTCAATGATGCTCTAAACCTTTGGAATGTGATGCTAAAAAGAGGTGTAATCCCTGATGAAGTTGGTTCTTGTACCCTGCTTGGGGTGCTTTTTAAGATGGAAGATGTTGAAAGTGCTCTGAGATTTTGGAGAGTTATTTTAGCAAGGGGCTTTTCCAAAAACAAGATTGTGTTTAATACAATGATTAATGGCTTATGTAAGATCGGGAAAATGGATGAAGCAAAAGAGATATTTGGCAAAATGGAGGAACTAGGGTGCTTACCAGATGCAAGAACATATAGAATCCTGAGTGATGGGTATTGTAAAATAGGAAAAATTGAAGAAGCTTTCAAACTTAAAGATAAGATGGAAATGGAAGCAATTATTCCGACAATTGAAATGTATAATTCTCTTGTTAGTGGAGTTTTTAAGTCTAGAAAATTGAGTAAAGTGGGTGATCTTCTTACTGAAATGCATACCAGGGGCGTAGCTCCGAACCTTGTTACTTATGGCGCTCTTATTACCGGGTGGTGTGATGCAGGAAACTTGAATAAAGCTTTTAGCATATACTTTGAGATGACTGAGAAAGGGTTTGCACCCAACATAGTAATTTGCAGCAAAATAGTCAGTTGTCTGTACAGGCTTGGCAGGATTGATGACGCAAATGTATTGTTGCAGAAGATGGTAGTTACTGATCCTGTTTTTGCTTATTTGGATAGCTTGAAGACAGATGTTAGATGCCTTAACATTGAGAAAATTGCTAATACACTTGATGAAAGTGCCAAAAGTTTTTCTCTGCCCAACAACTTGGTCTATAATATAGCTATTGCAGGATTGTGCAAGTCTGGGAAAGTTGATGATGCGAGAAGATTTTTTTCAGCTTTGCTGCAACTAGGATTCAAACCAGATAATTTTACATATGGCACTTTGATTCATGGGTATTCTGCCTCTGGTAATGTCAACGAAGCATTCAGTTTACGAGATGAGATGCTGAAAGTTGGTCTTAAGCCAAACATTGTTACTTATAATGCTCTAATAAAGGGTCTTTGCAAATCAGGTAATCTTGACAGAGCACAGAGGCTTTTCAATAAGCTTCCATTGAAGGGGTTAGCTCCTAATTTGATTACCTATAATACATTGATTGATGCTTGTCTTAGAGTTGGTAAAACTTGTGAAGCCTCTAGTTTGTGGGAGAAAATGAGAGAAGGCGGGGTTTCACCTTCTCTAGCCAGTGAGAAAGGAGATGAAGGAAAAGTTATGAAACTTTTGGCTGCTCAGGATCATGTTAAATATGGAGGTATGAAGAAGATCACTGAGCTTCAAGATATGACGCATATTAGGTGTCCATCCATTGACATTATCACGCAGGAGCATAAGAACTTGACAGTGTCCTCTGATGATAAAATGCCAGATAATGCGTGTTTTGTATCTGAAGCTGTGTGTTGATGGATGCTTGCAAGTTACAACTATGGCAATACTGGGATAGTGCTTTTTTCCTATGGGAATGAGTTTAAAGATTGGCCATACTCGTTTTCTTCCTTAGCATTGAAAATCGAGGTTTGGGCTCATATCTTGCATTACCTGTTGACAACAGGTAAATGAAATGCTTTAGAGCTTCCAGTGCCTCTTTTCTCCCAATGGCAATGTGACACAATGGAGTTCCTGGAGTTCCTCTACGGAGGAAGGTTGAAAAGATACAATTGCATGTTTTACATATGGGTTTCAGCCAACGATTATGGTCTTCAGCTGGAAGCTTAGCATGATGCTTCATGATCATTACCCAAGGACCATGCTAATATCTTTCTAAGTTGTGCCCAAGAACGTGGGAGGATGGTAAATTTGTATACTTGTATTAACGGAGGAATAGCTTTTACAATTTTTATACTCCAGAGAGTTGTTAAAGTGAAATTTTAGGACAGTTGTGGAAAAAGCTAAAAAATGATATTCTAACAACAAATTGCTTGAGTTGCATGATGTTTATAACAAAATATCTTTTGTCATATTACAGGATGTTGTTCTATGATTGGGGCTTTTCCAGCGATCATCATTAATATAGGCATTCATGTTACAGGAGGATTTGGGTAAAGTTCTCTTACTGGTTCTTTCACATTTCTTTAATTTTTAATTGAAACCAAATAACCGATCAACCACTGTCTCCATATTGATTATAATGATAGGTTTTGATTAGCATGTGCAAGGTCTTTAAAAATGTAGCTAAAGTATCAATTTTCGTTCTATATATTTACCTTTTTGGTACACTTTTTGATGTAAAGAGTATCGTGCTCTGTATCTTTGTTGTTCTGAGTTCTCCTTTTCGCCTGATTTGTTACTTCTCAACGTGTTTGAGAAACTTTTTCCTTTTTCCTTTCAATTAACTTTACAGATTGCAATAAAGATTGGCCATCCTTGTTTCCTTCTTTGCATTGAACCTCAAGGTTTGGCCTCGTATCTTGCATTCCCTGTAGGCCATACATGAAATGCTTAAGAGCTTCCAGTATATCTATTCTCATGAAGACAATCAGACACGATGAGTTCCATTTCCAACATGCGTTATGGAGGAAGCTTGAAAACGTGCAATGGCATCACATGTTTAACGTATTGGTTTTGGACAAAATCTTTATGGTCTTCGGCTAGAAGCTTAGAATGATGCTTCTTGATCATTGACACAAGAACCAAGCAAGATGTCTAAGTTAGGCAGTAGAAGACGATAGGATGGTATTGGTGTACATGTATCAGCCATGGAACTGCTTTTACAATTTTAGCTTAACATGGTGCATAATCATAATGTTTGTATCCGACAAGGGATTGAATGAAAGCCAAGATTATAGTAATTGAATCTGTAATTGTTGTTATTAGTCTCTTGGAAATTTCAGAGATTCCAAAGTCATTGTCATCGGCAACTTCTACGTCATTATCTTTGTCACCTGTACTATCAATCGTCAGCAATATTGTAAAAGAACAGATATCTGATTAATTTAAGACCTCTAATCTTTGTTTGGCTGATGCCGCAAGCCAATTGCCATAGCGACCTTACCTTTTGAGAGAATTTCCAACCAAACTGGATTTTCTCTTTTTCCACTTAATTTGACTCATTTTTCGAGTGGTGGGGGCTCCCTCGATGGCCGATCGACAGGGAAGTATTGCATTCCTTCGCTCTCTCTCGGTCACTGTTTTCCTTTCTGTCGGTCTGATGATGAAATCACAACTGCAATATGGTCCTCTAAGTAGAAAATATGAAGACTTTTTCTCGGAAGTAGCAAGAAGTTTAGGTTTATAAAAATTACTTGGAGAGAATTTCTCTGTCTTCCTATGTTTATTTAAAAATCACATGGAACTTAAAGTTTAGAGGGGAAAAAAAAACCCTTAGAAGTGAAGGTTTGAGCTGACTATGCCCACTGCCCAAGGACGAGAGAGCCATGAAGAACTCAAACAGTATTAAATAATGTACTAAGATGAAGAATATATAATTAAACTTGATCTAACCAATCCTGGACTAGAGTTGCTGCATCGACAGATGTAATGACTAGCAGCAAATCAAGCTAACATTAACTAGTATAACAACCCGATAGCTGTGAAAGTGTTGAAATGCTGAAACTAAATTACGGGCGAGAGAACCATTTCTGATAAGCTCTGCTCCCTCAGCTCTCAATATAATCTTTAATCTAAATAAAAATGAACTCTTGCACTTGGCTAGGTGAGTCCCAAGGGTAATTGCCTTATTGGACAGTCTTTTCCTCCATCCCTGCATGGATGTTTTACTTCTTTTCTCATCTTTGACTGAACATTGACGGCTTTCACATGTATCTTCTGATATGCAAGAAAAGGAGGAAATTTGAACTCAATTCTTGAGTAAAAAGTTACATATGCAATAAAACCATAGCTTTCACTGAATCCGATCCTTGAAGCTTAACACAACATCTTATGGTTAATGGTCATACACTGACTTTGAAAACGATTTTCTTTAACCTACAGCAAGGTAAACTAAGCTGAAATTAAAGCAGCTCTAATATTTATATGCGCACAAATTGGAAACCTCTCTTGTTTTCACATACAAACCTTAATTAAGACATTGATATGCAGAAAGAGAAAGTTACGGTTCGTCTAACAAACAAACACCCAGGCGGTAGAATTTGCTTATACAGCTCGATTTAAAAGTGGGTAAAGTGAAAGGTGTTGTACACCATCTACTCCCCCTAAAAGAGTTGCTTGAGATCTGAGGAACCCTCCACTTGAAAAAGGAGTAAAATGTTGCCAAATATATGGCTCCAAAGTCCAACCAAACCCTGTGACAGTTCCCTGGTTAATTTATCAAAAACACCCCTCTTCTAGCCTTGTTCACAAGTTATTAATAGAGCTTTCTGTTTGAAATTTAGGCAGAAAGGTGATCTGGATGGAGGCAGAGCAGTGGTCACGTAGATATAGGAAGATCATAAATGAGCAGCAGCACCACTAGTTTTTAGAGAATGGGGATATTCACGGCTTCTAATAAATATCAACCATAGGCTAAGGCCATATGTAATTGATGTTGAGCTCAATAATACTGCCAGTTTTTGTCATTTTCAGAAAGTCATTTCATCCTGTATCTTCGTCTTCATTTGTACCTCCTTGCTTCCTCAAGTGGTCCTTGATTTACCTTTTATGATAAAGATTGAGCCTTTAATCTAATTAGCCATTGCATGCAATTTTATAATTCACTTTTGCAATTATTATTGTGTCAAAACATAGTCACTACTACTCCAAAACAATATAACCTTGCCTCCAGCCAAGACGGTTATCGAGGTTAGGATTATTCATGCAGGAAGTCGAAACTTCGCGCTCCTCTGTGTAGGCTCATTGTCTATCTTCTATGTGTGTAAATATATATATATATATATATATATATATATTTATATAGTAGAAATTGACCCGGGCCACGCCCCGGGATTTTTTTTAATTTTAAATATTTAAATTTTATTTTTTAAAAATATGTGAGGATTAATAGGGATAATAATACCTAAAGATAAAAAAAAAGTGACATATAATTATTGATATTGCATGTAAATCAAAATGTAATACAAAAATATATAAAAAATTATTTTGATATACACACCAAAATAATGTTAATTAACTAATAAATAAAAATACATATAAAATATTTTATATAAGTTAAACATGTTGATTAACCATTAAATAAAAATATATAAATCAAATATTGAATTCTTCAATAATAAATAAAATTAAATAACATATAAAAATCAAATATTGAATTCTTTAATAATATATGAATTTTAATAATATATAAAAATGTGAAAAATTTCCTTAAACCCAAAAAAATCACCAAACTAAACCTTTAGTTTAGACTTATCAAGGGTAACAAAATCTTACAAAAAATATATTGAAAATTTTAATAATATAAGTAAATATATATAAAAAAAGAAAGAATAAATGGGCTCTTTAGCCCAACAAACAAAAAAAGAAAGAAAAAAAATGAAGAGCCAATGAGAGAGTGACAATTGCACCCCCTCCTCCTCTAACATGCTTGAACTTTCATATATGGGAGTATAGATAAAACTAAAATGACGTATAATTTCCAAAGGTTAATAATATTTAAATCTTAAGTAAAGGGTTATCTATACCATTAAAAAAAATATATATCTTATGAAAGTTACAGAGAATATCATGTACCACAAGAAAAGAGAGAAAAATAATTGAGGATAATTTTAAAATAATTTTTATTACTTTTTTAAGTTTATTAAATACTTTATATAAATTATTTATTCTATTTTGTGGAAGGGAAAAAGAAAAATTATTATATTTTTAATTTGAAGAAAATCTTTATTATTTTTTAACAAAGATAATTATTTAATGTTGATAAAAAGTTAAAATACACGGAGTAAAATTTTTATTATATTGATACGTTATTAGTCGGAATAGTTATAAAATATAATCATTCATATAAATTATATATTTACTTTCTAATTATATAATAATTCGTAACATTAATATGGATTTATGATCTCGTCAACATTAATTAAGCTTCATTTTGTTAGAAAGCTACCCATAAAGACAAAAACGTTAAATCGGATTCTCTCTCGAACGCGTTTCAATCAAAGAAAATGACATAATCTTAATAAAAAAAATTGTAGAAAAAGAGGAAAAATAAGTACTACAATATAAATAAGTTTTTAGTCAAATTCGAGCAACGCAAATTTGGAGGAAAATTGGATAAGTTGCCGAACATATCAAATCAACGGGGTCGAGGAAAGTAGGGCCCACACGTTTGGACTTTATACTAGTAGTTTACTCCCTAATCACAGCCGTACGAATTTCATACTTTTCAGAAGCCCACCACGTGTCATTCAATGAGCCAGCCCTAGAGAACATTATATTGATGTTTTCCAGCAGTGCTTGTCCTAGTTCTTTCCGCAATAGCCAATAATCTCAATCTACCGACACACTTCACTTTTCTTCTTGCTTTTTTGTAGTATTATTTTATTTTCTTAAAGTATTCTTCATAATACAAAAATTACAATTAAATGTCAAAGAACGTTTAGAGGGAAATTTTAAAAAAAAAAAATCTAACAGGCTGGCTTTTGAAAATTGCTTCTTGTTGACATAATTGAATCAAAGACCAATAATAATAATAGAATGAGTAAGTAGCTTAAATCTCCTATATATTCTAATATAATTATCTAATGCACGCAACTAAATCATTAGTGACTAATTACTACTTTGTGATCTAATTAATTAGATTTGGGTAGTTTGGAAACTTAAATAAAAGTTGAAAGTTGACAAGGTATTTGTGTTTCCCCATAAATAATTATTCAGAAATAGTAGTTGTCATTCACATTTTTTTTTGGTGCAACTTCTTGGTGTCATCCATATTTTAATAACATGAAAATAATTGGAAAGAAAGGCATTTGGCGACAATTACGTTCATTGAATTTTCAATTTTTCATGAATTAGAACTAATATAAAAGATTAATTAAACGGCAGGATCTAGTTTAGAGGAAATAAGCATTTTAATGTAATTTTACTTAAATGGGTAATTAATTAAGCAAATAATAATAATTCGATCCAGAATGAATACTTGAAGAATGTTGAAAGATGGGATGGACCGATGGAGTTTGCATATATTTGTCTTTAATATATGTCAACCCAATAAACTTGATTGCACTTGGTTAATGAGTCTCATCAGCTGGCAAAATGTCTTTCCAGCCACTTCCATGTAAAAAGACAAATTCTACCCATTAAAATACCCCAAAAAAAGAAAATAATTTACTATATATATAAAATACTGGTTCAATGCAATGTTCCCAAAAAGGAAAGTTTTTGCTTATTCAATCTTCATCCTCAAGCATTCAATATTCTAACAATATACCAAAGTTTCCTTAATGTTTCCAGGGTATATTACACATGGTTGCCCTCACAACTCTTTATGGCACTCCAACAACAATACAAAGATCAAAGCAAAGCATTGGAAAACTTCTTCTTCTTCTTCTTTTTTTTTTTTTCAAAAAATGACAATAATTATTTAATACATCCCTACAAAATATGTAAGTCATAGTGAAAATGATTCATAAAGGTGTAATTAAGGCATAAGATTATGTAAATCCTAGCTGCCCCTTTCTTTTTCTCCTCCTATTCTTCACAGTTTTATTCATCTTTTTCGTTTACTTTTCCTCTTCCTTGACTATTATCGTCAAGGAGAGGAGAGAGTTTGATTTCATATTTTATCGCAGTTTTCTTTATTTTTTACTTGAATATGTCTTAGATATTTTGATCAGGGTTTTTGTGTCTTAGTTTTATCTGAGTTAATTAGTCAGTTTGTTGAGTCAGTTTAATTTCAGTTCGTCTTTGCGTCGATTTATAGTGGATCTAAGACTGTTAACCTTAGATTATGATGATTTTGTTTTATATCTTATGTGTTAATCAAGGAGGATTTCAAATCAGTCATTTCTTTGTCGCTGATGAAAGCTTTCGGTTGAAAAAAATACGAAGCGAAAGCGAAAGAATAATGGACATGGTAGAAACTGATCATGAACAAAGTTCGAGATTCAAAATAATCTGTAAGATAGCTCGAGTTATGAAATAAGATCCAGATCTACAGGATAACAAGTTTACATCTATTGTTATTTTTAATTTTTTTAGTATTATGGATGTAATTTCATTTGAACGAATGAAAGTTACATTTTCTTCAAAAAAAAAATTATGTATAAAGGTAGATTTATTTTTATTAAACAAAAAGGATTTTTTGGCCACCCAAAACAGCTCTTTTGCTATACAGAGTTTGATTACAGTTTATCATTCACCGGATGAAAGTTTCATCATGTATACTATTTTCCTCATGGATTTTCTTCTCTTACTGTTATTACAACAATTTCTTCTTCTTTCTCCAAAAAAGAATCTGCAGCAAAAAATTAGAACAAAAAAACAAATTAAAGCAGTATATAATCCCAGTTTAAGTACTGTAATCTACAAGGAACAACTTGAATCTTCCATGGCTGGCTGGTCCTCCTCCTCCAGCTCAACCATCTGATCTTCAGCTGAAAACTTTACAGCTTCACCATTTTCTTGATCATTCTGCCGCTTTCTCGGCCGACGAACACTTGCTAGAAAGATGGTAACTAATGATACCAATGTACTCCGGTAAATTAAACAAGCCTTTCCATTTTCCAATTTCTTTGCCCATCAAGAATCCAATGCAAATGGAGTTTGCAAGAGATCATAAGGTGCCCACAAAGCGTCCAAAGGGCAGGGCCTGTTGGCATCAAGCCTCGCCCATGGCTTCCCTTTCCCACTCCAATGTAAAAGACTAACCGGACCAGGATGCAAATCCCTACATAAACCTCTGAAATTGTCTCCGCCGAGACCATGTTGATTCCACCTATGATCAACCGGCACTATGTTCCCAGCAAAAACTAACAAAAAAGGTGGCAAAGAACCCAACTCGTAAATTCTCATTCTTTTTTGAAGCTCCATCCATTCTTCAATCTTTGTGGTGTAATCTCCTTCTCTCCATCGATCAAGGTCGATTACCATTACTCCGGTATTAAAGTAACAAGCTTTACGGTTCGCGAAAGTTAAGGACAAAGAAGGGTTTGACCAAAACGTTAGAGTAAAGTAAGACGTGAAATTTGCATTGCAATATTCTGGTGCAGCCAACACCGCGTTGTCCCCGAGCGGAGTTGCGGCGAGTTTAGCTAGGTCGTCGACGAGAACCAGGTCAGAGTCAAGGTACACGACTCGGCGGACGCATAAAGGAAGCAGATTAGCTAAGTAGCTTCGAGCGTAGTTCAGAGGACAGTCCAGAGCCGAGCGGATTGAGGTGGAAATGAGGCGTGAAACGGAGGCGTCATCAAAAGTGTGAACTTGGAAGTTGAGGTAAGGAAACGAGGAGGAGATGATTGCGCGTAAGAGTGACGCGTTGGCGGTGGCGGAGGCAACGAAATGGAAGGCGATATTTTGGGGACAAGAGGAGTGTTGAAGCACTGACAGAATAGCCGCCATGGATCCCCGGATGTAAGCGGTGTCAAGAGTCATTGCGACATGAACAGCTTGATCCGAGCATAAAATGGAAGCTTCTTCACCGTCTGATTCATCTTCATCACTTATTACAGGGCAATCTGGGGAGTTATAGAACTGCGGGGCTTCCTTGAATTGCTGGGCAGCGGTGGCATTGGCTATGGCAAAGACATTGAAGATCAGTAAGAGAAGAAGAAAATGAAGAAAGGTTGGTGATTTAGGCATCGGAAAGGATTTTGTTGGAAGGTACAGGGCAAAGGGAGTTGGGTTTTAATGTGAGGGGAGGCCTAGACCAAAAGGAGAAAGATTTTGGTTTTAGATTCGAGATTACTGATTAGGAAGTTTACTTAGTTTCTATTCAAATTCGAACGTCTAAACACAGGATGGGATTTAAAAAGAGGGTAGAGTTGGCTGCAGGGAAATGGTAGTGGCCTAAGGCCTAAGGCTGAAGAGAAAGAGAAGAAGAATTTAAGGGGGCTTAGCCAAGAATTTTCTCTGGGGGAAGTTGTTGAGTTCACATTCATTCTTGATTGTTTTGTAAACTGTCTCCTCCTTTTAGTTCTTTTATTTTTTTAAAAAATATTACCACAAACTTGTAAAGGGTCCACACCATGGTCCTACATCCTTTTCCCTCAACTCTCAAATGCTATTCTCCATTTCACTCGATCAGGAAAGCTTCGCATTTTTTGTAAAGAATAGAGTTTCTTATGAATGGTGAATTTTGGGACATTTTAAGTTACTACAAAGGAAGAAGGCAATGTAGCAGTAAATTTTAAATTTTTTTTTTTATAAACCCACCGATAATATCTAATAAACGCATCGGTTTCGATTAATTTAGTGTCGAAAACTCAATTGTTTTATATGTAATATTTTTAGAATATGAATTAAATTAAAATTAGTATTTAACTTATAATTAATATTTAAACCACCTGGTTTATAGATGGTAGTTTATATCATTATTAATAAGCTTAGATTTGTAAAATCAAGTGTCAATTATGGTTTTAGGTGAACTTCTTAATACATGTTGAATGCCATGAGGTCACCATATCATCATCGTTCATTTTCATTTTCTTTATTCTTTATATATAGCTTCATATTTCTTTTTCAATAATTTCAAATTAGGAACTTAATGCAATTTATTGTCTAAACCAGTTTTTGTTCTTTTTTTTTTTTTGAGGTCTCTGAGATTAATGAAACGCAGTGGACATATAATATATATTTTGATTGAAGTTAAAGGAAAAGAGAGAAGTATCCTTGCCACTTATACTTAAAGGGAGAATGAAAGCGAAGGGTACTAGCTTGCCTTTCTTTATATGCTCTATCCGCCTTTCTCAACAGTGACATACAGGTCAAAAATGAATTAAAAGTGAAAAAATAAATTTTAAAGAAAGAAAGTAAAGCATTTAATTGTGTGATGGACTCTATCCAAAAGGGGAATATTTAAAAGAAAAGAAAAAAAAAAAAAAAGGAAAAAAGAGAGTCCAAAGCTTATTCAAGTAATACGGTTGTTGATGCTTCCTCGTCTTAAGAAATGAACACTTAGATATGTTGGACAATCGCAGTCCCAGAAAAGAATGGCTGAGCAACCAGAAAAAACCCATGCTTTGTGACCAAGGATGCTTCCTTCTACATTGTATTTGCCCACCTTCCATAAACTTTTTTAAACAATATGAAATTTGTATGGTTCCCTGGAATTGGGCTATAACTTTCATTTTAGGAGTATGAGATCATTAAATGTTGTTGGAAAGCTCCTTTAGAGTTTTATAACAGGGAAATCAATAGTTTGTTCTATCTGTTTCTATATGGAAATAGTATAAAATTGTGCTGCGGCCTGCGTGAGTTAATTACCCAATTCCAAACTTTGATAGTTAGTAAATGACCAAATACTTAAATGGGTCCTTAAACTATACTAAAAAGTATAATTTGGCCCATAAATTTTTTATTTGGGATAATTAATCTCTTAAACTATTATTTTTGAACAATTAACTCCCCACAGGATTATATTGCATAAAATCTCAAGGGTTATATTATCCCAAACTATTAAGTTTGAGGGGTTAATTATTCCAAATTAATAATTTTAAGGAGTTAATTGTCTCAAAATAATAGTTTGAGGGGTTAATTGTCTCGAAATAATAGTTTGATGGATCAATTATCCCAAAAAAAGTTTAGAAGTCAATATATCAAAAAAGGTATAATTTAGGGGCCAATTTACGCATTCAACCATTAGTAAATGGGAGGTTAATTAACTTACTAATATATTTGGAGGAGATTTAATTTCCTTTGCGGTCCAGATACAAAATATAGTTAAAGGTTGAAATTTATATACAAAGTCTCGAATTCAGGAATTCGAAACCTCCCATTTCTCTTAGGTAAACCTTTAATTTTTTTTGACCTTTTATATATCAAAAAAAATTTTGACGAAGATTTAATAAGACAAAAATCTTGATCGCTTAATATCAGTGAAATAATTAGGTAATTTTACTCAAACATGTTTTAAACATTCGTCTATAATTGGTTTTTATGTCAAACCTGTACGTCAACTGGAAAAGACAATAGAGGCGACCCTGTTTGAATGCATAAAAAATGAAAATAGACAATTTTTTTTCTCTTTCTTTATTGTTATTATGTGATTAAGGATCGGAATATCCAGCTTGTGGGGGCAGAGAGAGTATGTATAAGTTACCGAGTTATATGTATACTTGGATTGGATATAACACATTTTCTGACCTACATTTTGAATTAAATCCTAATATTCTGTAGCTAATTTGATCATTTGAGGAGGACATAGGACCCACCAATACCATTCGAAAAACAAGTTGCTAAATGGATCTACTATTTGGCTTAAAAGCTGCATCAGCTATCATGCACTAATTAATAAGAAACATTTGAAAATTTTTATAATTAGATATTATATCCTTTTTAAGGATTTTGTCTGAAACTTTTTGGTGATTTCAACTTTAATTGGAATGGGTTAATTTTCTGTCACCAACTTTGCATAAATGTATAGAATTCTAAGAAAGGAATGGAAGTGGCGTAGTGGTGGAAACAATAGAGTATAGCACATTCCCCCATCCAGTAGCCATCATCAGTAAGTAAGACAGTAACCCATGCCTGTGACATACCCCCAAGCAGGGCACGGCAAAGATCCCTGGGCAGCAACCAACTCCCTCCCGCGGCAGTTCATCGGCAATTATGATCGAGATTATTATTTTTGGATCAAACGAAACACACAGAAATGAAAAAGAAATCTGAAGAGGGAGGAGCTCTCTCATCATCTTTCATCCGCTGGAGCCTGGGAAGCTTGCTCCTCCTCCATCATAGTAAGAAACTAAAAACGAACGTAAGCCATGTAAAACTGGCAACAGATTCCAATGTCACCGACAATCAGACTGGTCACAAAAGTCGGCTTAAATGAGCTGCACATGCTGCTTCAACCCCTCTGTTTTGTCCATTAGCAACTCATCTTTAAGTCAGTACTCATGCCGCTAAAGTAAAGTACTTGATATGTACGTCGGTGTGATTGAAGTTCAGTACATCTAGAGAAGTGATTAAATATATTTGAATATGGGGTCAAATTATACCTGATAATTTTGGATAGAATGATACGAAATTAATCATGTTTATGTTTCGTGTTTTAATTATATTAACACGATTAATTATATTAACACGATTGAGAATAACGTGTTTCGTATCTTAAACGTGTCAAATATGATTAAAACATATAAAATATATTAAACACGGTTAATTAATTAGGTTTATATAGGTTTCTCTGTTATACGTCTAACTGTTTATACGATACGTTAAATACGATAAATTAACTATTAAAATATCTTTTTAACCTTTGATATATTAAAAACATATTGAATTTTAAGTAATTTTTCATACATTATAGGATTAATATAGTAATATATAATCTTATTTTTAAATTAATTTTAAAAATTATTTTAAATCATATAATCGTATCGTGTTGTATTATAACGTACGTGTTAACCGTGTTAATCATGTTGTGTCATGTTATAAGCAAGTTAAATAGTTCTGTATATGTGTTTTATACTGTTGACACGAATAGTTATTTGTGTCGTGTTCATGTATGACTATATGACTGTTAGTGACACATGTTTACAAGACATAAATACCACACAAAAACACAAATTATCATATCTAAGTCAAACCCTTCGAAATACTTTGTGCGTGTTCTTCGTTTTGGGTTTAATCTACTAAAGGGTAGATGTCAATTTTCTTGCTCTTCATCAGAGGAATTCAATGTCGTGCTCTTAAAAAGAAGTTTCTTCAATTTCTTCCCCTTTGTTGTTATCTTCATCATGAAATTTCAGCGTTCAACTTTTCAGCATACCATAATTTTAAATAAGCGTGGATGATGAGGTCAAATTTACGCAGCGGGAGGACTTCTAGACGTGAATCATTGATATTTTGATGTCAAAGGGGCACTTCAAGTTTCTCTACATTTTTTTACTTTTGACTTGGAGTTAGTCCAAATTTCACCATCTCCTTTGTATCGTTGAAACAAGATCTCCCTTTTTTCTCACGGTCATTCAGGTAAGTGTGAGTAAAGAAATCTGTCGGGGATGGTGGTAGAGTCCACCAAATAAAACATGCCACAACGTATACAAAGGGGAAAAAGAAAGTGAAGCTAGCCGCATCGGGTAATCATTTCATAGGCCACAATCCACATCTTATCCATTGGATCCGGAACCAGCGAAAAGCTTTGAAGTGCTCCATATATATGTCACGGTTCCCAGACATTGCGATTTTAATGAAAGTAATGCTCAATCCCAGACCAACCAGGCCCTATGGAGCTGAATGAAAGTAATGCTCAATCCCAGACCAACCTGGCCCTATGGACAGCTCCTAACGCACAACAATCATCAGCCCTTTTCGTCCAATTTTCGCCCTATCTTATGAGAAATTTTACATGATGGAAGATCAAAGCAACATATGTGATATGTCTATTTGGGAACCAAAGTCTTCGAAATCGAAAACCAGCACGTCGATTCCATGAAATCCAATTGCATGTTCTCTTATTCGAGCTACGTTTGTGTAATAGTTCAGCCCAAATTGGCCGAAAAAGGGCACATTCCAAGGGCCCAGAGCATTCTATACCTACATATGAATAAGCTGACATGAATCAAACTAATTATAGATCATATAACATTCAAGAATTCTAATGCATTATCATTGCTGAAATTTGTATACAAAATTAAGTAAATTATCTGTCCTTATGAATTGAAATGTCGATGGTCTTGTATTTACTGTAATATTTCAGAAATTTTTTTTAAGGAAAAAAAAACATTTTCTTGGTGATTGACCCCACCACTCCGCCATTGTTTTTAGCATCATCTCCGATATCGAACTTCCGAGCAATTTCACAAAGCAACTGCCCAATCCACTGCCTAGAGCTCGACGAAAACCTTTGGAACGAAAATGAAATTACCAGACATGAGGCCAAAACTTCCAAAATCTGCACGTTCAACCAGGCCCCAAACTCTAGGCGAGCAATCCATGTGCAGATGTGCGTAAAGCTCAAGACCCACGGACTGAGAGGGGCCACAATCAACTAGAAAATCTACATATTAGTGGATTAGATCACTCTAGGGAGGAGGCTGCTCAAAAGGAGTACCTTAGGAGTTAGGACCACTCATTTTATACAAGAAACATATAACAACAAATCCAAGCCCACAAGTATCTTTTGAATAACAATACAAACACTTTTAAGTTTCAACTGTGTATCGAGGACGACAAAAATCATGTGATGGCTGTCTCTCAAAATAGTTTAAGGATAAAACCAACACCAGACTCCACAAAGGTTGCTGAACCTATACATCTTTCAAACAAAAAATATCTTTGCGCACAAGGGGTATATACACATAAAGATGGTGGTTCCCTTTTCAAAATGGTAGGGCTCTAGGGGACGAGTGCTGACAATAACAGAGAAATGCACACAACATCTACTGTGATATAAGTGCTGGTTCCAAATAGAGAAATGGTTCTAAGGGCAGCTACCATTTTTCTGTTTCAATAAGATAGTAACTTAGCACAATCGAAGCTAGCATTCTACATTTTGAGATGCACCATTTACGACAAAAAACAAAAGATAACCTTTCCCCGCAAATTTAATAATTATAATAAATTGAACAAATAGTAGTAGAGAGTTAGAATTAGCATAAGTCACAAGCTCAACTAAAAAAACAAAACAAAGCAATCAATGTCATATATTTCAAAAATCAACTCATAGTCCATGCACGATAAGCACCAGAATAAGAACCTTAGTTGCAAACACAAGTCCATGCCATGATTAAAAAAAAAGGGGAAAAAAGAACAGAAACATTTGGTTTCTTACTTAGACCAACTGCTAAAAGAGTACATGAATGGCTCTGGCATAGAAAGAAAGAGAAAGGGGCCATTTTTTTATTGCTGCATAATTAAAATCCCTCGTTGATTGTTCATGAAGTCTCAAATGAGAGGGGAAAGGGCAGTTGAAACAGAACTTCGAGCATAGTTATAACAAAAAAGCTTTAACCACAGACTGAGGAAAGTTCACCTACACCCCCACCATTTGAGTACCCATCTATTACTCTCTCTGGTTCTCATAGACCACAAGTCACCATGTAAGATAGAAAGGCAATACACAAGGAAAACTAAAAACTGTAATTTACAAAATAGCTATGCACATCAAATACTACAGCATTTTATCAACACTAAATACTTGAAAATGTCGTGAATAGAATTAGGATACTTAATGAGCTTGCGCTCATGACAAGTTACTGAACATATTATGAAAGCAAAGAAAAAAAAAAAAAAAAAGAAGCCAAACTAGTGAACCGAAGGATATCGCAGCTGCTACAACACAATGATGCATTTTGAATGCTTAAATACTAAACCATACAATCCTGCATTCCGTTTCCACATATTAAATGGAAACAATAAAATGTGCAAAAAATGAATATTGAAAGTACTATATTAACAATTCCTCAATCAATGAAAAAAAGAAGAAAAAAAGAAAAAGGAAATGCACTCTTAGATTTACACAAGACATGCAATTGACACTCCTATCATAAGTTAGCAGTTTAAGCTCTGATAGCAGATTTTATCTATTGATAAAACATCGCAAAGATAACACAAATAATAATGAAAAGAAACAGCATCTTCAGATAATGATCCTGCTGGCCTTGAGCAGTACGATGATGATGATGGTGGTGGTGATGATGATATCCATGAGCATGGCCACCATGATATGAATTTGAAAACCCATATGGGAACCCACCAGCCGTACCTAACATAGCTGCATCAGGAAACCCATGAACTTGTAGGTTAAACAATGATGGGATTAGACCACCGAAGGCCGCGGACAGTGTGAAATTCCCAAATCTAGCTGTTGCCATTGGTGCAAAACCTCCGAACCCTCCCATAAATCCAAACCCATTTTGGGGAAACTGATTTGGTTCAGGCGGAGGAGCCGTTTCTGGTCTCTGCCCAGCAGGTCGATTCGGGATATTAACACCAGGGATAGATTTAGACCTAGGATCACTTGATGATTTTCCCCTTCCATACAAAGGGACCAACTTTTCTTCCTCGATAAGGGCCTTGCAAACAGGACATTCATGAGAACGGGAATGAATATGAAGCCATTTATAGAGGCAAGGCCAGCAAAAAAGATGACCACATAAAGTCACAATGGGGTCTTGAGCTAAGTCAAAGCAGATATTGCACTCAAAATTACCAGCATCGCCGTTAGCATTGTTGCTTGAGCAAGATGGATTTTGCGGCGAAGGGCTAGCTGATTCCCCAAACCCACTTGCCATCCCTTAGACTTCCAAAACTCAAATTCCTATAAGAACCGAATCAAACCCAAAATAAAACCACATATCGAAATAACTACTACCATGCATACAAATTCCAGAACAAATTAAATGCAATATAAGAATAAAAGCTACAAAGTAACTATATTCCCCAAAAACTGACCGTAGAACAGAATGCATACAATCGAATAAAAATTAGCTATAAATTCAAATTCCAACAGTGAGATCTCTAATAGAAATGAACATCACTAATAATAAAAACAAATTTATAACGATCAATCAACGAAAAAAAATCAAATATCAGATCCGGATTCAACATAAACATAATCAACTGACGAAAAATTAAACGAAAAAAATCCAAAATTAAAGAAAATAAAGCAAGGGAAGGAGATTTACTAACCTTCAAAAGCTAGAGGAGATAGAAGGACCGATCGATTGGCCAAATCGACCGATCCAAAAAAAAAAGTCCAAAAATGGGAGAATCTACGGGAGGAAAAAATTTCTCTGGAGATAAAAACTACATATATTTTTGACGCGGTTACCGGCTTACCGCGGAGAGAATGCATTTCCAATTTTCCATACTTTTGCTATGCTTTAGCGCGTGACGTTTGCCTTTGCCTGTGCGTATAGGAAAGTTGGGTTACCTCCACGTGGCTTCAATCTAGTGGTTAGTTTCTCTTGACCCGTTGACTGGTTGATGTGATCCCGCGGGTTCTTTGGGTCGGTAGTTAACGGCGTTAGAAAGTGAATATGCTTGAACGGTCGTTGATTAAACCGATGTTGACTGAACAAATAAAACAAACAAACAACAAAAGGCTTCCCCTTTTTCGGCCTAAAAAAGAGGCCTTCCCTGCTCTCAATAGTGGGTCCAATTCCAATAAGGTGCAAAGCCCATTTTACTAACTAAATGGGCTTCGTAATTTCTTTTTTATATCTTGCTTTGACTTTCATTAAAAGCCTCTTTTTTATACTTCATATTTTTATACAACTCAAATTCGAAATAAATTAGTTTTGAATCAAAAATATAGAGATACTCTTTATTAAATTAAAAAATGTTAACTCTTATAAAAAGAAAACTATATTGAAAATTGATTAAAAATTTTAAAATTTTATTACGCTGGGACAATAAATGAAGAAATGCATATGGGATTATAATTTTTTTTTTGGTAGAAATATGGGATTATAATTTTGTAGTCAAATGATATAGTCAAGTGATGACTTGGCATATAGGAAAATTAGCAATCGATGAAATTAATCACTTTAGTCTGACCATTTTGTTTTGTTTGGAATTGTGAGGTAATCAGTGACAACTTTTATATATATGTATATCACATCTCAATACTGATATTGAAGAATATGGTCCAAAAATTTTTCTTCTTTGATTTTTCCACTTACGAGATAAAAATTGGGTGTTCATATATATTGAGACTTGTTAGTGATTTTTACACCAAAAAAAAAAAGAAATATCAAACCAACGATAATGTTTTAATATTGAGTAAAATGCATTAATAAAAGATCAGATTTTAGGTGGTTCACGTTTTTCTCTAAAATACTACTATGTAGGAAGACAAACAGTCTGAAGTGTATGGATGTAGAAAGAAAACAAAAGGAAAAGCAAATGCAACAAAGAAGCATTTAGATTGAAGAACGAACGTGGAAACATTGTTAATCTCTAGAATATGAAGACTTTTCTCTTTCTTAATTAGCATTGAATAATAAATTCTTTGTCCAGTCTTTCTGGATGTTGATCGATTTGTTTCAGAATTCCGAATGATCAGTAGCCATGCCATGATGCCAAAGCCTAGAAGCTGCAACGTGATTCACACGTTACACTCATTAGAGTACTAATTAAATATGGAGAATGAAACTAGACTTTAATTAATTGAGTTGATTAAGGCTGTAAGGGGCCGAAGGCTGCAGAAATTTGAAATACATATTAGAATGGGAGTTTAAAAATCAAATTAAATTTACGTGGATGAATTGATCAGGATTTAAGCATACAAAACTGATTCAACCTTTCTGATGAATTTATTTTCAACTGGTAATTATATTTTATGCAATTGTCAAAACCAAGTTTTGAGCTAATTATATTAATCAACCAAGTTTGCTAATATTAATCGTTAATGAATTGGGTATTATTATCCAAAGTAATTATCAAACTTCAATCTCTCTAGAATATAGATTTGTTATATTTGACATTTCAAGTTAATTCTGTTCCCCTGAAATGGCATGGAAAAGATGCTCAATCTTTGACCATTTGAAGCATCGCTCATTGTTCACAAAGAAGAGGGTAATGTTCTTCATTTCCTTGTAAAACTTTGTTACTTTATCCTTTGCTTTTGAAAGCAAAAATGTGTCTTCATTTTCCAACAATGAAGCATTGAAAGAGAAAACAAAAGCTAAATAATGTAAAATTTTGTTATAATTTTTTTTGGGGGTAAAAATCAAATTTTACTGCTGAATGCTGAAACGATAACATGTCGATAGGTACCATCATTGATGATTTCATTTGTGTGCTGCTAATAAAAGAGGAAGGAGCTGAAATCCCTGGAATCGGCACGTGCTATGATTATTGAAAAGAGAAGTTGGATGATGTAATAATAAAGATCGAGCTTGGCCGAGACATACGATAATATTTATTGTAAGTAGTTTGAGGAGTTAATTGTTTAAATAATAATTTGATAGATTAATTAATTTAAATAATTAAAATTTAAGGGTTAATATATCTAAAAAAATAATTTAAGAGACAATTTGAATATTCAATCACTTTATTTTCTTCATTTACAAATTTTGAATTTGAAATGTTGCTTAATGGGAATATGAGTTTTGTTCGATCCAATATGAATATATGATTTTCCCTGTTGTTTTATCACGTATGGATCCACTGGTTCTAAAACAAACATGGTGTAATTGAGAGAGAGGATTAACTATACGTTCAAGTAGCAGCAAGTAGATTTGAGATGAATAAAAATATAAAAAATTCACGATCTTATTTTATTTTCAAATAAAATAACCTAAGTTGTTTTCTCTGAATTTTCTTCAACTCCTTATTTTATTTTCCAAAAGGTCAAATTTAAGGAAAAGAAAAAAACCATTTGGGTGGAAAATAGAAAAAAATTACGAAAGAAAATGAGAGAACCAAATGGCCAATGCCCAATGGCCAATGGGCTGTAGAAGCAGGAGAGGCTACAGTCTGGTCTGGTCAGATGAATGGGCCCCGCGGCCATTATGTTTACCTTTCTTCCTCCTTTTTTGGTCTTTAGAGTTTAGACGGAGAAAAGTCATTTGGAATTGGAACTGGGAATGGGAAAAGGATTCTGCCGTTGACCTCCCAGCTCCCAATCTGGAAGCTCTCTGTCTCCTCAAAGGTACAAATAGCCCGCGCCGTCCTCCAATTTCTTTTTTTTTTATCTTAATCCCAACTCTCAATTTATTTATAAATTGCATATCGGTATCAGGATTTCTTTCTTCTTAAAGCCTAAACCAAACGATAACTTTTATACAACCTTTTACATTTTTCCTCATTAATTTCGTTTTATTTTTGGGTGTTTGATGTGAAACCAAACTCCATCACGATGCAATCCGTAAAATACTGGCTATCAGAGCATCCCTCCATCGTAAACTTCCGTTGGAGCCACACCCAATCTTTTGGCTCTACCTGGTCCTTCCTCTTCTCCTCCATCGCCGTTTACGTCTTCGCCGCCACCACTCTCCACGCCTTCCTCTCTCTTATCCTCTCCAAGCGACGGCGTGTCCCGCTTGGACCCATCCCGGCCATCCACAGCCTCTGCGTTTCCTTGATCTCCGCAGTCATATTCGTCGGCATCCTCCTTTCCGCTGCAGCCGAGGTTCGCGACACCCGCTGGTTCTGGCGCCGCACGAAAACCATCACCACCCCATTCCAATGGCTCCTCTGCTTCCCACTCGGAACGCGCCCTTCGGGGCGCGTGTTCTTCTGGTCGTATGTGTTCTACCTCTCCCGTTTCCTCCACCTCTTTCGAACATTCTTCACCATCCTCCGCCACCGTAAATTAACATTCTTTCACCTCTTTAACCAATCTATTCTTCTATGCATGTCTTTTCTGTGGCTCGAATACTCTCAATCTTTCCAAGTCTTAGCCATTATATTAGCCACTTTTTTATACTCCGTGGTTTATGGATACCGATTCTTGACGGCTATCGGGCTGCCGAGCGCTTGCTTCCCTTTCGTGGTGAATTGCCAGGTGGTGCTTTTGGGGTGCAACCTGCTCTGCCATTTTGGGGTCCTTTTCCTGCATTTCCTCAAAGGTGGGTGCAACGGCATGGGAGCTTGGGGTTTCAATTCTGTACTCAATGGCGTAATTCTTTGGTTGTTCCTCAAATTCTACGTCGAGAGGCATTTGAGAGAGAGAAATGCCGATGATCTTAGTGGCCATGGTGGTTCTTCCTCTGGTCATTCCTGCGATAGCTCGGAAATAAAGAGTGAATAAATTTCTGCACCTACTTTTTTCTTTTTTTTTTTGTATTTCTATGATTTTGTTCTATAGAGTTAGGAAGATAGCTTAGAATTTTCAATTCTGTATTTTTCTCGCTGATGATCTGTAAAGCCTAAAGTGTATACATTGATAAGTAAAAGTATTTGTTTGGTTATTGTTTCTACGTTTGGAAGTAAACTTGTAAATTACATAAAATTCCTTTTTTATTCCATGATACTAAAATGAATTATTTTGTTTAAGTTTTTTTTTTTTTTTGCACTAGTTATTTTTTGGGGGAAAAAATTCTCGAATATCCCCAATTAATCCGGAATCGAATCAATTGACAGCCAAATTTGTTCACCCCTTGTTATTATTATCTCGAATGCACCACTTGTTACCATTATACGGATTCCGGAATGGAGAACAATACTTGTCTTAATAGTCCAAATACGGGTTAGAATAACTACCTCGGATTTTTCCCCAAAAATATGGTTTAAAAAATATAGAGATGGCTAATTAGTAAGCAAAAACATCTTTGGGTTGTATTAAACTATTCTCCAATGCGGCATTTGTCTCCCTAAATGATTACATTTGAAAATATGTCTTCTCAAAGGTAAATGATCAAACAATCCCCAAATTCCCAATCTTCTTTTGAAGAAGATAAAGATTGATTGATTGGTACTATTTTTTTTTATCTAGAAGCAAAACACATGGTTTGAAAAGAAATTTTCTTTTCTAGCACGTGAGCTAGAAAAATGTATGTTTATGGCTAAGGCCTAAGAGTTTTGATCCAACTGAAGCTCTTAGTTTACCAGTTGCTGTCAAGATTAATCCAGGAGAAATAGACACTTCTTCTTCACCCCCAAAAATTGGCTTATAGTTTTGAAAAAATCAACCACGGGAAATTCTAGTAATATTTAGGATTGTGTAAGAAAATCGAAAAAATCGATAATTGAATTCGGTTAGAGTTTGAATTATTTATATGAAAATCAAATTATCCAAATAGAAATCGAATTGCTTAATTGAATTAAAATTAAAAAAATGCTTGATTTTATTGATCCAAAATTGAATAATCTAAAATTTTTATAATCTTATTTGGATTTTTATAAAAGAATAAAACTTTCAAATTGATTTTATTGATCTAAAATTGAATGATCTAAAATTTTTATAATATTATTTGAGCTTTTATAAAAAAAATAAAAATTCAAAATTGAATGAATTCTATTTATCCGAAAATCGACAAAAATGATTAGAACGAACCAAAATATTAAGATATTAAAATCTTAATATCAAAATCAGACCAAACCGTTTACGTATGAGTATTTCTTTTTTCCATTTCAAAGTATGTTTCGTTGGAATATATGTGCTGCTGGACCGCTGGCTGCAATATAAAAAAGAATAGCAGCGCAGCTGGCGGCCACACATATCAAATTCCCACTCACATCCCGATGGCACCATTCAGTCCTCTATCTACGGCTATGAATATTTATGAACTATAATGAGACGCAATCCCATCTCTATACCGCCTACCTTCTTCACACAGATTCAATTGTACCAAATTTGTCTTCAAAGAGAAAAATTAAAAAATGAAAGTTTTGGTTCCGTGGAAATGGGCTAAATAAATAAATGCAGTAGGCCCAGCAAAGGGCAGGTAAATGAGAATGGGCCCAGCCTGGTGATGATAGTTCAATGAATGAGGGAAGAGAGGAAGTCCACATCTGAATCCTTCCTTAATTGAAACGGAACGAGACGATATGTCACAGAAGGGAATGTTGCGTAAGCATTGAATGATCGCTTCGGAATTGGAAGTCTCACCAATCACCACTCACCACCTCCTCCACTAGTCTCCACCTTCCTCTAAAGACCAAAAAGCCTGGTTTGGTTCTTCACCAACATTTTTTTTTATGTTCCAAATTCCAGTCAATAACATAACAACAGGGACAAAAAGTCAAAACTCTGCGTTGCCTTCAGCCCGACTGCATAAACTTCCTCGCCCGACCGCTTTCTCATTGGATGATTGATGATTGATTCTTCTCTATATAAATCTTCTTCGTTCGCAATTCCCTGTTCCATTGACCAAACTTTTTCTTTTTTTGTTCTTTTTTTTAATATATGTATCTCTTCCATTTCTCGAACATCATCTAATATTAACCGTCCTCCATTCTCGCTCCGCCTCTTCTTTGCACGATCATACGAGGTAATATTAAATTAATGTTTTTCCTTTTTATTTTTAATTTCCTTTTTCGTGTTAAATTGTTATTGATATCCATTCATTCATTGCGAAGTCTCTTGTTTGATTATAATTGATGATTAGATCATCCTTTTCTCGCTATGAAGAATCTCTGATGATTTTGCCAATTCAATCTGTTGCTTTTGCCTCAGAATCATCTTTTTCTCTGTTTCTTCATTTTCCTGTAAATAGTAAATTCTCTGGTGCAGTACATGTTCATCAGTCTAAATAAATAACTGCATTTCAATGAATGCGTTCATATCTGTATATATTTTATTTATGGCTTCTCTTTTTCTGGTTTTTGCAGTTATGTTATGTTAAGAATCATGATTGCTTTTTTTTTTTCCCCAAGCATTTTATTTTGAATATATGACCTGAAAGTGACAGAGGGATAGAATTATACCTAGAGCCAATTAGAATTTACAGAATATGAAGTTTGTTGCTGCCACATGCGAACTTGAAAGGAGAAGGAGATACTTGGAGTAATTTCTTGTTACTTGCAATTGAAGTAATGAATTTGCTTTTGGAGGTGGAAAGCTTGCAGTAATAATAAAATTCCAGCCTTTGAAAATCATCTTATCTACTTTATTCAATTAAGCCAGGAGTGAACAGTCCAAGTTTTTAGGCCACACATTTGTTATACATCTCTTTTGTCTTCAAGGGCTAATTGTGTGTCTCTTGTTAGTGTCATATGTATGTAGCTAGCAATCTTCACCGTTGTAGTTGGGCACCCATATCCCTGGTAGTAACAGGTTTCTGGTTATAACCCTCTGAAGGATTATCAGCAAGCACCAAGCGTTCATTCAATTCGATTTTGTACAGCTTTGCAATTTCTAATGTTTACGAGTAGTATGAAGCAAGTCCTTTGAGGATGTATATAGGCAAGTATTGTCCTAATGGATTGATTCTTATGTTAAGACTAATCGATTGTAGTTTTGCTCTTTGATGGTTGGTATTTGTTAGTATCATGTGGTTGGACATGGTGCATGTTTTTCTTTTTGCTTGGAAGCAGATTTCCATTTTGTTCTTATGGATTTGCATTTCACTTCCTATTAGTTTTTCTTATGCTCTTAAACTCTAGGAACAACTTAAGTGACTCTAAGGCCATTATTGCAGCTGTCTATTTATAGGAGGGGGAGTGTTTGGACGGCTGCCAGAACAAGATGGAAGTTAGCAGGCCCCTCAAATCTGATGATAACTTAAAGCACCGCCCATTGACTCCTTTTAGGTTTGTAAGGGGTCTGATATGCTTAGCGGTGTTTCTCTTAACTGCTTTTATGTTTCTAGCTTATTTAGGACCTTGGGCCGTCCTACTGCGATATTTCAGCCTACATTACTGTAGGAAGGCAACATCCTTCTTCTTCGGCCTATGGCTAGCTTTGTGGCCCTTTCTTTTTGAAAAGGTAAACGGGACTAAAGTGGTCTTATCTGGGGATAATGTTCCAAAAAAGGAACGTGTTTTACTAATTATGAATCACAGAACTGAAGTTGATTGGATGTACCTCTGGGATTTTGCAATGCGAAAGGGGTGCCTGGGCTACATCAAGTATATCCTTAAGAGCAGCCTGATGAAACTACCCGTCCTTGGTTGGGGATTTCACATCTTGGAGTTCATTTCAGTAGAAAGGAAATGGGAAACTGATGAACATGTACTGCACCAAACGCTTTCAACTTTTAAGAATCCTCAGGATCCTTTATGGCTTGCCCTTTTCCCTGAAGGAACAGATTTTACGTAATTTTCAGTACTTTTTATCTTCTATACTCACATTGATTCCTTTATAACTAAATCAAATATTAAAAGCTGATGTTCTACCAAATATCTTAATGAAAGGCTCATGATTAGTCTGAATTGCATGTGCAGAACTTTCTAATAAATAGAGTTAGTTTAGGTTCCATCTGTGCAAATACATGTCTTTGATATGTTGCTTGCAGCTTAGATCAGTTTATTTATTATTTTGAGCTTAAAAAACGATATTTATATTAATATAAAGCATACACTCTTAATTGTTCCATGACAAATATTTCTTTTTTCCTTTTTGCACAGTGAAGAAAAATGCAGGAAGAGTCAAAAGTCCGCAGCAGAAGTTGGATTGCCTGTGTTGACAAATGTGCTGCTACCGAAAACAAGGGGTTTTTGCCTTTGCTTAGATACACTTCGGGAATCTTTGGATGCAGGTTCATTTTAGCAAATCTCCATACTTAATTTTGCCTGATGCTATCTGACTAACATAGATTTCACAATGCTGTGGGGAAGAGTTCAGTCCAGGAAGAACTTTTGGCAGACATTGTGAGCATGTTAGATGAGTAGTTCATGGCTTCTATTTCTTTTGGCCTGATTTTTGCATCTTCTAAATGTATACTCTTGTAATGTTCTGATTTTAAATGCAGTTTATGATTTGAGTATTGCATATAAGCATCAATGCCCCGTCTTTCTGGACAATGTGTTTGGTGTGGATCCATCAGAGGTTCACATTCATGTACGACGCATCCCTGTCGGGGAGATCCCAACATCTAATGAAGAGGCTGCTGCTTGGTTAATCGATACATTCAAGCTCAAGGACCAGTTGCTCTCGGATTTCAAATCTCAAGGCCATTTCCCTAGCCAAGGAACTGAAGAAGAACTTCCTACTTGGAAGTCATTACTAAATTTTGCGGCGGTAATTTCCATGACAACCATATTCACTTATCTCACCGTCTCCTCCAAGTTGTATATGATATATGTAAGCTTAGCTTGTGTATATCTTGCTTACATTACTTGTCACAAAATTCGCCCAATGCCAGTTCTAACTTGTCTTAAAGCCCTGTCTAACCGAAAGGGAACAAGAGGTGAATAATTGTTCTTTATAAGACATTGACATTGCCAGTCACAATAAATTTTCACCTTCGAACTTGATTGAGGTCCCTTGAGTTCTCTCTGCTTGTGGATCTCATTTTGATTTAGGTTTCTTTTGGAATTCATGAGTGAGAGTTCCGAGCATAGAGGCAAGTATGCTGGTCAGATGGAGGGCTTGAGGACATCTTGGAACTAATAGAGTGGGCTGATTCACATAACGTAGCTCTTGTTCAAGTCATGGCACGACCCATAAACTCAAGTCCTAGTCCTAGGTACCCACTGGAGATCTCCATAGGACAGGTCCATGGAAATGACAGATTCAAAGGTAAAATTCTTACTGGCCCAACCCATATCAGCTGCCTACGGTTTAATGTATATCTAAGAGAAGCGAGGGAATCGTGTTTGAGAAAGAGAGCGGCACAAAGCAGCAAAACGGAAGGGAACTTCTTTAATAAGTTACTCAACTGAAATCAACACACGCAAGTAAAGCTTGTAAAACAACAGCAATCTGTTATGAACCGAGTTTCATTCCAGCTGATGATTGTGTTGGATCATATGACCCTACTTGCCGGTAGTTGCTTAATTCACCCAATTAAATAATATTCGATTTGATCCAACTTTATCCACTCTTGGATCAGCCCAGAAACTTTCCCCTTGTACGTTCTGATAAGCTGATCCCAATATGATGCTTGAAAATAACAGGTGCAAGCTTAACAAGCGATTGGCAAATTAATAAAGCCATTTTGATCTCCTCAAGAAAGAAAGGAATGAAAGTATCTGTCCGTCAATGTTGTCATCAAAGTCACTCGAATTTATGACAATTAAAAGTCAGTTGCCGAGTTTTCATCATCAAAAGTGTGGCTAAATAAAACCCTTTTGCTGGAATTGTTTCCGATTCTTTGTAGTTATTCTTATCTTTGCGTGTGTGAGGTTTTCCTCTGTTCCCAAACTTCCTTCTTACATCACATCATGTTTTTAGCTTTTATCTCAGCCAAATATGTAGTATTCCTCAAATTGAAAGACGGGTTAAGCTTGTGAACATGAGTTAAAGAGATTGTCAGCGACTATTTTAGAAGGTTCAAAAAGGCTTAATAAGCAAGAGATTCACGCGTTTTAGGTAAAGAAAAGGCTAGGTGGCTCTAGGGCAGTTAACCGACTAGGCGGTTAGGATTACAGTGCTGAAAGAGGCATGATGAAGTGTGGTATCTGCGGCTGTCTCCTTTGTCAAAAACAAACACGGCCAGGTCTGCGAAAAGGGTATATTTTTGTTGTTTATTGGTTTGAACTCAATGTTGGGTTTGTTCAACTAAAAGGGTCGACTCATATTCCATTTCCAAAACAGACAAAGACAAGCCTTGTTCAGCTGCAACTTGCAAGTGATCCAACTTCCACCAAATTGAAGGAAGAAGAGGAACTCGAATGGAAGATTTTCTTGCTTCGATTGAATTAAAAAAAAAAGGGGCCAAAAAAAAGATCATGTGATAATCCATGAAATAGTTGAAGGAAACAGTACGCCAATGATTAGACATCATAATCTACACCTATATATTAATTTTATCCTTTATTAAATTTCTTTTTAAACCTTTTAATTTGATATATGATAATTTTTTTATTGACATATATGGTAATTTCATATAAAAGAAGTTAATGTGATGTGAAAATATTATTTTTATCTCCTTAAGTGAAAAAAAAGAGGTTTTTCCTGATTTAAGACCTTGCAACTAATAATTTTTTTTTTATATTTTTATATTATCTTTATATTTAAAATCCATATTTGAAAGTAATTCTTTACGGAGATTAAAAAACTATTAAAATTAACAAGAAAGTTATAGTGACATTTACCTCTTTTTTTAGTTTTTTTTTTCATTTATTTTATCTTATATATATATATATATATTAGTTGTTAATTTTATTTAATTGTTATTTGTTGAGTTATCATGAACATTATATTATTTTTTTTCTTTTTTCGTCAATATTTTAGAAAAAAAAAATAAAGGTTAATATTGATAATTGTTATTTTGGTTTCATCAATATTTGGGCAAAAAACTTCTATTCAATGCAAATATATTGAATAACAAATTTTACAATAAATAGTCTAATACAGAATCTTACAATATTATACAATAAATTTAAAATAAAGTATTGATTTTCTTAAAACCCGAGATGTAAACGCAGGCATACATGCTAATAACTATTAATAGACTATATAAAGAAAATTAATTACAAAGATATATGCTAACTATTGAGACCCTTTAAGAACATGAAGTGACATAGGATGCTTTCTTGGCTGCCCTACAAATCTGAAGTAAACAAAAAATCATTTATAATGTCTTAGCGTGTTGGGTTTTAACTCCACATTAATTAGTAATCTCCCACTACAAGTTGATAATGGAAATATGAACAACTGAACATTGGGGCCGAAACCATGGAAAAATGGGGTGGAAAATTATAGAAAAGTTAGATAGTTGGTCCCAAGTCAATCAATAAATAAGCTGGTAATGAGGGACCAGAGTCATAAGACAGCCTTTATCTGATTGGTCACCAAGAACTAATCGTCCGTTCACAGTAGAAAAAGTTTGAAATTGAGAAAAGAGGAAGATGACAGCATCCGAAGAAAAGGCATCTATCTAAACTTAATTAAGCAACAATTGCGTGAAATATAGAAAAATATCCATGATGGACATCATCATCATCGTGAATATAAAAAATCCTATCAATTTGCTAAGGATACGAATCTATGATCCTTCATTGGACTAATGTCTCATACTTAGAAGAAAATAAGTTGATCCATTTTCTAGCTGTCCATAGTATAATGATTATCAAATAATTAGCAATCTTCTCAGATGTTTTAGGGAGATTATGACTACAAGTAATACTAACTTAAATAAAGATTACATGAAATAAGCAAATCCCCCATACTTTGATAGTTTCGTTCGACTTATAAGGTTCAGTAACAAGTGACATTCTTGCTTCAAAAAAAAAGTTAAGGTGATGGGGAAATGGTGGAAGTGTGGAAGCACGTGGTGGCAGTTATTTAAGTTGGGTTAGGAGGTGAGAGAATGGAAGGCTGTGGAGTGTGGTGATGTCGGGCACGTGGGCCTGAAGCCTGAATGAGGATCAAATGTTTGCTTCACGACACCACGACTCCACCACTTAAAACTGGTAGCTTAGCTTCATCTGAAATGAAATCTGAATCCCTGTTCTGTTCTCTCTCTGCGACTTATTATGTTCTGTCCCTCTGAGAAGATAAACTGTCTTTCTCACGTGACTTGATGCTTCTCTTGTACGTGCACAACATATTTTCATATGAGTTTGTTCAAATTTTTAATTGAATTTAAATACTAACACACACTCTATGATAAGAAAATATATTGAAATAATGGAACTCTGAATTTTTTTTTGTTTTAATAAAAAACAATTCATGGTCAAACTTTACACATGCACTAAAGCATTTGATTTCTCTTCAGGTAAATGAAAATTAAGGCACTAATTCATAAAGATAAAATTAAATTGATAACAATTAAATTAATTCATGTGGCACCAAAAAAGTACTGAGATGAGATAGACGATTCACATCCTAATCAAATAATCTGATTCCTTTTGGTTTTTTTGGCAATTTTAGACGCATGATCTCAATTTCTATTTATGGTATATTAGCATGATTTTGATTTCAAATAGCGTTTATCCATGAAAACCTTGATTGATTGAAATTTCTACCATAAGGGCGTGATCAGGAAATTGATAATCCTTTAATTATGTCATGAATGATGAATTTATTAGTGAATTGACAAATTGTCTTTCACTGTTTTCCACCATGAATTTGTGAAAGTTTCGCTAGCTCTTATTAATGAAGGTTGGATTTGTGAGGTATGACACACGTATAGGGAAGATAATGGATGTGCGGACTTCCTTGCAAATTTTGCTCAGCATTGTAGGTAGGGAACAACTATGCTAAATTTGCCTCCATTGGATCTTATTCCATTGTTTGAAGATGATATTAGTGGAGAACCTATATTAAAATCACAAGTCATTATTCGGCATCTTATGTAAAAAAAAAAAAATAGAATTTGTGAAAGTTTGTCTTCACTTACCGCAGCAACAAAGAATCCAAGTATCTTAACCGACCACGAAAAGACAGGGCCAACTTATAAATGAAATGAAGTTTTAAAAAATTCCCAATAATTTTCCAAGAGAACCCAAAATCTGTTTTGTTTTTTTAATTTTTCTTTTATCATGAAAAATTGAAAACTCTAATCTTTGTTCACGTAAAGATAGGACGTTAAATTTTTATACATTTAGCAATCAAGCCAAGAAATGGGGTAGTGGGAAATGAAAGTGGACCCTAATGTAAATACAGCAGAACTTTCTACTACTATATTAACTTCCCCCCACCATCCCTATTCTCTGCAACAAATACTATCACACTCCAAATCCCTTCCACATTTCTTTCATTTTCTTCCGTATAATACATCAATGGCGATTTCCTCCAGGCTTTTTCCTCTTCTCTTTCTATTCAATCTTCTCTCATTTGGTAAATATTTTCTCCTTTTTTTGCATTAAAACATGTATATTCATTGTGTTCAATGTTGTTAAAGATTGAAAGCTTGATAGTGTAAAATAACATTGATTTGAACAATGTTTTCTCAGGGACGATATTTTCTTCAGCAACCCTTTTCACTCTCCAGAACCATTGCAGTTTCACGGTATGGCCCGGCTCTCTCTCCGGAAACAACGCAGCCCTTGGCGAAGGAGGTTTTGCATTGGCGCCTGGTTCGTCTGCCCAATTCCAGGCTCCACCAGGATGGTCTGGCCGCTTCTGGGGTCGAACCGGCTGTACATTTGACAACTCTGGCTCTGGCAAATGTGTAACCGGCGACTGTGGCGGTCTTCTAAAGTGCACCGGCGGTGGTGAACCACCCGTCTCCCTCGTGGAGTTCACCATTGCCGGTAGCTCAAGTGATAAGGACTTTTACGATGTTAGTCTTGTGGATGGTTACAACATTGCCTTAGGAGTCAAGGCAGTTGGTGGCACAGGGGATTGCGAATACGCAGGTTGCGTCACGGATCTTAATAACAATTGCCCGGCAGAGTTGCGGGTCATGGATTCGGGTTCCGTCGTCGCTTGTAAAAGCGCCTGCGCGGCGTTCAATGCGCCCGAGTTTTGCTGCACCGGCGATCATGCAAGTCCCCAAACTTGCTCACCATCACAATACTCGGAGATGTTCAAGACTGCATGCCCCACGGCTTATAGTTATGCTTATGATGATGCCTCTAGCACTAGGACTTGTTCCGGGTCAGACTATTTGATCACATTTTGTCCAACCGGGTCATGAGCATGATCTTGATTCATCAGTTCATTACTCATGGCTCATGACCCATTGTGAGAGTTGAGTCTTTGTCTGGTATTTATTACTTTCTTTGGGTAAATTTGATGCTTAGGGTTAATTGTGGGGGATTTGTTGATTGACTTCTATTAGAAGTAACAATATTGAAACCAAATTGTTTGCTTCATTTGCTTAAAACAGATGAATAAGTTTGTTCCATTTGTTAGCAAAATTTAACTAAAGATTGTGGTTGGTTTGTTTGGTGAGAAAGTAAATGATCTATATAAAAATGAAAGCATAAATCTTATCTATATGAAAAGAAATTCAAGAACCAAAAATGAAGAAGAGAAGAGTAGAAGCCCAAAAGCTTTGCGTGAGCCACAACTTTTGAATGTAGTGGTTGGGTTGCATTGCACTTGAATAAGTTTTTATTTCCCTTGATTTTTCAATCTTGTGGATTTCTAGTTATGGGACTTTGATTGACAGAGATGCCCTATCAGAAACAAAATGTTCTCCCCTTTCACCTAAAGAGACAAAGACCCTTTGAAAAAATGGAGTCATGTCAGGATTACTTTGATTGTTTATGTTGACTTGGAACTATTGAGGGAATGCAGAAGGCTTCTGTCTAAATGGGTATGTTTCTTTTGCTTGAAGAAGGTTGCTGCTTCTTATTATTTATTTTTTACTTCTCATTCACATTTCTTTGTTCCCCCCAAAAAAAGAGAACATAATCTACATTGTTACTTACTTTAAGAGCCAATGTCCTATTTCTAGGAGAAACATTGTTAACAAAATTACTTAGTTGCTTCTTGTGGCTAATTTTAATTTTTTAGTGGTAAAAGGAAAATCTTAAGGAGCCTATCTTTATCTCATTAAAAAAGTAGAGAGGGAAAACAGGGCCTATCGTTAAGAGGGAAAACAGGAAGACAAAGGACAGAGAAAAATATATGAGACTTTTCCTTCTTTCAAGGCCTTCGGCCAAAACATTTGGTTACTTCCTTTCCTTTTTTTTTCTTTTTTTTTCCCTTGCTCTTCAATACATTTTCAATTTTCTCTACAAGTGCGGCTTTCATCTCCAAAGCCTAATCCTGCCCAAATTTTCTAATTGACTTTTGGGCGAAGAACACAAATAAACTCTACATCCAGGGCACAGTGTTACGTGCCACTTTTCCTAAATGGAAGCCTAGAAAAATTACAAGCCAAAATTAGGACCAAAAGGAGGGCCTAAATAGGGGATTGGGCAAAAAATAGAAAAAAAAAAAAAGAGTTACTAAAACTGCCTATATTTTACAGACATTCCTTTCAAAGACGTATTACTTGAAAATAAACTACTTCGCAAGCGATTAAACCATGAAAGCTTCATCTCGCCAGAACCAGTGCATTGGCCCTCACCCTCCTCCTCACTACTAAAGAGAGTTTGGTCCAAGCAGTCTAATGATGCTCCACATGCTAAATTATACGACTGACAGGCAGAATGGCATACTCGTAGTCTGTTGTCCCCGTCATTATCACATTTCTGGATCGAAATCTGCTCATATAGAATCAGCATTTAGAGTCAATCTCACAAGATTGGCTATCAAGAAACTAGTATTTACAGCAACTCTCTTCCACCTTGTGAGGTTTTACCCCTCATTCAATGAAAAGGAGAGTGACAAGAAGCAAAATCAGAAGAGCAACGGAGATAATAACTACTGAGAACAAAATGCTTGGAGAAAAAGACAAGGGATGGGCTACTTTACCCAGCAGGCCAGTCGCTTGGCAGCTGCATCGCAGTAGCTGCTCCCAAAGAGGTTATTAAACAATTTTCGAGCACCACTAGGGAAGAGACGGTGATAATTAGGCATGACAACAACTTCTTCTAGCTGCTGTAATATACTTGCCTCACTGGGTGCACAGTGTTGCCCAGACAACTCCCTTTCTAGCACATTTTTGCATACAGAGAGACTAGAGAGGAGAGTAGAGCTGTTCTGGCATGTGTAGCCCGCATAGTCAGAGCAGCGGAACTCACAAACTCCGTTGTCACAGACACCACCATGGAGGCTGCACTGCTCATCGCAAACAGCTGCATATAATTCCAAGTAAAATGATAAGATAGGGAAATAAATGGCTTTTATTCACTGTTGTTATCCCCTGATGTATGCATAGGAAGATTTACATATAACACAGCATGAAATGGTTTCAACTAGGAAATGAGAAACCTTGGAGGTATCTGGGAATGCATTAGAATATTGAAACAGCATTCAGTATTTAGCATGTAAACAAACACATTACCAGTGGAGCAGTCAATGCCAGTACGACCATTTGCACATTCACAGACCCCATTTGACAGGCACTTGCCACGCCCATTGCAATTGCTAGGGCAAGATCCTGAAAATTATATAACAGAAAAAGAAATTTAACATCAGTATATTTGAGAGGTTCGGTTTGGAAGAGATTTCTTAAACCAAATTAATATTGTAAATAGCTATACAATGAGAAGAGAAGGATCATAGAGCTCACGTTTACTACAATCATGACCATGAAAACCAAGAAAGCAATAACACTTCCCACTGACACAGTCGCCATTAAAATTACAAGAATTGGCACATTGCCCAGACACAGGAACAGGGCCAGTGCTACAGAGTTCATGGTAAGCAGGACAAATCAATTCACCTGCACACAAAAACATCAAAAGAAATCATTAATGCATATAGATTGATTCTATTGTCTGAAAAGGCAGTCGATTGAAATTACCATTAAAACCAGGAAACTGAACTGGTCCACCAGCTTCAGGACACACTTTCCAAATACCATCCACAGCAACCTAACAAAAACATTTACTATTAACAAAATTAATGACAATTTGCAGGGATAAAAGACCTTAAAGTTCAAACTGCAAGATCCTTCTGTGCTAGCTTTCACTAATACAGTTATAACAGAAGGTATATTTCAGCCAGCCAGGCCATTGTGGAAAAACCCTTTTTTTCTTAAATTTTTAAAATGTAGTGAATCAGTATTGGGCAGGGTAATGTGCTCTAAAATGTAAGATCACAACCCAGAAGTGCAAGGGTACTTTTATTAAAAAGTTAACCATAAAAAACCCTTTTTTTTATTAAATTTGTAAAATGCAGTGAATCAGTATTGGGCAGAGTAATGTGCTCTAAAATATAAGATCACAACCCAGAAGTGAAAGGGTACTTTTACTAAAAAATTAACCATAAAAAACTTGGCTTCATAAACACCAAACCATACCTCTAATGCGTTATTTACACATCTGTGCTGATAACAACCATTTCCTTGGGTCATAGAACCCCGCACAAAACCAGTACGTACTAAGGATGAAGCCATGCATCTATGTCATAATAGAAAGAAAATTTAGCAGCCATTGGCTCAAAACTTCTCACTAAGGTCAAAATAGAAGTTAAAACCATGTCCCAGCAAAGTTTTGAAGGCCAAAGCTCACCTGGAGTTAGTCCCCCTCACTTCACCTAACATTCTGTCTGGGGCCCTTGCACTATTAGTGTCTGTGCAAGATCCGTCAGAATAAGCCACAAAGTATGTGCAATAATCAGCCAGCGAGGACTGACCACCTGCCATGGTCAATAACAGAAGTTCATAGACCTCACAAGCAGGAACCAAACTAAAACTTCAACAACGTTGATGAGTGTAAAATTATTGTACCACAGCCTATAGCTTAAAGCCAGTTCATTAATTAGCAGTCCAGCACAACCAATTCGCATACAAAAAATAGGCATCCTATTGAGAACACGTACATGTAAAGCCAAAATTGAATACAATTTGCTCTTTATAATTAAAAAATTCAAAATTTTGAAATCCAGTAACGCGCTGATTGTTCAGTATGCAAAAATAAGGAAAACAGTAAAGCATGTAGGCCATTCACATGGATACAAATGCCCCCAAAATATAAAGTAGACAGATTAAAAGAACCCAGCAAGAACATACCTTTGTTAGCCTGAGGAAAATACCGAGCCCATTGAGGTAAGTCCCCACTATAACTTACAATAGGGCAGTAACCCTCTGCTTCCCTGTTATATGTACAACCAGACAAGTTGGTTGTGTTGCAATGATATGCCCCCTTCCAGAGATTGCAAGCAGAAGTAACAAAATCAGTTCCTTGGTTGCGACCCCAATCAAGACGATCTGCCATACTATAGTTAGCTTGATACCATCCACTATCCTCCAACAAGGCCAAAGTCATTTTTGAAACTACTGATCTTGTATCCACGGATCCTGTCATTATCTCATTCATCAAAAGCCTTTTTTCCCAATGAGATCCTGCAGCGAAGTCATCACTCAAACATTAAGGATCAAACTGCTAAACTGCTGGATCACACATTAGGAAACATCAAATCCTATTATGTATTATACCCTAGTTTTGAGGGGGTATTCACAAGTTAAAAATCCACAAACAACACATCTGTAGAAAGCAGAAAGACACACAAAACAGAGGTGGAATGGAATACCTGATGTGCCACGTCCTCCTCCATCTTCTAGCTCTAAGCCAGTAAAATTTTCTGAGAATGCCTGTCCATGAAACCATCATCAGCCATTTGGTTTGATATTTTACTTGTGTTTTCAATCATCTAAAGCCCCAAAACTCCAGCACAAAAAGGAAGGTAACAATACCCCATAATGATGTCTTGAGTGCATGACAACACGTGGAAGCACCACACGAGTTACCATTCTCCCAAGCTTTTCATCCATGATCTGTTCAGTAACCTGTGCAAGGATATGACCATGCAACAATGAGGTTCTAAAATTGTGCCCATGAAATACACAGATGACTAAAAAGCAATGTATGCTTCTCATATTGGTAGCAACAAGAAATATACCAGAAGCACTTGTAGATATATGAAGTACTAACAGTCCAACTGAAACCATATTTCAAAGGCAATGATGAACAAACTCATGAGAGTTCAAGCTTTGACTAAAGGTTTCCAAAAACTCAATATGCAAATTACTTTGATGTGTCTCAAGGGCATATTTGTAGCAAATGCTATGCAAGTACCTGACTACGCCTCCTTTTCCTCTCATCCCTAAAGTGGGCAAAAGCATGTGGGTCAAAGCCAAGAACATGCATAACCTGGGTTAAAACAAAGATGGCATTTAGACAATGGAATTTCCTTCTATACTTTTCCAAATAATCAACATCGACATCAACAAACCTCATGGATAAGAGTAGCTGAAAGTAAAGTCTCTGCTTCAGCAGTTAAATGTCTAGGAGCGACATTCACATGCCCTGCAACATAGAAGTGCACAATTTGATTATGGTTTCAGATTTCTACTGCACACACAACATATTCCAAACTTAAGAGAGGTGCAAACAATATATTACCAGCAATTGCACGGCCCCATTGGTCACGTTCACATGCTACAGCCCATGCCAAAGTGTTGCCGGTGGTTGGTCTTGTAGTAACAAGAAGGACCAAATCCGCATCAGCAACGCCATCTGTGAGATAAGTTAGATAAAGAGAACAGTTCCATAAGAATGAACCTAACATCAAAGCATTCTTAGAGGCCCAATCAAGATGAAATCAGCATCTACTTATATATGCATGCAACTGCAATGAGATACCTTCAACGTATTCACGAGGAAGCTGTACCCCTCCATCTTGTCCGCATGCAGAATAACCACTCAATCTTAAATTCCCTTTCACAGGTTCTACAGCCAAGGCTCTCTTGAACCAGCCAGCTGTCTGCCCTAGAGCCTTTAATGGTTCATTCAGAAGTTAGCATTGACTTAATAATTATGGGAAAAAATGAGAATTTATTTGTACAATGTGTAAAAATAAAACCTTGCGGAGACGACGCCTTTTGTCTTCCCCAGATATATCATCCAAAGTGCAATTATACCAACAGTCACCATAAATTGGAGGATCACCATGAGGATTGCAGGAGGGTGTGCCAGGAGGAGAACATACAGGAGGCTCCCCAAGCTGGTAAAAAGAAAGGCCAAAAACAGGAAAACAAGTACCCCATATTAGTCAGTGACAAGACCAAAACAACGCTACAGAATTGACCAAGGAAACAATTGCACCCACCTTCACAATGTCACCAACTTTTCGACAATCTCTATCCTGCGAGTGGCCAACCGCATCATAATTTAAATATATTCTTATAGGCTGCTTAGCCTCCTTTGGATGCCCAACCAATTCAGGAATCCCAAGCAATGACCTTCCTTTGTGATGAACATGATTTGAGATACCAGAATGCCCATAAACCTGAGGGGTAACAGAGTAAACCTTACGACCAGGTCGTCTCCTCTGCTCAATTATCTGGTCATGAATACATGAATGTGAGACAATGTTTTCACTATTTCCTCCTTCTGGGCCTTGCCATTGCAGATGTTGCTCCCGAAGTTTTGCGGTAGCCGCTTCAAACCATAACAATATCAATAAAATCTGCAGTAAACAGAGACAAGCCTGAGTTTCAAGCAAATTACACAAACAAGAAGCCCCAAAGTCACAAATTGAAAGCCAAAGGACAGAGAAGAAACTGCATGCAACAATGGATCTAACAAAACGAAGATAAGAGTGGCTAATACCAGCACAAAGATCAAACTTTGGCAAATCATGAGTTCAAATCCAGCTACTTTATGTGGAGTTGACCATATAAGTTTCAACTTCAAATAATTCAAAGCAATAAAACTAGGGAACGGCAGAAGCTGGAAATATATGAATCCCAGCTTAATTTTCAAAATTCAATAGTTTTTTTGAAGAATTTCAAAATTCAATAGTTAATTAAACTAAAAGTTCACAGTTTGTTCCAACAAGTAATGAAGTAAACCCTTACGCTCAATAACCAAAAAGGAAAGAACCTCAACGAAAAAAATTCGTTACAAAAAGGAAAGAAATTTTGAAGTAAAATAAATAATTTATTTATAAATAAAAATATTAAGTACCAAATAAATCCCATCTAATACCCAAAAAAGAAAGAAACAAAAAAAAAACTGTTAAGCAGAAAAATTCAAAATTTCTGTACTTTTTCCAACTTGATTTTCGCAGTGAACCCCAAGACTTCTGCACCATTTTTTATTTCCACTATTAAAACCCATAAATCTTCCAAGCTTTTTGCTAATTGAACTGCTAGTGAGATTATCTCTCTCTCCTCTCTCTCTCTCTCTCTCTTACGAACAGAAAAATTACAGCGAAATCGAAGCTTTAGCTGACCTCGAATATAACGGCAGCAAATCGAAGCTTAAAATCAAATCTGGTTGCAGTGCTTGAACCAAACCGGATTATAACCTCCATGAAATGTCCAAAAAGTAACGCATTAACTCTTCTAATTCCATCAAATCTCCCTCGATTCTCCAATCGGCCTTAGTACCAACATAAACAGCTCTTTGCTCCACATTTCAATCCCAGAATGCAACCCTCCAGACAAAAAATTCCTGAAAAAAATACTAAAAAATTGCAGAGTTTCTTTGGATTTGAAGAAGCCCAAGCAACAAAGAAGGAGCGGAATCTATGGGGTCTACAGATTTCAGCTTGTTTTTTCACAAGAGAAAATGAGGTACGTTCTGTAGCAGTGAATCAACGCTGCTAAAAAAGACAAGATTTGTAAAGCGGTTGTTGTTTCTGGGTTTTCTTTTTCTTCTGGAGGATGTGTAGAGAGAGATGAGAAACAGTGACAGTGAAGAAAAGGCATAGAAGAAAGAAATGGAGAGAGGAGACGATAGAAAATCAAATGGATTGCTGCTGGGCCGTGGGCTGTGGGGTGGGTAGACACGATAATTTTTAAATTTTTTTTTTTGCTTTCTTTTGATATACTAATAAAATAAAATAAAAATAAAGGGGAAAAAAGTTGATAAGGCAAAATATAAATATTAGATAGTGTTGGGTAATTTGCCCTTAATGTTCGGTTAAATTACATGAATAAAGCAACAAGCTTTCTCTTTTACCGGAAAATTTTTTTTCTCCTTGCTGGGCATAAATAATTAACCCCGTTGTTAAGTCAAAAATTAATTAATATTAATAATTTTGTATTATCAATGATAAGAATAAACAACTTAGGGTTACCCTTCTATTATTAATTCATTTGATTTTATCTCTATGTTTATATTTATCTCTACACGTATGGTTCCATTCATATCTTATCCTACGTCGTACTATATTGATAAGTATATATATGAAAATATAAGGGGGAAAAAACTTTATCAAGAAAAACTGAGCTATCATTATAATCGGTCCCCATTTTTTTTCAGAAATTATGAAAAGTTAATCCCATTTTATTAGGTATAAAAATTTGAATGCTACTACTAGTGTCCATTCATAGAGACATTATAATAATTTATTTTTTTTATTAAATTCTAAATATACAATACGAAATATACCTACATTAATTTTATATTTAATTTTTCGATTTTAATTTTGACTTATGGTGTCATATATGACATATATTAGAGTCTTGTCTCTCATCTTCCATTATTGTAAAAAAAAATACAACTTTTTTTCTATTTAAACGAGGGAAAATAGAGACAAATTTTTGTGCTAATTTGTCAAATCATTTTGATAGTTTCCCTAAAGGAAAACATTGGCAAAGGGTCAAATGACAATTAATTAAAGCACAAAACTTAACTTTACACATGTTACTTTTTCGTTAAATCTAATTTCTAGATCTAGGTCAAACAGGCTACCTCTTCCTCTACGTTTCTTTTTTTTTTTGGATAGATCTTCATCTACATAATTTTGTATTGAGAATCATGTAACCACATAAATATAGTCATATTTTTCATAAATATTGACATGCTAGCTTGTGACTATGAATTGGGTATCAATAAATTTCACAATAAATTTTCAAGGTCGTCGAAATAAAAAATTAAATGTTGATTTAATCTAGGTGCAAACTTAAGGAAATATGATAATGGTCCACTTTGGCATTATCTAATTATTTTCACATTTCACATATCATAATATTTCGGTTTACTTGAAAGATAAAGTCGAGCAACTTAATAATATCTAACATCGATAAATATTTATGAAAATAGATTCCTTGAATTTATCACAAAATAAATAAATCTTTTCAATGATACCCAAAACCAAGAAAAAAAAAAGCTAATATTTCTTTCTTTTTTTTTGAGGGAAAAATGAAGCTAACATTTCAAATATTAAAAAAAAGATTAAAGTTTGGGTTGACCTTTCTCTCTTTGAATTCTAATTTCTTGCCAATAGAGCAAAGCATTAATATATTAATTAATAACATCCCAGTTGGAATTTTTCTTGCATATTCAAAATCAGAATCAAAACGAGGGCGTGGATTGAGTTCATTAAAATATAAGCGAATTTCCGTATATAATTCATTTTTGTTTTTGACACTTTCAATCTTACTAATTTCTTATCACAACATTCTTAAATGGTAAATGGACTTCTAAATTACTCAATTTTAAATATGGTAATAATATTAACAATTAAATGAAATTACTTCATGCCGTGCGGCTCCAAACTTTGAACGTTTGAAGAGATAGCTTCTATCTGTGGAATTTGATATAAAATTAAATTGCCACATTATTAACTTCGGTGCTCCGATCAAATAATAAAGCCACCGGTTCCGGCCCCACACTTTTCAACGGCAAATGGTGTCAGTTTTTCATAGGGCATTTTGGTCCCACAATTTGGATAATATACTTAATAATATAATAATAATTCAATGAAATACTAGATATTACGTGGCAAATATGTCCTCGAATTTTGTTTAATTTATGTAGCAAGTACTAGCATGAAGCACTGCCATATCTTAGTAAAATGAGAAAATCAAAGAGATTAGTACAAATATTTATATCTATAGATTAATTCCAAATACTATATAGGTAAGAGTTCAACCTTTGCCTCACATCAACCCGCCCTGGATAACCCATGTAAAAAAAAATTAAATAATACTAATTCATTACATTTTCTCACTTAACGCGTGATATAAAAAGCACTCGAATATTTAATTTAATTCTTTAAATGATATTTTGGAAAAGAAGAAAACATCGAGGTTGTTTCGGTAATTTGATTATATTAAAAAGGTGGCATCAAGAAGCTGGGATAGCTGATGGTCAATTAAATTCTGTCCCGAAAGCTTAGAGGGTGGGGTTAATTTTGATTGTGATTCGTGGAGGATTTGGTATAACGTGAACAAGAGAATTTGTTTTGGAACATAATGATTTTGAAAGGGATGGGATAAGCAAAAGACTGATTAGGCTTGAAGCAAGCAAGCAAGCAGTGCAAATGTTTGAGGTTTGGGTTTTCAACATCGAAAGGGAAAATAATAAAGTTGCTTTCTCCTTTTCCCTTTTTCTTTTTTTAATTTTTTTCTCTCTTTTAGGTCTCGTGTCACATAATTTTGAAATAAAATGGGTGGAGGTATGGACATTACGTGAGTTAGAATGTTTGTTAAGAAACGATTCCTGGCTATTTGGCTATAAAAAAGGTAAAGGAAAAGGGCAAAGAAAAGGAAAAAATACACACACACACACACGAAGAAACAAGCAAAAGATCACAAAGATCCAATTAGAATATCTTCGGGCAAAGAAACAGTGATCTAATTTAGAGGAAAGTTGTTAGGTTTGGTTTTTCTCCTAACCAATTGTCCCAAAGCTTTCAATATTTTAGTTTTAATTTGACTACTACGTACTACTACATTAATTAACTTCTTAATCATGTGTTGTTTAATAATAGTAGTAATAATTAATATTAGGACACCGTAATGTAAAAAAAAAAAAACGACCTATCAATGTCTTCAAATGTGTTTGCTGACCAACTTTGGTTAGAATACAGCTCATCTACCTGAACAAAACTTAATCAAACATTTGTTAGAAAAAACAAAGAATTTGTTTCCATGGTGATTAACCTAACGACAACGGTACTACAACTTCAATATTAACCCAATCATTTTTTTATTCACATTAATACAAAAGTTTATGAAGAATCCTAATTGAACCGTTGCCGGTGTGCATGCACAAATAAAAAATGACTTAATACTCATTTTCATTCTTGAATTTGTTTAAAACTGATAATTGTCATCCTGAACGTTAAATTTTATCAATTTAACCTTCAATTTATCAAACCCAAGATAATGTCACCATTCTGTTAATCACGTCCGTTAAATCTCCTCAGTCTGACTTGAGGGATTTAACAGAACCGTTAGTCATATAACTAATGGAATGATGAAATTATCCTAGATTTGACAAGTTGAAGGTTAAATTGACAAAATTTAAAGTTTAAGGACTAAAATATGTATTAAGCCTATAAAAAATTAATCAAAAATTTCGTTAAAAGGGATTGAATATTGAATAACAAACTTGTAGAAAATGACATTAATTCAATAGTTTGTCAAATAAACAGTTTTATTTGTAAAGAAACAGGTGAAGGATGGAAGCTCCAGAAGCAGCTTCCAACCAGGGAAGGCATGTCGCTGGGAAGTCTCTTTGGAGATGACAAAAGGCACTTTTATTCAGCTTTTAAACATACAGAATATACTCTCTTCGTTTTTTTTTTTTTCCTCTCCTCTTTTTTGGTTATAAGGATTGAAATCAATTATCAACATAGATAGGGAACATGCTTGTTGAAGGTAAAAATAGTCAGCATCTTTGAATGAGAACATGGCTTCTTTTCAACGAATCATTTCTGGGTTTTATAGAAAATCATGACTTTGGCCCTCTCTTTTATAAAATATATAAAAATAATTTATTAATTTTTCTTAGCTTAAGCTTTAATTCTGGTGAAAATTTAATTTCAGTGGTCACAACTCAAGTCTTTGGATCAGAGTTTGATGAATTGTCATAATCCCTTCAACGAATGGCTTGGTTTATTGGAAAGCTTGATTAACAATTCAGCCAAAATCATGCATAAAAGTATTGAAATTTGAAAATGAGATTGTTTCTTCTGTGCCAGTTGTTAGAAATTAAGATATTTTATTTAATCAAGTATGATTATCTCATCTTCTCAGGGCAATAAAATATTTAAAATCCTAATTTCCAAATGATTTTACCCTGGCTTTGGTATTGTTGGCAGAATTTCTTATTCCTGTGTTGTCATTTTCTTGAAAATGTTTAGGTCAAAAGATCAAAATGCAGATTTTCTTCTTGTTCTTTTTTCCCACCTTTCTTTCCTAGATTACTATAATCATAAAACGTGGTAGGCTAGAAAGGTTGGATCATGCCAAAAAAGTTCTCCGGGTTTGAGCATTTGCATGATAATTAAAGTAACTCTTCCCTTGAAAATGCTTTTCTGTATACTTTTAGCTTTGAATCTCAACAATGGGTTTTCAGTTTTGGCATTTCTTTTTTTGCATTAGGTTGCCTACCACCATCCAGAATTGCCTGTGCATTTTCGAGTAAACAAGTTCTTTTAATTACACAAGCAAAACCAAAGCAAAGCCCCAAAGTAAAAGCCAGAGCACTCTGACTTTCCCCATTACATTATTATTAATCTGAAAGCGAAAGGGGGATTTTGAAGCCTCTCTTCTTCTTTTTTTTTTTGTTTGTTAATAAGAAAGGGGAATTTCTGTGGGATTGGCACGAAAACATAGAAATAAATAATTGGAAGATCATGGATGAATTATTGAGAGATTTAACCACAGCCATTGCTTTGTTATATTATACCTGCCAAACTATAGATAGAAGGAAAAAAAGGAAAAGCTGCAATCAAATTATTAAAAGAGAAGAAGACTGGGGCCATCCCCATCCCTCTGAAATTGAATTTGGTGGTGTACCTGATTTAATTCCTTCTTCCTCCGACCAAACCCAAAGAAGAACATAGTCCATAACTATGAATTTATGAAATTTTGACATTTTTATATATGCTTGCTCTAATGCTAGTGGTATTTTTTAGTAATAATAATAGTAATAATCATGCAAGTGGTTTTAGACCTTTGGCAAAATAGGAGCCGTAGGCCAGTCACCAGTCAGCAGATAGGAGCACCACGTTTGATTTCTTCGACTAGTAAGCTTATAGGGAAACAAGTGGGGCTAATCCCCTGACCTTCCTCACTGTCATTTCTAGTCTTAGCCACATGGAAAAAAGGGTCCCAATTTTTGTGACGCCCTCTCGAAGTGACTAATGAGCTGAATTTTCTGTTGCTTTTCCTAGTAATTTCGATTTTACTACCATTTTCCTATCACTTCCTGGTTCCCATTTTCATTGATCCAAATGGCATTTAATATGCCTTCTCTTTGGTTAGTTTGGTAAAACGAGTTAGGCAGCTAATAACCCCATTAGTTTGATTTGATTGGAGTTCAGGTTTTTGTTTGAAGTGTAGAATAAACCAACCACATTGACGGGTGCACTCAACTCACCAGCTGGGACACCTGAAAATCCCGAAACAGTGCAGATAAGCACAGCCACAGAGTATATAGGCTAGTAAGCAGAGTACTGGCCAAAAGAAAAATGTTAGTGAACAGAGATAAAGCTTTGGAATTGCTAGGAGTTTAGTCCAAAAAAATGAAAAGCATGTCACTGTTTGGATTAGGCAAATCTTCCAAAAATCCAAGTCACTACAAAAATCTCAAATCTCATTTGGGTGGCTGCCATCGTATTAATTTATACATTGGTCCATGCCTTTTTTAGCATCTAATGCTCTTATTGCCAGTGTCCATGTAACTGCCAGTGCCATCGCCTTTTTAGTTTTTCCTGCTTGCCATCCCCAGGAATAAAATCATTCTTTTTTTTTGGTTAAAAAAAATTTAGGTGAAGGAACGCTATCCCAGTCCAGGGTCAAGGCATGCCATAAGTTTCAGAGAGGGCTGACAGTGGTACTTACATATCACCTATTAATGAGGATCATTGAGTCCAGGGTCAAGGCATGCCATAAGTTTCAGAGAGGGCTGACAGTGGTACTTACAGATCACCTATTAATGAGGATCATTGGCACGACTCGAATCTCAAATCTTTCAAGCAGAGGTCTAAAGCCTTACCAACTCAACCAACCTCAATTGGCAATAAAATCATTCTTTAATCAGCAGTTTCAGCACATCTGCACATGTCCTCTTTCCTTCTGATATTTTGCTTGATTTTTTTCTCCTATGGGATCTTGGTTACACGTTTATACGCCATTTTGTACCCAACCCAGGAACAAGCACTTTGTACTTGGAAATTTGAACGTGGTAGCTAGGTGAAAATTATGGTTATGGATATGGTGACGAAAAGTATTAGAAAATTTAAAGATTGATTGCCATAGTAAATCAAGTAACCACTTGGAATAAAAACTTGGGATTTGTATATAACAAAATGGAACATCAGGATGAATAAAACAAGTTTAAATTAGGGTTTCTTCTATTATTTTCAAAGAAAGTATTAAGAATGTTATAGTAGTTATTTGCTTTGACTTGTGTTGTGATCTTATTTTACCAAAAAATAGGCCAATGGACATCAGTTCAAATTTGAAAAAAGAAAAAATAGTAACTTCAAGAGAATAATCTCTCATGCACTATGGTGATTGAAGGACAAAATGTCAATTTCAGGCCCTAAAGACAAGAATTTTGAAAGACTCCTCGTTAATTTCTCTCCCAAACAAAACAAAACCCTTCAATCTAGGAATTGAATGCGGTTTCTGTCGTAAAATGGCTGTTGCATCTCCATACCATTCACAAGAGATTCAAAATTCATTCATTAACTCTTGTTCTTAAAAAGAGTAATTTAAATCCAGCAGTCAGAAATTTTATTTATTACTGGGGATGGGAGAATGTTTTCACCCCCCCCCACGGCCAGGATTCGAGCATGGAGACTGGGCCTTTGTTTTTCTTACAGAACAAGAAGATAGTATAAAAACAGCATTAAAGATTAGCTACGTCTTTGCCGACATTATTAAACTTAAGAGCTCCTTACGACTTCTGTTTCTGATTTGTATATAGTGTTTGCCATTAAAGACATAGACAAGTTGCATTCCAGCTCTCGCAATAAATTACCTAAAATACATAGATTTATTATAGGGTGGAAGCTCGCACATGACAAGAGACATTGGAAGCCATCTAGCAGCCATTAGATTGCAAGAATCTAAACAAAATGCGCCAACATCCAAGGGTCTCAATGGTAGCTCGAAATCTGCAGAATTTTGTTTATGACAGAAATTCAGAATTTAATAATGCTGGAAAAGCAGAACGGCTACTCTTTTCTTTTTTCCTTTTTCTTTCTTTGTTTAATACTACTAATGTAATGTATTAGAGTATGTTTGTGAAGATTAAATTCTGATTATCTTGATGATATGCTGTAGAGGGAAGTCAAAAGATTCCTCTTCAAAGCCAACATGTTTATAAAATAATTAGCAGAGCTCTGTTTCATAAAAGTTCTGGATGAGGAGGAAACACCTTTTATTAGTTTCATCATATTTGTTGTAGGGCCTACATTGATTAAGTCAATAAATTTTAAAATAAAAATGCATCGTTTTGCATGACCAATTGAGATTAATAAACTAATTTGGGTTTGGAACTGTTCAAATTGTATTTAAAAAAAAAAGTAGTATAAGGGTTGAATTAGGATTAGCATAGTAAATGGATGGATTGGGACATGGGCTATGACCCAAGAGGACCCACCTGAGGAAGAATTGAAAATGATCAATGGAGCATTAGTGAGTAGACATACAAATGAAGGAATGGTTTGTTGGCTTGTTGCTAATGCTTGGCCTCTATACCATTACCAAACATTACCGGATTTGGCAGAGTTGTTGGGCTGATTAGTTGGATAACATTTCCTTTTGGACTGTTGCATTTGCATAATACAAGCAGGTGGTTGGATGGTAGATTTGCTCCTCAAAGTTCTAATAACAACATTATCACTTGAGCTTCAATGGAATCCTATGGGCTATAGTCGTAGAAATATGAGAGTTGTTTCAATTCATTAATTTCTCTATATTTAGATTTCAAAAAATTACACTTTGAGGATATACAAATTTATTGAATTTTTACTTGTAAATTTTTCGGATTTATAAATCACCTACCAATAAGATTCTATGAGAGTTTGAATCTAAATATCTTCTATAATAAATTCAAGCGCTTACTACTTCAACTAACCTCATTGATCACATGAGTTTAAGTTCATTATCTATAATGCAAGCCTATTGAAGAGACAAGTAAAGAAATTGAATGTGGTTATGTCTTAACATAAGAGTAGGGATAATGATAAAATAAAGTTTATGAAATGAAATTTAACTTAATCTCGAATTGATGAATTGGCTTAAGATGCTTTATATTATTTGCAAAAGAAGCGAATCTGGTTTTTGTAATCAAGATTGTTGAATTATATTATCCTACCTAGGAAGTGATTTAACAAGTACTTTTGATAATCAAGGTGGAGAAATTGCTGAAGCAGGCGTAATGGAGAACATTGAGCAATATATAAATAAATATCTTAATTTTGTGGGTCATGGTTGGTTGAGCAGGCGTATGCTGTATATTTTAGCTTTTGAAAACGAGGTCAAGTGGCCAGTGGGCACCAAACTCCAATGATTTTATTATATACTCGATCAAAATGGCCCAAGAGGAAAGGGTTAAAACATCTTTTTCTCGAGAAATAGAATCGAGTGAGCTGTAAGAGAGTGAGGTTTTTGAATTTTCTTTTATCCCTTCCAAACCAAGCAGTGCCAGGGATCGGGATTCAGGAAATCTGCCGTGCCTCCGCATGCCAAAATTATTCTTAAGATTGCAGAACGAAATGATGGGCCTTAGCCCTTAGGTGAAATGGTATAGAGGACAGCACTGATTAATCCGATATTCCGATGTGAAAGTAACATGAAAACTTTTCGGCAATAGTTCAATCGAGTTGTCAATATTTATGCGTTTTGGGGCCCAATGAGCGTAAACATCACTCTCTTGGACCTCAAGTTTGTCCGTACAAGCCCTTCTGTTTTGTCTCCTTGAAGCCCGTTTCTCTTTAAGCCTGCAATTTGCATTATACATATGGGCCACGATAACCGAACCCAAGCATGTGAGCCATATATTGCTTAGTTAATATAATCAAGACATCAACAATTAATTAGTTCAAATAGTTTAGCACATATTTCTCTCAAGATCTCAAATTCGAGTCTTTTGAATAAAAAAAATCACTGTTGAGGGAGTTTTACATCCATAGTGAGACAATCCAACTTGAAAGAGATTAAGTTCTGGATTAAAGATCTAAAGATATTCTTGGTTTAAAATATATATATATATATATATATATATGCTTCTTGACTTCGGCTAATTTTATGTGTGTAAAAGTGGTAAGAATGCTTGTTAGAATCAAGAAAAATATGAATTAAGAAATTGAAATAAGAAGTATGTTTAAGGGAAAAATCTGTATTATTTACAAATTTCATTTTCCACATGAAAGAGAGTGGACCACTGTACATTATCGTTCCCGGGGCCTGACCTCAAGAACTGTGACTTCGGGTCTTAGCCCAAACCTACAAATTGGCCTCATACGACGACAGATTAGTCAGTCAGTTCATCTACACATATTAGACTGTTGGGCCTTCATCTTCGCAATTACTGTACACCAAACGCTAAAAAGCTGTTGAAAAATTGAAACTACTATGCATGTAGATCTTGCTCCTTCAGTTCTTTGCATCCTATAACGTTCTTAACACTAATAAGTCCGAATAATCGATCGATTCATGAAAAGACGATACTCATTCAAACATCAAAGTCCCCAGCATCACCCAAATAATCAAAACTTTCTTCTGTTTTTCCATAATCTTATTGCCATAAAAAGAACGTTGACTAATTCCCCTTTCCATGAGGCGTTAAAGGAATGCCTCCTCTTCATGTTTTAAGGTCGAAACACGATCCAAGTTTGGCAAGCCGGTGGGGGAGGAGTAAGGATAAAATGCCTGGCGGAGTTCGTTAAATTTTTCAATATCAAAGCTTTGAGCCTTCATGAGTTTCTTTTGTTTAGCTTTGAAACGGCGTTGAAAGTAGCCTTCAAAGGAAGGTTCGGTGGAAGTCCTGAGGAAAAATCCATAGGCCAAGGCAAAGTGAAGGGAAGTGACGAAGAAGCAAATGGGCTCCATCACATCCCAACTCAGTTCCCAGAACGTGAGCCGCATGAACCCAAGGGTTTGGACCAGTAGGAACCCCAGTCCACAATAAAGCTCACCACGAACCAGAGCCTTGGCCTTTTTATCTATTTGAGCCTTCTGTTTCTCCATTTCGTCCAGCTCTTTTCTTCTTGGGTCATTTGGGAGGGCCAGGGAAATTATGGTCTCCATCGATTTGGCCACCTGCCAGAATTGAGAAATCAATCAATATTCCAAATATTTACTATTTTTTAAAATCATTCATGCATCTATTCTCATAATTTGCACCGAAAAATGATTCAATTTCATGCTGACACGGACATGTTAAGCTACAACACAGAAGGACGAGGTCAATTAATCAATCGTAGGAGGCGCGTGGAAATGGAATTCTACACGAACATGCAGTGTCAAAAAGTGGGCCATTCTCTATAATAGCCTCCCTCAGTTGCGAGTCAGTTCAGCCTACCAAGTACTACTAATGACAAGGTCCACCGCAGCTGACCCTTTCGGCCGAACTAGACCGACCACGCAACTTGCATGTTGACCATGAAAGCCACGTTTTTAACAGCGCGTGTATCGCACTTTCCAAAATCAATTTGGCACTGAGTTCCATAACAGTTACTAATTGAAAAGAAAATGGCCGGTGATAAATATTATACCTGCTCGGGGCGGAGAAAAACGACGTCGCCTAAGACGATGACGTTTCCGGACTGATCCAGCATTTTGGCTAAGTCTAAAGCTTGGGCTTCATTTCCGCACCCTTCAAGGCAGATTTGGACAAACTGATTATAAGAAATCGAACTCTTTGGAATCTCTCTCAGCCTCGCTTTGAGCGTCTCCATTTGAGAAACCCTCAACAGCTTCCTCGCATCTTCAACCGAAATCTTGGCCAACGATTCGCCCGCCGTCGTGTCGGTTGGCGGAAGTGGAGGTGGAGTAAGTCCTTCCAAACGAAGCCGATCACGGGCACTGTTAATGCCTCGGAGCTTTTCCCTCAGCTTCTCCCCAACGGGCACCGAGAAAATATCCGGGAACACCGGAGACAATTGCTCGGACGCTCTGCGGTGGAGGAAACGACGAAAGAACCCTCTCTCGCCGGAATCGGGAGAGGTGGCGTACTCTCGGCGGAGTACGGTGTGGAGTGAGTTGAGAAAGTTTTCAGGGGTGACCGGCGGTGAAGTGATCCTGAAACCGCTCATCAAAGGACGCTTCGTCAGCGTTTTCCGAAGCGCCATTTCTGAGCAAGAGACGAAGAGGTAGAGAGAGAGAGAGAGAGAGGGGTTTACAGAGGAGGGTAGAAGAGAGGATTCTGGAGTTACGATGTGAAATGGGTTGGGTGGGGCGTATCTGTATTTATACCGTCCAAAGTTTGAGGAGAATCTTGCGGGTCTTGGTGACAGAATCTGGGGCTTGTGATACTCTTATTTAAAGAAATTATTTATTTCCTTTTTTCATAATGAATAAGGAAGAAATTTTCTCATATTTATTTTTTTTATTTATAAGATTCAAATTTAAGAATTTATTTAAAAAACATTAAACTCTTTTAATTCAACATAAATGTTGATTCTTTTTCTATTTTGTTTCTTTAATTTATTGGTAAATACTGCCATGCAGTGCTATTTTTTGTAGGGTCCAAATTCACTGTTCACTTATTTGCTCTTTCAATTAGAAATTTTAATTAAAATTTGACCAATAAACCAGCAATTTAACCTTCATGGACGATACTAGTTACAAATCAACATTTTTTTAATGAATAGTAACAAATTAACATTTTGCTCTAGCTCATAAACATTTTTACAAATATTTTCTAAATTATAAAAAAATGATTTTTTGAATTAATAATTTCATCATAAGTGATTAGTATGCCCTAACTTCTATTGTCTCTTTTGAGTTTATGTTCATACTTATTTTGAATAATTAAAAAGAGATGTGAATTCTCCCCTCTAGCTGAATTTATTAGAAATTAGCTAAATACATAAATTGGCCCTTAAAATTATATTGAAAATGACAAATTGACTCCTAAACTTTTATTTGAGACAAGTGATCCTTCAAATTTTCATTTTGGGATAATTAAGCCCTCAAATTTTATTTTAGGACAATGTAGCCCTTAATTCAATAGAACTCTCCTTTGAAAATGAAGGGTTCCATTGAATTAAGGGCTACATTGTCCTTAAATAAAAATTTTGAGGGCTTAATTATCTTAAAATAATAGTTTAAAAAGTTAATTGTCCCATAATAATAGTTTAAGGAATCAATTATCCCAAATAAAAGCTTATGATATGTCCAAGGAGGTATAATTTAGGGGGCAACTTAAGTATTCAGCCATTAGAAAATTGAAGAATTAATGTAAGAGGTTTTAGGTTTAAAGCCTCTCATTCTCTAAGTAATTAAGTCCGTTTTCCTACTTCTTATGCATAAAAAAATATATAAATTACAAGAAATACAAGATAACTTGATGAAATTTTGAGGTAGGTTAATTACAGTTATGGAATCTCAACTGAATTTAAATTTATTTAGAAACCTCCAAAGTTACTATATTTAAATATTTAAAGCAATACTTTATATTATGATGAATCCTCCTTTGTAACTCTTACCTATTTCAGAGTAAAATATGACCGTATCACCTAGTTTTTTACATGTGTAGTCAGCACTCTTTGACTTCTTTAATTTCTATACAAACAAGATCAAATTATCGATCTGAAAAGGTAATATATATAGGTTGCCGCTTGCCAATTCCTATTTAGCAATCTCAAAGTTTCGAAAAGCTAGTTTACCAAAAAAAAGTTTCGGAAAATTAGGGAAAGTCTCCATATTTGTAACTTATTTTCTCTTGACATGTGAAGGTAGATTATTTGGAAAACAAAAAACTTCTTGACCTGCCTACAACTCTCTTAAAGTAGTTTTTTTTTTTTTTGGGTATTACAAAAGTTTAACTTCACATTTAAAACATTATCTTATTTATATGATAAGTTTTCTTTTTAAAAAAATTATAGTGGTAGAATTTTAAGATGAAAAAAAAAAAAGAAGGTGAGTTATAGGTAGGGCACATAAGGTGTGTTATAGGCAGGGCACATAACAAAACTCTCTGAAAACTTCACTTATATAAGACGAAAATTTTGTTTTGCTCCACTTGAGCATAGTTCTAGGGCTAGGAATTGATGAAAGGAAATTTAGATATAAATATTTTTTTTGAAAAGCAATTTAGATATAAATATTAGATTGGAGAATTGGACAATAAATGTTTTTGGATAAGTGAGTTTTTTCATTTCTCCCAATAAACAGTAAAAATTGCTACTCCAACCAGAATACAATGTCTTTATTCTACTAAATCAATCAGTAGTAGAGTCATACAAGGGAACAAAATACAAAGACTATACAGGCATATAAAGTATTAAATCACAAGGGAATAAAATACAAAGACTGTACATGCATATAAAGTATCAAATTTATACATAAAGTAAAAATTGTTGTAGCGTAATTCCAAGCTACTCTCAAGCAAATTTCATATCTAGCTCCCATTGTATACGCAGGACAATATTGCCATATACATACTTATGATGACCAAATAAACAAAGTAATGAAAACGTTTATAAAATATTTTCTGATTTAAAAAAAAAAGGTTTTATAAAACGAATGCCATGATGTAATTAATTATACTAATTAGTCATCAAGAGCGAGAGGCTCATAAGAAATAATTAAATAGACGGAATGAATATATATCTATACACATTGTATCTCAACTAAGCAATCAATCTAATTAAATGAATTGTACTGCTTAATAATTAATTAGTCATCAAGGTCAAGGTTCATAAGATCTAATCAAATAGGTGGGATGAATGTACATTGCATCTCACCAAAAGTAAGCACTCTATCTTATTACCATTTTTAGAGGTTAATTACCAATAATTACCAAATAGTGTGATCAGTTTCCTCACCAAAATGAAATACCAAAAGCAGAAAACTCCACAATGATGAATTTTGTAAATTGCAAAATTCTTAAATAAGAACACGATGAAGTTTTCAATTGGTCACTGTTGGAAATTTTTGTTGTTTTGCAGGCCAAGTTGTCTGCAGCTATCACTGAAAAAAGACCTAGCTAGATCCCAGAACTACATGCTAATATTAACCTTGGCCTTGCCCTTCATTAATTTTTCGATCCTTCACATGCGATCCCACTGTGCCTTTGCCTCGCAGTTTCGGAAGAGGTTTTGTTTTGAAGTCCAACTTGTATGTAATTGCATGTGAGAGTGGGACTCCGGCAAGTCTAGCCATGATAGCTGCCAAGGCGTGTTTCTTGGAAATTTTAGTCTTTTTTTTTTCCATAACCAAAGTCAAAATTCGCCCACAATTTTCATCCTTTTTAGTTTCTATAACGATGACGGGCAGGATAATGATATATCTATATTATATATACGCCTTACAGGAAATGTAAAGTATATTAGAGGAGAAAATGGTACAATTATCACCCTTTATTGGCTCCTTATTTTTTTTTTTTGGTTTTTTGAGCTAAAGGGTCAATTTGTTCTTTTTTTTTTTAATTTTGATATTTACTTATATTATTAAAATTTTCAATATATTTTTTGTAGGAATTTTTTTACCCTTGATAAGTCTAAACAAAAAGTTTAGTTTGGTTAATTTTTTGGATTTGAGGAAATTTTTCATATTTTCATATATTATATATGTCATTAAAATTCATTTATTATTAAAGAATTCGATATTTGATTTATATATTTTTATTTAATGATTAATCAACATGTTTAACTTATATATAATATTATATATATATATATATATTTCTATTTATCAGTTAGTTAACATTATCTTTGGTGTGCATATCAAAATGATTTTTTATATATTTTTATATTATATTTTGATTTACGTGTAATATCAATAATCATATGTTATATTTTTTTATCTTTAAATATTATTGTTCCTATTAATCCTCACATCTTTTTAGAAAGTAAAATTTAAATACTTAAAATTAAAAAAATTTCGGAGCATAACCCGGGTCAATTTCTAATAGAAACCCTAAAGAACCAATAAAAAGGCTTCTTATATACTATATGTTTAATGGTTATTATTAATTAATAAAAATCTTTGGGTCAAGATGATACGACCAAAATTTCTTTCTACTTCTTGGCGTGATCACCGCACCAGGCTTTGAGGGTTCTTTTTTTTTTTTTTTTTCATTTTTTCCTATTATAAAGAATATATGCATTGGTTGAAATGCCGCGGGAGCACGTCGGAGGCAAAAAACAAATAACATTTTGGCTTTGGGTTTTTCTTTCTTCAACAATTTAGAGCAAGCAAAAGGAGATTATGACGACTATTGTATCTTGATGCACCGACCACAGTATACATGCTTTAGCCATTTTTGGTATAAAATAAGCCACTATTTCACACCGTATGTGCCAAGGTGAATTTGGAAGATCTTTTCTGGCTCTGATGCAATTGGGTGCTTACCGCAAAAAATTCTCTCTCAATAAAACTCTTTCTAGCTACCGAAACTCTCAGGAATTCTTTGAATTAATCAAACCCCGGGCATATGAAAAATAGTAACCCTTTTTGTCTTTTCATCTGCAGACTAATCGTTTACGAAATTCCTTAACAAATGCCTACTTATTAGTTAACAACTTTCAGTTCACCTACTCATGATTGATGAATCATGAGACAGAGGAACATGTCCAATTTTTTTTGAACAAGATTTATATATTTTTCTTTAGGTGCTTTTTATATCAATAGCCAATAGAATATTATAAAGTATTCTTCTAAAGTATTAAATATCTAATTTTTTTAAAATTTTAAATCATGTAAAAATACATGTGATAATATCTTATTTGTTACTAACATGAAAAGCACCTAAGAAAAAATATCTAAACTCTGCCCATTCTTTTTATCCTTTGAAATTCTTTACGCAACTCTTGTAATCTTGCGGACGGGACGGCACAGTCCATCTTTGCTGTCCCCCCCTTATTCTTAATCATGAAATTCATGCCATATATAGGTAGAGAGTATTAAAAAAATGTTTAGAAAGCTTAATCGAGCAACGATTCAGGTGGAATTTTACGATAAAATGCTGGAAAATGAGGGAAATTTCCCTGGCGTACGCTAGCCATGCTCACGTAAGCGCTGAGAGCTTTTTGTTAATAAGTCGAGAAATTATTATATGGATCTGTCCCATCACGTCAGCTATGAGACCAATCAATAGAATTTTTTTAACTCAAAAATTTATCTATAATTACTAAAATTATATCTCATTAATGTCCTTAATTTCAGGACTTGCCATGTAAATCGTACTTCTTAAAACTAAGGGGCTAAACCTGTTGTTAAATTAGGAACTAAATCTTAATAATTATTTTGAATTGACATACAAGATTCTATTGGTTGATCTTTTAAATGATATGGTGAGACGGACCCATAAAATAATTTCTCTAATAAGTCATAGGTAGAGAGTATAATTTGTCCATAATTTGTGCATCCTATTTAAAATTATAAAGGCCTGATCTATGCTTATTTCCAATTGAATTTTTTAAAATTGAACCTCTATCTTAAGATTTTATACTATATTTTTATGGTATTAGAGCACACCCAATTTAGTCTAGATACTTATCTTAAAATTTAAGAAGCTAGGCTATGGGTATTATTGGTTAAGTGGCAAAGGTACTTTTGAAATTTTAAGGTTCTTACACAAATTAATTGGAATCAAATTCAAGTAGAGAGCGGAAGTGAGAGACAGAACTCATCATCTAAAAAAGCCTTTTATAAAGGTGAAGTGTGAATACTAATAACCTGATTATATGTAGTACTATGAATTGAAGGTCACTTGACAATAAAGGGGTACCAAAAACATAAACCATGCATCTTTTCCTTAGGTAAATGCTACCGCAAAGAAAATAACATGTGTCACACCATCATAAGCTGTGGTATTATGCCAAGTTTTTTTTATACATATACTTTTTGAAGGTCGATCCCCATTATATCCATGTATAAAGTAGTACATAATTTTAAAACCAAGGCCAAAAGTAAAACCAACATCGATAATCAGTAATAATAATATTTTTTGGCCAAAAAAGAGGAGGGAGATTTTGTTTATGAAACACTTGAGAATAGAAAAATAAAATTGGGATTTAAATTCTGTGTACTTTAAAAAAATTGACATTAATTAATGATGGGGGCGGCTGGTGATTTGGAAATTCTGAATTCAAGTGGTGGGATAAAGATTCCTAGCCTTGCCAGAGAAGTAGGAACTTCTATGATCTAGAAGAGGTGATGGAGAAAGCATCGGGAGGCATCCATGCATATATGGAATGAAATAATGTAAGGGTCACCCTCTGGCTATAGGAATCTTGTACATGTTACATATATACTCACTGAATAAGAATTAAAGAATCCCAACAAATTGGGTTGGAATCACAAATGCAGAAATGCTTCGATTTATAATTTCCATTCCAGGGTGTGTGTGTGTGTGTGTGTGTGTCTATATATATATTTATATTTTATATACCACAATCATACTTCATAGATTCTTCATTCTCGCACACTAGCTATAGTGGCAGCGGGAACCGGGAAGTCTACCACCCCTCCTTTGGCACGCGCAAGGTGAAAAATTGCCACACTTTTAGTTTCTTGGTGGGCAAATTTGAAGGGTATGAATAAAGTCCTGGTTTATTTGGGAAGGTGGGGGTGTGATTATTAGAGAATTAGGGCCATATATGCTTTGTTTCCTGTGGGAATAACTGAATGAGTCAATTTCAGGCTATGAAACACCCTCACTTTTTTTTTCCTTTCGTACAAACGGTGGGGGAAGGGGAATTCTATATAAGGGGGAGGAGGATGGCAGGGGTCGAACCCCTGCTGATGACCTCCTTAGCCTCTTTGGCCACTAGGCCAATTGAGGTGGAGGTCTATGAAACACCATCACATTGAGTCCACTATCTCGGTTGCCTTTATGCCCTACACTAAAACAGAAAGCAACCCATTGTTAGAATTGTGGGCACAATTTGGCTTTGCATCAGCCCTCAAACCTTTGCTGCGTTAGTAATAACTTCCCAAAGTTAATTAGGGAGCTCTCAATTAGTGGGAATCCGCCACGACACTGCACCATTTTCCGACCCTATGCATGCTTCCCATTTTAATCACGCATCTTAATCTTCTAGCTCGCTGATGAGTGAAATATAGGTAACATGATGTGATTTGGGGTAATTGGTTACAAGATTACAATCACAATCTGTAAAATCTGAAACAGCAAGCTATCCATTTTGGGTTATTTTGCACCCAATCAGAAGCTGTATTTTTAATTGTCTATGGAGGGATTTGGTAAAATATTTGGTAAGTCCACGCAAGGCCACTGATATTTTCTATGCTGTGGAAGATCACCCGAGACTAATAAGCTGTAATGGCATTGGCACTTTGGCGACAAAAAAACAAACTTTTTTTCTTCCTACAACTACAAGAGGGCCACTCAGCCACTAGGACTCACTCCTTTGAATTATGGTGTTTTGGAACAATGACGAAATAGGAAGGGAAGGCCGACGTCCAATCAATCATTGCAATTTTTATGTTTTTTCCAGATAAGAATTGCACTTGCACCACTCCCTTCATCGTTTAGCAATTAGCATTAACTGCTTTTGACGTCACATTTATAGGGCAGCTCATTTTCATCAATAATCAGAGATCACATTTATATATAAGAATGTGGTTAGGCACGATGACCCCTGAATTTATTCATTCTGTTTCTGAAGAACGAGAGATTCCTCTACGAGAAGGATACCAACTTATCTGAAAGGCTACTAATTCCTTTAGAATCCTACTATCCAATGTTTTTCCCTTGTCGTCTAGAGTCCCTTGCATGATTTGAAGGACTACCAAACTTTCATTGCATCAAATGCAGCAACTGAGTTTACTCTATTTGCTGTCTCAGGCCCCGAAAAGCCAAAATTACCATTTATTGCTAATTTTTATGCGCTTTCAACCTACATTAGCCTCTTTTGAGGCAGTGAAAGAGGCACATTGGTTTTTTTTTTTTTTAGGCTTTTAGCATTGGATTGAGAAAAAAAAATGATTAATTTTAAAGCAACTGCATCAGCTTTTGGTTTTCTAGCTTAGAATTAAGCATAGTACTTAGAATCTAATCACGTCAACATACGTGGCATGGCAATGGGATCCAAATCAGATTGTAAATTGACAGCAGTGAGCAAAGCATGCTGTGTACGACAGTCGATTTTTGGATAATAACGAGGCTTCAATTTGCAGCAGGGAGTCCCAAAGCATCGGCTTCGGATTCTGCATGAAAGCTTGCAGGGCTATTTAGTAGCAATTGGCAAAAGAGATTTTTTGTGCCTGAATTTGGATAAATCTTTCGATTCTTCCACTAATAGGTTGGTTAAAGGGGACCGGCGTATCTGTAAAAGATGGCCTCAAATCTGCCACATAAGTAGCGGCTATAAAATATAGGAACTTGTATCAATGAATTCTTCCTTTTTTTCTGCTCTCATTTCGATTTTTGGGTTCATTTTATTGATAATTGAGAAATCTGAAAGGGACTTGAGTGAGGTCACATATTCCTACATGTGGCTTTTGACATTGCTTAATGCTTATGGATGATAAAAGAAAAGCAGCCACTCCAAGGGTAAGAACATTCATGCAGAGTTAGGCCGGAATCCTTTCTTTAATTCAACTGAGTAGCTTCAAGATTAAGCTGCCATTAATGGATTTGGCAAATTAAGCCACCCACGAGTTAGTTCCTTCTTCCTGGTATTAGTTACAGATGTTAAGGAAACAATCAACAGATTATCGGAGAAATTCGATTGAACACGAACTTCGAGATTACTTGCAAACAAGATGAGTACAATTTGTGAGGTGATGAAGCCTTCGTCTTTCCACAAATAGAAGTTCTCATCGACTATAAGTTATCTTCTAATCCCGTCGTATTAAGTTGCGTGGATGCTGTTTAGGATACGTTTACTTTTTGTATCTGAAGCAGACGCAACCTCTGAAGCTTATTCCTTGTGCTAGTGATTGATCATTGATTGAATCTATAATTCTCAAGCAAAGTTCCTTTTCAACTTTTTTTTTAATTGATCATAATGCTGAATATTTGCATCAATAGAATCATATCAAGAAGATATACAAGAACTGTTAATGCGATGACTTGCAAAGAGAATCGATTCAGCTGTCTGTCTCCTTTGGATGTTGCTTACATCATGAAAATGAATAATTGCCAAAGCCGAAATCTTGGTTGAGAATTTCCAAAGCCTTCTTACCCTGTTTTTACTCTGTTTTTTCAAGTCCATATCCAACATTTACCAGTTAAATTTCTTTTTTTTTCCCCTTGTCTGGAACTGAATCAAACTTATGGGGCAAAACATGGGTTTTCCCAATTATTAGCTCCGCGAGAATGTAAGAAATTTTATAAAATCAAGGAAATTATATATCAATAACAATTACTTGAAGTCGACACCTTTCTTTTTCTCATTCTGATTCAAATTAAAGAAAAGGAAAACGCCTCGTTCATGCTTCCTGACGTGCAGGGAAAGCATTAGCGCCAAAACAAACATATCAAAATTCTAATTTGAAAAAAAAAAAAAGGGAACAAAAACAGAGTAGTTTCTATTTAAAATGGAATTGAACTCTAATGCTCGTTGCTGATTGAATGCTTTTTAACAACTTTTCCAAACACTAAGGACACTACACTTTTGTTGTAACATATAACTGACTTTTTAATCATCCCTTTTATACCATCATCAAAGAGAAGCTCATTGAAAAAGAAAAAAAAAGATGGTTGCCTGAATATAATACTCTACGTAATTTCAAACTTTCTTTCTGTTGATTACAACCTCTCCTCCTACTCTTTTTCTTTTTATAATGCTTGTGAACAAAAGCAGTAGAAAATGAAATCTTAATTAGCTGTAAACGTCTGAAACATGTTCTTCATTGGATTTCAATGACCAATCCTTTCAATTCTTTGGCTTTTCATATATTGAGTCGAAATCTACTTATAATAACTCGAAGAGGTTCAGTTAATATTAGGGTTCCATTTGAACTCGTTTCAGATTATTAATGTCATCATGAGCACTCAACAAATCGATCCTCAGACTCTTAATACTATCAGATGCAACTTGATTATTGGATGCTAATTGAATTGATTGAACTGCAAAGCACCATAAACTTTAACGTTGGAGATTGGGAGCCGAAGGAAGCCAATTAATGCTCCATTCGCCCGAATTACAAAAGTGAAAAGGCCATACTGGAAAGCAGTTTTTGTTGAATGTAATGAGAGAAAATTGGCATGGATTTTTGACCAAAACAAAACTTCGGCCATTAATCTGAAAACAACAGTCATATTCCTACTTGTTAGTGGCCTAGCTACTTAATTTAAGATTTGGAAAATAAAAGAAAAAGTTGGTCACTAGTCATAACCATAGTGGCTAAAAGATTGGACGTAAAGAAAGACCCACAACGTGGGATCTGAGAATGAATCGAAGAATCTTTGACTAAAACATGCTGAATCTTCTTTCTGTATGTTTCTACGAGGAAATTGCATCACGAATTCAACAATGGAAAAAGGACTTTTCCAAGATAAAGACAATGGAAAGCTGTCGATTGAAATTAATATATGAAGAAGAAATGAAAAAGAAGCAACTTCCAAGGTGATTGCCCGCAAATTTAGAGATGTTGTTCGAGACCAAAAGGATGATGGTTTTTTAAATTCTTGTCGAGATGAATGCTGAAGCAAATGCAACGCTCGTGTAGGAGTGGTGCATTTTTGCTTTGAATTTGTTTAATGGTTGAAAACTATAGCACGAGCAAAAGGTTTTGGACAAATACCCAAATATGACAAGCAATTACTAAAAATCAAGAAACATTAAAGTTATATTTTGTACATGAAATATTTTTTGTTTTCATTCTCTAAAATATTTAAAGAATTCATCATCTAAAATATATATAGTTTACAAAAATGTATGTATGTTTTAGAAAATAAAAATAAAAATAAACCTAAAATTGAGAACAATTGTTTTTTTTAATCTCATTTTTAGATTCATTTTCATTTTCAAAATTTTTTTTGGATGAATGTGTTTTATTCATTCCAAAGCAATAAAATTGCTACTAGGTTACAGAGTTTAGTGCTTATAAAAGCACAAAATTAACAATATTGTAGCAACATATAAAAGGAAATACAAGCAAACTTTTTGACAGCTGTTACAATTAGATACAAGTAATGTTCAAATTCCAGTTGCTTCTCAATCTTATGTTGACTTGGTCTCTTTCATTTTATTCAATCCATGAAATCTCATTCTTACGGCATCCCCAGTAAGCTGGAAAACCTGTTCTAATGATTTAGGTGGCCTCCATGGTACCTGTTATTCATTTCGCATCAAACAAAGTAGTAAAAAGCATTCCAAGCTATCTGAAGCAGAATAGATATTAATGCTCTTTCCCTTCAATTTTCTTCATCACCCAAGTAAATTCATGGTTCCAATATCCTATATTCTAAGATAGACCATAAATTTGTAGGACTTTCCTCCAAATAAGATTGGAGTAAACACAAGTAAAGAAGACATGATCCCTAGTTTCACATGCTTGACCACAAAGCAAGCAATCTTCAAAGTCCAAATCAGTCCCCTAAGCTGCAAGTCTGCTTCTAGTAGGAAGACGGTTCAAGATTGCCATCCAAGAGATAATTATATGCTTTGGAATATGAATTTGTACCAAAGTAACTTGTGCCAATCGATTTTTTTTCTTTTATGCCTCATCTCATCATAAACATAAGTTGGTTTATATTTAGTACCTGGAACTCCATGAACCATTATTTTGTATGAATATTTCAGCCAGCTCTCTAATAGTCAACATTTTTTTTTAAAATTCCAGCTGAATCTCTACAAAATGGATATATCCATGATACTTTCACCTCTCAAGATATAAGCATGTATCCAAGCAACCGGTCTATTTTCATTTTTTAAAATATGTTTACATTCCGTTTCACAACATATATATTAGATTAGATGATAAGTTTTTTATATTTTTCAGAGAATGGCACTAGAAAATATTTTCTCATATCAAATATAATCAAATATTTCAAAAAAGAAAAATCTTTTTGGATAAGCTCTCTTTTTTTTTTTTGGTGAGATTTTGATAAGCTCTCTACTTTAGCTTTTACCCTCTTCAAGCCCAGTGATGAGGCTCTGGTCATGATTTCATCCAAGATAATTTTGATGCGAATTATTATTCTTGGAAACACATCAAGATGATTTTGCACCAAAAAATTAAAACGATACACCTTAGTATAAGCCAAGCCACAGCGAAATTCTGTTCGAAGTCTACAATGAAATACCAAACTAGTAGGAAAATGTTGAACAATGTCGGCTTCTTGAACTTAGGATCTTAGGCGGCTATGAATGTTCAATCAAAACCGACTTCATTAGCTCAAGTCATTTTATGAATTCTTTTTTTTTTGGGGGGGGTGAGATTATGAATTCAATATATATATATATATATATATATATATATGTATTACTCGTAGTCCTATAGTAATCAATTTGACCAAATCTCCTTTCCTAATGCCCATTTTCAACTCATTTAGTGGGCCATTGGCTCCCAACTATAGTATTGGAGCTATGCTATCGTTTTGCCAAAGTAAGTCTCAGATTAGATAGCTAACTAGGCCCAATTTTGTGGATGTTCTTTTTCTTTACATATTCTCCAAATTTCCAATCATTTTGGGCCATAAGGCCCAAATTTAGTTATGTAGGATACTAGGCTTCCTTATCATCCTAGTCCTAGTTAGTCCATCTTTATGTCTTCCTTGGGCTGTTCAGGTCCACTGAAACTTTTATTGTGAATTTAGGGAAAGCAAACAGAAATCTTTAGTATTATTAATGTTTTAAGTGTGTGAGCTATCAAGATAAAGCCTGCAAAAAATGGTAAAGCAAGAGACCAGACTGTGCAATGGGCACTGATATTAATAGGAGGAAATGGGCCAAACAGTAGTTATGTGGGGGCACGATATGAATTTATAGTGCAGCGGTGTTTCAAGTACAAAATTTCAGCAAAATAACTAACACGTGTTTACTTTTATCTCAGTAAAGGTGAAATTATAAGTTCGATCTCAGATAATGTGTATTTATTGAGAGAACTTTACTTTAACACTTACAATTCAAAAGCGATTTTTTTTTGTTAAAGTTAGGAGGATACCTTAGTTAAACATGATCAATTTCAGCTAATGAAGAAAAAAGAAGGCAGCTCACATGGGCCATGGTGGGCCATTTTCCATGACTTTCAAGATAAGATGGCAATAGTTTCTTTTAACAAATGAGAAATTATTAATAATTAGTTGATTTGAGTGGTCAATAAAAAGTATGTTAATTAAAATTGAGAAAGTAAGAACAAGAAATAAGAATAGAAGAAATTGAGAATTAAAGAAACAAGAGAAAGAGAGAGAGAGAGAGATGGAAATGGAAATGAGGATTGGAGGAATTGTTGGTGTATCTCATTAGTGAGAATGAATCCCAATTTATAGGCATCAAATGATAGGCTATACAAGTTGGCAACTTGCACATATGAGCCCCATTATTGCCATCACAACAATTACAACTTGGACAATTTGCACAACTTGCATTTGTCCACATTCATAACTTAATTTGCACAACTTGCATTTGTCCACATTCATAACATAATTTGCACAACTTGCATTTGTCCACTTTCATAACACTCCCCCTTGGACAAATGCCACTATTAAAATTGGACGTGTACTGCCTCGTTAAAAAAACCTTAAGTCGGAAAAACCCAGTGGGAACAAAAACCGAACATAAGGGAAAAAGAGTACAATACAATTAAGTCCGTCTAATATGTCTTCAGGACAATATGTGCTTGTCTTCAGGACAATATAGGTGGGCCTACTTCAGTGGCCTGATTAGACGTGCTATTACTGCCTCATTAAAAACCTTAAGCCGGAAAAACCCAGTGGGACAAAAACCGGACAGAAGGAAAAAAGAGTACAGTGCACTTATGTCCATAATCGCTCCCCCTTAGATAAAATAAACTGCAACTTCTGGAGCATCTAAACATTTCTACTTCTGGGGAATTCAATCTTGCATTTTACTGACTTGCCGCATACCAATGCTATAAACTAATTTCTCAAATGTTGATGTTGGCAAAGATTTGGTAAATAAATCTGCAAGATTATAGACGGAGCGAATCTGTTTAACATCAACTTGTCGACTTTCCTGGAGCTCATGAGTATAGAAAAATTTCGGCGAGATATGCTTGGTCCTATCAACTTTAATATATCCTCCCCTGACTTGTGCAACACAAGCAGCATTATCCTCATAAATTATAGTGGGAGAATCTATCACCGGTTTGAATCCACTAGCATTGTGAATATGTGATATCATAGATCTTAACCAAACACACTCTCTTCCAGCCTCATAGAGGGAAATAATTTCAGAGTGGTTGGAAGATGTAGCAACAAGTGTTTGCTTAGTGGAACGCCAAGAAATGGCTGTATCATTATAGCAAAATAGATAACCGGTTTGGGAGCGAGCTCTGTGCGGATCATATTTATATCCTGCATCAGCATAACCTACTAAACCATAGTTAGTAGTTTTCTTAGAATAGAATAACCCCAAATCAATGGTTCCTCGGAGATAACGGAAGATATGTTTAATCCCATTCCAATGTCTCCGGGTTGGCTCAGAACTGAAACGTGCCAACAAATTTACCGCAAAAGCGATATCTGGTCTCGTGCACTGTGCCAAGTACATCAAAGCCCCGATTGCATTGAGGTATGGTACTTCAGGACCAAGTATATCCTCACCAAATTCTTTAGGACGAAACGGGTCCTTTTGGGGGGTCAAGAGACCTTACAACCATAGGGGTGCTCAATGGGTGAGCCTTGTCCATGTTAAAACGTCTAAGCAATCTCTCAGTGTATGCTGACTGATGGACAAGTATTCCATTCTTTTTGTGCTCAAGCTCTAGACCAAGGCATAGTTTGGTTTTACCCAAATCTTTAACCTCAAACTCCTTTTTCAAATATTCAGCAGTTTCAGATAACTCTTCAGGAGTCCCAATTAAATTCATGTCGTCGACATAAACTGCTATAATAGCAAATCCGGTTTCAGATCTTTTAATAAACATGCATGGGCAGATGGGATCATTTATGTATCCTTCCTTAGTCAGGTATTCACTTAAACGTTGGTACCACATGCGGCCGGATTGCTTTAACCCATATAAAGATCTTTGCAACTTTATTGAGAATAAGTTGCGGGGAGTGTATGCTTCAGGCATTTTTAAACCTTCGGGAATTTTCATATAGATATTGGAATCTAATGAACCATATAAGTATGCCGTCACAACGTCCATAAGACGCATTTCAAAATTTTCTTGGGCAACCCAACTTATAAGGAAACGAAAGGTAACTATATCCACTACTGGTGAATATGTTTCATCATAATCTATCCCAGGCCTCTGCGAGAAACCTTGGGCTACGAGTCGGGCTTTATACCTCACGATCTCGTTTTTCTCATTTCGTTTCCTGACAAAGACCCATTTGTATCCAACAGGTTTTACATTGTCGGGGGTTTTAGTAATAGGCCCAAAAACATTACGTTTGGCAAGGGAAATCAATTCAGCATGGATTGCTTCCTCCCATTTAGGGTAATCTTGCCTATGACGGCATTCGGTTATAGACCGAGATTCATAATCATCATTCATAATCTCATGAGCAACTGAGAGAGCAAATGCATCATCGATGATTATATCATTTCGATCCCATATCTCATTACAATAACTGATGGAAATTTCAGTATTCCCAAGGTTGGTGATCTTTTCATGGGTTTGTACCACTTCAGGGGCAATATGCTCATGAACTTGTGCCACTTCAGGGGCAATATGCTCTCTTTGAATATTATGTTGTGCCACTTCAGGAGCAATTTGGTTTCCTCGAGAAAGATTAATAAGCTCATCTGGAGCAGATTCTAAATTCCTCCCCCTTCTTTTTCGAGGAACAGTGTCTTTTGATCCCATCGGTCTACCACGCTTCAGGCGCGGGCCATTTAGATCCATTTCAAGTGGTTCTACAGGAACATCTATCCTAGCTGGAACATTCGCAGCTGGAATATGAGATTTTGTAACTTTAGTAGTCTCATTAAATACATCAGGCATTTGATTTGCAATAGCTTATAAATGGATCAATCGTTGCACCTCATTTTCACATTCAGGTGTTCTTGGGTCTAAATAAGACAAACTTTTCTCATTCCATGAGAAAATCTCAACATTTTTCTGCTTTCCATTTGTGGACTTTTGGTATCCCAAGTGATGGGAATACTGTCTCATCAAAATGACAATCCACAAATCTAGCGGTAAATAAATCACCCGTCAATGGTTCAAGGAACCGAATAATGGACGGTGAATCAAACCCAACATAAATGCCCAAACGGCGTTGGGGACCCATTTTGGTCCTTTGCGGTGGTGCTACAGGCACTTGTACCGCGCAACCAAAGGTGCGAAGATATGAAATGTTTGGCTCCTGGCCCAAGACTAACTGAAGGGGGGAATATAAATGAGAAGTAGTGGGGTGCAATCTAATTAAAGATGCAGCATGTAAAACAGCATGACCCCACGCTGAGGATGGGAGCTTTGTCCTCATCAACAGAGTTCGAGTAATAATTTGAATGCGCTTAATCATGGATTCTGCTAATCCATTTTGAGTATGAACATGTGGGACCGGATGTTCAACTTCAATTCCTAATGAAGCGCAATAAGCATCAAAACTCTTTGATGTGAACTCACCAGCATTATCCATTCTTATGCTTTTAATTTTATAATCTGGGAAATGAGCTCGAAGCTTTATTATCTGTGCAAGCAAACGTACAAAAGCGACGTTGCGCGTTGATAATAGGCAAACATGGGACCATCTGCAGGATGCGTCCACTAGTACCATGAAATATCTAAATGGTCCATTTGCAGGCTGAATCGGCCCACAGATATCACCCTGGTTTCTTTGCAAGAATGAAGGGGATTCATAATCAACCTTTGTCATGAAAGGTTTAGTAATGAGCTTTCCTTGTGAACAAGATTCACAAATGTAATCTTTGGACAACAACACCTTTGTATCTTTTAAAGGGTGTCCACGAGTATTTTTAAGGATTCTTCACATAATTGTAGCTCCTGGATGACCAAGGCGATCATGCCAAAGTCCGAACACATCAGGGTTCACTAGTTTCCAGGGCATCGTAGCATATGATTCTATAACTCGTATTGGGACATAATATAATCCCATACTAGAAGCTTCCAGCTTCTCATGGATGGTTTTCTGGCCCATCTTGTAGGAAGTGATGCAAAGAAATTCCTTATTTTGCTCATTAATTGTTTCTAGATGGTACCCATTACGGCGTACATCTTTGTAGCTAAGAATATTTCTTTTTGATCTACCGTTCAACAATGCATCTTCAAGATACAATGTTGTGCCATTTGGCAAAATAACTGTGGCAGTTTCATAGCCATCTATAATATTAACAGGACCAGATATTGTCTGAACATTTGCCTTGTGCAATGTCACATTTGAGAAAAAGTGTTTGCCACAAAGTATAGTATGCGTTGTAGCACTATCAAGCAAACATATATCTTCCTTTTTCTCAATGTGTCTCATTTGCATTAATCTTGACAACTTCAGGTGTCAAGTTTCATAAAATTTAACAAATTAATAATATGATGCAAAATATAAACCAACAAATATGGAATAAAACTCATGATTTTATTGACGACCATATTTATTTAATATCTTCCTTGGTAACATAATTATCCAAGGGTATGGCAAAACATAGATGAAAACCCTCAGGATCTATTTCTGGGGACTTATTATTTTCATCAACATTATAAAAAGAAATCAGAAACCTTAAAAGGTTTTTCATTGCCAAGAATATGACAGTTTTCATTGACCAAAACTTTATGAACTTCAGCATCAGTCTCACTTAGGTCAATGGCATGGGTCTCAACATGCTTGCTTTTCTCCTTCTGGGATGCTTGGTATAGATCAACCAAATGTTTGGCCGTACGACAGGTACGTGACCAATGACCAGTCATTCCACAACGATGACAGGTACTATCATCATGCTTCTTCATGGGCTTTTTACCTTTCGGGTTGTGTGGGGAGTTATTTATATTACGGTTAAATCTCCCACCACCCTTAAGGAAAAAATTCCCATGCCTGCGCTCACGGCCTCTAGGACGGCCAACATTCTTACTTGAGCCGGCATTTGCTTCAGGAAATGCCTTAGAGCCAGCAGGTCTTAAATCATGATTTTTAAGCAGTAACTCATTTGTTTGTTCTGCAGTCAACAGGACTGAGATCAATTCAGAATATGTTTTAAACTGGCGCTGCCGGTATTGCTGTTGCAATACAATATTCGAAGCATGAAAGGTGGAGAATGTTTTCTCTAGAAGCTCAGCCTCAGTAAGCTTAACACCACAAAGTTCAAGCCGTGACACAATATCATACAATGCCGAATTATAATCGGACACGGACTTGAAATCCTGCAACCTCAGATGTTGCCAATCATATTGTGCTTGAGGGAGGATGACAGTTTTGGTGTGATCATACCGCTCTTTCAATCTTGTCCATAAGATCAAGGGATCTCGGACAGATAGATATTGAACTTTTAGGCTATCACTTAGATGCCGACGGATAAAAATCAAAGTATTTGCCTTATCTTTATCATTAGCATTTCCATTTTCACCAATGGTAGCTGCAAGACCTTAGCCTTGGAGATGCAGTTCAATATCGAGACACCATGACAAATAGTTATTGCCACTTACATTCAAAATTTGGAATTTGGGCTTTTCAATATTTGCCATAATTCTGAAAAAAAATGGTCTCAATTAGGTTGACAACTTCTGATGTCAAAATTAGGTTGACAACTTCTGGTGTCAAAAATATTTAGAAGTAAATCTTTACACAATAAAAATTTAAATTATCTAGTGTAAAGAAAAAGGTTAAATAAAATAATGGAATCAAACCTTAAGAACTTACCAAGCTTTAAATTTGCTTCACTTTAGAACACTTGTGCAAACTTCAAAATTGCTTCTTTTTAGAGCACTCGTGCTGATAACGTGTTGTAAAAAGTATGTTAATTAAAATTGAGGAAGCAAGAACAAGAAATAAGAATAGGAGAAATTGAGAATTAAAGGAACAAGAGAAAAAGAGAGAGAGAGATGGAAATGAAAATGAGGATTGGAGGAATTGTTGGTGTATCTCATTAGTGAGAATGAATCCCAATTTATAGACATCAAATGGTAGGCTATACAAGTTGGCAACTTGCACATATGAGCCCCATTATTGCCATCACAACAATTACAACTTGGACAATTTGCACAACTTGCATTTGTCCACATTTATAACATAATTTGCACAACTTGCATTTGTCCACTTTCATAACAGTCTTATACTTGTTTCCTTTAAATAAGGTCTCGAATTAAAGTCTTATGAATGAAGAAAATTATTGTTAAAAAAGTTTTACTCATGTAGTAAACTAATCCAACTCAAAAGAAATTAATGTTTGACCAAAGGTCTAAAAATCCTTGGTTAAAAGTAAAAAAAAAAAAAAAAAACAGATGAGAAAACTGGAAAAATTGGAAAAGGCTCCAGCCTCCAGCCAGGCCAGATATCCCAACAACAACAAAGAACAAATTCACCAACCAACTTTATAGAAGTAGCTGAATCCTTTCCCTTAAATTGATGGTGGTGGGTCACTCCAATTCAACTCCATGCTCATCCTTTTATCGGCCTCGTTAAAGAATCAAACAACAAGAACCACTGCCCTTTTCTTGGTAACACTGGTTTCTAAAGATCGAAAAAGAGTTAAGCAAGAAGAAGAAAAGTTGCAGCTCAATGCCTTAATAGACCTGAAAAAAGGCTATCGAAATTTATGGTTGTCGTAGCTGTAATGAACCATAAAAGAAACAAATAATTGAGGACTACCAAAGAAAGATGCTGGACCAAACCAAACCTTCGTCTCCCATATATATACACCTAAATGCATCGGATTCTCTTCAAGTGAAAAAGCAGGATAAAGTGATTCATTATCATTCGTGGAGCCAAATAATGGAGCCTAGAATTGTTGCTGTCTGAAATCGATGTAGGTTAGTCCAAGGAAAACGTTAAAATTTGAATGGTGGGTTGTAGTAGTCTTTCCAGGGGACTTGGTTTCATTTTCTTTTTTCCATTTTTAAGTATTAACTTATCCATTGTTAACCGTACTAGCCTCCAACTAATTCAAAGTTGAGTCATGTCGGATCCAAAAAAAGAAGTTTTCCCAAAACTATCTTAGTTCACAGGGCTTATGTTTGTGATATTAAATCTTTGTTTGGTAAGATAAAATATTTTCGATTTTCATTCTCTAAAAAATATAAAAAATTATCATCTACATTATGTTAGGTCAATGCATATGTACATATCCATTTTAGAAAATGAAAATGGAAACGAAATAAAAATTTGTTCTTAATCTTAGGTGCATTTTTATTTTTATTTTCTAAAACATGTATAGCTATATATTGATTTAACATATTATAGATTATTATTTCTTTGTATTTAAAAAAATAAAAATAGAGAATATTTTCTCATATAAAAAATAACCTAAGTTACTTTCACTCAACCCAACAAAAGTTAATAATTTTCTTTCTTGACAAGAGAGAAAAATGCGAATAAGATTCCAACTTAAAAGGGAAAATGAGGAAGGGTAATCTCATTATTTCTATTTGGTTGAAAAGAGGAATTGAAACTATCCAAATACTCTATTTTCATTCGAAAAATAATGTGTGACACGAACAAAATTTTGGATTGTAAAGCAAATGGACTGGCTATACGCTACAACTGGGACCCAGACTGATACAGATATCTTTAGAGATGAAGACATCCTAGGACTGTCTGGAACGACGAATATGACGGATCTTTGCCAGCTGAAATGGAAACAAAACCTGGGTGCATCACGGATAGAGCACGGCGAAGCCAAACAGGGAACTGACCCACACCGCCGATACGATACCTACTACCTCTCTATCTATCGAGTAATGAGATTTCTACGAAGCGTTACATTGAAAGAAACGTTGGTTTTGATTCTGTTTTATTTCTGCCCAAAATTGCGAAATTGATGTTGTCCGGCATGTTCTTATCACTACAATAAGAAATGGCAAAAACTTGCAGAAGGAAATACCGAGTCAACTTCAATTATGGATTGAATCTGAGGCTAAAGTATTATCATTTTTCAATTCTTCGGTTGAAAACCTATTAAAGTCTGGAACTGAAAGGATTTTTAGAAAACGAGAAAGAAAATGAAGTACTACCAAGCGGAGCGAAGTAGAGAAACGAAGAAGAATATATACATTTTTAAAGAAATCCACTTCCCCAAAGTCAGGAGTACATTAAACCAAAGCTTAGAAAGGAAGTCCGCAAGGGGCTTCTCTAAAAAGGTCTTTGTATCCAAGTTTTGGATTATATATATATATATATATATATATATATATATGTATCTACAATAACTATTCTACCAAAAAGGACGAACCTCTATAGATTGAAGTAAAACACTAACCTACTACTTAACAGCGACTGGAAATATTAAAACAAGCCACGGATACATATATGTTACAGATATCACCACCGGGGGGGAAGTGGACATTAGGATACTCCCGAGTATCTGTTAGCATTGACCACCAAACTCAAAAGCTGTCCCACTTCATTTGCAAACAGTCTTCAATCTCTTCGCAGCCTGAACAAATCCCACAATGACCTGCAACTCATCCATTTGCTACACCAACACAAGGATTGTGTCATCAATAATGGTCCAAAAACCATCAAATCTCAGTATTATAACAATAGCAGGACACAATAAAACAGAATTGACTTAACTCATGGAAAATTCTTGTCATATCTAAAACCTTGTGCTACAAATTTTATCCTTTCAAACTTCCAGTGAAAGGTTTTCTACCGGTTAGAAGGTTGGAACTTGTCCTTTCATTTAAAGTTTGTTAGTTTTGAAGCTCAGGGAAAGAATGCAATAAGATACAAGGTAGAATCAAAGAATTAAAAAAGAGAACCAAAGAAAACTTTGTGAGAGGCCAAGTGAGTTACCTGTGACATGAAATGCCTCTGAACAACATCAATTAGTTGCTCTTTTGATGGATTTGGGATGGCATCCACCTAGCAATAGCAAAGGCAATCACATTTAAACATTTTTTTCCCCTTCTCTAATGGACTACTGTCAGTATTTATAACTATTATTCATTGTCTCTTATCGAAAAACTTACAAGATTGAAGTGTCGCCAATATCTCCATAAAGCAGCCATCTCCAGTTTGCTGAGGTCAACCTTCTACAAGGGAGATATTTATGAAAAAACAATACCCTAATTAGGCAAAGGATACACATTTCTGCAACACTCCAAAATGAAAATTATGTACAAATCAAATAGTATGAGTGTCTAATATATATACCGTGGACCCTCGGGGTGTGGAAACAGACCCCTTAGACTGTGAGTCGCAAGAGAGAGACCTGCTCATAGTCTTGTGAGAAGACCCGGTGGATTTATGTGTTCTATGCCTCGATCTGTGGGACTTTTGAGTGTCATCAGATGCTGCATATTGAGAGATAGAACAAGCAGGATTTTTAAAAAAAAGTGTGGTGGGACCAATAAAAAGATAAAGAAACAAGACAATGGAGCTTTTAGAAATAGTGAAAGTTAAAGGGGAAGACACAATGGATCCTATGTACCAACCTCAACTACTTTTTCACCAGTGAAAAAATTATCATCCAAAATCACAGTATCAAAAGTCCAACGAAACAGTTAATAAAAAAATTAGGATTATATTACTCCTCTTCCAAGACAGAAAGGACCTGAAAGGTCTTTAGACACAACATAGCATATGAGCAGCGCAACAGTTTTTTCCACCCAAGTCAGTTCAACTAGAAGAAATATCTTTTCTATTGGTGAAATTTTAAAAAATAAAATATAAACCAAACTAAAAATTTGGAGATTGGTTCTGGTTTGAAATAGCTCAAAAGTTCAACCATATACAGAAAGCCAAAAGACAAGCTCACCCATGTCTGAGCCATTCCACTGCATGTTTTCGAATTCAAGATCATCATCTTCTTCGTTACCAGTAGGAGCTTCAATCACACTGAGGGCATTTCTCTGTAGCTTAACTTCTATGCCATTGGTAAGAACCTGTAAGTTCATCAATTAGACAAACAAATATCACTATCAGCTACAAAGAAAATGCTTAATCTACTAATATGCTCCAAGAAGTGATCGCACATGGAGACAAAGTTCCAAAATTTTGGCATGATAGAATCAGCAGGGAAGAGAGATGAAAGCACTATCCCAATTTAACAAATTAAATAAAATCTTAATGTTGGGAAACGACCAAGCCACAATAAATTAGAAAATTATACCATTCTGATAAAATAATCTGTTAGAATTAACATTGTCAATTTGTCTTTCCATCCACTAGTTCATCTTGAGTTTAAAAATTATCAAAAATCAAAATCGAACACACTTGTCTACAACACATATATCTCGAGGAAAAATCTATGAATTTGTCAAAACAAATCAGCAGTGACGAGAGCAGAAACTAAAAAAAAAAAAGAAAAAGAATAAAATAAAGTAAAACAGAGCTCCATCTTTTCAGCTTGGTGAAAGGTGATAGTGGAAAGAGTGGCAATTCAATCCTAGTAGATGGTTTCCAGCAAAACCATGAATTAATCAGATATTAAGTCATGGGATCCACACATAAAAGTTAAGAAATGGAAAACCAATGAGAAAAAAGGAGCGGCAAATTTTCTTAAAAACCAAGGAAGCTAAGTAAAGTATACAAATGATTGCAAGTTTTGAAGTAGCTGATGAGCAGCAAAAAATCTTGTGACTGACATCCAAGCAGAAACAACATCAGAACTCATAACATAAAATATGGGTTTCTTATTGAGGATCATTTAAAAGGCCATTCCAAGAAGATCCCAAGGATAGCTCAATCATGTAATCGAAGAAAAAAAATCTCAATATGAAGACAAATTCCTATTCAATTTAGTTCTTTTTTAAGTTGAATAGCAATGCTTTAGAGTAGATTTCAGATACTGATCAAGGTCAAGTACAAGAAGAAAATACACTAAACAAACCCCCCAAAAAATAAAAATTCATTGTAAAATGCCAGAATAGGATCATACATTAGCTAAAACACTTCAAAACACCAGATCCATTGGCAGACACTTGCATGCAATCAAAACCCACATCCAAAACCTCAAATTTGTAACTCAACACCAATAAAACCCATTATTTTAATTAGATAAGAGTGATAACCATAAAAATTCAAGCAAATTTAGAGAGAAAAAGCTAAATTTGCAGATTTATTGGAAGATGAATGTTATAAAACAGGACATGCAATTGTCCTGAAGAGAAGAAAATTGGATACAGAAATCGGCAAAACAAACAAAAAACGAATATATAAATCAATGAAGTGAAATCGAGAGGCTTTAGTTGATAATAGCAAGCACTCAACCTTCAAAAACATCAAATTGAACCCGCATCAGCTTAAAAAATCGAATTAGAAATTACTTAAACTTGAAGAAAATATCCACATTACAAACCAAATAAAACTAATAGCAGTCAATTCCCAGATAAAACCCCAAATCCAGTTTCCACCAAAACGAGAAAAATTGCAGAGAATTACCAGCCAATGCCACCCGCCAAGTCCAACAGCCTTCTTGACCACGCCTTGAAGACCAACGAGCACCGATTTGGTACGGTTATTCCCAGTGACAACCACCTTAGTATGACGTGGCAGCACGGAGAGCTCTTCTTCACTACTGTCTCCACAGCTCTGTAACTGCGAGAAACCGCCACCATTGACAGAACTCTCCATTGCTTCTAACATTTTTTTCCCACCACCAAAGAGAAAGAACCAGACTTACTCAACTCAGTGAGCCAACAGTTCGCGTCAAAGCCGGTGGAAATTGGAAGCGTTAAGGATCAAAATTGCATTGGATCGGAAGATCATGCATTGGTGAATACGTATATGGGGATTTCGTAAGTAAAAGAGAGAGAAATTGTGGAGAAATATGGGAATTTTGTGGAGAAAAAAAACACAGTTTAGAGAGAGAAAGAGAAAGCAGAGAGAGAGAGAGAAAAGAAAAGATTAAAACAGAGTGTTTTTTTCTAGTGAGAGAAAGATGAGAGTGACTGGTTTTTCTTTATTGGCTGTTGTTGCTATGAATCCCGACGACCCAAAATGGACCAATTGCAGGGCACCACGTAAGGGTTTCGTTAATCATGCGCCATGGAGAGAAAACATGCTTGTTTGCGGCACGATTCGAATACCAGCGGTTCACAGCGGTTTTGTCCTTAGACGGTTGACCGTTTGACTAGCGGTAAAATAGAGTTTGGGGTACAATAAGATGACGTTCCTACCCTTCTCTCTTAGTACTCTTTAACTTTTTTTTAATAGAAAATATGGAAATATTTTATTTCCTCCATTTTCATAATATCTGTCACTTTAAGATTTTGCATAAGAATTAAGAATAGTGTTAAAAACTCCTAAAATCTAGATAAAATATTATGAAAGGATAATTTTACCCTTTTATTAGAATTATTTATTCTCACAAATACTCTCTTTTTGATAATTAATGTTTTGTAGAATTAATTTAGAAGGAAATGGATAAAATTAGAAAAAGAGTAGTTAATATTTCCTAGAATTCTTAAAATGACAGATAAATTGAAATAAAAAAATTTATCAAAAACGACAATTATTGTGAAAAGAAGGCAGTAAGTGCTTTGAGACAAGGTTTATCCAATTGAGATCCTAATGCTTTGGTCTTTGGTACCAGTTGGACTTTGACGTATAGATAAAAAATTTTAAGATGACACAAGTTAGGTATAGGGAAACAAAACTTAAAAAATGACTTTTCCATATTAAAATTTGTCTTATTTAAAAAATTATTTCATACATTATCAATCAATTTTTTTTTATTTTACAAACTGAGTTAATGAATTGACAAGTATGTTTTTAAATATTAATTAATCAATTAACTAAATATGTTATTCTTCTAACATCGTTTATGAAATTTAAAAATTCTCATCACAATATACGTACATATAAATAACATTCCATCCGTCCCAAATCTTTATCCTTTTACCCTTGATGTTGTTTTTTGAATTTTGTGCATGGAGTAAAAAGATTAGGGGGGATAAGTTTGAAAATTCTAATGTATTTATTATTTATTTTAGGTAAGAAACAAATAAATTAGGGCTTTTCAAAAAATAAATAAATAAGGGAGTAATCTTTAAGATCTTTGGGTCACAAAGCACATGATATAGAAAATTTTTCTTCTTCTAAAACTATTATTTTAATGAACAATGTCAAACAACTACAGCTACAGCTAAAATTTTAAGTTATCAATGTTTCTATACTCATTGATTTTCGATAAGTTGTACTAACACTACACATAGATAAATAGACCATTATTCCAAAACAAAAAAGTGTAACTCAACTACCGTAAGAAAAAAAGGGATATTCATATTGTTTGATAAAAGATTAATTAGAGCATTATTAATTTTGATTTAACAAAAGGAAAAAAAAAAAGAGACATCAGGCATGGAAAGAAAGAGACCAGATAAAGAAAGGAAACAATTTGGTACAAATGCATTCATTTTTGTTCCTTTTATTTTAGTAGATGTATTTTATCAAACAAGGAAAAATAATTCCTTTATTTACCTCTCGAGATGTAATGTATAGTCTACAAATTACTACTATAGTAATAAAGAATTAATGTCGTTTTATTTTTAGTCATTGCAATTTTAATTTTTGAAGATTTTAGATAGAATAAGGCTTTTCATCTCAAGTAGTAAAATGAAATTCGCAAACATTAAATATAAAAAGTGGGGGATAGTTTGGTAATTTCAAGATGGAAACGAACCAATACTAGCTAGAGATATTAGTACAACTAGAAGTCTGATTAAGAGGTTGAGAGGTAAGGGTTCGACCCTGCCATCTCCTTTATCTGGATCTTAAGACTTCGAAATGTATAAAAAAAAAGAAGTCCGCAAAAGGACAGAAAAACGTAACGCTCTGGCGTTATGAACGGAAACCGGGAATTCAGACGCGGGAGCGGGACCCACTTGGGCCGGGGAGGTACTACCTGCCGTCGGTGTTGTCTTATCCAACATGGGATACCCATACCCCTCGCCTCCTCATTTGATTTCATTTACATTTCGTGTTTCGTGATGATTATCATGAAATCAAAATTAGATACTAAATTTAATCATTAATTTAAAATAATTTAATTTTAAATAAAAATTTTTAAAATTTTTTAGGATAAATTTTTAATTAATGTTATTTATTAGAATAGATTTAATTTAATTATATCATTATAATTATATCATATCTTAATTACGTTATAATTCTCATAAAATCGAATTCACGAATCATCAACTTACATTGCATGCCCCAAAAAACAATGAAATTTAAAAAACTTATGTTGAAAAAAATATAAAAAAGAATGAAAAATCTAAAAGAAACAAAAAAAAAAAAGACGGAAAGTGCATTTTCATTTTCCCACCTGATTTTCCCGCCACAATGGAGCCATAGCGTCCGTTGATTCAGGATGACAAGTTCTTCTACCGTCGGATCATTTGGGCATCAATCTAACCGTCCAATTGCTATTTAATATATAAAAAAGAAAAGCGGTAGCAGTAAAGAAAGTCGTAAAAAAGGGGACATGTTCATATTAACATGTGTAATGATCACAAAGTTGAAAGAAGAGTGGACCTTTGGGGACACCTCGGCATAAAAAGCAAAACAATTGGGACAAGACAAGAAAACCAAAAGAAATTTATTTTCGACCGAAAAAAAAGAAAGAAATTTCTTCTTTGTGCCCCCCAACACTTACTCAGAGCCGTTGATCTTTGGATAAGGAAGTTGATGTAAGGTGGGAAAGCATTGTGAAATAGCGTAGGCAATGGAACACCGAATTATTTCAAATAGAGGAAGAAGGAATGTGATTAAATTAATAGGGTCCTAATAATGGATGTAATCAGACAATAATATGTTTTCTTGGGAGGGAAGTGGCCTTTGACTGAATGATTTACTACTGCTACTACTATTATTTATTCATATTTTTATGCACCGGAAGGAATCGCTCTGGGCAGACGGCCCGACTCACTTCACTGCTTTGTTCTCTTACTAAACTGGGATCAAATTGTTTTTTGTCTTTATTCGGCGATGCTGTATACTTTATCAATATTATTATATTATTATTATTCTCATCAGACATCAGCATATTGAGTCAGAATTATTGAATTAATTTGAGCAAAGAAGCTTCTGTAAAAATGACAAAATAGCAGTAAAAGTTTTTAATTAAAGAAAAAAGAAAGGAGTGGCTATAAAATATACTTGAATAAATAAATAATTTGGATTTTAAAAAAGAATCCAGACATATTTCCATTATCAAGTTATTAGTGCCAAATCAAAAGGGTCAAAAAGGGCCAGCAGAGTTTCATTTCATACTATAAAGACCAATGAAATAGTATTAAGATTAAACTTTGTTTAAATTAAAATTTAAAGGCTAACCATAGAAAACAAAAGAATATAAACATTGCAGAGTATGAGGATATTTTGTAAATAATACTTCCTCTATTCTATATTATTTGTCTTCTATTAATTTTTTTATTAAACAATATCAATTTTAATCATTATTTCCTACAAAAGTATAAAGCCAAAAGATGTTTAAAAATAATATTTATAAATCTTGAATCATTAATTTTTCAAAACATATTTTTTAAAATTTTAATTTTACATATTTTTATAAATAATAATTAAAATTAAGTTTGATTGATAAAAAAATTACTAATAAAAAAATGGAACGGAAAGAGTAATAGATGTAGGATCAAAAAGAAAATTGAAGATGAAAACTTGGAAAAATGAAAATGGAAAATGGAAGCGAGAGTAGTCGAGCAGAGCAGGTAGGCGATAAGGCAGGGAGGGAGGGAGGGAGGGAGGGAGGGTTGAAAGGTAAAGGAGACAAGACAGTTGGGCTCCACCATTCCTAACAACTTTTTCTGCTCACTTCCTTCGCAGCAAGTTTGCCACTCTTTTTTCCGTCTTTGGGTCTTCAGTCACTGCCCCACGTGAAAGTGAAAACCCCCAGCGAATTTTTTGTCAATCAATGTCATCACTATTATCCCCTTTGCCCATAAATTTACGTAGAGGTGGTCAATTGGTGGATTTGGGTGAATTTCGATTGCGATCATATATTTAAGTTAATTATGAATTTAGATTTTCACCTCTTATTTTGTAAATTACTATAATACTTTCTCTGTCTTTAATTAATTTTTTTTGTTAAAATATTTTAAATTTTGCCCATTAATTATGAAAAAAATATAAATTTATAAATTTTTAAAAAATAAAGTTAAAAAAATTTAAATCTTAAACTTTTTAAAACTTATTTTTTAAAAATTTAATTTTATATAACTTTTTCATAATTAATGATTAAAGCATTATATACTTGAATTTTTCTACATGATTAGCCTAAATCCATCCCTTTAACATTACTCATGACATAACATGTCGTATTTATTTTTCTTTTTAAAACTTTATCATTATAATTATCAAGAAGATGAAACTTATCCTATAAATATGATAATTTTTAATGTGAGGCTTAACAAATCAAAAAATATTACGTCAAGAGGGTTAAATATTAGAGGGTCAATAAATATTTTTCTTTATACTTTGAGTAAATAGAGATAATTAATTAAAAACAGAGGGAGTATTATATTATGTCAAATTAAAAAAACAAAAAAAAACCTCAGTTCAACAAGATAGAGTGACGCATCGCCTATGGGTCAGAATTTAATGACTTAAACGTCCAACGGTCTCACCTTTTGCACCAGTTAAAAGCAAAACAATGGAAGTTAAAGTCATGCATTCATGCAGACGATGGTTGTTTTCCGGGGCACAATTGTCTCTCAGCGAGTATTTATTTATTTATTTGCTTTTTATTCTTATATTTTCCTTTTATTCCAAGCAGTAATGAAGATCACGAGGATTGAATTTTTTCCTTGGCAAAAGATATTATGTGGGCAGTGCGCAGGGGCCACTCATACTAGCCAAATCATAAATCGTGCATATGGACCAGCCCCTGCTGCTTATTATTCATACAATAGCCATTGGTGCCACCCTCAAATTATTGCCTTTATTTTTCCCACTTTTTTGCACCGATTATCTTTCTCATATTAAGGAAAAAAAAAATTACTATGCCACACTAGATTACATAATCCGTCTTAGAGTTCAAAATGTGATGATCAGAATCTTTTAGGTTATGTTTGATTCAGAGGATGAAAGAGATTGATGTGGGCAAAAGGGATAATTGGAGGTCTAGAACTCAGCAGGTCTTTGCTAGAGGCACCCACTTCAGGGGGAGCTTTCAATTTTGAACTTTTTTTTTATTTAAATTTGAGCTAAAGCTAAGGTAGAGACTAGAGAAGGATAATGTAAAGAGGCGACATGTACCCGTCCCACTGTGGCAGGAAGTTGAATTAGGTCAATGGTCATTTTATGTCTAGTTTCTCAGCTTTATAATTGTTGGTAGGCTGCTCTGTTAGTTGGGATTTATTTAGGATAAAGCTTTGGTGTTAGCAAGCGATGATCCTTGTTTTGTAGATAAAGATTTTAATGCGGTCGTTGGGATTATATAGTATTTACACAATTATTATGTACACGCTTAAGCTGCCCCCATCAGTTTTTGTAGCTATAGCTACACATAAACCCACTTTAGCATTTCTTAACTGGGCGAATGGAGAAAATTGGATTTAGAAAGTTTCTTCCTAATTTGTCGGAATCACACTAATGTGATTATTAGATACCGGAAGATTACCGTTTTGCATTTCATAACTGAGGTAGTGAGGTTCCATTTGTATCTATAAATTGGAAGCCCATTTTATAATGTCATAACAATGCTGGCGCCAATGCAAGAACTAAGAAGTTGATTGCTTACATTCTAATCCGGGCTGCCTAGTTATAAAAGTCCATAAACTTTTTGAGCGTCAAAGTCCATAGATCGCGACTCCATTGCTCTATTTTCACACTCTACATTCTCCACCTATTATCCTGCTGTGTTTTGGACTCACACGGCTAGCAGGCGACAGCCCTCTGACCCAAATCCAAGCTAATTCGGGTTCCAATGGGGGATAAAATTCTCCAAATAACCTGCCGCTGAACTTTTTCTTTTCATTGAAGACTGAAGCGTATATTATCACCTAGTTTAATGCTCAGATTCGTTCATATTAACTGGCTTTTCGAATGATGGTATTTGAAGGTCCTCTATTGTTCATGATCCGTTGAGTTTCTAATGTAGTCGGAGGGATGATTGGGAAAAATGCTAAGGCTGTAGTATTGTTATCCATAAATCACAATTTCCTTCAAAGGCCGTAAACCTGTAACAATTAATCTACACAAAATGAACAGTAATTCCACCAGCTTTGTAAGTGCGAGCTAGGGTGAAATAATTTATCTACCAAAAACTAAGACTATATATTTGATATATGAAAATATTTTCTGTTTCGTTATCTAAAAAATACAAAAAAATCACCAAAAATGATATGCATAATTATAGAAATATATACACGTTTTATAAAATGAAAATAAAAATGAACTTAAAATTGATAACAAATTTTTTTTAATCTTATTTCTAGATCTATTTTCATTTTCATTTTCATTTTCTAAAACATATACATATTTTCTCTCATAACATATCCTAGATGATAATTTCTTTATATTTTTAAAGAATGAAAACAAAAAATATTTTCTTATACCAAACATAACCTAATTTACTACAAATACCATATACCGTGTAAAAAAGAACTACTTGTATCCTAAAATGGCATGAAGCATGAGTACTTCTTTCGAAGATTTTTCATTCCGCGCAAAGCAGCTCTCTTTCTTCCGCTTGCGGATGCTCCAATACGGCTGTCGCCCGACGTGGATGGTTTACGAGATGATGACGGACCTTCGTCCCTTCGATCGCCTTCGGCCTTATCCGAGTTGCTTCCCTCAACACTAACTAGAGATTCTGCTAACACAACAAAGATCAAAATTTTTGCATACTGCTAGAAATATTTTCAAAATAGGTGAGAATAATTAATATTTGGATTTGATTTAAATTCGATTAATTAAATTTAATGTACAAAAAAGAGAAAATGTACAAAAAACAAAAGAAACAAAAGCAATGCACGACAGATATTTATGGCCACTACGGGGTGTTGGTCCATTTCGAGAGGAGTATATCTTCCAGATGATATTGATGGACCTTGACAATAATAAAATAAAAATAAAATCAATATCATAAATTGATTGGGTTACGTTAACGTTAGACTCTTTTTTTTTTGGTAGAAAAATGAGAGACATGCCACGTGTTTTATGTAGATTTTATTATATCATCATACTCATATATATACAACTAATGAAGTGTTTTTTATTTTAAGAACAAGGTTATGCATGGAATGAATCCTCCTCGCGAAAGTATTTACCCCACAAAGATCAAAGTGGGAGTGGTTGGAAATGTCATTAATTAGAATCTAATCTAAAGGGATCAGGATCCATAAAAATAAAAAATCTAAGGGATTAGAACGGGATTAGAACTTGTGTATCTAATCTAGGCTTATAGTCAAGAATGTTAATTATTCTGTCTTTTTTTTTTCCCCCTCTTGAACCCGCAGTAGATTTTAGTGGCAAAAGTTTGAAGGTATTTTTCTTTGTAAAATTCAATTGTTATTGTCATTTCTAGAGCAATACTGTTTTTCTCTTTCACTAATCCATCCTCCTCCATCTGTTTTGCCTAGGCCTTTACAAGTTGCTTTATGATTCCTTCAATTCTAATCAAGTTCAATGTCTATTTGTGAATTACTCTAATCAGTGGATGACAGATGTAAATGACATGTGCAGCTAGGTTAATGTACTACAATTCATTTTTTTTTCTCCTGCAGGATAATTGCTTTGAAAAAGCTGCTTCCATGTATGACGGTGAATATGAGATGGTTTGTGCTTGCTTCAATTTATTCAGGTTTGGTTTCTTTTTTTGTGAATTATTTTTTTCATTAAATAGTTATTATGGGTTAATTTATTTCTGGGTTGACGTTGTTTATTTTTTATTTACATAATGAGTTTGTTTCTGATTGCTCCAACTCTAATCATGTGATGAGTATTAGCAACTATTTGAGGGATCTAAATGATATATAGTAAGAGGTTGATGTACTGCGATGTGTTTTTCAATGCAGGAAAATAGTAACTTAATTTGTTCAAATTGCTTTAGTTCATGCCAGGTATAAGTTTTAACTTTCTAGAAGTAAATGTTCAATTCTTTTAACTGCAATTAAAACAATGACTATGGAATGCTTAAGGAAATTTGATAGTTGGCTATGAATTACTTGATTTGTTTCTTTCCCTTGTTAGGTTGCAAAAATGGTGAAAAAATATTGTTTCTCTATTTAACGTTTCATGTGTGGTAAGGCAGAGACAAAGGGTTCAAAACTTGAACAATCCATATGGCTTTTTGAAAACAAATAGAAAAGAGAATAAAGTTAAAGCCTTGAAGTAGCAGTTAGTTTTGGTTTCATTCTTTGGTGTAGGTACTTGACTTGATCTAAAGCATACTATTGTGTGAGTATTATGGGGTTTTCAACTTTGAAAAGCTTTCTTTCCTATTTTCTGAAAAAATATTCTCTGTTTTGAAACTCTATTCCTTTTTAGGGAGAAGATGAAATTAGTCAAAGATGGAGTTTAGTTTTCAATGAAAAAGCTTAACGGGTTTTCTTTATGAAATCAATGCCTTCTATTTAATTTTGTTATTTTCAATGCCAGTTTTGGAGTGTGACTGTGCTGCATTTCTTGAATTGTATCATTTTCTAGCTAAATAATTCCTATTAGATTGGCATCACATAACTCAAATAACTACTTTAGAAAACCAGGGCATTATATCATATTATCTGTTCATTAATTTCACAAAAAGCAGAGTAGTGAGACCTTTTTCTTAATCAAGACTGGAAAATTGCATTATTGGACCCTTTTAGTCAATTGGAAAACTGCGTTATTTCTTTCTTTCTCTTTCTACTCTTACTGGGGAAGGCATGTGAGTTTGTGATTGAAGAGGCAGACCATTACTTCAAAGCGGAGGTCCCCAAATTCCTAAAATTAAAAGGAAAGAGAATAGGGACATTTCTTTTCCCCACTTTGATGCGTTTACAATTTTATAATGATTGAAGTAAGACAATATATATCCAGTATTAGGCCTCTAGAGATATATTCCATAATCTCAGCTCAATGCTCAAAATCTATAGAATAGGAAAGGAATATATTTAATATGTAGTATAATATTGCTGTTTACAGACTATGTACATTATATACGTGTGTGTATATATATATATATATATATATATTAAACTTAATTCTGTTCTTCTATTGAATTGCTGCATTCTTAAAGAAATTTTGTAAATATTTATTTATATAATTCAGATATATAATATTTGTTAAAATTAGCAAGTTCTCATGCTTTTGGTTGATATTTTTTTCTTTTTTTCACATTCATATTTGATGAGAAAAAAAAAACCATTGATGAATTTAGTCAATTATTTCTCTTTCAACTGTTTCTTGCTTGGATATATGGAAAGTAGTTTGTTTAATAGTAACTGTTATACATATAACAAAAATTTATTAACATTTGGAAAAACAACTTATATATTGTAGGAAGGATAAGCTTGGTGAATTACTGACTCCAAGAAGATGATTGCTGCTAGAAAAGATGTTAGGTACACATATGCTATGAGATCATATATGAAACTTTTATCTATTATGAATGTTGTCAATTTATTATCATTCTAACTTCAAATTTCCATGAATTGTCAAATTTTAAATTACAAGGTTTGCATTAAGTTCTAGGATAATGTTTTCTAAGGATAATATATAATATTATGTGGAATTTTATTATGTGGAATTCTAAACTCTATCTTTATTATTGAAAATATTTCCAAATTTCATTTTAATTAATTTTCAATTGTATGATAAGATACAAAAATTTTATGACAACACTATGAATCCTAATTTCTTTGAAACTGATTAATCATGCCTTTTTAATAATTTTCAAAGATTTTCCAATAAAATAAATCTATTAGATCTAACATAGAAAAATAACATCAATAAGATTACCCGCAGCGCAAGCGCAGGTCCCAATACTAGTGTATATGATAGTTAACACTATTATTTTTTTTTTTTGTAGTTTTAACACTTTACAGCAGTTTTAAAATATTATTACTACCAAATAGCTTTCTATGTCCACTTTTATTTTAAGTTTGTCAAACGCTATTTTAACTTCTTTAAACATCACTTATAGAATAACTCTACTAGAATAGTACTTTTGCTAGAAGCTCCATGGTCAAACAAACCCTACAAATTCTCCGACTTCTCCCTTACAAGAACACTTGAGATTTGGACATTTTCCCTTGCCATTATCTAAAATACTATTCCTATTACGATTGCTGCATAGATCATGTTTATCAACTTGCTGCTCTCCTAAGTGGAATTTCTACAGCAACACAAACTCAATTGTGGCTTCATCGTATGCTGAAGGGTATTTCTAGATTCCAAATGCATACCAAATTGGTGGGGGTGAATTAGACCTAAATGCTGAAGGGTATTTCTAGATTCCAAATGCATACCAAATTGGTGGGGGTGAATTAGACCTAAAGGAGAGTGGCATCCTACAGCACGCCTCGGAGCTTTTATAAAATTTCCTTTCCCTATTTTTCTAACAATACCCATGAGAAAATTCACCATATAGCAGTAAGTTAAAGCATAAATGGTTCTCATGTGAAATGGAGCAGAAGGACAATGGAAAATTACCAACGAGCCAGGACAAAGTAAGAAAGTTGGCTTACCTAAAGTGGCTGGAACTATAACCACCTCATCCGATTTCTTGGATGCAGAGACATTGAGCCTTCTACTTGCATCATTCTGTTCCACAACTTGCGGTTCCTCAAGATCGTCCAAGAATAATCCATCAAAATATTCATCTGATGAAATGCTCATGGCGCTTGAATTTTCTGAACTTGAGGAAGGAGATGCTGGGTTGTCAAGATCGTCCAATTCCAGAAAGTCACCTCCTGAAAAGTTAACAATTTGTTCTCTTGAGAAAAGATCCATTCCAACGTGGATCCCTTCATGATGCTCTGGAGCTGGAAGTCTCTCTGATATTGCCAAACCTTCTCTCTCACCATGCTTGCTCACCTACAAATAATGGCTAGACCTCAAACGCAATAACAGAACAACACCCAATTTTAATTATTGAAAAAGCATGAACAAAAACTCCTCTGAAGACTAAACCCTCTTAGATCTAATGTAATGAGTTGCACATGGACTTTCTACATGAGTTACACCTTATATATCAATCTTACAAGACATCCTAGCACTAGAAGAAACTCATCATTTAGAATTCCAGATTCCAAAAGTTTTAAAAATAGTTTGAATTTTAGCAAACCCCAATCTGCAGTTCTGCACAAAATTTTCACTGCGACCACTAGAGAAGATGTTTATTTTAATATAAATGATTCATGGTTATTGAAATCTAGAATTTTCTTGGTCTATGAGAAGGATAATATGATAGAAGTACAGATTCCATGTACTAGCCAGGGGCATTTCTCTGATATTATAACCATTCCTAGAAATGACTTCAATATTAGCAATTTAAAGCAAAGGTCCGAGTTGATAGTTTTGATATAAAAGCCATCAAGCTAAAAATTTTACTAATGAATGCAACTAAATGGGTATGCACAAGCAATTACTCATCAAGTTGTCTCAGAGAAAATTATGACCGGTTATATATGAAATAGAACCTAATCTATATCCCAAAATGGGAAAAAAAAGGGAAATTGAATCCAAACTATCCAATGAAAAGCAAAGATGCATTTCATCCAGAAAAAAGAAAAGCAAAGATGCAGATACTAACATACCTCAGGGTTGCTTGATGAGGAACCTATTCTTGTACTGCTGTTGGCATCCGGAAGAGGAGCTTGTCTCATATTATTCCTCATTCCAGCGTCAACACCAGTACTAGAGACATTCTGATGCATCTCCTGGCTGGGAACAAGAAAAACTCTGCACAAAGAGCTGATTTCCTGCATCTTATCCAACCAAATGGTTTAATGACTGGAGAAGTTGCAAATTGAAATAAAACAAACATGTCAAACGTGAACAAGTAAGCATGTAGAACATTAAGTTTGGGTAGAGTACCTGATTCTCATTGTCATCGTACAGTCTCTTCTGAGTTGTGCTGAACACTTGCATCACATAGTCAGTCTTATGGAGTTGACTGTCATAGTATTCAAAAGTGGTTCTCCAACCAATAACATTAGTGTTTGAGAATACTTCACAGGCTTCCTCTTTGGTCTTCCAAAAGCCATGTTCCGTATTAATGCTCTCCTTTGAGCTGATTAAGAACCAAGAACCCTCTGCAGGTAGAAATCAAGTATCATGAGCTTTGTAAAACCAAAAGAGTGGTCCACTTGCTTCACAGTAGGTGTGCAAAATGTAGTGTAGCTGCATTATGCCTAAGAAATAAGTACTTATTCTGCTTTTGACAAAAGGATGAAAAGGGTGATATAAATAAGAAATATCATACTGTCTCTTCTTATAGTTACATTTACGATATCAGAGAATTACCAAACTAACAGTAGAAGTAATCTTGTTCATTAATCATTACAGGAGAGAGATTATATCAACTCGTATGATACGGATAGAGAATCGATTGACTGCTCTCATTGATCAATGCACTATAATAGGTAATAGGGGAAAAAAAGACAAATTATTATTTATTGGTAAGTTAAGGCAAGAATGAAGGCCCTTACCAGGTAAATTTTGGGGCTCATAAATGTAAGGATTAACATCATCGATAACATTGCTTGGTAAAGGAGACCCACTAGCCCGTTTGTCCAAAAGGAAAAAGGGTTCCTCAATATTGGCGCAGTCGAAACCAATATTTGCAGGAGGGGAAGCCGCCGAATTGGCCATAATGATCTGATTTCATTTCAGATAACAAAACAGAAAAAATAAACCACATGACCAAAATTTTCATCCGGTCCAGCTGTAAAAGAAGAACTTTTCAGGCTGTTGGGTTTCAAGTTTCTGCTGTTCTTTAACAATTTTAATACAAAGAAAAGGAAAATCATAGAAACCAGGGATGCATTAAGTGCAGAAATAGCATCATGCAGCATCAGCCAAAACTATTCCTTAAGTTGATTACATAATGAACAATAAATTGAAGAGAACATAGATCCCTGAAAGGACCAACCTTTCACTCATCTCAGTTGGTATAATCAAGCAATCATTAAAGACATGTCCATCGATCTAACAGTATGCACCTTGTGAAACACTAAAATTGATTTACATTATTATCATCATCATCATCATCAGATACAGGGGATTCTTAAAGAGAAAAATTAAAAATAAAAACTTGGAGTCAGAGACTCATTTTTCAGAATAAATATTTTTCAAATATATATTTTCAGAGCACAAACAGACGCAATAAGGGTATAGGAGAAAAGAAGCACACCTCACTTTCCGGTGAAGTTGATCGGCTGTCAGATTAATTCCAGCGCCTACTCTGTAACTGAAAATCAAAATGCAAAGAAACCAAGTTAATAATGATCGGCTGAAAGAAAAGAAGATGCACTTTCCGTGTGGTTTCCAAGAAAAAGAAGGAAAGAAGACAAGAAAAAAACAATCAGTATCTTAGGGTCCCGACTCATTGACTTTGGTTGACATCAACTTCCACTTCTACTAAAACATCAAAAAGAAGAACACTTTCTTTTTCCTTTCATATCTTTTCTTTTTTCCTTCCTTTTCTGATCAACCAAACAGACCGTAAACTTGTCTATAACATTTCAGCTGAGCTCACCGAAACGACTGACTACGAATAAAAAACCAAGAAACTTAACAAAGCACAAAAGAGAATCTATATTAAAAAAAAGGGAAAAGAAAAGAAAAGAAAAAGAACAAACGGAAGTAAATTGATGGGAATCGAAATTCCTAACCGGCTAATAAGAGTAGCCACCGGAGAAAGTGAGAGGGAGAGAGCGAGAGGGAGAGAGCCTGCTTCTGCTTCGTTTCCTTAATCACCACTCTTTAAACAGTAGTGTCTAACTATCAAAGTCCAACGACGTAAACGCGCTCGGTGAGCTACGTATTTATCGAGGAGCTAACTAACTCAGGTTAAGCATGCCGGGTTCGAATTAAGGAACCGCGAGGCAACACGTGGGGATTGTTCGTTGGCTGAAACCATACAAACATAGGTGATCGTATAATTCCCAGGCGTCAAGTGGCGTGCCATGTAATCTTTGTCTGATTTTAAACGAAAATTTCCATTTTGCATGTTAAAGAGTGGCGACAATAATAAGTTTGATCATTTCAACCCAAAAAAAAATAATCATTGGCTTACGTGGACAAGTTGAGCGACCAGACAACATTAAGAGAAAAGCGAAAAGAGAAGGACACGACCAGGTCAACAAATGGACAACCTAAAGATAAGATCGATCAAAATCTAAAGTCATTTTAGAAATGGAAGTTGAGGAGTTAAAGAAGTGAGTACGCTTTTTTCTAGAATAGTCCAGGGAATTCTAGCTCTGTTAAGGTTAAATACTTATAAACTCGTTTGGCATTGTTTTTATTTTCTGTTTTCTTTTATTATTTTCATATTTTAAAAATATAACAGCTGAAAATACGTTAATAGTATTATGAAAGTGGATAAATGCAAGTTGTGCAAATTATTATGAAAGTGGACAAATGCAAATTATGCAAATTAGGTTATGAAAGTGGACAAATGCAAGTTGTACAAATTGTCCAAATTATGATTATTGTGATGATAATAATGGGGCTAATATGTGCAAATTGCCAACTTGTATAGCCTACCATTTGATGCCTATAAATTAGGATTTATTCTCCCTAATGATACTTACAATTCCTTCAATCTTATTTCCATTTCATCTCTCTCTCTCTCTTTCTCTTGTTCCTTTAATTCTCAATTTCTCCTATTCTTATTTCTTGTTCTTGCTTAGTCAATTTTAATTAACATACTTTTTACAACACGTTATCAGCACGAGTGTTCTAAAGTAAAGCAAGTTTGAAGTTTGGTAAGTTCTGAAGGTTTGATTTCATACAAAATTTATTTTCTATACACAAGATAATTTTAATTTTCATTGTGTAAAGATTTCCTTCTAAACATTTTTGACACCAGAAGTTGTCAAACTAATTGAGACCATTCTTTTCAGAATTATGGCAAATATTGAAAAGCCCAAATTCCAAATTTTGGATGTAAGTGGCAATAACTACTTGTCATGGTGTCTCGATATTGAACTGCATCTCCAAGGCCAAGGTCTTGCAGCTACCATTGGTGAAAATGGAAATGCTAATGATAAAGATAAGGCAAATGCTTTGATTTTTATCCGTCGGCATCTAAGTGATAGCCTAAAAGTTCAATATCTATCTGTCCGAGATCCCTTGATCTTGTGGACAAGATTGAAAGAGCGGTATGATCACACCAAAACTGTCATCCTCCCTCAAGCACACTATGATTGGCAACATCTGAGGTTGCAGGATTTCAAGTCCGTGTCCGATTATAATTCGGCTTTGTATGATATTGTGTCACGGCTTGAACTTTGTGGTGTTAAGCTTACTGAGGTTGAGCTTTTAGAGAAAACATTCTCCACCTTTCATGCTTCGAATATTGTATTGCAACAGCAATACCAGCAGCGTCAGTTTAAAACATATTCTGAATTGATCTCAGTCCTGTTGACTGCAGAACAAACAAATGAGTTGCTGCTTAAAAATCATGATTTAAGACCTGCTGGCTCTAAGGCATTTCCTGAAGCAAATGCCGGCTCAAGTAAGAATGTTGGCCGTCCTAGAGGCCGTGAGCGCAGGCATGGGAATTTTTTCCGTAAGGGTGGTGGGAGATTTAACCGTAATATAAATAACTCCCTACACAACCCTAAAGGTAAAAAACCCATGAAGAAGCATGATGATAGTACCTGTCATCGTTGTGGAATGACTGGTCATTGGTCACGTACCTGTCGTACGGCCAAACATTTGGTTGATCTATACCAAGCATCCCAGAAGGAGAAAAGCAAGCATGTTGAGACCTATGCCATTGACCTAACTGAGACTGATGCTGAAATCAATAAGGTTTTGGTCAATGAAAACTGTCATATTCTTGGCAATGAAAAACCTTTTGAGGTTTCTGATTTCTTTATATAATGTTGATGAAAATAACAAGTCCCCAGAAATAGATTCTGAGGGTTTTTCATCTATGTTTTGCCATACCCTTGGATAATTATGTTACCAAGGAAGATATTAAATAAATATGGTCGTCAATAAAATCATGAGTTTTATTCCATATTTGTTGGTTTATATTTTGCATCATATTATTAATTTGTCAAATTTTATGGAACTTGACACCTGAAGTTGTCAAGATAAATGCAAATGGGACACATTGAGAAAAAGGAAGATATATGTTTGCTTGATAGTGCTACAACGCATACTATACTTTGTGGCAAACACTTTTTCTCAAATGTGACATTGCGCAAGGCAAATGTTCAGACAATATCTGGTCCTGTTAATATTATAGATGGCTATGGGACTGCCACAGTTATTTTGCCAAATGGCACAACATTGTATCTTGAAGATGCATTGTTGAGCGGTAGATCAAAAAGAAATCTACTTAGCTACAAAGATGTACGCCGTAATGGGTACCATCTAGAAACAATTAATGAGCAAAATAAGGAATTTCTTTGCATCACTTCCTACAAGATGGGCCAGAAGACCATCCATGAGAAGCTGAAAGCTTCTAGTATGGGATTATATTATGTCCCAATACGAGCTATAGAATCATATGCTACGATGCCCTGGAAACTAGTGAACCCTGATGTGTTCGGACTTTGGCATGATCGCCTTGGTCATCCAGGAGCAACAATGATGCGAAGAATCCTTAAAAATACTCGAGGACACCCTTTAAAAGATACAAAGGTGTTGTTATCCAAAGATTACATTTGTGAATCTTGTTCACAAGGAAAGCTCATTACTAAACCTTTCATGACAAAGGTTGATTATGAATCCCCTTCATTCTTGCAAAGAATCCAGGGTGATATCTGTGGGCCAATTCAGCCTGCAAGTGGACCATTTAGATATTTCATGGTACTAGTGGATGCATCCTGCAGATGGTCCCATGTTTGCCTATTATCAACGCGCAACGTCGCCTTTGCACGTTTGCTTGGACAGATAATAAAGCTTCGAGCTCATTTCCCAGATTATCAAATTAAAAGCATAAGAATGGATAATGCTGGTGAGTTCACATCAAAGAGTTTTGATGCTTATTGCGCTTCATTAGGAATTGAAGTTGAACATCCTGTCCCACATGTTCATACTCAAAATGGATTAGCAGAATCCATGATTAAGCGCATTCAGATTATTGCTCGAACTTTATTGATGAGGACAAAGCTCCCATCCTCAGCGTGGGGTCATGCTGTTTTACATGCTGTATCTTTAATTAGATTGCGCCCCACTACTTCTCATTTATATTCCCCCCTTCAGTTAGTCTTGGGCCAGGAGCCAGACATTTCATATCTTCGCACCTTTGGTTGCGCGGTACAAGTGCCTGTAGCACCACCGCAAAGGACCAAAATGGGTCACCAGCGCCGTTTGGGCATTTATGTTGGGTTTGATTCACCGTCCATTATTCGGTTCCTTGAACCATTGACGGGTGATTTATTTACCGCTAGATTTGCGGATTGTCATTTTGATGAGACAGTATTCCCATCACTTGGGATACCAAAAGCTTCCACAAATGGAAAACAGAAAAATGTCGAGATTTTCTCATGGAATGAGAAAAGTTTGTCTCATTTTGACCCAAGAACACCTGAATGTGAAAATGAGGTGCAACGATTGATCCATTTACAAGCTATTGCAAATCAAATGCCTGATGCATTTAATGAGACTGCTAAAGTTACAAAGTCTCACATCCCAGCTGCGAATGTTCCAGCTAGGATTGATGTTCCTGTAGAACCACCCGAAATGGATCTAAATGGCCCGCGCCTGAAGCGTGGTAGACCGATGGGATCAAAAGACACTGTTCCTCGAAAAAGAAGGGGGAGGAATTTAGAATCTGCTCCAGATGAGCTTATTAATCTTTCTCGAGGAAACCAAATTGCTCCTGAAGAGTGTTCTAAAGTAAAGCAAGTTTGAAGTTTGGTAAGTTCTGAAGGTTTGATTTCATACAAAATTTATTTTCTATACACAAGATAATTTTAATTTTCATTGTGTAAAGATTTCCTTCTAAACATTTTTGACACCAGAAGTTGTCAAACTAATTGAGACCATTCTTTTCAGAATTATGGCAAATATTGAAAAGCCCAAATTCCAAATTTTGGATGTAAGTGGCAATAACTACTTGTCATGGTGTCTCGATATTGAACTGCATCTCCAAGGCCAAGGTCTTGCAGCTACCATTGGTGAAAATGGAAATGCTAATGATAAAGATAAGGCAAATGCTTTGATTTTTATCCGTCGGCATCTAAGTGATAGCCTAAAAGTTCAATATCTATCTGTCCGAGATCCCTTGATCTTGTGGACAAGATTGAAAGAGCGGTATGATCACACCAAAACTGTCATCCTCCCTCAAGCACACTATGATTGGCAACATCTGAGGTTGCAGGATTTCAAGTCCGTGTCCGATTATAATTCGGCTTTGTATGATATTGTGTCACGGCTTGAACTTTGTGGTGTTAAGCTTACTGAGGTTGAGCTTTTAGAGAAAACATTCTCCACCTTTCATGCTTCGAATATTGTATTGCAACAGCAATACCGGCAGCGTCAGTTTAAAACATACTTTTTACAACACGTTATCAGTTCAAAAATCAAATGCCTGATGCATTTAATGAGACTGCTAAAGTTACAAAGTCTCACATCCCAGCTGCGAATGTTCCAGCTAGGATTGATGTTCCTGTAGAACCACCCGAAATGGATCTAAATGGCCCGCGCCTGAAGCGTGGTAGACCGATGGGATCAAAAGACACTGTTCCTCGAAAAAGAAGGGGGAGGAATTTAGAATCTGCTCCAGATGAGCTTATTAATCTTTCTCGAGGAAACCAAATTGCTCCTGAAGTGGCACAACATAATATTCAAAGAGAGCATATTGCCCCTGAAGTGGCACAAGTTCATGAGCATATTGCCCCTGAAGTGGTACAAACCCATGAAAAGATCACCAATATTGGGAATACTGAAATTTCCATCAGTTATTGTAATGAGATATGGGATCGAAATGAGATAATCATCGATGATGCATTTGCTCTCTCAGTTGCTCATGAGATTATGAATGATGATTATGAACCTCGGTCCATAACCGAATGCCGTCATAGGCGAGATTGGCCTAAATGGGAGGAAGCAATCCAAGCTGAATTGACTTCCCTTGCCAAACGTAATGTTTTTGGGCCTATTACTAAAACCCCCGACAATGTAAAACCTGTTGGATACAAATGGGTCTTTGTCCGGAAACGAAATGAGAGAAACGAGATCGTGAGGTATAAAGCCCGACTCGTAGCCCAAGGTTTCTCGCAGAGGCCTGGGATAGATTATGATGAAACATATTCACCAGTAGTGGATATAGTTACCTTTCGTTTCCTTATAAGTTGGGTTGCCCAAGAAAATTTTGAAATGCGTCTTATGGACGTTGTGACGGCATACTTATATGGTTCATTAGATTCCAATATCTATATGAAAATTCCCGAAGGTTTCAAAATGCCTGAAGCATGCACTCCCCGCAACTTATTCTCAATAAAGTTGCAAAGATCTTTATATGGGTTAAAGCAATCCGGCCGCATGTGGTACCAACGTTTAAGTGAATACCTGACTAAGGAAGGGTACATAAATGATCCCATCTGCCCATGCGTGTTTATTAAAAGATCTGAAACCGGATTTGCTATTATAGCAGTTTATGTCGACGACATGAATTTAATTGGGACTCCTGAAGAGTTATCTGAAACTGCTGAATATTTGAAAAAGGAGTTTGAGGTTAAAGATTTGGGTAAAACCAAACTATGCCTTGGTCTAGAGCTTGAGCACAATAAGAATGGAATACTTGTCCATCAGTCAGCATACACTGAAAGATTGCTTAGACGTTTTAACATGGACAAGGCTCACCCATTGAGCACCCCTATGGTTGTAAGGTCTCTTGACCCCCAAAAGGACCCGTTTCGTCCTAAAGAATCTGGTGAGGATATACTTGGTCCTGAAGTACCATACCTCAATGCAATCGGGGCTTTGATGTACTTGGCACAGTGCACGAGACCAGATATCGCTTTTGCGGTAAATTTGTTGGCACGTTTCAGTTCTGAGCCAACCCGGAGACATTGGAATGGGATTAAACATATCTTCCGTTATCTCCGAGGAACCATTGATTTGGGGTTATTCTATTCTAAGAATACTACTAACTCTGGTTTAGTAGGTTATGCTGATGCAGGATATAAATCTGATCCGCACAGAGCTCGCTCCCAAACCGGTTATCTATTTTGCTATAATGATACAGCCATTTCTTGGCGTTCCACTAAGCAAACACTAGTTGCTACATCTTCCAACCACTCTGAAATTATTTCCCTCTATGAGGCCGGAAGAGAGTGTGTTTGGTTAAGATCTATGATATCACATATTCACAATGCTAGTGGATTCAAACCGGTGATAGATTCTCCCACTATAATTTATGAGGATAATGCTGCTTGTGTTGCACAAGTCAGGGGAGGATATATTAAAGGTGATAGGACCAAGCACATCTCGCCGAAATTTTTCTATACTCATGAACTCCAGGAAAGTCGACAAGTTGATGTTAAACAGATTCGCTCCGTCGATAATCTTGCAGATTTATTTACCAAATATTTGCCAACATCAACATTTGAGAAATTAGTTTATGGCATTGGTATGCGGCGAGTCAGTAAAATGCAAGATTGATTTCCCCAGAAGTGGAAATGTTTAGATGCTCCAGAAGTAGCAGTTTATTTTATCTCAAGGGGAGCGATTATGGACATAAGTGCACTGTACTCTTTTTTCCTTTTGTCCGGTTTTTGTCCCACTGGGTTTTTCCGGCTTAAGGTTTTTAATGAGGCAGTAATAGCACGTCCAATCAGGACACTGAAGTAGGCCCATTTATATTGTCTTGAAGACAAGCACATATTGTCCTGAAGACATATTAGACGGACTTAATTGTATTGTACTCTTTTTCCCTTATGTTCGGTTTTTGTTCCCACTGGGTTTTTCCGACTTAAGGTTTTTAACGAGGCAGTACACGTCCAATTTTAATAGTAGCATTTGTCCAAGGGGGAGTATTATGAAAGTGGATAAATGCAAGTTGTGCAAATTATTATGAAAGTGGACAAATGCAAATTATGCAAATTAGGTTATGAAAGTGGACAAATGCAAGTTGTACAAATTGTCCAAATTATGATTATTGTGATGATAATAATGGGGCTAATATGTGCAAATTGCCAACTTGTATAGCCTACCATTTGATGCCTATAAATTGGGATTTATTCTCCCTAATGATACTTACAATTCCTTCAATCTTATTTCCATTTCATCTCTCTCTCTCTCTTTCTCTTGTTCCTTTAATTCTCAATTTCTCCTATTCTTATTTCTTGTTCTTGCTTAGTCAATTTTAATTAACATACTTTTTACAACAAATAGAATATTTTCGTTTTCAAAATTTTGAAAACAGAAAATATGTTTAAAAAAAAAATAGAAGAAGAAATTTTTTATTTTTATATGTTTTCAAAACACTTCCATAACACAGGTGAATAATAACTTTTTAATGACATTCTTAATATTTAACTAATATATGTTTAAGTTTTTTTAATATAATTTCATGAGAAAACAAATAATAAAATTATATCTCTAAACATATTTTTATTTTTAAAAAATGACAGTGCAACGAAAACAAAAAACAAAAAAATAGAAATGATGCCAAATGATCCCTTAGGTTAGTACTTTCATTTTTCTTTTGTCAGAAAAAGTTTAAAAGCATGATAGATTATCCTACTTTTAAGGTCAAGGTAAATCGTCAACTTTTTTCTAGGGTTTAAAGACTCCAATTTTGTAAACCTTTTTGAATTTATAGATTATCTATCAAAAGAATCTGTAAAAACTTAAATTTAAATGTCTTACACCACTAACCTAAACTCTTACCACTTTGACTAACCTCTATTGGCTAGTACTTCCATGTTTCTACACTCTCACCATGGGTTTCATAATATGTTCGGTACATATCTGTCCGATGATTTCCAGAAAGTGTCCAGATGTTCATGGATATTTATGGGCCCATAAGACCTATCTCTTTTCGGCCCATATTGTGGAATGATTGGTTAATTGAATGAGTATATTTTTGGATTTTGTTAAATTAAATTAAAGGAAAAAAGGTCTAACTTACAAATAGTAAGATAAGACACTGCTCTTTCTCTTTTGGTCTAAATGGATAAGACAAGTTATTGTTTTTAAGGGGGACGTTTGGTTCAAAGTATTTTAGATTATTAGAGTTATGTGATTACCAGGTTATAACATAACCTAGTGCATATTCCCGGAATGTGTACAATTTTTGTTTGGTTGAGATTCCCGAAATATAAAATTAACCTATTTGGTTGGAGGGTATATGTTCTGTTAAAATAGATAGTTTACTATAATGCCCTCAATACAACACTTAAGCTTATTTCTTATTTATTCAATATTTTGTACAATTGTTATAATTTTGTTAAGTTTGATAATTAAACATGACTAATATAAAAATTATTTAAGTAATAAAATTAGTAAAATATTATATAATTGATTTAATGATTATATAAGTTAAGTTTAATTATACTTTTAATAAAAAAAATATACTTTTAGTTTAATTGAACTAACATATAATTATTAATTTAGTAATTATATAAGTTAAATTTAATTATGTTTCTTAATCAAAATAAATTATGCTTAAAAAATTGTAATTTATCAATTACATAAGGTTATTAAGGTCCAAAAGAGAAAAATACTAAGGGTAAAATAGGAAAAAATTTTAACATAACCTGGTAATCTCACGTTACCTAAGAATTCGGAGGTTATGAGATTCCTGGTAATGTGCACCAAAAGTTGACGTGTCAGTAATCTTACATTACCTCAGTAAGGTGATTACCACAAACCAAACGAAGAAATGTTACATTTCAATGTACATATTACTGGGATTATGTAAGATAACCCCGAACCAAACGCCCCCTAATTGATATAAAAAATAACCGTCCGCTTTATTTTTTTTCTTTAAAACGCAGGGAAGAAAGACTTGAACTCAAATGTCAGCTTGAAAATATTGAGCACGAAATTTAAGGTAAGAAATTGACTTCGTAAATACAACTATATATATTTATTTATATTATAAACGAAATTGGTTTAATCTGACCAAGAAAAAAAAAATCTATATGTAAACGAGAAATCAAAACACTGTCGTCAAACAAATTTTCCGCCTGACTTAAAATTTCCAGTTTTGTAGTAGTAATTCAATTCCAATCATTTTCCGGCTGACAAATTAATGGTTGTTTTTGTCCTGTGTATGAAAATAAGGTGAACTGAGCAGTAACAAATAAAGTAAACATAAGGGAAAATAAAAGTTTCACCGGACATAGGGCCTTGTTTGTCAGTTTTTCTTTTTTCTTTTTATGAGTATAATAATAATTTGATGACTTGCACCATGAAAACACTTTAGAATAAGAATGAATTTTAATCAGATTCAGGGTTCAGACAGAGGGGAAACGTAAACGGGTTTCGGTGCATGCACACACCAAACCCTGCCCAGACCATCTAAACGTTTCGTACGATATATCATAATCACTTTTTGCTAATACTCCATATAAATAAATTCAACAAATTTACGCTTAAAACGATATGCATTTTTACGTATCAGTAATAAATCTTCATGCAAATGAAAAAAAGGCTAGCTCGAGTAACCTCATAGGTGGAATTACAGGGGACCAACATATCCCTACCGGCGGCCGGGGAGGAACCCAGTATATAGCTGGTGAGAGTAACGGAAACAAGAGACCCACCAGAAAAGAACCAAATTGCCAAAATAACTAGATCAAGGGGGCTCTTGTTCTGGTTTTGAAAGATGGGAGGTTGAGAAAACGAGAACAACGGTAAAACAGAGCAAGAACTACCGGACTCGAACCTTACCTTGATTTTTGGCGACGTCTGCTTGAGGTTCACATATTTGGCATTTTCAAACGACTTATTGGGTTTGTATCCAAAAATTGCCAAAATAACCAGATCGAGGGGGCTCTTTTTCTGGTTTTGAAAGATGGGAGGTTGAGAAAAGGAGAACAACAGTAAAACAGAGCAAGAACTACTGGACTCGAACCTTACCTTGATTTTTGGCGACGTCTGCTTGAGTTTCACCTATTTGGCATTTTCAAACGACTTATTGTGTTTGTATCCAAAAATGGATGAAATGATAAAAATAAAAGAATCTAAACCCAAAAAAAAAAAAGGGTCTTCTACTCTTCTTTGTACTCTGAGATCGTCCAAAGAAAACAAAAACATCTTCCTAATATGGACAACACAACAGATTAGCTCGTTTGGTATCAGCTTCGACGTACGCGACATGAAAGAACAACAGTTTTAATCTTCCATTTCTTGTCAACTAAATCATCACCAGTAAACCAACAAAAAGAACTCAAACAACAAAAACAGAACCATAACACGTAGTAAACCCCAGAGCTATAGATCAACAACAAAACAACACAAATCTATACTTTTTTTTGAAAAAAAAAAAGAAAGAAAGGGAGGATATCTAACCTTGAAACCACCGGAGGAGAGAGGATGGGGATACACTTATAAATTTGTTCTATGCTCTTCTATTACAAACTCTAAAATGGCTGGGGACGTTTATTTATAAGTGAGGAGGGACTTGGGAGTGATTAAACCGCATGATTAACCAGGGTTACATTTGAAACCCGCCCACAGTTAACAATGTTGAATTTTATCATCCATTTAGTATAATTTTGTGCTTGTGTTTTTGTGAAAAGGAAAACTGAGCTCCAACAAGAGAAGTAACGTACGTGGCCCTCTGTCATTAGCCTAGCTTATGCAAGCAGGTGCACTTGGGTTGGTAGGTCATTCGCCTCTCTGTCATCAAATCCATTTTAATGTCCCATTTGTCTCTTATATATGCATCAAAACATATATATATATATATATATGTCTGATTTACTTAATTTTATCTATTTTTTATTTGATTTTAGAGAGAAAAAAAAGATTTTTTATAATAAAAATTTAACCTTCAATTAAAATTTTAAAATAAATATCTACGTTATTTTTTATTTGATTTTAGAGAGAAAAAAAAATCTTTTATAATAAAAATTTAACCTTCAATTAAAATTTTAAAATAAATATCTACGTTAATAATAATATTGGAGCGAGTTCTAAATTTAAATAAAAAAAGTTAGTGATTTTTTTATTTATTTATTTTTATTAAAAATAAATAAGAAATAAAATAAATGATATATGTGGCGAATTGTGATATACAATGGTATAAAATAAAACACTAAGATGAGATCAAGGATTTTTATTCGTAAAAAACACGACCACTACTTTTTATTTGGGCGTTAATTAAGTCCTTCCAGGAAGCTTCCTTTCCCCGGCCAGGAGGCTCGAAGTGATGGTCTTTTAGTCTTTACCTTTTTATTTTGACTATGTTTACTCAAAGGCTTCGGTAGGTTGAGCAATGGAACTACTTACATAAACATTTTTTTAATTTTTAATTCCAAAGTTAAAACTCAATCGTCAACACTTGAACTCATCCGATTCTACAATGTTATGTTTTATGCACTCTGCGGGATCCCACAAAATTGAATGGAATTTTATTCAATTTCAGGAGATTACTTTCCACCAGAATATAATTCAACACAACTTATTTAGTACTTTATTGGTTCCGATATACACCACAAAAATTCACTTTTATATATATATATATATATATAAATAAAAAACAAACAAACAAATATTTTAAGGGAAAACCTGATTACAGAAATTAGAGGGGCCAGGATGACGCATCATTGGTCAAACTATCGAACCCCACGGGCCACGGTGACAAGGCATAGCACTCAAAAGAGATCCGGTCAAAAACCTAGTAGGGTGTTCACAAAGCGTTCTAGATGAACACAATCAGGCAATGTCAAAAATTATTACACGGTCTATCTTATCATGAAATTTATGGGATCAATTAATAAAAATTTTTTAATTTAATTTTTTTTATAATTATTAAAATCGTATTTTATTAATATTTTTAATTTTACAATTTATCCTATAAATCTAGTGTTTAAAATTAAGAACTAAACTTTGTTGTTAGATTAGAGATAAATTTTAACGATTATTTTAACTTGGTAAAATTGTATTGGTTAGTTTTTATGGCTACGTTGGTACAAACGTATCTAATCATTTTTTCAGACAATGGATGGTTGAATTCCTTCCATTAAATTTCTTTTTATTTAGGAAAGTTAAAGAAGTAACTATAAATTATTAAATTCAAGCATTGAACTCTGGTTTTTTTTTTATCTCAAAAAAAAAAAAAGATACTCTGGTTTTTTTTTTTTAATTATTGGGGAAAAAAGGGAAATAAAAACCAATTATGTTTAGGGTAGGCCTACTTACTGGCAATCATCAAGTTCATTCCAATCTGACCTTTCTAGGCCCTCTGCCTGCCCGAAACTAACTGTTTCAGCCTTCATATTGACTCGATGAGCGGCTCAAAAAGGGCGCGTAGCTGAGTTGAGTTGCAGAAATGGGGGACGAATCGAAACCGAGCGACGAGTTATCTAGATTTTTGGAATCCGGCGTTTACAGACTCCCGAATTCAAATGCCGTCTTTGTCGACCCGGTTCGCGTGCTCAACCGATCCTACACGCGGTTTAGGATATCTCCTTTAGCTTACTACTCCCGTTTCTTGGAATCCCAACTCCCCGCTCAAGAATCCACTCTCTCCTCCGTTTCAAAGAAACGAAAACGGAAACCCAAGAAACAACCTTACTCCCTCAATGAAAAAGAACAAGCCGCCGATCAACGCCACCAGGTATTTATCGACCAATCAGGGAAAGCATTCTTATTTTTTAAAAAATTTGTTTCTAATTTCTTTTTGATATTTGGTGTAGGAGGCGAGGCCTTTATTGTTAAAGGCCCATGAATCCTTACTTGGAGCGACTGATTTCCCGGCGATTTTGAGCCAATCAAGGAAAGATTATTCTTCTTCAACGGAGTTAAGCGGCGGTGAAGAACATTCTTTTATTCGGCTTGGGAGAGTGTGGCAAGCTCCTTTTTATGATATAACTCTCGATTTTAAACTGAAAAACAATGGTGATTGTGGAGGTTTGCTTATAATTTCTTGTTCATCGGTTTAATGGTTAAAATTTCGTATATTTGTTATTGATTTTTGAATCTCTGTTTCAGAAAATCGAAATGATGAGCCGAGAGTGCTTCCTGTTTTCAATAACTTAGTCGTTAATGAGACGCGCGAGGAGGTGGAGGCTGAATTTCTGAACCGGCGTTATATATTACCTCGAGAGAGTTGCTTCTATATGGTATATTGATTTTCTTTTTAAATTTCTTTATATAAAGTTAAAGAATAAGAGAATATATCAGAAAGATAGAATGGGGTGGGAAATTGAGAATGTTTCAGATCTTATAATGTTATGATTCAGTCCAAGTTAGATTTTATAAATGAGAAAGTGTTTATTTTGTCTTACATTTTTTAACATGTACGTGTCTTCTTCTATCATGTTGAAGTCAGATTTGGGGCAGATTCACAACCTTATTCCTGGTAATTACTGAACATTGTAAAAATAATTGCACTAGCAATTCCTGCTGTTCATATGAATACATATACATGCAATATTGTTTATTCGCTTTCATTTCCTAAATTTTTCACTAGCTGTTCTTAGAGCCAGTGACTCATGGATGACGGAATTATGATGGATATATTTTTTTTTTTATGATGGATATTGAATATCGGATTTTTCCTGATGCAGCTGAATCAGATAGTGGTTTCAACCTTATAGTCATAGATCCTCCATGGGAAAATGGAAGCGCTCGTCAGAAGTCAGTGTATGTAATCACATGCTTTAGTGTATCGAATGCATTCATTGCAACTTTTGACATTCTAGAGCTTGCTGATTATACTCTTGCCTCTTGTGGCTTTCTTGTTGTCAATGGATTTTCACATGTTCCTTTTTCCTGATTGCTTCAGGTACCCAACTTTACCAAACCGATATTTCTTATCACTTCCTATTAAGCAACTTACTCACAGTGAGGGTGCACTTGTTGCCTTATGGGTGACAAATAGAGAGAAATTGCGTAACTTCGTTGTGAAAGATCTGTTCCCTGCATGGGAAGTTAGATATATGTCCACTGTTTACTGGTTGAAGGTGATCCTGTTACTTTTTCTGTCCTAGTGTTGGTCTCCATGGAGTTAGAACAGTGCTGATTTGCTAGTTATCGTTTCACTTATCAGGCTTTACTTGGGTTTTTCAGGTGAAAGCGGATGGCTCATTGATCAGTGATCTTGACCTCTTTCATCATCGGCCATACGAATGCCTTCTCCTGGGATACTGTAATGGGAAAATGATGAATGTATGCTGTGGTCACTCACATGTTTTTGATTGCTAATTACTCCTGCCTGGATTCTTAATGTCTTACACTGTTGAAAATTTTCAGGCTGCAGAATCTGAATACCTATCAGAATTTAGGTTCGTAAAAGATGAACAGATCATCATAAGCATTCCAGGAGGTTACTCAAGGAAGCCCCCAGTTGGAGGTAATATTTCATCAATGGAGAACTTAAGTCATGATATATGGTTGTAAATTTATATAACTTTTTTGCCATGCTGTGGAAGATCTTTTTGAATTTTCACTCATTTGTAACTCTCCGTTCCTTCTACGTTTGTAGAATTACTGTTGGAGCATGTTCCAGGGGTTAGACCTGCTCGAACTATTGAACTATTTGCAAGAGAAATGGTAGCTGGTTGGGTTTCCTGGGGAAATGAACCTCTTCACTTTCAGGATTTAAGATATTTCCAAACAAAGTGAATGCATAAGTCATCTAGGGTGATGCCATTTTGCGGAAATCTACCAGTGGAGATATGGAATTCTCAATGTTTATGTCGTTCTCCTCTTGGCGGATCTTAGACCAGTTTTTTTTTCTTGGTACAATTCGGGGTCTAAGACCCAGGGGACGGGGGTGGCAGGGGTCGAACCCCTGCCTTGGTGACCTCCCTTGCCTTTTGGCCACCAAGCCAGGAGGTAGAGGTCGGCTCTTAGACCAGTTGGATAGTCGCCTTGTGGATAATTGAGCCTTTCGCTATGGGGGCCTTCGGCTATTTGGGCTCGTGTTTATGATCTCTTGAATTACTATTGTAATGTATTGTTTGCTTGCATGAAACTAACAAACATAATTAATTCATATCAAAATGCAACAATGTTCCTGTCTCATCACATATAACCTACACTTTTAAACTTGTTTTTGCCAATTTTCATGTTGTTTGATCATCATTAATTATTAGTTAAGAAAATAAAGAGCAGAATCTGATTTGTTTTCCTCAGTATTCTTATTTAATTCTTACTTGTTTAAAGAAAAAACAAAACCGGTACAACACGCTGCCCAAGCCCAACCATGAGTGGCCGCACGAAGCCTGTAATATGAGGGCAAACTCGGGGCCTTCAAGAGGAATAAATAAGCAAATCTTACTCCGTTAATGAATTGCACCCAAAAAAAAAAACAATACTGGGTTGGTGAATTCAACAGCAGCCTCTGTGCTTCTCTTCCATGTTTTTCCCTCGTACTCAAACTGTCACCAACCATAGGGTCTATTTGATAAGAAGAAAGGAATAGGGTAAAGAAAAAAAAAAATTCAATCTAATAGTTGAATTATAAAATATAATGTGTAATTATAAATCACAAGTATTAAAATGAATAAATTTTCTTCCTTACCAACGATCGTTGGGTGGAGTGGATGAGGGCTCTATTTCCTTTAAGCATGGCCTGGGTTCGAATCGCCGAACTCAGCATGTGTATGAAATTTGCGGTTGTTGGGAGGGTCGCCCCCTGAAATGGGCCTCTGCAGTACCCGGTCCAGATTAGTCAGGCCGATCGAGCCAGATTAGTCAGGCCGATCGAGCTTGGATACTGGACGGTCATAGACCAAAAAAAAATTTTCTTCCTTACCTCTTTTTTTCATTCTTAAGGTGTTTTGCACATCAGAGGAAGTGTATATACAATTCTATTTGTTTTGATCATGAGAGTCTTTTATGTATCTTAAGCTTTAATTAGATTGTAATCAGAGTACTCAAACTGACCAGAATATTAACACTACTACTAATTACGGCAACCAAGTACTTGAAGTTAAAGATCAACAGTGAACCGGTTTGTTTACTTTAATGATTTAATATACAAAATAGCCATTGAACTTGTATAAAATTATCGTTTTGTCCATTCAACTTTTATTTTGACTTTTTAGCCCGCGAATTTTTATTTTGTGAATAATGTAATGCTAATGTGACATAATAAAAAAAGTTCATGTGTCACATAAAAATTTCACGTATCAATATTTGGATAGACCATGTCAACATCAAAGATTGTATTGTTCACAAAATAAAAGTTGAAGGACAAAAAATCTTAAAATAAAAGTTGAAGGATTCAAACGATAATTTTATATAAATTCAATGACTATTTTATATATTAAACCTTACTTTAATCCGTTCGTGTCTTCCATTTGAAGTCCACTACATCCTAGCTTAGTATAGGTTTAATCTTCTGAATCTTATACTCCAAAAGTCCTTCTAAGGTTACTGAAAAAGAAGCCCATAATCTCTACCTTTATCAACCAGTAGAACACTTACTTTGTCATAAGAATCCCTTTCAATAACTTAATCAGTACCATTTGATTAATCAGAAGTTCTTCGTAAATAGACCCATCTCTTAATCCTTTGTTTTATGTACACAGGCGTGGCAATTTTGAGTTCTCAGTCCAAGTTCCTGGTACATATCCACGCGAACCACCAAAAGTCAAATGCAAAACGGAGGATTTTGAGTTCTCATTTCTAAGTTCCCGGTTCTTATCCGCGTGAACCACCAAAGTCAAATGCAAAACAAAGGTTATTAGGCAGATTTTTAGTTCGATGATTGCGATATTGGATTCAAGTTGGTGTGAAGATAAGTAGCTCTGAAATAACTACTACTAACTACCAAGATTTGTGAGATATTTTCAGGTTAACATCCGAACATTGACCTGTAAGCCAATGTGTGCCTAAACATTCTTCGAGAATATTGGAAGCCAGTCTTAAACGTAAACACCATCATCTATGGCTTGTTTGATTAACTTGTAAAAGGTTGTTGATCATATGATTATGACCCTTAAATAAATTTAATTATCTTTAATAATGGTGTTATGTCTGAGCAGCAACCGAATCATGAAGACCCCCTGAATCTGGATGCAGCTGCAGTGCTGAGGAATATGTCGGAAATGTTAGAACTGCGGTGGATATATGTCGGAAAATTCTTATTTTCCCCGATGCACATAACATGGTTATTATTGATTAATGAATGATTTAACACTCGAAAGCTACATAATCGGTAATTTGATGATTAATTTGATTTAATTACATATCAGATCAGAGTAATATGTGGAATAATTTGTCAGCCAAAGAAAGAGAGAAAGTGGTTAATATGAAACTGCCAAAAAAACCTCTGATGCATAAAGGAGACTCTTCTTTTGCTTCTGTATGGAAACCGAGAACACCGAAACTGATCAGATGATCTGTCTGATACGCTCATATCCGGTGGGTCCCATCCCAGACCCCTTCCAACGACTTGGCCCCACACCCCTCGCTTTGTACAAAAATTATTTGGTCATAACTCGTAACGTACTTGGAACTTTCACGCGCCACCCCCCTACCTTTTCTCCCGCCTCCCCACGTTACCCTCTACTTTTCCACGTTTCCTCATCATCCCCGGTTCCCACCCCTCGATCCGACGGTGGAAGATTGGTTCAACATTTTTTAAAAATTGTATAAATATTAAAAGGCGAGCTTCCATGTACCCTCCGCCCGCACTATAAAATTTTACATTAAAACAAAGAGAGAGAGTGTGTTTCTTCTCTTTTCCTTTCTTTCCTTTTTTCTTTCCCATTTTTATTTTTTTAAAATCCTTTGGCTGTCACACAGAGAGCGAGAGATTCTTTCTTCTTAACCATTTTTTTTGTCCAGCGATGGAAAAAGCGTATTCCTCGTGAGCCTCCCTCCCCCACTCTCCCTTCCTTCCTCCTCCTTTGCTTTCCATCTCAGCTCTTTTTTTCAGCTAATCCTTTGCACGCACCCTCACGAGCCTCTAATCTGCACCTTCACCACCGTTGGAGATGACGTCAGACGGTGCGACCTCGACGCCGGCGCCGAGGAGGAAGCCCTCGTGGAGGGAGAGGGAGAATAACAGGAGGAGAGAGAGGAGAAGGAGAGCTATTGCTGCTAAGATATATTCTGGGCTTAGGGCTCAGGGAAATTTCAATTTGCCCAAGCACTGCGACAACAATGAGGTTCTGAAAGCGCTTTGTGTGGAGGCTGGTTGGGTCGTTGAAGAAGATGGCACCACTTACCGGAAGGTAATCTAGTTTGTCCTTCTCTTCTTATTTTCGCTTTTTCACAGAATGGCAGATCTATGCAGAGAAGCTGAAAACTTTTGACTCGTCTGCTCATTTGTTTGTTCTAATTTAGTTGGATCTCACTTCCCCTCTTGATTTTAATTTGGTGTTGCTTTCTGGGTTCTTTTGATCGGCTCATTTCAGTTTGATTTTGCTTTTGTTTGCTCGCTTGGAGTTGGAATATATTGGGTGTAAAAAAGAAGAAGGCATGTTCTGGAACTAGCAGTTGCTAACTAAAACATGATTTATTGATCTGTCTTGGAACTGGAACTTCATTAAATAACTAAAATGAATTCCTATTAATATCACAAATTTTCTTGGTTAGCTTGTATTTATTGCCATTTTTTTAGTTTCTATCTATTGTACAATCATCTTGATTGGTAAAACATCTCCTGTTGATAATTTTTGGTTTTTAATTGGATTTGTTGTTCAGGGATGTAAGCCACCTCCAATTGATATACCGGGCAGTTCAGCTAAAATCACCCCATTTTCTTCCCAAAACCCGAGTCCATTGTCTTCTGCATTTCCAAGCCCAATTCCTTCCTGTCAAGTCAGTCCTTCCTCCTCTTCCTTCCCTAGTCCGACTAGGCTTGATGCTAATAACACGTCTAGTCTCCTTCCATTCCTTCGAAGCGCCATCCCTTCATCTCTGCCGCCTCTCAGGATCTCTAATAGTGCCCCTGTAACACCACCACTTTCATCTCCAACCTCAAGAAACCCTAAGCCTGTTCCCAACTGGGAGGCCCTTGCTAAAGAGTCCATGGCTTCTTTTAACTACCCTTTTTATGCTGTATCTGCCCCTGCTAGTCCAACCCACCGCCAATTCCATGCCCCAGCTACTATACCTGAATGCGATGAATCTGATACGTCCACAGTTGAATCTGGTCAATGGATTAGCTTTCAAAAGTTTGCACCTTCTACATTACAAGTGCCAACTTCACCTACATTTAATCTTATGAAACCTGTGGTTCCGCAAAGTTTGCCCAATGATTTGATCAAAGAGAAAGGGCGAGGTTCGGAGTTTCAGTTTGAGAGTGGACAGGTGAAGCCCTGGGAAGGAGAGAGGATTCATGAAGTAGGCTTGGATGATCTGGAGCTCACGCTGGGAAGTGGAAAGGCTCGGTGTTGAACCAAGTGAGGCTGACAGTTAAATGTTGTCATGGAAGTATGTTAAAACAGAAGAAAAAGGCTGGCATGCTCGTTCCTGGTCCTCAAAGTGAGATACTGAAGGGCATTCTCAGTTTCTGTTGTTTCATCTACTCAGTGAAAAACTGAACATCATAAACCAAAAGTGGGAGGAGTTACCATTTCATCTGCAACCGTTCTTTTTCTTTTGTTTCTTTCTTCTTTCAGTCAGTTGGTGCTCAGATTCCCACTGGTTCAATTGTAAGGGAACTGAGCTGTTTTTACAAGCATTATTACTTGTAGATACTGTGGGATATTTCTGGTTGTGATAGAGTTGTTTCATCTTTCCTCTAGGTTTTGTAGGGTTGGTTAAAACCTCACAGAATTAAATTATTTTTAGTGGTTTGTATTGTTAATGGATGTATCATGTTGGTAAGCAAATTCTTTTATATTTTCAGTGTTGATGTCTCATTGTCTTTTCATGTTTATCACCCTACAATCAAAGGTTAATTCTAACCAAGAGGCAAATGCAGAGGTAAACAGAGAATTATTGCTTGAATAGTCTAGCTGTTGATCGTATTTTGGATGACCTTCCCACCCGCGACCCACCACCCATATTTTTTATAACACGAGTTTCCTGCCTCCAGAGTGGGGGTAGCCCTCCGACAAACCCCACGTTCACTCAAATAATAATCTGATAATTAATTAATACTAGCAATATACATCTCAATAAAACATTAGCCAGAGAAATGGAAGAAAAGGTTAGGAATTTAGATTGCAGAGCTGTATTTGAAGACCATCCTCCACTGTCTGATTGGGAGCGGTCTGGTCTGGTGTTATCCATATCTCTTCAGTTGATTGAGCCTCCAGACCTTCCATTTTGTTTGCGTTCGGGGCTTGGGCCATCAGCGAGTAGCTTTCAGTCATAATCGTATCATTTATCAAATTATCTTGTATGTTGATGGTTGTAGGCTTAGCGGTATTCGCATAACCAGATAGCATTTCATACAATAGTACAAATTAAAAAATAACCACAATGAATTTCTGTAAGGATCGAATTTTGTCACAAAAACCAAATAATGAGAGCAAACCGGTTCAAGGCAATGTTACAAAGATCTGTAAGGACTACAGAGACGACAAGGGGCACGTGGGTTTTATGGGGAGCATTAGCATTTACTAGCAGGCAGCAGTTTCTTTCATTTTACAAAGACTTGCTCTCTGGTTAGGTGGATGATACAAAGGAGGATGAAGAAAGATGATAGAATACGAATACCAAGAGGAAAAAGTCTAACCCAATAATTTGGAACATCTGGTCTTCATTCTCTTGCTACAACCTTCTCATTATACTAAGATCTGTGTGATTAGTCAAGAAAAAGGTGTGTGGCTAAGGAATTCACTAGCGAGATAAGCATGTGTTCTCCACCACTTTAGTTAGCCTTCCTATCTCCTCAATATTTGGTTTGATATCCTTTTTGACATTTGCATCGCATTCTTGATATCTGAAGCAAGTTACAAGATGATCGTTCACAATTCCTGCCACTTGCATGAATGAATAAATAACAGTCGGTCCCACACAACGGAAGCCTTTCTGCATCATATCCTTGCTCATGAGTTCAGCTTTCGGGGTCTTAACTGGTACTTGACGTGCATGACGGAACCCATTTCTCACTGGCTTGTGGTTTACAAATCCCCAGCAATAGCTGCTGAAGGAACCAAACTGCTGCTGAACCTGCAATATTTTTAACAAAACTTAGGACTCTAGCATACAACGATTTCTTGTGCTCCTTTACAGCTGCTTCAGCTGCTATAGGCAACTTGATGCATTTTTTAGTTTGTCAAGCAAAGGGAGGGAGGGGAGGGAAATTTGCAGACTGAACCAAATAGCAGCATCGTCCGTTAAACCTGTCAATGCTTGTTTCTATAGCAGACATAGACTATCATTTAAGGGTAACAAATATATCTTTTGAATGTACAAAAGAAATAAGACACATATCAACGAACTGTCTAGGTTGTATGAACTCAAAAAGCATTCAACATGCTTTGTCAAATCTATACTACGTGGCATTGGCAGGCACCTACACCAGGGAGGATGAAAGACTTGATGCTATGACTGAAAGGATGGCCCCTATCTTTTCCCACTTACATAACCAGATAAGTACCTTAAGCATCTGTTTAGCATTCTCCACAACTGCACGGAGCTTCTGTTCAGAAAGCAAAAGGGTACCATTAACTTTCAATGATAGCAGCTTCTTCTCCGTAAACTGTGCAATTGATGATGGATCAAAATTGTCAAAAAGCTTCCTGCAAAAAGAATACAAAAACAAACAAAACACTTACAAAATTCATGAAAACATTCTTCTTCTATACTATGAATTGTCTCCTTTTATAATTGACAGCTTTAAAAATAAAAATACTAAATAATAAACAAAAGAAAAACTGAGGTAGAGGAAATAGAGAGAAATCAAGGTAGTATCATTTTTATAAATTAGTTCAATTCTTAGAAAGACTAGGGAGAAACTACCTGAATATGTCTCTCTTATTAAGAATTGTTGGCCAACTGAGTTCAGCTAAGGCTTGTGAAAAGACCAATAACTCAAACAACTTCCTGTCATCATGAACTGGAACACCCCATTCTTCATCATGGAAAGAAGTATAAAGAGGGTCTGCATGCAGAATGAAACTGTAAATAGTGGTCTTCTCACCAAACAAGATAAAAGACAAGCCAGAGATGAAATGAAATGGGAATGAAAAAGCCATGCAGCTAGTCTTATTTGTTAAAAGCTTCAAAAGCATTAGAAGAATAATAGCAACCTGATGTATCACTTTTGCTACAAAAGGTTATTGCTAAGACCATCAAATGCAGTAGAAAAGGGCTATAGCATTGTTCTGTGAAAACTCATTGATATTTTAAAACCCAGGAAGTCTAGGCATGTCAAATTACTGGTTAAGTTTCTGGCGTGCATTTTAGGTATCTTGCACCAAGCCCGTGACAAAATGTAGCGAGGGTATTAAAATGTCTTACAAGTTACTACTATTTTATGATAGCATATCAGATAAATCTAAGAAACCGCCTTGTTCAACCATTCGGGCGGCATTGCTGATGGTCATACACCGCTCCAACACACTTTGAGCCACATTTGGTTCTGTAAGCAATTAGGGCCATTATCTAATGACCATTCCAAGCTTCCAATTCTTTCTAAATACAGAAAAAGGCTTGTATTCCGTCTCCCAATACAATTGATCTTTTCAAAGAGATTCTTACATCATTAGTTCATTACTGAACAAGACCCCAGCCTTCACAGGTAAAAACAGACTAAACCCTCTAATAACGCACCAATTCAACAACAAAACGGTAATGTGATGCAATTTTGCATATAGAGAACGTAGGCCAGGTATTAACATTTCTCAACATCGCAAGCTTGTCGGCACTGCCAGCTAGATACACCAAGCCAGAATTATCCTACCTAACTATCATAAAAATGGAAAGTACATTACAATTCTGAAAGCAACATCAACATAGACGAAAATATAAATGAAAATAGTTGCAGAAAAAGTATCATATAATCACTAAAATTTCCAGACATTTGGTTCACTTTGGCGTCAATGTCAAAGCACTGTGTCATGTAATAAAAGCTTTCAACTTCTCCAGCAGAGAAGACTTGAATAAACTTTAAATGGTTAATGCCTCAACGCTATCTATATTTATTAGTCACCGCCAAGTTCCTATATCTAACATACCGCAACTATATTCAATAAAGGAAATTAACTGTCCCAGTAAAAATGTAAAATTAAAATTTTTACCGCAAAGAATTCCAGTAATTTAAGAGGTTGTTCTTTTTTAACTAACTTACCAGAAAATGGAGTGATCCAATCACACCGCTTCAACGGTTCCGACAACACCGGAGAAATTCCTGTGATAACCTCGTCAGCTGTCGGAGCAACCTTGGCTTTGACCTGCTTCACACCGTTTCTCTTAACGGATTTCCTGGAGCTTACCGTTTTGACAGAGCCATTGCTTGAATAAGAGTCCGAGGAACAAGAACTGTCGACGGAGACATTGTTTTCTACAACGGACTGTGGACTCTCCGAGACAGGATTTTTCCGTCTTTGAGGCTTTTTCAGAGCTTCAGTTTTCCTTTTTGACTCGTCTGAAACCCTAACTCTGTTCCCGGTCGGACCCAGAATGGCTCGCGGTTCGGTCACCGGTTTTGGCGATGGCTTAAGCTTAGTAGCCACGGACATTGCTTCGAAAAATGGTAAATCTTCAAATGTCAGCTGTTTCACGGCCTGATTTGAGCTCCAAGAACATCAAACTTTAACTTATATACCAAATGATGAAACTCTTAGGTCGAATTTTTTAGGTCTAAAGTGGTAAGAGACGAAAGTACTGAGCTTTTGAAGGGTAAAACGGTCAGAAGTGTGCACAGAGTCTGGGTTTTCTGAGAGCAGAGGAGCGTAGGAGGTGTGTAAGAAGACCAGAGGCAAATGCTAAACGACGGAAAAAACAGAGTGGCTCATGAAGGTTTTTAAAAACAGATCCCTGTGATCGGTAAGGTACCGGTTTTAACCGGTGATCTGCCTGCGTGTCAGTTACCTTTAACCGGTATTTTGAAAGGAATCCTATTTTGTGTTTAAAATACCAAATTTACCCTGCTTATTGTCGCTTAAGATACTAACTGCCGAAAGTTTGTTTGGTGTTAACATCACGGTCCAAATTTTGGGCAACAGGCACCATCACAAGTTTTTGTCTTCTAATATACACCTACAACCAGGTTTAGTGGTGATTTTCTGTCAAGAAAGTTCTAAGAATTAGAGTTACATAATTAACATTTAACACACATGCATAAAAATGATAAAAATTAATGGGAATTTCAACTAAGACACTATGCCCATAAGATTAAGAAGTTTTTAAGTTTAATGGTATGTTTCATATGGATGAAAAAAATGTATAAAAAAAAAATTTACTCAATTTAATGATCACATGTTATCCTATAATTCAACCATTGAATTAAAAAAAAATCTTTCTTTATCTTCTTTTCCTCTTTACCAAACATACACTAATTATAAATGATTATAAGAAATTTACACAAAGCAACGAAGTTGTTTCTCATTATTTAGCTCAGTATCATATACAGTGAAATAATTACTTTCCATTATTGTTAGTATCAAACAGTAACTTTCATTTGACTAAATATCTTTTAATATTTCTTAAATTCATATTTTATATGGTCTCCTTTACTTTTACTTCTAAGTTCATATAATCTCATAAAAACACAATTGAAAATGAAGTGTAACTCAAGTAATAAGTTAAAAAAAAATTATGTCATTGATAGAGACACAAATATGAATATGTGACTATAGAAAAGAAACATAAATATGAATAGTTCTCTATAGTTTGGTACGATGCTAGAGAATAACCAACTTTGCACAATAACTAACTAGGGATATCCATCACCATAACAAAGCAATTAGCAAAATCAAGCTTCATATAGAGACTATTCATGATTGCATGTGCCAAGCTCTTAATCTTAATTATACTTTTCCTTGTTAATGAGGGTATTAAAAAATAGATTAGTAATTGGTTGTAGACCAATAACAGAGCAAATCATTGGCCATTTCTTCTCTTTTTACCGGTTAATCATGGAAATTATCTTGTAATCAGCTCAATAATAGTCACTATTAATCATGAATAATGAGAGATCATCATCATATTTTGTCATTATTGTTAAACCCCAACTTTCTTAAGTGGTTGAAAGATATGCAATGGGGTCCCAACATTATCATTTTCACGGTAAACATTAGCGTTGAGGGTCAAAATGGTATTTTCAAAGTAGCTGAATTGGAGGAGGCAACCGGGAAACGGAGGTTGAATCCAAAAGAGCCAAAGAAGAAGGTGATGAAGAAAAAAAAAAAAAAGGCGTAGGCCAGGGGTCGTATTCAGTTGGTAATGTAAAATGGGTGGTGGTGTTGGGACGCAGTAGCTTTGCAGGGAAGTTCCTTACCGTTGGGAGAAAGAATCCAAAGTCTCTCTCGCTCTCCTCCACCATATCGTTAAAAGGTAACTTTGCTCTTTGGTGCGTAACTAACGGCTACTATACGACCTGGTCCACTTCGCCCATGCTTTAATGGATTCGGCCTTTTATCTGAGGCCCATAAGTTGACCCATTGTCCAGACCCGTCTTAGTTTGGATCATGGCCCATATTGAAAATGGGCACAAATCTCGTTCTGATTTGGTCATTTAGATAGATAGCTCCTTGCGCGGGTAACGAGTTTGGCACGCATGTCAATGATAGCGGAAAGCTGCCGTTACGTTGCTGACATTGACGGTGAGCTCTCCCTGCAACTCTTTACTGCATCAAAGCGTTGTCGTTTCTCTGGTGTTAAATTGAGAATAGCATTCTTTTAGACATTTTCCCATTTTTCCATTTTTCTCCATTTAAGCTCGGCTTCTGAAGTCTCCTTCGTCTTGCTTGCGTTCTTCTATCACTGAGCCGGCATGGATTCGAAGGCTTCAACAGTTGTTCCAGCCCAATCAAAGCCCAAAGAAAGGGACTTTTTGAACCATCTTGAAGCTTATCTCGCCAAGCGGGACGGCGTCGACAAGCTCCTCAAAATCTCTCGTTACGCAACCAAGATCATATTAGCCTCCTCGGTCCTCCCTGAAACGCTCCCAGTAACTCGCCGAATTAAGAGCTTCGAGTCAAGCGTCGGACTGAGTCGGAAAGCCTTTCGACTCGGGAAATTTGTTCAGGACGTCAACGCTTTGAGGAACTCTCATTTGGATTCAAAAGAAGAGATTATCCTCTCAATCGTCGCCTACGGTGGCGAGGGTTTATATTATTTCGTCGAACAATTTATTTGGTTGGTTAAATCAGGATTAATCGACGCCAAACATTCCCGCAATTTACAAAAGATCAGTGCTTGGGCTGAGTTTATTGGGTACATAGGAAGTATTAGCCTTAAGTTTAGGGATTTAAAGCGGATTAATCAGGATGAGGTGTGTTTGGATTCGACTATCGAGATTGCGGCTTCCAGAGGGGTTGGGTTTAAAGAAGAAGAAGAAAAGAAGAGGAAATTGAAAGAAAAGAAATTGATGAAGAAACTTTCAATCATTCAGGATTTGGCTGATGGGTTAATGGCATTGGCTGATATTCAAGACGGCAAAGGAAGGCTTTCGGATACTCTTCTGGTTTCTTGTGCTGGGCTTTTGTCGGCTCTTATTAGTACCCATAAGAATTGGGTTTCTTGCTAGGTATGATCGCCAGGAACTTGGTTTTCTCATCATTATTGAACCCTAAGAAGAATTTGGGTTCTCTTGTTTTACTGTTCTTTTTACTAATAAATGTATACAGGGCTGCTGATTGATATGAGTTTGTGCTAAATTCACTCATGAATGAATAATATAGGTATTGACTAAAATCCAGGTTTCTTAACCTTGATGTTTGTTAATTAATTTGAAAGTTAATATATCTGTTTGATCTGACATAGTTTACTTATGTTGAAACGACTAGTAAGAACTAAGAAGCAAAGCTTCTTTTTACATTTGTCATCTTAGCTTTTCTCTTGAACTATATACATCTTGTTCTCAAATTATAGTTTGGCTTCCCCTGCTGACTTTGCCTTCTCACATGCTGTTCAAGTTGGAAAATGCTTTCTTTACTAGTTTACTTTCACTATGAAGGGGAAATATGTTATGATTGTGTTCGCAGCGTCCATTTTGCCTCTTTCTAGTCTGTGCATACCTTAGTGCAAGTTCTTAAGTAATGAGTTGTTAGCTTGTTAGTGTCAAAGGCTCTTGCGTGCATTGTTCTTCTTGGTTAAATCTTCGTCAAGTGTCTTTGTTGCTCGCAATCTCATAACACAAAGTTCTCAGCTGATTGAGAAAGAGCTCTTGGTTTGGATATTAGTGAGTGACTACTGACTACTGAATCCATTTCTCAGCAACTTGAGAAGAATGATGCTCATTGGGCATGTATCATTAACAAGGGAATAAAACCCTGGTTTTCTAATTTGTACTAGCTAGATGGTCAGATGACATAATTTGGGAAGGTATACATTTTGAACTATCCTGAGCGTAGTTAAATTTTACTACCATTTTCTGCTTAATTCCCAAACATAATAGAGAACTAGTACCTGAATGGATTCTTGTGGCAATGAAAGAAATGGTTGGTATGTTTTCTCTTCCCTTCTTCAATGGTGCTGGCCTGCTGGGCATGTGGATGTCTTGAGCTCAAGGTGTACTCATGATTTGGTCCAGTTTCCCCTTTCATGATTGTTTTCTTTGAAAATTGAAACGTTCTTTTCATGGTTGTTGATTGACAATACTAAGAACATAAGAAATTCATGGTAATTTGGTAAATTATTCCGCAAAAATGATGATTAGTCGAGCCGGATAATGCCGCAGATCTCTTTCTTGACAAGAAAGAAAAACTTCAAACTCTCGCAAGCTATGCCCTGTTCTTTGAAGCAAAAGCTGAAAGGAGACAAAAGAGATTCTTGTTGTACGTGGAAGGAAGCTTTGGGTCCATACCCTGAAGTTCCAATTAAGGTTGATAAGCTTACTAAGGCAAACAAAAACCAAAGAACCGAATTAATATGCAACAACGGTACACAAAAATGGTCGATCATCGTCGTCATAATTAAAAAATCGAAGCGGAACACACACAGCGCCGACTCGGCCAATAAATATGGTACTTTTGGACCAATGGGCCGCCGATGGAACACCCGATCCAAATGTCAAGCCCTCCATTAACAACACATGTCATAATGTTATTGGCTCTAAAAGCATGGATTATCGGATAGCTGTACAACTTCTCTTCCAAGTCACTTGTTAGAACCGAATCAAACCGTCAACATCATCTTCGTGACTTCGTCCCATCAAACGGCTGATGATGGCTGCATCTTCATCCGACTCACCTTCCCGAACGCTCCAACGCGATATCATTTCCCATCCCATCCCAATCCATATTTAATTCGATTTTATTAAAAAAAAATTTAATTTTTTTTAATCTTTTAATTTAATTTTCTCGCATCTGATTCCCAGCAAGCCTGGGCTTCACGAGAGAAAGAGCTGGTGGAAGATAGTAGAGACCATGACGCATTTCCCAGATCTACAAAGAGCTCTCCTTTTCGTTCTAAACTCTATTTGGCTCCTCCATATATTCCTAAACAAACCCAAAATGCCAATCCAATCCGATAATTTTTGTTATCTGTAACCTCTCAAAACAACAAACAGAAAAAAAGGGAAAAAAAAAAACAACCCACCAAAGTTTTCCTCCATAAATAAATAAGTTAAAAAATATTTTTTTAACTTACCTTCGTTTTCCAAATCATCAGGGGTTGTTTGTTCTTCCGGAAGCTTTTGACAATGGAGTCGGAACTGAAGGACCTCAATTCTAAACCAGCCAAGACGGCCCCCGACGATGCCTCCACCAAAGACGACCGCCCCCTCCTCAAACCAGACTCCTCTTCCGCCGACAACATCCAGGAGCTCGAGAAGAAATTCGCTGCTTATGTACGCAACGACGTCTATGGTACCATGGGACGTGGCAAGCTCCCATTGAAAGAGAAGCTTCTGCTCGGCATCGCCCTCGTCACGATTCTCCCTCTACGCATCATTTTGGGGATGACTATTTTGGTTTTATATTACTTGATTTGTAGAATTTGTACCCTCTTCTTGGCCCCGAATCGGGAGGATGAGCAGGAGGATTTTGCACACATGGGCGGCTGGAGGCGGGCCGTTATTGTCAGCTCGGGCAGGTTTTTGTCAAGGATGATGCTTTTTCTGGTGGGATTTTATTGGATTGATGCAACTCATAGAGATTCACAGAATACCCAAGAGAACTCAAAAACTGAGGTATCGTTTAACTTTACCTGATTTGAGCATTGTCCTTCGTACTCGATTTTTATAGCTTTAAAGTTAATTTATGTGACTTTAATTAATTATCCAAACTCCCAAACTTTAATTAATGAAAATTATAATAAAACGCAGTACTTGATCACCATTGTTGTTGGGTGTTTGCTCTGTGTACAGGGCACCAATCAATCAGGAGACCAAGAAAGACCTGGCGCGATCATATCTAATCACGTATCATACTTGGATATCTTGTATCACATGTCCTCCTCCTTTCCCAGCTTTGTTGCCAAGGTCTTTAACTTACCTACTCTTCCAGTTTTGATTGTTGGCTGTTTCTGTATTTTATGAATTTATGTTGATTGAACTGACTTATTTTTCCGTTTTGTTTTGTGTAATCCTGGAACTGGTCGCCGCAGAGATCAGTGGCTAAGATTCCTTTAATTGGTCTCATCAGGTGAGTTTATTTTAACCTTTTTAAGTTCTCCCGTGGTTTGGGCAAAACAGTGTGCTATTTGGTTGTCATTATTGATTTTTTGTTTCTTACCAAATTAACAAGCTCTTGCTTGTTATGGTATGTAATTTGTATTTTGCTTCAGACCTAAGTTCTTAATCTAAATTCCAGCATTATCCAGTGTGTCCCATTTATATCTGAATACAAATCTTTATTTTTGGAAAAGAGCGTGTGCATGCATGCATGTATTCTTGGTGATTATCAATTTCTTTTATTGTGGATCTTTCCTCTTCTTATCATTCCTCTATGCTGCTTGTAGCATTCTTTGTACAAATAAGATGGTTTGAATTGGAGTGATGAATGAAATTTTGGCTTGTTTCTTGCAGCAAATGTCTTGGTTGTGTCTATGTTCAGAGGGAGTCAAAATCATCTGACTTCAAAGGTGTTGCAGGTAGAATAACTTTTCATGTTCATACGTTCTTCACCATTTACTATCTTCATCAAAAGTGCAAGGTATAACTGTCTATCTTTCAGGTGTTGTGACTGAAAGAGTTCGTGAGGCTCATCAAAATAAATCTGCTCCAATGATGATGCTTTTTCCAGGTTGATGATCTTTTTGATCTTGTATATTCATTTATCACGTGGTTTTATTTATGATGCATGTTGGACCCAAATGCTCTTATGGGTGTATAATATGTATGCATGTTTGCATGTTTCATAGCAGCCTAAGCTTTTGGATTAACTTTGTCTATAACTCCCAATAGTTTGATTCATATTCCTCTTGACAACAGAAGGAACAACAACAAATGGGGATTTCCTCCTTCCATTTAAGACTGGTGGATTTTTGGCAAGTGCACCTGTGCTGCCAGTTATATTGAGGTATCCATACCAAAGATTTAGTCCAGCCTGGGATTCAATATCAGGGGTGAGTTTTCTTAAACAAATTAAAGAAAGTTCTGTTACTATTGATGATTCATCTTCTTTGTTCCTTAACTACACATCGTCTTTGTTTTTTAACGAAGTAGCTATTGAATACCTGTAACTGATTACTGGACAAACTTAATGCATAAGAGGCTTTGGTTTATTTTATTAGGTATGAGGAGATGTTCTCATTACTAGTTACACAGATATTCTAATGATGGTTTGTTGTTTGCTTTGCACATTTGTAGTAGTAAATGTAAATCTCATAAAAATTACAATAACCAATGAGTCTTCCAACAATTTTTCGTGGGCTTATTGGAGAAGTTTACTGAAGAACTGCTAAAGAGTAAACAATTTCCTTTGATGAATCAAAATGGAAAAAATTGGAAAAATGTTAATTAGATGGATAATTATTTGAAAAATATACTTGATTTATTGTCCCTGCAAAAAAACATGGACATTAAATTGTTATAAATAATTTGTTTTATTAGTATGTTTTTTGCATGATATTTTTTCCCCTGCTGGTGTTAATATTGTTCTACATTGTTTATGTAGGTGCGTCATGTGGTTTTTCTACTGTGTCAAATTGTAAATCACATGGAGGTAAAACAGTTGCCTGTCTACTACCCCTCAGAGCAAGAGAAGGGTGATTCGAAACTATATGCTAATAATGTCAGAAGATTGATGGCCAATGAGGTATGCAAGTATTATCAACTTCTCTTATTGAAAGTGATAAAAAGTTCGGTCATGTTGTATATGGAACCTCATAGATATGTCAATTACCATGACTCTCCATGGTTACAACAAAAAGCGAAACTAAGGCTTTTCAAGAAAATGTGCTATCTTAACCAGTTAAAGTCAAATGTTACTCCATTGACAATTATCAGATACCATATTTTGATTATTCTAGGTTTTAACCACTGGGTAAAACACCATTTATATAGTTCTTGTGCCCATCATTCACTAATATACAGAAGAAAAACCATCTAGTCTCATCATTAGGATGACACTTTTTCTTGGATCTCCTTTTATGTTATGATGTTAACATGAGTTTACTTTCTGTTCGTTCTTTAATGTGCAGGGTAATTTGATACTGTCGGATATTGGATTGGCTGAGAAGCGAATATATCATGCTGCTCTCAATGGTAATAATAGCCTGCCTACTGTTTTGCATCAGAAAGACGATTGATAATTTGTTGGCCTTGCTCCCAAATGATATCTAGGCTCAGTTGAGTTTCTTAGTTTGCACCGGTATTTTCCATGAATGCACAGACAAATCAAAGGGGTGGTTTCTCTTTACCCATTTAAATGAAAAAGATGCCATGTGCAGTTTTGTTGTAACTTCTTTATTCATAAAAACTGTGGCCGATGGATACAGTTTTAAACGTGCTTATGGAACTGATTTAGTCAGACCATCTGCTATTAGTGACTCCTGGGCTTTGTTGTCTTCAAATGCACATAAACATTAAGTTGACTATTTAGTTTGTTTTGAAAACTTGTATATAGAGAACTATGCATCTGTAAAACTGAAGTGTCTCTTTCGTGTTCCTGCAGGTTTGTTTTGTCAAAGGTAATTTGGATTCGCCATCTGTATAGTCATTGCATGATTCTATTGTCTGTGGAAAAGATTAAAATCATCCACATACTAAAAAGAAAAAAAAAAAAAAACTAAGCAGAACAACAGATTATATTGCCATCAGTTGGGATTATTTGCCTGGAGCTGAACTAGCATTCATAGAGCAGACCCTTGATGTCTATTGATTTTCAGTTACTAAAAGATCCAGGAAGTTAAGTTGTCTATTTAAATGCTATTGCCATTCTCGACGCATGATTTATAAGTGATTTCTGTGGAGCAAGGGGCTTTTCCTCGGTAGCAGACTCTGTTACATTGCATGAATTCCTGTGAGGAGTTGAGACTCGAGTTTGGGGTTCTTCAGATCTTAGATACGAGATGGGGCATAGTAAGCGTGTATAATATTCCGGGTACCATACAGGAAGTATTTGTGTGAACTTCGTACGCCAGCCTCTAAATCCTACCATGTTCAACAATCCATTCATCGATACATTCACTTCAAAGGTTCTGATCGAGTTTTTCTTTGCTGGGGTTTGCGTTCATGGGGTTGACAAAAACTCGTGTAAATCATTTCTGGTTCTGGCACTCCGACGGTTATATTTTATGAGCAGCAAATTTGCCAATTCCCAGCCATTTGTACACCATTGGCACTGGGTTTTAACAAATTAAATTAAACAATTACAATGTCGCCATTGGGAGCATGATATACTAGTGTTTCTAATCCTCGATGATCTCATTCATCATCAGAAACTTGCATTACTACAAAGGCCATTTCGACGGGAATGGATGACCATCTTAAATAGATATTTAACCACACATTTAGTGTTACAGAGATGACTAACGTACTCCACAAACTAGAAGACAACACCAAAAGAAATCTTCGATCATTAAGCTTATGGAGCCTGGTTGCAGAACGTTTCATCAAATGCCAAAGAAATCCCAACCGGTTGTTTCAACTTTCTTTCAATAACTGTTGTTCGATTTTTTTGATTCCCATGGTGGTAGGCAGCCTCTTAAGGGTGACTGTAGGAGTAATGAAGACTTCTGCCTCATTGACACTGAAGATAGGCAATTGAAGGCGCATCTCAGCCGCCTCCTATCGCTATCATATGGTTCATAATTTGGATCATGCCGCACAACAGAACTCTTAAGGGCTTCAGGAAGAATGCAGTTGCACATTGAACCTAACATATAAGAAAATGAGGTAAGTTATTGTCATCAATGCAGACATTTCAGAGGGGTAACAAACCCCAACATGAAAGGAAGCATGTGCCATATCCTGAAAACGCTTGATAAATGATAAAGAAACAAATATCATTTCAATCTTGCAGGAGGTAGGATGTAGTAAGAATACCTATTCTAGCCAGTCGATTTACCCATTTAGGAATGTGTTTCCCAGTCAGCTTGTAACAAATATCCTTGCAGAAATGGTTGCAGTTCTTGACGATCAAGTGATATGTATCTCCATTGTACCTTGCTGAATTACGCTCCATGAATTCCCTTACTTGAAGAGGATCCAGTGACGTGGTCCCGATGAATATTGATTTCCTGAACTTGAAGCCTGGGCACTGTCGTGGTTCAACCTCAAAAACACCACTAGTTGGGTAGTCATGAGCTCCAAATGCATACTCCACACCATGAACTGTATAAAGAGGGTTCGGTTATCATAAAAGCTGAACGAGGAAAGAATTGTCCAGTCCATCTTTTGCATTTTTAATTAAAAATGATTGCATGTTATTTTGAATTTAACAAAAGGTTACTCTCTCTCTTCATTTGTCAACATCTGCTGCCTTAAGATGCTATAATGAGAAACCAACATACTAGCTATCACGTATTTTTTTTATCCATTATATATTTCCATTTCACTTTATTAGTCCACACTAGACAAAAAGTAGTGAAGGGCATATGATGATCAAAACCTTTTTCACTTGCAAATTAAAAGAAACAAAAATCACAGCCAATCTAATCAAGCCTACCTTCCACACCGGAATGAAAGATACCAAGGCCTGCCCAGTAGAAATAGCCATTCATGGGTGTTAGGTCATATACATTGAGATATACTGGTGCAGTGCCGGGATCAAAACCAGCTGGCTTCACCTTTGGAAAAAAGCAACGGGAAGCTGATTTGTTTTTCAGAACACGTGGAACCACAGATTTCCATCTCTTCTTTGATTCAAAATCCATAATTCTTCGATACTAAGTCCAGCTATCAATTAATGCTTAGATGCAGCCTGGGGCAAATTTAGCAAGCATTAGCCATTAGCGTAAAGGAAGTAACTGTTTCCTAACGATAATAGAGGTAAAACCGAGAGAGTAAAGGGATGACCAAAAAGAAGCTGGAGTCAGGCAGTAAATAGGGACCAAAACTTTCTTGAGAGTAAAGGGATGACCAAAAAGAAGCAGGAGACGGGCAGTAATTAGGGACCAAAACTTTCTTAAGAATTTAACTACAGATCATAGAAATTGCAATCTTCGTGTTGGCATTTAAGCACAGTGGTAGAATTCAATGCCTTTAAATACATAAAGATCGAAACATTGCATATTATATCTCTTTAGCAAGTAACTCATTCATTGTTCTCATACTCAGATAGCAACAGATAGTCCAATTGTAATAGCACATAACATCTTCAAATGTAATTTTCACCTAAGACCACTAATATTATAATGGAGGTTTCAAGGCTTAGCATATAAAAAGCAGCATGTTCGGTGTCATGGAACTAAAATTTTTCATATATCCCTTTGTTTCATCTAATGCATATTTGAGATTCCTCAAGTTATAACGACCAAATTCAACCACAAATATTGAGCATCGGAAGTGCTCTTCCGAAGAGTTGATGGAATTTCAATGGTTAAGGGTTATCTTCTAAAGGTCAAAAAGTACTAAAAATTTTGCTAAACTCAGAAGGAATGGAACAAGTCAAATACAAGGGGAAGCAAACAGCTTTATTATACGACAAAGAACAATGAAATAAAAATAATTGATTTTCAAAGACTTCTGCACACGTTGGAAACTATCTTTATCATCACAATACTAAAATAATTAGGAAACATCACATATAAAATCTTATATACATTTAAAGTAACTGCAAAATCTGGCTTCAGAAAGCTCCAAATGACAAAATATTTTAGAAGACTTTTGTTTTTCTTAAAAAGATTTTAGTAAATTTTTTTTTTCTTTTTAATGTCATGCTTTATTCTTATTTCATCTAATTTTTGTATAGAGATTATAAAATTTGATGATAATTATTTTGTTATTTATTTTGTTGACTTATTTAAAATTTTACAATTAAATTGTAACGATCCGATGCGGAACGAGGGCTTAAACCTAGTAAAATTAAAGGATAATGAAGATTAACAACCGAGAGAGAGAGAAAAAAATGAAGATAAGGGTCATCTCAAAATGCTTCAACAATCCTTAATTCCAAATTTCAATCCAATCACTTTGGCAGTAAAAAAAGAAAGAAAGAAGTCAAAAATAACAAAATGCAGCATAAAATAACTCCAAAGCCAGCTAATTAACACTTCATTTTAGAAGAAATACATAAATATGATAACTTTCCAGAAAGAGAAAATTAATGAAAAGGTAAAAGTAAAGAAAAAGATAAAAATAAAGCCAATACAGCATGATCCAAAATAACAATGAAAAGACATTAAGGTAAATCTTAGTATATAATAAGCACAGAAATAGTAACTTTTAGCAGTAAGTTTAAGCATCAAAGTCATGCATTTTGCAAAATTCTTCTCCTAATGAGCTAGAGTTTCTCCTGATCACCATTACTCAAAGAACATTCCCATTGTTTAATATATACTATGTTTCAGAAAGAAACAGGAGCAATCTTGAATGGTACTCCAAGAAAAGCAAAGCGGGAAATAGAATAAATTTCATAAGAAGAAGAGAATCACTTCAGATCTAGTACTTGAAACCGTTCACAACAGGAAGAGGGAAAAAAAAAAGACGAAAAAGCAGAACCTAAAAAGACATAAATCAAACAAAACAACAACAATGTTATAGATCAGACGGATTTAAAACCTTAATTTTAGTCAATGATCCTTAAAAGAATAAAATTTTTAAGAACGAAAACAAAGAAAAACAGAGAGCGCATACAGATTCAGATGAGAAGGCCAGTGAGAGTCCAATGAAAAGCAACCGCCATTACAGAGAATCGAAGCAAGCGGCGGGCATTAAAACCTTTCCGTTTCGATGGTGGTGAACGGAGGAAAAACAAAACGAAGAAGACGACGATACAGATAAAAATGGGAGCTTAAAGGATTAAAGAAGAAGAAGAAGAAGAGAATAAGGCAAAGCCATATTCTTTCTCTTTTTTTCTTCTTTCTCTCTCTCTCTCTCTCCCCCTCTCTCTGTCTCTCTCGCTTTCTCTTTCTCTCAATCTTCTTATTTTTTATTTTTCACTCCGTTGGTCAATCACTGCCAAGCTTTCTTTCGGCTTTATTACTGTTTTTTTTTTTTCACTTTTTTCTTTTTTATTTTATTCCTGGTTCTCCTTCCAAGGAAAACAATATGGTTTTTATTAGTATTTTCTTATTTATACTTACACATGTAGCCCTTAAATAATAAATAAAATAAAAGATATTGTTTCTTCAAAAAAATAAAAGATATTACTAATTTCGTTTCTGTTGACTACTGCTATTATTTCCACTTTTTGTCTCTGTCTCGTGGAGAATATTTTATCTTACACTTTATCTTATCATCATCATCATTACTAAAATAAAAATATCAAATTTAGATGTTATATTATTCTTTATTTTTTTAAAAAGCCTTTTTTAGTCCAATTGGGAGTAAATTGGCATAATTTGCCATCAATAATAGATAGTCCAATATTCAAAACAATTAAATTCGACTTGTGAAAATTTTAATAAAAAAGTTAAGCCAACTAAAGTTAAACATTTCATTTCATAAAAATAACAATTGACTCAAAAAATTATAGTGTTTTTCTTTTTTTTTTTATTTTGGTGAGTTATCTTATCTTATGGAATGGGGTATGGTATGGGACTAAAATTATGTTGTTTATATTTTATAGTTATCTTAATATCCTATTTAAAGAAAAAACAAAAGAAGATTATATTCATTAATTAATTTTCTCCAACCTCCATTAATTGTGTGGTGGTGGGACTTAACTTGATGGGTTTAGACTTTAGAGTTGTGTTTGGTTGGGAAAATATCGGTAGTATTCAAGACTCGTTCAGATCATTTCCTCAAAAAAAAAACAAAGACATGTTCAGATCATCAGATGTCGTAAAAGGAGGAAAATAGAAAGGAAAAAAAAGAAAAGGAAAAAGACAAGTCAAGAAACAATGAAAGACAGCAAAGTGAGCAACCGAGCTCGTGCAAGTATTAATTGAGGTTTACTTCACTTCTCACACATGTCTTTCTCATAGGATGCTGACGCACGTGCGTGCCACCTGCGGCAGCCGGCGTTTCCAGCAATTTGTGTCCCCCCTCTCCCCGAGTCCCATTAACGTGGTGAGATGAGATCTTTCATCCTTTCAGCTCCCGATTTGTTAGCTGTTTCGTGTTTGAGTTTGACTTCCTTTTCCCTCTCCGACCGTTGCCTCTTCCATGTCTTCGAACAAAACGCGTAATAACGACAATAATAATATAATTTCTATATTTATTTATTGTATATTATTGGTATATATATTTCAATTATTATATGCTTTGTCCTCGTAATGGAATTAATGGTCTATTCCTAAAATAGTCAAAGTAAAACCTACTTATCTACTTATCTAGCAACTCATAATAGAAACAGACATATTAAAAAATAATCTAGTCTCTCGTATTATGACAACGTATCACTTGTAATTATTTTTTCAACAATTTTATAATTATTGAATTATAATTAAGAATTACTTAGGAATTTACTATTTATTAGTGTGGAATCTATAATGAACTCTCACATAATTTTTAATTGTGATTAAATAATTATAAAATTATTGAAAAATAATTATAGGTAATATGAATTCTTAAATCATTGCCCTTCGAACAAATAAATAATGAATTAATATTAACAATCGCGTGATTTGTTGATAGAATATTTGACTCTTAGTTTCAATAACTAGAGTTCAAACACAAAAGGGATAATACATCAATTACTGAATCAAATTTTAAGACGATAGTTCAATAAGATTTGCATAGGAATATATAATCATGGTACACAAATTACAAATGAGAGCTCCAATGACAAGAACATTATGCTTACAGAGTACCCATTATTGTAGTAGTTATAAACTTATTATTATATCAATCATCATAGTAGGAAAGAAAGACAAACCATTATGGATTGGCAGGCTAAGTAGAAAGAATGGGATGCCAGCTACTGTTTCATAGAGAGAGAGAGGTACCACTGTTGCAATGCTTGTGTCTACCGCTTTAAAAGGCTTTCAAGAATATCATGTGTCATCATCTCATCTTTCCACATAATACAGAGGACCATGCTTTACCCTTCTCTCTTCCTCTTCTGCATTTTAATCTTTTCTCTGCAACAATGAAGGAATTGTACCATGTCAGTCAACCTACATAAAATTCTGTACAGTACTAGGAGTAGTAGATTTGGTGTTATTTAGTTGTCCAAGAAAAATCCTTTCACCTACCCTTTCTAATCATAAGTTTAAGCACATTATTAGTACTATTTATTTATTAGTAGCATATTATTACTATTACTATTTATTTTTCCTTTTTTTTTGGGTGGGTGGGGGTGGTTTTAAATGAGGTCGAAACGTAGGTCAAAACTTAAAAAGAAAAAAAATCGATTGGAATGATAATGACTGTGATTTTAATTTATGTTGTAGTGCAAAATTTTTTAATACTAGTAATTTCGAAGTTGGTGATTAAGTATATTACAAGAAGAGCATGGGGCTTTAAGGTAATTTCCGGTAGAGTCATGTGGAAGTGCGAAAGAAGACAAACTTTTCTCCCCCACAAGAAAGAAAGGCAATACAGTACTAAAAACGACAGGGGTGTCATAGTCAAACGCATGAAAGTTGCGGAGAGAGTGAGATGAGAAGCCAAGAAGGGGTTAGAGACATCTGACCTCTCCCCACGCTTTCTTGCAGGCTCTGATCACATGCAGCCAATACTCGCCCTATCCGGTGGACCCTCCTCTTTCATCATGTCTTAACAGTTCACACACACAACCCAACTTCTCCCTTCCCAATTGCCATGGCAATTTTAATTTTTTTTCATAATTTTTATTTTTCACCAAATCTATTTCATCAGAAATGAAAAGAACATTTCATTTCAAAATTGGAGGAAAGCAGGAAGACCTATTCCAAGTTTCAAAACACTATGGCCAATACGAAGACTAAGCACTTACTCTTGGGCCCTTTGCTGTAGAACTTTTCATCATTGTAAAAATGGCTGTAAAAACAATTCACTTTTGTTTTTCGGTTCGGGCTCTGCCAGAGAGAAAGACAGGTAAATTGAAATGAACAATTGAACATGAAGAATTGACCAAAACCGTACTTCACCTTTATAGTCTTTTTAGGCGACAATGTTCAAACAACAAAGACCCCAATGGCTACAATTTCACCTTTTTTCTGTGCTAAACTGCAAACAAATAGGTCCAAAAGGAAGTGAAAATTGCATTCAGCCTTGGCCTTGTGAGTTTTGTTTGTGGCAGTGCATATGGCACGAATGATTACTACATTTTGAATTCAAAGAACAAATTCCCGACCAAAAGAGACAAGTAGGTGAAAAGAAGTTCAGGCTGGGAACTCAAAAGGCACATTTTTTCTTCACCCCATGAAAATAAATATACCTAGCTATGCATTCAAATCAATCAAAAGCTGCTGATTATCTTCCTCCTTTTGCTTTATTCTTTGAGCGTAACATTGAACAACATCGTTGAAAACTTGGGACTTTCTCAGACTTAATTTTCAGGGTATTCCAACTAAAAGTGTTTGGAAACAGTTACATACTTACACAAACCTATAAACAATCAGACTGATGACTAAAAACATCCTTTGTTGATGATGATATGACGAAATCGAGCATATACGGTAGATCACACCGAACCAAGTGAGTTGAAATGATTCCATGCATCCTGAAATTGCAAGAGGGTGATCAGACATTGAATTGTCTTGCCACTCACAGGCATGGCAGATTGAATGTGTGCTGAAACCAATTTTGTCTTGCTACTTCAGATGTTGAAATTTGAAAACATAAGCACGTGGAAATAGTATTAGACGGGTCATGTTTTGATGACTTGCAGCTAAGGGTTGTTTGAGGTGAAAACTTAGGCTGACCAGAAAATTAGGATAGAGCCCAGAGTGGACAGATTTAACTGCTATTTGTCCAAATAAGACGAGATGGTGGCCGGCTAAACAGATTGTGGGCAAACAACCAGTCATCCCATGTGCATGAAATTTCAGCCTGCGAAAGTCCATACGGGATCTGTATGAGAGTGCTCTTCCAGTTGTCTAAACTTTGGGGATTGTTTGAAATTTTGAAGTACAATAATTGATAATTGATATGAAAACAGATTTGGTAGGCCAGCGCCGGCAAAGATGGACAAATTTCTCAGCTTTTAGGTTAGTTTTACTTCTATATGTATGGTCACAAAAGAAATAGTTACACATGATAAAGAGTTTCCATTTAGAATACGAACATGAATGACAATTCAGTAAGAATTATAGAAAAATTTTCTTTATCATATCAAAAGGACACCATTGTAAGAAAAGAAGTAGTAATACATATCATTACATTACCTGTAGAATGTCGAAGACTTTCTCTGCAATGTATTTTTGATCGGAGGCAGCACCCTTCTGCTGTAGCTTATCTGGATGTAGACAGAGTAGAGCTTTTTGGTATGATCTCTTCACAGAAGGCCCTTCAATAATGTCAACAAGTGGCACTGGCTTCCAACCATTATCAGGCCAAAGAACCTGTGCATACAATCCAATGTTAAGTCTTTTAGAGACAAAAAAAAAAAATGCTCTCTACATTGGCCTCAAGATCACAAAGGATATTTCCTTTTAATTTGTTTTCACTTGATGAGTAGAACCATTCCCTTAAGCCTGGCCTAAAGGGAGGATCCCTTACCACCATTAATCCATGTTGAGAACCAGTTTTCTCGTCGTCACATGGTGGTGACTTCCTTATTGAAATCTCAAAATAGACTTGAAGGGCAATAAATAAAATGTAACATCCTTCTTAAATAGGAGAACTATTTCTCCAATATCCCTCCTAGAATATATCTAAGCCCAAAAGCTTCCGAACTTTTTATGGCACTTTACCTTACCATGATTAGTTAGTTCTAAGAATTTAATTAGAATAGAATCACTGGCCTACAGAACTCTTGGAAATTAATATGGCAGACAGATTTACTTGAGAAAAGATGAAAATGAAGCTGGATCCACTTCTACTTACATATTGTAAGGTTGACAACAGTGAACGGATATTTCCTTGCTTTCCATTTGACCATTGCCGTATTTTGGCATCAATGGCCTGCAGCAACAACAAAGTAGCCAGCTAAAAAATGTGAAGCAACGCGTGTGTTTGTGCTGTGCATATGGTTATGACTGTGTTAGTGTCCCCTAAGCTACCTGGATTTCTTCAGGATCAATGCCAAATTGCGGTAGAATTTTTTCCTCTGGCGTCAGGTCTTCTATCTGTTCATAATCCAAAGTAGACCAACTCATTAGGGTTTAACTTTAATTAAAATTGTACCTTACCAACTATAACAAAGTTATCATGCTTTAACTGTTATATATAGATGACCATTTCTGAGTTGGAAACTTAAGATTATTAACACATATCCTTGAAAGTGTACATGGACTGATTATTAGGATAGAGTAGTTAACTATGCATATGAATCATTCTACAGGAAATGTAGCACTAGATGTAAAGCAGAGCATGACTTCAATTTTCAAATTTCAAAGACAAATTACATACAGAAAAGTTGTCCTCAAATGATTCCGCTAGATCTTCAACAGTAGCCTTGGAGCCATTAGAACCTGAAGTCAACAGAAGAAATGGTCAATTAGTATTCAATATTTGAAAATTCATAGTCTACTAGCTGAAAGAAAGATCAAATGATATTGAATAAAAAGGAAATGGATAGTTCAGGAAAAAGAAGAGCGAAGTGATACCAAATTAAACAGAGTGGAAGAAATCTCTGTAGCAGTTCATATTAAGCAATGACCCTTTACCCCCTTTGTATTATCTAATAGTAGAAGAATAGATGAACTAACCCGTGTCTTTTACCGAACTATTAATATTTTTTTCAGATGCACCATTATGCTTATGATTTACAGCAGGAATATCTGGAGATGACTTCTTCTTTGGAATGCTAGTCACTTGAGTTTTCTCATCCCGTTCATTAATGCTAATACTTGGTTCATTCTCTGGCTTGACAGGATTTCTTTCCTTCTGTCTAGAGATATAACTCTCAGAGATAGTGTCCGTTCTAGGTTTTGATGGAGCATCCTGGTTGAAAATCTTAATGAATTCTTTAACCTTTCCTCTAACTCTATTTTTCCCATTATCCCATGAGCTCCTAGGGGACCGTTTTACGCTTGTTTTACTGGCTTCCGCATTGTTGGAATTAGCCTTTTTCTTCACATCTTTCTTGATGTTTTTACCATCTAGAATTTCAGATAACTTTTTGGCAGTTTCTTTTGTTCCAGCATTTCTAGTTATCTCATCATTGCCTGCATATATAGAAGAAAACAGGATGAGAATTAGAACTACAGCACCAACACATATCCTGAGGAATATGACTTACGTTGTTCATGACCATTGTCGTCATCAAAAAGCAAATTCAGAAGATTCGGTCGAGGCTCATTAGTTTCTTTACAAACTGAGGAAACTTCTTTCTCTCCTTTATCGTGCAAATCTCTCGGAGGAAGGGAATGATGAGTTTTTTCTTCTCCTTCCGAATTAGAATTGTGCAAGTCAGTGTCAGCAGAAACATTCCTATCAGAACTTATGAGGCTGCTTACAATTTCTGACTCAGACATGGGAATTTTGTCTTCCCCAATAACTCTAGCTGGTTTTCCATCTTCATTTCCTGAATAAAAAAGAGAGTCATTTTCATTTTTGTCATGTTCTACTCTAAAAGATTTACTAGCAATTCGTGACATTCTATCAGTAGACCGGAAGCTACTATGCAGTTTTGCTTTTGGTTCCACTGCTATATTTTCACATGCTATCCATCCATTAGCACTTGAGCACCTCTGCAGTTTATCCTTTTCTTTGACCTTATCACTTCCCCTTAGAGGAATGGCTAGCGGTACACCTCCTTTGTCCGCCCATTTGTATATCGAGAAGTGAAAATGGCTTCCGTTTTTCGAATTTGCTGAACCATTTGAGTCTTCTTTTGTCTTGCCACTTCTTTCTGTTTCATCATGCTTAGCCAAGTTTGTTGACTCCTCACTGCCGAAGGATGACTCCTGAGGTAAAGCACTAAAGCGACGTGACGATAATTGAAAGTCATTTCTCATCACTTCCTCTTTATCTCGATTTACTTGACCTGAGAATCTAGACAGAGGAGAAACTGCATAATAACTTGAACCATCTGAAGAGCCATCCTTGCCTTTATATGCGCTACTACGAGTAGGGGAGCCAAATGTGGGAAGGTCCATTCCTTTGTTCAATTTGGCAGGAAGGCTGGGAAGTTAAAGGCAACAAAAGTAAGCCATTGGCAGAAACATGGAAACAGATTCGCATCAAACTTAAAAAAAAAAAAATCTAAAGAGTAAAAAGGCATGAATTGCAATTGTTCAGAGACACCGAAATAATTTAGGAGTTTTCACCACTTTAAACCCTGTTACATTACATGCCAAGTTTACTGTTTATATATATATACTAACATACAACAGGCGTGAGATGCATAGAGATGCCACCGAAACCATGAAAGATGTTCCTGCATCAGAAACTAGAAGATTGATTGTAACTAAGAAACAAAGTAAAGAAAAAAATCTTCATGAACAGACAAAAAGTTTTTTTTTTTTCTCTAATTATCTGATCTGTAACGGATATAGTAAGTATAGCATGTGGGTAAGGGTAAGAAGTAAGGTACGGTATTTTCTAAACTGTAATTACTGATTCATGCATTTCTAAGCTCTTGTCTTTTGCTTTGTCCAATAGTAAAATGACGGCCAAAAGGTGAAAGCAGAACCTGAATTGAGCAGGAAAGGAGCTTCCAAAAGTTTCAGGCCTTGGTGGCAAAGGCCTAGCCGGACTCAATAACTGAGAACCCGGTGCAAAAGGGTCCTTCATCTCATACTTCCTCGGAGAAGAGCTCAAAGACTCGTTCCCTCCAAAAATATCATCAAAGAAATCATTTCTCGAGCATCTTCTCCTGCTACTCATCCCAGCTTCTTCACCAAACACGGGCTTTTCGCTTACACCAGACCATGGATTCCGCGATGCAGCAGCCGTTTCATCACTTATTCTAAAGCCATACGGATCCATGTTGTTGTTCTCACTAAAACTGTGTCTTGACTCTTGAATTGATGACCTCCTCGGGGGACCACCGAAGACATCGGTGAAATCTATGTCCGAGTCTTTATCAGGAGTCCTGGGAGCAGAACTCGAGTCCATGAATGTCTTTTGAAGACTATAGCCTAGAAGAACGCTTTCTCTCTGTGAAAATCTCTGCATCTTCATAAAAAGGAAATTGGCGGGAAAGATGGTGAGTTTTTTAAAACTGTCAACGGGGTATAAAATAGAAGTAGTATTTAATTATTTCGAATCAAATTGCAGAGAGAACAGAAAATGTTTCTGGTTTGATGTAGAGGAATTAAGATGAGAGAGGAAAAACAGAAAAGAAAGTGTTTTGATTGGAAGAAGAAGACGGGGTGGTTAAACATGTTTGGGAAGGTTTAACTAAGATTTGAAGCCACAAAAGCTTGAAGTGGTTGTCTATTTGTCAGTGGATAAGAGTAGAAAAATGCCAAAAAAGAACAAAAGGTGCCGGTGGGGGGTTGTTTGGTCTATTTTGTCATTCAGTGAACAATTCAAAGGAAATTCTCTTGGCGACCGTTATTCGGAAATTTTTTGTGATACAAGGTTGATTCTCAGTTCGTTTTCCCCAGTTGCCAAGTCAGATCGACAGCCTGTAATAACTGTTATCATGATCCTGGTCCTCAAGCTCTGCCCCATTTTTCCTTCTGTTTTCCCTTCAACAGGAAGGAAACTAATGTTCCAAAATCAAATTAACATGTTGTTTCCGGACATGCTTTTGATGGCTAATTGATGCTTGGATGTTACTTAAAAGAGAAATGCCAAACCCAGAGGTAAAAAAGCCCAGATAAGCACTATGTGCCATTAGTTAGGTGTTCGTTTTACATCATTTCAGGACCTACCCTGACTGCAAAATGTCTCACCAAATTCAGATTCAATTGGCAATTCTGCAATTACAACTTGATTTTTAGCATAAACAGGGTCCTGACTTCTAATTAAAGTAGGGTTGTGTGTGGTCAATTCACGAATTTATAGTTATGATAACAACAGCTTACCAAAGGACCCCAGAAACATGTAGTCTATGTGTTCTTTCCCACCATGGATGATTCATTAAGTAAAATTTAAGAGGGAGAAGTACATGATTTAGCTTCTGTTACTGAATCAAATTTGGTAGAAAATAGAGACCAAAATGGTATTTCACGGGATTTGCCCAAGGAAAACAACGCTCAAACTACCTTGCCAGTTTCCTCAGTTGGGTGCAAAATCGTTGTGGAAAAGAGTCTAATAGATGGATTCTTGATGGACTCTCATTGTCACAACAGTCAAACAAGTAAATTCTATTGCTTTGTTTAGCTGATTAAACAAATATTTATTGCTTTGTTTAGCTGATAAAACAAATATTTATTGCTTTGGTGGATAAAGATCAGATATAAAACCTTTCGTATAAGACAAACTATCACTGTAGATTATAGCGACTGTAATAATTTGATTAATTTCCTCTAAACTGAAAACAGGATATGGATGTCTTGAGACAAAGATTCATTGGTGCTTAAACTATTTTAACTGTTCGTTATTATGTCTCCTTTTGTCCAACTACTTATCTACAGCCTTATCATCCTTAACCCTGTCTTTGCAATTTCTCGGTAACTCGGACAATAAAAAGCCAACTTAGAAGAGGATAATCACACAAAGTACGATGCAGAGGGTGCAGGAAATTTTTATCATCAAAAACAACAAAAACATTAACAAGATTTGTCAGTATGCATAATACAGAACAATTCGTATTGATTGAAGTGCTTGAAAAATTTGACGAAAAGTTACAGCAGAAGTACAAACCAAAATTAAGGGAAAGGAGGAGGATAAAGAAAGACATACGACACTTTCTCGGATGATAATATCAGAAAAACCTACCCGTATAACGTGACTTTGCAACTAGTGAACCGGTGAGCCAGCCATTGGTCAACAACACTGCTACTCCTACCAATCAGAACCATCTGGGAAAGGGTCCAATGCGTCTTGCTTTCCATTAACATAGAATTCTACAACTGCTTTCATTCTTCTAAGTTTATCTGGGTGGTAATTAATATGAACAATTACGGGCTTTAACTTCTTCAGCTTAGCATCTTTTCTTACTGTTTTAAAGAGAACCTTGCTGTTCATAAACATGTAGAAATCCATAGTTCTCTTGGCAGCATGAAGCCCCTCATATCCAGGATGTGAAGGGTAAAAGAGTTCCTCATTAAAAACTGCTTGGTCCCATACGTTTTGTTGCCGAGCCATCCGATCAGCCACACGGTCCAAAAGCTCAATCGCAGGGATTGTAGGCCTTATATAAAAGAAACCAGAATTGTAAACCCAAATTCTCATCGTATGAGCATAACGTGCCCAACCCATAGCAGGTTCATCAAAGACATCATTATATCCGTAAGCAGTCATGTTGTTGTGACCATCAGTCATGGACTCAACATCAGAATCTCGATAAAGATAGTTGAACGGATTCTGTAAGTATACTATATCAACATCTGAGAGAAGAACGCTGTAACCAAGTTGCAAAAACTCCCTCAAAATGCGGAACTTCAATCCTGAGACAGCATGATTGCCTCCTCCTCTTCCAACAGCATCAACAATCTCATCTGGATCCCTCTTGTACACTGGAACATCATTTGATTTGCAGAATTCTACAATCTGGTCATCTAAAGCTACAACTAAGTAATTCGGTATACCAACTCTCTTGATGCTAGAAAACCAAACCTCCAACATCTCTTTGACATTTGAATTGGCAACTGCAACTATAAGCTCCTTCTGAACAGCAACACCCTCCAACATCTTAGCCAATCTCGGGTTCACAGAGTCATCGGGAAGAACGCTTGGGTTAGTTCGCAAAGCCTTAACAGTACCAAAAGGACCAGCTTTGTGCTGTTCACCCAACACTAAAAACTGCTTCTGTGCATGATCTTTTCCTTGTTCAGCCAGTTGTAGCTTTTCTGTCAAATCTCTGACCTGCTTCTTTAATTCAGAATTCTTTTCGGATAGTGATACAATCTCAGACTTCAGCATCTTAGTCCGCTCTGAAGATTCACATGACGAAGAACCAATCTAACAAATGACAGGAGAAAAAAACACACCAATGGTATACACATCAAACAACTAATAATAAGAAACAAATGATGATATCTAACAAATAGCAAGATGATGCTTAACTAACTTTGCAGCGTTTGAATATCCCATAATAATAAGAACGTCCATTGTCCTTTACACATCATTACTAAGCGCAAACCCTGAAATCAAATTCTGGTGCCAGCAATTTGCCATTGGTCTTTTTATGCAACAAAATATCCAAGGGTTGACCATAAATGAGTTCAGGTTCAAGGCAAAACATCAAACTAAAGACAGAATGAATAAAGGCTAAAGGGAACCATTTCTAGAAGAACTAAAGCCAGTAATTGCAAACATGTATACAAGATGGGTTAGAAGACATCATTAAGAAACAACTCCGATCTCAAGATTCTATTATTACTATTTGCCATGTGTAGCGAAAGAGCTAATCAACTTCCGTGCTACTGGACTGAAGATCTATTAATGCTTCCTTGGTTCTCTACAAGAGGAGAATATAATAGTACTAGTAGGTTAAGCGTTTGCTCCGTAACTGTTTCAAATTCGTTTCCCTAGCATCCGAGAACTGAAGCTTGGACTAGTCTAGACAGTTCTCTTCTATAAATAAGTTAATTTGTTCTCCTTGAACACCCTACTCTTAAAACCGATTCATCTTTTTTGACTCTAGAAAGAGTTCAGAGTTCAGACCGTTAAGAGCACTCATAGAATTCCAAAGTCAACTTAATCCAATTCAGACCAACCCATTTGCAGGAAGATATCACAATCGCTAAAGCCAGAAAGAAAGTCAAGCAATGAAATTTCATATGAAATGAAAAATGAAAGCCTGTTTATTGAGATGAACCTGGAAATTGGATTTGCCAATTCGACGATTTTGAGCAGGAGGAGTTGGGTTGATGAGGCCGTGAGGGAAAAAGAAAGCGATGACGCAACCAAGAAGAACTCCGATCACAATGGCTACAGCAATTCGAGATCCGCGAAGTGACTGTACTTTCTCCCTACGACCCGCCATCCTCTTTTCAACTCAGTCGTGGAGACAGAAAGAGATGAGCTAAGTGAAAGTCTTTTCCTTATTTCCTTCTATCTTATTGCATCAATCGCTTGGTTCAGTTGGGAATTCTAAGCTCTAAAGTCTAATGTGGGAACCAAAATTTAGACAGATTCTGAAACAAAAGAAAAGAGTTAGTCGTCGCAGTGAAGTTGTCTTTTTTGGTTTTTAGCAGAGAACATTAAGGAGGTCGGGTTCGGGTTCGGGTTCGGCACTTCGTGACTATTTTATTGAGTATTGACTACGGAGAGAGATGAAATCAGATCGGACCCTTCATTTCGACAGATTTGAATTCGTTTTGTCGAAAGTAATGATCCAACGGTTATAAAACTGTCATTGACTTTTCTAGTGGCAATCTGGATTCAGATTGCAACTCAGCAGCCTTTCTTTATTGAGGGGTTTCTTTAATTAATTAATTAATTTATTTATTTTTGTTATTAATTAATACTATTAATCTTGGTTTTCCGGCCTTCCCCGAATTTAAGGTCCGGTATTTTCCTTTCAATTTATTGAATTAATTAATTAATTGAAGGTTGGGCCAATAACCATGGCTTTATTAATGAGCAGTGAATATGAAATTAAATTAAAGCGAAGATTCCTATGACTCCCTCACAAACACAAGTGGAATTAATTTAATTTTGGTGTGGGAACAAGAACATTTCATTTCATGTACCAATAATAATGCAATAATATTTACAATAACAATTGTGGTTTTTGAACATGGGGAGCATCCCAAGCACGAACTCACTTAGATGGAGGGAGGAAACAGAGGTATGTGGCCAAAAACAAATCTAAAAGGGAAAAAAAAATCAAAAGACTGGAGTTCGTTGCTAACTAAAGAACGAGGGAACCTTTCAAAGCCAACTGATCAACTTAAGGATTCGCTTCCTGATGACAAAATTGGATCGCCGCAAAGACAAATCAAGTAAAACGAAAACTAGTAACTTCTCCTACAAGGTGTCCACCTTTTCATGACGACTTGCTCTCTTCCTCGGAGCTAGTAATATATGACACAACAACGGTGATGTCATCGAGCTTTCCACCATAATAACGAAAGCCGGCATCTTGGGCGGCCGTGGAGAAAGGTGTCTGCCGGTCTCTATCCTGTGCTCGTTGCCGTGCCAATGCTGCTATCTTCTGAGCAGTCACTTGAGGCCCCAAACCAGCTCTCACTGCATGAACCACCACCGCAGTAATTTCATTATTGTACAAGTTATCGAACAGTCCATCCGTGCCAGCAATGATAACATCTCCCGGAGCAACAGGAACCGTAAAAACCTGATTTGGGCAGAAGATTACATCATTTAGATATTTCACTATCTATCAATTACACTAATGTCTCGCATATAATAAATAAGCTGGAAAAGTTATGTTTAAACAGAGAAGAGAAGCATACATAAGATGTAACAGGAAGGAAAAAATTTAATTATCTGATGCTTAGTAGTATATAATTTGGTTGACTTATCAAATAAATATAAAAGGATATCCTCTCCCGTTTCCTCCCTTTCAAACATGTAAGTTATTATCAGCAAGAAACAGGCAGCAGAACCAACAATGTCACATGACATACCAGAATTACCTAAGCCAAAATCCATTGGACCATAGATGTCTTCCAAATAGTAAAAAAAATCAAATTTCCTTATTCAAAAAAGTCAACATAAGAGCTTTTCCAGGAATATAAGCACAAGATGCATTACTACCTGACCAGAGCTAGGTAAATCACCATTACTTCCACTCTCAAGTTGATATGTGAAGTTAAAATCATGCTGCTGTACAGGGGACCTAAACACAGTGCATCCATCTCGAACCACCATAAAGCCACTATCCCCCAAGTTTATGGCGTGAAGACCCTGCAGTGAAAACCCAAAATGTAATATACCATCCAAGCAGGTACAGCCATCCAGCTACCCTTTAAAGGGGCAAGGAGGTTAGAAAAATTTTCCAATTTTGGTGGAACAGGAATGTATGTAGCACACAAGCTTCAATTCTGACGCTTCATCACTCAAATTTACCAAGCTACCACAAGTCACTAAAATGAATGTAACTACCCATAAAAGATTTTTATTCCCTAATCGCTTTTAAGGTCATATTCTGGGAGAACTTCTTGCACAAAGAAATCTGATTGTGAATCCATTAGTTCATCAGTTCACAGTAAGCATAGACAGCAGCATTTTGATTTATGGGAGAAGGCTTGCATTCAAAATAATAATTTCAAGCAAAAGCTAGTGAGGTTGGATATAGAACTCTCAACACCATAGCCAAGTTCAGAGCAGAAGTGGCTTACCTGGTCTGTGAGAGCTATGATGCAAGCTGTTGAGGAACCTTTAGCTTTTGTGCTAGAGTGAGCTTTTTCTAAGACCCTAGCAGGGTCAATTGAACCTTTAGGCTCCTCTTCAATAGCATCTACAGAATTAGACATGAGTTCCCTAGAATACTGCCCTGCATCAACTCCCAGATCTGCCCAACCACCAACCCCATCTGCTACACCAACTGCTTGTTCATCCACACAAATGAAATGAGCATCCTCTCCTCCGGTATCTTCTTTGTCAGGATGAGGTAGATAGCATGAACCTGAAAGCAGCTTCAGAGTTTTGCCACTAGAAATCTTCCTGTCATTAGGGTCAAGCACAGGATAACTGTAAATTGCATAAAGTATTTATATAATTTAGAAAAAGTAAATTGGAAACAGCAAAGTAAACATACTCTTCTGATGACCCGGATGAACTGGCAACCTGTTCTTCCCGTCCAGAAGCATCAAAAGAAACATCAGGGGCAGTCCTAGCGGATAAACAAGATGGCAAGGAACTATGGAAACCCCTTGAACCAGATCCCAAATAAGGATTAAAGTTGCACCATCTTTTCCCAACAGTATACATGAAGTATCCATAAATAGGAGAATTGTTAGGTTTCTCATGGTTTTTCAAACTCATTGTAGCATTCACTGAGCTATTCAAACTTCTATTGCAACAAAAGATGTTGGAACTACTTGTCGATGATGAAAGGTGCTCATGCTTTAACTTTAACGTATCCACAAGATATCCACCAAATACAGCTCTAGAACCAGAAGCAGCCATAGGTTTACTCTGAAATTTGCTCACCGATGGTGGTATTTGACTTGAGTCAGTGAGTGCACAATCAATATGATACCCACAAACCTGGAATGCGGGGCCTGAAACAGATGGGACGGAAATTGTTCGAGAAAATGCTCCAACAACAGAAATATTCCTTCTTCTGTTGGCTAAGAAAGAATCAGATCTTGCAGCCAAAAAACTCCCAGTTTGCAAAAGTCCTTGCAAATCCGCAAGCCCTGAAAATCTTAAAGAATGAAAAAACCTACAATTGCCAAACCCTAGCTTCCCTGCCCCAATCAGAACTTCTATCGAATCTTGCAGCCCACATTCAGTCCTCTGGATTCCATTCTGAACTGCATTCCTCAGTCTCCAAAAATAAGTTGATGGCATCTTATCTTCTTAAGCAAAGCAATTTGGTTTCCAACCGTCTATTACATAGAACACAAAAGCCACTACCATATGCAGAGGAAAATCTCATAACTTTTTTGACACATCTAAACCTTAGGACTACTTAAAACATAGATAATTCCTGCTCTCCCTCGAAATATAGCAGGAATTAAGAAACCTGAAAACAAAAACAAAATAAGTTTGCAGATAACAAGTTAACAAACCAAAGAAATAATTAGACAAAAAGATAAAGGATTTCAAACAGTAGTACTACATATCTTCGAGAATATTAAACAAAAACGACAAAAATTACAGATAGCAAAAGTTTACCTGAGCTTAAATTTCAATTAAAAAATCAATTCGTAAACCTAATACGCCAAAAAAACAGAATCATAATCTAAACAGATACATGTCATGGAAACCAAGGGGCAGCTTACATACGATTCAATTAATTCAAAATCAGCTCGTTACCATGATTATCTAAAAAAGAAAAATTTTAAAAAGAGAATCAATTTTTAACGTCTTTAAAACCAAAAATGCAGAATAAAAGGTTAACACTCGCACGAGAGAAAGGCAAATGAACCAAGCACGAAACTTTACCTTTACAGCGCCATCAAAACCAAGACCACTAAAATCGAAAACCCAAACCCCCAAAGTTCTGGGAAAAACTGGAAGTGAACCGATCGGTTCAGGGAGAACCACCAGAATCCGGTCCTTTTGTCTAGTTGTCTTCGAGAAACAGTAGTCTTCTAAGCATTGGATGCAGATTTCTCTCCGGACTTCAGGCAAGAACGGTGGATAAACATAATAAAAAATTAAAAATAAAAATTACTATTATATTCTTAAAAAAAAAAAAAAAGGAAGGTGGAGAAAGTTCTGCGAAGGAGCTCAGATAACGCAAATGAAACCCTAAAAATACTAAGAGAAGGGGTGAGGAAAAGTGACAATAAAACCAGCTATGATGTGTTATAATGTGTTTGGTTGGAGTGATATTATATTATTTTATGAAAATATGTATCATATCAAGTTATATGTGTACATTTGATTTATCTGATAACAGTGATAACAGTGTTAGAGGGCATGTGATTATCGTTGAGGTGCTAATAGGAGTGGTAATGTGAATATCACCCCCTCTAAAGTAATGTTATATGTCTGACCCTTCTTATTCTAATCTTTCCATTTTACCCTCACTCATTTTATTTTTAGATCCATACTACCCTTATGTTAATCTCATAATATCAAAAATACTAATTGGTCAAAACAAATTATTACTTTAATGTTAATTTTTATATATTTGTCAATTACAAATTCTATTTAAACAAATTATTACTTTAACTAATATGTATATGTATGCTTGCGCTTATACTTTGAGTTTTATGAAAATTAATACTTTATTTTAAATTTATTGTATAATATTTTGTGACTATTTATTGCAAAATTTATTATTCAATATTTTTGCATTGAAATGGAAGTTCTATGTGGGAATATTGACGAAGCCAAAATAACAAATATCACTATTAACTTTTTGTTTTGCTAAAACATTGACAAAAAAAAAACTCTAATATAATATTCATCGATAACTCAAAAAATAATAACTAAATAAAATTAAAAAATTAAGAACTAATATATATAAGAGAAAATAAATAAAAAAACTAAAAAAAAAAAGTCAATACAACTTTTTTATTAATTTTAATGATTTTTTAATCTCCATAAAGAATTACTTTCAAATATTAATTTAAATATAAAAAAACTTATTGGTTGCATGGTCTCAAATCAAGGAAAAATCTTTTTTTTATCAATTGAAAAGGTAAAAATGATATTTCTACACCACATTAGTTTCTTTTATATGGAATTACCATATATGTCAATAGGAAAATTATTATATGCCAAATTAGAGGGTTTAAAAGGGAATTTGATAGTGGATAGAATTAATATATAGATATAGATATTAATTATTTGATTTTTTTATTTTGTTAATATTTACTTTTTGATATTAAATTTGTTTAACACCCTAAAAATATTAATTTAGATAGAATATAAGGTTTGAAAGTTTTTATATAAATGAGAGGTAAATTAGTAAAATATTCATTTTTATATGTCATATTCTCATACCAATCAAATATAATAATCTAAGATATCAATTTCTCAAACTAAACACAAAATACACATATTACAAAAAAATTATATTATTAAATAATATGATGATAATCTTATATCTATAAATAATATAACATCACCTCCCAACCAATCGCACATAGAGACTTTTACTTGAGATGCTTCTAGAGGATGGGATCAGATTTCAATTTTTGACCAAAACGTGGCCAAATCGCATTTATGAACCAGACAAACGAATTTTGTTCACTGACGGATTTGACTGTTGCGAAGACTGTAATTTACTCCATGTTTCGTTTGTTTTGCGGCTCCAAAGGAGGGTAGAATTGTCTTTTCTAAGCTTAAAGACCTCCGGTATGTGATTGGAGTTAGGCTCTCGTGTGCGTGTGCCTGGCATGTTTGATCGTCCAATTTGGTTGGAACTTGGAACTCCGGAGTTCCATTTTGCTAAAATACGGAATGCAAAGTAGAGATATTCTTTTTTGGCAATATGCAAACTGCAAAGTACAGATCTTAGATTTTACTATATTAGGTTTTTAGCCCAATGTATTTTTTCTTTGAACGAAATCACCCCTACTTTTCCCTTCACAGGATCCCATTTTCACTATTCACTATTCAGACTTTATTAAATGTTTAAAATTTAAATCGAGTCCTTGACATTTTTCTTTATTATAGTAAAAGTCTTCTTTGACTTTTCAATCACTTAATAAATTGTTAAAGAGATTTTTAATCACTAATTAATTATCAAATTAATATATCTAAGTAAAATGTTGCTTAATTGAGATAGCTTCTTCGATCAATTTAAAAAAAAAAAGGTCATACGTTACTTATTTGAAACGTGTAGCATTATCCTTTTTTTTTTTTGCAAATAGCATTATCTATTGTTTATTACAACCTTATTAAGTGTCTATTCACACTACAAACCGTTTAATCCAGTTAGAAAAAAAAAATTTTCCTAGAATAATTTTCATTTGTTTCATTATTCTTTCTTTTTATAAAAAAATAAGTATCACAAAATTTAACCCCAAATTTTAAACAAATTAATTATTTAAGAGTAAATTTTGAATTTTAAAATAAAATATTGTGGTAGGATTTTTTAAGAAATTTATTATGAATCACAAAGTTTGGCCCTAAATTTTAAACAAGTTAGCTATCTAAGAGTAGATTTTGAATTTTAAAATAAATATTGTGATAGAGTTATAGAAAAAAAATGATTGAAGTTTTTCAAATAAATATTGTGATAAGATTTTAGAAAAGAAAGGAGAGGGGCACAAGAGGAATAAAAAAATAAAAAAACAAAAAAAAGGTTAACAATGTTAAAAAGGGTTTCATTAGTTAGTAATTTGAATGAACAATTAATAAGATTTTAGTGGATAATAATAAAATAAAAAGGACCCAAGGAAAATGATCTAAATTGTGTCCTTGTTCAAAAATTGGTGTCATCGAACTTTGAAAATCATTCAAGTATACATCACAGTGATCAAACCATTAGTTTCTTAGAGTAATACTTAAATGATTGTCAAACCTCTGATTGAGACTATTTCATAAGAGAGGGTCTCTGTTAAAGTACCATTCTTGCTTTGGTCCAATATTGCATCCATACTTGCAATGTCTTGACAAAGTAAAATCAGATCATCTCTGCATCTATTTTACAACGAGGAAGAGCCTATTATGTATGAGTTTTGACCACAAAAGATTGAACAAGTTATTGTTTCTGTCCCTCCCTGTTAATCTCTTCATGTCGTGGTCCTTGTTAAGAGTATCTGTATACCATGTTGAGGCTGCAGGCTAATGAACAGCATAGGAGCATGAACATACGTTGGCGACACAGCTAAAGAATATTGCCGGATGATCATAGCAAGAACAATTTTCATCTCGACCATGGCTAGGTTCTGGCCAACACAAATTGTAGGGCCTAAGCCGAATGGAAAAAATGAGGCCAAGTGCTTTCGAGACTCTTTGAATCTTGAGGGATTGAACTGGTCGGCATCCTCTCCCCATAAGGCAGTGTCATGTTGAATAGCAGTCAGTGCCAAATAAAGCTGTGTACCGGCAGGAATGTCGAACTTTCCTAACTTGACATCCTTGACCGCTTTCCTCATTAGCATCACTGCCGGGGGGTAGAGCCGAAGTGTTTCGTTGACTATCATGTTTACCTGTTACGAAATTGATTATGCAAAAATTAATTATTATATGATAAAAATTTTCTCTTGAATGTTGAATGTTGAAACTTACAATCTTGAAGTTGTTTAGATTCTCTGCGATAAGGAATTTATTGTTCCCACAGATACGAACCACTTCTTCTCGTGCCTTGTCTTGCCATTCCGGATACAATGCCAGAAGAAGAAGTGCCCACGATAAAGCATTAGCAGCAGTTTCCTTTCCTGCAAAGTAAAAGGTCTTGCACTCGTTTATTATCTCTTCCTCCCCTAACCTCTCTTCTTGATCATTATCCTCATTCTTATATGAAGCCATCAAAAGACTAAGCAGACTTGAAGAATTTTCTCTTCTTTTGCTGTTATCCCGGATCAGTGCCCGTACAGACTCACGGGTTTCCTTATCCAGTCTCCATCTCTCTCTGTTATTCTTAGTGGGTAAAAACCTGACAAAACAAAGTACTTGGTTTTGTCCAGCGCTTCATATAATATTTAGAGTACAATAGAGATAAAGTAGTGTATGTTTGCATAGTTACAAACAAACTTTAACATCTTAAATAAAAGAAAATAAAAAAAAAGAAAAGAAAAGTTGACCACTTCACCTGAACCCTGGGATATAGACATTTCTTACTGCTAGTGAAAAGAATTTCATCTGTTGTTCTTGTAACATCAAGATACGTTTTCCTTCTTCAAAACTGCTTCCAAATGCTGTTCTGGATATAACATCAGCCGAGAGGTCATGAAGTTCTTTATTTACTTCCATTTCAAATTCGTCCCTACCCCCTCTCGTCTCCTCCCATTTCTCAAGCATTTTGGCAGCAGCAGCGACAATTTCAGGCACCCAACCCTGTTCAAAGAGTTTTTTGCCCCATATCCAATACAATTACTGATAATTAGTTTGTGTCATGATTGATAGTGCTAATTTGACCATTGCCATCAGGCCCATGATCTCCAAATAAAACCAGAAATTTCAACCCCGTTATAATCCAGCAGAGCCATTGAGAGTGAGAACCAAACTATACCAAACTTTGGTTCTTTATAGACTTTGGGCCTGGCCTTATCAATATTGCTATGGATTCTAAAATTCATAAGCTCTATTTACCATAGATATGTCTGGTCTAGCTTCGAAAAACAAAATTTAAACCTTTACTATAGTACTATTGGCCAAAACAGAAAAAAGGCCAAAAAACAACTTTACTAAAGTACCAGACAGGGCACAAGTTTAGAGAACCCCTTAATTGTAACAGATTAACACATTAACATACTTGGGCCTAATAAAATTTCATATACGTGGGCTTAGTTGCTGGATGAAAATTGTTGAGATCCATAATCAATCAAAAACTACAGTCTACAATACAGGCGAAGGAAGGCGGGTTGAGAGTGAGACTTACCTTGACTCTTTCCATACCAAAGGCCTGGTTTGCAATCCTCCTATGGGAGGCCCATTCTTCACCTGTCAATCCCACGAGTCCCTGTCCGAAGAGCATCCTGGACTGGGGGTTAAACCCCAACTTCTCAAATGACCCGCCCGTGTTCATAGTAATCTCCTTGATCATATCTGGGTCGGATATTCCTAGCCTCGGTACCATCCCAAACCAATACAAAAAGGGTTTTCCATAGATGATGGACCATCTGTGGTAGAATGGAGTCACACGGTGAAGGACGTCGTGGTGGTGAAGTGGAGCTGGCTTTGACTGAGCTTCTACAAACAGACGGCGGATCTCGGCTGAGTTTCCAAAGATTGGGCGGTACCCAGGCCCTGTTATCCCTTGCTTTTTAAAGTGGTTTTGGATTCTCCAGGGGATCCATATGACTGAGTATACAAATTTCAAGAGACAGAAGCAAGGAAATATTATGAAAAGAAGAATTAGATGATTCATTCGTGAAATCTCAGTAGCTAAGTGAGGGGAGAGCTTAGGGAGGTTAATGGTGGATTGGTAACATAAAGGGATCAGAGTTTTACAAGGAGCATTATAACATTTGCCTAGTGTATTTTAGCTTTTAAAGTATATACTTCGGTGACTGCTTTTCAACAACTGTTGGCTTTACATAGTCAAGTTGCCGTGTAGAAAATAGCCTCTAAAGTAGAAGAGCTCTCTTATCTTCTAGCACCTTTTTTTGTTTTTAACTAGTTTTAAATTCGTGCGTTGCACGGACAGACAATGTTTAATAAATAAAATTTTTATTTTAAAAATTTTGACTGATTTCATAAAAATGATAAATTATGAAATTTAAATAAAATCTTAAAAGAAAAAATAGTATGATCTAATGAAATACTTAAAAAATAATAAAAGATTTTTGTTGTCTTCTTAATAATCCATAGAATATTCTAGTGACCACTTGATGCAAATTTATCATCACTTATTAGATAAATTATAAGAGATGAACACATAATTAATCACTTAAAATAACACACTCTATATAGAAATTATGAGTTGAAACAATTTAGTAAACCTTAGGTATATATATATATATATATATATATATATATCAAATACTTTAAACAATCATTATAGTTTGTTAAGATAATAATAAAAATATGAAATCAATAATATAAATAATTGACTTAATATTGTTACTAATATCATTGTAATTTGTTCAAAATTTCATGATAAACAACGTTTTTTGTGTACTTGCCTTCATATTTATTTTTGAACTGTTTAACCAATATCTTTAAACTTTGTTGAAAAGTCACCCTCGAAATAACCACGTATAATTACCTATGACCAAACACCGACATGCTTAAAAACTTTTCTTTAAATAGCAATTGTGTTAAATTTACTCTTTCAAACCACTTACATTTCTTTGTTTACAAAAAATATTAGATTATTAAGTAATGAATTTCCTCGAAGAAGCTTCACTTTTTTAGCTTTTAGTTATTTCTATTACTCTTATTTTTCCTACACAACCTTAAGGCATGATCTCTTTTATTGATAATGAAATGACTCAACAATACATTTGACTTTGATAACTAATATAATTCAAAAAAAATATGGAATAACATTAGAAGTTCTAACTTAATAAAGTAAATACAACAATTATATGATCAGAAGTAAATAAGGTACAAAATAAAACCTTATCAACTTTTAAATTAAAAAACCTACAAATGAAATAAAACAATTGATTTCTAAGAAAAATATTGGAAGCCTTTAAAAAATATGTAAAATAAATTGAAGATTTCTAAAAGTTCATATTCATAGTTAAAGAAATTTGCAGGAAATTAATATAAGAAATGATAATTTAACAGTTGAGTAAGGCCAATGTGGTAAATATTTAAATAAGTAAATATTCAAATTAGATTAATATTGAATGATGTAGTAATGCATGACCTATCAAACTTTATATCATCAATTTACCTTCTAACGTGACAGAATTGACCCGCACCACAATATATGTCTAAACTTTAAAACTTACACTTTATGCTAGTTGCTTTTAAAATTTGTGACTAAAGATGTGATACATAGGCATGTTAGTGGGTAGGATTAATAAAATTAACTTTTTATATTTTATTAAATTTTGTTTAGAATTTTTATTGTATTAACCATTTAGAAAAAAGACTAATTTTTTCCTTAATTGATCAGTCATCTCATTACATCAAATATACATTTATTTCTTTGGAAGAGTATCATTCCACTACTTGAAAATCAATTGAAATATACATTACTCAATATTATCAGGTAGTACCGGTTTTTCACATCATCTGTAGGCCCAACTAATAAAATTATATATACTCAGAAATTATGATACAATTATTAATATCTTGCCACAATTATATTCTAAATTTTAGGACTTTCCCTTTTAATTCTTTCTCTTTATAACATGGGACTAAATTTATGGTCAATTTGTACTTTTTTTTAGGTCAAATTTGTGACTTAATTTTAGGAAATATTTTAAGCTGGCACATTGGTAAGCCTATGGATAAGCAGGTCATATTTAAAAATTTCTCCAATTCAAAGGTAATCAATACATATTGAAGTCAATCAATGATTAAAATTGATTTAAACCGTTTAATCATTTTATCATCCATATTTAATCTCAATCAAATTTTGATAAAAAAAATCATAATTTTCTCAAATTTATTACTATAATTATTTTCTCTAATTGATTATTGCCATAATCTCAATTAATAGCTAGTCAATACACACACACACTGACAAACGCACACATACATGTGTGTGTGTCTATGAATACTTTTGCAATTAAATCATATAGGTCATTTTACCCAACTAATAATGAAGATATGACTTTTCAAATAATCAATGAAATGTACACCAAATATTTACATCTCTTTTGTCTTTTTTTAAAAGTTGAAATTGAAATTTTCGTGTCCATTTACATCACTAAGTGTTTAATTGTGTTTTACCATTTTTAAAAGTTTAGGGACATGCGACAATATTTTATTGGATACTTGCATAAATTGCACTTAAGTTGTGCCTATGTTTGATGTTATATATATGTACCTAAGAAATAGGTATAAAAATATTGTAAGTAACACTCATGTTTGCAATCAAGGATATATAAACCACTTAATTCAATTTCATTATAGTTATATGCATTTTATCTTTAGGATATGTATTCTAAAAAAGTAAAAAATTTGACAAAATCATTTAAAAGTAAAGTAAGGGTAAGAGAAATTAAAAAGCAACCTAGAAACAGATAAAAAAGAAATCTGATTGTGCATCAGTTCAAACTCATAGCTCTATCGAATTCTAACATAAAACATGATCTTTTAACATCTTTTAATTTGATTACTCGTAATAGATTATAAAAAAAAACTAAAATTTACCTATAAAATTAAATATAAATTTTCAGAAAAATCATTTATTAAACAAAAGAGAGTATAATTACCTTCTATATTGGTCTTGAATTTTTTTTCGAAGTCTCAATTTTTTCTATTCTCAAGTCTTCAAATTACTAACTTTTTTTATTGAGGATTAAGAGGTAAAACCATTATATTTTGACTAAAGATTAAGTGGTAAAACCTATAATTAAGCCAATTAAGTAATTAGTGTATAATTAATTCAATTTGATTTAATTCTTTAACATTCTAGTCAACAATGATCTCCTTAATTTTCTCTATTTATTTTTATTTTTATTATTAAAGCTTTACACATTCATTTCATACTTGATTGTTATTATCTCCTCTTTTTTTTTGTTTTAAATATTACATTGAAAGCTTAAATGATTTATTTCCTTTTTTGGTTTTAAGAGTTTTATTAATTTGTACCGTTAATCTTAAATATTTTATTTCCTTGATTTTTTGCTCGATTCTTTCATACAAAAGATAAATTATTTGCAAGTTTCTAGGAAGTGGAACAATTTAATATCATGATAGAGTATAAGATATTAGAAAACAAAATATTTTAAAAAATAAAAAAGAATGGGAGATGACATTTACATGGTAAATTTTAAAGTAATTAAACAAAAATTTCAAATGTATCACCATATACAAAAAAAAATTTTAAAATTTAAATTAAAATATCCAATATCACTTTTTTAACAAGTTCTTTTCATTGGCGATTTTTCAAAAGTTTGAACCATTAATTCTACCTTGGATAAATCTTAAAAAACCTAAAATAGATCCAAACATGTAATTTAAGTTTTAGGATTTTCGATAAGTCTTGGCAAACCTATCAGAAATAGTCATTTACGTTATTTATTAAATCAAATCAAATTAATTGATTGATTGATTAATTCCTTAAATGAAATTAAGCTTGATTGATTGTTTAATACATTGAAACAATTTATGAAATCAAATCAAATTAATGGGTTGATTGATTGATTCCTTAAATCAAATTAAACCTTGATTGATTGTTTTCTACATTGAAATAATTTGGCAAATCAATTTACATCTTTAATGTGGCAACTTTTAAAAGAGGAATGAACAAATTAAAGTAAGTTGAAAAATAAAATTATCAAGGAAAAAACACAAGTGCAATTTAAAATGACCAAATTAAAGTAAGGCAAACTCGTTCATTCAATACGCCAAAAAATATCATTAAACAAAAAGAAAAAAATTGATAATTTAATTTAAAGAATAAATCACATCTAACAATCTTTTTTTATTCTCATCTTCGTCATTCATAGTCCACAAAATTAACTTCATGTCAAGAATAGCGCCTTCTACCTTAGTTTTATACAATTCATATTGTGTCTTCTTTAATTTTCGTTCACTTTGTTCCATAGCACGAACATGCGATTGTCTTTCGAAGGCATCCACGTAAAGTTGAAAGAGATTCAAATTGACGTCGTCTATTTCGAATGGAACATCTCCCAGATCTTGAATGGCTTGAGTGGAATAAGACAGTAGGTTCATCTCGAGATTTCTCGCCACTCTATTTAAAAATTCCTTGAAATCAATATATGCGATGAATGTAGGATTTTAATTCTTCTCAAAAACAACATTGTGCTTTGAACACAAAAAGAAAATTAAGTTAGAATTATTGAAGTACAATATATAAAAACAAAAAAGATGAAATCTATGACCAACAATATGATAAAAAAGCAAAAAAATGATAAAAATACGTGTAACTATTTTGATTGCAAAAATATGATATTAACCTCAAACTTGTAAAAATGGAGATTGAAAGAGACTTTTGAAACAAAATCTTGGGAGGAATAGCTTTTTTCTTTTTTTAAGTGAAATATGAGTTGTAGGATTAGGGTTGTAAAGTGTTATTTATAGTGGTAGTAAATCATATATAAGGTAGAAAATAAAGCGTAATTAATGATTTGATAGTAATTAATATCAATTTTATCCAAATTTAAGATTTGATAGTAATTAGAATAAATTTTTCCTAAATTTATGGTTAATTAATTTTTTATCATTTAAAATTTGAAATTTCATTTTTGAATTTTGGGAAGTAGAAAGGACACATGACATTCATAGACCTAAGACACTTGTCAGGATTATAGACTACATATATTTAATTTCTTTCCTTTTCTTGAAAGGGGATTGTTTTTATATTTACTAGGAATATTGTCCGCGCTTTCACTGCGGGGTTTCGTCAAATAAAGCACATCGCGGTTTTGTAAAATTATTTGATTTGAATAAATCGTAGAATAGTATGAAAGAGCATCAAATTGAAATTACAGAAAGTAACAATATAGCATACTAAATACTAATTTTCGTCAAATACTATAATTGAAAAGACAATAGTACCAAATTTCAGCATGATACCATAAATAGCATTACTTAGAATCTCACGTATTATATTGGTACCATTCCAAACATGATACTTAAAATTGACTTGTCTCTAAATAATATTTCAACCAAAGTCTTTTCAAACATAATAAAAGTTCATTGTCTAAATGTTCTTCAAATAACCCTGAAAAATTATCTTCTTTCAACTACAACTTTGGTCTTCAAACTTTCACTCAACCATTAGTCTTTGTATATTCTCCTTGCATTATACAAATATAAAAACTCTTCGCAAAAAAAAAAAGATAACAAAAATATCTTATTAAAATAATTTACGGCAAGAATATCAAATTAATAGAATTTCAAGAAATGACCATCAAAACTCAAAAGTATACGCAAAACAAAAGGCACTAAGATTAAATCTATTTCATTTGCATCTGTAACACCCTCAAACCTACACTCAAATAAAGGCAATGAGTCACTTAGGGGATTGCTGATTCGTCGATAAAAGCAGTTTTCATAGAAGTAAAAATGTTAATCCAAAAAAAGGAAATTGTACATGAACATCACATCGACGGAAGGAATATTTATCAGAACTTAAAATGCCTACCATTTATTGAACAAAGCAAAGCTGAATATTTGGTTCTAATCCACACATATTTTAGATAAATATTCCCTATAAATTTTCTCTTCAAAGTGATTGCTTGGAAATATTTCCCTATGTAAGCAATATAAAACAACTATCAATGCAGGTATATGTCCTATCCTAATTACTTCACTCTGTCCAGTAGAACATTAGAGCATTGATTTAATTCATTCCAAGCTATAAATTACCAACAATTACAATCAATGACTATTCAATCATAAGGAAAAATAGGGAAAAAAAAAGAAAGTATATGATTTAAATTAACTAAATCAGTGAGACGACCAATAATTTAGAACCCGTATCCAACTCCTTGTTTCTTTTGGCTTTCTGTACGATATTTCCTTGTACATGTTCTATTACACTAACCTTGTCCAGTTTCCTGTACATGTTGATGGATTTCACCACTGCAATATACACAATTACAATTCATCACTTTATATAAAGAGAAGGAAGAAGCAAAGAATAAGAGATGCAAATTATGGAAAAAAAATACCACACAATTAAGAAAGGCCATTTCCTATCAATGCATGTATATGACCTATTCTAATCACTTCGCTCTATCCAGTAGAACATTAGAGCATTCATTGAATTCATTCCAGGCTATAAATTGCAAACAATTACAATCAATGGCTATTCAATCATAAGGAATAATAGGAAAAAACAAAGAAAGTACAGGATTTAAATTAACTAAATCAATGAGATGGCCAAGAATTTAGTACCTATATATCCAGCACCTTGTTCTTTTGGCTTTCTGTACGATGTTTGCTTGTACATGTTCTATTATGCTGACCTTGTGTTGTTTCTTATACTTGTTGATGGATTTCACCACTGCAATATATGTAATTACAATTCATCACTTTATATAAAGAGAAGCAAGAAGCGAAGAATAAGAGATGCAAATTATGGAAAAAAAAATACCGCTCAATTAAGAAAGGCCATTTTCGTTTTTGAGTTCACAGCCATCATATATCATCCTAATTCCACCTAACCATTCGCTCCGCGGTCTGCAATTTCTTATTCTTCTTGGATTTAAGCCCAATATAGGTCACTCAATTAGACAATACTCCTAAATGCCAGAAACTCCCATTTTATTTAGGCTTCTGTAGTTTTGTGGGATCAAAGAACTTTGCAAAAGGAAGAAGTTAATAAGACAATGTCAAGATGTGGTGAGCAAAAGTTTACCATGTGTTTTGGCCTACTAAGCCTTTTAAAATATATCAAGCAATGGTTGTTCGAAAACAATGCAAGCTCGATCTTATCCAATACCAACCTATACTGCAAAATTAAACAAAAATTTATGTTTCATCTCAATATACAATCATCCTCCAGTAGCAGTTCAGATCAATTACTCTAAAATATAAATTGAAAAAAGAAGATAAGAAAAGCGTCGAACAAATGACCTCATAAAATACCAAGACATAAACAGGAAAGTGGTACAAAACTTTGTTTTGATGTCTATATATTCTATCACATTTTTATAAACTTTCTCCAAACTACAAACCTATACACATCAAAATAAGAGCAAAACAACATATGAAAGAAAAATAAGGAATTCAAAGTTATACTTGCTACAAACAGTGCGAAAATTATCATAAAGGATATGGATAAAAATAATGTCTTCTACAAAGTTTTGTATAATTATTTTGCAAGTTAATCCATTGACATCGGAATTCCATGCATATAAGGACGACATCACTGCAAGCCTGCAAACAAACTTTCCTTTCATTGACATTTATGAATATGCATTCAAAGGGAATAGGAAAAGCAATTGGCATGACTGTTGTTAATCATTTTATCTATAAGAGAATACATATGTTGAATATACAGTGTTCTTCCACCATTGGGCTAGGTACTACTTCCACAAACTCTTCATAAATAGATCCCAAACCATAGGATTCATATGAATTATTCAAACAAACCCCATGACAATAAAATTAATAGGAAGACAGAGGAAACATACCTTATAAAATTGTGTCATCTCCGCCACTTGGTTCCTCAATTTATATTCAAGCATTAACATTTAATGTTTTCGGACAATCAAACTCATCAAAGATTCCTTATTTCAAAAGCGAAAAGCAAAAGACTATTATCATAATCCATAGACTATTTAATCATTGTTAATGGCGAGAATGCATCGATTAGCCTCCCTCTTCTAGATTCATGTCATTTTTTTCTTAAAAAAAAGGCTTTGGAACCTACCAAAGAAAGAGAGAACGAAGTAAAAAAAAAAAAAACAAGGGAAAAGAATAAGAAGTCACTACAAAGAGTATTAAAACAAAAAACGGAATAAATTACATACCTGGAAGAAGTCAACACCGCTGCTGCAATTATCGATTTCCAATTGACACCTAGCAGTAAGGTTTCTTCTTTAACCAATAAGAACTGATAAAGAAAAGGAATAGAAGAGAAGGATGACAAAGAAGGGGAAAATAAGAGAACGAGCAGAAGAGAAAGTTGGCTGAGGTTTGTTGTTGGTCCTGGTGTTGTTGAGAATAAGGGGCTCAGCCCCAAAGAATGGAAGGGAGAAATTGAGTCCCTGTTGGAAAATTAAACCAAGAAGAGAAGAGGAGAGAAAGAGACTGGCGTAAAAACTAAAAACCCTATATTAAAATTTTTTAACTAAACAACTAAAACTTAATAGTATTAAATAAATAAATAAATATATATAATAAAAAATAGGAAATGATGTAGATAAGTTGAAAGAACTCTATTGAGGATTTTTTTTTAGAGACCATTGAGGATTCTTTTAAATATAAAAAAATATTAATATGTAGGTATGTATAAAAGATAATAAGATGCATTGAATGTTTCAAATTTAATATTTCAGTTAAAAGACAATTAATAATTTTATAAAGAATAAACAATTTCATATTTAATAAATAAAAAATTAAAAAAAGAGAAAAGTGATGAGGTGGATGCTCTAATTGAGCTTTTTGGGGACAATTTTAATAGATTGTATAGATATATATAAGATTCTGTAGAGTTGACTTTTGAGATTATTAAATCGTTAAGCTGTTGGCTTTTATTGTCTTATTGATGACCCTGCTAGAAGAAGTAAAAGATCCTCCCTTGTTTCTCCATCTCTCTTAGGAGTATTAGTCTTGACTCTTGTAGGTGTTACAGTTATGAATTGAAACTTAAAATTAAAAAGTGTGAAAATTGTAACATTCATTTTTTCTTGTCAATCTTGAATACCATGCTAAAAGTGTAATCAGTGCCCAAGTCAAAGCATGTGCAATTGTTTCCTTTCCTCCTGCATGTATCTGAAGGTTCTTCCTCATTTAGTCTATGTCTTCTTGACCATCCTAATTAATTATTATAAGAATGCGTTAAAAGACCAAAAAGATTTGCTCAGTTTCTCCATGGCTTTCTTGTTCCAAGTTTTTAACTAGCCTTGATCAGCATCATATAGACTCACAAATCTTTCTCGCTTCTCCACCTTTCCTCTGTTTTTCTTGGTGGGCAAAAAGTAAAACCCGTGTGCTTTGCTGACGGGAAAATGGAATTCTTTGCGCACTTCCATTACAATTTCATTTTCTCCGCCTTTTAATGTCCTCTCATCACTTCTTTTAACAGTTTCCCAGTGCCAGCTTTAGAATTGTTTCCAATGACCTTAGCCCACTCAATTTTGAGGGTCCGGTTTGAGATTATCCCGTGTTGAGCCCATTTCCTTCCTGTCACCACAAACCGGTCCTTCTGAGAAGGGCAGCTTAGTTGATGGGTTCAAACGCCAGTGACCCACCATCCATATGCAGAATAAAGTCCTTAATCATGTCCGGGTCAGATCGATTAAAGCAAGCCTGGGCTTTAACCCAACCAAGAAAGGAGCATTTTTTCCCATAATTAAGTGCATGCGTGACCACTTGCTGACTTGCTGTAACTGAAGCATGGACGCGGTCAAAGGATATCGTGCTGACATATTGGCCTTGACTGAGCTTCAAAATACAGATGGCTTAATTGCCAAGTTTCCAAAGATTGGACGGTAGCTAGGGCCCTTTAGGCTTCATCCCTTGCTTTATAAAGTCGGTTTGGATTTCTCCTTGACTTCGGATGGAATAGCCAAATCAGAAAAAAAACAAAAGGGCAAAAAAAGTAGGATGAATGGAGCAACAAGCAGAGAAAAGCATATCTTTAAGTTTGATAGCTACTACTATTCTAATTAGCTAATGGTTTTCAGTGTTTTTTTAATTTATTTATTTATTAAGGATTTTATTTTTCAATAAAATAATTGAAAAAAATGAAGGATTGCAACTAGTAGTAGTAACAAATTTGGAGGAATGTAGTATAAATTAAATCATAAAGATTCAATGTCTAAGAAGGTACATAGGTGTAGGAAATTAATTACTTAGCAGTATATATATGTATGAAATTTGTATGTAAGAAAATCGTGTCTGAAAATTCAAGTGACTAATAACTGACGGTATCATTTGTCCAAAACGTCCAACTTTTTTTATTAGCTTTGAACTGCGCTGATGACTTGTTGACAAGCTTAATTATTAGAGCTTTGTTTTCTTTTTCTTTCTTTTTTTTTTGTAAAAAAAAGTTTAGGAACATGATAAATCATGTCACCTTTAAGGTCAGGGTAAATTGTAAATCTTTTTGAGGATTTACAAGATCCAATTTTGTGAAGTTATTCGAATTTACAAATTACTTATGAAAAAGGGTCGGTGAAATCTCGAATATGGGTTTCTTACATTATTGATTCAAACTTTTATCACTTTAGTCAATCTCGATTGACAATTAGAGCTTTGTTTTCGAGACTTGGTAAATTGCTACTACTAGTATTAACTTGTTGGTAATTACGTACATTCACGTTGCATGAAAAACATTTTATGAACGGAGGAAGCTGGGAGACGCAAAAGGGACCCCTTCATATATTCTGGCTGACGAAATAGGTCACGGTTTGATAAAGCTTTTTATGCATGCTCATCCGCGTGATAATTGAGACATATTTCAACTACCAATAATTACCATGATGTTAATTATTGGAGGACAATTTTCCAACGTACTGATCGAGAGCCACAAGCTAACTCTATGGGTCAACATTTAAGACTCAAAAGTGAGAAAATAATAGCTGATCAGGAAATTATTCTATGTTCAAAATGTGTTTCATGTGCGAATCTAAGCTCCTATTATTACCATATCACGAGTGGAATGCAACTACGCAAGCTGCTAGTCCATAAAATTTGAAACACAAACAGCTAACATAGCAACTAGTCAAGTTAATAACAAATTTAGTTTCTTCCTTTTGTTCTGAAATTGGCTGGATTTTTACTCTTAGAAATCTACAAAAATGGTGGACCTGGTGCTGGTTCCTCGTTGAAAGGCAAAATGGGTTTGCCATTTGCCACTAGATTTCCTCTATATTTATCTCTTGGGCTGCCATGCCGGAAGAAATGTGTTTCGAATTTATCTCATGATGATAGAGCCTGATATTGTAGATATATACAAAGTATATATTTAATGGGAAGTACATGACAACGAAACTCTACATCAATCCCACGTAAGAACGGCGAGTCAGCGACCACAAGGCATGGCATGGCATGGCAAAAAGCAAAGACACATGACATGTCCGAAACGTGTTCTTCAGGCAGAAGCTTTTAAGGCCTTTCAACCCCATGAAAAGGCTTCAGAAAACACCCCATTGTCCTCCCCTCTTTTTCGGCTCTCTCTTGCATGTATATTTCGTTGTTTTCAGAATGCGTAATGGTTTCGAGTTGTGCCCAGGCAAGAAAAGCCCCACCACCATCCATAAAAACTGTAAGGGCCCATCGGCTCCAGGATACACATGCACCTGTAACTTGCCAACTCACCTCATTAAATGGGCTTCGACAGTTCTTAAATCTAAACTCTCCCAAGGGCTCCGTATTCTGTCTACAAATTGACTAGCCTACCCCCTCTTTATTTGACCAGCGGTTTCACTTTGTCAAGCTCATCATGATGCCATATGCACCGTCATCTTCCCGTCAACAAATCATTTTCAAACTCCAAACTTGGACTACTCAAAAACCTTGGATTAATAACACTTGAATCGTGTTTAATTAAGTGGCTTATGTTTACTCAATTTTTTGTAAATTGTAGAGAGTCGGGTTGGAACTGGGAAGTGAAGTGAAACAAACAATATAATAATAATATTAAGTAAAAAGGCAAAAAAAAGAAGTGTACAGTAATATAATAAGCATCATATTTTGTGCTACATTTGCTAGCTGCAAACTACAGAAGTTCACTGTACAGCCTTTTCCCTCAGTGATATCCCCGAGAGTTTTTTAAATTGAACTTTACCTCAAAAGGAAACTAACTTTAAAAGGCCAGTACTAAACAAAAGGAAGCCAAAATTAATGTCTAACTCTAACATCCTCCTCTCAGTTCTAAGCACTTTTGGTGTCGAAGATGGGAAAAAGAGCAAAAAAAAAGGAGAAGAATGAAAAACAAAATGGTGTGACTTTTCTTTTGTTCAATTCCTTCCAGGGAATTGAAACTGAACCTCTAAAGCATAGCTGGGCCATTGGGCTTTCTCTCAGCTGCACCTTCCCATGTTTCTCTAGGCGAATTTCCTCCCGCTGGATATGATGCAGTAGCCGCTGCAACATTGAAGCCACCGCCGAAGGAAGTCAGCAAAGCAGATAACCCGTTTGAGGAAGCTCCGCCATCAGCCATGCCAAGGCCAAGAAGATCGAGCGTAGTAGGCTTGTTCACGAACAGCGAAGAGGAGCCTATCATGGGATGAGCAGTCAAGCCAGAACTACTTCCATTTGAGGGAAGGCCAAGGCCGAGACCAGCTGTCACCGAGCAGCCCTCAGCCTTGACATTCGGGTCCTGACCTGCGGCAGAAGTTGATGATACTGCCAAGCCTAGACCACGAAGCAGTGAAGGGTTTGATGCCGCCGCACCCATTTGGGCAGCCTTTTGTAGCAATGCCGTGGCAGACATGGCCGGTTGCGCAGGCGGAGCATAATGGCAATGGTCATGTTCTGGTCCAGTGAAAATCGAGGAGCAATTATTGGGGAGGAAGAGAGGAGAGGAGAGGGAAAGGGATGTGCGCTCTAAGGGTGCTGGGGCTGGTTGAAGGATCGAAGATGGTGCAGCCGGTATTTTGGATGGCTGAGTGTGTGGTGCAAATATGCTAGCAAAAACATTGCTGTTTGAAGTAGAGGTAGCACTAGCTGCTGCTGTAGTCGGTGGTGAAAGTCCCATTGTATTTTCTGGTATTTCTGTAAAGCATGTAGACAGTGAAAATAAGAATGAAACGCCATTGAAGAAACTTGCAAAAAGAAGAGATATAGAGGGAAAAAAAATACAATAATGATGAAGATTTAGCAGCAAAAAGGGGGGGAAAAAAAAAACAAAGAAAGCTGAGAGATTAAAAGGGAGAGGGCTTCTTTTATGGCCTTTTGGAAGTCATAGACTAACTTGAAAGCTTTGGAAGTTAAAGCAAAGGCAATAATAATGGCTTCCTTTCTTTCTCTCTCAGTATCATTCAACCTTTATGCTTTTCGATCATTGAGATTACTAATTCGACACTGTTAACATCTCGCTCGCGAACCCAAAAAACTTAAAAACTCCTGAATCTGAACTTATTTCTCTCTCTTCCTTCTCACCTACCACATTTGTTAGGTTCTCTAAGCCTAAATATCCAAACGAGAACGACATCAAGAAGGGACAAAACAGAGAGCCATAAAAAACCAGAACTTCATTTGAATGGACTCTCATCCTTCTATACCCACAATAGAAAAACGAATAACAATTTAATTAAAGAAAAAACAAATACCCCACGATCATCTCAACTTTGACTTATCTAAATAAACAAAACAAAATATAGTAGCAAGAAGCCCTCTAAATATAAAAAGTAGTAAACATATAAATAGACACACCAAAGAAAAAGAAAAAAAAAACTATATATAAACCTGAACTCTGAATTGACAAACCCGGAGACACCACACTTGTAGTAGACGGTGTTAAAGGCTGCGGTGGCGGTGATGTTGCTGCTGCTGCTGCTCCACCTCCTCCAACCACACTTTTTCCATTCCCATTCACGTTACCATTAGCTTCAGTACTATTAGCAATCGCTAGCGTTTGCGCTCTCGCACTTTCCTCAGCTAACGCATCGCAGAAGGCTCTATGAGTTATAAAACTATCCCTCCTGCAGAAGAAAACACATCATCCACAGTCAAAACCAGGACTCCAAAAGACAGGAGCTCAATTGTGAAACGGGAAGGGATAAGTTTATACTTTTCTTACCTTGAAAAGATGGTGCCACAATCGCATTTATATTCTCGGGTGCCGCAAGTCTTCATGTGGGCCTTCCAATCCGACTGAACAGCGTATTTCTTAGAGCACCGCTCGCATTTCCATTTCTTTTCGCCGTGTTTTCTGCAGAAGTGCTTCTTGATACCAGTGAGATCACCAAGGGCTCGAGCTGGGTTGTGGTGGACGCAACTTGGCTCGGGGCAAACGTAGACTCGCTTCCGAATTTCTTTGCTGGTTCTCTGCCGTAGCTTCCATGGTAAGTTATGGCCCCGTCGGTGGAGTTGAAGGTTTTGATCGCGTTGAAACCCTTTGTTACAGATCTCACAGACGAACCTGTTGGTAGCTAGTAGGGTTTTGGGAGATAAAGCTATTACCTCAGCATCTGGATCTGAATAAATAAAAAAGAAACAAGAAAATATTAGTCTTTTTTCAACATTGCAAGGCAAAAAGCAACAAAATACTAATTTAGATTATCAAGATGGAAAAAAAGGTTGGGCTTTTGACTGTTACTGATAATTCACCTGGCATTCCAGGAAGATTTCTTTTCTTCTTCGGTGGTCCTCCTTCAGCTGGTTGAGTTCCTTGAATCTGATTACCTGAAGGAGATGCACTTGCTTCTCCAGAAGCTGTAGAAACTGTCATTGGCGACGAATTTTCAAGCTCCACCATGCTTTAATCGTTTACTCTTAAAACTCCAATCAAAGACGACCAAAAAAGTTCTGGTTTTTGTTGCCAGCTTTTTATTGCTTCTCGTGCTGAGTCTCAAAGAAACAAAAAACCAATTTTAGTTAAGAAGAAAGCATCGAACTCGGATACAACAATTCACCGCAAATGATGGTTTGAATTTCAAAGACTATGATTGTTTTCTCAGAGGGAAAAATGATAACTCCAAAAACTAAGAAAAAGACAAACTTTTTTGGCTAAGTGTGGGTTTCATTTGAGTGAAAACAAAATGAAACTAAAAAAAACTAAAGCCCCCAATTCAACTAAGTCGTCGAGTCATGACCGGAAGAGCACGGAAGGTCCCATAAGGCGGCTTCATGTCCATAATACAGAAAGAGAAAGAAAGAGAAAATAGTGAACTCAGACACATTCAAGAGAGAGCAGCAAAAAAAAAATTTGTAGAAAGAGAGAGAGATTTGAATGAAGTGAAAAAACAAAAATAAAACTAATAAACAAATTATAGTTAAAGCGGCGCCAGCTCTAACTATGGTTAATGTTTTCGAAACTGTTGAAGTTTTAACCATGGTTTATGGACATATATGCATCAGCTGCTCTTCTGGCTGCGTTTCCAAATCTGACCGTCCACGTGTCGGAAAATCCGGCTTGCTGACATTTGTCGGGAGAAGTCGTGACTAGGCGGTGTTTGTCGTTTAGTGGAAAAAAAAAGACCAACTATTCGAATTTTTTCTTTTATTTTCGAACTCAATTCTTCCATATAATTTTGCGTACCTTTCTGAGACTCCCCCAAAGTCAATTATACCCCTCCAAAAACCAAAATGTCACGGCTCTCGAAGGATGATATTTTGGACTTCTCAGGTTTCAACCCAGAGACCAAGCTCAAGCTCAACGTGTGGGTTGCTCAACTGACTGACCAAGGAGTAGTAATGGTAATAATATCTCTTCTTTTCTCGGATTTGGAGGGAAAAAAACCTGAATATTTGTCTTTGTTGAAGCTTAAACATCATGTGTTTGTTTTGAGCTAAGTAAAACTAATATTTTAAGAGCAACAACAGTGCCATTGAACAGATAAGGACGAGCAAGACAATGAGACAAACCTGAAAGATTTTTGTCCGGAACCGGAGTGGCTTTCTCGTGATTATGCTCAAAGCTGTGTCCAATCTTTCAAAACAGCTGTTATTTTTCTTATAATATAAGGAGGATGTTCGATGTTCGAACTTCGATATGGCCCCTTTGTCAAACTAACAATTAGAGCTTTCATTTTCTGGAATTTTTTGGTAAATATAATTTTCTTTGGGTGCAAGCAATTAGAATCGGTGAAAATACACAAATGGCCAATGGGTAATCTGAGTGGCAGTTTGTGTAAATAAGATGAGACTCTGTGAGCATAATGGAGAAAAGGAGCTTTTGATTGTCTCTACTGTTTTGTGTAACTTGTAAAGCCCCCGTACGTTACAGGATTTCGGAGATGACAAATGTCCTGGAACTGGAAGCTCTCATGTGCTTACAGGCGAGGTCCTTGAATTTTGACTCTTCTTTTTCATCAATTAATTATCATGCTTCATCCTGTATCAGTTTCAGCATCAAGGCAACAACTTTGACCCTTTTTTTTTTGTTTATTTAATTTCAAGATTAATTTCATTAATTAGTTGTAATTATTAGAATATAAATGAAAGCTACGTAAAATTTTTCTCTTACTCCGAAAGAATACTAAATCTTGATGTGTTAATCAGTTTATGTATGGTGGCCAAATGTGGAAACTTTGTTTAACTTGGATACGAAGGCAAAGGGCAATTTGTCTTTAGTGGAAAAAGGCCACCGGCTTTTACAAAAGTTAGAGATTCAATTTCAGCATGAGTGGGAAATGGCAAAAGGCAAGGAATGGTACATGTTTTTTGAGGCTATTTGTTTTTGGTTTTGAGCTGAGTTGTTGAGCCGCACTGGCCTCCACCACCATACAGACACCGAGATGTGATGAAGATCGTATCCATCTGGTTGGGCCCATATCAAGACCTCAAGATGCAAATTTGGACGGCCTGGATTGACTTTGATTAAGAATCAAAAGACAAAGTTGCATGTTTAATTTCTCGAAAGGGTTTTAGGATTTAACCCTTTGTCCTTTTAAACAAGTAGGGCCATGTATTAATAGTCATAATCCACAAATTATTGAACTGATGATAATGATTTCGTAGGGCTTTGAAGGTGCATGAAAAAGCAAAACCAAAAGCTATGTATGAACGCATAGAATCTCTTTGTAAAGGGATTCGCCAAATATTTTCTTTGAAAACATTACATTTTTCATTTTTAAAAGTCAAAATTTGTACGTAATCTTAATTTCTTTTCTTTTTGGAAGGTTACGATGTCGTTTTGGTTATATCATATATCAATAAGGAGTGTTTGGTCGAGGGTTATGTAGGATAACCCTAATTATGTGGATTTTATTATTTTATATACTCTTATTTGATTCAAGATAATGAGATAATTAATATTATATTATATTACTATTACATCAGCATATAACCTCAAAATCAAATTATGTAATAACCTTCGAATCTTAGATATTTATGAGATAATCAAATTATGTTAATTTTTTTTTTAATTTACCCTCAATATTTTAACCTTTGGGCCATAATTGCCTCATATAATTAGTAAATTATAACATTTTTCTTAAGCATTATTTTTTTGTAAGAAACATAATTAAACTTAACTTATATAATTATTAAACTATTTAAGTATATTTTGGCAAAAAAACTATTTAAATATTTAGTTCAATTAAACTAGAAGCATAATTACCTTTTTGTCATAAATATAATTAAATTTAACTTATATAATCATTAAAATATCAATTATATAATATTTTGTGCATATGACTTTTCCAATTATTTTTTTCACAAGACTCAAGTATATAATATCTATTTTTCCATATGTAAACTATACATGATTTAATTTAATGAAACAAATCAATATTATTTTATTAAGTTCAATGAAGATAAACTTATTTTCTTAGTCATATATAATTATTGAAATAAAAATACTTGAAAAATGTAAGGTATATAGTACAACAAATAAATAAACTTAAGTCTTGAAACGAGGGTATAATAATAAAAGATCAGTTTTGACATAAAATATAATCCCTCAGTCAAATATATTAATCTAACATTACCAAATATTGAAACAAACACGATTTGATAATCTTTTAAGTTATTTACACTACGTTATCTTAATGGAGGTAATCATATAACTTAATGTTATCTTAGATTATTCGAATCAAACACTCTTTAAAAGAAAAAAGAAATGTGAAGAATCAGGATGGCTTGTTGAATAGAGATTGTATCTCTAGGTTCTAATATAAGCATATTATTTGGCTTAATACACAAAATAACCATCAAATTTGTACGAAATTATCGTTTTGGCCATTCAACTTTTATTTTGAAAATTTTGGCCCTTGAACTTTTATATTATGAATAATGTAATCATCAGTGCTGACGTGGCATATTCAAATATTGATACGTGAAATTTTCTTATTACGCAACGTTAGTACCAATTGTTACATTATTTACAAAATAAAAGTTCGATGTCAAAAAGATTAAAATAAAAGTTGAGTAACTAAAACGACAGTTTTAAATAAATTTGAGTGTTAATTTATGGATTAAGCCCATATTATTTGCTACTATTATGATATCATTACAATTACAATTAATTACCAATGTTTATCCCATCAAAATATTATTCAAAATCTACAAATAGATTAATGAATTTTTATTATACATATATATATATATTTATACACACACATCTCATTCTTATGAATTGATCTCTTTTTTTTTCAAGGGAGGAAGGGGAGACGGGACTAAAACTTGTTTCCTTATGGATTTTTCCCTCCCTTTCAACTGTCAGATCAAGAGGAAGAACTTTAATTTGATCTCTCTTTTATTTTTTTTGTCTTTTCTATCAACATAAATTCTAACATCTAATTAACCATTTCGATGAAATAGAGAATTCAATTTGATCTTTTTAGACATTCCCCTTTTCTAAAATGTTTTTAATGCATAGTCAAGAGTGAGCTTGAAAATGGGATTGATTATGTTTAAAGAAATTAATTAAACTACTACTAGTCGTACTTAATTGGGTTCCATGGGATAATGACAGGATAGAGGATAAAACATCATCTAGTAGTAGTCTTCAGTAATAATAATGGTAGTATTACGCAAACAAACAATGACTCAAACGCAAAGCTGAAATAAGTGAAGCATTTGTTCTTACGTACTTGGCAATAGGCAATTAGCATAAATGCCAGTTTGGATAGGCTAAAGGGAGATATCGTAAGAGTTGAGCCAATCAAGTGTTTCCAAGGTGGAGCCATGCTTAATGCTTTGCATTAATGGATAAGATGTGTTTTTCTTTTGCCATTTCTTTACCTTTAATTGATTTTTAGACCTTTTGTTTTGGTTTCTCGGTTTCTTATAAGAAAAATACTTTTTGACTTTTCAATACTTAATTCTCTTGACAATTTTCATGATGTAATTTTTTTTATTGTCAAATTTTTATAAATATTATAAAAATTTAATCTCTCATTTAATAAGGTTTAGTACTACATTAAAAAGTTCATATTTATAAGATAAATTTCCTATTCTTGATAATTATAATGGTAGGTTTTACAAAAAAAAAAAATAAAAACTACCACATCATGAAGATTATTAAAGAGATGAATTGAAACGGATTATGTAACAAAACTCTTCTTATAAAACTTCCTTATTTAAAATAATTGAACATTATATAGTAGGAAATTAAAATCATCAATCAATCATTCCGTTGTCATTCAAACATGTGGGCTCGATTAATAAATGTCTTAATTCTCCAACTGAAGAAAAAAGTTTAAATTTCGTCATAAGCATTTATGCCAACCTCATCTATTTTTGTTTTTTTTGTTTTTGAAGAAATGCCAACCTCATCTTAAGCCATATCTTAAATAAATGGTAACTTTTTTTTATTACATACTCATGATAGATTGTATAATATTATGTATGAGATAATCTTCTTCAATCCCATAAATCTCATTCCGTGCTCATCCGAAAACCTCGATATCTTTAAAAAAAATATTGACTATTAGTATTGGAACAGTAATAATCTTTCTGAAACAAGTTCATATATAAAAAAAATCTATAATCTAAAGTCTAAAAATAATTATAATAGAATGTCTTTTCTTATAGAGGTTGAGATAGGGTTTTTTTTTTTTTCTTTTTTTTTCAGTGATCATACTTTCTTTCTTTCTTCTTGTTGTTATCTTTTGAAAGAAAGAAAGAAAATAAATAAATTTTTATACCTTTTATGGAGAAGCATGAATAAGTTCCTAGGTGCGAGTTTTGCGCTCTACTTGTCCAACAAGGTGGCTGCGATTGATGTTTATGTATCAACACCATATAGATTGAATTGAAATCAATCCCAGTAGTCTGATTAATTAGTGTTGAAGTCCGGTTGCCTGTTCCAGTCTTGCTAATTAATAAATCAAGTTCATTCACATGAGAGCTGTCTATTTTTCTTTCCTGACATAAATATTCACCAATATTCCATAATTATATTAGATTTTAACTAATTTAGAGTCTAATAACGTTGGAACCTAAACAAGAAAAAAAAGAATTATCTGTTTGTAGCATGTTTTTTTCCTCCCGTCCTCCCTTTTCGTCTGCCCATGTAGGCTATTAGAATGAGTAAAATTTGAAAATGGAGGAGCCGGTAATGGTAAAAAGCAAACAAAGAAAAATGAAAAGTTGGGTTGCAACATGCAGGAATAGAGGGGAAAAAGAGAAATTGTACCATGAGGTGTGAAGTTAAACAAGATATGGAATCTAACTAAGTTAAATTACGAAGCAATCTACTTTTAACAGGTTTCAGGTCCAGGGAAAAAAACCTGAGATTTGTACTTTTATGATTATGATTGTGTTCATGATGTCCAACAACAAAAGATTATCTTTTCAAGTTTTTTTTTGGTGGAAATAATCTTTTCAAGTTACACACATAGATACAGCAAATTTAGAAACGTGAGGTGATGAGCAATTGTCAAAAAGGAGAAGGGAAAAAATGAAAGGAAAAAAATTAAGTAATTGAATGATAGGGATAGGCCCTGGAGTAATCATCACCAATTTGATAAACTTTTTGGTTCCTTTCTCTTTTATTTTTATTTATTTGTATATTAATTTTTCCTGATTCCAATAAGCAGTAAAAAGGTCCACCTTGAATCCAGACAGACAGGCACATTATCACCTCCCTCTGCACCTTACCTTTTCTTCTTTACAAAAAGGTTCGCCTACTAAGAGCACAAGAGCCAACTTTGCTATTGTGACATTTATTTACAGATCGTGGGGTCAGATTCAGACACTAGCTAGCTTTGGAGATCAGTGCATGAGTCGATCCCTCAATAGCTTTTGCCCCCCCCTTTTTTCTTTCTCTCGAGACTTTGGTCCTATTGCTTACTGGTAGCCACCACCACCCTAACAATCTAGAAACGTGTAGCACCAGGTTTTAGGACCCAAGAGTTTATTCATTCTCCCCATCGATCCATCCCCGGAATTCAGATCCACCGTCACTGTTCCCTCCATTGGCTGCCGCCGTGACCACTCTATGTATCGTAACTTGTCAGACCCTTTGCTGATTAGCACAGTTAAACCCATTCTTGAGTGAGACCCACAGTCATGGAAAAGACTTCATCTCTGTTTTGATTTGTATTTCTAAAACTTGAATCTGAAATGTATATTTGAAAAGTAAACTCCAAAGATTTTGTTGTTCTGAAATGGGAATGGACAGATGGTAAGAGTTTGATTTGTTTAAATTTAGTTGAGATGGTATATTGGTTTTCTCACCCAAAAAAAAATCCCTTGACTGATTTGCAAGACTTGTCAGTTGCTTTTACAAGGTGTATCAGTTACTTTTGTAACAAAAATTAAGAAGAAAAAAGCACGGATTTTGATTTAAAATCATAAATTGACTGTTTAATACATTAAATTTATTGAGTATTTTGCTTACAAAATGTAAAGAACAATATTGATAAAAGAGAACTTTATATTACAATGAAAAAAAAAAAGGCCGATGATAGTTTAATCAGCAAAATAATATTTTTTGCGTAAAATTCGAGTGAAAGGAAAATATAAAACAAGAACCAGGAAAAGGGACTTACAAAAGCTTAGAAGAAATGTTAGAAATTGAGAGCTATTTGGCTAGTCTTTACTGTAAACGAAAAAAACAAGTAAACTCGAGGAAAAGGAAAATGTAAAACAAGAACAAGGAAAAGCTTACACTAAGAAAAAGGACTTAGAAAAACTTAGAAGAAATGTTAGAAACTGATAGCCATCGGGCTAGTCTTCGAGTATTTAAGAGGTTTTTGTGGATAAATATTCATATGTTGTAGTTGTTCTAGGATGAGGCTTATAGCCATCACAGATCCTAATCAACTTCTCTGAATCAGCTGAATTTAATTTCAAATCACTGTTTTTAAGACTGAATCCCTTAGATTTGGACAATCTTTGAATCCATCTTCTTAATCTTTCAGAATTGATGCAGCCTAAATTTAATTCAGGTTGCTAACCTTAAACCATAAACAAAATAGTAACCCTAAAAGAGATCTATCGACTTACAATTACAAAAAATGTAAATTGTGGTGCAAACAAATGGATTCATCTTTAACTTTTATCAAACCAGTGATTCTGATAGTATTACTATTAGCTTTTATCAAATCGTCAGATAAGAAACTTTGGTTTTGTTGATTAGTTAAGTACCTAAGAGTAGGGCTGCAACTTGGATCAAAATTTTTGGGTTGGTCCAAATTTAACCCAATCCAATATAATGTGGTTTACAATGGGTTTGGTAAGGAATTAATCCAACTTTTATTTAAACCCAACCCAATCCAATCCATGTTAACATGGGTTGGGTTGGGTTGACCCATGGGTCATATAAATAAAAAAACTTTCTTTTTTTTTTCACTTTCTTGTCATATGAATTATAATCTCATTATAAATTATTCTCATATATATTCTTACAATATATAAAAGCAAATGAGGTTTTACTATGAGGGGCATATGTCACCCCCCCATTAGTTAACTCCTTTTTTTTTTTTTTACTTTTATAATTTTTAACTATTATAATTCTTTTTATTTTTTTTATTTTTTTCTTTATTTTTTAGTTTATTCTTTAACTAATATTTTCTTTTTAAATAGGCCTACAAAAATATGTTGAGTTTTTTTTTTTACTTTCAGAGAATTTTTTTATATTATATATCATATTAAAAGTTATTTATTATTAAAAAATTTACTATTTGATATATATTTTTATTTATTGGTCAATTAGTATTTTCAACTTATATATAAATTTATAATATATTTTATTTATTAGTTGATTAACTTTATTTTAATTTTATGCTTTTTTAACATATAATTAAGTAATTGACGTTTTATCATTCGATTTTAGGAACAATTATAATTATTCTCTTGAAATACTTTAAAAATTTATAAATTAAAAATGTATTTGGCACATATGATAGGATGAAATAATATTGGAGACCAAAATATGGTTCAATCTTTAAGAAATTTCAATTCAACATATGGTTCTGTAAGTTTAAACTTCTAACGCCGTGATGCTGTATAGACATAGAATTTTTAAATACCTGGGTCATAATAAAATTTCATAAAAGATAAAACAGAGAAAATAAATTCCGTCATTTTTTTTTTCAGAGAAAAAATTCCGTCATTATATAGTAAGTTATATTAATACCAATTACAAGGATTAGGGTCTATAATAAAATTACAACTAAAAACCTAAGTTGTCCCCTAAACTATACCTTTTTGGATATATTGATCCCTAAATTTTTGTTTGAGACAATTCACCTTTCAAGCTATTATTTTGAGACAATTAACCCCCTAAAACTATTATTTTGAAACAATTAAACCCCCCAAAATTATTATTTTGGGACAATGTAGCCCTTAATTTAATGGAACCCTTGAAAAAAATATAGGATTTCATTGAATTAAGGGCTACATTATCCTAAAATAAAGTTTGAGAAGTTAATTGTCTCAAAATGAAAGTTTGATGGGTCAATTGTCCCAAATAAAAATTTAGAGACCAAATTATCATTTTTGATATACTTTGAGGGCTGATTTAGGTATTCAGCCATAAAATTACCTTAAAAAATTTATTACAAAAAACTTGAAAAAAAAAATTTAGTTACATGGGTAACCCATTAACCCATCTTACCCAACCCAATCCGACCCAGTTTATAATTAACCCACGAATTATTTAATCCATCTTACCTCATATTGATTTTTACCCAATCCAACCCAACCCATTAAGATTGGGTTGGGTTGGTTCTTGGGTTACCCAACCCCCAAGTTGCAGCCCTACCTAAGAGCCGGTGGAAAACGACATGATAAAAAGGCCCTTTCATGGAATATGACAATAATTTTTTTTCCAAAGGTCTTACGGTTGGAATTCACAAGTCGGACAATGAGTCGCAACGAGAACAACGTTCATGATCCAAGCATATACTTTAGTCCATGGATTCAGATTCAAAATTTTCCATAAAGTTAGGTTTGGGACCATTTTTTTTTTTGCTGGGGGTGGACTGGATTGAGAAAGGGAACAGAATTTAACAAAAGATCATTAAGTTAATTGCAATTTAATGGTCAATTAAGTTCCAGAACACGGTTGACCGAAAGGAAATAAAAGTTATAGTACACATTATCTTCATTTATCAAGTTGATTTTGACTGCAATAAAATTTAGTACCATCAATTATTAGTATCGTTTTACCCAAAAAAAAAAAACTCTACTAGACTATTTTGGAGAAACTTATTAGTCATATAATATTAACATTAATCAAAATTAATAAGTATAAAGCAATAATTAAATTTCGCTGAAAAAAACAATTTTCTTTTTTTTTTTTCTAAGATCCGTGCTAATTCCGCGAGAGTTTTGTCTTTTTACCATTGCATGATTTACAAAGTAAAAAGGCAATTCTATTCTCTGAATGAAATTAGTGTTACAGAAACCAAAGGCAAAGAGTAATAAAGTCAAATGACATATTCTTTGTGTTTCTACCCAAAAAAAAAAAAAAGCCAAAATGACATAATGAAAGGCATTCATGATGATCTGCAACTATTGAAAATTTCACCCCGCATTATATCAATCGGCATATGATCATGTGTGTAACGCTCGGGACCTAAATAAACACCTGTCTTCTCTAATAGCGCTAGCCCTTCCTCCCTCCCATACCTCGACGCATAATGCTTCAGGTATTCAATGTCCTAAATCAATATTGAAGAATGAGAGAAATGAAATAAGAAAACAGGAACCAAGTGCAGAACTGATAAGAGGAAATTTAATAAAACTACCTTTGAATTATTTTCTTTTTACATTCCTCTAAATTACTAAGTCTAAATTTCAGAAATCACAGCACTTATCGCACTGGAAAAAACCAAAATAATGTGATAAACAGAGGCCGAGGATGAAATTTTGCCTCACCTGCAAGCCACTGAGAATGCGCTCTAGTCTGAGCGAAGCAACGGGTTCACTTGAAGATGAGAACACCTCGCCAGGGTAGTATAAAACGCCATCACCTGGAGGGAGGCCCCGTCTGAATCGTATCTGCATTTTCAGACAGAATTTAGATATAGTTTAGAAAGGGCTTTTAGATAATTATTAAGGACGTCGATGCCAAGTGAATACCTCTGCACTGGGAACCATTGCCTTCTCGTAACAGTTGGCACCCCAATACAGAAAACCAGTTCCACCTTCCTTCCATACACGCCACATCACAGCACGATGCTGTGTTCCTCGCATTCCCAGATGCCAGTTTGGATGAGGATCGGATGGACCCATGCAGACATATGTCCACCATTCCTAAAATACAAAGCTCAATCCATCAGCATCACTTTTCAAGGTGGCTCATAGCTTTGATATTGGGGCTTAGAAGTTTTAACATACAGAATAAAAACTCAGCGACTGTGCAGTAAAATTTTGAACCCTGACAGAAAGGAGAGTCAGAGACATGACTCATGCAGTGTTAAATACATTACATATTTTAATGAAGAAGAAGCCAGTATCAATCTGTTTTCACTTCGTTTGATAAAAGGAAGATATGAGATTTTGCATTAATCTAAAAATCTTGATGGGAGAATTTTTTTTAATGCTAAATCCCAGCATAAACAAAATGAACTATAAAGACACTTGTTTAGATTCACCCAACCCTCACCCCCACCCCCAGATCCTCCCCCTCCATTCACCCAGAGACAGAGAAAATAGGCAAAACCATCAGTAAGCATTACCTCTCCACTTTCTGGCTGTAATTCAGAAATAACATCCTTAACCAGATCCTCTCGATTACCAAAAACCCACTCACTGCATGCAAAAACACAAATTTTTTACTTATTTTTCAGATAAGAAAGAACCCTTTGAACAAAGAGCAAGATATACCTCATACAATAGATTTGCGTGTGAGGGCGTAGGAATTTAGGCACTTTTACAAAAGCCTCAAAAGGTGTTGGTGCAAGAGGAGCGTCACTTGGTCCTACATAAAATAAGCAAACCAGGTGAAACATCATTGACAGAGAAGGATGCCTTGCTAACAACCTGATTTTGTAAACTCTTAAGTCTAATTCTTTAAGGCCAAAGTAGCAAATAGACTCCTAAAATATTGAAGCTCAGTCACGGAGTCAAATAATTTTAAATAGGCAGGACAATCAATTAGAACAGCTAACCGCTAGGCCTTTAACGGTCAACGATAAGACCATGGTGCCATCTTTAACACAAGCAAAGTGAAAAATTGCCCCAAGAAACTTTACGCTATTGGGCTGCAAATATCTTATTCCAAACTCAATCAGTTCATACTCAATTGCTCAAGAAAATATTGTAAATTAATCGAAGAGGTAGCTAATACGGTAAATAGAAATAAACAAGGTAGGCTGTCAAATCTTACCACAATAGTAAGTAGTCAAAACACGAGCATCGGGAGCATAAGCATGAATCTCACTTGCCATGTTGCGGACATTTTGATATTGTTCCATGTTTAGTGGCTGCAGAAAGGATTACATTCAAGATCATATATAATGCTAACAGAGAGCAATCAATATATTAATGACTGTGCAATATCAACTACTGGGAATACAACAAAGAACATAAAAGACTTCTGGCACATCCCAAGAAGTGCAGGATGTAGAGATTATCAAGCTGACTTTACAGACCAAAAGGAGTAAATAGACAAAAGCTGAGACATCATGTCCTTTCCACGACGTTAAGTCTCATTAATATGGCATACAACAGTTATTTTTTCTCCAGTTGAAATACAGTTAATACCTCATCCCATAGATAAAAGTAGGCTTTCTTCCAATGACTTTTTGTCCTCAAGATCTCAACTTCTTTCTGCAAGTAATCCTTTGCTGCATCATTACTGTTGCACATAGACAACCATCAAAATTCATCAGTTTTTGTTGCCAAAATACCTGAGAGAAGTGAGCATGCAACTAACTGTATACCAGGAGATCACTGGACCATATGGAACAGCATATGCTGCTAGTCGTGGGTCCGAAAAATATTCATCTGATTTTGGATGATCCGCTGCAGTGGCAGAACAGGTAAAACATATATCAATGAGAGGGATAACAACAAGCCATTATGGCTGTAAATCAAATAGATCAGAATTCACTTTGCTACCTGGCCAGGGAGACGTGTAAGTCAAGACACGCATGCTATCACCCCATCTGCAAAAATATGGACTTATTCTATACTGAAGAAGCCACTTGAAATGCTTATCCAACGCGTCATACCATTCTTTGCTTCCATGTTCCACACCAAAGCGATCCTCAATTACAGTATCAGATATCTAATAAATCGTTAAGCAGACACTGAGTTCTCCAGGGAGGAGAAAAATGAAATACCTATTAATCAGCCACCCCAAAAATAAACTGAATTTGACTTATTATGCCAGGGTCAGTGAGGACTGGATAATACTTTAATCTTTGGTCTCAGTTACAACACAAATATCGTACTAAACATAGAGGATACACCAAATACAGCAGGAAGCGAGGGAGTTGTTGGAATAACAAAGTCCCAAACTGTCACACTTAACTTGACCCGTACTGAAAGGTTTGATATGGCATCTTCATCCATCATATCAACTGGTCCATTATCTGAAAAGAACTCAGAAAATGATGGAGACAGGAGAACTCTTCTTAAAGATGTAGTTGCAGACTTCACTCTTTCTACCTGTAAAGCAATCAATCATATGAACAACTTGAAAAGAGAGAAAAGGAGAGAAACAAAAGGTATATCTCATAGGAAGAAAAATATGAATATATTCAGATATTCACCACTTCCTCCAATGGTTTTCCATCTGCAAGCTCCACAGCATCAAGACAGTTGCGAAGTTCCATGAACAGTTGACGCTTCTCAGCTTTGCCCAAGCATTGTGATGAAGATCTGAGTTAAATCAGAATGAATTCTTGAGATTACTTCTTTAGAACAACAAGTATACAATAAAACAATAATTATGGCACTACTCAATTCATGAAAGCCCATAAAAAATATTCAGCACACTCTTATAAGACCTGTTATCAACTATAATGGATGACAAAGAAATAAAGGTAAAAAGTGTAAAAGCGGAAGGCCTATTACTCTGCATCTGCCTTTATAGCATTGATGATGATCTCCCCTTCATATAGGCCCGGGGGCTGTGCATTTGGCACATCTATCGAAATCCAGACAGCGCTTGTCTCCCTGCAACAGAACCAATCTTAGTCTTGAGCAATAAGTAGCCATTCAGCATTTGTTCATCCACCATTGATAGGGGCTTACCCTGGTTGAAGGTTTATTTGACTAACAGGAAGATCAAGAGGTACAAGAGCATCAGGAACACCCAATATAGGAACCACGCGTCGCAATGTTAATGATTGGCCAACAATCAAGCTGTGCGAAGCCAAATATCAGCAAGAAGATTATCTAAAAGTATCCCATATAAAGAGCAGTAAGTCTAGAAACTTACCGATCACCAGATGTGGAGCATAAGTCATTGCACTGGATCTGCACAACCCCAGCAACACCCAAACTGCTCCAAGAGACTTTTGGACGGATTGCTATTTGAACGCTTTCTCTCTCATTTCTAGCTGCCAGAAGGCTTATCTTCAAGATAAAAAATCACCAGAAATCAGAGATCTACTCAAGGAACGTCTATGTCATATTTTGTACTAATCATTCCTCAACCTAGTTTTCTACAACCCCACATGCCTCAAAAAGAAAATGAAAGAGAAAATGGAGAAGAAAAGGGAAGATAGAAGATTCAAAAACATCAATGGCACAAAAAAGACTATATTTCTATTCAACCCACAAACTCCAGAAAGAAAAACTAACTGACAAGAAAACAAATATTATAATATACATATCATACATCGCGAAATCTATCCTGAAGTTCCATTCAAACCTCCTCCACTGCACCCACCCTCCCCCCCACAGCGTGCATCCATGCAAAGACCTAAGAAGGCTATCCCTAGAGTAGACTATAAAGATATGGGAATGGATACATAATTGAACAAAAGCGGTATGGAGATGTAAACAAATTTATATTTCTATCGGGATGAAAACGATAAATGTTACAAGAAAGCAATCTTTTATCTTATATACAAACATGAACATGTTAATAAGCATGCACCCATTAAAGATTAACTATAATATATGATTAGTGCTTGCATTCATGGGGAGAGCAAACAGTTGTAAGCCAGCTCAAACAGTAAGAAGGATAAATTAAGATGTCTAAATATAACCCTAGAACCTGTATGAATATATTCCTCGAACTTCTTATTATATATTCAGGCAACAATGAAACAGTGGGCAATCACTTACAGGTTCTAAATTTCTAGGCATTTCTTGTGGTCCGATATTTGCTGTGCTAGGGAGGCACCACACCTGTACTAAATCAGCAGTTGGAACTTCTGAGGGGTCAATTGAACCCTTGAGCGAATTTGAGACATGAGAACCACCATCATTCCATCCATATGCTGTGCCTCCCCCTGCAACACCTTCTACTGGTGGGACAACCGTATCTTGCGGATTTCCTACCATATTGTAGCAATTCAAATGGACTAGATTAATCAATATACTGATTCAAATTTTATATTCATAAAGTTGAGGAAAGTGGCATTCACAAGATAAAGAGTTAAGGATGACTAAAGAAATTGTTCCACCTGATACTTAGTTTCAGACCATAATTCATTAATGTCAATAACCAAGTTGAGAGTATAATAAGCCATCTAAAACAGTTGAGATCATCCACTTTTCACAGGTAATCAAGGAGCAGATCAGCTCACAAGACATGGCTGAAAGTTTTTAGGTTCCCTTGCTTTTACTTTCAGAGGTAATGCATCCAACAAATACGATCAAACTCCAAAGAAACTTGATTCTCCACGATTTAGAGATAACTAGAGACTAGAGTTAATATAATCTGAATTCAACATTAACTAGCAATATGCGGAACCTATAAGGCTATATCACAGCTTGTAAATTGTATAACCGCCGCAGATCTCTTCTAAACAAGAAAAACAATATAGTAGAAAAGATAACTAAATCGAAAGCAACAGTGAAATTAAAAAAAACCAAACAAGAGCAAAGAATATTATACTGTGAGTAAGCTTATCAGTGAAAGCTTCCAAGTTCATTTTCCTCTATCTCTCATTTCATTTTCCCTATGATTTTCTCGGCAACCAAACAGAACAATATAGGAGACGATAATAGATTAAACAGCTGGAAGAAGCGTAAAATGAAGAAGCCGCCATAAAAACAGAACGTCGCGACTTGCAAAGTGAATTGGTGAAGGTAAAGAACTACACTTAACAAGGAAAAAGGAAATATGGAAACTAACCAGGATTATCCATCTTCGCTGCGGTTATGCTAGCGCGGTGCTTGCAATTACAACGATCTTTGATGTCTTGCTTTTCCTTTTACAGTTCGGTTTGTCTTTCTCGATTTGATGGAGAGCCAAACTTCGCCTGATGGAAATGATCGCGCTTTATAGAAGTGTGAACAAAAAATATGATGCTAAATTGCTAATTATAGGAAAGAGAAACTATAAGTCCACTCCAAAATTTGCTTCGTACACACCCTCTACTTCTTCTTGAGTCTTCTTGACGGCTTTTGTTTCCGTCTTATAACCTTTAAGCGTCGTGAGGCGTGAGCGCCCGAATCAGGATTTTTTCCCCTCTTTGGGTCACAGGAATGAGAGAATTTTGGTAAACTACTAAATACATACATATCCCTCTCCGGACGATTTTTACAAAATTTTTTTCCTTCTTATAAGCAATAGCTTTGGTTTACATATTTCCATGAGTATGATTTTCAAATACAAAATATAACAATCTTTTAAGTGTAAATCTTTATTTTCTGTTCAGGAAAAATATAAGAACCTTTTTTCTTTTCAAATTAGAGGAAATTGAGGAATGTATAAAGGATTTTACCGATATCGGCATATATATCATCTTGAAAGGGCATCATATACCAAGGATTAAGTCCAATGCTTAAGAACATTTTTAGATTTGCGAAGACATACACGTTTGAACTTCAAACTACTGGTTGAAGCTCATAGGAAGAGAATAGAACTACCACAACATGCTTTTTTTTGTGTTAGAAAAGCTTCAACAATTAATACAACAATGCCAATGTTCTCGAATTTTTGTAAAGAAGTGTACGATAACGGCGAGACATGCACCGTTGTTCACTACAAACTGTGTAAATCCAAATCAAAGTAAGACTTTCAACCAAATAACACAAAAATTTCACACTATAATCATCTTTGCAATCTGTCAAGCCAGTGCCACTTCCAACCTTTACGATAGATACCTGGAATTTAAGGCGAAAGAAAAAAAAAAGTTATATAAGAGTGCTGTCCTGAATCCGAATAAGGTTAACAACCATTGCGCTAGCTTTAAAGGGAATGCATAAGCATAGTTATTTATCCAGCAAAGTTCAAGTAACAAAACAGTGTAGTGCGTTGCAAGGCATATAAAACGTCCCAAATTCCTACTCCCACCGTAAAGCAGTGTTCAAATCTTAAGTTATATCATATGAACAAGAACCAAACTCCTAAGCATAAAATAAAATGCATTTAAATCAACATTTCTATGACAAGTAAGGCACAAGACGGTCAACACCTATAACTACAAAGAATATTAGGAGGAACTAAAGTTCTGGGCAATCGAAAAAAAAGTTTCTGCCCATCTCACCAAAAATACTCTAATAAAATGTAACCAGAGCACAAGGTAAAGGATCTACCTCTTACAGAACTCAGTTACATATCGTGAGCTGTTGTAGAAGACGAACCACATCAACACAATCACCAAAATATCTGCCAATGGTTTAGGAACTCACAAATGAAACAGCCGACCACAAACTTAATTTGATCACACAACCGGTCACAAAATACCAGAAATCAAAAGACAGCACAACTCTGTCATAGGAATCCATGAAACAATCACGTCCTATCCTTGTTAGGTAAAAGATGAATTTTGATAAAGTCATCCGAAATTCGAATAAAACATTAAGAACGCTTACAAAGTGAAAAACAAAGATAAACCCAAAACTTAAACAAATTAGAATGCCTCAGTTACAAAAAGAAGCGAAAAAGGATACTGAAAAGGTAACGCTCCCACCAATCCAACATGTAGAGGCCAAAAGTGACATTGTAGAGATGGATCTTGCGTTGAACCCAGTTCATGTTTTCTGAATCTCTATAAATCAAAAAATAAACCAGTAGAAACCTGAAAAAACATTACAGTCACACAAGAAATGATCAAGTCAAAAAGATCAAAGAGACAGTAAAAAATACACAAATTCATGGCCAAAAATTCATTCCAATGATGAACCGAATTTATCTTAATTCGCAATTCAATTCCTGTCAGGTGGAAATTCCGTTTTCTCAATATAAAAGCCATGATGCACATAGTCGCACATAAAGATTTGAAAATAACTCAAAAACTCAACATCCAAATATCATCCATATCATTTAACTCAGTGGTGCTTTGAACCAATCAAGAACAACAAAAAGCACTCTTTTGAGGAAACAAAGACAAAACTTATCGCAGAACCATAACGAAGTAAAAGCAAGAGCTTTAAAAATGAAAATTGAACAACATTTCATGGGCATCCACGTGGAGGAAGCTCAGGTTCTTCGGATCAAATGAAAACAAAGATTTAAATTCAAGGATTGAACGGAGAGAATTCGGAAGCAAATAGAAAGGAATTCTATGCTCATTTCAGCGAGAAATAGAGACTGATTTCTCGAACAAGTTAGCAAAAAAGTGGAGAATCTTGACGAAAAGAGGGATTGAAAACTTACCTCGCCGATGCACGGGCAGTTGAAGTTTACGTAAATGACGGTTCCGGTGATCAATGAGAAGAGTGAAGCGGTCTTCAACGATTTGCTAACTGCTATATAGTAATCGCAGATGAGAGAAATAGACTTTCGCCCCTGGGCTGCGGTCAAAGTCAAACAAGACAGCGTATACTTTCCGTTAATTAATAAGTTAAATGACGGAAATACCATTCAGCGGTGACGTGGCGTTTTTAATTCGTTCCGCTCTAAACGCCAACAGAGAGCGCTTTGTACTGTATATATTTATTTATTTATTTATATCCATTAAAAACCCAAACCGTGACTCGACTCAGTCGCAGAAGGAAAAAAATAAAACCACCATAAACAGTAAGTCCGATATCGTCAAATCTCCCTCTCCTCTCTTAAGTTGAAAAAAGGGAGTAAATTTTAGGGTTTAGGGTTTCTGAATTTTGAATTAGAAAATCGGAAGACAATGGAGAGTGCATTAGCAAACGCCTCGGCGATCGTAGACCAGAGGCAGAAAATCGAGCAATACAAACACATTCTATCAACTGTTTTCTCCTCAAACGACATCGTTCAAGCGAGGAAATTCATCGATCACAGTTATTGCCTTACCTTTGCTTGATTTATGAGGTTGTTTAGGGTTTTTTGAGGCTTAATTATTTTAATTGGGGATTAAAATTTGTTTTTTCAGTGTTGTCGGACGATGTTCCACTGGTGGTATCAAGGCAGCTTTTACAGACTTTCGCGCAAGAGTTAGGGAGATTGGAGCCAGAGGCACAAAAGGAAATTGCACATTACACCCTTGCTCAGATTCAGCCTCGTGTCGTTTCATTCGAAGAACAGGTTCGTTTTAAAATTTATTGGTAGCCTCATTAGTGAAATTTACCGGGAAAATCGTTCTGTTTGGTAGTACTTTTGTACGTTTAGATACCACATTGTTGAAACTTTTTTCCTGAAATCATTCCGTTGAGAACTCTCGTGAATTCTTTAATTATATTTCTCCCAAGTTTGTTACTTTTTTCCCCTTTTCCTTCTTCCTGTTTAAGTAAAGCTGCTTACTTTCTATGAGTTATACAGGTTTTGATTATCCGGGAGAAACTTGCTGAGTTGTATGAGTCAGAGCAGCAGTGGTCAAAGGCAGCGCAGATGCTAAGTGGGATTGATTTAGACTCTGGAATGAGGTCTGAGAGTAAGATGCTGTTTAATTTTTCTGATGATGGAACTGCGTCAAATTTTCTTTTGTTCCTATTGATGATACTTATATGTTTTTGTAATACGTCTGTCAGGGTTATTGATGACACGTTCAGACTGTCAAAATGTGTCCAAATTGCTCGCCTATATCTTGAGGTATTGACTTTTCTTCCATATTTTCATGTTTTAACTCTTTTTGTTTGTTTGTTTGAATGCTAGCATGAGTTACACAAGTTTGGATGCATTGGAATGTTAAGGAGTAATGTGGTTAATTATTCTATTGTGACATGCTCATTTTGGAAGTTTGGCTGAAATAGTTGCTTGAATATCTTGCAGGATGATGATGCTGTTAATGCAGAAGCTTTTATTAACAAGGCTTCGTTCATGGTTAGTAACAGTCAGCATGAACGATTGATTTTACAATACAAGGTTCGGCATTGTTTTCTGGGCAATAATTGTAATGTTAGAACATGAAACCGATTCCTTTGATAGTTTCCTTTATTTCATTTTTCCTTCTTTACAGGTCTGTTATGCAAGGATTTTGGATTTAAAAAGGAAGTTTCTGGAAGCAGCACTGCGGTACTATGACATATCTCAGATTGAGAAGCGACAAATAGGAGATGAGTAAGTAATTTTAGGTTCTGTTTGTCTGTATGAATGTTTTCCTTGCATCTCAATTTATGAACTAGTCCTGACATATACTAAAGCAACTTGACTCTCGTCATGATGTTTACATGGATGGCCATCATGCTTTGCATGCAATTTTCAATTATAAATTTGTTTATATCTTGTATCTCCTTTTTCTGACTATTTATGCTTCAGGAATCACAATACAAAATTATCAATGTTCACCTATTTCAGAACAATTGATGATGAGGATGCACTGGAGCAAGCTCTAGCTGCTGCTGTAACATGTACAATATTAGCTGCTGCTGGTCCTCAACGCTCTCGTGTTCTTGCTACCCTGTACAAAGTAAACACCTTCTCTTAATGGAATGTGTTATCAGAGTTCTCATTGTTGTTTGATTTTAATTATGTTAATGGTTTGGGACATGTTTCAGGATGAACGGTGCTCCAAACTGAAGATTTATCCGATACTACAAAAGGTTCTGTCCCTCCCTCCCCCCCCCCTCCCCTCTCCCCCCTTTCTCTCTCTCTCATCCACCCTGACAAACTGACACATGCACTAGTCTTGTAAATTGTTTTGCATTTCTATTGCAAACACTTAAAACTCCATTCTCATGGTGACTAATATGAAAATTGACAGGTTTATTTGGAGAGAATATTAAGAAAACCCGAAATTGATGCATTTGCAGAAGAACTGAAACCTCATCAGGTTATAAAATTTTTTAACTGACTTAGATGGTGCATCTGAAAGTAGATTCTCTTGTCTTAGATAAAAATTTTGTTCCCTACAGAAAGCACTGCTTCCGGACAATTTTACTGTGCTGGACCGTGCAATGATTGAGCATAATCTTCTGAGTGCCAGCAAACTTTACACAAATATAAGGTTAGAAATGTAAAACTTTGCATCTTATATGTTATATTTTTTAGTTTGGAATTTTTTAAAAGTAACTTTTGTTGTATTTGTCATAGTTTTGATGAGTTGGGTACTCTGCTGGGCATTCCTCCTCACAAGGTACACTTCTACTGTGACTCCCTTTGGTACACTTAAGCAACAATGGCAGCTGTCATTAAAAGACAACTTTTTAAGCTACTTGTTTTACTTTGTTTTTTGCAGGCTGAGAAGATAGCATCACGAATGATCTATGAGGATAGAATGAGGGGATCAATTGATCAGGTTTCACATTTTGCCACGTGATTTTGTTATATCATTGTGTTCATATGATCCTCAAGCATATGGATACTAATAAATTGTCTTTATTGGGAGCTATGAAAAATAACTAATATCCTTCTGCATCCAGGTGGAAGCTGTTATACATTTTGAAGATGACACTGAAGAGCTGCAACAATGGGATCAACAGGTAAAAGCATTTTGAATATGGATGTAATTAAAGCCCGATGAGCCCCCCAAGCCCAACCGATTCCTCCTTTTGGCCGGTTCTCACTTCGTGGTTTTATCTTGGCTTATGTTTCTGCAGATAGTTGGTGTATGTCAAGCATTGAATGATATACTAGATGGCATGGCAAAGAAGGGCATGAACGTCCCAGTTTGATCACGCATACCAAGGACAAAGAAGCTTAGTAGAGGATTAATTTTAAGCCTTCATCTCCGCATAGACTGAACACTAATCCAGCCCCTCAAATTTATGCCGACTTTAGTTCCTGGGGTTTACCTTTCTTACTGCGATTTTGCCTTGTTAGGGAGGCAGGCATGGGATTTTGGATAATCAATTTAAGTTTCTGTAATTATTAATATTAATATTGTTAATTAAAGGTGCCTCATTGGTGAGTCATGAGATACCCGCATCATTTGAAAATTTCTTAGAAATGAGTTTAATATGTACATTACAGTGGGCACATGGTCTGTAGCAATATTGCCAATGCCAGGATGGTGGCAGTGAGTCAGTGACGTAAAATGAATATCGTTGAATAATTACTTTGAATCACGAAAAATAAAAATTGTTGGTAAAAGCAGTAGAAATTTAAGAATTAAATATGTTTATTTATTTATCTATTTGTTAGACTAAACGACTCTCGTTCGGCCCAAAAAGATTAAACGACTCTGGCCAGAAAAAGAAACTCTTTTTAATGGTCCAACCATTAACGGCCCAAATTTCTTATTTCTTTTACTACACTAAGGCCCAACCTTCAATTTGCACCCAAAATCGGCTAAGCCCATTTAACTTCCTCCAATACACATGTCGGCTGTTGTACTTCTCATCTTCATCGGTGAATTCCGTTCTTCTCTTCTCTTTACTTTCTCATGACTCAGCACGTCAACACTGAAGACTTAGAACATCCTAGAAATGAAACTTAAGGAGAATTTCTTCCTTTTTCTGTAAACTTTTATTCTCTTTCATTCATTTCATATAAACACCTATAAAAAAGTAGCTATGAAAGTCCCTCGTTAATTACAGTTTGTTTAACCCTTTTCTTTTCCTTCCAGAAGAGTGATCATTTTGATAAAAAAAGGGGTTACCATAAACGTGGATCCTTGGGCACTTGAATTGACAATGAACTCAAACTATGTACCTAAACCTCTGGATGGGGAGCTCTTGGCTGAATCCTTCCCAGATTGTAAGAGTACATCATGATTGATTGATGCCAGTTGCGACAAATTCTGCAAATGGAGCAACCATTTAAGAAACACAAGCCCAAAGTAACCAGAACCTATTGGAGAATGTTGTGACTTCTACTATGTTTTCTGGAAAATTACATGCAGAAACAAAACATTCCACGATTATTTTTTTCCTAAATCCTGAGGGTGTATCACAATTGCTATTTGATAGCGTTAAATTTCTAGAAATCATGATACAGATCAGTAACAAACATGCAGGGAAATTAAATTTACTTTTTGAGGGATGCCGATCATTATCAAATGTATGAGTGCACATACCTCCCTCCTTGCATCTCAAGAAGAATGAGAGGCATACCTTAAAGGAGAAATTTATCAATGAGAGGTTAAGAGGAGAGGAATCAAACTCCGCTAGGTCGCCGCATTCATCCATCTGAATCAGAGGACAATGAGAGATGATAAAGACAGAAATACACAGCAGAGATGTAGGATAATAATTGAACAGCCACATGGATGCAGTATCAGACAACAATCTGTCCAAATTGAAAACATTTTCATGTTCTAGGATACCTTCTAACTTAAGGGATGAATATTGCAGTCATTTCCCATATTGACTATGATACTGTACCATAATGTATTTATGTCACAGCTCCTTTTACAAAGCACAAAGCTTTTACCACTATAAATGAGAGTTGACTACAAAGATGAAATTTCACCCTTGTGCTCTATTTAAGATCAAATTCTACAGGTATAGCTCTTGCATTCCCAAATTACGGCCTCAGTGGCATCATTTCCAAACTATGATAAAATGTATATATGAGGATGTCCACATCTCCATCCCTCTGAAGTAACTCAAAAATATAACTTTCCAATCATATTCACAAGAAGATAGCAATAAGTTACCTCAACTCCAGAATTTGAGTCTGAGTCACAATGGTCAGTATCACAGCTACTACAATCATTCTCATCAGGGATTCCGCTGGAAACTTGAGGAAAACGTGATACGAAATAGCTAGTGTCATCTGCACTGTCGGGGTGTGGTACAAAGGCAGCCTACAAGAAGTTAATGCTAACATGTTAATATTGGATCTCCATCAAAGACAAATCAATGATCTCCTACTCTCTTAATCCAGTCCCCCTATCCTCTCTCATCAAGTAAACGGAGTACTCTTGCTGTTACATACAGGTAATATACCCGCATAAAAATGCAGAAGGTATCTATCCATAAAAGGTGAAAGTTTAAGAACTTCTACAACTTGGGTAGAAATAGAAGAAATTACAGCACAAAAACAGTAGCTCAACACAATATGATGGCAGAAAACCCCAAACTTAACTGATATTCTGGAGTTGGGCGAAAAAAGTAGAAAACTGATATTATGGAGCAATAGAAAGCCATCTTCAAGTAAAGAATTATAATAATCATTGCACCAGGTAAATCTTGAAGTATTGGATTAACAGAAGAAGAATATAACTATCCACCATGTTGCTTAAAGCAAGAATAGAAAGAAACCTGTAGATTCATACCTTTTGCAATGCAAGACTATCCCAGTTAACTCCATCAAAAAAGGCATGTGCTTTTACCTGTGAGATGTTAGACACTGAAATTACATTAATATGCATGATCTTTCGAGTTTTAATAGTGAACGGAAGGTATATTTGGCTTTGCCAATGAAAAGTTAGCAAGTACAACCTCAGTTGATCCATTTGCTCCTAACCGCTGATTGGGATCATGTATAAGAAACCTGTAAGAAATGCATTGGTACTAAATAAGTTGTACAAATAAATATTTTACTTAACCTGATTAAGTAAAAAAATCTTCAAGCTAAAAATATATTGTACGACTCAAAGCCTAAAACCAACCTATTAATTAAATCTTGAGCCTCATAGGACATCTCACTAGGCACAGATGGCCATGGAATTTTTCTGTTCAGAATGTTGTCAAAAATTATCTGCAAAGCAGGAGAAAAAATAACAAAAGCAAGAAACGGAGCAGCTATTAGTTAGGCCAACTTTTTTTTTTTTTTAACACAGCATTATCTAAGAAGAACGAACCAAATAGGAATGAGGCCGAGAGAAAAAAGGGTATGCATACCACTTTCCAGAGAACAAATACAAAAAACAAAAATCCTTAATAGGATACATGGGAGTTACAAATCATATACTGAACCGGTTAGTAATTGGAGGATGACACAACATTCAATCAACACAAGTTTTTTTAAAGCTTATAAACATTTTTCTGAAAAATTAATTTGATAAATAGAGTGGCCACCCAGTCCAATGGAACAAAGGAAAATAAAAAACAGTGAAGGAAATGTTGCACTGATCATGAAATTTATTGGACAGTGGCAGACTGTTAAGTACACTCTGGTGCAAGAGAACAATGGGTGATGGAGACCTGAAGTTATAAAACAAAACTAGCAATGCTTACACAACAGATATTAGGTCTTTTGTAGGTGTTCCCTTCTCAATACTTAATCTAAATATCAGAAATATTTTCTGTTTTGGGCAGTAAATCAGTTTCTGAAAATTCAGGAGGCAGCTCCTTGAATTTAAAGAGAACCTATATCAACATGAAGATCCAATAGACAGTTAGACACAAGATTCACCATGACCATAGAAGAAAAGTAATAGTTCCATGCCAAGATCAAAGTTCATATTATCTCAGTAAGGATGAGATATATAATATAAGAGAATGACAAGAATGCTTGAAGAAGATAGATACCTGAGGGCATTCAGCAGTGAAAGGTGGAATTCCAGTTATGAGCTCAAACAAGATTATCCCCACTGACCACCAGTCAGCAGCATAACCTGCATAAATGCCAAGTGTAGTAATCTTAATTGCTGGTTTCTATAGGACTTGGAATAAACCCAAGCTCAAGTGGAATTCAAACCATGCTCAGTGCCAAGAAGAATTTCAGGGGCAAGATAGTCTGGTGTCCCAACAGCCGAGTGTCGATTTCTATCCTCTGTTTGTTGAGTTTGAATATTACAAGCATCTAATGAAGTGATTCCAGTTGTCTCAGGTCCAGATAAATCAATTGTGTTGTTTATGAGGCCAATTTTTGATAGCCCAAAGTCTGTAAGCTGGTGACATAAACAATAATGAGCTCATTTTTATTACAATTACAAAAGTTTAATGCAGATATGTAGAATGAGTCAGTCAAATTAGAAAACAAATTCTTCTTGATAAGATATTAACTATCTTATACATTAAATAAGAACAGCTGGTGTTCAAAATAGTGTTCATATACCAGACCTTAATGTGACCATCATGTGCAATCAGTATGTTGTCTGGTTTCAAGTCACGATGCACAATTCCAAGGGAATGCAGATACTCTAAAGCAAGGACCTGAAATTTTGATATGATTTAACAAAAAATTCAAACAGGAATTATGTTGGATATTCATAATACCTAATGAGATTGTGCAAACCAGTTCTGCAATATATGTACGAGCTACTTCTTCCTCAAGGCATCCAACTTTTCTGAGCAAAGAGTACAGATCACCACCATTGAGATATTCCATAACCAAATAGAGGTTATCTCTACAGGTGAATGAATAAAAAAATCGAACCTGAAATGAAGAACTCACATCTTTTATTCAACTGGCATCGTTCTAAGACAATAAGACAATTTAGAGTTACAACATTAATCATCTTTGTCAAACAAAAAATCATGACAAGGATAAGCAGGTTCAAGATGAAAGAGAAAATTGCATGATTCAGAGCTCAGCCACAGGTAAACTTAAGAAAATGTAGTTAATGCATTTTATTTAAATTGAAGTAAAAAATGTCATAGGTCAAAGCATGCTAGAATTAGCTATTACCACAAAAGGGTTTCGAACTGCTATGAGTATATTTCTCTCCGCTAATATACGCTCAATATCATTTTTACGTATCATATCCAATTTCTTGAGAACCTGCATAAGCACCAAATTGCATTACGTTAAGAATCGAAACAAAGATCACATCTAAGAAATAAAAAATTACTCCAGATTACGACTACTTAATTAAATGCTTACCAAGACATACAAAAAGCTTTAAAAACTAAAATTACTGCTAGTATGTTCTGACAGAAGAAATACTAATATTGACGCAAATTACAAGCAACTAACCCAAGTCATGTGTTGGGTGGCAAAGAGTCCAAAATTTACTCCTAGAATATTCAGTTAAGCAACCACTTAATGCTGTCATTTTCAGTTTTTAGAGACTGAAATAAGTATTATAGTAGATCCTTCTACAATCCTATCTAGCCTGCATTTATCTTTCTAATCTAAGACTTTATTGATTCTTGTAAAAAGGAGGATAGAGCTAGGTGCTCACTTTATTTTCTATGGATAGGAGAAAAAAAGAGGAAATTTTACCTTTATAGCAAATAAGTCACCTGTGGTCCTTTTGCGTGCAAGGAAGACTTTGCCAAAGGCGCCTCTGCTAATTGGTTTGATAATCTCAAAGTCATCAATGGTTGTCCTCTCTTTGTGGGACATATTTAAAGGAGTAGACATAGTGTTACTTTGAGATGCATTATCTGCTAGAAGTCTAGAGATTTCCCTTTGTTCATTGGAACTAGTTGGACTTTTAATATCTGTTACTTCACAAGCAAGTATATATTTTTCCCTGCATGAGTAGTTAAGAAATGCGATGAATGATTCATTGGTTTGACACATGTGTTCAGTCTTGAAAATATTACAATCTAACACTGTACTACCTCAGAAGCTTTTCTATCCGACCTCCGAAAGTGTCTACGACAAGAGCTTTAAGATTACTATGCTGTAAAACATCCTGCAAGTCTTGCAAGCATGCAAGCAAGAACTCATGAGACCCTTCCTTGAACAAGTCTGTGCCAGCCACACAACGGGCTATATCTGAAAGGTCAACCATCTGCCAGAAACAATAACAAAATGACTGATTCAAATTCAAACATAGTAGAACTTTGCGCTTTCACACTATAGGAATAGCATTAGAGACGTGAGCTCATTGTAAACATAAAAAGGATAATATCCAAGAATAATTGAGAGAGAATATTTATTTAGAGACATGCATCTGATATGCATAGATAGCTTTATCATAAAATAACAAAATATGGACAGGTTACATTATTCATTCATGAATATTAGTCTATGTAAGCACCTTTTGGAAATTTGAAAAACTACACCTTTAATTGAGTGAGTATATAATACCTTGATCCTACTTAACAGAGTCATACAAGATATGCATTAGTTCTATAAGAGACAAGAGGTCTTCATTTAGTTTTTTGGCAGGAAAAAATTTGCACCGAGAATGCGGATATGAGTCTGTCAAATAGAAAATCCGAAATCTTCTTGTTCAACAAACCTGTTTCACATCCTCTAGTTCAGAAGGATTGTTACGCTCCAACCAGAAAGAATCGAAGTGACTTGCTCTTGGGGTATTAGTAGAGGATACTGATGTCATGCTCCCAGTTGAGGATGATGCTCCATAGTTTCCCAGCCTCATACCCAAATGGCCCTTAAAGTCAATAGAGTTTAGATGAGAATCCTCTATAAAGGCAGTATCCATCTCATGTATGTCCTCAAACATCCCTTCAACACCCTTGTTTCGCCACTCACCTATCTTGGGAGAATATCCTTCAGAGGTGATCGCAGAGTTTGGATTTTGCATTCTTGAATTCTCAGGGCTCCCAATGGAATTCAAATTTCGTGACTCTATAATCTGTTCTAATATTTCTGCAAGCTTTACAAGGCGATCATCTACATCTATACAATTTAATGCACATTTATCCGCATATGCACATATATAAGAATGAGATTCTAAGTGAGAAATAGGAACAGCTTCCTCGCATATCCTACAGATTACTGAGTTAGATCCATCTAGTGTTTGTTCAGGCTCAATAAATGAACCATCAAAATTATGATGGTGCTTATGAAGTGAACTACAACAGGAAGTGTCCATTGAATTTCCCATAAAACTGCTATCAGCTTGACGAAATTGTAGCTCCTGTGAAATAAATTCAGATCGGGATCTCTGTGTAGGTGAAACTTTCTCAGTAATACTGGAATCTTTTCCAGAAGTTGTATCATTCACGGCTGGCTCCATAGAACTGTTACAAGTTGGATCATGGAAAGGAGACACCTTATTTTGTGCCTGCAGTTGATGTTCACCATCAGCCCTCTGATACATAGCATTAGCTGAATCAGAGTCAGCAACCTCAGGACTTGTAATCCAACTCATTTCAACAGCAGGAATGCTTTCTAAACATTTCTTAAACTTATCAAGAGACTTCTCATCAATCGGTTCTTTCTCTTTCTGAAACTGTAATAGCCTCGTGCATCGTGTCAAAATAAAGAGCATGCGTGTGCAAAGCCACTTCAGCAATGCTGTTTGACACAGTTGTCTTTTTTCCGTCAAATTTTGAACTATTGTTTCACACTTTACACGAAAGTTAGAAGAGGTCATTTCAACGCATTCTTGAGCAAGAATCAGAAGATCCTCTGCCATTTTGCGACCATCTGGACATGAGGAGTCGATGGTCTCAAGAACATCTATCACATCGCCTGCAAAAATTGCCAGCTCTGCATTCACCATCTCTTTAGCAGCATCAAATCTTGAATGTAATGAACCCAATAGTTCCTGATGATTAATTCATAAAAACAGAGACAAAGGAAAAGAAACAAATCAATTGATTAATGAGACATGAAAGTGTCCAATACAACTGCCATTGTCCAAAGCGAAACAACCACAGGCACCACCTTCTTAATTAAGATGGCCTACTGCTCTACTATTTTCATGCAAAATTATACTAATAATGAGCCATAGAATCTAAAGTGATCCAATTTTTCTACGGCAAATTGGTAAACTAGAAAAAATGTGACTAATGACTCCAAAGGACAAGCTTAATACACCAACATATGTTTGCATAAACTGCATGTGAAAAAAAGGGGTTAAAAGAAACATATTGAAAAAGAAGTGTAAATATCAAATAGTTACTTGAATGTGCAACACCGATGAAGCCTCTTAAGGAAAGATACAGCTAATTTGCACTAAATAATACCCACAAAAGCTTCATTTAATGTTTTTTATTTAAATCTTCAAAACACACTGCAAGATCCTTCAACAATTGTTTTCTCTCAAGAAAGAATTAAAAGCAGGTTATTAACCAAGATCTTACTTCACTCCTATCAGCCAGTACCTTTAAATCATTGTAACTATGTGGCCGAGGATGTGCAGATGAAATACCACCCTTAGGCCCCAATTCATGTGAAAAACTCTTTAGACCTTTTGACATTATGCCAGAGTATGCACTCTCTTCTGGAGGTTGCTTTCCTCTCAACCTATTCTGTGCATAACCAAGTTTATTTCTTGCACGTTCTGCTTTGTCACGTGTCTTAACTTCTCGGCGACCATCCTGTCAATTTAGCAGCATGGTTTCTTAGGTTCATTAATTCAAGGCAAACTAGTATATCATGAATCTAATCTGTGAGCGAATCTTAGAGCAAATCAACGATTCAGCATAGTTCAAATGTCACCTCAAAATTTGTAAAATTGTTTAAGGTGGAATTCTTTGAAATATATGATGAAAACCACCGTGCAATCTTCTTTCCTTTTTGTTCCACTACAAAAAATGAAACCACAAAGAGCAACAAATAAACATCAATTTTTTCTTCAAATATTACAAAATATAGAAAGGTAAATGGAGGCTCAAGACAATTATGAGATGAGTAAAGATTATGAACTGTAAATAAGAATTCACCTAGTCTGACATAGCAGTTTTAGCAGTAGAAAGTAGTATCCTTAGTAGAGGCTCTAATAATAACAAAAATTCTAAGTCACCGAAAAATTATGCCTAAGAAATAAGAACTAATGGCACAGTGAAAAAGAAAAAGAACTTCATTAAAGTTGCAGATATCCATTTTTATACTCATGTTTCAAGAGCTGAAGAACATTCTTAGCATATAATGGAGGGAAATTGACGAACTCCTGGTAGACTATCCTCTTTTGTGCCATGATTTGAATAACCGAGTATTAGCACATGACATTATTATAATCACTTCAACTAACTTTCATGTGTTTCTACGGATGGCAATCTTCTTATTCACCAAACTGTTTGTTTCAACTTTCAAAATCAGCATGTTAAGTCTATAACAGGCAAAGCATATAGATTCAAACGATATCAACAATAAGACTCCTACTTTCGTTTTTAATGCTTAATCATCCTCAAGCTGTAGGATGATTTTAAACACGTTTAATAATCATCACTAAAATTCTACTAACACTCAAGAAATCGAGTTTTATCATTTGACTCCAAGTTATTCTTAGCAAACAAACAGAGCCTTAAATAAAAGAAAACGAAAGGAAGAAGGAATTGTCACCTTCTTTAGAAAAGCCGGATATTTTTCCTTGTCCATGAGCAAGAGACTTCTGTTTCTGCTGCAAAGGAGGCTTCGAGGTCCCTGACTCGTTCAAGTCGCCCTGTTTTGAACTCGGTTGTTCCTTCAAAGAAACTCGCGGTGTTTTGATCCGATTCAACCCGGAAGGAATCCCGACTTCCGGCGATAAAACGCGGTCGTTTCGTCTCGTATCAGCCATCAATCCACAACATCCAAAACTAAAACCCTAACACTCGAGCTCTGTCCAGGTTGTTGCAGCAGTTCATAAAAAAAAAACTAACAGAACTCGAAATTAAAAAAAAAAATACGCAAAGAGAGATAATTTGAAAATCAGGAATAAGAAAAGATAGGAAAAGTAGAAGAAAATAGAGCTCCTGAAAGTGTTTAGTTAGCGAAAGCAGGGAAGGAGTCGTTGATGGTTGCTAGCTCTTGGTTGTTCGTTTTAGTTGCATAAAAAAGGAGCCAGCAAATGTTTTGTGATGTGCGGAGCGGGTTCGGTTACAACGACGGTTGATATTTAAATTTTTTTTTTTTAAAGATTAATATAAAAAGGAGTTTTGTTAGGGAAATTTAAAACTAAAAATAAATGTTTTGGATAAAGTAGTTAGTAGTATTTTTTGTTAGTATTTTTTCAACAGAGAGCTCCCGAGTCCTGAGGTTTTGGATTTTTCAGCTTTAATTTTTCGGGGGCTAATGATTTTGACTAAATGTATATTAATATTTGACCTCTTCATTTTCAGAAGTAGAATGTCAAAGCTTAAAATTCCAACTCTTCTCATTTTATTTTAATTCAAAGTGAAGATTTGGAATTTTATTTGATTTGACCAACTCATTTTATTTTCATTAATGAGACGAAATTGTATATTCCAATAGTATATGAGATCATCATTTTGATAATGATCAAAATAGCATTGACTTGGTCTACCAAAAATCTGCCTTGGAAAGTACAGGCTTGCTGCAGAGATCATTTCTCTATTGTTGGTAAAAGCTCTTTTTTCAAAAGAAAGAACGAAAGCGAAAGGGTGATGAACATGATATTAATAGATGAAAAAAATTCTGGGTCCCATCTTTCGGATCTGACACCTCCCCTACTGTGCATTGGACACTATATTACACCTTGGAGGATGAGACATAGTAAAATATTCCATGTGTCATCCTCCAAGGTCCACAGGAGGAAATGGACACTGTAAGTGAGCCTCACCCCATCTTTCCAACATCATTACTCTACAAGTCAAATCTAATTTTTATGACTGTTGGAAATAAGTTTTAGATTGAAAATTTTCTTCGAAAAGATGATTTATTTTACTGTATAGTATGTGTTAGTTGTTATGATGTACTTCAGTTGTATTAGAAATCTTTATTAAATTAATGAAATGGAAATACATTTTATTCAAAAAAATAAAATAGCATTAACTTGTCAGTAATATAGTCAAGATTTTTGGTTTGGCATAACCCAACCAATATAGGTAAGTTTAAGCGCACTATTGGCCTAATCAGTCGTCTAATGTGAATTTTTTTTATCAAATTATACATCACTGGGGTTAGTAGTTGTGAGAAAGAGTGAAAATTTGACAAATTCTGTACTAAAATTACGTAATTATTATTATTAATGCTTTTGACTTATTCATTCAAATAACAAATTGGCAATTTGAGTAAATGAAATGGTTTTATTGACTAAAGACTAGACTACAAGCAAAAAAGAAGAAAACATTTCAAAAAGGACCAAAACCAAATTAAAAATAAAATAAAATTACTACTACTATTTAGGAATTAGGATTAGTATTGTCCTTTTCTTCCATACATTTAAGCAAGGTTCAGATAAGAATGATTTCTTTCTCAATTTTAATCTATTTTCGCCACAAATTTTCATTTTTACTTTCCTTTTTAAGTCTTCGATCTAGTATTTATACACACGGGCACATCAGCTGAAAGAATGCTCCACTTTGCATGCCATCTGCACAGCAAAGGCAAATGCAACAGGAACAAACAAATTTTTGAAGCTCTCTCCTTCAAAAAGGATGATGCTTAAAATTTTTGCATTTATTCTATGTTTATGTTACTAAAAATTAAAAATACAAGATGGCAGGTTCAAATGGCTTCATAATATCACATGAACAGCCAAAGGATAATCCAAAAGAACCCTCCCTGAAGTAGAAAGTTAAGAACAACTGGTTTTAAAAGTTAAAAAGTTAACTGTTATCATCACCAACTTGACTGTTCACATACAAACTCTCTCTCCTATTAGAAAAGCCGGTAGATTCCAGGGCTGAACCCCTAAATTTTAGCTCTGAAGCAGTTCTGTAATTGGGATCAACAGAAGCAGGTCTAGAGCCGGGATCAGCAGTATTTGGCCTGAAAGAACTGGTAGCTCCACCTGGATATCGAGAAGGAGGAGATGGATACCTTCGGCCTCTAAGACTACTGTTTCTCAAGTCCACAATATCGGCAACTCTTGAAGAAGAATCTATAAAAGATCTGTCTCCAGTGCTTGATCCTAGTGGTGGCCCATTTGTCGCTGACATGGAGCCAAAAGGGTCATCCGGTCCCCATGATGTAAGTGCTTCCTTCTTCTTTGCAAAGAATTGCCATGCCCCAAATAGGAAGAGTATGAAAAACAGCACAGGGCTGGTCCATAGCATCGTATTAGATTCCCCTTTCAAAACAGGAAGGTTAGAGCGGTACATACCCACATACTTACCTCCTAGGCCAAGAACAACAAGCTTTTCACGATCACTGGCTACTAATGGCATCACCTGCCTTCTCTCATTGTTTATATCCATCACTTGGTAAGTTAAAAATGATGACCTGATCTCATCCAAAGCGGCAGAGAAAACAAGCCGTGGCACACCAACCCTAACATAATGCTGGGTAGAAACATTATACACAAAAACCTTTTCTTGATCAACAATGAGCAAATATCCCTTAATATCCTGAAATGCAAGAGGCTCATGAATTTCCAACTTCTTCTTGGACCTAACCCTGCACTTGAAGTTCATAACATCCCCTAATAGCAAGACATGAACCAAATCACCATCAGACGTAAAACCATATGCTTTAGACCGCTCAGTGGAATCAAAGACATAATTCCGAGCAAGAGAATGATTTAACCCTTCACAGTCTGATTCTTTAATTTTCATGCTTCGCAAATCCAATGACCCAGCACCAGTCTCTGTCAAGAATAATAGCCTTTGCTTCAAGAATGCAAGCGGCTTACTTGCTGGCATGGCAGAACCGTGAAGTGATCCATTTTCTCTAAAAACCCTGATTTTTCCACTAAGATCTGTAGACAAAATATACCTCATTCTTCCCACATGATGCACTTCCAATGTTGTTATAGGCAACCCATCTTCCCCACTTTCAGTCGGCACAAATTTACCTACAGTTTCCATTACAGGCGAACCTGACTCTTCTCCATTCAATCCTTCATAAATTCTATGTACCAAGATCACACCATTTTTATGTCCTGTAACGACAACACTCTCATTCTTATAAACAGACATGTATGAAACCATTGCCATGATTGGCGACTCGCACTTGGTGTAAAACTCAGCCACAACATCCCCATTCCTTAAAAACACATAAACCCTTCCTTTCTCATCCCCAACAGCAACATACTTGCTAAGTCCCTCGTAATCCCGAAATGGCAAAACGTTTATACATGTTGGATCAGAGTCTAATTTCACAGCAGACATGAACTGAAACCTCTCAGACCAAAACGGACTGTATTTAGTAACTGAAACAGCCCGCCCTCGTTCCGCATCTCTAAACTCATCGTCTTGAACACTCGCTTTATCAACATAATTTCCTGGACTAATTCCACCTCTGTTTCCAACAACTGACCTTGCACTGTCAACACTTCGCGTGTCATCAACTTTCGAGGACTCTGATAATTTTGATTCTAATCTAGAAACTAATTCACTAAGATTTCTTACTAACTCTTCAAGTTTATGAAATAAAACTTCCTGGTGATTAGAATCACCTGAACTCTTGGGTTCAGGAATCTGATCATGTCCATGTTCGTTTTGGATTGCGACAGGGTTACAGTTTACAACGACTATAGAAAGTGGTGAAGTGAAAATTAAAAGAAAAAGGAAAAGGAAAAGGAAAAACTTGCCTTTGTGGGGATTTGCCATTTGAAGTAAAAGCTTGAAGACCTTTTTGATTCAATGTTTTGCCATTATGAATCTCAAACCCTGTCTGAATTGCAGATTGTACGAGTGTTTTTGGATCTGGGTTTGGGGAATTTCGGCTGGAATCTATGTTAGATTTGATGAATCTGATGAGGGAAGATTGGAGAGATGGGGAGCTTCAGACACAAACTGTTAAGACATTTTGCGTTTTGACTTGGGCTCGTACTCTGTACGAAGAGTTAGGGCAAGAAATTCGGATTTCCGGGCGAAAAAAGGAAGGTCAAATTGTGCAATTAGTCCTTCTACTATACTGAAAGTATGAATTTAGCCCTCCTACTTTAATTTGATCAAATTGAGTCCTCTACTTTTATTTATTGTCAAATTAAGTACTCTCTTTTTATTTATTATCAATTTCAATCCAATCACTGACGATTTTAAATATTCACCGTTAATTATGCTGATGTGACGTTAATTATGATGGCATATGCTTTTAAAAAAATTAAAAAAAATTTCATGTGACTTTTTTCAACTACATATTTCTCCTCAATAGTTCATTTTTTATTTTAGTTTTGAATGTTTAATTTTATATTTTTTGATGAGAAATTCATAATCACTACCAAAAGATATTCAATGTAACAAAAAAAACACATAAAGATTTTTAATATTTTCTTTAAGTAAACTTCATCAAAGTTAACGCCATGCTAATATAATTAATATCATGTCAGTATAGTTAATGCCACATCAGTATAATTTACTGTGAAAATTTAATACCGTTAATGATTTGATTAAAATTGATAATACATAAAAGTATAGGGACTCAATTTGATCAAATTAAAGTAGAGGGACTAAATCCATATTTTTTATATAGCAAAGGGACTAAATATAAATTTGACCAAAAAAGAAAATCACTTTCGGCAAAAAAATCCATATCCAAATGGGAATGATTTAGTCAGGTTAACTTAGATGCTGTTTGTTAAACTAAAAAAATTAAATACTGAAAAATTAAGTATTTTGTATATAAAAAGTGTTTGATAAATAAATATTGAAATATAAATATATTGTTTAAAAATCATAAATGTTAAAGATTTTTAAAATTCATTAATGTCTAAAATAAAAGTAAATCAATATAAAAGGAAAGTTTTTCAAATTAAAACCATTAATTTTTCACCATTCAATGATAAGTAAGTTTCCACTTATTTTTTAAATTCAACATTTTTTTGTTAAAAAAACTTTTAAATAATAACTAATAAAAGTTATCAAACATGTTGAAAATATAAATATATTAAAAATTTTCATTTTCAAGCATTTAAAATTTTTAACAGTTTATCAAACAGGCCCTTAATTATAATTTTGTTGATACCTAATTGCAGCGCGACACGTTAGCTAAAAAATGAAAAATCCAAGGACTTTTCAGTTTCGAGTTCGACGCTATCTAATATCCTTCATTTCATTTTCACCGTTTTGAATTGGGTTTCGGGACCCAAGAAAACGCAGCGTTTTGATACTGTTCCTATTTGACTGGCCTTGGAAAATGGAAAGCCGTCAGCGCATCACCATTCGCCAATCAAGCCAACAGCAACAGAATATATCATCATCTATCAGAAGAAAAATTGGCTCCCGTTCAACTAGGCAGATTTTTACAACCTTTTCTTTATCTTTTTAAAAGATTAGGCTTTATCCATTTGACATCCCTGGAAAGTGACCTCCAACAGAGCATCTACAGTGCCAAATTGAGCAAAAGACAAAGCAAATACAATCATGTAAAGAATCTAATAAGCTTTGGCAGAAAAAGGCCTTTCGCAATTGGATATCAAGTGCACGGTCCAGTATAGTCTAGAGAGTTTTTATTGATACATTGGCTTTACTTTCTATTGATTTCTTTTCCAACTTGAAAGCAGCAAAGATGGATTCGCTGTGGCCAACAATACCATCACGAGTGCAGTGATTTGTTTGCAATGAGGACCGCCTTAGTATTTCCAACAATTGAGCTCGTGAACTTGTTTCTTGAGTTTCATCTTTTCTAGGTTGAGCACTTGGTTTAATTTGCGAGCTAGTAAACTTGGCCGATGCAGTTTTGGTTGGCCGGTGCTCCCTTTGAATCTGCATTTCGAAACGAATCTTATAAAGATTTTTGCATATCTAGAACAAAGATATTTCCAGCAGTTTAATATCAAGGCGTTAAGTGGCAACAATGACTAGCAATTAGCAATCTAATGGTCACGATAGTAGGGATAATATCATTACATCAGGCAATAAGATCAGATTGTAAATATTAAGGTCAGTTAACTTTAGAAAGAAAAAAAGGACTTTCCTTGTCACTTATTCAATAATATTCATGGAGTAGATAACAAATTTTAGTTACTATAATTAGGGACCAGAACAATTCCAAACTTCCGACTGACTCAGAAGTACATAAAATATGAAAAATGCTAGAAATTTTGCAGTAAATAAGCCTACCGCATCAGAAGAATTTTCAGCAATTGAGGTTGTGCTTCTGCTATTACTGTCTTCACGTTCAAATACAAATGAACGCAAGACCCCCGATCCATGCTTGCGAGATGATGGTACAGAAAAGTTTGAACCCCGACCTATGAATGATGACTGCAATATTTAACAATAAGAAAGTAAAACTTAGTTGTCCACCATATTCCATATTCCACTAATCTACATATATGTATTTGGTCACAAAAGGAAAAGATGATTCCGAAGATGTATACAAGGATCTTATCATACCTAAGATGGAATGGAAGAAATTTTATCAGGTACATAAACATGGCTTGAATAACCCCAAACACGGGTCAAACTAGATGCTAAATTAACTGAGAAGCCGGCGAAGCTTGCTTAAGAAATCATATTTTGAAATTCATTTAATTGCTTTGTTTTGGTAACGAGGGGAGGTGTCATATAGGATGTGCATGAAGCACAGTTATCCATCAAAATCTGGGATTAAAATTAAAGCAACACGAGTTACTAGATTATGAATGCTGAACTATAATACCGTCGGAGGCTCCTTTTCTTACACTAAATGCCACCTTATTCTTTTTTTTTTTTGGCCAAAATGCCACTTTATTCAAGCCATTAGAGTTTCTGGTAATAATGCCAACCTACTCAAAAATCAAAATCCAAAGACGGAAAGCTAGTTTACCTTAGAGGACACACTCCCTTTTTTTCCCATGAACAGCATATTGGAAAAGGCTGTCACACACAACAACCGTGAGGGCCATTAGGAACGTTATTTATAGCAAAACAACCTTGCCCAGGGAAATGCAAATAGCTTATCAAGACTAATTCAATAATAAGAATCTTACATGATGGTTTGGCTTTTCTTCTGGTGTCAGGCACATTATTCACCTTCTTTATATAACCAAAAAGTTCTTTGGACCTTGCATCCTCTGTTGGTGGCAAGAGCTCAGCCTGCTGATTCTGTGTCATGTCAATTGATTTAGGTGCTATATATGATCAGAGCAGTAAAGAAACAAAAGATACATACTTATAGACCAGAAACGGATTATTCTTGCCAAAATCTAAAACGACTAATAACTCAGCATTCTCCGACCAAGGAAACAACAGTACTAAAAACTCACAGCTTTTTTGGACAAGCACGGTTGAACAAGCCTTTTTTCCGCTTCCTCGTCATCAGATGATATATAAATGTCATCCTTATCTGTAAACATTTGTGGTATCATTTCCTTTATCTTTTTCACATGCATGCGCAGATTTATCGGACGTAAATCTTCCGTAGTTTCAAGAGAATCCTCCTCTTCATCAGTTTCATCTTCTCCCTCAAATCCTTCCTCATCAAGCAAAGTTGTTTCATTCTGCTTCATACCCCATCTCCGCATTAAGTTCTCTGTTTTAGCAGCATCCTGTTTGTCAAACAACTTCTGATGAAGTTCCATGCGCCTTTCAACATCACTTTGTTCTTCTTCATATCCAGTTTCTATGATATCCTCTAAATCTTCATCATCTTCATTTTCTTCATTCTCATCATCTTGGAAGCGTAAGTCATTGTCACTGTCAGCTTCTTCTTCAGCTTCTTCATCAACAAATGCTTTAACAGGATCGCCATTAGGCATTGAAGACAAATCAACAGATTCACGTGGTTGTGGTGCAATGTTCTCCTTGTCATTGTCCTCCTCATCAGATGAACTACAACAAACAGGTGACATACACATTAGAGCAAACAAATTTTATATAAGCCAACTATTGATTCACTTTTACGAGAAATAATAGTAACAAAAGAAAACGTGAAATATTAGACAAAAGCTGATTAATGCAGTTGTCAAACAAACAGAGGAAAGAGGCTTCTCTGTAGTCCTGAAGGGTGAGGACTAATGGTGCTTTGAATGTAGAATAGGCCCACTAAAGATAAATGAAATCATTCTTTAAGTTATAAAAGAAGAAGAAGAGAAGTATAAGACTTACATGTCATCAGGAGGAGCAGAGTCGAGCTTTAATTTCAGAGAAAGCAGGGATGGAGCCAGAACTCCTTCCAAAGGGTTATCAGGAGTCTCTTCCGCAAACTCATCCTTAGAGTCACTTGTTTGGGAACCAGAAAATAGATCCTACAATATGCAAAGAGGCAAGCAGTTCGAATTTCAACCATAAGTGGCACTTCTTCAATCAATGAGATGTGAAAGGAAGAAAAGAAACCTGAGTATCATCTACAGGAGCTCGAAATGCTTGTTTAGTTTCCTGATCAACAGCCTGTAATGTATCAGGTTTACCATCAGAAAACATACAAGTCTGGCACAACATGATGAAAAAACTCATCTGATCAGAATTTGTCAGAGTGATAATCTCATGGAACCCCCAATTGCCCCAGGGAATTAGCCTTTTGTGGCCATTAAAATAAACACTGAAGTGAGACAGTGAGAGCATATAACAGTTATCCTACTCTGATGGAAATATAACAAATAAAATGCTATTTGAAAATAGCTTGACGTTATTTGAAACCCAAAAATGTAGAATGGCAGATCAAGCTACTATCATGCTCAGTAGGCAAACAACATTCCACAACTTCAAAAGGATGCAAGCTCATCCAATACCTACTAAAAAATTGTCTTGGAACCTTAAACACATATCCCGAGATTCATTGTCAAAATGCAATATGAATAGCTTACCATCTCTGCTGAAAGTTTCTCATGGCTTGACATGTTAGAAACATCCTTCATATCATCAACGGGCACGTTATCAGAAATCCCCTGATTTGCCATTGACTTTTCACTTTCAACTTCCACAGCCTGATCATTGCCTGTCCCAGCTTCTAGAGCCCTATGATTGTCTCTCCCCTTGTTATCAACATTTTGAAATCCTAGTTTCTCCATATCCTTGTTTGAAAAACCATCATGATCGTCGTCAAGAAAATATGTCCTGGAAAATTTGACAGTTAACATAACCATCTATGAAATGAAAACATGTAAAATATCTATAAAAACTTCAAGAGGACCAAGCCTGAGTCGACATAGATGCCAATTAAAAAGTTAACTACTCACTTTTTTGAAACCTCAAGCTTTCTTCGTCGAATCTTCTCCAAAACTGAAGATATTGGCTTTTGAACCAACGGTGCTGGTTTAAATGCAGCATTTCCAGTTTCTAACCCAAAATAATATAATTCAAGGGTTAAAAGTTTTTCGCTAATTCAAACCAGTAATATAATTACAAAAAGATTCTCGATTAATCAAGCTTGTTTATATTAATACCTCGTAGTAGTCTCTGAGATTCAGCACGAAGTTGGGCAAGGTATTCTCTTCTTTCCTGTTAAAATCAGAAAAACAAAAAATCAGCAAACTAATAATTGTGTTGTTATTTGTAGTCTAGAAATAAAAGAAACATTTCTCCTTACCTTTGCTGTTCTTCTTTCAGGTAAGACGGGCATCTCCTCTTCCCCAACGCCTTTCAGTCTCTTCTTCTTCTTCTTCTTCTCTCTATTCTCTAATTCGTCAAAACCATGCCGTTTCTTTTCCGGTCCCTCCCTTTCCAGATCCCCAGTTTCCATCTCTTGACTCTGATCTTCACCATGACCCTCAACTTCCTCGGTGACGGAATCAAAATCCAACGTCCGCTTAGCAACTGAACCCGACTCATCTTCGTTGACACTCAACTCATCAAATCCGAAACTCGATTCACTTTCCTCTTCAGAACCCTCCAACCCGGACCTAAGTCCCGATCTCGGCTCCTCGATAGCTTGGCCGTCGGGTATATCGGAATCCAGGGATTTAAATCGGGATGGAATCTCCGTAATCGCTTTGACCTTCTTCAATCGTTTTAACTTTCTTTGATGAATAGGAGAAGCTGGCTCGTCAGAAGGTGAAACCAGATCTAGATCCTCGTCGCTATCCATCTCGGCGGCTTTGTAAGGATTTTTGCTTAATGTTTAGAAACGAGTATGAAATGCCGAAACGCTGAGGACTGTGGATCTTAGACTAGTTCGCGAAAAATTGAAAAGTGGAGGTAAAAGAGGATAGGAATGGGATTAAGGCGGCAAACGTTTTTAAAAATTTGGGAGCAATAGGCAAAGGGCGCGATTTGCTTTTGGATTTGAACCGCTAAATATTTCTGCTTCGACGTCTCGATAAGCCCAAAAGACAAAGGTTCGCCGTGCCCAAAATTATGCTTCTCGCTACTTAAACTCATGGGATAATCGTCGTACTGTGCTTAATCGGCTTTGAACTTAATGACGAAATTACGCTAAGCTCAAACACTTCTTATGTATTACCTTGTGCTCTAAGCCTTTGACCTTATTAAATCTTACCTTACTTAAAATAAAAAGGTTTTTCAAATGAGCAGTATTATTCTTCCTAATCTAAAACACCATTAGGATATTATAAGTGCAAGAGTGATGATCCCACAGAATTAGTTCTGTATAAATTATTATGGAACCATGACGTAACATCATTATAGTCAAACTTAAATTAAACCCTACTATAGTAAATGCAATAAATTTTCAAACTTACCCTAAAAATCTAAAAAAATTTTATTTGGAGTTAACTTTTTTAAACGAATAACTAAAATTGATGCCATATTTTGGTTTCATGATAATTCTCCTAAAATCGGTTATGTGAGATCATTTCTCTTAAGTTCAAAAGCTTTTAATTTTCTCCAATGGACCTAAAAGGCCTTAATCTTGTCCTTGTTCAGTTTCCAGGAAGCCCAAATCCAGAGCACAAGCGGCAATGAGTTGATAATTTCAAGGTTCACAATACCAACCACCAAGCTTGGAAATGACCACAAGGAATTAGCTTGGAATCATACAGGAGATACTATTATGTGAATTAGCTTGGAATTTGGAAATGACCACAAGGAAAGCAACATACTAAAATTTAACAAGCTTGCTCTGAAAATTACCAAGTAACCTATGTGCTTTTCTTCTACTGTTCTACACTTCACGTACCAAAACCAAAACGCCTCGGTAAATAAAAGTATACATCGGCATCCCTCTTTCTGCTTCATCAGAGGAGAAAACACAAAGTCTAAGGAAATAATAGTAAGGTCTTGCAAGAATGGAACCTGATATTCATAAAGAATAAATGGGCAGTACAAGTTTGGCGCAAGTACAACCAACAAAGCACAGCTGCAATTAGCCAGATAATCAGCCCATTATAGATGGTAATCACAAGCACAACTATGCTTCGAAACTATTGAAGAAGCAGCTTACAATAAGCTGTTTCGTCGAAATGTATATACGAGTAATTTAAACATGAAAACGATAACATTGATGAACAACAAATCAAAGTTCCAAATCCCAAATACTCTCAGCAATAATTTTAGGGATCTTAGATTCTTCAGCCAGGTTGACAGATCCTGAAATCTGGGAGAAAAAAACTTGATAGGTTAGAAATCATCTCAGACAAGGCTTAATTATGTCAAGTTCTTAGATTAACTTGATTTAAAACCAATAGATCAAAAGCTAACATACCATATTTACAAAACTCAAATAACGTTAACAAGTTTAAGAATTACATGTAAAAATAAAACAGGTCCTTTCACTCCCCCTTTTTTATATCTTTTTGATAGATAAAGAAAAAAACACTAAATCAGACACCACGGTAAATTCCCACAAAAAAGAGACCAATGAAATCCACAGCATCCTGGCTGTCTAAGATGCCTACCAAACCTAAAAGGAAACAGTCTAAAAGCAAATATCTAAGAGCTTTCGGGTTGGTAATTCTTCTTCTCAATCACTCTTCTGTTTCTATCTACTCATAACATCCAAAGGGAGGAATCTAATCTACAACTTTTCTCCCATTTGTAACTAAGATTGCACCAGCAATGAGCAGCCTCACAACAAACCACCATTGTCACTGCTTTAAAGCAACATGACATAACTTCATCTTTCATATCATTAATTGATAATTGATTAGTGCAAAGTAATGGGAAACACTAGCATTCTATTTCATTCTCAAATGCATGTAACATTTACTAAAAGGCTTTACCTTAAACAAATGAAATAAACATACACATACTATCAAGCATCCCTCAAACCCTTAATTGCTTCAAGCTCTTTCAAACATTTCAAACAGCATGCCACCAATGAGTTATAATGACTACATTCTACATCCTCCTCTAACAATAGATGGCTGAATCAGGGAAACAACAAGGTCTCCCCTGAGTTGGGGATGTAACTTCAAGAGAGCAGTTATCTGCTCTCCCTTGGAACCATACAAGGCACCTATGTTTTAGAAAACACCCTCTTGTAGCAAACGCCTTCTCAAACTCCAGATTCTAACTTTTTAGGCTTCACTTTTCATTCTTCAATTCAGTTTCTTCATCAATCCCTCTAATCTTCATATGACATGAATAGTTCATTCCCACCAAAATAGGAATCGGCAGACTTCAATACTATACTACGATTTCGACACACATAACAGAACACAAAGATTTCCTACCAGAAAACGTGTAATGGAAACACTGAATAATGAAAAAAAAAAAGGTCCATCTAGTTACCTTAAAAGTCCCATTAAACTTGGAATTTCTCGACCACTCCAAAGCCAAATCCCTGCTCGACGTCTGATAAGTCACCTTAAAAGTATCGTCATATACTCTCTTCGAAAGTGCAAAATCCCACGCATTCTTCCCCAAATCATAAGCCGGCTCGAGAGTCGTATCCCCTCCGTGAACGTAACTGTACTTGAGCTTACAGTTCCTCGTACCAAGTGTATAATTAGCCGACACCTTGTTAGCAGAATCGAACACGAATGTTCCGTCAACAACCGTCCGGTTATCACCTCTGCTGTGAATATAAGTAAGCTTCAGCGGCTTCTCCGCAACCCTAACCGTGTTCATAAACTGAAACCGAAAATCCTGTCCCCCAAAATATTTATACAAAATTCAGATAATTAACAAGTCAATGGTTAACTGAAGCTGTACTTAAGGGAAATTGCTTATCAATTAAAGCGTGCCTGTTTGGGGACGTCATAGTCAATGACGAAGAACCCAGGTTTGTCAACCGACAAAGTCAAACCGTTCAGGCTAGGACCGTTGACAACTGTGGCGTCTGTCATGGAGGCGCGTAACTTGACATCGCCGGCGTTAACCGCAACAGTAGCCGCGGCGGTGCTCTTATCATTTGTGTATCTGCCTTTCAGAGACGCCTTCATTTCTTTCGGAGGATACAAGGAACCGAGACACTAGGGCAGGTTGGTGCTGCCTTGATAGAAATGTCGAGCGTGTTTTTATGGCTTTCGTAAATTGCAATCTTACATCCAGGAAATTTTATTTTCCTTGGCGCAGCTTTGCTCTGTAGCTCGAGTCCCTAATTTTGGACTTGGGCTTCTCAGATAGGCTCTTTTCGTGGATGAAGGAAGACTAAGCCGAGCCCACCAAACCCATTAGGATTTAGGATGTAGACCAATGGGCCTGAAGCCCGTAACTGAAACTCCATTTTGTTTTCTCATTGCTCGAATTTTAAGCATAAGTATTATATTTTCGTTGTGTTATGTAATTCATGCAATGTATTTATAAACATGCATTATTATAAAAATAAAATTAATGTTTTCTTGAGGAATTGTACATAGGTAAGGCATGAGCGAATTTATTTGATTTTTGAAATGTTGTTATTTACTTTGTTAGGCTGTGCTTATAGGACTGAAAACTGGAAGGATGGAAAAAGGAGGGTGGAAAATTAGAAAAAAAATATTTTTTTTGTATGTTTGGTAGGACGAAGAATAGAGAAGCAAGAAAATATAGCAGATGAGCAGTTTCTTTCCTCATCATACATACTATTAAAAGAGAAGGCAAGAGAGGCCAAAGAAAGGTGCCACATAGGATTTATTTTTTTAATTATGAATTATCCCAAATGTTTGTTTTTTAAATGTTTTTGACCCATTCCCTATTTTACACATTTACAAAAGTTTCCCCCTGAACCAAACGAAAAGCTTATTGGCCAAAAAACAAAAAACAAGAAACAAAAAAACTGAAAAACTGCTATCATTTATTCGAGTCAAAAAACAAAAAAACTCTAAAGCTTCTATCTTTTATTCAAGCAAAAAAACAAAAAAATTGAAAGCCAAAAAACTTTCTATCATTTATTCCATCCATTTTATGTTTCGCAAATTAAGAAAATTTCCTCCCTGCTCCACACGAAAAGTTGTGTATTATTTATTCTTCCAAGATACGTTCAGAAGGGAAGAAATTTATGATGGGTTGGGTTTTTTTTTTTTGGCCAAAATGATTGGTTGGGTTAAGATTCATCTGTTTGTGCTCTTTGGATTAGGGATTTTAATGTTTTGAGGAAGCCAAGGAGATGGGAAACCATCTGAATTCAATGATGGGTAGTCAAATTGGAATACGAGGGGAATATTTGTTGCTTTCTGCCTCTTCGATTTTCCAGAAATTTTATTGCCAGGTAAGAGTTTTGATATTACTCTTTCCTTTGTCCATTCTTTTCCCTATTACTCTCTCTATTTTTTGCAAGTATTTTCTGCATTTGGGTTTTCTTTTGTTCTACCTAAAGGTTAGCTCTGTTCTTAATTTCTGTATAGGGTATAGATTATTTTGTCAACAGTGATTTGTTTTTCATTCTGTTTGTTTTTCAATTGTATAAGACTGATTAGTTGTGATGCTACCTGTACCTATTAGAGAATCCAATAGAACCTACAAGGGGCAACGTAGGTATCGTTTTATTCCCATTTTCCAAGTACCAAATAGAGTTCGTGCTAAGGAAAATAGGATGTATAGGTTAAATGTCATTAGGATGAAAAAAAATCAAAGAAGTGGTCGTCTGCTCTCTGCCTTTGTAGAAGATGGGACGAATGGTTCTGAAGATAGTGCTTTGAATAATGGTCTGCTGCAATCCAATATGAGAGTACCTACAAGGAATGACTTTAGTGTGCAGTTTCTTTCACAGTTAGAGGTTGGTCAGTCAAGTGTTGTCAGAGCTATTACAAGAGAAGAAAATAGTAATTTGGCATATGATATCAGATTTGGATCAGATTCAGTTCCTATTGCTTCAAATTATGCTGAGGTTCCCATGTCTTCAGATGATTATGGTGGTTGTGGTATGTTTTCTATATAAGAAGGATTTAACGCTCTGCAGGCAATTTATTAGTCTTATTGAATGATAATTGTTCAGCATGTTCTAAATCTTACGAATAAGGTTGCCTAAGATCGAATAGCTGATAGTGGAATCTGTGTTGATGTTTCTTAGTTAGGAAATTCTGTTTTGTAAAGTTTAATATGCTTGCTTTCTGAGATTGAATATTTGGTGCGTGAAAATTTTCTTTTGTATTATTTTTAAAGGCTTTTGTTTTGAAAGCTGTGATAATCTTGCGATGGCAATTGAAAAAGCTGTTGTTCACAGATTGTTTGTTTTGCACATGTGCAGTTGAAAGAGGCACTGCCCCGACTATAATAAATGATTCTACTCATAAACGTAAGTACTCTGTAATAGATTAAGCTGAATGAATAATCACAGAGATTTTGTTCATAGCTAATAAAATAATTTCGCTCATGTAGGGTCATGTTTTACAATCGATTACTTTGGAGGTGCAAATTATTGTTGTCCTTTTTGTAGAGCTGCAATGTGGTATGATGAAAGGGTTGGAATATCTAGGCCTGTCTTTTCGCCAACCTTTAATCTGTGTTGTAAACAAGGGTCTATTAAACTACCTATCCCAAGGGAAGCACCTGAATTGTTGCATTTTTTACTTAGCTATGAAAGTGGTCGTAAAGGAAAACAGTTCAGAGATAAAATTAGAGTTTACAATGCTTTGTTCCAGTTTAGTTCCATGGTGGGAAGGTTGATGGGTCCATTAATACTCTGCCTGGTCCTTATGTATTTAGGATGAGCGGGCAAAACTACCATAGGATTGGTTCTCTTCTGCCTGTACTAGGTCAACGACCTAGATTTCTACAGCTGTATATTCACGACACCCATAATGAAATTCAGAATAGAATATGCTCTATTTCTGATACAAAGGATCAGTCACCGGTTGATAGAGAAATTATGGAACAGTTAAGATTGATGTTTGATGAAAATAATGAAATTGTTAAGGCTTTTAGAATGGTTAGGGATAGACAAATGCAGTGCCCTGATGTTGATGTTAGGTTGAGGTTAATTGCTAAACGTACAATGAATCAGTCTGTGTACAGTCTGCCAACTGCATCAGAGATTGCTGCCTTGATAGTGGGTGATTTTGGTGAAAGTGAGGTTGGCTGTGACATTATTGTTGAACATAGAGCTGAAGGGCTGATAAGGATAAATGATCTTCATCCATTATTTATGTCAATGCAGTATCCGGTACTTTTTCCTTATGGGGATGATGGCTACCATATTGATATACCATATGTTCAATCGCCTATCAAGGAAGAAATAAAGTCTGGCTGTTTAACAATGCGTGAGTTTTATGCATATGTAATCCAGCAGCGCAATGTCATATCAAATACGTTGCTTAGAGGAGGCAAGTTGTTTCAGCAGTACTTAGTTGATGCATATGCTATTGTAGAAGATACAAGGCTTCGATATATTAGGCAAAATCAAAAATCGTGGCGAACAAAAATGTATAAAAACATCTGGGATGCTATGGCAAGAGATGACATGGAAGCATCTGCAATCGGTAAAAGAGTTGTACTGCCAGCAAGTTTCACAGGAGGACCACGTTATATGTTTCAGAATTACCAAGATGCCATGGCAATCTGTAGGTGAGGTAACCTATTTTTAAATGTTAATTACCTATCTTCAACTCTTAAGATTGTTTGTGATAGTACATAATTTTAAATGATAAGACTTTACTTATGTAGGAATTTTGGATATCCAAATCTTTTTATTACATTTACATGTAATGCAAATTGGCAAGAGATAAAGGATGCATTACAGCCAGTCCAAGGACAACGTCCTGAAGATCGACCAGATATAGTAGTTCGTGTTTTCAGGCTGAAACTACGTCGACTCATGAATGATTTAATGAAAAAAAAATCATTTTGGGAAGGCTATAGCAGGTATGTTTTTAAGGTACTTTTCTTTTGCCTGTGCTGTTTATCATAATAATGTATGAAGATTTGTTCCTGTACTTAGTTGTTTACATAGAAGAGGTAAAAAAATTGGAAAAAAAAATTCACATATGTAAAAACTCTGCTTTTTTTATATGACAAATAAAAAATTGTTTTTTTACCTTTTGCTATTCTCTATATTTGGTTCTTTGTGTCTGACTCTTTTGGAGAAGAGAATAGTTATCCAATTACTGATTAGGGTTCTGACTTGAGAATTTCATTGGCATCATTAACAAGAAAAGGAAAAAAGTTCTTTATTATGTATTGATATTTTGTTTGCTTAGTTAGCTATATAGGTATGAGATATTTTTAAAAAAAATTCCTCTATGAATGCATATAAATTAGTTCTTCTAGATGAGAAAAAAAAAAGTTTTCTCTCGCCTTTAGGTTTTGTCATTACTTTGTAAAAAACATCTAATGATCTCACTGCAAATGCTAAGTAAAACATAATAGTGTAGTTGTATAGGCACAGTTGAAGCAGTTACTAATATTCAGTATATTAGTGCTAAGTTTGTAATCAATAATTATTACAAATATAACACTTAGGAACTAAGCAGATTCATCAAGTTTAATCCTATATGTGTCTCATTTTGCTCTTTTGCTTCTATATACATTCAAATCTGCTGTTGAGATGCTTACTGTTAAAAGGAGAACAATCCCATTGAAAATGTACGATAAATTTGTTTGGTAAGTGCTACCACTCCGAAGCTCCCTAATAGAAGACCTAGACCTAGGAAAGAAATTTTAAAAAATCCTTTATTAGTCCAGGCAAATCCATTATATATAAAATAAAAGTTAAACAAATGGAAATCCTTTTTATAATCTTATTGACTTTTGTCTATTATTATTATTATTATTTTTTAATAATTGAGAGGTGATCCATTTAATTATTAGGGTGCTGCTTGGACAAATTCATTGCTACTATGTCTGTCATATGTCACATATAATGGAAGGAAAAATGATTGTCCTGTTAGAATGAAAATAAGACATGAGACTGTATCCTTGGATATTGAAAATTAAATTTAGATTGCAATCAATCATTTAAAACAAAAGATGAAAAGCAACCTACATTTATTGATATTTTTTGTACTTAGTTAGCTCTGTAGGTAGATGTTCAAAACATTTCTGTATGTATCCAGATCGATTACTTCATCCTTTAGATATTGTCTTGGATTGGTTCTTTTCTCTTATTCAATAAGTTGGGCGATAAGTAAATTAGTGACTGACCAGTGCTCCACCTAAGGCCTGCATATATTTTTTTTTTAAATATCTAATGTAATTGAATGGGCACTTTTTGAAGACTTATTAATAAATACAATATTAGTGCTACGGTTGTGATTAATAATCATTAGAAATTTAGCTATTGCAAATAGATTAATAAACATTTGATCAAATATCAAAGTACTCTATGTTTATTTAAAACTGTTTTTCCTAATAAACCCTTTTTGTTGCTTTTGCTCCAGTTACATATACTGTAGAATTTCAAAAACGTGGTCTGCCACATGTACATAGTTTACTGTGGCTTGAAGATAGGAATGCATTTAGAATGCCTCACCAAATAGATACACTTATCTCAGCAGAAATCCCAGACGAGTCTGTTGATCCTATTGGCCATAAAGCTATGACGAACTTCATGTTTCATGGACCCTGTGGTTTGGCAAACAGTAAAACACCTTGCATGGTTGATGGAAAATGTAGAAAGAGATATCCAAAGCAGTTTCAGCCTTATACAAGTCTTGATGAAGATGGCTTTCCGGTTTACAAACGAAGAGATAATTCTATTGTATTCAAGGTGAAAGGAGTAGCTCTTGACAACAAGTACATAGTACTTCACAATGTTGATTTAATAGTTAAGTACCAAGCTCATATCAATGTAGAGATCTGTAGCCAAAGCCGAGCGATAAAGTATCTATTCAAGTATATAAATAAGGGTTCTGATAGGACACGTGCTGTCGTTGAACAAAGGCAGGAAAATCAGAAAGATGAGATAAAAACTTTTCTTGATTGCCGTTACCTTTCACCGTATGAAGCTTGCTGGTGTTTATTCCAATTTGATATTCACTACCGTAAGCCGGCTGTTCAAAGGTTACTGATACATTTACCAGATGAGCAAATGGTCTTCTTTTCAGATAAGGAAAGTGTTCATTCGATTGCCAACCGTCCAAATGTTGACAAAACTATGTTCACTGAATGGATGCAAATGAATAGTGCCAGTAGTGGAGCAAGACAACTTCTGTATGCTGATTTTCCAACTAAGTTTACTTGGCAAAGTCGTGAGAAACAATGGACTAATCGTTATCGTTCCAACTCAATTGGTAGAATCATGTATGTTCATCCAGCTGCTGGTGAATTGTACTACATGCGATTGATGTTAAATGTCATCTATGGACCTAGAACTTTCGAAGAAATTCGAAAAGTTAATGGTATTGTTTATCCATCTTTTAAAGATGCCTGTCGTGCCATAGGTTTGTTAGGTGATGACAAGGAATGGAGAGATGCCATCATTGAAGCTTCTCAATGGGCTACAGCTGCTGAATTAAGACAATTGTTTGTGACAATGATAATGTTTTGCCAGGTAAAAAAAAGATTATTTAATAATGCTTATTACATATTGAAAGTTGTTTTTACATTCCGTTTGCTGATATTTAATGCTGCTTGGTAACAGAAGCTATCTGATTTGCAAATAAAGATCATTTTTCAGCATGTGAAGCTATGAAGGAAGCATATATTACAAAAGATAGAGCAGCAGATAGAGGTATTCTAAATTACAATAGCTACTGTGAGATATAAGTATGCTAAGTTAACATAATTTGCTATTGAACATATAATTGTTACATTGTTAGAAAACATATACATTTACTCATATTGTTCATATAATTTATGATTCAATGGTCTAGGTAACAAATCATACTGTCCTATTTGAAGATTCATGGAAATACATGTGCGAAGATATCGAACATAGGATCAGACAAGCTTTCAACATGCCAACATATAGAAATCCAGATCCTGATCTCCAGAATTATGTTCTAATTGCTTTAGAGGAACTTTTCAACAAGCATTGCACCTCATTAGAAGAACAGCAGCTACCGAATCCTTGATCTGTTACAGCAAACCTTGCTTCTGAAAGGCTGATAATTGAAGAAATAAATTATGATCTCCCTGAATTACAGCGATTACATCTTCAGTTACTTGGTAATCTTAACAGAGAACAATTGGCTATATTTCAACGAATAAAACAAGCAGTTGACAATAAACAAGATGGGCTTTTTTTTATTCATGGCTATGGAGGAACAGGGAAGACATATCTATGGAATACTTTGATTTCTGGAATACGTTCAACTGGAAAAATTGTCCTGGCAGTAGCATCATCAGGAATAGCTTCTCTGCTTCTACCTGGAGGTCGTACGGCGCATTCAAGGTTTAAAATACCTTTGTCTATTGATGAGTGGTCAACATGTCCAATCTCAAAAGGAACTCAGCTGGCAAATCTGATACAAAATACAAGTTTAATAGTGTGGGATGAAGCACCAATGATCCATAGAAACTGTCTGGAGGCTTTAAACAAAACTATGCAAGATTTATTAGCAGAATCTGGAGAAGAGCTTTGCAGAAGGCCTTTTGGAGGAAAGATTATGGTATTGGGAGGCGACTTTAGGAAAATCTTACCTGTTATACCATCAGGAAGTAAAAGTGACATCTTAAATGCAACCATATGTAATTCACATCTATGGAGTAATTGCAAGGTTTCAACTTTGTCAATGAATATGCGTCTTCAACAACGAAATCTGAATGAAACTTCAAGGATTGAGATGGAACAGTTTGCTCAATGGTTGCTTGAAGTGGGAGATGGTACAGTTCAATCTTTTCGAAAATCTGATGATGAAGAAGGAGAATGGATACATATCCCTGATGATTTACTCATAACTGATTTTGAAGATTCGCAGCAGAAAATCCTTAGCACTGTTTACCAAAATTTTCAGGCTAACTATAATGAGGAGAACTATCTAAGGCAGAGAGCAGTGATCACTCCATTTAATGATACAGTGCATGACTTAAATGAGAAAATGCTTGAAGAAATACCAGCTGATCAGAAAGTCTACTTAAGTGTTGATACACTTGGGAAAGAATCAACCTCAGCAGCTGATGATTCTCTTCTATATGCAATTGAAGCTTTAAATGCTTTAAAGCTCCCAGGTATACCGAACCATGAACTTAGGCTTAAAGTAGGATGTGTTATAATGCTTTTACGTAACATTAGTCAGTTGAATGGTCTATGTAATGGTACAAGATTAATAGTCACACAGCTTTGTCCACATGTCATAGAAGGCAAAGTCATTTCAGGCACAAATATAGGAAACAAGTTCTTCATTCCTAGAATTATCATGAGCATGAAAAATCACCAATGGCCATTCACAGTAAACCGAAAACAGTTCCTTGTCAGGATTTCATATGCTATGACCATAAATAAAAGTCAAGGACAAACATTAGAGTTTGTAGGTGTCTATTTACCTCGACCTGTATTTACCCATGGGCAACTTTATGTTGCTTTGTCTAGAGTTACATCTAGAAAGGGATTAAGAATTCTAACCTTGGATGAAAATGGAAAATCTCAGAAAGCAGCTAGAAATGTTGTGTATAGAGAAGTTTTAGAGAAAATCTTTTAAATAAGAAAAAAATACATTGAAAATATCTTCGATGAATGGTGAATCGTTTACTATGGTAAGACTTCTTTGCTCAAATTTCCTTTTGCTTTTATATATACTATGTATACATGTACTGCAGCTGCTGAAAATAGAAAAATAGGTAAGTTTACATTAATGTGATAATCTTAAATTGCCATTTCCTTTGTAGCATGATTGTACACCTACTTTGATATTAAATGAGAACGTTAGTCATTATTTTCATATACATTCAATTCTCAATTTATAGAACAACCATGGGTCCAAAGACAATTGAAGAGCTAAGAGAAGGAGTTTACAACCAATCAGCAAAGTTGAGAATAGCTCGCATGTGGGATTGCATAATACCTGATACAAAAGAGGTCATTGGAATGTCCTTTGTTGGAACTGATTCAAAGGTATAAAACAAATTACTTCCTCCAATGAACATTCATAAACACTTTTGCTTCTTTACCATTAACAATATCTTTTTACCATTTATTTATGAAAATTTCAATGAACAGGGAGTTGGAATCCATGTGCACTTGAGGGATGCAGAGGCTAAACGTTTCAGAGGAAAACTGCATGAAGGAACAATTTACCTTTTCACATCTCTACAGGTTGTTAAGCCGAGGATGAAACACATATCTGTTTATAGAGAGCTTTCACTTTTCCTTACACAATTCTCAAAAGCAACAAAGGTGACTGATGATCCAAAACCTTTTCCAAGACATTTCTTCAATTTTGTTGATGACAATTTGCTGGAAAAATTAGCCAATGGCAACAAATATGTTGTGGGTAAGAATACAACCATGTGAGAATTAAATATACTATAAAATCACATTATATCTTTTAAATTTTTTTCTTAAAAAAATGCAGATACAATTGGCATGCTGATGTCCATTGGTCCTGTCGGAACTGTTTATGTTGCAAAGCACCAGAATCATTCACTTATGAGAGAAATTGTGATCCAAAAACTCAAGTAAGCTTTACCTATCACATTAAATCATTGCTGTCCATTTCTACGAGTACAAACTTAGCATATATAACATTAAATTTGATGGATATCTTTCAGTGGCCAGCAACAACAGATCACTGTCTGGGAATAGTGCTTGGATCAAATTGAAGTTGAAGAGTTAAAGCATATGAAACCAAGACCTGTTGTCATTTTAACCAACATGATGGTTAAAAAATTCCAAGGTTACTTTCATTTTCAAAAGATTATAGCAAAATACCCAATATAATTAAAATTTAACGAATCATCTGCCACAATGCAAGACTGATATACTTGAATACTTCAACAGCAACAAAGGTCTTTATCAATTTGGATATACCTGCTGTTTCTGAATTGAGGGCAAGGTAAATAACCATATTCACTTTTTTTACCTTATTTTCCTGTTTACGTTAATAAAAAAAATCTTATTTCTCCCAATTTTTCTATAATAGGTATGGTGAAGATAACAGTAATGTAGAAGTGTTGCCTAAACAGCAACCAGACCAAGCAGTTGCACCCCTGATGGCAGCTACAATATTAGAATTGTTGAACTTTGAGCCAGCTACAATAATGGTAAATGTTGCACTTACTAATGCAATTTATTTTCATAAGATTATGAGTTAACAAAATATTTTACAAGAAATGCTTATGAAAGTTTTTTGCTTATGACAACAGCATCGCAAATTCAAATGCGTCGCCACAATTAAAGATGTTAACCCTCGAACTGGTTGGTTCTATTACGGATGCAGTGAATGCTATGGAAAATTAGAAGAAGGACAGAATGAGATGCGTTGCACTCAACACAGAATCAAAGTTCCTCTCATGATGTAAGTACGAATGAATTACTTCAGTGCATATTCTACAAATGTAAAAAGGAATATAACATGACTGTAAAATTATTAACAACTTTTTAAACTTTGCAACCACTTGCAGAATGCGGCTCAATATCATTATCCAAGACAACACTGATGAAATGACATTGGTCGTCTTCGACAGACAGGCAGAGAAACTGACCAAAATTTCCATTGAAAGAATGGTAGCTAATCAGGTTATCTCTAGATTGGAGCTCCCAAAGGAAATATTAGATATAAAGAACAAGCAATTCAATTTTACTATAGGCTTGAACCAAAAAGCTATCAATCAGCAGCTTATGGTCTATAAGATTTATGACAGTGAACCTTATAAAGAAGGACCAATTGATAACCTAAGTAAAAAAAACTCTGCCAGTGTGCCTTTGTCTCCAATTGAAGAACTACAGCATAGCTTTTCCAATGAAAAAGAACAGACAACAAACATAGAAGGCCATCTTCACAGTTCCAACAAGAGGAACTCTGACATTGTCTCTTTTGTCGGAAAAGAAGCCACTGAAGGCAGCTCAAGCAAAGGAAAGGAGAAAGTCACAGATTTGTCTAAATTGTCAGAGACCGATTCTGAAGGAGATGAGGAGCATATTTCCCAAACACCACCAACAAAACGAAGCAAAAATTAGTAAGATTTTTTATCTTTACTTTAAAATCTTACCCCATCTTATGCATTACCAAAACAACTAACATATCCCTTTCTTTAAACATGCAGAGACACATGGAGCATGACTTTGAGCTTCCCCAAAATGCAATGACCATATGAAATGCCAATTTAACTCCATTTTTTCCATTTCATGCTATAAAGAGTTACATTTCAAACTAAAGACAATTACCTGCTAGATTTATTACTATTTCTCTTAGTTATTTCCAATATCGACATATTATATTTGAGAGTTTCGCTCTCAATCTTTACAATTGCTATTTAAAATATCAACATATTTTATTTGATACTTTAGCTCTTCAATCTTCATATTACCTATCTCTATGCCTGTTGCTATGAATTGATAATTAAACCTTATATGACTGAAGAATATTGAATGCATTATAGCATCCATCTTCCAACAGATAAAAAAGGTAAAAAAACCTTTTACATGCGCACCCGCAGCGAAGCGCGGGCAGCATCCTAGTTCACTATTCAAATCCGTCCAAAATTGGACGGATGAAGGGACAGAAAATGATAGAGGTTTTAATAAATAATATGAAAATACGAAAACGTCCTCAGCTCAAATTTTATATTACAAATAACAAAAAATACATCCCTATTTTCCTATCGTTCTTATCTCTCGCATCGTCGACGATCTCATTCCCTAATCTCACCTCTTTAATTTTTCACCATGATTTCCCTTCTCCCACTGCCGTATGAGCCACCGTTGAGCCACTTGGTTGGGTCTGGATTATTTTGTATTGAGGCTTATTCCTCACCATCGACTGGAAGGTCATCTCCTCTCTTTTTTCACTTTTTAATTTTCTGTTTCGTAGGCAGAGTAATGATATTGTATTAATCTACTCCTTTCTTTCTTGTCTACAAGTTTCTTTCTTGTGTAATTTGATAAGATATTGTAGATATTATCCCAGATCATGAGTTCATTTTCCCTGCGTAGAAATTAGGTAGGATATTTTAGTATTAGAACATGGGTGTTGATTTATCTTCTGTTTGGTAAACTTTAAGCGAAACTTGATTATTTACTCTTATTAGCTGCATTGTTATTGTTACTGGGATTTATCTCTGTTTTATATGGGGGATGAGATTCAACGAAAAGGCATTTGATCCAAGCTGGTATTTTAGATGGTACAAACCCTAATGAATTATACCTTTCAATTCTTTTTCACCGGTGATTTGGTATCAAAATTCAATTGATTGCTATGGTGGTAGGTAGGTTGGGAACTTATGAATTGGTTATATTTTGGATTTGTAATTGAGATTGGTTTTCTTTCTCTAATGTTAAGAATGTGAAAAAACATAGGTTAAGTTAATGTATGCTTAACACTAATTTTTTGCTATCCTTAACACTAATTTTCTGCTATCCATAGTTATGATCAGAATCATGAGATTTTGTGGATCTTTCCTTATAACTAGTAGCTAAAGCCTATTTCTTTTGCTACATATCCAACATTATTCTGGGCTAAATATGTTGTTTATGACACTTGCCGAGATATATATCATATATTCACTTACACAAATTGGAAAATTAATATCTAATAGTTTTAATCCAACAAAGATGACAATTAACATCGGTTTGATTTCCTCCACTTTTGTATTGTAATTCTAAAGAATGTTGTCAGGTTTATGATGAGAACAATAGCTTTGACCCTTTGGCCTTGGATAAGCTAGCCGTGTAGTTACTGCTTAGGTGATTTGCTTAGCTAGCTAGCTGGTTTTTGTAATATAATGTAATTTCTTAGTATTTGTTTAATCCTTGTCCATCAGTCTACCTAGTTTGACACGACTAAACATCCTGAATAGCATATTTCTTTACCATATGTCTATTAATGTCTAAAAGTGAATATATGTCTATTAATCTGTAGATTATAAAGTCAATAATGGAACATGCTGGTGGTAGCCTCCAAAGGTATTTAGGTGTACTAAGGCTGGTCTTATATCTTAATAGCCAAGCTTTAATGACTACTTTTTTTCTTTTTAGGATTTAAGCACTAGGCAGAATCAAATAGTGGAAGCTAACCTTTTTTGGTGCCCTGTGTGCTATGAACCACTAATAAGAAAATGTCCTCTAGGTCTTAACTTGTAACTCGATAATGGAAAATCTCTTGTTGTTTATGAACTTCGTTGCATCTAGTGCCAAAGCCTTGGCAAGATTTTCTGAACCAGCATTAACTCATAGTAGTAATCCAATTCTCTTTTTTACTGACTTTACATTTGTACTTGAGAAAAGCTGAGGCTTATCGCTAGTTTGAAAATTAAGTAGTTTGTTTCATACAACATATACAACAATTGCAGCAATTGCAAAATAGTTACTGCAATGTATTCTTATCTCCAGAATTTTCTTTTGCTCTGTTTAGTTTTCTGACATGATATAATATCTTGTCTACAACCTGGTGGAATGGATGCAGTTCCATTATTATTTGCCATTCACTAGGGGAAAATTGTGTGTCATTTTCCCACTCATTATCTCATTTGATTAGCAATAATTAGACATTGTTAGTTTAGGTTGAACTATAACATTAACACCAGATTAATACCTTTTTATTGCCTAATTTATATGTTTGTGTTTTATAGGCTATGGTTATTTCTGTGGTAACATGACTTGTTATAAGTGTTGGTTTCAGTTCCTAAACATCTTATTTAATTCATGAAAGGATCGTTGATATTCTCCAAGAAGTGATCATCGGTCAACTTTCTCACATGTGATACTTTTATTAGGCTGTGGCGTAGATGCTCTTCTTAGGAAATTGTTTCTTCAAAAGAACCAACAAGAAGTGTTGGACCAACAAAAGAACCCCAAGAAGTGTTGAACCAGCAAAAGAACCAGATGTTGTTTAATTAAAATCATTTACCTTTTTATTGTTTTTGTTTTGTGGATTGTTTGTTTTTGAACTTTCTGTATTCCAACTATGTTTTCTGTTATAACTTATGACCTTTGCCAGATTGAATACTAAAGTACATATTGACTTGAAAAGCATTGATCATATATTCGTGTGATAGTTGCAATTCCTTTTTTGGTGAGAAGTTCCAATTTATTTTGATTAGGCATTCAAAAATATTGATCATTAAGAAAATTTTTTGTTTGTTATTTGTATATTGATAATGGTTTAAAATGCAATTTGCTTTTATTACAAAAATTATTTTTTATTAAAAAATTACCATTCACAATTGATATGTTTTATTATATTGGCTAATTTCTTATTTTTAAGAAAAAAGCAAACAAGAAAAAAAATACCATTATTTTTCTTTTTTTGTAAGTCCATTTTTTCCAAACGAAACCATTATATATTATTAATATAATTATTTTCCTCCTAAATTTGTCATTTTTATTTCATAAATAAAAAAACTTTGTAAAAAGTTAATAATTTAAACTAAAAATCTTTATTATACAAGAAGGGGTAAAATGATAAAAGTGTATTAAATTTGTTTTCTTTCTTTCCATTTTTCTATTCTATCAATCAATAAAAGAAAAGAAAATTGATTTTTCCATCTTTCTTACCAAGCATACAAGAGCAAAATTAATTTTATTTTTCATCTTCTTACTTTTCTCCTCTTCCTATTTTCTTTCTTTTCAATTTTCTATCTTTCTTACCAAACAAAGCCTTAATGTGGGAGAGGTAAAGAGAAATTCACGAGGGGGTTAGGGCACCAAAAATATATTTTGCTTTCAAAAGTTCCCATGATCTTGATATGGTTAATATAATTGGAAGGAGATAAAAGCTTGAGTATAAGTAGAGAACAAATGACATATGTGAGCCAAATAGCATTTACCCTTATGTTATTCTCACATGGGACAATAATTTGATACTTATATATTATGATTAAGGAAAAGTGCAAATTTTTCTATTTCATAGTGCCAAATGGACATGGTTGCACCCATTTGTAATTATTCCCAAATAGATTTATGTATGCATATAAAATAAGGCACATTTGACAAGTCCCATGTGTTCTTCATTTCCTATATGATTTTTGTACACGATAATTTCTTCTTTACTTTCCTTTTAAGTTCTAATTAAGAAGTCCACATTTAATCATGATGTTTTTCCTTTTTTTTTTTGTTTTACTTTACATTCCGTTTTCTTTTTAAATTGAATTTTTTTCACTCCAAATCAAATTTTGGTTAACTCATCTCTTCAATAGTTAGTGAGTCACCAATTAACAAACGAGAAGGGGCAGAGAAATTATGGATAAAGAAAAATATCCTATCCATCATCACACCCCATAAAATTAGAATTTTTTTGGTGTGGGGGGGGGGGGGGGGAGGGTTGTGTGATTCAACATAAAATTTTAAGGTTGATAAATTTTTTTCTTTTTGCTAATATTATAGGTTAATTAACAATTTTTTTATATAAAAAAAAGGTTAATTAACAATGGGCCAGGAGCCATAATTTCCTAAACCCGGCCTCATAAGGAAGTTCAGGGAGGCGGAGCCCAACTTTGACATACGAATCATGACGTGGCAAATCTCCAATACCAGATCCAGATCAACGGGTTATATTAGTCAGAAGACGACTAAATAATGCACGTGCGTCGTACGCAAACATAGCCTTCCTTTAGTCAAAGATCCATTCAGAATTTCAGATTCAACTTTCAAGGCTTTAGCGCCCCTTTGAGTTCCCGCCACAACCAATTTGGCGCGAGATCATAACTCCCAATTTATTTCACAGGCGAGACCTATAATCTTTCCTTCTTTTTCTATTCCCTCTATCTAATTCGAAACTGCGATTCCACTAGCCCCTCCTCGTTTTCTCCCTCTCTTTCTCGGGCGCCGGAAAGTCTCCAGTCTCAGGTGAGTTAATTATCGATTCTTGTTCTTCTGGTTGGATTTTATTAACTACATTTGTAAATCGGAGTTCAGATGTTCAATAATCGAACTAGATCTGGAAATTTTATATCTCACTTTTCGATATTTTTGCTTTGTTCATTACATTTCCGTTCCACTCATTGTTCATTAATCACTAGTTCTGGTATTGGTTCCAGTTCCGTTTTAGCGTTGCTAATTAAGATCAGTGAGCTAAGATAATACTAACTCAAATAGTTTACTGGCCTTTATTTTTTTTTAAGTTTTAATTCATTTAGTTGCACTACAGCCATAGGATTCCGGTCGATGAAGAATAAATCAAATAGTTCACATTAATTGCCTAAATGTATATTTACAATATATATGAATAAATCAAATTCATTTATCGGCCCTAAACTGCTTGGGACTGTTCATGTGTATTAATAAATCAAACATTTTTTGTCATGGTCGGTTATGCTGCAAAGAGTGGTAGATTTGCGACAAGGCATGGTGAAAATAGTGAATAGCTAAATTACTGCTTTGTTTCATTATGAATAGTTTCGCAAGGGTTGTTTTAAATGTTGCAGGCAAGTATCTAAGTCCTATTTTGAATCTAAATTAGGAGCTAATGGAGTTAAGGAGCTCGACCCATTTACACTTTATCCAGTGTATTAAAGGCGGCTCAGTGAAGAAGTGCATGAATGTGGATACTCGTGGACGACCAGCACTCAAATTCAAGGAAGTCAAGAAAGTATATAATTTAGGGGACATTATATATCATGACCAAGTGCCACGAATCCATCTTAGGGACGATTTGGAGAGCTCGCCAACTAAATGTTACGTGGTCAAGGTAGAGAGCCCGGACTTCTCTTTGGGGAGAGGAATAAAAGTCGAAAGTGAACCTGAAGCTTCTGATTCTGACTGCAACACGAGTGGTGGTGAAGGAAATGATGACCTGCATGATCTTGGTATCGGCAATATGACATTGAAACAGATTCAGAAGACATGCAAAGCAAAGAAAAGAAAACGATTGAACACTGTTGGTTTAAGCAAGGAAATTGCGGAAACTTGCTCGAGTGTGAAACATGAATTTCAGCAGGATGATGAATATGATCTTGAGGAGCCTCTCATTAGTTGGAAATCTAAACTGTGCAAGAATATGAAGACTAAGAGAAAGTGCTTGAGGAAGAATGTCTCTGCTTCATCTCCAAATGTCTCGTCTCCAATTAAATCTGAGCCGGTTGATGGAAATGAAGATATACTTCAACCAAATGGGGAGTGGCCTGTACCTATGGACATTAAAGGCGAGGTTCCTGAGCCTGTTTATTCAGAGTGCCAAACCATTTTCAGTGTTACCTCTGTTTCTGATTTTAGTTGCAGTGAACAAGCGGATTCTTTTATTACTGTATCTGACGAGGTTCCTGATACCACTAATGTACATATTCTGGAGACTGAGTTGCCTTCGCCTACAAGAGAAACACAATATTGTACTCTTAATGAAGTGTCTTACGAATATATGGAAATTCTTGAGCCGAAGTGTGAAGAGGGGGTCTCTGGTTGGGAGATTGTAAAGGTAGACAGTCCGGAAATAATAAGTTGGGAATATTCTGAGTCATCAGAACTTGAGGAAGAAGACTACGCTATCAATCCCCTTCACTACGATGTCTCTTCAGAACCAATGTCTCCAACAAAGGAATATAGCTGCCAAAGTGATTCTTTGAACCATGAGATGCCATGGCAGACAGACAGTTATAGCTTGATTCAACTTCCAGAGACAGCCATTGCTTGTGGTCCGGAAACAGGGTTCTCATTCTATCCCATAGAAGAACCTCTATGCAGTGTTTCAAATTGGATGTCTTATGAATATGTGGAAGATGTTCATCCGAAATTTGGTGCAAGGTTTTCTGGTTGGGAGATTGTAAAGGTGGATAGTCCAGAAATAATCAATTACCAATGCTCAGATTTACAAGAATTTGGAGAAGGTTCTACCCTCTACCCAGTACTCAATGGTTTTTCCTCAGAGTCAATGTCTCCATCCAAGGATCATAGTCCTGATTTAAATGATAGTTTTAGAAGTAATTATTCTGAACACAAGATGGCTTCGCAGAAAAGAAATTACAACCAAATTGAAGTGCCTGAGTTGGATAGTGATGATAGACTCCAATGCTTGGAAAGTATCAATGAAGGTATTGCATGCTCCTTTGAGAGTAGAACTATACATGATTTGCCTTCTAATATTAGAAATATTGCAACCAGCCCTTCTGTTGACAGTGGCTTGTATTGGAGTTCACCTTGCTTGAACCTTGAGGCACATTCCGTCCCTGTTTATGGTGATTCTCCGTCAGTAGGGAAGCAATATTTATCACCTGCCTCCAGAGCAACTAATTCCTTTGGTGATTTTAATGAGCCTAAAACATCACCAGGACCTCGAGATTGTCCTCAAACGAAGCAGCGCCATCGTCCTGAAAAGCTTCTCTCAAGCAGAAAGGTGTGCAAAATTTGTTGGATGCATTTTTTTGACCGTCAAATTTGTTGGATGTTTAAGTGAAAATACTTTTGTTCTGTTGAAGTTTCTAACTAGCTAAATGCTTTGCCTTTCAGACTATTTCTCCAACCTCTCAAGAGAGGCTTTGTCGGGCTATGGAGTCAGCTGGGTTGGATGATAATGATCGTCGACGTAAGTTAACAAAATTTTGTTACTATTAAATTCGAATATGAACTTGGATATAATGCCTCTCGAAGTGGTTTTTATGATATTGCAATTCTCTTGTTGACATTAATTGACTGCTTGATTATTATTTGTGGAACAAATAAGTTGTAGCCTAGTAGAATTGGAAAAACATCTGTTTTTTACTTGAAAACTATTAAGCAACATGATTTTTAAAAATTTGCCATATACCCAAATCTGATGGTATACATATAAAACTTTAATGCTTGCAAAACATTGTTCAGGAGCAAATATACAGGTTTCAAAATGAAAATTGTTAAATTCTCAGATGGTAATTCAGTCACCAATGCATTGGCTGGAGGGTGATGAATTCCATCTCATTCGGCTTTGTATACCAAAACAACTAACCTAAACCCCATCATGCAGCACCGAAAACCACCACTAACAGCAGCAAGCGGCAAATCCTTAGGTTTTACAGTCTAAGGTCATAAAAACTCTAGAAACTTGTTAATTCAAGTATTTCATGTTTTGCAAAGAAGATAAGCAAAAGTAAGTTTTTTGCATTCAAGGGCTTTAAGATATTAGTATTGAAGTATTCGCCTATTTTGTTTATAGATACTACTGTGGCTTTTGCATTCAATAACTACCTGATATTAATTGGGTTGTCACACTTATCAGAATGTAGGGGGAAGCTGTATTTCGGGCAGCAGACCAATCATAGGATTTTAAGAGCTCAAGGGCTTGACCAGTTCAGGAGAGAGGAAGCTTCTATCAACCCGAAATCAATCATGAGGAAATCAAAACAAGATAAGAAGGGGTCCCCACCTAAGGGTATTCTCAAGGTCACCCATCCTTCTCGTACTGTAACACAAGTCAGCACTGCATCCACCACTCTCCAACGTTGTTCACAGAGCGCCATAGCATTCTCACAGCGACAAATGCGGGATATCGAATCTTTAGCGAATAAACTCACCACAGAGTTGAAGTCTATGAAAGACATTGTGAAGGGGAAATTGCATTGTGAAGCCTCTGCAGCCACACCCACAAAAGGAAACGCTGATGAGGTATGCTATTGTAGAACCTTACTTGGGTTATCACAGATACCAAACAACTTTTAACTCATAACTCACAAGGGTTATCTTTTTAGTGGTTTCTTCCTTTTTGAAGTTCACTAAGAATATAAATGTTATGTTAAGTCATTCATTCCTGCTTAGATCCATGAAATTCATATATCTAATTTCACTTTACTACTCTGGCAGGTCAGGATAGCCGTTGAACATGCAACAAGAGTGGAAGAAACAGCAAGAAAATGGCTTTCTATATTGGCAAGAGATTGCAACCGTTTTTGTAAAATCATGGTATATTTCTCCTTTTTTTATACTAAACTAAGAAGAATGTCAGTGGGTTAGGATAGAGGGGGTAGAATTGTCGGAGATGGAGAGGACTGGCCGAGTATTTAGAAGCAGAAAGACTTATGCTTTTATGAGTTCTGCTGATCATTTTCATGGTTAATTGCAGAAATTGACAGAGGATAATGCTGCTTCTGAAGGTATGGTCCACAAAGAAAGGAAGATTACTTTTGCTGATGAGGCTGGCGGAAAGCTTTGTCATGTCAAGGTTTTTAAGAATGACATTGGCATGGCTTCTTCACCAGAGAGTGGCGGTGAAAAACAGAGATTGCCGGTTGAGTAGTTCTCAGGCATATCCTGCCTTGTATAGTAGAAACATCTTTAGATAGCATTCCAGTTCTTAAATACCAATCTCCAATCCCATTCCGCCTTGAAGTGGGACAGATAAAACGATACCAAAACCATCCAGATCTGTTTCTTATTCATGCTTGAGCGGAATGGCGGTAACACTGCGATATCGCATCAGCCAGAAATCGGAGATTCGCGACTGTAGAATGAAACCATAAAGAAATTGAGTAATTTTAACTTCAAGCCTTCATTTTTGGTCGTGGCTAGGTTGATACTCTGTTGCTTATCCTGATCCTCAAGGCTGCTTATCTTATGAGATATTCTGCTGCCGCGGCTGTTTGGTGTTCATATTTTTTCAATTAATGTTGTACTATATTGTGTGAAGAGCCCTTTTTTGTTCCGGCCGGAGAGCAGAACTGTTGCAATTGGCATGAATTTTTTGTTTTGAAAAAATTATTTGCTTCCTGCAGTCCGCTAGCTTCGTATACATGGCTAGCTGGCTAAGTTGAGACTGTTACTACTAATTAAGACCATTACACATCATCCACCTCCGGATTCCAGCCACTAAACACGGTGAATTCTTATTTCTTATTGCTTGGTTGGTCCTAATTAATTTTTGTAAGGTTGAATATTTAAATTGACCCTTAAATTATATTAAAAATGACAAATTTATTCTTAAACTTTTATTTAAGATAATTAACTTCTTAAATTTTTATTTTTGTACAATTAACCCCAAAGGTATATTGTATGAAATCTTAAGGGTTATATTGTTCTAAATTATTAAGTTTGAGTGGTTAATTATCCCAAAATAATAGTTTGAGGGATTAATTATCTTAAAATAATAGTTTGAGGGGTTAATTATTTTAAAATAATAATTTGAGAGGTCAATTACTCTAAATAAAAATTTAGAAGTCAATATATACAAAAAATATAATTTATAGGTCAATTTGAATATTCAGTCATTTTTTGATTGGTGTCTTCTTTTCGCTGTGAGTAAACTGCTGGTGTTGACAAGGAAATTTTTGTTAACTAGAAAAAGACAAGGAAATTTTCAAGCTTGAATTTGTTGCCCATTATGACAAAAGAAAAGCTCATAACGTGCATCAACATTCTTTCATTTATCCCCTTTCGGTTCCTTATAAATGCCTTAAATGCCAGAAAATGAAGGTATAAAATTTGATGTAAAAATAATTAATTTGGAAATCAACTCCTTCAGACTCTATAACTATAAGCCACACATGGAAGGCAGACTAAATGCTTTCTTTTCCGTTGACATGACTCGCTTTTAGTGGGAACCTAATAGATTAGAAACCCCCCACCCCAGGGCAGGCAAACTACAAAGCAGCCGGACCCTTTGTTTTTGCCGTTGACATGACTGATGACTCAATTTTGTTTGATCAAAAATAATCTACAAACACCTTCGTGGAAGATAGACATCTCATTTTAAAAAATAATCTGTTACAGTACCTTTTTATTTCACGTTCGAAACAATACATGAACAAAGAATTACATCATCATCATAAAATAATACGCCCCACCCTCCTATACAAATAAACTCAATCCGATCCATAGAACAACTTATAAGCTCATTTGATTCAATTTCCAACCCTATATAAGATCGCTGGAAAAATAAATTATAATCAGAACATCAAATGGCAAATTTTTTGATATACTAATCCATCATTTGGACTGATTAGAAATTGAAATTGATCAGTCCTCACCATCTTCAACTTAATTAATTTACTTTGACGTTGCATGATGATTAATTCACATGACATTCATGGGATAATCAGAGAACAAGGCCTCCCAAATTTCTGTGAAAGCCTCCACAATGGTTTCATGATATTGCCTTGAATTCAAAGAAAGAAAACACTGCAACAGTTGCTCCAAGTCCTTGGCCTCAAACATCTGCTTCTCCAATATCATTTCCAACATCGACCTCTTGAAGTCTTCGTAAGGATCATCCGATTCCTTCACCACCGCCACGCTCTCCTTCACCTTCCCTTCTACAGCCACGCCCGGCATCATCCGCCGCAATATTGAACCCCTCGCTGGAGTTTCATTTTCCGATGACATTGATCCCTTATATTTCTTTGACCCAAAGCTTCTTAGTCTTATCATCTTCTTCGTGGTGTTTGCTTTTTTCTTGTTCTTTTTGGTTTCCATGCCTGAGTCGTGCTCGATTGGATGATTCAACTCAATGGATGAATTCTCCGAGAAGCTCATTGAAGTAGAAATTAAGGTTTCAGTCTCTTCATTCTCGGCTTCTTCGCTACTGAAACATCCGCTGTCACGCGATGAAACACTCGCAATTTCGTTCATTTTTTCTATCTTCTTTTCCTTCTTCTTGACCGAGTACTTTTTGCTGACTAAAACCGATGCCATATTTCCAGTATTACTCTCATCAGAAAACGATGGTTCATAGTTTTTTGTTTGAAGCTTGGAATCCTGAGCTTTCGCCACTACGCGCAACCGAGTTGCTTCTTTCTTCCACGAGTAGTCAGGAGACTCAAAGCTGACCTCCGGAGAAAAGTACCGCGTGCATGATCTTGCTCGGCAGCCACAGCCCACTGAAGCTATCTTCGGTGACAAATGGAGTTTGATGAAAGAGTAGTCGTCTGCTGGAGTCGACGGGGGCGGGGCAGGGAGAGGGAGGTTCGGAAAGCTGATGTCCAAAGCCTTAGGATTCATCGGAGATAATAGCTGCGTTACCGGGACCGGATTCCCCGGTAAATTCGAAGCTTTCTTCGACCGACATAACTGGAAAGATGGTATAACACGAGAAAGTTTGAGCTTGAAAGGCTTAGCCATGGAAATTCTGTGTTTCTTCGCAGCAGAGTAATTATTGTTCACAAAACAACGGTCTGAGGCTTAATCTCAGGGTCCTAATCGATTATATAATACAGAAAAGGCCGGCTACAATAAAAATAGTTATAAGGGTTTCTTTTTCCCTTATAATTAACTGACCAAATCTAAATCCAAGCGATGATATCAGGTTTGTACACTCTGAAAGCTACGTAAAATTCCTTAGCAAAACGTTGTCTTCGAAAACGTCTGTACATTAGGTGGATGGTCAATGTTGAAATTATCCTCTCTCTTTGTAAAATCTACGTTAGCCAAGCTCGTACTGACTCATTAAGGAAAATCTTAAACTTTCAAATTGGTTTATTTTTGTATTGTTGCGTTTGTTTTTGATGGCAAGATCGTCCATACCCCAAAGGGGAAAAAAGGCTGAGACCCGAGAGCTTTCTTGTCAATTTGTTCTCAACATCTCAACAAATAATGGAGTAATTGGTTGGAAGGAGAAAGCTTTAATTAATTTTCTTATAGATTTATGGTGCAAAAAGGATGAAAGAAACGGTCACAACTTACAACCAAACAACTGGAAAAACGAAAAGGGTGGGAGCTTCTCGTATTATATTCGATAAGCTTATCGACAACACCTAACACCCAGCATTATATTTTTGTAATAAGTAATAATGATGTGTCTCAATCTGTAACGTATAAATTTGTCTATATTGTTGATAAATTTTAACACATAATGCCAAGCCTTGCTGAAAATGGAACTTTTTGCTTTGATTTTTAGCAAATTTGATCATAATTGAACAACTAGGATGAGCTTGAGAGAATAACATTCACTCAATCTTCTAAAAGGAGACTCGGGCAAACCTCAATAAAGTTCAATAACTGTTCATCGTACGTAGGATGGAAATTGAAGGTCAAATTAAAAGCAAATTAAGGTGCGAAAGTATGTTCATCAGGTGAGGCTTGAATGGTGGGAAAATGGGTGTATCCAGCCGTATTTTGAAGCATTCCACGGAAGACCCCAAACACAAAAAAGCTGAGAATTCAGGGGACCCAATGCCCACCAACTTTCTTGCCCAGATTTACACTTTATAATTCTATAACTTGCCTCTCGTTTTCAGGCTGAACCTGTGCTGCACAAGCACGTACGATATTGGCATTGGTAAGGCACGTGGACAAAAATCAGACACTAAAAACGAAATTGGAAATTTCTGCTACAATAGCACACGCGTTTTGGAGTTTTGACTGAAATTGATTCTAGATGGAGAGCTCTTGAGCTTGAGCCCGTTCTAACTTCTAAGCGTCTATGTAATCTATGCCACCGGGAGGACATGACACAAGACAAGTTGGTTTCTAATCATCTTGTCGGTTTAAGGAGATGTCAACCAGACAAAGGCCCTCGCAGCGCAGGCCCCAAAGTTCAAGAATCACCAAACAAGAGAACCATAGCCTGCAGTTAAATGGGCCAATTTAACTAATTTGGGCCTTTTCTATCAACTTTAAAATGGTCTAGTTTCTTTCTTTTGCCCAGAGCGGACTAGTTATCAACAACAAAGGTAAATAGATAATCTATTACACGGAAAAAAAAAATCCATTTTGCGCCTTTTGTTAGTCACCAATAAACAAGAAGCAAGCTAATTACTCATACAAATGAAAAGGAAAAGAAAAGCAGAGAATTTGATCTGATGATGGAAATTAACAGTTAGTTGGAGATCTGAAAGTCCAAGAAGTCTATTTGGTAGTGCTTTAATTAGTTTTATACTTTTCTCATATTACTATTAGTTTTCAATCTAGACATGATCTCTTGGATTTCAACTAAGAAATAAGAATTGGGATCAAAGGCAATGAATTAATGAAGTTTATTATTACCTATAAATATACTTGTATCTTAAGCTAAGTCTCTTAATGGAAACTTACTTTATTAGTTATGTATCCATTGTGTACCAACCCTATGTAAATATCAAGTCATGGCCTCAATAAAATGCTTAAATTTCCCTAATTAAAAGAAAATATTGCCAATAAAAACTATTGAGAGAAAAATATTGAAGTAAATCAATCGTAGGTGAAATGAATCTTGCTTATGATACACAATGTATAAAGAGAAAAAAATGGCAGATAAAAGGAAACTAGTTCTTCCCATACATGACATTAACACGAACCATATCTTTCATTTATGGAGATAAAATTATAAATAGGGGTGTGGACCGTCTGGTCCATGCAAATTTTGCAGCTGGCTAGATGGGTTGGGGGCCTATCAAGATTACTGTTTCATCACCAAATAGTGCCGAATTGTTTGGTAGCCGTGCCGAACGCTAATTGGCCAACGTCCTTGATTGAACAGAAATTCAAGTACAAAATCCATGGAGGATCTTCGTAATTCCTTTTCTAACGGGTAGTCAACTTGCCAATGCAAACTTGCAAAGGGTTTTCCATGTTGTAAATCGAAACTCACCAATCACAGCTTGCCAATTCAAGCTGAATTGATTTTGGTTTGCATTGCTTGGGGCTACCAAATCCTAAATTAACCGAATTACATTACATACCGTTAAAATCGTGCGCTCACGACGAGACCTACGCGCAAGGGACACCTCCAAGCCTCAAAAAATCTTTCCCCAACAATCCCAAAGCCCCAAGCAAAGCTTCCAAAAATCCTATCTTCTTCCAGGTGATCATTAACTTAAAAAATTTTCCAACGCAAAAGACGAGGTCAAGCTCCAGGTCCAGAGGGAAAGAGGGAGGTTTCCTTTCTCTTGCCAGGGGCACCTTTTCCTCTTTCCTCCCTCTCTCGTTTTTTTTTCTCCCCCTGTTTCCCATATATGATGATAAGGAAGCTCTGTCCTAATCTTGATAAACAAGATGGACTGGAAACCGTCCTGGAAGTGCCTATTCCCGAAGAAATGTACACCAAAATGGGCAGCAATGCGGCTTTGCGGTGGCAAAACATGCGTAATTTGATGAAAGCTCAATCAGCTTTTGATAAGTCAACCCATCATCTCCAAGCCAAATCTGACAATGAGTTCTTGGCGTTGCTTAAGCTTGTTGGCGCTCCTCTCATCCCTTTTCAGGTCCATTTAGAGAATCATACACTTTCAAGTCCCCTGAATTCCAAAGATTCTTCTATTGTGAGTAAAACTCTTCCTAACAATATCTCTTTCTTAATTCCCGGAATTATGACCTGTTCATAAATTTGATGCATAAAAATAAGTTTGATTCTGAAACCTGCAAATTCCTATGTACATTTCTATCTTTTTATATTTTTCCTAAACTCTAATTATACTTAGGGAGATTAAACAAAAGGTCTCCTGCCCTCTGGTTAAACATGAGCCTTGTTGTATGAATAGGAAGCTTCGACTGCAAAATACATAGTACAGCAGTATGTAGCGGCTACAGGAGGACATTTGGCGTTGAGTGCGGCGACCAGCATGTATGCGGTGGGACAGGTCAAAATGCAGGGGTCGGACATGCAACAGGGAGATGACAGCGTGCATACCAGAGGCAATTGCGAGGTTGGCGGCTTCGTATTGTGGCAAAAGAACCCGGATTTGTGGTATTTGGAACTAGTTGTTTCTGGTTTTAAGGTTAGTGCAGGCAGTGATGGTAAGGTTGCCTGGAACCAGTCGTCGTCACAAGTTGGTCATGCAAATAGAGGCCCTCCACGACCTCTACGCCGATTCTTCCAGGTAAATTACTCTTTATATCACGGAGTCAAGTGCCCGTCTGCTCGTGATTTGTAGTATAATTTTAACTTCCATGATAATTGTTGGATTTCTCAGGGATTGGACCCAAGGTGCACGGCTGGCTTGTTCTTAGATGCAATTTGCGTAGGAGAACAGGCAATTAACAATGAAGATTGCTTCATTCTCAAGCTTGAAACTGCTGCAAACACCCTCAAAGTGCAAAGTTCAGCGCAAACAGAAATTATCCATCATACAGTCTGGGGATACTTCAGCCAAAGGACAGGACTTCTCGTTAAATTCGAGGACAAGAAGCTGGTAAAGATGAAACCCGCCGTTGGAAACGACAGCGTATTCTGGGAAACCGGCATAGAATCAGTGGTCCAAGATTACCGATATATTGATGGCATTAACATAGCACACAGTGGGAAGACCATAACGACATTTCACAGATATGGAAAGTCACATAATCACAAGAGGAAGATTGAAGAAACTTGGACGATTGATGAGGTTGACTTCAATATTTGTGGGTTGTCCAATGAGACCTTCCTGCCTCCATCCGATCTCAAGAGAGAGCATGAAGGTGGAGAGCAATGATAAAAGTAGATCTTCTTTTTTCATTTTTGGGTTAGAATATTAAGCACAGATCAAAAACTAAAAGAAAAATGCGTGTACATATAGGTAAAAAGTTTGAGTACCTCTTCATTCTTTCAAGGCTAATTAATTGCTTACCGAATTCAAAGAGAGATTGTTGGCCCCGGAAAGAAATTTTTTTTTTTTGGATAAGCAAAAAGCCTGAGTAATAGAATTGGAATATTTGGAGTTTATATAGAATTCTATTTTAGTAGTACTTTTTGAGTCGAAAATCTTTTTCGATTTCCAATATTTTTATTTCCTAGCCAATTTCATAATAAAAGACTCTATGAAAATTACCGTGGAATCGAGTCCGTGAGATTAGAGCTTAGGATATTAAGGTCTATGTATACTATACACTGTGACTTATAAAGCAAGTTATTGAATTAAGTGCGATTCATTAGTTAAATAATTTGTTTCCTTAGACATGTATAATTCAATAAATCAGGGGAAATCAGTGAAAATCAACGAGTTCTGAACAGATCACTACAGGGCACAGCATCTTGGCAAATACAATTGTAAAGAAGTGACGAGAGAAACTATAAGGCTTTAGGGTTTTAAGATCGTCATGTTGAATGGGAAGAAAACGAGTCCCAAAATTCTCGAATTTGATGACGGTGACGAAGATGCCCTGGAGGAGATGTGGAATGTGAAACAAAACAGGTCCGAAAGTTTCACATCGGACGATGGAGATGGCCTGGAAACTATCCCGGAGGTGCCTATTCCTGAAGAGATGTACGGGGGCTTCGACATTGTCATTACTAATGATAGGGCAACATTCAGCTGGCATAATTTGCGGTATTTTTCTAATAGAAGTATCATGTCTTATTACTTGATGAACACTGATCAGTCTTATGAGAGCTTGTTAGATAGGGAGTTTTTCGCATTGATGAAACTTGTTGGATCTCCTTTTGTTCCTACTGCAACTACTACGATTATCATTCAGCCCCAAACTCAGCACGTTCTTCCTTGGACCATCGAAAAATCCTCTCTTGTAAGCACAAATTTCAATTTTATTTGAAGGGAGTTAGAAATCTTTTTGGGCTATATATATACACTTTTTGTTTGAGGAAGGGGATTCGAGTTCTATTATTTGACGGATAGATATGATCACACCTCAATCATGGGGAGATTGTATGTGAAATTTCTTATGTTTTTTAACCATTTTGTTGTTCTAGTTTGCTTTCTGAATAATTTCAGCTTACCTTTGACCTGACTTAATTCGGTCTGGCGTCTGCGACTATTGCAAAAGCATAAGTCAATTTTGATAATAAGTACTTACCTTGGCCATTAATTTGGTTAAACAGGAGGTTGCAAAGGCGAGATATATATTGCATCAATATATTGCAGCCAGTGGAGGGCAAGCAGCATTGAATTCGGTTAAGAACATGAACGTGGTAGGGCAAACGAAGATGCTTGGGCCTGAAGAAACACATCAAGCTGATGATGATGTGCCTGTAGAAGGGAATTATAAAGCTGGTAGCTTCGTACTATGCCAACAAAATCCCAATTTGTGGCATCTTGAAATGGTTGTTCATGGTTTTGAGTTTAATGCAGGCAATGATGGCAATGTTTCATGGCACCAAACTTCCTGGCAACCTAATTGTGCCAATAAAGGACCTCCTAGACTCCTACGGCGGTTCTTCCAGGTCAATATTCTAGCATGTTAGACTCACAATTCTTCTCTTTTGCTTGATCATGCATCTCTCTTTTTGGTTTTCTTTGTCATTGATTATTCCATATAGATTGAGCTTCGTTAATTTATTTTAGTTTAAAGCTAAGCCTTCTCATGTGCTTAATAGTTTACTTTAAAGTTGGTTCGTACTCTAGCTATAGGACCATCTTTTTCATGCAAGATATATAGGAAAAAAAGCAAGCAAAATTTTAACATAGCTTTTGCTCTGGCTCTTAACAGGGACTGGATCCTAAGTCCATAGCCCTTTTGTTCTCGAATGCAGTATGTGTAGGAGAGAAGACAGTGAAACATCAAGATTGTTTCATACTCAAGGTGCAGATCACACCAACCACTCTCAAAGAGCAAAGCTCCTCAAGCACTGACATAATCAACCACTCCATTTGGGGATACTTCAGCCAGAAAACAGGCCTACTCACCAAGCTTACTGATATAATGCTCCTAAGAACTAAGGTAAGTGAAGAAAGTGACGATGATGCTTTCTGGAACGTACACATAGAGTCACAAATGGAGGATTACAGAAACCTTGAAGGCATAAATATAGCACATGCCGGTAAAACTTATGCAAGACTTGATAAAAATGGAGAGAATGACAATGCGAGGTGGAAGGTGAAGGAGCTATGGAAGATTGAAGAAGTTCATTTTAATGTTCATGGCTTGTCCATGGATAACTTTCTGCCTCCTACGACTGTGTATCCAATAGTATGCTAACAAGCTAGCCTTACTCTGCTTAGATAATGATCAAATTTGATACATTTAGTACCAATTAAGCAAGCTGTAAGAATGGTGCTTTCTTTGTTTTCATTTAGCGTCAAGCATAGTGTAGAAACATTAACTTCATCATTAATGTTGCTTATTGCATTGGTACTAATGAAAGAAATTACACTTTTCATCCAAGATATTTTCTCATAAATCAAAATCAAAATTAAAATCATACTAGTAGTAGTAATTTGTAGTAAAATGGGCTTTCTCCAAGATTCTTCAAATTTTTGTTGGCCCAATGCCTCCTAGACAGGGCATTATGCATTGGACTGAATCCTATTCGCCTCAATCAAATGTAGAGAGGTCCATCAACAGTGAAAAATTTCAGGTCTTTGTAGTCCAGATTTGTAGCCTACAATAATTTTAAGCTTTCAGGCCGATTGACCCATCTTGATTCAACATCTGAAGTTTTGGGCCTATAAACCTATGTTGTCGATGTTCTAATGGGTTTTTTCAGCCGATACTGCCAACAAGATTCCGCGAAAGGCCCGAATAGAAGGCGAGCAGAGTTGACTCAAACAGTCCGACAAATTCCCGGTAAAAATATGCTATCGCCTACAAAACCCTAATTCCTGCTAACTCTATTTAAGCTACTAAAGCCCTAGCTTCTTTCTCAACCTGCCGCCTCTCCCCTTTTCTATTTCTCTTATTTGCTTCTTAGGCTCTTAGCTCTGTAGATTTTGGTAAGCTCAAAGTATTTCCCGGAAATTTTCATCGTTTTGAATTTCGATTGCCAAAATAAAATAAAAATGCTTTCTTTTTCAGAATTTTTTTTGAGGGGTCTTGCATCTGTTTACCCTCTCTTTTTGTAGCAAAAATAAAATGCAAAAGGAGATAAAACGGATGCAGATAGTGAAAGGTTAGCTTACCAGCCCATTGCATTTTCTTTCGTTGCCTTGGTGTCAAATGGACTTACCGATATTTCATTTATTTTTGGTTTATTTTTAGGAAAAAAAAAAGGGTGTTTTTGTGCTTTGGTTAGTTTGGCAAGGGATGAACCCTTATCTCTTATACTACACTCTGATTGAACCGTGTAGACACAAAAACTCTCGCTTATTGATATTCTGATGCCAGTTTTTCTTTTAATTTTTTTTAATCTTTTTTACTGAATTTGTGGATTAAAATTGGAAGCGAAGGCAATGATGTAAGTTTCTTATGCTATTCACTGAAACATGAATGTAGATTAATAAACTCCGCTTATTATCTGATGCCTTTGCTCTTTATAACTAAAGAAAAATTCTTCTTTTTTTAAAAAAAAAAAAAAATTGAAACAAAGTTTGTTCTTTTGTGAACTGATTGGAGCTTTTTAAAGTATAATTTTCAATGATGAGAAGAAGCAGACGGGCGGTCTGAATCTGATGCCATGTTGTTTGTCTGCAATTTTCCACTTATGGAATTTCTCTGAGTTTAAATTATTGGAAGATTCATTTTCTGATTTAAAAAAAAAATAGAACTTTTGTAGTTTAAAGTTGAAAGTTTGTTTTTTATGCAATGATGAAGTTGCTTAGTTTATGTCTGGACATATGAATTTAGTCTATGATTAGCTATAGCAATGCAGCTTCTGAGCAATATAATATTTTCCTATCTATGATGAAATAACTGTTGAAATAGATTTTATTTGCCAAAAGTGTTTATTTACAACCTGGGACTTTTTCGATTGGCATGTCTCTCGAGTTTAGTATACTGGTAAAGACTATTGTGTTCACGTTTGACGGGTCCGGCTCCCCTCCGGTGCACTGGACAGTCCAGTGCACCTTGGAGGGTGAGAGATGGGGACACACGAGTCCCCATATTCTCATGTGTCCCCATCTCTCACCCTCCAAGGTGCACTGGACTGTCCAGTGCACTGGAGGGGAGCTTAATCCATGTTTGACAAGCATCATAGGCATCTAACATTTTGTTACCAAGTGCCCTAAGAGTATTTGTTGTGGTTCTTTTAATGGAAATATTTTCATATGAAATGCAGCTGTGATTAGTTTTTAATGCTTGAATTTAGGTAATTCCATAAATTGTAATCTTAACAAGTGCTCTTATGGCATTTGGGAGCAATATGCTGTTTTTCTACATGGATTAAGGGAGAATTTTTGCAATGGACTTGATTTGCAAATACCCTTACTACCATGTGGATGTTATCTAGAAGTTTTTGCAGGAGACGATTGTGAGGAGTTATGCATCTCTGGTTGATCAACAACAGTGAATTTTCACCTTCTAGTGCAGTGCGCTGAGCTTTCCTCATGTTGTACTGCTTGTCCAAGCCAAATGAGCACTTAGTCCCCTCCTGGGATTTTTCATTGTAGTCAGTAGACTTGTAGATTAATTTAGTTGCTTTGGGTTTTCAGTTGTGTTTACTTGACATATTGGAAATTTGGAATGTAAATTCAATGGAGATCAATTAATGAATTATTGTTATTGACTTCTTTTTTTTCTTTTGGCCAAAATTGTTATTGAGTTCATGCTGTGTTCTCCTTTCTATCCTTTCTCTTTGATTTTCTTCGTATAAAAATTGATCAGTACAAACTACAAAGTTTATGTTGTGGTTTGATATGCATTGGATGGATGGCTTGTTTTACTGACCATATCAATGAATGTGGCTCGTGAAAATTTGAACTGACAAAGGTACCAGCTGGGCTGCTATGATGTCGAACGAGAATCTGATGCATGAAATCTATGCTGTTCTTAAAACCTAAAGTTTAGCTGGCTCTGAAGTATGAAGCCCTTGTCCAGATGTTGGAACTGGGAACCAGGGTGGTTCGGTAACTTGGGTTAAGTCCTCATACAGAAAAGGAGTGACGCCACGAGCCCACAACTGTAAATAACTTCTGGATAAGCATATGGGCTTTGATGGGACAAGGATGGTCCAGGACTTGAGTTCTTCAAAACCATTTATGCCTGGATGGGAGTAAATAGCCCATCCTGAATTAAGCTAATATGGCGCTGAAAAAAGACTATACCATTGGGCCATTCCCATTTCCTGACGTAATAATCTTCGGGTTTGCAGGTCAATCAAGTCTGGGACAAAGATCTGTCCTATATTGGCTTAAGGGGAGTTGTCTTTTCCCTGGTCTTTTGTATAATTGTACTCGTTAATACGTCTATTTGGATAAAACAAAATGATTCCCCTGTAAAATCTACGAACAAACTACATTTAACATCGTCTCCTAACTCTTAAGACGGCTCACCGTCACGGGTACTCGTGTGGTTAACCGACAATGACTACTAAAACATGAGTTGTGTCACTCTGATGTTGTGTACGAGAAAAGGACGACGGAATGTTCTTTCAACACTGCGCTTTCTGTCTTCCCGTCTATCTCGCATATACATGGACAGCTTCTTTGACTATGCAATTTTCCTTCATATCAGCAAAATTATTTATAATATTTTAGTCTCAAATTCAAAGTTAATTCTGTGATGACATCTCATGACTTATTGAACCAATTCTTCGTCGACCCTAATTTTTTTTTATTTATTAAAATGACCCAATAAACATACATATTCCTTTCTAGACAATCAATCCGTCACCATTTTTCTTCATTCTACGAAAATCTTAAACAAATGCAGTGGATCAAAGACAAATTGGAAATCAACGTTAAAACCATTTGATTAACTTAAACTAATCATGTTTTAGCCAAAAAATTCCATAATTAAACAAGTAGTTAGCACCGTCACTATGTAGAAGTCAACTTTCAGGGAACGCGGTGGTCAAAGGGTAGTGTAAGTAGTAAGACTTTAAAGTCGTTTGCCACGGCGCCTCGTCGGACCCACCACCCCAACAACACAGCGTCGGTAAGTAGCTGAAAAATCCAAAAGCTTGAGTGGCTAACGTTTTCGTTAATTACCGACTACAAGAGGTCCTCCCCTCAGTCTTCCCATTATTATGACACTTCACCTACCTTTGGTAATTGGTCCTTTGCTGCTCCCTCTTTCCTCCAATCTCTCTAATAATACTAAATTCTAATTCTTCCCTCTAACTCTCTCTTCACTGCCTGCTGCTCTTAGCCAAACCAGGGAAATTTCGAAAGTTGTGGTGGAGAGCTGATAAAATATGAAGGACCAAGATTCACCGACAACGTTTTCGATAGCTATTCCTTCACAGCAACCCACGACAGTAAGTGTGAAGAAAGAGAGCTCCCCTGTTGCTGGTTTCTTTGGTAAAAGTGGATACAAAATCTGGGTCTTGGCTGCAATTCTCTTACTTGCTTTCTGGTCTATGTTAACCGGCACTGTGTCTCTAAAATGGTCTTCTGGTGATCTCACTAGATTCTTTGATGACGCTGACTTCTCTGTTCATGACGATCTCGACGTCCTCGTAAGCAATTCAAAATTTTTTTCCCCTTTTCCTCTTTGCTTTTGTTTGATTTGGATATGACTCTCTGTCTAATATGTACTAGGAATTGGACGAAAGAGAGAAGGTGGTGAGGAAGATGTGGGATGTTTATACGCACAGCGCCAGCGTTCGTCTGCCAAAGTTTTGGCTTGAAGCTTTTGAGGCTGCTTATGAATATTTATCAAGTGATGTTCCTGGAGTTCGAGATGCTGCTATGTCTGAGATTGCTAAATTATCTATGCCAATGCGATCCCTTAATGTTGATCCGCTCTCACCTGAACCAAAGGTCAGTGTCATTTAAGTATTATTATGTTACTTTTTTATGGCTATCTTTCTAGTACATGGTTTTGATCTGCCCCATAGCCTTGAAAGTGATGTGGCTGTGGCTGTGGCTATCTTTCTAGTACGGATTCTTCTTCTGAATTCATGTGGCTGTGGGTATTTTTCCTTTTTCCTTTTAAGTTCTGTTTTAGACCATTTCTTGAAATTCATAAGATTTGTAGAATATGATTTATCTGTTCTGAAGAATTGGGATCCTGACTTACGCGTAAAAGGAAAAGTATTAAAACCCAAAATTCAGTGCCGGTGGTTTATTTTAATCTTTCTCCATGAAACCTTTTGTAGGTGTTCTAACTTTTGCATTTTTTTTAATTATTAAGGCTGCTTGTTAATCTAAATTTACTTCACATTTAAGCAACATTTTCTGGTAACTCACAGAATCCAAGATTTCCCTAATGGTAGGGTAATTAGATTCGTTTGTATTAAAATTTTGTTAGAGGAGAATGAATCTTATAGAGAGCTGTCGCCTGTCGATGTTCTCTATATCCTAGTATAGATAATTAAATCAGCATAATCGATCCTTTAAGACCACGTTGAAATATGTTTTCCATGAATAACTCCAGAATTTCTCCGTTGTTTTCAGATTATGAACACTCGATGCTTTAGTGTAATTTCTCATGTAGCAAGATTCAAGAATAGGTTTCTCATATTTGTCTTGTTATAATATCCAGAATACCAGTCAAGGGAGGAAGACTTCAAAACAAGCTGGTAGAAATAAGGACGTGGCTGCGAGTAGGGCTAGCTTATAACGGGAATTTCCCATTGCAACCTCTCATTCTGGCGTCAGTCTCGGAGGAAACGGCAAAGAGCCGGATGAACATTAGTGCCTTATCTTGCAACAAAAGATTTTATGGTGTCCAATTTTCTTCCTACACCATGGAATAACTCAGTGGAGATGAAGTTTTCTATATTTAATGCTAAATGTAATTTTCATTTCCGGTCAGGTCCTTATAATGTGGAGAGGTACAGTGAGTACAGTGTATTTTTTAAGGATTATTACTTCTCTTATTTGAACCAGATGGAGAAAATAAGGAAGAAAAGTGGCCTCCGTCTCCATATGACTAGAATCCTATGTTCCTAGTGTGTTTGAGAAATCTGTATTTCATCTCTGCCGTTCTTTCAAAACTGAATTTTAAATTCATGAATAAATTGTTCAAAAAATACAGCGAAATACTAATACGTATAGGAGCATAAACTTCTACGATCAAAGTTAGCCTGCTTTATAGTGAACCTCTGTAGAAAACAAATGACTTTACCGCAATTAACATTCACAAAATCGCTCGAGCAGATTCAAATACTGCTGCTGCTATTGCTCTATAAGGAGGGAAAAAAAAATCCTAACTGAAATTTACAAACAGTAAAGCCAAATGTATTTACACCAACCTCCTAAAAATCTCCTATTCTCTTAAATAGTACCCGTTATGATCTCTCAAAATTATCACTCTTCTACTGTCTGAATCTCACCCATCATAATCCGGTTACTGACAACATTAAATCCCAGAGCTGCAGGACTCACCTTCTTTCCTTTCTTCCCTTTTTTCTTGCCTCCCCCCTTTGAAGACCCATCCGGGCCAACTATGATATCTTGATCAAAGTCGCCAGTAACTGTATTGCCGGAATTCACATTGCGAGTACCTGCTTCTGTGAACTTTTGGTCATTTGGACTTTGAAAGGCAATCTCAAGTACGTCAGCTGGTAACAAGTCCTTATAGTTGAGAAATTTCTCAATGAACTCATGGTTAGGATCAAATGACCCGAGGTTCTCTACCAGAAGTATTTCAGCCTCTGATCTAGATTGCTTTAAACAAAATTCCAAGAAGCTCGTATCTAGCAAGGAGAAAAGACACGTCATAAGTAATGCTAAAATGCCAAAATCAACCACGAATTCAACCAGCCTTTATATCTAGATGACTAGAACGTTAGATTCAAAGAATTAAAAATAGGAAGAGCAATTATTAGGACATCGTCTTAGGGTGAAAAGAAAGTTAGCACTATATCCAAAAATGAGGCACTTCGTATTGCAACGAAAAGAAAACACAATATATACATAGTCTTCTACCTAAAATATAGCAAAACACCATACCTTTCGTCCCAATAAGCCTAGAACACTCTTTCTCGCACCAATCTCTGAAATCCATGGCCTCTGCATAAAAGTCAAATCCATTTAATGTCATATTTTGTATATTAAGTAGTTAAAAGCAACAAACTTTTATTCAAATACCATTATTCATCTAGGATGACTTACCTGAATGCTTGGTTGATGTGTCCCTTTTCCCTTTATGGGAAGATTGAGCAGCAGCAGGGGATGATGACAGTGTACGCTCAATTGGTCTGCCACCCACTGACTTCTGTCGACTTAATGACCCACTTGTTCCTTTAACAGGAGTACTTTTAGTTCCCCAACTGCCAGCATTGGCTAGAAGGGGGTAATCAGCTCTGTTTACAACAAAATATAATAAACATTACATCGTTATTTAACAATTGCAACTGTATCTCTCATTAAATGTAAAGTCAGCCAGGATAAAAATTTACTACTCTCTGTTTGCAAGGATGTATGATAAGTCAGGCTTTCAATAGGATAAAATCACAGAGAACTCCCATAATGAGTCCAAAGTTTGGGAAAATTATTCATACGTTGAAGTCAAAATCTCAATTTCCCCTAATGAGTCAAAACTCTCGCTGCAGCACTTAGCTGGTTGCAGCTTAGATAAAGCAACATAGATTTTAACAAATACTTGGATAAACATTAAACAAGGTGCAGCCAACTTTCCAATTTACTCTACCAATGCAAAAACAATACTGCACAACCATAAAAATTTTAGCGCATGAGTGTGTTCATGTGGGGGAAGTCTCGTAAAGAGAACTCACTGCTTTGTTTCTTGTTTTGTCTGATCAATAGGGCCCCAGAACAGGTCATCATCTCCTTTAAATTTTGACTGAGATGCATGTGATTTAATCTGGGTGGGAGATGCAAGCTTTGATGGTGAAGATGCAGTGATGGACCGTGATGAACCAGCAGCATTAGTTGAGTGATTTAGCTGGGACTTCTGAGGAGTTGGTATTGGATTTGTGGGCAGCACAAAGGAATTCTTCTTCTGCTGCTCCTTTTGGATGTCCCTTAGTGATGCAGGTTTAGGAACTTTCTTAGAGTCACTAGACCAAGCTGGGGCAGGGGATGGGTTTACTTGCTCCCCTTTCCAAGGAACAAAATCACCCAATGAAGGACCTGACGGTATTGAAGGCAGTACTTCCTTCTCCTGCTGTGCAGGGCGAGAACTTTTGCCTTTCTCAACAGGACTCGCACTGACAGGCACATCAGCAGGAGTAATAGGAACTGACACTTTGGCTCCCGTGCCCTTCGCTTTTGCGGACTTTTTACGACTCTTTTTAGTTTCTTTAGCCTCAATAAAGTTATCATCATCAATATGTTCCACATTTGTGGGGGTAACATGAGCAGAAGATAAAGTAGAATTACTGTCAGGTACATCTGCATCTCTTTCGCTGGATTTTGCCAAAACTTCTTCAGCCAACAGATCGTGTAATGGGCTCTTTTTACTCTTTAGATTCACAGAAGCTTCAGGTTTCCCGACTGCTGGCTCGGCAATAACTGCATCTCTTTGACTTTCTCGAGAAACTTTGGGTTCAGTAATAGTCACAACCCCAACCCAGGGAGATGAAAAACTTGTGGAGTTTACAGAAGCAGCACTCTCTGATACTACCACTTCAGTTTGTGCCTTCCTCTGTTCTTCCTGTTGTATTTCCAATAATGACTTTGGCTTGAAACCAGGAGCAGGTTTCCAAGCACGTTGTGCAGGCTGTACCGTTGTGTTCACCACTGGAAACGAACCAGAAAGTCTGGATTCACCCTTAGGTTCAGTGGTTTCAACTTCAACCACATCAGCACTTGCAGCTGAAGAGCATTCGACATGTTGAGAATCCATGGGAACAATGGGGGCAATTTTGGATTTGTTCTCTTCCCTCTTTCCTGGAGATGTTCCATACAGGTTATCTCCAGCAGTGTCAGTGTCACCAACAACTGGCTCTTCAGTTTTAGATGGTTTCAACTGCAGCTCCTTTGCAAGTCCTTTTGTCTGGTCAGAAGCTTGTGACTTACTAGATTTTTGCTTTCTGGACTTCTTTTCCGAAGCTTTTCTTACCTCACGTGATTCAATATTTTTGACTTCTTTCGCCAGAGAAGGCTGATCATTGGTTCTTTCTGTTTCGTCTTGCAGTTCATCAATAGGACCACTAGGTTGAACACTGTCATTAATAGGAGTATCAATGTTACAGGTTCTAACAGTATCAAGTTCAGGTGACTCCTGGGTTACACAATTTGCACCATTCATTAGGGTTGCAATTGGTACAATTTCATCAATCTTCTGCACATCATCCAGTGGCTGCTCGGGTTTAAGAGCATGGAAGTCAGGAGCAAGGATAGGCTCCTGCACAAGACAAGCCTGCTGGGAGGATAAGTTCGTCACTTCCGATGAGGGTGAGCTTCCAAGGCTCGTTCTCACTGGCAAAGACTCTTGGATATCATTAACCTGTTCAGGGGCATTAGCTCCCCAGCTCTTCTGACGATTGATGCTACCAAACATCTGGTGCGGAAAAGGCAGAGAGGATTGAGAACTAACGGCATAACCAATATCCTTGGTGACTTGAGGAAGCAGATTCATGAAGTTATTGGCTTGTTCATCTTGGCTGCCAGGGAGTTGTATCTGTGAGCCAATCTGAAGCATATCTTGCGATGACTGAAGCCGATTCGGATCCAGTGATGCATTCCCTGCTGGCATTGTAGTAGCCTGTAAGTGTCCATAAGAGGGCTCCCCAAAATGCTGCTGGGAGTGATGCTCTTGTAAAACCTGTGAAAGCAACTGTTGTTGTCGTAACAACTGTTGCTGTTCCTCCTGTTTCTGTTGCTGCTTAAGCAACATTATCTTCTCAAGCAATAACATCTGCTGTGTTGGCACTGGCACCTGGGGTTGTAGCTGCTGCATTAAATACTGCTGCTGCAACATATTCAGCAGTTGTGGGTCTTGAGATAAACCGGAGGAGATTAACTTTTCTGGTGTTAAAATACCAGACGGGTTATCCATAGTTTGTCCCGGCAGACCTGTCAAAGATGGCGGGGTTGGTGGTTGCAGCCTCTGTTGTTGGATCCCAAAAGGAGGTTGGGTAGGAAAATTCTGAGCATGATGTAACTCAATCTTATCTTGAAGAGGATCCAATGCACCTTGTGCAGGGAAGTTTGACCAACCACCACCACTATTACTCACGCCAGGAGCAGACCTGTCAGATAATCCTGGGAAGACTGACAAGAAATCAGCACCTTGTGAATGTGGCGGCTGAAGACTGTTGTCGGTCAATGATGTTAGAAGCTTTGCATGAGGTGCGGGTGATTCAGAGATGATATCTGACTTTGAAACCATAGATGCAGCATCTCTCCCTGGCCAATAAGGATAGGGTTTTGGTAATGACCTCTGCCGTTCAAGTGTCATTCTCTTGGCCAAGAGATAGAGATCACTTCCACTTTCTACTCCCGCTGCTGGAATGTTACTAGAATTATTTGCAATATAGCCTTGTAGACCTAAAACAAAACCATATGAGACATGTTAAACCGCCTGCTTTTTGACAACACTAGAATAAAAATTGAATAAACTTCTCATGGGGGGCTTATATGAAAATATTACAATAATCTACCTTTCTGAGTTCATCAAAAAAGGTTCAATGAAATAAATTAATAAATAAATATGCTCCTATCTGTAAAAACCTTACCTTGAGATGGATTGCTCATGGTACCAGAAATAAGGGACTCAAAAAACCTATTTTCAGCTTCTTTTGTTGAACCATGTTTAGGCCTCGGCTCATTTCTGATCATATCAACCTCAGTTACACCCACATGAACTTTCCCAAAACTACTAATATTTGGCCTGTTTGACACATCTGAGGATTCACCATGTTTTGGCACACCAAATCCAGGTGGTGGTCGTGCTTTAGCTCGCAAGTGGGGCATTACATCACCAAGTAAGGAAAATGGTGAGTCCTTGGGTGCACTTGCAAGCCGAACTTCCAAATCTATCCCGAAATATCCTGCCTCAAACCAGCCTATAATGTCAATCCCTGAAAAAGGGCCTTGAATTTCACCTTGAGGATCTTTGTAGTGAAGGAGAAGGTCCTCTGGAGCAGGCAGCTTTCTAGGTTCAGGTTCCCTCTCCAAAACTCCAGACATCTGCCTCTTAAGAATAGGATCCTCACTAGTTTGCCAATTTGCTTCATCTCTAGGAAAGGATGAACTTATCAAATTACTTTCACGTTGGTTAATCATATCTTTCGGCGGCTGTGACCAACTCATATCAGGGGTTCTCGATCTGCCATCATTTGGGATCTCCTTCCAATCATGTGTGACTGAATGTCGTTCTCCCAAAGATGGGGATCGCCAGACAGTGCCAGGAATAGCAGAGTTAGTCAACAGCGAACTTGGTTCCCTACTGAAGGGCACCTCATCGGCCTTTCTGTGAGGACCACTATCATCCACAGCTACAAAAATATAAAGGAACAAAAAATCAATTGCTGCATAGAAACACTATGCATATAAAGCTTGAGCAAGTGAATAATATGTCAAATCTACACAATGTAGAGTGGTGCACTGAATTTCAAATAAAAGAGAAAAGGAGCTGCAATTCGGTGCTGATAAAAACCTCATGACCCAATCAAATTACACTAAACTATCAATCCATGAACCTACAAATGTTATCCACAATAACTAATTATCTCCTTCCCCGTAACAGAACTGAACTAACCCCTCATCCCTGGACAACCTGATAGCAGTAGATCTTCAAAGATTAGCAATGCAGTAATATTTGATAAGATTCAAAAACTTCAAACGTGAATACTTTTCATAGCCAATAAAATAATTTGCACATGGTTGCCAGTGGCATCACAAAATATAGGCTATACACTTTATGTTATACCTTCAGATTTGAATTTACCATCTGGATATCCCTTCTGCATTTCAAGTGGCAAACCCTCAAAGTAATTTGAATGGCTGCTCTTTGGATTTTCAGCACCTTCATCTTTAGAATCATCAACAGCAGGAGGCAAATCTTCTCTACTGCCTGTGTAAACCAATTCCAACACAGATTAGACACTACCTCATAATAAGCACAAATATACATCAGTAATATATCTTGAACTTGTAGAATACCTATCCTGTTTCGTCTTGAATGAGTAAACTCTGTTGAGTTCCGACCAGAAAGCCCATCTTTGAGCATCTGAGGAGCGCCACTACTTGTTATGTCCCCTTTGTCAATTCCCTTCAAAACAACCTGTCCAACAAAGCAATAAAATCAGCAAGAGAGTCTAAATCAAAGCTCACCATCATAATATATAAAGAAATTACCATTTCATCAGAATTAGGAGCACATAGAGCTAGAGGTTCCAATGGTTCATCCTGTGTAAGAGAAGGCACTTGTACGAGCTCTTCTAAAAGTTTTTGATCACTTTTCATGTCAGTCTTCCTATATAAGTCAAGCAGTTTCGTCCTACTATATCTTAAAGGGGACGACTCTCCATGGCCAATTTCACTCTTGTCTGATACCGTTCCTAGTGACTGACGATGAGAAGAAATACTAGCCACAGAGTTTCCACCAGAACTTCCCCTTCCACGGCCAGCAGTAAATGTTAAAGAGTGGTTCTCTCCCCGTCCCCGGCCATACGAAAGTGTGGGAACCTGCTTGCTTGGAGTTAGTGTTTGGTGATGAGGAGGTTCCCCCCTTCCCCGACTTTGAGAAGAGGTGGATCTCCACGGCCGATAGTGATCCCCCTCCCTGTCATCCTTTCCATGACTGGAGAGATGAGACAACCCTTTATCAAGAGGCAAATCACCATCTCTGCCAGAGTCTGTCCATTTTTCACGCATGCCTTCAGTGTCTTTATCATCAGGTCCCCAGCGTGTATTCCATTTGCTCTCGCGCCGCTGGTCATGATTCAAGTCCCGGTTACCTGAATCAGTCCACCGCTCGGAGGGAGCACGGCGTGCTTCTACAAAGTGTCTTGAAGGCAAATTATCTGCCCATCGATCCATCCTGCGGGTGTCACCGAGCTCTTTATCTCCATCCCTCCAGTGATCTTTGCGTGCAGATGAATGAGTGTCACGTTCTTCATCACGCCAGCGGTCTCGGCGACCAGTTTCCATATCAAGTAAGGATGGCCTGAAAACATCCTTCTTCTTCAGGGTATCATGCATCCCCTCGCCATTTCCTGATGGCTTGTTGATGTCAGAGCGACTGCCATGAGCCAGATAAGGGGCAGGATGACTTTCCTGTAAAGATAATTTAATATTAAGGGAAAAAAAGAAGCTCCTCAGAGATAGTAACAGCATCAAACAGACAACTAAATAATTCTTGAGACGAGAAAGGCAGGTTGATAGAGTGACAAAAGAGACATTCAAACAACATAAACGCCACAACCACACATAAATAAGAAAACAAAAGGTCAAATGTTATAGCCAAAACAACATCAACCACACTAATAATAACAACATACCATGGTTCCCATTCCAGGCTTACTCTCTCCCGGCTTCGGCAGAAGCCACTGTGGTGAAAGAGGAATAGGATTGTCAGATCCCTGAGCATCTGCATAAATCAAACAGAAGCATCAATCCAGAAACATACTGCATATCAAAAGAAAATTTTGGAAATTTAAATGCTTAAAATCACATACATGATAATGCACAACAAATACACTATCACAGGTGCAAGAAATGAATAATGTAAAAAACACTTTTTCAAGGAAATGACCAAACTTTCCTCTTGAACTGAAACTGCACATTGGTGGATAATTGAATGCATAAGGGAAAAAAGAATCTTTATTAACAAAAGCATCTGGAGTAGAAAGCCAAAAATCAACTGCAAAGTTTCAATTGACTTCCAAATGCAGCAATGCATTGCAACTAAAAGTAAATTAACTATAAATCAGAGAGATGTGAAATTGAAACAATTCATGAAGCAGCTAACGAATGAAAATATTAAAACATCTAAGTTGCCAATCATCATGGAATAAGAAATGATGCAATTTTCTATTGGATTAATCACATAAATATTAGCAAAAGTAGTTGAACGCAATGAATTTGTAACAGAACTGCGCAAGAAATGAAATCGAAAATAGTATGTCTAGCAACTGCCTTTTCGAGTGGAATTAATTAAAAAAAATGAACAATAAAGTTCAGTACATCGCCATCAAATCGCACTTTTAACATTGAAAATCATTTTTAAAAAATATATATTTTTCAGTTCCGTAAGTAAACTGCGCCGCATTTTTACGACCAGCTTAAAGCTATCCTCATTTCTCTTCATCGCATTTCAGAAAACCAAACGGCACTAAAAAAATGACTCGATAAAAACAAAAAACAAGACCGAAAAACCTGGCATTTCCAAAGGATAAACCAAAAACCCTAACTCAGAAGCAACAAAATCAATTAAAACCCCCGGCAGTCACGCAAATCCACTGAATCTACAATGATGCTCCAAAAACACAACGAGATGAGCAAAAATGGAACAGGAAATGGCCTGAGCTAGGGTTTTACTGAGACGAATGAGCTAAACCGCTAATCATGAATGAGGGGAGAGGCAACGGGAGGCGCCAAGGTCAAATACCTTTGGAGATCGGTTGAGGAGGATTGACAGTGAGGTGGTGGCGGGAATCGGAGGCGGAGCTATGAGCCATGGATGATCGGTAAAAGTTGAAAGAGCGAAAGAAAAAAAGATAGCCAAAGGAAAACCCTTGTTGCTGTGTTTTTGCCCTTTTTTTTCCTTTTAGTGCTTTTATTTTTTTGGTTGCGCTTGAGCCAGGTGAGGTGAGAAAATAAAGCAGAAAGTGAGAAGCGGAGGGTGGGGGGGGGGGGGGGGGGGGGGGGGGGGGGTGAATATAGGTTTGGTGAAAAAAGACACAAATTATAAGAAAAAATGGTAAAACGATAAAATTATGGAGGGATAGGTTACGGCTTACGTTAATGAGTGGGGGGTAATTTGTTGTCCAACTACAGTTACTGTTGGACGGATTCTTTTTGGATAATACCTACGCGCTAAACAAGCTACGTGGAAAGTACGTTTGTTGAATCATTCTTCCCGTGACTTGCACGCGAGTTTGCGGCGATGGAAGAAAAGAAAGGATTTATCCGTTTTTGGTTCAGTGGGTGCGCAATACGCCATGACGGCGCAGGCTAGCGTGAAATGGCCCTACGACGTGATGGAATCGTCGTTTTGAAGGTCAAGCAGTGCGCCACGTTTACTCACTCCAAACTTTTCTTTTCTTTTTTTTATTTTTTGGTGAGACACTCCAAACTTTTCGTAACCCTAATTACTGGACTAAACAATAAATAAATGCTGATTAAGATAGCTTTTTTTTTTGTTTTTTATCTAATATCCAAAGTTTCACTCTGATTAATTCATATTCAACCTGTTTTTTTTTTGTTTTTCAAAGTTTCATTCAGATTAATTTGTTTTTCACCCGGTATCCAAAGTTTCATTCTGATTAATCCGGATTCGATCCTTGTTCCGCACCTAGATATAGTAGGTGAGTCTCCCAACGGGAGCAGTTGGTAGGTGAGTCTCCCAACGGGACAGCTACGTATATAAGGTGTCGAATTCGAGACCTACTTAAACTGAAACAAACCACTTACCACTCAATCTAATCTCATATTAGTGATTAAGATAGCTTTTGATTCTAAGCTTCGATTCCATTTTTATAGTTTTTCTTTTCTTATTTTCTTCAATTTTAAATTGATAAAAACTTAAAATAAACGATATGTTAATTTTTTTTATAAATACACGATTGATTTTTTTAACTTACAAAATTTGAAAAATGAATCATCAGATCAGAAAACGTTCAATCACCAAAACCCCTCAACCTCTAGATTCGTGTGGCGTGTTCCCAAGAAATGAAATCTATGCGGAACGAATAGAGTGTTTCAATGGCACCAGACCTAACACCTTCACAAATCACGATACTACGAGTTACTATAAAGTTTTACTACTAATCATAAAGTAGGAATTCTACTAGAAGACAAGTTAACATTGGGTTGGGCGGTTGGGTCTTTTACCCAAAAACAATGTCTTACGGGTTTGGGCTTTTAATTGATAGGCCCGCAACCACGAGCATTTAAAGCGAGGCTGCGAGGGAGTTATGGACACAGTGGCCCGCATACCACGAAGGAAAATGGCGGGAACACTTGGCGCCATCGATTTGTGGAGACCGAAATTCGCGGCTTTATTTCTATATAACAACAGTTGCTGTGCTTCAGGAATGCTAATCTTCAAATCCATTCGTTTTAATTCTCCGTTTGTTCGATTTCCCTTCTCAAGATCTCTCAGAATGGCTCAAGCAGATCAGCTTAACAGCAGCCCTGAAATCAAAGAGCCATCGCCGAAAGTCCCAAAACTCAGTCAAAATGGGGTACATGAAGGTACTCAAAGCTCCGTCTCGCTCTTGAGAGTCAAAAGGCTTTCCGAGAAAGCTGTGTTGCCAACAAGAGGATCCCCTCTCGCTGCTGGCTACGATCTCTCTAGGTAAGGATCCTCATAGAAACCTTCTCCTCCATAAAAGAATCATATTGTATTTGCAATGTAATTGATGGGGTTTTTATATCTGGCACAGCGCAACGGATACCAATGTTCCAGCTAGAGGAAAAGCGCTGGTTCCTACTGATCTAAGCATTTCAATACCTGAAGGAACTTATGCTCGCGTTGGTATAATTCTACACCTCTTACTTTATTTATATTTACAGTTTGGTTGATTTTCAGTTGGTTGACTGAGTGTAATTTTGGGTTTATTTTTTGGGGTGTAGCGCCAAGGTCTGGTTTGGCTTGGAAGCATTCCATTGACGTGGGTGCCGGAGTCATCGATGCTGATTACAGGGGACCTCTCGGCGTCATTTTGTTCAACCATTCGGATGTTGACTTTGAAGTGAAAGTGGGTGACAGAATTGCGCAGTTGATCATTGAGAAGATCATGACACCCGATGTTCTGGAAGTTGATGATTTAGATTCTACTGCTAGAGGTGCTGGAGGATTTGGGTCAACAGGAGTTTGAATCTCTGGGTTTTCTGTTTTTAACTATGTAATGCATTAGGATTAGGGATCGTATTAGAAGGTCAAGTTTGTTGGGTAGTTTAGTCGAATAGATGGCAAGCGACGCCGCTTTCCTTTTGCCTGCTGGCGTTTTGAGTTGTAAAGAACCTCTAGTAGCAATTAAGCTCTCGCGCTGAGCTTTATATTAACTATACAGTTCTGTGCTGTTTGCGCTATGAAATTATTACCATAAACAAATTGGGGATCATAAAGTCTTTGAAACCGGGAACAAGAAGAAATTTCCCTTTTTGGTATGGCCTGTACCAATAAATTTGATTTGACTCTAATTCATACAAAATCTACAGATTCTTTCGGTTTGAATTGGTAACGGCAATTTGGGCAGGTGGGTCTTCTTGCCAACCAAAGATCAATGCAATGTGCATGAAATATATGACTACAAACAGCGATAATTCTGCACCATTCACCGACCTGAAAATCATCCAGGCAGACAGCGCAGGCTGCCGGAGTATTTACATGACAATAAAACCATGGGAGTTGCTGTATCTCTTCTGAAGACAAACCTGAATAATTGCCTTCTTCGTTGGTATGGATGGAGCTGTTATCTTCAGTTAGATCCTCATCCAGGTTAACTAGGTAAAACATTACAAGATAAAGCAGAACAAAGGCAGTAACGCCCAGAAAACGTAAAGAAGGAGCTGGTGGGGGAGGAGGAAGCATTGGACGGAGATCTTCCGGAGGATTAAAGCCGAAATGAGTCCTATATATAACCTGAATTAGTGCCCAATCTGAATTGACTTCTCTAATGCAAGCAATATTTGAACTTGAAAAATCACGTGTCGTTGCCTTCAAAATTACTCGGAGTGAGAAGCCAATAATCTTCAATGAACTCCAAGGATCAATTAGTATAACCTAATGAAAATCAAAAGCAAGCCAGCTTGCAAAGTGCAAGCAGCCACGCCATTCCTTCATTACAGACTTATTTTTTATTTTTTGGTTTGCAAGTAGCCCGTTGACCAAGATGATCCACTTCTATACACTGATCGTAAAAGAGACTCAAGCCACTGCAGCATGCTCAAACCAACTTGAACTTCAAGCTAAGAAACCAGGACATCTCTAACTCTAAGAAAAAACAAGTCCAGGCATTCCAACACGTCTGGCTTAGTTACGCAGTTTCTCAAGGCAAGGAATTTGCATGCAGCTTCCATTTCAAACAACAATCCTGGAACCAGGCAATACATAGATATGTAAAGCAAGTGCATTTATTCAAACTATATTTTAGAAGATTTTGAACTGCTACAGGCAGCCTCAGGAAAATATTCCACATCTAAAGTAGATTTATTAAATCCATTGTATCACCACCAAGAGGTTCAATGGATCTCCGTATACACCACAGAACAAAATCTTCTCCAACACAGGGAAAATTTCAAGCACGACAAAGCCAAAGCATCAAGGAAGTCATATCCGTGGTAGAAGAGTAGGTGGGTCAGCAGGGATATCAGAACTTGCCTGTACAGCAATTTATAACTCTTCAGTAACGGTGCAATGTCACATTGTTGAGAGATACTTTAAGAAAATTCTAAAAGAACTAAGGACAGAAACTTCTAACTGCTTGCTCTAAACAACACATAAGAAAATGGTTCCCCAAGAAAGCATTGAGAACTGTAGCAACATCATAAGGTTGATAGCTATCACGGGTAAATGACTCTTTGGGAGAACTACAATTACACACCATTGTTTCTGATACTAAAAAATTTTCTTTTGTTGATGTATATTGCAGTATTTCTTGTAATTTTAACCAGTTGTGCAATCAAACAATACAATGTGATTTATGTCAATACTCCTTACAAAGGAGGCATCTAACTAGTCCTTGCAGAAGGTTTTGAATTTGTCTTACCTCTAGATACCTTGTTAACAATGTTGTAGTGCTAAAGTTAAAGCCCTCTACAGGTTCTCTTTTTGTACGTGATGCATGAAGCTGTTTTCGGACTTGAGTAGCTAGTGACTGCATTATAAATATAAAACAATCAAGAAGGAAAAAAGCCAAATTGCAAAGAAACATTCAGCAAACATGCATCTAGAAGTTGGAGAAGTATGATTATATGTACAGATCATGATCGAGTATTCATAAATTATAAATACCTTCCCCAATTCAACTCCCCACTGGTCAAATGAATTTATTCCCCAAACAAAACCTTCAACGGCAATTCTATGTTCATAGCTTGCCAACAGCTGAGACAGCCAAGAAGTCATTGTGTTAGATCAGACAGGTGAAACACATTGTATCCATCATGTGCTTGAGCTTGAAGATTAAAGCTAGATAAGTAATTATGAGATAGTACTTGACTTAGTGATGCAGAGGTATATCAATGATAACTTCTCATTCTCAATGGTTATAGCCAGCCACATTCAAAATGCTTCATAAAATAAACTTTAAAAAGAAGAAACCACTTGCCTGCCCAATATTGTACGCATTCAGAGATGGAAGCAAGAGACTGAGAGAAGGCCGATTGCCAGAGAATGTCTATGGAAGGAAACAGAACTTTTAGGCCTTTAGTCTTAGTATGAACTACAGCTGAGGCCAAAGCCCAAAAAAAAAAAAATCACCTTATGAGGAATAAGATGCTGTGCAACATTCTCCTTCAGCAACTGCTCTGCTGTCTGCAACAAATCAATGTCTTAAGCACTAATATAGATTTTAGGCAACAGCTCAAGAAAGAGAAAATAATGATTTAGTGCTTGCGACCTAATGACACTTGCCTTAAAAAATAATGATAAATAAGAGATGTCTCAGAAAGCAAAAAACCTACCTTCCCATATGCAAGGGCATCTGGCTGTGCAAAAAAGTTGGACATGAGCTCATCGTGGTTGCTCACCACTTCACCTGCCAATAATGTAATAATAGCATTCATGATAAATATATTCAATAATGCAATAAAAGCAACAAAAATCTATGATCTTCAGTTAGCAATCAATACATAGATTGGATTATTATACCTTTAAGATATACAGGTTGCTGGCTTTTCACAATACCAATGAAATCGCAAGGAATTACACGTCCCTGAAGATGTCAAATGAGAAGTTAAAATGCTTGTAGCTTGCACCACCCACAGTTTAGCGCAGAGCTTGTTTCTACAAATACCAGAAGATAAACAACCATCCTAACCCCACCCTTTACCAATTGAGCACAATAAAAGCTGAATCTATTACACAGAGGATAAGCTATTGAGGTTGTGCAGTAATTGAAACATTCTTTCCATCAAAGCTAATGACAAAAATAGGTGACATTAAGACTCATAGAAATCTAAACAGCTGACACCCATTTTGTGGTGAATTACATTGAAAAGCAGCTTTTATGCAAACTGTTAAAGTTCTGCAAGCACATTTAGTAATTCATTTTATTATTTTCATGGTAACTAATAATATAGTGTGCCATATCTTGCCCAGTCTCTAAAAAGCTTTCTAGTCTCTCCATTGGACAAGCTCCTGTATTATGGTTGCCTATGGGCAGATCCATAGCTCTCGCATGACCCGGTTCTCACATATAACCATACTAGCACCTCAAAATTTCAAGGTGGTTCAAGATGTTATACGTAGCAAGAATCATCAAATGTTTTTCTATCATATGGAATTTACAGCAGACAATTCACCTGGTGAATTAGTTGATAAAAACTGTGCTGGCCATTAGTTCCAGGTTCACCAAAGTCAATTTCACCAGCCTCATATGGAAGTGGAACACCATCAATTGACACCCCCTTGCCATTACTCTCCATGCTGACCTGAATTGAAGTAAATTTAGCAAGGTACAAGACTTAAAAACAAAAATTCAACCCCCAGCGCCCCACAGATGCCCAATAAATAATATATAAATAAATTGGTTCCAGGGCAGAAACAATACCTGCTGAATATGTGGAGCGAATTTCTCGAGGGCCTGGGAGTAAGGCAAGATGGCCTGATGTACATTTAAGAGCATTATATGATGACTTTTAAGCATGTAAAAAGGAAGAAAAAGAAGAACGGCCAAGAAATTGCAAGATTAACTAAAGTTTGAAGTGAAAATACTCACTCTTGCAGGATATCCAAGAAATGAAACATTCCATACACTAAGCAAACCCAATAGTACCTGAAGCATCCAGAGAATGTTAATGTACATGTCACAAGGTAATCATTAAGCACAGCATGATACCTATCTGGAAAGAACTTGAAAAATCAACCACACTTATATCAGTAAAAACAGTCTAACATGTGCTAATGAAATAGTATCTGCAAATCCAACTTGGGGAAATACAAAGAAGTAGGTTATACTGAATTAATCCATCCTCATGAAAAAGACCCGTAACCTTCATTCCAGCATTCGTATATTCTAGCCAAATTTATAAAGCCCATAACACCACTAGTAGATAATTCTATGCTACCTAATAAGTAAAAAAGAACCACAGTTGCAGGGGAAGCTGAAGTTATTAGGGCACTTACGGGTATGTTCTTCTCAAAAGGAGCTGACCGGAAATGCTGATCAATACTCGAAGCCCCCTTTAAGAACCTTCAAGCAACAAAGAGAAAAGTTATTCAAGTATGCATAGAAATTATGCCAAAATTAATAATAAGTAGATGAACAAATAATTGTTGAAAGCACTTGTGGAAAGTGAATGCAATATAGTCATAATAAGTTACCATACTTTTCTACAATTGGGAACCCATACTGCAGAGATAAAGGCAACACTCCAACTGCACTGCAAACTGCAAAGTGCAAATGGCAGTTTATTCATGGTTAGTCATCTTCCATAATTCAACTAGAAAAGGGTTCAGTCCTCAAAAAAAATCAAATGACCATAAGCAAGGGACGGAATAAAAGCTTACCACTGTAACGGCCACCAACCCAATCCCAGAATGCAAATGCATTATTAGGATCAATGCCAAACTTTTCAACAAGCTGCATAGAATTAATACAGTGTATCATATGTAATATGAATCCATATCTATTAGTGCTTTAGCAGTTGAGGAGGAGAAGGGGAATAAATACAAAGCTAAGAAGCATAAAAATAGAAGAAAGAGAAATGCATAACCAAGACAAGAGACCATCAGTTTGAAGCAAGAAGTGAGGAAAAGCATTATCACTTTATCAAACATAAGCTGGGAACTATACTCTAGAGACTAGATATTGATTTGTTGCACCAAACCCAACAGAAATGATCCGATATGTACTTAGTTAAATTAAAATGAAAATGCTTAATCAGTCAAATTCAACAGATGAAAAAAACAATTTATACCGTTAGATTAGTACTGACTGCTACCATGTGTTTTGCAACCGCAGAAGGCCTGGAAAAGTATTTACACAAGTGGTTTAATAACAAAGAATGATCATATCACATTAACATAAGAAAAAAAAGAGAAAATCTGGATCATTTACGAAATATCCAGAAATGTTATAACAGGTAATGAAACCCTGAAACACCTCCAATCCAGGAATTGTTAGATTATACATTAATTCCTCCACTAGCAAGATCGAGAAAATCAAGCACTTATATAAGAGTTAAAAGATGAAAATATCTCTTCCATTTTAGAACACATTACTTAATGCTTTATCACTACGCCTTTCAATTGTCAAAGATTAACAGAGAAATAGATCCATAATGTTCAGTACCAGATTCTGAAACTGCCACGCATGCACATAATAGAAAATAAGTCGTGTTATCATAGCACTAACCCAAGAGCAGATGAAATCCATTCCCTTAGCGTCCGAGCATTCAACATAGTTTCAGCCGTTGTGAAAGTCTTTGAAACCACCACAACTGGAAGGATCAACAATGCAAAAAGGAGTTCAGACAACAGAGACAACATACTTTCCAATGAATCAAAGGAAGTACTTACCAAGAGTAGTTTCAGGGTTTAATCCTGCAATGTTTCTAGCAACGTCAATTGGATCCACGTTTGCAAGGCTGTGGCAAATTCAAACAAGAATCACATTGAATTTCCAGAATAACTGAACAAAACAAGTTATTTTGACAATGAAAATGTCAGACGAACAGCTAAGAATAACAGGCAAATTCAGTTGACAACCACAACAACCAAAAAGCTTTTGACCGGATATCACTTATGCCAATGCCAATCTTAGCAGTAAGAAACAAGTACTTACAAGCGTAGTTGACGTCCTTTTGAAAATCCGACAGCCTCAGGGTCTGTGAATTGTCAATTAGTACACCAAATTCGTCAGCTACGATTCAATTTCGTAGGGTACAAGTAAAACAACCAAGTAACAGGGTTACACAAGTAATGATAAAATGCACCAGCAGCATAACCTGTTTGGAGAGCAGTATGCACAAATAAAGGACCTAAGAAACTGCCACCAATACCAATTGCTATAACATCCTTCAGTGGTTTTCCAGTTGCTCCAACCTGCCAAGATTTACCTGTTACTCAGCAAGTGTAGAACAACATATTCTACTTTGATGTTTAAAAGAAGAGCTATCTGTTACCCAGGAGCCACTGCGAACTTTCTCTGAAAAATCCTTGATCTTATCAAGAACATTCCAAACATCCGGTACCACATTCTTTCCATCACTGTATATAACCGAATCCCTCGGTGCTCGGAGAGCAACATGAAGCACTGACCTATTTTCTGTGCTATTTATCTACAAAGTTTCAGCAAGGACAATTCAAAATCATATACACTAAAAAGAAGCATTACAAATTATCCAACAATTATCGTTAGAGACAGAGGTACTCACTAATTTTTACTTTTACGTCAAAGCATCAAAACCGTTTTTCCTTTTTCTTTTAAAAAAAATAAAAAAAAAAAAAAGAAGGAAAGAAAGGCGCAAGGAAAACTAACTCACATGCTCACCGCTGTACATTCGGTTTATCTGTTTTCTGAGAGAAGCTGCCTGAAAATGTGAAAAGATTTAAATATAATACGAAATTATTTGAAATCCATAATGTCAGAAACCAGAATTAATCCAAATTCACCTCTGCTAGTTTATAGAGTTTATCCATGGTCTCAAGAGTGGCGCGTTGCCTTGAGTAGTCCAAAAACATTCCATCAAACTCACTGTAGAAAAAATATATATAACCGAATATATTAGTATTGCTATCATTAAACTCTATGGTTCATGTAAATTAGTATCGGAGAAATGATGACAGAGAGTTCAACAGAGAATCTTACACCATCATCGATTGGCATCGCTCTTTATCGTTCATCAAATCACGAAGATGAGTTTTCTTGATATCCTCCACATGAGCCTGTAAAATTCCAAACCAATTCCGTGTTGAATAGTTAGATTTCTAGCTATTCTACCAACAAAGTTGGCCAGAAAGTCACGGGAAAGTTTACCTTCAAGTCCTTCCATGGCTCGGTGTCGCAGATTAAAGTCGTTGAAGCCATCTCAGCCTATATTGTTACAAAATGGAACAACATACGATTACCTTGAAAATTTCAAAAATGAAATGTAAATGAAATAAGAGAAGTTTAAATAAAAGGAAACTTGAGATGTTACCGGAGCAAGGAAGAAATTCAGATGATGATGATGATAATGATGAAAGGAAAAAAAAGGATAGAGAAACTAATGGAAGCAGGAAAGTTGATGCTGGAAAGCTGAAAAGCTTTGGCGAGGTTTTGAGGGTCACCCCACGTGACTAGAAAAGGTAAAACGCTACGTGGTAGAGATGCGAGGGCCGAAGGGGCATCTCTCTCAATCGACACGGATCAGGAATTCCGGTCACTGAGCGAGCTTGGGTCCGGTTTAACGGTTTTCTTGATTGTGACTTTTGGGGGTTGAATTCCGTGGGCTACTATTTCCGATGGGCCCAAGAGACCGCGAACTAAGTTACAAGACTGTGACCGTCTTAAACCGTCAAACGACGGCGTTAGAGATTGGACTTATCGACAACCGCCAAAGCCCAAAGCCAATATTTTTATTTTTATTTAAGTACTGCTACTCTACTCTCTTTCAGTCAAGATAAAAATACTAAGAGAGAAAAAAAAGCTTCATTTCCGATGCCAGGGATCGAACCCGGGTCTCCTGGGTGAAAGCCAGACATCCTAGCCACTGGACGACAACGGAACTTGTTTGCATCTCCATTACAGGACACCGACAACGGAAAGGAAGAAAACGGGGTTTGCGCTGTTGGGGGCTGGGTGGAATGTTTTGAAACGATTGATTTTATTCAGCAGACGAAATTTCAACTTGAGTTAGGAGAAGTTTCGCTGGGACAGTCTCAACGATCAAAACAACAAGTACTTGTACTACATTTTAGGTTTCAAAGGCCACTGCCAACTAGCAGACAAACAAGACGTGTCTTAACTTAAGTTTAGAGTTTTTTTGCCCCAAAAAGGAAGTTTGCTTTCTTACATTTTCGGCATTTTCCGGAGATAGCAGAATGGACCTGAAACCCGAGAAAAATCAGAACGGACACAAAAGCCTGCGTAATAGGCTAGTAGCCTTATATACAAAATTTAATTCCGTTGCCGGGGATCGAACCCGGGTCTCCTGGGTGAAAGCCAGACATCCTAGCCACTGGACGACAACGGATTGATTGGACCGTTTGCTTGTTTGATATCTAAAGCGCTGTCATGATTGGTTGCTACCCAGCTACTCAAGCTAAGCAAGGCGTTGTTTATGTACTGTCAAGTTTTATGACTGGTTCATAGGACTGAAAAACTTTCTGAAATGTCAATTGTTATGATCATAAATTTTGTCTCTTACCTATAAGATTGTATTGTTCTCATATGTTTCATTCAAAGTGACCAAATTGTACATAATTTTATGCTTTGTAGATTCTTTCTTTACAGTTTTGATTGGTATAGTGTTCAGAGCTGTTAATTCTTTGCTCTTTAAGAGCATTGTGAACTTTGTACTGCCTATAGCAGTTTTACTGCTCTTTGGAATGAAAATTACATTTCATCCAAATTCCAACTAGCCAAGAACTTAAAACTCGCATTCCTAAACCGTTTAATTTCTGCTATCAAATTCTAAATGCTATTCTCATCGTTTTACTCTTATGTCATCAACTGGAGACAGAAAGTAAAGGTGAGCATTCAGTCGGTTCGATCGAAAAAATCGACCAACCGAATTAATTGAACACTTTAAAAATTTCAACCGAAACCGACCAAATAGAAACTTAAACCGAAAACCGAACTACATTGGTCGGTTTTAAGAAATTTTAGTTTTTTTGTAAGTTTTTAAAAAAGATCAAATAAGTTTAAATTAATAAAAATTATCAATACTAACAATTATTATTATTACATAGAAAATATTATGTATAGAAAAATTAACATAAGTTGCAAAGATAAAAGTATTTTTAATTATATATAGTATATTCAAAATTATTATTATTAGTAGTATTATATAGTTCGGTTTTTCAGTCGGTTCCGTTTTAAAATTTTAAAAAACAGACAACCGACCAAATTAACGAAACAAACCGAATAAAACCAAAACCGTTTTGACCAAATTTGACTAGTTTCAGTCGGTCAAATCGGTTTCGATCGACTAATGCTCACCCCTAACATAAAGCAGCCATAATCTTCATCAAGGTGCTTCTTTCAAGTCCTGCAAGCATCCATGCATCCATCTCTTTCGAAATTACATTGTATGATCTTCGTCTGCTTCCTTGATTTTTCCCCTTTGCACTTCTCAAGCCAACGATGATAATTGGTGTTAAACATGATCATTCTTTTGCGCCTAAAGTTTCCACCTTTTGACACTTTACCCCTTAAAGTAAACTTTTGACACTTTACCCCTTAAAGTTTTATTTTGAACATTTTACCCCTAAACTTTTATGTTGGGTACCAATTGACCCCTCCATCAATAGAAGACCAATAGCACCATGATGGTGCCGACGTGACACAATTCACGTCAAATGTAGTGCCATGTGACATGTGTTGACTTATGCCACGTAATACTACCATCTAACATGGACCGTGCCACATGACATTACCATCTAACGTGGACCGTGCCACGTTAGCACCGTTACAATGCCGTTGCTCTTCCATCGATGAAGGGGGTAATGGTGTCCAAAATAATAACTTTAAGAGCTAAAGTGTCAAAATTTGAAAACTTTAGGGACAAAGCATGTATTAAACCTATTGCAATTAGTCTAAAAAACTTAATCCCCATAATTTGGACTAGGGATGATGAAGGTTTTGTTTCAAAGTTTATTTATTATTAGATGAAATAGTGTTGTCCAATAAGGCCAAAAAAGGACATTCACATTTGCCACTGAGAGAGGAAGGAAAGAAACTCTAATATGAACTAATAGTAACTGAGAACTGCCATCCATTGCACCTATGTATATATATCATTCTAGTTAATAGGGAGTTAATACCAAGAGTAATTGAACTCTGTTGTTTCTTTTGAGTCCATTGCTGCCAGAGATCAAAACTCTTCCCTCCATTCGCAAAAGGGTTGACTTCTCGAACGAGCATACATGTATGATTTCTCGAACGAGCATAATTAGAAATGAACTCTAATTAATTGCTAACCCGTTTTCATACTGATGCTTCAAAATTGACAATTCTTGTTGCTGGAAGGCCTGGTGCATCCACTGTGGTCAGTATTTTAGGCACAGACATACCCCCGGATATAACAATTTCTGCACGAAAAGAGAGGACCAAATCTTAGATCACCACAAACAGATATAAATGATGTTTGAGGTCTTACTTTTGAGTATGAATTTCATACCAATTCCTTCTCGAACTGACAAATTTGGCCGCAAAATATCCCTTGAACTATAGAGAAATATATCGCCGAGATAGAGATGGTTTGTGGGAACATAAACACAGCAGAGTTCCTCTTCACCTACACCCTTCTGGAGAACAACCGTGGAAGTAATAAATCCAAACACATATTGCCCCATACGCGGGTGCCTTACAATTGCCACTTCTTTGAAAGCATTAGAATTCTGATCTGCAAAAGTGATTTCATGTGGCTTTGAGTTTAGAAGACCTGGAAGCTATAGACACCGAATATCTTTGAATCCTTACCTGGGGATATTGCAGTACTTATTTGCTTCGAGGCAGCATAAATATAACTAACAAGTGGCATCTTCTTAATGAACCATTCGCCAAGGGTAAGAACCGAAGCACCCCACCACGAGGACATGAAAACGCCCACTAGAAAGATGAAAGTAATGGAGGTAGCAAATCCTAGACCTGCATGTTGGCCAAATCATTCAAGCAGCAAACACTAAAACAACAGAGCCAAACAAGTAAAAGCCAGAATTGAACTATTTGACATCTAAAAAGGTTGGATTAGTTAAAGGTTTAGCCAAGCATTCCCGTGCTTGAAGAATTTTTCTTCTGCAGGATGTAATTTAATGAATGTGAATCAGACTTGTCTTGTGAAGCGTTGTCCGGACACAAGCACTATAGAATGTAGTGCCGAAGGCCCCTGCGAGGAGAAAATGCTCTACTGAGCTAACGGTGGAGGAAGGGCAGCTAGAAGCCCGGTAGCAAAGCAAGGCAAAGCAGCTATTGCTAGTGATACCATATTAAACCAAAAGCAAATGAACTCAAGGGCCACCTCTGAGAGTGAGACATTGTATTGTGGCTTGTGGCTATAACAAGGCTTTGTAAGCTGAAGAAGTCACCCAACAAATAACTAGTAAAAGCTAAAAGACGATCCAAGAAGAGGTAGGAAATTTAGCTTACCAAAAATATTGATGCCGAGATGATCATAGACTGGGGAGAAGAAACTATCAACGAAATGAACGAAACCCCAAGTAACATAAAATGTAATGGCTAGTGGAAGGAGTATGACACTGCAAGTAACGTCACAGTTCATCAAACAAGGCAATTCAAAGAATCTCAAAGTAAATGAAATCATAAATACGAACCAAAACGTGATTGGAAGTGAAATGACATGAAAAGTTTTGAACTTATGTTGTCTGACGAAAACGTTAACAGTTTAAATGCCACGAAGACAGCAAAGGTAACAATCATGCATCGCGTAAGGAAAAAGGACTTACCATCCTGTCATAAACTTTTTCGAAGCCCAGCTGCGTATTACTTTTAAAAATGCCTAAGCCAGAGGGCAAAAGAAAACACTAGTCATAAATAAGAAGCTACCTGTAAGAGTTTTCTGTCTGATATACAAAACAAAGCCATGAATGATGACAGGACAAATTTATCTATACTTTTGGTTTATGTTTAGCCTTTTCGTCCTCAAAATTTTCCATCATTCTCTTTCAAGTAGCATTTAATAAGTGGATCTAAATCTAAATAGAATTAAACACATATGTAAGTTATAACAAATAATGATCTTTGTATCCATTGCATGATTTTGGCAATGCATGCTTGTGTTTTAACCAATCTCCTAATCAACAAAAGGCAAGGAAGAAGGAAATGAATGAATGAGGGGGGAAAAAAGGCACCTCGCGGCCATGGGAGGAGGCAATGGTAGGAGAAGCAATAGGGATGGAGGATTTGGAGCCTCCATTTTCAGAGATTGTTGAGACAGGGATCAGCAACTCTCGATCTCTCTCCCTCTCTCTTGTTCCCATTCTCTTCCTTTTGGCCCTTCCCTTCCTTCTCTGCTTTTCTGTCTCTGTTTCTCTCTCTCTCTTCCCCCTCAACCGAGTATAACCAACTACGGGATCCAGGTTGTTAGGATTACAAGGATACTATCTATTAACTGAAAATAAATTGAACCAAACTCGTGGGTTTGACTCAGCTGATTGTTTGTGACAATGTTTTATTTCATTGAACGACGTAGTTGAAGCTTAACGAGCAATATTGTCCAGTCAAAGCCCTGCCACGTACCTACATCAAAACTTTTCATATTTTTGGTTCTATAAGACTTGGAGTAATTAGTTCCACAGCGGAATTGCAAAATTGTAGAGACTCCAAATAAGTTTAAGAAAGGAAAAGGAAATTTTCAGAGGATTCTGAGTAGGCAGGGCCATGCCTTTGTGAACACACTAAACACACAGCTCCAATTCTGAATTCATAAATCATAAGTACGTTTTTCATCAAATCTTAAAGTCTTTAATTATACACATTTTACAGCGAGACATCGTCTCCTAGATTCTTAACTAAGTAGACAAAACACTTTCCATCTTTTTGCCAGAACATAAACAATTCTTCACACGCATCACAAAAGTGACAGAGCATAATTCTTCCAGTACATAAAAAGGAACCAAAAAAGAACTCTGTGCATATGTATATATATTTGCACATGGTGGCGCTGCCCTGCCAATCTCCCTCTACCACTCGTGAAAGACGATGATGCCGTACCCACTAAATGAGAATGAGAACAATAAAAGTTGCTTTTCTCAGGTGCTTCCACCAGGGTAAGTGCAACCATTGTAGCCTGTAAAGTGTAAAAGCAACATGAGACACATTAATAAAATCAAGCAACTATATTTAACTGTAGTGGAAAGCAAGAGTCTAGCTGCTTTAAGAAATTTAAACTTGCTTGGGTTGTTGGAAGAAAGCGTGGCTGTTTGTGAGAAATCACAATTCGATGGATTCTTAGCAGAATTTTGATAAAAGAGATTCATGGCATACGCAGCATGTGATGTTACTGTATTTGGTTCAAAGCAAGCCCCTCCGGGTTGAATTGGACTACAATCTATTCCTTGTCCACAAGCATAATCCAAACTGGCCTGCAATTGGGCATCTGAAACACCAGCCTTTGGCACACACCAAGCTGCTTTCTTTGGCTGTGCTGATGGCGTCGCTGCTGTCTTTGGCATTGTCGGAGTCACGGTCACCGGAGCCTTTAAAGAAGCATTGTAACAAGATTAACTGCCAATCTAAACAGCATTAAGAAGATTGTTGTTGACTTATGATAAGTTGCACTTTTCTCACCTGGCTACTCTTTGAGAGGCCAATGTCATATGTCATGGTAAGATCAGACTTGAAAAGCCCGAAGGATCTCTCCGAAGCTGGTCCAGGCTTTAAGTCCTCATCATACATAGCAAAGAGATATGTATCAACCGATTTCCCTGGCATCAATGGAGTTCCTACCATTGACCGAAGATGAGCAATCAAGTTTCCATTGTAAGCCTTAGCATTCTCAATGCTTGGTCCTACTTCGTCGCTGTCTCCTTGATACGGCCAACCTGTCTCAGCAACCGCAATCTCAACATTCTTAAACCCCATGGCATTCAACGCAGAACGCACAGCATCCACCTGTTAAAGTAATAAACCCATTAAATTTTAACAAAACAATCGTTTTGAATTTGGAAAACATTAAAGTAGCCGGCCTTCAAGTAACATGGAACTCAACCTGAGCGTCGAACATGTTCATGTAATTGATTTTCGTATTGCCATCGAAACGCCCAGAATTCGGTTGAAATAAGCAGAAGGCCAGCGTTTCAGGCCTTGGATCGCTCCGGTACGCAAAATATGGGTAAGGATTAATCGCAAAAGGAGAACCGGTCGCATTGTTAAAAGCCAGGAGTCCTTTCAACTCGTCTCCGAAACTCGGATCGAAGCTCCCAGCAGATGGCGGTTCAGACTGTTTCAACAGAGCCATTGAATGCACCGTCGAGACCTTGACTTTATCCCCCAAGGACGCCGCATCGAGGGCACTCTTGACATTTTGCATGGCTGGCAGCAACTGAGTTATCAAATTTTTATCTCCAGACATGATAACCTCGTTGCCAACGGTTATAAGTATGATTCTGCTGGACGGATAATAAGCGACTACGTTGGCGTTCACCCAGTTTTTGGCAAAATTTGGGTCTGAGGCTAAGCCGGGGATGTCGCCGTTGGCGGTGCCAATGACGATGCCAATCCCAGTGTTGGCTAGCGCTTTGATGATAGCTGGGTCGGAACCGTACAGTCGGACCTTTTGAATTGAAGTGGATTGAAGAAGCTTTGCAGTGGCTGCCGGTGGCGGTAGGTTGTCGGCAACTTGGCCATAATTTACACCTATAAATGATTGGGATTCTGCAAAGACAGACGTAAATTAGACTTCTCTGTTCTCCCTCGATTTTCCCAAGAGCCATATATGGTTACCATTTTCCTTTTTTATACTTTGGGAATACAAACTTTCATGGAGTTAAAGACCGTTACATCTAAAATAAACTGATCTCTTTAAATTTGAAAATTTGAAGCCTGACAAGTCACTTACCTGGGAGATTGTCAAACATCAAGTTCGACTAGACATACAAGAGCTAGCTACGTAGGTAAAAGTTCAAACTAATTAAGGTGGTTATTCTTATTAAACGATTCCTAACTCCTAAGGGCCGAATACAAAAGAAATAGTCTTAACTTTTCCATGTTTGATGTTTCAAAGCAAAATGCCAGTACTAGTTTAAAACAGAGAGCCAGTGGGATATTGAGAACTCTGCTTCTGCATAAATAAGATAAAAGAAACCAGAAAGTACTGCATTTTTGGGGAAAAACGAAACAAAAGCAACCAAGTTATCCTCCACAAGAGAATGAGATTCTGTTAAACGAGAAAATCTCAGAAGCTTAGATTAAATTGGGGAAGAAGGAATTCGGAAGCTTACTTGCAATATTTACTCCCAATAACAGAGTCAGAAGAAAGAAAACCATAGTAAAACGAAGCACAGCCATAACTGATTGATCTCTATTTTGCACGTTACAAAGGTGATTACCTTGAAAATGTTGGAGCGATAAATATAAGGATGACAGAGGTGAAGGGGCGGAGGGTAGAACCGTAAAAGAAAACTTTCGGTGGGCAATAAAAATAATTTGGTAACTAGTTTCACGTGTTTAAGGGACCACGTTTAATTTTCTACATGCAAAATGATTAAATGAGAGCAGGAAGTGGCCGGCTACGATTCGTGTCTCTGCGAGACGAACCGAAAGATGAAAATTTGCTTTATTCGTTGAGAATTTGACGTAAATGCCCTTCCATCGTGACCGTTATGCTTAATCTTGGATTTTTATTGTACTAAATTAGTCTGCACTTTGTCAGTTTAATAGATCCGCTTGTCGCACTCGTGGTCCTGAACTGGTTCAACCGTTCTAGACTTAGTCATCTGTATCGTATTTGCATCGTGCTGATACATATTGTGATTGTCAGAAATAACCAAATCTAGCTTTTGTTTTTCCCTTTGTAATTAGGATGACACTTGACCGACGACAAGACAACCAGGAAGTTAAGCATCTTTATGGTCCATCAAGCTGTGGTCGTCCAAACACTAAAAAAGAAACATGTTCTTTATTCAGGTATGCTTTGAAAGAACAAGTGGGAATAGTTTTTCTAACCCTCTCACTTACAGCAACCATATCTAATCGACCATTCTTAATTTTATGGATCTAAAACTAACTTTAGGATTTGAATTCTTAATCCAATTATGCGCTTTTAATTAATGTGCTCTAAAACTTGATATTTAAACACTTTATAATCTTTAAATACTGATATCAAATTGAAAAAGTTATCAATTATTGAATCTGGTTTGACATTCAAACATATGATGAGTAGATTTAAGTGAATCTGTATTCAAGTTTTAAACTTTTCAGCTGTGCTTTTATGCTTTTGTTTTTAAATATGTGTTTTTAAACCCTGAAACATATAATCCTGTCTTGGAGGGAGCTAGGCCACATACTGTTTCTTTTTTCTTCTCCGTTAAGAAACAATCTCTTTTTTAGAGAGAAGACATTTGCAATGCCAAAAGGACAAAGAGCTTTGAACATAACTAAGAAAGTAAAAGCAAAAATGCAATCAAATCAAAGCGCACACTGGAAAGAAGAGCGAGCTTCCCACACAATTGTCGATTATATTTTGATTTATAGTTAAATTAGATCCGACAAAAGCGCAAATTAAAGCTGAACCAACTTTATAAAGAAGGTGGTATAATTGGTAGGCAAGGCAAGCAATCTTTGAATATTAAAGAAAGTTAGCCTTTGAACCTTCAAGACTAAGTTTTCTACTTACTCCTCCCAATCCCCCCATATCATCTGAGCAGGTATTTATTCTTTTCAAGAATAAATTTAAACAAAAAATATATATTTCTTAAAGTGCTTTCTTTTAGGTACAATAAAACAATCCACCAAATCCTAATATTTTATGTTAATAAAGTCTCTATGATATACTCCCTTTGTCCTAAATTATTTATCGGTTTTAGATTTTTTTGATGGAATCAAACTTAATTTTGACTATTATTTGTAAAAAAAATTATATAGAATTAAAATTTCAAAAAATATATTTTGAGAAGTTCATGATTTAAGGTTTACAAATATTATTTTTAAATATTTTTTGACTTTATATTTTTGTAAAAAATAATAATCAAATATGAAATTGTTTGATTAAAAAAGTTAAAAAAGTGACAAATAATTTGGGACACATGGAGTAACTTTTTTGTTTCCAAAACCATAACTTTATGTCTATCTGGTTTCAATCTTCAGAGCAACAGATATTATATCCATATGCATGCAATTTCAAAGGTTCAACAATTGTTAAATTATTACTTTTTTTTTCTATATAAAACTACAAATTTTTTCTCAAAATTAAAACTAGACTTACAATTCTTACAAAATTAGACCTTTTATAGTAGTATTAAAAATCTTCATACTTTCATGCTCTTCTGAAACTCTGTACATGGTAGCAGCATATTGCTGCTTTTGCTGGAATGAAATTTACACATTTCTTGCAAAAAGAAAAAAAAAAAAAGAATTCATGAGATTATAATAAAAGAAAATTTTCCTTCTTGGGTTTTATACCAATCACAGGGCCCAATTAGAGGCCCAATCTGGAACTACGTGGTAGAACGTTTCTGTTTAGGTTTAGCTTTGAGGCCGGGCCCGGACGAAAGAAACAATCTAGTTTTTCCCGCGCCGAGGAAACAAAAGAAAAAACTTCCGAGTCTACCTTCTTATATTTTTCAGTTTATTTCTTCTTTAAAATTTTCGGGTATTGGTTTCAAAAATTTTGAAACTACGTTTAAGTGGGATCAGATTTCTTTCGTTTTTCTATAATGTTTTCGCAGTGACAGCTGCTATTCTCTCAGCAAACAACTGAATAAATTCTTCCGACGAATTGATCAATCCTCGCGATTCCATTTCCATTTCGAACGTTCGCCGTCGCGAGACTCTGGTTCTGAATGATTATTAGCGGCCGGATTTGATCTTCATTCCGTCCTTCAAAACACTAGATCAAGATCAGGTAATTTTTTTTTTCTCTTCTTCTGGATAAGCTAGTTTTATTAAGATTTGCAGGGAATCAATTAAGTTTCGCCATTTTTTATTCATGCAAAATTTGCCTTTAATTTTGCTGTTTATATGATTTTTCTTTAATCTGCACTCTTCATATGATCTTAACCTTTCTATGGTAATTACCATCTAGAAATAAAGTATGCCGTAAAAATGTGTAGAGAATTAAATAAGACTACGCCTTTATGGGACAGAGATATATGAATTTAATCATCGATCATATGCAAACAATTATAGTTTTAGGTATGTACCTTACAGGTGGGGAAAAAGTTGTTTCACTGATACAAACAGAAACAAATAAAGCCAACTCTGCTTAAATGGTTTCATAATTATATTTATATATACATATATATATATATATTTATATATTTTACAACTAAACTGAAGCTCTTATGCCTGTGAAAAGGTCTCTGGTAATCTCATCTAGGAGTCCATTAAGCACATACTTCTCCACATCCTTTATAACATCATCTTTCTCAATAAAGGTAAACATCATGCTGTTCCAACCCAAGTCCCACATGCAGTTCACATCTGGTTCCTTGTTGTAGATATCGGCCTCGAGCATTTTTGGGAGGTAGTCTTCGAAGGGAGAATCTTCTCTCCCGTCCCTTCCATACAACTTCAACTTATCAAAGTCATTACACATCTGCTTGACCAAGTCATCCAAGGATTTTGATTTGTTTGAAGTGATGGATTCCTTCAAAAATGGGTGCACACTGAGTTCCTGCCTTCTTCCTTTCCTTTTCATTAACTCGTAGCCACAGTCTAAAATGAGCTTGCTCTCTTGATCATGGTAGTCGTGACCATTTGCATGAAGAATGCTGATAGGAATGTTGAGTTTGAAAAGTGCCTCTGCCGTGTTCATAAACAGTTGACTTTTCATTAGTATCTGCTTGAGGTGATTTTCACTCTCTGAAAGTGGCTCTGGCATATCTGATGTATAAGTTCTTTTGTTCCCTGGCTGTGGGGTGTAAAGGATTTCTGTGCTCTCTTCACGAGTTCCTGAAGATCAATGAACTTTAGTATGTAAGTTTCCTCCCCTTTCCTCTTGCCAAACCACCCACCCTAATGGAAACATAAGAAAGTAACATCTGATACTGCCCCTACTATTATGGCCTTAATTGGTAGAAAAGGAGTAGAAAATTTAAGGTTTCCCTAAGAGGGTGGTACGTAATGCACATTTAGTTAACTTTTTATGATTCATTCTCCACATAACAAAGTGTAACTTATTCATTTTTCTTTATATGTGCTTGTGTCATTGTGTGTGCGTAAGTTGGTGTAATTTCATATTTAATTCTTTATAGGCCTTTCATTTAAATAAAAAATACATTTTAGCAGTGATGACAGAAAACGTGAGAAAAGACTTTGGGAATGCAAAGGTCTACTTACCATCTAGTGGATCAGATGAACTGTTCTTAAACTCACATTCTTTGGCTCTGCCACAATCAGGTTCTTGAGCTTGCTGTTCTTTTGTAACCATTGGCACTTTATTTTGACGCTGCATAACATCAAAAGAGTTACTTGGGCTCCTGTTGGAAGTATGAAAGTGACAACAGTTGCCTGAAGTATTTGCTTAATGATTGAAGTAATGGTGATCTTACGCTATCTTTTGGAGATAAAGCTTGCGATTCATTTGGGCTTCGGCATTCAGCTTCTAGAGGGCTGCACAAAATTGAATTTTCTTGAGCTGCTTTCTGCCACTCTTGTGCTACACTGGATGGTTGTAGGTCTTCTTCTGACTTGTTGGATCCCCTGATCTGTTCTTCCATTTCTTCGAACCCGCTGTCCTTCATTTGGTCTGCTTCTCTTGAGATAGCAAGTTTCTCTGGCCTTGTCTGTTTGCCCTCTTGCAAAATGGAACTGGGATGCTTCAATGTCCTTGCCAAGCTATAAACACTGCCACCTTTTTTTGTCACTACTTCATTGATCTTTCGAGGGCTTTCAAGTTTATGCCCTTTTGCACTTTTCGCCTTCATCGTTGTCTGAACTTGAGCAGGTTTCTCATCCACAGCAAACATGATACGAGCTTTTGCTGATTCAGATCCTAGATCTCCTTGAAAGTAATGCTGACTGGAGTTTCTGTTGATTGAATCTTTACTTTTGAAATTTAAGTTTGTTGAACTTCTATCTCTGGCTGGATTGTTGTGGTGTCCACCATCTGGGAATCCATTGAATTGTGTTGGATCGATATGTTCAGAGGAGCCTTTCCTACTAGCTACTTGGTTTGTTTGTGGCTGCTTCTTTTGCAGATTGGTTGCACCAGACATTGGTTTGGAGAAATTACTGGATATTGGTTCATTTCCCTTTTGTTTCCTCCCCTGCATTTTCTGTTTAGTACTCTGTTGTTCCTTCTCTTCTATTTGATGCTTTTTCTCTTGAAGCTCAGATTTTTGGAGCATGTGCACATGTTGAAATCCATGATTGTTTTGCTGCTTTTGTGGGTTGCCTAGAAGCTTGTTACCATATCTGTTTTCCCTGTGAACCATATTTTCACTGTACTCTGGTTTTTCTTGCAATGTATGTGCAACTTCTGATCTTTTATGCATATATGGCATCATCTGCTGCATTTCATCCTTGAAAACTGGTTCCCTGGACTCACTTCTTTCAGCACCTCTGTGCTTTATACTCTCCTGTTTTCTCTCCCTTTCCTGAACTTCTTTTCTACTTCCAGAGTTATGGTTTAATTGGGCATTGTCACTTTGTTGTTTGTCTATCTTGATGGTAGCCTTTCTTGAGCTTGTCACTGGTTTTATGTTTTCCAAATCCTTCCAAGGTGGTAATTTGTCATGAACAGCAACCCTTGTGCTACCATTTGGAGTTGTCAAAGCTTTTCCTGCTTGTGATGTAACTGTATCCTGAATCAATGGAATCTTGCTGGCTACTATTGCCTTCTGTTTTACAGGTGGAAGAACCAGGTTCTCAGTATCTTTTGTCCTTTGTTCGGCCTTCTTGTTACTTTCCTCTGCAGATTTCTTTGTGATCTTCCCTTCTACTTTTTGCTTTCCAGACACCTTCTGCTTGGTGACCTTTGAATCTACATTTCCTGGAATTTCATCAAGGCCCATCAGTTTCGCAATAACATTTGGAATTCTTGACTTCTCTGGTTTGGACTGCAAAGAACTTGAGTGATTTTGTTCTGAGAATGCACTGAGAGTGTTTGGACCATAGCTAACTGATCGTTTGTGAGAATGTGAATTTGAGGCAGGTAGAACTTTCTTTTCATGCCTGGAACTAGTAATGTCTGAAGTGTAGGTAAGAGCTGCCAGCCTGAGCTGGAGGTCAGTCCATGCAACTTCTTGAATGTCATTATAATTTCTTGAGGGTCTGTCAAAAGAAAATCTTGGCCTATCCAGTTGCTTCTGATCAGATATATTGACAATATTCTCATCATCATCTTCATCCTCCTCTAGCAATGTTATCCGACTTTTCCTCCCTGGCGTTATCAAGTAGTCTGAAGCTTCCTGCAGGTTTACAAGCATCTTTAGTGACTCCTGCAAATCCATTGCTCCTTTTAAAAGTTCCCGTCCAATTTCTATTGAGTATCTATCAAAGTTGATGCCATTAGAGCAGGATAGGAGGATCTGATTTAACTTTTGTGCACCCCTTGATATTTCTTCAATATGGAGATGAGAGAGAGCAGGTAGTTGGCTGCTTGAAGATTGATGCCTACTTACTATACCGTTGCTTCTTTCCATCTTACCATAGTCCATTTTTCTCCTACCGATGTTATGCAGAAAACTGAACATTGAACCATTGCCTGAAGAATCTGGTCTTCTTATCTTTCCTCCATTTTCAAGTGCAAAAGCCAGGGCCATTGACAGATCTCCTATTTGTTCTGACCTCTGGCTTCTTCCAAAAGGAACAATCTGATTCGATACGTGCACAGTGTTGACTGATTTGCTACCTCCATTTGGCCTATTTTGTGTGCTTCCAGCTATTAAACCGGTCTGCAGGAAGCCAAACATTTTAACTAGATGAAGTCATATGTTGTATGAACTAATTATTTCTATTTGTACTTTGGAGACTTACAGTTTTGATTGTTTTTGGTTCCCTGGATGATTTATAGGTTCTCTTGGAGTAAGTGTATGCATCTCCTAAAACATGCAACAAAACGAACAGAGCAAATTATACATTTGAGATGCTTGTTGACAGAATTCTGCTAGCTAGCTATGGCTCTAGCCTTATACAGAGTTCAATTACCCCATTTAATTTAAATAAACATTAAACTCATCCAGAAATTATTTCCTTTCTATTCTTATATGAAGTAAACATTCTCTATCTTTTAAGTTACATGCAGTGTCTCCAAAACATGGTTGGACATGATTAGTCTCAATGAGGGTAAGAGTGGAGCGATCATGCTGTATAACATATACCCGAGATATCTAGATTGCCCTTAAAAGAAAAGTTCCAAATTTTGCACTTACTTGGCTTCTACCATTAAAGTCTCCAGGAGCAGAGAATTATTGCTGAATCACCTGGCTGGTTTTGTCGGGTGAAAGAATAGAACTATAATTGCTTTCATACTTAATTTGTGTGCTCTTTATTTCATTTTTTTCTTTTGATAGATGAAAGCAGGGTGAAATACTAGCTCCAGATAGAAGAGGGTAAGCAGAGGAAAATGCTTGAGTTTCGAAATTGAATGCATGTGCATGATTTGTGTAATTGTGTGAGTTTGTTTTTCATTAGCATTACTTGGCTTCTAGATGTGAATTTCAATGTCTTGAAGTCGTTGATTAAGAATCATGATACACAAAAATGCTTATTACAGGTTTAACTGATACTTGAAGGACGTTTAAAATTCTGGGATGCATGCTCCACCATGCGTATCTATTGCACAGATTCGAGGAAATGCTCACCTGCAATTGTTGGATTCGTACCCTTTGAGTTCTGGGATGCAGCCATCCGCTGCTTCCGCAACCGAAGGTCATCTAACAGCTTCTGCGCAAAATCTGATCTCTTGGCCATGCTTTACTCTCAATTCCAACAAGGTATCTTCAAAACTCTTAGAGCCAGAATAAAGATAGAGTTTCTTTACATTTAGTTTTGGCCATTACTTTTCTACAGATAAGAGGTGGGAACCGGATTGTTTTTGTTTCTTTTTCTAGTTGGAAGGGTTCTTTCAAAGTTGGGTAAGTTGGGAAGTCCAGTCTCTCCTAGCAATGAAATGGAGTTTGAAAATCTATCCTAGATAGGTTGACGTGAACGTTAGCTCTCTTTCTCTCTCTGGAGGGTCTCTGTAACATCACGAGCATCACTGACTTTGATTCTAATCCAAGCAATGGCAGAAAGTTTCGTTCAAAAGGCTTCCATACCAAGCCTCCTTTGTCAGCATCTTGCCTTTTTGTTTTTTCACTCCCCTCTTCATTCCTTTTAGTCCCTGGAAAACCTTTGCCATTTTCTTAGTCGATAGGCAGCTTTGCCCATAGGCTCGTGTCATTATGGGAGCACATCCCACCATCCAGACACTGATCTGTTGTTTGTAGTAACTAATAGAATTTTAAAGGGAAAGCAAGGTCTCTATCTTTCCATTCTTTGGTCTCCAAGATTGCAAAGTTGTGAACTCAATTAAGATTATATTTTATAGTTATTATTAAAAATTAGAAAATAAAACTAAAGAAGATAAGAATAACAGGCTTTTAAAGGGGATCTGAGAACTGAGAATCAGTGGGAGCGATGGGAGCCGTCTTTTTGGAGCTTTTTAACTAACCCCACCATTAAATTAAAGGGAAAGATTGGGTGGAGAAGGGGTGTCAAGTAAATCTTTTTTAGTGATTAAACCAAACAGGGGGATTGCAAATTCGCAAGAGAAAATTCCCATTTCTAGTTTAAACATAGGACTTCCGAAGGCTACAGAAAAATATACATGTGATTGGGCTTTCTAAACAAACGCATTAAATTTATGATTTTTCGTGGAAGTACCTTATTTTTCTATTTCTCGTATTTTTCTTGAGCTAACCACTGCTGACTACCGGACAAGTATGTGCGACCATTTTATTGTAGTAAACAAAAATAAGGATTGCAGTGGGTACTCTATTTTGTGTTATTATTTGCCAAAAATGAAATGGCTTCCTATGGAGTTGAGGAGAACTGGTAGCCCATCAGAGCATGAATTAGGTTCGAGTGTACTAATCATTTCAATTCCAAGGAACTTTGGTATATATTGTAGAATTACCTCACTCTACATAGGGACTAAATTCGTAAAAGCTAATCATAAATTGACTGCCATTAGTAGATATAGCATTTTTTTTTTCTGTTTAACTAAGGGTATTCTTAGATCTTGTTGCCTCAAAACTAATCTTTTTCTAGGTTGGAATAATAAAAAGTAAAATTCTCTTAACAAATATATTTTTGGAAGATAGAAATTTTTTTTTTGGTACATTGGACGGGGAAGGGAAAAGACCAGCATGGTTCGAACCATTACTGGTTATATGAACATGACCCGCTCATAGCTACTAGGCCAGAACGTCACGTTCTGGAAGATCGAAATTTAATTTTGAATAGGGATAATTTTATATCTTTAATTGACGATGGGCCGCATAAAAACCCGATGCTATATTTCAGCACAATAAAAATAGAAACCCAAATTAGCCATTTTGTCTAGTAACTTGCAGGGCCCAATGTCATATTCCCCAACCCGAGTTTCTTTTTGGGCCTAGTTCGGGCCTGTTAGCCCAATAAGATATATACTTGTCCAGTGACCAAAAACACGTGGCAGCGCAAGAGTCGGTATCGAGAACCTTCTTTTCTGGGCTACCGAGAGCCGCTCATCCCTTGCCTCTCTCCACGTTCCACGGACCAATGACAACCAAAAACCCTTGGAAGGTGTAGGACAAATCTAACCGTTGATCTGATCAACCACAAATAACATAAGCCGTTGGGTCGTCCTAATTTGGTTCCAAGAATATCTCGCTCCTCTCTTTATATTAACCCTTCTGCCCCTGGCGCCACATTTCCCAGATCTGATTCTCTTGCCGCTTTTTATTCATTCGAAATCGTCTTTTTCCTTTTTTTTTTTGTTAGAATTCATTCGAAATCTTCAAGACTTTGGAGGAGCCTAATCTTCTTATCATGGCTTTTTCGTGTTTGGCTCAAATCTATATTTCACTTCCGGCCTTTTCTTTGTCACTGATTTGTCGCCCTCACCGTTACAAGAATCGGTTTCTTGGCAGAGATCTACTGACGTAAGTCGCTTAATAATCTTCTTTAATAAATAGTTAGCTCGATTGCTAGGTTGATAAATGTTCTAAGCTATAATTTTGCTGTTATTTGTTCTTTGAAGGTTGTTCTTCTGGATTTAGCTGAGTTCAACTCAAACTCCTCTGAACTCTGAGACCTGTCGTTGGATCTTTAACCTGAGGTATTAATCTTGAATCCTTATCTACTTTTTTTTGTTTTATTATGGTTCGTTAATTGCTTAGTCTTGGTCATTTGGTGTTTTTAGATCTGAAACATGGTTTGGATAAAGATTCGGGAACTCATGGACCGATTTGAGAGTCGAATTTTGGACACAGTTGCATGCCACGATCTGTTTTTGATGCCGCTTTGCAGTTGAACGAAGGATGTGACGGTGAATGCTTTTGGTATTTTTGGAGCAAGAACAAGCTGCTTTGTGAGCGTTTGATCTATTTGGTGATTTAACTTCTGCTCTGTTATGTTGATCTCCTTATTGTAGACTGATAAGCTAGTCATTGTCCTATCTCTTTATTGTGGACTAATGAGCTTGTCATTATGAGTTGAAAGGAGGTTGAGGAAAAAATTGTGTACTTAGAATGGAGAGAGAGGTAAAAACTGAAATGTGAGGGAAAAACAGTGTGAATCTTTTGTTAACAGACCGTTGCCATGACAGGTGCGCTTGCATGGCAGGTCAAAAACCTTAATAAAATCTTAATTTTCTTGGTTTTTGGGGGGAGATGGCACGGGAGATATATTCCATTTTAATTTATGTTCTCCCCGGCTGCTTCCCCTGCGTGTCTGTCTGTTTTGCTTTCTCTCTTTATTTTCCTCGTGCATCTCTGTTTTCGTATACTACTCTGAATCACGCTGGTCACCTATACTACTAATCAAGGCAAAAAGATATCAAGCAAGCCTATTCGGTAGAGTGAAGCTGAAATGAATTCTGGAGAGCCTATGATTTGCATTGATTGTGATTTCACTAATAAGGTATACATTCTTCAATTGGTACTTCAACCTATAAGGTTTGATTCTTCACTTATTTTTGAGTTAACTTTGTCATATAATATCATTCCTATGTTCCAGTGCCTGGTTTTGGTTTGATGCAACATTTATTCAATGGCAGTTTACATGACAATAGTGTAATTCAATTTATTGAGCACATCTTAATCTTGCTGGCAGTAGCTTTTCATACTTTTCACATGCTCTAATCCATATGATTGGCAATCAGAAGTTAAATAATAGTCCCTGGAAAATTTGATTGAAATCAAAACAGATGCTGCTTAGCCTGTTGTTCCCATTTAAGCGTAACTTTGATCAAAACCATAGATGTCGTTCCTCTACTATTGAGAGTTTGGTGTAATTTGTTTCAAGAGAAGTTGTGAATGGTGTCTTGTAATTTGTCTTGAGTGCTTGGTTGATCGTTGATGTAGCATTTCTGGATATTATTATGTTTTAATTTTCAAAAACTGATCTATTTCATCCAACCATGATATGGCGTCCTTTCCATTTGAGGCTTTGTCAAGAATTCAAGATGTTGCCAATAGTGGTTTGATATTGTAGCAGTGACAGCTTACAGGATTTTGATGGTCATGCTTTCTAATCCCGTAGGTGAGCAAATTTTTTAGTCTGTATGGAATATACATTAACCGTAGTCTTTATCTGTTTGATGGCATGCATATTAATGTGATGTTGAATTTTCCATGCAGGACAATGTGCTGGACTCCTGAAATTCACTTTATTTTACGCTTTAAATTGTCTGAGCTCTTCACGAGGAATCATCTGCTGGCTTCTTCACTCATTTGGCACGTTTCCACTATGCGGTTTTTGTTAGTAGATGGAGAAATCTTGGTTCAAATTCTTTCTTAATGGTGACTATCTTATCTTTGCATTAAGCACAGAATTAAAATTGGAAAAATGGGATAGTTTAGTGTTGATGGTCCTTGTTTTGATTTAGAACTTTAGAGGCCTGGTTGGTGATCCAAATTATGTTTTGCTTGGGTTCCAGTAAAAATTCTATATATATTTTTGCTTAATCATGGCAGGAGCATAGCATGACATTGCAGAAAATACATTTCAGGATTCTTGCAGACGGCAATGGTTCATTACATTCTTACTTTGATGAGACCAGTGTTCCTTCTAGATATCAATGTGATAAGCCATGACTACTTTGTGATAATCTCCAAACCTTCCACCGGTGATTTGAAGCGTTGGTTCTGTTTCTGTTTCTTTTAATTGAGACTTGAGAGGTATAGCCGTTTTTGTTATGCAAGCTTTTAGCATTTGTACCAGGAGTGATGTTTTTCAAGATCATAGTTTAGCAATCGTTTGTTTAGTGCTCTCTGTTCCCGCCAACTTTTAAGCCTTTGGCTTAAGAGTACCCAGCTTCATTTATCATTAGTTCTTTCTGGTTTTGGCTTTTGGGTTGGTGGTATTTCTGGTGTTATATTATACTACTAATTTTGTAATTTTTAAATAATCCTTTTTTGGGGGCCCAAAAGTGAATAATCATTATCTAAAAGTCTTTTTATTTGTTCGAACCCTTTTGTTATTAAATAAATTGGTTATAAAGAAGCGGTGTGATACAATAATATTTTACAGTGACGAGGAAGGATTAAGAAGGATTAATTAGCTCAAATCCGATTAAGGACTTTTTAACAAGTCAAAAAAATGTATTTTGTTTTTCCTTTTAGGAATTGTGGTTTAGGCTCGTAGAGTACGATTTTCTTGGGGCCTCCTATTAATTAATTTACTCAAATTTAGAACCTACATTAGATTGGAGTGGTCTATGGGTCCGATCGACTGGAAAAGTTTGTGGCCTTAAACGAATGGTTATCTTGGATGAAAGGTGTAATCCTTTTATTTTCTACCTGTGTTTTTTCTTTATTTGAAGAATCATATCTATTAGGGAAAAAAATACAGGAAAATTATATATTAAGATTAGTGGAATTATAACCTACATCCTGAGTGGATCCATAAGCTCAAACCCGGCAGAGCGCTCAAACCCTCGAGCATCGAGGTTTAGGAGGGTGGTGGTTCGAATCCACCTGGATCCCTGCTAGTTTTAAATGTTGAATCCATATCAAGCATTTTCAGACGGCCCTGCGCGTGCCAATTTTCCATCACTTATTCGGAAATGTCGGGACTCAAGCCAAAAGTTTATCGAGCAAGTTGGCTGCAACTAAATTTTGGTGTAGCAGAGTGGACGCATCAATCACATTCCATGGTACTTGAAGCATTATATTCTTTACACTATGCAAGTCGCAACGAAGAGAATTGAGCTCGAGAATCGGACTGTTGCACAGACGGTTGCTCGCAATAAACCATATTTCGGGAGAAATGTAGGCTTGTTCTCAGTGGAATCTGAAACCTTTACCTCATCAGTCATCATCAAATCACTCATATCCACTCAGAACTTGATTAATTTCATCTTTGGGATTTTGCTTTTGAGATTTTCTTTATTTGGATATAAGCTGCTAGCCTGCCCCTGCTTTGTAAGGTTTTGACTTCTCAATTTCTTCATGGTACGTATTTCTTGGATTTTCCGTATTTTAGAAATTCTCTTTCGACGTGTCCACCTCGCTCTTAACTCTAATAAAGCGGATGGCGTCGATTACCAAACACTACGGGGCCCTCGCTTTCGTTTTCATTTGACGTTGGCAGCACTTCTCCTTGATCCGTCTTCTGCACTTTTTTCTGGTAATAAAAAAATTTGATATCTAGGATTTGAAAGACCGCCTCCTGGTTTTACCTTATTATATTTGGGTTTTAGATTGTGATTAATTACTCGAAATTTAGTCTGTTGTAGATTTGAGGGAAACGGGATCACATGTTTAGGCGTTTAACTCTTTATGTGAACCAATTCCCTTTCTACAACCTAAAATTCAATTACCCTGAATATATTTTTTGGGTCAGATAATATGAAATGTACTTGCACTTTTAGTCATAATTCATTCACACGACATAGAGAATTTGGGTGACAAGTTACTTCTAGAATGGCATGGAAAATCAACGGGAAAGGACAAAAACAGTTAAAGTGAAAAATGCACTGAGAAGTGAGAATGATGAAATTGGGTTGAAGAGTTGTAGCATGCCACATGGTCCCCGGGACTTTGGCTAGGAGCAGTTGACAACACAACTTTCTTTGGGATAGGTTGAGTCTGGCGGCGCCCGACAGTCTCAGATCTGTGCCCTTTTCCCTTTTTCCCACTCCTGGTTATTTTTTCTTCATTTTGTCCACCATAGCGGTTTTGACTTTTTATCTGTTATTAGGAAATTCTTTTTTCTTAAAAAAAAAGAGAGAAAAAAGCCTCGATTATAACTTGTAGTCTACCGTGTAAGGAATTCTTATAAATTGCATATTTACAACTACTGCAAATATAAAAAGGAAAAGAGTGACAGACAACAGGTGAGGATGCGAATCATTATTCTATAAGTCTTTTATTGATTTTTTTTATCAAATAATTTTATCTTTAATCATTATTTTTTATAATAAAAATATAAAGTAAAAATTTTTTTAAAAATAATATTTATAAACCTTAAATCATGAATTTCTCAAAATATATTTTTTGAAATTTTAATTTTATATAATTTTTTTTATAAATAATAGTCAAAGATAAGTTTGATTGATAAAAAAGTTAATAAGGGATTTATATTATGGGACAAAGAATAATAAGGAATCTCAACTTCCTATAATCCCATGAAAAAAATAATACTATAAGAAGGTAGGTTGTGATTATGTGATCAATTGAGTAATTAATTTTGCTCCAGTGAGTGAGGGAAAAGGATATTTGACAATGTAAGAGCCTACCTAATCTTTTAATCAGCCAATTATCTTAATTGATTTATTGATTGCATTAGAGATATAATCACATTTTTTAGACATAACCACACATTAAAAATATTAAGGAAAACCAAAATTTTCTATTTTAATTAGCCGTAAAGATTTTGTTATGATAGTATTCTATTTTAATTAGCAATAAAGATTTTCTTATTACATAACACTAAGATCAGTTCTAGGTTTAGTCTGGGCGATCTGTTCTGTTTACTCTCATTTTAAGACAGCTAATCCTTCCAGATTTCGCTGTTCAATGCACGTGTAACAAAACTGGAAGTCTGAAAGAAAGAACAAAAAAGTACAGAAAATGATTAACTTACGTTACGTTCTTTCCATTTTACCTTCCTTTCCTGTCTCTGTTAAAAGCTGTAGTCTCTGAATGAATCTGATATCACGAGAGATTTTTACTTTTTATATGCTACAAAATTGGGTCTGCAGTTCCTCACAAACGACAGCAACGTGTGGCCTTAGCTCCTGTCCGAAAAAAATAGCCATATAAACCGACAAAACCCCAGAACCGTACGAAATTACTAATCCGTGCCAAGCTTCACAAATATCCGGAGCTACGTTAGTCAGCTAACCTCCAAGGCAAGAGCAACTCACTATTTGCCAAACGGTAACCAATCAAGATCTGGTCTTTAAACCCTTTTCTCTTTCACTTTTAATCTTTCTTTGGCCAGGCTGGTCGCCTCGTAGAATTCCATGGCACTTTCGTGATCAACCCTTTTCTTTTTCCTTTTTCCTTTTCCCCGTTTTTTCTCTCTGTGGTCTGTCTAGGGGGAGAGGTTAGCTAAGCAGACTCTTCGCTCTGTTTCTTAACGGGCAGGAAATAAGGAGGTATGTTTTTGTTTAAGATGTTAAATCCTGGAAAAATCTCCCCATTTCCACTTCGTTGACTACTCCCCTCCTTTTTATTTTTTTCCTTTATGTTGATAATTTGGTATGTTTCTGTTCTATATATTTTTTCCTCTTTCTTCTTTGATTCGTTTTTCTAACCCCAGAAACAGTTGCAGCATGGATTTTTACTGAATTTTTTGTGAACTTTGAGGGAAATTTAAGAATGCAGAAGCTTTTCTGGTAATCCAATTTTGAATTCTATATGTTTCATCCCAAATATTTTACTTAAGGCAGGATAAAATGATAAAATAAGAGAAATTCCAAATAGAACTTGTAATAATACTATGTAAATGTAACAAGCATTGCTGGAAAGCTCTAATGTTTACTTTTACTAACTAGGCCAGCGTATGAGGCATCTTTTTCCTCCATCATTGATGCATAGCAGAATAAAGATTCTTATGCTCTGTTTTTCTTTCCTTTTTCCTGCAGTATTTCTTAACTATCCATTAGATCAGAAGCTATGTTCTAAAAAAAGCCCTGTTTGTATGAGATCAGCTCCCCCTCCATCTCTCGCCGCCCCCCCCCACCAACTCCTCTTTTGTTTCATGCTTTTAGTGATGGGAATATTTAGCAGTTGTTGAATCATGCTTCTTCCGTTGATTTGGCTTGTAAAATTGTGACCAACTTTTACCGTTACGATTACATTTTTATGTGAATGTAACTGTTGAGAAATTGACCCATAGAAAAAAGACCAGTTGACGACGGATTTGAGGGGTTATTTGTTGAATTTAATGGCTAATCGGGTGAAATAAAATGAAATGAAATCAGGTGGCCCTCTTCTTAAGGTCTGATTCAGTCTTATGTTCCAAGAGGATCATCTAGTACCAGCAATCTTAGCAATGTTATCTCAATTCTATGCATGACATATCTTCACCGGTGGTTTACTGCTGAATTTTGTGATGCAGCTCTGTTAGTGTTAGCAGCTTGACCTAAAAACTGTTGGCTTTGGTAAGTTTTGCTTTTTATTTGATAGTGGATAGATCAATGGAATGAGTCTGCTTTAATTCCTATTTCTTGGATTATCTCTGTGCTTTTTTGGATATGGTTTCATGTTTGCTTGTCTGTAGTCTTTATTTGCAACGAAATTATTCAGGACTAAGGAATTTGGTAATTTAATTGTTTGGTTGGTGATGGGATGGGAAGAACTGGAAGCATGTTTTCTATGCAATTACTTTGTTGTGTACAGGGCAAGGTTTCTACATTCTCACAACAATGTTTAATCTAAAAGTAGATTGCTAGCTATTTCAGTCAATTCATTCTGAATATGCAGGTTGAGCAAGATTGCTAGATTCTAGTATTAATCACAATGTTTAGTAGAAGAAGCAATTCTCATCAGGACCAAGAGAACGATGCATCGAAACATGAATCCAAGGTAATAAAACTTGGGGCAGGTGGCAGATTTGTTTAAGTATGGGACAAACCTGTTTTGGCTACTGAATTCTCCCTTTCCTTCTCCTTATCATGGTAACATCATTTACTTTTACATAAAATACAAGCAGGTCAAGGAGCTTAGAGCTGCATTGGGACCACTATCTGGGCGCAGTTCACAGTATTGCACTGATGCCTGCTTGAGGAGATATTTGGAGGCAAGAAACTGGAATGTCGACAAATCAAAGAAAATGCTCGAAGAGACACTCAAATGGAGATCAACCTATAAGCCTGAGGAAATACGCTGGGTAACATAATTTTTTTCCCCTTGAAATTTCGTGAAGAACAGCTAATGGTGGCAATTAACTGATATGGAAGTAATAAAGAGCTCCTCTATAAGTTTGTTGAGAATAAATTTCCCCTAACCACATTAGACATTTTTTTCTCAGCATGAAGTTGCTGTAGAAGGTGAGACTGGAAAAGTATACAGAGCAAATTTTCATGACCGACATGGTAGGACTGTTCTCATTTTGCGACCAGGAAAGCAGGTAATAAGTTCAAGTAAATTATAACCGAAACGCCTGTGTTATTGTAAGGCTTGGAAAGTAACATGACCAGAACTGTTGCAGAACACCACAGCATTGGACAATCAGCAACGCCATCTGGTATATCTGATAGAGAATGCTATCCTAAACCTTCCGGAGGGTCAAGAACAGATGGCATGGTTGATAGACTTCACCGGATGGACATTGAGCACAAGCGTGCCAATCAAGTCTGCTCGTGACACGGTTAATGTATTACAAAACCACTATCCTGAGAGGCTGGCTATAGCATTTCTGTATAATCCCCCAAGAATTTTTGAAGCATTCTGGAAGGTTTGACTACTGATTCTTATTAACTGAATGCTAGTTGAATGTATATATACTTTTGCCATCCTTAATCACTTTTAATAATGGTTAAACAATGCGAAGAACAAGGTCTACAAAGCTAAATGGGACATTGGTGCATTCTAATAGGATAACTAGGTTACTCTCACGCTGATTTCATCTATTAACAAAAAGATTTACCAACTTGCCTTGCTATTGTTGCTGCAGATTGTTAAGTATTTTCTGGATGCTAAAACCTTCCAAAAGGTGAAGTTTGTGTACCCTAAGAACAAAGACAGCGTGGAGCTAATGAGTTCATATTTTGATGAGGAAAATCTGCCAACTGAGTTTGGAGGAAAGGCCATATTGGAGTACAATCATGAAGAATTCTCTAAACAGATGACTCAGGATGATATCAAATCCGCCAATATGTGGGGATTTGATGATAAACTCCAAAGTCTTGAGAATGGGCACTCTGGACCTGAGGTGGTTCCAGAGCCAGTCTTCCTTGCGCCACCAGCAAGTTGAGAGCTTTCTGCCCTCTACTTATTATAACGAATTGTTACTTTATATATCTATATACACAAATATTATCTATGAAACTGATTCCGAATGTGAGCCGGACGTAGCAAGCAGAAACTATGACCCTTTGACTTAACAGGACCTCCAAATGATGCATCAGGTAGGATAAACATTCAACTCTCTTGCCACCCAAAAGGGGATTATTTTCTTTCTTCTGATGATGTACCTTGCCACCGGCTTACCATACCCTATATGGCTATATCTAGTAAAGAGAAAATAAGAGGTTACCAAATCAGAACTTTAATTGCTACTAGCTATCATACCTTGGATTTATTTTCAATTCATCATTTGCAATACATAAACCCGCCGATAGTGATAGGTAAGTACATGTACCGATCATTAAAGCAATAGGATTTAAATAGAGAAATGGAGGGTTTCAATCGGGCTCGGTCATTTGTGGTTTGGGTATATTTGAGTTTGGGCTCCTGTTGGGGCTCAGTCATTCATGGTTTGGGTATTTTTGCATTCGGGTTCGAGTCAAGTTCGGTTCGAATTCGGATCCTATTCGGACTAAGGTTGAGTTAAATTTGGGTTTGTGTTCAGTTGAATTTGGGTTTATGTCGGTTTGAGTTTGGATTTAACTCAAGTCAATTGAATTTTTATTCTTTTTTTTATAAGTTAAATCTTATTTTTTATTATTTGAGATTGTCAGATTGAATATTTGTAAATTATAGTATTCAATATTATAATAATTAATATAATTATCAATGAATAATATGACTAATTTAAACAAATAAAAAAATAGAAATATAGGATACTCAAGTATAAATGATTTATGTAATTAAATTAATTGTACCTTTATTTATAAGCTTAAAAATTTGGTTACTCTATATATGATTTTAAAAAAAAATAAAGATGAACTTATTATTTCATTATATTCTATCAATAAATTATGAAATATATATCAATTTATATATGCTTTTATGAATGATTAATTAATCATTAAATTTATGTTGCCTCTTTATTAAATTTAAAAGAAAATACATAATATTAATAAACTAAAATAATTAATTTTAATAGTTTAGAATTTTAAATATTAAATTTTAATAATTCTATTTTGAATTTATTATATTAAGAAATAAAAAAATATTATTTTAAATAATAAATGTAGTCACTAAATTTAAAATTTATATTTTATATAAAATATTATAAGATCTTTTTTTAATATTAAATTCCAGTTCAGATTTAATCGAATTCGAGTTTAGATAATTGATTTTTCTTATTAAATCGGATTTGGTCAAGCTTAACTTCAGACAAACTCAAATGGCGTTTCGCGTCTAGCTCATTTTGCACCTCTAGATTTGAAGTTGACACACTAAGCATATATGGGTGCTTCCGTTTTCCAGATGATCACGTACCAAGTTGTGATGAAAAATTAACTCCAAAACTGCGACTGGCGATTCATATTTGGCAGGCTTAGAGATCACAACACCGGAATAACCATGAAACCTGATGTCCAAATTTTAGTAGAGTGGCATTCTGCCGATCTGATGGTCTGAATGGGATAAGTGATTCCATTGTTCTTCTAATGGTGCTTAACGTCTTAATGGTGGAATTATTTATGTATTGTCATCTTAATCACACGCACTTTTTAGCAACAATAATCATTGTTACTTTATTGCATTTTGTTTGAATGTTTTCTTCATATTTTAGCTGACAAAGAAGATTCGAGGAAGTTTCGTGATTGGACTATGGGTTGAACTCAAGAAATCTAATTGTAGCTGTGTCCGACCCGAAATCAGCGGGGTTGACATGAAACAGGCCGAGGGAAGCCTGAGGCTAATAATGCACCTGTGACTTACGGCCTCACGGGACCCTTTAATCACCGCGTCGTAGCTTCACTAGCTTGACCGGTCGTTGTTTGACTTCAATTATTTTTTTTCCTTTTGACTTTTAACGGGTAGCTTTCGGTTATTAGCAGAATCAAATCTAATACGGTTTTCTTATCATCATAACTTAAAATTAAAAGGATTGTATCGAATTCGAAACTTCTCTGCATTCAATTAAACAATGTGCACGCTTTGCCTTGAGACAAACCGAAAAAAATGATAGTCAAAGTCAATCAAGTGAAAAGAATAAGTAGAGATGTCAAGTAATATGTATGGGATATATTCTTTATTCTCAATCCTGACTTTTAAAATCTGTCTCGTCTCCGACTCTAACCCTGAGTTCGAAGAGAGATTTTTTTCCGTCTTCGATTTCATGAAAAATTTGATGCGGTTAGAGAATTCCGTCCTCGATTTATATATATAAATAGTATATAATTATATAATTAAAAGTATGTCTTACTATTTTATTGTATAAAAAATTCATAAAAAGTTTACATGATTATAATATAATATTATTAATAAACATAATAATTAATCTTTTTTTAATCAAATTAAATTTATTGCATGGTGTTTATTTTAGATTTGTATATTATTAATGAACATGATATATATTATATATAATATAAATATAATATATACAATATTTATAAACATAATATATATCTATCTTATTTTATGTTACATATTATATTTATTTTTTATAAAAATAATATTTATAATATAAAAAATTAAAAAAAGTCTCCGTCCTCATATAATAAAAGAGATTCCCCATTCCTATAATTTTATCTCCGTTGGAATGGGAAACGAAGTTTCTTATCAAATTTGGTGATGATTGGCATTCCTAGAAAGAAGAATAATAATAATTATTATTTTTGCTCAGACCAAGTAATTACTTTTGATTGTACCATAATTAAAAGGAAGTACTAACTACTTTTATTTATAAATTTATTACATATGGTTGAAGGGCATATAAGTATATTAGGAGGAAGGAGCCAAGGAGTCATTACCTACCGCATGGCATGCATGAATCATGCAAAAGCATCGCGTCGCGGCGTTGGAAAATTGTAAGGAGAAAGCAAAATCTATAGATCAGACGATTAAAGCAACGCGCGAAGTCAAAATATTGGAATGGCTGGTTTTACTTCTAGATTGGTGTCTGTATATGAAACGCTTTTGGCTTATATCTCATGAATTTGCGTGTTTCTTGACCTTTGAAACTGATCAGAAAAGTCCCAAATTTGTAATAGAAACTGATGAATAAATAAATAAATACATCTTCTTCCATTATTAAGCAAGTTGAAATATTTTGGAGTTGCCTTTGTTTTAACCATAGCGAAACGTCATACGTTTAGGTATGTGGTATGAATATGGAAAAATGGTATGTAATTTGGAAAATTTATGATACGAAAAAGATAGACTTTGTTGATACGATATTTCGGATCGTAGTATGTTTATAAGAATTTTTTATTCATCAATAATATATGTTAGGTAAAATTTTTATACATATAGAAATGACCCCTCTTTTTGCTTTAAAATTTACATATCCTATATCTTATTTGAGAGAAATATGATATCTAATTTCTTATATATTATTATTATTATTATTATTATTATTATTACATATATAAAGACCATCTCTCAACAATGGCTTTGGCAGAGGGAGAGTGGTAAAAGAAGAAATTAACATGTACAAAAAAAGTATTTTTGAGAACTATCCTAATCCCACATCAGAGAGGATGGGACGGGACCGTGACACAATAAGTTGAACTCCACGAGTTTACAGTTCAGATTTCAATGTAAACTCCTATCCCACATCGCTCAAGAATACAATAAAGCAAGATTTTTCTTCAATAAATGCGTGAACTCTGAACACTCCAAACTACCGTATCTTACATCGGATGAAAAATAAAAGAGAGAGAGTTTTATCTATAAATGCGTAGCCATTCTCTTACTTTTTTGAGTTTTTCCCTGTGGTGTTTCTAAGCGGGCCTAGCTATGCTACACCTAAGTGGGCCTAATTGAATTTGCTAATTAAGTAGCTTGGTTTTTTTCTGAATGGGGGCCCTTTGTTGGCTTGGTAAAAGTTAAAAGTTTCAAACGTAAGTTTAAGCGATCTACCCGGACGCGATTCTAGGGATAGGGGAGCGATCCTTGTAACTAGGATTTCAACGTGCTTTGAAAAATATATATTTTGTGTTGACTTGTTGGCAAATCTAGCCAGGCCTTTATATTTTCCTTCCAATCCGTTTCCACCAGATGTTGGAGGCAGTGATTTTGGTTGGAATATGTAATTGTTTGCATAATGTAAACTATTGTTGATCACTTTTCATTCATGTCATATTGTTTATGATTTCGGTGTCGGTTTCAATCAAAATCCAAAGTGCCGAAGCCGTAACGGCCCACGTTTTCAATCTGTAATGGATTTTGTTGTGGGCACTTTCATTAATGGCTTTGGTGCACCAGTACCACAGAAAGTGGCATCAAAAGAAATGTCATTAGCCACCTTTTATGTAGCTGTCCTGTCTATGCCGGCGAATTATGCCACTTTGCGCGTTTCACAGTCTTCCCACCCCAAATTGTCTTGCTCAACAATTTGGTTTTGGGTTGATTTATAGTACGTACTTGAAAATTGCGTAATACAAGTAATGATTAAGAGCTGGAATCAAATATGGATTCTTCCATCCGATGCTGATTGCTGATATTAGGTGGCAGCCAATGAAGAAAGTCAGCCGTCAATTGCTAGAAAAGTTGTAGCCAAATAGTTGAAGTCAAATGCTCTATCTTTCTTGTCTCCCTTGGTTCTGTTGATCAAGTCCTTTGATCGCAGCTGATCATCCCACACTACAACATTTTTTTGGTTTTTGGCGACATTTTATTTAGTTACAATTAGATTAGTGCATCTAAATGCTTTTAAATTAGTTTTAATAACTTAATTAGGTGCACTTATTAGAGAAAAATGCATCGAAAAGTAGAACCAAACTTTTACATATACCAGCTAAGGGTGCATCAATGAAAATGTAATTTTTTTTTAACCAAACGCTGCATTTTTCACTAAAACAACCTTATTTAGCTAGTGTATTCAAAATGTTGCGACACTTTTTAATGGACTTTTAATTTAAAATTGTATCTAAACTTAAAACTTATATGCATCTAAAGTTTCTTTTAGATGTATATAATTGCAATTGTAACTAAATGCATAGCTATAAGTCATAAATTGAAGTGCCAAATTCTCATAAGGAAGGAAGAGAGGACAACAAATATAGAGGCCATTCAATAATATTGGTAAAAGAACTTCAATGTAATATGGCACAAGCTACAATTCTCAGAGTGCTAGAGAAGTCTATGCACAAGTTGTTACAATTCTCAGAGTGCTAGAGACGTCTATGTAAATGCTAAATCAAAGATTTCTCGAAAAGAAGGAACTTTTCATATGTTGAAAAATTGTAAAAATAAGGGAAAAAAAGAACCAAAGAAGGAAAGAAAGCTATATCCACTTGGATCTATTCAATTAATTAGATCGTAATCTCTAAAAATATTTTTTCGCCGTATACAAGTTGAACTTAAAAAGGAAAAAAAGCATGATGAGTCTGGCTTTGGTTAAAAGTTCTCTTTATGGAATTCGAACTTTGTAGAGGTCTTGTGCGAAAAGTCCAAAGCTAATTGTCTTAGCTCTTTGGTTAGTGCGGGTGCCCCACAGTAGAAAACTCCTGCATCATATTGAATTCATAGGCAAAAAACTAGTCAGTAATTATAAAAAAAAAAAAAAAACTCAATAATTCGGCAAAACTATACTGCTTAATAATAGCGGAGCATAGATGAAAGGGTTTGGTGAAACTGACCAATTCTAGCGTCAGGATGATGTAGAGCAATCTTTTTGTAGACTTGACGCCAATTCGGCTTGGCAAAGTGGGATTTTACACGAGTTCCGGAGACGACGTCCACGCCGTTTTTGGCATGATGGAGGGATTGAAGCATCGTGATCAACGCTGACCTGGCGTCGCCTTCCTCGTACACGCTGGTGCAATAGTTGTGGAGCTCGATCACCCTCTTCTCGTCCATCTCCGCCACCTCGTTCATGATCCCTTTGAACCACTCGAACGAGCCTTGCTCCCTTGTCACCCAGTAGAAGTAGGCTTTCCTTGTCTTGAACCCTTTGTTGTTCTTGTTCTTATTGTAGTTTCCGTTCTCCAAGGCAGATCCTGGGAACGATTCTTCTTCCATTTTCATGTTGTTGATAATGTCCTTGACAATGCTGATCATGGGGGTGGCACCGATTCCAAGTCCAACCAGAAGAACCACGTCGTATTTCTTGTAGTCTTGTGCTGGAGCTCCGTATGGACCGTCGATCAAAATCTTTGGGAAGCTGTGCATCAATTAATACAATTTTCATTCTAAGTACAAAGAAAATAATGTACAATCTTAATGCACAAAAAATTATATAGTTTATAAATCAATACTAGCTTAAATAGATGGATAAGTAAATCCCACCTAGTGTTGGTTCCTTCTGCCCTGAGTAGTCCGCTCTTCCCCGCAGGTGGAGGCTGGCAAATCTGTTGCAGTATAAGAAACAAGCAAAACCCGATCAGGCACTTGAATTCCAATTTCAAGTCTCGTCTCAACTAAGGAGAAAGTGAGTTTAACCAACCTCGGAGAAAACAGTTTTGAGCTGCCTAGTCCAATCACCCAAAGTTCGAATGTGAACGCTAAGGTAGTCATCTCCTGGTGCTGAAGTGATGGAGAATGGATGCCTGCAATTCCCATTGATTCGTTAATTTGGTTAAGTCAATGCCAGAATCGAAACAAAGGGTGATTATTAAGCGAGAGTGAGAGCCGGAAGCTATTGATGAGGACTAAATATGTACGTACCACTCAAATGGGGAGACTGCTCTGCAGTTGACAAACATGTATTGCCCACTTTTGTATTTGAATCCTTGGGGCTTCGACATGTGCAATGACAGTACATTTCCGGGATATACCGCAACCTTCAGTATTTTGCGAAGAAAGAAAATGAAATATCAGTGCGTTGCAAAGGAATGTGATCATTTTTAGTGCAATTGAGTGGAATATAAGATACTTAAAGCAGGTTTTAATACCTTGAGAATTTTAACTGCCTTGATACTTGATCTAAAAGCTCGAATCAACCTTTCACAGGCATAAAGAGTAATAGGCACTGCTAAATACATCCATGTCTGCATTAAGAAATGGAGATTGACTATTGTCAATGACATTAATGAACTAACTATGATGTATAGAGTGAATTAAGCGATGGAGAAGAAATGAGAATAAAGATGGAGGAGAAAAAAACTTACAGTTTTCTGATACCACTTCTTGCTGAGATACAGCTTAATGCCATGAACAATGAGGAGAGTGTAGACAATAACAAAAAGGTGATGGGAATACCAAAATGCATTAAACCCGGTGAGCTTCCTAAGGAACTTGGGAACGTTAAGCTTGTTGCGCCTGAACCAAGGAGTGGCAAGTGTAAAAGCTATGGCCATTAGCACCACCATTATAATGCCTGTTACACCTTCTACTCCCTTCACAAACCACCAATAGTTGTCTGGTTGCTCATCCCCAAAGTAAGGTTTCATAGGCTCATATTCTTCCTCAGTTGCATGCAGAAGGCGTGGGAAATCACAGGTTAAATGGGCACCTCCGTGTAGGATCACCCCAACGGTGATTCCAACCGCAATAACCTGAACATTACATAATATTGAAAGAACAATACAATTCTCAGATTAGAAATCATTAGAAAATATTTAGCATAATGAAGAAGTTGCTTGTTAATGCTAGTAGTAGTATTCACTTACCTTGTGGAAATTCAAGTTGTCATCAAACGGAACTACAGCACCCAATTTAGTCTTGTTCCTAAGCCAAGTAATAGTGTTCCGGCACACTGGAAGTAAAATCAAGGCCATATTGAATTTAAGAGTCTCTGCACCTCCTTTAGCAACACAAACACAGTAGCCCATCACATCGAATGCAGCCTTGTTCCGGTACTGCACGAACTTATAAGCGAAAAGACCCCCCACAATGCCAAGCCACAACATCATAACCCAGAGCCTTTGCCAGTTATCCATTATAAAGTACTTAGTCTTCTCATACCACCTTTTCAATGGGTTGTTCTCTTGAGTAGGTTTGAGTTTCTGGCTCAACATTTGACTCAGAATACGGCTATCTCCTATCCTGACAGATTCATTTGGAGCTTGCAGCAGCAGAGTTTCCAGGTTGTGAATCTGTACAGTGCCAGAAACCAGTAGCATTAGGAAATAATGAACATAGAACAAAGACAAATCAAAGCAAGAGAGATTTTGTCTTTGGGGTGGTCTAATTTACCATGATGTATCCAGCATTATCTGGATCCAATTCTTCCATGATCAACGCGGCATATTCTTCTGCCTGTTTCTGAATGTTATTAAGTTTGTTTGCAGAAGCACTGAGACTGATAATCTACAATATAAAATCCTGCCGTCAGAAAAATACTGGAACTACAATAAATAAATACTAAAATATAGTAATTTTATAAGTTACGTAATGTAAAGAAAATGTTTTTCATTTCTTCCAGTTAGTTGAATGATGTCGGCGTGACCAAGTATGTGGATTCCTACCTCTCTGACTTCTTCCTCTGTGATCCTTCCATCAGCGTCTTTGTCCACCCTGCATAATTACAAATGATATAAAATCAATGCTATTTTACATCAATTGATCAAATGGAAAGGGAGAATTTTTCCGAATAATTAAGAAAACAAGCAAAAGTTAAAAGTGATGTGAATAAATGAAAAAGGGAGGAAAAATTTACATGTCAAAAAAAGTTTGGAGTCTAGAGTCAAAGCTCTCGTCAGAAATTTGATCCCAGAACTGCTTGAGCTGGACTTTATTGATTGAGTCTCCGGTTATGTTATGCCTCCGAGCAAGTGCTTGAAACAGCTCACCGGCAAATTCTTTGGACTGGTTCATTCCTGCATTTGAAGAAAAAATAAAAATTGTAAAGCCTGTAAGAGAAAACACTGACTACTAGTAAAATTTTCTTTGTAGTTTGGATTATTTAAGTAATTACCGATGCATTCACCGAACTGGGAACGGTGAAGAAGGCCATTAGTCGAGGCCGTTAAATCATTGAATCGCTTCTCGACAGAGGACCATCCATTTCCGGAGGCCCCTGTTTTGGTGGTGATAAACTTGAATCCTTTCAGGGCATGAGCTGCAGCTGATTTGGTCCTATCAAATTTCCTGCCTGCGTTAGAAGGTCTTCTCGAAAGGGCACGTTTCAGCTCTTGAGAAACCTGCTTGATTTGAGCGGAGGTGTTCCTGAACAAATACGAACGGAAAGAAGCAGACTTGTTCTCCAGAGTTCTTTTAGCCAGCAACGCCAACTCGGGGTCTTCACCACCTCCGCCGGCACCTTGAACGCTGTGAACCGCAACAGAATCGTCTCGGATATCCAGGGTGATTTCCACGTAGGAATCATCATTGTCGGCAGCAGCTGCAGCAAAACCAGCTGAGCTGCCCGTTGAATTAGTCTTGGCCATGTCGATTTCGGGCGGAAGATTGAACCTTGCACTCTTTTTGGAAGCTCTTTTGTTCGAAACAGGAGCACCACCTAAGCCTAATGGTCCACTGAACGCTGCCCTGTCGCTCGCTATACTTTCTGTATCGGAATTGTTCTCCGAATAAGCCCCTCTCCCATCCTCGTTCCTCATTTTTCTTCTTCTTTCCTCTCTCAGTTAAAGATGGGAACAGGAAATTAGAACAAAGTTTCTATTTTGGAACAAGAGTGGGATCGTCAACTTAGGATTTATAGACAATGATCGATTCAAAATTGGCTCCTCTGCTGTGAAGTGACTAATTAAATTAAAATTGTAAGAAAAAGTGCATGCAAGAAAAGCGTTGGAGATTGTGAACAGAGAGAAAGAAAGAGAGATGGAGATTTTGCCAAAAAAGATTTTAGGCAACCATCTAATCTCCTTAATGTAATGTTTGTTTATTGAATAACGAGTGAAATAGCTTCCTTATATATATAGGATAAGTTACAGTCAGAGACGCAAATGAGAGAAACTTGCAGGAAAGAAGCTTTCATGGTTCCGGTCAAACATCCTTTCACACGCCCACCCTTTTTTATTTAATTTGGATTAAATTTCTGATTAGACTCCCAAATCTTGGTTTCCACTTTAAGACTTTAAGTACAGTTGTTTTCATTTGTTTCAGAAATTTGCCCATGAACTTCTCTGAGAGTTTCTAATGCTCTGGAATTTGCCTATGAATTGTTGAGATTAAAACCTACTTCTGTTACATATCGCTAAATTGTAAAGGGGAAAAAAAAAAAAGACAAAAGAGAGAGAGAACTTTTTAACTACTATATTCTAAAGTTGAGTGGACTCTAAATTCTTTACACTAGGAAATTAAGCTATGAACAAGATTACACGGCAAACAAATACAAGCTCAAATTCCAAATTGTCATCCTTATTAGATTCAAGCCCACTACATCTGCTACGAAAAAGTAATTATTATTAAGTTGGGAGATGGTAATTATTACAAACCAAAATTTCTTTTATTTACTTACTGACCCATTGGCCGAATGTATTGGAAAGTTTTCACATGTCGTTTTACAACTTGTCAAGTTCTAAACCTAAATTTTCACACTTCTTACTTAGTAAATTAAAGTATTACACATACATGTTCATTGCCAGAAAAGGCATCATTTACAAACTTGAATATTTCTGTATTTCAATTTTTCCTCAAAATCGTAAACAAACAAGAGTGTAATTGAGATATTAAGATGAAACAAAGACGAAAATTAATCACTATTAGTAATTGAATAGAGTGTTTAATTTTTAATTCTCATTATTGAAGTTCATATTTGACAGTCTCGAATATATTTTAAAAAAAAAAAGGTTCTGGAGGATGATGTTCATACATAAGTTCATAAGCGAAAGGTACTTGTTATTTTCAAAAGTTAAGTTTAATTTAATGATTTTTATTTTGGTCAAAAGATCAGTAATATCTTTTGCTTAAAAGAAATTTAGCAGCTGATTCAACAATTGACTACAGGTATTATAATTAGATATCTTAAATTTACAGACTGGTTTAAAGATGAATTAGAAACTGATTTCACAAATCCTAAAAGTCAAGAGAACAGTTTGTTCTAATTATTATGTATTATATATTCTGCTCTGTTTAGTTTATTAAATTTTAACCCAAAAAAAAAAAAGAAGAAATCTCTCCTTGTCAAACAAGCACGGTCCATCCAACAGTACTTGGCTAATATTCTCAACGTTATAATAATTATAATTATTACGATAACGATGTTCATTAATTATTTAAAACAGAAATTATAGGACATGATAAAATCAACCATCAACCATATTATTAAAATGTAATTATCAACGACCAAGGATGGAAGCAAAACTTCCAAAATATATCTACAAGTGTACGGCGGGGGTTGGAGCCTGAAAGGGTTGAATCCTGGAAATGTGAAAAATTCGTAAACTGGCTCAATCTATCAATTCCAGAAATTCCCCTGCCGCTGTCGACTGATCTCCGTCCCATCAAAGGCTTATCAGGTCGGTACCCAACTTGCCGAGGTGCATGCATGTGTTTTTAAGTCCTAAATGGGTAACAAAGTTTCTGGATTCTTTGTTTGTAGATAAAATTGGGCAAAATACCACAAACCAAACTAATTTGTGGCTGACCGTTGAATCTGTTAGAGTTAGATCTTGTATTAATTTATGCAATCTAACTTCTATTATATAAACCCTTCCATGCCAAATAATTGAGCAACTACTCCATCCCTTGATTCCGTGAACTTTTTTAATGGGAATTGCATGCAAATTTCTACACGGTACGTTGGAGATATATCACTATATTATACTATGGTTAACTATGAATGTGATTTGAGCTACAATTATGATCCAAATTCCGATGTGCAAGAGGCAATTTATCCTATCAAATTGGTTAGGGTTTGTTTTTTAGTACCTAAAGATTGTCAACAGGGACGGAGCTAGGAATTTTTCTTAGGAGAGGATCAAATTACGAATGTAAAATATAAAAGTTTAAAGATGAAAGTTTAAACCATATAGATAAGATATTATAAAAAGTCAATGGAAACAAATGTTAAATGCAAAAGTCTAAAGATCTAAGTTTAAATAATATAAATAAGAAATTGTAAAAAAATCAATAAAAACAAATATAAAAAGTAAAAGTCTTAAGAAGTTAATATATAAGTTACTTAAGTAAAAAAATTATAAAAATTCAAGGGGGCCATTTATTAAATTTTGACAAATATTCTCCTCAAAACTTAATTTTTTTACATCTTGTATACTAAAATGTAAGAAGCCGGGGGCCCTTTTGCCCAACCCTGGCACCATCTCTGATTGTCAAGGATTAATCTTTTGTTATTGATAGAAATCTAGAATTAAGAGTTCTATATATAATTTTTTTGATATAAACCTATTAGTATCTAAAAATCATATTAAACTCCAATTTATTCGATATAAAGTGATCCCAAAAGGGGAAGTTATCCTGAGTTTAATTTCTCGATTAATAAGACTTTTCGAACTTGAAACATTATTTAATGATTATTAAATTCTTTTCACTCAACTTAACTTGGTTAATTTAAAAATTTTATATTGATCTATCGATATAAAAAAAGTCTTTTTTTCTATTAATTATTTTCTAATTAATCTTGATATACATTTACGCTGTCCTATTCCTATCTCATACAGTCATCCAAATTAATCATAATTGACGCCTAATTAGCTGTTAAAATCTAGCAAATCAATCCTAACTTCGAATGTTAAACACGTAGAGGGTGAAAATTGGAAAGAAGTACAAAGAACAAAACGCGGATGGCACGTGCGCGTGTAATATCAAAGTCTGAAAAGGGCAGGAAGAAATCAAGCAGACTTGTGTTTCAGCTTTGAAATAATGAGGACGACTTGCTCCAAAAAATCATGCGGGACTTCACAATTTTAGCGTATTGAAATTTTGAAATAGTATATCCATTATTGTTGTCTGTGTGTGTCAAGACAACTGTCAACAACAACCCGCAAGCACTCACCAATTACTACTTTTCTCATTGCGCTGAAAGTTCAAAACGCTTTTTGTAATAGTAGTAATGTTCTTTTCTTTTGTGCCTTGGGGGGTAGACGTACCGACCCCAAACCCCAAAGAGACCAGACCAATTATACCATCGTAATATGAAGACTTTTATTAATTCTGTTCTTGGAAAATACATTAGTTGCCATTTAGAACAGCCAGAGGGCAACAGAATAATACCAAGAAAATAAAAACAAGATTTACTTGAAGTCGATGATGAAGAAACTAGTAATTCTTATTCTTTGGCCGAAAAATAAAACTTTAATTTGTCGAGACTTGACGCTGGAACCTTTCTATTTTGGTCTTTCCTAGTAGAATTGGCTTGACACTGCACGACCAGGATTTGAGGTACAAAGATTGTTCAAGTGAATCATCAAAATACTTTAAATTTCCTGGAGTTCTTCCCCTGCTTGGAAGTTTTGGAAACTTGACATGTTGAAGAAATAAAGTGTAATCTGATAAAGAATGCCGCTACAAACCTTCAAGAGGGTCAGGAAAAAAGATGGTCTCTGATTTGCATTAATTAGCAAGTTTTAGATTGTTATTGGCAAGCAGATGTGCAGAGCTAGCTCCCGAAAAGGAAAAGAGCAACTGCAAGAATGGGGTTATCCACACAGACTTGAAGGAAAGGTAAGGAACCAGAGGAATTTTGACTAGATTAGCTGTTCAACTTTGTCTGGTTCTACGGGGCTTTCCATCAAAAGCAAGTAGTTTAAGTTACGTATTTGCTTGAGCATTGGCAAAATGGCAATAAGTCCACGTAAATTCTATTTACCGGTGAAAAGTTGAAAACAGACAACACAGACCCCTTCTTCCTTCAAAAACAGACTTATTTACAGGGAAAATACAAATCATACAGACTTCAACATGTATAGCCTCACAATCATTTACTTTCCCAATGGCACCAATAAACTATCTAACAAACCAATTAACAAGAGAACAAACAAAAATGTTAACTTCAGGGGGAATTACTACTCAGTCAAAATCAAAATCTGCAATCAGATATGATCCTTTGTAAACTAGATGGTGTCAGATGCCTTTGAATCTCAAGGGAGCACATAGTGATAATAGATGAAAGGTATCAGATAAGCCGCCTTTTGAAGTTTCTAGTGGTCGCTTGGTAAGTACGAACCAGCAAGCCAACTCCTATACCAATGCCAAGGCAAACGCCAAGACCAATCCCTACTCCAACCCGTACACCGGCATTGAACCATGAGAGTTCACCATCTTCACCGTCTATGTAATCTGTCCTCCAGTAGATATTGCTGTAGGCTTCATCATTTTCTTGTTTGTAGTTTCTATATTCTGCTACCTGCAAATGGAAAGTTATGTGACAAGTTAGAGATGACCAAAATTCATTCACAGTATTAGACAATATAAACTAAAAGAAAAGACCTCAATTTTAACAGGAATCGTTATTTTAAAAGTGCCCTGCCCTTCTAGTCTTATAATCACACTCTCAAACATATCTACACACGGGTAAACAAATAATGCTTGGTGATCCTCAGTAAGATTCAGTCTGGTTCTAATATTATCCACTCAAAGCTACCTCTTTCCTTCTTTCAGCCAAGGCTGATTCTTGAGGATGAAGTCAAACTGTGAAAGTCTGAACTAAAGGCCATAGATCACCAAGCAAGTGGGGTAGTAAGAATATTCATTCTCACTCTCTAAAAATGAACTACAAATGAAGCAAAAGATGCCAAAGAACATACAAATTCCTAAAGTCTACATGAAATTCTTCTAAAGAGGGCTCAACGCAAATCAATTTCTGACATGATACGAGATGCTGAAATATATTTATTAGTATATAAGGTGTAACGCGGGCTGAAACGGTTGCTGATAATTGAAATCTATAAAATGATGGTCTTGTTCAAACCATCTATGTCAGAAATTTGGCTGAAACGGTTGCTGATAATTGAAATCTATAAAATGATGGTCTTGTTCAAACCATCTATGTCAGAAATTTAGTAAGCCCAGATGCTCTAACCAATTTCTTGGTCACAAGAAATCAGTCTATCCATTCCCAGAATAGGGACCTTTTAGCAAAGTCCAAGCAAAAAGAATAGAAAATATGAACAAATCCTTTCTGAGGCAGGTCTGAATACAGGCATTCAAGCAATTCTACTTTTTCCTGTTTCAAAGATAAAAACTTAGCTAAGGAGCAAGATAAACTAAACATCATTGACCACAAATTGGCGTGGAAATTGCCATTAATCAAATATTCAGATTGCAATGAACTCTATTAAACACAACCTTTGCTTTAAAAGCAGAGAATACAGGTGCCCCAACAAGAAAATGGGATGGTGGGCCTCTACATGACACCAAGCCAGTATGGCTCTACTGGGCCTACGTCAGGATCTGGCAGAACAATGACATTGAAAAGTATACAATAGAAAAGGAAAGGAGAGTATATCCCATCACTTGAAAACAGTGCATTGCCCATACGCTCATGACACATACAGGATAAAGATTCTGTTTCCCAAGACATGCATCAAATCTTGGCAAGGATAGACCATATTGCAATGTTTCAAGACAGGAAGCACGATGGCAGCCTAAAAATGAGGAAACTAACATAATCAAAACTCCACCGAGTTTCGAAACACAGTACTTTGACCAAAGCTTATTAATAGCAACCTTAAAAACCTTAGAAATACAGAATCTGCTGCTAAAATGTAAGATTATGAATGCGGCAACAAAGCATGGCTCAAACATAGTATACTTCAAAATCAGTCCAGTGAAGAGAAGATTAGACAAATGGAATTTCAATACTGAATTTACGGTGTGTTACCTGCATGTCAAGTTCAGGTGACATATCTTTCTGGCATTCAGTGGTCTCATATTCTGGGATTGCATCTAACCTGCCCTTCCTATTATGCTTCTTCCGGTAATTAAGTTGCAATGTTTTGGTCAAGATAATTGGTGTTCCAGAGAAGCAACCTGCAACATAAACCTCAATGGTCGGTGGTGATAATTCAGGACCAGCAATTTGCTTCCCTTTGAGGAAACCACCGCCAGCACTTATATCTGATTCACAATTCATGCTCCATCGTCTCACATTATTTTTGGATTCCCCAATGAAGCCATTACTACTAGACATTTCCAATACACCAGAGAGAACGAGATCCTTTTTATCAAACACCTCAAATTTCACACTTCCTGTCAACCTAATACTATCTGTACTCACAAAGGTGGCTTCTTCTGATTTCTTATCTACCCGGTCCCTTCTGAGGAGTAAAGAGACCCCATCAGAGTATATGCTGCTTCTAATACCGTTAACTTCCAGAAGCGTGTCCGGGTTTAGAGGGATATGGTTGAGGGTTAGAAACTCTGGAGTTGAATCATCAACTTGAAAGTTGCTAACTCTCACATAAAAGACTCTCAAATCAAACCACAGTGATGATAATCTGGCACAGGGTTGGAATGGAGAGTACCTAATAATCTGAAGGTTGTGATCGGATACTTTACCATTTCCTGGTGTTTCACAAGGACCCTCCATGGTTCAGGAGTTTAATCCTCACTGAAACCCTCCAACATCAATTAGAATCACAACATGGGAAGCACCATAAAATTTGGTATCGAATTGCCTGTGGAAACCTGTTACAACATTAGAATATTGATGCCATCGAGATAATCACGTTGGATAAGTCATCCAAATCAGCTTGCAAGAAATTAAGGCGGTGGGAGAAGAAGGAATACATCAGAAAAATCAAAAGAACAGCTAGATAATAGGTTTCCAGGTAACAAAGTAAATACTAAAAGGAGCTCACTTTTAGGAACAGAAACCCTGGAAATATGGAAAAGGAAAAGGAAAAACCATAACAGAAAATAGGGATGCAATCAACAGCACTGCAATATAGCCCAAGAAAGAATAAAAATTTCCAACTTTACTCTATAACCATGCCTACGGAAATTGTGGAAAAGTATACATAATTCCTTTCTTTTTCCTCGGAAAGTATACACAATTTATTGTCATCTATAACAGAAACAAGTTCAGTTTCAGATATGCAGACACTTTAAGGAACAAAAGAGAGCAAGAAAGGCAATGATTTTCTATTACTTGTCTCAAAATTTCAACAAAACCACGAAATAAGTAAGACAACCAAGTGGGAATTTAAAAGACAGATCAACCTCTAAACAACAATTCAATATTAGGAAATTGAAATATATATCAGTACCCACCAGCAGCTCCCCACCCAAGGGATCCTAAAGCTAAGCAAACCCAAGACTTAGCTTATCTGTTTCGATGTATTGAAATCAAAGAAAACAACGGGAACAAATTGAAGAACTTATTCTATCAAAAAAAAATTTGAAGAACTTATTTACTCTTGAACTATCTTCCTCCTTCAAGGGGGAAAAAATGAGGAGACATAAGCAATAAAGCAGCTTTTAAGACAAAAACAAAGAAGCAATTAACAAATAAACACACACGTCACAGAAGGAGCCAAGTTACGTAAATATTATGTTTGTCTAGAAAGACGCAGCTGCACCACAAATACTCAGAAAGAATTTCCATAGCAAAAATAATAATATGATGATGATGATCTTACCAGGAAACTCTTCCATCCACAAAGATACCAACTTGCAGAAATATATTTTGTCTTTTATCAATCCAAAAAATCCAACTCTTCCAGCTGGTGGCCTCTCAAATCGCTGTCAACCTGTGAGATTAAAGCTTTTGACTTTAGATTCTAAAGGAAATTTGTGGATTAGTATCTATGCACACAAGAAAGACTCCCAAGTCTCCAAGAACTCCCACTTATATATGTACAGCTACTTTAGCAAGCAACAATCTTTTCCCTATACACTGTTCTTTCCAGGGATTTTTTTTTTATTTTACAGAGGTTATGGTATTCTTGAATCTTGATATCTACAAAATGGGTTGTACCCAAGATCTAAAATTAAGTGAATAATACTGGGACCTTTTTGATGACTTTTTTGCCTTTTCCTTCTCTTTTTTATTATGGTTAAATAAAATGGTACCATCAAGTGGTTGGATATACTGAGGGGAGATGGGCTGCCTCTAACCTCCGCAACCTTTGTATTATTATTATTCTAACGAGTACATTAAGATATTATATCATGATATCGACGATCTTATCCGATTAGCAGCATAGAAATTTGTACTTTTTACGAGGCCGGTGTCGTTGAAAGGGATGTGCCGTGACCAGTGACCACTAATCAATGGCTAATGTCCACATGGTCGATGGCCGATGGTCGTTACTCCTTGCCTGTTTCTGTCGTCAACAGATGAACCCATCCCATTGGGGCTCATAAACCTCTTGGATAAAGGCCTTTTAGCCCAATGAACTTTGGGTCAATTGCAAAGTTGATGATGCTTGTAATATGCAAAACGGCTCGTGAGAACTGGGAATCCAAATAAGCAACCAAGCCCAATTCCAGAAAACCAAAGCCCCAAAACCGACTACCCTCGTGGCTTGTCACGTGTGGTGCAGGTGAGAATAAATGGAGAGCGTAAACGAAGAACCCAGTACTATTTCTTTCTGGACTCTGCTGTGGAAACGAAAAAAAAAGTTTATTTAATACTAGAAAAGTGAAGGCATGTACATGGCACCGAGAGATCACTAATGATTGTCTTCTAGCAAGGTGAACTTTTGAAAGCTCCACTCTCGCGCTTCTTTGTCAATCAAATCTTTTTCCTTTTTCTTTTTCTCCGGTGCTGAACTCCAGAGCCCAGATCCTGTATTCTTCTTTGATCTTGGATTGCAGGTGAGTATCTTATTATTCTACCTTGAAGCAAAAGCTCTAGATTTCGAGTAGTCTTGCCTACTTTTTGTTTAATCTTGAAGTTTCTTCATGCCTGATTGTTATGTATCCTGAATTTGAAGTGGGTTTTAAGTTTCAATTCAAGAAAATGCGAGTTTTAAATTGTTCTTGTCACAAAGTGCTTCTTTCTTTGCGGGGATGAATCTTGCTGTCTTGAGGTTTTACTTTCGATGTAGTGGGGCTAATGCGCAACCTTCTTTTCCTGGGATTGTAATTAATTTGTAGTTGAATTGGAAAGAAGACTGACGGTTGGTTTTAAGCGGTAAAAAGATTCTTCTTCTTGAAGCTGTTTTCTTTTGATGATTTGTAAATTTTCATTGATCCTCTGGCGTAGAATGTGAAGAAATTGTTAGTTCATGCCTTTGATAATTTAAAATCCTTAACCTTATAAACTTATAATCTGTAAAATACTAAACATATAAGAGCTCATACTTTATTGTGTAGCCAAAATTGTTAGGGATGACTTTTTGGTTCTTGGTGTTGCACTTTTATTTGTTTTAGTTCTCAAAGTTGCTTTTATGTGTGCTTTATTGATTTTGAAATCAGTCTATAAATACTATACTATACAGAAACTTAGCTTATTTGGGTTCCCATGTTTCAAGGAAATTGTCATTGATCATAGTTTGCACTGCTCACAAGAATAGTATTCTTGCATGCATTGATTTTTCCTTTTAGATGACTTTCTTTTCTTTTATTTTATGTTGCTGCATCATCTATGTTGTAGATTTGCCAACGAAACAGATTGATTTATTTGTACATATCAGCATGTCAAACACTTTCATGAAATTGAAAAGTTCTAACAAATGAATGGCACCTTTTATATAGGTTATGGCATACCACCCCGAACCTCAAAATGCAGGGAGGGAAGTACAGGTCAATACTACTCCAAGAAAACCTCGGATTTTACTTGCTGCCAGTGGAAGTGTAGCTGCCATAAAGTTTGGCAATCTCTGCCACTGTTTCTCTGAATGGGCAGAAGTAAAAGCAGTTGCCACAAAAGCCTCTTTGCATTTCATTGACAGAGCATCGCTTCCTAAGGATGTAATTCTTTACACCGATGAGGAGGAGTGGTCTAGCTGGAATAAAATAGGTGATAGTGTGCTTCACATTGAGCTTCGTCGATGGGCTGATATTATGGTCATTGCCCCATTGTCAGCAAACACACTTGGCAAGGTAATATGATCCGGCCATCTTTGAATATACTTTTGTTCCACTATTTTGTACTCTTGAAGGGAGGCTTACATTACATCCCTGTGTTAACGAAAAGAGCTTTGAAAATGAGTGGGCCTAAATGTACCTAATTTGAATTGTTAGGATTTGCTGTACGGCTATGGAAATATACTATTAGTAATACTTATTTGATGCTTTGTGTCTATTGTATTCTTGGTTGATCCCTACTTTATAGGAATGACTAATGACGATTGAATTGTTGACAACATTCATGTATCTGAGAAATACTTTTCTGTATAGTTTGATTTGATTGTAAGTCTGGGCTTAAGCATGTTTTGATCTTTTAATATTGCTATTGCAGATTGCTGGGGGATTATGTGACAATTTGCTAACCTGCATTGTGCGAGCGTGGGACTACAACAAGCCAATGTTTGTTGCCCCGGCTATGAATACTTTCATGTGGAGCAACCCTTTCACAGAAAAACACCTCATGTCAATTGATGAGCTCGGAATTTCTCTCATCCCACCTGTCACGAAAAGACTAGCCTGCGGGGACTATGGGAATGGCGCAATGGCTGAACCTTCTCTAATTCACTCAACTGTTAGACTATTCTTGGAGTCTCGGCCTCAACCAACCGAGGGGAGAGCTATTTGATTTGACATGAATAATAACAAATATAAATTTGTTGTGTTGCAATCCGTTGATCCCTGTACCAGGTGTGTTGTTGTTATAAACATCCCAATCTTACTGTCCATTTATATACTTCATTTTAGAGTTTCTTTAACTTGCATACCAATGAGGAATGGTCTTGGACAATGCATCATTGATCTTGAAAGCTACTGATATTGATGAGTTGCAGAATCTTATTGACTGGATAAAAGCTTCCTTTCATGATTATATTTAGTTATCTTCTTCAAAATTGTTCATGGTTGTTTGACTTATCTGTATTTTTGTGTACTATATACCTAGTGGCCAAGAGTTGCTGCGAGGGTTTGAATGCCACTGGCCGTTTCCTCTCTCTCTACCTTATGCACCGGAAAAAAAAAATGAAGAGAAGTAGGTCTGCATGTTATCATTTCCCCTGGATTTCCTTCCTTCTTGTTAATTACCAAGATTGACTGGCATTTTAGTAGTACTACTATCTCTCACTAAACAGTAATTAGTACACTTTTTATCCTTCTAATTGTCCCGAAAATGGAAAAAAAGAAAAGAAAAGATAAGGAAATTATAGTGTAGAAAGAAGGAAATCCATAAAACTCCTGCCACACATCCAATCATCTTTGCCAACCATTTGCGATAATAATTTCTTCTTTAACTTGGCTATGAGCCACAAGGGATCAGTATGAATCGGAGGGTCGAGATTTATGAAGATGATGCAGTTGAGAAACAGGGGAATATTTCTGGTGGACCGCAAAGCCCGCGAAGCGACACGAGTGGCCAGACTGAGACACTGGGTCTGAATCATACGGTAAACCCCAACCCTTTACCCACGTAAAATCAAACCCAAAGGCAAAGCCCGCCCCCTCCCCTCCCTCGCCATATTTGTAGTCTGTACTCTGTAGATGATAAAGAGAAAGACAACACTTTGGCTGTTAAACTCTTAACCCAATTCATTTAACCATGGTTTATCTTGGCCATTCCTGGTTTCCTGTTGGGACAATGACAGCGACATCCTTGCTACTTGCTCACCAAATTTCCATATTTTGTCAACTTAATTTATCCTTTATAAGTAGTTAAGTACACATATAAATATATTGTATGACTCGCATCATTCCTATTGCAACTAGTGGTTTTTTTCTCTTTCTTTTTTCTTGTGGTTTCAGTTTGTTCAGTTTGGCAGGAATAGATAGACAGAGAGAGAATATTTTGTGACTGATGAAACGGTCTTAACATTTTTTAAAGAAGAAAAAAAGCTAAGCCTGCTTGTTTTTAAAAAAAGCCATTCGGACGAAAACATAAATAAAATGATGAAATGCATGTTTTGCATGTACTATCATGCTATTTGGTCAGAGTTTTGTGCATGATTAACTTGATTATATGCAGACAACATGTTTAAAGATCAAATATAGAAATTAATGAAGACTTCGTTTTAACTTTCGTTGAGTATATGGTAGTAAAATACAAGAAACAAAACATTGACAAATATTCATTATCCCTATCAGCTATATGGCTATGGCTAGCTATCACTTTAGCTTGGTGCTGTTTTATTTCTTCCTAGGAAAGATCAAATTAATCCAAATGCCCCGTTGTATGAGAGAAAGACAGACCAAAGCGTTTAACCATGGTTAAGGGTTAGCCACTTTTTCTAATGAGTAGAAGAGCTCTTTATTTTCTTAGATTTGGACCTTTTAATTTAACAAAATACTACCATATAATATGATAAAAAGGAAATATATGGGGGGTAAATGAAATAGGAGAGCTTTCGACCTCATTTCCTGCTGCTTGTCTTTTCTTCTGCTGCAAAAGAATAGGATATATAGGGATGGATGGGGTTGATAGACAAAGAAAAGGAAAGGTGGTTTTAATGGCTATTTATTGAGCTTTTGTTTATTCTTTGCAAAACAGAGGCAGTAACTGTTGCTATTGCTATTGCTATTGGTATTGGGTTATAGATACACATAGAATAGAATAAGAGAAGAGAGAGAGAAAGGAAAAGCAAGAGAAAGGCAGAGATTGTTTTGATGGAGTTTTCAAGAATCTGGATATTGGTCAAAGTTGCTTTGGGGTCTTGAGAAAGAGTCTACTTGTGTATAAAAAAAATATAGCAAGGGGGCAACACTTGAATGAATTGTTGGATTCAATATACAGAATAAAAGAGTTGCAAACATCAAAAAGAAAAAAAAAAAAAAAAAGGGAAAAAGTCATTGAAGATTTGATTTTGATGGTTTGTTTGGGTTTATGATAATTGGATAAAAACTTATTGATAGGGAAAGATTGATGGGTAAGAAGAAGCCTCGAAAAACCAAGGAACTTTCAGTAGCAATAGCTGAAGCTTCAACGGCAGGAGAAGAGGTCCAGCAACAGGCGCAGCCTCAGGCTCAGACTCCTAGAAAGAGAGGTAGACCACGAAAGATTGTTGAGAAAACTGAAACTCAAGAGATAAAGCAAGAGGAAGCAGCAGAAGTTAGTGAGCGCCAATCAAAGAAAGTAAAAGTTACTGAAGAAGAACAACAACAACAAAAAGGTGAAGAAGAAGAAGAAGATGAGCAAGAACAGCAAAAGTCTCTAGCAAAGGCAGAGGCATCAAAAAAAGGAGAGGGACAACCAGTGGCAAAGGAACCTCCTAGAAGAAGAACAAGTAGAAAAAGCAAACCCAGAAAGAGCAGTTAAAATTGGTTCTTTAACTTGTATTGGGAGTCTCATGTTTTGCCTTTGTAAAACTCTGGTAAAAAATCCTTCCTTTGTTGATTTTTCTCTTGTTCAATACATATATCGTAATAGCTCCAGGAAATGATCAAAATGATTTTGCTTTTCATGTTTTATTAAAGATGAAGATGAAGCTTCCAGGTTTCATCACGAAGCTTCTTGGTCTCATCAAATTTGTTGCTTTATCAGTTTATCTCCTTCAAATGTAAACACAGAAAAGCATAATACAAAGGGCCTTGCTTTCTCTCCTTTTCTTATTATATTCCCCTTTCCTAATTGTTAGTTTTGGACTTAATCATCTTCCTTATCTTCATATTTTCCTGTAGAATAAGCAACTAAACTTACAACAGAAATGTTTTTTTTTTTTTTTTGCTCAGGAAGAGTCAAGCAGAAATGTTTACTATACTAGTATGTGTTTATTGACATGGTCCTTTTTTTTTGTCATACTGTTTCTTTTTTTTTTGGGTGGAAATCATACTGTTTCTTGTCCTTCTGATCAGTACGCCTAGTACTTTAGTTGACTGTACAAAAAATACACTTAAACTAAAAGGAAAACAAAGCTTAGTGTATATAGGTAGATAAAGAAACTTAATTAGAGCCAAATTTACTCCATATAATAATAATGTAGGAAGTTTAATGTTTGGTGACATTGAATGAGGGGTTATTGAAGGAAGATTGAAATCAGGGAAGAGGAAGAAACACTGAGTGGAGGTATTTTGCTGGCGGCACTGCCAGTGCCAGGCGGCTCTGCCTTGTAAAGAACAGACGCTGAGTTATAGTAATTGCTCTGCCAAAAAAAAAAAAAGCAAAAAACCCTGCCAGTTAAATCATTTTTATTTTTCTGTCTAGCACGTGATGGCCACGCCCTGGTTATCAACAAAACAGTCTCTAGCCGCCTGAGCAAGCCAATGGGCAAACGCAAATCTTTTGAATTTTGATTCTGAATTTCTGATGGCTTCGTAAACTTGAGTGGCAAGTGATTCGTAAACGTGATATAATGGCGCGTGAAGTTGTTTTTACTTCAAGAGTTAAAGGCAAAGTCAAAAGAGAGTAAGAGGAAGTACTAAACAGTAAGCGAGAGAGAGGGGGTTGGGCCGGTTGGCCACTGGGCTTTGCCCTGCTTTGCTTTGGTTCGAGCTTAGCAGAAAGCGAGACTAAAGGGAGAGTACAGAGCAGCCAAGACAGATGTCCTATTGTCCTGTAAGTAATAGGAAAACTTGGGAGTACCAAAAAACTTGTTCCGCCCTTGTCTGCTCATATATATTTTGTAAATAATTAAGGAAAAAAAAAAGGCCAAAAGACAAGTATAAGAAGGAGGGAGAAGTGGGGAGTTTCTGCCACTTGCCACACCCTAGGCCCAAGAGTTATGTCGACGCGCTCTTGCCGTGGTGGACTGGTGGGACCTTTCCGTATCCGTACCCCCTGGATAGCTTTGACAAGTTGTTTGGTTGAACGTCCCACCTGAAAATCCCAAAGCTGAGCCTACTGTTTGATTGGGTTGCTTATTGCACAGAATCTCACCAGATTATTCGACTTCTCCACTTCTGCTGTTCTGCATCAGCTTGCAAAAATAAACCCCGCCCCTTGTTTCAAATCACTCTGGCTTAATATATATAAAGAATTGGGAGTGAGTGCGGTGCTCTGTTTGGGAGAGGTCTGCCTGAGTTTTGTTGTCCAACACAAATCTTGCTGTCATCCAGTCGCGTGCTTGAATGAATTTGATTTAACAATCAAAGGGCCACATAATGACCAAATCTGATCCTTTGCTGAACATCTCAATCATCTCAATCGCGGAGACATAAGAAAAGAAAGTAAATTTTATTGTCCTGAGACATAGACATTGTTAAAAACCGACAAGTCGTATACTTCCTTCTTCCCCTTTTCTATTTTTTCCGTATATGAGAATCTAGGAGTTTTATTATCGAGAGAGAACTTAAAACACATCCTGGATTCATTCAACATCTGAGTTGTTTTGGGTATATATTTTAATCTTTAATACGGTTTTTATTTACCTTAAAAACGACGTTGAAAAAAGATAATGAGGACATCATTAAGATAAACAGTGGGGGGGGACAAAAACATACGAGGAAGTCCAATAAAAGGGACAGAACACAACGTTCAAAATAGTTACCCCTAATCTGTAATTGATAGGGACATTTTTTTTTTCCTAGCAGAGAAATGAAGTGACTCCTCTCTCAAAGTCAATATGTTTATAGGGATTTGAGGTAACTATTTTGCTGCATCATTGATGCTGATTGTGCAAGGCCGCAAACATCTTGAAAACGATTTATTTTTGGGTGGCAAGTTGGCAACTGGTCACTTGCACTCACAAATTCCAGAAAATCTAAGACCAACTTGGCCTTTATTTTTGTTTTTCATTCTAAGAGGTCCATTTCGAAAAGTTGAATGATATAATCAATTAGATAACATTCCTACTTTCCAATTGAATTTCGTCACAGGGGAAGACAAAAAATTACACTAAATATATAAATATAATGCAAATGGTTGTATCAAAAAGAAAAAGCAACTAAACCACCAGGAGTCCCAGAAAGCCAGGAAGCCCTTAATTAAATTGATTGACTTTCGTCACATTTTTCATCTGAGACGTTTAAATGTGCAATGAATGAGCCGCTTATATCATCTTATACATATATATATATATATATATCTACAAATAAAACGCTTTAAGTCAAAATTGTTTTAGAGAATATAAATAATGGAATACAACAAAGCTACAAGCAGAACACTCTCATTCTGAATCAGAGCTTTTACCCACGATACTATATGTATAGCCAACTAATGCAAAACTGCTAAAATGCAAAGAAAAAGATAACCCGATGCTTGCTGGTAAAAATAGTTGAATATTGGCTAATACTAGTACGAATCTTCAAATTACTGAAGTTTTTGGCTTGTGATGTCGCTCCTTCCTGTACCGAGACTGATCAGGATCGAATCCACCTTCCTCAGCTCCATAGACAGCCCATGATGGAGTGAGAGCCATATAATCCTTACTGTTGAAGGGTCTTCCTGAAGCCACCTGCATTTTCAAGAAGAAATATTGTTCAGACAAAAGGGAACTTTATAGTTCAGAGACTCAAATTACTATGAATTTGATACTGTTACCAACCAGGTCATGAAATTTTTCGTAGTCTATCCATGTATACCATTGGCCATTGACCTTGAACTTTTCTGTCTTAGCCAAGAGAACACAGCACGAATGTGCATGTTCACATGCAACCTCATACTCCCCTTCACTTTTCAGAGCTAATGCCTCCGAGAAAGCCTTCACGTCAGAATGCCAAGGCACATTCTCCATTGTCAACTTTGATGTGGCAGAACTGTAAAAAATTAACACGCTGAGCAAGGGCAGGCAGTGTTGCATATAAATAATACTCCATATAAGACCAAAATACTTACGATCCACAGTATGTCACGCCTTTGATTTCAATAAAATCAGGCACCCCAATGCTAAAGAGTTTAGAATAAGCATCTACATCTTCTGTATTCCACCCTTTCACAAGAGTCAAGCGATATACCGTTCGTTGTTGTTTCTCATTGAGCGCTTTCAAGGAATCCTGAACAACAGATGTTACCAGTAAAAAAAACAGGAACTTCAGGTCACTCAGAGAAAATCCCTCAAAAGGCCAATGCACTTCGTCAACTTCTTCATAGCACAGGCAGCTATGAAAATAAAGAAGCAGTCCATTTTTCTCAAATGTTTTGATGTAGCTCAGTTTTCTTTGTTTTTTAAAAATGGAATACTTACAATGAATCTTTCCCAGAAGTCACCAAAGAGTGGCCTATCAATTGCCTTTAAACTATCCTTTGTTGCAGCATCTACACTCACATATAACTGCATGAGTAAAAGAATTGACTAGGTCAGTCAAGAACAGAAGACTTTTTGACATCTATGATTTCTTAAAAACATAGATTCACAGCCAACAAACCTGGGTTACAGGCCTCAACATTTTTATTTTTTCAGGGAACTGTGCATTTGTAACTAGAAATGTAGAGATTCGCCTTCGGTGCAGCTCATCAACAAGCATATTAATCTCTGGATACATAATTGGTTCACCAACAAGTGATAAGGCACAGTGTCGGGGGGCTAGACCTTCTGTCAATCGCTCCTGTGTAACACCTGCAACAGTAAAATGAGTACAATCTCCTGTAAATGCAATGGACAGATCTTTGTTGCAACGATTCATCTAAGTTCTAACAAATCACTTTTGGGACATTCTAGTCCTGCCAAATAATACTTGTTACTGAATGGTTATGACATATATGAGATGCGCATTGACCAAATTTTGTGCATCAGAAACTTACTCAGTAGAAGAAAACATTAACTACAGTAAGTCCCATAGCCCCAAGGGATGGTATAATAATTAGAATAAAAAAATATAAGACATTTACCAGGAACTCCTCTCATTTGCTTAATCATCTTGGTGTGAAGGTCTATGGCAGTATCTACAATCTGTAAGGGATCATCCATCTTCCACTGCCAACTCTTTCCTACAGGATTTGTATGATGCCTCCAGCAGAAAACACATTTATTGGCACATGCCAAACTAGGGGTAGCCTCCATGCATCTGTTTCATTGCAGAGTTAAACTAATTTCAATTGCAGATCTATAGCTGTGACCATAAACTATAAAAGGGACCCCAAAAAAAAAAAAAAACTAGTATAATCAAAATTAGGTAGAATGAAAGGTAAGGATTCACTGCTCCAAGCTATAGACAGATGAACATGCAAGCACCTAACAGCTAATATAAACCAGCAAGATGCATCTTTCTAGGTCTCCAGAATGTTAGTATCATATAAAATGACATTCAAATTTCAAAATAGAATTAGCTAAATGATCATCAAAAGCTTAAAAGGAGAATAAGAAAAGTTGGAATCACCTATGGCTCTCTATTCCATAAAAAGAGTGCTTGTAGCAACCTCCTCTTCCTCTAAGTTGCGACTTGGTCCATCTACAGATTTTAACACCACTATGTGAACCAATAATTTTATATCCCTGTCAATTCCCACCAACTAAAGGATGTTAATTAAACCATAAACTGCATTCATAACTTAGATACTAACATAATTCAATCACTACGACGCCTTCATTAACATTTTTAAAAAAAACACTCATATCCACTTAAACTAAGTTACCTGCTTCTCCAAGTTAGCTCTGATAACTGGAGTCACCATCTCTCTTTTCCCATCCAATTTCCCATTTGTTTCAGCCACATTAACCGACTTCTTCCTCGAGGGCCCTTTGCCTGCAATATCTTCAAGATCAACAATTTCTACCTCTCCTCCACCACCATCACCATCATCATCATCATCATCTTCTGTTTCAAGACTTTCAGCGTCACTCTCGTAAACAATTCCATTCCTATTTTCCACCACCAATCCTCCTTTCAAAACCCTCAATAGTTTCTCACTCCACTCTTCAAAGACACTCTCTAATGCACTTCCATCCACGTCACCTTCCCCAATTGACACCAATTCCGTCGCCCCCAACCCTCTCAATCTCCTTCCCATATCCCTCGCAACCGCATTAAACGTTTCTCCGTAAGCCCGGCTCCCGACTCCAAAGACGGCGAATTTACAATTGGATAGTAACAGATTGCCGGCGCGAAAATCAGTGCTGATTTCGGCGAGCCAATTGAAAAAAAACTTGGAGTTATGAGGAGGATTTCCATCTTCCCACGTGGAAGCAATGATAAGGATCAGGGATTCCTTAGGGAGGTCCTCGGGCTCGTAGTTTTGGGAATCGACGAGGTCGAAAGGGATGTTATTGGAAGAGAGGAGGCTAAAAAGGCGTTCAGCTAAGGCTTTGGATGTTCCTGTTTGGGAGATGAAGAAGAGCTTGCCCTTTTTAGTATTAGGGATTAGTGAGAGCTGTCTGAGACGTTTTTGGCGCCGGCGAGATTTGTAGAGGAAGAAAAAAGTGGTGGCGGAGAGGAGGGCCAGGAGGGTCAGGCGCGTGGAGAGTGAGGATGGAGACATGCTTGGGATTTGTTGTTTTCTTTTTCTTTCTTTTGCTGGTCTGGGTTTTGGTTGGGTTTTAGGGGAAGTGTGCTGTGCGGGAGCTGAGGGCGTCGTGGTGAGTGAACTCGGTGGTGAAGTGGAGGAGGAAGGCGAAGATGTAGTAGCCACGCCACGGCCTGCAGCGACCGTGGGCTAAAATCAGAACAACTTATTGGGCTTAATGGACCACAACAATACTATATGGATTTATTGCATGTAGCCCAACAAATCTCAGACATGTTGACGATGATAACTATGCTTCTTACAAAATCTTAGGACATTAACATGTTACTAATTTTAGTTAGCACTTGTCACCAATTTAAGCTTACTATAGAAAGTCCCCATAATCCTGTTATCTATCTGTGCTGCAAATGGGATTAAGATTCAAGACTTCTTACATAGAAATACAATCAAAGAGTTTGGAACACAAACAAATTGAAGAACTGATGATTAATTTACAGATATCTAGCAAAAATGGAATCAGTCATCATTCTTGGTTACAGATTGAGTCTGAATGTAAGGACAAAAAATAAGAGGCTTCTTACTCATTGTTCTTGTAAAAATGGAGAAAAAGCATGGAAAAATGTGGTGAAATTTGTTAATTAATGTACATATATAAAGTGAGAGATCTCAAGGTCTCCATGTAGTTTTCTGTGCACATAAGATACCCTCCTTATTCTGAGAATAAGTCATTCTGATCTCCCAATGTAAACTTCTCAAAATTCCCTCTAGCGGGTCAAGTATCTCAACCTTATCGCGCACAATTAGCCAACCACCAGGACGTAGAATACGATCCATCTCAACAACAATTGAAACAGGTTGCTTGCACCTATAAAAAGTGAAGTTTAAGATGTGATAATGATTGAAGGCCTACCAATGAGAGCAATCATTATTGATGACCCACAAATAGAATAAAAGACAACGGTAACTAACCTGTTCTTTAGCCTGGAGAAAAAGTGATCAGCGTGCAAGAGGTCATACGATCTGGGGTAGGTTCCAAAAGGCTCACACCAGTCATGGTAGATGCCAATAAGTCCACGTTCATAAATGAAAGGAAGCGTATCCGGTGCATGAACAGGGACCACATTCATCACCCAAATCTTCTGTTGTAAGAGTGCAGCAGCAAATCTGTGTTTCAAGAGAAACATTTTAGCTTCATTTCTTGATTCATTATTATATACTTGCAAAACTGAAAAGGTGGAAGGGTGGGAAAAGCTACTATGGGAGTGAAACTTTCAGGAGAAATGCTGTTATTTTGTTGCAAACTAGCCATACCCTCCATAGATGGCTTTCATGTCCATTACATTCCTGATGGTTGACCAGTCAATACCCATTCCAGTGAGATAGGACTTGTCAACAATATCTTTCCAACGCTTGGTGTCCTCAATTGCCTTTTGTTTGTCATTCACCCAATCAGGATATGTTTCGAGCCTCTTGGGCCATTCCTCTGGCCACTCTGTCCCATGTTGTTCAATTGCAGATGGAATGGGATGCAGGCAAGTTTTCATAGGGACGTACCTATCAGGAGAAGATGTTGCAGCCACCAAGCAAATGAGGATAATATTAAAATCCTTCAGTTAGCATGGTTATATTTTAATGCAAACTCAATTTGATTAACTTTGCCCAAGAAGAATAATAATGACTAATTTTAGGCAGTTAGGATAAGTTCCTCCATTATTCCCACAGTGGATTTCACATTAGACACATGAGCCAGGAACTTTTAATATCCAGATGGATAGCAGTCAACTTTTTCCCGAATGTTTAAAATCCTGAATCACTGTATTAAATGATATGATCAAGTACAGGTAGTAACATAGTTTGAGAATTACCAGGCAGCATCTGGATTTTCATACTCCATGCATAAAGGTGGATTTTTCCTCCTCCTCAACTCATATATGTCATTGGATTCAGGCTTCTGATATATCTTGACACCCACTTCACTGATGTCATCAGTTTTATGTGCCAGAATATTCCAACAGACAGAAGAAGTCAATGTGTTCATAGCTGAAGCAAACAAAAGGGTTAATGGTGAAGATCATCATACATCATAGAAGAGCAGTTCTTTTGGTAGACAAAGAAGCAAAAATAAATTGCAGCCAGAAAAGGAAAAAGATCAACATATTAAACACATGGTCAGGGGAAAAATTGCGAGCAGCAGATACACCAACCATGAAACAGCAGAATTTCGCAGAAGTTTATGTAGTTGGTCAAGTCTTTCTACCATGAGACTGGGTAAATTCCAGAAAAACATACAAAGATATAAAGATGTTCTAATCCTATGTTCATATTTTCTGGCCGAAGTAGAGAACGACCATTAAGAGAAAGAATAAATCAATAGAAAATCTATAGGGCTTTAGTTGACTCTGTTATTAGGAAGCAGTTCATCAAGTCCATTAAACCGTGAAACACTGTCCAATGCATCCATAATGTCATGGTATCCACTCAACAGTCTTATATCATATGGACACACCCTCAGAATTAGATCAACAATGGAGGCAATACATTGACTGACAATGAAGGCATGCGGCTAAATCTTTTTTTTTTTCCTGATAAGAACATACGGCATCATCATTTCTCCAATCAAGCATAATAAATCTAAAAATGATAAAAGATAAGGCCAAACCTTCCTCCTCCTCGATGCTATCATGTTTAGTTGACAAAATAAAGTATCCACCAGGCCTCAAAATCCTATTTATTTCTAGAAGAAGCTTCCCTCCTGGAAATTAGAAACAAAAAGGATGCTATGTTTATCAAAATTGGTGAGACTTGTAACAGGAAATAATATTCAAAAGAAAGGGAGAAAAGGAATGAGGTAAAACATACCATTGGAATGCCAAGGCATGGTGCACCCACCACAGTGAATAGCATCAAAAACTCCACTAGGGAAAGGAAGTCTTCTTCCTGCAAAAGGGCTAACAACTGTAGCAAAACCTCGTTCAAGGGAAACCTGTGCTAGGTCAACCAGATCATCCTTCAAGCCCAGTGACAACGTTAATACATCCTTATCAAGAAGAGAGGCCACAAAGCTTGAATCTGTGCATCCAATGTCCAGCACTACATGTATATTCTTTCCCCATTCAATATCTGGTACCATCTATGAAATCCACTCAAATTTAAAAAATGCCAAACAAAAGGATGACAGCATAAAGGTTCAACTATTATCGAGGATAGCAGTTTTTACTTCCTAGTTACCTAGGAAAACTATCATCTCTATCTGTAAAAATTGTGCACTTTTAGGCAGCAGAAAATTAAGAAATCTCAGTTTCAGTTACAAAAAAAAAGCACAATTAACAGGAATCACTAATCCAGGTCAAACGAATTTAAGAAGAAAAAGGAGTTGTGACATTCCTTGAACACAAAATTATGAGTTCACTTCCGCTTATGAATGAATGTGCATCGTGTATATATATACCCACAAAAAGTTTATTTTTTAGAAGAAGCCTAAATATTTTCTTCAGACAAATTTCTTAAGCTTCATTGATAATGATAAAGGTTTCAATTCAACAACTAATAATCTGCTCATCTTTAAATTGAATCCTCATCCTTATCATAAATGGAAATAAAATGTAGTAAATTGCATAAGAAAAGGTTCACCAGTTCCCACATTGGCCAAGATTTTAAATGTAAAACACAAATGAAAGGCATAAGAAGTAGAACTGGTGTCATAGAAATGAAATAGCTAAAAACTAATCTAATAATAGTAATAACCAGATTATCATATCCTGAGAAAGAGACAAGGATCTCATCCAGTAAATTTATGCTCTACTAGCCTAATGTTTGAATCATTAATGGAACTCAGCAAACGTAAGGAGGCAGAGAAGATCCATAAAACATTTGTTCAAATCAGGCAACAACCAAGAAAAAAGGCTCACACCTCTTCAATGGATTCAAGGTAGTGAACAACTCCACCCTTGAAGTCAGACTGGTTCTGAGGAAACATCAAATACTCCCCAGATTCAATCAACCACTTATGGTTCTTCATGTATGCAGCTAGTTTTGGATGTGCCACATTCTTGTACAATATCTGCAAAACAATTAGACCGACAACATATCAGAACTCGAAATGCATCACCATACAATCAAACTCAAAGCATAAAATAAATGAACATCACTATATACCTTTAATTTGCTCTCAGGCCAGCGTACTGGGGAATCATAGCCATCAAGGGGAAGAGGAACAAGACACATTGGAGGGGCTTTAGGGCAACTCCTCTCTCTATGCCTATAGCTCTTCAACCTTGTGAAGCCACTTTCAACATCAATACAGGGCATATAATTATGCTTACTCCTTGTGCTACATAATTTCCAACTAAAATGTGCTTTTGGATCGAAAACTGGACCTTTGATCTTTCTCTTCTTGCCTTCAGTTTTTTGTCCTTCATTCTCCTTTTCTACATTTTCCTGAGTCTCTTGATCTACTGATTCGTCCACATCAGCATCACCATCCGTCTCCCCATTTCCTTCACCTTCACTATCCAATCCTTCTTCCTTGCCATCCACTACTTCTTCTTCTTCTTCTCCGTTTTCATTCTCCTTTTCAGCTTCTTCATCCTGAGATTCTTCTTGCTCCCGATGCTTTTCATTCTTTTTTGATGCTCCACTTGGTAACTTTAACTTATCCTTCTCCTTTTTCCGATTCGACACATGTTTCTCATTTTTTTTTCCAGATTTATGTTCATGAGCAGGTAAAGGCAAAGACCCATTAACCATTTTCTCATCTTTTTTCTTCAAACCAGAATCAACCTTCTTTTTTTGACCGCTCGAACCATGTTTCTCTAGTTCATTCCCCTTAGATTTGCTCCTTGTTCCTGAAGCTACTGGTTCAGCGATGTCATCAAAGCTTTCCCTTTGAACAGTGACAGAAGTAGAAGAAGAAGTGAACATGGACCAAACAAAAATAAAACAAAGACCCAAGATTGCTACGGCTGTCATCTTTACACAAAAACCGCGAGGGCGCTTAGCTTGGCGACCTAACCGAGCCAAAGCCATCTCTTTCTGTTTCTCAAAGCTCTCAATAAACGTTCTTTGAAGACTGAAGTAACCAACTTTGGAGGAAAAATAAAATTTAAAAAAAAAAAAACACCACACCAAAAATAGAAATCTAAATCGACTCAGATAAAAAAGGGGAGAGAGAGAAGGATGCCGGGAAAAAAAAATATATTTGCTATATTTTTGTAACAAGATTTGGGGGCAAAAAAAAATGAAAAAGAAACAAAACTTCCTGAGTAAGGAGATAAGATCTATGGAGATCTCAAGTGGAGCAAGGGAAAACTAAGAGCTTGACGTCGGCAGTCAGCACTACACTGACTCACTGAGGAAAGAAGCAAAAATGCCGAGTACCCAGATTTACAAAACGGGTAAAAGCAAAGCGTATAGCTACGTTTTGTACTTGTAGTTTTTGTTGTATCGAATTAAAAATCAAAGGGAAAGCTAACTAGGATTCAACCGGCTTTAGGCAGGACCGGATCAGTCATCAGCGTCACCCACCGAATTTATAATTAATTAATTTATCTTACAAGGTTTTACAGAATTAAGTAATGTAGAAAAGAAAAAGTTTGACAGACAAGAAAGAGGATAGTGGCTTTTCTTCTGTGTTCTTTTTCCAATTTCCAAACTTGTAATGACGACAACACAATTCTGAAGATCTTGGACGATAAAGAGAAACAAGGAAATGGAGTGTGTTTTGAAAACCGTTGAGATTACGTTGTCCGGTCCAGACAGGGCTTCGGCACTTCTGTCAAAATCCAGATTGCTGGCCGTGTGGGACACCCAAGTCCAAGATGCAGGTTGGTATTTCAGGAATTGTAGGCGCTTTCAACGGAAATGACTCATCGCTGATTTTGTCGAGTTTCCCGTCTTTAAATTTTTTTATTTACGGTTGCTTTGGACTTTGTTATGGTCAAGACTCAAGAGCCGCAAAACCAAGCCCATGAATTGGATTATTGATCCACTTGCTCTTAAGCCTGACCTAAATCTCGTTGCTAATGCCAAAGGCGGCCCATTAATCAAGGCCTACGTCCAATTAATCTTCACTTATATTTGTAGAAAACCTTTTGCTCGAGAGTTGAACAAGCAACTACTCAAAATACTTACAGAACTTAACAGTGTCATCTAGTGTACCACTTGATAGATCTTGCAATCAGTTTTCGATTGTCTTCCGGAATTTGTTTGCACTCCGTGCATTTAATGCTATTAATATTATACATTAATAATGAATTTGACAAATAAAAAGTAAAACCTTTTATACATTTCTTCCCCACTCTACTGGCCAGAGTTTCAGTTTCTTGTATAGATTGCTTAGAAATAAATCAAACTAATAATTCCACGACGACTTTACACGAAACAATCATGATCTATCTATATCGAAGGAGACTAGTTGAGTTCTTATCCATTAAACCAAAAGACAAATGAGCATCCATTTTCTATATGAATTATGATTGCATGTATCCTAGAGGGCAGTCTGCCTAAAATGAAGTAGGGTCCTCCACTGGTTCTTCCATCTCACCAAGTAACTAAACCTTAGCTCGTATCTTTCTAACTTAGTCTATACTTAATTATCATGTCATACGCGAAAAGAAATAAACTGAAGTTTCACCTATCCTTCAACATGTCTTCCCCAGAAGGTTGATACGTTGTGACAGGTGAACCTGCATTTGAAGTACTGCTAGAGACTGAAAGTGTTGGTGTGGGACCAGGGGCTGCCAGGTTGGGAGAGACAGGCGAATGTTTGGAACGATATCCTGCTGCCATTAGTGATGTGGGGCTTGGCGTGCCGGTGACAGAGGAGCCATGGGGAGATGGTTTTATTGAATTCAAGTCTGGAGCATTGTCCTGAGATGGGTTCATGTTGATCTTTATCCTGCATTGCCAAGAATTGCTAAAGTCATTACTTTCAATTCTATGATGTTTAAGCCATCCAACTATAAAAGATCAACTCTGTGCACAACTTAACTCTTTAATCTTTCTAAAAGCTAAAATCAGAATCATATTGTGGAACTAGTGAAAGAGAAACAAATCAATTGCATTGCATGATTTAACATACTTTAACATCAACTTTAAGAAGATACAACTTCAAATTGAGAATTGGAGAAATACCTGTTGTGGATATTGACATACTCATCTGTCTCATCTAATATCTCCTCCTGCCATAAGAAAGCATAGGCAAATGAGATTAACATCTAATTCCTATATAAACCTTGTTGGCATACTGGCAGTAGTGGTTACCAGCTATCAGGGCACCACCATAGGAAGAGAAATGCAATATGATGATATCAGCAATAATATCATCATGGGGAAGGTAATGAACCCATATGAAGGTTCCAAAGATGGCTGGAAGCTAAACTCAGCCAAGAATGCATGACTGCAATGTGCCATATGCCAAAACTTTACAATTTACCTGAAGAAGTTCTTCAATAACATCCTCCATGGTGATAACACCTACAACCTCTTCATTGGATGCGAATTGCGGAATAGGAGCATTTTCAATGTCCAGAATGCAGTATGAACAACCTCTGTGCCGCTTCTTAAAGGCAGGAGTAGCTGGTGGGCTCTTTTTCGGCTGTTGACCTCCATCATTGTTAGTCACAGGTGTCTGAACATCTTGTGAGTCAAATTTAAGCCTGCTTTTTTGGGTACTGACACCAGCGACATGATCATCTGGAAACACATGAAGATTGGTTATACTTGCATTTACTTAAAAAGAACCAGTTCAAGCAACTAATTTAGGTATGCTCAACTAACCTTACAGCATCAATCATGAAAAACTTTTAACCAAATAATGGTGCATTGAGTAAGTTAGGCAAATTCAGTGAGAATTGACAGGTGCTTCATTTGGGAAGTCATTTATAAGAAAAGCTTACGTGGATCTAACAAAGATAGGGAGGTGGCAGTGGCGAAAACAATTAACCACAAAATTTTATTTAGAGAATAAGCTTGTTGTAGTCATGTAGATACTCACCTTTTCTTGATGTCTCTGTCTCAGATTCATTTCTTCGCTTCTTACAGCTGTCCTTGAACTCAGGTCTTTCACCCTCTTTACCTTTCTTCATTTCTTTGTTCTCATTCAGATTCTTAAAGACAACAGCAATGTGGCTGTGACCTTTCTGGAATTCATTAAGAATATCATATAGTGGCATGTCCTCTGATACCCTGTAGGATGAATAAGAAGCAAGCAGGAATAGATTTTAGCTCCTTCCATGCAGTAGGGAAAGCAAGGAGCAGAAATTCAACTGACTGAAATTTAAGCTGATTCTGCATATTCCATAGAGGACATATCTGATGTTAAATCTCATGTCCTCAGTTCTTTTCCACCTACTTAGAACCATAACAAAAGGAGATACACTGTACCGAGGAATTTTTCTTATGATCATTTTTCTCAGGGGAACTGCTTCGTCTGAATCAATTGTTAGCAGATTTTTAACCTGCACATTTCAAACCAGACCCAGAAGAAGATACATATTAAAGATGTGAAAAACAAAAAGAAAATCAAGCACAGCCGTGTGGATGAGAAGATAACAAATCTACTTCACTTTACTTTACAGAAGCAGAAACTAAAACGGGATAATGGCTTTGTTGTGGAAATATTAGACAAAATGATGCAGACAATTGCAAAATAGTGCATCTATGCAACGCAAGTGCAAATTTGATATAACAAAGCAAGTGACAGAAATCAATATTAGATATCATGAACGGTAGAAATGCAATATATTTTTATATTATACCCAAGATAGGATAAACATATTATGGGCCAGCTGATGATTGTCTAAGCAAAGGTTTCGTGTTAAATGGTTAGAATTGCTTTATAGATAAAGGAGCAGCAGAGCAAGCAAGCAAATAACAAGGCCACACCTCTAGCATAATAACATGATACTCATAGCATTCAGCAAAGATCCAAAGGTGCATCAAAGCATTCTCTACCTCCAAGATATCTTCATTAATATAAACATAAGCAATTGCAGCTTGATTTTGAACTTACTAATGCATACAATTATTTGGTTTTCTTATAGGTTGATTGCCAACTTAGCTTTTTTGACTGTTGACATAAAAGAAAAACACATTTGCTTATCAATGACTATTGTTCACGCCACCGGAATTCACTGCCATGGTTCTTACATAATGCTTCATCTTGTCTCCCCATAAAGTATACAAACTACCACTGTTAACAATAAAAATGTTAACAAAAATAAAGAAAAATGATTTCCATTAAAAGTTTTCAGAACTATATATAGGACAATGGGAGGTCAGATCACATGAACAAACAATGAAAACAAACAAATGGCAAACAAATATAAAGTATCATAGCAACAAACTATCATAAAATGGAGAAAGGAAATTACCAGAACAAGTCCAATTATATTTGTGGGATTTCCATAATAAACCGGAACTCTGCTATGACCCATTGTCATTACTTTATTCAACATTTCCCTGCATTATAAAGAGAGAGCTCAATGCATAAGAAGAGCAGTAAAATCACAGGAAGCAAATACACTGGAATCCACAAACCCACAAATCAAGAGTTGTATCCAGATCAAGGGAAAATGCATTTGATATCGGCGTCATGGCAACTTTTGCTGTCTTTTCAGTCAATTCAAGTGCCCCAGCAATGATAGTTGTCTCATCATGAGTAAGATCCCCACCTTTCCCAGCCTAAAAGACAAAGCATTACTGAAAAATAAAGAAAAGCTAAGGAATGCATAACACCTTTACATAAGCCACAAGGTAGATGTTGCTTGTACAAATTCAAGGGAAATGGAATCTGAAGATGATTGCCAAAAGGTTCTGAACTTCAAAATTTAAGACCTTCTAGGTCAAATTCAATACCTCATTGCCATGAAAATCCACAAAAGTCTTCAGCTCTGCTCTCCGTAGGAGGACAGCATGTCCCTTACCCAACATCCAGTCCAACACCTAGAAAGTACATGGCATTTATCGAAAAAATATCAAACCCAGAAACCTAAAACCTCAAACCCAGTTTCATGAAAATACTTCTAGCAAATTTAGTTTCCAATTTAAATATGTTTAATGACAACTTGTAGGAAGAACAAGGATACTAGTATTTACAACAACATAATAAAAGATCCATGTATGACTATACCTTGCTAATTGGGTAAGAAATTGGAAAGAATAGCAGAAGAAGAACATGGACAAGAGGTGCCATTGCTGCTCCAACTTTCAAGCCATAACGAGTACAAACGGCTTGTGGCAATATCTGCAGTCAAATGAACAAGTAAATATTAAACAAGAGTACTGCAACTTCCTCAAAAGATGGCCAGTTCAATCTGTCAGCAAACAACCTCTCCAAACATGAGGATAAGAGTCACTGACAACAGAATTGCAGCCCATGGAGGCACCAGCTTGTCCAAAAAAATGGGTAGAGCCTACACGGCAGGAAAGAAGTTATGTAAACAATCAACAAGAGTTAGGAGGAAAATTAATACTGTAGTTATAGTTTGGTGTATAAACCTCCATTGCCAAGGAGTTTCCAATCAATAGAGTACATAGCAGAAGATGCTGATTTTTCACCACAGGAAATATCTTTGCTGCCAAAAAGAAAACAAACCAAAACATCTGATTATTAGAAGCACGTCTGAATGAAAATTTCCCCTACATACTTACAAGATCATCTCACATGATGACATGCTAACTCAAACCTCAAGAGAGTTGATTCAGTGCCCAGTTCTCCATGGAATATGATCCTTACTTTTAACCTTTTTACTCTTTGCTTCCGGAATCCAGAATAGTTTAAAAAAGAAAAAGAAGAATATAGCGAAAATAACGATCAAAACAGAGCCTTTTAAAAAACTCTAAACTCAGTTCATGCAATCTGCCTAACCTACTCAGAACAGAGTGGCGTGACTCAGTGAGTCGACACAGTTCCAAAAGCTAGTTACCCGATTTTTTCTCTACTCTCTAAACATAAACTATGCATGATCAAGCCCAGTTTACTAGAACGATCAACAAACCCCCTTTAAAGCACCGACAAGCTGTTCAATACAACACAGTGCTAGAACCTCGAATCACCGGTTATGTTAGAAACGAAATGCCAACCGGGTTGACAAAATTAAAAGAAGAAACTATAAAAACACCGAAAACAAGTTCCAATCAATAAATCATCTAAAAATAGAAAGTAAAGGGAGATGGTTACCGGCATGGATACGATCTTGGGGACGGCCAGACTTCATGAGGACTTCAAGGTCGACGAGACCCAGAGACATGAGACCCAGAGTTAGCCCGGCCATCAACCCAGCAAAGCAAACCAACCCCACTATTATCAGCAGATAAAATGAGAACTGAGCCCCACAACAGGGGACGTCGTAAGCCATCCTTTTTCCTTCTCGTTTTCGCCCTCTGTAGTGTTTGTTGTCTTAGTAGTAGTACTAAATCTTTTCTCTTGTATCAGCAGAACGGTTTTTGGGGCGACCAGGGCGGGGTTGTCTTTGTCTGTTGCTTTTGTCTTTTCAAGTTTCTGTTCCAGGAATTCTGATCGGGTAAAGGAATAAAAAAGGTCGAAAATTGAGGTCTGTTTAACAAATGGAACAATTAAATACTGTTGCTCACGTGTGAGCCTGTAAAAAGGTTAGGTTTAGTTTTCTGAACTGGGAGTGGGGTAGGGAGATACCTGGAAAACCGAAAAGTGAAAAATGTAAGGAAATGAATTCATACACGACCAGTCGACCACCAGCACAAACAGCTACTGTCCATTCCTGGCAGCCCACGGCCGTGTGTCTGTCCACTTGATTACGTATCTCTGCACCTTCGATTGGCTTACGTCTCACCAAGCGGTCTTTCTGGAGTCTGGACTAACCTCTATTAAAAAAATATTAATAAATTAATAAATCATGTTTAAGATTTCGGGTTTTGATGCCAAAACAATCTCATTGATTCCTTGGTCAGAGCACAATGCAACTACGGACCAAAGGTAATCTTTTTTTCATTTACCCCCCAAAAAAAAAATCATTGTTCACATTCTCATTTTTTAGTATATTATTTTTATTTTAATGCTCAACTTGTGTATATGAAATTTGCGACATCCAAAATCCATATGTCAGCCAGTCTCCACATGGATTAAAGTGATTTCAATGAAAAACTTCAGTCTCATTGTGGAGTCTATTCAATTGTAATTCGTAACACAAAGATCGAATCAAATAAAGATAAAATGTGGTAATAAATGATGATCGAACAAAGACACTTGGAGTCGCGTTGACAAATTTCGGACCCCTATGCTAATAGTATCTTAATTAAGAGGAATAATGAATGCAACCACCTCTCGTTATTAGTAGTGGCCTTGAATCTTGATCAGTGAGGAATAGACCTCTTCAACATGTGGGCGTGCATATAAATTTTATATTTTTATCCAACTAAAGTTAAAGTGGGCCCACTAGCTTGCAACTTCCTGGCGGCCTACTTTTTTTTTTATGACGTAAAAGCAGCCAAACTCTTGATCTTAAGCTAAAAACATTAGGGTGCCCACTGCAGGTAAGGTCATGGGTGTTTAGAATTTAGTGCTGTTAATTTACCGGTCCCACTAGGGAATCCGATTCTCCGGGATGGGATCGAGAAAGAAGTTTGGGGAATAAGATTACGAATCGAGACATCATTTCATTCCCCGACGGGATCGGAGACGGAGAGAGGAATACACTCCCCGCCACGGGATTACACTTTCCGCCCCGTCCCGTCTCCGAATTTTTTTTTAAGTTATATAAATATATGTATATTATATTTTTTAGCAATATATATAGATATATAAATTTTCATCCAAAAAAAAGTAAAGATATAGTATATTATGTTATATATAATATATATTTTACTTATATTAAATGTAATATATTATGATATATATAAATTTAAATGAAAACCACATAATAACAATAAAATTAATTTTATTAACAAAAGACATACTTATTATTATGTTTATGAATAGTATTATGTTTATATAAATTTTTTATGACATTTGTTTACAATAAAATAGTAAAATATACTTTTTAATAACATAAAATTATATATATATATATATATATATTGGGGTTGGAGATTCCTCGTCCCTGTCAAATTTCCTGCAGAGTCGGGGATGAGGAAAAATTCCTCCATGAAATCGGGGCCGAGGACGGGGACGTGTTAAGGAAGTCGGGGACAGGAAATATATCCCTCGCATATTCCCTGCCCCGTTGACATCCCTAGTTTAGACCTAATAATTTTGGACACTATACGTTGACACGACATAGGCATGACACGGAAGTTAACTGTGTTCATGTTTAACCTTAACGTATTTCATATTTTAATTGTGTCAATACGATTGAGATTAGGATGTCAATTATTCCTGGGTCCAATGGGGAACCCCATTCTCCGCTCCGACGAGGACGAGAACAAGGATACAATTCAGGGATTGGGGAGGGGAGTCCCTTTTATTCCCCGTCGGGGACAGGAAAGGGGATGAGGAATACCCTCCCTGCCCCGTCCCCGTCCCTGGTTTTTTTTTTTAGTATGGGGACGAGGATGGGGAATACCCTCCCCTCCCTGTCCCTGTCCTCGATTTTTTTTTAGTTTTTTATATTATATGTACATATATAATGTTTATAAAAAAAATAGATATAATATACAATATCAACTAAGATAGATATATATTACATTTAGAAATATTGTATATATTATATTTATATTATATATAATATATATCATGTTCAATAATAATCTATAAATTTAAAATAAACACCATATAATAAAATTAATTTGACCAAAAAAAGACTAACTATTATGTTTATTATAATTATATAAACGTTTTATGAATTTTTTATGCAATAAATTAGTAAGATATGCTTTTAATTATACAAATATATAGTATTATTTATATGTATAAATCGGGGACTGGATTCCCCAAACCCATCAAATTTCCCTTGGAGTTGGGAACGGAGAAAAATCTCTTTCCAAACTCAAGGTTGGCGTCGAGGACGGGGAATATACCCCCTACATATTTCCCGCTTCGTTGACATTCTTAATTAAGATTAACGTGTTTCGTATTTTAAGTATATCAAACACGATTAAAACGCCTAAAACACGTGAAATATGGCTAATTAATTAGGTTTATCTGTTACACGTTTAAATGTTTACACGACACGTTAAACACGATAAAATAAATATTAAAATAACTTTTTAACCTTTAATATGATTAAATATATATTGAATTTTTAAGTAATTTTTTAGATATTATAGGGATAATATAATAATATTACATAATCATATTTTTAAATTAATTTTAAAAATAATATCAAATGTCTAATCATGTCGAGTCATGTCTTAACATGTTAACTATGTTAATCGTATTATATCGTGTTATAAGCTAATTAAATAATTTTGTGTTCGTGTTTTATACCTTTGACATAATTAGTTAATCGTATAGTATTCATATTTAGATAAATGATTATTAATGACATACATACACGATATGCTAATACGAATTCGCAGGTCTATGTTTGCCAAGTCTCCTTCGGCCTTGGCCTTACTTCCCAAGAATTGCAGCAAATCAATATAGTAAAATACTTCCATTAGTTAATTTTGCCGCTGTGTCTGGCCTCTTGGAGGATTGAAGGAAATGAAGTTGCACAGGCTACGTTCGGCTGATCAATGTCTGTTGACTGGTCAGACGAATTCTGTGGCCTTTTAATGTTTCACTGACCAAACACTGAAATTCGAGCTGTTGCTGGCCCAGCGGTGGATATGCCGGTGGGCCACGAGCTGCGCGAAGAATGTTCAACTCCAGGATCCAGTTCTTTGTAGTTAAACTTCGGTTTAAACTTAAAACACTACTTAAAATGGATTAAGTCACTCAAGACTTTTGAGATTGCCTATGTTAGATTAGGAGGGTCGCATACTCTCAATTAATGTTTCACCGATTCTACCTGTCAAATGGAGTCCTGTTTGATTACAGAGCTTAAGCTAAATTTCACTTGGTTTCCAGGTTTGGACCAAACAAAGCTTGGCATTAGATCAAACCCGTACCGCCCTCTATGAAGCATCAACGGCTGTTCTTTGCCCAGCCAGAATCACGTTTGCCATATCGGACCAGAAGACAAGCAAGTACCCGAAAGTAGACTGGGCTCTTGTTTCTTTGTTCGAAGTTATTGCCAATTGGCATCTAATATCTAGTCATTTCAAGTGGGACTGTGGGAGCCATTCATTGTTGCCTTTCCGAACCAAAAAGGACAGATCAGAAAACAAAAGTCGTGTGCAATAAATGGTAGCGCACTCGTGGACTACTTCGTTACCTTCCTTTTCACCAAGGCAAGGAAGGCGGATATACGAATATGATTGAGCACTTTTCTCAAACGTTAATTTTATGTGTGGCTCTCTTTTCTTATCTCCTACGAGCACAATTCTTGGTTCTCCCATGAACATTTTGTATTTATATCTTCGCATGCATTTATCTCCTTCACTCTTATTAATCTTTATATTTATCTGTTATGGACAATTCGAAACAAGAAAATGCCTTACCGGAAGACCACGAACCCGAGCTAAAGCTTCCACACTTCTTATTTACGAAATCAGTTCGAGAACTCTATGCAAAGATTGTGAATGAGTGGGATTCTCTCAGAAAGTCCGCATGCCAAACGGCAGCTGGAAGAGCCCTCTGGAACCATGTGATCCATGACCCTCTTGCGGACGTGCTTGCAGGGGAAACTTACCTACGAAACCTTCACGAGAAGATTAAGAAAGACCGCCATAATAATGCTAGAGAAATTTCAGGAGTGATTCTAGCTGTTCGAACCCTTTGGTTTGATTCAAAAATTGAAGCTGCCCTTGATTCCTTTGGTGGTGCAGCTCAAGTTGTCCTTCTTGGTGCAGGTTAGTGTTTATTCTACCCCCTCTCTAATGCACTTTGCTTACAGCATTGATCTTAGAAGCAATGAAGCTCTGTATAGCCTTGCTTTCTGGAAAGCACTGATAGATTGTGTCCTGCTGTCGTATTTATGGTTACTGAACTAGATTGCACAACCATGAGCATAAGTATTGAATGCTAGGCAATAACTGGATTCAACTAATGCAAGTTTTTGCTGTACTCATCTGATCTAATTACTAAACATTTTTACTGTGAAAAAACTGAAATTATATGCCTCGTTATAAGCTTGAATCAGCACAGGTTTTCCTTCCAAGTAAAAAGCAAGCTCCGTGACTCGTGACTCATAAGTAAGAAATGAAAGAAATGAAAGAAGCAGAACAGATTATCTTGAAAAACACTGGACATATTCTGAAAAAAAAATGCATGACGTTAATTTCCAGGAATGGACGCAAGAGCATACCGTTTAGGCTGCTTGAAGGAAAGCGATGTCTTCGAAGTAGACTTTGCTGAAGTCTTGCAAGTAAAAGCTGCTCTTCTTCAGGCAGCTCAGGAGTCCACAGAACATCTTAGACTGATGGCAAAATCCTTAACGAGAGTAGCAGCAGACATTAGAGAGAATGATTGGCTTGAAAAGCTTCAAACATCTGGGTTTGTGCCAGAGAAAAACACAGTATGGGTTCTAGAAGGTATTATCTACTATTTCTCCCATTCTCAAGCCATGCAAGTACTGAAGGTAGTAGCTGAGAAGTGTACCCTCACCCATACAGTTCTCTTAGCGGACTTCATGAATAAAGCATCAACCACACTCTCTAGTTCTATCTTCCACTTCTATAGTGATTGGCCAGATCACCTACTGCCATCTCTTGGATTTTCTTATGTTAAGCTTTCACAAATTGGTGACCCAGATGCTCATTTTGGGCTCATGCATGATCCATTGAATTTGTTCAATAAGCTCCGCAACTTGCCAAGGTCAGTAGAAACCCACCCTGATGATGGGACACCATGCTGTCGCTTGTATTTGGTGCAGGCTTCTGGTTCACCAAATGAAACAATTTCCTTGAGCAACATGCAAATGTAGTATAGATTATAGAGATCATATCCTCAAACATACTAGTAATAGTTTTAATGTAGACGCAGGAAGCATTATTTGTAATGTTGCTCCCATGGAATATACAATTCAATTGAACAACAAGCTGCAACATGACTTTGGAGCTGTACAATGATTCTTTAAATTTTATAAGCATATACCACATAGTAGTTGCTCTTCCATTTTCCTTTGCAGGAATATTTGAGGATAAGAATCATTTGTCCCAGATAAAAACCCCGAAACATAAAGAAATTATGTTTATAGTTAAATCTGTAAGAAAAAACTGTAAACATTATGCATCTATTATTTCTTTTATAGTTCTTCTATACAGTTCAAACTTTGATCTTGTGTAGCTTGTGAAAAGCAACTATTAACAGGAACAATAGTACACTGACCTCCTAGAACTTGAGATGGTAGGCAAATTTCTTCAGCCTAAATAAGCAGATGAAAAGTATGCTCCAGTGACAAGGTTCTGGTTGCCAACTGATGCATAAAACAAATAAAATAAGACTTAAAATTTCAGCACTTACAAGTTTCCATCATCAACGGTAACTCAGCAGGTTAGAAAAGCAGTTGAACAACTGACCAAAAAGTAATAAGTATAAAAGGGCTAGAACTAATACCCACCAGGATGTTATGCGTTAGGTATTAAGCAGTGTATCTTAATCATGCAGCCTAAGTAGTTTGGTCAAAGAATACAACTTCAAAGTTAGCATCCATCCTGAACTTTGATGTGATATTATATAAAGTAAACATCTTATTGGTCTGAGGCCTCACGGCATAAATTGGGAGAATGTGCTCGTATCATAGCTTCCAACATGCTGAAAACCTTGCTCAGGTTCAAGCATAGCTAGCATTTTGTAACCCTGAAAGTCATACCTCGTTTTTAAATTTTTAGTACAATATTCACATCTTCTGTCTAGCAAAGAATGGTCAAGAAACGCTGTAACAACGAAATAAAACATGTCAAGGAAAATGGAACAAAATTTACGGACAAGACTAAGCAAATAACATACTTATATATTTTCACAATCTTCCATATTCCTGGAGCAAAGGAGAAAAGCATCAGCAAAATCTCCGAGCACCATATAACACATAAAGTTTCAGTTAAAATGGAAACAGGCATGGTCACACTTCAAGGCAGTCCTTAACCCCCTGCTCAAATTTATCAAGGGAAGATATGGTATCCATGAGTGCATCTGCAATCCTTTGTCTGCAGAAAAACGAAAATAGTTAAGTTAGTTGCCAATAAAAGCAACAAGCAACCATAATCTGGCAATGGTAGAAGGTGTGACAGAAAGGAGCAACAACATCGATTCACATAGAGAAAGGAATTCCATCTGCATTGTTTACTGTGGGTTTGAACAGCAAAACCATACCTACTGGAAGCAACTTGAATATCAGCTTCATTTGTCAAACTATTAAGTGAGGTAAAGGAGCTGCCAAGAAAGAAAATTAAAAATTTATGATAACAAAATACGCAGGCAAAAAAATTATCACACACTTCCCCAAGTCAACAATTTGACTGGGAAAACACAATTATGGATGGACAATTCTGAGACCAAGGAAAATGCCTTGTAATCTGTATGCTGATGTTTTCCCAATAAGAATTCAAGAGAAACACTCTTTCAAGAGAAAAAGAAAACGCTACAATGTATATGTAGAAATCAAGAAACATCATATACATTTCATTCTATACTAATATCAAAGTAACAGTCAGACTTCAAACTCAAAATCACATAAAGATGTTATCCTTATTCAGAGACTTCAAGCACCTAAGGTAAGTACAACAAATTTATGAAAAGGTTAATAGGAGAGGAAAGCTTTTCTGTTTACAAAAAGTGGATACCTTATAAGTTGATCCAGAATAGCTTCAGCTTCCAGCTTAACAGGATCCTTCTTTTCAAGCAATGAAGCTGCATTCTTCACAATCAACCGGAATGTGCATACCTGTGCAATGTAGAAATTAGGACTACTACACATCATAAAAATAAATTAGCTCAAATATTATGCATCCGCTTCTTCTTCTTCCATTTCATTATTTTTTTATTTTATATTTCTAGTGAACAAAATGATGACAATATCTATTAAACTGACGTATCCTTAAATCCTAAACAACTTTTAGTACTAATAAGGAAAAGAACAAACCTCTACTCCGGTATTGGCTTGAAATGCAACAAAGGAATTCCTCTCTTGTACAATGCAATCCCTAGCGGCAGATTTCAGGAGCTTTTGAACTTCCTCCAAATCCTTATTCGAATTATTCTCCTTATCCTCTATTCAAAAGTATCAAAACAACTAAAATTGTTAAAAGAAAATTTAAAAAAAAAAAAGATTCGCATAATTGCATAAGAGAATAGAATAGAATGTACGTACTGAGCAAAAGATAGGCAGAGCGAAGGCTTTCTCTGGAAGCATCGATCGGAGCCAAGAGAAATTTGGCGGACTTCCTTTTTTGCTCTTTAAGCCAGTCCTTTGGTCCAGCTGCGCATGGCAACAACTATCGCTTAATAAAAGAAAAAAAGCGATTAAAAAAGTATAAAAGAGAAAGAGAGAGTTGCGCACAAATTCCAATGGAGAAGGCCGCAGAAGCGTGAGGAGGGTGGAAGAGGGGAGGAAAGAGAGAGATTAGGGAGAGAAAAGCAGCGTCTCTGCGGGATATTTGGATTTGAATTCCAGAATGGCGATGCTCTTTCCGTTGAATCTCTTGATTGCATTTGACGGGGAAGTTCTGCTTTGAGAGGGGCAGTTTGGGAGGGATTACCGGGACACCCACGACGGTGGCGCTAGAGATAAGGCGGAGTGTAGCTGGCGGCATCGTTGCTGTAGCGGGCAGTAACAAACAACAACCAAGCTTCGGGTACGTAAACGACAATTTGAAACGGTTTTTAACGGTTAATTTAAGCAGACGTCCAAGGGTTATTTATTGGGCTATGGCCCACACTGCTTCCCCTTCCGATCTGTTTCTATATTCTTGGATCAAAACCGGGCCTTATAATTCAGTCAATATTGGTCCTGTAGTGGACCTCGCTCTCGTGAGGTTCTGTTATTTTATAAAGATTATTTTTTTTGAATAAATAAATATCATTATCTTTTATATAAAAATGGAAATTTTTACATTAAACATTACAATAAATATTTAATGTCTAATGGATAGATGTTTAATTCTTACGATTACCTTATTTCAAAAAAGAAAAAAATCTTAGGATTACCTGGCAGAATCATTTTAAAGAGTGCTTGTAGGATAGTTAATGGCAAAAACCATTGATAAAATCATAAAAGAGTTTTAATATTGTTGTGATTTTTTTTTTGGGAGTTTCTATAAATATTCTATACATCGATGAATCATCAAACAACCACTTTCACCATAAAAAAAGAGGGAATGATCTAACGATGGGAACCAAATTTTTGCAATAAGATTCCAAGTATGAGTCATAATTTCATTGGGAGTTTCTTAACACTTAAATGGAAAACTTTAACGTTTGCTCCATGTAACTTTTGCTTTGTCTTCTTCTTTAATTTGGCTCAACACTCTTGCTTATCAAGCTATAGAGTATAAAGTCTCATCAAAAGATTCCTAAATTAAAGTAGTGGTAGCAATTGTTTCTGTTCCACTTCCACCTCAACAAGAGTAAATATTCTAGAGAAAGAAAAATAAAAGTCCCGTCATTTTACCCAAAAAAGAACAAGATTTTATTATTAATTAATAATAATTAAGGTACAATTAATTAGGCAAAGCTTTGGTGTCCCTAATCTGTAGATTTCCTTCTCTGCACCTTTCACTAAAGACGCAGTTGCCCAATTGAAAGGATAATTATTTTTTAATAGAAGGGATTGATTCCAATTCTTTTATTTTATAAATGAATTGTTTGTTAAATCAATTTTGTAGCATATAATTGGGTAGTTTAATCCTATAAGTTCATTTTTAAAAAAAAAAAAAATCTCCTTATATTCGATAATCAATTAAGTCATTGTCATTTAATCTTTCTTGTAAGGTTATTTAGGTGACTAAGTTATATTCTATGAGTTTTGAATCTCGAAAGATCTTTTCTTCCTTCTAATCTTCAAGTGTTATTGTTAAAACCTTATACTACTATTTCTTATTAATCAAAGTTGTGAAGATAATTAATCATCTAATCCTAGTTTGATAATGTTAATCTTTATGACTTTATTATCACCCTGCCTGCCTGTATATACACTTTCTCACGTGAAGAAAAAAGGTTGGTATATCTCCTATTATCTAAAAATACTGGACAGGATTCGCTCGAAAAAGGTTGGAGGCCAACTGGGGAAGAAAATGACTTGTTTATGTTGATGGCAACAGCGTCAGCAAAAGCCAGGAAAAAGAAATATCCTCAATAAAATCCCACCTCTAATTTTTACCAAAAAAATATGGTAGTCTATAATTCACCACAAACCCAGTTTTCCCGTTCCGAGAAGACGACAAAAGAAATAAGGAACGCATTGCATAAAATCATGAAGTGATGATCCACTAAAGCAAGTAATGATGCCACGTGTCACTTCATCTTCATCCTTTGTTAATATTTTCGTCCAACGTTTCATTTCCCCCGGGTGATTGATCAGAAGAATTTAATTCCTTCCCGTTCCACTTCAACATGGAAAATCCAGTTCTGATTCCAATTCCTATTTCGGATGGGAATAATCTCCCTTTTCCTTTTCCCCGAACGAGCGAATTAGTTCAATTTTGTTGTTAGATGTCGCCTCCTCTCCTTCACCTTGTTGTTTCAGTTGCTGATTCATTGCCAAGTTGTAACCGCACATTTCCAAAATTTTCATCATCAGAATCAGATTCACTGCATTTTTTAACATATCCACTCAACTTCTTCTCTCTCTCCCCGAGATGCCTATTTAACTCCACCATGCGAATACCCAAGAAGCCCGTTGCCTTTTGCCTCTCCCTCTTCTCCCCGGACTTTCCCGCTCCTTTTTCCTCCCGGATTCTTAGTTTCTCCTCCGGATTTCCCGCCAAAATTAAACCCATCCGCGCTGCAGGTTACTTCCGAGTCCCTCCCTCTCTTTAATATTTGTTTATTTATTTATCATGCTTGTTGCACTTAACATCTGCAATCGGAGTTTAAAGTTTTTGGATGTTGTGGTTGAGGTTAGGGAAGCTGTTTGCATGGTGGGAATTTGGGGATTAGAGTGAAATTATATTAGTTGGAATTGGCTTAGTTTTGATTGAGAAATTGGATTTTTAGGTGTTACTTGGAGCATATGTTGGAAGATTCTTAGGCTCGGAACTTAACGTGGTGCCCTGTGTGATCTTTTGATTTGACACTTGAGGTAAGAAGTCAAGGTTTTTGTCTAATTGTCTCTAGGAAAGTCTTACTGTTTATTTTTGTTGATTGCTATATTATTTCATTAGAAGAAAAGGAGTAGAAGTTTGAAATTGTTATAGTAACTAAACTGTTTAAAGTGATCAGAAAGCAAAAGGTCAATTTGAAGATCTTCGGTTAGATAAGGCACTTGATTTCATACTGACTTGTAGGAAAAAGTTACTCCATATAAGTCATGCGGATGTTTTAATGTTCTAAGATTCCAATTCTAGCGTGAATCTGGCCAAACTTTTATACTGTTTTTCAAAGCTAATCATTTAAAGTGGTTATCATAAAAGGGAAAAACAGGGTTGTGCTCATTCTACTTGCCACTATTGTCACCACAGAAACATGTTAATGGATTAACGTTTAATACATTGGACTATTATATTACGATCAGTGCTAACCCTTTTCCTCCCTGCTAATCAATTCAGGGGCTAATCAGTCACACTCTCACTATCCAATGGACTATATTGCTGGGACCATGTTAGGTGACAAAGCCTCACAAACACATTTCATGGCCAACGGCAATGGAGCAGAGAAACCATCTGTGTGGTCAGCTCCTGATGGAGGATGTAAAATTGACATAAGAAAACAGATTTTCTGCAACAGATCATTGAATATGAGGAATATCGTTGCTGTTGGCTTTGATATGGATTATACCTTGGCACAATATAAACCTGAGACTTTTGAGTCCCTTGCTTATGAAGGCACAATCAGAAAATTGGTGTATGATTTGGGCTATCCTCAAGAGGTTTGTCAACTCTCTTCATTTTGCACATCATGTGAAGAAGAATGTTGCCAAAGTTGAGTGATATGGTAGTGGCATGCTGATAAGGGTGGATTTTAATGCAGTTACTAGAGTGGACATTTGACTGGAAGTACATGGTTAGAGGCCTGGTTCTAGACAAAAAGAGAGGCAACATCTTAAAGGTGGATGGAATTTGTAGCATATCTGCTGTTGTTTCTCCCTAGCCAACTTGAATTAACATTCCTCTCTACACTTTGCTTGAATCTTTTTTGTATTAATGGCTGTGTCTTTAACAGATGGATCGGCATAAGTATGTGAAAGTAGCATACCATGGGTTCAGAGAGTTGTCCAAGGAGGATAAAGTTGGCACGTATGGCAATACCCTAATACGAGATTCTTTTGATGAGCCAGATTATGCCCTTATTGATACACTCTTTTCCCTAGCTGAAGCGTACTTGTTTGCTCAACTTGTTGACTTTAGGGACAATAATCCTGGAAAAGTTCCAGAGGATGCTGAGTAAGAAATTTATTTGCTGCTTGCTTAAGTTTTTTTTTTTGGTTTAACCAAGGGTATCCCCAGGTCTTTGGCCCAAGACCAATCCCTTTTGAGCCAGGTTAGCCCACTATGGGGGTAAAGCTCTCCCAACAATGGTTTTCTTTATTTACAAGACTCGAACTCGAGACCTTGCTTAAGGGGAACAAGTGCCAAACCCCTTGAACCAACCAATTGTTGGTCTCGTTTAAGATTTTTTGTTTCTAACTCATTTAGTCTCTGTATTACTTTGTTATTTCCACTCCTTTTTGGGACAAACATGCTAGTAAGTAGTCATGTTTGGAAAGTTGCAACAAATTAGATTGCTCTATGTACCTCATTAGTGCAATTGGAAGTCACTGCATGCTAGTAGAACCATCTAAAAAAGTCACGTTAAGTTTGAAAGTGGCGCACTGCACCATATTGACTGGAATTTTGATGTAATCTAGCTAAAAGCTATTGAGCATTAATGAAATAAACAAGATCCATAGCTTGATGAAAATTAAGATATGGAGGTTATAATTAGGCATTAAAACTCCTACTTCCTTTTATCAGGTTTGTATATTAAGCAATGTCTACTGTAAATGTTTGCATCAGTTATGCTCGCATGTACAAAGACGTTCGGGCTGCTGTTGATTTGTGCCATCGGGATGGAACCTTGAAGCAAATGGTTGCAAAGGATCCTAGAAGGTAACTTGAAAACATATGGCATTAATTTTTATAATTTCAGATTGTAGCTAAGTTTAGAATGGTGTGAATCTCTATTTAAATTCACAGGTAGCTCTCCCAGTGGGGCAGATTAGTCTTTCTTTCTAATCAGGTATTTTGGACCATTTCAAACTAGTTGTTTTCCATTCCGTTGTCAGGTATATCACTGAGGACACCTCAATAGTACCTATGCTCAAAATGCTTAGAGATTCTGGCCGTTCAACATTCTTGGTGACAAATAGGTATATATCCTTAAGAAACTGTTCTAAATCTGATGCATGTTTATGTTTCCATATGTGACTTTAATTTCCGAAAGGCGGTCTGAATTCTGAAACAATCATTTAATAGTTGATTGCATCTCTTGCAGTTTATGGGACTACACAAATATTGTAATGAATTTTCTCTGTGCAACCCGTACATTGGATGGCGGTAACACTTGCAGTTTTGATTGGCTGCAATATTTTGATGTTGTCATCACTGGCAGGTCTAGTTCTATTATTTCATATTATAGATTCTAAATGTTGGTGCTTTTTTACTCTTCATTGTTTGAACCTGTGGATTACTTTTACTTATGTTCAAGATGACCCATATTAACTCTTAAATTTTCTTAATATCTAGATGTGCTATATCCTTTGATTTCTGACCTTGAAGATGAAAATGTCTTTGCAGTGCAAAACCTGGCTTCTTCCATGAAGACAACCGTGCCAATATTTTTGAGGTTGAACCTGAGTCCGGAATGCTCCTCAATACTGACAATGGCACTCCTATGCCTCAGGTTGGGCAAACTATGCTGTATTTATTATGTATTCGTTCTGTAGTATTATTTTGTTAACGTTCATTTGGTGGTTGAAACTTATCTTTGGAATAAAGGTGGGAAATACTTCACCAAAAGTGCTACTCAAGGGATTAAGCAAAAGATGTCGAGTCTTCCAGGTATTTTTGTGCAATGAATTACTGCTTTTACTGCCAGATTTATATTGAACTATTTTAAGGACAGGACTAAATTATTATTAGACAACAACTAACAATTATTTTGAACTTGTACCCTAGGGAGGCAGTGTTGGTCATCTGCATAAGTTGCTTTCCATAGAGTCAAGTTCACAGGTAATTCTTTGATATGGTGAACCATCAATGGGGTTTTATGATTTTATAAGCTGTTTAATTTAGATCATTGTAATCTTTGGCTTGTTGAATTCCATAGTAAATACAAATTTTGACCCTGTGTTAATAGGTAGCTTTTGTTTGAATGGCTGTCTTTCATAATCTAATAAAGTTTCACGCTTCTATTAGGTTCTCTATGTTGGGGATCATATTTATGGAGATATTTTGCGCAGCAAGAAGGTTCTTGGTACAAATTTCTATCTTTGTTCCCTTATTTCTATCTGTTGACTGTAGTGTTTAAAGTGGTCATTATTGATAATATTATTCCTTTTGGTTTTGGTTCTGTTCTTTATCTATTACTAGGATGGAGAACAATGCTTGTTGTCCCAGAGCTCGAAAGGGAGGTTGAATTGCTTTGGGAATTAAGAGATATGCGTAAGGTGAGCTTCACAAGTTGGAATGCTACTCTGACATAGTGATCATGGTATTTTAGTTTGACATCATATTATTTTGATAATAGATTGCAAATTTCTAATTCATTAGTAAGAGTGTGTTATACTAATATTTGATGCCATAAATGGGATAATATACAGAGCAGTTTGCATGCTGTTTTTTAGTTGTTGAGTTTGTTTTCTTTATTCACATGTCTGTTACTATCTATGGTACTTGTTATTGTCAAATTGGTTTGAGGGAATTGTGCACCGCAAACATACCATAGTGTTGAAAATACTTGTTATTCTCGAGTCTATGAGAGCTCTAACTACCTATCCAAATTGATCACTAGTAGTTATTTTCTTACAACTCACATGAGTTCTTTCATGCAGCAACTAAGGTTGTTGAGAAATGAGCGTGATCTCATTGAAGACCGAATTCATCATTTGAAGTGGTCTCTCAAGTAAGTACATATTCTATCATTTAAAAATATGCTATCACTAACCTCTTCTGTGTTTCGGACACGGTCGATATATGAAAATTAGATATTAAGTCCAGGATTTGATTTCTTTGGATAGCATGTGTTGACCTTCTGTGTTTTTCTTAGTATTTTATACTTGATCACATCGAATTATTACTAATCCATTGCCTTCACTTCATGTATGAAGAGATCAAGGAAGAATTTCCAGCTTTTTGAATTCTTGGCCATTGTTATTATTATTATTTTTTTTTGGGCTTTGGTTCCTTCTGTTCCTTTTTAACAAAGAGTTGCATTCCTGTTTTGCAGGTTTGAAAGTCTTCATGATGATCAAAAGCAGAAAATGACTTCTATTCTGCATGAACTGGAGGTTAGGCCACTATACCTTAAATGTGTTCAATGTAATGTTGAATGATTTGAAGCGTCCTCATGGTTACAATTTCAATGGATTTTCCTTAATAGTCTCAAAGGAATCAAGTGCGACTTGCTCATCAACAGGCTCAAAGGGAGTGTCACCAAAAGGTAGGGAACTCTTTTACATATTGGGAATCTTTTCAGTTGCTGAGGGGCCTTTCGAGTTTGAACGACTGTTGGAAAAATGATGCTAACAAAGACTATTGTTGTTTACAAAACAGTTCCATAAGATCTGGGGACAACTCATGAAGACTGGCTATCAGAACTCCCGCTTTGCTCATCAAGTAAGTCACACAGTCACCAGTATGATATACTTTTCGAAGGATTCGACAAAAACTATCTATTGGGTTATTTAAATTATAGGTGAAAGCTGTGTGTTAGTAACATGAAATATCACTTGTAATATACTTTATAATCCGCATGATGCAGGTTGAGAGATTTGCCTGCCTTTACACTAGCCAAGTATCCAACCTAAGCTTGTATTCCCCAGACAAATACTACAGACCAAGTGAAGATTTCATGCCTCATGAATTTCATATTCTTCCCCTGTGAAATCTGTTCCCAGCGGAGTTGTTGCATTTGCGTTTCAAGGAAGCATAATAATTTTTCTTGCCGGCATTGAAGGCATAATTTACAGGCTCAACTCAATCCTCTTCGGTTTCTTCTTGTCCTTTCTCCAAGGATTGGCGTCATTGTAATTAGACATTGTTCTTTGTTTATTCTCATTCTCAGAAAGATAGAATTGATGCTCATAGCCATCGATCCTTGATAGTATATGATATTCCTTTGGTTTTGTATACAAGACCTCAGTTTATTTATGAAGCTGGAAAATGGTTGCTTCTTGCTTCCTGATTATGTGATGGAAGTGATTAATCTATATATCTCTAGTTTGGAAAATTGTACATTCACTTTCACTGTCATGTTATGCTCTTCTAATGGATTGTTGTCTTCTGTCATTTGCGCATGGAGTAATTAAGAATGATGGGCTTAAACTAATCCAACGGTCCAAAACTATCTATAAACTATTATTGAAAGGTCTTACCTAAGATGGGGGCCATGTCACCCCCTCCCCCTTTTCCTTTTTTTTTTTTTTTCATTTTTAATTTTTAATTTATTATTATTTTTCTTTTGTTTCTTTTTTAATTTTTAAATTTTTACCTTAATGATGAGTCTTGTTGGCAAAATATAAAAAATAAAAATAAAAACTTAAAAAGCCTTTATTTGTAAAATTGTTAGAAAAATAATTATATTGTAGATGATATTTACCCTATTATTATATACAAATTATTACTTTTATTTTTAGTTATATTATTTATATACCGGTTTTGATTTATTATATTTTTTTACTTTAAACTTTAACCTTTTTTATTTGATTAATTTTCTACATTTAATTTTTTTAAGATAAGAATTTAATTTTTAATTTTTTATTTATTATAATTTGTAAGTATTAATTCTTAGATAAAACTGAATTAACGCAAAGGCAATATAAATGAAAAGATTCCTACAATTAATCTTTTTTTATTGATATATATAAATAGAATGTGAAATTGAATTGTCAAAATATTAAAAGTATATATCAAGTATGAGTTGATCATTCTTTCTAAATATATCATATTTACTTGTTTTATGTATATCAAAATTAGATTTTGTATATTTTGTTTACCAATTTTTGTCTTTATATTAAGATTAATATATTATTTATTTCGTTTTTCAGGTTCTATTTACCCCTATTGCTTTTGCCTTTTTTTTAAATATTATTTGAATATTTAAAATTAAAAAATATTTTATGGGGGCCAAACCCCGTATGAAATTCATGAAAATTCATAATAAAAACCTAAAAGAGAGGACATCCACAATGGCCTCTCCTTTTCTTTTCTTTTCTTTTTTACAATTTTTTTATTCTTTCTTTTTTTTCTTTTCCTTTTCCTTTAAACATTCTGTTTAAAATATTTTTTTATTACCCATCAATCAATCATATGTGTGTGTATGTACATATATATAATATTATTTAATATTACTATATTTATCATTTACTAATATTTAAAAATATATAATATGATTTATTATTTATTATTTAACATTATTTTAATTAATGTTATTCTATATTTTACTTATTTTATAAAAGGAGACAATTGTCATCTAACAATTTACTCTCATTTTCTAATTTTTTTTAACAAAATTTTAAACATGGATTTTACCAATTTCCTTGGAAGTTTTAGGGTGAGTGATGAATAGAGTAAAACATAGGTTTATCATACCATTTGACGATATTTAACACATCGTATTACACAATTTGGTCATATTTAACACATCATCACACTCTAAGATAATTCCACTACCTTTTTTCCCCAAAAAAATCCCTCCAGCCCTTTTTATGATTGCAAAATTTAGGTCATGTATCATAAAATTTAATTTATCTTGATTTATTTTAACTTTTTAAATATTATTTGTAATTTTATCAATTAATATGGATCTCACTAATTTTTTATTAGATTTTCTATGCTTCTATAGAGGAGAATTTAATTTATATAAATGGTAAAATTTGAGTCATATTAGTTAGAATTGGTGTTACCTTGATTTGATATATTTTTATCATCTTGAGCATATTTTTTAATTTTTATTTCATTTTTTATATTAATTATTTTAAATTAAATCTTTAATCTTAAAGTGTTATTCATCCATATTGATCTTCTATTTTTATTGAAAAATATAATTTAAATTAGAAGATCATATTAACAAGTAACAGGAAACGTAAATAAGATAACATTGAACGTATAAGAGGTAGCAAGATACGTAAAACATAAAAGCATGTAAGCTTGTTTATGTTCTGTTAAACCAAGTAACACTAATTGTAACCAAAAATAAAAAATCAAGTAACACTAGATGGAAATCACTTGCCTCATTTCGGTGTTCCACTTTGTACCTCATACATCAGAACATGCCATATGTCCCATTCATTTAACTATATTTATTCCTTATTTGATTTTGGAGTTTTTTTAAACAAAAAATATTAAAATTATTTTAGGGAGAAAAAAAAATCTCTATAACAAAAGTTTAGCCCCAAATTAAAATTTTTCAATTTTAAGAGTAAGTTTTTACGTTTATGATATTATTGGGGTAGGGTTTTAGTTTAAATCAAGAAAAAAAATAATGAATTTTTCTTTGTTTTTTTTTGTTAAAACCAAACAAAGAATAAAAGAAGTTAATAGAATAAAATACATGACAGACTGTGATAATTGAGACACAAAGTGAGACACCAAATGGACAGATATTTTTATCCATAACACTAAACGTAAATCAAGTAACAATAGACGTAAATAAAGTGGCAAGAATCGTAAGACACGTGAAACATTTCACCAAAAAGAAAAAATACATGTAACATTAAAACACGTCAGGCAGATGAAACGGTGCGTAGCTTATTTCGGGTACCTCTCTCCGAATCCAATACCCTCAGAGCTCAGAATCGCTGGGCTCGGGGAGTAAAACCCTAGAAAAGTATCAAGGGATCCCCTAAGCGCTCGATTTTTCAATCGAACGATCCAATTGTTCCACACTTCAATACAGGTATAACCATTTCTATCTATTGTTGGATGCAAAAGTCCTCAATTTCTCCCCAATGATGATTCGTGTTTTGGGAATTTGTTTTTCTTCTGATTCTTAATATTTGGTGAAGTAATCTTGTTGATTTTTTTTTCAGCTGTTTATTTCTACGAATATGTTTAACATTGCAACAACATTTTGCAAAAGAGTAAGCGTGAAGGAGCTAGTTACCAGTGCTCCTGTGTACGGCAGCATCACCGGTAACTTGTCTTCGTTTATCTTGTTTATTGAAATTCTGATGAGCTAATTGAGTTCATGGCGGTATCTTTTTTTTTTTTGTTTTCCTTTGTCTGTGGCTTAGATGGGTCTTCTTCTGGCTTGAGCTTGATGTTTAAGCGGTGGGCTACTAAGAAAACTGCTGGATCAACAAAGAATGGGAGAGACTCAAAACCCAAGAATCTTGGAGTGAAGAAATTTGGTGGCGAGGTCAGTGGATGACCCAGATTCTACTTCAATTTTTGGTAAATACTTGGTATACTTGATTTGATTTGGTTTGATTTAAAATTATTTGTGCAGAGGGTGATTCCTGGAAACATTATAGTTCGTCAGCGAGGAACACGGTTCCATCCTGGAAACTATGTTGGAGTTGGGAAAGATCATACTCTCTATGCCCTCAAGGAAGGTTGTGTGAAATTCGAGACGAATAAGATTACCGGACGCAAATGGGTACATGTTGAACCTAAGGACGGACATGTCCTCCATCCTGTTTATGCAACTATTGGTACTTCAGAAGAGCTGAAGACAGCCGCCACATAAACTTGCAGGATCTTCGTTTGTTAAGGAAATCAAGTTGCATTTCATAGCTTGTTTTCCGATGATATTTCTTGGATTTTGAAGTATAATTGTAGTATCAAACTGCAGGGAATTTGGGAGATAGAAATGAAAAGAACCCTTGCTTCTCCCCCTTTTTGGTTATTGGTTCAGTTTCCTTTTGGTTATTGATCTCCTTCTGTTTTCATTTCACTGCACAGCAAGGTTTGGATTCTAGTTAGCTACGGTCATGAACAAGATAATGTGTGAAACTGGTAAAAGCTTGATGACAAAAGAAAGTTTTAAAAGGAAAATGGTTGAATCTCCCCGGAAAACTATAGGTGGCTTAATGCATGATCTGGGCATTGAGATTTGCGATTTGAAGAAAAGCCACGGGATTAAGTTGAGTTTCTGGGATGCCAAGTTATTGTCAGTAGATTTGAATTCTCAATCGTTCAAAATGTCTTGGTCGGGTTAATGTGTCTTTGGACTTCCTTCTACAAAATTGATGCTGAATAATGCTGCAAGGAGTCCTATCTTTTAAGTACAATTATACATTCTACATGTTGAGTGTTGAGATATGTAAGAGTGCCGATTACAATGAAAAACTTTTGCTTGTTAGGACAATCACACCGCAAACAAGCTTTGAAATATGAAAGAATCTCGCCGGATACGGTTGGTCTTCCGTCTCTTCGCGGCTGACTTCGGCCATTCTCCTTAGGCTGAGTGATGCATCAGCCCAACCAATTTCTCTTCCATCAAGTAGGTTCACCATCACCAATTAGATTTCCTTACAAAACTGCTTTAAAACCCAATAGGTGCAACAACTAAAAACAGTTGGGATTCGAAGGTTGAACAGGCATTGAAAGATAAGCCCCCTAAAAAGCATTAATGGAGAACCCATTTTCAGCTAACTCTCGTCTAATCTCTCAATGTCTTGTATTTCCACTGGTTCAGGAAAGATTTCATTTGACAACCTTTTATTCGAAGATGAATGTTCAATGCCCCCACTGCCATGAGAACCTACTCTACCTGATTGCCTAAAACCACTAAAACCCTCTCTGTTTGGGTGACCTGGAACGTTGGCACTCTCGGATGAGCTCTGTCGCCAACTACCAAAGAAGGCAGCACTCCAAGATCTCCGAGATGAAGTTGTTCTTAGCCTTGCAGAGCTGAAACTCTCCTCCCTTACCACTTTCAAAGGGTTTTCCAATGCTTTAAGAATGTGTTTCATTGAGGGTCGTTTTGAAGGCTTTGGATTAAGGCATGACCTAGCTACAATTGCCATGGCCCACACCTCTTCCAATAGATCCTCATCTACAATCAAGGACGGGTCCATGATCTTAGTCACCAATTCCTTTTCATATATACTGATGCAAGGCAAGATTTGCTCAAGCCACTCCTTGGTAGATGCATCTTCTGCTTTACCAATGCCAATCTTACCAGTTATAAGCTCAAGTAACACCTTCCCAAAACAGTACACGTCATAAGTGGTACTAGTCGAAGAAGAGCCTGTACATTTCCAAAGAAATATATAGAGTTAATATGATTTTCTTTTTAACATGTAACTTATGCAGAAACAAGCTTATAAATTGTTGTTTGCTTCATATTTCAGTCTGCCCTCCCCAGCTATAGTTGTTAGAGACAGAGAAAGTGATTCACAGTTACATGGGCAAATTAGCTTGGTTTCGACATAGGATATATTGGTCCGAAGAAACCTATGGTGATGGAAACTACTAATTGACATCATCTTCTAGCATACAGACAGAAGGATGTAGATCTGAATGATAACTGCTTAACATGCCAAACCAGTGAACCATTTCAGCCAAGGCTGTCAACTCCAGCGCTTCTAGGATGAGTATGACAAATCAAAGTGAATCCCAACAGACCAGTGAATTATTATTAAATTTATTTCAGACTGCGATAAAGGTAATAGAAAGAATTAAGAATATCAACAACCATATTAAGTTTTATGTACCTGAACCTGAAGGGCCTGGCTCAGAGGTCCTGCACATCACCAGGAGAAGATATATTATAGCTTTGAACAAATATACAATAACAGAAAAAGAACTCGTTTCTTTGCTCAAACATAAATTAATTTAGATTTCGTGGGGCCTTATCAAAGTTCAAATATCAATGATTAATACAAATGATCTACAAATGCAACTTGTGCTTCAAAGGAAACTGTGGGAAAGTAGTATCACCTGGACTAAGCTATTTCATCCATTAACCTATTTCATCACTATGAGGCCCTTGAAATTTTTGTTTAATAATATAGTTTAATTCTCATGCATTACTCCACTGACATGTGCATAATCTATGCTGATTGGGTGTGTGCGCATGTGTGTTAGAGTTGCACAAACAGTTGAAAGCAACAGAGCTGTCAAGGGCCAGGCAACTCACATAGGCCTGCTAGCCAATTAGTATATTATTATATTACTAATAATAATAAAAGATAAATATATCAACATTATGTATAATTTTTAGCCAATTGCTTTGCCTCCAACATATTAGCCTGAATTAGGCCCAGCCTGAGCCAATAAGCAGGTGGTCTGACAAGAAAATTCCTCTTTAGCATCAAAGCCGTGTATTTTACATCTCAGAAGATCAGCATATAGGTACATCCAATTCTAGTTGATTTAATTTACTAGGCCATAGTCTTTTGAACTCAATATGTCAAAAGTAGCATGCATTGCGTTATACCACTACATCCTCTCATCAAGACAAAAGGCCATAAGGCAAACAGGTGGCAGGACTGCATACTAAGAGATACAAAACCAGATATATTCTGGTCAAAACTAAATGACAATCTATAATAGGAGGTTGGAAGTCAATTAATTTAAGCCATTGCACCACAGAGGGCTGAAAAGAAAAGCCAAAGAACAGACCGAAAACAAATACTGAATCAAGATAGTTTTCAAAATTTGAAGTAAATCTATTAAGTTATACCCATATTAAATAAAAAAACTAAAAAGAAAAGACGTAAACAAACTAATCTGCTTCCTGGCAAATAGACAGCTTGAAAATGGTAAAATAGAGTACTTTTATATTGATACTTACTGCGGCTTCCACAGCAACCTTGTGAGCACATTTTGGTGTGTATCCCCTTCCTGGCTACGAACTTCGCTCAAGCTTCCAAGTCTCACTTCAAATTTATCATCAAGAAGGATACTGCTTGCTTGAATATCCCTACAACCACCAAAATGTATTATTGCATTTAAGATTGATGCTACTGAAAAGGAAAACATAAAGCTAGTGAAAAGTTAGAGAAAACTAGATGAACAAGAACACATAAAGGGACAGCAATGCGTAGCCACTGGCATGGAGATTCATAGTTTACTACCACACATAGACATTTGTGGTTACAGGCATCCATTACTGAGTATCATTATGCCAAAAAGGAAGGGAAAAAAAAGGCCAAAATGTCGAGAAATACCTGTGAACAAGGGGAGGGTTACACTCATGGTGCAAGTAATATAGGCCTTCAGCAGCTCCCGTAGCAACTTTCAACCTTGTAATCCAATCCAGGGACTGTAAACTATCATCCTCTGAGTTGGAAGCCCTGTAAAAGGAACTGGCCAAATCTCCATTTGGCATATATTTGTAGACCAAAAGCTTGCCAATTTCATCCTCCAAGCAGTGCCCCAAGAGTGGAACAAATCTCACGTGAGAAAGCTTTCTGAATAAATCCAACTCCATCATGTATGATTCTTTCTTGAAAGAACTCAAATTGACCTTTTTGATAACCACAGGGATCCCACCTTCCAAGATGCCACGGAACAGGTCTCCTGAGTGACCGTGTTTAATAAGGTTTGTTTCACTAAAATTATCAGTTGCTCGCAGTAACTGCTCAAATGTAAATGGATCTCCAGAACCAGCAATGTTGGTATGATCTTTTGGAAGTTGAGGACTATGTCCTTCAGGAACAGGCCCTACATCTGCACTCCCTCTCTGATTGGTAATGCCCTTATCACACCGTCTAAAGAGCAGCACTAGCACCAGTACCAAAATCGCAATGAAGCCAAGTCCACCCAATACCCCTGCCAATATAAATATCCATCTTTTCCTGCTCTCTGAACCAGATTCTGCAGCAGGTGGCTGTATTGTCTCTGGCTCTCCAAAATTATCAAAACTTAGCCCTCTTCCTGTATAAAACAGTCTACAATCCTCCAAACTCCTCTGATTTGGAACAGCCTGAAGGCAATTCTTGTCAATAGTAGCATTTCTTTCACTGTCATTAACTATCTTGCCTTGAAAATAGTTATTGGATAGATCAATGAATTTGAAGATCCCAAGTGAAAATTTCAAAGTTCCATATAGAAAATTGTTTGACAGGTTGAACACGGCAGCTGTAGCAGCACTACTATTAAAACTAGGAACTGGTAAAGGACCCGTAAAGTTATTGCTAGATACATCAAGGAAGCGCAAATTAGGCATTGACCGAAATATAGAATTAAGAGCACCATCAAGTTTGTTCCCACTCAAATCCGCAACCTGCAACTCAACAAGACTCGAAAAGAAATCAACGGGCAAACGCCCTTCTAGCTCATTGTCCCCAATCACCATCTTTCGTAAACTTTTCAAAGTCTTAAATTCCTCAGGCAACGAGCCATACAAAGAATTCTTACTAAGATCAAGCTCAACCAATCTGGAAAGATTGCCAAACTGAACAGGAATTGAACCAGAAAGATTATTATCCGACACATTAAAGAATTGAAGACCTTGTAAAGAACTGAAACCAGGTGGAATTGACCCAGAAAAGTAATTTGAACCAAGTTCAAGCCTTTCAATGTTTCCAAGAGAGCCAAAACTCAGAGGTATTGAGCCAGTAAGCGAATTATTGGAAAGGTCAAGAACTTGTAAATTTCCCAACTGTCCCAATGCAGCAGGAATTGAACCAGCAAGATTATTATTACTAAGATACAAAGAAGTGAGTAGACTCAAGTTACCGAGTGAACCAGGGATTGAACCAGAGACATTGCAAGACCGGAGATCAAGAAGCAGAAGATTAGCCAGCCGGCTTCCGAACAAATCCGGAATTGAGCCGGGAAGCGGGAACCCGGAAGCATTGAAGGAAACTAACCGGCTCAAATTAACCAAAGAATCAACATTGAACCGGGGATTGAGCCGACCAAGTCTGGTTCTTCTTAAACCAGAAACAGTGATGTTAACGACTGCGCCGTTTTGGCATTCGACGCCGCGCCAAGATGTGCAAGGGTCGGCCTTGATGGGCCATTCTTTGCCTCGGAGACCTAATGATGAACGGAGATCGAGCAATGCCCGCCGTTCGATGGGAGAAGTTATCGGAACTATCTGAGCTAGCCCACACTGGATCAAGAACAAGATTACAGCTAACAAGAAGATTGGTAGCACACTTCTTTGAGCTCCCATTGGTAATGCGAAGCTAATGTTCATCAAACTCTTTGAAGGCTCGGTCTCTGACTCATCCTCTTCTTTTTCTTCTTCTTCTTCTTCTTTCAAATCAAAACAAAAATCTTTACCCAAAAAACGAAAAAGAAACTGTTAGTTCTGGATGTTGACCATTACCATTACTATAAAAAAACTATCTCTCTCTCTCTCTCTCTCTTTCTAGTCTGTACATTTTGTGTACTACTGCTTGATTTATGGAAAATAAAATATAAATGAGAAATGGGAAACATGAAATAGAATGAAAAATCTGTGTTTTTTTTTTAAAGAAAAAAAAACTTGTTTTGTTTCCTTATTAATTTAATAAAGTTTGAATTTTCTTGTTCTTCGTAAATTCTTACCTCCAATCACGAGCTTCGATACTGCATTCGATGTTGTTCCTTTGCTACCGCCGACCCCAAATTAATTGTTTAACCAATAAAAAACAAATAAAACCGAACTGCATGTGTCTTATAACTTTTAAGTCCAAAACACCCAAACAAACACAAACGTAAGATTTACAACGTTAATCTTCGAGTTTAAGCTACTCCATAAGCTAAAAAGGGGGTTGTTGTTGTTGTTATTGTTTCCAGAGAGAAAAGAATGAATGATGGCACGGGCTTTTAAGCGAGGGGGTCTCTCAACTCTCAACTCTCAACCCACATTTAATGAAGGAAAAAAAAAAGAAAGGAGGGAGTTTTTTTCGCCCAACCGCCGGGCCTTCTGCCAATACTGCGTCGCTTTCACTATCCCACCGGAGCTATTTAATGAACCTGCACTTTCAACAAACTCAAAGATTCTAACGCCTCAACTTTATTACTACTACTATTACAGTCTCGGACCAGAGTCCAGACGAGCCATCCAGCCATGGGTTCAAGTTCGAGTAGGGGGAGAGCTTCGGGCGTGGTGGACTTGTATGCCCTGGTTCATTGACTTGGGCAGAAAACCAAAAAAAGGCCGTGTCTTGGTCGTGAAAGCCCGCTCAATAAAACAACCAAATTGCAAATTGGTGAAAAAGAAACCAAAATATGCTTTCTTTTCATGTCGTGGATATTTTCATAACATCATCAATCAATTGTAGACTTGTAGTAGTGATGACGAGGATAAAAAAAAAGGACATGTTGAAAGCTTTTCTTTTCCAAAAGGATTTGAATTTTCTTTTTCTTTGAATTATTATTACTATCATATAGAGATGAGTGAAATACCCCTACATATACATTTCTTTGCTTCCTTTGGCCCACCTTCTCCTTTCCCAAGTTGTCCTTTTTCGATAAAGTTTGTTACTTTCGGACAACTTAGCAACCTTTCCTTCATTTCCATTTTGTAGGTTTTTGTTGATATTGCATTTGGAAGGAAAATTTTCCATCAAACCATCGGTGTTAATCCATCCGCGTGTAAAGATTATTTGGTTAATTTAATCGTCTCGGTTCTTCCTGGAGTTGTCTATTTTTCTTTTCTTACTTGTTTTATGTCCATAATCATTGAATTTTGCATGTATAACTATAGATATTTGAAATGGGATGTGGTTGGACTTTTCCACAAGATAAGAAGAACCCAAAAATTGAAGGCAAAAATTATAATCTTATGCATGGGAAAGAAGAAAAAAAAACTAGTATGAGTAGCACGGAAAGGGAACTATTGGAGTCAACAATAAGTTTTAATTCGGCCAAACGTCTAATCCGATGGCCCTTTCATCCAACACCAACAATAAGGAGACGAAAGTGGTGGCTTGGCCTACAGACTACAGTGACTGAAATTCAAAACGAAAATTAAACAGAAGAAATGGAGAGTGACCTACGTGGCAAATTCCAACGCGGATTCCCACCTGGAGCCCGACGGCCGACGCGTTTATATCATTTTCTGGCCACCACTTGAAAAATCCTTTTTTTACCGGCATAATTAATTACATTATCAGTACCAATTATTCCTAACTTTATGTAGTATTTGAAGAAGACAACTTATCAGCTCACGTGTAACATCAGTTTTAACAGTCCAAGAATTTTGTAGTGCTTCGTTTTGATGAAATTTAACAAATAATTTCTTGCGAATGATTTCACTTTGGATTCTTAGAGGTGACATGACATGATCTGATTTCAACAATAAAATTTTATTTATTACTATAAAAAAATGAAGAAAGTGGGAACAATGAAAATTACGTGTCTGATAAAATCCCCGTATGCCACCAAAAATAGAATTGGAAAAAGAATACATAAAAGCTACGTGTCGTGTCCAATTTGGCTAAGGAACAAGTTGGCCGGGGCCTATGACCACTTGGTTACTAACGACTTACCAACGACCACCTTTGCCGGTAGTTCGACGTGGCACTATCTGAGTAGCTGAAAAGTTCACCGTAGCAGCCACGAAGCTGAGCTGAGAGAGAGAGCATATTGACTTGGTCTTTACCAAGTTTCTAAATGATTTCGTAAGTTTATTAAACTGTTTTAGAGAGCAGTCAATCAGATAATATAATTTAATTAATTGATCAACACTTAAAAAGGCTAAAGCAACACTTTAATCTTATCTTTATTATACAATTATTATTATTATATATTATAAAATAAAACTTGATTGACTTTAATAGAAAGTTAAAGTATATTTAACTTTAATATAGGCTTTTGTAGATTCTCAACCTCCTTCCCAAACCCTACAAAAGATATTTATATATGTTTCTCGTAATGACATATTAAAAAATTAATGGTTTTGTTAACGGGATATTCATACATCATTTAAGGTTAGTTGATTTTTTATTTAAGAAAAATACTTTTTATTTAATATATAATTTTTTGTGAATTAAAGAAAAAGTGAAGTATTAATGATATAAAACTTTCAATATTTAATATCTTAAATAGTGTATGGTTGCCGGTGAATAAAAAACTGGACCGGACAGGTCGGTTGAATCTGAAACCAACCATAAGTCCGGTACGATAAGGGTTGTTAAATCGGTTTTTCATGAACCGTCGAACCTGTTGAACAGGTTGGACCGATTGAGCCGAAAATTTAATATTTTTTAATTTTTTAAGCTATTTTTAATTGACTAATCCAAGTTCAAAAGAAGTCCAAGTTAATAAAAGCCCAAATTTTAATTTTTTTATTATGTTTAGATTTTTTATTTTGAATTTTTGAGTTTAAATTTTTGAGTTTATTTATTCTAATGTATTCTCATAATAAAAATTCGACTTATGATGTAAAATAATTTGTAATATTTATTTACATTATGCAATGTATTAATATTTTATACTTGTTCTTATTTTTTAGGAATTTTAAAAAAATTTTGAATTGAAAATTGAAGGTTTGAATATTTTAAGATATTAATAAAATTAAAATATTCATTATACCGGTCCAAACGATTCAACCGATTGAACCGATGAACCATTAAACCCGTAGCCTCGTAGGTTCACTAACCGGTCAGATTTTTTATTCATTGATAGTTGCACTATTTAACATTTCCAAAAAACTAATCAACAAACCTGTACATAATTAACTCGATGATCCAAGTCTAGAAGACAATTAATTTCACTTAAATACATCTAATCTTAGACTGATTGAATAAAAAAGTTGTCAAATCCAATGTGATTCACAATTTTTTTCAAATAAATAAATATATGTAAACAAAAGGAAAAAGTTAAACAGGTTATGATATATAGTTAGTATCAGAGGTTCTTAGTGTTTGAAGGACAAATTGCAATCATCCAAATACAAGTCCATGGTTAAAGATTAAACATAAGGTTTATGAGTTTGGCGAGCAATTGCAATTTTTTCAATGATTGAGCACCCTCGTTTTTACTTCGTCGTTCATGTCTTCCAGGTTTCCATAGAGATAAATGATTGAAACAAAAGTTTAAAACGATAACTAATTAATTTAGAGTTCGGACCAATTACATAAATCAATCAATTGATTTGACAACAAGATAATCTCGTTCCCTTGCAAAGTTTGGGAAGAACTTTTTTCATTATTTTGTACCGAACCAGGATTTAGTTTAGTTTCTGTCATAGTAACCCAGATAAGTTCTAATTTCTAGAGCAATATTCACTTGTAAGTTCTAAAAAGGTAAAAAGATTATTACCAACGATTAATTAATTCAAGTGGTTTAGTATTTGTTATTTTTTTTTTATACAAGGGGCGAGGGGGGTGCCCCCCTGACGGGTGACTTCCCTCAGCCTCTTTTGGCCATTAGGCCAAGAGGTGGAAGTCTAGTATTTGTTATTATTAAGAATGTTTCGAATTTGAATTTCCTGAATGAAAAAATTTATTATTGGAAGAGTTTACCTCATAATGAATCGATCCACTAAAAAGGAATTAATTTTAAACTAAAGGTATGACTTATGAGGATACTGTTAATTACATAAAAAAAAAAAACACGAAGAAAAACTCATTGAGGTACTGCTGAAAAACAAAGCAGATGGGTTGGGCTTTCTTAAGGCTGTTTGGGAGATCGTTGAATTTGGGATCCAAGGGAGAATCCTTAATAGCCCAAGATATGAAATTCTACTCCTCATAAAGCCCAAGATTCAGATTTTCAAGATATGTGTAATTTGGGTTGGAGTTGCACCGAAGTTACTTAACTTCACTTGCATTTGGGCTTGGATAAACTAAAGGAAATATTGGGCCTTGTCTAAGGCTGTTGATTTCAATTTTCACAGGTGAGACAGAGCCGTAGTACACTGGTACCGTACCAAATACACCAACAAAAAGAAAAGGGCAGTTTTCTTAATTCTTACAAGATTAAATTAAACACAAGAAATGAGGTGTGTTTTGAAATGAATATACAGTCCCATGTGCCGTGGCATACGAAGGGGAGACCACATTTTTTTGTTTTCGGTGTTCTAAATTTGATTGAAAATTGACCAAAACAGCATAAAGGGTGCGAGAATCTTTCATCTCACCATATCGCATACAAGGTCCAATTGCAGTATTTCAGCACTGATTATCAAGCTTTATTGAATTTTTCTTTTCTTTGAATATTCCGCTCATCTTGTACAGCCTGGCAGAATTTGCCCACTCTTATCACTCGGCCAACTGAGATGTCTCAAATCATTGATGTGATGCAAACAGGGACTGGACGATCCAACTTCATTTTGGTCACCCAAAGTGGGAATCTCAAAGTTGCATTTGGATGCCTATCCACTTTTTATAGTTAACCCATCTCGATTTTTATTGGCTCCTTGCTTTCAGGTATTGTGGTCTTTCGGAACACTGATCAGAACAATCCTTTCAAACTGGGGTTACTTATTTGATGTTTCTGTTTCTTTTAGCACTTCCTATAGTTACATTACAGACAATTTTTGCCCAAAATATTGTAGTATTGCAATTTGTGAGGAAAGTTCCATTCTTCCATCAGTTATCATTGGAAGAGTACTTGTCCAACTTATAATATCCCCCTCAAATCCTCTCCCTCCTTTCAGCCGGTGGATCAACAACCCTTTGAATTTTTCTGTACTGGTTACTTCATTTTCCTTAAATATTCCTAAAGAACTTTCTTTTAGGTCCCCTATGGTGGACCGGACAAAAGGTTTTATGCAGATTCATGGCTCCCTGACCTTAAGCAGGAATATAATTCAGACGAAACAGTTGACTCCCCAAAGATCTCGCTAGCTTAGGGACACATCTTGCAGCTTCAGGCCATAATAATTACTTTATAAGAGCCTGAAATGGCAAAGCTAGCGCTCCAAGTTGGAAGGAGGGGCAGCAGAGAATAAATTATTTCGAGTCCTTGAAGGCGATCGATAGAGGGGGAATTGGTATCAATAGAGTAAACTTTATTGTGGAAATGACACGGATGATAAGGATTCCAAAATATCGGAAGCCTGCCTGATATATCACATTTAGCAATATAGGTGTTAAAAGTTTCCGTTTTTACTTGTCAACAAATGATCACCACTTTGCTCCCTGTCCAGAGCAGGATAAGCCCACTTTGATACCATAGAGAAACAGACCCCCCCCCCCCCCCCCCCCCCTCTCTCATTCGCCCGGCCAGGTGCAAAGTCAAACAATGAAAGAAAAAAGGAGAAGAAGAAGAAGAAGCAGATGCAGCACCTATTGTGGATGATAGCCATTGCTAGGATTTCTTTGTACTGGACGTTGCAATTCCAGAATTCTTCTGCATTAATCAATATCAACCTAATTACATAAACAAATGAAACAATTTCTAGTGCAAGCTGCAGTATTAAAGTCTAACTAAGGAACGCCTGCTGAATCTTGTCCTAGACTTTGAACTCTGAATTACTGGACATCAAACCAGAGATCGTCCCATTACTTTTCCTAAAAGGGCGGTAAGTCCCACTTGCCTGTCATGTTATACAGAAAATCTACCATGCACGAAAAGGGTGAATCCTGGGAAAGCTGACATAAAAGATATTGTTCTTAAGGGATCGATGAAGCTAATATTCGTTCTTGACAAAAAACCTAGTTAATTGATTTAATTTGTAATAGCATGTGGTAGAAAAATTTTTCAAATATGACTATGTTTGGTATGAGAAAATATTTTTTATTCATTCTTTAAAAAATATAAATAAACTACTATTTAAGTTATGTGATGTGGGGGAAAATATATACATGTTTTAGAAAATAAAAATAAAAAAAAATGGACCTAGAAATGAGATTAAAAAAAAATTCTCAATTTTGTCCAATTTCATTTTCATTTTATAAAACATGTATAAGTTTCTATAAACTACATATACTTAGATGGTGATTTCTTTATATTTTTATGGTTGAATACCCAAATTGGCCCTCAAACTATATAAAAAAAGACAAATTAGCCCCTAAACTTTTATTTGGGACAATTGACCCCTTAAACTATTATTTTGGAACAATTAACCCTCCCAAAGAGTTATATTACATGGAATCTCAAGGGTCATATTGTCTCAAACTATTAAGTTTGAGAGGTTAAGGCTATGTTTGGTACATGAAAACATTTTCTGTTTTCATTTTTTAAAAATACAAAGAAATCACCATCTAAGATATGTATAGTTTATAAGAATGTATACATATTTTAGAAAATGAAAATGAAAATAAAAATGGATCTAAAATTCAGAACAAATTTTTTTTAATCTCATTTCTAGGTCCATTTTCATTTTCATTTTAAAAAACATACATACATTTCCTCTCACAACATATATCTTATATGATAGTTTCTTTGTATTTTTTAGAAAATGAAAACAGAAAATGTTTTCTCATACCAAACATAGCCTAATTGTCCCAAAATGATAGTTTGAGGGGTTAATTGTCCCAAAATGATAGTTTGAGGAGTCAATTGTCCCAAATAAAAGTTTAGGGGTCAACATATCTAAAAATGTATAATTTAGAAGCAACTTAGGTATTCAGCCATATTTTTAGAGAATGAAAATATAAAATATTTTTATATATCAAATATAACCAAGAAAAACCAATGTTTCTGAATCATGGTTTTCCTGTAAGAATAAAAATAGAAAATATTTTCATATAACAAACATAATCGAGAAAAATCAATGTTTTTGAACTATGGTTTTCCTGTAAGTCTATAGAAAGCCAAAATAGCTTTAGATTTTAGAGTTATGTCTTACAGAAGAGGCTAGACAGAAAATCTCGAGGCGCCAGAGATGTTTTATTTCATGACTTATATTATTTATGTTGACGAAATTTCTAGCAATATTGTGAAGACACGGAGCGACGTACAACTAGTTTAATTCATCATGAAATGGTTAGAATTGAGAGATGAGAAATAATGGACTGCAATAATTACAGCAGGCATAGGAAAGATATTGTTGCTTCCAAATGGATTTCACTTAGCATTCCAATTTTCTCCTGGAGGTTGGCAACTGGGAACTTCTGCAGGAATTGGCTTGGTTAAAATTCCCTGGAATTCGGTTCCTCTTAAGTAAACTCTGAGCCTCTGACCTCGCGAAAACTCCAAGGTTCCCCGTTTTCAGCAAGTATGTCAAAAAAAAAAAATTCCTCCCCGAGTTAAATAGGACCACCTTTACAGGTTAGGTGCTTTTCATACTGATAGGTCTAGAATGGTGGCCTTTCTCCTGAAATAAAGTCACGGATTCCATACAGCCCCAAGCCCCCCAACTTGCAGACGACGGCAACGTTAACTCAGGAAAAAGGGAGAAATGGCCCTAAAGATCTTGAAATAGAAAGGAAATATATCCAGTGAAAAAAGAGAGAGAAAATTCTTCTTTGCTGCAAAGACTTTGTAGTCAGTGGACGTGGATGATAAGGATTCTAATCATCAATAAGATAGAGGCCCGAAATGGATCTTCTTTGTAGATATTCCCCGAAAAGTTGGAAATGCTCACGGTCAACCACATAAGCGCTTGTCAGTTGAAAAAAATGGAAAAGAACAAGGCTTTTCATTGTTCACAAAGAAACCACAACCCGAGTAACCATAGTTTCCTCCCAAGAAGTTTCATCATGACAGTTGTATCCAAATTCCGAATTGTTTCAGAACAAGATGAATTGGTGGCTCCTATACTTTACCTCCAGTTAACAACGGAATTATTCTTTAAGGGAAAGTGGGAAACTTTTGCACTAGCACTCTTCAGTGGAAACACATCTCAGTCTCATGACTCCCATCTATATCACCAATATCATCTGTAAATAAGTCATTTGACAACTTTGCTTCTGAAGTGTTTTTGGCTGGACAAGCATATTATATGAGCTGCTAAGCTTATCTCCTGAACTGTTACGCTTCACCGACGACATTTCATATCAGTAGCTCGCATTTAACTTGAGACCGATGAAACTTGTGAAGGTTTTAACCATTTCATTTAAGATCAATTGGGTTTTCAACATTATCTGCAATAATGTGTTTAAACAATTATTGAGTTCTACACTAAAAGTACCATTAGCAGGCTGGCAAGTTTGACAGGAAGCTATAAAAAGGTAACCGCAAGGGTGCAAGCATGTCTCTCTGGCCAGTGGCATTGTAGCATAATGGTCTTCAAAGACACCAGATGTTTCTGCTAAGCTAAAATTATAGTACATTTATAGTAGCATTAGTTTGCTCATCCTGCATCCTGGATCAAATTTAAAATATGATCAAGTGGCTACTTTCGGTTGCCCTCTCATTTTGCTCCAGGATCATGTTATTCAAAAGTGAAACATGTGCCTGGCCCACTACCAGCAATTACTGAAAATTACTCGAGATCAAATCTATAATTAGCCTTTGTTTTCTTAGGGCACATGAGTGATTAATTATGGGGCCACATTATGGTTTCCAGGGAGTTTAGGTACTAGCTTGATCCATTTTATCCAAAACATGTAATGAGTCTGGTACCAGCACTGACACTGTTAAACACCAAGTAAAATCCATGACTTTCTTGGCATAATCACTGCAAGGAAATGGCTCAAATCTAATCAGTTTAGGCAAATAAGTAATGATCAATATGCCAAAATTCTAGCTGGAGATAGTGCTGGACTGCTTGGTGCCTGGCGAGTGTCAAATTCCTAATTAGTTCTCAACCTCTACCAGGCATGACAGCTAAACTGTAGGTACTAATGCGGTAATTAGCCCACATGCATTGGAAGACAGAAGAAAAATGCCAATAATTATGCAAAGATTGTAGTCATTTTGAGTGCAGCAGTAGAGACTGCATGTAAATTAACCAGAGTTTTTATTGCTCAGGAAATTCTGAGCAGCCTGTGCAAAAACAGGACTGCTAATTTGAATGAATACTCCCACTGGGGTGCTTATCCTTCCAGGAACCAAAAATCCATAAACTCCAAGGATCCATCTGGAATGTTACTTAATTTTTCCTTCAATAATTAGACTGTTTTTCCTTCAATAACTGGTCTAAAATTAACCAACAAACAAACAAGCGAGTAAAGCGACAAAAGAATTTTACCAGTATCTAAGGCCTGACAGATTGTTACAGCAGGCAGGGCTGCAAAGTTTTACATGGTAAAAGAGATAAAACTGTCAACTTATTCTCAGCAGAAAATAAAATAAAAAGGTACAAAAATAAAATAAATTGTACGGAAAGATCAGCATCCAGCTAGAAAAGTTTTGGAATATTGTTGAGAATAGAGTAACGACTAAAAACAAGGCCAGCCTCTGCCACGTTTTAAGATCGATTCACTACACAGATAACGCCTAAAATGAAAAATAACATAAAGGGCTCTCTCTCTCTCTTCATATACGGCTCGACAGCACTCTCAACGTGATGAAGATTTTACTGGGCAGCAAATTTTGCACCCGTGAACGCTAAAAGAGCTAGCACAGCCGCTAGATATCAAGATGGACCCACCCTGGAGAAGGCTGTAGCTTACTTCTGTATGCAGCGCCATTAGAGTACGGGACTCTCTGCTTTCTATGCCTATGTGAACTTTATCGCCTACTGAAGTAGAAGTATCTACATTTAGTAGTGCTTATCATAACTTCACCTGGAAGAGATTTTTCTTGATATAGTTATAGCCAATACCATTACTTAAATGTTTAGACAAGTTTCATCAAAAGCTGATTATGAACAGTTCAGAATCCCTTTATATGGTAAAAAATTAATTAACGGATATGAATAAAAGGTATTAAATGAGGTATCCCTTTTTCTTTTGGGTATAAAAGAAGCGTTACGGCGGCTCCAACTAGGATCTCTACCCATTCGCCAACCTGCCCTGACCAGTTGAGCTAAGCCCAAGTAGCAAAGGTTCTGCTTTTAATTCAACTAAAAGTGTTTGTGCATGAATTTTGGTTAACAATAGTATGAGGAATTCAATTAGGATTTAAGACCATTTTTGGGAAAAGAGGTTTTGGAGTTTGAAGACACGGTATTCAACCAAAAACTGATTGTAGCCGCAGATTTATCAGTTTGATCCTTCCTATGGATTTTTTACAAAAATAATCACTTTGAGCACATTTATCATGAGACACTTTTTTTTTGATCTGTTGCATCATGAGAAGAGATTTTCCAGGCTGAATTCATCCACTGTATAAACAAAATCCCAGATATCCAACTGGTGCACATATACATATATGGTTAGTAACGGTTACTAATGCGTGAAGAAAAGATAAGAAATGTTCTTGGAGAAATAAAAACAGACAAGACTTAAGGTTTCTTGAGCTTTAAGTCTACAGCAAAACCCATGAAAAACTTTTTTTTTTTTTTTTGGTTACGCAAAACACATGAAATTTACTGGAAAGTATAAGGGAAAACCACGTAGGTTTTTACAAAGTCCCGCTGTTTTGCAAGGAAAGCAACAGCTAAGTAGCGAACAAAAGCCCACCGGCCCACCATTTCCGACTCGCACTAATATCTCTCTCTCTCTCTCTCCTCCTTTTCGGTTTTCTCTCTCCTCCCCTCGACTATATATAAGGAGCAGCATGGCAGCCTCCTTAGCGCATTACAATTGATCTCTTGCATTTCTTTTCTCTTTTTCTGCTTTTCTCTATAAAAAGCCTTCTCTTTATTAATCGTCAGTCCTGTAGTTTTCCTGCAATGGCCTCAGGCAATTCGAGCTGGACACCGAAGCAAAACAAGTTGTTCGAGAATGCTTTGGCTATCTACGACAAGGATACTCCCGACCGCTGGCACAATCTGGCCAGGGCAGTTGGAGGGAAAACCGTGGAGGAAGTGAAGATGCACTACGAGAATCTTGTCGAAGACGTCAAGCAGATTGAGTCTGGCCATGTGCCTTTACCCCCTTACAAGAAAGCAGGCAAAGGGTACAATATCATGGATGAAGAACAAAGGTATTCTACATGGTAACAATAATTAACTTAATTGCTGATTCTTCTATCACTTTCAAGAAAATGTTGATTAATATCAGATGCTCTACAAATTCATCTCATCATTAACTACTAATTTCTATCTAAATGCATGTGCATGCCTAATTAACACTATTAAATATGTGGCTGATGAGTCATAATTAAGCCAAGAGAAGAAGTCTGCAAGTTTATCAGGCAATATCTGGTCCATATATATCTTGGGTTTTGCTGATAATTAAGGCAAGGGCTGATCTCTTTTTAATTTGTTCGTGAAACAGACTGAGGAATCTTAGGCTTCAGTGAAGTACATCATGATGTGAAGCAGAAGCGCGCGGTACAAGCAAAAGGATTAGCCAATCAATCTTGACCTTTTAATAAAGCAAATGCAGTACTGAGCAAGAAGCAGGAAATGCAAATGAGTTGCTCTTATTTCATTTTCAATACCGATTATAGTTGTACCTTCCAATATACTTCCTTTATGTGCTTCGTTATATGTACCAAAGGGTGACTCAATATTGCCCTGCTAGCTACATGTATCAATGTTACTTGTAGGTTCGCTCTTTGTAATTTTATCAATATATATATATATATATATATATCCTCCGGATATATTAATGTTTAAATTTTGTCTTCCATATATATCGTATCATCCGACCAAATATGGAGCGACTTCTCTTTTTTTTTTTTTTTTTGTAAATCATAAGTATCTGTGTTCGTTTAACGGTTTATGATTAATTAATTAACTAGATATATTGTCTTAATGCATAATCAAGTTTCATTTTTTTCAAAGGCTATCGGCAATTTGTAAATTTAGTAATTGGATCATATATATATATATATATTATTCATAAAAGAAACTATAAAGCATAAAGGTGAAATATCCAAATCTGGAATGCATGTGTTGCCACTCACTAGTTTGATATATACTGTCCAATGTGGAAAATAAGGAGACCCTATAGGCGAGCTATAGCTACTTTTTTTGTTTAAAGAGAAAAGAAGAGATCATCTCGGTTGTAGAATGTGCGCGAACAGCTCCTCCGCTAGAAAGTAAAAACAAGTTAATTAGCCAAAACAAGTCATGATCCAATTTTGTCGTCTAATTAGCCAAAACCTAAAAGTCCAATTTTGATCACGACCTTTTCAAGCTGTAACTTGAAATTAAAGCCGTTGTTCTCTTTATTGCCCATATAAAATTTTTAATAATAATAATGTTGCATTCTTCTCTTTTGCATGGGATGAAAATAAAATGAATTTTGAACTCTTAATAACTACTATGAATGATGGATAAAACTTTTAATAACTTCTATGAATTTTGAACTCTCAAAATGAATGCATGAGATGAAAATAAAATATACTTACATAATATATTATCTACCAAGACATTGCGATTAATATCACGCATTAAATTATATGTTTAATCTTGAAAATTATAGGTCTAAATCCCTAACTTGTGGCCCATTAAGCTTAAAGTATATAAATATGATCTTAAACTATATAGGATTTTTTTCCTACACTAGTTGCTTATATATCTTCCTTTGAAGTCTTTACATTCAAAAGATGTATTAACATGCATTCTTTTTGGGGGTGTGATATTTTATTATTTACATACACAAAATGAGGATTCCTTGATAAAACTAGACTGTCCTCGCCAACAATTAATATACCCAAGATGAATTCTTACTTTAGGTTAGTTGGTTAGAGGTTGAGGAATTCATATAAGGTATTTCGGGTTCGGAATCTCTTATTCTTTAAGTAGACCCATTTCCTGTGGCAAAAAAAAAAAAAAGTAGGCCAATTTCCTTACTTTCTATGTACCAAAAAAAAATTAATATACCCGGGATTACGATGAACTATAAGACTAAAGAGTATATGTAATATGTTTTATTTTTTTTAATTTAAATTGTGTCACCTAATAGAGTAATACACGTAAATTTACCTAGATTTTTTTAATCAAAATTTGACATAAATTTCCAACCTTAATACATTTTTTTATCATTGAGGGTTACCATTTAGATGGGTAACTTGAATGTAAGCCACCAGCAATTTTAAAACTTTTAAATTGAAAATTTTTGTCCTTGTAAATAAAATAAATTAAATTTGTATATCAAAATTTACCCGATTTTGTCTCAAGTCTAAGGGTATGGGCTTGGTTTGGGCTTCCACGTAAGAACCAATTTCAATCTCTCTATTCTTTTATTGTCCACGAAGACGGGCTTAATCGCCCATAATCTGAAAATTTTGGGCTTGAGACCATGCACCCACATTAGTCCCCGTACTTAACACGCGCACCACACCGTCTCGTTACTTGGTGGTGCTCTTGCTCGCTCTCTCTCTTCTCTCTCTTTTCGTTTTGCGAAGAAGACCCGAGACCGACACAGAACTGAAAGACAAACATGGAAGCCAAAACTTCTTCCTTCAAGGTACGTTAAAACCGTCTCTTGCTCGATAATATCTTTGTATTTACTTTTCTTGTCGTGAAAATTTATACCAAGTAGTGAACCAGAAAAAGAAAAAAGAAGAAGAAATGCTAGTGTTCTAGAATTCCAAAGATTTTGGAAGTCCTTTGAAAATTGAACTGATTAATACTTGTTGTAATGCAGATAATATTGGGGTCATCTTCCATTGCTCGTCGTAAAATATTAGCTGAAATGGGATATGAATTCACCCTCATGGTATAATTTATTTTTCTTTAGAAATAATAAAATTTTTAATGTGTTTGAAGAAAGTCTCAGGTTAGTTATTTTTTTTTTTTTTTGGTTGTAGAGTGCAGATATTGACGAGCAGGCTATCAGAAAGGAGAAACCAGAAGAGTTGGTCATGGCTCTTGCTGAAGCAAAGGTTTCGTTTTCAATCAGAGTACTTATTTGGAATGATTGTTTCGATTGATGCAAGAATTTTAGAGTCTAAAATCGATGTTATCTTTATTTGCTTTGAGCAGTTTCTTGACGGTTTTATGTGCTTGTGGGTGTATTTGTTTTCTAGTTGTGTGCTTGATATTCTATAAATTGGCGAGGGCATTTTTCAACATTCTCTTATTGATTTGAGTGTGAATGGCATCTCAGGCTGATTCCATTATATCAAAGCTACAAACTGTCAATAACCAAGAGAAGGATGAAATATCAACTCTTTTGATTGCTGCTGACACAGTATGTCTTGATTTCTTTTAGTTACTGACCCTGCTCCCCTTTTAGACAATTGGGCCTTGTTTCACCAAATGCCATCTATGGCCTGAGGATATATTTTTCGGGGAAGTAAATCTGTTTCAGTATCAGTGGCATAAGTGCTACTTTAGGGCTCCAATCTCATGTTTTTATTGCAACTTAAGGTTGATATGCTGCCTAGGTTAAATCATATTTCTCTTGGTGAAAAGCCAGTTCTGATCCTTGGTAGATGTATTATGAGAGAATCAGAAAAGTAGGAGTAAATAAGTGATTCAAGTTTCCTACATGCGTGTGAGTATATGCTTCATAGGTTGTTAAAGCATGAAGCATGAAGCGTTCTGCAACATTCGTTTTCATGCTTTTTTTATTTACTGCTTTCCACTGCTGCTGTGGTCTGCTGCCATGGTATTCTCTTGGTTTATACTTGGCTGGTCAAAATTTCTCAGGCAGAAGCCATCTTACAGAAGCTCCCTGCTGGTGATTATGGAAAGGAGGCTCAGCCAACATTATTAATCACTTCTGACCAAGTACAAATCTATTGCTTTGATATGCTTTAGATTTCCTGACATGTTCAAATATGCTATACAGTCTGTGTTGCATATGTCTAACTTTTAAAAAACAGTTCATAAGTTATCTATCACCGCCATCGACTCCATTTTTTGCTGATAAAAATCTATTTTATATCTGTTAGACGCGTTATTTGGCTCTCCGGAAGGAAGTTAATCAATTCTCCCCTTTCAACCTTTCAATAGATCTTTATAAGTTTAAATGCTGCCTTATATATAGCCCATAAGTCTTTGTCATAATTGGTGTGAATTCTTTTGACAATAAGTTTCAATTTTTTTAAGGTGCCAATTTCTCAAAATTAATAAGATTACCATTCCCTCTAAGTTAGAAATGCTTTCTCTGTGGAAGAGCCCAAATAATGTGTAAAATATGTGCAGGACTGCTCTGTGGGCATATCTTGCTCCAGTGTCTTCTGTGCCTAAATTCATTTGCACAATGTGTCCTCCAACATAGATGGCAATTGGTGATAATTTATGCTTGTAAGCATAGACATATTTAAAATATTTTCATGTTGTAGGAAAAATGACTTTTCCTCTTTTTGTACTTTTATTATTAAATGATCTCGAGGTGGTGGTCTATGAAGGTGTTGTAAGGGAAAAACCAGCCAATGAGAAGGAAGCACGTGAATTCATAAAAGGTTTGTCTTAAAAATTTTCTATCTAATCCTTCTTGTTCTACTCTTTCAAACTTCACCGACCATTTGCCAATGTGCAGGCTATTCAGGTGGGCATGCTGCAACCGTGGGATCTGTTCTTGTTACGAACCTTAAAACTGGATTCAGAACAGGAGAATGGGATAGAGTGGAGGTATTAATGTCTTTAATTCCTGATTTGGGTATTTGTGCCTGCTTGAATAATTACCAAACTATTGTGATGTTAATTAATGGAAAATCAGAGAAACATAAACTAAATGATGTGGTCTCATGTAAATTCGTGATATCTTAATGTTCTTTCCTGCTGTGTTAAGTCTCTAGTGAAGGGGTTTCATTGGGAGAAAATATCCTTTAAGAACCAATATGTTACAAGCATGGTAGAACACTGTTATCTACTATGAATATATCGACTGAAAATGTTTTGCCTTGAAGTATGAACCCCACTTGGATTCCAAGGTCCTTTATTTCCCCGTGTGCGCGCATGTTGGCTACAGTACTTCAACTCTTTTAGTCAAATTCTTAGTACTTACGACAACCCTTGGTAGCCACAGAGAGAGCATCCACTGCACATGAAATACTAGTTATCAAGGATCTCTTTTACTCTACCTACTTTATACATGTTCTGTCACCATCTTCATGATGTCCCCAAAAGGGTAAAAGCAGTCATTAGATAGGTCTGCACTATGTAGGTCTCCAATCTGGAATATGTGAATCCACTTGTATGCAATTAATACATATTGTAAGGCCCCAGGAGTGGCCAAAGGATGTTCATACAGATGTGGCTTAATCCTTATTTTATTTGTAATGCCATGCAGATATATTTCCATGAAATACCAGATGAGGTCATTGAGAAACTGGTAAAAGTTGTTTTCTTTTCTTTTCCCCTCTTTTGCTTATTGCACAATTAATTGTCATTTTCTTTACCTGCTCTCTCTCCTTTTCTTTTCCATTTCTTTCAGGTTGAGGAAGGGACTGTGCTACATGTTGCTGGAGGACTGATTATTGAGCATCCTCTGATAAAGCCATATGTTAAACAAGTGGTTAGTTTTATTATTCTGTGATAAACAGGGTGACAAATTAACAAATTAGTAGCTAATTTGCATCGGCTAGGATGTGGCACTTAGTAAAATTTTAGTTAAAAATGACAGAATATGATTCGTGCTCCAAGTTGTCTGGTACTTTGTAAAATCGACATGCTCAACTTCAACACTTGATCTTATGCAATGCACGAATCTTCCATAGCAAGGAGCTCTGATAAATTGCATTGATAGTCCCCATACGCTTTTTTTTTTTTTGTTCAAAACTCTCAAAGCAACCTTAGATTGGATTCTAATTTTGCAAACATCCAATGTGAACAGCATCTTTTAGTGTGGTAGCAGACTAGCAGCTGGGATTTTCACTATCTGAAATTACTTTTTGAAGTCGGTGGTAGATAAAGTGTCGTTTGGTATCTTTGCAGGTGGGGACAACAGACAGTGTGATGGGATTGCCCAAAGCTCTCACGGAGAAACTAATAAAGGAAGCCCTCTAGAGCCGCATGATTCAGTTGCGTTTGTTAAAGCTCATTCATCTTTACACTATTCAGTTGATGGTCTTCGTTAGACATTGTACTTTGACTCAACTTTGTTACTGTTCTGAACTTCTGATAAATCAACTTTATCCATTTGATTGGGCTGAAGTCTCTAACGCGAGGCAGGCATTGCATAAAGCTTCGTCATTATGATTAATCTCCTTTGTATGGAATGGCTACCCGAAGGTTCTAGCATTGAAGGTTTACTCTGGAAGCATCAAAGAGTAAAGGACTAAAAAACCCAAAAATGGAATCTAGAAAACCAAAGAATATAGGCCTCTGTAGTTTCATTGGCCTGTTCACATTGAGCAAGGCTGGTTTGTTTGAATCTTTTACGGCAGCGGCATGCCAATTCTCGAAGTTACAGGCTTCCGTCAAAGGACGGGATCAGGTCAGCTCCGAAGCTGTTTACAGAGGCGAAAAATGCATCTGCCAGGTCCAAATTCCTCACTCGAAAAGTAAATTTTCTTGTGAGAAGACAAAACTATTCCGGAAGCCAAAAAGTCATTGCCCCTTCAGGTTTTCTTGTGCCCAATCGTCACCATCTTCGACAATGTTCCAGCTTCCAGGCTTCCGTCACTTGACAACCTACCTTTCACCTTGTCTCCGTTTACTTTTCACCACCTCTTGACAATCATCTTGTGATTTAAATAATACTACCATTAGTATTTAGTATAATAAACGGCAAATAAAACATCCAAACCATTTTTCTATGTAAACAACGACGGCTGCATCTCTGACGCTTGCCAGGCCCCAGCTGGCCTGGCTGCGATAATCCCGTCAGCGTATTTCCCAGTTCAGGTCGACAGTTCTAGAAGTACTATATATGGAGTAATTAACAACTACCATTCCATTACCGACTACTCCAGACTCCAGTTAATATCATAGCTGGCATTCTGATAAAAACCACTTTTCCTAAAAGAAAAAAAGACGAAATCATTCGAAGCCGCTAAAATTCACGTGGATGTTAACCAGAGAATCTTTAATTTAGTAACCCGTCAGGCTGTAACAACAATGACAATTGAAAAGTCTTCCTCTTCGGCTCCTCTCATTTTGCCTTGCTCAAAAAAGGGGGGGAAAAAAAAAAAAAACACGTCAAAGGGGCAAAAAGAGTCCACCTTCCAGACGTATGCTTTAGATTAGATTCCCATATTTGCCCTTTGTACCTCTAAAGCTTACGTTCTTCTTCTTATTATATTAACCTTTAGAGGACGCCTGTAAAATCTACCGGTAGATTTTGTCAGTCAACCTTTTCCATAACCGTTAGGACCCCCGCCACATCCTCCCGGTTCATTGCTGTTACCAGAGAGAGAGAGCAGGGGCCGGCACCATGGACCAAGGGGGCGTAGCCACCGCAAACGGTGGCTCGGGAAACGGCTCGGTCGGTGTTCAGATCCAACAATCCCGAAGGCTCCCAGATTTCCTTCAGAGCGTGAATCTCAAGTATGTAAAATTAGGCTACCACTATCTAATCTCCAATCTTTTGACCCTGTGTTTCATCCCTCTGATTGCGGTGATTTCGATTGAAGTTTCTCAAATGAATATCGATGATTTACGCCAGTTATGGCTTCACCTTCAATACAATCTGGTCAGCATAATCATTTGCTCTGCTATTCTAGTCTTCGGGTTAACGGTCTACATCATGACCCGACCACGACCCATTTACCTTGTCGATTATTCTTGTTATCGTGCTCCTGACCATCTTAAAGCCCCCTACGGTCGTTTTATGGAGCATTCAAGGTTAACCGGTGACTTCGATGAATCGTCTCTCGAGTTCCAGCGCAAGATTTTGGAGCGCTCGGGGCTGGGAGAAGAGACTTACGTGCCTAAAGCAATGCATAATATCCCTCCGACGCCGTCCATGGCCGCTGCGAGGGAAGAAGCTGAGGAGGTTATGTTTGGGGCATTGGATATTCTGTTCCGGAACACGAATATCAACCCCAAGGATATTGGTATACTTGTTGTGAATTGTAGTTTGTTTAATCCAACGCCTTCGTTGTCGGCTATGATTGTGAATAAATATAAGCTGAGGGGAAACATTAGGAGTTTTAACTTAGGTGGGATGGGGTGTAGCGCTGGAGTCATAGCGGTGGATCTAGCTAAGGATTTATTGCAGGTGCATAGGAATACATATGCTGTTGTTGTGAGTACTGAGAATATTACTCAGAATTGGTATTTTGGGAATAAGAAGTCTATGTTGATTCCAAATTGCTTGTTTCGTGTTGGGGGTTCTGCGGTTTTGCTTTCGAATAAGTCCAAGGATAGGAGGCGTGCCAAGTATAAGCTTATTCATGTGGTGAGGACTCATCGGGGTGCAGATGATAAGGCGTTTAGGTGTGTATATCAGGAGCAAGATGATGCTGGGAAGACCGGTGTTTCGCTGTCTAAAGATTTGATGGCAATTGCTGGAGGTGCATTGAAGACCAATATCACCACGTTAGGTCCTCTTGTACTGCCCATTAGCGAGCAGCTTCTGTTTTTCACAACTTTGTTGGTGAAGAAATTATTCAATGCAAGTGTCAAGCCTTATATTCCGGATTTCAAGTTGGCATTTGATCATTTCTGTATACATGCTGGTGGGAGGGCTGTGATTGATGAGCTAGAGAAGAATCTGCAGCTGCTACCGATACATGTTGAGGCTTCTAGAATGACTCTCCACCGTTTCGGAAATACTTCCTCAAGCTCCATTTGGTATGAATTGGCATACATTGAGGCAAAGGGTAGGATGCGGAAGCGCAACCGTGTGTGGCAAATTGCATTTGGAAGTGGTTTCAAGTGTAATAGTGCAGTATGGGAAGCACTCCGGAATGTAAGGCCTTCTACTAATGGTCCTTGGGAAGATTGCATCGACACCTATCCTGTGAAAATCAGCACCTAGCTGCTGAGCAACATTTTGATCAGTTAGATTTTACATTCGGACAGAGTATTTGTTGGATGGCAAAACTGCGACATCTTGCTGTATCCAAGTCTTGAGATGTATACTTTATTCAGGTCATTTTTCTCAGCATGGTATCAAATGTGGTTTACCTTTTGTGTTTCATTTTTTGAACTTCAAATGCATGCCCGGAGAACTATCATGTAAGACTTGCACTCATTTTGTACCATATATGATTCTCCATGTAGATGTATTTGTTAGTCATTGACCTGTGCAGACTAATATACGTCTAGAATGGCTTATTATTCATCCTGATTCCTTGTCAATTTGCCATGAGATTTTTCATCTTTCTTTTCCCTTCAAGATTCTTACTGTTGTGACAAATATTTGTTGAAATTATTGCTGAAATTAATTTAATAATCAGAGCTTGTGTGTGGTTGGATGGGGACGAAGAGAACAAAACAGAAAAAGAAAATCCTCAAAACATGAACACTTTGGTTACCCTTTACTAAGATGCTTCCTGCTTTATGGGCGGTGGGTATCTACCGTTTGGGCATCTAGCATCTTCTTTCTGCAACACTTTTGTTTGTGGAATGCTTCCCTTCATTATCAGCCCAGTCTTTTCACGTCGTTGAGCCGCGAGCCTAGCATCAGACAAATTAATACGGATGGTAATGGATAGGGTACCCGTAAAAATTGTCCTATCCGTGTCTGAACCCTATAAAAAATTATAAAATACCTGAATTCTATAAATATCCGATTATTTTTTAAATTTTCTATTCAAATTCTACGCAAATAAAATTCTAACTATCCTATAACCACTCGAACCCTATAAATATCCGTTTAATTTATATATGAAAATAAAAATTTTAATTTTAAAGATAATAAAATAAATCTAAGTATATAATATGTATGAATATGACTTTAAATATTTGATATTTTAGACTAAAGTTTAAATATTTAATGTTTTGAATTAAGATTCAAACCCTTGTAAAAGTATATTTATATATTTTTCATATAATATATAATCAGGTATCGAGTATAGGGTATCCAAGGGGTGCCACCCGAATCCTATCCGAACTCGACACGGATAGTAAAATTACTACTCGTATCTGTCCCGAATCAGATTATAAAAAACTTGAACCCTACATAAACGGGGGTCGGGTATACACACGTACCCGATTAAAGGGTACCATTGTCATCCCTACAAATTAGTCTCCCATCTCCAAGGCAACATTATTTTTTTATTATTTCTTATCAAATGGGTAGAGACAAATTCGTATGTACTCTCTCCGTCCCACAATATAAGTTTTTTATTGATTTTTTTTTCAATTAAATTTATCTTTGATTATTATTTATGAAAAAATTATATAGAATTAAAATTTTAAAAATATATTTTGAGAAGTTCATGATTTAAGGTTTATAAATATTATTTTTTTAATTTTTTTACTTTATAATTTTATAGAAAATAATGACCAAAGATAAAATTATTTAACTAAAAAAAACAATAAAGGCTTATATTCTAGGATAGATGGACAAAACAAAGGCACAGTAACAACGTGTCTTTGACATTGAATAATCTAATCATGGTTACGACTACGAGTACGCTTTAGCCTTAGGATTCTAACGTGATAAAACATAAAATCTCGTCTTTGATTTTAGATTCACGCATTGAGTGCCTAAGCCCCAATGGCTTCGATGCTACAAATAGAAAGTAGGCATGAAAATGAAAAACGAACAAATATGTGGGCCCAACCCAACCGCCCAAAGTAACAGTGTGGTAAAATCCTATTGAATTGTTTTATGGTGTAGGAGAAGTCCCACCTAATCTTCATGAAGCAGTTAGATAGAGATGTACGTTTCTCTCGAATGATTGATCCCAACATGCTAGGGCTGTAAATAAATATCTCATTCGGTGGCTCGTGAGCAGACTCGGTTAAAATTCTTGTATATTCGTTAAATAAGATAAATGGATGAATTTGAATAAAAATTTATTGTTTATTTAATAAACAAACCAAGTTTGAATAATATGTGTTTAGTTTATTTATTTTCACAAATTGGCTCATTTAGTGTTCATTTAGATATTAAATAATTATATTTATATTAAGATATTAGATATGATAATATAAATATTTATATTTATAAGTTCTATTTTCTTTTAGATATATTTAATAATTATAAATATATTGGCCAAAAAAATTAAGATAAATTTTATTAAATAATTAAATTAAATAAGTTTATTATTAATATTTATTCTTGAACATGTCATTTAGTGCAAATAAAAACGTCAAAACGAACAAGATAAATGAATACAAACACGAAGTTAGTGTTCATTTATATAAAAGAGCCGCGCTCAAACAGTCGTATTGTTCACAAACACACCTTATTCCGTATTCAAACTCGTTTATATTATTTACATCCCATTTTACATGATCAACTGATCGCTTGCATTTTTTGTTCAAATAGTACTCACTACTCAGTTTGGGAAACCTCGTTGCAGAATCCATTGCCTTCTCTAACCTAAAATGAAAGCGAAAACAACTTACGGGTGAAAAGAATATAAATGAATTAACCAGTCAAATAAGCAGACAACATAGATATTTGTTCGAAGATGAAATGGAACCATACAAGCCTGGAACAAAAGATGCTGGCCAGAGAATATGCCTTATACTATGCCGAAAGGGATATGATTGCAAACAAAAATTTTACATTCAAAGATCTGTGAGATCATTACAAGAAGGAAATTGCAGGAATTGGCTTCTTTTGAGTAAGAAGTGAAGCACGGAGAAGAGAAGCTCATCTGAAAGACGATTGGATTTCTTCCAGCGTTCTTCCCTTGGTCTCGGGGACCCAAAGGGCCGCAAATACGATAGTGAAAGCACTCACGACCATGTAAATTGTAAAGGTTCCTGTTCAGGGTGGAGGGAACATAAGTTTAATTAGGAAGACAAACCGGTAATATCTCAGCTATTTAAGACTTGATTAATAATCTTCTAGACACTGATTAACGTTGATTGGTTTTTGCTTTCTGTCATAGGAGTAACTTAGTCTAGTGTGGATGTGGGTGCAAAAGAGAGAGAGAGAGAGAGGTACCTCCACTGCTCCACTCTAAAAGCAGGTTGGCAGTCATTGTAACCACCCAACAAGTGAACCAGTTGGAGAGTGTTGCTATGCTTCCAGCAAGACCCTTGATATTTATTGGAAAAATCTGCAATGGCATATGAGCAAAATTAAGAAATGCAGCTTTAAAAGGGAGATATGATTATCATTTTCTACTGTATCGGAGGTTATGCTGTACAAATCAGCTTTCAATGGACAAGATTTTCCCAAAGGAGAAAAAAACTTCAAACATAGCATGTTATAACCCATTTTAGCAAGGTCTTTTTGGTATGCTCTTTTGGTTCTGCTGTCGATTTTAGCAGATTTGATAGAAGTAAGCGTAGCACATCAATTTTAGTTTGATGAAAGATGTCGCTAAAATAGTGTAACAAGTTGATACCTCAGACATTATAATCCAAGGAATTGGCCCCATTCCCAGAGAGAAAGTAACAACCATTGCCTGACAGGATAACAAAAAAGACAATTAGTTTTAAGCAAAGAAGATTCAAAGCAATAATTAACACAAAAAAAAACGAAGCAAGAAACATACCACAAGTCCAACCACTGAAAAGATGCTCATAATGCTGTAAAGGCTAGAATCACTAGATACAACATCCTGGATCGATAAGCCAAAATTGTAAGGGAATAGAAATTGCAATCAATCAATGCACTTCATTTTCTATTGTGTATGCATGTGTTAGGGTGGCGGGTTATCTTGTCAAAATAATCAGCCATATCACCTTTAAAAAGAATGATACTGCAACAATAAGGAGACTGAGAGTCATTCCAGAAGACGAGACCTGAAATAAGAAGAGGGCAAACCATAACCTTTGCTATGTTATTACCAACGAAGTACACAAAACAAAATTAGAATAAACTTACTATAAGCAAGAGCCTACGCCCTGTTTTGTCCACCAACCATGTGGCTACAGCAGTAGCAATGACCTAACCACGCACAATTCTGATTACGATCACAATCTTGGAAAATTCTCATCGAGGACCCAAAAATTTGATAGAAAGAAAAAGGTGTGACGTGTCTTCAAACTATACCTGAACAGCACCAAGTCCAACAGTAGCTGCGTTGCTAGATGTAATCCCTGTTCAAGGTTAAATCATCTTGTTAAGCCTTTTAGCTTGAAAACTAAACTTATCGTATAAAAAGAAAAGAGGAAACAATAAAGTCAGGTAAAGCCAACAAATATGGCTGACATGTGAATTAAAAATTTTAAACTTGAGCTCAAGCAAAATGTACATAGCTTGCTCACCGACATGCTGAAGGGAATAACATAGTGAAACAAACAACAGATAGAACCGGTATGTTAGGTTTGTCTGAGTTTTTGTATTGACTTTCTGAAATGATCGCATAACTCTTTCTTAAAGAGGAAAATGGAATAAAGGGGGAAGCATATTGACATACTTCTAATCAGTATAAGGATATAAACAACACTAACAATAAGGAATCTGATAAAAGGGAAACAAGCTTAACCTTACCAGCAGTTTCAAAAATAGTACTGGAATAGAATAGAACACCATTAGTGCCACTAAGCTGTTGCAGCATGAGTAATCCAATTCCAACCTGAAAGACATCCCATGAAACCAATTAGGTTCTTTATTTTCCTGCTGCTATCAAATACTTGGAGAATTCAGATGAATGAAAAGTCATAATAAAACTTGTCATTCTATTAACACACCATCAATGGAAACCAATATTTTCTTTGTTTGAGTTCTGCAAATCGAATTGTAGTTCTTTTACTTGTTGATGCTACAGCTCTCTGCAATGTTTAAGTAAAAAAGAATCAACAGAAACAGTAATTTGAAGAGGGGGGCAGAATGATACATAGAAACGGATTTGGCTGACCAAATTGAAAGGTGTGCAATTGAAGAGCAACTATTTAACTGCCTATAATTACCTTGATTTCATTCACTTCAATAGAAATATCAGTGTCAAAACCCCTGAGAACTTGCAAAGAAGCTTCAAAATCATCTGTCATGCCCATTTTTGCCTAAAATTTGGAGAGGAAACTTGAATCAGGTGATATAACTATTTATCTGAGCATATTTCTGCAAAGAACCTACTTCTCAAGCTTACCAGCCATCGAGGAGATTCTGGAATGAAAAATAGACCAGGTATCAAAATTGTACAAGGAAGTATTCCTGCCAAAGAAAGAAATTAGCAATTATCGTCAGGAAATGTTGTTATTTTGAATATTTTGAGATTGCTATAATCTTGAAACTTTTAAGACTAATGTTGGGTTTTCAGTTTTTCCCATTCTTAGAGGAAAGAATGACTTCAACTCCTCATCTAAAGCAATCTAAAGATTAAAGCGAATGGTTCCCATTAGCACTGAAAAAGAAGTGTAATAGTTAGAACATTCAAATCTCATAACATTTCTTGGTAAAAGCTTTACAAAGGACTGAGAAACATGGAGGGCACAGCTAATCATCACACCAAAATAAGTGGCTAAAGAAGCAACATTTAAATCAACTGAGCCATATAAGACCATTCTCTGAACTGAAATACTTATTAATAGCTCAAAAAAGGTAAGCAACCAACTGGAATTCTTTCCTTTCCAAGTCAAACACAAGCTTCATTTCAATCTCCTACCAGGTCTAAACTAGGATAAGTTTTTCGACACGTGACCATCCAGAACTGCTTTGCTAAGATGCTAACTGTTTACCAGGAGTAATGACACAGCAATTCATTCTTCTAAGATAACAGTTCGCCAAACTCGAAAAGAAGAAAAGAACCTGTTTTTCAGCAAATGATAAAATATGAGCATAAAGCCCTCAGATTATTACCTAAAACTGCGAGTATCCTCCACCCAACAAAAAGTCCCAGCAGATAGGCCAGCATTATTCCAATTGTGACAGACAGCTACACAGTATAATATGGAAATTTGAGTGGTCAAGGAAGTGATTAAAGCCTTCTATGGGATATTTATTGGTAACACTCAACATAAGTAGAGCCAGAGCCAACCTGATTCACTGAACCCAAGGCCCCCCTCAGGTTTTGAGGTGCTATCTCAGCTATATACACAGGCACCTGTATGCATGATGAACTCAATCAATAATCTCATTATTGCTTTTGCAGAAAATTTGATCTAAAGAACCAAAGCATAGTTGCCATTACCGTATAGGAGATTATTCCCACACCAAATCCTTCCAACAACCTTCCCATGTAAAGAAAAGATGAATCCTGCAAAATGCAGCAAGCTTTGTTGTAAGTGTAAAACAATCCCGTTATCTTGTATTTGGTTAATGGTATAATCAACAGAACTCACTTTCGCAAAAGATATTGCAAGCCATCCAATTATATTAGGAATAGCAGCAATCATTAAAGACTGCAACAAACATAGGAAGCTAAAATTAGTAACCCAAATAAAAAAGAACAAAGAAAACAATGGAGCTAAGTGAGTTATTTGATTACCCCTTTTCGTCCAATATACTCAGCTATCTGACCACTGGCTATTGCCCCAACCATTGCACCCACATTCGACAAAGAACCAAATAAAGAAAACTGTCCAAGAAAGAAGACTTATTAACTGAGTTAGATCAAAGAAAACACCAGGATAACTAAACCAAAAGCAAAGAAGATTTTACCTCCGAGACTGTTAGTCCTAGATCCTTAACGATTGCAGATTGTGTAGGTGAAGAATAACCAGACTACAAACAAATTGAACCCAATTCAGAACCTCCATTATTTGGTAGGAAACTTGAAAGAAAACTAAGAAAAGAAACAAAGCAGGTGAACATTATAAACTTAACTTACAGTGAAACCAAATTGGATAGGACCCAAAGCAACAATCATAACACAGGCTACAACAGAGATGGAGCTATCACGAATAACCTGAGATGAGCCCAGCATACTGGACCCCATCCTGGAACCCATGCCCATACGGTACCAACTTCCTGTATGCAGAAAAGGCTTCCGCAGATCCCTCCCTTCTTCAGAATCGTCCCTGAAACTCATTTTTCCTCCTCTGTTCCTCTATGCTAAAGTCCCGTTCAATGAGCAAACACTCTTTGATAAGCCGAAGAGAAGAAGAAAGGAGCCTTTCCGTTAGTATTGTTAGGCTCTCTGATTAGATTGGATATGCCGAGAGAGAAGATTTTATGAGCTGGAACATGGAAGTAAAAAACTGTAAGAGCTATAAAAAGGAACTCCCTACTCAATACTCGAATAAAATAGCATCGACCAGATAAATAGAAAATAAAGATCAGAAGCAGAGAATCAGACGTGTAACTCGTGTCTCATAGCCCATTTGCTCTGCTGTAATAGAATGGGACCGTTAAGTTCCAGCTCAAACTAACCAGAAACGGGCTCACCTCACCTACCCTCTTACTGAACTGAAGATTTTTTTTTCATGTGAAAAAGAAGAGAGAGAGAGTTACTGAAACTTTCATTAGGTCTGTGCTGGTACTTGTTAGAGAATAGAGGACTTCTTTGTTTTCTTCTGAATGAAAACAAAAAAACAAATAGAAAAGACCGGTAGATTTTTACCAGATGTGAATAAGCCTTATGGCCTCCATGATTGCAAAACTAATCAATGCCCCGATTAAGATTCTAGAAATGAAATCATCCTGCAAAACCAAAATTCTTTTCAAGAAAAATAATACTATAGCCAAGTTCAATTATTGAAATTTGAGAGCAAGTCAAGCAAAGCAACGGTTTACTTTCTTGTGAATTAAATAAAAATAATCAGATTCTGATCCATACATTCACGTGATGATGTATCAGTAGCGCATGAGCTATATAAGCCAGAAATTAAATTTTATAAAGTTATAGACCAACACCTCTCAAAGTTTTCATGCGTCCAACAATGGAAATTCAGTTCTATCATCCAAAATAAATAAATAAAAGGAAAATCCCATTACCCTTTTCTCTAACAGCTCTTGGTTTGTTCCAACATGAACAGTTGAGTGGGGACTCGAATGTTCCTGCATTCCAGGTTAGTAAGAGTAGTGAAATCATGCTGTCTGATTGGAACTCCAACTACCAGTCCTCGCTGTTAATCGAATGATCTAACTACGGAGTGTTGGCCCTTTTTTTTTTTTGTCAAAAAAAGTTTAAGAGTAAAATCGGTTATCTTACCTCTAACGACTAAAATCAAGGAAAGACTTAAACCTCTCTAAAGTTGCGGATCCTCATTTTATGAAAATTTTTGAACTCACGTATTAGGTAAAAAATTTATACCTATTAGATATTCATTTTTCATTAACATATTTTAAAAATGTCATTAAATTTATGTTCTATATTTTATATTGAACTTTCAAAAAATATAAATTTGGGTTTTATTTTTTATATTAGGTTTTTAAAAAATAAATAATTAAAATTAAAATTTTAAAAGATTTTTAATTATTAATATCTAAGAATGCCATTGATTTAAAATGAGTTTAAACATAAGGATTTTAAAATTTTAAAAGACTTTTACTTATTATTGTTCAAGAATGTCATCGATTTAATCGGATTTTACATAATTAAAAAGTACAAAATTAAAAAGTAGAAGTGTGAAATAGACGGGTTAGATAGATTACAAGTTCGGGTTAGATTTGTCAAAAGAAATTTTTAGGTCATTTCAATTTCGGATCATTCAGATTCGAGTTTTTGAATCAATCAGGTTTAGATTTTTAAGTCAATCGATTTTGAATTTTTCTGGCTTAGTTCTCAAGTCTTTCAAGTTTGATCATTGATTTTTCGGATCATTTAAGTTTGAGATTTTGGGTTTTCAATTATTTAAATTAATATATCGAGTTATTTCAAATTAGTTTATCCGCTTTTATGGGTTAAATTCTTAGATCAATTGGGTTTATCAGATTAATCGGTTTTCGGATCAATCGAGTTCAAGTTATTTATTTTTTTTAAAAATTAAATTGAGTTAAATTAATTTTAAATTCAAATTAATTTGATGAATTTCTCATACTAACATAATATGTTGTATCATATGCCATACACATAACACTAAAACTAATTAATCAAAAAAGAACATATGAAACTCAAATTAAAATACCTTAAACTATTAATCTAAACTCTTATCACTTTTATCATTCGTCGCGTTGGCATGATGAGCTCAGGTTGTTGTTGATTTTGTAGAAAACCCACGTGAAAAATGTGACATTAAACGAAAAAGTAACTGACAAGTAAACGAGGTTGCCGTGGAAGTGGGACAGACTTGTGGGCTGTAGCCTGTGGCTCACAAACTTGTTGGGCCAGTGCTGTACTCCAAATCGGAAGTATCAAAATGAAACATTCTTTGTACTTTCTTAAAATAGAATTTGGGCTCATCGAGGGCTCAAAATAAGACCTTGGGTCATCTGGTTGGACCAAGACTTGCGAGGGGCCCGTAGCGGAGGGCTACTCCTAGGCCTGTCTGAATTGGCTAGGTCTATATTTACTTTATGGGTTGCTTCTGCACGCTCTGTAACGGAGCGTGGATTATCCATGATAAGCGATGAAACTTTTGTCTTGGGAGCCAACACTTTGTTGAGAAACAACTGAGAAGCGAAAATTAAACACAGTTTAAGATTGAAAATTTTAAGATCTTTTTTTTTTATAAAAAAATATTTATATTTATTAATATAAATAAATAAAGTCAGTCACCTCCACTTTTCTCTGTGTCGAGTCTTTTCCACTTCTCAATCTCATAATCACTTCATTCGCTCATGTCTTCCTTCCACTTCTCCTCCCCGTAACCCGCCGCCCACCGTCAACGCCGCCGTCATTACCCTAGTTAATCACTGATTTCTAAATTATTGCTGTCGATCTCACATGGGAGAACAAACAACGGCACAGCCTCAACCGCAGGCTCAATCTCAGCCCCAAAACGACTCCTCCACCGCAACGCAAGCCCAAGCCCAAGTTCAAACCCAAACTCAAAACCCGAATAATACCTCCAACGCTGTCGTGCCCACCGTTTCCACCGTCTCTACCGCCGTCGTAGCCTCCGATCCCATTGAACTCACTAATGCTCCTCCTCAAACCTCGTCCCCTCCTGCCAAAATCCCTCTCCGCCCTAGAAAAGTCCGGAAACTCTCCCCCGACCCGAACGCGGACCCTAATGCGTCCCAACAACAAGCTACGACCTCCTCAACATCCGTAACCGAACCGCCTAAAACTGTCGCCCGAACTACCAAAGCGAAACTCACTCAACATCGAGCCCTAGCGGTGGCTGCTCCACGAATCATGGCTCGGTCCCTCTCTTGCGAAGGCGAGGTTGAAGTTGCCATCCGCCACCTCCGCAGCGCCGATCCCCTTCTAGCTTCCTTAATCGATCTCCATCCCCCGCCAACTTTCGACACTTTCCAGACCCCTTTCCTCGCTCTCACTCGAAGCATTCTCTACCAGCAGCTCGCTTTCAAAGCCGGCACTTCCATCTACACTCGCTTCATTGCTCTCTGTGGAGGCGATAATGGTGTCGTTCCCGAAACTGTTCTTTCCTTGACCCCTCAACAGCTCCGGCAAATTGGTGTCTCCGGACGAAAAGCGAGTTACCTTCATGATCTCGCGAGAAAATACCAGACGGGGATACTATCGGACTCGGCGATTGTAAATATGGATGACAAATCACTTTTTACCATGCTTACTATGGTAAATGGGATTGGTTCTTGGTCGGTTCATATGTTTATGATTTTCTCTCTTCATAGACCTGATGTTTTGCCAATTAATGATCTTGGGGTTCGAAAAGGTGTTCAATTGCTCTATAATTTAGAGGAATTGCCAAGGCCTTCGCAGATGGATCAGTTGTGTGAGAGGTGGAGGCCCTACAGATCAGTTGCTTCATGGTATCTTTGGAGGTTAGTGGAGGCCAAAGGATCGCCTTCCAGTGCAGCCGCGGTTGCTGCAAATGTTAGTCTTCCACCGCCTCAGCAGGAGGAGGAGGAGCAGCAGCAGCAGCAGCAACATCAGCAGCAGCCCCAGCTTCTGGACCCCATTAATAGCATTCTCAACCTTGGGTATGATATCTCTTTTTCTGAAAAATGGTTCCTTTTATTGCATATTCTGGCGTTATTTAGTATAAGTTGCATTTCATGGAAAAAAGTTCTCTTTAACCCGTGCCTTTTAGGAGTTGGGTTGAAGTTGATGCCAATTAGGAGGCATTTGATATTATTTTTCTTTAAGACTTAGTAGCTTTTTTTTTTTTCCTTTGTGCCTTTTAGACCTTCATTTGAATAGTTATGCTTTTGAATAGGATTGATGGTAAGTGAGAGGCATCTTCTACACTTATTTCAAGTGCCATTAGTCTTTAAATCTATTGCTTAGCCGGCTGTAGCTCTTAAAGAAAGGTCAGTGAGGTCATAAAAGATCAATCTCCTCATAAGCGACTAAATGTTTGCATGCTTTAATATTTTACATGCCTTGCAATGTGTTATGGAGGGAAATAAATAAAGAAAAGAGACCCCCTCTTTCTAACTCAAGGGAACTGACTGGATTTGCATTTGTTATGGAGGGAAATAAATAGAGAAAAGGGACCCCCTCTTTAACTCAAGGGAACTGACTGGATTTGCATTAACCTCAAGTTAGAGAGATAACACACGGATGAATTCTTCCATCAAAGAAAGACAGCAAAAGGATATGTACTTTGATTGAAAATTACTAAATAAAGAGATGCTGATCGATTACTTATACTAACATTCAGTACAATGTTATGGGAGTAAAGTCAATTCTCTTTTTTATTTTTCATTTCTATATTGTATCAATTTACATTGGGGGGATATGCAATATACTTCTGTCATTTTTAACATCGGCATTTAGTAGTTTGTGTATTATTAATCTAAAAGTTTCACTAGTTGATAAAAATATGGAGAAAATAATAGTGAGAGCTTGTGAGATTTATGTTCATGTTGGCAGGAAACACCTTGAAGATAATTAGTCATGTTTTTGCATTTGAAAGAAAAAGAAGGCAATTAATAGATATGTGAACTGTGTATGATAGACCTAGCCTTTACTTCAGAAGATTTTGGTCTTCAAGTAGACAGGATTAAACACAACTACCAATAATTTGACTAAACTTGAGTTACTTTATGCAATAAAAAGACTGATTTGCCTACAAGTGGAACCTTCCAAGCTGCCTCTATTTTGAGGAGGCTCTTTCTAGGGTGTGAAGCTTGGTATTGTTGTGGATTTCTAGATACCATGTTAAAAGTTTGAACTAGTCATTTTTTTTATTGTATATTGTTGTGTCCACAATCAATTTATTGATGAAGTTTACTTGATTAGTAGTAGTTAGCATGGATCAGATTTGTCATAACTAGCCTTGATTCTATTTGAGTGGTCCTCTTGTGTACATACTGGTATAAGGTGAGGTTTATGTTGGAGATAAATGGCAATGGGGCCTGTCAATTAGTATATGCTTCTCCGCCTTATATGTTTTTTGTGCTTGAAACTCTTTTACTCCATTGCTGGGAATTGTTCTGGAATCTTCGATCTAAGTACTATATACTGGCGACTTAGTGTCTTCAGGATTTTGATTCCGATTTTATATGGTAAAATTCCATGTATAGTTTAGAGAATCTCATTGCTTGTTGATCATCTGCCTTTTGGCACCTCTCCGTTAGTTATATTCTTAATTTCTTATGAAGCGCATTTCTTTGACTAGCATAAGGTAAAATCTGAAGGATGGTTAGTCTAAGGCAATTTCTTCGTTTTCTTATCTTGTTTTTTTGCTTTTGAACAAGATAGTGGAATCCAAATGGCATAAATGTCTATATTTTTTAAATTGTTGTTATCTTCTGATTAAAGATATTCGGTCATTTAAAATTTTAGTTAAAGAAGTAATTTTCAGCATAGATCATATTGATATGTAGATATTAGTAGAGATACTTTCTTCCTTATCTTTGACACCTTCGCTGCCAAAAGACTTGATGGACAAAATGTTGCATGAGTGCCCCAGTCGTGGTTTGGGATTCTTTTGGGTTACTTGTAATCGACCAAAATCACCCCTAGTTTAGATTCATGTCTCATGGTAAGATGGTAGTTTATGCTTTCTGTTTTTGCATTCTCTCTCTTTCATGTAATTCATCCAACCTCCAATCCTTTCTCACAGGTACTCTTAAATGGTTTGATTTTTGCAGAAGAATTTTTTCTGCCTAGTAGTTCACATATACGAGTAAATACTAATCTACATATTTCATTCCTTCCTCCCCCTTTTAAATTACTAGAATGGATTCTATGTGGAGTCAGTTATGCTGTAGATTTACAAGGGTAAATTACAGAAGTGTCCCTCTACATGATTGGAATTCAATCTCTGTATGTTTTAACATTTCTTTAAAGTGCTTTTGTACTGATTTTTGTCTGTTGTGTTACTAGGGCCTGTGCTTGGGGACAATGATTGGCATTGAAAAAGTGAATGTTTGGCATTTATCTCTGTCCATTAATCAACTTGAAGGGCAGGCACTTCAAAGGGAAACGTTCATGTGAAACTATTGATCTGAAAGGCATTAACGGTATAGGCTAGAGTCAAGTCTTTCAACTTTGGTTTCGTAAATCTGCTTTGAGTTGAGATTGAATAAACACGCTGCCCTGTTCTTCGGTCATTGTTAAAGAACATCAGTTTAGTTGTCAACTGTCTCATATAGGACATTAATAGAATGCAATTCACTCCTGGATGCGTCTCTCTTGAACCGTCTAATTTCTTGCTGCATGTTTGTAAATCTTCACAGCCCTGCACATGTTTTATGTTAGAACCTTTCTTATCGTTAATTAGTCAACAATCTTTTGTGGTAAAGGCCCGACTTTGATTGAGATCCCTATTGGGATTGGTAGTTTCTGATGTTGAAGAATGGTTACCTTACCCCGCCCGAATGCAAAGGATTAGCACATTTTTCTTCTTTTTATCTTTTTGGGGTTAACGGGTTAGCACATTCTATTACTATATTTGCTTGAGCAAGAGAAGGTCTCTAATGGGTCAATACTTCTACATATTTTTTTGGTGAGGAAACGGGGTCAACGACCCAACTAATCACTAGCCATTAATCTGGGGTGGCTAACTCCCTTGATATCCTCCAGTAAAACATTTTGGAAACCTTGTGGGGGCCTACTAAGGAGTAATAAACCTTTTTGTTGAGAGCAACTCCATTTCGCAAGTTGATCTGCCGGCATGTTTCTTTCTCTCGGTATATGCTTCAGACTCCAGCTCCAAGAACTATCCAGCATTCCTCTAATGGCTTCCACTAGGGGATGGTAATACTTCTACATATTGAGTGACCCTACGGGGAGCTCTCACGCCTTGGGACGAATGGGTCAATACTTCCACCTTTCTCTTGGGACGAATATGGCCAGCCCAAGCCTACTAAACGGTCCAATACTTGGGTTGTTTGGATCACATCTTCGTTATTACTAGTTTGGGCTATGAAGTCGGCAAGATTTTAATATATCAAAGTTTGAGTCGTTTTGTTATAATTTCTTTCTTTTTGTTTTCTTCAAGGAAAAATCTCAAATGATTTTTGAACTCTTCAGCAGTCAGCCAGTAACGGCATAACCCCGCGGCCAACAATATTGGAAATAGCAGAACGGAACATGCCTCCGGGTGTTGTGTCATCATCAGTCTTCCGCATTTTACCTGATCTGATCATTTATAACGACTCCATCAAGCTCTTGGAATTCCTGCAAACTTGTCATCCATCCTGTTTTAGAGTCTAGAGTCTAGAGTCTAGACCTGGTTACGTGGTGAAAAGAACCTTAAATACAGTTATCTGGCTCTTCCTATGATTTTAAAATTGTTTATGTCTCCATCGCCAGCCGCATTATTGCTCCTAATATTCCATTCTTAATTCCCATTTTCATTTTTCATCAAACCCTGGACGGCTTTGGGGAAGGCAAGAAGCCGGAATTAGTTGAGAAACAGCTTCATGGTATGTGACGATATATCACAATGACAAAAATATACATACAAATATGAGGTGACATTGTCTTACTTATTTACGGTGAAAGCTGGGCAAGAGGATTATACTGGGATATTCTCACAGAATATTTCTTGTTCTCTCTTTTGGTTTTTGGTTTTCTTCACCACGACAAAATTGGACACCTTATCCCCAACGCTAATATCGTATTGCTCACTATATAAGTGGAATTAACTTGTAGAGGTTCTATCGGTAACAATAGAGGGAAAAAGAAAATACTAAAACATGAATCATGAAAATTATGATCCTTCTTTCCCTGACCAACCAGTTGTTGACCAATACCTTCCCATTTGGGCTAGCCTACCAGCATTTAGGTCCAAGCCAGTCTTCATTTGGTCCGAAGATGGCTCGACCAATGTAAGCCAGGGCTCAACGCTAACCTATGGTCAGCTCAATGATTCAGTGCAGTCCATTTCTTTCCATCTACTCCTTTCATTGCAGAGAGGTGACACTGTAGTCATTTTGAGCTCACCTGGGCTAGAGCTTGTTGAGATCATTTTTGGGTGTCAACGAGCTGGCCTTTTGAGCGTGCCCATATTTCCCCCAGACCCTTCTTTTGCCAATGAAAACTATCACCACCTAGTCAGAGTTCTCTCACAGACAAAGCCCAAAGCTGCCATAGCTCACCACGATTACATCAAAAAAGTTCAGCAGTATATCTCTTTGCCCTCTAGAAATAAGAGGTTAGCAGAGATGTTACAAAACGTGAGTTGGATTTCAACTGCAGATATCAATCCAAAAAATGTAACTTCAACAGCAGTCTCTACGTTTTATAATGGTTGCAAACCTGATGAAATTTACTTGATTCAATACACCTCGGGAGCAACAGGGATCCCGAAGCCAGTGCTTGTAACCGCTGGATCTGCTGCTCACAATGTTAGAGCAGCCAGGAAAGCTTATGACTTGCATCCGAATAGTATTATAGCCTCTTGGTTACCTCAATACCATGATTGTGGTCTAATGTTTCTGTTATTGACCATCATATCTGGGGCAAGATGTGTGTTAACGTCACCTGGAGCTTTTGTGAACCGACCTAGGCTGTGGCTCGAGCTAATTACAGAGTTCAAGGCTACTTGCACTCCAGTTCCATCATTCACCTTGCCACTAGTCGTGAAGCGTGGGGGAGTTGGAAAAGGAAGCTCGCCTATTAATCTATGGAGCATGAGAAATCTCATTATCATCAACGAGCCCATTTACAAGGCATCAGTTGAAGAGTTTCTTAATGTCTTTGAGCCTTTTGGGCTGAAACCATCGTCTATCTCTCCATCTTATGGCTTGGCAGAGAATTGTACCTTTGTTTCCACCGCATGGAGGAATAAAGACAACTCAAGGAACTCCAGTTTCCCTAATTTTCCTTCTTACAGCAAGCTCTTACCAAGTGCAAAACTTGCTAACGAAGAAGAAGAGGACATGGACATTGTCGTTGTAAATGAGGAAACCCATGAACCTGTTGAGGATGGAATTGAAGGAGAGATTTGGGTTTCATCTCCGAGCAATGCCTCTGGTTACCTAGGCCATCCTTTCTTAACTCAAGATACATTTAAAGGTAGATTGAGCAACAAGGTTGGCCGGTGTTTTGTCCGAACAGGAGATAGAGGAATTGTGATAGGGGAAGAAAGATTTCTCTTCGTGACAGGTCGTTGCCTGGACGTCATTAATCTCCCAAATGGTCAGAATATTCACCCTCATTACATAGAGGCCGCTGCTTATAACAGTTGCCCACAGTTCATTCGAGGAGGTTGTCTCGCTGCATTTGATACTTCAAGAATGATCGTTCTTGTTGCAGAGATGCAGAGGAGTGAAAAAGATGATAAGATTTTGAAGACAATATGTGAAACAATCAGAGAAGCTGTTTTGAATATAGAAAAAGTCGAAATTGGGATGGTAGTTCTTGTAAGTAGTGCAAGTGTTCCGAGAACTACATCAGGTAAAATTCAAAGATGGGCGGCTAAGGATTATCTTCTAGGAGGTAAAATGAATGTTTTACTGGAAATGAAGTTTGATCATTTCCACTGGGGGTTATTACCATCTCCCGGGCCAGTGATGCGTGCAAGTAATAAAAAAGGACAGAGAAGAGAAAGAGACAGAGAAGGTGAAGAAGATGGAAGAGGCCTGGTAGCTGAAGAGAAAGAAGAGGTTCTCTTTTCACTGTCAACTGCTCCAATTCATCATCCCGGTTTGTCTCGATTGTGAGAGCATTACAAATGCTAAGATGTTGTGTTTTGCTTGTACCCGATAATAGTGTAGAAGAGAAAAGCTTTAGATTCTCTGGAATCCTTTACTTTGAGACCACAGACAAGACAACATTGGCTCATGCCATAACTTTGTCTAGAATCTATTATACTTAATCTCTGTTTGTGCTATATAAGAATATACATTTAAAGAACCAAAAACTGAAAACTTTATATCTCTGCCAATTGTAGGGAATTAAACCAGAATTGACCCCTCTGGCCTCTCTTACTCTGCATTGCAACCGTTCTTTGCTTGCAGCTATAACTGGTATAGAGAAAAGTGGGTGCTTAAATATCACTACTTTTTTATTTTAAACAAATGCTATCGTCAATAGACAATTACAAATGGATCAAACAACCATATTATTCCCAGTAGCTATAGTTTGACAACAAGCAAAACAAACTCACAAGGCAGTAATATTATTTGACTATTCAGCTACATTATGCATATATCGCTTGATCTCTGAGGCATACAAGTATGAAAAATGAGTAAAAGAACTAAAGCACCAGTTTCGTTTCCATTTGTAAGAAACTGGACCAGGAACTTGTCAATCTTCCTTCCGGCTTCTACATGATGAATCCTGATGTTTGCCTAAACTTTACCTGCAAATCATCAATAAAAGCAGGACTCATGTCTAAGATTCCCAAATTTGGGTTCTTATCGTTCACGGCTAGTTGTAATTACTTCTAATCTAGAAGAATATAAATCATTATAGGCAACTAATTAACTGAAAACTCTTGCCCTGTAAGCAGGAACATATGTTATAGACTTATAGTAGAAAGCAGAGTTTCAGAGGAAAACAAACCTTGCTTGAGGAAAGAAACTAGCAGTAACTCTTGCAGCATGCTCTAGAAACACTGAGACCAAATTAAACTGCCTCAATAGTAACTTGAATGACAGTCCAGATCCAACTGATTGCAACAGAGAAGACAATCTGTGAACATATGACTTTACAGTCATTGGACAACCTATAGAAATTAAGGCATTCTGATAATTTTTCATCCCGTGTCAATATTAATCCAACTCTGAACCCTCAATATAAATCCTGTCTAGCAGATCAACAGCCTTGAACACAAAGGGATAGACATTATCATTGATATTTCCGCCTATTGCACCATCAGACTGCACTTTGACCAGTCTCCTTGTCTCAAAATTATAAGCAGCAATGATTCCAGGCAGTTGAAATAACAAAATCTCCAAATCCTCATTAAAAGCACAAATTTTAAGGGTGGAAGGTGAGATTTGGAACATATTTTCGTCTGAAATTTGAAACACCTCTTTATTTCTTGATACCAATTCATCCAATCGGATGCAATGCTTGGGCCGCCACATTAATCTGCAGGCTTCCCTGTTTTTGTCATGAACGGGATTGTCTGCATAATCCCATATATAGAATCCACTGTAGGTTGAATCACAATAATGCAGACGCCCTTCGAATTCCCATAGGCGTTTCGCACAGTATACAGACATAACAGGGTTTTGGCTCTTCGGTAGTTCCATAAGCTCAAAAGAGTCTTTCTCCCCATCAAAAACCAGCAAGTATATGCTCCAAATCCAATAAACTTGTCCCTTACGGTAAAGACTGGGGCAAAAGCATTCTGTCATGTTGAAATCTTTACTAAGTAATAAACCAGAGTTGTGTGTTCTTGTGCTGCATTCCCTCCATTCCCAAGTCTTTGACGAAAAAATCTGACATGTAATAGTCCCATTCTTGATATCAGCTTCTTCCCAGAAGAGACATATCACCTTGAAGTCGTGTCCCACCCCATCAAAGGCAAGACTCGCGGAAGCCAGGCGCAAGAAATCATGGGCACGGGGAAGTTGTAGCCATTGTTCTCTTATGGGGCTAAAAACACGATAACTTATACAACTTCCATCTTTTACACCAAAGAGAAGCAAACCATTGCAAGAATCAATCAACCAAGGGAGATTATGTGAGATGGAACTGTGTATAGAGCAGGTCTCCCCTCGGTCTTTGACATCAAGCAAATTTAGTTGGTACTGTAAAGCTCCATCTGTCAAAGGGTTCTTGAAAGAAAAGGCAAGGCCCGAGGTTGAAGGGGACGTATGGCGGATGCGGGTGATCAAAGCCTGCCAAGATTTCGAGACACACTTGAATCTTGTGCGTGGTTTCAAGGGAATTTCACGGAGGATTCCTTCCAAGAGATCGTCGTACAAAACTGGGTTGTTCTTGTTTTCCATCTCCCTGGTTCTCTTCTTGCTTGGCGAGGATAAAAACCCCGACGTGATGGCACTGGCTGAACCTTGCGGAAGAAGGAAAATGAAAACACTCGAGGCGGGTTGCAGAGACATAAATATAAATATATATATATATATATATATATATATGTATATATAAAAGCCCTGCCCACGTCTTAGGAACGTTTTACAACCCTTCAGCCGCCAACAGAAAATTTCCCTTTTTATTTTTCTTATTTATGGTGAAAAATTAAGGAGAGACACTGCATATTGGAAAATCAAGGGAGTGTCAGCCCAACCCATTTTCAATTGGTTCAGACTAATTGGGTCGAGAGGACTACCACTGGGCTTAACGGACAGTATCCTCTTGTTTTTATTATTTTATTTTTTGGGGCCATGAGAAGAAAGAAAAATGGATCCTATCAGCCGCTGATCATGGACATACACTGTCCTACCACTATATATAGGAGACTAGGTAGGAGTATGATTTAAGATACTATACTGTTGGGGAGATTGCGATACGAATTAAATCTGGATTAGTCAAAGTCAAACTCTAAATACAGTGTGGGAGAAAAAAAAATACTGATGAGGAGATGAGAAGGAAAAATCAAACTTCCTATTTAGGAGGAACAAATATAACCCAAAGTTTCTTACCCATGTTGAAGAAGCACTTTAGGATTAATCAATTAATTAATTGAAATTTAGAGTATTTTTTCTTGAAATTTAGAGTATTTTTTCTTTCTTTTTGTTTGCCAGAAGAGTATTTTTTTTTTTTTGGTTTCAGAAAGTTAAAAAAGGGACAAATTTGAGCTTATTTTTATTCCCATTTCTAGTCTGTCTACCAAAGAAAAAGTCACTGCCCCATTCCTTTTTTATATTTATTCTTTTTTAAAAAAAATTAGAGTCAAATTTGGACCCAAATATGTTTAGATTAGCTTTGAGGTTGTTTGCGGTACTTGATTCAACATTGCATTTAATAATGAAGATAAAAGCAAATTGTTTAATTATTTGAGTCTTTGTCGTGCTAATTTGAAAGGAAAAAAAGTTATTCAAATGAGAAATTATTAGGTATGTTGGGTGTACGACGTCATTAATAAGCCTGATTAATTAATTTGTATTAACTCAAAAAGTTTCCTAAAATTGAGGCACTAATTTGACAAAGGTTTAACCACACACTACAAAAAAAGAGAATTTAAAAGGTAAGTCCTTAAATTTAAGTTATAATTGTGATAGGGTTTTAGTAAATGTATCAAAATATTTAAATTATCACAATTTAATGAGTCGATCCTATGGATGACGTGGTACATCCGACCTATCTAATAATTTCTCCATTCAAACGAATCATAATTTCATAATAATTTAAGGAACCTATAAATAATTCCAACTACTATATATATATATTTTGCAATCACAGGTATTTATATATGTTTAATAGTTTATGATTAATTATGTTCGAGTCGTGTCAAATCTCAAAAGGAAAAAAAATTCTTCCAAACATATTTTCTCTATTTACAAAATTCGAATCCGAAATCTTACTTAAAGTGATTTACCTACTTTCACTAAATCCACTGGTCGTGTTGGTATTCTAACTGTTGTATATACTACAATATATCTAATTGACGAATAAAAAATTCAGAATTTTGTTAACATAATTTATTTGTAATCAGAAGCAGTCATTACTACATTAATTAATAACATTAGATATGGTTAAAAGAATACTACTATGTATGATTATAAATATTTGCATGGCAACGTTGGCTTAATAAACAACTCAATAATAAAAGAGTGGCTGCTTCCACAAAAGCTTGCCTGCTGTAGCTATAACAGTGTGAGCTATGGGCTATGGCTGGAAGGGGGCAGTGACAAGAGAAGACATAAATGAAGAAGCTTGGGTTGGGAGGGTTTTTCTTGTTCGAATTGGGAATTATGATTACGAAGCTAAGGGAAAAAAATTTTCCGGGGAAGTAAAGCCTAGGTCGCTGACGTGATAAAACAAAAATATGATGATAAATTGTATGGATTGTTTTGAATTAGAGAATGCTATTGGTGGAAGGGGTTGGAGGTTGGAAGCTGTACTGCACCCAAAAGCCAAAAACAAATGCACCCAAAGGCCAAAAACAAATGAACAGTGAGCTACCAAGTACCAAAGCAAACAAGAACGTGGAAAAGGGCAGAGAGACAAATAAAGCCATCGATTGCATCACGGAAAGGTAAAGACATTGCTTGGGGGCAAGCGTGGTTTCTGGCAGAGAGTTGCAGAATGCGCATATTAGGCTTTGATGCTTCAGATCCATACACACTCACTCACTTACTCACTAACTCACTCAGCAACAACAGGACAACAACTTCACTGTGGACCATCCCGGCCTCTTATAAATCTCTCTTCTTTTTTGTTTTTTAACTTTTCACTTTAGGAGATTTTGAATATGTAGTCTGTAAGCACTTGCACTTTGTTTAAAAAGATCTTCCTTTAGCTTGTAATGGGGTGGTTATTAGTTCATGGATACCTGGTTTTATTAAGGAAAAGCTGAGGTTTTGTAGGATTATTAAGGGAAGAAGGCAAAGCTGCGTCGCATCAGGGCTGAAAGTACTAACAATCTGCTTGGTCGTTTGGGGGTCAAGTGGGCTAAGATAAGGAAAATTGGACGAGAGGAAGAGCAATAATGAAGGGAAAGGGTGGGTCCCAAGTGTGGCAGGGCGTGGGAAGGGGGTGAACATGACGTTGTCGGTTGTTTTGTACAGAGAAAGACCCCTTAATCTCATCAGAATCTCTTTCTTCTTTTCTTTCCTTCTGTTTCTCTCTCTCTCTCTCTCTCTAAAGATTGACTCTTATCTTTCCCCGCGGCCTCACCACAGGCAACCAAGCTGTCTCTTGTTGGATATGTAGTTGGCTTGTTGGGAGCACAGAGGCACACAATCCTTAACCTAAAAACTTCAAAGGCCAAAACTTCAACCAGAAAAAAAATAAAATAGAACACCCAAACCCAAACCCAAAATCAATCTTCTCTTTTCTTGCTAATTAAAGATGTTTAGGCCCCTTGATGGTGTGGTAAAGGTTTAGAAAGGCTGGTGCCTGCTGCCTGCTGCCTTCTGCCTGCTGCCGTTAGCTGCTGTTTTTGCTCGTCTCTTTCTCTCTCCTTTTTATGTCTGTGAGTTTGGTCCCATTTCAACTTTAATGTCCTTGTTTGTTATTTGAGGGTTATTCTCATCTCTTTTTATTGCCATAACAACTCTCTTTCCCCTCTCTCTCTCTCTCCCCTTTCTTCTTAGCTTACGGATTGTGTAACGGTTCAAATTAGCGGCATGGGTCGGTGGATTTTGGCAGCATAATGCTGAATATCGGGAGGAGGATAGGGGAGAAAACAACAAAATCTAGATAAGCTACTTGCTTCATCATATCATCTCTCTTTTGAAAACGTTTCAAGTTTTTATGATACACACAAAAGCATAAGAACTGCAAAAAATAAATAAAAAATCCATGATTAGTTGAATAGTGAGCTTCGTTTTAGCTTGGGATAAAAAGATCTTAAATTAAGTTTCAATCTTTTTTTTTCTCAAGGGTTACTTGTTTAAATTATGGAAGTAAGAGGTCAAGAACATGATATTAAAACGCCAGGCTCTTCGGGCTTTGGTCACCACTCGCCTGGAGTAGAAAGAAGAAGAGATGGGAATCATAATGGTACTGCTGTTCTCACTTGCACTCAAACCCTAGATCATGTTCATCGTCCGCAGAGACAACAATCTTTCGGCCAAGGAAGATCTCCAAACCCAGATCGAGTCACTGCCAGCGGTGCAGCTGTTGCACCCATTTCAGTTGCTTCCAACGCGAAGCCATCCAGCGCCATCAGATATCGAGAGTGTCTCAAGAACCACGCAGCCAGCATCGGTGGGAACGTTTACGATGGCTGCGGTGAGTTCATGCCTAGTGGAGAAGAAGGAAGTCTTGAGGCCTTGAAATGTGCTGCCTGTGATTGTCACCGCAACTTTCACCGCAAAGAGGTAGATGGAGAGACCCAATTCGGGGCTAATTCTAGTCGAAGAAGCTTGATGCTTAACCCTCTTCAGTTGCCTCCGCCGTTGCCATCCCCAACCATGCTGCATCACCATCAAAAGTACTCGGTTCATACGAGTCCTTCAAGTGCAATGGTTGCACCAATGAATGTGGCGTTCGGCAGCGGCGGTGGCGGGGGGACCGAGTCTTCAAGTGAGGATCTTAATGTGTTCCAGTCTAACGCTGAGGGAATGCCGCCGCCACCACCTTATGTTTTGTCGAAGAAGAGGTACAGGACCAAATTTACGCAGGAGCAGAAGGATAAGATGTTGGAGTTCGCTGAGAAATTGGGTTGGAGGATCAATAAGCAAGATGAGGAGGAAGTGGAGAAGTTTTGTGCTGAGGTTGGCGTCAAAAGGCAGGTTTTCAAGGTATGGATGCATAATAACAAGAATGTGAAGAAGCAGCCGCCGGAGTAAGAGCTCTTTCTTGGTCGCTAAATGAGTAGGATGAACTGTGAGTTATGTATAGAAGGGGCAGCCTGGTTTAATCAGACATTTTAGGTGAGAAGGGAGCTGGCCTTGATCCTTGAATATTTGTATAATTCTTCATTTTAAGCCGTAGTTTATTTCTTGGCATTGAGCACTCATGTTCCAAACAAAAATATTAAGAATCTTGTGTTAATTGTTTCTCTCTAAATTATGGTAGTGTGTTAATTTCTCATCATTTTCTCTGCCTCTTGTTTCTGAATACACTGTCAGAAAAAGAAATATGAAAGGGCATAGAGTGTCTACTGTCTCCTTCTTCATGTTGAATGCTGATCGAAATGGTGAGTTCATTACATGCAGGCTTTAGCTGTTTTTGTGCAATTGCTGCATTGGATCAAGTGGGTATATTAGCCATTGTTGTGCCATTTCTCCACTGGAACAAGTGGGTATATTTATTAGTTCTTGCTAGTCTGATTCTGGCCTAACAAACCAAAAATAAAAATACTAGCTTTGAGTAGGGTCATGACTTGCTGGTGACCGTTTTGTTAGGGGCCAATAATGTAAGTCTTGCCTTTTGATCTATTGTGTTTGATAAGAACCTGCCAGGTTATACAAATACAACTATCTCTTGGCATTTTTATTTGGACTTTGAAACTTATATATTGGCTCATTTTTCAAACAGATCTCGAAAAAGCACAACAATTCTACCCCAAACAAAAAGTGCCGTGGAATTGGACATTTCGCTCTCTGAGATTGTGACCCAACAATTTTTGCTGCTTGAATTTTTGTGGCATATTTAAACAACAAACGAAGAAGAAAACAATTTGCTCCCACCGTTTTCTGTATCGGGTTTCTATTTGATTCTGTTACATAATTCAGACGTTTGCAACATTTTAGATTTGATTTGATATGATTTTTTTTATTTTATTTTGACCCTCACTAGTAATTCTTCAAAGCTATAGCCTATATGTATATATTACCCTCAAAGTTATTAAACCCAGCTTAAACCCCTCCCCAGTTGCCAATGCGGCCTTCCATGTATGGCCACATTTTCACCGACCGATCTTTACCGTCCAATTTTCATTTTCATCTCTATCAAATTAATCCATGGTGCATTAAATGCGGTGAGAGAGAGAGAGAGAAATGGAAAGAATCACAAGAGAAGTTAATTATTATTAGTAATTCTTGCCAATATTTACATAGGAGTAATTATTCGAACCATACATAGTTGACCTCTGCAGAACAGCAGACTCATCAAGAAGAAAGAAAAGAAAAAATTCTGCAGTCCAAATTTATTGGACGAGAACCAAAGGGTATCTAAAAAGGCAAGATACTCCACTCCAGATATAATAATAAGTAAGAAGAAATAGTAATTTTAATAGGCTTTGCTAATTTGATTCATATCCTAGTCCAAAACAATGGGTGCAGCGGCAGGTTCTCCTCCAAATGCCCTCATTGGCATTACGTATGCTGGTGCCGTAAGTGGTGCCCCAACTGGTGCCATTTCCGGTGAGGCTGCTGATGACCTGGGCAGCCAGCCATAATTCCTGAAAGTGGCACAACACAAGTGGTAAACAAATGAGTATCCAATTACTATAATTAAAACTGTAGCAGTAAAATATTGTAATTTCCACGGCCAATAATTTACCTGAGTTTGTCCTTAGCCCAGTCAGTCCATGTGGAAGCGGTGTCCGAGATGCTTTCCGCGGCATTTCCTGCAGAACTCGACACGTCCTGGGCCATTTCTTTAAACTTTTGAGTGGCCGTGTTTATTGTTTCCGGTGAAAGTGCGTCATCTCCTACCACGGACCGGATCGACAGAACCAGGGTCAATGAGAATACAAGAACCAAAGCTATCTTTGCCATCTTTTTGTTCTTCCTTTGTTCAAACTTGAAACTTAAGGATGTTGTTAAAGGAAAAATGCAATAAAACAAATGCGAGTGATTAAGGATTGAAACCGGGGCGAAATTTATAGCTCGATGGGGGAGATATGTGCGGCGATTCCAGGGCCTGGTGACTGGTTCGGTAACAACATGACCAAACGCGAGTAAGCCGGAGAAAAGTTTTGAAACAATTTCAATGGCCGCGCTTTTTTCTCAATAACTTGTGATTTTTATTTTCTTTTCTTTGTTTAGTTCACGACGGTGCATGAGTGTCGTGAAAGCATTATACGAGCGAAAATATTGGTTCAAGTTTTAATAGTAATTTAGGGGTCGTTTAGTAATTTACATATTAAAATTTTGTATGCAAAGTGATCCCATATAAGCTATAAAAATACAATCATTTTGTATGTAAAATCACGTTATATTGATTGGTTAAGTATATAATCCATTTTTAAATTACATCAAAGTATTTGCAGTGTTTAATTTAAAAAGTAAATGACTAAACTACCATTTTGTTAGTTTGTACTTTAAAAAGTAAATAACTTAATTATGAACTTTTTGTAATTTTACATTTAAATATATTTTGCATCCATTGTACAAAGTATTTCACCACTTCCTCTCATGTAAATATTTTACATGGTATGTGCAAAATGATTAAAAAAGGTATCCTATAATTTAGGTTAAAAAATTATACAAAACAGTATAAACACTTTACATATAAAGTATTTATTTTGCATTATACCAAACACCCACTTACTTTAGAGTTAGAATCCCATCATTAATATTTAATTATTATTATGATTTAAAAATAATCACGAGCTCAGTTGCCTTGTTTGGGTGCATGAGTGTCGTCCAATGAAAAATTATATAAATATTTAATCTCTGCAAAACTTGGACAAGAATAAAAGGTTGGAATTGAATCAAACCTTGGAATAACTTTTTTTTTTATTTGAAAGGCAAATCGTATAATTAAAGAGAACAAAAACTGTATCTCATAGTCTATAACAGATAGACCATAAGATACAAAAACATTCCAACAAATACAATGCAAAAAATAACTTGGAATAATATCTTTATGATCGGTTTCAGAGGGAGATTAATTATTATGTGATATTTGTGCCATATTAAATTATTATAATGTCAGCGAATCATTTACTTTTTGACTTGTAATTAATAATAAACATATAAAAACCAAAGGCTAAGGGAGATAATATATTTTCGCCAAAGGAAAAAAAAAACAAAATGAATTGCATATTTGAGTTGTCATCTTATGATCCTTTGGCAATATGAGTTTCACATGACTAGCATATTTACAAATTATAGTAGCCTTTTGCATTAGAAACCCACGAATCGAAATCTTTTCAAGTAAGAAAGTAGTACTTTCTATCTATTGAAAGGCTTTCAAGAAAATTGGAATCGTTGAAAGATAAGTTAGATTTTAGAAATTTCTATAATGTTAGCTTTTCCTGCTACTAACATATACTAGTACATGCCAACCAATGAGTTCAACACCCATATACATTTACATTCATAAGTTTAATTACCTTAAAATTAATAGGACATCCAAATTTTTTTATTGAATTTAATTTATGATCGTCTTTAAAAGGAAGTCCAAACCTAGCTTGCGTTCTTTTGTTTGGTGCACTTTACAAACGATTAGCACAGAGTTTAAGAAGAATAAAATGGTTAACATAAAGAGCATAATTTTCATCAAGGTTTTACCTCTTAAGATAATGTCGTCGCGGGGATGTAGCTCAGATGGTAGAGCGCTCGCTTAGCATGCGAGAGGTACGGGGATCGATACCCCGCTTCTCCAATTTTTCCGCAGCGAAATGTTTTCCAAAATTTTCAGAATTTGAGGAGGGAAAAAAGTTTTCCCGCCTTTCCATCCGCCTTGAAAACACGCGAATTCGCTTCATTCTTTCATATGATTTCATGATGATATTTTGATTTTTAGCCTCTCTCTGATTCCATCGCAAAATCAATGGCTCCTTTTTTTCCCATCTCTCAAATCCCCGTTTCAGTTAATTTGGAATCGACACTCGCAGTTAATTGCTTGATTGGTTCTGTCTTCCGATCTAAGAACACAATCTTGGAGGCTAGAATTCTGAAAAGGTCAGCCGTTATCCAATTGCTAATGACAAAACTTGCATTTTTTTTTTCTTTTTACATTTTCTCTTTAAATCATCTGCAATTACAAATTCGCTATTCAAGAATCGAAACCAAATTTATGCTTAATGGATACTCGTTTTCCCCTGCTCTTAACAGTGAAAATGAAAAGGAAAACGAAAAGCGAAATTGTTCATTTAATGTTTGTGATAAAGCAGCCAGGTAATTCGTTTTTGGTTTTCAATTTCCATTTGTATGTTTCTCTGTTGATTATTTCTATTAGTAGTAATCGTTTTGATCTCTGCCATCGCCTGTTCTTAGACGATTCAGATTCAGTTATTGCATTTCTTTGGAAACAAACAAGCTAAATGGCTCATGAATTTAATGCACAGAACACTTAGTATTTTTATTTTGGAACTAGAAAAGCCAGTACAATACTTACAAGCTTAATATCTATAGAGTTCAGCTTTTTGCTATATTAACAAACTGACTCAGTTTAACATACAGACTCAAAAGGGACCAAATATAGGGAGAATCACGATGCTCGATTCTCGATTTCTTTATGTTTATGCCTATTTCTTGCAGTAGTAGGTTTTTAAGATCCTCTGACAATGCAGCTGAATCCTTTGCTTGTTCATTGGAGCTTTAGATTCTTCATGAACCTGCGATGGATTTAAAATATAAGAGCACTAGAGTAATTAAATGTGCTGGCTATCTTGGCTTTTAGAGCTTGGGTTATTAAAAGAGGAGGAGCATGTGCAGTGCAGATGCCTATGGTAGTTTATGGAAAGGATATTTGTTTTTAACTGAGCTATTGGACATAGGATTCATGATCCAAGAAAAACCAGTGTCATGAGAGCAAAGTCTAGAAATTGTTAATGAAGGTGTTACAGAGGAATGTGAAATTTTAGTTTAGAAGAGTGGGTTACGTCATGCCTGATTCTCTTGAGACATGAATCGTTGAAGCACCGGCTAGGGGCTAACTTATTTGAGTTTTATTTATTTTATAATATAGGGTTCGGGCTCTCCGAATTATAGGAACAGGTGCATGTGATCTTAAAATGAGGATTAGATTTCATGTGGGCTTTTTCTTAGTAAGTTGGAACTTTGGTATGGGTAGAGTATTATGGATAACAACATAAAGTAATAAAAAAAACTGTCATAGGGATCGGTGTTTGGTTTGAACTCTAGCTATATAGAAAAGGAAATTTAGAGTGCATGACATGTTAGAGGAAACACGGATGATCACAACCGCCATTAAAAGATTTTGTTTTTGAAGTTTACAATCTATTTAAAATTTTTTAAATGTGATTTTTAACATCATACCATGAATCCTAGATAGGGAGAAAACACTGAATAACAATTTTAAGTGGTTTTGAAAGCAGCCAAAAAGGGGTGGAGGGCGTTAGATATAATTAGGAAGGAAAGAGAGGAATTCCTTATTAGTTACTACTATATTATTATTATATGCTGTGTTTTGAAGCTCGAGGGGCGTGTTTCACGTTAAGAGTGTCGTCTAGAAACTATGTTTTTTCGATTGCTTATTGATATAATGATAAATAACCTTTTTCGAGGCGTTGAATACATCAAAGTTTCTTCAATTTTGCATATTCCTATTAGCTTTGTAAAGACCTTGGCACCTTGGCTACATGCCCTGCCACGACCCTGTCATCTGTTGACAGCATTTGGCATTGCACCAGAAGTCTAAGAGTTAAGATGTCTATTTTAATATGGTTTCCTACGTTAGTCAATGAGAACGGAATGCAGAGCCAGAAAACAGAGTTGCATGAGTGATAGTTTTCAAAGCAGAAGAGTAGGACTAATCCTATATAAAGTTTGAAAATGGGAGATAGTTTCTAACACTCTACCTTTACCAATCAGCATCGACAGTTACCTCCGGTGCTTTTGTAGTTGGGTATAGGGATTTGACCGGATTCAATATACATGAGATCCGCAACTAGGTCCTCGTAGTGCCTTCTTACTTCCTCGGCTGATTTCCCGCCTACAGCAGCGGCCACCTTTTCCCAGCGGTCCGGGGTGTCCTTGTCATATATGGCGAGTGCCTTTTCAAATAGCTTGTTTTGCTTCGCAGTCCAGTAGGAGTTAGAATCACGTGAAGAATTTATAGAGCCTGATGCCATTCCTTGCGGATATGAATGAAAACAAAAGCGAATACGATAAAGCTTGGATGAGACGGTTATGAAGCCGAACAAACGTTGGAGAAGAGGAATGTGTCTTTCAAGGTGATGAGACTTTAAAGGAAGAAGAAAGTACAAAAGAGAAAGAAGCTACAAATCAACGAAAAGAAGATTGCAGCCTCGGTCAAGGGAGAAGACTGAAGTCAAGGGGTGGTAATGGTATGGCAAAGGAAATTCTAAGGCTTGCTACTTATATAGGAGCAACCGAGCAACGGTGGTGGGATTGTGCCAGTTGGCGAATAATTTTTTTGGGGGCTAGCAAGATTGATTCGCTTGCTTAAGCAAGGGCGTTGATGGACAAGAATCCAGTGTTAAAGAACTGACTCTTTATTAAAGTCTTTTTCTTGTGTTTTATAATATCATCAGCAGCAAGTTGATTTCTTTGAGAATTTATCAGATGGTGGGGATTGGTTCTCCCGAAAATAGAGTCTACCGATTAGCATTGATGCTCCGACGATATGATACTCGGCCCCATTTTAAAACCCACAAAATATACAGTAAGAAATTCTGCCATCTTTTGAGTGGGAAGATGGGATTTTCTTGGCTCTCTTAATTGAGCAACTTGGTAAAATATACTCCATTTAAAGAGTATATTGTCTGTGATTTTTATTCTTCTTTTCTCATATATTAGTATTGAAAAAAAAATAGTAGTAGTAGCAAAGATCTAACGATAATGTGACTTTAGACAAGCTGAGAAATTGAGAATCTATAGATGGAAGGTGCTAGAATAGAGGAAACAGAAATCAAAAGCTCTTCTAAGTTCTAACTTCTAACAGGATTGTGAACTTCATAGACAAAAGGGGAGGGATGTTGCATATCTTGTCACACTTGATTAATATCCCTCAAAATGCTAAAGGCGGCTGGGACCTCATTATTTTGGGACTTTCGGTTACCATCAAAAATATTTGTCACTTTCCTCTCCTTATTCTATTTTTAACTTTGATCCACTTGATTCATGAAATTTAGTACGTCATTGTTGATGCCGAAACTTGGAAAATGGAAAGTTTTGGCTTCTGAACAACATTCCAAAGCCTTTTCTTTCTGCCTGCCAGTTTGCTGAGACGTGCGGTGATAGTCTTTATCTAATCTATCTATGTCTATTGCCTAGAAATCCAGGGTCAACAACAGGTGTAGGCATGTAGCTCTTTTCCAAGATTCTGTCAGGTTTTGCGAAGGAGTGGCAGTTTACTTCCTGCCATATGAAATCCTTGAATTTACCATCTTGCCCTTCTCCTTGCGCACCACCTACCGAAATTTTTCTGTCTCTGCAAGGCTGGTTAAATTAATTCGTTAGTAGTATTGTGTATCCCTTATTCTAATTTCCTTTTTCTTTTTTTTTTTGGGGGGGGGGGGGGGGGGTGGGCAGTGGGGGTGTTATCCCTTATTCTAATTTCAAACGGCTATCTGAAATTTAATTTATTTTTGTTAGGCTTAGCTGATGAAGTTTGGATCTAACGATATGAAATTATGAGAAATTGAAACTTTGGAAGATCATTAGTCTTGGATCCCCTATTTCGGCTTTAAGGATCAATATCTATACTAGAAAGGGAAATCTGTTGGTATAAGTTTCAGGTCGTGCAGAGTAGTCTTTCGAAGGTCGTTCTTCATGGGACTTGGTTATTAAATTTTCTTGGTCCCAACATAAATAGAAATGGCACGACGTATTTTCAGAAATTGATTAATTGTGTGGGCATCCTTCACTAATGCTATCCAAGGACACTTGACTGAGTCAATTAGAGATTCAGAGACGTAAAATGGGCCATTTCTTTCTGTTTAATGTATAGCTTTTATTATGGTCCATTTTGTTGATGTTTTCGTCCTTTATTAGAAATCTTTATTGCGTGGTCGTCTAACAATGAAAGTTCATGATCATCAATCCTTCTTTTAAGGCAACATTATTCCCTATTCATAGACATAATAATTCACCATTAACTGCTCTAAACCCAAGCGGGTATCTTCTTTATTGGGTTTTGCTGTCATTGTGTTTTGTGGTACTAAGTTTTACAGTCTTTCTAATGGCATGCTGGATAATTTCTGGGTATTCCTATGCTTTTTAGGCTTCCTGAAATCGCTGTTTCCTTGTTTGGTTTGATGAAATGATTATTAATCGTTTTCTATCCAAAAAAAAAAAAAAGGAAAACAGAAAAAGGGATCCTTTCAGGTTTATTTGGGACGTCTTTGCTTCATTAAAACATTACTATGTGATTTCAATTACCCATTGAGTGATCAACTTGCACCATAATTAGTACTCCTTATTACTTTTAGGCCAGTTCAATTTTCTCTAACCACAACAACCTTTTCCGACATGAATCAAATAAACTTACGATATAACAAAGTGATTTTTAAAGAACCTGCATGGCACCTTTGAATTTTTGGTATGCAAGCCGCCTTGCACTTTTAATCTTTTCCTCCATGGTAGGACCGAGAACACATCAACAGTTTCCAACCTGTAGTGGCCCTGGCCCGTAATGTTGGCTGCAGCTTTTTGTTGTTGAAGGTAGAAAAAGAGACTTTACATTGTAGAGACACAGGAGTTAAGACCAATATTAATATTCTTTGTTTTCGTCAACGACTCTTGCGTCTTGCCATGTGAATCCTAAACGCTTCTCTGCTAACATGTGGTCACCGGTCAGGTATACTGATTATAATCAACTCCTACTCGTTGAAAGATCAAAAAGGAACAAAGAAAAAGATAAAGACCCTCATTGAAAGATCAAAGTGGCGGTTTGTTTTGTTTTGCATATAATTACACCAAGCTTTTGCCACCTTTTCCTGCTAAATCATAGACATCCATTGCAGAAAAGGGTTAGAACCTGATTAAGTTTAGTCTTGTTGGATTCCTGAAAATGTAAATATAGAAGCATGAGGAAGAAGCACTCAGAAGAAATCATATGTGGATAAATATGAAACTTTTAGTGAACCTTTTATTCTTTTCTAGAGAGAATCATTATATTCAAATTTCAATAGTTAAAATTTTCTCTCTCTGAATCAAACAAATTGCGGTAGATTTATTTAGAAGTTAATGACGATGATTGTTAATTGCTATCACCGGCTACGGTAGTAGCAATATTAGGGTTTGCTTGGAAAAATACGGAAATAACTGTTAATGGGGGTGGAGCTTATCTGAGAGAAATGTAACTGGCTAACATAACTTTTTTGCACCAATATTTATCCTAAGGGTGAGTGGATAGGTCGACAAATTGCTTGGTTCTAGGCTTGATAATGTCCCTATATTTGCAGCCATAGGAGGAAGGCCATGACATGACCTAGTAAATGCGCCAGTAATCCACATCAGATCACTCTCTAGATCTTTGAACCAAAAAAAGAAAAAAGAAAAAAAGATCACTCTCTAGATCTTTTGGGTTTTCTAGAATCGTTATCATCTCAAATTCTCAGGTCCTCTTAGGCGAACGTTATGTCAGTGTGGATTTCGTATATTTTTTCTTGTGGAAATTGTTTGACGTGTGGTCCTTCCGTATGATTGGGAGAGCTCTTAAATTGTGTGGGTTATGATTCGATATCTATGACCTTTCTTTTAAAAAAAAAATAAAAAGTAATACATACTTTTATTTTTATCTTCAAAGAACTCCTCTCAAAACACATCCACCTCATCATTTTATAAATTTCTTTTTCCTATTTTTTTATTTTTACTCATTTAATTTTCTGCCTTTTCAAGAGGGCAGAGCATTGAATCTAGAAGAAAAATTAGAAACGGTTCATTCAAAAATTTATTGGACTCTCAACCAAAATTTCATTATCATTTCATCTTCTCTTTTTCCTTCCACTTTTCCGTTTCTTTATTCATTTTGGTGTGGGTTGATTTTGTGTTTCCATTGTTAATCAATTTCTCCTTTGCTTTCCACTTTCCATCAAAATACCGAGTCCATATATTTGGTAATTAGAAATCTTATGAGATGGGGTTTGCTCAAGATTTGGAATGCATATACACTCTCGATCTCTTTCACGTTACCATTTTTCATGCTTTTGCCCCAGTTGCAAACTTTGCAATTCATTGGAGTGAGCCTTGCTTTGCCCACAAAATTAAAAGGTATATTGCTAAAGTTGTCTCCTTTTGACTTCTTTCTTCCTTTATTATCCATTAGCTGTTGTATACAACAATTTTAGAAAACCAATTTATGAGAAGGAAATTTACAGATACAAGCAAACAAATTATAAATAGATAGTAGTCAGAGTCTCAAAAAAGAAGATAATAGAGATGACGCGTTCGTGCTCATCTCTTAGATCAAAGACTTCGATTTCGAAGTCTACATGACACTCTGAGCACTAAAAATCTTCTTCCTTCCCCAATTGATCCTGTTACTCGAGGTAAATAAGTTTTTACGATTTAGTCTTTTCTTTCTTTTTGGGGTTAAAATTGAATAATATTAATATCATATGAATATTGTTTTTTTCATTTTTGATGATTAGCATTGAATCTACTATTGAAATCCATCCACTGGCTTTTTGAGAATATAGACAGGATGCTACTGATAGGCCTCGAACACGATAATCAGCCCCTTCACTCTCTTCTCTAACTTATGTGAAATTCTTGGTTGAATTTTTTAAATTGGGAAAGGGAAATTGTCAGATAGGATATAAGTAGATGGTTTTGGAATGACCACCTTTTTGGGTTGTATGGTCAAATTGCCCCGAATAAGTCTATATTAAAGGGAGGCTGATTGGTGGAAACTATAAATGTCTCCAATAAACTGAGGTTTAGGTAACTCGAATTGTATCTTAATTTTGATGGGATATAGGTTTAACCTTTAGCATACTGAGAGCTAGATAGACCATTTACAAAAGTCTTTGACAAAGAAAATTATTTTCTTTGATAACGGACCTTGAATGATCCTGATAATAACTTCACGTTGTTGATCTAAGACTCGATTATCTTTGTAGTTGTGCTTGATATAGGGAGAGAGGCCAACTCTATCAAACCCTAAGGAAAATGATAGCATCTCCACCTGATCATATTGTGATAATTCTTCGAGGGCTTCCAAGTAAACTCTATCAAATACTTGCGTTTGAATTGGTGCTTTTAACTTTTTTTTTTTTATAGTTAGCCGGGTATAGGGTAATAATTGGCTAATGCTTAATTACTAAATAATGAATAAGGTTAATTCACTCTCAATTATTTGAGTAGGTAATAAACACATGCATGAGTCTATATGATAGATTCACATTTCAAAACTCAATATATTAATTTGGGTGACTTTTTGGGATAAAAAAATGTAACGTTGCTCATTAATCAGTTTTAAGGCATTGTTGTACTCCTTAGATTCAAGTGAATATATGGCTATTTTAGTGCATTACAAGCTAAATTAGAAACAAGATCCAGATCATGTCTTATTCATGATTCATCATATTGAACAATGTATTAATATAACCATTGTGTACTGGTTACTTAGGAGGTAATGAAGCTCATCAATAGTATAGACATTTTGAACCCAAAATTTTCAGAAGAGGCATTGATGATGTCATGGGAAGATACTTCCACATTTTATTCTGAAGCATACTCTTGATTGTCCTCCATTTCTTCTGAAAATGCTATGAACTAATTTTTTTGGGTTATAGTACATGATGGTATATGCTTGCAGCGTGATATGCTAATAAAGGAGAAATGCAGATGATGTAATTAATTGTATCATCAAGTTTAGCAGATTTAAAGTTCTTGCATATCTTTTATGTTTAAGTAGCGGAAAGAGTTACTTGGCAAAGATTTTGAGAGATCTTGAGGTTTAAAATGGTGGTTGTGCCTCTCGAATCCATTCCACGGATGATTATTTTATGACAAAAGTTGAAAAGATCTATTAGTTCGCCTTATTTCTATTTGATACTTCATGGACAATGGAAGTGTTAAATAGAGGCATTGTGGCATTAGCTAATGGAAGGCAGCTTAAAGGAAGATTGCCAAAGCAAGAAATATAAGGATGTTCATATTACATCCTGAGTATTATTATAGGTTTTTGACAAAAAATAATCAGTTTTATTTTTTTTAATAATGATTATTTTACAAACAGGGGATGTTGATTAAATAATGAATCAAGCTACTAATATATTCACATGTAATTTGAATGAGAAGGATGCTAGCATTATTTGAAAAACTAATTAACCTCAAATTTACATAAGAGATTGTAGAACATGTTGTATGTAACTAAAATATGACATGTCTTTTTTATGTGGAATTTTTTTTTAAATTTTTGGTACGTAATAAATAAGGAAATGAGCCTATTTTCGGAATGAGAGGTTTCAAACCCGATAGCTCTTGCATAACTCGATTTAGGTCATATTCTTTCAGAGGTATCTAGAGCTATCGTCTTATTGTTTTGCTAATAAAATTTGGAATAAATAAAAAAAAGCTCCTGAATTACTTTAGAATAGATTATATTATGAACGTATATCTTTAATTATTTTTGTGTTTCACTTGCTTTTTAAATATTCAAACTCTCTATACATTAAAAAAACACACACGTACAAATTATCATTATACCCGCAACGTTAGTGTAGGCCACATGCCTAGTTAGGATTTAAAAGTCTAGACTTATTGGTTTTAGCGGGTAGTTTCTTCTTTTTCTTTTTTTTTTTTATGTAATCAATAGTATTTCTAGGTTTTTGATTCAAGATTAATCTCTTTTAAACCGGATTAGTCCATTATAGGGATAAAATTCTCCAAACAATGATTTTTTCCATTCATAAGACTCAAACTCAAGACTTTACTTAAATGAAACAAATGTCAAATTATTTGAACTAGCTAATTATTAGTGCGGTAGCTTTTTGGATATTGAATGCTCACAAAACAAAGACCATTGTCTTTTGAGTACCTGGAAGAGTCTGCTCCACTGATATTTACCCATCCCCTCATTGGTTATTTAAAGGCATTAAGGACCACAATAAGAGGGGAATCTTTGAACAAAGCAAAGGAAAAGTATTTTCAGAAGCATCATTTTCTCATCGTTGGATCTACTCCAGGAAAGTAGTAAAGCGTGTTTTGCTCATGGAATGTCCCAAAAGATAAGGGGCAGATGCTTGGTTGATATTCGTGAAGTAACCAATGAAATGGTATCTGTACAGATCTTGTAGCTTGAAGTGATTGAAGGTCTTTTTGTCATTTTGGATGTAGATTCAATTATAAATTCGGGTACCAAATAAAGTTACTAAAATCCTCCTTCGGATGACTTTTGCCTTGGTTTTTATTCTGATAGAAAAGATATGGGATAGGTCAGAGATTTGCTAGTGGTTAAACAAAAACCATAACTGTGTTGTTCCTCAACAAGAAAGATTCTGAAGTGTCTTTCCGATGTCTTCTAGGTAACCGAGATGAAAGTTGTTTTCATTTCTTTGTTCTTACCGTGTCCTTTTATTGTTGTTTCTTAGAGACAGGAGCATATATTAAAAACTATACAAACGTTGTACATATGTTTTTCCAGGAAAAATCAGGTGTACTTAAACTGAGCTAACTGATATTAGGATCCCTAATATTGAATTTATTTTCAATCAAATCATAGGTTCAGGTGCTAATTTTTATAAATGACAGAGGAAATGGTTATGTGTGTGTGTATATATATATTACACTGTATTAAACAACAACATGAACAGGAAAAGCTTATTTGGCAATACCCAAAAAAAAAAAAAAATCTTCCAAAGAAAAAACAGATTGGTCATAATTGAGAAACTAAGCAGTATTAACTACTAACTCTAGTTTTGGTGAAATAGATAGTGGCGTCAACGTCGACCATCGTTTTGTACATTCTTTCCTTCCCATCATGGAAGATATCAACATGCTGACGGTAGCATTTGGATGGCTAGTAAACAAGTCCAAATGTGCATAGAGGGATAGACCCCATACAACTCCCCTCTCTTTCTCTCTCCCTATAGGTGCTTAAGCCTTCTCCTGAAAACTCTCTCGTAGAAATGTTTTTGATCAATGAATACTTAAGCGAAACTCTGCCTTTAACCTGTTTTCCTCATAAATTATGTTTTCTCTTTTTCTTTTTATTGTATAAAGTTTAACCGTTCAACAGAAACCACTTCGACGGCAAGGAAGTGCTTTTAGATTATATATTTTTATTCTGGTCTTGCTTTAGTAGGATCTTTTCCCTTTATAGCTCCTTCCTTGGCCAACTGAAGGATGCATGTTATGAAGGTCGGTATTTCAACTGCGTTATTACAGGAACTTCTGATAACTATGGAATTTATGGGCTGTTCATGGTGATGTTTCTATAGTGGGTATTCTCTGGGCTCATGCTGAGATTTTGCCAGTAGAGTAGAGCCACCGGTTAAGTTTTCTTTTAAATTATATTTTAACTCACGTTTAACTACTAAGCATGGAAAAGCCTACTGAAATATATATAGAATAAAAACTGATTATGAACATGCATATATCGTTATGCCTTTGGCTTGATTTTCACTTTATCCAGAGCTTGCTTTTGCAATGAATTTTAGCACCTGCTTGTGCTATATTTTAATTTCACCCAAAAAAGAGTCATGGTCTTTACTTGGTTGTATATGTGAAGATCTCTCGATTGCCTCATAACATTACAATTTGCTAACAGAGTTTTGTTGCTGTGGTAATTAGGCTTCTTTGATAAAGGTAGGTTGATCTGTGACTCTGTTCTGTATGAGGAAGCAAACATGAACTTAGTGTGCTTACATGATTACGACTCTGACCTATAGGAACTTTTGTGATGTTTAGAGGAGCCTTCTTCACTCGGGTATTTCAACTAGAAGGATCTTATACAAGAAAGCTTTACACTCTTATAGAAGCATTTATGTCCCGTATATGTGACGGTCCCATAGCTTGATTGGTACTTTTTATCTGTTTATCACTTGATCCACAGCCATCTTCTGGTCTTGATTTTTTTTCTCTTTAAACACTTATTGTTGACAAGATAATAGTCAGCAGTATATCATGCAACTAATTCAAATCTGTAATGTTGTATTCTATAAACATAACTGTTTGAGGGCTCAAAATGTTCTGGTCTAAATGCAGATTAAGGATACTTTTATACTATGGAATTTGGAGCTGCTGAGAACATTGAACGTCAATATCAAAGTAATATTAAGGTATATGTCAACTGCTTCTTCCGGCTTTTGGACTATATTTCTTTGACTTACTTTTGTCAAGAAGAATTGGGAGTTTAATGTAGTCAGTGCTTTCGGTAAGTATGCTAGACCATATCTAGTTGAATCAAGAGGAAAAATATATATGTCACTCCACAAGAAAGTGCACTGGCTTCAAGTTTTGAATAACTCATCAGTTAAACATCCAACTTGTTTGAACTTTATGAAAAACATATAGTTCTCCTCACTCTATTGGTATAGAACTCTTTTTAACAGCCTTCAAAGCATTATAAGAACTATTTTGTGTTGTTTTATTGAATTTCTAGCAGAACTCAAGTTTTCTTTTTGGCTTTTAGAAATTTGGGGCTGCCTTCGGCATTAGGTATTAGAAGATATCCCTGTACTTTCTATTGTTGTCCACAGAAAAGTACTTCGGGAAATATTTTTGTAGTGCAGTGGTTACGTTTCTTTCCCTCGCTAGTTATCAATTTCAAATTCTTGCCTTTTCTTTCCTTTCCATGGTCCATACTGAGAGAATCTAGTATTGATAGTTTATTTAGTATTGTGTGTATGTGTTTTAAACAATTTCCCTTGGATGCAGGTGCATCAGTTGATGTGCTTGGAGCTCAAGAAACTCGTTGATAGAATTCTGCACATATTTTCAGCTCTTGAGTCTGCTCGGCCCCGCTGCACATCAGGAATGCAGGCATTATGCACATTACAATCGACAATGGATAAAGCCACGTTACTTATCCAGCATTGTTCTGAACCAAGCAAACTCTACTTGGTACTTTCCTTTCTAACTTTTCCCTTTCTGTCTGAAAAATAAGCAAAAGATGTGTGTAAGGAGTATCTGCTGAATCCAAGAACTGATATCACTAGTCCCAGCCTCCCAGGTCTTTCTTGTTTTATCATGAAATGAATAGCAATGTTACATTCACGCAGCGTATGATTCTTGTTTTCTGGTCGACCAAAATGTAATGTTAACAACACCATTACACTCGATATATCTCATGTCCACCACCACTTGCATTCTTTTGTGTACCATGGTAGGCATTTGATTCAAATAGCTTGACTCTTTAAACTTACTTTGCCATCTTTGGTGTATGGACTGTCAAATATATGCAGTAAGCCATACATGCACAAGGATTTAAGCTGTAGACTATAATCGAGTGAATTTACCGATCGTTATTAGGTTTCTGTTGAAACTATTTGGGTAATAACTCTATTGATGGAATATTTAGGTAATTTCTGCAAAATCTATACTCTTGAGGTGTGAAAAAATACGGAAGACTTTGGTGATTTGTATGAATCAAATTCAAGAAATGGTTCCACCCTTGCTGGCTGCTAAGGTTTGTAATGAGACTGTTTCAACGAAGATCTGGAAAATACCTGTATTATGTGAATGTATCAGATTAGAGTGTATCAATTCTTTTCCATTTGTATCTGTTTGTTATAAATATAAATTCAAATTTAAGTATAATCTTTCTTTTTCTGTTCATACGCATTTTATATTTCAAGTTAAAATAAATATATATTTCCAATCGCTCTAATAATGATGGAATTGAATTTCTATTATGTTTACTGAATCTTATGAAATTGATCAAACTCCCTATACCATATAATATAATCTATATATAATTAATATAATTTATAAAAATTTTATTTTAAATTGAAAAAAAGTGAAGGATTAATAAGAAATGATAAATAGTACTCCAAAATTCTTTTTAATTGAATTTGAAGAAGTACAAATATAAATATTAATTGATATTAAATTTTTAGAATTTTTAAAATTTTAAATATTTAACTCTTGTTTAGAAAAAGTTAGGAAAAAAAAAGAGGTCTAAAATGAGAATGGTAAATGATACAACATTCTTGAGGTAAAATATTATTAATAATTTTTTAAAATGAATTTTATCGGAATTCTAAAAAAAATTAAGACAAAATTTAAAGAAGAATGATAAAATTCTTGTAATTTTATCTCAAGTAAAACAGAAAAAATTTGAAAGTCATCTTTTTTTCAAAAGTCAAAACTACTTAAGATATAAATAAACTAATAAAATACATAAAAAAGAAATAATTTTTTATTCCACTTTTGTATGAAAGGAGGAAGAAATTCCTTTTTTTTTTTAAAAGGATAAAATTTAAAGAAAAAAATGATAAAATTCTTGTGATTTTATCTAAATATAATTAAAAATTTTGAAAGACCATTCCTTTAAAAATATAGGTCGTTATGTGATTTATTTGTCAGTTCTTTTTTTTAAATGAAATTAAAAAGGAATAATATTATTGGAATTCTAAATATTAAAAAAATCAATTCTTTTTTTTTAAGAATTAAAAGGAATATTGTTGCAATTCTAATAATTATTATATTAAAAAAGACAAATAAAGGTAATTTGTTTTAAAATATAAGAATAACTAAAATGATAGTCTTGTAATTTACGTATAACTATTTAAATCATTAGAAAAAGTCCAAAATAGACATTAAATTTAAAACCACAACAATTAGCATAAGGTCCTTTATATAATTATGTTGAGCGTTAAAATTAATATATATATATATATATAGAAAATAGATAAGTATGATTAATAGGGATGTCAACGGGACGGTTTTATGCGGAAAGGGCATTCCCCATCCCAACCCCGACATAAAACCCTGCCCCCCGTCCTCGACCCTGACCCCGAATCGGAGAGAAAATTCTTTCCCGTCTCCGTCCCCGTCCCGTCCTTGTGGGGATTTAACGGGGATAGGGAATCCCCGTTCCCCATCTTTTTTTTTTCAATTTGAGAATATTAATTTAAAAGTTAAATCATATTCTATGTTATTAATATAATCAAATAAAAAAATTAGATTAACTAACAAGACACTTTTAAAAGAACTTTAAAATTTTAATTTTAAAATCATATAAAGTTAAAATAAAATTTTAATTAGTGACAAGTTATAATTAATAACTTGTACATAAAATGTGTTTATATATATATATATATAATAAAAAAATACAAGTGAATAATTCGAAAATTCTATGAAATAAAATTCTTAGTTTAAAATAAAGTCAAATAATTAATCAAATACAAAAAAGCATATAGTATAAATATTTTATAAGATATAGTTATAAAAATATATAATATACTATTATATATAATGTAAATCAAGGACGAGGGGAGGCAAGGGATATACTTCCCGTCCTCGTCCTTGACCCCGATAGGAAATTAATAATTTTCCCCTAACTGACCCTGTCCCTAAAATCAATTTCCTGAAACCGTTCCTGTCAAGGTGAGGAATCGGGTTCTCTATTGGGTTCGAATAAGATTAACATCCTTAAGTATGAAGTATGATAAGTTTTAATATTAAAATATATATATTAAAATTTAAAAAGGGAAAGCAAAAGAAAAAGAAAAAAAATGAGAGTTTTAATATAAATTTAAATTAAAAAATAAATAATTAAGAGCCAATGGGAGGGTGACAATTGCACCCTTCCTCCTACTAATAAGAGTCACAAACCTTTACTTTTATATATACTAGAAATTGACCCGGGCTACGCCCCAGGATTTTTTTAATTTTAAGTATTTAAATTTTATTTTTTAAAAATATGTGAAGATTAATAGGGATAATAATACCTAAAGATAAAAAAAAATGTAACATATAATTATTGATATTACATATAAATCAAAATGTAATACAAAAATATATAAAAAATCATTTTGATATACACACCAAAAATAATGTTAATTAACTAATAAATAAAAATACATATAAAATATTATATATAAGTTAAACATGTTGATTAACCATTAAATAAAAATATATAAATCAAATATTGAATTCTTCAATAATAAATAAAATTTAATAACATATAAAAATCAAATATTGAATTCTTTAATAATAAATGAATTTTAATAATATATAAAAATGTGAAAAATTTTCTTAAACCCAAAAAAATCACCAAACTAAATCTTTTGTTTAGACTTATCAAGGGTAAAAAAAATCTTACAAAAAATATATTAAAAATTTTAATAATATAAGTAAATATCAAAATAAAAAAAAGAAGAAAGAATAAATGGGCCCTTTAACCCAAAAAAGAAAAAAAAATGAGAAACCCAAGAAAGAATAACAATTACACCCTCTCCTCCGTTAACATACGTAAACTTTCATATATGGAAGCATAGACCAGACGATAGCCCGCGCTTTGCTGCGGGTTTACATTAATTGTTTACTTGCAACTGGTATAAATTAAACAGGAAACAAATTAAGCCCAGTCAATTTTTTTTTCCTTTAAAATGATCTAGCCAAATCTTTGATTTATAACAGGAACAATTATTACAAATTTCCAGCCATGGACAATAAATTACGTTATAGACTTTATAATTGTTAAACTTCATATACATACATACGTATACATATGTATATACATGGTGAAAAAGGTTTTGAGCTGCATAATGTACTATACCATCACATACCAAAGGATGCAGCTCGTCACAATTTTTACCCTCCACTATATACATCATCAAAATAGTTGTGTAGCCATGTGAACTTTGAGTACAGTATTCAAACAAATCAAAAAGGCCGCATACAATTTTGCGGCTCAAAATATTAGGTAGGTATGACATTATTGCCATAGGAACATTCTATCAAGTAATCACACACAAAGAAATGAGTTCGTTGATTGGTTAGGCATCTCTGAGATAAAAAACAGAAGCTGCTCTAATAATCTGTTCCCAATTTCTGTTTCTTCTATCCTTGTAACTGCCCAGTTCCACTTTTTCACACTGCATGAAAGAAGCACATGCAGCAGTGTTTGAAATGCAAGTTCCACCCCAAATTTCATGACACTTGCATGATTCCCCCATTCAATTTTTTAGTAGTGAGTACCTTAGAAAAGTCTAATACATTAGCACACACTGCAGTTTCTGTAGATTCAGATTGAAAAGATGCAAGATATACTTCCGTTAAGAAAAGTAACCTCAAATCATTAGAATGAGACATGTGGGACAGAAAATCACAACATAAGAACAAAAGATGAAATTGTAAGACTAATATGGACTAAAAAATTAATAAATTTGAAACTAAATTATGATGAAGTTAATTGCATGTATTAACATAGGAAGCAGTCCAAGTAGTCATCACTGCATGCCAATAAACACAACACAGTAAGAGAAGTCCACATAAAACAGTCTCTACTTAAAGGAATAGTGTGGCAAACATGCAACATCATAGGCATTGGTTTAATTCATGTTCCTATACCAAAATGAATGATAATTCCATCCTAAAATGGTAAAATGGAAGTACCTCTTACATTTTCAATGATAATTTCATCCAAGGAAGATTAATCATGTTTGATGATATGGAGAACATTACCATAAAAAGAAGACCAAAATGCAGAGTTTCTTGAATATAACATCATAGATATCAAAGAAGTGACCATACGAAGACCTAAGTAAATAATGTGAAACATAGAATAGGAAACATTACCTAAGATATCCATGATAGTATTAATATTATAACTAACTTGAAATATATTGGTGCTTGCAATCATACAGATCTTTGTGATTTTGTTCAAAATGAAATTTAGTTAAGACAGACAGGCTGCAATCTACGGATGCATCCAACCAGTTCCTCTCTCTAGTCTCTCTTTGCCCTTACTCATTCCTTACTACCCTCACATTGGAGCTCCGTTCCATAACCTTTCTGTCTCTCTAAACTCAAAACCAAAAAGACCTAATTCAACATATCACTTTTTGTTGCTTATAATCTTTTTTTGAAGCTAAGCGTTGTAAAGGTGACAGACCCACTCCCGCTGTTGTACTCCCGAAAGTTCCAAAAACATCATCGAAGAATAGTAACAATAGTTCTAGACTTCTAGGTGTCATAAAAGATACAATGCACATAGCAGCCATCAAGTAACATCATTTTAAATATTTCACTTAGAATAGTGTTAAAATGGCAACCAACAATTATAACCTCATCAAATCAAATTTGAACCTGGTTGCAAAGAGAAGACAATTAGAAGCCAGCATGAAAAATTAGTTTTAATGAAACATATCATGTAGAACCTTAAATATATATATATATATAAATATATATATATTTATAGAAATTCTACCTTCATTAGGCACCCAAAAAAAGTCAGAAATACCTATGCTTTAGCTACTCCAAACACACTGAAACTAAGCAACAGCCACAGTGAAGGAAAAAATTTCAGATAGCAGAGAGCTTCTTTAAATTGTTCTCTTACTGGCTGTGCTCCAAAAAGGGTTTTTAAACATCAGTCTCAATATGATTTGAGTAAAAATTGCACAAAAGCTAGGAAAGAAGTTAGTATACTATCAAAATTGAAGGTCATGGATGTCCCAAAACTCTTTTTCCCCAGTGATTCCTCCTCTGTCTCTTAACATATATAATGGCCCCATCTATGATTCTTCAAATCAATTTCCAGCACGATAAACAGTAATCATGATAATTTAAACTCTATTTTTACTCTCTACTTGAAATATAAGGTAAAGTATTCTCACTATATCTTCAAGCTTCTATCATCAACATTGTTCTATCTACAAACCAAAGAAAAATCCCAGCACATTGTTCTATCCATATGGTAAAAGCATCAAACCAAATAATAAAAATGACTATACATATAAATAGAGAGAAAAGAAGAAGATTGACCACGTGAGCCAGCTTAAAAAATTAGATATGTAATTTTTATCCAAAGACTCTAGCAAATTCATCTAAATTTGAATAAAAGAGCAAAAATTAAGTTAATCAAACATCAAGTAGTGTAAATCCGAGGCATACTAGAAATTGAAATAACTAATCTAACCTATAATTGGTGCAAGAGAGATTGCTGTGAAACTAAACTCAGAAAAAAAAATTCGATCATACCAACTATTAAAAAAAAAAGCATCCTAGGACTCTCATATGTAATCATACCGCAAAAGATGCTGTTTAAGGTGAAAACCTTTTTAAGAGATTAAACTTTGAACCAAAAAAAGTTGCCTGCAAAAAGAGTCCAAAAAACCTAAATTCCCATTAAATAAAACCATAAAAAGATATAATTCATAAACAACAAAATTAAAATATAGAATTTAAAGTCTAAAAATAATATATATACATGTAAAAGGTCCTAGAACGCTGGCAGGCATCATGTTATGCCACACAAAAGATTATGGATGATCAATGTAAGAAAGGATTAATACACACAGCACCTTAACCATAACAGGCGCCGTATTCTTAAAATAACATTTCAATTTATAACATGTTCTTTCATAACAAAATTAAATAATAATCCTATCTAAAAAAAAGAAATTAAATAATAACAATCACTTACATCCACATGAGCACAGAGTTACCATGGAATCCTTGCAATTCTACCCTAAAGCTCAGGCAGGCATGGTTATGCAGATGAGATTAATATGCACGTATGGTAGGTTTAGAAGGCATCACGCAAATCACCAAGAAGTCTTCTAGGAATAAATAATGTTTAGTACCAATGGAATTCAAATGCCAACGCAATTTCCAATTTCTTATTTAAAGCGGGGCCATCGATAGCACCTACTAAGGATTATCTAGCAGCTATGAAACCCCATAATAGATCTCATAAGAATCCAGAAGAAAAACTTGTTAAAAGAGAAGGAAAAACGCGTATACATCTGCCTTCTAAAGTGTCTGAGATAAAATCAATTGAACAAAAGCCAAGCTTTCCATGATTTCGTATGATAAGCAGATGGGTAAAATGAGGATATTGTGTTAGTGGCAATTACTATGAGGATGAAAGGAGAGCCCCTTATCTCATTATACAAATTCAAAGGCAGGGAGAAAAGAAAGAGGAACACTTAGAATTGAAAAGATATTCAGAAGCACCATTTTCCCAAAAAAGCTGTAAACAGTTAATTACCATGACAACTAAATGATCAAAGGTTACAACACCAAGGAAACCAGTAACCAAATAATTTACTCTCTAATCTATTGGGCATACAGGAAAGAAATTAGAGTATCAATTTGCAAACCAAAAACCATGCCTGCGGAAGACTAAAATATTCCATCTTTCTTTGAAGTTTGGAGGATCCTGTGGCCTGCAAAAACAATTAGTGGATCATGAGACATATACAGAGTGATAAGAATGAAAATTCCTCGATTCTATTGTATGGTTATACTACAATGTTCATTTTTTTTATAATATGTATACTACATAAGTTATATAAAGTATAAACAACAGCAGGACTACCTAAGAAGAAACAACAACATATTGGAAAGATCAATTCTCTTAACATAGTATGGGAAAACAAATATGATTGGAAATCAGATCGAAAGAAAGCTTCTAGACCAACGATAAAAGGCAAACTTTAAAAAGATGAAAAAAACAATGAACATAACCTACAACCAGTAACCAAGATGACAGATACTGCTCTTTCCTTTTATTCCTTTTCACCAAAACAAAAAACGATGAAATAAGGAAGCAGCAAACATATGAGCAAACAAAGAGGATGAAATTAAATATTAAATTAAATAGAATAAAAAAAATAAAGAATTCTAAAAATTCCTGAAAGACCATAGCAGAAAACACCCAAATTAAGAGAGAGGGCAAACCCGAAAAGAAGAAAGTGCAGTAACCTAAATATCCAACTCCTGGAAACAACCAACGAATAACATAAATAGTCAATATACATCAAAGAAGTAGAACAATGAAGAATCAATGATAGATTAAAATGTTTATAAAACCCAAAACCTGGAAAACCTGGGAAAAAAAACAATCAACGTAAATTAGCCGAACAACTAAAAAAATTTTAGAAATTGAGTAATTAAAGTCGGTGCAAAAGTTCAGCGAAAAACTATCTCTTAGTGCTAAAAAAATGGAAGAAAAGAAAGAGAAAAGCCAAGGAAAATTGTTACAGGCAAAATGGTGGTCTAGTATAAATTGTATAAGTTGGGCCAAGTTAGTAGTTATTTAGGCTTATTAGTCGAGTCCATTATAGACAATATATGTAACCAACTTTGACAATGAAAATAGGAGACAATGAATATGAATTAAAAGAACCTTTTCCCTCCTAAATCTTCTTCTTCCTTCCTCCCTTCTTCTCTGATTCTACTTCTCTCTTCCTAATCTTCTCTAATTCTATCTCTTCTATCTTTAATTCTCTCCAACTCACAATAGGCGTGTATCAATTGGTATTCAGAGCCACGATTCTGGCCATGGCTAATGGAAGTTTACGTTCTGAAATTGAGCAACTTAAATTAGAGATGCAATTCATCTTTGATCGATTCATACAAAAGTTGGATGAGAAGAATTCGATTGGGCTTAATTCTTCTAAGCCTCTCTCAAATTCGTGCTTAGAATACACCAACTCTGAACCTAGTGTAATGAATCGATCCTATAGTGAGGATTCCAAGCTTGAATGCCCCCTTTTCAGTGGTGGGAACATCACGGGTTTAGAGGGCTCGAAGTGCAATGGTGATTTGGAAATTGAGGAGTATTTTGAAGTTAAACAACTAGCAAAAACCTCCAATGAAATGGTTGACGTTGAAGGTAAAGCATTGCAAGGACAGCACCAACTCAAGCTTCAAATGGGAATTTTAGATGTCTCGTTGGCTTGTTATTTTCCAAGAACTGAGGATGACTTTGCTTCAACAAAAGATGCGGATCTAGTGGAAAATTTTCATGGGTTTAGACAAACTATTTTAGTGGAGCGTCCTCCTGAGGTCTTTATTGGGTTCCGGCCGGGAAGTCTTGTTATTGACAAAGAGATCAATGCCAGCAGCGATATACTCTACCTGTTCGATAAAACTCCTGAACGTGTGGTTGGTGTCATTTCGTTGCATCAATTTCTGGATAGCTTCTTGCAATTTAGGAGCAGGGATCATAGTGCTCGAGTTGCTCCCAGCCCTCGTCCAATGACCGCGCAGCCATCTTACAGGGACAAAAGTTGCTTGACTTGCCAAGGTTGTTGGACATATGTACTAAATATAGTCATGAAAATGATTATCTGAGCAAATTGCTGGTTGCAAATGCTCTGGCAACTCAGCCTACAACCCATGATAATCTGACCGGAGTATTGCCTCATTTCTTAGGTATTACTCACACAATGAATGAATGCGACAGCAAATCGTTGGAAGTTCTTTTGTCTTCGGGAGATCATGGAGATCATGGTTTTGACCGGCTTTATAGTGATTTTTTGGAGAATACTAGGTGGATATTCATGGACGAAAAACAATTTCAGTATTTATCTGGGATTTTGGTGTATTCATTGAAAGGTAGTGCTAAAGAGCAATTCTCTATAACCCCCATATTTTCCCCTGTGGCAAGCAATAAGGTACAGATATATGAGGATGCAGCAATCAACGAATCCAAAATCAGACAAGTAAAAGGTCTCTGTCCTGATTATGGTAAAATGTTTCTAGCTACATGTCTTGAAATTTACAACCATAATCCAGAAGAAGTTATTCGGAGGATTCTCGAGAGAACTCTTCATGAAGCTCTGCATGCCTTGGAGACAATGTTAGTGCCCAAGTCTGTTTCAGCTGTAAGCGGGAATGATAAAGGCATAGGGAAACTGATTGAAACTGCTGATAGTCTTCTCGAGAACAAAGATGCCATTATGAACGAACTTGAAGAGAAGAAAGAGTTGCTGCTAAGTGAGAAGAATAAAATGGCATCAGAAACTGCATTAGAAACTAAACCTGCAGGTGCAGTTGATGCTTACATGTTTGGGCTTTCTTACCAACTAGTGCTTAATAGGACAGCTCAACTCGAGAAGGCATTCTATACTGTTGCAAAGCCCCAATGGCTTAGTAATGTTGAGATAGAAGAGATAGAGGAGAATAAAGAGTTTGAAGCTGGTTTTGCACATAAGGGATTTACTTATGGAAGTTCAGTCAATGTTAGCAAGCTAGCCACTTGGGAAAGCATAGAAAGTTGGGCATATCAGTTCACCAAAACATTTGCATCATCTCTGGTAGCAACTTCAAGGTTGTTCTTCTATGGTCTGACGCAGAGGTTTCCTTGTTCTATCCTTGAGGACAAGGATGATCTCATGGGGAAGGTAGTAATACATATTCAGTTGGACTCACTCTTGGGATTCAAAGTGCACCTTGTGGTCATGCCTGTACAACCGCAGCTGCCAATCATAAGCAATGATGGATTGATAGCCGAAGAACCTATGGCTATTATCAAAGGAGGGATGGTGAAGACCGAGAAGGCAAACACTAAGGTGTTGATGGATTGGAGCAATGTCTTTTTCTCAGATGCCATAGGGAAGTATTTCATGAGTTGCTGGTGGAGTGCCTCTATGATCTACAGGAGCAGTTCTCAGCTTTTCATCCTTGAGGACAAGGATGTTTTCAAGCGGAGGGTATTGTTGCAGGCAAAATGGTGGTCTAGTATAAATTGTATAAGTTGGGCCAAGTTAGTAGTTATTTAGGCTTATTAGTCGAGTCCATTATAGACAATATATGTAACCAACTTTGACAATGAAAATAGGAGACAATGAATATGAAATAAAAGAACCTTTTCTCTCATAAATCTTCTTCTTCCTTTCTCTCTTCTTCTCTGATTCTACTTCTCTCTTCCTAATCTTCTCTAATTCTATCTCTTCTATCTTTAATTCTCTCCAACTCACAATAGGCGTGTATCAAAAATCGAAGAGGAGGAAAGAGAGGAAGAAAGAAAAACTCATCGATGAGATGAAAGAACTACCCATCCCGATTCTTCTGAACCTGTTTTTTTGAATTCTTTCCCTGATAGGCCAAAACGACGTCGTTTTGTATTTGAGTTGAAAAAAAAATTCAGCCAATCAAATGCCGACAATTGGCCTGCACTTTATTTTTTATTGTGAGGTATTGATTGATATTGATGATAAAATATAATAATATATATATATATATAGGGATAGGGATTTAGAATTTACGTTTAGGTTTAGATTTAGATTTTAGATATATAACCTCCGCCGTTCCAGCCCACCGCAAGAAAACTTCTGTGTCTCTCTCCCCTCTCGAAGCGTGTCTTTTTCTCCTTCTTCTTCAGGTGAGGCCGATCCTCTTCCCGCTAGTTGTTCTTGTTTTTGTCTGATCTCCTTTTTTTCTAAGGATCTCATCTCTGCAAGTAGCGAACAAGTTAGGGTTTCGACGACGAACGAGGGTTTCGACTATGAAGGATTTTATAGGTTAGTATCCATAATTTTCAATTTTCAATTTTCAATTAATTTTCAGGTTATAATTTTTTTTTTTGCAGCTAATACTACTGCCACTCTCCTTGCCTGCGCTGGCGGGTATTTGGCGGCAGAACTGTAAGGTCATTGTTGCCTTTTGTATTTTTGTATTTATTGCAGTATTAATTGTTCATGTTAAACACATATTAACTGGGAATCTGGAGCTTAATTTAGCTAATTTTAATTTTAATTGATTAGCCATATTAATACATGATTGTGTATATGTTCTAATTCTGTTACAAGGCATGCATCAGATAATTGTGTCTAACATTTGGTTAATTTGTTCTGTTCTGTACATTAGTGATTTGTGAAATTATCTCTGTTACTGCATTTTTCTGGTTTGCTCAATAATCAATTGATGTTCAATATTTATGTTGGTTGGTTAATTTCTGTCTAAAATATTAGAAATTTGTTCGTAGCATTATCATGTTTCCAAATTTTATTGATAAATCCGCAGTTCCACCATTAGTCAAAATGCATTATGTCCAAGGATTGTTCTGCATTTTGTTAATGACAGTGACATAATGATTTGATACTTTTGAAACTGTTTTGAACTACTTGAATATTTGTTGTTAGTATATTTTGAGGTTCATTGCAGCTTGAACATGCATATATGGAGACTTTTGTGTAGCTTATCTGCTTTAGTTTTAGGACTATTGAGGCATAAACAAAGGTTTGCCCTTTACATTATAAAACTAGATAAAGCTATGTAGCTCTGAAGTGATTTATGTCATTTTGCCATGTGATTGAAGTCAATACATTATCCTTTGAAATTGAAATAGCATTAAGAGGAGGAAACATTGCTCTATAGTCTATACCAGAAGGATGCTTTGCATGGTAAATTCGGATCCTTGGAATGAACTCTAAGAGTTGAATGGTTGATGAAACACTACTTGTCTCTGTTGCTTTTTCTGATGTCTATTAGTTCTATCAAAATATGATTTTCAGTATGTGTTCTTAGTTCCTAATGAATGACGGGATGTCTTGCTTACATTTATAAGCCAACAGCCACCCTTTATCTATAGTAGGATTAAATTTGAGTGCTAGAAGGTATATCTAATTGTATCGAAATGTCTTAATTCAACAGGACATATTGGTTTGCTACTCGCTCCCTCTCAGACTCAGAGATCCGTGGGAAGGAGGATTAAGTGGATGTATTGACTGTCATCCTTTTATGGTCTTCAAAGTCTTCAAAGTACTACTTTTATTTAAGGGTTAAATATGAGGAAGTGTATCGGAGTCAAGAAAAAGAAAAATTGGTGTACTGAAAACAAAGTAGAGTAAAATGTACCAGCATCTATTTTTCCGCTTTAGTGTAATGACTACTCCATAAATTGTCTTTTTTACCTTTCTATCTTTCCTGAGAAATGAAAAAGAAAAAGAAAAAGAAAAGGAAGCAAGGATTAATGTTCAGGAACAACCCATAAACTTCCTGCCCATTATATGCAGATTCCGGCATGTGGTTTCCTAGCGAAGGGCACTGTCCGACGTCCTCAAAAGTGTCAAAATTTCTCAGAATTGAGACATCTATTCCTACATATTGTGTTTTTCCGCTAAAAAATTCCCCAAATTTCCCTGACTCTGCAGCCGGTTTGCAAGGACGGACATGCCTTCTCCGATTTCATGTTTCTCATCCCAAAAATATAGGGGAATATTCGTCAAGCTTTAAAAGCAAAGGAGATCAAAAGTACTTTCAAAGCATCGACGACACTGGCTCCGTTGATAGGATGAGAATAAACATGATAGTGGTTAAGACCTAAAAGAGGTTCTTTCAACCGAAATAATTGAAATAATTGGGTTTTAGACTTCTAGTTTTTAAGAGGGTGTTTTTGGGCTTTTAATGGGAAGGGTGAAATGGAGAAAAAAAATTAAGCTCAATGCACCAAACTAGAAATATGTCAGTCAAATACTCCTACATCTAAACATGATTTTCTGGCACCATTACACCAAATTTTCTATATGTTAATGTCACTACACTTTAGAATAATTAACCCTTTATTTAATATAACATAGTATAGTATATAAGGTGTTGCAGTTGTATATTATGCATTGATACTTCCTCACAGTCTCTGTGAGTTTTAATTTTAAAGGTAGTTCAAGCTTACATATCCCCTACCGCAAAGATGATATGGATTTTTTTTTTTGCACAAATAACATATTTTATTAACATTATAAACATATATAGTGTACGTACATCATATAATTTCCGCCCTACAGTAAAAAGAACAACCTACATAAAAAACCTATACATTTCCAGGTCTCAACCTTGAATGAGGCCATTCACTATAATTCATTATATAAGACATCTAACAAAAAGGCCGGTGGTGATCTTTAAATGAGTCTATCTTTGTGAAGCAGTGCTCTTATAGCAAGTACATCTGCCACCCCATTAGCCTTTCAGCAACAAAACAGCAGTTGGCACTGCTCAAAGTTCTGAAGAAGTTGTAGGCAATCCTTAGGTATCAGTTGCAGAAGGGGATGTCTCAAACTTCATTCACAGTTGTCTTGGAGTTTTCCACATAATCAAACTGTTAGTATTGTACAGCTTTCCTCTTTTATTTACAGAGAAATCCTTAAACTCCTTAACCGTTTCAAAAGCTTTACTTTTAATAAGAGCCGGCATGACAGGTTTGTGTTCAAAAACTGCTAAATTCCTATCTTTCCAGACATTCCAAAGAATAAAAGCAAACATAGAATTATAAGACACAGCAGAAGTTGAAAAAGGAAGTTTATAATTTTGTTGTTTCCATTTTGGAAAGAACAGGGTAAGGTGTTCAGTAGAAGGCTTCCAATGGCTAAAATTACTCAACCAGACGTTACTAAAAGCTGGACAAAGTTTAAAAATATGTTCGGCAGTTTCTTGATCACTTGGACAAAAAATGCATTTATCATTTTGAATAATATGTCTAGAAAAGAGAAGAGAAGACGAGGGGATTCTTTCCTGTTCCAGTAACCAGAGGAAAGTTTTAACTCTAGGAAGATAAGGAATTTTCCACGATTCCATCCATGGCAAACTAGGGCAATTGATAATATGATGATACCTATAAAAAAGCCATTTGTATGTACTGTTAGTCGCAAAAGTTTGGGAGCTACTAGGTGTCCAGTAAGCATTGTCAACAGAATCTATAACGATATGGGAATACCACATATTAACTCTCTTAACTGGTATGCAAGACAAGTAGATATTAGCAGGGTTGATGATGTCCTTGACTTGAAGATTTAAGACATTAGCAGGGACAATATTAATGTCCATAAATTGACTAAGAGAAGTAGAATTCACCCACTTATCATACCAGACATTTAATGTACTGTGAGAGTTCACAGTCCAAGCAATCCCTTCTTTAAAATCTTTGACAACTGAAGTAATGCTTCTCCAGAACCATGAACTATTGCTTCTGCACATAATATTTGGAAAACTACCATATGGGAAATACTTACTCTTTGACACCTGGACCCACAATAATTCAGTGTTAGTAAAAATTTGCCAACAAAGCTTAAGCAGAAAAGTTTTATTTACTAAAAGCAAATCTTTAAGACCTAAACCTCCTAGCCTTTTGGGATATGTTAGAGTCTCCCATCTAACCAGATGAGTCCTTTTTGGAGTGGACGCCCTATTCCAAAAGAAATTGGCAGTCATTCTGCGTAGTCTTTTAATACTATAACAAGGAAGTCTATAAGTAGATAGAGAACAGCAAGGTAAGGATTGAAGAACTGAGTTAATTAACACTAATTTCCCTCCATAAGACAGCTGAAAATTGTACCAATGTGAGATTCATTTCTGAGCCTTGTTTGTAATCTCATTAAAAGTCTGCTTAGTAACTCGTCCTAAGATAAGAGGCAGACCCAAATATTTATCCTTATTAGTACGCAAGCTGACATTAAGTAACTGCGAACAAACTTGTTTGACATCATTACATCAAGAGGGGATTAGGAGAGAATAAGATGATGATTTGTCCTTATTAACCTCTTCTCCAGAAGCAGAACAATAAGCATCAATTAGTAACTGCAAAATCTGACAATTGGCATTATTAGCTTTCATTAAAATAAAGCAATCATCTGCAAAACATAGGCAGGGAATTGGTGGACCTAATCTAGAAGCTTTTAATGGAATTAAAGATTTGGAATGAGTCCGAGTCAGTATCATCCTTATAAGGACCTCATTACAAAGGATGAAAATGAATGGAGACATAGGGGTCTCCTTGTCTGAGCCCTCTAGAGGGAAAAATTCTTTTGACAGTTGATCATTGATCAAAATCCTAAATCACACAGTTGAAATACAAATTAAAATGAGATTTATCCATTTAAGAGGAAAACCATAAAGCTCTAACGTTTTGGCAACTAATTTCCATAAGCCTTATGAAAGTCTAATTTCACAGCTAGTTCATGCACTTTACCCTTCTTTTTCCTATTAAGAGAATGGAGAAGTTCATGGACTAATGGAATTGTCCAAGATTTGCCTACCTTTCACAAAGGCATTCTGATAGGGACTCACCAGAAAAGGAAAGAAATTTTTATTTTGTTAGCAATAATGCCTGAAATGATCTTATAGAAAACATTCCAAAGACTTATAGGACAAAAATTGTCAACAATAGAAGCTTGATCCTTTTTTGGAATTAAAACAATGGTTGTGGAGCCAGAAGCAGGATGCAAGATTCCAGTAATGAAGAAAAATTTTACTGCATCACATACAGACTGACCTATATAAGTCTAGTAAGTTTTAAAAAAATGCTGCATTTAGGGCATCAGGCCCATGTGCCTTAGAGGATCCCATACTGAAAACAGTATCTATAATCTCATTGTCAGAGATAGGTTTATCCAATTCTTGTATATTACAAGGTAAAAGTTGAGGACAGTTAGGATCCAATTCAGGTGGTAAACAAGAAGGATTTGAAGACTTATATAACTTATCAAAGAAATCAACAAATTCTTTCTCAATAAGGGACTGTTCTGAAATCCATCCAACAGAAGGAACATATAAAGAGTGTATTCTACTTTTTGTTCTTCTAGCTTTGACTCTACCTTGGAAAAAACTAGTGTTCAAATCAACATTACTTAAACAATTTATATGTGCTCTCTGAGGCCAATATGGTTTTTCCTCTTTTAGAGCATTCATATAAAGTCTAGTTAACAAAATTTCTTGTTTAAGAAGATCAGGGGTCTGTTGTTGTTGCAATTGAATATGAATCTGCTCAAGTTGTTGCTTAACCTGTTTCAGTCTTGTAGCACTATTATTATACCTATTTCTTTTCCATTGAATGGATTTTTTAGTTAACAACGAAATTTAATCAAGAAGGTCCTGATCTGGTCTTTCTTTGATGTGGAAGATTCCAAATATTCTTAACAATCTGTGCATATGCAATGTTAGCAATCCATGCATTTTCATACCCAAAACAGTTAAGAGCTTCTTCTTTTGTCACTCGTAGAGTCAAGGAGAATAGGAAGATGGTCAGAGCCTCCTGTCATCAAGACTTTAACAAGAGTATATAAGGGAAAACCTGTAACCACTTATCATTGACTAACGCTCTATCTAGCCTTGACCTACAAAAGGTAGCTGATGCGCGTCGTAACACAACAAAATTAACCTTACTAATCTATTATGCAGCAGGGTAAGCAAGGATCGATCCCACGAGGAAATGCTATTCTATTTCACACTACTTTCTAAGCATACATCAAACTAAACAAGAATTTAAAGGGGGATTTTATATTGGTGTTGAAAATAATATGTAAGGATTTATCAAGAATGACAATAATAATGCAATACATAATAAAACAAAGCCTCCAATCTATTATATGATCAATCTTTTAACCTAGCACATGATCATTGATTCACTAATCAAACATTCTTCTCATCAATTGGTTAACCCCATGGATTTGAAACCAGCTTCAAATCCATGGATCTTTCCTAATGTTGATTAACCTTGAATCTAAGTTCACTATTAATCCTTCCTCTTATGGCTAACTTGAATCCTAGCAATCCAAATTAAAGCCTAGAAGAGCAATAAGCTATGGAAAGATAAAAGCTAACAACAATCAATAACAAACCCAGCATTCATTATTCCAATTGCATCTTCAAATCTCTTTGAATGTAAAAACATCCTCTTATTACTCAAGTTCTAAGAAATCACCAAACTCTAGCATTGTAGTTCAAAGATTAGAATGCTAATGAGCTACTTAATCAATCATTTGCAACTAATTAACTAAGCAACCCAAAAGACAAGATAATAAACATGATCATCATCTTTAAAGCACAAGAGATGGAAGAACAATCAATGAACAAGAAAGCATTAAGAACAAGAACCTCACAAGTGAAGATCAAAGTAATTGAATCTTATAATAGATTGGAGTAATAGAGTTTTGCTAAACGAAAATTACAAAAAGAAAAGAACCCAGCAAAAACAAAAACTGAACTTTCTTCAGCTGCCTCTTCTCCCTTTGCTATATGCTCCACAGCCCATTTCTTCTCTCTCATTCCTAGGAGATAAGATAAGAAATCCTAAGAATAAAATAAAATAAAGTAGAGGCCACTAAGGAAGGAAGGAGACAAAGTCTGAGGAAGTTGGGATTTTTTTATGCCTCTTCTCCACTGAATCCCCGGGATATGTTCCCCAAGGATTTGATATTAGAATGAAAGCACTCAAGTGGGTCTGCCGACGTTTTGACTCTATTAGCCGTCGACGTCTACATGTTTGCCCGTCGACAGATAGGCTTGTTTTCTTCATATTTTTCCCAGCTCGATTGATCCGTCGACGTGCACATGTTTAGACGTCGACGGATATGTGTTTAGCCTTTTTGTACTCGAAGTCAGAGATTTCTACCCGTCGACGGATAAGCTTAGGGACGTCGACATCTGGCATTGGGAACTCCCTGGAATTTCTGGCTGTGGACGTCTAACTTCAATCCGTGGATGGTTGCTTTGGATTCCAGAATCATAGTCATCGAGTAGCTTGTCCGTCGACGTCTAATGAGTTACCCGTCGACGTATTTACAGGTACAGGTGATCCCGTGTCCATTACTCGAGCAGCCATCGACGTCTACGTGTTTGCCCGTCGACGGATCTGCAAGTTTATTCAATTAAGCATGGAAATTGTCCCTTTTTAGTTCAAACTTCATTCTTCCTCTTAATTACACCTACAAGGAAAAATTGAGTTAACTTAGGCCTCCCAGCATTAAAATAGGAGAAAGAGGAGTGATCTTAAGTCCCAAATTAAGGAATAAAAAAGAGTTTAACAGTAGCATCACTATGTCTATTTGACAAAATTAAATCTAAAACCTGTGTCACGGACCAAGGCCTTCCGATGGTTCGGGCAAAGCCTAGATACGGGCAATAATAGCACGAGGTGTGGACGCACGAGAGGAAGTGCGGCCACAAAGCCTAGATGCGAGCAATAAAGGCACGAGGTGTGCGTGCATTATAGGAAGTGCGGGCACAATGACGAGGTATAGGCACATCTGCTGTGGGCAGACGGATGTGCGGGCACAGCGCGCGGAGCAGGCGTGAGTGCGGGCAAGCTGTTGAGAGAGTGCAGGTAGCCGCCATGGTGTGAACGCGGGCAGTGTGTGCGTGGGAGACAGGCATGTCGTGCGCGGGCGAAGGGCACACCGTGACCAGAGACGGGCACGCGATGCAGATGCGGGCAATTTTTTGGTTAGCCAATCTAGAAGGTTCTTGAAGAGTCTAGGACGTGGGGAGCCATCTTGAAGAACCTAGAAGCATATGCAACTTGTGCAAGTGGTGCAAGTTGTCTAAGTGAGACAAGTGGTGCAAGTTGACCAAGTTGGGCAAGTTGGCAACTTGTATGACAACTTGTGGTGTGTATGGAAATCTCTAGATAAGATTAGATAGGCATTATCTAGAGAGATAAGGATAAGCCTAATCTAGAATGAGTTGGATGAATCTAGATAAGGATAAGTCTAGGTGCATGTGGCTAGGGTTTTGCCACTTAGCACCGTGTGGTGTTGACACTTGTCATCATGGGGTAATGACAAGTGACGCGATATGAATCACACATTGAGGAGGTGGAATGTCTATATATAGAGGTTACCTCCCCCCCATTTGTAACATGGATTGCAAGGGATTGCAATAGGTGTCCATGGTGTGTGGTGGATGCCACCCCATCATCATTTGTGAAGTTGTAGCGTTGGAAGAACACTAGGTTAGGGAGAGTGAGAGACAGAGATTAGCCGAGTTCTCTTGTAATCTTTATGAGTTATAATATAATTCTCTTTCCCTAAATTCCTAAGTTCTCCATCATTACTTCTCCATCCTTGCTATTCCATCCCTCCATGCTCCTTTCCCATCAATTAGGCTCAGTTTCATATACTTTAGCCGTGAGAGTAAGGCTGACTAAGGCAAAACTCGCAAGTAGATTGTCTTAGGCCGCACGGGGTGAGATCCTAAAGTGTGAGCCCGTAACACCTGCAGTAGGTACATCAAAAAGTCCACAACCACAACTGGTAATGCAATCGTTAAAATCATTTATTTGCTTAAGATTTGGTTTAGCCAAACTAGCACTTTCATTAACATTCCTAACACAATTAAAATCACCAATAACTATCCATTTCGAAGTAACATGAGGAGCCACATTCCATAGAATTTGCCATACCTGATTTTGTAGCTGGGCTTGAGGGTAGTTATAAAGAGCCGTCAACAGAAATTCCTCAGATTCTTCAAGTGCAGTGATCTCTTCAATAATCATTCGGGTAAAGATTGATACTGTCTTAACTTTGATAACGTTGTCATCCCATAGCAGCCATAACCCTCCTGCACGACCTACGGAAGCCACAAGTGCCCTTCTGCTATAAGGTAGCTGAGCTGAAATTTGTTCTGCACGAAATTCACAAATTCTTTGTCTCCAAAATAATCATAATATGAGGCTTGCATAAAGATATTAGTTGTCGCACCTCAGAAAGAAACTTAAAATGGCCTACACCACGACAATTCCAAGCATCTTAACCATCCTGATAAAGAGTGATATCCTGACACCATCAATACATTCTCTGATGTGAGATGGTTCGTAAAATCATTTTGCTGTATTGCTTGCTCTGTCGTCAGTATGTTTGCGTTTGGCTCTGTAGATAGGTTGAGAAGGTACGCTAGATCGCGGCCTCCTAAAGAGATGTAAAGCTCGTTTCTGATCTGTGTTTCGAGACTTCTGAGCTCGGTTAGAGGCAAGAAGAGGTGTAGTTGGTAGTGCAATGACTTAAACATGTAGTGATTTACACCCTTTTCTAGCATTTGACCTTTTAGTTGTGGGAAGGCTCTGAAATCCACATTTCTCTGAATCTAAAGGTGAGAGAAATGACAATCAAGAGTAAAAAAAAAGAAGAATTTAGTCTCGGTTACAGCAACATTGTAGGTCGTCTGATTAGTTTGGGATGTATTAGCGAAGAGAGTGTGCACTTAACTTTTGTGCTTAATGACATTTTCCTTTTATAAGTCCAATTAATTTCTTCTGCTAACCGCAGCATTTTCCTTTTATAAGTCCAATTAATTTTTTCTGCTAACCGCACTTCTTTCCTCAAATGGCTTGTTTTCCTGGTCGCATTCACCCATCAAATTCCACAAAAATCTTTCCAATCTTTCCATTCTATAGAAATATTTCCATAAAAATCTTTGATCTTTTTGATCTTCTAAACAAAAACCTAACCTTTACATATTTTGGAAAGTACCCAGAATAAAAATCTTTGATCTTTTCTTTCTGATCCCCCAAAGTACCTGTTCTTTCCGATCCTTTAAACAAAAATCTAAGCTTTACATATTTTAAAAAGTACCCAGAGATAAATATACTTAGATACTAAATTGAAAATTGATATTAAATTAAAATAGGCAAATGGGCAAGGACTATCTCCATTCGATCACCACTTCTTCCACCACTTCTAAAAGAAAGTGGTATGGCCGCCACTATAGTCACTGTTAAAAGAAAACAAAGTAAACAAAAATTAAAAAAAAACAAAATATTACCAAAAAATAAAATCAAATAACATACCTAGGCAAAAGTTTCTTCATTCCATTTTCAAGCTGGCTAGTCTTGTCATCAATAGGGATGTCAATTTGCCCCGTCCCCATTGGGGAATTCAACTCCCCATCCCGACGTGATCGGGGTCGGGGAAAAAATTCAAGGAACGAGGTCGGGATGTGGGCTTTTTTTAATTCCCCAGTGTGGTCGGGGCCTTTCTCGCTCTGTCCCCGTCCCTGAATTCCTTTATATATATATATTATATTATGTTTATTAATAATATATAGATATAAATTTTAAACAAACAAAAAAGTAAAGATATATATTATGTTTTTTTAGAGAAAATATATATTATTTTTATATATAATACATATTATATTTATATTAAATGCAATATATCATGACATATCATATATATATATATATATATATAATTTAAAAGAGATGCATTTACAAAAAAGGAAATTTAGTTAATGCAAATAAGTTAAAATTGCGACACATGGTTACGTCTTTGAATGCCACGTGCCTATGATAATTCTCATAATTCAAATTATAAAAAATCTGTTAACCTTAATTGAAGATAAAATTAATGGTAATTATTATATCAATCAAATTTCAAATTACAAAAATCTATTACCTATAATTTAGGATCTAAATTCATAGGTGATAGAGTCAAAACATTAATTCTACAATACCATGTGTCCATGGTAATTTTCAATTTTTAATATTTAAATTTCAAATCACACTAATTTGTTATCCACAATTTTAGGATCTATATTCATACTAATTAGTATCAAAACATTAAATTTACAATATTTGTTATTTTATACACTATTTACCACTACTATAAATAGACACCAAAATCTTAACCCTAAACCTCATAGTTCAGTTTTTTTTTCCTTACAACTACTCTTTAGAGGTTTTTTTTGTTCAGCCTCTATTTTTACATGTTTAAGGTTAGTACCTTTTTGGTATATTTTTTTTCAATCTATCATTTCAATATACATATATATATATATATCTCCCTTTATTCTCCACCGTTTTCTTCATCTCTTTCGTTTACTCCTCCTCTTCCTCTTTGATTATTATCGTTAATGGGGTGGAGGGAGTCTGATTTCATATTTTATCATAGTTTTCTTTAGTTTTTACTTGAATAAGTCCTAGATCTTTTGATTTGGATATTTAAGTCTTAATTTTATCTAAGTTAGTGAATCAGTTTGTTGAGTTAGTTTGGTTTCAGTTTGTCACTAAGTCGGTTTTACAGTCAATCTAAGACTGTTAACCTTAGATTATGATAATTTTGTTTTATGTCTTATGGGTCATTCAAGGAGGATTTCGAATCAGTCACTTTTTTATCTCTAATGAAAGCCTTCAGCTGGAAAAAAACACGAAGCGAAAGCGAGAGAGTGATGGACGTATGAGAGACTCATGAAAAAGGTTCGAGATTCAACATAGCAAGTAAGATGGCTCGAGTTATGAAATAAGATCCAGATCTACAGGATAACAAGTTTGAATTTATTGTAATTTATAATTTTTTTAGTATTATGGATGTAATTTCATTTGAATGGATGAAAGTTACATTTTCTTCAATATATATATATATATCATTAGTAAAATTATTTAAATTAGTTAAATCATTTTGATATATATGATTAGTTAAATTCAATTTTATTATATTTTCTATTTGTTGAAAGTCAAATGGAATTTTTGAGGAGAATGCTTGATTTTTAAAAGTAATATATTATTTTTCTAAAGGTAACATTTTTTCTCATCCCCTATTTCCTATTTATTTGAGAGGTTAGTTGTATTCCTTACTTAATTTTGCCTTTTACTAAAATGATTTCACCAAATATATTTATGTTTTTCAATTGTAAGTATATTAGTTCAATTACTTAATTTTATTATGCTTTTATGTGTTAAAAGCCCAATGAAATTTTTGGAAACTAATGGTTTATCAAAGTAATCTTTTACTATGAATGCCATATATCCATTATAATTTTCAAATTTAATAGTCAAATTTCAAATCATAAATAATTTGTTACACAATATTTTAAGATCCAAATTCATACCAATTAGTATCAAAACATTAATTATACAATGTCATGTGTCCATGGTAATTTTCAATTTTTTAATATTCAAATTGCAAATTCAAATTATAAATAATTTGTTACCCATAATTTTAAGATCTAAATTCATACTAATTAGTATCAAAACATTAATACTACAATATTTGTTACTTTATATACTATTTAACACCATCATAAATAGACACCAAAATCTTAAATATGAAAATTCAAATTTCAAATTAAAAAAAATCTATTAACAATAAATTTAGAGAAAATTGATTCTAATTACTATAAATTTCATTATTCAAATTTCAAAACAATCTACCATTTAATTGAGGACAAATTTCAAAATAAACTATCCTTGAATTTAGGAGAAAATTGATACTAATTAGTATTAAGTAAATTTCAAATAAATGAAATCATATGTTAACCTTAATTTAGAATAAAATTGATACTAATTAGTTTCAAAACAATAGTTATATTTTATTTTCTACCTTCTACACACTATCAGGGGTGAAACCAAGGGGGGGGGGGGGGCTGGCATGGGCCCTGGCCCCCAAAAAATTTATAATCTTTACAAGCCTATATGGGCCTTCAACTTTGACCTATATAGGCCTTTATATATAGGCCTTCTCTCCAAAATTTTTCTAGTTTTACTTATGCACACTATACACTACCGTTATAAATAAAAACTTATAATTTTAACTATACACATCATAGATCACTTTTTTTTTAAAAAAAAAAAGATATTCCTCTGAATCTACTTTTTTTCCTGTCTCCTCAGCCTCAATTTTTACAAGTTTGAGGTTAGTATCTTTTTTTTATATAATGATTTAGCAAGATTTGTCAAAAACGATATGTAGTTGGCAAAATGGAAATGATGAATATAAACGATACAAGCCCAATGATGAATATGAAATTCATTTTTTGGATTTGTATATGATAGAGATGAAACCAAAAAGAAAATATTTTAAGAATTTTAAAGTTAGAATTATTTGATGTAAATCAAAATGAATAAAATTAAGAAGACCAATGTTTTTAGTTAATTTTGTATATTAGAAACTCGATTAAAAAACTTGATATGGTTTATATTAAGAACAAATCTCAAATAGTCAATAAAATAATGATAACAAAATTAACACAAATAAAGAACTCAGATTATAGCAAATTGTGAAAACACCATATAACATATTAATTAACTCATAAAAAATAAATTATTTCACACTCTTATGATAGAAATACATGAAAGTTCTAAAGATATATTATTATTTTACAATTAAGTAAAAAAAAGGAATAGCGAGCATTTTAATCTATGAAAAACTTAATTAACGTATAAAACTCTTGAATGAAATAGTCGACTACCAATATAATAATAATAATTACATTAGGTCAAGGAATAAAGTATAGAAGAATACCTCAAATAATAATAATAATAAAAGAATAAAGAACAAATTTGGAAGACAATAAAATACGAGAATTATTAAGATTGGTCAAGATTTTAAAAACAATTTTTACTCTGTGTTTGATATTACTTATTGATTTATATACATTGAGGATATAATTAGAATAATTTTCTCTGATTAATTATTGTTAATCTAATTTGAATTTTCATAAATTTTACCAATTTTCTTACCAAACCAATTATTATTGATGTTATAGCACCTAATTTAATTTTTAAAAGAAAATTAACATAAATATTTATAAAAAATTATTTTATTCTTTATAGTTATATAATCAAAATTAATTTAATTTAATATAATTTTCAACTTTCACCCTTAAACACCTTTTAAATTATTGCTATTTTTTTAAAAAAAAATTTACGCATTTCTTTTAGTATACATATGGATTTATAGCTTCTATAAATGATCTCCTAAATGCATTTTTTAATGCTTCTCTTTTTTTTTTCTTATAAATCAATTATTTTATTTCAATTGCATACTGTTTTATTTGAATGATAAATTTCTATTCCATATTTTTTTACTTTTAATGATATATATTGCTATATTTACTTAATTCAAATAGATCTTTTAGACTGTGTTTGGTTAAGGAATTTTAAAAATTTTGAGGACTTTTAAAATGAAAGCATTTAGAAATCCATCAATTTAAAATGATTATATTTATAATTTCTCTATAAATCAATACTGATCCAAGACCTTGGAAATTCAATCATCTGTTCAACAAGTTCTCTAACTTGGTGTTTGCCCTTTGTAAGGTGTCTTTTACTCATATCTTCAGAGAAGTCAATTATTTTGCTGATTCTTTAGCAAAAATAGGAGTGTCAAGAGAGATTGATTTAGTGGCTTCGTTTGTTTCTTCTATCAAGTTCTTTTAACTTGGTTTTCTTCTCAATAAAATTTTTATCTTAAAAAAAATGAACGATTCAATACGTATCTTATAATGCACGTAATATACACGTAGTTCGTATCTTATGATGCACGTAATATGTACGCGATATGTACGATATCAAATAATTAAATATATTTGAGTGTTTGAATAGTATTTTTAATTTTATATCCAATAATCACTCGGATTTTTTAATAATTATAAAATTCTATTTTATATCAAAAAAATTTTATTGTTTAAGTATTTTATTATATTATACTAAAGTTTTTTTCTTTCAAAATTTTATTTAAATTTCATCATTTACCTTTTTAATAATAAAAATTAAAATTATAAAATAAAATTTTTACTTATTAAACATTGCCGGTCGTGCAATGCACAGGTTTAAAACTAGTATAAATTTAAAATGAAAACCAAGTAATAAAATTAATTTTGTTAACAAAAGACATATTTACTATTATGTCTATGAATAATATTATGTTTATATAAATTTTTTATGGCACTTTTTTTTATAATAAAATAGTAAAATATATTTTTAATAACATAAATATATCTTATATATACATAAATCGAGATCGGAGATTCCCCGTCCGCGTCAAATTCCTTGCAGGATCGATAATGAAGAAAAATCCCTCCCCGAACTCGGGGTCAGGGTCGGGGACGGGGAATATACCTCCCGCATTTTCCCCACCCCGTTGACATCCCTAGTCATCAAGACCCTCAATCAAATCCGTCTTGCTATCAATAGACTGAGTCCACTATATTTTCAACCTTCGAGAAGCTAGTGACACAATAAACAGTAGTCCAGGCTAGACTTTCCCTTTCATTTGGGACGTGACATGGTGTCCGAAGTGACTAGCGGAAGCCCCCATTCTAGAGTAAGAATTATAGATAAACAGATTAGTTCTATTTGACTAATATAACAGTTGTTCTTAAAGGGATACAGAAAACGATTCCCTCCAAAGGAATCCGCTAGATCTTGGAGATTTAAGATACATTTATACATTGTAGCGATAGAATAACACATTTGAAAAAAACAGATTAATGAATATCTGATGAACAGAACATCAAAGATTTTACGATCTTTTGTGTAATTTCTGAACTCGGCTGTTTTAAGCACAATATAACTTTCACACTCTAGAGAAACTGATTAGGAGAGCTTCCCAAGCCCCCAACTCCCAGCACAATGCAATATACAAACATTTCAAAACATTTCAACACAATACAAGCATTTTGGAACTTGAGAGTAAACATGAACTTTAAAAATGAGCTATTCATGCTCAAAATAACAACACGAATAATAAACCTTACCGAAGCGCTGATGTGCTGCTCTGCTCTTCTCTTCTCTTACTCTTCTGGTTTCTATTGTTCGTGTTTGAGAGAGCGGCAACTGAGGAAAGTCGAAAGAATGCCTAACAAGAGCACTATTAAGGTTCAGACAAGCCCACTTATCCCCATCGAGAAAGGCAGGCCCATCTGATCCATTTAGATAAGTCCGCCCGCTTGAGAAAAGAATGCCCAGACAAGCTGCCCGCAAGCAAAATGAGGTCCATCTGATCTAGTCAGATAAGCCCAAGGACCAACCCACATGATTCAGTATCAATACCCAAAGAACTCAACCCACAACCCATAACTCGCTCTGTATAAGCCCAGTTTCAATGCCCAAGGCCCAAAGAACTCTACCACAACTGTATAAACCCAAAAACACATCCCACCCCCGTATAAGCCCAACAACACTGTACAAGACCAAGACCAAGACCAAGCAAAAGAAACCCAAAGAAACTAAACCCTACCTCCCCACGCCATGAACTCCTTGCTAGCAATTTTTCATCGATCTTCGGCAGACTGGACGCGATCTACCACCAGATCTAGATCTGATTCTGCCGTACCAACACTTGGATTTTTTGAAAATTACATATACTAGTATTTAAATCACCAATATGATTCACGCTCCTAACTTTTTCTTCCCAAAAATCTCCACATGAACTGATGAATCTAAGAAAATCATAACAATTTGAAAAAAAAAATGTATTTTCATGGATAGCAGTAAAAAAAAAGTAGAATTAAAAACAAGAGTTTTTTTGTTTTGAAAGTAGAAAGTACAAGAGAAGGATTTTGTTAGACGTAGAAGCCGGTGTTCCATGTTGGAAGCTAAGAAGTAAGGATGGCTTCATCTATCAGAAGTCTAAGGGGGCGTTTGGTTGGGGTCATGTTATATTCCCTGTGGGAATGTGCACCATGTCAAGTTATATATCCTCGTTTGGTTGCTCTGACAATAGTGTCAGAGGACATGTGATTACCACAGAGGTGGTAATATAGGTGGGAATGTGAATACCACCCCCCTCTTAGGTTATGTTACATGCCCTACCCTTTTGGCTCCAATATTCCTATTTTACCCTCACTTATTTTTCATTATACCAACAAACAATGATATTCTTTTTTAGTTTGACAATATTTATATTTAAACCAAAAATAATTGGTAATTTTAATTGAAGGAATTTTAAATTATCTATATCTTTATATATTTTCCAATTATAAATCTTATTTATCAAATTATTATTTTTATTGTTAATTTTTTTATTTTCTTAATGTTTACTTTTTGTTATTGAATTTATTTAATAGTTTCAAAATGTGTTAATTTAGTTAGAATATTAATTTAATTACAATATAAGTTTAGAAAGTTTTTTTATATAAGTAAGGGCAAACTAGTAAAATAGTCATTCATGTATGTCATATTTTCACATCAACCAAACATAATAATCTAAGATGTCCATCTTTCCAACCAAACACAAAATGTACACATTACCAGGACATCACATTACTAGATAATGTGATGGTAATCTTATGTTCACAAATAATGTAACGTCACCCCAATCAAACGCACCCTAAAGTATAATTGAAGAACCTAAGCTTTTTATAGGTGAAATCTTTGGTAGATTTAGGTTTTTTAATCCTTCATCCAACGGCTATATTTCTATTTTGCTTCGATGGATCATGATCTAAAGGCCCAAAAAGAAGATGCCTTTTTGGATAGAAATGTAGCTTCGCTTTTGATCTTTTTAAAAAAATTTTTATTTTAAGTTTTAAAGACGGTCTGTCTACTTGTACTATAACATGCTCTACATCATCTTCCTTTTTTCGGTTAAATGCTCTACATCATCATTTTTTCTTTTTTTGCTTAACTCTTTAGATTCTTTGCATCATCTTTAAAGTTTAACCTTCATCATCACTAGAAATTGACCGGACTATACCCCGGGTTATTTTAAAATTTATAAATATTAGTAAATTTTGTTTTACAAATAAAAATTATTTTTTATGGAAAATTGAAATTGAAATTAAAATTAAAAATTAAAATTAAAAATATTTTTTTATATGTTAAAGATTTAGAGGCTCTCTTAGTCTCTTTAGTATTAAACTAATAATATGGTATGAATAGATAATTAGATCTCAAGTTAAGTGTTAATGGAGAAATTATTATATGAGTCCGTTTCACCATATCATCTATGTAACTAACCAATAGAATTTTGTTAACTCAAAAAATTATTAAGTTTTAACCCCTAATTTAGTAACAGGTTTAACCCATAGTTTTAAGAAATGAAATTTATAGAGTAAGTCCTAAAATTAAATACATTAATGGGATACGGTTTTAATAATTATAGATAAATATCTGAGTTGGTAGAATTCTATTGGTTGATTCTATGACTGATGTAGTAGAACGGACCCATATAATAATTTCTCATGTTAATGATATTATATTGAACGATTCATAAAACAAATGTTTTTCAATACATAAATAAGAACAATTTTTTTTCTTTTACTTTGTAATCTCATATAATCAATTCACATTTAATATTTATTTAGATAAAGTATCACTAATCAAATACCCTTTAATAAATAACTAAACATCTTAACTAATCTTCAAATTAATCCTAAAACTAACCTTCCAATCTCATAATTAATCCTAAAACTGACCTTCCAATTTTTTTTCTTTGTAATCTCATTTAATTAATTCACGTATAATATTTATTTAAATAAAGTATCATTAATCAAATACCGTATAATAAATAACTAAAATCTTAACTAATCTCCAAATTAATCCTAAAACTAACCTTCCTACTAAATAACTTTTAATAATAATTAAATAAACCCCATAATTTCTCAACACCATAACACTGAAAAAACTATATTAAAATTTTATAATTACACATCAAACATGACTTAATAACTAAACATCAATCTTAATTTACTAAATTAACACCAAAAACAACTTTGAAATACCATCATCACCCATCAAATACGATTTAAATGACCAAATGACCCAAATTTAATCTCAATGAAATACCATTTATATTACCATATTTCCATCAAAATTAATAACAAAAAAAACTTTTATTTCTTATCCGTTGTTGCAATACATGTCAATTAATTGTGTCCCAATTTTCTAATTGTATTCAATTGTGTAAAAAAAATTACTTTTATGCATTGATTGATGATTATCACTTAATAATGATAAGAAACCACCTTAATTCCTTTTTTTTTGTTATAAAGAAACCACCTTAGTTCTTTTTTTTTAATAAAGAAACCACCTTAATTCACTAAATTAATCATAAATAAAACCTTATAGTATATTTTTCGATTACAAGTCCTTGGTTTGGTAAGAAGCAAGAAGAAAGGTTACAATTTGCATTGAAATTTTTGTTCGTTGATTGATCCTGTCAATATCAAGGTATGGGTTTCCTTCTTTTTTTTTCTTTTTTTTTTGGTAGGAAAACGGGGCTAGCAGCCCTAACTTTACACTGAGATAACTCTAGGGTAACAAGTACCCATCATATAAGCAAGCAAGGTATTCCCGAGCCCTTGGGGAGGCCGGCTTAGGATGGATAGTCCTTTTCTCTGGGAACAGCTCCATTTGGCTATCCAATCCGTAGCCATATTTTTCTCTCTGGGGATGTGTTTAAGAGTCCTAGTCCATGTGTCATCAAGCATATTCCTGATAGCTTCGACAAGCGGTTGCAGGGGATGACTACTATTTACTCCATTGTGGATGGCAAGAACAGAGTTGTTTGAATCGGACTCGATCTCCAAGTAATTTACCTTCAGTTGTCTAGCATATTGAACACCATGGAAAATGGCCCATAATTCCGCCAGATCTATACTGCAGTTGCCAATGTTATAACCAAATCCACCAAGCCAGTTACCATAGCTGTCGCGAAAAATACCTCCTGCTGCTGCCATTTGTTTGGCTTGATTCCAGCTTCCATCTGTATTGAGTTTAACCCAATTCGCTATGGGTTTGTCCCATTTTAACTGGATGGGACTTTTCTCCTTGGAAGTGCTCTGCCTCCCTAGTTCCTTATGCCACTCCAGCATCACTCTTCCAATAATTATTCCAAAGGAATCTGACAGTTGGAAAAGACTCTCCTATTCCTCCATTTCCATATTTCCCAGCATGTGATGGCAAACAGGGAAGGCCACTCCCAAGCTCCGAATGAGACGTTCCTGCTTCCAATGATATTAAATTTTATCCATTCCTCCATGTTCAAGTTCCAGCTCCCATTAAAATGGTTACCAATCATCAGAGATTTCCACAAGTTTTTTGCATCAGGACAATCTCTTAGGACATGGATGACTGATTCAGATCGTGCTCCGCAGGTCATACATGAGCTGTCATTCGTTAAGTTCCTCAATCTTCTGTTTTCATTACAGAGAATTCTACTGCTAATGGCTAACCAGAGAAAAGTGTGAATTTTGGGTTGGACTTTTAGCTTCCAAATGGCCTTAGCAACTTGGTTTTCTTCTAAATAATCAGACATGATACTCTGATAAGCTGAGCTAGTAGTGAACTTACCTGAAGGAGATAGGTTCCAAATGAGTTTGTCTGGAACTTCAGTTTGAACTTCGACTGGAATGCAACAAATTGTATTCACGAGTTCCATCAGGTAAATATTCTTTAAGTTTACTCGTGTTCCATCCAGTGTCATTGATAAAGTCACTCACTTTCAAATCATCATTCCCTCTGTTATGCATAAATGTGAGGAGCTCAGCCAAATTTTTACCATCCTCTAACCATTTATCATTCCAGAAATTAATTCCGGAACCATCACCAACCCTCCACTTAAGCCCTTTTTCCAAAACAGTACATGCCTCATTGATACTCCTCAGAGGTATGGGTTTTCTAATCTCAGGGAGGAAATCAACCGGGGAAAGAGCCTTGGGCTTACTCCTTGCAAAAGCAAGCCCATAGGTTAGAGAAGGAGCTCCATTTGGGCCGGAACTATTTTCTTAAATGTTCAATGAACCAAGCCCTTTATTGCCTTTCCCAGAATAACGGTTGGGAATTCAATAAATTCACGTTGTCCCGGAGAGGGAGGAACGCGTCAACGAGCACAACTTCGAATTGCACTCTGCTAGTCTGTTTACAGCCAATTTTGCTGCTGCAATTTCATGTTTATCACATGTTTCTCCAATAAAGCTTATATTGTTTCCTGAAAAATTTTCCCTTCTAATTCCCATAAATAACAGCTACATATGTATATATACATATATATATATATATATTTTATATATAGCTCTACTTCCATTTTCATAGAATCAAAGGTCCATAGATTCATATGAATTTGGTCGTCTCCCAGCCTACACGGCTGTACCTTCCCTTTCCTCTTTTCGTATACCTCCTGGTTTACTCTGGTATAGATGCGCTTTCTTGATTTGTAGTTTGGATTACCTCTTAATTTATTCTTAATTTCCAAGCTACTTCTGCATCTTTTTTCTACGTACTTGTGATATATATTCGCCTTACTACAATTCAGTATTTGATCCAATGCCCATTGTGTTCGTATCTCTTGGTCGAAGAAAATTTTGAACAATCCTCTTTATAATCCACGAAATATGACAGTGGGATCGATCTGATAAAAGTATAGTGTGATTTTAAATATAACAATACTCTTTAAGCTGCGATGGCTGATTAATTACTTGTTCAGGTCCGGGATGCATGAAAGAACATGGATTCTACTATCTATATATTCTCTTCTAGCAGAAAAAGAAAGAAGATAAACAGAGATATATTAATTACAATTTACAAGTCAATGTGGCACTGAATGTACATTTCCATACAAAAAACACAAAATGGAGGTTTTTATATATACACAAGCAAGGAGATCAGTAAATTACTTGGGACTAGGCACATGTAACAAACAAAAGAATATAACTAATATATACCAAAAGAGAAAAGACTTAATACACAAAATAGTTTTTAAATTTGTACAAAACTATCATTTTGGCCCTTCAATTTTTATTTTGATATTTTTAACCTTCGAACTTTTATTTTGTACACAATGTAGCCCTTGATATTGTCGTAGCACATCCATATATTAACACGTGAAATTTTTTTATTAGGCCACGTTAACATTAAGAATTATATTATGCACAAAATAAAAGTTTGAGAACTAAAAATTTCAAAATAAAAGTTGAATTGCCAAAACGACAGTTTTGTACAAGTTCCTTCTTACTTCCTCGGCTGATTTCCCACCTACAGCAGTGGCCACCTTTTCCCAGCGGTCCGGGGTGTCCTCGTCATATACGGCGAGTGCCTTTTCAAATAGCTTGTTTTGCTTCGCAGGCTAGTAGGAGTTAGAATCACGTGAAGAATTTATAGCGCCTGATGCCATTCCTTGCGGATATGAATGAAAACAAAAGCGAATACGATAAAGCTTGGATGAGACGGTTATTGAAGCCGAACAAAAGTTGGAGAAGAGGAATGTGCGTCTTTCAAGGTGATGAGACTTTAAAGGAAGAAGAAAGTACAAAAGAGAAAGAAGCTACGAATCAACGAAAAGAAGATTGGAGCCTCGGTCAAGGGAGAAGGCTGAAGTCAAGGGGCGGTATGGTTAAGGAAATTGTAAGGCTTGCTACTTGTATAGGAGCAACCTAGCAACGGTGGTGGGATTGTGCAAATTGGCGAATAATTTTTTGGCGGCTAGGAAGATTGATTCGCTTGCTTAAGCAAGGGCGTTGATGGACAAGAATCCAGTGTTAAAGAACTGACTCTTTATTAAAGTCTTTTTCTTGTGTTTTATAATATCATCAGCAGCAAGTTGATTTCTTTGAGAATTTATCAGATGGTGGGGATTGGTTCTCCCGAAAATAGAGTCTACCGATTAGCATTGATGCTCCGACGATCTGATACTCGGCCCCCTTTTAAAACCCACAAAATATACAGTAAGGAATTCTACCATCTTTTGAGTGGGAAGATGGGATTTTCTTGGCTCTCTTAATTGAGCAACTTGGTAAAATATACTCCATTTAAAGAGTATATTGTCTGTGATTTTTATTCTTCTTTTCTCATATATTAGTATTGGAAAAAAATAGTAGTAGTAGCAAAGATCTAACGATAATGTGACTTTAGACAAGCTGAGAAATTGAGAATCTATAGATGGAAGGTGCTAGAATAGAGGAAACAGAAATCAAAAGCTCTTCTAAGTTCTAACTTCTAACAGGATTGTGAACTTCATAGACAAAAGGGGAGGGATGTTGCATATCTTGTCACGCTTGATTAATATCCCTCAAAATGCTAAAGGCGGCTGGGACCTCATTATTTTGGGACTTTCGGTTACCATCAAAAATATTTGTCACTTTCCTCTCCTTATTCTATTTTTAACTTTGATTCAGTTGATTCATGAAATTTAGTACGTCATTGTTGATGCCGAAACTTGGAAAATGGAGTTTTGGCTTCTGAACAACATTCCAAAGCCTTTTCTTGCTGCCTGCCAGTTTGCTGAGACGTGCGGTGATAGTCTTTATCTATCTATCTATTTCTATTGCCTAGAAATCCAGAGCCAACAACAGCTGTGGGCATGTAGCTCTTTCACAAGATTCTCTCGGGTTTTGAGTAGGAGTGGCAGTTTACTTCCTGCCATAAGAAATCCTTGAATTTACCATCTTGCCCTTCTCCTTGCGCACTACCCACCGAAATCCCCTTTGTCTCTACAAGGCTGGTTAAATTAATTCGTTAGTAGTATTATGTATCCCTTATTCTAATTTCAAATGGCTATCTGAAATTTAATTTATTTTTGTTAGGCTTAGCTGATGAAGTTAGGATCTAATGATATGAAATTATGAGAAATTGAAACTTTAGAAGATTATTAGTTTTGGATCTCCTATTTCGGCTTTAAGGATCAATATCTAGACTAGAAAGGGAAATCTGTTGGTATAAGTTTTAGGTCGTGCAGAGCAGTCTTTCGAAGGTCGTTCTTCATGGGACTTGGTTATTAAATTTTCTTGGTCCCAACATAAATAGAAATGGCACGACGTATTTTCAGAAATTGATTAATTGTGTGGGCATCCGTCACTAATGCTATCCAAGGACACTTGACTGAGTCAATTAGAGATTCAGAGACGCAAAATGGGCCATTTCTTTCTGTTTAATGTATAGCTTTTATTATGGTCCATTTTGTTGATGTTTTCGTCCTTTATTAGAAAATCTTTATTGCGTAGTCGTCCAACAATGAAAGTTCATGATCATCAATCCTTCTTTTAAGGCAACATTATTCCCTCTTCGTAGGCATAATAATTCACCATTAACTTCTCTAAACCCAAGCGGGTATCTTCTTTATTGGGTTTTGCTGTCATTGTGTTTTGTGGTACTAAGTTTTACAGTCTTTCTAATGGCATGCTGGATAATTTCTGGGAATTCCTATGCTTTTTAGGCTTCCTGAAATCGCTGTTTCCTTGTTTGGTTTGATGAAATGATTATTGATCGTTTTCTATCCAAAAAAAAAAAAAAGGGAAAACAGAAAAAGGGATCCTTTCAGGTTTATTTGACACGTCTTTGCTTCATTAAAACATTACTATGTGATTTCAATTACCCATTGAGTGAGCAACTTGCACCATAATTAGTACTCGTTATTACTTTTAGGCCAGTTCAATTTTCTCTAACCACAACAACCTTTTCCGAAATGAATCAAATAAACTTACGATATAATAAAGTGATTTTTAAAGCACCTGCATGGCACGGGCACCTTTGAATTTTTAATTAGTATGCAAGCCGCCTTGCACTTTTAATCTTTTCCTCCATGGTAGGACCGAGAACACATCAACATTTTCCAACTTGTAGTGGCGCTGGTCCGTAATGTTGGCTGCAGCTTTTTGTTGTTGAAGGTAGAAAAAAGAGACTTTACCTTGTAGAGACACAGGAGTTAAGACCAATATTAATATTCTTTGTTTTCGTCAACGACTCTTGCGTCTTGCCATGTGAATCCTAAACGCTTCTCTGCTAACATGTGGTCACCGGTCAGGTATACTGATTATAATCAACTCCAACTCGTTGAAAGATCAAAAAGGAACAAAAGAAAAAGATAAAGACCCTCATTGAAAGATCAAAGTGGCGGTTTGTTTTGTTTTGCATATAATTACACCAAGCTTTTGCCACTTTTTCCTGCTAAATCATAGACATCCATTGCAGAAAGGGTTAGAACCTGATTAAGTTTAGTCTTGTTGGATTCCTGAAAATGTAAATATAGAAGCATGAGGAAGAAGCACGCAGAAGAAATAATATGTGGATAAATATGAAACTTTTAGTGAACCTTTTATTCATTTCTAGAGATAATCATTATATTCAAATTTCAATAGTTAAAATTTTCTCTCTCTGAATCAAACAAATTGCGGTAGATTTATTTAGAAGTTAATGACGATGATTGTTAATTGCTATCACCGCTACAGTAGTATCAATATTAGGGTTTGCTTGGAAAAATACGGAAATAACTGTTAATGGGGGTGGAGCTTATCTGAGAGAAATGTAACTGGCTAACATAACTTTTTTGCACCAATATTTATCCTAAGGGTGAGTGGATAGGTAGACAAATTGCTTGGTTCTAGGCTTGATAATGTCCCTGTATATGCAGCCATCGGAGGCCATGACATGACCTAGTAAATGCGCCAGTAATCCACATCAGATCACTCTCTAGATCTTTTGGGTTTTCTAGAATCCTTATCATCTCAAATTCTCAGGTCCTCTTAGGCGAACGTTATGTCAGTGTGGTTTTCTTATATTTTTCCTTGTGGAAATTGTTTGCCGTGTGGTCCTTCCGTATGATTGGGAGAGCTCTTAAATTGTGTGGGTTATGATTCGATATCTATGACCTTTTTTTTTTAAAAAAAATGAAAATTAGGATTTAAAAGTCTAGAATTATTGGTTTTTGCGGGTAGTTTCTTCTTTTTTTTTTTATGTAATCAATGTTATTTCGTCTTTGGTCTAAGATTAATCTCTTTCGAATCAGATTAGTCTATTATAAGGATAAAACTCTCTTAATAATAATTTTCTCTATTCATAAGATTTAAATTCAAAATCTTATTTAAATAAAATAAATGTCAAACCACTTGAACAAATTAATTATCAGTGCAGTAACTTTTTGGATATTGAATGCTCACAAAACAAAGACCATTGTCTTTTGAATACCTGGAAGAGTCTGCTCCACTGATATTTACCCATCCCCTCATTGGTTATTTAAAGGCATTAAGGACCACAATAAGAGGGGAATCTTTGAACAAAGCAAAGGAAAAGTATTTTCAGAAGCATCATTTTCTCATCGTTGGATCTAATCCAGGAAAGTAGTAAAGCGTGTTTTGCTCATGGAATGTCCCAGAAGATACGGGGCAGATGCTTGGTTGATATTCGTGAAGTAACCAATGAAATGGTATCTGTTCAGATCTTGTAGCTTGAAGTGATTGAAGGTCTTTTTGTCATTTTGGATGTAGATTCAATTATAAATTCGGGTACTAAATAAAATTACTAAAATCCACCTTCGGATGACTTTTGCCTTGGTTTTTATTCTGATAGAAAAGATATGGGATAGGTCAGAGATTTGCTAGTGGTTAAACAAAAACCATAGCTGTGTTGTTCCTCAACAAGAAAGATTCTGAAGTGTCTTTCCTTGCCCGAAAGAAAGGGGCATTAAATCCTCACTTGGACGGTTTTTGTAAGCTTCTGTGGACCAGGTTGGGAATTATAACGTCTGTATCCGGGACAATAAAATGCCGTGTTTAGTATGACAAGAGAGCAGTCTAAGCATTTAAAGCCTGTCCCTCTTAGTTCCAATGGACCAAACTAGAGATTATCTCCATAATCGAAACAATGGCATGAAATTTTTTGGCCTGCCCCGTCATAACTCATAATGTAACTTTTATTTGAGGTTGTATACCGATTATTATGTTTTTTCTACTTTATCCGTGAAGAAATATGTAAAACGTTAATTTTTGGTCTGAAACTAGTTGACCCTAATTCCTATTACTTTGCAGGCTCTTCTGATCTGAAAAGAGTTAGGGGAAGAACTTTGGGTCCTACTCTTTCTTGTTATTTGATTGGGTGGCTTTTACTTTTCGCTAAGGTTTCCACAATGTTTTGTCTCAGTTCATGGGCTTTGTTCACTACTCCATTTGTGTACACTGGTAAACTTGATATAGTGTTTATTTCGAAATATAGCTTCTTAGAAATGGCATTGAATTGAGGACGCGTCTGCCCGCCCACAGTAGACCATAGAATCTGTTCATGGAATCCTTGTGTGCCTAAATTCTAAGCAATCGGATCATACAAGATGAGCAGAGCAATTTGATGCAGAATTGAACATGCAGTAATCGCTGGCATTGGCTATGACAAAGTATTTCTGTGGGGTAATTAATTATCTTAAAAGTATACCGATTTAACTCTTTCCCTTAAAGATCAGGTATAAAGTATCATGTCAGTGAAATTTCTTGTGCTTGTATAGCAATTTTAGACTGTCCATCGGCAATCAGGTACTTTTCTCTTACATTCTCTTACTTTAGATAAAAAATGGAGAGAAGAAGAATGTTAGAAATGTAGAACTGAAAACTCGATACTTGATGGGATACGGTCATACAGATAAATACGTAGATACATTCCAATCACGACGGTATGGTATTTCTGCTAATTATAGTCTGGTTTAAGGCCCAGTAATCATGAAATAGCAATTGAAAATAACATGTACGGCAATTGCCCAGTTTACATTGACTTGGAAGTCAGTAATGTGAATCGATTAAGACTTTAATTTGTTCTTTTTCTAAGTCAACCATGTTTAGGTCGTCGAGAATCAAGATACATGTTTTATGGTCTACTGTTTATTGGTTAAGAGTTAAGAATGAATGGTTATCTATCATTTCAAAGAGCATCTCTGTGCGTTTACATCATCGATGTCTTCTACGTAGCCGAGATGAAAGTTGTTTTCATTTCTTTGTTCTTACCGTGTCCTTTTATTTTTGTTTCTTAGAGACTGGCTCATATATTAAAAAACTATACAAACGTTGTACATATGTTTTTCCAGGAAAAATCAGGTGTACTTAAACTGAGTTAACTGATATTAGGATCCCCAATATTGAATTTATTTTCAATCAAATCATAGGTTCAGGTGCTAATTTTTATAAATGACAGAGGAAATGGTTGTGTGTGTGTATATATTACACGGTATTAAACAACAACATGAACAGGAAAAGTTTATTTAGCAATACCCAAAAAAAAAAAAAACAGATTGGTCATAATTGAGAAACTAAGCAGTAGTAACTACTACTAACTCTAGTTTTGGTGAAATAGATAGTGGCGTCAACGTCGACTATCGTTTTGTACATTCTTTCCTTCCCATCATGGAAGATATCAACATGCTGACGGAAGCATTTGGATGGCTAGTAAACAAGTCCAAATGTGCATAGACGGATAGACCCCATACAAGTCCCCTCTCTTTCTCTCTCCCTATAGGTGCTTAAGCCTTCTCCTGAAAACTTTCTCGTAGAAATGTTTTTGATCAATGAATACTTAAGCGAAACTCTGCCTTTAACCTGACAAAGGCAGTAACTGTTTTCCTCATAAATTCTGTTTTCTCATTTTCTTTTTATTGTATAAAGTTTAGCCGTTCAACGGAAACCACTTCGACGGCAAGGGAGTGCTTTTAGATTATATATTTTCATTCTGGTCTTGCTTTAGTAGGATCTTTTCCCTTTATAGCTCGTTCCTTGGCCAACTGAACGATGCATGTTATGAAGGTCGGTATTTCAACTGCGTTATTGCTGGAACTTCTTATAACTATGGAATTTATGGGCTGTTCATGGTGATGTTTCTATAGTGGGTATTCTCTGGGCTCATGCTGAGATTTTGCCAGTAGAGTAGAGCCACCGGGTAAGTTTTCTTTTAAATTATATTTTAACTCACGTTTAACTACTAAGCATGGAAAGCCTACTGAAATATATATATATATATATATATAGAATAAAAACTGATTATGAACATGCATATATCGTTATGCCTTTGGCTTGATTTTCACTTTATCCAGAGCTTGCTTTCGCAATGAATGTTAGCACCTGCTTGTGCTATATTTTAATTTCACCCAAAAAAGAGTCGTGGTCTTTACTTGGTTGTATATGTGAAGATCTCTCGAAATTGCCTCATAACATTACAATTTGCTACCAGAGTTTTGTTGCTGTGGTAATTAGGCTTCTTTGATAAAGGTCGGTTGATCTGTGACTCTGTTCTGTATGAGGAAGCAAACATGAACTTAGTGTGCTTACATGATTACGACTCTGACTTGTAGGAACTTTTGTGATGTTTAGAGGAGCCTTCTTCACTCGGGCATTTCAACTAGAAGGATCTTATACAAGAAAGCTTTATACTCTTAGAAGCATTTATGTCCTCTATATGTGACGCTCCCATAGCTTGATTGGTACTTTTTATCTGTTTATGACTTGATCCACAGCCATCTTCTGGTCTTGATTTTTTTTTCTCTTTAAACACTTATTGTTGACAAGATAATAGTCAGCAGTATATCATGCAACTAATTCAAATCTGTAATGTTGTATTCTATAAACATAACTGTTTGAGGGCTCAAAATGTTCTGGTCTAAATGCAGATTAAGGATACTTTTATACTATGGAATTTGGAGCTGCTGAGAACATTGAACGTCCATATCAAAGTAATATTAAGGTATATGTCAACTGCTTCTTCCGGCTTTTGGACTATATTTCTTTGACTTACTTTTGTCAATAAGAATTGGGAGTTTAATGTAGTCAGTGCTTTCGGTAAGTATCCTAGACCATATCTAGTTGAATCAAGAGGAAAAATATATGTCACTCCACAAGAAAGTGCACTGGCTTCAAGTTTTGAATAACTCATCAGTTAAACATCCAACTTGTTTGAAGTTGATGAAAAACATATAGTTCTCCTCACTCTATTGTTATAGAACTCTTTTTAACAGCCTTCAAAGCATTACAAAAACTATTTTGTGTTGTTTTATTGAATTTCTAGCAGAACTCAAGTTTTATTTTTGGCTTTTAGAAATTTGGGGCTGCCTTCGGCATTAGGTATTAGAAGATATCCCTGTACTTTCTATTGTTGTCGACAGAAAATTACTTCGGGAAATATTTTTGTAGTACGGTGGTTACGTTTCTTTCCCTTGCTAGTTATCAATTTCAAATTGTTGCCTTTTCTTTCCTTTCCATGGTCCATACTGAGAGAATCTAGTATTGATAGTTTATTTAGTATTGTGTGTGTGTGTTTTAAACAATTTCCCTTGGATGCAGGTGCATCGCTTGATGTGCTTGGAGGTCAAGAAACTCGTTGATAGCATTCTGCACATATTTTCAGCTCTTGAGTCTGCTCGGCCCCGCTGCACATCAGGAATGCAGGCATTGTGCACATTACAATCGACAATGGATAAAGCCGCGTTACTTATCCAGCATTGTTCTGAATCAAGCAAACTCTACTTGGTACTTTCCTTTCTAACTTTTCCCTTTCTGTCTAAAAAATAAGCAAAAGATGTGTGAAAGGAGTATCTGCTGAATCCAATAACTGATATCACTAGTCCCAGCCTCCCAGGTCTTTCTTGTTTTATCATGAAATGAATAGCAATGTTACATTCACGCAGCGTATGATTCTTGTTTTCTGGTCGACCAAAATGAAATGTTAACAACACCATTACACTCGATATATCTCATGTCCACCCCCACTTGCATTCTTTTGTGTACCATGGTAGGCATTTGATTCAAATAGCTTGACTCTTTAAACTTACATTGCCATCTTTGGTGTATCAACTGTTAAATATATGCAGTAAGCCATACATGCACAAGGATTTAAGCTGTAGACTATAATCGAGTGAATTTATCGATATTAGGTTTCTGTTGAAACTATTTGGGTAATAACTCTATCGATGGAATGTTTAGGTAATTTCTGCAAAATCTATTCTCTTGAGGTGTGAAAAAATACGGAAGACTTTGGTGCTTTGTATGAATCAAATTCAAGAAATGGTTCCACCCTTGCTGGCTGCTAAGGTTTGTAATACTCCATAACTCTTTCTCTAATTGAAATTTCGTGACAGATAAGTTCGGAAGTGCTTGATTTGGTTGTTTTATTCCTTGTATTATTTGGTGCTGTTGTTCCTTTTGTGGTGGAGAGATATGCAGTTTTGCTGGTTGAGTTTTGTACAACTTAAATTCTATGTAATGTTCAGTCTTTTTCAGCCTTTTGATAGAACAAAGATGTCGTTATTCACAGATATCTGGAATTCTAGATGAACTTCAGAGGTCAAAGTTTCTTTTAGAACCATCTGAATATGAGGCTGGGGCAGTTGTGCTTGCACTGCTTGAGCAGGACATACCTGCATCAGGCTCCAAAGTCCAATCGGAACTTGAGGCTCTTCAACTTGCAGCTTTGAGGCTTAGCATTACATCTCCTTTTGCTCTTTTGATAGAACAAAGATCTATCAAGAAACTACTTGGAAAAGTCCATGATACAGACCCCAAGAAGAGGAAAGTTTTGACTTATCTCTTGAATCTTGTGAAAAAACATGGAAAGTTAATTTGGCATCTCCGATCTAGAAGCATCATTCCTCTGGAGGAAGAGAACTGTTTTTCTTCCATGGAGCTGGAGCGAGGGAAAACAGACGAAGGTGAGACTTCACCTAATGACTTATTCATTCCTAAACTTCCTGAGCAATTCAAATGCCCTATGTCTTTGAGACTGCTATATGATCCTGTAATTATTGATTCTGGCAAAACATTTGAACGTCTTTGGATAGAGAAGTGGTTTAACGAAGGCAATCAGGTTTGCCCAGTGACTAATGCAAAGTTGGAGCAGTTGTCCATCACTCCAAATATATCAATGAAAGGTCTCATTTCAAAATGGTGTTTGAGGCATGGAATCAAAATTCCTGAACATGCATCACCCATCCCTTCACTGCTTTCGTTACAGAAACGTTCTTCCTGCTCTATTTCTAGCTTTGGCAGTTCTTTGCTTGGTTTTCAACTTCAAATAGGGAGTGTCTCACTTGGCTCAATAAGTAGTGATTCTAGTTTAGATTCGTCAGACGGGAAATACAATGATGAGATTATATCTGGTATGCCCCAGGTTGCTGCGGATTCTCACTGTCAAAGATATCACTCCTCTTCTATGTCTTCAAGTAGTCAGGATATCATCACAGCCTTTCTTTCTGAACTTGATAAACATTCCTGGGAATCTCAATGCAAGGCTGTTGAAAATGTTAAAGGCTTTCTGCAAAACAGTGATATGGCCCGGTATTTGACGTTTTCAAATAGTTATGTTAATCCTGTGATTAATTTTTTGAAGGGCGCAAATGATATATGTGACACGAAAATGCTAAAAGATGGAGCAGAGGTGCTTTTAGCGATTTTGAGCAGGTAACATTTTTCTCTGGTATCCTTTTTTATTTGCTTAGTTGTTGGAAGTAAAAACATTACGAGTTAAGATGCAAATACTCAGACCTGAGGGGACAGCAATGTAAGAATCAACCCTTGGTTTTGTCATTAAAAAGGTTAACCCACCATTGGAAAACGTGTAAATATTGCAATAAATGATGAGCAAGCTTTTAAACTTTAAAGTAGCCAAAAAAGCTAAAGAAACCCACATGCATAATATACCTATTAAATGCAGCTGATAGAAAACAGGTACATAGTCTGAGAAGCAAATAAGCATATTGGTTTGGTTTCTCTCCATGCCTTTATTTAGAATAATTTAATAAGGATCCTCTTAGGTAATAATTGGAGTAAAGATACTAGCGGTTTACTAGTTGGAGAACGGGTGAAGTATATTGAATTGGTAGTTTAGTGGCTGGCCCTTAGAAAAACTAAAGCCCCTCAAGGAATGTGGGTTCATCCAGTGCCAAATGTCTATGTCATTGACTGCTTTGGAGAGTTAGAGGAAGTTTTGGTCCTTGACCCACTTGTTGGAATAGCATTCCCTCACTTGCCCTCTGTTCTTGCCCTTATGTTCCATGCTGGAACCATGAAATGCTTGGTCAATGACTGTTTATGAACTATAAATGCTTTTGATATACTATTGTTCTTGCAATTGAGTTACCATACCAAGATGCAAGTTTCCTAGGATAGTAGAAGTGCTCACGTATTCTATGATGATAAAAGTATCTATTCTATACCTGCAGAGTGGAATTACCTCCGTCTTATGAAGATGTTATCTATCTGTTGGCATCATTGTTGGATGCTGAAGCAGGTGGAGAGTCCCTTGCCATACTAGAAGTCTTATCCTGGCAACAGTACTACAAGTCCAGGATTGTGGCTTCTGGCATTCTGCCTTCCATCCTAAAGGTCATTGACACAACAGAATTTTGCATGCTTGCTCTGAAGACCTTACGTAATTTGTCCATTGGCAGTGATGTTGGTTACCATATTGCATATTTGGGTTATATCCCCAGGCTGGTTTCATTCCTCGAGGATTCAGAGGTTGCAGGCTATTGCGTTGAGATATTACAGAATGTATGCCATATTGAGGAGGCTAGAATTGAAGTTGCTGAAGCCAATTTATGTTCTTCAATAGCCACACTCTTAGAAGCCGGTAATAAGGCGGAACAAGAACTTGCTGTCGGTTTGCTACTTTCTCTGTGTTATGAGAATACAGGTTATTGCCAAATGGTAATGACAGAAAGCATAGTTCAATCTTTGTTCTGGATATCTGTCAATGGCAGTTCTAGAGGATCTGAGAATGCATTAACACTGCTTGATCTCTTAGGATGTATGATGAAAAATGATGCCTCTCAATGTTCAACACCTAGCACCATTTTGAGTCTAGAATCCTGTCATGTCTCCAGCAATCGCAGCGACTTGAATTCTAAGAAATCATCTTGCGAGGCATTTGGATGTCCGAGTAAGAAACTGCTCTCAAGGTTCTTACGTGCCCAATGTTGTTGACTTCCTTTCGGTTTTGAGAGCACCGGATACAAGCAAGCCCGACCCGTTAATCCATGTATTTGTGTATACTCATGTAGAAATCAGGGGACTAGCTAGGAATTTTATTAGCTCAATTTTGATCTTGTAGGTAGTGCAGTTTCTCATATAAATGCCATAGATTTTTAAAAAATATATATTTTTAGGTTTCTCCTGATTCATATCTGTGTAAAAAAATATTTTATTGTGTGAAATTTGTTTTGTCATGGTTTTTTAAACTATTTCAGATTCATTTTTGTTGCATCTATGACAGCGTGTATGAGTAAATTTAATTATTTTTGGCTTATTTTTTGGCCATGGAATGGAATAATAGTAGTACTTTCACTTCAAGTTATGTCAAAATTTTTATTTATAGATTCATAGATGGCCATGATTTTATTTATGGGTTGTTTTGGGATAATTAATCAAATAAAAATATATGACTCACGACAATAATTCAAAATTAAATTGCCGAATTTCAAAAGAAATTCTACAATTTTTTTTTGAAAAAATTTAATAAATAGCTGTAAATAAAATAAAAAGGAAAGCAAAAAATATATTCTTTTGGCCATTAAAGAGAAAAGTGAAATATATATACTGCTAATTATAAAAATCAGGAAAAAAAAGGGAAAAGGAAAAGAAAAATGAAAAGAGGCGACAAAAAAACCCGTAATGAAAAGCCCTAACACTTCTCATCCCCCACTAAACCCCTCAAATCTAAGCCGTCCATTTCGACAATTTACGGGCAAAATAATCCACCGCCGGCGCTCTACTTTCAGATCGACCTACGTCTATCTTTCTTGGCCACTTTCCTGTTCTTTCTTTCCCGTGAACGAAACAGACTGGCTCCACTCTCTCTAGCTTGATTTCCATCCTTCATCTCATCACTGATTTCTTTACCTCCCCAGGTATTCGTAGTTGTAATTAGCATATTTCCTTAGTTCATTTTGAATTTTTGGAATTTAGCGGTAGATTTTTAGCTCCTCATTTTTAGTTATCATGAACTTGAAGCAGTTAATTTCTAGTAAAACAATCAATAATTTATCAAAACTGAATGGAATATCAAGTTGTAATAATTCCAGACACTTATCAACCATTTCCGCCGCCATACCATCTTCCCTTTATTCATTAAGAAGTGATCAAAGCTCTGCTTTCCTTCAAACCCCTAGACCCATTTCCCCCTTTGTTAGACGTATTCACTCGACCCAAGAAACTAAGCTAAGTTATGCAAATGCTGAAGCAAAACTTGTGCCTAGTGATTCTGAGGAAGAGGAGGATGGAACAATGAATGAGTTTTTATCGCGATTTGTTTGGATAATGAGAGGGAAGTTATCTGAAGTTTACACGGATTGTGATAAGGAGACAATTAATGGGATGCTTATGATTATTATTGGGAAGGTTGTAGAAGAAGTGGAGAGGGGTGGTATCCAGCGGATGCTTGGTTCTGCAGTGGCAATGCCATCAGAGGATTTTAGTGAAGATTTGTGGAGGACTGTATGGGAAGTAAGCAATATGGTGTTGGAGGATATGGAGAAGGCGAGGAAGAAGGAAAAGATGAAGCAGTTTTTGCAGTCCGAAGAAGTGAAAGAAATGTGTCAGTTTGCTGGTGAAGTTGGGATTCGTGGAGATTTGTTAAGGGAGCTCCGGTTTAAATGGGCAAGAGAGAAGATGGAGGAGCATGACTTTTGTGAGAGTTTGGATCGTCTTAGGAATGAAGCGCAAGCTAAGGATGGAAAGACCTTAGGTGAACAGGCTGTTGTAGCAGAGGGTGAACCTAGGGTTGTAGCAGAGGAGGAACCTAGGGATGTATCTCTTCCAAAAAGAAAGGGAAGGATAAAGTGTAAGATTTATGGACTGGATTTATCAGATCCCAAGTGGGCAGAAGTGGCTGATAAAATCCATGAGAGAGAGGAAGAGGTTTGGCATCAGGGGCCACAGCCAGTATCTGGGAAGTGCAAAGTGGTCATGGAGAAAATCGTTTCATTGAAAAAGGAGGATGATCCCTCACCGCTTTTGGCTGAATGGATAGAGCTTTTGCAACCTACTCGTGTTGACTGGATTGCCTTGCTTGATAGATTGGAACAACAGAATCCTGACATACACTTAAAGGTACAGTTTCATTCTTGATCGGGGATGATCTCACAAAATTTTGCATGATACTTTACTCTTATTGCATCCCATTTGATTGAACAAATTCATCATGACCAGTGTCGACTTTTTCATGTCCTATATAAGTTTGTGATATGTTGAAATGTGCCTGAAAAAGGAAGTCTTAAATTGTTTTCTTCATGGATATCATGAAGTGCTGCTCTAAATCACTGCTTCACATTACCCTTTTGATTTATGATTATATCGTATTATTTCAAACACTCAGAAGAGTTATATAGCTGCTTACAACTACTAAAGAATCTTGCCTAGAATTATAAGTTCTTTCCTGCTCAATTTCCACATTAATATTTCACTCTATTATGGACATAATTGTGCTACTCATATTGACCATCTGAAAGATTGGTATTTCATTGAAAAGAAGTTACATGAAAATTGAAGTTGTCTTTTGTCTCTTAGAAGAAATGTTACTTTAGATTTGTTTCTTGGGGCGTGGGCATATCTATTTCTCTTTCTTGTTTTTATATATTCTCACCCTTTTTATACTAGTACTAGAGAAAAGCCATTTAACTTTGAGAAGGAAAAGATCTCGTGTATCATGTAATACTCTTCTCTTTGGGTTGTAACTGGACAGATAACTAATACGAAGAATTAAAGAAATTGCAGATCCCTAGTAGATACTGGGGTCTGTTTGAAGGAAGAGTCAAAGAGTATAGGAGCTACCATATGTTGGTTTATTTTCAGTTTGTCAAATTTTGGGCTACAACAACAAAATGCAAATGCTTATATTTTCTGATAAATTTGTTCCATTTGCCTTTGGATGCAGTCTCTCTTCTTGAACTGTTTGAATAAAATGCATGTAATTATGAGTATTCGCATAATAAAATTAGTGATAGTGCAGCTACAAATTCTGAATGTGCTATAATGATGCTGAATATTTATAGGTAGCAGAACTTGTCTTGAGCGAAAAATCTTTCCAAACAACCGATTCTGACTACGCAAAACTGATTGATGCCTATGCTAAAGAGAATTGTGTAGAAGATGCTGAGAGAATCCTTAAGAACATGGTTGAAAATGGTTTCACGCCTGGTATTACAACTGCCACAATTCTGGTACACATGTATAGCAAGGTAGGCAATCTTGACCGTGCTAAAGAGGCATTTGAAAATTTAAGGAGTGATGGCTTCCAGCCAGACATGAAGGTCTACACTTCAATGATAATGGCATATGTTAATGCTGGCCAACCTAGGTTGGGTGAGTCATTGATGAGAGAGATGGAAACAAGAGATATCAAACCCTCAGAGGAAATTTACATGGCATTGCTTCGGTCATTCTCTCGTAATGGTGATGTTGTTGGAGCTGGACGAATTGCAACCACCATGCAGTTTGCAGGATTTCAACCGACTATGGAATCTTGTTCATTGCTTGTTGAGGCATATGGGCAAGCTGGTGACCCTGATCAAGCCAGAAATCACTTTGACAACATGTTAAGACTTGGCCACAGACCTGATGACAAATGCACCGCTAGCATGATTGCTGCTTATGAGAAGAAAAATTTATTGGATAAGGCCTTACATCTTCTACTGGAGCTGGAGAAGAATGGTTTTGAACCTGGCATTGCCACATATACAGTTCTCGTGGATTGGTTGTCTAAGTTGCTGCTGGTTGATGAGGCTGAGCAGCTGTTGGGTAAGATTGCTGAACAGGGTGAAGTTCCTCCCCTAAGGGTTCATGTAAGCCTCTGTGATATGTACTCAAGGGCAGGATTTGAGAAAAAAGCACTTCAGGCTCTTGGAGTCTTGGAAGCTAAGAAGGACGAATTAGGCCCCTATGAGTTTGAGAGAACTATAAATGCACTTATAGCAGGGGGTTTCGTGCAGGATGCTCAAAGGATACATGGGCTAATGGAGGCCAAGGGCTTTAAAGCATCAGAGCAGATAAAGGTCGCCCTAATGGCATCTCAGGCTTTCAACCGGAAAAGACCAACATTGAGATAGCCCTGCCACTAGAAATAATTCAGAAACCCTTGCATTTGACAGATCATCAATGAGATGGTGAGTTAAATTTACAAAACTTAGTATAGTGAGTGGCCCTTTTGTATGAACTGACAAATAGGTTAGGTAAGTTACCTATGATGTTTCATCAACCTGATTTTGTTTTAGACATTGCTGTGGTTCTCATTGTTGATTTATTTGTTTCTCCTGATTGTTGAATCACAGTACTTTGTGGTAATAATTATCAGAAAGATGTAGGTTACTTTCCCCTTTGTCAATGCAAGTTTTTTGTTTTCCGCTTGTTTACATCTAGATAGCATAATATGTTAATTTGACAAATTTATGGCTCACAATAAGATAGGAGTGTGCTTTTCTACGCTTTTTTGTATCCATACAAAGAGTTATTTTGCCGCAATGGTGGTGTTGGCGCCATGTTGGCAGCTTTATGAAATATGTGCATTTGCATAACTTTGCTGTTCTGCAATCATCTCTTATATTGCCCCTTTTATTCCCTAAAGAAGGAAAAAGGAAAATAATGCACTTTGCAGTTCCCATATTAAGCACATGGACATGCAGTTTCTGCAAACCAATTGCATTTTATTTCCCTCGGCAAAAGAATGATCAGTGTAAGTACAAAGCTTTGCTACTGTAAGCCATTTTGGAGTCATTTTTCTGGTTCGAATTCTTTTAGCCGAACTTTTGTAGAATGCTAGTAGTACTCTCCTTTAATGAACTCGTTCAGTCGTTTCAGTTCTCCATTTTGCTGTTCCACCACTGCTCGGACGACATCTACAATAGAAACCATGCCCACTATTCTCCCATTTATGACAGGAACATGTCGTATGTGATTGTCTGTGATCATTCATCAATAAGGATGCTAAATTGCTTCTCTTAAATCAAATGTAATTATTCAGTGCCTTCTGATTACATAAATCACCAGACATACTACTTACCTGTCATAAGTTGCATCGCCTGAAGAATGCTTGTATCAGATGTCACTGTAATTAACTTGTTCTGTTGACAAATGACACTTAATGACAGAATTCCTTGGTGTTTAAGTTTAGAAACAAGAAAAATGGATACAGTTGGGTAGAAAAATTACCTCCTCGGTCATGATTTCCCCAACTCTCGTGTATTTAGGTGATCTGCCCTGCCCAATGATCTTCCTCAGGTAGTCTTTCCGGTGTCATCCATTCCAAAGTTAGAAAGATTTATATGGAAAATCCCTTGTTATAATTAAACTTTGCATATTGATTTCTCTAGTCAATATTGGAGATTTAATCTTATGACATTAATCTTCACTCTAGATCCTGAGCAATATAGAGAAGGGTATCGTGATCTTTACCTCTTTCTGTGATGATTCCTGCAATATCTTGTTGGTCTCCTGGTTTTAACACCACCAATGACCCGATGTTATGTTGTGCCATCTGCAATTTCCTTGTTTCTTTCAATAACAGTATCTTCAAACCATGTTCATAACAACTAAGACTAGGTGAAACAGTGGGTTTCCCATTTCAGTTTCTGAATATTTTTTGTTGGGGAATGGGGATACATACATTCTTCATGGCATCATCAACATTATCGTTGATGTGGCACGAAAGCCAAGACCCAACATTTTCTCCTCCCTTTGTCATCAGAACATCTGCTACTGTCATGTTTTCTAATCCTTTCTCCTGCATTTCCGTGGGTGGATGAGGAGGAGACCAAGTCCATCCAAAACGTGAGAACATATTTTTACTCTCAATGGAGACTCTGCCCCGTGAATTCTTTAGAACTGCGAGCTTAACAGTTTCCTGGCATGATCTTAGTCCTTGGATGAGCCTCTGCATCTTGGCACTGTACATCAAGATTACAAATAATTTGCCATAGCTGTGTAATATTGACTTATCTTAATTATGATGCCAAAAATGGCAGTAAAATAAAGTGAGAAGCTTCATACCTTGGAGGAACAGCTGATTTTGGTACTGTTCCGGGAGCTCCTTTGTGAATGAAGCTAGGACTTAGCCCTGGTCCTTTTGTATGGTGAAGAAGAAGCAAGAATATCTTCCCTCCGATCTTCTTTTGTAAATTTATATTCAAGGAATTCTTTACTTGATTAACTAGAACAAGGCAAATGAAAACTTGGGTCCCTTACTCCTTTTGTTCAGAATGTTCCTTGCCTCCCTTTGAGGCATAACCGAGGCTAACAATTGCCTTGATCGATTAGAAAGATAGAATAAAAGGCGAAGTTTCTCTAAAAGTTTTGCTTTTCTTCTTGAACGAGAAGTATTCTTTTTTCTTTTAACTTTTGGGTAGTTCAATTTTTATCGAAGAAGTCATAAGATAGAACGTATGGATGTCTAGGCTTTGTTTTCATTGAAATTTTACTTGCGAGTAGGCTTAAAATGAAGCAAGGAATACATGTTGAACTTCTTAGCTCTAATCCGACCATAACATCAAAAGCAAGCCATATTTAAGGGATATTCTTGTTTTAGGTTAATTTGCCATTGCAGAATATGAGAAAAAAGAAAAAAAAAGAAAAAAAGAAAGTCTAGCATCTGACTGGATTCAAGCCCTGTTTTTTATGCTGAAAGCTGACAGAAGAATGAAGATGGCTTTCCATTGGGCACTTCAGAAGAAAAAAACATCGCTCCCCTGAACTTGACTGGTGAATCACGTGGAATCTTGGATAGGAGTATGATTATGCCCTTTGAGCGGACATTGAGGCAAGTATAAACTGGGAAGGCCATTTAAGAAAAGAATAAGGATTCCTGGTCTTGCAGCACAAAACTCAAATAATAGTTGCAAAATGCCTTATCAAAAGCCTAGACCTGAACCATGGAACGTATGAAGGCAAACAAAAACTAGATGCTATCCCTACTAGACACGAAAAATCTCTCTAAAGAATATATTGCATAAATGACTTGTCCTTTTCTAAAAGCAACAAGAAAGTTTTCAGATTGTGAATTAGTCTACTAGACTTTCTAAGGCATCAAACTCAAGCCTATATATGCCGACCTCACATAGGACTTGGGTCATCATCAGCAAGAACCCCCAACACCTTCCATCTCCATTGTTATTCGTTATTCTTTTCTCTTGACATAAATGGGAGATCAGAGGCCAATTTTTCGTTTTCGACTCCCTTGGCTATCAGCAGCTGCTGCTCCTCGACCTGCAGCTCAAACTCAGGCCACTGCCCAGCCAACCACTACCATCCCTGTCCAGAGGCCACCATTTCGGCCTGCAGGGATTGCTCCAGTACAGACCACTACTACACAAGCTCAAGCACCACCGCAAAAGACAGAACCTCAGCCAGCAGCAGGATTACGTGCAGCTGCAGCCACTGAACCCAAAGCTACTTCACAGCCAACGTCACCACCTCGCCTAACAACTCAAGTCAGAGCTGCCTCAGTTCCACCATCACCTTCTCGTAGAGTCTCTGAAAGTCAAGTCACTTCTCAGCAAGAACTACCATCCCGCGGGACAATTCAAACTCAGGCTATCCCTCAAACCCAATCACCATCTCGTGCACCCACACAGGCAAGGGGTGCCTCCGTGCCTCCATCTCCAGCTCGCATTGCTTTCCAACCCCAACCGACAGCACAGGCAGTCTCCACGCAACAAACCTCAGCCCGTTTGGCCACTCAGCCAGCAGGTGAAACATCTTCACAACTCTCTTCTCCATCACGTAGAGCCACTCAAGTGCAGCCAACCTTGTCTCCACCAAAAGGATTGCCCATGACTACTCAAGAAATGTCTCAGCCTTCAAGTTCTACTCAACCACCATCATCTGCCTTGCAAGAAACCACTTTTCAACCATTTGCAACAGTAAGGCCTTCACAGGCATCGGCCCAAGTAAAAGAAACAGCAACTACTGCAGCGGCTACAGAAACACCTTCAGCACCACAAAAGCCCAAGGAAAGGGAAGAAAGGAAGAAGGAACACAGAAAGGCAAAAACAAAGGCTTCATCTCATGAAGAGCCAGAGCAGAGAACAGCTACTAAACTGCTTGCAGCAGCAGCAGATGCTGGGGCAAAAAGCAGAGAGCTACTGGGGGCTGCTTTGGAAGCAGGAAAAAGGCACCTCCAAGTCCAAAAGCAAGAAGATATTGAGAAAAAAAAGACATGGACTGACTCAAGCACTGATGAAAGACAAGTCAAAACAGTGAGTTCAACACATCCAAAAGATGGGAGCGTCACTTCCAGTTGGGAACAAGTTCCTCTGCACAAAGAGATCAGGGAAGATATTTCCAAGTTTGTTCATAAGCTGGCCACAGGGCAACCAAAGCTGCCAACAGATGAAAAATCAATAAGCGTTCTAACCCTTGCGGGAGAGAACAGAGGAGCATTCTTTCACTTGGGTTCAGAATCAGCCAAAAAAGATGGATTAGTCCACATTCGCCGGGGTTATAAGACTAACCCAGATGACAGCCCTGATGCTACCACTGATGGAGAAGGAAACTCCTGGGGGAAAAAGCCTAAAGATTCAATGGCCAATGAAAACCCAGCACCAAGAGCATATGTCAACAGTAACATACAGAGTGTGAATAATTCAATTGCGCTTGAAAGTTCGGTGAACGGAAGAAATCCTGGCGTTCATCTGGAATTTGTACATAATTTCGAAGAATCAACCAAGTCTACAAAGCCTCTTGATACAAGAAAGGCTGAGTTTAATATTACCCCAGCAGAGAAGCTCACATATGAGCCTACAGTAAGAAGAAGATGCCTCAGAGGGCTTTTTGCAGAACCAAGTGACTCAGACCCAGATAATCCTGAAAAGCCTCGACGACATGGTTGTCGCTACAGCTGTGGGGAGAAGAACAAAGAAAAGGAGATAGGAATTCTCTGACCTCATAAATGGCAACCTTATAAGATAGCATGTCAGTTTGCATACAGTATATATGCAAACATGATTAAAAGAACGATTAGGATACATTGATAATAAGGATGCCATATTGTCCAGAATCAAATTCCAGAGCTATAATACCTTCTGTATTTCACAATATATTATTTATGTAAAAGAAAATGCACTTTGTACTGGAATTTGCACTTGAATACCAAGTTTAAGGGAACAAAAGAAACCACCTTTGATATGCTAGCACAACATTGTTCCCTGTATATCGGGAGACATTAAATATAAAAGTAGAATAATGTGATGAAGCTATGTGCTCTGGCGGAGAGTATGGAACTTGCTTTTGAAAAATATATAGATAGAAGAACTTGGAATACAATGTGTTTAGCCCTCATTACACAAAAGAAGTATGCAGAGTAACAATAGTGGCTCCCGATAAAAATGGCAAAGCCTAACGTGTTTCCAAAGAGAATATGTACAGCTAGAACCAAATTGTAGCGAACACTAGCATGATCAGGCCCGTATTTGGAACAAGGGAACTGTTATTCACAAGCAGGTTTTGTATCAAAGCTGCTTAAGCAGATTGCAAAGGCTTGGAAGGCAGAGAGTGGGTACCGATAATCCATGGTGAAAATGTCCTTACCAATCTTCCCAAATTGCAGAATCACTTTTTCTTGTTCCGCTGCTGTAACATTTTGGCTTGGCTCCACAGCAGCCACCAACTGGAAATTCTTTACAGAAGCCACTGTAACTCGTCCTTTAAAATTTAGGCACCAACACTGCAACTGTTCATGCCATCTAGGAGCTTTATTTTTCAAAACTAAGGGAGCGCTTTGCACCGATTTTAGAGGCTTACCATAGTCAGTTGAGCTGAATCCAACTCGTGGCCTTTTTCCTTCTGAATCCAACAAGGATGAAGAGTGCTCATTGATGCAATTCGTGAATGCCATTGGCGTAGGAGCAGTTCCTCCTTCTTCAATTGCAGAGTTGGGGATGGAGTACATAGTACACTGCATTCTCCTTGGACCTCTGGTGCGAAGAACATTGAGCTCATAAGATATATTGGCAGTGTTATAGTTACTCATAGTTACCCTAGGAGGCACCTGCCTCAAATGAGTTTTCCAGCGTGATTGAGAACTGGATGGAACTATAGAGTCATCTGGAGGTTGACAGTCGAAAATGTTGAACTTGGTTCCCAGGAAATTAGACCTGTTAAATCTTCAGTCTTAAATTTTACGAAAGAACATAACAGACCTAAAACATAATCTGACACGTCCAAAAGCTTACCTGAGCTTTCCAACATAAGTGTTGCTTGATCTAGAGAAATCATCCCCAACTAAAGATATCACAAAATCAGTAGTTGTAGCCTTTCTGATTTTTTTCGCTGCCAGCAACAGTTTACTCGTATCACCTGACAAAGCTGTAAATTCGGAAATATCAGTTACTCCATCTAACAAGTAAGCCTGCAAAAACAGATATTCAAAATACAAAATAATAGAAGGAAAAGGAAAAAAATACCAGGGCTGAGACCCATATACAATCGATATGTTGAATTCCCCCTGTCCCTCCTAATATAGCACTGAATCGGAGTTTCCCTTGGTCCAGGCTAAACCAAAAAAGCCCACGAACTAAGTAACTAACGAACCGGATTTTCGATAATAATGGGCAAAAAACAGAAGAAAGGATTCAAAAGTCACCTGCTTTAAAGAGATGGGGAAAGTTAAGATGCCACATTCCTCAGGTGTCTTGGCAACGTCTTTGGTAATTCGTCTCCATGACCGGCAAACCGATGCACAAGCAACCACATCTCTCCTTCCCGGCCAACATGTTTCCCTTCCATCTACTCGTTTCATTATATCCAAAAGCAATTCCGGAGGTAAATTTGCCCATTGCCCTTGCTCAACTAATGCAGTTGAAGAGCCCGATGAAGATGAAGAAGAAGCTTCCGGTGCAATATGGGCTCGCCCACGCCTAAGCTTATTACTATGTTTCGTCCCTGAACTTCTCTTTGACATACTTCCAATCTCCCGAACAAAGCTTTTCAATGGCATTTTCCAGTTTTCACTTAACAGAGCTAGAAAGACAACAAGGATCAATGTAATCAGACAAAAGGAGAAAAAGATGTAAGATTTTGAAAAGTTCGTTTTTCTATGTGGGGTTTTAGATTTCACCTGAAAGATGAGGATTCTTCTTTCCTGTCCTTTGATCCAGATTGAAAGGAGAAACCTTTGCCAGAAACCAATCAAAAGAATTAAAACTTTTAATAGAAAATCTGGAAAAATGTCAGAAATTTCCGGAAAGATGAGACACATTCATAGGAGAACACGAAACCGGAGAGGAGAAGATCGAAGAAACAATGGATCGTGGGAGCAGAGGAGAGGTAGAAATGGAGAATGTACACAATCTCCAACGAATGAGAGGAGAAGAGAGAGAGAGAGAGAATCTAATGGGATGAGAAGCCTTGAAACTGGCACCCGTTTTTTAACACATTAACGCCCGGCGATTCGTCTTGTCTTATTACCATTTTCCCCTCTCCCCGCCTCCCTCCGTCGCAGCCACCGCCTCAAACTGCTCTACACCAGCGACCACCACAATAATGAAGGCTCCTCTTTTTTTTTTTTTCCTTTCCTTTCCTTTGATTCTAATTTCTCATTTCTAATTTAAACAACTTGTAATTTTCGAAAAACCGTTTTCTCTTTATTGTATATTTTCAATTTTGTCCGTTAATTTAATTGGCGGGTCTTTTATGCGTGTTTTCTGATTAGAAGGAGATTGCGGTGGGGAGTCGTGGCAGGCAAACAAAACATTGGGCCCCCTTCATTTGATTTTGCCTAATGAAGAAGATTACTTTAACAAAACCTTGATTAATAAGCTATACTAAGCTACTTAATTTTTTTATGATAATAACCGCACATAATTTTTATTATTCAAAAGGTTAAAAAAGCTTCTAAGGCGAGTTTATATTTATATTTTCTATTATTTTTAAATACGCATTTCACGATTAAAAGTTATAAACAACATGTGTTCTTTGTTTATGATTCGACACTGTTTAACTTTGAATGGAAATTAGATAAGTTACCTTATGATGGATTTATATTGAAACTAAAAATAAATATGTTAATCTATAATCTATATATATATATATATAGTAAAAGTTTCGAATCACTTAAAATATTTTTTTTCAATATATTTCAAAAATACTCTTAATATTGTTGAGTTAAATTAAAATTTTTTATTTTTTTTTTGTTAAATATTTTTTTTTACATATTTATTAAATAATTATGGCAATTTTGGCCAAAAAAATGATTATAGTAATTAACTTAGTCTTATATTATGTTGAAGAAAATAGTTTATTTATCATCTAATTTCATATAATTTAATTTAAAACTTACTATATAAGTTAATTATCAGCTACTAATGTAGTTTTTTTAAAAGTAAAAATTTGATCAGGATTGCCTGTAAAAGAGGGGTTTTACATCTTTTAATAATAATATATCACCTCAGATTTTTTAAATTTTTATAAAATCTTATCGTACACTATATCACACACAATTATTTAAATAAAAAAATCTTTTTATTTTTTTTTATAAACTCAAAATTTTTTTTACAATTATTAAAATTCTACCTCAATAATATCCTAAATTTTAGGATTTATGTTACAAATCCTTATTTTTTTAACTTGAAGCTAAACTTTCAAGAAATTTAGATTTGTTTTATAAAATAATTATGTGTAATAAATTCTATTATAAAGTTTTGTGAAAAATTTAAAAAAATTAAAATGACATGTTATTATCGGAAGATATAAAACCTCCCTTTTATAACAGTCTTAATAAAATATTTTATCTTCTTATAAATATTTTTTATTATTTTTATTTATTATTATTATTATTATTAATGAGTTGTATCAGGACCGAGCACGGTGACAGAATGATTAATAAAAGAAAAACTTACGATCACGAGGCTTGTTGGCATCAAATGAAGAGTCCCTCGTGGTGATGCTAAAAGAATATTTATAATTTTCTCAACAATGTACAAGAATATCTCCATCTTCAAAAAGATATCTTTTATTAATTATATTCCTATTAGTATTTCGTAATTCTGTCTTACCCCAAGATGGTCTTTGAAACTCGTAAGGTATAAATTTTACATATTCTAAGCTTGTCCAACATGAAGCCAAAAAAAAAAAAAGGAAAACAAGGAATTAAATTACGCTTTTCTCTCTGCCTTTTTTCCTTTTTAATCTTTCAAGAAAAATGCACATATACCACCTAAAAGAAAAATCAATATCCAGCTTCGGGCAAGCCAATCTCAATGATGCCGGTTTATATGGCTAGGGCGTTCACTGTTCAAACTTCAAAAGACAGCTCCGAAAGAGAGAGGGGAAAGAGAAAGGGAAATATTTCATCATTCATCCAACGTGAAAATAATGGAAAGCTGATCGAGCTTAGCATTAGATGCCTTTTTTGCCTTTGCTTCGAAAATTTTCAAGACAATTGGAGATACATATTCAAGTTGGTTGAGCCGTCAAGGTTGAGATGGCCAGGGATTGGAGACTTGGCAAGGAAGAGTTACCTCCCGAGTCCTCCTCCAGAAGTTGCATGCACGTATATGTAACCACACCGAGACGTCAGTCCATTCGAGGAATATCGTAGCGTAGCTATAGTGTTAAATAAAATTAAATGTTCGAATAATGTAGTAAATAGCTTTAATCTTAGTTAATTTGGCTCTTAATATGGTTATAGAAGTTCTTTTTTTTCTTAATTATATAAAGTTGTAAAGTTAATTATTCCCCGCACGAATGGATGGTAGCTAGGTCCTCTAGATTCGTAGAGGTGCATGCGGGCCGGAGGGAGGGAAGCCCCACGACTCTTGACAACCGAGTCGGTGTCAGATTAAGATAAGATATGGTGAAAGTTTGAAAGGTCAGCTGGGAAAGTAGGGTAAGGTCACACTTGCACGTGCCACAGGCACACATTGTTTAATCATTAGTCACTTCTCTCTCAATATTAATCAAACAGTAATCTTTATATTTCTTAAAAGATTTTGATTTGTGGAGGGCTTATTAGGAATTTTGCATAATTAATCAGCTAGTAATTGAAAGACTATTTGGAGAGAGAGCTGATGGGAGCTTTTCTTAATAATGATAGCTTATCTTTTAATCTGCAGAAAGCGGCAGAAAGATCAGAGAAATTAATCTTTGAGAAACCTTAGCTTGCGCTTAATGTTTTGCAGGAAGTTTAACCAATCTTTTCATGATTAAGTGAGAAAGTGGCAGGCTAATTTGTGCGAAAATCCATGCGAACTACAATCACATGGCCACCACAATCTTATTACATACTTGCTAAAAACATCATAGAAAGGTTCTGAGAAATTTCTGTCTAGGCCTCTAACATGAAATTGATCTTGATTTAACTTAATTAGACCGGTTTCATCAAGGAAAAACAAAGCTTTATGTAGGGGCCAGAACATGAACTTCGGAAAAAGCTTAAATCATTGACCCCTTGCATCATTTCCACCGAAAAGTAAAATTTATCAATAGACCCACAAGAATTTTATTATTATATTATTATATGGCTTAATACTTCATTGAATTATATTAAAAAAAATATATTGATTCTTAAATTTTTATTTGAGACAGATTGGTTTCTAAACTTTTATTTTGAGACAAATTGATCCCTGAATATAAAAAACTTAACAAATTGGGATAGATTGATCCCTAAACTTTTATTTTAGGACAGATTGGTCTTTAATTTTTTTTTATTTTTTTTTCATTTAGGATCTATCTGTCTCAATGTAAAAGTTCATAAACCAATCTGTCTCAAATAAAAGTTTATGGATCAAATCTATCATTTTTTGTATAATTCAGTGACTAAATTGAATATTAAGTCATTATTATATTACATAAGTATATATATATATAGATAAACATGAAAGAATCGTATGATTATTGTCTCCTAGATTGGCATGTTCCTCACTACTCCAAAAGGTACCGGCTAACATATATATATATATATATGAGAATCATTCTGTCACGCATGCTTTACTTATGGGCTTTCGCGGTCTTTCTCTTTTATACACACTTGAGAGTTATATATATTCAATAATCGATTAAACAGAAATTTTTATACGTACAGATTCCTTTAATTTTGCCTTTTTCTTTCAAAATAATCGAATCATTTTGTTGTTCAGCAGAAATCAATTATTAATATACTTGATGTTAACTGTGGCTTTCAAAACAGACCATCAAAACATTAGGGTCCACTCACCAACTAGCGAGAACTTTAGATGCATTGGAGGAGACCTTGACCGGACTTCTGAAACTGCTGCTAGTGATTTTAAATACTAGTAGTTAGTACGTATTTGAAATAATAATCATAATTAATACTAATAGTGAGAGAAATGTTTAACCGATTCTATAAGTTGGTGGGGTTTATTTTGTGGTGGCTGCTGCCTACAAATTACTGCCACTAAATTCTGCATAATCTGATGGAATTTGAAACTGAAAATGGTCCATGCTCGATGTCTCCAGCTCAGATATACATGATGCAATAAATGTTTGGCACTTGGTTAGCTTCAACAAACCCTACAATGAGCTGCATGATTTTTGGGTCAAATTAAGCAAATTGAAGTGCTAAGTTAGTTGCCTGTCTGTCTGTTCCATACACTAAGAAGAAAAAGAAGAAGAGAACCTGTTTGTTTTATAGAAATGAAACTTCTACTTTTGATAGAACAGTAAAGACAGAGTAGAAATGTCTGGTATATTGATTCAACATAGAGTACAAGGTTATATACAAGTGTAGAGAGAAAATTAAGGAATAAAAGAATCAATCTAAAATTAATTCTAATTGTGTAATCTGCAAAGCTGATTTTGTGGCTAGAGTTTAGTTCCCACGTTGAATTTCATCACTCCCCCTCAAGTTGGAGTGTGAATGTCAAGAACACCCAACTTGCCAAGTAACATGTGGAATGCTTCTTTGCCGAGAGGCTTAGTAAAAATGTCAGCAAGTTGATCGGTTGAAGCGATATACTTGGTCTGAAGAATGCCAGATTGTATTTTTTCTCTAACAAGGTGACAATCTAATTCAATGTGTTTTGTGCGTTCATGGAAAACTGGATTAGCCGCAATGTGAAGTGCAGCCTGATTGTCGCAATATAGGGTCACTGGTTGGGAATGAAGAATGCCAAGATCTTTCAACAAATATAGCAACCATTGTAATTCACGGGAAGTCAAGGCCATTGCTCGGTATTCTGCTTCAGCTGAAGAACAAGAAACAGTGGTTTGTTTCTTTGTTTTCCATGATATTGGTGACTGCCCAAGAAAGATACAGTAACCTGTGGTGGATCTCCTTGTCATTGAACAACTTGCCCAATCAGAGTCACAGTAGGCAGTTAAATGCAAAGGACTAGAGGAGGAAAGTAATATGCCTTGACCAGGAGAACCTTTTAGATACCGAAGCAGGCGAAGAGCGGCATCCCAATGAGTTTTCCTTGGTTGGTGCATGAATTGACTTAAAATGTTGACACTATACACAATATCTGGACGGGTAATAGTCAAATAGATTAAGCGACCAACTAATCTTCTATAAGGAGAAGGATCTTCAAGCAATGAACCATCACTATCATTGAGTTTCAAGTGTTGTTCCATGGGAAAATCAGCAGTACGTGCCCCCAACAAACCTGCATCTTCAAGAATTTCCAAAGTGTATTTTCTTTGACTAAGATAAATACCATTAGAAGAGCGCGACACTTCAATGCCAAGAAAATATTTCAAAGCCCCTAAATCTTTGATATGGAATTTAGTGTGGAGATAAGATTTCAGAGCTTCAATGGAGACATCATCATTGCCTGTGATAATGATATCATCAACATAAACCAATATGAAGATGCTGTTTGTACCTTGGATGCGAGAAAATAGCGAGTAGTCTGCTTTGGATTGAGTAAAACCCACATCAAGTAAGGCATTGGAGAATTTTTGAAACCAATTGCGAGAGGCCTGCTTTAAGCCATATAAAGATTTGTTGAGCTTGCAAACCATGTTCTCCCCCTGTCGAGAAAAACCTGGTGGAATTTTCATGTATACTTCTTCTGCAAGATCACCATGTAGAAAGGCGTTATGGACATCCAACTGTTGCAAAGTCCAGCCTTTGGTGGCAACAATAGCAAGCAAACATCTGACAGTGACGAGTTTAGCAACAGGGGCAAACGTCTCATGATAATCAAGCCCCTCTTGTTGAGTGTAACCTTTTGCAACAAGGCGGGCTTTGTATCTTTCAACTGTGCCATCTGCATTATATTTCACCTTATAGACCCACTTACAACCAATGGGATGCTTGTCAGGTGGAAGAGAAGTAACAGTCCAAGTATTATTGGATTCAAGTGCTTGGATTTCTTTTTCCATTGCTTCTTTCCATTGTGAAAGTTTCACAGCCTGAGAAAAAGTCTTAGGTTCTGGAATGGATTGAATAGAGGCTAAAAAAACATGATGAGAAGGAGAAATATTTTGATAACTAAGAAAATTAGCAAGAGGAAATTTTATACCTGGAGGAGCTGTCGTTGAAGAGAGATTGGCAGAGGAAGGAAGTGTCGGACAAATAAAATCTTTTAAGTGATGTGGTATTTTAGTTGTTCTACTTGTCCGACGAGGAGGATTTACTTGAGGTGGGGTAGGTGTTTGTCTAAGTGAAGAATCTTGATGATCAGCCAAGTGGTTGATGGTATTTGGTGGGTTGAGAGGAGAATTTGGCTGTGTGGAATGGCTTAAATGTTGTAAGTCAGGTACAGGAAGAGGAAGTACTGGATTAGAGTCCATGGCAGTGGGTGGAACATCTTTGAATGGAAAGACAGTTTCATGAAACCGAACATCTCGACTAGTAAAAATTTTCTGTGTTTCAAGATCATAAATGCGATAGCCTTTTTGCCCAAAAGGGTAACCAACAAAAATTCCAGGGGTAGCTCGTGCATCAAATTTGTTTTTATGGCGAATATTATAAGCAAAGCATAAACACCCGAAAACACGTAGATGTTGAAGGTTTGGTGTTGTTTCAAAAAGAGTTTCATAGGGAGATTTTCCAGATAAAACTTTTGTAGGAATTCGATTGATAATATAAGTAGCAGTAAGTATGCATTCTCCCCAAAATTTTAATGGAAGTTTGGCTTGAAAACGCAAGGCACGAGCAACCTCAAGTAAATGTCTGTGTTTACGCTCCACCACACCATTTTGTTGTGGAGTGCCTACACAACTATGTTCATGTAAAATTCCTTGTTCTTGAAAAAAATGTGCAAGTTCTTTTTGTTCAAAAAATTCAAGACCATTATCTGTTCGAATTTTCTTAACTTGTTTTTGAAATTGTGTTTTCACAAGAGAAAAGAAAATTTTAAGATAATGTTTGGTTTCTGATTTTTGTTGCATCAAATAGACCCATGTAGTGCGTGAAAAATCATCAACAATAGTTAAGAAATAACGAGCACCACAGTGAGAAGCAATTGAAGAAGGGCCCCAAATGTCAAGATGAATTAGCATAAATGATTGAGTTGAAGAAATAGAACTCAAAGGAAAACTAAGTCTGGTTTGTTTTGCAGCTGGGCAAACGTGACATAAGCAATTATTAGAAAAAGAAACATCAGAATTATTGTTTGAAAGTTGAAGTAACCGAGATGGGGAAAGATGTCCCAAACGCCAATGCCATAAATCAAAAGGGCTTTTACAGATGGAAGCAGAGAAGCAAGCATCTGGTTGAAAAATATAAAGACCTCCTTGTTCTTTACCCGAGCCAATCTTCTTCTTCGTGGACAGGTCCTGCAAGTAACAAGAATCAGGTAGAAAAGTGACTGAACAATTCAAAGATTTAGTCAGTTGACTAACGGACAAAAGGTTATGACAAAATGAAGGTACATAGAAAACTTTAGCAAGAGATATGGAATGATTTAAGTGGGATGTTCCAGAATGTGTAATATTGACTTGGTCCCCATTTGGAAGAGTTACAGGTTGTGGGGAATCCAAAACGTGACTGGAATTTAGCAGAGATTTATCTGAAACCATATGATCTGTACAAGCACTATCTATGATCCATTGGTTTGAAAAAATTGAGGAAGCAGAAAAACAAGATATATTCTTACCAGTAAGATTGGCTGTAGGTTGGGTACTACCTGAAGAAATTAAGGCTAGGATTTTGGCATATTGATCAGGCGTGAAAGTGGTCCCACTGGAATTGAAATCAGTTGAACTGCCAATAACATTGGATTGTTGATTCTCATATGGTCTCATGGTGTTGGCTGCAAGAACAGAAGCTCTCAGAGACGGAGTTCTGGATTGAGTGCGTTGGGGAAGACTGGTGCCACCTTTCATAGTAGGCTTGCTTTTTGGATAGCCATGTAGCTTATAGCATTTTTCAATGGTGTGATTAGTTCGTTTGCAATAACGACAAAAATCACTTTTGCTATTAGGAGAATTTTGCTGAGTGGGAATGGCTGCCAAGGCAGTGGTTTCAACCATGGGTTTGGTATTGAAAGAGAGTGACCTTTGTCGTTCTTCTTGAAGTAGCAGGCTATATGCTTTGTTGACAGAAGGTAGTGGTTCCAAAAGCAAGATTTGACTTCTAAGAGCAGAGTACGAGTCATTAAGACCCATCAAAAATTGCATAAGGCGTTGTTGTTGTTCAAAAAAAGAATGGGATTTGGAAGCATCACAAGAACAGGTAGTAAGTTGAGAAAGAGTGGATAGTTCATCCCAAAGTGTTTTAAGTTTGCTATAGTAAACAATGATGGATGAGGAACCTTGTTCTTGAGTTGCGATTTCTCTGGTCAACTCAAAGATGCGTGGTGCATTACTTTGAGAGAACCTTTCTTCCAAATCTTTCCAGATTTCATGGGCTGAAGACCCGTGGAGAATGCTGTTGGCAATATCAGCAGACATGGCATTTAAGAGCCAAGAAACAACCATGTCATTAGCACGATTCCAAGCAGAAAAAAGAGAAGAGTCAAGAGATGGTTGGGATATGGATCCATCGATGAAGGCAAGTTTGTTTTTGGCATTCAAGGCAATTTTTATAGAACGAGACCAGCTATAATAGTTATCACCAGTCAAGGGTTTGGAGACTAAAATACTGCTGGGATTGTCAGAATGATGAATGAAATATGGTGATTGATCATTTTGGTTGAAGGATTGGGTGGAGGGGGTGGAAGGCGTGGAAGGGGTGGTAGTATTGGAATTAGAATCTGCCATGGAGGAAGAAAAAGGATCGAAGCTAGGCTGATACCATGATAGAACAGTAAAGACAGAGTAGAAATGTCTGGTATATTGATTCAACATAGAGTACAAGGTTATATACAAGTGTAGAGAGAAAATTAAGGAATAAAAGAATCAATCTAAAATTAATTCTAATTGTGTAATCTGCAAAGCTGATTTTGTGGCTAGAGTTTAGTTCCCACGTTGAATTTCATCAACTTTTTATCACACCAAAACAAATAAATGCAGCCAAAGTTTAATAAGAGGTCAAGTAGAAGCAAAGCAAAATAGTAATGTGTCCTTTAAAACCCATGATGATGATCTTTGGGGAAGTGAAACCTGTGGAGCCCTTGGTTCTCTCTCTCTCTCTCTCTGATGCATGTAAACTGTGGCATTGCGATTTGGTTTTTGAAAATCATGTCGTTGCAGTTGGAAGTTTGCCAACTGGTAGGATGCCCAAAGTAACAAGGACAAAAACGAGGCTGTAGTGGTGCATCGACATGAATTTGATCGGCATATTCGACCTGGATAAGATTTTGGTGTTAGATAGCTAGGAAAACTGCTAGGCGCCTCCCATCGAAACAAGGGCGGTTTTGCTCGTTTGATTTGAATCTGATGATGAATATGTGGGTGACAGTAATTAATTCACGAAAGTCCATATGCCAGCTAACTCTGCCAAACTTTAGTCCCTACGTTACCTTAGTCTTTGATTACATGAATAAATGGTTTTCTCTGTTTGGTAGCCCACATAATTTCATCTGCCTCCCTCCACCTGCTGCCGAAGGCTGAAGCTACATATAATTTGAGAATAATTGGCTTTGAATTTTGATGGCAGCTGTGGCATTCATGAACCCGCAGGTTGGGTAGGTCATCGTATATATATTCGTTTGGTAAATAGTCCAGGTATTTTGAATGTAAAATCAAGCTTGACGAAGAAGATATATTCATGGAATTAAATCGAAAATCATGATAAGGTGTTTTTTACTACGTAACCTTTAATTAGCGCTGGAGCCATTTGCCCATTCCAATTTTCAAGAGAGCTCGTGGAGGGCACTAATTATTAATAGTCATGAGGCCCATGCATGCACTAATGATGAGTTTCTTTTTTCAATCTTGGTAATGAAAACAGATGAAGAAAAGTGAATCGATTCTTAATTTTGATTCTTAGATAAAGCTTTTTGTCATGTCATTCTTTTTATTTCTCTAGACTGGATTTCGCTCAATGGTTAGTATCTTTTTTGTTGCTTCCATATCATCCACAGAGCCAAATTCACTGACTATTTGCAGAAGGCAAAGTCGGTGGAAAAGCAAAAGCGAAAGCAAAAGAAATGTCCCCAAATGCACCCAAACTAGGTAAAATTTGAAAGTCCTAGGCCTAGTCCCATCGACAATGTCAAAAGTCCGGTGATATGGAATTGAAGTTCAAAGCCAATTAAACTCTCCCGGCCAAAACCCAAGTTGTTTGAAAATTGGGCTTGGCCCCTTATAACCTTTTTAGCCCATTACTGGCACTGTGAGTGTGTGACCAACTGGACATAACATAACTGGCCTAATGCTAACCAAAAAGGTATTTAACAAAGTCCAAGCCTGCAAAAGGTCAACGGATAATTGGACAGCTTCCGATTCCAGCAATCGGAAAAGAAAACCCGGCGGGAGCCATGGTCAACTCCACCATTCAAACAAAGATTACATCCACCGATTATCGTGAATTGACAGTAACAAAATAATTTGAACCAGAAAGTACCTGCTAAAGAGTAGTTTTGAAGCTATCTCGTGACTTCTGCAACATGAGTATTGTTATATTATGTGAACTTGGGATTTAGCTGAGCTGAATCCCACTCGTTTTCCAGATTAACAGTTTTGTGACGTTCATCTGAAGCACCCGAAACTGTCAATTCTCAATTCCTTCCAACTGGGGCTAAAATAAAGAAATCAATGAAGCGTTTAGTCAGAAGTTTAAAGATTTTGATATTTACACGAGTCCCACACAATAAATTTATTAATCCCCATAGGAATTATTTTTCAAAATTTCCAAGTAAAATAAACTTCTATGATCATTCAAGTTGGGACTTGGGAAGTTTTATTTGACTTATGAAAAAGTACAAAAAGTCTTATGTTATCAATCAGGTTAAAGAGCTATAGAATAGTTCGAAAAAAAATGAGACCAGAAATTTCTTTTGCAGGAGTGAAACATTGCGTTTTGAGTATGCAAATTTTGCAAAGCCTTATACCCTTATTCAAACGAAGAAACGTAACTTTTGTAAAAGATAGCTAATTGAATATAAACTTAATTATTCTGAATTATTAACACGGTGAAATAAAATTGAAGTTTCTATAGAATAAAACCAAAGGGGCGGTGATGGCCTATCGAGTTCATCCAAATTTCCGTGTGCCGGCTGCTTGTGTTTGGGGCTACCCTAAGCCCTCTCTGATATAATGTACACACGATTGCTTGAAATTGATGTCTGCTACACTTCCATGGCAAGAAAACGGCCCCTGAATTCTATAAAAGGCAATATATATCCGCTATAATCTGATCATCAACACATCAACCAGTCCAAGTAAACTTCATTTCTTAATAATTTACTTCATCTTTGAACATTCATATTGCGAAATAAACCTCAAGATACAATCTAGCTTTCAACGTCCCAAATTTCCTGCAATGGCTTCTGCTTATTCTAGCTACGCTTGCATCTTCGTTGTAACTCTATTCATGTTGTCTATGGCTAGTCCGCCAGCAGATGCTGCTGAAACCTCCGTAGCCTTACTTATAAGAGTTGACCAGTCGGGGAAGGGAGACTACACGAAGATACAAGATGCCATTGATGCTGTGCCATCCAAAAACAAGGAGCTTATTTTCATATGGGTTAAGCCTGGCATTTATAAGGAAAAGATTGTTGTGCCTGCGGACAAACCTTTCATTACAATAAGTGGTTCAAATGCAAACGGCACCATAATAACTTGGAATGATGGTGGGAATATATTTGATTCTCCTACTTTCACTGTGCTGGCTTCAGATTTTGTTGGCCGATACCTCACAATTCAGGTATATTAAAATAACATCTCCAATTTACTTTAACGTTAAATTTATTTTTCTTTTCACACGTTACATATATTCACTTGTAGGGTATTAAGTGTATCATGTGTTGTTTTTCATAATTAGAACACATTTGGACCTGGCGCCAAAGCAGTTGCATTGAGGGTATCTGCAGATAGGGCAGCTTTCCATGGATGCAGAATTTTATCTTACCAGGATACATTGCTGGATGACACCGGGAGACACTATTACAGCAATTGTTATATTGAGGGAGCCGTTGACTTCATTTGTGGGAATGCCGCTTCCCTTTTTGAGGTAATAAATCCATGAATTTGTTACCAAATTCATATATGGCTAGCCTATCTCGACTGATCAATCTAATTATGGATTCCTCGGGGGATTTTTGTTTTGTCAGAGGTGCCATTTGCATACACTCTCAGAAGGAGATGCAGCTATCACAGCCCAACAAAGGGAGTCTCCTTCAGAGGACACGGGCTTTACTTTCTTGGGTTGCAAGATAACTGGTGTCAGGACTGCCATATTAGGAAGGCCATGGGGTCCATATTCCAGGGTCGTTTTTGCCTTGTCCTATATGTCTGATGTGATATTGCCCCAAGGGTGGGATGACTGGGGAGACTCATCCAAGGAAAGGTAAAGCCAAATATTGACAAATTTAAACAAGACGAATCTATTATTCCTTCTTTCAATATTACTGTAAAATCTCAAAATTGATCTAATGGTAAACGATTTTCTTCTGTTCTTTTTTGATCTACAGCACGGTGTTCTACGGGGAATACAAATGTTATGGCCCTGGAGCCAATATAAAGAAAAGGGTTGAATGGTCGCAAAAGCTGACGGACAAAGAGGCCGAGGTTTTCTTGACTAAGAACATGATTGGTGGCAAGACTTGGATCAGGTCTATGCCAGCCCATTTCAAGAAAGCTCCATCTACCGTTTCTAACAATTCCACTGGCCATGCCTGACCAAGGATAACGTTAGCTGATAATAGAGTAGTGCTGTTGATGATCTTGTTCCCGTCCATATTCGTTTTCATACTTTGAGGACTTGTCACAAAAATTGTTTATCTAGCCATATTAAAGTGATTCATTCATTTAAATTTATTATTATTGTAAATTAAAAAGCTGTGACATTCCCCTGAATCATTCATGAGAAATAAAAAATGTTAATAATAATAGGTTCAATGGAACTACTACTAAGAAAGCATTTCCATTCCTTTTTATATTGCAAATTTGCAATAGACAAAAGATAGAAAATGTTAAAGAAATACCACCAGATAATTTAAAATATAACTGGATGTGGATGTCTATAGATAGATAGAACTTGCGAAAGGGACATATGAGACGCTAGCCTCAGACCCAGAGGTAATTTCATTCAGGACAAGCCAAAAGCATGAGAAATTATTATATAGGCCATTCTCCTCGTATCAATCATGAGACCAAATAATAAAATTTTATCAATTTCAAAATTTATTAATAATTATTAAAATCCTATTCTATTAATATTCTTAGTTTCAAGATTTAGTTTGTAAATCTCATTTTTTTTGAATTAGAAGCTAAATTTATTATTAAATTAGGAATTAAAACTTAACAATTATTTTAAATTAGAAAAATCTACTTTACTATTAAAGTAACATGGGAAGGTAAGGGGGGGTCTTTGGATGGCATTAGTCACATTTTGATTGGTTATCCATTTTTATTTTTTTTATTTTTTTAAAAAAATTGGATGGCCTATTTTTGATTGGTTGTTCCTTTTCCTTTTTGAATTTTTATATATCTATTGGTTTTGCGGGGATTGGGGAGGGGTGAGGGGCCGGGGATTGGAGATTGTATTTTTTATCTTTTATTTTTTTGTCTATATTAGTTTTACATTTTTAAAAAAAATTAAAAAATTTTAAAAAAGGGTGAAACCGGAATTTTAAAATATTGGAGGGTCATTTGGCATTTTTTACATTTTATAATTATCTTAATTTTATTTATTAGATTAATGGCATATGAAATATGAGAAAGAAAATAAAAAATTTATTTTAAATTATAAATTTATAAATATAGATTTTTTCAAAAAAAATAAAGATATCATATATAAATTTTAATTAATGATAAATCAATGATATATATTATACTAATTTAATAAGGTGCTATTGGTTTTTCATATTATCCATATAGATTTTAAAAAAATTAATTTTTTTGAGTATTACTTTTTTTTTAGAGTTTATTTTATTATTAATTTAGAGTTGAATCAAATTCATATGAAAACTATATTTTAGAAAACCTATCAAGATGTGAAATATTTATTTATTTATTTATTTATATATATATTACAAAAAATTTTGATATTCTCAATCATTTTTTTTATAATTATAAATCATCTTCTTCTAAAAAAATTATGAATTAAATTCACTTTGTAATAATTAACTAAAATAAGAAAAAGAAAAAAAAAATCAAATACTCCAACGTAACGGAGGCCAATGCCTAGTTTACGTTTAAAGTAATATCTGCATGTTTCTTTACATGTCACCAGGTAAGTTTTCATTAGTTGGATCTTAGGGATTGGGGTTGTGGGATGGAAGAAGGGGTAATGGGGCCGGGGCCTTGGCGTGGTGGGTGTCATGGATTTTTTTTTAATTTTTTCTTTTTCTTTTCTTTAATTTATTTTTTTATCTTTTATAATTATAATTTTTTATTTTTGTTTTTATTTATTAGTATAACGGGACATGAAATATGAGAGAAAATAAAAAATTATTTTAACTTATAGATAAAGACATTCTTTTATAAACAATAAAAGTATCATATGATAAAATTAAATTTTCAAATGTAAGTATTAAATAAAATACTATCAATTAATATGCTATTAAATTTTATTTAATAAACTGAATCTATAATTTATATTATCTATACTTTACCAAGTAAAATTTTTAATATATAAAGTTTAATTATTGATTAATCAACTTGATAGATTATATAAATTTTAATTTACTTAATTATAATATATTATACTAATTTAACAACGTGTGATTTGGTATTTCATCTTATTTATATAAATTAAAATTTTGATGTTTATTATTATTTTTTTTTTCTTAGAATCTATTTAATTTATTCATTTAGAGTTCAATAAATTTCAATGTCAAAATTATACTTAAAAAATCTTTTAAGTTTGGAAATATTATTTATTTATATATATGTTAAAAATTTTTGATTATCTAAATCATTATTTTTCATAATTGTAAATTATTTTTTAATAAAAATTATGAATTAACTTTATTTTATAGCAACTTTTCTTATATTTATAGGAAAAATAATTTCTTAGCTTTTTCTCTTACTAAGTTAGGAATTGCTAGAGGCTGATGATTTTATCGCTTGATTGTAAACTCTTCCTCTTTTAATAAAATGTTTCATATTAAAAAAAAGTTTACATTATAACAATTAACAAACAAAGAAAAAGGGATATAAATTCCCAAGGATAATGAGTGTCAATATTTAAAGATGATTTATATGTTTGCATAATGGGGGTTAATATTTAAGGATTTATACATGTGAAAATTTTAACTTGAGACATAAAGTTTCAGGTATGATGCATCTACTGCTTAAACTTTTAAAATTAGGGTATAAGATATAAGTCAACTATTATAGAAATAGTTAACTTTTAAAAATTATTTTTTAATTTTACATATATAATGTGTATCCAATTGGTTATTTTGAGAGATTTTGAAGATTTTGATAATTTTTTTTTTCATGAGATTATTAATGGAATAAAGATGTTGACATAATGTTTTTTTGTTAAAGTTTGAAATTTTGACAATACGATTAGGTATTAAAGTATAAGATTATTGTAATATTAATAAATTTTACAATTATTATATAATCTAATAATTGTTTATTGCCATACATTATGGTAATAAAAAAATTTGACAATCACACTGTCACCTTAGAACTTTTTTTAATTTGTAAAATTTTATTTTAACAGTCGCATTATCACTTTAGAATATTTTTTTATTTGCTAAATTTTATCTTAATTTATATATGCATATATAATTTTTTTAAAAAAATACCTACAACTTATTATGTGTTTTATTTATAATTAATATGTTTATATATAAAAAATTCATCAAATTTGATCAAACCTGTGCAGAGCGGGGGTTAATGGCTAGTTTTATTAATTGGTTCTATGGATAATGTAATAGGATGAACACATATAATAATATCTCCAAAAACAGAAAAGGAAAAAGAGGAATATATGGCTACATTTGCTGACTGTTGTTAGCCCTTTTATCCTCTGACTCCATGGATCTCGGCTTCCAAACTGGGTATATTTATGGATGTGCAATTTGGATATTTTGGAGTTTAAACTGTTCAGAATGGAAGTGGAGATAAGTATGCCACAGACAAATAAGATCAAAACGCGTGTATCAGCCCACAACTTATATGAACCCCCCTGATCTCGCCACAGCTTTAATGTAAAGTCTGTGGGCAGCTAAAGACTAGATTGTTCATTTACACCAGAGTTAGTGGTGCTTATCACAATCAAAGGACTTAACCAAATTTGTCACCACATCAACAAAATGGGCCCTGTCTCCATTTTCACAGGAAAAAACAGGGTTTTTAGGATAAGAACGAGTAAAAAGGTAAACTCCCCGTAGAAAAACAAGGAAAAGATAAGGGCCCGCCACCTTATATAAAAGGCTCTGTTCAAAATATTTGCTATGACACATTAGTATACTTTGTTTTGGTTCAAGCGAGTGAAAGATCATCAGCAAAAATGGGTTCTCTAATGGCAGGATGGGATTCTCCTGTATCAGATCCTAACTCAGGTGATTTCAGTTAACTTTTATCTGGTTTATTATACCTGGCTTAGTGTTTCCATGGTGCTTTGCTTTCTACTTAATAACCCTGTTGTTTAATTTCTTGATCATGTGAAAATCTTTCAGCAATACGCAAAAGAAATCGATCACTTACCAAGGAAGAGATTGAAGCTTACTGGAAATTAAAGAAAAAAACGGAGGAAGAGCATCTTAAAGCTATATCTAGTCCATCAGATAGCAGCAACCAGCGGGTAGAGTTTATATTCAAGATTTTTCAACTAATTAAAGCCTAGTCCTATTTTTCACTCATGTTTTGATATGAGACATGGGGTAAAATATGTTTACTGAAATGGCACCGTATGATGGTGACATATATGACAGGGAACTCCATTTGAGGAGTATGGAAGGAGGTATGTGAGATCAAGCTCCTTGCCTTTGCCTAACACAAAACAGGGCTTCCTGGACATGGACACGGAAACAAGCCTGGAGAGTATCATTAAGAAAAATGGCTGGTAATTAGTGGCTAAATCCTAGTTTGACTCATTAATAACAAAAGACTCAGAAGTTAGAAAATTTTTATCAGCATGAAACATTTTCCATGTATGATTGCAGGTGGACAAGGAGCAACTGGGCATTCCTGAATGAACCTCCAGTTCTTGAACGCCCTACCAATAGTTACACGCCCCAGTTCCAGATTGCCAACCTTGCTGCTTCGAAGCTAAACACAGATGCTGGAATCAGTGCTTAATCTTTAGACCCTAATCTTATCTTTTGCTAGCGTGAAAGTTCTCTACCAAATATTATGTATATAATTATGTTCTACAGAGCAGTAAGAACATTACTCTGATATGTGCCGCTGTGTGTGTTGATTCACGACTTTACGAGTGCCTTCTGAGTTCTGATCTGGGGTCTGTACAAAGTAGTACTTAAGTAGCTGCGTAATTTTTGCGGGCGGATGGATCTATCCCTGGTCTTTTGGCCATTTGATAATTCCTAAGCTCTCTGTACTGTATAAAGATTTGATGACAAGATTTTGTTCTAGTGACGAACTTAAATGAAAGTTTGAAAGTAAGAATTGTGTGAAATCTTGTATGGTTTTCACTGTTGTCACTGCAATGCTTCGAGACGTTTGTGCATCAATTGTATCGAGTGACAGCTTGGAAATCCTGGGAATGACCAGGGACATTTCTTTACCAGACTAGCTGGGGCCTTTTCTCAGACTGTTTAACCGCACTACTCAGAAACATAAATCCATCAAGAAAAACGATCAATTGACACTAAGCATACCGCAAGATGTGGAAATTACGAATTTATTATCTCCTCTCTCCAGATTAAGGGCATCGGTTGCTCTGATTTGTGACATTAATCACGGGATTCATTATTTATTTAGTGGCTGAGGCTTTCAATATTTCTTGTTGAACGTAAGAAACACATACTCATCTCTATGCGGTGATTGCAATCTAAACAGATAGCATAATATAAATATCCCAAGGTATGTTCAATCGCATCAGAACATCTTCATGTCTATCATCGCTAAGATGTAACAAAACACCCAACGTTGGTGAAATAATGAATGATCCTTGGGATATGCTCTGCCTGACTCACTCTGCCACGTGTTCTGCTTTTGCTTTCCCTGGATTTTGTGTTTACCAAGCGTCAAATGCAAGGCACGACATGTAATCAAGCTTTCTTAAGCCTCAGACAAAAATAGGGTAAATTGGTCGAACCGAAACATGGGGTAAGAAAAAAAACTCGGGTGTGGGGCTAGGGCGTAGACCCTAGCGGAATCAAACCTACTTGATTAGCATTTTTTTCCCGAGGGATCTAAGCTTTGGGTCCAGACCCCAGCACAATGAGTATCGAGTGTAGAGTCCGTCCCCGTGCCTTAGCTAAAGATTCCTGCAATCAAGTTTGCTCCTCTGTCTTTCTCTCAAATGAAAAGCCGACGATGGCTGACGCCAGCATGATCAAATCATCATGGCAATTGCCAACAAAACAAAGCGAGGTTCGGTAATCAGAAAAAAGAAAGTCATGGGCAAATCGTTGTGGGACCGGGAAAATGAGAGTAATATTCGTCCTCCTGTAAATGATGTGGGTCCATTTCTTAGCTACATACAAGAAACCCAACAACCTTTAGAAATCGAATAGTACTAACTTTGTTCGGATTGTTGTGAAAGTATGTTAATTAAAATTAAAATAAGAAGTAAGTATATCAGGATTAAATAAATAAAGGAGAGAGATATCAAAGGGAGAGAGAGATATCAGAGAAAACAAAAGAAAGAAGAAGAGAGAGTTGATCTCGTCCTCTCTTTCATCAGCGTTTCGAGACTTTTTATAAACGAAAAATATTACTGTGTAAAGTTTAAAAATTTTATATGTGGACTCCATAATTTGAATATTTTATATATAAATAGTAATATGTACTATTCATCGATAGTAATATATACTATTCATCCGCACTATTCATTTTACAGATTTATCCATTTCTCATAACATGGATCAGATTTTTGTTTTTTTGGGGTACAATTGGACTACTAAGACCCATGGGCGGGGGATGGCAGGGTTCAAACCTTACCTTGGTGAGTGGTGACCTCTCTAGCCTCTTTGGTCACTAAGCCAAGCGGGAGAGGTCTTGTTTGGAACAGATTTCATTCATGGTTTTGTGGTTACCAAGCTTAAACATCATACAGCTTCTCTACGTAACTCGAGAATGAAGTTTCGGTCTAGCCCAAACTCATTCATTTAAGAGGCACGCAGGCCCAAATTGGTTTTCACTTTTGCTTTCTTTTTTTGGGCTTTTTGTCCGATTTTACTTGTTGCGGTATAAGTATAACTTATTGAGTTATTGATGTGTCATTAGTAAAAGGAAAAAACACACACACATATTGAGAAAAAGTCCGGTTTAATTTTAAACGGTTTACTCGAAGGAAAAAAAGAAGGCTCATTGGACAAAGTCGAGGTTTAAATCTCAGTTTTTGTCTATCGGCCAGGAAAAAAAAATCTCAATTTCTACCTTATCTTTCTCCAAAAATATAACTCTATGATGTACCAAAAAAATGTAAAATCTCAATTAAAACACTGATAAAATGTATATTCAAATATTTTTATTTATGTGATGACGTTAAAAGTAAAATACATAACACGGGATGCAAGAAGAATCTTAAAGCTTTAAAATCGTAGATTTGGGGATGATATCGGGTCGAGTTCGAAACGGTTTTTACTCGTCTCGAACTTGACTCAACTATATCCTTTATTTATCCGAATCTGTCCTTCCCTGATCTCGGGTTATGTATTTCATATAATTTGTATAAAATTTTTAAGAAAATAATTAAAATATACAATAAAAATATTTTTTGATATCAGGTTTTAATTCAGGTTTTGCATTTTTATCTAATAAAAAACCCGTTTCTTTTGATTTGGAAGGGGTCGGACCAATCGAGAATGGGTATTTTTACCTTTCCTACATATGTTTAGCTTGACTAGTAGTAGTATTTTGGTGCATCTCATCCTTGAAAGTTTCATTATTTTTTTTAGGAAAATATTAAATGATATCATTTAAGGTGTTAAATATAATAAAATTTTATATAATTAATACTTTATTTTTTTTCAAAAGTAAAAAAATTATTACATTAAATAAAAAATAACTTTTTTAAATAAAAAATCAACCACTCGGATGCATAAATACACTTGTTAACAAAACCGTTTCTTTTATACTATATTTTTTTTCCTCTTTTCTTCCTATCCTATTGTAGTTTGGGCAGTCAGACGTTTGGTTAATGTTGTCAGTTACACTGGGCAAACGGTCAAACACCAAATACTTAATAGGGCTATCGTATATACCGGTTCTTGAATACTATAGACAATGAATTATATCAGTATCACGGCCACGTTCATCCAGTTTCTAGAATGTGTTGAAGGTTCAACTAGCAATTTTTTCTCTTGAACCAAAAGTGCAAGACACATAATAAACTGTCAGTGTGGCCTTTACCTAACCCCGGGTTATTCAACAAAGCATGAGTAATTGAGACTTTTTACACCAGACACAGGATTTCAATAACAAAGACTCCTTAACTTCCTACTTGCTCCCAAACGAAGACATGGCAACAAATGTCTACTGTTATGCGAATAATTTGTGGTCCTTAATTAGTCAAAAAAAGAAAAAGAAAATAAAGAGATAATCGCATGGAACAACATGCTCCTGATTAAGTAGCTTGGTTGCCACCTCAACAAGGCTATTCTCGACACTTTACTCGCCTACTGTCGACACTGTAGTCGCCTATTTCGTCCATAAATAGTGCTCCATTTTGTCTCTCAAAATTCCATTAACGAAAAAACAATCCAAACCCTCTTATATCCACCAATTCTCCTTGGCTAGCTCTCATTTCTGCAGCTGAAGAATTGTCAAGATGGCCGGAAAGAGCAAGATTTTGATCATTGGAGGCACAGGATACATCGGAAACTTCATCGTTCAAGCCAGTGCGAAAGAGGGTCATCCCACTTTTGCTTTAGTAAGAGACAGCACTGTAGCCGATCCTGTTAAGGGAAAAATTATTGAGAACTTCAAAAACTTAGGGGTCCAATTGTTGTACGTAAGTATATATACTTTACTTTTTGCCGAACGAGGACTTAGATTTCATCATGCATGGCTGTTAAAATTTTTTGTTTAATGGTTTTATGGCATGTTGATGATGCAGGGGGATCTTTACGATCATGAGAGTTTGGTTAAGGCAATAAAGCAAGTTGATGTGGTGATATCCACCGTAGGTAACATGCAGTTAGCCGATCAAGTCAAGATCATTGCTGCCATTAAAGAAGCTGGGAATGTGAAGGTTGGTGTTTCTCAGTTTGCTCAAGTTTGGTTTAATTTTAATTATTTTAATTTATCTTCATGGGGTCCAATGTATATATGTAGAATTAACTTTTACGTCTGCTAACCGATTAAATAATTAAGATCATTTTTATGCTTAATTATCATATATATATACACTGTATGTTTCATCAGTTTAAACTTTCTGCGGGAAAAAAAATCTATAGTAACTTGTAGTAATCAGAAGTTCTAGACTTTGCGTAAATTACTGACCGCAAGGAAAGAGAATCAATGGCAGTCTCTTGGATTACGATCGAAAATGCTTTATATGTGGACCACACCACCTAAAGAGGAAGTTTAATTAAGATTGTGGCATTCCGATCATGCATGACTTTGGGACAGTTTTGGTGGAGTGGACCCTCCATGTGCTAGCTATGATTTTCAAATTGTCAAGGAGCAGATACCAACCTTGGCCTGATATTAGTTAATTTTCTTATATCCGGCTGGTAGCAAAAGTTGCACAGCTCTAACTCTACATTTAATATAGTACTAGTGGATTGTACAATTAAACACATTTGGTGGCTCTGGATAGAAAACTTTACAGGCGCTTAGCTGATTTTGTTTTCTTTTATCTGGGGGAAGAGACTAATTTAATATGGAGTACCATGTGTAGACCAAAAAAGAAAAACTAATACACTGGCGGAGTGCAGTTTTCCAAGTAGGTTTGTTTTTCTATTCTTCATTCCATTCTGAAGATCCTTTTTTGCATTTGGACAGAGATTTTTCCCTTCAGAATTTGGAAATGACGTTGATCGGGTTCATGCCGTTGAGCCAGCGAAAACGGCATTCGCAATCAAGGCTTCCATCCGGCGTGCTATTGAGGCTGAAGGAATACCTTACACTTACGTGCCTTCTAACTGCTTTGCGGGCTATTTTCTTCCTAGTTTGTGTCAGCCAGGAGCCACCTCTCCCCCAAGAGACAAGGTCGTCATTCCTGGAGATGGAAATCCTAAAGGTAAATTGTACTTCATAATCATTTTTGTTATGTTAACACGGAGCATATTTCTTCATATAGAAATGGGAAAAAAAGAATAAAGGAGTTGATTCAGAAGGTTGAAGGGCTAAAGTTGTCGTAGGCATTAAACGAAGCAAAAATCACTTTTTTCTATTTGCAGCTGTTTTCAACCATGAAGAAGATATTGGCACCTTCACCATTAAAGCTGTTGATGACCCCAGAACATTGAACAAGATCGTATTCATCAGGCCTCCCAAAAACACCTACTCCTTCAACGAGCTTGTTGCCCTGTGGGAGAAATTGATCGGCAAAACCCTTGAGAAAATTTATGTCCCAGAGGACCAACTTCTCAAACAGATCCAAGGTCTGTACCCCTGCTCTTAGAACGAGGGGACGTAGACATTATTGAAGTTATATATTGCTTCTGAAATTTCAATGCATTAAACGATCTGTTCCTGTCTCTGTTTGCAGAGGCACCGCTTCCAATCAACGTGGTATTGGCAATCAACCACTCAATCTTTGTTAAGGGAGACCACACCAACTTTGAGATTGAACCATCATTCGGATTTGAGGCTTCTGAGCTTTACCCCAATGTCAAATACACCACCGTGGAAGAGTACCTCAGGCGTTTTGTTTGAGAAAGAATATTGAACCCTTCTCTTTGTTCTTTCTTGTTAATTGAAGTTTTAAACTGAAAATAACTGAGAAGCTGTCGCCACGAAATCTATCCAGAGAACAGGAGACTGTGTGTGTAGCAGTTCTTGTCTTTAAATTATATATAGTTTCATCCTGAAAATGGTTTTTCTTTTGCCTTTTCCTTCTTTTAAATCTTTGGTTCCAAACCGTTCCATATTGCTTTGTAGTTTTGTTAATGGAACGTCCGCTTGTTTTTGTCCGTTGAATTGAACAGAGACCAACTATTCCTGTTTTGCTCTTTAGTTTGTGTGTGTACGTGTATGTTTCAAGGGAGGGGCTATCATTTCTCATTTTTATGCTATATATATATATATAAATGTTTAATTACTAAAAGCGCCTCTCGATTTTTCCAATTTGTACGAATGAATCCTTTGTTTTATATTATACGCAAATAAGCCCTTATTCTTTCATTTATACTTAGATAAACTTCTATATGCTTTTCGTACCTAAATAGACTATATATCCACTAGATACCTAATGAAAAGGATAAAATAAAAGTATAAAGGAAATTCTTGACGGGTGCCTATAGACGCCCGTTAATCAAGTAATTATTGGTAATAATTATCTTATTTATTTTTAGGTGATTAGTATTTATTTTATGTTTTCATTATTATTTAAAGATAAAAATATCCTTATTTAAATTTAGACCCAAATTTATAAAGTTTAATTTCAAATTTATAAAATTTAGTCCCAACTAAAAAATTTTAATTTTAAGGGTTAGTTTTAAAATTTTAAATATATTATTGTAGGGTTTTAGGAAAAAAAATAATATATCTTGTTAAAGTTTAGTCTCAAATAAATCTAAAGATATTTTTATCATTCAAATATTTTTTGACAATAATTATTACTTTTTATAAAATTTAATACTATCTTTTATCATTATTAATTAGATTTAACCCGTATCTATAGGCTAGTTAAGTAAACCCAAGTATAAATTGAAAGAAGAGTTTTGCTTTAGTTATTTGATACACTAAAAAAGTATGTGGTCTAATTTAGACACCAGGGAATAGTTCAGAAACCCTTATCCCGTTGACCATTTAGAATAATGGAGGCTGTAACATAGCTGCTCTTAGTGTACTACTAGCATCCAATAATTTTATTTTGTCACTTTATTTTAATACTTTGATTACCACCGCAAGCTTTTGGCCGCGTCATCGTCATCCGTATTTATTGCTCTGTTTGGCTGTCAAGCTCCATTACCGAAACACTATCTAGAATCTCTCTTTAAACAATTGTTTATTCTCAATCTCATCGCTATAGCTGAAGAATTCTTCCCAATGGCTGGAAAAAGCAAAGTTTTGATCATTGGAGGCACTGGGTATATCGGGAAGTTCATTGTTGAAGCTAGCGCGAGGGAAGGTCATCCCACTTTTGCTTTAGTAAGAGAAAGTACCGTCTCTGATCCTGCTAAGCAAAAACTTATCGAAAACTTCCAAAACTTAGGGGTCCAATTGTTGTATGTAAGTATGTAACTATATAGCTATGGATGTGACGAAATGTAGTTTTTGGTGGAAATCTCTGTTTAGTTATGGATGTGATGAAATATAGTTTTTGGTGGAAATCTCTGTTTTGATATTTTGTTGGGATACCAGGGGGATCTTCACGATCATGAGAGTTTGGTGAAAGCAATAAAGAAAGTGGATGTGGTGATTTCCAGCTTAGGTAATGAAAAGCAGTTGGCAGATCAAGTTAAGATCATTGTTGCCATTAAAGAAGCTGGAACTGTTAAGGTTGGTCTTATCTGATATTTGATCACTTTACCCGTCAGACAGTTCCTTTTTTTTTTTTTTTGGCCAAAGCCGTCAGACAGTTTCATTCTTCAATTTTTCTTGTAGTTCTTATAAACATTCTTAAAGGTTCATGATTCAAGTTGCAGTCTGCTAGCTAGACAAATTAATGAACATAATTTATGATGCATGAGGTGAAAGTAGCTGAATGCCTGAAACCAAGATTGTCTACATTTCCTTCCATTTAAAACCTTGAACATTGGGTGTTTGAACTTTGAACACTGGGAGTTATGATTTTCAATTGAGTATAGTATGCAACAACTTTCCGAATCCAAAACCACAACTCAAAAGCTAACTCAAGTTCTTAAAATAGTTAAGATTGACTTGAATTTTGTATGACTCTTAACAAGCACACTCCTATCAGATGTGGAATGAGTTCTTGCTGATAGCATAGGTTACAAAGATGTAAATTAGTAAAACATCATCCAATTAAACAACATTTGGGGCCCTGGACCTTACTCTGTTTTTTTTACTTTTCTTTTTTCTGGCAGAAGAGAATAATTTGGACTAACATATACACAAAAGCTAATTGGTAATTTTGCAGTTCAATTATATTGGTGAGTTTATTTTCAAGTGCTTCATTTGAATTCTGTTAATGGTTTTTTATTTGGTCAGAGATTCTTCCCTTCGGAATTTGGGAATGATGTGGACAGGGTTCATGCTGTTGAGCCAGCAAAATCAGGATTTGCAATTAAGGCTCAAATCCGCCGTGTTATTGAGGCTGAAGGAATCCCTTACACTTATCTGTCTTCCAACTCCTTTGCTGGTTGTTATCTTACAAATTTGTCACAGCCAGGAGTCACTGCTCCCCCAAGAGACAAGGTCGTTATCCCTGGCAATGGAAATCCAAAAGGTAATAGTCTTTGTTAGCCATTATTAGTTTCTTTTCCTGCTAAGGATGCGTATAAGTTTCATTTTAACATGGAATAATATGGTGTGTTGGTTTCTACATTGCTGGCGGGGTTGTAGAGTGTGAACTTAATGGCTAGAACCAACACTTACATGAAAATAAAACAGAGCACGTCCACCAGGGAAAAAGGGAAAAGAGAATGGGAATGGTTAAATATGCATTCTATTCTATTTGCAGCTGTTTTCAACTGTGAAGGTGACATTGGCAGCTACACCATAAGAGCAGTTGATGACCCCAGAACACTGAACAAGACCCTATACATCAGGCCTCCCAAGAACACCTACTCACTCAACGAGCTTGTTGCCCTGTGGGAGAAATTAATCGGCAAAACCCTTGAAAAAACTTATATAACAGAGGAACAACTTCTCAAACGGATCCAAGGTTGGTGAAACGTATTCCTCTTAAATTATTTTATTCAAAGCTACACGTAAACTTCCTGTTGGATCATTCTTTAAAATGAAGGGGATGTTGAAATCACGATTTTCTTGTTTTGAAGTGAAACTTGTACAATCTGTTCCTTTCTAATGTGACTATTCGTGACACGAGGATGCTGTATGGTTTTCATCTTTCCTTGCAGAGGCTTCATTCCCAGAAAATGTGCGTCTGGCAATCAGGCACTCAAACTTTGTGAAGGGAGATCAGACCAACTTTGAGATTGAACCATCATTTGGAGTTGAGGCTTCTGAGCTATACCCTGATGTGGAATATGCCACTGTGGAAGAATACCTCTGTCGTTTTGTTTGAGAAAGAAATCGAACCATGGCTCTCTTGGCTATGAAGTAAACTACAAATAATTGAGAAGCTGTCATTGCGTCTCAGGACTACAAAAATCCTGAAAGTGAAATGGTGTTTACCTTTTTATTTACCAACCAAACCAAGACTTATATTGTTATGTAGTGATTGATTAGAAGACTAACCTTTCCTTTGGCACTTAATACATGACTTCAAATAGATTTAGGGTTAATCAACTTGTATACAAGTAAGCATTTTCATTCTAGCAAAGGAAAATGAGCACAAGTTTCTTTGAAGAGACGTTTTTGTTTATGGGATTAACCTTTTTCAATGTCCTGCATCATATTTGTGTCACTGGATGCCTAACTTAAACATGAAGAGTTGTGATTTCACAAACCCAAACCAACCTGGGTACTAAGAGTTCTCTCAACGTGATTATGAGTTATACGAAAGCATTTCCCACATTATGGCCGGCAAACTTTATGGTACTGAAGAAGTTCCCTTCAACTTTTGTCTCAATTCTCAGCACTTTTATGCAATGTGTCTGTGGAATAATTAACGTTAATCATGATATATGGAACGAAAGACAAACCTTGCAGCTTAACTAATTTATCAACTGGCGACCTCGTGCTCCAATAAGAAGATTCCTGATTATTAAACGCATTGGTCTCTGATTAACGAAATATATCTAGAAAATTTGTTTCGAATCAGTAGTTAGAACTTATAAATCATCTGTCAGCTCCCTCAACTAACCTTATTCTATAAAACTTGGACAATCCACACTGGGACAAAATCAGGCTCGGCAGCACCTAAAATTGAATCTGTCAACATTTTTTATAACCATTAATTGTAACTTATGTCTTTAAGTCTTAAAAAATGAATTGTCATAATCGAGAGATAAGCTGCTGCTTGAGAAGTCTGAAGTCTGAACATATCTACCATAACAAAATTTAAAATCATTAATTGAACTCAAGTCTTTTTTCCTTCACCTACTCTAACCAGTTTTTCACTATCAATTTATCTACCTTCACCAATCAACTTTCACAATAAACTTTAGGGGATAAAATAAATAAATATGTAAATTTTCTGCAATGTTCTTTCTGTATACAAGGGTAAGATATTTGGAAGTTTGCCTTGTCATCTTCTTTTACATGGTTTTCTTTCGGTGGTTGACAAACTTAAACGAGATGAACTTGATGAGTCCTTGAATCAAAGGATTGCCTCAAATATCAGGAAAAGATGGGATTGCAAACCTACCGGCTATACTTTCTTTGGAAGGTTTATCAGTGAACTTAGCTGATCCTGATCAGCATTCCCACTGCTCTTCGGAAAACTTTGTTGATACAGCTTTCAAGTTCCTGAAGCCAACTCCAATTCTGGTGCTCAGTTGTGGTTGCTGCCTTTGAGTGAGTCAAAGAGATTGTTGCATCGTCGCTTAATTGTTTCACTCCATATCCCATCATTTTCCTATCCTTTATTCCCTCACTTTTCTGACCTGCAAAATAGAAAGCAAAAAAATTCAAGAAAAAATGATGAATGGAGAAATGTATATACTTCAAACAGAAAATTAGCAGTATCAGACCTAAAAACAAGGGCGGAAACAAAGAGAGTGAGAGAGCTTCAGGCTCTTAGCTTACCGTTTACTTCCATGTTGGCGTTGGCGGATTCTGACCAGAGAACAAGGGTGGGGGTGATAATTGTGAGAGCAGCCCAGAAGAAGAATATCACTACAAAGGTTCTTCCATTCATTTTCCCTAGGAAAATATTGATTCAGCTTTGATCAGTTGTTGGAGGGCTTTAATGTGAAAGGTTTTGAGAGGGAGAGAGCGAGGGAATGAGACAGGCACAAAACCTTTAACAAATTAGCTGGCCATGTTTAAAGAACATATGTTGTTATAATAATAATAAAGCTTAATATATATACTAATACTCAATTTGTAATATTCTTTTGCTAAACTAATCAAAGTCAAGTACAAACAACAAAATTATGGAGATTTCTCTTGTTCAGTTGTTGGAACGTTGTTATTCAAAGACGTGTGTGCATGATTTGGCATCCATCTGGCATATCATCCTCGAGTCAATTTTCCCAAGGTTGCCTTTGCACTCAGTTTACAGCAACCATTGAGAACCTCATAATTGACAACTTCAATAGTTAAAGCTTCAAATCCTTAGTTATCAAGAGCCTAAATGATTTCCGGGGGCTTTCTTGATAGCTAGTTGATAACTAACGGCTATGTGGCATTGGCCCCGGAAAACCCTTGTTTTGTTTATGCCATCCAGAACCGGGTCAACGAAACAACTAACCAAGCCAAATGATTTCGGGAGAAACCGGCCAGCAATATTGACAGAATCGCCTTAGGGAACTAATCATTAGCTTTGTTGCTATTGTTGGTCAAGCCACCATACTTCCTCAGAGGGGGGCTTCAATCAGTATAAAAACTGCTGGGGGTTCTTCATGGTCCATGGTTCATGGTTCATGATTCAACACATCAAACAGTGAAAAGTATAAATCTGACTAAATAATTTGCAAATTTGAAATCTTTGTAAATACGTTGGAAGAAGCTTAAAGGAAAATATAAAGAAGTTTGATGTTGAAGATAGACGTCGGCCTTGCATAGCAGTCGAACAACAAAATAAAAACAGAATTCCCAACATATTTATACATGACTGACGACTCTTCTTAAAATCTAAAAGCTTGAAAGCTGGAAGGCTGCAACTTCTGTCTCTTCTCTTCCTAGAAAAGGTCTCGAATTGTCGATAACCTTCAGTCCATCATCAAACCCATGCCACCGGCACTGCTCGTCCTCCCAGTATACCTCTATGGAAAGCCAAAAGGAACAAGTTAACAGTAGTATATTCCAATGAGAGAATTCAGTCAAGTCACTACAAATTTCAAAGGAGGGAGAGGAAGAATACAGAGTATGGCGATTAAAACAAATTTCCAAGCTATCTCTCACCTGCTTCCCCACGCTGAATGGAACGTATTTATACTTGATCATGTGCATTATCTGACGCTTCATCGTGAGGACAAACAGAACAATCCAGTAGCAGAGTAAGATGGGCCAAAATACAGGAACATCAAATACGGAAAAGAAGGTCATGAAGAAGGCCACGCAGAGAGCCTTAGTAATGGAGTACCTGAAATCACAAAGTAAGTCGTTTTAAGTTTTAAGTCTGAATGATAACTCAATCACAAGAAGTTCCATGACCATGATAAAAAAAAAAAACAGAGCAGACATGAAGAAAATCCTTAACTTTCCACTCAGACAGGAAATGTTGCACCATCCAAATCTAGTTCCATCTTGTCCCATGTTACATTTCCATCTTACACATTCATTATTCCAATTTCCAACCAAACAACAAGTTGAACCAAAATAAAGTAATACCCAATTGAAAAAAAGAAAAAAGGAATAATGGATCGTATTAAATTACCAAAACTTGAACTCAGGAAGACGACGAATGAAAGGCTTGAATTCATCAGAGCCTTTAGTTGGCAACGAGGCTCCATCCAATACCTCGAGTTCAGGATCAACCTTGGGCGACAAAAATCCAATCAAAAGATTCAAGATGTAAATCCCAAGGCCATAAGTTACGATGTAAAAGCCTTGCGCGAAGTAAACACGTAGAACGTAAGCGGCCGCAATGGCAACAGTTCCAAGCCATCTTTCGATGATATGTGGCGTCGAACGATCCAAATAGTACTGAAATCTCCTCGAAAAATCGTTCTTCCACTTCGCTAGCGGCGCCACCGCCATGGCAGCGTCGTCCCCCAATCCTTGCATTCGAAATCAATTATGTATATATTCTAATTCTAATCCCAATATCCCTAAGAAAAATGAAAAGCAAAATACGGATCAAGATTTAGATTTTATAAATGTAAACACAGGAAAATTGAAAAAATTGTTAAAAATGTAAAGGCCAATCAAAGCAGTAAAAATGAAAGGTAAAATTGACGGGGTTACCTTTGATTGAAGATGAAGTTAGGGTTTATTTAATTAAAGAGATCTAATGATGGTAAGAAGATTATTTTGGATCTGCTGATTTTCACGAAAAGTAAGAAACAAGAAAAGGACAAAATTGCCGGCAGTTTTCGGTTAAACACGGGTCGTGCTCCGTGTCTCCATCAGAACGCACCATCGTGACGAAGGACCGAATTGTTTCAGCCCAATTCCGAACTGAACTGCCATTACCCAGAAAATTTTCTAAGACAAACAGCCTCGGCCCACGGGCTCCTCAGCACATCGGAAACCAAGCCCAATGGGCCCACTATGTTGTGTTTAATCATTTACTTGAGAAAACCCAAATTTGACCTCAGGGAGGCCGAGGATATTCTACCCTACCACTGACTGCATAATTTCGCCATTTCCAGCTTTGTTTCTTAATTACACACCCACCCAGGAGCTCCAAAGTCACTGCGCAAAATCACCGATCGAAAAGTTTTCGAAGAAAGGTGACGATGGGAACCCTAGGGAAAGCCATATACACAGTTGGGTTCTGGATTCGCGAGACCGGCCAGGCCCTCGATCGACTCGGCTGCCGCCTCCAAGGAAACTACTTGTTCCAAGAGCAACGTGAGTTTATCCATTTATCTACGCCTTCTATTCAGACCATTTTGCTAAGCTAATCTCTGTTAATGACAAATTAATTAGGATTGAATTATGGGGATTTTCTGCTGATTTGAATTTTTATTTTTCAATTTGTTTCGTTTGATAGCTTATATTACCTTTGAGATTGTTGTTAAGCTATTAGCTAGCTCCCAAAAGAAACAGTGAAGTCTAGTAATCTAGTTATGGATGACAAAGTTTGGGTCTTTTGCCTTAACAACCTTGTTTAGCTACTTATACTGGTAAATGGATTTTTTTTTTTGCTAATTTCTTTGGAAATGAGCTGCATTTCACTCTTTATTTGTTCTCACTACGGTTTGTGTTCAAGGATCAGATTTTGGTTGTGTTGCTTTAGTTTACTTGCTATCCTTTGTCTGACTATGCACTTATGCTATTTTTCTTTTCTTAGTTTCAAGGCATCGGACTCTGATGAACATATTTGATAAAGCTCCTTTGGTTGACAAGGATGCATTTGTGGCTCCTAGTGCGTCTGTCATTGGTGATGTTCAGGTGGGAAGAGGATCATCTATTTGGTATGGATGTGTTTTAAGGGGTAAGATTCTTGCTTATGCACACAATTTGGTATTTTTGTTTGATGAAAAAATTTGTATATGTCTAACTCAAAAAAGCATGGTATTAAACTTCATGTCCACAAATTGGCATATAAAAAGGTTTAGGGTTATGCTAATTAACTTTTAGATGTGACATAAGAAACAACTAGGTGCTGTTAATGGTAATATACTAAAATTGCACTGGCTTTTATTCAGAGTGTTTTATTATTGAAAAAACTTTGTTGAATAAAGGTAGTAGCTCAAGCTGATAATTTCTGCACATACCTCAGGATGAATTAACTTTAGAAAATGTTGGATGTTGATCACTTTTGTCTATGGGAATGTCACTTGTGGTAACGTGGGATGTAACTTGTTTCAACTTTAACAATTGGTTTAGATGAATGTGGCTTCTAATTTTAACTATTAGTTTCTACTTTCAAGTATCACCTGAAATACCTGGTGCTGCTTGTTACTTGCTCTTTATCCTCCAGCCGAGTTCATGTCCTGCCCTACTTCACTTGCCTCTTAAAAACTAAGCATTATCTGAAATAGAAACTACATTAGATGGCAAACTTATTCTCCTCCAGAGCAGACGTGCATTTACTAGTATTTATCATTCTTCTCCTTTATTATAAGATAAAGCTCTTTATTTATGTTATGCAGATAATTATGGTTTGATTATACTCTAAATGTATTTAGCATGATTATTTTCTTACCACGTGAATCAGGAAATGCTCTGGCATGCTGAATGCCTGCACCATGTGTGTGACAGAGGCTTCTCATTGTTCTATTAAGTTTAAATTGATTCGCATGTCTACGCCTATACCACATGGCAAAGCCCTACTTTTTACAGAATAGGTTAGGGCATCTCTCCTGAATTAGTCACAGAAAGTCTCCATTTTTGTAATATTTTTTATTTCAAAGGAGTAGAGTTTGACTTTTTAGTCACACATGTGAGGAAGAGAAAGGTTTCTGAGATCAGCATCCTTGCCTGCCCTCACTATCTTTCAACCACCCTGTTTACACTTCACTATCTCGTCCATTTGAAGGTGTTTAAAAAAGATTAAATTGCAGTTGTGTTGGTTTGGGATGCAGCTTTGACATCTATTTACTAGTTTTGCTGACAATCGTCTTCCTAACTTTTTCTTTTAACAGGGGATGTCAACAGCATTAGTGTTGGATCTGGAACTAATATACAAGATAACTCCCTTGTGCATGTGGCTAAGTCTAATCTAAGTGGAAAAGTGCTCCCAACTATAATTGGGGACAATGTAACTGTAGGTGAGCATAATGGCATTGGCCACATAGTATTATGTGAATTAACCTGATAAAAGTTCCCTCCATTGATAAGCTATGATTGAAATGAGCAGGTCATAGTGCTGTTTTACATGGCTGTACTGTTGAGGATGAAGCATTTGTTGGGATGGGAGCAACACTGCTTGATGGCGTGGTTGTGGAAAAACATGCTATGGTTGCTGCTGGAGCCCTTGTGAGACAAAATATAAGGATCCCTACTGGGGAGGTATATTATGAACGTACTTGGACTTTGTTCTTATGACAATATCCTCGACTATTTCTTATTAGATGATGTTGATGTTCTATCGTTATTGATATTTAACAGGTATGGGGAGGAAATCCGGCAAAGTTTCTGAGGAAGCTAACCAATGAGGAGATAGAGTTTATTTCTCAGTCAGCCACCAATTATTCCAACCTTGCCCAGGTACATGCAGCTGAGAATGCAAAACCATTTGACGAAATTGAATTTGAGAAAGTCCTCCGCAAGAAGTTTGCTCGTAGGGATGAAGACTATGACTCAATGCTGGGTGTTGTTCGTGAAACCCCTCAAGAACTAATTCTTCCGGATAATGTACTACCAGATAAAGCACAGAAGTCTTCTGACAAATGATCTTTTTCACAAGTTATTTTTTCTTTGCTTCAAGCCTTGAGATTTGGCATCAAGGAATATTTGTTGTTATTTGCAAGTACATGGCGGAGGGATAGTTTTCATTCCCAATAATACCGGGCATGTGCTAGGATAGAATCATGGCTCCTTTTTTAGCTTTCAGCTCTACTCCTCATATGGTTACCAAGAGACTCGTTTCATGACCGGAGGAATGTATTTTGATGTCTAATGTTCCTTGTACCTAAGATGCTTGTTTCCTTTATGATTGTGATTTTTGTACTTTGCTAAAGACATGACATCCTTGGCCACGTATAGTATTGCAAATAGCCGGTGGCTTTTGCATTAGTGGGCAGTTGGTGCAGCAATGTCATTACATGGTCAAAGAGTAAATAAAGGGTTATTCAACAGTGATTTAGAGGAGATAGTAAACGGACTTGAACGAATAGTCGGAATGATATACTTTCTGTTTCCGTGGATTTCTTTTGCGAAACCTGTCGAAGTGGGATTAATCCCCATGTCTCTTTTATCTCTGTTGATGTTTATCCCCTGTCAGTTTTTTTTTTTTTTGACCTTTTTGTTTAATCAAGAGGCTTTTAACTTAAGGTTAATTCTTTTCAAGTCGGATTGGTCGACTATAAGGGTGCATTTGGTTGGGGTGATGTTACATTACCTATGGACATAAGATTACCATCACATTACCTAGTAATGTGATGTCCTGGTAATGTGTACATTTTGTGTTTGGTTGGAAAGATGGACATCTTATATTATTTTGTTTGGTTGATGTGGGAATATGACATATATGAATGACTATTTTACTAGTTTGCCCTCACTTATATAAAAAACTTTCTAAACTTATATTCTAATTAAATTAATATTTTAACTAAATTAACACATTTTGAAACTATTAAATAAATTCAATAGCAAAAAGTAAACATTAACAAAATCAAAAAATTAACAATAAAAATAATAATTTGATAAATAAGATTTATAATTGACAAATATATAAAGATACAAATAATTTAGAATTCCTTCAATTAAAATTACCAATTATTTTTTGTTTAAATATAAATATTGTCAAATTAAAAAAGAATATCATTATTTGTTAGTATAATGAGAAATAAGTGAGGGTAAAATAGGAAAATTATAGCCAAAAGGGTAGAACATGTAACATAACCTAAGAGAGGGGTGGTATTCACATTTCCACCTATATTACCACGTCTGTGGTAATCACATATCATCTGACACTATTGTCAGAACAATCAAACGAGGACATATAACTTGACATGGTGCACATTTCCACAGGGAATGTAACATGACCCGAACCAAACGCCCCCTAAAAATAAAATTCTTTCAACAATGATTTTTACTATTCATAAAGTTCGAAATTTAAAATCTTACTTAAAGGAATAAGTATCAAATCATTTTAATTAATCAATTGTTTCTCAAGTTTCTGACTTGTTGTCATAGCCCACTGGCCTCCTTATTGGGCTCATTATAAAGCAACTGGCTAGACTGTGTTTCTTCTGGCCTCAGTAGTTAGAAGGCTTGGGCCTTTATGGACCGTTTTTTATCCAACTACCCAAGGCCCAAGAGACTTTTTAACATCAGCCGGAAGAAAAGTTCGAGGAAAGTGTTCCCAAGTAAGCACTATTTGGCACTTCGTTTTTTATTCCTAAATTCACTTCTTTGACTTTTTAACATTTGGATTTTTTACCATGAAAAAAGTCAGTTTAGGGAAGTGAAAAGGTCAATACATCATGATGGATTGATCAAAGTGGTAAGAGTTTAAATTAATGGAATAAGATATCTAAATTTGAGTTTTTACAAACCTAGACAATTTATAAATTTAAAAAATTTCAAAAAATTAGAGTTTATGCATCCTCAAAAAAATTGATAAATTATCATGATTTTTGAAATAAAATAACCTACTTTATTCTTAAACTTTTTCTAACAAAAAAAAAAGAAAAGGTTGAGACACCGCAATTATCTTCCAATAATTTGGAACCTAACCCATGTGCGAAAATCCTTACCCCTAACTCTAGCCACGTTGAGAAAATGCTACTCTATTTACTTCGATATTAGTAGTATTACATATTTAACAATAATTGGTATGATCCCACCTTTTTTGCCATAGTTAAATCCTGATCGGGAATCTCCCAAAAAAGCCAAAGACCTAATTCCCCCGTAATTTCAGCTGGCTTCTGATTGGTGATGGCAAAAAAGTGTCGCCCCTCGCTCTATATCATCCAAATCTCATAATATCTCCATTTTACTTTGTGTTTCATTTGTAATCTCGCTCCTTTTCCTTACTTTCATGTCAAGTGATGTTTTCTCCATTGTTTCTGCCCAACATTTTATCTTGTTCTACGGAAAAAAGAAAAAAGGAAAAATCCTACGCAAGCATAAGCTCTTTGAAAAAAAATGCAGTAGGATGTTTAGTGGGGTGGATCAAGTTTAATTAGTGGTGGATTAGATCAATTTGGAAATCTAGCAAGAGGGGTGTGTATGATAGGGAAGCCAATGATTAACCTAAGAGCAGGTACCTGCCCAAAACCAAAAGCAGACGCATCATGGTCATCATGGGTCATGAGTCATGACCCTGAAAATTTTTTAAGAGCAAAAGTTGTATACTATCCAAATGATTTATGTCTTTCGGTTGAGTGCGTGATTCATTGCTTCCTGCCCGCATGTTTGAAGCCTGCACTGGGAGTATACGGCCATTCTTTTATCACCTTTCAGCCTTTTGTACCCTACTTTTGTTCCTGTCCATGCAATTATGTACGACCTTTTATTATGAGAATCCAATAAGGCATAGCAAAGGACCAAGTTGTAATGCCACGTCACACCCACATGGAAACAGCAAGGTTCATGTTTCATTTTGGCAATTTCCAATTTATTGTGTTAATCAGAGTATGGTTATCACTTATCAGTTAATCTCCATGATAGTTAAAACTCCATATCTGATCTGATTTCATTCACCATAATACGAGTAAGGATTAGTGCTAAATATTAAAAATACAAAAAAAAAACATGTGATCCTTAGTGGTATTTTCGGAAAGGTCGAGCATGCATGTGCTGGAGTTTCCTTGAAATTTCTACAAGGCATTGAAATCTTCGGCAAGCAAAGGTAAGTTGTAATAGATGTTTCATGTCATAATAAATTTTGCATTGACGAATTGACCCCAAAGTCGCCAATGCTTTTATCATTCGACCGCAAAGACGGATCTTGAAATTTCTTCGGATAAATGCCGGAGAATTCTAACCAATTCAGACTCCATTCTGATTATTGGACCGACATCATGTAACGTATCAAGAAGTCAAGTTCAAGTAAAACTAACAGACTCTTCTCCCAAACTTCTCATGTATCATTCATTACCCATGAACCGACAAACCCAACAAAACAAAACAAGTTGTGAGTAAAAACCTTTTTTACCCTTTTTTAGGGCTGCCCCAATCACAGTTGAGAATCCAATTCCACACCATTTTTGGGGCCAAAAGGCCCATTTTTGTATAATATAGAAAGAATATATTTTTATTTATAAAGAAAATATAAGTAGAAAAAGAAGAGGAGCGGCCTCTGGTGGACCTTCCCCACCTTGATGCAGTGCGACGTACGCATGTTGGGTCCTCTGCCTATATATTCATTGCCAAAATCGTAGAGTGTAGAGACCAAGGCAGTGGCAACAAGGACGCCTAGGAGAGGCTTAGGAATATTTTGTGAGAGGGAGCTACCGGCAAAGACTATGGGAGCAGAAACCTTGGTAAACAATGGGGAGGGTAAGGTTCAGCTCGAGGCCAAGGCTCCTGTTATATTGGGACTTCAACCAGCCGCCCTCGTCGACCACGTGGCTCGTGTCGATTGCTCCTTGCTCGATCAAATTCCCGGTGAACGTGGGGGCTCTATTCCTGTAATTTCCTTTTATTTAATTTCCCTTTTTTTAACAATTTCCCATAGTAGTTTTTTTTTTCTCCCTATCTTTTGTTGCTTGCTCTTTACTGGGTTTGTGCTAGCTGGTTTTAGCTTTTAATTTGCTTCCTTTAGGAAAATTTCTGGGTTTTTTTCTAATCAAGACCTTTAGCCGTGGTTGAGTCCTTTTTTTCTGTTCAGCTTTTCTGCTATGTGTGAACTAAGTGGTTGCATTTTTTTATTGGTTGATGCATGTGGGGGGTTTTTTCAGTAAATGTTAGTGTTTCTTTGGCGATTTTGGCTTGCGGACAAGATTTGTATTTTGCTTTGAACTGCTCACATTCTTCTAGTATTTTTTTTACTTGTGCGCTCATGTTTTAGAATTTCGAATCCCATGCCGTTGGTGGGCCTTACCACTCCATTTTTGTTGCTATTCTTGTTTCTTACGCTGTTCATTATTTCTTTGTTATCTTCACTAGCTTTGTCCTTCAAAAAGATAATGGCTTTCAACCTGGAACTGAAAGGAATTGGTTTTCTTGTTTGATGAGCATGAAAAAAAAAATAATCATGGAAATAGTTAGCGGGACAATGTTCTGCGGTTAATAAGGACAATCGATTCCATCTTTCTTGTAGGTGGCAATCGAGGAGCTTGAGCATATATTGAGCGAGCTGAAGAAGCATATCCTTGCTTCAGCTGATGATCCATGTCCTATGAAGACTATGGCAGGGGGAAGTGTTGCAAATACTATACGAGGACTTAGCTCGGGCTTTGGGGTTAACTGTGGAATGATTGGGGCCTATGGGGATGATGAGCAGGGTCAATTGTTTGTAAGTAACATGAGCATTAGCGGAGTAAATATTTCAAGATTGAGAAAGAAGGAGGGACATACAGCTCAGGTGATCTGTGAAATTGAATTGTGCTTTAAATTACGGTTTAAGAGAAAAAAAGAATTGTGCTTTAAATGGTAAGCGCTGAAACTTTCTTAGTGAATGGTATCCTGCAGTGTGTTTGCCTAGTTGATGAATTGGGCAATCGAACAATGCGACCTTGCCTATCAAATGCTGTTAAAGTTGAGGTGAATATCACCACCCGTTTTTTGTGTATTAGTTTAAACCTGTTTTTTGTTGATTTTAAGCATTTATGTTTTGTCCTTACTTAGTACTATAAACTCAAGCAGTTTTATTCACATTTTCTTCGCAGGGGGTTGAATTGACTAAAGAGGATTTTACTGGTTCTAAGGTGAGGCATATTTTATGGACCTTTTTTAAAGAAGATATTTGGGATATGTTCCTGTTTTTTAAAAACCATAGTCACTTATGAAAAGAGTTGAAGAAAATTGCACCTTTAGACCACATTGCGTGTCAGCTCTTTTCAGCTGGTGTGATTGCTGGGCTTTCAACTTAATGATGTATCTTTCATTGCAGTGGTTGGTATTGAGATATGGGATATTCAACCTGGAAGTTATTCAAGCAGCTATAAGAATTGCCAAACAAGAGGGTGTCTCTACCTCCTTGGATTTGGCCAGTTTTGAGGTGTGATTTCTAGTGACTGGAATATTTTTATGTTTTGTTGAAGGCCCCTGAATGTGATATTTATGCACAGAGTGAAACTACTAAGGATGGATTAATATGCAACTCAAGCTGTTTCTTTTCTTAGAAATTCTAAGATGATCATGTAGTAAATTCTTAGACTTATGGTTGATATTCTAGTAAAATGCAGGTATTCATCTCTGATTGGCATCTAACTGCCCCTCAATTCCCCGATATTGTGCTTTTCAATATAAAAATTTTTAGTTCTTAATATTTTGTCTCATTAAATCTGTTACTTCTTTCAGATGGTTCGGAATTTTAGAGAACCTCTCCAACAGTTACTGGAGTCTGGGGATATAGACCTCTGCTTCGCCAATGAGGATGAAGCGATGGAATTGCTAAGGTGGCTGTCTTTTTTTTTTTTTTCCTTAATTTAATTTATTTTTATTAATGAACAGAGCGAGTCTATCTTCCCTATTTTCAGGATTTCAGAAATTGCATTTGCTAGCTGCTAACATAGTATGTTTTACTTCTTTAGGGGTGAACAAAGTGCTGATCCTGAAGCTGCATTAGAATATCTTTCAAAATATTGCCGATGGGCTGTGGTTACATTAGGGCCTAAGGGATGCATTGCGAAACATGGACAAGAGGTTGGTCATTTGAAACCTTGTTAACTGATAGGCCTTTTTAATACTTGTCTGCCTTTCATAGAGCTGTCGTTCACTAGGTGCAAACTCTCATTGTTTGAGACAACTTACAATGCCTCCTTTTAAGGTTACCCTTTATACCAACATCAACCTACTCTAACACGGTTGGCATCCAATTAACTTGGAACGTATGGCCAAAATGTATCCGTTTCCTCAAATGTCAACTGACCTTGAATTTATGGATGTCATTATCTTGCCTTCATTTGGTCATTATAGATGCAAGTTGAAGACAGGCAAACTAAAATTTCATTTTATGGCAGATTGTACGAGTTCAAGCTATAGGGGAGGCAAAAGCAGTTGATGCCACAGGAGCTGGGGACCTGTTTGCCAGTGGTTTCTTATATGGATTGGTCAAGGGATTGTCTCTTGAGGGATGTTGCAAAGTGGGCTCATGTAGTGGTGGGTCAGTAATTCGTTCACTTGGGGGTGAGGTAACGCCAGAGAATTGGCAATGGATGTACAAGCAGATGCAGATGAAGGGTCTCCTACTTCCTGATATTCGGAACTGATATCTCCATAACAAAACTAGCATTTGTTCACTTACATTACATTGCTATAATTTATTTTTCTGAAGAAAAGGGCAGGCTTTTGTTGCGTTTTGGGGCTAGATTGACGTGTGCACACAACTCCTTTTTTCAACAGAAACGTTAACGTATGCAATGTTCATTCATCATTGAATTATTCTGTAGAAACTTCTTTGCAAGTGTTTCAATCCTTCTATTGAGTGCTACCAGAGGCAAAAGCCTTTATATTGCCTCATTCTTTTTCTTGATATATTATACGGCATCATAAAATTGCCATGTTATGCATGGAGCATCAAAAAGACTACAAAGTAGCAGTAGCTAGGAAATGATTAAACATGCAATTCACAGGGAGAGCGGTGGTCCATGTTTTAAAATTTTGGAACATCAAGAAGACCAGTTATTACACAAGATTCCCTTTTCGGTAGGACATGCAAAGATCGTGATCCGTGTCAAGTCAAAATGACCAAAGATTTGAATCCATTTAAGTTCAGTTCGCCAAGTACCCACAGAGTTCACTAGGAACAAGAAGGAACAAGTGTACCTCGCATTTTTACGTTTATGGGAGTGTATGTGCCCTTTAAACAAGTTTCGGTGGTCTTATGGAGGCAGCCCCAAAGCTGTGGACAGTTTGTTTAAATGTAAATCTCATGTTGTTAAGTTTGGAATGAATGGCTTAGAAAATAATGGCACACGACCTTACTAATAGATCTGTCTGTGAGTGTTGGCGTCGTGACTGATCTTTATGCTGATTTGCTTGGTTTGTTTGTGAACTTATATCCTTGGTTTTGCTAGCTAGTTGCTGGCTTCTTGCAACTCGTAACAGTTTGGCAGTAGCAGTTTTAACTGCTTGCTAGGATAAGTGAAACCACCATTTATCCACAAAAGAAACAAATTTAAGTCAATCCATATCCTCAAATTCGCCCACTCCACCTTGATCTTCCAAGAGATTTGCAACAAATTTCACAATTCATAGTAAGACTTTTTATGTCAACAACTTCAATGACTGTATCTTGAGTATAAATGTAAATGTAGACTTAAGTTTAGGCACGGGATGGCATTGCATGTTTGCACCAGGGTAAAGATAATTTGCATAAAAAAGTAGGAAAAAGTATCCAACACAATAATGTCTACCAGTGCCTAACTCAAATCTGCAAACACATGCTAGAAAACCTCATCTAAAGATAAGGATGGGACGCCAGTTCTTTCATCCTCAAATATCCATTGGGGCCACACCTCCATCGGTAGAACCACCCTGATCAGCAGCAGCACCCTGCTCAGCTGCAGCCGCCTGTTCTGCAGCAGCATCAGGTTCAGCAGCAGGACCTTCTTGCTCTCCCACAATCTCAAAAGCATCAATCATTTCTTGTACAGTTGCTTGATCTAAAATGTGGAATGGCTCCCCAGCCCCTACCACAGCAACCGTACATATTGAGCTTTTGAGAGTTTCTCCTTGCAAGGTTTCCCTTATTGCCATAAGGGCATCCTTTACCAGATCGTCCCGTGATGAGTCCGTAAACTTCTCAAACCTGCGTTCCAAGTATGTCTTTGCAGCTTGCGAGCGGGATCCAATGGCAAAAGCCTGGTACTCAAAGTAGTTTCCACTTGGGCAGTTGTAGTAGAGATGAGCCCCAGATTCATCCAGACCACCCACCAACAAGCCAACGCCATAAGGCCGTTTCCAAGAGCGTTGGGTGCATACCTGCCAGAGAAATTTTCCTTTTTCAATTGTACACATCCACAGACACAAGAATATCTGATGGTAATAAAGCAATACTGTTCGACTTTCATAAAATCCAGAAGATTGGTGTTCCACAAGAAAGTTCAAGCTTGGTAATCCTACGTCAACTGTGGTTCATCTAGTTGAAGTGAAACAAGTAAATGCCACAATCTCTTTTCAACAGAATACTTGATAAATTAAACAGATAAAAGACTTACCATAAATCATGAATAATACCAAGATGAAATATGAAACATATCTGAATTAATAGCATGCCCCTTCTCTGTTAAGAAATATACAAAATTTATGCAGCAAATTGAATGGATAAGCATGTAACAGTAAGGAAAAGAGAAAAGATAAACATCAAGCCCTGCACCTTTGAAATAACTGTCAAAGAGGCATATGTAAATATAGATCATGTATCTAAATTTACTCTTACTAACTATAACCAATCTCAAAGACTTGACATTATTTAAAGCAAGTAAGAGTAAATAACCTTAACTCTAACCTCAAAGATAAGTTCTATTACAATATCCTCTCAACCATTCAATTGGTGGAACCCTAAGTCCCCAGCCAACATACTAAAACGGTCATTGTAAGGCAATCCTTAGCCCTTACCACCAATATTCTTCACAAGTCATCTTTTGTATTGCATGATCAATTGTCTGCTTTATAGGCTGAAGCTTTTTCTCAGACACAAAAGGCAAATATAGGATTATTGCCCAAGCTGCTTGAAGCCAGGTATAGACTCAACCTCTTATTCTAAACTTCCAAATAAACCTAGCACACCAATGGGCATAGAAACCATAAAAGGAAATTACCTAAATTGTAATATTTTTCTAATACTCATTATCCGTTTCATTTTCATTAACCATCAGACAGCTTCAGCAGTACTGCAAAAGGTAGGTCTATTTACTCATAGTTTCCACTTTACTTGATCTATCAGTGTTTCCTACCCAACAACCTCAAATGTGAGCTAATTCTCATAGAGGACAGTATTCGGGTTAACACATAACCATTTTATACTTTAAATTTGCAATTTATTTATTTTAAAGCATTGCTCGAAACCCTCATGCTTGTCAAGACTTCAGCAGAAACCCAATTAGGGATTTAAAACCATGACCAATTTCCCAATTCTCCAAAAGACCCAAAATTCAACATCACCCATCAATTAAACTAAGCTCAAAGTATTTTGTACTTAAAAAGCAAAGATTGGAGATTTTATTTTAGAAAGCGAAAAAGACCTGGGCTTTATCGGCGAGCTGGACAACGAGTCTCCCCACAGGGAGTGGCGACTCGTATGTAAAGCCATAGTTGACACACTCGTTCCTCATATACCGAGAGAGGACGCGTCCGTCGGCAGTGAGACCGGCGATGGCGACGCCGATGTGTTCGTCGACTTTGAAGATCTTCTTCTGGTGAGAAGACAACTCGGAGTTAGCCTTGTTGACGCAACCCAAGACCACATGGGTCTTAGATCGGACCCCGATCGCCGCCGAGCCTTGCTTCACAGCCTCCATTGCATACTCCACTTGGAACAACCGCCCCGCTGGGCTCCACGTCGTGACATCCGTATCATATTGGTTCCTGAACATTTTCGTCTACGGCACCCTTCGACTGCTAGTCTTCTTCAAACCAAAAATCTTGCTTTGCTTCTCTTTTCTCTCCCCCCGGAGCAATGTGAAGTATTTAAAAGGGTTTTTCTTCTTTTCTTTTTCTTCAAGACAGAGAGAAGAAAACACCCAAAAAAAGAAAAAAGGAAAATCAAAACTAGAAAAGAGGCCGCTTTCATGGTCCGGAACTGCCCCGGGATAATTTTATCGGACTTGGATCTAATCTAACAGCAGTAAATGGGCCTCTAACCCTGGGATATGTTCGATTGCCGATGAATTAAAATGGGCTAAGAGGCCCAACAACTGAAAACAGAATAGTTAAATGGGCAGATGAGCTGGAATATTTGGAAAATGGGCCAATTGGCCTGGAATCATTGGGCTAGTAGCCGGTTCCTGAAAGAATACTCGCAAATTCATTACTTGCTACTGCCAAGTTTCAGTTCACCCACTTAGGATAAACCTAATGAGTATTACGAAGAACTTCGACAGAATATTAGTGCATGGCAATGATTATATTTTCATAGTATTTGAATTTTTCAAAATTTGATAATGTTTGATGGTTAAAGCTAAAATGTGAATTGTGAGTTGGTAGTTCAGATCAAAGACAGTCCAAAAGAAAGTGGAAAGCAAAAAAAAAAGAAAAGAAAAAGGGTAGAAATCTTATATTGGCTTTATGCTTTTATGCTTTGGATTCTGAATTCTTTATGATACTGCCAGATTCTGTTGGTATTAGATCATAAGATCAAAAGGGCTTTCATTACTTTCACAAAAACTAGCCTGCTTGAATCTAATATACCTATAAAGTATTCTCCTTTCTCGGATTCGCCACCCGCCAGGCCATAGATCACAAAAGATTGCTTTTCTTTTTCATATTTTTGTGTCAGCGTGATGAGGATCCATGTTATGTTCATAGTGATTATGTTTTCTCCTTTGAACTTGTTAAGATTAATGTTAGTGATTATTAGTGAATTATATATGTACTACCACTAGGTAATCATGAAAATAAGTTGGATTATTATGGTATCGACAAGAAACAACTCATCAACACCTATTGGGTTGAATTAAAAGAGTTCAATATTCTTAAGTAAAGTTTTGGATTCGAGTATTATAGATGGAGAAACTAGATTTTGAGAAAGTTTCTTTCAATTTGGAGTATGACGCGACTCAAATATGATTAGTCGTAGACAGTTAAATGAATACAGATACTTGTGATCATACAAAAAATAGGGTGACTTTAAAACAAGATACAACTCATGTTTAGAAATGGGGTGACATTAAGAATTGGATGCCTATCTTCAAAGCATGTAGCGTCCACGCAAGATTGTCATTGGGTTAGGCCAAATCTCTGGATCAGCTTTGGTGAAAGTACTGATAGATAGAAAAAGAAGTAAAAGAAGAAAAAGTAAAGAGATGGGAAGTGGGAACAATGGGAAAGCCTTGTTTTCTTTTCCCTCTCTTTTCTTTTTAACACAAGAAAGACGTAAGCACACGATGCAGGTTGCATTTCATGGTGCAAGATATCTCTGACTCAGCATTGGCAACGGAAAGAAGTCCCGGAAAATCAGCCAGGGTTTTCAATCTCTGTTCCTTCTCCGAAACTCACTTCAACTTTTGCATAGTTTTAGAATATTAAGGAGATTAGGAAGAAGGAAGTATGGAAGAAGCAATAGAAAGCAGAGAGAGCCATCATTCATGTGGTGGCCTTGTGGGTCAGGGGCCAGTTTTCAAATGGGCAAAGAGAGCTTTACTTATTAGACGAGTCATAAAGACCAGAATGATAAGAAACAGGGAAAAGCCGTTCATTATTTAATTCTTTCACTTATTAAAATAATTAAAGAGGTGAGAGGTCCCTCCTCAGTCCTCTGTCTCTAAACTTTCAAACAAATTCTTAAACCTTTACAAAATTCTACTTGACAGTCACTCACCTCTCTGTCTTTTTACTTCTCAAACAAATTGATGAGGACATTTGCTTGATGGGGTCATAACTCATAAACATTAAACCCATTATTATCTTCTTGGAAATGATAGCTACATGTTTCATAAGCTTTCACACAACAACAAGTTGGGAGTAGTTTCACAATTTGGAGCCAGCAATGTGGATGCTGGAGATCATTATTATAAAATGATAGTACGACTTTTTTTTTTTGGTCCGACATAGTACGACTTTATGAATCATAGCTATACTTGCCATTCTTCCTGAGATTTTGAGTTTTTCACCAAAATGTCATGACAAAAAGCTGTTTGGTCCCCAAAAGAAATATCAGGAGGCAAAGGACCCATGTAAATAAATCCACAGTAAAGCCTGGAATGGGGAACTCACCTACTCAAATACAGAAATACTCACCCAAGCCTTGTGGTGTGGGGTAGGGGGTCCCAATAATTTCCTCAGCCGAAGGTATTTTCTCCACAGCCTCTCCCATCCCACCCATCCCTCTATCATGCTATCATCACGTAAAATAAAGAAAGATTCTTTCTTTCTAATTATTGAGCATTAGATTGTCAAATAATTGCTTTATGTTAGTACTACTAAATATATACTGTAAACAAAATGCAAATCAATAGTTTGAACTTTCACGTATCTTTTTTATAGATAATTTATAAATTTAAAAAATTTCATAAAATTAAAATCTATAAATCTTTAAAAAAAATTAAAGACTTATTTTAACGATAGAATAATCTATCGTACTTCTAAACTTTTATATAAAAAAAATACAAATCAATGCAAAAACTTCAGCATATATAGTAGTATTTCTTTGGAAATAACAATAATATGACTCTTTTTTTTTTTCGTTTGACCACCGGGTCGGCGTCGATGATTGGTGACAGGTTGGAACATGGAACGACGACATCCTTGGTAAAACGACAAGAGACAAAACTAAAAGTTGAATCATCGGTTAATGTGACAGCCAAACTCAGCTCAATACAAAACTCTGTTTCCAATACACACACAACACTACAAACACGCACCGGCTCTTGCCGGTCACCTCGGTTTGTTCTCTGATCTTTCCCTCCATTCTTTCTCCTTTTTCTTAAGCCTATGTTTGGTAGGAGGGAAGGAAATAGTAAGGAAAAGAAATAGGTGAGGAAAGGAAATAGGTAGGGAAAGGAAATAAATTTATATTGCCTTCATCATGTTTGGTAGTAAGGAAAGAAATAAGAAGGAAAGAAAAAAATTTATTATTTCCTTTGTTTGGTATAACTAAGAAATAGGAAAGAAAGAAAATTTATTTTAATTAATATGACCATTTTACCATTATTTACTTTTTAGTTAAAAATTCACTTTCAATATCTTTTACTTGTAATTGTAAATTTTGTAATTAGAAATAAATTTTAAGGGTGTAATAGTCATTTCTATTTGTTAGACTCAACAACCACTTTCTTTCCTTCCTATTTCCTCTCAATTTGGAAGGAAATGATTTCTAAGGAAATTGACTTTTTCATTTCCTTCCTATTTCTTTCCTTAGGTGTATTTCTATCCTACCAAACAAAAGAAAGTTGTATTTCCTCACTCACTTTCTTTCCACACTCTTTCTTTCTTCCATATTTCCTTCATACCAAACACAGTGTAAATACCGTTCACTGACAAATATACTCCTTTTGTTAATATATTTTTTCATTTTACTATTTTCTCCTTATTTTCTCGTCTATGAATCAAAATCTCTTTTCTCTTTTCTCATTTCTCGTGGCCCATTCTTCTTCTCTTCTCCGAGTCTTGTTTGAACTTGCAGACCATTTCTTTTCCTCTGCAGTGAAACTGCAGAAACCAAAGAAAAAGAATAAACAAATAAACAAGAGAAAATTTATAAAACTAATAAAACTCTGCCAAGCAAACAAAACAAACCCTAAAGATTTCCGTTTCATTTCAATGGAATACCAGAGAGCTTCGGCTGCTACGGCTTTTTCCAAGAAACTTAGCAATGGTCACAGCTTCAACGGTAAAAACATGTACGACGGCGTTTTCGGTGGTCAGACTAAGATAGGATCGAGAGTTGAAGATTACGCCGAGATATTTGGCGGGGGGTCCGGTTCTTCGATTCCGGTTCTTGATGTCCCTGAGCTGAGCGAGAGGAAGTTCTCGGTCGATGTTTCCAGCTCCAAGCTTGATTATTCCAACATTTTTAGCGGTTTTGGAGACTTGGACTTTGGTGTTTCTCATGAAGAGTTCATTGCTAAGCCAACAAGAGATAGAAAGTAAGACTCTTTTTGCTTGAAAAATCTGTCCTTTTTCTGTTAATTTTGAGGGTTGATATATATCTGGTAGTTAATCAGTTTAAACGAGGTGTTAGGGCGTGTTTGGATGTTGAAGGAAGTTTAGATTTTCATGCAAAAGGTCATAACTTTCAAGGCTCTCCAAAGTCCATTTACACCCTTTCTGTTTAAACTGTTAGTTAGTAGTAGCTTGGAAGATTGAGGACTGCATTGGCACCCTTGCCAAGAGTTCATGAATGTTAAATTCTTTTGGAAAGTACTAATAACTTCCGTATATGGAAAGATTGAGCCCGAGTTACTTAATTTTGTAGGACTCCAGCTAAGACACGATCATATTCAGAAGGATCATTCTCATACCCTTCGAATATACCTATGGGGAATCAAGTTTTGTCGAATGATCTGATCTCCCATGAATCAGGTAATGCTGTGAAGCAGTTCAAAATGTCATATAATAGGAGCATCCCTGGAAGCAAAAATGGAACAAATGGGACAACTCATGTAGCCAAGCTTCATGCTGTTCCTGCTTACTCTTCTTTGATTGATGAACAAGTTACTCCATCAAGCGACAGGCCGGTTTCTCCAGTTGTAAATGAGACAAACCAGAACAACAATTCTGGCAAGGGGATGGAAGGCATACATAAGAAATTGGCATCCAATGTTCCACGTAGTGGTGTTAGTAAACAGACTTTAGAAAGTGGTGATGGATTGCCTAGCAAATCTAGAAGTTTTGGATCTGATTTTAATGATGTACTATTTGGTTCTTGTGATGTTGCGCATACAACACCTCCTACAAAAGTGTCACGAGCTGCAAGCATGTCGAATAACATTGGTAGTAATGAACGTGATTCTATGAAGTTTGGAGTTTCAAGGTGTCATTCTCTAGATGGTGATGCAGGTGTTTCTTCTCCACCTTACTTTGACGATGAAGTGGATGCAAATTCGGTTGCTGCTACTTCTGCAGCAGCAGTGAAGAAGGCAATAGAAGAGGCTCAAGCCAGATTAAAAATTGCGAAAGAATTGATGGAAAGAAGAAAAGAAGGTCATGTAACTCCTATAAAACCAAGCTCTAATGGTGGTTTGAAAGGTCAGAAGAGAAAGAAGGGTAAAGATACTCTCAAAGAAAATAATGTCAGGCAAGATAAGGCTCAGGAGACATGTGAAAAGGTAGATGCTTCTGTGCAAACCTCTGCGCAAACTCCTCCACGAGTGAGAAAGCAAAATGTGATAAAAGTTGGCCGAATGGTGCCTGAATCAGAAGACAGTGAGAAATTTTTCACTACCAGGGAAGCTGCGGTAGGAACATATGAAAAGAATTTTGTACTTTCACAACCTGATTGTAGGCAAGAATTTGCTGGAAAAAAGGAAGTAGCAAAAGAGGGAGAAAGAGAAAAGGAAGTGATGCAGGCTCTGAATGAATGTGAAAGAGAAGAGAAGAAAATCATTGAAAAACCGGAAAAAGATGGTGAGAAATCGCACGTTGTTGAGGAGGCTCATGAAGAAAAGGTTGAGAGGAAACTAGATGCTTCAAAAGAGTTATATGATAAGATAGAATGTCTGAACAAGTTGAAGTCAGATGCAGAGTCTTATGATCACAAAGAAGATGAAACGAAGCTCAGGTTTGCTGAACAGTGTGAAGAAACTCAAGAAGTGTCAAGTGAACTGGACACATGTGACAGGACGTTGAAAGAGCCAGAGAAACCAACTGAAGACGGGAGAAAAGTTGAAATGCAAGAGTTAAAGGATATTGACAATATGGAGACACAAAAAGATGCTCGGGGTATTGATAATGTGGAGACAAATAGCCATATTCTTAAACCAGAGGAAAATGGTTCTGGATTAGAAGACGTTTCTGAGAAAGAAGACAATAAGATGCTACTACCAGATGCTTCTCTACAGGAAGAATTTGAAAAGAGATCTGAAGAAGCTTTTGAGATGTCAGAACTGATAGAGGAGTGGAAAGAGGCTTGTGGAGCAGAAGAAAACAAGGAAGAAGAAGAAGGTGCTAACAACAGAGAAGACAATGAGCAGATGTTAAACGAATTGGTGAAACCAGAAATAATTGGTCTTAGACATAGTGATTTTGATAAGGAGGAGAGGCAGAGGAGGCTTGAAGAGAAGGGTGATTTCTTGGGGAATGAAGAATTCATGGAGGCTAAGGACAATGGAGATATGTTTGAAGATACTTACCAAATGGAACCAGCAGAGGAACAAAAGGAGGCTCCTGAGGGTGTGGGAACTGAAGAGATGCAAAAGCAGACTGATCAAAAAGCAGATGAGATAACACAAGCAAGGGAAGATGTTCTAGGGTGCTTTGAGGAAGAGAAGGGTGATTTATTGGGGAATGAGGAATTCATGGAGGCTAAGGAGAATGGAGATATGTTTGAAGATGCTTATCAGATGGAACCAGTGGAGGACGAACAAAAGGATGCTCCTGGGAGTGTGGGAACTGAAGAGATGCAAAAACAGACTGATCAAAAAGCAGATGAGATAACACAAGTAAGGGAAGATGTTCTAGGGTGCTTTGAGGGAGAGAAGGGTGATTTATTGGGAAATGAGGAATTCATGGAGGCTAAGGGTAATGGAGATACATTTGAAGATGCTTATCAGATGGAACCAGCGGAGGACGAACAAGAGGATGCTCCTGAGAGTGTTCGAACTGAAGAAATGCAAAAGCAGACTGATCAAAAAGCAGATGAGATAACACAAGCAAGGGAAAATGTTCTAGGGTGCTTTGAGGAAGATCGTGAAGCAGCTAATGATGCAAATGAAGAAAACAATATCAACAACTTTGGTGAAACTATGGAACCCTCTAAAAGGGAAGACAGCTGTCAAATGACTCCAGAGTTACTTGTAAATGAAGAAAATGACAGAATAGTAGACGGAAGTAAAAATGATATTGAGGGTAAAGACACTAGAAGAGATTCAGATGCAGTTGAAGTGGCTAATGACTCGGAAGAAAACATGGCATTTGATAAGGCTGGCTTGGCTGAAAGCAACAGTAAATTCAATGAAATTGAGCAAAAATTGGAAAATGCAGCAGAGGCATATGATTCTGACAGATATAGTACAGATACTGATACAACAGACACATCTTTTGAGCACAAGCAATATGAGCAGAATTCCAAAGAGTCTGAAATAATCTGCACAATGGAGACGCATGTTCAAGAGCTGGTTTATGAATCAGAAGTAGATATCAGGGAGGCTAAAGTTGTCTTGAAACAGGAAGGGAACAAGTATAAATTTGAATTCCCTGAAGAGGGAAGGTGGGTTGATTCTCAGTTAGATAGTAATTTTGGTGAGAAACATGATACCACAGAACGAGCACATGAGAGCGAATCAAGCCCTAGTGCAGAAAACCACGAGGAGAATCATCTTGATATCCTGACAAAGGAAGGAAGAGAAACCAAAAATAATTTCCAAGAAGTTGAGCCAGTTAAGAAGCAACAAAGAAGAGTGGATGAAGCGAAAGAGAGGGAAAGGGAAAGAGAAAAGGAGAGAATAGCTGTTGAAAGGGCGATTCGTGAAGCTCGTGAAAGGGCTTTTGCAGAAGCCCGCGAAAGGGCTGCTGCTGGAAGAAAAAATGTAGAAGCACGACAAAAGGTAAAGGCTGAAGCCCAAGGAGAGTTTGCCAAGCCTTCTGCAGAGGCCGTTGATAAAAGTTTTATGGAAGCAAAACTTAAAGCTGAGCGTGCTGCAGTAGAGAGAGCAACTGCAGAAGCCCGGCAGCGTGCCCTAGAGAAAGCATTGTCGGAGAATGCTGCCTTTGGGACAAGAAACCTGGCCGAAAAGGTCTCTAATGCAAAACAGAACTTCCAATCTTATGTGAGTGTCTCGTTTGATTTGCTATGCATTTATCTTCCTGTTAATTTCGGAGCTTCTTTTTGGCTTAAGTGAAGGAGCAAAGATAATTATTAGTCTCTCTTGCAGGATTCACGTTACAAAGGCTCATCTCCTGCGACTGGCAGATATCCTAATTCTTCAAATCAGAGCGGTACGTGGTATTTAAGAATACCCCTGCATGTACTTAGCAGAAATGAAAATAAAACAAAATCATAACATTTTATGAAGATTAGATTACTTATTTGACACAAGAGAACATATCCTTAAATCCTAAATCATCTTTGATTCTGCTTCATGAAGGTTCAAACCTTTCTGAGGGATTAAATGGAGCTACTGGGGAGTCAGCTCAAAGATGTAAAGCTAGGTTGGAAAGGCATCAAAGGACGTCAGAACGAGCAGTATGCCTTCTCCTTGCTAACTCTCCTTTTCCTTTCCCCTATCCCCAAACCTCTGTTGAGGACATCTTTTCTAGAAGTGAAAATCTCACTTTGTTTTTGTGGGTTGGTTTTTTCCAGGCGAAAGCTCTTGCTGAGAAGAACAAGCGTGATATTCTTGCACAGAAAGAACAAGCTGAAAGAAATGTAATTGCCTAATCAGAAATCATTTTGCAATTATAAGGAAGGCTTCGGATCTTGTCTAACAGTTTTGGATCCATATTTATATTGCAGAGATTAGCTGAAACTCTGGATGCTGAAGTCAAAAGATGGTCAAGTGGGAAGCAGGGAAATTTACGTGCATTGCTATCCACATTACAATATGTATGTAACAGCCTTCTACTTAAGTTCATAAATATCTTATGTCCAAAGTAACCTAGGATCTTAGGACCAACTCATATTTTTGTTGTATCAAAATATATACGCAATTGTGGTCAGATGGAGTTCGCTTCTAGCTATACTGCTTAGGAGCTCTTTGGTTTAACTGGAACTTTGCATTGCTTGGCAGATCCTTGGCCCCGATAGCGGTTGGCAGCCAATACCACTTACGGATATGATAGCGACCGGGGCTGTAAAGAAAGCATACAGAAAAGCCACGCTTTGTGTTCATCCTGATAAGTTGCAGCAACGAGGAGCGAGCATACAACAAAAGTACACATGCGAGAAGGTTTTTGATCTTCTAAAGGTTTGTTCCTCCTCCCCACAACTGTCATTGATTTTGGTCCGTTCATTTAGTTCTTATATAACAGAAGGGAAGCAAAATGAACCTTCCACCGTGTTATCACACTCCTACCTATTCATCCCATCATATAATGACATATGATCTCATTTGTCCGTTATATACATTTCATCTCCAGGAGGCTTGGAACAAATTTAGTGCAGAAGAACGTTAGAGATTCACTTTCGTGGACGGAAAATTGTACACGAAGAAAGCAAGTAGTAGGTACTCTTCCTCATTTGTTTGGCTTAAAATGCTGGTGGTAATTCCATATTGTTATTTAATCATATTAAACAAAAATTTGCACCAAGATTTAGGTGCCGAAGAGAGAGATGTTGGAAACAGATTATTGACACTCTGACCGTAGCCCTGTACAGCTATTGAAATGAACTCCGTGATACTCGCCAATGCAAATTACTAGTAATATTTGTTAACTTCAAACCAGAATGAAAATTTTCAATTCCCTTGCACCCATGAAAGGAGCTAGAACCATAAAAGTTTTGAGTTTTGTATATCAAGCTGAAAATGGAGTTCCATAAGTACTCAGGCCTTAATCAGTTTCAACTTAAAGATTTAAGCACTAGCCCTCAAAGCATTGCCATGTAATTACAAGCCAAGTAGGTGAAGCAATATAGCATTCTGTGCGTGCATGCGATTCTCTGCTTGTGGGAAAACAATGGACTTCGGAGCCTCAATAACGCCATCAGTTACTTCTACTCCTCTTTCGGCTGGCAAACAATGCATGAAATAAGCTTTGGGGCCTGCTATTTTCATAAGAGCTTCGTCAACCTGCATTGCATGCAAATCAATCAGGACATACACAGAAAGAGACTGAATAAGGAAAAAAATTTTAACAAGATTAAAGTGGCAAGCCAATTAGTCATGACGTGGGAACCGAATGGGTATAATGAGACCTAATATTAACATCAATCAGGAATAGCAGTAGGACTAATTGGCTTGATAACATCAACTTTGAATAGCAGCAGGAATTGCAGTAGGAACTAAATGAGTTTCTCTATCATTCAAAGTTGATATCAATGTGGTTAAAGAAGAATCTTGACCAAAACACACCTGAAATCCTTGAAAGACTTGATGACGATAGGCAGCCTCTTCCTTTTGCCCCATGCTAGCCCATACATCTGAATAGACAACATCAGCATCTTTGACGGCTTCCTTTGGATCATTTGTGATCTCAATCTTGCTGATCCCAGCTTGCTGTGCCTTCTCAACAGTCTCTTTATCAGGCTCAAAACCTTCGGGGCAGGCACAGACAAAGTGGAAAGGAACAACTGCAGCCAGCAACAGCCAAGAGTGCACAACATTGTTGCCATCCCCAACATAGACGACCTGAAATTTGCAGTCACATCAAACCAACGTTAAACCATACAACCGGATATCAGACCAAGATTAGAAGCTAGCAAACGAGGTGAAATAGCAAAAAAATATACCTTTGTTCCTTCCAACTGGCCAATGTGTTCAATAATTGTGAGTGCATCAGCCATTATTTGACAAGGGTGGTTATAATCTGTCAAGCCATTAACCACAGGTACGGTAGCAAATTTGGCCAAATCAAGAATGTCCTGCAAAAGGAGAGAGAAAGAAATTGCATCCTTTAGCATAAAAGTTTATGAAAATTAGAAAAAAGTTAACATTACAAGATACAGCAAGTATGAAATTCAAAGCAACACTCGGCTCCCCAATTGGCATTCAAGAAACACACCCTCGGATATAAATTACTTGAAAAAAACTCACCATCATACCTGATGAGCAAAGACACGTGCCATGATGATATCATTATAGCGAGATAAAACACGAGCAACATCACGAGTTTCCTCACGTTTACCCATCTGGATATCATCTGGCCCTAAATAGATAGCATGACCTCCGAGCAAGGAAAACCCAGCCTCGAATGAAACCCTCGTCCTCATCGATGGCTTTGCAAAAATCATTGCCATAGTCTTCCCCTTAAACGGAACATAGGACCTATCTCCTGATTTAAGAAGTGCCTTGACCTCTGCAGCCCTGTCTAATATCTTCATTATGGTGGCGTTATCAAAATCGCTAATATGCAAAAAGTCCTTCAGTTCCCCTTTTGCTGTAAAACAACAAAAAAAAAAACGAAGAAAAGTACAATAAACTACGTTAAGCCTGAGCAGTTTGCCGTATTCAAAATTTCAAACATCATTTCAAAGGGGTTTTTGAATACAAACACTATTAAATTAATTTAATATTCTAGATAAAGCACAAAATTTGAACCAATATTATCGATAATAACAAATCAAAAAGACCTAAAACTTCAAGAACTCAGATCATAGAGAAGCATATAAAGCCTACATTACTTAAAAACAGTAAAATTCCTTCATTTGATGAACATTTCCATTATTAGGCGACAATTAAACAAACGTGCAAACCCTAATTAGTACTAATTCCAAGCACAATCACCAAATTAACTTTTTACAATCTAATCGTGTTAAATATCTCATCCATTACCGAAAGAAAGAGAAGTTAGGTAAGAGAGTAAAGGCAGAAAGAAAAAGTATGAACCTGTCCCATTGACGGCAGAAGAAGGAGGTGACGTGGCGGAGGAGGTCTGGCACGATATGTGGTTTCGGCGAACAGAGGGAGGAGAAGGAAATGAAATGCTGGAAGATCGCAGAGCTCTGCCGGAGAAGGAGGAGGAAGTGCTGGAGGAGAGGAGGAACTTGGGTGATCGGAATGTGCAATGGCCGGATATCGCCGCCATTGTTTTTTTGGTGGGAAATAGTAAACAGCTGATTAGTGACGGGCCACCTCTGTGTTGCTGCTGGGGCTTAACGCTCGGGTTTTATGGGGGAACTAATTGACTCAAATGCCCTTGCCTTTCCGTTATAATGGCGCAGACGGCTACTTAAAAATGAAAAAATTTAAATCAACTGGACATGGATATGGGCTGGACATTAAAGGGCCTGCACCTTTATTGGTATCTTTCGGGCCTCTCATGGCCCATTCATATATATATATATATATATATATATATATATGTATATGTTATAAAAGTGGACAAATAAAAGTTGTGCAAATTATGTTATGAATGTAGACAAATGCAAGTTTTGCAAATTGTACAAGTTGTTATTGTTGTGATGGCAATAATGGGGCTTATATGTGCAAGTTGTCAACTTGTATAGCCTACCATTTGATGCCTATAAATTGGGATTCATTCTCACTAATGAAATATACTTACAATTCCTTTAATCTTCATTTTCATTTCCATCTCTTTCTCTTGTTCCTTTAATTCTCAATTTCTCCTATTCTTATTTCTTTGTTCTTGCTTCCTCAATTTTAATTAACATACTTTTCACAACACGTTATCAGCACGAGTGTTCTAAAGTGAAGCAATTTTGAAGTTTTGTAAGTTCTGAAGGTTTGATTCCATACAAAATTTATTTTATTTAACATTTTCTTTACATGAGATAATTTGAATTTTCATTGTGTAAAGATTCACTGCTAAACATTTTTTACACCAGAAGTTGTCAAACTAATTGAGACCATTCTTTCAGAATTATGGCAAATATTGAAAAGCCCAAATTCCAAATTTTGGATATAAGTGGCAATAACTACTTGTCATGGTGTCTCGATATTAACTGCATCTCCAAAGTCAAGGTCTTGCAGCTACCATTGGTGAAAATGGAAATGCTAATGATAAAGATAAGGCAAATGCTTTGATTTTTATCCGTCGGCATCTAAGTGATAGTCTAAAAGTTCAATATCTATCTGTCCGAGATCCCTTGATCTTGTGAACAAGATTGAAAGAGCGGTATGATCACACCAAAACTGTCATCCTCCCTCAAGCACAATATGATTGGCAACATCTGAGGTTGCAGGATTTCAAGTCCGTGTCCGATTATAATTCGGCATTGTATGATATTGTGTCACGGCTTAAACTTTATGGTGTTAAGCTTACTGAGGCTGAGCTTTTAGAGAAAACATTCTCCACCTTTCATGCTTCGAATATTGTATTGCAACAGCAATACCGGCAGCGCCAGTTTAATACATATTCTGAATTGATCTCAGTCCTGTTGACTGCAGAACAAACAAATGAGTTGCTGCTCAAAAATCATGATTTAAGACCTGCTCGCTTTAAGGCATTTCCTGAAGCAAATGCCGGCTCAAGTAAAAATGTTGGCCGTCCTAAAGGCCGTGAGCGCAGGCATGGGAATTTTTTCCGTAAATGTGGCGGGAGATATAACCGTAATATAAATAACTCCCAACACAACTTGAAAGGCAAAAAGCCTATGAAGAAGCATGATGATAGTACTTGTCATCGTTGAGGAATGACTGGTCATTGGTCACGTACCTGTCGTACGGCCAGACATTTGGTTGATCTATACCAAGCATCCCAGAAAGATAAAGGCAAGCATGTTGAGACCCATGCCACTGAAAATGACCTAACTATGACTGATGCTGAAGTCAATAAGGTTTTGGTCAATGAAAACTGTCATATTCTTGGCAATGAAAAACCTTTTGAGGTTTCTGATTTATTTTTATAATGTTGATGAAAATAATAAGTCCCCATAAATAGATCCTGAGGGTTTTCATCTATGTTTTGCCATACCTTTGGATAATTATGTTACCAAGAAAGATATTAAATAAATATAGTCATCAATAAAATCATGAGTTTTATTCCATATTTGTTGGTTTATATTTTGCATCATATTATTAATTTGTTAAATTTTATGGAACTTGACACCTGAAGTTGTCAATATAAATGCAAATGGGACACATTGAGAAAAAGGAAGATATATGTTTGCTTGATAGTGCCACAACGCATACTATACTTTGTGGCAAACACTTTTTCTCAAATGTGACATTGCGCAAGGCAAATGTTCAGACAATATCTGGTCCTGTTAATATTATAGATGGCTATGGGACTGCCACAGTTATTCTGCCAAATGGCACAGCATTGTATCTTGAAGTTGCATTGTTAAGCAGTAGATCAAAAAGAAATCTACTTAGCTACAAAGATGTACGCCACAATGGGTACCATCTAGAAACAATTAATGAGCAAAATAAGGAATTTCTTTGCATCACTTCCTACAAGATGGGCCAGAAGACCATCCATGAGAAGCTTGAAGCTTCTAGTATGGGATTATATTATGTCCCAATACGAGCTATAGAATCATATGCTACGATGCCCTGGAAACTAGTGAACCCTGATGTGTTCGGACTTTGGCATGATCACCTTGGTCATCCAGGAGCTACAATGATGCGAAGAATCCTTAAAAATACTCGAGGACACCCTTTAAAAGATACAAAGGTGTTGTTGTCCAAAGATTATATTTGTGAATCTTGTTCACAAGGAAAGCTCATTACTAAACCTTTCATGACAAATGTTGATTATGAATCCCCTTCATTTTTGTAAAGAATCCAGGGTGATATCTGTGGACCGATTCAGCCTGCAAGTGGACCATTTAGATATTTCATGGTACTAGTAGAGGCATCCTACAGATGGTCCCATGTTTGCCTATTACCAACACGTAATGTCACTTTTCACGTTTGTTTGCACAGATAATAAAGCTTCGAGCTCATTTTCCAGATTATCAAATTAAAAGCATAAGAATGGATAATGCTGGTGAGTTCACATCAAAGAGTTTTGATGCTTATTGCGTTTCATTAGGAATTGAAGTTGAACATCCGGTCCCACATGTTCATACTCAGAATGGATTAGCAGAATCCATGATTAAGCGCATTCAGATTATTGTTTGAACTTTGTTGATGAGGACAAAGCTCCCATCCTCAGCGTGGGGTCATGCTGTTTTACATGCTGCATCTTTAATTAGATTGCGCCCCACTGCTTCTCATTTATATTCCCCCCTTCAATTAGTCTTGGGCCAGGAGCCAGACATTTCATATCTTCGCACCTTTGGTTGCGCGGTACAAGTGCCTGTAGCACCACCGCAAAGGACCAAAATGGGTCCCAACTCCGTTTGGGCATTTATGTTGGGTTTGATTCACCGTCTATTATTCGGTTCCTTGAGCCATTGACGGGTGATTTATTTACCGCTAGATTTGCGGATTGTCATTTTGATGAGACAGTATTCCCATCACTTGGGATACCAAAAGTTTGTCTCATTTAGACCCAAGAACACCTGAGTGTAAAAATGAGGTGCAACGAGTGATCCATTTACAAGCCATTGCAAATCAAATGCCTGATGCATTTAATGAGACTGCTAAAGTTACAAAGTCTCATATTCCAGCTGCGAATGTTCCAGCTAGGATAGATGTTCCTGTAGAACCACCCGAAATGGATCTAAATGGCCCACGCCTGAAGCGTGGTAGACCGATGGGATCAAAAGACACTGTTCCTCGAAAAAGAAGGGGGAGGAATCCAGAATCTGCTCCAGATGAGCATATTGATATTTCTCGAGGAAAACAAATTGCACCTGAAGTGGCACAACATAATATTCAAAGAGAGCATATTGCCCTTGAAGTGGCACAAGTTCATGAGCATATTACCCCTGAAGTGGTACAAACCCATGAAAAGATCACCAACCTTGGGAATACTGAAATTTCCATCAGTTATTGTAATGAGATATGGGATCGAAATGAGATAATCATCGATGATGCATTTTCTCTTTCAGTTGCTCATGAGATTATGAATGATGATTATGAACCTCGGTCTATAACCGAATGCCGTCATAGGCAAGATTGGCCCAAATGGGAGGAAGCAATCCATGCTGAATTGACTTCCCTTGCCAAACGTAATGTTTTTGGGCCTATTACTAAAACCCCCGACAATGTAAAACCTGTTGGATACAAATGGGTCTTTGTCCGGAAACGAAATGAGAGAAACGAGATCGTGAGGTATAAAGCCCGACTCGTAGCCCAAGGTTTCTCGCAGAGGCCTGAGATAGATTATGATGAAACATATTCACCAGTAGTGGATATAGTTACCTTTCGTTTCCTTATAAGTTGGGTTGCCCAAGAAAATTTTGAAATGCGTCTTATGGACGTTGTGACGGCATACTTATATGGTTCATTAGATTCCAACATCTATATGAAAATTCCCGAAGGTTTCAAAATGCCTGAAGCATACACTCCCCGCAACTTATTCTCAATAAAGTTACAAAGATCTTTATATGGGTTAAAGCAATCCGGCCGCATGCGGTACCAACGTTTAAATGAATACCTGACTAAGGAAGGGTACATAAATGATCCCATCTGCCCATACGTGTTTATTAAAAGATCTGAAATCGGGTTTGCTATTATAGCAGTTTATGTCGACGACATGAATTTAATTAGGACTCCTGAAGAGTTATCTGAAACTGCTGAATATTTGAAAAAGGAGTTTGAGGTTAAAGATTTGGGTAAAACCAAACTATGCCTTGGTCTAGAGCTTGAGCATAAAAAGAATGGAATACTTGTCCATTAGTCAGCATACACTGAAAGATTGCTTAGACGTTTTAACATGGACAAGGCTCACCCATTGAGCACCCCTATGGTTGTAAGGTCTCTTGACCCCCAAAAGGACCCGTTTCGTCCTAAAGAATCTGGTGAGGATATACTTGGTCCTGAAGTACCATACCTCAATGCAATCGGGGCTTTGATGTACTTGGCACAGTGCACGAGACCAGATATCGCTTTTGCGATAAATTTGTTGGCACATTTCAGTTCTGAGCCAACTCGGAGACATTGGAATGGGATTAAACATATCTTCCGTTATCTCCGAGGAACCATTGATTTTGGGTTATTCTATTCTAAGAATACTACTAACTCTGGTTTAGTAGGTTATGCTAATGCAAGATATAAATCTGATCCGCACAGAGCTCGCTCCCAAAATGATTATCTATTTTGCTATAATGACACAGCCATTTCTTGGCGTTCCACTAAGCAAACACTAGTTGCTACATCTTCCAACCGCTCTGAAATTATTTCCCTCTATGAGGCCGGAAGAGAGTGTGTTTGGTTAAGATCTATGATATCACATATTCACAATGCTAGTGGATTCAAACCGGTGATAGATTCTCCCACTATAATTTATAAGGATAATGCTGCTTGTGTTGCACAAGTCAGGGGAGGATATATTAAAGGTGATAGGACCAAGCACATCTCGCCGAAATTTTTCTATACTCGTGAACTCCAGAAAAGTCGACAAGTTGATGTTAAACAGATTCGCTCCGTCGATAATCTTGCAGATTTATTTACCAAATCTTTGCCAACATCAACATTTGAGAAATTAGTTTATGGCATTGGTATGCGGCGAGTCAGTAAAATGCAAGATTGAATTCCCCAGAAGTGGAAATGTTTAGATGCTCCAGAAGTAGCAATTTGTTTTATTTCAGGGGGAGCGATTATGGACATAAGTGCACTGTACTCTTTTTTCCTTCTGTCCGGTTTTTTTTTTCTACTGGGTTTTTCCGGCTTAAGGTTTTTAATGAGGCAGTAATAGCACGTCCAATCACGCCACTGAAGTAGGCCCACATATATTGTCCTGAAGACAAGCACATATTGTCCTGAAGACATATTAGACGGACTTAATTGTATTGTACTCTTTTTCCCTTATGTTCGGTTTTTGTTCCCACTGGATTTTTCCGACTTAAGGTTTTTAACGAGGCAGTACACGTCCAATTTTAATAGTGGCATTTGTCCAAGGGGGAGTGTTATGAAAGTGGACAAATGCAAGTTGTGCAAATTATGTTATGAATGTGGACAAATGCAAGTTGTACAAATTATGTTATGAATGTGGACAAATGCAAGTTGTGCAAATTGTCCAAGTTGTTATTGTTGTGATGGCAATAATGGGGCTTATATGTGCAAGTTGCCAACTTGTATAGCCTACCATTTGATGCCTATAAATTGGGATTCATTCTCACTAATGAAATATACTTACAATTCCTTCAATCTTCATTTTCATTTGCATCTCTTTCTCTTGTTCCTTTAATTCTCAATTTCTCCTATTCTTATTTCTGATTCTTGCTTCCTCAATTTTAATTAACATACTTTTCACAACAGTATATATATAAATATCTGCATAGACATATATACACACATTATGTTACCAACAAAGGTTAGTTGAAGTGGTAACGGTCTCTACCTCTATCCTCGATAAAGGTGCAGATACAAGTTCAATACTTTGGAAACGCATTTATTGGGAGAGCTTTGCCTTTCACGCTCCGAGCACGAAAGGGATTAGTCTCGGACTGATAAGGTCAGGATCCTTCGGTTATTTTTTTTTTCAAAATTTCCCAATTATTACTTAAGAAGAAATTGGCTTAATACCCAAATTGGTCCTTGAATTATGCCAAAAATGATATATTGATCCATGAACTTTTATTTTAGATAAATTTGCCCATGAACTTTTATTTTGAAACAGATAGGGAATACAAAAAAAAAAAGAAAACTTAAGGATCAATTTATCTTAAAATAATAATTCATGGACCAATCTATTCTAATCCGTCAAGTTTTTGACTATTTAGGGACCAATCTGATCCAAAATAAAATTTGAGGGACTAATATGTTTCAAATCAAAATTTAAAAACCAATTTATCTTTTTTTTATATAACTCAGAAACTAAATTAGATATTAAACCCTAAAAAATTATAGAAGTCTTGTACCTTCTTCCAGGGGTATCCGCAATATAAAGGGTATGATACGGTTAATCCGGAATTTGAGATCTGTAGGAGAAATATAATATGACCAATTCTTGCAATAATAATAAGATAATAATCATAAATCATAATTACGCCATAACAAATCAACAACCACTATTAAGATCAAAACCAACCAATAATAAACTAACGGGCCGTTTGGTTCATGGTAATGTGAAAATATAGCAAGTTATGTGCTGGTAATATGAAGACATAGCCATGTTTGGTTACTATTGAAGAAGCCATCTACTAGCAAAGCAAGATAGCTGCACGTGACCGTTTGAGCTTGTTTTTGGCAATAAGGATTGCACATGGAGGGGTGGGTATCTGACTTAGCCACCGAAGTGGTAATATTGTCTAATTTTTTTTCCAATTTTATTCCCACTATTTTTCCTATTCGGACAATCTAGACCCCGTGAAACCCTATCACTTCTCCCCCTTTCTCATTTGCAGCCGCTTCTTCCCCTTTCTCATTTGCAGCCGCTGCTCAAGTCTTCATCAACCCACCCACCTAAGCTGTCGACGATACTTCCTTTGTGGGTGATTTCTCGAGTCAACCGTTCGTAATCTCTTCCTCTTCCATCACCAAAGAAGGTAAACTTCATTTAAGACTCGTTTATTTTCCTCTACAGTTCCTGTTGGAGCTTAAGTTTTGAGATGAGAAGTTTGTTTGGCAACTTCTTTGTTCTTCTTTGTTCTTTGTTCTTTGTTCTTCTTCTTTCTTCTTTGTTAGTGCGTGGAGAGTCTTCTTTCTTCTTTGTTAGGGGGATTTTGCTGCACTAGTATCCTAGGCAAGATCAGGATTTCGTGGTATCTATTGTACTAATGGGTCCTATTTGCTTTTGTATAGCTTTGGGTTTTGTCTGCGCTTTATGGGTCTCAAATGGTATAAAATGAGTTACAGTTTAATGCTTCCTAAAAGCTTGTTTTTTGTTTGTGAAGTTTTGGCTAGAATTGGAGCTTTGAGCAGCCATGATTTGTCTGACTTTTGCATTCTAACTGGCCAACTGTTTGATTATTTTGTTTATGTATATATGTATATAATAATTAAATTACTAATTTACTGTCTGCAACTCTTTTTGTTTCAGTTATGGATAATTTGACCACTGAAAATATGGCAATACTTGCTACCATAGCTGTCATTTACCAAGAAATGAGGAACAAAGCTTGTGTCTTAGGTTTGTTGATTGCCTTAGAGCGTAGACGTAGGGCAAACATAAGACTCAATTTGCCTGATGGCAATAATAGGAGATTAGTTAGAGAGGTTAATCTTAAGAGACTTATTTTTGACAGTGACATTGCATGTTATGAAACCACACGAATGGATAGAGAAGCATTTTTTAAACTATGTGGTTTAGTAAGTACAACTGGTAGGCTGTCTGATAATAGGAACACAACCATTCAGGAGATGGTTGCTGGGTTTTTGTTCATTGTGGCTCATCATAAAAAAAACAGGGTTGTTAGGAGACATTTTGTAAGATCAGGTGAGACCATTAGTAGACATTTTGGGTTAGTCTTAAATGCAATTTTAAGATGTCATCAACTTCTATTGAAGAACGCTGAACCAATACCTAACAACTCAACTGATGGAAGGTGGAAGTGGTTTAAGGTAAATTAAATAATTTCGATTTCTAAACTGAAAATTTGTATTTTAATAAGTTAGAGGCATTATAACAGGAACTCATGGTGTTGTTTGTTGTGTAATAGAATTGTCTTGGGGCTTTAGATGGTACATATATCAAGGTTAATGTTCTTGCAGCTGATAAGCCTAGATATCGAACAAGAAAAAATGAAATTGCGACCAATGTTCTGGGGGTCTGTTCCCAAGACATGCAATTCATTTACATCCTCCCTGGTTGGGAAGGTTCAGCGGCTGATTCTAAGGTCTTACGAGATGCCATTAGTAGGAGAAATGGGTTAGTGGTCCCGCAAGGTTAGTATCTTCACTGTCTAGGGTATAGTTGAGTACATTAATATCGAACTTGCTTGAATTATATTCCCACACTAATCTAGTTGTTATACATAATAGGATACTATTACTTATGTGATGCCGGTTACCCCAATGGGAAGGGTTTCCTAACCCCATATAGGGGACAAAGGTATCACTTAAATGAATGGAGAGAAGGAAACCAACCATCTACAGCCCAAGAGTTCTTTAATTACAAACACTTTTCTGCTAGAAATGTGATTGAAAGGTGTTTTGGACTGCTAAAAGGAAGGTGGGCCATTTTGAGAGAGAAGTCCTTTTATCCAGTGAAGATTCAATGTAGGATAATTTCAGCTTGTGCATTGTTGCACAACCATATTAGGAAAGAGATGCCTCTTGACCCATTAGAAGATGATTTGACAATGGATGTAGAAGAAAATAATGCATTAAACAGTGATAGGATCACCTTTGTTGAGACCAGTAATGCTTGGTCAACATGGAGGGACAATTTGGCTGAAGAAATGTGGAATCAATGGAGGCAATCAAGAGGCTTGTAGTAGGATTCTTTGTATGGTCCATTATTGACTTTGTAACATATTGTCCTTTTTTTCTAGAATAAGTTGTTCATTATTGACTTTGTAATAGAATGTTTAATGTTTGCTATTGTAATTTTTTTTAAAATAAATTTACTTTGTTTGTGCGTTGAACAAGTCAATTTTTTTAAGTATTTCATCCATGTGTAGGTGTAATTCGACTGCAATTCCTCCTAACACTAAATTTACTTTTTCCTGCAATAAGTTGTTCATTATTGACTTTGTAGTTTTACATTAGTCTCTCTGTAATTCCTCCATGTGTAGGTTTAATTTGACTACAGAGCAAGGCCTCTATTTTTCTACTATTTTTTGTTAATTGCAAATAGTTGTCTCTTTAGTTGGCCTGTTGGAGACATTATTGTCATGTTTTTGAATATTAAAACTGCTTGTTTGCTTCAACATCTAATAAAGGATAAAAAAAATTTCATTGTCAAGAAGTGAACATTTTGTGGGTCCTTCTGGAAATTGGAGAGAAAATATTTTGATGGTAGGAGATTACTTAATTTTTTTAGTTTATTTTGTAAGAAAATATTGCAAGGTATGAAATTTGCTTTTTGCACATTTGGAATGTATTTACATAGAATTTCTGTATGGTAGGATGTCAGCCTCAAATGCATCATCGAAGAAAGGCAAAGGGAAAGTTGTCGATAATCCTGGGACCAAACATGTGTGGACATCTGAGAAAGACGAGAAACTTGTAGAGTGCCTACTTGAGCTTATTCAAAAGCCAAAGTGGAGGTGTGACAATGGACTTAAATGAGGGCATTTAAAAGAACTTGAAGGGATGATGCAAGAGAAATTACCTGGCTGTGATGTGAGAGGGCAGCCTCACATTTCTTCAAGGTTGAAGTTATGGAAGATACAATATCGAGAGATTGCAGCGATGCGAATGGACAAAGCATCTGGTTTTGGGTGGAATGACAACGACAAATGTGTGGTGTGTGAGAAATCAGTTTGGGACAACTATGTAAAGGTAAACAATTCCAAACTCAATTCATACATTAATATAGCTCTTCCTCTTGTGTACCTTTTCACTGTGACTCCATATATAAGTAAATATAGACAATGAAGGCTCATTTGATCAAATCAGTAATGTAGTATCTCTCATTGTTGTATAGTCTATTTTTTAACTAACTTATTTTTTTTTCATGTGGTAGTCACACCCAAGAGCAGCTGGGTTGAGGAATAAATATTTCCCTTACTTTGACCAGTTCAGCCTGGTATTTGGCAATGACAGAGCAACTGGAAATGGAGCTGAAGGACCTGCTGATGCTGTTGAGGACTTAGAGAAGGATGCTGATGGTGAGAAAACGGATGGTGACACCAACTATTTTGACTTGGAGACTGACATTGATGAGGTGGACTTAGATGCAATGGAGAGTGGGAGTGACATCCCCCCCAGTGGGAGGACCCAAGATAAGGCGAACACTGCTGCATCCGTAGCTGCAACTGCCACTAGCAGTGGACAGAAAAGACCCCGGCAAAGGAGATCCTTTTCTGGCATTGAAGCAAATGATGAGTTCACCAACACTGTAACAGCTTTAAGGACAATGATTGAAGGATCAGGAGGCCACATTGACAAGCTAGCCAACTGTTTCCAGTTCCTAGCTGATGATGCTGAGGCAAAAAAGTTGGTTTTCAAAGAAATTGTGAAGATTGATGGGCTAACTGAAGTTCAAAAGGTCAAAGCTGGTGGCCTTATTTGTGGAGACAGCAGCAAGGTAACGTATTTCTTTTCACTGCCTGATGAGTACAAGAAACCATATGTTGAATGGGTTCTTAATGGTTGTCCAATAGTTTGAGGTAGTGAAAAGAAGTTGTGTTAGTGAATGGCCACCATATATTATAGGCCGTTTTGCTGAGCATATGGACTTGGCTTTTTGTTTCATATTATATGAATGATGATTTTATTCACTGGTAGCAAATTGAGCCTCAAATTTTGTAATTTTGTAAATGATGCAGTTCTATCTTATATTAGGCTGCCTTATGGTGGGAGAGGCATATTATGTAAACCTCAATCATGAATTTATTATATATGAAAAGGGGTTTATGATTAGCTCAATTTCTAATTCTGTATAATATTGATATTCCATATGCATTATTGTTCAATTTTGTATATATTTAATTTGAGCTTCAAAAGGCATGTAATTGTTTTAAGATTCTTGATATCGCTTCTTCTACTGTTTGAGGTAGAATTGTATCCTTACAGAAATTGCTAGCCGTTGATCAAATTGAAGTTTAAACAACTTTCTTAAATTTGGTTTTCAAAGCAGGATTTTTTGAATTTTGGTAAAATAATTTATTGTCAACTTAAGAGAAAAAATAAATTGTGACATAAATTCCACCAAAAAAATTATGACATTAATTCGGCTATGGAGCCATCATTTGACATGAACTTATTTAACATATTAGTTTTAATAAGAGTAATAAATAATAAATTTAATTAAATATTTGTAACAAAAATTTAAATTAAATTAAATAATCATATGATTAAAATAGAAATAAAATTTTATCTAGTTGACTAAGAAATATAATAGGAGTCCACATCCAATCATTTCCAAAAGCTAAATAAATAATTATTGTATAGTGAGGTTATTTTTGGAATTTTAACAATATAGACAATGGATGTCCAGCAATATACTACAATGAACCAAACATGGAAAAAAAAGATTCCTGGTAATATTACTTTTGAACCAAACATGGTAAAAAGAAAAAGACACTGGATAGCTGGTAATATGATATGGATAAGTGATATACCCACCTATATCATTTTACTGGTAAAATCTTATTACCGCGAACCAAACGCCCGTAAGATTTTACATAATTTGCCCCCCTCCCCCTCCCCCTCCTCTGTTACAACATATCAGCAAGACGAAAATCCCCAATTCTTGAGAAAAATATTTATTTTCATCAATCAAAACGAAAGCCGTGAGCGTTGAGACACTGTTCCTCTTCTAATTAATTGACTGAGGTTTCAACAGAGGCAGGCTTTGTTCCGTTGATTGCTTTCTCAACGCATTCAGGGGCTGTACCTTTGGCATCCGCATCCCTCTTTACAGAAGCAGGAATCAATCCTTTTGCTCTGCATGTCCCCACAGCTCCTACAAACATGTCCTCCAAACTGTACTTAAACTGGAATCCCAAGTTCAACAACTTTTGGGAACTGAAGATTACGTTTTTCAAGCTTTCATCGGCATCTTTGAACCTGATCAGCAACCCAAGCAAAACCAGACATGTTACCATTACACAGTATCCAGGGGCAAGCAAAATCTCAATGCCATGATTCTGTTATACTCTCAGAACTTACTTGGTAGGAATATTGTACTCTGGGTATTTTTCTCTAAGCATTTTGGCAAGTTCAACAATGGTAGCAGCATGGGAGGAGCAAATGTATCGGCCCTCAGCTTTAGGATTTTCGTACAAGAATATGTGAGCCATGCACAGATCATCCAAGTGAACAAACTGACCTTGCCTTATAATTGAGTAATGAGCTTCATTTCCTGTTTATGTATTAAAACAATGTCAAACCGTAGAAGAACTAATGCGTTACTGTTTCCTACAACCTGAAAATGGAAATGGCAATAGGAAATTAGTACCGGTGATGGGAGAAAGGCCAGTTAGGAGGCTAGGTGGCATTGATGGCATGAGAAATGGACCAATCACAAGAGTAGGAATTATACTGATGAAATCCAAGTTATTCTCCTTAGCAAACTTCCAAGCAGCTTGCTCAGCCAAAGTCTTGGAAACAAAGTACATCTGCAAAACCGCAGAGGGCTTAACTTATTTTTCTAAAAGAAATTATGAAAGGTGGGGAAATGATAGAAACTTGGCTTATTACTGACCCATCCAGTCATTTTCTTGGCATAGACAAATTCCAAATCACTCCAGTTACTTTCATCATAAACAGCCTTTTGGTGTTCTTCAACATTGACAGTTCCAGCTGATGATGTGAACACCAACTTTCTAACAGTCTTTGCTTTGACGCATGCTTTCATGATGTCCAGTACTCCATTGATTGTTGGCTTTATCACCTCATTCTGCAGATTAACCACAAAACTGAATATAGCAATTTGAAAACAGAGTTGTTAACTTTCAGTACCCTAGTTAATTTGGGCATCGAAGCTTTGAGGTTTCAAGTTTTTAACCCATAATTTTTTTTTTGGGGGGTAGGATTTAACCCATAATTACTAATAGTATGAAACTTTTTCCACCGAAATGATTAGGAAAAACAAACCAAGTCCCTTTTTTTTCTCTCTCTGAGGAAAGGGAAAAATCAAGTCTTTGTTGGTCAATGCATATCAAAAGCAAGTAAAATAAGTTTGATAAATTTAAACTGATAAAAAGAGACTAAATTAAACCTCCGGATCCTTGGACTCAAAATCCATTGGTGTGGCAACATGGAACACTCCGGTGCAGCCCTGAATTGCTGCATCAAAGCTTCCTTCTTCAGACAAATCGGCCTTCCACAAAGTCAAGTGAGTGGCTGCTTTAGGCAGCTCAAGCAAGTGCTTCACCTTTTGTGCATTATCTGTTAATCAGAATAAAAAATACATACAGATACTACTTATAAGTCTACTTTTCCGGCAGATTAAACATACAAATTAAAGTCAAACGTGGTAGAATCGGAAAAACGAACCAGGGTCACGGACCGTAGCTCGAACAGTGTAACCATTTTCCAGGAGCCTCATGATGAGCCACGATCCAATAAACCCAGAAGCTCCGGTGACACAAACGGTCTGAGTTTCTGATCCCATGGCTTTCTAAAAGATCTGACAAAAATTGGGCTAAAAGTAAAACTTGAATCTCGTATTAATCTACTTAAAATCACCAGAAACAGGAAGATAACAATTCAGGACAAGTATTTTAAGCGTCCATAAGGTTAGGCGTCGGTAGCTTATTATATAAGGTCTTCTTATGGCCTTAAGTGACGAAAATAGCAAGAGTCAAGGAGAAAAAGAGTGCATGATTAAAGAGTTTCCATCTAACAATTTTAACAATACATTCCAATAATGTAGCTAAAGCTCTGCCCCCTCCTAACCACGTTGTCAACTGATTCGCACGTGCTCGGTTAGTTGTACTATGCGTATCTGTTTTTCTCAAGGAAACTCATGGAATTAAAAAATCAGACCAAATCGGTTGGTTCAACCAACCACAAGTCCAGTGCTGTTTGGATGAAATCACTTTTAAGAGTTCTTTCGTATTTTTTTTTAAGCTTTCATATTGACATGTAGATTAATTATTCCTACATCAAAAGGAGGTTTTTTGCTAATCAGAAAAGGAAAGATGTGTTGCAATATTGATCAAGGTTGAGGGTTGATTGGTAGGTGGAGTGACATGTTTTTTCTTTTCTATACAAAATGATCCTGTACATATATTTGTTCATTTTGGTGGGTAAAATTGAATCCAAGATGGTCCATGTTAATAAATTTAAGTCTACTTATTTTTCTTAAAATATCACATGGTTGACTTTTTTCTAGCTTTCTTTAATTTTTCTCATCTATTAGCTTTTTCCCACATAGTTTTTCTTGCTTGTTTAATACAGCAAGTTAATAAAGTTAATTATGTTTAGAATTTTGATTAAAGGGGGAAGAAAAAAAAGTCAGAGAAAGACACGAGTGAGACACTTGGAGAAGAACACTATGGAAATGGAAAGGTTTATAATTTTAGAGGAGTAGTAGGCCTCTTCTACTCTTCAGAAGTCCATGCAAACCTTCATTTTTCATTAAGTGGTCTTTCAAATTAACTAGAAGAAAGACCTCCACCTCTTGGCCTGGTGACTAAAAGGTTAGGGAAGTCACCGAGGTAGGGGTTCTAACAGAGGAGAATAATCAAAACAGTGTAGTTTTGATTATTATCCAAAAAGCTGTTATATGGTCAGATAGTTAGTTAGCTGTTATGGTCAGTTAGTAAGTTAGGAAATTAGCTTAAGTTGGTTAAGAAGCTAGTCTTCAATTCTTGATTAATCCTTTCTTGATCTCAAATCAAGTCTCTTGTATATATATAATCAAAGCAATAAAAAAACAACCTTTTTTTCTTCTTTCATTATCATTTTATCATGGTATTTTTCCTTCCGCATTCTCTCTGTATTTTCTTGATTTTTTTTTCAACAAAAATCTGTGTTCTTTCTGATATTTCAAATGGCTAGTGCTTGGAATTCTTCTACACGACCTGAGGATAATCCCTCATCCCCTTATTTTCTTCATCCTAATGAGAATCCTAGCTTAGTTCTTGTTTCTTCCATCCTCACAAGCTCCAACTATCATCAATGGAATAGAGCCATGCATATGGCTTTACTGTCCAAGAACAAGATCAAATTAGTTGATGGCTCCATTCCAGTTCCTATGCTAACTGAGCCATTGTTCTCTGCCTGGGAAAGATGCAACAACATGGTCATTAGCTGGCTCATTCATGCAGTTTCTCCTCAGATTGCACAAAGCATAATGTGGCTTGACAGTGCATTTGATATCTGGCAAGATTTGAAGGCCAGATTCTCTCAAAACAACTCTTTCCGAATATGTGATCTTCAAATGGAAGTCTACACTCTTCAACAAGGTACCCTTTCTGTTCAAGAGTACTTCACAAAGCTAAAAATTCTTTGGGATGAATTAATGATTCTCAAACCCATTCCTACCTGTTCTTGTAATCCACAATGCTCTTGTGGCCTGATTACAAGAATCAGGTCTCTCTATGACAATGACCATGTTCTGGTATTTCTCAAAGGCTTGAATGACATATGCTCTACTGTTAAATCACAAGTTTTAATGATGGATCCATTGCCTTCCATCAACAAGGTGTTTTCTTTGGTTATTCAACAAGAAAGATAGTCTTTACCCTCTGAAATCCAAGCCATGGTAGTCAAGCATCCTCAAGGTTCTACCATCAAGAAATTGGTTCCACAAAACAAAAGGCCTCTCCGTGTTCATTGTGGCCGAGAAGGGCACACAATTGACAAGTGCTATCAAAAGCATGGTTTTCCCAATGGCTATAAACGGTGTAGTTTTGATTATTGTCCAAAAAGCTGTTATATGGTCAGATAGTTAGTTAGCTGTTATGGTCAGTTAGTAAGTTAGGAAATTAGCTTAAGTTGGTTAAGAAGCTAGTCTTCAATTCTTGATTAATCCTTTCTTGATCTTAGATCAAGTCTCTTGTATATATACAATCAAAGCAATAAACAAACAACCTTTTTTTCTTCTTTCATTATCATTTTATCAGGTTCGACCCTTGCCATCCCCCTCCCTCTGGGCCTTTGTACCCTCATTGTACCAAAAAAAAAATTAACTAAAAACAAATCATATACCATATATAAGACAAACAAAATTGTCATTAGTATTTTTTTAGAAGCCCCTACAAACCTTCAATTTCCATTAGTTGGTCTTATTAAATTCATCCCTAAAAGCAATTCATATATAAGACAAAGAAAATTGTCTATTATTTTCGACATTTTTTTTTTGGTGGAAATTTTCGACAATTTTAGTTAAGTAGTTTACAATATACATTATGATTATTACAAACAAAATGGTCGTCAAATTTCCTTCCTCGCCCGCCCGCCCGCCCGCCCACTTACTTCTTTTTAAAGCAAGTTTTTTGAGATATCTTTTTAAATCAATTTAAATACGCAAGTACTAGTACTTCGTAGCCCTCTCCTCCCCCTTATGTATTTCTTTCATTATTCACATATTTGATCTATTAAAATGATTGACTTATCTTATAAATGATTCTTTCCACAAAGTAAATCTATATTATTATTATTATAAAACCACACTATAAATTACTCCTTCTGTTATTATTTAATTATCATTTTGTGGTCAAACCATTCCAATTTTGATCATTAATTATAAAAATGGCTGAATACTTAAATAACTCCGTAAACTATATCTTTTTAGACATATTGACCCCTAAACTTTTATTTAGGACAATAGACCTCTCAAACTATTATTTTGGGATAACTAACCCTTCAAACTATTATTTTTGAGACAATTAACCCCTTAAAACTATTATTTTAGGATAATTAACCTCTCAAACTTATTATTTAGAACAATATAACCCTTGAGGGTTCCATGCAATTAAGGTTATATTATTCCAAAAAATAGTTTGAGAGATCAATTATCCCAAATAAAAATTTAGGGGCTAATTTATCCATTTTGGTATAGTTTGAGGATTGATTTGGGTATTCAGCCTTATAAATATATATATATATAATTAAATATTCAAAAATATGTTATCCTCAAAAAATGAAAACTATTAAAAAATATGTTTTGAAAAGTTTAGGCTATGTTTGGTATAAGAAAATATTTTCTGTTTTCATTCTCTAAAAAATACAAATAAACTACCATCTAAGATATATGTTGTGAAAGAAAATGTATACATATTTTAGAAAATAAAAATGAAAATGGATATAGAAATTAGATTAAAAAAATTATTCTCAATTTTAGATCTATTTTCATTTTTATTTTCTAAAATATGCATACATTTCTATAAACTATAGGTATCTTAGATGGTGATTTCTTTATATTTTTTAGAAAATAAAAACAGAAAATATTTTCATACACCAAATATAACCTTAAAATTTGTATTTCTCAAATTTTATTTTTAAAAAATTTACAATTTTATAATTTTATTATAAATAATGGTCAAAATTGAAATAATTTGACAACAAAGTGACAATTAAATAATAACAGAGAGAGTATATGTAATTTTCTTTATCATCATATCTAACCTAATCCGATATAATAAACATATCTTTAGTTCCTCAATTCAAAGCTTAAACATCTAGAATCTAATTAATTGGGTTGCGGATATCCAGTCCAATCGGTGTAATCAATACTGTATACTCTTAGTTCCTTAATTCAGGGCTTAAACGTCTTGAATCTAATCAAATGGGCTGCGTGCGGATAGCTTTGATCAATTTAACAGGCACATATACGCAAGGGCATTTCTCCATTTTCTTATATTATTATTCCAGCAGCATCTTTGACATTCTGGTGCAGCAACTCATCCTCAAGGGACCAAAATATTTGTTGGAATGAAATGAACCTGAGATCATTAGCTAAGAAGTACTTATGATTTGAAGGGTAGAAGTTAAACTGTTTTGTTGCATAACTTTTTAACTAATTGACTGATGCTTTTTAATTGAAACGCATTAAATTTGGTAGTCAACGTATAATTGATTAGGGCTCTGAGCACCACGATCAAAGTCTTGCAGTAGTTTTAATTTTAAAAAGTTTGGAAAGTAGAAATAGAGACAGAACTCGGCAAAGTGGCCAAAGGCCCAAAAGTTCTTAAATGGTCGACCCCAAATTGCAATACCAGGAAGAAAAACTAACACAGAAGGCAAATTTTTATCTTCACAGTCCCAATAGAGGAAGACATGACATTCCTTGACGACGGTACATGCATGTCTTTTACTTAATGTTGATGTTCTTCTCACTGGAAAGAGTTAGAGGAAGCAGTCCCTTTTCTCTGCATGTTTCAACAGCTCCTGTATACATGCCTTCCAGGTTGTACTTAAACTCGAAGCCGAAGTCCAACAGCCTTTTGGAAGCGAATTCCACACTATTCAAGCTCTCGTCTACATCTTTGAACCTGAAAACAGAATGGTCTCATTATGCCAGCATTCGAGGGAAATCAAAGTCTATCACGACTAAAGGAATCTTACTTGGTAGGAACATTATATTCAGGGTACTTTTCTCTAAGCTTTTTCGCAATATCAAGAATGGTAGCATTGGTGAGAGGCGCAAATGTAGCGGCCTTCTGCTTTTGGGTTCTCGAATAGAAAGATATGAGCTCTGCACAAGTCATCCAAATGAACAAACTGGCCTTGTTTTATGATCGAGTAATGGGCTTCATTCCCTACATTAACCCAACAATCAGAAGAATTATATGATAAACTTTACCTAGAATACAGGATTCGGACATTGTGAAATTACATAAGCCCTGTACCGGTAATAGGAGAAAGGGCAGTTATCAAGCTTGGTGGCATTGATTGCATGAGAAAAGGACCGACCACTAAAGGAGGTATTACACTGACGAAATCGATGTTATATTCTTTAGCAAACTTCAGCAGGCAGCTTGCTCTGCCATCGTCTTGGAGACAAAATACATCTATATGATCAGGAAAAACAGGGTTAGAATTTGACATTTTTTTCCCACTTGGTTCTGTTTCTTTTAGGAATTTTGAGAGCTGGAAGCATGTATTCTAACCCAACCGGTCATTTTCTTGGCCTGGATAAAGTCAAGATCGCTCCAACAGCTTTCATCATAAAAGGGCTTTTGGTGTTCGGCAACATCAATAGTTTCAGCAGATGATGTGAACACCAACCTTCTAACCGTCTTGGCTTTGGCACATGATTTCATGATACTTAACACTCCATTGATTGTCGGTTTTATGACTTCATTCTGCAAAGAACAAAACAATTATGATTTGTTTGGGACACGATCAATTATTATATGGTTTATTGTTAGCTCACGTGTCGTTTTATATGTCCAAATCTATGTTCCGATTTAGACTTTTTTTTTTTGGATGAAATGTTTATTTTCATTCCAGATAGCAGTAAAACTGCGACAAAGTTACAAGGGGTAGTGTTCAAAATAGAGCACTAACAAATAGAACACTACAACTATGAGAGCTACAACAGAAAACATATCAAATACAGCTAACACAAAGATTCCAGCTTTCTATCAAGGCTAGATTAATGTTCTCTTTTTGCCCTTTTTCAAGACCATGCAATCTCATCCTAACAACCTCTGCAATTTGCCCAAATATCTCCTCGGAACTCCTAACTTGACCACTATAAAGTCTGCTATTTCTTTCTTTCCACAAGAAATAGCAGTAGGCCCCCCAAGCGATCATGAGAATAATGGAGATGAGAGCTTTTCCTTTGCATTTTGTAGCCATCCAAAAGAACAGCAATTGCCAGTCGCCAGCTGGCCTGACAAGACCACAAGCAGCAAGAATTTTCCTCCAAACAGTTTGGGAGAAGCTACACGAGCCAAATAAGTGGTCTCTGGTTTCAATACTGGTATTGCACAATAAGCACTGATCAGAGTCCAAATGAATGCCCCAGTTTTTCAATCTAGTCTGAGTAGGAAGCCTATCAATAATTGACATCCGATCCAGGCCACCAATGAATGCTTTCGAACATGATAAGTGAACCACACCAATATGTGCCAGCTGACCTGAGTTCTTCATAAATGAAACTCACATTAAATTTGGGACCTTTCATACGCCAAGTACCATCAGATTGTATGAAGCTACCTGCAATATCTCCATGTCTCAGCATTTTCTTAAAATTCCAGCTGTACCTCTGAAGCACTGGTATATCTATGATTTGCCTGCCTTTTAGTATATAAGTATATATCCATGCTACCCAAAAAGAACCAGCTTTCATAAAAATAGTCCAAAGATTTCTCAGGCACCAGCATTGATTCCATAACTTGAGATCTTTTAATCCCAAGCCTCCCTCTGATTTAGGTAGACAAACTAGACCCCAACTCACTCTTGCACCCTTACTTGTTCCTTCCTTACCCTTCCAAAAGTAACTTGAGCAAGCTCTGATTATTCTTTTTATAATAGACTGGGGCAATATGAAATTCTGACACCAGAAATTGCTAATGCTAAAAAGCACAGACTGGATCAACTGTAATCTACCAGCAAATGAGAGATATTTAGTGGCCACTTCGAGATCCTACCTAGTATCTTCTCAACTAAAGGCTGGCAATCTTTGTCACTCAATCTCCTAGCTACCAGAGACACTAATTTCATAGTTCCGATTTAGAATTTGCATAGTTGCAACTTGCAAGAAACACTAATTTCATTACATGAGTAATAAATATAGAAATAGAATAGCATTAGCATAACATCTTGAAATGTAATAATAAGATCTATTCAATTACATTTTAGGGAGGAAAAAAGAATATGTTGTACATTAGAATAGTCTTGGTATATATGTAAACCCCCACCTAACGGGATGGGATTGCATAAATTAGTACTAATTCTATTTTAAAAATTGATGTTTTAGTTTTATTGTTCTGTTTTCTCGGGTGGTAGGTGCTTTTAGCTGCCACCTAGCAAAATAAAGATTTTAACTACATTTAAGTTTAGTTTCATTTTGGTGCAAGATACAGAGAAGCTTGGGTGAAAGAAGTAAGCCATATTTGAAACTTCTTCATAAATTTTGTTCAGAGTTGCTATGATGGAATTCCAATCTTGATTAATCGCCCTTGGATCTCTCATCCTTTTGTTGGAAAATCACTTAAGCCATGTTTGACTTCTTATATACGGAATTTTTTTTTTTTTTGAATTTCCCTCTCTTCTTTTTGGAATTTCTTCATATATATTATATAAAATTAACTATGGTTTGCTTAAATCCTCGACTTTAACCCACAATGTAATGTTAAGTTCTTTAAAAAGGCCACCGCGCATAAGTAATTGCTCACCGCTAATGGAAAAATATTTTGGCTTTCATCTATCGGCTAATTACGATTCAGAATGATGATCTTAAAGTTGAGAATTATGTTAAGTTGTAGTAGTATTTGAATATATATATATACCTCAGGGTCCTTGGAGTCAAAATCCATAGGCGTGGCGACATGGAAGACACCCGAGCAATCCTGAATTACATCACCAAAGCTTCCTTCTTCACCTAAATCAGCCTTCCACAGACTCAGCTGTTCTTTAGCTTTAGGTAGCTCCAGTAAATGCTTCACCTTCTTCACGTTGTCTGCTCTTAATGAATAAATAAAAAATTTGTAAAAATATTTAATTACAAGTTCTTTTAATTTACTTTCTTTTTTAATAAAAAGCAGAGAAAAGGGAGAAAAAAGATCAAAAGTTCAAAATCATGAAGAAGAACACAATATTTTACCAAAAAAAAAAATGAAGAAGAACACAATAGACTAGAGTGACAAAGACAAGGACCAGGGTCGCGCACAGTAGCGCGTACGACATAACCGTGTTCCAGAAGCAGCATAATGCGCCATGACCCGATGAACCCAGACGCGCCTGTCACGCACACAATCTCGCCTTCTGATCCAGCTCCCATCATCGTAAAATTTTCTTTGTCCTTCGACTTTGCTTATGTCGTATAAATTATATTCTCTCTATTAATTATTTAGCTGTCTGTTATATTTTAGTTAAATCAACTCAATTTTGACCATTATTAACTATAAAAAAATATACATAGAATTAATTATTTAAAAAATATATTTTAAAAAATTTAAGATTTATATTTTTTAAATTTTATTTTTAAAAATTTTATAATCTTATAATTTTATTATGAATAATGATCAAAATTAAAATAATTTGACCATAATATAACGATTAAATAATAACCTAAGAAGTATTATTAGAAAGGCAAAAGTAAAGAAAGTATTTTTTTAATAGGCGTACTACTCAAGATTGCAAATATCGTACCAATATCAGCTCGTATGAACCCGCACTACGAGCCCGTGTGGGACAATATCTTGTACAGTTAAAGTTAATGTTTTGTTACAGCTTTAGTACTAGATTTTTCGGATCTGTTTCAACTATTTTAGTGAGTTTCGCCCGTGCGGGATAATATCTTGTACACTTAAGGTTAATGTTTTGTTATAGTTTTAGTATTAGATTTTTCGGGTCTGTTTCGACTATTTTAGTGAGTTTCGATATGTTTTGGTGAAATAGGACGAAATTGATGACATAGGCACAAAGATTATTCATTCTATTTCTTTCAATTTCATTGTTCTTTTTCAATTTAAAAAATAATAAATTAAGAACAAAAGTAAAAATCCTATTCTATTACCTCTCTTGGCTACCTTTTATTATTGTTTTCTTTATTCTTTTCTTCTCAAATTAAGGTTTACCACCAGCCGTTTGAGTTTAGAGTTCATACTCATGCATTCAATTGAACTCTTTCAAAGTTTTAATATTTTATATGGTACTTCTCTTACTTTATATCACCATCAAAGGTAACTTTCTTTTCTTTTGTATTTATATTGTATAAGTTTATTTTTAAATTGCATGAAAAAGAAATATTCATTACCTTGTACTTTAAGTCAATGGGATTAGGTTGGCATAGGAGATGTATACCAATATTTTTAAATATCTATGTATATTGTAGTTTTTTTATCGATCTGAAAAACCCGAAATGGTATACCAAAACAATCGAAATCGGTGCATACAATTTTTTTATGAAAAATCGAAACGTTGTCGGTACGGTATTTACAACTTTGGTACTACTGTACTATATCAAATAATCTCTAATTATCTGTTGCACTTTCTTTGTCACTTTTCAGTAGTGTTGGCCGTGGTCTGGCCCACGCTAACGTATGAATCATGGTAAAAGAATCCCACAGGTCCCTTTATTATAGGAAAATGTTCAATTTAGTATTTATACTACAATTTGAGTCAATTTAGTCACTCTACTATCAGAAATTGAATAAATTAGTTCATATCACTAAAAAAACCAACTTTTACTATTAAAATTACTGATGTGGCAACATCACGTCATCACAATACTGATGTATCATTGCTACGCCATCACAAATGCTGACATGGCATGTTACATTAGAAATATGAATTAATAAAATTTTTAGAATTACTAATTTGTTTAATTTCTAATAGCATAAGGACTAAATTGAATAAATTTATATAGTATAGGGATTAAATTGAAAATATATAGTATAGGGGCTTACTAGAGATTTTAACACCAATACTTGAAATTTTTTTCCTAAATTATAATTTATATAGTATAGAATTATTAATTGAATGTGTTTTTATATAATTAATGATAGGAAGAAAGTGAAAATAAATTAATATATCAAAAGTGTATACCATATTTTTTTTATTATAAAATGTTAAACATTGATTAGTAATTATATGAAGAAAAAATATTCAATATTTTATAAATAGATATTTGTTCTAAAGATTTTTGTTTAATTTTTACTTATCTAAAAATCAACTTTCATACATTTAAATTATAAATTTATTAAAATTAAAGAAAACTATATTTAAATTCAAATCTAACTTTATTTAATTTTTAATAGGTTTATATGTAGAATTTATCAAAAAATTGACTACTACAAAAATAAATCTAAACAAATATTTTTATAACTCGTATCTATTTATATAATATATAATATTGAACAATTTTTCTTAAATTATTGAAGTGATGATCCCATGGATTTGATTCAATGAGAGTTACTATGAAACCAAGACGTGGCATAATTATAGTCACATATTTAAACTAAACCTAACTCCAATAAATGTCTTTAATATGAAACTTATCCTGAAAATTTTAAAATTTTTTATTTGAGGTTAAATTTTTTCAAACTAATGGTTAAAATTGGTGCCACGTCTTAGTTTTGTGATAACTCCCACGGAATTGAGTCTGTGGGATCATTTCTCAAATTATTGTAAGTAGATATAATTATCATTTAAGATATTTTTATGTAATGAATGATAGGAAGAAAATGAAAATAAATTAATAAACCTAAATGATTATATCATAAATTTTGAATATGGTTATAATAAACAGTGATTTGTTCCATTTTTTTTTATAAAAATACTTCACATGTCTTCTACGCAAAAAATAAAAAATAAACAAATACTTTTAAAGCATGTGACTTTTTATATAATACTAAACACTTTTTTTTTCATACAATTAATAAGCAATGCTCAATTTTTTATAATAAAAAAGTATAAAATGGAATAATACTTTTGATTTATTAATTTATTTCCACTTTTTATCATTAATTATATAAAAATATTTCAAATAATAATTTTATTCTATATAAATTTGTATATAATTTCAGAAATTTTTTCCCAAGTATCAATTTTAAAGTCTCTAGTAAGTCCTTATACTATATAAATTTGTTCAATTTAGTCTCTATACTATTTGAAATTAAACAAATTAGTTCTTCTAAAAATTTTATTAGTTTACATTTATGACGTGGCATGTCAGTCAGCATTTGTAATGACGTGGCATTAACACGTCAACAATTTTGATAGTAAAATTTGATTTTTTTTTTAGTGATGAGGATTAATTTGATCAATTTCTGATAATAAATAAACTAAATTAATCCAAATTATAATATATGGACTAAATTAAATATTTTCATAAAATAGAGAGACCTATGAGTTAGAGTTACTTTTACCTACAAACCATATACTTTCCTTACCATCTAACCCATAAACTTCCTTCGTCACATGATCAGCTGACGGTCTTGCACGTGGTTGGTAGTTGAAGTTGGTTGGCCTTCAAACTTCAATAGTTTAAAATAGGTTTTGTTTTGTTCTTTGGGGGACCCTGGACTTTAGAGTTTTCGGTACTTACAAGCATAGGGAAGTGTCATGTTCCCGGTAATGAGGAAGGTATTCTTCTTCCCATCAAATTTTCAAACTAAAACCAAAACAGGGTAGGTGATTTTTCGGTGCTTGTTTCTCTGAAATTTGATGATAATTAGCCCATAGCAAGCCCATCTGCCTTGCATCAATCAGATGAGTTAATTGATGCTGTAGAGACTTTTTTAACAGAAAAAAGTAGTAATCATTTGGTAATGTGAGTCATCGATGATTTTTCCGGAGATTCAAACATAGGAGAATGAATTACAAAGGAATAGATGAGGTCCTAGTCTCCTAGACGCGTAGTTGAAGGTTTAAAGCAGATCGAGATCATGGTGATTGTCGTCGGCGTAGGCCAGCTTTTGGTTTTAGACGAATCTGCGTCTCATTATTGGGCCTAATTTGGTGGAACTCTCTATGACCGAGCAAATAACGGGTCTGATTTGCTCATTAAGAATATCTCTAGTGTATGACTTCAAATTTTACATCATTTTAATATTAAAAAAAGATCTTTATAGAATATATTTACACCAAAAATTTTTTCATTCTAATATAAATTAAACCAAATTAATGTTAAGAATATTAAAAAAGTAATTCATAACAATTATTTACACAATAAATAATTATTAAAAACATATTAAAAAATATATTTAATATTGATCTTATTTTAAAGGTTTTCATGAAATCTTTCTAATGATATATTTTTCATAATAATTTAACTTTAAATTTTAAATATTTATAAAAAAAAAACTTAATTTGGTGTTAGCTACAGTGCAGCACCAAAATTGGTGTTGCACTGTACCAACACCAAAATAGGTTGTCTTGAGACACTAGACTGGTGACTTTGTTGGAGAGAAAATTTTGAGATTTTGACACCATTTTGGTGTTTTGGTGTAACATTGGAGATGGGAGCACCAAAACACCAAAATCGTGTTAAAATTTAGTTCAAACCACTCGAATGAGCACGGCATTTTACGTGTTCCAAGAAAATCAAATTTGGTGTTGCTACATTGCAACACCAAATGTGTTTTTTTTTCTTTTTGATAAACATTTAAATTTTAAAGTTAGATTAGTATGAGAAATATTTCATTAAAATCTTTAAAATGAGAATATTAAATATATATAATTTTATTTTCCATAATTGTTTATAAATAATTGTTATCAAATACTTCTTTTAATAATCTTAATTACATAGGAGTGAAAAAAATTTAGTGTAAGAATCTACAAATATTCCTTTGCAGCATCAAAATAGTATAAAATTTTAGTGTTATATTATACATTAGCCTATGTTTGGTAGGAGGGAAGGAAATAGTAAGGAAAAGAAATAAGTGAGGAAAAGAAATAGATAGGGAAAGGAAATAAATTTATATTTCTTTCATCATGTTTGGTAGTAAGAAAAGAAATAGGAAGGAAAGAAAAAAATTTATTATTTTCTTTGTTTGGTATAATTAAGAAATAGGAAAGAAAGAAAATTTATGTTAATTAATATGACCATTTTACCATTATTTACTCTTTAGTTAAAAATTCACTTTCAATATCTTTTACTTGTAATTGTAAATTTTGTAATTAGAAATAAATTTTAAAGGTGTAATAGTCATTTCTATTTGTTAGACTCAACAACCACTTTCTTTCCCTCCTATTTCTTCTCAATTTGGAAGGAAATGATTTCTACGGAAATTATTTCTAAAGAAATCGACTCTCTCATTTCCTTCCTATTTCTTTCTTTAGGTGTATTTCTATCCTACCAAACAAAGGAAATTTGTATTTCCTCACTCACTTTCTTTTCACATTCTTTCTTTCTTCCCTATTTCCTTCGTATCAAACACAGTGTAAAAATACTCTAAGGAAAGTTCCTTATTGGCAAACGTGGCGTGTCCCTTACCTACCCACCCACTCCCACCACAAAAAAAAAAAGAAAAAATCACAAATGTGAATATTTCAGTTATTGCCAGGGCGAAACTTGTGAAGAACGAGATGGAAATTACAATTTTCAAGTTGTAAGTTACAGGAACTTGATGAAGGAAGAATCCTCAACTTTACAACTGCTGATCTCGCATGGACTAAGGGAAGATTGGGAAAAGGCTTTCCACATGATGGGTTGCGTGAAAATATTGCGAAGAAATACATTTGATTTTAAGTTCCCTAAAGCAACCAGTTTGCAAATGGACCCAGTTCAACCGACCCAGGCCCTTGATAAATCCATGCAGCAAAATCTCCTTACCATTAAATGCCACCGGACGAGTGGTGTCAATAGGTTCAGATTGATGGAAAATAGTTTCCTGCACCCAATATCGCTCTTTCTTGTCAACTATAAGGCCGGATTTGAAGAACCAAACGTCCATACTTTTCCTGTCATGGTCCGATTCATAATCCAAATCCACCAAGCATAATTCCCCTCCCAATTCCACGAGATGTAAGCTATGCCATCTCTTTTCTGAAACATTTTCTGGTGGAGAAATGGCTTCAAAGAATTCATTTCCAATATCAAATGAAACTATTGAGAAACTAGATGGACCAGCAGGATCAGCAGAATCAGCTGAAATCCAGTAAAAGAACCCGCCAGTAAACACCGGTGGCTGGCGATGTAGAAAGCGAAAACAATGATTGTACCTTATTATCCTCCAAGAATAATCATTGCCCATGGTGAAGATTCCAATACCGAGATTATCAACAAAGGGGTCAGCTGCTTCCAAAGGCTCTAAAAACCTAATGACCTTATGGTTACCACTCATTTGATCAAACCCAAATCCGCAGCTCAAAAATCGAAAGTCTTCGGCATCAATGTCCGGCAGTCTGACAATGTTTTTGGTGCTAGGATTGCAAACATAAACATCGCCATGGAGACCATAGAAGCAAATTAAACCATTACAAGATGGTAAGAAGCTGTAAGAGTCAAAGCTTACAGGAGCAGAGTATTCAACAACTGCAAGCTCATCAGTGTCTCTGACGGGGAAGAATTGGATACTGCTGTTAAGATTTTGATGGTCCATGCATGGGAGGATTAAGCAAAGATTATTAGCTTTATCTGCACCATTTTTGAGGTGGGCATAGATAAAATGTGGATCCCTGATGAAGGAGTGAGAAAGCTTGTTTAAGGACTTGAATCTTGATAGAGACTTTATTGGAAGTCGAAGGAGAATGTCAAAGATTATAGCACTCGGAATGGAAGCCATACTGCAAGGCTTCCTTCTCTGGCATTGGATTTCCATTTATATTTAGGCTTTCCTTAATCACTTTGGTTTTGCAGCTAAACTTAAAGTCTTAAACTACAGAATTGGGGTAATGGAAGTCAATTTTTTGCACATATGACTGTCACACTCATTTAATTCGTGGGTGAATTGAAAATCAGAAAAAGTCATCATTTGCAATAATTACCAGGTTGCAGCGTTACTATAAAAAAAATAAGGTGGTATAATTATAAGTACATATTTAAACTAACACTTATCATAATAAATGCCTTAAATTTTTAAATTTGTCTTAAGAATTTAAAATTTTTTTACTTGGGACTTAATTTTTAAATTAGTAATTAAATTTGATACTATATCTTGATTTCATTGTAACTCTTACGAAATCGAATTTATGGATCATCATTCGTACAAAGAAAAATGATAAAACTTATAATATAGAATGTGATTAATTATTTCTCTAGCTTCAAACTCAACAATAATTTTCATACATAAACAAACTCCGACTTGGATTACAGTGCAGGGCCCCAAAAATGGGATTCAACGTAGAGGAGGAATCAATTTATACTTGGTGTAAGATTTTTAGTTTTACACCCTTTTTATAATTCAATGTACTATTAACATCTTAACAATCCGACCCTTAAATTTAAAAACATATTCAAATCTATCATGTACCTAAAATTTCAGGTCAATCCGATATTTTTATAATATCGATATAAACTCTAACATTTTTAGATGTTTTTAATATATATATTTAACGATAAAAAATTTTATCGCATTAAAATATATGTTAGATTTTTTAAATTAACTTGAATTTTGTATACACGATGTATGTGTATAGAGTATAAAATTCGACTGTTGAATTAACTAAATATTAATTGTACGTTAAGTTATAAAATGATATAAAATTCTTAATTTTACACCTTGTGTAAAATGATCCTTTCTCTTCAAGATATATATCTATATATATATATATATAAACTTATAATTAGTTTGCCTCTAGTCAACACTAAAGAGGCCGAATAAATCTTACATATAATTAAAGTAGTTATAAAATTTTGCCCCAGAGAACTTCAAATAACAATTTTGATACTTTTTAAATATTTTGTTGAATTAAATCGTTTTAGAAATTTTTTTTTACAATTAATATCTTTAAATAAATACCAAAAAGGATAAAAAAAAATATTATGATAATATCTTAAAAGAGTTGTTTTTCCTAAAAAGATTTCAATGGTAATTTATTTTTTTCCTCTCAATGTTATGCTTTATTTTTATATTATCTAATTTTTGTATAGAAATTATAAAATTTGATGATAATTATTTAGTTACTTCTTTTGTTAATTTATTTAAAATTTTATAGTTAAATTATAACAATCTCGACATATAATGAGGCTTAAACCTAATAACATTAATTTAACATGCTAAATAAGTAAACATTGGACGAGTTAAGAAATTTTTATAGAGATTTCAGACGAGACCTGATCTTTCATGGGCCTGGTCGAAAGTAGACCCACTAGCGGAGCTTATAGATAAACTAGTCCACTATTCTATATTTGGGCTCTTGAGACTCTTCTTTGTGATGAAATGAATCTACAATTATGTCCCAACATGTTGAGATTTGGGCCTAAGTTTTCAGTCTAAGCTCTCCTATAAAAAAGGATGAGAGAGGGTAGAAAGGTGAAGATGTTAGGCCCTGCGGGTGAGATTTTGGGGGTCCATCGTGCATGAACAATGGCTGGAATCCTCCTTCAATGCATATGGGGAGTTGGGGCGCAAAGTTTGTTTATATGAATCCCCTTATATCAGTTGGCAGTTAGGCATATCCATAAATGGGTCCTCACTCCTCACATCTCGAACAGTCAGATCAAAAAATTGATTGAATTGCACAAAATCTACAAAACATCACGCTTCTTTTAAGGGTAAAATATCATCAAAATTCAACAGGCTCCTAGGTCAATGGAAATCTTGTGCTACAAACCTACGCGGTAAGCACCGACCCGAACCATATGAATTTTCCCTTTTCTTTTTCCTTAAACATGAAAAAAACTATTCTTATGGAATTGAAGTTACACGAACTGTATTAATGAATTGATGGATGAGTTAACATAAAGCAGACAAAAGCACGAGCTGAGCTTGGTCCCGGTAGTTACATGAACACTAGGAGTGGGAGCAGGAGTCAGCAAATCACGCCGCTATGTTTGGGAAATGAAAGGAAACCACGCGGGGTGCGCCCCGTCGGTGCTTGGTATCTTCAACAATATCGGTTTTTCTTTTTCCTTTTTTCCCCATTAGAGCAGCAAGAAAGAAAAAAGATTTTAAGATTAACAAGATTCTGAACGAAGTTTGCAGTTTTGTAGAAATTTGTGAGGGAATTCTCTTTTCAATCAAAAGACGAAGTTTAACGTGCATCACAATTTATAATGAATCTTTTTTTCCATTACCAATTGTAAACCAAAATCTGAGAGTGAACAGACCATAGGAGAAGGATACTTGAAAGGAATGAAAAGAATTTGAAAATTCTAAACTTCTACCTGTCTTCAAAAGGAGCAAAGATGATATGCATGGGATGATTTTTTCTCTTTTTTTGGTCTTATGCCATGAATTTTTAAAGGTAAACTATAACCATGTACTATATCTAAAGAAAAAACATAGGCTTGCGCTAAGAGGAAGCACATTTTTATGCAAGCGTGACATAGTGATGAAGGCTCTGTCCAACACCAAACAATTTTGATGGAGCTAATCGAGTGGGAAAATGGAGAATAAAATGACCCACGAAAAGTGACCACATCTCCAGTAGCTCTTTTCTTTAATCTCTTTTTCAATATTGGAACTTGGAAGACGCTTGCACTGTATATTGTCTTGTCTCCTCTTTATTCTTTCCCTTGAGCTTTGGGTTCTCATTGTGACTTTTGAATCTTTCATTTTTGTCTCCATTTCCATGTTTATAAACAAAAAGAGTAAATTATACTCGAACATCTTCAACCGCTTGGTGGCAGAAAAGTACTCTAGTAGATTTCTGAGTCAAGATTGATGACAGGTGTTGCTTCCTCGGGTCTTTACGAGGATGCCTAGCATGGTCAGAATTTTCTCTCCCACATTAAAGCTTTGTATTTTGGTTCCAAAATGCCGCCGCGATCCACGCTAAACTAGTGATGATTTTAAGGCACTAAACTTTGCGAAATCCAGAGTGGGTAAACCAAAAGAAGCTCCATATCCACTCGCTTTTGATTTTTATGAATTTTCAACTTACCTAACATGTAGTAATCATGTTTATATGCTTGGATATCATAATAATTTCATGAAAAAAGAAAAAAGAAGAAAAAGGACATGTTTAATCCCATTCTAGGAATAAGAACTGAGAAAGGTTCCTTGTTCAGGGAAGTGGGTTCTAAATTTTTTACCTTTTCAAATCAAAATCTGCCATCTCTGACAAATTCGAGTGGCACTTTTACATTTTTTTCATTTTATCGTAGAACTAAAACTCTGATGTCTGAAACGGAACCATGACCTGTGGCTGTCAGGACAATAGAGATTGGATCAGTTCCAGGGCTAACTTAAAACAAATTCGTGTCGAAATTTCACGGTTGTTTCCTCTCTGAGGGGATTGAATTAATACAAACAATAACCCTCTGCATTATCTACAATGGCTTTTTGACAGCCTCATCACGAGGAGGATCTAGAAAGTAATGGGGCACAGCACAGGTAAAATGAATTGAAATGGACGGCCATAATTCACATTTAGATTTGTCCCCCCTACCCTGTCTGTCAAATATCAATAAGACAATGCAAATCCTATCCTCTTTCTGTTGGGGCACTGCCTCAAATAAGGGCATTAAAGGATTTTCAATCCAACCTTTTTGTGAAAGAAGCCGTCCCTTATTGTATCATAGTAATTAATGAAGAAAACAACCATGGTAGAAAATAGCTCAACCATGTATTCGTAGTGCATTACTTTTCATTTTTTATTTCTTTTACAAACCAAAATATAGTGACCTCTACTTGAACCGTTATATAAACCTCCATAGGCTTCTTTTCGAGTTTTATTTTCGGTTTGATTCTTTGCTGCACTTTGTAGAGAGAGAGAGAGAGAGAGATGAAGCGTTGGGGTCTGGTTTTCTTTGTTTTTCTTTTGTTTCAAGAACAGAGGACTTTTGTGCATGTGGAAGCTGATGATGGGTTCGTGAAAACTAAAGGGGTGCAACTAATGTTGAATGGAAGCCCTTTTTATGCAAATGGGTTCAATGCTTATTGGCTCATGTACATGGCTGCTGATCCATCTCAGAAAAGCAAAGTCTCAACTGCATTTCAAGAAGCCAAACAACATGGCCTCACCATAGCAAGAACTTGGGCTTTTAGTGATGGCGGAGACAGGCCTCTTCAGTACTCACCCGGCTCCTACAATGAGCAAATGTTCCAGGTTTCTACAGGAAAAAGATGTTTCAGATTGAACTTCTTGTTTTGTCTTCTATCCACGATCTAGGTTCTGATTTGCTTTTGTTTTGTTTCCTTGAAGGGCTTGGATTTTGTAGTGTCTGAGGCTAAGAGATATGGGATTAAGCTGATTTTGAGTTTTGCCAATAACTATGATCAATTTGGAGGGAAAAAACAGTATGTGAACTGGGCAAGAAATCAAGGACAATCCATTGGCTCTGATGATGATTTCTTTACAAACTCTGTCGTCAAGGAATATTACAAGAACCATATCAAGGCAACTCTCTGTTTTCCCTCTGTTTCTCTTTCCATCACTCTCTCTGTCTCTGTCTCTGTCTCTCTGATATAAACATTTTAAATGTTTTACCGTTTCATCTTTTTCTTCTTCTTTCAATGGCTCTGGAGTGAAATTAAAACGTTTTCTACTTCGCTTTCCTCTCCTGAGTTTTTGTTTCTCGTGAAATAAGATTTTAATTAATTACTAATTATTTGGACAGTGGTAGATGACATTTTTCTGGCTTTAGCTGGTGCAGGCTTTTTATTGTTGCCTTCATTTTCAACTGATGAGAGGATTTATGGGGGATTTCAATGGTTTAAATTCATGATATTGCATACAAAGAGAATAACTTCTTTTTTCTAATAAACTCCTATAATAATCTCCTTTTTCCTTCATGTGTGTGTAATTATTAGACTGTTCTTACAAGACGAAACAGCCTGACTGGAGTAGCTTACAAAGATGAACCAACAATAATGGCATGGGAGCTTATGAATGAGCCCAGGTGCACCTCTGATCAATCTGGAAGGACCATGCAGGTATGTAATATTCTGAAATCTCTTTAATTTTCAACATTGCTCCAATTTCATCATTGTTTTTCTCTCTCTTCTTTCTTTTTGTCCCATCTAGAAACAGCTTTTTCAGTACAATATTTTTGACAAATTCACCTTCTTTCTTGAATTTAATGCAAATGGTCTTGATTTTTAAGTCGGTTCTTTTTGCTTACTGCACGAACGATATCCTACTTCCCCATTAAAGAGCCGTTGGAGGTTGGAACTGCACAGCTTTCGTGAGTATAGTATTTTTTAAGATGGGTTAGCTTTAAGCCTTTAACCTGTCTTGCATATTTACAAAGGTGGAGGTGGGACACGGGGACAGGTTTACCCTAATTAGGTGAACAGCTTTACATCACTCTGTTTGTTGAACAGGCCTGGATTACAGAGATGGCTTCTCATGTAAAGTCCATCGATGGAAATCACTTACTAGAAGCTGGCTTAGAAGGGTTTTATGGACCATCATCGTCTCAAAAGCAGCAATATAACCCTAACTTTCAAGTGGGGACTGATTTCATTGCAAACAATCAGATCCCAGGCATCGACTTTGCTACTGTTCACTCTTACCCTGATCAATGGTAATTATTATTCTGTAGAACATTTTACAACTTGGAAGCCAACCCAATGCACTCAACCCGTTCCTGAACCTGAATATAACTTACTTGTTGATGAACAGGTTGCAAAGCTCGAACGATGAAAGCCAAATTGCCTTCTTGAATAATTGGCTGTACAATCACATCCAAGATGCTCAGAACATTCTTCACAAGCCATTGCTGTTTGCCGAGTTTGGAAAATCATTGAAAATTGCTGGTACCAACCAAAGAGACGAGCTGTTCAAAACGGTGTATACGGCAATTTACTCATCCGCTGGTGCTGGAGGTGCAGCCGTTGGTGGACTTTTCTGGCAACTTTTTGCTGAAGGAATGGACTCTTTCCGAGATGGCTACGAGGTAATCATGAGCGAAGGAACCTCGACCGTCAACCTCATCACTCAAGAATCTCAGAAACTTAATAAGATCAGGAAGATGTATGTAAGGCTGAGGAACATCGAGAAATGGCAGAAAGCAAGGGAAATCAGAAGCTCCCAATGGTGGGCTGGGCAGGGAGGCAAGTGAGGAAGAAAAGCTTGTCATGGTGTTAGAATAGTATAATGTTAAAAAGAAAAGTTATATGAGTTGATGATATCCTACTAGTTTTTAACAATGGTTTTAGAAGGAGGTGAATTCTCTTCCTGGAAATGAATTGCTAAAGTGTAATAGATTCTGTGATTCTGTGACTAAGTACTAATTTATTGCACCAACTTACCTTGTGCTGTAAGCTACATCGGTGTCTGTGCTACTATAAGTAATTCAAGAATCAAGATGTGAAAAATAAAGGAAATAGCACTTGAGTTTCTTTGAAAATTGCGTGGGAACTTATAATTTACATATACAAAGCATTACTCCAATATAGTCCCTGCAAAACAGCGAAAGGCAGCAGAGCAGTGCTCTCAGCTTTTCGTCACCATTCAATCGAACAGAGCAGAGCCTATTGAAACAAAATTTTATATAACGGTTCCAGCTTTAATTGTTGCATTCTTCAATATTACTGTGATTCCAGACCTAATGTAAAATCCATCTTCTGGTTTGTCAGCTTCTTGAACAGCCTGAGTGGTAAAAGAAAATCATTAAGGGAACAAGCATTCTGCATACCTGTAAATAAAATGAAAAGAAAAAAACAGATATACTAGACACAAATAAAATAGAAGCAAGGAAAGCAATACTTACACCACCATTTGATATGATCACATCTCTTCCTATCTTGGCATTCTTGTCAATTATGCAATTCCTTCAAATAACGATAGCAAGAAGTCTTTAGTTAAGAGAGTAAAGAATTGGTTTTAAGGACAATTACTATGTTCAATGAAACATTTTAAGAGTGCTAGAGCTTAGGTGCTGATGGGTGACAGATTTGCTTTTTCTATCTCACTCTCACCTGATTTTTGTGTTCTGTCCAACACCAATGGGAACCTTTCCTTCTGCTAGCATAGACGCTATTTCGGACTCGGTTTGGTAGTAATCTGCTCCCATCATCATAGTATCCTGCAGGGGAAACATATATGCAAATGAAGATAATTACCTTAACTCAAGAAAGAAGGATATGAATTCTTCAAAAACAGGTCCTTCTAAGAAGATATGTAGTTCTAAGGGAAATAGAAGACATGATCACCTGAAGCTCAACCCCAGACTCCAAACGAGAGCGCACACCCACAATAGAGTGTTGTACACTACATTCTCGCAAGAAGCAACCGTGTGAAATTATGGCATCAACGATCTGCAACAACCAATTAGCCATAAGATGAGAAAACCAAACAATTAACCATAATATAAACTAAAGCTTGAAGTCTTACCCTGCATCTTTCAACTTTGGTAGGAGGCAAGAATCTTGGAGATGTATAGAAAGGTGTCTTTGGATCATAAAATTCAAATTTTGGTGGCTGTAATGGAGGACACAAAATGATCAGTTTTCACGAAATGGATACCAAATGGCATGTTTGGGCTTATGCCTTATTCCAAGGGGTAAGTAGGGGTGGAATGACAGAGGTGCACCCTAGAGCAGCATAGCAAATGACTCCCATATATATGCAGAGACGAAATGCAGCATTCTAATAAAACTTTTATTTATTTATTTATTTAGCAAAACTATTGTGAAGAAATTGTAAACTTTTGTTACTGCAGCCAGCTTCTGCAAGATGTTATAATTTGCATGGCTTCAAGTAAGACAAACGGGGATCTACCATCTGTGTTGGTAGTAAATCACATAAAAACTACTGATACTTTACACACAAGTAAGAGCAACCTGTTCTGTGAGGGCTAAGTTGGCATCAAAAAAGGACTTAATTGTCCCAATATCTTCCCAATAGTCATTGAACAAATATGCCTGTGAATATTCAAAAAGCCTGAAAGTCAGTCGCTTAATCACCAGGGTAGAAGTCCTCGTTGTTGAAAATAATATCATCTGATTACTACTGACAAACCCAGAAAGAAAACTAAAGATAAAAGTTATCGTAGATGTCTTCTTACCTGCACATTATGTTCCTTTACAGCTGATGGAATAATCTCAGAGCCAAAGTCATTGCATGATGGATAGCTCCGTGTCAGAAGCTTTAACAAGATATCGGTTTTAAACACATATACCCCCATTGATGCAATATATGGATTTCTAGCAGCATCTTGTGCCGATAGCCCTAATATGGAGGTATCAACTTGCTGAAATACAAATGTGCAACAAGCAAGATCCCTTGTTAGAGAACATAAATTATGCCAGTACTAAGGAACCATATATATAATATAGCTTTGGTTATCAGGACCGTAACAATGAATGGAAATAACAAAATAATGGAAATGTGGGTTAAAAAATGATAAGTAGTGCAAGCATGTACCATAGCTTTGAGACTCGGGCCCTTTGGTTTCTCAGCAAACTGGATAATGCGCCCTGTTTCATCTATCTTCATCAATCCATAATCTGATGCACGGCTGGAAAAAAAAAATGATGAAGCTAATTCCAAAATCTACAGGAAAGCAACCATTGGCATATAATTCAAGCTCTGACGAACAGAGATGTATAATTTATATCAAAAGAATCTAAAAGCCAGATAGAGAATCAATATTGATAAAATTGATAATAATAAATTTGAGTTCTGATGTTAAGAACATTGATATTTCCTCCAAAACAAATTTGAGTTCCCTCTAACTTATGTATAAGCCATGCTAAGGAAATAAGTTAAACATTATAACCACTAGAATCTGCCTTAGATCATTCAACATGACACAAAATAACACCATAAATACCTGTCATCCATTGGTAAACATGAGACTGTGATATCAGCATTTGAGTCAATATGCTTCTGCAAGCGCAATAACTGTGGATTAGCAAGGTTTTTCAAGGTACAATCTCAATGCATGAGAAAGGGGAAAAAAAGAGGCTTTGAATGCAATATTGCAGATCTGCGCACTGGAACCAAGTACCTGCACAAAGTCCATATAGTCTGCCCGGTAAAGATGATCACCGGACAGTATGAGTACGTGCTCCACATCCTTGGCTTTGGCATCCTGGTAGTAACATAAGTCATATTTGGTGAATTTCAGGGCTCACGCTGATGATTTGAGCTCAATGCAAAATCGTTATTTCTGACCTCAAAAACCCATACAAATTGCCTGACAGCGTCAGCTGTTCCTTGGAACCAATTCTTCCCTGCTTCTCCTGGTGTTTGAGTGGCAGCCAGAACCTGTTAAAGGCAACATGGCTTCAGCAAAACTTTCACAAAAGTAGTTGAAATTCATGAGGGGACAACTGTAAAAAGAAAAACCATGATCCACGCAGAAAAATGCATTACGCATATATTCGAATATCTCTGCTAGTATTGCAAAATCAACATGGGCTTACCTCCACAAAACCATCTCCAAAGTTTACACCGTTTCCAAAATTGTATGTCCGAGCTAAGTGACGATTAAGGGAAAAGGAGTTATACTGAGTCAAAATAAATATCTTTTTTATACCACTATTGATACAGTTGCTCATTGGAACATCGATCAGCCTGTAACAACCTCCAATTGGAACCTGCAAACCAAACAAATCATATCAAACATAAAACTAAGAAGTTGTCGGAGTTGATTTTTCTTAAACCCTCTTTCATCAAACTAGATTCATTTCGGTTTTAACTTTCTTTAGAAAAGAAAATTCTTTCAGCCTTATATCAGGCACTGTTTTCTTACAGCTGGCTTGGCTCTTTTGCTAGTAAGAGGAAATAGGCGTGTCCCAGCACCGCCACCCAATATGATCGAAGCCACATTTTTTGGATCTGCTTGCGGAGTCTCAAACATTGGTGTCTGAAACTTCTGACAATCAAGATTCAAATGCTTAGTAATGATCAAAACTCCACATTGAAAAGGAAAAAAAAAATAGATAGGTTACAGATAACCAGGAACTGCACAAACAAAACACTTGTATTTACCAGAGTCTCCTTGTCAATATCTGGGGTGATAACAGAGTAAGCAACTCCAAGCTTAACTTTATTGAAACCCTTTTCAGCTCTCAAATTCTTCCATACCTCTGCTCCAAACTCTCTGCTTTTAAGACCTCCCCTGATACTCTCACCCCAGAAAATAGTGCCTCCATTACCATTATTATGAACGTTGCCAACATTAATCGGATTGGCATTAACCTTTAACGCCACGCAGCAGGATTCCATTGCTGAATTACTTAATCAATAAACCAAAATAACCAGATGATTCTTCTAAGATTCAAACTGGAAGAAAGAAAGAAACTTTCAAAACAAAAATCAGAATTCAGCAAAAACAGAATCTTTAATAGAGAAAAAAAAATCAGACAGAAAGCAAAGCTACTTTGTTAGTGGTCCCAAAACTTCACGGCCACAAAATGTAACTAATAAAAGTACTGATCAAAGACAGGGTAAAGAGCTGAGAGACTGAGACTGTGTCTAAGTCAAAAAAGATCCAAAATTTAGAACACCCAGATCCGAGAATAACTCTAACCCGAATAACCCATATGAAAAAATTATGCTTTTGTTTTAAATACACTACCTGAAGCAGCTCGGACTACAAAAATTTGTGGGGAAAAGATAAATGGTTAATAGAAAAATGTGATCAAAGATTTAAAAAAGAAGGTTCTTTCTTCTGGTTAACTTAAAAGAGCAAATAAGCAAGAAGGAAGGAGCTAGAATGAGAGAGTTAGGAGTATTTTTGTTGACTTATATACCAGCTTGTGACTTGTGAGCCGTCACGAGAAGCACCAAAATGGTTGTATTGACTCTAATACCCCCTTCCTCAAAAATTTGCAATTTTGGAATTTCATTAGATGAGAGAGTATAATTACGGTACGTTTTGTTTGCTGCCCTTTAATCTGATGACACTGGTGAACTGAATCTCCAGAGTCTGAAGTTGCCTACACTTCTATGGCAACTTGGCCGAAACTGAACATTCTACCATTTATACAGGTGTAATCTTCCAATATTTATTTTACCAACAAATGAACGTTATTTGACACTTTACTGTGTATTTGGAGCATTAATCAAGGAATATTCATTTTCCTTTTAGGCTTTTGCTATTTTTAGCTGTTTTTAAGGAGCCCACATATATAATCAATCAATTTTTTTTCTTTTTCATCATTTAAGAGAAAAGGGATTCCAACCAGACCTTGTGACAGTAAATCATGGTCCACGCATTGAGCTCGAGTCTCATTTTTTCTCTTTTAATCAAAATTCAATGCATCTAATATTTAAAGCTCATTAATGATTAAAAAAAAAGAAAAACACGAGAAAATACTTGGATTACCAATTGGAATGATCTTTCTCAAAAAGGTTCTCCTTTCAACCATGAACCTTTCACATCGCTCATGCCGAACATGTTGGAGCTAAATTATTTTCCTTATTCAAATAATTAGATACTTGTCACCTTCGAAATTCACATGCTACAGCATAAAGGGAATATAATCAAATTAATTAAATTAAATAGTATATAAGTTTAATCTTAATTAATGATCTGAAAATTTTCCAAAGTCTTGCCTGAAACAATGGGGATTTTCTAAAGTTGAACCGACTCTTCTTTGCAATTTCTGTCAAATTGAAAGAACCTCAAAACGGTCCAATAATTGAGTTATTGAACGGTCCAAAGCCAACGGTTGAGATTCAATGATTCATTCGCACAGCACTAGCTATATTCCAAAATTTGAGATCCTTGGGCAGAATTAGAAATTGCCACGTAGCCGCGGCGAAGGTCTCAAAGGGCCATCCGTCGACGGGCGTTCGTCAACGTTGAAAGCGATGTGTGTGACAGGTGGATGACGATGAGCCACAGGGACAGACGCAGACACTGGCTGATATTTGCCATGTTGCCCGTCAGCTTCTCAGTATCTGTCTCTGTCATTTGATGAGAAAGATCTTAACGGCGACGAAGAAAATTTTTATAATTGGAAACAATAAGATATGATCGAAATTGAGAATACAAGTGCTAGGTGACAACGTAGGAACTCGGAAGAGAATAGATATGAAGAACTTGAACAAAGCACAATGAGCTGTAAAACTTGATTGCGACTGTTTTTCTTTTTGGTGATTGATTGTGACTTTATTATATAGTAAGTGGTATTAAATCATTTTCTAACATTTTTTTGGGTACGATGATTTTTCAACTTCAAAGTATGAACTCCCAGAAAATAAAAATCTCCTTACATAAAATCTTATAAGTTACAGCCAAAATTTAATAAGGTAAACACGAATTAACTTGGAAATATCATTTATGAGACATATCAGTGCTTAGAATTTGAGATTTATCATTAGGGTTCTTAAGTTGGTAGACATTAGATTTATAAGAAAGCAAAAGGCTACTTCTATATTGTACATGTAGTCTATATTAAAGTATGGAGTTGATTTAATTCATCATATGTAACCATAGTGTGAATCACATTTCAAAGCACAATGTTGGTGTTGGGATGTGCATGCTTTAGGGAGGGCCATTGCACATCAAATAATTTGTCCTTTTTTTTGTGAATGATTAAGTTGGCTCACGTAGAGAATACTTAGAATTTAGTTGAAGTTTGTGATTTGAGAGAGAATGTTGTTGCCATCACAAATGGGAACTGATGAGACCATCAAACGGCAACACTTTGCCCCACTCTTTTGTCATTGTAGCAAATAAAGACCGATACTTTGTTTCAGGCCCCATTTCAAAACCATGTGTTTAATCATCCTAAAACCTTCAAGTTTGGCATATAGGAATTGGTAACCGCAAAATTTTTATTATTGCATAGGCAAGGTGACCAACCCAATTGATGTTGTTTTTGAATTATAAGCCAAGATTTTTTTTTTAAAGGATTTTCTTTCAATAAACTTGTGGACTAGAATGCTGAAAGTGAGGAGGGGACACTCCAAATTCAGTTCAACTGTCACTGCCGCCCACAAAAAGCCACCAAAACCTCAATTTGCCAAAATGAGAAAGAATCCAATTCACAAATTCCTAAACCGTTAACATGACCCAGATGTAGAAACCTAGTCCAAACCCAACACTCTCCACAAAATTTTGGGCCCACTCCTTTTGCCACTGACGTATTGTTTAAAACCCAGAGGCAAGAATCTCTTTGAGGCCCAATTAGTTTGGGGTATGGAGCTTAGCCCATTTAAAGAATATAGCCAGGGGCTCTCTTGTAAATTGAGAACTTCAAAACGGCACTCTCAAAACTCCACCACCAAGCTCCATCATCCTCTTTCTATCCACTAAAAAGCCATAGAAGAGATGGCGCTCACTCTCCCAAACAGATTTCTACAAATCAAACCTTCTCTTCCCCATTCCGTCGCCACAAAAAGGGTAAATGAAGCAATCCCACCGATCTTAACATCTTAATTATCCAATTAATCCCATTTTTAATTTTTTTTTTCTCTTACTAGGCGGTGAATGCAACGCCGGGAAATTATAGGCGGCAAGTGACTTGTCGGAAGAAGGATATCCACCCGGAGTTCTACGAGGATGCTAAAGTTTATTGCAACGGTGAACTAGTGATGACGACTGGTGGGACCCAGAAGGAGTACGTGGTGGATGTTTGGTCGGGGAACCACCCTTTCTACCTCGGAAACAGGTCGGCCGTTCTTGTGGATGCTGACCAGGTCGAGAAGTTCCGTAAGAAGTTCGGGCAGTTGTCAGAGATTATGGAGATTCCCGTGCTTAAGGGTGAGATTGTCTTGCCCACAAAACGAAAGTCCGCTAAAGGCGGCAAGAAGAAGTAGACTGATTCCTAGTAATTCTTCTCTTTCGAAGTTATCTTTGTATTGAAATGCTTGGTTTGTGTTTGACATTATGCCTCAGTTGCTATATGTGGATGTGGTTGCATTTGGCTCTTGACAGGATGAAAAAGTTCGTTATTTTGTCTTTTTCGAGAGTTAAAAGAGAAAAAAGAAATAGATGACTATCTCATCCTCGTCAAATATATAGATGAATGTTATGAAAATGCATTCAAGCATTATAGTTATAGGTTTTTTAAAGCTTAAATATAAAAAAAGTATTTATACTAACATTCAATATAACTGGTTTCGCGTGATCATCACTCTACCTTTTAATCCTACAATGAATCTGACCAATGAATAACCTAATAATTTTTTAAAAATAAATTTCATTCAACCCCAATTGAAAGCAGTCAAAAATTTCGATTTTCATGAATTTCTGTGAACCCCGGTGGCACCCTGTTCACAGTGGGTTCTTTGATTGCGTCCTCATGCTGGGTTTCTTATCTCTAGAAGATCGTTGCTTGCCAATGTAACTCTCCGTAACTGCTAGGAAATTCATATCAGTAGATTCAAATCTGCTTTACTTTGGTAATTATATTTTTCAACCAAAGGAAATCCAATTTCAATTTGCAAATCGGCTTAATATATAAAATAATCCTCTAATTTATATAAAATTATCATTTTTATTCTTCAATTTTTATTTTTAAAATTTTGACCATGAAACTTTTATTTTGTGAACAATATAATTTTTGGCACTAATGTGATGTAATATGAAAATTTCATGTATCATATGAAAATTTCAAACCCCAATATTTAGATAGATCACGTCATCAAGGATTACATTATTTATAAAATAAAAGTTCGAGGTCCAGAAATTTTAAAATAAAAATTAAAGGATCAAAACGATAATTTCATACAAATTAGAATGTTATTTTGTGTGTTAAGACTTTTGCAATCTGATTCACAATTATTTCTTTTATTTCTATTTTGTCAACTTATAGGTTATTCTTTTCTTCCTGTTCGGTAAACGTTTTCTCCGGTTTTTTTTTCCGGCAAAAACAGAAAAAGGTTTGATGCCGCATTCTTGGTAGTTGTAGCCAATGATAAATTTAAAGAAGAATAACTCCCTCAGCTTGATTAGGTTCTGTTCAAGGATGTGATGATTCAAAGTGGTGTTAGTGTTAGGTTTTGCTCAAGTAGTAAAAAAAAATGTGGGGAACCATTCCCAAACTATTTTATCTGCTTAGCAGATAATTTTGTAGGGATCCTATCCCATTTCTTTTCTTTACTTCAATGAAGTCTTTTTTTACCAAAAAAAAAAAGTAAAAAAAAATGTAAAGTCGCTGGGGAACTCAAATTCCGATCAAAATGATTGATGCGCAGCAATACTGCCCTATCATAGCGACCACAGGCCCATTGCCTTCCTTTTTTGACAAATTGCAAAATCAAAATTTCTTAGAAAGAGTGAATTATGAACCCAGATAGAAGAAAACGAATAAATAAATAAATAAATAAATAAACTATTAAAATTTAAAACCAACTTTAGAAAACTTCAACAACTCAGAGTGATCATTGCGCGTCTCCCAATCTATCAGAAAATCAATTAGGTACATTTTCCTTGTTTTTTCCATTTGGAAAGCGTGAAAGGTTGGAAGTAAAGTAAGGATTAAGGAATTAATAAGGATATTCTCTTCTCCCGCTCCCTATATAAACAAATTGCCTGTTCCCATTTTGGAACTCTTTCCTTTTGGCTTAACTTGACCCCGAAATTAAAACTTTCAAATATTGTACATCACAAGCTTCACTCTTGTCTTGTGTCCCTTCGATAATCTTTCCCTTTCAAGTCGTTGACAAATCCTCCGGTTGCTTGATTCCGTAACTTCCAAGCTCCATTCTTTCCTCTTGAATAAATACAACTAACTAGAGAGCTAATTAAGGCATTCGAAACCCTTTAATCATTATTTTCATTAATAATTTTCAATTTCAGCTCGTGAGAAAGAAACAAAACCGGGTTCTCTTTGGTTGATGACGATTAACGCAATGAAGGATTACTCATACAACGAGCATAAAAAACTTAAGAAGAGTAATGTTTCCTCGTGCAGGATTCTCTTGGCTTTGCTATTGCTCTTTGGGTTATCCAACTATGTAGCCGTCGGTGGAGCTCTTTACCGAGGATTTTTCGATGTTTTAAACAAGCCTTTAACCGTCTTCATCTTCATGAACTTCATCATCGTCACACTTTGCCTTGTTCCTACCCAAAAACAGATGCGACCGACTGTCGTCTATCCTGAGATTGACGATGGATCAAATTGTGGCAGCCCCGACGTTGTTGACTACTCTCTTCCTTATGGTGATGAGGAACATACGGAAGAAGAGAATATCCCAGTGGACAAACATATCATCTTAGTAGAGAATGCTTCCGGGGAACTTGTGGCTGTCAGCTCGGGCGAGGGTTCTCAAAGTTTCAAGCGAAACCATCATCGTCATCATGAGTTAGAGTTGCGGAGATTGGAGAGAGGGATGAGCAGAGAATTGGCGATCACAATGAGAGAACCGCCATGGAGATCATCGCCCATGGATGATATGAGCAATGAAGAGTTCAGGCTTGCAATCGAGACTTTCATTTCCCAAAGGAACAAAGTAATGATAGAAGAGAACATGCATGACGAGGAGATGATGCACTTTCTGATCAGCACTTCCCATTAGTTGGTCCACTCTGCCCATTTTCCTCGCTTAACACTGCTCGAGATCAACGTTTTCTCTTTCGTATATATTAGTTCTATTCTTTAGTTTGTTACATGTGCATAGTCCCAAGTAATTTACCGATCTCCTTGCTTGTGTATATATAAAAACCTCCATTTTCCCATAAAAAAAAAAAAAAACTCCATTCTGTGTTTTTTGTATAGAAATGTACGTTCAGTGCCGCATTGACTTGTAAATTGTCATTAATATATCTCTGCTTATCTTCTTTCTTTTTCTGCTAGAAGAGAATAGATAGTAGAATCCATGTTCTTTCACGCAGCCCGGATCTTGTGAACAAGTAATTAATTAATCAGCCATTGCAGCTTAAAGAGTAGTATTCTATTTAAACTCACAGATCGATCCCACTGTCATATTTTATGGATTATAGAGAGGATTGTTCAAAAGTTTCTTTGACCAAGAGATACGTACACAATGGGCATTGAATCAAATACTGAATGGCACTAAGGCGAATATCATAAGTAAGTAGAAAAAAGATGCAGAAGTAGGTAGGAAATTAAGAATAAATTAAGAGGTAATCCAAACTACAAATCAAGAAAGTGCATCTATACCAGAGTAAACCAGGAGGTATAGGAAAAGAGGAAAGGGAAGGTATAGGCTGGGAGACGACCAAAATAACTTGTTTTGTATGAATCTGTCGACCTTTGATATCTATGAAAATGGAAGTAGAGCTATATATATTATATAAATATGTAGCTGTTATTTATGGGCGTTAGAAGGGAAAAACTTTCAGGAAACAATATCAGCTTTATTGGAGAAACATGTGATAAATATGAAATTGCAGCAGCAAATTTGGCTGTAAACAGACAAACAAAGGGCAATTCGAAGTTGTGCTCGTTGACTCGTCCCTCTCCAGACAATAAAGGGCTTGGTTCGTTGAAAATTTAAGAAAACAGTTCGGTCTTTGGAAGCTCCTTCTCTAAACCATGGTCTTGCTTTTGCAAGGAGTAAGCCCAAAGCTCTTTGATTGGCCAAAGAAAAAAAAAAAGCCCAAAGCTCTTTCCCCGGTTGATTTCCTCCATAAAATTGGAAAGCCCCATATCTCGATATTGACGGCATCAATCAACGAACTAAAATTTCAATACAAATTGTAACCTTTCTTCTTGGTTCTTACCAAACCAAGGACTTGCAGGGATAGATTAAGTAGCATGAACATTTCTTTTTCTTTATCTTTTTTTAATGGAATTTTATTGCATGAAGACTTCTAGTGAAGCCATAAATTAATCAGAGTGATGTACATTTAACTGGGATAGATAATAATTTGGCATTTGAAACAAGTTAAAACCTGGTTATATACGAACAAGAATCAATGAATCATGCATGAACGAACCTCATTTGTCATTTCCCACTTTACGTATAGAGCTTTATCAGAAAATTAATTATTGTTTTTCAGCCATTTAAAAATAGAAGTGATATATATAGGATTAATAATATTTGACTAGTCATTTAATCTAACGTGTAGCTCATATAATTATATTAATTATTTATTATGGGCTATCATAATCCAATTAAAGTGAATCAATAAGATTTAAAGTTTTGAGCTAAACATATGATAGAATATAAACTTTAATGTATAGAAACTCAAAGACCTAATTTCTATTTTTATGATGGGTAAAAATAGAGATTAAATTAAAGTTATAAATTATGATCCCCAAGTTATACGCACAAGTTTTTCTTTTTTCTAACATCTCATCAATTAAAAAAGTTACGACTATTTCTAGAGAGAAAAAACAGTATATTGACTTAGAAGACAATAATTATAAAATTAAGTTTTCTTCATTGTTCCCATTATACTTTTGCATAGATCTGTATATTCTTGATGATTTGATATAAATGTTTGATTGGTGACGGCTTTTACCAAATTAGGAATAAAGAAATATAATACAAGAATCATGCATGAATGAACCTCATTTCCCACTTTACGTATAGAGGTTTATCAGAAAATTAATTCTTGTTGTTTAGCCATTTAAAACTAGAAATGATATATATAGGAGTAATAATATTTGACTGGTCATTTGAACTAATAAGCTTACCATTGTCCGCTAGATGTGCATATTTTCTCTAATTAGGAAATCAAATATGTTACTTCTTCCATCCCTAAATTTTTGCCCCCCTTTGACTCTCATAAAGTTTAAGAAAAAGTGATTGAATCATGTTGAATTACTTTAATATCCTTGATGTGTGTAAGTGTTTTTAGGATTTTGTGTACTGATGTAATAGTAATAAAAGAAAAAGAATGGTTAAATTAAGAATGAAAGTTTAGTAGTTGTTTATTTATAGTAAGAGATAAATAAATTGAGACATCCTAAAAAAGAAAGAGGGACAAAAAAAAGGGATGAATGTCCGAGGGAGTATCTCTTTTGTAGGTCGGTGTCAATTTGGTAAATTAGATAAAAAAATATATTTATTAATCTATAACAACTATATTATTTTAAGGCCTCTCATTCTTTGGAGGCATATGTCGGTATTTCATTGGCTTGCCTTATTTATTTATTTTTTTTTTGCTTTCCAACTTGATAAAACGATGTCGTTTTGTTAGATTATTGTTGAATAAAAAAGATGCTATATAGAAGAGAAAGGAGAGATTCAACCAAAAAAAAAAAAGGAAGGAGAGAATATTCTCACAAAAATAAATTAATGAATCTTTTTCTTTTTTTTTCTGCTTCCATATTCAAATCTTTCTCTCTTTCTCTCTTATTTTCTTTTCATGCTCCCGATGATTTCATGCTTTATTAAGGTTTACTCAGTTTCATGAATTGAATCAATTTGGGGTTTAATGTTAAGGTTTACTGAATGTGAATGTTAAGGATTTAATCAACTTGAGGGTTAAGTTGGTTCATTCATTTGAAGATAGGGAGAAACAGAATGAGAGTGGGAGAGGAGAAGACGAAGAGTTTCAAAATGTGGGCTTTGCTTTGTGAGTTTAGGGTCAAGGTAATCACTTCTATCATCTTCAAAATTTTCCATTTTTTGAGTTTAAAAATGTTTTCTTCCCTAATTTCATTTAGGGCTCGGCACATCTAACAAGTTTCTTGATTTTTTCAGGAAGGCATGCTGGGCAGAAGATATAAGGATCATGGACGGTGTGGAATTATGGATACTCGCTTCAGTTTTCATATAAGTTTTCTTTGGTTCTTTATTATCATAGAATGAAAAAGCATAAGAAAGAAAGATATGAGAGGAACATAAAATGCAGAGAAGTACAAGAATATATAGAAGAATGAGCAAGAAATATAATAATAATCATAATAATAATAATAAATGTTTTTTTTTTATTATTATTATTATTATTATTATCTATTGTAACTAATTTAAAATTTTGCTCTTGCAGTGCATACTTTAGTTTATGAACACAAAAGAAAAAAACGTTAGTCTAGATTTATCCTATTAGTTTTTTTTTTCTTTCTTTTTGATTTTTTATGCTTTCCCATATATATACAAATTAATTTAGCAATTTGAAACAAATAAAATTATTTGTAAATCTTGCAGTGATTGGGATTAAATATAGGGCTAACAACTCATTTAATGTGAAGTATGTTCGTAACCTCTTATATGTTATTGGTAATTGTAACTTAGTTTTGAATAATTTCTGCACTTGAATAATTATTATACTATATCCTTTTAACTTGAATAATTATTATACTATATCTTTTTACGCTTCAATAATTGCTAAGTAAAAGTTAACATATATAACATGAAACTCAGATTTTATATAATTCTTATTTGTTTCATTTGATTTTATTTGTATTATATCTTTTGTCTAACTCTTTTGCAGATTTCTTTCACAAAGCACCACTATTAACTGAAGATGGTAGGTGGAATGCTTGAATGTAAATCTATTAAACTCTAGCATGAGAAATAAATTTTTGGTGCAGAGGCTTTCAGATCAATGTCATATTAGCTATATGATTATTTTACCCTTTTTTTTTGCAGGCTTTGGTATCCATGCATCTCTCTATATATTGTTTCTTATGAATGACTATGCGTTCTTAAGTTTCAGTATGCTGCAAACATGCATATCCAATGTTCTCTGGGAATCAAGTGCCATTTGAAAGCTTCCAAGAGGTATTCTATAAGCATATTCTTCTAAGTATTAAAAATGCTATGAGTCCTGTATTTATTTTACTTTTGACTTTTTTTTTAAATGTGAATGCGGACACTTTTAATATTATCTGGTTGCTACTTTTGTAGGCTAGAAAGTCAGCTTGAAGAATGATTGAAAAAATTAAGCTCTAAAACAATGGAAAAAAATAAAGATACATGAGTTGACAAGTATATATTTGGTGTTTGTTAGTCATGACCTTGAGTTGAAGCTAGCTTTTCTCTTTATTTGTCTGACTAAAATTGATTGTAATAAAGTGTAACAGTTCTTTGCAAAGTATATCATGATTTTGTTATTTCTGTGCCTTTTTAGATTGTAATGGAAGCATCCATGAATTTTTAAGATGTTTTAGTCTCTTTTCTCTATATTATTTCTTCGTGGTGTCAGCATATTGAGATGACAGAATTTTTCTTTATATTAATAAAGTTCAAGAAATATAATTCTTTCACACATCTACGTCCCTCTCACCATACATATACTTTTTTGTACTGCCCAATCATCTTTCTAATTTCTTCCCACAATCCTTAATTACAGGTAACCAATTTCAAATCCAATTGATTCTAAATCTCTGCCAAAATTTATTTTTCTCCAAAAGCTAAATGGCGGATTTGGATATGGATGAATTGAAAAGTTGTTGAAACTTCGGTTTCAAATTTATTATTATCATCTTCAAAACGGTTAATGTAGTCGTCAGTGGTGTAATGGAGCCGTCAGCGTTCCATCTAATTTAGGGCTAAATGATCAAAAATAAAAAAATTGAGGGTTTATTTGGATTAAAAAAAATGTTAAAGATTTATTTGGTTCATTTCTAAAAGATTATAGGCTAATTTTGTATTTAAGCCTCTTCAAAACCAACCCCCCATTTGGAATTCAGACTTTTTCCAGTAAGAAAGTTGAGCCATCTAAGAAAGATTAACAGGAAAAAGAAAAGACATGTATGTATGTATTAAATCTGTTTTCCAAGCTAACGATAAAATTGAGTTTTTACCATGGCCGTGGAAAATAGTCATGCAGGTTGTAGCAGAGACAAGTGGCTTTTCATTCACTAATTTAGATCTGTGTTTCCATTTTCCACCACAATAATAAAGCCTTTTTGCTCTTGTTTTTCGGCTTTTCACTGTTGCTTGGAAAATTTTAAAATTTTCCATTTTTGATAGCCGTTAGGGAGCTTAACAGCCAAGTTGTCAAGTTAATAGCCATTAAAAAAAAAAAAAAAAAACCACCGAAGGAGACAAAAGTTCCACCTTTTAATTGCTTAGTTCTATCATTCTTATGAATGTACCTAATTTGGAACAAGAGAACATGAATGAGGTAGATGATTTGATAAATCCGGACGAAGGGTGTAAACCAACAATACTAGATGGTAATTTTATCAAATACATTCTTAATGCTTAATTTGCCAATTTTTATTGACTTTCTATATTAATAAATGTGAATATAAGATAAAACAAAGTATTTTCTTTCCAAAGACTTCCCATCAACCACTAAATATCTATCCAACCACCATTAGTAGTTGAGTTTAAGAATTCCCTTTAGAGTATAAGATAGAAAACAAGGTTTGAGCAGAACAAAAAAAGGCCTGGAAGTGGAAAGTGGTAAACCTTGAAATGACTCGTATCATTATTATGGAGGCTACATCATATTCATAGCTTTTAATATTCGGTTGAAACACTGCAACAGCAACAAGATTTACCTTACCAGTACTCTCAAGCTGCTCTTTGTATATACGTCCAAATCCACCTTCCCCTAAGAAAGACTCTGGCTTGAAATTCTTTGTCGCAGCCACAAGCTCACAAAAAGTAAAAGTTTGGGCTGCAATTTGGTCACCAGGCCATCAAGGAGAGAAATAAACTGTAAAGTTCTTGAAAAAAGAAAAAAGAAAAAAAAAGGTTTTTTTTTATAATTTTCTTCTGAATATTTTTGAATTAGTTTTTATAATAAATTTTTTATCCAATCAAAATATGCCACGTGTTACCGTCAATCATCTAATAATGCGTGAAAAACACTCAAAAAATTCTATCAACTTTAGACTTTATTTGAAAAATCCGAAAAAATTTAGACCTTAATTTTAAAATTAAAAGATTTAAACCTTAAATGAGTAGGGAACCAAACGTTTAAACTTTAATTGAATTTTTAGCCATTTCAAAGCCTAAATATGATTGTAAGACTTGGCCTAAAGAATGCATGTAAGAGTGTTTTTTCCCCCTCATTTTAACAATGTACAAATTGAAATGGGCTAGTGGCCTTTTAGCTTGATGAACTCTAGCTTCTTGGCCAAGTGGCTAAGAAGTCCAAGAAGTGGAAGTCCGAGGTCACGTGTGATAGTCCAGCAAAACAAGAATGAAAAAAAAAAAATCCTTGTAATTGTATAGCATATCAATTTTTTACTAACAAAAATATTTTTTTTCCTTGTTCAGTTGCTTTGTTAGTTACATTGAAGTAAAAGCCTAAAACTAGGCTACTCTAGTCTAATGAAACCTCTAGAATTAGAGAATGAAACACCGCTTACATAAGCATCCAAGAAATATTTGAAAAAAAGAAATCAGGGTGGGTATGATGATGAAGGTTGAAGATGATGTAGAGAACTTAAAGAGTTAAGCGAAAAAAGGAAAAAATGACGATGTCGACTGTAAAGCATTTAACCGAAAAAAGGATGATGATGTAGAATATATATACATTTAAGCAGCAGCGCAAGACAGAGATCGTCTTTAAAACTTAAAATAAGAATAAAAATAAACATAAAAAAAAGATCAAAAGCGAAATTACATGTCTATCCAAAAAGGCATCTTCTTTTTGGGCCATTAGATCATCGAAGAAAAACAGAATTATAGTCGTTAAATAAAGGAAAAAAACCCTAAATCTACCAAAGATTTAATTTCACCTATAAATAGCTTATGTTCTTCAGTTGTACTTTAGACTTCTTATAGATAAAGCCATCCTCACTTCTTAGAATCCAACATGGAACACTGGCTTCTACCTCTAACAAAAACCTTCTCTTGTACTTTCTGCTTCAAATGAAAAAACTTTTGTTTTTAATTCTATTTTTTTTATTCCTTTCTTAATTTAGATCCATAAAAAACACTTATGGGCTTACCATGTGGGTTGGGTCCTTGGGCCTATCTGACTGATTGGATCAGGCTTGGGCTTATATAGTAGTTTTGGGCTTGTTTTGGGTTGGGTCCTTGGGCGTGGATCAGGCTTGGGCTTGTTTTAGGCTTATCATGTGGGTTGGGTTGGGTCCTTGGGCCTGTCTTACTGACTGGATCAGATGGGTCTCCTTTGGCGAGCTGACCTCATCAGATGGACCTACTTTGGCGGGCTTGTCTGACTGGATCATATGGGCCTTGTGAAACCCTATTTATTTTGACTTCTATTTCTTTCGACTTTCCTTAACTGAAAACCCTTTTTACTGTAGATATTTTTTATGGCTGGGAATTTCTGTGGGTATTTCTTTCTTCTATTTTGATTTAATGTTAGGTATTTCTGTCTTCTACTTTGATTTAATGTTTGGAAGCTTAAATTAATTGTTGTATGAATAGAGTGGTGTCTTTTTACGGCAACATGAATCTGAATCAAAATAGTTTCAAAATAGTTTACTAGTGTTTATTGTTAGTACTATTTAATAATTGCTTTTTTTTTTAAGAGTTCATGGGTTCGTCGCAAGCTAAGGCTATGATTAGTACATGAAAATATTTTCTGTTTTCATTTTCTAAAAAATACAAAGAAATCACCATCTAAGATATGTATAATATATATAAATATATACATATTTTAGAAAATGAAAATGAAAATGGGCCTAGAATTGAGAATAATTTTTTTTTATTCTCATTTCTAAGTCCATTTCCATTTTTATTTTTTAAAATATATATACATTTTCCCTTTTAACACATATCTTAGATGTTAGTTTCTTTCTATTTTTTAGAAAATGAAAACAGAAAATATTTTCTCATACCAAACATAATTTAAGTGTCACACCATTTCACTTCTCAATTGATGGGTGCGGCCTACTGCATGACTTCTATTTCGATGATAGACACAAAGGTGATTGGCATTGACAAGAAAATAGATGGCATTGGTAAGCAAACAAGTGGGATTGATAAGAAATTTGATAATATCAAGAAGCTTTTGACTGGGTGGGTTTTCAACTTTTTCCTTTTTATTTTTTTTAATTTTGCTAACAAACAAATTTTTTCTGTATTGCTTTGTTATTTTTTTAAAAAACTATTGCTAACTTTATTTTTATTTTTTTTAAATATTGCTAACTATTATCAATGTAGACAAATGCAAGTTGGACAATTATTATGAAAGTGGAAATACAAGTTGTGCAAATTATGTTATGAAAGTGGACAAATGCAAGTTGTGTAAATTATGTTATGAAAGTGGATAAATGCAAGTTGTGCAAATTGTCCAAGTTGTGATTATTGTGATGGCAATAATGAGGCTCATATGTGCAAGTTAGCAACTTGTATAGCCTACCATTTGATGCCTATAAATTGGGATTCATTCTCCCTAATGTAATACACTTACAATTTCTTCATTCAATTTCTTTCTCTTTCTCTCTTATTCCTTTAATTCTCATTTGCTCATATTCTTGCTCATATTCTCCTATCCTTATTTCTTGTTCTTGCTTCCTCAATTTTAATTAACGTACTTTTCACAACACGTTATCAGTACGAGTGTTTTAAATTGAAGCAATTTTGAAGTTTGGTAAGTTATGAAGATTTGATTTTATACAAAATTTATTTTCTATACACAAGATAATTTTAATTTTCATAGTGTAAAAATTCACTTCTAAACATTTTTTACACCAGAGGTTGTCAAACTAATTGAGACCATTCTTTTCAGAATAATGGCAAATATTGAAAAGCCCAAATTCCAAATTTTGGATGTAAGTGGCAATTACTACTTGTCATGGTGTCTCGATATTGAACTGCATCTCCAAGGCCAAGGTCTTGCAGCTACCATTGGTAAAGATGGAAATGGTAATGGTAAAGATAAGGCAAATGCTTTGATTTTTATCCGTCGGCATCTAAGTGATAACCTTAAAGTTCAATATCTATCTGTCCGAGATCCCTTGATCTTGTGGACAAGATTGAAAGAGTGGTATGATCACACCAAAACTGTCATCCTCCCTCAAGCACAATATGATTGGCAACATCTGAGGTTGTAGGATTTCAAGTCCGTGTCCGATTATAATTCGGCATTGTATGATATTGTATCACGGCTTGAACTTTGTGGTGTTAAGCTTACTGAGGCTGAGCTTTTAGAGAAAACATTCTCCACCTTTCATGCTTCGAATATTGTATTGCAACAGCAATACCGGCAGCGCCAGTTTAAAACATATTCTGAATTGATCTCAGTCCTGTTGATTGCAGAACAAACAAATGAGTTGCTACTTAAAAATCATGATTTAAGACCTGCTGGCTCTAAGGCATTTCCTAAAGCAAATGCCGGGTCAAGTAAGAATTTTGGCCGTCCTAGAGGCCGTGAACGCAAGCATGGAAATTTTTTCAGTAAGGGTGGCTGGAGATTTAACCGTAATATAAATAACTCCCAACACAACCCTAAAGGTAAAAAGCCTATGAAGAAGCATGATGATAGTACCTGTCATCGTTGTGGAATGACTAGTCATTGGTCACGTACCTGTCGTACGGCCAGACATTTGGTTGATCTATACCAAGCATCCCAGAAGGATAAAGGCAAGCATGTTGAGACCCATGCCACTGAAAATGACCTAACTATGACTGATGCTGAAGTCAATAAGGTTTTGGTCAATGAAGACTGTCATATTCTTGGCAATGAAAAACCTTTTGAGGTTTCTGATTTCTTTTTATAATGTTGATGAAAATAATAAGTCCCCAAAAAAAAATCCTGAGGGTTTTCATCTATGTTTTGCCATACCCTTGGATAATTATGTTACCAAGGAAGATATTAAATAAATATGGTCGTCAATAAAATCATGAGTTTTATTCCATATTTGTTGGTTTATATTTTGCATCATATTATTAATTTGTTAAATTTTATGGAACTTGACACCTGAAGTTGTCAAGATAAATGCAAATGGGACACATTGAGAAAAAGGAAGATATATGTTTGCTTGATAGTGCCACAACGCATACTATACTTTGTGGCAAACACTTTTTCTCAAATGTGACATTGCGCAAGGCAAATGTTCAGACAATATCTGGTCCTGTTAATATTATAGATGGCTATGGGACTGCCACAGTTATTCTGCCAAATGGCACAGCATTGTATCTTGAAGTTGCATTGTTAAGCAGTAGATCAAAAAGAAATCTACTTAGCTACAAAGATGTACGCCACAATGGGTACCATCTAGAAACAATTAATGAGCAAAATAAGGAATTTCTTTGCATCACTTCCTACAAGATGGGCCAGAAGACCATCCATGAGAAGCTTGAAGCTTCTAGTATGGGATTATATTATGTCCCAATACGAGCTATAGAATCATATGCTACGATGCCCTGGAAACTAGTGAACCCTGATGTGTTCGGACTTTGGCATGATCGCCTTGGTCATCCAGGAGCTACAATGATGCGAAGAATCCTTAAAAATACTCGAGGACACCCTTTAAAAGATACAAAGGTGTTGTTGTCCAAAGATTATATTTGTGAATCTTGTTCACAAGGAAAACTCATTACTAAACCTTTCATAACAAAGGTTGATTATGAATCCCCTTCATTCTTGTAAAGAATCCAGGGTGATATCTGTGGACCGATTCAGCCTGCAAGTGGACCATTTAGATATTTCATGGTACTAGTAGACGCATCCTACAGATGGTCCCATGTTTGCCTATTATCAACGCGCAACGTCACTTTTCACGTTTGTTTGCACAGATAATAAAGCTTCGAGCTCATTTCCCAGATTATCAAATTAAAAGCATAAGAATGGATAATGCTGGTGAGTTCACATCAAAGAGTTTTGATGCTTATTACGTTTCATTAGGAATTGAAGTTGAACATCCGGTCCCACATGTTCATACTCAGAATGGATTAGCAGAATCCATGATTAAGCGCATTCAGATTATTGTTTGAACTTTGTTGATGAGGACAAAGCTCCCATCCTTAGCGTGGGGTCATGCTGTTTTACATGCTGCATCTTTAATTAGATTGCGCCCCACTGCTTCTCATTTATATTCCCCCCTTCAATTAGTCTTAGGCCAGGAGCCAGACATTTCATATCTTCGCACCTTTGGTTGCGCAGTACAAGTGCCTGTAGCACCACCGCAAAGGACCAAAATGGGTCCCCAACTCCGTTTGGGCATTTATGTTGGGTTTGATTCACCGTCTATTATTCGGTTCCTTGAGCCATTGACGGGTGATTTATTTACCGCTAGATTTGCGGATTGTCATTTTGATGAGACAGTATTCCCATCACTTGGGATACCAAAAGTTTGTCTCATTTAGACCCAAGAACACCTGAGTGTAAAAATGAGGTGCAACGAGTGATCCATTTACAAGCCATTGCAAATCAAATGCCTGATGCATTTAATGAGACTGCTAAAGTTACAAAGTCTCATATTCCAGCTGCGAATGTTCCAGCTAGGATAGATGTTCCTGTAGAACCACCCGAAATGGATCTAAATGGCCCACGCCTGAAGCGTGGTAGACCGATGGGATCAAAAGACACTGTTCCTCGAAAAAGAAGGGGGAGGAATCCAGAATCTGCTCCAGATGAGCATATTGATATTTCTCGAGGAAAACAAATTGCACCTGAAGTGGCACAACATAATATTCAAAGAGAGCATATTGCCCTTGAAGTGGCACAAGTTCATGAGCATATTACCCCTGAAGTGGTACAAACCCATGAAAAGATCACCAACCTTGGGAATACTGAAATTTCCATCAGTTATTGTAATGAGATATGGGATCGAAATGAGATAATCATCGATGATGCATTTTCTCTTTCAGTTGCTCATGAGATTATGAATGATGATTATGAACCTCGGTCTATAACCGAATGCCGTCATAGGCAAGATTAGCCCAAATGGGAGGAAGCAATCCATGCTGAATTGACTTCCCTTGCCAAACGTAATGTTTTTGGGCCTATTACTAAAACCCCCGACAATGTAAAACCTGTTGGATACAAATGGGTCTTTGTCCGGAAACGAAATGAGAGAAACGAGATCGTGAGGTATAAAGCCCGACTCGTAGCCCAAGGTTTCTCGCAGAGGCCTGGGATAGATTATGATGAAACATATTCACCAGTAGTGAATATAGTTACCTTTCGTTTCCTTATAAGTTGGGTTGCCCAAGAAAAATTTGAAATGCGTCTTATAGACGTTGTGACGGCATACTTATATGGTTCATTAGATTCCAATATCTATATGAAAATTTCCGAAGGTTTCAAAATGCCTGAAGCATGCACTCCCCCCAACCTATTCTCAATAAAGTTGCAAAGATCTTTATATGGGTTAAAGCAATCCGGCCGCATGTGGTACCAACGTTTAAATGAATACCTGACTAAAGAAGTGTACATAAATGATCCCATCTGCCCATGCGTGTTTATTAAAAGATCTGAAACCGGGTTTGCTATTATAGCAGTTTATGTCGACGACATGAATTTAATTAGGACTCCTGAAGAATTATTTGAAACTGCTGAATATTTGAAAAAGGAGTTTGAGGTTAAAGATATGGGTAAAACCAAACTATGCCTTGGTCTAGAGCTTGAGCACAAAAAGAATGGAATACTTGTCCATCAGTCAGCATACACTGAAAGATTGCTTAGACGTTTTAACATGGACAAGGCTCACCCATTGAGCACACCTATGGTTGTAAGTCTCTTGACCCCCAAAAGGACCCGTTTCGTCCTAAAGAATCTGGTGAGGATATACTTGGTCCTAAAGTACCATACCTCAATGCAATCGGGGCTTTAATGTACTTGGCACAGTGCACGAGACCAGATATCGCTTTTACGGTAAATTTGTTGGCACGTTTCAGTTCTGAGCCAACCCGGAGACATTGGAATGAGATTAAGCATATCTTCCGTTATCTCCGAGGAACCATTGATTTGGGGTTATTCTATTCTAAGAAAACTATTAACTATAGTTTAGTAGGTTATGCTAATGCAGGATATAAATCTGATCCGCACAGAGCTCGCTCCAAACCGGTTATCTATTTTGCTATAATGATACAGCCATTTCTTGGCGTTCCACTAAGCAAACACTAGTTGCTACATCTTCCAACCACTCTGAAATTATTTCCCTCTATGAGGCCGGAAGAGAGTGTGTTTGGTTAAGATCTATGATATCACATATTCACAATGCTAGTGGATTCAAACCGGTGATAGATTCTCCCACTATAATTTATGAGGATAATGCTGCTTGTGTTGCACAAGTCAGGGGAGGATATATTAAAAGTGATAAGACCAAGCACATCTCGCCGAAATTTTTCTATACTCATGAACTCCAAGAAAGTCGACAAGTTGATGTTAAACAGATTCGCTCCATCGATAATCTTGCAGATTTATTTACCAAATCTTTGCCAACATCAACATTTGAGAAATTAGTTTATGGCATTGGTATGCGGCGAGTCAGTAAAATGCAAGATTGAATTCCCCATAAGTGGAAATGTTTAGATGCTCTAGAAGTAGCAGTTTGTTTTATCTCAAGGGGAGCGATTATGGACATAAGTGCACTGTACTCTTTTTTCCTTATGTCTGGTTTTTGTCCCACTGGGTTTTTCCTGCTTAAGGTTTTTAATGAGGCAGTAATAGCACGTCCAATCAAGCCACTGAAGTAGGCCCACCTATATTGTCCTGAAGACAAGCACCTATTGTCCTGAAGACATATTAGACGGACTTAATTGTATTATACTCTTTTTCCTTTATGTTCGGTTTTTTCCCACTGGGTTTTTCTGACTTAAGGTTTTTAACGAGGTAGTACACGTCCAATTTTAATAGTGGCATTTGTCCAAGGGGGACTATTATGAATGCGGACAAATGCAAGTTGGACAATTATTATGAAAGTGGACAAATGCAAGTTGTGCAAATTATGTTATGAGTTGTGCAAATTATGTTATGAAAGTGGACAAATGCAAGTTGTGCAAATTATGTTATGAAAGTGGACAAATGCAAGTTGTGCAAATTGTCCAAGTTGTGATTATTGTGATGGCAATAATGGGGCTCATATGTGCAAGTTGCCAACTTGTATAGCCTATCATTTGATGCCTATAAATTGGGATTCATTCTCCCTAATGTAATACACTTACAATTCCTTCATTCAATTTCTTTCTCTTTCTCTCTTGTTCCTTTAATTCTCATTTGCTCATATTCTTGCTCATATTCTCCTATCCTTATTTCTTGTTCTTGCTTCCTCAATTTTAATTAACGTACTTTTCCACAACACTAACTTTATTTTCATTTTCTTTTAACAGTGGTGATGATGGCCACAGTGGTGATGAGGGTTTCTTTTCGTGATGGAAGAAGTGAAGAAGTGTGAGGTTTTGAGAGTGAATAGAAAATGGGCATATATAAGTGTATTTATCACAGATTACTGGCCAAAATATGTAAAGGATTTTGGATGACATTGATTAAAATTTATGTGGAAAATTGAAAGTTTTTAATGGAATTTGATGGTGAATGTCTCGTATTTGAGCCTATGTTAAAACCAGGGTTATGGGTCATAGGTGAAAATAAAAAGAAACATTTTTTTCTAAAATGAGGGACAAAGTCTTTAGGGTTATGGTAAAAATAAAAAGAAACATTTATTTTTCTAAAATGAAGGATAAAGTCTTTAAAATAGCTAGAGTGCTCTCACACTAGCTAGACACAGTTATGGAGCAAAGATTGCATAGTGAAAGCAAGATGACAATCGTTTATGGAATAAATAAAGCACAAAAGGACCAAGTAGCCTTATGGTTTATGATAGAATGCCAAAAGGGCTCTTTATGGAAAAATACTTTCCACAATCATGAACTTTCATGTTACAAATTGGGGGGAGGGGAAGGGGTGGGGGTAACCCTTATATATAGACATTTCCACCTCCTCAATGTGTGGGTAATATCTCGTCACATTTCATAATTCTATGACGCCAAGTGGCCAACTTTTAACCACATATTCCTAAATTTATCTTTATCTTTATGGATAAGGCTTATCCACTTCTCTCTAGATAATGCCTATCCATATTTATCTAGAAAATGCTAGACTTCTTTACACAAGATTAGATATATCCACAATGCTCTAGAATCCTCTAGAGCCTTCTAAAGTTTTATAGGGCCTTCCGAAACCTTCTAGGGACTGGATCTTCTAAAACCTTCCGTAATGTTATAGAAACTTCTACAACCTTTCGGAATCTTCCACAAGCTTTTAGAATGTTCCAGAACCTTCCATAGCCTTTTGGAACTTTCCTGACACCTTCGTAAGCTTCTGGAGTCATCTAGCCAACTCAAGGCCAAAGTGCCCGCATGCATGCCTGCACTCGTGTGCTTGCTTAACTGTACTTGCTTAGCTAGTTAATCATACTTACGTCTACTGTGCATAACTGTGCTTGCATATTCGTCTGCCCACCAACAGATGTGCCGCACCTCGTGCCTTAGTTGCTCGTACCTTGGCATGCCCTTACCATCGAAATGCGTCGACCCATAACATTAGGGTTTTCTTTGACTTTCCTTAGTTGCCACTCTTCAAAATGCAGCAGAAGCGAAAAGAGCAAAAGAGAAAAGCAGTACATTAGCACTTAATCATTTAATCGAACATTCCACGTCGCGTTTTTAGGCATGAATAGAACTAATCTGAGTTTACTCTCATTTTTAAAGTTTCAAAATGCCTCTGCTTGCTTGTATTCTATAGCATAGTTAGCAATATCTTACGATACTTTATACGTATCTTACGATACGATTCGATACACAACATAATCGATACGAATCTCTATAACGTATCTATTTTATTACGTATCTATCGATACATAAGCGATTCAGTATGTATCGTATGATACACATAATATGCACGATATCAAATAATTTAGTATATTTGAGTGTTTAAATAGTATTTTCAATCTTAAATCAAATAATCACTTGATTTTATTAATAACTATAAAATTCTTATTTTTTTTATTCATTCATATGTATATATAATATTTATATTTAATTTTTAAAGTATATAACGTATTTTACGAATACGATACGATACTCGATATTTAAAAATAAGATTTTGATATACGATACGATCTCGATTTAACAACTATGTTCTATAGTGTATTGTATATGTCTGGTAGAAATAATCTCTTTATCTATAATTCTTATATTGTTTTGTTCATTAGTCAAGTTTTGGGCTTTCTAAAGCCTTTGTTTGAATAATTACTCGTTTTAATTTTTTTAAGAGTATGGGGGCTTTCGTAAGTGACCTCGTATACCATGTCACGTCTTGAATGAAAAAGAGAAGTCTAGCTTGGGGTACGGCCTACTGTGTCACTACTTTCTCAATGATGGAAAAAAAGGTGAGTGATATTGACAAAAGGACTAAGGGTATTGATAACAAAACTGATTGGATTGAGGGGATTAATAGCAAGAATGATGGGATTGAAAATGGAATGAAAAAACTTTTGCCTGAGTAGGTTTTGATTTTTTTTTTGTAATATTTTGTTGGTTCTTTTTTAATTCTTGCTTACTTATTAACTTATTTCTTTTAATAGTGGCCACAGTGACGGTGATGATGCTGTTTTCTCTTAGAAGTGGTGAAAGAAGTGGGAATCAGTGGATAGAATAGAGATAGTCAATGCCACAACTCTTAAGTGGTAGATTACATTCGACTGATCGGTGGATCGGTGAAAAATGGCTGGTGAAGAAATGGGTTTATCATGTTGGTGCCGAGTGGGAGATAGGGATTAGTTGGGTTGGGTTTCTTTTGCCCATTACTTCGGCAAAATGGATCAATATAAGGCTTGGGCTTATACAGAGATTTTTTGGCTTGGACGGGTTATGGGTTGTGGGTTGAGGCATTGAAACTGGATAATATGGGTTGGGTCCTTTTCTCGAGCGGGCAGGCTTGTTGAAAAATTTTTATTTTTTTGAGCTGGACTAACTTGGATCAATTTGGGATTATGGATCCTTGGATGGGCCTTTTAAAACCATTTACTTTAATAGCACTGCCTTTGTTAGTGTCACGTGTTCACACTTTAGGATCTTACAACACGTAGCTTTAGGCTAGCTCTACTGGTTAGTATGCCTAAGTCAGCCTTACCTTCACTTGCTATAGTGCTTTCACACCAGCTAGACAAGGTTATGGAGCAAAGGTTGCATAATGGAAGCATGATGATAATGGTTTATGAAATAAGTAAAGCACAAAGGGACTAAGTAATCTTATGGTTTATGGAAGAATGCTAAAGGGGCTCCTTATGGAAAAACACTTTGCATAATCATGGACTTTCATGTTACAAATTAGGGAGGGGGAAGGGGTGAAGGTAACCCTTATATATAGGCATTTCCACCTCCTCAATATATGACTAATATCTCGCCACATTTCACAATTCTATGACACTAAGTGGCTAACTCTTAACCACATTCTCTTATATTTATCCTTATCTTTATAGATAAAACTTATTCACTTCTCTCTAGATAATACCTATCCATATTTATCTAGAGAGTTATAGACTTCTCTATAGAAGCTTAAATATATCCACAATACTCTAGAATCCTCTAGAGCCTTTTAGAGTCTACCAAGGTCTTCCGGAACCTTCTAGGGACCTGACCTTCCATTATGGGGGTGTTTAGTCTCAGACTTATTTTTGTTTAATTAAATTTTTTTTTCTATTTCTCACCCAGAAAAAAAAAGAATTAAGAGGAGGAAAAGAGTAATGGGAAGATATAGGTCGGGAGGACGAACAAAACAACTTAGTCATACGATAAGTCAACCTTTGATATCTCTGAAAATGGAAGCATATATGTAATTGTTATTTACGGACTTTAGAAAAAATTTTCAGGAAATAGTGTTGGGAAACAATATCAGCTTTATTGGAGAAACATGAAATTGCAGTAGCATCATGCAAATTCCTTTTTTGCAAAGGTTTAGCTGGTGTTTTAAGAAGCTGCTAAAGCTTAGGGAGACAGCAAGGAAATTTATACAATCTGACGGTACCTGGAGAATAGCAAGCCTTAACTATAGAGCTAGGGAAGTGTATGAAGAGTTAAGGCGCAGGAAGGAGAAAGTACCATGGCAAAGACTGATTTGGTTTAAGAGCCACATTCCCAAGCATTCAATAATAGCATGGATGAGTTTGTTGGATAGACTGCCAACAAAGAGACGAATGACATATTGGGGCATGGATTTGGAAGATATTAATTGTATACTTTGTGGTCAACAACAAGAAACAAGAGATAATCTCTTCTTTACCTGTGAATTTGCTCTGCAGTTGTGGAGTAAAGTTTTGCAAACAAGTGGACTCACAAGGCAAGCAAGGACCTGGAGCTTTGAAGTTAACTGGGCAATAAGGAGACTTAAGGGAGAAGCTCTTATCACCGTTATATTGCAGCTGGCCTGGAATTCATACATCTACAACTTGTGGATAGAGAGAAATTTCAGAATGTATGGAGGAAAGAATAAAACATCAGATGAGTTATTTGATTGCATTAAAGATTCTATTCGGTTTAGATTGAAAGGCATGGCAGGCATTACAATGAATCCAATTAATACGATGCTACGTACACAATGGGAGTTAGATGTGAAATTTCCTGGAGAGTAGGTTGGAATTTTGTTGCAACAATTTTGACTCTATGTACAACTTTCATTATCTCTATACCTGTATATTCTCTGTTTTGTTACCTTGTATAACTATGCTACTATTTTAGCAGTATGGAGACTTTGTATTTTGGTTAGAGAGTAGCAGTTTTTACTGTTTACTTAGATAAATGAAAAATTTTGCTTATTAAAAAAAAAAAGAAATTGCAGTAGCAAAATTGGTGCAAAGAGAGTGAAATTCGAAGCGGTGGTCGTTGACTCGTTCCTCTCTTTCAGCCTCCAGGTACAGAACGTGAATTTCTTAAATTTCCAATCGGAATTCTGAAAAAGGCAATAAAGGGCTTGGTTCGTTGTACATTTAAGACAACAGTTGGGGCCCAAATGGAAGTTCCTTCCCTGAGCTATGGGCTTGCTCTTGTAAATAGTAATCCCAAAGCTCTTTCCCACCTTGAACTCGACCCTGAAAATTAGAAACCCATAGGCCACATCTCGATGCTGACAGGATCAATGAACTAACAAAATTTTCAATACAAATGGTATATGGATTTCCTTTCTTCTTTGATTTTTACCAGACCAAGGACTTACAGGATTAGTAGCATGAAGGTTTCTTTCTCTTTTTTTTTTAATGGAATTCTATCACATTAAGACTTCTAATAAAGCCATAAATCAGAGTGATGTAATTATGCCGGGATGGATAATAATTTGGCATTTCGAGAAGTTAAAACCTGGTTATACACGAACTGGCATCATTCTTGCATGAACCTCATTTCAAAATTTACGTACAGAGTATTATCAGAAAATTCTTGTTTTTTAGCCATTAAAAAATAGATAGAAATGATATATATATATATATATATATAGGAGTAATAATATTTGACTGATCATTTGAACTAATAAGCCTACCCTTGTCCGCTAGATGTGCATTTTCTTCTGTACTTGGGGAATAAAATACGTTATCTCCTTCGTAGGTCGGTGCTAGTCCGGTACATTAGAGAAATAAATAATTGTACCAAATAAAAATAAAAGGGAGATGGGGAGAGAGAGAGAGAGAAATAAATAAATATAATAAAGTTCAAGAAGTAGGATTCTTTCAGACATCCAGATCCCTCTCACCATAAATATACTTCTTTTTATTTTTTTGAACTGCCCAATCATCTTTTTAATCTCTTCCCACAATCCTTAATTACAGGTAACCAAACTCAAATCCAATTGAATTCTAAATCTCTGCCAAATTTTCTTTCTCCAAAAGCTAAATGGTGGATTTGGATATGGATGAATTGAAAAGTTGTTGAAACTTCGGTTTCAAATTTAAGATTGTCATCACCAAAATCAACTCCCCAATTGGAATTCAGACCTTTTCCACCAGGAAAGTTGAGTCATCTAAGAAAAAGATTAGAAGGAATAAAAGAAAAGAAAATATATGTATATATTAACTCTATGCTCCAAGCTAATGGTAAAATTACGTTTTTACCATGGCCCTGGAAAAATAGTAATGCAGGTTGTAGCAATGAAAAGTGGCTTTTCATTCACTAATTTGGATCTCTAATTCCATTTTCCACCACCATAATAAAGCCTTTTTTGCGAGAAATTATTACGTAGGCCGGGTCTATCACGTCATCCGTAGACCGATCAATGAAATTGTGATAACTCAAAAATTATGATATAATTACTAAAATACTGCCATAATTATACCATGACTTACCCTTGAAATTTTCTTTCTTTATAACATAGCGCTAAACCTTTATCAAATTAATGCCTTAATTTTAATAAATTTATTGAATTGTCACAACTTCATTGGTCGGATCTACGAATGATATGGTAGATCCGACTTACCTAATAATTTCTCCTTTTTTACTCTTATTTTTCGACTTTTCAGTGTTACTTTAAGGATAATCTAATAAATTGAGCGTTTATTTATATAATATACAATAGATTAAAGGGTATGTGTGGTAGATCTTAATTCTACATCATGAAAGTCGAAAGAAGATGGAGAACAATAAATTATAGGGAAATAGGTTTGAAATAAGAGGATTCCTTATATCCCTCTTACGAAGCAAAAGCAAAATCCCAACGCCGAATCTTGAGTCAGATTGTCTCCCTAGTGGATACAGTAGAATAACCCTTGAATTCTTTATATTCTCAATCCTAAGCTTTTTTTTACCCTTTAACCCCATGGATGAAATCAAAAAAAATTGAGGAAGAAGAAAGGCTTCCTCAGGATTTGAGAGTCTGATTTGGTATAAGACTAGACTACTGCTAAGGCCTCTGATATAGGAATTGGATCATTTGGTTATGTATCAGTATATGTAAGTGCTGAATCCGTTCTTTGTTTTTCCCTTCTCAAAGACTCAAACTATCTTGTTTTGAAGTTGTTGCTGTTCTTTGTTGTTTACACTGGCCGATTGATGACGACTGACATCCTAACCAGCAGCCATCTGCAAACAAATATGAACAGTAGAGTAGTGACAGTAGCTTGCATTTCTGACAATATTTTTTTTTCTTCTCTTCAATCTCTGATATCAAATAATGCGTCCTAAAAGTAATTGCACGTGTCAACTTGGGTGAAAAAGGCTTAGGAACTGTGCTATTATTGGTGGGTCATCTTACATGCCCAAACCCCAGAAAGACGAAAAGGTAGAAAGTAGAAACTCTTTTACACCAACAATTCGTGGGTACATTCAACCCCACTTTCAGCAGGTGGAGTAGTTTTTGAGTCATTCAAGTTCCTTTCTATTCTTCTTTTTCCTTTTTGCCCTTTCCTTTTATCTAAAATTCTCCAGGTCCAGTATTTGCCACTAACAATTTATTCTACTTCAGAACTTAGATCAGAAATATGCTTCCTGCCCCTCCTGATTGCTATCAAGTTTATGATATTTGTAGTAAACTCCAGTCCCTTATATATATGGGTAAATTCCAACTCAAGACCACCAAATGCTCATAATTTCTTAGATTATTTATTTGTTCTGCCTAATAGGAACAAAGTACAACATCATCTCAGTCCTAATCATTGTATTAAGAGTAGGAAGAAAATCTTATAGGTGGCTACTAAACAATTATTTTTGGGTGGAACTCGAATCTTATAGCTATTATACCTATTATTGCATCTGCTGAGGATAAAAAGACAAAGAAACAGAGCTAGCGAGAAAGCAACTGTTTCCAGCCGAGTTTCTTTTTATATAGTATTGGGTCAGTAGTAATTGGTCCTGATTCCTGAACAACATAATCCATGTGTCAAGCAGCAAACTCAGAATGTTTTCTTCCAAGTCATCTGCCTCTTGGAAACTTACGAGAGATATTGATCTTATTTATGCTTTCATACAGATTAGAATTGATTTCGTTATTTCCTTCTTTTATCTAATGAAGCAATCTAAAAGTAAGAGAACCAGAAAATTATTCTTACAGCTATTTTGTCCCAGAGATCATTGTTGCCTAAGTAAATGAGGGGAAGATTAAAGATTAAAGTGTTTGCAGCAGAGTCAGCAGAATAAGTATATTACCAGTAATGGAAAGAAAAATTTAGGATTCGCCCTGTTCTTATCCATTTCTCTAAGCTTTGCATGTGAAAAAGTTTATTCCCTTTTTCTTGTAAAGGGGTGCAAAGGCTTGAAATGGACTCAAAGTCTTGACGTATATCGGATAAGATTTCAATCGTTTCATCAATCAACCAACTCTGCATATATGTGGAGAAAATCCTTCTGATTTGTTAAATAATATTGATTGATGTAGCACGACATTGTTTTAAACACAGATTTAAATCTAACATTTGTAATTAAATAACTCAACTTGCTAACTTGATAGTGAACATAAGAACATCTGAACAACATCATCCAGGAAACGACAGTAAACTCAAAACAGAAGTATCAAACCGCAGAGTGACAAAGAAGCGATCCTTATAATGTTTTTTTGGCCGAACAATCGTTATAATTATGGAGTGATTTTAATCTTATTTTCATGGCAAAGTTTTTTTTTTTTTGGGCCGGCGTGCCTTGAAAGGAGGCAAGAAAGGGGCTTGGTAAAGATAAAATTTGGTTTAATACATAAAATAATCTTTAAATTTGTACGAAATTATCTTTTTGATTCTTCAACTCTTATTTTAGAATTTTTGACTCTTAAATTTTTATTTTGTAAATAATATACCTCCTCTAATACTGACGTGGTCTGTCTAATATTGACACGCGAATTTTTTGTATTACATCATGTCATCGTCTAAAACGATAATTTACAATAAAAATTAAATGGTCAAAATGATAATTTTGTACAAACTCAAAGGTTATTTTTTTAAAGACTTTGTTACAGAAACCGGCTATCAAGTTAAGAAATGTCAACTCTAGTAAATTCTGACATAAATGATAAATTTGGATGCATTGCTTGACATGATATGTGGACTTCATTTTTTCCACATATTCATGTGTTGAACGTAGAGTCAAAGTATTGTGTTCTGACATTGAAGTTGATTCTAACAACATGAAGGTAGGCTATAGGTTTCTTTTGTGCACCAATGAAAATGACAATGCCGAGATAAAGAGCTTACAATGTTATGGACATGGGAGCTCTGTTACGCTAATGTCTGTTGGATTGTTGGATTGGATGGAAGGAATAAGGAATTTGATGTTTTTAAAGCTAACTCTTGAATTTAAATCTTTTGAATGGAGAAAAAAATTTTGGGAAGATTTTTTTCTTTTAAAATCCAACAGTCGACTCTAAAAAAGGGAGCTCTGTTTTTCCAATTGATTCCAAACTAAAAATTCAACTTGTTTATTACCTAAACAGCTAAACTGTGAACATACATATCAAATTTAGTTAATTTCTAACCCCTGTTATTGTTAAACAGTGTCAAATTGTTTCTCTGTCGAGAATAATAAGTGACAATACTACTGGGAGTGGCAGGCATCATGATTTTCATAAAACATGATCAAGACTAAACCCTGTAGAAATGTTGGGCAGCTGTGGGAGAAAAAGGTTATCTTTTTTCTTTATCCTGTGATAAGGGTCGGCAACTCCAATAAACCACCCAGAGATGTATTATTACCTATTGATTTCTGGGACCCATTTGACGGTAACCTTTTCTAAGCAGAAACCAAATATTTTTAACACTCTAAATCACCTTTACCTAATCTTAATCACTCCCTTAATCATGGAAGCCAAAAGGTACGCAGAGAATTTGGTGCAGGTTAATTAGCACCACCTCTCATCCTTTTTGCCTCTGAAATGATTATAATCTACTGTTCCTTCCCCCACTGCCCATGGCCTATACTGAAAAGCCACCTAAAATCTAAAGCTAATCACAACATATATTTGCTTTCTTCAAGCTAGTTAATTGTTTTCCCGAGGGACTACAAGGCTTTTTCGTTTTACACAAAACAGACAGTAATATTCAGTGTTCTGATCACAATAGTTGTATTCTTGATGAACATACAAAAGAAAGAAAATTTAAGAAATCTGAAATCAGAATTCAAAGATTATAGTATGAGAAAATATAGCAAAGAACTTCACTTTGTAACAGATCATCTCTTGCTTCGTTGGATAAATAATGGTACTGAGCTTATCCAGGGAACAAATCAACGAAGAACTTTGATTTCTCTTTATTCAACCTCGTCCAATGGTCCCTTTTCCCGAATTTGGATTTGGAATAGGTGCAAACAAAATTTTTCTTCAGAAAGCCTATAAATTATTGATTAAAGCAAAGACTGGCAAAAAACACTTCTGCTCTTATTCTTTCGATATCTTGACTTGGCATGCTAACATCTGGATTAATGTTAGAATTCTGCTCGAGTTAAGGGGAATTTCATCAAACATAATAAGTAATTTAAAAAATAATCGTTGCATTTTTTATAGTTTAACTAAGCTACTAATCAAAATATCAAATAGTAGTAGTTGATTACCAAAGTCATCAAATTGCAACCTTTAATTGGTTTAGATCACTAGTACAACAGAATGATCAACATCAACATATGGTCAATGACGGATTTAAAAAAATAATTAAAAGAAAAAAGTTAAATTTGATTAAGAAAAAAAGAGGTGAAAAGTCTTAAAACAGTAAGAGAGAGGAAACTTCAATTCTAGTGACATGGACCCGTTGTATTAAGTAGTATTAACGTTGTTCTCATCCTCCACCAGAGATCTTGACCTCTGAGTCTTCTCTGGCATTGAGTTCTTTGTCCTTGCTTGACGACTTATGAAACTTTATGTAAAGTGTAGCAAACGAAAATAATCTTCTGAATTCTTCTGGTTTTATTAGGCCCCTGGAAATGTATAATAAAATTAGACATGAGTAACAGTGTAACACGATCAAGTGGTCAATTTTGACATTAATTTCTCTTCTTTTTTTTGTTTGCATTATAAAATCGACTCTAACGAGTCATGTCATATTTGATTATAATCAATTAATTATCTGAAGTTTGATATTATCATCTTCTATTGCAACCTGAAAATTCTTCTTGGTTGAACTACTAATGTTAGCATACTGAATGTGGGAGAAGTTGAACAAATGGTGTGTCAGACGGGCTTAATTTGCCCGATACCCACGGTTGGTAGCCTCTGCGGACTGCAACATACAGAGCTGAAAGTTGAAGTACGATCATTTCCCACAGTGGGAACTTAAACCACAGCTGTTTGTTGGTCCTTTTTTTTCTGTCTCAAATGTATAGCTTCTGTCAGTTTGCTTTCGTACAGTTAGTTCTGGCCTCACGTGATATACCTTAGAAGCTAGTTTTCCCCCTTCAAACACTCTTTACTTGGTCATGATTTTCAAACCGAACCTTTCGCCGGCCCTCGTGCTGCTGCTACTAAACTAAATTAGTTTGAGAGAGCTTGAACCAATCAATGTTTCATGGATTTCATCAGCTTCCACGACCAAACCACGAGTTCCCATTGTCATGTTTTTTTGGCCGGGTCTGTACCATTTCAGAACTCATGATTTTCCCATGCAAAAGCTCAATGGCTAGAAATTTCACGCTTATAAGTGAAACTTTTATTAGCCTTTCTCGTTTTCTTTCCGGATTGCATTTATTAATCCGAATGTGATAGCCTGCACCTACATACAGATAAAGTTGAGTTCTAGAGACTTTCATGACTTCTGGTTCCTTTTCATTCCCTCTTCTTTTTCTCGATAATTTAGGCCAAATGAGATTCGTGAATTGTGAGTTGTGACCAATGTACGGTTGTTAGTTTTTCAACTTTTCTTACCTAAAGAGAATTGAAAAGAGAATAAAGTCTTTGTCACATTGCCAATTCTGAAAACGAAGTAGCCCATGTGATAGCTTAAGACTTTAACAATAAAGTGAATTCTATATGGCGCATTAGCCATGCTTTGATTATATTAAATTACTATCATTAACGAATTGCTTAATATCAGTATCATATTTAAATATTGCATCTTGCATGATGAGTTCCAATCCCGATAAACCGGATAAAACGTGAGATTAAGGAGTAATTAAGTCTTTAAGGTAACCCATTTCCCAAACAATGAGAATTATTATATGATGATGATAAGCACAGGGATTATGATTTTCTTTTTTTGGCCAAAAAGGAAATATTGATATCAGAAAAAGAATTAAAACAGTCTTAAGAAGAAAGAGATCGATCTATGAAAGAACCTGACTTCCCAAGACTACCATACAAAACAAACTCAAGGCGGAGCTGGCGGCCAATGAACATGAAGCCACCAGAAATTCATATATATGCACAAGGGCCAAGGGGTCATTATCAATCAAGTCTAGGATGTCTATAATCAATTAGACACTCAATCTCCATTTTCCAACAGCAAAAAGCTCCCCAAAATAATTTCCTTTTTGGAATGACATGCAGGAAAATTTGACGATTTCTGTGTTCCTCCTAGCTTCTTGTTTCTCATCAAGCTCAAATACAAAAGAAGATAGGCTCATTCACTTAGATTTTCCTTTCCCCTTATCATAATTCGTCTCATCATTGAAAGGAAATTGAAATTTGAAGACTAAAATTTAGTTTTGAGTAATGAGCTATTAGTAGGCACTATATTGGTCGGAAATTCAAAGACAAAGCAATGGAAAACTTTTTCCTCAACAGGCATGCAATTTGATTTTGAGTTGAATTCAATGCCAAGTTTACCACTTTTAAAACAAGTTGCAGATGCTTATCCCATTATTAATTTGATAATTTTCCATAGTGATGGTAAAACACTTCACATTTTTCTAAAGTGAATTGTAAAGGGAAGAAATCTATATAAGGGAAGTGAGAGATCTTCAACTCGATATTTCCTATTTAAATTCAAACATCTAACCATTTTAGTTGAAGGGGAAATTAAGTAAATTTGAGTTTTATGTCATAAAGCAAACAATATTTATTACATATATAGTCTTACTTTCCTACTATATATATTAACAACTAATTAACCAACTAATTCTTTCCAAAAATTAAATCCACGCCGGTGCACAACGAAAAGTGGAATATGAATGTAGGGAAAGGGCTTAATAATTATGTAAACTAATGTCAAAATCTCCAATCCGACTGACCCATATAAGGAGCTACAATGCTTCAATAGGAAATTGCGACACTTCTTATGATATCTTAATTATCATTTAATTTTAAAATTAAAAAAATGTGAAATGAAGAAAAGTTAAAGCCAGGGAAGGTCCCACTTTTATTTTTTTTCAATTCCACAATGCGAAAGATAGACATGCGACAGAGCGTGAAAAATATATTGGTGCCACCTGCTGGGACCCTTCGACCCCGTCTGTTTTCTTCTGCACTCTGTCCCTCTGCGCACTGCGCACCACCTAACCTAACTCAACCCCGCCCCCCACGCGTGGGTCACTGGGTCTAGCCCTGGTTCAGCCGCAGTTCCATCTGGTCACTCGCCCTCGCTCCATACAATTATTCAACAATAATTAAATTCCCATTTTTTAATGCAAAATCTACGCATATTTAAAGCCCCCCTCGAATCTATTCAAGTCATCAATTTCCGAAGTCCCGTACCAAAAAATTATTAGGGTACGCAAAAAACAATACTCCTACTAGCTTCCAACTCTGTTCTGCTTCTCTTTAATATCCCGAAAGCAACCCTCAAACCTTCTCCCTTTGATTTCCTTAATTTCTTCTCTCATTGTCTTGTTAAACAAGGCATATATGGCTTCCTTTGAATTTGATAACGTCAAGGTTGAGAAAGAAGATGCTTTGTGGAGATACAACATGGAGAGGAAGTTGAGGATCGGTTTTCCCCTATGTGGTTTTGGTCTGGCTTTGTTTTTGCTGTCTTGGTCTTGCTTCCCCGCCTTGATTCCTGACACCGTCGGCGTTGTAGCAGATTATTACCGCCGCTTCGTCTCCACTTTTAACAAGCCTCTCTTCACTTTCATCCTAATAAACATCATCATCGTCGTTGTTTATTTCTTGTCTAACAAAAAACAGACCCAAAAACAGATTACCAACCACGAACTCTACGATGAGTACGTCAGCTATCGCAGAAGTATTCCCACGTCCGCCGTGTCCACCGCCGTCGCTCCCAACATTCCGGCCCCTGAGGAGACCGTTGTGGACAAACAAATTGTCTTGGTAGAAAATGCGGTTGCTGTTTCTCCAGTAAAACAGCAACGTGTGACAGTTGATATGGTTACAGAGACAAAAGTCACAAACCATTCCCTTTCACCAGTTAAAAAACCACCTACGGTGATCCGTACAGTAGAGACAAAGCAGACAAAACCTGCCTTTCCTTCAACCACTGTAGAAGTAATCAAGACAGCAAAAGAGTACCGAAGAAGTAGATCAATGGTATCATCAGAATCTCGAAACCAACGACCTCCCCGGGAGTTCCGGAGATCGGAGACGGCTATCGGCAGAGAGCTGGTGATTTCAGGTAGAGAACCGCCGAGAAAATCAATGGATGAGATGAATAACGAAGAGTTTCGGTCGAGAATAGATAGTTTCATTGCTGAAACAAAGAAAACTCAGATGCTAGAAAACACTGCCCATTTCACCAGGAGGAAAGAAAAGTGCATGTCTATTGTGGTTAAGAATTAGGAAAATTCGTATGAAGACTAGAGAAGATTTAGTGAGTAACTAAAAGAGAAAATATGTCGACTTTCGACTTATATTAGTTTTCCGGATCGTATATAGTATTAATTACTGTTTGGGATGTACAGTGGAGTAATATTTCCCTGGTTTTGTGGGAAGTAGAAATTAAGATAAGTTTTTATGGGATCTTGTGCTTCTTTTTTAGTATATTTTTTTTCTTTTGTCTTTTTATTGCCTTTTGCCGTGATCTTTTGAATTCGGACATTCGTTTCAAAGTGGTCTGTCAATCTATATTGTTCCTGCTTTGCAGAGTTCTAGTTGACTCTGAATCATGTGCAATCCTGGTTTTATTCTGTTTTAGGTCAAAAATGAAAGTGCATTACAAGGAAATGAAAAATGATTTTTAGGCAATAAGTAAAGGCTCACCAGAGCCTGAAAATACGAACTGGCAGCCACGGAATTCTGGGACAGACAATAAAATCTCCCGATGTCCCTCTGTGTCTTGGATGGGTACAGTTTTTGGAATATTTGAGTTTTTCCTTTCAGAAAGAAAAGAAACCAGTATATGATTATTCGTTACATTCCATTTTCTGTTTGTTTTTTCCTCTGACAGGAGATTTCATCTCCTCTAAACTTCCTCTTGCAATCAGTTCTTACTTCTTCCGAAAGGGCATCCTTCTGTTCCTTTGTCATCTTTGGCAATTTTAGCTTCATGTAATTAAGTTTTAGTTCGAGTTTCCTATTGCTTTCATTTCTTCGAAAAACCAAATTCAGTCAATATATCACTTTCTTGGAGTCCACCAACGTTCCATTGATAATTCTACATCAAGCTCGTGTTTGACTGCTTTTTTTTTCCACTGTGCAATTAAAATGGCAATCAATCCCCAAAAAACCTGTACAATGATGAAAGGCAAATACTAAACTTTTTCCATGAAAATCTCTGGAACATTGAAAGCACAAAAAAGGGAGGGCGTTATTAATCATGAGAATTACACTGTTAATTCAAGTATAAAACTGTTTACAGTACTACTTAAGTGCATAAAAAGCACCTTTTTTCCTGCTGCATAATGGAGTAATAATTTAGAATGTTTGATGAATTTACTACCAAAAGCTTGAAATCTTCCACGGGAAAGTCAATAACTTTTGCTCTACTTTAGGCACGGCCTGCAGCTATAAACTAATCAAACTTTAGCTCTCTTTTTTTTTTGGCCACTCAAACTTTGTCTTTTAATCCCCTCTTAATTGTGTTTATCATCATTACATACACTAACTAGTGGGGGCTTTGGAGAATACTTTAGACACCCTCAGATCAAAAGGGTAAAAAAAAGGGATATTTTTCTGCAATTCCAGACAAAGTTTCCCCCACCCTAGCTTCTTTTTTCTTCTGTCCCTTTGAAGTGACATTCCATGCCAATTCTTCTTCCTGTGGCAAATCTTTGCTAATTTTTTTCCTGATTTTTCTTATTTCCTTACCATTAGATATCAGGTCCAATGCTGTACAATAATTCAGGAAAAATATTTTTCATTCACCATCTGCGAGGCTAGGATGCAGCCAATCTTTACAAAAAGGGCAAAAAAAGACCTGGTTTTTATTTGGTCCTGAGTGCTTGACAAAGGGACCCATTTCAAGAAAAAAGAAATGAAGAGGGGGTTTGAGTTTGAGGCAAATAGTGGGTTTAGGGGCGGTGGTTGCGGGGAACATTTGGCTTTGAAAGTGGGGCTCGGGGGGTGTGGCTGTGGGGTATTTCTATTTTGTATTTTATACGTAGGCTTTTCTTTGTAATGAAGTAGCAGTAGCAGTGGACTCCTGCTCTGCTCTTATCCAATTGTTCTGAAAATTCTGCAACAAAAAGGGCAAAAAGAGTTTTTTCTTGTTCATATTATAGCAATCAACGAACATTTTCTTTCTTTGTTTTCTCTCAGCTTCTCACTACTGCCAACTGGTATACGTATAAAACATTAAACTTTCTCAATTATTTTGCTCCTTTATGCCCAGTAGCTACTATTTTTGTTTCCGTACAAATGTCACATATTTCTGGGGATCCTTACACAATCCCATCAACAAATATCATTTTTTAAGCCAAAACATTACGTATGCCACGTTTCAACATGATTGTGTTATCTTGGCTCTCGATCACAACTATTCATTACCAGCAAATTGACTATAATTTAACAATTTATTCATGGTAGTGAGTCAGTGCCCTCAGCTACAAATGCAGACAATAAAATCCCATTTCTCTGGATTTTCCCATCATCCAAATTGATTTTGAAGTAAAATATTCTTCAGGTAAACTTGATTCTGTCGTCCTTACTCCTTAGCTATGAGCTTACAGGATTGAGGATCTTTGCAAGTTGCAATTTTTTTTTTGTTTTTCAACTTCACCAATATGTTGACTGGAAAATATTGTTGATCTCTGTTTCTATGTAAGATCCCTGGTTCTTGAACAACAAATTGGTCTGGTGGCTGTTACTTTCATGTTATGAACTCTATGATGCTACAGTAACAAAAATATCAGAATTATAATATGGAAAAAGTGAAAGGGTAAACGAATGCCAACAATCTAAAAATTATTTTTTAAATATAATATATTTGTCTTCATATTGGAGCAATAATACTCTTGTCTCGAAAACATTGTCATTTCATTTCTAGCTGTCATATGATCAACGGGGTCCCCATTTTTTATTTTTTTATTTTTTTATTTTTCTTCTCCAACCCCCCCCCCCCCCCCCCCCGCCCCCCCTTTCTTTTTCTTTTTCTTTTTTACTATTTCTTAATGAAAACCACTTATTCTCTCAGTTTTTGCACCATTCTATGGGCCTCTCCTCTCTTCATGGATCAGCAACAGCCATGAAAATCTTGAATTTTGAGGTGGGTGAGAAGTCATTTGCAGTACTTTAAATTTCTTTGAAACGAGGAGGAGACCTGAAATGGGTATAGAAGAGTCCACTAGATTACATAAAGTCGGTGACAATCAAAAAGAGGCTTATATAAACAATTGAATAAGAAGCATTATTTGATAGGTCAAGTCAGCATCACCATCACTTGAATAAGATTTAATAAGAAGAAAAACTTAATTCGTGTTGCTAATGCTACTTCATTTTGAAACAAACATAAATTAATTAATTAAAGAATTAAAAAAATGTTTGTCCCCACATCCAAATTTTTTAATGGTATAATATATAAAATAATCCTCAAATTTATATGAAATTATTGTTTTGATTCTTCAATTTTTATTTTAAAATTTTTGACTCTATAACTTTTATTTTATAAACAATATAACTCTTGATGTCAACATAATCTATCTAAATATTGATACGTGAAATTTTTTTATTAAATCATGTCAACATTAAGAACTATATTATTCACAAAATAAAAATTTAATGATTAAAAATTTTAAAATAAAAGTTAAATGATCAAAATAATAATTTTATACAAATTCGATTATTTTATGTATTAAGTCATTTCTTATTAATTGCTTTCTCCTGTTCTTTCTTTCTTTCTTTCTTTCGTAACATACAGTAGTACTCCATTAATGTTTTATAAACCTTTCCTTTGAAAAGCAGGAAAAAGAAAAGGGGGAGCAAATTTTTTGGTGTCTTCTTTCTGAAATTTGGTTGGACATCTGTTTCTTTGTGGACCTAATTGGTGAAGAAGCTCTCGTGGACTCTTCTTTCGAAAACGGAGAGTAGCACATGCCTGCGTACGTTAATCATAGAGGAGAGAGCCAAAGCAAGTCAACTTGCTAGTAGAAACCACAATTTTCTTATCAACTTGCTATTTATACCATACTTTTCGTTCTAAGATTTGCCTATTTTTTAGTTTTTGCTTTTAGGTTTAATCAATTAAACTACTTTCTTAATACCCCGTTGCTAAAGAAATATATAACCGGTCTCTGATTAGGGTATAATTATTAGGTACATCGGGTGAGGGGTTCTCATCCTTTTCTTTGTTTCTTTGTTTCTTTGTTTGGTTTGGGAGAGGCAAGGGGTAGGGCTGTTCAAGCAATCCAAAAAAATCGATAATCGAATCGAATCGATAACTAGATTAGGATTTTGGAATATTCATATAAAAATCGAATGAATCGAATAGAACCCGAATGAATCGAATAAGCTAAAATTTTAAAAAATACTTGATTTTATTAGCCTAAAATTAAAAGATCCAAAATTTTTTTAATCTTATTTGAGCTTTTATAAAAGAAAAAAGTTCAAAATTTAATGGATTTTAACTACCAGAAAACCCGCAGAAAAATTCAAACCGAACCGAAACGTTAGGGTATTAAAATCTTAATATCCGAACCGAATCGAACCATTTACACCCTAGCAAGGGGTAGGCAATGGGGGGTACTGTTGGAATCAAAATATAGCTGCAGGCAGCTGCCTAGTGCCTACACCGGCAAGCAAGATAGGTTATAATTAAACATTTAAACTAGAAAATTGCTTTATAACCAAACTGCCGGCTACCTTGTTTTGGAAGGGTGACCCTGACCCAAGATTTGTTGGGAAGCAATAAGTCCATTTCTTTTATAGACCTACTGGTGTCTAATAGTCCTATTAAACGGATTAATCCGAAATTATCAGATGTCAAATGAAAAGAAGATTTCTAACTATTTTCTCTATTCATAATTTATAATACTCGCATTTAAAATCTTATTTAAAGACAATAAATCTTTTTACATATATACATATATATCTATTGGCCTAATATCCCAGCCCTATGCCCTAACTATAGCGGAAGACGGAAGTGAAAGTTTTTTTGAGAGTCAACATTGGCAACCCCCTGTCCCCGTCCTTTGCCCTTAGATTAAGGGGCGGCCTCTGTCCATTTTGGGTAAGACAAGCTGGATTAATTCTGGCAGGTATATACAGAGAGACAACCTGTTACCATTTTATAATAATGCAGCTCTTATATCCATGCATATATTATAGCTTAGCTATATATAAAAAATTTAAATTTGTCAATTTAATCAAGCAATGCCATGCACATATGCTACAATGATAAGATTATATATTATTTTCTGAGAAATTATCAATTACTAGCAAACATAAACCTGTGTATGTGTCATAACTCATCATTGGGCTTCACTTTAAATAGGTTATATGTCACAACGGGGTCTGCTTCTTCTGTACCGACATATTACTCGCTAATGTTCCTATACAATTTTTCTTAATACTAATCATTCTCATATATTGAATCAAAATTTTCCAAACCTTGAAACTTGTTGGTATCCTTCGCAAAAAAAAATAATTATAGTTTTTTCTAAATAATTGTAATTCCAACTTAAACTTTTTAGAATTATAATTCATGGTTTTTTGTTATTTCACAAATATATATATATATATATATATTTTGATAAGCTCATATTAGATCAAGTGTAAGGAACTCTATATCATTTAAATAAGATTTTAAATTTGAGTTTTTTAAATAAGAAAAATAAATTTAGAAGAAATTTCTATTTATTTGAAGTCTAGTCGGATTTTTTTTTTGGCCATCAAATTCGTCGGAATCTTATGTTATTATTTAATGCATGGTATTTAATTAAAAAGAAACAAATATATACATATGCATGGAAAGACGAAGAAGGTAAACTGTTTACATCAACCACTATTGACATTTTTAAATGTGGGTATTGCTCGTGCGATCGATCATTCGATCTTACGTTGACCGGTAAGAATTAGGCGACAGTCTTGCCTAATCTTTCGATCACACTTCACAGTTTATGCTTTGAATAAACCATCACTATATAATATATTTATTAATTTAATTAATTAATTTATCATTAACTCTTTCGCCATTCGTTTTCTTGGAAAGAGACCAACTCCTTATTTATAATTATCCTTGCTAATTTGGCATAATTCTGCGTAGGCCTAGCTAAAACGTGTCACGTGCACGGGACACCCACTCCTCAGTCTTGAAAAAAGTGCCCATTTCTCAATACTTGGATCCGAGTCAATCACCTCCCACCTGAAAAATGAAGGAAAAATTCCCTTGATTAAACATCATCCATTGATTTTGGATGTCCTTAATTATTTATTATTATAAACCAAACAACATAATCAAATTTCTAATTATATCATGAAACTTCTTTAAGAGTTGGTGACTTGAAGATTCAATTTTGAAACATTCAAGCATTCAAAATTTTGATATCGTGTGCTAATGGAAACTTACCTGTAAGTGGTTAGAAGACGATGGAGAAAGACGAGCATCATAGCTTTAGCCATGTTCATTCCCAAGCAAGTTCTTGATCCCATTCCGAATGCTAGAAAGCTGTATGGCTTTGATTCATCCTGTCATCAAAGACGACACAATTGAATCCACAACTTAAGCAGACTGCGAGACTTAATTAGGTCTAACGCAAGGAAAGAGACTTACATCAAACCTTGAAGGATTGAAAATGTTGGGTTCATTGTAAACCGTTGGATCAAGGTGTATTGATCTAGCATCAATGTTGACATTCCATCCCTTCTTTATCTTGTATCCTATTAACATAAAAAAGCAAAAAACAGAACTAATGTAGGGATATAATTGCTCTCCAGAAGCTCACTTGCTAAGAGAAAGCGAAGTTTACTTGCTTTAATTACCTTCAATCTCGGAGTCTTGAAGTACAAGTCTTGGAAACCATGGTACAACAGATGCCATTCTCAGTGATTCTTTAACAACCTGTCAATGTTCCTTTTGTTTGTTACCGTATTGCTTACATTCGAATCAGAGTTAGGAAAATTTGAAATAACCCTTCAATTGTTTTTTCTTTAGACGTTTAATGTGATTTATTGTTTAATTACCTTAGAAGCATAGGGCATTTCGTTAAGATCATCCAGAGTAAGAAATAACTTTCTCGAAGTTTTTTCTGCAAGTGGAAGTTGCTCAGCCTGCTCGAGCAATAAATGAAATGAAAAGAAATGCACAGAAAAGCGAATATTTGAGAATGTGAGTGAAATTATGATGCAACAGAAATGCAACCACTAACCTTAAGTGCGTCAAGGACTCGTTGGTTCTCACCCAGATACTTGACCATCCATGTGATTGCACTTGCTGTTGTATCTTGACCTAATTTGTAAGAAAAAGTGAATCTGTTCTTCACTTTGAAAAAGTTTGTCATGAAAGAACAATGTTCTCAAGCAAAATGGTTTAGTTTGGGAAATGTGAGCACCTGCAATAATCATGGTCAATATATTATCTTGAATCTCTGCATCGCTTAGTCTATGCTTTCCATCCGAACAAGAACTCTCGTCCTCTGCCAAAAGACGTTGCAGAAAGTCTTCATTGCTAGCGTCTAAGTCTCCTCTTCTTCTCCTAATGATGTTCTCCAATGTGCCCATGATTCTTTTTCTAGCCTGCTTGATCAATGAGCGGATTTTACTGATAAGAAGATGTGGGTTTAATGGGCCCAATAAGCTCTGAGACAACGAGCTTTGGGCTAGAGTCTGAGCCCATTTAGTAAACTAATTCGGCTACACTAAAGTAACTGTTTGTTTACCTGAAGGCCCTTGTAGAATCGTGTCCAGGGAAACCTCAAAGGGAATGCCAGCATCGCTTCACAAACCTGACCTACGTCTTCTTGCAATAGATCCAGTTCCAGCCCGCTCTCCAAACTCAGCAGCATTTTGCACATTGCTTTGAAGGTTATCTGCGTCCAAAGAAAAGCAAAACAGTTTTCTGAGACAGGCTTAAATCTAAGGCCCTGAAGGTTTTGGGTTCAGGCCTAAATATAACCCAAACTAAGTTAAAATCTACTCAACTTAATATATGTAAAGCCCTTCAGTATCTTTGGGCTAAACATGAAGCCCATAACGGTCAATCATGTCAAGATTAGCTTTAACGAGGGTTACTGGTGTGATTTGGACCCAAAGCAGTTTCCACCATACCCAGATACTCTACGAACTTCCCATTGAGCCAATTTCTTGTTGGTAATTGGTATGCAAAAGAATTTTCATTAACAGACCTTAAGAGCTTCATCAAGTACAGTGATGGTCCCTCTATCTTCCCAGCTACTAAGATTATTGATAATGAGTTCATCGAACTGTTTGACTAACAGCGATATGGAATTTGTGGAGAACAAATTGACTAGACGGCCACGGAGCAGTTTATGGTGGTGGTGCGAAGCACAGAGCAAGCTTTGATTCCCCACTAGCTCTGCAATTGACTTTATATACCTCTTGGTGAACTTTCCCGAGTCATTGTTTAGGATTGCTTTAGCTGATTCAGTGCTCGACACAAATACATTCGTCTCTCCGAATATTTTGGTTTTGAAGCAATTCCCATATCTGTCCAAAAGACCCATTACTTAGCCAAAAGAACGACCCATCAAAACAACACGTTATAAGCTGCTAATTATAATCATCACAAGAATTGGACAAATTATATATTCTCTTAAGTCTTAACAACTAGATAAGATGCTTACAGTTCTAAGTTCATTGAATCTCATAATTTTTGTTCTCAGATCAAGTGTTTTAATTCTTCTAAATGTCCCAAATATCTGGTTTAGTTGGTAAACTTCTTTCCTTGCAATATTATCCATACAAGTGTTATTAGAATAGATACTGACGAGTATTTTTTCACATTTCACTCAATATAGTTGCCGGTCCAAGACTAGAGTTCCAATTCTCTTCTGAAAGGTAGATGCGAATCCCCACTCTCTACCCACTTTTAAGGGGGGAAAAAATGGAAAAAACGTGCCAATATTAAACCTTATCCCCCAAAGTAAGTTTGGTTTAGAGAATTTCAAAGTTTTAGACTTTGTTCATGAAAGCTGCGTTTTGGAAAACAGAGTAGAGGAATATAATTCTAAATAGATTCCTTATCTGATGGTGCTGGGATAGTGGGGAGAGCGCAAACCTGAGACTGCGAACTCGGACAAAATCATAGAAGCCTTTACCACTGTTGATGGCTGCCATAAACTGGATAGTCTCCCCAATAAAAGGAAATCCTAGACTACCCGGAGGAATATCAGCCTTGCTGGATTCCTGATCATTAAGTTGCCGGTGCATCTTCCACAACTGACTAGCAAGACATAACAGGGCACCAAGAACCAATACTGCGTAAAAACAAAGGCAACAATAACAAGGACCTCCCACATCTATCAGAAGCTGGAACATTTTTCTTATTGTCTAAATCTAATCTCCTTTCGGCAGACGAATAAAGAAGAATTTCGTCAAAATGTTATGTTGATCTTATGTGTGCAGTCCTCCTGCATATTACTCGAGCTTTGAATCGTAGAATAATCTCACATTGATCATCATTGAATATGGGAAAGAAAACACGTGTACGGTTTAAAAATGGTGTGTTGGTGTATTGGCCTACAAAGATTAATATCTGGCCTCCCGCTAGTGCTTGAAGTCATGTCATCACCTCTCTCAAAGCCGAGTGCGCTTTAAATGGACGTTAATACAGAACTCCATGGCCATAGCTGCGTGTTTAGGACTTTAAGCATTAAATTAAAATGAAGAAATTATCATGACAGAACACTACTACGTACACCTGTAATTACACTATAGGGGTGGGTTTCTGTCGTCATGTAATTTTAGGTTTGCGATAATAACTTCATGAGAGGAACTTCGGCACTTCGCCATAAAAGCAAACCCACTCGCCAATGAGTTCTCAGCGGGTCTAATATTTTTGTTTAGACTTGATCTACTGGACCTTCACTTTTTCTCGATAAACTTTAACAGAGAAAGGGATTTGTAGTCTGATATAGCGAGGAAAGGTATTGCAAAAAACCAATACCATCAAATTCCTTGACTGTTAGAAATTGGGAAACAATTCAAACTGAGCTTTGCTTAAAAGTCAATATTACACCGGTTCACGTATTGTGCTTATTTCTGCAATGAAGGTTCAAAATTCAAACTCTTTCTTTTTCTCTTTGACTAAAAATACGCGCACTAAATCAATGAAATCCACCAGCTTAATTGGCCTTGCATGGCTCTTAATGACTTTTAGGTTCCTTGACGGTAAGCTTCGATGAATCGGTAGGTGCCTAAAGAATTTGACATTTGAGAGAGATGATAGTTGATTGGATTTTGCTAAATGCTAACGGTGCCCACAACCTATATTAAATACTTTGAAATCACTCATAAAAGTTATTTTAATTTTTGTGTTAATAATGAATATGGTAAAATATTATTAAAATAAAATTGGTGTGACAAAAATATTCTTCTATATGTAATTGGGGTTAAATTTTATAAAAAATGTGTGAGATTTTTTTTCTAAGACCATACTACAATTAATTTTAAATTTAAAAACTTAACGTTAAAATTACTTTTTTTTAATAAAATTTAGGGCTAAACTTTATCAATAGTGTTTGATTTTTTTTTTCTAAAACCCTACTACAATAAATTTTAAATTTAAAAATTTATCCTTAAAATTACTTTTTTAAATAAAATTTGGGAGTAAACTTTTTTTTTTATTTTTTTCACCATCTGGTATCCGAAGTTTCGCTCCGACTAATCCAGATTCGAGCCGGGTAGGACCACAAGGGTGGCAAAGCTCTCCCTCCCAGGTTTTTAAAGCAGCTGCGTACCCAACGATTCGAACTCGAGTCACTTGGTTAAGTTAAAACAGCCCCTTACCAACTTATCTACACCCCTAGGGGTGGAGTAAACTTTATCAATAGTATTTTGTTTTTCTCTAAAACCCCACGCCAATAAATTTTAAATTTAGAAACATACCTTTAAAATCAAAACTTTTTATTAAATTTGGGGCTAAACCTTGTCAAAGAGTATTATTGTTTTAAAATATTGCAAAAACATATTTTCTAAAATAGTTTTTATTTTATAAGAAAATAAAATATAAAAAACCAAGAAATCTAAATAATTCTGTTTAAGAGTATCATTGTCCTTAAAGATTTATTCTTAATTAATGGTGTAAAGTAATTATTATTATTGTTGACACTTTTTCTTTAAATGTAAATTTCTATAACATTTAATGCTTGTTAACGGATAGGCAGCCCTTAACAAATTCCTAATTGATTTTGTGGGTAGAATTCCAAGTTATTGAGTACTACTACTTCTCTCTGCACGTTCTTAGAGCTGTATCTGCTCTATTCGAGTTTTCAAACGTACGTGGACTTTAATTTGGCAACCGACAATGACTTCAAACGAGGTTGAAAAAACTGTCGCACCATCTTGTACAGCCACATGTTTGTTCGAAAGATCTAAAAGAAGTTTCAGGAGAGTCAAACATCGAAATATGGAAGCAAAAGACCGGAGCCGCTAGAATGGAGGTGGCTGTTCCCCGACTTGTTTCTTCACCTGCATGCTTGCGTGAGCCTGTGGTCCTTAATTAAACTATATTTCGTGAATTAATTCATCAAAATAAAATTTAGACTTCTTAACTTAGTGAAATTTATTTCTCCAGGAGGATGATTATCACACAATTACATTCCCATATCCTACAGTGATAACTAGAGCCCTCCAATGGCCGAAACTACACTTCTATAATTCCAGTACTATAGAGCAACAAACAGATCAGACAAAGAAAACGCATAAATATTTTTCTTAATTTCTATGTAAGCTCTGTTGTTCCAATTTGAATTAATGGGGTTACCCCTTTTTAATGAGGGAAATCACCAAATCGATGTACTTCGTTCTAGTCTTTGACAAGTGAGTCCCCACAATGTCGGCAAATCTGCTGAACAAATCATCCATTAAATCTGGTCCAATTCCAAAGTGAGATTCCAGCATGGATTCCACCACGGCTCGGATGGTTTTTGCCACTCGCTGTCCGATCAAAAGTTTCCCTTGCGCGGTATGGAGGTCGGTAACAGCACCTCCGTCCCAGTCAACTTCGAAAGCCTCGAGTCGGTCTATTACCAAAGACCCTTCCTTTTGTATCTCCACCTTTATTTCCTCAGCGCTTGGAGCATAATAAGGGGCATTAAAAGAATCCACTTTTTCCTCTTCAATTAGACCCTGCAGAAAAGTTCACTACTTGTATTCAAACCTAGAAAGCTCCTTCCACGTTTACATTAATTCCTGCTGTTATATATGCCACATTCAAGGATTGATTCTTATTTGATTCTGTTACCTTCATTTCTTCACGTGATTCCTTTCTAAGGGAGAAAAGAATAATAATATGAATATATGCATGGATTCTTCAATTTGATTCTTAATTAATGTCTTCGACTTTTTAAGACTTCATATGAATTGAAGCGTATACTATTTGTGTGCTTACCTCTCTAACCAGGCTCATGATTGCTTGGCCTAAGAGCTCCCAATGATAGCAGCTTTCTTCAGAAGTGGGATCAAAAGATCTCCGGCCCATGAAAGAGAGGACCATGCGGCCTCCGGCAACCAATTCTTGAGAACGTGACCTTATAAACAATGAAAAATCATTATGGAATTGCAATGCGTAAGCATCCAGCACACTCTGCGGGCTGCTCTTTGAGATGTAGATCTTTCCCTTATTTAAAGGTGTGATGGCATTGCTTTCCAGGCCGTGTGGAACCTGTAAAAATTCAGCATTTCTTCCTTCAGCGCCATAATAATTTACTACTTAATTAAACTGAGTTTTAGCTTATAAGGGTTTTGATTTCACATGTAGATTTTCTTAGAATGTCAGGTCATGTGTCTGTATTTATTTTCATGCTAACAAATTATTGTTCCTACTTCCATGAATGGTTGGTCGACAATCGTATGATAATGGGTTTAATACATAAATTAACCCTTCAATTTGTACAAAAATGTTATTTTGACTCCTCTTATTTTGAAATTTTTAACCCTTAAACTTTGATTTTTCAGCTCTTTTTACCCTTAAACTCCATATATTATTGATTGATAGCGTTCTTACAACCATTAAACAATTGGATGGTGAATTAATTATTACTAGAACTACTAGACAGGGGAAAGTTGTCCATGTGGGTAGGGTAGGATAGAAAAAATGGGGACCTTGTTATGTCCCCACACATGAGATACAAATTCGCATAGTTTTTTTCTTTTCTTTTTTTTTTTTCCATAGTTTTATGTCTTGAGCGGGGATTGGGGCGGGCATATATTGTTTGTCAAATATCATATGGAACAAGAGTTAAGTGCAGGTAGCTTAATTTTTTAGTTTTAAGATGGATAATTGTCTTGTGTAGTTGAATTTAAAATAAATTAAAAAATAGAAAAATAGAAGCCTTAATTATATATATATATATATATATAGGCTAAATACCCAAGTTGGCCCCTAAACTATATATTTTTGGACATATTGGCCCCTAAACTTTTATTTGGGACAATTGACCCCTCAAACTATTATGTTGGGACAATTACCCCATTAAACTATTATTTTGGGATAATTAGGCTCCCAAAATTATTATTTTAGGACAATTAAACCCTCAAAATTATTATTTAGGGACAAAGTAGCCCTTAATTCAATAGAAATTTCCTTTGAAAATAAAGTTTGAGGGGTTAATTGTCCTAAAATGAAAGTTGAAGGGGTTAATTGTCCCAAATAAAAGTTTAGGGGCCAATTTGTCCATTTTGGTATAGTTTGAGGGCCAATTTGGGTATTTAACCATATATATATTTGTAGTTATAGTTTATTTTAATTTTACGTTATATATATAAACAACTGAGTTGTAATCAAATTCAAGACCGCAACCGGTGGGTTTATACCCAAAAAAATGAGACGCAGCTTACGAATCGACTCTTTTTTTTTTTTTTTGGTGGAAAGCTCAGGAATTGACTTTACATATTGTAATAGATAAACATTAATTTCAATACAGCTTACTATATATTGTTAGCCTAAAGAGCATAGAATTTAGGAGTATGGTAACAAATTAACAATAACGATGTATTTTCCTCTTTTAAACACAAAAATAGTTTCAAGATTGGGATTATCAAGATATCTGATAACATGAAAAGAAAAGACCAAAAAAAAAAACTAAACTGTTACCATTCTACAACCAAAGTTTGGGGCTTTACTCTGTTGAGATTCTAAATAAAAGGAAGAGTACTATAACTGATCTAGCTTTAACACAAATTTATTGCATTTAATTAGCTTATAATGGATATATAAAATCGAGAGATTCTATTTGCATGGCATGGGACTGTAAGTGGATCAGTTAATAATTGAAACATTAATTAGAATTAAACTATTTTCCCATCATTTATCACACAAACCTGGGACAGCCAATGAAGACTGGAAGAAGAGTGCACGAAGTGTATGCTATTGGTGGTGAACAATCTGCCATAGAAAGAGCCTGCGACACCCGATATAAAGCAGGACCCGATACCCTTCTCATCTTTCAGTCTTTTGTAGAATGCCGGCAATGACATGAATATGCTATTGAAATCGTTGCTATAAAGATCATTCAGGAACACCCTGAACTCCGGCACCGGGCGGCCGAGACGACGATTCGTTGCCTGTACCACATCCATGATTTCGGAAACCACTGCTAAGGCGTTTGGTCCTGATGAGCAACCCAAGTCTGCAATAACCATGCTCTCTAGGAGAACATTGTTGCATGAGGATTCTAGTACTGCTTCCTCGATGATTGGCCTCCCGATGGATATGATTTTGGTCTACAGGAAATGGAAAGAAAAGGTAAATTTAAGACGGCGATTCAACAGCAAACGTGTATATTTAGACATGATGGGTTATGATGTTTGATCAAAGGCGAAAAGGAAAAACCTGAACCGTCGAGTTCTTTGCATAACTAGTCTCGCCATTCCCTTTGTTCATGTGAAGCACTTGCATGACTTCCATGTCTCCTGGCTACTTTCTCTGCCTTAATTCTCACCTCCTCTCTCTGATGATATTAATACAGAGAAGGGCGCAGAACGAAGAGTGATGGGTATTTTGTGTGCTATTTATAGAGTCTGATATGGGCTTGGTCGTACCTCTTGAAAATTAAAAGTTATCGATGTGGTGCATTTAGTACCAAGGAATATATAAAATAAGATTAAAAAAAATTTAGGAGCATGATTGATTATGTACGCTTGCACAATAGGATATATATGTAGGTACGTTGGGTTAAATATGGGTGCATGATTGATCGATATATATATATATATATATATAAGTACTTTGGATTAAAAGTTGAGATATAATTGTTACGAAATTGAGCTGGATATTCTTTAAATAAGATCTCCAATTCAAATTTTGTAAATAAAAAAAATATAAATTCTCCAAATTTCTTCCTATTTGAAATCTAACATGACTCAACTCCAAATTAATCAACAATTCAACTCTGGATTAATCACAATCTAATGTGAGTATAGGATAAGGAGATGGATTTATACAAAAAAAAAGTTGAAATTAAATAGTAGTCTTAAGATAAAGAGGATGATCATTTTACACTCAATATAAAATTAAAAGTTTTACATCTTTTGATAAAGCACTTAATGTATAGTAAAAATTTAACTAATTCAATCGTTGAATTTCATTATTTATTTACATATATTTTGCATGTAAAATTTTAAATTAATTAAAAATGTCTAGTATCTATTTTAATACGATAGAAATTTACCACCGTTAAATAGTATGTATTAAGAATATAAAAAAGTTTTAGAGTATAAATCGATATCATAAAAATATCGAATTAATTTGAAATTTTACATACATGTTAAATTCGAATATATCGTTAAATTCAATTTTCGGATTATAAAATATTAATCATACGTCGAGTTATAAAAATGTGTAAAACTTTTACATCAAATGTAAGTAGATCCCTCCTTTTAGATAAATATTTAAAAAGAATTGACAAGATTACCATGATTCTATGAATGGAAATCATCTGTCATATCTTGTCATATCTCAGTATCTCACTTTGTACTCCATACATCATAGTTCGTTACATATCTCATTCATTTTAATTTATTTTATTCTTTGCTTTGTTTTAACAAAATAAATAAAGAAAAAATCATTTTTTATTTATTTAAACTACTACTGTACTCCAATAATCTTATAAACTTATCAATTTATCTTGAAATTAAAAATTTTAATTTGAGATTAAATTTTTGTCATAGAAAGTCTTTTTTTCTCTCTTTAAAATGGTTTTAAAATTTTTTATTTAAAAAAATTATAAAATCAAATTAAAAATAAATAAGACATATGAAATGTTATGGTATATATACCACAAATTGAGATATTAAAATAGAACAAACGATTTTCATATTCTATCTTCTTTTATTATTATTATATTATTACGTGTTACGTGTTTGAGGTTTTCAACCAATGAGGAGGGAGTGACAGTCTGACAGACAGCATTAGGCCGGAGGGGCGTCTCCGATCAGTTGTGCAAATATAAACCACTCGATCCTCAAGATAGTACAGTAATCAGTAATGCATTGCGTCTACGCCATATATTTCTTCCATTTAGTAAGAAATGGAAGGACCTTTCTTAATTGAGCCTCCCTTCGTCTCTACCATACATAGAGAAAGAAATTATGAAATGAAGGAGAATGAGGATAAGACCAAGGCCATAGAAACCATAACCATCATAATTTATCCATGGCTTGAAGGCCACATATATATATACAATATTGATATACATGTAAAAGAATTTATGTTTAAATAAAGTTTCGAATTCAAATATTATGAAAGAAGGATATCATTATTGAAATAATTTTATCTTATAATAGACTAATCTAATTCCAAAAGAATTAATCTTGGAATCAAAGGTTTTGGATACATTTGGTTAAATAAAAGAAAAGATTTAGAGGAAAAAAAAAACTTTTCTTTGCTAGCTTGAGGAAAAATCAATATACATGAAATAACGGATATTGACTTATAATATTTGGGAGCCTATTCTAGTAAAATTATTTGGGGGGGCTAAAATTTTATTTTATTTTATTTTATGTGAGTATATATAAATATCAAAAAAGGTTTAACCGATGCACACGTTTAAGATACTATATATATATATATATATAATTAATATTTAATTTATTTTTCTTAAATTCAAAAAATTACATACTGTATTAAATAAAAAATGTTTTCCTTAAATCACCATAAAAAGGTATTTTCTTGAAATAAAAAGACAACTAAGTTTAAAAGGTGCATGAAGTACCATTGGCAAAAAATTTAGTACTACAATTTTGGTAGGGCCAAACAAAACCGCCCAATATTCCTCTACCATTCGCATATGGTCCGGACCCTAAGTGGTGTTTAGATCATAAGTATAAGAAGTCAACGCGCACGCTAAAATCAAAGCCGTAGAGACCACAAACATCAAATGGTTTGGTTTCAAACCCCCATCTCTCCTTCGCATTATGCGTATAAAAAGGAAGAACATAAAAATAAGGCATAGATCATTATCAGAATTATATAGATATAAGTTTGTTTCTCGAATTGAGTCTGTGTGTTTTGTTTGGAGAAGGTCTGAGTTTGTTCCATGCTGTTGCAGTGACGCGTTTTAAAGCCCTCTCCTTTGCCTTTCAGAAAAAGAAAAGAAAAAAAAATTATATATATATATATATATGTATGTCTTCAAATATTATGTTTTGGGAGCCATTTTCTTTAATTGGAAACATTTACTTATCCGGAAAAAAGGAAGTTTAAATTGGAAACAAATGTGGACTTCGTCCTCATGATATATATCTTTAATTTCGCTTCATTTCATAAACTATTACAGTTCCAAATTAAAAGGACACCGAAAGTTTCTAAAAGTACTGAACCTAACGCATAGCATACTACATTACGAAAAATATGCCGCACGTGTTTAACGTTTTAATTTGCGTCTACAAGCTCATTACTGCTTCCCTCAATCAAAACGTTTGTTTCTTCTTGTTGCATACGTTTGTCAAACAAAACATATCTTTCGAGTCAGAAGTAATTAACGTCTGTCCATTCAGTTTTCCTACAGGTGCCTGTTCTGGAGTCGATGAATAAACTTAAATAAAGCGTGTCTTCCCTTGGTTTCTCTCTGGTTCTATATATATGGCTCCATTTGTAGATGTTTTTATCATTTCCTTTTTTATATGTCTATTCTGAGAATTTATGACAAAGGACTTTATGAACAGATGGTCTTCAAGAACGGATGTGCCTTGCAAACTGGGTCATTGACGTTGTACCTGTACGCCCATCCTCTCTTGTCCACATTTGTGACAAGCACCGAGCACGGGGTACCTGCACCACCACATTGTTGACTAAACAATGGGTAGTCTTAGGGTGAGAGCTAGAATCTGTTTCTCTATCTCCACGTGCCTTTGACCTTGTAAATCTGTTGCATGGTGCAATTCTTTCAATTGAGAGTTAGCATTCGATTAACTCAATTAATTCGGATAAAAAAGATCCTTTAATCGAATTAAGTTGTATAAAGTAAGATTCTTAATTAGTTTGGTTAATTTTTTTTCAATATACGGGTTGAATGCCCTTTGTGTCTTTATTGGATTAATATATAAAATATGAGTTAAGATTTAAATATATATAAGGTTTATGGGTTAAATAGTTGAAAAAATGTATTTAAATATTTAAAAATATAAATTTGTGTAATTCAATTAACTGAGGAAAGAAAATTTTACCCTACCAAACTCAAGTTAATCGACTCAATCGAATTCATCAAATTAATTGATCCGATTTACTCAAATTTATTCGATTAATTCGGTTTTAACCAAGTTTTGCTCACCCCTACTTTCAATGCAATAAAATGACAAATTGTTGTTTGGCCAAAAAAAAAACTTTTTTTAAATTTATCCCTTATTTTGAGAGAGAGAGAGAAAGAGATAATTAAAGTAGAAAGAGGTATTAAAAGAAATTTGATGGATGCTTAAATAAGGGTAATGTTGAAAAGTTAGTATAATATTTTATAAATTTAAGACTATGGACTAACTAACATTAGTAAAATTTCTTAATACATGTGAATTGATTAAAGTAGACATATGTATAAATAAAAAGATAAGAGTTATATGTTTTTCTTTATGTACTTTTCATATCAGTAACTAATAGATATTGTCAAGCGTCTTTTTAAAATATTAAATATCTAACTCTTCTTTTTTTTTAAAATATTAAATTATGTGAAAATACACATGACGATATCTTATACTTATTGGTTATTGACATGAAAAGCATCTAAGTTCTGTCCGAAATAAAAATAAAGGGAGTAACTTTTTAATTATGTTATGATTGGTAAGAAATAATTAAGGAAGAAAATGGTGCGAAAAATATATTATTCGAAATAAATTATCTCATATACTGTCATTGTCATTGGAGTTTTGTACTACACAAAGAGATTAGAAGGTCAACACGTGTCCTATAAGGTGTATTCATAAATATATTAATTAAGACTATATTTATTTAATCAATTGGGTGCGTTTGACCCCTTAAATGTGCCAAGAATGGTCAGATGATGCTTTAGGTATAATAAATGGTGTGACGGGACTTGCTATGTCAACAAGCTCCAAACGCTATACGTAGTAAAAATTTCAATTAGGCCTTTTTGTTTTTTTTTTTCCTTGTATTATCTTTACTGTTTTCTTTTTGGCTTCAAATTTATTACATTATGCTTACACCTATAATAATCATTTTTCACTCTCATCTTATCATTATATTTGTTTCATTAAATATATTTTCTTATCGTTGATTTTATTTTATCGTTATAATTTTAATCTCACATGTACAATAACATTTTAATCTCATCAAAATCAATCTCATCGCTCTAAAAAAGAGTCTAATTAATTAAAATATAATTGAGATATGTGTCATTCTTTTAAATCACTTGTGAAATCTAAAAACTTCATTGATAATGCATAAAATAATAATCCAAAAAATAAATTAATATTGCATTAACTTTTCGTTTACGTTTACGGCAACATAAATTGGTGATTAATTAGCATGATACATAATCATCTAATTTAATTAAATGCCATTAGTATGATAGTTTAGTAGTTTTCGACTCTTCATGCATTTGGAAAAGGGTTTGTGGCCACGTGTATATGGATGAAAGTAATAAAAGCAAATAAAAAGGAAAATGGGATCGTGGGCTTGGGCTCACAATAATTTCAAGCAATTAGGATGAAATTTGGGTCTGAGCAATGACAAAGTGGCCCCCAAGTATGACCCCTTTATTTCTTTTTGGATGAACGGCCCGCAACCATGATCCACTTAATAGAAAATAGTACAAAATCTTCTCATCTCAATAAAAAAAATGAAAGAATATAATTTTTTTTTTGAAGGAACAAGAGATTCAATATCATTAATAATGTAAATCCGGGTTACAAATCGATGAATGAAGATAACCCAACCTGGTTACCCACATAACATTCCAACTTGGCAATATATAATTATTGAATTAATTAAAACCCAATATAAATATTAAATATCGAGATATTTATAAAAAAAGAAGAAGAAAAAAACATGTTGATTCTCCCCCCATTCAAAGAATATAATAATTGCGGGCATTAGGCACCGAGTTTTCGCTTTTCTTTGGTCATTCTTTTATCTAATCCCCAATAATTTGATATCCTCATAAATTATATGCAACTGGATAAGATTCTTTATTATCTACCACTGCTCTTAGGCTTTGCAAAGATATTCTTGCGTTAGCAAGCAAAAAGTTGGGAAAAAAAAAAAAAAAAGAAAACGTGCAAATTGCTGTTTTGTTATTCTTTTATTATTATTATTATTGTAGAAACATCTTACTACTAGCTTTTTAGTTGATAAAGCTTAATTCAAAAATTTTTTTGCCTTGTTCGAATGGAATTTCCTTTTGAAAGAAAAATGTAGTCCCCAAAAGGCAGAATATACCGTATGATAATTTAATCTAATCTAGTCTAGTCTTAGTATATTAACAGATTGATCGATTGTGTTGTGTTGCTTAAATTTGGACTGTCCCGATCCCAACCGTAGGGGTAGAAAGCACTTTCCGTTGGGCCCACCCAAAAATGAAAAAAGGGCAGCAAGTGTCGTTTTATTCATCGATTTTAGAAATTCAATGTCGTTCCACAGAATCTCAATTTTCAACGGCCAAAAGGAGCAAATTGCCAAAATTCTATATATTTATTTTTCTATGGTGAAACGGCACATTTATCCACGTCCCCTTCCCAAACACTTTCGACCCAAAAGCAGCCAAATTTCTTACACTAATTTGGTTTTTTATTACTATTAATTATTATTAGTTGTTTTTAAATTAGTCAACTAAAAGGCTGAGCTGAGAGGATGAGCTAATACTGATTAGTGATTGATTACTGATTAGAGTCGCTCTTTTTTCCGTTACGCGAGTAAAGCCCCTCTTCCTTCTCTCTTAGCTCTAAAATCTTTGCCTCTGCCTTTTCTTCTTCTACTAAAAATATCTCAAGAGACAAGGGAAATCAGCTTCCAAAAGTTCTATTGAAATCAAAATTCTAACTTCTTTTTCAGGCTGCGATTTCCTCCTATTACTTTTACCACTTTTAATTTAATCTGCATTTTCCGATCAGGTACCCAATTCTTAATTTTTTTAAGGTTTTTTTTATTATTTTCATTTATTGTTGAATGAATCGCAGGCACCGTAGATTGATGGAGAAAGTGGTTTTACAGCAAAAGGATGCAGCTGATTGGATTTACAGAGGAGAGGGAGCTGCTAATATTGTTCTCGCTTACACTGGATCATCTCCTGCATTTGTAAGTTATTCAAGAAGTTTTTGTTTTTCTAGGATTTTGAATTTATTTCAAAAAGATATAAAATTGAAGTACGAAAATTGATTTTTTTTCCCCTTAATTTTGTTGATAAAATGATAAGATTGGGAAAGTGATGCGAATACAAAAGTCGCAACGGAAGGGTAAGAATAGAGTGAACGGAAACGGAACTTTAACAGCACATGAGCGGCTTCTTTGGCGAGGGAATGTGGAGCTCACGGCATCGCCAAACAGAGAGACTGTAGAGCAACTTTATGCTAAGCATGTCATGAGCCCATTGTTAGGCCCAAAACATGTTGATGCCGGGGTATATATGTGTACTTGTTATCCAATTTCTTATTTTGTTATTTAATTTTGATAATATTTTTTGAATAATAATTGCTTATGCTTAAAATTGAAGGTGGTTGATTTTTTATTTCACCAGATGCGTGTTCTTGTGACTAAGGAATTCCTCGAGTCCGTTGAGAAGAATGTGATTTGTCTACGGCCTGTTTGGCGTGTTGATTCATCACAGGTTGATGCAAAACGTGATTCTGTGCTTATCATATCAGATCATTCGATCTTTCCAAATGGTAATTTCGCCTTCTCCTTATATGGGGTGATGTATTTTAGCATGTTGTGCTTAGGAGTGTAAAGGGGTAGTCTCTTCTCGGTACTTTCATAAACAGAGGAGAACAAGACTTGTAATCCTCTTTAGCAAAGCTTAATTGGATAGGTCTCAAGCTGCATTCCAATCTTCATTATACGAGCCAAAACTAGTGGACATACTTTCATTGGATTCTAGGTTGTAGACTGTTAATATCGATTTGGAAGTAGCCATTGGGTTATAATCTATTTGGCAATTTCTTTATCTAAAATTACTCTGCACAATCTGGAATAGTTGAACCATTGTTGTTCTTGATTTGATTTTGTTGACTAGATTGCTATCTCGTACTTCTGATGTATAGATGTGGGAAAATGAAAGAGCTGGAGAAGAGCTGTATAGAAATGTATGTGCTCTTCTTAATTTGGTTTGCCTAGAACTTATCCCATATGTCAGAATATGAGTGGTTAATTCTAATGAAGCATCTACCTATATTTACAGCACAAAGATTAGAATTAGCTTATGCAATATAGCTAGAAATGCGTAAGGTCGTTATATAATTACACTTTCTTTATTTCAGGTTCTCATAAAGGTGGACCATGCATATCTGTTGAGATAAAGGTGGCTTTCTTTTATGTCTTTTCCTCAATGTCGTGGTGGCATCAACTTCTACATTTTGTGGCTCATACATTTTTGTTTTGTCTGCTAATAAGTTTTACCTTCCCTTTGTTTCAATAAAGTAGCCCAAATGTGGATTTCTCCCAATTTCAAGATTCATAGCTGAAGAAAATGCCGTCAAAAGAACCACAACTCGGTTTAGAATGCACCAAGAACTGAAGATGCATAAAAAAGAGGTAACTTTTGTTTCTTTGCATTAATAGGAGCTTTTTCGAGGTAAGTTATTATTACTGTGATAACATGCAAGGGAAGAGTGTTTATTCAAGCATTTTCACACCCATGTATTAACTAATATGGCCATTTATGTCAATATTTATGTTTATCTGACTTTTTGACCCTTCCAATTATTTGCAGATATCAGAGTATAGTAAATATAATCCATTGGATCTATTCTCTGGATCAAGAGAGAGGATAAGTAAAGCTATTGAAGCTTTGTATGCCACCCCTCAGAACAATTTCCGCGTATTTCTGAATGGCTCTCTTGTATTTGGGGGCTTGGGTGGTGGTACAGACAACACCACTTTTCTGGTTGGTAACGCCTTCGAAGATGTTCTTAAGGGTGTCATTCAGGGAGATAATGGCCTGCGCACAACTAGTTTTATACAGCTTGTTACTGACACAGTTTACTCTTCTGGAGTATTGAATCAACTTCTTGAAGTACAGAAGCTTGATACTTATGACATCGAAGGGGCAATTCATGCTTACTATAACGTAATTTCTCAACCTTGTGTGGTTTGTAGAGAATTGAATGAGGAAAAATTATCACACTGCTATGCATCCTTGCACTCCATTCCTTTGGATGAAAGCTTGAAGATTGTGAAGGACTATTTGATTGCTGCAACTGCAAAAGACTGTAGTTTGATGATTTGTTTTACACCAGAGGGGGATGGAGATTTGCAATCAGGATCTTCTCACGGTACTGTATATCTAAGAGCAACTAATCAAGTATTTAAGTACAAGGTAGATTTTCTTCCTATCTTCATTTGAGTTTCAGTGTTCATTGTGAATACCAAACTGTTGTGCTTAGTATTGCCATACCATTTGAAAGCAATTGTCAAATGCCTTTTCACTGCATGCTTTGGGTTTGTTGTCCAAAACTCATCCGTCTATATTGATTTGAGATTTTAGTTTGCTCTATATTTAAAATAAATATAGAAAAAGAATACATACTTTCTGTTTCAGAATACCCGAGGAAACTTTTTGGGCTGAAATCGAAGTCCTCAGAGGCAAGGTTTCTTCTCTTGTTGCAAGTTTATCTTATCTAAGTTGCAAATTTCTAGGTATATTTTATTGATCTGGACTTGAAACCTTTGAAGAAAATGGAGGGGTATTACGAGTTAGATAAGAAGATAGTTAGCTGTTATTCTCAAACGGTGAAAACTGAGCATGGAGCAGAGAAAGCTGATAGAAAGGATAGCTATGGAAGTTTATTGCGGTAGAGATGTGCTCAGAAGACAGTTTGTTTACTGAAGATTCTATGTGCAAGTAGTTTTTATGTGTTTCCTAAACTGTTGTTGTAAAAGTAAAGGTTGTAAGAATGCAGATGAATGTTGCCCATCCTTAGGCCCAAATTCATCCTGCACCTCTTATTGGGGATTTTGGATTTCCCTTTGGGAAAATAATCTGTTGTCTGTATCTTTTGCTTAATTATTATGGCAGTTAATTTCTTTCCTGATTTCCTTCTATTTATGTAAAAACTGAATGTGAATCACTACTTGGTTGGAAAGAATGTTAATTCTTTTCCAATTTGATGTCTAATGTCTAATGTAACATGGAATGCCTTTAAATCAAATAAACCATGTGCATAGTTCTGCAACTCTCTATCCAGTTTGTCTTACTCTTATTTGCGAGTATTATGTGGAGAATGATAGATTATTCTTTGTTGAGAGAATGAATTCATTTGAATTCTGGCAATGTTATATGTCTGAAAAGCTAACCTTCGGAGTCTCATCTGGTTTCAGAGGGAGAGCTGGTTCGCTATTTACTAGTGGGAACTGGGAACTTAATAGCAGAGAAAAAAAGGGAGAGAAAATGGCAGACCACAGGGGTTTGGGCAAACAGGGAAAATGATGTATCAACTACTACTCACTTTCATTGCATCTTGAGCCCACACGACCAATTAATTCATACAGCTGGATATTTAATTTACTGCTTTGAGAGCAGAGTGGAAACTCTTGACGGCGTTTCATTTGATGTGATGAAAATTGAAGTTATTAGCCTTTCTGGGATGTACTCTTGCTTTGAAAGCTTAGAAAAGTAGTCCTACTAGAATTATTGTATTGAAAATCTTTCCATAATTAAATCAAATTCCCATGTTGTAGAATCAAAATCTTAACTTTAAGCCTGATCAATGACCATTTTGTTTGATCATTGATGTCAATTTAACATAAGAGTGGTAAACTTCCCACAAACAACTACTTGTGCTTCGGAAATTGTTACTTATCTAACATCATAACACTAGAAGTTACTACTAACTTCAGAGTATGACATTAGCTAGAAAGTTTTGGCGGCTGTGATCAGTGCCGAATGACAATCTCAGTTTAGTTTTGAAACTGTTTAGAATGCTGCCTGTACCATGTTGAGACTCATTCTACATTAGGTTCTCTTCAGTAGGAGAGATATAGATATAGACACGGAAGAATGAAGACAACAGAAAATCCTGCCAAAGTTGTACCGAAAAGCTCAAGGTCACAGGGCAGACAGTCTTCTGCAATCACAAGGAAACCATTCACGTATCTGGTTACTCTGACAACATCGTAGATAAATAAAGCATCCGATCCGACTTTATGTACCCTGTACAAATGATTGCTTGGGCAGCTCTGCCAACTGGAATTTTTCACAGGATCAATATCATGATTTACTTTTAGCAGATGAAGTCCCGAATAGAAAGAATTTTCCTGACCAGTAGTTACTACCATGTGAGCCAGGGAAGCTGGTACACTCGAAACTGATTCAGTGACTCATTATGAGTGAGAATTATCATGAAGTCATGTTTTTGTTTCGATGCCTGTGTCAGTCACTGTGTGATGCTTTGGTCCCTATGAAAATTTACATTAAATGAGCAAGGCGCCATTGGTAACCCAATCAAGAACCTTCTGCCTAGCATTTACTTGTTACCAACTAACCTGTCAGTCCATTACTTTCCAACCAAACTTCTATCCAAAAAGCATGAGAAAATACCCCACTCAAAACCCTTTAAAAATACACATTAATACAAGTAATCAAATGAATTTGAGAGAAAGTACTACTATATAGTAGTAATAATTTATACTATATAGGAAGTTTGGTTTCCATTATTTCTCCCTGGTGAAGCTTGTTCTACTACCTAGTGCGTGCTTTATTCGAAAAAACAATGTCAAAGGTTCCTTTACTCTGAAACCCATTTTAGCTTACATATTGCTTTATGCATTTAATTGACTCATCTTCATTCTTTTCTCTGCCATTCCCTCCCTGTTACTTACATCTTACAGTACTTTAACTCCTCATATGATATGGGAATCAATGTATCTGTTCTAAGTTCAGACAAAGTACGGTAGTATCTGACTCTTTTCTTTTTATTCGATTGGTGCAGAAAACTATATTGTCAGTGGAGCTGCTGTGCCCGAAGTGCAGGCGGAAGGTAATGAGGGTAATCTCGGACGTGGTAGGGATAACCTCCATAGTCCTTGATCCATCCAAAAATACAGTAACCGTGACCGGAGAAGCTGATCCGGTGAAGATCATTAAGAAGGTGAGGAAATTCAGAAAACATGCATCAATTGTCAGCATAGCGGCTGCCAAGGATGAGAAGAAAGATGAGAAGAAAGATGACACGAGGAAAGATCTTGTGATTTATAGTGCTCCAAAGACATGCCAGAGATGTGATGTTTGGTATGTTGTGGGTGATGATTTTTACAGTTATTGTGCCATTCTGTAATTAACATAAGTTCTCCATATAATTCCAAAATGTTTCATTTGATTTGTAAATTTAGATTCTAAGTTTCAGAGACTGCAAATCATAAATTAAGAATCGAGGAACTCCTATTTCTTAATTTCTCTAGCATATCAGGAACAGGAACAGCCAATGTTTCCACAAAATGTCTTCTGCAAATTTTAGTATATTTAAGGATGATCTTTGTCCTTTATGACCAACGTGATCTGATCATGTAAATGATGAACTATTGATGATCCTTTTGCCATTAAAAATTTTCGACATTCCTCTGTTGGGCTTTTTGCTTTGCCAAAGCATAATCGATAGAAAATGGCAATGTTTAGGTCAGTGAACCGCTGCAATTACTCCCAAGAACTACCCTTTTTATTTAGGGTCCCCTGCCATAAAAACGTCGGAGAGAGGTAGAACAAAGGAATGACCTTCGTATGTTTATGAGAGGTGCTCGAAGTGGTGCCTTACTAAGGCACTTTTTGTCCTATTCCAAAGCAACTTTATGTCCTTTCGGCCTGCATGTACTGATGTACATAAGAATTGCCAACTACTTGAATTTTTTACCGTGCACTTTTGACCACTTGAATTAACTAAATACAAGTAATAATACTATACGTACGTAAAATATATTTTTGAATATTAATTACTTAATTAATTAAGTTATCGGACATGTATAGGATTCGTACTGATAGTGTTGTGGGGTTATTTCTAAACGGCTAAACCTAAAAATGATAGCAATAATGTATATTGGACCGCTGGGGCATATGAATTAGAGTAACCTTCTTCCTTCTCAAAGTCTAAACCGGAAATGAATTAATTAAAAAGCCGGTGAGTGTGTGGTTAGCTTGGCAAAACCACAAATGTATCCTAATATCCGACAATAGACCCGTCACTATACCTTCAAATTGAGATGTTGATTGGATATTGAAGAATATAATCTATGAAAGCTGTCTACTTTATTAATTAATGAATCAAATATAGTATGACATCAACATGAAAGCTCATTTGATCCATTTTTTATTTATTATTTTTTTTTCTAGGAAAAAGACTTTAGAAGGAGATTTGTCACATGTTTTCTTTTTTGTTTTCTTTCGCTTTTAGGTGGCTATTAATGTTGCTTGCATAGCACATCAGCCAATGTTTTACATTTCAAGGAGACTTTAAGGAGAAATTTTAATAATACTAGGAAAATTTCGCTGGGCTCCCCATCTATAGGCTTTCTCATTTTGGGCTTCTAGCTTTTCAATCATGTATTTTGATCCTCTCTTAAGAGTATTTACTGATTTCCACCTGTCGGCCCGCAATGAAGGAAAATTGCAAAGTACTTCGTCCATGACTTGACTTCGCTAGTCCAGAGAATTCCACTCTCTCCCAATCTACTTTCTTTCTCTCCAAGCAACTAAACTAGTATTTAATCCAAAGATTGGTATTAGTCTGCTTAGTCAGGACCTCCCTGTAAAACCCGGAAAACCCTTCTAGAGAAATTTTTTTGTCTCAACCAAAACAATGCCTTCACTCGAAGGCATTCTCTCAGTAGCTGCCTCTGTCGCCGCCTCGGCTTTTATCCTACGAACTATCGCCGACGAAATCGTCCCAGATACCATCCAGGATTACTTCTTTTCGCGTCTTCAAAAGATTTCCTCCTCTTTATCCTTTTACCACATAGTCGTCATTGAAGAGTCTGATGGGCTCACCGCTAACCAAATGTTCCATGCCGCTAATCTTTACTTGGGTGAAAAATTGTCATCATCCGCGCCAAGAATTAAGGTTAACAAGTCCGAGAAAGAAAAACAACTGCTGGTGACTACTGATAAGAATCAAGAATTGGTTGATGTTTTCGAAGGTGTGAAGTTGAAGTGGATTTTGTTGTCCTCACCGGTTCAGAAATTAGTTTCTAACAAGAAATATAACAGCAACGGGATATTAAATGAGAAGAAGGAAACATGGTACTTTGAGCTGAGTTTTCTAAAGAAGCATATAGACATGGTGTTGAGTTCATACTTGCCTTACATTCTTCAGAAAGCAAAAGAGATTAGAGAAGAGAAAAAGACTCTGAAGCTTCATACGGTCGATTACAATGGGACAGATTATTGGGGTTCCATCAACCTTGATCATCCAGCGACTTTTGATACTATGGCAATGGATCCGGAGATGAAGAAGGCATTGATTGAAGATCTTGATAGGTTTAAAAGAAGGAAGGAGTTTTACAGAAGAGTAGGGAAGGCTTGGAAACGTGGGTATTTGTTATATGGACCGCCTGGCACAGGGAAGTCAAGCTTGGTTGCTGTCAAGTCAAGTTTGATGTTTACGATTTGAATTTAAAGGAGGTTCAGTGCGATTCTGATTTGAGGAGATTATTAATAGGTACAGGTAACCGCTCTATAATAGTCATTGAGGACATTGATAATTCACTGGAGTCTGCTGAGGAAGACAAGGTACGCATCAATAAAAATCGATCCAAGTATTTTACATTGTTTTCTGTATTTAGTAGTTCCTGATTCTGGCATTACAGGTTACTCTCTCTGGCCTACTGAACTTCATCGATGGTTTGTGGTCAAGTTGTGGAGATGAGCGGATAATAGTGTTTACAACCAATCACAAGGATCGTCTTGATCCGGTGTTGCTAAGACCAGGACGCATGGATATGCATCTCCATATGTCTTATTGCACATTTAGCGGTTTCAGGACACTAGCTTCGAATTATTTGCAAATTCAATATCACCCATATTTTGACGAAATCAAGGGTTTGTTGGACGAGGTTCAGGCAACACCAGCTGAAGTTGCAGGAGAGCTTATGAAAAGTGAAGATCTAAATGTGGCTTTTAAGGGCCTTATCAAATGGCTCCGTAACAGGGGAAAAGCTGAGATGCAGCGATAAAATTAACATTGAGTACAGCATTTAGGACTAAATTTAAGAAAATACAATGCCTTATGTTGATTATTTATTTTCTTTCTTCAAAAAACACCAACAAAATGAGCTTTGATTGGCTTGAATATTTCCTTATGCACACTCTAGGTTCACTGATTATACAGATTTATAAACTGCTTTTGTGGGGTGCACCCTTTGCTATGTTAATAATCTTCGAAAACCAAGTTCCGCAGAACCCAACTATGTACCTTTTATATATCACCTTGGCAAAACTAACCTGAGTAAAAGTAGGAGTAGGGTAAGCATACGGATTGTGCAAGTGCCCAATGCAAGTAAAGCAAGACGCTTCCTGCAAATCTACTTAAGTGAGAGCCATCATCTTACAGCCACTTTACAGCGTCGAAGCATATTTCTTATTATTTGAATAGGATATCTGATAACAGGGTTCATAGCAGCAAAACCATGTGCAAACATGCATGATAAGTAACTCAGAAAAAAAAATTATATTTCAATGCTAATCAAAACAGGGCAGTGAATCTCTATATCTCTTTACAATTGTCCTAGACCTTAAGTTCCTTTCTAACTTCTGCTTTGGGTCATAAAGTCTGATCCACAAATGAATATCTCTTTCTTTCTGCTAAAATTGATTCTTAAAATCCGCATTCACAGCACAAGAGAATCTTTGCGTCAAAGACGTTTAATCGCTTTAGAAAATGAGGATGAAAAACCAGTTCAACACAGAACAAACAACAGAAGACAATGCAACTATAAAAGATAAAAGTACCTTGTTATTATAAGCAGAAAAGAACCGCAAGGATTGAATTGCATCTACAAAATCACAACATCAAGTGGCTCATATTCGCATTTAAATACCAGGAAGAACAGAAGAATAGTAGATGCACAAAGAAAACAAAGTTCAAGACTACCTGGCAACTGTTACTTATCTATCCAGTCTGAATTGTGCCTTTGAGATAATTTTTGATAAGTCTCAGCCATCAGATACATTTAGTCATCATTTCTCTCAAGAATCATCCTTGGCAGGAAAGTAAAGTCTTTTACCTCAGAATTGTTGGAAGTGGAACTGCCATTAAACTCAACTTCAGTATTTGAAGAAGGAGACCCAGTTGTTGCAGTTCTCACGCGAACATAAGTTGCAAAAGAAAACCTGATATCGTTTTCTACTAATGGCCTGGATGACCACCACAGGCGGTAACAAGATAAATCAATTACAGGAATGAAGGTATCGCATTCAATCCCTGTCTCAATTTCAGTAATGTGGATGGCTTCACAACCTGGACCATTGAGTGTTTCCCTGCATCATAAAACATCGAATATATCTATTCCATGAATAATCAACAACATCCAAACTAGATTCAGCAAGAGTAACTAAAATCTACCTAAATATCTGGCCACCTCCAATGACAAACACCTTCTCTATAGAAAAACAGTAAGGAGCCTGTGCTAATAATTGCAAAGCTGATGGAATGTTCCTACATTTTATAACATTTTCTTCAGTTGGAATATTAGAACTCTCGGAACGAGTCAGGAGAACATTTAGGCGACCAGGTAAAGGTCTATACTCAAGTGGAATACTCTCCCAGGTTTTCCTACCCATTACTACAGCGTTTTTCTTCAGAGGATCTGATGTTGTCGTTGTGAGCTCCTTGAAGAATTTGATATCAGAAGGCAATCTCCATGGTAACTTTCCATCTTTTCCAATCCCCATTTCACGAGTTGCGGCCACCACAACTTGGTAGCTCCTTAAATTATCAGCTGACATTGGAGAAAATCCATGCTTTGCAGTCTGATTGAAGCCCTTTAAATACTGAGATGATGAACACCCAGAAATAAAATTGGAAGTCCCGTTCGAGTAACTACCCAGAAGAACCTGAAAATGGAGAAGACACACATCGGGAAACCAATAGTCAGAGAATCGAGAATAAAAACGCTGTAGAAGATGTCAAAGGTAAGCGTAAGTCATATAGTTAGACAAAACCTTGGAGAATAGTATATTCCTCTGAATACGCATCAACATTGAGCAAAAAGCGAGACCCAAGAAAAGAGATAGTTATTGCCTCTTGAACAGATATCAATCAAGGTTGGAACCAACAAAACTGCCGAAATTGAAGAAGTATAGTTGAATCCGGAACTGCTTCAGTTGCTCTGCGTCTGCCTGTGTCTGGAAGTTCGGCAGTCTTGGTGTCATAGGCCTACGTATAAGCCCATTAGGCTAATATAGAGGCTTTTCATTTGGAGTTTGAAGAGTTGTTTCTCCTTTAGGCCCAAAAAGTGTTGCAGTTTAATTGTAGTCTTATAGATCCATTTTTTTTCTTTGGTTTGCAGTTTTCGAGGCCGATGCATCTATATGATCATCTTCTAAATTGAACCACCAAAAAAAAAAAACAGTTGATGCAGATTGCAGAATTGTTGGGCACTGAAAAAGATTTGGGTACAAAGATAAGATATACTCCTTTATTCCAACTTCCAAGTATGTGAAATGGTGCCATAGAAAATAAAACACTTTTCAGTCCGCTACTATACATTCAAAACCCGTGCAACAAACCTTAAAAACATCAAGCAGCGACCACTCTAGGCCACAGGGCAAACTGCGCATCTCACGTGCTACAATAGCCATGTTCTGTATGGTATATTGGTATTTTATTTACATTGCATTCCAGAAATCAACAAGCCAAACTATATGATAGTAGTTGTCTACCCACCATCCGGATTCTCTTGATACTGCTGTCTGGATCGAAACTTCACCAAATAGTTTCTTTTCCACACACAAAATTTCGTTTCACCAGCAGAACTTCTTTTTCTGCATTATGGATTCAAAAAATTCAATCATCTATCTAACTAGTGAAAATCAGATTGCATACATATTGATGGTTGAGTTTACGATCTAATTGACTTACCCAAGACTCGGCTTCTTCTTGACTATCTATATATGCAAGGAGTTCTTCCTGCCGCATCAAAGCTTCATGAAGAGCCTGCTCATGTACATAAGCACAGTCAATAACACACGAGACACCTAGCCAAAACTTCCCATCAGAAAGGAAGAAAACATGCATCAGCAGAGAAACCCAAATCAAATAAGGAGCTCCCTTTTATATCAACCTCCACCACTTTAAATAAAAGAACATGATAGTTATGGGAACAAGATCAAGACAAACTCGAAATGCTTATTAAGGCTAGTCACAACCCTGAATCAAATATGAAGTGGCATCAATAAAATCATCCCTACTAAAGCTGGGATCAAGAATAACTTACCTTTTTTGTAGCAATTAGCTCTGCTTCTAATGCGTCCACACGATAGACAGCAGCATTCAGCAACTCCTCTTTCTCATGAGGCATCTCAAATCTCCTTGACTGCAGCATCTCAACCTTCTCTTCTAGGTCACCCAACCTTCTTACAACAGATGACAGGAGGTGTGCCTCAGTAAACCTTGGAGCAGGAGAAGGGGGGCGAGTTTCCTCCTTGTACTCCTGTTCAACATGCCGCTCAGGAATGCTACATGTCAAATCAGTTGAACTCTGCTTCTTCATCAGATGCAACACCATTGTTCGGACAAGAGTAAAAAGGGTCAAGAAGAAAACAACTACAGCTTTAATAAAACCATAGATTCCTTTTGGAGTTCGCTCTGACAAAAGCAAAGGAGTCCCTACAGTTGAATCCAGTAGATTTCATCAAAATCAAATAAATTGAACACAGCAAGAAATAATTGGTTTTGATTATAATGTTCTCGTGATGTGTTAAATCTGCAATCAAGAGCCATAGATCTTTGAAAAGGTCAGTAGGAGAAAGGAACAAAGAGATTTCCAAGCATGGTAGAATTCTGCTTATTTCCAGTGATTTATTATCTATCATCGATACCGTATGTCTCGCATGAGAATATTAATAAATAAAACCTCTGGTCACGATACCGTTTTAAAATGCATTAAAATTTGGCTCTAAGCAAACAAATTTATGCAGTAAAAGTTGGGATAGAACAAGACGATTCCATTTATACTTCGGAGGAATGCAGTATACAACATTATTTCTCTTGTCAAATTGGTTGTCACTTTTAAGCATATCATATTGCTAACCTGCAGAACTATATGGACTCTGATGCGACACTTGTACCTCACATTCTGAATCCACAACCTTGTCAATCATGGGCACATATTCATCATATTCACTTCCAGTAGAGATCACCTTCCCAGCCATTCGAGCCTATAGAAACATCATGTTACGTTATCAAGAATTAAAGAATTTACAGTGTAAGCATACTCCCATTAGCCATCTTAGGATGTTACCATGTTGCTTTATGAATGCAATAAACATACATACTAGCAAGTGAAGCACTCTTGGGATAAGACAAAAAGACTATGCCGGTCTTAGGTGATGTCTTAAAACTATGAATCTGGCATAAAATGAATAAATTCCTTTTCTGTCACATAACCATTCATTGGAATTTGTAAGCACTTACCTCCTCGCTAACAGGAGCCAATATCGGATGTAAATAGCTTCTAGTTGTCTTAGGAGAACTAATTTCTTCCACTTCAGATCCTGACTCTGCTGTAGATGTGTCAGTGCTCTTTATCTGCCTCTGGAAAGACAGAAGAAGAAGAAGAAGAAGAAAAGCACAACTAATATTTGAGAATGTTTTGACTGAATACTAGCAAATGTAAACCTCAAAGGTGACAAGCATAATATGCACCATGAAAGACAATCTAGTGAATCATACCACTGGATAACATGGCTTATCATAGGTAATTATCCTTCCTTCGCTGTTTGAAATGGTCACAATTTGTCTGGAAAATAGTGCTTCACCATTTGCAATCATCTACATTAAGTCATATTGCTTAAAAACATGTTTGAAGCGTGGAAAACAAAGGATCAAAAACCTGGGGAAGCTTAATCATACAGACTACAGCACACATCAAACCTTTAATATGTTGGGGTCTTTCCAGGGACCTTTGTCTGATCTCATACAACCTCCCTGATCAGCACATGTGCATCTACCTCCCAGAAACTGCGGCAACTCACTAGACACGTTCAAGAATTCAAAATGTCTCAGTCGCCGCTATAAATGAAGTCATTAACTAAAATATATGCAACCAAAAGCTTAATTACCTTGCATCAATGATCTCAATCAACTTATTCTGGTAACTGCTACCAAGAACCTGAGAGGTTTCAGAAATAACATAACTTAAACAAACTGAGAGTCTATGCGTTAATGAATACAAAAATGCAACCCCATAGAAGTTTGAACTTACATGAATCTTACTAGCTGTTTTGGAATCAAGTAAAGATTTGACAGCTCTCCAGACCATCTTAAAACCAGGGCCAGCATTGATGATAAACATTCGGTAAAGAGTCTGCAGAGGACAGATAATTGAAAGAAACCATAATCTTGATCTTGATTCCTGAAAACTTTCTATCAATACAGAAAATACAAGCAACTTTAACAAAAGATCTGAACTTATTAGCAACCAGAACAACCAACCTCAGGATAGTTGTCTCCATCAATCTTCTGCAGCCGCCTCACAAGATCTTGTGCAGACTTGCCAAAGTTTTTATAACCCTAAAGGAAAAAAAAAAAAGTATCTTGGAATGTGAAACATGCAAATGTAACAAACCCCTATTAGGCCAAACCCAACATAAAATGCTTGCAGGCAACACAAAACATACCATGCCCTGAACATCCAAAATTGTTGTGCTCGAATCTATGTGTCTCTTTGCAGCAATGGAGCAAGCTGGAAACTTAGTTGCAAAACACTTTTCAAACTCCTGCACGTGGTATCTAACATATCGTTCCAAAGTTGTCACTCGCATGAGCTTGTTAGGGTCAACTTTTCCTAGCAATTCAATGTAAACAGGTCTTCCTTCCTTATCCACCCCATGATAAGCTTGCGGGTAGTACTTCAACACTTCATTCAACTCATTGAACTCAAAATCCTGGATAAATTATATTAATATTAATATATCTTTTTAAAGTGGTCTCAGCATGAAACCAAGCAAAAGTGAGTAAAAAACTTGGACAAACAAAGTTAACTAACAATGTCAGACAAAACTTAAGATATAGGAAAACATTTAATAGAGTTACCAACTATGTAGTTAGAAAACTTAGGATATAGGCAAATGCTGAATACAGTAACTAACAAAATCCCACAGATGATGTGGGGCATTCCTGCAATATGTTGAGATAGAATCACTAGATGAGATCACCTCTAAAATAGTATCAGTACCAAAGTCTTTTCTCCATTGGATCATATTTTCCCACATGAGCTTTGCCTTTTCAATATCAAACTTCCTTGCTTTCAAGAATCTGCAAGAAAACGTCATTCAGATATGGAACTTTTTGAAAGCACAGAGTAAACCAAACCAATCTCGCATCACTTTTTCTAGTGGAAAAATCTGTATCCAGAGTAAAAATTGTTCGAGCAATTTTGCATAAAAGCAAACGGTATAGCAGCCTCGAAAGCTAATTAAGTACCTAAGCAGCGTATGATAATCATCATGTTTAGCAGGAAGCAACTGCTCTGCTATTAATGCCTGACGGAAAGCATCAACAGTCTGCAACTCTTCGATATCTCGAATATCCTTAATTGAAACAGATGGAACTTGACCCTCACTTTTCCTCCTACTACTCTTCTTCTTAAGAGAACGTCTGAACTTACTGGATGCCTTCATGGCTTTCTTCTTAAGACTCCCAATTCTAGTCTTCCTGTCATCTTCAGAAATTTCGAAATCCGATTTCCTATCTTTCCTTTCGTCATTGCTAGCGACTCCCTCAAAACCTGCATAGAAGTCGAAGAAGTCCAATAAACGATATTCTGAAGCACTATTTAGATCATATATCAAGCCATATAGCAGACTTAACAGAACTAAGAACAGAGACAATCGAGAAAACTAACATCAAACTACAAACGGATAACCCTAGAGCTTTTGACTGATACAGACTGAGACGTAATTCCAAAAGTTGAATTTCAAGAAGAAGAAAAAAGAAATCAAAGAATTTGAAAAGAAAAATCACTTACAAGGCCTTGCGAAACGATCGAGAGGACCCGACATGTTTAAAAGGACCAGTCGGCAAAAAGGCACGGAACGATCAAGAAACCGAACGGGATTATTTCAAACAAACTTCGAACACAAACAAAACAAAATAAACAGATTAAAAGGTACTATTGGGATCTTAAAAATGGCAGCTGTTCAAAGAACTCCATCTCCGGAAATGACGCTGCTCTTCCTCTTGTGGCTATATAGCTTTGAAAGCAAACCAAAAATAACAAAAACAAAAAGGAAGGAAAAAGACGAATAAATATAACGTAAAAGAATGCAATGATTAGGACTGTAAAAAACAAAAGAGAAGAAAGTAGTAGAAGCAAAGAGTATTTATTATCGGCGAAGCAAACGATGGGTGAGCGGATACGAAACGCAGGGAAGAGAATGGACGAGGGTCCCGAGTCGCGGTTGGCGTTGGTCTCCCTTAAGCGGTTTGAAAACGTCGGATGGGTCCTATTTTGAAAAAGATTGACAGGTGGAGGGATATTCTGTTGCCGTGTGTAGATTTACTTGGCGGGAATTTGATTACCGGGGTAACGACTCGTGTCGGTGCCTTCCCTTCAATGGCTTTATTCCCTGTTTTATTCTGCTTTTAAAGGGCAGGTGTTTTTTGCGTTCTCAACTTTTGTTTCTTTCGTTTCACGCTTTTATTATAGAACCAGCTCCACCCCCTCCTATATTAAATTAATTTTATTTTAATTAATTGTACTGACTTTGACTTCCACATTCCTTTCTTTATTTTGCAATTACTAGAAGTATTAAATTTCCTTTTTCTTTTATTTATTTGTAAAAAACTTGGATTTAATCAGATTTTGTTGCATAACTAAAAATTAAGCTTAGCTTTACTTAGCGTAACTGACAAAGACCGGCTGACCGCCCTAGCGAGGCAGTTGGGCAATCGTGTTTAACTCACTTGACGTGTATAGTAATCAAAGCCATGAAACTATGAAATTGCTTTAAACCCAAAAAAAATAAAAAAGGAATTTAGAGGTAGGAGGGATAAGAGAACAGCACGAAATAGATGAGATGAGCAGAACAAATGAAGTAGCAAAATGATTTAATTGATATAAAAGCATAAATCAACGTGCTTAAACGTTACATCAGCATTTTAACTGTATCTGTACATATATTCACAGACTTTGGAAACTAAATATACATATTGATAGAAGAAGAGACAAACTGATTGCTCCTGTAAGTTGCCTCCTCTTTCCCAGTTTATCACCTTCCTTCCAACAATAATTTCTATTTACAATTTCTATTCACCGGGAGCAACTGAGACAAAAAGGATATTATAACTTGTTATGTTTGGGAAGACAGGTTTGGAACAATTACCACCTTTAAGATTCAATCGAATTCAGGTATTTCATATCACCTGTTATGTATATTTCCTCAGGTTCCTTTGAGCCCGGAACTGACCGAGTTTGTCTCTCAACTCAGCTGTCAAAGAGCATCAGAGACAAAAATTAACATGAAAAGATAATTCATGCTGGAAAAAGATTTGGGTTGAAATCAAGTGCACAAAACTAGACACAATTTAAAAGCTCCAGCCTATAGTGGATAGCAATTTATCAAATGGTCCTTCCGAGTATTGAGGATAAAGCTCCAGGCAAAAGAAGGAATGTCGTTATGTTTTTGACAATCAAATCAAAATATGGAACACAAACAGGAGGTGCAGAGACAGGCTGTGTACCAGCATCCTGGTAGCGTTCCTGATTAATAGCCTCATTCAAGTCCCGCAGAATATTGAACTCCTCTGTATCAAGACAACGCTGACCACTTGGTCTGAAATCATAAATTAAGTGATGTTACATTCTCGATTCATCAATTCAAAAACATCAACAACCAATAACAAGGACACAAACAATCTCTAAGGTTTTAAGACTAACCGGTCCAGTTCAGTAAATAATAAGCCATCCGAAGCCGGGGACTGCATTGATAGCTTCCCAGATTCAATCACTCGCATCCCATCACTGTATGCCAGGTACTTGTTCACTTGTATAGGTACCTGCAGAGAACATCAGGTAGGCTTCCCAGGTCACATTTCTGAAAAACTTCCAACATTTATAGCATCCAACCCACCTAGAAAGTAGACACTGAATAGATGTATAAAATTTATATTCAAGCCTTATCTTACAAAAAAAGATGCACTGTAGGTGGCCAAAAAAGCCAAGCAAAGCACAATAGAAGGTCATCATAGGCAAGAAAGTAAAGGCACCTACAGAAACGCTTTCTTCGCAAAAAGATACAACATTTAACCATATTTGATAACAATGACAGCAATTTTAGGTTATACATTGCGTGACACATGGCGAAAAAGCTTCAAATGATGTATATTGTGAAGAATAACAGTGTTATACATTTTGGTTGTTGGAAAAACTATCTAGCAAGAATTCAAATGTCAAAAAGAATCATTGGTCAAATATGTTCCACTTCCACATCAAAATATCCATCCAAGACTGTACTATGATAGATTGTAGCACTTGGTAAATCCAGTATATGCAGCTTAAAAGCAGTTAAAATTAGATACTTTAGTGCTACAAGTCAAATGCTCCAAAGGCCATTTGGTAAAAAGGAATCAAACTAGATATACCACATGAAGAGTACCTTGCATCTGACAGCAATGTTGATGGCATCAGAAGGCCGAAGATCAAAACAAACAGATTCTGTCTCATTACCCACCTGAGAGAACATCCAACATCAGTCAATGAAGATTACTGTATAATATGATTATCCAAAAAATGCACGTTGGAAAGATGTAGGACAAGTACATTAATATTCTGAGGGGTAGTGAAAGAGTGTCAACAGAAGTTCCACACTGAAGTAGATACATACCTTTGTGAGGTATAACTGAGCAAAATAGGCCTCATGCACTCTTTTGGTAACTCTGACAAGCTTTACCTGCAGAAAAGCAAGATAAATATCATAATCCAGATCTCAACGGACTAAAGGCATGTCATCTAGTAATCGCAGCAGCATTACGAAAGTAAAAGCTTCTTGAGATACAGAGAGGGGGGACCGAGCCAGTAAAGGAATCATACCGTGTAGCCCATCCTGTCAATCATGTCCTTCACCACTTGATACATAGTAGGTCTAGCCTGGAAATAAAAGCCAAAACTTATATTAGCATTTTCAATACAAAGCCAAGTGACACAGAAATCCAAATTCAATAGATCCAACATGCCAGGAAAACAAGAATCCTTGACTCAATAGGGTACAGAAAAAGATAACATACAATTTGGACATTACGCACTGCTGCCATGAGCAGCACACTTGGCATCTCCACTGCAAGTAAAACCACAAGTCAAATCAAACATTGACATCAAAAGTAAAGGAAACAGGGCCAAGTGACTCCACGTGAATAAAAATCTTCCAAAAAAGATCATGCAACATCACATACAAACAATGATCGGGAGAAGAAGACCAGTCCCGTCTTCCATCTTCAGCACGATGGCAGGGTGCGGAGCATAATCCGGCAGATGCCCACCTTGAGGATTGTTATGGACACATCGTAAATGTCTACCATCCCTCATTTTGATCATAAATCCATCAGCTCCGCTCCTCACCTCCACTGTCCATAACAAGTATCAAACAAATCAGCTAATGCTAATTAATGATTACCGACAATTAACAATTCTATACATAGAGATGCAAGTTTATCGAATCCAAAGGCAGGAAACAACAACTATGAATCAGTGAAAGTCTTATCGTCAACATACCGGCTTCAACAACACTAGAATTAACATAATCTTCATCGTTTTCGTTGAAATTCTCGGCCGTGCTTCCGTTCCCATCCGAAGATGAACTGAAACTACAGTACACCGTGGTCTTGCACTTTCGCAATTTGAGTTGACGAGAAACAGCACGCGCCTTGCTCTTTCCATCGGTTACCCCTCTAAATCCCCACATATCACTTCTATGCAATCTTGCCCTTGGAAAAGGCCCATTCACCGGCAGCGTGTAAACCCCAACTTGTTTGGTCCGAACAGCAGGGCAAATCACCGGTCCTTGCAACGAAACCATCTTTCTGTTCCTCTTTCACCACCTACCCCCAACGTTGAAAATAAATAAATGAACTTGTATACCCAAATGGATTTTTAAATAGAAAATCTAAGTGGCAGACACTGTAGATTACGATTTCCAGAAGGTAAACTACTTTTAAAGGAAAAATACAGTTTATTATTAGTCTTTTTGTTTTTTAGTTGAGCTCCCAACACAGAAAGTAAAAAGAATTCCAAAAATAAGATTAAGAAGTTTCTATATTAAAGAGGATTAATGAACGTACAAAACTAAAAACAAGAAAATTTCTGGATCATAATCTTCACCAGAAATTGTTTCCAAAATAGGGACTGTAACTATGGAGATAAAAAATGAAAAGATCACTTGTGATCAGCGATCAGATCAAAGTTTCTTGAGAATCACGAATCCTTCTTGGAAGTTCACGGAAAATCTTGGTCGATTACTACTTTCAATCTATCTGGGATATGAACAAACTTTTTGATGATCTAAAATATAAAAAGGAAAAGAAAAAGATGAAAGAGGAGGAGGAGAAGAGGAGAGATCAAAGGGAAATGAAATGATGAGTGAGGGGTTTGTAAAGTAAAAAGCAAAAAACCGAGAAGGTGGGGGATCAGACGAAGGAATGAGAGATGGGCAGAAGATAAGAGATTCCTTTTTTTTCTTTACTTATGGATTATTACTAATAAAAAAGTCTCCCTTCATCCCTTCTGCAATGAATCTACGCCCTTCATATCATCTCAACTCTTTTCGCAAAATTACACTTCTCTCCCTGCTGCCCCCTATCTTGCTCATCAGTTGTCCGCTCTCCGCAGCTCCGTGGCGGTTTAATTCGGTAATACCTGCCTTTTTTATTTTTTTAAATAATGTAATATTTTTGCTAATAAATAGACAAATTATAGTGTTGAATAATATTAGTACTTTTTTTTGTCGAAAAATGAAAAGATTAAGTTGACTGTCTGGAACTATCCCAAAAAAAATTGTCTATCTCTTTTTTTTTATTGTCCCAATTTTAGAATTTGCACGGGTACAAATTTTAGAATTTTAGAATTTTAGAATTCACATGTATTGGGTCATACTGATCTCAAAAAAAAAAGTATTGGATCATCATCCTATTATATTTGGACCAAAGTTTTATCATTGAATTTAAATGAGAAATTGTTTATTAAATACCCTATGATGTTTTAAGTACATGCTTGTTACATTGATATAATTATAAGAAATATTACATGTAATTTGTAACGTGATTTTATAGTATTTACATAGATTTATATTTTGGGGAGAATTATTCATAGGACGATTTAATATTCTAAAAATAAAGAAGATTGTCTCATTTATGAATAATTATCTATACCATGCAAAATTTATGTAAATATTATAAAATCACATTACAAATTACATGTAATATTTTTACTCATTATATCTAATATAATCCGATGTAATAAATATGTCCTAAATACCTTAAAAAAAGAATAATACTAATTATGTTTCAACCGTCCCTCTTAATGTAGATAGATGATTAGATTGTGCAAAGGCTAATCTATATTAGTAACATTTAAGAGTTGCTATAAGCTACACCGATAGTTGCAATTTCTTCTCAGTCATTTATTGTTAATTTATACTCCTTGAATAACTACATAAGAAAAGAGAAAGATTGTTACCAACATCTATTAAATAAGTAAAAAAAATATCTTTTAAATAAAGGTATTGGATTTGAGTTTTTCAAATGGAGAAAATAAATTTAAAATAATATTTTCATTTCACTTGAAATTCAATTTAACTCAATTTTAAATTAATCGAGATATTAATAACAAGGAATTTTATTTTTTGAAAATAGAAAAAGAAGATTGCTATTAACATGATGATTTGCTTGAGCATTTGAATGTGCCAAAATGAGAAATAAGATGAAAATTAAGAAAGGTAAAGCTGGTGTAGGTGGAAATTGTTGTTCTGTTATCTTATATGGAGGAGTTGTAGTTGAAATGGATTTTCCACCATAACAGTAGAAGATTCCCAATTCATTCATATAAATCCCCCATCCTTAATACTTAACATTGCAAATTAATTCCATTGTAGAATATATACTGTAACTCGAGCATAATGTATCGCTTTGAACACTTACTTTTTTTTTTGCCAAAAAAGGAACAGTTTACTATTTTTAGTAACCACCAACCAGTGAGGATAGGAGGGTAAAAATGGGATTTAGAGAGGACGGACGAAATAGGGTGAGCCTGGCTCTGGCTGTGACGTCAACAATAGCCGTCTAAGTTATATAACAGATCAACAATGCCGGCGGCCGAGGATATCAAGATTCCAGATGAGCGCCACGTGTATAGTGATTCTCTCAGACGATCTGGATAAGGCCCTTTCCTTGTCCTGGCTCCCAAAAATATCAAAATTTCTGGCCTCTTCCTCAAAATAACAAAATTCATTAAATTTTGGCGCAAAGCACACATCATTTGAGCTCGAGGGGATTGGATCAGATGGCAAAGTCGTCATCAACGTTCAACAATTAATTTAGTATGATTTGGTTAATTAAAGTTCAATTATATTTATTTTAATTTATCAAAATTTTACTAAGTAAAGCAGTTGGCATGTCGTTTTGGCCCGGATGGTACTTGCTAGGGTCTTTGCCATTCGCGTTGTGAGCTCTGATCTAGTAATCTTGTTGGGAAGATTCAAACATCTAAGATGGATTATTAAGTTTCCAAGTTTTTATTTAATTACAAAAGTTGGTTCCACCTTACAATGATCAATGTTTAAAAATCGATCCAGTGAATGAATCGTTCAGGTCACTTGGTTATAGGATCACCGGTTCAATTGGATCAACCGATTTAATCGGATAAAATCGAAATGATCATTTAGGTGTACGAGTATATAAATTTTGATAATTTTAGTTTAATATTTATGATAAAAGGTAAATTTCTAACAATAAATTTAGTCTAACATGATGATTTGTACGCTTGACTCTCTCATAAGAGGTCAAAAGTTCAATTCTTACCACTTTCAATATGCTTTTAATATAAAAAATACAAAAACTTGATTTTTTCTTTACTTTTTTCCTGAGTTCACCTAGGTTTTTATCAATTTTACTCCGTTTTTAACTGGTTTGATCGGGTCAACCCTACTTCGAGTCACCCATCCTTTCGAATTAAATGACCCTCCAGGTCCCCCGTTAAACCAATCTGACCGTCCGGACTGGACGGGTTCTTACAAGTTACAACATTGACAATGATCAAAGAAGAGACATTAATAATCAAATCCCATTAATACTACCTATAGTCAACGGTCTCGAATTTATTTAATCTCTTGTTATAGCAAAGCATGCTTATTTTGCAATAGGAAAATGTGAAGAAATGATGAGATGAGTTGCCAATGCCATTAGCCAAACATTTTGACAACTTTGCAACCGTTATTAAATCCGCAAAGAAACGTAACAACAATTAGGTGACAAGATCAATGAAAGCAACTCCAATATTACTATTATACTAGATTGCATTATTTTTAAAATAATTAATTAAAACTTAATTAATCATGGCTTTTGGCTTTGTGCAAAACATAAGGTTCAGATTTAATATACCTATTTTATTTCCCCCAAAAAAAAATGCAAAATCATTTGGAGAATAGTAGTATATAGTATGTGATTTTCATTTTTTTTTTCTTTTTAGTTTTAAGAAAATAATGCTTATTATGAAATGAAGCATGAAGAGTTTGTTTGAGTGTAGCAATTGCTTCTTGGAAGAAGTAGGGAAGCATCGAGATCTCCGTACTTGAAATTACTTAAAGTTGTAATTATATATAGTCAGCATTAAAGATAATTAATTAATTATAATCCTACTTAAAGCATACGGCATGGAGAATGAGTTTTGTTAAATGACGTGCTTAAATTCATCTCTCTAATATCCGTTCTCACATGACAGGTGGTATTTATTTCTTTTTTTCTAAAACCCCATTATAATTGTCAAAAAGATTAAACTAAATCCCTATAAATATAATAACTTTTTAATATGGGACTAAATCTTATTAAATGAGGGACTAAACTTTTGTGATACTTATAAAAACTCGACAAATAAAAAAAAGTCAAGTCAAGAAGATTATTAAGAGGGTTAAATATTGAAGGGTCCAATAAGCATTTTTAATGGAAAATTATACCTAGACCTTGTCAACAAATGGTGGTTTTTTGAACACATACACATATATTAATATATATATATATATATAATTTTTAATGAACCACGAGTTGATGAAGAAAATCTTATAAAAACAGTTATGCATTTTTTAAACTAATTTTTTATTAAAAATAATTCCAACTTTGTTACATTGCCCATGTGAAAGAAAATGTTGATTTTACAAACATTTTTATATATTTTTCATGTATAGTTATTATAATATAGTACAAAGAAAAAAGAAAAGATTTAGATAAAATTTCAGAGTCAAAATAAAAATATCCAAGTGAAGATGCATTTTTGGTCCGCAAGCTTGAATGGGTTTGGGTCTTCAATCAAAATAACGCTGTCATTAATCAATTAAATTAAATAATTGGTATAGGTAAAGGCCAAGAAAACATGTGAGTATCCAACAAGTGGACAATGAAATGATGTCGCCGAATATGACCATTCACTTGAACCTCGCCGCTTGACCGAGTGGTAACAAAGGTCAAGCGGTAACAAACAGGTTAGAGTGTTTATCAGTGTAAGGGTATGATCCCTGCCATCCCCCTCACCCAAAGAACCCCTTCAAAAAAAAATATGACCATTCACTTCGGTAACAAAAATGAAATATTAAGAGACATCCGAAACACCCAACTGGTGGGATTTTGGTTGATATTTATAGCACTAGTAGTATATACTATATACTCTAGGAATTGCATGAAAGTTTTCTCTTCTATTTTAAAAATAAAATTATTTTATTATTAATTAATTATTAATATAATAATATGGGCCAATTATAATTATATTGTATCCCCTCAAATCATCATAAGAAAAATTGACTGGCTTTGACACTGACCACTGCAGCTTTTGGATTTTCACATTTCATCTTTCTGAAAGGGCTCATATACAGTCTTAGTGCCGAACCATAAGATTAGGCTACCTAATGGGCTGAGCCCTTTCATACAGATTTTGAAGCCTCTCATTACAAGAGTTTCGGCCCATATTTTGCTGACGCCAAGGCTTCTAGATTCTGGTTTTCTACAACAGAGTTTTTATTCGACTCTCAAACCAGCCCATACATGAAAACTATTAATGCGGCCTCTCATATACTGATATACATGAAAATTTTTAATTAGGTATTTTATATGGGTTGGTTGGGTTTATACTTTACGGTTCTCTTTTTCTGGAAATGAGAACTAAGACCTTACTTGTTAGAAGAGAAAAGTAGAAAGAGGGAAAAGTTAAGAGAGAGAAATAGAGAGAAAATGAACTTCAAATGGTTGGTTGGAGAGAATTTTGAGAGAAAAAAAAAATTGGAAAGATAGATTTTTTTTTCATGCTTCATATTCAAAATCTCTGCAAATTTCGAAAAAAAAATGGAGAGAAAAAAGTTGAGTCTAATTAATTAAGGAAAAAGTATTTATATATCCTTTATTATCAAAAATGTTTTAACATATAACACTACTACTCACTAGCATATTAAATAAGAGGTATAATGATAAAAGTATATTAGATTGATTTTCTTTCTTCTCATTTTTCTCTTCTACCAATCAATGAGAGGAAATAAAATTAATTTTTCCATTTTTCCTACCAAGCATACTAGAGGAAAATTAATTTTTTTTTTCATCTTCCTACTTTTCTCCTCCTCCTATTTTCTTTCTTTCCAATTTTTCATCTTTCTTACCAAGTAAAGTCTAAGGCCTTACTTAGTAGAAGAGAAAAGTGAAAAGATGAAAAAGTCAGAAGGGAAAAGTGAAGAGAAAATAAATTTTGAAGTGGTTGGTTGGAGAGAAATTTAAGAGGAAAGAAAATTGGAAAAATGGATGTTTTCTTTCATGTTTTATATTCAAAATCTCTCTAAATTTGAAAAGAAAAGTGAAAAGAAAATAAAGCGAGTCTAATTATTAAGATAAAAGTACTTATATATCCTTTATTACCAAAAAAATTCTAACATATAACTACTCATTAGCATGCTAAATAAGGGGTATAATGGTAAAAATATATTAAATTGATTTTCTTTCTTCTCATTTTTCTCTTTCTACTAACCAATGAGAAGAAAGAAAATTAATTTTTCCACTCATTTTTTCCTCTTTCCTACCAAGCATACTAGAGGAAAATTAATTTTATTTTTTATCTTTCTACTTTTCTCCTCCTCCTATTTTCTTTCTTTCCTACCAAGGAAAACCTAAAGGACTAAATATAAATTATGATAATGTAAAGGATTAAATAAAAATTATAGGATTAAATCCGGGTTTTGATAAGTGATTTGAAAGTTTGAAAACTGCACTAGTGAACGTTTGATAGATCTATAAATTTCTAAAAGGGTTGGTAGTTTATCTCGACCTTAGAGATAAGTTAACCTCCTATACTCTTAAACTTTTAATGATATATATTTATATATATTAATTATTATAGTAGTAAATTTTGTTGGGTTTATACTTTAAATAATTGATGTAATTATATGAAGGGATTATATCACAATTAACTGCAGAAAATTTAAATGCTAAATTGCTAGTTTCTTATGGAAATGTCACAGGAAGATGGAATTAATTAAGATGCTGTTTTAAAAGTACAGACATATATATGATTAATTATAAAGTGGAAAAGTTAAAAAGTACAAGTACAAGAATTGTAGTTAATGGATCAAACTTGGTCCATCCTGGAATCTCGGTTTAAACAAGATGACCAAATTTGTTCCATTGAAACCCTGCAGCTTGGAGTAATTTTATTCTTCCAGCCCAAAACATTTGGGCTCATAGGAAAATAGTAATCAGCACGTATTTTATATTAGATTTAATTATCCTGATTTCCTTGGTTGAAAACTATATCTAACTTAACGTTGGCCGTCAAGTTCCTCCGCCAAAGTTGGGCGGCGGCCAAATGCCGCCACCGCTGTCGTTAGTCACGTAAGACATGCACGACAATGGCACTAGACATAGACCTCGGCTTCTCAGATCTCGCTTTGCTTCTTCTTTTCCATCCTCCATCGTTGAACCCTAATAATCAAACACCCATCATTACAAAGAACTAAATCCATATGAAAATGTTTATTCTCCGTGGGTTTTTGTCGGCTTACCCCTTGTTTGGATCTGGATGTTTTATTGCGAGATGACTTCATATACGGAACGCTTAGTGTCTGCAGAAAACCAACTGCATTATTCATAAAGTCAAAGTAAAGGCAGTGCCAATTTGGAGGCCAACTTCATATTTTTCCCTTCCCGAACTATATGCAAAAGTAAAAGAAAAAACAAAATCAAGCCGTTTTTCATATCTGGCCAACCATTGTGGATTCTGGAATTTGGGAATATCCATGGTTTACATGGGATAACATTGTAGGTAAGGAAAGCCAGAGAAAGGGTTATAGTATTAAATATGAGCTCTGCTGCAGATGGGGTACGTAGGCAGGGTGCAGCAGACATAAGAACTTCTTGGAAATCATCACTATGGCTGCCCTTTCCACGGTTTTCCAAGTAATACGAACTCTGAGGCTCGAGAAAGTAATGTCTAAAACTCTAAACAAACCAAAAAAGGTCTTATTTTTGCCATGGGTCATTTGTACTACTACTGCCTAGGTAAATTCTCCCTTATACTTTTTGTTGCAAAAGAACAAACTACCTAGAAAGTAGAAACCATGGAATATCAAAATTTCCATGGTTCAAGCTCTCTCTCTCTCTCTCTTTCTATATATATATATATATATATATATGTCTAAGCCCTAGAAAGAACCATAGGAATTAAAGAAAAACCCTAACGACAATGTTGACCTAGTGTTTTGGGTGAACTTCTAGAAGCAAGTTGAGGCTTTGCTTTGAGGAGGTATAGTAGTAGTAATATTTTAAGGCTGTGTGGCAGTCAGAGAATAAATAATACTACTACTCCTATATAGTACTAGTAGTAAAATATTGGGTAAAGAAATGCAAAATTCAAGGAGAATGTTTGGGAAGTGATGGTATATGTAAATACCTCGACTTGATTTTGAAGGAATTTGATGTAACCAATAGCCTCCATTAGTACGGATGCTGTATCTGTCTGCGGTATTTTCCAGGACCCCCCACCACATGCAAAATTATCAGACGTGAGTTTCCATTAATTATCCCTAAACCCAAGAAAGCCCCTAAACAATTAATAGTAATATAGTAGTATTGGTACTAATTAATCTCCTATATTCTTTAATAAATTTTTGTTTTCTCTTTGGTTTCCTCTTTCCTTTGATTATTAAATCAACTAGTAGTTGTTTATTAGTATTATTATTTATATTGTTTTTCTGTTTCCTCCGCCATGACTACTTCTGATGAAAATTAAAGGCACCGGGAATTATATTTACCTTGCCAAAAGGGGCAACCAGTTGTTGGAGAGCAGCAATTCTATCTCCCAATTTCTCTTTCCTAACCTGTTAATGAAGCAAATTAAAGCAAATAGTATAATCGAGTAATTAATCACCTTGGAAAGATTAAGGAATAAAACAATCTGGGTCTTTGAAAGATGGCTAGCCTCCACCACACATGAAACATAATTAGCTAATAATGTTGTACTCAAAATGAAGTTTCTTTTTGGTCCTAATAAGGCGCCACCTTAAAGGGAGGGCAGGAAGGGCGTGACTCCAGACGAGATTTCTTGGCTGCAACTGCTGTTGTCTTTGTTTCCGGTAAAATGCTCGGTCTCTTTGCCTCTGTTATTTCACTGCTGGAGAAGTGTGATATCTTTTCAAAGTGCAAAGAGTAAAGATCAGTTAAAATGATCATCAAAAGGGGGAAAAAAATGGAAAAAATGAAAAAGGCATGAAGTTCTGGTAAAGAAATATGCATATACAACGATTAAAGCTGAAGATGCCCCATTACTTAGCAAAAGAGAAAGGCTTTTATAACTTTAAACAAGAGAAAATATATTCTAACTTTGAACAAGGGAAAATATTCTTACTTATGAATAAAGGTCTTTAGCTTTTCATTTTTCTTTTTATTTCACTAATCATATATTCTTCTTATAATTGGTCTCTGATCGAGGTTGTTCAACTTCCTATTATGGGAGTATTAGATTGTACTAGGTGCCAATTATACTTTACATGGGATTAAAGATGATGAAGAATAATTGAAAATAAGATGCATCAGAACTTGACCTTACTGATGACTTTATCTGATATTGTGATCAGAATTTCTTTTGTAATAGAAACTGACAATATTATAAATATTATAGCATTACATGATAGAAGTAATTCAATGTATGAATAAAAAAAGTCATCATACAGATTGCATGCAGTGCCATATTCAGATGGAGCCATGGCTGTATACTGTTACAATTATACCAGCAATAATGCCTTGTACTTTAAGGAATGGTTTGTGGCAGAAACGAATGCTGATACAAGAAAGAATAGAGAGAACTTACTTTACTAGGGCTATTATATGCTGGCCCCTGATTTGACTGCTGCATATGTTGTTGATGATGAAGACCAAAATAAGGGCTGTCTTTGTATATACCAAGATTAAAATGATCATGTGAATTTGAAGGCTGGCTAAAACTACTGCTCCTGCTAAATCTTGCAGAGCTTAAGAGATCCAAGGCTTCCAAATTCATGTCGAAGGAGCTTGGGTTATTGGCCGCAGATGCTTGATTCAAATTGGAAATGTTTATACTTGGATATATCTGGCTGAAACTCCCTCTACTTGGCAAAGCAGTACTTCCGGGGATGGAACAATTCTGAGTGGCTGAGTAAAATTCTCCTGCTGAAAACATTGGGAAACCGGGCGATATTGTCTTGAGCAATAGTTTCTCGCTAAGATCATGCATATCTTTCTGCTGGTCATTCTTTAAGAAGTTTGTATTAGGAGGCAGCTGATGATGAGGAGAATCTTCGACGCTGGAGTTGTGGGTTAGCAACTGGGTGAATCTGGTGAGGGATTCTGAAAACTCATCCTTAATCTTGGCAAGGTGCGGGTCATGGCTGGTGAAGCTCCCTTGACTGGTAGTCCAGTCATGGATCATGGAACTGTTTTGTGGAGATGCTAAGTTAATGTTATTTTTTTGTCTTGAAGAGTTTAACATGGCCCCATTGTCATAATTTGGATTGAACTCGCTGCCATTCCTACACAAAACAAGCAGAAAATAAAGGTATAAATTTCATAAAATCATAAAACCTAGATTAGCGAGATGGATAAATAAAGGGAAAATAAACAAGTCCGGAGATGGGAAAGTAAAACTAAGAGCTGTATGTATTGTACGTGGTGAACCCACAAGTTCTAGGAATCCAAAGGCAGTAAACGGAAAAGAGAAATATTATTCCTCAGTAGTTAACAGGAAAATCAATTGATAATCAACAAAATCTAACAAACAAATAGTGGTAAATTTGAACTACACAATTCTGATTGATGCACATCAAATCAGGAAAGAGAAAAAAAAAAGAATAGAAAAAAAGAGAGAGAGATTCCGAAGTTAAAGTAAATTCATGATGGCCAGCGAAGAGAGCCAAATCTATTGTAGAAAGCATAGAGAGAGAAAGGTAAAGGGAGAGGGGGACTTACAAAGTGAAACTCGGGGTTGGGGTCCAAGAATGGGTGCTTGAACCTCCATAACAGGATGGGATAGGTAAAGAAGAAGCAGAAGACCCAACGAGCTGGTCTGGAAGCTGGTGTTGGTGATGGACATTTTCAGACTCCATTATGGTATCCTTTTAATGTTTTAAAGGCTTGAAAATCCCAAGGATTTGAGTAATTAAAATTTTACTAAACGAGCAGCTTCCTCCAGGAATCTCTGTCACTCTAATCAAAGAAACAGTTCAGGTGACACCCACATACCTTCTTTGCTTTTAGCTTATAGCAAAAAAACTTTTCTCAGTTTCCTCTCTTTACTCTTTCGAGTTTTTCATCTTAAAGTAGACTTGAAAAGAAAGTAAGAGAGCTTGAATAATCCTTCTCCATACCTCTTTCTCTCTCCGACTTTAATTATTTATTTTTCTTTTCAGCCAAACCTTTTTGCAGCTGCCTTCTCCATATAGGATTTTGCTTAAAAAACTCTCTCTCACTCTCCCTTTATGTTAAAAATGCTTTTATTGCATTCACTGCAATTACAGGAAGATGATTATACTTCCTCTACGCTATGATTAAGATCCCTGCCTTCGATCCCAAGACTTTCAACAAAGTTCTGAGAAGAGAAATGATAGCAACCATGCTCTCACTCCTTCTCCTGAAGCCTTCTCCCCACTCACTCCTCTCTCTTTTTCCTCTCATCCCCCACATGTTCAAAGGCTCCTTATATATATTTTTTCTTTAGGTATTTAATCTATTTAAATCATAACTTCATAAGCTACACCTCAGCAGTATAGCTGATCTACACGCTATACAGTGCCCATTTCTCTAATATATTTGTCCATATGATATTTTATAGTAATCCTTTTTATATTCTTCATCAATATATATAACATAACATGCATGATTGAGACAACTTAACTGATTTATATATTGTGTCTCTTTGCACTGCGATTGGTCACCTGAAAAATTAAAGTACTTACAAACTAGGTCCCTCAAATAATGATACTTAGTACTAAGTCACAAAACCAGAAAAATCTATATCCTATACATCAGTAATTTTCCTTCTGTACTATATTATGTCGGCTCTAAAAAATGCAAACAAATTTTCTTAATGTTTTTATTTATTTTGGGAGGACTTTATTATCATTTTGTATATTTGTATATATGGCTACCCAGAGATGCTGGTGGGGTTTTGCATATTTTCTCGGTACCATTGATGAATCTTTGTGTTTGTGTGGTCGAAATCCAGTTTGAGGTTTTTGCGATATATCCTTTTTGAATTGTATATAGGTGAAATGACCATACCTAGTTATGATTTTATTGAAGACTTAGCTAGTTAGTCGGAATTTCCCATGTGTGAGGGGGGGCCTCCCACAAACTACACTCTAGCTACTTTTATTACATATATATATTCTTTTGGTTATTGAGAAGTCATGAAAACTCTCTCAACATTCCATTATGATGAGTTGTATGTATGGATAAATCAATAAGAATAATATTGGCAAATCCCTTTGTATAGAATGCCCTGTCTCTAAAAAGGTATATGAAGATCTCTGTGCGGTGATAGGATCGAATTTCTTGTCTATATTATATTTTTTTTTTGTTTAGTTGACGATTAGGATGATTAAATCACTCCAAAAGTTGTAGTAGTGCTACATGAGTCTCATTATCAAAGTTTCCTAGAACTCCAAACGATATAGTATATCACTTGTTTTTTCCCACAATGAAATGAAAAGGTATGTTTAATGTTTTTTTCCCTCATAATTTAACAACTGCGCAAGCAGCTCATTGTAATTAAAATCAAAGAACCCATTAGACTATTTAAAATCTGACACGACTCGACTCTAAATAAATTAGAGTCTAATGTGATTATAGCACGAGGGGTTTATAAAAAAAGAAAAAGAGAGAAAGAAATTATTCCTAATAACTTATTGCTTACATTTATATCATTATTACATCTAGATATATATAATCTTCTGGTTTTTAAAGCTATAAGTACTCACTATTATCATATGCACAATCATATCAATTAATTACCTCTTAATAATATCATTAGAATTTCATGTTAGTATATCATTATGTTATCACTCTTCAGGATCGCCATGATTTTATTTTTTATTTTGGGGGTGTCATTTTTCATATTTCCAGAAGCTTGCAGTTTTAGGGTAAGCTAAAAAAAAGTATGTTTTTATCCTTATTTTAAGCAATAATTCCTTCGTGGAAATAATTCAAAATAATCATAATGATGATATATGCCTTCAGATACAGACGATTCTGAATTTAATTTCTCAATCATTTTCTGATATGCCATAATATGTAGAAATAGATAGTGGCAAACAGAAAGACGCCAATAACCCTAGGAACTCGTAGCCCTTTTTCTCCCTACTCATAATTCTTGTGATATAGAACCTGTTAATTCGTACCCAATTCCTCTACCATCTTTTCCACCACCTTTTCATTTTTTCCTCTTTCGGTCTTTGCTTTTGCTTGACTTCACTATATACGTACTGATCCCCTCCTCTCCTCTGATCTCTCGCTCTTTCTTGCACTACAAAATTATGAATTAAAACTATACATATAAATAATTCTTTTTTTGTACTTGAAGTTGTCGTATAAAGATTGAATCCCTAATTATCGAGAATCTATAAGTTTATCAATTACCAATCAAATTAATCACACGATTGTTACTATGAATGCGACGACTGATTATACATACTAGAGTATATTGTAATATCCAAAGTAAGTTAAATATTTTGCATATTTGGTGATGAAATGTAGAAGTGAATATGCTAAATTCTAAAACTTTTAGTATATTTTTATTATAATTAAATGTTGATGTATCCACAATAATGCAATGATAGTTTCTCACTTTCACTTTTTGTTTAATGAGTATATATTATTAAATAATTAGGGAGGGAGAAGGAGTGAGTCCTAATCTTACGTCTAAAATATATATATATATATATTTTTTTTTTTTTCATTGACCATTTAGGGGGTAGAGGAAACAAATCAGTCCAAGATGTTTTTTGTCAGCTTGTTGTGGATGGCGAGATGAAGAGAGGGAGATATATTAATAATTAATAATTATAAGTAAGATTAAAAGCATGATTAAGGTGTCAAAAGGAAGAAGTAAAATAAAATTGTTGATGAGTCCCCACAAAAGTTCACATCAGTCGAAAAGTTGATGGGAGAATGTGAGATGAGATGAGAGAGTGAGACAGAGTATGGGCAAGGCTCTTCACTTTGCTTTCTTTTACTCTTTAATTTTTTTTTAATTGTTTGCACTTTTTTACTCTCTTCCAGCACGCCCACCCATCTTGCACCTCGTTTATGTTTGTTTATTTATCCCACTTTTTTCCTAAAACCCTTTTCTTTATAACCCCCACATTTTTTTAATTCTTTTGGCCTTTTGTCCCTTTCTCTCCTTCAAAGCTTTTCTTCTTTATTAAGAGAGAGTATGGTGCGTGTGAGCTTTCCCCTTGCTTGCTTGCCTGCCTGCCTGCCCTTGCGACCTTTTGCATATTTCCCAGTTTCACTATATTCCAAGATTCATTTCATAAAAGCTGCTTCTACATATCAGATTTCATTTACAATACAGGGTTAATTTTCTTTAATAAAAACTTTTACTCACTTTCATGAAGAATCTTTTAAGAACAAAAAGTCCAAGTTAATTAATATTGATCTATATATACTAAAAAGTCCAAGTTAAGTTCCATTTTTGAGTTAATTTGGACACACACTCAAATCCATGGTGTCGTGAGTGATAATTAAGAATTATGATTAAATTAATTACGTACCTTTGATTGTGCCAACTTGCAATGTATACATATATTTAGCTTTTCAAGAAAAGGAGGGGATCAATGAAGAAATGAATCAGATCAAAGAGGGAGTGTTTCCTTTAAATGAGAATAAAACAGAAACTCAAAAGGGGAGAAACAGACATAACAAAAGTAACCCAAGTCTCATTCCTTTTAAACACTATAGGTTAAAATTTAAAAGGGAAATCCTTTGCAAAGATGATTCAAAGTTTCCAACTTACAATAATTAAGCAGATTCATGTATATATGGCTTTTCTCTTTAAGCAAAAAGGGCAGATTATGTAAGATATAATAACTGAAATACCCAAGATCTTAAGCAAATATTAGAACACCAATATGATAATAAGATAATATACATACCTGATTGGGTAGCCATGACAATTTAGCGGAAGCAAGTGTTTCCGGTCAAGCTATGGCCTTCCTCTTCTTCTTCTTCTTCTTATGGCAGATCTCAATGGGAAGAAACTGACGTTATGAAGAGAAGAGGGGACCTTAGCCACTTATTTATATTAACCTTAATTATCCCAGTAGTAATCCTCCCCATAAAAGGCCTACTGGGACAGGCCTACACAACTGCCATACCACACTAATTCAAAAGAGACGTGCAAAGCCCACAATAAAGATCACTTATCATAATTGGGCATTCATGCTTGTTTCCCACATAGACCAAATTACTAGCCTGTTTTAATAAACAACAAATGACCAATTAATAGTAGCCCACAAAATAGAAAATTCTAACATTCTCCCACTTGGGCAATATTAATTGGTGTTTATTTTAAATTTTAAAAAATATTTTCAAAAAAAAAAAAAAAAAAAATGACACCAGGCTAGTTAACTTAATTTTTGATGTGGCCACAATTTGAAAACAATTCAGTCCATAGAAACAACATCTCATGATCCTGTCCATTAAAACCAACAAATACTGAATCATGGCAGCCTTTGTACCCTTTAATGATACAAGACCAATCCATGGTTACAAGTATAAGTGATCTTATCGACAATAGATCTTAGTGTGGTTGTGTAGCAAGAAAATAGCACCAAATGTGATCTTAATGTGCTACTTTCATTGTCGGTCCTCTTTATGATTTCTCTAAATAATATGAGAAATCTCTTTGGCATCAACAATATGCCTGTATGTCTCCCACTGATCCTTAAGATCACTATATGGTGCCATTTATGAGACATACCCAATTGACAAAACAGTCATACTTAAGATAGACACCAAATCTTAAGATTTTACAACATATATAAGCAAATCTTCATCAAAGTACATGTACATATGAAAATAGAAGATAGCATGGATTATTCTCAATGAGAATCATCAATCAATCATCATAATGATGTCTCAAAATATAAATGAGTCTCAATATAAATAATGTAAACTATAATGTGAGAATTCATAACTCCCACTAACCAAGTACATTAAAAGACTCAATAATACCCATGCTCTCAACATGTCTACTAAATGCTATAGGTCTCAACCCTTTAGTCAAAGGATCAGCAAGCATACTATCGGTGTCAATGTGCTCAACAACTATGTCACCATTTTTCACAAAATCCCTCACCTTGAGGTATTTTATCTCTAAATGTTTAGACCCGCTAGTAGTTTTGTTGTTCTTAGAAAACAACACTGCAGATCTATTATCGCAGTAAATCATCAATGGTCTAGAGATAGAATCAACGACACAAAGGCTTGAAACAAAATTTTTAAGCCAAATAGCTTGCGTAGCAGCCCCATAACAAGCAACAAACTCAGCCTGCATAGTTGAAGAAGCTAAAAGTGTTTGTTTAACACTCTTCCAAGAAACAGCTCCTCCAGCTAACATAAAAATGTACCCTGAGGTGGACTTCATATCATCCTGACATCCAGCAAAATCAGAATCTGTATACCCAATAATCTCAAGATTATCCACCTTTCTATACACTAACATATAATCTTTAGTCTTCTGCAAATACCTCATTACTTTCTTAGCAGCAACCCAATGATCTAAACCAGGGTTAGAAAGATATCTACCAAGAACACTTACCGCAAAGGCAATGTCAGGTCTAGTGCAAACCTGAGCATACATGAGACTCCCCACTGCACAGGAATAGGGAATGCTCTCCATAGACTTCATTTCCAAATCATTCTTTGGACACTGATTGAGACTAAGCTTATCACCTTTAATGATAGGTGCATCTCCAGGTTTACAATTCTGCATATTAAACCTTTTAAGCACACGATCAATATAAGCCTTCTGAGAAAGTCCCAATAAATTCCGAGATCTATCCCTATGAATCTCAATCCCAAGCACAAAAGAGGCTTCACCAAGATCTTTCATGTCGAAAGTCTTGGTCAACATCTGCTTAGTTTCATGCAACAATCCAACATCACTACTAGCAAGTAAGATGTCATCTACATACAGTACAAGAAAAATGAATCTACTCCCACTGATTTTAAGGTATATGCACTGATCAACCTTATTCTCCTCAAAACCCATGGAAGTAACAACCTCATCAAATTTCAAGTACCACTGTCTAGAAGCTTGCTTAAGCCCATAGATAGACTTTTTGAGTCTACACACCAAGTGTTCGCCTCTAGGCTCCTCAAAACCTTCAGGTTGCTTCATATAAATCTCCTCACTAAGATCGCCATTCAGAAAAGCTGTCTTCACGTCCATCTGGTGAAGCTCTAAGTCAAAATGTGCTACTAAGGCCATAATGATTCTAAAAGAATCCTTGGAAGACACTGGTGAAAAGGTCTCATTATAATCTACTCCTTCTCTTTGAGTAAATCCTTTTGCCACCAATCTAGCTTTAAATCTCTCAATTTTCCCTTTGGAATCTTTCTTGGTTTTATAGACCCATTTGCAACCAATTGGCCTACAACCTTTTGGAAGCTCAACAAGCTCCCAAACATAATTTTGAGCCATAGAGCTCATCTCATCTTTCATTGCATCCATCCACATATCAGACTGAGAACTATTAACAGCTTCACTAAAGCTCACAGGATCCACAACATGACTAACATCATAATCACTTTCTCCAAGAAAAACAACATAATCATCAGAAATGGCTGACCTCTTTTGCCTAGAAGATCTTCTCAAAGGAACATCAACCTCATTATTTTGAACAGGAGGAACTTCAATTGGAGCATTATCAATATTTTGAGGAGGAGGATCAATAATGTGTTGCCCAGAATCTTCTCTCTCAACATCCATAGGCACCACACTACCTTGTGAAACAGGCAGAGGAAGATCAACATGTCTAGGAAGTTCACTATCAACATTATCTACCACAACATCATCTGCCACATCCCATTCAAGAAATTTCGCCACTTGTGACTCAACAACTTTAGTGCCACGTGTAGGACAATAGAACATATATCCCTTAGAATGGGCTGGGTATCCTATGAAGAATGAGCGAGTAGTTCTAGGTTCAGTTTTCTTTTCAAAAGGATTATAGATTCTAACCTCAGCAGGACAACCCCAAACTCGAAAATGGTTCAAACTAGGTTTCCTACCAGTCCACAATTCAAAAGGTGTTTTGGGAACAGATTTACTAGGTACTCTGTTAAGAATATACAAGGCAGTCTTAATGGCTTCACCCCAAAGAGACTCAGGAAGGTTAGTTCTACTCATCATGCTCCTCATCATATCTTTAAGGGTGCGATTACGTCTTTCAGCCACACCATTTTGTTCAGGACTACCAGGCATAGTATATTGGGCAACAATCCCACATTCTTGCAAGTATTTGGCAAATGGACCCATATGCTGCCCAGTTGTACCATGTTTGCCATAATACTCACCACCACGATCAGACCTAACAATCTTGATGACTTTCCCTAATTGTTTTTCTACTTCAGTTTTAAAAACTTTGAACTTTTCAAGAGCATTTGATTTTTCATCAATCAAGTAAAGATAACCATAACGAGAAAAATCATCAATAAAAGTAACAAAATATTTGTTACCACACAAAGTAGGTGTAAGAGGTCCACTAATGTCAGTGTGCACAATTTGCAAAAGGTCAGAACTTCGAGTTGCCCCTTTCTTCTTAGTCTTAGTCATTTTCCCTCTAATGCAATCAACACATGTGTCTAAGTTTTCAAAATCAAGAGAAGGTAAAATGTTGTCTTTTATGAGTCTTCCAACTCTTTCATTAGAAATATGACCTAATCTTTTATGCCACAACAAAGAAGACTTCTCTTTAATCAAAGACCTTTTAGACACAATGTTTTCAACATTCATGCAACTATACTCATTATTAGGAGATAAACTTAATTTGTAGAGACAATCAACAAGTTTAAAATTTCCAACAATATTTGAGTTTAAAATCAAATCAACATTTCCATTTCCAATGCCAAAATAGTATCCAACTTTGTCTAAAGCAGAAACAGAAATCAAATTTCTCCTAAAAGATGGAATGTGAAAAACATAATCCAAAACAAGTTCAAAACCAGAACTCAAATTTAAACCTATGGTTCCTACATGCTTAACATCTACTTCAGCATTATTTCCAACTTTAAGCTTGGCCTCACTCTCACTTGGCTTCCGTTTGCTTTTGAATCCCTGCAATGTACAAGCAACATGAATAGTTGCACCACTATCAAGCCACCAAGAATTCGGTGGGGCACTAACAAAATAGGATTCATAACAAACGAGAGCTAGTGAGTTGAGAGTTAATGAGTTACCTCCTTGTTTATTCTTTTTCTCTAACCAAGATTTAAACTTGAGGCAATCGACCCTGACATGACCTTTCTTTTTACAAAAGAAGCACTTGACATCTTTCTTAATGGCAGCATTTGGACCTCTTATCCATTTAGTCTGACCACTAGCCTGTCCCTTATCGTCTTTAACCTTATTAGGAGCATTAAACCTAATCTTCCCAGGTTTTCCAAGATTCTTTCGATAATGAGGTTTGGAATAGGTGGTAAGTAAGGCAATCTCATTTTTTTCTTTCTTGAGTTTTTCTTCCTCAGCAACACATTTGGTAATAAGGTCATTGACACTCCAGGTTTCATTCACAGCATTATAGGCAGTTTTGATTTGGGTGAACTCATGAGGTAAAGCATTCAAGGCATGGTGAACAAGGAATTGGTCAGGGAGAGAAATTTGATGGGCACCTAGTTTGGTTTGAATGTGGACCATTCTCATAATGAAATCTCTAACACCTCCTTCACTGTTGTATTTCATACTCGTCAGCTCACTCATAAGAGCCCCAGCCTCAGACTTATTGGATTGTTCATACCTATTGCCTATAGCAGCATAAAGCTCCTTAGCATTTTCAATCTTTTCTAGACCACTCATCAGATGTTCAGCAACGGTTCTCCTAATGGCCTCTACACACATACGGTTTGCTCTATCCCATTGAGCAAACAACTCCTTTTCAGCAGCAGTGCTTTGATCAGTGAGAGCTGCAGGCTTATCAACACGCAAGGCTATGTCTATCTCACTCATAACAAAAGCAAAGTTCAAGTCCTTAGACCACCTCTTATAATTAGAGCCATTCAGAATCTCAACAGTAGCTTGATTCTTATTCACACCAAAAGTCACTGATTAAAACAAAAATAATGCAACTTATTAGTTAATGGGCAAATATATTAAGCAACAATTCATAATGTGCCAATGAACAACCAAGAGCCCTGGTGTATCATCACAGACTCCCCTTTGGGCAGAGAATGTAACTTACTAATAGGTACTCTTCATATAAAGCTAACATGAGATATTCCAATTTTGAATAGCTATCCCCTTTGGGCAGATAGAAATTCTAAACCAGTTTATCGCAATCATAATGCTTTATATAACATACCAGATTGACTTACACAATAACCCCCTTTGGGCAGGCGATTGTATAAAACAATCAAGGTACAATCCCATAGCCAACAGATGAGATAATTTTTATTAATATCCATAAGTGAGCCACTTTGGCAGCCAAACACTTATATCAACTAATAAAAGATTTTCTCAAACCAGGAAAAAATTAAATTTGCCCAATTACAAAATTTGTATACTTGACAAAATGTATACAATAGACCATTCAATATGAGATACGGATACCAAATGTATCTCATGGTCTTTCAAAAATTATAAGTTGCATTTAATCACAATGTCTTGATCCTTATCAAACTGATTGGTTCCAAAATTTCAACAAGTCATGCATATATATTTTGGCTTAAATTAAAATAATACATAAATGCCAAAATATTTCACAATCAAACAATTTTAATAGTGACAATTGTCGGGAAAGTGTTATGAAAGTGGACATAAATGCCAAAATATTTCACAATCAAACAATGAGTCTTGAAATAATTGCCGACACAACAAGACTTGTTTTAAATAATTAAATAATCATAATAATTAACAATGATTACTAATACCAACAAAAGGTTAGGAAAAGTAATAGATGAATAATTTGAATATAATATATAAAACAAATGCCAATCGTCTTCAACCTCAAGACGGGTATAGCTCAACCCGCTAAACTAGTTTTTCGACCCATTCGGGTCAGCTTTATTTTCAACCAGTTTTAATAAATTTTTGACTACCGAAACTTCATGTAATCTCAATTTCAACATATTTATACAAAACCCATGTATCAAAACTTATTAAAACATCAAGAATTGAAATAATAAGCAAGAAGTATTATGGGTTTTAAGCTAATTCACAAGCCGTATAAAAACTTGATTACCAGTGAAGAAGAAATCAACTTTTATACGATCTAAACTTATTATTCGAACTAAATAAGACTTGGGTCCTAATATCACTTAAGATCTAGCTCTGAATACCACATGTAAGATATAATAACTGAAATACCCAAGATCTTAAGCAAATATTAGAACACCAATATGATAATAAGATAATATACATACCTGATTGGGTAGCCATGACAATTTAGCGGAAGCAAGTGTTTCCGGTCAAGCTATGGCCTTCCTCTTCTTCTTCTTCTTCTTATGGCAGATCTCAATGGGAAGAAACTGACGTTATGAAGAGAAGAGGGGACCTTAGCCACTTATTTATATTAACCTTAATTATCCCAGTAGTAATCCTCCCCATAAAAGGCCTACTGGGACAGGCCTACACAACTGCCATACCACACTAATTCAAAAGAGACGTGCAAAGCCCACAATAAAGATCACTTATCATAATTGGGCATTCATGCTTGTTTCCCACATAGACCAAATTACTAGCCTGTTTTAATAAACAACAAATGACCAATTAATAGTAGCCCACAAAATAGAAAATTCTAACAGATTATTCATATAAGGCCAACTAGTAGTGTTGAATCTGCTTAAAGAGAAAAGGGTGTATATATATATCAAGAATTTCAACTTAGTTTCAACCTCAACTATAGCTTAGAAAATGAAAAATATACTAAGCATGGTACAATATGTGATGCTGATATAAAATAATTTAAAAAGGCAGAGAAAAAGCTCAGGAATTATATATACACACCAATTAATGTTGATATCCTTCTTGCATTTTTGCTAATTTGCCCTCTAAAAGCATTTTTGCTATGATTAATCACTTTTTAGGGGTCCATCTCCATCATCATCAGAAAAAATAGAGCCTACCATCGCCTTTTCAAAGGTTGATAGCTGCTGCTAGCTAAGCCAGTCAACCGGCCAAAGTTCAAAGATTCCACTTCCTATATACATATATTATTATGATATCAGTTTATGCAAAGTTCTCCAAATTTTTAGATAATTTTCGATTAATTTATTCTAATTTAATCTCTAGTACTGGTGGATATATGTACTGATATAGAGTGAATAATTAAGACTTTAAAAATGTTAAAATGCCTCCGATCTCCTTTTCTTCTGTGCATGATCGACTGTGGAGTCGATTGGAAAAGTTGGTAGTCTAGATTTTCCTTATTTAGTCAAAATCGGTCCAAATTCATATTGAAAAGAAACAAAGTTCTATTTCGGATATTCTCACTGCTTATTATCTTTATATTATCTTGTCCTAACTCATATAAATTTCATTTTACAAAAAGGAGTCTTTATAAAGCTTCGACCATTTGACCATCGTCTTCGCTCCAAAATAATTTTCTTTATTTTTCTATCCTCAAAACTCCAAATAAAATAATTTACTTATTTCCTTGGACTTTATAACAATTTTAAGTTATACACATAACACTTAAACTTAATGGTATAAATATATGATCTCACATATAGTTTTCTTCGCCCCTTTTTTTGCTTTACATAGAAGATAGGGAAATAAACTTAATTACCTAGGAGGTTAAGAATTCAAGAACTTCCACACGAATTCCAACTTTTAATCATCTCAAATGGAGGGAGAATTCATAATTTTTTTCATTTTATTTATTTACGACTTAATACCCAATTTGGTCCCTACACTATATTAAAAATGACAGATTGGTCCACAAACTTTTATTTAAGATACAGATTGATCCTTGAATGATAGAAAATTTGACGGATTTGAATATATTGATACTAGAATTTTTATTTTGAGACAAATTGGTCTTTGAGTTTTCTTTTATTCTAGATTTATCTGTCTCAAAATAAAAATTCAATGACCAATTTATTTCAAAAAAAAATTTAGGGATCAATCTATCCTTTTTTATGAGAAATTATTAGGTAAGCCGGGTGTACCACGTCATCTATAGGCCCGACCAATTAAATTATGACAACTCAAGAATTTTTATACATTTACTAAAACCCTACCAAAATTATAGCATGAATTTAAGGACTTACCCTTTAAATTCTCATTCTTTGTAACTTGGGACGTCTAAACCTTTGTCAAATTAGTGCCTTAATTTTAGGAAACTTTTTGAGTTGGTACAAATTTATTGGTCGAGCCTACGGATGACGTGATACACGCGGCCTACTTAATAATTTCTCTTTTTTTATGTAATTCAGAGACTAAATTGAGTGTTAAGCCATTTATTTACTCTATTGAACTTGGAATATTCAAGATTTGATTCAATTTTTTTGAATCTACCATATATATAATAACTAAATTAATTAACAGTGCTACTTGCTATAAAGAGATTAATCAACCTTGAAAATCGTTATCAACAATTATTACGTATATAGTATGCAAGCTTTCCTTCCCCCTTCTTTTCCCGTTTCAATTGTTGAACCTCATTTGTTGCTTGTGCTTTTCCCTCGTGTATATGTATATATAGATATTGCAAACCTTTTGGGTCAAAAATTTCGCAAAGCCCTTAAAAGGGGGTCTAAAGTTTTGCAAGATAATGTCTTAAGAAGAAGACAGGCATTGTAACAGCAGAATATATGCTTTCACTCAAGCCTTAGGCCATTGAAAATCCAACACAAGGGGCCTCCCTTTGCTTTCTATCATCCACTTATATAACCATCTAAGCACTTCCTTCCACTATTCTTTTTCCTTTTTCAAACCTGTCCATAATCTATTTAGCAAATATTGTTTTTTTTTATGGAGAACTGTTAACTATGAAGAATTTGGTAATTAATGCATTGTCTTCTATTTTGGTCAATAATTTGGTGCAACAACAACGGTGCAGATTTCCCGCACGTTTGCTGGCCAGACTTCCCAATGATACCAAACAATTTTTTAGCTTATATTATTGGTTTTTGTTTGCATTAAGAGTATATAAGATGTTCACTTGAGTTACCGTCTGGGAACAGACCGCAGCTTTGATCAAAGTTTTATCCTTTGGGTCTTTCAGATATGAAATATGGTTGGATCATCGTGTTCTCCACAAAATCAAAAAAGGGGTCTTCCCCTCTGCCCCCAAAAAATCTACAACACAGAAGAAAAGGTAGAAAAAGCTTTTGTTTCAGGCATATTGATATGAACATATATATTAGTATAAGATAAGACAGTGGTAGCTAGTGTTGACCAGATTCTTTTTCCTTTCAACATATTTTCCTGGGTCCTTAAAAAAGGCCAGATAATTACAAAGACTTGACGAGATCAGAGAAAAATTCAAGAACGACTTTAGTTTTTCGTTTCTTTTCTTTTTCCCCCTGTTGAGAAGATCGAAACCACATGGCCATTGCCCGGGGCTTTGGGAGGAAGATTTTGGTGGGTGAAAGAGCTTTATCACATGTACTTGCTTTTCAAGGCATAGGGGGTTCCCACACTCTCCCATCTTCTTCATCATCCCCTCCACTCGAAACAAAGCTTTCTCTGCTTATGCTTCTAATCGCTTCTCATCAACCCGAAGCAGATTTTCAACAAAGTTCTTTTTGGTGACGCTACTTAAATTCTTATGCAAACACATGTACATACAATTTATATGTATGACATGATATGACCTTCGAAGGGAAAGAAAGAAAAAGGCCTTTGAACAAATGTTATGTACGACCGATTAAAGAAAAGGGAAGAAGATCACATCAAAACAAAACTAAAGGCTTACGGATGTTTATTTTACTTTGATCATCTACTCTCATAATTATTATTCATTCATAGTCATAGATAGATAGATAGATAGATGATCAAAAGTTGGACGCATCTATTTGCCGCACAAACTGTGATTGAAAAGCCAAAAAGGGCATGTCTGATAAAATGCATGGCAAAAGAGAAAGTTTACTTTGTCCAACACAATCCTTTCTCATCAATCAATCATATATTTTTCCAAAGCAAGAAATTAGTTCATCACTTATCTTTCTAAATGACGACTTGTATTAAACGTAAAACAATTCCCTCCCGGCACCGGCCCTCTTTTAATTTGCCAGGTAGTAGTAGTTTTTTTAATGAAAACTATCATGAATTAACTTTAATCAAAATTAAGTAATATCATTAACTCGATACCCCTATGTATTATTAACAGGATTTCGTATTATTATTGAGGCAATCAATTGCATTGCAATAAATAAATAAAGCAAACTAAAGGTGAAAGAAGAAATATACCTGGGCCAACCTTCCCGAGAAGATTAAACACTTAACTTCGGACCCAGCATCCACCGCTTTTGATTTATTCCCAAATACCCGAAGCCCAGGCCCACAGTCATATAAACTTCATTTCGGTTTTAATGTCCGCGTCAAAAGTGTACATATATGACTCCATGAAGCAAAGCCGATGAGCAAATACAGAAGATCATTCGCTGCTGGATTGTCTAGGAACGGTTCCAGCTCTGCAATTCAACTGTCACTCAAGTGACGAACAACGATTTTTTTTTTTTTCCTTTGATATCCTAAGAAATCGTATGACAAACTGTACATTTACAATTTTATGCAAAAGAATAGCGGCAACTCTTACATCAATGATCTGAAACATAAATACAACATACCACAAAACTGAAGGACTAAATTCACCGTATACCACAATGTTGAATGATATATTCATTCCATGAATGGAGCAACAATCGTTGTCTTTCATGTAATAGCCATAAAAATCCATCTGAAGGTCAAATTGATGTGGAAAAGGGAGGAGTTTGGTTAGTGAGTACCAAGGCACTACTTGAAAAATACAGAAACATCAAAACACCCTTCTTTGCTTTTGGGAAGAGGTAGATTCCATCTCTATTCCATTCTCCAGCTCTCTCTCTATCCAGGCTTCACTGTCTACCTCATCATCTATGCCTCCCACGTGCTTCATATTTGCAGCTCTATCACATCTCCTCCTCTTCAAAGTCTCTCTAATTCGGTCGGCATCACTCTTACTAAAGGTATTATGGACAGAAACAATCTTAGAGGCTGGCTTCAGATTGGATTGCTCTGTTCTAAGCTCACACTCGCCTTCACCGTTGTCAACAACAGTACTTGCACCACTATCACTGGTTTGACATGTTAAATTTTCTTTCGGACTGACTTGTTTGTTGCCACGGGCCTCAGATGAAACAATCTTAGAACTTCTGTTCTGGTCAGACACCTCTGTTCTTGAGTGACCGTTATCATTGCCATCCTCAACAACACTACTTGCACCACTATCACTTGTCTGATGTTGGAAAACTTCCTTCATACTCGCTTCCCTAACAGAACCGTTCACCGAAATACTAAGTTTGCTGTTCTCAGCTTCAGAACCAGACTGATCCTTGGCAAGTGCAGCACCCAAAGTGCATGGTTTTGAGCCACTGACATTTGCCTTTCCAGCTAAAGCAACAGATTGACTGGGCCTCTCATGCCTTACTGGTAAAGCTCGGTTTTTATCTTGCTCTAAAAACCAGACCATCTGCTGAGTGACCTCTGAAAAATTTTGCAGTAGAGTTTTCAGGTTAAACCACAACAATTCACGTACAGATCAAAAATGAAAGATTAATTCCCAGTAAAAAGCAAAAGTCAAGAACTACCACGCATGATATTTCAGAGAGATGTTGTTATGAACCTCAGTCATTATATTTATTCTATATGAAGAAAAACATTTGTTAAGTCTTAAGAAGGTGATTTGAAACGAGGAAGTTCTTCATGATCCATGTCTACCAATTTTTCAAAGCATGGGGAAGTAGATTAAAACCTCAAACACCCATTTAATTTTCAACCATATTTCCTGTTCATTAAAAATATTATCACGATAAGTAAGTAATTCAAGTAGATACACAGAAGTAGACAGAAATATATCAGTACTAGCAAACCTTGTAATTGTTTAGGTGAAATATCAAATTCCATCCACCATACTTTCCCCTTCTCCATTGGCAGCTTTACTTTTTGAAATTTAGCAGCAAGACACATGGAACCAGCTGCAATGTAGTGGGGTTTGTATTGCAAGCACAAGGTTGTACGAAGCCTGCCAATTAAATTCATAATTTGTTAAATATCATAAAGCCAAAAGGAAATGATATAAGGTTTTAATCAACGATAGCATAAATATACATAGTTTTGATTAGAATGAACAAGTCCTTACCAATCATTCACAAAATTCCAGGCCACTTTTAAGAGGTTAGGAGCAACTTCCAATCTCTTCACAGCTACAACAAGGGGCTTGTAGGGGAGTTGGATTTCGAGATCAAATGCAATTGTTGCCAACAGGAGCCTCTCCCCAGCTAAGATCAGTTCCTTCTGCTTATCATAGACTTCCTGTATGCAAAAATTGGTAAAATTTTAGGTCAGAAAGATAATGACAAAAGGAATCATGCTGAGCATAAGCAAATCTACATACCCTCTGTTTAATTCTTCCCGGGGCAGAAGGATCTCGTTTATGGATAATTTCATACGCCACAACAATAACATCCGCCAGTGAGCGCGGTGTTTCCTCGATTTTGCAACCTAGAAATGTGCTTACAGTTGCAATAGTCTGCAAAGTTCACCAACATATCCAGAAATTAGAAAATTTGAGCCAGGTTAAAATTTGAACAGTTGGATATATAAAAATATCTCATCTTCCACTTCCACTTTCTCTATGTGAAGAAAAGCCAAATTTTCCATAAGAAAACTTTCAGACAGAATGAAAACTAACAGTAGATATTAGAAAACAATATAAAAAATCTTTTGTTTGTAAGATCAAATCACTGATGTCCGTGTTCCAAAGAATGCAGTTATATCTTAATCTAATTGTTAGCTAATAAATGGATCACAAGCAAAGTACTAGAACATTTCCATCTATTCTGTATTAGCACCTATATTAGCGGGGAACCTTCCAAGCTGAGAACTATGTTTTCCAAAAGAGAAATACGCAATTAAGCGTAAAAAAAAAATGAACATCTACCTTCCAATCATTCTTCGCATGAGATTGACGCATGTAAAACCGGTGGCACAGTATCATTGCACATGCTATTGCCACTTGAGGCCTGCAGGCAAATCCGAAAATCACCATCTCTAGTATAGCAAAACAAAATTCTTATTTTGAGATAGTGATGTAAAACGATGAGCTTATGACTTATCATTAAAGTCATGACAGTACTTGATAAAGGTCAATGTCTTTGCACTTACACTTGAAGCTTCATGCCAAGCTCTTGAATAAACAAACAATACGATTTCCGCAACTGCTCCTCTCTCCCGAAGTCAATTCCATCCTTCCTAGATGGAGAATAAGTCTCAATTTCTTCTTTGCTGAAATACCACTTGCGTGTTGATGAATCCGGCTGCTCTGACAAACACATGCCAGCTGCACATCTCGAATCCATGTGCAGCAGTTTTGCCACCCCTACGATAAAAACTAAACAAGCCAACCACAATTAGCTCTAGTTTTTATCACAAATTCACCTCTCTCGCTCTGTTAATCAAAGCTTTTGTGACTTTCAGGGACAAAAAAAAAAAAAACCAAATTCTTCTTCCCTTTACTTCCAACGGGTTTAAGTTAGCGAGAAATTAAGCCAAAACCTTCAAGGAAATTAGACTTTCCCCGTTGAATTATCCTTAATATGTAATGAATTAGAAGCTAAAAATTGAACAAAGCAGAACAACGAAGAATCTAATTCAAATTCTTTTAAATATTCCTCGTTAGGAGAAGAATTTTACAAATTAGATTAAGAACTCGAGAATTTAAACCGATGGTAAACCTAATTCGAGATGAATATAATTCAAAATTGACGTCAAAGTTCAAACACAAAGAAGAAAAATTAAGCAATAAAAGCAATCTGGGAAAGGAAGGAAATAAGAAAATAAATACCTGAGGAAAAAATCCAGGAGAAAAAGTGACGAATTTGGTGCGGGTTCTATTAGCAGTAAAACCCTAATTTTCAGTTACCGTTGAAATTCCCTTTTGTGAAGACAAAATTTGCTTTGAGGTTGACTCTGGTTTTTGAGTCTTCTCTTTCTGTAGTTCATCCTTACCAAATTATATCCATGGCTTTTATAGTATGTGAAAATATTTTGATAATTGCAAATAAGACCTTTGGGACTTTGGATTTAAAAAGTAAAAATGCGCTATATAGTTTAAGTTAAAATTTTCTTAAAAAAAAAAGAAAGTTGAAATTGGGTTTCCAACTGGATTAGTATAATTTTTTGGGTCTTATTATGAGTTAGAAGACTTTTAACTATTTTATCAATTTATTTTCATTTATTTTATATATTTAAAAGAAAGATAAAATACTTATTTTAATTAATTAATTCATATGTATTAAAGAATAAAATAATATGATTATTTTATTTTTAATTTATCTATCCGTTGAAAGTTTTATAGAATCATTTATTATTAAACAAGTTTTCATGATAAAAATAAACTTTATAATTTGATATTACAGAATTTTTGGGTAAAAGAATGAGTTTTGAGTCTTCACAAAGTCTATCCTATATTTGCAAGTTATATACAATGGTTAATTTGGTGATACCAAAAATACAAAATTATGAATTAAATTAATGAAATTATTATTGGATTTGATAAGCTATCTATATATTATGGGACTTTTGTTAGATTAAAATACGGTTGCACTTTGATAAAAGGCTTGAAAAAGCTTTTAGCTGTCTTGCTTATTGTTGTTTTTCTTTTTCCTGATCTATTATTTATTTTTCTCTTTTATTTAATTTTCTATTATTTTCTAAAAAAAATTCATGGAAAAATATGAGAAAATAATTCTATTATAATTGGAACTAAACATGTATTTCGAATATGCCAAAAGGATAATCAACAAACTAGGTTTAAGCCCTCGTATTCGCGTCGGGATCATTATAATTTAACTGTAAAATTCTAAACAAATCAACAAAAGTAACAAAATAATTACTATTAAATTTTATAATCCCTATACAAAAATTAAATGATATAAGAATAAAACATGACATTAAGAAGAAAAAAATAAATTGCCATTAAAATCTTTTAGAATAAACAAAAAACTTTTAAGATATTATCATAATCTTTTTGTTTGTTATTCCTTTGGGTATTTATTAAAAGATAATAATTATAAAAAAAACTTCTAAAATCATTTAATTCAACAAAACATTTAAAAAAAATCAAAATTTCCATTTGGAACTCTTTGAAGCCTGATTTTGTAACTACTTTAAATGTATGTAAGATGTTTAAATATTTTTTTTAATAATTATAAAGAAGAAATAGTATTTGTTTTTTTTAATTTTTTCATCATACTTAATGTTTTCCCTCTTTTAAATTATCTACTTTTTTCACAAACATTTTATAAAGAAAATTAATATTTTGAAATAAAATTTGTTAAATAAATATAATATTTTTACACAAAATATTTTAAACTTACTAAAAGAAAATTTATGACTACCGCAGCAAAGCACGGCAAAAATGATATAATATTATAATTATAATAATATAATAATATCTATTCTTTTTTTTTGGCCACAATAATATCTATCCTTAATAAAAAATGATATACGTGTATTTATAGTTAGCCACCTATTAGGTGGTATAAAACTATAGTCTATTCTAAAAAAAAAAAAGAAACTATAATCTAAATGGGTTTTTTTGCTAATATTTAATGGAGACTTTTGAGAGGTAATGATAAATATTTTGTTTTTATTTCAACTTTCATTAAACACAAAATGGAAAGGATGCTGATATTTTAAACGTTTGTTTATTTAATTTTCGTTTTTTACAACTTCATTATCTTTATACAATCAATTAACATCCCTTCATATATTTTTAATAAATAAGTAAAATGACAAAGAATTCTTAAATGTATCATGAGAGAATAAAGTAAATTTTGATATCTTCAAACAATAGAAAACAACCAGCTAATTTACTATTTTCTTTTATTATCATAGATTATACACTTAAATAATATGTAATAATACACTTGATTCTATTATACGAGGACACCTGGTTCTGCTATATATTTGGTGCATTATGTGACATCCATATAATGTAATTTCAACCATAAAAAATCTTGGATTGTAACTTTAAAATAGCATTATATGCCATGTAACATTACTTCTCATAACGACATCTAACATTTTTTTATCACTTAACTCAATAGATGTTGGTATATGTTATAAAACTCGATAAATTCTTAAATTATTATAAAATATTTTGTATGAAAAATGTCATTATACTTTTATAATTTAAATTTTTTTAAAAAAATGTCCGCAACTAAGTATGATAGGTCGTTGTAGACTTGTAGTGAATACCACAAATGTAGCTTGGCTACTACGTATGCGCGTGAACTGTCTTATTCTTATCCAAGCGTGTGCTTTCGGAATCTAAGTTGGATCTAATCTAAATTCCAGATGAAAAAAAAAAAATCCTCCCAGGCAGTGAGGCGTGCTTCCCATTATCCAAACAATCCATAACCATTCGATATTCCATTTTAATAATTGGTCCAAAATTTAATTAATCAATCAAGTTAATTAAATCTAGTTGGAGTGGTACGAGCACTCTATCTGAGATTTGAGGTTTCATGTTCAAATTTTATCATGTGTACATCATGTATGGATTTTATCTAATTTAAATATTGGTTTAGTTAGTTTATTTCTTAAGTTGTAGACTTGTAGTCGTTTAGTTTCTTTGTTTGTGATTTCACAATAGATGTTTGTGCGAAAACAGATTTATCTGATGTAACGAGAATTTATTGTACTACCCTAAAAAAAAATCAAGTTAATTAGTATTCACCCTAAATTATAAGTTAGCTTAATGAAAATTCTGAACTGACTCTTGTCGGCAGCAAAAAGAAATTATGAAAAAAAATGATTCAAAAAATATTTTGTGGCCCATTATTTATTGGGCTGGAAAGCCCATTTTGATTCAATTACTTAAGAACTGGGTTTAAATGATGGACCTTCCCAAAGTGTTACAAGGTTTGCGCATGCTGTCATACATTACTCCAAGCTTAAATACATATATTTGGGTCCTTCCAAGTGATGTGATGGATGAGGGGATAAATTAGAATATTATTATCATTATTGGGTTTGATGATGGTATCCTCCTGTATTATTGGTTAGAAACTATTCTCTTTCAGGGCAAAAACATAGTAAAAGATATTTTTTTTTTCAATAAATGCATTTTAAGAGATTAAATTTTTATTCTCATCTTTATTGAAATAAATTGTTACTATATCGACCCTAAAGACTAAAGATAAAGAAAAAAGAGAAACTACATTGGATGTTGACCCAATTCTGGGGAGTCCATGTGAAGGAATAGTGGTTACTAAAACTTTTTTCCCTTCGTTTATTGTCAATAAGATTGATAATCGAAGTAGAACAATAGAAAATGACCTCTCTCATGGGATTCAAAAAAGTTACTGTTTTAAGTTTCTTTCTCATTTTGCCATGTTTGGAAGAATTGGGAGTGGAATCCTCACGAGTTACTGCTCCAAGTAACACAACCCCAAAAAAAATCATTAATCTCGGTTTTCCTTCATCCAATCAAATTTTGCCATGTCTATCCAAGAATTCCAACTCACATTTCCCTTCTAAACAAAGGGTACTCACAAAAATCTCTAGCTAGGTGGAGGGTTAATTATATATTCAAAAGTGGGAATGGAAGACTAATTAGAAGTTTATATAATTAATTCTCTCATTAATCAAGACCAATAAAGAAAGCTAGCTAGGATAAGAGTAATCGTAAGTATTAACTATATATCAAGCATTACTTTTTTTTTGCCAAATATTAAGCATTACTTAATTCTCGAAAAGCAAAAATTAAAGAAAAGTGTAATTGTTGAAGAACACTAGTAAAAGATTAACTAAAGAGGCATGATGTATAGCAAAAATTAGGATTTAGGAATCATGGGTTAATGGAATTCTAATTATTATAAAGATGATATTGAAGATCTCAAGTGGGTCTATAAAAGCTAGTGTGTGGTAAATGATCTAGAGATATACTAAGCCAAATTTTGTGTATACCAAACATTATTTATGTGTATAATTAATTAAACCAAACCACTTTTATGCATTATATATAAGCTATTGATATATAAATAATATAATGCACCCAAACAAGATATATAATTAATGTAACTTTGAAAACTTTCCTAATTATATCACCTCTCTTTGTCACCAAACTAATTAATTAGGCTCATTATTCTGTAGGCCATCTCCTGCAATTTAATTGCGTCAATTTTGTTTGCTTCTTAATTATTTATGTGTACTAACAATTTACCCGCACTAATAACGCTCTGGATATATATAAAATTTAGTTTTGATCAATTTGTTGAGAGATAAAAAAAATATTAATATGATATTCATCTATAATTCCACAAATAATAAATTAAAAAAATTAATAAACTTATATATGGGAGAAAATAAAAGGAAATTTTAAAGTAAAAAAGGAAAAAATAAATGTTAGCATAATTTTTAAGACATTGAAAGAAAAGAATATTAAACTCTTACATTTAATTATTTTCAATAAACATAAAAAGTATTAAAAAAAGAAAATTTTGGACAAAATTACAAATTAATTCACACGCATAACCAACAATTTATAATTGAGAGGGCAAAAATGATATTTTCACACCACATTAACTCTCTCCTCACAAAATTATCATATAATTTAATAAGTAAATCACCATATGTCAAATTAGAAGGATATAAATGAGATTTAATCAGGGATAAAAGTAATATATATAGATATGGATATGAAATACTGCTTCACATTGGCTTTGAATTGTTCCTTTCTTGGCTTTAACACCAAATTTCACCCGATGGGTAATTCAACTTTTGTGATAATTGGTGTACTACTCTAGCATCACCATCAAAGGGAAATTAAGTACAGTTGCCATTCTTCCTCTAATCAAAAGGGTTAGAGATTGGAATTTATATACGATATGTCAAGTTTGAAATTTACTAATCCTCCTTGGTAGACTTCATTTTTTATCTCTCGAATTGAAGTTTTGTAAAGGAAAAATTTTATCTCTAAGAAAGTTTTACTTTCATGTGGGTTGATCCGACTCGAGTAAGATTAGTTATAAATCGTTAAAATAGATACAGATATCTATGGTTTATACTGAAAAGCAAACTAAGTTGGTCTCTTTAATAAAAAAAAAAACAGAAAATTGAAAATGAAAAAGTGGAAAATAATTAAAGAAGAAGAAGAAGGAGAAGAATATTGATACAACATGGGTGGGGGCTGCCGAGATGAATCATTAGTAACCATCAACTTTTAAAGTTGTTGTACATGATTTCGACCAACTCTATCAAAATTGACACCCATATTTATATTTATCTCAAAGCTAAAAATAATTGTAAATCAAATCAAATTTACAATTGATAATGGAAATGTTTGTTGCTGAATTCACAATATTCGACATAATCAGTCGAATCCTAATGTAATGTTTCCACTTTTTATGTTTTGCCCTCTTATCATGTTTTCATCCTCCGTTGGAGATCCCTATTTACTTCTTTTAATTTAGTGCATTATCCATATATATCTCACTTATTTAAAAGAAATGCCCTAATAACATTAAATATCAAGTCACATCAGACCTCAAATATGTAGAGAAAAAAAAAGTAACAATGAATTAATACCATAATATAAGTATATATCTAATCTTAATTAGAAAATTTGATATTATAGCTACAATTCTCTTTTGTTCAAAGCACAATCCCCAGAGAAAATTTTGGAATAAAAAGTTGACTCTCATCTACTGTCCAAACTTTTAATTAAAAATTAAAAAACTAAGCACTGTGTTAATTATATTTGATGGAACTAACTTTCTAACCGACCTTTAAGAATAATAAAAATCTTTCTGAACAATGTCGATTGATATATGTGCTAACAATCAAAGGCTGGAAGTGCTTGCAAACACGTGCAAATACTTAATCTTATCTTTTTCATTTTTTTAAGGTTAACAAAGTTATCTGAATTCTGGTCACTGCCTCACTCCATAATGTCAATTGGGACAGCATTACTGTTTGTACAAGTGTAAGAAGAATTGGCACGTCTCTCACTAGTCACTCCTGAAAGAGGAAGATGATTGCATGCCATTATAAATCCACCATTATTTACCTCCAGCACAAAAAAGGGACTGTATTTTTTACAGATTTTAATTTGTGATTGCCACTAACACTGAGTTCCCTAACCTGTTGGACAAGAAAATTAAAGAAAAGAGAGATGAAGAATAACAACTGCCACTTTCGTTTGGTTGGGGCTTTTTTCCTCCATTCTTTATATAGTTTATAGCCACTTTGTTATCTAATTAAAATAGAAGCTATAGATAAGAACTACCTTTTCTTTCACTAAAATATCAACAAGTACATAAACACATTATTATTAGAATATTGTGTATAAAATAAGAATCACTAACCCCAAACAAACAATTATTATTGCCTAATTAATTAATTGTTCAACTTTATGAGCCCTCTTTAAGCAATCATAATTAAACAAGTCCAAAGCATGTATGAAAATCATTAATTAGACCAAAAAAAAAACACCCTTTACTCCTTTTTTCGAGTTAAGTCATTGTGAATTACGTAAAATATTAAATCGATAAGTCTGATAAATAAGTTTTTACGGACACTTGTTGATGTTAATTAGTATCATGGAAAATATTGATAAACATTCGTGATTGTCGATGAATCATGAGAGGATTAATAATTTGATTGCTTAGCTGTCGAGAACCAAGAACTACCTAATTAATTTGTCAAATTAAAAAGGGGTTAGTACATATATTATTGGTTGATGACAAAAATGGCATTTCAGAAGAAAAACTGACCATGTGAGTCATGAGGCATGAGAGTGCATCCGTCGACTTCCGTGGGACAATAGTACATTTATACAACAACACCACCTTTGAAATTCTTGAATGACGACCATCTTTGATCAACTTTCCTTCGAATAAAGGAAAAAGAAAAGACTGCTTCAATCGATGCTCGCTCGTATAATCATATTCCAGAGTCCATAATATACCTAATGTCGGCCCGACCATATATTAATTACTCTAGCATCTCTCCACAAATATGCTATCCGACCTCTAATTTGATTAAATACATAATTAGGATCGAATCAAATTAATTTATTTTGATTGAACAGAGATTGCTTCTAAACTTAGTTGTCTGTTGAGGATCTTTTATTAGGACCTACAATGATGGACAGATGGCTCAATGGACCTCAGGATAACAACCTGCAAGTGAGAACACGACCAAAGGGGGATCGACTTTAGGCCGGTTGATTCCTCTCCGATGCTTAAGTCAGTAGGGTGATGAGCCAGAGAGAAGTCGAGTGGTTCTGTCGGCCAAGCTACATCTTAAGTTGACACCTGTTCTAGCCACTCAATAGTTGACAAAAGATGATAGAAAGGGAGGGCTTAAATTTTCTAAACGATTACGACCACTCTAATGGATCTAAAGATGTCTTCTTTCCATACTTATGTTGTCTCTTTGTTCGGCACGATAATCTCGTATTTTAGCAATCAATTCCACTTATTTTGACATTTTTGACACCCTAAAAAGACAACCCATTAAAGTTGGATACAAGAAAAATGGTTAGAGAGAAAGCGATCGATACATCCTCTTAATTTGTCCTTAAATTTGGGGTTTCCCACCAAGCCATGCCATTCAAGTTTCATGCCCAGCTCGAGAGGGAACATGTTTGGTTAATGGTTATATATATATATATATGTGTGTGGCCATTCAAATCATTGGATAAAAATTTTGAGCTATTGTCACATAATAAATAATTTTAAGAATACTGAGGAAACATGCAAACATAGATGGAAACCAAAAAATATGAGAAAATGACTCGTTTTCTACTATTTCGATCTACATGATATATACGTAGTGGAAGATTGAATTTGATGAGAGATCAGTATTGGAAGAAAGGCGAAATTAAAGTCACACCTCATGGAGAGAGCAAAACTTATTAATGTGTGGTCAGGAATTAGGAACCGTACTTGCCTGCCTCTATCATTTTAATCAAACTTGCATGGTATTGGTGAGACTAATTCCAAACTTCTTTGCTTTCATTGGTCACAACATGTGGAATTCTACAAGGTCTATGGCAGCGTCTTTAAATCTTCACTACTGCTACTTTCTATCTTACTTTCTTCTACTTTAGACTTATTCTCATGATTTTGTTCAAAGATCGAAATTTTTTAATACATTTTTTTTTTGTCTTTAAGTGAAATATTCTAGTGTGAGATTGGCAATGTTTTACCTTTGAATAAAATCCTCTTCATCGTTTGAAAAATAAACGAACGTATAGTGATTAATCTGCAATGATAATTGATTTAAATAATTTAATATTTTTTATCACCCAATTTAAAATCACTTCAATTATTAGATATAACATAAAGGCATGTTAATTAAAGACCTTCAAAGACACTCGCATTACAGTTTCTCTCATTCTTATTACCATGAGAGGGTTGAGAAAAAGGGGAAAACTTTTCTTCAAATCAAACCATTTTGTTCTCCATTACGAAACCCATTAATTTCTCCTATTTCTTCTTTGTTATCCAAACCCTCCTTCATGTAGTACTCGAACTTTTCAACCACGCACTCCGGCACGGACACTTGCACTCTCACCGCGTCAAAATTACCAACCACCGGTAAAAACAGGCAGTAAATATCACTAGTCAATGGGCCCATGTGTAATGGCTTCCCTTCCCCAAAATCCAGATCCTCTAACCCCAACTTAGCCCATTGAGAAATTACCAAGCTCGATGAGATGTCCGTTTTGACGCTTTTCTCCTCCAACAAATCAATCATAGACCTCACATGATCATCGGTCAAGCTCGATTTAGCTTGCTGGATTAACTTTACCCCATGGTGTAAATTCGCGGTGACCAAATCTTTTACAGCCGCCTCGGCGCAAGCGAGGACAAATCCATTCCCGTAATACCCCTGAGGCATTTCCGGGTTCAACTTCTTCCGGACATTGACGGAGAAGAGGAGCTTGACATTGAGCGAAGGGGAAAGGTCGAAGGACCGAACCCAGGAGCGCCACGTGTGGGAAGCCAGGGCCTCGAAGGTGGTGCATTTGAGAGACGGAACGCACTGGCGCTTGAGGCGGAGGACTTGGGAAGGGGTGAAGGTTAGGGAGGTTGGCGCCAACGGCTGGGACTGCAGATACTGGTGGATGTCCACGTGGGCATCGTCTTTGAGGGTATTTTTGGTATATCCGAGGTGGGTGTGTGTAACTTGAGGAGGGTCTCGGGGTTCCAACACGTGGCGGGTATGGAAGGGCAATATGGGAAGATCGAGTGTTGGTTTGGTGATCACGTGGGCCCAGGCGTGCAGGAACTGGGATGTGCCGATGCCGTCACATATACAATGATTAATCGCGGTGCAGAGGATCATACCTCCACCCCGCAGATTCGTTACCTGAACAAAATTTTCAAAAAGTTAAAATAAAATTCAAGATAAATACTAGTATACTACCCTCTTTCTCTTTAATATAAATATTAAACATTCACCTTACTAGTATTTTAGAATGGGTTTGTTTAATGGGTACTGGTTAAGGATAATAAATGAAACAAAAATATAATTTTGAAATTTTAAACTAATGATTACTCAATTTAAAAATTATCTAATAAAATTTATAAGATAAAAATATCCTTAAATGTAAAAGAAGGAATTAAAATAAATCTAATGATGAAATCAATTTTTTTTAAAAAAATATTTATATTTTTATAAATTATTTGAGTTAATTTTCTAAAACTCTACCATAAAAAATATTTAAATTTAAAACTTACCCTAAAAACATTTTTTTTTAGAATTTGATGCTAAGCTTTATTAAAAGAGTGCTATTGTCTTAAGAAATTAGAATTTTTATAAATTATTTGAGTTATTTTTCTAAAATCCTAATAGAATAAATATTTAAATTTAAAGAGTTACACTTAAAAAATATTTTTTTTTATAATTTGGGGCTAAACTTTTCAAAAGAGTATTATTATCTTAAGAAATTATAAAAAATATATATTTCCATGTGTAACTTTTTTTATTTTTATAAAAATAAAATTATAAAAAACTAATTTTACAAAAAAGAAATCTAATAATTCTATAAGGACATTTTAGTACAATATCGAAAAAGATATACCTAATTAATTAGATACATATTTAATGCACTTTTTATATTATCCAAAAGAAAAATCCATATTAATTACTAACTTTATCAGGTTTAACGGGTGCTCTATGGCTCTGGTTAGTAATTTCCTTTTAGAATATTTTAAAATAATATTTATCTTTCTAAAATTTAAAACACTTTTATAATCTTATCATTTATTTAAATATCAAAATATCAACTTTAAGTAAAATATGTCATTTTTTATATTTTCAAAAGATAAAAATGAAAAATAACTATCAAAATATTATTTTTTAAAATTTTTATGTCATTTATCAAAGGGATGATTAATTTAGAACCAAGGAGCATTAAATAAAATTAAGGTAAAGTTATTTTTTTATTTTTTGCCGATAATAATATTTTCAACAAATTTGACTAATTTATTTGACATAATAAAAGGAAAAAAGCTCACCAACCGGGGTAGTGATGGGAACAAAAGGGGGAGGAGCAACATCGGTAAGGAGTTGGGTCACCTTCTTTGGGGTCATTTTCTTTGAAAAGGAACATCATCGTGCACAAGTTTTAGAAAAAGCAGGAAGGAGAGGAGAAACGGTGTCGTTGGGAATGCAACAATGGGACTACGGCAGCAATGGCAGAACATCAGGAGTAACAAGTTTAGAAGAAGAAAGAAACAGAGTGACGTCGTTTGCCTTTGTACGGTAATAGAATTTTTGATGGTTTGCAGTTACCAAATGAAGTAATATAGTAGTGTGGTAGTACTAAAGAAGCGAAAGAGAAAGATCACATTGAAGAACATGGAATGGGAACTTATTTTTTATCTATAATTGGTAAAGTCAGAGGATTTTGGAGCATTTAAGCTAAGTTTGGGAATCTCAACTTAGCTGTTTTTTATTTTTTTTGGTTAATTTATTTAATTTTTCTAAGTATCTTAGATTAAACTGATTAAGAAAGGAACATGGAACCAAGGATTATTTATTTATTATTAACATTAATTATTATCACCAGTAGGTCAATCTTGAAGAATATATAACTATGATTTGTTTTTTTTCCTTTAGCGTTTTGTCATTAGTTTGTAAATGGAAATTACTCTAGATTAATGAAAAAAACATAGTATAAGTATATTATTATGAAATGAAATCTAACCTGAAGAACGAGGGGAGGAATATCAAGGAAGTGAGCTTCCACCCTGTAAAGTAACTTCCTCCACGACCTGTTTGGTTTGCGGGAGATCTCAAGAAACTCATCGGAAGTGATATCCATGAAAGCATCGACAAAGACAGCACCTTGGCCATTGCAATCAATCTGTAGCTTCTGATCGTCGAGGGTGCAAGCTTTCAACCTACCAGCTAATGGGTAGTAGTCGACGAGAACCTTGGAGAGAGAATATTTCAAGATATCTATGGCAACAGCTTTCCTGAAAAGGAAGAGATATTTAATGGAGAATCTAAGGAACTTTTGATCATCGAGGTTGGAGAGATACAAGGAATGGTTTGGGGTAGGGGCGTTTGGACAGATTAAGGTTGGCTTATTTTGGTAATAACAATCTGGGAGTTCTGAAGATTTAAACATGTTTCAAGTTATGTATCTTGTTATTCTTGTTCTTGCAACAGTCGAGAAAGAAACAGAGAGAGAGAGAGAGAGAGAGAGAGAGAGAGAGAAAGCAAAGCAAAGAGGTCAGAGCCAGAGGAAGTTGAAGAATGGAAAAGGAGAGAGAGATTAAAAAACAGTGGGACAGGCGAAGATCTACGGTTGGATATGGTGATAGTACGAAGAGATTCCTTTTAGGGGAGGGGAAAAGTGGGGAGAGGGCTAATAAGCCTAAGAAGAAAGCGCGCATATGTGAGCTTATAAATAATGGACTTTCAACTGATTAAGCTTTTAATTTGCTTTGATTATTACCATTACTAATTACTAAACCAGTAGTAGTACTTTTTATTTAATTTCACATGCTAAACCAGTTTTAATTGTCTATATAATAATTTGGGTATCGCGGGTGGAATCTTGATTCCCGACTCAAAACTCTTGGCTACGACTACGACTACTGACCCCCTTTTTGGGTCTTGGAATGATCTGGCAACAACATGGACCCAAGCCAAGCCTCTCTGCTAAAGTCTCTCATCTCTATTCCGAACCAACTTTTAGAGAGCAAAACTTTCTACCGCCGATTGGTTGATTTAAATTATTTGATATTTATTTTTTTTAAATAAAGTTTCGGGGGTTCGAATTTTATAAATGAAAAAAATTATTATTAAAAGAGAAGGATGGATCATTTGATACCTGATGTAAGATTAAGAGTTTTACACCCTTTCGTAACTTAACGTAAAATTAATATTTAATTAATCCGACCGTTGAATTTCATGCTTTATTCGCATATATCGTGCATGTAAAATTTCGAGTTAATTTAAAATGTCTAGTATATGTTTTAAAGCAATAGAATTTTTTACCGTTAAATATATATTCAAAATATCTAAAAATGTTAGAGTCTAGATCGATATCATAAAAGTATTGTATTGATTTAAAATTTTACGTGCACAATAGATTCGAATATATCTTTAAATCTAACGGTCGGATCGTTAAAATATTAATTGTGCGACGAGTTATAAAAAAGGTGTAAAATTAAAAGTTTTACACCGAATGTAAATGGATCCTTCCTCTTAAAAGAGTTTTGCCCTTATAATAGATCAATCTGACTCGAAGTGGATTACGCTTGTACAAAAAAAAAGAGAGCAAAACTTTCCTCCTTTTCATTTTCCTCGAGAGGGGAAACAGGGCGACGCTCGCTGCTCAGGAAATCTTGGTTGTGGTTCTACTTCTACGCGCCTTACTAGGTTCCACCTCTTGCTTGTACTCGCTACTTGCTACATAATCCTTTAAAACTTGTATTAGTTCGTTTGATTTCTAAGTCAAAAGTTGTAGATTTCCTGTAATCTAAGGAGCCAAACGTTGCCAACAATAACAATCAACGCAAGAATTATAGATTCTTTCTTTTCATAAAGACATTCATCATATTGAAATTGTGTTCTGTTACATTTAACACAGAGAGCTTACATGAAAAGTTATCCTCCATCAGTATTGAAAAATAAGAGAGATTCGGTTCAATAGGCCGTATTTTAAACTTCATTATTAATCATTAAATGAAATGGGATTGAAAATTTTCTAACCTTTGATTAAGTATGGAAAAATGCTTCTTAACCCTCCAATACGAGAAATTATTAGATAGACCGGGTATACCACGTTATCTATAGGTCCGACCAATAAATTTGGGCCAACTCAAGGATTTTGATACAATTACTAAAACCCTACCATAATTATAGCATAAATTTAAAGACTTACCCTTTAAATTCTCTTTTTTTTGTAATATGGGGCTAAAACTTTATCAAATTAGTACCTTAATTTTAGGAAATTTTTTGAATTGGCACAAATTTATTAGTCGGGCCTATATATGACGTAGTACACCCGACCTACCTAATAATTTCTCCTCCAATACTTAACCCTCATGACAACCCTCCTGACATGATTTGTTATGATTTGTTAAGTTTTAATGAGTATCACAAAAGTTTAGTCCCTCATTTAATAAGGTTTAGCTTCACATTAAAAAGTTATCTTATTTATAGGGTAAATTTATTCTTCTTGACAAATATAATGGTAGGGTTTTAGAAAGAAAATTAAATAGAACATGCCACATCGGGAGAGTTATTGGAGGGATAGATTTAGACGGATCATGTAGCAAAACTCTTAAATATGTGTTAGTGGCCAAAGTCTAAGATATAATAATAAAACTTATAATAATTAAGAAGATTAATGTCAGTCCAAAAGAACATCCATTGATTTTTTAGACACCCTTTATCCGAGACATCTATTTCCCTTAAGGAAAAGCCGCATTTTTCATAATGAAAGCAAGATATAATAATCTACAAGTAATCATGTATGAGATCTCATGATACGGACATGAAATTCCTTTGCAGCATCTCCTTTAAGTTTTAGGTAACTTTGCGAGTCCTCACATGGACCAACACGACCTTTCTCTTCCCTCCTGTTTTCCATTTTCAAACCATGGCATTTAAATTTTAAATGAAACGACTAAAACTGGCCTAGTTTTGCTAGTTCTTGATGGGGGATTTTTCCATCAAGGGTGTGTTTGGAAGCACAAAACAACGTATCCGCCACAAGAAAGAACAAAAAGTGGGTGAAAGATCCAAACTAAAGAATTGACGGAACATTTCGAAGCGTTTTGGAATTGGGATATAGGACAAATTGGAGGAAAGTGTTTCCTGTTTGGGTGTTAGGGAACTACATCATCAGCTGCCAGAGTGGCCTTATGATGGACTTCATGTGCCTCTGTCTCATTTTGTGTACATCTTGTGAATTTTGATCAAATTGATTTGCCTTTTCCTTTGCATTAGAATCACTCCTTATTTAAGGAAAACAACTTGCAATACTTACCCTAACCCAATTTGTGAATTTTTTTTTTTTGTAACATGATCAATTTATGGATATTTCATTATTTCTTTTTTGGTATAAATCATCAATATTCGATAACCACATGTGACCCCAACTAATCTGGAGTCTAGTTGTATCGGATTCTAAATAAGGATAAACTCTATCAAACCTAATTTTTCTATTCATAAAACTTGAATTTGAAACCTTATTTAAAAAGTATCGAACTTCTTCTACTTGACCCAATAGAGATAGTTTATGAATATTTCATATTTAGATTGGTGGATGCTTTGGCTTATTTCCTCAAATGTTCAAGTAGGTAGCATTTAGAAAACGAAAAGAAGAACCCATTTGAAAGCTAAAGAAACCGACTTCATCTTTCAAGCATAACCTTTAATTATGCTTAGGAATACTAATCCCATCAAGCTTTTAGCCGCCTTGCCTTATTATTTTGATATTCTTTATTTATATCCAAGCTTGCATTAGGCCTTTAGGTTCGACTAACTAAAAGATTCAGCATTCTCTTTATGCTAGTTGACACATTTAGCAATTAGCATCGTGCTGACCTTCAATTATGTAAAGCTTTGTTTTTCGTTTCCCGTTTCAACAAAGTTTAGTTGATTGAAATGATTGAATGCGATTCCTATTGTCGAGACACCCAGTAATCAAAATAAATCAACACAATTTTATTTTATCATTACTATAAAATAACCAGAAACAAGATGTGAAAACTTTGATGAGGAAACCAAACTTTATTATTATTTTTTAAAATTAGCATCTAATTTGTGAAGCAATATTAAATATGGTATAAAACTTTCACGTCGAAAGAAAATCTGGATCTTGATTTTCAGTTAGTTATTTGCTTTAAGCAGAAGGAAACAGGGAAACCTGTTGTAATGATAGATTTGGAATCCAGAAAAAGATCGGCCCATTCCACTCTCTTTAACCGAAAACTAAATTCGGGTTGGGGGGGAGGTATCCAGTTCCAAAGTATATGCTATGGTCCTTGAGGATTTTTCACACAATTTTGTTCGGGTTTTCCGACAAGCAAATCGGTTAACAAGCAAATCGCCAGCACTTCAAATCATCCGTCATTCTACCAAAATTGGCAGAGGCTACTTTTTTTTTTTTTTTTTTTGGGTGATGGCGGGCATTCCATTTTTTCTAATCGTATAATTATCAGCATATTCATAAATAGTAATAATACAGTGAATATCACTACTTCGTTGGAGACAAGCCAATCTCCATATCCAATATTCCTGCCTTCAGAAAAGACATGCCTACGATGCTGATTCTGAAACCCAAATGCATGGTGATTTGAATGGAGACTCAATTGCATCAATGGTTGCTTGGCCGATAATATGAGTCAACTTAGTCGAGGCACAAGGATTAGACCTTATTTATTTAAGGCATATAGATTTTTTTCCCCCTTTTATTACAGCCATGTGAAGTCATTCAACGTGAATGAGCCATTTTAAGAGGAACTAAAGAGGGGGAAAATAAACCTAAGAGATGAACTGCAAATAATCATAGTCGAGCAACATACGAATTTGCTTGTGTGACATATCTCACCCATCGATATGGATTATAGGTATTTGATTTCTTTGCTATCTGCAAGTACTTAACCTGCATCACAAATTAAAAGTCAAAGTCATTCTAATCGTAAAGTAACAGATAAATGCAGAACAGTGTGACCGAGACAAGTATATAGCTATATGTGACTTTCTGCTTCGCATGGTTTCATGTGCAAACTGTCCTCAATTAACTTATGTCTTTAACTAGATCCACTAATTTTCTAAACCGCGCCTCTGCTTTCCTCCCTCCCCCTTTTCAATTTTATTTTAAGAAGTCAGTTAGTTTCGGTTTCTACTTTGTTCTACTTGGTGCTACCATCAATTAGCCACCACTTAAGGTGATCACCATGCAGAATCTTGAAGCAAAGAAATGCCAACCTGCCTAAACATTTTACCAGATGCACGTGTGTGACAATATGTGCATGCAAGGAAAGAAATGCACCTAAAAAGGGATATGCATGCATGAATGTGAAACTATTACCACCACATATTAGCATGGCTTAAAATACTTTCAATCTATACAGAATCTGGAATATTATGCAAATCATATCAACAATAAAGCCAACAATTTGAAAAGTTAATTTGATTCATGCACAGAACCAAGATATGGGCAACTTCATACCTGAAGTCTCGAAACATTGTACAACGGGATTGTGAAAGTCATGCTCACTGGTCCAGCTTCCTTGGTGATATTCCCTGTATCCAGTAACACATGACACTGATTATTATGACAACAAAAGCCAAGTTAAGAATGACAATTAAAAAGGAATCAACTAACCATGTGGTTCTTGTGCAAATGTCAACTTTGCACGAAGAGTATGTTCAGATCCACCAACAATCTGCAAAATATCACATCCTAGTAAAATACAGGCCCATGACTGATGACTAAACATGGAGCAAACATGTATTTGAACGGAGAAAGCTTACCACACATCCTAATGACTGAGCAAATGCATACACTTCAGTTTAAAAAGAGATTTCTTACCTTCTTTAAACCCCATTCAATCTTCTTGCTTGATTCCTTAAAATCCGTAGTTGTGTTTCCAACTGCTCCCGGCTCCAAATCAAAGCTAACCCTGTAATTCAATTTGTTCAAAAAAAGCACTCAATAGTAATATTGATGAAAGTTAGGCTTCTACATAACTACCACCTTACCAAACAACTACAACTACTTTGGCTTTTCTGTAAAGTTCCATGGTCTTTGCTCTTAAATCTTTTTAAATGACTCATAAGTCATAACAAATATGTTCATTACGAATTAAGAGGTTTTAGTATCAGTATCAGATATAATTTCCTTCATTGATATGAACATTGCTTCTTGAAAATTTAATACAAGGTTTACGCATCACTTGGTCCTGTCAGAAACTACTAATTTATCTACGATCATAAGTGTGAAGGTGCTTCTTTAACTTGAGTATTCTCCAGTCTATATCAGATAAAGTAGTTGAACAGTTTCTCAAAGTGGTTTGGGGTTGGAGGCAAGCATTAAACCTTCTTGGTTCACAATTGAGAGGATGTGACCCAGAGTAAACAAGAATACCTAGTTGTGTATGTTGGCACTGGCATCTGTACTAGAATACTGTTGGCAGAAATGCTTGAAGAGAATTCAGCACGTACTTTCAGAATCACTTCAGCCTGAGAGGAAGGATACAAGATGTAAAACAGATTCTAACCTTAGATCCAACACAAGGAAAAATGACTAGAAGTTTAAATTCACGTTATAAGAGCAGCATTTTACTCACCTTAAGTGATCCTGCTTCTTCAAGCAATGCATTAATATGAAAAGGAGGCATGAATTCCTTTGTCATTCGGTAGTTCATGACAGAAAATTCACCATCTGGTGGTACCTGTGAGAATGTGCTTAGAAATGGCATACTGAAATAAAATGTAAAAAAGCTATGGGCTTGTAAAAGAACATAATCACCAGAGTTAGGGTCCTGTCAACATCAAAACTATCGAGATGTACAGATTCATGGAAATTGCAGTCATCGAGAACCACAGTGCCTGATCCATAATAATCTGTTGCAAAGAGCAACAAAAGAATATCATGCAACTCAGAGATAATAGATGGGCACATATTATGAAAACACTCTACTCACGGAAAAAGCAGAATTAAAGTCACAGATAACACTCCTCAACTATTATGGATGACATGATAAGCATTTAAACTCAGTTTCTAGAGATGGACGTCAAAATTCTTCATGGGGGCACAAGTTCTAAAGTCATGAAGTAGTTATTAGGCTCATGCAGCTTTAGTCACTATTATGGATGACATGATAAACATTTAAACTCAGTTTCTAGAGATGGACATCAAAATTCTTCATGGGGGCACAAGTTCTAAAGTCATGAATTAGTTATTAGGCTCATGCAGCTTTAGTCTTTTTGGTAACTTTATCATTCATCTTGTCCATTTAAGCAAAAAAAGTTACAAGCCAGACAGCCATCATACATTTGGAAAGAAGAAGAAGAAAAAGTCCTAAAATATTAGAGTAGAGAAATATCAAATACCATAGATTGTCCTTCCACCACTTCCTATAAAAAGGTCATCATTCAGTGCAAGCCGAATTTCTGGGTTGCCTGTCAGATAACTCTTCATTTGGATGGTACCATCAATCTCAGAAGTAAGTATATACCCCTGTAAAGGCAACACTGATTAAACAAAAGACGAAATAAAATTAAATAGAAAGAACGTTCGAGAAAATGGATTAAATAGGAATAAGAGCCCAATACAACAAATGATCACTCTAAATCAAATGGAGAATAAGTGATTAAAGCATTTGATTTACTAAGATGCACTAGGAAACCAATTGTATGCTGCAGTTAAATGAACCAGGTATAACAGAGGAAAAATAGGGAGTATTGATGTTAAGGCAAATGAACTAAAGTACTCACACTAGCACTGAAGGTAACACTAATTTTCTCTATTACATCCACAAAAATTTCCTCCCTCTTCCTACCACCCGGCTCATTTGCTACAACTGATTTTGTAATAGCTGTTCCTGGCGTTCTATTTTTCCCTTGCTGAAAATAGGTAATCAGAAAACCTTATCAAGCTGAAAGTCAATAAGAAACACCACTAGTATGTCCTTTGTGATAGTAAATCATACCATAAAGATAGCAGCTGGACCAAGGCTTGTCATACGGGCTGCATCAACCACAATTGGCTCATTAAATACATATGATTTCAAAACCTCAGTTGATGTCGTTTGGACATAACCAAAATCCTGCATGAAATCGAAGTAGCACTTGTATTACGGATAAAAATCAAACAATGGTACCCCAAAAAAATTATATGATGCCCGGTAAAACTTGGCATCATGTTTGTTCTGCTTTCAGTTTCATGAAACTATCTTTTACCCCAATCACCTGACGACCTCCCCCTTCCTTCTCACTTCTTTGGCAGGAAAACAAGGCATTTTAAAGATTGTGCTAATACATTAACTATCCAATTTCCAAAATAACCACATAAAATTAAGATAAAACATAGCAGATTTGCATGCAAAGCAACAATCCAATAGCGGCCGGCCGCCGGCCTATGCTTTGATGCTGGATCTATAAACAGATACATGATAGCGTACTTACAATGACTTCATCCAGCAGTTCATAGACAAGCACAAAGTTCTTCCGCAAAGAATCCTCATTGAGAACACCTAGGTAATCTTTGATGACGCGTGCGATTCTTTGTAAAAGTTCCAACACAAGAGAAGGTGACACATTAATTCTTGTTGTTGCGACAAACAATAATCCAGAAACCCTCACATGAAAGTAGTTCACACCATCCACATTCTAATAGCCATCAACATTAAAAACGAAAAGATTAAGATCTCATAGCAGGCATAAAGATCAAAGTTCAGGATGTATAATGTTTGATTAGTTAAGTTCTGTTTGGTCGGTACTCGTTTAGCAAATTCTTCATTTCTTTCATTTTTCCTCATTGATGAAGTATCAAGTATAAATACAAGAAATTCATTAAAGAACTGCAGTGAAAAAAATCTGTACTACCGATGACTATTTTATTAAGAAAATACCTACAAATGCAGGAGGTGCATCGCCTTCTCCATCATCTTTCCAGAACTTCACTTTGCGAAAAAATACCTCCGCGCTTCCTTTTTGCACTTCGCTACGATCTGTATCTCATTAACCAATTAAAAGAATTAAATTAGAAAAAAAAAGATAAAACAAATTATTTTATGCTAAGATTATAAGAGTGATCAGCTGAATTTAAATTCAATTGAGTTTGTAACCAAAATAAAAAAATTCAATTGAGTTACAAATGAACTAAGAAAAACGGAGCTCAAATTTACATGTGCATGCAGTAGCATAGCTAATATACTTGGAAAAAATTTAAACTAATATAAACAAATACTATATATTCAATAAAAATAAAGGAGAAAAAGGAGCTGACAGTCACGGAAGACGATGTTGTCGCCTCTCAGAGAAAGCACAAAAAGCTGCGAAATCATGGTTGTATAAGTGTGAGCTTCGTCCGATCACCTTTTCCGGTGAAATGGCGAATTTCCTTAACTCCCGTTCCGACCTTTTGATTTGAGACTTGAAAGTAAACAAGGGTACAATTGACAAAGTAAACGGACGAACTCCAACCAGTTAACTTGACACCGTTGGAAACTGTTTCAAAAAATTAAGTTAATTATTAATTAAGTAATTTTAATGAAACAGCGGGGATAGCTCAGTTGGGAGAGCGTCAGACTGAAGATCTGAAGGTCGCGTGTTCGATCCACGCTCACCGCAATCTAGGTTTTAGATTTTATGAAGTTTGTGTTTATGCTTATTGGGCCGCGGCAGACTCATTGCAAAACGAAGCAGCCGCATGAAGTTTGTATTTCTATTTATTGGGCCAACGACGACTCGCCGCAAAAGAAGCCTGATGAGTTTCTTGTATAATCTATCTCATTTCAAAACTTTAATTTTCGTCGCAAAAGGAAAAAAAATCGTTTATGTATCTTAGCTATTTATAAATTACTAGTATCTGACTAGTATGTACATCACACGTAACAGAATATGTTATTAATAATATATATTTTTTAAAAATCTCATTTAATTTATATATTATTATATTTATGTTTCAAATACATTTGATTAAAGATAATATAATAATTTACATAAAAATAATTTTTAAATTAAATTACTTTATTTTTAGCATTGTAAAACAATGTGTATAATAATGATAATTAAATTAAACTACAATAACCAATAACATTTTATACTTTTAAATTGTGTAAAGTTCAATTTAAACTAATGGTACTTTTGAACAATAATAAGTAAGAGCCATTTAAAATCTTAATATTTAATTATTTATTTTTAAAAACCTAATGTAAATTGAAGAACCCAAATCTAATGTTATTTTTAAAATATGTTGAAGAAAAAAATATATTTAATAGAAATAAACCTGTTGCTCAACTCACATTTTTATTTATATATATTATAGATATATTCAATTATTCATAGCTTATAAACTATTATAATGCCCATGCTTTCATACAAGAAATATTCGAGAAAAGTAAATTACAAGAAATAATGTAAATAACACATGACCTGTTACATTATACTTGACTCTGAAGATCATAGACTCATGATGATGGATATTTGTTTGTTTCCTCAGAGATGAATGAACCAGAAGTTCCTTGCTGCGCTGGAATGCCAGATATATGAAGGAACTTGCAGAATTGGTACAGACCATTGTTGTGCTTGAATCTAATCTACCATTATTATTGCCATTTGTGATTAGGGTTTGAGTTTGGTAGCAGACCACGTGGGGATAAACACTATGGTACATATATAAGTGAGAAATAATTCCACCAAAAAAATTAATTTATAGAAGTAAGCAATAATGGGGAAACATAATCTATAATTACAATAAATAGAATTTATACATGTGTTACAGATTAATTCTCCAATCACTTACTGCGACTAGTGTTAATACCAATGCTTGTTTGATTGAGTAAATTCTTAAGTTTAAGTATAGTGAATGAGACAAATAAACTTGAGAAAGTTTTTCCACATTTAGAATTTGATGTAATTTTGTTTTAAATTAATTGAAACTCAATGTGGATATGGGATATTAGTGGGTTAACATCGAAAAATGACTATAGTATTAACACCAATGTTTCCCGAATTGAGTGAAATGAGTTCGAAGTAAGGTTTCAAATTAGCTTAATACACAAAATAGTTATTGAATTTGTATAAAATTATCGTTTTGACCATTCAACTTTTATTTTAGAATTTTTGACCCTCAAACTTTTATTATGTGCACAATATAGTCATTGATGCTGTTGTGGCATAAAAATTTTAAAATAAAAATTGAAGAGCCAAAACGACAATTTTATACAAATTCGAGGACTATTTTGTATATTAAACCGTTTCAAATTCGAGTCTTGATAGAATTTTTTGAAATTTGGGATCCATACAACTTGACTATAGATTAATTAAGATCTAATGTAGCTATCGAATATTAAAAATTTATAAAATTAAAAAAACAAATGAACAATATCAATCTTATTTTATAGGTGAGAGATTATGATCATTAATTTAAAATGTTAATTAGACACCGCTGTTAATTTTGATAGTAGTAATTTTTTTTATTTTTTATAAATAATTCAAATCTTAAAAACGTTGGTATGGTTCACATCATGTCAATAAAATGAACAAAAAAAAAAGGAAAATTTGACCGTCAAACTCAAACCATAGATTGTATTTTCTAGTCATTTCAACCTAAATAGCTATATTAATTAACTCCTAATCTCATTATGATGGCTAGTTGGCTACTGACCAAATCCATACTAGCAGTAATCATTTAGTTAAACAACCACTAATTAGAAATTAGCAACGAAGAACACCTAATTCATCAACAACATTTCAACACAACGTCCTTTTCGCGCCACAGGCTCCCGTATACGGAATATCCTTTCGGTTTATCCACCAGCGGGCTACGGCCTCGTATTAAACAACGTCGTTTCACCCAGATTTCCCGCTTCAACGGCGATAAAACGACGCCGTTATCTAGGTTCCTTCCTATCCAAAACGAGATCGCCTAGCCAGTTGCACTGCCGCAGCGGGCCCCTACATGACTGGCAAAATATCCAGTAGCTGTCGTTACGGGAGCGAAGCCCGGTGCTTGGTAAATGCGTTTAAAAGCCAAAAAATATAAAATAAAACAACTAAACAATATTATAAATTCTTTAAGCAATAAAATCCTAATAATTTGTTTGGTTTCGTCGTTGTTCTGATGGCGACGAGAGAACGAATTTTCCTCCCTGAATAGATCCCATCGAACCTCATCGTTGACGAAAAAATATACTAGTAATTACATTACAATTTACAAACAAAGTCTTCTTTTTTTCTTTTTCTTTAATTGTCTCTCCGAAAAGTCGCGACCGCGAGAGTTTCAGTGAGTCGAGCTTCACGTGACTGTACAGCATCGAGATCCGCCCGGCGCCTTTGCTCCGACTCGACCGCGACGTCGTTTACGATTAGGGTTTTCATCGTAAGAAAATGGTACCTTTAATTTAGTGTTCTCACTATTGTTTCTGTGATATTTTGAAATGAATTCGGACGTGGATTAGTTAGCCAACTACAGTATCGGATGGGTGATGCTCCTGTTTCGCGGGAAATTTCCGAGTTCAGTTATTTTGGAGTAAAGAAGAATCGCTGGGATTTAACAAAATAGGTAAAGATTAAAGATCTCTCTCTATCTCTTTGTTCTTTAGCTTTAATTTTTCCTTTTGATGGATTAAATTTTCCTTTATTCGTATGATGAAGTGGACGTCTTACTCTGATTAACTGAACAATAGGAAAGTAATTTTTAAAAAGGTCGAACAAATATGGAAACTATTTTTTTTCCAGCACAGTTTGTTTATAACAGAATCGATTTTTTTTTTTCAAATAAAGTCCAGGGCTTTATTTTCAAAATTCTGGGTTAAACGTTGAAGCTGGAAATGGCAACCCAGGTTGAGCCTCCAAATGGTATTTATTACCAGGGCAAACATTACTATTCCATGTGGCAAACATTGTTCGAAATCGACACCAAGTATGTGCCAATCAAGCCTATTGGAAGAGGGGCTTATGGTATCGTTTGTTCTTCTCTGAATCGCGAAACAAATGAGAAAGTTGCCATAAAAAAGATAAACAATGCCTTTGAGAACCGCATTGATGCACTCAGAACTTTGCGTGAATTGAAGCTTCTTAGGCATCTTAGACATGAAAATGTGATCGCTTTGAAAGATGTGATGATGCCAATTCATAGGAGAAGCTTCAAGGATGTTTATCTAGTTTACGAACTTATGGATACCGATTTGCATCAAATTATTAAGTCTTCTCAGGCGCTTACAAATGATCACTGTCAGTATTTCCTTTTCCAGGTATCTATCTACCATTCCTCTGCCTAGGCATCTATCTTAGCTTATTAAGATTCTTAGTTGATTTGTTTAGATTGATGAGGTGGGGGTATTCTGGATCACTCTGCTACGGCATTTATGATCACTGTGCACTTGTGTTATATTATTTCTTAGCATTATGTTCATGGAGAAAAATGTTTGCTTCAGTTAATTTATCTCAGACATTTTAACCATTGTAGCGAACGGTTCGGGACAGACATGACAAGAGCTAGTTCATAATAGTTTTTGGGAGAAACACGTTTTAGGCATTCTAGCTTTCAAGCAAAATGTACTCACTTGCAATTAGTTCATCAGTCACTAAGAGTTCTGGAGGGATTGTGCATAGAAATTTTTTATTGCAAACTGGCCTAAAGTTGTTCAAGTTTAATCTTGTTGGAGAGCATATTTCCTAGTAGGCTGGAAACCTTCCAGTATGTAAGACCCATATAGTGGTTCAATTGAGATAATTATGTGGGCTGAGGTTCCACTGTTCTGCATTAAAGCTCATGATATAACCAGAAAATGATCAAATAAAACAAAATTCTGTACTGTTGGTTATTAATATAGTAATTAATACTTCTTCTTGCAGTTACTTCGAGGCCTGAAGTATCTTCACTCAGCAAATATTCTTCACCGTGACCTGAAGCCTGGAAACCTTCTTATCAATGCAAATTGTGACCTTAAAATTTGTGACTTTGGACTGGCACGCACTAGCAATGCCAAGGGTCAATTCATGACAGAGTATGTTGTAACTCGCTGGTACAGGGCCCCTGAGCTTCTTCTCTGCTGTGACAATTATGGAACATCAATTGATGTGTGGTCTGTTGGATGCATATTTGCTGAGCTTCTTGGTCGGAAACCCGTCTTCCCTGGTACAGAGTGTCTCAACCAACTTAAGCTTATCATCAACATCCTCGGCAGCCAGAAGGAGGAGGATCTTGAATTTATAGATAACCCCAAGGCAAGGAAATACATTAAATCACTCCCATATTCCCCTGGAACCCCTTTCTCCCGCCTTTATCCGAATGCCCATCCTTTGGCAATAGATTTACTGCAAAAGATGCTCGTTTTTGACCCTTCAAAAAGGATTAGTGTCTCTGAAGCACTTCAACACCCTTACATGGCACCCTTGTATGATCCCAACTGCAATCCTCCAGCCCAGGTGCCAATCGATCTTGACATAGATGAAGATTTAGGTGAAGAGATGATCAGGGAGATGATGTGGAGGGAAATGCTTCATTACCATCCCGAAGCAGCTACATCCAATGGTGAGGTGTGTGTCTGATCATTTCCTCTTCTTACTTCCCCAGTCAAGCCTGTGGAAGCTGTTTTACTTCTGATGAGCAGGGTTTTTCTTGGTGGTATTAGATGCTATATTGATGTCTTTGCGACTCCTTTATGGTCTCAATAATGTCGGAGAAACATATGTTAACTTCCAGTTGTGACTGAAATTTTGTATCAAGAGCTTGTTTTAGGATATTGAGCTCTTTACATGTATTGATGTATATAAGGTTGCTGTTGTATGTGTCTAACTACGAGAACTTTTTTCCTTTGGGGAATGTAAATTAAGTTTGGACGTCAACAAGTATTATTATCAGCAGTGTAATGTTATTTGTATGAAAGACAAAACTGTTTCCTTGTTGCCTGTTGAACTGTCGCTTGCTGCAATTTCTCACTTATGTTGATTTCTCTTGGAGAAAGAAACATGGATTAATAGGGTTTGGAGTTTGGACATGAATTTATGAGAAACCTATGGGGATATTTACTTCTGAAGATTGGATTGGACTCATGGACTGCCCAAATTTATCCGTCCATTAAACCCCTATCATGTTCTATTCTATATGATTTAAACCCACTCCACTAGCTTTCCGCTTGGGAAATTGTTAGGAGGATCAAGGTTGGAATTGGAATGGAACCCAAAGCAACCATAATTACCGCCTATTATACTGGGCTTGATTCACTGTATGTATCGTCGTCCGATCAACTGTGGGCCTCAAACTATTTTCTTATTCAGTTTGTGTAGAATCACAAGCCCAATATGTTATCTGACGAGATAGGATACATCATTTTGGATGATGAGGCCCACCCTAATTACAATGCATTACATATATCCAGTTGAACTTGATGATGGAAGGGAAAAAGAAGAAACAAAAAAGTGGTCAATTATGTTCGAATTTTGTTTACTTGGTTTTAAGGTAGATTTGGACAAAAAGCCCTAAGGAAAGCAAGAGACGGGTCCACTTTTGATTTGCCGGTCTCTTCCCCCACTGGCGTGCTGTTGCCTTTCGAGTGGCAGTGGCTGCTTGAAGCTTCGTTGTTTTTGTATAGCTGCTGTGCTTTTTACAGGCCGGGACCAACTCTAGTTACTCTACGAGTTCCAACTTGGCTCCTTGAGTACTTTTTAACCCAACTACCAGCCAGCCACCTTTATTTTTTTTTGAGGGCCGCGTCTATGTAGTTTTGTCCACCAAAAGACAACGCCTTAACACTTAAATTATTGTTACTACTTTGTGTAAATAATCAATCTTTCAACTTTCAAGTGGTAGCAGCTAGAGTCTAGTGAATGGAGACTGGCAAGGAAAAGAGGAAATCTCCAAATGATAATTCCAAGAATGCAATCTTCTTGTCGGTGTGCTTCCTTGTTGAGTGCTACCGTCTCTAGTCTTTGGTTAGAGTAAATACACATCATTTAACAAAATTATGATGATTTTGTTAAGCGTGAAATCTTATATAATTTATAACACACTTACACATACAGTCGATGTGAGATCCGAAGACCACCACAATCCTATTATACTTCCTTTGTCTTAACTAATTTATTATTTTTTGATTTTTATCAAATAATTTAATCTTAAACTATTATTTTTTATAAAAATATAATGTTACAAAATTTTTAAAATAATATTTATAAATTTTAAATTATGAACTTCTCAAAACATATTTTTTAAAATTTTAATTTTATATAACTTTTTCATAAATAATAATAAAAATTAAATTTGATTGACTAAAAAAATAAAAAAATAACAAATAATTTAAAACAATGGGAGTACTTTGTTTCTTTGGCAATTACTAGTACCGTTTACTATTTGAGCATAATTAATTGAGCTGATCGGGGGGAAAACTAAACAGACGAAAATGGGCCAAATATTATCTTAACCAAAGGCTCTGTTAATGGAGGATTAATTGATTTGGGGCAAGATGGTAACAAAACTCAAGATGAATTCATATTGACCTTTAAAAAGGGCAAAAAAAAAAAATCCATAAGCTTGATATTTTTCAAGAAAGAATATTAATTTCCTCTGGCTCTGTCTGCCACTTGGAAAACTCTGTTAAGCAGGTAATGATCGGATCACTAAAAACGCATCAAACAGGTGATGGATTAATATTCTTTGGCCAACTTGTTTACATATATTAATCTCCTTTATAATATGATCAAAGAACCTGAAGCAAATCAAATGACAGATGCTCTTTGAATGAGAATATTGGGCAACAGATTAAAAATCAAACAGGCTGTATGACCCTAAGCCTATGAACCCAAATCTTCTGCGAGATATATGGGAATTTTCTTAGACAAAAGAACAAATCAGATGGAGATATGATAAGATTGAACTCTAGAAAGGTTAAAATTTATGGGATTCTCTGTCAGTTTCTGGAACTCCTTTTTTTGTTTTGAGTACAGCTTCACATGGCTACATGGTTTTCACTACTGGTATGATTTAGAAACAGCAGTCTAGTCTGGTTTAGGCTACTTTGATGTGGCTTTTTGGGGGGATTGACAAGTTGAATGTTAGTGGAGTGTAAGAATTTCAGCGAGGTTGAATGACTAGTAACTCTTTTAACTTATTCTTTTGGGGTTATATACTGATCTAGAAGCAGAATATTAATGTAGCACGCTTCGAATGTGATTCTTCTTGTAATTAAAAAATTGCGTTCTTTTCTTTACTTGTGACATTTTCAATTAAGAAAAGAATTAATATTTGGGTTCCATTCCCACTATGACCAGGTACTTTGAATATGCTTTCTTTAGATTATGACCTCTGCGAAATCTTAGCAGACAAAATTAATTAATTGAATTAAAAAACACCTAGTAATTTAATCCACTCTTATTTCCTCAGTGCGGCAATTAATGGAATATGAAGGAAAAACTAGTTTTCTCATTGAAAAAGTTGTCATAATCTTCTTCTTGTTACTTACCCCACTAATATATTTCTGTCTCCAGTTCTTTATTTGTACTTGAATCACCATGTACTCCCCTCCCCGGGAGAGGAGATTTGATCAGATTTACTTGTGCATATATATCTGCAGGGGAAAGATACTAAGAAGGGTTTAGTTAATGTAGGCCAAAAATTTGATTCCAATGGTTGCCTTCACGATGAAGGTAGATTCCAGAGATACCTTTAAAGAGAGAGAGAGAGAGAGAGAGAGAGAGAGAGATGTAGAAGTTGGTACGAAACTGGACCAAGACCAAGATATATATAGAGATAACATGACAGATCCATAGTATCTAGACCTTACTGTGATAATCACCTTTACACTGTTCTTCCATGCACGATGGAGCTTGATAGAGGCAATCCCTTGTCTGTGCTTTTTCTTTATGGGGATGTTTCTGTTTTGGACGTTGGAGCCGTAAAGATGATAAAGGTTGCATGGGTGGAGATTGATGGCCGCTTTTTCTCACCTTCCTCTTGTTAAAGTAGCACGTGGTTATGGCTCAGCCTTGTGTTTTTTTTTTTTTTTTTTTTTCCCTCCAGCACCGGTACGTACTATTGCAACAAAGCGACCCTGGCTTGACCACACCCCTAAGAGTTTCGAACATTGTTTCGTTTACATTAGCTTTGAGGATATATCAGTGTCTTCTATATTATTAATTACCTATCTGAATTCTGAATCCGCAATCTAGCTTTTCAAGATTCTGTTTAAGCTAGCTGGGATTTGGATAATTTGTAGTACATTGACTGAGTCTTGGAGAACCGGTGGCTTCAATTGTTGATATAATGTTATTGATGAGTCCAGAACAAGAATCCCTTCATCTATAAAAGACCAAATGTCTTTAAAGGGGCAGGTGTCTGCTGTTAAGGGAAAAGTTCAAAAGAAGCCCTTGTCAGCTCAGCTGGTAGGCGAAAAGGCCATTCTGTGACCAACGACCAGCAAGTTGAGATCAAAAGCTAACCCAAAGAAATTGGGAAAAAAAATTGCAAAAAAGAAAAGAAAAGACAACATGTGAAAATCACTGCATGGAAAATCGAAAATGAACTTGTCTAGGGACCGCTTTGGTAAAAGCCGAAAGCCTGAAACGGACCCCTCCGACCCTACAAAAAACCGACCATTAATGTATCCTTTTTAATTTTTTCTGCTCGGTCTCTCTCTGCTCCGATGTTGTTTGATTAATCATGAAGAAGATTGTCGAGAGAAAACTGAGAGAGGGATAATTGCAGATTGGCAGCATTTGGTTTTCGAAAGTCGAAACTGTCCTCTTGATATTCAGATTCATAATAACTTGAAAAATGAAGTTAATTTCTATTTCCATTCCACTAATGGCTCAAAAAAATAAAATAAATTTATCACTTTATCGTTCTGTATGACTTTTTCTCCAATAAAAACACTATCACTATAATACAAAGAAGGCCAAGAAAAATAATGGCCTTTTGCAAATCTTTTAAATTTCAATTTAATTTATGTCTAAAGGAGAAGCTACGCAATGAGTTACCACATACTCACATCGACGAACAAGAACAAAAAGTTAAGAAATTTGGGGAAAGACCATATTCATGTTTTAGAACCGCAAGATAACAGCCACCTGTGACTCCCCCTTGTCGATGGCTCTCCTTTTCATCGCCATTTATGTATCATGGGACAATAAAGTTGATCATGATTTGATGGGAAATTATTTTGAAGTTTGGCCTAATTGATTAATTCCTTATTTCACCAATGTATGGGATATGTAGCAATTGAATTGAAAAGTTTTGATCACTTTGAACATTACTCCCAATGATTAATCAATTAACCACGTGCTTATATAAATGGCTAGTATTTTAGTTTGGTATACCCACCTATAATAATTAAATATTCAAATATATGATATAGGAATGTCCCTAAAATTCCACAATTACATTTTTGTCCCATGATACTCTTAACCTAGAACTAGAATGGATTAATATGCACTTAAATTATTATAGCTTGGTCAAAATTCTAATGGAAAGCATCTCTCGAGTTTTCCTCGAGGAAGTATTCCCTAGAAAGTTGCAGGTTTTGTTCTCTTCGGAACTACCCCTCACATCAATCCCTTAAATCCGTTCACACAAAGGCTGCCTGCCTCTTGGCAACTCAACCAAAAAGCAAATTTGATTAAGATTCTTGATGAACTTCTAGACTACAAAATTCCCTTTTTTTTTGGGTGAAAATCTAGACTACAAAATTCAGACATTGGCATTTGGGTATTTCATGTTTCAACATTTATGAAATTAGGAAGTGGCTAGTAATAGATAGTGCATATATATGTCCGCATTTATACTTGGACGGTCGTATGACCTCTACAATGTTTGTCGCCAAAATTTGGTTAATTTTATAATTCACGTAATGCTGATTCATAGGTGATGTAGTAATTTGGCAAGAATAGTAATTTCTAAACTGAAAGATCAGTGTAGCAAATTATTTGTCTTCTAATTTTGGGTTAGGCCGATATAGAGGAGCTTCGTGTCTCATCAAAGTATATAGATTTTGTACAGAAAGATATTTTAGGTAACAATCTTTTTCTCTGTCTGTCACAGGTACGTAATTGTCTTGTTCAAAGCTTTGTGCACGATCGGCTTGTTATACGTGTCGAATAATGGTCATACATATGGACATAGACTTTTTTCAGTTCTATATATACAGTCAAATTCGAGCCATGTAATTCAACAGAAATTTGGAAATTTTGGGAAACTAATAGTAGTACTAATTATTTATAGCTTAATACTTAATTTAATTTTTTTTTATACAAAAAATGATACATTAGTCCATAAATTTTTATTTGAGATATATTAATTATTAAATTTTTATTAAAATAGATTGACTCATAGATAGTCGAAAATTTGACAAAAACTATTTTCTGTTCTAGCACCAACTTAACTTTTCCTTATTAAGTTTTTAATTTAAAAATAAAAGTCACGATTCTTAATTTTTGACGGTTCTGTTAAGTTTTCTTTCGTTCGTGGGTCAATCTGCGATCTCAAAATAAAAATTTAAGGATCTATCTGTCTTTTTTAATATAATTAAAGGATCAAATTAGATATTAAGTCAATTATTTATACATATTCATCAACACAAATGCTTTAGTCGTATATAGTTTTGAGGGAAAAAGAAAAGAGGAATTCATGCGTTTTAATTTATGAGAGATTATCGATAAGTATAACTCGAATTGCATTATAAAACTTTAATTAAGATATTGGAACTAAGATATAACCTTGCCCACATTTGACTAGATTATTGATGTATACTTGGTTTTATTGAAACTTTTGTGTATGTTTTGAACTAGTTCTTATTTGGGTGTATAATAATACAGAATGCTCACAAACAAAAGTAAGTCAGGGAGAGTGTACAAGTGTAAAGATACGGTATATATGTGCCAAGCAAAAGTAAAAACACCTTCGTACCTATAGCAACATGGAGGCTCCCCCAGCTATCTTAATCTGACTTCAAATTTCTTAAATAACACCCAACAAACCAATCAACTTTTGAAAGGTAGCCCTACCCCAGCAATAGTTGTACTTGTACAACAACACGGGAAAAGAAGCTGTCAAAGCGACCAAAGCAAGCTCAAGCTCCTCATCCTCCCCCAAACTAATCCTTTGAGCAGGATCTCTATCCATGTATGCTCTCTTTGACACACACAACACAAGCTCTCTCTCTCTCTCTCTCTCTCTCTCTCTTTTTCCACCATAAAATTGTTAGCTATGGTGACTTTACTTTAGACAAACGGATCTTTTGCCATTTCCTTTTGTGTTCTCACCATCTTGGAGGGACCCCATTTGTCACCACAAAATCAGAAATCACCCTGAACCATTTAACGCTAACAAAACTTTACTCTCCGATGGGCAATAATTGAGGTGAGTTTGATACTTTTAGCAACGACCCATTTTTCATTTCCAAGCCCTTTCTTCAATATCTTCATTTAAATAACACTAGAAGCCATAGCTAGCCAGTCTTCCTTTTGTTATTGCTCATTATCCATTCCAAAGGATTCGACTTTGTTTTATCTCACATTTCAAGTTTGAATGTTGATTTCCTTCGGAAGGATATGAAATTCTATGTCTCTTTTTGTTTTTGTATGTTACCATATTGAGACTTAATTTTAATCTTAATTTTAATTAACCATTCGTTTGACATTAAATATTAATTGTCGACGTGTGATGATCCAAGTGGAAAATCTTCTTCCCTATAGCTACGAAATTATTAAACTATGATCGTACCAAAAGAAATTTATTATGTTTTGGCATGTCTAGCTTGATCCGTAATGGTCATTATCATCAAGAACTTGCCCTAAGAATATTACTAGCTACTACCAAATCACCAAACTACAAGTTAAAAATAAATAAAGAAGCTCATGTAAATCACAAGGAAGGATCGCCGTAAAAATAGATGGATTACCCTTTCATTTTGCTGTCTTTTCTCCTTGCCTTATTTTGATGGCAGGATGTCAATTTTAGCCTCTCATCCACTTTTCTTATGTTGGAAGTGAAGAAAGAAAAATATCCGTGGACACAAGTTAGAAATTTTTATAAAAGTTAGGTCCTCGATCTATATCAAAAAAGCAACAAAAGATTAATAGTAGTGAACTAGTGATGTTTCTTAAACCTTTGCCTTCATCACAGAAAGGTCCCAATTTTTTACCTTTCGATTGAAAATTGCAGCATGTCACATTCACAATTTGATTAGTTTATATATACTTCACAGCAACAAAATTTCCTTTTCCACCTTTTTTCCTCTTATTTTCTTCGAGTACTTAATTACTTTTGTTGTCATCTTGTGCCCACCCTTAGCTTCGATACTATACGTACCCTAGCCTGCAACTGCCTTCCAACTCTCTGCGGGTTCACCATATTGATCGGTACTTTAACTATTTCTTGGTCGCATTTGCCATGATGATTTCGGCGGTTTCATCTATGAACATGTTTCATCAAATTTCATAATATTGTCGGCAAACTAATATCTGATTACTAGTTTAAAAGATCATATATATATTACAGTGTCGAAAATGTAATTTAATCGATAATCTTATCTCTGGTTTAATCGTCCTTTTGAAACTACGAAAGGTTATCATTTCTCTTTTACGTTTTTCACTAACAAGAGAAATTGTTTGTATTCTACCAATAACTGAAACACAAAAATGGAGTCTATGTTATATATAGGATAGTGTTGTGTTAGTGTATCTTGCATTATCATGGCTTTAAACAGGCTAAGAAACGGAGAACTTTCATGTTCTCTTTGAGTTTCATGGCTTTAACAGGGTAAGCCTTGGGAGAGAGAAAATAACTTTTGTGTTCCCTTTTTGTGCTAAAGCAAAGCATGGGGATTGGACAATGTCATTTTCAGTGACATGGTCGACTAGTACTTAACACTAAGGAAAACCCAAGTGATCAATTAAGCCAGCATTTTAGATGATGCCTGATGGAATATGCTACGGCATATGTGTATGTTGACCATTGGTCTTTTTGTATCTGAAGATTTGGCTCAATACTAAAAACGTACATGTACGTATTCCCTTCCTCCGAAAGCTCTAAAAATTACATTTGCGTACAAAATATCATCTACTGATGGCTTATTTTAAGGGAGTTCAATGCTGTATGTTGATAGTTCTCTAATTTCTTCGTGTTTGTTTTCATAGAGAAGAGTCAGATAGAAACTTTGAATTCATATTAAGAAAGATATAGAAATATAGCAAAGGAATTTTCTGCTGGCTGCTTAATATGCTTTTCACAGAAGTTTTCAATGTGAATGGCAATTGTCATGGAACCCTTTTATCAATGTCTTGCTGCATCTTTTGCTATCAGCAAGTTGAAAGTAGAACCATTTGTTCTTTCCTTGCTCATTCACAAAGAAGATAAGGATAAAGATTCTGCAAAACTCTAATGTCCATAAGAAGGCTGGCAGCTGGAAGCCTGGAAGTCTGGGAGTGTAATTTTAAGCCATATGAAACTGAAAGGACAAAGGAAAGAGAAAGAAAATCAGTGCCAATCTGAAACCTGTTAAGCTATTTATATTTAGATGATCAAGACAGGAACCAGAAATGGTAAAAGAGCACAATTCAAGACCTTTCTTTCTTTACAAACCATTAAGATGAAAATTTGTTAAAAACAATTGAATTGGGGTGACAGATACCGGCCTTTTTCCCTTTGATTTGTCCAGCTTAATTATCCCTGTTTGATTTCTAGCAAACTATCAGTTGCATGTCAGCTTCTATGTTAGACCAATGGTAATAAGATATTCTAGATTCTGGGATTCTAAAACGCTTTCCAACAGATCAGAAACTGCTATTCGTGTCAATGCCCACTCGGGTGGCACTGCAATTAAGGCTGGAGCCGTGCCGCTTTTGGTTTTTGTGGTCCATACTTGCTAGCTAGTAGCTCCAAATTAAGGCCTAAAATGGAATCTTCTTTAAGATTTAAATTTTGTGGGATGTTTATGTTGCTTCTGCTATATGTTTCCAGACACTTCAAAGCAACCAGTAAGCCAATCTAAAGTCAAAAACCGTGATGGGTTACTTTGTGCTACTGCTCCAGTCTGCTTTAGCACCATTCCGGAAGCTGAGCTGATCATGCACATGGGGACGCTTTTGTTTTAAAGTTCTAAATGGGAAAAAGTTTGGTCAGATTATAAGTTGCGAGGATTTTTTGTTTATTCCGGTATTAAATAAGAAAACCTTCTAATATTTAACTTTGTCTAGCTTTTATGAGTATCATAAAAGTTTAACCCTTCATTTAATAAAGTTTAGTCTCATATTAAAAAATTACTATATTTATAAGATAAGTTTGCTCACTGTTATAATAGTAGAATTTTAGAAAAAAAAATAAATACAACCCGTCACGTCAGGATGGATATTGGAGGGATAGATTTAGACAAACCATCTAGCAAAACTCATTAAATAAGAAAGAAAACACAAATGGCAGCCTCTTGGAATTGATGCCATTAAAACAACAAGTTGACATATTTTTATTAATATATATCTCACAGAAAACTAAAAAAAAAAAGAAATAAATAAATAAACCAACTAATATGGCAAGCAAAACCATTGGTTTTTGTTGCTTGCTGTATTATATTTACAGATTCTCTGCTTTGAAGGAAAAAATTTCCCTCTTACTAAAATTATGCTTTTGCTTATTGGTGGTACTAAAAATGCTCCTGCATTACTGTGAATTTCCCGTTTTACTAAGATGATTAGAGATTAAGATTCATGGTAAGTTCCACAAATTTGTATATGTATTAAGGAAGATTACTACTTATAGTTTGCCAATAAACAATTTCACTACTTTACTATTTTGAAAGGAAGGTAATTAATTTAAAAAAGAAAATGTCCTCTTGTGAAAACAAGAGATAGAGGCAGAGGTATTATTTTCTGTGTCTTTGGGGAATGAAAACAAAACGTTCCAGACTTGTCATAGCTGCCTTTAATAACAGTGGGGCAGAAGTGTTAATTGATGGTTTGATATGGTAGTATACTAATTTGTTTGGAAGATAGACCAAAAAAGAAAAGAGATTAGATAATTAATTACAATAATTATTAAAGCTTGTTAAGTGGAGTGAAATGAATTTAATATTTTTTTAATAAGGTCTCGTTTTCATTTCTTACAAATAGAGAAAATAAGTTTAAATTAGAAGAATTTTTTTTATTTAGATCCGATATAATTTGAATAAAATTAGATTATTATATAGATATATGTGATTATATAAAAAAACTACTATATATTAGTAGTAAATAAGCAAAGAAAACATATTTTTGTACACCTAATAATCAAAGGCCCCCTTTGATAATACTGTACGGTGAGGTACAGTGAAACTTATGTTTTGAATGATTATACAATCTCACAAAATAATTTTAAGTGTAAGTTGCAATGAGATGTCTTTGTACTACATTGATTAGAGAAACTTACGATGAACAACAACAAAGAAAGAGGTGCAATGGATAATCTCATCACCACCATCAAAAGCTGTGAAGTTACCGAAGAAGCCTAACCTTTCAATGGTTTGAAATGCTACCTCCATCCCTAACACAATAAGATTCCTTTTGGTTCATTCAGATGCCACTTGTCCGAAAAGCAGCTGCCCTGAACTTGTATAAGCGGTTAATCTGGTATTGGCGGTGAAAGTAAGGTAAAAAAAATAAAAATACTACTGCTATACTAAAAATCTAATAGTATTATTTTCTCTGTCCTATTTTATCTGTCCACTTATGATTAAAATATATTAAGTTTTGATCATTAATTATGAAAAAATTATAAAATTGTAAATTTTTTAAAAACAAAGTTAAAAAATTTTAAATCTTAAACTTTTCAATTTTTTTTTTTCAAAATTTAATTTTATATAATTTTTTATAATTAATTATCAAAATTTAAAATATTTTAACAATAAATATACAAATAAAATGAAATAGAGGTAATAATATACTAATAGTAGTATAGTACTACTATTTGATCTCTTTTTTAATGAAAAAAGTACAAATAAAAACAGAAAAACCTGAAATAGGTAATGATTAAAATAATTTGGATGGTGTGAGTCTTGGTCGCCAGCTGGAATTGGACGGTTGTGGAAATTTCATCTCCACCCCACATCCCTAATCAACTCCTCTCTTCTCTCCAACAACTCTTCCCAGGAGGAGATTCCAAAGCTCTTTTCTTTCTATTCGCACATTTTTATTTTAATTTATTAATTATCTTTTTATTTTCTTCCTATTTTCTTATCTTTCTTTCATTTTCTTCTGTACCTTTTTCTATCTATAAATTGCCTTCTCAATAGGTTCTAAGACCTCTTCCTCTTCTGCTCTCTTCCCCCCTATAGAATCTAGGCTCTTTCGGCTCTTTTTTTTGTTTCTCTTCTTCCTTTCTTTTCCATTCTAGGGCGGAGGCTCTGCTGGTTTTTTTTTGGGGGGTAATACTTTAAACCTCTGCTTTCTTTGCCCTCTGTTCTTCTAGGTTTTCTCTGTTCTTTTGGTATTGCCCATCTCTGTGGGAATTTTTGGTTGTTAAGCTTTGGATTCTAGAGTCTATGCCAAAAACCCATAAAGTCAAACTCTTGAAAGAAGCCCATCTTCCTGCCAAAATTATCATTTTTGCAGAGATTTGTCGCTGTCTAATATAAATCTTGATGCTGCATAAGTTGTTGTTGTTGATGTTTGAGATTCATGTCTCCAGTTGTCAGTGAAATCCTCCGTTCCGGGTTTATGATAAATTCCTCCCTCAGACGCAGGACCCATCTTGTTCAGTCTTTTTCGGTTGTCTTCCTCTATTGGTTCTATGTTTTTTCATAAACAATCATTTGTGCTTGAGTTTCACTATATATAATAATATATAAGTCAACTAGATAACTCTCTAGATTAGCTAAGCGTAAATCAGTATCAGGGTCCTGCCATCTTTGAAGTTAGATTAATCCTAAAGTATTTTAGTCTTTTCATTTTCTTTTTTGAAGTATTAGCAGTGGTTTTGGTGTAAATATTAGTTACATGGCTTCGTCTAGTGGAAATTCCAATTCCTCAGGTTCCACTCCGCTTCAGAATTCAGGGTCCGAAGAGGACTTGCAACAATTGATGGATCAAAGGAAAAGAAAAAGAATGGAATCCAACAGAGAATCAGCAAGGAGATCCAGGATGAGAAAACAGAAGCATTTAGATGATTTAGCGGGACAAGTTACACAGCTAAGGAAGGATAATAACCAAATCCTGACAAGCATCAACTTCACCACACAGCACTATCTCAGCATGGAGGCTGAGAACTCTGTTTTAAGGGCTCAGATGATGGAACTAAGCCAAAGGCTAGACTCCCTAACTGAGATCCTCAACTATCTCAACGGCACTACTAATAATGGGCTGTTTGAAACTGACCATCAGGGTTTTGACACAACCTCTGCAGACAGTTTCACCAACCCTTTCAATATGCCTTATCTTAACCAGCCCATCATGGCTTCTCCAGACATCTTCCAATATTGATCTTCATCCTTCATCATCATCATCATTTATTACTAATGGATGAAACATAAAAACTTGATCAAATTCATGGGATGTCTTTATATTCTTTTCTTGTTGGTGGTGTGGGCTTCAATGAGTGGAGAGGAAAAAAAACAAAAGAGGGTATCTTTTTTTACCCGTTCTTTTTATGGTGGTTGTTATCATTATTACTGAAATATTAGACTTATTGGCTCGTAGGAATGATGTAAAAGATCACTATAAGAGAATTTGGCAACTAGCAAGTAAAAGCTGCTTGCTAGGAGATAAAATTATGAGGTTTTTTTTGTAAATGGGGCTTCAATATTATATAAAAATATGGTGTGAATGGCTGTGCAAATTTATGTGGTCTCATACTTTATATGCTAATATTAATATTGATATTGATCACTTGTTTTGTGTCTTTTCTTCCTTTCCAAACGTCATAAGTTTTGGTGTCCCCTGTTCTTGTATGCAAGTGAGAATAATTATGATCTCTTTTGGTCAGAAATAATTATGATCTCTGTTTTCTTTTCTTTCTTCTTTTCCCTTCAAAATCCTCTGTTCTGGGTCAAGAAAAGTGGCAAATAATTGCTAATGCCGAAAAGGTTTTCTTTCATTTGACTAAAATATAAACAAAAAAATATATAAAGTTGCTTGTTCATCCCATCCATTTTATTCTAAAGAGCACCTTACTCAAAATCATTGGCATTAATTCCTTGATTAATGTGGCCATGAGGTGGGACAAATCGAAGCCCTATCAACTATCATTAACTGTATTTTCAAGCTCTAATTGTTGCTTTCGTGTTACTCTTTGCTTCTCTTCCTTTGCTATAATATTGGATGAAACCTTCCAACATGTAAGAAAAAGACTAGTAAGAAAGCAAATGATTGTTTAGCAAGTTTAGGGTTTAGCAAACGAAAAAAGATGTGATCTGATCAGCTTACCCATCCTTCTCTTCATTTTTTTTCATGTTTCTGTTTGTTGATTCTTGTGCCCTCTTTGGGGAAACACAAATAATTTTGCCCAAGGTTCAATGTATAATGTTTTTAACCCAAGCTTTGTTTAATAAGACTTTAATTAAGCATTAATTTCGTGTTTGAATGAATGCCAATAACTCATTCAAAACACGAGGGCTATAACAAAATCCCCACCTAACACTATAAATGCTCATGCATGTGTTAACATTTCTCTGTTATAGTACTAAAACTTTCTCAATTTCGACCATTTCTACATAAAATACAGAGAAAGTTTATATATAAAAGATGGATTTTGCTAACAGGTGCCTATGGGCACCCGTTAACCTATATTGAATGCTTTAAAATTACGCATAAAAGTTGCTTTAATTTTTGTGTTAATAATGAATTTGGTAAAATATCATTAAAATAAAATTTATGTGATCCTTCCATGTGTAATTGGGGTTAATCTTTATCAAAAGTGTATGAGATTTTTTTTTTCTAAAATCCTACTACAGTAAATTTTAAATTTAAAAACTTACTCTTAAAATTATTTTTTTTAAATAAAATTTGGAGCTAAACTTTATCAGTAGTGTTTGATTTTTTTTTCTAAAACCCTACTACAATAAATTTTAAATTTAAAAACTTACCCTTAAAATTACTTTTTACTACAATAAATTTTAAATTTAAAAACTTACCCCTAAAATTACTTTTTTAATAAAATTTGGGACTAAACTTTATCAATAATGTTTGACTTTTTTTCTCTGAAACCCTATTACAATAAATTTTAAATTTAAAAACTTATCTTTAAAATCAAAATCAAAATCAAAACTTTTTATTAAATTTGGGACTAAACCTTGTCAAAGAGTATTATTGTTTTAAAATATTGCAAAAACATATTTTCTAAAATAATTTTTATTTTATAAGAAAATAAAATATAAAAAACCAAGAAATCTAAATAATTCTGTTTAAGGATATTATTGTCCTTAAAGACTTGTTCTTAATTAGTGGTGCAAAATAATTATTATTATTGTTGACACTTTTTCTTTAAATGCAAATTTCTATAACATTTAACGCTTGTTAACCGATGCCTATAAGCACCAGTTAACAAATTCCATAAAAGATTTATTAGCAAGGGGAAAAGGAAGAATTGAGCAAAGACAAGTAGAGTAGACAAAGCGAATTGAGTAAAAAAAATTAGACATTATCAAGGCGAATCACGAATAGGGAAAAAAAAGTGAAGTTCATCGTGGGGTGTCAAAGCCCCCACTGTCAGGCACGTTGAACCAATCTCTATTTCCCTTGATTAACTTTTCTTCCTTCATGAGCTTCTTTTAATTATGCTTGTTTAAAGCTACTATAATCCAGATTAAGCATACTGGCCATGTACTTGCTTAAAGTTGACCCAATAAGCTCAGTGATGTGGGTTGGCATGTCCCCCTTGCATTAGTTTAATCGAGGCTTGATTATGAGATGCTATCGTACTTATCAATAATTAATTTAATTGCCGGTTCACAAGTCTCAACCATCAATCTTAGAGTATGTTAATTTAATTTCCCAAGTGTTGTTTGATCCAAGAAAGGGGGGAAAAGGAAAAGTAGGATGAGTAATTTTCTTCTTATAATAAATATAAAAAAAAATACATCCGAACATTTAACTTAACGATTAAAAGTTAAAATCTTTGTCTCCAAATCAAGAGTTAAGTAGAGATATGTAAAAATTATTTTGTTTTACCTCCTTTTGGTTCCTTCTGGTTGAAGGAGGAAAGTGGTTCTATTTCTATCCATTTTTCATTGTTCTTCCATCCATTTTCAGTTCTCTTTTTTTTCTTACCAAACACAATGTCTGAAGAATAAAATTTTTTATAAGATCTACCTTTGCCACTTGAATGAAACGAATACTTGCCACAAACGAAATGAAAATTGAGAAAAGAAGCCAACTTGAAATTAAAAAGCAGGCCTCTTGTGTTCTCCTACATTAATTGATTCTCATGTGCGTGCCTAGAAATAGAAAATGTTGTAGCTTTATAATGCATGAAATTGCTAATGGAGATTACACCAATTAAACGTGAGCCACAAAAAGGCAGGCAACAAAGTGGGTGAATTTAGGTAGACAACGTGTTTTCGTTTTCTAGTACAGGGCCAGTATCTATAAGAGGAAGCAAAGGTTGGGATGATATCAGACTTTCGGCATCGCATCCCTTTCCTTTGCTTTGTGTTTGATTGCATGTTAAAGACATAAAACAGAGGATTAGATGAAGAAAGTGTTAGGAGCATTCACATGTGAGTTGAACATCCCACGGCGTAAAAGAGTGCGATATTAAATCGGCGCATATATGTGGAAGACCCGTGAAACAAATTGTTTAGGTTTTTGGTTTCAAATGATATCCAACATGTATGTGGACCATTATGAGGTGAGCCTTGGAGCAACAGCAAGGCCAAATTGTTTAGGTTTTTTGTTTCAAATGATGTCCAACATGTATGTGGACCATTATGAGGTGGGCCTTGGAGCAACAGCAAGGCCTCGTTCGCTCCCTAACAGATAACTTTGTTCCCTAACAGATAACTTTGTATTCAAGAAAATGTTGTCATTTTCTTTGCTTTTTGTATAACGGCAGGGTCGGTAAGTTCTTTAATTGCCTTCATTTTTTACTACTTCGAATGACATATGCAGAGCTCAAGAGATCAGTTAACAGAGCAAGACATAAGCGAACGATGACTTTGTTTAATTGTTTACTTTATAGGGTGAAAGTTTTTCCCATATCAGAAGAGACAGACAGGCCAGCAAAAAGTAGACATAAAAATTTCGATCAACAAAGCCCGACGACAGCCATCTATTTTTAATCATTTTTCCTTCTCAACACTACAAGGGCATTGGGTAGGTTCCAATTCTGATTCAATCTCTGGCTTTTTTTTTTTTTTGGATGAAAGATTCAATCTCTGGCTTTAATTGCTTCAAGCGTTGTCAATTTACAATCATCCATAGCTAAAAAATTTTCTCTCCCAATAATTTCAACAGGTGCGATCTGATGGAGGAAATGACCTCAGATTATTTATAAAGAAGAAGATTGAGATTTGTTTTGATTTCCATTATGGCCATGCCAAAAAGATGAGAAAAGGGTTTCAATCAACAAGAAGTGAGCAATCAATTCGGTTTTTTTAAAGCTTTAAGTTTGCCTTTGATGGAATGGCTAGTATCACCAAAAGGCAACATAGAAGACAGAAGATGATGTAGGACTAAAAATGACATGCCCACCAACAACACATAATAAATAAATCCAAATAATTGAGTGCAAAAAAACAGCGTGTTGATTAGTCCAAACATTAGTAGGTTACAATTGCATCATCTCAAATCATCTGTGGTAAGTGGGGTTCCAACAAACATTACTGTAAGCTGAGTAGGTTACATGAAATCATTTAAAGTCATACTCACAAAGTGGTACTATGAGCATTTTTTTTTTTTTTGCTTTTTTCCTATACTTATCAGGTCTATACATTTCAGAAAACTCGTAAAACAGAGGGATTTGAGTTCCAAAAGCAAGAGACTACGCAATTATGTACTTTCTTCCACATATATACAGTGAGCTATGATTACTCCCAGGAACAATTTGATTGCAAGCAAAAGACCAAAACAAGACGTTCAGACATGAAGATTGAACACATCAAAGCATTCCAATCAATTACAGTAACATTTATCAGAAAGGATCAGCATTATCCAAAAGAGTACTCAAGATAGCACTAATGGTAACTAAAAACTAAACGGCATTCATACAACCATCATTAACTGAAGAAAAGGGGGGGGGGGGGGGGGGGGGGGGAAGGCCCACTTGGGGGGTGGGGGTGGCAGGTGGGGACAAGATGCTTGGATGGATATCCTACACGGGATAAAACTTAATGGCTCCTATGTTACATTAGCTGACCACTTAAAACATTGATAGCTGCTTGAAAGTTTTGGGATACAAAATAAACAATACTTAATGGGATAAAAAAAAGCTTCTGCTATATCTTCCGCTTAATCATATGGAATTTGGATATATGCGGCATCACATACAAAGGGAATATCAGCATACATACCAGCAAGTGCGCATCGTATGCACTCCAAAACAGTAAAGAGGTAGGCAAATGCCACAGCTGTCCAAAAGTGCATCCCAATCTTACCCCAATAGATTGCAAGTGGCATCCACCGGCTAACAGTCCCAATCACCTGCAAGGCAATCTCCAATAACATGCCCATCACCACATGAAATCTAAAAAAGTGAGGCCATTCTTTCCTCCTCACCACCCCCAAATATGCAACAAAAAAGTATGCCATTAGGAACCAGCTCGGCAAACTTCCAATGGCTCCAAGGAATGGGTAGGTCAAAAACTCAAAGTCTTCCAAGAAGGGGTGTAGGTGATATGCTGTCTCTGCATACATCCATGTCTCATGAAGAGGCATTAAATACGGAAGGCATGCCAAAGTCCTCCACCACCATCTGGGCTTCTTAGTCATTGGAGGATAGCGAAAACTGTAGGGAACATCCTTAGATGCTCGAGGCACTAAATTAGATGTCCGGCGTCTTGGTAATGAAGGTAAAGCATGTGATAGACCACCTAGCTCCCCACTCAACAATGGAGTTGATGCAGCAGAAAGATGTAAGAAAGGCACATCTACAGGATGGACAGCCTCAGTTATACATCAGAGAAATACGAACAATTGTTGACAGTTGGGACATATATCAATCCAGAACCACAGGCACAGGATGGAATAAGAAAACTGAGACTCTTAGGGAGGTTCAGCCTTTTGATAGGCTTGATATAAGAAAAATCTATATTTGATGTTGGATATTAATCTCTAGTGCACAAAATGATGGCTTTCAAAAGTAAAAAGGTGTAGTCTTATACCTCCAACCGACAATTTCAAATCCCAATAAGACCTTGAATAACTTCTACTGCTGCTTTGAAATGCAGCGGTTGCAGGCTGATGACTAAAGCACACAAAAGTAGATCTACATGGCGTTGACTTAGGTAGTCTTGAACACACAGAAACAGACCTGGTGGGAGATGTGAATCCATTCAGAATCATGGCAGCTACCTTGTTGAAGACCAATGACAACAGCAATTTGCGAAATTTAATCAGCATAAGTAGAGCAAAAGGGGAAATGTTCAAGGGGAAAAAAAGGGCAAAAAAGGCAATTGTCCTGTTCCACCATTTAAATGTTTCATACAGGTATTTCAGTTTGTGCAGCAAATAGAGTGGAGAAAAAACAAGGAAAGTTCAGTGCCTCCCTAGATAATAAATATCAGGAAAGCATATACGCATTAGACAATAGTGCATTTCAAATTTCCTATCGCCGACTATAGCTGAATGATTAAATTGCAGACATGATAACTGCTAATGCACCCATATAGAAAACATACTTGCTTAAACACAGATATTTAGATTCCATTTCCAACAAGAAGTAATTGTGAGAATAGAAACTTCAACAAAACCTACTACAAAGTAACTAAAAACAAGTTTTCTGAACCAGCAGACTCAACGTTATCAACCCAACAACTAAAGTCAAAACCCCTATAGAAAATTGATATCAACCGTCAATTTTAAAACTTATTAACCACTTTGGGAATCCAATGCAAAGTTCAGCTTAGAAAGAACCAAAAATCGACGAAAAAAGAAAATGAAATACCTATGGAAAATTTCCTTAACTGTACAGCATCTGGGATGAGGAGGGAAGTTACCTTAAACTGGAAAATAATGAAGCAAAACCGCTTGAAATGCTACCGTCAAGTGTCAGTTGTAAGTTTGCCTGCTCTCAGTTGTCGCCATTATAATTCTATCTACGTTTTCTGGGAAAGAAGGGGCCGGCCAGGCGTTTGAGTTTTACTACTGGCCTTCGTGGGTCAGAATCCAATGTGAACAAAGAGATAAGTTAAGACCTAAGAGCGAAAGCTGTCGCGTGGGCTTCGACCGTGAAAAAAGCTCAGTCCAAGCTGACTTGTGTCAGTAAATAATGAATTTAGAATGGCCCATTTGGCCCAATTACTCAGCCCCAATCATTAACATCAATTATTTTTTTTTCTTGTTCTAACCAAATAAAATTTGTTTTTGGTTGTGTGAAAAAGAAAATTGGGTTTTCTATATACCGAGTAATAAGATTTACTGACGTAAGATAATTACTAATTAAGCCAGCTAAGCCATTATTATATTATGATTTTCTATGTACCCTTCATAGGTTTATTATAAATTTGGGTTTATATAAAGTAAATAAATCTAATAATAGTATTAGGGGTATTCATTCGGTCGGTTCAGTTAATTCTGAACCGAATTTCTAATTAACCGAATTAACCGAAATTCTCATTCCTCAAACCGTTAATCGAACTAAATTTCTCATTTTCGACTTTAACCAAACCGAAATATTTCGGTTAATTCGGTCGGTTAACCGATTTAACCGAAATTTTTGTATAAAACATTATTATTATAAAATAAATTAATTTTAATATTATAAAAACTAATTATTATAAAACCAAAACTTTTTTAATTAATTTCCTTTATTTTTAAATGTAAAAACTCATTATTATAAAATAAAATAAACCACATTCTTTTAAAAATGTAAGATAAAATATATTTAATATATATAAATCCTTAATTTCGGTTAACTATTCGGTTAATTCGGTTAACCGACCATTCGAACCGAATTAACCGAAAACTGAAATTATTGAAAACTTAAAACCGATAACTAAATCGAATTAATTCGGTCATCGACCGATTAATCGAATTAATTCGATTCGATCGGTTAATTCAGTTTTAACTGATTAATGAACACCCCTAAATAGTACGATAGATCATTTCATCTTATTATTACCAAGAAGATAGTACTACATAGTGATAATGCCCTTTATGATTTTTTTTGACTTCCTGGCTAAGTTTCCAAAGCTCTAAAGTCAAAAAAAGTAAGGGTTTTAAGTGCTCTAAGCTCAAATTTTTTAGTACTTTTATTTAACTCATCTTTTTTTATCTTGATTAAGTACTCTGAACCTCAATTATTAGACTTAATTGCCCAATGATCTTCCATCTTCCATCGAACTCCTTTCATTTCATTTCATTTGATTCTTCTTTTTATTTTTATAAACTCTTACTTTATTGACCCACAGAAAAGGGGGAGAAAAAAACATGGAAATGTGAAGTGAAGCTCACTGGTAGCACAGTCAAAGGTCGTTATCAACTTCCATTTACCAAAGTTTGTACAATTAATTGGACCCACCCACTCTCTTATATTTCCAAATAGTGCTGCTCTTACTCATCTTCTTCCTTCTCTTTTCACTCAGAAATTCAAATTATTAACAAAACAAAAAAAATGTACTATTTCAGTGCTCCTATAAAGGTCCATACGTATATGCTAATAATGAGGGGACCTTTTTCTTTTTATCATATATATACATATATATAAAAATTTGAATATATTTTAGGCCAAAGTTTATTTTTTTCTTTTTAAATTTACTAAGTAAAGTATACACTTTTATTTATTTTTAGTAACATAAGGAAAAAAAGGGAAAGGGAACCCCGTCGCGTCCCCGTGGAGCGCACTCCGCGTAGTAATTAAGGAGACATCAAATATTGCTGCATCTTTTTTTTTTTTCTTCTTTTTACTTTTATCATCGTTTATCGTCTAAAGTTTTTTTTTTTTAAGGAAAAATATATAAAAAACAAAAAATGAAAAAGTAAGCAGGAGGAGTCTCGGGAGAGAAAAGGGTAGAGGGAGCGGAAAAAGAAGCAGCACTACAAACAGACGTGGCACAATTCCCCATACGTGCCCTTGACTCCGTCTTTCTCTCTCGCGCACTCACAAATTCTTTCTTTCTCTTCCTTGCTTCCGTCGTGACCGTCGCCTGCCTCCGCCTCACTCCCTCTCTAACCGCGGTCTTAATTTTCGACGCCCTTCAAATCTCTCTTCTTCAGCTTCACGACTCCCTAATTGATTCCGTAAGTCGCTTCTTTATTTGAAAAATAAAACTAATTCCTATGTAATTTTTGCTTGTTTTTTCTATAGCGGCTACTTTTTTGGGTCTGAAAGCTTGGAATCACTTCAGAGACTGGTATACGAAGCGAAATCGTTCCCAGAAGCGTTTCTGCTTCTCGATTTCGTTAGCTCTTGAGTCATTTATTTATCTTGTAGAACAGTAAATCTTTGGTACCTGTGATTTTTTGCTTATCTGCTTCTTTCTTATGCTTTTAAGTTTTAACCATAATAAAAATGAAAAGGAAAAAAAGAAACTATGCCCTCTTGAGTAGTTGAAGACTTTAATTGTGTAAATATTCGTAACTTAAATGTTTTAATTTACTGTAACAGAAAAAAAAAAAAAACAAGGTTTTAATTTACATTTAGACTGTTTCCATATATTGGAAGAAATCCAGGTATCTGCTCATAACTATTGGAATGGTTTCTCGGTGGAATTTTGGCTATTATTTTACCTTAGCTTAACTCTGCTGTTTTGCTACTTTATTATTTATTGTTGTTAATGTCTAAAAGCACTTAAAGCTAGAAATAAAGAGTGCATAATACTTTCGAGTAATTTTCCTTTATTGTAATTCATCTTCCCAAGCTTCCTTTGGATTTCATTATTATTATTATTATTATAGATCTTTGAGAATAATGAATGAAATGAAATAGAATTGTTTGAATGCTTTTAGAATATGAAACCTAGCAAGTCAATTTTGCTTGTCTGAAATTTGAGGTGGTTGTCTTTGCTTTTTAGAGTCTGTTTAGTTGCTTTCTGCTGTTTGTTCAACAAATTTTATTTGCCATTTTTAATTATGCAATTGTGAAATTTTTGCTTTGTTTTCTTTGTTTCAATTTTATTTTAGAGGGAAAACTCATTGTTTATTCTCTATGCAGTGCTTTGCCTTGAGTTTTGCATATCCTTAGTAGTGGTGTGAATTCATAATAATATTCTTTCCGGGGTATGTGAGTGGTCATGGGGTCAGCTTGTTGTGTTGCTGCAAGAGACAGGACCCTTCCAAACAGAACTGGAAGTGAAAATTTGCATAGAAATGTGACATGTTCACCCTCGTGGAGCTTCCGCTGGGATAACCGAAGGCGTGTGGCTGGTGAAATTGAAGAACCTTCTTATCAGGTGTCTAATGGCGCTAGCAGAAATGTTAGCATGGAGATAAAAGGGACATTAAGCTCTGATAGAGGTAATCTTTCTGATCAAGGAAGTCCGCTTGAGATTGAGCATTATGGAACACCCACTTCTCAAAAATCACCAGTCCATGAAGAAATGGTTGGGAATATGATGACTCCCCCTTCAGGTAAACTATTTTCTAATTGAAATAGCATATATGCCTGCCTAACTTTTTCCATCGCCAAATTTGACAGTCTATGGGGATCTCTGGAAATTTTTGCTAGAATATATGTTCTACGTGTATGCATTGGATATTATATAATTTATAGAAGTTTCAATACCAACTACTGCAAAAGCAAAGAACTACGTGGTTCATTATATTATTACCTCTGAAACCTAAGATTAGCGGGGTATTGATGGTTGAGTACTTGCAATCAAAACCGCTTGTACCATAGGAATCAACTTAAATCTGACGTGTATTCATTTACATGTTACACACATGCATATTCCTGGTATTGATCCTTTTTTCTTTACTTGTTTGTTCTGTATTTGATATTGTTAAAGTTTTTGGTGCAGACATATCAAGGGCAAGCAATTACTCTGTTGAGGTATGTTTGAATCAGTTGAAATTGACTCTAGTTGAATAAGGTTTTTTTGTATGTCTGTATTCTCTTTTAGTTTTCATTATCTCTTTGTGATGCACCGATACTTTAGCCTTTCTGATTATCAATCAGGTGAAGAATTTGTCAGAATCACCAGATATTGTGGATTCATCTGCACCAAAGCTTTCATTTTCTATGCCTTCGTCTTTCTCACCACCAATTGCAGATAATCTGTCTAGCCATGCTCATTTACTTCCTCCCAGCTCAACCCCATCGAGACGGGCTCGACGTTCTCCCGGGCATCGGCTATTGAGACAGGTGTCCGATAGTCGAATCCTAGGATTGAAATCACCAAATAATTATTCGATATCTGAAGGAAGGTCATCATTTGTGCTCTCCACATGTAGTAATGACTTAACAGCTGGATCGCATGGTGGCTCTTCTGATGGCTGGTCCATGCGTACTTTTTCTGAGCTTGTGGCGTCTTCTCAAAGAGAAAGGTGGTCTTTTGACAGTGAGCAGTTAGGTTCTGGTTATGGCAAGATAAGTGGATGTAGCAGCAGGTTCTCTTATTCTCCATCCATAGATTTGCAAACTTGTGGGGCTTGCTCAAAACTTTTGGCTGAGAGATCTTCATTTATTACCAGCAATGAGATTTCAGTGGTTGCTGTACTTGTCTGTGGGCATGTTTATCATGCTGAGTGCTTGGAGATGATGACACTAGAGGCTGACAGGTATGACCCAGCCTGCCCAATATGTATGGTCGGGGAAAAACAGGTGTCAAAGATGTCCAGAAAAGCTTTGAAAGTTGAAGCAGAGTTGAAAGCAAAACATCTTAAGTTGTTCAAGAATAGAGTTATAGATAGTTTTGTTGGTGGTGGCTGTGATGATTTTGACCAGCAACAAAATGCCAAACGAGAAGGAAAAGCTCCAAAGCTGGAACCCAGTTCGAGCCGGAGAAGCTCCTTGGCAAAGCCTTTCTTGAAACGCCACTTCTCAATTGGGTCTAAGTGGGGCAGATCACTATCAGAGAATGATTCTGCCAGGAAGAAGGGGTTTTGGGCAAGATATCGAAAAGATTGAGTTCCCTCCTGTACTGGCATGAGAGAAGCCTGTCAGTTTCATCGTAAAAGGTTATCATTGTCAGTAAATATGCTTTTTGTTTTTCCTTTTTCTTACTTCGAAGGGTTTAAGGGATAAACTTATGGTATGATCACTGAGTCAGGCTTCCACGTTACAATGCCATCAGATCTAAGCTTCTTGAGTTAAAGATTCTCCTTTCTTTTCAAAGGTAGTACTGTCACTAGGCATAGCCATAGAAGAATTTCTACATTCACCCACCTTTTCACTCATCCCTTCAGTGATTTTTTCTGCCCATAGGCTTGGGCTGGGTAGGGCATGGGTGTGACCAACTTTGGATTCAATCAGACTATAACTGTGTAGTTTTGCAATTACAGGAAATAAGATGTCTCAAGGTGGGGTTTTGAGAGTTCAAAGTTCTACGGAATGGTGTTTTCTCGATTTTATAGATAGCAAGTAAGCTTGTTCTTTGTAGGTTTCATGCTAAAGATGTAACTGAATGTTATGTACTTTCAATATCGACATACCATTGTGGATGACTGATCTGAAAGGAACTTACCTTTAAGCTGTTGACAAATCAACTCAATGAAGCATTGAATTGAATCGGAAAGTGACTTCTAAGATTTTACTATCGTTTACCTTAGCATTTCTTCGTTCCTGTACTATTATACGACATAAATGTCTTCTGTTAACAGCACAACTGCTCTCTGCTCCTGTAGTTTTTTGGGCTGGAGTTTATGGAGAATGGAGGACTTAATGTGTTTTCATGAAGTGCCGTTAATAACATGGTTCCATTCTGTATAACTTACCGGGTACCGGCATCATTTTCATTTCTATGCATTGTGGTTTACCCAAAATAAATTTGCGCATATATGTCATGAAATGAAAAAGAAAAAAAATTTGTGCATTTTGATTGCTGAAGGTCATTCTTGCAAGTTGCAACACCATAGAAAAGAGAAAAAAAAATCGAGGAAAGATTTGTGTTGATACAAAAGTGAATAAATTGCATTGCTAAAATGGGTTTTCCATTCGGTCCATTATGCTCTGCAATCCAGATTTATAACTAGGATGAAGCAGCTGCACTGCCAGTTCCTTCTTCATACGCGCATTCGACACTCGTTTCTCACCTCTTGAATTTGCCTTCTGAACGAATGATTCTTCACTCTCAGGAGAATTGATCTCCTTGATCAGGCCAGGCCACTTTTTCTGAACCAAACTCAATGCATGTGCGAAAACCTCCTTCCGGGGTGCTGGGTCATCATCTACAATATTGTATGTTCTCCTGAGAAAAGGAAATTCCAAGGGAGCTAATCAAAGAGTCATTATAATTCTTCTGCTATGCTAGTTGGGATGTGCCAGATAAGATTGATTACTACATAATAATATAGGTAGCGTCGGGAAGCTAACTAAAAGATTTGCTTATGTAAGACAAGACCTGTATTGATACAAGAAAGAATGCACCAAGAAACCAAATTGCAGCTGATTATTAAAACGTACCTAGAGGATGGCAAGTGAATGCTGGCCTTAAGGGCTTGACAAATGTCCGCAACATGAACTCTGGATGTGAATTGTTTGGACACTCTCAGTTTCTGAGATTCTGATAAAGGTTCCTGCTTCATAATCGTGTCAACAGCACTGCAAAGGAAAGCGGCATGTAAATTAGTGACCTAGGAGCCCCACAAAGTTTTGGACACAACTTCAAGAGCAAAACAAAAATCCAACATTAACATAAAGCTCAAAGAAAATCCGCTGATGATTGAATGGCTGATCATCATAATGTCAAATCAGAATTAAAGTAACCCTGCTGATAGTGTTAATGTTTGAAAGTGGAGCTAATTTCTGCGACTACTGATCAATGAACTATAAAGGCCAAAATTTAGATTTAGGATAACACTACTAAAATGTCAACGTTATATGAATCCACCAGAAACTAACATCTAAATTCCTTACTACTAACTATGGATTGAAAACATCATTGCAAACCAACCGGTTATTAAAATTATCAATCAAAACCTTCTACCAGGGCCATAGATGCCTCCAAGTCGAAATACGTGTGCCGGGATCCCAATATCATGGACTAGATTCAACCATCCTTGCTCAGCTTCTAATCGCAATTTAGCCAACTCATTCTTAGGACTAGTAGGGTAACTGCAATGAAAATAATGCATGAAATCATTGAATCCTGATGGGCAGTATTTTACAATACAGTAGTCCACAAGGAATTATCTTACTCCTCATCCACACATGCACCACCACAATCTCCATACACACCTGTCCAAGAACGCCAGATTTCCATGTTTAAGTTTTACCAAAAAAAGAGCTTTGTTAGACACAAAGTATCAAGAAGTAATGATGCAATAACTTACTTCATTGTCACTTCTCCTTTACAGGCAAGAAGAACTTTAAAACTACAGGAGGAAGTTCTTCAACAGATACCAGAATGCCTAACTATTGACAAGTGAAGTAGCAAAACATTGTGTGCATATGATAGCTTCAAGAGTTTCTTTGAAAGGGGAACTATTAAACTCAGAAGGACTAACATAGATTTTCTTAAAGGCCGAAATCACTTATGTTTTAATATTCAAGAGTTTATCCATACTCTATACTAATTCCTATATTCATCCAAACAGCATATATGAAGAAGGCATACTAGTTGATGACAAGTAACAGAGCCACTGAAGATCGCCCCCCATGAGCACACTTCTTAGAAGTTCTCCATGCTGAAGCATCTATAAGATTATAATGAAAAAAATATGCCTAATTAGCAACCTCACAAAAATGGACAAAATGTGCAGAATAATATAATTCAAATGCAAATATGTCCTGTGACCAGAAAAACAGGGAAACATTCTCAGCATACCGGATCACCAATACCCACAACAGGAGGAATTGAGACAAGGAGATGCGTATAGCATTTCAATGCATTCATGGTATTCATCCTACAGAACATAAAACTGGAAGTAAGGCCAAAACTTACAAAAAAAACAAAAGACAATCACTAGGCCAAAACTTACCAAAAAACAAAAGACAAGCGCTACTATCTTTGATAGCCAAAAACATAAAACAAAGGACAATCACTAGGCCAAACTTACCAAAAAACAAAAGACAATCGCTACTATCTTTGATAGCCAAGGACATCATTTGGTCACATAAACTATTCAACATTCAATCCACAGACAAAATTTTAGATGAAAAGCAAGGAATACTAAACTTACTGTGGCTGATTTGCATAAAAAAGTTGAACATCAAATCCCCTTTTCTCAAGTTCCTCCCTCTTCTTCACGCTGGTGCAAGTTCCGGAGACAATCCTACATTGAAAAAGGCATACTAAATGATCATGACTGCTTTATAATTCTATCTCAGAAACCACAGACAAGTAGACATTCTTACATACCAGCCTTCATTCAGGAGCTCCTGAGCAAAGAATTGTCCAACATAACCCATGCCAAGAATAAACATCCGATTCCGAGATTCTCGGTCTGTTTGTTCCGTTTGGTAACAACAGCTGAACCCATTTGCACAAATAAAGAACTTTGGGGTTTTAGTTAATTTTCTTACACGATGGTTAAACTCAAGTGGAGTGGCCGAGAAAAAACTCCCCGACAGTTGACATATCTCCATCTCCTGGCACTTGCCGACTTGCAGTGCGGCTTTTCGCAATGCTATATTGTTACTTTGAAAAAAAAAATAACAAAAAAGATTCATTCCGTTCAATAGGAATTAGACCCACAAATTACTGATTAGCCCAAAAGTGTCTACAGACTACAGACTACAGGCTACTATTGAGTGGCAAAATGGCAATGGCAGCAGGGCGAATGAAAGCTTGCCGAAGGCAGATTTGGGCTTAATGGGTTCAACACATCTTTCATTTCTACAACTAATGTAGGCTCAGGCTGTTCAGAGGGAGCCCAAATGTGACAATATATTGGGCTCAATATCTTTTACCATGTCCATGACTAATTTGGGCTTCGACTTTTGTATGATAGCTCAAAAGCCGCAGACACTCATCATAATTACTTGGTAAAACTCAAAGGGCGTGGACCTCCACCTCTTGATCCCCTGCTGGTGACCTCGCCCCTAGGTAGAATTCCCCCCTCCCCCTCGTTTGTACCAAACAAATTCAAAGGGCATGGGATGCTCGTGAAGATTTGATTTAATTATTTAATCCGCCTCACGTCACGTACGTCATGGGTTAATAATTTACTTTATACCGAATTCCGATTTAATTGCCGGGGACGGCCATACTACAAGCATTGAGTTTAGAATATTGTTTCCCAAGCTAACCAATATTTCTCATCACATTTGTAATACTAAACCTTGTTATTAATTGATGCCGTTATTTAGTCACTTTAACTTATAATACTAATACTCTTTTCAAAATATATACATTTTAACTAAGCATTTTAGCATTAATTATTTCCTCTTAATCTCTATTGCCAACTACCATATTTATTGTATTTAGTTAGCAGTAGCAAATAATGAAAGCAATGTACAACAATAGCAATAGCACTTGGTCCCCTCGTTCGTATTTTGTGAAGATAAGAGAAAACACACCATATGATACCGACACTCGTTAGATTTAGTGAAAAGAACTCGATGTCTCTTATGTAATGATATAGGTTTGAGTCTTATGAATAGAAGAAAGAAAATGTGGGAGAGCTTTTTTTGTTTGGAGTCTATATGACTCAGTGCTTAATTAATCAAGACTTGATGTCCAATATCCTTATAAGATACCTAAAATAAAAAAGCAAAAACAAGAAAAGCTCATCATCTGGTACTTCTACGATAATTCCGAAATCCTTTGCATTAATAATTGGCTTAGAGATTATCAAATTGCAAGAAAAAAAATAATGATTAAATAATAATAGAGTTTGTCCTTTAGAAGAGAGCTTGGTCAAAATTGACAATTCATGCTTTAATTAATATAATAGTAATTGATTAGTACTAATAGAATAGAATAGAATTATAGAAAAGATAAAGTGCTATTACGATTTTATATACGGAATATATATAATTATGAATAATGATACCATAACATAAATATTGTGTGCCTATAAACCAAACGTTGTGTGCAAAACACTTGAACTTAATGAATAGCTGTTAGTTAGGAATTACTACGAATTAGGTTGTCACTCATTGTTATTGCTCAATGCTCATTCCTATTATAGTAAAAATATTTATGAAAGACCGATTCTTGATTTTTTAGGAAATCTAACATGAACTTAAAGGAAAAATCAAACAGGATTGAGTTTTTTTAGAATGATCAGTCGTTTTTCTACTATTATTTACGAAAATATGAGTATAAATTTATAGTTCTATTTTCTTAAAATAAATAGTAAATGGGTGTTGACCAATTTGAACACACAATTATAATTGATTTTTTTTTTAAGAACACACAACTATAATTGATAATTTCACCTTGAAAGCTATATTAAATAGAATTTGGAGTTTTTTTGGAAGCATGAATTGGCCACCTAACCCAAAATTTTAATGTAGAAAGTGTTTATGATTTTGGAAAATCAGTTTCCTATATTTAGTTAAATACTAGCATTTGAAGGAGAAAAACGTTGGTCGTCGATTGCTTGCGGTCATGGTCATCAGTCGTGCCTTTTTTTCTTTTGTTCATTCATCAGTCGTGCTTATATATACTCCATACATATAAATCTGCATCTGGAAAATAAAAGCTGTAGACTCAGTTTTGTTTCTGTTTCCCCGTGTCTATATATATATATATATATATATATATATATCCTATATCTACGTATATCGGTATTACAAGACAGAGAGAGGCGTTTAAGGTTGTTGTTTGCTCTCAAATCCCAAAATCCTTTCTGCTTGATTTGTTTGAGTCTTTCGTTTGTACCCACTGGTCGAGAGGAAATAATCTTGTGATTCTCGCTTTTTATTAGCTTTTATTCTCGTGGAAAGCTTCTGTCTGAATTGTTGGGTACAAAACATGGAAGACGATATTGTCAATTTGATTGTGTTTGGGATACTGTCATGGACGACAGCTTTTCTAGTTATCAGGAAAATCTTCTCCAAACGCTCCTTTGAGTTCTGCAACCGTATTGTTTCTACCATCCATGCAACTTTAGCTGTTACATTAGCCGCACTCTCTGTTGAAGATTGGAGCTGCCCGGTTTGTCCTTTGGGATCAGACTCTTCTCTTAAGCAGGTATATAGTTGAGAAACCAGGATTTGTATATCATTTCGAATTCTTAATCTATTTCTTCAGCAGTTAATTGATGAGAACTTTGTTATATAACATTAATCTCTGACTTTTTGCGAGCAGAGGCAAGCTCTGGCTATTACCGTTGCTTATCTTATCTATGACTTGATATGCTGCCTCTTCGACCAAAGAGTTGCTCTTGATAATACAATTCACCACTTTGTCAGCATCGTTGGTCTTGGAGCCGGCCTTGCCTATCAGAAGGTGTTTCTTTTTTCCTTGCTTTTTTCATTTTTGGCTGAAGATTTTCTGGATTTCTTTTGACACTCTTGTCCATGTTAATTTGATGAAATCAAAATCCCAAGTTTATGGACATTAATATCGGTGGATTAATTTTCTGTTTGCTTCTTCATTTCATCAAAGTTATGAGTTCATCAAGTTCACATGCTTTCAGCTTTTGTGCAGTGTGGATCAGAGCAGGTTGCTGCGTTATTCTTGACAGAGATATCAAGTCCATTCCTCCACGCCAGGGAGCTGATCAAGGAACTCGGTTACAGGGACACTGACCTCAACTTGGCAGCCGATGTAAGTTTCCAATTTCGTCACCCTTTTGGCTTTAGATCCGCACTGACATCAAACATGACCACCATTTCAGCAACTATTAAGACTTCCATCACTTTAATTGTTTAGAGAGATGTCACTCTCAACTCTCAAAATGTCATAGTATATAGTAAATTATTTGTCTGGGTCCTTCTCAAAATCCTCAAATGGTTGATTGCTTTTGAACAGATCGCATTTGCTGTAATATTCTCAGTTGCAAGGATGGTGGGTGGACCCTATCTTGCTTTCGTGACTCTAACTGCTAACAATCCAACGCTCATCAAGGTATATCCATTATTTAATTAATTACTTGTAACCTGATCTTCAAGCATTCAAATTTCAACCAGTAAATTGAATTATTGACGATTGCTGTCTTCATGTTTTTCAGGCCATGGCCCTGGGGCTGCAGTTAGTCAGTGCTTTCTGGTTCTACAAGATTGTGAAGATGGTGAAATACAAGCTTACTAAAAGAACAAAGAAGGTGGCTCCAACTCCTCTGCATCATAATGGGAAAACATCTAAGGATTCATAAATGATTATCTTGAATATATATGTTGCAAAAAATTGTCAATATTGCAGTAATAAGAATTATGGTGTTGTTTAGGTTCTTGGCAAATTATTCATTTGCAGAATTTAACTTGTCATTGCCATTAAGAGGCGGGCAAAAACGCCATTGCGTAGTGTGTACTTGGCTGGCAACCAATAAACATGGCAAGCTGGCTTTGACATTAAATTGTTCCCTCTAAAATGGTTCATGTCAAATCCAACTTTCAAGCCAGAAATTGAGAAGGAAAACCTCCTAAAATCCTGGCATAACAAAACCAGAAAATACGGCGCAAGCACGAGTATATTAAATGAACAGTTGAGCGGTACAAGTTGGTCAGCAGCTCCATTCGCTCCAGCTCTTACCGTAAGCATATGATTGATCACGTCGGCCATTTTTTATCTTAGGAGGTTTAACAAAAGTGTACAGCTTTGGTGCCCAAGACGAGTTCTCACCCATCAACTGCTGATGGAAAGAATATATAATCCCAGCTATGAATATGAAAATTGAAAGAAAAGTTTAGGATATATTGAGTCATCATAGCCGTGAATCAAAGTGAAGACACCATGGTGGAGATTCAATGTTTACAAAAAAGGCTAGTTTGAGCTGGAGCTTGGTAATGGGCTCAACCCCTGGGAGCATAAACTCGACCATGTCCATTAATAAGAATTGGACTCAAAGAGTATTGAAAGGGCGATAAACTCTGTGCCTCATGCCATCAATAAGAATTGGGCTAAACATCTTGACCATGTCCATGAGTAGTTTGGGCTAAAGGTAATAGCATGGGAGCCCAAAAATACGGCATTTTCTGAACGATGGACCTCACAAGTAACAAGTCATACAAAGTGCCTTCTTCGTTGTCGTTTAATAAATAATAATTAAGTGTTAAATCCAACCAAAATAAACAAGATTCAGGTTTTTGACAAGTAAAAGAAACAATTAAAACAAAATTCAAACTTGTGTAGAATCAAGTAAAAGGAAACTTTTAGTGTACAGATATGATTGTTTTGGGTGACTCTATGCAATTGGCTTACAGTAGATTTAGGTAGCTTCAGGGGAATGGGACTTTTTTTTTTTCGGAGGTCGGGGGTGTTCACAGGAATTGGTTGTTTGTGAAGATTATTTGATAGTATGCCTCGCATTAGATGTTTTACAGGTTAAATGTATTTATTTCATACCGAACTCCGATTTAATAGCCGAGGAAAAGACAACTACTAGAGCATTATTAGGTTCAAATATTGTTTTCCAGATTAACCAAAATCTCTCACAGTTTGTAATACTATTAAACTTCGAAGATAAAAGGATCAACTTATTACTATTTGATCACTTGAACGCTATTAAATAGACTTTGGAATTGGAAGAACCTGAGTTCCACGATGGGATGTTCACCTATCTCATCAGAAGGTAAATGGTGATCATCTAGAAACGGCTTTGGCCTTTGGAAAATAAGTTCCCCATGTTTAGCTCTTTAGCGTTTAATGTAGCATTTTAATGAGAAAAACATCATTGGCCCATCGCTCGTGGGGTCACCTATGCTCACAATCTGCAGGAAAATAAAAGCTTCAGGCTAAGTTTTGTCTTTCTTTTGCCTTCTTCCTGAGGCTTTATGATACTTATAGGTAGGACAAGGCATTAATTTAGGTTGTTGTTTACTCCCTAAAGCTCTTTAATTTGCTCGATTTGTTGAGTGTGTACATACGCGCTTTTTTGAGGGAGAACCTTGTGAATCTGACATTGATGTTTTGGGGCACTTTCAGGAGAAGAAGCTTCGAAGAAAAGGGTAACATGGAAAACGATGTTGTCAATATGATTGTATTGGGAGTACTGTCATGGACGACAGCTTTTCTAGTTATCAGAAAAATCTTCTACAAACGCTCCTTTCAGTTCTGCAACCGCATTGTTTCAACCCTCCATGCAACTTTAGCTTTAACATTAGCCGCTCTCTCTGTTGAAGATTGGAGCTGTCCAGTTTGTCCTTCGGCTTCAAACCCTTCTCTTAAGCAGGTCTTTATCTATTTCTTATTCTACATTTTTAGTTGTAAGGAATATCGTAGAAACAGTATTATTCTAAATGGTGTGTGGATTGTGGTCGTGGAATTCTGACTTTTTGCGAGCAGAAGCAAACTTTGGCTGTTACGGTTGCTTATCTTATCTATGACTTGATATGTTGCCTCTTTGGCGAGAGAGTTGCCCTTGACAACACGGTTCACCACTTAGTCGGCATCGTTGGTATTTCAGCAGGCTTTGCCTATCAGAAGGTGTGTGTTTGTTTCTTCTTCTTCTTTTTTATATAACAAAATCTCGGGATTTTGATTAGGATCAGAAGGTTTTCTCGATTTCTTTTAAGTTTTAATTTGATGAAATCAAGATCCCAAGTTTTGCTGGACATTAATATTATTACTAGAGAGGATTAATTCTCTGTTCGCTTCAATTCTTCGTTTCATTTGATTATTGATTAGCAACTTCATCTGTGCTTTCCGCGAGGTTGTCCGACAAAACCAATGACATGCTTTAAGTTTTTGTGCAGGGTGGATCAGAGCTGGTTGCTGCGTTATTCGTATCAGAGATTTCAAGTCCATTCCTCCACGCCAGGGAGCTGCTTAAAGAAGTCGGTTACAGGGACACTGACCTCAACTTGGCAGCCGATGTCAGTTTCCAATTTTTTCAACTTTTTTTCCCTTAGATCAGCATTTCATCTAACCTGACCAGCATTTCAGCGACAATTAAGACTTTTAGTTTAATTGTTTTAGATGGCTGTCTCTCTTTAGTTGTCTAACTAGTAGCCTATTAAATTCGTTGCCCGGATTTGTAAACAGATCACATTTGCTGTGATATTCTCACTGGGAAGGATGGTGGGTGGCCCCTGTGTAGTTTTCTTGACTCTATCCGCTAATAATCCAATGCTTATCAAGGTAGTAGTTGCTTCTAACCTACCCACTTCTTTCTTCCTCTTTTTTCTTTTTGGGATAATTGACCTACCCACTTCTACCTACATACAAGCAGTAATAATTTGACAATGTGTTCCATGTTTTTCAGGCAATGGCCACGGGACTCCAATTAATCAGTGTTTTCTGGTTCCACAAGATTGCGAGGATGGTGAAATACAAGCTTACTAAAAGTAGAACAAATAAAGTGGTTTCAAGTCCTCTGCATAAGGGAAAATTGAACTAGTTTTGTTAGGATTCATTAATGATTGTGTTGACGACGTTGCAGAACAATGTGCTTCTTTTCTTCTTAAAATGTAATATACTTGCCGTGGTTGTTGTTTCACAAATTATTCATCTTGTCGAACTTCATTACCAATTTACCATTTAAAGACAGGAATAAAATTCCAAATTGTGCAGCTTTGGAACAGGAGTTTCCAGTACCCACCCACCATCAGGTGCTGATGGAGACGGGGCGGTCTGTGTTCAGATCTTAGTGTCGTATTGACCTTCAAATGTTATTTATGGAAATATCCCTAGCTGTTAAAATTGAGAAGAAAAGTTTTACCCAAAAAAGAATTGAGAAGAAAAGTGAATGATAGAAAGACATCAAAGCTGTAAATAAAAATAACAAAAACAAAGACCAACGGTGGAGGTCGATGAGTTGAAATGAAATAAAGCTGTAATTATGCCAAATTTGTGAACCTTCTTGTCATGAAAGCTATAATATTTAAAATACATTGGAATTTCTCGAACAAGGCGATAAATAAAGTGAACAGTTGATTTGAGCTAATTAGCAACATCCGTATCATAATGCACTGCCCAGTACTCCATGGCTTCAAGAAGAACAGAAAAGCCCTAGTCTTTCCCAAAATCAGCACTGTAGTGTGCGCTAGATTCCAGTTTCTTTGCTTCGTTCAACTTTCTTACCGCCTGCAATTTCAACGCATAATAGTGAGCAAATCATCACCATTTGTCCAACTTGTTTTCCCCATAGTTATTAACAAAACAGTAGAAAATCCTTCATTCCAAAAAGTTATAGTTCGCATAACCTAAATCAGGAAGATATTCTTTTCAAGTTTCAAGGTTCTACCTTCATGAAATCTTCATGGATGACATAATCACGTTCTGCACGAATAGCTGACATTCCAGCCTCCGTGCAAACATTCCGTAGATCAGCGCCATTAAAGCCCTAAAGCAACAGTGACAAAAACTCGTTAGTAATGAGGATTTCATGAGGATCACAGGCATGAAACAAAACCAAGCCATCTTTGACTAACCTCAGCAAGTTTAACAACAGCCTCATAGTCAATGTCACCATGCTTTGCTATGCCGGCAGCATGAATCTTGAGGATTTCCATTCTTGACTGCTCATTTGGCAATGGAATCTCTATCTTCCGGTCTAGACGACCAGGACGAAGAAGAGCTGGGTCAAGGACATCAGGCCGGTTTGTAGCCATGATCATTTTAACCTGCATGAAACAATTTTATTGAGAAAGATATTACCACGCTTAAAGAAAGTAAAAGAAAACCTGGGAATGGCAATAACGAAGGATGCCTTGAGAGAAATTTGAGTTCTACCCAATGGAAATGCATAATTTAAGATCCATTTAATTAGCCCAAGCCGTGCAGTTCATGGTAAACACAGGCAGGCCTCTTTTGCAAGGACTACACTAGGAGATGTTATGATGCTCCAGTGGTCAAAGTGGAATGCAAGCCTAAGTGGAGACAGCTGTGATTGTCAGCACTTACAAGTTTATATTCAGTTGACAAGCTCCTAGAAGCCCCCATCCTCACCCAATTTTTGAGGAAAAACCAAAAGAATTTAAATTGTGGGATTGCATTAGAAAGGGTAAGAATGTTTGCTTTAAAACACAAGCTTGAACCATGTTAATGAACAAAGCAATGTACCTTCCCAAGCTGATCAAATCCATCAAGCTGATTAAGTAACTCCATCAATGTTCTCTGAATTTCACGGTCTGCACTAGTTCCCTCACTGAAACGACGTCCACCAATGGCATCAATCTCATCCATGAAGATGATACAAGGCTGAATAAAAAGAACCACGAGTAAGATGAGAAGAATGACGCTAATGGATATAAAGAAACACCAAAAAAAATCATAATTCAAGGCTCTCACTTGGTGGTCACGTGCATATCCAAACATTTCTCGTATCAGCCTTGCACTTTCTCCAATGTATTTGTCAATTATTGCACTTGAAACAACCTGAATCCAGATGGGGAGACGGTAAAATGCATTAATTAAGAAGTTGATAACACTGTTGAAAAGCACAAAGGCAAGATACATGGAACAAAAAACCAACCTTTAAGAAGTTAGCATCAATATTACTTGCTATTGCTCTGGCTAACAATGTCTTGCCGGTACCAGGAGGGCCATAAAGGAGGACACCCTGCAATGAAAGATGAAAAACTTAGACGATTCTCAACAAAAATCACTCCACCACAGCATGCTTCACCCATTAATTATACATACAAGTAACCCTTTGAAACTCAGGAGAAGAGAGAGGGAGGAGGAAGCAATAATCACCTTGGGAGGTTTAATCCCAACTCTAAGGAAAAGCTCAGGATTCATGAGAGGGAGCTCAATAGATTCCCTAAGTTCTCGAATTTGATCAGATAAACCACCAACAGCAGAGTAGCTAATATTGCCAGGATCTTCATGCAACATGTTGTAAACAACAGGATCAACCTGTCAATAAAGGATGTACCATGACATCAGACATCATACAAATGAAACTTCCTTTGATATCATAAATACAGCTTAAGTAAATTGGATGCTAATAGCTTACCTCACGTGGAAGAGCCCGCATGATTGTAAGTGTTGTCATATCAAGAACCACCCTAGTTCCGGAAGTCAACTTCTCCTTATCAACTTTGCTGCGGCAACCAACCACATAACGAGGCCCACTGCTTGCTTTAACAATCACTGAAACATCGTACAAATATACAATTTTATAGTCACTATCAACTCTCAAAGAAAAAATGAATCAAACATATAGCCAAAGTCAGATGCAACTACTCAAACAAAAACTATGTAATTTTACAAAAAAAAAGGAGCACAAACATGAATTGCATAAGTTTAAAATGCCAGTATACAAGATGCTTAACCACTTGGACTAATGTACAAACATAAGCATAAAAAGGGAAGGAGTGGTTACAGCGTTCATTATCAAGAGGCCTGAGAACTTCTCCAATGATCTGTCCAACACTCTGAAGTGACTTCAAATCATCTTCTGTTTTGTTGAACTCCTTCTTAGCAGCTCTTAGATTCTCTCTACCTGTAAAATTCATGAACAAAAGAACGTCTTAAAAACCATCTTAAGTACGTTAATCAGAAAGATAAAGATCTGGTCTTCAAACAGCTACTCCACAATGTGACAGCCATGGCTACATACACGAGATCTTTTCTTTTGGATTTCTTCCTCTTTTACTTACTCCGAATTTCAGACATTTAGTTTCATCAATGACAAAAGTAAAACCAATAGCCGATAATTAAGCCAAGGTCCAAGACATTAAAAAGTATCGATTTTCAATTGAAAACAAAGAAATTTTCTACCGCACACATCAAAGCTTAAAGCTTTTTCTGGCCAATTTCACCTACTCAAACTGTTCCTGGAATGAACCGAGAATAATATAACTTTCCGGCAATACAAAGAAAACTTCTAAGAAAACCGAGAGTGGAATCAAAAGGGCAAAGAAAAACCCTAAATCCTAAATCAGCAAACGGCAAAAGACTAATTGGAAGGTAAAATACAAAGCAGATTGAGAAGAAGAGAAATGGGCAGCCAGATTAGGGTTAGATGAAGGAGGATTGTAAAGATCGCATGGAAGACTACCTGTTCGAACCCTGGATTCGTACTCTTTGTGTTGGAGGAGTTTCTTCCGGTACTCCGCAATCGCGGTACGGCGTCGCACGGCGTCTTCTTCGCTCATTGTCAAAATTTCTGATCAGAGATCGAAACTCGTTTGCTTTGAAGAATGCCTTTTTAGGCGGCCTTTTCTGGGATGTACGTATATAAGCGAGAGGTTTCTTGAGTGAGGGGATATGCAAGTCGAAGAGACGGATGTACGTATATAAGCGAAATTTTTTTTAAAATTAATTACTCATATTGTTTCATTTTTTTTTAAGTCAAAATTAATTAGTATTAATTACTATTGTTTGTTAATTAGTAAAATTTACTAATGCTGCCCTTTATTCTTTGTTCGAAAAATATACTATATTTTTCCCTGTTCTAATGGAAAAATATTATAAGTACTAATAGATATTCTAGTATACTAAAGTATAGAGTATAGCATTAATATAAATGAATATTTAATGATATGACAAATAAAGTTATTTGATTGTATATTTTTTTAATTTTTTTCCTCAACAAATATATATATGTATATAGCTTTTTTTACATAATTAAATGAGGAAATAAAGAAGATAAAGAAGGGAATGCACGATCAAGTCAAATGCTCAAGGGCACCCAAGTAAATTACTGGTAATGAACAGAAATAATTACATTTGTTGTTAACAGAAATTAAAAATAACTTACTAAGTAGAGTGACTAATAATATATGGTTTGGAATTTTGGACCGACTTAGGTAACAGATACCTGGCTATACCAAAATGTTTTAAAGGTCAAAAGCAGAAAGAATGAAAATGACACTAAAACATGAATATCTCTACACTATTCTTTCAGGTACATAATATACAAATATAAATATCAAGACAAGATGAAGGTGATTCATCATAATAATTTGGTCATTATGGTAAGATGTCTGGCAAAACTGAAGAGAACAACTCTTCACTGGTTGAGAAAGGCACAGCTGCACTGCAAGTCTTAAGAATGCGAGTGGCGCTTTGCCCTCTGCAGCACCTCCTTTAGAACCAAAGCAATTCTCTCAGACATGTGGTGCTCTAAAAACCTCTCTTTCACCCTCTCATATCCCTTTTTCCCCATTGCTAGTCTCTTCTCTACATTCGTACCTAGTTGAACAATGTTGTTTGCAAGGGGAGTCACGCCTTCTTTGCCAACAGGATGCAACAAGCCAGTCGTCTTGTTTACCACTATCTCCATGGTGCCCCCTGCTGCAGTGCCCTGAACAATGGCAATCAACAATTGGAAAGAGTTTATTACATAGCTCAGTAAAAATGGAAAAGTGAAAATTGGTATATTAAAGAAAAGAATTCCTCCAAAATATCAAGGGGGCATACCAGTACAGGAAGCTGAAAGGCCATAGCTTCTATTGTTATCCTTCCAAAACACTCTCCCCGGGCCTAAATGTGACAACTCATAAGCTTTGGCAGCAAAGCAAAAAGCAAGGCAGAATTGATAGAGATTTCAAGAAAACGGTAAAATAAGCAAAACCATAGCTAGTGGATGAAAATGCACCATTTATTGTTACAGTACAAGAAGTATTGGTTGCTACACAAATAAACAGCATAGTTATTCAGAGACTACCTGAGAGTTTTGGACAAGAACATCAATAGAAGCCAGATAGGGAGCTACAGTCAGGGTTTTATTAACGAAGTGAACTCGATCCTGAATATTCTTCTCTGATACAAAGTTACGCAGTTCTGTTTCAAACTTTGTCTGAGCATTCATGTCACTTCCCACTATCACTGCATGAATTGATGGCACCTGTAATCTTCTTTCCTGGATCAATTGCAAACTTTCATAGAATGCACGAAGAAATAGATCCTGACCCTTCCCACGTGAAACACCTGCAACAGGATGGTGCTTGGTACTCAAAAGATGTTCAACCAGTATTGAAGCATAACATGGGAACATAAACTATAATAGCAACTGGCAGTATTCTATATTAATTAAATCATACAGAACACAAACCCAAACAAAAACAACAGGTGATAATTAATCAGAGGCTTTAAAACATATATGCGACCAACGACAAGCTATTCTCCAGTATGTGATCAGGAACAGACCTATTTATGCTAAATGTCTTTGAAGAACCTCATAGTGAATTATAAAATTCCAGACCTAGAATGCAAACTAAATGATGGAATGAATTATTGGCTAAGGATCACTATGCACCAAAGTTGCTAGCATTAATATGTGGAGAGAAGAAGCATCCCATCCTAAACTCAAAATCCTCAAAACCAATTCTCAAATAGACAACTATCACTATTTTGACCCATAAGAAATCAAAGTAGCACCTCAAGTTGGTTTGAGATCTGAATCATTCACTAGTTATCTACTATGGAATCACTATCGACATCTTTCATTCAGTATGCGACCAAGGAGAACATACTATTTATAAGGGCAAAGACTAGATCTTCATTTCGTATTCCAAGAGATTCACGAACATGTTCACGAAGAACCCTCCTGGCAACACGATTTTCAGCCACTTCCATTAGTTCCTCACTATTTCCCAAGTGCACGACAAATGTTTCAGGCATTTTAATCCTGTAGAGAGAAATGTAAAATAAGGCAAAGAACCAAAAGAAGCTGATACTAAAGTAAAACAGAGATTAGACTACCCTAAACATAAGTCTGAAAATGTATGTAACTAAATCCCACAAACCATACATTTTACTCCTATAACATCCACCAGCATTTAACTGTAGCTATGCCAAGGCAATTTACATGTATATATAGCATTTGCATATAATAAAATCTGAAACCTTAAAGATATAAGAATCCATTACCCCAATCTTTCATGGGTCCTGTTTTTCCAATAATTTGCTGTGGTATGTGAATCAATCATGGCACCTCCAACAAACGGGAGGTGCTTAACATACTCAAGTTTGAAATAATGTCCTCGCATTTCATGAATCCACCAGAGAACCTTCGGAATAACTTGACCAACACGTTCCTTAAGAACAGCATCCATCCACTTTCCAGCAACTGCAGTATTTAGAATTACCAAATCAGCCTTAAGAGCAGTATTTACAGCTTCTTGACCTTTGGCAGACCAAACCTGACACGGTAGTAAAAATGAAAATCCAAGAGTTGGAAAACCAGTTGCATTCAACAAAAGAACAAAGGTTAAAAATTCACCTGAATTCCTCGATCTAACATCTTATGTTCCAAACTGTAAATGACGTCATCAGGTTCGGTTGGTTTCTGGTTAGTTACCCACACAACCTCGGCGCCAACTCTTCTTAACAGAAACGCCAGCTCCATTAACAACAAAGGTCCACCGGAAAGGGTAAGTTCGTGGGAGACTAAAAGAACCAGTTTTGACTTCATGAACTCGAGAGGATTCGGAATTGGTGCTTGAGCGTTCCGGTTAAGTCGATTGTCGGTGCTTCCTTGTATTACTTCCTCTTCTTGTCGGTTTTCTGGGATGAAACGGCTGACATTGTTACTGACATTGGCGGGGCAAGAATCGAAGGTGGATCTGATGACGAAAGCCATGGCTGTTGATAGAGTAAGGAGTAACAGAATCAACACAGGCCATCTCCTTCTCTGGTGGATTGCAACCCACGCGCTGGATTGTTTTCCCATTTTCCAAATTTTCTTTCTTTTTAAAACTTCGAATATATGTAGTGTTGCTACGGATTTCGATCTATAAATATCCAAATGGAAACTATCGGCGAACCGTTTGAAAGTTTCATTGCCATTGGCTTTTTACTCGAGGATATGATTTGCTTGCTTTCCTTGTTTGCTTCACTGGCAGAAGAAGACGTCGAGAACGACGAGACTCGCTCTCTGCGTGAAATCTTTGGGCTTTCCAGTTTCCGGGCTTTTTGGGCTTTATGCACTGGAGCTAATTGGGTTCAAGATAAAACACTTTGGGCTTCTCCCTCTATCCATCTCATCTTAACTTGATATAGATTGCATAATAAAGGTTTAGTATGATTCTTTTTTTTTTTTGAGGGAAGGTTTAGTATGATTCTTGTCATTATTAATTTGTTTTAGTTTTCCGTCCATTATTCCACAATGGAAAAATTACCAGAAAATTATGTTAAAAAAAATCGAGTGACTCCTATTCTAACAATTATTAAATGGATAATAATAAATTTATTCTTAAAATTTAATTTAAAAACATGACAAATCTTAAATTCTCGCTTGGATTTTTTTTTTCGTTTTAGTTGTAAATAGAGGTCTGGTCTGACCAACGCTCAAACAACACTACAATGGAAGAACATAACTAACTATCAAACGTAGATAACAAGGTACCATAATTGACCTTTCTTAGTTAACAAAGCGACAATGCTTCCTAATCTCACCATTAAATCCAGTTAGAGGACTAATGTTCCCCATCTTAACCATGGACTTAGCAAACTGTTTGAAGAAAAGATTCTCATCCACCGCATAAGTCTTCACCAATTCCATAGCATTTTTACTGTTCCCCGTCAAAAGCACTTCATCCGAATTGAGCAGTCCTTTCCCCCACAGAATAAGCTTGAAGTAGAGATTGTCGAATTTCACCGGAGACCCAAAATCCAAAGGTGAAATGTTGTTGTCACCCCCAGACTTCGGACACACAGATTTCAAGCCATAGAAGTAGGTTCTTTCTAGTGTTGCGTCTGGCAGGTTGTTTCCGTTTTGGTTGTAAAGCCTCTGCTTGAATGTTGCACACCTTGCAACCCCAATGGTATGTCCTCCTGAAGACATTAAAGTACATGTAAGAATGAGAAAAGAAGCCATGGTTAAGGTGAGAAAATTTCGTGTCTGAAAAATGTTATGTGAAATTTGAGACAATGATTTACCTGAGAGTGCCACGAGGTCGACTTCATCAAGTCCTTGACGCTGGAAAAGTGTAAGCAGGTTTTGAAGAGTAGAATTTGGTGGTGGGATGTTGGTGTTTGAAGTGCTGAGACTAGCGGTCTTTGAGTCCTTCCTTCCAAGTGGGAGCTCCCAAGATGGTCCGCCGCTCTGTTTCGCCAAGGGCACTAATCTTAGTTAGCAAAACCTACTAGTAGTAAAACAAAGTAATGCTGAATCAATCTTACGAGCGCCCTGAAGCTTTTTGTTTGCATGCTTACCAGTACAGTGGAGCCACGAGCAGCCATGGCAACTACGTCGGCGCAAGAAACTGTTTGAGGACATGCTTCTTCAAGCTTTGCCTTGATCTCATCAATCACTTCAAACCCTCTGAGGGAGTTCTTGTTTGGTAATGAATTCTTTTCACTAACTATCGTCGCACTGTCGTCCAACAATACGGATGCATCGCAGCCCTGTATGAACAAGATACTAGTAGTTAAAACCTTGAAATAGCTTTGAGTTATGCTCACCATTATCATAAAGGAAAAAAAGTAACAAAATTCCTATGTATATGGTAGATTCTGCCTCATCAACTAACCTGGACGAAACAATCGTGGAAATGAAGCCTTAACAAGGAGGCAGCCATCCTAGGCTCTTTTGCAATGGCCTTCTTAAGCACTGACATGACAATGTCATCAGCTTGAGGACATGAAAACTGATAGAACTGTGGGAAAAGGCCAAATGGGGGTGCACCGAACTGGCCAACCCCCGGCACGCCACTGCCCTGGCCAGAACCCAAGCCAGGGCAAGCCAGGGAGAATGTGGCAGAAAGAAAAGCTGTTAGTAGGAAACCGAAAGCAACTTTTGAGAAAGCCATTGAATTGATTTGATTTAAGTCTTGGCAATGCACATTCATTGGTTGGCTTTGGAATTTATAACATTGGTTGTAAGCGATTAAGTCAACTGCTCTCCCTCACCAAATCCTGTCGAATAAACATCTAATATAAATAGCCAGGACCGCGTCAACTTGTCTTGACGCTTCTTTTTGGCAATTGAATTCTGAGCTACAGAAAGTGGAGTGGGGGCATGCATTGCTTCTGGTTTCACCTGCTCCGGGGACAAATTTTGATCAGCCTTCATCTTCATAGCTTCTAGTTAGAATAAATCAATCTCAATTTAAATGGAACGTGTGAACAACGTATAGTAGTCTAGAAACAAACAACGTAAAGATGGACCATCCACATGTTGGTGTTGGCAGACCCGGTAGTCTAGCGCTGATGGCAGATACTAACAAGGAATTCGGAGGGGAAAGATGACGTACGAGTTAACCCTTTCAGATATTTGAGTGGTTAACCTGCTACAGTGAGACCGTTTTAATGCACTTTTTTATTATGCTACTCTGTAGCTTGTAATCATTGAATTAAAACTCTTTGCTTCCTTATTTTGCATCCTCGCAAGTCTTAATCAAGCAAAGCTTAAAGGTATCTCTTAATTCCGGATAATCTAATTAGCTAGTTAGCTTTCAGATTCATTTACTTCAACACATAGCTTCTGAGAGGAAAACAGTCAAAGCTGCACCTCGGCCACTAGAACCGTTTCATGGCTCAGTACATATGTATGAAACCGTATTTTGTGCTTCACGGGCTAGTATCTCAACTTTACACAGCTCTTCTGAAAAGAATAAGAATTCCAATTCATTGCTGTCAAGGTCTGTTACATCTTAGAGGATACAATTATACAAAGTTTGATATTCTATTTACACTGGTCACTGCTGTCACCTATTTACTCTCTCCCTCTGTTTTCTCCCCCTTCCCCCTTTGAAAACTCTACCAATACATGATGATAAAATTTAAAATAAGACGTATTATCGAAAAAGTCGAGGAACATTCAAGAAAGCTGAACTTCTGATGTACAAAGCTGCCTCATTGGTGTAAGCAGCCTTGCAAAACGAAGAGGGACAAACGCCTTGACCAATGTCCCATTCTCAGAATATTCCTGCAAACAGGGGAAGGATCAAAGATTTATATATTACATAGCAACAGCACAATCAGATCTCTTAATGGATGAATGAAAATTAGATTAGTTTAAAATTTAACTGACTTACAGTTTTCTCCACCATTCCAACCTGATGTATGGTACTCAGAAGCTCCCCTTTGTCGAATGGGACTAAAGCTTCCACTGGAACCATAGAATCCTATTCCCAAAAAACATTCCTCAAACCTCAGTCCTCACCAAGTAAAACAGAATCCAGATACAGGAATGAAAAGAATCAACCATCTTCAAGTTTCAAAGACATTGAAATATTGACAATTTCCATCAATTTAGTACCTTCAACTTTTCTTGCACTGCATTACAGAATTCCTGTAAGCCCTCACCAGTCAAAGCAGATATACAAACAACATCATCTCTACTCTCCGCTTCCAACTTGATTCTTTGTGGATCACTAACCCTATCAACCTGCCATAACCAGCACTGTTTAGTTGTCAACCTAAAATTCATGCTACAAGAAGCAAAACTTTAGAAAAAGACACAAAAGAAATAGAAAATGTTATGAACATCACTAATAAGCCCAACTTCTCCAATAATTAGGCATCTCAACATACATATACCAAGGCAGATTGTACACATTACAAGTACACTGAGAGAAATAGGTCAAATTGTTTCTTTCCACGTTTTATTTCTTCATAATAACTCAGAGACAGAAATTTTCCATTACCTTGTTCCAGACCATTAACTTTGGAATTGCAGACACATCCAGTTCTGAAAGAACTTTATCCACAGCATCTATCTGCTGCTGTGCTAAGGGATGGCTGAACTTCACAGAGAACATTGTAAGTTGATTAATAGAGAGGAGGAAAAACAAAAGGCAAAACTAGAGACGTCCACAGCTTAAAAGATTACCTGATGTCCACTACATGCACTAAAAGAGAAGATTCTGATATCTCCTCCAATGTTGCTCTGAAGGCAGCAACCTGTAATAAGCAATATTTAGACAGAAAAGACATGATTTTTGAGCTCGACTCCATATAAAATTTGGTATTAAGTATTCAACAGAAATATCTTTCACAGTGAATGAATTGCACATAAACTAGTCAAATAAGTAGGCACTCCCGTTAATGCATATCATGAAAGGAGTTCCTCCTAATTACAAACTTATCTCGAGAAGCAAGTCCTCTTACCAAGGTAGTTGGTAATTTTTGGATGAAACCAACAGTGTCTGTGAGAAGAAACTCGCTTCCATTTTTCATCTGGATAGCACACAACAGAAACAAGTATCCAATATTACCACTGATGATCAATTAGAAAAACTGCACAAATATCAGATACCAAAGACTGATTTAGCTCAGGCAGCATGTATTTGGACATTATTATATAAAGCTAAAATTCTTAGATCGAATCATGCTACATTCCTTAGCAACACATGGGTGTGCTGATGTAGATAGTGGAAAAGATCAAAAAGTAATAATTGAAACAGACATCAAGAATGGTACATCAAAGTAATGATTAGGATTTAGACAGAAAACTTATAGCTATTGCCAGGACAACTTCATTTCATTTAGATCTCCTTCTCTAACTACTCAATTATACAAAGAACAGATTATCTTGAGCGCAAGCTATAGCAATAGGTTTCCCCAACATGGTTGACTGACCTGAACCCTTCTTGTTGTTGGATCAAGGGTTGCAAAGAGTCTATCCTCAGAAAGAACATTAGCTCCAGTCAATTGATTTAAAAGTGTACTCTTGCCAGCATTAGTGTAGCCAACCTACAATATTTTCAAATGGATTATATATCCAGACCACATAACAGGAACAAAAGTTGTCTTTTTATTGGGAAATAAAAAAAATAAAGATATCTACCCACCAAAGATACTACAGCAACAGGAACAGAAAATCGGTGGTTTCTGTATTGTTTTCGATGTTTTCTGACAGATTCAAGCTCTTTTTTGAGAACTCCAATCTAGCAAAGCAAATAAGTTAAGTCATGAGCATAACAGTTTTGCATCCAAAAGTATTAGAGAAAGTCACCAGATTGCAATATTTATCGGTTCAAGTTTGAGTTTCCAAAGCATCAATAGAAAACTGGGAAAACAAATGCCGCTTACTTGAGTACGTAAGATACGCTTGTCCACCTCAATTTGTTTCTCACCCATACCCTTCACCTGACCTCCAGCTTGACGCTCAAGGTGAGTCCACATTTTAGTAAGACGGGGCAATTGGTACTCCATTTGTGCCAATGCAACCTAGAAAGCCCCATACTTGAGTAAGTAACAGATATAGATTAGTTCTTCTTTTGATTATTTTCAATGCAAAAAGGTTTTACCAACTTCGATCCAAATTCGCTTAGCTATGACCTCCAGTTTTCATTGTTGAGAGGATTATTTGATTAGTAGCATGTTGCTAACTTGCCTGTAAAGCTGCTTCATGTGTCGCTGCTCGCTGGTTAAAGATATCCAGGATAAGAGCAGTCCGATCACAAACTCTCACATCCCCACCAAAAGCCTTTTCCAAATTACGCAATTGCCTGAAATTTGACAATGTGACCCAGATGAAGGATTGTGTTAAATCATGAAAATTTGAAATTTCATGTCAAGTTCAGGAGGTCCAACTAGTTGACATGTCAAATGATTTTTACCCCATTAAAACGCTCTGAGCAAGATTGATCCTTACATAAACGATGAAAACTAAGAATATTTACCACAAACCTTACCCGGGTGAGAGCTCATCATCAAAAATTACAGTCTCAACTCCAAAAGCACGAATTGCGCTCTTAATTTCTGCAACCTTTCCCGATCCTATGTATGTCCTGGGGTTGGGAGAAGCTAATCTGCACCGTGAAATACAACAAAACAACTTTAAGCTTAGAAAGAAAATGCACCTTGATTTTCTAACCTAACAAAAATAAACAAGAAAAATCTTACTTTTGATAAGTTGAACCAACGACCATGAGCCCAGCAGTGTCAGCCAGCTGAGCCAGCTCCTTAAGCGACTCCTCGATTCCAAACGAATTCAAAGTCTCACCTTTTCGCTCCACGCCCACTAGATAAGCGTTTTCTTCAAAAACCTTCAAACATTAAAAGAATAAAATAAAATAAATTAAATTAACTTTTAATTCAAAACTTATTGGCAACTTACCGGTAAATATAAAAATATGTAAAAATTACCTCCTTCCCATTTCGTAGCTTGAATCTACCCTCAAAGCTCTCATCATCACTATCATCATCATCAGCTCTCTTCGTACTAACTCTTAATGGTTTCGGTTTATCTTCCACCGACTCATTGCCGGCAGCTCCATTAACTAGTTCAGGCGCCACTTCCTTTTCTTCCTCGGCCTCGATTGACGGACTTGGCAAAGAAATGTTATTGACTTCGAATCCTTGCTCTACAACTCTAGCGACAAAATTCCTGTTATTGCCGTGAATAGAAAAACTGAAAGGGTAAATTGAGCGGTTGAGATTCGAATTCCATGGAAAAATCGACTCGTAAATTAGAGGAGAAGGACGAATCAGAGAACAAAAACATAAGCTCATGATAAAATCTTCTTTGGCTACTAAAACTTCAGTCGAAAACTGTCATGCTCTGGAATCTTCTAGCTTTCAAGACCGTTTATGTGGTTTACCACGGTTTGTTAAAGGCCCCGATTTCAGCTGTAGTACGCTGTCGTTTTATCTGAACCTAAACCGGCCCAACCTGAAGATCCTTTAGTGGCCCAACCAGGCCCATTTAAGCCCATTTGGGAAGTATTATTCCTTTTTCCTCCCCTAATGCCTTTATAGCTAATATTCCCCATTCAAAACTCCAAGTTGCAAGTATCTTTTGTATATTTTTCTTTTATTCTTTTGGTAATTGCATCCGAATAAGTTTTTCGACCTAAGAAAGAAGATGCTCTTTTGAAGGATTGTTGGCAATAATTGTGTGGAATTTTCCAGAATAATCCCACATATCTTTATTCTCAAGACTTTAATCTCCAAAAAAAAGGAAAAGGGAAATTGTAAGTTTGGTCCTTTCTCCTTTGTTATTAGTTATTGGAATAGAAAAGCATACACAGACATGAGAAAGAGGTTAATTGTCCATTTAAATTAGAATCTAATAAAGAATGTACATACATAAAAAACATGTACAAGTACAACATAATGCAATGTGCCTAACATTCTATTCCTTTTGTTGTCCAACCACATCCCCTCCTACTTCCTTTTATGTAAAGCAATTGCATCAAATTTTTTACTTTTCTTTTGTTTCCTATGAAGAGTGGGAGGAGGATGAGCTTGAACCCACGCGCTCACATGACTTTCTCAGCCTCTCAGCCACCGGATCAAAAGGGGAAGGTCAATTTTCAGCTCCATCATGTATATTGATTATTGAGACAATATATTGTATCTTATCAGGTACTTAATTTTACTTTGGGGAAAAAAAAAGTTTATTATTGATTGTGTAGAGAATAAACATTTTCCTTAGTTTTAAAGCAAAATTTATTTGTTTAATTTGTCATAATAAAACATAAAAAAGGAAGAGTTTATGTGTTTGCCTTCCTTTCTACTTTTAAAAGCAACAAGCATGTATAACTCGAACATTTAATACAGACATAATAAACAAAAAATTTGCTTACTGACCAAAAAGGTTCGTTGAAAAAAATAATAATTTCCACCTTTTAAAAGGTGGGTCGATCGATCGAGAACTCGATAGAATCCCATGATTCATGTTCTAAAATGACACACAAACACAAATCACCTAACAAAAAAGAGTTTTTCAAAAGAGAGAGGGGTAAAGATGTAAAGGGGAGTTAGGGGAAATTATTTAGAAAAAGAAAATTATGTTTAGTTAGAAGCCGTTAGCCGCTAGCGTTTCGTAGAGAAGCATACGCGTGGAAATAACGTGTGAGTTTGTCACACTCACCAACCGCAAAGTACAGCTAACACTTCCCTCTCCTTCCTCCTCCCCTAACATTAGTCTATCTATCACATTTTCAATTACTTTCTTTTTTTAATTGTTATTATTATTTAAAAGAAGAAAGAAAAAAAAATACCCAACCATCAATCGACCAATCAGATTGCTTTAGATGCTTCCTAAACTTTGGAAAAAGAAGAGAGAGAAGTAAGAAAGGCAAAGACTCCATTTTTATGCGTTAAAAGGAGGCTTAAGGGCGGGTAATAGGTCTACCAACTGGTAGTTAGCTTTTGAACTCTCTTAAGCAATGAATGAAATGAATGAATGAATCAAACAACACCCACCTTGCAGCAGACAGGCAGCCGCAGCAGCTTCGGATTATTTTCTTCTTCTTTTCTTTTAAATTTTTCCTTCCTTCGAACAAACTTTTTCTAAATTTTCCCAACATAAAAAAAGACTACGACACAGCTTTGCCTTTTGTTTTTGTCTTCTTTTTCTTGTTACACGTGAGATTCCTGGAAGGATTGATGAGGGAAACTGTTTGTTCTTAATATTCTTCTGCCTTATTATCATCATCATTTGTTAGAATAAAATATTACAGTTGTTGTCGTCAATAGTTTTTTTTTTTTCTTTTAATTTGTACTGAGTGGAATTATTTAATATTATTTCTTGGGTTGGTGTCAATGTTCCAATGATAAGGAGGTTGGTTACGTTTGGCATTCTATCTCTTGGGATTGGTTTTTGTCTTTCTGTATTCGAGCTTCCTTCTTTCTGCTCCCCGCAAGAGGCGCAGTTTCTCTTTGTGGGGGGGGCTTTCAGGTATTTCACTTTTACCATCCTTTTTCTTCTTTTCTTATTTTAAGTTATCTTTCCCATTCTCTGCATCTTCATCTTTTGCTCGCTGTGCTGCTTTGAGAGCGGTAATGATTGATTGATTGAAGACTGTTGTGTGTGAAACAAACTTGTTTCCTTTTTCTTTAATACTATATATATTTTGGGAGTTGAGTTTTGTTGCCAAAGAGTAGAACATGATGATGCTGAGAAGAAGACAACTTCAAAGCTTCTGCTTTAGGGGTTTCTGTGGTTAAGTTGGTTTTTGAGCTTCTTCTGAATATTGGGTAATTTGGTTTTTTGTTTATTATACTTTTCCTTTTATGGTTTCGGGGTGGGGGTTTTGGTAATTAAAGTTAGCTCTGAGTTTTGACTGTGATGTTTCTGTTTCCAGTACCAGTTGGGTACTTCATCATGATGGTGATAGACTGATAGACGATAGTGATGATGATAGGAAGAAATGGGATACAGAATGAAAAGCCAAAAAGGAAAAAGTTGTACTTCTTGGTTGTTTTTCTTTCTTTGAAACCTCTGAATTTCCTGCACTTAATTATTATGGCTTACCTTTTCATATCTATGACTAGCTGATCCCCTTTAACTCCGAAGAATATCTGAATTTAAGCTGGGGTAGCATTTTTCTGTTTTCTATAATTGAATTGATGCAAGATAGTAGCGGTATGACGGTATCTAAATATGAATTTAACTCGTCTTCATAAAAAGGTAAAGAAGAGGCTTAAAATAGAAGAAAAAATAAATATTCTACAAAGATGAAAGAGTTTTGGTTTTACTGAATTTACATGGTTGGTGTGTACTTGGTTGATTTGATGAATGAATATTTATGGTTGATCTCGGGTTTTGGTTAATTGCTGTGTTTAGGTAATTGCTTGTTTGTTATTTCTTCTAGTTTGAACCTATGTTTCTTAGCTTTCCCGTTTTCTCTGTAGAGGGAGAAGTCTTTAGACTCTAGATGCATTTTGACAAACCGTTTGCTGGATATTTGGGTATTATTTTGGTGGGAGTTTCTCAAGATCGATTCTGTTTAAACTTTAAGTCACTTTAAAACTTTAGCCATTCAGCTTGCTGTCGCATTTTCATGCCATGGACCAAGATGGGACTTGCATATGGTTCTTGGAGTTTTCTGCTCTTTTGAATCCTAAACTCTATGGTAGAGATTGCATGCTAAGTAAAATTATGCAAAAATCTAGATTTTAATTTGTTGATATGATTTGGGATTTTGAAAGAACTCTGATGCATGTTATGATGATTTTTGTTTTATCAGGAACTTTTAGCTGATCACCGTTTTATTGGGGGGCGGGGGGGGGTACTCATCCTTTGGCAATTATTTGATTTGCGGAGACTGGTAATGCTTCATCATTCCTTTCCTGCTAAACATAAGGAACCAAACTATGGCTACATATTATCCAAGTTTTAGCTATCAAAGAGACAATTTATCAACTACATATCTTGGGGACCAAAAGCCGGTCGCTTACCTTGGATCATCTTCCCATCCTGGTAACCCACCAATATATCTGAACCAAGCTTCTTCTGCTGGGGCATTCTCAGAGATCGTGTCTGGGAGTTCTTTGTCTCTACAGCACTGTGTTCAAATTCCTGCCACTGATGGTAGAAATGAAATGTCATTCATTCCACCTTCAAGTGAAACCGTGAGTTTGCAATCTGTTGATGGGCAGTTGAACATTACAACAAGCAATTCAATATGCAACTCTGTTGCAGCAGATCCCTCTGTACTACCAAGGAGTGTTCTGGATGGTGAACAGAGTTCTCAATCTCAGGGATTATCTCTAAGCCTTGGCTCACAGATATCTTCTGGAGTTTCTGTACCTTCATTTCATTATCCGTACCAGGGTTATTCTTCATTCTTTAGTGGTCATCTTCCATTTTCTGGAAAGGGGACAATTCCTTGTACTGGTGATGGAAGCCAAAGAAGTAAGGAGTTAAAAATTTCTGACGGCATGCATTGTGGCTTTACGGGAGGCAACAATGATGCATTTGAAACAGATGCTTTATCTAACCCTCAGGGATCAATAAATCACAAACAGATGCATTCTGAGATATATCAATTTGAATCAGGTTTTTCGACTACCATTTTAAACTCCAAATATCTCAGAGGTGCTCAAGAGTTGCTTGATGAAGTGATTAATGTGAGAAAAGCTTTAAAACAGCCTGATATGGATAAAACTGTAAGCTCTCAACCAAAATCATCCAATGGGATGTCATCAGAACCTAGTGAGTCAGTTAACAACTCCTCTCCTGAGATATCACCTGCAGAACGACAAGATTTACAGAACAAGAAGACAAAACTCTTGTCCCTGCTGGATGAGGTGAGCAACCACTTCCGTTCTCCCATGCAGTTCCTTTTCCTACTTTTTTACTTGGTTTGAATAATTTCTTTGGCTTACATGCCTGCCTCTATAGTCCAGTTTGGTTTAGCTCTTATTTTTCTATGATTAAGTTATTATGTTCTTTATCACGTCGGCAAGCTATCTTATATCTTTTTGAAGATCGCTGATGGTCATGGTCCTGTTATAGGTTGATAGAAGATACAGGCAATATTACCATCAAATGAAGATTGTGGTGTCTTCTTTCGACAGGGTAGCTGGTGCTGGTGCAGCTAAACCATACACTGCTCTTGCCCTACAGACAATTTCCCGCCATTTCCGTTGTTTGCGTGATGCAATCAGTGGCCAAATTCAACTGACACAGAGAAGCCTGGGAGAGCAAGATAATTCATCAAACAATCAAGGAGTAATACCTCGGCTCCGCTATGTGGATCATCAGCTCAGACAACAAAGAGCTCTTCAGCAACTTGGTGTGATGCGAAACGCTTGGAGGCCTCAAAGAGGGCTTCCTGAAAGCTCTGTTTCAATCCTTCGTGCTTGGCTTTTTGAGCATTTTCTCCACCCGTATGTGCTTGGATTCTTATTAAACCTGTTTTACTTGCTAAAGACCAAGAACTTTGGTTTACTGACCCTTTCTGAATTTTGTTTTGACCAGCTACCCGAAGGATTCAGAGAAAATCATGCTCGCGAAACAGACAGGCCTGAGCAGAAACCAGGTAAGAGGTGAAAGACAGTTATAATCATGAGTTTCGTAGTTTACTTGCTTTATGATTAACATCATAACATGCATGGTTAATTTTGGAAATATCCTATTGCCTAACCAGCCAATCTAAATCGTAGTTTATAACTCCTACAAAAGAGGTGTACATCATTAAGTAGTATCACATTTATAGAGGAATTAATGTTTCTGTTTCTTTTCTGGTGGAGGAATATGTCTTGCTCACATGTCATGTTGAATAATTAGTTCAGCTATTTATTGAGGTTTTCTTTCCACTTGTATGCACAGTTACTAATGGTTTGTTTCGAGCAGGTTGCAAACTGGTTCATTAATGCGAGGGTGCGTCTTTGGAAGCCCATGATTGAGGAGATGTACAAAGAAGAGTTTGGTGAAATGGACTCAAACTTCAAATCTTCCTTAGAAAATGCTGCCAAAGCAGCTAGAGAAAATTCTTCAGCATCCGAGGATAGGGGAGAAGAATTTCAGGAGGGTATGACATCCAAAGCTGCTGATGTTGATAATGTCCAATCAGGACAAGTTCAACACTCGAAACCTGATCATATTACAGATGTCGAACTGAACAGGCCTATAGCTAGATCAATGTTTCAAAATTTTGCTGTAGGGGATGCTGGCTTACCTGCTGGGATGAAATTACAGGTTGACCAGAGGAGTAACATGGAGAGTAACAACCCTTATCCTGATAAAGTAATCCCATCCGGCCAGCACAGTCATGGTTCCCTTATGGCTGGTGATGCGATGTATGATCTCTCAGAGTTGAGTGGTTTTCCAGTTGGAGGCCAAGTATCACTTGCACTTGGTTTACGGCATCATGAAAATAATGTCTTTCCCATGTCTGGAGACACCAATATCAGAGGTAGCAACAAGGTGGCTTCTTCTGTGGGGCCAGAGACGGTAGACTTTCATTGTATTGATCCAGGAAATGAACAAGACAGGTTTGGAAATCCCCACATATTACATGATTTTGTAGTCTGAAGAATGTCTGCCTAAAGCTTTATGGATGCGGAAGCCTAATTGTTAGGAGATGCATCGCATGATATGATGACAAACCAAAGCAAAAAAAAGCAAGCCTTGAGATGAGATATTACTTTGGGATGGTTGGTTTCATGTGTTTCATGTTTGAGTAGAATGAGAAAGACAAAGCATTGTCATGACAGAATTATAGATATGGGAATAGGATACCCATTTGTAACAAGCAAATAGATTGGTGTAGTAGGAATATACATCTGTAAAGATATTGTAAGATTGGTATAGCCTTTTCTGTATTCTGCTGAATAAGGATTCTTGTACGAGTAATCTCAAGTGTGACATTGATTGCTATTTGGAAAGTAAATGTGATTACAAGTGACTACTACATAAGCCAATGAGAATGCATGGCAATTATATCGACTTTGGAATGTGAACTTTGGGAACTTGGTTTGAATAAATTTGTGTTGGTTACAGGAATTATGCAAAAATATAAGATCTTGATAAGCATTGCTAACGACGAGATGCCATTAATGTGTAAATTTTAGCTCTTTGCTGCTTGTTCCCACTGTTTCCTCTTGAATGATCACAGATACTAATGCAACAGCTGCTGGGCAATAATCTGATGATATTAGCCTGACTATGATGGGTGCATGTATATGTTCTATCCTCGGAATGCAATGGTGGTCCTTTCAAATTAATGCTTTGTTCGTGGACCATGTCCCTTGCCAATCAACTCTATAACCCGTATCCTTCCTTTCCCTTTTCCTCGTCCAAGACTCCTTTGGGCCTCTCTTTTTCTTACCTGCAATCTGAAAAGACTTGAGCTACAAACATGTTTTTGGGTTTTACAGCTTCCTTTATGTCCCGCCCCAGTCCCCATTGGCTTAGGTCATTTCATCACTCATTCTACTTCAACCATCATTTATATACCAGTACTTTTAAAATGCTCGTTTTGGAGATAAGTTTGCACATAACAGTTTACCCCACAGAACCTTATATTATACAAGAGTCTCGAAAACAGTGATACAGAGTTCTTTGCTTTTTTTCCTCGACATTAGATATGATAGACTTACTAGAGTTTTCAGCTAAAATGCTCAATTCTTTGACAAAATTCCGCGTTCCAAGTTTCATGTATAGATGCGCTGGGGCAAGCAGCCAAGCTAGAAGCATCGCACATGCCATGGGACTGAGAATGACAAATAACCCACATTGTACAGAAAAAGAGCCAACAAATGATGCTTGGATTAGTGCATCTCTCTTCTTCATGATTATTCCTGTCGCTTTGTTGCATGGGCCATGTTCTTTTTTCTTTCTACAGTCTAAATGGCAACTGATTACCAGTCACTTCCCAAGTTAAAGTTGACTGCTGTAACTACTGGGTGATTGAAATCTATTCTAAACTTCTAGAGGGAAAACGAGGGTTTAATGTTGTTTTAACCTCGAGGTCAAGGTAATAAAGCTTGCAGGAATTTCTTTTTAACGTTTGAAAGAAGCTGAAATGTTTCAGATTATGCACGCTTTTAAGTTTAACCTACGATGAAGTGAGTGTGGGCCTTTCAGGTCCCAAAAAAACAACAGAGTTACGGAACCAGAGGGCGACAACTGAAGGAGGCCAAAGGAACAAAGTTGCAATCATTACTTAAAACATCCAAACAGACCAGCCCAAAAGATCACACTACACCCAGAAATCAGAATCAATCTAATCAACTTACCGAACCAAATTTCAATTACCACCCTTTTTGGTCTCTCTTTCTCTTTCCATGACAGCAAAACTGCAAAAGAACCACAATTTCATTTTCTGTTTAAAAAAAAAAAATTTTACAGCACGTCCTTGAAAGATTGTGATTTTCATTGTCCTTTCAACATCTCTATGCATGACTACAACAGCTAACAGGAAAAAGTTAGATATTCCCATATGGGTTTACAGACTCACAAGCAAACAATCTTAAAACTGGGAGTGTGCAAAAGATAGCCCACTTTTTCTCCTCCTTTTGCAGGATTACAGCAACGCAGTCCACAGAAGAATTTAACATATTGAGAGCTCTCCTTGTGTGACAAGCGAGAGAGAGAGAGTTTACACTGTTTTTGAGCTGAAAGTACTTTTGAGTCTCCCAAAGAAATGTAACTGCAGGCAATAAAGCTGAAGGATTGATGCTTTTGCTTGTTGTTTTATACTCAGGGAAGAAGTTGGGGGACCATCTTTCCCTCTCATCTTATTCATTTCTTCTCACCCAATTACCTTTGCCTTTTGATGAACTAGCAGAGGTCTACGTATCTAGCTCTTCTAGCTTTTGGCTGCTTAGAATTACACCTATTCATTTTTTTTCTCTGAGATAGAAAGATAAAAGTCATCCCTTCCTTCTAAGCATTTTTACTTTGTTAGTATTATTGGTTACTACCATCAACAAAGGTGTATTTGCAGTTTTCCACCTACTGACCGATGCTTTGTTGCTCACTTTCCCCTTCTTTGTTTATGCTTATATTAAAGACAAGTAAGTTCCACTATCTTTTAACTTTATTGCAAGTTCCTCAATTCTTCCAATCAGGGCTTCAGTTAGTTACAAATGGCTCATTAGCTTATTTAATTTCTTTTGTCTTGTTTTCAGTAAATGCAACTCCTCTACTTCAATCCCATCTTATTTTGTTTTTCTTCCTTTCCCATTCTGTAACAACATAGAAGCTCCTTGCTTTTCTTCAAGCTTAGTTTTAAAGGGTTTTTTGGCCTTTTAACGAAAGAAACTGGTGCCGATTGTAATCTTTAGTTATCGCTACTGATCTGGGACTGGGATCCGCTCTGGCTCTAGATCTCAGTTTCCTTGGGTGCAAAAGTCAGTAAAGATTTCCATTTCAGTTCTGTCAGCCATTACTTTCAGGTGGCCTGTGTTTAATGTCCAGCAACTTATAACCTTGTACTTGTCAATCTATTGATGAATATATATTCACCTTGCTCCAAGCTGGGTCTTTGCCATTACTCGCTTTTAATGCTTGTCACGTGGAATGGTAATTTGTCTTTGCTTTGCTTACTCTATGTTATATGGCACAACAGGATTTAGTTGGCCCGAGTGACTCGTTCTTGGTTATGGTACTTCCAGATTCTACATTCCTTAATCAAGGCTCATAGATTTTTCTTTTCTTCTCATTTTTGAAGGCAACTCTGCCCTGGCTTTTTAGCAACTCTTTGAAACCTTTAGCTTTGATTTGTGTCACTATGGTTTCCCGAGATTCACCTCCTAATCCAGCTTCTAGTATGCTACACCATTTTATTATCTCGGATTCCATTAATAACCAAAACCAATTCGAAGGCGGTCAAAATTTTGATGCTTATGGCTTGAGAGGCAACCACCACAACTCATTTCCTCACTCCCTTGGTTTACTGCCTACCATTCATTCTCTTGGGGAAAGAATGTCTAGATCAATGGATCTTCTTCCAGCTCCCATTGTGGCAGAGGAGTCCGCGATTAGCCAGACTCGACACTTGATGGACCTTCTTGGAGCAGCTAACGAGACCAACAGCCAAGCTCAAAGGCTCTCCCTGTCTCTTGGTTCTCACATGCTTGCTCCTTCCTTGAATTCTAACATTGCAAGTTCCAGTTACTTGCTTTTGGGGGCAGAAGATAGAGAAGTTTGTAATCCAGGAGTCCAGCACATAAGTGACGACTACTCCTTCACGGGTAGTACATTTGCGTCGGCTTCCCGCTCGCTACACCGATCTTGCTCTACAGCTACGTACGGAGCAGAATCTTTTGCTGTTTCTATTGGAAATTCGAGGTATCTAAGGCCAGCTCAGTCCCTTTTAGATGAAGTTGTCAATGTCGGCGGTAAAAATGTTGAGGAAAATTTCTTTGGAAAGTTATATCTAGGTGACAGAGGAGGAGGAGTTCAAAGACTTTCATCTGAATTAAGAGCAGAATTCTGCAGCAACGAGATATTATTGCCTGAAAAGAATGAACTTCGAATTAGACTTGCAAAACTCATCGGACTACTTGAGGAGGTTGGTTAGCATGACCCGGTCCCTGTTGAATATTTTCGTCGAGTTAGTTAATATAGTTAAACTTGATTGCTTCTTAAAATTTCTTGCACAACGTGATTGTTGTTTCCCATTGTCAGGTTGAAGTCAGATACGAGAAATACTACCAACAAATGGAAGAAGTGGTTTCATCATTTGAAGCATTAGCCGGCATCGGAGCAGCAAAGTCATATACTGCTTTGGCACTCCAAGCAATGTCTAGGCATTTTGGCAGTCTAAGAGATGCCATAATATCTCAAATAAATGTGATCAGAAGGAAGTTTTTGCACGAATTACCGAAAATCAACAGGGGATTATCGCAACTTAGCCTGTTTGATAGAGATTCTAGACAGAACCGACTCTCTCTTCAACAGCTTGGAATGATTCCAAGCCAAAGACAAGCTTGGAGGCCTATTAGAGGATTGCCAGAGAACTCTGTAGCCATCCTTCGGTCTTGGCTTTTCGAACACTTCCTTCACCCGTAAGTGCATTTCAAGTTTAATCACTTTCTGCATTGATTCTATGTGACACAATTCCTGAAAGATTTGTTTCGTGGCTCTTAACAGCTATCCAACAGACTCGGAGAAACTGATTTTGGCATCACAGACAGGCCTGACCAAGAATCAAGTAATTCCCTTTAACAATTTTCAATGCTTAATTAACTCAGTATTGAATAAAAGTACAAAACCATGAAACGTGGGTCTAATTACTGTTAATTTAGGTGTCAAACTGGTTTATAAATGCTCGAGTTCGACTCTGGAAGCCCATGATAGAAGAAATGTACAAAGAAGAGTTTGCCGATTCCCCGCAAGACTCTGATCCATCCTTAGCCAGCGGTTCCATGGGTATTGCAGATCAGGCTGAGGACTAAAGAAGTGGCAGAAAGGATCACTTTAGACAGTAGTTTTTGCAACCAACAAGGTTATTAGACTAATCAGTTGTACAATGCTCTTCCCAGGGTTTGATTAAAAACTAATTAGGCTCAAAATTCCAATCTCCAATACATTCTTTTGAAGCTTAAATAGTGGAAGTTAGCTCTCAGATTTCCTCATGGCACGATATGAAAGATTCAGTTTTGGCAGTTAAATTTCATGCTTAAGCCATCTTTCTGTTGTAAAAAGAAAGGAAAATGTTTTATAAAGAAAATTTGATCGAAATGAAGAGACATGAGACAACTGACTTTATACTATGATAGCGTTTAGTCACATTCAATAGACTCCTGCCTGCACCCCCCCCCCCCCCCCCCCTGTGAGTATCAGGAGGAAAAATTTTAAATGACTTTGTGAACTTCAATTTGATGGCGACCTTCATCTAGCTACTTGATCGATGTCGATATCTCTCGAGATTTCTTAGGCTGTAGCAAATATTTCCTTTTCATTTTTTTCCTAATTGAAGAAATAATCACTTACTATTTACTCGGATCCCTTAGCATGATGCTTCAATTTGTCAATCGGAGTGAAAAGTCAAATAGAAAATTACCATTCTTCCACGTTCATAAATGTTATGTTACGTGTTTTTTGGTACATACAAGGCCGAAACTAGCCTGAGTTCTCAAGATACAAGTGTCATTTACATCACTTGAAAGTAAAAGAAGCAAGTCACTTCGAGGATCATCAAGAATGGTCAATCTCGGATAGTTAGTCTACACCAAGTTGGCTAGAAAATCAAGACAGCGGTTACCCTCTCTATATAGATGTCATGTTAGGTCTGTTAGATTAGATGAAAATAGATCGTTATCCTTTTTAAGGAGTATGTTTGGCATAATGGTGAAATTGACAATAGTAAAATTAAAAGTTATGGTGGTTGTTAGACTGTCATTACAGTGGTGATATTAAAAATCCGTGATGAAAAAATAATAATATTCAGTAAAAACAATGATGCGGTGAAATAAGAATTAAAAATTACCATAAAATTGGAGGTGTTATAAAAGCAAATGGTCTTAAAAATTGAAGGGTACTTCAGGAATCTAAAAATCCTAGGTGGAATGGAAATTCCATTAGACCTTCAAGGTCTGGTGCGTTTAGGACCTCTATTGGAGGTGCAGTGTGAAAAAAAAAAAAAATCATGATGTGGGTTGCAGTGAACACTTTTCCTATTGTGCGAATGAAAAAAAAAAAAGGCAATCCCATCACACTGAAGGGGTCGCCGAACATAGCCTAAGGCGCATTGGATTTGAATATTATGATTTTAAAAAATAAATTTGGAGAGTTTCTTTTGGTTTGAAGTTTAAGTCCAAGATAGTTCAATTCAGGATTTAAAAAAATTTAATGCGACTATCGATATTTTAACCAAAAAAAATGTGACTATCGGGATGTTTATAAATAAAAAAAAGAAATGTTACATGAAAATTTACATTTAGATAAATTAGTCAATGTCACGTGCGGATATAATATGTTATTAATAAAAATAAAAAATAAAAAATAATTAAAAAACTAAATAATATTGAAATGAATAATAATTAAATTATTTTCTTTAATATAATATAATAAGAATTTAATTATGATGAAAATAAAATTAATTAATTATTAACATCATTTAATAAATATATAAAAAAATTAATAAAAGATAAATAAAGAATTTTAATTTAAATCAATAATATCAATTATAATTCTGAAATATTAAAAAAAAGAATATTCTAAACGATTTAAAAGTTTTACACTTCGTACTTTTATATATATATTATAAATATAAATTATAGATAAATTAGTTTTGGTTGGATTATTTTGACATTGTTTTAGTTTAAAATAAATACAAATAATAATATTCTTTTGTTTGTTTAATTGTTTTCTAGTAATTCCTCCAAAAAACTATTGTTTTCTAGCAATGAACAAAATTACGCATTGCAACTTGAGGAACCTTATGGAATCATATTATCCCCCACCTTACCAAAAACCAGCATGATTGGAAGACTGCCAAAGTCAAATGGCTAATGCCACGTGGAAAAATCAGAGTGTTCCATATCAGCATATCTCCATCTCCAAAATCTTGAACGTTAGCGTAGCGAAAATTTTTCTAGATCGTCCGATTTAGTAAATATTTTTCTCCAAAATCCTCGACCAATCATAATTCACATTTATTTCTCGTGGAAGCTCGAAAGAAAGTACCACTATAATTTATCGTACGATTTTTGACCATCGCAAACTCAAAGTATACGACTACTTGAGAAAAAGGCAAAAAAAGGACCAGACGGCACCGTCTTTTCTCTCTCTTTCTCTCGCTCGCTTGCTCGCGCGGTAGCCATGACAAGTTCCTCCGCTCATTCACGCAAGGTTTCTATTTTTCTGTTTTTTTTTGGTCTATTTATTTACGTTATTTATTTATTTTCCCTAATTTCGGTTGCGTCTGGCGGATTTTCTTTTCTTTGTTGTTTTTCTATTTGCTTGATGTTTTGACCTTTATTTTTGGGGTATATTTTTGCGTAGGCTTTAAGCAAGATCGCATGTAACAGACTCCAGAAAGAGTTGGTGGAGTGGCAGGTTAATCCACCAGCTGGATTCAAGCACAAAGTTACTGATAATCTCCAAAGGTTTTTTTTTTTTGCTTTTGAAAAACTATTTTAATTAATCTCTTTCTCAGGGAAAAAAAATTCTCTGGATGAATTAGCTTTTGATTGGGGGATTAACCTGGGATTTCGGTCTTTAATTTGTTCAATTTTGTGGAAAGATGGATAATCGAGGTCAACGGAGCCCCAGGAACGCTTTATGCGAATGAAACCTATCAGCTTCAGGTTGATTTTCCTGAGCATTACCCTATGGAGGCGCCCCAGGTATCCTTCTCTTTTCTTTTTCTTTTTGTTTTGTTTGCCGAGTAAATAGTGAAAGTGGAAAGTTAAATAAAGTTGAGTGAAAATTTTGAGATTAGATTCTTCTATAATTGACTCTGATTGATCCTGTTTTGTTTATGAACGAATGTTTTGGTATTCTTTTGTTGATTGAGCAGGTCATTTTTGTCCCTCCGGCTCCGCTGCATCCACACATTTATAGCAATGGACATATTTGTTTAGGTATTGGATAGTGTTAATATCTTTCGTTAATGAGATTTGTCAAGTTAATTTGTTGTGCTCACTACAATTATTTTAAAAGACTAATCCGTTTAATCCTATTGCTTAAGTTTGTTAATGTTTTCAGTTGATAGAAAATGATGATCTGTGAAGTTTGCTGAACATGACAGAATTATTGGTATTCATAAATGGAGTGGTTCTTGTGACATGTCTCTTTTGTGTTTTCTGTAGCCCTCCCATCTTTCTCTGGTGGAAAGTGTAGCCTTGTAGTTCTTTACAAGATAATTCTGGTCTAGTAATAGATTTCAAGAAATTGCAATACTCCTAAGTGGAAGTTCTCGTTATGCTACTTAACATAAGTTGGCACTTTGGTGGAAGTTCAAAATAGTATTTTCTGTAGTTAATCTTGGCATGCTGAACATATATATAGCAAGTTTTTATGATTGCTGAAAGTGGTTCTTGAGCCAATTGCTTGTAGTTTGGACCTATGCACTTCTGTTTGTGTTGTCATTCTCATAATTTATTCTTCTACTCAAGCTATAATTGTATTAAGGTTCTATGAAAACTATCAAGTAGATTTGTGGTGCTACAACTACTCTCTAAGTAAATATCAGAAAATAATTATGCCATCACAGAGTTATATGTGATATATTCCCCCTTGTTCATCTTCCAGAAGTAATTAGAGAAGTTGTGAAGTTTTCTGTTGCTGTTTTATGCTTGGAGACACTCTGTCTAGTACATTACTGGTTATCTAAAGGAATTTGTTTCTCTTAAATCAATTAATGGAAATATTAGTAGAAAAATATTTAAAGGAAGATGTCTAAGAGAGGTTGTTCATAGTTTCCATTCCAAGATCCAATTGGTAGTAAAGTGCTTGTTTTGGGAAGCTTTCTCATCTCAGTCACGAGTGAATTTTGATTCTCAAGAATGTTGAACATATCACAAAGCAACTACAATTCCATTAATCCTGAAAGTTTCTGATGCCCTCATGATTATTTCGTTTGGTGGTTGGCAATACCAGGATAGCATTATCCATAACTCTCCGGTCATATATATTATATTTTTTATTATAACATGCCATACTGCTATTTCTTTTGGTTTGCATCTTAGACAAATATAGGTTGCAGGAAGCCAAGAAGAAAGCATTGCAAGAGTTAATGGAAAACAGTTAGGCACACCAATTTCTTGAATAATGTAGAAAAACATGAAACATTTCTTGGGTCTTAATATCCATTTTGTACCTTTCTTTGTCATATTCATGTGGCCAATTATCTGGCAAACCAATATTCAACATTATGTGTCGTTCATATTTTGCAGATATTCTGTATGATTCCTGGTCCCCAGCCATGACTGTCAGTTCCATCTGTATCAGCATTCTCTCCATGTTATCAAGCTCAACCGTGAAGGTTTGTTGGAATTATTAACATTTTGATCATTTGTTTTTGTTCTCCCAGCTCTGGCATCATCTAGTCAAAGCTGGATACTGAATCTTCTTTGTCATATGCAGCAACGTCCAGCTGATAATGATCGATACGTCAAGAACTGTCGGAATGGCAGGTCTCCCAAGGAGACAAGATGGTGGTTCCATGACGATAAAGTGTAATGATATAAACCTGTTATCTATAATCTGTGTATAAGACTGAGGATTTTATCCGCGGAAGTGGGAAGGGGAGTAAGGCCCTTCCTAGTTGCCATGGTGACCTTTTACATTTCTCTTGCCGTGTATGAAATTATGAATTAAACATAGATTTAATTTTAATGTGGTTGCCTCGTCAAGCAGCAGAGTAGACAATATAAACCTTCATTTAATCATATGATATAAACCCACTCAAAATTCGTGGTGGAACAACGTGTGACATATTGCAGCTTGACGGTTTTACTTGTAAGGCAAACCTAACTTGTTCTATTGTTAATTCTTCTGGGGAGTGAATCTTCTGGCCAAAACACTGCAGCATGAAGCTCTCTATCCTGGCATACTCTTAGCTATTGAGAATTTTACAGGAGTTTCCCGTGTACGATTATGGTGGTTCTTTTCATAATCCTCCATTGCATGTTTGATTCTTCAGAGATGAGAGAACTGTCATGATCATTTATCTCTCTTTTAAGCTTCTATCTTCAAACCTTTTGCAAAAATTTGAGGGGAAAAAGGCTCGAAAATTCACTTGATCATTTACATTTTCTTTGAACTTTTGGATAATATCATCCAGAACGAAATTGAGCTTAGTGTTTCAATAGTTAAAATATAATTGCAAGGGCAAGGACCTGGCATTTTTTACTAAAGCATAGTTGCAAGAATGGTCGAACAAGAAGTAAAGAGAAACAATTTAAGGGCAAAATAGCAAATTTAAAAATAGAGAGTGGCCTTCAGAAAGAAAAATAATGGAGAGTGAGAGACAGGTTGGGCTTGGGTTCAAGTTCTCAAAAACGATAGGGCCAAAGGCGTGTGGTCCTCGTCCACGGACACTGGACAGGCCGTAATATATTAGCTCTCCTCTATTCGTATTTCGTACTTTATACTTTGAATGGCGGCGTTCGTTAAATTAGCGACAGGATCGAAAAATCAAACCATGTTCTGATTTCTGAAGAAGAAGACTCAAAAAGCTAAAGGCGGAAATGCTGCTGCGACGACTACATTCAACCGCCATCTCCGTAACAGCCACCGCTCTTTCCTGGCGTTATGCATCTCCTCAACGCCGCCTCAAGTGCCTTAATTCTATCTCCTTTTACCCCACACCTAGCTTCCTTTGCTTTAGCTCCACCTCCCAAAGTTCATCGGAATACACCGACTTAATCACGGAACAATCCTTGAAACGCGTAAAGCCTCCACTTGTTTCAGTCTTACTATTCCTTTTGAAATTTATTATGAAAATGATTTATAACAGTTTTTGTTATTGCGATGGCAGGGACCTCTCAAGCCCGGACTCTATATCGTTGGAACACCTATTGGAAATCTTGAAGATATCACTTTACGGTAAGTTTATTCGTCTTCTTTTGTTTCAATTCTTTTATTATTATTATTTGTTATTTTTAAAAGGGAAAAAGTTATTGTTAATTTCATCGATGTAGTGCTCTTCGGGTTTTGAAATCAGCTAACGTCATTCTCTCGGAGGACACCCGGCATTCCGGGAAGTTACTTCATTATTACAGTATCAAAACTCCTCTCGTCAGTGACTTTTAAGCCTTTTTCTGTTGACTGTTTTAGATTTGATGCTTTATCTTTTTCGTTTTTCTCCAAATTCTGATTGTGCGAATTTTAGATTTTCAGCTAAGTTATCATAAATTTAATGAATCTCAAAGAGAACACACAGTTTTAAAGAGGTTAAAGCAAGGAGAAATTGTAGCCTTGATTAGCGATGCAGGAATGCCAGGCATTAGCGATCCTGGTACAGAACTGGTTAGTTTTTGGATCTTCATTGGCTGAATTCTATAGCATGTCTCCTCATACATGTTTTAGATGTTGGGCTTCTTGATGTAGGCAAAGTTATGTGTAGATGAAAACATTCCTGTCATTCCAATACCTGGACCGTCAGCCTTCTTAACTGCTCTTTCTGCCTCTGGATTGTCCACCGATGAGTTTACATTTGGTAATTCTTTAGTGAAATGTTGTGGTAGAGCAGGCTTCTGTTAATGTTTGGAAATAATGACTCTGATGTCGTGTACAATGGTGCAGTTGGATTTCTTCCGAAACATGCTGGTTCACGGAAGGAAAGGCTGATAGCTTCTGCAAGTGAAACTACAACTCAAATATTCTATGTTCCTCCTCACAAGCTCTGTCAGTTTCTTGAAGAAAGTTCTCCCATTTTTGGTGATTCAAGGTGACAAATTTCTCTCTATTCCATGAACTATGATTAGGTTACTTATTAAATGGTGGGAGTCATAGGAAAAGGTTGAAAGAGCTATTCATTTTTGGGTAAGGGGTTGGGTATGACAACATGGTTTGTATGGTTTATTATTTTGTCATTCAGAGAATAATCCACTTGATCCAGAAGTATCCTCTTTTTAATTTTACGTTGGATATTTAATTTTTAAACGTCTGCATTTGATCTGCACTCCCCTGAAAACTGTATTGGCAGTGTATTGATCTAAATAGCATGTAAAGTATTCTCTAATTGTTTAAAGTTTTCTGTTAACTTGCTGTACTTTCATAGTAATCTACCATCAGATTAATATCATGAATCTCTATTGGTATGCTCCCTAGGCTATCTAGTTAATGGTTGGTTCCCTTTGCTTTCTTGACATTATGTGCTTCTGTCCTTGCTTTGGTTAGTTACCTTCCTTTTTAACCTGCATTCATTGGCATCTTTAAAGCTTAGTGTTAATTAGGAATAACTGATGACTCTATAGGGCTTATTATAACAGTTTATTTAATCTCATTGCAGACAGTGTGTCATAGCCCGGGAACTAACAAAAATACATGAAGAGGTAGGTCTATCTCATGTTTCTCATGATGTCTTTTATGCTGCTTCATCAAGTGTTTGGGAAATTTGCTTTTACTGTTGCCTAGCGTATATGTGCATGTTGAACTTAATGGCATCAACGGTTCCAATATAAATAGCTTCTTTCTTTATTTTGTTGCCTGAATGTTAATGTTTATGGCTTCAATCAATGAGCATGTCCTGCTTTTTATCACTTTCTTTTGGAATGCATATGATCAATACCAGAAGAAGGGCCATTGACTAAATGTTTAGGTGAACCTACATAAGACAAAAATGTTAAGAATAGGGCGTTTAATCTTATGGGGCTTACTGTCTATTGTTTGGACCTTATTTATTTATCTATTTGTCTTTTGCCAAAGTTTTGGACCTTATTTATTTTGTCGCTATTGGGCTAGTATCATTTTATTTGGATTTGAAGTCATGTGGCCTTATAATGTAGGAGCCTTTGAAGCCCATTTAAGTATGTCTTTGGACTATTAAAGATGTCTCTGATGATTGAATGTTAAGTATTGTGTTTAAGAATGGAGAAATGTTAGTTTTTGAGGATGAGTTTTTCCTTCGATGTTGTTCTTTCCATTTTCTTCAAGTTTTTCTCCTATTCTGTTCTTCACCCCACATTGAGATTTCTCATCTTTGGATTATTGTCTGATACTCAACTAGGCTTGCATGTGGTTTTCCTTGCATGAAACCAGAGAAAAAGATGAAGGGATCATTGAATGATTGATGTGTCTTTACTAACTTGCTGTAAGGTAGAAAAAAGATGCAACTATCCTGCTCCTTTTCTTCAGCACTTAATATATGTTTATGATTTCAACTTCTCTGCATAAATATTTGAACGTGGCTTTTGTTTCTGGAAGTAGATCGGAAGATATTTATGAGTGTTATCCAGCTGTTGGCATCCGTCTGTTTGTTACTCAACTTTGTAGTTGGGTTTCTTGGTCCTGCAGGCTTGAGTCTGTCCAATTTTGCTGTCAATTACTTGGATTTTAACTTGTTTCGACCTCTTCTTTTTATATATGCAGCACTTAGAGAGAAGAGAAGAAAATAGTATATGATGTTATGAACAAGAATGGTGAAATGGAATAACAAAAAACAAAAGGAGCTAGCTGGATAGATATTGTCTTTATATGGACTGTACAAAACATCCTTATTGCTGGGTCGCCTCTGCGATATATGAAGTGCCAGTTTTTCAAACCTTGTTTTGTTTATTAGCTAAGCATTCATTCTGCTATTGACCTTACCCAGTTGTAATTTTGGTGGTTTGACTCTGACCTAGAACTCTAGTACTTGACCCTATCGGCCGGGATTGGTCCATAACCTTATAACTCACTGCCACTTGATGTAACATTTTGTTTGTCACTTCACCATCATGCAGCTGCAAAAGATTTGAAGATCTTATTTTGAGGAAGGATGATGAAACCACTAATATAATAGTTCCAAGTAGGAAATCTGACTTTTTTGGATGAGGGGAAATTTGTTAGTGCTAAATCCAACACTTAGTGTCACCTTGATTTAGTAATGAACATGATTATTTCTGGCAGTTTTGGCGGGGCACTCTGGGGAAGGCAAAAGAAGTTTTCTCAACTCACCAGCCAAAGGGAGAAATTACACTCTTGATTGAGGGCAATTCAAATTGCACTCTAGAAACTCCATCAGAGTGTCAGTTAGAAAATGAACTGACAGAATTGATCTCCAGTGGCCATAGTCTTTCTTCGGTACTGATTTTTCACTGCATTTACATTTTACCAAATTTAAGTGCATTACTATTAGTGTAAACTTTTATCTCTTCCAAAGGCTTGATTTAGTTTTCATCTGTGTCAGTGTGTGACTATGAAGTAGATTTCATTTAAGTAAGAAATTCTCTAGAAGTTGATCTTTGAGGATGTTCCTAAATGGCTTGTTATATGATAAATAATTGAATATGATGTGCATTGCAGGCGGTCAAATTGGTGGCTGAAGGAACATCGATGAAAAGGAAGATGATATATTCACTTGCCTTGAGAAAGTTCGGAAAGAAACGTGATGCAGAGGATTTAAATTAATTCCAATCCATCAATCATGCTGTGAGTGACATTAAAAGCTTGCTGCTTATAACCTTCTGTGCTGAAGATTAAACTATGAAGGTTTCGATACCTTGAAATTACTAAGAACATCAGTTACCGCTCCAACCCAAAAAAAAAGTTAACAAGTACTTTAGGAGCCAGCTATTTGCTAGAGAGGAGGTTATATCAATGTTATGTAGCATTATTTTTAGATTAAGCACTATCAACGTTCCAAAGTTAAAGCCATCATATCTGATTACTAGTTCACCTGATTTTTCTGACGTTTATAGTTGGAAGTTGGAACCTTCATGTTGATCTCCGGTCTTGAGCTATGTTACCAGCTAAATATCCATGTAACCAGCACACAAGCGTTTTGACTGCAGATTCCTGAATGAGTGTTTCTTGTTTTCCCTTATAAATCCATCTGTAAGTTCGTTTATCTACAGTTTGTTCCTTTTCCATTTCGTTTCTGTTTCTTGGGAAAGAAAGGAATGGGGAAAGAAACGAATTACTGCTTAGAAGTATATTCTTGTTCTTTTTATTTTCCTGATATGATGTTGCCAATCTTGTCTTGTTCGCAAGTGTCCCTGGGAAAGGCGACAAAGACTTTGTAATCAACTGAATCCTGCAACTGAGAAGGAAAACATGGGATATCCCTGGCAGATATCTTCTTTTCTTTCTACTCTGTTGTCAATATCATCTGAAACTTATCAACTGCAATTTTTTTACAAACTAACTTCATAATTACATGTCCTAAAATGGGTAAAAACAGCAAAAATCCCCAATCCACGTTGGATGGAACTGGAACCAGCTATGCAATGACGCTGCGGACAAGTTCCAGAAGGTAATCAGTTGGGTTGGTCGGGGTCACGAGCACTGAAAATTTACCGTAACATCACATGTGCCCTGCAATATTATAGGCGGCCCCCACCGCATCCCCCCAACTCTCAGTCCTCCTCTTTCTATTAGTCTGATGATCTTAATCAATCCCCCCAGTAAACAACCCTCACTTCCTAGTTCCTAATTTTCCTTACAATAATAATAATAATACTAATCTTCCCCCTTCTTTCCAATTGGTTAATCAAAAATCAAAATATCACCGATTTCCCCTCTTGCCCCTCAGTGCTTTTACCCATTTCTATGTACAATAAGAACAAGAATAATATTCCTAAGTATGTACGTTAATATCGTTTCTAGCTTTCTTTGTTTGTATCGTAGTTGATCACCATGAAGCCATACCGGAAGAGGAAAGAAAGGTGGGTCTGAAGATCTGTTGGCCTGCGGCCAAAATGTGCCTTGGGTCGAATTCCATTTTCATTTGATGGAAGCGATCCCACTTATCGCCAAAGTGGTCCATCCACTCCTCTTGCGTAGTGTAGTGAGGTAAATACTGCTTCACGTTGATCCCAGCATCATCACAGAACGTAAGAATCTGACGGTTCTGGTTGGTCAGGTACTCCAAGCTCTGGGTTTTCTCTCCATTATCCAAGGCTGATCTTAGCAATGCCACTAGGTAAAACACATCCTCATCGGGCGTCACCACCGAGCTCCTTTGGTCCCATCTGCACCATGTCATCACAAAACAATGCATCAGATCAGCCATCAGCAAAAAACTGCAGACCTTGCTTAGCAAAATAAAAAGAAAAATATGTCCTATATTCAGATAATTATTTGTGTGTAAATGGTCGTTGAGATTTGAATTTGATGGTTTAGAACGAATCAAAGGGATGGACCCAGGCTCCGAGGGGGGTGATGGGTCGTTAACCTGTACTAACGGCTATGTTTTTCTGGAACTACCTTGGAACAAGACATGGGTACCTCCCATCAGTGGGTCCCCGGCAGAAGATCTCCTGACAGGAAATCTTCCCACTTGGATGATCGGCACCGTCGATTTGTTGTGTTCCGGTCAACAAAAGAGCGAAAGTGCTAAACAATCCTAGCTGGCCTTCGATCACTCGATGATGAACATACACTCAAAAACATTCATCTGTTGGTGTTGGGAGGCAACTGCATGTTGCCCCACGTGTTTTCCTTTCTGATGCAATGCTGTGTCCTGATCTTGTGCTCAGGACCACCAGGTCGAATTGCTCCTGGTACCACCAGATTTTTTCACCCTCCCCAAGGTACCCCTTCTCCCTTCTTCTCCATCTTCTATTCTATTGGGAAAAAGCCCGGATTTACCTGGTGAAGTAGATACCTCTCCTTTTCAGGAAGATTGTCGACCCCGATTATGAATATGGTCAAATCAGGCTCGTTAACATCGAAAAGCGAAAACTCAAGGCCAATGTAAAATTAATCTCCGGTTGCCGACAAACATAGTGAATTATTCCTTACAGAGTCTTTGAGGTTCTAAATAATTGTTTGGAAGCGAAAGGAAAATTAGTAAATTACTAATCTTAGGAAAGCTAGAAAGACTCCGTTGCCGACACTAAATCTCTTTCTGATGACACTGCCAGGACTCGCTAGAAGGAGAGGTTATAGTTCTAAAGGAAAACCCTTTTTTTTTTCAATTCAACCAAAAAAAAAAAAGGGAAAGCGTTTTCCTCAATTATGCCCTCAACCATATAATTAAATGATCAAGTACTATGCTAATTAGCATGTAAAAAATGTGTTAAAGAAGGAAGGGTCATGAGTTCAAAACGTCACGATGCCTGAGCCAAAGCTAAAGGCTGGGGCCATAAGAAGATGATGGATAAATTTGCATGTTTCATGCATGCAAATGCAAATGCAAATGCAATGCGCTTGGTGCTGCCGGTGGTGTGAAAAGGACATGAGGCAAATGATGATATAACAATTGCATCAGGGAAGGGCCGAAGGGGCTTAGTAGCTTACTTGTTTTTGTTCATTGGATAGATGAGAATTGGCCCACTCGTTTTGTTGCCCAGGATGTCCTTGAAGACTCCCTTATCGAAGTCAGCAATCTTAGACTTGGGGACAAAAAGGTTTAGCCAAGGGTGTGGAACCTCCCACAAACCCTTGGACCGGAGCTTCAACTCGGCCTTGTGGACCCGGTCCAAGAAATCCACATACGGCAGATCGGTTGTAAAGACTGATGTTGGTATAAAATTTAATTTCTTCAACAAAGGCTCTACTTCCTGCAAAAACAAAACAGCACAAACTTCAGAATTAAAAATTTTCCAGTCAATAATTTAAAGCAAATAATAGTAGTAAAACATTAGAATAAACAACCAAAGTACACAAAAAAAAGCTGCTACCAAACCAAAATAGTTGCTTTTGTCAGCATAAGTTTGATTCCAATCAATTATTTTAATCAACTCCGGGAAGAGAGATTAATTAGAAGAGAATAATTTGGTGAGTGGACCATCGACGTTGGACGGTTTAGATTTAGTTATTTTTTAATGCAATATAGAATTATAGAGTAGTGTTCATTCTTAGGATTAGATGGGATGCTAGATCACACAAGATCTTCCATGTTTTCTTGCATATGTTTCCATTACATTTTTTAAGTAGCTTTATATAATTAATTACTTGATAAAATATTTCACTTGGAGGGTAATAATTTTTTTAATCTAATCTCAGGACAAAGGGGCCAACCCCGCCCACCCCCTGGGCTGACGATACATCATGCAAGTCTTTTAAAAAAAACAAAAACCAACGACTTTTGGGATGTCCACAATAATGCAAAACAAGGACATTAATGATGTTGGTAGAAGGTTCTAACTTCTAAATAAAAAACATTAATTAAGTTGCAAGAGTTCTTTCTAGCATTAATTTTGGAGGAAGTAACTACCAATTGGGAATTATTTGGCCTGCCTCTTCTACATCCATATTTATTTATATAGTATAGAAAAAAGAATGACCCAAACTCTCTAACTTTCTAGTTAAAGGCCATCCGAAAGGGTCACTTTTTTCATTAATACTAACAGGAGAGGGATTCAAATCTTCAACCTGAAGAAAACAAACAAAGATTAATTAAATAGGAATATGCTAGTTTGTTCAAATAAAGCTTGCATATGTCATAGAAGAAACAAGAGAGATTAGTTAGTTTGTTCAAATAAAGCTTGCGTATGTCATAGAAGAAACAAGAGAGATTAGTCATACAGTAGTGGTAGTTTTCTTTTAATGGATAGCCACCCACTTTGAAATTGTATCACAAAGTGAACAATAATGAATCCTTAATTAATTTTGTTAATTTTGTCTTCTTCCATAAGCTACTAATAAATTAGTATAATTAATAAGCTTGAGCTGATACTTAGCATGCTACAATAGTTATTAATACGCCAATAACTATCATTAATGACGGATTAGGGGGATGAAGGCTAGCTAGCTAGCTTGTAGACTGTAGTAAAAAGCAAGGGTTAAATATCGAGGCTGGTCTGAGAGTATATATTTGTATACCTGATCAATGGTATCAGCAGTGGAGTCATGGTAGTTCTTGGTGATTTCCAAGCAATACAAGACGCCTCCATTAGAGCCAAGAGAGGAAATTTTGACGGGGTTTCGAGGGGAAAAGAAGGAGGACCTCCAATTATTGATGAGCCCTTCATCGACGATAACAAAACCTTCAACATAGTCGAATTTTTGGCTGGCTGGCTTTCCATGCAGAGAAATCAGATACTCTTGGTCCCTGGTAAAAGCCGAAAAATTGGAATACAGTACCCTGATCCACCTCACCTATACGGTTATAAAAGAGATAAAAAAAAAATGACCACGTTAGAGAGGCAAAAACGACACGTCAAACAGTATTGCCAGCTTTAGTCTTTTAGAAGAGCCGTTTGAATGGGGTTAAAAAGGCTGAAATGGACCCAACCCCTCCTTTTAACTCTTTTTAGGGTCATGATACTTTTCTTTTAGGTGTTGACATTAACTAGGTAATACTACTAGGAAATTGTAAAAAGTATTAGTGTCCCACTCTGGAAACCAACCAAAAACCATTTTTAAACAATTTAATGCTCAAAGAAAAGAAAAAAGCGACCATCAGAGATTTAGATAGTTACCCTTTGTGGAGCTGGCTCAAGAGAAATCCTTGCCCTGGTGATTATTCCAAATTGTCCTAAACCACCAAGAACAGCATGAAACAGCTCTGAGTTTTGTTCTTCTGAGCATGTCAACAGCTCACCCTTTCCTGTTAAAACCCCAAAATAGGTTTAAAACCATTATGCAAATGCAATAGAGCTATCAAAAATTTTTTTTTGAAAAATTGGCAGTAGTAAAACAGTTTGTTTTTTTTTTTTAAAAAAAGTATGCATGCCGTACTGTACATAATGCTCAAAGACAAAACCATCTTAATAGTATCAGTATACAGTTCCATGTCCCAAAAAAAAAACGTTTTAAACTCCACAATTAAGACAAAAATCACATCAGAAGACACACAAAATCTTTTGACCTAGGAAAATCTTATAACTATTTGGAGTTATTAGTACTATAGGATATAACTTTCTTCCTCCTTTTTTATTTTTCTTTTAGAGAAAAATTATTATTAGTAACAAATTAAAAGAGGCATGCAAATTACTTAAAAAAGAAATGAACCTGTAACGACGTCAAGCTCGTGGGCATTGCTAATTTGTGGACCATGATTGAAAGCTTGGCCGCTAATTCCAGCATTAGACAAAGTCCCACCAACAGAAAGGTACAAGTAATCGGTCCATGACTTGGGTGCGAGTCCATACTCTAGGCTACTCCTCAGCACATCGATCCAAAGCTCCCCACCCCACACGTCCAAGTACCTCTCTCGAGGCCAAACACGAGGCTGAGGTGGCTTCCCCGCCGCCCCATGTCTCCCACTCATCTGAATCACCACCCCGCTCGTGGTCTGGGCCTGCCCGTTTATGGAATGCCCGTGTCCCCTGGCCGACACGGTGAACCCGTGACTTGACCCGTAGGCTGCCTTCACGAGCTGCGCCACGTCCTGAGAGGAAGCCGGGTGAAGGACGGCGAGCGGCTCAGCATGGGAGAGCAAGCCGAAATCGAGGGAAGCCGTTTCGACGTCGGAGGGGTCCACGCTGAGTTGACCATCAACGCCCAGGCGGAGAAGCTCCGTGGGGTCCAGGGTCAATCCCACAGTAACAATCAATCTACAAATAGCAAAGGTTAAGAGAAGCTTGGTGGCCATATCAGAGGGAGATCAAATGCGTCGTTTCCTTGTTTTTGCTGCCGCAAGAAATGGTTTCTTTGGATATACAAATATGGTCTTGGCAATGAAATGAATATATATATATATATATAGAGAGAGAGAGAGAGAGAGAGAGAGAGAGAAAGGGGTACTGTGCGCAGAAAAAAGGGATAAGAAGAGAAAAGGGACAGCGGGCCGACTGCCGAGGAACAAAATCTTTTGGTGGCAGCGTTAACGTAAGCCCCGGATAGCACTTTAAAGATTTACTACGCAAAGATCAACAACATGCACAGATTCCTTCTCCTTTTTCTTATTGCTTTGCCTTTTTCCTTTCTTTTCACGTTGTGACAGTACAGTGTACAGAGAGATAAAAATGGTGGGTAAAGAGAAACGAAGGCAACGAGGAATTTGCAGAGGGGACTTAAAAAAAGAAAAAAGAATTTGGGTTTGGTTGTGTGAAGAAAATACACCAGTTCTGAGTCTGACTATGTCGCTGATCCGGTGTGTCTAGGATATGAGATACAACATACAAGTTCTTAATTTATAGGACAAAACACAAAAGGGTGGCGGGAGGTGGGGGCCAGAGGGTGAGACACGTGGCGTCACGTGCGAGTGTTGGGCTGACACGTGTGAGGAATAGGGAAAGCAATGGAAGAAGGGAGGGGTGTTTTTCCCTTTACACCCTTGGGTTGGGGCCCCTACTTACAAGTTACACTTACATACCCCTTGGAAGGGGCATGGCTGTGGGTCCACCTTTGGATACGGAGGATCTCAAATGGGTCCCCCAGCTGTGGAAGTTTCACGTGGGTGCTGCGCCACACTGCCGTCGTCTCCTCCTCCACCCTCCTCCCTCCCTAATCAGCCACTAATTTCATTGTTTATGGAGCTTTAAGGAGCAGTACTTGTTAGTTGTTTATTTTCTGTGCAACCGCTCTCGCCCTTACCAAATCAGATTCTAATTTCATTTCATGCTTTCAATTTCAATTCTGAGTTTTTTTTTTTTTCTTTTCCAACCCTTTAATAGCAAAGCAACCCAAACCAAACCAATAAAGATTCTCCTTCTTCTTTTTCACTTTTATATTATTATTATTATTATGATAAAAAATAGTATTTTGCAGGTACAGTCGATGATGATCCTCTTTTCATCACGTCAGATTTGAACAATCAACATTGATTACTGTCACATAATCCCTGAATAGTTTTGAGTCCATCAACCCCAAATCACGACAAATTAATTACCATACTGTTGCAATTAATAATTTGATTACTATTATTATAATTTCGCATGTGTACCATAAGAATGATAGAACAAGTTGGTTTGGTACTCCATTTAGTTAATTTGCGGGGCATTTGCCAAATTTCAGATAGATTTTTCTTCTTTGAAGGGTCACTATTAAATTAATTTCCATATCATGGGAATTAATCTAGGCCACTGCATGCCAACTGATGTACTACTACCTTGAGGATGAGGAAAATTAAATTGGAAGTTGACCTGCATGGCCCATGCTATATATAGATTCAATCAATTTAATAACGCAGACAATTTGCAAGCCTCACCCCATAGATATAGTATTCCCTACATAAACATCTATAATATAGTATAATTAATAATCTAAAACCTTTCAAATTTGGACCGTTGTTGCCGCATATGATTCAACTAGGATAATCTTAGTTAAATTTAAACACATACGTACGTGTATATATATATATATATATATATATATATGGACGCAAACGGTTGAATTACAATTTGACCAAATATATTTTTACAGAATATATATAGATAGAAAGATATGCACAAATTTCCATGCACTACTGTTGTTTCTGGGACGAATATGGGGTTGGTTCCAATGAAATGAGCCTAATTCTTTATGGATACTTCGTCGAACGATTTTGCCTGTGTAATTGTACTAAACAAATGCCTTAAAATTCACAACGAATTTTACCCATCTCTTCCACGAGGACTTAAAAATTGATCTTTTTGCATAGGGAAACATGTGGGGATTACGATGTCCCCAAAGCAATTAAGTCATTGACGTGAACGCGTTTACTTTGATGACTAATTCTCCTTAAATATATAAATAAATATATTAGTGGGTGTGTGAACACTTAGAACCACCGAGGAAATGTTATTTTCTGGGATGATTCCTCACAACTTACAAATTGGGGTCCAAAATCTTGGACCGAGCCAATTCCAAGTGGTCTCCTTAATTATTAATTAGACGTGTTCTTCGGTCAAATCAATATATATAATAATTTTTCCAAATTGTCTTTTTTATCAATCCTTTCTTCTGCTCCATTTTCACCCTGCAATGATGACATGAATTTTCTTCAGCTTTCATTTCATTTTCTATTGCCGATATGTATATCATCTCTAATTAGAACCGATCGAGAATCATGACAAGATTATGATTTTGAGAAGAAAGTTAATAATATGAAATATTGTATTATGCTTGACATGGAATTGATATTTCACAGTGGCTTCTGTCCTTAAGACTAAGGCAAAGCTGCAGCATGAATCTTGTCGTCTGGCATGACCCATGTCTCATATCCCTGCTTCAAACATATATAACTGTATTTCTTTTGTGCTTTTCATGGCAGGAGCGACACAATTTAACAAAAAGGAATCATGCGGACAACTTGCATATAAATGTTTCTTATTTTTCTCTTACCTTACAAGCTTGAACAGAAAATACATTTAATTTTCATGTCCTTTGCGGACTAGTTATATAGGTAGGAATTAACTTAAGGATTTAATTAGGACAGTAGCTAGGACGCATGGCATGCCCCATCACTTGGAATTACATGCAATTTTCAAACCATGCTTTCTAATTTATGCTACTAATTATTGTAAGTATTTTTACCCTTGAAGCCTCATCAAGGTAGCTAGCCATGCCATCAAGTTTGAAGAAAAAGCAAAGTGAAAGGTTTCGAAATATTTCATGAAAGATTTTATCATTCTTTATAAGAATTCAATCTTTCATTCATCTCTCAAAGAAGATTCTTAAAAAAAAAAAAAGAGATAGTTGCTGTCAAGTCCTTTTTAATCAAAGTGGGCGGCAGTCTCAATTCAACTTTCGCGGTTTCTAGTATTATTTTTTTCCTTAAAAGAGGAGACTCTGTATATATAGCTTAGCTATTAGCTATATTGCTGCTCCACACATATATCTATGTTGCTCTCTCCACATCCCTTTTCTGTAGGATTTTTGTACACACAAAAACGATACTTCAACCAATAGTTGTTGCCTTCGAGGAAAACTTTAAAAAGGGAAAGATAAGAAAATTGCAATTGAAAAAAAAAAAAAACCAGCTATGGGTTTCGGCGGGTGACGCCATATATATTCTAGTTTTGGCAAAGACCCCATAAATCACACGCAAAGCACTCCCCATCATTAACTTAATACCAAGACCTAATACTTCTACTTATTCCAATATTTAAAATAATATTTTTATACAACACGAGATAGTTAAATAATTAATCTCTCAAATTATTGAAAATGAGAGTTTAACACATGATTAACTAGGAGATTACGTGGTTGTTGATATAGTTTTTTTTTAAACTAACTTTATTAATATAGTATTGAATTATGTAGTATATATTTATATGATGATTATATATTTTATCATTACAAGTGGCGAATAGTACTGGCTGCCTTGAAATTTCCTTTTCCCAATTTCCATTTAGACCATGTGGCTTTAATTGGTACTTTCTCTTCAAAACTAATTACAATTATTATTATTCATGTTCGAGAGATAAGGCATGCAAAGTTCAATATCAGCAAACCGCAAAAGTCATCCAACAAATGCGATTAGACCTAACAATCGATCGATGACACGTCACAATCTGTTTCATATTCATTGTAACGAGCTGACATATAGTTATATGGATGTCACAGAGCTATAGCTATTAGCTATAGAGCTATGCATGCTTCAAACAAGTTTTGCTTTTTTTTCAACTCAAAAAAGGTTTTTCTTTGCTTTTTTCAACCCATAAAAAAAAAAAATTTGCTTTTGGGGCTTTGCTTGCAGTTGCACTCCTCCATCTGTCAATTTCCAAATCTTCAAATTGCGATCCATCCATCGCTTTTCATTGTTGTATATATAATATTCTATCACGACGAATTCCATTATTGAATCCAATTTCTGAACCAATTATACTATCAACTTGTTAGCTAAGGGCTAAACTAAAGCCCAAATATACATTTATATTTGGTTAGGCATTACCGAACTTAATTAGGTTTTCTTCTTTTTCAACTGTATGCAAAACTTACTTGACTAGGACTCTTTCTAAAAGAAAATGTGTATATATATATATATATATGTATATGTTTATATGATCAAAGGGGATATGCTCTTTCTGAGATTATTTGTTTAATCTAGATCTGGCTTGTATTAAATATTAATGATATCTTATTATTTAATGTTTTCATCATCATAATCATTATAAATTAATCATGGGGGTTGGAAAGCCAACAAAATGCTAAGTACAGTACTACCCAATTAGAACAATTTTTGCCTTAGATTCTATATATTGTTTTCATCATTACTAGTTGGTACCGGTTTTCACGTAGATGTGCTCAGAAAATCCAAAGCAATACGATTTAATTATCTGTGTCAGTTTAATAAAGTACAAACTGCTGGCGGAGTACTTGGGGGATTGAGAATGCTACTATATTAATGCCAAAATTTGTTTCTATAATGTGGGTATTTCAAACAAGTGGCCATTTTTCAAGTGCCTTTTATTTTATTTCATTATATTTTGCATATTAATCTTGAGTCATTGACCATATGACCAATTTGACTGTTGGATAATCAACATACCAAAATGGATAGGATCATGGACTTAAAAGAGTTTTTGCAGTTGTACTTGTGAAAATTTTTCTAAGGTATGCCAAAATCATTTGGAAATTGCTGCAAATTTTTGGTACAAGAAATGGCCCACCAATGAACTGGAGGGAGTATTTTGTGGGATTTTTTCTGCTGGCTTGCACCACCCAATTAACTGTATTTTTTGTTTTTGTTACGTCTGCCAGCAGCCAGCACGTGCAATTAATACATTTCTCATAATTATTTACACAATAATTAGTCCTATATTAAGCCCTTTTTCTCATTTGGTTGGTATAACCCGTTTGTGTGATAAAAGAATATTGAGCATATAATTATGCCAATGTCGACAGAGAGAGAGAAAGAAAAAAAAGAAGCCCACAATAAAATGGGATCTCTCAGGTATAATCCACATAGCTAGTTATCAATTTGGTGGCTCCCTCTTGACGGCCGCCATGACTTTTTATTTCTCTACTAGATTTATCCTCTTATTTTAATAAATCGATGTGATTTTTAATTGAAATTATGAATGAGTTAGAGGAGTATTTTAATTAACTATCAATAATAAAGGGTTGGTTGTGATGATAAATGATCAGATGCATATGGATATGAGGGTACAATAATAAGGCTAAATCAAATAATCGTAGTGAATTAAGTACAATCATTTTTCAAGTTGCAATGTAGTGGTAGCTATAAGCGCATGCAAATGCACAGCTATTATTATTTCCACAAAAGCACAAGGTGTCAAAATTGCTTAATTCTACGGCAACTGCCACCGAACAATGATTAAGGCGAAGTTAGGGCATTTTCCATCATGTTTCTTTGGCCTTTGCCATTGCTTTTTCACTTTGGGTTTTTTCTTCCCCCTTGTACTAAACTGAACTCCGGGAATTTTGGTTTCTGGTCGGACTCTTTTTCTTGTTTACACTTCGCCCTTTCTCCTCAATTTTCAAGCCCTTTTTCCTCTTTGCCTAATGCCCTTCATTTCATCATGCATCTTTCCACATTAAAAGTTTAATTAAACCCTAAAGAACCTTTATATCTCTCTTTGTCTTTCGCCTTTTACGATAACATCATTTCTCTTGTTTTTCTTTTAAGTTAAATCCCATCCCATCCCATCCCCCCACATCTTTATTTCCACAAATCACAAACCAAAAAACCTTCTCCTTCTTCTCTCTTTGAAAGTGCAAATGCAGTGGGCGATAAATGGACCTAACACAACTGTCACTTTACTGACAAAAGCTGTGGAATTAAGAAGCAAACAAATCCACTTTTCTTTAATGTTTTAATTATGTTATGTGAGAGGAGGAGGGAGAGAATCCTCCTCCTTTTCGATATCCTGCTGCCCCCAATTATTCCTTAGATTAGATTCCTTTCACCTTTTTAATTTCCTTCAGTTTATAAGGGGTAGGCTTAGCTCGACCGTATATAATTTTGCATGCTAGTATTCCATTTATATATCCAAGATCACTTGAAAGGATTAGAGATCCATGCTATAGCCTTTAGAAAAAGGAAAAAGGTGCATGGAATATTACGAGGGAAGTGAGAAATCTTGCTTTTTTCTTCTATTTACAGCTCAAATCCATTTGTTTTTATTATCATTCCCCTAAATATAAGCATCATGCATATGCTAGTATTCCTCTTTAGTGAGCCGCTTGGTTTAAATAATATATAATACTATATCAATATATCGAAAAATATCAAATATATTAAACCGGGCATTGTATATTTTGTGTACTTGAAAATTCCCAACATTACTAATTTATGCAGTAGTAAATATATATACATGGTGATGAAAAGCAAGGTGAAAACTTCTATAATTATTTGTATAATTTGGACTTATAAGCTTGGAAATCAACTGGTTTTTCCCACCAAGGCATTATGTCTCCAAAGAAATGAGCTGGAGGATTGAAGCCAGCTCATAATTTCTTTTCTTCACCGTGTTCCCCCCATTTCCATTTAAGGATGTTACTCTTATTAATTTTTAGCAAACAATATGAACAAGAATGATGTAATAACCAAAATAATGAACAAAACAATTGAGGTACATGCAGTTCATACATAAAATCATGTCGAATCTAACAACATGATTTTGTTGCTTGTCTTAAAATGGATATATCTATCGATGCAGTACCGTGAAGCAAACTTAACAGCATTTTTGAACACTCTATACATATGTATTGACAAAATTAAGGATATAGTAGTATGTATATAGCGGCCAATAGCATTATCCATATGCAATAATAAGAGAGTTAGATAGCACGAGCAAAACCTAACTTCGTCGAAACAAACAAATTGATGTTGAGATTAATGTTGTACGCAGGCACAAATTAAAATTGGCAAAAGCTTTATAATTTGCATATCGAAATGGGCCAGGGATTTGATATAGTTCCACCATGTTACTCAGTCGTACAGCATGCGTGTTGGAATAGCGACACCCATATGACTATATTTAGCAGAAACTCTAGCTGGAAGTGATAAGGATGATTGATGAATACATACAGTTGAAAATGTGATTATATATATGTAAAGATAGATTCAAATTTGACATGATCATTTGCTTGTTTAGTTATACTATCTTTTTGCCTAATTAAATTGGGAGAGAGTGAATGAATGCGTAAAGCAAGCTTCTTTTGTATTGGGAAAGGAGAAATTTAAGTGAGAGAGGGGATATCAAACGAATAAAAAAAAATGTACATTGTATTTGACCACCATTAGCTTGCCTTCATAGTGAAAATTTGGAAATGCTTGTTTGAAATAACTCATGACTATATATATCGGACAGCAATATTCCTTGGCGGATTTAACAAGTAGATCCTGTTTAACGTATGATTTTGTTCAGTCTGACGATATAACTGTGGTTTGGATACCTAATTTGTTGACTTCATTTTCTTTTTCATGACAAGAGTGAAAATGAATCAATGCTAGGCTTGCAAAGTCATAAATGTGTAAAGATACATCCAAGAAAGTTGAGAGTTTTTCCTAACGAGTGCATTAATAACACCCACATCGATTCGTCCCTTATAAATGACTTAAACAAGGGCATTTAAGAGATGGATACGAAGGATCTATGATCTTTGGCTTTCTCTATACCAAACTCATTTATAGTTGGCATTAATTGTTGCCTTATGAACCTGCCCCCCTCTCCCCTTCAGATTCATGCATATCTACACCAACAATGTAACTTTACGAGACCATTTCTATTGTTTTTCAATTATGTCCTTTTATTTTTTAGCAAAAATATTATGTGTGTGAAGTATTAATAGTACAATAATAGGACAAACTGTTCATTTGTCAATTACTAGAGACGTGGATGAAAATTTTTATTAAAAAAAACCCTAAACTAAAAATGTGAAAATTATCTGATCAAAGCAAGTGTGCTAAGCTCTCTCGATCCATCTCTCTATTCTCTCATGCATCAAAAAATGTGGGTAGGCCAGCGGAATAAAATCCAACACAAAATCTTGGTGCATTATTAAGGGGGATAAACTGTACCAGTCGACCGATGATATGGTTGCCACATCATTTTCTAAGAGATAAGATATGGGTCCCCAGCTTTGATAAATTCTTTTCGTGGTTTCTTCTTATATATATCGATCTCCTCCCCTTCCCTTCCTTAGGGGGAAAAAAAATTAAAGACCGTGGAATCTGGCACCCCCTCTTAATTAATCAGTCATGAATCTTAATTAGCTGATCCTAATTACTCCCTCTGTCCCTATTTATCTGTCCCCATTAACCGTTGCACACAGGACAAGAAAAGTAGTTAAGACACAAAATTCTACAAACATTTATCTTAACTTTCCTATTTTATCCCTATTTCTCTCCCTGTTTGATTCTCACTCATATTTAAGAAATTATTCATTTAAGAGAGAAATGAAGGAGTTTGAAAGGGTAAGTTTGGAAAATTAATAATCAATATTAGTTAGGGACAGATAAAAAGGGACAAAAAAAATCCTAAAAAGAGACAGATAAATAGGGACTGAGGGAGTAATATATATATTTATACATACAACCATATCGCCATTATGTTTCTAGCAATTGAGTTTTCCATTGAGCATTTCGTTCTTGTTAAACATGCTTTTTGGCAACTTGCAATGCCCCCAACTTATGGTGCCAGTCTTTCTATGTATCGTTTACATATACGTACATCAACGTCAGTTTCATTGCTTTACTTAATAATTAGATTTTGTGGCAAACTTTTTTTTTTTTTTTTGCTTTGGGGTTCATTCAATTTGCATTTAAAGAAGAAAATACGAAGCCACAAAAAAAAAAGTCTTAAGCCTCTGATTCCCTTGGAAGAATATTCTTTTCAAACTTGAAGTTAGGGTTCAATCCTTTTTGTAAAAAAATTATGAAAAAAAAAACTTTGTTCATTTTTGGATGCTAAGAATAGTAAACTAATTAAAAATAGTTAATAGTAGTGATTAGCATGTTGGCCGCCGAATTATATGTTCAAAATAATTCGGTGTTTAATTGATGCCTAAGTATGTGTAGTGCTTCTGAATGAAATTTGAAAAATGTTTAGTGTGGGGATGGAGAGATGTATATCTTTGGTGGCGCCCCCATCATCTTACATGGGTTCCACCCTTTCCAAACCTTGCTAGCTAGCTGGTGTTCAAAGATTTTGTGTTCAATAACAATATTCTAGCATCCATATCAAACCTCAATTACTCATTTAATTATTGATTTGAAATGTTATGTTTAGATGTCTCGGCTTTATATAGACAACAATAACATAATTCGCAAATCATATAGAAAACAATATGACAAACTAAATCAATTAATCTTCTCGATCACAAATCATTGTCTAATTAATCTTTTCGAATTATATTTTTTCATCAAGACGATTATGTCTAAACGTTTTGCGTGATGATATTCTTAAGGGGCCATTGACAAGTTTTCTAATAATATAAAAAAGGGTTCGGTTATATTAATTATTTATAATTGAACTCTAATTGACTAACTAATTTTTCTATATATTTAAAGACGTATCGAGAAAGCAAAGATTGCGGGAAAGATTAGCTGTCTGTTTCGGTGTTTTTTTTGGGCAACAGCTAGAGAAATCCATCTACATATATCTATGGACAAATATTTATTTAATAAGTAACTTCTAATTATATAAATATATGTATGTATCGTTGTTTTTTTTCCTTTCTAAGTTCTAACTTTTACTAATTAGGGTATTGCTTAAAGGATGGATATTAAAGCATCTGTAACCCAAAAAAAAAAAATTCAAGCATCGAAGCTCAAAACAGAAGTTGGAAGCATCTCAACCCTCTCTCTTTTTATTTGTTCGTCTCTCTGTTTGTGAACTAGCATTGAGAAAAACTGTTACACGTAGTAATTCGTTAGATTCTTAATTATGAACATATATATGCTCCCAATTCCAAAGACCTTAATGATGCACACACTTTCGATTAATTTTAATAGCGTATATTAACTGAGATTGCAATTTTAAGCTAAACGTTTTCTTTAGCTTCAGATAGACAATTAATCATAACGGTCAATTGTAGAGCTATATAGGAATCCAGATTGGTAATTTGTCTTGTGAAATCATAATTTGTAAACCTCTTTAGCCAGCAGTAGAAAGGCTTAGTTCGCACTTTTTTTTTCTTTTTTCCGGTCTAACAACAGGTCTCCGTCTCTGTTTTATGGTGGACGACTAATCCTACTCGCACTTGCTGACGACAAAGGCTGGATGCTCCTCGCGGAGTGGTCTGCCATACCCAAGGCTCGAAACTAAGATCACTAGTTAAAGGGTAAAAGATCCGTACCGTTTCATCCTCACCCGCGTAGGTACTTAGTTCGCACTTTGAACCCATGATTTAATGCCGAAGCAAAACCACCACGATCCAGGAACATATAGAGCTTTGAGAAACCCAAGAGGCCCATAAATAGGGATTGACAAAAAGTGGTTAATTCACAAACATTTAGCCCATCTTTTCATTTCAACACCACAAGTAGAAATTACAATACTAATAATGCCTCAAAACAACCAGGGACCAGAACGATCGGCTGGGATTATGCAAGTTTTATTGGTAGAGCCAAATCAAAAATATACGCTGGATGATTATTCATGAATCATGATTGCAAGCAACATTATCGTAATGAACTACTAGTATATATACCAGGAGGCAGGAAGCACCGATCAGCTGAAAATTTTGAAGAGAGACATCCTTGAGGTTCTTTGATTTCCCAGCCAGTGCTGCATATGAACTCCAATGGCATCCAAGTAAGAGCTGCTCCTCCCATGGAATCCCACCACTTTCCCTTCTGTGGTGGTTGAAGTGAAATATGTGCCCATCTCCTCACCAAATGGACCGTACTTGCCTCTGCTGGTGTAAAATGTTAGTGACCTTACAACTTTGGACTTTTCGTCATTGTTTATGGAGCCATAATAGCCTGTTACGCAAATCAGCGCCTCGTTCGGATAATCCAATTTTACCTGATAAATAAAGATGTTAACTTCGTTAGTAGTAAACTCTTAAGAAAGTTGGAATTTTGGTTATTAATATGTTATCTTACCCGATGTGTGGTAGTTCCTCCATGACCTCCATGTTTTACAGACCAAACAGATTGTCCATTTCGATCATACTCGATCTGTATTGAGCAAATTGCATCTGATTTGGTGACAAATATTTGCTTAATTCCTGAATACACTCCATCGTCCCATGGTCTCCCTCCATCCCCTCCCCATGGACCAGGGCCGCATGGTGCTGGTTCTTTTACCACTCCACAAGCAACCTGACGAGATTAATTATCAAACTTTTAACACATTTCGTTTGTGAGAAGACAAAATTTGATGAAGATTTCAACATTCTTTATGGAAAGAAAATTTATGAATTACCTCTTCGACTGGTCCTCGCCGTGCAAGTACTAGCTTGTTAGACCATGGAGAGTTATCTATCTCAGCTATGGTCCTTTCACTCTGGATGATTGCTTGCGAAAAAGATGGTCTCGGAGATGGTACTTTCCCTTCCATTACATATACACCAACGGCATCCAGGAATAAACCCTCTCTGCCATGGAATCCAACAATCTTGCCTTCGTTCATTTTGTTTGTGAAAGAGGGTCCTTGTTCGGCCCCATATGGCCCGTGCTTTCCTTTGTTGGTGTGGAACGTAAGCGACTTGATCACATTAGGCCCCATGTACATTAGAGGCCCAAATGTTCCTGTTATGTGTGTCAAAATTTCTGATGGATAATCAAATATTATCTGTAGATATGCAACAGAGAGTCCGTAAAGATACAGGGAGTAAAATTGAGTCTCAAGTCCAAACTAGTTAACAAATTAGTAATATTGACATCAATTCTATCAGAGAAGCCAGACTCACCCTGTCTGTTCTGAATCCTCCTGTTCCTCCATGTTTGCTTCCCCATACTGCTTGACCATCACGATCATAGCAAACCTTTATCGATACAATTCCAACATTGCGTGATAAATTTATTTGTCTAATACCGGTATAAGTTCCATCATCAAACTTGGCTCCACCATTTCCACCCCAGGGTCCATAAGTCATCACACCTTCGGGGAGTACTTTTGCAGGTACATTCTCAGGAGCCTTCTCAGGAGTAAGTCGAAGTGAAACCTTAAACATGCAACACGAGAAGAAATTAAATTAGATCATGCATATAAAAGGGAAAATCTACGAGACTATATTTCTTTCTTACCTTGCTTTTGGCTTCTACATCACTTGAATCATCAGAGCTACTAGAAGTTTGCCTTGAGAGCTCCCTTGGCAGGGAATTCCCCCCATATGCATCTCTCTGTCTTACAGCTAGAACTATATCGTAGCTTTCTCCAACACTACCCTGTATCACTTGATAGCCAACTTTGTCAGCCCCGTTGGCATTAGCAAGGAAACTTTGGGCTTGAAGAGTAGTCTTTGAGGGGTTTAGTTTTGAGAAAGGCTTTGAATGAACGCCAACTGCATCCAAATACCATCCACTCTTTCCATGAAATCCAACAATCTTGCCCCTGCTCATTGAGAAACTAGTTCCTTGTTCAATACCATAAGGACCATATGCTTTCCTGTTGCTATGGAAAGTAAGCGATCGAACAAGAATTGGTCCCCCTAGGCTACCATAGTGTCCATGGACTGAAGTAAGAAACTCATCCGGGTAATCAAGTTTGACCTATATGAATTTAAATTACAGAATGAAGATCTGATAAGTGAACTTTGTTTGCCAAGTGAAAACTATATGACTTTAATGGATTTCAATACATTAAAAGATTCTCTAGAAATCCGAAGGCAAAGCTAAAAGAGACATAGAATACTGCAATCACCCTACGTTTCAGATGATTAATATCAGTTTTTCCATGGAGTCGTTGCTGGTATAGAAGTGAAACTGACCTTATCTATCTTAGAACCTGCTTCTCCGCCATGCTTCCTTGACCAAATAGAGTTCCCTTTATTATCATATTCAATCTGGATAGAGTCAATCCCAGCTCCATGAGCTATAACCACTTGCCTTACCGTGGAGTATGCTCCATCATCCCAAGAAGACCCGCCCTGGCCCCCCCATGGCCCAACTGATACTGGTTTCGTCTGGTCTCCAAAGCTCTGCCAACATCATCAGAGAGAATTAACAAACAAGAATACCGATAAATTGAAAAGCAAATAGCAAAACCAGAATAATTATTTACCATTTCTCAAGCAAGAAGCAAAGACTTGGCAATCAAGGTAGCGTATAACAGGCCTAGGAAGTTGGCTTCAGAACGACACTGAGTAAGTGGGAGATATGATATGAATTTATGAGCACAAAAAAGGGGAGCATCTGAGTTGAATATTATGAAACAAAATATAGTTTTCAAACTGTATGGAAGAAACTTATTCTGATTTCCACTTTGAAGGGAAACAATTCAGAGGAAAAGAATCAGATCCAATAAAAAACAGTCTTGGAAAAGAAGCTCTCATCTCTTTTGCTAAAAAATGTTCCATCTTTCCTGAGGATCAGAATTTATCATTATCATAATACTTTTTCCTGTTTTGATTGTGAAAGTTCGAGAAATTGTAGGTGGAGAAAGAATCATAAATTTCCCAGTACAGAGCATTAATTTGAAGACCAGGTATTCCCCCATCCCACGTCAACTTCTCTTTTCCAGGGTCTAGGATGTTAAGAGAAACTTAAATAAACGCAAATCTTTCGAAGTCATTCGAGATACAAAATAAAAGCACCGAATACGTCACCTACACACGTCCTTGTGGCCCGTCAGCCGAGGGTTTGTACTGCATAAATGACCAGGCAATTGCGTTTCAGTTCATCAATTATTCATTTTTCTTTCTTCTTTCCATTTCAAAAAGATAAGTTTTATGCTTTGGGAGCTTTCAACTTTTGAGTAGGAGGTGATACTCTTTTCTACATGCGTAGGTAATTTGTTTGTGGTTTACAGCTGCACGGTAATCTTGCCCTTATATTAGCCAATAATCATTTTAAAATGAGACAGAGCATCTTACCATTTTCGTGTCATGGCCTTTGTTGATAAAAGTTCCAGGATGCACCGGCATCTTCTGCCAGATTCTAATGCAAATGCCAGCTAGAGAGGAACTCGCATCGACTCAAATAGCTGGCTCTCACCACCCTCTTCAAATTCGGAGTCTATCAGGGTATGGTTTCTTATCTCTGCAGATGTAAGGCTGCAAAAATTTCTTTGAATGTCTTTGTTTCGTGATGGGGGGAAATTTTTCAGCATTAGATAAGCCGAAAGCAAACAGAGGAAGACCATAGAAGAGAAAAAACCATTTTTGGTATTATCAAATCTTGACGCCAATTCAGTTGTTATCTGATCAGCCGATGCAATAGAAGATGTGGTGGGATCACGAAACTCAGTAAATGTTCAAGCTAAGCCCATCCTTCAAGATCGGAGTGGAAATTTTGGTAAAAATTGAGCTATGTTTTTATCTGACTATTCTTAACGGGCAGTATTAAAGTGAAACATTCACAAGGTTAGGATTTCATGTCCAATCCCAATTTCTCTAGGGCCTCAGCAGTTCCTGCGGTAAGTTTACAAACAGTTTTAACTGAGAATCCCGCCTCCATCCTACCACGATAGTGGTGGAACCAAGGCTGTAAAAGTTAGCAATACGGTTTTCTGAAGGTAATTCATTAAAAATTTGGACATCGTAAAAGATCATTTTCAGGAAATTAGAAATGTTAATTCATCACTGACAATGAAGGAAAAAATGTGAACGATCATACATAATTCAATCCACCTGGAGTTCAAAGCCAAATGCAGGAGGGACAACCTTGAATATATTGCATTGGATCTTCCAGGCTTAGGTGGAAACCCAACGAAGGTTACATCATCTTGAGAAGTTCCCTTCATTGAGCTTTGCTCGAGAAAGGATATTATTCCTTGTTGGTCTCAGCACCGTTGGAAAACCTGATTTGCGTTATGACTATAACAATGCTCTAAAATTGTCAAGGTCTAATCCAAAAGTTTCCTGTTCAAACAACGATAACTGCCATTAACCCACTACAGGAAGTATTTGCTGCTCAAATTAAGGCAGACAAGTCCACAGAGCAGTAGCCCTTAAGACTTAAGTGTACATGGTGGACAAGGGCCAGCATAAGAAGCTATGCTCCATAGCAGTATTGAACTGGAGCAGAGTATGTGGCTACTAACTCAGTTCAAGTTCCAAGTTCTTGCAGGTGTTCCTAAAGCTTCTGCAAAAGTAATACCATAAATTTAAACTATTGTGGTTGGCTTTAAGGACTATGCAAGACGAACAAGAATATTGCAACATAGAGATACGCAAATAGCATGCAAAAGGAAGCCCCATTGTGAAAATTAATTATATAAAAGTTGCCATGTGTTCTGGCAAAAAATAGCAATCTTGTATATGATTTATGCCTTTACCTCCCAACACAAGGACTTGGACTGGGTAAAAGAATATATCATCGTCAACCATTCCTGAGTGTAAATAAATCGAATTCTACTGTGGCCAGCATCTTGCTGAATCATCAGCTTATGATTTCTTCGAAGAGCTGCACAAATTATTTATATGTAATATATAAGTTCACTTAGTGCATGGTATGGCTAAATCAAGCTATGGACAAGTCATGGTTAGTGCAACTTTTTACCTGTGTGCTATAGCACAGGGAAGAAAGATTGTTTTAGATAGTTTCCAAGAGTGTTTCTGTGCCCTTTTAGAATATGAACTGTCCAAAGAATTCCCATATCCAACATATGTACTCTACCAATAATCTCCACAAGAACAGTGTCCATTCTTAAAATGGTGGAAGCACTTTGTGTCACTCAGATATATATCACACCCAAATTTCAAGGAGATATACTTAGCAACCAAGTGGCAATTCCTGCACATTCTAGTGCTTTTAACAATTCTTATACTTTGAGGGGAAGAAGGTGATCCAATTAAAGCAAAAGCTAATGCAAGCTTTTCACTATGGACACCACCAGTTTCCTCCTTCTCTTCTTCCTCAATCAAAAGCCCACCATGATGATCATCCGTTTCAACTTCTCTACCTATGCTTAGCACCCATGAATACAGAAGGTCTGAGCATGGCATGGACTTATCACCATTAACAAATGTATGAACTGTGTTTCTAATTTCAATCCAGCTGTGGCCAAGAGATCTTCTTAATAAGTTTTCCTTCTCAAGCTTTCTTACTTTTGCAGAATCATCCAATTTCCCACACAAGGCATATATCTGAAACATTAACTGGTTAATCATCACATTTCCTGGTTCCAAGTCAAGTAACCGTTCCCCCGCAAGGACAGCCAAAGCGATATTCCTATGAACCCTAGAGGCAGTTAGCAAGGAAGTCCAAACAGAGGAGTCCGGTTCTATTGGCATATCTTCAATAAACTCCATTGCTTCTTCAAGCCGACCAGAGCGGCCATAGACATCTATCATAGCTGAGTAATGTTCTATGGCTGGTATAATCTCATAGTTGTCCTGGATGCTAGAGAAACTTTGCTTTCCCTCATCAAACATTCTGGCAATACCATGTGCCAGGATAATACTTAAAAAGGTACCTCTGTTAGGTTTAAGTCCCAACATTCTCATCTGAGTGAAGAGACCCAGGGCAGCATCAGAACAACCATGTAAAACATAACCTCCTATTATTGAGTTCCAGGAAATTATATCTCGGGTTGACATTCTATCAAATATGATTCTAGAATATAATATATTGCCTGACTTGGCATAAGTGTCTATTAGAGAATTAGAAATAGAGAGTACAAACTCTAAATTCCGGCGCAAAACACAACCATGGATCTCTTTCACCTTTTTTGCAGCAACTAAATTTGCACAACCAGGCAAGATACTTAGTATAGTCACTGAATTTGGACTAATGGAGCATGACTGCATTTGTCTGAAAACTCCAAATGCCTTGTCCACTTCCCCGAGTTGCACATAACCAGCAATTAGAGTGTTCCAAGACGCTGTATTTCTCCTAATCTTCCCATCCCGTTCCATCCGTTGAAAAAGATCCGTGGCACAATCCTCATCTCCATTTTGTATGTATCCTGAGATCATTGTATTCCATGTGATGACATTAGGTTTTAGATTGGATTCTTGCATTTTCATAAAGAGTTCATAAGCCTTCCCGCAGTACCCAGCTTGGCAATATCCTGCAATCATTGAGTTCCAAGTATAAACATCTTTCTCTTCAATCATATCAAAGACTTGCCTCGCAGCTTCCAGTTCCCCACACTTAGCATACATGTCAATAAGGGAGTTCCCAACAAGTATATTATCAACTATATCCAATTTAAGAGCAAAAGAATGAATATCAAGACCCATTTTTAATACTCTCAAAGATGCGGCAGCAGAAACTGCGCTGGTGATAGTAACACCATTAGGTTTGATCCCGGCCAAAAGCATCTCCTTAAACAAACACAATGCCTGCCACCTCCTACCATTTTGAGCCAGCCCTGAGATCATAGAAGTCCAAGTAAACACATCAGGAATTATCCCAGAAATCTCCATCTCCTTCATCAATCCCATTGCCACATCACATTGCCCTAACTGATTATAACTATTAATCAATATATTCCAAGTAACTAAACATGGTCGAATCCCCTCCTCCCACATCCCATTAAACAATCTATAGGCTTCATCATTTTCACCCTTCTGACAATATGCCAATATCATTGAATTCCAAGTCACTCTATCCCTCTCATTCATGTTCTCAAAGAATCTCCTCGCTGACCTCACTTTCCCACACTTAGCATACACAGCTAAAACCGAATTACTAACGCGTGTAAAACAAACCATTCCCAATTTAATTACTAAAGAATGCAACAATTTCCCTGTCCTAACATCCCCACAGTTAGCACAAGCTTGGAGAAGTTTCGGGAACAAAATTTCATCAGGCAAGACACCATCTTCCACCATCAAAAAGAAAAGTTTCACAACTTCCTTCCACCTCAACTCTCTGGAGCACGCACCAATCATAGCAGACCACGTGTACAAATTCCTTTGATTCATTTTATCAAACACTTTACGAGCATCAAAAAGAGACCCGCATTTAGCATACATGCTAACAAGCTTGGTTTCAAGGAAGGGATCATCTTCTTTAACTAAATGGATTCGGGCATGAAATTTTCGACCAAGGTCGAGAGAACCGAAATCAATGCAAGCTTGAAGCAAATTAATGAAGGTGTTGGGTCTTACCTGGGACCCATTTTGGGCAATGGAATCAAGAGCGGTTATTGCTTCAGTTAGGCGGCCGTTTTGGGACAGGTAATTTAAATAAGTGTCACTGAGTTTGGAGTTGTTGGTCCTTTTGGTGTTAGAAAATGTAAGCTTTGTTGGGGTTTGAGAAAATTCAGACGAGTTTTCATGTTTTGTTGGGATAATAACAGGAGGTTTTGAAGTACAAGGAATCATCAGATTCTCCATCTCTCAAACTAATTTCAGGGGGGGGGGGGGGGGGGATTTTCTGCCCCCTCTCTCTCTCTCTCTCTCTCTGAAATTTTCTTTCTTTCTTGTTCTTTTAATTTTTCATTTTTCTGGACATGTTTTTGGAGAGACGGGTCATAATGAGTGGATTGAGAGACTGCAATTTGCACTGATGTGTGGAAGAGGAAGAGGCTAAGGCCAGGCTGGGTACGGTGGTGAGTTTGGGAACTTGGGTGCATGCCACGTCGGATTCTCGAAATGGATAAATGGCGGCAATGAAGTCCCAAATATAATATGACCCATATCAGTGGGCTGGTGTGAGCTGAGGCCCAATTTAAACCTTACAGTGTTTCACTCCTCACCCTAACCCCATGGCCCAACCAAATCACACCCAACAATTAGCTTAGAACATTTTTCTCTGTTGGCCTCATAATTATTTCGTCACTTAAAGCAAATGCTCTCATAAGCATGATGAAAGGGGCAAGCAAGCGGGCACTTCACTTCATTTATTTGTAATTTTGTATTGGGTTGGGACTTGAGACTTGGGACTTGGGAGTGGCCACTGGCCAGGCCAGTGGGACTTGAATATTTATTCTCTTTGGATAGAAATTTGAGATTGATTCATGTGATTTGATTAAAGAAAAAAAAAAGAACATTAATTTAGCTATACTTTTTATGCCATCCGAAATATTTTTAAAGTATTAACTTATTAATTTGGGAATGGAAGAGTATCAAGCTAATCATAATTTATCTCTTACCAGCACTTCAATAATTAAGAAAAGAAGAAGGAGAAGAAAAACAAAAAAAATCATCTGAACACATTAGACAAAGGGTTTGAACAACTCGTACTATTATTGCCAAAAATGTCGGCATGTGGTGGGTGTGGTGACCATCATAAAACAAAAAAAAGAAAAATTGTGCACCATAAAATAATATAGCCTTTATGTGAGATATAGTTTAGAGATTAATGCATTATTAAATATTAATCTTCTTGTGCCAAAATACCAAAAGATCAATGCATTATTAATAATGTTAAAGTGAAATTAAAGAAGAGTAATTAGAGAAACCAAATTACAGATATACATCTTCAAGGCGGTAAACAACTCAAGCCTGTCTGTCGGGTAGCTAAGTAATTAGCTGCCTATAAAGGACAACCACCCTCCATGAGGCTTTCTCCCAACAGCATTTCGAGACTAATAAGATTAAGAACCCAGACAATCCGTCGGCAACAGCTCTAGCTCGATCGTTTGCCTTTTGCGAGACCAGGAACTCATGATCATGGTGAAAAGCTAGTACAAGAGAAGAAGCTTCACGTGATCCAAGAATCGCGGTAAGCTGTACATTTGTAAGCAAGTAATTAATTTGAAAGTGGTGTGCGATTTGCGATTATCTAAGTGGACAAATATTTCAAAACATTAAAAATCGTGACAAATTTATTTCTTTGAATGTATGCGTTGCTAGGCCCGTAGGAGCACCGACGTAAACGGAACGGAGATCTAGCGGCACACAACCTCATGCATTTGGGCCTCCTTGAAATGGGAAATGGGAGAGAAACAAACGGCGCATGAACGGTGTCCGTTGCTTATTACATCCCATTATTAAATAGAAAGACAGAAGTACATAAAGTAGCTTAAAAAAAGGCCCCCACACCGCAAGGAAAAACCCTATCTCAAATGATCAATCCCCCTTTTTGTTTGATCGCCACCTCATCATCATACCTGTATCGCATGATTGATTGATTAACATTTAACAACACTACTGTTGAAGACTTTGATTAACGTCGTCAACTTCACAATATCTTTCGCCTATTCGTTTCTAGACCTACTTTTTTAGTAATGATTAATGTCGAAGGTGATGGTTGAAACATCAATCAAAATCAAAGATTAAAATTTTTTTCTGTACAATTGGGGTACGAAAACTCAGTGGAAGGGGAATGGCAGGGGCGGCTGAACCCTACCTTGGTAACCTCTCTAACTTCTTTGGTCATTAGGTCAAGAAGTAGAGGTCAGAGATTAATTTTGATCTCTTTCAGGGTTTTTATTTTATTACGCTTGGGATATGTAAAACATACACGTACGAAGAGAGGGAGGGGGGGATTGAGAGGTTTTGGTTCAAAATTAAATACTACTACAACAAAATAGGAAGGTTTGAGCCTTTGAGGTGGTGCAATAAGTAAAAGGCCAAAGGGAGACATTAAAGAAAACTATAAGAGGAAATATTGAATAATAGAAACGAATGAGATTTGGATGTAGATATGCATGCTGAGTTGGATACGTAATTGTGCAATACAAAGCCACTTTAATTCGTTTAGGTGAAGAGTCATATAACAGCCATACACCAAATTACACGTATTAGGTAAGAGGACCCATGGAAAATGTACGATGAAACTTTTACAATGTGAAACTTTGATAATCGTAATAATATTACATATTCTATCCTTTGATGTCATGCAGAAGAGAAAAAGTATATAACTTTTATTTTTTTTTTATGATTTGTAGTCATTTAACGATTTATAATTAATTTTATTCAAATCACGTCGAATCTTATTATATAGAAGAGATTTTCTTAAATTTATTTTTTTTATTTATAAGATTCGAATCTGATATTTTATTAAAAAAATATTAAATTTTTTTTCACTTAACCTAACAAATGTTAGTAAAAGTACATAACTTTATTAATTAAGGTTAGTTGCCAAAATCCGCTTGCTTAAAGTTTTACTACGAGTTTGGTTTCGGTCTCCTATATCTATATTTAATCACCCTACTAATTATTCCTTAATTAAAGAGCCCTTTAATTTGGTTCTAATTTTTTTTGGACCGCAAGTAGAAGTTTGACTAGGTGCATGCAATAATTACACCGTCCAAATTTCTCACAATAATTTATAATTGTTATATAGTACTCATTCAGTCTATATTTATTTGTCTCTTTTTAAGATTTTTTTGGTCTTTTTTTATCTATCCCTAACTAACATTGATTATTAATTTTTCAAATTTACCCTTTCAAACTCCTTCATCTCTCTCTTAAATGAATAGTTTTTTAAATATGAGTGAGAATTAAAAAGGGAGAGAGATAGGGATAAAATAGAAAAGTTAAGATAAATGTTTATGAAATTTTGTGTTTTAACTACTTTTCTTACTCTGTGTGCAACGGTTAATGGAGACAGATAAATAGGGACAGAAAGAGTATATATATGAGGACTAGCTCACAATTTTTAAATAGAATAAAATTTTATTAGGGGATTAAAATAGTCTTTAATTATTGTATATTCTTAAATTTAATTAATGACCGAAAAGCATGCTTCCGCATCTGTATATCTAATGGGTAATGGCGTTTGAACTTTGAACACATTCGGTCTATGATGACCGCTGTCTTATAGGGTTCTGCCCCTTTTCTTCCTCCCCTTCGAAATATTTTAGACGACACAAGTAAAATGTCATAGATTCTGTTATTACATTTTCTTGAAAAACTTTGCATAAGAGACGGTGCACGTGGTGGTTCATCATCCCCACGCTACTCCAAACAGCTGATCTTAATTAACCTAAAACATTAATTAATCAAGAAAAACAATGTCTTGTTATTTTCTTATGTTCTACGCCAACTGTGTTTGGTCAAGATTATTCTTCTTTAAGGGGGGCAGCAAGCAAAAGAAGAGAGACGATCTAAAAAGTGAGAAATTAATAAATAGCAAATTAGAACACATCACATGGCATATGGGGTTACCAAACAAAGACCCACTACTGCTGCTACTGTCTACTAGGCATATATAGAACAGAACAGAAGAGAAGAGCCCTCTGCAAATCATGAACAAACAAAATATTTTTGCATCATTGTCGTCCCGATCGATCATATTTAATTCAAAAGTAATTCAAAGGGTATGGTTGGTTGAGAAATTGCATTATCCAAAAAGGAAGCTACAAGAGAAAATGGGATAAAACACAGAAATGGGATTTGCACATGCAAACACGATTCAAGCTAGGGGCCAAGCAGGCAAGGGGTATTATGAATTATTATGATATATCACATTGTGCATGAAAATATTTTTGAGTATGGGACCAAGTTGGGATCTAATTAATTATATATTTATTTCTTATATGATTTGATTAAATCTAAAAAAAGGCATGAAAAGAAGAAACATGAAAGCTGTATATATTTCTGGATTTAAATATGGCAAAATACAAACATAAATAGAAAATGAAATATACATTGATACAGACATAAAGGGCAAAACGAGGCAATTAACTCTTCATAAATTACAATTTCTACGTTTAGATAATTACTTTTTCAAGTTTTTTGTTTTTTTGTTTGTTCTTTCTACTTTTGATTATGAAGCGGGGGAGACTTCCCAATTGCCAGAAGCCAATAAAATTGCTTCCTTTAGCTATTATCATTAATTAATTTTTGTCCGTATCTAATAATTAATTTTCATCCATTTTTTTTACTCTAACTTCACTTGAAATTCAAGTCTCATTCATCACCATCAAATATCAATGATGGTAGAAATCCAGTATATTTTATATAGAAAGGCTTTTGTCTTCCACAAAACCAAAAAAAGGAAGGCTTTTGTCTTTATTACTAGTATTTATTTATTTATTTTAGGTTGAGTTTTAATCTTTATGTCTTTATTTACTATATTAGTATTAGCAGGGGTAAATGATTCTTTATCACCAAAAAAAAAAAGTATTAGCAGGGGTAAACATCAATCGGTGAATGCTCGTGATTCTTTCTTGACAATCGAAAAAACAAAAAAAAAATTCAAATTGGTATCTCGTGAATAGTAAATCCTCCAAAATTCTGAAAAATTCAAACTCGAGGATTGAAACAGAATTTATACAAACTTCAGGGGTCCAGACTCCAGCATGAGTCAGTCCTCACTCCTCAGTACAATTTTAATTCTTTTCTTTGTTCCATTTTCTTTCATTTACCCTTTTCTTTATCCTTCTCTCTTTTGCCGTGGCGAAGTGTAATAATGATTTTGGACCGCCTTTTGTATTTTCCCGTTACTTCCATTAAAGCTCCGACTTTTTCTTCATTTTTTTCAATGGCCGAAAACAAATGGTTCAATGACTGTTTTTTTTAACTGGAAGTAACAAACATATCCCAAGTACATATAAAAACAGCAAAAGCTCAGAGCTTTTATGTGAGAACTCAGAACTGTGAAAGCAGTATCTAAAACAGAACAATGCTAGTTCCTGAGTAGAGCAGATCAGTGTCTTACCAACTTCTCCCTCACTTCACCATTTCAACTTCTTTTCCCTCCAAGCTAACTGTTACTGAAACAGAAGGGAAATGGAAACCAGCTCAGTTTCCAAGCTGTTGGTTTTGTTGTTCACAGCCTTGTTAGTGAGTTCTAAGCTGATCCAGTGCAGCATTACCTATGACAAGAAAGCTATTCTCATCAATGGACAAAGGAGAATCCTCATCTCTGGCTCCATTCACTATCCCAGAAGCACCCCTGAGGTGATTGTTCTTTTAACTCTTTTGATTTTTTCTGCTTTATTTTCTCATTAAAACAGATAAAAAAAGGACTGATCTTTTGTTTTTCCTTTTCTTTTTGGAATTTTTTTTGGGTTGTAGATGTGGGAGGATCTTATAAGGAAGGCTAAAGATGGAGGCTTGGATGTTATAGATACCTATGTATTTTGGAATGGCCATGAACCTTCTCCTGGCAATGTACTATCTTAGATCTCAACTGGGTCATCTTTGAAGTCTGTGTTTTTTTCTGCTAAATTCTTTAAATTTCATTTCCTTGAGTAATTTAATTTAATTTAATCTAACTAGTATATTAGTATATAATAATGTTTAATTTAATTTTTTCCCATTTTTGGTGTAGTATAACTTCGAGGGCAGATACGACCTGGTACGGTTCATTAAGATGGTGCAAAAACAGGGGCTATACGTTCATCTTCGCATTGGACCCTATGTTTGTGCTGAGTGGAATTTTGGGTACTTACTATTTTTATTATCATGGTCTCTTAGGTTAAAAGAACATTTTAACCCTTCTTACACAGATTAATGCTTGATAAGTGGATGTGTTTTAATTTAATTGAGTATTTTTACATGTTGAATGAACTTGATTTCCTGCTTCCTTGATTGAATGCTGGGTTACATTTTTCTGCTACAGAGGATTTCCTGTCTGGCTAAAGTATGTTCCTGGTATCAGCTTCAGAACAGATAATGAGCCCTTCAAGGTGGTTTCTCTCTCTCTCTTTCCTTGTTTCAGTTTTTAATCCTTTTATTTTATTTCCTACCAGTTCCGTCGATTATATGAATCATACTGAAATGGAAAATTCCAAAAGAAAGGAGAAGGGGGGCCTTTGAATTTGAAAAAAGAAAAGGAAGAAAGAAAATGCAGAAGAAATAAAGCTAACAGCCTTTCAAGAAACATCTAAAAATTCCCTTTTGTTTTGTTTCCACAGAGGGCAATGCAAGGATTTACCCAGAAAATTGTCCAAATGATGAAGAATGAAAAACTTTTTGCATCACAAGGCGGCCCCATCATCCTCTCTCAGGTATACATGAGATTCTCGGTATTTGGCATTTAATATGATTTCTGGTTTAGGAAGTTTGATCTGCTCAAGTTAGCTAAGATACGGTTTTCAAAAAAGAGAAGAACAGGAAGGATGGCTAATAGCCTAAGCACCAATAACAGTGGATGCTTTGGTCGAACCGATCTACCATGTGAATTTTTTAATACTACCGTTTCCTTTGTGCAGATTGAGAATGAATATGGACCTGAGAGTAAGTCACTTGGAGCAGCGGGTCATGCATACATTAATTGGGCGGCAAAAATGGCTGTTGGACTGGATACTGGAGTCCCGTGGGTAATGTGCAAGGAAGATGATGCCCCAGACCCTGTTGTAAGCTCACTCCCTCCCATTCCCTGACTTTGCCTTGTTTGTCACATGACTTTGATCAACCGCTCTATTGTATTTTATGTCCAAACGACCCTGACTCTATGTTCCTTAATATCTTGAATTAAGATAAATGCATGCAATGGCTTCTACTGTGATGCATTCTCTCCCAACAAAGCTTACAAACCTACATTATGGACTGAGGCTTGGAGCGGCTGGTGAGTACTACATTTACCAATCCTTCACAGTTGATGTTAAATATGTAAAGTTCAAATATACTTGTCTATCTGATATTCTTTCCCCAATACTGAGAAGGTTCACAGAATTTGGTGGCGCAATTCACCAGCGCCCAGTTCAAGACTTGGCATTTGCTGTTGCTCGTTTCATACAAAAGGGTGGCGCATATATTAATTATTATATGGTTAGTTAACATGTTTATTTTGGTTTATAATTGAAAAAGACTTGTGGTACCAGGAACAAATTCAAGCTTGCAACTTATGCTCTAATATGCTTTGGACAGTACCATGGAGGAACCAACTTTGGACGGACTGCTGGGGGACCATTTATTACGACCAGTTATGACTATGATGCTCCAATTGATGAATATGGTGAGAAAACCGAGTTAAGTTTCATTATACTGAAGAGCATGAACTTGTGAAATCCTTTAAACTTTTTCACTATCTATGCACTCCTTATCAGATATCACAGGAGCAATTGATTAATCAAGAGACTTTCATACTCTCAATCTTCTCATTTCCTTTTCTCGCAGATCCTAACTTTGTATATATAGCAACACATTATAAAACTTTTGTCTTTAAACTCTGCATTGCAACTTGCAACTGACAAGTTCTTCTTGTTTAGGTTTACTGAGGCAGCCTAAATATGGTCATCTCAAGGAGCTTCATAGGGCTATTAAGCTATGTGAGCATGCTTTAGTTTCCTCAGATCCTACTGTTTCTTCATTGGGAACATATCAGCAAGTACGTTTTTTTCTCTCCATCACAATTCTCACTATCTGGTGGTATTAGGATAATTTAGCTTCTAAATTAAATTTTCCGCCATAATGGTTATTTTTCAGGCCCATGTATTCTTGTCAAGGCAAGGGAGCTGTGCGGCTTTTCTTGCAAATTACCACACAAAGTCTGCTGCTAGGGTGATGTTTAATAACAGGCAGTACAATTTGCCACCTTGGTCTATTAGCATCCTTCCTGATTGCAGAAATGTGGTCTTTAACACTGCAAAAGTAACTATACCCTGAGCCCCTAATTTTTAATGTAGTTAAGGCTATTTCCATTAAATCTTTAGATATTCCTACAAAATTACTTATATAATTGTCCTATGTGCATCAAGGTTGGAGTCAAAACTTCACAGATCCAAATGTTACCGACGAGCACCAAGATGTTCTCTTGGGAGACTTATGATGAAGACATTTCTTCTCTAGGGGAAAGTTCAAGAATCATAACTCCTGGACTATTGGAGCAGATGAATGTTACTAGAGATACCAGTGACTACCTGTGGTACACTACTAGGTCAGGCACTGCTTTTCGATACACTTGAATTCCTTTCACGTAATTGCTGAAAGTAACTTGACATTTACCCAGAAACTTATCCTTTCTTTAACGATTCTGAAGTTTGTCATTAGTATTGATGGACTTACTCAGAAAGTAGAAGTTTCCATACACTACTTCTGCTGCTTGTGTCTATAACTATGATATAGTGTATAATGCCCGATGGAGTAACCATAATAATAGATATTTAAGTAATTGGGCCAATAACCTAATAATTTCTTCTTGATTTAATTTCATTCCAGTGTTGACATTAGTCCCTCAGAATCATTTCTTCGAGGAGGACAAAAGCCCACTCTCAATGTGGATTCAGCTGGCCATGCTCTTCATGTCTTTATCAATGGAGAGTACTCAGGTATGTCGTAGATCAAGTAATATAATATAAGTATTCGTTACATATTTGATAGCACTTAATTTTAATATCTGCATTGTAAGTCTTACTAAATCATAAGATAAAATCACAGGGTCGGCCTTTGGGACTAGGGAAAACAGGAGATTCACATTCAGCGGACCAGTGAACTTACGCGCTGGAACAAACCGCGTTGCACTTGTCAGCATAGCAGTTGGATTACCGGTTAGTTGCTCTTGATGATGCTTATCATGATGTAAATGTTAGTTAAGCACATTAACAATTTGGTTGAGCCATTCCTTTACCAGAAGCAAGTGAACTGAACTTGCACCAATCAAAACTTTGAACTCAAAAAAATATACAGTAAAGTTTTCCAGTTACTGATACATATTTATGCTGGTGCTGAAGAATGTAGGACTGCATTATGAGACATGGAAAACTGGAATTGAAGGTGTATTTTTTAATGGCCTTAACAAAGGGAAGAAAGACTTAACATGGCAGAAATGGTCATACCAGGTTTGACAACCTTCATTCATATGCAAAAACTACAATTTGCCTGTTTCAATGTTGCTTTATATAAATGCCAGAAGTTAGTTGGGCTCACAGAACTACTTTCAATACAGGTTGGCTTAAAAGGAGAAGCAATGAATTTGGTCTCTCCCGATGGAGCCTCATCTGTGGAATGGATCCGAGGTTCACTAGCTACAAGGAGCCGGCAGTCTATGACATGGTATAAGGTATGACAGCTGAAGAGGCAGGGAAATGGAAAGCGGATGAATGAGGGAATTTTCGTTACTTGGGAATTGTACATGGTGTAAGATGCTAAACCATTGCTTGGTTATTGCAGGCATATTTCAATGCCCCTGGAGGGGATGAACCATTGGCCTTGGATATGCAGAGTATGGGAAAGGGTCAGGTATGGATCAATGGACAGAGCATAGGAAGATATTGGATGGCTTACGCAAAGGGTGAATGCAGTGCTTGTAGTTACTCTGGGACATTCCGACCTCCGAAGTGCCAGAGTGGCTGTGGCCAGCCAACTCAAAGATGGTATCACTCTCAAGCTCCATAAATATAAATGACTTAGATTTCAGTGTAAGAACTCTTATCCAGTTAGCGTAAAATGAGATTATATTTAAATGCTCCTAATATTTCAGGTATCACGTTCCAAGATCATGGCTAAAGCCAACTCAAAATTTGTTGGTAGTCTTTGAGGAACTTGGCGGAGATGCATCAAAAATATCCCTTGTGAGGAGATCAGTTTTATAAACATTGCCTAGATATAGTGGCAAGAAAGTAAGGGTGGTGCAAAGGAGATAATCAGCAAGAGGTAAAGATATGGCTGGAGAAGATATTTGAGTTTCATAGTCTAAATGCGTTTTCACTATTTGTTTATATATGGCAGTAAACCATAAAGGTTTTAGAATTAGGCAATCGTCATTAGATTTGACATGAATGAATGCTCTGTAAAGTGTAAAAGAATTGGTGATAACTGGCCAGCCAGACGGCTGATACCTAAGCTCGAAATCCCAATTTTTTGGCCTTTCTTGATACCGAGAAGGGTACCAGAATCACCCTCTACCGATAAACTGTATTAAGAGTGCTGCTTTAGAAATGAATCATTACTGTCTAGAGTGATCGATTTACTGAAAGTTATTTACTTCTAGTAAGTTAATTTACCCATTTAATTAGGAATCAATGCTATCACGAAAAAGTTCGAGAGGAGAAAATCCCTCCTCCATATATGCTCCAGACTTTACTATCGGCGGCTAAACTTTCTACTACTAGATGTCGAATAAGGTGCTGGATGCATTTGTTTAAGCTGTCAGCTTTCTCAAATAACATACACAATACAGAGTCGTATCAAAAAACGCAAGACTACACAAGATAATTCTCATATATATATATATAGAAACAAGCTGCAGATGCAGAATGTAGCCAAATACAAATACAACCGCACATAGTTCATAAGTATCTATCCAAGAGATAGATATTTTATTAGATCCATAGGTGAAACTCTAGTTTCATAAACAACTTCATACTTCCAAGAGAAAACAAATAGAGGTTTATTCATGCTTTTCTGCATCAAGTTACTGAGTTAGAGGGGTAGCAGAATGCAGAGTTATCTTCTGCTGCAATTCATCTTTCCTTGCACCCACAACCTTGTCCACAATAGAGCCTTCTTTCAGAAAGATAAAAGTTGGCATTGACTCGATGGCCCAATCCTGAGCCACGGTCTGCAGAAAGCAAGAGAATTTTTAGCCAATAATAATGCTTACTTGAGATTAAGACCCTCTGGTTTGAGTCAAGTTAATACAAATCAAATGATAATAATTGAACTGTTTGAAGCAAAGGGGGCTTAAGAGATCCTCCTACCTTCAATTCATCCACATCAACCTTCAAGAAGGTGACGTGGGGCAACTTCTTAGCCAGCTCTACCAGGACTGGTGTAATGAAACGACATGGCCCGCACCATGAAGCTGTGAAATCCACCACCACCTATTCCAGCAAATATCTTTACTTTAGTACGATGATGTCTTCGTTATTATTATTTATAATTATTGTTATCATAAAAAGAGGCTAACAAAGCATAAGAAATTGGTAAGGGAAATCCAAATTCAAAACCCCTTCTCCCCGATCCCCATGTCATACATATACAAAAACTTAGCCTTCAGCAGTAATTTTTGTACATATTTTCTGCGTTAATCATCGATGATAATCGTGCATCAAATAAGGAGCCAAAAATAAAAATTCTTGCTTTAAAATCAAGCCAAGTTTATTATTCTCTTTCACAAATTAACAATTTAACCCAAAATCTCTTAGCCTAGTTCACCGAATTACAGTTGGATAATCAGAAAAACTATCATCCATTTCAAGCAGAGAAAAAGGTGCAAAACAGATAAACAGCCAAACAAAACACATTCTCAAAAACAATCTAAGGAAAGAAATTTTGGTTGTAAAGAAAGAGGGTAATTTTTCCTGTAAAATGTACCAGTTTTTTTGAGGCGTTTGCAACCTCGAGCTGCTGGGTCCATGACTCAACAGTGTGACAGCTGATGACTTGTCCCTCTTCCGCCATTGGTATTCCTTGGCTTCCTTGCTTCCTCACTAAGCTGATATTAATAAAGCAGATTCCTTCTGTTTTTGCTCTGACGCTTTTGTTTTTCTCGAGTTATATTATTCGTGAATAGGCGCGAGGAGGTTTATATAGGGGAATTTGGAAGCTTATTACGAGAATGCCATCGGTAGGTTCTGGAACACGTGACGCATTATCATACGTCAGTGAAACAAAACATCTATGGTCAGCGGTGAAAATAGTCTGCGCGTCCGATTCCGCGTGAGAAAAACGAACCGTCGTCTATTAATTTGGACAAGGACGAGACAACCACATGCGGCGCGACGCACCTGTAATCCTGTAGCCTGTAGGTAGTAGCCAAGACAAGATACCATCTCGGTGCAATAACTTATCGCCCGCGGCAACGTGCTTGCTTTTCCTTTCAGCGTTCACATTGCAGCCGAAACACAAAAACCCAAATGCTTGTTAAAGCCATTTTTCTTTTACGCTATTGGATTCATCCACTCTCTCTTTATTCTTAGATATTGGGCTTAGCCAACTTATGTCCACTTATTGGACTAGGCTGCCCCAAGTGCAATGTCTTGTGTTACAACTTACTTGTGTACATGAACTCGGAAATGGGCATCAGGCTAGGATGAATTGAAAAGATGGACCACCTAAACCAAAAGTAGTGTGACGCCAAAAAGGTCAGAAGCTAAAAATAGTGTAAAAAAGTTATTTCCCCTTTTTCTTGGTTGTGGTGTTTGTATTGTAGTCAGATTCGTTTTTGATATCAGCTCTTACATTTGAAGTTGAGTCCTTTCGAAAATCAAATGGATAAATTTTTTTAAAAATTTATCTTCTAAATTCACAATATTCAAATGTAAAACTTTAGTTAAAAGGATGTCAAATTTCTTCTAATTGATCTTGATAGTCTAATCATATTCTTATCACGAACGAATCTAACTTAATTTTAGGATTTTATATAAACAAATTAGGGAATAGGAATCAAGATAATATTTTTTTTAGAACAAATCAATACAATGGCCTAGTTTGGTATTACGGTTACAATTTAAAAAAATTCTTTTTGTCAAAAGTGCCTTTAAAAAGTATTATGTGAAATTGCTATGGAAAAATTGAATAAGTACTTAGTATTATTGTGAAAATGTTTGGTAGAAAGGTAAAATGTGTAAAATATATAAAATTTGAAAAGAAACTAAAAATTATTCAAAAAATTTTAGTCATTTAATATCCAAAAAAACTTTTGAAATATAAAACACCAAAATTTCAACTTCTTACGTTGGGTGAATTTTAACTGTCCTAACTAACTTTTTACCCAATTGGCATTACGTCTGAGGTGAAAAGTAGTTTTTTTGACACTTAAACGTAATGTCAAACATGTAAAATGTCTATTTGTTGAAAAGGAAACAAATTCTGCATTCCAATCAAGTTTGAAGTAAGATTGTGTTAAACCAAAATTGAAATCTCCATAATATTAGACGATGGAAAGAGTTTCTCATCCCTATTTCTTTTTGTAGGAATGGAGAATCTTCACAATCAAGAAGTTAAAGAAAATCCATAGGAAAATCTCCATTGAAGAAAACAACAACAATAATTAATGTGAATTAAATGAACATTTAAATAAAGGTGAGCTCAGGAAATTGAAACGTAAAAAATAGAAATTGAACTTTGATTGATTGGTACATCACACAAACTTCTATTTATATTAGAATAGAGAAGTTATAATTAACTTTTCTATCTTATCCCTATAAAATTTCTTCTAGATAACTTATTTTTGACAACTTCTAAGTAATTGTTTTTGTAAAGAAATACAACTTTTTCTTTGTTTAATAAAAGAGAAATGCACCTAATTAAAGAAAGAAATAAGAGAGAAAAGGAGAATCCATTTCCTTATAAATCATTTCCATCCAAGTGGCATGAAAATAGAAAGGAAAAAAAGTGACTGTTGACTCTAATATATAAAAATAACTATTATACCATTAAAATTTATTTTTAATTACAAAATCTACCATTACGAATACAAATAAAAGATATTTGAAGTAAATTTTTAATCAAAAAATAAATAATGATAAAATTATCATATTAATTAAAATAAATTTTCTTTCTATTCGATTTATTACTTTTATCAAAAAGAGAAAATAGCCTTTTTATTTATTTTCTTGTTACTAAACATGAAAAAGAAAATATAAAGTTATGTTTGGTTTGAAAAAATATTTTCTATTTTTATTATCTAAAAAATATAAAAAAATTATCATCTAAGATACTTGTTGTGAGGGAAATATATACATATTTTAGAAAATAAAAATAAAAATGAACATAAAAATGAAATTAAAAAAATTATTTTTAACTTTAGGACCATTTTCATTTTAATTTTTTAAAACATATATACATTTCTATAAACTACATATATTTTATATGATAATTTTTTGATATTTTTTAAAGAATAAAATAAAAAATATTTTTATGTATCAAATCTAACCTTACCTATTAAAATTTCTTTCATTTTCTTGCCCACTTTCTTTTCTTACTATTTCTTTCCCTCTTACCAGGCAATTATAGAAATTGAACAAAGTTGAAAATTCCTCCCTCACGAATTGCTTGGAATTATGGGTCGAAATTTGGAAAGAATCTCCATTATGTATCCCAAATTTGTACCAAGGAAAATGCAAGCCGGATCAAGATTTTTTGCATCTGGGCTCTGAAAATGATCCATTAAACAGCAGGCACCACCACAATTTTCCAAAGGCCACAAATTTTACCACACGTGCCAAAAAAAAATCCCGATAACCCAACGTGGGAGCCTCCAATCCACATATCACACCCCGAATTCCTTCGATCGACCCCACAATATTATCCAATATCCACTCCTCCTTAAACCACCAGATTTTCCCCCAAGCATTTTTACGAAAACAAAATCAATTAATTATTAGTCATATTTAAATACCCTCCCCAATTATTAGAAACCCAACCCCCCCCTCCCCAAAAAAAGGTAAACGAATAAATGGAAAACTATCAATTTTAGAATTTTCTTTTTATTTATTTTTTTCACTTACGCAAAAACTCGAACCGTTTCTGGTCTTTCTGCAATGGCTCTCCCTCAGCTAATCCCTTCCCATTCTTCTTCTTCTTTCACTCACCAACCTTCAATAAACCCCAACAACCCCAATCCCTCGCTTTTAAACCCCAATTTCAAGCCATTTTTGAAGTCATCCTCGCTCTCTCAGTCGCGCAGACTTCAACGGCTCAGCTCTTTCCGGTGCTCGGCTTCCTCTTTCCCCGAGAAACACCACACCAACCCTCCTAAATCCGACGACGTAGTAGAGCTTCCACTGTTCCCTCTCCCCTTAGTTCTCTTCCCCGGAGCTATCCTCCCTCTTCAGATCTTCGAGTTCCGTTACCGCATTATGATGCACACGCTCCTCCACACCGACCTCCGATTCGGTGTCATTTATTCCGACTCCGTCTCCGGTACCGCCGAAGTTGGCTGCGTCGGCGAGATCGTCAAGCACGAACGACTCGTCGACGACCGCTTCTTCCTCATTTGTAAAGGCCAAGAACGGTTCCGTGTCACCAACATCGTCCGTACGAAACCATATCTTGTCGCCGAAGTGAACTGGCTCGAAGACCGACCGTCAGGCGACGAAGACTTAGAAGGACTAGCCAATGAAGTGGAGAGCTACATGAAAGACGTCATTCGGTTGTCGAATCGGCTTAATGGGAAACCAGAAAAGGAAGCGCAGGACTTGAGAAGGAATCTGTTTCCCACTCCGTTTTCGTTTTTTGTGGGGAGTACGTTTGAAGGTGCGCCGAGAGAGCAACAAGCTCTGCTGGAGTTGGAAGATTCGGCGGCAAGGTTAAAAAGAGAGAAGGAAACTTTAAGGAACACTCTTAATTACTTGTCCGCCGCATCTGCTGTCAAAGACGTGTTTCCTTCTTCATAATAGGGGGGATTTGATTAAAATTAAGCAAAAAAACTTTGGTGACAATTTGGTGAATATATAGATATTTTGATGCCTAATCTGTTACTTATACACAAAGCTGTAAATTTTTGGATATGGAATCTCTGCTTGTTTTTTCACTTGTAGTTGTTAGAATCTTGAATGAATTATTGATGTTAACATGGTTAATTTGCGCAAAAGCTAGTCTTTTCAAGATGTTAATAAGCTTATTCTTTTTGTTACTGCAACTTCCATCGGCTTCTCAAGCTTGGTATGGGATTGATGACTGATGTGGTCCAGTTTCCTCGAGCTAACTGCTAGCTAGCTGCCTAGCTTTTCGAGTACAATCTTTGGCCAAGGGCTTCTTGTGAATAATTTTTTTTCTCTCAAAATTTCATGTTTGAATGTTTGAATGTCTGATTACCATCGTCAGGGCAGCCGGGGCTTGCTTTGCTGCTCCCCTGCCCCAGTCTTTCCTTAATTCAGCCAAATCAGGGGCCTTTCATGGTATCAGGAATGGGTTATAGCTTAAAACAAGCAGACAATTCACGTTTCAGAAGAATTCCTATTGCGAGTTTTATTGTTATCTCAGAATACCTTACAGATCATGCAGTTTGTCGAACCTACCATACAGGATCCATTATTACAACAAACTAGTCAAGCTAAGGGGGCTGATATTTTCAGACCAGGTGCGCTGACATGGTACTAGTCTACCTGATCAGAGCTACAAACAATCCGTAATCTTATCTGTTCTCAGATTCATATCTAACTCACTGTTGTATCTTGAATGGAATAACCATCTCCGGAGGCCTTAATCGGGTCTGATGTCCCTGCACATTTCAGGCACCATAAGACAATGGTTAGTGCCTTGGCCAACATTTAAATCCAATCTGCCCTTCTGCTGAAAATCGCGACTTCCTATTTGGCCTGGACGTTGCTGTTGTTTCCTGAAATGTTTCCATATAGTAAACAACAGCCGGATACTATTGAGTAATTTACTTTCATTTCTATAAAGAAACAATAGTTACTACTTACTACTACATCATTTCATTGACAAATTTCAAACTGATCGGCCAATCAATTTCAATGCTTTAGAATGTACAAGAAATGAATACATAGATAAAAACTCTTCCCTCCATGATAAAAAATGGAACTTCTATGGTAGTTTTTTGAAAAATGTCTTACAAGCATAACTTGAAAAGGTTCTATTGAACCCAATTCTCAACCATGGGCCACCAATTGCTGAACTTTCTGGAAGACTGCCTCTTCTCATATGCTTCCATTCTTGTAGCATTCCCGACACGCTGCAAGCAGAAGATGTTCATTAGTCTTAGAACGGTTAAAGCACTGAACAGCACGTCAAAATCATTTTTCAAGTAAGTAGCAAATCTTTTCTAAATGCCATACACCCCCCAATGGCTAACATTTTACACTTAGGATCTCCCATGTGAATCTGCCCTATAGTTTTTTGAGCCAGTATCATAGCCCGATATCTTCAGACTTCAGGTAAGCAAAAGTGTTTCCCTTTTATTAGAAAGAAAAAGCTAAGAGGACTTATCAATAGCCACCACCCTAAGCAGGTAGTGTTGAGAAAACGGTTGAGGGCACAAGAATCATATAAGAATATGTATATTTCTTTCACTAAAATGTGATATGGAGCATTCTTCGTTGAAATTTCAGGTAAATGACATGATAGCAACCCTCAAATCATCACTCACTTTAATTATGCCTTTTATAAGGTTTGGGTTCATTTGTGCAAGGGTCCAAAGGTTACTCTCTCCCTAAGCTAGGTACATTCTCTAGTTTCCACTATACTAACTAGACCGTGGGACTTCCAACCACCACATCATACCGCAACACTCACAACACCATCCTCTACAGTCTTTCCACACTGTATGACTAACCCACTTGACAACTCTACCATACTATGCTTTGATAATTTAAGATATAAAGTCTGAATTTAAAAAATAAATAAATTAAAAAAAAAAAAAAGAGAAGATAACACTAACCTTGAGGCACTGATTTTTTTTTGTATCACAAACAGGGTAATCATGGGGGCAGCAGTGAACATTGTCCTTGCAACAAACGGCAGAATCCAACTCACAACATTTCCATGAAAAGCATATTCCAAATATACGATTTGTACAGCAGCATGTTTCACCGGCTGAACAATATGTGAAAAGATTACACTTAGTTGGTCCTGGTGGAGGTGGTGGAGGTGGATTTGGGCTAGTTTTTGTTGGGTATGAAGCCAACATATTAATGCCACAGACCCCTTGAGAATTCCCACTGTTACGTAGCATGTGCATATAGCCTTTCATTCCCCACCGTGTACCCCATGAGTTCTTTATAATCCAATAATCCACCCCATTTTCTGAATCATAACCTACAATCAACACAGCATGATCCAAGGCAGTTGAACATGGACCAGTGAATATCCCCTGTCACACAAATAACAATTAATGTAATGTGGGGTAAATTAATAAAAGGATACAGAGAACTAATTAGGACCAACCTTGGAGTACAACTGAAATGCTCTATCGCTCCCACATATACCTACACTAACGGGCTGACTTGCCACTGCTTGCAATAGTTGTTTCTCATTATCTGGTGGTACATCAGTATAACCATCAATTGTTACCACACGCCTTTTCAGCTGCAATAAATTAGAAAGATTATACCAAAACTGAATTTACCGCTAATCAAGACTTCATACAAAGCTAAACCTTTTTACACGGTAAAGATGGGGGAACTGAAACCTTACTTTTTCCTTACTGCAGGTCTTTTCCCGACCTTGGTATGGGTAATCTTCTTCAGTATCTATTCCATGGTTATCGATGACAAACTGATATGCATAGTCCATGAGCCCGCCCTCACAACCACTATTGTAAGATCTATCACAATCAACCAACTCTTGTTCAGAGAGGCTGACAATACTTCCAGTGACAATCTTATTTATACCTTCTATAGCTCCAGTAGCTGAGAATGACCAACAAGCACCTAGAAAAGAACAATAATTAGGCTTGCCTGTGGGTTAAGGTTCCATCTACAACTTGTGCTAAAAGATATTATCCAGTAATCTTATTAATAACTGATACATAAACTTTAGAAATGTTAAAAAGGAAAAATAAAGGAACTTGAGATCTTGATGAGGACCAGATGTATGCTGAGTTCTCCAACATTATATGAGCCATATGATCGTTATGTAACCTAGATCAAGTTCAAACCACTGCTTGTCTCAAAAGAATTTACCAAATTAATTACAGAACAATTAAGCTGGTAAAGAAAATAAACTACTGAGTTCAACATTGTTGTTAGGCGTCAGTCATCAATCCATGAAAACAAGGCATAAAAAATCCTAAAAAATGAAGTATAATAAAGAAAGTGAAGTATAAGACTTGGCAGCGATGATATGATCTGCATACCACAGCTTCCTTGATCTTTGACCTGGGTCACAGCCCCTTGCTTCCTCCAATCCACCGAAGTAGGAATATCTCGAACAAGGGATGGCCCTTGAAGGTTTGATCGGCTAAAGTCAATGGCAGCAGCTGAGAGACCCAAGCGGGAGGCCTTAAACTCGTGATGAGTGAGATCAGCAAAGGCATTGAGAGCCAAAGTGTAAGAGGAATTTCCCATATCATTGTGTTGAGTGACAAAGGCATAATTGTCTTCAAAGACTTTAAGCCTGTAAGCTTTTTCCTCTCCCGATGAGTAGCTTTTACCATGTTGATCGCACCAAGCTTCAAACAGCTGGGAGATATGAGGAGAAGCAAAAGAAAAGTCAAAGAAAAGGAGGAAAGATAACAGGAAGGTAGCGCAAAGAGGATGTTCCATTTTTTTTCTTTCTTTTGAGAGAAATAAGGGTGATATGGGTTTTTTCAATGGTGCGCCGTGCGTGCGCGTGTGTGTTTCTTGGCTGATTGCCTACGAATGTGGGAAGTGCCAAACATGTCTTTCTTACAGTGAAAGTGGGTGGAATTAAACCATCCACAAGTGACCAAGCTCCTAAATACTTGCAGTGTCTGAGTCTGACCCGTTATTTGAGAAGGGTAAAAAGTGAACTCCAATTGCCTCCGGGGATTGTGTTTGTCGGTTTGTTATTGATTTTTCTTGCACGCATAAATCTTTTTTTCTTGGTCAGAAAGAAGAGGTTCTATGGATCAATTTTTCGATCGATATGTCGTGCGCTCATTTGAGCCAGAAGTGGAGGAAGTGCATTTAACAACGGACCTGTGTTTGCCAGATTATGATAAAGACGTGGGTGTATCTTTGTCTGCCTGAAACCTGGATCATCTAAGCTACTAACCCACTCGTATGTTGTTAGTTGTTAACTGATAGTCTGACCCTTTTCCCCCACAAATCTAAAAATAGATTTCAGGGGGAAGGATACTAAGTAGAAGTACTATATAACTTTATCAATATGGGATTAGATCGAGTGGTAAGTGACTTGTTTCAATTTAACTAGGTCTTGGATTTGAAATCTTACGTATTTAACTGTTTCCGTTAAGAGATTCACCTACTATATCCAAATACGCGATACGGATCGAATTTGAATTAATAAGAACAAAGCTCTAAATATCGGATAAAAAAAAAGTACCATATAACTTTGAATAAAATACTTTTATTTCACTTAGTTTATATAAATGGTCGATTCTTTTCTTTGACTATAATGTTAACTATACTTTTTGTTTTTGGGTGAAAAATTATAATGTTAACTATACAGGGCATCATCCTACTAATAACTAAAAGGGATTATTTAATTATAATTTATAAAGGTAAAGTTTACTCATTGAATCTCTGGTTGTTTTCGTTTTCGTTTCTTTTTTTTTTTTCCACATTTGAAATTGTAGGCTTAATTGTGTCAGAACAAATTTAGACCCTTGATTAAATGAACAGTGGTATAAATAAAATAAATAAAACAAAAGGAAAAGGAGGTGGGTTTCCATTTTTCGCCCTGACGAATGACGAGTGATAAGCAGACAGGCAAAACGAGCCCAAGGAGAGTCCCTCCCGTCGGACCCGTCGCATTTTAAACACCGGAGCCCTGGAAATGGCACGTGTGCTCTAAAGGCAATAGCAGTTCTCTATCGGATTATATGATTTACACACGTCTCCTACATTTATTTATAAAAGTAAAAACTAAAGGGGCTAGAAAGTAGAAACAGACGGCGTTATAGACTGCGACGATCACCTCTGACCTCCCCTCCTCTGCCTCTAATATTTATTTTTTCGAACACCAAAAACCCCAAAGCTTCAGTTTCCCATAATCTGCTCAATCATGGACGTTGATCCTCGTCAGTACGAACACGTTGTAAGTTTTTCAACATTTCACCCCATTTTCCCCTTCCATTTCTTCTCTGAAATAGAGGAACTTGAGTTATCTCTGCAAATGGTGACATAGTTCTATGCTTTTAATGTTTTCGGGTTTATCGCATTGTTGTTGACAATTCTTTTTCTCGAGTAATCCAAAGCCTGATCTCTGCCTTTTCATTGTATTGTATGAAAAGTTAGGTATTTGCAATTATGCAGTTTAATCGGTTTGTTATAGTAGCTCATTGGTTTCATAGGATTTTGTTAGTTTTTGTGGTTATGGAGGTTCGTTAGGGTTTGAGTTCTATGTTTTCTGTTTTGGGTCGAAAGTAGTTCCAATTGCATTCGTGTATTCATGGATTCTGGAATAAGTATGGGTTTTATTATATATGAATGCTTGGTTTTGTAATGGAATCAATAACTAAGGGTCTAGGTGCTAGACTGCTAGTATTGTCTGATAAATTATGAAGAGCATGTGAAACTTTGAATATTGACTTTTTGTTTGGGAAGTTAGTCCTCTTCCACAGGCTCTACAAGACTCAAATCTTGATTTGGAAAATTAGTTTGCATGTGAATGTGGCTCTTCTCTGCAGGTTATTTGTTGGTTTGTCTGATATAGTTTGCATCTGAGCTTTTACCTTTTCTCATGATTTTGGGTAATATTATGGAATTTGTTGAGTTACTATCTTTTTAGCCTTTTCCCTTAGCTATAATTTATAGGGTGGCAAAACTTTGATGCTGTGTCATGTCCCAGCCAGTTATATATGGTGTCACAACTTCAAATATCATTGCCAATCTTCAGTAATTATGGGTTGTTTAGACATTTTATGATGAGTTATCTAATATGTTTTATATGCTTTGTTTCACTCTACATTATTGTTCTCCCATCCTTATAGTTGTGTCACCCCAGTAGCCTTATCATCTTGCATTTGGGGCTTCGATCTCCATGTGTTTTTTTACAGGCAGTCAATGACAATGACATCCACAACATTGTTATGTCATATCTTGTACACAATTGTTTTAAAGAAACCATGGAATCTTTTATTGCTTGTACCGGGATGAAACAGCCTTCTGATTTTCCTGAGGATATGGAGAAAAGAAAAAGTAGGTGAAGTTTTTTTTTCTTGATAAATTTTTATGCATGAGATATTAACCTGGGATTATGATGCTGAATCACGTCTGTGCAAACTAGGCACGTGCGGATTGTCAAAGATGCAAATATTTTCTTTAATTATAGGGTCTATCTTTGGCATTCTTTGCTGAGACTTTTGAAGGTGAACTTGCATGCATATTGTTATCTGCCAAGGAAGTTAAGGGAACTTAGACTTTGGAGTATTGGGCATCCAATATGAAATATGGCTAGTAGATTGTTTACTTAGCATACTCAATTTCTGCAAAAACTGAGAAACTACTTGTGCATGCTTTTTGAAATACTGTAATGGAACCAGAGAACAAACAAGTATCAGTTGTGCCATCTATTGGTTTCTTAGTGGTGATCTTACTGCATGAACTATCTTCTCTTGCATAATCTTGAAAGTGCTGACAGTTTCTGTTGGAATTTCCTGTAGGAATTTTTCAATTTGCTTTAGAGGGGAATGCTCTTAAGGCAATTGAACTGACTGAACAGCTGGCAACCAACTTACTAGAGAAAAACAAGGACTTGCATTTTGATCTTCTAAGCCTTCATTTTGTTGAGCTTGTATGCTCTAGGAAATGGTGAGCAAGAGAACAGGGTATCTCCTGAATTATAAATAAGACATATCCTATATTTTTATTTCTAATTAGATTCCCTTCTCTTGCAGCACAGAAGCTCTGGAATTTGCACAGACAAAGTTGACACCTTTTGGAACGGAGCAAAAATATGTTGAAAAGCTTGAAGTATGTTTCTAACTTAATAAATATCTTTGTGCAGCTAATCTATCTGTTGGATAGTGAAAGAGATTGCTGTTACTGCAGGACTTTATGGCTTTGCTTGCATATGAGGAACCAGAGAAATCTCCAATGTTCCACCTGCTTAGCTTGGAGTACCGGCAGTATGTAGCCGAGAATTTAAATCGAGCAATTCTTGGTTCGTTTAATTCTTATAGCTACTTCTTGCACTAGGTTACCTTTAAAAATGTTGTAGCTGTTTGTTATCACTCTCTTAATCTGTCTTTTCTTGTATTGGATCATGATTAATTCAGCTCATGCAAACCATCCAAGCTATACAGCAATGGAAAGGCTGATCCAACAAACAACAGTAGTTAGACAATGCTTAAACCAAGAGAATGCAAAGGTAATGCATAGAGATACCATATGTGAATGTTTAGTCACTTACTGATATCTTGGAGTGAATTTTGTCTTGAATACTTAGTCTCAAGGTAACCTTAAACCTGGCTTTGCAGGATGCGCCTCCACCATTTTCTTTGAAGGACTTTCTGAAAATCTGAACAGAGGAAAATTGGAAAGGATATCTGGGAATTAGACAGTTAAGCCTGCTTAAAATCTTGTGCTGATGTGGTTTTGCTACTATTTTGCTGTAAGGTTCTAACAATATAATCATTGTCTGCATATCTGTAAAGGTTTTGACGCTGGCCATTTGGGTGCATCTTGAATGTAAATTCACTCGATTACGAAAAATTTTTATTTCGATTCCGACTGGAATTCAATTTGTATCTTATTTTTGAGTTTGATTTGTTTTTGGTGATAAATGTGAAATTAGTGGTAGTATTACTTAAGTACACTGGGAGATTCTTAAGAAAATTTACTATGGCGCAGAAAATGACAAAACAACCATCAATGTGGATTGGCTTGATATTAAGCCCGAGTTAAAAGGTTATATGCTCAATTCGGGATTTAATTTTTTAAAATTGATTCAATTAAGGGTTTAAAAATACAATTTGAATAAATTGGAATCCATATTTAATAAATTATGACAAATTAAATTCATTCTTATATGAAAATCAATGCTTGTTATATATATGTATTAATTTTGATAAAAAAATGTTGTAAAATTAATTAAAAATTAAATAATATTAATCAAAATAAATTTAATACACGTGGCATAATGTAAAATTTTCACGTACTTTTTAATTTATATATATGTTACACATTAGAATTAACTAATAATAAGTTTTTGTCATAATTTATTATGTATGAATTTTAATTTGTTCGAATTATATTTTTAAGCCTTTAATTGAGCCAATCTTAAAAAATTAGACCCGAATTGAGTATTTAGCCGAGTTAAAACAGAAAAAGTTATAGTGTTAGGGGAAGTTTCTTTTTTGGGCCAAAGTAAACACAAAAAGTTAAATTGTTGAGAGTGGGATTTGAACCCACGCCCTTTCGGACCAGAACCTTAATCTGGCGCCTTAGACCAACTCGGCCATCTCAACGTTACGCTTCACTGCTTGTCTAATATTCTCGTAGGAATATAATATTCTAGGCTGTTTGTGCGCCAAAATATCTCCACTCAGGTCGACTCAGCTGCCAATCCCGCCCAAAATTCCTCGTTTACCACTCTGCTCGGATAATGGCGTCTCTGGTTTCTCTACCATCGTCCTCCTTGCTCACCCCAGGCCTTCCTAACTACAAACTTTTCTTCGGCTTTCTTCTCCCTATAACCGCAAGTGCGAGGTGCGTCTTTCAGTTTCACTTCTTTTCTTCCTTTTAGTTATAATACTGAAGCTACTTCTTTATTTCCTTTTCAATTATAAATAGTTTAAAGAAAATTAATTAAACTCTGTGCTGAAATTGCATAAAAGATCAATCTTTTTCCATTTTTTTTAAATGCTTTTGGTCACCTTTCCTGTATTTGTAGGAACAATTGGGTCTCAACCCAGTGTGGGAACTTGGGGTACTTCACAGTTAAGTCCAGACTTACAAAAACCAAAGACTCTCCTTCCACAAACCCAACTACATTACTCAAAGAGCCCCACAAGTATTTTGATCAAGTAATTATCACTGTCCGTTCGGGTGATGGCGGACACGGTTCAATCCTTAGCATGCCTAACCAACAAAGAGCAGCTGCTAAGTCATCAGGAAAATATGAGAGTAAAGAGAAGGCAAAGAAGAAACTTTCTTATAGAAGGGATCTTGATGGTTCGCTTATCCTCCCAATGGGTGGTCATGGCGGAGATGTAGTCATTTATGCCGATGAAGGGAAAGACACATTACTGGAATTTCATAAGAAGAGCCGCTATAATGCAAAGCGGGGTGGCAATGTTGATGCGATGGGTGTTTTAACTTCTCAATTGCGTGATGGCCTTGCTGCACCGACTTTGCGTATTCCTGTTCCTGTAGGTTTGTAATGTTTCTCTGTTGATAACATCTAAAGGCAGATGGCTTTTCATATAGGGAAGTTGGATTTCAATTGTAAACAGTTTTCTAAGAGTAGAAAAGGTCCATGAAGATGCTTCGATTTTTATTTTCTTTGGGTGGAATGGGGATTCAGTATTAACAAAATTTAGATCCTTCTAAATATATATTTTCTTATTGTTTGTGTCTTGGTATGGCAGGCACAGTTGTGAAACGCAAACGAGGGAAGTTATTGGCTGATCTAGCGCAGCCTGGTGATGAAGTACTTGTTGCAAGGGGTGGTCAAGGAGGGGTAAGAGCTAAGTAATTAGTAGTTTTAAGGAAACCCAATGGAAGATTCAGATTAACTTGGTGAAATTTCGAATTCAATGGATGAAGGCTAATAGAATGGAATTGCATTTTGTTATTTGAGTCATGCAAGTGGTACTTTGATGCCTCATGCCTCTTTTTTTCTTCTTTTTCCCCCATTGATATATAAAGAGAAGTCACCAGTACTCTGAATATGATAGGCTTTCAGTTTGTTCACAATTCAACAAACTGAATTTAGATAATAACTAGGATTCTGATCTGATTCTGTATGATAGATCTCCTTTCTTTTGGTGATTCTGTTCCTAAGCATGCTCAATAACTTGTATTTTGAGTATCAGTCAATAATTGACGGGTTGATTTACTTGGTTTTGTGGCAGATTAGCCTGTTAGAAATGCCAGACTACAGAAGGAAAAAGTTGATGTCTTTAACCACAAACGTGATGAGAGATGAAAGTGATAAGGTGGCCAAGAAAAAACTTATCCCTGACCCTAGCAGTATAAAAATGAAATATATGTGGTTTGTTTGTGTTTACAAGGTCTTCTTTCTTTTGTTGTATTAAAATTCATCTAATTTTTATTTTATTTTATTCCTGCAGGTTTTAGTCCTTGGTCAGCCTGGAGAGGAGGTTAGTTTGGAGTTAATTCTTCGAGTTGTTGCTGATGTTGGGTTAGTTGTACGTATTGCTTCCTATTGTTTTCTTTTCAACCATGCATTTGTGTATTACATGATTCAATTTGCTTTCCTTGGAATCTGTATTTGTGGCTCTGGAAGGAAGTTCATTGAAATTCTTCATAATAGTCTATAAATACTGCATCAGATTGGCTATATAAGGTCTTTATGGATTTGCCCTGCAGGGGCTCCCAAATGCTGGCAAGTCAACACTTCTGGCTGCCATCACACTTGCAAAACCAGATATTGCCGATTATCCTTTCACAACATTGATGCCAAACCTTGGGCGTCTTGACGGTGATCCGGCTCTAGGGGCAGGTAGATATTCATCTGAAGCAACATTGGCAGATTTGCCTGGTCTTATAGAGGGTGCTCATCTGGGCAAGGTAATATATTTTGTTTCTTTTGCACCTTGCTTAATGGCTTATTTTGATGAAACTGTTTCTGAGTGAGACCTTTTTATTGCTTAGGGTCTAGGTCGCAATTTTTTAAGGCACTTGAGGAGGACGCGCTTGTTGGTCCATGTTGTTGATGCATCAGCTGAGGACCCTTTGAATGACTACAGAACTGTCAGAGAGGTATATCTTCCCTTGTTTGTATTTTAAGTTTAAACGTTTCTTATTTTATATTCACTTTGTTTAACATAGTTTGGTTACCATTATATGCTTATTGATGCCTTTGGTAGCTGTGGTATGATCTGTAGTATCTTGCAGTGAATCATCACTGAGTAGTAAGCTATCAAATCTTAAAATATAGACTAAAGCCCTTTTTTTACTGGGGTATAAGGTGATCTGTTTCAGTTATAAGTTGTAACTTTATGGCACTCAGTGGTTCTAAAATGTATATGAGGGCTAAATTCTGCATTCAGACATCTCTTTTGGCTGTTTAAAATATTTGATTGACCTTTTAAGTACTACAAAATACAAATGCTATTAAAGACAAAAGCTTCGCTCAGGCATTGTCAACATCAAAAGATGTCATGTCTTAAACTGAATACCTCTCACTTCAGCTGCTCTTACCAGAGTAATTGTGACATTGCAGGAACTGCGGATGTACAATCCCAATTACCTAGAACGGCCTTTTGTTGTGGTGCTCAACAAGATTGACCTCCCCGAGGTAGGTGGCTAAGGGATATGCCTCCTCAAATTCTCTCGAGAGTTTGTGTTTTAAGTACCTGTTAGATTCTTGTGTATTAATGTCTGAGATCTTGTCATTTCTTTTTAACAAATTTAAAACTTATGTGGTTACTGTCTCAGGCAAGGGATAAGCTTCCAACTTTAACTGAAGAAATCTTAAAGATTGGATGTGATGTAGTACATTCTGGGTTGGGAATGAGTTCTGAAGATGTAGCTCAAACATTTCCCAATGAAGGTGGTGAAGCAGATACATTTTCTTCAGTGGTTTCTGATGAAGACAAAATAGATAAAGGAATTGAGGACTATCCACGGCCCACTGCTGTCGTTGGTGTTAGTGTTTTGTAAGTTATATTTTTCTCTTCTTAAATTTTGCGTTGCATCTCTAATGTCTTGGTTCCTTGAAATTTTCGTCTTAATACTGTATTCTGAGGTCCAAAGTTGATAAGCAATCAAGTTTTCTTTAGTTATACCCTTTAGAGTACTTAAGCAGGCTAACTGTAAGTTGTTTTGAAATTGAGCAGGAAAGGCATCAGAGTAGATGACATGCTCAAGGAGATAAGGGCAGCGCTAAGGAAGTGTAGAGATCCAAATGAAGCATTGGAATTAAGTATAAGATCATGAGAGCAATACAGTTGCAATTGTACTTATCCAATCTGCTCAGGACTTGAGTTGCCTCGTGAAGCATACCACAGATGTTCTCCTTGGCCAATAATTCTGAAAGAGTTCTGGCCCCCACACCTGACACTACAAAGCTACAAGATTCTCTCTTAAGCTCAGAACTGCCAGATTTTAGTGCTGCAACTTCTGGCAAAAGTTTTGCTCGTCTTCGATATGTATACATCCACTCAGGTGCTTATGATCATCTTTTTGTTGATGATAGTTTCAACTACGACCAAATGATTGGTATTACGTTATACAAGTACTAAAGGCTCAGATGAATCAATAGACTAGCTACTAAGACTATATTATCTATGAATTAGTACAAATGTATAATTGTTAAGCTGCTATACCTTTTTGTCTTGTTTTCCATTTGTTAGTTCTTGTATAGTTGTAGTCCTTTTCTTCTTCATATGCTTAATATGTATGGAGTTTTGGGGTCAGAATTTCAGCAAACTTGGGTGTAATGGTAGAAATCATCACGATGAAATTTCTTTTCGTCTCCTTATGCCTCATGCTTTATAACTTAATTTTTATTCATATTCATGGAAATACAATTTTCCTTGTACTTGTATTATACCTAATGATGTCTAGGATCCCTCGTCGTAGAGTGATCTTAAGATGGGCCAAATTACAAAGCTGCTTGGAATGAAACTGGGGCCTTCCAGGATCAGATTTAGTGATGGGTAAGTTGGGTATTCATTTGAAATTTATGATGCGTTTGGTTGGGATGATGTTACATTACCTGTAGACATAAGATTATCACCACATTACCTAGCATTCTAGCAATGTGATGTCCTGGTAATGTGTGTATTTTGTGTTTGGTTGGAAAGATGGACATCTTAGATTATTATGTTTGGTTGATGTGGGAATATGACATACATGAATGACTATTTTACTAGTTTGCCTTCATTTATATAAAAAACTTTCTAAACTTATATTCTAATTAAATTAATATTCTAATAAAATTAACACATTTTGAAACTATTAAATAAATTCGATAACAAAAGTATACATTAACAAAATCAAAAAATTAACAATAAAAATAATAATTTAATAAATAAGATTTATAATTGACAAATATATAAATATAAAAATAATCTAAAATTTTTTCAATTAAAATTACCAATTATTTTTAGTTTAAATATAAATATTATCAAATTAAAAAAGAATATTATTGTTTGTTGGTATAATTAGAAATAAATGAGGGTAAAATAGGAATATTATAGTCAAAATGATAGGACATGTAATATAACCTAAGAGGGGGGTGGTATTCACATTCCCACCTATATTACCATTTCTGTGATAATCACATATCCTCTGACACTATTGTCAGAACAATCAAATGAGAACATATAACTTGACATAGTGCACATTCCCTGTAAAATTGTAACATACCCGAACCAAACGCCCCTTTAGATCTTTATTACAGGTTGGTTTTGATGGGCTACACTTCCTTACAAAATGTTGGCCCAAGAATTGAACCCCCGTTTTTTGCCGTTTTTTGGAAAATGAAAATCAAGAGCGCAACTCCTTCAACTTTATATATGGTCTGTAATGTAATAATACATGATTTTTGCTTTGGGGGCGCAGCAATTTGAGCTTTACTTGGGGAATAACATCGGACTTGGCTCGCTTGGGAAAGCTTTGATGAGTAAAGATTTGTAAGAGTAAGACACGAGAGAAGCGGCTGGGGCCTGGGTGGTTCCTTTTTCTGACCACAATATAAGAAAGAAGCGGCTTGGTGGGGCGATTAGAATATCCATGGAACAGAATAGAAATAGGATGGAGAGTAGAGACAGAATCGTTGTCTCTGCGAAAGAAAAAGAATAGGATGGAGACAACCGAGTTGGAACCCTGAGTCGATTATCATATTCCTGACTCGGAAAGATTCAGTGTACGAAAAGGATCTTTATTGGCAAGGTTATAGCAGCATCCAGGATGGGCCCCATTCGATGCGATGCATGAATGCAAGGCCATACTTGAACTTGCGTTCATAGTTTCACATTGACGTCCTAAGCCCCCACCACCTCAATGCACTTGGGAGTCCCCCACGTATCAGAACGCCCTTTCCTATTTGTCATTTGTCATGTGTTCCTTTTGCGAATCTCCCTCTCTTCGCATGTTCTTATCTCCAACCGATCGCCCCCAAGCACGCCGTTTCCAATTCTAATTTGACCATTATCCATCCATTTAGAAGTTTTACATTATCAAACTACTGCTGCGTTTTCCCCTTTTTCATTTCCCCCGTTTGCCACCTGAGCTTTGTGTGCAGACAAGAGTCTAGGCCAAGTGTGTCTATGAGAAATGACAGTGAGCTTCGCTGTCGACACGAGCTAACAAGGTCTCGATGCCAAGTATTCATCTCAAACCCCATCTTAAGACACGTTTCAGGTAAGCTTAATTACCCCCATTTTGAGCTCTTATCCCCCACTTTTCTCATCATATAAATACTCTTACCCCACTTCAGCCAATGTGCTTATCAATCACTCTCCTGTCTCCTCCATCCTTTTTCCACTCCCCACAGGGTTCTGTGTTTTGGGAGACAATGTCAACATCAGTCATGGCTTCTCCCAGCATTGGAGAGAGGAAACAAATCAAGAAACCCGCACAAGCAAGCTCGAGAAAAGGGTGCATGAGAGGAAAGGGAGGTCCTGAGAATGCTTTGTGCACCTACAAAGGTGTCAGGCAGAGAACATGGGGCAAATGGGTCGCCGAAATTCGTGAACCAAACCGTGGTGCTCGTCTTTGGCTTGGAACTTTCGACACTTCCCATGAAGCCGCGATGGCTTATGATGCTGCCGCACGCAAACTCTACGGCTCGGATGCCAAGCTGAACTTGCCTGAATTATGTGTCAGTGGGCCTCAATATCATCCTCCTCCTTCAGCCAATACTCACGTTGCTCCGATAGGGAATGTTAGCCAACCTCATCAAGACGTGAACGTTACTACTTCAGGTACGAGTTCAACAAATAGCTCAATTATCACGGCCAATAATGATGTGGCATCAGTTTTCCACAACGACATTTCATCAGCCATGTCTTTCCCCAACGAGAACATGAATGGTAATGATTCTCAAGGGAACCTGGCAGAGAACAATGCCGAATATGGGCAGAACGAAGATGGAATTGATGGGTTCTGGGAGAATATGAGCATTAACTTGCCTGTTTTAGACGATTCCATCTGGGCAGAAGCCGCCATGTCTTTAGATTTCCCTATATTGGATGATCCAGGCAGTTTTGCAAGCACCCTCGTGGATACAACTGGCTGGGACGCCTTTCAATCCCCGTGGTGCATGTAAAGCTAGCTGTTAGCTACGTGGGACCCCAAACTCACACACATAGACATAGTCTTCTGTGAATATATAAATATATATATATATATATATGTGTATATACAAAATTATGCAGCTGTGTCCTACTACTGTCTATACCTCTATAGTCTATTGTAACAGAGCCACGAAAACCACATGGGTTTTTCTTGGGTTTGTCTTGGCTCTCTTTTCAAGTTTTTATTTCTCTCTTTTAATGTTTCTGTAAATATCGGTTAGCTCTTCTAGCCAAGGCTTCTGTGTCGAACTGTCGAATATTGTACACTGTGTATAAATCAAAAATGTGAAACACATGTCTCTGACCTCGATTACCTTCTTAATGAGGTCGAAAATAGAAAATGTTTCATGTATGTTCTGCCTCCAATAGCAGTAAGTCTATAGTTTCTACTATTTCTTTCTTATTTCCTTATTTCATCTGTCAGTAATGGAAGGGTTAAACTTAATCAATCAAATTCTTAGTGATTTGTATGATGATCAATTTTTTATTGTCTTTCTTATTTGCAGATGTAACGATCATTTATCTTTAAAAAAAGAATCCATATTTTCTTAGAATAAGCGTTTTCATGGCGCACTTTATTGACAAAAACGTCTTGTCTACTCTTGTCAGCATGCGCAGTTTTTTTTGGTGTTACAAACATTTGTTCAGGCTTTTTAATTCCCAAAGAAAGGACGTTTGTTTGTTTGATTTTTCTTTTTCCGACGAAAGACAAAACTTCTGATCACATTCCAATTTACGTTCACACACTACTTTTAATATCCAGAATGTTGTCGGATTGGATCATGCATGTTTCCAATTATCAACTACTGCCAGGAATTAGAAAATATATTTACCCAATACAGCACGCACTTGTGTGGATATAAAAATGACAGGAAAACATGAGAGGCCAAAAAAGTGAATTTTCGTTAGTGATCTGATGTCTGAATTAGTAGTTTAAATAGATAATGTTTGATTAATATGAAGCTAGAAAAGATTTTCCCGGGGGATTCCAAATTTCCAATATCTGTTGTGAAACCATAAAGAGTCGGCTTCGATAGCATATCCATCTTGATTTCGATGCCAGCTGAAGTAGGCGTGTGTCCTGTTCTTGATATCGAATATACCATGACCAAAACTTGCCTCCCGATAGGCTGAAAAGCTTGGCTGAGTTTCCACCATGCTGCTTAATCAAAGGAACAGAGTGATCAGTTAACAATGTTAAAATCCCATCAAGAGTAAAAGAATATTAAGATGAACAAAAGGCAGATCGTATTCTACTCATGATAAGCATACCCTATAGCGGGTCCATCGTGATTTTCTCCAACTCCAATGGTTATGTAGACAGGTGCAGAGTGGTCATTAACAGTACACAAGCCATTCACAATATTGTAGGCAATGTTGGATATGCGCTTCTGCGATGTTAAATATTGGGAGGTAATCAATATGGTAATAAGTTTTGCTTTGCACGCGCTGGCTTCTTTGGCATGCAATGGAAGCGTCAAGATTAAGGTACTAAGCTAAGTAATTAGAAATTGGAATCTGCTGCTGCTGCAAAATAGTGCACAAGGACTATACAGCGCTGTGAACATGACCAGAAATGCACAAGAACAATCTTTAAAATAGATGGCACTTACGGATCGCTCGTAGGCATGAACATGACCGGCAAACACAACATCTGCTGTGTATTGGAACCATGACTCACATACCACTCTCATGGTTTCTCCTTCCATGTAATGATGTGAATTGCTATTGTAAATGGGGCAATGCATAAGAACAATCAGCCATGGTGTCTCACTTCTATCCACTTTAGGTAGCTCATTTCTTAGCCACTTGTATTGAGGAGTGGATTTTACTGTGAAATGCAGATAGAATTGGAAATCAGTGGGATTATATCTCCTCAGTCTGCAGACATTTATATTTGCTATATAATACACAATTACACATTCCCCTCCGACTGAGACTTGCTCGACAATTATGCATGTACTATAGTTTGAAAAGCTTAATTGCAGCATTGAAGTTAGGTATGTCCTTTACCATAGGCCGAGCAAGATGACAAAACAATGATATGAGCCGATCCTCTCTTGATCGAGTACCATTATGGAGATGTACTAGGTGATGAGGCATATGGTACATAATATCGGTGTGAATATGGCTTAAAGGGTGTAGTTTCTCCCTGCATAATAACCACAATTATTTAAGACCATTAGGAAGTTCTATGTCAACTGTCAAGCATACCAAAATTGCTGAGGCCATATGGTGAAATTCCTTTTATTGGCCTAGGTAACAATATAGAGAACTAGATTACAGTCAAATGGTTAAAAAACAGGTTAGAGCATTTCGGTTTCTCCTTTCAAAGTGAAAGAAGAGTTAAACCACATACAAGTTCAGGAGCAAAATCAAGTTCATGATTCCCAGCTATCCAAATCCAAGGCTGATAAGCAGCATTCCTCTTTATAAACCTTCCCCATGTATCCCACCGAGCATTATCATGGAATGGAGAGTCATTTGAGTATGAGAGATCCCCCAAGAACAGTACCGTCTGCCCGCTCTTTGGATTTGTTTCATAATGGGTGAGTGTAACATTTGAATCATGTGTTTGACCAAGATCCCCTGTTCAGAGCATTCAAGAACTGAGATCAAAAGAAAGCTATATGCAAAGCCTCTATAACGATAAAAGAGAAAAGAATTAAGTGAAAATACGGACATTGTCGGTGTTTAAGGGACTTTGTAAATAGCCACACCAAGAAGACAAAATTGCTGTACCTATGAGACCAAAAGTGTAAGGAACATCAGGGCCAGCTCTTGGAGGAGTCATAAACCAAAATTCTCTGGTAGTATTTCCCATTCCAACCGCATAGAAGTATTTGGTGTTACACTGCAACAGTATAAGAACCTTATAGTTACTAAACTTTATCCATTTTCCAAGTAACAATCCAAATGTTTCTCCCAAATTTGGCCTACAATGATCTCAAATTAACTAAATGAAACTTCTTTAAGATGGAGTTCCAGAAGCTGATTATTAAGAAAAGAAAGACAAAAGGAATACTTCCAACTCTTTGATGGTGCAATGATGAATATAACCTGAGGTGTAATTAAAGAAGTGATATCTGAAAAAAGTTCCATCAGCACTTTTCTTATGATTGGTATTTTCAGACCAGTAAAGTACTGTGATGGAGCCAGGTTCATCAGGAATAATCCAGGAGATGATCACTGCCCTTCCTTCAGTATCTCCTTGTGTTATATGGACCTACAGGCTAAAAATTCCGTACCATAGACCAGAAAGCAGATATTCAAAGTTTAGAACATCCATTAGGATGTTAGGAGTTGAAAAAGAGAGAGGGGAAAAAAACCCCTTATTAAATTCCAGGAACACATCCTAGCAGCAGACTTTCCAGTAGATTTAACGGAAAAAACACTATTGGAATCGAACAGAACATGCCCGTTGAGGTGCGTTGTAACCAGAAGGAACCTTGAAAACATCACTGTCAAGGGGCATATCAGGAGAATTCTTCTTCCTCACAAGGGGACTTGTTATTCCTCCATTGCAGAACTTAGATGAACTCAATATCAAACAAAGACGACAAATAAGAAATAACAAAAGAGGAATCACTGACTTTCAGCAGCAGCAGGGCCATCTTGTTTATAAGAGATCCACTTCAAGTCTTCAATTCAGCTACAGGAACAAATCTCTACTCTCTGGTTCATTTCTGGTGCCTTCTACATAATTATTAAATATTTATGAAGTTCGCTGACGGAGTGCTTGGTAATTTTTGGTACAGTTCATTTTCTTCATTCCCTGTACTAGTGTCTTTAGTTTTAGAAGTCTCTTTAAAGGAAATTGATAAATTTTCCATACGAATTAAAGAGATGAGACACGTCCAATTGAGGAAAGTCTGATAGGACCACCCAGTCCATCTGAAACTTTACCTTGAAAATTATGAATTTAATACATATACGCTCGTTTTCTTTGATAACATGGACTCGCATGCACATCGACATTGCATGAGATGATTCTATTAGGACATGAGTTTGTTTTTCTTACCATTAGAGCAAAAGTAACGTATAAATGTGTAACTAATGGACAGACCAACCTCCACTGCTTCAATTATTCAGCCCAGTTGCTTTCCGTCTTACACATTCATTATCTACATATCAAATTTGTTTATTGATGATTATGAACTCAGAAAATGAAAGTGAGAAATGAAGAAAACGATAAGGAGCCGTCAAGCATCAACCATGCTAAGATTCACAAATAGTCCAGATTTGGACGGGTAATTTTCTGTGCGCAAGAAAATATGAAAGAACAGTATCACGTTTAATAAGCAAACCTAACATTCAAATATCCGTTCTGAAAGTTCTCGAAGTGGAGGTTTGGTTTTTCCATAGAAAATCTGCTAACAAGTGAGGCATAACTATACGGACAGATCCCCGTCAATTTCCATGTCATCTTGCACTTTCTTTTCAATAAAAATAGGGTGGGACTATAATTTAACCCGCAAAAAGGTAGGCGGTCTAGAGATTCATTCGACAATGTTTGGCTGCGTGCAGGTTTTTTACAACAATTTCAACTGTATACACTTCCTGGGTATTTTTCTTTTTCTCACAACCTGCTGCCTCGTTATTCAATTATTGACAGCAAAAAGTTTACGTATGACAACATTATGAATAGATTATCATCGGAGAAAAACTTTCCAAATACCTTGAATACAATACTTAGCCTAGCAAGCTAAAGCAACGCATGGTAATATTCCGGCTGCATAAGATTACTCCAATATCGGTTGTGCAGCCATAGGGAATCAGCTTCTACAGCGTAACCATCTTGATTCCGATGCCAACCAAAGTAAGCATGAGTCCTGTTCTTTATATCCAATATTCCATGACCAAAGCTGGCTTCACGATAAGCCGAATAGCTTGGCTGTGGCTGTGTCATCCTGTTCAATTAGATCAAGAATGTTGCAATGATAATGACCAAGAAAATATTGATTAAAGGAGACAAAATTTGAAACTGGTTTGCATACTCTGTCACCAATCCTTCTAGATTTCCCCCATCTCCAATGGTAATGTACACTGGAGCAGATGGATCCCTTATCGGAGTGCACAATCCATTAACTATGTTATATGCAACGTTTGATATGCGTTCCTGCAGTGTAAAAGCATTTGAATGTTATAAATGTTCAAATGGAAGACATGTGAGAAGTCAAATTATGGATGGAACCAGGAAAGAAAATCTGTATGCCACCACAGAAAAACATAACGGGTTTAAAGGTGGAAGGACTTTTACAAAAATGCAATAACTTCAAGTTACTTTTACAAGTAGCATTATCATATGGAGGATGTGGACTTACACTTCTTTCATAGGCATGAACATGTCCAGCAAATACAACATCAACCTTGTATTTCACGAACCATGGCTCATACATTACTCTCATAGTCTCCCCTTCCATATAGTGATGTACATAACTGCTGTAGAAAGGACAGTGCATCATAACAATAAGCCATGGTGTTTCTGTCCTATTCACTTTTTGAAACTCCTTTTTTACAAGCCATTGCCACTGAGGTGTATACATCCCTGCCATGAACATTTTGATTAGATCATTGAGATAATTCCAGATATCTTCATCTGCCAGATACATAAAAACAGTTCAAACTAGACAATCCGTATCTTAACATGTTAAGTTGTCTTTAAACTCTTGGTTGTTATCATAGGAATCATGGGAATGACCTTTACTCATCAAGTGTTATTCGGTAAAGAAATTAGGTTACTGACCACAAGTTATAGTGAAAAATTTACTACAATGAAAGTGAAGTGTAGGACAAAGGGCATGGAATTTATTTATCCTATCATCAAATGATGTAGGTCTGTAAGCTTTACTCCTATTAAAAAAGGGGATTTACCACACAATCTGCGCCAAACAGACATTGAGGCAAACAAGACTTAATCCAAGTCAATAGTTATAAAAGGTCAGTGAAATTAATACCAAAAGCTGAGTACGAAGACAAGACAATGATATGTGCTGAAGCTCTCTTGATGGAGTACCAGAGAGGAGATGTACTCCCTGATGCTTTATAGGGTACATGATAACGGTGTTCATAGGCCTTGAAAGGTATATCTTCCCCCTGAAACAAAAACGCCAGTACTTCATTAACTGAATATGGGTCATCATGGTTTTCATATAAGTTAAGCATTAACTGAAAGATCAAGGGGAAAGGAAAACTAAGCAACCGAAAGAGAAGGAAGAATGCATGAAGTTGCCTACGATATCAGGAAGAATGTCAATTTCGTGATTTCCTGCGGTCCATATCCAAGGTTGATATGCAGCATTTCTCTCTATAAACCTTCCCCAAGTATCCCATCTGGTGTTATCATAAAATGGATAAGCATCTGCATAGGAGAGGTCTCCCACAAACAGTAGTGTCTGTCCTCTTACTAGGTTTAACTCATAATGAGTAAGTGTCCTATTTGAATCATGAGTTTGTCCGAGATCCCCTGCCGAAATATTTTGACTGAGTAAGACAAGGAAAGATCCCACATGGTAGAACTTGAACTGTGATAATTAACATCACTTCATGAACACTAATTAATGCCTCTGATACCAAGAAGTTCAACAAATGTAGCTATTTCTAGAAATAGAAAAACTTTGCACCTAAAAGGCAAATTGCTTGGTATTTCTGATATAGCATACTTCCTCCCTTAGTCCCTTTAAGGTGGAATAAGTGGGAAAGAAAAAGGCAAAACAATGAGCACACGAAGCATCAAACTAGCAGTAGGGAGGTTAGAAAGTGAATGCTCATCTATCAAGTGCTAAAGCTTTAATTAGTGAAATCTATACCTATGAGGCCGAAAGTGTATGGTACATCAGGGCCAACTTCAGGTGGAGTAATAAACCAGAATTGTCTTGATGTATTCCCAATGCCGACCTCATAGTAATACTTGGTGTCATACTGTAAAGGTAATGAAATTAGGTGAACTGATTGAGAAGTAACAGAATTTAATCTATTTCCCATGTCATAGATTTAACGTTTGAACTCTGTATAATGAAAGGAAAGACTGCAGATTATAGTAGCCAACATCTATTAAATGAACCACAAGCACTACAAACCTCCAAATTCTTTATGGTGCAATGGTGAATGTAACCAGAAGTGTAGTTGAAGTACTTGTAAGTAAGAACAATGCCTTCTGCGCTGCTTTTGAGCTTACTGTTTTCGGCCCAGTAAAGCACTAAATTTGAACCAGGTTCATCTGGAGTAACCCAAGAGACGATCACACCCTTCCCCAGATAGTCTCCTTGTGTTATATGAACCTTCAATTAGATCAACAAATAAAAGATCAGAAAATAACAGTAACCCACTTCATGCAATTAAGTGAAATAGCAATTTGAATCGCAGTATAACTGAGGAAAAAGGTAGTAGTATATGATTTGGAAGAAAAACGTAAACAAGCACTTTTTCTTAGGATTGTCACCGCACAGCTTCTGTTCAAATATTGATTAAACGCGTGCTTTATTTAGCATCATAAATGATCTAACACAAGCCAGAAACTGAAGCCACATTATAGCTGCTATGTGAGATGACTGAACTCTACCTTCCAGATTTGAAGTATATAGAAACAATATACAGAAATGGGCTAATGCTAGGTTTACTGCTTTTCCTTTGAAAAGATAAGCAGGTAATCAATCGTTCCTAAAGTTGATCAATCTGTAACAAAGATTATATTTAAAAGGAAAAGGTTCTCAAATACCCATTTAAAAAGGCAGAAAAATGAGTAAGCCCAAAACAGGAAATTAAGAATCACACCTGTTGGGGAGCATTGTAACCTGGAGGCACTTGGAACACATCACTGTCGAGTGGCATATCATGAGACAATTGATCATTCCTGACGAACCCGCTGGTTATTCCACCATTACAAACCGCAGCTATGCTCAAGATACAGCTCACCGCAACAACCAAGGCAAAGCTAAAACCATCCCACCTCAGAACCATCTCTAATTCCAATCCAATGTCTCAGCTAGTATAACCCCAATGATACTATTACTCACCGTGGAAACTGGAAGCCCTCTTTGATTAATTATTGAAGATGGGAATATTCATTAGTTGGATACGATGCTTCTCATTAATTCTCAGGGGCCCCTCTTCTGATATGAAGGTCCCGCCCCTAGTTCAGAAGAATGAAAGAGTGATAATCTTAGTAACTAGAAACAGATAATATGTGTAAATCTTTTGTATTGACCAATCATAGACTTACGAGTAGATGCTAAATATAGTAACTAATAAAAAAGTCAAAACAGTAAGGCAGAAGAACTGGCTTCAGGGAGATACTTATGGTTATTGATCTTGCCATCTTGGCAAGAGTTATCTGGTCAGCACTGCCACTTTTGCTGACACGTAAAGGTCAATCGCCGTTTGTCTATCCAATTAAATTTCTTTAAAGGCAGCAGATGGAATATCCATCTTTGGGTGCGAATATAGTTTGAAAAAGAAGGTCAAACTTTTCTTTTTTTGGCTAGGGTAATGTAAGAAATAAGAATTTACAAAGAATAAAATTACTACCATGTCAGATGTTTAGACTGGTATGGTGGTATTGCCATTTAAGAGTTCAGTAAAGGTTCAGTTTCAACTGGTTTTTGTCTGTCGGGAGAATAGGAATAAGAGGAACAATGATTTATTCTTTTTCTTTTCTTTGTTAACAAAAATATCTCTAGATCTTTCACACAAGATTAGTTTCTTTCCAACGAAGAACATTAAGAGAGGAGGATGATATTGAGGCTTGGAAGATAGGAGCAATGATTTCTATTTCTTAAAACATGTCAGTTAAGCTGGAGACCGAAGGCTTGGGCTTAGGCTCAATTAAGTGTCCTAAGGTAGGCCCAATTTCAATCATAATGATGGGATTATAATATTATACTGTACAACAGGCCCAAACGGCCTGATCCATGATCCCGCAAAATGAAAAGAAAATACTCATACAGGAATAAAGATTCTTCCACGGTCAATCGTAATCTATCAAAGAAAAGGAAAAACAAAGATTCTATTTTAGGACCAAGCTTGACCTGATCAGCCGAGGGAGTGTTGCCGGTAATGATCCAACAGATAATGTTACGCGGGCGGCTTGAATGAATCAAAACTCAAAACAAAAGCTCCCAATTTCCATACTCAGATAAAGAATTGAATAAAATCATCGTGAGTAACTAAGCCTTGCCTCAGCGTGTTACACTTTCTTTTAGCCCCATTTGGAAGTTCCACAAATTCAGGAAATAGAAGGCAGAATCTATTAGTAGTAATAAGTATTTTCCTATAGCCGGCGACACACCATTACCCCCCATAAGTTCAAGCACAAACTGAATCATGGAAACGTCAAAAGCCAACCATTCAAAGTTTCAAACTTTGCATCAGGACAAGTATATGGTACCTCTTTTGATAGGCGAATTGGTCTTTTATTTATAGGACAACTCAGTTTAAGATATTATAGCCTCATACTCAGAGCAGATCAATTCACACACGAGTTTCAATCTAAAGTTGATTTTCTTGATGGAGATAGTGGAACCTGACGGAGACCCGTATGAGAAGTCTATTATTCAGCCTTCCATGGAGAAATTTGTTGAGGAGATAAAGCAGAATCATGACAACAAGGTAATTTGTTCGTTGAACATGAATTAAATATCATTTACGCAATCGAACTCGAAATGACTCGGGTTAATCATGCCTTGCAGGAAGAAATTGTATCATCAACCACATTGGTGAGCAATGTGTGCGTGGATTTTAGAGGGAGAATTGCAGATAAGCAGACAACTGGAGGACGGAAGGCAGCTCTGTTTATCATAGGTAAATGGACCAAAAACTCTCTAGCCATGAAAACCTTTTGTACTTCCGCAATATTATGCGGAATTCTAGTGATTAACATGATGCTTTGGTCTTTGTTTTCTTGGGATTGTAGTGAATGAGGTAGCGGAAAGATTGGCATTTTTTGCAATAGCGGTGAACATGGTGGCTTATCTGGTTTTTGAAATGCACCAATCGCTTCCATCTGCTGCGACTCATGTCACTGATTGGATTGGAGCTGCCTATGTTCTAACTCTACTTGGAGCATTTCTGGCCGATTCTTATTTGGGTCGATTCTTGACCATCATTATCTTTTCTTGCATATATGCAGTGGTAAGTGGCATTGAGAACTTATTATGGTCTAAAAGCCCATGATTGAGAGACCTAGATAATAGGCTGAGAGGCCCATACTGGAACTGCCTGTTGGACAAAATAATCTGAAAGCCCATTATCCCTTTGGTTTCTTCCTTCTCAGGGAATGGTTTTGTTGACGCTCTCAGCCTCCATAGACAGCCTACGTCCCCCCACCTGCACGGCCAGACCATGCTTAAAAGCAACGGACAACCAATCAGGTTTTCTCTTCGTTTCACTAGCTCTTATAGCCCTTGGAACTGGTGGTATCAAGCCATGCGTTTCATCCTTTGGAGCAGACCAATTCGACGAAGCTGATGCAAAAGAAGCCCGCAAGAAGTATTCATTCTTTAACTGGTTCTTCTTCGCCATAAACATGGGCGCTCTCTTGGGTATCACACTTTTGGTCTATATACAAGAGAAGAAAGGGTGGGGCTGGGGATTTGGAGTTCCTACTGTAACTATGGTTTGCTCTGTTATCATCCTAGTTGGTGGAGTACGTTTTTATCGTTATCAAAAGCCCATGGGAAGTCCTTTTACAAGGTTTCTTCAAGTTATTGTGGCTTCTGTCAGGAACCATTTTAATGGGGTTAAATTAGAACCTGAAGCTGTCCTGTATGAGGTCAATACACTAGAATCTGATATTTATGGTGCTCGAAAACTTGCTCAAACCAAGGAGTACAGGTAACTAAGTACAGGACTAACACTTGCCTGTATCTGATCCTATATATAGATTATAGATTAGTCTCGTTAAGAGTATACTACTATGAAATATTGACGTAACTTAATTAATATAAAAATTTTAATTAAAGATAGATTTATCCGGTTGAAAGAAAAGTTTATTAGATAAAATCTATCTTTCTATGGCCACCCCGGTTATCTTGTTTTTGAAATTGTTGGAAAAAATTACTTAAATTGCCTGCAAAATTGGCTTCTGCAGGTTCTTGGATAAGGCAGCAATAATGACAGATTCTGAAGCAAACATCAAAAACCGTTGGAGGCTCTGCACAATAACTCAAGTAGAAGAATTTAAGTCTTTCATTAGAATCCTCCCAGTATGGGCATCCACAATAACCCTTTCCATCTCATTTGCCCAACTCTCAACCTTCTTTCTAACCCAAGCCAACATCATGGACCGAAAACTCGGTCCCAACTTTGAGATTCCAGCAGGTTCAGTCCCTGTCTTCAGCGCCGTGAACGCCCTCCTACTAGTCCCTATCTACGAAAAGTGGATAGTCCCAATCCTACGCAGACGCACCGGCCATCGCCGTGGCATCACATCCTTACAACGAATGGGCGTCGGCCTATTTATATCGATCTTTGCTTTGGTATCAGCTGCTTTAGTCGAAAAGAAGCGCCGCGATCACCATCCTAAACCGCGTTCCATGAGCGTGTTTTGGCTGCTCCCACAGTTTTTCTTAATAGGCAGCGCGGAGGTCTTTACTTATGTGGGACAATTGGAATTCTTTTACGACGAAGCGACTGACGGGACGAGGAGTATAAGTAGCGCTATGTTTCTCAGCGAGATTGGAATCGGGAGCTGGCTGAGCACCGCGATTGTTAAAATTATTGAGCGTGCGACTGGTGGGGAAGAGAAAGGATGGCTAAGAAATGATCTGAACAAAAGCCGGCTGGATTATTTCTACTGGATATTGGCTGCAATCAATGCTTTTAATTTCTTGGCTTACTTGGTTGTAGCTTGGAGATATAAAGGAAAGAATGGCCTGGGAGGGAGTGTCAGGATTAAAGCCTCGATTGAGATGGCTAGCGAGGATCATGGTCATGGTCATCAAGAAGTGGTAAAAACAGAGGATTTTGATCATAAAGGGGAGCTCAAAAGCGTGGTGATGTGAAATTAAAAACTACTACTATACTTTTTACATTCATCTTTAGTTTGACTTGATTAAATTTATGATGTGTGATTAATTAATTCCCCTATCTCAATGAAACGACATGAATTAATTGTTTAATTTCCTAATTAATACTAGTATTTGTATTATTCACGTTTACAAATGAGTCCTCTTTCTTTTGTCTGAACAAGATTGATATTCTCAAGTATCTGCAAACCAAAAAAGTTCAGAACTATGGACAATTCCATTGAGACAAAAATCTTGTTTAAACGAGAAAGACTAATTAATTAAAGGCAGAAAGATGAGAAAAACTTAATAAAGAGAATGAAAGGAAATGATTCATATGCCATTCACATCATTAAAGGCTAATTACTAAAGTTCCGATTATAATAAAGAAAAAAAAGTGCTTTTCAAAAGGGTACTAATTAATGAGATAATTGTAAATCTTAATGATGGCAATCCCTTTAATGAAGCATAAATCTTGGGATCTGTTTGTCTACCTTAATTTATTAACCAAGGTTTTTCCGCATTAATTCTGACGTCAAGCACAGGACTTTAGAGGAGGGATCGATGAATGATGGAATTGAACCAAGACACTTCAAGCTGGGACAAGGTTTCTATACATACATCCAGTTAAGAGACTTCAACTTTTTTTTTTTTTAAGAAAAGTTAAGAGACTTCTTGTCGGGGGAAAACTATATACTACTTAGAGCTATTTTCGTTTTAACCTTTGTGATTGGTCATATCGCTTTCCTTTGTCTTCAACAGATGCTATATTGCTATGTGACTTGTATGTTTGTAACTTCTCCCGAATGTCGTTTCTCTCTCACTCCCTTCCAAACAGTACATAAATTCAGTTACCATCCAAACGTAGATTATTGTCCTGTCGGTGTGTTTCTTAATATGAGCTTGATCATGTTTCTACAAACAACTTGATTTAAATTTCATAATGAAGATCAAACAAAAAGGGAAGAAGATGGGGAAAATCTTATATAATGATTATTCTTTGCTGATGGAATCAATTAAAAATTGTTTAAAATTGAAAGTGGTTATGATGGCATGGCATGGAAAATTATCAGCTAGCATGTCTACTTCGAAATCTTTAGTTCTGTTAAAACAATTATACTACATACTACTGATAAGCATGGTTGGAACGTGTGGGTCCATTTTACACCATACATCATAATGATCTTGAGCATTAACTTCATAATTTTTGCATATTCTTTTTATCTTAAATCAAACCATAAAATTAACATATAAAAGCATATGGAAAATTTTTTTTCAAGGCCCCCATAGGCCTACACAGGTTGTGACAGTGATCATCATCATCATCATCATCCCCTTTCAAAAACGCTTCTTTTTCAACCTTCTCTGCTACTTAGAGAAAGCCAGTGACTAAAGAAAAAGAGGGAAAGAAATGAAAATAAAAATAAAAAATTCATACACACACAAACTTTCTGAATATAGGTACTGCTTGCCCATTTGTTTTCTCCTTTGTTGTTTTGCTTCCATGGCAGCACTGTGGTCAAAGGTTAGGAGTTTCCTAGTCAAACATTTTCCGTTGAAGGAGGAAGAAGTGGCTGAGTAAGGGATGTCTTGATATGGCTTGGTGTTCTGTTGCTGCTGTGCTCCGGAGTTGACTGAATTGCAGCCTTTTCTAGAGTTGCAAACTTTCTTTCTTCACTTTTACCCCAAAGCACTAGGTACAATCCCGCTATAATCAACACTGCCCCGATGATCCTGTACATTTCCAAAATTTAAAGAAAAAATGAAAATCATGTTAAATGTTGATCCTACGGCTGGGGGTGTGCAGAGTGGACAACTTTATCAGATGATTTGATGAGTAATGTTGAGGAAAGAGGGGGAAGGAAAAGGACCCACTTACCCTCCCAAATAGAACTCTTCCCCTAAAGCAAGGGAAGCCATAATGGCGACAACAAGAGTCTGAACAGGTTGATATACGGCGACGAAGACAGGGCCACCTCTGTCAATGCACCATATCTGTACAGCGAATGCAATCCCTGATGCCACCACTCCCTGCAGTTTTTCACACTCTCAAGTTTTAGGTTTTGCTCCCATTTCATTTTCAGTAATAACCCACCACTCGCAAATTATTTCCATAAATATCACTTTTTCTATGTACTGCGGCTTAACAGCGACAAAACCTTTAAAATAAAGGGTTCATATATTATATTATATGAACTTGGACTGAAATATTGCCCTATCAATATCAATCAGCAACTATTTAGGCACAAGTACGAATTTAGGCTTTTATTTCTGATGTTAGACTTGACGGATTTTGAACCATTCCCCAGGCTGGGGAGTACACATGGGGCTGCTTACGGGTCTTGATAGGGCATTTTCATGGAGTTAAAAGAGACATCATACCAACTTTCCCATGGACATTTTTGAAAGTGTTATATCAAAACCAGAAAAACATATTGCTTTCGAGTTTCGACATGAATATGCACATTACCAGAAGGATGCAAAAGATATTCTACTCCTTACTGCTTATAATGGTTGAGAGAATCCGGTTTCACATTGCAAAAAGAAAAAAAGAAAAAGCAAATGTATGCCAAGAATTTCAAGAAAGAGAACTCCAACTCCCCCACGTGCCTACATAACTTTCCTTCACCTCTTTCCCAAACCCAGCCGTACCATTAGGCCAAGTTCCAAGCAGCTAACGGCATTTAATTACTGAAGGGTGTATTTAGGTGTTCAAAAATTCCTTTGGTATTAGCCCTGGTAGCAGCGGTGGGGTATGAACTACGAACAAGGCACACTACCCCAATTTAATTAAGAAAAAACTAAAACTCCTTTTATGGTTAGAGTTTTGTTTCGTCTGCCTAGCTAGCTGGCTGTCTGTTGTTTATATATCCATTATTATCCACTGAAATTATTTTACTTCAACCGAAAAGTCGTGACTCAGCTTAAAGGAAACTTCCTAAATTTTCTTCTCGGAAAAAGGAAAACAAAATTGTTTTGAACTGTTGACTAAGAAGAACAGATGAGTTTCTACTGACCGCGTAGAGGATAGTGAAGACTTCTCCTCCAGAGTGGAAAATCCAAGCTTGAGGGTCTCTCTCAATAAATGCGGCAATGATCAGGAACTGAATAACACCAAAGAAACACGTGTAAGAGGTCACCGAGAGCCTAGCTGGGTACTTCTTCAGAATGGGTGCCTGCAACACCAGCCAACCCGACCACGACAAGCAATGGCCAATCAGATAAAGACAACCAAGAGTCCAGTTCTTTCCCTTTGCATCCCCCAACGAAACAAACATTGGAGTGGGGCTATTCTCCGATGGAGCTGGGCTGTATATGGCTGGACCTTTGTATAGAGTGATCACGGATGCTCCAGCCACGCACAAGACTGTTCCCATAACCTTTGATATCCCATCTTTTCGATTTAGACGCACTTTCTCTATCCTGAAATACAAGAAAATTGACATGCAAATCAAAATAATCAGACACACATTTTCCTCTTTTGTGTTTACCCTTGTAACGGAGGAGAACTTTTTTGGCTTAATGTTACCGGAGTATGGCTGCCATGAGAAAGGTAATGGCTGGGACAGAGTTTTGGATTGCTGATGCAAAGGTTGGTGATGTGTTGTCTAAGCCCAGCAAGTAGAAACCTTGATTTGCTGTCATTCTGTGCACGTAAAGAAAATGAAATGGGATCACCACAGTTAGTTTCTACTAATTTATTACACTAAATATGGTCCTCATCATACTTTGGTAAATCATGTCTCTTTTTTTTTTTTTTTGGTTCTGTATAATTTAGAGTTTTAGGGCATGATCATGCGTACCCAACAAGAGCGAGGAGGAAGAACTGGATAAGGAAATTTAGAGTAATGGCCGGTCTCTCCTTCCTGGACAAAGAAGAAAAATTATTTTAAAAACAAGTTAGAGTTTTCTACAGCATCAAGGGGTTAAAATTAAAGCGAAGAGAGGAATTAATTAATGAGGTTTATGGTTTGTATAGGCTAAGAGCAGTGTTAGTAGTGATTTACTTTTCAAGAAAATACGCGAAGGGAAGTAGCAGAACCAAAGCGATGATGTTCCTATAAACTGGGTACACAACTTTGCTAATGCCCATATTAAGGGCAGCTCGGGAGACGACATGAAACCCTGCATAACCAAACTGCAAGGCCAACATGGCCGCATGCAGCTGGACCCTTTCGGGAATCGAACACCATCTCCTGGAAGAGGCTGAACCACCAACATCAGCCATTGAAGCAAACACTCAAGATTAACAGACAAAGTTCTAAAACAGAATAAGAAAGTGATTTTACAAGAGATTAAGGAAAGTTGAGGATGAGGAGCTAGGGAATGAAGTTGAGGGGTATAAATATAAGTCGAAAGGAGGGAGAAATAAAGAAAAGAGAGATTTGTAATGCGGAGGGTGTGGGTCCACAAGGGCCCTAAAAAGACGTTACGTCAACTGCTATTAGCCCTTCAAATGTTTTTGGTTGTCTCCCACATTCTTCCTTCCCTATTTCACCCTCCTTATTAGCTGACAAGACAACCTCCAATCGCACTACTGCTTACAACTGCTAACATGAAGACGAAGAGAAAGTGAGAGAAAAATTGCAAAAAAGAAAAAGTAAAGAGATATGATTGTTTACTACTACTATACTATTACACTGTTTAGCTAGCAGGTTCTGTTTTGGCACCATGCCATTAATGATGAAGATAATTGAAGGTGATCAAGAGAGTGAGCCAGCCGCCATTGATAGATAGCGCGCACGAGGGGTGGAAGGTGGGTTCACCCATGCCTTCTCTTCTCTCCTGCCCCATGAAACCCTTCAAAGTTCAACCCCACCTCTCACACTCTACTACTAGGCTTCTGGTATTTTTGCCATTTTCTTTTCATTATTTTAATATACTTAGTATAGTAACCATACTTTAATTATCACCAGTATGGAATATATACTATACCTTTTCTGTTCTTAATTTTTCCTTCTTCCTATTCTTGGTTTTTTTTTTTGAGAAATTATTTCTCATCGCCGTTCAGGAATGAGACCACTACAATTTCCTCGATCCTATCTTAATCTCTACCATTCAACAATAAATTAACAAATTCTTGTCGGGGAAGATCCCACCCGGTTATACTATCTATCCATTGGAACAGCCTCTGATTTTGCCAACTAAGCTTTGTCAATGGTAAAGTTAATTGTTGAAATAAGCTGCAAATGGGTTATTAATTTGTCTTATGACGACTAAGATAACACAATAGCACAATCAAGTTCATCCATCCAATCCCAAATTGTTTGTTTCTTTTATTTGTTTTTCAAAGGAAAAGAGATCATGATCATGCATTAATCAAAGCAATCTCTTTTAAACACGATTATCAACGGTTTAAGATCATTGTCTTCGAGACTTCCTTTAAGCGAGAAAGGGTCCACTGATCTTCTCGAGGTGCTTGCAAAAGAGAAGGGAGAAATGAAGTACATTTCATATTTTTTTTCATAGAGCAAGGACCATGGTATATTTAAAAAGTAGCTGCCAACATAAGGAATCCATCTTTTTACACAATTGGTAACTTTTCTTTTTCTTTCTCTCATTCTCTATAGTATATATGTGATGAAAAGGAAAAGTTGTTTTAATATTGTACGACTGTGGATCACTGGGTTAATGAATTGCGATTAAAGGGTCTTTAATTATTATCTTTTGTAATTAAAGATGTTAATTATCCTTCTCTAAGGAAACCTAATGAAGTGTTTCCACTAAGGTTCCCACTCCCAAAGTTTTCTCGATTGTGGGCAGTGTTCTGATCTTAACTCCTTTACTTTAAGAGACATGCTGCCCCCCCTCCATTGAGACCACCATCATTCTAAATTTCAAAAAAAGAGGCCTTGCCCCTGGAAGATAAAAGAATATATATGTTATAGCCTTTTACATCTTTAGAATATGTTTGCATCTGCTGACAGCAAATTGCTTTACTGATGAGTAGAAGTAAGGATATAAATTCATAATTAATATTGATTTTAATATATAAAGGTGTGAACTGGTGAGTAGTCTAGGAAGGGGGAATGGAAGATTGAAATTGAAAGAAAAAAGAAGAGGAACTGGGTCTCTGACCCGGCCTGCATTAACCGGTCGGACACCTCCCTGACCAATCCAGTTGGGATCTTAATTGCATTTGGCACAGCTTCCTTCTCTTTTAGGTCGCATAAGTACATGACTGACAGCTAGAACATTTTGTTTGCACGGGAGAATCTTTTATAGCCAGGATGACTAGTCTGGTTACTAGTCGAGACTTCTGACTGAGTCCACTCGGTCGTTTGACTCAATTGCAGACTTTTTTCTTTTTCTTTTAATTTGAAAGAAAGCTGAACTAATTTCTTGATTACAATTGGCCATGTTTATTTTTTACTAGTTTAATTTGAAAGCAAAAGTCCAAAGGAAAGCACGGGATCTCTTTTTCGCCTACACAGCAGAAAGATGGATATCCCAATATATATTCCGAACTAATGGTAGGGCATGCCTTATTTACAAAAGTGAATGCATATACATAGTGGACTTCTATTCAATCTTTGATTCTTCCCATAAATAGAAATCAGAATATACAGTCCAAAAATGTCTCTCAGAGTTGATTATTAAATTAATTCCTTTTTCTCTTGGTAGAAATTTTGATCAAACTTTGATGAATATAGTGACACAAACATTACATGGGCACGACGGACGCACGGCACAATAAAAGCTTGGAAGGGACACGCACAACCCTTATTGTAAAGGTGATTTTAAATTTGAAAAATCTATTGGTGAAAATCTAATAGATTTATAAATTTTTAAAGAGGTTAACAATTTATCCGGACTTTAAAAACGACGCAACCTCTCCTGCTTCTAAATTTTAACACACCCCAACAAAAAAAAAGCTTAGAAGAGAGATCGTTTATCAAGTATGTGATGTATCTATTTGCCTTCATTTTGGTATTTAATTATAGTTGATAAAAGTTGCCTCAATTTTGTTATTTAAATCTAGTTGATGAAATATTAATGTTCAAATGATTCCAGTCCCAGAGAGAATAGTTGGTAAAACTTCATTGAACTGTCCAAAATTCGTTGCTAATCATGGATCAAAGGCAAAGCATGCAGCGTATGCTTAATACATATAATCACCAATAATAATGTTTGTTAAGCACTTGTGCTGCAATATTCTACGAGGCTCTGAAAAAGTGTTCATACGATATGACCCTTTTCTCAAAATTGGTTGAGCTTTGCTGGTGACAGATTTAATTTACTTTATAAAGTCCACTGAGATTTCCATGATTAAGAATTTGAGAGTCCGTTAGAGTAGTCTTCGTGAGCATATATATCGATTAAGTCGAGTATGGGGCTGAAATCATTCTTCTCACGCCAATGTAACATGATGTTGAGCACTTTCCAGACAACGTGAACCTTCTTTGGTTTCCATGGTCATGTCCCTCACTACTTATCTGCTGCATGGACAGACAGACTTCTACTTTGATCACAATGCTTGCTCTTGTTAAGTCACATTCAGATTTAGTTCGCTACAGGAATCTAGCTATTGCAATTTGGTTACGGTCAAAAAAGGTCTTGTAAGACCCATTTTTTAAAGACTAATCGGCGTATGTCTAGTTACCAGAGCATAGCTGACAAACCCCTTTTAATCTCCTTTATTGTTAAGTCGCATTCGGTTGAGTTCTTCCATTAAATTAATGAACCTTACTATTGCATTTTGGTTGCATTCGGAAAATCCTAAAGATTCACATTTTCCAGGTTGATTATAAGTTTGAACCGATCAACCTTTTATTGCTTTCGTTTAGCTACCTGTTTCGAGGTGAACATACATCAGCAAGTGAGCCAGGGCCGCTTATTGACTAGTAAAGTCGGTCATTGACTTGAATACAACTTTACGTAGGACATCACTCAGCAGAAAGCAAAAGCCCAGCAAAGAAGATAAAAAAATAGGGAACTTTATCTCCCTGGAAAACAAAGATCAATTTGCAACAAAAGATTGGAGACCGTAGGGATACTCATTGGCCTGTGAGCCGTGGATCCTACCCAAGGTGGACTACGAAAAAGCCTAACCTTATTCAAATAAATCATGAATCATGATGAGTCATGAGTTTTGACATGTTATAAGTTTTATGTTGAGAATAATATTTTACCATTTGATTCTCAAACAAACTTCCAAGACATAATAAGTCAAGGGGATTCAGTAGGTATATCAGTAGGGATCATGTCATCAAAGTTTGGAATTTTGCATTAAGCCTTACTCCTCCAATTCCAAAAGGAGCAAACATTACCCTTCTCTTTTTCGAAACCTGTTAACTTTTGGATATAGAAAACAACAATAACCAAATGAAATCCCAATGATCTTCCAGCTTGATGTATTTGAGATTTGAGAGATTCAGAAAACAGAAAAGAACCCCTGTTCCCAACCTTTGGAAATATCCCCCTAGCTTTATGTGGGTTGGCTCTTTTTCCTTCCGTTTTTTCTCACTTGTTATTGTTGGCAGATAAACCACTAGCGAATTTCTTTATTGCTTTTGCTTGGCTCTTTTGGCACATAAAGTGATTCCACCCACCACCATCACCACCACACACTGTGGACGAGCTAGGACAGAGATATTTGGTGAAACAAATAGCTAGCAATTTTTTTTATTTTTTATTTCACATGCTTTGGTTTAAGGCATCCAACATGATTAGATAGGTTCACGTAATTTTACAAATTGCGTGTGCTATGGTCCAATTAATAAAGTGGGGACTCTACAAAAACTGCGATGATCAATATTAGTAATTTATTAGGCATGGATGCTGATTGCTTTCCTACTTTTTGACTGATAAAAAATCTTTCTTGATGATTACGCATCAAGTCATCAAAATTGACTAACTTGCTAACCATGTTAAGCTTTTTCTTCCTTTTCTGCGTGGCTTTACCATTTATAAGGTAGTTAAGATTTAGAAATAATAATTTTTCGAAAAAAAAAAAGGAGTATTTATTGTAATTTAATACCATATTTCGGCTGATATCATACAAGCTATATATGTCAACGTCATTTTAGTTATAACTAAATAACTTCTAAAGATACACTTACAGGAAAATCTTTTGAGTCCTACCTTGCCTATAGCACGTCTTCACCAATTACAATACGGTATATATATATTTGGGAGATTATCTTAGGAAGTTATTATTATAGTTAATTAATTAGTCCTACTCCTGCATGACGATGCCTTATCAAGCTTGGGAGAGTTTCTTTTCATTTGAACTCCAATGCAGCTAAACTCCAGAGTAATCATGGTTTAATATGGCTACCAGAAATAGGTGGGTTTATTTAAAAAAAAAAAAAAAACCAAGTTTTCTTTGAATCATATATAGGAACCAAACAGTTATGACTTTCGAGGGTGTGTGGATTATAATTAAGTGCCATGTAGTTTGTATCAATTTCAATGTGGTTCCAACTCCTCTCCTCCAACAGATTGAGGTTTTTGGTTAGAAATAACAATGAAAGATACAATTTTTTCCTTAATCTTGTCTGAACGTACTGAAGAAACAGAGCAGCCTGCAGGCCTCGAGCTCCGACGGTAAGTAATCTCTAATTCTCGACCAAATGTTAACAATTTGTCGAGGATTTGTGAAAAATCAACCGGTCCCTCTCAAATGTCCAAAACTGTTCCCATTATCGCAGCTATCTTATTAACCATCGCTCTCATCCAACAACATATGTCTCTTCCTGAATAGAATCAAGTTGGACACCCACCCGGCTTCGACCTCCCCCTGGTTTTTATTATACTTCAGTCGATTGAGAATTTTTCAAGCCTGTTATCAATAACTCTGATAGAAGAGTCTTATCTACAATTCTACTTGTATTTATCTGTCCCCTCTTAATTCCGGCCCTGTTTTATTCAATAATACAGCCGTTTCATCATTACGGAGATTGAAGTAAAATGCAAAGGGAGAGAGAGAGAGCTTGGCTCAATCTGAATGTTGGATCCCAAATCAAAAGAACCAAAAATGCCCTGGCCAGCCCACGTTTTGAGCTGTTGGATTTTGCTTATTTGCTCAGAAAGCACAACTTTTACTTTTGATGTTTACAAGTCAACCAATATGGATGCACATATACGGAACGTGAGGCACACCTTTTGTATATGGTAACGGTGAGTCATTTGCATGAAAGATCACGTTACTCTCTAGCTACTATCTTGATACATCCAAAATCTTCGGAACAAAACCCGATCCACTATTCAACATAAATGTTCAACCATAAATGATTATAGTATTTATCAGTCTTCGTTACAAGCTTAGTTAAAGCACACAATGGATAGAAGAGAGCCGAAATCTGAAAGCAAAAGAAGATACAGAAGAAAGAAATAGGCAATTCATTAATTTGAATACATGGATAGACATGAATCATCTTATACTTAAAGGTGTTTTTGATTCAAGAAGATATGGTGGGAAGGCCGCACCTTCCATATTCCTAATCAAACCATCTTTGACTCTCTCTACCTATCTCTTTCAACTGTTATGGAGGTTCCCACTTTTAGCATCCACGTTCATGGGAGTGACAAAGTCTCCATTACCATTTTTCTTTAACTTTCACTAAATATGGTGAAAGGAAGGGTCCCGTTAAATGGGGCAGCCCCCGGTGCCATCAATATACCAAATAAAGTTCCGAAGGGTCTAGTTGATCAGTAGCTAGCTATCCATGGCTCTCTCAAGCGCCCATGTTTATTGAGAAGATGGTAATGGAATCTTTTGGGGGGCAAAAGAAGATGCTATGGGAAAATTTTTCCCAAGCTGACAAAGAAGATTCCTAGTTGGTCATTTTCAAGATCCGCATTCATCATATTCGGGGTTCGCGTGGGTCTGACACAGATGAATCAGTGGGCGACATACAGCGGGTGGCCATTCGCTCTCTACAAGGGCTCATTTTGATTTAATTTCCAGGCATGATGGTGCGTTCAAATTGCACTCAATTTTTCTTGGCATTTTTGGTGATACGTCTTTAGCATCGATTACGACTTTGAGCATTTATGATTAGTCTTATCAAAGATAAAAAGACCATGCAATGAACGAAACTAATTAATACGGTTGTTTAAAGCCTTTTCATAAGCTCCCAAGTCTTTGTTCAACTCCAAAAATAAAGTTAGGTTTGATTTGAACTTAGTGCTAAAAATATGGCTAACTATTAGTATCAATTTAATTTGAATTAACTGGGGTTTAGTTCCAATATTGCAATAGTTATACTTCCTCCAGAAGTTTTGAAGGCAAAAAGGTCTCCTGTTAGTGGTTATGTCACAGCCATGTCCGTAGATGTATGTAATTAATGACTAAGAAATTAATCTAACGGATGAAGCAAAATGCTTTAACAGAATCTTTCTTCGATTGAGGTTGGGGGCTTGAAATTCAACGTTAGCATGCTTTGTCTCAATATTACCGAACATTCTCAAAAGGTTGGAATTTAATGAAGACTTTCCAGGTTTTGGTTCATAATTTCGCCAGCTGAATCCTGGACATTGCAATTAATGTGTCTGTGACGGTTAATTGAAACCTTGAATGGAATATTTGGGCAAAACCTTGACATCCAATGGTAATTGTCTGCTGGCTTATGTTTGACATGGAATTTAAGGACCCAGAGAAGCTAGAATGAACAGTTAAAAGTAATGCTCCTGCTTTAGGTCGAAAGATGATAAAGATCCCAGTATGCCACCAAAATTCAAGGCAAGAATCCATTCAAGAATGAAACGAAACGCCTTCTTTCCCTTTTAATTTTTATTTCTTGGAAAAAAAAAAAACAGCAAAGCAAAAAAGATTCTTGAGAGTGAAGAGGCCCACGAGGCGGCCCTAAAGCGCCAAGAAGAAAGAACTATCACGACAAATAAAATAAGCGTTCACAAATGACAAAACCCAAATATATTGCATTGTGGCCCAGCCGTAAAGGAGACATAAGGCAAACGACGCAATGGAAGATGAATACGAAACTAGCAGGCCCATCAGATATCCATAACCATATCCGCCATTCATCTCACGGCATTTGTGAAGATAGTCAGAGATTGGATGCAAGATTTATTAGGTGCCTTCTGATCTAAAGCAAATTAAGTTTATGACCATAGTAAACGGAACATAAAAAACATATAAGCAATATCGTAGACTGGTTAAACAGCAAGCAACCTACCTGTAATTGATATGAAAACAGCATCAGAATGCAAATACTGGTAATACAAGTATCGTGATAGATTTTTATTTTCTTGGTCATTGATCAGGCTATGAGAAATTGAGAATATAATATTTTGATCTACCATATCTGCCCCCGCTCAGTCCCTACTCAGATATCATCAAAGATTGTTTAAGTTGCACCCTGAGGACTCCATAGGTCCAGGTGCCACTAAGTTTCCCCACCCCAACCCGTCTTCTGTTATCCCTTAATCCCTTCGCTAAAAATCACTGTTCTTTCACCTGATTTCCTCTCTATCCTCTTTACGTGGGTTTTCCCGGCTTTGTTCCCATTAATTGAAGAAAAAAAGTGGAAAACAATAGGTTACAGCATTGGATGTAAGCTATTCAGCTCCTGTGTCCTCGACTGACTTTTTATATTCTGGCTTAAGCTCATAAGTTCCCTGGTTGGTGCCTCTCTTATTGTACACGCAGAGCTCATTCAATATCTCTTTCAGGAATTGCTGCAAGGTAACCGAAAACTGTCAAACACATGAAATACCATCAAAGAAGCATAAATAGCCCTATCTCACCAAAAGGGAGAAACAAGAGTTGCAGAATATCTGCTATCTACAACAGCAGTTTATGATTTCTATCAAGCTGAAATATATATCTGATTTCTATAGATTCCAAAAACTCCTTTTCATTTAATAAGCGTATAGCAACTTCCAAGATACATGTTAACTCATATAGTGCAGCAAAACACACACACACACACACACACCTGAATCACTGTTATAAACCATAAGAAATACCAATTGCAAAGAGGAAGAAGAAACAAGCTTGAACAAGGCAAATATGAGGAGATGATGTTGAAGATGGGAGGAAGGTGAGAGGCTTACAGCAGGCTGATCAGTCTCCTGGACAAGTTGCTTTAAAGCCCAATTTGGTTGTCTTTCAAACAGTTTGAACATTATATCCTCCAATTCTCCACGGTCCCTTCTGGTTCTCTTCACCTCTGTTTGTTTAACTGGTGCTGTTTTCTTCTTATCCTGCTTAGAGATAATTGACAATAAGAAGTGTGACCGTATACTTCCAACTCCGTATTCATGTATTTAAGAACTAAAGATGAGTAATCTAATTCTCTAGAGACTACGACCAAAAGTACCTTGGCATTAGATGAAATCAAGCCAACCATTCCAGGCATTGGCCTCATGTGCACTCCACGATCATTGTCAATAACCTTCAAAATACGCACATAAGTAAGATATTGGCATCACAGTAGTAGCATTAAGAGAAAAATACCTTATCCAAGGTAATGCATACTCATTGACCTACCTGTATTTGTCTATTCTTGATCATGGACTTATTTGTCCTTTCACGACACAACCTCCCATACTCCTCAAGGTTCTCCTCATGTGGTTTCATGTCAAATTTATGTTCAACCTTTCCTTCCATTGCAACCTTACCTGTAATGAAAAAGAACCAAAAACAAGAGCAGAGTTTTAAGCACGGATGCAATTCTCCCCAACTACTCTCCCAAAAGAGAGAGAGTTGAGTAGACATTAAAACAGACTCACATAATGCAGAAGTGAGAGGAAATGCACTAGCTCCTGTGCAACATAGCACCCCAAAGTTAGGGATAATAAATTTTTCCAACGGATGTGTGAAGTAACCTTCTATGTATAGCCTATGTCTGTTCCCACACCCTATGTAGCATTGGTGATTGACTAGCATAATACATTTTAGAAAAAGAGCTGTACTCCTTGAAGAAACTTTAGCTAGAACTGTTCAATTGTTCCTTGTCACATTCATTATGCTTATCCAAGAACAACTCCACAAAATAATGGATATCAATTTTCGGGGTACATATATAAGGTCTTCCCTGACAAATCTAGTGACAAAGAAAAATCGTGGTGCCACAGTATTGGACAAGAAAATTTTATTACTAACGAGCACGTCACACTGAAGTTAAGCCATCCTTGCTATATGTAACAGTCAACACATCCAAAACATCATCACAGTGAGAGAAAAATCGAATGCAATTTTTAGAACAAAATCATGTTATGTAGTAAATTGCTGCCAGAAAAAACTATACAAGGTCACAACAGAAACAAGAACTAACGTTAGGTTTGCCAAAAGTTAAGAAAAAAGCATTGCATTAGCTAGAAAAAGCAAACGCGAACAAATAAGGAACTATAGAAGCAATCAAACGTAATACTTACCTTGACTTGTTTCAGAAAAGACACACATGGGAACAAAGTCTTTAAACATATTCAAAGAGTAACTTTTTGGTGTACTTCCGGTATCGGATGCAGCCATCTCCATGCTAAACTGATCATCAATTGATAAACTTGTAAGAGAGGAGAAAACGATAGAATTATTAGCATAATTGTAAACTGACAAGCAGCATGTCACCGAATATTCTCCTTGTTGAAGTATAGATTTAGAATCAATAATAAAGAAAACCTTCATACTTAAACTTTCCACTTAATCACCATGTCTATATCTGCTATATAACATGTTCAGGTTGCAAATTGAGGATTCTTGGTAAAGAATCTCTATCTTCAAAGTAATAATTCTCTAATCTCAGCTATCTAGGGTTTTTCTAAGTAAACAAGTCAAATTCAAAGCTGAGTTAAACACATTAATCTGTTATAGATAAGCATCTTCTTTTTTTTTAATTTTTAAAAACTGCTAAAATTGTATAAAGAAAATTGGTTACCTGGCGAGAAGAAGGATCGTCGAGTTTGAGAGGATCCAGAGAGAGGACAACCTTGGCGACAGGCTGTAAGCTGGAAGAACACGCGGCGCGGCTCTGCCATGACTTGGCCACGACCACGGGGCACTTCATTAACCACACCGATTTATCAGCTTTTCCGGTATCCAAAAAGCCGCCGTTACTGTGATCTTCATCCATCTTCAAGCTCTGGTTTGGTTTTCTTCTTAACCTATGTAAACTGTAAACTTTCTTTATTCACGTTCGTTTCGTCGAGAAGATTTGGCAGAGACTTTATTGCTTGCTTCACTTTGTTTCTAGTTCCTTAGGAAGACTAATTTACTTTAGTGGAGGGACGAATTGGACCCTATCGAACCGGACGCAACGAGTTTTAGGACACCGGGCTTTGGGGGCAAAGAGATGCAAACGTGTTCGGTGGTTCTAAAAGCTTCAAAAATACTACTTTTGTATTTCTCTGAAAGAAAGGGAGTGTAATGCCAAATAAACGCGTTGGGTTGGGATTATGGCCTGTCCGAAGCTCATGGGCTGTCATGTCCGGCTCATTTCTGGTCTTGGTTTTATGATGTCTAATAAACTCCGCGGTTCAGCAAGGCCTGATCCAAGCTTCTTATTTTATAAGCCCGGCCTTATTTAAGAGTTATGTTTTGTGTATCTTCAGCCCAAGCTTGATTGTTGAGACCATCGTTTAAAGCCCTAATTGAAAGTGTGGCCTTCTAGACGTGCTAAATGGACGGGTTTCTATCGGGTCAATCGAGCCAGAATGTTTCTTTTTTTCTTTTTTTTTTTTAATCATGAATGCATATTAATTAGTTAAGATAATATTTTATATAAGTTTCAATATAGTTAAAAGATTTCTTGTATGAATTCTCCAATCTTTAATTAACTTAGTTGGAAGGATGATAATTCGTTTGAACTTAAATTCTTGTATAAGAATTTTTTAGATTTGAGTTCATTTAACCATATTTATGATCTAGCTAGTGATCTTATGATAACGCCAGTCTACGCTCCCAAACAATCTTTAAGATTTTCTTGTGACGTATATGCCTAAGCATGGATTATTCGGAATTTTGGGGGCAAACGAATACGAGAGAACGAGTTGAAAGGAGAAGGAGCACAGATAGAGTGTCCTCTAACTTCACTTTATCCAAATAAAGAAAAAATCATAATAATAATAATAATATAATGATTTGTTGAGCAGGCTGCAGTAGAGTGATATCATTGATGACCAAAGCTATTTCAAGAAAATAGTAAAGTACCAATGAGACCTGAAAATTACAACAAAATGGGGTTTTCAAACTTTCAATTTTCTCTCGTGGGTCAGTGTGTTTACTTTTTCAATCCAGGTTTCGTCTCGCACCAGGATTCATCGTTATTCAGAATTTAAAATTTTGTAAGGTTGTACATAAATACATGAATCGATAGGAAAAGGAGAGTTTTTTTTTTTTTCCTCATATATAGATGTAAGGCACAGCGTAAGATAAGAGTTGGGCCAACCAAGTAAAGATGGTAATAAATAAAAGGTGATGGCCTGATGGAGGATATTTTTATTAGCGAAAACGACAAGGAAAATGATAGCAAAATAGCAAATCCCCCTAGTAAAGTTTTGAAGAAAACCAAGATTAAGTGGGTGTTTGGCCCAGCTTTTTTAAGTGCTTCTCTATTCTAGAAGCTAAAGTCAGGTGTTTGGGTGTATGGCTTTTTGAAATTTTAGCTTATCAGGGAAGCAGTTTTTCTGCTTCTAGCCAAAGCTACAATTTGAAACTTCCCTAAAAATCACTTTTTAGAGCTTATACGGGAAGCTAGCTTTTTTTAATGAAATTTTGTTATGTGCCTTTAATACCCTTATATTTTTCTTAAAATGACAACCCTATCTTAATTTTCTCACTTGTTTGTTTTTTTCTCATCAACAAGCCGCAAACCTGCTCTCTTTTGCTATTATTTAGGCTTTATTTGACTTATATTATCAAACTTTTTTGTATAGTTATTTTATTTTAAATTTTATAATTTACATTTAATTATTGTTATATTTTATTTGATCATACCTTAAATAAATTAATTCATAATTTCTATTTGTAGTAAAGGTATATATAAAAGGATTCCAATTGGTTGAAAATTTATACATAATTATTTTAAAAATAATTTGAAAATAATATGGAAATTAAAAATATTTATTTATCATTTTTATTATTATATAATTTGTATGAAGTATATATATATATATTAGTTAATATGTACAAAATAACACCTTTTTTTTAAAAATATTTATACAAAAGACAAAATATCCTTTTTCATAATTTAAACATTTCACAACAGTTTTACAATATAATTACCAAACAGCTTTCTACGACTTACAGCACTTCTGCGTTAAATTTGCCAAACGTTATTTTAATTTCTCTAGACAGCACTTATAAAACAGCTCTATTAAAACAGCACTTTTGCTATAAGCTTAAGCCGGGCCAAACAGGCTCTAAGAACCATGTAAAGAATATTTAGAAAATTGCAGGAAAACAAAATTTTTTAGATGTTAACGACACAAGATATGTGGAAAATTACCAAAAAATGTAACTTTGAATTCTAATTCAAAATTAAGGGATAAAGTTTATGGGCAAGCGAAAATGTATTTAGAAAAGGGAAAAATTTTGTTACAGGTTTAATGTACCATCATTAAAGATTTGCCAACCTTTTACATATGCCATACTCCTACATCCTCCAAACACACACACACCCAACACAAAAAAAAAAAAAAGGAAAGAACTCGTGTGTTTTTATTATTAATTATATTAATACTAATTAATATTGATTTATTTATAGACGGCCAATAAAAAAAAAAGGGTTTGTCTAATTTTATTTCTTTTTTTTTTTCCTCTTCCAACAAGAAAGAGAAAAAAAAAATCAAGAAGTAATGTCAGTATCTGCAATTTGTTAAAGTCAAGTTGTCAGACGCCCAACGAATGAAAGGAGGATACGTGTCAAAATCTCATTATCCACCAGCACCAACCCACTTTCAATAATCTTGGAACCACTGTTATAATATCTCTGGGACTCTGTCTACCGTACATAAAGCTTCACTGCACAAGCCTCTTTCATTTATCCTTTTCTAAAATGGAACGCCTCTCTCTCTTCTCTCTTCTCCTCCTCCTCCTCTCATCAGTCGGGGCTTACGCCTTGGCCTCCGACATCGTCGGCGATGAAGATCCTCTGATCCGTCAAGTCGTGTCCGATGGTGCGGCGGAAGATTCCGATGATCACCTCCTCAACGCCGATCACCACTTCACGCTGTTCAAGTCAAAGTATGGAAAAACCTACGCTACCCAGGAGGAGCACGATTATCGATTTGGAGTCTTCAAGGCTAACCTGCTACGGGCCAAGAGTCACCAGCTTCTTGACCCCACCGCCGTCCACGGTGTCACGAAGTTCTCCGATTTAACGCCGTCGGAGTTCCACCGTCAGTTCCTCGGCTTGAAACCGCTTAAGCTCCCAGCCGATGCTCAAAAGGCTCCTATCCTTCCAACCAACGACTTACCGACCGACTTTGACTGGCGAGATCACGGTGCCGTTACTGGCATCAAAGATCAGGTAACAATAATTTAAAGACTTTTTATGTAAATAATCCATTCAAAAATTTCCTTTTTCATGATTTTTAAAATTTCTTATTGATATTCAGGGCTCTTGCGGATCATGCTGGTCGTTTAGCACGACTGGAGCGTTGGAGGGAGCTCATTATCTGGCGACAGGGGAGCTCGTGAGTTTGAGTGAGCAGCAGCTTGTTGACTGTGATCACGAGGTTCCAATCTATCTTACTCTTAGTCACAGCTTTTGAAATTTGTCTCTTTAATCAACCCTTTTTCTCGTGATCGCCTAATTTAGAAGTTGACTTGATGCTTTAGAGATTTAGATAATATAAAAGTTGGCTTTTATATCTTAATTGGAGAGCAATACTTTTTATGTCACAGATATTAGTTAACTCTAAAACAATTCCTTTATTTCTTGTTGTGTAATTTTAGTAATTTAACATTTATTTTGGCGGCAATCATCTAGTTCCATAAAATTTGCTTAAAACTATTTGTGCTGATGATTGTTGTTGCCTTGCTTTGACTACTGTCTTAAAACCAAACATCATTCCATCTAAAGATGAGCAATGCTTCTTTTGCAGTGTGATCCCCAAGAATATGGTGCGTGTGACTCAGGGTGTAATGGTGGGCTTATGACCACTGCTTTCGAATACACGCTAAAGGCCGGTGGACTTCAGAGAGAGGTTGATTATCCTTACACTGGGAATGACCGTGGTACCTGCAAATTTGACAAGACCAAAATTGCTGCCTCTGTTGCTAACTTCAGTGTCATTTCCGTGGATGAGGATCAAATCGCGGCAAATTTGGTACAGCAGGGTCCTCTTGCAGGTAAACTTCGATGCCCTCTTAAGCGTTGGCAATGCCATCCCATCGTTCTTTACTCTCTCATTAGTCATTTCCTGAAAAGAGTGCTTGTGGTTAGATTAGGAACCAAATCTCAACATGTTGCTTTGGTTCTTGCAGTGGGTATCAATGCAGTTTTCATGCAGACATACATGAAAGGGGTTTCCTGCCCATACATTTGCGGGAAGCATTTGGATCATGGAGTGCTTCTGGTAGGGTATGGATCTGCTGGCTACGCCCCAATCCGCTTCAAGGAAAAGCCTTACTGGATCATAAAGAATTCCTGGGGAGAAAATTGGGGAGAGGATGGATATTACAAGATCTGCAGGGGTCGTAATGTTTGTGGAGTGGACTCCATGGTCTCAAGTGTAGCTGCCGTGAATACAAAGTCACAGTAGATTTGCCTCGTATATATATTTGTTAGTAGATGATAAGTATAATATCTATCTGTAACGTATATTTCTAGATTTATGCCAGTAATTAGACTCTTCTTACGTATGCTCTGGCTTGGAAACTGAATACCCTTGTTTATTAAGAGGGGTTGTATGCTAATTAGGAGTTCTGGTTTGTAACAATACGATGTTTATCTATGAAATGCTAATGAATGGTATGTTTCGTTGTTTCTGGTGCGGCCGATGGGTTGAATCGTTTCTTTCTTTCTCTTCTTTGCAGTTAAATTCAAATTCTTGGTTTTGGTGGTTGTTGCATAAATACTATAGGTAATTGGTTTTCTTGGAGATATACTTAGTATTATTTTCATTCCCTTAAATGAAAAAAAGGAGCCGCAATAATCATCGAAGAATCAATTGATACATACATGATTCAGTCTTAAGTGTTACAATGATTTTTGTTTTCCAATTAACTGGCAAATACGCAACCACCGGTGTGGAAAGACGGTGGCATCTTGATTTACAAGACTACCGAACAATTACAACATTGATAAAGGGGGCAAGTGAACAAAACTTCTTGTCTAGCACTCGCTTCCTCTTCGTAGATTCCTAATCCCAACAAGCGAGTTCACCGATTCCTATACAATATCTAATTTGATAATCGACTGTATTTTGTAATTTGTATCCCATCTTTTGGCCAATAAACAAATTTTCGTCAATTCTTTTTTTTTTTTTTGGGTTTTATTCATCTTCCTCGCTAAGTAAAGCAAATGAAAAAGGCTGGAATTTGTAGCCGTCCCCCTCATAGAACTTATTCTGAAACTCCACCCAGTGAAGCCTCAATGCGTGTAAGAAAGCACTGAGTGTTTCCATCACCAGTAGCACACCAACAGTTGCGCATATAAATACAAATATGCCAACAATAAGAATAATTATATTATTGAACCTGCAAACATTAAAATGATAACAATTAATATCTTGTTACTATCTTCTAATGCAAGAAAAAGATGTGTCGTAGAGAAAAATACTCACCCCCATGCCAGAAGTAAAACCTTGTCGTAAAACACACTTGACAACTCTGAATGGGCTAGGCTGTAAAAGTAAAATCAAACAAATCAGATTCAGCTAGGAGCCCAACAAAGGCGATGAAAAGATTTTATCTTGTTGGCACCTACCTAAGAGCCCATAACCGCAGATATGAAGCTGTATTAGACACTGCTCCAAGCACAAACTCAATAGTATGTATAAGTTGGTGCACAAAGACCTCGCTAAACTCAAATTCTTCGTGGCTCTTGGAACCATGATGTGATTCAATTTCAGCGGGGTCATCATCAAAGTTATGTAGTAGTGCATAGGATTGACCACGGTGCCTCTACATGTATAAGAAATGGCATGGCAAGCAATTAAAATATAAAAAACATGGGGCTATATACAATGAACGAAATCACTTATATGGTGGAAAACAGAGTTTTCTCGGCATACTTCCTCGTGTTGCTTCCTTAAAAGGATAGGCTTTGGAAACAACATCACTGGTACAGAAATAAGAGCTGCTAGCAGTAACACAATCTGACAAAGAAACGGACAAGCTGTAAATCAGATGATGAATAGCACAATAGAAAACCTTCTCATAATTAAGAACACCAGAATTATACCTGGAGAAACTTCTGACCAAAGAAAAGCTGATTCTCACCAAGATCATCTGTAGGACTCAAGAACATATATATCATCACATGATAAAGATCAGCTTGAGAACCAGTGCACCATTTCACAACTATGAGCAGTGACAAGTATCCAAACAGACTGTTCAAAAATATCATTTGGGGAACAAATTGGTACCTAAACAATGTTACAGTTTACAAAATCAATGTGTTAGTCACTCATAAATATTTGAACTAGTATTGAATTGAAACTAGGATAAGCAATATTCCAAGTATTCTACAGAATCACTTGTTGTGGCTCACCGAATGTTAAGTTCATTTTCGAAAAATTTTGCATTGAAGTAGCTCATTATAATTCCAAGATTCATCTGAGCTACTCCAAGCAAAATTGACATCTTCATCTTCAATGAGTTAAGAAACGGTAACTCACTCCGGGTTCCATGCCACTTAGGATCCACACCAAAAGGATAAGTGGCACGTACTTTTACTAACCCTGCTGTAGTGGCACCGCTGCAATGTAAAGAGATGAAAGTAAATAATTCAAAAGGGAAGACAACAAAAGAGTCAGGTTTCTGTCAATCTACTCTATCATATGGATGAACACCTACCTGCAAGAAGGATCATTGCATCCATAAGCAGAGCGACCAAATAGTTCAAATGGGACTGAAAAGAATTCATTATATATCAATCCGGTGTAGATTGAGAATAATGCCATCATCATAAGAACATAGCGACCACCAAAAATCATTTCTGTGATGTCTCCAAGTTTCTGTTGTTGAGGAAATAAAATAAAATAAGCAGAAGAAATAATATGATTATGAGGAAAATAAAGCACACTGCCATAATTTCCAGGAAATCGTTCACCAGTTACCTGACTAGAAAATTTCCTTTCTCTGATGATGAAATATAATGTTGCCAAAAGCAGGCATATACCATGGCCCCAGTCACCAAACATAACAGCAAAAAGGAAAGGGAATGTGATGATAGTGAAAACACCAGGATTTGCTTCCTGATACTTTGCAATCCTGCAATAGTATTAAATGAGGTCAGTTGTTTGCCAGGATGATTTGCTTCAGAAATGATATGTCAGCAAGCTAAGTAAATATATTGTAGAAATAGAACATCTAAAGGAAGGAAAATATCCCTTAATGTTAATCGGGAGTCAGGAAATGGACTGCCAGAGACAAGATATTACGAATATCAACTGAGCCGTATGTTCCTTAAATGCACTAGCAACAATAAAAAGGACTGACCCATATGCATCAACAATTTCTTGAAAAGCAGAAGTAAATTTGTTGGTTTGGAAATAGGTAGGAGGTGATTCCTTTGTCTGGAGAACATGAAATATGGTCCCAACTTGCGAGCTGCTGTCAATAGTTGCCTTCTGCAACACATTTTGAATCTGCAAAACCAAGCCTAAAATGAATAAATTTTCAGTCTTTAAGATGGTTAGGGAAATCTTAACCAGTAATGCCAGGCAGCAGAGAACAAATGATGCTGGTAAAAAACGGACCTGGTTTGTCGCAAAAATAGGGCACCAACCTTCAGCAACAAGACATTTTTTTGTAACATCTATGCTCAGCATATTCAAAGTGTGAAAAATTGATTTTTCTTTCTTCACCTAAATAAATTAGAAGAAACGATGTTCAATGATTAAGAAAGCATAGACTTCAAAACAACTTAATAAAGGTCAAAGCCAACTGCAGAAAGTGACATGCGACCATACGGACATCAAGTGTAAACAGAGAGAGAAGCGTGTGCTTTTAAAAAGAAGGGATTAAATCAATTTCAACAAACCAAAAGGCTCCAATTCTCAAAGTGGTAGGCAATTGTCTGTAACAAATTGCTCTGATGCACCAGTCCGATATCAATGGTAGTTTTAAGCTCATCAAGTCTTCCAGACACCTAATGGTAAGAGAGGTTATAAAATTCAGATTACTCTTTATTTGACAGGAAAAGAATGAAACCTCACTGAGGCACCCCTATAGGCAAAAGTGCAAAGATAAAAGTAACAAGAGAGTACTTTCACTATACTAGAGCTTCAAAATCCATATAAACATGAGTAGTGATTCAGCTGAATGCCAAAAAGCTACAAACCATACCTCTGTAATGATCTGAAATTGTTTGCCTAGGTCCTCTGTGAAAGGGTATCTGTTTGCTCCAAAAGCTTCACAAATTTTCATAATTTTGTTCCTTGCTCTTTCACCAGAATAAAAGACAACAAACACGTTTTTCTCAACCTGCAATGACAAATGAAAATAGTAAAGTCCTTTTATCTCTGAATGTAAATTTGATTTAGCCACATGCAGGAATAAGAGGAGCTGATCCAGTAACACATACTGATAGACAGAAGTTGCAAATTGATTCCACACAATCTAATCTTCGGAGTGAATAAAGAATAAGTATGTGAATAGAAGAAACACGGATGAATGCCACTCTATGAAATTTTAGATCTACAATGGTAAATACAGGTACTAACCCTCTCCCCAGATGCAGGATCAGTGACAGGATCTTCAACTACCGATTGCTTTAAGAAGACATTCCCTCGAGTTGCACGAAAAAGAATTCTTTCAAACGCTAATGATTTTTCTCTGGTGACAAGACCACTGACAAATCCCAGCTTAACTTGCTTAGATGGATCAGTCACCATTTCCTACAAATATAAACGCCTTATGCATCATGTAAAGAAGAGTAAAAGGCATCAGTGATACTAACAAAGAAAATGCACAAACTGAAACTATACTTGCTCCAGTAATAATGGACTGTCAATAGATCCTTCACCCCTTTGCAGAGCTTCAGTTTCTCTCTGCTTAGCTGCAGCACTGTTCTGAGCAGACTGAAAAAACTCACCAGCCTGAAAAAGGAAAAACAATGCCATGCATTATCACTCTACAGCTCTAACAATCATGATGCTCCCACTTCAACTTACAAAGAAAGGCGATAAGCAGCCACATGGAAATATGGAATTAAAGATTTTCACTTCTACTGTCTCAAAACCAGCAAAAAGGGAAACAAGCAACCAGGGATATACCTTCTGCAGAACTAGCTTATATTCTATTAGTTCATTGTAACTTTCTTGTAACTTCTCATGATTTCCGTTCATCTCTATCAACTCTGCTTCAAGTTCTCCAAGTTTTACCTAGCAATATTCAATACCACATATAAAGCTGCTTTCTTATACTACAATGAAAATGTTGAACTCCAAAAGATTTATTATACCTCTAAGTTATCTAAATCAGCATCATCATCCCTTCCAGATCTAGTCGAATGTGATAAACCAGCCTTCGCCATCTGATCCTTGAAGAAACGTAGCCTGCGTGCCATTTCACCACATCTCTTGATCTGCATCATATAATAACGAGTTAAATAACCATATTCCAAAATTTGACCAAATAATTAGCATATGTCTCCAAGCACACAAAATTTACAAGATCAAGCTGAATCATATCTTGGCAGAGTTAATCATTGAAGATTCCACATATTTCCCCAAATGCATGTCTTTTTTTTAAGTTTTTACATTTTACAGGATCGAAGCATTCAATTAAGGCTCCAAAAAGGTTAATTGAGAGAAGAATTTCATGAAAAAAAATTTATAAATTCAACCACAAATCAAAATTGTTAATATGAAGACTGACCTGCGTAGCGTAGGTTCGTTGGAACGGGCTCTTCTCCGAATTAAGCTGAATATTAAAAAAAAAAGAATAAATCATTAAATCTATTGTTTTTTCAACGATATCTGAAAAATTAAAAAACCAAATCAAGAAATTAGCAGATACTAACGTCTTTGAATTGAAATAGGCCGAGATCACCGAGATAAGAGATGGTGCGCTGAGCAGATTCGATTGGAATGATGAGTTGCACCAACTGCATTGGCTCCGACCGCAGCAGATCCATTGTCTGACGCTGTCTTCCCTCTCCCATTAATACAAAAATCTAGGAATTTTTTAGAATAAAGAATTCTTATTATTACTAATGTAAAAGTGAAATCTATATATAAAATGTAAAATTAATGTACAGGAAATTTCGTAGCCTGAGAAAATACGCCGGAGATCGATCTCAGGCGTCTCACGACCACTGGTAAATGGTGATGTTTGCTTGTTCGTTTCTGTCTTCTTTTTTCTCTTTTTCCTGGTTCTTTCTCGTTTATAAAGTTTCCGTTTCGCCGTCGTTTTCACGCGCTATCTAACTTTTGATGGTCGATGAGGGAAATAGAAATGTCGTCACGATGCCGTTTAGGTGGACTCTTCTGCTCATCGTTTCAAATGCGGTCCCTCGATCTTTAGCGTTTGTGAATCGGACGGTGGTCTACAAGTCAGCCGTGAGCCAATTGGCGCCTCCTATTTTATTTTATTTTAACGGAATTGGCGCCTCCTTTTTCAAAGGAAAAAAATACAAAACGAATTCCCCTGAGATAATGGATTTGATTAATTTGAAGATTAAATAAATGGACTGTGTTTTTTATAGTGAGGCCCAAATAAATGTAGAGATATGGGCCATAAAACACCGAATGTTGGGCCCATGTAATAAATTAGTAATTTTCATGCTCTTTTTTGTCCTTTTCTGTTCTGGTTATTGGTTGGTTCTTCTGTGTGAAGACATTAATGTCTGATTAAAAGGGGAACCCCAGATTAAATTAAGTACATAAATTAATGACAATGGCGGCCTCTGCTAATCAAATCCTTCAAGTCAATGGTTCAGAGGCTGTAGCCTGCAGTGCATGCAAAGAGAGAGAGAGAGAGAGAGAGTTAAGCTTTACATGCAAGAGAAAGACGAGATCTTTTTCGGCATAGAAAATCACAAGGATTGGCCATCCTGATGAAACCAAAAACCGAGTTTTTTGGACCACAAAAATATGGAATGCAGCCCCATTAGGGAGGCCAGCAAGGAGAGAGGGCCAGCCAAGGCGCAAGCAAAGAAAGGGGGGTACCCCAGCAGATTCGCATGCCGCTGTGCGACGATCTGTCAAATGCCAAAAACCCACACATGTATAGTTTCACGACCCTATGCTGCCTATTGTCGGAAACCCTAGTAACTTGTTTCTCGACACTACTACTGCTACCATGGGCCTTCTTCTTCTTCTTCTTATTTCTTCTTCTTTGTTTTTTTTTTCTATTTTTTGTTTTTCATCCTGATCACTTTATGATAAAAAGGGATCAATAGGGACCAACCCCATCTCCTTTCTCCTGTCGAATATTCAATAATTTGGGGAAGTTACTTGCAAAGAAATGAAGCAGCATTCTCGCTCTAGATATTATCAATGATTAATCATTATTATTGCCACTCATTTTTTTTTTTATTTCTCTCTCTCTCTCTCTCTCTCTCTCTCGTTTACTCTCAAACAGCAAACCATTGAAAAGCAACAAAAGCATCTTTTTCTGATTTAATTCCTTGCAATTAATGACTTGTTTTCTTTGTCCTTCTAGAGTGATTCGGCAGATAATCAACTGACCTAATTACCTGCTTATTACGCTAACTAACTAGGATACATATTGGACACGTCCAATTAATATAGGTTGAAGCCGGGGATATATACACATCGATGTAGAGTTTCAAGAGAGGGAAACTGGAGAGGATCGATGTATCCCTTTTTTCTTGTGTTTGTGGGGGCTATGGATGTCTTATCATTCAAGAATTAGGTAACGTATTCGTCGGATCCAGTATCTAATTTAGGATAGTGAGAGTCAATTCCAAGCTTGTCATATATGCATGCATCTTAGAAAAATTTCCACCATATATATGAGTTCCAAAAGGCAACTCCCTTTAGTTAGATTAATAGTACTCTCAGCTGTTTGAAATCTATCTTGTTTCGTTTATATTATGAAAAACAAATGATTCCATATTGCTAAACTTAGGATACTTTTCAAACGTCATAAATCCGTTATAACATATATTCCAATCTATATATAGTATATAAAATTTTAAAAATAAAATTAAGTGAAAAATGTTAAATTCAAAGTCAAAAGAAATTAAAACAAATAAAAAGAGATATCGGATAGTCGTATTGGTTATTACTAATAAATATTGCTTCGAACAAATTTAATTAAAAGGATTAATTAATTTGACAATAACAAGTGGATCGATATATATACGTACGTACTTACAACCAACTAAATTGATACTACTTGTTTTAATGATTTAGTATTTTTTTGGTACATAAAAACAATTTTCAACAATTTAATTTTAATTATACATGTCGCTTAGAAATCGAATTACTTATAACTCAAAAAATCCCTCATCCGTTTTTAATTTGTTAAGATGCCCTAGGCTAATTCAAAGGAAAAAAAAAAAAGGAGAATAAATACATGATTAGGAGAGAATACCTAAAATGACAGAGTAACTTAATTCTACTCTATATATAGCTAGGTTACAAAGTTAATTAAGTTTGGGCAGCCTGTAGGGATCTAAAACAATTAATTATCATAAATATTACTAAGTCTTACTACTATACATTATAAGGTTAAGGCAGGTGGGGCTGCCTATATATTTAATTACCCATTATTATAATTGCCTTTCTTAAGATTGGTTTTTGCTACTCGAACACGTCTAGCTTTCTCTCAATTGCCTGCGCACTCTTATGTATCATCATCATCATCTCATCAACTAGTTTTTATCAAAATTTTAAGTCAATGTTCTCTCTATATCGGGGACTCGATTAGTCGTGGTATATTGCGGTTTGTAAACTTCAAGCTATAGCTATAGTATAATTGTCCTACGGCTCTTCAATTTTTTTTAATTTGGTGGAAAGGTGAAATATCATACATTTTACTGGGCAAAAGGCAGACAGAAAATTGACCAATTCTCAAAGATGAGGATTTTTACCATTAACGTATGGTTTCGCATATCCACATCTATCTACTCCTTTTAGTAGGTGTGTTTTCCGATTCTCCTCGTCAAATGAATAGTATTGATTTCGATTCACCCATAATAGAGAGTTCAATGCTATTTCCTCAACTACTTAAAATTTAACCTCCTCCCACCCCCCACCCAAAAAAGAAATGAACTACGAGTACTACTTTTCAATAAATATAAGCATTTTTCAGTTTCTGCTTCGAATTAATTTTATGCTTGAGGAAGTAAACTAATTTGTAGTAATTGTGAATGAAGATATCTACGCATATATAATAAGATGAGATGAGGAAAACATAAATAAAAATACATACCTATATATATATATATATAATTAATTTGCAACTTTATTATGGTAAAAGACAAAGGGCGGGGAGAGGTGATCATTGATTCGATGAACCCCCTGTCGTGCGAAACGACATTCTAGTCAGAACAATTGGAGATTATTTTCAAAAAGCATATGAAAAGCCAACCGAACTTAGTTAGATCCTAATATATCATTATTATTATTAGATTTAGAACTGCGGCATTCAATGGTAAATGGACCACCAACGTTAATTGAGTAATCATATATTACTATATGGTGGTAATAATTAATTAATAGATTAACCCATAAGCATCCATCCGAGAATGAGCTCATTATATATATATATATATATTGTTCCTTAAGCTAAGCAAAATAGGTTATAATTAACCTGGGAAATAATAAGATTAATTAGTAATAATTTATGTCAGAGGTTTTCACATTGCATAATGAATTTTTTAGCATGCAGAGATTTCCATGATGAGCTAACTGAGAAGAGAAACCCCCCCACTAAATTAAAAAGAAGCACTAAAATTAATAATGTTCGAACCTTAATATAATCATCATCAAGTAAAACAAATAAAGTTCATATCACCACTTGTTGGATGTAGCTCTGGCTATTGCGCCAACTTATTTAGGCAGTGAAAATAACAGAAGATCAAGTAAAAACTGTCAAGTTATAGCGATATCATCGCGCTAATTGAATGCACGGCAAATATATCTAGTCGGTCAAGTAAATACGCTTGTGTATCATTTTGATTTAATGGAAAATGACAGACGGCTTTAATTTATCACTGTTTGTTTTATTTATTTATTTTTTTCTTAATATTTATTCAGAACCCTCACTTTTTGCGGAGCTAGCCAATGCAACTTTCCTCAAGATACGTATCTATAGTAAATTCTAGCTAGTTACGCATGAATCATGATTGCCTCGGTGATAAGCAAGTAGTAATTAACATCCTCTCTCACTTTTCTTTTACTTTTGGGGGGTAGTAGTAGCATAGATATGAATGTTGGGATTCGTACCTTCTGTCATGAAAGTTCAAACCTAGCTACGAGCCATTGCAATTTGTAAAGGTTGATCGCTATCTATAGATTCTTGGGTCTTAATAATAATTAGTTTAAGGAAAAAAAAAAAAAAGGAAGCCAAATATATCCTGCCATTCTATCTTGTAAAGAAGAGATGAAGGAAGATTTATAGCCATTAACGTAAAAGAGAGAATAAAAATAAAGCTTCCTAGGTCAAGTACTAGGCTAAACCTTGCTTCTCTTCTATGAACTTCTACATGGATCTTTTCAGACCTACAAATTTATATCCTCAAACTAATTAAGAATACATATATATATTTTTTTACCTTTCCTATGTTATGGTAATGAAGAAATCATCCCAAAAGATGGTGAATGCCGTCATGATAGAAAATCTTTTGATATACACACCTAGCTAAAATAAAAGATCAATACTTCCATGATAACAAAACATTAATCTACCTAAGTTCCAAAATTTCAAATGTATGAGTTCAAATAATTGCTCAGCAGCTAGCAGCATCATGAGAAGATCACGCCCTACATAGTCTTACTCATCGCCCTTATCACTATATATAGTTCATTACTCCTATTGATAATAAAACTTAAGCAGCGAAAACGACATATCAAATCAAGAGAGCTCATCAATTAAAGGGTGCGGGGAGCAAAATAGATACCTTCATGATTGAAGATGATAAGAGCACATGCTTTGAGTCAGAAAACTACGAAACTTAGGGACGTTTTCCTAATCTTTCTGTTTCCTCCCCATGTGATAATTCTAGAAGGCGTACTACAGTAAACAAGCATCTCTAGATATCCCATTAACTTACTACAGTACCTTAACCTATTATCTTTAGTCTCGTACTAAATATAACATAGTAAATCACATGCACATTGTGGCAGAAACATTTAAAATCATCAGCTTATGAGCAACGGTTTCCAATATTCTAGCAGAGGGTCACATCCATGCACGTCTATTTGAGTGGTAGCTGAATTTGATTTTATTGCAGAAATAAGTAGCTAGCTAGCTTATAAAAATAATTGCCCACTAAAACAAATTTATGTATAAAAAGCTTATTATGCAATAGATATAGGTACAAATGTACGTACATTTTCTCAAAAAGAAAGAGAGGGAGAGGTCTTTCATGGGTTTTGCTTTTTGGAATGGTTGCCAGGTTTTTCGTTTGCCAATGCATGAAAGACTTGTAAAGCTGCTTCATGCGCTTCCTTTCCCTTTTCTTTGCTTCTCTCTTCTCCAGTAATTGTTTAGAGAGAGAGAGAGAGAGAGAGAGAGAGAGAGTTAAAAAATTTAAAGGAGAACATAAAGAAGTTTTAAAATTCTTTGCTTAACCAGACACGAAACCTATTTTTCTTCCTATTTTCTATCCGGCAAGCAAACGGATATATGGGAAAAAGCGGCTTCGAGTTCAACACCAACCAGAAAGCAGATTCAAGATCACACCCATCGCAAAAAGAAATACAAAAAAAACACAGCAACATCCATAAAGAAATCAAATAAACTTACCATAAGAAACAAAAAAATAATGCACCACCAAAAAGCACACATCCACATGTTACACTAAGTACTACACTCGAATCGAAAACAACAAATCCAAAATAAAATTAAAGGATAGAAACAGAAAAGAAAGAAGATTACTCATCGATCGTTTCAAAACAACCACTTAAAATCTGAATTGAAATTCGAAAAACCGAAAACCAACATCCCCCAATATCATATGCATCCTCAGTTTCTATTCTCATTCAAATTCTATGCTTTCTAGCTACTTCGGTTCGGTGGGTGTTAACATTAATAACATACTACTAGTAAAGAACAAGGACCACAAAACAAATAACAATGAGCTAGCGAGACCAACAATGATCTAGCGTTCGTTTTCTGACAAATGAAAGTTCTTTGGTTAAAAAGGAAAAGGATCTCCTCCAATTAGAGAGAGTTGTGAAGAAGTTGGAACATTGGGGAGAGACAGGCCTGTGAATCAAGACCTTGGAGGTGGGAAGAATTGCGTACCAGCAATGAAAGCGTTAAGTGGAGCTGGGTAGAGAGAAGGGTCGAGCATGCTTGTGCCTGGATTGCTCGAAGTTGCAGTGGTTGTCGTTGTAGCAGCTTCCGTTGTAGCTGCCGTGATAAGATTGAGTGGCTGAGAGCTTTCACCGCCGCTGGTGTAACGACTTTCAGGGCCTTGGTCGTAAAGAATTCCCTTGAATACATGCCCTGAGATATTCACTGCCGTTTGATAAGCGAACTCTTCATCTGCATCGTCCATAGCGCTTACTTTTACACAGCGGAACACTGCTGGAGAACTCACTTCGGGAGGGAATTGACCCAGTTCCAACCCTAATTTTCAAAGGCCAGCAAGATTAAAAGAATAAATAAATCAAGAGGCAAAAAAATCAAACAAACTGAGTAAAATGAAAAGAAGAAAAGATTTTCTTTGAATTTATTCCCGAATATTATGGGACTTTTTCGTCAGTTTTACCAGTAAACAGTGGCAGGATTAATGGAAAAAGAAGAAAAGAAAAGGAAAAGCAGGTAGGTGGGTGAGTATGGAGGTGGACTGGCTCACACGCAAATGATATGGTTTTGTTGTGGTACTACCTTGTTTGCCGCTGAAAGTCATGGGAGAATTCTTCAGAGATCTTACCAAATCAAACCTTGTCTGGTTAGCAACCTATACAGTTCTTGAAAATTATCTATCGTAAGACGATTCCAAAATTTCATTTCAAAGAATCCATCAATCTATCGTTGATGATCTTTTCTTTCTCTTTTTTTTTTTGGGCTATTTCGTTTTGGTTGTGTCTTTGTTTGTATTGTAAACTACAACTTTACCTGACGTGGTGGGGGATAAACGAGTGCAGGCAAGAGAGGGAGCACCTTGATTCTCTCTCTGCCTTTTTGGAATCTCTCCTCGAAACTGTTGTTGTTCTTGTTGTTGATTTTGCTGCTGTTGTTGCAAAGCTGCGAGTTGTTGTTGCCTCTCTCGCCTTTTAGCGGCAGGAACCCAAGTACTCTTAACGTGAGTTTGGCACTGAAACCCTCGGCTTTTGCAACAAGTCCTGCATCTCAAATGGATACAATCTTTCTTAGCTTGGTTTCCACAATCTTGGCAGTTCATGCCTCCTTGTCTCATAACCGTGAAACCTGCTGATCTCGAAGACGACTCATCAGAAAGATTAAAGCCAGTAGTTCTTCGACTAGGACCCGCTCCAAACGAGTAGCTGTTCACGTTTTGTTGTTGGTAATAGTACTGTGGCCATATCTCAAATCCTTTGTTGTAGATCTCCTCGTTTCTGTACAAATACAGGTTTTCCTCCTTATCTTCCCCTTCCTGTTTGTTAGCAGCAGCTCCTCCTTCTCGTCCACCTAGATAGAAGAAGCCTGCCATTTGTTACACCCAAAAGCTGAAACCAACCTCAATTTGGACCAAAAATCCATAGCAGAAACACCCTATTTAGTACCCCTGCGCCTTCCAGATCACTTAGTGTGATGAGCTGGTTGGATTTTTTTTTTTTTCCCCCTGGGGTCTTTATGGGTTTCAACTGTGGAAGCTTTTTCTGGTGGGTTTTTAAAGACTGTTAGTCTGTGAGTGTTTGTTGAGGGGGGGCTTTGTTTTGACCCGATCTTTGTTGTTTCTGGCTATGTCTGACTGACCCCCGACCCCCACCCTCAAACCCTCTCCTCTCTCTATCTGAATTTCCTAGTAGAATTTGGTAGAAGAGCAGCGACTACTATTTTTTCATTTGTGATCTCTGGGTTTTTTTTTTTTTTTTGCAGCTTTTGAGGTTAAAAAATAAAAATGTTTTAAGATTTTCTTTTAGGGTAAAACAAACAAACCAGGATGGTTTCCCCCACTTGACTCTCTCTCCCTTCAATTCTACTAATTTCTAAGCAATAATGGCACGGAATTAGAGTCTCTGCAACGCCGCCATGAGAACTGCACCCGCTCTCTGCTACACTCTCACCTCATTTATGACAAAACCAGCTCCCCTTCTCTCTCTCTCTCTCTCTCTTTCGATCTCTCTTTTTATCTCTATCTAACTCTAACCCAACAGAAAAGGAAAATAAAAGAAAATAAAAGCTTGTTATAAATCTCCGGTTTTTGATGAGAAAGAGAAAGAGAGGAAGACAAGATGCAAGGAAAATAAAAAATGTATCTCTGGGCACTTCTCTACAGTTCTCTTCCAGTTTCAATGAATCTAATCGACTAAAGGTTTGAATCCCCGCCGTTGCATGTCCATCGTACGGTCACTATTCGCCCCACGTGGCACAGCATCAGCTTTTCCTTATTCGTCCTTGCACCGGAAAACCCGCTAGTACTTTTTTCTGACCGTTCCTGTAATTGAGATTGATTTTCCCCTCTTTTTTTTTTTTATTTACTTGTATATATATCTACAAAGCACTAAATGTAAGAAGCAATCTATCTAACCTGGAATTGAAAAAAAAAAATACAAAAGGAAATTAATAAACATAACAATCACAACGTCACCCATCTTGTTTGCTTTATCTATCACAAACAGAACCATCACTTAACATCTGTGTGACGAATACCAAATCCCACGGTGAAAGGGTTAGCTGTCATCGGATCACATGTTTTTCAATTAGAAATTCTGTTGATGTCAATATATGCCTCGTATTCTTCTCAAAATTCTTCACGTAATCATTTTATCTTTGACTCCAAATCACATTTTTTTAACTAAAAGAAAAGAAAAACAGGAGGAATACATTGTATAATCAAATACGATTCCGTTAAATTTCAAGCATATAGGTCAACACCTTTGATGTCAATACATAACAGAGACTATATGTTATTATTTTTAATTAATTTTTTATTTTAATAATGATTAATTAGTAAGAAAAAGAGCACTACATGCATGAATAAGTATGAAGAAAATATGAAAATGAAATAAATGTGTGTTTTGGTGAATTGAACTTTACAACTTTAGGGTGTGAGAAAATTTCAATATTCTTCAATCTTCATGCACGTGACTTAACCTGGCTGGAAAAGTTTCTTATGTTTCCAAGTTCACATTTGGTTTGGATGAAAGGCTGGAAAGGGAGAGTAAAAGAATTTCATAAATTTGCTGGAATGCGTTTGTCAAATTCTCATGGCATGTGATTATCTATATTTTGCGAAAATTCACCTCGTTTTCCATTCTGGTGATGAATTTCTTCTCCACGCCCTTCACATTCGAGCTTGTCTCTCATTATTTTCAATTTTGAAGCTTGGACTTTTGATTTGTACACAAGGGTGTACGAGCATATGTATGTGTGTATATATATATATATATATATATATATATATAGCAGGTAGAGAGATATTCAGTTCTCCCACCTTTATTTTTCAATATTTTTTATATATGAATGAAATAGTTTGGATTCAAGTTGGATGCTATGTATAATAGGATCACAAATTAACATTTTAACTCCTTCAATATGATTAATTCCACTAAATAAAAATGGGTAATAAGTAATAACCATATTATTAGACCACATTATATATATTCAAATGATCACTAGCAAGCTACTATTTCCTTTCTTTTTCTCCTAATCTTGAGTCGAATTATATATCAAATCTTAAACAAGGATTCTCTGGGAAGCCTATAAATAAAAAACTATGATATCTCAATAAATAAAAATGATTATTGCGCCCCAACTGTGTATATTGTAAATAAACCAACAGAAGTCAATCAATTACCCGAATTTATTCATTGAATCGTATCTTTCACATTACTTTAGGGAAAAAGGATAAAAAGAAAGATGGTAATAATTGTTCAACCTTATATGAATAGTTATCAATACACGCTTTTATTGTATACGTGTGTATAAATAAATAACTTGCAAAAAGCAACAAGGACGACCGCAATTTTGTCTCAAACTGCTACCTCCCAATAGATTTACATTAACGTTTACCACAAAATTAGGAAAATCCTGTCTCTAGCTATATTCCAATTTTCATTGTATTTGACCGAAAAAATATGGAAGACTATAAAATCTTTAAATTTAATTTTTACAAGTAATTATTATGAGTATAACTTATATTAGAATGATCCTAAAATGTGATTTTTAGGCATCTAATAGTATTTAGACACCTCATAGATTTTAGAAGACATACTATAATTATTTTATACCCCTCTACACCAAATCAATTTTTATTAATTCATAAAAAATTTTTCTTTATTTAAACTAAACCTTATAATAATAAATATAACATGGGTTGAAACTTACCCTAAAAAAATAAAAAAAAATTAATTAGGGGCTAAACTTTATTATAAGAGACATTTTTTTTTCAGTTTTTAGAAAATTTATTTGGTGAGAGTGAATGTATATTTAAAATCCTAATATCTTTTAAAATCAATGAAGTGCCAGTTAATTATTGAATGCTTAAAAAATCATTATTTAGGATCATCCTAATGTAAATTAAACTCAATTAGAGTTAATTGCTAAACTTATTACTGCTAGTTAGATATATTAATTAGTAATTTATTATTATAGATTAAATATGAACCAATAGAAGTAAAATCAAATATATTAATTAGTAATTTATTATTGTAGATTAAATATGAACCAATAGAAGTAAAATCAAGAGGTTCATGATGCCTAACTAAAGGCTGACTTATTTATCACTATCCGGACCAAATAATTAGTGTGACCTCGTTATCAAACAATCACGTGGAAACCGCGTAAATTAGCGGCCACTAAAAAAGTAATAATTAAATTTTTTTTAATAATAATAATAATTATGATTATGAACAGGTACGGACGGCGGCCTTAGTCCCAATCGTACCACACAGCCGCTTGACAAAACAAGCTTAGCCATGCCTAATCAAACTTTTTACTAGTACTACTAGTAATAAATTAAACTAATCATGATTTTTAATTACGAACTTGTGGTTGTATTTGAAAAACTCATCTCCAAAGATTAAAAATAAAAAAAAAATCAACGGAAAAAGTTGTAATTAGGGGCCCGAGGCAATGGAGAATATTGAAACCCCCCCTTTCTTCCTCCCTCTTTCTCCTTCTCTTTTCTTTTCTCTTTTTTTTTTTTAAGAACTGTTGACTCTCGGTCTCTATCTGATTCTGCATTGTATGTTGCCTAATTACGATCGATTAGGTTTTTTATTTGAAATTATATAGTAGGAGACATGGAGCTCCTAACTTTGATGAAAAAAATTGGGTTGCTCATGATTTTAAACTAGGGAGCCTAAATTGCCTTTTCTGGACAGGAAAGAGGAAAAACAACTACTACTATATCCCTCTTCGAGGTACGATGAAAGCTACGTTCTTTTTTTCTTTCTTTCTTTTTTATTTTGAATTAAATGAGAGTCTCACGAAAGGAAAAGGTTATGCCTGGCTTCATGTTGCAGCAGATGGAGCAGGCTCATCCAAAATTTTATCATGAAGGAACCTTCATAGCTAGCTTTTCTTTTCTTTCTCTTTTTCTTTCCCTTTATATGTTCTTGATTTTCGATCGATTTCTTTTTCTTAATTTTTGTAAGTGTTGATCTTTAATGGAACACTATCTCTTTAAAGTCTAAACTAGAAAAAATTTTGCAATTAGAAATTAGGTTAGTTTCTTTTTGCATGGCCATAACAGATGGTTTTGTGTTTAAAGAAAATTTTGACTTATTTACTAAAACATGCAAATAAAAATCCCTATCCTATCTCAATGTCCTATATATCACAACTCGTCATGTGTTCTATTTACTTAACTCATTTTATTCACTGTTTGATTAACAAAATAAACAAAATAAAATCATTATTTTTGTCTTGATTTAAACTAAAACACTACCCCGATAATATTATAAACGTAAAAACTTAATCTCAAAAATAAAAATTTTAATTTTAGGCTAAACTTTTGTTATAGAGGTCTTTTTTTTTCTCTCTCTAGAATAGTTTTAAAAATTTTTGAATAATTAGGGGGCGTTTGGTTGGAAACATCTTACATGTCCTGTGGGAATATGCATCATGTCAAATTACATGTCCTCGTTTGGTTTCTCTAACAATAGTGTCAGAGGGCATGTGACCACCATAGATGTGGTCATATGGGTGGGAATGTGAATACCGTCCCCCTCTTAGGTTATGTTACATGTCCTATCCTTTTGACTTCAATCTTCCTATTTTACCCTCACTTATTTCTTATTATACCAACAAACAATGGTATTTTTTTTAGTTTAATAATATTTATATTTAAACAAAAAATAATTGATAATTTTAATTGAAGGAATTTTAGATTATTTTTATCTTTATATGTTCGTTAATTATAAATCTTATTTATCAAATTATTATTTTTATTGTTAATTTTTTGATTTTTTTATTTTGTTAATGTTTACTTTTTGTTATTGAATTTGTTTAATAGTTTCAAAATGTGTTAATTTAGTTAGAATACAAGTTTAGAAAGCTTTCTATATAAATGAGGGCAAACTAGTAAAATAGTTATTCATATATGTCACATTCTCATGTCAACCAAACACAATAATCTAAGATGTCCATCTCTCCAACCAAACACAAAATGCACACAGTACCAGGACATCACATTACTAGGTAATGTGGTGGTAATCTTATGTTCACAGGTAATGTAACATCACCTCAACCAAACGCACCCTTAAAGTTAAATGAATGAGATAAGTGATGTGTTCTGATGAATGAGACATAAAGTAATGCATTAAAATGGGGTATGTGATTTTCATCCACAACATGCCTACCATTTTTGTTGGAATAGGATTAGAGTTGGGTTATGGTTAACTCATTTCAAAAGTGCTTTGGGACCTCATTTTGAGCCATTAAAGAAAGAACTTATTATTTGCAACTTGTACTAATTTAGTTCTTTTTGACAGCGGGTTCTTTAATGCAGTAGAGATTAGGGAAGTTAATTAATCATCAAGGTCGTTTTCAATAGAGTTATCATGATGTGTCGCTTCTTGCTACATTTACCTCTCTTTTTTGGTTACTTTGTCAGTTTAGGCAAAATGGAAACTTAAATGTGAGATAATATTGCTACTTAATTTATCGATCATCTTATGATTAACCCATATGAAAAATGAAGTTTTTTTAATTATCTCAATTGATCTTAATTAAAGAATTCGTTGTTTGATATTTGAATAAAAAATCAAAATACAAACTCATCTATAAATTTTTAAACTCTATTTTCAAACACTATACAATATAGAATTTATTAAAGTTGCTTAGATCAAAGAAAGCTATTGAAAAAAGAAAAGTACCACAAGACAACAATCCCATGACAATCTTAAAGAGAGATTACAAGTGTAGCATCTAAATTAAGTACACCCAAGCAACTATTTCCTCAAATTGAGTGAAAGTTAAGCGGCCATAGATTTGAGTAAACCGTTCCCTTTTTTTTCTTCTTTTTTTGCCAATCGTTAAAGTGAACCAAATTCGATCGGATTTAATGTCAAAATGTTGATCGAAGGCCAATACATGTGAGAGAGAGAGAGAGAGAGAGAGAGAGAGCGAGAGTAAGAAGGGATGGGGTGATTTAATTGGAGATTGAATGATGTGTGGGAGTCTCAATAATTGTGTCTCTGTCTTTCACTCTCGAGCCCAGTGCTCGCTTTCTCCTGGTTGACTCTCTCAGGGCCAAGCATTCCCTCTCCAACACTTAATATTTATATTTTTTTGCCCTTTCTGACATTATTATCACATTAAGCACTGGTCGAGTTGAAGGAAACCTCTCAAGTATAGTCATTCTACTATACCAATTTATATCCTTATTCAAACCATGGGAAAATTTTTAACATTTGCTTTCTCATCTATCATAACATCACAATTACTTTCGGTATGTTTTTAGGGATATTTTATTGATAGAGATTAGATGTTTTAGAGTTATATTCATTCGAAATTTTTAGTATTTTTTGCCTTTGATGTGTGGGACTAGTCATCTCAATCCATCATTGAACGCGACAAAGCTAAGCTTAGCCATCCATTTAACTAAAGACTAGAGAATTATTTGTGGTTTCTATGTATGCTTTTTCGGATCCTCATTACTCATTTAGCTTTCCGTCCTTCGGAAAGGGAAAAACAAAAGGAGAAAGACAAAAGTGTTTTATCAAAGCCAAAATTTTTGTTGTGTACAAAAAGATCATTGAACCATATGACCCTACGAAGACCTAATTATACCAGACATAATATATAAATATAACTGTATAATTTCACGACTAGAATTCTATGGATTTGAAGTTTGAACATCTTCTTGACCACAAATAAGAAAAAAAGAAAAGAAAGGAGAATATATATATATATATATATATAATATATTAGCTCTTGTTTTCTTTTATAATAATACAAAAACTAAACCTAAAAAGTTGAAAAAGAAGAATAGAGAGAATTTAGAATGGGTTTGGGTCGATCGAGTCACGTCAAGTAGACTTTACCATCATGGACAGCTGATGCTTTGCTTGCCAACTTGGTCCTTAAATAGTGTAAGTAAAAATAAAATCATCAAATCAAATACTTACAAACTTAGGATACTTCGGTGACCCTTTATGAGCCATATAGATATACACACTTTGAAACCTTTGACATGTTTAATTTCCAATGAAGATTCAAGGCGAAGAATATATGAAAAGATCATCAGCTGCACCAAATTATTGAAAACTTTCTCCTCTTTTTGTCGAAAAGCGAAGTGGGGTTTGCTTCATCATTCAGGTGATTGTGTGCTGTGTCCCTGCTGCCTGGTTGTGCCTCAGCCTTAATATCGACCAAACCCTTGGGGACTCCAGCCATATTTTTCTAAGTAAAATGCCATAATCTTTTGTAATATGCTATGCATGCGAACTCTTTTCTCCTTATCTATCTTTTATATTAGTATATGTTGTCTCAGCTTTTGGACAGAAAATCTCATCCTCGGCATACCTACATTGCGGAATAAGAAAAAAAAAATCACGTGATTCTGTAAAGATGATGACAGATCCCACAAGAAATGTGGATCCAGAATTCAGAGATTATTATTATTATTATGAAAATTAAAAGATGGGTGTAAAAATAGTACCAGTAGAAGTAGCAGAAGAATGCCTTTGGAAACTACCAGTAAGGTGTAAAAAACCCTAGGCTGCGTATGGCTATATACGATAAACTTTCTTCTATTCAAAATATATACATACATATGTAGGGGTCCCTTCCTTTTCATGTCTCTCCAATTTATAGAAGTCCCTTTTCCTCTGTCTTTATCTCTCCCTCAATTTAGAACATAAATCACACAGCTGAACCAGCGAACCCCACCCTAAGGCTAAGCCGCCCAGCCTTAGCTCAACGAAAAAGGAGAGAGAGAGAGAGAAGCTAAGAGGAGACACTCACACTGCACATTTAGGTGAAAGATTTTAAAGTGCAATGAGGTAGTCATAGAAAGAAAAAAATATAGACTCATAGCCTTTATCAGCACAACCACTCCTTTATTTTCTTCAGTCGTAACATACTTGTTTCATCTAATAGTCCGTATTTTTGAAACCCCTTTTTACATAATTGAAAAATGAAAAAAAAAAGGTACTTTCATTTCATGAATAATTTGTCACAATTAGTAAGTACAAACACTACTACTTTTTTTTGGCAATGGAGTTTTAGCAAACAATATTTTCACTTATTAGTGTAAATTAAAAATAAAATTTTGTAAAAGTGATGGTCCCTCTATATTTAGGCCATTGGAAATATAGGAGGGGGGCTTTTAGAGTGGGTCCAAATTGGGGGGGAATGGAGGATAGAGTGGGCCCGATGGGCTTTTGCATGTGATGGACATGATGGGGGATGAATATGATTTATAGGCTGAAGTGCATAGGGCATGTAGGCATTACCCTTTAAGCATATTATTGGATTATTGGATTTGTAAATGGCCGTTTGCCCGTTTGCATGACATATAGTATAATGTCTTCAAGGAAGGTTACACTTAACATAACAGGAACTCCCATCACGTGACTACGACAATAACTTAAGACCTCTCTTATATCTTTAATATATAACGGAGGATGCCTTCACAACAGGAACATAAGCCTCTGTCCCCCGTTTCCTTCTCCTCTCACGGTCGAAAGTTTTTTTCTTTTTTCCTTTTCGAAAAAGTGAATAGTAGTAGAAGTAGTATTACTTGCTGTGATGATTCCTTTAAAGTGACATTCTCAAATAATTGTGGGAAGAAAAGAAAAAGGAAGGTCTTTTTCCCTGCAGTAATTGTTCACAACCTTTTCTTTTGTTATAATTGTACTTGCCTTGGGTAATTAAATACCTTCAATTTAAGAATGGAAACCAAATAATATATATTTACAAAAACAAAAAAAAAAAGAAAAAAGAAGGAAAGTTGAATTTGCCTATATATCTCCATCAAGAATATCCTATGAATAACCCTTTTTAGTGTTAATCATGAGTGCATGACCCACCTTTGTTAGGGTTGCCACAACTTGTGCTATTTTTGAGAGTTGAGCAAATCCATCTCAATAATTCAGAAACCAAAATTGGATATATATATATATTTAAAAAAAAGTGATAATTGGAATCTTAATTAAGTTTTGGGCTTCCTTTCCATTTTTCCAATCTCTAATGGGCCTATTGGGCTTTACTTCAATGAAATGAACTTATCAAGTTGGGCCTGTTAGGCCTTTTTTCTTATTTTCTTGATCTTCCTTTTTTGTGGGCTCAGGTTGGATGAGATGAGGAGATGTGTCAAGATCAAACGTTGTCCTTTTCTGGTTTAATAAAAGGTCGGCAAGACGTGAAGGAAGTCAAAGTACTAAATGTGTGGACGATTTTAATGCGTTCAAAACAGTTAGGCTTACCAACACTGCAACCACACAACCTGGCAAAGTACTTTGATCAACTTGGTAACAGATTTGGACTTCGAACAGAAATCACCAAACTCTTCGCAACAAACACTTTCGAATTGATGGCAGCCTTTCCACTGTTTCCTTATCAATGGTTTCCGTACAAGTTGTACCGACTTTGATTCCAACCCTAAAGTTTACTTCTTTCTCATGCACTCTCTTTAGAATATTCTTAGCAAAAGTTTGAATTTATAATTTATTTCTTAAAATTATATTATTTTGATTCTAATTCCTTTCCTTTTTTTTTTTTGGCTCCCTAATTGAATTATTTTCTAGCTTTCTAGGCTTCTAGCTAAGGGTAATTAATAATGTGAGTTTTCCATAAAAAATAAAAAATAATGCGTAAGGCCCAAGAGTGCTAGCAGTTGGAAAGCACGGGCGCTCACGGTTATGGGTCTGACATGAAGAAAGCCACTATGAAAGCCTATTGCAAAATCTAAGTCTATCTGCAAGGCCCATTAAGAACGCTCTCTCTTTTTCTTCTTTACATTTTTTTTTGGATGTTGTTGGGGTGTGGGTGTGTGCGCACGAGCCATTCCCCCAAGCTAGCATATGAAGCCAAAAGTGATAACATATCATCAGATAGCTTCAGAGTGTCTCGAAATCACGATCCATAACTCTAGAGGTTTTATTATGTAGTTTCCTTATCTATCTTTTCATCATCACCGCCAAAAAAAAAAAAAAAAGGGGGTCCATGCATCTCTGTTTACCCAAAGCATTAGCGCAAAAGCTCCATTCCCTCATATGTGAGTAGAAGCACGCCTCCATTCATGATTCCATGGCTCCCTATTCCCTAACATCACCAATTAAGATAGCCAGCATATGTAAGTAGATATTAGCATTTTTAATGAAGGGAAAAAGACGTCTTAATTAATCACAATTTTCGATGTTTTTTTTTTTTGGGTTAACTTTCCATGTGTTTTTCAAGGTTAGAATGAAGTTATCTTGATTAGATAATCAAATAATAATAAAATAAATTTTGGTCAGAAAAAATAAATAATACTAGTAACATACAATACATAGAGAGAAAGACATCGTGAATTACTAAAGTTCAATTAATTGGCACTTAGCTTTCGGTTATTAAAATAATGGGATCGATGCATGATTTAAATGATATCAAAATTTAGTAGCATAAAATAAAAGATATAGCTATTAAATTACCTACCGTATCTTATACTGCTAGTTAATTACTAATTACTCCTATTATTAAAAGCGTAAATACTCAGCAAAAGACATGAATTTCACACGAGATATGTTTACGTATCTTTTCTCCACTTCTATAAATACTCTATACGCCTAACCATGAAATATGCATCAAAGTCATAACATTCGTCTACATTCATGATATTTGCTTATTCTCCCAAAAATGGCCATCCTAACATCTCAAATCGATCCCCAGCTGGAAATAGAAACACCCCAAATCACCAGCGGCAGCCTTGTTACCCATCAAACTCAAAGCAGCGGCCTCTCAACCGTTGTTGCTAGGCGTATTCAAGAATCAACTACATCCATCTTAACCAAATTTCATGCCGGTTACTTTAGGGTAGGCCTATCTTTGGGTGGCCAAGCCTTATTATGGAAGACTTTAATCGGACCAACGGATGACACAAGCACTATAAGACTTAAATTCTACCTGTTTCATCCCACAGCTTTTGTTTTACTCTGGTCTTTCGCATTCTTTACCCTGTTTTTTCTCTCAGTTGTTTACCTTCTGAGATGTTTACTTTACTTCAAGATGGTGAAAGACGAGTTCTTCCACCATGTTGGGGTTAACTTCCTATTCGCTCCATCGATTTCTTGGCTTCTTTTGCTTCAATCAGCGCCATTCTTTGCACCAAACCACCGCTCCTACGTGGTACTCTGGTGGGTCTTTGCGATTCCTGTTGTGGTCCTCGACGTGAAAATTTATGGTCAATGGTTTACGAAAGGGAAGAAGTTTTTATCAGCTGTGGCAAATCCGACGAGCCAATTGTCAGTTATAGGGAACCTGGTCGGTGCACGAGCAGCAGCGAATATGGGGTGGAAAGAGAGTGCTCTCTGCCTTTTTTCGCTGGGGATGGTGCATTATTTGGTGCTCTTCGTGACGCTTTACCAGCGTTTATCGGGCACCGATCGGCTTCCGAAGATGTTAAGGCCGGCTTTCTTCTTGTTCTTTGCAGCGCCGAGCATGGCGAGCTTGGCTTGGCAATCTATTGCTGGCGCTTTCGATACTGCATCAAAAATGCTTTTCTTTCTCTCGGTCTTCCTCTTCATGTCACTGGTAATCTATACGTTCCCTATGCTAAAACTACTGTCAATTAGTAATTAGATAATGACATAGCTTGAAAGTAGTTTTTTTTTTTCATTTATTAATTATATTGAGATTTGTCGGACTTAATCTAGAGATCGGACTTTCAAAGTTGAAATCTTCTTTTTCTTTTTTTCGTAGTCAATATTAGGTCCCCTCTATGGACCATAAGGCATAAGCAGTTGGGTTAATGACTTAATGGCAAAAACAGACAAGATGCAGCTTCTAATTATAAACTAGTTTATAATTAATATATGATTAAATTCTCTGGTGTTGGGACAGGTTTGCAGACCGACACTGTTTAAAAGATGTATGAGAAGGTTCAATGTGGCATGGTGGGGTTACTCGTTTCCTTTATCTGTACTGGCTCTGGCTTGTACGGAATATGCAGAAGAAGTGAAGGGCGGCCTTCCACACTTTCTAATGCTTATCCTTTTGGCATTCTCCGTCTTGGTATCCGTTTGTTTGATCGTATTCACTCTGCTCAACACCAAATTGCTCTTACCAGCTGACAATGATCCCATTTCAAGTCACCTTTCTCATTTGCCAAGATCAGTCTCACCACGGAGCAAATCAACAAGTACTTAGATGAGTGTCATCAAGATATATATGTAAATGTATAGCCAACTAGCCATTGATTCCATTGGTTAATTTGTTCATCTTAATGGTAAAAAGTTTTCGATTTGAACACCCATAACCAGCTTTCAATCAGTGATTATCATGAATGTAAATCTTACAAGGATGAATGGAAACATTATAAATGCCTCTTACACTCTTAGTTTTTGGATATATATCTCTTCATATTTTCTTACCAATAAAATAAATAAAACAAGTGCAGATCAATGGTATATGCTATCAAATTATTCTCTAATTATCTGGGGAATCAAATCATTCTCCTATATTTCTTAAAAAAAAAATCATACTCCAATCTATTTATATGTATCTATGATAGATGGATACTATTAATTAAAATGACATATCATACAAGTTGAACATTAATAAATAAGCGAATTGAGTAATCATCGATCATACCTGTTAAGGCATGGAACCAGCATTAATTATCACCGTGTTAATTGGAGAAAATTGAAATAATGGAGAAAAGAAATGGACCTAAAATTATATTTACTCAACTCAAGGAGTCAAGGCATGGAACCAGCATCAAGGTTGAAAGCTGAAATAGTTTACGGAATTTTTGGATAAAGTAATGTATCTGTCATTTTGTTGACAATTTGTGAGAGTAAGAATTCAATTTTCCTTTGGCTGCTTTAGCAACTTGCACATTTGATGTGCCACAATATCTTTGCATTAATGTTGACTGATTGCAGCAAATAATGACAACTTTTTCATATTTTCATCGGAGATTTGATGTGCCCAAAATTATAGTAGTTTTTTTTTTTTTGCAGTGCATCAAAATCATAGTACTACTAGTATTTTGTTGGATTGTCTTTTGACCAAAAAGAAAATAAGAATGTGTAAAAGGGAATACTATTAATTTTCGGATATATATAAGAATAAAAATCATACTATTAAAAAGCCCTAACATGTCTACACTGAAAAGTGACAGCGAAATTTACTATTTCTAGTATTGAAATTTGAGTTAATAAATAAATATGATTTGTTTTAATTTTTTTTTTTAGCCCAAACTTCCTCAAACTACAATCTTCCCTACTTCAATTTGAGATTAAGTCTTAATCCAAAGTGATTGCTTACGTACGTATCTTTTTTAATCTTAATGTTGGTTTTAAAGTTTGACAATAGGATCAAAGAGACAAAAAAGTAGACATATATAGTACTTACAATATTTGTCGAGTACTGATCTGCCAGTTTAACGTATCCTTATTAAGTTTGGATGAACTAATTTTTCCTCAACTCTCTACCAAACACAGCGTATATTGGGGCGAATTGTACTAAATTTCGAGTTAATTGGAAACGTGGCGTAATGAAAGAAAAAGATAAACTTTGGACCTTTTTTATATAGTTTGAGGAAAGTTTATATTAAGATTAATTAATTTGTCTTAATTAATCTTAGCTGATACGATAATCACACCAACAGCTTTCATGTACTTAAAGTGATCTTTCCGTAATCTTTTAATATAGGGAAGCATCCATTGAAATTTAGGTTTGTCATTAGATTATAATTAAACATGCACGGATATTGAGGGAAAATGTTGGTAGGGTAGCTTTCGAAAACAGCTAAAATCTAATATGTGATGTGGAAAACAGCTAGCTAGCTAGCTTAAGTATCCTTAAATTAGAAAATAATGACAGGCAAAAGCATGGATTATCGTCGAATTAATTATTAACCAGGAAAGGAAAATCTTAATTAAGCTTCTCCTGGTCGTTCAGATTAGGTGCTAAATTAGAATATATCTTGAATACGTACAGATAAATTCTATCTTTGCTTAATAAGGCATCTTAATCTTAATTTTTCTGCTGCTTTATATATTGGACGAGATATATGTCAAAATCAAAACATTGTCTTTTGTGATTAAAACAAAATTAAAAAGGGCAAAAAAAAAGAGAATGCTAGGACCAGCTTGTAGAAGTCATACTGATGTAGAATGATTATTGCATTCAAAAAAGTTGGCTTACCAAAGATTCAGTCTGGCAATTTCGACAAGTACAAAGAAAAATATGCCCAAACGATTACAAAAGATAAAAGAGCTGTCGGAGTGAAGATCGTAGAATTTGTCAATCTCAGAACTTTTCTTTGATAGCATCCTTTCCACGGCTTACAGTCACCTCCATGTTGTCTGACTCAAAATCTGCTCCGAGCTGGAATTCTTCAATATGAACAATAACATTTTGTCAATTAAAAGAAGAGAGAGAATGAATGTGGCAAATCAAACTGTGGCCCAAAAGACTATAGGTTAATCGCAAAACCTATCAATATCTCACATTTCAATAATGGATCCACCATAAAAGCCCATTTCCGAACTCATGGCAAGGTCCAAAGCTTGTAATTGTTTGGCTGACGGTAGACCTGCGCGAATCCACGGCTCCACTATCTTTAAAAATCCGCAGATGAAAATCCAATAGATCGATAAATTTAAAAAAGTTACCAACTTGTCCTAATTTTAAAGATGAATAACATTTTTTGCTCCTAAATTTTTTAAAATCAAGGCCTCCACTGGACCACAACAATAGCAAACAAGCATTCTTTTGTTCAATCCACCACAAGTGCACGAGATAGTTTTCCTAAAAACATAAGTGAAAACGGCTGAAATCCTACGATTCTTTGAAGAAATATCAAGTTTGCCTTCTGTCGCTGGAGACTGGAGACATGCGCCGATGCATGGAACAGGAATTTAGAAAATTAGCAGATTTGCAGTTAATTTGCTTGCTCCCATCCCATCACGTTTTGCCCGACTGTCCCAGTGTTGAGGTATCATGATCTGATGTGAGCAGATCACGTCGAGTTCTTCCACAGGCCAAGAAATACGAAGTCTTGTCATCAGCCATGACAGCTAAATGCAAAACTGCAAAAGCCTTCTCCGCATCAAATTGAAAATCTCGTTTGCGTATTTTCTCTGTCATAGGTCTGCGGCCAGTACCCATTTTCTACGCAATGCAGCTGTTGAATTAAACTACCTTCCCTACGTTATTACTCTCCTATATATGTATAATTATTATTATATTTTTTTAAAAAAAAATAAACCTTGAATTTCGCAGTGGTGTCTATTCCATTCCACTTGCAATTTCTGCCGTCGAGATTCATCTATCAATAAGTTTTTAGTGTTGTCTTAATCTCAAAGCTCCTTTTCTATACTACATATATAGCTGTACAAGGAATCTGCACAAATTCGTGAGTACTTGATCATCATGACTTTAACTATATATCAGATCAATATGGGAGCCTAAGATCTCAGCAAACTGAGATGGAGCATGTTGTTGAGACACCTCAAACCAGCAGCTTTGCCACCCAAACTCAAACTAGTCTCTTAGCCATCCTTGCCAGGAGAATTATGCATTCCTTAAGCCCCATTTTAACTAGATTTCATGCAGGTTATTTTAGGATAAGCCTATCTCTAGGCGGCCAGGCTTTATTGTGGAAGACCCTGATTGGACCAACCGATGACAGAAGCACTCTGCGCCATGTTATCCACAAGTTCCATCCTACGGTTTACCTTGTATTGTGGTCTTTCGCTCTCTGTACCCTTGTTTTGCTTTCTCTTCTTTACATGTTGAGATGCTTGTTTTACTTTAAGATGGTGAAAGCAGAGTTCTTACACCATGTAGGGGTTAACTACCTTTTCACTCCTTGGATTTCTTGGCTTCTTCTACTTCAAGCAGCTCCATTTCTCTCCCCAAAGACAACTTCCTACGTTGTTCTCTGGTGGTTTTTCTCTGTTCCTGTTATTGTTCTCGACGTGAAAATTTATGGCCAGTGGTTTACAACAGGGAAGAAATTCCTGTCCGCAGTCGCAAATCCAACAAGCCAGATATCAGTTATTGGGAATCTGGTTGGAGCACAAGCAGCAGCAAACATGGGTTGGAAAGAGAGCGCCGTTTGCTTGTTTTCGCTGGGGATTGTGCATTATTTGGTGCTCTTAGTGACTCTGTACCAGCGTTTTTCAGGCAGTAACAGGCTCCCAGCGATGCTTAGGCCGGTATTCTTCTTGTTCTTTGCTGCACCAAGCGTTGCTAGCTTAGCTTGGGAGTCCATAACTGGTGCTTTTGATACTGCATCCAAGATGCTTTTCTTTCTCTCCCTCTTCCTATTCACCTCTCTGGTAACGTATCAGTATCATACTTCGTTTCATTGTTTCAAGATATTATTGACATGTCACAAAGTATTAATTAATTCGGCTTAGCTGGATCTACGCGGAAATTTTTAATCTTGGAATTATATTCGAGTTGCTTTCCTCGTTCTATTATATTCGTCCTGGCCCCCAAGGACCATTTGCATATTGGTTTTGCCTTGTAAAGACAAAACCGCAAATTGTTTAAGGTAGGCCAATCTAATCTCTTGCATCACCATGGACGTCCTTCAATGGACCTCGGAATTATTTTGGTCTTGGCCACTTCAGTTCGCATTTCATAAATTCATAACTCAAGTTTGTTATATCCATATGTAGTTAATTAAACGACTTTGTAAACTATTCTTTTCAATTTTAAATGTCCTGATTTTTTTCAAACATTCTGGGGTTTTGAAACAGGTTTTTAGGCCAGCTCTTTTCAGAAGATCAATGAGGAGGTTCAATGTTGCCTGGTGGGCTTACTCATTTCCTTTGACAATACTGGCTCTAGCTTCAACAGAATATGCAGAAGAAGTAAAAGGCAGCATTTCACACCTCCTTATGCTTCTTCTACTTGCCCTTTCTGTCCTGGTCTCAGTTGGTCTCACAATTTCCACTCTGCTCAACACTAAAATGCTATTCCCGGACAACGATTCGATTACAGGTCTCCACCATTTACCAACAGTTTCGGCATAAGTATCAAGCGCCTCAGATCCAAGGGACAACAAATTTCATCGCTAATAATTGGATTATAATGGTGATTTCAGTAAAATATGTACCTCGTTGTTTATGCTATAAAACTTTGCAGTGAGATTGCAGCGTGGGGATATGAATCATGCATGGACATCTGTAAAAAAGACCTTAACCAGTGATCTATTGAATGATACGTTTGTGCTTATTATTGCTTCATTGTCTTGTTCGATTAGAACAACCTTATAGCTGCATTGATATGCGTACCTAAATAAGATTTTACCAAACAAAATGATGTCTTCATATAGGACGAAGAGAAGTACAATCTTGTCATTATCTTTTAGTAATAGGAAAAAATTCTATATATATATATATATATATATGACCGTCGCAATAAGAATTTGGACAATTGAAAGATCTTGTTAGCTGTCGAAAATTGTTCAAATCTGATAATTAATTATGTTTAAAACCAGCTTAGATATGGACAGTTAACTAAGATTAATTAATAAACGAAATGCCGGGAAAAATAAGGATAAACCCTGGCTGAAGTCAAGAAAAGAACAAATGTAGCGAAATCACGTAGTTCCACCAGACGGTATGAACTCTAGCTAGAAATAAATTAGTTTTGACAAAACTAAACTTGTCTGGACCCCACTAGGAATAGGTGCTCATCAGCTTTCTGAATACTGATTAAAAAAAAATTACTATATATTATAGTTAAGTAACTTCTCCCTTTCGTCATAAAATGTTGTTACCTGCCTAAAACTTCAAAGAATACTAAAACCAAAACAAATTTGGTTAAATCTTCAGAGTCAGACCAATGCGGAATGGTTAATGCATGTTTTAGAAACCTAGCTACACTTACAAAATTGAATTCAAGTACTCCATAAGGTTAGATTTTGTCGTTTAGAAAACAGTGGCCTATGTTGACAACAATTTGATGATTCGAATTCAAAAACAGCTCTTTCTGCCAAACACTAGCTTTCAATAATCTATCTATACAATCTATTAAAATTGTCCCCAAACAAGCTCAATTAGAGCATCCACCTCATCATTTTTCTCTTTTTTCAATTTTTTTATTTATTAAGTATGAAATTTTTTATTCTTTATAAAATTGTTAATTGTCTTTTAACTTAAATATTAAATTAAAACCATTCAATGCATCTTATTATCTTATATATATATATATATATATATATACACACACCTACATATTACTACCTTTTTATATTTAAAAGAATCTTCAATGGAGTTCTTTCAACTTATATGCGTCATTTCCTATTTTTTATTATATAATATACATTTATTTATTTATTTAATACTATTAATTTTTAGTTGTTGAGTTAAAAAATTTTAATATAGGGTTTTTAGTTTTTACGCCAATATTTTTCTCTCTCCTTCTCTCCTTGGTTTAATTTCCGAACGGCAACTCAATTTCTCCCTTCCATTCTTTGGGGCTGAGTCCCTTCTTCTCAACAACACCAGGACCAACAACAAAGCCCATGCCAACTTTCTCTTCTGCTCTTTCTCTTATTTTCCCCTTCTTTGTCAGCCTTCTCTTCTATTCCTTTTCTTTATCAGCTCTTATTGGTTAAAGAAGAAACCTTGCCGTCTGGTCTCAATTGGAAATCGATAATTGCAGCAGCGGTGTTGACTTCTTCTAGGTATGCAATTTCTTCCTTTTTTTTTTAATACTCTTTGTAGTGACTTCTGATTCTTTTCGCTGGTTTGTGTTTGTTTTTTACTTCGTTCTCTCTTTCTTTAGTAGGTTCCAAATCCTTTTTTTTTTTAAAAAAATGGCCTGAATCTAAAAGAGGAAGGCTGATCGATGCATTCTCGCCATTAACAAAGTCTATGGATTATGATAATAGTCTTTTGCTTTTCGTTTTTGAAATAAGGAATCTTTGATGAGTTTGATTGGCCGAAAACATTAAATGTTAATGCTTGAATATAAATTGAGGAACCGAGTGGCGGAGATGACCCAATTTTATACGGTATGTTTCCTCTGTCTTCCTATCGATTTTATTGTCATGTGGTTTGTTTGAATAATTCATATGAATCCTACGGTTTGAGATCTATTTATGAAGAGTTTGACGTGTTTGTAGACAAGTAGTACCTAGCCCAATGGTGGAAAAACACTGTATATTCAACATATGTATTCTCTTATAGATGAAAAGATTAACAACAGTGATGCCAATTTCTTTTCCTATTCCCTTTGAATGCATATTCATAAATGTCAATGAGAGGAAAGTTTGTTTGCAGTGATGTCGTCCTTATATGGAATCCTGATGTCAATGGATTAACTTGCAAAATAATTATACAAAACTTTGTAGAAGACAGGATTTTTATCTATATCCTTTATGATAATTTTTGCATTGTTTGTAGCAAGTACAACTTTGAATTCCTTATTTTTCTTTCATATGTTGTTTTGCTCTTATTTTGATATGTACATGTTTGTGGTTTGGAGAAAGTTTATAAAAATGTGATAGAATATATAGATATAAAAAAAGTTTTGTACCACGTTCCTATTTATGTCTTGGTATTTTATGAGGTCATTTGTTCAATGCTTTTCTTATCTTCATTTGTCAATTTATATTTTAGAGTAATTGATCTGAACTGCTACTGGAGGATGATTGTATATTGAGATGAAATATAAATTTTTGTTTAATTTTGCAGTATAGGTTAGTCTTGGATAGGATTGAGCTTGCATTGTTTTCGAACAGCCATTGCTTGATATATTTTAAAAGGGTTCGTAGGACAAAACATGGTAAACTTTTTCTCACCACATCTTGACATTGTTTTATTAGCTTCTTCTTTTTGCAAAGTTTTTTGATCCCATAAAACTACAGGAGCCTAAATAAAAGGGTAGTTTTTGGCACTTAGGAGTATTGTTTAATCGAATGACCTATATTGGGCTCAAATCCAGGAAGAATAAGTAATTGCAAATCGCGGAGCTAATGGTTAGGTGGAATTAGGATGGAATATAATGGCTGTGAACTCAAAAACAAAAATGGCCTTTCTTAATTGAGTGGTATTTTTTTTCCATAATTTGCATCTCTTATTCATCTTTAGGCTTCTCTTTATATAAAGTGATGAATTGTAATTACATATATTTCAGTGGTGAAATCCATCAACAAGAATAGGAAACAACACAAGGTCAATGTAATAGAACATGTACAAGCAAACATCATACAGAAAGTCAAAAGAACAAGGTGCTGGACATATAGGTACTAAATTCTTGGCCATCTCACTGATTTAGTTACTTTAAATCCTATACTTTTTTTTCCTATTATTCCTTATGATTGAATAGCCATTGATTGTAATTGTTTGCAATTTATAGCCTGAAATGAATTCAAGGTATGCTCTAATGTTCTACTGGATAGAGCGAAGTGATTATAATAGGACATATACATGCATTGATAAGAAAATGGCCTCTCTTAATTAAGTGGTATTTTTTTTTCCGTAATTTGCATCTCTTATTCTTTGCTTCTTCCTTCTCTTCATATAAAGTGATTAATTATAATTGCGTATTTGCAGTGGTGAAATCCATCAACATGTACAGGAAACTGCACAAGGTCAGTGTAATAGAACATGTACAAGCAAACATCGTACAGAAAGCCAAAAGAAATAAGGTGTTGGATATAGGTTTTAAATTATTGATCGTCTCACTGATTTAGTTAATTTAAATCCTATACTTTCTTTTTTTTCCCTATTATTCCTTATGATTGAATAGTCATTGATTGTAATTGTTGGCAATTTATAGCTTGGAATGAATTTAATGAATGCTCTAATGTTCTACTGGACAGAGTGAAGTAATTAGGATAGGACATATACATGTATTGATAGTTGTTTTATATTGCTTACATAGGGAAATATTTCCAATCAATAACTTTGAAGAGAAATTTATAGGGAATATTTATCTAAAATATGTGAGTATTAGAACCAAATATTCAGCTTTGCTCTGTTCAATAAATGGTAGGCATTTTAAGTTTTGATAAATATTCCTTCCGTCGATGTGATATTCATGTGCAATTTACTTTTTTTGGATTAACATTTTTACTTCTATGAAAACCACTTTTATCGACAAATCAGCAATCCCCTAAGTGACTCATTGCCTTTATTTGAGTGTAGGTTTGAGGGTGTTGCAGATGCAAATGAAAAAGGTTTAATCTTAATTAGTGCCTTTTGTTTTGCTTATACTTTTGAGTTTTGATGGTCATTTCTTGAAATTCTATTAATTTGATATTCTTGCCATAAATTATATATTTTAATAAGATATTTTTGTTATTTTTTTTGAAGAGTTTTTATATTTGTATAATGAAAGGAGAATATACAAAGACTAATGGTTGAGTGAAAGTTTGAAGACCAAAGCTGTAGTTGAATGAAGATAATTTTTCAGGGTTATTTGAAGAACATTTGGACAATTTTTATTATATTTGAAAAGACTTTGGTTGAGATACTATTTAGAGACAAGTCGACTTTTAAGTATCATGTTTAGAATGGTACCAACATAATACGTGAGATTCTAAGTAATGCTATTTATGGTATCATGCTGAAATTTGGTACTATTTTCCTTTCAATTATAGTATTTGATGAAAATTTATATTTAGTATGCTATATTGTTACTTTTTATAATTTCAATTTGATGCTCTTTCATGCTAATCTACAATTTATTCAAATCAAATAATTTTACAAAACCGCGATATGAGGACTTTATTAACCCTACAGCGAAAGCGCGGGCAATATTCCTAGTAATATTTATTATTGCAGCCTTTGTTCATATCAAATCATCCCCGGCCCAATATTCTAAATTTTCCTTCAAATTATTTGTTTTGTTTTAGGCTTACAGGATGAAAGGAAATAAACAATTTGGAACAAGCACAAACTGGCCATGCATTGAGAAGCCGGCATGATCATCATCATCTTGGGTTTGGAACTGAAGGGCCGAACCCTCAAATCTAACAAACAGAAGCCCAGACAACATAAGCGAATGGCTACAAAGTAGAGAGCACAGACAAATTCTCCATCTTAAAAAAAAGTTAAGAGGGGCAATCCTAAAATTTTCCAAATTGAAAAGGCTTTGATAAGATTTTCCAGACCTTCCAATAAGAAGAAAAAGTTTGGATTAGACGTCTGGGAGCGGAAGGTCGGAAAATGACGGTACGTGATGCTTCAACAACGTTAATTTCTTCAAAGTTGGTACGCCCACGCAGTCTCAGGCCTAGCTAGCTAGTCTCAAGTCTCTTCTCAAACCTGCAACGCAGCTACGAGCTGGGCAACTGGTTAGACTAGCCCAAAAATATGAGGAAATCCGTTGGATATTAGCACAACTTTAAACATGAACCACTCTAATATCTTGTTGCGTTAACGGAATCAGGCTAATTTATTAATAATTAATTAATCAAGGCAGGGCTCCTCTGATCCTGAGGTGAAAGTTTCCATTATTCACATTGTCATTATTCTTGGTGTTATTCCTTAATTCTTAATTATAATAAATGTGTAATTGCCAATAACTTTCAAAAATAAGACAAAAAAGCAAGAAGGAATTAGGAAAATGCCATACATTACAGTGGGGAAGACCAAGTCAAGAAGAAAGTCGAGAAACTCACATACCCAAACCAGTAAAAGTAAACCACCGTTCTCAACTGCCGTTAGATAACGGGTGGTAAAATGTCAAAAGTCAAAACCAAAAAAAGTGTAGACTTGGACGGGGTGGAACTTGGAAGTTCCTTGACGGAGAAGGACGGAAAGTGATGGTCCCGTTCCCAAACATCGATTTTCGGTTCAAATCAAACAGGGAAAAACTCCCATTTACCGCGTTTAACAAATCCTGAGAAGCCTTTCACTGATTAGGCAATTCCTTTTCCGTTTTTGGCAAATGGATTTCACCGTCTCCTTCATTTCAGTTCTATACTTCTTTCCTTTTCTCTTCATTTCACTTTCCACACTATTCTCCATATTACAAGAAAGAAAGAAAGTAAGGAAGGAAGGAAAAGCTAGCTAGCTAGATCAGAGATCAAGGGAATATCATCATGGCTCGAGGAAAGATCCAGATCAAGCTGATAGAGAACTCCACCAACAGGCAGGTCACGTATTCGAAGAGAAGAAACGGTCTCTTCAAGAAGGCTAATGAACTCACCGTTCTTTGCGATGCAAGAGTTTCTATCATCATGTTTTCCGGCACTGGAAAACTCCACGAGTTCATCAGCCCCTCCACCTCGTACGTATATATATCTATCTGTTTTTCTTTAAAGCCCTAGATTTTTTTTCTTTTTGTTTAACTTTTTAACTTAAAACCCTAGATTTCTTACAAAGAAAGCTTGTTGGCGTTCTTACTAGTATTTTGTTGGTTTACTTTTTTGTAGAACGAAGCAAATAATTGATCAGTACCAGAAGGCCTTGGGGATAGATCTCTGGAGCACTCATTATGAGGTTTCTCTCTCTCGCTCTTTCTTTCTTTTATTTTCCTTTTCCTTGTTCAATTTTCATGTTTGGGAGCTTGAGAGAGAGAAGGGATCTCTCTGTTGCACTGAGTTTTTTTTTTTTCCCTTTTTTGTTCATAGAAAATGCAAGAGCAGTTGAGAAAGCTGAAAGAAGTAAACAGGAATCTGCGAAAGGAGATTAGGTAAAAAAAAGGATTTTCAGTTAGTTTTACTTAACTTTTAACGTATTAATCTTTTTCCTTTATGATTTAATTAGTTTGATGGATTAATGGTAGGCAGAGGCTGGGTGAATGCTTGAATGATGTGAGCTTTGAGGATCTTCATGCTTTGGAGCAAGAGATGGAAAACTCTGTGAAGCTTATTCGTGACCGCAAGGTCGGGCTCTTTGATTATCTTATTAGTACCTCCTCAATCTATATGGGTTTTAATTAATTAATACGACTAACAATGATCATCATCAATTCTTCCTGATTTGGTCATATTACTGAGTTATTACAACCGGTTTTGGAATGCTATAAAGTGTTTTTTTAATGCTCTTTGACCATAAATAATAATTAATTAATATTAATACAGGAGACAATGATCACCAATTTGGTAGCCGCCTATAGGTACTAGCTAGACATGGATTTGAGGCAAAGCCTATTGTTTTATCTATGATTAGATATGTTATGTAGCTAGCTAGGACAGAAGTTGAACCAGTTTGTGTACGATTCCTGGGATGGAACATCTTTAACGATTGTGCATTATACTAACCTTCTAAAAGGAAGGTTAATTAAATTCTTTTTGGATGATAAAATTCTTAAATTAAAGTTGATCAAAATTTTTATCCCTGCGCAAGAAAATTTAAAAGGGTGTAAGAGCATTCTCTCATAATTCTCTCACCTTTTAATGCTTCCGACTCAAAAGAAATTAATCTTGAATAAAAAAAAATCTGTGATACTTTTAGGTAACGTTATAAAAAAAAAATCTCGCTTCCTTCCTAAGTCCCAACATTTCTTTTTTTTTGGGGGGGGGGGTGGGGGGTTGAGGGAGTGGGGATGCAATATTCAATTGACTAGAATTAGCATAAACGTTCTCTCAAGTTTTATGAATTAGATATTCGTTCATTTATATGTTGTATATATAAAGAAAGAAAAGAATTTCAATTTTTTGGATGAGAATAAAGAATTCATTGGAAATTTGATTTTTTTTTTCTCATTAGTTAGATTGCTCATGCACTCATACATAACACACACACACACATATATATATATATATATGTGCATGGAAATTCGCTTTGCTTGGAACAACTGGTTCGGGTGGAATTCTTATTGAATGCATACACATGTGCAAGAAAGTAACCATTAACCCAAGCTTTCTTTTATAATGTATGGCAGTATCGTGTCCTTGTAAATCAGATCGATACTTCCAGGAAAAAGGTAATCTCTCTCTCTATAAGAATATTTTTGGATTCAAATCTGTAATTATAGTCATTATATATAGTTTAATTTCCTTCACTGGATGATCTCTTTTCTATATTAATCTTGTTATAGTCGAGGAATTCGGAAGAGATACACAGAAATCTGCTACATGAACTGGTAAGTTCCATACGCTTATATCATCTTAATGCACCCCATTCCGGTCTTTGTATATCACGGGCATTAATCAAAAGCTGAGAAACTAACCATTACTTATGTTGTCTAATTATGTGATTAAGGATGCAATCAAGGAAGATCCATACGGTTTAGTGGATAATGGAGGGGATCATTATGATACCATTATCGGCTACCAAAATGGAGGGCCTCGCATTTTTGCCTTACGCCTGCAGCCTACCCATCCCAATCTTCAGAGTGGAGGAGGATCCGATCTCACGACCTATCCCTTGCTTGAGTAGCAAGCACAGATATGCATATGCATATAAGCATATCGATCTATCTATCTATCCGATGGTTCCATTATCTCAAAAACTAAGGTCATGCCATATTTGTTATTGCTAATCCTAGACATTCACTGCCATTTGCAATCAAAACGAAACTGGTTTGTACTATTCGTACTATTACTGAGATTCTATTTACTTTATTATTATTATTATTATTATTATGTGTGTGGATCTTTTATTATGTGGACCGTCTTGCTAAACTTTCTCCAGCAACCCGGTAAGCCCGTGGGCTTCTTCTCTTCTCTCTTTGCCCCGTTCTAAAGGTTTGAGAGGGATGCTGCTGCTACGGGAAAGGGCCCAAGAGAAGGACAGTCGGGCCCTAAAGACGTCTTTTTTGTTAAAAGGAAATAATGAGGGGAAATTATAAATTAACCTTTTATTAAATACTAGCAGTACTAAAAACTTTAAAAAATTGTACTTGCATTTATAACTTCGACCAACATTCAATAGTGCCAAAGAGTTATATATTAATAATTAAATATATGCAAATATAAGGAACTGGTTTTTTTTAAAAAAATTGTACTTTGTTATGAGATCTGGACAAATCTGTCGACGGAATAGTACATATCACTATCGATGAATAGTGCATATTACTATTCATATATTAATTATGTCGGATGAATTATTGATGAATAGTACATATCACTATCGATAAATAGTGCATATTACTATTCATGTATAAAATATTCAAACCGTAGGGTCCACATGCAAAAATTTTCAAACTTTGCACAGTAACTATTTCGTTTATAAAAAGCGCATTGAAGCGCTGATGAAATTGTGAATGAAGATTAGCTTTTCTCTTCTTATATTTTCTTTTGATATTCTCTCTCTCTCTCCTTTTCGTTTCTTTTATTTTTCTCTCTCATTTATTCGTTTCTTTCTCTCTCTTTCTCTCTCTTTCTCTCTCTTTCTCTCATTTATTTCACAAGTTTGTTGATATGCACTATTTCGCAACACGTTATTTCATAACACGTTATCAGCACGAAGCTCTGTCAGCACGAGAAAGCTCTCTTAAGGTTTGATTCTATGGTGGAAGGTCAGATCTCTCCATACTTATTTTTATTCAAATTATTTTGTTTCGATTCCTTATTTCCATTATACTAATATTGGGAATATTTTCCTTTATATCACAACCGGAAGTTGTGCAAAATTTCATATCACAACCTGAAGTTGTCAAATTGAATCTGGTTATTTTATTTTGACACCAGAAGTTGTCAACCTAATTGAGACCATTCGTTTCAAAATTATGGCAAATATTGAAAAGTCCAAATTCCAAATTTTGGATGTAAATGGCAATAACTACTTGTCATGGTGTCACGGCTTGAACTTTATGGTGTTAAGCTTACTGAGGTTGAGCTTTTAGAGAAAACATTCTCCACCTTTCATGCTTCGAATATTGTATTGCAACAGCAATACCGGCAGCGCCAGTTTAAAACATACTCTGAATTGATCTCAGTCCTGTTGACTGCAGAACAAACAAATGAGTTGCTGCTTAAAAATCATGATTTAAGACCTGCTGGCTCTAAGGCATTTCCTGAAGCAAATGCCGGCTCAAGTAAGAATGTTGGCCGTCCTAGAGGCCGTGAGCGCAGGCATGGGAATTTTTTCCGTAAGGGTAGTGGGAGATTTAACCGTAATATAAATAACTCCCCACAAAACCCTAAAGGTAAAAGGCCCATGAAGAAGCATGATGATAGTACCTGTCATCGTTGTGGAATGACTGGTCATTGGTCACGTACCTGTCGTACGGCCAAACATTTGGTTGATCTATACCAAGCATCCCAGAAGGAGAAAAACAAGCATGTTGAGACCCATGCCATTGACCTAACTGAGACTAATACTGAAGTCAATAAGGTTTTGGTCAATGAAAAACCTTTTGAGGTTTCTGATTTCTTTTTATAATGTTGATGAAAATAATAAGTACTCAGAAATAGATACTGAGGGTTTTCATCTATGTTTTGCCATACCCTTGGATAATTATGTTACCAAGGAAGATATTAAATAAATATGGTCTTCAATAAAATCATTATTGTGAACCTGAAGTTCCTACATCACTCGCACACGGGATTGTGTGCGTGCTTATAAACAGGGCCTGAAGCCTTTACTTGTGGATGTTTTAAACCCGTGAGATCTTGAAGTACCAAAGCGGACAATATCCATAAGCTGTTTATAACACGTTATCTTGTGTTTTATTCATACTTGTTGGTTTATATTTTGCATCATATTATTGATTTGTGTTTTATTCCATACTTGTTGATTTATATTTTGCATCATATTATTAATTTGTTAAATTTTATGGAACTTGACACCTGAAGTTGTCAAGATAAATGCAAATGGGACACATTGAGAAAAAGGAAGATATATGTTTGCTTGATAGTGCTACAACGCTTACTATACTTTGTGGCAAACACTTTTTCTCAAATGTGACATTGCGCAAGGCAAATGTTCAGACAATATCTGGTCCTGTTAATATTATAAATGGCTATGGGACTGCCACAGTTATTTTGTCAAAAGGCGCAACATTGTATCTTGAAGATGCATTGTTGAGCGGTAGATCAAAAAGAAATCTACTTAGCTTCAAAGATGTACGCCGTAATGGGTACCATCTAGAAACAATTAATGAGCAAAATAAGGAATTACTTTGCATCACTTTCTACAAGATGGGCCAGAAGACCATCCATGAGAAGCTGGAAGCTTCTAGTATGGGATTATATTATGTCCCAATACGAGCTATAGAATCATATGCTACGATGCCCTGGAAACTAATGAACCCTGATGTGTTCGGACTTTGGCATGATCGCCTTGGTCATCCAGGAGCTACAATGATGCAAAGAATCCTTAAAAGTACTCGTGGACACCCTTTAAAAGATACAAAGGTGTTGTTGTCCATTGATTACATTTGTGAATCTTGTTCATAAGGAAAGCTCATTACTAAACCTTTCATGACAAAGGTTGATTATGAATCCCCTTCATTCTTGCATAGAATCCAGGGTGATATCTGTGGGCCGATTCAGCCTGCAAGTGGACCATTTAGATATTTCATGGTACTAGTGGTCGCATCCTGCAGATGGTCTCATGTTTGCCTATTATCAATGCGCAATGTGAACTTTGCTGATGAGAACAAAGCTCCCATCCTTAGCGTGGGTCATGCTATTTTACATGCTGCATCTTTAATTAAATTGCACCCTACTACTTCTCATTTGTATCCCCCCCTTCAGTTAGTCTTGGGCCAGAAGCCAGACATTTCATATCTTCGCACCTTTGGTTGCGCAGTACAAGTGCCTGTAGCACCACCGCAAAGGACCAAAATGGGTCCCCAACGCCGTTTGGGCATTTATGTTGGGTTTGATTCACCGTCCATTATTCGGTTCCTTGAACCATTGACGGGTGATTTATTTACCGCTAGATTTGCGGATTGTCATTTTGATGAGACAGTATTCCCATCACTTGGAATACCTAATGCTTCCACAAATGGAAAGCAGAAAAAGGTCGAGATTTTCTCAGGGAATGAGAAAAGTTTGTCTCATTTAGACCCAAGAACACCTGAATGTGAAAATGAGGTGCAACGATTGATCCATTTACAAGCTATTGCAAATCAAATGCCTGATGCATTTAATGAGACTGCTAAAGTTACAAAGTCTCATATCCCAGCTGCGAATGTTCCAGCTAGGATAGATGTTCCTGTAGAACCACCCGAAATGGATCTAAATGTCCCGCGCCTGAAGCGTGGTAGACCGATGGGATCAAAAGACAATGTTCCTCGAAAAAGAAGGGGGAGGAATTTAGAATCTGCTCCAGAAGAGCATAATTCTACTCCAGATGAGTATAATTCTACTCCAGATGAGCACATTAATCTTTCTCGAGGAAAGCAAATTGCACCTGAAGTGCCACAACATAATATTCAAAGAGAGCATATTGCCCCTGAAGTGGCACAAGTTCATGAGCATATTGCCCCTGAAGTGGTACAAACCCATGAAAAGATCACCAACCTTGGGAATACTGAAATTTCCATCAGTTATCATAATGAGATATGGGATCGAAATGAGATAATCATCAATGATGCATTTGCTCTCTCAGTTGCTCATGAGATTATGAATGATGATTATGAACCTCGGTCTATAACCGAATGCCGTCATAGGCAAGATTGGCCTAAATGGGAGGAAGCAATCCATGCTGAATTGACTTCCCTTGCCAAACGTAATGTTTTTGGGCCTATTACTAAAACCCCCGACAATGTAAAACCTGTTGGATATAAATGGGTCTTTGTCCGGAAACGAAATGAGAAAAACGAGATCGTGAGGTATAAAGCCCGACTCGTAGCCCAAGGTTTCCTGTAGAGGCCTGGGATAGATTATGATGAAACATATTCACCAGTAGTGGATATAATTACCTTTCGTTTCCTTATAAGTTGGGTTGCCCAAGAAAATTTTGAAATGCGTCTTATGGACGTTGTGACGGCATACTTATATGGTTCATTAGATTCCAATATCTATATGAAAATTCCCGAAGGTTTAAAAATGCCTGAAGCATACACTCCCCGCAACTTATTCTCAATAAAGTTGCAAAGATCTTTATATGGGTTAAAGCAATCCGGCCGCATGTGGTACCAACGTTTAAGTGAATACCTGACTAAGGAAGGGTACATAAATGATCCCATCTGCCCATGCGTGTTTATTAAAAGATCTGAAACCGGATTTGCTATTATAGCAGTTTATGTCGACGACATGAATTTAATTGGGACTCCTGAAGAGTTATCTGAAACTGCTGAATATTTGAAAAAGGAGTTTGAGGTTAAAGATTTGGGTAAAACCAAATTATGCCTTGGTCTAGAGCTTGAGCACAAAAAGAATGGAACACTTGTCCATCAGTCAGCATACACTGAAAGATTGCTTAGACGTTTTAACATGGACAAGGCTCATCCATTGAGCACCCCTATGGTTGTAAGGTCTCTTGACCCCCAAAAGGACCCGTTTCGTCCTAAAGAATCTGATGAGGATATACTTGGTCCTGAAGTACCATACCTCAATGCAATCGGGGCTTTAATGTACTTGGCACAGTGCACGAGACCAGATATCGCTTTTACGGTAAATTTGTTGGCACGTTTTAGTTCTGAGCCAACCCGGAGACATTGGAATGGGATTAAACATATCTTCCGTTATCTCCGAGGAACCATTGATTTGGGGTTATTCTATTCTAAGAATACTACTAACTCTGGTTTAGTAGGCTATGCTGATGCAGGATATAAATCTGATCCGCACAGAGCTCGCTCCCAAACCGGTTATCTATTTTGCTATAATGATACAGCCATTTCTTGGCGTTCCACTAAGCAAACACTAGTTGCTACATCTTCCAACCACTCTAAAATTATTTCCCTCTATGAGGCCGGAAGAGAGTGTGTTTGGTTAAGATCTATGATATCACACATTCATAATGCTAGTGGATTCAAACCGGTGATAGATTCTCCCACTATAATTTATGAGGATAATGCTGCTTGTATTGCACAAGTCAGGGAGGATATATTAAAGGTGATAAGACCAAGCACATCTTGCCGAAATTTTTCTATACTCATGAACTCCAGGAAAGTCGACAAGTTGATGTTAAACAGATTCGCTCCGCTGATAATCTTGCAGATTTATTTACCAAATCTTTGCCAACATCAACATTTGAGAAATTAGTCTATGACATTGGTATGCGGCGAGTCAGTAAGATGCAAGATTAAATTCCCCAGAAGTGGAAATTTTAGATGCTCCAGAAGTAGCAGTTTGTTTTATTTCAGGGGGAGCGATTATGGACATAAGTGTACTGTACTCTTTTTTCCTTCTGTCCGGTTTTTGTCCCACTGGGTTTTTCCGGCTTAAGGTTTTTAATGAGGCAGTAATAACACGTCCAATTAGGCCACTGAAGTAGGCCTACCTATATTGTCCTGAAGACAAATAGATTGTCCTGAAGACAAGCACATATTGTCCTGAAGACATATTAGATGGACTTAATTGTATTGTACTCTTTTTCCCTTATGTTCGGTTTTTTCCCACTAGGTTTTTCCGACTTAAGGTTTTTAACGAGGCAGTACACGTCCAAATTTTAATAGTGGCATTTGTCCAAGGGGGAGTGTTATGAGATCTGGACAAATCTGCCGACGGAATAGTACATATCACTATCGATGAATAGTGCATATTACTATTCATATATTAATTATGTCGGATGAATTATTAATGAATAGTACATATCACTATCGATAATATAGTGCATATTACTATTCATGTATAAAATATTCAAACCGTGAGGTCCACATACAAAAATTTTCAAACTTTGCACAGTAACTATTTCGTTTATAAAAAGCGCATTGAAGCGCTGATGAAATTGTGAATGAAGATCAGCTTTTCTCTTCTTATATTTTCTTTTGATATTCTCTCTCTCTCTCTCCTTTTCGTTTCTTTTATTTTTCTCTCTCCTTTATTCGTTTCTTTCTCTCTCTTTCTCTCATTTATTTCACAAGTTTGTTGATATGCACTATTTCGCAACACGTTATTTCATAACATACTTGCATTTATAACTTCGACCAACATTCAATAGTGCCAAAGAGTTATATAATTAATAATTAAATATATGCAAATATAAGGAACTGGTTTTTTTTTTCCCTCTAAAATTTATTGCTTTTGCTAATTAATACTTTAAATTAATTAAGATTTAAGACTTTGTTGGGTTTGGTAGATTTTAAATTAACAACAATGCCATCAAATGGAGTCTAAATTATTTACTTGGGAAAACTTATGACATCTTTTTAAGTACCAGATCATAGTATTTTTGTTCATTCTTTTGGTAATTTTAATTTTTTTCCGTGTTAGTGAATTATGTCTTGTTTATGCTTTGTGGTTCATAACTTTTGGTAATTGTAATGTAATTGACATATAAAATAAGTCGGTATTTTCTTTCAAAAGGGGGAAAAAAAAGGGGTCGGTATTTATAATTGAGAGGTTAATGCCGTAATGGACTCTACAGTCAACGGTCAACCCAATTACGCCGCGCGCCGCAACGAACTGCCGTCACCTGAAGAAATTACCAGAGATAGCGAGAGCCATCGAAAGAATGGAAGAGAGAAGAGGCGAACAAGCCAAAGCCAAAGGCCAGAAGCAAATATTTTTTAGTTGCACGTGCCTTTCCCACGCTCCGATTTGATGGAAAATCCGTGCAATCACCGGTCAGCTGACTAGGAATCACCCAAATCTACTTTGTCCCCACGTTCCACTGTAACACCTCTCTCTCTCTAAAACCCCACCACCCTGGTTTCATTCTCTGCTGCTTGCTTTTAGCTTCTAGGTTTCCTCTTAAACCCCTTGCCAACCTTCGCCTATACTTCCTCTCTTCCTTCTTGTTTTCATGTTTCACAATTGCAGAGAACCAAAACGACGCTTCAAAGAGAGAAACCGTGGGAAGAGGAAGTGAACAAAGAAGGGGGAAGGGAGAGCGTGGTTCAAGCTCCAAGCAGATGGGGGCTCTGGCTCCAATCGTCTCTTCTTGGGTTCCTGAAGATGACCTTTTATTGAAGAACGCTATAGAGGTAAATAGTTTTTCATCTTTTCCCCCTTGGTTTGTAGAATGAACTTTCTTTTTTGAAGAGAAAGAACGAAGAAAGATTGGGTCTTTTTTCTGTTAGCTACTTGTTTCAAGAATTGGGTTTGCTTGAGACCTCAGTCCAATTTTTATTCTTCATGTAATTGTTTCTAAATGCGGAAGTAACTATATACTCAAGCCTGAAATCTTTTCTTTTTTTTTCCTAGTTGCTAAATGATAATGCCTTTCCCCTTCTGTTTTCTGCTATTAGTTATTGAAATTGCGGAGCTTATTTAAACATCTCTTTTAGTCTTCTAGATGTGTTGCACTGTCACTGTTCTGGTTTTGAAATTTTCTGGGTTTATTGTATTGAAGCATGGACTGCTTGCAATATAAGGAGTCTGTCGTTAAAGAGTTAGAAGATTCTTTGATTTAAGTTTATAAATTTAAGTAATGTGAGTCATATAAATTAAAGGTTGCAGATGTTCATAGTTTATTCTCTTGCTGTTTCGTAGTTATATTCTTGCAAAATATATAAAAGCGGAATGCTGATGGGAATATTATCCAGAAAGAGTAGAATAATTAATTAATTAATTATACTAGTAATAATAACATAGTTTGGGGTGTGTTAAAGTGTTAATTTTTGAATACAACCTGTTTCATTTTTGGATAAAGTAGTTTCTATTCATAAATGCAAGTAGTTTTTTGCAAAAATTGAAATGACACGGCTAGTGGTTTGTCTGATGGTACCTTAAGTTCCGAGTTTACTCATCTGCATGAATATTGATGACACTGGCAGATGGGTTCTGAATTGTGCAGTTAGCATGCTGTTATCAGCACCAATTGAATTTTCCTGTTGTTGTTTTTGGTACTTTAAATTGTGTTTCTACTTTGTGAACCTTGTTTCATTCTATTTCTTTTTAATCTGTTAGGCGGGTGCTTCCTTGGAATCTCTTGCCAAGGGTGCAGTGCAGTTCTCTAGAAAATTCACTGTTCGAGAACTGCAAGACCGATGGCATTCTCTACTTTATGATCCAATTGTCTCTGAGGAGGCTTCATCTCGCATGATTGACTTTGAACGTTCTGCTTCTGCCCTGACTTCGAAATTTGGCAGAACAGGAAATTTAAAAGATAACAAAAGTTTGCCTGGAAAGAGGAAATCTGAGAGTGTTCGTAGCTGTTACTATGCATTGCGTAAAAGAATTCGAAATGAGCCCTTTAACCCAATGGATATGAGTTTCCTTATTGCACCCAATGATGGCAACTATGTTGGTATCCAAGATGAGCCTCTACCTGGAAATTGCATGCCTGGAAATCCAATTCCAGATCATTTTGGAGTTCAAGAAACAAATATGAATATTACGCATTGTTCTTTTCCGCAAATGTTACCTGATGATGGTGCTGCAACCAGGGATGGGTGCACAACGGATGGCTTTGAAACAACCATTCATGAGCAAGATAATGGTGGTTGTCCTGCAGAGCCGGTTAATGTACACAAGGACATTCCTCATATACTCGAAGAGAATCAGTTTTTTGTTGAGAATGGCTCTGGCATTGAGGAATTGCATCAACCCAAGGAATTGCCCATGGACAGCTTCTTTGAGGTTGATGATTTAATGGTAAAATCGTCATCTACCTTTGATCAAGTGAATGATAATGCAGAGAATATCTGCTCTGAGTTTGACGGTAATGAGGTCTTCAACACGCCAATTGTGGAGTGTGGGTTGTCAAGCTGGAGACCTGATGAAGTCTTGTCTGCATCAGCTATTACTGCTGATGATGGTCATGAGGATAAAGATCTGCTCGAAGGGGGTACGTATGCACTTCCTGGTGACAATGTTGCTCAGAGCACTCATGTGTCAAGTGATGATGTTGTTGGGACAGATTCCAAGTTTGAATCAGAAATATCATGCATGGGGTTAGAAAATCAAACAGCTAATACGGAAGGTTTTTTGGTGGAAATAACCAATACTCTTATGAATGATGAACCTTTTTTCATGGATGTAGATGCAAAAGATGTGATTGATAAGTCTTACTTTGATGGTCTGAGCTCACTCTTGGCAAGTTCACCAATTAATGGTGATCATGGTCAGATGCCTGATGTAACTGAAACGGTGACATCTGAAACTCGAGATAATCTTGCCCCATTGTCTTCTTCATATATTGGAAAAGTGGATGAAGTTGCAGGATCTTGCACTGTGGATGCGCCTGTATCTTGCAATTCAGAGGTCCTAGGCCTTTCTTCTGTGTCAACTTCGGCCAGTCAGTTCCCCGAACTGACTAATGGGATCATTTGTTGCATGTTAAACACTGAGGACCCAGAAATTCCATGCAATGAAGATGTTGTTTTTCCCAAACAGCTGTGCCCATTGGTTGTTTCCTCAACACGACAGAGTTTCAAAGAAGGCAGCAGTCTATTATCTGCATGTGTGAAAGATTTTTCGGGGGGTCAGAAAACTAGTGAGGGAGGTTCTCTCCTAGTTCAGAGAGGTAAAAAAGATCCAGGGCAATCTGACGGATGTTCTCAATTGAAAGGATCACAGATGACACCAGAAATGAGTCAACTCCATCCAGTTAGTGATTGCAGAGCTAAATGTGACGATGCCCCATCTGTAGCACCAAGAAGTAATGGTTTTCTAGCCAATAGTTCGGCTCAAATTAATGTCAGAAATGCTGGTGAAGGCACACTCCCTCCGACACTGTCAAAGGAAAAGAGTGAAGAGATTATGCTGGGAAAGCCTCTGAGTCATAGTTTAGCTGATTCTTCCATAGAGAAACCAGCTCCTTGTTCTCACACCCACAAAAGCTATACACTAGTTGATTCTTCTGCCATTAAACAAGAAGTTGATGTTGCAGAGATAATTAAAGATCAGCAAGCTTTAATTGCAGAGGTGGTATCCCTGGATGTCATTTCTACTGAATCAGTTGTTGATAATCCACCACCAGTTTTGGAAGAGTTACCAATTGAAGATGATAATGATGTTCCTTATTTTTCAGATATTGAGGCAATGGTATGTCGTCAACCACAACTGGAAATCACTTTCATTATTGTTATTTTAACTGACTCCTTTCATTCATATTATTTTATATTTTAATGCTTTGAACCAGATCCTTGATATGGACCTGGATCCAGATGACCAAGATTTGTGTGATGAGGAAGGTAATATGTCAGCCCACTAATATTGAAATTGCTAACTTGTATCTCTCAATTTTCTTCTCTACCAGTTTGGTAATGCCTGAAAGTGGAAAAAAGGCCATGCCTCACTGTTTATATCCATATCCACCTTTTGTGGGTTAAAAAACTGATCTTTCTTATTTGATTCTGGAATTGTCTTCTAGACACAGAAGATAATTTTTACTGTTCCCTGTGCAGTTGCTAGATATCAGCATGAGGATGTGAAAAGAACAATTATAAGGCTGGAGCAAAGTTTTCATTCATACATGCAAAGGGCCATTGCGTCACATGGAGCCTTTGCCATTTTATATGGCCGCCATTCCAAACATTATATTAACAAACCTGAGGTATTCTTAAGCTAGTAGTGTATGGTCTTAAGCATTTCTACTAGATCCTTACTTTACTGTCTTGACTTCAATATTGCCTGTTGGATTTGAATGATTTTGTTAGAATAATTCCATGTTTTAATCAAATTGTTTCTTAACCATACTTGTGGGTGACTACTCTTTTCAAGATCCAGTTAGAAGGCTATGCTTTGTGTAGTGCTTATAGCTATTTCCTTAAGCCATACACTGGATAAATAAGTATACCTTGATAGGAAACTATATTAAGGAACTATCGAGTATTTTGTCATTATCCATGTTATAGACTTTATAGAATCATGAAGTTAGTACACTTTACACTTGTGCAACTTCAAAAAATTACTGGTTTTACTTTTTGGAGTTTCTTTCTGAAGTTAGTAGAGGTTATGTTCTTTTCTTCCTAAGTAAATTAAAATTCTGGAACAGATTTTACTTGGTAGAACAACAGAAGACTTTATTGTTGACATTGACTTGGGAAGAGAAGGTTGTGCTAATAAAGTGTCAAGGCGGCAGGTAAGATTTATTATGGCTTGATTTATAACTGTACTACTATTATATTGTACTAAGACCTTAGCCTTTTTTCCCCCCATATTATTCTTTGAGCATTTCTAAGTATAGTAGGACCGTTATTGTCATGAAATTTAAATGCTTGTTTATTATCCTTTCATAATTCATACTACATTTCTGGTTCCTCTCATATATTCAGGCAATTATCAACATGGAGGAAGATGGATCTTTCCATCTTAAAAATCTTGGCAAGTGTTCAGTATCAATAAATAGCACGGAAGTAGCTCCAGGACATAGCCTGGCCCTCAATTCCAGTTGTTTGATCGAGGTGCTGTCTTTATATTACTTTCATTAATATTTACGTTAACGAGCAAGATTCTAGTACTATTCACTTTATAGTGAGTTGCTAAAAGTCAAACTTAATTAGACATGCTGACATTCATAATGAAAGCAGTAGACCTTCGTTCTTTTCATAGTGGACTTGGAGTGTGAATGTTTTGAGAAAAGTAAGCTTGACTGGGTGTTAATGGTGATTTTGCAGGTAAGGGGAATGCCATTCGTCTTTGAGACGAACCAAACTTGTGTGAAGCAGTATTTGAATGGTGTCAGAAGGAAACGTTGAGACTCGAGAGCCCCATATTCAAAATGTCAGAAGGTGCAGAGCCACAGTTACACGAGTTTTTTTTTATGGGGTAATTGCTCTCCCCTGGAAACCCAGCAACAGAAGAAAGAACATCTTTTGTGGGAGTATTATGTAATTATTACAACAAGATTCAGGAAATTTTATTTGTCTTCAATGAAATCCTGTTCGCATCTCAAATCACTTTACAGTTCACACTGCTAAAGAGTATAAATCAAAGTTGGCCAAATCTTGAGAACATAAACTACTGATATAGACCTGGTAATTGTTCGTCTAATAAGTAAAATAGTACTACTTCTCTGTTGCTGCACTGAAATCATGAGAATTTATGGGCATGTGCATTCATCTGCAGGGTAAACGTCATCCTTATCGTCGACCTCGGTTGTCAATTGTCTTGCGATCTAAGACAAAGCCATTACTTAGTGGGGCCGTAAAAGATCTTAGTACAATTTTCCTGAAAATGATATTCAATCTGAAATTACATAACATGAAATTCACAAAATAGAAATAGACAGATGGTTGGTTGGAGAAAAAACTATTTTTCTTTTGCTTTCATACAGAGTACAGAGTGAATCTGATACAGTCGGCATTAACCGTTACTTACGAATCTGGCAGATGGTCAAAGCTAACATCATTCGTAGAGAAGTGTATATATATATAATTATAAAACAAATCCAATAATAATAGCCGTACGGTACAATCAAATCTCTTCCAACTCTCATTTCTTCCATCTAAACCCTTTGCTTTCGACTTTGATCCTGCTATCCTTACACACTCTTAGGCTCACATTTCAATCTCAGATCTAAAATAAATCCCAGAATTTACACCCAACAAACAAGCAACCAAAAACAGGGGGAATGCAGAAACAGGGAAAGAAAATGCCAAAACTCTCTATCCTCTGTCTACGTTCTCTTGTTTTCATGATCACATTTTCGAAGATGTTGTTTACGGCAAGTTCAAGAACATATCCAGCAGATATACGAGTGCTGAAAGATCTGAAAAATGGGTTGGATCCCCGCTCCATTGCTCCCGGATCTTGTTTGAGCTCCTGGGATTTCTCCTTGGACCCATGTGACAACATCTTCACTGACCATTTTACTTGCGCCCTTAGGTGCGATAGAAGCGTCTCTGGTTTAGCTCGAGTCACCGAGATCACTATCGACCCTGTTGGTTACTCCGGTACGCTTATCTCAACTTCATGGAACCTCCCTTATCTTCAAACCCTGGATATCTCGGACAACTCGTTCTCTGGCTCAATTCCTGACTCTCTCTCCAATTTAACTCGTTTGCGTCGACTTTGCCTGTCTAAGAACTCGCTCTCTGGTGAAATTCCCGGCTCTCTTGGCTCCCTTTCTCACCTTGAAGAACTTTACCTTGATAACAACCATCTCCATGGACCCATTCCATCAAGCTTTAACAATCTAACAAGCCTGAAACGACTTGAAATCCAAGAGAACGACATCTCTGGTGAGTTTCCGGATCTGGGTTCGCTAAAAAATCTTTACTTTCTCGATGCCAGTGATAACAACATATCTAGTGGAGTGCCAACAACATTGCCAGCATCTCTCGTCGAGCTCTCGATGCGAAACAATAAGCTAGCAGGAAATATTCCAAATAACGTCGACAATATGAAGTTTTTGCAAGTTCTAGATCTCAGTCATAACCAATTATCCGGAGCAATATTATCAGTTCTTTTTGACCATCCGTCCCTGGAACAGCTCACTCTTTCTTATAACAACTTCTCATTCTTACAAGCACCGGGTGACATGGGTTTAAACAGTAACTTAATAGCTCTTGATTTAAGCTACAATGATCTCCAAGGTTTCTTGCCAGCTTTCATGGGTTCGATGCCAAAGCTTGCAGCTTTGTCTTTGGAGCATAACAAGTTCACAGGTATAATACCGGCTCAGTACGCTCTCAAAGCTGCTAGTCCCGGGAACAGCAATACTTCGTCTTTCGAGAGGTTGTTGCTGGGTGGGAACTACTTGTTCGGACCAATCCCAGGTCCTTTCCTGGGTCTTAAACCGGGTTCTGCTGAAGTCAGCCTAGTTGATAATTGTTTGTATCGGTGTCCTGACGTTTTCTTCTTCTGCAAAGGTGGGGATCAGAAATCCCTGGTGGATTGTAAGAGCTTTGGGCCTTCAATTCCTTAGAAACATATTCATCTTCGAATTGTATTATATATTTATATTATGACAATATTCTCTCAGTTTGTTCTTACTTATTCTTTTTAATGTGAAAGGTCTCAAATCTTTTTTTTGGTTGAATTTGAGATACAACAGAAAACTTCCTATGGAGTTTTACATTAGCTTTTTTAGTTTTACCCTTTATTTTTTTTAAAGAAAAAGAAATTGTATGATGATCAAAACTACCAGATCTTGCCAGGCTTCACATATTAGTTCAACAAAAACAGTAAGAGAAACCGCCAAAGTGGAGTAATAGCCCATGGTGTTGCTGTACTTTCAGGTTTGCCTTTGTATTTCACTAAAGCATTGTCTTGGAAAAGAGAAAAGTGTTAACTTTGCTTATTATTGTAAAACTGCGCCATTGATTCTTTTGCTCGCAAAGTACAAATGGGAAACTGCGTAAAATTCTCAAAAGAAAGGCAACCTGCTCGCTTTGTAGTTAATTAAGAATTTCACCTTGTGCCGGCTAGCGACGATGGTGCTGATACACTTGAGATTTCTCATGTGGAATTTGATCTAATAATCCCCTGCTGACGCATCCATTTATATAGCTTTTTACAATGTCTGGAAGTTGTTACAAGCAAAGTTATCATTTTTTTAAAAAACCAATACCAATATTTTATTCAGATGACTTCCAAGATACCAATGTACTACTATATATTAACGGTAGTTTTCTCAATATTTTAGTTAATCATATTAATACTACCGTGTGGTCATTGATGATGAACGCAGTCTTGATTTTGAGTTTATTTTATCATTTAAAATTCTTAGTATCCAATAGTCATATTGAATTCCGATTAATTTGAAATCAAATTACGTGAAACCCCTAACCAAGAACACTTATACTACAGAAACAGTATTGGATGGTACTAAGAAGTAATATTAGTACAAAATCATTTTTAATCAATTCCGATCTAAATATCCTTGTTGGGAATTGGCATCTCAATATGATTCCCTTTCTGTCAATTCTTATCAGCATCTGTTGTGGATGGTTTCATCAACAATAACTGTTGCCATCAAGATTGAGTGGGCGACCATTTTATAAGAGAAAGCTCTTTCCAATGCAGCGGTTCCATGTGCATTGGTTCAATGTTCATATTACCGGTACACAGCATTTAAAGACCCTTCTTAAATTTTTGCCATTCTTTTATGGGATGACCTCATTTTCTGTCACAAATTTGCATTATTATAGTTGTTTCGTGGGTGAATTGTCTCTTTTGCATTGGTGGAAAAAGAATCCCAAGTAAAGTATTAAAAGCCATACGCAAGGATTCTGGAATAATAATCAATAAATCAATCTATTCAATTACTCCATCTGTTCTTATTTACTTGTCATTGATAATTAATTCTTTTAGATTAAGAAAGTAGTTAGTTTTCAAAAATCAATAAAATTTTTATATGTTCTTCAAAAATTATTCTTACTTTTTCTACTCTCATCTCTCTCTATATTTAATGTCTTTGTCTCTCTTATTTCTCTATTTATATCTCTCTTACATATTTAAAAAAGGATAAAATGGTAATATGGCCAATAACTACTTTATTGATTTACTCCATTTATTTCTATTTACATGTCACTGATAACTACTTATTTTAGATTAAGAATGTAGTTAATTTTCAAATATCAAGAAAATTTTTAGATATTCTTCCAAAATCACCCTTACTTTTTCTACTCCCATCTCTATATAGTTAATGTTTTGTCTTTGTCTTTGTCTCTCTTAAATCCTCTACCCATCCATGCATGGGGTAATGCTACAACTACTACCCACTATCCACCCAACTAAAGAGAGTTAAAAAAAGTTAGAATGGTATTTAAAGAAGGGTAAAATGGTAATACAATCAATAACTACTTTTTTGATATCATAAAATGACAAGTAAAAAAGAACATGGGTTTGTGATATGTAAAAAAGAACATGGGTTTGTGATATGTAAATAAGAACAGAGAAAGTATTCATTAATATTCAGCATGATTTCTCATTTTGGGGGGGGGGGGGTTACAATTCAGCATGATATTTCAAGGATAAGGCGTAGTAGAATAATATTCACTCTGTTCCTATTTACATGTTACAAACTCATGTTCTTTTTTACTTGTCATTTTAGTAAATTAATAAAGTAGTTATTAACTAGCTATATTACCATTTTAACCTTCTTTAAATATGTGAGAGAGGCATAAATTGAGAGACAAAGACATTAACATATAGAAAGAGATGATAATAGAAAAAGTAAGGATAGTTTTGAAAGAACATATAAAAATTTTATTAATTTTTGAAAACTAACTACTTTCTTAATCTAAGAGAATTAGTTATCAATGACAAGTAAATAGGAATAGAGGGAGTACTGTATATATATATATATGTATATAGTCGTTAATTTTCAGCAAGGATAATGTTGAAAATCCCTATGGTTTCTTAATTTCTTTGAATTTAGGATGATTTAATTGTTAAAATTGTTGTAAATCAAAGTCTAATAAGTATATTCAACCATTAATTAATAAATTATTGAGCAATGAACCAATAGTATGAAATCTTATTGATACTGTCACAAAAAAAAAAATTGTTGATCATTGAAATGCAATAATCAAATCAAACTCTTCATTAAAAGGAAAAACTCAATTGACACTCTTCGCATGCATCTATCCGTTGGGAGGTCAAATTTAGATCGTAGAATATGGGTGAAATCCATTAAAAAATTTACTACTAGTATAGATTCATTGGGCCACCCTCTAGGCCTACATCCAATTTTGGTTATAGAATTGAAGTTTGGCCCAGCATCTACTCCAACTAGAGTCCAGGCTATGCCTTAAACTCAAAGATAACGGGGGCCCATGAAGAATATCCAATTCCTAGCTAGCCGCAATTCCGGTAGAAGGAAAGGAGACGAGACAAAACACAATTTGAGGATTCGTTTTGAATCAAAAGACTTGAGGATACTCTTAATTAAAAAAGAGAGAAAAAAAAAAACTGAAGAAAACCGATGCCTTTTGATGCTGTTAAAACGTCCTTGTTATTCCCATTGAGAGCCCTAGCAATGTTCTTAACTTGCAACAAACGGCAGAGGAACTAAGAGATCCTTGAGGCAGAAAGAAAGTACTAATACTATTAAGTAGGACATTTCTATCAGGTTGTCGATCGATGTTTACGGTTTTGACAGTTTCACTTTTCAAACCAATCAAAACATCTCCGGTGTTCATTAGCAAAGTATCCCTTGAAATTGTCATCATAAAGAACATGCAAGGTAGTACATCAATTAAATAAATCCTGGAAAATGTCATGACCCCAAAATCCACGAGTTCTTAATTTCTTTTTCTCCTTTACATATGGCCGGAAGTAGTAATTCATAAGCAAGGGTGTGAATCGTTGGTTGTGACTTAAGATTTCCCTTAGATGTATAGCATCGTTTTCCAAAATCTTCTGAGGCTCTTGAATGTTTACTAAAGTGGAAGGTGGCCCTTCTCCTCGTCAAATTAATGGTTTGGTTTGGTTTGGTTAATTAGATCTGGACGAATGACTGACTGATACCACACCCAAATTCCAGCTATCATTCATCCATGTAATAAAAGCTTTCCAAACCCATACATATATATACTTCAGCATAGAGATTTGGACCTTCTAAAAGCTTTATTGCATTTCCATTGGCTGTAAATTAAACAAGAATGTCGGCTGCCTTCAAGATGCATGATAGTTTGGACCTTTAGATAGGTGCCCAATTATCATGTTAGTTGAATGTTGATGTATATATCAGCCTCTTTGTTTTATTTTTTCTCTGTTTGCTCAGTTCAACTATAGATATCACAAAGACAACTCAGAATCAGAAACCAGAAGTTCCATGCAGTAAGCTTTGAGTTGGTATATTCTAATCCTAATTCCCTCCTTGACCCAGCCAGAACCACATCTATATTGTGATTTGTAAGGCAAGAAGGCTGGCCAAAATTTAAGTGAACTCATTTGAGCCATAATTTAAGATGAGTTGCTAGAATTAATGTATTTTAAGTCTTGTGCGCCGTTGTGGGTAATTAATACTTAAGATGTTTAGGACATATTAGGATCCTAGATTAATTAAGTCCCATTTTTTGGGGGTTAATTTTGTGATGATTATGTGATGAATGAAGAAGAATGTGGAAATTTATAAATTGTACATCATCATGATCTACGAACATTTTCAAGAGGCCAACCCAAGCAAATGTTGACTTTCCTGTCCATATTCTTAGCGCTTCCAGCTATATATTCTCATCTAATTAAGGTACGAATTAAAGAATAGCTTAATATACAAAATAATCATCGAACTTATACAATATTATCATTTTGGCCCTTCAACTTTTATTTTGAAACTTTTGGTCCTCGAACTTTTATTTTATAAACGATGTAATCCTTGACGCTAACGTAACATAATAAGAAAATTTCACATGTTAATATTTGGATAGATCACGTCCTCGTCAAGACCACATTATTCATAAAATAAAAGTTTAAGGGTTAAAAGTTTTAAATAAAAGTTGAAGTGCTAAAACGACAGTTTCGTATAAATTCAAGAGCTATTTTATGTATTAAACTATTAAAAAATCAGGCATATAACAGCGAGGGATACATTGAATTTGTAGCCAAACAGCCGTGGGGAGACTGGAGAGGCAAATGGGCGGAGGGTATGGGACGTGGGCAAGTGGGGAACCTTGTTGTCGGTAGAAAACCGTCCCTCTATGTTCATCTGGCCAATGGAAAACCTTATCCAACGCATCCTATGTTCATAATTAAATGTTGAAGATAATGAGGATATCCAACTCCTCTGCTGCCAATGATCTTTGTTCCCCATACTTCTCCATTCATTTCCCATACTTTTTCTATTATAATTACCCAAGGCCCCCTCCTAGAATATTCTTCTTAAGCAACTTTTTCTTTTACTTAAAATTGGCATTTTGCATGACTAAGTTTTGTTACAGGCTGAGGTTCTGTCAGGCATTTGATATATGGGAAGCTGACCGGACACTAACTTCATGTATATACCCCTAATGTATAGAAGAAGCTAAGAAGAAGAAAGCAAGGTAGGGGAATATAATTCTTCTTACTACTAATTAATCACCATCTAATTAAGTGCAGCTTAGTGACTACTTGGAGCCAATCACATGAAAAACGAAGGCAGCCGCAAAGACAAAATATCAATAAAGTGAGAATCAGATTTCATGAATAACAGGTGTCCAGCTCATACTATATATAGTTAAGAATAATTAATTTATAATATAAATATATATATATACACTATATATGATATGATATGGATCTTTGAATATAATAATACTATAGGGCATGTTTATTATATTAGATTGTATTGGATATGATGAGTGAAAAATTTACATGTAATTTTTAATGTGATTTTATAATATTTATATAAATTTATACAGATTTATATTATGAGAAATACTATTTATAAGATGGGATAATCTTTTTTATTTTTAAAGAATTAAATCATTTTATAAATAATTTTTTTTATAATACAAATCTATATTAATATTATAAAATAACATTACAAATTATATATAATTTTCTTCTTTATCTTATTCAATCAAATTCAATGTAATAAATATTCTCGTACTATTATTAGCTAATTCATTGGCATATCGTGTACTGGTCCTGGAGCTATAGCCAAAGCTAGCTGGGCTAAGGCCATCGGGCCATCCTCATTTTTTCAATCAACTTTTAACTTTTGATGGTCGGTAATTCTATACCCACTTTCTTTTGACTCGGGTTATCTCAATATTTTTTTCTTAATACAAGTATTAAATTAAGTAATTAAAATCAACTTCATATTTTTTGTCTTAAACCATGTGATTCTGGACTTCTTTGTGTTCTCAAATCAAAATTCCGTACCGTGTATTACGATATATGAACACCAACCATGGCTGATATGTAAGTGTGTAGAATCTCCATTATAAATGGGTCCAGTTTTGAGGTCTCAATCAATAGATTTGAAAAAAGCCCGGAGGTATGCCTGAACAAGTGCAAGCCTTGATCCACTATTTTTTGCTAATAATTCCACGAAATTTTTTTTATCAAACATTTTTTTTATTTAAAGTTCATAGTATTGATTTGACTTTTAAATGAACCAAATATACACAAAAGATTAACCAAAGTTTGTTTCCATTTTTTAAGATAATAATTCATGTTTCCATTGTATAATTTTCTAGTTCATCTCTGATCTATACCTGTATTTCTTAAAAAAAAAAAAAACTTAATTCACATCTCATCACCTTGGTAAAATATTCTAGGAAGCTGAGATATTCGATCCCTTTCCCTTTATTTTAAGATGGAATAAATGCCAGCTCCAATAACAGCCCTTTGCTCTGTTTGCAATCTTAGTTTAATCATGGACAAAATCTTGCTTCGATTACTTCCAATCACATGATTAAGAAAAAAAATTCCAAATCCATGATTATTCAAGCTAAGAATCAAATTCATGACAATCGAACAAGGAAAAAGGAAAAAGGGAAAAAACAGAGGAAACGCTGTATATATATCAAGTTATCAAATAATGGAATCGAAGCTTATAATTATAGAGATGAATATGGGTTTGGTATTGTTGTGGGGTTGCTGAGAGCCATATTTGAAGACGTCCAGCTGAATGGTATTGGAATCGAAAGCGGCAAGTGCAGATTATTCGTGTCTTATCACCTCCACAGTGTGAGTGACGACGTCGCCGACTATTCTTATTTCGGCCCATCTTATTCTTATTCACTTTCATTCAAGATTCCTAGATACAAAGTATTTGACATTTATTCATTACCTTCATATATATATATATATAAATCTTTAAAAGCCAGAAAAAAGATGTTTGTTTGTCCTCTTTGTTTCTCCTTTGCACACCCAATAATAGCATCCAGCTGACCCACCACCTTTTTGCTAATGCTTTTGTGGGCATATGTCCACACTTTTTTGCCTGCTAATTTCATTTTTTTTATATAAATCTTTTGATATTTGAGTTACATTAAATTCTGATCAATCCGAAATTTAAGTCATGTCGGACTCATATGGGATTAATTAATAATTTCTAATTAACTAACCTAAAAAATTAGTTCAATTGTTGTTTGACATGCATGAGAGCATGAGCGAAGCTTGGCAAATGAGAAGATTTTACGCCACCTTAATTTGGTTATATATATATATATTGCTATGCATTTTCTTTTAGCAGTTAATGAAATCTAAACTTGCTGATCACAAAAATATAATTTTCTTTTAATTTGAGAATTAGAAAGCAACAATTAAACCAATTCGACAATCTTCCCTAATAAATTAGGTTAAACTTGAAAACTGAGAATGGTCAATGATCACTCACAGAGAAACCCACTTTTCATGCAACACCGCTGCCCTGTCAAAATTAAATTATTCAAGAAATATACATATACAACAGTTCTCCTACAGCGAAAAGGGACATACTCCAACTAAATTAAAATTTCCATGTTCAAACTCTTTACAAATTACAATAATGGAGGCACGTGGGAGGTTGCTGATTTGATCCTTCCATTTTAAAGATCTCCACCATCTTTTAATTTGATTCGTGAGATCACAGAGAGAGAGAGAGATAGGATGGGAATTAAAAATTAGAAACTGAGAAAAATATCTGCTCTATCTTAGACATGCATGTAGCCAAAAATAAACATTAATCGAGGAGAAATATGAGTATATAAAATATTACTTGTTACATATATATACAGAGTCACTCCAATGCGAACAAGGAAAAATAAGGTGAGTAACTAGAAAAGATGGAGAGCAGGAGGAGAGGAGAGGAGAATGAAACAGGGACTGGTCGCCCATTAGCTGACACAACTTTCCATTTTACGACCCAACTCTCGTCATCAACAACATCGAGACTTTTCTCCCTTACTATTTTTAACTTGACTTTGAACTTGTAAACCCAATGCCAGCTTTGCTTTGCAACATATATAGGCCCCCATGCCACCTTTTTAAAAAAAAAAAAATTCTATATATAGTTTCAACGCAACTGTTGAGATGAAATCCAATGAGAAATATATATGCCGTGATCTCTTTCTTGAGAGACGGCAATTCGTACGGACATCTAAATTAATTTCCCCCAAAAAGGCCAACGTGAGAAAGTGGCTACTTGCACATGCTTGTTTTATGCCTCACCATATACTTTAATTACGTTTTGTTCCTAAAACTTGGGTAAGGTTAATTAGTATCGTAACCATCAACAGGGTTACTATATATACTTATAATAATCATTTTTATTTTGTGGAGAGGTCTGATTTACGTACGAAGGAGAGTCCCAAACCCTAATATTTAATCTTTAAATTATTCTCATATATATGCACCTTAGACTTTAATTATATATTTTTGAATTAGACTTCAATTATTTTATATATATATATATTGGTGGAATTATTATATAGATAATATAATAATACGCAAATTAAATAGCGAAGAAAGTCACCAATATATGTATATATATATATATATATATATATGAGTTGCGAAATAATAAAAAACTTTGAATTAAAAAACTCATTTATTTATTTGGAGGGATAAGAGTGGTTGTCAATTTCATGTGAGTCGGGTCATCATTTATTAAGGCTTTGGTAGTATTAGTATACATACGCAATTAATAGACTAACTAATTACAAGAAAAGCGCGACATTATTTTTCCTTTCAAAGGGCTGACTAATTCTTATTTATTAATACTTAATCCAATGTTAATTAATTTAAATAAAAAAAAAGGGTTCTTCAAAGAATATATAAAATTAAAATGGGTTGGGCGGCCTAGACCTAATCCTACACCCTAAAATTAATTGATACTATTTCACCAAAAAAAATTGATACTATACTTAGAGGTGTCAAATGGGCGGGTTGGGCGGGTTACGGGTTCGGGTCAATCGGATCGGGTTAATTTGACCCAAAGAAAATTTCGGGTCACACGGGTTTCGGGTCATTTGGGTTCGGGTCACACGGGTTTCGGGTTATTTGAGCTCGGGTTTTTCGGGTTTGGACCTCGGGTCATTCGGGTTTCGGGTCGTTCAAACCCGGGTTTTTCGGGTTTGACCCATGGGTCATTTGATTTTGGGTTTTTCAAATTTGTTCATTGATTCATTTTGATATGAGTCATGGGTGTAGTTCGGGTTTTTAGGTTAATTCATAAATTATTTTCATTTGAGTTTCCAATTATTTATTTAAAAAAAATTAAATTTATAAGTTAACTTTTCAATAATATATCAAGTAATCAACTAATCGAAATCAAGCAATTATTTATTGTCATCTGCTAGCACGAGTCTTCATACACATAAATTACATACCATTAAACTTGTAATTTATAAATCTTAATTATTAAGTAACAAATTAATAAGTAACTCTTCAATCTTCAATTCTTTATGTTTTTTCTTTCCACTCTCCACTTTCTATTTCTAATTCACCAGTAAACTTTAATTTTATTAAGTTGAATCAAAATAAGTAAGTAATCAAAATAAGTAAATAATTAAAACAAATAAAATTATGCATTACTGCTTTTTAATACTATTTATACAACATATTAACACATATATAAATGATAAAATCAAATTAAAGTATGAAATCTATAAATATATTGGGATTATATCAACTTATAATTTATGATAGATGTCTCATGTAACATGTCACACGTTACATATGATAAGAATTAAATAGATTTTTTCAAATATAAACTATCTATCATTCTATCTCTTATTAGAAGTATAATATAATAAGAGATATATTAAAGTATAACTTATAATTTATAAATTGTAGGACAAAGATTAAAATTTAAGAATATGAAATATGTCTTTTATTTCAATTTAATAAGACATTTATTTTTATTTTTATTTTTTAACAAATTTATTAAATAAATTTAATAATATCTAAGAATGAGAAGGTAATATATTACTTAATTAGGTTTTCGGGTTATTTCGGGTTAGCCTCTCGGGTTAAACGGGTTTCGGATCAAACAGGTTTCGGGTTAATCGGGTTTCGGGTCAATCGGGTTTCGGATCGGTCGGGTTCGGGTCGTTTACTTTTTTTTGGTCAAATCGGGTTGGGTTAGTTTCGGATTCGGGCGGGTTGGGCGGGTTTCTCGGGTCGGGTCAACTTTTGCCACCTCTAACTATACTATATATAAACATAAAGTTAAATTCTCAGATTACAGTGTAATTATCTAATAATTATAATTATATATATATATATATATATATATATCCTCCCAATGGATCGGTTAAAAGGATTAAAAAAAAGGAAAAATGCCTTGTGAACTGAAATGGCAATCCGCAAATTCAAAGAATAAGTAGCAAATTAATGATTCATTCGTATTACTATAAAGCAAGTCGTCCTCGTTAAAATGGCTAAGTTTTTATATATATAGCAAGTTGAGAAGAATAGTAAATCTTTTATGTTTCTCATTTTCTTATCATATATCAGGTAGCCATTGCCAAATTTGCCATTTGGTCTCAATATTTTTTTTACCGTTAAGTATTCAGCTTAATTTGTACTAAGATTCACAGTAATGAAAGAGATGGATCTAAGAATTTCGATTAGCGTAACTGACAAAACTAGAGCCATGGTGATGAGTGGTCCCCTTAGAGGAAAACGCACAGAATTGCAACATCCTTCCAAATTGGGATATGGATTCAACTCATCACCAATTAAAGCGTTATTCCCATTGAAATGGGGATTGAATTTAGAATTTTAGGATGAAATTTCATCTCATCAGATTCTTTTTCACTATGAATAACATGACCAATTGATGATTTCAAACATGCATGTATATATGATCACAAGCTACGTGCTGATTGGCCTATTACTGTTAATCCCTCGCCCGATGCTCTGCCATGTCTTTCTATTCCAAAATATATTTTCATTAGATGACGACCATGATGATGCAAAACATTTCATTTACTAATTCAAAAAGGAAGAAAAGGGGATATACTACTATAACTGATGCTCCCACGAAACTAATTTTGTAGAAATTATCACAGAATCAAAACGTAATAAAATAATGATCACATATTTAAATTAAACTTTAATAATAAATGTCATTAATTTTTTTTTAAAAAAATTTAAGGTTAAACTTAATATCACGTCTTGATTCCTGTGATCATTTCTCATACTACTATATAGTACTAGTAGTAATTATTGGTGTTCATCCACTATGAATATCAGCAAATAAAGATAATATGATATATTAGCATGGTACATGATCAGGTCCACATTATTTAAAGATACAACTCATAACCTCCATTATCATTGGTCACAAGAGAGGAAACTTTTATAATTTTAAATTTTAAAATGACAAAGATTATATAAACTTCTGTTTGGTCGAGAGATTATTACTTGTTTCAATGAAATGAAAGCACTTGTAATATTTGTTTCTTTCTCCTTTCTGAAAGTTATTTGATGTAATCTGAGATTGGAAAATCAGGAAGAGAGAGAGAGAGAAAAATGGAAATCACCACAGAAAGTGAAGCAACCTACCCATAATTCCGTGTCTCTCTCTATCCTTACAGCATGAAATATGAACCCACTATCTCCCACACGGTAATCTATTCTAATTCTAGTAGGAGAGTATTAGTTTACTCTTTCCAACATCTCCTGCTAAGTATTTACTCTTACTACAGGTACTCTTATAACCCTCTCTTTCCAGCTCTTCTGGGGTTCCAAACTTCCAGTCTTCACACAGTTTCTCTCTTTCAGCGGGGAATATAGGATTAGAAAGTGATATATCAGATATATTGGATCAAAACAGATGAAGATTCAGTGCGACGTTTGTAACAGAGAGGAGGCCTCCGTGTTCTGCACGGCGGACGAGGCCGCCCTCTGCCACGCCTGTGACCACCGTGTCCATCACGCCAACAAGCTTGCTTCTAAACACCAACGTTTTTCCCTTCTCCATCCTTCCTCTTCTAAGCAAGCGCCTCTTTGCGATATCTGTCAGGTATTGTGGCTTTTCGTGTTGTTTTCTTTTAATTGTCACTGGGTAGAATTTTGTCTTGTGGAAGTTGGTTTTTGATTCTGTGCTTTTGGGGTTTCTTTTTCTTTTTGTAGGAGAAACGAGCTTTCTTGTTCTGTCAACAAGACAGGGCAATTCTGTGCAGAGATTGTGACGTTCCAATTCACTCCGCCAACGAACATACCCAGAAGCATAATAGGTTTCTTCTAACAGGGGTTAAACTCTCTGCTACCTCCGCTCTCTACACATCCTCCTCTACATCTTCTGTCGCTTCCTTATCCAACATCAGTGATTCGGTTCCTGAATTCAAGTCTCAACCTTTGATCAAGAACCCTGTCTCCGCTTCTCCAGCAAATTTGTCTCCTTTTTCAGTAGCAAAATCTTCATCATCCATTAGTACAACAACAACAGCAGCAGCAGTAGTTAACAAGAGCAGTACCGGAGATAACCTTTTATCAACTGAAGGGGGTGGTTCAACAAGCAGCATATCTGAATACTTGATAGAGATGCTACCCGGCTGGCACGTTGAAGACTTTCTTGATTCCTCTTCACCTCCCTTTGGTTTCTGTAAGGTTTGCATTGATCCATCATTCATCTTTCATTCCATTGTTTCTACTGTGTAATTTTATTTTTGGAGGATGTGATTTCCTTTGGAATCTAAATATATTTTTCTTTTGTTTCTTGGGTCTAATTTTGTCAGAGTGATGATGGAATGTTGCCGTTTTTTGATGCTGATCTTGAGAGCAACATGAGTACTTTCTCAGCAGAAAGTTTAGGACTCTGGGTTCCGCAGTCACCACCTTCTTCCGTGTATCCTCCCCAATATTCATCACAAGTGGGAGGGCAAATTGGGTTGAAGGACACAAAGGAAATTTTAGGCATGAAAGCTAACAGGAGATATACAGATGATGCCTTTACAGTCCCACAGATCATTCCTCAGTCCATTGGCTGCAAGAGATCTAGGCCTCTTTGGTAGGATCAGATCTTCAAAGTACAAAAAGTCTCATGTACTCTTATAGTTTAACAAGGAGCTAAAATTTCCCATCTTTGCCTTTTCTTTTGTATTTTCCAATTTCTGTCGATTTGAGTTTGATGTTTTCTTCTTTTCCCCCTACTCTCATAGTGCCGGTTTTGTTTGTAGTATTTTGTTCCTTCTTTTTTCCCTCGCAGAATGCAATTACTACTTTGTATATACCAAATGAAAATTTTCAAAAGTCACCTCTTCCCTTTCTTCAATTTTCCCATCTTAATTTCAAAAGTTTGTAGCTTAAGATCACAAATCAGCCGTCAGAACATAGACAAAATATAGAAAACATCTTGACGGGGAGAATCTTAGCAAAAATGACACATCGTTATCTGAAAGCCTTAACTCAAGAGAACAATTGTAATGAAGTGAAAGTGTGACATAATGACGCAGACAGTCAAGGGAACAGGTAATTTCCCTTTTGGTCGGGGAGATTTATCATGTTTATTGAGATCGGAACCTGACAGGCTTGTAAGAGGGTACAACGAAGAAAGAGGATAGATCACAGATGATGGTTATGATGAATTGATGATGGGATCGGATAAGGGAAGCAAAGAGGGGCAGGCAAAAAGGGGTGGTCTGTTTTTGTCGTAAAGCAGATTGCAGTGTCCCTGTGGGGACGAAGGCACAACCCAAAGGCTGTAACCCATGGGACATATTTGATACATAGCAATCAATTTCACCAGTTTAATGACTTCATTCAACAAATTGCAACTACCGGACCAAAACACTAGCGATAGAATTAAAGGGCCTGTAGATAGTCAGGGTTTCTTGCAGTATTGCGGACTTGCAGTTGTACTTTCCACTTCCGATGCTTATCGTTTTGCCACTTTCCACTTTCCAAGCGCCTAGGTGAAAAAATCACAAACTGGAGAAATTTGGCGTCGAAGTTTAATCTCAATCAGAGCCAAATATTGCAGTAAAAGTTCTATAGAAATTTGATCAGTAACTCACTTCCAATGAGATGATTGTGTTTTCTTTTCTAATATCAGATGTGGCAATTTAGCCCCCATTTCAGGTTTCTGATTTTAGGTATACTTGCAACTGAAAAGAGTTGCATCATTACGAGTTAGTAAGAAGACTTTATTCCAAATAAGGCATAAGCGTAGGTCTGGGTTCAGCAGTAAGACAAGACCACAATAAGAAGAAAAAGCAAACAAATCTTTTCAGGACTCTAGATCAATTATTGTCGTCATTTTTATCTTTGAGAACGTGCTTGTGGTACAAACAAAAAAGTCACTGGAAGATGACAACTTCATGGTTAATCGAAGTATTGGTCGGGGCCGAAAGGTTCATCTTTGCGTCGACCACGGAAGCCTAAACCTAATCTAAGCTAACTCGTTGTGGTTATTGCGGAGCCCTGTCTTAAGCACAATTCGTGTGCTAGCTAGCAGCACATGAGCAATAATGACCTTTGAGTCTTACACCTTACTTGCATGGGATATCACATCACCATCTTAATTTCTTTGATTATTATGGCACTTTTGGCCTTTCGCCATCTTTCTTCCGTAGTTTTGAAGGCGATCAATGGGGTCCATTCAAGCCGAAAATTTTAAGCTCAATCGCCGCCTCGACAACTACAAGACTGATCTCTAGCCTACCCTTATCCTATTCAAGTTCCTACCAAAAAATTGAAAGAAAAATAGAACTCATGGTTTGCCTAATTAAATGATTTATTTATACGACCCCAAACCCAAAGACTAGAATAAGAAAGAAATCTAGTCCGGTGGGCAATTGGTTGGGTCTATTCATTGCGTTGTGACTTGTGAGTTGTGACGTCTCTTAGAGGCTCAAGAGTCTTAGCCCCAAATTCATTATTGGATCTTGGCTATTTGGCCCATATAATATCACTCTGCTTTATATACTTTGGGTCGAACTGCTGGGCTTTACTCCTTTGCAAATATCTCCCGTCCACTTCTTCATGCTCATTAATCATTAGTTTCTTTTTTTTCTTTTTCATTTTTTTTCAATAATTAAGAGAAAAGAATTTCAACTTTCTTAAACAAATTGGCTTTTAATGGTTCCTTTAAATATTTCACTATGGATTTCGATGTAAAGGAAGTCGATATGAACTTTTTCCATCATTTGTTGGTCATAGATATGATTTGCAAAGTTGGTGATAATTTTTATCATCATTTTTTGACTTTTCTTTTTGCTTGGCGGGGGAGGTGAACTGATGCCTCTCTCTTTTATGGTATAACATATGCAATGGCAGATATAACAGTAGCGTCTGCTTGACTTCTCTTCTTCAGCAGCCTTAGGAAGACTAATGGCGATGGAGAGAATTGTGGTGTGGCATCATATATAATTGTCATGCAATTATCATTTTCTACAAGAACCTTTGACAATCGAATTTCTATTAATAACAAGTCGCTGGAAAAGATTACAGAAGGTTTTAAGTGTGTGCATGGCAATTCTTGAATGGAAATTGGACGGCCAAAACTACCATTTTTGGTGAGGCACAAACCCACGCCACAAGCCTACAAGGCCACAACACAACTCGGATGAATCACTCGGCTTTATTAACATCAACATGCATGCAATACAGTAGTCCAAAAGGGTTTTCCAATGTAAAAACTGCAGTCAAGATCAGAAAATGAAAAAGAAACACATACAAAATCTCAGCCCACAAAAAGCTCAAGCACCTCATGCAAAGAATTCAAATCAACCTGATCTTAAGACAAACGTATCAGTTAAAACTCCTCGTATCTGTTTTCTACCACGTTAAGAAAGTAGAAACCAGAAACCAGTTAAGATGGGAGGGACACCGGGGGATTAAAGGTTAAGGGAAATATTCATGGGCGTCTGCAGTGAGCTTTGCACATATGTTGGCAGTCATAGACGCAAGGTCCACCACAATGGAGGGGGCAATCCAACCTCATGCCCCTACACCTTCCTCTCACCATGCATTGTGCAAACTCGCCTAGCTTATAATCCTCCTTGTTGAAGACTCTCTTCCTATGCGCTTGATTTCTGTTAATTCCTCTACCTCCTCCTCTTCCCTTGCCTTTCCCAGGCCTTGTTCCTCCACATCCCCATTTATACCAACCACCACCTCCTCCTCCCCAGCCCCATCCACCACCGCCCCCTCCACCACCACCTCCCCCACCTCCACCTCCACCTCCACCCCATCCCCATCCATAACTGCCACCACCTCCACCTCCACCTCCACCTCCGCCTCCACCACCACCACCACCACCTCCACCTCCTCCACCACCACTACTTCCTCCTCTATAATATGGTCCTCTGTTCCTTTTTTCATTGTTGAGCGCAACTTCGTTAGAAGTTATGTTGCTTACTTCAACATTGTCTGTTCCTTGGGGAAGCTTGACATCAACCGAAGAAGAAGAAGGTTTGATATTATTGCCTTGATGAGTTTGAGCAGCAATAGTGCCATTTACCAAGTCATCAGCTCTCAGCCTAACAAGTGACACTGTTACAAAAAACAGAACCCAAAAGCTTTTTACTAATGTCTCCATCCCTTGATTCCCCCAAAGATGCAACAGTTGCCTAAACATGCCTAATATATATATATATATGTGTGTGTGTGTGTGTGTGCGTGTGTATGGTTTTTATGAACATTACATTTGGCCCACTTAACCCAGATCTCAAAGGAAAACCTAAAACAACCAGTTGCTATTTGTTGTCTTCCCAAAAGTGCCGAAGAATGAGATGCCTTAAGACACACTTTGTCCCCACCTATACGGTTGCAATGTGACTAGCGCATGCTTGAAGCCTTAAAATTTCACCCTCGCCAACTTGCATGGCACGCGCGCATGTGCCTCCCTTTAGATGGTCTGAGACCTTTTTTGGGGGATAAAAGATTGTCTGAGACTCTGAGGATCAAGAATTTCAGGTAATAAATGTCTGTGTATTAGCTCCTAATAGAACCGCAAAGGAAACTTAAGAGAAGTGGTCAAGTGGGACATCTCATGGATTCAGTTTAATCAGACTGTTCTTTGGAAGATTGAAGAAACATATAACTTTGGAAGTATGATGCGCCAAAAACAGGGGAGTTCGAGTAGTGGCACTGGCAGGATTGTTAATCGTTTTGCCTAGTGGTGCCACTTAGCAGTGATGCAATTCGTTGACAATGACAAAAGTTTTTCAGCTTTTGTTCCCCAAATGCAATGATCGAAGAGCTAGCTTTCTGATGAAAAGGTGGAAATATAACCAAAATGAACTGGGAAAATCTACTTCTCCAAACACCAAGAGGATGTATATAATTAAGAATGTTTGAAAAGCTGAGCAGAGGTGAACTTTGGTAGTAAAATACTTTAGCCTGTTAAACTATAGTACTAAAGAAATTTTGGTAATTAATGATTTTATTTTAACTTCTCTCAGTCTCAGACCACTTATGTTACTCTTCCCCTGTGAGAACCCTCCATGCGGTGTTCATAGTAAAATAATTTTCTCAGTATCAGAGGGACTAATTCTTGGTCAGAAAGAATCATTTTTTACCGAGTTGGCAATTTTCTGCATGTCCTGTAAGGCTGTAACCCAACAATATTTTGGTGAGAGCTTCCAAAGTTGCTTCACCTTGAAGTTTGAAAATTGAAGGAAATGTGAAGAGCAAAGAGCACAGAGCAGCAGTTGAGAATAGCAATTGTGGGGATACCCATAATCTAGCTGGTAGATATGCATTTCTTATAAGCAACAGAACAAATTGATCTTACAGCGCTTTGTGCCATCATGTTTTCCAACACCATATGAGAAATATAAAATTGTGAAAAAAACAAAAATGATCTGGCTTTTACTTTCTCAGATTCAGGCTCAAGTTTTCTACTTACTCTCTCCTTAACCACCATCTAGTGCTTTGTCCTAACACCCAATGTCGATTGCTTAGATTCTCAGACAACTGAAACGGTGAATGAGACAAGACAACCATGATTGAGCAAATGAGCAAGTCGCTCGAGAGCACTCAACACTGTCGGGATTTTCTGCTAAATGCAAACAGTATTAGTTGAGAGTAAATTAATTAATCAAGACTTCTTGCATCTGAGTTGGCCAGCCCAGAATTTCCTTGCCATTGTTTAGTTTAATAGCATATGATAAAAACAGACGCATCTGATTGAAACAATAATAATTAACTAGAAGTAGAACAAAGAGAAGTTAAGTCTCCATGAGTGTAATTTAATACTATTTAGTAGGTTGGCAATTTGTCCAAGAGATCAGTTACCAAATAATAAGCTTGTGGAGAGTCATATAATGTTTTATCCTAAATCATGCTATTAGCTAAAGAGTCAGAAAATAATAAAGTGAGATTTGGCAGAAAAACCTTAAAGATGAAATTATGTTTGTTTGCTTTTCTCTTCCTGGGGTTCGGCGTGGGTAGTAGTCCTGAAAATGGGATAGTAGTAGTCCATGTCAAGCTGTCTCAAGAGTTTCGTTGTCATCCAAAGATAGGAAGAGTGGCGTTCGATAAATTCAGTGGCATCAACCTGCAAATCCAATGAAAAACTCATTTTCCTTTTTAACATCAATGCAATGGAAATTGAAAATGAACTAAACAAAGTAGAGAAGAAACCTGAGCACTTACATTTTCAATCCCTTGAAGATCAACAGGTTGAATTCCAGCCAATCCCTTGGAAAATATGCTTTGAAAAGGAAACTGGAAAACATTAGTAATATAGAAAATAAAATAAAAAACAAAGTAAATGAAGATAAAGTGTTGAGCCGACTAGTAGAATGAATTTTGAGCATAAAAAGAAATGATAATTTAGTATAGACAAATCCCTTGCCTGGCACGGAAAATGATTCCAAGTGTCCAATCACTAGTACTGTAAACATTGACAAATCTTCCTGCCACCATCTGCAAGCCCAAAGCAGATCTTAATTACTGGTATATGTGAAAGAAAAGTGGGACAAAAAATTTTGCACCAGAAAGCAATCAAGAATACCGTTCTGGCATCTTCCCACTTTTCATCGTTTATTGAAATTGGTGCTCCAAGAAGAACGACCCTTTCAACAAGTCCAGCTGCAGAAATGTGGATGAAGAGAAAGATTATCGAATAGTCAATTCAACCTACCAGTAAAAATGATAAAAAGATGCTGAATGGTGATCTCACCATTATCTCCTTTTGTTTCAGCCAGACACTGGAGACATTTAAAGATTACTCGGGCACCCAATGAGAAACCAACGAGCGTCACTGGTCTGAAACAAGCATATATAAACCAAGGCAACAACTCAACTACTGTCACGGGCACAGATCAGATGTTTACACGGTCATATATGTTGATACCTTTTCCCCTGTAATCCATTTAGCAGCACTTCAGCTAGCAGCTTTCCAGCTTTGTCAGATCTGAGGCAATGTATACCAAAGTTCAAAGAATAGCAACAATGATGCAAAGAATCAAGAATGCTGAGGGAAAAAGTGTTGAGAAATAGGTGACTATTTAATGACTAAAGGAACTAATGTGTTGAGCACTCGAAATGTTGTTGACAAAAATGCAGGTCGTGCATCCAATATATATATATTTCTAATCAAAATGCAGAACAACTTCTACCACCATCCATCTGATATTTAAGGTTATCCATTCTAACGAAGTGAAAGATAACCTGTCAACAGCAATCCCCCATGCATTGTCTATGAGACTAGATGCGGTTAGCAAAGCAACTGGCAAAGTAAGTGCTGCTACCAGTGTACTTAATACAGTAAGCATGGCTCCTCCTTGAATTACGTTTGAAGCAATACCTGCAACAGGCGGCTAGTTGTCAGTCAAAATACTTAGCGGGTTAGCACAATTTGATGGCTTGCTAAGGTTCAAATAATACTTGAAGTAAGCCACTCCTGTATTCCTGTGTTGAGAGCAATCAGATTCTTAGACTCCCACTTTAGCACATACCTAGAAATTTGGAACACTAATGAGACTGGTTCATTGTGAAGACAAGGGGGAATAGCTTCAAAAAATTTGAACCCTCCATGGCATAGCAGGCAGAACTAGGACCACTAGAAAGAATAACGTCCAGCATAGACTCAACAAAAATTCCATGGATTATAACCAAATCCATTTCCATTGTTCTTAAAATGAACCATTTTATTTCAGAATGGCCAACTGCAATACTCTGTGTTTTCAGATTATAATTATCAACTATAAAAAGAGTAAGAGCGTTTGTGCACATGTGTGCCTCTCTCCCCTTACTTGCAACTGGGTTACACCACAAAAGATAGAGAGCTTGAACAAGTTGTTGGTTTTAAATTACAAAGAAAATATAAACAGGCAGAGAATTTTGAATCGTGAGAAGAGAAGGGCGTTAAACACAAGTTCAGAAAAACAAGAATCTATCCATTCTTGACAAAGGAAACATAAGAAGGAAACATAAGTCCTATAATGCAAAAGGAGGTAGAAATATTAATGCAAAACTGAAGGAAAATTGGTTAATATATTTGTCACCTCTCCAAATTATCATTAAGATCTTGCCAAGGTCTTAGAAAATCTTCTTCCTCAGAGATAATGCCAGACACAAAGATTCCAACTGCTAACCGCTGAAAATATCAATTGTTTAAGATCAGTAAATTCAGGAAATGAGCCAATAATAATGCAAACATGATAAAAAGTTTATAAATCATGAAATGGCCTTTCTAAGTAATCACAAATCTAGGATTTAAACGAATGAGATAGCTCACTCCTTGTTTATGATCCTTCCCAGTTTTTTGGAATTCAAATTCATCAAGGCCTGCAGTTCTTTTAGCCATTTTACATCCGGCAAGACCAGCTCCAGCAGCTGGGACACATAGAGAGCAAGTTAGTGGTTCAGAATCCACCGAATACATTACTTCATCTAATAATAGAAAAGGAAAAAAGGATTTAAAGTTGGATAACATCAAATGTAAATCTGCACTCTTTGCACGCAACGGGTGTTGTTTTACAGCCTTTAATTGTTAGATTCTCTATTATTTTAGCCCTTAAAAGTTCTTTAGACAGCAAAATGACTGTTGATTGAGTAATTTTTAGCTGTTTACTCAGTTCATGTTGTAAGTGTTAAGCAAAGCTCCTATCCTAGGTAAGCTTGGATTATTGACAATTGTGTCAAGATATGGGGAACATTTGTTTTAGACTTGTATTACTGAGGTCAATAATGTTGAAGGTAATTAGCCAAATCTCATAATAATACATTATTAAGACTATAAATACATCAAAGGACCATATCGTGTCATCGGGTAAATTCAAAAGTGTTAGTACATCGGCTAAAGTCCAAATTTTGCTAACCATAAGCATTTAAGTTCTCAAGAAATAGCACGAAACTGAAACAAGAATCAAGTGCATAGCCGCATTGATGAATACCTCCAAATGATGCAGCAAAAGCAACTGAACCAGTAACTGATCCTGTAGCACTCGCTGCTGCAGCAAATCCACCAGCTCCAACCGCAGGAACAATGCCACCTAATGTAGGAGCAAGGGCACCTAATCCCTGTGCAATCGCTGGGGCAGCTAGGCCTGATTTTAAATTAAATAATTAATCATTTGCCATTTTTTAACTTTGTTTATACCATAAAAGAAGGGGAAAGAAAAACTCTGAGGGGATATCTGCTATGCAGGAAATGGTGGATTCCATACCACCACTGATGGCCATCAAGGTTCCTCCTGTTAAAGCAGCTGCACCAATCATGCCTTCCCGTTTCCAATCACCTATCGTGCTCTTTTCGTCTTCCTTCTTCAACTCAACCGTATCCATGAGAGAGCAAGCAACCATCGTCTCTATAGCTTCCTACAAAACAAAATTTTCTTGTAGATGAAAAGAAGGTTCAAAATGTGCAGCAAACAAATTATGACTAGCATGATTTGGTTGTTGAAAACAAAAATGCCAATTACAAGTGATAGCTAAAACCAAAAAAAGGGCATTTACACACCATTTTTATCCATTTGACATTGAGCCACGTAGCTAGCAGACGCAGAGTCGTACGGTGCCGAGCATCATAACCCTTTGATCCATGGTCACCGATCTGATCAGCTACACAGGCTGAAAGAAGTTCAAAAAGAACGGTTAATTTCCTTTCCTCGCTAAGCGATTCTCCCTCTTCCATCACCTTCTCGGAAACTCTACTTCCAGATCCATCAATGTCTTCTTGACCTTTATCCGACATATGGGAAGAAGTAGTTCCTTGAGTTGTTCCATTAGGACCAGAATGGACAACAGTTAACCCCTTCTTGGAACAACCGTATCTCTCGAGGCACTTAATTTCATAGTCACGACTCCTACCAATATCCTCATCACAAGTAACGATAGAGCTTTCTATAGTAAGCATTGTAGCATCGACAACCTTAAGTAAAGCAAGTTCCTTTTCTCGTTTTTCTGAAGAAGCTCCATCGTTTTCCTCTGAGAGTAATACCAAGAACTGTGATAAAATCAATATAATGCTCAAATAAATAGAACCAAAATAAAAATAAAAATTGACCCATTGCAAAACCAAATTGTTTCATACTGATCCAACGTGATGCCTCGCTTGAGTAGATACTCCGGCGGTTTCTTTCAGTCCTTCCCAAGCTTGATCGTCCACTCCCATCATCCTAACATCCGTCAAAGTATGTATAACATTAATCAAAGCCGACTATTTCGAAAAGTATGTACTTTTTTTCTTTCTTTTTTCAATTCAAAAGCTTTAGTACAAGTAATATATATAGAGACCTCAAGACGGGCAAAAGTAAACCGGAATTCTCATGGATCCAAAGCTGGGAATTATCAGAGACCGAAATGGTTTTATGGGTGCTTGCACCTTCGCCAATCGGCTCGCCTTCGAGTGAAGACAGAGGATTGGTAGGCTGTTTTTGGTGAACCTGAGAGCGGTGAAGAGCCAGAGCGAACAGAGCAGAGGCTGCGTATTTCTGCGTTGCTGAAAGTATCGACGTTTCCATCGCTGCAAATGTCCTTGATCTTAAGCCAAAGGCATTACAGTTTGGAAATATGAAGGATCGAGAAAAAGATTTTTGGTATTGATTTTTTTTGTTTTTATATATTTGAACATGAAGTCGAAGCGAAATTGCCCGAAAGACTTCCTCAAAAGCGCGCCGATTTCGCAGGGGAATGAAACGGGCTACTGCACGTGAGACATCACGTGATCTATAGACTTGTGGACGATGACTATTGAGTTTGGTAGAGTTGTGAGATTGATTACAGTCAGATTAAAATGTTGAGTAGTGAGATTAGAATTATAATTATAAGAATAAAATTAACTGTGAGAAAATATATATTTGATAAAATAATAGTGACGGTGAGATGAGAATGAAAATGATTAAAAGGAATATTAATTAAAAATAAAGTGATATAATAAAAAAAAAAGATTTAAAGGCTGCTTTTGAAAAGAGTGTAATTATGAGAATAAAATCAAGGGTAAAAAAATATACATTTGATAAAATTACAGTAACAGAGTGAGATGAGAATAAAAATGATCAAAAGGAATATTAATTAAAAATAAAATGATATAACAAAAAAAAAGACTTAAAGGTTGCTTTTCAGTGCCGCGATAAAAATGAAGAATTCCCACTACAGCTTTAAGTTGTGTTTGGAATGATGCGTTTAAGGGATCGCCACATAGGCAATCACCACCACACTATTTATGCAGTTAAGACCCCTTTTGCGCTAGGGCAACACGTTTAGCCTCTAAGCGTACTGTATTGGTCTCCCAAGGAAACCTGAGTTGGGCCAACAAGTTTTCGACTTGAACGGGCCCACTAGACTTGTATTCATTGCTTGGGTTACCTTTCATTACGGATTTCAATTTTAATTTATGAGAATAATGAAGTCACGAATACCCCCTAATCCTCTATAGTTTGATATTAATAGCTCAATTTCCACTTTTAAAAAAGCCTCCAGCAACATCGCATTCGAGTCTAAGCAAACGTATTTCACTAGTTCAGATCCAAAATAGTTTTTGCAGCCGAAAAGAAGACATTCAAAACCAACACTCAACTCTTTTGGAAGATAATGACAGAGGCCATAATTCAATAAATCTCCTGTAAGATTATAGTCCGTAAGAAAACCCGGGCTCTCTATGTAGTTCAAGCGCCGATCCTTGAAAAGCAGTACTCCTAAGTCCCAGCCTCTCTTTCAGTATCGACGGTATCCACGGTCAGCTAGCCTGCCAGATGGGCACTCATAAGCCATGTGTCCCCTGCCACCACAATTGCGGCAGATTATAGGGGAACCCCTGCATTCACGGCTCATATGGCCCACTTGATTGCAGTTCCGGCAGACAACATCACGATAACCGCTGTTCCTGCGGCCACCACCTCTCTCCACAATAATACGGCCCTTAGGGCATTGCCGAGCCACATGGCCAGATATGTTACACAAGTTGCAAACAGGATCATTGTCACATTCACGAGCTATATGACCTGTTTTCCGGCAATTCTTGCATGCTTTATCATTTCTACAATCAGCAGCTATGTGTCCTGGCCTAAAGCAGTTGTTGCAAAGTCTCAGGTCTCCAGATTGCATTTCAGGATTGGGGCAGTCTCTGGCATGGTGTCCAGCCTTGCCACATGAGTGGCAGATGCCTTCATTTGGACACTGACTGGCCACATGCCCCGACTCTCGACAATTCCAACATTGTGACTGTGTGGTGCACTCAGATGCAATGTGCCTGAAAAGCAATTGCGAGAAAGAAAGCCTCATTTTTTTGGTAACACCAGCAATGCCATTGTGTGTCTGTGTGCAACTGCATATATCCTTGTATAGGTGGGGAAATTCTTTTATTTTTAGTTGGAAAGAGGATAGATTCAAAATCATAACAGGCACAAACAAGAGAAGCGTTGAGTTAGTAATGCAACCAAATGTTTCATTACCCAGGGAGGCCACAGTTATTGCAAACAGAATCATTAGGGCATTCTCTTGCAAAATGACCAGGACGCTTGCAGTTGTTGCACACATTACCTTGGCTGGAGAGAAATTTAAAAGAAAAAAAAGTTAAAAGGCATTGATTAGAAAATGAAATCAAAAGAAAAAGGGAAAAAAAAAACTGGAGATTAATCTAAATGTAAAGAGCAAGTGTATTGGCAATGTAAAAGATAATGTCGTTTTTAACAGACACTAATTCATTGGAAGCAATACATCATCTCAGAAATAAAGCTCTATAAACTTTTCTCATAGCCAGTGAAAGAGAAAACTAAACACTGGTTCTCTTACTAGTATCCCTTCTTCATATTTCTTCTCGCAAGATGAAAAATCTTAAGCAACCACGAAATCACACAAAGTCAAGCAAAGACAGTGTTCCATTAGAAGTATACGAAAAATGCTTCATTTATAGTCTCCTGGTTTTCATCCTAATAAAAAATGAGCACGCTATGTATATACCCCCATGCAATCAGACCTCAAGTCATTCATACAGAGAGCATAAGTGTTTGTGGCAGCTAGTAATTAGAAATTTTCTCTCTTATTAAACTAAATACCAGCGTTAGTAAACTAAACATTTGGCTTCAATTTCTTATAGATGATTAGCAAAGCGTGGAGTTATTCTAAGGTGCAAAAGCAGGGTGTAAAATAAATTATAGTTAACAAGCATAAGTAACTCAACAAGGAAGATTGTCTGCTTGTTCATGTAGGAGCCAGAGAGGAAACATCAAATTATCTTTTCAAAACTATAAAAATGGCAAATTGGAAGAATTGAAATGTATGAATCCTATTAGAACGATGACACTATTGTTTCAGCATTATAAATTATAATCACTAGTGCACAATTTCTCACAGATTTTCCTCTCTCTACATTTTATTGGTAGGGATCCAGCTCTAAAGTTAATGCAGACAGAAACTTAAAGATTCATAGTTGTATGCTTTGTATTACCAACATATAAGAAGCCCAGTCAAACTGAATTTAGAATATTACTTCAGTCTTAAATTTTTTAGCCTTCCCTTTCGGTTAAAGCAAGGTAGTGGGAAAAAGTAAATCACTACATAACCAAATAACCTGAAACCATGACGTGATTCCCTCCTAAACGGAGCATCACGTTGGGAAAATCGTTGAGATCGAATTCTGCGATCTCGTGGACTCCTGCTCCTACTTCGACTCAGTCCCCTGCTCCTGCTACTGCTTCTGCTGTGAGAACTCATGTTCAAACCTTCTAATAGATACGTCAACAAGCACAGATCTACAAATTAACACCACCACCAACAAAGCTGCACTTTCCCTGTCAACATCAATCACACACCTTCAGATTATCCCCATTGGTCCATCTTATACTTCTACCTTAACCCTCAAACAGAAATGTCTAGTTCCAACGCGCTACATTTAAATCTTCGCCCAAAACCACCTATTAAAGTTAATTCACCATATCTCATCCCACACCATGTAAAACTACAAATGACATTACTGTAACATTGAGAGAGCAATAAAAGCTCCCTAGGAGGTCCATTTATTCCCCCACTTCTTTTACCTTCTTCCTTTATCAATTGGAAAGACATGGACTAGAGGAGAAAGCATAGAAAGCTTTCCAGTTTTAAAAGATAAGGGAAATTCAGACAGAAAGTTGAAACTGCCTGCATATTCTTTCTGTTTTTAATAGAAAAAACTATCTCAAATTTAAGTTTCCTTATAAGTTCTAACAAGCAAGAATTACATACTACAGTAGGAGCCATCTACTCTAATAACCTAATTAGTAGGAGGTCTCCAATTACATACAGTTATGCATAAATGAAGGCAGAAACGTGGCTTATGCTAAACCATAGCTCGCCATATAACGATGACCATCATATCCAAATTCATGCTGAGTTTTTTGGACATGAAACTCAGAATCACCTATCACGTGTTCCAATCAACTTCCTTGATCGCAAACTATTTTTTTTTTTCCATTTTAAGAGAAAAAGAGGAAGATTCACTAGATACTCCCAACGAGTTAGCTGCCATCAACTCTTTGATCGCAACTATTCTAAACCACAAACATACACCCATTGATAAAATTTAAAAATGAAATCTTCCTAAACTAAATTACATTAATGGAAAAGGGGAAAAAATGAATGCCACACTGAGGTAGTAACTAGAATAGCAGACACTCCACGCTTATGAACCAAGGAACCGTGTCAAATAAATTTTGTCTAAGGAGTACGGACTGTAAGATAACAATAAAAAAAACCTTAGCAGAAATTAACAAATCATTTTCCCGTTTAAAATCCTTCCTTTGATGCATTAAACGATCCTAGCAACTTTATAGATTAAATATATATAAGTGATTAGACACAATTATTACATGAAAATGATTTACATGACAGCAACAATCATTGATCTATATATATAAAAACTAAAGATCGAAATCCAGAGAAAAAGATGGCATGGAAAAGGATCAGGAGACAATTACAACATCAGCAAAAGGAAAAACAAAATGTGTATAAATAAAACAGTTCAAGAATAATGAAGGATTAAGTGGTTTCGAACATACCGCCCACGGAACTTTGAAGCGGATGCGATTAATGAGCGAAGGCGAGGGAAATCCTTTTCCCGATGGTGAGGCGTGCGTGAGGGTGCTTGCTTCAGTTCGCGGATTAGGATCTTTGCAAGACTACATTAAATTAAAGAGTTTGAGCCTGTCCTAAACTTTTGACTATCGGACACGTGGCACACAGAAAATGCTGTTACTTTCAGTTCTCCGCCCACGGTTTTTTGCTACGTCGGATAGGACCCCAGCGACGACGTATGAAGAATCCCTGACCCTGAGTCCCACCGTCCCGGTATCATTTTTGCTTCGGATTAAGTGATTATTTAGCCAATCAAAAGGGTTTGATGCCCATTAATTAAACTTTAACTAAAGAAACAATTTTTGTCCTCTTTTTTTTTTTGAAGGGGGTTTTATGGGAAGGGGATGGCATGGGTCGAATCCCTGACGAACTCTCCAGCCAACTTGTTGTCTCTGAATCAAGTGGTCAGGTTCATTTTTGTCCTCTTTTTTGTTGCTCCTTTTCGAAAAGTTAAATATATATATATATGTAAATAAATTGATTAAATTCTAAAGTTGTATGCTAATTTTGACTATAATATTTCTTTATCTTTAACTCGATTAGATGTGATTGATGTAATTATAATAAGTTTTAATTTCAAAATTTTTTTTTATTTTCTTTTCTCATTCTATCAATATGTTACGCTTGTATGTGCTTTTTCTTCCTACCCTCCAAAGACAGACATTTAATTAAGTTGGCAGCACAGAGAAAGCATCAAGCTATAACAAGCTTGCGTTATTTACATTCATTAATGTTCTGAAATAAACTATTTTACTACACGTACGTACATATGGTGTTAATTACCTTGATAATAGCCAATGCGAGTTGGCCAAAGTAATAAGAATTTGAACCAATGCTGCAAGACATCCGGGTTCGAACTCTCACAAACTCCTTTAACAGGCGCTTCGTAAGTTTGAAAAGCTCTATAAAATTAGAGTTCGTAAACTCTCAAAGAGGCTGACGGTTTACCTTAGTCTTGGAAATGAGATAAACTACCTTACTTCTACACTTTCTTGTCCAAAAAAGCTGACCTTGATAATAATTCATTAATTAAGCATTCCTGATCTGATTGTTAATTTCATGCTACTGCCTTGGCTCTGCCTCATCACAAACATACACACACTTCATTTTCCAATGCCCTAAAATTGGAGATGATTTGCTTCCATCATTATAATTGCGTGATGATCCTATATTGTCTATTTACATTGAAGAATTGCAGTCTCGAGACTAGAGATAAAGGGAATCTATAAAACATTGAAGATACATATATGTATATATATCAAATAAATTATTGTTTTTCAATGAAATGAAACCTGCATTCTTAATTGAGTCTTCGATCGAGCAGGAAAATCATGTGTAATGATCAGTTGCCGGCTTGCCGCGCCTGTGTTTTGAATGCGGAACTGGAGAAGCATACCCTCCACCTGAACTTGGTGTAGGGTTCCAAACACCATAATCCTCTTGCAAAGCTTTCTCATCATAATCCTGCTGCTGGCCGCCGTAGCTATTTCCCTGATCATCCCCTCCGTTATACTTCTTGTTCCAATCAGGCCGATGGAAGAGAAGAGATGGCGGTGTTGGTAACGGCGATAGCTGTGAAGAAGCATATTCTGTTGCTATCATCATCGTGGCCACCAGTGTCATTATAACCATCATCATCATCATCACACCAAAGATGTGCATCACTGACCTCTCACTTAAGCTGGACATGCTTATCTTGTGCAATCCAGGCTGCAATAAATCTAGTATAGCGTGTAGTATATATCATGGCCTGAGCCAATTGTGGCTGAGTCAATAATAATTCACCACGAGTAATGCTTGAGTCGGTTGCCGAGTCAATGATTACACCGTTGTGATTTTGCGTTTGAGGGTTTTTGGCTTTCGATATTTACAGAGAGCAAGTAGCTAGAACTCTTAATTAATTTGAGTTATATATATTGAAAATATAAAATAAGTTAATGTCGGCCCGGTGGCAGCACTGTGTTAAGCAATGGTTGAATTAAACTAATGCACTGTACGTCTGTAACTGAAAATAATTAAATATATATTCCTTCTCATGCCCAATAGATGACCGGTTCATGATTTTTGCATGTATATATGCTTGAAATGGAAGCTCATTAATTCTGTCGATGACTAGTGTTTTGCAGAGAAAATGAAGAGCTAGCCCTTGTTCAATCGAAGTACTATGTTTTGCCATGGCAGTGTGTGCCACTGCCACCCTTATGTTCCATCATCCAATATCAATGAAATGAAATTAAGGTACAGTACAAGTATTTAACCTTTATTATTTTTTATCTATGTATGAAATAAATTTTCCGGGACGAATGTTGCATTCAATTTCGTCTCTTATTTTATGCAATGTAATATGTACATCTATATATTGCTTATTCCAGTTATTTCCGCCATATATCTATGTAGAGTGACAGAGTGCAGTCTGTAGAGATTATGTCATTAAATCACCAAGAAAAAAGAGATTATGTCATTAAAATGTAGTATTTCCCATGGTTACAAAAATGTAAAAATGAAAAGGAACGAAAAGGAAAAAGAAAAAAAGGATATTTCCCATGAATTTTCGAAAGCAATCGTGAAACGGGCTTGATAATTTGTGAAATGGGCCACTGAAAGTCTCCATTTCATTTTGTGAAATGGGCCTCCGCAGAGAGTTCCCATTCCATCTTGGGCCCCTGTAAGCAAAATCAAAAAGATAATTCCGTTGCCGGGACTTGAACCCGGGTCTCTCGGGTGAGAGCCGAGTATCCTAACCAACTAGACTACAACGGATCTTTATTTTATGTATTCCTTTATTGTGTTTTAACGCAAGAACCGACTCGGATTCCAATCCATCCTCAACATAAAATATTTATTGATGGCTCAGGATTGCATTCGTGATACACGCAACGTGGTGAGCTGGGTTTAAAAAAAAATATTTTTTTTATTTTACTACCATACACGTACATGGAACCCAACACATCCGTTTGCGTTGTCAAAAACCTTCCTTAATTAGTGAATATATGAATACCTACGGTTGTAAAAGAAAAAAAAAAAGAAACTTTCTTAATTAGTGGAGATCCATGATCAAAAAAGTTGGAATCAGGACTTTAAGATATATTTGGTATATGAAAATATTCTCTGTTTTTATTCTGTAAAAAATATAAATAAACAGTGTGTGATTTATAGAAATATATATGTTTTAGAAAAAAAAATGAAAATTGACTTAAAATTAAGAACAAATTTTTTAATCTCATTTTTAAGTCTTTTTTTTTAATTTTCTGAAATATGTATATATTTCCTCTCACACCATATATCTTAAATAGTAGTTTCTTTATTTTTTTAGATAATGTAAATAGAAAATATTTTTTCATACTAAATATAACCTTAATCATTGGAATTTTACATTTAAAAAGGGATAAACCCCTGAAACAACAACAAAATTACTTTAAAAAAAAAAGGTAAATTATTGGTTTGACCATGTCTTCATTCATAGAAATGGTAGTATTCTCCCAAAAGAGATAGTCCGATATTGTCTGATATGCAGGATTAATTGTGACATTTGTTGCCCTCGAACGCATCACTTCAAATAAAAAAGTGTCATCAATAATGAATATTCCAATAAAAAAGAAGCTAAATAATTAAATACAGTATTTAGTATCTATAAGGAACCATGTAGGAAGTATTTTAGAATTTAAATAGCTGTAAAACATCCATTCGTTTTACTGTAAAAAAGTTCCCATTAAGGAAATCCAGTTTTTACTCGCAACCAAAACTCCAATCTTGCACAGGTCAAAACTGCATTACCGCTTCTGCTAGTATTGCTACCTCCAGCCGCTCTCAAATGTGCTCCACTTTCCCAACATGGAGAGTCCCCACTATCTTTATAAAGGTTACAGAACCAGTCCGTTATGAAGAAGAAGACCAAGATATGAGCAAACCAAGAGGCATTGAAAATTTTTGCTGGGTTTAACATATTTTGAGTTTTTGAAGGATCAGAGATAGATACCTTTAATTACCAATTATGGCCTAGAATCTTAATTACATGCTAATGCTGGCGAATAGGGAAAATATAGCAAGATTGTAAGGATTCTTTTGTTTTGTCCTTTTTTTTTTTCTGGTTTGGAGTGAATAGATTTATCAGAATCTGGCAAGCCAAAAATATGGAGAGCTAAAGCTATAATAATCATTTTATAGTAATACTAGTAGTAGTTAGGAAGGTTTGCATTGAACGTTAACAACAACCGCATCCTACTACCGGCAAAGCAATAAAATTGTTGTTTATGTAAAGCAATGAGTATTGACTAGTGCTCAGAACGTGGAAGCTGATGTCAGTTAATTTGGAGGAATGCTTAAGCCTCTCTGGTCTCTGCAGTTATTGTGGTTCTCTCACGTCACGGTTAAAAAGGCGAGAATGATGATTTCGTCCTAAAGTCAATTCTCCACTTTGATGGCTACATCGGGTAATATTAAGCATTCAACGAGGGCAACACCCATTCAAGATTTTTCCTACTTCCTTGGGATTGGCTAATTATGGAGCAGATTCAGACTTAAACCAAATACACTTTATTTATTACTTGAAACATGTTTAAGACACTCAAACTAGGAACCCATACCAGAAATGAAATCAACTACTCCTAGTATGCTATTTCTACTGGCTATGTATTTATTGCTACCTGGAAAGTATCATTTCTCTCTTTCTTAAAGATGAAGCGTTGTTAAATGTGTTCAATTGCTGGGCCTGCAATCACCGGCCAGGAAATGATATACTAGTAGGATTTTATTACTCTAATAATAACATTAGTTAATGCTCAAGTTGTTGTATTTACATTAATCTTAAACAAAGAGTCAAGTGGAAATAAACTACAATCACCGTTTACAACTGAAGAATTTCAATTGGTGGAGCAGTACCATATCCGGTACCATCAACCTACTCCAGCAAGAGTAGTCTGAGCAGAGTTAATGTCCTGTACTATATCAAAGGATGGCATCTTTTTTTGGCCAATGAATGCATAAAATTTGTTTCTCCATTCAACATCTCCAAACAAATCTTAACACCGCAAGAGAGAGGAGCAGAAGGTGAAACAAATGAATGTACAACATCTCAAGAATTTTCATTTTCCCAAAAGTAAAAGGAGCAAAAATTCTCTCTACAACAAAGGTTATGAAACAGAGATATCAGAGAGTCATCACTTCAAAACGGCTTATTATACAAGGGCACATTGCCCGCTGAACACATTGATGAACTATATATTGCACAATGCACACTGGATGACTAAAATAACACAATGGAATGGTACAAGATTAGAAAAATGATCTTAAACCGACTAGCTAGGAATCTTTGTGGGATTGCAAAGTAAAGCACATGCACTTATCTTTCATCGCTTCAGATTCACTTCCATACTCTTTGAATTTATACTCATCCTGTTTAAAGTTAGGGGGCACCTTTCCCTCACTGTAGCATTGGTTACATAGACTAAAATGAGTCTTCATTTCCTTAAAGCGGGAACCAATAATTGGGTAACGGCAAACAGAGCAAACTTGGCGTCCATGACGATTCCTATCTCCAGTTTCTAACTTCATCAGAGTGGACATGATACCAAAGCCCCAATCGGGATCGTCAAACATGACAAGAAATTCATTGAAAGATACCATTGAGGAATCTGTTTCTCCATGAAGTTCCAGCATTTCACTAACTCCATGAGAAGGAACATAAATGGCCCTCAACAATCTGATGTAATGGATAACATCCACCTTTCTAATCTGAGAACTACCTTCATTTACAGGCCGCCATAAAAGTGCATCAAAGGCAATCTGTTTTCGCTTATCTGGAGAACCACTACAAATGGGGGCAAGAACAGCATAAAACATGCCCAAGTCCACCCTGCCTGATCCTGTTTCGTCCAAGACAGAGAGGATTTTCTCATTTATGGCTTTGACAGCTCCTTGGAAGGTTTCAGGTTTTAGAAAATTAAGTAATTTGCGCAGTATTTCTTCCAAATTAGGCTTGCGTATGGATTTCTGAGGACCACCACCACCGGAATAGGAAACTGGTACATCAGTTTCACTCATTTCCTTCTTCAGAAGATCCACTTCACAACGGCTCAATCTAGTAATTCTCTGAAAAGCCCTAATTTGAAGAGCATTTCCTAGATCCAGCCTCAATGTAGTCTTCTCACCCACCGTCTTGAATTTTGACGCCTCCACTATTACAAAAGTCCCTTCCCCATTGGTACCACCGTTTGTCTTCACCTTCTTCTTCTGTAGTTGCTTCAGGTGGTAAATAGCATCATGTAGTTCAACTCTGTTAGTCATTTTCAAAGCCTCCTTCAAAGCTTTCTTAGCTTCCTCAGTTTCTCCAGCCCCCAACAAGGACACAGCCTTATTGAGCTGTGCCCGCCAGTGAGTCGGCCATACAGCTAGAACCCTTGTGTACATCTCAGAAGCTCTCTGAAATCTACCCAAGTCCATATAAAGCCCACCCAAATTATATAAAGCATCAACATGACCAGGTTTCAAATCAATAGCTTTCTGAAAAACCTCAATCGCCCTCTCATCCTCACGTATAGCATGCAACGCCGATGCCAAATCACAATGTGCATCAGCGTAATCTGGTTTCATAAAAATGGCTTCTTCTAAAGCCTTAACGGCAGCTCTATACTCTCCTACCCCAAAAAGAGCACTACCCAAAAGCTTCAAAGCTCTAAAATGAGTAGGACAAAGAATAGCAGCTTCTCTATAATATTCACAAGCACTTAAAACCATACCTTCTCCTTCGAGAGCAATCCCAAGATTGACGTAAATTTGAGGCAGCAAGTAACCCCATTGATTCCCACCCGCCTCAGCTGATTCCAAAGCCAACAAAAACTCTTCCTTGGCTTCTTTATACTTCCCTAACACGTACAAACAATTCCCAGCTCTAAAATGTGGCCTCACGTCCATTGGCTGCAGTTCACAAGACCTTTTGAAACTAATCAAAGCTTCTTTAAACAACTGATGCTCATATAAAACCCTCCCAATTGCCATGTGCCCGTCAAATGCTTCTTCTCTTGATCTTGCCCCATCAGCTCTACTCCTTAAAGCTCCCAATTCCTTAACAAACACAGCATAATCAGGCCCTGATTCTTCCCAATATACCCTTTTCTCTGAAAGCTCTGCAGACGGTCCTAATTCCCTTGACCACCCAGCATCCGAATAGGCATCAAAATTGTCGGTTTTAAATTTTCCATCTTTTGCTTGCTTTGCTTTCAATCTCTTCACCAAGAGCTCCAAATCATCAACGAGCTTCCACGTGTCATCAAAAACTATACCGTGATGCGGCGACACGGCCCAAGCTGCCGTCCTTTGCTTCTTCTGCGACTCCGTTACTCTCTCATCCACAATCGATGACGAAGATGCTTCGGAAACAATTGACGCACCTTTGTTCTCGTCGAAATTGAGCTGGAGACCCAGCGCGTCGAAGTCACGGTCCACGTCACCGGCTCCGTCATCGTAAGTCCTCAACAAACCGTCATAAGTTAACCCCTTTTCACCGTCAATGAACTCCCCGTAGGTTCGGAACACTTCATCGAGAATGGCGTTGATCTGCTCGTCGCTGAATTTAACTCTGGGGTTAACGGCGACGACTAGCGCTGCCATTTCCTCTCTGTTGAGACCCCCATCTCGGTTCGTGTCGAATTGCTGGAAAATTCTCTTCACCTTCTCTGATCTACTCCCTCTTGTCGCCATTGTGTCTAGTGTTTTCTCTTCTCAGAGCTAGGTTTCTGAAACTGGAAACAAAATATACCCCCAAAGCTTACAAATTGGGAGATGAGGGGCCAAGAAAAAAGAGAAAGACGGCTCCTTTTCCCTCTTCTTTAGAAAAAGGATAGAGCTATATATCAGAAAAGTTCGACGAGGGGAAAATAATACCGATTAAGGGTTGTTTAAAACTTTTTGATATAATTTTGGGGTTTTGGGGATGTTCTTTTGGTTTCATTGGATCTGGGGAAAGCTAATAGGAAAGTAGAGAACAGGGGAAGAGGAGGACTGGAGGAGAGAGATGAGTTTGTATTTACTATTTATTTATTCATTAACATTGTTTTTCCAATTTATTTTTCTGGCTCTGATGATGAGGGGGTGGGGGCAATCAGCTATGAAGCCCCACAAAAAAGAAGACTCCTTTTTTTTTTTTTTGCCGTGAGGAATTGACGAATTGTTTATCTCTTTGGTTTTTGGTTTTGGAAGAGAGAGAGTGAAGTTTGGTTGGTTGGTTGGCAGTTGGCTAATGGGCTTATTTTGAGGCGAAAAGTAGAGTAACTGCCAGCTGGCCTGCGTGGCTGCAATTATCGTTCCCCTTTCCTTTTTCAATGCAAAATTGCGAAAAGGGTTTGTAACGTTGCAATAATATTAAATTCCCCTACGAAACAAAGTTTTGACGTAAAAGATAAAACAAAAAAAAGGCTCAAGTGGTGAAGATAAAACAATTGCAAAGAAACAAAACAGAGCAAGACAGAACTGATGATTCACTTCAAAGTTCAAACCCCCCATCCCCCAAAGGAGCGACTTATACATTTTTTTATAAAACTGTTTTCTTTTTTAATTTGATGAGATGAGACCAATTATAGATGTTTTTGCGTGTTGAAGGTTGGCAAAAGCGGTAAAGATTTAGATCATTGGTAATATATCAATCTCTTATTAGGATTTAAGAGACAATTTGTAAGTTTATACCTTTGATTAATTTGAGACTAATTCATTTTGGATAAAAAATTAAAGATAAACCTTTCAAAAAAAAATTTTGCTTATGCAAAATTCAAGTAGTAAGAGAAATTTGATCCACTCAATCATGTAAACCCAGAACCTGAGCCCATGAGTCTATGTTCTCGGGTACATTCAAGCCCATATGAGAAACAATAGCCTCCGCTCTTTTTGTTTTGATTTCGGGCCTTGTGGACTCCAAAATGGCGAGGCGGAAGTTTCGCACAGCAAAATGGCCCACATTTCAGTTAGCGGTAGCGGTTATATTTGAAAGGTCGGTACAATTACAGGTCAGAAAGAGAAACGAAGAACAACGGCTTTGAATTGCATTGCATTGCATTGCAATGCTGTTTACTGCCATTTCTTCTTCTCACTCGTTCTTTCTCTTTACCCCGAAACCTTCAAATCGAATAAGTAGCTTTTAGTTAAGTCTGTTTTGTTTCTCTGATTTCACGGAATATGATTCTTCATTTTTAGCTGTTTTCCCAACGTTTTTGGATGGTTTTATTGACCAATCTGCGTTTTTTTTTTCTTTTCGTTTGTTTCGACTGTTGATTGATTTGCATTTCAAAAGTTGAAAGCGTTTTGTTGAGATTTTCTCTTTGCGTTTCGGCTGCTCGAATCGAAGCTCCAAGGTAAGAGGATTGTAATTGATTGCATTGTTCGAATCCTTGAAACTTTCTTTCGGGACAGTATTATTAAAGCGCAGAGAAACGGAGGAAAAAATAGAAAAAGGAAAAAAAAAAGAAAAAAGGCTTCGAAGCTGAAGAAACTACATGTTTTCAATCATTGAAATCACGTTGGTTCTAAAGCTTCATAGTAGCAGAGGATATTACTAGTGAACGATTTCGTGGGCAGGTTTTGATTACATGATCAATTTTTCCTAGGAAATCAAGAAAACAGAAGGAAAATTTTGGTGATTACTGATTTGGTTGTGAAGGAAAATTGAGAGAAATGGGGACAAGGAGTGAGGAGGAGGAAATTCAGGAACAAGGGTCAGGCGGAGAAGAAGAGAAGATTGTTGTTTCGGTTAGATTAAGGCCTTTGAACGAGAAAGAGATAGCAAGGAACAATAAATCTGATTGGGAATGCATAAACGATGACACCATTGTCTTCAAGAACAGCTTGCCCGAACGCTCCATGTTCCCTACCGCCTACACATTTGGTAAGCATTTGCTCTCCTCTCTTCATTGGGTTACATATATAGTCAAAATTAATCTAAAACTCATTTCCTTGTCTTTTCCTTGCCAATCCATTTAGCATTTTGACATTTTCTTCTAATGAATCATGGAATTTTTGGAATTCTTTTTGAGTAGACAGAGTATTTGGTTGTGACTCTGCTACAAGGCAAGTGTACCATGAAGGAGCTAAGCGCATTGCACTTTCAGTACTCGATGGTATTAATGGTGAGTAGTCTTTGGCTTCTTGTTTCTGCTTACTGGAAAATTTTTGATCAATAATCAAGCAAAATTGTTAACTAAGAGGGTGTTTTTGTTTCGTTAGCGACCATATTTGCATATGGGCAAACGAGTAGTGGGAAGACATATACAATGCGAGGAATCACTGAATATGCAGTAGCCGATATGTATGACTACATGGAGAGGGTAATAAGAGATTTTTAATACCTTTTCTGTCTTTTATTTTCTTTCTTTCTTTTGTTATTCTGTTGCTTGCGAAGTAGAATGGGAATGACATTTTTGTTTTGATAAATATCAGCATGAAGAGAGAGAATTTTTGGTCAAATTCTCTGCCATGGAGATATATAATGAAGCTGTCAGAGACCTCCTTATCTCTGACGGTACCCCACTCAGGCTCCTAGATGACCCAGAGGTAACGATTTCCCACTTCTTTATGCTTTCTGATCTGAACATTGGTGCGTTTGAAATAGTATAGAACTTTTCACTTAATACATCACACGTGTTTCACTTCAATAGAGGGGAACTGTTGTGGAGAAACTTACTGAGGAGACTCTAAGAGACAGGGACCATCTGCGGGAGCTCCTTTCAATCTGTGAGGGTGAGTTGTTGTCAAACTCTCGAGGCATTGTACGCAATTTCATTTTTTTCCTTTAGATAACATCATATATGCATTTCGGTATTGCATTTGTGCAGCCCAAAGGCAGATAGGAGAGACTTCTTTGAATGAAACTAGCTCTAGGTCACATCAGATTTTGCGGCTGGTACGCATGTGTGCTTGAGTAAACTTTTCTTTATTAGAGTTGTGACTGGTCTTAGAGTTGTGTTCGATGATGCATTCTTGCAGACAATTGAAAGTGCTGCTCGTGAATATGCTGGTGCTGAAAATTCAAGCATTCTTGCGGCTTCTGTGGTATAATACAGTTACTTCTAAATCAACAAATGTGAATTACTACTAGTTGCTGAAGCGTTAACAAGAAAATTTTGACTTGGATTTCTTGTTCCAGAACTTTGTTGACTTGGCAGGAAGTGAGCGCGCCTCTCAGACCTTATCTGCTGGTGCAAGACTGAAAGAAGGCTGCCACATAAATCGCAGCTTACTAACCCTTGGAACTGTGATTCGTAAATTAAGGTTGAACCATTTCTTTCATTATTTTAAAACAAATATTGGAGGAAATGCTTATAATTATAAACATATCATATATTGTTTCTGACCAATTTACTTGTACCGCATTTTGCAGCAAGGGAAGAAATGCCCATGTACCTTATAGAGACTCCAAGCTGACACGCATACTCCAGAACTCCTTAGGAGGCAATGCCAGAACAGCCATCATTTGTACCATGAGTCCTGCACGTACTCATGTTGAACAATCGAGAAATACTCTGTTGTTCGCAAGCTGTGCTAAAGAGGTGACAACAAATGCACAGATCAATTTAGTTATGTCAGATAAGGCATTGGTAAAGCAATTGCAAAGAGAATTGGCTATATTGGAGAACGAAATGAAGAGCTTAAGGTCAACTTCAATGAGACATGAAACCGCTACATTGCTGAGAGAGAAGGAGCTAGTCATTGAAAAGGTTATTAGATTGACTTTACAAAGCCGTTTTCATTCATTTAACGACTTTTGCATCTAAGAGAAGTTATATCTTGAGCGTCTAAACCCTGCTCCTTTTCTGTAGTTATCATTATATTTATTAATTTATTAATTTGGGGTCCTAAAAGTGGTTTAGGGAGCTTGTCACCAACATTTTAATTCGCTTTTCAATTCTGAAAGCAAGTTAAAGAATGGTCCTAGGCCCGCGCTTAAACAACTTACCTTCGTTATCCTTCCTTGTCTTTTGGGTATGTATAGATGGCCAAAGAGGTAGAAGAATTGACTCGGCAACGTGATCTTGCTCAATCTCGAGTTGAGAATTTGCTGCTGTCCGTTAGAGAAGTTCAAATGTTCAAGCAAAGTGGATATTTGTCATCAAGATCATCAGAACAGGATGAGGTCCCCATCATGGTTGATAACAAACACAGGCGTACTTTTGCGCCTAGGATGCCTAGTTTCAAGAACCAATTTCCAGGGCTTACTGAGAAATTTGAAGAGGATTTTCTGCTTGATGGAAGCACTCCGAAGTTTCCTGGGCCTGACCCATGCAAAGGTTGGGAGGATACTGCAAAAAGAACAGATGAAGACTTTGAAGATAACTGCAAGGAGGTTCGATGCATTGAAATTGAAAAATCAAGCAATAATATTAATGATGATGGAAAATTAGCCATGGAAGAGGTCATTGTCAAGGAAACTAAAACTGATGAGTTGTTAATTGCTCCTGAGGAACAGAAAGGAAAATTGACCATGACAGAGGCCGTTATCAAGGAAACAGAAGCTGATGATTTATCAGCTGCTACTGCGGGAAAGGAAGGAAAAGTAGCCGTGACAGAGGTCATTCTCAAGAAAATAGGGGCTGGTGAGCTTCTTACTGATCCTGAGGACTTTGAAGGAAAATTAACCCAGATACGATCAAGTTTCGAGAAACTAGAAGTTGATGACTTCTCTACTGATCCTGAGAAAAATAAAGTAAAATCAGACATGGCTGGAACAGTGAACGAAAATGTGGTAGTATCATTCCCACAAAAGGAAAATTTGCAATCAAAGCCGGTTTATACAGATGAAACTTACAAGGCGTTGACACAAAAAATTGGGGAACTGCAGAGGACTATCGCATTTCTTCTCAGGCTTCATCATTCCGAGCAGTCGCCTTCTTTCTCAGATGCATCTAGCTCTAGTACCTCGAGCATGAGCAGAAGCAGAAGCTGCAGGGCGGTTCTCTTGACTGTTCCATCTTCACCTTGCTTTGAGAAGGGAGAACGGAATGAAAGCATAACCCCTTCAACTGGTTTCGGAAAGGACTTTCTTGAAAGACCAAGAGGCCTTTACCAAAAGCGTTCTGGATTGAAACGTGACAACAGAAATGGAACCATGTCCAGAAAAGATTCCCAAGCTTCTCTTAGTAGTGATTCATGGGAAGCACAAAGTTTGAAAGATTCAGATGTGGAAGACACCTTTACTGCACTTGACTCTCTTCCACGGCCGGAGAAGCCATTTGGCGATGATTTCGTCAGAAGAAGAACGTTCTCCTCCCCTGATTTTGTTTCAGGTGGCACTGAAAAGAAACTACAGTCAGAAAAACAAATTGATGGCAATTTGGTGAGAAAATAATCTACCATTTCCTTTCTTTATTTTACTCATTTCTCTTGAAATCATTCTTTAATTGTTTAGTTGTTATTATTTTCATTTACATTATGCACTTTTTTTATATGAGTTAATCAATTATGTTCTTTAAAAAATGAACACATATGACCAAGAAATAAAAGATTTTAATGACTATTTTCTGCTTTCTTAGATAAAGTTATCCCCATTGAAGAGCACTCCTCTCCACCATAATGTCCAAGTAGAGTGTCAAAGAAATTTTTCGCAGGCAAAGCACAAATATTGTTGTTCATGTCTTGTTTCAGACTATGAGTGTTTAGGCAGTCTTTGAATTTGCTACCCGCAACCTACTTAGTCCTTCTTCATCTACTTAGTTAAACAAATATGCTTGTTCATCTTCTCTATTAGTAATTAGTTACGGCAGCCTACTTTGTTCACATTCCTTTTTGTCCTCACTTTTAGAATTTAGTGGAGTTTTTCTTCGTTCCTTTTCATAGCCCCATTTCCCAAGAAGAGCTTATAATCCTATGATGGTACTTCCCGAAAACCCAAAAAAGAAAAAAAGGCTTAGCGTGGTTGATGTTTGGCATATTGATTTGTCTAATTTATTTCTTTGACATGGAATGGTTACCGATGGTAGGCTGAGGAAACCGCAGACATGACTGATAATTCCAGTGAGAAAACGAATGATGTCATGGAACTGCAGTGTAGTTGGCCCTCAGAATTTGAGACGAAGCAAAGAAAGATAATTGAACTCTGGGATGCATGCAATGTACCATTAATCCACAGGACCTATTTCATCCTGCTCTTCAAAGGCGAACCGTCTGATTCTTTGTATATGGAGGTAGAGCTAAGAAGGTTGTCTTTCCTAAAGAACTCAATGTCTTACGGAACCAATATTGACACAAAGTCAACAAGGTAAATTTAAGACTTCCCTCAATAAGTTTGAATTAATGAACATTTGTTCCTGATTGAATACAAACGAGTTTTTTTCTTTTTTCTTTGTTTTTTTTTGGGTAACAGTCTGAAGGATTTGAATCGTGAGAGGGGGATGTTGAGCAAGCAAATACAGAAGTTCTCAAGAAAGCAAAGAGAAGAACTCTTCAAGAAGTGGGGTATTCGGTTGGACTCAAAGCAGAGGAGTCTGCAGTTGGCACACCGTGTATGGTCAGACACCAAGGACGTGGTCCATGTCAAGGCGAGCGCTGCTTTGGTGGCAAAGTTGTTGGGGTTTGTCGAACCAAGTCAAGCCCCCAAGGAGGTAATCGGACTCACCATCTTGCCCCGATCCATAACCCGAAGATCCCACAGCTGGAAACATGCCATTCCGCCCTTGTTATAAAGGTTGTTTGAAGTTAGAGATTTATCTAGGCTGATATATCTGCAGGTTGAAAATCTCCTCATCTTTAGCTCCTCAATATGAATCGGAAAGGGTATAAAGTTGACCAGACTTTAGTAGCACTGATTGGATTTGATTCCTTCTTTGATCATTATATGAAGTGCCAAAGATTTGATTCGAGTTGATCTGGTCTGAGGCTTCCGAATCAATCTCGTCAAATACGTCCAAAGGAAGGAATATAATGTACATTATATCAAGATGCAGAGTTGTCCAACTTTGTTTGCACCATTTTTTCCGTCCAAAGAGAGATGACCATCCAACAATCATAGGCATCCACGGCAAACGAAACCCTTATCAAATTGATAAATTCAAAGTTAACCGTCAAGTAACCTATGATATGTTTTACATTAGCCAGGATGGTATGTACTCCGTTTGCCAATAAACAGAAGGTTGACAAAACTCTTTTAACTAGAACTTCTTCTCACATGATTGGAAAATGCGGTGCTCTGGTTTTTGTCGAATAATAACACTAAAATAACTATGGCACCAAAAAAAGAAAAAGCAGAGTTGGTATTCACGTTGGACCTTAATCATGCTTTACATTATCTATGATTTGAACACAGATCCTTCAGTAATTTTCCAGCCAGACTTGGAATTAGACAGCTCATATCTCGTGGTATAGGAGTTTACATTAGAGGCATTGTTCTCTGGATGATGAAAATCAGTCAAGCGGGTGGACTCTTCCAGAGTTGCTTCCACTACAGCACGCTGCCCATCCAGTGAAAGTGTAACACTATCAATGGCCAGGTTCAGTAGATTATAGTCATATATCCAACCAAGCTGGGCAATTTCAGCTGCACGTTCAGTCCATGTTTTCAACATCTGACCATCCAGCACCTGGCAGTTTTATCAGTGTTAGGAAAAGCTTAATATAAAGGCACACAGTCCCCTAATGCTCAGAGAACAGTCTTCAAAAGCAATCTAGCAATCATGTTTAACTGATAATATAACAGTCATATAAGTTAATACATAAGCAGTTGCCCCAAGATGAAGGAAGTCTAGTTTGCAGGGAAGTTTTCTAGATTTATCCTTGAGGAAATTCCAACAAATGAGAGGAGAAACAAGCATGTAAACTACAGTCACATACCTCTGGCAATTTATCAAGACAGTGATCAGGTCCAAAAGCTTGAGATTTAATGTTCTGCCACTTGCGAACAATACCTTCAGCAATCCTTGCATCCATTCTAGGTAATTCTTGCAAAGAATTTTCATCTACTGACCCTGCAAAGATCAAGGCTGATTTGAGCACATCTAATCTTGGAGAAGCAGGATGACTTTCAAGGAATTTGGCTAATTTGGACATGTCTTACATGTTTAGGAGGAAAAGGTAACCTTTGCGCCACATCAATTTCAACATTTTAATAAACAAACAGATGCAAGAATAGCCATACAAATATCACAACTTAAACTTATAAAATCAATCATCAATGATAGCAAAGTTAAAGATATTTGAGAAAATACTTACTTACGTGGAATTAAAGCTAATATGGTTGACTATTAACTTATTTACAAAATGCATTGTTAAATCATACCTACATTAATGACATTAGATGGCATAGCTAGGCCGATTTCTTTGCGAATAGCAGATGAACTAGCTCTACCAGGTAAAACTTTCAAGCCAACCAGCGTCATTACTCCAATTACCACACCGGCAGACATGATCTTGACACTAGAATCTTTAATTTTGTCAGTAATTGTTTGTTCTTCATGCATTTCATCCAAGCCACTCTTCCCAGGAATTTCGGCTACGATGGGAGAATCCTCCTGGTCAGGGTTTTCCTGAGCCTCTTTATCTTCAATAGCAGGAAAAAAGTTGCTCATCTCACCATCTAATTGATGTCTTACATTCTCCTCTGCGCGACGAAGAGGAAATACCTTCTGCAATGCCTGAATTGCACTAGCCTTTACATGACCAAGAACTGCAGTAGCCTCTGCACCAATCCTCACTATAGCTGCAGCGGCAGCTAAGGGCGAACCACGTACACCCTCAAGCCTTTCTAAATATCTGAGGACAGTGGGATCATCATAATAATCTCCAAGCTTGAATTGTACACCTTTGGTGTCTCTAAATCTGGGGAAGACCACCTCCATTAGCCATGTCTCCAACAGTTTACAAAGCCCAGGAAGATCTTTGTCATCATCATCTTCTGAGTTTTCCAAGACAAATTCAATAATAGATGGATTTCTATAAGGGGAGCTGTCACTGTCTAGGCCCAACCACAAGCGACACTCATCAAGCTCTCCCACAAGCAACGAACAGAGGCCCCTCTCTAAAGCAAAGTCTTTCTCACGGTTTTCTATGGGAGCATAAAGAGAGACAGGGTCCGGGAGCGTTGCTAACTTAGTCTGCTGAAGCTGCTGGAAGAGGTTATCAGCATCTCGGATGAGATGAGGTTTCTTACTTAGAAATGCTTGAGCAACAAGTGCAAGTGCTACTCCATAAACTTCAAAACTTTCAGCAGGAATATTGCTTGGTGTGGCAGCAAATAGATCAACCTTTCATGTAAAAGGATTTTAAAAACAAAGAGACTCTAATCAGCCACCCTAAAAGCCAAATTTGAATGATGTAAAATACACTATAATGTAATACCTGCTCAGCCGCTGTCATGCACAAGAAGGCCTCATTCATAAAATCTTCACGGGTAAAACCCCCTGCGATTGCAGCAGCTCCTCCTCCACCAACAGCCCATAATATGTTGCGTACACCACGAAGACCCTCCTCCCTCTTCATCCGGTACTCATCACCAAGGGGTAAAGCCAGAAGTTCCAAAACACAACGTGGGGTGATCTCTTCTAACGTCTCATCAATTTGTGATTGTAGATCTGGTGCAAGCCTGCTGGCTGCTTCCTCCTGCATGTTCCACAAAAGGATTAATCAAGCTTCTTGCAAAATTTCAAGTGTCAAAACGTACAAAATCCTAGTTTATCAATGCATAATCATTCAGTTTCATTAAAATATGCTCCAAGCTTTATTTTCTTAATGTTGGGGCGACTTTAGAATCACTAAAGTACTGACAAATCCACCAATATATGTTGATCTCGACAAGGACATAGTAAATAAGCAGAATTCAATCAATATCTAAGCCCAATTTACAAATTGAATTTGAAAGAAAGTGTGTTGCATTACCTGCAATAGTTTCAAAGCCATCTCAAGCACCTCGCAACCGCTAATGAAGTCCGGCGGATTTAAAGCCATAGCATCCCTTGACAAGTCCACATAAGCAAGGGCCATTACCAGCACGACATCTTGCTTAAATGCCTTGGGCAGCCTTTCTCTCAGCAAACTTTCCCCAATTTGAAGCACTACTTCAGTCTCCCCAGCTTCTTGCAACACGCACAATGCTCCAGGAACCTACATTTCCCGCATTTTCTCAGTAAACACTGAACAAACAGAAGTCTCAGAAAAGCAAAGGTGAAAATTTTTGAAAATTACCTTGTCCCAGGGGACTTGGGTGATAATAGTCTCACGCTCATCTTCGACAAGGCCTTGATTGTAATTTCGTCTAGAGCCAGAGTTAACAAGAGTTTCACAGGCGGCTTGAAGAATCTGCCTTCGGCTAATTAAGGTCTCTTGACTGAACCCGTATTGAGGCGGCTTGGAGACCCTAGCTTCATAGGCTCTTTTGATTCCATCGCCTAGAAAATGAGTCTCAGCTCCTAACACCTGCTTTTTGAATGACAATCTTTCGAATCAACTCGAATTCCCTAAATTAACAATACTTAAAGACAAGCTGAGAGTAAGCATCTGACTGACCTTGTAGAAGTCGAGGGGGATAGACACGTGGCGTTCGGGAGGGGAGGGAGACAGAGGGGGAGGGAAAGTAGGAGAGAGTGTGGCGGTTGCGGAGGAAGAGGAGGCGAAAGAATTGTCGGTGGTTGGGAGGAATTGGAAATCGGCGAGAAGGCGGTCCGCCCATTTACTGGCTGAGCAGACGGTGGTGATGGTCGAAGGGTGGTAGAGTTTGGAAGGTTGTCTACAGTAAGGGAATGGAGTTAAAGCGGGAGTGCAAAGGCCAATGCTAATGTGCCTCAAAGCTTCCATCTTTGGGCTATGTGAGTTTAGAAAAAGGGGTCTTAAACCGTTTTAAATTCTCAGTAGATATTACGGAAATAGCTGCTCCCTTTTGTCTCCGGTGCCATGAAAATGCTGAACTTTCTTCACTTGGAAAAAAGTTAAAAATGTCGCTCTCGAAGCTGGGGTGTAAAGTTGTAGTCTTTTTTGTCATCGTGTTAATCTATGATGATATTAGGTGAAAACCCTGATCACCAATCCGTTGTAGTCTAGTTGGTTAGGATATTCGGCTCTCACCCGAAAGACCCGGGTTCAAGTCCCGGCAATGGAAACCCTTTTCCTACAAGCTCCCTTTGCTCGCCTGTCTGCACTAAAATGAGAAAACAGATGATGCCGATTGAATTATAGAGCTTTTTCCTATGATTTTGATAATGCTAGTGCCTAGTGATAACTTATATCTTTTATCCTCTGAACTGAAACCTATAATCTGTGCCATAGTTTTCATCCCATGATTTTGAACTGCTTAGTACGTATTGCATTGCAGATTTTATCTCGCCATCAGATCATGTTAGACAGGAGCCTAGCTTGTAATCACAAATCCTGGAGCCAGGACGAAAGATTTAATTCGTAAAAATGCTGCATAATGATTACTTGTAGGATTAATTTAATAATTGGAAGCAAGACAATCATTTTCTCGTGCCTTTTCTCTTTTCCGCTGTCAACAATCATAGCAACATGAGAACCCACTTGGACCTAGATTCACCGTTAGATAGATTTACAGGAAATTTGAGAATAGAGACGAAGGCTGTCATTCTTGATGCTGGAATTGCCATCATTATGACCATTATAGGAATTTGGCTGTTGTTGGCCCTGGAAATTTAGATCTTTGTGGACACTTGTAGGCTGTAGCTGTGTTTCATCAAACTTTAATGTCCATCCAATGATCCAAAAATAACATGGCCTGGTTGTGACCAGCTTCTTCTAAGCTTGTATTAGCCTGTATGACATCCCAAAAATGTTTAACCTTTAATCTACTGGTCCAGAGATGGGGGCAGAGAGATGTTAACAGCTATCATTACTTTTGAAAGGGGGTTCTATGGGGAGTAGGGTTGTTCAAGTAATCCGAAAAAATCGATAATCGAATCGAACCGATAACTAGATTAGGGTTTTGGAATGTTGATATAAAAACTGAATGAACCGAATGGAACCCGAATGAACTTAATAAGCTAAAATTTTAAAAAATACTTGATTTTATTAGCCTAAAATTAAAAGACCCAAAATTTTTATAATTATTTGAGTTTTTATAAAAGAAAAAAGTTTAAAATTTAATGGATTTCAACTACCAAAAAACCTGCAAAAAAATTCGAACCGAACCGAAACATTAGGGTATTAAAATCTTAATATCCGAACCGAACCATTTACATCCCTAATGAGGAGGGGGATGGCAAGGGTTGAAACTCTACCCTGGTAAACTCTCCAACCAACTTTTTACTACTGGGCCAAGGGACGAGGTTCAACAGCTATCATTACTTCATACAAAACTAGTACTTACTTTTGATTGGAAAAGTGAAGCCTGGGTAGTGATTTTAAGCAATAGATCATGCACATTGAATATTCCTTTCTTTTTGGGAGAAAAAAGAAAAAATTGATTTCGTGGAACGTATAATTGTCTTTGGTGGCTTCCGAATTTATATATACGGGAAAAATGGGCCTGGCTCGATAAAGGCTTACACCTTTGGGGCAAGAATATAAGTGGGCCAGCTTTAAGAAGGAAAAAGATGGGCCATCTAGCAACGGAAAGCCGTGAGAAGCAGCATGTGGGGTAGTCAGGAAAAAAACATCAAAAGCCCTCTATGACCATAAATTATCCGTATATAACCCATTGATATAAAAGAAAAAAGAAGAAGAAGAAGAAGAAGAAATAGTCTGCCAATAATAGACTGTGCCACAATTGAATCATTTCCCTTTTTTCTTGCTTTCTGCTACACAGACACAGTATTTAATTTTTACACGAGCTATGGTTGTAGGATAACAAATTCACAAGAAATGGAATGCCTTGTGTGTAGTAGTATTACTATTTAATGAGGCAATGAGAATGGATTGGAGAGTAGCAATCATTGGCTGCATATGTTCTGCATGCATTTGTGTATATATTTTTTTAACTAAAGGTATCCAAAGTCATTAGCCTAAGACTGATCTTTTTTTAGTCAGTTGGCTTATATTGAGGTAAAACTCTTTTAATAATAGTTTTCAGTTTTTTTCATTTACAAAATTCGAACTTGAAATCTTACTTAAAATAAATAAGTATCAAATCACTTGAACCAATCAATTGTTGGTAAAAACCTAAAATTCTACTTGAGTAGTTTATAGCAAATTTTGATGAACTTCACTCTGCAAGAATCATAACAGTTAATGGTTTGCAAACTTGCAATTTGATAATTAAAAATTACTGCATCTGAGTTGGCTTGGTAGAGTGCATGAATATATTAATGTAGGTCTAACAACTGATTATACTAAACTTAACATTACTAAATCTTATGGAGTTCCATTAAATAATTCCCTTAAAATGAATCCTTTTAACTTTATCATCAACTTCTTAACTTTTTTTATGGCAAGCCGCAAGCCCCATCAAAGTAGAGAGAACTCACATACTTTAAGCTCAAAAACTACCATTACATTAAAGTACATAATAATTAATTACTTTGTGAAAAGAAAAGCAAGACTCGCATAAGTCATAGACTTTCCTATCTTCCCTAATCCCTCCCCATTTTCATATACCTGTATTCATAAAAGTGGCCAAAAGACATACTAGTACTGTTTCATATACTGTAGGAATAACGAACGTGGGTTGGATCAAGTGGTAAACAGTTTATTTCAGTTTAAGCAGGTCTCGGATTCGAGACTTTACGTACGCAGTTGTCCCGTTGAAAGACTCACCCACCATATCCAAATGCGCGACGCGGATTGAACCCAAATTAATTAGAACAAAGCTCTGAATAGCTAATAGCGGTGAGTAACAAAAAAAAATACTGTAGGAATATTAAAATATATGGAGAGCAAAGAAAAAGAATATGCAATAAGTTAAGAACACGCCAGCCGGGTGAGCTTATCAAACTCCCTCGTGACAAGAAAATTCACAAGAGTTGAGTTAATGATTCTTCTTCCCCATCAACCTGTTTTGTTTTTTAAAAAGCTCGAAAAGCCTTTTTCCATCAATGCTCTCTTCTATTCTATAGAATACCATCCCCAAAACAAAAGCCAAAGCCACAGTATCGGGCAAAAGAAAAGAAATTTATAGCTATATTTAATTAATTAAAAAAGAAGGGGGGGAGTGGAAAAGGCTTAGTTAAGTGAGCACTTGAACTCTCACTAGTTGGAGTTCTGGCGCAACATATGGCGTCGTTTGTGTCGAGCACTCTTTCCCGTCTGTCTCCGCGAACACACGCTCCCTCTGTACGATCACCATCCCTTCATTTCTAAAGCTCCCAACTTTTCCATTTCCCCCTCTTCCAACTTACCATTCTTTTCTTCGCCATGGACATAACGGCTACTTTTCTTCTTCTTCTCACCTTCAACCTCGTATTTTCATCCTACGCCCAACACAGCGCCGTTACTTTGGCAGAGATCCGAGCGCTTACCTCTTTCCGGCGGGACATTGTTCACGATCCACTTGGCGCACTTGACGGCTGGGATACGTCCACGCCATCGGCTCCCTGCGACTGGCGTGGCATTGTCTGTTACGACAACCGAGTCCGCGAGCTCCGCTTGCCTCGCCTCCAGCTCGGTGGCCGACTCAGTGATCAGTTATCCAACTTACGCGAGCTTCGCAAGTTAAGCCTCCATTCTAACAACTTCAATGGCTCCATACCTGACGCGCTCTCTCAATGCGCTCTCTTACGCGCCGTTTACTTGCAGTACAACTCCCTCTCCGGTGACCTCCCGCCTTCCATTTTCAACCTTACCAACTTACAAGTCCTCAATGTGGCTCATAATTATCTCTCCGGTAAAATCGCCGCCAGTATCCCTTGGTCTCTCCGGTACCTCGATTTATCCTCGAACGATTTCTCGGGGGAGATACCTTCGAATTTCTCGGCACAATCTCAGCTCCAACTCATCAACTTGTCGTACAACCAGTTTTCCGGTGGAGTTCCGGCTAGTATAGGGAAACTTCAAGAGCTAGAGTACCTTTGGCTGGACTCGAACCAGTTGTACGGAACGTTGCCGTCTGCAATAGCAAACTGTTCTTCGCTGGTACATCTAAGCGCGGAAGATAATAGGCTCAAAGGATTACTTCCGGGGAGTATCGGTGCGGTTCCGAATCTTCAAGTGCTTGCTTTATCGCGCAATGAACTTTACGGTGCGGTTCCTACAAGCATTTTCTGTAAAACGTCGGGGAATGCTTCGGCGTCGTTGAGGATCGTGCAACTTGGATTTAATGAGTTCACGGAAGTTGATAAGCCGCAAAATGGCACGAGTTGTGTATCGGTGTTGGAGGTTTTGGACCTTCACGAGAATCACATCCGCGGCGTTTTTCCTTCTTGGTTGACCAGTTTGACCACGTTGAGAATATTGGATATTTCTGGAAACTTCTTAACGGGTTCATTACCAGCTGAACTTGGCAACCTTTTTAACTTAGAAGAGCTTAGAGTGGCGAACAATTCGATCACCGGTTCAGTTCCAAGTCAGCTCCTAAAATGTGGATCGTTAAAGGTTGTTGATTTTGAAGGAAATCAGTTATCCGGTAAAATACCGGGCTTTTTAAGTCAAATGAGGGGCTTGAAAAGTATATCTGTGGGGAGAAATTTACTTTCCGGTTCAATTCCGTACGGGTTCGGCAATATCTCAGGGCTTGAAACGTTGAATTTGAGTGGAAACAATCTGACTGGAAAAGTACCGGAAGATATAATGCGGTTGAGTAATTTAACTACCTTAAACCTCAGTCACAACAAATTTTCCGGAGGAGTTCCTTATGGTTTAGAAAATTTATTGAGTTTGGCGGTCTTAAACTTAAGTGCATGTGGGTTTTCAGGGAGGATTCCTGGGAGTATCGGGAGTTTAATGAAATTAACCTCTCTTGATTTGAGTTTGCAGGAGATTTCTGGTGAGTTGCCTATTGAGCTTTTTGGGTTGCCGAGTTTGCAGGTTGTTGCTTTACAGAAAAACAGGCTGTCTGGTGATGTTCCTGAAGGTTTTAGCAGCTTGGTTGGTTTACAATACTTAAATCTTAGTTACAATGGATTCACTGGTCGGATTCCGGCAACGTATGGTTTTTTGCAGTCTTTAGTTGCGCTTTCTCTATCCTATAATAGAGCTTCAGATATGATTCCGGTCGAGCTTGGTAACTGTTCTGATCTTGAAGTGCTTCAGCTTCGTTCAAATCGTTTGAGGGGCAATATACCGGGTGACTTCTCTCGGTTATCTCGTCTGAAGGAGCTTGATTTGGGTTTGAATAATTTAGATGGTGAAATCCCGGAGGAAATTTCCAAATGCTCCTCTATGACTACTATGTTATTGGATGGAAATCACCTCTCCGGTACCATACCAGATTCATTATCAAAACTATCGAATCTAACAACTTTGAATCTTTCCTCAAATAGATTGACTGGAGCCATTCCATCAAGCCTGTCAAACGTGTCTAGCTTGAAGTACTTGAATTTGTCAAGAAACAATCTTTCAGGTGAGATTCCAAATGCATTAGGTTCTCAGTTTGATGATCCTTCTGTATTTTCAATGAATAGAGAACTATGTGGTAAACCATTAAATAGAGAATGTGCAAATGCAAGGAATAGAAAAAGGAGGAAGCTTATTCTATTGATTGCTATAGCTGCTGGTGGAGCTTGCCTTCTTGCAGTGTGTTGTTGTGGGTATATCTACAGTCTGCTACGCTGGCGCAAGAAGCTTAGAGAGTGGGCAACTGGGGAGAAGAAGAGGACTAGTCCAGCTCGTGCCAGTTCGGGGGCAGACAGGGGTCGTGGAAGTGGGGAAAACGGAGGACCGAAATTAGTCATGTTCAATAACAAGATAACGCTAGCCGAGACACAAGAAGCAACAAGACAATTTGACGAGGAAAATGTCTTGAGTAGGGGAAGATTTGGACTTGTGTTCAAAGCGACGTATCAAGATGGAATGGTCCTTTCAATCCGTCGCCTTGTTGACGGATCTATTGATGAAAGTACATTCCGAAAAGAGGCCGAATTGCTTGGTAAGGTAAAGCACCGAAATGTAACAGTTCTACGAGGCTACTATGCTGGACCACCAGACTTAAGGCTCCTTGTTTATGACTACATGCCTAATGGAAACTTAGCCACCCTCCTCCAGGAGGCATCTCACCAAGATGGGCATATGCTGAATTGGCCAATGCGTCATCTGATTGCTCTTGGCATTGCTCGTGGCCTATCATTTTTGCACTCGTTATCAATAGTTCATGGTGATATCAAACCACAGAATGTCCTATTTGATGCTGATTTTGAAGCTCATTTATCCGAATTCGGGCTAGAGAGACTGACAATATCAACCCCAGCAGAAGCTTCCTCATCTTCAACCCCTGTGGGTTCTCTAGGCTACGTCGCACCAGAAGCTGCTCTAACTGGTCAACCAGCTAAGGAAGCGGATGTGTATAGTTTTGGGATTGTGCTATTAGAAATTCTAACAGGAAGAAAACCTGTGATGTTTACCCAAGATGAGGACATTGTGAAATGGGTGAAGAAGCAATTACAGAAAGGGCAGATTTCAGAGTTGCTGGAGCCGGGGTTGCTTGAGTTAGACCCTGAATCATCAGAGTGGGAAGAATTCTTGTTAGGGGTCAAAGTTGGACTCCTTTGCACAGCACCTGATCCACTGGATAGGCCATCAATGGCCGACATTGTTTTCATGTTGGAAGGATGTAGGGTTGGACCAGATATTCCATCTTCAGCTGATCCAACCTCTCTACCTTCCCCCATTTGAGATTTTCCTTTTATTAAATTCATTTTGTACCCAGAATTTCCTCCACAAAAGAAGTCATTCTTGACCATTTTATATTGTTTTTAATTGCATAATATATTGTGTCGTTATCATTCCTCATTAAATTTCGAATGCTCTTTTTTACTTACGACCGTAGTGAAGTCCGTCCTTCGAGTGGAACTGTACAAGTACCATTATTTGTGACCTGGACGGCGCCGTTTGAGGATGTCTGCATCCTCATTGCTGGGGTCCAATCCAACCAGCGGTTAAGTGAGCAGAGGACCCAATGGGGCATTCCCGCCAAAAGCATAACGTCTAACCTGGAAAAGCCACGTGGCTAAATCAGGCGAGGGAGTAGAAGTAGCCGTTAAGTGAGTCATTGGGAAGAAGCGAAGGTGGCGTCAGGATCCTTGAAACTGTCGGAAATTTGGCGTTTTTCAGAGCAAAGAGAGAGAGAGAGAGAGAGAGAGAGAGAGAGGAAGCAGTAGCACAACAAAGCACATTAAAGTGAGAATCTTTAGAAGCTTTGGCAACCACGTCGGATTTCTTATGGAGTATTGACCGGCACGTGGGTCCTTGATGGTGTCACTAGTTCTCCTGATTCTTCTTGTGAAATGAAATAAATACTAGTATGATGCAGTAAATAGGAAGAGAGAGTGGCACGAAGGTTGTATTGTATGGGTTGGGGTTTCCTTTCCGGGTCCCAACGCATCAGCCTAAAATTTAAATTCTGCAACAATAAGTATAGATAAAATAATGGAGTATACAGTGTCCCACAGTGTACGTACTTGACAGTGTGTTAATGTGTCTTGTGACTTCAGAGATTCAGAGTTCAGAGCTCTCAAGTCTGGAACCCCACCATTCAATCCCTTCATGACAATCGAACAGGCCTAAACAGTTTCCCTGCTTCAATGAGTAACAGTCAATTTTCTCAATTTTAACTTCTGTATGAATAGAATTTACCTACCGTTTTTCCTTCTCTCCAACAGTACTATTTACTCTTCCTTCCAGGAGCTCAATAATACAAGTTGGAAATATCTCCTGGTAGATTCTTGAGCAGCATGCAGAGCTGCTGCTGCACTGGCCACTCCACCTAAGAGTCAGCACTCATCAACCGGAGAGATATTTCACGCTGTTCTTTCATTGTCCAAAGATGCCTGAATTTGGTGATGCTTCATGCATCATGCCTCAGGGGCTGTCGTTCGGTTCCATTCAAATTTCCTTTATATCATCCAAAGTATTTTTCTTATCATATACTTTTATGAATATGATAGTATGCAAGGGAAGTCTTTTAACCGGTAAGTAAATAAATAATGACAAATTTATAGCAAGAAAAAGATTTAAGAATTTCTTGCAGTAGACTTTATATAATGTGGTAGAAGATACTACCTTCAATTTCTCACCATCATCTAACACGGTTACTTTAACAGCCATAAATATACACAAATTTGATTAAAGTTACAGGCAAAGAATGTTTTATTGATCCAAAGAATCTTCTTACTGATGAAATCCTGTGATTATAAATTATACACCAAATGTGGAATGAGATTACAACATAATTTCTTCTATGCTGATTCCAAACCTTGAGGAAGTGGTTCATCATCAGGGTGAGGTGAGAGAAATCTCCTACAGGCATATAACATGGCCGAATGGAATCCATCTGGATTTTCCAGGAACACGAAATGTCCAGCCTGCAGATGAGAGAAAAGAAAAGATAAGGAGTCTTAACAGTAACATAGACTTGGGCTTTAAGCTTTGAGGGAAATAATGACATGTCTTCGGTAGATGATGCTGTACAAGTTATTCTTTTATTGCAGTAGTAAACAGACCTGTGGAACTCTGATAATCTCACATGGAACCTTCATTTGCTCACGAGCTTTTTGGGCTCCTTGATAGTTCATCCAATCTTGAACCCCATATATAAAAGTAGTTGGCACTTTCCACTCAGATGCTCTATTCACCCAAAAAATGGCAACTCATTATTGTCTTCCAAAAACTTAAATTACTCTAGTTAGTAGATTGCACCATCAATGTCCTAGACTCAAGCTCGTGGTGCATATGAAAATATCAGTCAGCATCAAAGTTTCTAAGTGTCTTCTAGTTTCTAGTAGATGTTATGCATGTGTGCAAGGAGTCAAGGATTAAATAAGTTTCATGGCAGGTTTTCATAATCCTCTGCTTGCAATAATCCATGCACTAGCATTATACAAAATGCCAAATGGTATGGCTTGTGTGACCCTTCAAAAAGTGAAGCTTATGATCATTACAAGGGCATTCTGTTTCTATTTATTCTCATAAGAATACAACAAAGTAATCCTTAGACATGAATTCGTTGGTGCTAATGAAACCTGCTTCTTTATTCTGCATCTGCAGTTCCACGCACAATGAGACAATTATATAACTTGCATGCTAGAAAACGTTTCCAAGTCAATGTGAGATATTGGCATTTTGAACAAACAAAATCCCCAATGTCTAGACGAAATCTTGGACCAATATATAAAGTAGGTAGATATTAAGCCATGCAATGAACCCAAATAAAAGTAAGGAACTAAACACATGCAGTAAACCAATAAAAGAATTTAATCAAGTGGATAATCAAACCTGTTTAGAAGGGGCATCCGAGCAAATGCTCCAAACGCGAATATATATTTTAAGCACAGCTCTCCACTAGCTTTGGCAGCTAAAGTATGGTACACATAATCTTCAACAAGGAAGAATAGGGGAAAAACAGTTGTTAGACATCTACTTAAGTATGAGCTACACAGTAAATCTAAAAACATTACATACCTGTTAACAGTCTAGACTCCTCCTCTGTCAGTACACCATCAGCTGAATATTGAGGACTAAACCTAGCAGTCGTATACTTACGTACAAGATCTGGACCCCAAGGACCTAAACCTCTGCAAACAGAATCATCCAAAAATCACAGAAAGCAATACAACAAGCTATTTAATGCAAAATGAGATCCAAGACGAGAAGGTAAAAAACCAATTGGAGTTAGAGGACTTCAACACACAAGATCAAAGGAGACCTAAAAATTGCAATAGGTAAAAATAACGAAGAAATAATAAAATTTTGGTTTTCCAGAAACAGAGATAAGTCCTGCTACTGCTACTAGCAATAATTCACAGAACATTGCAAGCTAAGATAACAGGACAAGATAATTACAAACCTTACAAGCTTCTGAGGAGTAAAATTTGACTCCCATAAATGGTTCAAAATTGCACCTTTCCAAGTTGCTCTGAATCGGATTAGCCACTCAGATTTACCATCTGCCTCTGATGAAAATCCAGCAGGTCCCACTAAAATCAAGTGTTGTACATGTTCAGGATGCTACAAAATAAACACAAAGAATGTAAGAATAAAAAAATGTAGTATCAGACTACTTGTTGTGCATCAAATATTTAACATCATAAAAACAATCACCTTGAGAGCATATTTAGCAGCAACATATCCTCCAAAAGAATGGCCAAGCAATATAAAGTTACTAAGATTTTTTGCTTTACGCCATTCCTCAAAAGAATCAACAAACCATGCCTCAGTTTCTGCATCATCAATAAGTCAAAGATAAAATAAATATAGAATTGCTCTAGTAACTCCTGACAATGAAGAGGTCCAGAGGGACTAGTAGCATGTTGCTCACGAACCTTCAGTGCTTTTACATGCAAAGTCAGGCCTGCTTGATCCACCCCATCTGGAGAAGAGAAGGTGAAATAAGACTAAGAAACTATAAGATGGAATGTAGATATCAAGCTCAAAATCCAAAAATGCCATGTTATACATTTGAAATGATAGTGAAGAAATGTTTAAAACCAGACCTCCTTCCTTGACAACAAATGAAAAAGATTGCTAAAACCTATTCAGAAGGGCACTGCCTACATGATTATTAGTTCTAATTCTGCATTTACAGAAGCAACCAGAATATCCATTAGTTTCCCTAGTGTTGGACGGTCGAGGGTGATTTCAAAATTCTCTTCAAGAAGAATGTCTATATGCCTCTATCATAATTAGCAATCCTTTTGGAGAAGAACCCAACAGCTGAACAAGTTGAAGTTATAACTAGCACAAATCCAGCTTGGCATGGCAAAAGCAAAATCCATATAAAACAAGTGGAGCTTACCCAAGCTGATCAATAGCAATGACCTTGAAACGCTTGGCGAGGTAATCAAAATTCTTGAAAAAGAAACCTTGAGAAGCAGCATATCCATGTACCATTACAAGAGTTGGAGAACCTTCTTTGCTAGCAAAAGTAACTGTATTTATAAACCTCGGCTCATTACTGGAAGAACGGAACCACCTAACTTTAGAACCAGGTGCACCTGAACCTATGTTCACTTGTTCTTGCACATATGGAGTCCTGAAATTTCAATCAATTCATTCATGATTATCGAATTTCCATTCAAAAATTCACTAAAATCTATGCAATAATTGACATTACGTATTCATATCATCCAAATTTAAAAAAAAAAAAGAAAAAAGAAAAAAGAAAAACTGAAACATGAGAATTCAGGTAACGTGCAATTAGAATTTCCGGCTTTTCAAGCGTAAACTATAAGTAGAAGAATCCAAAAAAGGAAAAAGAAATGGTAAGCAAAAGAGAATGAAGATTTACTTGACGAGAGAGAGAAGGCGTTTCTCGGCGGCGATGATGTGGTCGGTGGAAGTAGGAATCCAACGGAGAACGGAGGGCCATAGTGATCTGGATTTCGCTACAGTTGATGCAGATGATTGAAGTTCAGCCTTATTCATTTCTTCGGCCATTTTTCGTAAAATTGAAGCGGACCAACGGTAGAGAGCCTGATTCATACGATATTTTGGTTTGGTTTTGCTTAACAACGCGGAAAGCTTCGCATTTTTCTCCTTTTTATATCCAAAGGCTTGATTTTGACTCTGTGACCACAATAGACAAGTTGAGGAGCGGAATTTTCATCTTTTTTGGGTTTTTTTTTTCTTTTTTGAAAAAACCGACTTAAAAATACGCTCAACTGAAACCCGTGTAAAGCACGCTACAATCACATGGGAGTTGAGGTGCGTGGGCTGGGGCCTTAGGACATGTTCAGCGGTCGAGAGTCGCTCAGAACACCGGTTTTTGGTTTTTCTAAGTATACTGAAGGATGTCTCAAATGTTGCAACCAACGCGGACGCACGCATGGATGGAACCTCTACGTTGGCGATGACGTTATGATGATTCTCGAGCACTCGTCACTGCCCTTTAACCCTTTGACTTGGACTCTTTCAATTGAATCTTCAAGCAAGCACAAGTTCCTCAATTTTTTCCCCATTTAAAACAATTTTTGACTTAAAATCCAAATTATTTGGGTTCCACGTCGGGTTTAATTAACTCGGAATAGGCCCATGGGCCACTGCTCCTTAAACCAACTCCTCAATTCAAATAAGCCAGCAACTGTTTTGAAGGATCGTCTCAAAAAAGCCCTTAGCCCTTTGTCACCGGTTGAATGGAAGCAAGCATGGAACGACATAGCTTTGTACGTGCTTCGCATTCTTGGGAGAGAGCTGTGCATACGGAAAATGGAATTGGCAAAAGTATGACCCTATTGGCTATAACCCTGCTTAGGTTGTTGCGAGAGGCATGTAACTATGAAAGGTCATACATGACAATTAGCGCCTCTGGTGCAACCTGCAAAGACTCAAGGAGAGCTAGTTGGGGAGTTTCTGCCAATGCAAGAAGAGCTTCGTAAGAATTATACCACATCAGATGAAAGGATTTATGCAACCCAATATCAGGCTCATTCACACCAACTCGGCATTTTAAAAAATGAGACAAGAGTCACCAAGCAAAAAGGGAAATAGTGCAAGCAATAACTCTACAAGGTTTTGAATTGGATCCACAAATACATTATTTGATAATAAAACGAAGTTGACAAGCTTTTATTGATACACCTGATTTCTATCTCTAATCTATTATCAGCCATGGCAAATTTCTCAATCTGTAGAAACACTCACCAGTTACAGTGGCAGCCAAGAAAATTTTATGTAGAGAACACTTCCCGAGCGAAACTAATATACATCTAATAGGAAAAAGAAAAGAATAAGATATGTGAAACAATTCTTCAGGAACCACAGCCAACCTCGGTCGCTGATTAATTAGGGCTTCTTTCTCTCAGAGTCTCAATCAGCTCTTGACTGACCAGCCCTGGAAGAGAGAATGATGCCAACAATCAAGCCATAAAGTGCCAATGCCTCGGCAAAGATGAGAATGAGGATCATCCCAACAAAAAGCTTTGGCTGCTGTGCATTAGCTCTACAAAACCCAATTACACAATTAGACAAGAGTAATGCTTACTTACAAACAACTTAGCATACAAAATAACGCTACAGATCATCAACAAGAGTAGAAATGTATATCAACTAAGAAAAGGAATTAGAGCACATGACATTTTAATACAGCTGAAATGCCTAAAAGACCCTACTTAAATGTCTCCCAAACTGTGTACCTAAACACCCATTGGACCTAATTTGCAGGGTTAACAGGGAAATATAAATGTTCAACTTGGCGATTATTCATGGTAAGCATCAAGACCAGAAAAACAGAACCAACTTTCTACACAGAAATTGTTGAAAACTGGTACATTCATAAATAATAAACGAACTAAACATGAAGTAAAATTGTTTGAAAAGCTAAAAGAATTACCTAACGCCAGCATCACCAACGATCCCAATAGCCATACCAGCGGAAAGACCCGCAAGCCCACAAGCGAGGCCGGAAGAGAGATGGGCGTACCCATCGAAAAGGTAATAAGATTTAGCCTTTGGGTTAATTCCGGTACTAATGATAACAGCAATAATTAGGCCATAAATACCGAGCACACCAGCCATAACTACCGGAACGATCGACTTCATCACCAGCTCTGGCCTCATAACCCCCATCGACGCTACACCAACCCCGCTCTTGGCGGTCCCGTACGCTGCCCCCATACCTGCAAAACATCCGATTAGAACCCCAAGATCCAAAACCAAAAGAAACGAAAAAAAAAAGGTTTGGTTTTAAGAAAGTCTAGGTATCCTAATCTACTTACAGGAGAAAACCAGGGCGGCAGCAGCTCCCAGGAAGCCGAAGAAAGGAGCAGTTTCATCCCCGCCGAAAGCTGAAGACATATTTCCCAAGAAAGTGATGGATCGGATCTGAGAATGTTTGCTCCTCTAAATGTAATTTCTTGTTTTGTTTATTCAACTTTTTGGGGGAGAGAGAGTCACGTTAATGCTTCCCTCTTCACCCTACTGACTCTTTCCCCTGGAATAAGTAGCGAAACAAGGACTACCTCAAATAATTTAAATTGGGCTTCTTTTATGGGGCCTTACTTTTCGGGTTATAGAAACCTGAATGGACCGTTCCGTACGCTTGGTCCATCTAATATCTTCATACCATATGAACCAACCTTGGCCCAACCCTATTTCACCAATTTGATTTCCTCTGCACGGAGATTCATTTTTTGGTAATTTATTTCGACTCGTCAATCATACCAAACTTGAAATACAAATGTTCTCTCTTTTTTGTTTTCCTAATTAAGGATATCCCCGAATCTTTGGGGCAAGACTTAAAAATACAAATATTCTCTTCATTATTGCCAGCTTTCTTCAAAATATGAGAATTGATCTCTATGTCCTTCATGGAACTGAAGGAATAAAAGATATAACTGGCAAAAAGAAAAACATTTGAGCTTAAGCAGTTATCCGTTTTTTGGTATATAAAAATAGGGAGTAATCTCTTTCAGAGCTTTAATTTAAGAAAATTATAAGCAGGCTTATTGCAGCTCTAACCAACAGTCCACCACCAAACCAAAAAAAATCCTAGCAATTTCCCAACCAACAGTCGAACACCCCCTCTCACGTTCAAGCCCCTGTTCACACCTTTCCCCTCCCTCCTTTTTGTGGGTTAACTTTTTACAGACATTCCTTATCAAGGAGCAACAGAAGTTAAAATGCAAAACAAATATTCAACTGAATAGATTGGCTTGCAACTGAATGAGCCACATGGTAGTAGTATTATGATCTTTACAGCTTTAACGGTCAACAAAGTACATAAGAGTCCTAAATAGTCAATTAATCATCATAAAAAAACACCATACCTCAATAACCAAAGATGAGGGTTCCAATCTTCAGAACCAGCCAAGTTCCACAGAGCATCAAAACAAATCTCCTATTTTCATATTTGGTGAGACAGGAACCATCATATTAAAGCAGCTGCATCTAGTTCTTTCTAATTTGTCTAAACCATAAAAGCTGATGGGAAACAAAATCCTAAGCATCAAAGACAAAAGGACACGTAAAGATATTCGAGCTTCAACTATATCTTAATTGAGACTTCGTAACAATATCATCCCACGAGTGGTCGCACAACAATATCAAGTCATAAGAATTCTGTACATATAAGAAGCAAAAGAGTACATACCTTGCATAACCAGAACAAAACATCTTGCCAACCTGGAATTCCAGAAAGTGGTATTAGCAATGAAGTAATATCCGAGAAATAAAAAGGAGATGTTCCGCTTATAGAAGCATATAAAATGTCATAGCAACACTGTATCACAAAAAGCCAAATGCTATAGCAGTTAGCTTCCGTACTATACTCCTTCCAACTTACCCAGCAGAGGATATGCAATACTTATATGTTATACACTAATGCTTCGCAGATTCAAAACCATCCAAACAGAAATCATTGAAGAAGTATCTCACCTTATCATTTCAATTTAAATGTTATACAAGAAGTGGCACAGGCTTCAATCATGAAACAAAAAAAAGAAAGGGCTCCATGCCTACTGATGCCATTTCAATTCAACCCCCTCAAGACAGACACACACATAAAGCAAGAGAAAATATGTAGACACTGCCCCTCAGATTCATTTCATGCATGCAAAACATCATTCCTTCAATAAAGATCTGAAGAAAGAAATTGAAGTTAGCAATTAATGTTCATTTAAAAAATCAGAACATTGAAGTATTTTCCGATAGACGATCCCTGTATACTTGTCATCACTAAAAGAATACTAGGCTGTACACATCAAAGACAAGGGAAAAAAAAAAAGTCAAGACAAGTAATGTCTCATCTGTAGGAACCCCAATGTGGGTCTTGACTACCACTCTTCAAAATACAAAGATGTTAATATAAGGACCTTGAGGTCATCTTCAACGCCCACAATCCAGATGAGATAGATGAGCCACAACACTTCTATTGAGCCCATTCATATTTAAGCCGCCAATTCAACATCCAAAAACAGCCTCCCCAACCATACTCCAGTAACAGTTCCAATGAAATTTGCATGAAGGCATCAACTTGAGCAATTTTCTCTTTCAGGGTCAATCAAGCTTGTAAAACTTTGAACCATTTGTTTTCTTACATGGACTCCTTCTGGATCATTAACTGCAGTTTTAATACTCTTTCTGCCATATCACCATCATCTGAGGCAGTGAATTCATGCAAAGTGAGGCTATAGTAGGTCTTGCAGAGAAGCATCTGATAGAGCATAACCAGCCGATCCTTAACACCATCATGGTTTCATGACTGGCTTCATTGCCATGTGCTTCTCAATCAATTTATCCACAAAGGAACGAATCTGCACGTCAAAGGCATTAAAATTAAGTTTGACCAAGAAATCAAGGGCTGGGTTTAAATCACCCTTTCCCCCAACTAAACAAAAAGAAGGCAGAAATAAATCAACAGGTCCAATAGGTAGACAGGGTAGATAGATATAACCTAGTACAGCACATATAAAAGGCACACCTTATTTTTGCGCTTGAAATCCAGAAATACAGAAACAGACATGTTTTTCTCTGCATCTGTTGTCTGCTCCATTACCTAACAAAAGAAATGACAGGGTAAGATTGGAGTGATGCAGCGGCAGAAAGAAAGGGAGAAGTAAGGAGTGAATACCAAGAAAGGGGAGAAGAGAATAAAACAAACCTTTGTTGCAGTTTTCTTCATTATCGATTTGTATCCCTCCTTGTCAACTTTTCTAGCCTTATAAAGGGGCATTAGCAATGATGCAACATAATCAACAACAGCCTGTTTAATACGATCAGCTCCATGAGGATGATTTTTAAATCTCTCCTTGTTGACTGTAACTTGGGAGATGGAGCTCTCATTCGCTCGTCTATCATGCTGCCAGGTTGGTTGCCTTGAACTAGTAGTTGAATCTTCCTCATCCTTCACATGCATTGTTGGATGGAAGAAGTCTGGATCAGCAGCAGCTGCTTGAGACTGCCATCTCTCAATGGCATGATAATCCTTGATCCCCCCAGTACCAGCAGTATCAACCCATGCTTTTGTGAAGATACTGCTGTCAACAGCCAAACTTTCTGCAGAGTGCTCTCTAAGTTTTAAGTGGCTAGCAATCTCATTTGAGTGGCTTCTCTGAGACAGGTTATCTACAGACATTCTGGAACTGTCAAGGTTAACACAAGCAGCAGAGAAATCAACAGACCAGTCCCTAACTCTGCAGTTCCTAGAGTCTATTTCCGATATACAGTCTTGTCTTCCCAAAACACCACCAGGCCACTTCCGTTCATCCATTTGTGCATATTGCTCCCTTCTTGCAAATTTGTGAAAAGAAGGAATCTTGGGAAGCTGCAGCAATATGTTGCAGTTGGCTTCGGTGGATGCCAGTGCCTACAGAGTACAATAATTAATCTCTAAATAAGCACAAGTACTTAGCCACCTAATAACATAAACGAAGAAAATAAGTTTCTTTTTTTTTCACTTGAGATGAAAAGCAAATTCTATGAATGATATTCTTGTATAAATGCAATGGTAGGCAAATCTTTACAATTTCAAAATGATGTCAAATACTGTCACAATCTATCCAGGTTTGGCCAGTCTATCATCTAATGATTACAACTTGAAGCAAAGTAAAAGATTTCATGGAAGAATATTCAATTCTTTCATACTACAAAACCATCAAGCAATATTCTCAACAAATAATATGAGATGGCTGTAGTGGAAAATTAACAGAAAACCAAGGGCTAAGCTCTATAACTTTTGGTATTTTAAAGGAAACAAAGAAAAGCTGAACAAATTTGTCCATAAGCACAAATTTAGCCTTTTTGAAGGAGGTATTCAAGTAATGGTTGTATAAGAACTCTGCATGAATGTAGATATGACACCACAGAACAGTAAAAGAAAGAACAAACCTCAGCAGCTGCTTTTGCCGCAGCTCGTGCAGCTGCTTCCGCAGCAAAGGCAGCCTGCTCTTCCTCAGACATTGCTAGATTGACAGCCTCCACCTTCATCTCAATCGATTTTCCACTCTCTTTCACATCGAAAGGATATTGGCTTCCAGTGGATAAAGAATCCTGCAAGCTTCGTTTGTTCTCAAAAGCACCATGATGCGAGCGTAGGGGTGGCTTTCCAGAAGCTGCATCTTTTAGGTATTTTCTTTTTGAAGAAGCTTTTGCCTTTCGGAAGACTTCAAGCCACACATTAACCAGCTGACTTGCTATAGCACGAATGTCACGACTTGTATGTACACAAACTTTTTCCTTCACAGTTTTCCCTATGCCTAATGATAAATAATTATTAGTAAAATGTCATCTTAGCCACTTTTATTCATAACATACTACTCCATAAAAGCCGACAAAAATGCACATACAAACAAAATTTCACACATGCCATGCAATTACATTATGACTGATACAATATAATGACAAGCATAAAATAAACCAATACCTGATGAACGAACTGCAAGTAGATCAGTAGAAACAAGCACAAGAAGACGAACACAATGGCGCAACAGTTGAGTCCCATCTTTCCCCATCGAATCCTATAAATTCCAATTTGAACACAATAGAAGTTAGAGGCCATTGTTTAGTGCCACTAAATAAACATTACTCAAACAACATCCATAGGACTCAAGGGTGAATAATAGATCATGCAGAGCAATATTACCAGAATCCATGAGTTGAGTGTTGTAAGCCCTTCCTTTGTCCCAGCAAAGGATTTCAAGGATTCAACTGGAAGACCCAACAACTTTTTGGCCAGATGTAATCGTCCTGCAGTGGTTTTCACATTAAAGAACATGTCCCGTAGCAAAGCTTCCCTGGTTAAAAGCCGAGCTCGATCCAAAGAGTTTTTGTACAAGACATTAGAAAGTTCAACTGCTTCAAGTCTCTTAATAATGTCCCTAACTTCATCCCTTTCTGATTCTGACTGTCTCTGTGCAGCCTCCATTGCCTCTACTTCAGCTGTATAATCATTTCCAGTACTGAATATGTCAATTAGTCGCACAGCCTCCCGAAGTCCACTCAACATTGCACCACCAACTGTGTCAGGATGCTCCTTGCAGGTTGCTTCTCCAGCAAAAAATAAGCAGTTCTCAACTGGCCTGCCCAATATATCATAGTCTTCTCCAGATGCTCCAATTGCAACATAGGAGTAAGCACCATAGCTGAAAGGATCCCTACCCCAATCAGTCACTACTGAGGCAACTGGATCAGGAACTGAAGCCTCTCCAAAAAGTTTACGGAGAACAATTACTGCATGATTTACATGATCTGATGAGCTCATACTTTGACCATCAATGGCTGCCTTACCGACCACTAAGGCAATAAGAACAGGAGCCCCAACAGTTTTTCTGACATTCCAAAACATAAAGCAATGGCCCCTACTATCTGTTTCCTCAGCAGTAACTCCAAAGTAATCCACTGTGTCATCCCAAAACACTTCTGGGAACTCCAAGACTACTTTATTAAGAACTCCAAAACCAAGCTGCTGTATGGAAGAATGTTTCCACTGGGGCAAAGGAGGTGAAAACTTTATGGCTCCCGCTTTCAAGCAACCAAGTGGCACCGTAATAAGCACAGCATCTCCTGAAAACTCGCTGCCATTTGACATGGAGACTTTAACCTGCCTATGTGGACTATCATCAATTCCAGAGTCCTTTGGGCTGTATGAAATATTTGTGACTACATGGTTCAAATGAATAGGAAGTCCCTCCCCAAGAGACTCAACCACTGTGCTGTAACCCCCTTTAATCATACAATGGGCGCCCCCAAATCCACCATAAACATCATCTTGATTCCAGTGGGGAAGAGACACTTCCTTAAGCGAAGCAGCGCAACCATACTCTAAATGGGCATAGTGCCAATTCATAACCCTTCTCTCAAGGGGACTCAAAATCTCTCCTTTTGAACATTTTTCTTCAGGAAATTTTCCAATGGCATTGCTTTCAGAATCATAGAAAGCATCAACCGAAGAATGTGATTCAGTTTCTTCAATATCAGCTCCTATTTCTGCCATGCGATGCCTTTTTAGGGCATATTCTAAACCATCCTCAAGAGACATTCTCATTGCTTTTTCACCCTTTTGAGCAACAAGAAAGACCATGTCATCAAGAAGAGTGTTATATTCAGCTTCCAGAGCATCATCCAGATCTGCAGGAACCTTTTGACCAGTTGCAATGTCATAAAGAGGACAAGAACTATTTAACACAGTCAACTCTAGCCCTAACTGTGAACAAACCAATGATGAAGGATCTGGTCTTCTATTAGTGGAAACATCAGCCTCAACTCCTGTAATAATGCTAGCCCCAAGATCCACAGGTACTGAAAGAGAGGAGCAATCTGTATAGACACGACCTCCTATCCTATTCCTAGCCTCAAGTACAACTACAGAAAATCCCTGACGTTGCAAGTGTCGTGCGGCAGTCAATCCAGCAGGACCAGCTCCAATAACTATGATTTTCTTTCTAACATTTGAATCACCCTGCAAGTGATGATTCCAGTGAGGATTATCAAAAGCAGCAGATTTAACATATTGCGAGTCATTCCTTTCCTCTGGAGTCACTACAGGGGCTATTCTTATGTCAACTTCATCACAAGATAGATCAGCAGTTGGAACCTGCATATTAGTCAATCCAGGGGATAGTTTTGCATCTACACTGGCTTTTCTCGGGCAATTATCACTATCACATTCTTCTTGTACTTTTACATTAGGTAATGTTGGTGTGCTTGAATCAACCAATACTTCACATGTTGTGGCTTCACACGCCTGGTTTTGATCATCAATTCTAACAGTATTCTTTGTCTCCACAGGAGCTTCAGAAGTCTTTACCTGACCAAGGATAAAGGCAACTCCATCCTCAGAATCAGCAACAGAGGCACCAGAACTACCCTCAAAATTTTTTTCCTCTAGAAGTTTATGGTCGTGCTTAGCAATAAGTTCTTCTGCCTTCTCTTTCTTGGAAGCAATTCCAAAGTTTATATAACCCTGCAAAAAGGAGGAAGGAGGTTAGCATTTTATTTTCTATCACACTTCATCAACATACCCTAAGGATACCTAAAAAGTACTAAAATATGAGAAATTCCCAAAATATAAGAAATTATCAAAATGTGTGAGGGGCATGTGTAACAAAATTTGATCATTGAAGAGCAAACACTTACACTCTGATCAAGAAATGCATATATCTCCCTAATTAGGGAAGCCCGGGGTGGCTCACCCTCTAAAGGAGTATCACTAACACCACAGTCAACAAGAGGCAAAATACGGGTAACATCTTTGCTCCAAAGACCTAAGATATGATTCCTGCAATACCAAGCAATTAAAATCCACTGAAGATAGCAAAGCCTTCTCAAAATAGAAAATCGAAAAGTAGCACATGGCAAACAGGCAATTATATCAGCTTTGAAAATACAAATCCTTGAATATAATAGTACATCATATGAATAATTCCAAGTTATAGTCCAAATCACAAATGATAAAAAATTAAAAGTTTGCAGAAAAGGCTCTACCTGGCACACAAGGTCTTACTGGTAATTAATCACATGATAGTCTACAATAAAAAATATGGGAGCACAAAACAGGAGCCGGTACTTAAAAACTTTCACAAGAATAGCAACAAGTACACAATTTTATGAACAATCACAAACCTGCATTCCAGATATTCCTGTAGTCCACCTCTACGCTTCAAGACCTCCTTAAATTTGATCTTCTCAACTGGACCTACAGCACGAGCCTTCAATCCAGCTGACACTGCTGCCTCGTCAAACTTCTCTCTTGCTCTAAAGGAACGATCACTGTCTACAAACTGCTGACTTCCAAAAAACCCTTGATCATTTATCAAATTTTCCCAATCTGCATCCCCTTCATAAGCCATATCTCCATGTCTACGCTTCTTGATATTGCGCCCAGCACGTAGAGCAGCTGATGACTTACTTTCTTTGATCTCAGAACCAGGCAGAGAGACTGCCTCATCATGGCAACTATCATTTTCATCAGGTGTTAAGGATGTTGGAGAATCTCCATTAGCCTCCTCATTGACGAAAAAACCATCGCGGCTGGGAACACAGGCCCCATGGGATGCATCTCCAGATGGTTGATGCTCAGCAGAGTTGCTTCTCTGAATGGAGGGAACAAGTTCATTTGGATGAAAAGAGGTTTCCAAAGATTTGTCCTGAGTGCAAGCCTTCAGACTGTCACTGTAAGTCTCTTCCATCTTGAGTGAATCAACAGCAGACGGAGATAGACTATGTTGAATTTGTTGTGAATGTTCTGGATGGTTGAAAACAGAGCCACTTTCTAATTCTGCAACTTCTTCATGTGCATTTTCATAAGACTTCTTTAACAACCCATCAATAGGCTTTCCTTTCCCAACTAAAGAAATTTCTGGATCTGCACTCAACATGTATTTGTTTGAAATGTCCATATGCTGCGGACCCAAACCTCCAGCCCCATGGATTTCTTCAAGCTTCTTTGAGGAAGGAAGAGAATCAGGCATTTCTACTGCACAGGGTGCTGTGTTGCCCTTTCTAACTGTATGTTGAAGTTCTAATCCATCCTTTAAATCTTCACTTTCTGATGTACCCCTCTGGTCCATTGCTGAACAATTGTCCCTGGGCTGAATATTGGAATGCTGACTTCCATCCTTGTCACATGGATCCTCAATACATTTCTTTTGAACATGTAATTCATGTGCTTCCTGAATGGTTTCTTCTTGACAAACACCATCATCAAATCTTTGATTCTCTGCTGTGTTGCATTCTTTGGAGCTTGAACGCAACAAACTTGAACCAGAAACTGAATGAGAACTGTCCTCACAGTTTCTGCTGGGATTCTTTGAAACAGAAGTATGATGAGCAGCCTTGCAATTCTGTCTCAAACTCGAATTTGGGCGAGATTTCCTTAGTGAACCAGATTGTGCTTTATTAAAAAAAGTTGATAATGACTCTTCCAACTTCTCATCCAAAGGCTGATTTGAACCTTCCCCAGGCCACAAGCCTCCCCCACTCTGATCTTCCTCAACCCCAGACTCCAACCCTTCTGAATCATCATCAACCCCAATGGTCTTTGCTTTTGAATCAAGCTTGGCTCTCCTCACTTTCCCTGAATGCTTTCTTTCAACCTGTTCATCAGTAACCATAACAGATCCATCCTCACCAACATCCTGACCTTTTTCCACAGTCTTTGACGCAGATTTCCCATCCAAAACCCCATCATCCCCCCCATTCAAAGTATAACCTCTACCCTTCATTGTTCCAGGTTCAATATCCTTTTTGGGACCCTTCAACTTCTTCCTAAAGCTTGCCAACGTATCATTCATTCCCCCCAAATCCTCCTCATCCTCACCCACAGATTTACCAGCCTTAACTTCAACCTTCTGGCACTTTTCAACACTTCCCTCCAATGCAGGCTTAACCGTTTTAGGGTTCTTAGCTTTCCTCAACTTTAACAAAGACCCGATTGGCTCATCATCATCTGAATCAAAGCCAACATCTACCGCCACCACCTTTACTCTTTTCTTAGAACCCCCACCACCATCCATTTTCTTGTTCCTAGGTTTCAACGAATTCTGCAATGAAACCTTTTCTAACCCTAGCTCAACATTATTCCCCAAATCAAATTGCAATTCCTGACCTGCCTTGGAGTTTGAACCATCATTAGTTTCCATTTCTCAATTACCAAAAAGCCAAAGCTCATATTTTCAAACAGAGATTCCCTCCTTCAAGCAACTAAAGCCATAGCGAAAAAAAACAAAAAACATAAGCCAAAACCAATGTTCGAACGCGTTATGAAATCCTTAAATATTCACCAAAAGAATAACATTCACAGCTAAAAATGGAGAGAGCTTCTTCCAATTAATGAGCTCTCCAAATTATCGTCAATGTCGTGGTTCTACTCTCTATCTCTCTCTCTAGTTCATAAATTCCTATGAGGAACTTCGAAATAAAAAAAAATCTAGGGTTTTGAGAAAATAAGTAAGCCGTAAGGAAAGAGATAGAGGAAGAGAGAGAGAGATTGGGAATAAAGCAGAGCAGACCTGAGGGACGAAAGCTGTCGAAACGGTGGCGTTAATGGAATTTGTCGAGGAGAGTGAGAAGCGCACGTTAGCGTCCTTGTTTCTGGAATTAGAAGGCCGTGGCCCTATATATTGCGCCGCGACCACAGTAGTATAATGAAAAATAAAATAATTAAATGGTAGTCCTTAAGTATTAGTAATATATAAATATCTATTTTGGATTGTCCGACTCAAATAGTATTAATTGTAAATTATTGATTAAATACTTTTAATAATATAAAAAATACCTATTTAAATTAAATATTTTTACCTAAAAAAACTTTATGATGAGAATAATAGTACTAGAAAATTAAGAATTTACTGATTTAGATTGACTTTAATTTTGTAATTCTAATGTTCAAATTACACGTAATTTTAGAATAACTTTTTTTATTTGGGATTTGAAATAATTTAATTTCAGATTAATTGAGGTGTAATGTAATTCTTAAATAATGAAAAATTATATAAAAAATATTTAAAATTACACCGAATCTTTTTTTTAAATTAACGTTTCAATATTGATAATCACATATATTTAATCCGAGTAATCTGAATATGAATTACACTGACTCCTTCTGAATTTTGACTTCGAATTCAATTTATTGCACTCTATTTGGTAACTCCTAATGTTTTATTTCCATGATTTGTATGTGACTTTTTATTAGGATATATAAAATAATGTCAATAGGCTGTCAATTGCCACTGGCCAAAACAAAATTTTATTGTCGTAATCAAACCTAAGCTATCTTTTGAAGAAAAAAAAATCTTAAATCTTATTACTATTTTTCCTTATTCTTCCTGAAGTCAACTCAAGGAACATAATAGTCCTTGTACTTGCCTTTTGGCTTTTGGCAATATAAGACCTGGCCGCTTTCTATTTTATGATGAGAATGAATGTAGATCGAAAGTCTACATGGGTGGGTGCGTGTTACACTGTTAAAGGAAACTAAAAAAAAGAGATCAATGACGAAGAAAATAAGCCCATTGATTTGGGTTTTTTTTTTTTGGGGGGGGGGGAGGGAAGATTAATGTTGATTAAAAAAGAGCCCACTAAAATTAAAGGAAAAATACTACTATTTGTTTTTAATTAAACATTAATAAATTCACTTAATTTCATGGTACATCGTACAAACAAGTTAACAAAATTTCTTATTGGTTTGATCAATTTATTTACCTATGATGAGTGATGATTATGTACCTTAGTCTTTTTTTTTAATAAAATGTACTTTCATTTTATTAATAAAAAGTTCCAATACAAATGAAATATATCATAATAACTAAGATGATAGAGTAAAAATAAATTATTTTTTCGATAAAAATTTTCAGCCATATGAAACTTTTTTCAATCGCCATAAAAATTGGATATGACTTGTAACCTAAAAGGATTAGGAAAGTTAGATCTAGAACCTTCTTCATCTACCAATACCACACCCTCTCACTTTCTCTCTTTCCTTTGAAATAAGAACTTTTACCAACGACGGAGAAACGACTGATCGTAGATCTTTGCAACGAGCCTGTACCTCCCAAGGCAAGTAATTTTTTTGACGTTGAAAAAAAAGTTGAGATAGAAAAATAATACTTACTATAAAAAAAATACTATTTTAAATTCTACGTAAATCAAACAAATTAAACTATTTGAAACTCACATATCTAAAAATCTGAAAAACTAAAAAAGAAAAACTCATATCACATATCAAAAGATCTGGGACTACCCACTACCAAAATTAATAGATCTAGAGAGAAACTTTATTCTAATACTGAAAACTAACTGAAAAATTAAAACTCCCACAAAGTTCTTTCTTGGTAACAAAGGCCAAGAAAAAGGAGAGCTTAGAAAATAAAAATCAGAAGAATTTTTTTTTTAAAGAAGAGAGCCGTATATTATGTACGTTCGTCCTTAATATAAAAGAAAAACATTTTTGTCTATCATAAAAAGAAAAACCTTTTTGTACTTTTTTTGGTTGGCCTCAGGAAAACATTTTGTAGTTGTTTAATAATTTTAGGCTAAAAGATCAAATTAAGGCCTTAATTTGATGTCTAACCTTTCAATTTTGTTAAATAAGAGTCTAACGTTATCGAGTTTGACCAAATTAAGGCTTTCAGTGAATTTTAACGGGAAGTGCTTTACACTCTCCATAGCAAACGTGTGATGGACTAGGATTCGAACATGTGTCCAATATTATTTATAGAATTAATCTGAGACGTTTAATATGTATTAACATATTTTAATTAACTAAACATTTTTTTCTTCTAATCCGGTAATTTTAATGAAGAAATTATGCAAATAAGCTTTAGGAAATTAAAAGAGGAGATTAATTCAATGAATAATATTATAATATTAGAAAGTGAAGCAAATTGAAAAAGTAATCAAACATCTCCATAGACGAGGCGAACTCCTTGGGCCCGAACCGGACAGCACCTGACTCGGACGACCCCGACTCCAGCTCAGACGACTGCGACTTCTTCTCCAGCCTTTCTTCCTCCACAGACTTCTCCACCTTCTCTTTCTTGGACACGCCATCGTTTTCTTCTTCACCGTCTTCTTCTCTGCCTCACTTCCAGGTTAGATCGCCGTTGTCGTGGAGGTCGTTGGCGTCGTCTCCATCATCGGGGTTTTGTGCGGGGGAGTTAAGTGTTTTGAGATCCATGTCTTCAGTTTGTGGGTTGGTATCAGTTTCCCCCTTTCATAAGAATGATACCAACCCACAAACTGAAACAACGGTCAAAAGAACGGTCCAAATCTGCTCTAACAACAATCTTAACCGTTCATCTTTGCTTTCACTTCGAAATCTTTGTTCGTCGTCTCTGAAAAACCGTTCATCATCCCCAAAACTATAACAGTTTGTGGGTTGGATTGTATGTTATTTGATATCTATATATGTCTGAGAATAAGATGATTAACACCCAACCGTTATAGTTAACGGCGCGTCACCAGCACTTTCCATTAAAATTCACTATAAAAGTCTTATTTGGTACAATTCGATAATATTAGATCCTTATCTGATAAAATTGAAAGGTTAAACATCAAATTAAGATGTTTTAAAAAGTTAAGGTATTGATTTGACCTTTTAACCATAATTTTAACAAAAATTTGGGCAGTACAAAAAGAAAAAAGAAAAAAAAAAAAGAGCGCGATCGGGCCGCAAGAAAGGAGATTTGGCGCGACGATTCTGCGATCATTTTGTTTTCTTTGATAATTGTGATTTGTGAAGTCAAGCCAACTGATGTTCCTGTTGTAGACTTGAAGCAAAGGATGAGCTCTAAGAGCAAGAGACCACCGCCTGACCCGGTGGCCGTGCTGAGAGGCCACCGCGCTTCCGTCGCCGATGCTTGCTTCCATCCTTCAAGACCCCTTTTATTCACCGGGTAAGTCCTGAACCTCTCTTCTTAAATAGATAACTTTCCTTCTTTTTTTCTTTTGTTTTTCTTTCCCTATCACTTTATTTTATTTTTAGCACAAAATTTATGGGGCGTTTCTATTTCAGCTCTTCAGACGGTGAGTTTCGGATTTGGGACACGATTCAGCATCGCACAGTATCATCTGCATGGTTGTTGTCATTTTTTGCTCGTTTTTCTGTTTTTCTGTTCGAAATCGAGCTTGATTTATTGATAACTCTTTGTTCTGTTGTTATCTTGTAGGGTGCACAGTGCTGCGCATGGGATTTTAGCCGTTGCTTGTGGTTCTTTGCTGGGAACCAACAAAGTTATCAGGTGAGTTTTCGTTGTTTCTTTTGTTTTATGGTTTCTGGAATTATAAGCTGATTTTTTTTTCTTTTTCCTTTTGCTTTCCCTTTTCATGTCTAGTCAGGGAAGGGATGGAACTGTCAAGTGCTGGGACATAGAAGAGGGAGGTCTCTCCCGGTAACTGAACTACTTGTGTTGTTCTTCATTAATGTCAGCATACTCTGGCTTATGAATGCTTATTTCTTCTAGCAGTTTACGCATACTTTATGAACAATAAAGTTTGATAGTCTTCAATTCAGTTTTTGTAGACTTACTAGTATGTGTTGTCAAAAGATGGTTTCATTAATTTAGAAATTAAAGGACTAAAAGCTTTTTAATTTCTTTTTTTCCTTTTCACTGCATCTTTAATTAGTTTGTAAAATGATGGTTTGACTGTTGAAAATATGAGAATTACATGCTGGTGCGTTGAGAAATTAATGAACCAGTTGGTCGGTTATTGTCTTAATGATACAAGAGAGTTGATAGTCATTGCCCATATCTGTAGTCTTGTGCCAACTAGAAGTTGTCCATCTAGCGTTTTGTCATTTGAGGCTTTGCTATATAAATGAGTTGTTCAAGTTCTCTGTTAAGCTGAGCTTCATGGGCATGCCAACAGATTAGGATCTTTAGAAGTCCATGATTAATTATTTTGTTCTGGTGCCACTCACCAGCAATATCTGTTAATAGGTTGGAAGCTCACCTCGGTACTATTTTGGATCTTGACAGGGCACCTTTGCTTACAATTATGACGAATGCTTATCACTTTTGCAAGCTTTCTTTGGTGAAGAAACCTATTGCTAATGCAAAGCAAGCTTACAATGAGGTTCAATTGAAGGCAACTGTTGATATAGAAAATTCTGATGATAGCAGAGGAAAGACTGTAGAAAATCGAGTGGAGGGTTCCAACACCTTTGAAGGTTTGTTTAGAATAATGTTTCGTTTACAAGATTTGGGCAGGTTTTCCACCTAAATGTTTGTGACAACTCATTCTCCTCACAGTGGAGTTAGATCCTCAATGAATTTCTAGATTCAGAATCTAACTCAAGGACTATTATTTTTCATGACTGATACTTATTGTGTGAACTTTATATGGCTTACCTGACAACAAAAGATGAGATATGCCCTTTCAGAAAATAGCAAACAAATGTTAGAATTTTCCTGTGGATTTGGCCATGAGGGCGAAAATAGTTTTAGTAATATTTCACTTTTATATCTCCTACTGTTGTTTCAACTACACTATACTTTCGGACTGGGTCTTGTGGTTTTGCCTCAGCAACAATATAGTGTATGGTCCTTTCTGAGGGGAAGGCTGTAATTTGGAATGAGAGTCCTTTTATTTTATTTTTACGAGGAAACAAGGGCTTGATACCCTAAAGACACCCATCTATGTGCTAGTCCATTCTACATTTTTAATTATTGTACACATGCCTAGTTTTTTTTTTTTTTTTAAGTGGCAAAATCTTACATTAGATTTCTCTTGCTAGTGTGTGCTTTTTGTGTATTTATGTGTAGATTTCTTGTTAACTCTCCTAAAATTTCATTGCTATGTCATTTTGGATCATTTACAAGGTGGATTATTAGAAGAAACATGTGACAAAGGACTTAATTTTGTGGCTATGGCAGGAGAGCAATCTTCTGAGGTCAATATGATTCTTCTGAATTGATTTGCCATTAAATTTACTCTCTTGTTCTTTCTTCTTATTTTGTATATCGTTTTGCTATCTGTTTCCACCTGGTTTATATGCTAAGGTTGAGATTTGGGACCTCAATACTGGTGAAAGGTCTGCACGGCTACCTCAAGATAACTTTGTTGGTTCTTCCAGTTTCTCTACTAAAGAGAGAGGTCATTATCTGATACATTACTTCTTACTGAGGACATTGCAATTGTTGTCATGGTTATTTGTGGTAGTATTTCCAATTTAGGACATACTGGCATGTCTATATTTGAATTGCGTAATTTCCTTCCTGGTGAGTGTCATATTGTTCTTTTTTAATTCCTGGGGCATTAAAAACTATTACTGGTTGCCTTTTGCAGGGATGTGCATGGCAGTTCAATCATTTTTACTACCCGGATCACAGGGTTTTCTTAATGTCTTGGCTGGGTACGTGCATCTGATATCTCTGTCCACTGCATATGAATTGTTTTTAACACCTCAGACGTTCTCTTCTCCTATCATTCTGAAAAAGTAAAAAGAGAGTAATTACGTTTACAATTGGTGGTCTTCCAAATTCCTGAAGAGACTTGAATTGCAGACTGCAAATGGTGTCTGTTGGAACTGCTATCTAAGATATTGTCACTTATGGAATTGTTGCTGTATGTGCTAGGTATGAGGATGGCTCCATTCTTTGGTGGGATATACGTAATCCAGGGATTCCTGTAACTTCCACTAAGTTCCATTCAGAGCCAGGTGTGCAACCCAGAATATGGAGACTCCACATGTATTCTCCTCTTTCTTTATATTCCTTTTCTCATGTCTTTTTCTTTATAAAATAAGTATGTTTTACTGCTTTTATTTTCTTTCCAGTTCTAAGTTTATGCATTGATGGATCATGCAATGGAGGTATCTCCGGGGCGGCAGATGAAAAGCTTGTAATTTTCAATTTGGATCATCCCCTGGTAATTCTCATTGATTTTTTGACGTCCATTCCACTTTTTTTAAACCTTCCATACACTACTGTTTCATGACTTTAATCTGGTTGGAGATTCTATATGATTTTTGCCATTTGTATGGTTGTGCGGATCCCGTTGTCAGGTAAGGTCAAAGGGTGACATTGGCTGGATCATAGTGTTAGTTTGGTGACCTATGTCTGTTCTTTCACATTTTCTTGGTCTCCATTGTTATAGAGGGCAGAAAAAGTGGATGACCCTTTAAAATCTTTTGATGTGTTAAAGAGGTGCTAGATTTATTTGCTTAACTATTTGTGTTTCTCACATAACATGTCAAAGGGCGTATGGCACATTATTTTCTTCTGATGATTCTTGTCTTATGTTCTTCTTGACGTAGGGTTCTTGTGTTGTTAAGAAAGAAATTAGTTTAGAACGGCCAGGCATATCCAGCACCTCAATTCGACCAGATTGTAAAATCGCTGCTACTGCCGGCTGGGACCACAGGCTTGTATCACAATTTACATTTCTTTTTCTTTTGAATCATCTATATTTCGATTCTTTGGGCCTTCATCCTCAATTTAAACCTCAGTTTACTTTGATTTCCTTGATGAGTTTTTGGTTCAATCTGAATTTTATTGAATCCAATCCTTTTCCAGTCATTGAACAATTGAAAATCAAAGTCATTAATATCATGGAATACAAACTTCCGTTTAAGTAAATTTCAATGAGTCTAAGTAGCTTAATTGGAATGCAACTTTTAAGTCTTCTTTATTTGAAAGTGGGTTCAGATTGCAGAACTATATTGTGCCTCGAAAGTTATTTGCCTCAGTGAAAACGAGTTTTTATTCTACTCTCCAGAAGTCAAAACCAGCAAAAATAATTGTGTCATCATGTCGAACAGACTAGGGGTAACCAATTGCGTGCTGATCATATTATCAGGTAGCTATCTTAATGGCTGCTTTTAACTTACCTTTTTATTTCATTGATTGTGCAGGGTTAGAATATACAATTATCGCAAAGGAAATCCACTAGCAATTCTGAAATATCACCATGCTACGGTAGGGTGAAGATTTTATGCCTAAAATTTGACATTTTTTCTTTTAAAGCATCTGTTGTGACCTCATTGAATGTAAATGGTATTCTTCGCTCGCATCAATGGTGGTGATTGTTGACAGTTAACTAGTTATCCCATGTTACTTGTTTAACAATTTGTATTACAGTCTAGAAATAAACCTACTCTTGCAGTGTAACTCTGTTTCATACTCAATTGACTGCAAGCTGATGGCCTCTGCATCAGAAGACACAACGGTTGCACTATGGGAACTATACCCTCCTCAAAACTGAAACAAAACGGTACTTATTTTGTTACTCTGCTAGTGTTTCTTCAAGTTGTTTTAGTAAGTGGTTACTAGTTTCTACTTCTCATGTTCTGATGTTCATAATGTTTTCTGCCGGCCCTCTTAAGAGCTGCATTATGTGTTGTTAGTATTTATGTTTATTTGTATGTCACTCCAGGATAGAGGGAATGCACAAGAGTAACAACACTGATTTGCGGTTGTATTATCGCAGATTTTGCTAAGTGGTTCAGAACAGTTGATGAAGTACGAATATCTGGATGTAACATCTGAAGCTGCTTTCTAACCTTAAAAGCACCGACCGAGATGCAGATGAACAAAGTAAAAACTGGCGAGTTTGTCCGTCCAGGAATTATCCTTGTAATTTTCGTTCTAAGTTTTTGCTGCATTTGCACAGCTTTGACTTTTGAAAATAATCCAGACGCCTTGATGACCATTTTCCAGTCTCGGTAAAAATTCAAGCGAGAGATAAAGACGTTCTGGAATCGAATTTAGCTTTAATGATTTGACTTTAATGATTTAATGATTTGCACAGCTTTGACTTTTGAAAATAATCCAGACGCCTTGATGACCATTTTCCAGTCTCGGTAAAAATTCAAGCGAGAGATAAAGACGTTCTGGAATCGAATTTAGCTTTAATGATTTGACTTCATCAATGTGAACAACATTAATGCGGCTGCCTAATCATTTAGTTTCTTCTAACTTCTAGTTAAGCTTGAGCAAGCCGCCATCACAATAATCTTCAAAGAAGCCTAATCCGCTATAAGCACCAATCCTCCAAGCAAAGCCAAAGATTGTTTGACTATTTTTTTTTCCTTTATATCTAAACTATATTAATCGTTTTCATACGTTATTAAGTACCTGGGATTTACATGATCGAAACAGAGAGAGCCCAAGAGAGGGTTTTTCTGATTTGCCCCAAAAAAAATAGTTTTTCTGAGTTTTTTAATCAATTCTACAAAAAATTCAAGTACTCCAAAGAATAGAAAAATTAATTCTGAAAATGCTTCTTAGTGAACTTAAGAACAGTATCTTAATGATGATAAACACAATTATAGACTACGTAGCATCAGCGATATCCATATCAAATATACGTAACATCGTCAAACGGATGAAAGCAAAACTTTTTCATTATTATTTTTGTAATTATCTCGATTCCTCAATTTCATCAAGTTCCTGGTAAGGAATGTCAAAACTAATTAAGAAAGAAACCAGCACTTAATTAATCTCTCGGAATATTAATTCTTGGGTTAGGTTTATCATCAACCCAAAAATTCTGACTCGAATATTTCTGTTGACAAGCATTTCATTTAATCATTGATTATAATATTTTATTTTTCCCCATCACTGTATTCTTTCCTTTTCTTTCTCCCTAAAGAAAAAATAGTTTTCACAAAAAGACACAAACAGGACATTCTAAGTTTCCAAGACCTAAACTGATCGAGGAGAAGGAACGTGAGGGAAAATGCAATGGGAAAACAAATAAACAAAGGAATGTTTCAGAATCTTCTAAGAATATATTATTGTATATATGGACTCAAACTCTATCCCATTCAATGGATTAATGTAGCAAAAGTTCAAGGTCTTCGGTTGTCCCCTTAACTAATTTACCTAATTATTGGTAAGAATTAAGAATTGGTTAGGGACGACATAAAAATAATTAAGGTGTTGTCTGGTTTAGATACTCCTATAAAACATGAAAACAGAAAAATTAAGGATTGCACAGCTCATTGAGGTTCCAATATTCCCAAACATTTTGATTACTAATATTCATGGACGTCGTCGACTCAACTGTGTATGCTATGGAATTTCATTTGCAAGTCTAGTTTTTGGCAGCTATCGATTCGGATTCGGATTTGCTTGTGAAATTCCTTGGATGTTGGTGATGAACAGAACTACTGTTTCAGACCTTGAACAAAATTGATCCCATTGGTTTAATTATTAAATGTTATCTAAGTTTGATTGGCAAATCCTGGAAAAAGCCTCTCTGTTTACAGTTTGGTCGTTGCAAATTGCGAGAAAAGAACAAACAGCTACGCTCGATGGCCATAACTCAAAAGTTCCCTGCAACTCCCATACATACCAAACTTTAAAAAAACTTCAGAATCATTCTCTTACTTGCATTCAGCGGATGAGAAGGAATATTTCCCACAATAAATAAAATCTCAATATCTTCGAAGACAAGTTAATTTAGGGCCCATTCATCAGAATCTCAATTGGTGGCCTTAATACAAGGGTCTGAACCTCTGACATGGATGCTAGTAAATGTTGTAAATAGCCACTTAGTCGAAGAGGAAAAAAAAATGAATGAGGATCAATTTTTAAATGTATGAAACATTAGTTTATGTTGCAAGGATGTGGATGATCTTTCAAAAAGATGAAAGCGGAAAGAAGAGATTACAAATATTCATATTCTTCACCGACTAAAGAGAGGAGAAGAATCAGCTGAGAAAGATAAAGAGATGGCTGTTTCTGCCCAAAGCCACTCTCTTCCACGTGCTATAGAGTATAGACCAAAGAGGAAAGGAAATTTTAAGGCATCGCTGATCCCGGATTAAAGCGCGTGGGTCCATTAAAAAGCCATAATTATACACTGTTAATTCAAAGCTGCTCCATGGAATTCATAGATATACGAAAGGAAAGTAGTGGCAAAATTAAAGACTCAACAGAAAAGGTTAATGAGAAGAAAACCTGTTTATCGATTTGCAGAATATCGACCCAAATTTTAACTGTAATGATGTAAATTTCCATTTTGTCTAATCTTTCAACCAATCTAACATAATAATTTTATAAGAGACAACATATCCAACTTGGAACTAAGATATCATTTTATGACCAAAAAAATAAAAAAAGATATCATTTCGCGAAATAATTAGCCAAATTCAAAGCTTGGAAAACACATTCATATATGTATATCCCCTAAAATCCAAAATAGAAGTAGCCAACTACGTACCTAGCCAGCTCCATATTCCCTAATAATTATTGTTTGAAAAAAAAAACCAATGCGTGTCGGATGGGTCTTCCAAACCTCTCATTCCTTCTATGTTCTTCTGTCCTCCACGACCACGAGGCATTTATAAATAGCACCAATCCTACAGCCTTGAGCATCACCACCACACAGAACCACTTTTGCTAATAGCATTTAGCATCCAGTTAGTTCTAATTAAAAGAAGAAGCTAAAACTCCCAAACATGTTCCCTACCACAAAATTCATTTTCTCAATCCTTCTCTTTCAACTCCTATATGCCTCACAGCCATGTCATCGTATCCTCATCTCCGCAGCTGGCGGAAACTGGCAGCTACTACAAAAAAGCACTGGCGTAGTGGCCATGCACATGCAACTCCTTAGGAACGACCGTGTTGTCATGTTAGACAGAACCGATTTTGGCAAATCGAACCTCCCATTGCCGAATGGGAAATGCCGCAATGACTCGATGGACACGGCTCTCAAAGTGGATTGCACGGCTCATTCGGTTGAGTACAATGTTTTGACCAACAAGTTCAGGCCTCTCACGGTCCAAACCGACGTTTGGTGCTCTTCCGGCTCTGTCATGGCTGACGGTAATTTGGTCCAAACCGGTGGTTTTAACGATGGGGAGCGCAGGGTCAGGGTTTTTATCCCATGCAGCAACTGCGACTGGCAAGAGATAACAAATGGCTTGGCAGTCAAAAGATGGTATGCCACCAACCATCTCTTGCCAGATGGCAGACAAATTATTATCGGTGGTCGAGGACAATTTAACTACGAGTTTTTCCCAAAAAATGTTGCTGCCAACACGTTCAATCTCCCTTTCTTGTCGGCTACCAATGATCGTGGAATTGAGAACAATCTCTACCCTTTTGTCTTCCAAAATGTTGATGGAAACTTATTTATTTTCGCCAACAATCGTGCTATTTTGTTTGATTATGTGAACAACATTGTTGTGAAGACATATCCGGTAATAGCAGGTGGCGATCCCAGGAGTTATCCAAGCACTGGTTCAGCTGTCTTGCTTCCACTGAAGAACCTGAAAGCTGCAGCTATTCAAGTTGAAGTTTTGGTTTGCGGGGGTGCTCCTAAAGGATCTTATCAACAAGCCTTGAAAAATGTCTTCGTCGAAGCCTTGAACACGTGCGCCAGGATCACAATTACCGACCCGAACCCACAATGGGTCATGGAGACCATGCCGATGGCTAGAGTCATGGGTGACATGAAATTACTTCCAAACGGCCACGTTTTGATCATCAACGGGGCAGGTGCCGGATCAGCAGGGTTTGAATTGGGTCGGAACCCGGTTTTGAGTCCAGTCTTGTACAGACCTGATAACCCAATCGGGTCACGGTTCGAGACACAAAACCCCACAACCATTCCTCGGATGTACCACTCCTCAGCAGTTTTACTTCGTGATGGGAGAGTTTTAGTTGGTGGAAGCAATCCTCACGCGTTCTACAATTTTACAGGAGTCCTTTTCCCTACTGAACTAAGCTTAGAGGCTTTCTCTCCAGATTATTTGGATGCTACATTCGATAATATGCGACCCACGATCGTTGCTCCAAAGTCAATGTCCGTTATTAGATACAGGAAACGAATAACCATTCAAGTGACCATCACCGGTACAGTTGATGCAAGCTTGGTATCCGTAAATCTGGTGTCACCAGCTTTTACTACGCATTCATTCTCAATGAATCAAAGGTTGCTTGCACTTGGAAATGACAAAGTAACTGTTTTGGGGAATTCAATGTATAACATTGATGTGACGACGCCAAGTTCAGGTAATCTTGCGCCAGGAGGGTTTTACCTTCTATATGTGGTTCATCAAGATATTCCCAGCCAGGGCATTTGGGTCAAATTGCAGTAAAGAAAAAGGTCAAAAGAGAAAAGGAAATATTAAAAATAAAAGGTTTGTATGTTCACATATAAAAGATTTGATCTCCTTCTGTATACTTTTCAATTCTATTTGTATTCTTCCCAACGTGACACAGTTGTTTTTATTTTAGGTTCGATAATATCTCTGTCAATTACTTTTCTATAGAATTAGCGATACCCCTGTTGTAACAATTGTCCTCTACAGACAAGTGTACATCCACCAAGTTCGATCAATAAAGAGGATTTATTTTAACTTTTTGTTCTTATTATCCCATCCTTTCCGATTACACTTTACGTTACTTAGTTGGATATCCTCTCACATTCTGACCAAGATAAAGAAATCAAATTCGAAGCATGCTGTAACTGTGTATTTATGACTCTCAGAGTACTTATCAAGCAAAGTCCTTGCCATGTGCTCCCGGAATCTTCCTCCCTTTAGACCTCTTGGTTTAATTACACTGGGTCTCATGGTTTTGGCCTAGCAACAACATATTGTCTGGTCCTTAATTTCAGAGGGGAAGGCTGTAATTTGGAATGAGAGTCCTTTTATTTTTCTTTTACAAGGAAACAAGGGCTTGATACCCTAAAGACGACACCCATCTACGCATTATAGTCCATTATGCATTTTAATTATTGTCCATACGCCTAGTTTTGTTTAAGTAGCAAATTATTGTCCATTCCCTTGCCAGTGTATACTTTTTGTGCATTTATTTTGCCTCTAAAGTCATCTGCCTCAGCGGAAACGAGTTGTTATTCTACTCTTCAGAAGTCAAAACCAGCAAAAATAATTCTGTCATCATGTCAAAAAGACTAGGGGTAATCTTGCATGCTGATCATTTTACCAGGTAGCTATATCTTTGAGGGCTGTTTTTAATTTACCTTTTTATTTCGCTGATTATATGGCAGAGTTAGAATATACAATTATCGCAAAGGAAATCCTCTGGCAATTCTAGAGTGAAGATTTTATGCCTAAAATTTGACATTTTCCCTTTTAAAGTATCTGATGTGATCTCATTCAATATAAATGCGGTCTGGGAAGCTATAGCTGTGTATTTATATCATGGTATTCTTCACTTGCATTAATGGCGGCGATTGTTAAGAGTTATAACTAGTTATCACATGTTATAGTAACAATCTGTATTGCAGTTGAGAAATAAACTATCTACTCTTGCAGTACTGTAACTGTGTCTCATACTCAACCCACTGCAAGCTAATGGCGTCGGCATCATCAGAAGACACAACAGTTGCACTATGGGAACTGTATCCTCCTCAAATTTGAGCAAAATGGTACTTATTTTGTTACCCTAGCTGCTGGCTGCTAATGTTTCTTCAAGTTGTGCTAGCAAGTGGTTAATAGTTTCTAGTTCTGGTAATCATGTTCATAATGTTTTATGCCGGGCCCCTCTTGAGAGCTTTATTATGTGTTGTTAATATTTATGTTCATTTGTCACTCCAGGACAGAGGGGATGTACAAGACAGACTTGACTTGCGGTTGTATTATCTCAGATTTTCGTAAGTGGATTCACAACAGTTGATGAACAAAGTACAAATATCTGAAAGTAACATTAGAAGCTGCTTTCCAACCTTAGAAAGCTCGGATTGAGATGGAGATGAACAAAGTAAAAACAGGCCAACTCGTCCGTCTAGGAATCGTCCTTAATTTTCGTTCTATATATTTGCTGCATTTTATACAGCTTTGACTTTTGAAACTCATCCAGACGCCTTGAGCTTGAGGATCCTTTGACAATCTCAATAAAAACTCAAGCAAGAGATAAAAGACATTTTGGAATCGGTTTAATATTCAACTTGATCCCTAAATTATATCAAAAAAGATAAATTGGTTTCTAAATTTTTATTTTAAGGCAGATGAGCTCTTGGATGAACGAAAACCTAACGGAAATTGTTAAAAATTAAGAATTGTGATTTTTATTTTTAAATTAAAAACTTGACGTAAAAAACTACGTCAGTATTAGATAAGGGACCAAATGATTTCTGTCACGTTTTCGACTATTCATGGACCAATCTATTCCAAAATAAAAGTTTAAGGATCAATTTATCTCAAATAAAAGTTTATGAATCAATTTATCTTTTTGTGGTATAATTTAGAGACCCAAGTTGGATATTAAAATTTTTGGAATCAAATTTAGGAGAAATTATTAGGTAGACCGGGTATATCATGTCAGTCATAGGCCCGATCAATTAAATTATAACAACTCAAAAAGTTTCTTAAAATTAAGACACTAATTTGATAAAGGTTTAGTCCTACGTTACAAAAAGGAGAATTTAAAAGGTAAGTCCTTAAATTTATGCGATAATTGTGATAAGGTTTTAGTAAATGTATCAAAATCCTTGAGTTGTCACAATTTAATCAGTCAGACCTATGGATGACGTGGTACATCTGGCCTACCTAATAATTTCTCCAAATGTAGCTTGAATGATTTGACTTCATCAATGTGAACAACATTATTGCACCTACCTAATTATTTAATTTCTTCTAACTTCTAATTAAGCTTAATCTTCAAAGAAGCCTAATCCCTTATAAGCACCAATCCTCCAAGCAAAACCAAAGGTTGTTTGACTATTTTTTTTTTTCTTTTAATTTATATCTAAAACATTTCTTGTGTATAAATATTAATCATTTTCTTACGTTATTAAGCACGTGGAATTTACATGATATCAAAACAGTGGTAACTAAAGAGAGTTTTTCTGAGTTTTAATTTTAATTAATTATATAAAAGACTCAAGTCAAGGACTCCACAGAAAAGAAAAATTAATTCTGAAAATGTTTCTTATAGGGAACCTAAAAGCTTAGTAAGTCCTACTAAACTGGAATTGAAAATTAAATTATCTCTACTTTCCTATGATTATCTTAATGATGATAAAGACTATGAGAAGTATAGCATCAGCTATATCCATATCAAATACGTAACATTGTCAAACTGATGAAAGCAAAGCTTTTTCATTATTATTTTTGTCATTATCTCGATTCCTCAATTTCATCAAGTTCCTAGTAAGGAATGTCAAAACTAATTAAGAAAGAAACCAGCACTTAATTAATCTCTCCGAATATTATTAATTCTTGGGTTAGGTTGATCAACCAAAAATTCTAAATCTGACTCGAATATTTCTGTTGACAAGCATTTTATTTAATCATTGATTATAATATTTTTATTTTTTTTCCCTATCACTGTATTCTTTCCTTTTCTTTCTCCCTAAAGAAAGTAGAGACCAAGACATAAACACAACATTCTAATTATAGTTCTTAGACCTAAGCTCATCAAGGACAAGCAGCGTGAGGAAAATGCAATGAGAAAACAAATAAACAAAAGGATGTTTCAGAATCTTTAAAATTATAATTTAAATCTGGAGTCAAACTCTATCCCATTCAATGGATAGAACTAATCAATTGATGTAATAACTAAAGTCCGAGGTCTTCGGTTATCCCCTTAACTAATTTAATTACCTAATTATTTAGAAAGAATTAAGAATTGGGCAAAACAGCTGAGGGACGACGTAAAAATAAGGTATTTCTGGTTCAAATATCAAACACGAAAATACAAACAGGATTTGCACAGCTCATTGAGGTTCCAATTAATATTCCCAGACATTTTGATTAATATTCATGAACATCATCGACCCAACCGTGTATGCAATAGAATTTCATTTGCACGTCTTAGCTTGGCTGCTATCAATATTCGATTTGGATGTGACCAACCAGTTCAATTATTATGAGTAGGTTCATGCCCCAATTTTCCATCACAATATATTAATTCGCTTGTAAAATCCCTCAGTTGTTCGTGATGGAACAAAAGTACAATTTCAGACTTGGAACCAAATTGATCTCAATGGTTTAATTATTAAATGTTATCTAAGTTGGATTGGCAAATCCTGGAAAACCTCTCTTTACAGTTGGTTGTTTGCAGAGGCAGGAAAAGAAGAAACAGCTATATGCCATGAACCCAAAAGTTCCTGCAACTTCCAAATACGTAGCAAACTTTAGGTATATGGCCCCAAAAAAAACTCAGAATCATTATTTGTTTACTTACATATACCTGATGAGAAGGAAAATTTTCCACAACAAAGAAAGCCTCAATTTCTTCAAAGACAAGTTATTTTAGGGCCAATTCATCAGAATCTCAATTGATACTAATTATAGACTGATGAAGCCTTATTTTAGTTTGGAAACACAAAGTAGCCAATACAGTACTTAGTTAAACTTACAAGAGTTAATTCGACACCGCAACCATGGAAATTCCACATCTTCATTTCATACAGATATTTGATTAATTAATTAGGCCCATTTTTAAATGTATGGAACATAATTGTATTTTTTTTACGGTGCGAAAGGGATTAATCTCGATCAAATAAGATTTGGATGACCTTGTTAAAAAAAGGTAGTTGTATTTTGCAAGGATACGGATTATTCAAAAAGATGATAACGAAAAGAAAGGATAAAAAATATTCATGTTCTTCACCAACTAAAGAGAAGAAGAATCAACTGATAGAAAGATAAAGAGATGGCTGTTTCTGCCTAAAGCCACTTTCTTCCACACGCCATAAACCCAAGAGGAAAAGACGTTTTAAGGCATATATTGCTAATTGAAGCGCGTGGGTCCATAAAACCTTAATTATACAATGTTAATTAATTCAGAGCTGCTTCACGGAATTCATTGATATGCGAAAGGAAAGAAGTAGCGGCAAAAATTAAAGATTCAAACCGAAAAGGGCTAATTAACGCAAATCCAATTGAATAAGACCCTGTTTATCAATTGCAGAATCTGCATACCCACATTAACTATATAATGATATAATTAAGTTTCCATTTTCCCTAATCAGTCAAACAATCTCATAATTTTAAAATAGACAATGTATATAACTTCGAACTAAGATATCGATATTAGCCAACAATAAGCCAAATTCAATGCTTGAAAAATATATTCATATTGTTATGGAATAATGGACTTTCATATCTCAGGCCCATTTATCTCGTCTAGAAGATAAGCCCATATTGAAGGAAATTTATGGATTTATCTCGTCTAGAAGATAAGCCCATATTGAAGGAAATTTATGGAGAGAGAAAATCAATGAGAATATATTTAGGGTTTTAGAAATTGTCACTTTACTTGATCTGGAAGTAAACTTGACTTGTAAGTTAAGTTAAACTTATGTTATTTGTAAACGGGTTCTCCAATATAAATAGGGAGCTCCTCCACCCTTTGTATTTATCTCTTATCTCATACAGAAATTTCTCTCAATAATATTTTCCCTATTCTCTCCATCTTTTATTTTTTGTTCTTATTTGTTCTTCGATATTTCAATATTTCATAACACATATATGTATATCCCCTAAAAGTCCAAAATCGAAGTAGCCAACTACCTAGCCAGCTCCTCCCCTAGTTTTAATTAAAACCAAAAAACCCATCGAATAAGGCTCCCCATGGGTCACGCATGCGTGTCGGATTGGTCTTCCAAACCTCATTCCTTCTATGTTCTTCTATCCTCCACGACCACGACGCATTTATAAATAGCACCAATCCTACAGCCTTGAGCATCATCCCACGCAGTGCCACTGCAGCTAATAGGATTTAGCATCCAATTAGTTCTAATTAAGAGCAAAAGCAAAAACACCCAAACAAATATGCCCCCAACATTCATTTTCTCAATCCTTCTCTTTCAACTACTCTTTGCCTCACAGCCATGTCACCGTATCCTCATCTCCGCAGCTGGCGGAAACTGGCAGCTTCTACAAAAAAGCATTGGCGTATCGGCCATGCACATGCAACTCCTTAAGAACGACCGTGTTGTCATGTTTGACAGAACCGATTTTGGCAAATCGAACCTCTCATTGCCGAATGGGAAATGCCGCAGTGACTCGAAGGACACAGCTCTCAAAGTGGATTGCACGGCCCATTCGGCTGAGTACAATGTTTGGACTAACAAGTTCAGGCCTCTCATGGTCCAAACCGACGTTTGGTGCTCTTCCGGCTCTATCATGGCTGACGGTGATTTGGTCCAAACCGGTGGTTTTAACGATGGTGAGCGTAGGGTCAGGGCTTTTAGCCCATGCAGCAACTGCGACTGGCAAGAGATACCAAATGGCTTGGCAGTCAAAAGATGGTATGCCACCAACCATCTTTTGCCAGATGGCAGACAAATTATTATCGGTGGTCGAGGACAATTTAACTACGAGTTTTTCCCCAAAAATGTTGCTGCCAACACGTTCAATCTCCCTTTCTTGTCGGCCACCAATGATCGTGGAATTGAGAACAATCTCTACCCTTTTGTCTTCCAAAATGTTGATGGAAACTTATTTATCTTCGCCAACAATCAAGCTATTTTGCTTGATTATGTGAACAATAAAGCTGTGAAGACATATCCGGCAATCCCAGGTGGCGATCCTAGGAGCTATCCCAGCAGTGGTTCGGCTGTCTTGCTTCCATTGAAGAACCTGAAAGCTGCAGCTACTCAAGCTGAAGTTTTGGTTTGCGGGGGTGCTCCTAAAGGATCTTATCAACAAGCCTTAAGAAAAAAATTCGTCAAAGCCTTGAACACATGCGCCAGGATCACAATAACCGACCCGAACCCACAATGGGTCATGGAGACTATGCCAATGGCTAGAGTCATGGGTGACATGAAATTGCTTCCAAACGGCCACGTTTTGCTCGTCAACGGGGCAGGCTCCGGATCAGCAGGTTGGGAATTGGGTCGGAACCCGGTTTTGAGTCCTGTCTTGTACAGACCCGATAACCTAATTGGGTCACGGTTCGAGACACAAAACCCCACAACCATTCCTCGGATGTACCACTCCTCGGCAGTTTTACTTCGTGATGGGAGAGTTTTAGTTGGCGGAAGCAATCCCCACGCGTTCTACAATTTTACAGGAGTCCTCTTCCCTACTGAACTAAGCTTAGAGGCTTTCTCTCCAGATTATTTGGATGCTACATCCGACAATATGCGGCCCACGATCGTTGCTCCAAAATCAATGTCCGTTATTAGATACGGGAAACGAATAACCATTCAAGTGACCATCACCGGTACAGTTGATGCAAAATTGGTATCCGTAAATCTGGTGTCACCAGCTTTCACTACGCATGCATTCTCTATGAATCAAAGGTTGCTTGCACTTGGAAATGAAAAAGTAACTGCTTTGGGGAATTCAATGTATAACATTGATGTGACGACGCCAAGTTCAGGTAATCTTGCGCCAGCGGGGTTTTACCTTCTATTCATGGTTCATCAAGATATTCCCAGCCAGGGCATTTGGGTCAAATTGCAGTAAAGAAAAAGGTCAAAAGAGAAAAGGAAACATTCATTAAAATATCCAAAACAAAAGATCTGGTCGCTTCTGTATACTTATTAATTCTATTTTTATTCTTCCAGACGTGACACAATTGTTTTTATTTTATATTCTCTATACTCTGTCTGTACTTTTCTATGGAACTAGCGATACCCGTGTTTTAAAAATTGTCCTCTGCAGACAAGTGTACATTCACCGAGTTCGATCAATAAAGAGGATCTGTTTTTAACTTTTTGTTCTTATCATCTCTTCCCTTCCAATTATATATATCCTCAAACTATTACATAAACTGGAACTAATTTTACCCCATTCATGCTATTTGTCGACACTCCTGCAGGATAGAGGGTATACGTACTCGACTGACTTGCAGTTGTTTTACATCAAAGCTGATGAGTGCTTCTCAAAAGTTAATGAATAACTCTGAGTGGTTAGGATATAAATGAATCTGTTGAAACTTTCTGCTTATATTAATCTACATATAAATATATACTTATAAAATGAAAGAAAAAGACGGGCAATCTCCACTAGGTAATCGAGGCAAAGTGTCAAACGTAGCCTCTAGCTAGGTTCATGGACAGCATGGATCAAGCTTGTGAACCTTTCATGGTAGCTGCTTTACTTGATGAAGAAATCAAATCGATCCCACAGATAAAATTAATCTGCTTTGCTTACTGATCCGGAGAATGTTGACTATAAATTTATCATTTCATCCTTGTGCCTCTATGAGAGCTTTGTTTAGTATTTGGAAAGGGAAGGGAGTGCAATTAAGAAGTCAGACGTGGCGATAAAGGAGAGCCTGCAAGATAAGGAAGTATTAATCCTACGTCTATGCTGCCTTAGCCTTAAGTTGGGATGTTTTCCAGAATACTACTCGAGTACTCGTTAAAGCCCATCTAAGGGAAGAATAATCAAATATCTATCATTTCCTTGCCGTTATCGTCATAATCCTTAGATTGACATTAGCTACTCATTCCAAGGGAAACAGTTCTTCACGTGCTCAATTTTTAATTCGCTAAACATACAGTTCACATCAATCTGACACTGGCTTCTTCTTCTTGACATAAACCTTTCGTGAAAATTTAATGCATATCCTTATAGAAAACTTTTCAAATATGATGTTCTTATAAGTTTCATGGCTTACAGACTTTTAACTCTGTGAAGTACTTAAATAAAATACTTACAGATTTTAAATTATATCTCTTCTCTAATTGTTTTGCTAATTTAAAGGAATTGATTCAATCGTCCCCAATTCCGACTTGCCAAACACAAAACTAATTGTAATTAATATGGGGTACAATGTACCCCATATTAATTAAGTTTAATTAGTTTGTCTGAAAAAAAAAAAAAAAGGAACTTCTCAACATCATTTAATTTCCTGGCTCACAGCTTCATTGATGTTATTTTCAAAACAAGGTCCTTGCCATGTGCTCCTGGAATCTTCCTCCCTTTAGACCCTTTGGTTATCCTTTTTCTTGATTGGCCGTAATGAATTCTCTGTTTTGGGGTCCTTGGACTAGAAGAAATATACTTCTTCAACGGTATAATTATTGATAATTATTCAACGGACTTTTAGATTCTTGAAAATGCATTAAAACTAAGACAAATTAATTTGATGCATGCCCTGATCAAGCCAATCCTAATAAAAATTCAAACGGGAAACGTAAGGGCAAGAAATAAAGACATATTGGAATTTGGAGTTGACGGACTTCATCATCAATTTCAACATCGGTGCCTTAATTGACAGAAACATTGCAGCTGCCTAATCATTTACTTCTACGTAAGCCGCCATCAGGATTAATCTTCAAATTAAGACGCCTAATCCGTTTTAAGCGCACCAATCCTCTAAGCAAATCCAAAACGTTTCTGGACTAATTTCTTTCTTAAATTTTATGTCTAAACACATACCGCATATATATTAGTATTATATTCATATGTGAAGAAGCACCTGGGTTATTATATCTAATATTTGTTATTAATTAATCTGCGAGAAGAACAAATGCCAACGCTTTATAAAAATTATTTTACTAGGTTACAAGCCGATGATTATTATTGTTAATTATTTATAAATCAACATAATCATCGAAATTAAAGAATTAGAACTAAAGAGAAAGTTGTTCTAAGGTTTTAAAGTACAAAATTCACATAAAACTTGAGAAATCATAACCTGACCCTTTATAATTATTTACGTCATAAAACTACGTTTTAATTCGCGGACTTCAAAGAAATTAAAAGAACAAGTTATTAGTTCAGTGAAAGGATAAAGCATGAGAAAATTGAGCGAGAAAGCTTATGAACACGAATTTGTAATAACAAATAATAATTGTGCGGATTATTAATAACATTAATAGTCGTCCTTATAAGTTCTAAACTGAAAGGGTTATTCACAAACTTATCAAATTTTCTCTGCTTTCCTATATATATTGTACTCATTATCTTGTTGATTGATTGAGACAAGTACGTGGACTAATTAAGAGCATCAGCTAGCTATCCAATTATATCAAATACTACGTAGCATTTGTCAAACAGATGAACCAAAAGGTCATTATATATTTTTTTATCTCCATTCCTCAATTTCATCAAATTTGACTTAATAATAATTAATGAGGATAGTAATGTTATACAATTGGAAGTTGAAATCTATAGGAGCACTAGCGAATAAATTTCATAACTTAATTACTATCTAGCTATAAATCTCATAGAATATTATTAATTATTGGGTTTAGGTTTGTGATCGAATAATATTTCTATTGACAAGCATTTTAATCATCATGATGTAGTATTTTATTCCCAGACACTCATGTATATATTCTTTCCATTTCTTTCTCCTTAAAGACAAATAAGTTTTCATACACAACAATATTCTGAGTTCTGAGACCTAAATACATCAAGGAGAAGCAACGTGAGGAAAATGCAATGAGAAAACAAATAAACAAAAGAATGTTTCAGAATCTTTAAAAATATAGTTTTTAGTTTTTTTAGAATAATACAATGAATTCTCTTTACATAAGATAATTCTCTTACCAAACATCTTTTGAGAAATCATCAGGACAAATAAATAAACTAAATCACATATAAATTGGAAGAAACCCACGCATGATTTATATATGATGAGACTTAAATCTGAGACCTCAAGTCTTAGAGATGATGCATCTACCACTTCAACTAATGCTTGGATGCAAATAGAATTATATATATATATATATATATATATAGTATTTGTATATATAGGATTGAACATATGGAGTCAAACTCTATCTCATTCAATATAAATATATAGAACTAACGTTAGCAAAGTCTAAGGGTCTTATTTCGCCCTTAACTAATTTACCTAATCATTAGTAAATATTAAGAAGGCCATAAAACAGCTAAGACGACATAAAAATAATTAAGGTGTTGTCTGGTTCAAATATAATAAAGCATGAAAACAGAGAAAAGATTGCATAGCTCATCGAGGTCCCCAATATTCCCAAACATTTTAATTATTCTTGGTGGATATATATATTTATGCTATATAAAATTTCATTTGCACGTCTTAGTTTGGCAACTATATATCGATTCGATTTGGATATGGCCAACCAGCTCAATTATAGTAATTATGAAAATTCATGAGAAGGCTCATGCCCCAATTTTCCATGTCATTATTAATAATCTTCTTATGAAATTCCCCAGCTGTTGGTGAAGAACAAAAGTACAGTTTCAGAACTTGAACCAAATTCTCATTGGTTTTGATTAAATGTTATCTAAGTTTGATTGTCCAATCCTGTAAAAGCTCTCTTTACAGCTGGATGTTGTACAAAGGCAAGAAATTAAGAAAGCAACAACTACGCTCGAGGGCAATTAATATATGAAACAAAGTTCTTCTCCAACTCCCAAATATACCAAACTTTTGGTTTGGCCTTAAAGAAAATCTCAGAATCATTCTTTTAGTTACATACACCTAAGAAGGAACATTTCCCAAATCACAAGTTTAGGGCCCATTCATTAAACTCTCAAACTTTAAGGCTAATATTAATACTATATAGTTACAAGAATTAATCCAAACACGGCAACTAGATGTAGTAGTAATAGTATTAAGTTTGGCCTCAATTTAAACCAAAAAAAAAATGCGAATGGATTTTATTGAGAACTAGTTAATTGTAACCAAGCTATGGTTCAGTTGAAAGTTAAAAAAAAAAGAAAAAGTACATAAAACATCAACTACAGATTGTAACAAAACCATCCCACCTGTATTTTTATTACATTCCCGGAGACATGGACCACTTTTCAATTAACAACACAGTGCTTCAGGCCGAAGCCCATAGGAGGACAGAAACTTCCAATGGGTTTTTCATGTCTCATTCATCCAACTAAAAAGCATCGGTTGAGTTGCCAAAAAAAAAAAGGCATTGGTTGCGTCGCTCTTCACAATAAGATAATGGGAACCATAGTACGAGATAGAGGCTTTATATTCCCAGTTCCTAAATGAACATGTTGGGTTACTTAATTTACCGTCTCTCATATTCCTTTAGCTATCCCCATTTGGGTTTGATTTTTACATAAACCAATTAGTTGGAAACATTAAATAAAATTCTCTCTAGGATTAATTCAGTTGATCAAATTAGACAAATTGAGAGAAGAAAAAGCTCAAACACAGTTGTATTTGGCAAGGACATGGATAATTTTTAAAGACGGAAAATAGTTGTATTGGAGCGGACCACTTCAACCCAAAAAAGTTCAGCCGCCCCAAGTTTGGCATAACTTTTAAGTTGGAGGTAGCTATTAGTAATTTTATTGCAAAGAGTTGGGTTATTAAATTCAGTCACTTTATTCTTTCAAAAAGAAGGGATCAATGGGTGTGCTGATTTCTTAGTTAATCTTGTTCAGAGTAGACCTGTCCAAGGGTCGGGCTACCCGTCCGAACCCGAAAGCCCGCCTGATATTTGGGAGGGTTTGGACAAGAATTTTAAATTTAAGGGCCGGGCTTGGACAAAAATTTTAGGCCCATTTAAAAAACAGGCCGGGCTTGGTCATAGAGAGCCCGGCCCGTTTTACTGTTGCTTTAATATAAATATATTTTTATATATTTATTTTATTTGTTAATGTGTTATTTTTCTTTTTTTTGTATATGATATTGATATTTTCAAATATTATTAGTATTTAGACTTTATTAACTTTGTAAAAATTGCTTAGATAATAATTTTTTAAATGTATTGATTTACTTTTATTTATAATATAAATTAATATAATTTAATTTTTAAAATTAGTGTCCGAAAAAAATTAAAAACGGGCTTTTGAACAGGCCTCGGGCTTATATAAATATTTTAGGACCGAGCTTGGACAGAAGAGTAGACCCGAAATACTGTAGCGGACCGGGCTTGGACAAGTAAAGATTTTGTGAAATTTTACTCAGGCCCGGCCCGGCCCGACCCGAACCCGGCCCATGGACACCTCTAGTTCAGAGTTATCGTCCTGAGACATTGATTTTGGGGTAGTTTAAGCTTTGTATGGCTTCTTTTGTTAAAAAGAAAAAAAAAAAAGAAGAAGAAAGGATTAATAGTCATCATTACAGCCCTACTTGTCTTCATTTTGGCTCCATGTGGTATTAAGAAATCAGTCAACCAAGGGGCTAAACATTGTTGCTTCGAGGACCAACTTGGCAGGTTTTTTTAACCAAAAGGCTAATATATATTTTCGTGTTCAAAAAAGTTAATATGTGATGGAGACCCGACTCAAACAATTTCTTGGAAGCCCCAAATTTATGTTCGGACCACAAATCATAATTGGCTCTTGGAGCCCAAACAGGCTGCGTCAGGCTGACACACCATGCTTCTCCTTGTAATTGTGTTTCATTTTATTTGGAAAAGTCAATCTCGGGCTATTTTTCATTCGAGCCGAAAGAGATTTTAATAAACTTCTCTGTTAATGCTTGAATATCCCAAATTTAATTTCCGTGCATTAAATTTTATTATCTTGACATTTTTGTATATAAATTCCTTGGTAACTAATCCAAAATCGAGCCCTAACATACTCCAAACGAATGATACTCTCCCAAGCTCACTATCTTGACATTTTTCCAAACATGGCATGGGAAGCAGTTTAAATCAATTTGTTTTCCCTCCTTGACATTGTCTTTGTTGAGTAAGAGTCTAACAGTGTCAATCTAAAACATTCAGCCCAGACCTCATGACCACTTGGCTGGCCCTCGTAACTGCCCGACCTAGGTCTCATGACCATTCGGTCCAGACCAGGACTCGGCAGAACCAGTCACTATCCCACTAGGGAGATGGCCCAATGAGAAAGGCCCAATATCCAGACTCCATGCTTAGGCTAAGCCCACATGTAAACTCTATATATACGCACAGTACCATGCAACCAGGTATGAGATTCCTTCTTACAGCTCCATTCTCCTAGAACTTCCCTTAAACCCTAGCTGACTTAAGCATCGGAGTGGGATCAACTGGCCACCTGCCGGTCATCCTCTTCATTGTTTTCCCTCTCTTCAGGTCGCTATCGGCTAGCTCAGACTCCGTCGAGGTCTCGAATTTCCATACCTCAACAGTCTTTTCTTGATGTTCGCAATAAAAATAAATTAATAGTACCCTTTAGACAAAAACAATACACAACCCATGATTATAAAAATTAATGTATGATCCAATGAAGGAAAATGCTAATTACATCATTACTTTAATTAAGAGCTTATCAAAATATTTAATATGAAAAGAATCTAATCATAATATTATTATAGTAATTCATAATAATGTGTCAAACATAAACCCAAAGAAAATTAATTAATGTAAATCCACAACAAAAACAACAAGAGAAAAGTGACCATCTTATGGCCAATTAACTTAGTTAACTGAACCCATAACCATAAGCTAAATAATATAATTAGTCCAAGCACATATCCTTCTGACCAATCACTTAAAAGATGAAAAGGAAAAGAAAAGATTAAAAAAGGAAAAGTCTATATTCTTCTCCACCGACGAAATTACAGAAGAAGAATCAACTGAGAAAGATAAAGAAGATGGCTGTTTCCGTCAAAGCCACTTTCCTCCACGTGTTATCAATAAAAAAAGGAAACAAAAAATTAAACCCACAGCTAATTATAGCGCGTGGGTCCTTAATCCTTAATTAAACACTATTAATTCCAAGGAAATCAAAACATTAGAGACCATTAGACTCACACAGCTGCTATATGAAATCCTAGTCAATAGTCATTATGAAAGGGCGAAGCCCGAAGCTGAAGGCTGCATAAAGAAGGAGAAAAAAAAAAAAAAAAAGGTTGTGGGAATGAGGACGACACGACAGGTCGTAGCCTATTGCAAATTTTTTCTAGTCCACGTTTTTCTTTCATTTCGTAAGTTGGAAAAAGCTAAGAGCAGTACTTACTTATAGATCTTCGACCATATTTTTCTTAGAGATGAATATTATTTTAAAATCAATCTACACGATTATATATTGATATTATATGTAAATCAAATATATTATAAAATATATATAAAAATTTATTTTGATATATATAGATAATGTTAAGTAATTAATAAGAAAATTACATATATAAAATATTACACATAAGTTAAAAATGTTGATTAATAATTAAATAAAAATATATAAATCAAATATTAATTCTTCGATAATAAATAAATTTTAATAACATATATAATATACCAAAATGTAAAAAAATTTTCTCAAATCTAATAAAAATCATCAAGTTAAATTTTTTGTAAACTTATTAAGAGTTAAAAAATTCTTACAAAAAAGCAACCAAAATTTAAAAAAAAAAAAGAGAAAAATAACTAATAGACTTTAGTTCAAAACATAAAAAGAAAATAAAAGAAAAAGAGTCAATAAAGGGGTGATAATTATATCCCTCTTCCTCTAATATGTTTAAACTTTTATATATATATATATATATATATATATGGATATGGAAGTATAAATTATATATATTAGAGGGCCTAGCTAGTTAGACTTGGGTTGAGCTAAGAAGAGGGACAAAACACTTTGCACGTAGGACACCATATACGGTACGAATCTAAGATTTTTTTCTTTTTTTTATGAAATTTGTATTTTTATTCCAGGCAAAGCAATAAAACTGCTATTATATATGTACAAGTTCGTGCTTTTATGAGCATGAGAACAAAGGTATATTGATTTTGTATAAGAGATTTATTTTACAAAGAATTTATCTAAGAATTATAAAGATCAAACTACAAACAAGTAATGCAGAGATTCCAGTTATCTATGAGCATAATATTTACTGATCTCCGCTCACTTTCTTTAGGCTGTGTAATCTTGTTTTTACAGCCTCTTTAATGAGTTTGAAAACCATATGGGATGACGCCATTTAAATAATCTGTGAAGTAATATTTTTTTCATTTTAAACCAACGATTGTTCCATGATGCCCTCCGCACCCCCCCCCCCCCCCCCCCACCACCACCAAAAAAAACCAACGATTGTTCTAAGTTCCGGAATCTAATTGATTAACACAATGTCTAAACATAACCAGAAGACATACATGCATTTTAATGGTAATTAATTAAGACAATGCGTGCAAAATTAAATAATGCTAGCTAATTATACTTATTCATGTATGTTAACATAGACAATTATTACTTAAAAATTTCAAGTGTGAATTTAAAATGTTGAATCCATCCCTAAGGAGGAAGATAGAAGTTTGATTCTTTGAAAATATATATAGTTATTGGGAGGATTTTATAACCTTAATTAAACAAAAAAAAAACTCTAAAATAAAAAAGATTGGTTTCGATGGAAACTCTAAAATCAAAGTTACTGACTCTCTTTTAAGGTCTTATTTTCCAGATTTCTGACATTAAAGACTCAACGAAAAAAGGTTAATGTAAATATAGGACGAAGACTTATTTACTACTAGCAATTTGTAGAATCTACTCAAGGACTAATTAAACTATAACGATGGTGATGGATGACTTCTCATTCTCCAATTGATCATTCAAACAATCTTATTTTAAAAAATACTACTAGATAATATCCAACTTCAAACGAAGATATCATTTAATTTACCAGATAATACAAGCCAAACTCAAAGCTAAAAGCATTCATATATATCCCTAAAAATCAAAAATCGATGTAGCCAACTACTTAGCCAGCTCCCTTCCTAAATATTTTAAAGCCGAAAAAAGAAAACCATCGTTTTCACTAACAAGAATAAGGCTCCCACGCGTCGCGCATGCGTGTGGGATTAGTCTTTCCAAACCTCAGTCCTTCCATGTTCTAATCCTCCACACAACCGCGAGGCATTTTTAATTATTATAATTATAAATAGCACCAATTGTACAGCCTTGAGCATCACCCCGCACAGTACCACTTGAGCTACTAGCTAATAGTAGCACCCAATTAGCCAAAATCCCAATCAAACATGTCCCCGACGTTCATTTTCTCAATCCTTCTCTTTCAACTCCTCTTTGCCTCAAAGCCATGTCATCGTATCCTCACCTCCGCGGCCGGCGGCAAGTGGCAGCTTCTTCAAAAAAGCATCGGTATCTCGGCCATGCACATGCAGCTCCTTAGGAACGATCGTGTTGTCATATTTGATAGAACCGACTTTGGCAAATCGAAACTACCGTTGCCAAAAGGGAAATGCCGCAGTGACCCAACCGAAACAACTCTCAAAGTGGATTGCACGGCTCATTCGATTGAGTATAATATTTGGACCAACAAATTCAGGCCTCTCATGGTCCAAACCGACGTTTGGTGCTCTTCGGGAGCCATCATGCCTAACGGTAATTTGGTCCAAACCGGTGGCTTTAACGACGGTGAACGTAGGGTCAGGGTTTTTAGCCCATGCAGCAACTGCGACTGGCAAGAGATACCAAATGGCTTGGCAGTCAAAAGATGGTACGCTACGAACCATATTTTGCCAGATGGCAGACAAATTATTATCGGTGGTCGCGATCAATTTAACTACGAGTTTTTCCCCAAAAATGTTGCTGCCAAGACGTTCAATCTGCCTTTCTTGTCAGAAACCTTTGACCGTGAAGTTGAGAACAATCTCTATCCTTTTGTCTTCCAGAATGTTGATGGAAACTTATTTATTTTTGCCAACAATCGAGCTATTTTGCTTGATTATGTGAAAAATAAAGTTGTGAAGACATATCCGGCAATCCCAGGTGGCGATCCTAGGAGCTATCCCAGCACTGGTTCTGCTGTCTTGCTTCCATTGAAGAACTTGAAAGCCGCAGTTATTCAAGCTGAAGTTTTGGTTTGCGGTGGAGCTCCGAAGGGATCTTCTTTCCAAGCCTTCGAAAATAACTTCGTCTCAGCCTTGAACACTTGTGCCAGGATCAAAATAACCGACCCGAACCCAAAATGGGTCATGGAGACTATGCCAATGGCTAGAGTGATGGGTGACATGATGCTGCTTCCAAACGGCCACGTTTTGCTCATCAACGGGGCGGGCGCCGGAACAGCGGGGTGGGACTTCGGTCGGAAGCCGGTTTTGAGTCCAGTCTTGTACCGACCCGATAACAAAATTGGGTCACGGTTCGAGACACAAAACCCCACAACCATTCCTCGGATGTACCACTCCTCAGCAGTAGTACTTCCTGATGGGAGAGTTGTAGTTGGCGGAAGCAATCCCCACGAGTTCTACAACTTTACAGGAGTCCTGTTCCCTACTGAACTAAGCTTAGAGTCTTTCTCTCCAGATTATTTAGAGGCTAAATTCAATAATTTGCGACCCACAATCGTTGCTCCAAAGTCAATGTCCGTAATTGGATACAGGAAAAAGTTAACCATTCAAGTGAAGATTACGGGGAAAGTAGTTCAAAACTCGGTGTCGGTGAATTTGTTGTTTCCAGCGTTTACTACACATTCATTCTCTATGAATCAAAGGTTGCTTGCACTTGGAAATGACAAAGTAACTGCTTTGGGGAAATCAACGTATAACATTGATGTGACGACGCCGGGTTCAGGTAATCTTGCGCCGGTAGGGTATTACCTTTTGCATGTGGCTCACCAAGACATTCCCAGCCAGGGCATTTGGGTCAAATTGCAGTGAAGAAAAAAGGTAAACAAAAGAAAAGGGAAAGATTCATTCAAATATCCAAAATACAAGGTTTGTATGTTCATAACGTATTTGATCCCGTCTCTGTATCAATTCTAGCCATTTTTTTTCTTCAAGCCGCGACAGATATAGTTGTTTTTTCCTTTTATGTATTCGGCAATCTGTCAGTCGATTTCTTATATATATAGAACTAGGAAGTATAACCCTGTTTTAGTAATTGTCCTATACAGACAAGTGTATTTACCAAGTCGGATCAATAAAGAAGATTTGTTTAATATCTAATTTATTTTGTTATTATAGTAGTAATATATATCTTCCCTTGGCTTCCATTACAATAAGAAAATCAAATTCGAAGCATGCAAATTAATTAACTAAAACGCCTTATATATTTAAGTTAATTATATCACAATTCTTACTAATTAGCGAAAGTAAGTGTGGAAGTAAATTATACTATATGTTTGCATGGTTTTTGTAGCTAGCTGAAAAGGCGTTTTAATTCTTTGCCGGTTCTGATGATTAATTAATTCATCACGGCACGTAGACTTTGTTCGGGGCTACGTCCGGGGCCATCCATTAACCAAGATTGGGATTGAATTGTCTAGCAAGTTGCCAAGTAGGGCCGTCGTGTCTTTCTATATGGAAACTCCTCTCAATCTTTTTATATGACTAAAACATGATTAATTAATTACAATTCAGCTGTTTTCTGTTCTTTTCTTGTTTTGTTTCTTTTACTTACCATGGCATTGATTATGGCTTCAGGATTCTATATTAAAATGTAGGCCTTCACACGAATAGCAATTGCTTTTTTAACTTTGTAGCTATCTGCCTATCTCCAAGATCAGCCAAATACTAATGCCGTGGTCGTTGTTTAGCTCTTCTTTTCCTGTCGTTACAGCTAGTCTTTTTTTCAAAAGCACTGGAGAAGTTGGATAAGTAATGCACTAATTCCGTATCAAGATGATTTAATGGCGGAGACCAGTCGTTTTTCCAGTTGGCATCAGTGGAACGTCACATACAAACCCACCCGACCTCTGACCTCTCTGTCTCTCGTCCTTTCACGGGAATTAATTATTTTCGCCTCATTAAGATCCTTGAACTCTCACCTCCATGCCACCTAAATTAAAATAAGTTGATCAACTAATCAGTCATCAACGTGTGGGTTTCGAAGCCAAAAGTTCAGAGTTTGTCTGGAATCAAAAGCTGGATAATAAAGGACAGAATTGGGGAAACTATTTCTTCCCGGGGGAGAATCGATGGTTTCTGTAGAAGTTGTGTGCGGGGAGGCATGGCGGTTAGTGTCACGGGGCTGATGGGAACTTTTGAGATTCAAAGTTCCCGGGCAAGTTGTTTTTTGGGTCTGCAGAATCTGTTGCCTTTGCTCGCTTTTTACCTCTTATTATCGATAGAACCCAGTCACTATAAAATCATCCACTTTAGTTGTTACCACCATAAACAGGACGACGAGCTTTGTCTGTTGTCTACAAAGCAAATAAAGGTAGGAATGTGGATTTCAGCTTAATAATAGAAACGTAAGGTGAAGTTAAGTTTCAGAATTATTTCTTGAATTTAAGTGGGGGACAGGAAGAGTAGCTAGGAAGAGAAGGGTGTAGGGACTTGTGCAAATTGTTGAAAACTTACAAAATTGAAGTCCCTTTCCGTCGAAATATAATTTAATATATGTAGTACTATAAGGATACCGAAGAGGCAGATGTAAGAGACTGAGAGTACAGAGACAGAGAAAGAGAAAGAGGCAGGCACATGGTCAAGCCATCGTTGCGTCAAACAGATGAAGCCCGCCAATAATCTCTAATCACCATCTCCGTTATCACTTTTCAATCTCACACGCTCGGCTCAGAGATGATGGGAAAACAGGGAGATGACGGCCCAAGAAAATACCCAATTAAGACCAAATCCGACAAGGGCCCATGTAATTCAAAGCTTTTGGACTAGCCTAGGAGGATCAAAGCCCGATTTGGAAGAAGAGATTTCGACTTTAATATACTCTTCCGGTAGCCAATTGTCACCAACCTAGTCTCACACTAAGCAAATAATTGAAACTTGATTCGGGCTTCACCCGAGGTCATTTTTTTATTTTAAATTAAAATTATATTTCTCAAAATATATTTAAAATTTTAAAGTTTTTAGTAGTATTAGTTTAAAAAAAATATTATCAATAATTTTAGACACCCCATTTTTATTATTTAATTTCTTTTCTTCCTACTTTTCTTGTTTTCTTTATTTATGTGATTTATTTGAATTTGATTTTATTCTTAATTTAACTTCATTGTTTTTCTTTTCTTTTCTTTGGATTACTATTTGGAATGGAGTGGGTTTTGATATGAGATAATTGGATATGATGTTGGAATGAGCAACAGACAGCACTCTTACTCAGCTCCGAGATTCCCTCAATGCAGTCGGCAGTATGTTCCTCAAAAAAATGGAAACTTGCACAGCACGAGCAACATGGAAAACTTACAATACATCACACACATTTACCTCATCAAGCAGACAAATACACAAGGTCAATCAGAGCTATTCACAGCAGCTCAAAGTACAGTTGTCAAAATCAGAAGGGCATCGAGTATCAGATAATAGATATAGGCAGTGCAATTCATGAGGAAAGATAACCATTTGGCTCTCATTAGCCCCGCCATGAGACATGGTGCTAATAACCAAGATTGCTATGTTTTGGGACATAAAACTCTTAACACCCGTGACCTTTCCACTCTCTCTCCTCCCACCTTCCCTTTGCCTCAAATCCATCACTTCATTCGCCCCCACCTCCTGTTCAACCATCTAAACCTTCAACTACAAATTTAAAATTCAAAGAGGTTTAACACGCGAGGGCCCTTTCAACAATTCCTGCTTAACAGCTGTCAAGCAAAGAAAAATATATAAAGAGAGGCCAACCAAAGAAAAAACGTAGAGAGGGGAGCCAAGCACAGCCGATCACAAAAAAAAGGGAGGGGAGGAAAAAAAAAAAAGGAAAAGCCATAAGGAAAATTAAAGGGCTTACCCTCCATCTCTCTTATTTTTTTTCGTTATTGTTGTTCATCGCATTCCCACTTGCTAACCATCGTTTCCTGTGAGCCCATCTTTTCTTCCATTAGTAAATCCATTCATCACTTTCATCATCCCTCTCAAAACTCACCACAAACACGAAAAAGCAACATCAGTGAATAACCCAAGTCATCACGAAAAATACAAAGAAAAGCCAAAGGGAAAAAACACTGACAATTCCCTCAATCCTCATTTCCATCTCTCTCTTTATCTTGTTCCTTTATTTTTCATTTACTCATATTCTTACTTTTTGCTGGAATCATTATTAATATACTTTCCACAACAGAGAATTATTTTTTGGAAAGGCAGAAAAGAGCTTTCTGAGAAGGGTTCTCTTCCTTCACGTTTTAAAAATCCAGTTGCTAAAAAGAGAGAAAAAAATGAAGTTTGAGCCCACTTACCCAACGTCCCCACCTTGATCTTTGGGTAAAATTTTAAAATTTCTAGCTTCAACTTCAACGTCATATTATTTGTCCACTTTGTGTCCTTTATGGCTCACTTGCTTGTGTTGTCTTGTCAAGATCCATTGTTTGACTCTTTTCTTCTATAAAAAACATTGGCTGGTATGGTTTTTTGATAGGATAAAATATCATACTATTATATTATGTATAAAATGATTGGTTTCCTTGAAATCGGAATAAAGGAATAGGGTAAGTTTTTTCTTTTTGAATAAAATAATATGTGTTGTCTTGTCAAGTCCATTTGCTCATATGTTTATTAATAATTATGTTTAGATCCAAGCAATATGGAAAAGTAAAAAAGGGGTTTGTTTTTATGAAAAATAAGAAGAATTGTTGAGGTTTACTACATGGGACCCGAGTTGACACATCAACTTGTTGGGTCATGTTTTTTTTTTTGAAAAGTTTTCTCCTTTATGTTTTTTATACACATATTCCATGATCCTACTTGTAGCTTCAATTTCTTTACTCAGTTAGATTATTTTATTATAATGAATAATAGACAACAGATCATTAAGGCATTATTCGTTTTAAATAAAAAAGGCAAACCCAAGGATGGTAATGAGCAGTCTCATATACGTTGATATTCATTTTTTTTATCAAGAGATTATATATAGATAATTAACCAAGGAGTATTTTTTAAGGAATCGTGATGGCGACTTTCTTGAAAAATTCTCCTAAAATTACCTATAAATTTTCTCGTGGCGGCGATGAGGATTTATAAGTAATTTTCGAGCCAATGAACAATAAAAATGAGTAAATTAGATAGAATAAAAATTACTAATTAATTAACAAAGGTTCAACCTTTCAAAGGAATCTATATTTTTTTTCTTCTTTAAAATGATAATAGTAATAATAATAAGAAAAATGATACTTTCTCGAGTAATCGTGGTGGCGAGTCTCTCGAAGAAGTCCTCTAAAACGGCCTATAAATTTTCTCGTGGTGGCGATGAGGGTTTATGCTTAATTTTCGAATATAAAATTAAATAAAAAAAAATCTTTTGGTTAATAAATTAAAATGTGTTTAAAGGCTAAAGTTTCTAAGTAATTCATTAGTTTAAAGTTTTCTCAAAGTAATGGTTATGAAAAGGGTATGTTCTCGGGGAATCGTGGTGGCGAGCTTCTCGGGAAACCTTCCAAAACAATTTATAGATTCCATCGTGGCCACGATGAGGATTTGTAAACTTTTTTTTTATAATAAAAGATAGATATAATTATTAATAAATAAAACTAATTTGTTAATTAGTCTATATAATAAAATAGACTTAATGGCTAAATCTCTAAATTATAAGTTAATATTTTTTTAATTAGTGATTATGAATGGATACTTCCCCGAGGAGTTGTGACGGCAATTCTTTCAAGAGTTACTCCAAATCTAAAAAAGCTCTCCTTAAATTTCATCGTGGTGGCAATGGCAATTTCCTTAGTAATTATTCTATGGTAATTTCGAATTGAATTAAAAAATTTTGGAAACACAAAAATCAAAGATGAAAATTAAAAAGGTTAATTATTAATTTTTGTTAAGGCCTAATTAATACTGAACTAATCGGTACCGTCGTTTGACAGGCGTTGTGGGGGTGCTAATCCTTCCCCACACGTAATTGTACTCCTGAACCTAGATCCGTTTATTCCGTAGACCAGAATCTATCTGTCTTAATACGCCATTTAACGGTCAATGTTAAGTTAAATAGATTCTTAATAGGTAACTAACCGTACTTAAATAAAAAATGGTTTGTGGCGACTCTATACATTTCGTAAAATCCCAAACCTCATCGTCGTTTTCGGCAACGTTGCGATAATAATAAAAATTTAACTTTTTTTTTTGGGCAAATTAGTACAAAATTTGACACTCTTAATAATAATTGTCTCCCAATATATACATTAGAATAATTTTTATTTGTTACATGTAAATAATAATTTATAAGTCATAAATTAATATGCAATTAATAGATTATTTACCAATTTTAAAATTTTCATGAAAAAAGTTTTAAATTGCTTAATATTACCTCTACCTTCCACTTTGATATCTAAAAATATAAAACAGCCAAAATTGAAATAATGATTTATATAATAGTATAAAATTAAATAAAAATAAAAATAAACCTACCGAAAGCCCAATAAAATCCCAAGCCCAAATCCAAAATGCATTAAATGCAAGTATAGTTTTTATTTCTCAAAAAACTCCTTAGAAATTTGATAATATCCTAATTGTCCAAACTCCCAATAGAGCCGAAACACAATAGCCAATCGAAGGGAGACGACAAATAAGTCAACCTAACATATTAAGCTCGCTCCCCACGAATTCGCCTCGCAAGTTGAATATCCTTGGGCATAATGGTGACCCTCTTGGCGTGGATAGCACACAAGTTGGTATCCTCGAACAAACCGACTAGGTAGGCTTCCGCTGCCTCCTGCAATGCCAAGACCGCGTGGCTTTGGAATCTCAAATCTGTCTGCCAAAAAATTTCAACCACAAAACAAGAGTTACTATAAGCATATTTCCAATTAAGTATTAAGGTTTGATTTCATGTAATATTCAAGTACGTCATACCTTAAAGTCTTGGGCAATTTCACGAACCAATCGCTGGAAGGGTAGTTTGCGGATGAGAAGTTCTGTACTCTTCTGGTATTTACGGATTTCACGAAGAGCAACGGTTCCGGGGCGGTAACGGTGAGGCTTCTTGACTCCACCGGTGGTTGGTGCAGATTTCCTTGCAGCCTATAATCGATTGATTGACAGTTTCAAGCAAAGAATCAGAATCAAAATCACATATCAAAGAGATTAATCACAATAATCGGAAAATCAAGGCCCTACCGAAACATACCTTGGTGGCGAGCTGCTTTCTTGGAGCCTTTCCTCCGGTGGATTTACGAGCAGTTTGCTTGGTACGAGCCATTTTCTTCAATCAACGATTCTGAGAAGAAATTCAAGAACCCAACAAAAACAATCGGATCGCTACAGGAATGATCGACACAGGGAAACCTATAAGACTAAGGCTGGAGAATGGAGAACCTTACAGAGAGATTAGGGATATGATTTTGGAAGAGGGGAAAAAGGGGAAGACTGACTTCAATATGATAAGCTGACAATATTCAAATGTGTTACGGGGATTTTATACGATGGAATCGGAGGGAATAAGGTCGGTTAGATTGAGGGATAAAACTGGAAATACGAAAAATGTTTTTGAGAAGCGGTTGATCCGTGTGATCGAATCTAATTGGCTGTCTTAAGAAAAAGGAGGATTGCCAGCGTGGACCGCCTTGTTTGCCATTACTAGTAAAACCTGTCAAAACTCAAAATCATATAATAACTTGATTAACAAAATCATTTTTTAACTAAACGTATAAACATTTTGATCTATTCATAACTTCTCCCACAGTTTTACCATACAGACTATGGCTTGAAGAAATGCAAACAAAGTCTAATGGTGGGCTCTTATCCATCTAATTGCCAAAAAGAAAAGCTAAACATTACTAATTCATTGGGTAAGTAAATTAAATGAATAAAGGTCTAATCGTGAGTCTATGCATAGTTCACCAACTGTTGAGGATTTTGGTATAAATCTAATTAATGTTCAGTAATCATATTGAATATCGATTAATGTGAAATCAGGTCGTGTTGACTCTAAAAAGAAAAAGTTTTTACAAATATATTTTCTACATTCACAATATTAAAAATTAAGACCTTATTTAAAGAGTATATGAAACTCATTATACTCAACTCAATAATCATTGGTAACAACTCTTGAGTTTTAACATTATATACTTACAAGTATTCACGTAATGCATGTATCAACAGTTGGATTAAGTATAAGAAATTTAATGTCTCTTAAGTAAAATTTTAAGTTTGAGTGTTATAAATGAAAAAATAAGTCTAAGAGAACTTTTTTTTCATTTGTGGTCAGATGCAGCTTGATTGTAAATTAATTAGGGTTCAATATAACCATCGGATATCGAGAGATTTATACAAAATGGAATCATCTAATGCATGTATATGTAGAGCTAATTTAAGAAAATTTCATCATAATGCAATCATGTATTATTATAATATATAAATATAGTAACAAGCAGGAAAACGTGTTCAGCTATCTTGGCCATTGTCAAAAGCTGAAATTCACGTCTGGCCCAACTAACTAACTAGCTTTCAATTGGGCCATTCGTGATCCAATGAGGGTATAGAAACATTAACAAAGTCCGTTTTCATTTTAATTGCTTAAACGACGCAGCAGGGAAACTTTCCCTAAGGGAGGGAACGCTCCGTTTGGCGCGACGCCGGAGATGGAAGGTAGCAGGAGGAAAGGGTACGCTTGGGCGATATCAGCTGGTCTCAACGCCGCGTTCGCTGCCGTTTCAGCTAAATTCTTCTTATCTCCGGTAACTTTCCCTTTCATTTATTTGCTTATATTATCCCATCGTAGATCTCAGTTTTGCCTGCTACTGGTGTTTACCTGAAATTCTATCGATACAGTCAAATTTATGGTAATGTTGAAATGATGACTGATTGTAAGTGAAGTGTTTCTTAATTTTATTCAGTTAGTCAGATATGGCCTGGTCATACTTTTCAACGTCATAATGTGGGGATGTTACGTTAACAGCTTGAAAGCCCTCTCATCTCTTCAAGCTACGGTTACGAATTTTGCTACTAATTTTCTCACTTCTGGCTTCGCCGGCTTCTTCTTGTTCCGGGAACCACTACCGTTTCGGGTATGGCAATAACCGATATCATGAATCGATATTTGAATATCTTAACGGTCACTAACAAAAAACAAGAACAAGATTAAGTCTTCTATAGGATTAGTCAATTGGTCCATTCCGCACCATGATGTTATTTGTTTAAGATTGATTCATTTGCTTGGTAAAACTTGACAGAATATGTGTTAAATGTTGTTAATGTAGGAGAAACTGATTCATTTGCATGGTCAAACTTGGCAGAACATGTTTATAATCGAATGCCTTTGCAAACAGAAGCATGAACATGTCAGAACTTTCTATTCGATTTTGCTGCTTGCTTCCAGTGGTTGCCAAAAATCAGCCTAAAAGAATGGGAGAAATATACTGTCTGTGATTAGTTTTGCATGCTATCTTTAACCTTGTTTAAGGAATGACTTATCTTTAATCTCGTGTTCTTTAGCTCTCCCTTTTGTGCTTTATGGTGCTTAAGAAGGATAGTAAGAGTGGAATTTGGATTCAAGTTGTTTGATGGATATTTTTCTAGAGTTTTGCTTTGTTGATGAATTTTTCTCATATGAAAACAAAACAATGATATCTTTTTGCGAACAAAATGCGCAGGAACCAAACAAGTACACATGGTTTTAAGCAATTAACTCAGCTAATATGAGTATTCTGATGATGTGAACACTTCAGTGGTTTGCAGGTGCCATGTTCATTGTAATTGGTGTACTTGTCCTCAGCAAGTCAAACATAGAGAGGAAGGCAGACTGACATTGATTGATTAGGTTTCTACTAATGCTGCTGCATTTAAACTTCTTTCTTTCTTGCATTTTGATAGTTCTTTATATCGGATTAGAAGCTTTTTGGGTTCTTTTGTGTGGAAGGACATTTACAAATTTGTTTTAGAAAAATTGTGTGTCTGTCATCAACCACCAAATTTTTTGGTGCTACTACACGTTTCCTCTCATGGCTGTATGTTTTTAAACAACGAAAGAGATGTTTACAGTTTTTGGGCTAATTAGATTCAATTGCATGAGCTGTTTTTATCCCACACTTGTGTAATTATTTGGATACTTGATCTATAAATTAGCGAAGGGATGAACTAAGCTGCAGATTTGTGACAATCCCACCTTTGGTTACCTGTCTTTCCATCGTTGATGTTCATATTGAATATATTGGATCCTCAAGTCCATGTTCCTTCTTGAACTACCATACTTCGTTGCAGGAATTAACCATCCATATAGGGAGATAGCAGGCGGGTTCATGAATTGTGGGGCTTCACATTACCCATTGCCCATTCCACAATGAGGAGATCTAAGGCAGTCAGAGGTTACACAATTTTCATTTAACTCTTCCTCACAATCTCTCGTTCTCTCTGCCTCTGATAGTATTCTATTGCAAAGCTGCAATAATTCAATTGAGAAACTGAAACCGTCTTCATGTGTTGGTTTCACATTAAAAACCCAGAGGGACCCGTTGTTCCAAGTCCAAGGTAGCTGGCCCCCTCCCCGCTGCCCCGCCCCTGTTTAGGAATTCGTATTTGCCACTTGCCATAATCTTATCCTGTTGCTGAAGTAATTCTGACGGCTTCTGGCACCTAATATGACATCACAAATTACTTCTACTCGAAAAATAACAATTCATTCCCCTTTACAGTGAAAAATACTATAACAAAACAAAGCCTTTTGCCTTACTGTGGCAATGATTTACTAATGCTTGTCAAAAATAGAGTATACCGAACCGTGGTGGCTGTACATATTGACGTATAAAATACTATGCGAATTATCAACGGTCCGTTGCACCAACTCATTAAACACAACCTGTAAATGTTGAAATCATTTGTACTTCCTTTATTGTGATGTAATGGTGATTTAAGTCTAAATTATCGAAATTAAGAGTGCAACACTGTATTATTGGGTTGTGTGCTTATTCTAACTTTCTACTCGAACAAAAGAAAAAGAAAACTCGGAAAAAATACCTCACAATAATGATATTTAGTAGTACTACTACTACTAATAAATGGTGCTATGAATGAAAAATCTTTGCCGTAGATCACATCATTTTATGGTTGACTCGTTTAAAGTGAAGATCGTAGTACAAAATTCTAGTCACAAAGCATAATACAACTGGTAATCATATCTATTTTTCTTCAACTGACAAATGTATAGAAAGAAGAACAACTACAGAGCTGTTAGTGGAAGGTTCGATTATTTGTGGTCAATGCTTTGAACCCATAGCCTGGTCGACCAACTGAAATTGTCTATGTTGAAGCCGTAGCCAACGGACCATTGGGAATTTGACACCCAATTTCCCAACAAGGCAACTGATGCTACTGGATGGTCTCGTTCGAACTTCATACGACAGCGTTTTGTGGACTTTAAATCTTCATCAAACGGCTGGGAGCTGGGGAGACTTCATAGCGGCTGATCTGGGTTACTTTAGTTTAACTAACAACAGTGGAAACTTATAGAGACCAACGAGAAACGTAGACCCGGACTGAGAGACAAACCAAACCAGACAGGTTAAATTAAAAAAAAAAAAAAAAAAGGAGGCCCATTTGGACAGAAAAAAAGTGTGGAAAAATTCCTTTGTCTTTCCTTCTTCCACTTCCTTTCCACAGATTTTCCATCTTCCTAAATTAAGGTTCTGATTCCCATATCTTTCCCTTAAAATTCTTCCACCGGTGAGCGTCGTCTTCTCTTATATACCCACTTCTTTTTTTCTTCGTCTTTGAGGTTGATCATCGCTCAGGTTTTGAAGTTTAAACCCATCTTAATTATGCTTAGTTTTAGTGTTTTCTGCTTATATCTTAGCTGGTTTCGGTTGATTTTTATAGTCGGTGCCTTGTGGGAGCAAGAGAAGCTTGCTTTTTGACGACCTTCCTGTTTCCATCTCTAGGGTTCTAAAGTGGGTTCTTTAAATTAGCTGTGGATGTGAACTTGAGACTTTTGATTCTTCAGCTTCCTGCTAAGAATTGGATGCTTCTGTTTTTGGTATTAGCTTAGGACTCTCTTGAGTGTTTTGACCTGTGGAAAGGCCTTTAGCCGGTCATATGAGAAAGTTGGTAGTTTTTTGTTTTTTGCACATTTGTTCAGGTCTTGCCTGAAAATTTAGCTGCCATTTCCGTAACGGGTATACAAATTTTACGGTAATAGAGAAGTAGACTTGAAATATATCATGTTAGAATTTAAGTAATAGAATTGATGTTTGAAATGTGAAATATTTGTTACTAATAATACCATGTTTATTTACAGAATCTGTGTTCTGAGCCCGAAAAGGGAAATAAGGGAGGAAAAGGGAAGTTAGTGAGCTTACTTGCATTGAATTTTAAAAATGAAATTTGATTCTGATTATCAATTATTATGGTGAGAGTTCTTTGTATGTGTTGATGTTCTAGACAAGTAGCCTCTAGATATAAGGATTGAAGATGTTTTTGCTTCTATAGATTCTACTATGAAAACCCTTTTTACTCATCTGTCTGCTGATAAACTTGTTGACTAAACTAGGATATGAATCTCATGAAGATGATATAATTGTTACTAACAAATTGAAGAATTATTGTTATTTAGACTTTGGTTTCCTTGTTTATGATGTGATATATGCATTGTTCCTATTCAGGGAAGATCATCAACAGGAGGATGGGTTTCTGTTCCTTGTACACCCCTCTATGGTAAGATCATAGCTTTCTCTGTGGAATAAAGTCGGCTATTTTCTTAAAGTTATGGAGGAATTCTTTGATATTGACAACGAAAACCCTTCCGCCTTTTCTGATATAAAGGGTCTTCTGCCCCTGAAGTGATCTGATGCTTATATGACCGCACACCACCCTCACAGCGGAGTTCTGAATCTTTCTTCTTGACTGCAACGTTTTCTTGGGGTCTAATAATGGATGATGGTGGGCATCGTGAAAATGGAAGACTCAAAACAGATCAGTATAGAACAGCTCAGGGTCAGGTATCTTAAGGCTTTTCTCTATCCCTCTCTCTTGTATTATAAATAGTTGAGGTGATGTATTCTGGTGTGAATGAATAATCTCTCCTCTGTGATGAATATATTCAAGTTTTGCAATTTTCATTCTGAAACCTTCTGTCTGTTGCAGTGGCTGATGCATCAGCCGTCAATGAAGCAGATAATGGCGATTATGGCTGAACGAGATGCAGCTATTCAAGAAAGGAATTTAGCACTTTCTGAGAAAAAGGCAGCTATCGCTGAGAGAGATATGGCATTCCTGCAGCGAGATGCAGCCATTGCTGAGCGAAATAGTGCTGTAGCAGAACGTGATAATGCCATAGCAAATCTTCAGTATCGAGAGAATTCCTTGGGGAATGGTAATATGTCCTCCTGTCCACCAGGGTGCCAAATCTCGCGTGGGGTGAAGCACATGCAACATCCACAACAAAATGTTCACCATATGCCTCACATTAGCGAAGCTCCTTACAACTCAAGGGAAATGCATTCAACTGACGCCCTACCTGTGACACCGGGTGCCTCTGAAGCTGCAAAGTCAAGGCAGGGTAAACGAGGAAAAGAGGCCAAGGCAGTTGCATCTAACAAGAAGGCTTCAAAGCCTCCAAAAAAGGTAAAACGAGAGAATGAGGACTTGAATAAGATTATGTTTGGCAAGTCACATGATTGGAAGGGTGGACAAGATGTGGGTGGTGGGGGAGATGATCTCAACAAACAGCTAGTGGCAACAAAGTCTGATTGGAAAGGTCAGGATCTGGGACTGAATCAAGTTGTTTTTGATGAATCGACCATGCCACCGCCTGTTTGTTCATGCACAGGAGTCCTAAGGCAATGCTACAAATGGGGAAATGGAGGATGGCAATCTTCATGCTGCACAACCACCTTGTCAATGTATCCTTTGCCAGCCGTCCCCAACAAACGCCATGCCCGTATTGGTGGCAGAAAGATGAGTGGAAGTGCTTTCAACAAGCTACTTAGCCGCCTTGCAGCTGAAGGTCATGATTTATCAATTCCTGTTGATCTTAAGGACAATTGGGCCAAACATGGCACGAATCGTTACATCACGATCAGGTAGGTTGTTAAAATACTGAATGGGACGGATGATGAAGAGATAGAAAAGAGGCATCTGATCCTCAATAGCACATGTATTCGTCCTTAGTCATTTTAGCAGTGGAGGAAAAATAAGGGACTTGGAAATAACCATAATCAGGATTATTAGGTTGGTAACGCCAACTTATTTGGGGGTTTACTTCAAAGAGGCGCCTCTGATCTCTCTTTTATTGCTATTTTGATCCGCATTTAGCCTTTTATGAAAGATGTCTGCATTCAGTTCTTGTTGTAACGGGTGACCAGTGGTTGGAGGGAGGATGAAGTGTATGGTATCTCTCGACGAATGGGATTTTCCACCATGTAGCCTGTAACTGTAACTCTGCTTAATTGTAAGGAATTCTGCCTCAACCTCTTGTTGTACTTGAATGGAAATTTGTTGTAAGTCCTAAGCTTTAGCCTATTAATATTATCCCTAGATTCAGCTTGCGATGGCTAGCATCTCTCCCCGAAGATCATAGTGGAATAATCATCCATATTGCATTGGGTCTTCATAGTTAATCATTTCGTTTTGCAATTTGAGAGTCTGTCCCCCAATTTAGAATTATGTCTAAACTTCCTCCGTATGTCAATGCCTATTAAAAATCTTTTGTAATCCCAGATTTGATTTAGCTTCGAAACACAATATCAATCAGACCAGACATGCAAGACCATTATTGAAAGTACTAATGATTTTAAGTACTTCATAGGAAACAAAAATCGATCTCTGTCTTAATCTCCATGGTTCAGTCTGTGTCAGACAACAGGATGTCATCATAGCCAAAATCAGCCAGGGATAACTGATTTTAAAAATTTATCATCATACACAGCACTGGAGAAAAAAAAAATTAAATACGTACATTTTTTAAAAGCTTAAAATAAGACGAAAAACATTTATTTAAAGAAAAAAGGAAAAATAAACCAAACAACAGCCTCAGACCGTCCTAGTTCATGAGTATCAACAAATTCATGCAGATAACCAAAAGAGCTGCATTTCAGACAGTCTCTAAGGTTTCATCATTGGCTTCATGTCCACGACAAGGAAAAAAAAGTTAAAATAATAAAATTCTGCGTCAGATTTCAAAGAAATATCAGCACATGAAAGAGAGAAATCAGCCAGGGATAACTGTATATTTCATATTTCTTCATCCGCAGCCAAAGAAAAAAGACGAGTAAGTGAAAAAGATTATAGCCAGAAGAAATGAGAACAAAGAGGCATCAGATCTTCCTATTCAAATAAACGAATCATGAGACTCGATTTAATATACGAGCATTCAGCAATTCGAATATGCATCATCATTTGGCCTCCACTTCCCATCTAAAAGTAAAACCAGTTAAATGCAATGAACAAAACGCAGATGAAAAACAAATTACGGATTTTTTTCTTTGGAAAATTAAATGTGTAAAAATAAAAGAAGAGGCTTCACAAATGATGCTAAAATCCTATAGATAAATCAGAACATGCTGACGAACGGAAACAGCCGACGCTGGAAGTGTGAATTAGGGTTTTAGCAATGATGCTCCCGAATCCCGACCTCGTTTTATAACCACTCTTCGGTGCGTTTTGAAGAGGAGAGTTTGATAAGAGAACGCCTCGGTGAGGCGAGAAAGGTAACGAACAAGAAATGGACTTTTATGGGCCTCAATCGGTTAGGAGTTAGAACAAACCCATAGGCCCAACTTTTCTTGATCAAGTTTGACTTTTGGAGTCAATTAATTTTTTTCCTAAGGAAATACAGTTTTATTTATTTATTTATTTTTAAATGAACTCAAGTTAAGATGAATCGTTCAAATTGAGATGATGAAGCTTTAGAATTTAAAATCAACAAGAGTGTTAAATTGTTTGTCATTTTGGGAAGAAAGAGATGTTTTGTTTGATATACAAATGACATGACTGATAAACGATTTTTATTATTATAATAAGAATACAATTAAAGTATAAATGCACATGAAAAACTTTAAATAGATCATAGATGTGGACCACGAGGACAAGGTATGAACCACCAATAATTTAGCTTTTGAAAAGCTTAAGGATTGACATTAATTTTTCTCTCAATAAAAGCATCTTATTATAGATCTTGCAACCAACCATACTTAAACTGCCTTTAGTAATATTTAAATTTATTTTGTCTTTCTTTCTTTTGGGCTATCATTTTGTTTTTTTTTTTCTTTCAAGGTTTTGGAAATTAAAAGTATTTAATGTTAAATTTTTTCACATTAAGATATCTCAAATTCTAGTTATTTATTTTTATTGATCATAATCTATGACGTCATTTTTATCGCGATCTGATTAGATACTTTTATTATATTAATTTCTTATTTTGCATGAAATATAAAAGAAGTATGCATTAATGGCATAAAGTAAAATTACTATAAATAGTACAATGTAACAAAAAAAAACCTATATACAAGCTTTCTTCTTGGAATATTTCATTTAAAAAAAATGTTAGTAACACTTCCATTGGATGTGTTGTTAATTGTAGGTTCTACCTCTTATACCAAACCAAATGATAATGTTTCATGTTAGTAATATTGCATCAAATCTATTAAGGTACTAGTACTATTTTACCAATACAACTTAGTAGACTTTAAGGAGCATTTGTTTTGAATTTCATTGCATTAGCATTCAAAATCTCAAAAAAGTTTAATCATTCCATATACATTTGCTACTTGCATGAAATTTTAAGAAGGGAAACATTAATTTTTTTTTCTTATAAACCCTTGGTACTTGATAGCAACATTAAATTCTAAATATTTAGGAGTCGAGTCTTGCAAGACCTAAATTTTTTTAAATTTACTTTTTATTCATACAATTCGAATCGAGATAATATTTAAAAAATATTAACTTTTTTTTACTCAACCTAATAACATAATAAAGAAATATCATCATTCTCGTCATTGTGTTAAGAAATATACAAAAAAAAACCCCTTATTTTAATAAATTTTTTAAGCAATAAAAAGAAAAAAGAAACCAGCAAAAAGTTCCGTGTGGCACCGTACGCCAATGGAAATTGGAAACCTTTAAGGGGGCGTTTGGTTCGAGTAATCTGAGATAACCTTGGTTATGTGATTAGCTCCATCGAAGATAACCTATACATATGACCTGAAAGATTACCAAATTGTGTTTGGTTCAACATTTGTCAATGTTAGATTAATCTGTTTGGTTGGGGGTTATGTTTTTTGTCAAAATTGATATTTTACTATTATGTCCTCACTTAAAAACTTGTAGTTTATTTCTTTTTTATACTATGTATCCTATATTTTTCAAGTCTTTTTATTTCAACAATTATATATGATTAACAAAACAAGTTTATCTTCATTGAACTTAACAAAATAATATTTATTTGTTTCATTAAATTAAATTATGCCTAATTTACATAAGAAAAAAAATATATATTTTATACTTGAGTCTTATGAAAAAATTAATTGGGTAAGTCTTATACACAAATTATATAATTAATAATAGTTTAATGATTATATGAGTTAAGTTTAATTATATTTATTTATGACAAAAAAAATTATGTTTCTAGTTTAATTGAACTAACATATATTTAAATAGTTTTTTAGTTAAAATATATTTAAATAGTTTAATAATTATATAAGTTAAGTTTAATAATATGCTTCTTAAAAAAATACTTAAAAAGAATGTTGTAATTCACCAATTACATTGGGTTATTGTGGTCCAAAGTGATAAAATAGTGAGGGCAAACTAGGAAAAAATTTAAGATAACTTGGTTATCTCAGAATACCTAAGAACTTGGAGGTTATCAGATAACCTGATTTTGAGGTTATATTAGATAACCTGATAACCTTGGTTATCTCATTACCTCAAACCAAACAAGGGCATATAAGATAACAAAGGCCAGATAACCGTGGTTATCCTAGATAACCCCAACCAAACGGCCCTAATTGCCTTCCCATAATTAATACTAAAATAAAAAATAAAATAATCTTACTTGCTAAAAAAATGGCGGAGATAAAGGAGAGAAGATTGAGAAAACGCGTAGATAAAATAGAATTTCTTCTCTTTCCTGGCGGGTAGTTTTCTCACTGACAAAAGAAAATCCAGGCTTGTCTTCTAGTAAAAGCCAGAGCCCTTTTGTCTTAAGAAGAACCAAAATCCTCGGCAATTTCCCTTCCCTTCTGCTTCTGAAGTCGTCTGTTCAGACTTTTTGGACACTGTAATCACCGCCACATTTGGCTAAAACATTGGTCAATCTTTTTGATTCACTTTACATATTTGGCCTCTCATTTTCCCCAACTCCAACTCTTTTCTGATTCATTTGCTTGCACCAGGTACATATATAGAAACTCTTTTATTTTCTTTGCTTTTCTTTCCATTCTTACACTATGGGGTTTCTGTTTTTTCCTTTTTTAATATCAATTGTTGATTTTTATGTTCATAGGAGTTGTATAACTTATTATGAAAGAAAATGGAGGGTATTAGCAGTGAGAGGAGAACCAATATGCAGAAGCTTCAATCGCCACCTTCCAATTCAATCCCTAAGCCTCAAAGCCACTTAGATGTACCCATTTTCACTTCCTCTCAAATGGTTTCTTCTACGCCGTCGCACACGCGTTTGAGTCCCGAGAATAATAGCAACAAAAGACCGGCGGGGATACCTCCTTCGCACCCAAACTACCCTCCCTCTTCATTGCCTTATTCACAGATCATCGGTTCTCGTTCCACTTCTCAACAAGGGGTACCTTCTCATTCTCGGTCTTTATCTCAACCCACATTCTTTTCCCTTGATGGCTTGCCCCCATGGAGTTCTCCGCCTTATAGCGAGCCTTCTGTCTCCTCCCTCTCTGATCCTGTTTCTAATGATCTTTCTATGGAAGAAAGGGTTGTCAATTCTAATCAAAGGCCCTCACTTCCTTCACCTGTTGCTAGAGGAGGTAATGAGTTCCGCGTCGGCGAGAGTTCGAGTTTGCCTCCCCGTAAAGGACATAGGCGGTCTAGCAGTGATGTTCCGTTGGGATTTTCTGCAATGATTCAGTCATCGCCTCAATTGATTCCTATAGGGAGTCGTGGGGTGTTAGATAGGTCGGTAAATAGGGAAAGTTCTTTTGCTGTAGAGAAACCGATTCAGTTGATGAAACGAGAATCAGAATGGCGCAAGGATGGGAGTAGTAATGCAGAAGGTGCGGCAGAGAGGAAATCCGAGGGGGATGTTGCCGATGATTTGTTCAATGCCTACATGAATTTGGACAATCTGGAGACATTGAACTCTTCTGGTACTGAGGATAAGGATTTGGATAGTAGAGCTAGTGGCACAAAGACACATGGAGGAGGTGAAAGTAGTGACAATGAAGTAGAGAGTAGAGTAAATGGACATCAAATCAGTATGCAGGGAATGAGTTCTGGTTTTTCCAATGAGAAGAGGGAAGGTGTCAAGAGGCCTGCTGCCGGAGATATTGCTCCGACTGTTCGGCATTACAGAAGTGTCTCAATGGATAGTTACATAGGAAGTCTGCAATTTGATGATGAGTCACCTAAGATTCCTCCTTTGGGAAATCGGGCAGGCCAACAGTCTCCTGGTAGCTCGGCAGATGCAAATTCAAGCAAATTCAACTTTGAGCTTGGGAGTAGTGAATTAAGTGAGGCTGAGCTGAAAAAGATAATGGAAGATGAGAAGCTTACCGAGATTGCATCTGCAGACCCAAAACGTGCCAAAAGGTGTTGCATATTGCTTTTTCTTCATCTTGTTTTTCTTTTCTTTTTCGGCTTCTGGTGTTGCATATTGTTGAGCATATTTGATCAATGCCATCTCTTCTTTTACAGGATTTTGGCTAACCGTCAATCAGCTGCTCGTTCTAAGGAGCGGAAGATGCGGTACATTGCAGAACTAGAACACAAGGTGCAAACACTGCAAACAGAGGCGACCACATTGTCTGCACAACTAACAATGTTACAGGTGAGTGTAATTATCTTACAATTGTACCAAATTATTAGGTTTTTTCTTCCTCTTGAATAGACCTCATTAGATACTAAGGTATTTCTCACCATACCATCTTTGTTTGGTTCTTCCTTGTTTAGAGAGATTCTGTTGGGCTAACAAGTCAGAACAATGAGTTGAAATTTCGTCTTCAAGCCATGGAGCAACAGGCCCAACTGAAAGATGGTATACAACTATATATGACTTCATTGTTTATTTTTCTGGTCTATTATTGAGAATGTATTTGCATTTGCAATACATGCTGCCTGATCTGAATGCCTGGTTGGTATGGCTTTATATGTTTAAATCTTTGCTATCAAACATAGTGCGTAACAGTGCATTACTAATGGGCAACTACGCAAGTTTTGGTATGGTCTAGACATGGACTGGAGAACGTTCAAGAGTAAAAAGGACGTGCTTTATGCATTTTAACCATGAATAACACAGACAATTGCTTACTCAATATGTTTTGAAAATGCTGAACACAAAGACTTTCTATTTTATAGTGTCACAAATTTCTCAATGTGACAAAGAGATTAGTAAGTACAGGCTTTGACCAATGACCATGCAATGCAAGTCACAATAATAGGAGCTTGCTTAGATTTTAAAGAAGGATTATCATTGTAACGATGATAATTCATAGGAAAGCCTAAAGCAATATATCTGAAGACAATCGAATTGTTTTGGTTTCGTCTTATGATGTGCAGCTAAGCATTGATCTCTATTCTTTATTTTGATTGTTAGGGCACTATATAATTACACTGGTTAATTGGGTCGTTCTTGATTTACGTTTCATTTTGTTAATGCAACTTGACAATTCATCTCAAATTAACTTCTTTAGATTCATGAGTTATGGTTCTATATAGAATTATGCTAAGATTAACTTGTATTTGAATTAAAAACGTGGGTCCTTTATGGGTTTGATGTGGCAGCACTAAATGAAGCATTAGCTGCTGAAGTCCAGCGATTGAAGCTTGCCGCAGCAGAGCTTAGTGGGGAGGCTCATCTTTCAAACTGCATGGCTCAGCAGCTTTCCATCAATCATCCCATGTCCCAACTGCCACCTCAGCAATCTCAGCAGATGAATGTTTATCAGATGCAGCAGCAGCATCAGCAGCAGCAGCAGCAGCAACAGCAACAACCACAGCATAGTCAAAAGTAACCGGTTGCAGACCCAGTAATGGAATGGTGAGGCTACTCCAAATGAATCTAAGTGATGATTGGCTGAACTTACCATCACCTTCCTCGCAGTCATATCATCGTATCAGAACTGGATTTGAGAGGAGAATGATCATGTCGAGGTTTCTACCTCTACTAGATATAGTAGTTTATTCATTCTTAGCAAACTTGACCATTGTTTTGTTCATCAGGTGCATTGGCATGCCAAGGCAGTGGAGAGTTGAAGCTGAACTCTTCCTCTGTCGATTCATTTATCGTAGACACAGACAACCTTAAGCATTGTCTATATATGATAGTTATATTTTGCTTCTCTACCTGTAATGACTACATATTGCTATAACCTGAAATATATTCTATAATTTTAGAGATGGTGGCTAATTGAATTTGATTCTTCTTGTTTCCGTTGCAACGATGGTGATGGTGACTACTATAAAATAGACCTTGTCCCCGGGGCTTCTTATGGACCCATCCTTTCTTGGGACGTTTGCTCCAGATTTTGGGTGTTAGACCCAAAAGTTGAAAAACTCTTAAATCGTATGGGCTGACTAATGTTTTAGCCCAATGTAAGAAATGAGAAAACGGGCCAAGCCCGATATCTTCTCTTCCCGGCGGGCACGCTCGTTGGCAGCAATTTTGTTTATTTACTATATTAAAATTAATTTATTGATTTTATTTATTAAATCAAAAGTATTATTAGTACTCTATATTTTAAAGAGGATAATAGAAAAGCGAGGCGCACTAGATTTGCACTTGCGGAGGGAGGAAACCCCTGATTCCTCGAAAAGCAAAAAGAAAGCAAGATCCAAAGACAGCGACTCTTCGAACTGAACAAAAAAAAAAAAGAAAAAAGAAAAAAGAAAAAAGAAAAAGAAAATTGTTAATCAAGATTTAGAATTTAAAAAAGAAGAAAAAAGAAAAGGAGAAAAAGCGAAATGGCAACACAATCTATCAACCACTGTCTCTCTCTCTCTCTCTCTACAATTTACTCGCCTTTATTAATAAAAAGTCCCTATTCTTGGAAGCCCAAGGCAAATCCCTTTTTATCCTCTTTCCTTCCCTTTGAAACATCTCCGTTTCACTCCCCCCATTTTGAATTAGGGTTTCAGTTCTTCCCTTCTTCCCCATCATTCCGCCTTAAACCCTAATCCCCCCGATCCATCTCTCACTAGCCGTTACCCCCTTTCCCGCCAATTTTCTCCTTCATCTGGGGCCGTTGGTTTCTTCTTTTCAAATACGAACCGTTAGATCGGCCCTCATTCGTTCAATATCCTTTTTTGTTCTTCTCTTCCTCTTTTTTTTTTTTTTGGTCAAAGCTTTGACTGTTCTGTCTCCCGGGGTTGACCGCAAATGTCGGAGACCGAAGCCGAGAAGAAGGTGGAGGAGGGGGAGGAAGGGAAGAAGAAAGGTGGAGAGCTCTTGTTCTGTGGGTCCACATGTTGGGACATCGTTGGTCGCCGCAAAGGTGCAGTTGAAGGCAACTTGGTCTCTCCCACTCGTCTTCGCCCACTCGTTGGGGTTGACATCCGGTTCGTTGCCTCCGGTTGCGGTGAGTATGTAGCGTTTTACTCTTCACCTACTTAGAAGCATTTAATAGGTTTTTCCTTTTTTTTTTTCTATAACAATTGTTTTTATTGCAGTTTCTTGTCATTGCGTTGCATTGGATGTTGAAGGTCGATGCTACACCTGGGGTCGCAATGAGGCATGAAACATCTCTGCTTTCTAATGTTGTTTTTCGCAAACGCTTGTAGTTAAATTTATTCTAATCCGGCTGATATTAGTTGATAGAGCTTTAGCTTTTTCTATAGAAAGGACAACTGGGTCATGGAGATACAATCCAGCGTGATAGGCCAACGGTTCTTTCTGAGCTCTCAAAGTATGTCGCTTTCTTCTGTTTTGTTATTCAAAATTAATCCTGTCTGTATTTATTTCATCTTATGAACTTTTAGTTTAATTGCACTATGTTCTATCTGTGTTGAAGGTATAAAATAATTAAAGCAGGAGCAGGCAGGAGCCATACGGTGGTAGTAACTGAAGAGGGTAATTCCCTGGCCTTTGGCTGGAATAAGCATGGGCAGCTTGGTTCGGGTTCAACAAGAAATGGTAGCTTCAGTTGATTTTGATTTTAACTATTTACTACGTCGTGGAAGGTCTTTCCTTTCGAGTTTTTTTGGTTGGTAAATTGTATCTAGTGTTTCTTATTGGTATTCCTCGGTCTCTTTGAATGCAATCTACCATAGATAATGCCATTTTGCATTAATCTTTTGCTTCATTTATTTATATGTTTCTTCTTTTTGTAGAAATTGAGTCATCTCCGGTCCGCTGTCTTGTGTCTCAAGTTACAAATGCTGCCTGTGGAGCAGACTTTACTGTGTGGTTATCATCTGTTGAAGGAGCTTCAATACTGTATGGTTTGTGGTTCTGTTTCTTGGTTTATTTCCATGGTCTGAAGTTCCTGACTTTTTTGGACTTTTTGTCTTTTTAACTGATTTGCGCAATTGTTCCTTGGTCTGTAGCACTGCAGGGCTTCCGCAGTATGGTCAGCTTGGCCACGGAACTGACAAGGAGGTATGTGCAAAGACTACTTGTCTTTTTCAGGGTTGGTTTTCTGATAATATATATTTTTTCTGTATTTGTGCATAGGGCTTAAGGAAAATAAAAATTAATGTATGTATTACCATCTGGAGACCTTTTTTGTTGGTTTCCTTGCTCTCAAACATTATGATGCCATATCTTCTTGTGCCAAAATGCTTATACGCTCTATCTAATTCCCATGGTACTTTGTGCACTCTGGCAGACATTATATTAAGTGTTATTTTCTATGTGATGTGTCTAATCAATATAAGCCGTTCCTGAAACCTTATTGTTGCTAGCTAAATAATTTTATTGCTAGATTGACTTGCATTTCCCATTGCTGTTTACATGTTACTTTTGTGCTTGCAGTACAATACTAAGGATAGCTCAGTGAGGCTTGCTTATGAAGCCCAACCACGCCCTAAAGCTATAGCTACTCTTGCTGGAGAAACTATTGTCAAAGTTGCATGTGGGACAAACCATACAGGTTGATGATATGTCTACGCTCTTTCATGTTCGCCTACTTTATCATCTAGTGTTAACCCCCTCTTTCCCCAATCTTCTTTTACTTACCCGTTTGTCATTGTTTATGTTTATGTTTCTATTTATGCATCCAGTTGCTGTCGATAAGAATGGCTATGTTTACACGTAAGTTCACTGTTGATTTTTCTAAAAAGGTTTTAGATTTCCCTTTTATTATCCTGGTTCATAGACAATTGACTATCTGTTGTGTATGTCTAGGTGGGGCTTTGGTGGTTATGGAAGGTTTGTAACAATATAGTGCTGCTGTTTACTACCCACCATTACAGTGTTTTATGTGTTTTTACAAGGCTTATCCTTTATGCATAATTTTTCTAAATCAGGCATATTATTCCCTTATTTTTTACTGATATATATATATATATATATATATATACAGGCTTGGGCACAGAGAGCAGAAGGATGAGTGGGTTCCTCGTCGTGTTGATGTATTCCAAAAGCACAATGTTCTACCTCCTGATGCAGTTGTTTCAGCTGGTTCTGTGAATTCATCATGTACTGCAGGTATTCTTCTTTCTGCAACTTATTGCCAGAAGCGATAATCTTGTTGCTGAGCTCTCTACTAAGAGGAAATGCTAAAGTATTTTCATTTTTCACGATGGGTTTTGTGATGGGGCTGCTGTTTATAGATTTCAAGGTGATTGAAGTTTTGTAAAATTTGGGGAAACTCCTTAAGCAATCATTCTTTTCAATTAGTGTTTCTAGACTCACAAATTTAAAGCCTAAAGAAGTATGAATACATACTCATAGATCTATATAAAATTGACTATATTGTAATATTCTTTTCAATTAGTGTTTCTAGACTTACAAGTTTAAAGCCTAAAGAAGTATGAATACATACTCATAGATCTATATAAAATTGACTATATTGCAATAAGCTTAGCGCTTTAATTGGAGGAAATTACGAATCTGCCCCTGAACTTTTACAACCCTCTATGTTAAGTTCCGCGGTCCTATTTTTTCTTGACTTGTTTGATTTTAAGATCAATGTTTGGTTTGTTTTTGTGTTTTGCTTCATTTCTAGGTGGTGGACAGTTATATATGTGGGGCAAAATAAAGAATACTGGTGATGACTGGATGTATCCTAAACCTCTCATGGACTTAAGGTTCTACCCTCTGCCGTGGTTAAGTTACATTTTTTTCCTAATTCCAATTTTGTATACCTGCATCATGATGAGTGGCTGATTTTGCTTTGATTTGGATGTATTTATCTATTTTGTTTTTAGATCCACATTATTGGTGTTCAAACCTCCTCCTCTTTTTCTGTCCCTGAATGGAAGATTGCATATTTTGTGTTGCCCTGATTATCTAGCTTCACTGAAGATTTCTTACAATTTTCTGTATATCTTAGCTTAGAAGTGTCTGTTTTTTGGTTGCATTGCTTTTATGCTGTTAGCTTTTTCTTTTTATTTTGATTGTGCTTTCTGTGAAGTTGTATGGTATCTAAAAGGATTTGAAGTGAAATCGAATTTCAAGCTGCTTGTTTCAGTCCGTAACACATATTGTCTAAGGCCCTTTTGTTTGTCCCTTTTCTTCTAGCGGTTGGAATTTGCGTTGTATGGATTCTGGCAATATGCACCATTTTGTGGGTGCAGATTCCTCCTGCATAAGTTGGGGCCACGCTCAGTATGGAGAATTGGGATATGGTCCTAATGGACAAAAGTATACGTTCTTACTTGACAGCTCTTTTAGTCTCTTTCTTCTGGTTCATAAACATAACCCTGTGTCATGCTTCTATAGGTCTTCAGCGGTTCCAAAGAAGGTAGACATTTTGGAGGGCATGCATATTATCAGGTAGATATAATTAACGTTATATTCAGGCACCTTTAATTCTGTGTGCTGTGAATTTTCTCCGGAAGGGAAGGTACTTACAAGTGTTTTTGTGTATCTCTCTGTAGTGTTGCATGTGGTATGGGCCATTCGATGGTCATTATTGATAGAACAAATGTTGGTGACCGACTTGATCAGGTAAAATTTTGAGGTTACTGAATAGTTTTCCACTCTTTTTGTATTGAGATCAAGTGCCTTCTTTGCACGTTATATGGGGTACCTTCAGAATGATTATAATGCCGACAGTCAGTCAGTGAGCAGTATATTTGTGATAAAATTCCTGTTTTCTGGTGACTTTTTATGGACTGGAATATTGCTACGAGGGATTAGTGCTATTAGTCTCAAGAGTCATCTTGCAGACTAGCTTACCTGAACCTTTAAGTTTGAATTTGAACTGGGGAATTTTTTTTTACTCTTTTGTCACTCCTGACAGCATGCTTCTTTTTGCTGGTTTTGAGATATTGAAATATAAAGGCTTATATCTAAATTTTTATGTTTTCTACAGCTGGATATTTATGACGGCAAAACTTCTGGTGAAGGTAGGTCTTGGTGTCTTGGCAACTATTGGAACTTTATTTAGTAACTGCCAACGAGATTGCTACCTTGGATGAGTTGACTATTACTTAATTAATGTTACGGGAGTTTGACATGGATGCTGATCTATAAATCACTCATCTTGCAGGAACTGAGGTAACGGATGCGAAACCTCCAGCTTCTAAGCAAAATAATAAGAAAGGTGTTACTAAAACTGCTGATAGCTCAAAGAGGAAGAAGTCAAAAGATACGTCTGACTCAGAGGAAGAGGAAGAGGATAGTGATGTTGAGAGTGATAGCAGTGGAGAACAGGCTAATGGTAAGGTTTCTGGCAGAGGTCGAGGTAAGGGTGCTAAGAAGTCCACTTCAGAGGGAAAGGGTGCTGGGCGTGGACGAGGTCGCCCTCCTGCAAATAGAAGTTCGCAGTCCTCTCAAGCAAAAACAGGTAAGAGGGGACGGCCGCGGAAGTCCTAAGTGTTATATCTTCCCAATCCAATGGGAAATTTTGTTCTCTCATTGTAGAGAAGTGTACCTTTATATACATCGGCTGATGTATTTGTATTTTTCAACGAGAATTGTTTTGATACTGTTGCTCGCCAACCCCCTACATGTGAGCACCGGATGAAACGAATACTTCTCAAGTAACACTTAAATTGTTTTATTTCCGATTGGTCAAGAGCAGTGAGAATATATATATTTTTTGGTTAATGCCAGCATGCATCCTTTTGTTCCAAGGGAAATTCTTTTTGATTCTCTGTTTTAAGTATTTTTCTTAATTATTGAATGCATATATATTTTTATTTTTATGATATATACCATAAAGGTCTCCCCAGCCTTGAGGGTCTGTTCGGAAAGCCCATGCACTCAAGTAAACTATGGTTTTTATCCGGCATTCTCCATTTCTCCGTGTTCTTCCAACTGTTAATTTGTTCCCATGCTGCCGTCATCTAAAGGTTTCTTTCACTGCAGCTTTAAGAAGATAATCATGAATAGTTAAAAACCTAGTGTTCATTAAAAGGGTCATAACTCATAACCCAAACAATTTCAACAGAACGTGTGTTGACCCTTCATTCTACGTAGAAAATCAGTTGATGATGACATCTCTTCCGTTGACACTTTTAGCCAGATTTCTGGTGTAAAATATGGCAATCGGTGGAATGGCAACCGAGCGTGAGGACGAAGGTGTTTCTGTTGAACATGTTTCTGACTGAATTCGGATTGATGAATTAAAGCAAAAATTTCCAAGCTTGCATTGACTTTCCAATTTTTCACTTCTCCACAATTACCACAAACATACGCCATTTTAATTAAGTTATAAAAGATTTGTCTTTTTACGCACTCAACAAAATCAACGACTTTTGGTCCACACCAGGTGGAGAGTGGAGGCCCCGGGATATGAAAAATCAATGTTGATGACTCATCTCTTGGAAAATCAGACCTGGCTGGCCCGGCTGATGTCGACAGTATCATTAGAGATTTTGGAAAGTACGTAGTAAAATTTTTTGGTTATGGAATAAAGTTGACTAACAAATCATTAACAATAATTTTTTGGTTATGAAATTATCATGTTCTTTCAAGCAAGCATATTTTTTTTGGTGAGAAAAAGTTTAGGAGCAAGGGGGTTACCCATCTTTAAGGTCAAGGTAAACCGTCAATCTTTTTGGAGATTTACGGATCTATTGAACTTTACCTGTGGATTTATCTGACTTACAGATTGTCTACTAAAAGAGACCTGTGGAGATTCGAACATGGATACTTTACACTACAAGTTCAAGCTTTAAACACTTGAGCTAACCCCCATTAACTTTCAAGCAAGCATATAAGTATGCATTGGCGGCGCGTTAGTTAATGATTTTCAAATGCACATCGTATGTAACCAAAAAAAAAATGCACATCCTAAAAGATTTATCCAAATTATTATTATTTTATTTATTACTATTAATTAATAATAACTAGATGAATTGTCCGCATGAACACTGCAGGTTTTAAATTTTGCAAACACTTTGAAAGAAATATCAATAGACATTGAGAAACATATTTCTTTGTTCTTTTTGTAGCTAATAAAAAATCTGTCCTTTTTAATCATAGAAAAAGGAAAATTTAGCATTTTAAAATTAAAGTATTTCAAATGTCTGACTTTATTTGAGCCTATGACTAAGATGAAAGGATAAATAAATCGATTGCTCAACTATTTCTATAGTATAAGGTAAAAGTCACGTAAAAACAAATAAATAGATCAATCCATATTTCTCTTTAATTAAAAATTCATATGAATCTAACCAGCTTCTTCATCTTCTGGGTAAACCAACAGTTTTTCAATATAATTATAAGATTTAATATTTTTATTTAATTAAGATCTACTTTCTCCCACATTAGATATTAAAAATATCGAAGTTATTATTAAATACTTTAGAAAATAAAAAAAATTTCAATAAATATATTGCAATCAATTTTTGACACAAAAAACCCTTTTATTTTCCCCTATCATTCTCTTCCTTTTTCCAATAAATATACTTATTATTGTTCTAATAAATATTACAAATTAATATAAGAAAATAATTTTTAAAAAAACTAAAAAATAATCCTACATGATACAGTCCATGAAACCTTTGTACATTTAGTTAATTTTTTGTTCACATAAAACAACAACTTCATTTTAATTAATTCAAATCTGGATCACAGAAGTTCATTGACATCGAATGTCTCCATAATAAGGATTCACCTAAATGACAATCTAACTAATTAACTAATTAATTGATGAGCAAACATATTGTAGCCATACCTAATATAAGTGATTATGCAACAATTACATTCAGAAGCCATACTATGAATATTCTCAATAATATTTCCCCACCCACAAAGAAAAATACCATCCTTGTTAATCTCATTGACCAACATCATTCCATCAGATTCCACAATTAATCTATCAAAACTCTCTTCCTTGGCTATTTCTATACCATAAGAGAGGGCCTTCAATTATTCATGAAATGAGTCCGGAATGCAATCAATTTTGATAATTCGGCCATGACAACCATAGAATATAGTCATAGTTCAAAGTTCAAACACGTCTTTACTTTGACTGGTTAGCTGAAAAACATATCAACCAAAAGGTGTAGAGCACTAGAGCTTGACGCCGCAGAAACTTCCACCCACTGGCCCACCAAACTCCAGACTTGCTTACTAAAATTAAATTCAAACGTATATAACACCATCCTCAGTAACCCCACAATATTGCCATAGTAGGTAGGTAAGTAATTAACTGGGAAGCAGATCGAGTAGTCCACGTTATGCCCCCACAATACATATTTGAAGAAAATCATGAATTACGACTTCAAAAAGATGTTTTGGGTTCCGAATCATGAAAATATATATTGCTCAAAGAGCCGATAGAAAAGTTCAAAGGTATATGTACGGTACATTATAATTTTTAGGATAATACAATTAAATCTCATTACACAGAACTAAATCACTTTCAAATAAATATCTATCGAAGAAATTATCACACAAATAAACCGACTAAATTGATAAAACTAATAAACAAGGAAATTAAATCAATATATAAATTAGATAAAAATCCACATATGATCATTTATACATAATGAGACATGGAGGGTGCAAGGCTCAGGTGCATAGGGTACATTATTCATACATATAAAGTAAAGGCATTTGATTTACCGTACATATACATCCGCATATGTTTTGTTTACTGGCATTTTCCTTAGAGAACAAGAAATTAAATGCATTAATTAAATATTAATCTTCCTGGGCACAAGGCACAGAGATGTTTTCTTCTGCCCGGTAATACCAGGAATTACATCGAAATCTATGTCTTCCTTTGTCAACCCGATTGGCATTTCCCAATCAAATTTGTAAAGAAGATTAGCAATCGCAAGCTCAGTGGTCGCAATTCCCATATGAATCCCAGGACAACTTCTTCGACCGGCACCGAAGGGTATGAGCCCAAAGTCTTGTCCTTTGTAATCAATGGAGCTGCCAATGAATCTCTCCGGATGAAACTCTTCTGGTTTCTCCCAAGCATCGGGGTCTCTTCCTACTGCCCATGCATTCACGTAAACCAAGGTTTTGGCTGGTATTTCGTACCCGGCTAAACTGCACTTTCGCATCGTTTCTCGTGGCACTAACAATGGAGCTGTTGGTTGCAATCTGAATGTTTCTTTAATCACAGCCTTGAGATAAGTTAAACCTTGAACGTCTTCTTCATTTACGAAACCTTTTTTTCCAATCAAACTTCTGACTTCCTCTTGAGCTTTCTTCAAGCACCTAGGATTTGCCATCAGGTAAGTCATCAGCCAAACCACTGCTGTAGCGCTACTATCCGTTCCAGCAATAAACACATTCTGTATTTAAAATGAAAAAAAACAACGAAGCTAAAAAATAAGTGATAATTAATAAAGTTAAATTAAGTTTTGAGTGAAGATATATTTACCATTAGCACAGCTTTTATGTGATCCAAAGTAAGATCTATCGTAAACTCACGATCCTTCCAGATTTGTAGCAAGACATCGATTATGTCCTCCCGTTCGGGTTTTGGCCTGTTGGGATCAAGATGTTCGTCAATGAGATCTTGGTAGAGTTTATCCATTTCTAGGAAATTTTTTTCGAGACGACTGAGAAACCCAGAGAATCTATCAACCCAACCCATGGAAGGAAAAAAGTCAGAAACACACAAGCTGGCAAACAGGGCTTGGCTCTCATTAAGCAGCTCGCGAAACCTACTTTTTTCAGTTCCACCTTCTTCATACCTCTTCCCAAACCCTATTCTACAAATTATTGTACTGGAAAGATTCATCATTGCCTCACTCAAGTTAAAAGGCTTAGAATCAACAGATGATTTGGATACTTTTGCAATCAGGCGAGCAACTTCGTCTTCCCGAATGGGACGATAGAGTTGCACTCTGCTAGAGTTAAAGAGATGAATAACACAAATTTTCCTGATCTCTCTCCAGTAGGCATTATATGGTGAGAAAACCACATCCGTTGCATCGTAAGTTAATTTCTGCGCCCCGCATAAAGTAGGCCTGCTGCAAAATTCGAGGTCATGGGTTTTCATAACCTCTTTAGCCATTTTTGCAGAAGAAACTACCAGAGTTGGCCTAACCCCGAATCGCAAGAACATGAGAGGGCCATACTTTTGAGAGAGTTTATGAAACAAAAGATGAGGGGATGAGTTATCGAGCATCTGCAAGTGTAAGTGACCGATGAAGGGAAGAGCGGGCGGGCCAGGGGGAATAAGATTAATTTTGTCATTGCTTCTACGTTTAATTAGGAAAAGGAATAGGAAGAAGGGGAAGGCTAGAAGAAAGAACAGCAACACTGCCATTGTAATCTACTACTATGCTTGACTTACTGTGAAAATTGAGTGGGAAGAGTTTCCTTTATATAGACTAATTAGCCTGACACTTGAGAGCAAAAGCACTTTTAATATATGAATAAACAATATTCATATCCATTAAAAAATTCTTGTTTTCATCGTATGGATGGCGTAACACGCCTTCAATATATAAACACATAAAAAGTCATAAAACAAATTAATATACTTTAACAGTTAGCACACAGTAGGAATATATTTAAACTTGAAACCTCAGTCATCTTATGGAAGTATATATGCACCAAGAACTGAGTAACGAGTACCAAGAAAAGAACTACCTAATAACAAGAGCGGAGAATTAATTCTTTTTCTGTAATTTTTAGCAAATCAACTTAGATATACATTCATACATGCATACATGCATACTTACATATATACACACACATGTGCATGTTTCCTTTTTCATTTTCATTTGTTTTGATCGTCTATATATATATATATGTGTGTGTGTGCGTGTGTGTATACATATGTATGTCGACGACCTATGTTGACTCTGCTTTGGTCATAATACTTACCAATAATCGCTTGTATATTTTAGATATTTCATAAACTTTTACTTTATATTAAAGAATGAGTCCTCTAATTCAAACAACTTTTAAATCCATAGCTATGGACACGACTGCTCTTTATCTATCATTTTATACCACCAAATAGGTGTTTAAATTTAAGGTCATGTCTCTAACTTTCAATATATATAGAGATATGCTGTCAAATGTTTTGAATAATAGCATAGAATTTAGTTGAGAAAGTAGGAAAGCTTTAGGTTTTTCTAAAAATTTTCCCTTCTTTTACAAATTAATGTTTCAAAAAAATAAAAAATAAATTGTTTTTCCTTACATCGCATTAATCTACCCTTCTTAATTAAGCAATGCAATGAGCGAAATTAATTAATTTGTCATCCATTATTGATATTCAATCGAATAGTTACTACATAAATAAAAAATATTTCTTGACTCGTTTATATTCATCTCATCTTTATATCACCTTACATGACTTTCTCAATTATCAAAAAGTTTAGTCCCACTTTTATACAAGTTTTTTTTTTTTGTTTAAGGAGACTTTTATTATGCAAGTTAGTTATTATATAAGATAAGTTTAGAAATTTATAGAACTTATTGTAGTAGGGTTCTATAAAAAAAAGAAGAAGAAGAAGAAGAAACTATATAAGATCAACCTAATAAAGAGTCACATCATGCATATATGTGTTGGATGAGTTATAGCTAGGCAGGTTAAGTACCAGCAAAGTTCCCTATTATACAAATAGCATGCATTTATATATGCGGCATGTAGAATAGGACGAAAATGAATAAACAAAATAGTTGGTCATATTCTTTACTCCCTCTTCCTCTGTCCCTATTTATCTGTTCATTTTTAGAAGTTTTTCTTGTCCCAATTTATCTATCATTGTCCCATTATTAATTGCTAGTTTTCTATATTTATCCTTCTAAACTCCTCTCTCCCTATTGTTTCAGCCAGTGAATGTTAGAGAGAGAATGAGTGGAGAGAGAAGCTAACTTGGAGAGAGATAAAGAGGAGAGAATAAATGGGAGAGAGACAAGGACAAAATTGAAAGGTTAAGAAAAAATATATAGAGTTTTGAACCGTAACTGTTTTTCTTTACTTGTGTGAAACAGTTAATAGAAATAGATAAATAAGGACACATGGAGTGTTTAATAGCAATTAATACTAATAAACTTTTGATAAGTTTCTCTCGATTCTAGAGGTGTTAGGCAAGGGGGAGCCTCCTCTCCTCTGGGCTCTGGCTCTCTCCCCCTTATATCTACTCCTCTTTATTGCTGACGTGTGTTCTCTAGGATGATCTCACAAGGAGGTGATCTTCTTCTTAATATTCAGCGATGTCCAACTTTGTCAAATGATGATCTTGCCTTCACCTATCGGTCATTCTTTGTTATTATTATTGTGGAAGTGTTTGTCCATTTAAATACTTTACAGTCTTCAGTTTTGACACCCCACCAACCGCCCCTCCTCTTCAAAGAAGGAAAAAAAGAGTACTCTAAACCTATATTGCCTAGCCTGAGCACAGAATATGGAAAAGTCCAGAACTGTATCAAGCAACAACACTCCCTGAAATGTTAAGCAGTAGGTGGTTTTTTGCTCTTCAAAGCTCAAAAGCCGACAACCCAGGCACTTACTTTGGTAACCCAGATATGTATTGCCATGGCATACAGATACAGTAGGGATAAAGTTCGCAGTCCTCTGGAGGAAAACCATGGAAGAGGGGACGGCCGCGGAAGTCCTAAGTGTTAGATATTCCCAATTCAATGGGAAATTTTGTTCTCTCATTGTAGAGAAATTTGCCTTTTTATTCAAGGGAAATTCTTGTTGTCTTGCATTGCATGGTAGCTAGAGGTTGCTTAAGAAATTATCAAAATATATCAAAGATGTTTTTAGCTAATTTGTTCGTTAAAGAATCAAAATTGGTTAGATCACCACAATTGACATCTCTTCCTTCCTCTGTCACTTTTCGCGAAATGTCTAGGGTAAAACGATGCAATCGGTAGAATATATCTCTTGGCAACTGAGAAGATGTTTCTCTTGAACATGTTTGTGATTTGATTGGTGAATTAAAGCAAAATTCTAAGCGTGCATTGACTTTCCTGTTCTGCACTTCCTCTCAAATACTACTACATACTCCATATAATTATAAAGGATTTATCTTCTTCCCCAGTCAAAAAATCAGTCAGAAAAAAAAAAGTTTTGGTCTCCACCACCTAAAAGGATCTGAAAATCAATATTTGTGGGTCATCTCTTGAGAAAAACTGGGCCAGCTGATGTCATGTATCATTCTAGACTTTCAAATGAACAAAATGCATTTGAAAGCAGAATTTGACGGTGATTTTGTTTTTGTTGTACTTAGTTTTGTGGTCTTGAATCACTCCTTTTTTTTTTTTGTTGAAAAACATGAATATAAAAAGACAAGATTAACTGAGAGTACTATTCCAACAGACTCGGGTTAACTAAACGGTATTCTTGTAGCTATCAAACTTCAACTATATTAAAGCAAAACAAGTTTGGGGTGATAAACCCCTACAACATATGTTAAAATCAATAAATAAAGTCCCAGAGGATGACTGTCTTGAATTACTCTTGTTACGTACGTTAAGGATAGAAAAATATCTTTACCACCTGTCACAATTAATTCTTTCAGTGGATTCATGTCAATATTGTCTGGCTGCTAGCAATAGAGTCGGGAAAAATGGAAATGAATATATTTAATCAAAAGATAGAGATAAGGTCGTTTGATTACAATCTTGTAATTATTCGTACTTTATCAGTTTTTGCTGCGTAAACTAAACAGAAAGGGGGGGGGGGGGGGGGGGGAATTGGTGGGTAGTATAATTTGCTGCCATGATGGGGTGAGCAGAACTCGGTTAAAATTGATTTAATCAAGTTAAGCGAATAAATTTGGATAAATTGAATTGATTAATTTGATTAAAATATTTGATTAAATTAATTAGCTCAAGTTAGATAGGGTAAAATTTTTTTTCCTCGATTAATTAAATTACCCAAATTTATAATTTCAAATATTTAAATATATTTTTTTAACTATTCAACTCATAAATCTTATGTCTATTTAAGCCTTAACATATATATTATATTAATCCAATAAAAACACAAAGGACATTCAACCCATATATTGTATTGTAAAATAAGAAACCCCTACATTTTTATTAGTAAAATTATGATTTGTTAAAATCTTTAAATTCTAAAAAAAATTCAATTAAGTTGGGTAAAGTACTATTCTTGATTAATTCAATTAAAATTTTTTTAGTGATCGATAATTAATCCGATTAAAAGATTTCTTCATCCGAATTAATTGAGTTAATCAAATGCTCACCCCATTGTTTATTGCCTATTATACACGAAATATCTAGCTTTAATTTGTATTGAAAAGGACGTTTGTTTGTAAAGAAGAAGATTAATTTGTTGTTTCTTTAGTATCTCCTTGAATGCTTAGAACTTGAAAAGGGGCCAGAAATGTTATTAAATCACTGTAAACTATTTATTACTACTAGAGAAAAGCTAGGCAAATTAAAGTTACTAGCTAGTACTGTTGCATGCGTTAAGCACAAATCTTGCTAGCCACAAAACAAAGTGGATTTTTTTGTGTTCAGTGATACCAGGAGTGGCATCAAAATCCAAATCTTCCCTGTTCATCCCGGTGGGCATTTCCCAATTGAATTTGTAAAGAAGATTAGCAAGGGCAAGCTCCACATTCACAACTCCGGCCCGTTTGAAGTCCGGAACAACCCCTTCGACCCGCACCAAAAGGTATGAGCTCAAAGTGTAGTCCTTTGTAATCAATCGAGCTGTTGATGAATCTCTCCGGATAAAACTCTTTTGGCTTCTCCCAAGCTTCGGGATCTCTCCCTATTGCCCATACATTCACATAAACTATGGTTTTGGCAGGTATTTCGTACCCTCCTACACTGCAACTTCGCACTGTTTCTCGTGGCAGTAACATTGGAACAACTGGTCACAGTCTGAATGTTTCTTTTATCACAGCTTTAAGATAAGTCAATCCTTGAAGATCATCTTCATTTACAAAATCCTTTTTGGCAACCAAGTTTCTGACTTCCTCCTGAGTTTTCTTCAAACACCTTGGATTCTTCATTAGGAAGGTCATGGCCCAAACCACAGTGGCAGCGCTAGTATCTGTTCCAGCAACAAACACGTCCTGCATTAACAGAATAAAGAAAGACATATGAATCTACAGAAAAAATGATGTACTTATAAATATACCGTAATGTAAATTCTCGAGTGAAGTTGACCAGTAGCACAGCTTTTATGTGATCCGTACTAAGATCAATAGCAAATTCACCATCTTTCATGACTTGTAGTAACACATCAAATGTCCTCTTGGTCTGGTCTTGGCCTCTTTGGGTCAAGATGCTCATCAATGAGTTCTTGGTTGAAGACATCAAAACCTTCAAAAATTTTTTTAAACCAAGTGAGCAATCCAGAGAATCTATCAACCCAGCCCACATAAGGAATAAAGGATATAGTCAGAAAGACAGAAGCTCAACGACAGGGCTTGGTTTTCCTTAAGCAGCCCATGAAACCTATTTCTTTCAATTCCTTCTTCCTCCAACCTCTTCCCGAAGGCCACCATGCCAATTATTGTACTGGTAAAACACATCATTGCCTCACTCAAGTTAACAGGCTTAGAATCAACAGATAATCTGGATATTTTTGCAAGCGGGTGAGCAACTTCATTGTAATACCTAGTCCTATATTAATTTGCATCGGAGCCACATGCTAACGAATTTACCATTTTACCCTTATATGGATTTTAATTTCCAAATTGGGAAAATTTTCCCTACTAGCTTAATGATTTAAGCACTTTGATAAATTCACTTTATTTTTGTAAATTTTTGCCAATTGGTTTTAATATTCAAATTCTTTTATTTTACCTCAAATTACATAATTTCTCTTTGGGACATAAAAGGAATTTTTAAAATTCAATAAGGGCATTTTTGTCTTTTGACCAGGTAATTGTCTAGAAAATTCAAGACAACTCCTTGGTGTCTTCTTATTATTTTCCCTTGCATGGCCGGACACCACCTTATGACTTCTCCACCATTTTCTTGCCTTCAAGCTCCAATTTCTCCTCATTTAAACACTCTCTCTCCAAACTTCATCATAATCTTTGAAAAAATTCACTACTTTACCCTCCAAGCAACACCTATATCAAAAGAATTTCAAGAAGAGCTTTAAAGAATTTCAGCAAACTTACAAGCCTTCAATTTTCATCAGAAACTAAAGGTTTGTTTTCAATTCCTTTATTCTTCTTTGCAATCTTAACCATAGAATAATGATTTTTGAGCTTCATGCATAATTAATTGGTAAATTCTCAAATTTTTACTGGTTTACGGCTCCAAAACCCCCATGATATGTCTGCCCATAGAATTAAGGAACCAATAGAGAATAGGAGGATTTAGGCAGTCCCTTGAATGTAGAAAAAACTTAGTTGAATAAAGAAAAACTAAGTCTATTAAGCTAATGACTTAAGTTTCATGAAAATGCCACTATGCCACCTTAGAGGAAGCCCTATATTTATGGTCATAGCCCTGAAATTTTATTACATAAATAATAGTTTGGCAATATTAGAAAGTGTTGCGAATCAAGAAATGGGTGGAAAGAGGTTTAGGAGGAGTAGCTGTAGAGTAAATCCTTACAATAGCCTAATAGGAGCCACCTTGGGCAAGTACCATCTAGGAAATTCATTGGATGCCAAACGAAGGAGGAACCAATCATAAATGAGTGCAGAAATAAATGTAGGGGCTTAACACCCTCAAACAAACACCATATCTAGTTATGACCCCTCCAAGTGTGAGAAAATAATGTATTTTTCCTTCCAAAACACCATGTAGGGATTATAACGCGACCATTTTTGGTGTACGGTACCTCTGTGACGCGCTTAAATTGTAGGAATTGAAATCACAGAATTCTCACGCCTCTAACTTACCAAGCTCGAAATTCACTTAATATAGGAGCAAAATCGTCCAACTTTTTCTTTGTAAGGAATTAGTCCGAACGGAAAATATGTACAAGTGCTAATTGATGAAGCAAACTTGCTCACACCTTGAAAATGCTTAAAGGACCACTAGAGCTTGATTTGGACCCTTAGGTTCCAAGTTAGCAAACAAATTCCACAAGTCAAGCAAATATTGCATACTAATTCAGTAATTCAAATGCCTCTATAGCACGCCTTAACCTCTCATTGGACCGATTGTATAGGCAGTGAAGCCGATCCAAGGGAGAAAGAGAATGAGGATTAATGGGAGTGCGCACCCTCCCTAAACTTGTGAGTGAGACTTTATGGACTAAAACAATATTTTGATGGTTTTTACCTTATTTTTTAATACATTATGAGTGTCTATATGCAAGCAAGTTATTTTCTTGAATCATGGATGATGTGATTATATTATGAACATGAAAACTGGACGATTTCAAAGGGTTGGAATTTATTTGACTTGTTTATTCTAAAAACCTTGGAAGACCTCCCTTTTATTGAAGATTGCCTTGATTTGGTAAACAGAGACATCTACCCGTCGACGGGTAAGCGGTTAACTTGATTTTCTCGGAAGTTAGAAACTTTTGCCCGTCGACGGCGTAAAGACTACCCGTCGACGCCTCTGCTTATTGTCCTAGTTTGAGTATTGGCCTAAGTTACCCGTCGACGTACACACTCTTGCCCGTCACCGGATACCTGAATGACCTGATTTCTATCGAAGTCAGAAACTTTTAACCGTCGACGTGTAGGTAGTTAGACGTCGACGGGTGCATGAATATGGAAATTGCATCGAAGTCAGAAACTTTTAACCGTTGACATGTAGGTAGTTAGACGTCGACGGGTGCATGAATATGGAAATTGCATCGAAGTCAGAAACTTTTAACCGTCGACGTGTAGGTAGTTAGACGTAGACGGATGCATGAATGACCCATTTTACTCGAAGTCAGAAACTTTTACCCGTCGACGTACACATGCTTAGACGTCGACGGGTGTATGAATAATTTAGCTTCACCGAAGTCAGAGATTTCTACCCGTCGACGTCTAAGAGTCTGCACGTCGACGGGTATCCGTGTCATTTTTGTTAAAGTAAATGTCTTCATTTCATTTGATTTGGCTTGAACATTACGAAAAGGACTTTTGCATTTATTTAGGCCTGGTGGCCGGGATGTATATTTTGGATACCAATGTGTTATGATAATTTTCATTGATTGGTGGATGGATGAGAGTCACTGCAGTGGTGCCTTTCACGGGCCGAGCTTGTGGAGTCGGCATGAGTAGGCTTTCACTCCCACTTGGGGTGGATGGTACAGGGGATTGATGTGCGCACTGTGATTGTGATTTGCGACCCCTGTGGGAGTACTATGGATATAGCCACGTACCACCCGTGGTGAAGGCCCATGCCAACGCCGAGTAGAGGGCTTTTCTTATAATATAATAAAGAAAACCACCTCGGCGGGCTTAGGTCTCATCTTGGCCAGATGAGATTTAAGCATTGTGATTTGGCGAGCCCTTTTTCAAAGAAATGATTGTTTTTACTACATTGAGTGTATTTCACAGGCTATGGAAACATTACCTTTTGATGATTTGAGATGCACTGCTCGAGTTTCATAATTGTGGCATAGTTGTTCTTTTATTTCAAGTTTTCCTCAAACTCTTCATGAAAATGAAGTTGTTTTCTTTAAAGGATGATTTGTAATATCTTCATAATTTATATAGTCATGCCTCACTCACTGAGTATAATATAATATACTCACTCTTTTCTTTTTCTGTAAAAACTTATTTTTCAGGGTAGTAGGTCACGCACAGAAAATAGTCAGTTGAAGCTTGAGACTCGACTCCGGACTCCTTTTTACAAAGTGGTACGGTTTTCTACTTCAAACTAGCGGACCCACTGGCACTGATTTTTAAGTTATTTTCAAATATTGCTTAATTATACTTTCCTAAACTAAAGTGTTATTGGGTAATGTTTACGAATTTCACATTATATATTGATACATACATGTACTTTCAAACTTCATTTCTTTATGAAACGTTTTGTGTAAGTGGACTCTTGACATCATAAGCCTTGCGTGGTTGGAGTTTCGGGTGAGCGCGCCATTCGAAATTCTTACTACGCGGCGGTTGTCATATTTCGACCCTCTTGGGTCGGGGTGTGATATTCATCCTTTCGAATGGGACGATAGAGTTGCACTCTGTTAGAGTTAATTAAAGAGATTAACCACACAAATTTTCCTCATCTCTCTCCAATAATCATTATATGGTGAAAAGGCCAAATTCAAGCAATTGGAGGACAATAACTACATAGCACGTAATGAAGTCCTGCTGCATAAATCGAGGTCATGGGTTTTCATAAACCTCTTTTGCCATTTTTGCAGAAGAAACTAATAGGATATCGACCTAAACCTGAATCGCAAGGACATGAGAGGGCCATACTTTTGGGAGAGCTTATAAAAAAAAATATAAGGGGCTGAGTTTATCAAGCAACAGCAGGTGTAAGTGACCTATGAGGGGAAGAGCTGGCGGGCCGGGCCGAGGGAAGAAGAAGGTTGCCATTGTTTACATGTTTGAGGAGAATGAACAGGAAGAAGGGGAGGGCCAGGAGAAAAAAGACTACCATTGTAGTATATGGGATGCATTGTGAAAATTGGAGGAAGATATTGGTTCCCTTTACATATGGCTAACATCTCAATGCTCCACGGTTATAATTCTTTCATGACCACACACTACTGATAAGCCATAATTTACTATATGCCTATATGGTGACAACTGACCATATATATTTCAAAAGAATAACTTAATCCTTTTTTTTCTTTCTTCTTTTTTAGAAAGTCTTTTTTTTGGTACAATACGAGGTACAACGACCAAGAGGTAGAGGTCTTCATTTTTAGATAGTCAAATGATATAAATTGACTAATAAATAATTGACAATAATTTTATTGGTTATAAAATTAGCATGTGCTTTCATATATGTATATGTATATATGACACACCCGGACCTAACACGACCTTTTCGTACGAACGGAATAATGCAAAATGACGTAATAATTGAACAATAAGCCGGTCCGGCTGTGTTAAGTCAGAAGAGAAGATAAGCTTAGGATAAGACGGAGTTAGAAGAAAAAGTAATTAACCGTGCATGGAAATTAGTAAATGCCAAAAGACCTCCAAATAAGTCCCTAGAAATTTATTATGGGCTCCATTGGTCCAAGAAAGCAAAGGATTTAGCCAATGGGTGAAAATGAAAGAAAGTTGAAAAAGGGGAAAAGTTTGACCCGGAGCCCGAGTAGACCCGGTGTCGGGCTCCTCTATAAATAGGGGTGAGCCAAAGCTTTTCTTCATTTCTCTTTCTCTTTTTCTTTCATTTTCTTTTCTTTTTCTCTCTGGAGCCAAACGGAGGCATTTTGGACAATTGGCAGATCCGGACAAACCGACCGCCAGTTCTAGGTGAGATCTTGGTGAGTTATTCTTAACTCCTCGATCTACGTTTTTCTAAGTTTGCACGTCTTTCCATGCATCGGTTTAGGAGAGATCCAAGTTCAAAGTTAGGTTCAGTTTTTAGTTAGATTTTAAGTTTAGATTTCAGATCTAGGAACTTTGAGTTTGTGTTTCTCGTTTTTCTTTCGGTAAACGTGTAGTGGATGCATTAAGGTACATGCATCTCAAATTTTAGCTAAATTGGTGGACGATTGCATCGGTTTTCAAATTAAGAGAAAATTGGAGAAATTCTCGGGTTGAACCCAGAACAGAAACGGCGCCGTTTCTGCTTGCCGGTGACCGACCTTTCGGTCGAAGAGAACCGGTGCCGGTTCACTCCAGATCCGGCGCCGTTCTTGCCCTTTAGGGGTAAAATGGTCATTTTATGTCCCGAAACCCAAATTGACCCCAAATCGATTCGGAACACTTCCGAGTCTTCCAAACCACATTCAAACATCATCTTAGGTCATATTAGAGCCTCGTAGGTGCATTCATAAATTTAATTATGAATGCTAACTTATATTTCCGTGTACTAGGGCTCCGGATAATCGAGTGCGGCGATGCACCGGAGGTTAAAACTACATGGAGCGCTTGGGAGTATACGATTCTCCCATCACTGTGAGTGGCTTAGAATTCAGTGCTTAGCCACTATGGCAAAATGTTTTAAAAATATAAATTGTTTTAAAAAGATTTTACAACGGTTTTTGGATAAGGGTAATCCACGACACACACTTTTATTTTGTGATACACCCACTTATGGGGGTGGGAAGATTTTAAAAAAATACAAAAGTTTGTGTGTGTTATTATGTTTTTAATATTATAAAGAAATATTATTATAATTATTAATATGGTTATTGGGGTACGATGCCCCGGTAAAAAGAGTGATTGAGTGGGATTCCTCGGGGCTCCAATAGCGGGAGCGTGGACCGAGTTTGAGAGCATGCATGACACTCACCCGTGGACCACCTATTGAGGGGCACGGTGAGTCGAGCCTGGTTGGGAGAGGCGCGTAGGGAAACTCGCCAGAGCTCCAGTTCACTGTGTTCCACCACAGTGAGGCACCACCGAGGGAACGGGCTAGTGTATGAGATAAAGAGAAAAAGAACATGAAAAGAAAAGAAATAGCCCTCGGTGCAGTAAGGTATACGACCGGCCAGTCGTGCCTTCAGTGTATTAGGTGCCAGCCCATTAGTATAATTATTTTAAAGGTTTTAAAAATTTATTTCTCCTTGGGAGAATTTCAAAAGAGGTTTTGAAAACAAAATTTATTTTAATTACTTTAAGTATTTTATTTTATTATATTTCGATTACCCTGTTTTCCCTAACCCTGATGGAGACTCATTAAATCTCTGTCACTCACCTGTATCCAAATGTGGATGGATGCAGATCCGCGTGTGAGGTCAGCCAATAGAATGGAGGCTCACTAGAAGGCATCGGTGGCTTAGGCTTAGTAGTTTTCCGCTGCATAGGTATTCCTTTAAATTAATCCACTGGTGCTACTTTAAGTTTATTATTTTATTAAGTGATTTTTAATTAGAGTTTTAGTTGTTTTGCAGCGATGATATCCATTTCAATGCCTTGCGGTGCTTCTGGTGAGTGACCGTCCGACAGGTACTTCGAGGCAGCTCGGCGGTTGCCACGTGGCCGACCCGGGCGGGTCGGGGCGTGACAATATATGTATATATATGGGTAATAGGTTGTAACCAATGTATATATATATATACATATATGAAGAAAATATATATATATATATATATATATAGGTAGTAGGTTAGTTAATAATTTTATTCAAATGCAAATAATGAAAGATGCCTCCAAATTATTAATATTAATTAATATTATTAATAATGAAAGAAGCAAGGATCAGCGGGTAAGGAGCTGTTCTAGCTTAACCAAGTGACTCGAGTTCGAATCCTTGGGTACGCAGGTGCTTTAAAAACCTGGGAGGGAGAGCTTTGCCGCCCTTGTGGTCCTGCCTGGCTCGAATCTGGATTAGTCGGAGTGAAGCTTCGGATACCGAATGGTGAAAACAAAAAAAAAAGAGCAGGTTTCACCCAAAAAAAAAAGCAGCAGGGAAAGCTTACAGTTTCTTTTTCATTTTTTGTATCATTAAGTTAACTAATTAATATTACTCATTCTTTTTTCACTTTGCAATCAACCCTTTCTCAAGCAGTAAGAAATATAGGAGCAAACTATTCTTATTGTAAGAGCCGTGCTCTGAAGGGCCACAACCCCAGCTAGCTAGGCCAGGACCGCAGCTTAGATGGTGAGAGGCGTGCTTTTAGGAGCAACAAAACCCCTTGGTGCCAGGGTTCGAGGAGGGCTGCAGCCACGCTGGGACTCGAATTTCCTGGGCCTTGGGGAGACAATACCTTGGAGTGGGCTAGTGCAGTGGAGCTGGACTGCAATCCTAGCCTGGCTAGCTGGGGTTATGGCCCCTCAGAGCACGGCTCTCACACTTATTGGTCAAATGGCCTCTGCCAAAAATGGAAAATTGAATTTGATCATTCAAGCATATATAGGCAGAATATCAGGAATTACAACTTGAAAAAGATGTTTTAAATTGCGAATCATGGAAATATATGTTCCTCAGGCTGATAGACAAGTTCAAACATGTACATATAGGTACATTTTCCTTACAGACGTTTTAGCATTAATTATACATTAATATTGCTTGGTACAAGGCAAAGAGAAATTTTTTTGTGCGTAGTAATACCGGGAATAACATCGAAATCTAAGTCTTCCTTGTTCATCCCGGTCGGCATTTCCCAATCAAATTTATAAAGAAGATTAGCAAGGGCAAGCTCTACGGTCGCTATTCCCATATGAATCCCAGGACAACTTCTTCGACCGGCACCGAATGGTATGAGCTCGAAGTCTTGCCCTTTGTAATCAATGGAGCTACCAATGAATCTTTCTGGATAAAACTCTTCTGGTTTCTCCCAAGCGTCGGGGTCTCTTCCTATTGCCCATGCACTCACATAAACTAAGGTTTTGGCAGGTATTTCGTACCCGGCTAAACTGCACTTTCGCATCGTTTCTCGTGGCACTAACAATGGAACTGTTGGTTGCAATCTGAATGTTTCTTTAATCACAGCTTTGAGATAAGTTAAACCTTGAACGTCATCTTCATTTACGAAATCTTTTTTTCCAATCAAACTTCTGACTTCCTCTTGAGCTTTCTTCAAACACCTAGGATTTGCCATCAGAAAAGTCATCACCCAAACCACTGTGGCAGCGCTTGTGTCCGTTCCAGCAATAAACACATCCTGTATTATTTAAAAGAAAAAAAGAACATGAAGCTAGAGAAATAAATGATAGTTAATATAATTGAAATCAATTTGGGTGGAGATTGACCATTAGCACAGCTTTTATGTGATCCATGGTAAGATCAATTGTAAACTCACGATCCTTCCAGATTTGAAGCAAGACATCGACTATGTCCTCTCGCTCGGGCTTTGGCCTGTTGGGATCAAGATGTTCATCAATGATTTCTTGGTAGAAGTTATCCAATTCTTGAAAATTTTTTTCGAGACGACTGAGAAATCCAGAGAATCTGTCAACCCAACCCATGGAAGGAAAAAGGTCAGAAACAGCTAAGCTCGCGAGCAGGGCTTGGCTCTCATTAAGCAGCCCATGAAACCTGCTTCTTTCACTTCCTTCTTCTTCATACCTCTTCCCGAACCCTATTCTACACGTTATTGTATTGGAAAGACTCATCGTTGCTTCGCTTAAGTTAAAAGGCTTAGAATCAACAGATGATTTGGATACCTTTGCAATCAGGCGAGCAACTTCGTCTTCCCGAATGGGACGATACAGTTGCACTCTGATAGAGTTAAAGAGATGAATAACACAAATTTTCCTGATCTCTCTCCAGTAGGCATTATATGGTGAGAAAACCACATCCGTTCCATTGTAAGCTAATTTTTGCGGCCCGAGTAAAACGGGCCTGCCGGAAAAATCGAGGTCATGGGTTTTCATAACCTCTTTAGCCATTTTTGCAGAAGAAACTACCAGAGTTGACCTAAACCCGAATCGCAAGAACATGAGAGGGCCATACTTTTGAGAGAGTTTATAAAGAAAAATATGAAGGAATGAGTTATCGAGCATCTGTAAGTGTAAGTGACCGATCAAGGGAAGAGCCGGCGGGCCAGGAGGAAGAAGATTAATGTTGCCATCTCTTCTATGTTTTAGGAAAAGGAATAGGAAGAAAGGGAAGGCTAGAAGAAACAACAGCATCACTACCATTTGTAATCTACTATACTTTGATTTATTGTAAAAAAATTGAGTTAGAAGAGTTCCCCTATATATAGACTAATTAGCCAGACACTTACGAGCAAAAACAATTTTTAATATATGAATAAACAATATTTATCTCCATTAAAAAATGGTTTAATAACTAAATTGGTCCATGAATTATACAAAAATTGATAAATTGGTCCATCAACTTTTATTTGAGACAGATTGATCCCTGAACTTTTATTTTGGGACAGATTGATCCCTAAACTTTTATTTTGAGACATATTGATCCTTAAATTTTCTTTATTTTTTTTATTTAGGATCTATTTATCGTAAAATAAAAAGTTTCGGAACTAATCTGTTTCAAATAAAAGTTTAAGGATTAATTTATCCCTTTTGGTATAGTTTAGGAACTAATTTAGATATTAAGCCATTAAAAAATTATGTTTTCATCATATGGATGACACAACATGCCTCCAATCATACAAAGCAATCTAACTAATTAATTTTTTTTTTGCCAGAACTAATTAGGTATCGTTTGGTATATATACATGATTCTTTTAAATGCAATAACATCTCTTAGTTAATTAATACATGAAAATTTGGCACACGAGTAATATATATATACATGATTCTTTTAAATACAATAAAATCTCTTATAAACGCATAAGAAATCATCATATAAATTAACATGTATAAGTATTGTTTGGCATGGTTAATTAATTATACATGAAAATTTGGCACACATGATTCAGTATTTCAGTACTTTTTTTTTCTTTTGAGAATAGCATAAAATCTTGTATAAGCACATAAGACATCATTAAACAAACTACATACTAACACATGATGGGATTTAAATCTAAAATCTCAATGATTTTAATTAGGGAAGAATGCACCAACCATCTGAACTAAATAATCGGTGCATTAATTCCTAAAAATTAGATCTTAATCATATACATCAGGATTAATATGAATTTTATATGGATGATGTATATCATGTGTACCAAGAAAAAATACTACCTAATAACAAGGATGGAGAAACGCAAAACAAGTGGAATAAGCCTGAACTGGGGTGGATTACAATGAATATAGATGGAGCATTCAGTTAAAAAAACTAGTAGAGCAGGTATTGGGATTAATTGTATTGTGGAATTATGGATGGGAAGGTGATGGAAGGTATTGGAAAGCATGTACAAGGTGGATCGGCCACCGTAGTTGAGGCTCTTGTTATGACTATGAGGGAAGGATTTATACTGGTGACAGAAAGAGGTTGGGATAAGGTTATATTTGAAACTGATTCCCAAGTCGTGTAACTTTTTGGTATAGCCAGGTATCTGTTACCTAAGTCGTGTAAGGGGATGAGCTATGCTGACTGGAGGAGGCATCCACCATTCATCTTTGGTGAGAATTTTGGGATAAGGATGGGGTCGGCAGTCGGCTACACCACATTGATATAGCTCTTTGACTGGTTTAAATGAGAAGTAGTACTTCTCTTGCACTATTTCCTAGCTGACAGGACAACATGAAATGATGTATGGTCTACTGTTTTTGTGATGGAAAAAAACTTCTTTCTGGTGCCAAGAAGGGAAAAAAATGGGAGGCGGCGACTTTGGTAATTTTCTAGCAAACCTCTCTCTATTTGTCTTGTGGTAATGATCAACTTAGATGAAATGGTTACCAATAATAGCTCGTTACTCGTATATTTTATATGGTATATATAAAGTTTTTACTTTTATACCGTCAAATGCATTGAACAAAAGCATGAAACTTTATTTGAGAAAGTAGGATAGTTTAGTGTGTGTTTGAATGAAAACTTTTAAGATGAATTTTATTTTGAATCAAGATTTTTAAAGGTTTGAATAATTAATTTTTTTAATTGATAATTTTTCAAAAAGATTTATCAAAATCTACTACTTTTTAACTAGAGATTTGAGACCTTTTAAATACATATTTCAAAATCCACCTAAGTATGTGTTTTTTTTTTTGGTAAAATTATCAACTTATATAGTTAACTATCATACTAATAAAGTTTTCTTTTTTTGTATACATCTTTTATATTTTTTATTTTAATCATAAAAACTTATTTTTAAAAAATATATTTTCACTTTTTATGTTATTAATAATATCTAAATATTTTTACAAATCTAATGACATATTTTTTACTCTTACTATTATTTTTCATAATTAATTTTTTTAATTTCATCAAAAATTATAAATACTCAAAATCTCATTCTAAAAGTTCTTCGTACAAACAAACAAATTATAAATGCCATCTTTTTATATTGATGAATTTTTAAATGTCTTCATTTTAAAAGTCTTTAAAATTTTTAAAAATTCTCATTGAAATACACACTTAAAGTTGTTTTCCCTTTTTAAACTTTCATATGACTTACAACAAATTAATGTTTCAAAAATATGAAAATAAATTGCCTTGCATCGTTTTTTTTTTTAAAATGTAACTTTCATTCATTAAAATAAAATTACATAGATACTGATCATACTGAAAAGTACAGTAGATTCAAAAAGGTTCTCCTCTTTCTCATGTAGAGCTGGATCTCGTTTCATGATTTTGAGTCGTCTTATCGATTATATCGAGTCTTGAACCTTTTTCATGAATCTTTAGCAAATACATCACCACGTCGCTTTCGCTTCAATGTATTTTTCTCCATCGAAAACTTTCATTTGCAATAAATAAATAACTGATTCGAGAATCTCCTTGAGCAACCCATAAATCACAAGACAAAATCATCATAGTATAAGACTAACAATTCTTAATCTATTGTAAACTAAATTAAAATCAACTCACAAACTGACTCAACTCAAACTGAATCAATCACTACTACTAAACCCAAATAACTAGATCTAGGGACTTTATTCTATTTTTTTTATCAGAGACAGAACACACCACTTAACAAAACCATGGGATTTTGTTAAGCGTGGAATCCTATATTAATCATAACATAACTCACTCACACTGCCGATGTGGGATCTGAAGACCACCACCATCGGGTGGCCCACGGACACGCGCGGAGCACACCACACACCCGCTAAGCACGCCTAAACTACCGTTTTTTTTTTTTACTAGGGACAAAACACACCACTTAACAAAACCATGAGATTTCATTAAGTGCGGAATCCTATATAATCACAACATAACTCACTCACACTGTCGATGTGGGATCCGAAGACCATCACCATCGGGGACTTTATTCTAATTAAAACAGGAAAAAATTAAAATTAAAATCATAGCCCTCTTCTTCTTTGTCGATGAAGCCAAGGAGGAGGAGGAATAAGACAACTAGAAAAGGAAAAACTAGATTGAGAGAGAAGAGACAAAGAAGGAGGGAGGGGGGGGGGGGGGGGGGGAGGGGGAGAGCAGCTTGAAATTGCCTTACATCGTTAATCAATCCTTATCAAGCAATAAAAAAATAGAGCCCTTAGAAATCATTTTCATTACTGTAATTCATAGGGCAATTAATTTGCCATCCTTGGAATTCAATCGAATTAAATAGCAAATACATCATCACGTCGTTTTAGCTTCAATGTATTTTTTTTCATCGAAAACTTTCATTTGCAATAAATAAGTGACTGATTTGAGAATCTTTTTGAGCAACCCATAAATCATAAGACAAAATCATTATAGTATAAAGCTAACAATTCTTAATCTACTATAAAATAAATTAAAATCAACTCACAAACTGAATCAAGCACTACTACTAAACCCAAATAACTAGATCTAGGGATTTTATTCTAATTAAAACAGAAAAATAAAAACTAAAATCATACCCCTCCTCTCCTTTGTCGATGAAGCCAAGGAGGAGGAGGAATAAGACAACTAGAAAAGGAAAAACTAGATTGAGAGAGAAGAGACAAAGAAGGAGGGAGGGAGGGAGGGAGGGAGGGAGGGGGGGGGGGGGGGGGGGGAGGTGGAGAGCAGCTTGAAATTGCCTTACATCGTTAATCAATCCTTATCAAGCAATAAAAAAATAGAGCCCTTAGAAATCATTTTCATTACTGTAATTCATAGGGCAATTAATTTGCCATCCTTGGAATTCAATCGAATTAAATAGCAAATACATCATCACGTCGTTTTAGCTTCAATGTATTTTTTTTCATCGAAAACTTTCATTTGCAATAAATAAGTGACTGATTTGAGAATCTTTTTGAGTAACCCATAAATCATAAGACAAAATCATTATAGTATAAAGCTAACAATTCTTAATCTACTATAAAATAAATTAAAATCAACTCACAAACTGAATCAAGCACTACTACTAAACCCAAATAACTAGATCTAGGGATTTTATTCTAATTAAAACAGAAAAATAAAAACTAAAATCATACCCCTACTCTCCTTTGTCGATGAAGCCAAGGTGGAGGAGGAATAAGACAACTAGAAAAGGAAAAACTAGATTGAGAGAGAAGAGACAAAGAAGGGAGGAGGGAGGGAAAAAGGGGGGAAGGGGGGGGGGGGGGGGGGGTGCCGGCCGGCTTGAAATTGCCTTACATCGTTAATCAATCCTTATCAAGCAATAAAAAAATAGAGCGCTTCGAAATCATTTTCATTACTGTAATTCATAGTGCAATTAATTTGCCATCCTTGGAATTCAATCGAATTAAATAGTCACTATACAAATAGATTCGCATTTTTGGCCTCGAGAAAAGCCATGACGACATCGCGGTGGCCGTGGTTCCAGTCTTCCAGATGAGGGTTCCATAATGTGAAATTAATTGAAGATGGAGGGAAAAAGCCAAAAAGGTAATGATGCCCGGCCTTTAAAATGGTTTGAATAATAAGGCATACGCATGCAGAGTGTTAATTGGGATTTCATATATCATGAACCAGTTTTTCTCAAAATTGATTTTGATAGGAGAGGGGTGTTTGGAGCACTAACCATTTTATTTAAAATTGGTTTTTACTATGAAACTAGCAATTGAGTCACGTTTTACTGCAGAAATTGATATGTTAATTATATATAGTTTTTTTTTAAGGAGTTTTTTTTTTTGAGGGAATTTAAGGAGTTAATTATATATAGTTATTTGTTTATGTTTATGTATATTTATGTGTATATAAATAATAAATAAACAAATAAAAGTTAGACGTTTATATAATGTATTATGATTTAATATTAAAAAATGTTAAAGCATACAGAATCCAAAAACAACCAACTGTCATAAAATCTAAAAAGATCAAAATATAAATCAAAATCCATAAATTCTATAGGCACCTTCATGGATCCTACAAAGAGGATTGAAATATGAAATATACCTTTTTCAATTTTTGTGAAAAATAGCTTAAGAAGGTCTTAGAATTTAGAGGATTATGGATGATGATTGTAATTTCTATATGAGCTTTCTATATAGTAGTTATAGATGTGTGATCTCTTCCAACGTGGTACAATAACAATCGTAATTTTTAATATAAAATATTAGAATAATAAATATATGAAAATTTAGAATTTATACGTTATACTAAATCAACTGTGTTTTAGTTTAAAGTTGTAATTAAACTTTGCTTTGAATTCTCCTTCCAATCCAATTAATTAAAGGTTAAAAAATTTCATATAAGAAATCTCAAATTTAAAATCTTTTATTTTTTAAATAAACTCATTTTCATACTTTATGTATTAAAAAAATTTAAACTTTGGGTCACATCAAGCACAATGACAAAAATGAACAGATAAAACAAGACTAAGTCAAATGGCATCTTAATTAAAAAAAGTATCGTTTGTATTCTACTATGTGATTATATGTTATGCATCCTTTTCGACCAAAAAATCGTATTCTCTAATTAATAATTAATGATATATAAATCTTTGATAAGCTCCTCTCAAATAATTTAGAGTGTTAGGTAAGGTGCACCCTCTGCCGACCTTATGATCCACTCTTTGTTGTTGACTCAGCTAGGATGATCTGACAATAAGGTTAGTCGAATACTCTTTGTTGTCATGTCATGTGATATTATCTTCACAGATGTTGAGTTGATTCTTTATTAGTATTTTTTTTTTTGGATACATAGGGAGTAGTATTTTTTCATCGAAGCTAACTCTCTCAATTGTCAAAGTATTCGACTTAATTAATTATGAACCTATATTGCCTGTCTATTACCAGCACGGAATGTGGAAAGTCCAGAAGGACCAGGAGACTGTACTTCAAGCATCAATACTCCCACGAAATGTTAGGCAGGGGTGGTTTTCTTAGTACTCCGCAAAGCTCAAAAGCTGACAATCCAGGCACCGACCTCTTGTTATCCCAGAAATGGGTAGCCATGGCAATCCATGGATAGGTGCAGAACTATGAGAACTACAAACTCTTTGTCAAGGTGGGAAGGAAATTATAACAAAATGAAAAAGAAAAAAAAAAGAAACAGAAAAAGAAAAGAGCTGCTATATGTTGTGGCCTGGTCTTGTGGGATGAGAATCATGAGATTGATGCTGGAGCTGCAAGGTTTAGTGGGGAGAAAAAGGATATGGAAGGTAGAATAATTCAGTCGATTCGATGGAATAGGTGGGGGTAAATCACTAAATTGTAATGATAAAGGTGAAAATGATATGAGAACTTAGTTGGATTGCTCATATTCCCAATTAGCTCTAGTCCTCTAATCTTTCAAAACATACTTCCTCCATTTCTAAATACGTATCGTTTTTTTGTTTGGCACATGGATTAAGAAATCTTAAAATTTATAAACAAATTTCTTCTTATGTCAAGTTTACCCTTGTATTAGAATTCTTAACTCCTATTAAAATACATACTCTCTCTCTTATAAACAAACTTCATTCAATGTAATTAGTTAGGAAGAAGATGGGTAAAATTAGAAAAGAAGCAATTAATGAAGCATATAATTCTTAAAACGACACTTATTGTGAAACAAAAAAAATCTTCAAAAGCGACACTTATTTAGGAATAGAGAGAGTATCGTCTTTCAACCTTACACACAGTTAATTTATTTAATTAATGTTAAATTAATTTCCTAAATACTACCCCTATTTGTTTGTCCCATTTTAAAAGTTTTGCTTGTCCTTTTTTTCCCTATCTCAATATATATACTTCTATATTTCTAATATTATTCTATCCCATAGTAAATCTCTTTTATAATCTTTTAATTTGACATGTGGTAGTTCTCTTACTAAACTTTGCGGTCATTTCATATTAAAGAAATTAATGTTGTGCAAAAAACCCCTTTGTATCCTCTTAGTTGGGAATGTGTAGTTTTAGAGATAGGTTATTTTATAATTTTCATCCAAAAAATTAATATGTATAATAATTTTTCTATTTTTTGAAAATAATCAAATGTGAATAATTAATTCAATGTCTTAAAAATTATACTAACATTTTTTGGATTTTTTAGCCACCTACTTTCCTTTTATTTATTTTTTTGGTGAGATTTCCCTTTTATTCTCTCCTCTATATAAAAGTTAACTTATTTAATTTTATTTAATTATTATTTTAGAGTTATTTCCTTTTCTCTTTTCGTTTAGGATTTTTTTCATCAATTTATTAAATGAGTCAATGTTTTGGCCAAAAAAAAAAGATTTAATAGTTGTGATATTGATAAATCTTACATACATTTCTTTAGATAAATATCTAAAGGAGTAAAAAAACAAAAAAGATTATGATAATATCTTAAAAGAATTTTGTTTTTCCTAAAAAGGTTTTAATGACAATTTATCTTTTCTCTCAATGTATGTTTTATTCTTATATCATCTAATTTTTTTATAAGAATTATAAAATTTGATGGTAATTATTTTGTCATTATTTTGTTGATTTGTTTGAAATTTTGCCATTAAATTATAACGATCCCGATGCGGAGAAAGAGTTTAAACCTAGTACACGGTAAAAATTATATGATAAAATTTCATATAACCTAGCGTGTGACTTACTGTCTAGTTAATTATTAATTTTTTAAAATTACCTTCCAAACTTCTCTCTCTTAAATAAATTTTTTTCTTAAATACAAGTAATAGGAGAGAATTTTTTCTTGATAAAGAACTGAAATCTTTGTATCAATTGTATTTGAACTCTTTTACTGTATTAGATTTTTAAAGCTATTGATTTTTTGTTTTGGCTGTTCTTTGTCTCATTGAGCATCAAACATTTTGTAATTTTGTAGCAATTTTACTACTTAGAATGAAACTAAAACATTCGATCCAAACCAAAAAAAAAAAATAATGAAAGGAGAGAATCAAAGGGGGGAGAGAGATAGGGATAAAATAGAAAAATTAAGATAAATATATATAGAATTTTACACTATAACTATTTTTCTTATCCCGTGTAAAATAGTTAGTAGGGATAAATAAAAAGAGATAGAATATGTAATTACTAGCTTAACACTTTTTGGTGACTAATTAATACCCTTAAATTAATAACTCTTTTAGAACATGTGTTTTTATTGGTTAGAGCATGTATTAATTACTCCTTCTATTCTTATTTAACTGTGTCTTTTTGTCAAAACATTGCACCTTTTACCATTAATTATAGAAGGTATATATAGAATTAAATTTTCAAAATATATGTTTTGAAAAGTTTATAATTTGTATTTTTCAAAATTTTATCTTTAAAAAATTTATAATTTTATAATTTTATTATAAATAATAATTAAAATTAGAATTGATTTGATAAAAAATAGATAATTAAATAAAGACAGAAGGAGTGTTAATTTATTATGCTTAAAATCAACTGAAATGAAACATGTGATGATCTCTTACCGCAGGACAGAGCCGCGGTAGGAAACCATTCTTCTTGCGTTAATAAAAATGGATTCAGTTAAGGCCCAGGTCTGTTGACTACAAAGCAAAACTGGGGCAGCAATAAGCCGAAATGCAAGTCCAAGCCCAAAGGATGAATTATTCTCATACTATCATGTATATCACGATTGTGTGTGTGTGTGTATATATATATATATATATATTTTTTAGAAGAGGGATCATTTGACATCGGATGTAAGATTAAGAGTTTTACATCCTTTTGTAACTTAACGTATGATTAATATTTAATTAATTCGACCGTCGAATTTCATGCTCTATTCGCATACATCGTGCATGCAAAATTTCGAGTTAATTGAAAATGTCTAGCATATGTTTTGAAGCGATAGAATTTTTCACCGTTAAATATATATTAAAAATATCTAAAAATATTAGAGTCTGGATCGATATCATAAAAGTATCGGATCGACTTGAAATTTTACGTGCATGATAGATTCGAATATATCTTTAAATCCAACGGTCGGATCGTTAAAATATTAATCGTGCGACGAATTATAAAAAGGGTGTAAAACTAAAAGTTTTACACCGGATGTAAGTGGATCCCTCCTTTATATTATATATAAGAATTAGGAATGACGTTGTGCTCACCAACCGACGTAACCTACTTCTTTGAAATTTTGAAATATATATTTTTTATTAGAAACTTTGTGAAATATCTATTTTATATTTCGATCACAATCAAGTGAAATTTTGGGGGAAGTTGGGCATATAAACATAATACTACTAGATTACTTACTTGTAGTACTACCATTTCAAGGCTCAAGATTTGTTGCGGGAAAAAAAATACTAATGACCAGCTTTTTTTTGTCATGATGTTTATTTAATTTTTCCACAGAAATATCACTAATAAGTTATAAGTATCATTTTGTCTTTATATTTTGATGATTGATCCATAATTTTGTTCATACAAACTTAATTACCAGATGGGATATTTAAATAGAATTTTGATTGCTGAGGCGAGGTGCGAAATTAGTTTCACTGGTTAAGTGGCATGCAGTACTGTCTGAAATATTAAAAACACTGTTCTGGATAAAATTCCTTTGATTTTATTAAAATACTAACAGATAAATAAAGGAAAGATGGCAGGATGAATCTGTCCCAACCAGAAGCAGACGAATTACAACACGTCGAACAGTGCAAAGGCAGCAAAGCAAGAAAAATGCTGCTGCATGAACCTTTTATAATTAAGTTGTCGTAGTAATACTGACTGATACACGATCTTGTGGAGCACGTTGTGGTTAAGATCTCAGCTTTCGTGAACAAAGTTGGATCGTAGGGACCATTTTCCTCACTCAATTTTGCTTCCAAAGTCGTGCATGAAAGCTGAGAGGAAAGCATCAGTAGCTCTCAATTGCATTACTGACTTTACATCCCAACAGGCCTTCTTTGGATGGACATATGGTTAATGGTATGATCAAAGGCCCCATCCGACCAAACGTTGTTTCCATCCAGGCGAGACAAATTATGCACATCCCCTCACACTGTGGACCTAAGCTGACCACATCCTTAGGCCCAGCCCAAATTATTAACCTACCGCTCCCAGGACCATCTTTCATCAGTAAACCTTGGTCTAATTATTCAACTTTCCTGAGCCATAAGAATAATACGTTTAAAGTTAAAAGTCGTTACTCTATAATGCTACCTCTAACTTAGTCATTTTAATGAATTTTTAACTAAGATTCATAGTGTTTTATAGGTAATGAATATGCCTTTACGAATTTGAGTAATATACCCAAATTTGATTTGGGGCCTCTTTGTGTATCTTTTCCCCTTTAATCTCTCTAAAACCTTATATTTTTGGAGGGTATCCAAGAAAGAGGAGACCACACCCCCCACTTGATTCTTGGTATGGGTTGTGGCTGTTTTGATGCAAAAGAGTGAATAAGATTAATGATTTTGCAATGCAATTTGGCTACCCGTACACAATTGGGAAATAGTTATACAATTGGGACAAAAATATGGTTGAAAGTAACATTTTATTGAAAATTATCGTGACAATTATCTCCCCACTCCCCTTCCGGCCTTCCCCATGTGAGAAAGGGCTCCACCACGTTAACCTCAAAAGCGGACCCAGGCGAAATGGTGGACAGTCAATAAGCCGTTGTACCTAAATGCCCCCATTGTTTGATTGCTGAAATAATTCTCCACCAGGGAGGTAAAAAGAAGGCGCCTCCTCCTGCTTTGAATGAGCGAGTCCTCCTACTCCAATCATTTACTTACCAATAACTTGGATGACAATAAGGGGAAAGAAAATGTTGTTTTACTACTAAAATATTTGGTTGTTAAAGAGGGATTGTTGTGATTAATACCTCTTTTGGCCTTGATGGAATTGGACACCGTGACTCCGTGAGAAGGATTGGAGACCGTGCAATTTAAACAGACCTGGCAGAAAAGTCTTTGGAATTCAATGGTGCCCATAATGACCTTCAAATCAAAAGGACTAATTGTTTTTTAAGTTTGGATCTTTATTTTACGATGATTATTGTGCTTAATAAAGGCCATATTGATGACATCCAAATATAAAACAAAAAGTCTACGTTCCCAAAACGATGATTAGAAATCAAAGTTGTGATACAAAATGTACTAATTCATAGACTATTTAAATTAACACATATTGAATCGAATCATGAATAAAAAAGAGTTTGATAATCATTAAATAATATCTCGATTTTGAATATTGTAAATATAAAAATTAAACTTAAGATAGTTTATCTTTATTTGAAATTTAATAGAGTACGTCATTCAATTCATATCAGTTGGGGTCTAAACACTTTTTTTCATAAAAAAAAAAAAAGGCTAGTGGACCATTTAGAGCTTAATGTTCAAAAACAAAGAAGAAAATTTTCCAATTGTGGGGTGTGGTTGGGGGCTGAACCAATGATTTGTGGTTTGATTTTGTTAGTATAAATAATGATGTGATGTAAAGAAACATCAAATATTCCATTACGAACACAGAGAAAGGGAAAGAATCAGAAATATAAAAGGGGACAAATGCAAAAGCAGATTACTAAGATAAGAATATATGGCACTTTTACAGCTTGGTTCGGAGAAAGATAAGAAAGGAAAATATACCTTGCCAGAGATTAAACTAGTTGAGAAATTTCATAAGATATATATCTTTTTTGTAAGCTCTGCCGAAGTTAAGCATCATCAATGATGAAGCATGATTAGACTGATAAGTAAGTAATAAAGACTTGATTTATCCTTAAGCAGCTAACATGAAAAAAATCAAACAGAGCATTATTTCTCTGTCTGGTCCCACATTGAGTCTTTGACAGATTCAATAGATCATGGCATCCCACTTGCAGCAGCCAAACATGGCGTTGCCTGGAGCAAAGACAGAGAGCATCCTCTGGATTACCCATACGATGCAGGGAGCATGTGATCATACGTGTCGTCCAGACACTCTGCCACCTGGAGATTACGGACAAAAGAGCTGTTAGGTGTCAACGGGTTGGTTATTGGTTTGCTGGTTAGATACCAATTCTTTCTTCCTTTTTTTTGTGGGTTTGTGTGAGAGGGATACTCCGACCACCTCCGTTGCTTGTTACAAGAGACACCGTTATTTTTTTAATGCCTAGAGCCTTTACATGGATGCCCCGGCCCCGGGCCCCACCCACGACCCAACACCTTATCTATTTCCGCTTTCCTCATTTTACCCTTCTAATTTTCTATTAACCAAATATATCTAATCGAAAAGTTTATTTGAATAATTTGAGGTATATTTGTTTAGAATTAATGTATGATCATTTAGATACCGTTTTTGACCGTTGTAATTTGGCCACACATGATTTGTCATTTATTTTTTTATATATGCCACATTTCAATATCCAAAATCTGGAATATGTAAGCTTTGTAATCTTTACATGTTTCTTTATTTATTAATTTTTCAAAATCCCCATGAGCTTAGTTTTAAGTTATTTTTCCATGGGGTCGCCATTATTATACACTAATTTGACTAAGAAATGATGGGGAATAGGCCTGTTTACATAGGGTAATGAATGTGTAGGCCAAGTTGCTAAGATCACGTGGATCCAGAATAGTTGGTTGCTGTTATTGGATGTATTCCATCGATCCCAGACAACTCACTTTGCTATGGGTTTTTACAAATTGAAGAAAACAAAATTATGAGTTGGGAGAATAAGCAGAGTAGTGATGTCGATGTGTATACAATAAAAACGAAAAAAAACAAAAATATCCAAATCGCTTCCATTATTGTGTTGATGTGTGTATACCTTTCCGAAGGAGGAAATTGTCATTTAACATCTACACAAATGAATGCACCGTGCTTAGTCTTATGAAAGAAGTAAAGCCACAATATATGCTCATTTATTATATCCATCTATAATTGGATTATGTTTTTACTAAAAAGAGTTAATGAAGGAAACATAGAGAAAGTAAGAGTTATAATGAAGCTTTTATTTAAAATTAATTAATGCTTAAAAATAAAATTCAATGTATTTATTACATATTTGTGTACATTTACTATAATGTAGAAGTAATTTTAAGAACATTATTTTTTTTTTCTTTTTTCAGGGAAAGAATAACATTGTTGTTTTAAAATCAATTCTTATGAACCATATATATGCCGTGCAATCCAAGCATGAGAAAAACTTCAAAAGTAGGTTTTTTTTATAATAATATAAACAAATAAATCAACAAACTTGAAAGTTGAAACATTAGGAAGATTAATAGTTGTAGATTTTAAGTCATTTTCAATATTTTTTAATTATTTTAATCATCGGTCAACCACCAACAAACATGTTGAAATTCTTAAGAAAGCCAAATGACAAATATAGATGTGCAACTCAATTCATTTTTTTTTTTTGCCTTCAAAGTTCAAAAGAAGAACTGATTTAATTATATATTTACATTAAAAATATAATGTTTTAGATTTAACCTTGCAAATAATCTTAGGTTGATATTTTCATATTCGTGGAATTTGGAAGTTGACGCCTCGAGCCGGTGCCACCGTAGGAGGAACAATTAAACGTAGACAGCAACCACACGATACTATATCAAAATGCCTAACGAGCAATTAAGTCATAAATCAGACAACAAAGATAGTATTACAAAGTTTTTGTCCGATTGTAATCATATTCAATTACTTGTAATCAAAGAACAATGCTAAAGATTAATAGATGTTGATCTTAATAGTGTATGATATCTGGGTTTGAGTTTTTATAAATCCTCTTTGATAGATTGTAAATTAAAGAATTTTATAAAACTAAAATTCGTAAATTCTTAAATACATTTAAAATTTATTTTTATCTTGAAGGTAGGATAATCTATTTTACTCTAATATTTTTTTATTAAAATAAAAATGATTTTTTCAAAAGAAGAATATTTTTATTTTAATTAAAAACTATAAGAGTAAAATAAAAGTGCTAAACATTACTCCCTTATCCAAAAAAAATTGTAACTTTCAACTGTTTCACAAGATTAAAAAAGTTAATTTCTTTTGTTAAGTTTTATACATTTTTCATTTACTTTTCTATATTAACTAATTTTTCTTTCACTTATTATTAAAGTAATAAAATAGAGAAAATATACATTTAATGATAAGAGTAATTTTAAAAAGTTATAATAATATTATATTAATTTTATAAAAATGATAATTATTTTAAGACAACAAAACTCTCAAAAGTTAGAATTATTTTGAGATATAAAAAGTAACAAACTACTAATGATAATTAGGGGATTGTGAAGGAAAAGTAAGATCCTAGTATTGGTTAAATTTTAACTCTGATTAGAAATTTGGGGGGGACGGGTTGAGCACGAAGTCTATTTACTGCGTAAAAATGCCGTAACTTCTCACGACTCTCGTGACAAACGGCTGGACAAATAAAGTTATTTAATACGTATACCGGGAACAAAATTGTACTAAAACTATGGAAAAAGATTTATTTATTTTATTAAGAAAAAGGAAGTGTGGAGATCTGACAGCTTTTTTATTCGGTTCTCTCTCTCACTCAACGACCAGACCAGAGAGAGAGAAACAAATGCAAAGGCAACGGACCGGATGATGAGTGGCGGATTCCAACGTAAGGAAGTAACTAGATTTAAGGAGTGTGTTTGAGATCCGTGTTTTTTTTTTTCGTTTGTTGCAATTTCCAATACCAAAGCACACATCAAATATTAGACTGTCTTGTCTCTCACAGTCTCCTCGCTAGAGTGAGTGCAGAGGAGAAACAAAGAAGATAAAAGTCAAGAACAAAACGGATAAAGCTTGAAAAAAGAAAAGGAAAGATGGGAAGATCCACTTCCTGTTTCAAGATCATCACTTGCGGCAGCGATTCTGCTGAAAAAGACGACGCAGTTGAAGTTCCAGAGGTATATCCTTTTGGCTGCCGTTCTGTTAAATTTTTCTCTCTCCCCCACGCATTTTTGCTGTATTGCTTTGAATTAGGATTCGTGTTCCTTTTCGACTTACATTTGATCATGTTTTAGTTACTTCTTCAGTTATAGCTTTAGCTCAGTTCCTTAATTTTGGTTTGGTTTTGTTGTCCTTGTTTTACTTTTGGATTTGCTTGAGGAAACGGGGTTTTGACACTTGAGTTTCTATTTTAAGATCTGGGAAAACTTGGCTTTGCATTTTTATCATCAATCTCAAAGCTGCCTTCTACATCTGATGAGTAATTCCAGAATTTATAAGTGCTGTGGTTTGTAGTTGCAGGTTCCTAATCCAGCAAGGTTTTAAAAGTTTGTTCTCTCTTGTTTAACTGGATTCTTCAACTCTGCAAGATCGCAATGTGGTTACGATGACAGATATTTTTACCTTCTTAGCTGATTAGGTTTAATTACTAGTGATGCGAGTCGAGATTGGAAATGGCTTTACCACGGACAATTTCTGAATTTTAGTGTAAAATTCGTTTACTGAGAAAATGTGAGTAATTTCACCGGATAGGTTCTGTTTTGTAAATACAGTGGTCCCATTTTGCTTCTCTCTTAATCTTAAACAAGCGACAGATCAGTATTGATATGCCCTTGTTCGGACTCGATAGTTCTTAATCTTAAACAAAGTCAACTGAATTTGGTGCTTATAATCTGAATGTAGCAATACGTGCAGCATTTGAGTGAAGAGCATTTCAATTTCATCTAAAATCCAGCCATCATTACTTCTATCTCTCTCTCTTCTCTATCGCCTACTAGGCTGAATTATGCTGTTTAAATTTCATTCCAGAACAAGAGATCGAGTGACAAAAAGGTATGGAGCTTCCGAAAAAGATCCGAACGGCATCGAGTGCTTAGCAACACTGTCATACAAGAATCTCCTTCAGGACTTAAGGAAAGTCCAGAATCTGCTGGTTTTAATTATCAACAGCCAGATGTTCCCGTTGCTCCTGAGAAAACCACCACCATTCAATACACCGAAGAGAAACCTCAGTTGCTGACACCGAAGGAGTACATTGAAGAAAAATCTCAGTTGCTGGAGCCAAAAGAGTACTCTGAAGAGAAATCTCAGCTGGTGACACCAGTAGAATATACCGAGGAAAAATCTCAGTTGTTGATCACAGAGGACTCAAAAGTGCCTGAGGTTGTTGCTGCCACCACGAATGACACTGAAGATGATGCCAAACTGGATGAATCTGTTGTTATTATCATCCAGACTGCTATCAGAGGATTCTTGGTATTATAACAGTTTCAGTATGAATTTAAACTAACCAATTGATAACTATTCTTACGTTTATCCTTGGTCCATTTGCAGGCACAGAAGGAGCTAGGAAAACTTAAGAATTTAGTAAAGTTGCAGGCTGCTGTACGTGGACACTTGGTTCGAAGGCATGCTGTGGGGACCTTATGGTGCGTTCAAGCCATTGTCAAAATGCAGGTTCTTGTTCGCGCTCGTCGTGCTCGCCTATCTCAAGATGTCAATTACCATAAAGACGATCAAAGTTTGGTAATGCTTTCAACTCAAATCATGAATTAGGAGTTGCAAGTTATATGCTGTGGTTCCAAATATTTTATTATAGAAGGCACTAGTTTCCATTTTCAATAACCTTTCTTTATTATTGCAATATACCTTAAATTCTTTCAATCTGTTGTTTCCTGTGTCCTGAGTCTTTCGTGGCATTACGATTTAGGCATAATTGATTCCTATATTTTATGCTGCCTCTTCCTAGCTTCAATTAAAGGTTGTAGTGTAGGGTTGTTCTGGTTAGATGGCCAGCTCATAATTAAGATTATATTCTATGAGCATGTTGTAGTATTCAAGCATGAAGGTTCAAAGTGGTCCTTAAGACCTCTAGGAATATTCAGTTCCCCTTCCTGGCACAAATCTAATTTCAGACAACAGCACACAGAGTGAGTTGTATCTGTACTTCTCATAATCTTACTGTTCCTTTGCTGTTTCAGAGATAGAGATGCAAGCATCATATTTTGTTTACATCTGACTAGCTTTGCAAGGCATTTAGAAATTATGGGCTGATAGTCTTACTACATGTGATGTCTTTTTTAATTAGATTTCATTATATATGTCATTATGATGCAGTAAATCTCTTGTCTATATATGGCAAATCCTTTTGAGTAGCAGGGCTATGGTGGTCCTGCTGGAGAAAGCTTTGCATAATGTGACACTTTAATAATTGCTACCTCAAATAATTTACCCCTTATTCTTTGTTTATTCCTGAAGCAGGGAAGCTCAGCAACAAAACAAAATACAACTTACATTTCCATAGAGAAGCTGCTTAGTAATAGGTTTGCTCGTCAGGTGTGCTAAATGAACATTCTTTAGCTTCATGTTTTCCATGTATTTGTTAGCAGCTGTCTCAAATTATGTCTACCCAACCATACTTAGAATTTGCTTTGATTGCAGCTGATGGATTCAATGCCCAAGACCAAACCTATCTACATTAAGTGTGATTCATCAAAACCAAATTCTGCTTGGAGCTGGTTGGAGAGGTGGATGTCTGTTTCATCATCTGAAAAGACTCAAACGGCTGATTTACCTATTGAACAACCAGAAAAAGAGAAGAGCGACAAATGTGACTCTCCAGTTGATGGTACAATTCAATCTGAAGCTATTTGTGACTCAAATGAACCAAAGTCTGATGTAAGGGAGACATTGGTTTCATCCGAGAGTGAAGAGAATCTAATCACCTATGATGCAGCTAACTTAAGGTTTGAGGCTTGCCAGCCAACTTCCTCTGCAGTAACAATTGATTTGGAGCAGCCTCAGGTTGACAACGTTATCACGTCTGACCTGAAGGAGATCCCACAAGAGATAAACTCACAAGATCAAACAATTCAATCAGATGCACATTCTCAAACAGAAGTCAGTTGTCTTTCTGACAAGCCTGAAATGGAGAGTGAACAACGCAAACGTTCTATGAAAAGATTTGCTTCGGAACAACTGGAAACGGAAGGAAAGAAATTTGTGTATGGGTCAAGAAAGGTAAGTAATCCAGCATTTATTGCTGCACAAACAAAATTTGAGGTGTTGAGTTCAACGGCCAATTCTAGTAAATCAGTTAATTCATCCCACCAAGATGTTGTAGCTGAATCAAACATGGATACTGCGTCCTCTGGGGCAGATACTATAACCAGGTCAAAGGAGCTAAACATCACAGAAAATCCTGTCCTCAGTAATTGGAGGGTTCAACATGGTGGCTCTGAATGTGGCACTGAACTCTCTGTTACTTCCACTCTTGATTCACCTGATAGATCTGAAGTTGGGACTGTAGAATATGAACAGGGAGCCATAGTTTCTGAGCAAGAAAATTGCAGTTTTAATGGTACTAAGGATTTAGCTGTTAAAGAAAATGATACAATGGCAATTCCAGTGCCTGATTCTTCTCTAGTCACTGATCTGCCTGAGAAACTTGATGATGCTAAAGTTGAGTCTGCACCTTTAACTGTTGTAGACTCCTCACAAGTGGAGCAGGAGCTACTGAACAGCACATCTGATGTGCAGAGAGAACCGGAATCTGTGACTGGTCATCAAGCATACAGGTCATCCCCTGAAGCCTCTCCCAGGAGCCATATGACCATTCCAGAATCCCAGGGGACACCTTCTAGCCAGGTATCAGTCAAAGCTAAAAAGAAAAAAACTGGAAAGAGTGGTCAAAAGCGCAAGTCGTTGTCGGCTGCTAAGGATTCTCCATCGCCATCGACACCAGCTCATGATAGTGGTGCAAGAAGTAGTATGGAACAATTGCCCAAAGATCAGAAAAATGAGAAGAGACGCAATTCTTTTGGTTCTACCAGACCTGATAACATTGACCAGGAGCCAAGGGATAGTAACAGTAGTAATTCACTTCCCCATTTCATGCAAGCCACAGAATCTGCAAGAGCTAAGGTTAATGCTAATAACTCACCAAGATCAAGTCCAGATGTGCAAGACAGAGACATTTACATTAAGAAGAGACATTCCTTACCTGGTGCTAATGGAAGACAGGGTTCTCCAAGAATCCAGCGAACGGCTCAAGCACAGCAGGCTGCAAAAGGAAATGGTACCCAACCTTTTCATGGCATTTTTTAAACTTTAATACCGTTATCTTAAATTGTTCGTTCCAACAATTGGTCACTGTGCATTTCTTCCAGCTTAAAAGCACATTACGTTCTAGACATTCTCATATTTTCCTTTAGAGCATATTCTACTTTTTATACAAGAACATACCTGATGACCTCTATTTGCTAGCAGTAACTTCTGTTAAGCTTCTTAACATCCAAAGGTCTTGTTTCTCCTTGTGGGGACACTTGGTCTCTCAACAAGAAATTCTGTTAATCACTCTTGGGGCTTAACTGCTTTTTAACATGAAAATAGAGGATTCCACATTAATGGCTGGGGTTTAACTGCTTGAACCCTGTTTGTTTTCAGAGAGAAGATGGCAAAGGTGAAGGATTATGGGGAGCACCCATACGCTAGGCTATCATGGTATTCAACGTCTCGGATGGAACAGCAAAGCTGATTGTCGGTCTTACTGTATACTGTTATGCCTCAGCATTTCACAAGTTCAGTTGATTCATGCATGCCATCAAGGGTTTGGCAAGGGAGGAGATATATATATATATATATATATAGAATGGAGTAAAAAGTTTTCTTGTATATTACTAGTACCGAAACCATTGATATCATTACTGTTATTATTATTATTATTTTTTTTTAACTTTCTGCCTGGGAGGGTATTGCTTGCTTGTTTTGTTTCGACAGTTGTTTGGTGTGATACTATTATTCAGGTTTGCTACATCGTGTTTTGGGGTGTCTATTCGAGGAGTTGAGACGATGACTGTGAAGTGGAGAGCTTTAGAAGGGCTTTAATCACTCTTTCCTGTAATAACTCGGCCGTTCTCTGTTGTTCCATGACTAATCTTTATTTTTTTTCATATCCAGTTTCATTGATTAATTCTATAAACACGTTTTGAATTTGACTCTTGATTTTCATTCCTGCTTAGCTCTGCTTTCTGCTTTATGAACAAAAGTAAAAGGCTAAACATCTATGCACAGAGATGTCAACTCTACCTTGCGGGAGACACCTTTTGGTTATATAAAATCAAACAATCTCTTTCATGAAATCTACAAGAAGTTAAATGACTAATTCATCTAATCCCTACTGGGATGAAATGAAATGATGGACAGCACATTCAAGAAGAGGATGTTCTTCCTTAATTCGTTTGGGCCTCAAAATGGAACGATTGGCTAAAATTTTCAATGGTATGACTGTTTTGGACCGAAGCATGAAAACACTGGGCCATAGGTAGAGGCCCTAAAAGCCCAGGAAGAGAGAGAGAGATAGAGGCGAGCCACGTGGCAGACTTTTGCTGCCAAAACAATACTACATGAGGAGCGCATACTTGTTGAGGTTTGACTGTACCAAAAGCTTCGACTTTTTTAGTTTTCTATCAACATACTGTCCTTTCATCGTTTAACTTAAAAAAATTAAAAAAAAAAACCAAAAACAAAAAGAAAAGGAAGAGGGGAAAAAAAAAAAAAACTGTGGTCAGAGCCTCAAAACTTCTCCAACACCAAGCTCCGTTTATTTTAACCGCACTTGCATTTACAGCGCGTGTAATACAACTTAACCAATTCCATCATCCCTCCATTTCCACGCGTCAAAGGACCGCGTGTGCCAGCGCTCACTCAACAAGATCCCCCGGTACAGAACAGAAGCCTACAAGGGAAAAAAGGGCAAAAAGCAAGAAAGGAAAAGGAAGAAAAATATATTCAAAAGAGGGGAAAAAATATTAGATAGAAAAACGGCGAAGCAAACACCAGAGGATCTAGGGTTACCTTGGATCTCTCTGTTTCCGAAGAGTAGATAATTAGATATAGAAATATAGCTATGTCTATCTATTCATCTTAGTTCTTTTGAATCGACTAGGTCTCTTGGCTATCTTTAATTAGGGTTTTTGAAACGGGTAAGTTGATTTCAAGGCTGCGACCCGTTTTTTTTTTTTTCTGGGACAGTAGTGGTGAAGTTAGGGTTTTAATCGATCGAACCCTAAAATCGGTGATTCTGGTAATTGGACCGTAACATTTTTACTGAGAATCGAAGCTGGAAAAGGAGGATCGTTTTAGATATTTTTCATATTAATACTTAGTATAATATATTGTATTTCTGCTATCTGTAAATATGCGAGGAGTGCACAAATCGAAAAGGGTTACTTGGGCAACGGATGGTAATCTTTGTCAGGTAAAAATTACATTTTTAAGTTCGGAAATTCCTAAATTTTCAGCACTGTTTCAGGTGAAATAGAGAAGGGACAAAGAGAGGGGAGAGAATTTAAGTTAAATGGATCAAAAAATTGTTGGAGAATGAAGCTATGTGAAACCATAAGCTGTGTTTTGCTTTTTTTTTTTTTCCTCTTTTAATTTCTTTATCTATTACTCTTGCGTTTGAATCGAATTTGAACATTTCCGGTGGTTAATTTAGTTCACATTTAGTATTCTTGCGACGCATGATTCCGAACGTGTTTAGTCATTTTGGTGGTGGCATTGTTATGTGAACCATTTTAGGGTATGAAATTGTGATTTTTTTTCCTTTTGCTGTTTCCATTTTCAATGGTTTTCATGGCAATGTTTTAGAACTGTTTTTATGGGAATGAAATTAGTAAATAGAGTTCAGAAGTTTTTCATGCTAATTAAACACAGATATTTCTGACCAAGAATGGTAAATGACTTGACTTTTAGTTCATTGAAAACCGCTAATGAAGATAAGAATACCTCTGATTAACATTCCTTGGTTTTAAGTTGCTGATGCTTCCTTTTGTATAATGTTTGTCTATGCTGAACTTACTAACACATTACTTGAGTACCTTAATAAAATCTCCTTGGAGTTTGATTAGGATGTGGATTACATTAATGAATGGTTGTTATATTGCAGCAGTAGTGAAGTTTCTACTTTATATTGTAGCTTATAGTTATAAGAAAAGCTTCAAATTTGAGGTTTGTTTTTCTTTGTTACTGCTATCCATACCCTTTTCCATGTAGGATATTTCCTAAGCGTCTTAAGTGTTTTGCCCTTTCCCTGAGTTCTAAACAATTTTAAAGAACTTCAGTTTCCTTTGGAGAAGTTCTAATTTTAGAATCTCTGATTTATAGATATACTATCTCTCTTTGGCTGAGTCCTAAACAATTTAATAGAATTTGGAGAATTTCTAAGTTTAGTATAATTTGATTAATTGATGTATGAGGTTCTTTACGAATTGAAAGGGTATGCACCTATATAGCCACTAGAGGGTTTTAAAAGTTTTTTCCCTAAGATTTTCAATTGAAGGTCTGGACTAATTTAAATTGAATTTTTACTCTTGTTAAATCTGAGAAGTCCTTTGCCTTAGGTCTCTGTGACTGAAAAGGGGCAATCTGGTAAGTCAATGCTGTCAAGCTAGTGAGGAGATCCAACTTTTCTCTCTATAACGAGTCAAGGGGCAAGAGTTAAGAAATGAGTTCCCTCAATAGATGGGCTGAGTCTGAGTGTGAGGCAAAATGGAAAAAAAAAAGGAAGAAGAGAGGGTGAGTGAACTTAAAAACATGACAAAGAGCTGATGTCACTGTCTTGTTCCAGCCATGACGGCAAAAATACCCATTTATAAGTAGGTGGTAACATATATCTAATTCTAAAAGAATTGTCAGTTGTTTGCTGAATCATATCTAAAAGAATCAGTATATGGTTCCTGAAAAGTTGATTGCTGCTTCCATCTAACGTCATCGGAGCAAATATTTCTTGTCTGTCTCATTCTGCTAAGCTTATAGGCTGCATATATGGCTGACTCCTAGTATCTATTTCAAAACTATCATATATAAAACTAGTTGAGTGGCTAATTTGACGGTATATGGTAAAGTTTACTTGAACAAGTATGTGAAATGAAATTCTTGAGATTTTATTAGTCTTAATTTGATGTTTTTCTGGGAGGTCAAAGATTTATAACATCTCAAAACCAAATGAAGGTTACCTGCCACATATTAGCATCATAAATTGCAGTAGTTTATTTTGCTTGTACTTTCAGTTTGTTAATTAATAAAAAGTTATAATATATTATGTATGATAGTTTTGAAAAATAAATCCCTTTTCAGACAAGCTCTCTTCAGTGTGGTTGCTTGAGGGTTTTCGTACAATAAACTGATGATTGAGCTTTTTACAATCTTGTTTCACTGAAGATGATATTGCTTCTCTTGTTAACAGACAAGGCTCTTTCTGTCAGAGGAATCACCTTCACAAGTTGGTTTGGGCATTCAAGATCACCTCCAAGCAAAAACCTCTTCAGTATCACATGTAAATGGGGCAGCTGTGGATGACTTTCTGCCGCCTGGCTTTGAAGGAGGTCATTCTACAAATCATTTCCAGATTAACTTGTCAGAAATCCCTGTCATTAAATGGAGATGTCCTTTCAGAGTAAGTAATAGTTCTAAAGACTTCTTTTTTGGCCATTTCCATGGTTTGCCTTATAGTTGTTGCTCTCAGCATTTTCATCAAAGCTGAATTTGGCATTGTCACAGTTTGTATTGGACTTGAATTGGCTAGTAGTCGCTGGAGAAGAAAGTAAAGAGGTGGAGATTCAGAATCAGAGAGAAGTGAGAGTGCTTGAAGCTGTTTACCCACGCCTTTCAGCAATTCCTACAAAGTCTGATACTTTTCTTTTTCCCTTTTTGAGGGATGCTTGTCTAAAATCTGTTTCTCTTGGTTTTACTTTTCCATGACTTGAAATTTCCTTCTCTTTTTGCAGCCCTTCTGTTTCAGCAGATGTACAGAACTGTCACTACGATGATCAGCAAACTCCTCTAATACCTATCACACCCATTGAAGATGAGGATGCAGTAATTGAAACACCCTCTGACATCTTATCATCATTCAGTGCCCCTAATAGTTCACAGTGTGCGTTGTTGGCTCCCGGTATTTCACCTCTTCTCCATTGCAGTATGCCAAGTGTTTCAAGTGCTTCAGCCAATGAGAAACCAGTAGCTGGAATGGCCCTTAATGTTGAACCCAGTGTGGCAGCTGCTGCATCTGCTGCCCTTACAGCAATTAACCAAAGCAATGAACGTGGAAACATGATTGACCACGACTTGCTCATAAAAATCCTCAGCAACCCGAAATTGATTGAGAAATTAGTTACAGATTATGGAGCGGCTTCGGGTGCACAAAATTTACCTAGCTCAACAACCCCTTTGGTTCCTTTGTCAGATCCACATCCACCTGTAAATCTATCCGATCCATCTCATGCCCACATCAGTAGAACGGAAAATGGTGCTGTATCACTAGCAGCTACTTCTGGTGGAGCATTTTATGCTCAGCCAAATGGAGTTGGAGTTGGACCCCAAAATCAACAGGGTCCTGTTCCCAGTATCCGTCCACCAGTTTCATCACCACCTGCTGTTGGACTTCCTCAGAAGAAGGATGTAAACTATTACAAGAACTTGATTCAGCAGCATGGAGGAGAAAGACAAGGACCACCCCAGAAGTTTAATAACCGATACAATCAGCAAATAAGACCAAACCAAGAACTAATAAATAACCCCAAATCAAGAGATTCAAAGCCGAGGATAATGAAGCCTTGTATGTACTTTAACAGCTCCAGGGGATGCAGGAATGGAGCCAATTGTGCGTACCAACATGATACGTCGTCCCAGAACAGGGGCAATAATGTTTCGGAGGCGCCGAATGCAAAGAGAATGAAAATGGATAGAGAGATAAGCAGTTAGAAAATACTAGTGCACGTATGCATTTTCACATGGAAAAAGCGTACTGCAGCTCTCCTTTTATTCCTTTTTACTGGCTTGGTTTTTTCTGCAAATAGTTTAATTCTAGTACTCACTTTTGTCTCTTCTTCTTCTTTGCATCAAGCATCAAGATTTAAGTTATGGGCGAGAGCCCTTGATAACCCTAATCAATTGCGGATATTCATCTTTAAGAGAGCAGTTTTGTTTGCTTTGCTTCATTCGTGACTTTCATCTACTGCTAATGTTTGATTGAATTACTTACATGTACTACGGTATGAGAAGGATAGCTGCTGTCTATCCACATCGGGTAAATTTACATTAGAAGAGAGACTTAAAAACATTTGGGAAGAAAGATCATTCCGACCAGAAGATGAATTATCTTTGTTAATTATCACAGTTAATTTTTGGCCAATGATGATTAAATTATCACACGTCAATTTCTTACCAAGATGGTTAATGGCTCTTACGGACTTTTATGGGCTAGACCTAGACTGTCCAATCTTAATTTTGGATTAAAAAGAAAGAGGAAAAAAAAAAGGGAGAACAGAGCCCAATGGACCATAAGGATGAATCTGTTGAGTTGAGTGACCAATTATCTATTTTCTTTTATATACCCGACTCTTAATTCTGGAAACAACAGAGACATAAGGAGGAAGAGGAAGAAGAAAGAGAAGATGTTGAAGTTTCTATCAAAAGTACGGATCGAGTTCAATGCGTTGGATCCACGCTTAGCATCATGCATGGAGTTCTTAGCCCAGTGCAATGCCCGCAAAGCCAAAGAATCGAATCCCGCGTGCCAGGTTCTAGTCAAGCGACGTACTGACGATCACCCACCCCAAATCGCAGTTACTTTCGTTAATGGTGTGGAAGAAACTTTCGATGCCACAGCAACTCCTGCCCAGACAATAAGGAATATGATCCTCGACAAAGGCAAAATCCTGGAGACTGAGCAAATGTTCCGTGAAGCTGGTGAGAAGTGGCCCGTTATTATCCCCGAGGAGGAGCTTCACCAATCCTTTCCCGGGACCAAGGTTTGGAGATTTTCTTTATCTTTCTGGGTTTCTTTGCTATTGTTGGTTCCCTGTATTTTGTTTGTAGAGACATTTTGTCGAATAATTGGCGTGTCCTTGTTGTTTATTAAATTCTCATATAATAATATGCTCTTGGTTGTAATTATTTTATTATTATTCTGTATTTACATAGGTTGAAGGATAGTTTAACTAGATGGTAAAATACTGATCATTAGTCGTTTGGCTTTCAAATTTTGATTCAAACTCGTTTTAATGCGTATTACTACTAATTATAGTTTATCAATTATCTAGCAAAATAAAGTGAGAAAATTTTGTTTCAAGATTACTGAAATGGTTGCTAACGTGCTATTGTAGCCTCTTTAAATATTTACTACTAGCTTTTTTTGAATATACTGATCGTCTTGTTGGTTTTTCCCCTTTCTTCTTCAGCCAAGGAAAGCAGAAGAGAAGCAGTGACTCCAATCTGTCCCATCTACCCATTTTAGGTTGTCCCTTTGAAAGATGAACTGTTCCATTCTGTAATGAAGCCTGAGAAAGTATTTGGATGAACACCGTTTGGAGCCTGATCTACGACTGCTAGAATGTTTTTCTCAGTATTCCTAGTTGTGGGTGTATCCAGTTTCGTCAATGAAACTCTATCATGTATCAGTTACTTGTTAGAATCTTATTGGATTATTTTGATTTCATCCATTTATGGTCTTAAGGAGAACCTCTTTTTGTTGCATCTTGCTGGAGTGATGTGCAAATGGTTACACATTTTGCTTAAATATGGCTGCGCAGCTTATGACATGAATTAACTGTGGTATGCTGTGCGCACGCTATTGCAAAGCAAACCGGTAGGGATGAGCACCAAAGCAGTGGAACTTTATTCGTACTAAAGTTTTATATAGCCACTGTACAAAAGAAAAAAGAAATTATTCTTTTAAATCTACTCATCTCTTCTAAATAGTTACAGCAACGCAGAGAAGACTAATGGCTGGAGAACGATAATTAAAGCCAGAAAAATATGGTAAAACAATATATCTCCTGGTGTTCCAATGCTCAGCGATCTTCTCGTTGAACTGTGTTGGGATCAGCCATCATATCCATCATCATCTTCTCAGGTGAATCATCCCAATTTGCAAATGTTTTCAAGTCAACCTGCACAGGGGCAGTCACATATTTAAACATTCACATTCAAGGGTCAATTTTATTTAAGCAAGGGGTTCTTAATTGCCCTAATTCTAAATGTGTTGGTTACCTTGCGTCTTTGCTCAGTGAAGAGCTCTTCTCGTTTCTTGTATGAAATCTGGACTTCCTTTGCAGTCCTACCGCCAAGTCCCCAAACCTCCACTTCTAATATCGATGCTTCCACTGGGAGGAATCCCTGCAAGAAACCATTTTACATTTTAATAGTCACTGTCAACCTGCGGGGCAATCAAGTAAATAGAAAAGTCTTCAGTATTACCAATATCAGTTTCTTTGCATGTTACAGCAGTTCTAAATAGTTATAATTCTCACGAGGGTTGGAATTCAAGGAGATAGAAGACCAGTCCATGGTATGAACTAAATAATATAGCATCACCTTGATAGTTTTACGCTATCATGAGATTATTAAAGCCTTGCCAGCATAATGTACCTGATTTGGGATAAGGGAACCATGCTGATAAGTTTTATCCACTGCATGATGCCGAATAGTAACCCTTGCAAAATCTTCATCGATAAATATCCTCTCGTTTGAAGTAGTTCCCCCAAATGCAATCCCTGCAGGCTTTGGATGGGATTCATAAACTTTGCGTGTAGGGTGCAAATGACTGTAGACAAAGTTCTTCTCTTTCCCTGTTAATGATTTCATAGATTCATTAAGTCATCACAAAAGAAATACTTGACACATATATTCCAATATTTGACTTAGGCCTAACAAGTAATTGATCTAACCTCCCCAGTGCCCCCCTTCAACCACATGCCCCTCTTTCCCAACCTTAGGAGAAAGCAGAAGAAAACAGAAAAGAGAAAAATCTAAGCATTGATACTTTCCTCTTGCTTTACTACATACCGGAAGGTGAAAATACATGGAAGATTGGGCTTATAGCATATAGGTTCCCTGAGGTTCCGTAGAAAGTATCTCTATTTTCAAACTGCTGCGTAAGTGTCCCTATGGTCCATTTCCTGGATTCACTACTATCCTGGTGAGCATCTTCAGAACTAACAGAAATAGCAGAAATCAGAATGAGTAATGGTCCATGATAGCCTTCAACATTAGACCAGAATCTGTTCAAGCCCTTCCCATGAGAAGATGACCTATAAAACAGCAAAAAACCACACAAACATATGAAATTCTGAAAATAGAGAACAGAAGCCAAATGAACAAATGGAAGCAATGCCTTCTATCTTGAAAAGATTACTAAGACCATTGATGCTTTTAAGGCATCATAATGTTCAAGAAGATAAATCACAATATCGTTAGAGGGGAAACCGACAAACCGATAAAGAAGGTTTTCATTTGCTCCATCAATATCACCAGCAAAGCATACTGTTAAAATTTCTTCACTAATGGTGCTTCTAGATGCAAGGGAAATTGCCCATGCCCTTCCACGTGTTAGAAGCAAAGTTTGAGATGCCTTTGATGAAATATCTCCTGAAACTGATTGTGAAGATCCTGACTCATCCTGCGATTAATAAAGAAAAAACATCTTTACTATTGATTTTTACAATCTGATCAACTATTGTCATAATCATGCTCCTCAATTTATCATGTCAGGTAAACACATTTGTAAGCAGATACTAGTCAACACAAAAGGCAATTTGGTGACAGATAAATATAAAGCCAATGATTTTTCTCAAATTCTTGAAAAGAATAGAAAGACGGCACCTCTGCAGTGACTGAGTTCCCAAGTCTTCCAAGAACAAATTGTGTAAAGCAATCTGGAAGGGTCGGCACAGTTGTTAAGGCCCAAGCAAGAAACTTTCCCACAGGAAGTTGAGCATCCAAGCCTAATATATCAGAGTCCCATATATCCAAGCTACCGCTAACATCAGCACATGAAACAACCGCAGAAAAAACTAAATGGCTAATGTCAGGCAGCAACAATTTTCCCTTCCTTTTTGAAAATTTCGAAGTCCTGACATTCCACAACATAGCCCAACACATCCAAAGAAGCAGGAGCACATCGGAAGGCAGTAAAGACCCATTTATCTTACAATCAGCATCATCTGATTCAAACTCCAGTCTCGAAGGAAGTCCCAATTTTCTCACTGCCATAGCAAATATTCTCAGCAGAATATTGAGGGACATTGAAGTAGACATCCTCCCACAGCACTTAACATAACCTCTTAGAAATCCTAACCAGTTTATGCCTCCTTTCTCAGACACGAAGAATAAGTCCACTATCGATGATCCTAAGTGTTCCAACAACCTTGGAAAAGACCCTGGCTTTTGTTGTGATTCGCAAACTGGATCCTCGTAACTTAAATAAAAACATTGCTGGAAATTGGAATCATGTAAGAGAAAGGAAAAAAAAAAGGAAATTTATTATAAACTAAGTGGTTGAATGAAATTAATAAATGTTTAATTAACTTAAATTACCTGGAGGGATGGGGTGGAGATTGTGTTTGCTTGAGGATCATATAGCTTTGAGAAGGAATTTTGAAGCAAAGGAATAGCTCCCGTGGAAGCCGCGAGGCTTTCCAACTCTCGCTGCTCTGGCGATACCGTTTGCTCTATAGAAGCTGACGCTCCCATGGTTGCGAAGAGGGAAAAAAAAATAAAAAACTGCACCGCTCAGATTTCAGAAATTCCGAGTCCTTTTATTTCTTCTGTTCGGTTTCTCGAAGATACTTCGAGTTAGAGTGGCTTTTCGTGTATCTGAAGAACCATCAACCATCAGTCCATCAATCACCTTAAAACGCACCGTTTTAGTGGTGCCCTCGGACTCGGATGTCCTGAATTCGCTAATAAATATTACTACTATGATTCTGGCGTGCCTTGTGTCTGATTAATATGCATCCACGAGAAAATAAATTGCATCGCCTCGACATAACTGGCTTCATCCCCATTATCTCAACCAATTTACGTTATAAATTCTTCCTGAAATCTCAATGTGCCTGTACGAGATTGACGTTGAGCTCAGGCTTTGGATCCCGGAAGTTAATTTCCATGATGGGGTCAACCTCAAAACCAAACCTTGAAGAGGTTGAAAAGATTTTAAGGTACAAGTTTAAAGACAAAACCCTGTTGGAAGAAGCTTTTACTCACCATTTGTCTAGTTCAAAAAGATATCTGCCCAATGAACGTCTTGAGCTTATTGGTGATTCGGTCCTCAACTTAATCATCACAAAAGAATTCTTCTTCTTGTACCCAAATCTTGATGCTGGTCATCTCACTCACCTTCGCTCTGACAACACCGATAACGAGAAACTAGCTCGAGCAGCTGTTAACAACGGTTTCCATCAGTTCATCATAAATAAAAATCTCGCCCGGGATGAACAAGTGAGTATTGACCATGGCAAGGTAAAAGGAAAAACTTCAATTGATGTTTATCGAATTACAAACATTTTGATATGATTTCAATGGTTTTCTTTTTCTTTTTCCAATACAGATCCAAATATTTATGCAAGAAGTGGAGGAGTATCCTATACATTCTCATGGCCTTATTTCTGTACCAAAAATACTTGCTGACATCGTTGAATCAACCATAGGAGCTGTTTACATTGACAGCAATTGCTCAGTCGAAACTGTATGGAAGGTAATCAATCCATAACCATAAGCCATTCTATGGCACCCCAAGCTCCTTCTTATGGGTACTAACCCATGAGGTCTTTCCTGAAATATTCAGTAATTCTGACATTCCAGACATTGGGGCAGGTGTTTCGGAGTGTTTTAGAGCCAATAATATACTTAGAAATGCTGGAAGAACATCCAGCGGCAAGGCTACAAGACATCTGCCAAAAGAACAAATTGGAGTTACGATATGCCAAAGAGTCATGGAAGAAAGATGCAACGGTCTCCATTTCGATAGGGAATAAGTTAGTAGGAAAGGCGACGTACCATCTTAAAAAGGAGATAGCGGCTAACAGAGCTGCCAAAAAAATATTGGACGAAATTGACACTATAATGATCGACTTGGGGATTGATTACAACAATTCAGCAACTCAGAAACATGAAGACCAACATCAATATTAAGATTCCTAATTCTCTGTTAATTATTATTATCATTTTGTATAAATAAAAATGTGTGTGCTCTCTGGATGGGGACTTCTCTTTGTCCAGGGCTTACATACTTCTCCATTCTTTCTTTTAGGATGTTTGGGCTTTTTATCTTTTTCATTACTGTTATGAAACGACTTCGTTTTTGCCCATGAGGCCCGAATCATCATTGCTTGTAAAGTATGGGCTTGCTTTTTGGGTTGAAGAATGAAGAGTGGGCCAGATTCATCTTTAACCCAATTTGTTGATCATGACGTTCCTTACCGAGGGTACTCTTGATGTTGCTTCAATGGTGGGCCTCTACTTTGATGTCGCCACGTGTACGGATGTGAACCATACACTAATTGTAATAAGGAGCTTATAGCCGTTGATCTTGCTTACTTTAAAATCTTTAGACCCGTTAAAAGTCAAAGCTACTTTGCTGGTTAGAAAAACCCAACCGACAAGCCTTGCTTTTCTGGAAATTACAGGGTCTAAATTCTTAATTTCCCAGATTAGAGTAAATTAATCAGACTCTAATCTTTTTTTCTTTTTGGAAAAGAAATAAAAAATCTCCACTTGCTATACTTAACAAGTCTGACTCTCAAAAAAAAGAGTAGGAGACCCATATTTATTCTCTCTCTTTTTAGCTTCACTGTCTAGCAGAGAAGCAAGGAGAAAGACAAGCAAAGCCAAGATGGGCTCGGTTTCATTGAAAATAGGAGATGGAACAGCAAGATTCAAGAGAGCAACACTTTGCTCTTCTGCTGTTAACATTCTTATGCTTTTCTCTGTTGTTACAACCAATCTCTTTGCTCTGTATGCCTTCACGTACTCACCAAAACAACACATTAGTAACCCACTTCTTCACCATCCTCAGAAGAACATCTCTTTGATATCTGAACAAGTCTCCTTGATTATAAGAGAGATCGATTCTTCTCAAAGAAAGCTTGCTCGGATGGAAAAGGAGCTCCTTGGTTATGACACTCTTGATCTTTCAAGACCCAATCTTGCAAGTGAGCTTAAGTTGTTTTTGCAACATCATCAGCTTCCTTTGGGGAAAGATGCAAGAACTGGGATCACTGAGATGGTGGCTTCCGTCGGGCATTCTTGTGAGAAATCTGCTGATTTGTTGTCCCAGTACATGAGTTACAAGGTTTCTGGACCTTGTCCCGATGACTGGAGTCTTGCTCAAAAGCTAATTTTGAAGGGATGCGAGCCTTTGCCAAGAAGGAGGTGCTTTGCCAAGACTTTTTCTAAGGTAGGTCTTAGTCCTTTACCTCTTTCTTTTTGGAAACCTGTTAGTGAAAAGATAGCTACTTGGAGTGGTCTTGGTTGCAAGAATTTCACCTGTTTGAATAGTAAAAAATTGAGTAGAGATTGTGTTGGGTGCTTTGATTTAGTTAATGGCTATGAGACTCAAAAATTTGTTAAGGCTAGAAGCAAGAATGATTTTCTTATTGATGATGTGTTAGCTATGGGGAATGGTGGGATTAGAATTGGATTTGATATTGGAGGTGGGTCTGGGACTTTTGCTGCTAGGATGGCTGAGAGGAATGTGACTGTTATCACTAACACCTTGAATGTTGATGCACCATATAGTGAATTCATTGCCGCAAGAAGCCTTTTCCCATTGTTTTTGAGTCTGGACCATAGGTTCCCTTTCTATGATAATGTATTTGATTTGGTTCATGGTACAAGCAGTTTGGATGTTGGGGGAAAACCAGAAAAATTGGAGTTCTTGATGTTTGATATAGATCGCATTTTGAGGGCGGGTGGCTTGTTGTGGTTAGATAATTTTTATTGTGCTAATGATGAAAAGAAGCGGGCTTTGACTCGTTTGATAGAGAGGTTTGGGTATAAGAAGCTGAAATGGGTTGTAGGAGAGAAGATAGATGCAGCTGGGTCTGGCAAACCAGAAGTTTATCTATCTGCTGTTTTACAGAAGCCAGTAAGAATATGATGGTTAGAGATTTCCTGGAAAGTGATGGATGTAAGAATGTTGCACCATCCAGCTTTATCCGCACAAAACTTGTGCAAATTCACTGCTCCAAATATCCTCATGAATTTATTCTAAGATGGAATAAATGCTGCAATTGTTCCTTATGCTAAGCAGCAGTGGTGGAGGTAGAGCTCAGTTCTGTAATCTAAAGCCTCTTCTTTCCCCTCAAATCTCTTCTTTTGTATTAGTTGATGTTGGTTATTTAAACAATGAGCCATTAGGGAATGAAATTTTCATAGTGTATTCTTGATTTGTTAAAGTATTTATTACTTGAGGTTTCATTCTAATTAGATGTCCATTTTGCTATTTTATCCATTGAGTTTTACCCTATGCCCGTAAATAGTCCTAAATAATGAAAATCATCTTTCTGTTCAATCCTTTGATTTTAATACCCATATGCTCACTCGCATTCTGTCGCCATTCATGTCAAAGGTTGAACACAGATATTAATTCTCTTCTGGAGTTAAAACCTGATTATTTGGTCCTTGGCATTCCTTGCTTCTAAATTTGCTGCGGTTCTTTGCTGTTATTGAGAACCAATTCTGGAGAATGAAACAAAGACAATCCAATCTTTGTTTTGGCCAAGACAATCCAATCTAGACTAGGCTTAATGAAGCAAAAATATTCCGAACAAAAATCTTCATTTGCTCAACTTGCCCGAAAAAGCAGCTGATAAACTATGACAAATAAGTGATTCAGACATCACCTAATAATAACTAGCAGTCTATATAATGTTATTCCTTACTGCTGTTCTTAATGTTGCAATGGATCTTGGAAATCCACGATCTCCTCAGAGTCCATTAAATTTTGATTTCTGATATATTTGCTAAAAAGGGGTTACTCATTTAGTTCATTCCCTGCTGAAAAATGTATTTTAAATTATGGTTACATTACATTCCACCTCTAACAAGTGAAAGCTAAAACAAGAGAACACATTACTAGCCTAAGCTTGGAGGCATACTAGTCGTAATCATAAAAACCACCAAGAATATTTATATATGTTGTCTCTCATCTCATGCCCTCTTCTCTTCTCCAAGTAATCGTTTCTTGGGTAATCTGAAGGGGCAATGGCAACTCCATTCCGGGGAGCATTTTTAAGCATTGCAACCCTCTGAATTAGAGCCATTAATGCCTTGCATTGTCGCGCTGTTGAGAAGCTTCATCCCCTCTTCGCTCATCTGCTGTACTTCAGTAGGGGATAGGATTCTGATGCAGCGGACACACCCAACAAATTCCCTGCAAACACATAATCAAATCATAGCTATCAGAAGCTGGACGCTAAGACCATTTGTTTTACAGAGAAATACAAGATATGCTTGTGTTGAAAAAGTTAACATGATTAATATGGCCAAAAATAAAATTGACAAATGAAATACTTGTAATATATTGGTACTTACTCCCAAGGGTCATCCCCAACAAGTAGAACATCATTCTCATAATCCACATATACCAATTTCCAACTTGAACCTCGCGGGTCATTAAGCAGCCCCTTGAGCCCAAACATGCATTCGATTGCAGAGATTAGTTCATCATAGTTCTTAAAACTTGTGACATCAATCGACCTTCCAACAGATCCTGCCTTCTGAACCTGTCAGCCATAACCGATAAGAGTAAGAAAAGAAAGGTAGTAATATGAATATGGAAAGAACTGAAACTTCTGTGTCCCATTAGAAACAAAATGGAACTGTGCAATCTGTGCATAAGTCCAGTTGATGCCTCGTAGATTTTCATCTCCAAAATCTAAAATTGATATCATACCTTTGTATATGTTCGCACGCGTGGAGCCATTTGCTGCCATGAGTTATTCTGCAGAAGGCCAGTTTCGTCAAAATCAATATTGCTTGAGGATGTGCCACCTGAGCTATCTGGTAAGTCTTGTCGAGAGAAAGCCTGCGAGTCAGCAAGGCTGGTGGAGGTAATCTGAGACTGAACATCCTGACTGGAACTAAAGTTGCCTACCAAACAATCTGAAGGATTTTGAAAATCGGCATCCTTCAAAGAGCAAAACTCATCCAGAATTGCACTGGAGACAGAAGGATCAACCACGGTACTGCCAGCATTACTAGCATCAATGGGAACACAGCTGTATATCCCACTTTGATTATTGCTGTCATCAGACAAATCTCTCACCCCACCAGAATTAAGACTGCACGGTTCTTGCTGAGTAAATGAAGTTAATTGATCTGCCTGGGATAAAAACCTACAATTATTCAGTTGATTATCCCACGAATCCTGACCAACTGTAGGTAACGAAGGATTAGTTGCTTCATGAAAGACAGCTGAAGAGTCTTGTACCCCAACCATTGGTATAGGACCCGGGGATTTATGGATCCCGCCAAGAGGTTGGCAAGAAGAAAGGTGAGAAGTCCACTCATCCGTGTCTAAGAGAGGAAGAAAGCTGCTCAAAGTGCTAATATCAGCTTGGGATACTTGCATTTGATGAGCTTGGAGCAGTGCCGATTCCAGCTGCGATGGAATGGGCCACGGATTATTTTGCATTGGGTATTGAATCTGGCTCTGGTTGGGGAAAGAAAGTTGGTTCAAAATAGTCGATGGACTAATAGCATTTGCTGCCAATTTTTCCTCATTGCCCTCTGATGTTGAAGTTAACTGACTTAACTGATCAGTAGAATGCTCTGATTCCAACTTTAATTTTTCATTATTGCTGCGAACATGTGCTTGGCTTTCAAATTTGTTTGCGGGATTTAGGTTCCCGTTAGCATTCATTTTGGGCAAATTTGTGTTGATAGAATCAGATTGGTCAGGGACTAGCTGGGAAAGATTTTGGTTTTCTATGAACAGATTTTCTGAGTGGATAAGTTGGGGTTTCTGATTGCTTGTAGACTGCAGGCTCTTCATCTCTTCTAATGGAGATCCCTTTGCAGCAGATAATTGTTGTAAATTAGAAGCAAAAATTCCTGGATGGTGTACAAGTTGAGGCTTCAGCATCATCTTCATCAGTTGTTCAGAACATAAATTTGAGATTGAATAGGGAAGATTCCCATTTCCATTTTCAGGAAACTGTAGGAGGGGCCTTTTTATCAAGCTTCCCCATTCAGATTCTGTTCCTGTGAGCACAAAAAACGGCCACAAGATGAGTATCCAAAACAGTTGCACACAACTCAATATAACAAACAGAACCTTACCAAGAATTCCAGGATGTAACGGTCGTTTGAGACCTGAAGTGAGAGATGGAAAAATAAAGAGGCTTTCAGGAGTTTCAATTTCCCATGCACTGACCCTGTTCTGCTTATCATTACATCCAGGTTCATCCCACTCAACCTGTTTAGAGAATGGAAAGTTCCATTAGTGCCAGCAGATAAAGCCCTATTATTCAGTAGGAAGATGCAAAGCCATCCTGTTGCATTAACAGTATTCAATTAAATAAAAACCTGAAGGTTTCGCCACTTGGAGCCAGGCCATCTCAGAGGATCTAAGTCACTAATACCAACAATTGTACCCATATATCTGCAGAAGATTGAGAACATAGACAGATAAGTAGACAGTTAATATATGGAACGTATAAACCAGACTTCAAACATACATTAGAAAAAACATTATTGTTATTTTTCTCATTATAACAAGCTTAAAAGAATTACATCAGCAAACGTTGTCAAGATACAATATTGGAAAAGAAGCCTATAGCGTTTCCCTTTGCACAGAAGTGTTCCAAAATGTGCAGGTCATTGAAGCTATCCAGAAACTTACCTACGTTTTCCGGACTCCTCTGTTTCAAACATCATTCCAAACCTCATACCAACGGAGACTTGAGTACCATATACTGATTTTCGATATTTAGCCAAAGGGATGACAAATTCTGAAGGGCAGGCCCTACAAGAAGGCAGAGAGAGAGAGAGAGAGAGAACTATGTCAACATATAGATATAGGAATCTTAAGAAAATAAAGGGGGAATGCAGAGAGTGAGAGAGCAAGCCAGAAAGGGGGAATACAAGAAATTTCTCATGAAAGGCACCTTGGATTGTAGAAAATTGTGAATGGACTTCTATTGGCTGCAGCATGTGCAGCAGCAGCAAGGACACCAATATGCATACTATCAGCCGATAGAACTGAAGATGGTAATGTTGTTTGTTGACGATTTGCACGCCTCACACCAACCATTAACTGTGACTTCTCGTCCCTTGAAACAATAAGATATAATACAAGACACTCATGCATTCAGAATTTAAAATACCTAGAACCAAACAATTGCAAGTATAAAGCTCAAAACAATGCAGTATCAACTATGGCATACCTGATAAAGAGAACAGAATCACCAGCCCTAAGCCTTTTTGATCCAACAAACAAACTCCATCCAGTTGTAAGAAGGTGTCGCTTTGGCTGCCCTGCATAACACAACATGTATGATACTTAAGATCAAATTCACAATGTCAATAATTTTTTTATAGAGACACACAAATGTATCTGTATACACAGATACAAATAACAATAGCAAAAAAAAATGCATGCAGGAAATCTTTTTGAACAATTTCAGTGACAGATGGATGTTCTAATCAGGTTACTAGCTGAAGCAGAAGGTAGATAACCAAAACACACTAACCACGGTATATATGGCGAAATGTCCAGGTATTATCATGCAAATCTCGAACAACAAGCTCTTGCATTGGGGGTTGCATTGTGTAATCCTGGAAAGATAAAAGCAGTAAAGTGATTCAGAGATATCACATAATGTCTTTGCATGTGCATGCATGCTTCTAAAGTAATTATCAACCAATTAAAACCTCACCAATGGAGGGAAGAGCTTCTCTGCTGCTCTGCGTGGCACCGAGAAACCACCGTGTGTACTTGTATCACTTGCAGTCAAGGTTTTGCAGAAAAATTCATTTGGATGCTTGCTGGACTTGAATCCAAAGTCTGGTATGGGGAAGACATCTTTTTCCTAATCAAATATAGATTTAAAATTGAGAAAAGGGTTTTTTTTTTCTGTGTCAATCTTAAATGTATAGGAAATTGGTAAGACCTTCCAACATATATGAGAGTAGAGGAGCTTACAGAGTTCACTGGTTGAAGACTCATTTGGGCATATATTTCATCCGTATCTCTGTCTGCCTGTCAAAGATTCCAATAGGGTAAGATCATATTTAGTAAAGATACACAGCAGCGTGTAGCATATTTAAGCCTAAATGACATACATGTAGTGTAACATTGTGAACTTGGCACATCAACTGAGATGGAAGATTTGGATAGTTGGGAATTTGAGAGGTGGCCATTCTTTTTGTGGATACTGCTACCTGCTCAAAAGAATAAACCCATTATTACTCCACTTGTTCCCCATTAAATAAATACACAAAATTCGTTGAAAGGATGTCATACATTTTCCCGGATTTTATGATACATTCTTTTCCAGATATTATCAAACAACTTCTCAAATGGTTACTAGTAGTCTAGTACCACAGCATTTCCAGGCGCACAGCTCATGAAAATTTTAAGCGTCAAACTACGCATATCAGACGGAAGCAAATGAGTTTATTGTTTTAGCAGACCTAAGGGCTAGGTACGTTAACGTTCATGATGTTAATTCCAAGTCAACCTCACAAATAACAGAGACTTCCTCCCCCAGATCGACTAATCTTCTGTTTCTACCATTTTCATGTTACAAAATAAGCAATGAAACAGAAAGTAGAACCCAAAAAGGAAAATGAGAGAGAGGCAACGGGGAGAAAAGTAAGAGTCCAAACTCAAAATAGACCCCCGTTTTTCCTTTCTTGCGGGAGAGCGAATATTGATAAGGGAAATAAATGCAAACCTGTTCGCTATGTCCTTGAGGAAAGTAATACACAAGACTCCCCACCTGCGGCAAGAAAACAAGTGGACCAGCGCAGGCATGCCATAACTCGGAATTTAAAGGCTTCCGGGTAGCTGAAATCAGTCAGGAAAACAACAAAGTCCATCAGACGCAAGCTTTCGTCAGAGATGACACAATACAACGTTAAAGACTTAAACTGACATCCACCAACATCATATAATGACTAACATCCTTCATTTTAAGCTTCTTTGTTTAAGACGGGAACATCAATCGCTTAATTCAACTTATTAGCAACACGAACCTTAAGAAACTGAAAAAGAAGGAAAAGAAAAGGAAATACGGAGGAAACAGACCATGGTTGAACCCAATTGAAGAAACTCTTAAACTGCCAGTTAGAATAAGGAATAAAAAAACATAATGTTGAAGAAAGGAAACTAAGCAGATGGCCTACTAAGCTCAACGTTAACTATCTCGTTCGGTACATGAGGAGAAGTACAACTTTTCAAAATCTATACAAGGAAAAGAAAAAAAAAAGTGGACGAGGTTTTGATGAAGAAACACTAACCAGATTGATCTTGCATTTCTTTCAATAACTTCATTTCCTCAAGCAGAGTCGCTTGTGCCCCTCCATTAACCAAAGCTCCTGATTTGATCTTCTCTTCAACAACAGAACCCATTATGTCGCCTTCTCTTTACCAAAAAGAAGAAATTCTTGCTTTGACTCTCTTGTACAATACAAACCAACCAGAAAAGAGCTGAAAGCCAAGACCCCACCTTTTACATCTTCACTTGAAAAACTCAAAACCCCCTCAACTTCCAAAAAGAGAAGAAACAAATTTCCATTCCCATTGCTTCACTGCGTCCCACCTCAGCTCAGCAAAATCACGTATAGTATCTTCCAGAGAGATAGAGAGAAGCTATCCAAGGAAAAGCAAGGGAATCTAAATGGAGCACTAAAACAACCAATCCCAATTGGTCACAAAAGAGAACCTTTTACTCCTCTCTCCTAACAGACGACTCAGAGAGAGTCCAAAATCAAGGAACAAAAACCTGCAAAGAAAAGGGGTACAACACTGGAAAGAAAGATCTTTTCTTATGTGGGGCTTTTTGGTGTAACCAAAAAAAACACCCTCCCCCTTCAGTTAGCAGCACCAAAGCACGCCGACCAAAGCATTTGAGTAGAGCTCTCTCTCTCTCTCTCCCTCCCTCAAAAAGATATAGACCTTTCAATGGTATAGAACCCCACTATCCTCATCATCACTCCGATTCCCTTCCTCTGCTCAATCATCAAAAATAACAACACCCCAAAAATTTTCTCTCTTTGTTAGTATTATATATTACTATTAGTACTATCATGTAGAAAGAAAAAATACTGAATGAATATATGTGATTTGCTTGAAACCGGGAAGAGTGTGCATGCTCTTATCCTGCGCACACACTTTCTGTATATAGGTGATTCCGTTGCAGCTTTAAACTTCGAACCAATATATAATTATATATATAAATGTTTAATAAAAATAATAAAGCGCTAAAACAAAAATTAATAAAGAAAATATCGGAAAAAGCAGAGCAAGGCTACCAGAACACGTAAACGGTACAGTGTTAGAAAGAGCAATTAATAATAATTAATAATTAATATTAGTAACAATAATAATAAAGGATCATCATTTTTTAAAAAGAGAGGGAGCTAAGCTAAGCGAAAGAGAGGGGGGGGGTGAGTAGGATAATGGACAAAATCTACGTGGCGTATTTTAGCACGGGGACAACGAGGATTCGCTTGTTTTTTCTTCTTCCAATTCAATATTTTCGCCGTGTGAAAGTTATTTTAGTATTTTTTTTTTTGTTCAGTAGTATAAATAAATAAACAAAATAGAAACGGAAAAAATATTACTATTTTATTTTTTATATATAGTAAAAAGAAAAGCAAAGCTTTGTTTTTTGGTAGTACTTTTCGCGTATGATATTTGACCAAACGTCACGCGTGCGGTTCACGACAAATCGATTGGGGGAGGAGAGAGGCGCAAAAGGGGTGTCGCCTTTAAGTTTTTGACTCGGCAGCCACGGCGCCGTTTCTTCATCTCACATACTACTACTCTACAGTCTACAGTTATGCAAAGGTAGCAAGTAAGCCCACCTTGGTCCTGTGGCTTTTTGGCCTTTTGGCTGGGGAGAGCTTTTAATAAACCTTTTGTCCAAACTTAGACAAACTAATCTTAAAGATGATTATAAATGTGGGCTGCCAATAATTCCTTTGCTTCCTTATTTAACTCTTGCACATTATTTGCCTCCAGTGTATCTGTCTTTAACAGTAGTAAGATTTTTATTTTTCTCCAAACATTCAATGCATATAGTTTATACATAACTCTTCCGCCTTGATCTTACTTTCAATAAATACCTGTGCATATTTTTAGGTTGAAGTTAATAATTTACACATCATTTAATATTTCTATTTTTTTCAATTAAGGGCATTCTCAAATCTATTGAGGAAAGATTTTATTTTTTTCTTTTTCGAGTTGAAAATATGAAAGGTAAAATCATCTCAATGTACCCTATTTTTAAAAGATTGAAATTGAATATTTCTTATCATTTTTTGAATAGAAACCATTATTAGCTCATTGAAGCAATTTATTGCTTTTTTTTTTGTTTTCCATCCTGTATCCGGAGTTTTACTCTGATTAATCCGGATCCGACCTGTGTCAAGTATCTGAAATGGTGGGTGAGTCTATCAATGGGGGCTGCTGCGTACGCAAAGTCTCGAACCCGATACCTACTTGAGCTGGAACAAGCCGCTTACCATTTGATTCAACCTCTTATTAGTTTGCTTGTATGTTCGTTGTCGACCACGCATTAACACTGCCTATTAATGATTTATCCGTATACCATGATTCCATATTCTCTTATATATTAGTATAGTAGTATATGAATAAAAATGATGATGCAAGAAAGAGAGAATGCATTTTGGATCATATTTATTGGACAGAGTACTGTATTAAATGTTCTGATGCAATAGTTATGATATTTATAGTAATGCAAATGTAAATCGATCGACAAATAAATTCAGATACTAAGTACTATTTTTTTTTTTTCATTTTTATGGAAGATTCAAAATTTTATTTGAAAAAAGGGCATTAATAAGAAAGGGAAATGGCGGAATGAAGGTGTGAAGAAAAAATGGCAAAGATATTTTGGTTGAAGGAGGAGGAAAGAGGAGGATTTAGACAAAAGAAGGAAGAGTAAGGCGGGGCAAAGGCTTTTTCCATTTTTGTTGAGCAAGAGATGAGTCATGCCAATGCCATGGACGTGATAATAAGAAAAGGTGATGTTCTTTCTTTCTTTTCTACTGTTGCATGGTTGAATACGCATGGGGCAAAAGCCGTCCAGCACGCATCCCTATATTCATTAACTTTTTTATTTATTTATTTATTATATTTCAGACTAGTATAGATAATTAATGAGAACAGAATTTAAGTGTTAACATCAAACCTACAAGCCAAGCTTCGGCCCCGAAGGTCGCAACTTTTTGGATGCTGGGTCTTAAGCCGTCTTGTATGGATGCCTCCGCCAAAGCCCAAACACACAGAAAACTAACGAAAGCGAAAGATCCATGCCAAACCACGAAACTTGTCTCTTTCTCTTTCTCTTCACTGTTTTGTCTCTATGTGTACAAAAACATTTGTATCTTAAACAGGCTTGTAATTACTACTAAGAATATGGATTACTCTGTAAAAATGCATAATTTTTTAAGGAATTGAAAATACTATGCTTCCTTTTTTTTTATTGAGAATGAAAATACTATGCTTCTTGTTACCGTATGTGTATATTTATACGGTTAAAATGTATTTTACATTTCCCAAGCGGCACGTGATGATGATGAGATGATCCATGTGGAACGCTCATGCATCTATGTGGATGGGAAATATGATCGGACGGATCATATTTGACGCTGAAATCGGTGGCACGCGTACTGTGACTCTTAAAAGACTACTTTAAGTTAAGAAAACTCGCTCTGTTCAATGGCTTTGGAACTTAAACTCGCCGCATTCTTAGCTTATCCCGCACTTAATTTCTAGTTTAACCTTTTTGTTTGTTGTATAAAATAATGACCCCCACCCCTCCCCCTCCCATCAATCAATTATTTTTTCCCCAAAATCAATCACCGTTCTTTCTTACACGTGTCATACAAGCACCCCAATCACATAGTAATAGTAGCAATTTTTCTTTTGGTTAAAGAACTCTCTCTAGACGTTTAATCTCTCCGGAGTCTTTGTCATTTTTCACCAAATCTTTCCCCCTCCCCTTTGACATAACATCAACAAAATCCGATCTTCAACATTAATTCTCGGACCCACCCACTTACTTTAAGCGAGGTAAAGTTAGCTAAATTGTATTAAAGTCAAGATAAGGTTTATCAAAAATCAAATACCCAAATGTAGAGACTAGGGTGTGTGTTTTGAAGGGAAGTTTTCCCAACCTTATAAAGTGTAAAATTCCATGGGACCCTTTTCGAAATGAGAGAGCAGAATTTTTATTTTTTTTTTCTTTCCGTTTTTCAAACCAAATCATGTAGTGTGGTCCATTGACCGGTTGATAGATACAGCCATCGATGGGTAAATTTTGCAGTAAAGGAGTCACAAAGTGCAAAGGCACCGGAAAAAGCGAAATGGGTGCATTGGCGATCGGGGGGCCACGGTCTCATGATTTCTCAAGCTAAATTACATACTACTACAGTACTACTAGTTTAGTTTTCGAGGGTCCAGCTCATTATCAAATTGGGCAATGCGCAATTATGTTTAATTATGTGCAAAATTCAAAACAGAAACAACAAAAACTAATCATCATTCATTTGAGAAAATGTACAGCATTATTTACTTTAACAAAACTCTCGATAGAATTGTTCTTGCTTGATTAAAATTTCACCTCGATGCCTGCCATCAGCCCATTACCATGATTTTTACGCCCATTTAACAATTCCATGTTGTTTGCCAAGTGATGAACACTACAAATTGATGGAAGGGATGATAACCCATCCGAAGAGTTGGTTTCCTTTAAGGAAGGATGGGGTCAGGTGAGTGTGTGGACTTTAGATAGCAAGCAAATGATTGAGATGATTATGGGGGATTACAGCTTTTATTAGGGTAAAAACCAAAGCATTAATCAAAGATTATTTATATTATATTATTAGATAGCAAAAAGCATGGAACGGGTTTTTCCTTTTTCGGGCTTGGATTTTGTATAATTAGAGGGTACAACTACATAAAATTACAAAATAGTGAATGAAATACACTTTGCTCTATTTATTTTACATTACCCAATATTATTATGGTATAATTTATAAATAAATAAGTTGATAGGAGAAGATGCAGAGAGTGGGGCCCAAGGAGGGGGGGGGGGGGCGTGATACTTGAGGTGAAATAACCTAAAAAAGGGGCGTGGTATGAAGGGAACATAAAAGCAGTGTAAGATGTAGGGATGTAAGGGGACATCAGCTTCTGAATCTTCTGATCTGATGAGAGAGAAAGAAGAGAGAGAGAGAGAGAGGGAGAATAGAACCCTCGTTTTGTCTCCAAAGTTTTTAAGTGATAATGCACCATACATCATGCATCTTGATAGCATATCTAATATATAACACCAAAATTCATATTATTTTTATATTAAAAAAATTCACATCAATTTGTGTTAAAAAAAAATATTTGAAGAATATGCTTAAACTAAAAATTTTTCACTCAAATGTAATCTATATCAAATTGGAGTTAAGAGCATTAAAATAGAATTTTATAATAATTATTTATAAATAATTATCGAAAATAAAAATATATATTTAATATTATTCTCATTTTAAAGCTTTTAATGAAATCTTTCTAATGATATATTTTTTTATAATAATTGAAGTTTAAAATTTAAATATTTATAAAAAAAACAAATTTGGTGTTAGTTACAATGCAACACCAAATTGGTGCTCTTGGAACACGTGAAATGTCGTATTCATTAGAGTGGATTGCACCAAATTTTAACACCATTTTGATGTTTTGGTGCAAAATTGGAGATAGCCTTAAGATTGGTTGATTTTCATTTTTAAAAATATTATTTTTATTTAATATAATATTTTTTAATTCAAAAAAGAATGAAATATTAATTATATAAAATTTTCTATGATTTTATTAAGAATTTTACTACATGATCCGTCTAAATTCATCCCTCTAATATCCCTCCTGACATGACAGGTCGTATTTATTTTTCTTTCTAAAATTCTATCATTATAATTGTCAAGAAGAAGAAACTTACCCTATAAATATGATAACTTTTTAATGTGGGATTAAACCTTATTAAATAAGGGGCTAAACTATTGTGAGACTAATAAAAGCTTGACAAATTAAAAAAACTATGTTAGGAGAGTTGTTAGAAGGGTTAAATATTGGAGCGTCAACAAATATTTTTTCTTTTTTTATCTTATATAAAACGATTAATTGAAACAGATAAATAAGAACAAAAAGAATAATTGATATATAAATTAGCATCACTTTGTTTCTCACAAGCTGGTGATGGATGATTGTCCACTCGGACCACTCCCCTCCAGGCATCTTTTCTGGTGTCTTTTAATGTGTGTGGAGGATGGGACGAGAGTCAAGGCTACTTCTTGGGCTTTTTCTTCTTCTTTTTTATGCAAAAGCACATTGCCCTTTTGACAGTCTTTTTCAGTTTTTCTCTCTGTTCTTCTTCCCTCCCACCATCCATGGCTGCAATTTGAAATTGATATGGATATATACCATAATGTAAGAATTAAGATTAGACAAGTAGTAATTCATAGCTTTAAGTCACTCTACTCCCTCTATCATGTCTTCTTCCATGCTCATTTTAAGACAACAAGGGTAGCTGTTTTGTTTGAGGAATGGATGTTCAAGTTGAGGAGACTTCACGGCTCATTTAGTACCACAAAGCAACATGTTTGCAAGTTGGCATGGCTAGCCATAGCTTGATTTATGAACAAATAAGTTTATAGTAATAAATGAATTTGGATGTCAATATGGTTAAGTATTTATTTTGAAGCAAAAAGTAACACTAAAATAAATAAATACATAAAATAAAGTTTAGTAGCTTTGGACGGATGAGAAAATAACGGTTGGTTCATTTATTTCAAAATAAAATAATTTCAAGGTATTTACTATAGTTATTACACGCCAAGCTATTGACCTTACCCTAAAATATAGTATCATTCACGTAGCACTCAATTGCAACTCCATTAAACATTTTTTAATTTTAGGAGTTGGAAAGGTGAAAGCATGCCAATGCCATAGTTGGGGTGAGCCAGCTGTATTATTTGTTGTCTTAAAAATTAAAATCATGGTCAAATTTATTGTTCTAAAAATGAAAATCCTAAGTGAAAGTAGATTTTAGTCTATGATTAAGATATAAAGCCAAACGCCTTCATGAATTGATATCAATGATTAAGATTAGTGATTAGTGATTAACCACCATCCACCCCATCTCCACGCTTAGGATTAGCATTTCAAAATAATTGCGTGCTTTTACTGTAAAAATGGTCTGTGAAAACACACCATATACCGTATTCTTTTGCTTGATGCTCCAATTTGCTAATAAGTTACTTGAACTCTACGAATACGAAAATTCACCCCATTCATCAACCTACCTCCGCCCCCCCCATCTAGTATTGAAGTCGCAATAATTTCTACATTAATCTCTATTATATATTATTATTTTTATAATTTTTTACTAGCGGAATATTTTCCGCGTGGTTAAATTATTTAAAAGGAAAAGAAAAAAAAAAGGGAGAAGAGGGGGGTGTGTGTGGGCCCGTAGACAAGACAGGAAGAAGGCCCACTATTGGAAGAGCGGTTTTTCAAAAGCACAAAAGTTTAACCCAGAAACTGTTCTTCGTGGGAGTTGGGATAGAAGTCTTAGGCCCATTTTTTTCTACTCACAAAGGCCAAGACCAAATTTAGGTTTTCTTAATGGCCCAAAGGTGAAGTAAGCAGGACTTAGAACCAATAGGCTTCTCTTTCATAATTCACGCTTTAGGGTTTTTCATGCTTCAGGGTTTTGGCTTTGCCACCTTGAAGGAGAAGAGCTTGAGATTCCTACAGTTTCAGCGTGAGCAGTTAATTGGGGTTGCACATGGAGGGATTAAGCGAAGCTGTAGCTGATTTGGTGGTCTATTTACACCCATCCAAAACAAGGAACGTTTCCCAGGCGATCCTCCGGGAGCTTAGCTCTTTACTATTCAAGTTCGTTTTTCCTTTTATCTTCCATTTTTATTCATTTTTAACTTAAATGTAGCATTATACACTTATTTTATTATTTTCTAATTCTCCAAAAGCTGTTCATTCTGTTGATAAAAAGCTTGTGATTCGTTCTTTTGGTTTCGTTAATGTTTGCTCTGCTTTTTTTTTTTTTTTCAATAAGATAAACTTTGTGATTTAGCTGAAAATTTAACTTGTTATGATGAACTTAGGACTGCTTATGGGGTTTAATTGCTTAAAATTTGGAAAAGAAGTCCATTCTAATTTTTTTTGAACGTTTTCATCCGTTATACTAATATTATTGTTGAAAATCTAACTATTTAGAAGGGCCTAACTTAATTTCTTTCAAAATTATCTAATCTTTAGAGTTTCGTGATTACTTGGAGAGTTTCCTTTGGCTCTGTTAGGATAAATATTCAAATATATGTGTTTTGTCTTTATGCATTTCATGTTTCATGGTGATGATAAATTGATAATTGAATGATGTGTAAATTTTTGCTTCGTTCTATACTGTTATAAACTATTTCTGCATTTCCTTGCAGGTTCAACGAGACATTTGATGGCGTTTTATTGGCTTATGATGTTAATTTTCAGGATAAACAGGCTAAAATTCTTTCTGGTATTCAGCCATATCTTGGGCTGAGACTTAAAGCACAGCTCCTGCTTTTTTCACCAAAGCCAAATATGCTCTTAGGTACTTTTGCCATCATATTTCAGATTATTTGTTTAGTTATTATTGTGATAGCCATCGTGTGTATTTATTTACGTATTTGCAAATTTAAGCCATTCTCGAAGCTAATTTTCTTTCCCATGTGCAGAGGGGAAAGTAGTGAAACTTTCTCAAGAATCTATTCATGTCATTATTCTTGGTTTTTCATCTGCAATCATAACAGCTGAAAACATCCGTGGAGAATTTAAATTTAAAAGTGTGAGTAACAGTTCACCACCATGATGTGTAGTTCTTTTTTTTATTGTGCATGTCTTTATGGCAAAAGACTAGGTATTTTAATTACTTTAGTTACCTATATTAGTTGCTTATTCTCTTATAGAAGGATGAAGAGGAAATGTTTGCGAGCAGATCTCACAAGCGGCATGTCATAAAGGTTGGAACCATGATCCGTTTTTTAGTAAAGAGGTGACAATTTCCTTTTAAAAATTAAGCAGTCCATTTACTTTAAGAATGGTATATATTTTTAGATTTGTACTTTTTGGTTGCCAATAATGTTTGATTGTAAGTTACAGAAATGATATTCTATGTATGCCTATGTAGTTACATAGTTAGCTCTTGTTATCCTTCTATTATCCAGGATCAAAATTTGATATTTGTGGAGGAATGTATTTTCCCCATTCATTGATCAAATATAGTTAATTATTTTGTGTTTAAGGACGAGTTTGGCATTCTTATTTCAAATTAATGATAGAGCTGTATATTCATACTATTTCAATTGATTTTGGTCCACCTTGTCTTTGTGATTTCATGATTTTCATCTATCAATCATTCAAGTGTTCATCCTAAGGTTCTTTAGTTTGAACTTGCATGTGTGCTACACCAGCACTACCACATTTAGAACAATTAAAATATTGCTCCCAGTGGATTATATAATTTTGTTGCTTCCATCTTCTATTTTTTTGCTGATTCTGGATGCTTTTCTGCTTGCTAATGTTTCTTGTAGTCAGTGAAGTGGATGGTTAATAAGTAGAAATGTAAACTTATCTGAAATTTTTATTGTTTATCGTGGAGTAAGGTGAGGCTTGGTGGTAAAAGACATGTACATCATATGATTCTTTTATGTTGCTTCTTCTTTGCAGTTTTGACGAAGAAATACTTCACATCTTTGGGTCCCTGATGGCAGCTCACACAGGAAGCATTCGTTGGCTTGATAGGAATTTGGAAGAAGTTTCAGAATTTGATAGGTTTTTAAATCACCACAATGTTTTTAATGGCAAACTTTCTATATAACTCTCAAAGGATTTAAGCTAAATGTTGTTGTGTAATTATGTAGGAGTACTATAAGGAGTATAGATAGAGAATGGCAGGATGATAAAACTGTTGATGAGGGAACAACTCCCTTGAGCTACAATAATCACATTAAAAAGTCAAAAAAGCGTAGAATTGCAGAAGATTAAGAAAGATTGTTTCCAGTACTAATTGTTTAAGGAGATCTCTTGTTCTCAGGTAACACATTGACCCATTTATGTGCTTTCTAATAGTGATTTCTATGACCTATCTCAAGGTGGTCTTTTATCAGCTTTGAGTTTTTCTCTCAAAGTAACTTTTGCATTCATCTGTTTAGACTTATTGGATTGTAATTGACAGGGATAGCGTGCATGACTACACAGAAAAGTAAAGTGCTAAAGGGCTCTGCTGAATAACAGCATTAGAATGAAGAAAATATGTTTTAGTTTCATGCATTTGCTTTTCTTGCATTTTGTGTTAGAACTTTAGGTGTTACTATCTCTCGCTGTAGCTCTTGAGTTTGTGTTTATTGGCTTCTCTGTTCTGTGTTACAGTTTTAGTCTCTAATCGGTGCAGCTTTCTAATACAGTAGTTTGCTACGTTTATCTATTTTTGAAACTTAATTTTAAAGCAAGTTCATAATTTCTGTGGCAGTGCAGGTAGCAGAGAAGGCTAGAGGAGAAGGTCCATATGGATCGAAATAGATGGCTTCGATTGATTAATTTGGCATCTGAGGAAGGTCGTTGGTGTTTTGAAATTTTCATGGTGGCTGAATGTGCTAGAAATTGAAAATTCTCCAAGTTGAGGCAAAGAATGCATTCTTTTGTCCTTTGTTTTTTTCCTGAGAAATGGGTGTTTTTTGTTTCTTGGTGCTGTACATCGAGGAAAGTTTTGTGTACTTTTGTACTTTGTACAACTGTAGAATTGGTCGTATCCATACATATGTTGAGATAGATTACAATTCTCAAAAAGAAATGCTTTGTTCCCTTTGTTTCGTGGTGGCTCCGTGAGTCCGTCTCATGTCTTGTCCAGTTTTGGTTTGTCAATGTTTACTGAAAATCAGTTATCCGCATTTTCTGGCTTCTATCCGTTTTCTGTTAGATGGAATGGAAGACGGTGTGGCGGTGCTATAGGAAACGTCAACCAGTTTGAAGTAGTTAAGACAGAGAACGGCTCACCTTTAACTTTAAGTAATTGTAAAGAGGCCGAGTTTCTTTATTTACATATATGACGATATAACGTGGTAGAATAAAATATAAAATTCCATGCCACCAAGATTTCTGCTCTTGTCATGGAATTGAAATTGCCGATTCTCATGAATTGTTGCTACAATGCAATGAATCTAATTAAAGGTGGGCACTGAATCGATTTCTTTAACCTAAAAGTTGATAAGACTACTTATGTTGTTACTTTTATGAACCAAAATATATAGTTAGCAAGCGTGCACAATGAAGTTCCTCGTAGTCGTACCCATGGGCCAACATCCAAAATGACCAGTCGCCTGAATAAAGACTAACCTCTGCAGCACGGATATTGGTCAGTCTAGCTTCCTCGGGGATCTCACATTGCTTAAAAGATTGAAAAATGAAAACCCATGAGTTGCTGGAGGGTGTTGATCACCCAATGTGGACAATAATCCGAGGCAATAATCTTTGATTCTCAATGATATCGGATTGCACTACTTTAAGCAAAGGTAGAGGTACAGCTCCAGCTTGGACAGATGTCAATGAGCTACACCTTTACGGAAGCATCAGATTTTGCGAATCCAATCGTTGTTGATTGTGGCTATAGCCACTGGCCACCAATACCATAATTATAAGAGAGAAGAAAGGAGGTGGAAGACATCTGTTCTTTGGTTGGTCAATCATTTTAATGGTGGATTCGGATTTTCAGGGCTTATTTGCAGCAAGCAAAGACCAAGTACATTCCATTTCTGCACCATGGATGTACTTTTAAATATGATTGGCATCTCACAGCTGCAGCTGGATTTCATATTTTGGGCGGCTTACAGATAACAGATGTATACAGAAGAGACAGATATGATTATATTCATTTCATGCTTCCATTTTAACCATTATCATCAGGTATGGGGTTTCTTTCAAAAAAACAAACCCTCGTAATATTTTATACATATCCCTCGTGCTTCCTTGGGCCCATCTTTCAAAGTCCAATTAAAATAAAGAAAAAAGATAAAACAGAGGAGTCAAGGGGAGTGGGAGAAGACGGGGTTTTCAGGTTGGTGTTTAGATGATTCTTTCTCACGTCCCTTCCAAGTTCCAATCAAACAAACCCAACCCCCATGTGATCTCTGATTATTTTATAGTAACCACAAAAATATAGAAATTAGATTATGACAAACTTTCCCTCCGTATAATCCGGGCTTGGTAACATGCCTGCTTCAGGTTTAGCCTCCCATCTCTAGAGTCTTAATCTCAGTAAATGTTGGCTTAGTTATGTTTTTCTTTGGAAATGGGACAGTTAATGTTATATAGTTTGTTAACATTGAGCAACAAAGTTCCACAATGGTAAGAGAAAAGCTTTAAAAGCGTCTATCTTTGTTTAAAGGTCTCTTAAGATAACATATGGGTTAAGACTCAATTCTTTGGTTAGCATATTTTTATTGTAAGTCAAAGATGGACGTTTGAGGCACTTGGAGCTTGGACTTCTTAAAAAAGACTTAATTTTTTTCTAAGTCTTTAAGGAGAAGAGTTAGTTACCATTTACCAATATGAATTTTATTATTGTTACAGTTTTTAATATATCTCCTTGAATGGTATTCTATTTCATCGATTATTCTCAAAGGGTTTTATTGTAATCTTGGAATAGATTATTCTCAATAAGTTTTGTTGTATTCTTCGTGTAACTTACTTTAAATTACAAAACAATCTTACACTAAATAAAGCCAATTACACCTCAAAGGCGCTTTTGTTCAATTCTTCTATGATCCGAAATTACTCCAACAGTTAACTTGAAACCCCATTCGCCTAATGACACTTCAAAGCATGTGTAGTCACTGTTTGAATACAAGGAGAAGGAGAGAAAAATTTGGTTACAACTTCTACGAATCTTTGTTTGGTTTACCACTCTCGTTGTCTTGTTTATGCTCATCTGACAAATCTTTCTCTGTCTCTATCAGCTTTGCATGTTGTGGATGGATCGGGAAGATCTTTTATAGATGCGAGGATGATATTATTCTTTAAAGTTTTGAAGGGAAATTTTTCAATCATGTAGTAGTAAATAGTTAACCGCCTTTACTTTTCCTTTACAAACCTGTTTGAAGCATAGATTATTTAAGCACCAAAGTTACCTTTGAAAGCAATGTATATCTGGTAACTCTCATCTGATGCACTTAATAATTAGGGGGAAAAAGACTTGTTTGAGATGTTTGAAAAATCTTAATGTGGCTGCAATGGTTTTCAACATCAAAGCTGATCATGGACATGGAAAAAAAGAAAGAAAAGATGTGACTGAAAGAATATTAGAGGAGATGAACTTGAAGATAATGAGGCAGAAAGCATTAGCGAACAACAATCCGTATCTTATTGCAAATCTTGATCTAACAAGCTCATCAAGAAGGCATTTTCAATTATTTCCAATCATTTGAGTGGCGATGATTAAGATAGCCTGTTTTAGATAAATTATTAGTACCCTGTCAAGTAATTAAGTAATTGACCCCAAACATTCCCACCCACCATAAATTGTCCGTCATATATAAACATCATTTTGTTCCCTAATCACGTCAAAGGGTCACAAAATCTATATCATCATTATAATGGAGTATTAGTTGTTAGTTAACTTCCATTACAAGGAGAGAAGAAAAGAGAGAACGGTTAGAGGTCAAGCATGGGAATGCTGAGACGGCTAGCAATATATACTACTATATCTTTATAATACTCAAAGGCTTCTTTTTAAAAAAAAATTGAAAATTTTAACCTAAAGATCATGTTCAACCAATATTTAAACTTAAGGTCTTATGAAAGCTCGGGAGCATAGGGTTATGGCCTTTGGGGGCTCTTTGTGTCAGTACAGATATCTTGAAAATCACCAGCCAGAGAAAAACTTTAAGGGAAAAAAGAGAGAAAAGTAATGGGGTTTGATTGGTTGTTTTTGCCTAGAATTGATGATCCACCCCACCCATGCGAATATCTTAATTCCTTAAGATTTCAAATTGTCCAATTCCATATTCTCTTTCTAATGTCATGCAGCAATAGAATCTATGGCCCTTTGCAACCAATGACGACTAGTTTCAGAAGTTAAGATTCTCCAAGTCACCGTCCAATTTCTTGGGTCTGAAAAGCTGAAAAGCTGGAACGAAGGGAGAAAGAACCATCTAGCTTTAGAGATCAGCGTGCGTGGGGTGTTTGACATATAATTAATAAAGGAAAAAATATGATTCTTTGGGGGATTAAAATGTAAAAACAAAAGCAAGTGATGAGCTCTGCTCTGTTAAGTAAGTGCTAGGGCCTAGGAGATGAGATTAGATGAGATGAAGTGGGGGATCCTGTCTGGTTTTTGTTCGAGGAGGGGCTCACTTTTAACGTAAAAAGGTAATGGTAAGAGATTGTACGTGCTAGTGCAACTCCATCTGTACTGTCTTCTTCTTCTTTCGGTTGCACATTGTTCTGACTTTTATATTAACATACATATATGGTGGTGGTGGGTTACATGTTGTGCTAATCATGTCTCAGCACGTACGGAGCATCACCATGCTGCCAATCATATTTTCCTACGGATTCCTCTTCCTTTTAATTACATTTTCCATATTTGTTTCCTTTACTACTTATATTAATATATTCAAAGATCATGTTGTAATTGTTGAGCTTCACCCTGCCTAATTATTTCTATTTTGTATGTATATTTGGTCGAGTGCCCCCCATAAATTAGCAGTTTGATTAGTCCCAATTTGGCCTCAGTTGTCACTATATAATCTAAAAAGTTTAAAAAGTACTAGGATTTCTTGGTGCATGATGAGTTTATGGTGAAAGTACCCCTCAAGTCTCTATATTATGTAAATATGTTCAATTTAGTTGCTATACTCAAATTTGGGTTAATTTAGTCCATGTATTATAGACAATTGAATAATTAAGTCCTTATATGTCATAAGATTAATTTATATCATTAAAATTAATAATGTGGCAGTAATATGGATGTGATGGGTAGATTAATATATTAACTGGCACGCTTGGTATTAACGTGGCACTAGCAAGTCATTAAAATGTCAGAACAGTGTCTGCGTGTATGTGGTAAGACAGACCATAAACTAACATGCAGTGTCATATCAAATATCATATCAGTGCTGGACATATCAATTCATGACTTAACTTGCTATATTATTACCAAAGTAGTAAATACTGTACCGGGCAACATTTTGGTTTTTCATAAAAAAATGGTATACACCGGTTTCGATTGGTTCGAATACCGTTTCAGATTTTTCGGATCGGTAAAAAAAACTATAATATACATAGATATTTAAAAATATTAGGACTTATAATATGAAAATTAACATTATAATATATTTAAAATTGCAATAGTTTTAAATACATTAATACAACTTAAAACTTTAACAATATATAGTCCTCTAAATAAAGATAGAAAATCACTCATTTTTATCATCTCCTAGGCTAGCCCAATCCCATTTAAAAATAAACTTATATAATATAAATACAAAAGAAAAGAAAGTTACCTTTGATGGTGATACAAAGTCAAGAAGTGCTATATAAAACATTGAAACTTTAAAAGAGCTCAGTTGAATGCTTGAATATGAATTCTCACGGCTTGAAAAACAACAGTAAAAAGTGGACAAGAGAGGCAATAAAATAGGGTTTTTTACTTTTGAACTTATATGATCTCTCATTTATTACTTAATTTATTATTTTTTAAATAGAAAAAGAAAAAAAATTGAAAGAAACGGACTGAGTAAGCTTTGTGCCTGTACCGTCCATTTCATCTAATTTCGCCGAAACATACCGATATCCAATGAAATAGTCGAAATAGACCCGAAAAATCCGATATCAAAGCCAGAACGAAACATTAACCTTAAGTGTACCGGATATTGTCAGGCGTGGCGCGTACCGACTGGTACAACCGTTACCGATACGGTATTTACAACCTTGATTATTACCTTATTAGTAATCCTAAATATAGAAATTGGTCTTATAACAACAATCCTAGCGATTAAAATTTATTTTGTGACATGAAATGATTGGATTGTTCTATTTTTAAATTGACTCAAATTGAAATACATGGACTAAATTAAACATATTTATAAAATAGAGGGACTTGGTGGAGAACTTTACTGTGAGTTTATAGTTTCCTTTCTGTATAGTTGTGGAGAGATGTAGTAGAGTGTGGTAGGATTGTCCAACCAAGCCATTTTCATACCCAATTTTGCTATAATTTATTAGGTAAGGGGAACAAATCAGACTATATCTACCCATGAACCTCAAATTCATCCATATACTAATAAATATATATAATAAATATCCTTCGCACGCAATGTTAAAATGTGCAAAAAATCTTAAGTACTCTCTAATAAAATTATAACCAAAACAAGTTTTTTTTTTTTTAGGAAACCAAGACAAGAATTTTCATTTGACTTAAGATGATTTGATCAATTAATACTTGTTCTTCCTTTGCTATTTTTAGAGTAATTTTTATCACATACCATAGAAAATGAATCTTAGTGAAAATGTCTTTGGGAATGTTTTGGACCCAGACTTAAGAGGAGTTAGGAGTGGCTTACATTTAATAATAGTACAATATTCACTTTGTTCCCATTTATCAGTCCCAATTAACCGTTTCATTTAAGGTAATAAAAGTAGTTATGGTGTAAAATTTTATATATATTTACCTTGATTTTCATATTTTATCTATATCTCTCTCCCTCTTTAATTTTCTCTCATATTTAAGAAAAATGTTCATTTAAGATAGAGAGTAATGAGTTTGAAAGGATAATTTTAGAAAATTAATAATTAATGTTATGATATGGACAAATAAAAAGGGACAATCAAAACTTCTAAAAGATGACAAATAATAAGGATAAAGAGAGTAATTTATTTTGTTTCCCCTTTTTAGCAAAAGAATTAATATTAATTAACTGCTAGCTTCTCCTGATAATCTATAAATAGAAGGGTCCATTTCAAGGTGTACGTGACATACTTACTGATGAATATCCAATCTAAAATCAATTAGTCATAGGTGGTGGAGAGACCCAACTTAACTATAAGGATCAAAGGCCAGTCCAACAGAACTGATGTGGGATTTTCTTACTTTAACACTCCCCCTCATGTGTAGCCCTTGAATATAAGGGTCTCAGACCAATCAAACAGAACCGATGTGGGATTTTTCCACTTTAACACTCCCCCTCATGTGTAGCCCGGGAGAAACAGACGAACCTACACGTGAACAACCGGAAAAAGGACAATAGAAGGCCCAATTTGAATATAAGGATCCCAGGCCAGTCAAACAGAACCGATGTGAGATTTTCCCACTTTAACACTCCTCTCACACGTAACGAGGGAAAAACAATAGAAATAGACGGGCCTACACGTGGACAACCAGAAAGGAAACAACAGAAACGAGCTTGAGTTCTGATACTATATTAAACATTCAACCTAAAACCAATTGGCTATAGGTGGAGAGGTCCAACTTGAATATAAAAGTCCCATGCCAATCAAACAGAACCGATGTAAGATTTTTCCACTTTAACACTTACATTATGCAAAACTCCAATAGAGTGAACAAGATAGTCGAAATTTTTATTGTTTTGCATTAATATAACTTAGACAATTGACCAGGCATTGAATGTAACAACAAAGACATGTTCGCGTTATATCAATGACTACCAAAGTGATAATTAATGAGTTGCTCTAATTAATTAAGTTGGTAATTTCAACCAATAATTAATCCTTAAAAACATGCATAAAGCATATGACTGCTGGTTACGGGTCAGATTCTGACTTCTATTCGGCGAGAAAACTGCTAGCGCATCTTATTTAAATAATGTGTGAAAAGTTTCTATGGATATATATACTAGTTTGAACTATTAGAATTAATGGAGTTGAATAGCTTATCGCATCATGATTACTAATAATAAGGGAGGAGTATTAGTCTAGAATTTTAATTAATGATTAAGATAGCATCCAAATATACAGCCTTTAATTAGTTTTTGAAAATATGAATTGACCAATAACAAAATCATGCTAATATCTTGGTCCATGTTTGATCAACACCTCCTATCACTATCAAAACAGCAATTCCTCGTTTGCAAAATAACCCTTTTCATCATGAAAATACAAAATTAATTAAATTTCATACGGGCAGGGGCAACTGCTATTTTATCAACATATATATGAACTTTAATAAAACTTAATTGTATGATAATAATAATAATAATAATAATCAAATATACTATTCATACGACCGATTCTTTTTATATTATAAATTTTTAAGCTATGGAAAAAAAAAGTTTCAGCGGTATGGTTCATGATCATGAGCACTTCTGACACGTATCCGCAAAGAAACTGCATGGTTGCTTCTAATTTTAAATAACTTAGCCAATTTCTGCCAAACAAGCGGAAGCTCACTGGTTTCTTAATGCTTCCAAATTTAGTTCATAGATTCTTGCGATTTCAAGTAGATGGTTTGTACGGAATCAATGGGTTGGGGTTGTTTTGGCAGATAGCCCTCCAACTGGCTACAGCTATGCGCTGTGTTAATCCATGTTTTGTTTAATTACTTCAACTTAATCAATCCTAATTAGTTTCATCAATAATTAACCCAGGATCGAGTATGATATCAACCTGCAGTTATTGAGAAAGCTTCTCGGATATATATTTAAGTAAAATGCTGTACATATATCATATTATATATGCAAGTAGTCGTTTTCTCTATGTTTTCCATAAGCAAGTTGTGTTGAAAAGGGTAATGAATGTCAGGTTTTGAAATGCCGACTTTGAAGATTGGATCGGTTTCTTGTTGGGAATTCAGCTCCAAAAACCGTCTCAATTATTAAATGTGTTCAGATTGTTATAATTTCTTTTTCAATTTATATATCTCAGTCCTTCAACTTAGTTGGTTAGAGATTAAAAAATTCATACAATAGTTCTCAGATTTAAAACCTTTCATTCCTTAAGTAGATTCATTACCCTCCTTCCTATTTGAACCAAAATGAACTCTTAATTGGATATAATAAATTGGATCATCAGATGAACCAAAAGAAATACTCAGAGCTCAGTTATAATGAATATGTTATTAGGTATGAGACATACATATGTCCCTTGTGAACGACAAGTCCAGGTAGGAAGAAGGTTTGGATTAAATGACACAAGGGAATAAATACCAGTATTAGTACAAAATTAACAAGTTAATCCAAAGTTTAGTGTCGGGTCTTATGAAGAAGATTGTCCCATCATTGGATTCTAATGGTACTGCAAACGACACCCCTCACGTTTGCATTTTTATGTATTATCTTAATTTTGCCAATCAATTCCTATAAAAAATTAAACAACAAAAGAATAAAAACGAACAGCAAATGCAAAGCATTTTAAGATGGTTTGATTTGACAAAGTTGTGATCTAAACGTGGCAAGCTCTGGAGGGATGTCTCTGCAGACGCCGAAAGTGGGCCAAACAGAAAAATCACCGAAGTCCCCAAGTAAAAACTGATAAAGACATTGATCCTAAATTCATCAATTCCTAATTAGTAAGCTAATTAAGCTCTCTAAGATCTATAATTAAGTAGGCATGTGCCAGCTATCCGTAGATTAGCAGTCCAATAATTTTCTGGTAACAGCAAAAATTGTCGGCTTAATTACCATAAATAAACGGAAAGTATTAAGGGGTGAGAGAGCAAAAGGATAAAGGAGATTATTCCCGATTCCCGAAACAAACACAAACCGGCATTAGTACAAAGTTAGCAACAAAAGCATGTTTCTGTTGTAACTAAAGGAGTAAAGAACCCATAAACACACGTCTTCATTCCACCTTCCTAACCAAATTAACTTCCTTTTTGTGGTTTCTCTCAACTTTTCCATCTTTTTTCTTTTGTCCTCTCTCCCGAAACCCATGACCTCCCATCACAACAAAGCAAGAATCTATGCAGCCTATACCTCATGCTCATTCTTCCTTTTTGAGTTGAATTAAGTTTCTACGGATTCCATATAACAAATGAGAAGCATCTCAAATTTCCATAAAAGTTAAGGATTCGAGTTTGTTAAATTTTCACTCTAAATTTTTAACTTTGAGTTTAATTTTAAATTTATCAAAATTAAGGCAATATAATTTAAGATATTGATGTGATATTTTAAGAACACTGAAATATGAATTTTTCATGTTATGTTACAATAATATCATGGTTACATAATTTCAATTTTTCAAATTCAAATGCTTACTGTTAAATTAAAAAATAAAAAATTTAAGTAAAACATATCAAAATTTAGAAGTTCGAATATCAACTTAAATATATATATTTAACCTAAAAATTAAAAGTTAAGGCATAATAAGCACTAGTAGTAGCATCCAAGTTTGGGTATGAGTGGAACACGCAGAAGCTTTTATTACCATTAAAAATTACGGTAGCCCGTACGTCGAGGGCGAAGAACCGGGGAGAAGGGGAGCGGAAGGCCGTGGGGTCCGTGATGCCCGTGACACGTTTCAGTACAACTAAGCGGCTACGAACCTGGACACCAACTTTGTGAAAAAGCACCTACAAGTCCTCACTCCTCAACTGCTTTTTTTTGCTCGCCACATAAAATATAATCCTATTGGGCCAATTTGGAGGTTTGGGTCCCACTCAGCCCATCCCTGTCTCATGCGTCCCAACTCTGAAAGACGGTGCCATGTCAGCATATGACACTTGCGTGGGATAACGGTATTCCTCGATTGTGGCGCATCGTTCTAGCCCCCGTTTTAAGGTTGCTCTCCACGTCACCTCCAATAAGAACCCAGAACCTTACATGGTCCTGGTTTTATATTTTTTTTTGGGACGTAAGATGTCACAGTTTCATTCCAAAAACAGTAAAAAGTGGGCGCCACTTAGTTTATTTATTTGTATAAAACTTTGTTTAGAATTCATAAAATTGCATAAAACACAAGTGATTGAAAAATGAAAAATTCATAGAATTTTTCGATAAAATTAATTCCATAAAATTGCTTTTATGATAAAAGTGATGAAACAAACTTAACTATTATTTTACTTCAATGATAGTGTATAATCTTACAAAGAATATAGTATTTGTAATTAAACGGGGAAGAAGGCAAAGTAATGGGGAAATTCTTAAGAGATGTTGGGTGATGTGTATGCATAGAGAAGAATATAATTGAGCTTAATTTTTGTTTTTCTTTTTAATTCTTTTTTCTTAATAGTGTCCCTACAATGTTTGGAAATTTCATGTGTTTGGTTGAAAATTTCGAAGACAAATTCGTGCAAAAATGAAATACTGATGTGAACCTTAAATCCTAGCAAGTGCGGTTCAAAGTGCGTGCAATAGTGACGTTTGGGGGGATGCACCCTGCCTCTCATAACATGCACGTGGACCCATCACCCATGGATCCCAAACAAGTCCATCTTAGACCATTCAAGGGCGTACGTATTAGCCTAACTTTTGTAATTATTTCCTTATGAATTGACTAAATCTTTTAGTAATATATATACTACAAAAATTATGATAATGATTGATGATTGATCTTTGGTACATAGTCTTCTCTAAAATAGAAAGGCTTTTCTGGCAAATAATTAGAGAAGAAAAGAAGTCGGGCCGGGTTTGATTAGGAAAAGGTGTTAGCTTAATTAAACCAAGGGTTAGGACTTGGGAGGAGGAAGGGGCTTTTGGCAGTTGTTTTGGGAGTTTAAAGAAAGGGGAAGATGGGGCATCCTGGCACATGGGGCATGGTCAGATTATAGAGAATACAAAATCGTTGTTTTAAGAGTGCTGCATTTTTTTCTTCTTTAATGTTTTTAGGAAACAAGAGCATATTCTATTGACTCAACCACTTCTAGAGAACATAACCTTTTCTCCGACTTTTTGCATGTGGTGGGTTTTCTTAGGCTTCAAAATTTCGAGTTCGTGCGTTAAGAAAAACCATTTTTAAATCGTTTTTCTTCTGCTATGGTTCTGTGAGGTCGCTGTACTCAATACTTCTACGAATGAATTTCGAGAAATATTTATATGTCATTATTTAGTCCCATCATTTAAAGAACAAAACAAACCTTCTAAAATTACTAAAATGTTTTCATTTGAAATCTCACACATGTAATTGGCTTGATAATAATAGTAAGAAATTAGTTTATTTTCTTGACCTTTGAGGTTTACTAGGTGCCGATAAGTGTACTCTTGTTGCACAACGATCCATGATTTGCCCACAGTTTAACGTCCATACGACCTCTGTGATGAACTGATGACCTTTTTTTTTTTGTCAAAGAAAGAATACAACACTTAACAAAATCATGATAATTTTGTTAAGTTTGAAATCATTTATAACCACAATCAAATTCACACATACACAAGACAACACACTATTGGAGTGGCCTACGGACACGCGCAGAGCATACCATACATCAACAACACACGCATTAAATTTATCTTTTGACCATAGAAAGAACACAACACAAAACTATAGCAATTTTGTGAAGCTTGGAATGATGAACTGATGATCCTTAGGAATCGCATTTTATGCTAAAAACCTTAAGGTTGCTGAAGTTGAATTCCTTTATTCAAAGAAAGCAGCGTTGGTCAAACTTACTTTCCCGATTTGTACTTGATTATACTATTTTCAATTGATTTAATATCTAATTTGATATCTTAATTATATAAAAAAGAATAGATTGTCCTTAAATTTTTATTTAAGAAAGATTTATTCATAAATTTTTATTTTAGAATATATAAGTCCCTAGATGAAAGAAACTTTAATAGAAATCATACAAAATTAAGTAGCATGGCTCTTATTTTTAAATTAAAAACTTGATATGAAAAGCTCACGCTAAATACTGGATAAGGGATTAAACGATTTCTATTAAGTTTTTGACCATTCAAGGATTTATGTATCCTAAAATAAAATTTTAGGTATGTAACTATTTCAAATAAAAGTTTAGAGATCAATTTATCATTTTTAATTAATATAATTCAAATATTAAATTGGATATTAAGTCATTTTCAATTATATACGATCTATTACCAAAGTTCAACATGGTTTCTAGAATGCCAAAAGTCTTCTTCTCACGGTTCTAAAATCAGCAATTGAGGTCCAAATAGTTGCTGCAAAAACGGCGTTAAAATGCAACAAGCCAATTTTAACGAAATAATTAACGAATTTTTTGCCACTTTACGTATAAGATGTTTGTTTTGAGGTTTTCTCTCCTTTTTCCTTGCAAATTATGTTAGTGTTAATGACTCAAATTCTAGAAGATTTAATTGAGAGATTTTTTATGGATATTACTTAATGGATAAGATGACTTGTGGGCTAAGAAATCTAATCAGGATAGGGTTTCTTGTTAACTAAATTTGTGTTAATGTAAATAGTGAGGGTCTCATTAGGATTTAGTATGAGAGAAAGATGCAAGTAAAGTTATAGGATTATGAAGTGAGACACTCCGTAGGACAAAAGGATGATCCTATGAATATGTATGTTTGAATGTTTGTAAGATTGGTTTGGTCTGTGAGAAACTGAGCGAATAGGCTCATATTTGTTTGGATGGGTTTGTGGCTTGTTTGGTTGATTTGATTGGGTTGTGAGTGAGTGTTTGTTATAATGATTGTTGATTGTAATTTCTATAACTAGTGAATCTTATCTTTCATCCGTAGACGTAGGCAAGTTGAGTACCAAATCACATAAATTCTTGTATGTTCTTAGATAATTTACTGTTTTAGAATGATTTTGCTTACGTGATTGGTTTGATGATTGGTTAATTGGGATTTGAGGCCTAACAAATTATACTATAAACATTGCTCAGCATTTCTTGCAAAACCCCCCCTTCGTATACAAACATGAAATCACTGGAAGAGATCAACCTAGTTTGAGCCATAATTCCTTAACAAACTCCATAAGCAGTAAGGGGAATTAAAGTTAAACCATATTGAGAAATGGCCCCACATTCGCTTTCCATTTGATACATCAAACAATTAGAGTATGTTAAAAAAAAGGTTATAATGTTGTCTCCAACCCCACCTGAATTATTAGCATTAAAATAGTAATCCTTCCATTTTGTCATTATTAATTACTAATTAATTTCATAAATGCTCTAATTAATTACTCCCTTTATTCCTATTTATCTATCCATGTTAACTGTTTCACATAGGGTAAAAAAAACAGTTATGGTTCAAAATTCTATACCTTAACCTTCCAATTTTGTCATTGTCTCTCTCCCATTTATTTTCTTTCCAAGCTAACTTCTCTCTCTAACATTCATTGGCTGAAACAATATGGAAAGAGAGAAGAGTTTGAAAGGGTAAATATAGAAAACTAACAATTAATAATGGGACAATGACAAATAAATAGGGACAAGAAAAGATTTTAAAATGAGACAGATAAATAGGAACAGAGGGAGTAATTACTTCCAATCCCAACCCACCCACCACTCCAACCTCAAAACTTCATTTACTACAAAAATAGAAACCTTACCATGACAAAAACGAACAACAAATTAAATATATATATATATATATATATTTAAAAATCTATTCTCCTAGATAGCAATCTTTTCATCTCGCATTGGTTCAAAATAAAATACTAAAACTTTTTTTTCTTTAAGTTACTCATTGTTGTTTAGGAGAATGATTTTACTGATCCGATTCGATAGAAGTTATCACGGGATCAAAATGTGATATAAAGTTTAGTCACTAATTTAAAAAAGTTTAGTCTCAAATAATTTTTTTTTAAAATTTTTAGGATAAGTTTTATAATTAATGACATTTATTCGGGTAGGATTTATTTTAAATATGTGATCACAATTATACCACATATTGATTTTATAATAACTTTTATGAAATCGAATCTATGAGATCATCACTCCTTGTTCAATATAGTTCAATTCAAAAATACACTAATCACATGACATAATCTTGAGAATTTATAGCATTCCTAGAATGCAATGTATCAAAATTCTATAATAACTTTCATGAAATCGAATCCATGAAATTATCACTCCTTGTTCAGTATAGTTCAATTCAAACATATACTAATCACATGACATAATCTTGAGAATTTATAGCATTCCTAGAGTTCAATGTATCATAAGCAAGAAAATCTTTCTTTAAAGATTGCATGACATCTATCTTACTTAATAAAGATTTGGAATTTTTTTATACAAATTCGATATTGCATCATTAACTTTGTCCTCTCTTGTTTTTGTTTCACTATTATGCTACAAATTATTAAAATTAAAATTATCCATTGTAAAATCCGTATTACTATATTAGTCTGCCAAAAAGACACTTGGGGCCTTTTAATTGCTTCATCAACAGCAGACACAGTTTTGTAATTATCCCAAACTTGAAGGGCACTTTACTACCCCCGCTTCTATATAATCCTCCTCCTCCCCAAACTTTCAATCCCCCCCCCCCGAAAAGTTTTACTTTTTTTCTTCTCACCAGCGAGCTCTCAGTTCTCGAAGCAAAGCCAAACACAAAAAAACACCTCAACTTTCTCCCTGGGTGTATTTGGTTTTCCGGGAAAATGTCGGCTGGACTTGGAAAATGCAGCAAAATCCGCCACATTGTGAGGCTGCGACAAATGTTGCTGCGGTGGAGGAACAAGGCTCGCATGTCAGCCAGCCGCATCCCATCCGATGTGCCGGCGGGGCACGTGGCGGTCTGTGTGGGGACGAGTTGCAGGAGATTTGTGGTGCGCGCGACGTACCTGAACCATCCGGTCTTCAAGAAACTCCTCATCCAAGCGGAGGAAGAGTACGGCTTCACTAACCAAGGCCCACTAGCGATCCCCTGCGACGAGTCCGTCTTCGAGGAAGTGATCCGGTCTATTTCCCGGTCGGAGTCGGGTCACTCCGCCAGGTTCGTTAACATCGAGGACTTCAAAGGGAACTGCCACGTGGGAATCAGGAGCAATCTTGATTTGTGGACCGAATCTCGACCGCTACTCCATGGGTACACTGAGAAAACAATCTGGTAAACAAAAACAAACAATGGACAGAGAAAAGGGAGAGGCTTTGATTCTGACCCGGGGTTTTTGACTCAGTTCCGAGTTAACTCGAGTGATCAAATTAATTTATACACTGCTGTCTGCTGGAAACCAGTGAGTTGGCCGAGATGAAGAGAAATGGTTACTAATTCATGGTTTTTTTACTTACCTGCCATAGTAAAAGAAATTAAGGTATGGTAAGTTTTTTTCTTTTTTTGCAAAAATTGTTTGTAATTGGTTAAAACTGAGGGGTAAATTGAGCTGAGTCAACGTATAATAGCTCCGGAGAAATGCGAATGCATGGAGATGGCAGAAAAGGTGGGTGAGTTATCCACCGAGTCGTCCCGGGTTCGAATCGGAGTGGAGTCTAAAAAGGAAAGGGTGAGCCTTTGAGACACTTCGAATTCATGAAGAAGAACAACAAGAAAGTGATTGGTAATTACAAAATCACTGCTGTAAATTCTGTGATTTATTGATTGACGAATGAAAAATTGTAGAGATATTCCATCAATGAAACAATCATTTTTAATTATTTTCCATAGTGGGGCCTTTCTCATTTCTTTCTGCTTTTTACTTTTTTTTAGTTCATTTTTATATTTTTAATGTATAGTTAAAAGAAGGAAAAATTTTAAAAAAGGATGGTATATTAAAAATATTTACCCTTTAGTACAATGACAAAAAATAATTAGTACTAGTATAGTTAAAAGAATTATTACAAGGTGCTCGTTTCAATCATGCTGGCCGTTGTGGGCGTTATAATGGCACCAACCCACGTGAAACAAAGTGTCCCCTCCCTCTCATTCCCAGAATCCCCCCATTGCCTATGTTTCCCCGGCCCAACTCTCTTTTGTCTTTAAACTCCACGTATATTCCTTTCTCTTTGTACACAAATTAAATTTCATTTCATCTGCATATACCAAAGGTTGTTAATTATTTTTCATTTTCTATAGTTGCTTTTAATGGTAAAGATGTCCTCCTATGAGTTTTTTTTTTTTTTTCTTATTAGCAACAGATGCAACTAACTGTGCTGTGAAATTAAGTTAAATCTTTTTCGCTTAACCAACAGTTTATGGGTGGTAATTAATTATGTTAGGTAAAATATAAATTTGATTAGTAGGTTAGGAGGAGAGGGAAGGGGAGGGGGTTGAAGGATTTGAAACTACCAAACCTAGACAATTTTCTTTTTTAATTTTGTATACTTATTAAATTAAGTTTTTATGGTCAGTAGATTAATTAATTAATATTGTTGTAGATTCATAATTCTGCGGGTAGCCAGCAACTTAAAGTTTAGTGATGAGCCAATAATGATGGAACTTTTGACTTGCTTATAATCGACTTTTATTTTACTTGGTGTGGCCAAGAATCAAGATTTAGACTCAAAAGTGGAATGCAATATTAATTTGAATGGAAAAATTATTCCAATTCCTAAGCTGGCTATTCTTTTAACCATCTTATATATATATATCACTGGCTCAGGCTGTTACGTACCATTTTTAAAACCTAACTCTCGTTGCCTGTTTCACGTTGACATTTGACCTTCATATCACCCAATTCCAAACAATCATTACCACTAAACCATTGGCCTTTCCTTCATTGGCTCCTCTCTCCCAAGCAAAGCAAAGTCACTTCCACACACATGAAGCAGGAAGAAAATAAAGGAAGACTTTGTGTTATAAGCTTATAATGGCTGATCCCACCATAATATTATGTATAATTCATCGAGAAAATCTTACTAGATTTAAGCCAGCCATTTGGTCAAAATTACTCAAAACCCTCCCAAACAAAGAAAAAAAAAATCACTAGTGGTCTACACACAAAATTGCCGGTGAGGGAGCGTGAGAAGGCGCTAGGGTGTGAACACCGGTGCATCAAATTCCTAGACTTGTTCTGGACCCACCGCGAATGAAAAGAACACCAGGATATCTTTCGTTGAAATTGACTAGCTATATGGTTTGTACTCTAAAGTTATGTCGACTGCACCAAAACATAAGAAGACTTTGACTTGCGTTTTGCCAAACTTCTGTAAGCTAGAGAATGGACGTCCTAATCAAATCTATTTTAAGGACTAAAATCTACAATCAAAGGACCCTATAAGTAAAAGGGGTGGTCGGAAGTGAATTGGACATAAATAAAAGGAAGTTGGAGGAACCAGAGGTAGTGGAGCAAAACAGAGCATTATCACTTTCTCAGGGGAAAGCAAAAGTATGTTCAGCAGTAATCGAGTTTTTCCAAGGATAGTGTCTTTTCATTATGGGATCAGGTTTAGTTCGATATTGGCTTTCTTCATTACCAAATTCAATTGTACAAAGTTGGACGGTTCCTGTAATATGGGCTTTTGATTTGAGATGTTTTATATGTCAGTTAGAGAGCTACTGCTGCCGATGTGCCTCCACCAGAAGATTATTACCTTTCCCATCAATCCATTATTTGAAAGGCTAAAACCTCTGATTCTCCACTTCAATAATTGATCGGTTTTGTTTCTGAAGTTTCAACTCGTTTTCAAGGGTCAATGTGATGATGGAATACTAGTGTATTGTGATTTCTGAATATAGTTAATGGGCTACCATATAACTTGAGAGGTGCAAATCTGCTTTTGCGAAAAGGCCAACCTAAACCCAAAATGCAGGTTTTATAAGAAAGCCCCATTATTCCAGTTTTGGTCGTGAAACTAATTCCATGGTGACAAGTCCATAGGAAAGCCCACCGTAAGCTCCCTAGGCCCTATCACTAGTACAGGTTCAACGGTAACTAATAAGTATTCCCCCTATCTCTATTTAACTGTCTTTTTTTGATCAATTTATCATAATTTTAACCATTATTTGTGATAAAATTATAAAGTTGTAAATTTTTGAAGATAAAATTTAAAAAGTACAAATCTTAAACTTTTCAAAATATATTTTTTGAAAATTTAATTATATATATATATTTTTATAATTAATGGTCAAAATTATAATAAATTGACCGATAAGGGATAGTTAAATAGGGACAGAGAGAGTATAATCTAAGCTTGGTTCCTGGTTGCTAGGCCCAAAACGTGACTATATGGACAATAATGGGGCTGGAGAGACACACAGATTAGGCTGACTATATTATATCTACCACTGATCTGCTCTTTGAAATCCAATAATAGTGTTGCATCTACACGGAGGGAGATCAGATTTTGTTCATCTCCAAGGGCAACTATTGGTTGATTGCCTTTCAAAGTACACATATAAAGCTAATAGGTTAACCAAAGCGGCAAGAGTTTAGATTTGTAGTGAAAGGCAACCACTTTCGAGCCTTCATAGGCCTAATTGTTATAGGTGATCGATAAATTTAAAAAATTTACATGTATAAATTTATAGATTTGATAAGAGGTTACTAGCTAATTCTAATCTTGGAGATATGATAATCTCTCATGCTCTTAAATTTTTTTACACTAAAAGAAATACACACATCGAGGATTTTGCCCTCCCCATATTTTGGTAATTCATGTTCATATACAAAAACTATATTGAAGTAGAGTAATGTTATATTACCCGCCTATTTTTATCCCACCTCCCATACCGCCTGATATGGTTTTTCTTTTTTTGATCCCATTTTATTTTCTTTCTAAAAATACTATCACAAAATTTACCCTTAATAATCACCTTTATTAAAAATTGGGATTAAACTTTTGATAATTAGGAAAACCACGTCATGAGAGATAGGGGGCGGGATGGAATAGACCGATCAAAAAGTATTTTCCATTCAGGTACATGATATCTACATGAACTTTATAATCCATTAATTAATAATAATTAATTTTTAGATTTTATAACCAAATATGACCTTGACGCTTGAACTCCATATTTGGCATTTGAATCTAATCTTGCCTTTTTTCTTTTTGGCAGGAAAATCTTGCCATTTTGATGCTGTGATATTGATTTTATTTATCAGTAAGAGGTAAGTTCTCTTTACATATAAGGTAAGTAACTTTTTTAAACTAAACAAAAGAAAAAAGGGAAATCAAACTAAACCTAAAGAAGATAGGAGGACAAGAATATTAATCACAACTGCCGGTTGTTGGAAAGAAGAAGCTTAAATAAAAATCTTGAATCTGATATTCTTCTGTTCACTCACTATTTAGTGGGACGTCGGGCACCAAGTCTGCAGCTGTTCGCAGACAACTATAAAAGAGTCAGCCATAGTATATATAGCCAGAGTACCTAAGGAAAAATTATTTATTGGAAAAAGCTGGTAACCATATACAAAAATTTTAAAAAAAAAAAAAAAACCTATCGCGAAATCAGGTAAAGTTGTGCTGATCCAAGTAAGACAATTGAAATGGGAGGCATCAGGCATGTGAACGGTGAACCAACCAAAATGAAACAATTCAACATGCACATATAAAAAGGGTCAAAAATGATTTGCAGGGCCTGGCCTTGCATATGACAAAAACCCACTAATTTCTGTAACCTCCACGCACAAAAAAACAAACCAGAAGGGATTACAGTAATGAGGGCGTGCATGCTCCTTGTGGACGTTGTAAATGGGGACGAGCGAGCTTGGCTTCTGCCATCTACAGTTTTGGAAATATAAGACAGTCATCAGATTGGACCACCCTTTTTTCTTTTTTTCTTTTTTTGGTTTTCTTTGCTCCATGCAGCTATTCATAGTTACTAGTTATACTCCCGTTTCTTTTATCTTCTGCATTGTTCTTTTGTTCAGACTTCAGAGACTCTGATAGCTAGCTAACAAGTTTACCTTCATTTTTCTTGTTGGATAATGTCAGTACCAGAGTTAGTGAGGTCAAAAGCCAGCTGACCTTTTCAGTTATGGATAAGAAATTCGCTTAGTTTTTATGAGTAAAGATCAGAATAAAGTGCTCAACTAATTTAAGGCCAATTTCGAAGGAAAAAAATGGTAGCATTTAGTCTTATTCTGATAATCTCAACTCAATAGCGTCCATCCTCTGACTCGGAGACTCCCGAGCATTTTATTGAGCTCAATAATCGCTAATACACGACGAGCAAGTTAAAATTTCTACTTCTCGAATAAGAAACTGGATCTACAGATTGTTGGCAGTTTGGGCCACTTTAAAAGGACTTTCGGCCCAAATATTTTCAATGTCTTGACTCTGTTTCCTTGCACTGTTTTGAGTCTAAAATGGTTCTCTCATGCTAAATCAATTAAAAAAAGGTTTTTAAGGATTTGTAAGCAGTGCTCCTGGGTAGGGTGAGCATTTGATTAATTCGGGTAAAAAAATCTCTTAATCGAATTAATGGCTCACTGAAAAAAATTTAATCGAATTAATCAAGAATCTTACTTTACCCTACTTAATTCAGTTAATTGATTAATTAGGTAATTAAGTCATGTAATAATCAAATTAATCAAATTTTTTTTAGAATTCAAAGATTTTTAATAAATCATAATTTTATTAACAAAAATGTTTGGGTTTCTAATTTTACAATTCAATTTATGGGTTGAATTCCCTTTGTGTTTATATTGGACTAATATAATTTATGGGTTAAGACAAATATACATAAGGTTTATAGGTTGAATGGTTGAAAAAATGTATTTAAATATTTGAAAATATAAATTCGGGTAATTCGATTAACCGAGAAAAAAAATTTTATCCTACCCAACTCGAGTTAATTCACTTAATTGAACCTTTTAATCGAATTAATTAACTTAATCAAATTAATCAACCAAATTTACCCAAATTTATTTGATTAAACCGAGTTTTGCTCACCCTTACCTCCTGGGTGATCCAATCACCGTCCATATTGTTTTTCATCTCAGATTCAGCCCCTCAACAACCAAATCTCCAAAGCCATGGCAATATTTAATTAATGTATGTACTTTTTTTCAGCATTTGCTTGGTAGTATAATTCCTTTCTTTCAATCCTTGATTTGTCCTTTCTTTTGGCATGTTTGGAATCTAAAGAGCAAAGATTAGTTTCAATAATCCTTAAAAATAAAATAAACCCAAACATTATTAGTGGTACTGTTTCTTTATTTAATGATGATTTCCCATTATGATTATGATCTTTCAATGTCAATATCAATATCTCACTTTTAGCACTTTTGCACCTAAAGTAAAGGGGAGGGTGTTAAAACAATGATTTTGATGTTATTAACATTTAAACAATATTACTAAGTAGGGTTCAATTTAACCATGCATGATTTTAACTTATTTGTTTTATGGTCAAGATCAGATTCGTCCAATCGGTTCAAATCCATCAAATTAAAGGTTAAATCATCTCATTAAGAAATTTTATCTTTTGATGTTGAAACAATTCGGGCATCAAATCATTTTTCTTAAATGTTTGTTTATATATTTATATATTAAAACTACTTGATATTTGGTGTTCCTTTAGCAAGAATTAGGAGAGAAAGATGGGCAAAAAGGAAGATAAGCATAATTGGCTTTGATTATTAATGATAATAACCATATCAGGGTGAGACCCCACCCACCTCTATAATTTGCATTTACGTGCTGTATTTCAATGAGCAACATATATTTGGTACGGACGAGTGAGTGGGTGGTTTTTCCTTTTGAAAATTCACAAAGAACTTTTTTGTCTTTGGTGTTGCTACAAATTACAAAGAAGCTGTGAAATCCAATACAATGCCGTAAACTTTGCTCATTGTTGAGAGAATTCTTTCGTGGAAAAGGGCAGAAGAAATTAGAAGGGAAAAAAAGGTCAAGAAATTCAGAATATGAACATTTTCCTAATAAGTTCAAAAAGGCAACATTTGTGAAAGAAAAGAATTCTTCTTAGTTCTTGGCGTCCTCGAACTTGAGTTTGAAGTCAGACAGGGGCCCCTACTAAGCCCCAGAAGCACCACCCACTTGCCTATAAAGTTAGTAACAAATAAGATGAAATTCTTGGCCATAAAAGCTACTAAAGCAATAGATTGTTTTGATGCCTATTTTCTCAAGGATGCACAGTATTCGTCAAAATTTAAGACATTGATCAAACAGCTTGATTCATGGCCATCACTCATCCTTGTCCTCGTTGATATAAAAGCTGTGGTTTTAGCTTGGCATTCATGAAATCTTTCCTGTAAAGAGCAATTAAAGCAAGGCAAGTAGCTTGGGTTAATAGCAGGTTAAGACAAATTTAATTACTAACAGTTGAAAAGGAAGCCAGACGTGATAATAATGATCACCATATATATCCAAAAGAGAAAAAGTGCCGGTGACTTGGAGAAGTACCAAGGGGAAAAGGAAAAAGAATCGAATCCAAAGAAAAATCCTTTAACTTTGAGGCACTATAGGAGGAGTATGGAGATGAGGTGGGCAAAAGCTGTCATATATGTGGGCAAGAAAGTGGGTCCCCGCGTGGTATAATTTTGTTCCAAGTTTTCATCCTATTCTAATTCCCACCCCTACAAATTCTTTCGTACCCACAAAGCAAAGGTTGAAAATTCCCACCCAGATAAAATCCTACTTGTATCATTAATAGTATTTTTTTATATATGGTATGTAGGCAGATAGAATTGTTGACAGAGGCTCCATTTTTGGGCAATCATTCCGAATCCACCATCCTCTCTGGGTGCCAATGAGACTACCATCAAGTGAGCATGGAGGATCTATATCTTGCTTGCAAGAGCTTTCTCATCATTATCAAATGCTTTCTCTTTTTGACCTACCAAAATTTCTTTCTAGTTTATGATTAATTAAAAATTATGTTCATATATAGTATGCAAATTTGATAATACCATATAGTTGTGAATCATCATTTTTCTTAGGATCATCTCACTTAAGTTAAGTACCTTTGATTTGATTAAAAAAAGGGGATTATTTTTAACTTGCTCATATTTAATGTTGGAAATTGGTACAACTAATTGGGTTGACAAATTGACTGCGTAAAACCATTGCACGCCTTTTCACATGACATGTATAGAATTGCATGTGCAGTGCAAATTACAAAAAGATTTGCAAATTAACCGAGCTAATTAATGCTCTTAATTCAGATTACAAGGTTGTGGGTACTTTGGGTTTGGGTCTTCTCACATTGTTATTATGAAATTAAAGTTTCTGTTTGCATTATTTTTTTTTTTTGTACAAGTTTCTGTTTCCATTATACTCCATATAATAGTACAACAATCCTGGCAACCGTACTTAAACTTCTAAAAAGGATCTTAAAACTAAAAATTAGTGGTGATAAAGAGCTGAGGAAGAAGTACAATTTACCCTTAAATCTCACTTTAATCAAGGAAGACAATCAATGAAGACAAAGACTCTCTTGATTACACAACAAACTACTACCATATTAAACAACGAAGATAATCCTTACTCTTTATTAATTGTGATGATCTGTATATAATACCAAAATTTGATGACAAAATGACGACAAAGTTTAAGAGTAAAACAAAGCAGAAACTCTATTTAAGAACGCGATTAAGGTATTTCATGGATAGAGTGTATTCCTTTTTCTTTTCTTTTTTTTGAGGGAGGATGTAGTGTATTCTTTATTATGTCAAAAGACAAAGTTTGGAATCCAAAACCTACAAAGATTAATAGGAAACTAACTAAAGAAGAAAAGTACATCTCTCCCTCTCCCTATCTTTAAATATTCTTTATAGATAGTAGACCAGCTCTCTAATTGCTGACAGTCGTCGTTCAATCTACCAATGTCACTCTACATATAAATGTTAATTTTATTGGGAGATGCTGCTATCATTCGAGCTGGCAACAGAATTTTATTTACGAGAGAGTTGCTTCTGAGGAACCAACTTCTTTCCTTTATCCCTTTTCACTTTAGAATTCACATAATCTAATTATTTTACCAAATAAAATTTGTCAAGTTGTATTACAACGACAGCTAATTTTTTTATATCTGCAACCCATTTAAGATCAATAGAAGCATTTATATACAACGGCTAATCACTTAATTGAATAATCTAAATTCATCAGTCGCAAAGACAATAGTATATACTAATACTAAGTATCCATTGTTTTTATGATTATTAATTAATCATGGTTTAGTGTCAATGTCTTGAATTGTCAAAGCCTTATGGGATAATGTTAAATTAACTTGTGAAGAAGAAAAATACTACTACCAATAATAATCCGATTAAAGAAAACGACTATGGGCCAAAATGAAAGGCAGCGGCAAAGGGGTGGGTCAGATCAACGATAAGTATCCAGGCATGACAAGATCGATTTGTGTTCAAATGTTTGCCAGACATGACAGTTATTTATGTCTATTCCCTTTATTTAATTAAAGAAAGGTTTTTATTTTCTTGGATAATTACATTGATATTTTTTCTGGGGGGAGGTTTTGCTTAATTGGAATCCAGTAGTTAGCTTGTTATTTCAGTGGCTGTTCTTGATAAACAAAAGGGTGTGCGTCAAATCCACTTTCCGGCTTGCAATTTTCTGAGAATTGATTATGAGTTAAGACCTGCACAATATGAAGCCCATCTGCTCATATTTCTGTTTCAAAAGAGTTAGTAAAACTGAAGTGGTCAGCGGATGATATTTCTTGTTTTTTTAAATGTGAACTTTGCTTAAACTTTACATTCTTTCTTAGGCAACAGACAGAGCAAGTGACGTTTAATACTGCGTCCTTTTAACCTTTTGCAAAGGCTTGGGTGTGAGGGAGGACACGGTACTTACTTTCGTTTAAATTGACAAAAATAAATGGAGGATAGTAGTTGAGTTAACACTTTTCTCCTGCCATTGTCGCTACATACGGTGCACTTCTGAGTCTGCTGTACAGCAATTTTCTTCTGGAAAATAATTTGACTTTGATATGACTGTAAAATTAATCTTTTTAAGTCTTATCTAGGTCAAAAAGCCGGTCCTTTTCCAGTTCCAGATGCAAGCACACAATTCCATCTTTCCCTCGACTGCATGATCACCTAATTGGCTCGAACAACTAAAGTGAGACATGGAACCGTATGAGTTTGGTCGGATCGGGTCGGGCTATTTCAACGTACTTTCCCGGTTTAAGTCAAGTTCGAGTTCGATTTATTTCAAGCTATTTGAACATTAATATACATAATCAAATTATCTTCAAAGTCAGATTCATTTCATCGTTCGAGAGAGAGACTGTCAAAGCGGGAATCATTTTACTTGATTCTCTTGTTGTAGCCAAAACCTTAACATTTATAACAACGAAGTAAACATAAAGAAAATGTCGGTAGTGGCTCATCAAAGATTGTTCTTATTTAAAAAAAAAAAGGGAAAAAACAAAGGAAAATGTGAACCGTAAGTTTGTCTTGTCAAGCTGCATCTTCGATCTTCTGAAAGAATTCACTGAAGCCAAAAATTTTACCCCACGCCCTCTATAATGTGGGGACTAACCACGACGCCGTCGTCGTCATCCAGTCATCCTATAGGGAAGCTTTTAGGCAATTTTTATAAACGCACAATGGAAACTCACTGATCATAACATATGCCACTACTTTTAAAGAAGACTTTTTTTTATTTTTTTGGTGGAAATAAAGAAGACTTTGAAAACCCACTTTTGTTTTATTTAATTTTAAAAGAAAGAAAGAAAAAAAAAAACCAACAAGAAGATGAATGATAGACAGATAAAGAACTTCCACCTTTTGATCATACAAAGAGTTATGTAGTTCGTTGATTGCCTAACAAGAACCCTTCAAGTACACCTATTGAATTGAAATTATTTTTATCTAAAATTAGGTGTAGTGGAATTAGACTTATGTGTAATATTAAAGATTGCGGAGATCAGTACAAGTCAATTCCCCTACATGGTCATCTCTCTTTCTCTCTGGTAATACTATCATGCATATCTCTTTGTTTTTTTTTTTTTTTTTTAAATCAGAATATCTAAGGTTTCATTGACTCAAATTTCATTTTTTTCATATCGAAAACATAAAAAATAAAATTCTCTTAATAAACATGTTTCTAGAAATGTAATTGTGTATACTTGTTACCAACAAAAAGATATGTAAAAACCCACTTTTTCTTTACAAATCACTAGGATTAAAGGAAAAAAAAAGGTGAATTTAAAACAATAAAATGAACCTTGGATACCAATATCTTTGCAAGCACTAGATTCTCCCAAATCCTCAAAGGACTTGAATGGAATTTCAACGATTACAGGCTCAAAAATTCCCCAAGTAAAAAAACCCTTTTTCTTTTTTGTTTTTTTTTTAAATTAGAAACAAAAATAAGATGAGTGGTTTTTTGTTCTTTATAGTGTTTGGGCATCTTTCTGATCATGATTTGTCGTGAGGGGGAAGATTAATGCCTTCACTTCGCTTTCCCTCTGCCGACGCTGTCCGCTTCTGTAATTGAGGCCTAAGCACCCGGCTTATATGAAACGTGGTTGCTTTCCAGTGACACGTGTGCCCAAAGAAACCTGTTCTTTTCTTTTTTCCCCTTCGTGGTCCCCACTTGATAAAAAGCCTATCTTATAACTACACAGAAACGTGTGGACTGTGGGGACTACTTGTCTCTTTTTTTTCCTACTTTTTTTATTAATAATAATAATAATAGTACCTTTTTTCCTCTTAACTGTCGTCCCCTCGGATGCTGAACTGTTGTTGCAATGGGGTTTGTTGATTGTAGTTCATCTTCTTCTTCTCTCTCTCTGAGAAATTGTTTCTGCTCCACTATTAAGGATCTCTGGCCCCACTTTTACGGGCCTAATCTTATACGCGCTTCGTTATGTGCTGGGGCCCCACTCGCCCTCTGTTCGGCCTCACATCCAACCCGTACCATTTTCATTTTGTCCCTCCCTATTTTGTTACTGTAATTAATACAAACAACCGTGCTGACGGTGCACGGCCACTTCCAAGCTCTCCACTAGGCACTACTGTATTTTAAAACTAGTAGCAGCACGCATGGCTTCAGGCCTTCAACACAACTTCCAATTCACTCCATTTATGCACATTTTGCCCAAATTTTAAAATGGATTCCTTTTGATGGTTTTAAGGGAAAATGGTGACTTCTTTGTGCATTGGTTTGACTTTCAATCTTTGACCCCTAATTTAGCCACTTTGCTCCTTTGAATAAAAACATTTTTGGTAGAGGAATGCAGGCCTGAATATCATGGGAATCCATATGAGAGATTGTGAACTGAAGTGCTTGTTTAGTTTTATAAAAAGCTTTTTATGTGTTTATTTTACCTGTATGCTAAGCGTTGCTGAGATAAAATATTAAGAGACATTGCATTCTGAACAATTTACTCAATAATTAATGCATTGGCATTGTTTAGGAAGTAGGTTTAAATCTATTTTTCTCGAGTAAAATTTACTATATGTTATGATGCTAGAAAAGGATAATCAAGTTGGAAAGAGTTTAAGATTTGGACCTAATGTTTGATAAATGAATAACAAGTGAGTAGTAGTTGTCATTGAAAGAAATGGATAGCTAATTTTAATGTTTTACTAATGAGATTGAGTGCATTTTCAATACTAGTTCAAACATTGAAGTCCTTTAGAGTAGAGTTTATCTCCATGGTTTTAAAAAACACATACTACAAGAAACAAGTGGGTGGTTGTATTGCTAATTTAATTTAATCGAACCAAATCATGATTTAGACTTGGTATTCATCTTTTCCTATTGTCTCTTTTTTCCCCTGCCACTGTCTCAAACCCACTTTGGTTCAAACTTATGTTAGCTTAGGTTGCTTATGAATCAAACTTTGTTGAAAATGTTAGGTTATATTTAGTATGAGCAAATATTTTTTATTTTCAATCTTTAAAAAATACCATCTAAAATATGTATTATAAGGTATATGTATACATGTTTTAAAAAATAAAAATAAAAATAGACATAAAAATAAATTTAAAAAAATTATTCTTAATTTTACGTCTATTTTTATTTTTCTTTTTTAAAATATATATATTTTTATAAACTACATATATTTTACATGATAATTTTTTTATATTTTTAAAGAATAAAAGTAAAAAATATTTCCATATACTAAATATAACCTAAATGTTATGTGAAAATATTATGAATGTGATGTCAAGTTCTCTTCACGGTGACATCCTATTCCAAACGTTGTCTCCTTCTCTCCTCTACTCTTACTACCCTCTTTGGCTTTAATGGGCACACCTAATCATCAAAAAAGAAGGGAAATTATGTCTTTTTCTAAGCTTGTAACTCATGCACCGTGTCCTACACGCTCCTTAAATATCCTCTTCCCTCGCCTGTAATTGATTGGACTGTCGATTCAACATGACGTGGCATTTTTTTTCTTCGATTACTTAAAAAAAACTACGGATTTAATATTACCACAGCTCAATGCTCAATGCTCATAAGTAAAAAGAGAAGGAAAATTCCAAACTTGAAGCAAGTTAAGATTCTGCAGTGGGAACGAATCCCAGCCGTCAACTGGAATTGAATTCTCTGATCGGATGGAGTTGAAATGGGGGCGGTCAGAATTGGGAAATGTAAGAAAAGCATGTGTGGTTGGCAGTGCGGCAGCAGCGGTTAATTGACTGAAACAACCGTCAGAATTCAGATCCAACCAAACAGGTTTTGGACTTTTTTGACTTTTGGGTTTTGGCTTTAGCCTTTGGGGCAACCTAGGAAATATGGTTGCACAATTAAACTGTTCACTTGTCTAATCATACACACTGCCATGCATTATTATTCAATATTGTTTCATCGAAAAAGCAAAATACAGCCAATGAGATTGGTTTTGAACTTATGGTGTAAAGTACTCATGTTCGAGCCTTTACAGGCTTTCTTTGATAGGTGATCTGTAAGTCCGACAAATTCGCAGGTGAAAGTTTAATGGATCCGTAAATCTCCAAAGGGGTTGACGACTTACCCTGGCCTTAGAGATGGGTAACCCCCCCTCCTCCTAAACTTTTTTTTTACAAAAAAAAAGAAAAGAAAAAGCAAAATACAAAATACTACTACAGTAGTATTTATAAAGATTTTCTTTTCTATTTTCTAATTCAAAAAAAAATTTATTTTATGCATACAAACCAAACCTAAGGAATTTGTTGTGATCTTATAAGGAAAAAAACAATGGAAGATAGACGGTAGCCGTGACTGCTATTTTGGACGATTATTTACTTATTGACTTAGTTCGGGCAATAATAATAAATTATGAACTTCTTAATTTTTTAAATATCAAAATTCAATTTTTTGGAAGTGTAAGTAAAACTCATCATAATTCCTGAAAATAATAAAATGAGGGAAAATAATGGCCACCCTTAGCTCCTAGCTAACTCAAATTAAAATTTATTCCATCTGTCCCTATTTATCTATCAACATTAATCACTTTACACAGGGTAAGAAAAATAGTTAAGACACAAAATTTTACAAATATTTATCTTAACTTTCTTATTTTATTCATACATCTCTCCCTCTTTGATTCTCACTTCTATTTAAGAAACTATTCGTTTAAGAGAGAGAAATGAGTTTGAAAGGGTAAGTTTGAAAAATTAATAATTAATATTAATTAAGAACAAATAAAAAGAGACAAAAAAATCCTAAAAAAGAGACAGATAAATAGGGACTGGGAGAGTACTATTCTTAAATTTATTTTAATTTTAATGTGGTTTTATTAAAACAAAACAGTTCTCTTGTCATGTCACAATTAATTTTTCTTTGCTACTTATATGTCACAGTAATTAATTAGTTGAATTTGCATTGAAAAAGAAACGAGAGTTGAGACTGGTGAGCCAACTAGGAAATTTTGCAATTAATTATCATAATAATTTGATAGTTTTAGTAAGTCAGCTCAGATGGGAAAATAACCTAAAGCGTTATTTATAGTTTTATTCGACAGCAGAGAAAAATAATCATACGGATATATATATATTTTTTGAATCCAAGATGGAAACTTTCTTTCAACGGAGGAAAAATGCATACTGAATTGTCGAAAAGGACTTCGGCCAAAAAAAAAAAAGAATTGTAGAAAAGGACGCACAGCCTTCTTCCTCTTTAGTCTTAGATGCTCGCAGTCTAACATCCGTATTCCATGCCTAAATTTTGTAAAACTACAAAATATAGAAATAGGTCATCCTTAGCTACTTGGCTTAATTGCCAGGTAATTAATTAACCGCCAAGCTTTTTTCTTTTCTTTTTCCTGAAATGTTTCCTTTTATCTTTTTCTACTTTTACTTTTCTGTTTATGGAATGAAAATGAAATCTTACCATCTTCAAGGTGAATCTTGCATTCTTAGGCCACAATTTATGGCAAATCCTATGGTAAACTCTGTTTGAAAGTCTTCCTCTCATTTTACACATTTCAAGATTCTACCAACATTATTTTCAATAAAGATAATGCTATTTTATCCTTGAACAATTGGATTATTCATAAATTACTTGAGATGATAATAATAATGAATTAATGAACATTTAATTAATTATTTGACACATTAAAGCATATAATTTCCTAACTTTATTTTACCTTGGTGGTCCAATCAAATTAAATTTATCAATTTCAAATTACTTAAGTTTGTTCATTACAAGTTCAGTTAGCAAATTAAATACATTGATCATTACTTAATTAGGTTTTCAGACGCAACTACTCAAGTTGTTAGCCCTTTTTAAAGATAGTTTTTTTATTCTTAATCTCTCTTCCTTTCTTCAACATTTTATTTTTATGTATACTTATCAACTAATGACTTAAAATTATTCAGAAATTAAAAAGGTTAAGAGAAACTTATGGGTCAATTTCCCCCACATTTCTTTCTTCCCATAATATGAATGGCTTGAACGAATAGAAAACGCCCTGATTGCGCATGTAGAGACTGACATATTACCATCAACAATTAGAAAAATAAATAAAAAAAAAGAAAAAAAGGGCTTGCTTTTATTTGAAGTTGTAGTAGTAATTATACAATTTCCCAATCGGAAAAGTTGTTATGTACTTTTCTCCATGAATTACTTTCTGTACGTATGCTGAAACAATTACGACCGATATCTAAAAATCAAGTTTTGCATGTATATGTTTGTTTGGTCGTAGGTGATCACTTCAACTGAGCTAAAGCTCTGCTTTCATTTTCGGGCTTTGGTTAACTCTCGTGACGTTAATTTGGAGAATCAAGAAACAGGGGAAAGGGCGAAAACTAAGAAGAGGAAAAATATGTAGAAGAGAGCTGAGAGCCCCACACTTCATGTCGTAGTTCCCAATTATTACATACGGTTTTTTTTTTATTGAACTCCAATGAGAGGCCGAGGACTCTTCTACACCTGTCAATTTCACTCTCAATCGAGTGAATGCCCACTCCCCCTTAATCGCCATCTTCTACTTTGCCTTCGTTTTCTCATTTGGGTAATGACAATTAGACGATTACCTAATCATTATTAAGCTCCATACGAAAGCTTGTTTTTGACATGTTAGCGTCGGCGATCATTCCTCTCAATTCTGCTTAATTGTTTCTAAACCTTTGTATTTAAGCCTACCCTCAAAGGGAAATATTGTTAATCAATGTTAAACTTTCCTTATACCTAAAATGAAAATTGTGATTAGTATTTTTTAGAAAAAAAGGTAATATTCTATAATTTATAATCTATAATCTATAATCTATAATATATATAAAAATATGAATGGTGTAAAACTTTTGAATCGTCTAAAATATCATTTTTTTAAATATTTCAAAATTACCATTAATATTATTTATTTAAATTGAAACTCTTTATTTATCTTTTACTAAATTTTTTTATACATTTATTAAATGACATTAGTAATTGACTAATTTTATTTTCATCATAATTAAATTACTACTATATTATATTGAAAATAAAATATATTTTTTTAAAATATTTCAGAATTACCATTGATATTATTTATTTAAATTGAAATTCTTTATTTATCTTTTACTAAATATTTTTTATATATTTATTAAATGATATTAGTAATTAACTCATTTATTTTCATCATAATTAAATAATTAATTACTATTATATTATATTGAAGAAAATAGTTTAATTATTATTCAATATTATGTAGTTTAATTTGAAGTTTACTAATTTATAGTTTAATTATTATTCATCACTTTAATGTATTTTATTTTTCTAAACTTATTATTATTATTTTTTCATTTTTTGTTATTATTAATAACACATTGTATCACGCAATGCACGTGACAGTGAATGACTAGTATCAATAAAAGTCTTATTTACCAATATCTGTTAGGTTGAGTGAGAAGAGGGAAAAGAGTTCTATGCCTTTTAAGTAAGATTTAGGAATCTAGTCTAATGAATTGAGAAAATATACTTAAGAAAATTTATATTTTGGATTCGACATCGTTCGACTCTAAGTTAGTTAGAGTTTAATGTGACTATAAAATATTGTTGAAGTTCAAATTTGTAATAATCTCAAAACAATATATATGAAAATGCCAATCCCAAGGCTATAGCCTATCGGGTTCTTGAAAATTCATTTTTGAATTCTCTGTCCAGCCAACTTGATTAGAAGTTGAGGAATTCGTATAAGAGCTCTTGAGTTTAAAATCTCTCAATTTTTAAGGAGGTCTCTATCCCTATTTATTATGTACTAAAAGGAAAAAAAAATCACTTAAAATAATGTAAACACTCAATAACTAGATTCATCTTTAAACAAGTAAATTCGGCTGCTCTGGGAATCAAATTAATAATTCTTATGAATGTGAAAATCTAATTCATGGGTTGTTAGTCGTCAAGATTAGGGAGTTCCTTTTCTTAGGATCTAGATTTTTAGGCCAAGTTATCCCAAGATTATTATGTCCCCCTTAACCAAAGACTATACAGAGAGAGAGGATGGCATTTTAATATGTAAACCTAGATCTCCAAATCATATTAATCATTCACGCTCACAGGGACAAACAATTTTGAAGCTGGGCCAGATCAAAGCCACCAGCAATAAATGACTGATGCACAGAAATCCAAAGATGGAAAAGTAATGTAAACGAACGGCCGAGATGTGGCCATCTATGGGAGAACCATGCAGCCGCGGAGCACGATAACAGACAAAAACTGATTATACTTATGAGCTGTAGTGAGTAGTGACGGTGGTCCAAAGTCGTCGTATAACATAAACGCAAAACGCAATCACAGAAAACAGAACTTTCCAAATATCGCATACAGCTCAGCTGTTGCTTCTAACACAAGAGGAAGTCGGGACTTGTTTGTCATTTTGTTTCTTTTCTAAGGGCAATTTCGTCGTATCGATCACTTTGTTCCTCAAATTATCCTCTCTCTCTCTCTATATATATATAACACCCATAATTTTTTTTAATAAAAAAGGTTTCTCGGATTTTATTTTTTAAAATAACCAAATATTCCCAATCGCTGTTAGTACTTTTTTTCATTTTCCTTTTTCGTCTCATTTTGTTCAGAAAATAATAATAATAATAATTTAAAAGGTCATTGGTTTTGGGAACTTTTGCAACGTCTTGCCTTTTAAGTGACACCTAAGTCCAGAATATTTTCACCTTACCCAACTCCACCACCACTTCGCCCTCCTCTTCCTCCCATTTCCTCATGCTCCTTCTCCTTTTCTTCCATCGCCATTGCCACCACTTTTTTCTCTTTCTCAAAAGCTAAACATTATCAAAAGGAAAAGAAAAAAAACACAGTAACGCCAAAATTAAAAACGAAAAAGAAAAACACTATAATTTGGATCTTAATCTTTAAATCTCGAACAACTTCTTGTATCGTATTCTAACTCCCAGTTGAAGCCACATTTCAGTCTCAGAAGGTTAGTAAAGTTTATGTAATAATGTGACTGAAGAAGTATTGTCTTCATTTCATTTTTTGGTTTGATTTCTTTCGGTTTTGTCGAACTTGAATGTGATTGTTGGTGGTGAGAGTACAGTAGAAGTGACTGAAATGGCAAACACATTTTGTTTATTTTTTCATTTCTACAGTTTTGAGTTTTGTTTGTGTTTTCTTTTTGGGATTGGAAGACAGGTGTCCAGTTTAATGTTTTCTTTCTGTCAAAGTTTTTGAGATTGTTTTTTATCTTTTTTTTTTTTGTCGGTGAGGTTTCCTGTTTTTCTATTTCTTCCGCTTGAAGCCTTTTTTATGTTCTGTTTCTTCACCATTTCTCTGCTCACTTCCTTTTGCTCGTCACTCACTCTCTCTCTCTCTCTCTCACACAGCTGTGAAATCTCATTGCCTTGAGTAAATTCCTTTTTCCTATTCCTTTTCCCTTTTTTCTCTTTTCCAATGAAGATAACGATCTTAATTCCTTCAATTTGTTTATCAATGGCGAATGCATTCTGGTTTTCGTTTTCTTTTACGTTTCAATCACTGATATGAAATGAACTTTTGATTCTAACATCTTTAGCTTAGGTTAGATCTTTTGAATTGAACTTTAGCTCTTTGGTTGGCTTGAAAATGCAAGCTCTTCTGATTCACTTGAAACAGTGACGACTGACGATCTTACTTTTTTCCAATCTACAACAATGGATTCATATTTACAAAGAAGATAATGGATGTGACTGGGTCTCGGAGCCCTTTTTTTTTTTTTTTCTTCTTTCAGTTCTAAGTTGACGGCTTATCTTTATTCTATCACGTTTTCGTTGTTGAATACGAACACTTCTACTTGTTCTTCATTCTTAGTCGTACAATCTGGTTTTTATTTTTTTTTAAAGCTTGCAGAGTGTTCCTTTTTTTTTCTTTTTGGTTCTACATTCTGTTTGGTGGCTGAGAAAATGCAGGACGAAAGAAAAGAAGATTTCCATTTCCTGACAGCTGTATTTATATTTGACACGGTCAAAGTGAATTGTAGTTCACTGACTGATCTAAACCAGAGAAAAGATGGAAGGAATTACTAGAAAAGAAAAAAAAGACTCTGTTCTTAGGATTCTTGGTGACAATAAATTAGAGACAATTAATAGTTTGGTGTATATGATATGGCAATAAATTATTCCATCATGCAATGTTAAAGAAATGTTACCTAATCTGATGATTAGTTGTCAATTTGCTGTTTCATATCTCAACAGTCTCCCATTTCTTAATTAATGTTTTTCTTTAAATTCTTTTATGTATCTGTGAAGAACTGGGATGATAGTTTTAAAAGTCCTTTAAGGAATGTGATTTGATTGCCCTTGGGTATGTTCTTCCAGTGTAAACATGTGAGGCAATTACCTGTCACCAGACATTTTTCTTTCTGTTTATGGTTTCTTTGAATGTGCTTTAAGGGAATTGAAATTTGTTTAGATATAGTTTTCATTTCTTTCATAAATAGTATGTTTGAAACGTATCTGAGAGTAATATTCCTATTATGAACACAATCAGGTGGCTGCAACGTGTAATAGGGGTATTTAACGTTTCTAGTTGCTAGATATGGCTACTAGCTTTCATTTGGTTCCTTTCTGTGTATATGTTTCTTAAAAAAATTATATGGTCTTCTTCAGTTAGGCAATAAAAGGGATTTGAGTGATGGACCGCCGCTGGCCTTGGAAGAAAAAATCATCTGATAAAGCTGATAAAGCTGCTGCTGCTGCCGCCGCAGCTGCCGATGCTGCTGCTGCTACTTTGGCTGCAGCTTCATCACAGAGTGATCAGGTATACACTCTTTCTACAAAATTTTACTTGAAACATATATGAAGTGCTTGCTTGGAGAATTTTCTCTTTTTTTCATCTATGTTTTTCTCGTCATTGGGGTTTTTAATTTATTGTACATTATTTCATCTGGGACTGAGATCTTTTTTTGCTTATCATCTAAAACGTTGAGCTATTTTATCTGATATCAGTTTTTATGGTTCTTTTTTTCTGTTGAGCAGGAGGCCTATAAAAAACCAAAGTATGTTCAAATTTCTGTGGAATCATATTCACATCTCACTGGTTTGGAGAATCAAATAAAAACATATGAGGAACAAGTTCAGGCATTAGAGGATGAGATTAAGGATTTGAACGAAAAGCTTTCTGCAGCAAATTCAGAGATTTCCACCAAGGAAGACCTTGTGAAACAGCACACTAAAGTTGCGGAAGAAGCGGTCTCAGGTCAGTCAATGCTTACATGTTCAAAGTCTAATGCAATGCTAAAGGTGCTATGGTTAATCTTGGCATCAATTTTTCTAAATCTGTGATGTCTGTTTGCTGCAGGTTGGGAAAAGGCTGAAGCAGAAGCCTTAGCATTGAAAAATCATCTGGAATCTGTTACCCTTTTGAAGCTCACTGCTGAAGATAGGGCATCACATTTGGACGGTGCTCTTAAGGAGTGCATGCGGCAAATTCGGAATCTGAAGGAGGACCATGAACAGAAGCTGCAAGATATGGTGATTAGCAAGAACAAGCAATGTGAAAAGATTAAGCTTGAGCTTGAAGCTAAAATAGCTACTTTAGACCAAGAACTTCTGAAGTCTGAAGCTGATAATGCTGCAATTTCAAGGTCTTTGCAAGAACGTTCTAACATGCTGCTCAAGATTAGTGAAGAAAAATCACAAGCTGAGGCTGAGATTGAGCTTTTGAAGGGTAACATTGAATCATGTGAAAGGGAAATAAATTCGCTAAAGTACGAACTCCATGTAGTTTCCAAAGAGTTAGAAATTCGTAATGAAGAAAAGAATATGAGCATGAGGTCGGCAGAGGCAGCGAACAAGCAGCATATGGAGGGTGCCAAAAAAATAGCAAAGCTGGAAGCAGAGTGCCAAAGACTGCGTGGTCTTGTGAGGAAAAAGTTGCCTGGTCCTGCTGCACTCGCCCAAATGAAGATGGAGGTTGAGAGTTTAGGTCGGGATTATGGAGATACTCGACTGAAGAGGTCTCCTGTTCGGCCATCTAGTCCACACCTATCAACAGTGACTGACTTTTCTCTTGACAACAAATTCCAAAAAGAGAATGAGTTCCTCACTGAACGTATGTTGACAATGGAAGAAGAAACAAAGATGCTGAAAGAAGCTTTGGCAAAGCGGAACAGTGAACTACTGGCTTCTAGGAATCTGTGTGCCAAGACATCTAGCAAGCTTCAAAATTTAGAAGCACAACTTTCCCTCAACAACCAACACAGAAGTCCCTCTAAGGCGATTGTTCAGATTCCTGCAGAAGTTTACTCAAGTCAAAATGCTAGCAATCCACCAAGTGTGACTTCTGTGTCAGAAGATGGGAATGACGATGACAGGAGCTGTGCTGAGTCGTGGGCAACTGCTTTGATCTCTGAGCTCTCTCACTTCAAGAAGGAAAAGAACATTGAGAAGTTGAATAAAACAGAAAATGCGAAGCATTTGGACCTTATGGACGACTTTTTGGAGATGGAGAAGTTGGCTTGTTCTTCAAATAATTCATCTGCTAATGGTGTAATTACCGTTTCAGATTGTACAAACAATAAGGTATCTGAAACTGTTAATGGTGATGGTTCAGGAGAAATTTCTTGCAAAGAACTGCAGTCTGAAAAGCAGCATGATCTGTCTCCACCAGTAAATAAGGTATCTTCTAATATGGAATTGTCAGTGGTGTATCCTGAATCTGATGCGGACCAACTGCCTGTTATGAAGCTTCGAACAAGGCTCTCTATGGTGCTTGAGTCAATATCTAAGGATGCTGATATGCAAAAAGTTCTGGAGGATATCAAACATGCTGTGCGGAATGCTCATGACACCCTAAGCCAGCACTCCCTCAAGGGCGTGTCTGCTGAATTACATGGCTCTGATGGCACTTGCAATGGGCAGGCTTATCATGCAGATAGTAGTTTAAGTGCAGAGAAGGAAATTGCTATGTCTCCAGCTGATAAGGTGGCTTCAGAAATTGTGCAAGTTATAAGTCAAGAATTAGTTGCCGCAATTTCTCAGATTCATGACTTTGTACTCTCCCTGGGAAAAGAAGCAAGGGTAGTCGATGACACGTCTTCTGATGGTGATGGATTAAGCCGCAAAATTGAGGAGTTCTCTGCCACCTGTGATAAGGTCTTATGTCGCAAACTGAGTTTGAATGATTTCATTTACAATCTTTCTACTGTTTTAGCCAAAGCCAGTGAACTAAGATTCAGTGTGCTGGGCTATAAGGGTAATGATGAGGAAATTAGCAGTCCTGATTGCATAGACAAGGTTGCTTTGCCAGAGAATAAGGTAATTCAAAAGGATTCGTCGGGAGGAAGATATCAAAACGGCTGTGCCCATATTCCAAACCCTACTTCCAATCCTGAGGTTCCTGATGATGGAAACCTTGTCTCAGACTGTGAATCTAAAGAATCAAGCAAATTCTCGTCAGAAGAGTTTGGAGACTTGAAATTGGAGAAAGAAAACATGGCAATGGATCTTGCTCGATGTACAGAAAATCTGGAGATGACCAAGTCCCAGTTACATGAAACCGAGCAGCTTCTGGCAGAGGCTAAATCTCAATTAGCTTCTGCTCAAAAGTCAAACAGCTTAGCCGATACACAGCTCAAGTGCATGGCAGAGTCTTATCGATCACTTGAAACACGTGCAGAGGAGTTGGAGACTGAGGTGAACCTTCTCCGGGGAAAAATAGAAACTCTGGAAAATGAACTTCAAGATGAAAAGAGAAGCCATCAAGATGCTTTAACCAGATGCAAGGATCTAGAAGAGCAACTGCAAAGGTAATCATCAAACTTTTTTCGTATAACGTGAGGTTTATATCAACTAATTGTTTTGTGATTCTAGATGCTTGTTTGTTTAGATGTAATTACCTCTTAACTTAATTTTTTCCTCCGCTATTAGGAATGAGAACTGTTCTGTTTGTTCTTCGGCAGCTGAGAATGACATCAAGAGCAAGCAGGTGAGGCTATATTTTGGGTTTGTGTTTGTTGAATTTGTCTTTCCCAGCGTACTTAGAAATCTAATATTACTGTTAACATATCCAAAATTATCGACAAGCAGCAAAATACTTTCACATCGTCTATGGAAAGGTGTTTTCCTGAAAAATCAATCCACCTCCAAAAGCATTGACTTATCATCACGTGACCATTAAAATGGTCATGGGGTTGGACCCCACTAACAATCTCCCCCTCCAACCCCATTAGGAAGAGATCAACCACACAACCTGTTCACTTGAAGTTCACCTTGGCCAAGGCATCCATGCCGGCCAAGTTACTGCACAACTCAAGCTTCTCCCTGGGAACCACTTTAGTCAACATGTCCGCAACATTCTCATTAGTGTGAATCTTCTTTAACTGCATCTTTCGATCATCAATTGCCATACGCAACCAATGGTACCGAACATCAATGTGCTTGGTCCTTGCATGGTACATAGTGTTCTTGCTTAAATCCATAGCACTTTGACTATCACAAAACACCATATACTCCTTCTGACTCAACCCCAATGTTCAATTATTGAAATTTCCATGTCGCACCCATTCTTTTTACACTTGATACTATGGATGAGATATTCTAGAACCTTAGGTCAATTCATATGAACTTGAATTTTAGATAAAGCTGTCTATTAGTATGAACCTGCCTCTTTCACCTTTTTTATGTTCTCTTGTGTTACGTACTTGTTATTAAGACCTAGTTTTTCTCATTTGTAAATTGTTTTGCTGCTTTATAATCTGTGTTAGAGTGGCATCATATAATTCCTTTTAAGTGTAACATGGAAACAACATATGTAGTCTCGACAGAAAGGTAAATTAAAAAAATTTAAGTTCTCGGCGGGAACCAAATCTTCAACTAATTATTGTAACATAACAACACAATCAGTGAATATTTGTGGCAATCGGATCTTTCTACCCTTATGAAGTCTCTACTTAAGATTGTTTCTGTTGGTTATAGGAGAATGAATTAGCAGCTGCAGCAGAGAAACTAGCGGAGTGTCAAGAAACTATATTCCTCCTTGGCAAGCAATTGAAATCCTTGCGTCCTCAGACAGATACGATGGGATCTCCATGCAACGGAAGGAGCCAAAAGGGTGAAAGTATCCGAGAGGATGAACCCACTACCAGCGGCATGAATTTGCAAGGCTTATATCAGGCAGAGGTTGACACAGCTGCTTCTGGCAATGCAAGCAGAACAGGTGCGGAGTCCCCCATGGAGTCATTCAACTCACCATGCAGCCCATCCGATACCGAGTCTAACCTTCTGAGATCACCAGTCAATACAAATCATCCAAAACACAGATCTACCATGTCAAGCTCTTCATCGTCCTCTTCTACCCCAACGCCGGAGAAACAGTCACGAGGATTTAGCAGATTCTTCTCCTCCAAAGCGAAGAATGGCCATTAAAGCCTGCAGCCAGTGGTCATAATGTTTGATTATCGGGGAGGCCACTTAAACAATAATTGGAAGAACTAAACTTACGAAACCTCAAACCCCCTATTTGATGCTAGAACATCTGTGTTGGGTGGACTTTTTACTTTGGTAGCTGAAAAAGTCTTTTCTTGGGTTTCACATGGTGCAGTGATGCTTTGGACGTCGAAGTAATTTTTGTAACTAATGACTGTATATGGTATCCATATCTGTTACTGCGTTTTTTTCCCTCTGTAATTTGCCCAAAGTCAATGTGACATATTTCTAAAACTGTTCAAATATGCTCTGAATGTATTGTATGTTGCAGTTCTATTAAACGATTATATTATACTCTTCATTTTTTTCATTTCAAGCAGCCAAAAGACCACAAAACTTTTAATAAGAAAATTTACTGCCAAAAGGATCAACCTTTTTGGTTTACAGATTATAACCAGGTTTAGTTGGGCTTTTGCTGAAAACCCAAATGGGCTCGGCACATCCACTATCCAGAGATCGAAAGTACCATGTCAGCCTGTTTTCAGTTAAGCTCCGTCCTGGCCCACCTGAAACTTGCTTTGTGGATTGGATGATGAAGAATTGGAGATTAAAAGAATGGGGTTGCAATTTGCAAAACGTACAGATATTTTGGTCCCCATTGTCCTCTTGGGCTCGCAATCCAAGACTGAAAAGTGTTGATATCTGAAACTTGTTAGCATTCTATCGATTCAGATCAAATCATTTTCATAGGAGATTTAACAACCACTTGAGTAAAATGTCAGGATATGAATACCCTGTTTGGATATTTTTAGGCATTTAATATATTATCAGATAGAAATAAGATAATACCCGAAAACAAAGCAAAATTTCCCAGAATTCATCCACCATATATATATATATATATATATATATATACACACTCTCTTGTAGCCTGTAGGTATAGATAAGAATCGATGAAAAATAATTTAAATCTCAACTTGTCAAAAGGCTGCCTGTCTGCTCCATTATTGAAAGCGAAACAGGCCAATACAGAGGCGACTCGACTTGACGCCTGGAAAAGAAAATTAAAAGCATTCAAGTATGTATTCAAACTTACTTTTGTTGCCTTCCACCCAAAAAAAAAAAAGAAAAAAAACCCGCAGAGCATTATAATTTATAGTTTTATACAAGTTAGTGTACTTACTTTAGACTAAAAATTGAAATTCATTATATTCAAAACTGGATCTTGAAGTGGAAATATTTTTTTGTCCTTGATTTGGGGTAGTTTAAGAAAGAAATCCAAAGTCAAGTTGCTCAAGCTGGAAGAAATGACACGCTGTTTCGAACCCAATAGGAGCCAGCAGCAAGTGCGTATCTACAGAAATCATGGATGTATGTCTGCTTATTATGATCAATATTTGAGCTGTAATTAGGACAATCGAATCCCAACTTTTCCTTTGATCCCATGAGAAAATGAGCTTCAAAACCACGTAGCTGTCTGCAGGGGAATATGGATCAACATATATACTCAATTCTTTTGTTTCCCTTTTTTTAAAGCCACATTTGTTGTTAATTTATTATTATATTGATAGTATAAAAACAAACAAGTACAAGGAATCAAAGAGCTCAACCAAAGACAGAATATTATGGATAAATTTGTACTTAAGGTTGAAGATGGGGAATATATTTTGGTTAGCAATATTCTATAAAAATTTTGTTTTCTCAATATTCTCTACACAAACCAAATTTTTGTTCTATATATGACCTGCTGATCAGCAATACTGAATAAATCTACATTCAACGTATCTTGGTTTTTGACCTGATCATCATAGTGTAAAAATCAACTCAAAATGTTGAGAGATATGCTTGAGAAATAGTGAGAGGATATTTCTCAACCATCCTTCTCGGTAGGAATCGAAGATTTTAATAGTTGATCTCTCCAAGTTGTATGGCTCAGAAAGCTGCTTTACCCAGAAAAGTTTGAAAGTAAAACTGGGCAAGGCCTCGGTCCTCAGGCCAAGCAATGGTTTGAGTCTCAAATCTCAAATAATTAGTAAGAAAACACCCACACATAACATATTGTTGAAGCAGCCCCCAACATACGTTACCCTACAGCACAGCCCACCTCCCAACATAAGTGGCGTTCCTTGTCCAAGTCCAACACCTAAACCTCTCTCTCTCTCTCTGACTTGAAAATGTACATATATTTTTATTAAAAAAAGACACAAAACAGTGAAATAACAACATTCAGTGGAGCTGCTGGGACTGCGAGCACCCAACACACATGAATAATATCAGGCATGCAAAGTTTCTCATTTAATCTCCATCGCAACTTATGATCGTTTCCTACCTGTTGGATATTTTTCTTCTTCTCTCAGACGATATTTCGGATTTTTGTTTTTTTTTTTTTATTAATTTAATATTCTCTCCTAAGTGGCGTAGAAGGAAAAATCTCTTTGGCTACGATTTGGGCTTGCTATTCAGTAATTTAGATCTCTTTTTCATTTATCTTCCATTAAGAGGGTCAGGCTAGCTAGGGTGACCCTAATCAGTTTTATCTTCAAGATGTGACCCTAATCAGTTTTTCTTATCGATATATGACGTTTTATATGTAGGAGTTCATATCCACGAGATTTCTCATAATCGTCGGATTCTTTTATTGTCTGACAATCTTATCCAACAAGAAATTTATTCCTTATACTGCCGTTGTTGCAATTTTGTTTTGACTTTTTAATCCAGTAGTTTAATGTTACTATACATATGAAGATCTTTCCCATCATTAAGCAGAGATTAGCTCTCAATTCAAGTAGTAAATCAAGATTTATGGGAAAAAGCATGCCTTCAATCAAGCACTAAATATATTGGTTATAGCAAATAAACATAATGTGACATTGTAACCACTTGATTTGATGCAATCACATGGAGTTCTGCTATATAACTATAATTATAAATTATAAATTAAAATTAATCCAAATCATTTCTATTATTAGTAGCCTCAAACCCATATATATATACACACACATGTATGTATATTATAACGATGTCATGATTAATCACACCTTTTGATTGTTTTTCTTATATAAAAAATAGAAAAATGAGTCTACTAGAAGAATGAGATTTATACCACTACGTACGGGCCTAGTATTGTCTTAATCACAGTAGGAATTTGCTTTTTTGCTGGCAATTTGGTTTTAAAATCAAATTTAGCCACTAATCACGTACATTTTGTCCTTGAATTAAATGATAGCTGCAGACGAATTAAGATCTTAACATTAGTTGTGCTATACTTATAATCTAATAAGTCATATCCTTTTTCTATATAAGAAATGCATTTGGACATATATTAGGTAAAGAATTATCCCTTGATTTGGAGGTTTCTTGACAAAAAGATAGAGTTGTTTTGTAAAGAGATTTATTATACAGTAGATTCGAATTAGATAATCTCACCTTTTTGGAATAACTAAAGGACTAGAGGGGACAAGAGAGACAAGATTAAGCATGAATTAAGAGGGGCGAAAAAACCATTGAAAAGACATGGAAGAATAAAGAAAGTAGAAAAAAACAAAATTCACCAACTGTTACTTATTACCCATAAGATTTGATTCTAAACTTTTTCTAGCTAAAAAATAGGTCCAAAGGTCATAGCATCATCTCTTTCACCTCACCCATCATATATACTGTTGTTCATGTGAACCTTTGTCTTCATTTCAATTTTGATTGATGATTAATTGATGGTGGTCCCTCACTCTTATAAGGAATATATGGGGTATATTTTTATGTTTTAGCTAAGATTTCAAGGCATTTCAATTAACCGATCAGTACTCAAGAAGATTAATTTATTATAATTAGCATTATTTAATTTATGGACTAATTAATTTAAAGAGGAAGGAAAAAGAGGCTGAAATTTCGGGTTGATTGGTAGTTTTAGGCTTTTAGCTGTTACTTGTACGAAGTAATTGTGAAGGGGTGAAGTGAAATTTGACTTTGTAAATCTGATTTTATATGGTTTGATTTGATCATGAAAACTCAAATAAAAATACTCTATATATTTGAAAACAGAAAATTTGCATGTCAACCCATGATTGGATACGTAATTAAAGAGATGAATCAACCTGCCTGGTTCAGGGAACAAGAACACAGCGACATGTTATGTTTTTTTTTTTTGAGAATCAGCGACATGTTATGTTAAATGCTTTGCCTAGTTACTAATTAGAGATAGAGTGGCTTAGTTAGCCTTAGAGTCAGTTGGAGATCAGTTAATTAGCGTTATAGAGGGGGGGAGAGAGATCTAGTTCTAAAAAGCCGGAGCCTAGCTGCTTAGGGAGCCATGTAGAGATATACTCTCTCTTCCTTATTATTTGACCCGATCTAATGTTTTTTTTATTTATTATTTTATGGTTTTAATAAAGTACTATTAATTAATTATTTTCAAATTTATCCTTTTATAAAATTATAAGAATCATTAAATGTAGTAATTGTATATTAAACCAATTAACTTATAAAAAAAAAAGAGAATGAAAGATAAATTTGAAAAGTAAAATAATATATAAAATTTTATTACTTAACTAACTTTCTTAATCGAAGATATTCGATTATTGTGGTCAAATAATAAAAAATAAAAAATAGAAGGAGTATTGCATTCTTCAACTGCAGCCCCACGGCCGGGCCTTGAAACTTCTATCATCCATAATTAAATGATTTAATTATAATTAATACTACCAGTAAAAGAGAGAGAGAGAGAGCGCCTTGTTGGAACCTATGGTCAAAGATTACAGCAAATTTTCCGAAGAAAAATGTTGTCTCCACTGTGGTTTTTATCTCTTGGGTGGTACTAGTAAAAGTTAGGAATCCAATGAACGGGAAGGAAAGGAATTAGTAAATCATGCTTAATCAGCATCAGCCTGGACAATTAATTACCCTGGCGATCAAATTTAAATATATTGCAAAGTTGTTTATAAATATAAATGAAAAAAATTATTGTTGGAAAAGCTTTATCTGATAGTAGATTAACCTGATTTGAGATGGATTAATTTTAAGTTAAACGTCAAAATATCCTTAATTACACAAAAAAAAAAAAAGAAGATGTTTATGAAGGCTTCTAGGCCTCCTCTCCTACCTAAGCTAAAAATATTATATGAACCAACCGCACTCTATACATCCATTCCTTTTTCATAAAGAAATCCACAAACTGTTAGCCCTAATGTATATTATAGGAAAATTGTTTATATATAAACAAAGCATTTAATCAAACACCAAATTTATCCGAACCTCTTTTTCTTTTTTCACCCCAAATGCCCAACAAGGCAAAAACTCTCTCTTTCTCTCTCTCTCTCTCTCTCTCTCTCTCTCTCTCTCTCTCTCTCTCTCTCTCTCTCTCTCTCTCTCTCTCTCTCTCTCCCTGTTGTGTTTTTTTACCTTAGCAAAAACCCAAAACAGCCTAAACAAAACATTTGTTGATGGAATTTCCCTCCTTTTGCCATGTAAGGTTCTTATTGTCCTGTCTCGGTACGGTCTATATTTTTTTCTTCGAAAGTGGTCCACTCGATGGATTCAATTAAATACTTCTAACAAGAGCTTGGAACTTACCGTAAATATTATCGGTAGATTAGATGATGGACCACAGCATGAGTGCAGTTTAATGGGATAGCCCTAGCTCGAGACTCGAGAGCACGGTAATGTATGATCTTGATAAAGATCCTAATCCCATCGGCTGTCATTTAATGGCTGCACCAAATCAAGTGCACAGTGTGGGCAGACCCTTTACTGTGTTTTCGCTGTGGGCCAAGTTGATCTGCAATCTCAGCCGTCCAGGGTTTGTGGGTCACCACTTGACGGAGGCTTGTTCTTCCATCCTATAATAATATTATAATATATACGAGATTTTCTCATTTCCCTTCTTGGTGGGTCCCCAGCACATGGCATTGTAGATGGATGTTGATTGATCAATATTGTTGGTTTAAATCATTTGAGTTTTCAAAGGGGAGAGATTAGTAGTCCTGATTGAATGTTGCAGGTGGGTAATAAAGTAAACCTTTGGATGAAACAAAGTGAAAAAAATTGTTAAATTTGCGGAGTCCAATGTGATGAAGATGCTGTTGTTCAGAAAGTCTCTGCACATGTTATAGGATTGGAACTTGGAAGTTGGAAATGACCAATGGGGAAGGACACTTTCAGCCTTTTGCTTACAAATGTACAAACATAAGTAATGAATAAATGAAAGACTATCTGGTTGTTTTCAGATAACCAGAAAAGAGGAAAAAATTCAAACAGAGTCTGGTTACGAATCAAATGGAAGTTACCCCTTTGTTTTTTAACCTTTTTTTTGTCTTTTCGTTTCATCATCTCATGAGTTTTGCTTTGCTTTGCTTTACTTTCATCTTTACTCTGGCATGGCAAATGCAAATGCAAAGACATTCCAATGAGCTGTCTGTTGAGTTTCGGTTTTAACGGTTGTTAACGGTTTAACTGCTTGAGTTTAACCAGAAACAAGGCGTGGCATAAAAAAAATGGAGAGCTGAACCTAAAAGAAGACAAAACCCTGGAAGCTGGTGAGAGCGTGTGCCTAACCTTACCTCTGTTGCGCTCGTGCAACAAGATTACATTATTAACATATAGAGAGAATACCGGTAAGAAAAAAATATAGAGTAAAATAATAAAAGGAGGAATGGGAAACCCCCAAAATCCTTGATATTAGTTCTCTCACAGGGTACAATACATTGGTAGTTGATGTACAACCCACACCTCAGTGAGGAAAATTTTCAAACTTTCTCCGATTTACAAATCTAAAAACCCAGATATAATTAAATAAATATTCATGGGTTTTTGGGTCAGGAAAAAAGTGGAAATTAAAAAAAATTGAAAGAAAGGAGAAAAATCAGAGAAGCAATGTTGAAGCAGCTTCTTCTTAATCACATTTCTCCAAAAATAGTTTCTTCTTCATGGCCTTAAACTTAACCAGCCTTGTATCTTCATCGCTAGCTTCTTTTATTTATTTATTTTGTCCTTTCATCTGAGCATGGATGTTAGAGACTGGAAAACATCTTCTTCACAAGGAATGGTGAGCCCCATGTCGTGATCAAAACCAAATTCTTCTTCAGCTTGATGAAGCAAACTTTGAAACTCCGGTCGGGTCAAGAAAGATATGGGAACAATGTATCTGCTTCTGTTTTCGCCAACGTATACAACAAAATGACCTTTTGGGACATCCAAAGGCAGCCCTTGTTCATCATAGCTTTGTTTCTTTCCTAAGCTGGAGCATCTTTTCAGGATTTGCTTGATCACCGCTGTTTGAGGCAATTTGTTTGATTTCCTGATAGCCATATTTTCTTGTCTAAATGTGTGAAACTTTGTGGGGGGGGGGGGGGAGTAAAAACTCACAAGGGAGAGAGAGTTTTTCTTCTTTCTCTTGTTGAGAATTTGAGAGGAAATTAGAGCTAGAGAGACGCGTTTGTGTGAAAGAGTGAAGGGGTTGTAAGGGATATATATGGAGACTGGAGAGCTAAATTAATAGAAGTTTGAAACAGAAACAGAGTCATGTGGGGTTGTGGGGACAAAGGACAGACCATGGGTGTTTTTGGGGTCTGTGAGAGCTTCAAAGGACATGCCTGAAAGGCAACCCCGTTGGGATTACACCACCTTGTTGCCCTTCCAAAGGACATCATGGTCCCTCCCTCTCTCTTTCTTCTATGGCTACCTATAGCTTCCTTCAACTAAAGTAATCAAAAGCACTTCTCGATACTATATGTATATACTGTACTGTGCTTCCACAAAAGAAATGTAGCCTCCTTCGGTCCTTCCCTTCAATTTCCCATGTTTCCTATTCTTTCATTTGCTTTAAAATTCTTTCAAAGATTCATATTCCTTGTCTTGGGGAAAAATAGAAATTTGCAGTATCCAAAGATCTTCTTGACATGAGGTGCCGTAGCACTGTAACTTCTCAATTCTGAATACTAAGTCACGCCTAATTTCAAATTTCAAAGTTAAAAAATGATGATTAATTGGGAAAAAAATACACTCTAAAATAATGATTTTGCTTTTCTCCCCTTTTCGGCTTTTCGTGGTCTACCATGGACACACATTTCCGTTTTCTCGTTCAAAGCTTTGAAAACCCCTTCTGTAAGTTAATTGCAATTTTTAATACTGCTGGTATTTTGAAGACATAACAATGCCAAACAGACCTTCGTAGAAGAACAGAAAAACGGAAATCAACTACTGTCGATGAATAATAAGGAACGACATTTGGTGAAACTCCCAAGGCGAATTGTTGCCTACTTTCCTTCATTTTGTGTTTACAATTCAGAGGTGAATAATAACTGTACTGAAGGGTGTACAACAGTACAACCACTTGCGGGCAGGTGCTGCCTGCTTGCTGTGGGTGTGTTTCGCCTTCTTTCTTCTTAAAATTTGAGCTTTGTGATTCTGAGAATCGATTGGCAGATACAAGTAGCAGTGATTCACATGCATGTACGTGCTGCATGCTTCTTTTCTTGGCAGGTTTTAATTTTTGATGCCCCAGCCGCGCCCCCCACACACCCCCCGCGGCCTCTCCTCCCTCCCTGAAACGAGCTAGCCTGTATGGTGTGACTTTCTAGGTTCAATTCATCAATTGTAACCAAAGTTTCTTATATTTAAGACTGGCAATAAATGTTTGAAGCTAATTCCATGGGCATTAGGTGGCTTTCCATCCATAGCTGCCATACCGGTACAACAAAATTGAAGAAGAATCCTTCATTCTTCAAACCACACTCTCCTACAAAATGGAGAAATTGAGAGGAGAACCGAACAGAACAGAACAGAACAGGTCCTAGTGGACCACAGTGTTGCAAATTAATGGCAGAAAAACAGAACAACCAGACGACTTTTGAGTATTCAAAATCAAAACCATAACCCCATTCGACACTTCAACTACAATTTCAATAGCACATGTGACTGTTTGATGTAGTTTTTCTTTCTTTTTTCTCTTTTTCCTGTCGTTTTTGTTGCTCGATGACTTCTCTTTTCGTTCTTTCATTTTTCTTCTTTCTATTTCTTTTGGGGGGTGTTGTTTTTAATTTGCTTTGCCTAGTAAGCTAGACAATTTATGACGGTCTTTCATATTGCTATTGCGTTTTCCTTTTGTAACAGAATCATCCAAAGAAAGCCCTAAAGACTAGGTAGGATAGGCAGGCTACAACACTATACCACGTGCTATCACTATATAACTTTATATTGATTAGTAGTTAATATGGTTATTAATTTCTCAAATAATATCTTTCTAGTAAGCAGTTTAAGTCCATTCAATATGAGTATGTAATTTTTTTTATAATCATATGTATCTATATCCGTTTTATGGTTTATAATTAATCATTTTTTAATTATTTTTGAATCACATCGGATCTCAAATGGATAAAAGTATTTCAAGTCTATTTTCTATATTTATTAAAATGAAATTAAATTTCTTAATGTATTTTGTGTAAAGAACGGCGTCATCTATTGATAAGCTATTAAACTCTTAAATTAGTAATTAAATTTTAAATCCTAATACGCTTAAGTATCAAAAATCAATTTACCCTTTTGAAAACTTTTATTTTTTTTCTAATAAATCAATTAATTAAGAAGGATATTAAGGGCAATTCAAATTTTAAGTAGATCCGATATCACATTTGGCTAACCAGAATATATTTGCATGGTATATTATTCCGACTTTTCACCAAAACCTTAGAGACTATGTATATTTGTAAGGGTTTGAGGTGAATCAAATCTAATTGGAATCGTGAATATGTTGGTATGATTATGTACATTAACATAAATTTTGAAGCAATCCTTTTGATTGCGGAATTTGCATATATTTATAAGAAACCACATGCAACTATCATCTGCCCCCAAAAGTGAAGTAACTGTTGCATGCGTTGCCCTCGTAGAAACTAGAAAGTGACTCATCGGCAGGCTTCCTCAATCCTCCTTGTATAGTTTTATATCGTTTATCACAGATTAGGGCAAGGTAAAATGGTAAATTTCATTAATTGAACTTTAACGTCCATGTAAATACACATTAATTAGGGTTAAATGTAGAATAGACGCAAAAATGACAGCATGGTTATTTCGAAACCCAGAAATAACTAAAGTGGGGGACGAAAGAAAGAGTTCTTTTTCCTAAAAATCTCTTCGTATATAGTAGTGAAATATTTGTGAACTTTGGTAAGGTGGTCCTTCATCCTTGAGCTAGCAGAGAAGAAACTACCAAATAAGAGCATAGTCATAATCAGAAATAAATTTCAAATTAAATGAGAACCACTTGCCTCTTGTATCTACCTCTCCTAATTGTGATCCAGGGCAGCAGCAATTCTCTCTCTCTCCCTCTTCCTCCATGTTCTAAGGTCCAGAAAGAGCCAGAGGCAGTGTCGTTCGAGCCAAATCAAGCTCTAGATTTCAATGCTTTGTTACGGCTACGTCCGGCCTTGTTCCCATTTTTGGAGGCAAGTCTTTGTCTTCCCCCTCCGTTTGAATCAACTTATTACTAGTATTAAATACTTGGTAGCGACTAGCTATAAACCCTATAACTTAATCAAACATTAATTAACTACTATTGCTCGTTCGTACATTGACGGTACGTGAATTCCTTATTCACGTGCATTAAAATAATTAATTAAACTTCCGTAATTAATGTTATCTACACTTTTGAACGGAAGTTTTAATTTGATTTAAGACATATTACTTCCTCCATTCCTAAATAAATGTCGTTTTTGAAAATTTTTTTTGTTTCACCATAAATGTCGTTTTAAGAATTTTATGTTTCATTAATTACTTCTTTTTCAATTTTACCCATCTTCTTCCTAACTAATTACATTGAATGAAATTTGTTTATAAGAGAGAGAGTTAGGGGTTAAGAATCCTAATACAAGAGCAAAATTGACATAAGAAGAAATTTGTTTCTAAATTTTAGGATTTCTTAATCCATGTGCCAAGCCAAAAAATGACTCTTATTTAGGAATGGATGGAGTACTGTATAGACGTGAAAAGAGAAATGATCCACAAATTCGGTTCCGTGGTAGTTATCACGAAATCAAGACGTGACATCAAGTTTAGTCACTAGTTTAAAACAGTTTAGTCTCAAATAGAATTTTTAAAAATTTTCAGGATAAATTTCTCATAATGACATTTATTTGGGTAGATTTTAATTTAAATATGTGACCATAATTATGTCATAATCTTGGTTTCGTGATAATTATCATGAAACCGAGTCCATGAGACCATCACTCAAACATGAATGGTATTGAGAAAAAGAATGGAATTGAATACTACTATTGGCACCCTGTTTAAGCAGTAGGGCAAGCCCGGATGTGGGTTGCTTAATTAGTGATCCATGTAGTTCATCAACAAATTCAATGTGCCTAGCTAGCTAGTAGTACTACCGAAAGGATTGATCGAAGTGTTCAATGGAAGCCTGAGGTCATGGGCCAAAAGGGTTGCAGTATTTTCAAAGGAAGCGACACCATGTTCTATGATTGAAATTTGTTCGTTTACTTTTGAATATATGTATATGTTTCTTGTTGAAAACAGAACAAGTATTTATATAGATATAGATGAGGAGGTAGTGAAAGGTACCTAAATTCGAGCTCTCATAGACCTTTATTAGTAAGCGATCCTTAAGTCTGAAAAACTTCACAAAAGGAGTTTGTAAATCCTTAAAGATGTTAATGACATATGTTGACTTTGGAGATGAAATAACCTTCCCTTCCTCTTAAATTCTTTTTTTCCAACAAAAAAAAATGCGGAGGTTGGTCCAATATCTAATCACCGAATGAAAATGCCAAGAACAAACATAGGCTTTGAGAAATCGGCTTAGGCAAATATTTTTAAGGAGGGAAGAAAATGGCCTCGTCTGGTTCTATAGGTTCACATGAAGACCATGTTACCTTTGCCCCCTCTAAAACAACTATTTCTCAAGACAAAACATACAGTTCGCTCCATATCTAAGCTAAACGCTTAGCTTAACTCTCTAAAATCATAACCGTCAATTTTTGTTACGATAGATTGCCTTGAAAGTTTTTTTACCTGTTTTATTAATCCTGAAGGTATATACGAGAAGGAGATGAAGTAATCCTAGCTAATGTACAGAACCAACTGGTCTTTCGGTTATATCTACCTACAAAATGTCCATAGATGGCCATCTTTGGAATGTGGTTTACATCGTCACGTTGCCACACAAAGAAAGATCTCAATGGAATGCAAATTGCATGGGAAAGAGATCGATCCGAGCTTTTAAAGAGAAAATATGTATATAGACAGCAATAAACATCCATGTTTTGAACCACCAAGAAAAAGCTAGACACCGACTTGGCAATCTATGAAGATCGAGGGAATACTAGTACAAGCAGAGTCAAAATAAGCCTAACAATATACTCTATTCTTGTTAAAGGAACCAAAAATTGGTAGGGAGAGAGAGATTGTGGCCCTAGAATGAAGTAGCCAGCTCGACCTTGATATTTGACAATTTATCCAAAACCACACACAATTAATGACTAAGGAAATTGGAAGCATAAACTTTTTTGAAACCTCTAATCTTCAAACTCTCCATGAATGTGGAATTAATGGAGAGGGAAATTGAAAGTGGCCTGGATGGACCCATTTTACAGCTAAGGCCGTGAATCCGGAAGGCGAAGGACCTTACGGATGTTGTACCTTAAAACAGAGATGAGAGCACATGTACTGAATAAGATGAAGGGAACAATTAAAGGTCATGTTCGGAGATCGGTCTACTTAACACAACTGTATTATTATCTGCCGTGCTTTTGCTTTCCATTTCAGGGAGCAACATTCCATCAGAAGGGGGTCCTAGCCAGCTGGGTGGATGATTTGTTTTTGTATATATGCTAATGGGTCAGGGCCGCGAGAGAGGACGTTCTAACCATTGCCGTGTTCTTCGAAGTTTCGAAAAATTTTGTAGGAGAAGTACTGATGATCTTTTGCTTCATGGGAAGGGATACCTATAAGATACCTATAAGCTAGAAGTCAAGTAGGTTTTGATAGCTGAAAATTATGACTTATGACCAAAATTTAACCCCGCAAGGCGGGAGCAACTTGCCATATGGAACTTAAAGGAAAGAATTAGCATCTGCATTTCACCCGCCCCTTTGATGAAATGCTGTACGTGCTGCCCATTTGCTAGACATGATCAATAATCCAATGTCTTAATTAGTTCAGTGTAAAATTGGAGTGTGAAAACCTAAGTTTTTAAGTGGTTTATTATACTTTACCGTCCTTTCCCCTCTCACATAAAGGCTAGGAGTTAAGACCTCATATGAGGGCTTGGCCCTGAATTGGTATCAGTTTCGATTGGACTTGTTGGTATGATGGGCGAGCCCAAGATGAGTACGCCCCATCATCGTCTGAATCGATCTCTCATTGATGGATGACGATGTTTTTTATTTGAGGCCTCACTGGAGAAGACCTCAATTTCATGTTTCATGCAGATTAAAGAAGATTTGAGGCGCAGACAAACCTTTCGTAATACTAATAATAATAACTTTCCTTTTGAAGTATAGAAAAGATGTCTACAGTTTTAAGAATTTTATTGCACTCTTCTGTCTTGAGAATAATGTTTTAGGATCCAGAATCTACACCCTCCGAACTGTGAAATAATCAAGCGCATACTTATCATCCAAGTATGCCGCTTGAAACAATTATCAATGACCTGCTGGAAGCCTGGAACTAGAAAATATGGCCTCAAACCGGGGTCGCTTGCTGATGAAAACTTCCCTATTCAAAACGAGAAGGAATTGCTCTCAGCAATGAGTCCTTCTATTTCCCCAATCCCGCCTATTTGTAAATTCAACACTCGGGATAGTAATGCAAGAATACCAAAAATCATTATAGGACTTGGGTAGAGAAAAAGAATTAGTACTTGGATATTTCAGATTTTAAACTGCAAGCCCTCCGAGGCTGTGACCTCTGTTCAATATCAATTCTTCTAAAAGAATGAATCATAGACAATTCAATATATATACTATTAGACTACCAAATATAACAATTCACTTAAAAGTGACAGCCGATCACCGATTCACCATGAATTGCAAAAAAAGGATGAATTTGGAGTTTGGGATTCTGACTTCCTTGCTGGTGTTGAAGACATACTCAATTGTGCTCAACTTGAAACCACACAACACTCTTTCTTCATTTGCTATGGTAAACTTCAATCTCAATCTACTACTAATAAATTAAGCATCTAGGAAGACAGAACAGCTGGCTGCTGTGTTGCATCCTCAGCTTGCAAGCTCTTATAATATTTCACAAGGACTTCCCATCCTCCAAGACACATAAAACCATCAGGAGGGTTCTCACCAGTTCTTGCATAAGTTCGCATCTGCAGCAATACACATTAGAATCAGAAACTTCATAAGTTGATGCAATAATTTACAGTGTCATATGGATTTGAAAACTTGATAATGCTAATGGAAGCTTTTCTTGTAAACTTGGACATTCAACTCAGATTCAGAATAATGTCAGTAGTTTATAAATAGTTGGAATATATTTCCATGATAATAAGGTTCTATGGGCATGTTTGTTATATATGATTGGATTGGATAGGATGAGGAGAAAAATTACATGCAATTTGTAGTGTGGTTTTATGGTATTGACATAGATTTGCATTGTGGGGAGGATTATTCATAGGATGACTTAATCCTCTAGAAATGGAGAGTATTGGCTTATTCCATGAATAATCCTCCCCAGAATGCAAATCTATGCCATCTATGGTATTACTATAAAACCACACTACAAATTACATGTAATTTTCCTCCTCATCCTATCCAGTCCAATCCGGTGTAACAAGCATACCCTATAACTACTAAATAGTCTGATCCTCAATACATGCGACCATACACATTATCATAGGAACTCATCTTCAAAAATTTCTTCATTAAATTTATTATCCCAACTTAAATGTAATGGATAATCCAAAACAAGTTCATGATGTTGTAATAGTATAAATTAATGAAGTTAAAATTAATCTCCTTAAGCTTATGATGATTAGAACCTTTTTCCCTTAGTAACCTGCCACTGCAGAATTTCACAAGTAACATGTGAAGGTAGAAATGAAACAAGATTAATTGACTCAACAAGCATCAAATTTAGTAGTAAATGTCATTCTGCACAAGATTTCCAACTATTATAAAAGCTTGAAATACTGACAGAATCTAGAAGTCCAAAATTTACCTTGGTTCCAGAGATGAAGAGGAAGTCTTTGGCACGTGAAGGATCAAAAAATGCCATCTTCTTTTCCAATGTGTCATAAGCTGCAACCTGCAGACCATAATTGAGGGGAATGAGTGCAACAGAAAAGAAAAAACAATATAAAGGTACCATTTTAGCAAAAGCTACTCTTGAGTTGTAAAGGTTTCTATTTGGATCAGTCACGTTTTGCTGGAACAGTATTTATTGAGACTACAGGGCTATATAGGGTTCTTTTAAGATCAATCGAATTGCAAAAGTTTGGGCCAGCATATGATACTAATAATACTCACTAAGGGGAGTAAATAATACTCTCAAATTTAGCAAAAGGACAGCCTAACCCATAAAACCAATTTGAAGAATTCATCAATCGGCAATGCCTAGTAGAGTTTCATATGATAAATGCATGGAATTGGAACAGAGTAAGAAGTAATAAGGAACACCCAGCATAAATTGCTACCTACCCTAAATGGCAAAATGTTAAGCTTTTCCAATCCAGGAGCCATGCTTAGCACTTTTTTCCCATGATCAGGATCATACAAATCCCTCTTCTCCGTTGGGTGACCCATACCGGCTGGATCACGACCTACAATATAAAAATTAGCCCCAGCATTTATCCTTGCCTTGGCATGCCACTGTACCTCTGTTGGACCTGCATAGTGCATGGGGGATGGGAATATGGCCACAATGGTAGTCTCAGGGTCAAGGACTCCATCTTCTAGGACCTGAACATATATGAAATCCAAATGTAATTTCTAAAATATTAAAAATAACTTACTATTAGACTGGTTCCAATATACGTGTCATTTCCAGAGAAGCTAATGAAGTAAAAAGTAACTTGTCACCTAAAGAGTAAGAAGGTACAAAAACTATATCTATCTTAACACCCTACTGAGATTATAAAGCTTCAAGATGAGAAGAAATTCATCCTCTGAATGCTATTCACCATACAATAAAACCATCATAAAGATTCAGTTCAAAATTCAGAGCTATTAAAGAGTGTGCACATATCTCGCTATTGTAGCCATTAACCTTAATCTGATAATTATTAGTAGTGGTGGCTATACTGAGGGAATGATGGTAAAAACCTTGCTGTGTTGTTCCATTCTGACATCCAAGGGCACATCGTCAGCCTTTGTGAAACCACCTAAAGGATGAAGCAATAGGATTGGATTCTTGTAACCCATTTCTAAAAGCCGTTTCCGTGTATCATTCATCAATAGGGCATGTCCATTATGCACAGGATTCCTTAGCTGAAAAGCGAAAACTGCATCTGCCTGACGCCTATCAAATTCTTTCCGTAGTTGCTTGGGGGATAGTCTGTAGTGATCAAGCCCGTCATTACACTTGACAGGTTTCAAAACTTCCAAATCACCTCCAATGAGCCAGTTGCCTGCTGGAGTGATGACTTCCTCAACATATGGCAACCCTGGTGCAGTAGTTCCCCATGTTCTAGCTATTCTTTCTTCTTTGTTATGCTTGTAGATTTGAATGCTGCAATAAAAGTTAAGTAACGTTTAAAAAGCATTTCCAGAACAGTAGATTAACTGGATTGAAAACTTGCCAATACAATTTTAGCTCGCACAATACAAATGAAAATTAAAGCAGCAACTGAGCAATTACGCACAAGATACTTGCAATAAACAAGACTCTTTGAAGGTTTATCTAACAGAATAAATTACAATAAACAAAGTAAAATGCTAAACCGAATATATTCATAAACTAAGTCATCCATGATATTCTTTATTCTCATTTGCAAAGTCAAAATTGGGACAACAAAAAATACTTAGTAATACTAACAGTTAAGAGTGTCTCCAAATAAAGTGTCAGTTAGTCACAAGCATCTTCGCTTATAATTTTAACATAGCCATAAAAAATAAGGGATTTTAAAAGCATGAACCTCCTGAGAATGGCGATCAAGTCTCCATCAGGCCCAACCAACCCGACATCAGAAGACGACCCAATTCCCTCCTTAGTCTCATTATCGATAGCCAAGACAATCGGAAGTGACATGTTGACAATAGACCCATCTTTCATCCTCAAAGAGCTAAAATGCAAGCTTTGCAAATACTCATCTTCCCTCATAAACCCTTTCAAAGGACTAGCCCACCCTTCGCTGATCACATGCACCCACTCCACATCGATCTTGGTCAATCTCACCTTCGGCATTGACTCAGCCTCGGCCGTCTTGGCATCCTTTTCACTCTCCGGCACCACCAGATCGACAAGCACACCACCATCTGGCTCGATCAAGGAGCTCTTGATCACGGAAGAATACTGAACCAGAGCTTGCATTCTTTGGGGTTTGTAAAGCGTTGACGACAAAGGGTTAAAATGGTAAATTGGTTTCGTTCGGATTTTGGCTTTAAAACCCGTGAAGCCACTTAGTTTGCTGCTGAAATTAAGGTAAGTGGTGGAAGTGAAGTGTACTTTAATATTTAGAGACATGATTGTAGGGAATTGTGAGAGCAGGTTTGAAGAATAAGGTTGTTAGAGAAGAGCTGTGAGATCCGGGAAAACTGCGAGAGAAAAGTTGAGGCTTTAAATTTGGCGAACATCGTTGATGTTGGTGGTGGTGGAAGAAAGAAACAGCAATTTGGCTGGAAAAGACACCCACACATTTGCCTTTTTCACTCGTATCGTGTTTGTGGACGGAACTTGGTACTTGGTACTTGGTGGCTGCTTTGGGGGGACCAGACAGACCGACCAAAAAGCTATGGTTGATTCGGGTAGTCAAAAAATGTATGGGCCAAAATGGCTGACTCTCTGAAAGCATGTAGTAGCCCGCTCCTGACCCAAGAACTCTCGGCTCCATGTTTTGAGATGAAAATGAAGTGGACGCTGATCTCTACCTCTTAGCCTGGTGGCTAAGAAGCTTGAGAGTCACCAAAGTAGTGGTTCCACGTCTGTCATCCCCCTCTCTCGGGTCTTAATACCCCGAATTATAACCGAAAAAAATAAAGTGGACACTTTTTGGAATTGTTTTGTTGATTGAGATAGTAACGATCTTGCACAGAGAGTTTTATCTTTAATATTCTTGACTCAAAAAGAATTAGTTTTTGGTAAAAGGATAGAGGATACCTTAATTAAAACCAAAATAATAATCTATAATATCTATAATATATATGTAAATACAATGATGTAAAATTTTTGAATAGCTTAAAATACTCCTTTCTTTCTATAAATTTTAAAAATACCATTGATATTATTGAGTCAAATTAAAACTCTTCATTTATCTTTTACTAAATATTTTTTATATATTTATTAAATGATGATAGTGATTAATAATTTTATTTTTATCCTAATTTACTTATTACTATATATTATATTGAAGAAAATGGTTTAATTATCATCTAATTTCATGTAGTTTAATTTAAAGCTTATTTTATAATTTAATTATCATTCACTTTAATATAATTTACTTTTTTAATTTTTATTTTATATTATTATTTATAACGTGTTATATCACATGCAGCGTACGTGACAAAATAACTAGTAATAACAAAATGTTCCTCAATCACTTTGAGATTGGTAGTTACTTTTGGTTTTGGTATCTTCCATTTTGATTCTTAGCTTTCTTCAATTTTCAATCGCCTCTCGAAAGCTGAACCTATCATTTTAATTGATTTAATTGACTTTACCATGTAGGAGTATTTGCGCTCACAATTATAGACACAAATATCATGCATTTACACATATAATTAAACGGACTTGATGCTTCCATCTTTGTCACCCCCGATCCGAAGGTCTTGAATATGACAACCGTCATGTGTTACGAATTGTGAACGGTGCGCTTCGCCCACAACTTAGAACTTACAAAACTTACAGTACTTTGAATCCAAATTATACATTAATGAAAACTCTTGTATATGATAAGTAAAGTAATTTCAGAACATACATGCAGTATAAAATTTAAATAATAGTAGTTAGATTAGAAAACTCATACCTTTATTTTTCTACATACTAATTTTTACCGAGGTAAGGAATATTAATAAGTTAAATTTTACAAAATATAAGTGATATTTGCATAGTTTATGATAGTTCAAAAAGACTCAAAATGTGGCCGGTGGATCCCAATTTTAATAGTAGATAAGTCATGTCGACTTACTATCCACTGTCCAGACTGGAGTCGCGCTATCTAACGATTTGCTCCTTAAGAATATTCTATTGGTTTGAAAACAATTTTAAAAAATAGGAAAAATGGGTGAGTATATAAATTATACTCAATGAATAAAACTAAACCAACATAATAAAAAAAATTGTTTTTTGAAGTGCCTGCAGCCACTACAACAAAAAACGTTTTTTCCGACATTTGTCATATGTCGGAAAATGTCTAAAAAGCGTTGTGAATAACTTGTACCGATATTTATTTTCAATGTCGTTTATACGTCGTAACTTACAGTATCGCTTGGGGTTCTTGAGACGTTTTAAATAATCGTCGATGCAGATTCTTACCACATTTAGTTTATTTGTTACAACGTTTATAAATGTAGCAATACTACTTTTCCTGACATTTGTAAATAGTCATAATATATAATACTATTGTGACGTTTTTCCATATTAAGATCATGACACTTTTAAATAATTTAATATAACATTTATAAATGTCGGTACAAGATATTAACCACATTTAGTTTTGACATATTGTAATATTTTTAAGTGTCGATAGAGATATTTTATTATAATATTTGTTAAATGTTATTGTAGAGTTCTATATCGATATTTCATAAATATCGCTATATCAAGTGAACTTTTTTCATATTAACTTAATATAACATTTGTAAGTGGTGGCCAAGAGATGATATTCTAACATTATTAAAACGTTACTTTAGAATCCTTATAGTGACATTTGTTAAGAGTCATTATATCAAATTAACTTTCTTTATAAAATTGTAATATAACATTTATAAATGTTGGTAAAATTATGTTATTATAATATTTATTAAATGTTGCTACCAATTCTTTTTTGTTAAAAGTTGGTAGATCAAATTAACTTTTTTTAAATTTTAATTTAATAAAAATTTATTGTGGCGCTAGTGATATATTATTACTCATTATCTTACTATAATATTTTAAAAATTATTTAAATATATAATATTAATTCTTTTAAAAATATAAAAGATTGAATAATCACAAAACTTAAATTCAAATATATATTTATTACTTTACTTGCTTAAAATGTAGTACATTTTATATCTCAAAATATTAAAAGTATAAATAAAATTACAAAATTAAGCATTGATAATATACAGAAGTAACAAACTAATGACACTAAAAGAAAAAGAAAAGGTATTCTTCTTTGTATTGGGTTCCTTCTTTCCTTTGAATATTGCCATAAGCCTTCATTATAGCATCTTGATCTTCTTTCTTTGGTTGATTGTCCATGTTTATATGGAAAAATAAAACAAAGAAAAACATATCAAAATGGATTCTAAAGGAAAAAGGTAAAAAATAGTCTCAAATCTTTAGAACTTAAGCAAAATAAAGTGATAAGAAAAAATAAGGCAAACCTCTTGAAAGAGTAATTCTCCAAATTGCCAATTTTTATTTAAAACTTGCCTTGTTTAAATCTCATTGACTGATGAAAAAAGATAGCAAGAGTTGTAAACAGATGATTAGATATAGCTTACCAGTGCAGTTTTTAGAGTAATTAATTCCAGATTTTAAAGCTTGAACTTATTCCGCAATTTGAACAGCAAGCTCCCTGCAAAAACAAGTTATTGATGAGTAAAATGAAGACGGGAATCTTTTTCCACAAGGAAATAAAAAAGCTTAAGATATATTAGAATTAGACCAAGTTGGGGAAAGCACCAAAGTGAAGATCAAAATTCAAACACCACTCTCTCTTACCTGAACCGATATGAGCAACTCCAATCAAATCTTTCCCAACCAAAAAAAGAAATTGAACGAAGTTCCTTAAAACAATTTAAATGGATAAAATTAAAGAAAAACTAAAAGATTATATTTAGGGTGTACCTGCAAATAATGTAGACCTTGTTAATGCAGAAATTGGGGTAAGTGGAGATCATGTACCTTGATTTTTGGGAGAAACTCAACCATTTGCTTTTGAGTTGTGAGATCAAATATTGGAACGTAGAGAGAAAAAAAGTTGCCAAGTAATTGTAAAGTGGCTAGGGTTTGAGTTTTAATAACCCTCATTTTTAATTTAATGGTTGTGCTTATCCTTTAAAATCTTATGGTCAGAGTAATTTACTTCAAATAAAACACCAAAAATTTAAAAAAAAAGGGAACATTATTTTTTTTTCAAGCTGAAACAAAAGGTAAAAATTTAAATTTTCAATATCTTATCAAATGAGATTTAATATTTATATAAAGTAAAAATAAGAGTTACAAGAATAAGAATATTATTAAAATTTGAAGAATTTATTTGTTTGAGAAAGTTAAGATATCTAAAAATATAACTTACGAGTAAATATTTATATTAGTACCAACAAAAAATAAAGAACTTATTATAGAAGGTTACAAAGAAACGGAACATATGTATATTCATTCACAAACTCATAATTAAATATTTATGTTAAAAAATCCATAATTAATTTGAGTAAAACGACAACATGATATAAGAATTGGACATTATTTACCTAAAAAAAATTGGACTTTATTATTAATGTCTATATATGAGACAAAATTTTAAGATAAGAATTGATTTTATAATAATATATATCTACGTGAACCATAATGTATACCAACGCTTTGATCTCCCTATTATTTTTTTGTAAAAATGATTTTTATGCTCATTTCATAATTTTCATTAGGTATAATTTGTTTTCTTAAAAATGAAATCAATAAATACAAATAAGAAGCTTTACTCAATAAAAAAAAAAAAGAAATAGAGATACAAAAACAAGTTAGTATATTTTATAAATAATAATATTAAACCAATTGGAGAAAAAAAACTAATTGACATTAGTTTAAAATGTCATTATAAGCGTAACAAAATTAATACCATAGCCAAGTTATTTCTCGCCACGTACTGCAAAGGATTCACCATGGCTGGCCCAACATATAAAGTGGGAGGATATGGATATGTAATTCTTCTACTTTTTCTTTAACCCTTTCTTTTGCATCCGTATCCCTTGCTTCCTCTTACTCATTTTTCCCCCACTTATGTTTCTGTTAACTTCATATTCTTTGAGTTATTTCTTTATATTTTCCCTTATGTTTACCCAATTTCAACCCCCAAACAATATTTAAAGAAAAAAAAACAAAACTTCTTTTGTGGTTACTTGCCGAGGATGTAAAAGCTGAAGCTAGCTTTCGTTAGAAAAGTCAAATGAAAGCATATGCAAATTGAAAGCCTTTAGGTTAAAATGTTTGTTTTCTTTTAATAATATATATATATATATATATTGTTGATTATTTTTTAACAGGTATTTCCAAAGGGATCTCCATTGCTTCCTCTTGTTTCAGAGGCTCTGCTCAATGTATCCGAAAAGTGGGAAACTATGAGAACTAGAGCAAAGCATGCCTGCATCTCAGAACTGTATAGAAGTAGATCTGGAGGATGACATCTCCAGTCGGAGCCCCAACATCTTCTGGGCACTTTTCGTGCTAACAGAAAGCATGTCAACAGTTTTTCTTCTAATATATATATGTTGGTCAATGAAGAATCATTTGGATTTACCTATGATTATCTAGCAGGACATGAGAATGAAGGCAAAACATTCTTAAAGAAAAACATCAATCTCAAGAAGCTTTGGCTTCAAAAATTCTTCAATGGTTAAACTTGAGAGATATTTGCTCTTGAGACATCATTTAAAGACCTTAAATAGTTGGTTTTAGGAGTGTCCTAAATATATATTATTATGGACAAGGTTTGTAACTTTTATTATGATCTTAGGATTATCTTTTGTGTAGGATTATTATAAGATTATCTTATTTAATTTTAATTTAACTATTGTATGATTATCTTTTGTGTAGGAACTATATTAACTCATGTATTTGTTATATTTTGTCCAAAATATTAATTTTCCAGAAATTTGCCAAACAACAAAAAATATTTTCTACATGATCATCCAAACAACAGAAAATATCATTTTTCTTGAAAATAAACTCATTTTCTAGAGATCAATTTCCAGAAGTCAATTGACTACTACCAAACAAATATGAAACCAAAGGTTATTGTTGTCCAAATATTTTGTAATATAAAGGCATAATAGATAAAAAATTTCAATTACCATGGTCATTCTAAAATACCTAACAACAAGGTGGGAATTGAATTAAATTTCCACCTTATTGGAAATTTGTCTCCTCAATTGATAATATACAATTCCCAATATTACCATATTAAAAGTAACCAAACACTACCATTGCAAGTTCCCAACGCCAAATTCCCATGGTAATTTGAAATGTCCTCAATCCAAACGTCCCATAAGAATTAAAGAAACTATTAAATGATGTATCAATTAGGGATGCAAATGATTCAGTTCGGTTCGAATATTAAGATTTTAGTACCATAATGTTTTGGTTCGATTCGGTTCGAATATTTTTGTGAGTTTTCGGCTAATTAGAGTTCATTGAATTTTGGATATTTATTCTTTTACAAAACCCCAAATAATATATAGAAAAACTTTAAATCATTCAATTTTGGACTTTTTTTCTTTTACAAAAGTCCAAATAAGATTATAAAAACTTTGGATCCTACAATTTTAGGTCAATAAATTCAAAGATTTTTTTAAAATTTTAGTTCACTTGGATAATTAAGTTCAATTCGGTTTCCATTTGGGCTATTCAGTTTCCATATAAATAATAAAAATCCTAGTTGAATTACCGATTCGGTTCGATTATCGATTTTTTCAAGTTTCTTGCACAGCCCTAGCGTCAATGCACCATTTAAAGTACTAAATATAGAAACTTTTATGTAATTAATGTTTCATTTTTTCTTGAATTCAAAAAAAGTTATTGCACTGAATAAAATGTAATTTTCTTAAATAAAAAGTTAACCAACCTTCAAAGGGATGAAAATCATCTACCCCATTTTAATGTTTTACTTTATGCCTCATTCATTAGAACATGCCACATGTCCTATTTATTTAACTCTAATTATTCCTTATTTGATTTTAGGGATTTTTTGAACAAAAATTTTTAAAACTATTCTAGAGAGAAAAAAAGACCCTTTATAACAAAAGTTTAGCCCCAAATTAAATTTTTTTAATTTTGAGGGTAAGTTTTATGTTTATGATATTATTGGATAGGATTTTAGTTTAAATTAAGAAAGAAATAATGATTTTTTCTTTATTTATTTTGTTAAAACTAAATAAGAAATAAGATGAATTAAGTGATGAGACACATGACACTGTGATGTATGAGGTACATAATGAAACATTGAACGGGACACTGAGATAAGACAGTAGATTTTTATTCCCTTCAAAGGTACATAGATGTATCGATTAGCAAAACTGATACTATATATATAATAATAATTCCCCAACAGAAATTAGAAAAAAAAAACTTATTTGCTCCATATTCCAAAACCGACCTTCCCCCAAAAGACACAATCATCCCCAATCCACCCTTGATCTCCCGCTTGTTTATCTCTGTTTCCCCCAAATCTCATAGGGGCATTATTGTCCCATCAGTTTTTCCGTCTGCCCTAATTCCCCGTTGCCAAACAGATTGGCCAAAGCGGAAGCAAAAAATGAGGAAACATTAGCTCAAGTAAAGCCGAGTTTTGCTTCTTTCAAATCTTTTGCGATTTTAGGCTTAGGGTTTCATCATTGGTGTACGATTTCTTTAGAGATCCGCGAGAGCTTGGAATTGGGAGCGATTGGCAATGGGAGTGCCAGCGTTCTACAGATGGTTAGCCGAGAAGTATCCGCTGATTGTGGTGGACGTTATCGAGGAAGAACCGGTGCTGATTGACGGCGTCTCGATTCCGGTGGATACGAGTAAACCTAATCCTAACAAACTCGAATACGATAATCTTTATCTCGACATGAATGGTATCATTCATCCTTGTTTCCACCCGGAAGACAGAGTAATTCTCTCTAAACATTAAGATTTCTATTATTATGTTTCGTTGTAGTTTAATCGGATATAATTTGCTAAATTTCGTTTCTTTTCATGCAGCCTTCCCCAACTTCTTTTGATGAAGTATTTCAGTGCATGTTTGATTACATTGATAGATTGTTTGTTATGGTCCGTCCTCGAAAGCTTTTATATATGGCTATTGGTGAGTAGAGCTTGGGTTGAAAGATGTTTTTGACATGCAGATGAAATATAGTTATAATTATCGGATGATACTAATTGTTTGTCTGGAAACTTATTGTAGATGGTGTTGCCCCTCGGGCTAAAATGAATCAACAGCGATCTAGGCGTTTTAGAGCTGCAAAAGATGCTGCAGAGGCGGTATGTGATTCCTTTTTATCATTGATTGGATATTTTCTTGCTTTTTGTTGTTTATAATTCTAATTTCTATACTAGATGTCATATGATAAGACGATGTGTTGCCATTGCTTTTCCATGTTATCCCACGTTTTAACGAAAGAAATTGCTGCCATAAAAGAAGCCAATTTGATGATATTTTTTTTATTTGTTAACTTCCTTTTGTAGGCAGCTGAAGAAGCACGCCTTCGTGAGGAGTTTGAGAGGGAGGGCAGAACGCTTCCTCCGAAAGAGGAATCACACCTTTCTGATTCAAATGTTATTACACCTGGCACTAAATTTATGGCTGTTCTGTCCATTGCTCTGCAGTACTATATCCACCTTAGATTGAATTATGACCCTGGATGGAAAAATATCAAGGTAGCATTAATTTTATGGTTCTTTGTTATTTATTTCCTGTGGTTTTTGCTTAGGGTTTCTGTCGTGGGGGGAGAGTTTTGGTTTTCTTTCTTATACTTTCATCTTCTTGAAGGTTATTTTATCAGATGCAAATGTTCCTGGTGAAGGAGAACATAAAATTATGTCATATATTCGGTTACAAAGGAACCTTCCTGGTTTTGATCCAAACACACGCCATTGCCTGTATGGTTTGGTATATTCCTCCCTTCAGTACTTCCATACCGGATTTCAATTGTATTTAAAATTCATGTTTTATATTCATTTGCATTGGCCAATTTTACTTGGCTAATTGTTGACACTTGACAGGATGCTGATTTGATTATGTTGGCCTTGGCTACTCATGAAGTTCATTTTTCAATCCTCCGAGAGGTCTGTATTTTTTTTAACTTACACAGGCTTTCTACTTGGAGAATCGTTGTAAATTGCTTAATGACTTTTCTAATGATCTGCCTTTTCTTGTGTGTTTATAACTTCTATTTGTGGTTGATTATATTATTGATTTATTGGAATAAGTGGATGTTGCAAGTTAAATGGCTTTTTTTGAAGAATGGTGATCCTTCTATTAACATGTTTCCCTATTGGCTCGAAAGTAATCAGGTTTTATTGAATACTTTCAGGTTGTGTTCACCCCTGGACAAGATAAATGCTTCCTATGTGGTCAGATGGGCCATGTTGCAGCAGATTGTGAAGGAAAGGCAAAGCGAAAGACTGGAGAATTTGACGAGAAGGGTGATGGAAATGCTGTGGCCAAAAAGCCATATCAGGTAACTTTTCAATTGAATTCAGCTTTGAGATGACTGTAATAAAATGTTTTGATAAATTACCCTTGTTATTTGCTTCTTCTTTGCAGTTTCTGAACGTATGGACACTTAGGGAATATCTGGAATATGAGATGAGAATTCCCAACCCTCCTTGTCAAATTGATTTGGAACGCATCGTGGATGATTTTATATTCATTTGCTTCTTTGTTGGCAACGATTTCTTACCTCATATGCCTACACTAGAGATTCGTGAGGTTTGTAAATGGTGGAAGTATTTATTTAACTATTGGCTTATGTTTTGCAATGATTTTGTTAATGCAAACTAGGGGTTTTAATAGGAAGCTTTCTCTTTTGCATTTATTAATTTGCAGGGTGCAATCAACTTGCTAATGGCCGTTTACAAGAAGGAATTTAGGTCATTGGGTGGTTATTTGACCAATGGAAGCAAGGTACCTGTTAAACATAGTTGTCTCAGCTGCATATTTGTTGCAATCACCAGATTTATCGAGAACTAGTACAACTAATGCTTTGGACTGCTTGTTTGCTATTTCAGCCAAATCTGAGCAGGGTAGAGCATTTTATCCAGGCCGTGGGATCCTATGAGGATAAAATATTCCAGAAAAGAGCACGATTGCATCAGGTTTGTTAAGGATCAAGATCTTGTCTTTTGCTTGGACAAATTTTCATATGTTTGGCTGCTGTCCATGATTCAAATTATTCTGGAAAAACTGATCACGTTGTTTTTATTTTTCCTCGAAAGAAAAAGGTTGGGGTCTTGCCATATGTTTGATTTCCTTTTCGATCTTTCCATGTTGCATATGGTTAATGTGTTCAACCCTCTTTCGATGGTCGTGCATGAGATGTGATTATCGGCCGACTGTGTAGAGTATTATGATTGGAAACCTCAAATGGCTATTTGTCTATCATTCTTTGGTGGCAAAATTATCTGTCGTGTAATTGGATAACTTTTAAGAATGTAGTAATATATTCTGCTGTTTGATATTTTAGCAGTTTTGTAGTTCTAAAAGTAGAATTTGCAGTTCTTGACGATCGTTCAATGTTTCTGAGATCCTTGGGCATATGTGCACCTTAAAATGAACAGTGACTTTGAGGATTCTTGCAATGATTCCATTACATCTGATCTTTTCCTCTTTACTCATACTGTAGCTGGTATAAGAATTCACTACCAATTTTTAATTTGCTACTGATGTGATACAGCGTCAAGCTGAAAGAATCAAGCGTGAAAAAGCACAAGCTAGAAGAGGAGATGATGCAGAGCCGCAAATTCAGCCTGATTCTCTGGTTCCAGTTGCTAGATTTCATGGTTCCCGTCTTGCCTCTGGCCCTTCACCTGCACCATTTCAGCAAACAACGGAGTCTAATGGTAATGGATCCTCTGGTCGGCCGCACAAAATGCGGCGATTATCTCCAGGGGCCACTATCGGTGCTGCTATTGTCGATGCAGAGGATAGTATTGAAACAGATGTATGTTTTCCTGCTTCAGGAGAGGCTCTTTAATGTAATTCTGACTCCTTCAGCCATTCTTTAGGACTCATATTCATTGGGCTAACCTATGATTTGGTGTGAGCCTTGCTGGCGAGGAGTTAAGAGAGTATTAACTGTGTTGTCATATCAATTTTCTAGACTGGTGCAAGTTATGATGGTCCTTACTATGCTATTTCTCTCTTTATGTTGGTGTCAGGTTCATGAGAACAAAGAAGAATTGAAAGCAAAACTTAAGGCATTGATCCGTGACAAATCTGATGTTTTTAACTCCAACAATCATGAAGACAAGGTTTGAATATGATGTTAACTATCCATAAGTACTTAAAATTTTTTTTTCTAACTTTCATTTTCTACTAATATTTTGGCTGAAGGCAGTAGTCAGCTTTAACACTGGTTGAAACTAGTTTGAATTTCAATTTTAACAAGTATGCTTCCCCCCTCCCCACATCTTTTTTCTACCAATTTTGTATTGATATGTAATTGCATATAAAAATTTGATGGGCTAGACTTTGTTTTGTATTTTCAAGTTTTTGGCTGTTGAGGCATGCATTCGGACACAGTATGCATCCTTAATAGCAACTGTTGTGTGTGTCCCCTCTCTTTCTCTTGCTCTCTTTTCCCAGAATTTGTTTGCCATTTCAGTCCATGATTCAAGTATTTTAGCTGCTTATTATAGCTTTTTCTTGTGCCAGATTAAACTGGGAGAACCTGGGTGGAAAGAAAGGTATTATGAAGAGAAGTTTTCAGCAAAAACTCCTGAGGAAATGGAAGCGATACGGAAAGATGTTGTGAGTTCATGAATTTTTGTGGAGATGTTGTATGATATGTTTTTGAATTATTTCTCTGATATCATATGCTGGGGCTTTTGTTGTGAAGGTTTTGAGGTATACGGAAGGTCTATGTTGGGTTATGCACTATTACTATGAAGGGGTTTGTTCTTGGAGATGGTGAGTTTCTTCTAAGATGCTGTTTAATTTTGAAGCATTCTTAGGCGATATTGTTGTTTTGTGCTTAGAATCAGTCATCTTATTCCCTTTTGGATCTGTTGAGTTTAAATTTCATTTTTCAGCCTCATTAAGCTTCAGTAAGACTATTTTGTTGATGAGGATCTCATCCTATTACTTTGATGTACATCATCCTTTTTGAGTTGCCGCTGTGCCGCTAATTTACTTTGTTCTTTAGGTTTTATCCTTATCATTATGCACCCTTTGCATCTGATCTGAAGGATCTGGGTCAGCTAGATATTCAGTTTGAGTTAGGCTCCCCCTTCAAACCATTCAATCAGTTATTGGGTGTTTTTCCTGCGGCGAGGTACTGTTACTAGTTTCTAATTTGTTCCAGTAGTAAGTTTCTGAACCAGTATGATACTGATAAGCTTATGTTTGCAGTGCCCATGCACTTCCTGAGCATTATAGGAGATTGATGACTGATCCAAATTCACCCATTATTGATTTTTATCCGACTGGTATGCAACTTTGCTAAACAAGCAGGCATCATATTTATTTCTTAATTTTTTGGTAAGATCTGAAATCTCTGCTTGTTTTTTCTCCCAGATTTTGAAGTTGACATGAATGGGAAGCGATATTCATGGCAGGTAGATTTATCTCTCTTTCATTTGGATTGGTTTCAGATGTCTAAGTAGGCAATTGGAAGTTTTTGTGTTGTACTGAAGCGGAACTTTGATCGTCCCCTATTGCTTCAGGGTATTGCGAAATTGCCTTTCATTGATGAAGATCGCCTTCTTGCAGAGGTTGCAAAAGTCGAACATACTTTGACGGTATAGCACTATAATCAAGTTTTTGATTCATGCCTGTCTTCCAATCTTTTTCCTTTTGTTGAGAATGTATAAGTTCTATCTGCATTTTGTTTTAGCTTTGTTGTTCTTAAATCTTTCAAATTTACAATCTTATGCAGGAGGAAGAAGCACGGAGAAACAGTATAATGTGTGACATGCTTTTCGTGGCGGCCTCGCACCGTCTATCAGAACAGATCTTTTCTCTTGACAATCGTTGTAAACAACTGACTGAGCTGGAACGAATTGAAGTCAAGGAGGAAGTCAAACCTGATTTGAGGTTCGTGTTGGAAAGATAATCACCTCGCTCATATTGCTACAATTGCTTTCTTCTTTTTTGATGGTTGTTCTAAGTGCTATTGTAGACAATTTTTAGTACTTATTTATGGTGGGAAAATTTTTTGAAGTTAATTCAGAAATATCACTGTGCTATTACCCTTCATTGTCAGTTATGGAGATGTAGATTTGTTCTCCTTCACTTGATATTTTTTAAAGCTATGCTAAGATTCACTTAATATGTGTTAAAGCTATTCTAAGATGCTCTACTTTAGTCATGTATTTCTTTCTGTTATACTCAGCTATACTAAGATTCTCTTTCACATTACTTTCTTTCATAAACATGATTTGCTTGCAAGTTTGCGGGAGGGAAAGTAGATGCTGTTTTGTATTTCTTTCCATTTGTCATTGCAGAGGCTGCAATCTCATTCACCGTGTTGTTTTGGCATAGTTTTGCTTTATACCTTTGGTATTATTTCCTTTAATCTTAGTTCTCTGTGGGACACTGCTTTTTCTGATTATTCTACATATACAGATATGGATGGTATTTTTCTTATGTTTTTGTATATGCTTAGACATTGGTATTCATGATAGGGAAATGCTAAATGGTGCACCCCATGCACCATTTAAGGTGCTAAATATAGAAAGTTTTATGTAATTAATGCTTCACTTTTTCTTGAATTTAAAAAAGGTTACTGCATTAAATAAAAATTAGTTTCCTTAAATAGAAAGTTAATCAATCTTAAAGGGTGCAATGGTGCACCTGTTAGCAAAACCGTTCATGATATAGGCCAGTATATTTATTTGGACTTTTGATGGTCGTTTGATAGAATTTAGAATTCAAGCTGTCTATACCATTTTGCATGCTATCTGTGGATTTTCAGATATGTTCAAACCTTTTTTTCCTGATTTATTTAGGTTTGCGTGCAGTGATGGAATGAATGGTTACATTTCCCCTTGTGCCGGAGATACTCACCCTCCTATATTCAGGTCTCCCATCAAGGTCATGGAAGATATATTGGCCAATGAAGTCATGTAAGTTTCGATTATTGATGTTCTATTAATATATTGATCATGTGCATGGGAACAGTTTCACAACGATGCAATACTTAATTTGTTTCTTTGGAATGCATGCTTTCCAGATGTTGTATATATAGACTTCCTAAAGCTCATAAACATATCACGTGTCCTCCAGCTGGAGTTAAATTCCCTCCTAAGGTGAGTTCAGTTGCTGTTCTCTGTTTGCTAGAGATTTTTCGTTTTAAAATTTTTTTACATGTATGTTTTATCACCTGATTTTGCCTAGTTTTGCCTGTTCTTTATCATCTGAACTTAGCTGTTGATTAAATCATTAATGTTATTTGGATAAAAGTAGTTGGCGAAATCTTGTAGCTGCAGCTAGTTTCTAAATTTGTAAAGGATATGATTGATTGAAATACTGGCTTTTGTTGAAAGACGCTCAACCTGCTGACTTAGATGCATCCCTGACAAGTTTTGCTATGCAAGCTTAACTCTTTTATGGATGGTGGCGTTGTTGAAGCCCACTCTGGAAAATGTCTTCACATACTTGTCTCTGTGTGCGCCATATCCTTGAAAAATAATACAAGAGAAATTGTTAGTATGAAAAATTGTTATGTAAAAAAGGGAGAAAAAAACATAATGGTGATTCTTCTATCAGTATGAATATTTATTTGTTAACTGAAAAGACAAATGCTTGTCAAAGTTGATTTAGTCATTTTCAATGTTTTACTTCACAGATGGTGCAATATAGTGATTTGAAACCCGACCCTGTGTTATGGCATGAAGATTCTGGCAGGAGACCTTGGGAAAATGGAAGAGCGCATGCATCTGCTGCTCATTCAATAGAAAGGTCAATGTTGAAAACACGTCTTTTATTCAAAAATTTCCTTTTTTTTTTCATCATATATAGTCTTTCTGTACAAGGAAAAATTTACTAGTGATTTAACATAATGCTTTGCTTTCTATTTCAGGCATAACCCTCCAGGTGCTATTTCTGGCCATAAGCTTGGGGAGGCATCACACAGACTCATTGCTAGTAGCTTACAGTTGAAGGTAGATCGTAATGGGTTCAATACTAATATGCAGGCTCCACCACCATCATTTGCCGCTGCTCCTTATATCCCACCAGTCCATTCCTATGTAAATCATGGTTTTCATAACCAGGGACAGCATAGAATGGCTCCTCCTTTACATCCTTCCTATGCCCATGGTTATAATGAACCCTATGGTTCTCATCACTACCAAATAAATAACCAAGCTGGAGCTAATAATTTGCACCACCCTCCAAGGTATCATCAAAATGGTGGATCAATGCGCACACCACGCCCTGTGGTGCAAATGTCAACTGATGCTGGTCCCTATCCTCCTCATTCTGGTGGTTATGATAGTAACCGCAGGTACCAGGCTTCTGGGAGTGGTAGTTATCAGCAGTGGGATGGTAGAGTGGCTCCGCATGCCAGTCAGAATGTTTCAGGAGGGTACGGCCGACATCAACAAGGTGGAGTTAACCAGGGTTTTCATAGAGGGCATGACCATCAGCAACAAAGAGGTAATCAATTGCAACATCAGAGGGGAGATTATTACCAAAGGAGTCAACCGCACAGGGGCAATCACTATCAGACCGGCCACCAACAACAAAGAGGTAATTATCAACAACAGGGAGGAAACGCATTTGCTGCATTAGACAGGAAAGGTCAGAGGATGCCCCCCAGCTCCACCAGTTTTGAGAATAGTCGCTGAACGATCCTTTTAACTGCTATTAATGCACAACTCTACATTGTTGTATAAAAGTTGTCCCGGGTGACTAAGAAATCCTATTGCCTAAAGGTAAAGGGATGAATGATGTCTATTTCCTTCCTTTTTCCAGCATTATTCGATTTAGGTTCTTTTTTCTTTTTTATTTTTTTTATTTTTTTCATTTATGTTGTATTTGTTGCCTGGGGTGTTAGGCCTGCTGCTCATAAAGGATAAATCTGTAACGTCAATCTGTATCAGTTACAATTAAATTAAATTAAATTACATAAACCATAGAGGCTTTGAGGCCCAAAAAAAAAAAAAAAAAAGAGGCTTGGTAATAAATGATAGGAGTAGTTTCTTTACTTTTCCTTTTATCGGGCCAGAAGTGAGTTATTGAGCCGCCGGGTTGGTTTGGGGCCAGACGTGTTGTGTAGGATCGATGGTTGAACCGAATGGAGAATCTGGCCCAAGTTGCTAGTGGGAGTTTCTAAATGGAAGTGAATAAATCGAGATGGGCGAAGAGAATGATGCATCTGAAACTACATTGTGACATAAAAGCCTTAAAATGAGATCAAAGGAAAGAAGCGTAGTCATAAACTCATTCATGTAGATTCGTTCCAAATTTTCATGATTTGTTGGTGGTAGCGTCGTTCCCTATCATTTTCACTCTGCGGTAACACTAACAAATATATAAATTTTATAACTTTAACGTAAGCTTATCCTATGAACTATTGATATTATTATATGATAAACAAACAACAAACGCGTGATGGTAGTTACCGACCGACACAATTGAGAATGACAATAGGCTTTTTTTTATATGCAAAGATAATTATAATTTATAGCGATCCTCATGGGTTGTTTCAATTTGATGGTATATAATTTTAAAAAAGTGATTGGGACTTGGCAATTTCAGATTGGGCCCTTTCTGATTCTGGTCAGACAGAAGGCCTGTTGGGTTGATGACAATTACTCTACAGAAATTCAATGCAAGCCCTATTTTGACAATAACTCTACACAATTCGAGATAAGGCCCCCCTACCCCATTCATTCCAAACTTAAAAAATCATACTTTGCTTGCTACTTCCCTTTTCTTCTGCTTTCTGGATCGATATCTCAAATCATGATAATAATGAGGAAACACAGAACAGATATTTCATTATAAAGATTTCTTTTACGATTGTTTTAAAGGAATTATTTTCTACCCTTCCATTGTTCAGGTAAAAATTGCTTCTTTTTCTTTTCCAAGAAAATAAGTTTTCATTATTTATAATTAGTAGTTAATAGACCCATTTCTAGCAAAAAAAGTACAAGGATTTAATTTCTGTCTAGAAATCTCATGGTAGAAGATAATTGTACCTCTCTTGTCTCACAATAAGATTACTCTTTTGCTTTTCTTTCTTTTTTCCTTTTGGTCTAATTTTCTATTGCTTGATGAATAGATATTGCAACATGACGATATGAATCAGGTGAGATGGCGATATATAAACAACAACAACAACAACTTTATAAATAAGATTTGCGCGCATTCGAACCTTGATATATTTATATAATTTTAATTTCCTTTATTTTTATATTGGCCTTTAGTGAATGAAATCTTGCGATTGGGCCCTTAAAAAGAAACATAACCACTTTTGAAAAAGTAGGAAGCGGAAAAGGGCCTCTCATTCATTCTCATACAGAAAGCAGGAATGCAGGAGGGTGCACGTGTGCACCGCAGTCACAGCTTAGACTGGTCGGCTGTTGGCCCGGTTGGGTTGAGTTTAGATTAGATCATTAAAAATAAACTGCTTTTAATTATTCAGAATCAATACGAATTTATCATGCTGGCTGGCTGCTCTCGATATTTGAGCACTTTTTTTCCTTTCCTTTTCCCCTAAAAGAAAAAGAAGACAAATTAGATAATTCAAACAAAATATAAATAATAAATAAATAAATAAAAGGGAAATACTATACAAAAGAGAGACTGAGAGATTTGGGTTTTGGGTGAGGGCGTGAGGCTTTCACTTGAAGACGACAATGGGTTGAGCCAAGTCCTTGGAATGTTCGATGGAAGCCGTTTGGTTGTGAACTTGTGAGAGTTCACATGGGGGGCCTCCGTCTTTAGCACATACGACGTTACACGTGTGACCGTGCGAGACCACTGACACTGAGCAATGCAATGCAAAAGTAGGTAAGTTGTCCACTTCTCAAACAACTGTCCAAAAAACTACGGTTTAAGACACACGATAATTCTTAAATTTGTATAAAATTATCAATTTAGTCATTCAATTTTTTATTTAAAATTTTTTACTATCAAAATTTTATTTTATGTATAATAAAATCCTTAGTGTTGATGTAATACAATTAAAAATTTCACATCTCAATATGTGGATAAATCATGTCAACATTCAAAGACTACATTATGCATAAAATAAAAATTTGAGAATAAAAAATTTTAAAATAAAAGTTGAAGAATTAAAACGATAAAATTTTACAAATTCAAAAATTATTTTATGTATTAAATTAAAAAACTACTCGAAAACTACACTCATTGGCTTGTGACATTAATGCCACTCCTTTCCTCCACATGACCTTCTCTTCTTCCTTCATATAAATTTTCCTCTTCTTCGATCCCAAACTGAAACTGTTCAAGGTTTCCAACATAAATTGGATGAAGAAAGGTTATGCACAGAAGTTAGTAAACCGAAAATGTTTGATTGTGCTTTTGAAAGTTTTGATTGTTGACTACGTAATTCTCAAATTCCTTTCTTCGGTTAATTAATTTGGACCAGATTTTTGCTATTAAGGGATTTTGATTAAAATCTCAATGGAATGGGACGTGGGTGGCATCTCAGAATTGAATAATATTTAAGAGCAACCTAGGTTTGGGTTGATAATCTATATGGCATAATATATATGGCTTGCAAATATTATTATACTACAAAAATTAAGTAAACTTTTTAGAGTGTATATACAGTAGTATATAATAATTGTGTTGGCGGGTGTATGGGCCACAATTTTATTCTAAATAATTAAATTTAGATCATTCAAAATTATTATTTATTTATTCTTTGCTAAACCTCAAAGACTCAAAGCAGAAGTGTGATTCTTTGTATAGCTAGTCGAGGCTGCCTAGCTAGAGATATATATGAATGGTATCTAAAGAAATCTAATAAATTAAAATAAAGAAATCCCAACTCATATTTATCCAAAATCGTCTTAAGATTATTCTGGACCAAACACAGACCTACTGTTTGATTGAAATTTAATTTCAAAGCAGTAATTTGTTTTCTACAACAAGATTCTCGTGAGTTTTGCCATTTAATTCGGCCAGAGAATGTTGTTTGGTTGGAGGGAAACTAACAACTAAAAAGGAGCTAGCTGTTCTTAGTGTCCATGACAATTATTAGTTTTTGAGAGTATCTCAGTCTAATTATATTAAATCTCCTGTTAATTAGAATTTGTCGCGTAAAGTACATCATCCATAAGATTCCATTAAATGAAGCCAAAAATATAAATTATAACTTATATAATCAGCTTAAAACACAAGCAATTAACTATCCTTTCAAGTCTAATTAAACTATAAGATTAATTATTTCCACTACCTAATCTTATCCAAGAATCTATTGGTTTCAGGGGAAGGAAAGCACTCAAAATATGAAGCAAAGTCTCCATCAAACACTGTACCAGAGTACTCAAACAAATCAAGTTTAAAGCTCGCAAGGTAGCTTAAAAATCTTAATTGTGTCCGTGGTTTTGAATGAAATTAAGCGGAAAACTAGTGAAGTCATTAGTGACGACTGTGTTAGCTAATGTTTAATTGTTTACACGTGTGCATTTCCATAATTTGCATGTTGTGCTGTCATACGTGCCGTTATTATTAATCCATAATTGGAAAATTAATCGCTGATTAAGATTAAGTATAAATCATGAATACGGAACCCCTCAAAACCTTATTATAAATTAAAAACCAATAAATTTGGATTAATTTTGTGATGCTATTAGTGGGACAGAAAATTGTTAATCAAAATGTGGATGTGACTAATTATTTATCATTAATTATCATTATTGTTTGATATGAAGCCAAAGATGTATGTCTCATCATTTTAGCAGGGAAGAAAAGTCTGATGAGATTGATGAATCCAAAGACATATATATATATATATATATATATACATATATACACACACACATTTATACTTCACATAACTACTTGAGACGTTGATGATATGCCAGAAACAGTAATTGAAAGTACCAATTAATCTCTTGAAACTGGTTGCCAAATTGCAAATGTTTCAATCATTAGTTAATGTCGAAAATTAATAATAGAACCCTTCCAATTGTGGCTGTATTTGCTGCCAATTTACAGACAAAAGAGATGTAAAGCAAGTTGCAGCAAATTTTCCATCATTGAAAGATAACGATGGCAAACGATCGATAATACAGTTTTTTGAGAACGAGATAAGCTTTTTATATTAATTCCCTTTGAAAGATTTGAGATAGTACCCAGAAAGAGTCCCTTTCGTTGAGAAAAATTTTATACTCCAATCATGCTGATCCTCCATTAATCATCGAGAATGTAGAATGACCAAAAAAATCTCAAATCATTAGCCATTATGGTTAAGTTTTCTTTGTCAGTTTCAAATAATACCCGCAAGATTGATTTAATCGAGACACAGATTTTGGAGAAAAGGAATACGATTTGTACTATTATTGAGCGGAACATTTGGGTCGGTGTAATATCTTATCATACTGAATGATCAATGAATCAACGTGTATATATAATTGTTACATCACGAGAACTTCGATAATTTGATTGATAATCAATGTATGTTGGGTTAAGTGGAAGGAGTTTGATGATGCCTCTTAAGTAAAGTTTTTGGTTCAAGTCTTTTAAATGGAGAAAATAGATTCGAGTGAGTTTCCCTCCGTATAGGAGTCTGACGCGACATATATAATTAACTTAAAATTAGTTAGAATCTAATATGTTTACCAGATACCATTGGAAAAGAAAAAAAAAAGAGAAGATAATTTGGTTTTATAACGATGTTAGGAATACCTTAAGCTTTTTGAGACAAGTTCAAGAAATTTTAGCAAAACACAAAGGAATGTCGAAACAACTTTTGTTATCCGTGATAGATGGTGAACAATATTACTGATCGGTCACTCAAATCAGCCAGGGACAATGGCCGTATATATACTACTAATATTAAAGGTGTTTGAAGGAGAGAGATCTGACTTGCCAACCGAAAAAATGCCATGAATCTTCATAATTTAGTGGCAAAAAGGTCATACAAATTCCAAAAAAACTTTGTCATTGGCTTGCCATGTTCTCACCAGCAACACCCCTTTAGCCAATATATTAATTTCAAAATTAATGAAGTGATTTTTTCCCTTTAAGGGATGAGTGTTAGGTTATTTCTTCTTGTACCTTCCAAAAGATCAAGGCATATGATCAATATATATAAAGCCTTCATCAGGGAGGTGTGTTATTTTCTAAACCACATTAATATAAAGACCAATAATCATTTCTTAATCACTAATATAGTTGTTTAATTAGTACTCTAATTAATTTAAATAAAATATCATTAGTCAAAAAGATCACCCAAAACCCCATTTCGGGGAAATCACCCAAAAACATCTTATGGGTGGAGAGAGTGGAGGCAGGTAGATAGATTTAGAGGTAAATTGTTGATAAATATATATATAGATATATATATATATATATATATATGATATTAAAATTTTGGAAAAACAAAGCTAATTAAATTGGATGACCCCTCCTTCCTTTAGGGAATACTTATTAGTATAATTTTTGGTGAGACCGGGTGAGGGAAACACGAGGCCAACGACCAAACCAAATAAGATAAGTCTTGTGGGAGAGCTGTTGATTGGATAAGAACTATTGCATTCAAACAATTGAAAGATTTTATAATTATGTTTGGAGGAAAACAAAATAAGAGAAAGGAAATGAGGGGAATTCTTTGCATATGGATGGGGTTCGCGGAAGCTGCAGTCAAATTGCAATGAGATCGCTCAACACGCACCTCATTTAATTATCTTCGTATATGAAAAGTCGAATTTAGATGATTTTGACTCCATTAATTATTGGACACGTTACTTTACTTCTTGCTTTACTAGGGGGATTATCTCACGTTCAAAATGATTATTTAAATCAAATTTTATACTAGTTTTTAATTAAGAAAAAACTAAAATAAAGTAGTATTGAAATCGATTGGATTTGCTTTTGTCTTTTGCATAACCGTCTCTAAAGAATTCACTTTTTACTAAAAAAAAAACAAACAATAAAGGAAAAAGGAAAAACCCTTAGGACACCATGATCTTTTGTTCATTTCATTAGGACAAAAGATCATAGTTTCATTAATTTTTAAAGATGAAAATTGAAACAAGTTAAAATTAACAATGTTTCACACATGAGGATATGATCGTCAATATTTCAACTAACTAATACCAAAAAAAATTAATTATTGTAATTAATCCATCGAGCTAATTAACTTGGTCGTTAAATTATTATTACAAGTCAACCATTATGGTCTTCGATTACCATGTCAAAGATAAATACGGAGTAGTAAATGCTAACAATAGAAATCAAGAAATTGACTTGACAGTAACAATAAGGCATTTTCCCACTTGACAAATTCATCGAAGGAGAGGAGACTGTTTATTAATGTAAGGAAGAAAACATGTTCCAACGTTTGAGGGGTACATTTGTTTGAAATTTAACAGAAAGGTGTAAGGAATTTCGGTGCATGGTCGGGTTTGATTTGTTGTGATCGTTTTCATCATGCACTTCTATCAAACCCCCTTTGACAGTAACGTAGTCTTACTTTTGAGCTTTCCATTTGTTTCAAATTAGTTGAAAGAAAAAAAGAACAAATACCACTAAATTAGAGCCGACAATGATGATAATATATAAATTAGTACTTCAAGAGTTTCAAGTAAAGGATAGTATATAATTGCTTGTTGGACAAGGAAGAAAGACTTTGATCCATATGATGGTGACCCAATGCATGAGATTTTTATTAGTGTAGTAATTTTACACTTAATTATGGGAAAAAAAAACTAGGATTTTTTAATTTAATTAATGCTTTAAACACTTTTAATTTAATTAATTAATTAATAATAATATCCCACTGATCATCAACTTTAGGGGATAAGGGTAGGAACCTTTTTAGCTCACCAATCACCAAGGTAGCTAAATTAGCCATTAGGTAGGGAGCTAGGGAATCTTGGGTGAATTCTACTAGGTTTAAAAGGGGGGCAACGGGCATATATCTAGGCTGCTTACCCCATTGGGCAAGTACAAGATAGAGAAGCAACAACTAATTTGTGACCCTTGATGGGGATCCATGTTTATTAAAGGTACATTTTTATAATTCAATTAGATTAATAGTAATTAATTAAAAAATAAATAAATTTGCTGTTCTAATGAAAGAATAGTACAATAATAATGTAATTAATGATCCCCTGTTTTGTATGAGAATCTTCCAGACATGAGACATGGCCCGAATTGAAGGTACATCTTGCTGACTTGTTTCATATTTATATCAAAAGGTTATATGGTTATTGGATGTGTGATGTGTCCAAATACCACCGTTCTCTTATATGTTGTAAAAATTAAACAAATATATAATTTATTTTATTTAGTATTATTTCCCGTCCAAATCACTATTGTTTCTCTAATTAATTTATGTTGCTGGTGTTATGTGTGTCATTAAAGCACTGTATAATATATACACCAAAAAAAAAATACACTATATTAATTATGTAAGATTCATAACATTACTATCTTAATATAAATAGACTATTCTTCTAGTTATAGAATGAATAATACTAATTCCTAAAAAGTTGTAAAACTATTTTTTCCTTGAATCACATGGTATTAAAGAAAGCACCAAAATTGTAATAATTTTCCAAAACAAAGAAGTTAATAGGAAGGGAGAGATGAAAAGCAATTAAAGAAAAGCCCAAGAAAATGAGGTGAGAATTAATTATTAATATATAAATAAAGAGTTTAAAAAACGAAGAGGCAAAATCCAGTTGAAGTGAAAGGGGGAAGGCCCAGACAATATGTCAAATCCCAGACAGCCGCATAGGTTGCAACCACCGATACAGCTGTTTCACACGATATCTAAACTTCCCAATGTCCCAATGTTCCAACTCCATGACCGGATATAGTACGAGCGAGCGAGAGACAAAGAAAGAAAGCAATACCAGAGAGATCACAAAGTTTACAGAATCTCTTGTTTCATTTTTATGAAATGGGTTTCTTTCTTTTATTTTTAGGTTTGAACTTTGAAGAGTAGTATAGTTAGTAGGTACATGTGTATATACTTTCAGAAACTTCCTTAGTTTTTTTTCCTCTCTCAATCATATAATTCGCCAGGTGGGACAAGACTAGAATTCATGGTATCACATGTCCACCCCCTTGTAATTTCGTTACCTAATATCAGATCCTCCTTCCTGGTCAATTTGCAATTTTTTTCTTTTCTTTTTGCTTTACCCTTAATATTATTATTGTACCATCTCTCTTAGTTGCATGCAGCCTGTTTTTATTCTGAAACACATAATTTTTGTCTGAAAAAAGTTTGTTACTATTACACATTGTGAGATGGAAGATGGGAGAGAGAGAGAGAGAGAGATTTTGAGATTTCAGAGTGGATACAGAAGATGTGTGGTATATACCTCAATTGTGTGGGACATTTTTCACTATAAGAGGACAAATTAAGTTACATGAGAGCTGATCTCTCTCTCTCTCAAGAATTATTGATCCATTGTCCCATTGCAAACTCTCTTTCGTCCAAGGGTTAAGTTCCAAATTACTCCAACCCCACACCCCTCCCAGGTGAGACCAAATGCTAAAGTCTCAAACTGTTTAATCTAACTTAAGATAATGTTGATCACCAACTTATAGACCCAAGATCCTCGGCCAGAGATTTTGATTTTTAAAAGTAAGTGGTCGAGCTCCCTGATTTGTTAATCCCCTTTTGTCTCTCATCTTGCTCTAAAGTGTTGTCACATCAAACGTTTTTCTTTTGTTAAAAGAGAATAATTTGAATTAAGACTAATTTCTTCAACTATATAGTCATGTTATTCAATCATTCTAATTAAAAGTTTTACACTAATATGTTAAATGGGTTTTTCTTTATTGTGCGTTTCATTTGTATCAAATTAATTCAATAGTTTTTTATATTAATCTCTTTATTAACTTATATATCAGAACGCCAAAGGAACAAAAATATTAACAAATTGATGTGATACCCCGAGTTTTGTGAAGCAATTACTATAATTGACATTAAAGATATGAGCCATTAGGAATAGAAATATTAACAAATTGATGTGATACCTCGAGTTTTGTGAAACAATTACTATAATTGACATTAAAGATATGAGTCTTTCAGTTTTGCACTTGATGTAATTTGATTTGCCCATAAACATGGAAGATACACGCATGCAATCATACGAATGATAAATTTTGATTAGATATTGGAAGAATAAAAGAGATTTGGGATTTAACATTCCCTTTTTGGTAGTTAAAGTAGATCAACTTAGATATGTGTGAGTGTGGGAGGCTAAGAGGAAGGAGGGAACCATTAAATCTCAAAGTGTCACTCGTGAATTGAGGGTGAAGTTAGAAGTTACTCGCAAATTGAGGCGTAGTTGAATCCACAAAACAAGGGGAAGGATTAAAATGATAGCCCAACGCCAACCTATTCAACTACAGTTCATATATTTGGAAAATTAAAATTGGGTATTTTGGGGGGAATGGGGAATATATAATGAGATGATGAGAAGTTGAGAGATGGTGATGTGTTGGGAGTGTGGGGGCCGATGGATGCATTGATTTGATATAAAAAAGGGACGAATGACACCAATTTTCTCATTCTCCACCCTTAACTTTTGGGCTTCGGTTTTTCAAGAGACTGCTGACTGCGCTAACACAACAAACACATTCCTTTTGGGTTCTTTTCTCACAAAAACACCTTAAACAAAAGAAAAGAGTGGGGGAAAATCACTATTCGAAGCCAAATCATAGCAGTTTCAAGCCTTTCCTCTTATGGAAAATCAACAACAACAACAACAACTCCATCTCCACCACCATCTTCAAGTTCAACAGCAGCAGCAACACCAGCGTCAACCTACCTCCATGAAGTCAAGATTCCGACGTGTCTGTGTGTTCTGTGGTAGCAGCCCTGGCAAGAATCCAAGCTACCAGCTTGCTGCTACTCAGCTTGGCGAACAACTGGTACACAAAAACGTCCTTACCTCTTCATAAATGGAGACAAAGGCTTCCTTTCAATTGTCTTTTTATTCCTCATCTCTTCCTTTCTTTTTTCAGTTTTAAGAATTTTGATCAATAGGTGTAGTTGGCATTTATGCAAACTTATCCCCAGTTAATGAATTCAGGCAATTCTTTGCCTTTACACTGATCAAAACTGAAGAATAATTCAAAATTCTGTTATGATGTATACTTAGGGAGAGTTTGATGGTAATGAGACTCGAGAGTTAATTTGAGCCTTCTTCTTCTTTGAATTTGGCAGCAACCAAAGTTGTTTTAGAAAGAAATATGGCTTAAATTTGTTGTTGTTTACTTCTCTGATATCAAATTTAGAGTTTACCAGTTTGAGCAAAGATAGGATCAGATTCATCAGAAACCTTAGTTCGAACTTCAAAGTCATCCTCTGTTTCCTCTGTTTTTTCCTAATAATAATTATTAAGATTATATGCTTCCAACCAGTTAGTGAAAGTTGAACAGAAAGAAAAATTAACGTGTAATATAACTGGCGAATAGACTATAAGGAATAAAATAGTGAGATTAGAGTTGTACTGTTCGGAAATGGATAATAATTTGGAGGAATATGTTTAAATTAAACACGTAAGTTGTGTAATAATAATTTTTTTTTAAAACAAATCATGCAGGTTGAAAGGAACATTGACTTGGTTTACGGAGGAGGAAGCATCGGGTTGATGGGGCTGGTCTCGCACGCTGTCTTTGATGGTGGTCGCCACGTGTTGGGGTACGCCATGACGGAATTATTTTCTCTCTCTCTTTATATCTGGTCCTCTTTTCTCTGACTCTCTCTGTCTCTAATTTTCTTTTTTCGTAAACCTCTGTCTCCAATTTTAATTATCGTTTTTCTTTTTCTTTTTCTTTTTCTTCTTGTAGGGTAATTCCCAAGACTCTCATGCCAAGAGAGGTAAAAATTCAACAGCATTTGGCTCTCCTTTTTTTTTTTGGTAACTAAAAGTATCCGAAGGCCTTTGATGTAGTTATTTTCTAAGTTCAGATTCATCTCATGAAAGAACTCCAAAAAAAAAAAGCGATTTATGATGATCTTATTCTCATATACGGACAATTTAAGATTCAAATAACTCCATACTCAGTCGCACTGAACTTGGGGCCCCCATTTTGATTAATCAGAAATTCTTAAATCTCCATGTATCTGCAATTTCGATTCTTCCAATTTGAGAATTCAGATAACAATAGCTGGAAGACTAAATCCGCAGTTGCAAAAAAAAAAAAATTTCCAGATTACAGGGGAGACAGTGGGTGAAGTAAGAGCTGTGTCAGGCATGCACCAACGTAAAGCTGAAATGGCTCGACAAGCCGATGCCTTTATTGCCTTGCCAGGTGCGGTTCTTTACTGCAAATTTATCTGCTTCTTTTTGGCTGGGTCCTCAAATTCTGAACTGTTTTATCAGGATTCATTCAATCAGACAGGACAGCTATATGTAGTGTTTTTTTTACAAGTTCCGAGATAACTGCAGGCACAACTTTCTAACTAACTTTCTTTTACTTTTATTTCTCTGTTAATGATCAACTTTCAACTGGCAGGTGGATATGGAACCTTGGAAGAACTCCTGGAAGTGATCACCTGGGCACAGCTAGGAATCCATGACAAACCAGTAATGAACTTTTCCTTTCCCTAGTGTGATTGATTCAGAGATGATCATCACCATGCCAAAAACGTGTATATTATCTTACTTGACAACGCAAATTGTATTAAATAAAAAAATAATTTTTTTCGCTTTGGGGAAAAACAGGTGGGATTGTTGAACGTTGATGGATACTACAACTCACTCTTATCATTCATAGACAAGGCTGTTGATGAAGGTTTCATAGCACCAGCTGCCCGTAACATAATTGTCTCTGCCCAAACTGCCCAAGAACTCATGTGCAAGCTCGAGGTACATTATTAATTTTCTTCTACCATTCAAAATCTTCACTAAAGCCAATCCGATCTCTCCACCTGGCACACTTCCAACATACAGTTGATCAATTAGTCAAAATGAAGTCAAATCATCTGAGCCGTCCTTTTTTTTCCTTGATAACCCAGGAGTATGAGCCTAAACACTCTGGGGTAGCCTCCAAGTTGAGCTGGGAAATGGAGCAACAATTGGGTTTCACAGCGAAATCAGACATTGCTCGTTGACCTGACCCTCATCATAAATTCATTCACACATGATCAACAATTTATGACCGTAGATTCTTAATTAGCTAAATACGACGACGAAGACAACAACAACAACAACCCCCACCTTTGTAGATGCAAGCTCCACAGACAAAGTTGCCAAAGCTAGTGCCATATATTGCCACAGTTTCTTTTATTCAGGCTGTAGATCATGCTGTGAATTCTTTTTTTTTTTCTTTTTGTTGTTATGATTAATTAATTTCCTTTTGGTTTCATTAGAATTGACCAGGACAAAACCCAATGTCAGTAACTTTGTTACCTCCCAAAGTCGGTGATTGCTAATTCTGTATATTATAATATTGTTTTTGTTTCCTTTATTGAATGGATGGGTTGTTAAACATTGCTTTCAACAAAAGAGATTGATTGGGATGGACATGGCAACAGAGAAGAACCAGCACAAAGGCAAATTAAACAGGAAACCGTCCAGCAAAGAATTTCAATAAGCAATCAAACTGAGAAAACGGAATTTTTTTTTTGTTTCATTCGATATGATGCCATACGAATATTCCCATTATCCTAATTTGGGAAGGTATGGTTGAGTACTCTGATGACTAATAAAGGAAAGGGTACGTGCCATGCAGGTAAAAGGTGATTTTATTGTAGTGGGAGTTAGTAGCAAGCAAATGGGAAATGCTCAAATGCATGCCTGCAGATGTTTAATGATGGTTGCTGAGACTCGAGAGTGGCGTGCCAGATGAAAGACGTTAGGCTAATAATTGTTCATGATTGATTGTTTTCGAATAGTTAAAATAGGGGGTCAGCGTTGGAAGTCAAAGCATTAAAACAGTGACCAGGTTGATGATTTTGAATGGACACTACAGAAAAAGGTACAAGACACCTGTTCTTGACCATACACGTGCACGAAATGCTTCGTGCGCAGAAGGGTGAGGAAGAAAGTAATGGTGGAGAGAGAGGTGGACCAGATTTCATTTCCCCCTACCCTAGCATCTTTGGAGTAGTGACGGTAGCTTTTACTTTTCGCCGCCTGTCTGTTAGATTATATAAGAGACTTTGGGACATCTTGGTAATGGTGAGTGGCATTCGTGTGGGTTATAGGGCATTCGCCTATTTGCTTACAGAATTGCGCTGTTATCTGTGATCCAAAAGGGGGGAAGTGAGGAAACCCATATCTTATTTTACTTTGTTGCGACGGCCAATATCTCATCCCTTTTACGTCTGCAATTTCCAGCTTTGGATAAGCATGAACTTGATATTGTCGTGTGGAAATTACCTTTGAACAATAGGTGAATGCTGAATCAAATGTGTCCTTCGATCCGAGTATCTGTACATCTATGCTCGCATGAAGAATGTGGATAAGACTGCTCAAGGATATTTTTAAAACTTGATCTTATTAACTTGAAATCTTGAATACTTTTTCATGACATGTATGTGCTTGTTAACAGTTCATATATGAGCGCGAGGTGATCAGTTTTTGGGTAGATATCCTTTTCGTCTTCAGTTCTGTTGTCGCACTCAAACTTGCATCTGATCACTTGCCCAATTAATGAACCAAAAAGAGATCAAGCAGACTACGAAATATAGTTGAACCTTACTAGCTACATTGAGGGAGTGTAACTCACCATAACATTGAAAAAAGATACATTACATATACGGAACTTACCCCTCCAAAATACACCAAAAAACACTCAGCGCCAGCAAGAGACATCTAAGTTCACCCGTGTACAACAAACTATTCGAACTCTAAATTTTGCAGGAAAAACATGGTATTCATAGAGCTACATATAGTACAAACAACTGTGTAATTCATTACAGACTATGGCTACTTTAGGTGAAGGATTTAACTGCGGAAGAGGTGGTCACCAAACTAGAGAGGAGGCCAACAATGACGGCACTGTTATATGTGGTTGGCTCTGCTTGCATGGAGTTGTTCCGGGAATCAATGTATGTTTCATTTAGGAAAGGGCCACCTACAAGTGCTCCAATAGCTACATTAGGATTGGGGTCAGTTGAATCAAGCCACTTGAAGCCATCCTTGCAACCAGTAGTTGCATCAGCTGGGATTGAAGCTCCTCTATGATGCACGTGTTGTGGGTATTTATCCCCATATCCCACAAGAAAGCTCATTTTCAAGGGATTACCACCCAAGACGTAATCAGCCTGAAAGCAAAGATTGTTAAAGTAATATTATTAAGCCGCAATGACAGTATAAGCAAAATATTTCTAATCTTTAGCTGCATCATTTATGCAACATATTATCATATGATGTAAACACATACCTGTGATTTTGCAAACTTTCTAAGAGCAGATGGTTTGAATGAATCGCCACCACAGGTTATCTTTGCAGTCTGTGATGTAAGCATGTAATCACTGTAAACAGCTGCTAAAAATGCAGAGGCAACAGGATGCTGCAGTGCATTCCATTCACTGACCCATATAAGACCACCTGCATCAGAAAGATTACATTGGTAAACAAATCAGTTCATAAGAATCAGAATGGCTAATTCACTGTGCAAGTGGCTTTAGTAGCCTGGGACCATTGTTTAATTTCCCCTCAAAGAATAATTGCAAGTCACGAATGAAGGTCTGGCAGTGATATTTACAGGCCAAAATCAGAATATCAATTTGGTAAACTAGATATACTGGCCATCTAACATCAAAACAACTTTTATTACTTCAATAATGCATGTTTCTCCTGCTAACATTCTAGCCATCTCAACATAGTACAACGAACAGCTTAAAAAATACAGATTAACGACTTGATGATCCGTTATTTTGCCTCTTGACGTGCAGTGTCAGCATCAATTCTAAGTAGATTTGTTAGTCTAAAATCTATTGATCCGTTACCGAACCTTCTTTGAACATCTTTTTGTTGAGTTTGAGATCTAAATAGCACAAATATGCACACAAGTCATATGGCTTTAAAGAAGATATTACCATCTGTTCTGCTGGATGTGGCAGAGGGAGACTTTGGTAGGAGGCTGCACATAACATTCTCAGCGGACTTCCTATAGTTTTCAAGGCCAGAATTCCCAGAGGCAACTTTGGAGTCAAAGAAGCTTAACCTGGAAAGCAAAACCTGCATCAATGAAGCATAATCAGACACTGTTAAGAAAAAGAAGCATCAGGTTAACAGATAAAGAGCTGCAACCAACAAGGTCCAGTCATCTTGCTCATGTTTTTAAGACAGAAACCCAATGCATAATATGTTGAAAAATTAAATTAAAAAATATTGTTTCTTTAAATAACTTGTCAAGCTAAATGCTTTAAGTTTAAAGGAATACTGACAAATCAAACTTCCAAAGAAGCTTCAATTCATATCTTTACAGATGGATAAATGATCAATGGAGCTCGAATAAGCTGTGCCCAAAGTGAACCAGAGATAAGTGTACCTATTTTCACACAAATCACTAAATGTGCATAAATTCATAAATATTGAGAACTAGGACTTACTTATACCATCAAAACACTTGATCATAAAATGCAGGAAACAGCTAAAAAGAGAAGGTCTTGCTTCAGGTTCCTGCAAAAGGGAATCTTACCTGGGTTCCTGCAAGTTTGTTATCCCAGCTAAACCAGGTTGTACTTCCCCATTCAGCAAACTCTTGTCCATTTTCAACGGTCACGTAGTGAAGGTATGATTGGTCACCTGTGGCATGGTAGAGCCAGCTTGCTGCCCATAAGAGCTCATCTCCATATCCTGTTGAATTGTAATATGTTGCAACTTCTGGGATGTTCTCACTGTAAGAACCCCTATATTTGTCTGCGAAGGTAAAAAGTTGCTTGGCATGCTTAAGAAGCGTGCTTGAATATGTGGAGTCAGCTGTCTTAAACACCAGAGATGCTGAGGCCATAGCTGCGGCAGTTTCAGCTGCAACCTCTGTCCCTGGAACAGATGTGTCCACCTTTGTAAGAGGCCTCTTCTCCGTCATGTCCTCAGGCCTGTCCCAACATTTATGGTCCGCTACAGGGTCACCCACCTGCCTCAGTGTTGGAAATCAAAAGATAAGAGTTAAAATATATTTCAGAGGCTTGATTTTTTATTTCCTTTTATTAAGGATTGCACAATTATCAATTAGGTTACACCATTTTAGATTCCAAATCAAGTGGGATTGCAATACAACTTCAGAAGCAGCACAAGGGTTCCCACTTTATAATGTCATGCTTTCATGGCAGTCCATAAACACAACATCAGAAATACCAAATTGTAACTTAGAACCAACTGCCAGACTCCAAGACATTCCTGATCTAATACTTTTGCTCAAAGGCCCTAGCCATTTTCAGAATATAAAAATAATTTAATGCACTTGCACAATTACTCATTTACATGTAAATAGAATCCAAAAGACTAGATGGCGGAAAAGGAAAATAATTACCTGAATATAGAGCACGTTCGGTGAAGGATGAGCATTTATAAGGAAATCCGTTATCCACTTGAGAGATTCCTGAGCAGGTTCCAGTTGATTCACTGCATCCATCTGATCTCCATACTCAAGGATAGCCCATGACAACACTGTAGCAGTAAATGCCAATGGAAAACCAAATTTCATGTGATCCCCTGCATCATACATCCCCTTGGAAAGATCCAAGTTCTCTCCACTTCCATCCTTAAGCGCTGAGTCACCTCTCCATGATATCTTCTTGTCTACTAACTTACCAGCTGTAAAAACAAACAAGCGACGATGCACCTCAAATGGTTTACCAAAAAAGAACCAAACTTGAGCAATAGAAATATTGCCAATTATACTGTGTCATTAAAATACCATAATTTGAAATCCTAGTAAAAAAGTTACCCAATGAAAAGATTTAATGAAGAAACTAGCACTTTGATATAACTAAAACTAAAACTAAACAAGAAGTTACTTCAAATCTAGGTCCGTGGACATATGAAGGGTATGTCAGAAGAAGCAAATTTTCAACAAGGAGAAATATCCAGTGGAAGAGAGTTAAAGAGAGGTACATTTTTGAACGTCAAAGAATTGCATTGCGACTTTGAGAGCTTCAGCATACTTCTTGTCAATAGCACCTGGAGGACCTGGAACGGGTTCGGGCTTATCAGCACGCGAGCGATCAATTTTCTTCTTGACCGTATAAACAACAGCCCCCACAATGAGAGCCAATATTACTATCACCAGAAACCATCCCAGACAGCCTCTCGACTTTGATCCTTTTCCCATTCTTCTGTCACTTCAAAATCCCCCCAAAACACAAATCTTGAACCTAAGATCTAGATCAAAACAAGTGCATTGGACAATATAACTATTAAAGAGAAATGCAGGGTTTAAAACAGGTTCAATGTGCTCAGAAAAGATAGGAAGAAAGAAAAGAAAGAGCACGGGATTTTCCTGGGGGAAAAATCTGAGGAAGAGCTGTAAGTGGCTCTGAAATTATTGTGAGGGAAATGTGGTTAGAAACAGAGTTGATTAGTTAAAGAGAAGCTAATTAAGGAAAAGGGTAGCTGGATCTGGTGCCGAATCAACAAAACATTGGTCCTCGTCAGCTTTCATAAATTTGTTTAATGTTTAATTTAATTGGCGACTTCCCTTCTTGCAGGACAGAAACACCGACACCAGAATTTCAAGCGGGATATCATAATATAATTACTATTAATTAATAAATCCGTTTTTTCGGTTTTGATGCTTCAATGACGGATATGCCCTTAATTTCGGTCGGGCGAGATTCGCGCTAGAAGAGAAACCAATATATTCATGCACAACGACTCGATATCAGCCGTTGATGTTTCACAAGACCAAACAAGACCAGCCAGTGTCCGATCAACTGGCGGACGAGAATGACCGCTGATCCTTTGATTTAACCGTGACTGGTGAAGTAGGTTAAGCGGCTTTTGTCAGTGGCTAAATTGGGCCTTTCAAACGAGTCGGTGGCTCAGTGTTCCGTCATGCTCTAGATGAACTGTCCATGTCATCTTCTGGGCCTCTGAGTCTGAGAGACAGAGCATTTCTTGGGCCGATGATCCTTCCTTTGATTCTCTCATTATTGTCGTTGTCCTTTTACGCGACTCTTAACACAAAAATAAAAGAAAAAAAAATTATAAGCACCGAAAATAAAAAGAATTTTGTTTTATTACAATCAGTTGAAATTTGGCAAGTCAGCGGCTATCCATCCTTCTATTGTTACTGAAAATTAATTAATATTAATAATAATAATAATACTGGTATTTTCTTTCTTCATGAGTAGACTTTATTAAGCTGATTATATGTCTAAGCAAGACAACTAATAAATGCTAATCATAACTTAAATGGTAAGAGAGAGTCATTAGACCTTGTGATAATTTAAATGCTAATCGTTTTAAATCAGGCTGTGATGGACTTGTTATGTTTTTTGCTGGGATGGGAAAAGTTCTTTCTTGGACATTTTGGGTTACTAAAGCACAAATGGAACCTGTACAAGCTAGGAAGGAAAACTGTAATGAGTGGATTTCATTTATATGTACTTTATCTTGAAGTTTCTCTTTCAATTTTTTTTTCTGGCCATTGATGCTGATATTTTATTTAAGTCGTACATATATTTTATGAAGTCTTACATAATTTTGAAATTTTGATGCTTGTGTGTGCTTCCTGCATTCTTTGAGTGAATACTTTGTGTTCTTCTCTACCCACATGGAATGCTTAGCTATATATATATACCTTAAAAATCAATAATTTTCATGGCATCCAAATGAAGATTTATATAATGCAAAATGTTTCTGTTCCAGGCACTTCGGTCCTCGGGTGTAATGTACCATAGGCAGGCAGAATATTGACCTGGAGACGTCAACTCCAACAAAGAAATCTCTTCCAATAATAGGTGGAAATTGGAGCCCTCTTGGGCCTGACAAGCAATAGTTTGGGCTGCGAGGGCATCGTTTGCCTTGAGTTATCTTTGGGCGGCTTCTGGATTTCTTGGCCGACTTGGGCTACTTGCCTGGTGCTGGATTTTACTTCATCGGTTCACGGTTCACCCCTTTCTATGACTATGACTCTGTTTGGTAGAGCAGTGAGATTGGTTTCGGTGAGATTAAAATAGTGAAATTAGTTCCGTAGTGGTGAAAATAAAATTAACGATGAAAAAATATGTGTTAAGTAAAACAAATGTGATGGTGAGATGAGAATGAGAAATGATATGTGTTAAGTAAAACAAATATGACGATGAGATAAGAATGAGAAATGACCATATAAGATATTATTAGACAGATAAAACAAAAATAAAAAATAAAAAAAATTAAAGATAACATGGTAAAAAAGAAAAAAAATCCACTAGCATCAATTGGAGCGAAAGGCTCTAGTGGAAATTCTCCTATTGAAACGGAGCTTTGGATGGCCACGTAGGCCAACTGCACTGGCCAAAAGTGCTGTTTGGCAGAGCAGCATGGCCATTTGGAGCAAAAAGTGCTCCAATCGTACCGCGCTGCCCTGCCAAACGGGTCCTATAACTAGGCCGGAAAGGGAGAGGAGAGGAAAAGAAAACCGAGAAAGGATCCATGCGGATGAGGTAAAGATAACTGTAACAGAGCCAGAGCATTATTTAATTTATTATTATATACAAAAAAAATCACCTGCAAAGTCCACATGGCTTCACCTAACAAAGATTTATGCGGAAGTTTACAGCCCTTGTAACCTAATTTCATTTTTATAGGAATTAATTAGTGACGGTGTAGTCATAAAGTCCATCTTTGATCAGCTTTAATGCAACTTAAATTCGTAGAATTAAAATTCGACCCAAAGTTACGGAAGACAAAGCTGCGTTGTATGAAGGAGACCGATGCAGCAGTTGCTTGGCGAGCACCCTCGATAAGGTTTTCTCCATCCCTAATCCCCCACTGCCACTTTTTTGTTTCCCCTTTTTGTTCCACCGGTTTTTAATTAAACTTTCACCAACTCCAAAACAAATAAACGCTAAAATATTGAACAAGCGGATACCAAAAACTAAAAGCCTCAAGTTAACAGTACATGTAAGACCTCACCTCACCGAACATGGATGTGAGAAGAACTTTTATATCATTCCTCCAGCAGAAGTAAAATCTCCAGACTGACAAGAGGCCAGAGGGCCTAGCCAGACTGGAAATCACGTTATCATTCATGCATTAGCCACAGATCTTTTGGCACCTAATGAATCCATCCTACTCGAAAGTCGAAACATCTTCAGCATGCTATGGTTTCCCATGTGTGAAAAAATAAAGCAACAAATGAAATTGAAGACGACAAGAAATTTACATCAACGTCAAGAGCAATGATTTCAATTCCATTATACACCTACTGATTTTTTGACGTGCTAGTTCTGTAAGCAAAAAGAAAAGGAACAAAAATCCATTATTTTTAACGGTTTCCAGATCGGGTTTTCCTCAATCTGCCACGTGTGACTTGAATAGTTTCTTCCATGAGAGTCTCTTTTGGGGGAGGAGGGTTTGCATTCTCATTGCCTGAAGTAGGTTGCTCTGGTGCGATTTGCATAGCTTCTGCTTCAGTTTCTGCAGGCTGGCTGGTACTCTCAGATGCAGTATCTGCTTTCTGGCTATTTGAGGATGCTGAGGAGGTAGCAGCAGGTTTGGCCACCTTTGAAGGCACCTTTGGAGGTCCCACCTCTTCAGCTACTTCCTTTTGGTGTTGACTTGAAGATGTGCTAGATGTCGGAGAAGGTGGTTCTTCTGTCTCTGGCTGTGGTGCAGCTGGTGCTTGTGTTTTAGCAGATGGTTGACGGTTTGGCACACCAGAGGGTTGGCGCCTAGGACCCTGTGCTTGAGAATTCTGTAAGTCACAAATAGAGAAATCAAATATAGCAAAGATTAATTGAATCATGTTCACCGATAGATAAATCAGGCAAAGAAAGAAATTTAACAATTTTATATTTCCAAGCAAAACCATCTTTAGAAACCAACGAATTTCCTGGCTCACATATTGATCATAAAATTCAAGTCAATGCAATATCACCAAACTAACTTTAATTGTATATAATGCAAAAAGAGTAGGTAATGGCAGCACAAACTACAAGTGGCTTTAATACGATTAACTACCTGAGCATTGTGAGGTCTTGGGGTTGACTGTGAAGCAACATACTGCAGGATGTCAAAAATTCTTGTCTGACCATAACTTGCAGCTCTTTGCCAGTAAAGAACCACCATATCTCCAGCTCTAGTCCTTAGTTCCAACAAGTTACGGTCAATTTCATTTTCATGCTTTGCAATATATGGTCTAAAGAAGGAGTCATACACATAAGAAGTTCCCTGACATAAGCAAAGAGAGGCAATTAAAACAAACATCACCAAATAGATGCACAAGCACATGTTCTCATTTCTTTAAAGTAATAGACGTACCCTTGTTTTAGGGTACCACAGATATATAAAGAATGCCAACTTAGCTTCACTGTACATTGGAACCCTTCAAAAAGGCAAACAGGAAGACAATGAGAAGAGAAAGAACAGACATGAAAACAACATCCTTACATTTTATGATTCCCTAAACCCTACCATGAAATAAAAGCATCACCAACTCTCTCACAAACTGTCAAAACAGCCACCAATATCCTGAAGCCAGAAAGGAAAAGGGGGGAAAAGAAGTTATAAACAAATAATTTTCACACGATCTTAAATGGAAAATTTTGAAACTTAAGACCTACCAATACTGGCACCAAAACCGCAGTTGCTCAATCTCAGGCTTATTCATTTCAACAGTTTTGTAACATTCATATGCTGGATAAGCATAGCCAAAGACCATCCTGCCAAAATATTAAAAACACCAAATGATTAATTTCAGTAAAAGAACAAAATTAAAAATCAAATGATAAAAGAGAATCAGTTGTAAGGTAAACATACACGAGTCCTCGGGTAAGAAAGGATCCAATCATTTTGTTTAGTTCCTGAAGTTAAAAATCAGTAACAAAATCAGCGTTAAATCTCAGAAAATAAGAACACTACAGTCAATTAAGCAAGTAGTGCACAATACTCTGACTCTGTGACTGAGACAATGTATTACATAACGCAAAACAACAAAAACATTCCTTAGAGCATAATATCAGCCTCCAGGAAAACATATATATGTTTCTGATCTCCATCCTCTCTATACATTCGTGAGGTGATTAGAAATCCTCACTCAACCCAGAATTTCAGTAAAGTGATGATTTCTAATGAAAATGTACTTTTTAAGTTAAAAACAAATAAAATTAGTATAGCAGTTCCCATTTCCAAATTCCTTTGGAAAAAAAAAAAGAACTAGAGAGAATTGTTACCTAAAGTTTCTCCACTTCTCTCTTTACTTCTTTCCTTAATGAACTACCAAAAAAGAGGAATTAGTTCACTTCTCTCAATCGAAATATATACTATAAATCCTAGTCATACAAGTAATAAAAGGATCTAAAACTCTAATCCACTTTTTCGCAACTTAAGGATAGAGATCCTCTCAGCCAGCAACGGCTAGTTAGAAACAGTGCCAACTTAGTTGAGCAAGAATTTTCGGATACTGGAAATGAAAACAACATGAAACCAGCTAAAAAATCCACTAATCCTTGGTTTTGCTCAACAGAGGAATAAGAGTAACCTAATGTTACAAGTTCAAAATCCACAATGATTCAGTTAACAAACCCCTTACCTTACCTTACCTTACTATGCAAGTTATACTAAACAAAATACAAGATATTAAACACTAATTATAGCTACAAAAACATCTAGGGTACGCAACTGTAAATTTCTAAAAGTCATCCGACTTATCGAACCGAGAAGCAGTGAAAACAATGAAATCACCCGAGAGAGAACAAACACAACCCAGTTCTATAAATAAATAAAAGAAATGACGAAAATCATATAAATGAAACCTAGAAATGAGAACAAAAAAAATACGGTTTAGGAAAAGAAAAATAAAAAATCATCCGAAATTCCGCTATCAACAATGTAATGCCAGAGGAAATTTTTGATTCCATTGATAGCGGAATCGAAAAAGGGGGAAATATAGGAAAACAGAAGGGAATGAGAGAGCCATCGGTACCTTTTAAAGATTGTTTTCAATAGAAGACGAGGCAAAACAAAACACAGCTTTAGTAAAATGGGGAAATGACAGTTAATCCAAAGCACGGAAGCGAAGAGCTGAGAGGATTTCAAGAAAATGACAAATGAGTTTTTGGAGACGATCGCCGGCGAACGATGAAATCGGGGCTACCAATATACGCCGGCTAACCGTTAGGAAGTCGGCGGTGGCGGTGAGAGTGAGAGAGAGATTTTGGGGGAAAAAAATTAAAAAGCAAAAAAAATTAAAGAGAGGGTGATAGCATCAGAGTCTTTCGTGTCTTTCCTTTTCAAATTCTCCTACGTCCGGATTTGTTTTAGGTTTAACTCCGGTTTCTTATAATTGGCATAGTTTAACGAGGAAAAACATCTTAATATAAGCAAGCCCACTGTATCTTTCCGTTATTGTTGCATAATCACCGTCCGATTCAAAATGAACGGCTCACTTGCTTCTGTGCTTTACAAGGTACCAGGATACAGACTTGGCTTATCTGTAGATTATCGCTTCTGCAGTTTGTCGTTTTAAAGTTCGTTACTTATTATAAACGGATAAATTTTCCATTATACCCCTCAGAGAAAGGGAGAAGCTTCTGAATTCGGAGGGGTAACATTGTGAAGAAGACAAGGATCGGTGAGAGAGCCTAGGGAGATTGAGATAATAAAGCTTAAAAAGGGAGAATCGGTAGCCGATTAATGGGTAAAGCAAGTGATCGTTATGGGTAACGAGCAAAGTTTGCGACTAAGTAATATAATTAATTTGTTAATGAGAAACTTGGGCCATTGTTAAAATTACTATTTGTAGGCAAAGAAAGGCTTGTCAAATCTTATTCGTTGGGGCTCTTTTTTCTTTTCAATTCTCTTTTTGATTGTAGTCCCACTGTCCTATAGCTTTTCCCTTACTTTTTTTTTTTCCTCTTCAATTCTTCACTTTGAGAGTTTCAAGTCTTCATCTCACATGGATAATGTATGGTTTCCTAGAAGAATCTTGCTATTTTTATATCCGATTCTAAAAGATTTTTTATCTACTTTATCATATATTTATTCAATTTTAGTAACTACTAATACAATTTTTTATTTTATATTCATTTTTAAGAACTAAAGTCTATACGACTCAATAAATTAGAAGTAATCTTGCCCGATCGATAAATAATTATATTTAATATGACGGCGAATTTAAGATCTTACCGATGTAATATATGTTAATAATGCTGTTATCAAATTTTATGTACTAAATTTTATTTCCTTGTCTTGTTACTTTCACTACTACTTCTACCCTTGCACCAATTTGGGACCATACTGATTTACATTTCCATTGGTCACACATCAAATAAGTTACCTCTATCATTTGCAATAGCTTTCATAGGATGGGAGAATTCAAGTTACAAATGAAAATGTCCAAATCATAAACTAATGAAAAGTTGATACTTAAATCACTGGATTTCAACTTTTATATTTCAATTTTTAAGATTCTATGATGATTTGTTTGAGATTCATCCCAAGAGAAGGTTTTGCTGTCTTCTGAGTTCCTAACCCTTTACTCAACCTTACGATTTTGGTGTCGCCTTTACTCGACTCATTTACATAGCTATCTATTATCTTGAAAATATATATTTCATGTATAAAGGTCACACATGTACTTTTTTTTTTTTTGTTAAGTAAATCAAAAAACAAAGGCATCTTATGTGAAATTGAAGGAAACCGTTCGGTCGGGATCCAGCTGCGTGTGAGCGAGCTTGACCGATAGCTGGGGGAAAGCCCAAAGTGCCGGTAAGTACCTACAATAGCCTTTCGGGTCGAGACAAACTTGAGGCGTCCCGTCGGGGTCCATTTTAATAATCGCTCATAATAGAAAGTAATTATTGTTTTGTATTTATTTTTTTTAATTATAAGTATTTTCAAACTTTTTGATTCAAAATTAATCACTTTTAAGTCGGATTAGTTCATTATGGGATTAAAGTTCTCCTAATAATGATTTACATCATTCTCAATACTCGAACTCGATATCTTATTTAAGAGAAATAAATGTCAAATTACTTGAACCAACTAATTATTGGTAATTATTGTTTTGTATTTTTTATTATGATGTAGAAAGCCAAAGTAAATAGTAAGCTGCAACTTATAATTATGTGAATTGAGACAACTAATCATAGTGACCTACATAGGTAGGCATTGCATAATTTCATTAATTTACATTAACCATTAACCATATCTATAATTTATAATTTATACATTACGTCAATGCCCAACTTATGAGCATAGAGTCAAAGCCACATATAGGCGTGAAATGTAAAAAGTACATGTAATATTAAGATCCATATTTTCGGGATTTTTTTCTCTATATAAACCAATCAATACTTAATAACCATATTAAACTTCGATTAATTTTAAATCGAATCGTGTTAAACCCCAAATAGGAGAAATTATTTTAAGTATACTTTTTTTCATTCATAATATTTGGATTCAAATATTATTTAAAGAATTATTGAATTCTTTCTATTCGATGCAATATATCGATATATTTTAAGTCTAATAATAATAAGTCACGATTGTTGTAAAAAAATGAGTTACTTTATACTATATATATGCTATGATGAGAATACATAATGGCAATCTTTTATAACTGAATCCAGCATGGTATTTAGAAAATTATTATGACTGTATATATGTATCTTTAAAATATATAAAAATGAGATGAAATGCTTTGGACGTGTCTCACGTAAAGGACATGGATCCTGCCCGGTGTTGGCGTTTTGTGTAAACGAGAAGCAAACCAAAAGAGGGGGGGCCAAGGCCAAGACACCATGAGTGAAAAGGAAGGAGGTCATTACTCACTAACGGGGAAAAAGAAGGCCACAACGAGGGTGGCAAACTGGCAATGGCAAGAGAATTAGAGATATGATGGAAAAAGTGAAGGCATGTGGTGGGGAAGGTTTTTGCAAAGCTTTGGATTCCACGTTTCTCAAACTCAAGCTGCAGTGAATTAGTGCGTGCCCCAACAGACAAACCAAAATAAATAAAGGAGCTTAGCCTCAGGCAACGCCGCAACGGTGAGGTGAGGCGCACTGTGTGGGCGCGCTGTTATTGGTGAGAAGAATTGGTCCATGGGATCATGGGACAAGCGCCCCAAACCAAAATGGGTCTCAGACTTAATTCAACAGCGTGGCCTAATTATGTCTGTTTGGTGGGCTGTCGCTCTCAAAACACTCTCTTCTCTTTCTCTCTCTTTGGTGTTGTTTGACATATTTGGAGTCCAAAGTCTTACAATAGTAGTGGCATGGGTTATTGGATTTAAGTACTTGGTAATGCGTTTGTCATCATTAGGTTGATTTCAGCGCCCTTGCCTTGGGGCTTAGTCAGTCTTGGGAACACAGTAGCAGCTTGCCTTCACTGCAAATCGAGATACGCACCCGTTGCAGCACTTTCTCTATATAGTTTCATGAACAATATTATAGTACTTCTAAAAGCACTTTCTACATTCATTTACTACATTATATAAAACATGACAAAAAGGTATACTTATCCACAATTTTTTTGAAAGTTGTGTTAAAAAAATACTATTAAAGAAAAAAAGTAACGAAGTTTTCTTTTTTGAAGAATGAACACCAAGATGAATCATTGAAAATGAGACTAACATGGAAACCAATTGGCTAAATGTTTAAATTAGAACTAAACGTTTAGGGGTCTGCTCATTTAAGGATTAAACCTTTTAATTGTAACAAATCAAGACTAAATCTATTCAAATTGTAATAAATCAAGACTTCAGTTAAGTTGTGTAAAACAGGTGCGTTAACTAACAGTTGACAGTGACACATGGTAATTTATGAGTGGACAAATATATAAAAAATTGAAAAATAAAAAATTCTTTCACAAAATAAAAGACAAAAAATCGTTATATTTATATATATATATATATATATTTACCTTTTTTAATTAGTAATTTCCCAAACTTTCTCATACAAACTTTCCTACCGTCTAAACTAACATCCTTACTCTAACCCTAAAAAATCCAGATTTGGAATAACCCAAGCAAGAACAATACCTGTTGGAAAAAGAAGTCAACCTTTTATCTGAGTCGGTGAGTCGGTCTCCAAACCCAAAGAATAACTAAGGAAGCTAAATAAAATTTACTCATTAGAGAGACAACCTGGAATAAGGAGAGGAGAGGTCCCTATTCATAAGTTGATTGCGGCATCTAAGGGCATCAATGACAGAAACTAATGGGAAAAGGATAATTGCTTTGATCGTCCCTCTGCCATATTCAAGAAACAACAACATTTGGAGAATTTTCTATAATTCAGGATAGTTGCTTTCATGTTGTTGGGTTTGCTGCTTTGTTTTTGGTTACGGTTGGGATTTTTCTTATGTCGAAGCGTTGGTTGAACTGGCTCTATTTCTACCCTGTTTTCCTTCTAATAAATTCTTTGCTTAAGAAGAAAAAAATTTTATATGGATTTGCGATTTGAAGCCACCGGTGTTAAAGGATTTTAGGGGAATGATTTTCTAAATTAAAATCAAGATTTTGGGAGGGATCTTTGAGTAGATCCAACTGTGGGTATGGTGAAAGAGGGGTAAGGAAGATGAAAAAGTGGTTTCGGGTTTCAATTTATAGGTGGATAAGTTTAGATCTAAGTTTAGTTTCTTTGAATTTTTAGGAAGAAAAGTAATTTCGGTAAAATTAGTTTGAGATTAAAGGCGAGAACAAGCTGAAATAAACGTTTCGGAAGATTGGGTTCATGAGGCCGCCGCTAGATGATAGTGGTCGATAGTCGGTGCAGCGGTAGGTGGTTAAGTTTTCTAGAAATTTAAGGAAAAAGATGAACAAAATAAAAAAAAAGAAAATAATTAAATTGATTTTTTTAGATAATTAAATTGATTTTCTTATTATTAGTAAAAGCTTTTTATTTTTTAAATTAATTCAATGGTTTTGATAAGTTCAACTGCCACGTGTCATGATCTAGACAACTTACGCGCTTTTAATTGGGCGTGTTTTACACACGTAAACACCATCTAACAGAAGTCCTTAAATGTCATGGCCTGAAAACGTTAAGTCTTCATTTGTTACAATTAAAAGGTTTAATCCTTAAATGAACAGACCCCTAAATGTTTAGTCATGATTTGAGCATTTAGCCAAACCATTTTTTTTTGTGAGGAAACGGGGTCAACGACCCAACTAATCAATAGCCATTAATCTGGGGGTGGCTAACTCCCTTGATATCCTCCAGTAAAACATTTTGGAAACCTTGCGGGGGCCTACTAAGGAGTAATAAACCTTTTCGTTGAGAGTAGCTCCATTTCGCAAGCCAATCTGCCGCCATGTTTCTTTCTCTCGATATATGCTTCAGACTCCAGCTCCAAGAACTATCCAGCATCCCTCTAATGGCTTCCACTAAGGGATGGTATGGGTGGTCTGTGTTGACGCCTTTCTTTATTGCTGCCACTGAGTTGCTTGAGTCAGACTCAATCTCCAAATAATTTAAGTAAAGCTATCTCGCATATCTAATTCCATGGAAGATTGCCCATAATTCAGCCAGGTCGATTGTGTAGTCCCTTAAGTTGAGGCCGAACCCTCCTATCCAGTTACTTGGTCAGTCATAAAAAGACCCCCTGCTGCAGCCATCTTCTTGTCTTGGTTCCAACTTCCGTCCACGTTTAGTTTTATCCAATTTAGCCTAGGTCTCTCCCATGATAGTTGGACAGTGTGTACATTCTTGTTTTTAGCACCATATCCACTCTCCTTATACCATTCTGATAGAACTCTTCCAATTTTTTCCAGTTTTTTTTCAATGGGAATATCACAATTGGAGAAAATTTTCATGTTTCTCCATTTCCAGATTTCCTAACATGAGACAGCAAACAAAATTGGCTAGGCCCATTCACCAAACTTTATGCCCTTGCAACCTACGATGTTAAATTCCATCCAATCCTACAAGTTAAGAGTCCAACTTAATATGAAGTTAATATCAACCATAAAAATCTCCCAAATACCTTTAGCATATTTACAGTCTCTCAAAATATGTAGAACCGACTCAGAGACTGCTCCGCAAACGGCACAAAAGCTGTCATTAGTGAGGTTCCTAATTCTTTTGTTTTCATTCCCTAACAATCTATTATTCATTGCCAACCATAAGAAAGTCTGGATTTTGGGTTGCACCTTTAACTTCCATATCTCCTTGGAATTTGAGCTTGAATTCTGTAACAAGGGAGACTTGATGCTTTAGTAGGCTGACTTAGTAGTGAACTTTCCATTTTGGGACAAGCACCATATAAGTTGGTCTTTAGGATTACTTGGGAGTTGGACAGGGATACAACATGCTTTCTCGACAAGATGGATAGGGAGATATTCTTTGAGTTTGTTCAACATCCATCCGTTCTTATTAATAAAGTCTGCTACTGTAAGTCCATCAAGGTCATTGCTGTGAGTTAGAAACAAGGTCTCAACAAGGGACTGCTCATCTTCAAGCCATTTATCATTCCAAAAACTTATATTAGTGTCATTTCCCACTCTCTATTTCAGCCCTTTTTCAAGAATACTGCAGCCTTCGTTAATCGATTTCCAAGTGTAAGAGCTGTTGTTAGTGGCATGAGGTCCAGCAAGCCTCTGGGGGTTAAGGTATTTCACCTTCAGTACTCTTTGCCACAAATTATTTTTCTCTCTTAATAGTCTCCATCCCATCTTAGCCAAAAAAGTGAGGTTCATATCTCTGGTTTTTTTAAGCCCTAAACCGCATTCGTTTTTTGGTCTACAAACTGTTTCCCAGTTTATTAAATGGATTTTTCTTTTGGTGGGAGAACTTCCCCAAAGAAAGCTTCTGTTCATTTTGTCAATCTCCTCGCAGACAGTAATTGGGATCTTTGAAGATTGCATGGTGTAGTAAAGAATAGGAGCTGATGCAACTTGAATGAGGATGGCTCTACCTGCTAGAGAGAGTTTATTAATCTTCCAGCTAGCCAGTCGAGCTTGAACCGTTTCAACAAGACTCCAGTAGGTCTTCTTACTAATTCTTTCATGAATTAAGGGCACTCCTAAGTATCTGCCAAGGTTTGTTGTTCCAGGAATTCCAGTAGATCTCATGATGGCATTGGCTGTTCTTCTTGAGGTATTCTTAGTGATAAAAAGTTTTGATTTTAACAGACTGACTGTTTGGCCCGACCATTTACTAAAATCCTCCAAAGTTTGCTTTACAACTTCAACCTGTTCAAAGGCTGCAAATGAGAACAGAATAAGATCATCAACAAAGAAGATGTGAGATATACCAGGGCCATCTTTGGATGGTTTGACCGTTTTCCACTATTGGAGAGAGATTTTTTCATGGATAAGGTGAGATAGTTTTTCCATGCCCAAGATAAACAAGTAAGGAGAGAGGGGGTCACCTTGCCTTAACCCTCGAGTAGGTTTGAATTTCTCAAACTTCTCTTTGTTCCAAAGGATTTGAAAGGAAGGTGAGGTAATGCAGTCCATGAAAAGTGAGAGCATATTACCGTTGATGCTGATTTCCTAGAGAATTTCTTTAATAAAGACCCAGTTCATTTTATCATAAGCTTTCTCTAAGTCAACCTTCCACACCACTATTCCTGTCTTCCCTTTTCGTTTCCTCAATGAGTGTATCATTTTCTGAGCAACAACTATATTATCCACAATCTGTCTACCAGGCACAAAGCTACTTTGAGTGGGGGCTATTAAGGTGTTTAGGGTAGGCCGAATTCTCTCAACTAGAATTTTGGTGATGACTTTGTAAATCACATTGCAGAGTCCAATTGGCCGAAGTTGGTTGATATTGATTGGCTATGCTACATTCGGGATAACCACTAACAGAGTTTTGTTGATGTTGGGGGGGAGTTTCCCAGTTGCAAAGGTTTCTTGAACCAACTGAATTACATCATCCTTCACTGTGGCCCAGTTCTTTTGGTAGAAGCAGGCCTGGAACCCATCCGGCCCAGGTGCTTTGTATGGGCCTATATTGAAAATAGCTCTTTCGATTTCATCAACTGAGACAGCTCTGTGAAGAGAGACCAATTCACTTTCAGGAATGGTAGGAAAAGATATTGAGATTTCAGGTTCAAAATTGGATGAGTCAGGTCTCGAATAAAGTTGCTTGAAGTGTGAGACTGCATGGGCTTTAAGAGCATCTTTATCTTCAATCCAGTTGCCATCAACATCTTTTAAGGCTCTTATTTTATTCCTGCTTCGTCTAATTAGAGCCAGTGTATGGAAGTAACTAGTATTCCTGTCTCCCAATTGAATCCATTTTGTCCTTGACTTCTGAAACCAGATAAGTTCCTCTCTTTTAAGAATCTCCTTGTATTTCTGCTTCAAATCAGTTTCAAGATCAAAGAGGAAGGGGTTTGGGCTCCTTTCGGATTCCCCCAAGCCTTGCTTGAAGTATTTTTTTTTTGTGGAAGACATGTCCAAAAACTTGTTTATTCCAAGCAACTAGATCTCTACTCACAACTTCTAGTTTTGAAGCAAACTCCCCTGAGTGAGAATTCCATATATTCTTCAGTATTCGTGGAAAATCTGAGTGGTTCTGCCATGCGGCTTGAAAACGAAAGGGTTTAAGATGAGGTTGGGGTCTAGCTAACCCCGCACAGTCAAGAAGCAGGGGACAGTGGTCTGACTTGATGCTTGGTAGATGGAAGACTATTGCTTCAAGAAAAGTCAATTTCCAATCTGAATTGCAGATCACTCTGTCTATTCTCTCCCATATAGTGGCTAGTCCCTTACCTCCTCGTCTCCAAGTGTATTTTTGACCAATAAATCCCAAGTCAACTAGTTCACATTGATTTATTACTTCTTGGAATTTCTTGCATCTGTTCACATCTCTGTTGGAGAAATTAGATTTTTCAAATTCAGATATTATAGCATTGAAGTCACCCCAATTACCCAAGGTTTGTCTGTACATTGACTTCTTTCACAAAGATAATTCCAAAGATGCTCTCTGTTCCCTGGAATTGGATTGCCATAGACTGTGGTTAAGTACCAGCTCTTGTTACACATGCTAATTGTGACGGTTATGGCTTGGAAGAAAAAATCTTCAATTACCAAGTCTACTACTTCATCATTCCAAAGTAGCCAACTGCCTCCAGCAAAGCTTGCTCCTTCAACAATGTGCCATTTAGAAAACCCGATCTTTTTCACAATTTCCTCAGCTCTATTGAGATTCATTCTTGTTTCCATCAACCCAATAATAACAGGTTTATGCTGACTAATCAAGTCTTTCAAACTTCTCACAAAATCTTCACTTCCTGCACCATGAACATTCCAAAAAAGAATTTTCATTGGAAACTAACAGAATGAGAGGAGGTTAGTCTTGGAGTTCAGTTACTTTTTCCATTTCTCTACTTTCATTAAAATGCGTGTCTCCCATACAAGTATCGATGACCCCTTCAACAGAGGCATTAGGGAGAATGTCCTGCAATTCTTGACTAACATCAAGCCTAGCTTCACTGTCTCTGCTAGGCATATTATCTTTTTCATCTCTTGACTTATGATTGGTTGTTTCGGGATGAAGGTTTTGGTGGGGTTCATCCACCGAGACTGGATCAAGAGTAGAAGATGGGTAGGATGGTTAAGAAGCAGGGTTGATAAATGGGGGGTTGGGGATTTTACAGATTAAAGATGGATGGTGAAGGGGTTTAGGTAGGAAGATTACAGAGAAAATGGGGTTGTGAACATGAGTGATGAGTCCAAGACTTGACTTGGCTTTGGAGTTGGGTGATAGGTTCGAGTATCTTTGGGTCGTCAAAACCCAAATGAAGCGTTTCTTTCTTCTTGAGGGCCGGAAATGCCCGTCAACAACCGAATCGGGCTCCAACTAGAAGGCCTCAGAAATTTTTACAAGTGGGAATGCGCAGTAGAGAGTGCCACGTGGCGAACACAAAATCTCCAACTGTCCGGTGGCTGACATTGATGACAACCCCACCAAATGTCATATATCCATCTTAAATCCGCCATGGCCATTTTCCAGGCCGCGATTCTTGGCGTTCGAATTTCGCTCTTTTTTTCTCGTATACCTTGACTACTTCTTATTCTGCAAAAAACGAAGTCAAGAAATGTCGGTAGCTCCTTCGCTTCCTCGATTTCACTCTCCATTCCTTTGCTGTCCGCTCAAGCCCTCTTCTCCATCTTTCTCCTTCAAAAGTCGAAGAAATCAACGGTCGCCAGTGTCTTATCCTTGCATTAGAGCCGTTGATCTTGATCAGAACACGGTTCTTTCTATATCCTTTAATTACCCATGCTAATGATCATGTAATTTTGAAATTTCTTATATTGTAGAGTGAGATGGAGATAGATGTTTGCAGATAGTAGCAGTGTCGGTTGGGCTAGTGAGCGTTGCGATTGGGATCGGCATTCCAGTCTTCTACGAGACTCAAATCGATAACGCTGTAACTTCTTTTTTTCTTTCATAATAAATGAATTATTTTAAACAATGTAGTGGACTAGGACCCTTTTTATGGTTGAAAATTTGAAAACAAAATTGAGGCCACCTTATTTTGCAGGCAAAGCGAGAAAACACTCAACCGTGCTTCCCTTGCAATGGCACCGGTGCCCGTAAGTAATTCATTCTCTATTCAAAACAATTTAAGTGACGTTAGTTAGAAATTATAGTTTTTGGTGTGTTGTCACTTGTTAGAGAGCATATCTTCCCTAACTTGGGTCTCATCTCATTTGAAATTTTCAGCATTTGCTTGATGAATATAAACATTATCTTTGATGCTAGAATTGGTCCTTGTTCTAGATTCAAAAATCTAGGTATGAGAAAGGACATTTAGTGACTCGAGATTTGGGTGATGGGTGCAGAGAGATGCAGATTTTGCATGGGAAGTGGGACGGTAACTGTAGAGCTAGGAGGGGCTGAGAAAGAAGTGTCCAAATGCATAAACTGTGAAGGGGTTGGTTCTTTAACATGCACTACTTGCCAAGGTAGTGGGATTCAACCTCGGTACCTTGATCGCAGGTAATGTCTCATGTCTCTAACTCTCTCTCTTTCCCCAACCCAAAATATGCTCAGACAGGAAGTGCATTGGCTTATATAATTGGGGTTATGGGGATAAAAACCAAAGTACTACTTTCTGAAGAATTCTGTGTTTTTGTTTTTGGCAGGGAATTCAAAGATGATGATTGAAGTCCCTACTAGCAGAAGCCCTGTGAAAGTTTTTGGATTCGACTAGACATTGATTAACATAAACTGGATGGAGTCGGAAAAACCTGATTTCTTCTAAAAGAGCACTTTATATTGTAGAGTCTTTTCTGTTTGCCGCACAATTGTTTTTCTCATTTATTTTAGTCACATGTCCTACTTTCTTATGTGCTGAATTAGTGGAACAACTTGTTAGTTTTGGACGAGGAAAAAGTGTTCTCTCGCTGAGAAGAGTGTTAATCAAAGAACCATGTGTAGTGTTCAACCATTGTTGTTCGTGGTGCTAGATTTGACTAAAGAAACAAGCTTCATTCGTGGTACTATGACCTTTTGATCAAAATTCAGTTCACCTTTGCCATGCCAGTTCTGTTAATGCTACAGCCTGCGGCATAAGAAATGTAAACAGTTCATATCACTAATGATGAAGAAGTAAATATTTTACATTTTCCATCGCCTGTAAACGGAATCTAAAGATCGCGGGAATACGCTGGTTTTTGTTCCTTTCATGGAAAGAAGAGAACCCACCGTTCACCTGCTTCTTGACTCTGATGAGCTTATTGATAAATGCAATTTAATGCATACCCTTTGGGCCGCCGGAAAATTCAAACGGTTAAAGGACTGAGACCAAAGGCACACTATAATAGGAGGAATGTACTAACAGCTAGTAAAGGGTTTAGAGTCAGCGAGTTTGGGGATCACATCACCAAAATAACCAGCCAATGCAAAAGCTCGATTCCACTATTTGCAAAATTACATGTATATTCGTGGCCTTTGCACATTGGTAATACTGCTACAACTAGAAAATCTCTCATCTGTCAATATGTACTATGTAGCCAACGTATGAACAAACTATTCCCTAAAATTAAATAATTGCGGTAAAGATCTTTACACTTGCAAAGGAGCCAAAGTTTCAGCGCCTAACTTAGACGGAAGTCATTACAGGTTTCACACACTTCCCTTGCAACCATGTCAGCCTTACCTTTCCACTTTTTAGAGAGACAAAGGTTTCCCTCAAGTTGGAGTCTTCAAAGAGGTCTAGAGCTGCAAAATAGAGCCAATCTTCTATGCCTTCTATCTCATCCAATGCTTTAATGCAATTAGTTATGCTAAATTTGTCCTCACTTCTTTTTGTGGCAATTTTCGATCTTGACCTCCATGCATCAACCATATCTAACATGGCTCCTGCCATAGCCTCAGACATTTCTTCATCTTTTCTGCTCTGATCCAAAGAAGATTGTGTCTCAGAAGGTCGTTTTCTTTTTCTCTCTGCAATGCCCTTAATCAACTTCTCCGGCAATGCATTGTTTTGTGGTAATCTTGACGATGATGGGTTATCAGGTTGCATGGATCCTCCCTCTGGACATGAAGTTAAGCCTACATTATCATTTCCAACAGCTTTATCCAGTCCTTCAAAGTGGCTTGATTGGGCATATTTCCCATCAGCAGATGAATCAGTGAATATTGTGCATAGTTGTTCATATATGGGACAGTCCTTGACTTTGACTGGCTCAGGCCTAGGCTGTGCCTGTAACAAGAATCTTTCAGGAACACACAATAAAAATATTGAAAACAAACATTCAGCAAGTTGAAAAATGAAATGTACCGTGATATCCTCCCAAAGGTCAAATCCAATGCAACAAGAGTCCTCCATGCCCGCAAATTCATTTTGATCATAAGCTGATTTCAGGTTATAGAAACGTGTACGCAGAACATCCAGGTGTTTTCTCAACTGATTGTTATTGAAGTTGAGATCCGTTTGTTTGTTAAATTCATCACGTATGTTATTCCATGTTTTCTTGTCGAAAACATTATTTGGTCTGTTTCCCAATTGAATTTGCTTCACTACCAAGTCTGCAAATATCCTATCAAGAGATGCCGTCCATCTTGTTCTTGAACGCTCATGTTTCGGCTGACCGGCTTCAGTATCCATCTACAAACACAATGCACATATCGAACAGCAAATAAAATTAGCATGAATATCACAAACTACCTCACTGATAAAGCTTTGAACTTTCAATTCAATGCCTGAGGTGCTGCTTGCCAGCAACAATTTACTCAAAACTTACTGCTTCACATTGATAAAATCAAGTGGTTTTGGAAGTTAGAGAAATTTTAAACATAACAATTTACATTGCTTCATAGTTATGCACCTAAAAGCAAAAGATATATTCCAATATATACGTTAAGCAAAAGGGAAATCGCATATTTGAGATTTGACATAAAACCAATATACTTTATCATGAATATGAAACTTTAAATCCACCCAGAAGCAGAACAACAACAGAAAAAGATGAACATAAATGTATCACAAGGACTTCTGGGTCTCATTAATAATTACCTTGAGGTAGCCAAAAATAATCTCCTTGATGTGTGCATATGATTGTCAGCTAATGCCACCCTGCAAATGGGAATCAAATATTTACCCGTTGCAAATGATATCAGCCACGCTTCTACAACTTACAATCACATTGATCAGCATTCTAAACCACCTCTTTCAGCTTTGGATCATGTTTCTAATACTAAAATGATGAAGAGAACAATAAGAACAGAGAGACAATAAAAATGGTAATTATCTAGGATTAGAAGAACAATAAAGCTTTCTGAAATTAAATTAGCGCATGTGAACACAAATAAATGCATGCATCAAGTAACGAAAATGTTTACGTCGTCGTTCAAGCATGAAGCACGAGTAATTCAAACTGAAACCCCGATTTTGATTTTTATACGAGCATCCGTACGGATGTGAATCAAGGAAATTAAACAGAAAATAATGCCCCACGAAACTGCAGTTCCTTACCTAACTCCACAACAAACCCGGATTCATACTGTTTCAGAAGAATGTGAGTGAAAAGAGAAGAGATTGTTAACAGTTCCTCGTAAACCCTAAAACAGAGGACAAGAAGAAAGCTGAGATTGAGAAAATTGAAAGAGAGACAATTCAGCATATTTTCTGTTTCCTTCATGGGCTCTTCAACACTGGCCTTTAAGATATTATTGAGCCTATTTTGGGCCTACAAATCCATTTCCTTGTAATCGTGCATTTTTTCCCCCCTTTCTTTCATCATTTCAATCCCGTATTAGAACAATGTTTTAGTTACGTAAACTTATTTGATTGCACTTTGTTCTTAGGGGCCAGAGTTTGATTGGGCTTGAATATGCAGTCCTTCCGATTTCTTTCCTCGTTTTAAATTTTAATTGTGTAAAAAAAACCAAAAGATATGTATACAGTCAAATAACGTTATTTATTCAAATAATTCATCTGTATTAACCGTATACCTAATACTTTATTGTACATACATGTTGGGTTATCTTTTGGGTCAGAATGAGGCCACAACATTAACCTACTTTTGGTATTAACTTTTACAACTTCAGTGTGGCAAATTGGCGCCATTGGCTTGTACATGGATCCGTCCCCTCCTCCTAACTCCTAACTATCCCACAAGTCTGTCATGCTCACTCCAGGGTCTGATTGAAACCAGTAATCATCGTCAACCTGCCAAAGAGAGGTAACATTGAAGCAAGTCAGTCAAATTTCTCTCAGCAAGCTGCATGCATAATTGCAAATTTATGACTTCCGCGAAAAGGAAAAGAACTTATAAGAGAGTGCTGCAAAGCTTCCTAATAGACTTACATCACTGACAGTAGGAGTTATCTTCTGAACCCCATTTGTCTCAGGGCAAAGTAGATTGACTGTTGTAGAAGAATTCTTTTGGCTAGCTGTGTCTTCCAACGACAGCTCTGGATGTTGCACTCCACATGGACCATTAAAAGATGCATCCACCAATTTAGCCTGCTTCACTGTTATATCCTCAACTTGAGGATCATATTTGCTACAAGCGAAAAGAACCCAGAGCTATAGAAGTTCGATAGGAGAACAAGGCTAGACAGTAAATGCATGGAGCAGAAGAAGGGAGGTGCTCAAGTATGTGAGACTACTCCATGATAAACATACCTTAGAAGGTACAGATCAATTGGCCCAATATGACTTCTGATAATCATTTTATACTGCCTTTGTGGAAAACCAATATCCTGATAATGAATAAATGCAGTTAACCAGTCAGATTCTAACGCATTACAGAAGTTTAAAACCCATTTCACCAAACCACTTACATTATCAGGTTCGGGAACTTCAATATAAGAAGTTTCAGGAGCTTTAATAGCAAAAACTGTCTTATTCTGCAGGAATACATAATCATATAGTAAGTCTCATAGTTTATTACATAAGATGACATTCTAAAGGAATTCCAATTTCTTCAGAGAACTGACCTGGAAGCACGGAAGGTTCATTATATCTTCCTCTGTCAAAAAAAGATACCTTACAATCCAAGTATGCCAAAAAAAAATCAGAACAATCAAATCATATTGGAAAATGCAATCAAAGTGTCGAGCAGAACGGAGTATACTTTTGATAATCTGCATCTTCATCCAGAGACCTCAGACTCTCTTGCCTTTCCCTATAGAGAGGACATGAAAACAGATTCAAGTACTGAGTAGATCATTAAGAAAACACTCAAAATCCTAATTTTTCAAACCTTATGTAATCATCAAGCTTGTGCTCTTCAACATATAACCTTTGAATCTCAGCCTGTAATGAAAACAATTTAGTAGGCAGTTAGAAAAAACAGGCAGAAGCTCACTAGTATTAGTATTGTTACATGTTAGCACTCATGACAATATATATGCTACAAGGAAAAAGACAACAGACGGATGGGCATGATAGAACATGCAGTAATATAAAAGTAACCAAGTACAAGGAGATCCAAAAGACAGTAATGCTAAAGACACCTTTAATCTAGTAACTTGAGCATCCAGCTCCTTTGATACCCTATCATCTGATCCCCTGTTTAACATCTAAAAGGTTATTATCAATTTATAATTTAGCATAGAAGCACTCAAGAAGAATAATGCATTATTACTTCCAACATATGTGGTTCTTAGAAGTTTTCTCTATCAATCCAATTCCTTCAAGGACATTTGTGATATCATATATCCTTCTCTTTTGAACCTGTAACACCAAAATATACGAGAGACAAAGATGATAAGAGAAAATAGTCAGCAAAAATTCGTGAGCCAATTTTACGACACTACAGCAGGCAGTAGCTGAGTAATTGTTTGGAAGAATCAACTGATGGATTAATGAAATATTATATTGGAAATCAAAACTTTCTTGATCTCTACAACCTAAGCAACTGAAAATCTTACAAATGATTAAAGAAAAAAGGAAGGAAGAAAGAAATCTCACAAACAAGAATTTTTTTTATACCTCTAACACTTCTGCAGTATGGTTCAGATCAAGGGTGCCATCCTTGGCCTCCATGATCAAGTTAACAAATTTCTTTGTCAACAAGCCTGCCAAAAAGGGTGAAGCCATTCAATCAACAATGCATAAGTTTCATCGTTTATATAAGCAACTGCATTCAAGGGGACAAGTAACATAACCATAAACCAACCTAAAGAACTATCATATCGGCAGTTACTGGTACCATTCAGTCCATTGGGAGAGTCTGCAAGTAAGACCAGTTGAAGAAATATTCAGCATGGCCATTAGAATAACTCCAATAAAATGCCTGTGTAGCAGTTGTAGTTATCAATAACAATACCGGCATTCGATTTTTGTGCTCCAGACTTGGCATTCTTCTTTGCCTTTGGTTTGCTATTATGCTTACCACCGTTGTAATGCTTGGTTTCAAGTAAGGGATAGTTAATGAGTTTGCCCTGTCCAGAAACATCCTCTCTTCCACTAGTCTGAGCCTCAACACTCTCGCCTTCTTTTGTTTGATTCAACTGCCAAACAACCATGACACTATTTCAACACAAACATCCGGTATAGGTCAATGTCAAAAGGGAAGACATTATAGAAACTCCTTAAGAGAAATTATAGTTCCTATGCGGGAATTACAACATTTATAATACATAGCCCAGAAAAGATTTCAGGAACATGTTAGTTAACAATGTATTATGGTTAATCAGTAATTATCCAATTTATAATGTAAATTGAGCTGAAAGTCTAGAGATTACCATGAAATACAAAAACTTGAGCTACAGCATCAAAAATTTAAAACATTGAAATATATGAAAGAAAAAAAAACCGTTAAAGAAAAGAGGAGAGTATTAGACTCACCGGCGGAGTAGCCAAAGCAGAATCAGCGGGGTTGAGGCGAGTATTAGACTGATCAAAAGAGGAGAAGAGGAGAGGCTGCCTCCCGGAATAAGCAGAGAATATGCGTTTGCCGCACGTTACCGTCTGATTTTGGTTGCTCTCGATGGTTAGAGACTGCGAATGAGAATGGAGAAGTTGAAACTGAAACTGTGAAGGATGGTGCGAGCGGCTCTGATTTTCGCTCGTCATAAGCGCCAGCTTTTTTCAGTAGGGAAAGCTAAGATAGGGAGGGCAGGCGCGATTTTTTGAGAGGGGTCAGAGCAAATTAAAAAAGAGACAGAAATTAAATTGAAAAAGAAGAAAGAAAGAAAGAAAGATAGAGGGGGGAGAGAGAGAAAGGAAGAGGGAAGTGAGCAAACAGCGGGAAGGGAGGAATAAGGGGGAATTGCGAATCACAGAGAGTTCGAATGCTCACGGCCCGCCTTTGGCTACCACGTGATTTGCCCTTTTGGGCTAAGTGGGCTAGGGTTCTCTTATCTGGCTTTTGTCCAATCCAACAAAGAATGCAGGCCAGCCCATTTCCTCAGATATCTCATATTTAGAATACTGGGCTAGGCCCACTTCGGCCTTAGTATAATCAATCAACACTTTAATGGAAATTATTAGTCAAATAAATTCCCCTCTTGAAAAGTTTACATTACATGTCTAGTGCAGTCTTCGCACACAAAAGAGAGGAGGAAAAAATTAAAAAGGAGAGAAACCAGGTTTTAACATCGTGACAGTAGCAAATAATGCTCAAATTTGTAAATAAATAAATAAAATTGTTAATACATTGATCTGATGGGTTTTTCTCTGGAAAATAAGCAACCATTATGAGATAAAAATACAAAACTTTTCCTCTTCTTGATACACAATTTATTTTTAGGAACTAGGACTGGCTTGTATATGTCCTCGTACCGCTTAGGATGTAACCCCCAGATCCACTCATCTGCATGCAGGGATGGGTTCTTGATGGAAGAACCTGCATATTACCATCAAATAAATGACAGCATGTTATTCCCACAAATTTTGAGCATTCTATGTTTACAAATGTAACTCTAATGGAACTAATACTGCAAGTCTGCAATTCATCTTATACCTAACAGAAACATGAAATTTATACAGAAAAACATTCAAAGAATAAGAGAAGGAACCTGATATTCACGTAACCAAGGTTCTGAAATTTGCAGCCCAATTGCCAATTTCTCAAGTTGCAGATTATGCATGCACGTCACAAGAGGCTGTATTTGGACGTATAGTTAGTTTACGTATTGTCGAAAGAGTGAAAGGTTAGTTTAGGTATTGTTGAAAGAGTGAAAGGTACCAATTTATCAATAGAAGTACAAAACAATAACTAAAGCCTTAATTATTTACATAGGAAACACAGTAACTATCAATTTTCAGTCTAATTTGGTTCTTAACAACATTTAAAGCATCGATCAGGAAGAGAAATAAATGCAAATGACCTGCAGATACTGGTGATAAATTGCAAAAGGAGCCGAGTATGATAGGAGGGGCAGCATATCCTTAATTAAGCTCCAAGCATCCTGCTCTGGTGCAGCAATAATTAAGCTACAATAAGAGTATAAGACATTCAAAGGAAGAATTATGGAATTATATAATTCTTAGAATAAAGCAATTGCTTAACAATTGTAGCTCTAGGTACCTAGAGAAACCATTTTCTCTCCATAACTTAATGGATTCTTTTGGTGCCTTCTCTCCTGCTTTTGGGGCTTTGCAAGTTTTGCTAACAGTAGAAAGATCATTCTCAGGAAGAAGATCCTCAACACCATTTTCCGATGAAAGATGAACCTCTTCCATGCTAACTGGTATCGATGTTTGCTCCTAGAGAGAGCATTGGTATACATTTAGGGGACTTCAGGAAAAGAACACAATTAACAAGAAGGAAGCATGACTAACATTAGATTGACTCTCCACAGTATGGACATCCTCTTGTTGGCCGACTTGCTCATTGGTTCCATTTTGGTCTGAAGAAAGCTCAGCGAGTGAACACCGCAAAATTCTGAAACAAAGAGGAGGACAGAATACATTTTGAATTCCATGATTCATAAGCATAGTTCAGTACTTTTATATGAGTTCAGTATGCCGGAGAAAAGGTAAGAAGAAAAGAGGGGAACCCAGTAAAGGAAAACGCTCCATGAAAACGAGTTTAAAGTAATTAGCTTTTACTTTGATCTGTGAGATAACATTTCAGGAACATTTTGATAAACTCAAAAACTATTGTACCTCTTGCAAATTTCATTACTGAAGTTGAACATCCTTGTTATCTCCATAGGATAGGGTGTACCTCCAAGATAAGTGTTGCACACACTACCTGTACCTGAGAACCAAAAGGAATAATTCAATAACCTGATATGGTGTTCAACATTGCTCTCTTGTAGGAAGGGGCATACAAAGTAATAAGTAATACCAAACAACCACATTATCCTTTTCATGATAGGTCATGTGGTTTCAATATTAATACTTGAAGGTTTCTAGGAAATAAAACATGTTCTTTACCTCCTAAACGCTCTGCCACAGCACCAGTAAGAAGTCCACCCACCATATCCACTACAAGGACATCCAAGTTTGCAGTAACATTAGCCATGGAAAGCAACAGCGATAAAGCATCCACGCGTAAGAATCTGAATCATAAGCAAGCAAGAAGAAATGAATTCGAATTGATATGTCTGTAGAAGTAAATCTATAAAACATAGTCAAATCCATATAAGAATTACCCAATTCGAGCTGGATATTTCTTGAAGTATGCCTCACATATACTGACACAATCGCAGCAAAACGCAAGTCAGCAAAGAGAGTTACAATTTAAAAATCACATAACAAAAAACCAACTAAGTTAAGAACCATAAAGATACCTTCGAGAAAAGGGACGCCTTAGAAGTACTCTGGGTGCATATTTCTTCTGCTTCTTAAGCCTATATTTTTCCTGCAGAGATTACACACAAAACCCTTATCCTTCATTTAGTTTTTCTTCCTTCGCTCTTTGTTAGTCTACCTAACCAACTTTATTCAAGATTGCTACCCATTGATAAATGTCTGGCATGATGTGAACTAACCTGTGAGAACTGTGTTTTCTTTTCAAATGTCGTGCTGTTTGCAATCAGAGCCTCAACAATTTCATTTCCTGTTGCTCCTTGACTGCATCAAGGAAAAAAAACTCAGGGAAGGTTCATGCATGCAAACCGCCTATAACTAACTACAAAGGTACAAAGATTGACAATGTCACCTCCGCATTGCGTCTATATCTTCACTGGTGAGGCTTTGAGCTTGATTGTTATCAATTAGTGCTCTATTGTCTCGGGATTCGTCTTTTAATTGACAATTATCTTGAACATCATTCTCTATGAAATATATCCAGCAAAACTATCAAAAGAGTATCCTTTAGAATGACCTAGAAAGCAATGCAAAAGATTAAGCCACACAAATATCTTAAACAAACTCTGTTAAGAATAAACCTTCTGTGGAGGGAATAAAGCGGGAAAGGTAAGGCCTTTCCTTTCCACTTTCAACTTGAAACAGAGAACCGAATGGACATCCAATCAACGGTTGCAAAGAGCATGTTTTGTTCCCAATTTTCAACGTCCTGCAGCATTGTTATTAAACAAAATAACGAATTAAATTTTCATACATTAGATATTTAAAAAGAAAAAGGAAAAACAATGGGCTTACGAGCCAGCAGTGAGGCGAGCGAAAACAAGTCGATCGCCGTCGTTGATGTCGAGCAAAACACTGCAACCTTCCCAGGTTACTCTGGGATTTTGAATAGGATCCAATTGGGATTTATGTTGGGACATAGCTGGATCCTTTATTTGAACAGAGATTTGCTCTTATATGCCCGAGATCAAATAACAAAATAAAGAATTAAGCAAACCACAAACGAGAAGCTGATAGAACTTCTGTTACTGAGAATTTATTTCTGCAGAACATAGTCTAACTATGCAAGTAGACCACATTCCAACTCCAACTCCTTCAAAAAGCATAAAACCTTAAACGTCTAGGGTTTAAGTTAAAAGTTTTAACCGCTTAAACAGTTAGACAGAGCATCAGCGAGTTGACGGAGACCTGAACACTGGATCCTCGGAAAAGCCCAATTTCAGGACCAAGTCAGCCCAAGATGGTTCCAGAAGGAGGGAAGGTACCAGTTTCTTTGTTGCCCGTTTTATTGGATTGGGCTGATTCAATTTGAAGTCCTACCAGTTTTTTTGCTGCTCAATTCCCTTCATAGCCTGATCTCGGTCCATGTATTTGATACCTCAGGGGGCGTGGAATGAAAGAGAGGAAGAGCCAAAAACACATGAGATCAGCTGTTAGGTCGGCTTCTACTGCAGAAACAGTGTTAAAGAGTATGTTTCCATAAAACATCACGACAACCGCAAACCATGTAACTTTTAATTGTTTATCTATCTTTAAATTTCATGATAGGAGAACATGGTCGGCCAACTAATGTCAGCCAAGGAAACCACAACTTGCACATGGGGTTTTGTGCTAGACTCACGACCTTCCTCTAGCATTATAGCTCTGGCGAAAGCAAAAAAAAGAAAAAAAAATCCAGCTCTGGAGCTTTGGCACTGAACAAAATAACAGAGAAAGAGGAATCAACGAACTCGTATGAGTAAATTATTATATGCAGAATTCAAGAAATTGATCAGATGCTAGCTAGTTTCTTCTTGCACATTAGAGCGATGTCATTGATTGTTATGAATATATTAACTGTGTATAATATACGTACGTGTAAACTTCTCATTGCTAACCCAATATCATAATCCAGATTTGGTTCTGTTCCCATAACCGGCAACTAATTTGTGGTCACAAAATAAAGAAAAATGAGTTTTTGAACACACACACACACACATATATATATATATATATATATATATATGATGATGGGGAGGAAATATTTGTAATGATTAGGTTTTTGGCATGAATAAGGTAATAATTTTTAGATTGTACTTGCAAGGAATCCTTCCTTTTCTTAATTACTTTTCTGTGGGGGTTTTGTTAGTTTGTTTTTGTTTTCTTTATTAGCGGTTCCATAATGGATCAGATAACGAGCCGGTTCCCCTACTGGCTCAGGACAAGGGGGCACAGCTCCTTTTCTCTATTGTTTTTCTGAGCGAAAGGTTGGCCAAATCTGTATCTCAGTTCCAACAACTCTCGGAAAAGATGCTCTGTTTTTTTTTTTCTTTTTTCAGTTTTCTTATAATTACTTACATATTCATTTTAGTTATCGATGGGCTGCTAGACTCCTCTACTGGAACTGTATATATCTTGATTCCCGCTGATGTGTGTAGCTTTTGTTCGGATGCTACATTTCTTGTGGAAGAAAATGGGGTGGTCTTAGCTTAGCTTAGCTTCCATATTTTTTTTGTAATTTTTTTTTACTTTTCTAAATTTAATTAAATTGTTGTTATATAAAATAGATTAAGGTAATTAAAGTAAGTAATATATATTAATGAAGTATAAAAGATTTTTTAACATTTATTAAATACAAAATATATATTAGGGAAGTAATTTTTTGTGATTAAAATTATAGTATATAAATAATAATTAATAATATAATATATTTATAATGTATTATGCATATGATATTATGATAAAATATAATTATAACTATAAAATGTATATACTAATGCATATATATATAGTACTATATCTTATTATTATTATTAATATTAAGAAACTATTATTATAAATAATTTTATAAAAAAAAACAAAGAAACCAAAACCGAAACCTATTCTTGCTCCGAATTAGAACCGAAATTTAAGATTCGGTTTCGATTTTGGTGGTCACAATTCATATTCAATTTCATGGTTCGAATCGAACCGTGCGCACCTCTAGGTCTCGGTACTTCACACTGCCACCAAACTTAATCTTAATTAATAGCCAACACCATTCAAACTTTTAAATATCAAGTTGATGTTTAGAAAATTTACTTTCGACCTTTTCAATTAAAGTATCCATATCCAGCACATATTGGTAAGTACTAATGAAGCTCCAATGACTTCACATGACATTCTGATCATATGTAAGATACATATATCATTATCCTGATAACATAGAGATATATAATTAAACTCTTAATTACTACTAATTATTTGGAGCTCAAGCCGTACAATAATCTCGACTAACAGAAGTCGAAAAGTAAGTTGGCTTTAATATACATTATTATTGTTATAGAACAAAAACAATCATTCGACCCCCAAAATTCTTCTACCAGAAGTCTCGAGTTCAATATTCTTTCGTGGTTTGGTCAATATGTGAGCCCTACGGCCAGGTTGTGACTTGTAAGGTATGTCTCGAGTCTTGACTATTTGTGTCTGGCTAGCGATCACTAGAGAGGGTCAAGTTTACCTAGCCCATTTAGGATTGGTTGACAATGAGATAGACAGAGAAATTATGGTCATTGTTAAAGACTTAGAACCTCTCGGTGGAGAACACTGGGGCCGGGGGCAGGTTTGTGGATTTTGCGCGCCGCGAAGGGAAAGCAAGAGACATTGGAAGACGCAAACATGGCACAGGGAGTTCCTATTCTTTCTGCATGTCTTATATGATGTTCTCTTTGGCCCATGCTCTTTTTCTTTTGCTAACTTTTGGAATCCGGACCCCATTTCTACTTGATTATTACACTACACTCTATATAATAAATAGACTAATTGTCCACCTTCTTTTTCTCCGTTTTATATTGTCCAAGCTACTCCACGACTTCGACATTAGAAATCCCCACTCCAAATTGCAACGCGAAGAAAATCAACTAAATACACAACAATAATCCAAAATTATGTCATCTGTGAATTTATTTATGGAATCCTTAGAATGGGAAGCGATGTCAAAGAATAAAAACTAATGAAAAACACTTAAGTACCGAGAAAATCAACTCCAGCCATGGCAATCATAGCCGTCGAAACACATAACGTGGAAGTGGGCCGGCCTTGCACTTAAAGAGTGTGAGCCGTGTGATTAAATTACCTTTTTCCAATTGCCCAGTCCAAAATCAATATGGATCAACCGTCACGTCGGGATTTATATTAGGTGGTCCAAAGGTAAGCACTTGTAAAAACGTTACGGCATCAGCAAAAGAGAGTTAAATCAAAAAGCGAAAGGAAAAATAAATGAAATAAATAAGCAGTGACCCCACTCCCACCATCCTGACTTTGCCTCCTTATTACCCATCTCGGATCCCTCTCCATTGCCCACAGGAGGGAAAATCAAAAGCTCTTCTTTTTCATGAAAGAGAGCTAAATCTGCTGCTCTTCTATTTTATTACTATCTCTTCCTTGCTAGTCTTTTTTATGGCTTTACTCACTTTCCCGCCGGAGCCGGCGGCAGAGCCCAAGCAGCAACTGTCGACGACCAAGCGAAGGATAAAGCAGAAGGAAAAGCAACCGTCTTCATGGGACCAAATCAAGAACTTGCTCACCTGCAAACAGATCGAAGGGTCGAAGGTTCACGACCCTTCAAAGAATAACCCTCCTCAGCATCATGGGTACTCGAAGCTTGGTTCCTCGTGCAACTCTATCTGCAGCTTCAGGGACGTTGTTCATGGCAACACGAGGGTCGTTCACAGAGCTGATAACTCACCCGAGAGTAGCACGGTTGGTCAAGAAGCCAGGTTACTGAGACGCAAACCTGCAAATAGCTCGTCAACTCGGTCATTAGCAGGGTCAACGAGATCCAACAGCAACAGCGCAACATACGCAACGTCATCTTCATCAAGAGCTATGCAATTTAGGAAGCTTTCCGGCTGTTACGAGTGTCACATGATCGTTGACCCCAGCAGGTACATATTACCATATATAGAACTTAATTTAATTTTCTTCTTTTCTACTAGTAGTATTAAATTTTGCCCATTGTTTTCAAGAAAATATGAGGCATTTGAGTTGGTGAAAAAAAAAATTTCTTAGGTATCCATCTTCAAGAACAACTATCTGTGCCTGCTCACAGTGCGGTGAGGTCTTCCCAAAGATCGAAAGCTTGGAACTTCATCAAGCCGTTCGCCATGCAGGTACTTCTTGGCGCTTTTCATATCTTCATATCATAATTCATAAATCATAAAAGCTTGTCTCTGCCGGATGTTAGCCCACTTTCTAGTTAGTCAAGGCACAATATTTGCAATTTCCTTACTAAGAAAAATTACTATTATCACTATTATATAGGTGATGAGTAATTAATTGCCGTTGTTTTATTTCAGTACTTGATTGCATGGTTGCTTTTTTTTCTCTTTTACTGTTGTACCATTGAAAATAGTTAATGGTGTCTGCATTTTTGGTTCATTTTGTCTTAATATATAAACTAATTTCCAAAGTTAAAACTTTTCTAAAGGGAAAAAGTGTCATGTTTTAGCCCTTTATTGAAAAGGAAAAAACATAAGTACTATCACATGATTAAACCAACATTAGGACCACTAATTACAGTCAAATGGTTAATTTTTACTACCATTTACCCACTATTCTTTTCCACTTTTCGAATTTGACTAATCATGTCATTTTCTGTTAGTTCAAATCCACTTTAACAAAACCTCACTTCTTATTTGCCGTAAATCTCTCGTCTCGTGCCATCCCATCCGGGGAGGCATGGACCATTTACTGAGGTTAAATAGTGTATCACAATTCACAGCTGTCTCTTCGATGGCTGTGGGAAGGGCTCTGACATGTTACGTGGCGCCTTTACATTGGTGCATGTTTTTCCCATCTGTAACGCTAAATTTGCACGGTTTGTGAGGACCGTGACGCCACCGACAAGTCGAGTTAATATTCACATTAATGAAAACAAGAATTAATTATTTTATTAAATTAAATTTTAATTTCGATTCTTTGGTGGTGTAGTTTCGGAGTTGGCCCCAGAAGATTCGGGCCGGAACATTGTGGAGATCATCTTCAAATCAAGCTGGCTAAAGAAGGACAATCCCATCTGCAAGATCGAACGGATACTAAAAGTCCACAACACACAGCGAACCATCCAACGGTTTGAGGATTGCCGCGACGCGGTGAAGACACGTGTGCTCAATGGCACCAAGAAGAACCCCAGGTGTGCGGCAGATGGTAACGAACTCCTCCGTTTCCACTGCACAACCTTAACGTGCTCCCTCGGCGCCCGTGGCTCGTCTAGCTTGTGCAGCTCGGTCCCGGGTTGCGGCGTCTGCACCATAATCAGACAGGGGTTCCAGAACAAAGGTGGAGCCGCCGCCGCAGAATTCAAAGGGGTCCGCACTACGGCTAGTAGCGGTAGGTCTCACGATTCTCTTAAATGTACGGACGGGCGTAGGGCCATGCTGGTGTGCCGTGTAATCGCGGGAAGGGTGAAGCGCGTGACAGATGATGCGCCGTTGGAGGAGGATAATAACAGTAGCCTATCGGCTGGTTCGTACGATTCTGCGGCCGCTTACGCCGGGGTCTACTCCAATCTGGAGGAGCTAATTGTGTTTAATCCAAGGGCTATCCTTCCCTGTTTTGTAGTCATCTACAAAGCGCTTGAATCTTGACTCGTAGGGAAGTCAAATATCACCGTCATCGCACAGAATGTCAGAATCAAAATCAAACCGTCCACCTTAACTGTGTACATAAATTTTGATCTTGTGTTGTTCCACATGAGACCAAAACCTTCTGTTTTTTCAATCCAAAAAAAAGTATTCGATTTTAAATTTAAAAAATTAAATGTTGGTAGCTGCTAGCTCAACTGTGCATGCGCGCCTGATAACTCTGTTAGGCGAAATTAAATACGTAATTCGATAGATACTATATGAGTAGTTACCTAGTAGTTATTGGTAGTAACATAAAACATTTAATTTTTTTGGTAAACTTCAGCTGAATATTTTTAAATTAAAGACACTGAAATCATTGATTGCTCGTTTATGATGAAGACAGTGACTGAGGAGTAATAAATGGACAAAGATGTTTCCATTTCTCCTTTTACTTATGCAAGGTGGAAGGTTCGTAAGATGTACTACCACTCTACCAGTCATTGAACTGTCGTCTTCAATCGACGCCTTTCACTGTCTTAACTCGCTCACCTACAAGCCGTGCCTCGTTGGTGGATTTGTGGTACCAGATATTTACTACCATCCCAAACCCAGACATTTTCTAGGCCATTAGTTTTTCTGTTTATCAAAATTGAAATTATTAAAACCATAAAAAGAATCTGGTTTAATAGTATATTCAAATGTTGTTTTGTGCTTGAAAATTTTGAAAATTTAAGCTGAAAGGGAGCTAGGGAATGGAAGAAGAGGGTGATTTTGTTGAGTCTTGAGGGGAGCAATTGGAGTAGCATTATTAAGACCCACGTGAGATTATCTTGGAATAACTGCAAAAGGGAGAAAGAAAATGGAGTGGGATCATGCATGGTGGACTTTGAGTCCTTGACCATGCAACTATAAACAAGAGGAACTTTGAAGAGGACAAGGCCTCGTTGAAGCCTGGAAGAAGATAATGGGTTTTATAACAAGGGAAAGTACAGTCGAAGACAGATGATTATTGCAGACACATGCTGGAGCATATACTCATTCATTGCTTTCTTCTTGTTTGGAGTGTTTGGAATTTTATCAAAGCAATGTGGATTTTTAAAATAAGATAGCAGTCCGCTTTGGCTTAAAAAATATGGATTAATTAATGTAATTTCAGTTGAGATTACTGAAAATCTTGCACATTAAAACTATATTTTAAATTGGGGTCATGCATATTCCTTCTAGTTCAATCAAATTTTAGTTTGAATCTCTGCTTCGCCCATAACTAAGATTTACTTGTAGTAATTAAGTATTAACTAGTGAAGCGTTGACTGGTTGATGTCTGGACTTTGGTTCCTAATCAAGGTCGTTGGCGTGAAAGCTACCAAATTCATTTGTGCACTTTAATTAGAATGAATAATTAATCGGTTATTAATTTGCTTAATTTTGTATAGATTTTGTTTGCTTGCTTGAAACGCATAAACATTACTATATTAGCATCTATTCTAGTTTTGGTATTGCTTATGAAAATTGCATAAAATTAAGTCAAATAGATAGCAGACCTTATGATTTGAATTTGGAATTTGGAATTATTTAATCAACTTGCACACTGAATAATAACAAAAATTATGTCATTAATTTGTTCACCAAAAAAGAATAATGTAATTTTATTGTGGATATATCTAGTAATGAATCCATTTAATTAAGGATGGTTCGATACGTTTAGTTGGACAGAAATGCAAGACGTGTTAACCTAACTCAGAAAAATAATAAATGAAAAACAAATATGCATTTTCATTTTAGATTGAACTTTTCACTTTTCACCAACATGCTGAGAAAAAAGGTGACATGATTTTATTTCTGAAGTTAATGATATTTCGAATTCAAAACATCCTGATATGTGGGTCATTAATGGTGCTAAAAGGTTAGAAATGGGACAATCATCTACGATCTACCCTTTGTGTTTTAAACTATCTTTGAGAAGGAAGGCAAGCTGAAGGAGTCTTATTGCTTAACTTCAAGTTTCAAAACTTGTGAGTATAAAATACTTCTCTTATAGTATGCTGGATATATACAAGTCTTCCTCTTATTTGGTACGGTTTAGAATTTCAGGTCTCATTTAATTAGAGATTAGACACATGTTTAGGCATCTTTTAACTATAAATTTTAACAGTTTACTGTACTGCGGTTTCAACCTTTTTATTCTAATTCTAATATTGGACAGCCGAGTTACATATTGTTTGCCTTTCCCCAACATCCTGATGTTTGAGCAGGTATCCAAGGAGTAAAAAAGTTTGTTATTAAGTTGAAAGGTTACTTTTTTTTTTGTGAGAAAACGGGGTCAAAGACCCATCTAATTAATAGCCATAAGCCTGGAGTAGTTAACTCCAACAATATCATCCAGCAAGACGTTTGTGAGCCCGTTCGGGGCCTGCTAAGAATGGATAGACCCCTTCGTTGAAGGCAGCTCCACTTCGCAAGCCAATCACTACAAGAGTTAGGACATTTAGTGATAATTTTTTTGTGATTGTCTATAGTTTTGTCACAAATACAACCTTTTTTGTGACCAAAGATTTTATTGACACTGTTGTTTAGATTATTGTGATGATTTATTATTTTGTCACTCTTTCAATGGTAATTGTGACCATCTATGAGTTTTCACAATTAAATTGCCACAATTAATATATTAATATTGTCAAGATTTGCTTTGTCACAATAAATTTATCACTAAAAACATATGTCAATTAGCGCCAAAATAACTTTGGCGGGAATGGAATGTAATTGTGACCAAATATTTTTGGGTAACTACTATTTTGATTTGTTGTGACGATATAATGCTTGTCACACAATCTTTTACTTTTAGTGACAATAATTTTTGTCAATAAAAAATAAACTAGTTAGTGTCTACTAAATCTCATCACAACAACGAAACTTACCACTATGATAACTATTGTTCAAAACTTTTGTGACGTTGAATTTGTTTTCCTATTGAATTATCTACTTTTTATTATGATAACCTTTTTTATGATAATTTTTTTGTATTTTTTTATTTCCTCAAAATAAGTAGAAATTAAGTTGAGAGCTACTATTATATATCCGCATGTCATAGTTGTTTAGGAAAATTGATATCCAAAAGAAAAAAAAAAGCCTATAAAATTAACGTTGGTCAAGAGTGAAGTCATTTTACTTCACAAGTTCATTTATTAATAATTAATAATTAATAATAAAAAGTAAATTATTCCAACTATTTGGAAGCCCAAGATCTAAGTACTTAAACCAAGTAAAACCCATAAGCCCAACCCAAAAAATCCCTATAAAGAAAGATAAAAACCAAACCCTTATTTTTTACAATGTAACCAGTTTCAGGTTTTCCTCCAGCCTCCAGGAGCAATGGCGGCACAGCAAAGGCTTTAAAGAGAAAATGACTGTCCCCACCAAAAAAAAAAGAAAAAATGACTGCGAGGAAAGACAAGTCAAGCAAGCCATAACGCACCAAGTTCAAGGTTCCTTTTTAAATTATTTATCCTTTTATTTGTTTATGTATAGATCTCTGAGATAATTTTTTTTTAATATGGGTTTCATGTTTTACTTGGTGAGAAATTTCATATTTTTTAGTATTCTTTTCAATTCCATTAACATTGATTCAAGCAATCAAAATAAATCCCCAATATATATTTCATTTGTTGTTTTTATGAGCAATTTTACGACTAGTGATTTTTTTCTCTTTATTGCTTCTCATGGATATTTGTTGGTTTTTTTTTATTTATTTCGAATGATATTTGATGGTTTATAGGCTTCAATTATCCGAAATCGGTATTTGATTGGTTTTTTATTTATGGGTATTATTTTCAATTTAATTATTGCTCTTATCACAGAGGAAATGCGAATATCATCAACCGCATCAACAAATTTTATGTAAGTTAAAATATAAAATAAGCCGAATTCATTTTATGCTATTCTAGTATCAGAATTTTTTATTTTATTGACTTCTATATTTCTCTTGTCTTTATTTGTAGGAAAATAATCAATTGAGATTGACCGATTTTGGATCAACTACCGACGGGATCAAGTCTGAATTCTTTTCTATTATTTTCATATTCATGGAGTTGAAACTTTGTATAATAATTTGTTATTGTTGTATTTTAGATTAGAATGTATTAAAATAGTGTATATATGTACACATATCCTTTGTATATTGATATTTAATTTAATGAAAATTATAATTTTTTCTTTTTTTACTTTGCTTTCTATTTACTTTTTGGTCCGCATTTAATCAAATAATATAATTATTTCTAATTTTATTTTGATGCCTAAGAGTTTGTGACGAAATCAAACAAATGTGATGGCCAAAAGAAAAAAAAATGGCAACTAGAACAAATATAAGTATTTTTAAATTAATTTTTATTTGTTTTAATGATGACCTTTTCGTCATAAATAATTTTGTGTGTGACGAAAAATTTTAGACACTATTTTATTTAATATATAAATAAAAGCGAGAATAATTTTGTCACAGTTGAAATCAATTCTAGACTTCTAGTGGCTCTGAAATCTTTATCACTATTGTTAATCATTTTTGTGGCGCCAAATTTGTCACTATAAAATTGAGTTATTGTGACAAACATTAAAATTGAGTCACAAACACAGCAGTGACGGGGTAATTGTGACGACAAGTGACGACTTCAAATTTTGGTCACTAAAATTAATAGTGAGTGAATTTCATAATTTTTGTGTCCACTTTTACTTTCACTAAAAATGAGATTTCTTGTAGTGAATCTACCACCATATTTCTTTCTCTCAGTACATGCTTCAGTGACCAATTCCAAGAGTTATCCAGCATTGTTCTGATAGCAGTCACAAGGGGGTGGAAGGGGTGATTGCTGTCAACCCCTTTCTTAATTGCTTCAACAAAGTTGCTTGAGTCTGATTCAATTTCCACGTAGTTCAAATTAAGCTGTCTCGCATATTGAACCCCGTGGAAGATGGCCCATGGTTCGGCTAAGTCAATAGCACAGTCCCCTATATTAAGGCTGAAACCACCCATCCAATGACCTTTGTCATCTCTAAATAAACCCCCTGCTGCTGCCATATGTTTCCTTTGGTCCCAGCTTCCATCTACATTGAGTTTTATCCAATTTGGATTCGGCTTTTCCCATTTAAATTGGACGAAACCCATTCTCTTTTTCTTGTCCAAGCATCCTATCTCCCTATACCATTCAGACAACACTTTGCCAATTTTTTCAAGTTTTTGCTCACCTGGGACGTCACAATTAGAGAAGACTTTCCTGTTTCTCCACTTCCAAATTTCCCAGCAGGTGGTGGCAAACACAATTGGCCAACTCCATTCTCCAAATTTTTTACCTTTACAGTCCACTATGTTAAATCTCAACCACTCATGCAAGTTGAAATTCCAGCTGGATTCAAAATTAATATCAATCATAAGAGATTCCCAGATACAAAATGCATTCTTGCAGTCCCTCAAGATATGTAAGACAGATTCAGAGTTTGCTCCACAGATAGAACAAGAGCTATCGTTGGTGAGGTTCCTTACTCTTCTATTCTCATTTCCTAGGAGCCTATTGTTTATAGCCAACCATAGAAAGGTCTGGATCTTGGGTTGCACTTTCAGCTTCCAGATTTCCTTTATGTTTTGGTTTGGAACTTGGAATAAAGGAGCTGTGAGGCTTTGGTAGGCTGATTTAGTAGTGAAATTTCCAGATGGTGACAGGCCCCAGATAAGACGATCTTTATGACAGCCTGGAAGTTTAACAGGAATGCAACAAGCTTTTTCAACAAGATGGCTTGGGAGGTATTCTCTGAGCTTATTTGGCATCCACCCACTTTCGTCGATAAAGTCTGCAACTGTGAGTTCATTAAGTTCTTTGTTGTGAGTCAAAAACAGAGTTTCAGCAAGGGTACGGTCATCCTCCAGCCATTTGTCGTTCCAGAACCATATGCTGGTTCCGTCCCCTACCCTCCATCTCAGCCCCTTGTCAAGTATAGACCCTCCCTCATTTATCGATTTCCATGTGTAGGAGCTATTGGTGGTTGCACTGGGACCAGTAAGTCTTTGAGGGTTGAGATATTTTTCCTTAAGTAAATTTTGCCATAAGCCACCTTCTTCCACCAACAACCTCCACCCCATCTTGGCTAGAAAGGCTAGGTTCATATCTTTGGTCTTTTTTAAACCCAAGCCTCCATCACTTTTTGGTCTGCACACCATGTCCCAATTCATTAGATGGACTTTCCTTTTGTCAGATGAGCTCCCCCAGAGAAAGCTTCTATTCATCTTATCAATCTCCTCACAAATTGAATTAGGAATCTTTGTCGACTGCATGGTATAATAGGAAATTGGCGCTGATGCAGACTGGATGAGGATGGCTTTCCCTGCAAGTGATAGTGTATTGATTTTCCAACTCGCTAGCCGAGCTTGTACTTTCTCAACAAGGCTCCAATAAGTTCTTTTGTCCACCCTTTCATGGATTAATGGAACTCCCAAGTATCTGCCTAGGTTCTCAGCTCTTGGAATTCCAGTGGTTCTCACAATGTCATTGGCAACTCTTCTTGGGGTATTTTTTGTTATGAAGAGTTTAGATTTCGAAAGGCTTACTGTTTGACCAAACCATTTGCTGAATTCTTCCAAGGTTTGTTGAACAATCTTGACCTGAGCTAGGGATGCCGAAGAAAATAGGACAAGGTCATCAGCAAAGAAGATATGTGATAATCCTGGACCACCTCTAGAGGCTTTAATGGTCTTCCACATTTTCAGGGAGATTTTTTCATGTATGAGGTGAGAAAGTTTCTCCATGCCAAGGATAAATAGATAAGGGAAGAGGGGATCGCCTTGCCTCAACCCTCTTGTAGGTTTGAATTCCTCTGATTTTTCATCATTCCATAAGATCTGAAAGGAAGTTGATGAAATACAATCCATGATAAGTGAAAGTAAATTATCCATAATCCCAATACCCTGGAGAATGGTTTTAAAAAAATTCCAGTCCATCTTGTCGTAGGCTTTCTCCAAGTCAACCTTCCAAACCACTGCACCTGTTTTTCCTTTCCCTTTTTTGAGAGAGTGTATCATCTCCTGAGCGATTACAATATTATCCACAATTTGTCGACCGGGGACGAAGCTGCTATGTGTGGGGGCGATTAAAGTAGATAGGAGGGGTCGAATTCTTTCAACCAATATTTTAGTGATGATTTTGTAAACAACATTGCAGAGTCCAATAGGGAGAAGCTGAGTGATATTGACAGGATGTGCCACCTTGGGGATAACTACTATCAGAGTTTTATTGATGTTTGGTGGTAGTTTTCCAGATGCAAAGGCTGTCCTCACTAGTTGGGTTACTTCCTCTTTCACCGTGGCCCAATTTTTTTGATAAAAGCATGCTTGAAATCCATCAGGTCCAGGCGCTTTGTAAGGGCCTATGTTGAATACAGCTCGTTCAATTTCTTCCTCTGAGACTGGTTTGTGTAGTGCAGCTAGATCACATTCTGAAATAGGTGGAAAAGAGATTGAGCTTCTTGTGGAGGGATTAACAGACTCCGGCTTTGAGTAGAGTTGCTTAAAGTATGAAACTGCATGTGCTTTGAGAGCCTCTTTGTCTTCAATCCAATTACCTTCTGTATCTTTAAGAGCTCTCACTTTATTTTTGCTTCGTCTGATCAGAGCTGTTGTATGAAAATAACTGGTGTTTCTGTCTCCAGAGTGGATCCATTTTGTCCTTGACTTTTGGAACCATAAGAGCTCCTCTCTTTTCAAGATCTCTTCATATTCTTTTTGCAATTGTACTTCAAGATCAAAGAGGAATGGATTCGAATTTCTTTCTAGAGCCTTTTGAATACCTCCAAGCCTTGCTTGAATTCTTCGTTTTTGGCGGGTAACATGTCCAAAAACTAGTTTGTTCCATGCAACCAAGTCTTTGCTTACTTCTTCTAACTTTGAGGCAAATTCTCCAGAGTGTGAATTCCAAACATTTTTAAGTAGCTCCGTAAATTTTGGATGTCTCTGCCAAGCAGCTTCGAATCGAAAGGGCTTGAGATGCGGTTGAGGTCTGGCAAGCCCCTCACAATTAAGAAGTAAAGGGCAATGGTCAAACTTAGTATTTGGTAGATGGAGGACTACGGCTTCTGGGAACATCAGCTTCCAATCTATATTACAAATTACTCTGATGAGTGACATCCACAAATTACAAGTTGAAAGGTTACTGATGAGTGACGCCGTTCCATCAATGGTACAGCGGATCCATTTCTATCAGGCTGGGCCTACCGAGCTTGACCACGACTTCCCAACCTCTTAGTATGGATATTAAACTCAAAACTCAACCCAAGATACCTGAGCACAGGTCCTTCAATCAAAGTCAACCAGACCCAATTAGCCAGCCAGCTAGGCTCATTACAGAGTCCAATTAGCTTGCATGTCGTTTTCTTCTTTTGTCGTATTCAATGTTTCGTCACTCGGACTGGGATAAGAAAGTTACATAACCAGAATCTATCATATGTTAATTAACAAGATCTTAATTATTAAGCCCAACATACCAGGGAGAAAACTAATCTTCATCTAATTGTTAATTCAAGCTTAATAGGGAATTTGTTAAACCTCATGATTGTTCCACTTCTTTGTTTAAGGATGTAAGTACGAGACACAATCATTTTTGTCTTAACAAATCATTATCTCCTAAGCCCCTCCACTCTTAATGAATAATGATGCCACTTCAACTCTTCCCCAAATCTCATCATCTGTCACTCTTCAAAATTTTTCACTCTTTCAAAAGAAAAAAAATGGGTTTTTGTTTCCCTCCTGTCTCCCGGACTTGAACTTTTTTGTGATTGGTCCCTGTACGGAGAGGAGCTAAACTATGAATTTAGCTTGTTAGGACCACAAACTCTTTGGCTTAGAATTGGCCAAAAATCTCATCGGCAGATTCAGTTGTTTAGCTTTTAAAACATTTGCCTAATCAACGAATGATCATAGCTTGTTAATAAGCTAGGCCGCCAGAAGAACATGAAAACATAGTAGAATTTTGGCATGTCTGGCGCCACCACTTTAGGTGGAGGAGAGATGAGAATCAGCCAATTAGGAGAAAAAGATCATCGTATGAAATGTCATGTAGCTTAAATTTTAATAAGAGATTTGTCAAGTACTTCATCCATGATCAAGACAGTAAAAGTAAATCATTACAAGGGCAGAGACAGTATTTTTTTTTTGGTCGGAAGGCAGAGACAGTATTACCAGCTATGAGCTTGATTCCTTCTACACTGGCCCCACTGTTGAATCGGTCATAGGTCAAGTATATATCCTTTTTCAGTTTATGGGGGTCTTTCGTGGGACAAAGAGGGTCACTCATCATTCTCCATCACTTGTAATCCCTGCCTTTTAAACTTTCCAAGTGCATTGTGCATGGATTGGCTTACTTTCATATGAATCAAACATTAGACTAAGCTACGTATATCTTTTTGACAGAAGTAGACAAGCAATATTCGTTTAACACTCTGCCCTGTTTAAACGGAAAAGGAGAAATTAGGTAAAATCATTATATTCAGCTAAAATTGGCTTCCTTTTTCCCCTGTTTTAGTGAGAAATTTTGCGGTCATATCTGAGCATTATAGATTGAAAGTTGATTAATCCGTGCTTGGTAAGTTGATTAATCAGTGCTTGGTGTTATTTTTTTTTCCCCCTTGGATTAGTGCTTGTAGTTGAGGATTAATGAATCAAGGAACCTGGGGAATAAACAAACTACATTGAGAGGACAAGCGAAGCCCAATACAAATGATTTGGGCACATGGTCTCTTTACCAGCATCATTTTCTTTTCTCTCGATAGCCTTTGAGCCTTACAAAATAGAATAAGCGCACACCTTTTGGAAAATCTGGCCCTTTTTATATCTTCTCAATCAAACGACACACATGATAGCATATTGCACTTCCCGGAGGGCATCTGGCAACCGAAACCAGAGTCCATTACTACAAATTTGCAATGCACAGACCTCAAACAGAGAGCTTCGTTATTCAAGTAAGAGGCCGTGAAACCCTTCAAGGTCAAGCTAGCACTCTTTCTCCCAAGTTAAACTTATCTGCCATGAAGCTCTTTAACCGTTTCCGCAAGGTTATTATGCGGCTCATATTTTCTCTTCCCTCGGGAAGATCTTCCGGCACGTCGAGCATGGCTGCTTCAAAGCAAAAGAACTGCGACAGGTTTGATCCACCGAAGACGTCATGCAGCTCATATTACTCCTCCCATTCTCACTACACTGAGGCCATTGCCGACTGCATTGAGTTCTTCAACAAGTCATCATCAGAGGGGATTTTGGAGGGTAGAAAATCTGATGTTTTCGTTTGATATATGTCATCAAATAATTATATAATCTTGGCTCTGCTACTTTCCTTCATTACACTTCCTTGTCTTTTCCTCTGAATTTTTATACAGCGAAGCTTTTTGGAAGAGTTTGATTAGTCTCTTCCTTCGTGGAGATACGAACTTAGAATGGTAAGAGACGTTGGAATTTGGAAACTTTTTTTTTTTTTCACCTTCTAGAGCTTTGCTGTAATCTGGGTTCGACCCGCGTCGTCCATCTGAATATAGTGGATAACTGACAGCTACGTACGTAAAATCTCAAATTCGAAACCTACTTAAATTAAAATAAGTTACTTACCACTCGATCCAATCCCAGATCGTGGTACTTGCGTTATTTCTTCTCCGTTTGTATATTGAAAATAATCTTCATATGAAAACTGTTCTTGCACGTTTCGATTTCCATCATGTTTATTGAAGCGTCTAACGGCCCGAAGGTCCAAGCAGAGGCCGATGGGTCTATTCACTACTTGGACCCAAACATTTTAATGGGTCGAGTAGGCTACTTAGGTCCTCATTTAGAATGAAGGTCCAGCAAGCCCCAATCGCCCCCTCTCTAACAAGTAGCAAATCAATGAAGATTTCTTGAAACTGACAAGATTTTTACTCATTTTATAGTTGATTTTTTGCAAGTAAACGGCAGAGTTTATGTACAGGGAAAGGAATATGTTATGTGCTAGTGAAGCGTCAAAGAGGGTTGACCAGTTCTGTAGTTTAGACTCTTGAGTCTGTGGCTGCTGCTGTTTATTTCTGGTGTTCGTGTCTGTCACTCTGTCTTCTGTACTAACTAAATAAAATGGTCCCCAAACTTAATTGATATTGTCTATGGAGGATCTGCTATTTGGGACCATTTAGAAATTCCATTTCAAGCATTGATGTTTGATAGCTGCAAAATCCAGGTTTTTGACATCAATGCATCCGGAGAATACCCTTTACAGTAATACTTAAGCTGATTGTATATCTACATGTTCATCTTTCGACTTCTAACCTAGCAGTTAGTATCCCAGTCTTACTTAAGCCGATTGTCCTTATTTGATGTTTGGGTTTGAGTTTTTACGGACAAAGAATAAGTTAGATTATAATTCTAACCAGGAGCTATAACAGGTTAAGAAATTATCAATGTCTACAAAAGGAAAAATAATGAAGTGATTTCTTTGAAGTTTTATTACATAACTCTCTCATAAAGATCCACATGTTGCTTATGCCTTGTGCTGCTACAAGTGTATACAAAAGAAACAGAAAGAAACAAGTATGAAACTTGACAAAAAGGAACAAGTAAAATTTAGGTTGATAGTTATTGTTGGAACTGAAAGTGTTATGTTCAGACTATGGAATAGTTCATGGAGTACTTCGTGGTGATGCAACTTCCGGGCTACCTTTTTTCTTGGAAAATATTCCTCCGATCAGAGGGATCAATGGCTTCTTCTTCTTCTTTCTTAGTGAAGGGTGTCTCTCCAGTTTTTCGACACCTGGTGGAACTATAACTTGAGCCAAAGAAGGTGGGTTTGCAAATGTCACGTATCTTTTCTTTTGAAACTCTGTTCCTTCTTCATTAGATGCTTGTGTTTTTTTGACTTCAAATTTTGTCGAGTCGGGAACAGTCTTAACATCTTCAATCTGGAACTCCATCATTAGTTTCTCAGACTCTCGTTCCTTCATTTTCTGCAGCTCTCTTTTTGTTCGCTCAAGCTCTTCTTTAAGAGAAGAGAGGCAGTTTGCCATTACCATACTCTCTTCTCTGGCCTTCTGAAGGCTATGTTTTGTCTCCTCCAGCTCAGCTGTAACAGTTCCCAGCCTGGAAGGACCATTTCCACTTGCTTCCCCATTCATCTGTCAGAATTAATGAACTTGGTAAATCAGTTATTTTAGAAGATAATATTATGAGATAAATAGATATTGATATATATAAACATATAAACTATTCCAGAAATATATTGATTAATTTAGAAGTTAGTGGTACTTTCAAAGGAAACTGTAGACCATGACAGAGTATATGCTTGCTTTCTTGATGGATAATCCTCCCCTTTTGAAGTTTGTAACTCTATGTTTACATATTCTAGAAGGGGAATGGAGATATCTTCATCAAGAGTCAGACTTTGATTCCTTAATTACTAAAGTTTAAGTACCCTATCAATTATTATTATATTATTATAATAAGATTTTACCAGAATAATAGAAATTTAATTAATCTCACACCTTTATTCGAGCACATGGTAAAGCCAAAAACCGTCGGAAGTAGCACCACAGCTTAACCGTAACACTTGCACTCAGCCACAAGCAAGCATATTTCAGGACAATATGAACAGTTACTTGACTTTAATTAGCATGTAAACTGTAAAGCAAGCACACGCGTATGCAACTCTCCACAATTTTGAACTTGGGAAGAAAATGAAATGAAGAATTCCGGAGTTGATCAGTTGAGTCACCACCGACGATATAAGTTTGATAAAAGAAAAAGCGACCATTTATAGGAAATACTAACTAAATATTTCAAGGGCAAATTAAACACAAAATTCAGTTGCTTGAAAGTAGCACGTATATGTAGTTGGCCCTTCAAAGAAGATTAAACATTTTCAGTGCTGCAAAGTGGCCGCCTCAAATCTAACTATACAAGCATGCATTAAATTACATAGACATGGTCATCATGTGCCAGAATAGGGAAGGGAGAAGGGAGCAGCTGCGGATATATTTTACCTCCTTCAGCTTGGTGGCATAAAGTTCACCAGCTAAAACTTTCTCTCCGAACAAGGCAACCGCCTCTCTAACAGACCTGAATGGTGCCCTTGTGTCGATTTCTGCCCTTTTGATCATCACAACTCCCCCTTCGCCGTCCATGCTCATTAACTTTTTGACAAGGAGAAACGAAAGTTGGCAACAGAGAGTGAACCCCTGTTTAAGTTTTTAGGATATTTAGAGAGAGGAAGAGGAGGGGAAGGGGAGATGGCGAGGTTGGTTACAACTTACGAGTAGCAAAAGAAATATGGTGGGAAAGGGCTTGGGAGCTTCGTTACTTCGCGTCCACTTCACTGGAATTCAGTTTGTATTTGAAGGTGAAGCTGGTGGGGAGGATTGGATATGGGCTTTGGTCTTTCTGAAAATTTTGGGCGGCGCCCTATTGATTTGGCGCAAGAGAGGGACTTCTTAACCATACCACAATGGATCCAAGGGTCCACTATCTCACACTTTGATGGGCCCTTTTTCAAGATTATTATCTTTCCCGTGAATGATGAGTTACGCTACACCTAGTCCAATTTAATTTTATGATTCTCCGCTTTTCTTTTTTGTTTTTGGTTGAATTTTTTTTGTTTAATTAAAGTTATTCTTAGGCCTTTAGTTTAGGATTAATTGTTTTGAGTTGGATTGATCTACTATGAAAATAAAGTTTTTTTAATAATAATTTTCTTCATTAATAAGATTTGAACACGAAACCTTACTTAAAAAAAAATAAATATCAAATTATTTGAATTAATCAATTGTTATTATTCTCCACTTTTCTTATTGCTTAGTATTACTAACATTTGAGGCTTTCTTTGATTAAAGTTTTAGCATGAAAACTAATCAATGCAGGACATTCCATGTACCGTGTACCATGTAGCATGACCATGACCATGACAGTTAGTCAGTGGCCAAGATTTATAGTGGATGTTATGAAGGTCAATCCCTTAATTATGCAGAGACTTAGAATTTAATTATTGAGACACAAGCCAATGGCGATCAAACTCAATCACTATCTACATTCTACAGTTGTTTACATCTAGTTAATGCAATATTGGAACCAAAAGACTGAGTCTCTCCCATCGTGTACTCCACCGCACATGAGCATATGCCACAGAGAGGACAAATAAAAAACCAACCTGAAAATTGGATTGAACGAACACCAACAAAGCAGGGATGTTGTGTCAACATCGTCTTGTCTACCCAAACTGCATCTTAGCATTTTCCACGTCTGTTTCCTTTTGTCTCTTTTTTTTTCCTCTCCCTAAAAATAAATTAAAAAATGCAAAAGAGACCTATTATCCTCCTCTATCCAATGCCGGTTTCCATCTGGGAAGGTACAGAAATCGTTAGGTTTGTTAGTTGTTTCATTTCGTATACTTAATAATTATTTTTTTTTTTAAGGAAAGAGACAATTCCATTAACTATATTAACAATCATCTGGATTATAAATGGAGGTAGCAGGTAGGAAGATATCCCACCCACACTTTTTGATCTCCCAAGCCACAGTCAGATTTGGCAATATTATGTGCTAACCCCATTTGCCTCCCTTCCAACATAAGCAAAAGAGCAAAAATCAAAAACATTGGATAAACTAAGAATTTCACCTATCAAGTGAGCCCCTCCCAATATGAGCTATGACCAATTTCTATCTCTTTTAATTACCAGGGCAACATCACTCTCAACCATGATTGATAAAAAAACCATGTTCCCAAGCTTGTTCAAGTCTAGATATAAGTGCCATTGCTTCTGCATGCATCACCGAAGGAATCTCTCCAACCCGACAAACTCCACTAAGGACCACTTCACCCAAAACATTACGCAGCACCAGCACCGTTGTGTTAGAATTATATGCAGCATCAACATTTAACTTCAGACAAACCCGATAATGGAGGCTGCCAACGTTGCGGGACTAGTGGCGCACGCACATTAGACGACTCACCATGAATGGATTGCATCCCCTCGGACCCCTTCTCATACTTGAACACATGAGCTTGAACCTTTACTGCAACCTGATTAGGAAGCATACACACCATCCCATGAAGGCACTTGTTGCGATAAATCTAAAACCATAACATCCATAACACAAGCTGCACGTTCTCAAAACAATGCTTTTGCTTAGCCAGGATAAAAAAAGTTAAGCCAAAACTCATAAGAATGCACCCGTTCATCCACAAAATTACGCACCAAAGAATTAACAACACCCGAAACTTCCGTAGCAAAAATGCAATCAAAGAACACATGATAACGCGACTCCCACTCAACCCTACAAACACAACAAAGGTTATCCAATGTAACATTGGCTGAATTGGTATACTTAATTAATTAATAAAAGAAAAACTTTTTTAGTCTAAGTCTAATAATTACTGTTAATATTTCTTTTTTCTTTTTAAAGTGATAAAAATAAATGTTAGTTGGAGTTGGTTAAAGTGATAAGAGATTGGATCAAAGGTATAAGATATTTTAGTTCGGATTCTAATTAATTCCCTTTAGTAGGCTATCTATAGGTAAAAGAAATTTCACAAAATTAAAATTCATAAATTTTCAATTAAGTTGATGGCTTATTCTTACCTTGAAGTTTGGAGGTGATCTTACTCTTCAACATTTGTTTATCAAAAAATAAAATAAAAATAAATAAATAACTTTAGAAGTTAGAACCAAACTCTTCACTATTCACTAGGCTCTCTGTCTCATTCTCGACCTCAAAACAGAAGGAAAGTTCTATTTTCTTTCTACTGTTTCTTTGAGCTTAACCGTTAACCGCAATGTCGGTCGCTGCAATCTCGCTGCCCGTTGGATCGTTCTACATCAGACGATCCACGAGGGGTGTGCCGCGGTTCAGGATGTCCGTCCGATCCGGCGACGTTTCGGTGGCTCCAATGTTAGCCAAGTTACAGGAAGACTGTGCGACTCCTTTGCCAGTTCTTCGCCACGTGGCGGACTCCATGTCTGCTGATATTCGTGCTGGCCTTGCTGTCGAAGGCGGTAGCGATCTCAAGATGATCCTCAGCTACGTTGATAGCTTGCCTACTGGGTAAGTTCTAAAGGATTCCAAGGTTTTTAACTTTCGTTTTACTTTCTACTTGTCTTATTTTAAGCTGAAAAAAACAGAGTTATGTTGTTGAAAGGAACGAGAAAGGATTGTTTTATGCATTGGATCTTGGAGGAACCAACTTCCGGGTGCTAAGGGTTCAGTTAGGTGGGAAAGAAGAGCGCGTGATCGCTACCGAATTCGAGCAAGTTTCCATCCCTCCAGAACTCATGTCTGCTACCTCTGAGGTCTGCTCCTTTTTTTGTCTTTTGAGAATGTTAAATCCCTTACATTATATGCAAATTTTGTTTGTATTTTTCTCTTTGTTGAATGTTATGAGTCTTGCTTGTGTAGGAGCTGTTTGATTTCATTGCTTCTGTGCTGGCAAATTTTGCCCAGAAAGAAGGTGGAAAATTTCACTTGCCTCTTGGAAGGAAAAGGGAAATTGGATTCACTTTTTCTTTCCCTGTGAAGCAGACATCCATTGATTCTGGATTTCTGATTAAGTGGACCAAGGGTTTTGCTGTCTCAGGAACGGTTTGTATTCTAATCTTCTAAGTCAAAGCTTTAAGTTCAGGGTGATGATCGAGCTGCATTGTGCTGTTAGAAATAGTACAGTCGATGTTAACTCAAGTGATTAAATCTTGGGTAGTAGGAGAATTTGTAATTAATCATTGTTCTAATTGTTCTTTTACATTCATTTTCATACTCAGCATGTTTGGAAAACTCTATGCAGCCTGGAAAAGATGTGGTTGCTTGCTTGAATGAAGCTATGGATAGGAAGGGATTGGATATGCGAGTGTCTGCCCTGGTATGTTCTTGTTATGCTATTGTCATTGAAAATTCGTTTAGATCAATATAGAAACCGTTTCTAATTAATTTAGTGTTAGTAGGTGAATGATACGGTGGGAACATTGGCTGGAGCTAGATACTGGGATGATGATGTCATGGTTGCTGTCATTTTGGGTACAGGAACAAATGCTTGCTACGTAGAACGCATGGATGCGATTCCTAAACTGCGAGGCGAGTTTTCTCCTTCTGGAAGAACTGTGAGTGAGAGCATCTTCTATTCTCTCTGTTTGTTCTTATTCAATAACCATGGTTCTCATTTAATACTTCTGGATATTTCCCTTTTATAGATTGTCAACCTTGAATGGGGAGCATTCTCAAAAGGCCTTCCTTTAACGGTTTATGATAGAGATATGGATGCTGCCAGTATCAATCCAGGGGAGCAGGTAAACTCAAAATTTTCCTGTCACATTACTTTATGTTAACCCCTACAAGTCAAATAGAACCTGTCTGATTGTTCATACGTTGTTGTAGATATTTGAGAAGACAATATCTGGAATGTACCTTGGCGAAATTGCACGAAGAGCTCTGCTGAATATGGCTGAAGAAGGTGCTGTGTTTCGTGATTCCGTGTCTGAAAAACTATCCATGCCTTTTCTACTGAGGTAATTCTCCTCCAAATTATTATGGCCGAAGATTTTAAACTTCATTTTGGTTGCATGCTGTGAATTTGTAATCAGATTGCATTGCAAATTGGTGCCGTAGTAAGTAAAATTGCTTGTTAAGTCAAATTATTGTTTGAATTCTCCCATTTATGCCTCTTTGTGCTTTGTTCTCTTTACTCAAAATGGATTCATTTTTGTTCCTGTTAAAGATTACTGACAGACTTACTAGGCACTGGTTTCCCATTATACACTCAGTCTACTGATATGATATCTCATCATAGTGACTTTCTGCAGATATCCTCACTTAACTAACATTCTCTTTTTGAGTTATATTTTGAACTTTGATTTGTAGAACCCCACATTTATCGGCAATGCAGCAGGACAGCTCACACAATCTGCAGACTGTTGGATCAATCCTATATGATGTAGCGGGGGTAACTTTCTCATGAGTGCTCTACCCTTATGAACTTCTGCTTCTATATATGTTCTGAAAATGAATCCCATGTACGAAAATTTTTATTTTGAAGCATTTCTCCATGCCTAATTCTCTTCCAAACTTGATATCAGATTGAATCCGACCTAAATTCAAGGAAAATTATCTTAGAGGTTTGCGACACTTTTGTGAAGCGAGCTGGACGCTTAGCTGGTGCTGGAATAGTTGGGATTCTCCAAAAGATAGAGGAGGATACGAAAGGCACCATCTTTGGAAAACGAACAGTGGTGGCCATGGATGGAGGCTTATATGAGCACTACCCGCAGTATAGACAATACTTAACAGAGGCAATCACAGAGCTTCTTGGACCTGAAACATCCCAGAATGTTGTTATAGAGCTTTCAAAGGATGGTTCCGGCATTGGGGCCGCTCTCTTGGCTGCTACAAACTCCAAGTATGACCATAACTATTAGGCAGGTCTATGTTATAGTCTCCTCCACAACCACAAGAGAAAGTGGGAAACTATTACTCTGTACTGTTCTTTTCTATGTCTTCCTCAGAAACCTCAAAGTTGTTGCATTTTTGTAATATATTATCATAATAGGCATTTGGTTGAGAATAATAAAAGCCAGGAGAAACAGAGGGTAAGCTTAGAAATTCAATCCAGATTGTAATTCTATAGTGTATTTTTAGAGCCAACAAGTGTGCATTCAATATTCATGGTACAATTTTTGTCAAGTTGTAGTAAGAATTAAAAGGGAATTCTTGTATGTTTGTGCTTATATTCGATAAGACATGGCAATTAGAACTGTGAACTGTCCAATGGCCGGGTTATCCGTCTAAGTCTAAGTCTGTCCGATATTTGGAGGGTTGGGACAAGAAATTTAAATTTAAGGATCAGGTTTGGACAAAATTTATAGGTCTGTTTAGAAAATGGGTTGAGCTTGGTCATAGGTATAAAAATCCGAGCTCCGTCCGGTTCGTTTTCTATTATTTAATATAAATATATATTTTATATATTTATTTTATTTATTAATATTGGTGTTTCTTTTTTTAAAATATGATATTGGTTTTTTTAAATATTAATAATATTTAGACTTTATAAATTTTATAAAATTGTTTTGGATAATAAATTTTTGAATGTGTGTTGATTTACTTTTATTTATACTATAAATTGATATAAATTTATATTTAAAAATATTAAACTGGTTTTTGGTCGGCCATCGGACTTATATAAATAGTTTAGACTCGGATTTGAACAAAAGAAGAGGCTTGAATTGTATGGCCGAGCTGGAGTTGGGCAAGCATATTTCTTGTAAATTCTTGCATAGGCCCAGCTCGATCCATGAACACCTTTAATGGCAATCTTATTCCTTGGGATATATTTTCTAAAATTATTTTACCTTTTTTTTGGTGCAAAATATTATTTTACTTGTAAAGTTGGTAAATTTCTTTTGACGAGATGGAAAGATTTACCAGTTTAGTGACTTTATATGTATACTAGAGGAGAATTCCCTCATGTAGTTTCGAGACTAATTTATTTTTTTATTGTACATGAAGTAACAATTGTTAAAGCAAATTTGTTTCACTTTTAGTTTACAAAAATAAACATAATACAATAGATGAAATAGTATTGATTTCTTTTTTACTATGCATAGAATAACAATGATAAGAAGAAAACTCAAACAATGTCGATTGGTGAAGGGTTAAAAAATAAACATATTATAACATATGAAATTGGACTGTTTTATATAAGAAATTTAAATTTATGTATGATAAATTTAATAAACATTTGAGGTAAAAAATTTAAACATAATATGAAAGCAATAAATTTTTAAAAAGAAAATTTATGAAAATAAAAAATTATAGGTTAAATGTATTGTAATTTCTTGTGAAATTCAATACTTATAATAATATAAAGCATTCCAATTAATAACACACCAATATAAAGAAAAATTTCTTTTTTAAAAAAAAGCCTATTTTCAAACTAAATATAATCAATTTTCTCTCTCTATTCTATAAATACAATAAATAGCTTACACAAAATATTTAATACATTTAAAATATAAAAATCATTTTAAAATTACTTATAATTATTTCTTTCTCTCCTCTTATCCTATATAACACTACATATGGCTTCCATAATACATTCCTTTAATATAATATAGTATGGATATTAATATGGACTCTTTCATTGATCTAAATCTTGATAAAAAAGAAAAATAAAACCTGTATTTTGGAGTAAAAGAAATCAGCGGATGCGAACGCCGTTAAGTAACGCAGCATACCGTCTTTCCGTCTGAGTATGTACACGCTAGGTTCCATTACCGTCATGTGAACTTTCAATTCAAACTTTCGAGTTCGACCAACTGCGGAGCTGGGAAAAACCTTGTCAATAAAAACATTTTCGTACCAATTTCGTGGGCTAGATTCTCGGTCTCTGCCTATTAACTCGTAAAATTCCTTGATTCCAACAATGGTACGTAACTCTCGAAGTCGACAGCAATTCTTCTGATAGAAAAATCTGAAAAACTTTTTTCATTGATCTCTTTGTTGTGTTTATTTGTTGATGGCAGATCCGATTCATTTTGTTGCAAAACAGGCAAGGCAAGACTCGTCTAGCCAAATACTATGTTCCCCTCGAGGATTCCGAGAAGCACAAGGTTGAATACGAGGTATTACTGGCTTTCCTTTTTTTTTTTTCCCTTTATACTGATTTTTCTGATTTGCTGGCTATTTCTGGAAATTGGGTGAATTTCTGAGCTAGGGTTCTTGATTGTTCATTTGCAGGTTCATCGCTTGGTGGTTAACAGAGATCCAAAATTCACTAATTTCGTTGAGGTAGGTGAATTCCCCCATTCTCGTTTTAAATCTCTTTATAAACTTTCTTTCCATTTTTGTGAGGATTTCTTTATGCTTCATTTTGTTACTTAGGAAAAATTGTAGAAAGAGTAAAGAAGACTTTTGCTTTACTTTTTATTTTCAAATTGATCATCTTGGCTTTAAAAATTGAGGAAAACACAATCAGGGGCTAAGATTTAGACTTTAGGAATAATTGCTGTATGTTTGATTGGTTGCATATTTTCTTTTTGCAGTTCCGTACGCACAAGGTAATCTACAGGCGGTATGCCGGATTGTTTTTCTCATTGTGTGTTGACATAACGGATAATGAATTGGCATATTTGGAATGCATCCATTTATTTGTGGAGATATTGGACCATTTTTTCAGCAATGTTTGTGAGCTTGACTTGGTTTTTAATTTTCACAAGGTATGTAACTATTTTGATAGTTCTTGTTAACTTTTCCATGAACATTATTTGCTGGACTGAATTTTTATACCTGATTCATATTGAGTTGCTGGTTTTGATAACCCAAAAGATGTTTTGTCTTTTATTTTTGCTTCATTTTTTATCGAATTTGTGGAAAGGATCTTGATCAAGTTTGTAATCTCAAGTCTCAACTCTTGTTGAATTGCCTTTTCAAATTACTTTATGCAATCTTTATCTCGTTGAGTGAAAGTTAGTTCTGCTGTCTTGTCTGCAATGATTCTTTCATTTGTTGGAATATTCATGCATTAACTTGATCATTGAGCTTCACTGATTGCTGCTATGAACTTGAATATATGCTCCACCTATCACTGTTAGCATTTCATGTTTGCATTGTTGCTGACTGTCATACTACTCTGCAATAGAATTTACCATTTTCCTTTGAACTCTTGAAGGTTTATCTGATACTTGATGAATTCATTCTTGCTGGAGAGCTTCAAGAAACAAGCAAAAAGGTTTGCATTTCCGTATAGACCTTTCTCTTGCTGATAATTGTTTGGTTTATTTTATAAATAATGCTGATTTTCTCCTCCTCTTTCATCTTTTTAGCACCACTTCATTTGTTGGTTATCTACTTTTCTATCATCATTATTATCAGTTTAATTGCTAGTTGCAGCATTGGTACTGTTATTACTATAATTTTTCCTTTGGAGTAGTTCCTAAGCTCAGAATTTTGGTCTGGTAATTTTCTTAATTGTTTTGCGTGTCTTGACCAAAATGTTATTAGATATGTAGTCTTTGAAGGTGATGGCATAACATCCTTTTTAAGATCAATGTTTTCTGCAGGAGTTTCCTTTTCCCGTTTAAGAAACCGACAATACTTAAATGGTTTTGAAACTAGCACTGAAGTTGTTCTTCTTGCACTATTTGTAGGCTATCATAGAGAGAATGGGGGAGCTGGAGAAGCTAGAGTAAAGATGATTGCGCATGAAAGATAGTTGAATTCTCAATTGTTGCTTTTTTTGGGTGTTATATTTGCATTTTGCACAGCCAATTATTATTAGAAACAGAAATCCAAGCCCTCCATTTCCCTTTTAGCTGTTTGCAATGTTGAATTGAGGCGTGTAAAATTGGAGAAGCTTCTATTGTTTTTCATCTGATAGATGATTGATATATAGTATCTGAGCTGGTTCTTTGACTTTGTATTTTGTGTTAAATATTGTCTGAGCAAACTGATTTGCTTGTTATTTTAGCTTTCTACCCGAATAATCATCAGATTGATCGCTTATGATGGTAATGTACTAATGTTCCATGTTCAATGTTCATACTTCATGGTATTCTATCTCATCGAGTTTTTGAGAAAGGGCAGATAAAGGGGACTAAATCAAACTGGATTTGAGAACATAACTACAGTTGGAACTCGAACTTGGAACTGCATTTTTGTCATAAAGATGCATTTAGGGGTGAACAAGAAAATAGAGGCAGAAGCGTCAAGCCTAAGCATACACAATTAACTTCGGTGTCTTTTGTCTTTTTCTTTTTTAATTCTTTTTTTTCCCTTGGTATCTGTTAGTGCTGGAATACGGGGCAATGGGCATCGAAATACGTCTTTAAAAAGGCAAACTCTACAAGAATCCTCTTGATAATTACTAGTTTACCATCCTATGAGACTGATGGTCTCGGAGATTTCCATAAAACATGTGATTTACAAGACAGCTCATTATTTCATGCCGGCGGATTCCGAAGAGGCCAGTTTGATCACTTCAAGGATGAGCACCACGGACTCGGCGTGCGGTTGAAAGAATAAAATAATGTTGCTGTGCATCATAAGAGGAACAACATTCTACTTCAAACTTTCAGAGGCGCTCATTGCAGAGTAACTGCAATGGCAGTGGCCCACCCGCCCGGAATCCACCACTGCTTTCTTCATAAACGGATGGAAGATGGTGGTCTGGCATTTTCACTCTGGCACGGGGCAATGATGAAGAAATGGCAATTATCGGCTGCTGGTATTGTGGGGCTGCAGTGTACTTGGGCGGCCTAATGGCATCTCGTGTTGAATGGGGTTGGATGACGGTTTGAGCACAGGGCATCAACGGAGAAGAAGACTCGGGCTTTCCATTTTGCCTACTTGGAAATTGGGTCAAGACCCCGGAAGTTCCACCAGACCTGTACTGAGCTGCTAGGTGAGCTGCCCAAAGTCGGTGCTGCTGCTGTTGTTGTTTTGCAACTCCTGAATGACTTGAATGAGGTGGGCTACAGAAAGGGTTACTGAGATATTGAGGTAGCTGCAGTTGTACCTACAGCAAGGTATCAGAGTATGAGGTTAACATTGTCGCCACACGTAATGACAGGACAAGCAGAAATTGCAGCAATTTCATTTGATGTAATCATTGGATGCAATTATTACTGGTATAGCGATATCCCATAGAGGCAGAGACTATTCATCCACTAAGGGGGCTGCAATGCTAGTCACTTTAATGATTCTCAATCAATCTCTTAACATAAACCCTATTGTTGCAAGATGAGGAAAAAAATAAAGAAAAGAAAAAACCTGTTGTGCAGCTGCTGCTGTTGAAAGCTGGTCCGTATAAGCAGAGGTATAACGAGTTGTGTGTTTTGGATGAGGTACGATTGACTGATGTTGTGGAAGAGAATGAAGGTAGGGAACTTGGGGTTGTGGGAATGAGTCAATTCCTTTTCCAGCTTTATTAGAACTATAATTAACTTCCACACTAACGCCTCCAGCCGACAAAGACAAGAAATCGAAACTCTGGCCAGAAAACAGGGAGTATCAGGGTAATCAAGAAAGAAACAACCACAGAAAAAATGCTGATGATAGTTGACCCTTACCTGCCTCTGCGAATTGTGCATTCCTGATGCCAGAGCAACCTGTGGCTGATCCTGATGGAGCAATTTTTTCTGTAGCATACCACTTTTAGCTTCATAAGAATTTCTACCAGGAGCAGTATTGCCAGAACTGCTACAAGGTATAGTACCAATTGTACCATTTCTCGAATTATTGCAATCGTTAGGATACAAAACAGCTGTTCTCTTTAATCCTACAAGAGAATTCAACTCAAGAGACTGTTGAAGAATGTTGTCTTTGCTGTCTTGCATCTTTAAATTACGAATGAGAGAACTGATATAAACATGAGCCGCACACCTTTTCATTGACTTCCCCTCCATGGTGGCTCTCGAAACCTATTATACATCTCATCATTCACCACACACTTGATTAGACGACCAAATTAGCACAGAAACATTCATGAATGTAGAGATAATTGCATCTTAAACTCACTAACCCCAATCTAGAGACAAAAAGAAATAATAGAATCAATATATGTCATGCATACCTTTCTAGTTGAACCACTTTCAAGTGAACATGGCCTGGGGCCACACATTGCGGCATCCAACCAAGCTGGAATTTTAGTAGCAGATGACCTGATATATAGTAAAATATGTGAGGGATGAAATAAAGATAGTTATCGAAAAAGACAGATGTGATTATAAAAGAGAATTACTGTGAAGAACTTGGACTCCGAGCACCAAGGGGCACAGTAGAAGACAAGCCAGGCCACAGTGCAAGATCTTTAACAAAGAATCCGCATTATGTTGGTGTAAGAATGTTAGTATGGATAGCAAAAAGTCAAGCAAGTAAGCACTGGAAGCTCCTAGGCAAACTTGAATTTACCTTTTTTCCTAGGCTCCTTGATCGTATTTTGCTTTGCTACTTGGCTTTCAATAGCAGTTAACTACAAACAACCCAAAGCAACCATGTGAGTTTGAGCTTGATCAACGACAGCAAAATATGAATCGACTTAGATTTCAAGCTTACACCAAATGCCATCTCTGGCTTTCTCTCGAAAGGCATGGTCAGCTGTTGCTTGGGCTGCTTCAATCTGCAGAAGCATAAACAATTAAAAGGGAAAATAGGAGAGCATACTACAAAAGAAAAGGAAGCATAACATAAAATCACTCACTCAGTTTCTAAGCTTAGTTCAGAGAGAACATGAAAGTTGCCAGAAAAGCAAGATGACTTCTCGGCATCAGGTTCACTCTTAGCCAAGGCAGGTATGGTTGCATTCAACCTCATCTGAGAAATAGAACTATCTGGTTCCATAGGGGAGTTTTCACAGTCTGGCAAGTCAGGTCGATCTTGGGTAGCAGGTTCATTTAAAGAATTGAATTTAGTGACTTCGTTGGATGACTCTTCTATAGTTGATGAAGGAACAGTGTCAGCAGCTTGTGGGCAGCAAACTGAGTTTGTATCTTCTTTAACTGCAGTATAAGATTACTCACATAACATAAAAACAAACTAAAACTCTTCCAAATTGATAGATGTAGATGAAAACCTTCAATTGCTGAGGGAGGACTATCCAGTGTCTCAGGAGGAGCTGAAGATTTTACTTCTATTGATTCACTACTCAGTTTATTCTTATCCATTGCGTCACTGCCAGGGAACATTCCTGCCAAAGCATACAGGGTTTCCACAACCTCTTCCTCATCTTTGGTGATTGGTCCAGAAACAGTTGGCTTCTTGGACCAGTCTGGCTTTCCTTGTTTCTACAAAAAAGAAATCCCAATTTCCAACAACATCAACTAAAAATGCTGAACTCAAAAAGGATGATAATTGAACTTGACACCCTTAATATTAATGACCATTGACCAACCAAGTTCAGTTTGTGTTTCTTTCCACCATCCCTTTTATGCGATTCAACTCCACCAAGTGTATGGTTCAGTTTCTTTGAATCTGGTAAAGGAGGGGAAATAGATTCGCGACTGCGCTTCTTCATGGCTGCAAGTAAAATAACAAATATCCCAAAAATTAATCCAATCAAACTTCAGAATTTCCTCTCTCAATTTTTTTTCTTCACATTGAAAGAAGCCTTCAAGTTTAAAATTCGTAAAGCTCCAGTATCTCCTTTGAAAAAGCAAGCTTCGGTATACGGAAAGAGGCAAAAACTCAACATGGTATGATTACTTGAAAAGAATCAATACACCATAAAAGTCCCAGCATCAATAATATTAAATACAGAACTAAAAAAAGACAGCAAAAAGAATCTTGCGTCCATAAAAAGAAAAGAAAAAGCAAAAAGCCTTGGTTTCGCTTCAGTTCTAAACTTCTAGTCCAAAAGCAAAAACAAAATGAGAAACTTCCCAGCAACACCCTATCAAATGCAAACTTAATTTTAAAACGACAGGACAACAAGATCATTAACCCCTGAAAAAACAAAAACAGATGAAAAAAAAAAGTTGGAGATACAAAATACCAAAAAAGAAAAAAAAGAACACAAAAAAAAGGAAACCCCTTTTTCTTTTTACAATAATAACCTTCCTACTTCTCATTCACAAGTTACACACCTGACCGTAGCTTCCGTGGAACAGATGCATGATCAACGACATTGCAGTCATCGAAAAACTGCAGACAAAAAGGTAAATAAATATTATTTCAAAACTTTAAAATTTAAGAAACGTTTTATTTTAGTAGGAGTGTTGAAAAAGGAGGAAGAAGAAGAAGCAAAAAACAGCATTACCTTTTTGGGAATCTTAAATCGCTTGGTGGTAGAATTAGTGATGAAAGAAGAGTGTTGTGAATGAGAAGGGCATTGGTTTTCTCTATTATCAGCTGACAAACCACAACAAGAAGTACCCATTTCAGTTTCACAGTGTTGGTTGCTATTGGGACCCGGACTGTGACTTCCTCTATTACCATTAACGCTACTCAGTCTTCTTATTTTCTCTTTCTTCGCTTTCTCTAAACAAACAAAGTCGCCATCACCGCCACTGACACCAACTCCACCATCAAAACCTTCAATATCAATGGAGGAACAAAGCCATCTATCTGTTACTACTGAACTCTTCTTATCAACAAAAACAGAACGAAGGCATATAGGGGATGCAAAAGAAAACGACAAGAGAGAGAAAGCGGCGACGGAAGGGGTTTTTGCGTAAATTTACCGAATAAGAGGTTGGGTCGAGATTGATGTAGTTGTTGCTTGGTAGTATTAATCTGTTGTCGCGAGAACCGACTCGTTCCACGCCTCACGTCTCGACTCTTGTCCATTTCTGTTGATGTATCATACCATTTCATGATAACCTTACTAACACCTAGCTATCATCGCTTGGCAGCTCCTTATTGGAAACCGGCTTTCACGGTTTTAAAAAAGGACGATCCAAAATTCCAAATTCACTTACAACAAACACCTCATGAAAAGCTACAAAACAGATCTTTCTTCTTCTCCTTCTTCTCCAATTACAGAGCTGCTTCAATGACATGAAACGAAAAAACAAAGAAAAAGGTCACAGAAAAGCTTCGTTTAATGCATCTCTGCATAATTCAGTGAAATGAGGAGAAGAAATGAATGAGTTTTTTTTTTTTTCTTTTTCAATTTTCCTTTTGTTGGATTTAGTTATGAGCGAAAAGTAAGCCGGAAAGAAAACCGAAAAAGTGGCGTTTGGGTTTTTGTTTTTTCCAAGGAAAGAGAACATAAATCAAATTTAGTTGCCTTGCCTTGCCTGATATCTCTCCGTTTCTCTCTCTCTTTTCCTCTGTTTTGTGAGTTTAGTGAAGAGCTTAAAAGGATCTGCTCTCAGCTGAGAAAGCAGAGAAAGAAAAGAAGAGACATTTTGTTTGAAAGACAGGGAAGATAACAGAGACAAAAAGAAAGAAAAAGAAAACAAAGTTGAAACTTGAGAGATTGATTTTTCTTTTTCAAAAAATATATATATTGAATGAAAGCAAAAAAACCAAAAGAAAAGGTAAAAGTAATTCGTTCCTCGTGTTCAGAGAATCAGGTTCTTCGTGAAATAAAGCACCCAGAGAGTAAGTAAGAAAGAGAGATAAGAAGGAGAGAGAGCAAGTAACAGTAAGAGATAAAAATAACTTACGGAAAGAGGGGGGAAAAAGCCTCACAAGAAAAGCAAATCTCTGTTTCAGCTCGTGAAAAATATCCTTGAAAAAATTAGCCTACTTCTTACTCTTTTAAACAAAACTTGAATTATAGAGGCAAACTCATTAATGCAACGAATCTCCTTTTCTCAAGGAACAAGCATACAATAATAGTAGTAACAATAATAAAAAGCTGAACCCAGAATTTCATCACACTTTTCACTCTCCTTTCTCTTCAGATCAAAATTCAAAACCAAAACCACCATTGAAGAGTAAAACCGAGCATTCAAAACAAAAACGAAAAAGAAGAAGAAGGAGGAGGAGAATGCGGCGGACAGCAACCTTTACGTTTGAGAGATTCACATAAAAATTCTACAGTGTGCATGAGGATGTGTGCAGCTGCTCATTCTCTCTCTTTTTATTTTCTCACAAACTCCCAAAAGACGGAAAACCCGAAGCTCTCTGCTCTGCTATACTCTCTTCTCTCGGCCCTTGCCTCTGTTATTTCGCTTTTAAATGCATCATCGCAATAGAGAAACTGCCTTTCATTTATTTATACTCCGCAACACCAAACTCACGTCATTCCATTTAATTTATTAGTATTATATTTATTTTAATCCGCGCCCTTTTAATTTCTGCCCTCTTCGTAGCCGTCCGATCTTTCACCCATCTTTTCGTACGTGTCCGCCACATTGGATTCCGTTGCCTCGTACACGTTGCTAGCCACCTGATGCAAGAATCCACGGTTGTTAGTTACCGGTTTCAAACCTCGGCCATTCTCGGCCCTCGGATGGGCCTCCAGCCTTCTTTTGGTGTGGTGCCCCGGGCGGTTTATTTGTACAATGGCTGCTATCAATAAATGGAAGTAACTGAAAACTCTAGTTACACTTCATTATCCCTCCCACGGCCGTTAATTGCAGAGCTCGCTGATGGCCTACACGTGGCATCATTATTTTCTTTAAATAAATATTTATTTTAATTAATTTAAATTAGAATAAGTCTAAAAGAAAACTAAAAAGGTGTTGCCAGTCACAAGGGGTGGGAAGGACCAGAAGAAGAGAGTGGAAATCGGCGATTTAAAGGGAAGACGACGGGGAAAGATAATTTGATTGGGGTTGGGACTTTGGGAGAATGCGATGATTAACGATTCGAATTCGATTCTCTGACCTCCTCGGCAGGGCACGGCCCGACACGGTCATGCAGGGTGCGTGATTTATAGATCTTTCTTATCAGGTGATTGGAGTGGATTTTACCACAACACCCCTGATTCGGAGTCCTTTTAGACGACTATATCCCTCGAGAGTCAAAGTCAAGAGTCAAGAGTCAAGAGCCAAGAGTAGGGTACTGAAGGGCGTAAAAAGGGAACAAATGGAGCGTGGGAGAAGTTAGGCGTTGGCCCAATCTCACCCACCCATGGTCCGTCCCCTCCCATCCCATTAGCTGACCAAATTCGATAAGATTTCAATTCACAAGCTCTGAAGTTTATGACAAATCTAAATTTATGGTTCAATCAATGTTGGGCTGAATAGATAGACGGTGAGGTATCTTCCCCCGTTTTGCCTAGTTTAGGATTGGTCCACTCCATACTTCTGATTTAAACCTTGCCCCACTTTCATGAATCCTTGGAAGACATCAGGAGGTTTTCATTTCATTTCTAATTTCTAATTCATATATTTATATCCCAAAAGGAAATAAAGATTTTAACAATAACAAAAGTCTAAAGACTCAGCAAAATTAAAAAAAAAAGTGCAAAGATGCTTTAATGTTGCTCAATATTTGTATTTATCTATTAAGAATAATAATACTATTAAAATCAATAAAGCATTTATCTTATGTTAAAAATAAAGTTTAGGCTTCTTAATCACAACATTAACGGTGCGTTTGGTTGTGGTGATGTTACATTACCTGTGGATATAAGATTACTATCACATTACCTAGTAATGTGATGTCCTGATAATATGTGTATTTTGTATTTGGTTAGAGAGATGGACATCTTAGATTATCATGTTTGGTTGGTGTAAGAATATGACATACATGAATAACTATTTTACGAGTTTGTCCTCACTTATATAAAAAGTTTTCTAAACTTGTATTTTAACTAAATTAACATATTTTGAAACTGTTAAACAAATTCAATAACAAAAAGTAAATATTAACAAAATAAAAAAATATAAAAATTAACAATAAAAATAATAATTTGATAAATAAGATTTATAATTAACAAATATATAAAAATACAAATAATCTAAAATTCCTTCAATTAAAATTACCAATTGTTTTTTGTTTAAATATAAATATTGTTAAACTCGAAAAAAATACCATTATTTGTGGTATAATGAGAAATAAATGAAGGTAAAATAGGAAAATTGAAGTTAAAATGGTAGAACATGTAACATAACCTAAGAGGGGGATAGAATTCACATTCCCGCCTATATTACCACTTCTGTGATAATCACATACCCTCTGACACTATTATCAGAGAAACCAAACGAGGACATATAACTTGACATGATATACATTTACACAGGACATGTAAGATGTCCCCAACCAAATACCCTCTAAAGGTCTTCTCTAGATTAGCACGGACCAACAAATTGATTGTTGACAATTGATGAGACAATCCCTAGTCCAAATGGAGGAGGGAGAACAACTTTTGTGGTCCTAATAACAAAATTATTAAAAAGTTTGATCATGGTTAACTTTGCAAATCCGTAATGTAGTGCAATAGTAGATTTAAAACTTGTCGAGCCAACATTGGTTCTAAATAATTACATACTATTTTCTATGTTGAAATAAATATCAAAATCTAAATAATACTGCAGACTTCCAAACATATCAACCTTTTTTTCTTTTAATACACATCAGCTTCATGCATGTATTTCATGAAATCAAACTCCAATTTGAATTTCAAAGCCAATGTTCAAGTTGGAGTTGAACCCAAATAAATCAATAATCCAATATTAATAGACGCTGTTAAAGTGTTTGACTGAACAAGCCCTCTGGTCTCGGTACACTATCCTTATCTCGTAACTCAGATGATGAAAATTTTGTAAAAAGAAAAATATCATAAAGAAAAGAAACTATCATGTAGTAGTTAAATGCTTAATGGCAATCTCAGAAAGAGGCAAACGTTAGTTTTGGAGCTTTTTACAATTTGATTGATGGCTTACCAACTCTAAAGCACAAATGTGCTATCAAACTCTAAAATCTGTAAAGTTCTTAATGCTTTCCTTTACGGCTCAAATTAGTACTTGCTGACTTTTTAGTTTTTACCGGTGTGCGTAAAAATATATACTCCCTCGGTCCTATTTTATTTATTTATCTTTTTTTTGAAGGTTTTAATTTATTTATTTTTTATCATAAATAAATAAATAACAAAAAAAATTTAATTTTTAATTTTATCTTTCTTTTTTTTATTATTATTATATTATTACATAAAATCTTAAAAACACTTACAAACATTAAAGATAAAAAAATAATTCAATATAAATCAATCATTTTTTAAAAATTTTATAAAAATGAATAGAGAGCAAACGTTAAAGGACTGAGGAAGTACTATTTATATTTATATGGATTTACTTTGATTTGACTCTCCCTCAAAAACGGAAAGGAAATTACCATCTCCCAGGAAAGGCAAAAGTTACGGTGGACTCCAGGGCCTGGAAGAGCCGAGAGACAAATTCCCCACCCAGACACTCCACCAATGTTATGGTCTGAGATTCTCGGGGTTAAGGATCTTTCATTGTTTCTAACGCCAGTTCGGCCCAATTTTAAAATGGATTTTGTATTGTGACCGTTGGTACGTTTCTAATCCAAAGGAGAGAAACAAAACAAAACGGGATGCGTATCTGTCGTTTTGATCGGTCTGAATTAACATAACTAAAATTGGTAATCGATCTACTAATTATTTGCCAGACAAAGGAAAATAAATTAGAGGCAGAAAACAATATGATTTTCTGACAAACAATAACTTGATTATTGTCATTAGTCATTAAATGGACCTAGAGATATAAATTGCCTAGACTTTTATTTTTCTAAAATGAAGCCTAAATATAAATTTCCTAGAAGTAAAAAAGAAAACTCTATAAGAAAAAAGAATGACCATATGTCTGCTACGTGCTAATCAAAGCCAAAGAGATCCAATGAAGCAATTACTCTTTAAAAGAGTACAAACATGATTTCATGATTAACTTGCAAGTACTTGTCTAAGCATTCCCGATAGCACGAAATCACATTAATCTCTGCAACTGGTTTATCTGAAAAATAGATGAGAAAATTTTTTAAGCACATGAAGAAATTGTATTTGAAAAATCGAATCTGTTTGTAGATTAAAACAAGTACATGAGTGCATGCAGATTTCTTACCGTGAGTGGCACGGGCTAGCAAGGACTGTAGAGTGCAATCATCGGCACAAAACAATGCAACATCTGACAGGACAAGTTTACATTTGAGCCTACATAAACTGAAACAAGGCTTATACAGTTGTGAAAGAGAAAAACGGTCGCAAAACGAAGCACACTTTTCGTTGCAATACGTGGTCAGTGGAGGAGTTGGGAAGATATCAGGGGGAAAGGGGGTCGATGGCGCAGGAAAATCATCTTCTGCTGCAACGACTAGGACAAGAAGAAAAGAAAGCATCAGCGCTTTCAAAGCATTTCGACTACTCCTAGCACCATCCATGGCTCTACCCTCTGGCTCCTTACACAAAAGAACTCTAATAAAAAGGAAAATAAAAGCAAAGGAAAGATGATATGCTACAACTTAATTGCAAGGGCGCCGAGGTTGTTGTACCATTTACAGACGAGGGAAATTAATGGAAATCCTTTGAGGCGAGCATTTTGACAGCTAGCAGTCGTTGACTCTGGAAATTTGGGATTAATTACCTCTGATTTTTATTTCCATGAATAATAGAATCATCATTGATTTCTTCCAATAATTGGTGGTAATTGACGGTAAGATCATATAAGGTAGAGTTTTGCCACATGATCGTCTAAATTCGTTCCTCCAATAACTCTCTTAACGTGACAGGTCCTATTTAATTTTCGATCTAAAATCCTATCATCATATTTGTCAAGAAAATAAAACTTACCCTATAAATATGGTAACTTTTAATGTGGGATCAAACCTTATTAAATGAGGGGTTAAATTTTTGTGATACTCATAAAAGTTTGACAAATTAAAAAAAATCATGTTATGAGGGTTAAGTATTTGAGGGTCAAAAAACATTTATCTATAAGGTATTCAAGGAATACTTTGATTGAAAAAAAAAAGGTCAAAACTTTATCACTATAATATTTAAGATTATACGAAGATAAAATTAGAAGAGTTTTTCTGTTGGGATCCAGCGTTTAGTCGGGACCTAATGTGATTATTAGATATTGATTGCTTTTTATAAAAAAAAAAAACAATGTCTAAATTGTCTATATGTAATGCATAGACTATAAGCAATTAGCCAGTTACTGAATAAATGAGAATCATATCGTTATTAGGTTTGTTAATATACATAAATTAAGTGCTAATTAACATACATTATGGACATTCAAAACTCAAGATTAGATGTTAACGAGAACTTATGTGATTACTTACTTTTTAATTAATATATTTATGGGTGATCAATTGCCTAATATTTAAGCTAATGAGAATACAGTGATTTCATTTAAAGACGTTTAATATATATATATATATATATATATATATATATTTCACAAATTTCTTTCTAAAAAAAATCCCATCAATCAAATAAACATATAAAATTATAGACCAAAAATCATTAATTATCAATTTGATTTGGGATGTACTATATTAGTCGGTTATTAATTAAAGTTTAACTTATATTAGGATGATTTTAAAAAATAACTTTTTAGGCACCCAATAACTGAGTGACACTTCATTAATTTTAAAAGACATTAAAATTTTAAATATACATTAACCATCACCAAATAATTTTTTTAGAAACAGAAAAAATGGTCTTTTATAACAAAGTTTAACCCCAAATTAATTTTTTTTATTTTTTGAGGATAAGTTTCAATTTATGTTACATTTATTGTTGTAGGATTTAGTTTAAATAAAGAAAAAAAATTTTATAAATTAATAAGAATTGATTTGATGTACACAAGTATAAAATAATTATGGTATACCTTTTAAAATCTATGAGATGTCAAAATACTATTGGATACCTAAAAAATTATTTTTTATGATCATCCTCATGTAAGTTATACTCTATTAATTATATAGAGGGAACCAAACTCCCATAGATAATACACAACAGAAGCAAAGTATTTGTAAAGCCACAAACTCGAAAGTCTTCACTATAATTAAAGCTGAGGCAATCAGCTACGTACAACCATGCATTTTACATTGAGGTTATTATCGTAATCTTATCATCTTATCCATAATAACCAACTTGGGGGGGTGTAAGATGGGCCATGAAGAAGTAGCCGTAATAAGGTTATGTAGCTAAATTAAGGGCATTTGTGTCTGCCACCGTGGGTGGTCATGTCGCGGTAACATGGACAGACACCATAGTTACCGGCGTTGCCTGGAGGAACGCAGTTGCATCGATCGCTCACGGCATGTTCCACATGCTCTCTTGGAAAGGTTCGGCCTCGACGATAATTAACTTGCATCTCACGTCACAAGCTCCATCACAATCTAAACCATGACACCAAGACAATGCAATATTCATGACATTTAGTTTAATCAAACTACCAAAGAACCATTTCGTTTCATTTTATTGTGATATGGAAAAGGTAAGTTACCGATTTTATCATCAGTCAGAGAAGTCCTCTCCACCGTGTTTGAGATCATCACTTGTAAACGGCATTAAGTGAGCCAAATTTATAAGTCTCTGAGGAGTTAGCTAGCTAGGATAGTACTATAAGAAAAGGAAATTAGTAGGAAAATAGAAGAACTTCGTATGAAATGAGCTGTAATTTACCTTAATTATGTGGCTCAGACTTAGCAAAGCGAAGTAGAAAAAGAGAAACCAGAAGGGAAGCCAAAAGAGTCTTGGAGATGGCCATCGCTTTGGATTTGATCAGAACTAAGTATAATACTTGTATGTAACGTGTAAAACCTAGTTGTTGAGTACGATGAGTAGAGGGACACGGCCTGGCCTGGTATTTATAGCCGGAAAGAGGGAGAGAAGAAGAAAGAAACGGTAATAACTAGGTATGGTGATTCTCACCAAAGTTAAAAGCCTTCAAGCTGGTAGGTAGGTTCACTCCTTCAGTGGCGGATCCAGAAATATATTTTTGGGAGGGCACAATATCTTCTGTACATGTACTTAAAAAAGGTACCCAAAAGATATTATAATTATAATGCAAAAAAGACTTGGAAAAAGTATCATTAAAAATAAATTTTTGTTGTGAAAAATATATTAAAATTGAAACAAGAAGCAAGTATAAAGGAGAGAAAGAGAGAGAGAAATGAAGAAACCAGAAGAGAGATCTTATTATTTTTCTTTTCATTTGTTCGTCTATTTATAGACGTAATAATCACTATGCACTATGCACTATTCATAACTGAAGTACACTATTCATATGTGCAGTACAGTTCACTATTCGTGCAGTACAGTTCACTATTTGTGCAGTACAGTTCACTATTCATCTGGCACTATTCATCCTGGGCCCCATGAATAGTGATATGCATTATTTATCCAGTAGATTTTTATATCTTAGATAATTTGCACAACTTGCATTTGTCCACTTTCATAACACTCCCCCTTGGACAAATGTCATTATTAAAATTTGGACGTGTACTGCCTCGTTAAAAACCTTTAGTCGGAAAAACCCAGTGGGAAAAAACCGAACATAAGGGAAAAAGAGTACAATACAATTAAGTCCATCTAATATGTCTTCAGGACAATATGTGCTTCTCTTCAGGACAATCTATTTGTCTTCAGGACAATATAGGTAGGCCTATTTCAGTGGCCTAATTGGACGTGCTATTACTGCCTCATTAAAAACCTTGAGTCGGAAAAACCCAGTGGGACAAAAAACCGGACAGAAGGAAAAAAGAGTACAGTGCACTTATGTCCATAATCGCTCCCCCTGAAATAAAACAAACTGCTACTTCTGGAGCATCTAAAATTTCCACTTCTGGGGAATTTAATCTTGCATCTTACTGACTCGCCGCATACCAATGCCATAAACTAATTTCTCAAATGTTGATGTTGGCAAAGATTTGGTAAATAAATCTGCAAGATTATCAGCGGAGCGAATCTGTTTAACATCAACTTGTCGACTTTCTTGGAGTTCATGAGTATAGAAAAATTTCGGCGAGATGTGCTTGGTCTTATCACCTTTAATATATCCTCCCCTGACTTGTGCAATACAAGCAGCATTATCCTCATAAATTATAGTGGGAGAATCTATCACCGGTTTGAATCCACTAGCATTGTGAATATGTGATATCATAGATCTTAACCAAACACACTCTTTTCCGGCCTCATAGAGGGAAATAATTTCAGAGTGGTTGGAAGATGTAGCAACTAGTGTTTGCTTAGTGGAACGCCAAGAAATGGCTGTATCATTATAGCAAAATAGATAACCGGTTTGGGAGCGAGCTCTGTGCGGATCAGATTTATATCCTGCATCAGCATAGCCTACTAAACCAGAGTTAGTAGTATTCTTAGAATAGAATAACCCCAAATCAATGGTTCCTCGGAGATAACGGAAGATATGTTTAATCCCATTCCAATGTCTCCGGGTTGGCTCAGAACTGAAACGTGCCAACAAATTTACCGCAAAAGCGATATCTGGTCTCGTGCACTGTGCCAAGTACATTAAAGCCCCGATTGCATTGAGGTAAGGTACTTCAGGACCAAGTATATCCTCATCAGATTCTTTAGGACGAAACGGGTCCTTTTTGGGGTCAAGAGACCTTACAACCATAGGGGTGCTCAATGGGTGAGCCTTGTCCATGTTAAAACGTCTAAGCAATCTCTCAATGTATGCTGACTGATGGACAAGTATTCCATTCTTTTTGTGCTCAAGCTCTAGACCAAGGCATAGTTTGGTTTTACCCAAATCTTTAACCTCAAACTCCTTTTCAAATATTCAGCAGTTTCAGATAACTCTTCAGGAGTCCCAATTAAATTCATGTCGTCGACATAAACTGCTATAATAGCAAATCCGGTTTCAGATCTTTTAATAAACACGCATGGGTAGATGGGATCATTTATATACCCTTCCTTTGTCAGGTATTCATTCAAACGTTGATACCACATGTGGCCGGATTGCTTTAACCCATATAAAGATCTTTGCAACTTTATTGAGAATAAGTTGCGGGGAGTGTATGCTTCAGGCATTTTTAAACCTTCGGGAATTTTCATATAGATATTGGAATCTAATGAACCATATAAATATGCCGTCACAACGTCCATAAGACGTATTTCAAAATTTTCTTGGGCAACCCAACTTATAAGGAAACGAAAAGTAACTATATCCACTACTGGTGAATATGTTTCATCATAATCTATCCCAGGCCTCTGCAGGAAACCTTGGGCTACGAGTCGGGCTTTATACCTCACGATCTCGTTTTTCTCATTTCGTTTCCGGACAAAGACCCATTTGTATCCAACAGGTTTTACATTGTCAGGGGTTTTAGTAATAGGCCCAAAAACATTACGTTTGGCAAGGGAAGTCAATTCAGCTTGGATTGCTTCCTCCCATTTAGGCCAATCTTGCCTATGACGACATTCGGTTATAGACCGAGGTTCATAATCATCATTCATAATCTCATGAGCAACTGAGAGAGCAAATGCATCATTGATGATTATCTCATTTCGATCCCATATCTCATTATGATAACTGATGGAAATTTCAGTATTCCCAAGGTTGGCGATCTTTTCATGGGTTTGTACCACTTCAGGGGTAATATGCTCATGAACTTGTGCCACTTCAGGGGTAATATGCTCTCTTTGAATATTATGTTGTGGCACTTCAGGTGCAATTTGCTTTCCTCGAGAAAGTTTAATGTGCTCATCTGGAGCAGAATTATACTCATCTGGAGCAAAATTATGCTCATCTGGAGCAGATTCTAAATTCCTCCCCATTCTTTTTCGAGGAACAGTGTCTTTTGATCCCATCGGTCTACCACGCTTCAGGCGCGGGACATTTAGATCCATTTCGGGTGGTTCTACAGGAACATCTATCCTAGCTGGAACATTCGCAGCTGGGATATGAGACTTTGTAACTTTAGCAGTCTTATTAAATGCATCAGGCATTTGATTTGCAATAGCTTGTAAATGGATCAATCGTTGCACCTCATTTTCACATTCAGGTGTTCTTGGGTCTAAATGAGACAAACTTTTCTCATTCCATGAGAAAATCTCGACATTTTTCTGCTTTCCATATGTGGAAGCATTTGGTATCCCAAGTGATGGGAATACTGTCTCATCAAAATGACAATCCGCAAATCTAGCGGTAAATAAATCACCCGTCAATGGTTCAAGGAACCGAATAATAGACGGTGAATCAAACCCAACATAAATGCCTAAACGGCGTTGGGGACCCATTTTGGTCCTTTGCGGTGGTGCTACAGGCACTTGTACCGCGCAACCAAAGGTGCGAAGATATGAAATGTCTGGCTCCTAGCCCAAGACTAACTGAAGGGGGGAATATAAATGAGAAGTAGTGGGGCGCAATCTAATTAAAGATGCAGCATGTAAAACAGCATGACCCCACACTGAGGATGGGAGCTTTGTCCTCATCAATAAAGTTCGAGCAATAATCTGAATGCGCTTAATCATGGATTCTGCTAATCCATTTTGAGTATGAACATGTGGGACAGGATGTTCAACTTCAATTCCTAATGAAGCGCAATAAGCATCAAAATTCTTTGATGTAAACTCACCAGCATTATCCATTCTTATGCTTTTAATGTGATAATCTGGGAAATGAGCTCGAAGCTTTATTATCTGTGCAAGCAAACGTGCAAAAGCGACGTTGCGCGTTGATAATAGACAAACATAGGACCATCTACAGGATGCATCCACTAGTACCATGAAATATCTAAATGGTCCACTTGCAGGCTGAATCGGCCCACAGATATCACCCTGGATTCTTTGCAAGAATGAAGGGGATTCATAATCAACCTTTGTTATGAAAGGTTTAATAATGAGCTTTCCTTGTGAACAAGATTCACAAATGTAATCTCTGGACAACAACACCTTTGTATCTTTTAAAGGGTGTCCACGAGTATTTTTAAGGATTCTTCGCATCATTGTAGCTCCTGGATGACCAAGGCGATCATGCCAAAGTCCGAACACATCAGGGTTCATTAGTTTCCAGGGCATCGTAGCATATGATTCTATAGCTCGTATTGGGACAAAATATAATCCCATACTAGAAGCTTCCAGCTTCTCATGGATGGTCTTCTGGCCCATCTTGTAGGAAGTGATGCAAAGTAATTCCTTATTTTGCTCATTAATTGTTTCTAGATGGTACCCATTACGGCGTACATCTTTGTAGCTAAGTAGATTTCTTTTTGATCTACCGCTCAACAATGCATCTTCAAGATACAATGTTGTGCCATTTGGCAAAATAACTGTGGCAGTCCCATAGCCATCTATAATATTAACAGGACCAGATATTGTCTGAACATTTGCCTTGCGCAATGTCACATTTGAGAAAAAGCGTTTGCCACAAAGTATAGTATGCGTTGTAGCACTATCAAGCAAACATATATCTTCCTTTTTCTCAATGTGTCCCATTTGCATTTATCTTGACAACTTCAGGTGTCAAGTTTCATAAAATTTAACAAATTAATAATATGATGCAAAATATAAACCAACAAGAAGCAGTAAAATGCATAAAATTTAACAAATTAATAATATGATGCAAAATATAAATCAACAAATATGGAATAAAAGATATAAACCAACAAATTTAACAAATATGGAATAAACCAACAAAATATAAACCAACTGTTATGATGCAAAATATAATATAATGCAAAATATAAACAGTTTGTGGATATTGTCCGCTTTGGTACTTCAGGACCTCACGGATTTTAAACGACCATATTTATTTAATATCTTCCTTGGTAACATAATTATCCAAGGGTATGGCAAAACATAGATGAAAACCCTCAGGATCTATTTCTGGGGACTTATTATTTTCATCAACATTATAAAAAGAAATCAGAAACCTCAAAAGGTTTTTCATTGACCAAAACCTTATTGACTTCAGTATTAGTCTCAGTTAGGTCAATGGCATGGGTCTCAACATGCTTGTTTTTCTCCTTCTGGGATGCTTGGTATAGATCAACCAAATGTCTGGCCGTACGACAGGTACGTGACCAATGACCAGTCATTCCACAACGATGACAGGTACTATCATCATGCTTCTTCATGGGCCTTTTACCTTTAGGGTTGTGTGGGGAGTTATTTATATTACGGTTAAATCTCCCACTACCCTTACGGAAAAAATTCCCATGCCTGCGCTCACGGCCTCTAGGACGGCCAACATTCTTACTTGAGCCGGCATTTGCTTCAGGAAATGCCTTAGAGCCAGCAGGTCTTAAATCATGATTTTTAAGCAGCAACTCATTTGTTTGTTCTGCAGTCAACAGGACTGAGATCAATTCAGAGTATGTTTTAAACTGGCGCTGCCGGTATTGCTGTTGCAATACAATATTCGAAGCATGAAAGGTGGAGAATGTTTTCTCTAAAAGCTCAGCCTCAGTAAGCTTAACACCACAAAGTTCAAGCCGTGATACAATATCATATAATGCCGAATTATAATCGGACACGGACTTGAAATCCTGCAACCTCAGATGTTGCCAATCATATTGTGCTTGAGGGAGGATAACAGTTTTGGTATGATCATACCGCTCTTTCAATCTTGTCCACAAGATCAGGGGATCTCGGACAGATAGATATTGAACTTTTAGGCTATCACTTAGATGCCGACGGATAAAAATCAAAGCATTTGCCTTATCTTTACCATTAGCATTTCCATTAGCACCAATGGTAGCTGCAAGACCTTGGCCTTGGAGATGCAGTTCAATATCGAGACACCATGACAAATAGTTATTGCCACTTACATCCAAAATTTGGAATTTGGGCTTTTCAATATTTGCCATAATTCTGAAATGAATGGTCTCAATTAGGTTGACAACTTCTGGTGTCAAAATTAGGTTGACAACTTCTGGTGTCAAAAATATTTAGAATTAAATCTTTACACAATAAAAATTTAAATTAACTAGTGTAAAGAATAGATTAAATAAAATAATAAATTTTTTTTTATATGGAATCAAACCTTAAGAACTTATCAGGCTTTAAACTTGCTTTGCTTTAGAACACTCGTGCTGACAGAGCTTCGTGCTGATAACGTGTTGTGAAAAATATATTACAATTGAAACAAGAAGCAAGTATAAAGGAGAGAAAGAGAGAGAGAAATGAAGAAACCAGAAGAGAGATCTTATTATTTTTCTTTTCATTTGTTCGTCTATTTATAGACGTAATAATCACTATGCACTATGCACTATTCATAACTGAAGTACACTATTCATATGTGCAGTACAGTTCACTATTCGTGCAGTACAGTTCACTATTTGTGCAGTACAGTTCACTATTCATCTGGCACTATTCATCCTGGGCCCCATGAATAGTGATATGCATTATTTATCCAGTAGATTTTTATATCTTAGATAATTTGCACAACTTGCATTTGTCCACTTTCATAACAATTTTACAATTATTCTCTTCTAAGTCTCATTTTTCGATATCGTTATATAATCTTTTCATTGTCCACAGTATCAAATACATATCTCTCAATATATGTAATTAACTAAACAATCGTTTAACCATTCATCTCCTATACGATTGTGCATTCGATTCTTTATAATATTCATAACAGAGAATGTTCTTTCCACCATAGCAGTTGCAACTGACAAAACCAAAGCCAACTTCAAAGCAAATACACAAGTAGGTATGCACTGTGCTCGTTGTCTCTATTATTTTCTCAGATAAATGAAAAATTCCTTTCAAATCATAAAATCTTTTATCTGAATAGACATCTACAATATAATTCTCAAGCTGACCATCAAGCAACACAAGTTCTCCTGTGCAAAAAACGCATATGGATAAAACTGAGCAAATCGAATCAATTTTTCCCTATCAAAAGCAATAAATGAGTCTCTTGGATTTAAGTAAGCCATACAAAGAAGCAAATCTGTACTTGCCTCGGAAAAATGATTATTAAGTTCTTGAAGTTGTCTATCAATCATCTGATGATATAATTCAACCTTAAAATGATGCCAATTCGAAACTTCATGCGGGAACAACAAATAAATTTTCCATCTTTGGAAATTGGAACCTCAATGTTATTTTTTTTCACAAAACAAAGATCTAACATATCCAATTTCTCATTGGCCAAAAAAAACACATATCCAATTTCTCCTATTAACATACCCTATTATTAAATATCTACTCCCTCATTTCCACAATATCGGTCATTTTAAGGTTTTGCACAAGAATTAAGAATAGTGTTAAAAACTCTTAAAATCTAGGCAAAATATTATGAAAGGGCAGTTTTGCCCTTTTATTGAAATTGTTTATTCTCACAAATACTCTATCTTTGATAATTAATGTTTTGAAGAATTAATTTAGAAGGATAAGAATAAAATTGAAAAAAGAATAATTAATGCACTACAAGAAAAATGAAAATCAGTGGCAATATTATTCCGAGGGTCATAATAACCCCCGGCCATTCTCTAATTTTACTTATATTTCTTCAATACATTTTGCAGGGTTCACTGGACCGCCGTTAGCTAAAACGCTAACGGGCCGCTTTTTTATTGTTAACTGCGCGTCTGTCCAACCATCGTTTTGTTCATCACTCTACCATTTTCCTCAAACAACGAATTTTGCTACCTGGACTTTGGACTTCACTCCCTCACACGACTTTAACTTCTTTTATATATAAAATATATATTTATTTATATGACATTCTCCCATTATCTCGGTCCCCCTTTTTTTTATTAATTTTTTTCCTATTTCGTGCATCACTAAACAAAAACGAGAAAGGAGAAACAAAATTAAAAATTTCTCTTGTCTTCTCTCCCTGTTATAGTTATTTTCTCTCTTGCCTCATAAAGCACCAAACGATTTTCTCTCAAGCCAAACAAAATTAATTCAGTGTTTTTAGAACTCAATCAACGAAATGACGAATCGAGCTGAAAACGGTGATGAAATGAGCTAATTAATACTTTCATGTGTTTAAATTTTTTAGGTTCAACAAGATTTAAAATTTTTGTTGTTGTTTTTGACAGATTTTGAGATTTCCACAATCCAAAGTGGTCATCGAGGACTTTGAAGGGATTTTAATTTGCGAAAGGTATTCTTTCTCTTCTATCTCAAATTTCTTTAGCTCTTAAGATTCTTTCTCTCGTTATCAGTGAAGATCCAAATTCAGATTTGAAGCAACCATATTTGGTAAGGCTTCTCTCATTTTGGTTCGCCATCATTATTCTTTTGTCTTTAATATAATTTGCTACTGAATTCATAAGTATGCAAATTTGCTTAAATCTCTAGTTCTCCAGCCCAAAAAGAGAAGAAAAGAAGAAGAAAAAAGAGAAAAAGAAAACAATGCCCTTACTAGAAGGCCCTATTAAAGGCTTGCCCTACTTTGATGTTGTCTAATTATTCATAAGTATCCATCTGTTCTAATAGTGTTCATTGAAGTTAGGCGAAAATGAAAGAATGTTAAATTATGGAACCAAAATTTTGAGGCGTGACTGTAGACATAGTATGGATTTGATAAGTTTGTCCTTATAGATTCACAAGATTCACCTATATATTGTTTCTTTTTTTTTTGTCCTTTTACAATTCTTAAGTATGATACTGTTTCAATTTTTATTAGTTATTATTTTCCTTTGTCTCCTTATGATCATGAGACTATCACTCTTTTTTATTTTACGGTGAAAGTCACTCTGTTTCTGCCTTTGCATGTGGTTACCAGAATTTGACTAAACTTTGGTCATTATTTGTGCAGGATTTTTCATTTGCGGCTTTTAGCTTTCAAATTGCAATTTGGTAGAGTATTCAACTAAGTCTCTTGCAGTACTGCATTGGTAAGCACTGAAAATTAAATGCAACTTACTTTGCTTGTTCTTAATTAGATTGGCCATTAGTTAGGACAATATGTTACCTTTGGGGTATGTGTATATGTATAGAAACTATTAGCTATCTGCAGCTAGGCTTTAATATTTTGCTTCCACCTCTTCTAATAATTACATTCATACATGCCTCCCCTGGTTTCCTTATATTATAGAACTTCAAGTGTGAATGCAGATTCTTTAATTTGTTCCTTATAATAGCTAAGGCCATTATGTTTGACTTTGACGTGGAATAAAATGATCATTCATTATGTGACAGAATATTTCTAATCAATAGTTCATTATTTTTATGCCTGCTTCTATCTCTGATTAACTTTGGTGCTTTTATATACTATAGTTATTAAGACTTGAATTTGTATTATCTGCTATTAGAATAAGATAAATTAAGTATATACTAATTAATCATTTAGCATATTAAGTATATACTATCAAACTTGTGATAACTGAAAATATTTTTTATGACCTTATTTTTTCAGTGCTATTATTTTTGAATGGATAAAAGTTGGATAGATAGACCGAGGTATAGTATTGAATATCTCAATGGAATTAGAGCCTTCACTGATTTTGCATCTAAAAGTTCTACTGAAGAGGGGAGGATTTTATGTCCTTGCAAAAAATGTTTGAATTGTCATCGAAGAACATGTGAAGTCATAGTAGACCATTTGATATACCATGGGTTTCTTGAAACTTATACTAAATGGGTATGTCATGGAGAGTCTCTAACACCATCTTTCTCTAGTCCTCATCCTATTTTAGATAAAACTCCTACTCAAGATTCTTCAACCTAAACAGACTTAGAATTTGATCCTTTGAAAGAGTTGCTAGAAGTGGCATTTAGAGTTAACAATCCCTTTTCTATTGATTCTTCATTAATAGAGCAAGATATTTGTGATAATATGCAAGATGATAGTGGGGAGTTCGAAGGTGAACAAGGAGAAGTTGGTACACCACATATTGATGGAGTAGGTAGTGCTAGTGGTGTAGAACATTTGCATGGCGCTAATAAAGAGGCATCTAACTTTTATAAGTTGATAGATGATGCAAATCGAGAGCTTTATCCAGGATGTGAAAAATTTACCTTTTTGTCTTTCATTCTTACTCTTTTTCATATAAAATTTTCGGGTGGCTGGAGTGGTGAATCATTTACTGCACTTCTTCAAACTTTAGTGGATGCATTCCCCTGTTTGGGCTCATCTTTTCCAACATCTTCTTATGATACTAAAAAGTTTATCAAGATATTGGGGTTTGGTTATGAAAAGATCCATGCTTGTCCCAATGATTGCATATTGTATCGAGGTAATAGGGCAGACAAGCAGTCATGTGATGTTTGTGGTGCTTCTCGGTGGATAGTAAATAGCGATGAAAATTCAAATTTGGAAGAGATTGATGAAGCAGAAAAGAAGAAAAAGGCAGCAAAAATTTTACGTTATTTTCCACTCATTCCAAGGCTTCAGCGATTGTTTATGTCATCAAAGACTTCACCTTTTATGAGTTGGCATGAAAATGGTCGGACAAAAGATGGCTTGTTGAGGCATCCTGCGGATGGTATGGCATGGAAGGCATTTGATTGTCGATATCCTGATTTTACTAGTGACCCTCGTAATATCAGACTTGGATTAATCAGCGATGGATTTAATCCGTTTAAAATGATGAGTACTTCGTACAGCACATGGCCAGTTATTGTTGTCCCATACAATGTGCCTCCTTGGCTATGCACCAAACAATCTTCTTTCATCTTATCAATGATCATTCCTGGAGAAAAAAGTCCTGGAAATGACATTGATGTCTATCTAGCGCCACTTGTGGAAGAGTTGAAGCAACTTTGGGATGGAGTAGAGACTTATGACATTTCCAGTGGCAACACTTTCAATATGCGTGCTGCATTATTGTGGACTATCAACGATTTTCCAGCTTATGCTATGTTGTCTGGCTGGAGCACGAAAGGTCGATATGCATGCCCGTATTGTGCTGAAAAAACTTGCTCAAAGTGGTTATATAATGGGAAGAAGTTTTGTTATTTGGGTCATCGTAGATGGCTAAGTGAAACACATCATTTTCGCTCACAGAATCAGTTTTTTGATGGCACAGAAGAGAAGAGATCTGCACCAATTTCTTTATCTGGGTCTGAAGTGTTAAGAAGATTAGATGGACTTAATTTTACTTATGGAAAATTATCTCGCAATGGTGCAAGAAAGTCTGTCAATGAAGCTAGTTATTCTTTGGGGAAGAGACCGAGATATGAACATGCTTCTAATGTTGGATGTCAACTTGAAATGGGTGTGGGGGAGGAGATAGAGGACGATGACACTAATGATTCTAATTTATGGAAAAAGAAAAGTCTTTTTTTCCAGTTATGTTATTGGGAGTTCAATTTATTACGTCATAATCTTGACGTTATGCACATTGAAAAGAATGTGGCTGAAAATTTGATTGGGACATTGCTGAATATTGTTGGAAAATCAAAAGATAATATTATGGCTCGTCTTGACTTGCAAGCTATGGGCATAAGACAAGAACTTCATCCCAAAGTTCTTAATAACAAAATCATATTGCCTCCTGCATGTTATTCAATGTCAAAAAGTGAGAAAGACTTGTTTCTCAAAGTCTTAAAAGATGTCAAAGTTCCTGATGGCTATTCATCTAACATCTCAAGATCTATTAACATTAAGGAGCGAAAACTTCTTTCCCTCAAGTCTCATGATTATCACATTCTGATGCAAGATCTTCTTCCGATAGCATTAAGAGCATCAATGTCAAAAGAAGTGACTGCTGTGGTTATTGAACTATGTAACTTTTTCAAAATCTTATGTTCAAAAGTTCTTCGTATTCAAGAACTCCAAGAACTTGAATCTCGTGCTGCCTTAACACTTTGTCATTTGGAAAAAATCTTCCCTCCTTCTTTTTTCACAATCATGGTTCATTTGGTTATTCATCTTGCCGTTGAGGCAAGGTTGGGGGGACCAGTTCAATATAGGTGGATGTATCCTGGTGAAAGGTAAATGTTAAATTTTATTTTATTATTCCTTATTATTGTACTAATTTAGTATTGCATTAACAGCAAGTTATTCTTGTATAACCTGTATAGGTTTTTCTCAAAATTGAAGTCTTATTGTCGAAACAAAGCTCATCCAGAAGGTTCTATTGCTGAAGGATATCTAGCAGAAGAATGTTTCAATTTTTTTGCAAGATATCTTCAAGGAGTTACAACAAGGTTCAATCGACTAAGTAGAAATCCTGAGTTTAAAGGAAGGGATACTTTTTTATTTGAAAGTGCTGGAACACCAAGTGGAAACGTTGTGATCCATTTGGATGATAAAACTTGGCAGCAAGCACAATAGATATGTGTTGCTTCATCATAATTTAGTTAATCCAATTCGAGAGTAAGTTATTCATCATTTTTTAATACAATTGATTTTGAATATTTAATTTTCAATTCTCATCTAACGTGTCAAATAAAATGTTCAATAGAAAATTTCTTGAGTTAATGAGAAGAAAACATCGCCAAGCATGAAATTTTGATCGAAAGATCCACAAATTGCTGAATGAACAATTTCCTCAGTGGTTTAAAACCTATGTAAGTAGTAGTATATAGCTTTGAAATTAGAATCTTATTATTCTCATTTTTTCAAACTAGTAATTTTTGTTTGTTTCAAATATTAGGTGTCCCGTTTAGACGACCACGATGTTTCTGATGAAATCAATATCCTTGCTATGGGTCCTTTGAAAATAGCAAAAAGGTGTACTGGATTTATCTTTAATGGGACCAGATTTCATACCAAACATCGAGATAAGTATAGAAGAACCCAAAATAGTGGTATTCTTGTTACTTCGAAGACAAGGAGTTATGCTAGTGCCAAGGACAATAAACCTATAGAAGGAGATGTGGATTATTATGGTGTCTTGACAGATATCATTGAGCTAAATTATTATGGATCTTTCAAAGTTGTACTATTTTGTGGTGATTGGGCTAAGGTTACTACTTTCAGGGGTATTAAGAAAGATTCATTTGGATTTATACTTGTCAACTTTTCACATTTGATACATACAGGAGATGACATGATGGATGAGCCATTTGTATTTCCATCTCAAGTGCAGCAAGTGTTTTATATAGATGATCCAAGAGAGCCAGATTGGAAGGTTGCTCTTAAGACCAAACCAAGAGACTTGTTTGATTTGGGAATGGTCTCAGAGTTGGATGAAACTGAATTGAGGAATGGATGTATGCCTTTCCATCATCAAGAGTTGGATGAATCCTTTGAAGATTATCCTAGCATGCCCCAATGGGTCCGAACAGATGTTATTGAAGATATTTATGATGATAATTAGTGGTTGTAATAGCTTATTTGTGCTTTTTATAGTGGATGAACCTTTAAATTTACATTTTATACTATTTCCTTGGTTTTTTTACTTTTTTTTACACACATGGGTTATGTTTATGCTACCTTTTGGTTTCTATGGTTGATAGTTTTCTAATTTTCTACTTTTGTGCCTTGCTAGCTGTGCTCACGTCTGTTTTGCTTCTGGTTTGTATTAATTTGCTCAAATAATGACTATTTTCTAATATGATATTTATGCTTTTGAAATTACTATTGTTAAGGATACTAACCTTTTTTCGTTTTTATTACACAGTTAGTCAGTCATGTTCATGCAAAAAAAAAGGAGCAAGGATACAATGAGCCAAGCACCAAGCATTCAAGAAGCAAACAACGATGTTGGAAACAGAGATGAGCAAACTAGAACTTCTAGCACAAAACAGAGAAATAAGAGGGGAAAGACAATGTTGCCTAAAGTGTGGAAAATAACCAGTGGCCAAAAGTTACAAGTCGAATGTAATAATCTAGGGCAGCCGGTTGGAGAACACTCGAGCACTTTTACTAGTTTTTGTGGTGTTGTTGCAAGAAATACTGAACTAGCTCCATTGAACTATGATCGTTGGGATCTCATGCCACAATCCTTCAAAGACAAGCAATTTGCTTTGTTAAAGGTATTATATAACTTCAATTTAATGGTTAATTTCTTTGTTATAACTTTTTATAGGTGTCTTGTAAAGTTAATTCTCTTTGTTGTCTTGTAATTCTCCTTGTAATTAACGTGTCCGTTATTGAATTTTTACTAATTTTACTTTGAATTTTTCTGTTAGAAATATTTTGAGTTTTCAGAGATGTTGGGACCATGGATAAATGCATCAATTTGTAAGAAGTGGCGAGATTATAAAGGACTCTTAAAGGCTAAATATTATGATGATATGTTACCAGTTGAAGCCAATGTTGCTAATGTTCCCCCAGATGTGCCAGAGTACCAATGGATACACATGGTGAATTATTTTAAATCTGCCCAGGGAAAGGTATAAACTTTATATCACCTCCTCTTTTTTTTTTTGTTACAGTATTACCTCTAATTGAATGATATTGGTAAAAGATAACTTTGATCATATTAATTTGTAGAAACTAGCTGAATTTGGTAGAAAAGGACGTAGATGCCAAAAGGCTCTCCACACTTCAGGGAGTAAAAGCTTTGCAAGGAAAAAACATGATATGGTAGTATTATTATAGTGTTTTGTGCTTATGGTTTCTTTTAGCTAGAATGCTTTTTGGTTCGTTTAGCTAGAGTGTCTACTGCTGGTTCATTGATACAAATACAATAAGTCTAGAAAAATTAAAATAAAAAAATTAATAAAGGCAACTTTTGCTGGTTTGCATGCAAAAGCCGTAGTGCATGTCACTTGTGATTGCCAAGTGGTCCAAGCCTCATGTTTGAAGTTAAGTTGGTCACATGAGGACTTGACTTTGCTTGGCTTTGGCTTTGTGTTGAAACTTGAATGGCCTTAGCTGTTCAAAACAGATTCATGGAATTTAAGGGAATTTAAGGTAATTTAAGGTAGGCATAAATCGAGAGTGTCAGCTATCTGCTTTTGTTATTTAGTAACTCAATGCCATGTATTTTAAGCAATCAAGCTAACTGTTTACTTTAGTGCTACATATATAGCTTTACAATGTGAGACCTTGTTCAAAATTCTGTAGGAGCAAGACGCTGAAAGGACTATTGGAGCTGTAGAATTTTATTTGGCAACTCATCAACATAAGAATGGGAGCTTTATTGATGATGAAGCAAAATCTATTGCAGTAAATTTTATTTTGCAATCATAAATTTTATTCTTGATTTTTATTTGGAAGATTTCTTTAATCAAAAGTAAGTCTGGTTTATTATTTGCAAGAACAAGCAATAAACAAGTTGAATGACATGAATGTATCCCTTGACTCATCCTCGGAGGATGTGATTAAATTGCAACAAGAGGCACTATCGATAGTAAGGGGTAAAGAACATTGTGGTCGGGTTCGTGGTTTAGGACTGGGACCAACACCAACTCAAGTGTTTGGCTCATCTCGATTCTCTGCAAATATGTTGGAATCCCAAGAAATTAATAGGTTGAAAAACAAAGTCTCAGGGTTGGAATCGCAAGTGGCTACCATTCCCTCATTAGAAGCACGAGTGGATTATTTGACAGCTATATTACAGAAAAACTTTCCCCATATTGATATTTAGGTGCAACTACAGGTAAAATGAAAATATAACCCATAGTTAAATGTAATTTTACAGTTCAATCTTTTTCCTATAATAATTATTAATGATGTTTTTGGTTGGTTGGCAGCAACAGAAATGAGAATGCTGAATTCAACTCATTAACCAGGTAATATTTATGTGTTTTTTTTTTTGTACAAGATCCTATCATTAAAGCAATCAATTATAACTTGGGTTGCAGATGGCACCATAAGGTGATGATTTTATGATATAACTTTGTTTCATTTGGATAACAATCATCTTTTATATATGTGCTTTCAATCATATAATCACATAGTTAATTGGTTTATTAAATAAATTGGGTGTGGCATTGTATAAATTTAGTTTTGCAGGTCTTCCATGGCAATAAGGTCTATATAAAGGATGAAGGTGACAGAGATTGGAGATACTTGATAGCTAGCTAGGCTGAACATTTGTTTTCTCAAGGTTGTAGAGATACTTTGATACTTGACTTTTCCTTTATATTTTAGTTGGAGGAATTTTAGTTTTACTCTTAGTTGGAAAAATTGGTTCATGTAATGAGAATTATTTGTCTCTTAATGAGATTGGTTCAAGACTTATTTGTCAATTCCTTCTTTAATTTCATTATATTCATTGCACATTCTTTTAGATGACATTCAATTATATATGCAGAGGTAAATATATATATATATATTATATATATAATTCTAATCGAAAGTAAAATGGGGTAGCAGGAAAAAGAATTGCCAAATATTTACCATGGATTATAACTCCCACTAAATGTAGCAGACTCAAATAGTCGGTGTACTGAAAAAACAAATTTTCATTATAAATTTACATTTACAGGCGGTTAAACCCCGATAAGTATGACATTTACTGGGGGGGTTCCAACCGCGAGTGATTCTAATATTTTCTAGGGGTTGATATAACCTCCGTTTAAACATTTCTCGACTACCCGATAGTCGGCGGTGGCTCGGCGGTCCTGTAACCTCTGGTAAAGCTTTGATTCGGGGGTTTTAACCCCTGGTAAAAGGCCATTTTAACCCCCGTTAAAAATCATTTGTTTTGTAGTGATGTTTCCTAGAATTCTTAAAATGACAGATAAATTGGAATAAAAATTTTTTTCAAAAGCGACAGTTATTGTGAAAAGAATGGAGTAATAGATTAATACTAATATTACAAATATCATTAATCTAACATCAAAAAAGAAATCGTATCAAATAAAAGAATAAATAGTGAAACAAATGCTAAAAAGAATGAAATAGACTCTCTCTCTCTCTCTCTCTGTATATATATATATAAGTAAATAATTTAAAAAGATAAATTAGATTTTTACCTTTGATTACTAGAAATATAAGAACTTTGAATTTAGAAAATTTTTAACTTGAGAGAGAGAAGACAAAAACTACGGATTTAAAGAGAAGAAACTTGTTTTTTACTAGATATTTTTCTCTTCCTTTTTGTTTTTAATTAAAATTATTTTAAATTTTTTTTAGATTTGTGGGCCTTTTGTATATGGATTTAAACTAAAAAAAAAAAGGTCTTCATGAGTCAATCAAGTAAGGGTAGACACCCAAATTCAAGTGAGGATAGCTACCACCCCAACTTACATAATATATAAACTAAAGGAATTTAGAAATTGATAGGACGTGGACCTGTGCCAACCCTCGTCTCCTTTTATATCATCCTCTGCAACCGTTTATGTTTGAAGGGAAAGGTACGTATCAGGCGACTAATAATGGGTCAATCGGAAGATGGTTATGTCATAATGGGTTTATACGCCATTATTGTCCTAATTATTTTTCATATTTTCTCTCTTGTCATTATGTTGTTATTACTAGGTCAATACTCGCCCTTCATTGTGAGTATCTTATTTCTATTTATAAATACAATTTATTAAGAGAAAATTTTAAATTGTCAATTTTTAGACACTAAGAAGATCTCTTTTGTCCCTTTTTCGTTACAAGATCGAAGATATCTAATTATTACAGTTGTATAACAAAATTAACTCTTAGAAGATTTAAAATCTATATCCTTAAGAAGATAGTTGAGTTTTTCATAAGAAATAAATTAAGTCTTATCATATAATTTAATTAAAATTAATTTTTTTATTTAGAATAAAATCTAAGTACAATATATATAGATCTATTTAAGTAGGTCCAACTTTGGTTAAAAAAAAATACCCAACAAAACGTAATGACGTTTGCAAATATCAAAATTAACCATCGAAAATTTAAAATTCATTTATACTCCTAATAGGTGTCACTAAAAAAAGCTATAAATTCAATTAAAAAAGACTCAACCAAAAGAAATTTAAAAACATTCTCAAACAAGAATGAAAAAAAGATAAAGTCAATTAACATATCAGATATAAAATATAAACTATAAATTTATAATCTAAAATAAAGAAATGAAATTTAATCATATAAACTCAAAATATAGGCTTATCTATCTAAGTCCAACATCGGTCTAAACAACTTTAAACTCAACACAATTCAAACCAAATCTCATTTTTCTAATCCGAAAGCTTCAAATGTCATGAAAATTCCATTTTATCCATAGACACTTGTCAATGATAGAAGCCATGTATACAATTTTATAATTAGATGATAGATGATAGATTGTTCAAAAGTTAAATGCATGAAGTGATCTATTGATCACTATTGAGTATGATTTGTAAAATTCATAAACAACTTTTAGTATGAATTAATGTTATATAAAGATTAAGATCCAATTACTAATTGTATATGATGATGTGGGTGTATAAATTTCTTCAGAAATTAGCCATGACGGACGCCCCCTTGCCCTTGGAGGGTTGATGTCAAGTCATCATGTGATGTGAAGAGGATTAATTGGGAGAACATCTTTTTACCAAATAATGCCATCTAGAGCCATGCGGAGTTATAACTTATAAATTGACCTAGCTAATTCCTTTATGAATGTTGTTCCCTTAGCTTCCAAGTATCTCATTTATTTTGGAATGTCTTGTTCGCATAAAATGGCTCAATTCAACTCGCCCATACTATTGCCAGGGTTGCAAACCGTTTTTTCCCCATTGTGACACTCATTCTGACTTTATTAGCTTAAAAGTTGTAGAAGGTAATTCCTTTTACATCCTATAATTCTTGGATATTCTGTTGTCCAAATTAATAAGATATAGCTTTGGATTGTCGTCAATAAATTTATAACCGTTGAAGCTCTATGAAATATTAAATCAAATCCTTCATGGATTAGAGAAATTAAGAAGGAAAGGCGATGGCTTGTTGCAGAGCTTTCCATGTTCTGTTTTGCTTTGCGTTTTCCGGCTGCGTAAAGCATCTGTGATACGGTATGAGAAAGCCTCTTGAAACATGGCAAAAGTATGTGCAAGTCTCGGAAGTTCTTTCCGTTTCTTCACACCTTCGTAATTGGTTTTCTGATCTCTGCCAAGTGACAGGATGTAGTAATCATGTCGTACTTGTATTCTTTTGAATCGTTTCCTTTTTTGCGCTCCCAGAGATGCACATTTTATTTTAGAAACTATTCCCTGTTAATGGTCTCCTTGAAGTTTCGATCTTCTGACGACTAGTCCTAAATAAACTCACTTAGCGGCCCATTCTACCCAGCTGAAAACTTCTCAAGAGAAGCCCAGTTATGGGGAATTTGGGCCGACGAGCTCGTCTACATGTGGCCGTCGTTGATGTCGAAGTTACAGCTTATTACTTACTCAAGGATTTCAACAATTAATTAATTTAAGTGGGTTTTAAACTTATTCATCTTAAATAAGATTTTGAGTTGGAGGATTATGAATTGAGAAAATCATTATTTAAAGAACTTTACCCCTATAGTGGATCAACCTGACTCGAAATGGATTAATTTTAAACCAAAGACATGATTAAACCCCAACAAAAGAACCCTCAAAATGATTAAATGAATTTAAAAATAATTGAAAATTAGGTTTAAATTGGGTATAGATTATAGAGTTAATCTATATTTTAAAAGGTCATACTGTCTTAATGGCAAGTGCTAATTACACTTTAAATTTAAGTTTCCCTTAATTAAGTTTATGTAGATTAATATCCTTTTTCCCTCGCCTTTTACGCTTTTCAAGCATTAAACGATTTCTAAACCTCCTCTACAAGTAATTTAATTATTCTTTTACACCGCTTAAAGCCTTAAGCCAATCGCGGGCCACTCAATACTTGAATGTTGGACTCTTGTCAATTATCAAAGAGTGTCAAATCGGATATGGATTTATAGTATTAATTAATTAATTAATTAATTAATTATTTCCTCTACGGTTAGGTATATATAATTATCAATTAACTCAAGACTTTTACAACTCAAACTTTGAAACCAGCAAAGAATCAAATCTCAATATTTGGGACCCGGCCCAAAGCTCCCACCATCACAATCGCATTATTAAAATCAAATTTTTTAAGCCAAGACTCCTTCAGATTCTCTTCTTTTCTCCCCCAACCTTCCGAAAACCCCCCATAAAAAACAAAGTATTACGTGCAACGTACGCATTAAATTACTATATTTAAAAAAAATTTAAGGAAAAGAGAGTTACAACTTACAAACTTCATTATTCTTTCACTACATATATATAGTATTTCAAACTCGAAACAACAAATAATCAAATATACATTCATATCAATATTGCCAAAAAAGAAGGAAAGAAAAGAAAAACAAGTCATTAACTCAATGACTTTTGCTTTACATAGGGGACATTCTCTTAATTATTCTTATTACAGCTTTATTAATTTAGTGCAACACAACACAACTACTAATAATTATCTTCAAAGGGAAAGAGATCATTGGTTTCAAGTTTGATGATGGAACTTTCAAGGGCACTTGCGCTTACCACCGTGGGTAGTCAAGCTAGCATAGCAAGGGCACATTTCTTGGTTACCGGCAGTTCCTGGAGGAACACAGTTGCACCGTGCGCAACATGTCCCGCATGCCCTCTTGCACAGGTGTGGCCTCGACGACAATCTGCACCTTGCTGCACAAGCTCCACCGCAGTCTGAGGTACCAAACAAAAGCATAATTTTAGCTGCTAAAATTTCGTAATATGATGATTGATGGGAATGAGTTTAATGAGTTTAATAATATTTTACCTATTTTCTGCGGGGGACTTTTTCCCTTGCTTTCATTTGTCACCTGTATATTTCACAAGAAAATTGAGCTCTTAAGTTTCTAGCACCTAAAATACTGGAATATTATTCATCGTGTAAATTATTTGAGAAAACTTAACAAGGAAACGACAAGAAAAGAGAGCTTAATATCAAAAGTGATCAGGCTTATTTACCAGTTGATCAGCTTCAGCCAGTTGGATAAGTAGAAGAGAGATGAGAAGTGAGGCAATCAAAGCCTTGGAAATGGCCATGGCTATAAAACTAGTAATTAGAAGCAGAACCTTGTTTTGGGTTCTAGGTTGTTCTCTGTATGGAAAATAAGAGAAACTTGCTCGTATTTATAGTCGAAAAAAGGTGAGGAGAGAGAAAAGAGGTACAGTATAGTAATAATCAATAAAGGGTCAGGTGCATGCTAGCATACGAAACATTCTGATGGCAAGTACGCGGAAGAGCGGAGAAAAAATAAAAAAATGGGCAATGGTGACTTGTCAGGAATACCTGGTGTAGGGAAAAATGCCCCATGGAATGATCTGGAGTAAGCAATCTTTTCTTTACCTGGAGGAGGAAAAAAGCCCCTTTGGAATGATCTGGAGTAAGCAATTTGTTCTTTTTTCTATGGTGGATGGTGTTTTCATTTATCCAGTAGGCTCTGCCAATTAAGTGGGTTTTGCTTTTCCTTGCTATCGTTTTCTCCGTGGGGTTTGTTAATTGACCTCAAACTTGGACTGATCTTTAGATATTAATCCGAAGAACTGTTACCAAAAAATTATTATCACGTAATTAACAGAGGAGTCCGGTTATTAATTTGTACATCTAGATGGTCATACAAATAAGATAAAGGGTCAAAATCAAGCACAACCCCGGTGTCTGTATACAAGTTTCCTTAACGGGAATATATATACCGTGTCACGACTTTCTCTTAATTAAGTGAACCTATTTTCTGCTTAAGTAACTTAATTGATGTAGATTTTTGGGATCGCAAACTTTTAGACTTAACTTTTGAATTCCGTACATAATGTCGATTTGTTCTTAAGATGATTCTGGCTCGACGAAGATGACAAGTCAATAACAGTAAAAGTTTGTATGATCTGATCAATTCTCCATGACAGAGACATGAGAGTCTATTCTTTTCAAAACCATAATGCAAAATCAGGGACATGTCAATATACAGATCATCTAATTAATTAATTAGCTCACTATTAACTGTGTGTGTATATATATATATATATATATATATAGATGCATGCATTTTAGTATCATTAATTTTCGAGTCGGTGAGGTTTCTCAACATCCTGTGAACTATAGATTGTCCTGGTCATTAATTTCGAACTGTTACAAGATTTCCGGTGAACCAAATTAACTTTATGAAACCCCTTTGTATTAATTATCGGCTTATCAGGTTTCTTTCTCATTAACCTAACAGTGTTATAGAATTATGCTTGCTACCTAATGTGAACAGAGGACCAAACTGGGAGGAAATCATGACATATGCGAACACTAATTAGAGTTGCATTATTAGAGGGGCACTGGAAGTAAAGCAGGATTTGTTTTCGAACTTAAATATAGGAACCATAATCCAACCACCGCGATGTCGATGGCCAGCTAATAGTAGGCCGGTGGATTCAGAGATACACTGGCCTTCATGAAAAGTATAGTGCTGGTTGGTTTTTCCTTTTCTTACATAAAGAAGGTTCTCCTTTTGTGTTGGCCTTTACATCGAAGTTTTGTCTTCGGCATAAGCAGGGGGAGGGTTTTTGAGACTGATTTAGAGAGCCTAATTGTAAGCGGGTTTTTTATTGTAAGACTCTCCACGAATTTGGTATCAGTTCTAGCCTTCTAGGTATGGTGTATTCTTATATTAATTTGAATCTTCGATGTTGATCACTTGTTTGCAACTTGTGGAGGAGCAGAGCGTTTTCCGCATTATTTTTGTCAAAAGTGAAACAAAGGGTTCCCCTGTTTTTACGTTGGATAATCTCACATCATCACAACCAAAATGAAAGTGAGAACTGAAAAAGAGTGACAATAATAACTAGCCTTCAATTCTCTCAATGTCCCACTCTTGCACTGAAACATGGAAGTGCTTGACTTGGGAGCATCGAAAATTATGAAAACCCAAGGAATTGCCTAATTGGCAAGATTATTAGAAAAAGATGGGAATTTTTGTCACTTGTTCGAAATGTTCATGACAAAATAACCCATTCTAATCAGCTGGACAGCTGTATTGGAAAGTCTCCGTCCACAACAGCTGTATCCTGCTAGGTAGCTCCTGCATCGATTGCAAAGGTGGCTGTCTGGCCGATACTTATCCAACGTTTCAGCAGTTCCTTAGAGTTTTGACAGGGTTTCAACTTGGAACTTTGAAGTTTTGAATGTTACTGAAGACTAGTACTTTGCACAAAAAACGAGAAGGCTTTTAGGCCCTAGCTAGGGAGGGTTTGTCCTCGCCCGATGTAATCATGCCTTGTCTTAGCAGTATTAAAGTTAGTCTTATCTTTTAAGCATTTGTAGCATTTGTTAATTAACTAGTAGTACTTACTACCAACACCTAATAATGTCGATTCCCATCCCATGCCCCATTTCCCACTACCTAATAATTTGCCGCAAAGAGATACATACAAGTTTTAAAAAGCAATCTGGCAAGCCAAAGCAAAGTCTCTCAATGATAGACAGTAGTGGTACTACAAAATAGAAAGCTGTGGATCGTTTCTGATTGTTTACAGTTTACCAACCCATCAGTTGTTGGCGGCAATCCTGTTGGCTCGATCTGGCTGGCATAGAAGAAAGTCAAAACTCTTTATTTTCTTGTTTATCCGACCATAACATCGAAAAATGATTGGTTTAAGAAAATTAATCAAATCATTATTGATGTACGGAATGGCTTAACTGGGGACTTGGAGTTGGTAATGAAGCCCTCGGCTTGGGCCCATTGGCTTCAAAACACGCACGACTGGAATCATTGTCAGACTTTGTTTTGTTGGACACTTGGGACGGTAAAATTGAGGATTCAGAAGCAAAGCCCTGGTGTTGGGACTTGGGTCCAAGAAAAGGTTCAAAGGATAAGAATATGGGACGACAGCTGGCTACTCGACCCAATGATTAAAATTTATGCGTCCCAGCTTTACAGGGTGATAAAATCCACGTGTATATTAGTATTTTCTTATTTCTTTACGCAATGGCAGTAGGTGAATTATTTTCCAGGGGAAAGATCCAAATGAAGGAATGCCTTTCAAAATGATATCACTGATTCACTGTCCACTGGTTTTAGACATGTCTACGGTTCAAACCATAATCGTGATCAAGGAATCGTAATTGGGATCGGATTTAAGGTTATGATTCTAGAATTGTAATTGGAATCGGATCTATTCCAACTAAGATTCGGTTTCGTATTTTAAGAACCGGAAAATCATTTTTTTAAAATTTTTATTAAATTAGTTATAGATATAATAAATTATAAATTTATATTTATATATTGTGTATAATACAATATAATATATAATTTTTTATCCTCTATTATCTTTATAATATTTATTTTTTGAAAGAAATAAAACAATTATAACAATTAAAAGACAAAAAATTACATATATATTTAGTTTATTTTTATTACTTACTGTAAAAATAATTATTTTATTTTTATTACTTACTTGAAAGTAATTTTTTACACTTAATTAGTTTACTTGGAGTAAAAAATAATTAATCTATTTTATTTTTTAATAAATTCAATTATATAAAAGATAAAAAAAGAAAAATCTAAAACGAACCTTAACCAAACCATTTTAAAACCGTAATTGAAATCGGAATCGAAACCGTATTGGAACCGAAACCGAATCGTTACCTTAAGATTACAGTTCTGCCAAACCTAAAATCGGAACAATCGGTTTGGAACCTAAACCGAACCGTGGCACCTCTGGTTACCGCCACGGCCACGTCTGGTTTGTGCCCAAATGTCTTGGTGTTGCCTAATGCCCTAACGAGTAACGTGTCAAGGAGATAGAAAAATAGAGAAAGTTGTGTCGGAAAAATAATTTCCTGTTCTCATCACTTTCCAAGTTACCATTGCTAGATATAATTTCTGGTATACATATATGTAGTTCTTTTCATTTCCATGGCTTTATCTCTTTATATGTTCTTTTTCCTCCTTAACCGGCATGGACCATGGATATAGCAGAATGGACCTTAGAAGCCTACAGAATTGGAGCAACGCCCTCACTCCAAACCGGCCTTTGAACATCTAAGGCTGAAAGTCTGCCTCAATAGAGTTAAGACGGTGCCTGGTTGATATTCCCCTTCTAGAGTCATCTACGTAAAAGAAGACTCGCAAGGCACAATAATTCGGTGGGCATTCGTTCGAATGCTCGGAAAATGCGAGTGAGGCTAGCATGTAATGTTAATGCATCAAAGTCATAACAGAATCATTTGACGAGCCGAGGGATATAATATTAAACGACCATGATGATTTACTGGTGACTTATTGCTACCTAATAACTTTTCATCATCACAACTAAATGCTGGAAACCAATTCAAAGTCTCAACATACTTTTTCCGATGCTATATCTAGTTAATTTGGTGATATAATTCTAATAAATTATGTAACTCATCCTCAACTTTACAGTCCGCCTGCTATCATTACTTGATGGCTGGAGAGCACAGAAAACCATCCTAATGCCCAACAAGGATGTTTAATAACAGTCAATGCCCCCAATTCTGTAGCTGCGCTAATAACTTTAAGTTCACACCACACCAGAGGGGAGACGCACAACCAGTTGTCCACCAACGACACTGTCAAAATGGGGGGAAAACAAACCTTTAGTAAATATCAAGAGATTCAACATTAAGGCATGTTGCAAAACTTACGCATGGCACCCACCTCTTGACATAGTAGTAGCAAAAATCTGCCAGAATGAAAGTCTGAACAACCTCAGAAAGCAGGACCATGGAAGGCCATAATCCGTACCCCAAAGCAGTCAATAAGCGTCCTTGGGTGTCAAATACCTAGGTACAAGAACACATATTTAGATGAGACATGAGAACTGATCAATCGTGAACCATATGTTTTGCATTAGAATACAACTACAACAGAAAGATATCTGCCAATTGTATTGCAAATGTGACCTAAAGTACATTGATATCAATATATTAATCATAAGTTTAGTGTCTGATTATAAACCATGAAAGGATCAGATCAAGTCCCACCTACTTGCCAAAGATTCAGCAAGAATTCAATACAAGCAGTATGACAAACAATAGGTGCATTACATGTGAAATCCTTTAAAAAGTGTCCTGGTAATAATTGCTGTTAATACCTGGATAACCCAATGTGCACAACTCAAGAACCTTGCAACTCCCAGTGCAAACACATAATGTGCAGTAAACGGTTCAACAATCTGCAAAGAGGGAAAAAAAGAAAGGTGATACTTTCACAGAAGCAGTGCTTCATTATAAAAGTGCGTCACACAAGCTCAATAGAAGCTAAGGGTAAACTATCCAATTAATTCTATCACTTGCTGGCTTACCTCTACGTTCTGCATGACCCTTAGCTGAGGCAGGACAGAAATAGCTTCAAGGTATACACAGAAAGCCCAACAAATTCTGTTGAATGAAAGATGACTTGTCGTTGGATGAATAAGCAACGACAAAACAGCACAGGGTATCACCTAATCAAGGAAGGAACCAAGCCTATTAGTGATGAAAATGGTTCAAAAGACATCTTTGGAAAGCTCCAAAACAACAAAAAAGACAAATTAGGGATGCTTGTATCAGTGCATCTGCTCAAATGCATATACATCTACGTTTAAGTATTGGCTAAATAATACTCGAGGAACAATAAACACCAAAGCAGAGAAAATTTTAAAAAGCACAATGACTCTGCTGTTTCTTTTGACGCACGATCTTATCACTTCTTTAATGAAACATCTTAGAAAAATCTTTGACATTTTTTAATAAACAATAAAAACAGAGGACAACTCCCATCAATCATTTGCAGAGTCCAAAAAAGATCTTCCATGCAAAATTGCACTTTGACGAGTTATACCAAGGGAAAATATACACACGTCCTTGAATGGAAACGGGGAAGGAGGGGGTTGGCGTCTTAAACATTTATATTTAATATAAGAAGAAAATCCCTCTGAAACTGAAATCCAAATATCGTCATAAATGGGACTACATTATGCAGCAACGTCGACAAGCCAACATTCAGGTACATGAAGAAACAGATAAGCACGGTGCAACATTTGAAACAATGGAGCAATATCACAGAAATAAAACGAGCATCTTTAATCCATAGGTTTGAAATGAAGGCTTACCACATAGTGGATTCCAAAATTGTCTTTGTCAACCATGTAACTTGACCTCAGTTTGAAACGAATCATATAAATAACCCAAAGGGTTGTCCCTAATGTTGCTGAATCAAGTAGAGTATGTATGTCATATTCCATGACAAAACTGCAATACAGTCTAACAGCTAAAAACAAAGCTGTTAGTTCCTGCGATTTAAGGGAAAGTCCTGCAAAGAGATATAACAACAGGGAAGTTAATAGTAATACAAGATCAAAGCTACCAAATTGATGTTATATTAAACTATGAATTCGAGCAAAAAAAAAATTAAACTATGAATAAATAAACTACCATTTCCTTTCAAGGAACCGGATAATGAAATTGCCCCTAAAAAGATATCTGTAAAACTGTAACATTTATAATTTTATACACCAATTAAGAACCATCAGAATTGGGAAACAAATAAAGATAAGAAAAAGCAGTAAGGTCAAAGATTCCATCTTTATCGTCACGAAGGACATCGGTCCTAATCAAAGAATCCCAAGGACTCATCCACCTCAAATCTGAGCGAAGCCCGAAAAGAAATGGAATGAAATGAGAAAAAAAAATCAAAGAAGATCGAAAACTTTAAAAGGAGAGAATAAATGGTAAACCAACCAGCACAAGTTTTCTCTTTGGAAAGCTTGTAGATGAGGACACAAGTGCCGAGGGCATGAACAGCCTCAGCAGCAACAAAGAGGTTGTCGTGATCTTCTACGACCATTCTCAAGAACATCAGAGCCGCTATCGCAGACAGAACACCTAAAAACACTTTCATCTTCGGTGGTTGTCGCCGGATCCATGTCGACACCGCGTGGATTGGATTTCTGGATGCCCTCATTGTCTCTCCACCCACAAACCTCCTTTCTGGTCAACTCGTGTAGCTCTCTCTCTCTCTCTCTTTTCTTTTTTCTTTTGAGGTTGTTTCAGTTAGAAGAACAGTGTGAAAAAATGAAGGCTACTTTTTAGGGGAAGGAAAAATGGAAAACTCTTTTTGGGTTTTTTTGGGAGAAGACCGAGGAGCTAATCTCGGACAACAGCTATTAACCTGACAGGCTGACACGTCTTCAATTCTAGTTATGGTGCGGCACGTGGTTGTCACCGGCGTTTTAACTGCAAGTCAAAGGTGTTGCATTGTATGATTGCCCCTTCTGAGTTCCAATTCCAATTAAAATGCGAACATAGGATAAGATTACGGATCAGATTAGCCCACTTTAGTTTAACTGTTTAAGACTTTAACAAGGAAGTAGAGTCCGACCAAAAAAAGAAAAAACAAGGAAGTAGAGAATTGTTTGATTGCCTGTATCTAGACGCGGCGACGATTGATGATGTTTAGCGGATGATGATGATGGTGTGAACCCAGCTAGGCTTTAGAAAGATAAGCCCAACTGAGTCTGACTTGGCCCATGGATATTTGTAGTTCTTGACGCGAGACTGATGTGCACCCAATGATATATGCTGGCGTGATTAATTCGTTAGAAAGTGAAAACATGGCAAGATCCCAACCACACACAGTTAGGAAAACTTATCCTTCGGGTAAGTTAGCAAACCAATTAAATTTTGTCAAAAGAAAGTCGGACCAACTGCCCCCTCCCACTTCATATTAAAATCATGGTTGAAGTAGGCGGAAGTTGATGAGCTGCTGCCAGTGGCTGTGGCACGGGTTAAATCTTGAACCTCCAATTTTAATCTCAGCTACCAAAGACCGTATGATGAGAATTTTGCATTTATCATTAGAAAGACATACTATATTTTCTTTCACTTTTAGTATGATAATGATCTTTTATTTGACATTGAAATCCCAAATTCATAAACTTCCAACTTGCATAATGTTAATAATGCATGAAATTTTGTTGTCTACATATAAAATTTTAGAGAGTGAATTAATGACAAATACAGGGTGGGTACGTATCAACAAGTCCATGAGGTAGATCTTTTCATGAGGGGTTTCATCTGTTTGTCTTCCTCCAAGGATATCATGCCGATATGAGATGGATCTTCAAGCATCATCTTGGCCACCAAGTACCCTGCTATGGACCAAGTCTGGAACTTACGTGCCTGCTTCCCAATATACCGGCCAAGCTTTCCATCATAGTATTCAGGCCAATGGTCTTTCGACAACCGGCTTTCGACAAGTTCTATGGCTCGTCTGGCAATTTGTGGGCGCCCAGTCTTGATGCAAGCCGCTGTGAGCAGCCATAGAAGCACTGCAATAGAAAATGTTTCAGCAAATCTGACGCAATTTCCCATGGTATACTTCGACTAGCATAATAGGAGTAGTGATAATAATTAAGAAGCTCAAATTACCAGGCCAAGACCCTCCATTGTGATAACTCCACCTAGTATTCTTTGGGTCACAACCAGTGACAATTCGCCACGCATGGCTTTCCAGAGCTGGATAACAAATTTTTAATGGCATTTCTCCAACCAATTCTTCCCAGCGTGATTCAATGAGATCCATTATGGCTGCTGCCTGCTCTGGTGTTGCCAGCGACGACAAAATCGCCACGCAGTTGCCTAAACAAAACCAGCGGAAATCCATTCTCGCGGGGCTGACATTCCCGATGAAATAACCACCCCGAGTTGGCATGAAATCAAACACCCACTCCGGAAGCGAATCAGGCATCACATTGAACTTGTTGACTGCAGTGTGAGAGTATTCCTCTGTTTTATAGCGGTATATGTCATTTAGCTGCTTTGAATCCAGCCAAAAATAACTCCTCATATGATAGCTTAAGGCATGGAGGCGCTTGACAATACGCTCCATGAATTCTTTGCCTTCCTGATCTTGTTTTAGTAAAACCAAAGCACATCTTAGCGCCATAAAGAATAGGGCTTGTATCTCAATAGGATAACCATATACCCCCTGGATTAATATGAAGAACAGAAATTAGATATATAATAGGAAATAGAGGAGGAAACTATGTGTTGGAAACAAACCATTCTCCGGTCAATCATGCAGCATCCATCAGCACAAAGCAGAGTTGGGAATGTGTCAAAGCCTTCTGAAAGACATAAACTCAAAATAAGGCGCATTCCCCTCTGGCAATCAGGCATTTCAGCCAAGGAAGAATCTCCTGTGTGCTTTGTATATGCACGAAGCAAAATGATCCACCAAAATCCAGAATCGACCGGAGCTACTCTCCCAATCGCACTCTCACCAAAGTCTGGGATTAGAATTTCTCTGTTCTTCACGGGATTGTGGATCACTTTGAAACTTGCCGGCATCACTCCCTCTCCTAGCTTGAACTGGTCTATCCTTTTCTCCCATGACTGTAAGTGAAGAGTTTTCAAAAGAAAATTCTTGACTATTTCTTCCTCCCCGTTCATCAAGAAAGCCAGAGCACTTGGAACAAAATCTCTAACAAAAACCTGCAAAAGAGAGTAAAATATTAATAAACATACTTATACTTGATCCTTATAAAATGATATTTGATTAATAGAATGGAAATTAACCTGATCATAGTTAAGCTCTTCAACAGAATGGTCTACTGCAGCAATAGTACCTACTGGTTGTCTGCGATAGTAAACAATGGAGCGCCTCAGGTTGTCCCATGCCTCGCCTACCATGGCATGAGTCTCGAAGTAGGTATGTGACCTTGGCGTGCTGAACCCAGACCGTCTACCATGCGGAGATAGGCCTTCGAGGTGGTCTAGTATTTTGATCGAATGACGGGGTGAAGTAATTGAGAAATCACTGGAAGGCCTTTCCTGATGAAAGGATCTATTCCTTTCTACATTTATAGATCTGGGTCTTACCAAAATCCTGAGCGTATCAGAATCTTCAAACTCAAAAATGGTTCCCGCTGACTCCAGCGTTTTCACATTTCCATTTTGAGAGACATCGATGCCTAGTGGACACATTCCCGATCTCAAAAAATTAGAGAATTCGACCCAACAACGGTTTGAAATTCAGCAATCTTCGTATTCAATTAACAAACAAACTTTTCTTGGAGAGTCTCACAAGCGGAATGAAGAAAATTTCTTCACAAAAACCAAAGCTTTTGTCCAGGAAAAAGAAGAAACAACGATTAATTACTAGTTGAGATAAATGTGGCGAAACTTGTGGGGATGAAAATCGAAAAAGAAATAAAAACACCCCAATGCAAAGAGCTTGGGATTAGAGAAGTTATAAGGGAATGTTGGACCTCGGAAGTGCAGGAATAATCTCCCCCACCACTTCGTATTCATCCACGAAACGAAAAGAACATGCTTCTAACGTGTCTCGCTTGCGATGGCAATTGGCATGCATCATTAGCTTGTCTTAAAACCACCGGCTATTGGCTGTTATGAACTCTCATTGGCTAGTTGAACTGTTGAATCTCCGCTGCAGAGTTCACTGAGGTGACCGACAGATTGGAACAAGCAAACATCTTGGAAGATCCGAGGAAAGCTTGAGATAGAAAAAACTCTTGAAAAACAAGGGGGTGAAAAACCGGAGAAAATGGTTCTCAATGGATAAACAGCAAGTTTTGCCCATGTGGGGAAAAATCGAGATAAAAGAAAAGACAGTACCTTTGTTATAACCGATGTAGCCATGTAGGCATCATTTACCGATTTGGAAGGTTTTGGTTGTTGGAGCTAGAGGTGACCATGGGTCAGGTTTGGGTCGGGTTTGATCAAAAATTTGTAAAAATTTTGTTTGTCCAAATCTGATTTGACCCAATAATTAAGACCTATTATTTTGTCTAAGTCCGATTTTAAAATATTTATAAAAGTCTGAGACCCATTCAATAGTTCGTTTTTAATTTTTTTTCGTACACTAATTTTAAAAATTAAATTATATTAAATTATATTATAAATAAAAGTAAATCAATACATTTAAGAAATTATTATCTAAGACAACTTTTACAAAGTTAACAAAATCTACATACTAATAATATTTGAAAATATTAATATCATATAAAAAAAAAGAAGAAAAAAAACACATTAACAAATATAATAAATATATAAAAATATATCTATCTATCTATCCTTCCATTAAAAGTTAGAGACATGGTCTTATATTCAAACACATATTTGGTGATATAAAAGAAAAGATTATGGGTAATTGTGTCATTAGCCATGGATCATGGGCTTAGAAATTGCTTGAATTAGTGGACTTCTTCTTTAAGCCCACATTGAATTAATTCAAACTCTAACTATATCAATAATGCATATATATATATATATATATAATACATTTATTATATAATAAATAATTTAGATAAATTCTATAATATATATAATTTTTATAAATTATATTACAAAATGTATATAAATATAAATACATAATATATATGAATTGAATACACGATTGTTTTATATTACAATTTTTATATTTAATATAATATGAAACATATTTATTTAATTAAATATGTATGGATCATCCATTTGTATTTATTTGAGTCAAAAAATTACTCATTTCAATTAGTGGACATCTTCCATTTTAGTAAACTTTTTATAATAAAATTTATTTATAAGCCTTAAATTATAAATAAAAATTTTATCATAATTAAATTAAATTGACACTTGTATATTTTAAATAGTAAAAAATGATCTGCAGCTAAGCCTGAACAAGAAAATGATCTAGTTTTTATTAAATCAATAGTAAAACCGGTCGAGCTGGATTTGGGCTTTTATACTTATGACCAAGTCCGTGCCTATGAATTTTGTCCAAACCAGATTCATGAATTTAAAATTATTGTCGAAACCCTCTCAAATATCCGACGGACTCGGACGGGTAGCCCGACCCTTGAACAGTTCTAATTGGAGCATGTACATTGGATAATTACTATAACACGTGGCATTTCAGGGTCTCTTTTTGTCAAACTGATGAGGAGTCCACGATGTCCCGACAAATTGGTCCAAAAACCAAATTGGGCCACATAAATTGTAGTTAAAACCGACAAGTGAGTCCAATCTTTCACGTAAAGAACAAAACTGAGCCCAAAACTTCCGAACACAAAAACGAAAAGGTATAACTACGTCGGCGGCGCACGTTAGACTGACCCCGATCTGTTTCGCTTTATAAATCCCAAAAATCGACCGTTGAAGTCTCTTCTGCAATTACAACGACTATTTTCAATATTCGCTCTCAAACGCTGACACAAAATTCTTATTCTGTTCATTATTGTTCTTCACCATCTTCTTCTTGTTATTCTTATTTTGTCAATTCTGCTGCTACGGTTCCACAATGGGCGCGAAAACGCGGTCTCAAGCCTCGTCAGAACGTCAGAAATGGGATAGAATCTTTGAGGGTTTAGTTAAGATGCTTAAAACCCAGCAACAACAGCTTGAAACTCTGGCTAAAGAGAGAAAGATTCTCGAAGATCGGATCAAGATGCAGTATGAACGGTGGGTTTCTGATGTTCGCCTCTGTGAAGATCAAATCTCTCAGGTAAAGGTTTTGAATTTAGGGTTTTGTGTGTTTTTGGTAAATTTGGGAGGTCATTCTTTGGTTGTTCAAGTTTCCCTTTAATTGGAGGGGTAATGTGCGGTTTCTGGTGTTATTTTTTTGTGTAGATGAAGAGTGATTTGGAGTTGAAAGAGATGGCGCGTGTCCTTGAGGCTGCCAAAGCCGATTTGATGGTAGGATTGAAGCACAGAGAGGCTTGTCTTTCCAATTTGAAATTAGGTTTGTGTTTTTACCCTTTAATATTCCCTTTTTACGTTCATTGTGGGATGCATGGTGCAGTTTGGGTGCAAATTATTTTATGTTGACTGTTGAGTTGAATTCATGTTTTCTGCAGTAAACTGAACAAAAATTGATACTTTTCTTAAATTTAGTAATGTTCTGATGTGTATACTTGCTTAATTGGCTAATTGCAGAGGAAACAGAGGATGAATTGACAGATTTCAGAATCTGGTTTGATTTCCTCATTAAAAATTCAAAAGTATGTTCCAATAACTTTTCTCCTTTTTGTATTTTGTATATATGTACTGTCTGAGCCTTCAATCATATCATTATTTGTAGGATATTTCTCAGAGAGACCCTCATTATTTGGAAGGCGATTTAAGAAAGCTGAAGCTTGAATACGAAAATCTTGTTTCAGAAAAGAAATCTCAAATGGCTTCACTTATGGCAGAGAATAAGTTTGCATGGAATCAGTACAACCTTCTGGAAAGTCAGTTTACGGATAAATTAAACAGCAAGCATTCTGAACTTAAAAAGGCTAATAGGAAGATAGAGATACTTATTTCCAATATGGAGGAACTGAGGTCATCTAATGCTGAAAAGGATCAAATAATTGAGAAATTAAAAGCCGAAGTGTCTCAGAAGGAGGCTGATGCGAGTAGATTCCATGAAGAAGTTTCTAAAATTTCTAGAGAAGTTAAATTGCTGAGGAAGTCCAGAAGCACTTCATCTACACCCGTAATAAAGCATTGCACAGCAGGCAGGAGAACTTCTGTTCTGGGAGGAAAGAGTGGTGGTACGAATGGGGGGAATGTTATTGTGAAAAAAGACTCTGCTCCTAATGTACCTGATCTTCTGAAGGACAGTGGAATGGTACTGCCAATCAACTTAGCTTAAACATGGATTTATATTATTTTGATACGAATTTTTTCAGTTCATGTGATACTTAATATGGTTTAACAGTTGTTTAATTTACTTTGTAGTAGTTTCCAGTGTGAAGTTTACTGTCCTTTGTTTTGAGAAGTTACGGTTCTGATTTCTTCTATCCCCAGAGTATATTGCTTGCTGGCCAAAGTTATTCTGTTGTGAATATGATTACTCAAGTGCCTATACTGACTGTTGTTTGTTCTTTTGAAAGACCATTAGCTAACCATATTTAACTTCTTATTCTTGTGTAGGGAACCAGAAGGTCAAAGAGAAAAAACGATGATGTTATACCCATTTCTGAAACTCCAAGGTTGTTCACTTCTACATTTAAAGTTCCCAGATTGAAAGCCTCCTCCACCAAGACTAGATGACCTGTACCAGCTTCTTGTCTTCCTCTTCATGTATTTTGTATATTAAGCTGCAATCTTGGCAGTTCAATTTTTTCTTATATTATATTGCTTCTATGTATATCAAAGTTGATATCATGTGCCCTAGGAAAAACGTCTGTAACTTTTACCAACTTTTAATTGTAGAAGGCTAATTATTAATGAAATAGTGTTTGTGGTTGGCAAATCAGCGTGTTTCGCTCAGAATTTTGCATTGAGAGAACGTTTGTAAATGAAATGAAAAGTGATTAACAAGGTGATGTTGAAAAGACTAAAGCATAAGACTTGATCTCATCTATATATATGCCATGACGACAGTGAAGACTACCTTAGCTATGACGAGAGCTACGTATGGAAAACTATGATCAAACGTTATAAACCAGCGACTCATATCTTCAGTTCTTCATAGATTAGATAAAAGAAAACCAAAGTTAATCAGTACTTGTCTCTCTCCCTCTAGACCATCCGTACGACCTAAAACTAATAATCGGATCTCCAAATATTTGGAGACCACATGGAATGAAAATAGGACTGGTAAGAGACCATCACCAGAAGCACCGCCACCAGCACAATCATACCCCATGGCAAGTCCCTGGTTCTGTATTCCAATTCCCTCTTCGTCCTTGCATAAGGAATCACGAACCTTTCACACTTACTGACAAATTGGGCAGCAAAGATCAAGATCACGGGCAAGAACAAGAGGAACAACTTCAGGTTGAGAACTGCATGATGAATCTCCTTTTTGCAGTTGACATAAGAAGAAACCAACAGAAGAAGACATATGATTCCAAATATAAAAAGGAGAGGCAAAGGAGGAGCAGAAATGGAGGTAATCATTTGCTCTGTCCATCCTTGCTTCCATCCAGGACCTCTTTCCCTGAAAAACCAACCCATCACTCTGTTTCGTACTACCCTCTTTTTCTTCAGGCCTCTCTTGCTATGTCTATCAGAAGGGGTAAGATGCGTATATAAGAATGAAAAAGTGGAGAAAGGTTTCTGAGTTTTTTGGCTTTGGCATAAATTCTGAGGTTTTAGATTCCATACCCAACCGACCTTTCTTTTGGACTCATGCAGTCATGCCCACTAAGATTGATACCAAATTAATTTTTTAACAAAAACTAAAATGATTGGAAACATATAAAGGAAAAAGAATTTATTCTGCATGGCTTCATGCAAATCTAAAAGAGGGGACCTGTCTTTGGATGATTTTGATTTACTTATGGCTTTAGCCTGAAGGAAATAGCTAAACTAGACTACTAGAGTTCTGTCTCCAGTGTCATGTTTATTTAAATATTATAGCATGACTTATTTAAACGGCAGCGTTTCTACCAAGGAACTTGCGTTTTGGTTAGGGCTTGCAGGGTCTAAAACGGAGCGCTTTTCCTCCCATTTTTTGATGTGAAAAGCAAAACCAAAACCCAAAGCTCTCAGGGGTTTTTCTCTCTTCGCCTGAAACGTTCAGAAAAAACAATCCTTTTTCATATTTCCTTTTTATCTATTTTCTTTTGGACATAAAGCTCGAAACTTCTGATTCCTAGAAGATTGAGGATGCCGTCGGAGGATTCAAAGCCATTGAAGAAAGAGGAACCCGAAGATGATGAAGCGGACATGAAAAGCTTGAGTTCAATGATGGAGAACCGTAAGAAGAAATCCTCGAGTAATAGCAACAATGCCGCTGTTTCTAATTCGAGATCGCGTGCCAAAGAAGTCAAAGTGAAGAAAGAAGAGCCCATAGATGATAATGACCAAAATGAAGACGAAGATTTTAAGAAACCCATTAAGGGTTCTTCATCTGCGTCACGCACCAAAGCAACCAAGCCCAAGAAGGAAGAAAGTGATGATGAAGATGAAAAACCCATCTCCAAAAGAAACGTCTCTACTAAACCAGATAAGGTCTAAATTTTTAATTTTTTTTTTCTAAAAAAAATGGATAAGTGGGGAAAATGACAATCTTTGGCTTGAAAGGATATAAAAAAAGGGATTTTGATTAATGTGTTTGGTGTTTATTGCTGTTGTGAATTTTTCAGGAAAGGGAGCTGAAGAAAAGGAAGAAAAAGGTGGAAGATAAGAAAGCGGCAGCTGGGAAGCAAGTGAGGCGGGAGAGAAAGGTTTATGATTTGCCTGGTCAGAAGAGAGATACTCCTCCGGAGGTATTTGGACTTTCAACTTCTTTTTTCCCCGTCTGCTTAAATTAACACCAAATTCTCTATTAAGTTCGTCTGTTTTACCTTCCTATATTTGAGTAATTTATGAGTGTTGCATCCTTCAATTTTCAGAGGGATCCGCTGAGGATTTTCTATGAGACATTGTATAAACAGGTGCCCCATAGCGAAATGGCACAATTCTGGTAAGAGATAATTCCCCAACAGTTCCTTTATAGGTAGTGGAGATTGCATTTTCTGTTTCTCCTTGTTCACTAGAACGTTATTGCACACGATAAGCTCATCAAAAAGGACAATGTTAGACTTAGAAGAAGTCATTTTCATCAACTGTCTGCTCTTAATGTCATTCATTTTAACTAAAAGCTAGTTTTGCTACTTTTTATGAGAAAAAAACTGTGCTTGAATGCAGTAATATTTATACCTTAGGATTGCCTTGACAAGGGCTGGTGCTGTTGAAAATGGAGAATAAACAAAATTGATAAATTTCTGAAGCAAAAAGCTCATATATTAACCAGAATAGAGAAAGAATGGGACGCTTAAAGTGAGAATATGAAAATGAGATGGGCATTTCTTTATATAGGTTCCTTACTCAGACTAAGATGGAGTTTGGGTTTGTGCAACTTCAAATGTATAAATGTGTGACTTTGGTTATATTGATAGTCTTTTCTTTCTTAATTCCTCATTCCATATCACAAAGAATGAATTTTCTTTTCTAATGCTCAGAATCAGCTAATTAATAGCTGATATTATGCTTTACGATGCAATGCCTTCTCAAAAATCCTTTAATGCATTGAGTCCTCTCCAACTCAGTCTGGCAAGTATAACATTGTGATATGTTGCTACATTGATGATGATTTTTTGATACCAAACAGATCCTTGTCTTTTTGTATCCTCTCTATTAAACCAATGCGACTTTGTAGCATTGACTTGATTGAGTTCATTTTACCCAACAAATGCTTTCATTTACTTGATTTTGCTGTATAACTAATTTGAGTTCATACTTGGAATTCATATTTCTTGGTCTATTATAATTTGTTGAGGATTGTGTTTATAGTGAAACATGTATTCCTGAGTATTTGCAGGATGATGGAGTCTGGTTTGCTACCCATAGAAGAAGCACGGAAGGTCTTTGAGAAGAAACAAAAGAAGACTCAGCAGCAAAAGTTGAGTTCCCCAATGAAAACTGCTTCGGCTGTGAAGAGTAGCACTAAATCTGTCACTGTTAAGAAATCTCCTGCAATCTCCCCTGTTTCTTCAAACAGAAAGACAACAGATTCCAAGGTTGCCTCAAAGCAAACTAAGAAACGCAAGGCTGAAGAAAGCGACGATGACTTTGAAGAAGTTTTGCCTAGTAAAACAAAGAAACAGAGAGCAAACTGATTATGTTTTTCACTGTAACTGATTATTTTCTAGTTTGTTCTGTTTCAGTACTTGACTCATTAGACTCTTCATTGATTAGTGTGCCAGCACTACTAATTCAACACTGGCCTGATTGAAGTGAAGTAGTGAACTGATCTTAAACGAGTGTGCATTATTTAGTAAGCATTCAATTGAAAGACGACTGGAAGTGTTCAAAATCTATCCTTTTTATATTTTATATATACTATATGTTTCGGCTCGTTTGATATCGTTTTAATTTTCTGTTTTTTGTTGTCATTTTCATATTTTGGAAACAAAACAGCTGAAAAAGCGTTTGGCAGAATGTTTCTGTTTTTAAAATTTTGAAAATAGAAAACATGTTTCAAAAAAAATAAAAGCAGAAATTTTATTTTTATATGTTTTCAAAACACTTTCATAATACAGGTGAATGATAACTTTTTAATTACATCCTTAATACTTAACTAACATATATTTAGATTTTTTAATATATTTTCATGAGAAAACAAACAATAAAATTATATATCAAAATGTGTTTTTGTTTTATTTTTTAATGACATCTTTAATACTTAACTAACATATATTTAAGTTTTTTAATATATTTTCATGAGAAAACAAATAATAAAATTATATACCAAAATGTGTTTTTATTTTTAAAAAATTAACAGCACAACGAAAATAAAATAAAAACGAAACAAAAACAAAAAATAAAAAAACAAAAACGATGTCAAAGAACCCTAAGTTTCTAACTTTGTTTCTACTCTACGGAAAGGGAATAAATACTTGAGAAGATGGCCAGACCAGAACTCTGGCCCAAGGGTGTCCATACTTGAAGGCCTTTAATTGGACAAGACCCAAGAAAGATAGTAGAAGGCTTTAATTATTGGCCCCAATTTACTGAGAACTTGTACCAGTCACTGTTCATGATTGGCTGACCCATCTGGCAATAATATGGAAATTGTCGCCTAGGGACTACTGATCCTCCCAAATCATGCTAATCATCCTGTAGCTCTACAAGTCTACAACCCAATTTTATCACCCAGCCGCTTTAGTGGAAAGACCTGAAGTATTCAAAGCTTAAATAGAAATCTAAGCTTAGGCAAAGATCAATTTAAACAAATATTCGAATAAGTGCCCAAGACTTGAAAATGTCAAACCATTAGTTGACCCAAATGTAATAGTAGTAATTACATTTCAAAGAACTGTACATTTCTTTGCTCTTGCTTAAATGTGGAGGTTGGGATTATTAACTTCTATTTTCTGATATAAATTTACGTTTGATTTGAACCAACTTTAAACTCAAATTAGAAGAGAATTTCTCGCGATACTTCGGATTACAAAAATAAAAATAATATAATATATGAAGTTGAACTAATTTATTTTTTTAACTATACATAGAATAGTAATTGTAAAAGTAAACTCATTTCGTATTAAGTTACAAAAATAAAAGCAATACAATAGACTAAATTGTATTTTTTTTTACTATACATTGAATATAATAGCAATTATAATATGAAAACTCTCAAAAGAAAAATAGTGGTTTGGTGGAGGGTAGGGTAAAAATTTACAGGAAAATTTATCAGAAAAATGAAAGGTCATATCACATAAAACATTTAACATACTTAAATAATCAAAACTTTTTCTCAAAATATTTTCTGATTAAATATAATTATTTTTATTTCATTTTTTATCCTACTTGATACTCTTTATGATTATCATAAAATATTTCTTTCTTTAATGGTATAAATATAAAATTGGACTATATTATATAAGAAATTTAAATGTATATATATGATAAATTAAATAACATTTGAGGTAAAAAATTTAAATATAATTATAAAACAAAAGAATTTGAAAAGAAAACTTGTTAAAAATGAAAAATTATAGGTTAAATGCATTTAATACTATAAAATTACATTAAATAACCTACACAGTATTTAATACACTTAAAAATATAAAAACTATTTTTAAATTAATTATAATTATTTTTTTCTCTCTTCTCTTGTCTACGTGACACTATCTATAATCTCCATGAGACTTTCCTTTAATATAATGGTATAACAAAAAAAATTTTGAAAAGAAAACTTGTAAAAAATAAAAAATCATAGTTTTTTTTTAACGAATGAAAATCATAGGTTAAATGTATTTAATATAATAAAATTACAATAAATAACCCACACATAATATTTAATTAACTTAAAAATATAAAAATTATTTTTAAATTACTTATAATTATTTTCTCTCTCTTTTCTTGTCTACATGGCACTCTTTATAAATTTTCTTTTAATATAATGATATAGATGGTATAGATATCTATGATTATCTCGAAACCTAAACTTGGTTTAAGATGTGAAATAAATATATAAATATTTATTTAAAATGGGAAAAGAGATTTCATCAAAAAAAAAAAAGAAAAAGGCCAACCATTTGCCAAAATTAGAATACTGCATATACTAACAAAAAGAAGAAACCCAATAAAGGAGCGTTTAAGAAACACGCTCCATAATAGAGCGTGCTCTAGTTTCTAAACTCGCGCAATCCTTAGGTGACTAGGTACTCGCTCGGAAAAAACTCAAGCGCAGGCGCGCGCGCGCACACTAGGGCTGTTCAAGCAATTCGAAAAAATCGATAATCGAATCGAATCGGTAACTAGAATAGAGTTTTACAATGTTCATATAAAAACCGAATGGAACCCGAATGAACCGAATAAGCTAAAATTTTAAAAAATACTTGATTTTATTAGCCTAAAATTAAAAGACCCAAAATTTTTATAATCTTATTTGAGCTTTTATAAAAGAAAAAAGTTCAAAATTTAATAAATTTCAACTACCCGAAAACTCGCAAAAAAAACTCGAACCGAACCGAACCGAAGTGTTAGGGTATTAAAATCTTAATATCCGAATCGAACCGAACCGTTTACATCACTAGCACGCACACACACACATATATATATATATATATACTAAATATTATAAATACATATAAAGTTGACTTGATAGTAAAATTATAAAAATACTCATCATTCTCTCAATTTTAAATTAAATTAAATTAAATATTAAATACAATCTATACTACTCTATATAAAAAGTAAAGGAACATTAGAGAAGAGGAGGTACAATTGTCACTCCTCATTGACTCTTTTTTTTTTAAATGTTTTGGGCTTCCCATTTGTTCTTTCCTTTTTTCCTTTTTTTTTCATTTTAGTATTTTCTTTTATTTTTAAAATTTTTAATATATATTTTGTAGGAATTTTTCATCTATGATAAGTCTAAAAGAAAGGTTTTACTTAGTGATTTTTGTAGGGTTTGAGAAATTTCTTTCACATTTTATATTATATATATTTATTAAAATTTTTCTACTATTAAAGAATTTAATATTTGATTTATATATTTTTATTTAATGATTAATTAACATGTTCAACTTATATAGAATATTTGATTTAATATATTTTTATCTATTAATTAATTAACATTATCTTTGTTGTGTATATCAAAATGAATTTTTATATATTATGTATTATATTTTGCTGTATATGTAATATTAATATATGATTATATGTTACATCTTTGATTTTAATGTATTAATTTTTCTTATTAATCCTCTCATATTTTTAAAAGATAAAAATTTAAATACTTAAAATTAAAAAAAAAACTTGGGGCATAGCCTGGATCAATTTCTAGTTTAATACAAAATTGACAGTGAAATTATAAAAATACCAATCATTCCCTCACTTCTCATTAATTTCATCCAAAAAGATTGAAGGTTGTTTGGTCATTTCACTTTTCTTTTTTAATTTTATTTATTCTTTAAGTGTGGACTCTACATTCTATTAATAAAAAAATTAATATCTTATCAATATTATATATTATATATTATCTTTATATATAATATATAATATATATCTTTATATTATATATTTATAATATATTTATTTTTAATTCCTTTTTGTAATATTTTATTTTAAATTCATTTAATTAATATTAAATATTAAATATTAATATAATAATAATACATATAAAGTTGACATTGAAATTACTAAAATATCTATCATCATTCTCTTAAATTTTCATGCCATTTCAAGTAATTTTTTTATGGGTTGACGGGGTTTATTAGATATTTCAACATATATTAGTGGATTGATAGAGTTTTTTTGACTTTTTTTCTTGGGCTTTATGATTTATAAGTATTAGATATTTTTTGGGTTAAATTTAACGGCTTTAGTCTTTTTTTTTTTTATACTTTACGAGTATTAATTATTTTTTTGGTTCTATATGATTTCGAGACCTTTTAATATTAAGCCACATACATGATATGTGCATCAATTTTTTTTGTTACAATATGTATCAACCTTTAATAATTTATTTATAATATATATACATAAAATTATATAATATCTATACACAATTAACATGTTAATTCTCACATCTATAACGAAATGCAAGTCCATTACTAATATATATATATATATATATATTTCTGTTGGCCTCAAACTCAAGCGCATCTAATCTAACATGCCCGCTTCAAGCGCTTTACTATAATTTAAAAAAAGAAAAAGGAAAAGAGGAAAATGTCGCTTATTAGTTATTACTCGACTCAACAAATAGCCAAAAAGACCATAAACCCTAGACCAACCTCAGCCCCGTCTTGAATGACACGCGTCACTAACCACACCCTCTCCATGGATTTCTTATTTATTTTCTCTTATAAGCTAAGCCCGACTTCCAGCAACCCAATCTCCTTCTCCCTCTCGCTTATTACCCACACTCTCTTCTCGCTGCTTTCTCCAGTTACTTTTCTTTTATTTCTGAAAGTGTATGTATATGGAGAATTGGAGATTTACAATGATCAAATAACCTAGTCTTTGTTTTGGTTTTTCTTAACAAAGAACAGAGAGGGAGTTTCGGGACGGGAAACAATGGAACAGAGCTACAGTCTTGATGAAATTGAGGTTGCCAAAATTTTGTTAGAGTTACCCTATATAATCTATGAGTCAGCACGCCGTCGCTTTACATGGGGTGGTAAGAGGAAGAGATCTGCTCTTACAAAAGAACAGTTTACTGTCGCATCTTTGCCTGCTGCTGTGAAACTATCGCCGGCGGTAGCGGCGGCGGCGGAGCTTCCTGAAAGACAGACAGAAAAGATCTTGACTTCGAGTCCTGCAACGCCGCTTTCCTTTTCTCCTAGTGAATCTGACGAGAAGCCTCCCAAGAAAAAGGCCTCTGTTAATATTATCAAAAGGGTACGTTTGCTGGTCATCACTTGCTATGATTTATCAACAAATTTCTTAGCTTTTCCGTTTTTGAGTTTCTTTTGTTTCTTCTTCTGTGGCTTTTTTACACGTGTGCTCTTTAACTTATATATTCTTGTCCTTCTGGTTTTTGGTAACAATTAAAACAGAAGAAAGAGCAGTCGTTAAAGATGGAGGATATTACTCGGCGCAGCGAATCACTGGAAAAGGTGAGTGTGTTTTTTTTTTTTTTCTTTTTTAATTAAATATCTTTTCCTTTACATTAATGAATTTGTCCTATTCTTGGATATTGCCACATTATCTTCTTTTACTTAGTCTATTATTCAATTTCACAATGATTTTTCAAAGTTAAAGCTGGTCATATTAATATTTGGAATTCAAACAGGACATTGAGAGCAAGAAGCTGTTTCTCGATCGGCAGAAAGCTCATAACGTGGTGCGGTTGGAAGCAAAGAAAGAAGAGGTACTTTTTTCCCATTAATAATTTTGGTAGATAAATAATCTCTGCTTCTTTCTTCTTTTTTTTTTTTTTTCTCTGGTTTACTTTTTCGGGTCATGATTTTATTTATATCTTTGTTTTTATTTATTTTAACAGTTAAGTCCGAGTTTTCCAAAGGCAAATGGGACACCTTTGGGATCCATGGGGACTGAAAATTGTCAAGGTCACCATCATCATCAACAGATAATTTCTACAAGGGTCCTTCAACAACCGTTGATCATGGGTCGAACGGTCTGCAAGTCGGAAACAAAGTTTAATTCTGAGAACCCATATAATGGAATGACCATCTCCTGGTTACATTCAAACACCGGAGCATTACGCAAGGTGCCTGAGAATATAGGCCCATTGGGTTACCTTGATCTCAACGTTTCTGCGGAGGAAGTTTTGTGGTTCGGGTCTCCCAGATCAGTTGATCCAATTATCGCAGCTAAGGCGAGAGCTGCTGCTCAAGCGAGGTTCAATAGGATGCAGAAATGCAGGGCCAAGTATCACTACAATTCTAAAACTCGTTACGCCTCGATGCCTCATAGATAATTTTAGCTTTTTCTTTTTCTTTTTTTGGTTCTTTTTGTGCCGCAGAATTAGCATAGGGCATTCAATTGGGGTATCAAAATTGTAAATCAGAATAGTGTTAGGGAAGAGAATTGGTCGAATTTGATGGTGATATTCATAAATGCTTTTGTATTTTCATTTATTCAATGGAAGATTTTTACTTGCTGAGGAAGTCTTCCTTTTAGCGTTGACTGTAATTTTTTTTGTAAATTGCAAAGAGACATAAAAAGAATCTAAATTCCTAAATTTGGGGTGAGAAGAGATAGGCCATAAGCTGAAAATGATTCAAGGAACGTGGGGATTTACCAAGTAGAGAAGCTGCAGCACGCAGAGGGTTAGGACTTTGGAACCAATCCAATGGACATTGGACTCCTGTAAGAGGCCCATTTTGACAAGTAAACGGGCTGCGGTCCTGGTTGCTGCCTTTGAGAAAGTTTCATGGGCCCTTTTTATTACTGCACTCTCCAACCAAAATGCCTGTCACATACTTGGCTGTCTCCCAGGTACTCCCATCTCCGCCTACTTAAAACTGGCTTACTTCACTTTAGAAGATTATTACTGGATCTCATTCGGTTATTCATTTCATTACTTGGTACAAAAATGAGTTTCGCATCTTAAGACGGCAGCTTTATCGCCATTTATAATCCACGTAGTCCCCAGGTAATTCTCTGTAAAAATAATGGATTATCAAGGAGCAAAAAAGGAACTTCCTTTTAACCAAGTAGACGTGCAGAGCAGAAGGAATCCTGCCCGAGCCTGCAACTTATTCTAACGGTGGTTTGGTTTGATTTCTGTTTAAACTGAGGAAAGCCGATAAATAGATCAAGAGGGGCCCCGTCCATTTAGGAAATGTACAAACGTAACCCATAACAACAGGCAGCCAGGCACTCTAGAATTGGATCGTGTTGGCGGCAGATTCTTGAAGCGCGTGGGTTCAGGAAAGGATAGATCCACTTACCAAGCCCAACCTGCAGAAAGGAAAGCTTGGCCGTTCTTTTTTAACCCCAGTTCTGATCCAGGGTTTAGCGCTTCCCAGCAACCCTATGGAACCTTTGGTTTGGTATATATAGTTTGAGAATCACGCTGCTCACGTCCTCCTCCTAGCTGCATGTTGCCAGTCCCCCAATTCCCAAACTGCAGTCAAATACTATTACTTCTACTAGTATTTATTTGGTCAAAATTGTATCATAAATTTATAGTAATTATAAAGGAGTAGAAATTAGACATGTGCAGGGCAATTGGCAAATGATGAGGATCATTTTGGGTATGAGAAGCTCGCCAATATTTTAATGCGAGCGATGTTTGGACATCATACTTCCATGACTCTGATGCCCTATCTGCCTTTATTCTTTTTTTTAATTTATTTATATATTGCTACTCTGTTATATTATATATTGATATTGTTTAGCCCTATCGTTCCTCTTCTTTGGGTTCAATCTTCAATCAGTTTGTCTTGAGCTGATTATTATGATAAATAAATTACACTAAATATGTATTTCCTCGCTGTCTCTAAGGATTATGTAGTGTCTATCTTGCCACCGACGGCTGCTTCCGACCATAAACTGTATTTTGGTTTATAGTTTCAGCGAAAGTACGGTTAATAGGAAGATTTGCAGGAGGGCGAAGGGTTTGGTTTGGGCCAAAGCCCACCGATAAGGCAGTCAGAGAAACTAATCCGTTGTCATTTTTGTGTTTTTCAATCCACGCGTAATCATGAATAGTCATGATTACGGTTTTACTATAAAGGATAATGATGATGCACATCTATAGTTTGATCCGCATTATGAAACGTTCGCGGTTTGCCCTTTTCGGGTCAAGCTCCAGGCCTTTAGAGGCCCAATCATCGGAAAGGACACCTGGAGCCTGAAAGACTCTTTCTAAGTGAGGGATGGACATGAATCCTGCTTGGATAAAATCCTGAAGCTCCAAAGCCCAAACCAAAGACGCTGATTCGTAAATTATGCAGTAGTTTGGGTATGAATGAAATGGACTCATTTATCCAAATAAGCAAAAGGGGAAATGGACTCTTCGGCTCTTTTCTTTCCCAATGAAAGTCCTCTAAATTTCCTGAAATGCATTCCGGCTTATCTGCTATTACTCTATCAGCGGGTATTGTAAGTAAAACTGATTATACTATTGTCAAGTAAAACTGAAAGTGATTCTTTATTTGAAAGTCTGAAAAAAGCAAACGACAAACAACAATCATGTTGGGAAATACAAGTACAAAGCAGTGAAAATTTAAACAAACAAGGATAGCCACGCAGTAGAAATAGTCTAATCAAGTAGTAAAGGCGCTATTCTCAAACTTCATACTGGTTCACTGGTAGTGTTCCCATATTTTTCTAGGCCTCGTAATTTTCCTCTGAACGTTCCTCCTCCTCGTATTCACCCTCATCCTCAACGGTTGCATCCTGGTATTGCTGATACTCTGCCACCAAGTCATTCATGTTGCTCTCTGCTTCTGTGAACTCCATCTCATCCATCCCTTCGCCAGTATACCAATGCAAGAAGGCCTTGCGGCGGAACATTGCTGTGAACTGCTCACTTACCCTCCTAAACATCTCCTGGATGGATGTCGAGTTCCCGATAAAAGTAGATGACATCCTCAGACCCTTTGGTGGAATATCACAAACACTTGACTTCACATTGTTGGGAATCCACTCCACGAAGTATGATGAATTCTTGTTCTGAACATTGATCATCTGTTCATCAACCTCTTTGGTGCTCATCTTGCCCCTGAACATGGCTGAGGCTGTCAAGTAGCGACCATGGCGGGGATCAGCAGCACACATCATGTTCTTGGCATCCCACATCTGTTGAGTCAGCTCTGGGACAGTGAGGGAAATGTACTGCTGGGAACCACGAGATGTAAGTGGAGCAAACCCAACCATAAAGAAGTGAAGACGAGGGAAGGGGATCAGATTCACAGCCAACTTCCGGAGGTCAGAGTTCAGTTGACCTGGGAACCTCAAGCAGCATGTTACGCCACTCATAGTTGCAGAAATCAAGTGGTTCAGATCTCCAACTGCAAAATAGGAGTGTAGAGTTAGCTTCAATATTTTGAATTGTTTCACATTATAGCAAACCATCCATAGTTAAGAATGTTGCATCACTCACAGCTTGGAGTGGTAAGCTTTAGAGTCCTAAAGCAAATATCATAAAGTGCTTCATTGTCAAGAACCATGCATTCATCAGCATTCTCTACCAACTGATGTACTGAGAGGGTAGCATTATAAGGCTCCACAACTGTATCAGAGACTTTAGGTGAAGGGAAAACAGAGAATGTCATCATCATCCTGTCCGGATATTCCTCTCTGATTTTTGATATCAGGAGAGTTCCCATGCCAGAGCCCGTGCCTCCTCCAAGAGAATGGCATACCTGAAAGCCTGGTCCAGAAGAAACATAAACAAAATAAACTTCACCAGCCAATTCAAAAGGAAAATTACCATTATTTAGCAGCCAATAAGGTTATGTTGCTAAATGCAAACAATTCAACACAAGGACCTGTTCATATCAACCATTCCCTAGAAGCAAAAGAACTCACTGGATAGATCTTTACAATTAACAAATACCAGGAACCAAACAAGGTTAAATGACAAAGGAATTTCGATCAACTTGTGCCAGATCCAACCATGAAGATTCCATTCAGTCAAACCATTCGGAATCAGCATGGATAAGTTTTCACTTTTCTGAGCACCGGAGCCACCAACAATCAATTGAAGAGAAAGATTAAAAGTATTAACGAAGCCATTATCCTTCATTCTACTCCACTTATGAGAAAAAAGGTCTTAGCCTACCTATGTGGGGTTGCCTTCATATGCATTAGCCAATATCATCGCTTATAATATAATCTTACTATAATTGAAGCAGCAACGAACAAAATATTTTACTTTGCTGCAGTCATACCATTATCAGATGATGATGGTAATTTTAGTTTTCAGATAGATCTGATCCAGAGACTTTTTGTATATGGTGTTATAGGTTTTACTATTCTTCAATAATTGAATAAAACATGATCTAATACCCATGCCGACGTTTACAATTCACCATGTCATACCTATTATTTTAAAATAGATACAACAGTCACATTGTTTTGCCATGCCAAGCTCATTTAGAGATCTCTCATTATTCTTCAAGATTCAGAAATTAAAAATTGGCCAAGCCATAATAATTTAATATATAGTAATAAATAGACAGCATTTATATGATATGATATACATTGAGCTGGTAAGGGCCCCAAAGGCTCCACCAAATGCATTAAAAAGTTAATCGAGTGCCCCAAGATCGAACTTTATGTTAATTTTTGCAAAGAAAGCACAGTAGCAATATATTGTCGGTACAAAAAATGACAAAACGACATGCAGTTGGGCAATCACAATCATAACATGAAAAAAGAAAATAATTCATCCAGAAACATAGATCTACCTTTACCTTCACACCAGACAAAAAGAAGCTTACTAATAACAGCTCAGTCTCTCGTTGACAAAGTATTATTAAAAAAGAGTAAATAGTATAACCAGTAGCCAACTAAAGAAAAAAAGTTGATAATTGAAGAGAGAAGCAATCCTTCAATATCATAATATTCACAGTGAACTATCAATCATTGAGTTCAAGATCTTTACCATTCTTTACAGTTTTATTGAACAGGTAAAATGAGATCTTTTCTTCCCGATGTGGCTATCGCCGAAGGTTAGGAGATTAAAAGATCAACACAAAAAGCAGTCGTCTATCGTTATCATGAAAGTGACATGGCAAATCAAATGGATAGAATTTCAAACTTTTGAGGTGAAAATGAAAACAGCAGAGTAATAATGTTGAAAGAGATCAAGTAAACTGGCATTGAAAACAATGAGTAGAATCAACTCCACGATCATCAGATTTAGCCAAAATTTAAATTTCAAGAGAAGAAGCTAGAAAACGAATGATATACCTTGCAAGCAATCACAATTCTCAGCCTCCTTACGAACAACGTCGAGAACAGCATCGATCAACTCGGCTCCTTCAGTGTAATGACCTTTAGCCCAGTTGTTCCCGGCCCCGGATTGTCCAAACACGAAATTATCAGGCCTGAAGATCTGGCCATAGGGACCGGATCTGATGCTATCCATAGTACCGGGTTCAAGATCCATGAGAACCGCCCGAGGAACGTACCTTCCACCGGAAGCCTCATTATAATACACATTGATCCTTTCCAGTTGGATTTCGGACGATCCATCTCCCTTATACCTCCCGGTAGGATCCACGCCATGCTCGTCGCAGATCACTTCCCAAAACTTGGAACCGATTTGGTTCCCGCATTGGCCTCCCTGAACGTGAAGGATTTCTCTCATGGTTATTTGCTCGAAAATGAAATGAGAAACAGAGAGATTTTTTTCTTTCTCCTTTTCTTTCTCTCGTTTGGGAGGAAATGGAAGGATTTGGTGAGGGAAAGAGGTTAGGAAGGTAATAATAATATAGAGCGGGATATTTTTGAAGGATTGTCTGTCATGAGTAGGACAATTGACACCGAGAGAGAGAGGGGGGGTACGGACACCAACTAACCGCCTAAAGGGAGTGCACGGTGCGCACGTTAAGAGGGGGGTGAGTGAGAGTGAAGCCGTAGCGCCATTTTTGCCATTCCTGTTTTAATTGGACGTATATTTCGGAAATTCCGTTATGATATGATCTTTTACCCCGGCCCCGTGAGTTGGATAACTGCGGTGCGGTTATTCTCACTTTTACTTGGTTCGAGGAAGGGCGGCGAATTTGGACATGCCACGTGTGGAAAACCGAATTCTGTTTCGGTTAGAAGGCCAGTTCGTAGACCATTTGGGCCTGCAGGTTGGCCCGATTATTAATTGGACTCAAAAATTACCTATTAATGGGCCAAAGTTTTCATTTTAGGCTCAAATGGCTACTGCAATCCAACTAGAAGTCTAGAACCATTTATCACCAAAAAAGAAGTCTAGAACCATAGATGGGAAGGATTTTTTACTTAATTCTACATTTTTCTTGTTTTAATAAATTTAGGCTATATTTGATATGTAAAAATATTTCTGTTTTTATTTTTTAAAAAATATGTGTTGTAAAGAGAAGTATATATATGTTTTAGAAAATAAAAATAAAAATGGACTTGAAAATGAGATTAAAAAAAATTATTCTCAATTTTAAGTTCATTTTCATTTTTTTTTTTCTAAAATATACCCACAGCTCTACAAACTATCTATCTAAAGATGGTGATTCTTTATTTTTTTTAGACCTGTACTAAACATACCTTAGTGTGTTATATAAACTGAGAACCCTAGCTTGCCTCTCTCTCACACATCTCCTCCTTAGAGGTGTTGGAGGAAAGGAAAGGTTTACGCTAGGGCATGGGAAAGAAGGTTCACAGCAAAAACAAAGGGAAACAAGGCGCGGAGAAGAAAGATGGAGTAGCCAAGGTGGGCTTTCGTAATGAAGTAGAGGAAGATACACTTAGGAGACTTCCTGTTAAGTCTCCCTCGAATGCCTACCCGTTTGTAAACGATGGGAATCCATCGTAGAGGATTTCTCGTTTGTCGACGAGCACTTTTCTTGCTCTCTGACTCGGCCTGGTGGCTGCCGCATGTTGGTTTCGTTCTCCAACCTTCATGGCTCGAGATGTTACTTTTTCTCTGTAGGCCTACATGGAGGCTCGGGAGTTCATCAACTAACCTTGCCTGGTTGCAACAAGGGTCCTAACAAGCCTTGTCATTGTCATGTATCAGAATCCGTTAAGGGCTTGTTTTGTTTTCTTAATGGCCGCAGTTTATTCGTCTGTAATCCATCGACGAGGAGCGTTCAACCTATACCAAAAAGCGTTGAATATGCCGAGAGGTATGAATCTGTCGACACTATTTTTCAGAAGTCTTATTCTGCTTACGCTTTTGGATGTGATCCTTCTACCAATGTATTCAAAGTTTTACATATCATGGGAATCCAAATTGTCGGTATGAAACTTTATGATCTACGATGTGAAGTTTATACTGTATATACTATATACTCCGCCAAGGAGAGATGATGAAAAACCAAAGAACCATATTTTTTCATGGAGGAAAATCGCCCATGTTCCTCCTTATCCTTCTCCTTTCAAAAGCCAAGGTGTCTGCGTCAATGGTTTATTTATTGGCTGGAATGAGTGCTCCAGGAGTGGAATCGCTAGTCCGGTTTGATGTTGCCGATGAAAAGTTCCAAATGATTTCTCTGCCTACTGGATTCTCCTTGGAACCAACTCTGACAACGGTTGGAGAGCGTCTGGCTTTGTTTTGCTGCAGACATAATACCCATAACAGCAATGCTTCTTCGTCCGCACTCCGCTGTCGAGTTCTGGCGGTTAGATGATAAAGATGAGAACAAAACATCGTGGAACAAAAGGAGTTTTGAAGTTCCTCGTTCTCACAGGAGGCTGAAACTTCCTGTTCCTTTGGGTAATGTTTGCAGTGGCGACGTGTTGCTGCTCGCCGATACGACATTGCAAGATTACTTGCTCGTTCCTTTCCCTTCAAATAAAGCAACCCGTAGCAAGCGCAATATCAAGATAACTGGGCTGCCTGGTTTTATTGAGTTTAATGGCGTCAAAGATATAAATTTCAAGATAACCAATCATGTGGAGAGCTTCGTTAATGTTGAAACCCAGCTTTTGGTTATTGAATATACATGCATCCTTGCTACTGTGTGACAATTTTTTGGCAATCAAACATTATTTGAGTTAATTGATTTATCTAATTAAGATATATACACGCAATTCTCCATATTTCCCGTAGCAATTTCCCAGTAATCTAAATTTTCGAACTGATTGCGGCCCAATTGTTAACAATGAGAAACTAATTTGGTACAGTCGAAGGAGGATTTGGGATCTTGGTGATCGCATCAGGAACTGAAACATTAAACTTCATTTGGGGTACGCGAAAGGGCAAATAAACATTAGCAAGTGAATACAAACTTAGCATTTCCCTTAGACACCACAACCCATAATGACACCATTTTATCAAAAATATATAGAATGAAAACTCTGCCAAATGTTGCCTTAAGCATTTTTACACGACTTAACCGAAGATGCAACTTAGTATCCTCATATTGTACTAGTGTTGAGGTTGAGACTCGTTACAAAATCGCTTGAAGTTCAGCGACTCATCCGCCAAGAAATCACTGGAGAAATCAATTTAAATCAGCAAAAACACAGGAAACTGATAGAGAACTGAAAAAAAGACACTAAAGCAGAACTTACGCTATCCGTTCAGCCATTTGCGATGCTTCCCATCTTGGACTCCATGGATAGTCTGCTAGAAGAGGTGACTTTTTTGGAACCCCTTGTGGTGATGTATGCTGCAAGGCATCACAATTTTAATCCATTTGATTAGATAATTAGTAAAATAACCATTAATCGGTCAATAGAAGAAAAAAGATGGTTCTGTAACTAATAGATAAAAGCCTCCTTGGGCTTTTCACAGCCAGCTGGGGCTACTGCAGAGAACCACAACAGCCGGTTCCTCAACAAATTCATTCAGTAATTCCATCAAAATTAAGTATAATGAACATGTTCACACTGAGACACATTTAAAAGCAATGTCTTGATCTGTCTTAAAATGGGATCTCAATATTTTACTAAAGAGTATGAGTACTTCACATATTAGGAAAGGAAATGGCATTTACCAGAGAGCTTTGGAGCATCAGAGCTGGCTGCTGCTTAGGAAACTGAGTTGAAATAAGAAAGTGCACCTACAATAACAGAAATATTAAAAGTCAAGTAACTTGTGAGGAAGAGAATGTTGAGCTAAATACCAGTAAAAAGAATAAACAAAAGATAGATACAATAACAAGTTGCAGTAAAATCAAAATGCAACCATCACACGACTTAAACCTTCTTTAAGGAAAACAACAAAAGAAAAGAAAATGGCATAATCAGAATTATCTAACCGTACCAGGAAAATAAATGAACCAGATGAAACAAGAAATGTGGCCTTCCTACAAAAGACCTGCCAAGGAAAAAGCAATAACAAATTAAAATCAATGTTAAAGGTTCTAATCCTTCACATATACATAAATGTCAAGAATGCACACTGGATCAGCTTCCAAAGGTCTTCCAAACAATGGGGCTAATGTCTCTATAAAACGCCTTCTAACGTCAATTAATGAAACAGCTTCCTGGACCTAAAGAACAAAGAACATTTAAAAGAGCACTCCTAATGTTATACACTCAAAATACCAATTCAAAGCATATCCCTGACTATAGAAAGCAGCTGACCTGTTTCTCAAGAGATTCTTCTAGGTGAGGAAGATATTCAGCCATGCACCTTAAAGTGAGGAGGTAAAAACCAATAGAGATTTGTCAGCACAAGTTGTCTATCTTTTAGGATATGCAACAGATGCAGGCAGAATAATGTGCATAACTTACATTCCATCCACCCATGAAGGAAGCTTGACATCGTCAACAGAAAACAGAGCTCTCAGCTCAGTAGTCGACATCAATTTCAAACGAGGTGCTGAAGGAGTAGATGCATACTTTCTTCCAACAGGATATATAACCTGCAACATCATTACAAACTTTATTATAGGTAGGAGCGAAACAGAGATAACAATTTAATTACATAGAACATAAAGAGTTACACATAAAATATAAGGGAGCAGAAGGAAAACAGAACCTGCAAATATATCTTTTGTGGATGTCTCCAAGGGCACCCATGCACCATTTTGTTTATGTTCATATCCATTAGAGGCACAGCAAACTTAACCTCTTCTGGCTACACTAAAATTCAAAGGCATACAGACCATGGCCTTAATTAAAAACCAATTACAATGTTAAGCATACTAATCTACTCATAAAGACCAAAACTCCTTTAAAGGAATACCTTTTCAGCACCCGAACTAATATGCATTTCAATTCCCTGCAGCGTAGTGAAGGAGTTAAGAAAGGAGTTAAGGTACTAATCAATTAGTTCAGTTTACAAGTGCAAATTTTCACAAAAAATGAAGAACTTCAACAGTAAAAATTAGCACCAATGACATTAAGCTTTAAAACATAAAGAATAGATGCAGACCACCTTGCGCCATAGATATAATTGTCTTAACAATGAGTAAAGATACCAAAAATTTCAAAGTGCAATTATATCACGGCCAAATTTTAATGTTTCAGTACAATCGTACCAGAATAGATATGTATAGAGAATGGAAATGGAGGTGCAGAATAACGACATGTATATTATGGTTAACAATATGATGATCATGGTAATGCAGGTTAAGGAAACAATACAATAGGATTTTCAAATCTTTCACCGTTAAAAACTTAACATATATACCAAGGATTACCTCACGGGATAAAACAGTGCTAATCTCAAACTTTAACCTGTCATCATCCACTTCTCCAGCACGTCTCATCTGGTAGAACATATACTGATCCCTATTGAACAAAAAAGAATCATAAATTTCTTTTCTTTTTCCACAGCCATAAAGAATTTGATATTGATTAAATTAGCAACTGTCAATAAGAGCCAACCCTTACCTCAATTCCTGAATTAAAGCTAGTAGCCTGGTCGCGTCTTTATTATTCCAATCAGACAAAATGTTCCGAGTCCGTAACTTGGAGTCCCCCTCTCCTTCACTGCCAGTCATGTTTAACGGGCGAAAGTCCTCATCTTCAGGTCCAAATATAATATCCGGTGGAGCCAATGGAAACTCCGCATTATATATAACATCCCCTGGATCAATGTCAACAAATTATTTAGAAAAGATCAACGGACACGCAAAAAAATTTACCAACAAATCATGCATTTTGCAATTGAAAATACTCGCTGACATTTTATATGGTCTAAGCAGTATGGAATAAGCAGTGTGAATCGATCGAGGCCTCCAGTGTAGGATTTGCTACCAGACAACACTTGCTCGACCTGACAAGCAAATTATAAGAGAAATTTAAATAAGAGTACAGATGATGGAAAATGGAACCCTAATTCCGAATTAAAGCAGTGTTGTTGACTGAAATTTGAAATCAGAAATTTGGTGGAAACATATATAATAATCAAAATTCAAAAGAGAAATAAAAAAAGGAGAGGATGCTATGGTTAGATGGAATTACCTTGATTTTGTGAGGAAAGTGATTGAGGAGGTAATGGAGCTGAGCAGAAATAAAAGGAGGGAAGCCATCGAAAGACATGCTTGGCTCCTTAACTCTCAAAGTGATCAAATTGTGAAGCTTCTTGCTTTAAGCCGACGATTTGCGGCGACGGGGCTTCCGAATCAGTCGCTGGCGGTCAGCTGGTCGACAGAAGAAAAAAGAAGAGGGAGAGATCAGTGAAAACGTTAGTCGGTAAGTTGCAGTGAGTTCCAAAATAAAGATGTTATCGACTGTAACTAAACGACGTCGGCCCAATCAATGTTTGTTTCTCCACCATTGATTCGACGTCGTTTAGCAGCACCCCAGCCCCAGGCCCAAATCAGATGGGGGTATAATCGTCAGGAAAAAAACGATGGAAAGCCCTAGATCAAAGCGTTGCCCTTTAAATAGCCGTTCAAACGGCATCTACGATGGCTGCCAACAAAGTATATTTCATTAGAAATCTCTGAGTTTCTACTTTTATTTGAGTTCTTCATGTTTCTGCTAATGCGATTCTGATATTATGTTCTGTTTGTTTTGATGTTGGAAAAATAGCGGAGGTGAAAGAGAAATCAGATGATGAGATTGGATTAAAATATCTCACGACGGTCGTCTGAGACACCTCAAAGGTGTCTGTCTGATGCATTGATCCAATTGTTTCTGATGGTTTCCTTCTCTTCCACATGTTCCTCATTTAATTAATCTTTTTCATTTTTCTCATTCCAAAAAAAAAAAAGGAAAGAAAGAAAGAGAGTGGTGTTTTTGCTGCTGTGTTTGACAGAGAGCTTACCTCCTACTCAAACTGAATTCTCTTACGACACAGCTCCTGGCTTGCGGAAAAACTTTTCATTACTATTGAATCATCAGGTTAATACAGTACTGGGGCTGGTTTTTCTTAATTGGCACGATGAGGATATTTCTAGCATACACATTGAGATCTGGTTGATCTTTGAAATTCTAAAGTGTTAAAAGTCCTTTTCATTCTGAGTGCCCTGCGCTGATCCGGCTTTAGACGATACTGGGTCAATCTCAGATTAGAACTGCTAATTCTCCGGTGCCTGATTAATCCCTCATTGTTTTCATTCTAATTTGAATTAGCAATCTTCAAAAACTTAATCAAGCTGACAAGTAACAGTTGATGATTTGAAGAAAAATAATGGTTACATTAAGGACAAATAGTTGATTATCGAACAAAAAGATGTACTACTAATAAATTTTGGCCTTAAAAAGTTGATAAATCAAAATTTATTTATTTTTTTTTTGGTAGGAGATAAATCAAAATTTATTACCATCTTATTTGTAGAACTTTTGATAATTTTGATTTGATTTGATTTATAAATCAAGAGTGCAGGACTGGTTTATGGAGGCATTGCTCTGTGATATTGGCCCAAGCCCGCAACCAAATCAAAATGGACGCAAGCCAGTTTGTGATCCATAAGATGGTTCGGCCATCAGCCCATAACCGTTCACCATGTTTATCAATTATACCAGGTGTTTATTGCTGGGGTTTTAAACTTTGAATTCTATCCGATTCCTATGTTTAAACATTGATTTTTCCGTATTACAGTACGAATTACGACTTGAGGAGCCAAACGTTTGAAACCAGTGATGTAATCCTCGCTTGCGTGTAAAGGTAATCATTGGACATCACCTAACAACATTGGACCAGGCCATGCCTTATTTGGAAATAGAAATTTTGGTCCCTTCCATAGAGCCACATGACCAGTTCTTAGCAGGAAGCCGCTGTCCAGCTTTCGTGAATTTTCTGGGCTTTACAGATGGGCCAATTTTTTGCCCTGTGACAGTTGCCCCCAAAAGATGAAGAGGCCGCATGTGTTATAGCCTAGTTGAAGTGTTTCGCATGGGTTTGGACTTTGGAAGAGAATCCTCGGCAATTTTTAACCCATACCCGGCATGTTGGCGCATCTTAGTCCCCGGCGGGCCTAGATAGAACCTACGAAGGCAGAGGTGCCCTTAGGCCTTAGTACATAAATCACCACCAGTAAAGAATACATACTTTTTATTAATAATTATTTGGTTTAAGTGATTTAACATTTATTTTATTTAAGTAAAGTTTTAAATTCGAATTTTGTTAATAAAAAAATTGTTTTCATTCTATAGTAAATCAACTCGACTAGAAAAAAATTAATCTTTAATCAAAGACCTAAGGATATCCTTAATTCAACAAAAAAAGAAAAAAAGAATACATACTTTTTGGAATAAATTGAAAATTTGTTAATTAAAAAATGATTAGTGAATAGAGGAGGAAGAAGCAACCAAAAGTCCGTTCGTTTAGACTTGAGACTCAAAAAAGTTAAGATCAGACCATCACCAAGAGAAGAATCGAGGCTCCATTTACGTGGCAGAATATTTAAGTTGAATCGCCGAACTTGGTTTTCCCTTTTATTTATGGATAAAACTCATCGACAATTTAGAATCCAATAATAAATCTATTTTATCCGGGGCAGAGTGTGTCCACCCGTCAGCAGCAAAGTAAGACTTTTGCATTTACATTCTCCAACCAGAAAAGTTCCCAAACTCAAAAAGATCACTCTTATCATCTGTTTTCCTTTTCTTTTTTTTTTCTCCCCACTTCCAATTTAACTCAAAAAAAAAAGCCCTGTTCATTCATCATCATAATATAATTTTTTATAAATTTATATATATATATAGTTTAATAATTTGCCAACGAACCATACCTTTGAGTTAATTGCCTATAATAGTACATGTTTCACCAGAAAAATTGCATTGTCAACGAAAGTCAAACTCCAAAGTCAATGGGGAATCCAGCGAGTTGATTTCGTCGTGCTAGTAGTAAAAATCTTTTGGATGGAATATTCTTTTGTGGTGGTACGTAAGTTGTGACGACAGCATCCGAGTGGAAGTCTGGACCAATCACCAGTAGCAAACCCCTACGTCGACAGAACTGCTAGCTTTTTGTCTTGAGTGAAGGTCTGGACCAATCACCAATCACCAGTAGCAAACCCCCCACGTCGACAGAATTACTACTTGTTTTCATATTTGTTCAGCCTTTTGTCTTGTCTTCCCCCCCCCCCCCCCCCCCAAATGGCAGCTGCCCTAATTTCATGGTTCCAACGAACCCTTCTGATTTTTAGTTTTGAGTTTTGACTGGTCTTTTCTCCCCATATTTATTTCATTTTAAAATTTGTACATTTCTTTCTCAACGCAAAGTGTACAATTAGTTATTAAATTATTCAATTGAAAAGTCAGAATATACTTTTGATTTTTCATCGTCTCTAACCCTAACCCTAATTTTCTGCTCATATTAATATTTATTTAACGAGGTCAATTAATTCCCTTGTAAGGAAACTCTCTCAAGCGGCTGGTTTAGATTTTAGGTTATCATGGTCTGCCTTTCCAACTACCAAGTATATAGCTTCAAACTCTAAGTAGTTTATAAAGTATATATTTTTTACTTAAAGTATTTTCATGAAATAAAGTTCTTGGATTCAAACTGCGATACCCCTTTGTAAGGGGAAAAAAATATATCAACAGTTTTCTGGCTAAATTGGATAGATGTATTGGAATCTGGCTTGGAATATTGCTTGAGCCATTCAGAAAGGAGCGTGTATGAGTATGACTAAATCAAACCTTTTTATTAATTAAGGTGAAAAGAACAGTACCGATGGCGATTTTCTAGTGTTAACTTCGTCTTATAAATGTTGTGTAATCAAGGTAACCCAACCATCCCAGGTCCTGCTTTTCAAACACAACTGTGAAAAATAAATTCTTCCCAGTTTCTCCATCAAGAAAATAAATCTTGAATTCTCTTATTAGTTGGGTGGTCGGTATTGGAGAGGTGAAGATGGAAGTCACATCAGCCACATATATACATGTCCTTTGTTTATCTTTCTTCGTGTTGACATTTTAAGAGATGTTTTTGATTTTTGATTATTCAAAGGTTTATATATGGATACATCTAATTTGAATACAAAAGCTTGAAAGTTACATAAAAGAATATTGTAAATGTTTTGAAGTTCTAGTCACATTGATGGCTCCACAAACTTCAAAATTGATAACCCCATGAATCTCTCCATAGCATCTGGCAACTTTTACTTTTGTCTTTCAAGTTCTATTTTGACTGTGCCTTACCTTATTTTATTTCTGGTTCCATGCCAGGGCCAATATCCAATGGATAATGCTAGGCCTTTGAATTTATTTGTTTCTCTATTCAATTTTTTTATTTGAAATTTGGATACTAAAATTACGTCTAAGATTTTAATTATAACTTACTTTAGAATTATATTAAAATGTGATTTTTTAGATATTCAATAATACGTTGACATTTTATAAGTTTTTAAAAACACACCACAATTATCTTATTTCTTTTTATATCAAATCAATTCTTATTAATTCACAGATTATATTTTCTTTATCTAATCTAAACTCTACAATAATAAATGTAATTCATGTTGAAACTTATCCTAAAGAATAAAAATAAGAATCCGGGGCTAAACTTTGAACTTTGTTATAAGTTATTTGGTGATGATGAATGTATATATTCGAAAGATTAATGTCTTTTCAAATTTATGAGATATCAGTATCACCCAATTATTGAATGTTTAAAAAATCACTTTTTATGATGATTCTAATATAAGTTAAACTCTTTAATTATTATACTAGCAATTTTGACTCGAACCACTGTCCCAAGATTATGTAAAATTATATATATTATATTTTTTATTTGTTAGAGTATATATGAAAAAAATTATATTAACTTGTGTCACATCCCGACCCAAAGGGGTCGAAATATGACAATTGCCGCATACTAAGAATTTCGAATAGCGCGCTCACCCAAAACTCCAAGTACGCAAGGCTTATGGTTCTCACAACTCATTTGCAATTAAATAAACTTTACCAAATATATAAAATACATATTAAATCAAAATGAAAAATAAAATATTTTACAGTGGTGAAATAAAGTCCTTTTTATAAAATACTAAGTATAAGGAAAATATTTTATTTTCAAGTATTTAAATACACTAAAGTAGCAACAAAATATTGCCAGTGGATCCACAACAAATTTGCAAAAACTGGACCACATACTTGTAAAAGATCGACTCCGGTCGAGTTGCTTGTCTGGGCAGTCTACTCTCTATATAACGCTACTGGCCTAAAAAATTTTATAAAGAAAATGGGATGAGTATATTTGCTATACTCAGTGAGTGAGATAAGACCATAAAGTTTAACACAAAAAGGCAATTTCATCATAAAATCATTTCTATGTAAACTAGGAGAAGTCCAAGGAAAATTTTATGCACAAAGTTTAGATTTTTACATTTTATAGAATTTCAACTAGTAATTTAATTTGAGCATCTAAAAGGTTCGCCAAAACACATTGCTCAAACCTCACCCGGCCAAGATGAGATCTAAGCCCGCCGAGGCTTTTCTTCGTCACATTGTAAGAAAAAGCCCTCTACTCGGCATTGGCGTGGGCCTTCACCACGGGTGGTACGTGACTATGTCCACAGTACTCCCACTGGGGTTGCATAATCACAATCTCAGTGTGCATAAAACCCCTGTACCATCCACCCCAAGTGGGAGTGAAAGCCTACTCACGCCGCCTCCACAAGGTCGAACCGTGAGAGGCGCCACTGCAGTGACCAACATCTCATCCACCACAATCATGCTATAAACGTCATAATTCAATCAAATATCATTTGGCCGACTGGCCCATTATCGAAGTCAATTCTAATAACATCAATTCTAGTCAATTTTGTCACATAATCCAAATACTTGATTTCAAAAATATTAAAATAGGTCAATTCATGTCAATGCCATAAATAATCATCACAAATCAATTTAAATTCAAGGAAAATCAAATCATTGCATTAAAAAAAACAACTTAAATAATAAAACGTTTATTTAGGTCCGTAAAATCCCACTCACTAGTATAGGGAGGGTGTGCACTCCCTTCAATCCTCTTCTTCTCCTTTTTCTGGAGGAGTTTCACTACCTATACAATTTGCGACCCAACGTGTTAAGACTAACTATGGTGGGAAAATGGCAATCTGGGCTAGTTATTTAACTAGTTTGCCAATTTGGGAACTTGATGTCCAAATTAAGTTCTAGTGATTCAAATGGCGGGGCTTAGATATGAACAAGTTCGTTTCAATAGACAGTGCCTGTCAGAATTTCCCATTTTGCCTAGAAGCCCAAAATAAAAAAATTTGATGATTTTGCCCCTACATAAGGAAATGTTCGGCCTATGAGTTTAATATGTAGAAAATTTAGCCAATTTTATTTCTTTAAGATTTAGGCATTTTATTAAAGCATAACGACAATAAGGAAACTAAATTTTATGGGCCTAGGTTAAAGCTAAAAATTTAAAGTAAAACATTTAAGTTTTTCTATAAGCTTGGAATTGGTTATTTTCCTTCATAAGTTTTCTATGAATTGTCTAATTATCCATACTAATTTCTCATTTCATTTAGGACATTTACAATTCCTCAATTTCATCAAATTAAGCCTTTATATCATATTTGTCCAAAAGTTCATATTATGGCATGGAATACACTCATTCTACAGCTATTACTTTTACAATTTTTTTTATATTAATGTCTTAATTTACTTATTCCATCAAATGATTACTCATAAGATAAATATTAAAGTTCTCTAGCAACATACTATATTTCTTTTATGTAAGATTTTACTACCTATATTTTCCTTCATAAATTTTTTTTTTTATAATTAAACTAACCATTCATATAAATTTCTCACTACATTTATAACTTGTATAGACTTTGAATGACATCCAATTAAATCTTCAAACTATATTTGTCCAAAAGGACTATCCATATCATAAACTAAATTCATTTTATAACTATGAAATTAAACTCCTTTCTATTCTTTTTCTAAGTTTACATTTCTTGCTAATCCTATTAAATTATTATTTATGAAAAATTGTATATTAGTGCTCTTTAGTAAAAGACTATATTTTCTCTAGGATAGTAATTTACTACATAAATTCATTTAACTAAATTATGATCTAGTTATGGTGTTTTTTTTTTTCATTAAATTTGCTATTTCTAATTTCAAATATGTAATACATGTACCAAACATCTGTTTCTTCCCGCTAAATTAGGGCGTGCGTTAGTTAGTAAGAGAGAGAGTGGTAAAGCTTTACTTAAGTGGTGAAAAGGACATGGATGTGATTAAGTGATTAGTTAGAAATTTGTAGTAAGGTAAGAAATTTAGACTGAAGTTGTTAACAAATGACAGGGAATTTGAAAATTTCATTGCCAATGATTCAGAAGTAAATTGTCTAAAGAATGAAACTAAACACTGAGAATTTTATTACACTGACTTAGGATACAGATGGAGTTTTAGTGATTGTTGGAGGACAAAATGGGAACAAAGAACAAAAATTTACTTTATGGATTTAACCATATAGTGACAAGTGTCAAAGGAGTAAAAAAGGAAGGCTAGGATTGAGCCAAATTTCACCTCCCTTGTCTTCCATTTATCCAGCCACCCTTGGAGAAAACTCTAGAAAATTCAACCATTTATTTGGTTGTCTTCAACCTTAGAAAAGATGAGGAAACCACCATTGATGAACACTTAGGAAAGCTTACTCTATAAACACAAGTCCAAACTTTGCCAAACAAGTCCATCAAATTTCTAACCAACTTAAAGCTCTTGACTTGCTCATTAATATTCCTAAATCAATTTCAAGAGATTCAAACTAGTGTAGGAGAAATTGCAAGCTGAAAGTTTAGGATTTTGGTGGGAAATTGAGATTCCAAGGTAAGCATACTTAAATTCAATGCTATATGTTAGTTCTTGATATGCAAATCATGAATATCAAGCTAATTTAGCATGAATTTCATTGTATGCTTATGAATCTAGAAAATTAGAAATGTTATAGAGAATTCTTAAACTTGAGATTTAAGCCAAATTTGGATTCAAGGAAGATTGAGGTGGAACATGAAGTTTATGAAAGCTTACTACACTAGAAAATGTGATTAAATTACATGAGAGAAGAAATCCTCAATTGTGTAAGGTAGTGCTGAATTTCTAAGGAAGAACGGCCTTTGGTTAATTGAATAATTTAATGGAAAGATTGTTGATTTGGTAGTCAAATTGGTCTCCACGCCCAACTACCCGTCGACGGGTAAATGGTTAGACGTCGACGAGTAGGTAAATAATCTCCTAATACTGGAAGTCAGAAACTTTTACCCGTCGACGGGTACGTTCTTAGACGTCGACGGATAGGCAGATAACCTGGTTACGCACCAAGTCAGAAACTTTTACCCGTCGACGTGTGTATGTTTAGACGTCGACAGATGAATAAATGAGTTGGTTCCATCAAAGTCAGAAATTTCCATCCGTCGACGGTTAGGTTGGGAGACGTCGACGTCTAATGCTAAGTGTACCTTGGAAAATGTTAGCCGTTTACGTCCACCCTCAAATCCGTGGACGGACGGTTTGGATTTAAAAATAGTGGTCATCAAATGGCTTACCCGTCGACGGCTAAGAGTCTACACATCGACGGATATGTGTATAAATTCTATTCCTATTTTAACTTGTTGGTAGATTGTAAATAGGAGGTAAACAATCAAAGAGGAGTAAACTCAATCGGAGTCTACATTCCTTCAGAGTAGCAGGGTCTCTTTCGAGGAAAATGAGCGTGTGATAAAGTGGGAGTGTATACCCTCCCCAAACCAGTGAGTGGGATTTTACCGACCTAAATAAATATTTTGCTATTTAAATTATCTTTCTAAATGCAATAGTGTGATTTCTTTGAATTTCAATTAGTTTGTAATGGTTATTTATGACCTTGATGTGAATTGACTTGTCATATTATTTCTGGAATCAAGTATTTGGATTCTTGATGAAATTGATTGAAATTGATGTTGTTACATTATGATTTTGGTGGATGAATGTGAGTCACTGCAGTGGCGCCTCTCACGGTCCGAGCTTGTGGAGCTGGCGTGAGTAGCTTTTCACTCCCACTTGGGGTGGATGGTACAGGGGTATTGTGCACACCGTTATGAGATTATACGACCCCAATGGGAGTACTGCGGACATAGCCACGTACCACCAGTGGTGAAGGCCCGTGCCAACGCCGAGTAGAGGGCTTTTTGGTTTTATAAATAAAGAGACTAGAGGAAACCTCGGCGGGCTTATACCTCATCTTGGCCGGGTGAGGCTTAAGCAATGTGTTTTGGCGAGCCCTAAAATGTTTTCGGACAGATGATTGCTTACTTTGACTACTGTTATGTTATGGAGATTTTTAAATGTTAATTCGATGTTTCCTTATGCTGTGTTAAATAAATTCTTGATTGATAATAAGGTGACAAATTTAATATTTTAGAGACATTATAAACTTTCGATTCAAGGTTATAGAGAGAGCGTGTTTATATTTGTTATTTAAAATTTTATTGATGGTCTTGTTTCACTCACTGAGTATAGAAAAATATACTCACCCCATCTTTCTTAAAATTTATTTTTCAGGATAATTAACCGTATGAAAAGGGTAGACCGCTAAGTGTCAAGACTCGACTCCGGACAGCTCACAGTAAGTCTAAGCGACTTATGTGTGTTTATTACTGGATCCACTCGCATGATTTAATTTCTATTAAAGCATCATTTACCTATGTTTCTCGATTTAAAAGGATTGTTTCTTTTAATTTTTGAATTGCCTAAATATTTTTATAAATCTTATTTTCATTTTGCATAACAAATTTAAATGGATTTATTAAATGGGTTCATGATGCTGTAAGCCTTGCGAGCCTCGAGTTGTGGGTGAAGCGCGCCATTCACAATTCGTGACACACGACGGTTGTCATATTCTCGACCTTTGGGTCGGGATGTGACAAAATAAATGTCTAAAAATATAGTTTAGTAACTAACATCTTAACTTCATCAAACAAAATATTCTAGGATTTTTGGAATCATAAACTATATTAGTATACATGAATAAAATTTACAAAATAAAAGCTTTTAAGGAAAAATTTGCATACCTAATTGGAAAGAAAAGAAAAGAGAAGGAAAATCCCTTGGAACTTTTGAAGAAACTTGAAATCTAAGCCTTGAAAGTCTTGATTAAGGTGTTTAATTTGTAACTTTAATGGAGGTTTTCTTGATTAAAAGCTTGATGGAGGATTTTTGGAGAGAGGGTGGACTTTGGGAGTTGAAGAAATGGGTAGAAATTGGAGTTGGAAGAAAAGAAAATGGTGGAAGAAAAATGGTGGAGAAAAGTGAAAGGCAAGGTTCGGCTAGCATGGAGAAAAATGGAGAAAAAGTAAAAAGTTGGTGTCTTGAAAAGTCTTACCTTGTCTAGAAAATTCAAGATTCCTTTAAAATGACAAAAATTACCATTATGTCCCACAAAATATTTAAACTTTAGTGTTTTATAGAAAGTTATTAAAAATCAAGTGAATTGTTAGAGAATTTGGAAAAACTCTTGAATATTCTAGAGTATTAGGGAGTGAAATGACAATAATGCCCTTATTGAATTTCAAAAATTACTTTTGTGTCCTAAAAAGAAATTATAAAACTGGGAATAAAATGAAAACTTCAAACAAGAGTCAATTGGCAAAATCTCACAAAAGTAAGGTGAATTTATCAAAATATTTAAGTCATTAGGTTATTGGAAACAATTGCCTCATTTTGGCATTTAAGACTTGTACAAGGGTAAAATGGTAATTTTACCCGATAATTTCCCATAGTAACTTTGCAGTTTTCAAGTTTGAGCAATGTATGATAGTATGAAACCCTCCAATACTATAAGAAAAATCATTTTCAATGATTAAAAATTCAATTTGTGAATTCACTACTATTTACAAAAATGTCATTGAGTTTCACAACATTCTTTTTTGTAATTTTTTCTCCAACTTAGAATGTTCAAAAAATTAACGTGACAGCTTCGAATATTCTTGGACGCACTAAAGAAGTTAACTGGGTGGTTAAAAGGTCATTTATACTCTCAGTATGATGTACAGAATTTTTAAAAAATAATACAAAAAGTTGACTTTTTCTTCCTTGGTCAAATTTTGTCCTAGGTGTTTAGGAACCTAATTCTTCAAAATGAGACAAATTTCACTAGGTAAATGTTCTTATTCTTACTAAAAATACCTCTACGTATATACTAAATATAAAAACCCTCATTACCTAAGTCTACGGTTCCAAACTAGGCTATTCTAGGACTAGTTGCTACAACTTGTGCTAATGTCATGAATTATATAAATGTTGTAAATTTATATTGAAATGCAATAAATTCTTTATATTTGTTAAAATATATATGTTTTAAATAATATTATTAAGAATATTATTATAGAGGAAAAAGACTACATGACTAATACAATAGTAACAAATCAATTAAAATAATCCATTAGTGCCTTTCTTCAAAAAAAAAGTAGTCTCTTAATACTTATTTCTTTTTTTTTTATTTTAAACCATGCATATTTTTCTTTTTTTTAAGGATTGTACAATCTATTTTTTGAATAAGCATAGTATAATCTTAATGCGGTTTTTAATTTATGCGTATTTCTTTTTTTTAAATAGTATTGTCCTGGTGGGTTTTTTTTATAAGAATTAAATTTTTTTAGCAATTTAAAATCCATTTCTAATGATGTTAACTACAATATATTTAATTAATAGATATTAGAAAAGACCAATTAAAACACTTATTTTAAAAGTGTGTGTGTGTGTGTATATCTATATATATATATATATATATATGCACGCTTGTAATGCCTATTTATTTTCTTTATTTTAAATAATGCATATTTCTATTTTTTTAAGGATTGCATAATCTATTTTTTAAATAAAGATAATATAATCTTAATGGAGGCTTTTAATTCATGTGTATTTTTTTTTAAAATAGTATGGGCTTAATGAGTTTTTTTTTTTAAGAAGTATTGAATTTTTTTAAAGAATTTAAATGAAATTTCTAATGGGATTAACTTTAATATATTTAATTAATAGATATTGGAAAAAATAACTTAACACACCTACTTTAAATCTTTTTTTAAAATAGTATGGTCTTAATGAGTTTTTTTTATTAGAATTGAATTTAAAATCCATTTCAAATGGTATTAACTTTAATATATTTAATTAATAAATATTAGAAAATACAAATTAACACACCTACTTTGAAAATATATAGGCTTTTAATGCCTATTTCTTTTTTTTATTTTAAATCATACATATTTCCCTTTTTTAAAGGATTGTATAATTTATTTTTTGAATAGGGATAATATAATCTTAATGGAGTTTTTAGTTCATGTGTATTTTCTTGTTTTTAATAGTATGGGCTTAATGGGTTTTTTATTATAAGTATTAAATTTTTTTAAAGAATTTAAATAAAAATTTTAATGGAATTAAATTTAATATATTTAATTAATAAATACTGAAAAAGACAACTTAACACACATACTTGAAAAATATAAGGATAATAAAAAAGTTATTTATGAGATTTCACAACAATCTTTAAAATTATTATGAAAAAAATCAAAATAGACATAAATTTGAGACTACAATAATTTACATGGAATTATTTATGAAATATTATTAAATGTTTAAATTGATATATATATATATATATAGACAATCATTTTGAGTTCCTTATCTAATTATTAAATTTCATGTAAAGTTTATCCTTTTCTTTAGCCTCAGTTGCTTGCAACATGGAGCTCATCTCATGGTGGAGTCGTTTCTTACTAAAATTAGGAGTCATATAAGGGACCAAAAAGAAGGACGAATCGCAGGATTTTTACTTTTTGGATAGAAGGGCAAAACAGAGAATGTGACGTAGCCAACCAAACAAAATAAAGTAGTACTCAGACACGGCGGGCGGGACTAATTGAATAAAATACTCTCGTCTTTAGTTCCTTCGCTTCGGAATATCGCATGTTTCAGAAAGAGGGTGAGAATAGTCGTCTATTTGGTACATTTCCAAATTAAATTCTCAGTCAAACATATCTCCCAAACACCACGACATTTCCATCGATTTGCCTTAAAACTTAATTACGCGTCTTTTCAATCACCAAAAAAATTTGTACTAGTACAAAACTGGCCTTGTTTCTTTGGTCAATGCAACATTTTTATTGCCATAATATTATAGCATTATTTTATTCTTCTTCTCTTTTCTTAATTTTCAGCCTCCTCCTGGTATCGTAACCAACCCTGACTCAGTCCATCTTTTCTTCTTCTTACTTCAAAACTCAAATTTTCTTGGGCTTTCTTCATCCTGCTGCACTTTGATTCGTCCTTCTGAATTCAGCGTCTCTGTTTCAGCGGGTTTGTTCTTTGTTTCGTCTTGTGATTCTATAATTTATCTACTGGAAAACGTTTTTCTTTTCCAATGACTTAAGTGAAAAAAAATGAATTGGAAAGATTAGAACTCTGCTCTTAAGTGGTTGCAGATAATTCTATTTATTCATTTAAGTTTTTATCAGGATTTCTCCATATGGAAAATCTTTGATTGCAGAGTTTTCTTTTTTGTTCTTAAATTTTACTGCTTATGCAGCAGAGCCTGGGCTAAGCTTGTTCTGTTTTTTTTTTTTCCCAGTTAAGTTCTTTGGTGGGTGTAAATTGGAGTATTGTTTGAGATAAATTTAAAAGTCTTGGAAGAATAATGGGAGGTGTTTGCTCTGGTGGAACAAAAGAGCGGAGTACAAAGCTCGGAAAAAAGACCAATACAGGGTTTTCAGGGAAGCTCAAGTCGAAAAAGAGCTTTGGTAAGCAAAAGGGAAATCAAAATTCCCATTCCTATGACAATGGCGATAGTTTTGACAAATCCCGACAAAGGCATGATTCTGGTGAATTTGGATTGCAATTTTCTCGGGAATTGAAGCCATCAACACCCGCCAGAACAGCTGTTTCCAAGGTATTTTTGCTTTCTAGAAACCATAGTAATTGTTTTGTACTTGAAATCAGTTCCCAAGTGTGGAACACATAGAAGTTTGGACCCAAGGTCAACTACCATTCGGCTGATGTATATTTTGATTGGAGGAGCAGTTGAAGGACAAAGGCTCTGTTTTTTGAAGATGTCTGGCATATAAGATCATATCCGCTGGCAGTGAACTTTTTGGTGAACTATCAGATTGTTGTCTCCATCTAAACTTTGATTTCATATTGGATTTTTATCTCAAGAGTGCCCTTTTTGTGAGGAATTATGGCATGCAGTAAAGTGTTAGGATTATAAATTTGAATTCTGTTTATGTTATGGAGGAAAAGCTATACTAATTCCTTTGGCTTTATACATCTTACTGTCGAATGCTTACTTCAACCTTGTGTTTGTTTTTCTTGTATGTGGTAGGTTGCCAGTAGGAGCTCATTTTTAGGAAGAGCTGGCATTATGGGCCTAGAGAGGGCAGTCGACGTTCTAGATACACTTGGAAGTAGCATGTCAAACTTGAATGCAGGAAGTGGCTTTGTTACTGGCTTGGCTTCTAGAGGAAATAGAATATCTATATTGGCATTTGAAGTGGCTAATACAATAGCTAAAGGAGCAAATTTGATGCAGTCACTTTCGAAAGACAACATCCAGTTCCTTAAAAAGGATGTCTTACATTCAGAAGCGGTGCAAAAACTAGTTTCCACAAACATGAATGAGTTGCTAAGTATTGCTGCGGCTGACAAGAGGTACGTTACTTGTATCAGAGAACAGGGGACTGGGGACGGGGGATGGATTTGTTCTTTCTTTCACTTTTAATCTCCGCTTATAACAGTCAATCCTTTGGCAATTCTAGGGATGAATTGGATGTTTTTTCGCGTGAAGTAATAAGGTTCGGAGATCTATGTAAAGATCCGCAATGGCACAACCTTGACAGATACTTTTCAAAGTAAGGTAGATTTTTTATAGCATTACTTTGAGCTTACATTACTGAGATTTTACTGACCAAGCAAAATCTCTCCTGCTACTTTTACCATCTCTCAGGCTAGATATAGAGAATTCACTTCATAAACAACTTAGAACTGAGGCAGAAATGACAATGCAAGAACTAACTACTCTGGCTCAGCACACCTCTGTAAGTTTATCCTCCTTTAGTTGGGAGCTTTGCCCCTCTATCTGCTATGTTGCTCATACATTGTCTTTTTCGGACACTTTTTTTGAATCAGTGGTGTGGAACGCCACATGAAAACAACGTTGAATTATCTTATTTGAATTAAGCTTTGCTCCTGAATGGAAATTCTAGTTCCTTATTTATAAGAAGGTTGTTTGATGCCTTTGAAATTTAATCCTACACCCTTCAACTTGTCTGCACTGCCTGTTATGTTCCAGCTGTAAAATTAGCGTTGTCCATTCATGTCTTGAAAGTTTTTTAGGCTACCTATTCTACTTTGAGAATCTAATGTATCTTACATGTGTAGGAATTATACCACGAGTTGAACGCTCTAGACAGATTTGATCAAGATTACAGGCGAAAGCTAGAAGAAGTGGAGTCTTTAAATCTCCCTAAAAAAGGTTAGGCATGATGATCCTTTTTCACTTTCCAGAGATTTCTTTTATGTGTCTGCCTGTGTATGCAGAGATTTGAACTGTTGATTATTTTACAATTTCTTTACACCATATTTATGTCGTAAAATTTGGGGGATGTACTATTGCATCAAATGAAACTTACCAATTCAAAAAGCTTTATTTATGCTAAGATGGGAATAAATATATTTTCTGGTTCGACATTAGGGGTTTATCTTTCCTAGCATTTATCATTTATTGTTCATTCTAGGCACCAAAGTCTGTACTCTACTCTGGTGCTCCTTTTCCTCCTCACTTTTAAGATGGTGTTACTGATTTTTACAGCATTCACTCATTTATCTCTGAACAAAACTTATAGTGTTTGAATTTCTCTTGTTAACAGCTTCTAGTTGCTCATTCCTTCATTTTTCTTGCCATGTTTCTGATATTTGATTTGCTGGAGAGCTGCTAACATGTAGTCCAGCTATTCTATTAACAGCTAATTCTTTTGAACTGTAGGAGAGAATCTCATGATTTTACAAAGTGAGCTAAAACAACAAAGAAAGCTCGTAAGGAGTTTGAAAAAGAAATCTCTTTGGTCTAGAACTTCGGAGGAGGTATAAAACAACGAGCTGCTTCATTATAATTGCTGATCAGATAGTATCAGAGGTGTTCCTAGGGGAACCCTTTGTTATTTTATAGTCTCAGAGGTGTTCCTAGAGGAACCCTTTGTTATTTTACTTCAATCAGTTGTCCATGAAGCTCTGAGCACTTCAAAGAAGTATTTTTTTGGGGTCATTCATCTCTTACTATACTGCTCTGAGCATGTCTATTTTGCTCATGGAGAAAATGATTGACATAGTTCAGTTTTGGCTTCTGCATAGCAATAACTGCTTGTATTGCCAGTCAACAAATTATGCAACCTTTCTTGATTGTATTTCTCTTTCATTGTAGATCATCGAGAAGCTTGTCGATATTGTTACTTACATGCATCAAGCAATCTTTGAAGCCTTTGGAGGTAATCATATAGATGCCACTCCAGTTAAATTGTTAGTGTGAAGCACATCATGTGTGTTATTGATGTTTCACCATGTCTTATCAATAACTTTGCAACTTATATGTCAAACACAGCACCGGTTCAAAAGGAGACTTCTACAAATCAACAAAAACTGGGTGTTGCTGGACTTGCATTACACTATGCTAATGTTATTCATCAGATTGATAATATTGTAAGTCTAATGTCCTCATTTTCCTCTTTCTTTTTTTCAATTGCATGTTTATTTTATTACCACTAGCAGTTGCCAAATTGGACTAAATCGAATTTATATGTTACAGGCAGCTCGTCCGGCCTCCCTTCCACCTAACATCAGGGACACATTATACCATGGATTGCCAGCCACTGTTAAGAAAGCTTTAAGGTCCCGATTACAGTCCATGGGAGGCAAGGAAGAGGTATTTCGTTTTCCTCTCCACTTAGCTTGAGAGTGTTTTTTGTTTTCGTGTTCTTGTTTACATAAACATTATCACTTAATTATATTACTTCTTTTTCTGCAGCGCTCAATTTCACAGGTCAAGGATGAGATGGAAAAGACACTGCAGTGGCTTGTCCCCGTTGCGACAAACACAACCAAGTACGTTAAACTAGTTTAGAATTCCATTTTTTTGTTTCTATTTGGAAACGCTTGAGTTCATTTACCTGAAACTTAAGCTAGAATCTTTTGTCTCTTTGATGTGTACTAAGTAATATTTGCTGCAATTTGCAACAGAGCACATCAAGGTTTTGGATGGGTTGGAGAATGGGCAAACACTGGGTTAGTCAAAGGCTTCTCTTTGTTTATCTAAATATCTGAGTTATTTTGGTATTACAGCATAACAATTGAGTTTTTTTTGGTGTGTGTTCATGTCTGACAGTAATGAATTTGGAAGAAGTACAGCTGCAAACAGCAACCTGACCCGCCTTCAGACACTTTATCATGCAGATAAACAAAAGACAGATGCATATATTCTTGAATTGGTGGCCTGGCTTCATCATTTGATTAGCTTAGTAAAACAAAGAGATCATGGCTTCAAGCCTCAGCCAATACTACGATCTCCTACTTGTAAAGGCCTGGATTTTCACTCCAAAATGCAGCGATTTCCATCCCTCAATGGTGGCACTGAAGCCCCGATGGTGGAACTGTCTCAAGAAGACAGAAACCTATTGAACAGAGTAACTGCAAGGAGATTGATTCCAGGAATCAGCAAAAGTCAGGAATTTCCTTTAGGCAAAAACAAAAGGCTCAAAGTTCGGGCATTAAGTAGGAGTGCCGGGAACTCTCCTGATAGGAGTTTTAGGGCAAGCAGTACTTTGAAGAATCCAGAAACTAATATATTGGATGTCACGGACGGTTGAGATCACGCAATTTGAGCCATTTTGTCTAGTTTTGAAGATTCATTTCATGTCTCTACATCTCATTCATCTCATTCTTCTCATTCTATTGTATATGTCGTATATACTGTGAGATTTATTCTAGAATGTATATATATGGTAGTAATTTAATTGACATGATGTTAGAATTATGTCTAACTTCTTGACTAGAGATCTGCATTTTTGGCACATTTATTCCTATTTCCATAGCTTGATAGATAAATGAAAGCTCTGGGACATTATAATATCAAATAGTGAACTAGTTAACTGCTTTGGAATTGGTTAGGCCTGCTACACCCAGTAACTTTTCCCATATTCTAATGCTTTACTAGCAGCACCTTTGTTTTTGTTCTAAATCTTTGCCTCTGTTCTATCATGTCTTATTCAAATGCTTCTTCCAACTGCATTGCCACCTTGCATACCTGAAACCAAACTTCCGTCTGATGTGGAAGCATGTTTACCTGTTCAGAAAGTTGTATCTGACATGAAGATGTAATCCTATGTAAAAAATCGCACCCACCTCGTATTAGTTTGTCATGATATTTCCTGTTCTCTACTTTTTCTTTGCTTACATTCATAGTTCCAACTGCTCCGATTTCAGTTTTAAAAATCCAAGTTAAGACCTATATAAAGACATACCAGGAGAATCGATATTCATAATCATAACAGCCTATGTTATTACAAGAATGGGGATCTTCAACTTCAAGATCCAAAAATCATGTCTTATTTGCTTTCTTGTGGTGCTCTTTTTCTCAGTTAGTTTGGGACATTCTCTATCCCCAGCAAGCACAACTGAATCAACCACAAACCAACAGCAGATTCTTGCTGGCGTCCCCCAAAGTGAAGGGAACAATGCTCCATTGCTGGCTTCCCCTCCCAATAATACTCCTATTAACAAGATCCCTTTTGCTAAACCTGTTGGCAATGGAAACCAAGGGCAGCAGCAATCTCAATTGGGTTTCCAGCAACCACAACAGGCTCCTAACCCTCCACAACAAGGCATTAACCAGCCCCTGTCAGGATTCAGCCAGCCATATTCTACCACCTTAAACCAGCCTTATACTGGGTTTAGTCAGCCGTTTTCTAGTATCAATCAACCCTTTGGGTCTGCTGACCAGCAGGGCTCAGTAGAAAACTCTGCTTTTGAAAATGGGGTTTCAAAGGAGAACACTTGCATTCAAGATGTTATCTTGGTTTCTCTTTTTACTTTGATGTTTCCCTTCGTTTAGAACTACATTGCTAGTTCCTTAAATGTATCAGACAGTGATGAGATTGATTTAGTTGCTATGTTAGTGTTGTATCTACATTTTAATTCCAAGTTATTTGAGAAACAAGTTTACCTTAATGGAACCCAATCCAAGAAGGGGCCATAGCCGATTTCCAATTCTTTACGATGGGGATAAAATATTCCCTGTACAATTAAAAATTGAACTGAATTAATAATAAATTCCTTCAAGATTGGGATCAGGTGGTGAAGATGGGGGATGCCCAGGTTGTCGTAACCAGGCGTTGGGGCGGACACCCATCTCGCAGCGCTTGCGAGTAATGACCACTCATCATATCCCGTTTACTGCCTGAAGGATCATACTTTACTCCGTGTTCGCGCATCTACTTTATAGAAGGATTCGGCTACTTGCTTCTATCGCTAGCCGATATGGGATTGTTTGACACCAAATATGTTAATAATAATACTAACTAGCTTTTTCTTTTTCTTTTTCTTTTTGAATATTTTAGCTTAGACTTTTAACGAGAGAAGAAAATTAACAGCTCATTTTAATTTCATTTTTCCTAATCTATTGGAGTTAATTATTTAGTCACTTAACTGTTGATTACTACACATTGATTAGTATATGGAAAATTGCTATTGTTAAGGATTTGATTAGATAAAAGGCTATTACATGACCAAAAGTTTACTTGGGAAAGGTTACTCCAATTTTTTTTTTACTGAATACTTAAATTGATCCTCAAACTATACAAAAAATAACAAATTGATCCTTAAACTATTATTTGGGACAATCGACTCCTCAAACTATTATTTTTGAACAATTAACTCCCCAAAGGTTATATTATCTCAAATTATTAAGTTTGAGGGGTTAATTGTCCCAAAATAACAGTTTTGAGGGGTTAATTGTCTCAAAATAATAGTTTGAGGGATTAATTATCTCAAAATAATGGGTTAATTATCAAAAAATAATAGTTTGAAAGGTCAATTATCCCAAATAAATATTTAAGGGTCAATATATCTAAAAAGATATAATTTAAGGGGTCAATTTAGATATTCAACCTTTTTTTTTTATACATTAAGAGGAGGAGAGGGAATAGACCAGCGAGTTCAAACCTTCACTGACCACATGAAGACGGCCAACTCCCAGCCACCAGGCCAGGAGTCCACGTTCGAAGATTACTCCAATTCAAACTTGCATTTTACAGAACAATTGATGTTAACAGGAATTAGGAAGAAAAAATAGGATTCTATTTTTCATAACTAAAAGCAAGTTTAGTATGTCCAAACCTCACAAATTACTGGGGAAAAAAATAAATAAATATTAAAAAAATTGAACAATTCATTAGTATCCTACTAGTACTGGTTCTCCAACAGTAGCTCGAAGAAAATTTCATAGGTTAGCGGCTCCTCCACATTTGATTACATTCTGAGGCATTGCAGCTTCATCCCAAGGAGAAATGGTTGATGGGTCATCCTTTCCAACACCTTTAACTCTTAGGTAAAGTTCTTGCCCAAGATACCATTTATCTGCTTTCTGTGACCTCAGATTCCACATCCCCTGGCTGTCCAATTCGATCAATATTGCTGTCCAGGACGATGGATAGACCTGCTGTTCTGTTAAAGTAACATACCATATGAATTAACATGTTATGGTACAAAAATTGCAAAACATAGTTCAAGTCAATTTTGTAAGTCACTAAAAACCTGGATGGTTGAGCGAGAAACGGCATCGATCATGTTATATCCTGCTTTCTTGCTTTCATCCCAGACGCCCCAATCCATCCTGCAAATAGGAAATCGTACCAGTTTGATTGAAAGGGTTTAAGATTAAGCAAAAAAGGGTTTCAGTTTGGATGGTTTGACTGAGAAAAAATGGCTTTACCCAACAACAAAGAAGTTGTAGCCATCCATGTGCCATGTTTGCACTTCTGACAGAGGATTCTGAAAGACAATATGGTAGAAATCATGGTCTAGGGCATCTATGACGGAAGTACCCATAGAAGGAGGAGTAGCAGAAGGTCTGTCACGAATGATTCCAGGCTCGAAAACATCCTTGAGCTGGAAGTAGTCTGCTAGCTTTAATGGTGTGTTTGGGTGCACAAATGAGATTCCATTTATTGTAAATCTTTGTTTGCTCCCTGTCAACATCATATTGTTCTCGAGAACAAGCGTGCGAGATATATTGATTCTGCTATAGTGGTAGGAACCTTGGGGATTTGGCCTGGCAGCTCCTGCTGTTATATTGCATCTATAGAAAAAAAAATCAGAAACAATACAATTCGATCATAAAAGCAATGCATTAGGTTGATATATGATTTTTGTACTCAAGTTTGAATCCCCTGATGCACCTTATTGAACGAGCCTGCTGTACAGAGAAATTGTAATCCGATTGGGCTGGTCCTCCAGGAAGAGGAACAAGAGGATCTCCCACAGAATCTGGATAACGAATTAGACCAATGCCAACTTGTTCGGAAGTAGTGAAGCGAGAACTTGCAACCATGTAGGAAGACTTGCCATGGGTCTGGGTCTTTGCTTTGACTAAGACAGAGTATGACCGTCCAACATGGACGTCCAGGTTATCATACTCTTGCTGAATTGTATAAGAGCCTTCCGTTTCCACCAACAGCATGGGATGCTCCTGGATTCTGAAATTCAAGGATGTCTTCAAGCCTACGTTTGAAATTCTAAGCCTGTATGTGGCACCTGTAAGCTCAAAACAGCAAATTCAACCAAAATGCTGTGAGAACTGAGAACTGGGAGCTAGTTTATGGACCTGAATGATAAATGCCGAAATTTTTCTTAATCTCAATATATGACCCAACCTCACAATCTTTCGGGCCCCTTTCCTGTACTATTTGCCATTTGGGCAGCTTATAATTAACCTTGGGTCTGTAAAGAGATTTTGGTCCTCTTGCTTTAAGGTCCAACAGCAATTAACCGGTCCCTAAGTAGTAAGGTAATTTTACCTGGCTCAAACTCAAAACTTTCTTTATTGGGCTCTTGTCCATTGATGAGAATTCCATCAGACTGGGGCAAAAGGTTCCCCTGATCCAGTGCTTCTCTCAAGGCCTACGAAAATCCATGGATTCAACAAATTTCTTGAAAATAATATATACAAACATCAAATGAGAAAAAGGGGTTTGTCCATTTAGCCTACCCTATGATTCCCATTGTACCGATCACCAATTAGCACCTCATATTCTTTGTATGGTCGAGGAAATGGAATGGAAATAACAGGGCGATTATTCACACGAATGGCCCCATACCTACCAGCGGCTTTCTGCAGGTGAAGTGAAGGAAAATAAAAGAAACTTCCTATCTGGTCTTTGATCTGAAAGCTGTATGTCCAGCTTTGCCCTGGTAACAAAGGACAATTCGTCTCTTGCACTCCATCATGCCATGAATTCTTCCTCATTTGAATTCCATTCCTACATTGATAAAGTAAAAGCAAACACATATAATTTCCCTTACATAACAATATACTGATAAAAGATTATGTACTAGTTACGATTATTGAAAGACTTGGGTCCCTTTGGTTTTCCATATTTTTAAAACTAACCATGTCATGAGAAAGGGATCTGTCAAGTTGTTATGAATATTTATATTCACAACGTCATTTGTTGTTGCATTCAAGACTGGCCCTGGGAACATGTTATTGATCACTATCACCTGATGTCATGACAAATAGTAACTCCTAATGATATTTATATTCACAACGTCATTTGTTGTTGCATTCAGGACTGGCCCTGGGAACATGTTATTGATCACTATCACCTGATGTCATGACAAATAGTAACTCCTAATGAGAATCCGACTGACTTAAAAAGTCGAACAAAATTTAAACAAACAAAAAATAAAGGATGGGAAAGTGGTACTAATAATGAGAATTATTTCTTAAAAAAAAAGAAAAAAGAAAGAAAATACCTGTTTATCAACGCCAAGGGGGGCACGTTGAGAGTAAGAAACAGTCCAATCATAGATAAGTTGTGAACCTTGTGACCTGCCTCCAAAAACCAAGGCCACTAACAAAGAAATGCAAAGACAAAGCTTTGAATATGTTGAGAACAGGGTTTGTTTCATTGCTTGACAGGAAAAGCAGAAGATTTGGCTGGGTTTCAAGTTTTGTTGGCAAGAAATATCGAAGAACAGACAGAACAGAACAGAATTTTGGTAGAACTTTAGAGCTACTTAGTTAAATTGTTAAAAACAATAGAACAAGGCGCGCGGGAAATTAAGAGGGTTATGTAGGCATGAGGGAAGTAAGGATTGAAGAGTGAAGACTAGGCATCTTCTGAAATTTGAATTATCCGTATATCTTCCCAGCTCCAAATTAGGATTAATACTGTCTAATTCTCTCCTTTTATGTAGGGCTGTTTAAGCGAATCGAAAAACCCGATAATCGAACCGAACCGATAATTCAATTAGGATTTTGGATTGATCATACGAAAACCGAATTAACCGAATGGAAACCGAATTGTCCAAATGAGCTAAAATTTTAAAAAAAATGTTTGATTTTATTGGCTCAAAATTGAATGATTCAAAGTTTTTATAATTTTATTTGAGTTTTTGTAAAAGAATAAAAGTCTAAAATTGATTTTATTGGTTCAAAATTGAATGAATTAAAGTTTTTATAATCTTATTTGAGCTTTTATAAAAGAATAAAAGTTTAAAATTGGATGAACTCTAACAACCCGAAAACCCGCACAAAAACCTGAACCGAATCGAAACCGAAGCGTTTGGGATTTAAAACCTTAATATCCGAACCAAACCAAATCATGTACACCCCTACTTTTATGTATTATTATAACTTATAACTGAAAAGGTGAATTTTCTTTAAAAAATTGAACTTAAAAGTTGAATAATAAAAACCTCTGTAAATCAAAGTAAGCGGATTTTGTTCATGACATTTGTCGATACTGCGTAAAGTAGAATAGGTTAGTCATGAAACTGGTGCATCGGAATCATGGAGAGTCATGCATCGTGCAGAATGGTATAGGTAATAAGTGCAAAGAGTGTTAAAATTACAACCACATAAGTAATCAAGTTGCAAAAATGTTGAATGTAGGCTTTTCCCATTTGTTATTTCATGTAAAAAACGTTAGTCTGTTCATTTTGGATTACTTTGAATAAAATTTCAATATTATCTAAAAACAGAAGAAATTAATCAGTTTCTTAAAAAAAAAAAATCACTTTATTCAGAAAACAAAAGTATACATGAGTAGGACAAATAATAAAAGCTAGTTAAACGGTAATGCAAATATTTACATTTTGACGATAAATTTTGTTCAAGAGGAGGATAATTAGTTTGCCTAATGGACTGGCATTAAATGGGCCCTAGGTGAACTCATTTTGAGCTGGTTTCAATAATCCATAAGGTCCATTATTGAATGCCCACATGATAAGTTTCATTGTCCTGGGCTGAAATAAGGTCCATTCCTAATGTAAAACCTAAAATGGTCATCATGGCTTCCGAGTTCCGAGTTCCGAGTTCCACCCAGAACAAGTACATTAGCGTATGTCGCCGCATCCTTATGGCCCAGAGTTCAGTTATTCACCAGGCGCCGAATTACAATAAAATTCAATAAGATTTAACACTGCCAATTACCAGCCTCGATTTGTTGGCTAATGGGACCGTTTCTTTTTTGGCTACAAAATGAGAAAGTTTTTGTGGAATCGTATTTGTCTCATTTTTTCTGGCTTTTGTCGACTTCAAAGCTCAGAACTACAGATGCAGTCTGAATAAACCTCCAAAAATAAGGAGAATAAAGAAAAGGAATCCAAGAACTTTAGAATCTTTGATGGAGTTAGTAAAATTCTGTCACCCTCACGTGGTGGTAGCTCATTGTGTTTAACACCCGACTGTCTGCTTGCCCTCTCCAGTCTCCTCGGCAAAAACTAGTAGTAAAAAATTGTAAGGATCATTCATTCATATCTTCCCATTCTCCGAACTCAATGCGAACAGTGAACATTGTTTAGTATTTGAATTTGCCGCTGATTTCTCTCTGCGGGCGGCGACCGTCCATTGGCTCATTGCTCAACACGTGTCCGCCCTTTGAAGAAGATATACTCAACCCTTCACGTGCTCCTTACATGCAACGATGAAATATGCCAGTGGTTTGACATGGTTATTTTGAGTAAAATTGAATCTACATAGAGAAATATTTAATGGGAAATTTAAGTAGATAATGTCAATTATGGAAACATAGACAATTTAAATAGCATCAGGATTATTAATGATGAAGAGGAAAAAATGTATTGCTTTGTCTTCAAGGCCACAAACAGAAACTGCGGCGATGTCGATGAGGAGGACAGGACCTCAGAATTGGAAAACCATCTCACCAAAAGTAAAAAATAGAATTGGAAAACCATGGTCGTTATGTCAAATCAATGAACAATAATAACTTAGGAAGGTCCTCACATTTTACACGGACATCTTGCCCGATGCACTTGTCAATGCCAAGTAGACAAATATATCTAGTAGTACTATTTTTCTCCCTTATCCATCCAAATTCACTCGGGACAAACCCATGTTGTTTTGGAACCCATTGTTTTCTCTTTTATGTTTGCAACTTTTCTGAAGGCACTGTGGGCTGATAGCGCCGTACCACTATTTACCGCAAAAGTTTCCTCGGGGGGTCCAGTACTGTAGATGATTAATCCCGGACAAGATGTGGCACATTTTGTAAAATTTCTGCAAGGCACCCCGCACCGGCCCCTTGTGGTTTTCAACCTTTTTGCCCACGGTTACCTACGGCTCCGGATTCCTTCGCCGTTGATTTCTTGTCAAACCTGATAAAGCCTCGGGCCATTGGCAACTACTAGCCAACTGGTAGTAAAGAATTCCTGATTTTTTGTAAGTAGTACTGTTTTTGTCTCTTTTGTTGGCTCACAGAAGTATCCTTAACGCGTTTACACGGAAGAAATATTTGGCGGAGCCGAAAAATAATTCAATAATGAGTAATGACTTTAATTGTGTCGGTTTCCTGCATTAATTAATCTTTCTAGACTATTTAATTTTCATTTCATTTTCCATAATAATACCAGGAGTTTTGAATTACTCAATTTCTTTGACGTTCCATCAACATAGATTTCTTTTCTCTATTATGAATATCTTATACTGCAGAATTTAAACTTTTATTGTATTACATATTTACGTATATATATTAGATAAGCATTTAAAAAAAAAAACTACTATTAGATTAGAAAATTATAAAAATTGAAAAAGGAATAGAATCTTCCAATCATCAAATTCAAATGTGATGTCGATTGGTAAACCGTCATGTTTCTAGAAGGAAAACAAAAACTTTATCTTAATTTAAGTTGAGGAAATGTTGATGCCTTTCAAATATGTTGGAAGTGTTTAAACAATTTGCCTTTTTTTTTTCCCCCTATGAACAATTTGTTAATCTATACGTCTTTAAGCAAATATATTAATGTTCATGATACAAGTAAATGTAACAAAATTTAAGGGCATCTCATCATACCAAGATCTTTTCAAACTTGCTTGTGTAAGTAAAATCAAAATAAACAATAACTAATGCACTAACTGGTAAATGGGAAAGGCTGCTAAGCAGCTTTATTCAACGGCAATCGGTTAGCAAAGATATGACGAATAATTTTCCTTTAATCAAAATTGCAGCTTCACCTCTTGTCACATAAAATCCTCCTCCAGCTTCAGCCAAAATTCGAAGTTTTACCCCATGGGTTGTCAGCAAAATCAAACGAAATAACATTGTTTTAATCTTGATTGTTTCTTAAATCAAATTTTGATCTTGATTTAATGATTTATAAACATTAATAAATGCTGCCAAATAAAAAGGACAAAAAAAAAGAAAAAGAGTAGGGACTAGGGAGCAAGCACAAATAAAAGAGTGTGTACCTTTTAATCCTCGAACGTCCAGCAGTCTCTGACTTGTTGCCAGCTTGACAGCTTATGGTCCTGGAGTACCAAAAGATTCTGAAACGCCGACGGTTCGCTGAGTCAGCATGTCGAAGAGATCCAAGCTTCCAAATGGATAAGCAGTTGCCAGTTAGTGATTTGTTAACCCAACCGAGCTAACCCTGGTTAACTAACTCTATAAATATCTGTTACCCTACTTTCTCCAACTAGAATCAAACAACAAAGAAACAATCCATCTTTTTTACAAACTAGGGAAAATGGCCTCCACATCTTCTGCATTCGCTTCTTTCAGCTCTTCCTCTGCACATTTCATGGGCCCCAAAGTTTCCGTCAAGGAACCCAGTTCCATGCCAGCACGGGTCCAGTTTCGGCCGCTCCGTGTCTCCGCCGCGTGTGCATCGACGGCCGAGAGAACGATTTCCCACATTAATGCTTCTCCATCTTCACTCTACGAGGTCTTGGGGATCCAGATGGGCGCCACGTGTCAGGAGATCAAGGCCGCTTACCGGAGATTGGCGAGAGTTTTACACCCGGACGTCTCGGCTAACGGTCAAAATGACGGCACGGCGCACGATTTCATTAGAGTACATGAAGCCTACGCGACGCTGTCTGATCCCGACAAACGCGCCGATTATGACCGCACGTTGTTGTTCAGAGCAAGGCGGTCTTTTGCGGTGTCAGCATCCGCCGCATCCATGGCCAGCTCCACGGATTCTGGATTTTCTGGCTATACGAGGCGAAGCTGGGAAACTGATCAATGTTGGTGAAAATTTGTACAAAATTATGAATTTCAGTTTTTAGTTGTGTAGAAACAGGGGGATGACAGGAAATTTCGCCCCCTGATTTTCGGAAATACTAATTAGTTTTGCTACTCTTCTTTACTATGTAAATAGAGAAACATCTGGAACAAAACAGGCGGCATTTTTATAGCCTGAGTATATTAAGTTTGGATTTTGTTTTTGTGTTATTATTGTTCTGTTTCATATACTAAGCTAGTTTTATGGGTTCTGTTTCGTTTTGAATGCGCAACTGCCAGAAAACTTGGGACTGAACAGTAACTACCAATCTCAATCTGTAGACCGTGGGTAAAATTCCAAGTCTATAGTTACATAGATCCTACTCTTGACTGGATTGGGACCAAAGGGCCAAATGGAAAGTTTGAGGGACATTGATCAGAATAGAAATTAAGCAATTCATTTCAGTAAGTCGTTTGAATACCAATTCAATGGTTGGATAGCAGACTCAGATGTAACTAACAAGGGACGGGAAAATATTACTTCACTCAATTGTTTCATCTGGATAGCATGGGGCCATGGGCAGAATGGGATCATGGATAAGAGCTATGTATTGGGGGGCCAAACTTAATAGATGCTTCAAGTTTAGGTACCTGGTCTCACACACAATTATTGAACTGCAAAAGTGGGAGATTTTCGGGAAACCCTAATTCACTGTCGTTTGGATCAAAATGTCCCCTGTTCTATTAGTATTTGGCTGTTTTCTCATAAGACATTGGAGAATGGGAACCACCATAATATTCACTAATGGATAAAATTGCAACACAAAGGAAATGCTTATTCCTTAAATTCTAATCTACTGTCAGAATCATGGAAACTTTAATGTTTTTGTTACACACGACTCTGTTAACCAAAACAAACTCAAACAGCTAAGCAAAAAGCCGAAGAAAGGTCTCCAAGGAAAGGGAAAGCCTGGAAAGGTAGGATTAGAATAATTCAAGTCAATGTTTATCTGGTTTATTGATCCGACGTCAACACCATTCACGATCGCCAACGTTAACACCGCTAATAGTATTGGACCTACACTTGCAGAGCAAGGCTGCAACTTGTCAACTTACCATGAATGTTGATCTAGAATTTCTTGATCTTCTAGAAACCTCAAAGATCACACCTTTTGATGTCCAATTTCATTAATTAATACCCAAAAAAGGCCAAATAATACGCAATTTACCACTAATTTTTATCAGTATATTTTTTTAATTTGTTGAAGTTAATTTTGGTGCATAATGCCACATTAATAGATTTTCTTTTCTGCTATGTTATGTAAGGGTCTTTTTATTTTTTTCAACAATAAAAAGAAACTACCATTTCGTCTCTCATCTGATTTCCATTATTGAGATCTACCAAACAAACACAAAAAAGAATACAGAAGAAGAATTTAAGCTAATCATTCTTCTTTTCTTAGCCTATCTATCCTTTTAATAGTCCAAGACACCCTCAACCAACGCTCTAGAAAAATTTTCTTAGTAGTATATTTTCCATGAAGTTGGATTTGCATTATTTTTAATTTCTTGATTCCTTTGAAATAATGCAAATAATAATTGGACTCGGCTTCTAGTTTCCAATTTTCATAGCCCATGGATCTGATCTTCAAAAAGCAAAAAGCCTGTTTTTATCATAAAGCCTTTATTATGTTCCGGAGCAAACCTCAAATAAAGTAGACTTTTCGGCCTTAATTCGACCTACATTTGCGGGCTCCAAGCCCAAAATGAACCAATGGCCGGACAAGGAGATCTGATCACCTTAATAAAAGCAATGCAAAAGTTAATGGTATGCAAGCTTAAGTTTCTTGGCCCAAAAAAAATGCTTAAGTTTTACAGCTAAAATAGGAAACATTAGCTGTTTCTTAGTTAGAGATGATAAAATAGGCGGGCGGTACGGAGCCCAGCACGGCCCATATTATTTTTTTAGTGGATCGTACCAGCACGGTCCATTAGTCATGGACGGGTTGGGCAACCTTTTGGTGGCATATAGGCTGACACGGCACGATTCATCAAAATAGCCCAGCACAGCACAATTCACGTGCCAGCATGGCACGACCCATGTGCTTATTTAGGCCAGTCCATTTTTAATGTAAATTTATAATATATCAATTACATAATTATTCATTTTTATTTAGAAAATTTTGATGATCAAGAATTAGAAATTTTTGATGTTTTGGCATGGCGGAAAAGTAAAGCAAAATTATGACCTGTGCTTTCCATCATAACAAAATCTACTTATAGTAATTAATTAAAATTTAAATTAAATAATAATTGATAATTCAGTATTATTAGCATGCAATCTACCGTGTTTTATATTTATGAAAAGAATATTGTTTACTTACTTCATGAAAAATACAAAACATTCCAGAACCATAAGTTATTATATAGGAGGAAATTTCCGTTATTTATTTTCTTTCTTTTGGAGAAACACAAATTTTTTTTAAATAATTGTTCATTTTGTTATGAATGTGAACAAATGCAAGTTGTGCAAGTTATGTTATGAATGTGGACAAATGCAAGTTGTGCAAATTATCCAAGTTGTAATTGTTGTGATGGCAACAATGGGGCTCATATGTGCAAATTGCCAACTTGTATAGCCTACCATTTGATGCCTATAAATTGGGATTCATTCTCACTAATGAAACATACTTACAATTCCTTCAATCTTCATTTCCATTTCCATCTCTCTCTCTCTCTCTTTCTCTTGTTCCTTTAATTCTCAATTTCTCCTATTCTCCTTTGTTCATACTTGCTTCTTGTTCCAATTTTAATTAACTTACTTTCCACAACACGTTATCAGCACGAGTATTCTAAAGTAAAGCAAGTTTGAAGTCTGGTAAGTTCTGAAGGTTTGATTCCATACAAAAATTTATTTTATTTAATCTTTTCTTTACACTAGATAATTTAAATTTTTATTGTGTAAAGATTTACTTCTAAACATTTTTGACACCAGAAGTTGTCAACATAATTTTGACACCAGAAGTTGTCAACTTAATTGAGACAATTCTTTTTAGAATTATGGCAAATATTGAAAAGCCCAAATTCCAAATTTTGGATGTAAATGGCAATAACTATTTGTCATGGTGTCTCGATATTGAACTGCATCTCCAAGGCCAAGGTCTTGCAGCTACCTTTGGTGAAAATGGAAATGCTAATGATAAAGATAAGGCAAATGCTTTGATTTTTATCCGTCGGCATCTAAGTGATAGCCTAAAAGTTCAATATCTATCTGTCCGAGATCCCTTGATCTTGTGGACAATATTGAAAGAGCGGTATGATCATACCAAAACTGTCATCCTCCCTCAAGCACAATATGATTGACAACATTTGAGGTTGCATGATTTCAAGTCCGTGTCCGATTATAATTCGGCATTGTATGATATTGTGTCACAGCTTGAACTTTGTGGTGTTAAGCTTACTGAGAGGCTGTGAGCGCAGGCATGGAAATTTTTTTTCGTAAGGGTGGTGGGAGATTTAACCGTAATATAAATAACTCCCCACACAACCCTAAAGGTAAAAAGCCCATGAAGAAGCATGATGATAGTACCTGTCATCGTTGTGGAATGACTGGTCATTGGTCACGTACCTGTCATACGGCCAAATATTTGGTTGATCTATACCAAGCATCCCAAAAGGATAAAGGCAAGCATGTTGAGACCCATGCCACTGAAAATGATCTAACTATGACTGATGCTGAAGTCAATAAGGTTTTGGTCAATGAAAACTGTCATATTCTTGGCAATGAAAAACCTTTTGAGGTTTCTGATTTCTTTTTATAATGTTGATGAAAATAATAAGTCCCCATAAATAGATCCTGAGGGTTTTCATCTATGTTTTGCCATACCCTTGGATAATTATGTTACCAAGGAAGATATTAAATAAATATGGTCGTCAAAATCCGTGAGGTCCTGAAGTACCAAAGCGGACAATATCCACAAGCTGAAATAAAAATCATGAGTTTTATTCCATATTTGTTGATTTATATTTTGCATCATATTATTAATTTGTTAAATTTTACGGAACTTGACAACTGAAGTTATCAAGATAAAATGCAAATGGGACACATTGAGAAAAAGGAAGATATATGTTTGCTTGATAGTGCTACAACGCATACTATACTTTATGGCAAACACTTTTTCTCAAATGTGACATTGCGTAAGGCAAATGTTCAGACAATATCTGGTCCTGTTAATATTATAGATGGCTATGGGACTGCTATAGTTATTTTGCCAAATGGCACAACATTGTATCTTAAAGATGCATTGTTGAGCGGTAGATCAAAAAGAAATCTACTTAGCTACAAAGATGTACGCCGTAATGGGTACCATCTAGAAACAATTAATGAGCAAAATAAGGAATTTCTTTGCATCACTTCCTACAAGATGGGCCAGAAGACCATCCATGAGAAGCTGGAAGCTTCTAGTATGGGATTATATTTTGTCCCAATACGAGTTATAGAATCATATGCTACGATGCCCTGGAAACTAGTGAACCCTGATGTGTTCGGACTTTGGCATGATCGTCTTGGTCATCCAGGAGCTACAATGATGCGAAGAATCCTTAAAAATACTCGTGGACACCCTTTAAAAGATACAAATGTGTTGTTGTCCAAAGATTATATTAGTGAATCTTGTTCACAAGGAAAGCTCATTACTAAACCTTTCATGACAAAGGTTGATTATGAATCCCCTTCATTCTTGCATAGAATCCAGGGTGATATCTGTGGGCCGATTCAGCCTGCAAGTGGAACATTTAGATATTTCATGGTACTAGTGGATGCATCCTGCAGATGGTCCCATGTTTGCCTATTATCAACGCGCAACGTGAACTTTGTTGATGAGGACAAAGCTCCCATCCTCAGCGTTGGGTCATGCTGTTTTACATGCTGCATCTTTAATTAAATTGTGCCCCACTACTTCTCATTTATATTCCCCTCTTCAGTTAGTCTTGGGCCAGGAGCCAGACATTTCATATCTTTGCACATTTGGTTGCGCGGTACAAGTGTCTGTAGCACCACCGCAAAGGACCAAAATGGGTCCCCAACGCCATTTGGGCATTTATGTTGGGTTTGATTCACCGTCTATTATTCGGTTCCTTGAACCATTGATGGGTGATTTATTTACCGCTAAATTTACGGATTGTCATTTTGATGAGACAGTATTCCCATCATTTGGGATACCAAAAGCTTCTACAAATGGAAAGCAAAAAAATGTCGAGATTTTCTCATGGAATGAGAAAAGTTTGTCTCATTTAGACCTAAGAACACCTGAATGTGAAAATGAGGTGCAATGATTGATCCATTTACAAGCTATTGCAAATCAAATGCCTGATGCATTTAATGAGACTGCTAAAGTTACAAAGTCTCATATCCCAGCTGCGAATGTTCCAGCTAGGATAGATGTTCCTGAAGAACCACTCGAAATGGATCTAAATGTCCCGCGCCTGAAGCGTAGTAGACCGATGGGATCAAAGAACACTATTCCTCGAAAAAGAAGGGGGAGGAATTTAATCTGCTCCAGATAAGCATAATTATACTCCAGATGAGTATAATTCTGCTCTAGATGAGCACATTAATCTTTCTTGAGGAAAGCAAATTGCCCCTGAAGTGGCACAACATAATATTCAAAGGGAGCATATTGCCTCTGAAGTGGTACAAACCCATGAAAAGATCACCAACCTTGGGAATACTGAAATTTTCATCAGTTATTGTAATGAGATATGGGATCGAAATAAGATAATCATCGATGATGCATTTGCTCTCTCAGTTGCTCATGAGATTATGAATGATGATTACGAACCTCGGTCTATAACCGAATGCCGTCATAGGTGAGATTGGCCTAAATGGGAGGAAGCAATCCATGCTGAATTGACTTCCCTTGCCAAACGTAATGTTTTTGGGCCTTTTATTAAAACCCCTGGCAATGTAAAACCTGTTGGATACAAATGGGTCTTTGTCCGGAAACGAAATGAGAAAAACGAGATCGTGAAGTATAAAGCCCGACTCGTAGTCCAAGGTTTCCTGCAGAGGCCTGGGATAAATTATGATGAAACATATTCACCAGTAGTGGATATAGTTACCTTTCGTTTCCTTATAAGTTGGGTTGCCCAAGAAAATTTTGAAATACGTCTTATGGACGTTGTGACGGCATATTTATATGGTTTATTAGATTCCAATATCTATATAAAAATTCCCGAAGGTTTCAAAATGCCTGAAGCATGCACTCCCCGCAACCTATTCTCAATAAAGTTGCAAAGATCTTTATATGGGTTAAAGCAATCCGGCCGCATGTGGTACCAACGTTTAAGTGAATACCTGATTAAGGAAGGGTACATAAATGATCCCATCTGTCCATGCGTGTTTATTAAAAGATCTAAAACATGATTTGCTATTATAGTAGTTTATGTCGACGACATGAATTTAATTGGGACTCCTGAAGAGTTATTTGAAACTGCTGAATATTTGAAAAATGAGTTTGAGGTTAAAGATTTGGGTAAAACCAAACTATGACTTGGTCTAGAGCTTGAGCACAAAAAGAATGGAATACTTATCCATTAGTCAGCATACACTGAAAGATTGCTTAGACGTTTTAACATGGACAAGACTCACCCATTGAGCACCCCTATGGTTGTAAGGTCTCTTGACCCCCAAAAGGACCCGTTTCGTCCTAAAGAATCTGGTGAGGATATACTTGGTCCTGAAGTACCATACATCAATGCAATCGGGGCTTTGATGTACTTGGCACAGTGCACGAGACCAGATATCGCTTTTGCGGTAAATTTGTTGGCACGTTTCAGTTCTGAGCCAACCCGGAGACATTTGAATGGGATTAAACATATCTTCCGTTATCTCTATGGAACCATTGATTTGGGGTTATTCTATTCTAAGAAAACTACTAACTATGGTTTAGTAGGTTATGCTGATGCAGGATATAAATCTGATCCGCACAGAGCTCGCTCCGAAACCGGTTATCTATTTTGCTATAATGATACAGCCATTTCTTGGCGTTCCACTAAGCAAACACTTGTTGCTACATCTTCCAACCACTCTGAAATTATTTTCCTCTATGAGGCTGGAAGAGAGTGTGTTTGGTTAAGATCTATGATATCACATATTCACAATGCTAGTGGATTCAAACCGGTGATAGATTATCCCACTATAATTTATGAGGATAATGCTGCTTGTGTTGCACAAGTCAGGGGAGGATATATTAAAGGTGATAGGACCAAACACATCTCGCCGAAATTTTTCTATACTCATGAACTCCAGGAAAGTCGACAAGTTGATGTTAAACAGATTCGCTCCGTCGATAATCTTGCAGATTTATTTACCAAATCTTTGCCAACATCAACACTTGAGAAATTAGTTTATGGCATTGGTATGCGGCGAGTCAGTAAAATGCAAGATTGAATTCCCCAGAAGTGGAAATGTTTAGATGCTCCAGAAGTAGCAGTTTGTTTTATCTCAGGGGGAGCTATTATGGACATAAGTGCACTGTACTCTTTTTTCCTTCTGTCCGGTTTTTGTCCCACTGGGTTTTTCCGGCTTAAGGTTTTTAATGAGGCAGTAATAGCATGTCCAATCAGGCCACTGAAGTAGACCCACCTATATTGTCCTGAAGACAAGCACATGTTGTCCTGAAGACATATTAGACGGACTTAATTGTATTGTACTCTTTTTCCCTTATGTTAAGTTTTTGTTCCCACTGGGTTTTTCAGACTTAAGGTTTTTAACGAGGCAGTACACGTCCAATTTTAATAGTGGCATTTGTCTAAGGGGGAGTGTTATGAATGTAAACAAATGCAAGTTGTGCAAATTATCCAAGTTGTAATTGTTGTGATGGCAATAATGGGGCTCATATGTGCAAGTTGCCAACTTGTATAGCCTACCATTTGATGCCTATAAATTGGGATTCATTCTCACTAATGAAACATACTTACAATTCCTTCAATCTTCATTTCCATTTCCATCTCTCTCTCTCTATTTCTCTTGTTCCTTTAATTCTCAATTTCTCCTATTCTCCTTTGTTCATACTTACTTCTTGTTCCAATTTTAATTAACTTACTTTCCACAACACATTTAAAATTTTACTATTTTATTCTTTAAAATCATTGTTTTGGTAATTTTCCAGTCTTTCAGGCCTCAAGGTAATAAGCTTCTGCTAGGCAGGCCTTTATTGGGTCTTTCGGCCTACATGCGACATCCAACTTTACCGGGCTTCAGAAAATTGAGTGGTTCGCTGTGAGGGGTCTAAATCAATATGGTTATTTGGAGTTCCTGGCGAATGGTACTTGGATATCTGCCCAGATTCTAAAACTGAAATGCTTTCCTACCATAAACCCTAACTGCCACTGAATCCGTCCACCTCTCTCATCCACCCAATCTGTAATCCCCTCCCAGGTTTTTGTCTTGTAATCTCTCTTTTTCACCTCTTTTTTTTTTTTGGTCTTGTTAGATTTCTTCTTGCTTCTCAGTTCTGCTAGGCCTTCCTTCTCTGAATCTTTTATTGCGTGAAGAAAAAAAATGGCAGTGACAGTCAATTCTGCAGTATCTCTCGCATCTTCGAAGTCATCTTGCCTTTCATTTAAAAATTCAATCACTATCCCCGAGAGAATCAACTTTAACAAGGTAATATGACTTTTTCAATTTTAATGAAGAAAGCGTATTTTGCATTGAATTAATTCTTCTGGTGCTTATCTCTGGTGGTTCAACTTTCGTCTACAGAGTGTGTTGTACTCCAGGAATGCCAACACTGGTAGAAATATGGTTTCCATTAAAGCTCAGGTCACTACCGAGGCTCTTGCAAAAGTAGCAAAAGTTTCTAAGAAAGATGACGAGGGTGTTGTTGTTAACAAGTTCAAGCCAACGGACCCCTACATCGGAAAGTGCCTTCTAAACACCAAAATTACAGGGGATGATGCTCCAGGAGAGACATGGCACATGGTTATTAGCACAGAAGGTAAACTTTCTTAGCAGCTTAGGAGCTTGTTTTAATAATTGAAAGTAATTTTTCTTTCCAATGTGCGGTGGCCTCATGTCAGCCTTTAAGTTTTGAATTTTGATCATCCAAATTTGGATGGCACAGGGGAAGTACCATACAGAGAAGGACAATGCATCGGTGTTATTGCTGACGGTGTTGACAAGAACGGAAAACCCCACAAACTTAGATTGTACTCTATCGCTAGTAGTGCTTTGGGAGACTTTGGCAATTCTCAAACTGTAATGATCTGATTTGTTCGAATATTTCCTTAACGGATCCGTGGTTTTTCTGTGGATGATCTGATATTGATGACCTTGTATTTGCAGGTTTCCTTGTGTGTCCAAAGGATTGTTTACACTAATGAACAAGGAGAGATAGTGAAGGAAGGTTGCTCAAATTTCTTGTGTAAGGATCTTGAAGTTTGTGATTCTTTCGGTTTATTTTCTATGACTAGCATTATAGAAACATACTTTGGGGCTAGAAACCTTTGATAATGCTTGTAGCACATTTAAGATTTGATATCTTGAATAAAATGTACTACTAGATACCACCTAGTACAATTTACAAAATTCTTAGATTTAATTAGTGATCTTCTTGATTGACCACAGTTAGTTCTTGAGGTTGCATATAAGTTCCATCTATAGCATGTGAGTTGGTAGCTATAACCTTCATGCAAAACTTCTAGCCATGTGATTTTATTAACAATTTTACTTGCCACATGTAGGTGACTTAAAGCCTGGTGCTGAAGTGAAGATCACAGGACCAGTGGGGAAAGAGCTGCTTATGCCAAAAGATCCCAATGCTACCATCATAATGGTAGGAAGCTTTTCGTTGTTACCTCTTTAAAGAGTATCATGTTATACGACTAATTTAAGGACTTCTTTCTGGGTTAACAATGTAACCAGCTTGTTATCTGAGCGTTTCTGAGCATAGTTATGCTTGGTTTCCTTGTTGCAGCTTGCAACTGGAACAGGAATTGCTCCTTTCCGTTCATTCTTATGGAAGATGTTCTTTGAAAAGCATGATGACTACAAGGCAAGTCTGATATCTAGAGCTTACAAAACAGAAACCAAGTTACGTAAAGTATCTAGCCTGACCAATTTTTTGGCATGAGATACAGTTTAATGGATTGGCTTGGCTCTTCTTGGGCGTTCCCACCAGTAGTTCACTGCTTTATAAGGAGGCAAGCTTCCTTAACCTTCACATCATTCCCTTTTTTGTTTCTTTATCTTCAGTTGTATTTTATTGGATCAGAAGTTTCACACTGTTTCATTTATGCTTTCGAATCAGGAATTTGAGAAGATGAAGGAGAAGGCACCAAATAACTTAAGGGTGGATTATGCGGTGAGCGGAGAACAAACAAATGAAAAGGGTGAGAAGATGTATATTCAAACCCGAATGGCCCAGTATGCCGAAGAGCTATGGGACTTGCTCAAGAAAGATAATACCTACGTCTACATGTGCGGGCTCAAGGAAATGGAAAAGGGGGTTGATGACATCATGACTGACTTGGCTGCTAGAGATGGTATATAATAATTTATAAAATGGGGCAGATATGACTTAGCATTTGGAAATATGATTTGATCTAACTTGTTACTTTTTCCAGGTATTGATTGGCTTGAATACAAGAGACAATTGAAGAAAGCAGAACAATGGAACGCTGAAGTCTACTGATCTTGGCTTGCATTATATTTGTTACGGGGGACTTTGCCATATAGTTAGCATTGTTCCCCTGCTCCTGTTCTACTTTGCAACAATCCTTTTTTTGACGTCTTTGATGTGGAAGTTGAATTCTTACCTCAATGACAGGTTGTATAGATAACTCCTTTCCACTGTTTCTTGTGATGCTTCTTTTCTAATTACGTGGAACTCAATTTTACACTTCTTATCATCGTCTGAAGCTCAGATCATCTCACATAAAATCATATCACTTTATGGGAAGTCAATGCTCCACAGATTGTTGGGCCTTCTGGGGCTGAATATGGATAAGTTAAGAGGACTCTTGAACCCTCCTAACGACTATGTTTAATACAAATCAAATGCTATATTCGGCATAGATTTTGGGACTTTTCAGAATCAGTTTTCTTAGCATCCAGCAAGAACAATATATGGGCCGCTAAGCCCATTATCAAATTTGAGCCGGACAGCAAATAAACCCAGATACTCTTGAAATCTGTATGAAGAAAATTGATGATGGAAGCAGACGTGTCACAACTTCAGAGCCTTCCCCGTTTGGTGGTACCGGCTTGAAACGCTAGTCAGCATCCTAAACGCTGGATAATATAACAGGAGCTCGCGCGTTTGAAAGCAGAAAGTTGGTTGAACAGAAAATGGCACACTTGATAAGGCCGTTCAGGCAAAGGCCGCAGTTGCAGCAGCACCAACACGGCAGCACTGCTGTTCACGAAGAACACTCGATCATTTCCTCTACACTCCGTTCCCGCTAACAGTATCTACTAAAATTACCTCCCATTGTTTCTACTTCGCCACCTCAACTTCCTTCCGTGAGAACGCCCGTTACTGCCCACGTAGAGTCAGATTACACAATGCTCAATCAACGTAGGTTGGATCAAGTGGTAAAAAGCTTGTTTCAGATTAAGTAGGTTTCGAGTTCGAGACCTTGCGTACGCAGTTACCCCCATTTGGAGGCTCACCTATTATGTCCAAGTGTGCGATACAGGTCGAATCCAGATTAATCAGATCGAAGCTCTAAATACTGGATGGGAAACAAAAAAAAAAGGATTACGCAATGCTCCACTGTCGTCCGATCTCCAAGAAGGTGAAACAAGCGATTCGGATTCTAATACGTGGCAGTTAGGGAGGGCAAAATGACCCGTCCCCGACGGATTCCGACCCGTCCCGCCCTCGATAGGGGCGGATTATTCCTTTGAAATCGGGTTTTCGGTGTGGGGCGGGGCGGGTTTTGAAAATCAAAAGTCGGGGTCGGGTCGGGTTTAACCTATTCCCACCCTGATCCGCCCCGGGATATATATATAATTAATATATTTTATTTTTTATCATATTTTATATTAATAAATATATATATTAAATTAATAATTATATTATTAACATTAATTAAGTAGATTAACTTAATAATATTATATATTTATAAGTAATAATTATTTAATTTACATTAATAAAATATAATTTATATTAAAAATAAAAATTTTTATAAGAAATAAATTTAAAATTATAAAATTAAAACTTTATTCGGGGACGGGACGGATTAGATACGGGTTTGATATTTTACATCGGGGTCGGGAATCAAAGTTGATAACCTGGGATCGGAGTGGGGTGGATTCGGAGAAAAATTAAGCATGGTCGGGTCGGGTCGGGTTGGCCAAAAAACCGCCCCACCCCGCCCCGCCCCGTTGCCATCCCTAGTGGCAGTTGTATACAGGCGAAGGAAATAGTTAGTTGGACGTCAGTTCTTGCAAATCTTTTGTATATAAGCCAAAAGATTATCGTAGCGACATTATTGATTGATCAGAAATAAACTACCCTTCTCTTCTTCTCTCTCTATTTCTTGTTCTCTTGTTCATGTGAGGTTCATTCTCGGAGGTTGTTCTTCTTCTTCCAACTTCCCTGATTAATCTCAAACTTTGTATTCCACTCATCAGATTCCACTGTTAAGAAGAGCCGTAACCAGAAGAAGCGCGAGGCTCGACGCCCCATCCTTTGGGGCGTGGACCTAGCTTCCTTCTCCACCCCAAATCAAACGTATCCTCAGGTACAAACAACGAAATCAAAGAACATATCTTTATTTCGAAAACTTTCGAAATATTGAAGCTGACATTTTCATTTTTCTTGTGTGATGTATAGAGTAGCTTCTCTTGAACAAGACGTGTTCGACGCTTTAATGTTAGTTAAGGTACTTCGAACAGTTGAAGTTTCATGCTTTGTTGTGTTAGTTTAAGTTTTTCTAGTTTCTTGGCGGTATATATGTTATTGACGATAAGGTGTTTGCATTTTGATTGCAGAGACTAGGCCCTGACGTAAGGGAGGGAAAGCGAAGGCAGTACAATTATATTGGTAAGAACGCATCTTCGCCCAAATTGATTTACATTTCTTTAATTTTCGTTTTAGTGGCTCAAAGGAAGAGGATTTTGTGTTAGGGAAAACTGCTGCGGGAAGTAGAACCAGAACTGATGGATGCTTTGATTCAGGCTACAAAAGTGGGTGATCAGAAAACTCTGCAGGCATTGTCTGGCTCAAAGACAGAAATCCTGGAAGAAGAAGAAGAAGAAGAAGATGACGATTATGATCAAGAAGAAGAAATTCAATATGAGGTTCGAATGACAAACCCAATATAATGTAATTTAAGTTTGAATCACACCTTGTGATTTGAAGACTTATGGGGGGCTTATGATCGTTGCTTGTTGAGCTTTTTCATAATTTCATGCAGAGGTCAGAGGAGTGTGTCAACATTGCAAATAGATGGTTCGATGGGTTGACTAGTAAGGATGTTAACATTACAAATGAAGTATATTCAGTTAACAGCGTTGATTTTGATCGTCAGATAAGCAAAAAATGTCATTTTGTCAATTTGATTCCATGTTAAATAGCTCACTTGTTGCCAAAGCCCAAAAGTTCTTTAACTGAAGAATGCATTGTCATAATTGATATCTGAAAGACAAGGAAGCAAGAGAAATGCCGCTAAAACCCATCATTTCTAGGAGACTCTCTGTGAGAGCTGAGTATTGATCTGTATGCTTGGGTATGCCGCATTTCATGTAAATTTGTCAACTTTAAAACAATCGTTTGATTGGTTTTGCTTTTTATTTTCATTAATCTGGTTGATGTGACTTTTATAGGAATTGCGTAAACTTGTTCGAAGAGTGCAGATGACTCAAGAACAAAGCCAAACAGTGACTAAGGAAGACAAGGCAAAAGTAGAAGCAGCGACAATGAGTGCCAAAAAGTCTCTCTCCTGTTTTCTTCGTACCCTAGCTAGGCAATTGCCAAATGAACAGAGGTTCAATTAAATTATCTGTAACATTATTATTTTGTACCATAAACTATTCATCTTCTCATTTATAATAATTATAGTACTACACTTGATGAGAACCGAGTTTTAGAAATTGCAGAAGGAAAATTATGCATGGTTATAGGTGTTGCACGGCCTAGGGCTATTGTTAGTTAAAGCGGTCTTCGACCGCTCTTTTGTACCAAAAAAAAAAAATTATGCATGGTTAAATTGTTTAAGCCCACAGCAGAGGTTAAGCTGATATGTGCTTGCTCACGAAGGATCATTTATTCGTTTTCCCGAAATGAAGTACATCATGCTTGGAATGGCAAGTTTAGTCTCACTGAGAGGCATAAAACGCCTACAAGCCTCGACCGATAATTGATTTTCGATTTTCTGAACATTGGGAAGTTGGGCCACGTAGCCCGATCTTTAAACTTCTCAAATTCCATAGTATGGACCAAGAAGCCCCACATTCAAATGATTTCTCTAAAAATGGGCTCAAAAACCCAATATACAAATTAAGCACATAATGGTCTTTACAAACAGCACAAGATGGGCTCATCCCTTATTTATATTTTGGGGTTGTGATCCCAATTTTGTGCTTTTGTGGGCTTAGTTTTCCAACACACTGAAGTGTAAATGTGCAATGCATCAGACTCGTGGGCTTTGATGATTTTGCAGGGTCCATTTAGCTTCTTGAACTCGCTTATATTAGCCTGAGGCTTTCTGGACTTCGTCAGCATTCCCTTCGCATTTTGTTTCTTCGCGATAGTTTGTTCGCGAATTTTATCATGTAAAGTTAAAGTGATATGATCGAATATATTATTTATGTATATAATATTATATGATATCTTATTTTTTGTCATTTGTTTGGTTTAAAAGTAATATTGTCAAAATTATCTTTTTTCCTTGTTTCGTTCATTGTATTATATTATTAAACATTCATTGTCTATATCAATGAAATTAAAAAATAACCTCCTTATAAAATTATAATTTGTTTAACTGTAAAAATGTTTAGAGGTGGACTTCCATTATCTTTTTTAGAAAACAAGATAAAATTTTATTTCTATTTTATTTTTATGCAATGATTATGTAATTTCATTTTTTTATAATTATTTAATTAATTTATTATTTATTACTCTTATTATGTTACAAATTTATTATGTATAACCAATCCTTTAATTAAATTAATGTCATAATTTATTTAATTTAATTATTGTTTTTTTATCTTATTTAATTTTTTGATTAACTAATTAATTAATTACTTTTATTACTTAATTAACTATTTCATTTAATTATTTAATATAATTTTATTTAATTATTTTAACTAATAACTATTTAAAATAAATAAATAAAATTAAAATACCTTATTGATAAAAATAATTAAATAATGAAATATATTTTTTGATTAATTAAAATAATTAAATTAGCTTTTTGATTAATTAATTAATTTAATTAATAAAAAATAATTAAGTAATTAAATAATTTTGGATTAATTAGTTACTTACTTAGTTTCATTATTTAATTAATTATTTCATTTAATTATTTAATCTAATTTGATTATTTTTAATTAATTATTAAAATAAGTTAAATAAGTTAAATAAATTATTAATTCAATAATAAAAACGATGAAATGAAATATTAATAAAATAATTAAAACAAGTAATTAATTAATCAAAAAATTAAGTAATAAAAAGAATTAATTAATTAGATTATATTAGATTAAATAATTAAATAAAATAAGATTAAATAATTAAACAATTAAATTAAATTAGATTAAATAATTAAGAAATTAAATTAAGATAATTAATTAAGTAATATAATTAAATTAGATTAAATAATTAATAATTAAATGAAATAATTAATTACATTATTAACTAGATAATAAAAACAAGTAATTAATTAATTGATCAAATTTAATTAAATAATAAAAACTAGCAATTATTTAATTTTATTTATTTATTTTTTAATTATTTAATTTAATCTATTATAAAGTTATTTATATCTAAAACCTTTGAACAAGAGAGGTATTTTGGTAAAATTTTTAATTTAAATTATCATTAATGTGATAATCTTATATAGTCACCTTCCTCTATGGTTATCTGGATTATCATATTCATGATAATCTGCTCATGTGAGGTAATATTATATATTTGTCACGTGTTTATGTATATAATAATATTTTCAAATTACTGTCAGATATTTTTAGATAAACACGAATCCATTCGAGTTTCCTTTCATTATTAATCTTTCCATAGTCGGAAAGTGTTGAACATATGCCACTAGACGGCAATGACACAATAACAGATGTGTCATTATGCGAAACCAAAAAAAATTTTGCCCGTTAGATTAAGTAATCTTTTGGAGAAAGATTGTCTCATTTGGAGAAAGGCAAATTCATTAAAAAAAACTAAATTTTACTATTTTGTTCTTTAAAGAAAAATCTTTATTGAGGTAATTTTCCAGTCTTCCAGACCTCAAGGTAATAAGCTTCTGCTGGGCAGGCCTTTATTGGGTCTTTCGGTCTACTCGAAAAAGATTAGTTTTGACCCAGATACCCTACCCTTTGGTTTAAAAAAATCTATACTATGGTTATTTGGAGTTGCTGACGAGTGGTACTTAATATCTTCCCAGATTCTAAAACTGAAATGCTTTCCCACCATAAACTCTAACTGCCACTGAATCCGTCCACCTCTCTCATCCACCCAATCTGTAATCCCCTCCCAGGTTTTTGTCTCGTCATCTCTCTTTTTCACCTCTTTTTCTTTTTGGTCTTGTTATCTTTCTTCTTGCTTCTCAGTTTTGTTCTAGCCCTAAGTTCTGCTAGGCCTTCCTTCTCTGAATCTTTTATTGCGTGAGGGAAAAAATGGCAGTGACAGTCAATACTGCAGTATCTCTCCCATCTTCAAAGTCATCTTCCCTTTCATTTAAAAATTCAATCACTATCCCCGAAAGAATCAACTGTAACAAGGTAGTATGATTTTTTCACTTTTATGAAGAAAGCGTATTTTGCATTGAATCAATTATTCTGGTACTTATGTCTGGTCGTTCAACTTTCGTCTGCAGAGTGTGTTGTACTCCAGGAATGCCAACACTGGTAGAAATGTGGTTGCCATTAAAGCTCAGGTCACTACCGAGGCTCCTGCAAAAGTAGCAAAAGTTTCTAAGAAAGATGACGAGGGTGTTGTTGTTAACAAGTTCAAGCCAAAGGACCCCTACATCGGAAAGTGCCTTCTAAACACCAAAATTACAGGGGATGATGCTCCAGGAGAGACATGGCACATGGTTTTTAGCACTGAAGGTAAACTTTCTTAGCAGCTTAGGAGCTTGTTTTAATAATTGAAAGTAATTTTTCTTTCCAATGTGCGGTGGCCTCATGTCAGCTTTAAGTTTTGAATTTTGATCATCCAAAGTTGGATGGCACAGGGGAAGTACCATACAGAGAAGGGCAATCCATCGGTGTTATTGCTGACGGTGTTGACAAGAATGGAAAGCCCCACAAACTTAGATTGTACTCTATTGCTAGTAGTGCTTTGGGAGACTTTGGCAATTCTCAAACTGTAATGATCTGATTTGTTCAAATATTTCCTTAACGGATCCGTGGTTTTTCTGTGGATGATCTGATATTGATGACCTTGTATTGGCAGGTTTCCTTGTGCGTCAAAAGACTTGTTTACACTAATGAACAAGGAGAGATAGTGAAAGGAGTTTGCTCAAATTTCTTGTGTACGGATCTCAAAATTTGTGATTGTTCTAGTCTATTTTCTATGACTAGCATTATAGAAAAATACTCGGGGGCTAGAAACCATCCTTTTGATAATGCTTGTAGCACATTTAAAGATTTGATATCTTGAATAAAATGTACTACTAGATACCACCTAGTAAAAATAAAAAAAAGATACCACCTAGTAGAATTTACAAAAGTCTTAGATCTAATTAGTGATCTTCATGATTGAACACAGTTGTTAGTTCTTGAGGTTGCATATAAGTTCCATCTACAGCATGTGAGTTGGTAGCTATAACCTTCGTGCAAAACTTCTAGCGATGTGATTTTATTAACAATTTTACTGGCCACATGTAGGTGACTTAAAGCCTGGTGCTGACGTGAAGGTCACAGGGCCAGTCGGGAAAGAGATGCTTATGCCAAAAGATCCCAATGCCACCATCATAATGGTAGGTAGCTTTTCGTTATTATCTCCTTAACGAGTATCATATTATATGATTAATTTTGGGAATTCTTGCTGGGTTAACATGATAATCAGCTTATTATCTGAGCGTTTCTGAACATAGTTATGCTTGGTTTCCTTGTTGTAGCTTGCAACTGGAACAGGAATTGCTCCTTTCCGTTCATTTTTATGGAAGATGTTCTTCGAAAAGTATGATGACTACAAGGCAAGTCTGATATCTAGAGCTTACAAAACAGAAAACAAGTTACGTATAGTATCTAGCCTGACCAGTTTTTTGGCATGAGATACAGTTTAATGGATTGGCTTGGCTTTTCTTGGGTGTTCCCACCAGTAGTTCACTGCTCTATAAGGAGGCAAGCTTCCTTAACCTTCACATCATTGCCTTTTTTGTTTCTTTATCTTCAGGTTGTATCTTATTGGATCACAAGTTTCACCTTGTTTCATTTATGCTTTCGAATCAGGAATTTGAGAAGATGAAGGAGAAGGCACCAGATAACTTAAGGGTGGATTATGCGGTGAGCCGAGAGCAAACAAATGAAAAGGGTGAGAAGATGTATATTCAAACCCGAATGGCCCAGTATGCTGAAGAGCTATGGGACTTGCTCAAGAAAGATAACACCTACGTCTACATGTGCGGGCTTAAGGGAATGGAAAAGGGAATTGATGACATCATGACTGACTTGGCTGCCAGAGATGGTATATAATAATTTATAAAATGGGGCAGATATGACTTAGCATTTGGAAATATGATTTGATCTAACTTGTTACTTTTTCCAGGTATTGATTGGCTTGAATACAAGAGACAATTGAAGAAAGCAGAACAATGGAACGTTGAAGTCTACTGATCTTGGCTTGCATTATAGGAGTATTTGTTACGGGGGACTTTGCCATATAGGTAGCATTGTTCCCCCCTACTCCTGTCCTACTTTGCAACAATCCTTTTTTCGACTTCTCTGATGTGGAAGTTGAATTCTTACCTCAATGACAGGTTGTATAGTTCGAATTTGAAAGAGATAACTCCTTTCCACTGTTTCTTGTGATGCTTCTTTTCTAATCACGTGTAACTCAATTTTACACTTCTTATCATCGTCTGAAGCTCAGATCATGTCACATAAAATCAAATCACTTTATGGGAAGCATGCTCCACGGATTATTGGGCCTTCTGGGGCTGAATATGAAGAAGTTAAGAGGACTCTTGAACGCTCCTAACGACTAAGTTTAATACAATTCAAAAGCTGTATTCGGCATAGATTTTGGGACTTTTTACAATCAATTTTCTTAGCATCCAGCAAGAACAATATATGGGCCGCAAGCCCATTATCAAATTTGAGCCGGACGGCAAATAAACCCAGATCCCCTTGAAATCTGTATGAGCTATGAAGAAAATTGATGATAGGAGCAGACGTGTCACAACTTCAGAGCCTTCACCGTTTGGTGGTACTGACTTGAAACGCTAGTCAGTCAGCGTCCTAAACGCTGGTTAGGATAACCGGAGCTCGTGCGTTTGAAAGCAGGAAGTTGGTTGAACAGAACATGGCACGGCTGATAAGGCCGTTCAGGCAATGGCCGCAGTTGCAGCATCACCAACACTGCTGTTCACGAACAACACTCGATCAATTCCTCTACACTCCGTTCCCGCTAGCAGTATCTACTAAAACTACCTCCCATTGTTTCTCCTTCGCCAGCTTAACTTCCTTCCGTGAGAATGCCCGTCACCGCCCACGTGGAGTCAGATTACGCAATGCTACACCGTCGTCTGATCTCCAAGAAGGTGAAACAAGCGACTTGGATTCCGATTTTAAGAAGAGCCGTAACCAGAAGAAGCGCGAGGCTCAACGCGCCGTCCGTTGGGGCGTGGACCTAGCTTCCTTCTCCACCCCCCAAATCAAACGTATCCTCAGGTACAAACAATGAAATCAACGAACATATCTTTATTTCGAAAATTTTCGAACTTTACTTTATATAATATATTGAAGCTGACATCTTCATTTTTCTTGTGTGATGTATAGAGTGGCTTCTCTTGAACAAGACGTGTTCGACGCTTTAATGTTAGTTAAGGTACTTTGAACAGTTGAAGTTTCATGCTTTGTTGTGTTGATTTAAGTTTTTCTAATTTCTTGGCGGTATATATGTTATTGACGATAAGGTGTTTGCTTTTTGGTTGCAGAGACTAGGCCCTGACGTAAGAGAGGGAAAGCGAAGGCAGTACAATTATATTGGTAAGAATGCATCTTCGCCCAAATTGATTTACATTTATCTTAGTGACTCAGAAGGAAGAGAATTTTATGTTTAGGGAAACTGTTGCGGGAAGTAGAACCAGAATTGATGGATGCTTTGATTCAGGCTACAAAAGTGGGTGATCAGAAAACTCTGCTGGCATTATCTGGTTCAAAGACAGAAATCCTGGAAGAAGAAGAAGAAGAACACGATTATGATCAAGAAGAAGAAATTCAATATGAGGTTCGAATGACAGACCCAATATAATGTAATTTAAGTTTGAATTACACCTGACACGTTGTGATTTGGAGACTTATGGGGGGGGCTTATGATCTTTGCTTGTTGAGCTTTTTCATAATTTCATGCAGAGGTCAGAGGAATGTGTCAACATTGCAAATAGATGGTTCGATGGGTTGACTAGTAAGGATGTTAACATTACAAATGAAGTATATTCAGTTAACAGCGTTGATTTTGATCGTCAGGTATGCAAAAAATGTCATTTTGTCAATTTGATTCCATGTTAAATATCTCACTTGTTGCCAAAGCCCAAAAGTTCTTTAACTGAAGAATGCATTGTCATACTCAGTGAGAGCTGAGTATTGATCAGTATGCCTTGCCATGCCACATTTCATGTAAATTTTGTCAAATTTAAGACAATCGTTTGATTGGTTTTACTTTTTATTTTCCTTAATCTGGTTGATGTGACTTTTATAGGAATTGCGTAAACTTGTTCGAAGAGTGCAGATGACTCAAAAACAAAGTCAAACAGTGACTGAGGAAGACAAGGCAAAAGTAGAAGCAGCGACAATGAGTGCCAAAAAGTCTCTCTCCCGTTTTCTTCGTACCCTAGCTAGGCAATTGCCAAATGAACAGAGTTTCAATTAAATTATCCGTAACATTATTATTTGTACCATAAACTATTCATCTTCTCATTTATTATAATTATACTACACTTGATGAGAACCGAGTTTTAGAAATTGCAGAAGGAAAATTATGCATGGTTAAATTGTTTAAGCCCACAGCAGAGGTTAAGCTGGTATGTGCTTGCTCACGAAGAATCATTTATTCATTTTCCCGAAATGGGGAAGTACAACACGCTTGGAATGGCAAGTTTAGTCTCACTGAAAGGCATAAACGCCCACAAGCCCGGCCTATAACTGATTTTCGATTTTCTGAATATTGGGAAGTTGGGCTACGCAGCCCGATGTTTAGACTTCTCAAATTCCATAGTATGGACCAAGAAGCCCCACATTCAAATGATTTCTCTAAAGCACAAATAGGCTCAAAAACCCAATATACAAATTAAGCACATAATGGTCTTATTAACAGCGCAAGATTGGCTCATCCTTTATTTACATATTGGGGTTGTGATCCCAATTTTGTGCTTTTGTAGGCTCATTTGTCCAACACACTGAAGTCCAAATGTGCAATGTGTCTAACTCGTGGGCTTTGATGATTTTGCGGGGTCCATTTAGCTTCTTAAACTCGCTTATATTAGCCTGAGGCGTGCTGGACTGCATCAGCATTCCCTTCGCATTTTGTTTCTTTGCGATAGTTGAGCCCTTCGGGTTTCCTTTTATTGTTAATCTCTCGGTAATGGAAAAGTGTTGAACACAGTCCACTAGACGGCAATGAGACAATAACAGATGTGTCATTATACGAAACCAACAAAAAATTGCCCGTTAGATTAAGCAATCTTTGATTCCCGAGGCTCTCCATCAATAATTGGGTTGTAATTTCCTAACATACAAGGCCTGCTTTTTGCATCAGCTGATGTGATTTTAAATGAAAATGTATATGCAAACGCATCAAGAGATTGCTTAAATATTGTTATCACCTCCCCATTGTTGGAAGGTTACGAATAGCATGATGACATATCTTTTGAGTGCTTCCAATAATCTAATCATACGTTTAATATGATTTCGGCGTGTCACCAATGACAACAAGACCCCATAATTTTAGAATTTTTGTAATACGAACATTCATCTTTGTGGAATACAGGTGATGCTCCTTTCGGTTTTTCCTTTTTCCTAATTCATCTAAGTGCAAAAATCAAAGTTTTCACATTAACTTGATCATTTTCTTGCTCTCATCCATTCAAGTCGCACTCAAGAACCCAAAACGTTGATAATATAAACATTTCTCATCATGCTTCTACTCCTGAAATTCTTTGAAATTTTTGTACGTACATCTGTTTCAATATCGTCGGCGAATCTGTTAATATAACCCGTATCAAATACTACCATCAAACTTCACATGTGAATTAACCAATTTCCTCCCAGTGCCGACAAGTGGTCATGTTTTTCTTGAATGTGAATCTCAGGATTTTAGCCCAGTTAGAATAGAGTAATAGATTAGTTCACTCTTCTTCTTGCTTTGAATAAAAGTGTCATTTTCTTGCTGAGGGATGCTTGTTATCTATAAAGGCCAGCTGTTTAAAACTTTTTGACGTTAATAAAAAAGGGTAGGGGCTTTTTATTAAAGAAAATTCTATTCAAAACACTGTATGTTTTGTCTTTTGTGGTCCCTGTACGTAGTTAGACGGCTGATCTCTTACTAATATTGTAGAACTAGTTACATATTATGGTTGTTAAAACATCAATGGCAGTCAGTCTTCATTTAAGATTTTCTGACAAATAGCTAGAGTAGTAGCATTTGGATTCTACCTCTCTTCACAGTCTTACAATATAATTTTTAATTAATTTTATTATTCAAGCCTTAATATTTGATTTTTCTTGGTAATTAGGTTTGAAACTTGGCATTTCAATGGGCCGGTCAACTTTTAATTCCATTTTCCTACCCAAAATTGATCACGACAATCATGTAAGAAACAGCCTAGCTGCAGGTGTTTGATGATAGGGGAAGATGAACTCCACGGCTGAAAGGAAGGATCAGCCTGAAAAGCGAAAAGGAAAATTGAGCTCTTAACATGGATTTGTTTCTGGCAATGGCGAAAAGTGAAAGTGCGCCAAGTTTCCGCGTACGGGGTTTTTGACCTCGGGCTTTCGACTATGTACGAGGCTAAATCAGCAAGCCCTGAAATAACAATTAGTAGTAAGTGGCTCGTAAAAGTGAAAAACACTTTAAAAGACTTAAGTTCACTTACTATGATAATTAAGCTGCAATGTAAACAGTAAACGATTATGTTCCTCTCAGCTACCAAACTTCTTTGATACTAACGGAGTACCGACCACAGATAAGTTCAATCACACCAGACAAGGGAATCATCGTACCGGGTTCAGGTATCTATCAAAAGATACTAATTTCAAACGTGAGGATTCTAGACGTGAAAATAAAGGGGAATGTTAATTGAACCTAAATATTTAAATGAAAATTTCAAGAGTAGCGACAAATTTTTTGGCAACGAATCGTTTCAAACCAAACAATCTTATGCCATAGATTACTGTCACTTACATCATCATATGCGGCAGCATGCATGATCGGTATTGAACCTTCCGAAAATGAATTTTTTAGTTTAAATTCTCGCCGAACTTGCAGAAGACCCTAACAAGGCCACTGTAAATTTGAGGACTTTTTCACTTTCGTGATTAACTAATCTAATTAAGGTGATGACTGATGAAGACTGATGATGACCCTGCATTAAGTATCATTGCAATCTGTCTGTGCCGCAAAGAAAACCCGTAAAATAGAAGAATTCTAGCAGGATATATATATATATATATATGTGCTAGCGGGTAGATGAATTTTAGATATTGCCATTTCGCAAGGTTGAATTAGGTTAGATATCAGATTTTGGTTTCGGATTTGTAGCACAAGAAGAATGTGGACACATTTTTTACTTCTACAGACGACACGTACCGCGTACGTGGCTTGAGGCGCAGCGACAGACACGAACTGCGTGCCTCACGTATATATGTTCCCCACAATTAGCGGAGAAGTACAATCAGCTTGATGGTCGGAACTTCGGAAGTTTGAACTGAAATTACAAGTCGTATCCCTCATTCCCTTTCAATTCATTGCTTATACAATTTGGTTTTGAACGGTCTTAGGCTGAGTCTGCATGTCAAGCAATCCCCGTAAGCGAGAATGACTTGCGGCCAATAACATTATAAGTTGTTATAAATTTCGCGACACCACGATCAGTTGTTAACCATATCTCAGTCTTCCAAGTTGTCGTGCGCAGGTTGCTAACTGAAAATTTTAACCATCTCTGGTCGTTTAAGGCGGTCTGGCTGCCTATGAAATATAGTATATTCAAAACAAAACTTTGTTTAGGTTTTTTCTCTTAATATCGGAAATTTAGGCATTTAGGCTTCAGATATTTTGATTGGGTTAGACTTATAGATGTTAGCTACATATATAATATATATAACTAAAGATATTTTCAAATCTCTTGAAAATCATAAGATCTTGCGATATTGTGAGTAGTTGTTTTCAGGTTAGACCAGTTTGCTTTGTGAAACCGAATTACTAGAATTATTGACCCCTGACTAATTAAACAATAGGCTGTTGAACTAATTATATTACAGGTTAATTCTTAAAAGAGAGATCGTAAGTCTTCAACTGCTCTTCCCTCTACCTTATCATTAATAGTTAATTTAGAAGTTGCTGAAGCTAATTCAACCAAATAACTCTGATTAATTCTATCGTGGACGAGAGGGAATGGATACTAGATAATATAGTTTTAGGCTACCACTCACTTATAAAAATGGGCTAGTCAAATAGAACAGGAGGAATATGTTTATAAGGTTGACCCTCGAGAAAAGGGAAGGAAAAAAACGTGTGTTGGCAGAAAAAAGCTCACCAAAGATGACTTGCATTCCCATTTTTTCCTCCCCAGGCTCTCTACTCTCTTTGTTTATATATATAATATAATCAATCCATACTAAAAATGTATAACAAAGGGACCAAATGATGAAGTGAACATATAGAGGGTATTAGCCAGCCGCACTTGACTTGGTTTTCTGCATTATCATCAGCAAAGCATTCACCCGGTCTGGTTTGTCAAGCTCTCGGATTTTAACTATTCATGTCTGTGACAGACAGACAAGGCCCTCTTATTTTATTCATTACTAAAACGCAGTCATGAGGTTTTGACTTTTAAGTATTTAAATTTTACTTTATAAAATATGTGAGATTAATAGGGATAATACCTAAAGATAAAAAAATGTAACATATGATTATTGATATTACATGTAAATCAAAATGTAGTATAAAAATATATAAAAAATCATTTTGATATACACACCAAATATGATGTTAATTAACTAATAAATAAAAATACACATATAAAATATTATATATAAGTTAAACATGTTGATTAACCATTAAATAAAAATATAAATCAAATATTGAATTCTTCAATAATAAATGAATTTTAATAACATATATAATATATAAAAATATGAAAAACTTCCTCAAACCCAAAAAAATCACCAAACTAAATCTTTTATTTAGACTTATCAAGGGAAAAAAATCCTACAAAAAATATATTGAAATTTTAATAATATAAGTAAATATCAAATTAAAAAAAAAGAAGGAGCAAATGGGCCATTTAGCCCAAAAAACAAAAAAAAATTAAGAGCTACTGAGGGGGTGACAATTGCATCCCTCTTCCTCTAATATGCTTCACTTTTCATATAAGGTAGTATAGATAGTATAGATATGAACAAAATCATTTGATTGTTACCGAATCAAGTTGAAAAAGAAAACTTACAAAATAGACTTCAAAACAAAATAAGAGCCCCAAACATAATCAATACCCAAATTCAAAAGAAAATCAAAGCTACATCTTTATAAAAGAAGTTCATCCATGAAATAAAAAAAAAACAACCAATAGGGAGGTGACAATTGCACCTCACCTCCCTCTAATATACTTGAGCTTTCATTTAGGGTAGTATAGATATAGATGTACTTACCATGGATTACCAATCTATTAAATATATCATTTTACCAAATATATATAGTTACTAAACAAGTGTTGATTGAGGTAATAACGGCTCTGTTTCGATAAGAGTGAAAATATAAATTTGGTCTCCTAAAAACGCATTTATTATGAGAGTTTTATCTTTAATATTCAGGATTTGAAATGGATTAGTTTTGAATCAAAAACTCGACTCTTAGATTTTTTTTTTTTTAATGTTTGGTAAGAATATGTGGGGCAGAGTAAGGATTAGCGAAAAAGAAAAAAGAAGGCGGCTTTTGGATAGGGAGTAGATGTAATTAGTAGCTTGGGACCAATATGTATTAATATGCTTAAGTAGCTTTATTCTCTATTATTATTCGTTAAATCAATCGCGATTTTTGACAAATTATGCAACATTTTTTATAAACTCAGGTTATCATTTTAAGGTTAGTTTTTATGTCTTGATCTTGGGTTTTCATTAACCACTTCATTTGTAATTAGTACATTAAATTAATTTCTCCCCACGAAAACAAGTTTTTAAATGAAAGCAGATGTTCCATCACTGTCTTTGCCAAATCCTTCATCTCATAGGATGTAGGAAGAAAAAGTGAAAAACTACTTGCTGGAAAAACCGCACTGCTTGATCATGAAGTTTTCTGCATGAAAAAAAGGGAATTTTATAGAAAAATAGGAAGGCTTGTAGGCATGATAAATGCTAAGTATTAATTCCGCAGACTATTGAAGGTTGCCAATTTTAAGGGATGTCATCATTGCTTTTTCTACAAGTTGGTTAAAATTCCATTAATAAGAATGCATCAAAAATTAAATTTTTGATCCCCAAATTTATGGCTTACCATAAATGAAATCTGCAATTTCTGAGATTGGTTTTTACTTCTTCTAGCTAACACAACACCACCCCTGCACACATTAACTCATCCAATTAGCACAAATTCCTTGAGAAATTCAACTTTGTAATTCAATTGGTTGCATACATTTCACCCCAGAAATCCTAGAGGAAGTTGATCGCCATTAGCCATATAGGTTGAAAATTTTATATATATATATATATATATATATATAAATATTTAAAGTGGTTGTAAAATCTAACTCCACATAGTTGTAAATGGCAATTTTGATGCTTTTTAAATATTTTTTGTATTAAATGATTTTAGAAATTTTTTTTATAATTAATATCTTTAGATAAATACCTAAAGGGATAACAAATAAAAGATTATGATAATATCTTAAAAGACTTTTGTTTTTCCTAAAAGGATTTTAATGGCAATTTTTTTTCTTTCAATGTCATATTTTATTTTTATATCATCTAATTTTTATATAGAAATTACAATATTTGATGGTAATTATTTAGTCATTTCTTTTATTGATTTATTTAAAATTTTATAGTTAAATTGTAACGATTTTGATACGGAGTGAGAACTTAAACCTAATATAAATAAAGGTATATGTATATTACATTTATATGTTTAATTATTTATTCAATCATATGTATTTTTTCTAAAATATTTTTTTAACTTTTAATTATTTAATTTGTAAAAGTGATATGCGAATTAAAATCTTTTGAAGGTTTAGAGTTCTTTTTTTCTTAACATCTTTCATATATATATATATATATATATGTATATGTATATATGTTATTAAAAAATATGTTTTTCTATCTTTGATTTTGATATGTTATTTATCTATATTAATTAATCATCTTATTTTTTTAAAAAAAATATAATTTAAATATTTAAAATAAAAAAAATTTCCGGGAACGAACCAGAATAATTTTCTAGTACACATCCTAATAATCAGTCAAAGGACGATTAACAAAGCCACCAAATTTTTGAGCGCAGCCCGAATATATCTACTAATTTGCACAATACAGAATTTTCTTTCAAGTTTCAAACAACAATTATTGTCACCATCTGAGCTAAACCATATGTAGTACACATGAAGAACACTTACTTAAAGTCCTATTCCGATGTTTGGAAAGATAGTACCATACGCTTAATTTAAAATATTGATAATTAATTGTAGAAAGCTAAAGAACTATTTTACCGTATCAACACCAATTTTATTAGAATACGTTATTATTGGTAGCAAATCCTAGTACTCCTAAAAAAATTAAAAGAATTAAAGTGCTATGATGTTTCCAATCTGAATTGTATGAATTAAAGTACTATCAGGTTCTATCGTTTTTTTTTTTTTTTTTTTTTGTGGTTGGAGGTGCAGAGCCTTCTACGTCTATCCACTCTTTGTATTTATTCACAAAATTTTACATACAAAAAAGCAAGGGGAAGGAAATAAATTCCCTACCAAACAGAGCAACTCATCTTGAAATCCGGTGGGGTAGACACAATAGCATTTTGTACTACACTTTACAGAGCAAACTTCTTCGTGGGCCCATTTATATATATGTGATGTGACGTATTCCCTGGGCTGCTGAGCTCCATCCTCAATGCCCCTTTAATCTTTATATATACCCTGTATGCTGTATCCGCATTTCAGAATCTCACATTTTCTCAGCCCCCATTTCTGAAGAAGAAAAAGAAGAGCATAGTTGGATTTCCGCATCCCCCCAACTCCCTGTTCTTCTTTCTCCCTTTCATATAACTATATAAAGGATTCTTGTCGCTGTAACTTCAGTTCAGGCTTAATAATGGCCCAACTTACATTTACTGCTGCTTTTTGTGTTCTTATTCTTTCACATTCGTTCATATCAGGTACTCATTGGGACACATTCTATGATGTTTAACCAGTTCTGTAGTAGATTATTGGGATTTGGTCTCAAGTTTGGATTTTTTTTAACCCATGTTTGTTACATTGTAAACAGGGGTTCAAGCAACAACCTTTACCATAGTAAACAAATGCGATTATGTGGTATGGCCTGGAATTCTATCAAACGCGGGTGTTCCAACGCTTCCCACAACGGGATTCGTTCTCCAAAGAGGTGAAACTAAAACCATTACCGCACCGACATCTTGGGGTGGCCGCTTTTGGGGTAGAACTCATTGCTCCCAGGATTCCACCGGGAAATTTTCTTGCTTGACGGCCGATTGTGGCTCCGGGAAGGTAGAATGTTCAGGAAATGGCGCTGCCCCACCTGCCACTTTGGCTGAATTTACTCTAGATGGAGCTGGCGGTCTCGATTTTTTTGATGTCAGTTTGGTGGACGGTTACAACATCCCCATGTTGGTAGTTCCTCAGGGTGGCACAGGACAAAATTGTACAAACACTGGCTGTGTTGTTGATCTTAATGACTCCTGTCCTTCGGAGCTTAAGGTGATGAGCACGGACGGCAGCAACGGCCTCGCTTGCAAGAGTGCTTGCGAGGCCTTCCGCCAGCCCCAATACTGTTGCAGCGGCGCGTACGCCACACCGGACACTTGCAAGCCTTCTTCGTACTCTGAGACCTTCAAGACAGCTTGCCCACGAGCCTACAGCTATGCCTATGATGATAAGAGCAGCACCTTCACATGTGCGAATGCTGATTATACAATTACTTTCTGTCCTTCGCCTAACACCAGGTAAATTTTACTTTTTCAACCCTTTCTTAACTTTAGTTACCACTGTTAACGTTAAAGGGTAGTTTTGTCATGAAAGGAACGCTCTGTCGACAAGACTGTAAATATAAACGTTGGCGTGAAGGCTCTGCTGTCACTTAGTTACGGCGCAACTTTTCAGGTTGCTCTGATAACCCGCATAATTGGCCATGTTATGTCGGCTCTGGCACATTTTTTGCACTTGCGTGCCAGTACAGCAAACCGTTGATTGACAGTCAAAGGCTTCGTTGAGCCAACCCCATTAAATTCTAAAGAAAAAATCTTTTAAAAATCCTCAATGAGTCACTGCCTCCTCGAAGTGCTGTGTGGGCGGTTGAACGGTCATTTTAGGCGTAATTGGCCGAAAAGATTAGTACCTGTCTAGATTAATGCGCGTCCCATGGAACATGAATTTAGGGCATCATCTCTCTTCGAATCCCGATATTTACCCCTGCCGTATAGGCATCCCCTTTTTATACCAAACCCCCGCAAATTGAGACCAATGCACCGCCAAACTGCAACATTGCACGCCCACCAAGGCTCTGTTACTCAAGCTAACGGGCATTTATTACGAGTAAAAAAATTACCTCCAATCCCAATGGAATAGCTTAGCGTATTTGTCAACTTGTCAGCATATTTCACTGTTTACATCGTATGCATTTCCTGCTAAAGTTTTTAACGGTTAGTTTTTGTGCGTAAATTGCAGCCAGAAATCATCACAAGGTGGGCAGCCGACTCAAGGGCAGGAATCAACGACACCACCTCTTGTCAACAGCACCATGGTGTACGAGGGTGCTTTGGACGAAAGTGCCGCATCACCGTCCATGTGTAACCACCTGTTTGGATCACATGCGATTGCGGGAATCATCAGTATGACCATGGCGATTTGGTGGGCGTGGCAACTCTTCTAACTTATTCACTAACTTTATCTGTAGGGGAAGTAGTAGGGTTTGGGGGGGGGGGGGGGGGGGGGGGGGCACAGGGCCCATAAACTTACAACACAAATTTTAGCGACAGGCAAGACAAGATATAATATAGCTAAAGCCAGCCCCAATTTGGCCCATTTCTAAGGTGGGGGGGATGTTCGAATCATGCATGGGTATTATGAGCCTGGTGGGTCCCATGGGCTTGGCCTCGGTGACGTGGAACACAGTCGTCATGATTGAAAAAGCTCACCTGTCGTCAACAATCCCCAATTGCCCATTTGCTTCTATTTATCAACCCAATTGACAACTTGAAGACGCGCAACATGCAAAAAAGAGTGCGTTAAGGGACAAAGACAAGAGATGGAGGCTGTTAGTTAGGTTTGAGAAATGTTTTTCTATTTTTTCTTAGTTTCTAGAGGTTAAAGTTTAGGCTGTTAGTTAGGTTTGAAATGTTTTTCTATTTTTTCTTAGTTTCCAGAGGTTAAAATTTTTTATATCATAGGAGGGGATAGGATTCATTTGATTGTCGGTTTCAGGAATCTTTCGATCGTATATTTATATATTATGTACACTAGCTACCATATTTGCTTCTATAATGAAATTAATTATTATTTTTATTATCAGTTTTTGTCTTGATGTTTAATGTCTTATTCAATTATTCATTGGGCAATTTTAATTATTAACACTGCTGACTCGTCATTAAAAAAATTGATAGAAATAATGAATTGGATAATATAAATTAATTAAACGAGACAGAGTGGCAAAGGCGTGCATAGTGATGGTCTGTCTCGTGGTAAGTCATGAATAATATACAAAGCAGCTGATGGGAGGTAGAACCGTAGAATCATCAAGGTCCCCAGTTGCATTACCTTTTAGTTAAACTTCGCTACTAGAGTTTTAATTAGATTTAGAAGTGATTGGGCCAGCTCTTTGCTGGATTCCCTTGTCATTTGATTTGAGATACTCCATTTCCATTATTGGTAAAACTTTTTCTTTTATCACCAGCGATGCAACTTTTTTGAAAGCAATAGCTGCCAAGGATGACTTGTGTAAAATGTGATGTTACGAGACTATTTTTGAAATGAAGTTTCTTGGATTATGTGGAACAATATTCGTAATTAATTAGACCCAATACCTAACTACAAAGGTTTGCACCTGAATTCTAGTTAGAGTAGTATGAGTACTAGGAGCACCCTCTCTAAGACAGTTAGACTTAAGATCTCAGGTTCAAGTTCCATCATGTATGAGTTTTATTTAATTTAAATATTGGTTTAGTTTGTTTGTTTATGAGTTTGTAGTGATTTAATTTTCTTTGTAATGATTTCTCAATAAGTGTTTGTGTGTAAAAGAATTACCTGATGTAAGGAGAATTCATTGTATTATCTTTAAAAAAAAAAACTACACATGGTTTTGTTAAATTTGTGTTGGATTTTCAGAAATAAATTCTCATAAGAAAGAAGGACATTATTTTATGGTATACTAGTAATTTGTCCGGTGCTAAAGCTGCGAGTATATATGAAATTTAATTTGATCACTTTTTTAGAAAAAAAAAAAGAAAAATACTAATATAATATTCATCTATAAATAAAAATTAAATAAAATTTTAAAAATTAATAAACTTATGTGTGAGAGAAAATAAAAGGAAATCATAAAGTTAAAAAAAAAGAATAAATGCCAACATAGAAAATGTAAAAAATGTTAACTTTTCATATTTAAGTATTTTCAATAAATGTAAAAAGTATTAAAATAAAAATTTTGGACAAAATTATGAAATAATGTACCTCTAAAACTATCAATTATCAACTTAAAAGTCAAAAAGGAGATTTTCACACAACATTGATTTTTTTTAGTACAAAATTACAATTTACCCAAGCAAACAAGTTATCTAATGAAAGATTAGAGGGGTTTGAAAGGGATTTATTATAGAACAAAAATAAGATATAAGTATAGAAGTATAGAAGTATAGAAATTAACTAGAAAGCTAGCTGTATATGATATCTCGGTAATCGAATATGTACCATCAACATAATTGGGATAAGATTTCGCAAGGGCTGATTTATTGACAATGGCGGTGGTGTGGGAGACCGGCCGGTCGACGGTGGACGGGAGAGGCGAGTTTACATGTAAAAAGAAGAGTTGAAACTTCGCCTAGCTAAAACTGAACCCAATAGAAAATTAGGAGGTATTAGACTATAGAGTTTGGATAACGAAGATAGGCCTACCATAGTTTGGTCCACAATTCACAAAATTTCTTCTTTAATTAATTTTATTTGCCCATTTTTCTTGTTTCAGTTCAATTTACATTAATTTGAAAATTGAAGATTCATAGATTTTTAAGTAAATTAAATGTTCAACAACCATCACTGAGGTTACCATTCATTGCATGTTGGCTGGTAGCCAAGCACATTTAACTTTAGTTAAAATGGATAACTGATATATACACGACGAGGATATTTCAGGAGTTAAATCCTGAACTGAGAGCATCAAATTGACGTGAGAAAATGTATCGTTGAAATCATCTTAGAGTCAATGTCCACATAACTTTATTAATATAATAAAGCCAAAACATTGGGGTAATTTATCAATTGCTTGAATGAGTTAAATCATCTTAACATATCAATTGTCTTAGTTTGATTTAATTAAATATTGGAATGTCCATTTATTGGCAAAAATGAAATGGAGACAGCATTCTTCATGCCGTTTTCTCTTTAACAGCATGCTACACTGTCCCTGCCCGTCACAATTTTATTAACGGGCTTAATATATAAAATAGCTATCAAATTTGTACGAAACTGTTATTTTGGTCTTTTAACTTTTATTTTGAAATTTTTGACCTTTGAGCTTTTATTTTGTGAATGATATAACCTTTGATACCGACGTGACTTATTCAAATATTAACACTTAAAAAGTTTTTGTATTACGTCACATTAGCATCAAGGGTTATATTGTTCATAAAATAAAAGTTCGAGGGTCAAAATTTCAAAATGAAAGTTGAATGGCCAGAACGATAGTTTTGTATAAGTTTGAAGGCTATTTTGTGTATTGATCCTTTTATTAAATCTATATCATTGAGTTTTGTACCCTTAATAGAATCCCATCATAAAAGCAACAATAATTCATTTCTAGAACCGATTTCATACATGTTCACAACTAATCCTTTAATTAGGCCAAATACAATACTTCCATTAATTAGACAAATGAGTGTTGCTTAAATATACTCTCTCCGTTCCTTATTATACAACCTATATCTGATGTTTCATTTTATTTGTTCTTTTACACTTTCAATTAAACATTAATTTTTTTTTCAAATTTATCCTTCCACTTTTTTTAGGAAGAAGAGACATGTATTTAATATTATTATCAAGAGATAAGAGGACAGAGAGAATGACTAAGGGTAAATTTGAAAAATAAAATAAAATTTATATAGAATTTTAAAAATTAATTACTTTTATTAATCTACGATTATTGGGTTAAATAGGTCACATAATAAGAAATAGAGGGAGTAACCTTTAACGCATGTGTTGGCTGCAACATGTTGGATTTAATTCAACATGTGGGCTCATATATTTATATTAATTATATATTATGGGCTATCATAAGATTAAGCCCAATTAAAGTGATCAATAAAGTTTAAAGTTTTGGGTTAGACATCTAATAGAGAATGGACTTTAATGTGTAGAGACCCAAAGAATTAATTTCTATTTTTATGATAGGCTAAAATAGAAGTTAGACTAAAGATATAAATAAGGGTTATGGTCCCCAAGCCATATGCACAACAAAAGGTTTTCTCTTTTCTGAAATCCTATCAATCAAAAAGAGATAACTCTCTTCAGAGAGAGCAAAGACGACATATTGACTTGGAAGACAATAACTAGAAAATCAAGCTTTCTTCATGGATCTAGGTACGCTTCCACTCAGATCTAAACATTTAGATCTAAATTTTCTTGATGATTTGACATGAAAATTGGTTGGTGACAATTCACCAAATTAGAAATAAAGTATTCTAACAATTGGTCTCAGAGCTTCTTCATGTTAAATCATTGGGAATCAATTTGTTTCTTTGTCTTCCATAATCATGGATTTGGTTTTTCCATGGATTTAGTTTATTAAGAAATATGGCTTTGGAGTTTGGAGTTTGTTTCAGATTTGACTTTTACGTTTTATGCATCCAGTTAGGATCTTGTTAACAAGAGCTAAGATCTAATTTATAGAGAAACAGATTCAAGTTTTAAGGATTAAATAAAAAAAAAGGATAAAAGTTTTGGTTTTCTGGGCCAATTTTATTAGGCGTTAGGTTTTGTCCAAGATGTGAAAATCATACAGGATGAATAGGAGAATTTTCCTATTATGACGGCAATAATGGGGCTTGTTAGTGGTGCAAGTTGGCATGTGGCCCACTTGGTTGTTTAAGGAATTTGTTCACATTTTGGTATTATTATTTTATTAATATTACGAGATAAGTTGATTGAAACAAACTTTCGGCGCATAATTATTGTTTTGGTCAATTGTCACTGACTTATTCAAATTTTGGTATTATTATTTTATTAATATTATGAGATAAGTTGATTGAAACAATATGCTACCAAAGTAGCCTCTCTTGTATAGATTAATTTATTTTATAATATTAAGTTGGTTGTGTATATATAATTCATGCGGATATTGACCAACCCAAATGAGGGTCAATATTTGGCCGAAATATATGTGCACTTGTGGTAATAACTATGTGACAATTATTTGGTTTGCCATGTGAACAATTAATCGGTCCAAAGAAAGGTTAATTGTTTGACAGGATCTTATTGTCAATATTTGATTACTACACCAAGAGTACTACTTACAGTTAATATTTCTGTCCAAATACTAGATATTAATGTTGTGCTAGGTATCTTGTGATGGGGTTTACCATTATTTGAATATATGGTTATTATATGGAATTAATGTGAGCATGTTCTACTTGTTTCGTTCTCTGTACAGTTGCTAGTTCTGCATCTACTATTACTGCCAGCTTGAATTCCATTCCCATGCTTAGTGGCACGAACTTTAAAGCATGGAAAGAGAACGTTATGATTGTTCTCAGTGTTATGGATCTAGACCTTGCGTTAAGGACAGAACGACCCACAGACCTTACGGTTGATAGTTCATCTAATGATAAGATGGACATAGAGAGGTGGGAACGTTCTAATCGCATAAGTCTTATGATTATAAAGTGTGCAATTCCGGAAACCTTCAGGGGCACTATGTCCGAAAAGGTTACTACTGCTAAAGATTACCTTGAGGAAATTGAAAAGAGGTTTACCAAAAGCGAAAAGGCTGAAACAAGTATGATTTTGGCAAATCTCATTTCAATGAGGTATAAAGGAAAAGGTAATATAAGGGAGTACATCATGGAGATGTCTCATCTTGCTTCAAAGCTAAAGGCACTAAAGTTGGAGCTGTCTGAGGACTTGTGCATTTAGTTTTGCTATCTCTTCCTGCACAATTCAATCAGTTTAAAGTTAGTTATAACTGTCAAAAGGAGAGTTGGACTCTTAATGAGCTCATCTTTCATTGTGTGCAAGAAGAAGAAAGACTGAAGCAAGAGAAGATAGAAAGTGCTCATTTGGCTAGTACCTTTAAGGACAAGAACTTGAAAAGGAAGAAGGGTAAGGAAGCTGCAAATGTTCCACCAGAAAAGAAACAGAACCAACAGGGTGAGGCATTTACCTGTTATTTCTGTAAAGCTGCTGGACACAGGAAAAAGGATTGTACCAAATATCGCGCATGGCGTGTAAAGAGAGGTACACTTCTCACTCTGGTTTATTCTAAGGTTAATTTAACTTCGGTACCTATACACACTTGGTGGCTAGATTCTGGTGCTATTACTCACATAAGTGTGTCTATACAGGGTTGCCTGAACTACCGAAAGCCAATTGATGGTGAAAGATACATCTATGTGGGCGATGGTAAATCAATGGAAGTTGAGGCTATTGGAACTTTTAGGTTATTGTTAAAGACTGGTTATTATTTGGATTTGAATGAGACTTATTTTGTACCGTCATTTAGACGGAATTTGATTTCTATTTCCGTATTGGACAAATTTGGTTACTCTTGTTCATTTGGAAATAGTCAATTTAGTCTTTTTCAAAATTCAAATGTTATTGGTGTCGGTCCTTTATCTTTTGTTGATAACCTATATTTGCTTGATACAATTGCCTCATATAATGAAACCTTGCATGTGTATCGAGGTATAAAGAGAAAATTAACCAATGAGAATTCTGCTTCATTATGGCACAAACGTTTAGGGCATATCTCTAAACAAAGAATTGAACGTCTTGTGTCTGACATGATTCTTGATCCCCTTGATTTTACGAACTTTGAAAATTGTGTTGCTTGTATTAAGGGGAAACAGACAAACCTAAGGAGATTAGGTGCCAACAGGGCTATGGACGTCTTCGAACTAATACATACAGACATTTGTGGGCCATTCCCTACAGCTTCTTGGAATGGTCAACAATATTTTATTACGTTCACAGACGACTTTTCACGTTATGGCTACCTATATCTCATTCAAGAAAAGTCTCAGTCTCTGGATGTGTTCAAAAATTTTAAAGCTGAAGTTGAGAATCAACTCAACAAAAGAATTAAAAGCGTCAGATCTGACCATGGTGGTGAATACTATGGCAGATATGACGGATCAGGTGAACAACGTCCAGGACCGTTTGCTAAGTTTCTCGAAGAGTGTGGTATTATCCCACAGTACACCATGCCAGGATCTCCTAGCATGAATGGTGTTGCTGAAAGGAGAAATAGGACATTAAAGGACATGGTAAGGAGTATGATTAGTCATTCTACTTTACCAGAATCTCTTTGGGGAGAAGCACTAATGACTGCAGCTTACATACTCAATAGGGTTCCAACAAAAGCAACTGCCAAAACCCCTTATGAGCTTTGGACGGGCAAGAAGCCCAGTTTAAATCACTTGCACTTTTGGGGTTGTCCAGCTGAGGCAAGGCGAAATAGGCTAAATGAAAAGAAACTGGATTCCAGAACGATCAGTTGCTATTTTGTTGGATACTCCGAAAGGTCAGAGGGTTACAAGTTTTATGATCCCACTACTAAGTCAATGTTTGAGACGGGAAATGCTCGGTTCTTTGAGGATGTTGAGTTTGCGAGGGGAAAAGGAATTAAGGACTTTGTCTTTGAAGAGGAATGTGTCGAAATTCCTCTAATTGCTTTTGAAAATTATCAGGGTCAGGCTTCAATTCCTGGTATTGTTCAAGAAGCAATTCCAGATCAAGACAATGTTATTGAACCTCTTGCTCAAGTTCAACAACTTGTTCCAGAAAAACAAACTCTACAGCCTCAAGAACCTATGCCATTAAGGAGATCCACTAGAGAGAGGAGAAATGCAATTTCGGACGATTATATTGTATTTCTTCAAGAACATGAGGTTGACATTGGTGTGGTAGAAGATGATCCAATCAACTTCCATCAAGCCATTGAAAGTTCTAACTCTCAACAGTGGATTAATGCCATGAATGAAGAGATGAAGTCCATGAATGACAATGACTTTTGGGACCTTGCATCATTACCTGAAGGTACGAAACCCATTGGTTGTAAATGGATATTTAAGATCAAAAGGGATTCGAGAGGTAATATAGAAAGGTACAAGGCTCGTCTTGTTGCAAAGGGCTTCACACAGAAAGAAGGTATTGACTATAAAGAGACTTTCTCTCCGGTTTCTTCGAATGACTCTTTTAGGACAATAATGGCATTAGTGGCACATTTTGACCTTGAGTTACATCAGATGGATGTTAAGACAGCGTTTCTCAATGGTGACATTGATGAGACGATTTATATGGTGCAGCCAGAAAACTTTGTCTCCGGAGATGTAAAGCACATGGTTTGCAAATTAAAGAAATCCATCTATGGGCTTAAGCAAGCTTCTCATCAATGGTATTATAAATTTCATCAAGTTGTTATCTCATTTGGTTTTGAGATAAATGCAGTTGATGATTGTATATACCACAAGTTCAGTGGGAGTAAGTGTATTTTTCTGGTTTTATATGTCGATAACATACTGCTTGCCAGCAACGATATAGGCTTATTGCACGAAACCAAGAGCTTTCTGACAAAGAAATTTGAAATGAAAGATCTTGGTGACGCCTCTTTTGTATTAGGCATACAAATACACCGAGATCACTCTCGGGGTATACTTGGGTTATCACAAAAGAGCTATATCGAAAATGTTCTAAAGAGATTTGGCATGCAGGATTGTAAACCAGGTGACACCCCTATTGCTAAAGGAGACAAGTTTAGTCTCAACCAATGCCCCAAGAATGAGTTTGAAACTAAAGAAATGCAAAAGATTCCTTATGCGTCAGCAGTAGGGAGTCTAATGTATGCTCAAGTGTGTACGCATCCGGATATTGCGTACATAGTTGAAATGCTGGGCAGATACTTAAGCAATCCTGGAATGGATCATTGGAAAGCAGCTAAACGGGTTATGCGGTACTTACAGAGAACAAAGGACTACATGCTCACATACATAAAATCGGATCAGTTGGAGATCATTGGGTATTCTGATTCTGATTTTGTTGGATGCCAAGACAGTAGGAGATCCACATCAGGCTATATTTACCTGCTGGCTGGAGGAGCTATTTCCTGGAAGAGTGCTAAGTAGACACTCATAGCTTCTTCCACCATGGCAGCGGAATTTATAGCATGTCATGAGGCATCTAGTCATGGGATTTGGCTGCTAAATTTTGTCACTAAGCTGCAAATGGTGGATAGTGTTGAGAGACCATTAAAGATATTTTGTGACAATAAGTCAGCAGTGCTATATTCCAATAACAACAGGAGCTCAACGAAGTCAAAACATATAGACCTCAAGTTCCTGGTTGTTAAATAAAGAGTTCAAAATGGTCAGGAGTCTATTGAACATATTAGGACAAACTCTATGATTGCGGATCCGCTAACTAAGGGATTACCACCTAAGGTCTTTCATGAGCATACCGCTCATATGGGTGTTGTATCTTTTGATAACATGCAATTTTAGTGGGAGTTTGTTATTTTGGTTGATTTTCAGTTATAGACACATTTTGTGGTTTGTTTGAACTCTTTATTTGGTTGATCTCACTAAGGAATAAGGTTGGACCAGTTGGAAGTATGCATGTTAAGATCACATTACATGTAACTTCCCATGCTATGCATCCATGCTTGATCTATGTTGTTCAATTATATTGACATATGTGACTATTGATGGTTTCGTTATGATATGTGTATAATGAAAACCGCTTTAATCCTATGTTGGTATGATTGATGAACCATATTGATTTAAGATGTCTATGGTAATGATAGCAAAATTTGAGCTCATAAGGTTATTACATAATATATAATTAAAGGAGTTATACATATATGGCCAAAGTGGGAGATTGTTGGATTTAATTCAACATGTGGGCTCATATATTTATATTAATTATATATTATGGGCTATCATAAGATTAAGCCCAATTAAAGTGATCAATAAAATTTAAAGTTTTGGGCTAGACATATAATAGAGAATGGACTTTAATGTGTAGAGACCCAAAGGATTAATTTCTATTTTTATGATAGGCTAAAATAGAAGTTAGACTAAAGATATAAATAAGGGTTATGGTCCCCAAGCCATATGCACAACAAAAGATTTTCTCTTTTCTGAAATCCTATCAATCAAAAAGAGATAACTCTCTTCAGAGATAGCAAAGACGGCATATTGATTTGGAAGACAATAACCAGAAAATCAAGCTTTCTTCATGGATCCAGGTACGCTTCCACTCAAATCTAAACATTTAGATTTAAATTTTCTTGATGATTTGACATGAAAATTGGTTGGTGACAATTCACCAAATTAGAAATAAAGTATTCTAATACAACATGGATGTTAACATCAACTAAAGCGGAGCCACGGTTGATAATCTGATCCACACTGTGGTCGTATGTGCGCGTGGATGGCTATAATACGTGCTTTATCCATTTCCATGGTAGTGGAAAAGAATGTGTGTGTGTGTGTGTGACGGTTGCGTGATTAACCTTTGCTCGATCGGTCGGGCAACCATGTGCACCAATCCAGACAGATGAGACGTCTTAGTCTCCGCTAAGCTGGTGACTGGTAAGGGAGGCTAAATGGCCCCATTGGCTAAACAGCACATGCGGGAGACTGTCCATAGCTGAGGAGCCCGGGAGTCTTCATTAATTAAAGGAGGGTCGTCCGATCACGGTCAGGTCGTTCTCATAAGCCATTACTAAAATCTCATGAGCCAAATATACAAAGTTTCACAGCCACCAAGCCATATCTGACCAAAAAAAAACACAGCCACCAAGCCATTCCAAGGACTGAAGGTCAAACAGAGTATGGATTGATTTTCAGCCGTCAAATGGGAGGAAGTCGTAGTTTCGCAGCGCACGGGGCTGCTTTTATAATCTTGTTTATTGTTACTTGTTAGAACTAGAATGATGTGTACATTATTTCATTCAAATTTTCAACTAGACAAAGAAAAAAAGAAAGGGTAAAATTGATCTGCCTAATCGTATAACCTGTTGAATTCACGAGATTGACTGGACCAAACTCTATTAAAAAATATGTCCAAGTTCTGAAGAAAAAGACCTTGAACCTTTCTTATGATGATCTAACTTGTTAAAAGTTAGGTTTGTCAGATTAAAGTTAATGACCCAGTAATGCCAATGGGAAAATTGTTGGTAGTGTAACAGCTAACAAGCCTCGTGATCAGATGACATAAAACATGTTGGTAGTCAAAACTGAAAAACTAGCGCAGCCTATGTTTGCTCCTAGCTGAGAAAACACCGCACCGTTCGTTCACCTGTCTTGTCAAACTCCAGATTCGGATAAGATTACTTTAGACTAATCTCTGAGACGCCATTTTTTTCCCTCCATCTCTTTAAAGTATAAAATAATCATTGATTGTTGTTTATAAAACGTTTAAATTGAAATAAGATCCTTCGCCTTTATTTGACCAAGTGAGACGGCTAATATTTGAGAACTCATCGCCGCAATCAACGAGTTTTATGAGTTCAGACTTCAAAACTGGGCCTCGTTTTCATTAAGGCCTCAACATATATAAAGGGCTTGAGCTTTTGTACACCTTGTTATGGATCGGGTTTGACTTTGTAGATTAGGGATCTTACTACCAAACAATATTGGGCCCTCCTGCCTCACGAGTCATGACTTTTAGTCCTTGACTCGTTGGACGTACGCAGTACCAAACCCAGTAAAAAAATATGAATATCCCACCTACAACAATTGATCATTTTAATGTTGAATTTGGAGTCATGTGTCTTACAAAACAATTTTGTAAGTCTTTGCGTTAGAATACATGATGAAACCTATAAGATTTGTTGGATTTCTCACCTAACTAGAATATAATAGTAACTCAGGTCAACTCTACTGAGTCATATTTGTATATTTCCAACTACCGTTTAATTAGAAAGTTTTAAAAGTTCTGACTCATTAATCTTAATATTTGAAGAATAAGTCAATTCGAAATAATAAAGAATTGTGCTATAAGGTCACATACTTAAGAAAATCTCTTAACGCCTTTTAAGTACACTAATCTGTCTAAGCATCTAGTCAGCTTCTTTTACGTATATGAAGGTCGGTCGTACCTAAGATCCTCAAGTAACTATTTTTGACTAGTCTCCGTTTTCTGATTCTTAGAGTAAGAGAGATTAATATTTCACAATTTAAACATGTCTATGTAACTAATTCATTTATTAGTTAATAAAATACTAGGATTCCTTGTTCTACGTACCTCTCCTTTTTCTTTCTGCGCATATGTAGTTGAAATGTATACGGACTAACTTTTCACTGTTGTAGAAGAAGATGAATATTGGGGAGCAATGGCAAATTGGCAATGGTAAAATCAAAATCTGTGACAATCTCCCCGATCCAAACTTTCTACTACACTTTGGCTTTTGCTTGTCATATTTGCATCCACGTCATATTGCTGTCCCTTTTGACCTCTTTTCCACATAACTTCGACTAATTAAAGTACTCGTGCATTCCCTAAAAAAAGAAGGCTTTAGAAAACTCAAATGCTGTCTTTGTGAAAAGACTGATTAGGTCCCATGTCTCTATGATATTTTCCATTTGAAATGATTAGGTCCCATGCCAACTCCGATATTGTGGGGGCTTAATACATAAAATAGTCCTTAAACTTATATAAAACTGTCGTTTTAACCATTCAACTTCTATTTTGAAATTTTTGACCCTTGAACTTTTGTCTTGTACACAATGTAGCCCTTAGTGCTGATGTGGCGTAATAAGAAAATTTCACGTGTTAATATATAAATAGGTCACGTCAGCATTAAAGGTTACATTATGCACAAAATAATAGTTCCAGGGTCAAAAATTTCAAAATAAAAGTTAAAGGGTCAAAACGATAGTTTTGTACAAATTTAAGAACTATTTTGTATATTAAGCAGATATTATGGGGATCCCTGGATGATTTTGCCCAGGAAAGTTGTGTTTCTTGGTTCCCGCCCTATCGAACATGACATATGATCAACATTGGACCCCGGCACCGTTAACCTAATTATCTATCCGCCAAGGTATTTTATTGATCGAGCACTTATCAGAAAGTTGATACGAAGGATATCGACTGCTAACAGATAATACATATGTAAAGTCGAGAAACAAAGGGAAAAAGCAAAAACTCTCGCTTTGCTTTTAGATGGTCGTCAAAATCAAATATAGGGTGCTGTGTGTATGACGCAATTCTTTAGTAAAGGAACAGAAAGCTGAGACTGGGAAGAAAAGGAAGAAGTGATGGGAGAAAATAAATTTATATGAATAACAGTAACAATATTTATCCAAATATGTTTACTTTACACGATGGATAACATGTCAAAAGACATTCTTAGATGTTGAAAATTGAAACAACTCTTCTTGCTATGTTAGTTAATTTCTTTGCGGACAATTTGACTCCCCCAACTTCTGCTTTCTAGAATTCTAACACGTTTGTATCATAGTACGGCCGAACGAAAGCTGAGGAAATAATTAAGCTAATCTTGTGTTACAGCAATTCGAACAAGCCATTCTACGTACTTTTAATCTGTCATGACATGCATCTGATTACATTTATCACAAGTGGGTTAGTAGATGATAAATTAAGGTATACTGTAAATGGCTACAAGCTTTGGGTCATATATATCTCATACGGATGTTGGGATCGATTTTTCATCAGTTGAGGGGTTCTTTTCTATATGGATAAGTTTGTCTAAAGCTTGCAGCTAGCGCCGAGAATTGAAGAACTTTCCGCTGGTTATGGCTTTTTATAAGGCACATGGAAAATTAGCTGCAGAAACTTTTGAATACTATATATATGCAAACGTAGACATCCCACTTTTGCATGTCACTACGTCTAAAACAATTGAGATTAATCTACATGACACATGTAATGTTAATTAAAGAAATTTCAATTAATTTATACGCAAAAAAAAAGCTAGTCAATGCATGTCAACCTCTTATATATTTTGATGGGCTACCTTAATTATTTTAATTTCCTGATTAATTTCAGCCCCAATTCTCCGAGCTAGTCTGACTGTGTATGTTTCATGTAATGTAAGATAACTATGTAACCAATAATCATGGTGTGCTTGATTATTTGTTAATATTTTCCTTTTTACATCCTTTATTTGTTCTTTTTGACAAATAAGAAGTGTACATAAAAAGACGTGATCAATTTGTCAAAATCCGTTTGTTGAGCTGTCGTTCTCTGCCACGATCATTAACCATATATAACGAATGTGTGTATGTAACCTTAAACGAATGTGTGTATAAGCCTTTTGTTAAAAAATAAAAAGCAAGCTTATTAGGGAAAACAAAAGAGAAAACCCGAAAGCCAGCCGCCAGCCCCCCAGCCCCAGTGCATATGCTGTTGGGCGTTGGTAAAATTCAAGCTCTTCCGTCAAAATGAAGTAAAAGAAAAGGAACTGTACCAATCTTCATTGTCATTTTCTTGTAATTAAACGTCATTATTATTTGTAAGCCCAAAGAGAAATTAAGAAACTATTCTGGAATGATTTCTTCTTGTTAATTATGCTTTGGGCAACTTAAGTATTTTCATTATGTAGTGCTCCGTTGCACACTTTGTATGAGGATGAAAGAAACATTAGAATGAATAGCATTACGTCCTTTGGGAACCGTAGCCACATTGGCACCAAACAAATTTGGATATTTTTTTTGGTCTACATGAAAAGGTATTACCTTTTCCGCATGCAACGTAGGCATTTCACTTTAGCAAAACACTGGCATGTGCTATAGACACTACGCCATTTTCCAAAGCTTTCTTTTAAATGAAGAATTTTCCCAAAGCTTTCCTATTTTTTAGTCGAGACATCAATGGGCGATTGGTTTATTTTAAAGCGGGATTGCTATTGTCATTGCCAGGTTAACTCTTTTTTTTTTTTGAAGTCTCTAATTAAATGGGGTGCTTACCGGCTTATGGTGGAAACCAAACAACTTTACCAAAGCATTTTTTGCATCAAATTAATTTGATGGACAATAATCTTGAAACAGATTAAAATGAATTAGTTGGATTGAAGTTTAAAAATGAGGCAGGTCATGTCAGAAGTGGGATTTGAACCCACGCTCTCTAACGAGAACCAGAACTTGAGTCTGGCGCCTTAGACCACTCGGCCATCCTGACAATTTTTGACTCTTTGATCCATTGCTTTCATATATGTTAAATTAAAGAGAAAAATCATTAATTAGGATGTTTCCATACCCAAGAAGGAGGATGGCACCGGCAGCGGCAGTGTTGAGACGCGGAAATGAATCAAAATGATGAAAAATATGATACCGTTGGGCAGCAGAGACCAAGTAATGATGGAGTAAAAGCTCCAACAGTCAAGTGCCTTCCCGCAGGCACCACGTAGACATTGACGTGGATCAGCATTAGCATCGGTTTCTCTTTCGCTGTTTTTGCTAAGTTAAACCATTATAAAGCAAAGTCGGTTCCTACTGTACTTTTCAACAGTTCTCCTTTTAATGGCTTCAATCTCCAGGCCCCATTTATCCTCGCTTCCGGTTTCAGGCTTTGAGCTCCCAGCCGAATTAAATCTTTCAACATGATCTGATCTTTTTTCTACTAGCTAGTATTTCTAAATTTTAAAACCCAGATGCAAGAATCTTAATTAAAAGTCATTGGTTCAACTGGTATTAATTTGTTTGCCTTAATTAGGTAAAAATAGTTGATCTCCATTTACTTGCCTGTTTTAGTTTGATTATTCGCTTTACAAAAATACCATTAACTTTAGACGCGCGATAATAATATCTCATGATCCAAAGTTCAAAGAGATAATTAAAGAAAATTATATTATTTTTTTCCTAGTACATCGTTTGACACCGGCCGCCTAGAAGCACGAAATTGGATCAGGAGAAAGGAAAGGATATGGAGGATAATCCACGTGTTTAGCTTGTCATTGGCGAAGAAAGTGGATCCCCGTTGATGAATTTTGTAGTCGACGGCCTTAGCAACGGGGCGACAGTCAGCTTTGGTCTCATATAAAATATACTCATCCTGTCACACAGCATCTTGATTATTGACACGTGTTATTATTCAAAGACAAAGCAATTATCTCCCACCGACTATACCGTCAAGTTGCTGGTGGAGTCCTTTCTCAAATCATGCAACACGCCTCAACTCTTCCCTGCAGACAGCAGTTTCGTTAATTAAACCAGCACTATTAAGATCTGTTTGGTCTGGCATGGGTTTATAATAAAAGTGTTTTTTAGAATAATTGTTTTGTAAGTACGACTTAGAAAAGTTAAAATTGTGTTTGATAAATGTTATATAAAAATACTGTAAGCCGTAGAAAATTGTTTGATAATAATATTATAAAATTAATGTGAAATGTTAAAATTACCAAAAAAGATATTTTTTATTTTTGTATAAGTATTTGAAAAAATTTATTACTTTTTAGTTTTTACATGTTAACTATTATATATATACATATATAAAATAATATATGTATAATTATTTATATAAATGATATAATAATAAAAATGATAAATAAATATTTTTAATCTACCGATTATTTTCAAATCATTTTAAAATTAATTTATGTATAAATTTTTGATCAATTGGAATTCTCTTATATACATTCCTTTATTACAAGTAAAAAATTATAAATAGATAAATTTAATGTACACTTAAATAAAATATAATAATATTAAAAATCTAAATTATAAATTTTAAAATAAAATAACTATAAGTAAACGTGAGAAAAAAATAAAAGGTGAATAGTATATTTGTTTTGTCATATTGAGAAAAAGATAGTAGCATTAAAGGTACACACAAAAGTTTCATTGAAAAAAGTCAGTTTCCTGCATAAGCTCAAACAAATTATTTTGGGAAAAGCTTCAAATTGTAACTTTGACTGGAAGTTGAAATTCTGCTTCGCTGATAAGTTAAAAAATGTAAAAGCTATATACACAAACACCTAACTTCAGCTTCTTCTAAAGTAGAGAAACTCTTCAAAAGTTAGATCAAACACCCACTAAGTAAATAGGTATCATAGTTTTTTTGTTAGTGGAGTTGGTCAAAGTAATAACAGTTTAGATCAGTAATATAAGATATCGGGTTCGAGTTTCCATTATAAGGTATCGGTTCGGGTTTTCACATATCTTTCTTTGATAGCGATTATTTACAAATTCAAAGAACTTCATAAAATTAGAATCCGTAAACTTTCAAAAAGATTTACAGTTTACTATGATCTCAAAAGTGAAATAATCTATCCTATTTCTAAATTTTTTATTAAAAAAATATAGTAATTTTTCTTTTTCTCCTTTTTGTTTCTCTATTGAAACTTATGTCAACTTCTCGTGACGCACAATTTTTTATTTGATGTATCATTTGATTATTTATTTGTTAAATTGATTAAGTATAGCAATATTATTTATTTATTTCTCTTGGTTTACCTATAATGTCATGACTCATGTTAGAAAAAAAAATAGTAACAAGTGGGTTTTTGAGGACCGAAAAAGAATAGAGATAAATGTTTCTATTAGGTTTGTGAAGTTTAGCATTATTGATCAATATTTAAAAACCAAACCTACAATTTATCAAAAAAAAAAAAAAACCAAACCTACAATAATTAATTAGTGTAAAATGGTTCGAGATCACTTAAATTTATAACGTGTACCCATCAATCTTTTAGTACATTTTTGATCATTGACAACTCAATCGAGTGAAACCTGCTGCCAACTTTATTGGCATCCATCTAATTCATTAGGCTGACATAAGTTTGTCGCTAGATTAATTTTACACGACTTGATGATGAGGAAGAAAATTAAACCAGCTTTTTGACTGATCAGCAACTCACTTTGTCAATTAAAGATATGCTACATATTATTCGAAATGTGATTTTTTTCTTTGGGGCCTGAAATGTGAATTAATTGAATTTCGTGTTTGAATCATCAAATAACTTCCACTTTAGTACATGTTTTCAAAATGTATGGTTGTCAGGAATCTGATTCCTTTGAAAAAAAATTGCCAAGGCCTTAGCCAAGAATGATAGCAACCTTCATAATAATTAAACTCTCAAAAAACCTGAGATTCTTGACCATATTTCTTCATCAAACACGTCTGTTTGGTTGATAAGTTGAAGCACATCAGATAAAGAAGATGCTTGGCGGCCCATACACTAAGTTTATCTTTGGGAGAGCGCGCGGTGAGATTATTCCAATAAGATTGAAATTTTGAAAAAATTACCGTATAGATGAGAAGGTTGTGAGAGTAATTACTGTATAGATGAAAAAATATGTGCTTAATAAACAACGGTGACAGTGCATTTAGACTGCCAATCGCACCGCATCGGAGTCAATCGGTGTCCAAAACATAGCCTAAATCTAAATCCTATTCAAGAGGAAATCTCAAATCTCAATCAAGATTGGCTCCAAATTAATGAATGATAAAATAACTCCCGAAAACTGAATCTTAAGGACTATAATTACTAACAAAATGTCATTGAAAGGAAAGAAAGAATCTATAAATAATATAGAAGCGAGTGTGCACACACTTCCTGCATTAAAATGTATTAAATATGGAATTTGAGGCGTAAAAGCTTAGCCTTCGAATCTCATCAACCATAATTTGACAAATCAAATAAAAAAAAATAGAGACAGAAATATATTTCTTGACGAATTTTTCTTCTGGATGACAAACACCCATGCATCTTTGAGTTCATAATTTAAATTAACCCAAAAGAATACTTCTTTTGTTTCTCCTCTACTGTCATCATAGTATAGAGTCTATCCCTTAGCCAATTGATGTCATAACATCAACCTTTTTCTCGTAGTTGGAAACATAATATAGTGTCAATCGCTATCCGAACAGCAGAGGTTTTATCAGCTGGAAGGCCTAAATTAAGCACTGTGATGAGCGCAGCTGTCGATATGTTTCCTTTGTCAGCTCTGGCGCAACTTACCCTTATCAGAGCCTACCACAAGGGCACTGAAAAAGGAGTGACGATAAAAAGGTGAAGATGGAATAGAAAGAAGATTTTCATATATACATTGCTCATAGCCCACAGAATTTTTCAGCATACATATGTGGTTCCTAAAGCGACCTTATGAGAGGAAAAAAAGCACTACGCGATATGTCTTGCACTTAATCGACCTCATCGATTACGATTAGATGATAAAGAAGACGATTAAAAGTTTGCTTATATTCTACATAATATAATTAAATTAATGGACTGCCCCAAGTCAATCTTTACTTTTGTTTTCCTTTTTGTCTTTTTTTATTTATTTAATAACCAATAAAAACAAATGATTTGACCTTTGAGTGATTTTGCTACTTAAAAACACTTCAAATTAGATGGTAATTGATGAGATGCAAAGAGGAAGAAAAATTGAATAACGGGATTGCAATTTATCCCACAACAAATAAAATTCGATACCAATTCAACATCCCCTATTTGGTCAAAATTATGCTTCACTTAGAATGGTTAATAAGACTTAGCTTTCATAGTTTTCTTTTCCTTGGCCAACATAGTTTTAGTTTGAAGCAATTGATATTATTGAACATTTGTTGGTTTTGGGTTCGGCTTCTTTGCAACTTTTTGACTACTGTAGTAAAATCTACGTGGTCTTCTTTTGTCTTTATACAACAGTAGATTTTATTCCAACTTCCACCCTCTATATATATGTATATAGTCAGTGCAAACCAGCTGACATAAAATTTCTTTCTCATCATCAAATCGCCTTCTTCCATTTCCATTCTTGTCTCCTCTGGCATTAAGAAAGACTCATTAAGCTTAACCAATTTTTTTGGATGAGAAACCTTCGACACACTTCTATTAATTGATCTTCCTCACATTATCATCCACCCAACCTTTTCCTCGTCATCATTACTGTCGCAGGCAATGCAGCCCTCTGTCTAATTCCTAAGAGAAAGATATAATCTAATTCATCAGGCGCATTCACCAACCCAGTTTGATATAGCATTTGCTTCATTGCATACCTTCAAATTTCATTCAAAGATGGATCCGATCTTCTCGACATGTTTACTCGGTCTGTTCTCCATCATCCAAGGTAAAACTTTTTCAAGAATTCTTTCAACGTGTTGATTGATACTATATGTATGGAGATTGTAGCATTAAGATTGACAGATAGCTTTGCATTTATACAGGGATTTCAGGGACTACATTTACACTAGTAAATAAATGTGACCACCCAGTTTGGCCTGGAATCCTTGGCAACTCTCAGCTAGAAAGCACCGGATTCGAACTACAACCGGGTGGGGCACGATCATTCCAGGCAGCGGCGCGTTGGTCCGGCCGATTCTGGGGCAGAACGGGATGCACGTCAGACCCAACTACAGGTCAAGTCACCTGCCAAACCGGTGACTGTGGCTCCGGCCAAATTGAATGCAATGGCAAAGGTGCAAGCCCTCCGGCCACCTTGGCTGAGTTCACGATCGGTTCAGGCACCCAGGATTTCTACGACGTTAGTCTGGTTGATGGTTACAACTTGCCAATGATCGTGGACGCCAGCGGTGGGTCAGGCACGTGCTTGTCAACAGGGTGCGTTAATGATTTGAACCGGCAGTGCCCGACTGAGTTAAGGGCCGGCTCAGGCCAGGCCTGTAAGAGTGCATGCGAGGCTTTTAACACTCCCGAATATTGCTGCAGCGGGGCGTTCGCCACACCCGACACGTGTAAGCCGTCGGTATACTCGGAGATGTTCAAAGCGGCGTGCCCAAGATCGTATAGCTACGCATACGATGATGCTACGAGTACGTTTACATGTACGGGAGCTGATTATACGATTACATTCTGCCCTTCATCAACAAGGTAAGCACTAAGGTCTGAAATATTCGGGTTTTCTTTATGCTTTTTTATTTTTCCAGTAATTATTATTATAATAAGTAGTGTTTTTTTCGTGTTAGTAGGGGAGATGCCAATTTTTAGGTTAAGTTAATCTTGTTTATTAAATAATAGTTTAATATATTATTAGAGTCGTACGTAGATGGGGTGGTGAGATTCTCAGTTTGAATCTGAAAATATTCTCTTCTTTGTGAGTGACTTTCAGTGATTAAGCAGCCAGGCTTTGCTTTTGTAAGGCATAAGCATTAACAGGTCATGACCATAATCTTGTGGCATACATTAAGGATCTTGCTGTCAAATGTCAATTAATTAGCAAATAATGAGCAAAACGAGTCATTTTTTTACATATGCTATATAAATAAATAAATTATTTGGAAAAAGTCTTTTCTGATTGATATATTAGAATCCATAAATAAAAAGAAAAAAAAGTTGCCAACATGAAACAACTTTGTTCCATGTGTATCAGAACAGAATCTCCTTTTAACTTGATATAGGTTTTTTAAAAGCAAAATAGTTCCATATTAGGTTTACCTTCTATATTCTCTAACATTTTTGTGTAATATTTTTTTCATTTCCACAGTCAAAAATCTGCAAGCACTACGACGCCGACGACGGGCACAACACCAACGACGACAGGCACAACATATGGATCAATTACAGGGTCCGGGGAGAATCCTACGAACGACAATAGTTCATGGTTACCAGGTTTTCTAGCAGGAGATTCTTCCAGGACACTTTCTTCTGCTGTTTTCCGCACCGCATTGTTGGCTTCAGCGATTTCCTTTCTCTTCCTTTCTAGATTTTATTCATAATCCCAATCAAGGCTGATCTCTAAATATAAAAAAGCAGCTTTATTAACAGCTAAAAATGCGGAAATTAATTCGGGATTCTTCTGCATTATGGAGAAAGTTCTCTCGAGGTCCAGATTGTAAAGCCCAATTTTCCAGGCCGTGTGTGTATATAGATTAATTGCAAACAAAATCTCGCATTATTTTTTTCTTTTTCTTTTTCTTTTTTTATAATTTAATTTTGGAAGAGTTGTAGTATACCAAAAGCAACAAATTAGAAAAGGAAGAGCTTTAGTCATTTTTTTTTAAATTGATTAAGAAGGGCATTTGAAGAAAATGTTACTTTACTGTGAATCTGAGCAATCTGGTTGGTGTCTCTTGGTGGGTAGCTGATCAAAAGTAAAAGCCCCACTTTGCTGGAATTGCAAGCTTCGTAGTTTAAATGATTTAATTTAGCCGCAATGAGTCTTGCAATTATGTTGTCTATACGACAAGGCCCATTCTTCCATCATTAATTTCCTTCTTTCAAGTTTCCATTTTTGTGTCTGTACACAAAAGTTTTTGTCAACAATTTGGCAACATAATAACGGCCAAATTTGATGAAATATCCATGCTCTCCATTTATAGTTCTACAGCAATGCAATCAATGGATTCGGACGGTAAATAAGAATAAGATAATCTTGTATATGAGAAATGAGGAAAAAAATGTAATACAATTGCACAAATTGAACTTGTAGAAACTAAAAAAAGTCGGTGTGAGTTTAAATATAAAAGTCTGTTATGTTATCGTAAAAGTTCAGAGGATAACAAAGAAAAAGGAATCCACTGACTTTATCGACACGCTTGCTAAAGATGTCGTTTAGGATCAGCATTGCTTTTTATCACGTTGGGGTTGAGGTAACTAAATTCTTTAAGCCTTTGAATGACTGCTTACTCCTTGGTATATTGTGGATATTTCGGGACTGAGACGGGGGAATGGGGTGCCTGAACTCAATATAAAATCATGAATCCTCAACAACCCCGGAAAATTTAGATATTTCAGTTTTGCAGTGAGCATAAACTTCAACATCGACATAATTTCTTTTTGGTTTTCAAACTTTCAATTATTGTTGTGTGATGGAGATGATTGTATGATAAGTCCAGCATTGTTCTCTATGTGAATGTAGGTGAATGCTACTTGAATCTCTCTGCCTTTGAAGCTTTGAGATAGAAAGGTAAAGATTCCCAATTGGTAGGACACTTGGTAAAGTCCGGCAAAAAGCTACCGTTAAGATTCCATCTTCAGTGGGTTTTGAGAGGTGAGAAAATTGGGAAACTTGTTTAGGGGACCCCTTCTGACTGACTTCTCTCCCTAAAATTTGAAAGGAACAAAGCGACTCTTCCTCTAGGCTTTCTTTCTAATTTCTAAAGAAAATGTCCATCGCCATTTGTTTCACTTTGTTCAAAAAAGTGTCGGGTGGTCCAAAACCAAAGATGAAAGCCCCCCATTTTACCAAAAGGCAAGGAGAACTTAGCCCTTGCATGACAGAGAGAATATGATTTAAGCCGCAAAGAAAGGCACTACTGCTTATGTTGTCCGAGGCCAATAATGCTACAGCAGCTTTTGCGGCTTTTGACAAAGATTTAGATTCTTCAGTTGGAACTCTGAGTGACAATTAATGTCCAAACTCCAAAACATATTTCAAGAGTTCTAGATGCTCAAAGTCAAAGGCCAATAACAGTATAAATTATTACATCGTATTAGCTACTACTAGCATGCACCAATGCTTGTATTGTATGCTTCACAAGTTTGAAAGAGCCCCACAGATTTTGGCCATTCCGAAATCAAATGAAATGAAAGAAGATGAAATATGGTTTCGTTTCCATCCACCGAACGACACGAAACTTGGACGAATCAGAATCGGTCTTTCAATTAGGGATAAAATCTAAACCAATGGCAGATGATTATTAAAATAAACCAACCAGCGACAAAATAATGGTCTGGTTAAGAGTCTAATCTCTAACGAATCAAATCTACATCTTTTAAGCACTCTTTTGGAAGTGCTTGCTTTGTTTATTCCTTGGGCGGCTCCGATGGAAAGCTAGCCAACGAGTAGATTTGTCCGTCAGAAATTGAAATTCTCATATATAATAATAATGCGTAATGTTGTTCGTCAAAAGTTTCAGTGCGCTTTTCTACAATAGAAAAAGGGTCTTAAGAACTCGATAATGATGAATTTTCACTGTTAGCTTAGCAGGAGCGTTATGCTTTGGATAATAAATTCACATTTGTCGAGGTACAAGAAAAGGAAAAGGTGATGATCGAGCAATTGCCCATGTTGGTTGCTGGATCATAGATCGTATCATTATCTCCGGATATTGGGCCGGCTTTTGTGTGAAAGACTGGACCTGCTGTTCTGAGGCCCAGGATAAAGCAGACCGAAGGGTGGCCCAAATTTTTATTTCTCAATGTTTTGGTTTCAGAGTGATTCGAGGAAAACTGAAACTTAGGGCCACGAAGCTTGTCATGAGCCTCGAGGCTTGCCAGCCCAGTAGACTGGACATGAAACGTAGTTTAGAAGAGAAAGGGAGTCTTGGGAGGGATTCCCCTGTTAAAACCGAAAAAAAAAAAAAAATTACCAATACGCGAAAATCGGAAAAGCATTGCCATGCATTAGGATAGAAAAACAATTCACAAAGCCTGATTTCAGCACCTCAACATTGATTAGATGCGAAAGACAAAATTCCTGGCACCTATGGTTACATTAACTCTACCATCTAGTGTTTCTTCTTTAATGAAAGTTTCAGATTAAGGATGCATGATGCAGTTTCTTGAGGTTCTCCCAAGGGACGGGGCTACACGGGGAAAAACTACAACTATAAGGATTCAGAAAATCTACAACTCATCCTTCAGATCAGAAGCTTCTGGATCTGCATCATCTTTGGCAGGTTCAGCATTGTCCTTCAGAGTGTCTGCGCCTTCCTTTGTCTCAGTCTCGCTTTCTTCTACATCATCATCATCCTCAATTGTTGCGTCAGGGCTGATGTTTAGGCTAGACTTCACCGAGCTGTAAATGCGGGAGGCAAAATCCTTGGGATCGGGTAGATTGAAGCCACTCTCCATCAGAGCTGTCTGGTAAACAAGCTGAGCCATTTGCTTCACACCCTGATCCTGAAGATTCAATACATAATTTGTTAGAAAAGAAACTACCAAAATGCATACCAACGCCTACATGTTAGATAACGAGTGCATGCGGGACTAGTAATCATCACAGTGTCCAATTCACAAATGGTGAGCATCACTTTATTACCATATACCAAGTCAGGAACACGACCATTGATGTTGGATCAATATCATGCATGCAAGCAAAAATAGAAGGGTAAACTGATATGCCTAGGAAACAGAATGTCTTTGAACATGCACGTTGATGAGAACCTATGTATGTACCTCAGGGTCCTTAACAACTCTCTCACCAAGCTCCTTGATGATTGGGTGCCTTGGGTTGATCTCAAGCACCCTCTTGCCACGCATGTATGCTTGCTTGCTAGCATCTGATAGCGTTTGAGATTGCATGATTCTCTCCATATTAGCACTCCATCCAAACTTCGATGTAACAACCACGCAAGGAGTGTTGTCCAAACGGTTGCTTATCTTCACATCATCAACATTCTCACTGGCAAGTGCATCCTTCCACCACTTGGTAAGTTCCTTAAAGGACTCCTTGAGTTCTTTGTTCTTTGAGTCTTTCCCAATTTTCAGACCCTCCTTAGATACATTTTGGAACTGCTTTCCATCATAATCCATCAGGTATTGCATCAGGTACTCATCGACAGGATCGGTGAAGAAAATAACCTGGAGACAGAAATGAGATCAGAAACTAGTAACATACTAAAACAGGAGAGACACTTATAAGGAATACGGTAAAGTAGAATGATAGACACGCAATATCTGAGGTTAATGGCTAACGTTTTGCAGTACCTCATAATTTTTCTTCTTAAGCCACTCCAAGAATGGAGATTTTTCCAATTGTTCCTTGCTGGTTCCTGTAATGTAGAAGATATCCTTCTGTCCTGATTTCATTCTTGAGATGTACTGATCTAGTGAAGTCAATTTACCATCTGACTTGGTGCTGTGTGGATTCAAATACCATTGGACATTAGCGGCAGAAAAGGGAAAGTCAAGTCAATAAACTTAAAGGTTACTAAAAACCCTAATGTACAAAAGGGTAAACACATAAATCAAGTCAAATACCTCTCAAATCGAAGGAGTTTTGCCAAGCGATTTCTGTTTGTTGCATCCTCAATGATACCAAGTTTAATGGATTTTCCAAATTCATTCCAGAACTTAGCGTATTGACCCTTTTTCTCATCATCATCACCAGATTTTTCAACTTCTGCATCCCATTAATATTTCAATATCAATCATTAGCCCAAAAAAAGTGCTTAAGTTTGAAAGTTCATTAGCCTACGAAGAGTTAATTGTAAATCAAATTCAAAGTAATCATAAAGAAATAGATATAACATGCCTTTCTCATCTTTGCCACTAGACTCGTCAGGATCCTCCTCGGCAATTTTACGAATCATGTCAAGGGCTTTCCTGATGAGCTTCTTCTTGATTGTTTTCAAACTGCTGTGAGCTTGTAGCATCTCTCGTGATACATTGAGAGGTAGCGTATCAGAATCAACAAGACCCTGTTCGGTAGGTTATCCATTTAAAATTATTTAAAAAAAAAATCAGATCACAGAAAAACCAACTCAGAAAGCTCGGTTGCACAGATTCAAGTCAACTAAAAGAACTTAGAATGTCATCAATTACCTTCAAAAAGCTAAGGTACTTAGGCAAAAGCTCATCAAATTCATCAGAGATAAAAACTCGTCTAACATACAACTTCAAGTTGGCTTTATTGGTGTTATAGTAACTCTCATACAGATCATGAGGAGCCTTAGGAGGCACAAACAAAACAGCCTTGAACTCAACATCACCTTCGGCGGTGAAGTGGCTCCAGGCCAAGGGCTTCTCATCACTAAAGTCCTGCAGGGAAAAAAAAATAGAGAAAATTGTATATTGCAAAGGTTAGATACCGCCCCATAGTGTTCTTCAGCAGTCTGGAGCAATGAAATCTATGAAAAATTACCTTTGCTAGAGACTGATAGAATTTTATGTATTCTTCATCAGTCACCTCCTTTGGACTGCGCAACCATATAGCCTTAACATCATTCAGAAGCTCCCATTCATAAGAAGTTTCCTTAACCTTCTTTGTCTTAGGTTTCTTCTCTTTTTCTTCATCCTCACTTTTTTCAGCATCTTCATCTTCTCCTTCCTCATCAGCTGTTTGTACCGATAAGAGGAAAGCCAAAATATAAATGATAAGATGAAGTTAAAGGAAAAGGATATAAGAATGTCTTAAGTTAAGACTAACAGACTAGCTTTCAGTGATACATACTAGTTTCCTCCTCATCACTTGACTCATCTTCCTCTGCAGGTACCTCAACATCAACCTCGTTGCTTGCCCAGATGTAGATAGGGAAGTTGATGAATTCAGAATATTTCTTTACCAACTCCTGCAGATGAGAACCACGGCATGTTTTACTATCATATTTTCAACCCAAGCATGAATACATCAAACTACAAGTTGACAAATAAAAGTATAAAAGATGGCGACATTATCAAACAAATTCGAAGCAAAATCAATATGCTAACAATAAGATAATGTCAACAAGCAAGACTTCAAGCTGTACTGACCTTCAATTTACCCTCCTCCAAGTATTCCTGAGCTTCATCCCTAAGATGCAATCTGATCTCAGTTCCACGTCCCAGTGGTTCATTCCAAGTATCCTCAGAAATTGCAAACGCCCCATCAGCCTTCGATTCCCATACATACCTGAAAAGTAAAACATGTTCGTTACATAATCATATACTAACAATCAGTCAAAACACTTTTATAACAACTACATTGAAGTACAAAGACTCACTGTTTGTCATCGTTATGTTTACTAATGACTTCAACATAGTCAGCTACCAGATATACAGAGTAGAAACCAACACCAAACTGCCCAATCAGGTTAAGGTCTCCACTAGTCTGCATTTTCTCAACGAATGCTGCATATGCAAAATAAAAATAATAAATATATTTTCAATTTACGTCATTAATTAATCAAACCTAATTCTATTAAAATAGCATAACTCCTAAGATTTATTTACCAGAAGTTCCAGATTTCGCAATTGTTCCCAGGTTCTTGATCAAATCTTCTTTGGTCATTCCAATACCTCTGTCTCGAAGAGAAAGAATTTTCTTCTCTTTGTCCAACTTAATCTGTAATGGCATCGCATTAGCAATATTGACACAGAAATTATCCACTTATATGCTACCCCTGCTCTGAAGTTATTTGCTAACCCGAGTTCTCTATTTATATTCTATTCTGTGGAAAAAAAAAATGTTCTACTGTGAAGCAGTGCAGTAACCTGGATCTCCAGCTTGGAAGTGTCACCTTCACCCAAAACTTCTTTGTCCGTGAGTGAAAGGAACCTGATCTTGTCCAACGCCTGAAATTCAAAAAGGAAATATAAGGAAAAAAAAAGAAAACGTTTCCATTCAAAATTGAGTCAAGACCGTAACTGAACAGAATTCACGATACAAACTCCGAAAACTTACATCAGAAGCATTGGATATCAACTCCCTCAGGAATATATCCTTATTGCTGTAAAGAGAATTGATAATAATATCCATAAGCCGAGACACCTCAGCCTGGAACTCAAACTTCACCGCATTACTGCGAAGCGATCTCGAAGAGATCGATTCCGATTCTCTGATCCAAAAAGAAACCCAATAACATTTTCAGATTCAAACTGTAACAAATAAAGCTTAAACAGTAATGAAAATCCTTTTCTAGTACAAATATACCCACCTTTTAACTACATCAGAATCAGTTTGTAAGCCGTTAGGCACAGCGCCGATCTTTTCCTCGACTTTTGGAGGATCTACGGCTCCTTCCTCGGCATTTACTTGTATTTTTCTCCCTGAAACAACCGTAGATCCAGATTCAGCATTCGGAAAGCTAATAAAAAATCGATAAAAACAAAATTCGTGGAAATGAAAAAGAAAAAAATGGCTTGAGCTTACCCTGATCTGCGAGTAGACTGAGAAGGCAAAGAAGAACCAGAGCGGAAGGGATCGCCCACTTCCTCATTGTTTGCTTAGGCTTTTTTTCTCTAGTAGCTTCGACTTAGCGAGTGGAATATTGATCAGTTAAAGATTGGTTATGTATTGAAATGTGGAGTCGGTTTGCGAGTTTTTAAATAGGGAGGTTTTAGCAATGGGAAGCTTTAGATCTCTGCTTGGATTGGATTACGAGGAACAGAAGTGTAGGATTGTCTCGATTGGTAACTTGGTGCCAGCGTGGAGGATCTACCGGTTGAGGGTTTAGTTCCTCCGACGTGGCGAAATTTTATTGGTTTCCCTTCGTTTCTTCGACGTGGAGAAGCCCAGCGGTATGGCCGGCCCCACGAGAAGACTTCAACTCCTGAGCTTCGTTGACGGATAGATCGTCAATAGTTGATGATCGAACGGTTTTCCTTTTGGAAACGTGGCGGCACACAATTGGATGCCATTCCCCCGCTTGACGTGGATGAATTACGTTTTCTAGATAGTTCGACGGGCATGTTTGATGCTGGGAATATCTGTAATCCACGCCCGGATTATACTATTCAGTTTTCCCTGCCTTAAAGTTTGGGTTTCTCCTTTTAAAATGCATAAAGTTTGAAGGAAAGTTTTTTGTTTTGAAACCTTTTATACATGCCATTGTTTGGAACAAGAAATTAAGGAATATGATGAGATTAAACATAGAAGAGAATGATTATAAAATCTAAGTTTTAACATAATGATTAAATTGCTTAAACATGACACATCAATCTAATTGGACTTATATGTAACCGAAAAAGCTCTTCGGCAATGGGTAATTTGGCTTTATTAGGTGTAATGGTTACTGCAAAATTTCACAGTATAACACCTGAATTACGTGGAAGTGTAAGTAAATTGGGGATGATTTCTCATGATTCACGATGTCGAGTCATCAACCACGCTATTTTGGAACTACGAAAGAAGTAGAAAGGTGGAAGATTCTATGCAGGTGCAGTGGAAGCAACTAACTGGTAGTACATGTCATTGCCAAGAGTCTTCGGTCTTCTTGTGTTAGCTTTCCAAGTCATCTAATGACTCGTGTTGATCGGGGCAATTTTTCATATAGTATTTCCTAGCATTTTCTTGAAGAAATTTGGTGCTTTTGATCGATTCAAAAGCCCCACCTTTCAGTTGTGTCCCTGTCTAAGACAATAGCCTTTCCTTCCTTTGTTTTGCGAGCTTATATAACTTTAGATTTATGTTACTTGAAGAAAATGGATCAATCTCTATTCGCTGTTAAAGTAGTTTGCGCTCACGATTCGGTAACCTGATTTTTTTGTATAATTATAAATATCTGCATCTATTTAACGGTCTATAATTAATCATATTCGAATCGCGTCAGATCCTAAATTAGAAAAAACTCTCCTAAATTTATTTTTTTCATTCACAAATCTCGAATCTAAGATCTGACTTAAAAAATATTAAAATTATTTCACTTAACTCACCGGATGTTGATAACTCTACAACCTCATGATTCTTACTCCTAATTAAAGAAGCTTCTTGTTTTACATGATACATTGGACCGAATATATATAGAAGCCCACAACAGTGACACATTTTTTCAGTAAAATAGAAAAAGTTTGGGCCAGAGGCCCTTGAATAGGTACTGACATTGTAGTTTCAAAATCCAATTCTTGAATGGACCCAGACCTAACCAGGCAAGCAGCTTTGCTCAGGGCTCAGCCTTTACTCAACCCAAGTACTGAAACGGGACGTTTTCGCACAAAGTTGGCAAAAGTACCGCATAGATTCCTAAATTACACAAAAATATTTAATTTAGATTTAGTCCTTATATTACAATTTGAATTTATTTAATCTCTATATTAGAAAAAATTAAACAATTAAATCCTCACATGTAATAAAATTAATTTTTACTGTTGAAATTACTTACGTGTCAGTACTATTTCAGTGCTAGACATATCAATTTATGACCTAACTTACCATATTATTACTATATTAGTAATTTTACAGGTAAAAATTAGTTCTATATCAATAATTTTAGTGATTAAAATTTGATTTTGTGATATTAAAGGACTAAATTGTTCTATTTTTAATAGTAGATGGATTAAATTGACTTAAATTGGAGTATATGGATTAAATTGAACATTTTCTTATAGTACAGGACCTGTAGGGTACTTTTACCCACAAAGTTTGTTAGGGTTTATGCCTTTACGGGTTTTGGGCTCAGAGCTGAGGTAAGGACGCCATTGACGTTCTGTGCCACTCATCGCCTTCCTACGATCTATGCAATAAACTCCAGAAATTTCACTTTCGAACCGCGAGCTCGCTCATGGCTTCAAGTTTTGTATTCGAAGCGCCCAGTGATGAAGAGCCAGAGCTCTTGGAATCCGAAGAGGAAGACAACGAAGAAGTAGAGGAGGAAGAAGTAGCAGGAGCAGAAGATAAACCTTCTAAACCAAAACGCAAATCTCAGTCTCCATGGGACTTTGCTTCTTACTCCGAATCCGTCGCAGAAGAACACGCTCGGCGTGGAACCACCTCCGTCGATTTCAAAATCTCCAAAATCCTCCAACAAAACTCTGCTCCTGCTCAGCAAGAGGAGACCTCCGATTCCGAACCCGACAAACAAGTGATTCTCTATCATCACTCTGTTCTTTTTATATTAAATTTCAAAATTCAATTTTTACTGAACAAGTTTTTTTTTTTTCTTTTCTCTATTTATCAGGTGGATTATAGGTCGGAAGAAGAAGATGAGGAAAAGAGCAATGCAGGCGAGAGTAAGTCGTTCTTTGCGCCCGCTGAAGGAGCGTCCTTTCATGCGAATTCTTTCATGGAGCTCAATCTTTCGCGCCCTTTGCTTCGAGCTTGTGAAGCATTGGGTTATACCAAGCCTACGCCTATTCAGGTCTCCATTTTTACTTCATTTTATAAGTTTTAGGTTCATTATTTAAGTTTACTCGAATGACCTCTTTGCCTATTTTCTTTTACAGGCTGCATGTATACCCTTAGCGTTGACCGGGCGGGATATATGCGGGAGCGCGGTTACTGGTTCTGGGAAGGTATATTTCTTTTGATTTTCATTGCTTTCGATACCCTTAATTTTGTGATTGCATATTTGATTTGTGTTCAAGGGCTCTTTTCTTTGGCCCTTTATGTAGACGGCTGCATATGCCTTACCTACACTAGAAAGGCTGTTATTCCGTCCCAAACGAGTTTCAGCTATACGGGTGCTAATCCTTACTCCGGCAAGAGAGTTGGCAGTTCAGTAAGTCATAACACTTTAAAATTTCTGTATTCTATCACAAGTTGTGGTTGCAATCAGTTTGTTCACAAATTGTCTTAGGCTTTACGGTTAAATCTTTTTATGATTTAAGCTTAGAACTATAAATACCTTAATTTGTATATGTGGTGGTTCATTAAGTTTTGAATCTTACTTTCTGTTTATATTACAGGGTTCATAGTATGATAGAGAAACTTGCTCAGTTTACTGATATTAGATGTTGTCTGGTTGTTGGTGGGCTTTCGTTAAAGGTATTGACCTATTGACACTTGTGCCTATCTTGATTTTATTAAAGATTTGTCTAATTATATATATTTCTTTGCTTATCTTGTATTATCTCCTTTGATGTCATCTTTATATTAGGCACAAGAATCAGCTTTGAGATTAATGCCTGACATTGTTGTGGCTACTCCTGGGCGCATGATAGATCATTTACGCAATTCCATGTCCGTGGATCTGGATGATCTTGCAGTTTTGATCCTTGATGAGGCAGATCGTCTGCTAGAGCTTGGATTCAGTGCTGAAATTCATGAGCTGGTATCTCCTTCCTGCTATATCGATTTCTGTGTATCACTTGTAATAATAAGTGGTTCTCTGAATTCCTTATAAGATATGGAATAGTAATATATCACTGTCTTCCTAAATTGTTGGTTTTGTCTAATTTGTATGATATAGTAGGACACAAGTTAAAGCTGGAATCCATCTTTTGAAGCAGTAGCAATAGTTTATTCTGCCAGGAATAGTTAGATCAAAATACATCTTTGCCAGTAGGTAAAATATTTGCCAGTCAGAGCTAAGTCGTGTCTTAACTAGTAGATAAATGAGTTCCTTTTCCATTTAATAACGATTAATTCACTTACTAATCTACCTTATTATGTTTATCTTCTTTAATGAAAATTGGTTTCTTTTCACTTGTATTTGATCAACTGCAACTCATCTGCAGGTTCGTCTTTGTCCTAAAAGGAGACAGACTATGCTGTTTTCAGCTACAATGACCGAAGAAGTTGATGAGCTTGTCAAGCTTTCTTTGACCAGACCCTTGCGTCTCTCAGCTGACCCATCAGCTAAAAGGCCATCAACATTGACCGAGGAGTAAACTCCTTTATAATTTCTCTGTTCACTTTGCTTGCCATTTTCTGTTGTTGTGTATCTTGACTAATTATATCGTTAATATTTCTGTACCAGGGTTGTAAGGATACGTCGAATGCGTGAAGTAAATCAAGCAGCAGTTCTTCTGTCATTGTGTTCAAAGACTTTCACGTCCAAAGTGATCATCTTCAGGTTTTTGTTATTCCTACCCCTATTTGGATACTCCCTATGCTACCAGGCAGACCCCTTTCTTTCTCTTCCTGGTGATTCTTCCATTGCAAGGTGCCAAACTTGTTTTTGAACTTTGTCAAATATATGACTTTAGAGATGATGTTCCATCTCATTTTGCAGTGGAACCAAGCAGACTGCACATAGGTTGAAGATTTTGTTTCTGTTGGCCGGGCTTCAAGCAGCCGAGCTTCATGGAGATCTTACTCAAGTCCAGCGCCTTGATGTGAGTAGATTATGTAGTTGTTTTTTAGTTGCTTCTTCCTTCTGTGGATATTGTCCTCAATTAGGTGTTGGAGCTTTGAAATCATTAGGAAATGCTTTTTCTTGTTTATTGGCCTTCTTTCTTTCCACCATTTTGGTTCTGCTTCTCACTGATGGTTGTTTGTGTAGGCCTTGGAACGTTTTAGGAGGCAGGAAGTCGATTTTCTGATTGCCACTGATGTCGCTGCTCGTGTGAGTAGATACTTTAAAACTCATCCCTATGTCCTTCATTCAATGTGCGTTTTGTTTGATAGATCTAGGCCATAATAAAGATTTATCAACTATGCATTAGCAATTTATGTGAGGAATTTGTGAACACAAATCTTTTAGATATTCTCCACATTTACGTACATGCATACATCCCAATTGTTTTCTGACACTTCTTTCTGAATGGTTGTGACCTCGTAGGGACTTGATATAATTGGAGTTCAAACAGTTATTAATTATGCTTGCCCTCGAGATATTACAAGGTAGATCCGCACTCTTAAAAGCATATATGACCAGCAAGCATTTATCTTTCTGTTATCAACCAATCATCGAAACTTCCTCTCTTTGATGTATGCACTAAACTGGATGTTTAACTGCATGACTTGATTATTTTCTTTATGCAGCTATGTTCACCGAGTGGGTAGAACAGCAAGAGCTGGCAGAGAGGGATATGCTGTTACATTTGTGACTGACAATGACCGATCTCTATTAAAAGCTATTGTGAGTCATGTTCTTCCTAGTCTCTAATGATCTGTTTTAATTTTTTATTGTCTGCCTTCTTTTGGCATCCTAGACGGGTAGTATTAGTTTCTGATTCATGAAAAGTTTTTGGTATGAGAAGTGATTATGCATGCTAGTAGTAGTACTGATTCTTATGGTGTCAAAGAATCATCTTGACCAAATAAAATGATTTCTTGTGAAACTTTAAATTGAAGAGATGCTTTGATACATTCCTTGATTTTTTTTGGGGGAGCCTCATTCCTATACTTGATTGCATCAGCAATCTAGAACAGTTTCCGTTATTGAAGTAAATGAAACTTTTCCTACCAGAAACCTGATAAATTTTTCTTGCTTTTTAATCTATGCTGGGTGTTTAAATTTGACAGGCAAAGAGGGTAGGTTCAAAGTTGAAGAGTCGGATTGTTGCAGAGCAATCTATTGCTAAGTGGGCTCAGAAAATTGAGGAGATGGAAGACAAAGTGGCTGAAGTTATTGAAGAGGAGAGGTTTGGTTTTGTTTCATTTCCAAAGTTGTTTCTGTTGCTTTCTTTCTGCTGGTGTTATAGATTGTGATTTCTGCAGGGCGGAGCGAGCCCTAAGAAAAGCTGAAATGGAAGCAACAAAGGTACCTCATCTGCTCTCAGAGTTATTCATGCTTTTTGTACCTAGATGATTTTGAAAATATAGCTCTATTTCTGCTGATTCCACTTTTCTATGTCCTAATTTGTCTGTCTCTTTATTTCTTCTTTCAATGGCTGGCTAGTAGTTATCATTTTCAGACCAGGGAATTATTATCCTCTCATTTGGCACTTCTTGCTTTAGTTTGTATAATCTTATGTGCTTCCATGATGCAAGGCTGAAAATATGATTGCACATAAGGATGAAATCTATGCACGACCTAAAAGAACCTGGTTTATGACAGAAACGGAGAAAAAGCTCGTTGCAAAGGCAGCAAAGGTATATTGTCCTTGCATCTAAGTTTTCATTTGAATGTATGCTGTCAATAGTTCCTAAGATTCCATTCTCAATTTGGATTTAGCAGAATGTTGTTTTTAGCTAATGTGACATAACAGAATATGAGCGATGTCATCGGATTATCTCATTTGACAGGCATCTATAGAAAATGAAAAAGGCTCTGCTAATGCTGTCATTAGCGCCCAACAAGCTGAGGAGCTTAAGTTGAAGGAAAAGAGAAAGCGAGAGCGAGAGGTTGTACATCTTTCTCATTTTGAAACTTGCTTTTATAACTTTTTCCATGGTTTACATCTCTAACGTCTGTTGAACAGAAAAATTTACCTCGGAAGAAACGTCGAAAACTTGAAGCAGCCAGAGAAATGTTGGAGGATCAAAGTGAAATGAATGAATCAGAAGTATGCATCTCTTGCTTTTTCACAGCTCTAATCCTTCTTTAGGCTGTATAAAGCTTATAACTCTAAATATGCACTTCATCTAGGTTTCTCTCTGGCAAACTTCTTAATACTCTTTCCCTTCTTGGCTACCGAAATTGAGTGCTTTCCCAGAGTTTCTTGCTCTACATTGAAAATGAAAGATGTTTTACTGCAGTTACTTGTGTTTGTCTGTGTAGTTTTATATCTTTCTTTCTTTTATGTTGTGGTAGCGTGTGATACTCATATATAAGAAGTGCAGGGTAGTGGAAAAAACAAGAAAGAGAAGGAAGGGATATCTTTGGTTGACTTGGCTTATCGGCGAGCAAAAGCAGCGAAAGCTGTGAAGAAGGCACTGGATTCTGGCAAAATTGTGAAGAAATCCAACAAGAAATCAAAGCATGGTAACCAAAGAACTCAATCAAGGACAGAAGAGATGCGTGAGCTATTCATAAATGACATGAGTGAGAGAAGGCAAAAAATGACTAGCGGTGCTGGAAGGAAAAAGTCCAAGAGTTCATTTAAGAGCAAATCACGGTATGAAACAAGATATCTCTCTCTAATCACTTTTCTGACTATAGGATTGTAGGCATCAAAATGCTAGAAAGATAAATCGTTTCTCACTGATTAAACATTTTTATTTCTTTTCTAGTTACAAGCGCAGGTAGCACAAGTAGAATAGTACCTATCCGACACCAAAATTTTCAGCTAATTTATGTGGGTGGGAGCAGCCTATGGGCCAAATGGTACAGTCAATAGATACTTCCTCTTGGTACACTAATTCTACTGCAGGAGGTCAGCACCGGATTAGGATCCGCGATTTGATAGGGAGAGTAGGGAGAATTACAAAGTCTTTGTTGTATACTACCACCATAGAATTAGTGTTCAGATATTGCAAGGTATTCATTGTAAATGCATTCTTCGAGAATGCATTTGATTTCGCAAAACTACATGCCCCGGTTACATCTTCAATGAAAGTCAATTTTGTTTAAATTGTTATTGATGCTGTCCCAGTCGCCCTTTATTCCTTGGAGTCGCATGTTTTTGCAATTAGCAAGATGTCCAAACATTTGTCGGTCTGAAACCGTGGTTAGTTGCCATATAATGGACAACCGTAACTTCAAAAGAGGATCGATTCAAGACATAACAGACGAGCAAAGACGAAAATAAAGCATAGAAAGTTATCTGAAAATGTTCCCGATGATCCTGGCAACGTTGTTCCTTGTTCTGTAATTTTGTTTTCACTCCGTGCCTTCTGTTAGGCGTGCAAGTTGTCCGTCCGGTAAACCAAGAACCGACAAGCCAAGAAAGTAAACATTGTATGAATTAACCTGGGCATGGTTTTTGTTCTGTAGTTTCAGCCAAACCTTAGCTGCTTGTTACTTTCTTTCTTCTTCTAGAATCTAAAGCCGTTTGACCTGCTGCAGGATATTATCTAGTAACGGCAACAAAAATTGGCAAACCGAAACGTCACAATGTGAAGGATAAATTAAAACTTACAACCAATCTCTGGCCGTCAAAATCCGAAAATCTGTCATGTTATAGCCAAAATCGTTCTGCCAAGAAGAAAATCATGGAAGAAGAGCTCAGTTTCTTTAAATTTCTTTGACATATATGGAAAATAAGTTACAGCTACATGTACCAAGCCTTCTATGGTTGCAATGGCCTTCTATGGAACACAAAAGGAAAACAAGAAAATAAGACAAAAACTAAACAATTAAACCTAATTTTCCCCTCTTCGGTAATCAATCTCATGAATCATATTACATTGGTAATTTTCCTGTTTTATTAAGTTCAAACTCCCCTCCCATGAAAGCCAATGGGCTCTAGATTTTCCAGGTATCTTCGGCAATGCAAGCAACAATTAGCTTGGTCCTATGAACTGATCCCAAGAGAGGAAGGAGCAACATAAATATCAACTCACTATTTCCATGGAAATTGCTGCTGTCTGTAATTAAACGGGAATGGCTCCCATCCACCGTCTGGTTCCTTCCTTTTTGCACCAACTCCTGAACTAGAGGACGGCTGTGAGTTTGCCCTCAAATGCTCCTCCATTGACCTGCCTTGACCAGGCATAAAAGGCTGCCTTAAACTCATGGACTCTCTATTTCCTCCGTCAATTGCTAAACCAGAATTCAGATCAAAATTAGGCCGTGAAGGCCCCGAGCCATTTAAGCCAACAGGTGCATTGCTCATGCTCATAATGAACTGTTGTTGAGAGTAAGGTGGAGGAACAGCTGATGTAGAACCCATGATTTGAGGCACAACAGGTGCTCTTGGATCAACCACATAAGGAATTGAGCCACTAGCTCCATAAATGGCAGAAGAGAAGGACATCGTTGGTGCCATAGTCAGCCCATTATAACCAAAAGCAGGAGAATGCGTATATGACACAGTGGGACCCAACCCCATCAATCCTCCAGTTCTTGTGCTGCTTGCATCTGTTGCAGGCTCAAGAGCTTTACCATTAGGTAAGGATACAACGGGGGGAACAAAATCCTTCCTACTGACTTCCACTCTGGTACCCATTATAGAAATAACAGGATCATTTGGTTTAGGCCCTCCATATGCATTTACATTTCGGGCAGATCTACCATGATAAAGCCCTTGCTCTGAAGCATCATTGTTACTATATGGTCTGTCATTCAAATCAATGTTTCTCAGAGAAGGCTGCATTGATGATGATGAAGAGGCAGGTGAGGGGCTACGATTCCCATTCCTGTTGAAAAAGTGTCGTCCCTCCACTCTTAAATCTAATGCTGGAGCATCACCATCATCACTGATACGATTTAAATCCAGCTTGAGTCTCTCAGATTTCCTTGGACTCACATCCAGGGAAGATTCTGCAGAATGCAGGCCTGACGAGGCTGCAACCTGTTTCCCTAACATCAGTTCAGCACCTTTTTCGTCGCCTGCCTCGGCAACATTAAGATCAAAATCAAGGCAATCCAGTCTTTGTTTTGAGCTACAACTTGTTCCCCCAATGGACAGAGTCTTATCGCCATCAGAGTTCCGACGAGGAGATGCAGGGCGAAAAGCACTTGTGGCAGCAGATCCTTTCCATCCAAGGGTCCCCTCAAACTGCAGAGGAGCTGCAGGTAAGCCAGGAGCTGCTGGCGCCCTTGAAACAGAAACCACTGAAATGGGGGTGGAAATGGAATTCACAGCACGTTCCATATCATCAGAACAGACTTCTTGGTTCAGGTCAAAATCACATAGGCTTTTCTCAGCGTTAGGTTCAGGTTCTTGAGCTACAGTCACCTGAGAGGACTCCATGTCATGCAAGTCATTTTCTGGTTCATTGTCTCGAGTATCTGTATTAATAATGCGCCCCTCCCCCTCGGTATATGCTTCAGCTGACTGGTTGGGTTCAGTTGACACCTCCTTCGGTATGGCCTCAGTGGGTAGGTCTTGTTTTCCATTAATGGAGTCTGGGGTACCGGCCTGTCTAATTCCACCGTCTGAAATCTTTTCTGAAGAGCTGCATGAAGGCTCTCTGTCATCTACCACTTCTCGCTCCACTTCTTGAGCAACTTTTCGGGCAACTTCTAGAGCATCCACTATGCCATACTCAAGCTCAATATCCGACATTCTCTTATCAATCACGTCAGGACTACGGGTATACTTGGAACCGCCCCTCAAACCCTCTAGTCCAGACTTCTTAACTTCATCCGTTGTTCCAACGTCGTCCATCCTGGAAAAAGTAGTCACTAGATCCATGGGCTTCCTATAATTAAACTCTTTTTTAGAGGAGCTCCGCAACCAGTCCGAATGAGATTCACTGTCTTGACCTGTGGTCTTAAATAACTTTGAACCATTGTCTGAATGATTTATGATGCCCACATCACCCATTACCTTCTTTGGCTCAGGTACTGGTGTCCACTCATCACGAAGAGCAATGGATTTTAGAATATCACCCTTCTTATTGGCTTCAACATCATTTTGCAAATCAGTTTCTGTTGTAGCATCCTGAGCACTTCCACCACCGGAACCAGAAGAAATCATTGCATGTTCCACGGTACTAGAGGAAGAAACTGACATATCCAACTTCTGTTTTTCATCACTTGATAACTCATTCAACTTTTGACCACCAGAAACTTCAAGATTTTCTTGCTTTGAATCTGGTAAACTGCAGGCCTCTAGGGAAGCAGTATCCTCCACGGTTTTCGATAGGAGCTCTTCCTTCATGGTTGGATTTTCTTGAACAGGCTTTGATGCAAAAGAGGAGGGCATATGATTTGGAGATCTGTTTCCTGCATCTGCACGGTCTGAATTTATGTGGGACTCAAGCTCATTATTAGTGGTTTCAATGCATAAAACTTTAGCACTTTCGGGTTGAACACCATCCAGGCTACTTGAAGGAGGGGGTTCATTTTTGGCAGCATCAGCTCCATCATTTCCTTCATTGGCACTTCCGCTTGAAACAGGACCATCCTTGGCAGAGCATTCTGGCCTACTATTTTCTCCAGTTATGGTTGCACTGTCTGAAGTCCCATGGTCTGAAAGTTTTTCACCACTATCAGCACCATCATCATCATCAGTAACATTATCTCGTTTCCAGTTATCAAAAAGCGACCTGGCTTTGTCTTGAACCCGAGAACTATTGTGGCCAAGAAGATTCTTGACAGTAATCCAGATCTCAGAAGAAATGCACCTCTCGTTATTTCTATGCAACTTTTCAAGTGCTCGTAAGAGTGCAGTAATCGATTCCTCCACAAAACTGTCACTTGAGTCATTACCAAATTCTTGAGCATCCTTGAGCCATCTGTCTAGAAACCAGAGACCATCTAGTTGAATAAAAAGATCGAGACAATCTTTATTCTCAGTGGCAGCAATTGTGCTGGCAACAGCAGCCCACTGCCTGGTTGCATCACTGACATTCTTCACAACGGAATCTTTCTCCTTCTTCATTACAGTTAGTAGCTCCTCAACTCGTGAAGGGGCTGTGAGCCCATCTTTCATCTCAGTCAAGGTAAAAAAATCTTCCAGTGTCATGGTGCTTCAGATGCAAAACGACCAAATATGGATGACTTTGTAACATGCTGAAAATTTTTGTTCCATCTAGAAGGAGTGAAGCTTCAAGACAATATCTAAAAAGGAATCTGTAAGATGGCATGACAAAAACAATTAATTTTTCAGTTCCAGATTCCAGTCTATTCCATACAAGGACAAAAAACTTAATTCAACTTCACAGCTTGAGGTTAGAGCAGTTATCCTTTGTAGATAGCCATTTACCAGAGACGGTTATTTGATTCTGTTTGCTCCTATTATCAACATAAATTATAAATGTTGGACCTACTTATTGATTGATTTGAGGATCATATAGAAAACAAGCAATTATCCAAGTACTGAAAGCCATAACCTTTCGAGCTTTTGAATGAACGATAATCACGAGGTTTAGGAATTAAAGCTCTCGACACATAACAAAACGACTCTCCTTTTCTTCCTATTTACTGCCATGCAGACAAGTTCTTGCTATGTGAATTTAATGCATGTCATGAAAGGTACTAGAAGGCACGATGTAGACACCACATGCCATACCATGATTGGAGTTTCTAGCAAGTTGAGGACTCGTGGATCAAACAGGACATTTGTTAGACAACTAGTGAAGAAAATCTAGTTAGGGCTACTGCCACCAAAGCCCCACCAATCAGGGAAAACTTTAAGAGTTGCTAGGAGGGATATGGCGATTATGGGATGGGAAAAGCTAACCAAAAATCATCTGTAGCTAGGGGTAAGGTGGACCTCCAACTTTACAGCAAAGAATTACCATGAATTATCCATTATTAAATTCCTTATGTACTAAATCTCATCTTTATTTTGAAACAACTCTCTTACACTTAAAGGAGAGAGGGTGAATACATTGATCCACAAAGAATATAACTGCAATTTTAAGAGTGCAATAAATTCTCAGCAATTCCTAAACAATGCTCAAATACAGAACCATAAATTCCTTTATCTCAAAATATAGATTACCATCATCAATATAAAAAGGAAAGACACGTAGCTAAAACCAACCAATATACCTTCCAACCAAGCTGAACATGCAAACCATTATTAATTGTCAACAAATACAGATTGAACAAACAAAAATGATGCACTCCTCAACACCCAAAATAAAAGAACTAACTAAAATCTCAAGCTTTTAGAAGAATCCTAATTACCAGAGACTTCTTTTCACAATAAAATGAATTCCATTCCGAAATTAGAATTAAAGCAACAAAAGAGAAAAATCAAAATGACAAGAAAAGAAAACCTACTCATAAGTTGTAGGCCAATGAACAATGAACCGAAAACCCCGAAAAAAACAATAAAATAGTTCCTCTAATTTCCTCAGAAGTAATTAACAGTGCAAAGAAAGAGCAATCACCACACACAGAGAAGATCTAACCCTAGAAATCAAAACCCAGAAGAAACAGCACGATAAAACCCTAACTTTGATTTTTGCTCTATATGTTGAGGAGTGCAGTGAATTTAAAAGATATCGACTTTAATTAAGATTATCTTAATTAATGCAGAGATATAGCTGATTTCTATTAACGCTAATTCTCAATATGGAAATAAATAAAATGGACAGCCAAAAAATGAATAAAAAAGAAAAAATTTTGAAAAAAAAAATAATGCAAAGAAATCGAAACAATTACAAGCGTGACACGTCGTTCACCTTCATCAGAAAAGCTTCAAAAAGGAAGTGAAAAAACGAAACCCTAGCTCCGAAGCTCAGCTCCAATAGAGAGAAGAAACCACACTTGCTTCTCTCTTCTGTTCTCTGCAGCCCTTCGGGTTTCAGCTTTCCCTCTCTGTAGAGATAGTGTTTATTTTTCTTCCTTTTTTAGGGCTTTTAAAAATTTTTGGTTTCTCTCTCTTCACAAAACCCTCGCTTTGTCTTCTGTGAGACCTTTTTCGAACCAGGTTGAGAGAGAGAAAGAAAGAGAGCAACGTTTCTTCCTCGTAACTTTTGCTTTTTTTTTTTTTTATTGAACTTCTTTTTTGGTTTTTGCTAATTTTTTATTTTACTTTGTCAATTTTCTGGTCAGTTTTAGTTCTAGTTTCACAGTTAGGGGGATAGCACGTGCAAGGCGTGCCAGAGGGTGAGAAAAGCTGTCCGGGTCGAATCGGATCGGTTGGTCAAATCGGTACCATTGCATTGTATTTATTTATTTGTGGAAAATAAAAAATAAAAAAAGACAGGAGTTGAATTGAACCCGAAAAACAGTCAATTCGGGTATGCTTTAAAAGTGTGTGGCTTTTTATGATGAGCTTGGTTTTGGGGGTAAGACCGTAAGAGAGGGTGGACAAGGTCTACTAAGCCCTTGAAAAGGAGAGGAGGTTATCGTTTGTTGTCACCGTCAAGCAAGGGGGCCCATTTTTTGAGCCACGTGTCCTTTACACTTGTGATTGCTTGGTTCATCGAAGGAATTAATTTTCCTGCTTTCGTGTCCAAGGGAACATTCGATGTGGACCTAGAAACTGGATTTTGCAACCATGCCCCATGTTTTGTTGAAGCCCATTGATTTTAAAGTCTAATTTTCACGGCCCATTATATTTTCACCATTGATTTTACCTTTTTTTTTTTTAACCAAGGCAATTTTCAAAGCCTTAATAATCATAGACTAATCCTTTCAAGCCTCTAGCTTTAAAAATAAAAACCTTCTAACAAATGTGATGTCAGGAAATGGACACTAAAAATAGATAGATTTTATTGCCACTAATGAAACTCATGATAATTGGATTAAAACTGTGAAAGTTTTAAAACTACATAACAAGTGAGTTGGGATCAAAGATTTGCCATCTCTGTACGTGCTTAAAAATAATTGGAGAAGTTGAAAACTTTTTTCCAAAATCTTTCAAAATGCTAAGGTCCGGGGTTTCCATTTTGTTGTAACAACAATAGATTTTCTTAGGTAAACGAAGCATGGTTGGGTAAAAAAGCTTGTGAAGGTGGAAAGTGGCTAAAGAATGAAAACCATAATGCTCGGGGGGCTGACAAGATGGCTTAAAAAGTAGGGTGATGAAAGAGGCAAAATCGGATAAGAGCAAAAAGATTTGAGGTAATCAGCGTAGAATCGTGTGGATTGAGACCTTTGGGGTTTGGGTGCGGTCATCGATCCCACTAACCAAGTTTCTTGAGTCTCGACCATTATAGGGTGCTCAGCATCTATATAAACAAAAGTTCTAATCAAAGACTTCTTAAAGAAAAGTAGCATGATGACTACTTGACAAAATCACATAGTAGTGGCATTAAAGGTCATTAAATTAAATATTATAAAAAAGGGACATCAGCAGCCTTCCTTGCGGGTTCATGGACCACCTTGGTTCACCACTGGGCCAACATACCAGGCGTAATTTTCAGGAACGTATTAATCATCAGATTTGAAATTTCCAATCCCATGTAGTGCCCATTTTTTTGTTTATAATAATAAAATTAAATTAAGGTCAAAACTTCAAATTAAAATTTGAAATAAAAATAAAAGCGAAAAGAAATAAAAGGGGTTCTGCCGTCGCTACAAATCTGAATTCTAAGTTGAGCCCATTGAAAATGTAGTTACAAACTCAGACCAAGTCCAAGTGAGTTCGCAGATCCAATAAACAGAGCAGTCGGGAGGGTTAAGCTGTTAGCACCACATTTTCCTTGGGTACAGACCATTAAACAATAACACTCCTCACTGTTCCTATGTTATAGACTTATAGATAGCTATGAGAGGCCCAAAAAACTCAAAAAAATGCCTAGGCCTTGGGACACCCTTGGAATTGGATGAACCAAAAGAGAAAGAAAAGCAAGCTTTACATGAAACGATAGATAAAAGGTGGGCTATACTAGAGAGGGAAGATTGCTCTTAAGTATGCGTAGGAGAGAGATACTGCCCTGGGTTCTTTGCCTTTCAGAACCAGGCAATTTCTTCCCACCTCCCTTCCCCTGCAAAACAATTCAAGGAGATATGCTTGCGCATTAGAATGAAAAGAATCATATAACTTCTTCACTATTTGCTTTCCATTTAAATTTCTAAATTCTAACCCAAGTGGCCTTTGCTTTTGAATTTGAACAATGAAGTAACAGTAAATTATTAAGCATCATATCATATTTCTTGTGAATTGTAGGCCACTTCGGACGTCAGACACTTTAGATCACAATGAAATCCGGTAGAAAAGCACATGGAAAGTAAAGCAAGGAAAGACAAATTGTCAACTAACCATTGGTCTGTCAACCTCATTAGGTTCCAGAGTGCTGATTTCCCCAACGAGAATGGATGAAGCAGGCAAAAGTCTCCTGCTTCTGCGAGATACATAGAGCAAGTGTTAGGGGAATTCAAAAAAGACATTCATGAACCTAAGAGAAGACATTTAGCGCCTGTGGGAAGCCAAGCAATTAGCATAATTGGAAATCCAGCCAACTTGCCTTTTTGTTTTTTCCTTCTTCATAGAGTTGCTGGAGGTTCTTATTTCAAACTCAGGCACATCGACGAGGTGTTGCTGCTGAGTATGTTCAACTTTCTTTGGTGATGCCACCCGATCCAGTGAGTGTGAGTCCTACATAGGTTAGAAAAAATTATCAAAGGAAAATAAGACCAATTTTGACATCATAGAACGCATCTATAAACCAAAGACAAGAGACAGACCCTAGCCTCATTATTCTCACGAAGCAGCTGTTGACCTGGCTGGACAGATGCACTGCTGTCATTTCCTGAAGTGCTGACTGCATAACATGAAAGAATTTATTGAGAATCATGGGGAAACAATCAACTAAAAGACAAGTAAAACATCAATTACAGTTCATGACAACATGGATGATTAGGCCTTATCTAGTTTGCTCCCTCAGGGCAAATGGTAACAAGGGTCCACCATTGTAACATAAAAGTTGAGTTTCTAAATCAAACCTGTTACATCTAAATTAGGATCAAGACGCTCAGCAAGTACATTATTGGACTCGCTTGAATCTTCATGACTGTTTCCAGTCCCAGGAAAGCCTTCATGTATCAAGCCTATAATATCTGAATTAGGATCAAGATTCTCAGCAACTGCATTATTTGACTCGCTTGAGTCTTTGTGACTGTTTCCAGTCCCTGGCTCAGCAACTGCATTATTTGACTCGCTTGAATCTTCGTGACTGTTTCCTGTTCCAGGAAAGCCTTCATGTATCAAATCTGTTACATCTGAATTAGGATCAAGTTGCTCAGCAACTGCATTATTTGACTTGCTTGAATCTTCGTGACTCTTTCCAGTACCAGGAAAGCCTTCATGTACCAAATCTGTCATATCTGAATTAGGATCAGGATGCTCAGCAACTGCATTATTTGACTTGCTTGAGTCTTCCTGACTCTTTCCAGTCCCAAGAAAGCCTTCTGTTTTGTCTGAATTAGGATCAAGATGCTCAGCAACTGCATTATTTGACTTGCTTGAGTCTTCCTGACTCTTTCCAGTCCCAAGAAAGCCTTCTGTTTTGTCTGAATTAGGATCAAGATGCTCAGCAATGGCACAATTTGACTCACTTGAACCTTCATGACTATTTCCAGTCCCAGGAAAACTTTCATGTATCTAATTCAGACATCATTCATATTTCAGTCAAAGCCCTTCCACATATGCATGAATGTATGAAAGGAGACGATCTGAGCTCAGATATTGGTGGCAACCATACCTGACAATTCTGACAGTTATTGTTTGATACACAAATGCTTGGAGAACCGACATCAGCTAAAGAATTTCTTACCTGCCCATATGGAGAAAAAATTTCATCATATCAAAGATAAAATAAATGAAAATATAATTTCGTTCCAGGCTTCCAGCAAAGACATTCTCCAAAAAAGAAGGAAAAAAACTACCAGACAAAAGTCTTGAAGTGTCAGCCTTACCATGGCCTCAGGTTCATGCTTATCATCAATGAAATCAAGCCCACTCAAGTTTGAAGAAGTCATGGGACTTAGTACCTTCATATTCAACTAAAAAAGGTTAGACAGAATACAGCACAAAAACATGGTTAAAACTTCTCCAGCAGATATGTTATGACAACAAATACTATAAAAAGATCCTCTCTGATTATACACTTTAATCCCCAGATGACAGTATATCATCATTTTTCACAAGAAGCAAGAACCAGACTATCAGAAAGATTCTATTTCAGAAAGAAGATGAAATGACCTTAACAAATGATACAAATATTGCAACGAAAAGATTCTGCATATAATAACATCAGAGTTGGATTATAAAAGCAATGGCTAGTGACTGCTATACCTGAGAATACATTTGAAAAGGGTCGTCTTTTTCTGGTGTGTATCCTTCCAAATGTACCATGGACTCAAAATTTTCAACTTCTTTTACTACAGTTAATGCCACTGGGCTTTCCTTAGAGCAAGAACAGCAGGACCTCAAAGTGTTCAGCTCTTTCTCCATCCCAATGTATCTACTCTTCTCATTTCTAAGATTTTCTCTTAGAATTTCAATTTCATTTTCTGCCACCTGATTATGACCCATGTCTATAGTTGAGATATCATTGAAATCATATAAGAGATCATAACAATCTTCAAAATTAAGTGGGAAGGTTAACACATCAAGCCACTGAAAACCATCACCTTCAGTTTTTCATTATGTTGCTTCAAAACACTCCATAAAGCTTTTGCAAAGTTTTGCATAATCTGATGAGTTCTCTCCCTTTTCTTCAAGTCATCAGAATTCAACTTTAGAGGTCTAGTATTTTTAAAGTCTGCATTGCAGATTGAGTCCTCTGTAATACAATAACCAAGAATGAGAAAGTAGATAAAGAAGCAAAATAATGCTAATAAGGAAAGAAACAGGTAGAAACCATAGAATTAACAGGAGACATTAACAACCTTCATCAGGAAGCTGGTTTTCATCTCCAACAATTTTTCCTTCAATCTGAAACAAAAATTAAACATTGAAAAGGAGAAAAGGAGAAAAGGGCATATGCTAATAATAGTTTAATTTCATTCTAATGATGATGAGTTGATTGTATAACCTTCACCAAAATCACTTTCGTAAGTCATAACATGATGCTATAAAATTGAAAAGACATTATAGCAAGTAAATATGAACTACTCAAACAACTTGGATCTATAAAACTTGTGGTTAATGAAAAAAAGCACTGATTATTAAAGGAAAAACAGTGTTGCTAAACAGGCTATAATCTATGGCTTTGACAAAATTACTCACATTTCTCATTTTCAAACTAAAATTAGGAATGTAAAATCATACTATGGTAATAGTCAATCATGGTGCACATTCAACTTTGAAAAAATTGCTGATACACCATGATTCTTGCTGGATCGCCAGTCAGAAGAGAGCGAGAAAGTAAGACAAGTACACCTGAAAGGAAGAAACATCACTCTTAAAGAAGAAACAATTACCACAGAAGCATCAGGATTGACAAGTTTCATTCTTTTAGACTGCTCAGCTCTGGAGATTGTTTGGTGCTGCCTCTTGTTGCAGATTGAATTGGACTGTGCATCAATGTTATTGAACCTAAAAAATTGATACAAAAACTGAATCTTACAAGTTCTACAGGGTAAATTTTGAATGAAACCGATGGAAAAAGGAAAGGGAAAAAGAAAGATTACTTTATTTTCATATAAGGAGAAGCTTGTCTCAGCAAGTATGATGCATCTGGATAGTCATCTTCTCCCGGTTTCACTGTTAAAAGCTGCCAACAGAATAAAAATTCCAATAACAGTTGAATAGATGGTGAAAAAGAATAAAGTATAATGATATCATCGCAGAATTAGGAGTCTAAGACTACAAATGAGTCAAAAAATGATGTACTAGAAAAACAATTAGCATAGCAAAGCAACTATTAACATGAAGACTCATACCAGTGTCATCCTTTTCCTGCCTTCCATGTAGTCTCTTAGGTACCTAGTCAACTGTGTCAAAAGAAAAAAAAAATCATGCTAATAACTAACTATCACCGTGATGTCATCTGTCAGACAGATGCTGGTAAAAAGGGGAAAGAACACTTCATATACTTGTAACATATGAATTTATCAAGGGAAGCATTACCAAAGAATTTTGGAAATGCTTATGCAGAGCCTTCTTCGGGTTCTTTTGGTGCTCCAATAAGGACTGAAAATAGAGGTAAAGAAAAGAAGAAACAAACATGGGAGAAACGGTGAGAGAGGAAAGATAGAGAGAAATTACTTGAAAGCAAGCCAAGGACTACTACACTAAACATAAAGGAGAAATGTAAAAAATACTGATGAAGACGATATTTGAGAATGCTTTGAAGCTACCGGAACGGAAACAAGTTAAAGGTATTTACCCTCAGGCATAAACCAAAAACCATCGATGTGTTGTTGATAAAATTGCTTTCAGCCAATCTTGCTCCCTGCAATAAGATATTTCATATTTTTTTCAAAAGGTTAACATGAAATTCACATTAATGGCCAAGCTCACATCAACCAGGATATGTGAGACATTGATCTTTTGTAGTACTAAATTCACCTCTCTCAAAATAGTTACATATCAAATATTAATATATTTGATCAGGATTTAAATTTGTCCTTTTGAACCATGTAGAAAACTTAAAGTAAAAGCACCAATACTTACAGCAGCACAAAAAGACTATTCAAAACCAATTCAATACAAAACTTTCCTAAAAATCTCAGAGTTAGGCATTTTGTCAAGGACTTTCCCTTAAATATTATGGCTAACAAAAATTTAGAAGCTTACCCAAGGTTAAGATAATATTACCACACGCATTTGTGGGTACAGATACAACTGTGTATAAACAAGCAACTTGTCCGGCGATCACAGTTGACAGTCGTTACTTATTACTATTTTTGCACATAAGCACATCTTAAAGCAGAAAATAGTAATACTACCTGATTCCCAGTTCGTTTTTCTCTTTCAGCTCCAGCAAGGTCCACAATAGATAGCACAGCAGAATTGGATTCTTCACCATCTGCATCAGACCTGCCAGTACCTCTCCGAATGTTGATGATGCACTGTGACCGGCTGCAAATATGCGAAATTGCCAACCAATAATCATAATAATATTAGCAAAAGCTGTATCTCAATCTATTTAAATTACATTACCTATGTAATCATATTGTAAAAAGGACGGTGTAATTAGTTATTCACCTAGACTGGCTGTTGGCATTTGTCATGGCTGTGGAACGTCTCAAAAAAGCACGAGCTATCAACTGCTCTGCCTCCGCAACATCTTGAACAGGAACCTGGTTGCACGAACAAAGGAAACACAACTTCTATTATTATATTCCATTAAGAATGGTATATATTACAAAGAAAAAGGAAAGGTAAAAAACAAAAAAAAAAAACCAACAACAACAACAACAACAACCACCACCTACCTCTTGAAGCCCTTTAATTGTCGATTGCTGCATACACAAGTCCGGTCCATCTAAGGTTAAATCACATATCCTCTCGGCTTTGCCTCTCTCAGCACATATTTCAAAAATTGATAAGAAAAATTGCCTGCCAAACCATTATACCGATAAAAAAAAAAATGCTTAATTCCAATTTCTAATGTTTCACATATTGATCAATATTTCTTTTAAGTTCGGGTATCCGGAATCACCTTGAGCAGCGGGAGCTACTTCCTTGACCGTGCTTGAAAATCCGTTGGAGGGCTCGAGGAACCATACCAGGCTCCCGCGGACTCCCAAAAACTGTATGAGTCTTGCCGGAGCCGGTTGGCCCCAATGCCGCCAACATTCCGCTTTTACCCCTGAGGAAATCCTCGACTAACGGGTTCACCATCTGCTCATACACTTCAGTCTACAAAAAGTTTTTCCGAATCAAATCCACGATAAGAATAGAAAAATAAAAGTAACTATATGAAAATTCAAAAAAGAAAATGAAAGAAGAACATAAACCTGAGTGGACTCAGCTGAAAAGACATAAGAAAACCCTTCGTAAACCTCCGATTTGATCCGTTTGGTTTCCTGTAATGACAAAGGAGGAGATAAAACAACCGAGTGAAAATCTTCGCTCACTGTAATACAACTCTCGTTACTTCTCTTCTTTGCATTTTGCTTTTCTTTTTCGCTCTTCTTTTTAGATGGATTTTGAGGCCAAACGTTTTTTGGCCTCGACCTTTGATTTTGATCTCCCGCAATTTTGGTTGAGCCTTTAAGAGGCACAAGAGGCCGAATTCTCAAATAAACCTTGAGGTTTTCGGGGACTGAATCTTGTGACGGTGGTTGTGCTGAAGCGGTGGTGACGGGAGGGGAAGGCTTTTGGGGGATTTCTTCGGAAAGAAGGTCATTAATTGGAAAAGCAGAAATTTCAGGTAATTTAGAGGATACAACGGTGCGGGAAGAATGTGGAAGGGGATTGGTTAACGGGGTAGCCCTAGCCTTCCGGTAAGGATTTCGCCGGACGGTGACGGTGGACGGACATGGTGGAGGAGTAAGACTTGTCTCCATCACTTCTCTCTGTTCCTCTCCCGCTTTCTCTCTCTTGAAACAAAAAATGGCGGAAACTGTACCGCGGTTTTGAATTTGGGAGTCAAATCGACAACGAACGGGAGTTTGGTAGTCTTTATATGGACGGGCAGATGGGTCAAGGCCTGGATTATTGGGCCCTTCTTTATGCTTCTGTTTTTTATGGGTTTAGAGCCCAATAATTCCACTCAAGACCTAGTTACGGCCCATCTACCTCTTTGCTTATTTTTTTGCAGCCCCTCTTCAATAATTTGGGATATTTTAATTGTAGCCCATTGCCAATAATTAAGTAAAAATAAAAGGAAACACATAGTATTGTATAATAATTATTTAATCTATTATTACCAATGCAATTTGAGTAATAAATATAGTAATATACCTAAAAACCCAAATAAGAAAAATAGCTACCCACCTCATTAGTGTTTTTACTAGGTCTTTTGGTACCATGATTAAATACGATAATCCATATAAGATGTGTTAGATTTATTCAAATTAAATGCATGTACTGATACATACATTTATTTATTTATTTATTTTTTGCATAAACCCGACATGCAACTAATTTGGATAAGGTGATAAAATTTTGATTAAACAAAACTCATTTCTGACTTGTAGGTTCATGTACAGTTTAGCCGATTGAGTGGTGATTATTTATTTTTAAAAAATAACTTGCATGGGAAATTGGGAATGATTATCTTTGTACTATTTTTGTAATAAAAACATGAAATATGCTACTGATGTTGGAAGTTGACTTGAGGATTCATAAAGAATAATCAAACATGTTTGAGGATGGATTTTATCTTGTTAACCAACAAGCTTGCATGAATTCAAGTTCAAACCTATCTTAACCCAAAAGAGTTCAATCAAAGTGGCAACAATCGACAATATGATTTTCAGCATTGCTCGGAGATTTACAACCGAACTAATAATCAAGAGAAATGCCAAAGGAGAAAAAAAGTAGAGTAGCATCAAATATACAAATAGTTGTCAATTACTTCCACTCCATGTAATAGCTTTAAATACAACAATTTATAAAACAAAAGACAGAAGAAGCCACGTTTTAGTATTTTACATTGAGAGGGGAAACAAAGAAGCAAAATTCAACACAACACACATTTTTCTCCCATTATGGAAGGTTAGGTTGACACTTACTGATACCCAAAACCTTGGTTAGAAAATTATTCCAGATTTTTTTTTTTTTATTTACTGCAAAAGCACTGGCCATCGGGTTCAAAATGCATCTAACAGGTGAGCAGGCTTTGGGGCAGAGTGTGGAGGATTGGTAAGCATGTGAACAACTTCTCTCATGGTGGGTCTGGCAGAGCTCTCATCCTCAACACACATCATAGCTACTTTGAACAGATGAATGACACCTGTCAGTGGGTACTCACTGAGCCTGGGATCCACAATCGCCCACACAGATGCAGGATCGGACGGCTGAGGGAGTTCTGATGTAGTCTTCCTGACCCACCTCACAATGTCCACCCCATCTCCAAATTCGCCAATTGGTTTTCGCCCCGTAATCAGCTCCAGCAGCACAACACCAAAACTGTACACGTCGCTTTTCTCGTCAACCTTCAGCGTGTAGGCGTATTCTGTTGCATATCACATCAACCAGAGACATTTCGATTAGGAAACGAGACTCTTTTTTAATGGCAGAAGAAGTTCTCGATAGTTTGATTCTATGGCTTTTTGAGACACCAGAAAAAATTCAAAGAAAAATAGAAAATCGTTTGCCCAATATGAAGAGGGCCTCCAGACCAGAAGGACCATGAACTACTTAGTCGAACTAGTATCATCTAAAGCCCATGATCAACCGGCAGAAGTTACCTAGCTTAAAAATCTATCTACGAAAGGCTGCGAGTTTATTTGACCAAAAGGTTGCTAGTTAGCCCATATTTTATGTTTCTCAGCCCAGCATTAAAGTCCCTAGTGCTTGGCCCAAAAATTTTAGTATGTTCAACATATGCTATGTTTTCCACCTTTTCTAGGATTCCCAATTCCCAGACTATAACCAAGATATCAGGTAACATATGCACATGTGACTCGAAATAAAGATAGGTCAATTCAAAATCCAAAGTCACGTTATTACTGAATGTGTAATTATGGAAGAGTACGAGACTTGTTAATATGAATGCCCAACGAAGGTAAAAGAAAGGAAAAAAACAAGAAAGCCTGGGTAAAGAACCTGGCGCAATGTAGCCGTAGGAGCCAGCAATGGAGGACATGCACTCGGAGGCTCCTGCATCCTGCAAGAACTTAGCCAGCCCAAAATCAGCAACATGAGCTTCATAATCTTCATCAAGCAATATGTTATTCGACTTCACGTCCCTATGTATGATCAGAGGTGAGCAATCATGGTGAAGATAACACAGTCCCTTGGCAGCCTCCACTGCAATCCTATACCGGCTATCCCATTGCAGATGTGCACCCTTCGCCCCATGCAACATTTCTCCTAAGCTCCCATTCGGCATATACTCATACAACAACAGATTCGTGTCTTTGTTCGACACGTAACCCAACAGTCTCACAATATGCCGGTGCCTGATTCGACCGAGAGTTTGAATCTCCGCCGAGAACCCATGATCGCTTCTTCCAGTTCCACGACCAACCAACATTTTAATGGCAACGTCAAGGTCATCCGGCATGGAACCGCGGTAGACAATCCCAGCTCCACCCTTCCCTATAATGTTCTCGTCCTTTAAGCACTTCACCACGTCCTCTGCTTTGAAATCTAACCTCTGGAAAGTAGTGAGCGTCCAGGCTCGCGATTTTTGAAGCCTCCTCTTCCTCATTATGTAAACAGTGAGAAGCATCAGTAACAAAACCGTGATTGACGTGATGATTAATACCGTGATGATCTTTGAAGCGCCGAAAGACGCTGCGTTGCCATGACCTGAACCTTTAGCGTGGTGTATCAAAGGTGGACAAGTAACGCGGCGAGGTGAACAGAGGTTGGGGTTTCCGGTGAACGAACTGTCGTTGAAGACAAAAAATTGGCCGCCCATGGGAATTGCACCAACGAAGTTATTAAATGAGAGATCAAGAGTTGTGAGACTGATCATGTAACGGATTTCAGAGGGGATTTCACCAGTTAGCTGGTTTCTTGAAAAATTGAGAATGCTCAAATCTTTCAACTTGTCGATTCCTTTGGGAATTTCACCAATGAGATTGTTCCGACTGAAATCAACTGAAGTGAGTGAAGTACACCGAGAGATGGAAGCAGGCATCTTGCCAGTGAGATTGTTGTCGCTGATGTTTATCTTTGAAAGTAACTTGATGTTGAAGATTTCCTCCGGAATTTCACCCGAAAATTTGTTCATTTCAAGAGAGAGAACTTGTAAACTTCGCAAATCGCCAATTGTTGGAGGGATTTTACCAGTGATCCAGTTGTTTGAAACTTTTAGCTGACCAAGAGAAGCACCGGACATCTTGGATGGAAGCTCACCGGAAAAGAAATTGTCGTCTAACTCAATAATGTTCAGGAAGGGCAAATCGAAGATTCCAGCCGGAATTGTTCCATTGAGAAGGTTTTTCATGATACGTATCTTGGTAAGAGACTTGCAGTTCCCCAGTTCTTCAGGGAGTGGACCAAAGAAGAAATTGTCCATCAGAATCAACGTCTCCAACCTCCCTCCCTTACACAGATCCCGTGGAATCATTCCAGTGAAGTGATTCGAAGTAACGTCAAGCATTTTAAGCCTCCCGTTGCGGCCAAGATTCTCTGGTAATTCACGCGTGAAGTTGTTTCCCCACACCTGAAGCACTTCGAGATAAGGAAAATCACCGAAAAAAGATGGGATGGGACCGTTGAGATTATTCTTGAACAAATTGATGAGTGTAACATTTTGCAAGGCTGAGAAACTCTCTGGTATCTCCCCTGTTAGTTCATTTATGGAGAGATCCAGCGATTTCAAGCTGATTAAACCAGAGAGTTGAGAAGGAATATGACCCGTGAGACGGTTCAGTTGAAGGAACAATGAATGCAAGTGCTTCAAACTGCTCAAGCTCTCAGGAATCTCTCCAGTCAGGTTACAGTTTCCCATGTCGAGAACTTGGAGTTGACTCAATGTTCCAAACTCAGGTGGGATTCCTCCATCATAGGCGTTATAATATCCAATGTACATTTCTTTCAGGTTTTTCAAACGAGCCAAAAACGCTGGACTTTTCCCTGTTAAACCGATGCCGTTTAAACCCAAGTATTCCAAGCTCTGGATGTGAGAGTACTCCTCCGGTATCTCTCCCGTGAAATAGTTGCCTCCCAAAGATAGCCACTTTAAATTTTTCAGGTTCACGACCTCAATCGGAAGATGACCCGTGAAATTATTGTTATAAGCATCAAGAATCTCAAGTTGAGTCATACCTCTAAGAATTCCTCCAGGGAAACTCCCTTTGAAAACATTGTTGGAGATGTTGCACATCTTGAGAGAAGTCAAATTCCCCATCTCCACTGGAATCTTCCCTGTAAGATTAACTGCAGCAATAGTGAGGTTCACGAGCCGGTTCAAAAGCCCTATCTCCGGTGGAATGGTGCCAAAGAGAGGAACAGACGACACATTCAGAGCAACAACACGGAAATTCTCATCGCATTTAACACCGGAGAAACGGCAATGCGCAGAGGGAGACAAAGAGAATTCCCAGTCATCGAGTCCTGAACCTTTGGGCCCAATCATGGAAGACTTGAGTTTCAACAGAAGCTGAAGATCACTGTAACCATTGCTGCTGGCAGAGAATAGTAGAAGAATCAAGGAAATATAGAGGATAAGGCAACTGTAAAAGCTTCTCATATCTCTGTGTTTGTTCCACTGTTCCACTCTTTGCTCAGAGGAAGAGAGAGAGAAAGAAAGGAGAGTAGCGTTAATTCTATGCGGCTCAATTCTCAGAAGCTACGTTAAGTAGAGTTGTGCAGTGCCTTGTAAAGAGAATCGTAGTCCCCGAAAGTATCGAATTGGGATAAACAAATACAAAATCAGAAAAGTCAGAGAGAAGAGAGAGAGAGAGATTGGACTGCATGAAATCTCCTAACACAACACCCCTGCAATTTAGTATGGCCCCTGGTTCCCACCGTACGTTACAAGATTTCACGATGGTAGAACACGGCGAGTTAACGTTGATTTTGCCATCAAGTTTCAAGCTCTGGGCTCTGGCTTCTGCAAGTCAAAAATGAGGTCCCCAGTTGGAAGACAGGAACGTTAAAATTTGGACGGAGTTAAAACGATTGATGGTAACATATAGAGAAGAGAGTAGAAACTGACTGAAGGGTTTTGATTTTTCAAGGTACTCATCTGATAAATGTGTTTTGACGGCGTAATCTGGCGGTTTGAAAGCCAAGCGGGGGCCCATTGTAATGCATGCAGCTGTCTTCCAGTGTCAGGCGGCTCAACCCCCTCCCCCCCAGTTTTTCCTTTTTCAATTTTTTTTATCAGATGGGAAAAAAGGGAAATAATCAAAATAAATTCACAAGGAGCCTTGATCAGTGTCGTTTCTTCGGGTAAAATCATGAAATCATCAGGATTTTATTTTTACTATACCTTTGGTAAAAGTTTCATTATAGGAGTGTAAAATCCTTTCGGCTTTTAGCTCTAGGACCATTCAAATATCAATGTGGATACTGTCCTTTTGGGACAGGGAGAACTCATGAAGGCTGGGGAGCATGGGCTTTGAGGGGGTACTGCTGGGCCCAGATTAAAGGCTGTCTATGTCCTTTCCCAAAGAAAGACCTTTTTCCGCTCTGACTCCCCCTTTGTCTGCGAGCTAAAAGTCCACTCTTTTTGTTCTTTTCTTTTCTCCCCATCTGGACCGTCCAGTGGTGGGCCCGTAGTCCAATGCCTTACACAACCCTCTCGCTTTGGTTAACTCTTCCCTTATTCAATGGTGCATGGTCCACCTGAAGTATGGTGGTGCACCTTCCACTTTTGACCATCCACATGTTCGAATTTGGATCACCAACGACGGGAACAAATCACTCTTACTCCGATCAGTCAAGCATTGGTCTTCCTTGGACTGAACATTTCACCATTATGATTATCAGTGTTCAACATTTCACCGTTACTCTTATCAGTATGTCTGTGATACACATTCAAAAGTATAATATTGTGAATAAGTGCTAATAGGGATGGTAATGACTTTTACCTTAATAAGAGTTACGGTAAATTTGTTCAAAAAGTTTTACTTTTAACGTTGTTAACTTGAAAATGGATTGTTCTGGATCAACAAAAATTTATAATGCTCTTGATTTTTAAAATTAAAAAAAAAGTATAATACATTGTTTAAGAAAGGTCAGCTATAGATATATTAAGATATACTACGACATAACAAGTAATTCGTATAACCCCTTTTGTCCTATTTAAGACTGCTAAAGAGCATACATATCTTTATTTTATATATATAGAGAGAGAGAGAGAGAATATAATATTCGCTTTTGGGGTTGGGGCTATATGACTCAACGAGTTGGATCGTGGACTTTGAAAGCATACATGGCAACATCTTGCCAAAGTGACCTTTTCCTTTTTCTTGGGGAATGATAAGAGTACTTAAATGTAGATATTTGTATTTTAGGTATGAAAAAGTTCGGGAGTATGATAGATTATCACATCTTTAAAGTTAAATCTTTAAAGTTAAAGTAAATTGTCAATCTCTTTGAGGATTTACGAACTTTAATTTTGTAGAGTTTTTCAGACTTACAAATTATCTACCTAAAAGGATCTGTAGAAACTCAAATACGAGTACCTTACACTACTAATCCAAATTCTTATCATTTTAACCAACTCTCATTGACACTTAAATATAGATATGAAACAATGGCCTTTTTTTTATGGTGTATGATATGAAACAATGTTTCCTTGAAGATTACTCTATATATATATATATATATATATGTGTGTGTGTGTGTGAGTGTGAGAGAGAGAGAGAGAGAGAGAGAGCTGCACTAAGGAAGACAAGCATTTATTCTCTTTCTCATGCAAGATGTCAATCCACGGTTATGGAAGCATAAATTCACATTCTGTTGTTAAAAGTAAAGGGCCTTAGTGGGAGAATTGTCAGTTAGAAGAATATTAAGTGAGTGTTTTAGGGAATAAAGATACCTGCTTTTGGAGCAACAGGCCTATTTGGGTAACTCATTATCGGTGCAGGGTGAAAGGAGGAGAATTAATGGAGAATCCGTGAAATTTGGAATATACAAATATAAAATCACCACTCCATCAAACAGTCCTTGAATAACATGTAATTGTATAAATTTTGTTCAAAAGTTGCGCAATTTCGATGGCTAGCGTCGACATCGTTTTCTTGTTTAATGAATGTTTGTCTTCCATCAGGCTCTATGTCTCAGACTTAGTAGTAGTAACTCTCAAGCTTGTCTTCCAGAATCCTCTAGACGCAATTGAAAGTTATGCTATCATATATAATCTCTTACTAATTGACTTGAAAAAAAGGCAGGGAAAAGAGTTCGGGTTCCCTAAGCCTTCGTTGGCATTGGTCCACTGGGTATAAAGCTTTAAGTAACGTATTACTACATCCAATCCAAGCCCACGGGTTTTAAATTTAGTAATATTGAAGGCAGAAAGTCTGGGAAGAAAATCTACCAACTATTCTCAGAATAGCTTTCGAAGAATCTTTGCCAGAAGTCAGAAAGAATTCAGGCTACCCTATATATCTACTGCGAAAAGCAATTAAGAAATGGTGATGATGCATACTTTTACTAGTTTTAGGAAAGCTGTTGGGTTTGTTTTTTGTTATTCGCGAAGCTGGGGAATTGAGCAGCGATTGATGGTTGATAGACTAGACGATATAGAGTGATAGCACGGCAGTCATTTCAACAGAGTTTGCTCAGTTCCGTAATTGTTCAACGAGACCCAGACTTGGCAATGATGTGAAGAATATATCGCTCAGCAGCGATTAATCTATCATAGATGGAGTGTGGGATTGGGCAAAAGGTCACATCTGCAGGTTTTCAAAAATTGGGCTTTTAAGGCTCACGAGCCGAGCCATGTATTTTTTACTTAGGTTTTGTAGCCCTAGATAGCTAGGGTCCATATTACACCGCCCTTGTTTGTTGCCTAATGGCGGCTAGGCCCAGAAGATTGGACCGCAATATAATGAATTGAGAAAATTAGTAGCCCGGAAGGGAAGTGTGTGTTAACATATTGCAAGTAAAATTGCTAGCTACTGACATTTTTAACGCATTAAAAAGTGTAAGTAAAGCTTTGATCAACAGGAGAAAGTAAAGACACGGTGGCAATGGTATAGCTGATAGCAATAGAAAACATCACGACTAATCTCCTTTACAAACTTTCCGAAAAACCAAACTGCCGCATCCTTAGGATGAAGTTCTCCACTGCATCTCAATCTGAATCCGACCATTCCTCGAGTCAATTAGATGATACTTTTCATTGATTCTTCTGTTACTAACAACATCAGCTAGGTTTATAGTAACATAACCCAAAGATTCCTGGTAAAAAATGTAAGAAGTATTAGTGTCTGATTATATAAGAGAATAATGTACGTATATTTTGAATGATACACAATACGCATGGAGAAATAGAAGTTTGTTATGCAAAAGATAAGATGAACCATCAATGTGAGCAAAATTAAAATTCTCAGTCATCAGGATAACTGGTATTTTAGCATTTAGAACGAAATGAGAAAGTGAGTAAGAAAACACCATATCATATAATGAAACAGGAAAGTTCCAATAACATGCAGCCCAAGCTTCTAGGTATGCCCTAGTCTACTTCAGAGAGAGAGAGAGAGAGAGAACGAAAAGAATGCAATAAATGCAACGTGCACCTTGGGATGCAGTAGCCCTATCCTGGAGGATGTACTGTATACTTCCACATGAATTTTATCATCTGTTGGGGGTTCATCCAGCATAAACTGAAATTCTTCTTCCCATCTTGGGTCTCTGCATTTCTTTACGCGCTGTATCAATGCCAACAGGATTTTCAGTACCATACAATGAATCAAAATACATGACAACCAACACGAATGCAGTGCTCACAGAAGCAAGGGGCTAGGGATGAATCATTCAGGCACATGTAAGCGAGGCAGCATTGCTGATTCACAACCAAAAATGCAAACACCAGAAACCCCCATATTTATGATTAAAGTATTGCATTAAACAGACATACACTTGATAAACAGACTTTCTACTAGTTTATCAACTCTGATAACTGTATTAATAATTTGTATATGCGGAAGCAACATGATTTACTGTATATTTCTAGATTTTATACAATTGTATGAGCAGCTTTATTGAAATTATAAAGTAAGATGCATTGAAGCTTGCAGCAACTTATTGACTAAAATAGCTTATTTTTAGTTTTAAGAAACCAAATTTTCATGCTGTTGCATCTTAGTTACACCATCCTTAAACAAACTAATTTACAGCATAGATTTAAGGCATACCTTTGTTTTCTTCTCCTCCCCTCTGAATAACAAACGCACGTGCGGGTTTGTGTGGTACTTTCCTTCAACATCTTCTGCCTCATGAACAATAACAGCAAGCAAACCTCCACCTGCAGGTGTTCCTTCAGGAGCTTTTTGTACCATATCTGCATCCTCAACATCATTCGGTATCTCATCCTCCTTGAAAGGTTTGTAACAAACTTCCAGGACAAGCTGGCCACGTGACTTCTCATTTGTTGGATCATTTGGGTCCATATTTTTCAGCAGATCAAGAGTCAAGACTTTTGGCTCCTCAGGGGCAAGATCTTTCAGTGGAACAACATTCATGCCCATCTCGTCATGCGAGCCAACCTAATTATAAGTTAATCAGATCGAGAAATATGCGGAACATAAAAAGGCTTGAATACATGGGCATGCAACAACACACAATAGAAGAAATTAATGTGTCCTATTAATTTGCATCGCCAAATAGAAAAGTAATGCTGGTCTACTTAGTAGCAACCTCAGAACATTAGGTTAATTAGAGAACGTATGAAAAGAATCATACCTGCTCCCAGTCAAAGACATTTATCTCCAAAGCTTGAGTGTTTGGATCTTTAACAACAAAATTAAATTCCTCATTCCATTCAGGGTTCAAGTTGCTGTGTTTCACAGTAGTTTTCTTGGATGTGAGTTTTTCTTCTGTTAGTTTTAGTTTCACATAAGGATCAGATTTCCCCAGGAGATCTTTCTTTTTAAGCTTCATCGCCCTGACTACCTTCACATCAAGAATCCCAACAGGTTTCTTCATGGCTCTGCCAATTTGAGGAGATTTTAGCAAGTGATAGATAAGTCTCATCTGTACTTGGAACAAGCAGAAAGCAAGAATATGCAAACTTACTCTGTAGGATCCATTATTTTCACTTCTAAGGCTTTAGGCCACAGGTACATATTTGCAACTTGATCTTTTATGAGTTCCTGGAGAAAACAGTATCTTTCTTTTAAAAGAAATAAATCTAAATTAAGACCTTGGGGATGTTAGGACTTGGGATCACACACAGGATTCCTGTGAAAAATGGGGATGGTTGGCAGGGGACTTTGTTATAGGAATGCAGATTCCACTCCTCAAATGGAATTCTATCCTTTCCAAAGTAAAGGGGAGAGAGAAATATACATAATATTTGGTGCACATAATCATTTTGGAGAAGATAACCTTCAGCCATGATGTATACAACAGTGTTCTCCATCAGAAGAAGAAACAAGAAACAGAGCTATTACCTGAACAAATCTATATAATCCTGGAATGGCCATAACATCTGCCCCAAGTAACTTTAGCCCAAAGTCAACATGTGGCTGCAAAATAAGATTAAAACATTAGGAGAAAAAGGGAAGAAGGCAGGGGGAGACAATGAAGCAAGATTGTTCTGCAGTAATACAAGTATAAACCGCCTGAATGATATTTTAATGAATTATACAAGTATACAAGATATTTTGCTAAACTGAATTATAATGAAACCTTAGGCAGCTGGGAAATGAGACATGAAATAAGGTTAAGAACATAAATTAATAACTCTTCTAAAAGGTATGATGCTTACACACTTATCATCTCTGCATTATCAAGCATCAATCCATCTCATGGTTCATAAAAACTCATGAGTGCAGTACAAAACTATTGAATAAATAACCTTATATAGCTGCTCAAAGGCAACATACCTTCTCCATTAGGGAGACATATATATTGGCAAAACAAGGAAAGACACTGAGCAAAGGCTTCAGAGTGATACGAGGAACAGCAAATACTTGCAAATCAACAACCTGAAAGAGTCAAAAACATTAATGCTCTCCCAGGAAACCCACATGTATTTCTCTTTCTTGCTCTTGCTGAACCATTTTGTTTACACATGTATGCATGCATCTCTGTCCATGAGCGAGATAGAGAGAGAATGTGTATGCTAATTCTTTCTCTAAATTCACCATTACACTAGGACATACCTGAATAGTGGCTTTTAATCCAAAAGCTGTAACTGCAACAATGATGTTAGGATTTCCTGCCCACTTAAATGATGGTTCCATGATAAGTTCCTTCTCATCAGTGACATAGACTTTCATTCCTGGCATATGACAAAATGAAGAATGAGGGCAATTTAATTTAATTTTGTGTTATAATTGCAAGCAAGAAGAAAAAAGAGCATAATACACAAACTTGTTCACATAAGCAAGGATATACTAAAACATTATCACAACCACCACAGGCATACAAATTGAGGCTACTTTAGAGATGATGATAAGCAATCGTTTAGGCTAGATACTTTCTTGACTTATTATACAACATAAGTTGAAGCCTAAATACCATTGTTCTGATCAATTTTCCTTACATACGGAGTCAACTTTTTTGAAAGTTGCAGTAATCTCAGTTATGCATCATCACGTGAGTAAATGAGAAAGTTATACATAAACATATATAAATCCAGTACCTCATCGATACTATTTGTTACTAAAGCATAACCAAGACAACAACAAGCATGCTGCATTCTTTGCAATCTAAAGTAAGTACTAAATATTGTGAACACTAAAATTTTCATCACAAACCTCTGATTCTTGGATAAATATTTCTCCTTCATTGCAGAAAAGAACCAAAATCAAGCGATTATATTAATGGTAAGTTGGTAACACATTTGGTATGTCCCATGCAGCTGTGGTTATACATGTAGAATGCACAGGAGAATGTGTGAGAGAAAGAAGGGTCGACCTTGAAAAGTTGGTGGGAGAGTACCCAGAGTAAGTGTTTCAAATTCAACTGACTGAATTTTGTATTTGGGAATTTGCTCTGCAATAATGGGCTTTGCTATATTCTTGGCAGTTGTGCAAATTGCCTAGAAAACTTGAAGTGTCAAAACTCGGTAAGAAATTTGAAAAAGCAGGGCCAAACCAATATAGTAGAGGCCAAAACAGATCAAATTGCAGTTAGACATACCGTGTCCAGATAAGGCCACATGTTCTCGATAAATTTGTTCAGCCAGTCAATCTTCAGAGAAATAAAACAGTTATAACCTTGTTGCATAATTTAATACACTTGAGAGTTGAGACCTAACATACAGAAATGCCTGGAAAAAGAAGTGTGAAATCATAGCAGAAAATGACATACCCGGTCGAAATCAGGATTTTTCACCCACAGGGGAATCTCTGGAAGCAACCGCTGCAAAGTTTTTGAGTCTTCCTCAATCAAAGGGCGAATTTTTGGATCCTGAAAACATGACATGTTAAGAACTAAAAGAAACCACTCAAACAATTTATCCATGAATCAGAAAGCTGACTTGACATTGGAGACAAGGTATGTTGCTCTGCTATCAATTTAAAATGCTCAATGAGATATGTCCCTACCATTTAAAGAATCACCAAAATTTAACAAAAAGATGGAGAAATAAAATAAGAAAGAAAGAGGGGGAAAAAACTACACATTCAGTCAGAAAATTTTCTCAGGAATTCGATTTTGTTTACTTGAATGAAGCATGAAACAAATTTCAGAAATATCAATACTAGATTATTAGAATTCAATGCAGAACTTTTTGTTCACTTTGAAAAGGACCTATATATCTCCATGCTGAAATTAATAATTATACACATTGTGCTAAGACTGCATCACATTTTTCTTCAATGTTTTTCCAAATGATAGCTTGATGCAATAACTACGGCATCTTATTAGGACTTCTGTATCCACCTGTTGAGTACAAATTACAAACATTTTCATGTAGCTGTTCCCACCTGTGGTACGTGACACCAATAGACATTCAATCAAAGCCAAATAGTTGGTGATCAAGTACAGTAAGCAAAATATCAAGAAAAAAAAAAGGTAAGAAAAATATTACAGTTGGCACAAGCATCCCACATTTAAATGTTAATCCGAGCTCAGAAAAGTTTCTCAATCCTAAAGTTATTATTTTCACGAGAAAAATTTAAGCTTATGCCTGTTTGATAATTTCAAAATCATGTTTCTGGACTGAAAACAGTGGACATGTAAATCTTTCAAAGCCAGAGCAACAAAATTACAAGGCTTTTCACGTGCAGCATACTTCAGACATGTGGGATAAATAGGCATGTAGGAGATTGGAATCAAGAAGTCAATTGGGCCATTAAAAGGATCAAGGGCAAATCTTTCATTGCTTTATTGCTGAAACCGCTTGGGGAGCATACTGCTACTTCATCTGGAGAGAGCGAAATGCAAGGCTGTTTGGAAAACCGCCTCAAACAGTGGATGCTGTGTTTCAACTAATTAGAGATATTATTCGGTTAAGATTGTATGGCCTTAGAAATGTTGCTAGGGATCCTATTAATCTGTTATTATGTGAGAAATGGGGCTTAGAAGTCATGTAATATGTTGTTGTTGATCATAGTTTGTAAAAGACTTTGTAAAAGGATGGATGATGTAGCCTTGAGCTGGTAGCAGTGTTTTACTGTTCTTTGGATAATAAAAGAAAACAATTATCCAAAAAAAAAAGTACAAGCCTTTGCACAATGAAACTGGAAATAGAATCCATAAACTTATAAAACAACAGCCGGAATCAACCATAAATACGATCCCACAAACTTGCAGACCATAAAAACAAGTTTGATCAGCTTAGTATAAATTTAGCATTTTTTTTAAGTCCTATTCATTCTTCAACTAATAAATGGACAAAATTTAAGGGTGCTTAAGGAAGTGAAAGAACAGCCACCTAAGAAACAACGCTTCAGTCAACAGAAACTGAGAAAACCGAAGGAATAACCAGAAGATACACACAAAACAAGAGCAAAACATAACGAGAATTCGCCGGAAGAAGAAACAGACCTTAACATCAGTAGGCAGGAAGTAGATGAACATGTAATACCCAATGACGAGCCCAATCGAAGTTCCAATTCCAAAGCCAAAAACACCCATTATAGAGCTTATGACACCCATTTTCAAAGTCTTTCTTTTCTCTTTAAGATCGCTCGAACAGTTAAATCAACGATGCCAACGAGTTTTTACTCTGTTAAAGTTAAAATTAAAGCAGAAGAAAGAAAAGGAAAAGAACCCGTAGAGGGAATCTGAACAACTAACATTCTTGTCTGAGGTGAAATGGAAAAGGAAAGGAAAACAAAGAGATATTATGGCTTGAATCTTATCAACAGAAATTGGCATTAAAGGAGCATTTACTTCTTGTGGCCAATCTTTTGCGTTCAATGGAGCCGCTCCGGTTTTTGTTTATGGACCTACACAACGGCTTTCGCTATGAAATTTTCAAGCGCGTGATCTTGGCCATGTGTCGGTAAGCTCCAATTGGCTGGTAGCTTGTGAATTCGCTCCATTTGTTTTCCTTCCTTTTTTTTTCCACTTTAATTAGCTCACTAACACATAAGTTTTTTTTTTTTTAATTGTAAATATGGGGGCAAAAGTGATTTTTTTAAGATAATTATGAGTAATTTTTTAGGTTTCAATTAAATTCTTTTCTGTATTATGGAGTAACTGTTGCAGTGTCTTACATGTAGCTGAAAAGCATGGTGAGAGGAAGATATATCCAAATAAACGAATTTGATTGGTCTTCCCATTTGTCTTGTCTCTTATTTTTGGGTTTTTCCTTTTTTTTTGAGTAGGGGAGAAGCTTTTTGCCTTCTTTTATGAATCCCAATTTCATTCTTTTGTCTGCTACTCATCAGCACTAAAAAGATCGTACCGTTTTATATTTTTTTTATTGGGCGGCCCAAGGCCCCGTAATGATAACGGTCTCGGTCGTATCCCTGGATCTTTTCCGTTGCTGGAGAAAGGCATGTTCTTCCGTTATGTGTTGTGCGCTAAAGCCCAATTTCCGTTATTCCATATGTGGTAAATCCGCCCCGTTCAACATGCGTCGTTATAATCTAAGTCAACCTTTACTTCTACCAAGAGTTTTTTTTTTTCCCTTTTAATAAGAAATTAAATTTTGATAATTGAAATTAAAAAGTTATATAATCATTTCAATTTGGGAAATTGACTCTTAATCTAAACATAATCATGCTATCAGTAATCAGTTGGTTAAATATAAACCTTTTTCACTAATCATAACTATACTTAGCTTATATAATTAGGAAGATTGAAAACTTTATTCCAACAATTTTATGGGACAATAAGGAAATCAAGTCATCTATAGTTTGTATTATTATTTATCATCTAAATTGACGAATAAAACCAAAGTTTCCCAAATAATACTATTGTAGACATTTTGGACCTACCACGTGTACAAAACCCGCTTTTAAGTTTGATCTCTGTTTTCCCTGTCACGAAAAGCAGCCATCTGGACAGGTTTCTCGTTTCTTTGGTTGTTTTATTTCTTGTTTTTTTCCTTCTCCCTGTTCCCTCCTCATCTTCTTCTCCTGTCAAAGAATCGACACTGTTATGCTTCCATTTTGTGTTTGAATTTCAGTGCACGGTTAATTACAAATTCTTTCTACCTTCGTTGGCTCTTTTGCATGAAATGGACGGAGATTTGTTTTCAACTTGTGGTCACAGAAAGCAGTTGATGCCCAACTTTGGCTACTTGGCTCCCCGTGCCCTCTGGAATCTGGATATTGACATAAGTTTCGAGTATCTTACCTACTAAATCAATCACCATCTACAAAATGGGATAAAATTAATGTCTAAACTAATAATGATTCGATGGAATTAAATTCTAAACAGGTTTTTCATTACACAAGTTGGAATTAAGATTGCTCAGTGTAGTCACTGTTATGTTCATGGAACATGGGGGGACAGAAGTGAGTTGGGATGGCCATGACTGACCCAATTATGGGCGATGTCTATAATCACTTCCCTGATCAACTGCCAGCAATTACTTTGTAGAAGAAAAGGAAAGGGGAGAGAATGGTTGGAAAGTCAAGAGGATCGTTGTCCACATGTGGTTATCTGTGAAATAAGCATCGCTTTCGATAAAATACTTAACTAGTTGAGTGGAGGGATCCAGGTCTCAAAACAGGTTCTCAGTTTTCGCCTAACATTCAGCTTGGAAACTTTGATTTTGGTTACAATTCGGGGTACTAAAACGCGGGGGAGGGGGGATGGCAGGGGTCGAACTCCTGTCTTGGTGAATTTCAAGCCTCTTAGTCACCAGGCCAAGAGGTAGAGGTCAGCTTGGAAACTTTGATGCTACTATATTAAGTTAGGTGATTGATTGTTTCAAAAGTTTAATCTGTTAGAGAAAATGTCAACTGATTATTTTAGTTTTAACAGGGCATTGTGCACGAGTCATGAGGGAAGGATGTGTGATGCAGAAGAAAAAGGCCCGCCCTGGGATGAATGACTTTTGGTTCAAGCAATTGGGCCCCAACCTTTTAAGCCTATCATTCGATTCATTTCCCAACTTACAAGCAAATGGAAAAAAGACGCATTGACTTGTCTCTTACTTGAACTTCATGAATGGACTCACTGCCACTGGTGACTAAGCGGTAAAGAGTTAGAACTGACAAATTCTTCTTCAGTTGCTTGTTCTGAGAAAAATGTTGACAACATTTCCACTTGGAAGCCCAAATAGGACAAAGCAAAGAACGTCCATACTAACTTTTCTCTGATGCAAAGAACGGCCCAAAGTTCTAACGAAAGGAAAAAAAGCGGCCCAAAGGTCAAAACAGGCAATTGGAAATTTCGACACGCAGGAGTCCTTAGTAGCATCTGTTTCTTATTTGGGTTAAGCTCCAAATTCGTATCACAGAGGAATAACGAACTTGATAAGCCCAATGAGACCCTTTTTCTATAGCCATTTAAAACTTGGTTTTGGTTCGCATTTGAAGGTTCATCAACAATATTAGACTCGATTTAATAAATGATCTATCAGCTTTGGTAAAACAATACATCAAAATTAACCAAAACTCTTTAATAGAAATTCATTTCTCGCAAAGGTTTAGCTGATGTTTTAAGAAGTTGCTAAAGCGTAGAGAGACAGCAGGGAATTTTATACAATCTGATGGTACTTGGAGGGCACCAGGCCTTAACTATAGAGCCAGGAAAGTGTATGAAGAGTTAAGGCACAGGAAGGATAAAGTACCATGGCAAAGACTGATTTGGTCCACATCCCCAACCATTCAATTGCTGCACGGATGAGTTTGTTGGATAGACTGCCAACAAAGAGACGAATGGCAAATTCGGGAATGGATTTGGAAGACACGAATTGTATACTCTATGATAAACAACAAGAAACAAGAGATCATCTCTTCTTTACTTACGAATTTGCTCAACAGTTGTGGCGTAAAGTTTTGCAAACAAGTGGACTCACAAGGAAAGTAAGAACCTGGAGCTTTGAGGTTAATTGGGTAATAAGGAGACTTAAGGGAAAAACTCTTATCACTATTATATTGCAGCCGGCTTGGAGTGCATACATCTACAACTTGTGGATAGAGAGAAATTCAAAAATGTACAAAGGAAAGAATAGAAGGCCAGATGAGTTATTTGGTTGCATAAAAGATTCTATACGGTTTAGATTGAATGGCATGGTGGGTATTGTAGTGGATTCAATTAATACGATGCTACGTATACAATGGGAGCTAGATGTGAAATTTGCTGGAGAGTCGTTTGGAATTATACTGCAACAATTTTGACTTTATGTACAGATTTAATACTTTCTATACCTATATAGTCTCTATTTTGTTTCCCTTGTATAAGTCTTATTTTAGCATAATGAAGACTTTGTATTTTGGTTGGAGAGTAACAGTTTTTACTGCTCACTTTGACAAATGAAAAAAAAAATTTGCTTATCCAAAAAAAAGAAATTCATTTCGTTCATTTTTTTGCACGAAACTGGATCTAATATGTACTTACGAAAGTTGAAAAATAAGCACCAACCAATGGCACATCTTCCATTTTTTCCTTTATTGTTTTTCTTCTTTTGCCTTTTTAATTGAAAAAAAATATTTTAAGTAATAACTAGTAAAAGTTATCAATCATATTTAAAATATAAAAGTATTGAAAATTTTCATTTTCAACAAATCAAAGAATATTTCTTTATTTCTTTCCATGGAGTTGGAAGAGGGAAGGATCTTTTTCATGGATGATTTGGATATGCTATAAAAAAATGTTCTTTTTTTTTTATCATTTAATTGACTATTCCTTTAAGAAACATATCTTTGGATTGGCTTTGTTTATTGAGACCATATCGACGGCTTTTTAATCATGCATGAATGGACAAAAAAATAATAGTAGCTTTTATTTTTGATATGCCATCTTGCCTTTTTCTTTACTCCCAAATCCCTATATTTTTTATTCCATAGGGATCCAAGCACATTTCACCTCAGGAAAATTCATTTGATCGACAAGGGATCTTGATAGGATTTTTATGGAGGCAACCCAAATAATTAAAGGCCGCCTAGAATTATAAAATCAACAAGAAACGATCAACCTTGGCTAGCTTTCTATAAGAAATGGTCGGTGCATCTAAATTGATAATCTCACGTCACCTCCTATTATATATACTAGGTTTAAGTCCTTGCTCCACGTCAGGATCGTTATAATTTAACCGTGAAATTCAAACAAATCAACAAAAAAAGTGACAAAATAATTATCATCAAATTTATAATCCCTATACAAAAATTTGATGATATATAAAAATAAAGCATGATATTGAAAGAAAAAAAATAAATTGCTATTAAAATCTTCTTAGGAAAAATAAAAGTCTTTTAAGATATTATTATAATCTTTTTATTTGTTATTCCTTTGGGTATTTATCTAAAGATATTAAGTGAAAAAAAAATTCCAGAATCATTTAATTCAACAAAATATTTAAAAATTATCAACATTGTCATTTAGAGTTTTCTGGAACCAGATTTTGTAACTATCTTAAATGTATATGTATGTAATATAATATAATATTAATTAATTAAACATATTATTAGGGGAAACTCATTTAAAACACACGTCAAATTGTAGCAAAGTTGAGTTAGCTTAATGCCATCCCACCTAAGAAAGGAGAGAAGGGATAGCAACTGCCCTGTTGCTTTCCCAAAAGCTATTGCCTTTGAGAACATCTGCTTGCCCCTTTGCCAAAAGATGCTTTAGGGAGAGGGCTTCATTGCCATAACTTTATTTTTTTCCTTTTTCTCTTTATCTAATTATTGTGTTATATATATGTTTTAATTCCTATGCTCCAAAGAGTACTACAAGGTAATAATTATGACTGTTTAGCAAACAATTACAAAAAAAATAAAGAGATCACATATTGATTTATTTTAATTTTCTAACCTTGCTGTCAATGCTAAGGGGAGAAAAGTATGTGGAAATGAATATTCCATGCTTCGTATTTAGTTATCATCAACAAACTTTAATATTATATAAGTACCAGTTGACTTAGGGAGGAGCCCACAATCACCTAACGATAACATATGTCTAATTAAAACTTGATATTAACAAACTCAAATTAGTTTTATAAATCTAGCTTATTAATTTAATCTCTTTTATGTGCGCACAATCATCAATCATTAACCAATTCATAAAGTATTGGGATGAAAACTACTTATATATATGTACACCAAATAACCCTGCATGCACCACCATTATATATTATAAGTAAAAATCACCTACAACTTGTCCCCCCCAAAAAAAATAATGGCCTTTTATTTAGGAAATGTCGTTAATTTGCATCAATAAACCATATACTAAAGCATGAAAAAGGAAAAATCAAAGTAATTAATTAAGGACCAAATAAAGAAAGAATGAATGAATAGGAGGCGTGATGACCGTTAGGTGAATGTGAACGACCGATAGATGTAAAACTTGGAATAGAAGCATGCATGGAACTGAGCAATCGAATCGAGAACCAGAAGTATAGAATATATACAATCATTTTATATATTAAGGCAGCAGATATGATCGACACCGCCAAATTAGTCTCCGCTGCTTCGCTGGTAGTGGTTGGCAATTGGCATCACCAAAAATGATAAGTATTGCCGCAGAAACTTTTGAAACTAGTTCATGCTGTTTACAGCTATAGCCTATACGGACTTAATTTAGTTGCCCATGTTAGGCAGCCTGCCTTTGAAACCAAGGCCAAGCTAATGTAGCATATATAGCATTATTAGGCAAAACTGGTTTCCAACTTAACTTTCATATCTATGAAATTTAAATGTTATTACCATTAATTAAATAAAAATTGTCTGCCCCATCTCAAAGTCTCAATTTGTACTTCATATACCACAGTCCTTTATGTGTTCCATTCATTTAAATCATTTTATTTCTTATTTGGTTTTAACAAAATAAATAAAGAAAATAAAATCATTGTTGTTTTCTTTATTTAAACTAAAATCTACCCCAATAATATTCTAAACTTAGAAATTTGTTGTAAAAATTGAAAAATTTTAATTTGGAACTAAAATTTTGTTACAAAGTTTTTTTTTTTTAATTCTCTTTCGAATAATTTTAGAAATTTTTGTTTGAAAACAAATCTTAAAACCAAATAAAAAGTAAAATATATTTTAGAATTGGAACATGTAATGTATTCATGTATGGGATATAAAATAGGGTACTAAGATGGGATAAACGATTTTCATCCAATTATATGAAGGTACGTGTACAAGAAACTTCAAGGAACGTTGATGTTAATTAATACTAGCCTCAGTATTCTCCCTTACTTTTTTCTTGATCCTTAGTCAATTAAAAGAAATTACAACCTTAATTACAAGGTAAATTGTAAATGCCATCCTTGCCGGAGGAGCTTAATTGTTTTTTTCTCTTTTAATCGTTTACTTTCGGTGGTGTCGAAGACTAGATTTTGTCCCCAATGGAAAACAATATCATGGGTCATTATCGTCACTTTCATGAAATTGGCAAACAGTGTGCCGTCAGATTAGCCCGTTAATGCAGATTATTAAGTGGGTCCGCGAATCAATTTCCCGTCTCCGAGAGATTTATAATGCCTCCCGATGATTGCTTAATACTGCATATTGCCACGTCAGATGTACAGGTTTTTTATTTTTCTCCAACAATCTAATTTCCTCCCAATAACGGCAAAAAACGTCGTTTTCTTTATTTTTTAGCTTTAATAATTAATTGAAAAGGTCGTGTCTATTTTTTTATATGGAATTAAAATGAAAATATTGTGTGTACCACAAACTAAGAAGCGTTGCTTGCACCATCAATTCACACACTGAGGCCCTTCCAAACATGTGATGAATTTGTATCTTCAAACCCAAATCTAAGATCTTTTTTTAATATAAACCTTCAATTTACGATAACTACATCAACCTACTACATCTTTAAATTAAATTAGAGTTTACAAAAAAAATGTATTGTTTCTTTTAATTCAATCAGAATACACTTGTTGAAAATTACTATTATTGTAATAATCATTCTTAGTTAGTCAATAAATTTTTAAACAATGATTAAACAACTTTGTATTAAAAGGTTTAATGAATTCCTTTTTTTTTTCTTCTAAATTTATATTGCCAAGCAAGTAAGCTAAATATCATATGTATAACTTGAACTTGAAGATTGAATCTTTAATTTTTATTTTTGTTTAATAGATAAGATTAGCAATAAACATGGTCATGTAGTAACCAGTGAATAAAAAACCGAACCGGTCGGTGAACCGGTTGCTTGATCGGGTGTCGATTTAATCGGTTCAACCGGCCGGTCCAATTACTTAAATAATTTAATTTTGTTAATTTTTGAAACTATTCAAAAAAATGATAAAAAATAAGAAAAAATTCATAAAATTCATAAAAAAATATGAAAAAATAAAAAATATTAGTGCATCACATAATCTAAATAAATATTACAAATTATTTTACATCACAAATTATATTTTTATTATGGAAGTATATTAAAATAAAAAAATTAAAAATTTTAAGCTCTAAATTTTAAAGTTCAAAATTCAAACATAAAAAGAAAATTAAAATTTGGACTTCCCATTAATTTAGGTTTCTTTTGAATTTGAGTTAATTAATTAAAAAAAGCTTTAAAAATTAAAAAAATTTAAATTGAGTTAATTAATTAAAAAAGTTTTAAAAGTTAAAAAAATTTAAATTTCCGGTTCAATACCGGTTCAACATGAATCCGATTTTAAGTCTATTACCAGACCGAACTTGTGATCGGTTCTTAATTCAACCGATTAAACCGATCGGTCCGGTTGGGTTTTTTATTCAGTGGTAGTAACCCATAAACGTCGTTATATACCTATTATACATCACATTAATTAACGTTGAAGAAGCTCACGTGCAAGGCACCGACCAAACATGGACCGCAAAATCCCATCAAGCACAGTAAGGAAATGGCTGACATGTCGCCACGTGCAAGAATCCTACAACGTCTGTTACTGTATTATTGTAGGACCATTCTCTCAATTGTCATTCTCATCATGCCTCGGCCTAAAGGCTAAAATCTCAAATTTCTTTTTCTTATAGAATATTAAATATTTTACTAACAGTGTATTGCTGTATTTGTTTTGTTTGTTAATGTTAATGTGTTGCCCACGCTCATTCCCTGTGCATGAGGTTCAAAGGACTAAAACAGCGACCCTCAAAAAGATTGTGGGTCCTACCGGGGAGGATACGTGTATGGCTAGGATTAATTCCTGTCCCTTTCAACTCAGACCAACTTTAAAGAACCAAAGGGAGTAATCAACGGCTATAATCTCCTCAACGGCTATTTCAAATAATTGGATCCAACGGTCAACATCGAAACGGCGGCTGCCGCCCAGCAGTGTCTCCTGGGTCTTGGACTTCGGGGGGTAGCCGACTGGATCGGTTGTCGGTAAATTAGAAGTAATGGTGACTTTTTTATATAAAAATGAAAATGAGTACTAAAAAAATAGCATACCAATACAGTAAAAAATAAAGTAGCCGTTGGAGACTTAGAGGCTCATGGGCTCATGGCTTCTATTTACTATAAAACGAGGCAACGTGGTGGAGCTAACATTCATGAAAGTTAGCTCCTGGAATATATAATAAGTATCCAAACCCTCTTCGATTAAAGGGTCCTCTGGATCCGTTTGAGACTGGGATCGAAATATTGAAGCATCTTTCTTTCTTTGATGAAAATACATAGATTTTGTACCTATTATACAAATCAAATATCTTGATCAGCTCAAGATATTCACGCTTGATTCTCCTTTTTGTTCTTCGCATTTTCTAAAGTTTTTTAGACAATATTTTCTTTCTGTTGTTTTTTTCTTTTGAGAAAATCTGTAGAGGTTTCTTCTGAAATATATAGAGTTTGAAGCTCTTGGTTTTGAGGCCTTTGATCAAAATATTTTAAAGACCATCGCCTCCTTTTGTTCATAGCTTTTCTTGTTTTTCCCAGGATTTTGTTGACAGATTCATTCCTGTTTCAAGCTTTCTGAAGTTATAGAAGGAACAGATCAAACCCCAAATTATGGATGCAATTTTCAGGTCATCTTCAGCTGAGAAATCATTTTCTCCATGCAAGCAACTCAAGAACATCCCAAAGAGAAATAGTTTTGGAGCTAATTTAGTTTCACAACGAAGCGAGAACTTAGCTCCCACAAACAATATCATCCATGGAGGAGGAGGCCTCTTGCTTGGTCCTCCACCTTCTCTCTCCTTCTCTTATCCTCCTTCAGCTTCTCTTCAGAATCCATTCTACCAAAATCATCATCTCCAGCTGCAGCAACAACAGCAGCAGCAGCAGCAACCGCCGCTCCTTCCTCTTCCAATAATCCCTAATAAACCACTCCACAACTCTCTACCTTCCCGAACCCGAAGCCTTTCATCTTCTCCTTCAAACAGGAAAAACAACAAAACCAGAGACCAATCTTTCACCCCAAAGAGATCAAAATCAAAACAACTCATGGCTGGCAAAGATGAAGTTCAGCGAAAGAAAGATTTGGAGCCAGCAGCAGAAGCAACAAAAACACCAGCCACGATAAGTACGTCACTTGTCAAGGCGCCAACATCATCTAACCCTATAGGACCCGATCCGAATGATCTCCCTAAGGCCTTAGCATCACCGTACCTAGCAACAGGTAGCGTTGCCAAGGATTTGGAGAAGTTTTCAGGTTCTGTCTTTACTCTCTCCCCACCACCTAGCAGCCTGCCTTTGCCTAAGTTTTCGCTTAGACCAAAGCTTAGTTGCAACGCTGAAGCTGCTGGAGTCGATGCTGGAGCCACTGACAACCTCCGACGACTCCTACGTCTCCGTTGAACGACGAAATCTATGTTATCGTGTTGGTTACGGTGCTGTGTGAAGTGTCTTTTGTGTAAATAAAGGCCCTACTAAGGGTTTGGTTTCTTTAGTTCAAGCAGCAGTATAGTAACTTTTTTAGTTTTTCTTTCTTTTCTCCTTAATTTTCTTATATCATGGGAAAATATTGTAATCACCTCCTTGTTTTTTTTTGAATCGAGGTGCGCAAAGGGAGAGAGAAATGGAAAGGCAGCCCAGAGATTGTTGAACTTTTTTACTTTTGTACCAGTCATAGTGTTATTAATCTGTAATTTCGATCCCTATGGACGAATATTGTGATCCCCCGCCTTGTTTTTGAACTGGGGTGAACACAAATCACTGCTTATGTAAGGCTTTGACATTTTTATTTTGTTTGATAATTTGTAAGGTCGTTCTCTTGTAGATGATTACCGGAGGTTGTCACTCTAATTTGTTCATTTTTCCCTTTCCTTTTTTTTAAATAAATAATGTTTTCCTGCGGCATAGACGCTTGCTCAATTGATTCTATTAAAAATAGAGTGAAAAGCGGATGGAAGGAAGAAAATTTTTAAATACTTGTTGTATAAATCATAAATGTGATTTTATTATACAAAGAAACGGGAAACAACTCTACAGTCTCTACTACAAAGAAGAGTTTGATTCTACCAGATCCCAGATTCTTCTAAGAAGAAAAAGTCAAAGAACTGCCAGATTCTTCTGAAGCAGCCGCCTCCCAAAGAGTCTGTCGCTGTTCCTAATTAATATCCAGGTAAAGTAAATAACATCATGCCAAGCTATTTTAAGATCAAAGCTATCCTTATACCGCGTTTACTATCAATGGAACAAATATTTAGTTCAATAAAAGGAAGAAAGTTGATTCTACAATTTAACTTTTCATTGGTCCAAAGCCGGCAACATGATTTTGTACAAGACGAGTACTCAAACCCCTTACAACTCTGCTTCTGCCTCTCTTGCCGGTCCCATGGCTCTAGAAAGTCGAATAGAGACTCAATCTTGTCTTTCCTGATGTTTACACTTTGGGCATGTATAATAGACAGTCTGCCCTTCATCTGCTGATCGCATCTGTACAGGAAGAGAAAGAGAGAGAGATGGAGAAATGATCAGGAATCAGCTACATACAAAAAGAAACTGTTTATTGAAATGAAGTTTACTTGTCTGGCAGTGTACTCAAGCTCTGTATGTCCACAGTTTTTACAAGTCTCCTTGATCAACTGCACGTAACATCAATAATGAAACTGTGAGCTGCAGATTTCAAGAAATCCCTCTATCTTAAACTTTACAAAGTAATTACCGCTGCTGATTCTTTTGTTGTCATCCCTTCACTAACATGTGAGATGCCCAGGTCTCTCTGAATATCCTGCACCATGAAATTATAAGGGGGTTAAGTAACTTAACATCAAGAAAGGACGTGGGAGAGATAGATAGCGAATGAGACTAACAGAAAGCAAATGCAACAAACAACTACATGCAACATTCTCCACATATCAGTATGATTTCGACTTCTATTGAGTATCATCTAGCCGCATCCATAAAAGGTTAAAACACCCTTCATAAGCACTCTCCAACCCACAACATAGCCATGTCCCAGTTCATTTCTAATCTCTCACCCAGTCACTCTATGAGATTCATTAATCTACACAGCCATTTGATTGAAAGACTGTTCATTTTGCAATAGCAAAAACCCCCACGCAAACCCAATAATAATAAAAGCAGATTTATCTTTTCAAATCATATAATTAAGCAGCCATCATCATATCAGTGATAGCTTGCCAGCAAAATAGAAGCACCAAACTTCATTAATCTCCACTCTATGAGATTCATTAATCTATACAGCCATTTGATTGAAAAACTGTTCATTTTGCAATAGCGCAAACCCCACACCCAAACCCAATAATAATAAAAGCAGATTTATCTTTTCAAAACATATAATTAAGCAGCCATCATCATATCAGTGATAGCTTGCCAGCAAAATAGAAGCACCAAACTTCAACGCATACCTCAGCAGTAAGGGTGTAACCTAACTCTCTGCCCAAAATCCCTGAAAGATATCAATAACGAGCTTAGTAAAGTAGAAGATCAAGAAGATGCAACAATACAGAGTTCTCCAAGAAAGAATCTTATGCCATGGTTCAACTGCTATCAATAACATTTCAGTGAATGATAGTATTAATTATTAAATGAAACTTGGGGCACAGTTATGGAAACATAAGATAAATCCAACATCTGCAAAAGCTTTCCATCAGTTCTATAAAACAAGGTTTCTTACGGTTGATGATCATGCACACAAACAAAAAGACTTATTAGTTTTGAAATGAATAAAATTGGTACCTTTTGCCCTTGGCCTAGACTTGCACAAAGGACATTCAGCGTACTTTGGTGAAATCAAAGACAGCATTGTACCACACAAGTTACAGAACATAAAGTCACGTGCTTGAGAATATGCCATGAATTTCTCCTTCACTGACCTGTCCACTGGGGCGTTGTAAGTACTAACAGATCAAAGAAAACTGAAAATACAAAAAGGAAAGCAGCTTTCTTTAGTGAGTAATGGAACTACCAAAACCACTAGAAAGGTTCTCTGAGAAATAACTACAAACACTCGTCTTTCAAGGGCTACCCAGACGCATAGAGTCAGAGACCATTCAAGACCCCAATTTTATTTTACTCACAATGCTTCCAAGAGAATGTTCTTTCCAGCGGATTCAGATTAAAATTCAGTGAACAGGCTATGCAGTAATAAGATTAAAATTCATGATAAACGAGAAGGAAAAAAAAAACCGAAAAAATTTAATTATAAACCAATAGAAGGTAAATAAAGAACAAGAACTCGGAGCCTTACCGCAACAGAAGGTAAAATGTTGTTCTTATTTTTGTAAAGATTAGCTCGCGCCAAAGTTGCTGGGGAAAAGGATTAATGATAAACCCTTCTTTCTGGTCAGAGTCGAGAAGAATTATTGCACGCAGTAAAACCCTAGAAGAAGAAGAAGACCATTTAGCTCTTAGGCCCTTAACATAGCCCTATATTATTGGCCCAATAATTAAAAATGGGCTCGCCCTAAAAAATTAAAAGATGGGCTCGTGGTGGGGAGCCTAGGGCCCAAACTAGAAAGCATAATATAATTTCATTTCACTTCATATATGTATGTATAATTTAAAAGCATGAAGACCCCATCTAAGGGATCCCAGTTCTCTAGACAGCATAAATATTGAGTTTTTAATATTCAAAGTTCAAATAAGAATTCTGGGGGAAAATGGTGGAATAAATATGGTGAACTTTGGTTAGAATTTAATACAAGAAAGCAATTTAGTTTAACATAAATACATAATGTTGTCAAAAATCAGGTTGTGAAAACTTTATTCACCTTCGTCCCTCATCTCGGTTAGAATGTCAAAAATCAGGTTAGAAATATATAATCCAGAAAAAATGGGGTGGTGGGCAGAATATTAAATGCCTCATTCCAAAGATTGCTTAGCCCCAAAATGGAAAAGCGTGGTTGAATATGATTCATTCATAAAGGCTAAGGCTACAATATGCTGTGATGAACATTACTCAATCGATTAAGAATAGCAAAAACCCTCTCCATTCTCCAGTGGGAAGTTCATCAAATTTTAGCTTCTAAGATCACATGGCGAGGTGGTCCCTCTCTTCACTCTCAACGCCCATAGCGAGGGGCCGCGTGAAGTTAATGATTCCAAAAACCAAACTAATTGGTTTAGGTCCCAAGAGAAGAAAAGATTGCCGGTATTAAGGAGGGGATGAAGATGAAGATGGTCATCAAACAATAAAACCGGCTTAGGGTCTTTGGCTTAATTGCATGGAAAAGGACATCAATTTGACTGATGTTTCTTGTAACGTAATTAAGTAGCATATTGATTAGTTTCAAATGACAGTGAGAGGCCGAGTTGTTGGTTGGCTGGCCAACTAAGTTAACTTTGCATTTAAAGGCGCGGGAAAGTACTGCCCTTCATCAAAACCAGCACAAGAACTCGATGACCGAGTTCCTTTCTTGCTTCTGTTTCGTTTATCACATCCTTTTCAACTTCCCAAACATTTTGTGAAGGCTTATTCAACTTCCTAATAATTTTGCTTGACTTCCATTGATTGATCTACATTCGGATATGGCAGTAGAGCTTAGTGGACAGAATTCGCTTTCGAAAACTGAGCAACCATCGAGTTCGACCGAAAAGAAACCTGTTTCGTTTCTTGGCCTATTTGCAGCTGCCGATAGATTTGATTATGCTTTGATGTTTTTTGGAAGTTTAGGGGCGTGCTTTCACGGGGCTGCTCTTCCAGCGTTCTTTATTTTGTTTGGACGCATGATAGATTCTTTAGGACATCTTTCTTCAGATCCTCATAAGTTGTCTACTCGGGTTTCTGAGGTACTACTATATATGCAACTTTTGTCTCCTGTCTCATGACTCTTAATTCTGATATCGTTATTAGTGATGAGTGATTACAATCATTACATAGAAGCTTACTGGTTTCGATTATATGTAAGTCCTGTCGAGTAGAAGCGTGTGCATTCCTCCTGTTGTTCGATCTTGTGTTGGTTCAACAAAAAGTTGTTTAATCAATCATCAGATCAGACTGTCTAACTTTTGGATAAATGATTCGGTTGAAGGCCCTCATGGCAGTTTTTTTCAACCAAAATTAAGATGATCTTAGAAGTGAGTGCTAGCCTGTTGTTTCTCTAGTAAATTCTGCGAAACAACATTTACAAACAAGGGATGTAAAGTGTGAAGATACAATCAGGAGGCATTTCCATGATCAATTCTAGGGAGGCCCATTTCATCTTAATCCATTTTACTTTGTCTTCATTCTCACTTTATTCTTCCAATTAGAATTCGACATCATCAATAGGATCTCAATTCTATTGAAGTATATTTGATTTGGGGAGTCATTAAAACAAAAAAGCATGATTTTCCACTTTCCGAAACGCGTGCGCATAATTTCTCCAAAAAATTCACCAGATTTTGCTGAATATTTGACGCTTTTCTTTCCTGCAGCATGCTCTATACTTGGTCTACCTTGGTCTTGTTGTTTTCGCATCAGCATGGATAGGTGCGTTTCATGCTTCCTAGCCCTCTCTGGCTGCTGCAGTTTCCCATTTCTCAAACTATTCCTCAGCTTTTCGTTGACTACTGGAGTATTAATCTCCTTCGTTCATGTTTCAGGGGTTGCATTCTGGATGCAAACCGGGGAGAGACAGACAACTCGTTTGCGTCAGCAATACCTTCAGTCAGTTTTAAGAAAAGATATAAGCTTCTTTGACACTGAAGCTAGAGATTCTAACATTATTTTTCATATTTCAAGCGATGCAATTCTTGTGCAAGATGCAATAGGTGACAAGGTAAATTACCAAAGAAGTGGAATATGCACGGTTCAAAACTTCGATAAGATACTCCTTTAATACAATTTATGTATCTTTGACGCAGACAGGCCATGCTATCCGTTACCTTTCTCAATTTGTTGCTGGGTTTGCCATTGGATTTACTTCTGTATGGCAGCTTACACTACTCACCTTGGCTGTGGTGCCACTTATAGCCATTGCAGGCGGAGCTTATACTATTATCATGTCTACTTTATCAGAAAAAGGTGAGGCTGCTTATGCTGAAGCTGGGAAGGTTGCAGAAGAGGTAATTTACATACATATTTACATGCCCCTAACATAATTTCAGAAAGAAGATTCAGAATCATCTTTCCTTTACAAGAAACACCAAGCTGGTAGAATTAAATACTTCTCTAATTTCACTTACGGATGTAGCTTTTTCTTGCCTTTTGGCTCAGGTTATTTCACAGATTCGCACAGTTTACGCATTTGTAGGGGAGGAAAGGGCAGTAAAAGCATACTCTAGTTCACTTAAAAATGCTCTTAAAATGGGGAAGAGAAGTGGACTTGCCAAGGGGGTGGGTGTTGGATTTACATATGGGCTGTTGTTCTGTGCCTGGGCCTTGCTTCTTTGGTATGCCGGCATACTTGTTAGACATGGGAAAACAGATGGAGGGAAAGCATTCACAACAATCATCAATGTTATCTTTAGCGGCTTGTAAGTTTACTCTGAATATGTGGTAACAAATTGTTATGGAGTTTTATCTCTCTTAATCGTATTTTATGATAAAAACAGGCGTTTTGCTTTTGCAGTGCTTTAGGGCAAGCAGCACCAAATCTTGCTGCCATTGCCAAAGGCAGGGCAGCTGCTGCCAATATCTTCAGCATGATCAAAACTGACCCATCAACGCCTTCAAGACAGACAGATGGTGAAGCTATGTTGCCAGAAGTTGCTGGACAAATTGAATTTTCTGAGGTCTGCTTTAGATATCCCTCACGGCCCAATATGGTGTTTGAGGATCTGAGCTTCTCGATGGATGCTGGGAAGACGTTTGCATTTGTAGGTCCCAGTGGTTCAGGAAAGAGCACCATCATCTCCATGCTTCAACGTTTCTATGACCCCACTTCTGGTAAATTACAGGATAGTTTTACTTCTCCTGGTTAATATATGGAAATTTTAAGTTTGAAGCTGATGCACTGAAGTTGACCAGGTAGAATACTTTTGGACGGACATGATCTCAAGAATTTGCAGTTAAAATGGTTGAGAGAACAAATGGGATTGGTAGGTCAAGAACCAGCTCTGTTTGACACAACAATAGCTGGCAATATTCTACTTGGCAAAGAAGATGCAGATATGGAGCAAGTTATCCTAGCTGCCAAAGCTGCAAATGCACATTCTTTCATTGAAGAACTACCTGATAGTTATAACACACAGGTCCGTAAACTCATTCTCTAAGCAGCCCTCCTTGGGTTATGATTCCTACCAAACTTAATACTGATAGTTATAACTACTTTCATTAGACGTTTTGGGATATTTCAATCAATAAGCACGAGGCAAATTATCAGATTTAAGGGCCGGAGGGCTTTTTTAACATTATCTTCAGATGTCTGATACTCTGACCAATCCTCAAGTGTGATGATGCTTTGACAGTTTGTTGATTTTAGGTTGGGGAAGGAGGAACTCAGCTTTCTGGAGGGCAAAAACAAAGAATTGCTATTGCAAGAGCCGTGCTTAGAAACCCAAAGATATTGCTTCTAGATGAGGCCACAAGTGCTCTTGATGCAGAATCGGAGCTCATAGTTCAGCAGGCACTAGATAAGATAGTGTCAAATCGAACTACAGTTATTGTGGCACACCGATTATCCACTATTCGAGATGTTGACACCATCATGGTCTTGAAGAATGGCCAGGTTGTTGAAAGTGGAAGCCACATGGATTTGACATCTAAGAATGGAGAATACGCAGCTCTAGTGAGCTTGCAAGTATCAGAAGATGTTGCAAATTCAAGCGCTATATGTTATTCTGATGCTTCTGGAACGGGAAGTTCTAGCTTCCGGCAACCTCCCAACAGTCAAAATACTGGGCAGGATTCAACAACAACAGAATTGCGGCAAAGTGATCAGAACTCATCTGAGAAAAACTCTCTCACTCCATCAATATGGCAACTGGTAAAACTAAATGCACCAGAATGGCCCTATGCACTGCTTGGCTCGGTAGGTGCAATTTTGGCAGGCATTGAAGCTCCACTATTTGCTTTTGGAATCACACATATCTTGACTGCATTTTACTCTCCCTATGATTTTCAAATTAAGAAAGAGGTTGAAAGGGTGGCTCTTATATTTGTTGGTCTCGCTATACTTACCATTCCCATATATCTGCTGCAACACTACTTTTACACTTTAATGGGGGAGCACCTGACAGCTCGTGTCCGTTTATCAATGTTCTCAGGTTATTTTCTAATTTTCCATCTAGAAAGCTGATTTTGATCATTATTACATTGATCATCACATTTGCAAATCCTCTGAATTATGAATTTACATTGATATAAATATTAGCACCGTGAATTAAAGTAAATTGTATTGTAGCTTGTTCAAATATTCTTTTTCTTCAACTGCAGCTATCCTTTCAAATGAGGTTGGCTGGTTTGATTTGGATGAGAACCATACTGGTTCATTGACAGCAGCTTTAGCTGCTGATGCAACCCTTGTAAGAAGTGCTCTAGCTGATCGGCTATCCACAATCGTGCAGAATGTAGCCCTTACTGTGACAGCATTTGTAATTGCATTCACTTTAAGCTGGCGCCTAGCATCTGTTGTCATTGCTTCCTTTCCGTTACTCATAGGTGCTTCCATAGCCGAGGTAAGGTTTTGAAACATAACTACCTTAATTGCAATCAGGGTGTTTCAGTTCAACCATGTCAATGAATGGCACTGAAGTCCGTCTAATTCATTATTTTTCACAATTGCAGCAACTATTTCTTAAGGGATTTGGAGGGAATTACAGCCGTGCCTACTCTAGAGCAACTAATGTGGCACGCGAAGCAATTGCCAACATTCGTACAGTTGCTGCATTTGGTGTTGAAGACCGGATCTCAATCCAATTTGCCTCCGAACTAAACCAACCAAACAAGCAAGCATTCTTACGAGGTCATATTTCAGGTTTGGGATATGGTGTATCACAGCTCTTTGCATTCTGTTCTTATGCCCTTGGTCTTTGGTATGCATCAGTGCTAATTAAGCAGAAAGAATCCAACTTTGGAGACGTCATTAAGTCCTTCATGGTTTTGATAATCACCGCATTGGCGGTAGCAGAAACACTTGCTCTCACACCAGACATTGTGAAGGGGTCGCAAGCTCTCGGGTCTGTTTTTGGAATCCTTCACAGGAAAACGTCAATAGAACCTAATGATTCCAAATCGACCAATCCAACCGAGATCGAAGGAGATATAGAATTCAGAAATGTAAGTTTCAAGTACCCAACAAGACCCGATGTAACCATTTTTGAGGACTTAAACCTCAAAACATCAGCAGGAAATAGTCTAGCCGTCGTTGGACAAAGTGGGTCAGGGAAAAGCACTGTGATCGCACTAATTATGCGATTCTATGATCCCATTTCCGGGGCAGTGCTGATTGATGGCCATGATATCAAGACATTAAACTTGAGATCATTAAGGCTGAGAATGAGTCTAGTTCAGCAGGAGCCAGCATTGTTCTCAACCACGATATACGAAAACATCAAGTATGGGAAGGAGGAAGCATCAGAAATTGAGATACTGAAAGCAGCAAGAGCAGCCAACGCTCATCGGTTCATCAGCAGAATGCCCGAAGGATACCAAACCAACGTGGGCGACAGGGGAATACAGTTATCAGGGGGCCAAAAGCAGAGGGTAGCGATCGCAAGAGCAATCCTGAAAAACCCTTCTATTATTCTCCTGGACGAAGCAACAAGTGCACTGGATACAGAATCTGAGAAACTTGTTCAAGAGGCTTTGGATAAGCTTATGGAAGGCCGTACCACAGTCGTCATAGCTCACAGGTTATCCACTATTCGTAACGCAGACAGCATTGCGGTGCTGCAACAAGGAAAAGTGGTTGAAATTGGAAGCCACGAACAGCTGACGAGGAAACCTGACAGTGTCTATAAACAATTAGTCAGTCTACAGCAATAAAGCAGCATGATAATATTTCTGCTCCCTGTAAACGAAGCTTAGCATTAAAAATTTTTACTGTGTTGCTGTCCATATTCTGCAACCATTTAAAGCATACAATAATTTGAATAGAATCTGTGTACATGGATATTTGTAATCCAAGGAAACTACAATCAATTATCACTGTCAGTTAAAACTTCCAAAATGCTGAAAAGATTTTGCTTTCAATTCATCGTTCAATGTGTAGCATGCCATGACTGATGAAAGTTTTGTTGATCGGGAATTCAAAATGATAGTAATAATAACAATAATTTTGCCTTCAATTCATCGTTCAATGTGTAGCATTGCCTGCAAAATGCAATGTCACGTTATCACCATTCACCATTAATACCCACCCTTCCTTTTTTATTTTTTTTTGAAAATGTAAAATATTTGGACCATACTTCTTGGTTTTCAGTTTTTTTTTTAATTATTAATTTTCATTTCCTTCAAAATTCAAATTGAGTGATTCAAAACTCAAAATACTATACTAATGATAACTGATACCATAACTGAGAAGTGAATTCAAATTTTGCAGACGAAAGGAATTTGAAAATTGAAAATGGGCAGGCAAAGGCAAAGGATGCATGGTGCATGGTTCCAGGCTTTCAGCTAAAGGCTTGTATTTAAACTTGTCATGTCTTTAAAACGCTCCCAAGACCAGGCAAAGGCAAAGGCAAAGCATCTTTCTTTTGAATTTTTGGGGGCTTTATGCCTCTTGCGGTCTAGCTAATGCCTTTTTGGGCCAGCCCACGCCGCACGAACTCCATTTTACATTCTTTTTTTTTTTTTAATACAAGGATCTAACTTTTTTTTAATTTTAATTTTGAATTGATGACATGAAATGAAAGTGTACAAAATTGAATACCACATTACCACTTAATTAATGTTTTCAGGTCATAAATAGAGCATTTATTAATTCATCTAAATTAACTAAATAATGATTAATTAATAATGATCGGATCAACCTAATATTTTTTTCCCTTTTTATATAATTTTGTAAGCATCTATCTCATTGCTCATTAGGGTGATAGTATTTGTTTTCGAGTCAACACTTGATACCAAATTTAGAAGTGCATTAGTATTAATATTTATAAAAAAAAAATAGAAGCGCGTGCTGGCTTTTCTTTTATTGGTAAAAACTTAAAAAATTAATATAAAATTATTATTACTCTATTTTTGGGGGGCAAACCAAAAAAAAAAAAGGTGGATTGTGTATTTATCTATTGGAAAATAAAACAAAAAAAAAAGGAGAAAAAAGAAAAGGAAAAAGAATGATATTAATATGTGGTAAATAATGAATTAATGATAAGGGAGTTGTTATAGAGAGGCTTAGCTGGCGAGAGGCTGGCTAGGTCAGCTCAACGCTTCAACCGCATTTGGTGATTTGCGATTTCTGATCTCTCTCTCTCGTTTTCCCCCTCAGCCTTCTCCATCTCCTCTCATTTTGCCATTTTCCCCTTATTTTCTTTCTTTCTTTTTCGGTTTCCTCTCTGTTCACTCGCTTTTTACTCTCCCAATCAAATCTGCTTCTTTAGGATTTGCTAATGATGAAGCGTGGCGATCTCATTCTTCCTTCAACAACAACAACGAGAGAGTGAAGCAAATCTGAGAAAGTGCCCCCAGATTCTTGGAAGAGAGATTTCAAGATTTGGAGAAAAACAGCAAAAATAAAAAGAATAGGCAATTAGAGATTCTGGTTTGCTTTTTAATTCGTACGGCGGAGGAGGAAAATGAGCGCCTCGAGATTCATAAAGTGCGTTACCGTAGGCGATGGGGCCGTCGGCAAGACCTGCATGCTGATTTCTTACACCAGCAATACTTTCCCTACGGTCAGCCTTTTTAATCTGCATTCTTTCCTGAATTTTTGCTAAATTCTCGGATCTTTCTTCGGTGATCGCATGATTTATTAGAATTTTTTCTTATTTTTGGCTCTGTTTGTCAGATGGATAAAGGAGATCAAAAGATAATCACGATGTTTATATAATATTTTTGAATAAATGAAGCAAGAATGGTTTAATATTGCTGATATTGAATTGAGTGTTCTTCTGGATTTCTAATACTCCGAAATTACTTGAAAAAGGGAAAAATTTGTCATCTGTTATAAATGCTGTCAAGATTGTGCCTAATCCCGTACAATGTAGGCGGCTCAGGTGCTACCAGATCTTTTTGCTGTTTATTAAAACCTCTTCATATTATAATTGAAACCGAGATTAAGCCTTTATGTTCTCTGCATAGGGTTAGATTATTAAAAGATACTGATTTTCTTTATTGACAACTGTTTGCTTTTACAATTATTATGGAAACAGGACTATGTCCCGACTGTTTTCGACAATTTCAGTGCAAATGTTGTCGTGGATGGCAGCACTGTCAACTTAGGTTTATGGGATACTGCTGGTAATTTGGAAATAGCTTCTGAAATTCCTCTTCTATTAGCGAGTCAGTTCTTTTTTTGCTTTTGGTTTGATATTGTTGCCTTGGAACAACAGGTCAGGAGGATTACAATAGATTAAGACCACTGAGCTACCGTGGGGCTGACGTCTTTATTCTTGCATTTTCTCTCATTAGCAAGGCCAGTTATGAGAATGTTGCCAAGAAGGTTTAACCATTTAATGTCTTCTCTCTTTAGACAATAATTTTGTTCAATATGAGATGTCTGTAATCTGGTGTACATGGTCAATGTTGATCATGTTTTTGCTTGCTTTCCATTTCAGTGGATTCCAGAATTAAAGCACTATGCACCCGGTGTTCCCATAATTCTTGTTGGAACTAAGCTGGGTATGGTTCTTACTCCGTTTGCAATCTTGTGTTTGTCAATTTCAATTGGTTTGATATTCTAGGTGATATAAACTTTCTCAAACTAATAGACTATTCTCTATTACTGATGTTTCTGAAATTCTTTTCATTTCATGAAATGTTGTCACATTTCGTATACTTGCTGCTGCAGATCTCCGGGATGATCAGCAGTTCTTTGTAGACCATCCTGGTGCAGTGCCCATTTCTACAGCTCAGGTAAATATTAATACATTATTAGTTCTTATTTTCAATATGTTTAACAAATCTTAAATATTGCTCTTGTGTTGCTTCTTTATCAAGGGAGAGGAGTTAAGGAAACAGATAGGGTCTCCTGCCTACATCGAGTGTAGTTCAAAAACACAGCAGGTTAAAAATTCTCTACATATTCTTCATATCATTTAATGAGGCGCCTTTTTTTTTTTCCCCTGATGGGATCTTGTCTGATGGCTTTACTGCAGAATGTGAAGGCAGTTTTTGATGCAGCCATTAAGGTAGTGCTCCAGCCTCCTAAGAAAAATAAGAAGAAGAAAAAGGCGCATGGTGCTTGCTCGATATTATGATCAGTGGAAGATTCAAGCCTGACAAAGATGGATTTTGCCTGCTAGCTTCTTGCTGCTCGTATCTCTATCACTGTCACCTTTTTTTAATTCAAGGAGGCAGCAAGCCATCATGTATAGTCTTTCAACTGACATTCTCGGGATTTATGTCTAAGCATCAGATGGTTTGTTTCTGTGTTTTACCTATTGTCATGATCTATAATTGATGACAAGCATTCCTTGTTAACATGTACGCCCCTTCTACTTTTCATGTTTGAACTTCACTCATGTATTTAACCAGATGTGAGGAAGATCGTCTTCCCAAATAACTGTTTTCTTGCATGATGTTTAGATTTAAGCAATTTTATTGAATGGTATGTATTGTTGTCCGTTAATGCCATGAGTCAGAGAATGTAGATTCTTATATTTTCTATCATGGGGATGCCACCAATTCAGGTGGGTGCTTGTTTGCTGATAAATGAGGGTAAAATTTATGTGGCATGGAAAAGTGAAGCCACCGTGGGCATTACCGCATTAGTATATTATTGAATTCTCTCATCCCATATTTCCCCTCTTCATCATTACCAAATAAATTAGGACAGACTGAAGCATGAGTATTCACTTTAATACCTTGGATGAATCTCCCTAGAATTCCAACATAAGTTTGAGTTGGAGTTGTCGAAAACCTGCCTCTTATATTGTTTTGATGAATAATTTAACTTCGAGAAATCATTTTGCATTATTTTGATTAGGGGTTGCTGTCCTTTTACATTATTTTGATTATGGGTTGCACTTGGCTACCGAAACGTACTGAGAGTTTAAATCTCGGAACGTCTTTAAATTAACATATATTTTAACATATTAGTAATATTATACAAATTTCATTTTTTGGGGGTTGGAATTACATTTCTTTTAGGATCTATCGGCTTTGACTTTAATTCTTAATTTACAATTTTAATCAAATTTTAAGTACAAAATTACAAAATTTCGGCCGCTTTAAGAAATGCTGATTAAAGGCTGCCCAAGACCGGGAGAGGAACCCTTAGCGGGTCCAGGCCTACAGTTGCATCTAGAGGTCCACCTCGTAAACTAGAAGTAGGCCAGAAACACCTGAGCTTTGGCCTTTGAGGCTGTACCTTATAGACGCAGCAGGACCGGTACGAAGGAACCACCAAAAGCACCCAAGAATTAGGCTTCCTTTACTAAAACATTGCACGATGGACTAGGCCAAAGAGGCTAAGAGAGGTCACCAGCAGGGGTTCGACCCCTGCCATCTCCCCTCCCCCACAGTTTGTACCGAAAAAAAAAGAAAAAAGACATTGCACGATGGGCTACAATGAGGATATTAGAGTGAGATTGGTAACAGCAAAGCGGTGGTTTATTGTACCCTTCCTTTACTAGTGAAAAAAGTTGTTTTTAGTTGTTCACCTAGGACAATCTCATAACAATTCAAAACCTCCTTTGTTAACTCTTCTGTGATGAAAAATCCAAAACATACTTTTTCGCACCTTATAGAGTTATCAAAGGAACCCTTAGTCATAAACCCTGCGGAAGGACAATGCTTATAGTCCATGGAATTTCGAGCTTCCACATTAGGCTTTAAAGGGCGATGGTAACTGCTGCAATTGCTACAACACACGCACGACTTGGATGTGTTAAGCAATTGAATGGCCCCATTTTTCCATGATTCATCAATTTGACAACAACAAAGAGAAAAAAATGAATTTTATATATGAAAAATGTTAAATGGTGCACCTTATGTACTACTCCCTCCTTTCCACAATAACTGTTGACAAATTTTTTTATTCTAATTTATCTGTCATTTTAAGAATTCTAGGAAGTATTAATTATTCTTTTTTCAATTTTATCCCTATCCTTCTAAATTAATTCTATAAAGTATTAATTATAAAAGAGAGAGTATTTGTGAGAATAAACAATTCCAATAAAAGGGTAAAATTGTCATTTCATAATCTTTTGTCTAGATTTTAGGAGTTTTTAACACTATTCTTAATTCTTATGCAAAACCTTAAAACGACAGATATTGTAAAAAGGAGGGAGTATTCAAAGAGTTAAATATATAAAATTCTATATAATTAATATTTCTTTGTTTTTTTAATTAAAAAAATACTATATTAAATGAAAAATATTTTTCTTATATAGAAAGTGAACAATTTAAAAAAAATACTACATAGACTGCTAATAAAACCGTTTAGGTGTTGTGAAAGACGAAGATGTAGATGCCAGGAAATTTCTATGCGTTTTGCAGGTGCAGCTACGGGTCAAAAGTCTTCCCTTCGACGACTTTTCCCAGCATTTCTTAATCTCATGACTCGTGTCGACGGGGGCTGTTTGTCGCCTTAATTATTTCCAATTCGTTTTTCTTTTGGGAGGTAATTGGTGCTCTTCTTGACTTGAAAGACCCAAGTTAACATTGCACTCAAACAGAAGGTCATTGGTTAACTTAATATAATTAAGTGTATGCACTTTAATTAGTTGGATGGATGAATGGTGATGATTGAGACCTCTATATATCTCTTGGCCTAATGGCCAAAAGAGGCCAGGATGGTCACTAAGGCAGAGGTTCAGGTTCGACCCCTGCCATCCCCCTCGCCCTTAGATTCTAGAATCCCCTCCCTCGGTTGTACCAAAAAAAAAGGAAAAGGAATGAAGATGATTAAAGAGCGATAGGAACATTTGCTTATTGGAAAATGGGTTTTGTTAAGACCATCTTTAGCACATTGTGGGGAATTATTTAAACGGGCATATTAATTCAATCATTGAGAATTTTCATCACATTTAATTCCAAAGGGCTCTCATAAGACACTCAACAGCAAAACTTTTGAAAAGAAAAAAAAAGATACTATTCTAATATAATTTTAAGAGTTTGATTAATTATTATTATTATTATTATTATTATTATTATTATAAATATGAACATTCAGAGGACATTGTGAGTTGTGTCTTTCTTCTGTTTTTTTGTTTTGTGTCTAATTTGATGGCTAAAACTTTGGAAAGAAGAAATAGCAACGGTCTGGCTATTTTTATAAGCCAGCCGTGGTCTGTGGTCTGCAGTCTGCCGCAGGATAAGTATGGGAAATTTGTCAGCTCCCATGACTTAGTATACAAACAAATTAAAAAGATAAAGCATCTTTTTCAATGATAATAATAATAAAATGAAGGTTACCGATCAAAAGTTCAAAGTTTGCTCATGTATTTGATTTTGCTTTACAATCTGCTTTTCGCCCTTCCAATTTCTGTTTCGCGTTTAACGTGAAAGAACATTATTGAATATTTATTTTTTGAAATGGTATTGTCAATGGCATGTAATTAAATAAATGAGAATATAGATTAATTAAAAATATGGAAAAAAAGGGGGAAAATTTTGCCATGTGAGAATCATTTCACAATATTTATGTTTAAACTAATTATTCACTGTACTTTGTACTTAAAACCAAACGAAAGAGATATATATAATGTAAACAAATTGCAAAGCAAAAGCATGTACTAAATATGTATCCCTCTTTAGAAGTCAAAAGCTCTTGACTTGTAATTTCAAAGAATCATTTATTTTACTAATAATTGGTTGGTTCAAGTGGTTTGGTACTTATTCCTTTAAATAAGGTATTGAGTTCAAATATTGTGGATGGAGAAAATCATTGTTGGAAAAATTTTATCCCCTAATGGGCCAACCTGACTAGAAAGAAATTAGTCATGGGTCAAAGGCCAAAGATACCCTTACTTCTAAAAAAAAGAATCATTTATTTTGGTTCATAAACAATAATTTCATCCACTCCTCTTCCTTCATGGACCACCCAAGACCGAAAACCCTATTCAATTCTCCAAATCTCGATTGCCTTTATGTAGAGTTTTATTCAATTTGGAGTCTTGAATAAAATAAACTACTTATTCTGTAAGTAGTCTTGAATAAAATAAACTATTTATTTTATAAGTAATTACCCATCCATTATCTGATAAGTGGCCCATATCTTTTCCCATGATCTCATCACGTCACGTCAGTTTTTGGTTTTGAAAAAGAGTCCTTGATGGCAGGACTACTGCAAATATAAATAACCACTTGGGTCCCTAATCTCAACAGACGTACAAAATTTATTGACACCATCTAAAGATTTTCTAAAGTTTTTGTGAGAGACTAGAAGTATCCAAGCAAAAGGAAAGCTGCTTTTCAATGACTGGAGGTATGATTTTCAATTCTTAATTTTTCGCATCAAGTTTTTCTAAATAAAGATGTTAGATTTTTCTGTGTGAATTTGTTCATACAGTTTAAAGAAAGTCTAACAGTTGGTATCAGGGCGATTTATCCTCTGTCTTGATTGGTTTTTCTTTCTTGATTTTTCTCTATTAATGAGATAAAAAAAATGGGATCTTAATATTATAATTTTTGTCAGTTTTAATGGGGTTAAAATTTGGTTTTTTTAACTTGTATAAAGCAAAGAACTGACTGTGAATTTCGTTTTCTTCTCGTCTGTACGAGATGGAATTAAAGTTTCATGTAACTTTTACAAGTGTGGTCAAAATCAAACTTGACAGAAAGAATTTTTTTTTATGGAGTACAATGTTACGGGAATTTGGTTTCCTTTTGTTACATGAATCTGTCTATTATGTTACCTAGTTTGTAATATCCAGTAGACTAAAGACATTCCTAAAATATTAATATGAAAGAAATGTCATGTGGTTAGTGTAAATTTAATTAGTTAAAGATTAGCCACAGCATCTTTAATTATATTAAATTACACATTATGTTTTGAAAAGTGTTTTTTGACCACATATATAGAAAAATGACATTCATTGTGATTATTCATATTAAATATAGTAAATCTTATCCCACAGGAATTTTTATTATATTTTTATGATTAATCAGAGATGAAATGACAAGTTATTTTCTTAATTTACCCACAGGAATTAAGAAAGGAATATAATTTGTTAGTTTCTTCATAAAGAATACTTATGAATCTTTAAATATTAACTTAGCCCACAGGTAGTTTTTATTTGTTACATGGTTCATAAATTTGAAATATTTATGCATGTTTTTACATTGGTAAAGCATGATTTGTTTATTTGCCTCAATTTTGTGAAATAAGCATGTTTTATTATTTTATGCAGTTATACAACCTGTGAGTATCTCTGAGATAAAATGTGATATTCCTGATTTGAATGGCAATAACTATAAGATATGGAAAGAAAGAATTCTTCTTCATTTGAGATGCATGGACATTGATTATGCTATAAGGAAAAATGAACCACCTGCTCTTACTGATGTTAGCACTCCGGCTGAAATCACTCTTCATGAACGTTGGGAGCGATCTAATCGCCTCAGCATGATGTTTATAAAGACAAAAATTAATGCTAGCATCCGTGATTCAATTAAGGAGTGTAACAATGTCAAAGATTTACTGAAGGCTATTGATGAACAATTTGAGTCCTCATATAAGGCCCTTGCCAACACCCTAATAGCCAAGTTATCGTCAATGAAGCTCACCAATGTAAGAGGTGTGCGTGAGCACATCATGCAGATGAGGGACATTGCGGCTCAATTAAAGTCTCTTGAGGTTGAGATGTCTGATTCTTTCCTTGTGCATTTCATACTGAATTCCCTTCCACCTCAGTATGGACCTTTTAAAATCTCTTACAACACACATAAGGATAAGTGGTCAATTAATGAACTTCTGACCATGTGTGTACAAGAGGAAGGAAGGTTGACTATGGAAATGGGAGAAAGTGCACATATGGTAACACAAGGAAAGAACAAGGGACAATCCAAACAAAATGGAAAAGGTAAGATACCTGTTCAGATTGACATAAAAAAGGAATTCAAATGCTTTTTCTGTAAAAAGAAAGGGCATATGAAGAAGAATTGTGTCAAATACAAAGCTTGGCTTGAGAAGAAAGGTACCCCAATCTCATTTGTTTGTTATGAATCTAATTTGGTTGATGTTTGTCATAACACTTGGTGGATTGATTCTTGTTCTACAATCCATGTTGCAAACACCTTGCAGGGCTTTCTAAACAAAAGGAAGCCGGTGGGAAGTGAGCAGTACATCTATTCAGGGAACAAGATGTCATCACTTGTGGAAGCAGTGGAAACATGCCAATTGATTTTAAGTTCTGGTTTTGCTTTAAATTTGGAAAGAACATTTTATGTACCAAGTTTTTCTAGGAATTTGATTTCAGTTGCAAGACTTACACCTTTGGGTTATTCGTTTAGTATGGATATTTTTTTGAAATTATATTTTAAATCTGAACTTATTGGAACTGATACAATTGTTGATGGGCTTTATCAAATCAAATTGCAAAATGATGTTTTTCAAAATGTGTTGCATGTTCATAGTGGTGTTAAAAGATGTGTTATGAATGAGGAATCCTCTATGTTGTGGCACCGTAGATTATGCCATATATCCATTGAAAGGATTAAAAGATTGGTGAATGATGGAGTACTTAGTACTCTAGACTACACTGATTTTGACACTTGTGTAGACTGCATAAAGGGAAAGCAGACTAACAAGTCAAAGAAAGGTGCCAAGAGGAGTTTAGACATATTAGAAATCATACATACAGACATTTGTAGTCCAGATATGGACTCGTATGGTCAGAAATACTTCATCTCCTTTATAGATGATTATTCACGATTCATGTATCTCTACTTGCTTCATAATAAAAATGAAGCATTGGATGCTTTTAAAGTGTTCAAAGCAGAAATGGAGAAACAATGCGGAAAGCAGATTAAGATTGTGAGATCAGATAGAGGTGGAGAATACTATGGTAGATACACTGAGGATGGACAAGCGCTTGGTCCATTTGCGAAATTTCTTCAAGAGCATGGGATAGTTGCCCAATACACCATGCCTGGATCTCCAGACCAAAATGGTGTAGCCGAAAGAAGAAATAGAACATTAATGGACATGGTGCGGAGTATGCTTAGTAGTTTTAAGCTTCCCAAATCCTTGTGGACTGAAGCTCTTAAAACGGCTGTGTATATATTAAATCGGGTTCCAACTAAGGCTGTCCCAAAAACTCCTTTTGAATTATGGAAAGGTTGGAAACCGAGTTTGCGGCATATACGCGTTTGGGGATGCCCGTCTGAAGTGAGAGTTTATAACCCACAAGAAAAGAAACTGGACCTAAGGACTATAAGTGGGCATTTCATTGGATATGCTGAAAAGTCCAAAGGTTACAGATTTTATTGTCCATCTCACAACACTAGGATTGTAGAATCAAGAAATGCAAAATTTCTTGAAAATGACTTGATTAGTGGGAGTAATCAATCTCAAAACTTCATTTTGAGAAGGATTATTGTGATGCACAAACTTCCATTTCAAGTGACAAATTGGTTATCGTTCATAATACCCCTCAAGTTCAATTGGGTGTTGAACAACCAACCATTGAAAATCCACAAACTGTTGATAATCCAGTTGATCCAATTGTTCAACAAATACCTGAAATTGTTGAACAACCAGTTGTACAACCTGCACCTCAGCAGGAAGATGATACAACATTAAGAAGATCAACTAGAGAAAGGAAATTAGCAATCCCTAGTGATTATGTTGTGTATCTACAAGAGGCTGACTATAATGTTGGAGCCGAAAATGATCCTGAAACATTTTCACAAGCCATGAGTTGCAAAGAATCTGATTTGTGGCATAATGCTATGATAGATGAGATGAATTCTATGGCATCTAATAGAGTCTGGGATCTTGTCAAGTTGCCTGATGGTGCAAAAGTTATCGGATGTAAGTGGGTCTTTAAGACAAAAAGAGACTCAAAAGGCAACATTGAAAGATATAAAGCTAGACTTGTTGCTAAAGGATTCACTCAACAAGAAGGAATTGATTACACGGAGACATTTTCTCCTGTATCTAAGAAAGATTCTCTTCGTATCATTTTGGCGTTAGTTGCACACTTTGATTTAGAATTGCAACAAATGGATGTGAAAACGGCGTTCCTCAATGGAAATCTAGAGGAGGAAATTTATATGAAATAGCCAGAAGGATTCTCCTCTAATAATGGTGAGCATTTAGTATGCAAGCTCAAGAAATCCATATATGGATTGAAACAAGTCTCTCGTCAGTGGTACTTGAAATTTCATGATGTAATCTCTTCATTTAGTTTTGAAGAAAACATCATGGATCAATGCATATACCAAAAGGTTAGTGGGAGCAAGATCTGTTTCCTTATTCTATATGTAGATGACATTTTGTTAGCAACAAATGATAAAGGGTTGCTATATGAGGTGAAACAGTTTCTCTTTAAGAGTTTTGATATAAAAGATATGGGTGAAGCATCTTATGTCATTGGCATTAAGATCCATAGAGATAGATCTAGAGACATTTTGGGTCTATCTCAAGAAACCTATATCAATAAAGTGTTAGAGAGATTTCGTATGAAAGATTGTTCACCAAGTGTAGCACCTATTGTGAAGGGTGATAAATTCAATTTGAATCAGTGCCCGAAAAATGAGCTTGAAAAGGAACAAATGAAAAACATTCCATATGCTTCTGCTGTTGGAAGCATAATGTATGCTCAGGTTTGTACAAGACCTGACATTGCTTTTGCTGTTGGAATGTTGGGAAGATATCAGAGTAATCCAGGTTTGGACCACTGGAGAGCTGCGAAAAAGGTGCTAAGGTACCTTAAAGGGACCAAAGACTATATGCTTATGTATAGGAGAACCGACAATTTGGAGATAGTTGGTTACTCAGATTCGGACTTTGCTGGATGTGTTGATTCACGAAAATCAACATCAGGATATGTATTTATGCTTGCTGGCGGAGCCGTTTCTTGGAGAAGTGCAAAGCAGACATTGACTGCCACTTCTACCATGGAGGCTGAGTTCGTTTCTTGTTTTGAGGCTACCTCACATGGTGTATGGCTAAAGAGTTTCATATCTGGGCTTAGAATTATGGATTCTATTTCTAGGCCATTAAAGATGTATTGCGACAATTCAGCTGCTGTTTTCTTGGCTAAGAACAACAAAAGTGGTAGTCGAAGTAAACACATCGACATTAAGTATTTAGCCATAAGGGAGCGCATCAAGGAAAACAAAGTGGTCATTGAGCACATTAGCACTGAATTGATGCTAGCTGATCCTTTAACAAAAGGCATGCCACCGATGGGTTTTAAGGATCTTATAATGCGATTAGGACTTGGTTCTATTTTATGAAATAAGTCCTAATTTTCTATGTTGAAACTCATTTGTTTGGTTGTTTTTTCATTATGGTGTACGCATTTGGTTTGAAAGACAACAATTATGGTTGGACCTTGAAATAAACATAAGGTTTATTCATAAAGTTGACTGACATTGGAGTGACAAAATGCATAGTGATACATGGAAGATAATACTCACTATTAGGGGACTTGTCGCCATGATCCATGTATTTCGTTTCTTTCTTGAGTTTAAAAGATTCATGGATTTTGTAAAAATATATGGGCCAAGTGGGAGAATGTAGAGTTTTATTCAATTTGGAGTCTTGAATAAAATAAACTACTTATTCTATAAGTAGTCTTGAATAAAATAAACTATTTATTTTATAAGTAATTACCCATCCATTATCTGATAAGTGGCCTATATCTTTTTCCATGATCTCATCACGTCACGTCAGTTTTTGATTTTGAAAAAGAGTCCTTGATGGCAGGACTACTGCAAATATAAATAACCACTTGGGTCCCTAATCTCAACAGACGTATAAAATTTCTTGACACCATCTAAAGATTTTCTAAAGTTTTTGTGAGAGACTAGAAGTATCCAAGCAAAAGGAAAGCTGCTTTTTAATGGCTGGAGGTATGATTTTCAATTCTTAATTTTCCGCATCAAATTTTTCTAAATAAAGATATTAGATTTTTCTGTGTGAATTTGTTCATACAGTTTAAAGAAAGTCTAATGCTTTATTCACATTCGAGGAGGATGGCGGACATAAAAGATACCGAAACCTTGGGAGAGGAACCTCCTTTTGTGTTAACCAAAGCCTTACTAAAACGTAACCCTCCCTCATTGAATGCACTTTAACTTTAACCAGGTTCAATTAACCCTAAACTATTACTAAAATATCATGTAATCACTGATGAAAAGAAGCGGTAATAATGGTGTTACCTTGTTGGTTAACAAGGTAAACATTGGGCACAATGTCTCCCCCATCATATCAACAATTTGATTGATCAACTTCATAATTACTATTATAAATTTAAATCAGCTAAGAAGAGACTTTACGCAACAGAAAACAAATTCTCCCTTTCCTTGGGATTTGGATTTGGTCGTCTCTCAATTTCTCACATTTTAATGTCAATATATGCCAGTGGGATTTGATGTTTGTCATTTGAGATTTGAGGGTACTTGAGACCATTCCATTTGGCTTTTTTTATGCATAATCTCTCTCTGGTACTCGATACTAACTCCATTCACCACCTCAATGAGGATGACCTATTTCCTGTAGTATTTCCCTTTCCCTACGTTTTTCTCGTGATATTGGAATTTGGAAATCAGGAAAGCTTTCCCTTTTTTCCTTTTTTCCTATATTTGTCAAACATGCATGAAAATTACTTCACTAGAAAACGACACTCATAGCCCATTCCTTAACTTTCCTTCTTAACCTTCCCCTTCCCCTAGGTCTGGCGTCACCCAAAACCGACGTCGTTACATTGCTGCAACAAACAGATGAAAAAAGGAGCCGCTGCCATGCCTGCATCTTTTATCTCGCAAATCGCAATGGATAAATCGTTTGCAAGCAAACCCACGTAAGACAAAACAAAGGGTTAAAGAATAACTTAAATGAGATGTGGCGGTCTCTTATTGGGTGGAAAAAATTCGGCGGGTGCTCGACAAATACTAGATACCATCCACTTTCCTCTTTGAAAAAGGATGGGGGGAGAGAGAGAGTGAAGATAAGCTCAAAGTAAATTTTTGTTATGTTTTTCTCACCAAAAAATAAAATTTATGCTTTGGTAAAGAATATTAGGAGTGGAGACGACCCCATCTTCGTAATTTCGCTCATGTATAATTTATTAGTTTATTAATTTAGAACCCGAACCCGACATTCCCAAGACGAGTCATTTAACTCGTTAAAAATCCTTTCTTTCTTTAATTTAGTTCTTCCACCAGATTCTTTTTTTTTTTAATATTTTTTCTCTTTATCATCAGCGCCCCCACAGCTGAAGCTCTTTCTCAACTATTCACTGAATTGTAAATTTGAGTATATATTAGGATTAGAAGAAGAGGGGAATTGGGGGGTTGGATTATGGCGATATCGGATGCGGTGATTGGGAATTTGATGACGATCTACGTGGCAGTCATAGCGGGGATAAAGGCGTATGGTTTAGTTTGTGGGCGGAGCTTCAGTGGTGGATTTGTGCTGATTGTGTCGACGACGGTGGTGGGTCTCATCTTGGTCGGCACGCTGACGTGGGACGTCACTCGTAAAGCCACCTACGCCATTTCCCGTGATCAAGCTGCGGCCACCGTCCATGTTCACGAGATGTGTAAGGGTGGTATTTGCTGGCACGGCGTCGCTGTTCGTTCCCCTGCTTCTCAGGTCCGGTTCAGGCTGCCTCAGCATATTCCATACGGTTCTTTGTAAAAACAAATAAGCTTAAAGGCACAAGAGGAAACAAGAAAGGGTTAATTTTTGTTTTAGTTTTGAAGCTGTAAGATATTAAGGTTGTCTCTGCTCTTTGGCCATGACTCATTAGGTGTTTGGTTTTCTCCTTTTTTTTCTTTCTTGAATTTTGATTGAGAGGAATAAAAATATACTAGTATGTATAAAGCTATAAAATAGCATACGAAATGGAAATGGAAGATGTTTCTGTGAATAAATAATTCTCCGTCGCTTTGTTTTACCAACCAAAGTTTGTTTTTGTCCAAGTGCTTTGAAGATGGAAATGGGGGAGGAGGCGGATTATCCATAGTTTAATCGCCTGGTGTTTGGTCGGCCTGCCGACAAGAAGCAAAGCATTTGTTTTTCACAAGGTCGACGCCCAGGATTGTAATAAAGATTTATGGCAGTTTACATATCGGAGGGAATGCCAAAACAAAATCCACAGAGCTGGTTTGGCATTATTACAGATTCTTTTTCTCAAGGATAAAGAGTACTTTCTGAGAAAAAAAACACTGGTGAATACAGAATGCTGATGTTCATATCATAAAACAGTTAAAAGTTAAAAAGTAGCGACTTAGTTATGTGTGTTTCTCGATTTGTCTGTTTACCACAAGTCATGCTTTTCTCTGAGCATGTTCCATTTCCCCTTTCTTTTGTCTTCTTTATGGTTATAGTTTCATGGTAGTAATACAAAATTTGGCTATGTTCCTAGCCAATTTCCAGAGGCCAAGGTTGACGATGGATTGGATGGGATAACATCATACACGGAGTAGTTGTCGATAGCTGTCGATAGCTCTGTCGCTTTGAAATTGATGTCGGGACCTAAATTTGGAGGTGAAACCGTGAAAGAATTTGGCTGCGGTGGCTACTGCCATCTGTTTTCTGCTGACTCCTTAAAGCCCTAAATTGAGACTAATTTGGCAATTAATTCGAGGATTAAAATGAGATATGGTGCTGAAAAGAAGAGAAGGAGAAAGGAACTAAGCTAGTATATCATGTAGGTTTGATGATTTGATGATTTAACCTACAGAAGCAATTTCTTAGCTAGTAGTATAATCTTAAGAAGTCAATCAGAATTCAGATCTTCCTTCCTAAGCTTCTATCTTTGCAATAGTATAATCTTGAACCTCAGGGTGGTTTAGATGGCCATGGTCAAATCAGCAATTCCTATTGGATGCAAATCTCAGCTTGGGATTAGCTGACCCTGACCGGGTCCAAAACAACGTTCCTGGTCATGGATTGAAACTTACTCCGTAGATTTTCTATAGATTTCAACTTTTATTTTTTCCACAAATTTGGTAATTTATAATTACTTTACTTATATACTTTGTAAGTCGAGATCTCGGTTATTAAAACTTTTAAGTCTCTAAATATTCTATTAACATGTGCCCCAATTCCAGATATGGAAGGGTTTTCGGATCACCCCACTGATAATCTACGTATAGACATTTTTCTTTTTGTGAGGAAACTTTATAGACTTTGATGTTATACATGAACCTAATTTTGGCGCAAGCAATAATTATAGAAGTACAAACTTAGTATGAGGATCAAGCATTTGGTAGTTGTTTCTTTAACATGATATTAAATGTTGCATTCATTAAAGATGGTTGTATCATACTATATGTTATGCTGTCTCGACACTTTCAACAAATTTGCTTTTTGTTGAAAGAAACCAAAGCTAAATCAAAGACAAAAAGATGGGAAGTTAGCTGAGCTTTAAAAAGATTTGACTCTATAAGGCCAGTGACCAACTGACCGTCTTAGAATAATCAAGGAGGAGGTTTGAGTGCCCATTTTGACCCGGCAATATAATCAAAGTTGGTAGTAACAGAATTGCGAATGTAACGTTATCAGGTTATTTATGGTATTAATTAAAAGGCTGAAATTTCAAGTAAGGGTCAAAACTTTAGCAATCTCAATTTAGTATTAAACCTTTTAATTTTATACAATGAGGGTCAAACGTTTTCGATTTGGGCATCATGGAAATACTACTAAAATTTAATTTTCAAGTGATATAATTGAACAACAAAAAGTTGAAAAGAAGAAAGAAAGTGAAAGTTTGATTTGAAGAAGAAAACTTCATTTTCATTCAAAGATTTTAGACGATTAAAATTAATTATGGAAACAGACCATATCCGTTTAATCCTTATTTGACCAAATTTAGAAATATTGAATTTTTAATTGATCAAATTAAAATGTTAGGAATTAAATTAAGACAATTTACAAATGTTGAATTCTGAATTAACAAAATTAAAAAATTTGATCCTAAATCAAGATCTTCGAACAAATTTTGACCCTTAAAAGATTTCAGCCTAATTAAAATACAAACGGCTTCCCTTCCCTGCTTTATTTTGCAAGAAGGTTTCAGATTCCATGTAGGCTTTCTCCAATCGTGTAGGTAAGCAACTAACCTCTCTCTCTTTTCCATTTTTCCCCTCTTTCTGACTGTTTTGTTTTCCTTTTGGATTACTTTACTCGACTCTCCAGAAAGACTAATATGCTCTTTTTTTTTTTTTTCGTGTCAAGTTTTTCTGTTAGCTGGCTGCTTGTCTTGCTTTGACATTGAAGTCTGCAATTTGCTGAGCTCAATATTTTCTTATAGATATCAGCTCTGTTTTAAATTTAATGCATTATTATTTGTAATTGTAAATTCAGGTTAGGAACTTCATAAATTATTCATCGATCCCTCCCTCCATGGATGGATTGTGCATTACGTTTCTTTTGCGTCTTGTACTGTTTATTCTTGATGATTCAGTTTGATCAACATTTTGTTTGTTATTGCTTGGTATTTTTTTGGGCTATGTATTCTATAGAAATTAGAATATGAGCGACAGTTATTCGTGGACCACCCAGATGCGCTGCCCAATTCTACAGCTCAGGCAAATCTATGCCTTGGTTTGCTTAGAGGAGGAATTAAGCAAACAAATATGGCTGCTTTCTTCGTTGAAGGTTTATTACAATACACTCAATACAGCGTATGTTTCTTCTGCTTCCTTTTTTTTTTTTTTCAATTGAAAAATTGTGTGATGGAATGCATAATCTGCAGGCGTTTTGGAGAAAATATTTTGAAGGAATTTTTGTTTAATTCTTTGCACCATGTGCAAATATTACGATCATCAGTGCTTGTTTGAAGATTTAAGTTTGAGAAAAGAAGAGTTGACGCAACTTTCTTGCAACTTCGTGACCATTAGCTTGGTTTATAATTTTAGGAATTGGCGAGCTACCTTGCATAAACATCGACAAACATTATTGGGATTTCTGGGAATGCGTCATATCGTTTTCTTTCGTTTTACTTTAATTATCTTTATCTTTTTGCACCTATTAGCTTGACTGGGGATTTCTGTAAAGGGCATTATTGCTTCAATTTTCGATTCCTATAACCAATGACAAAGCATTAGAGGTGAACACTACAGTCTACAGGACTCACGAAGGTCCCGTTGCAAAACCACTGGCTCTATGGCGATTCGGGATTTCTAGAACCGGCAGAAGAATAAAAATTATGTTCTGGTTTTCAGATTTTTTTAAACTGAACAAAATAAATACATTTCAAAAGTCGGATTTATTTAAAGCGAACAAAATAAATGCATTTCAAAAGTTTCGACCGTTCTACCTGCAATGAGATCCTAAGAAAAACAGCTAATTTTAGGGAAAAAAAAGAAGTCACCAAAATAGTATGAAAAAAAGAAGATTTCAACTCACGGATATAGCCACTTTTCTATGCTAGACCTATGGTATACCATATAAAATCAAAACACCCCAACTATCTCAAACTGAAACAAGCCGCTTATCTTCACATATCAAGCTGCCAGGATAATCCTTTACATGCCCCGATAATTTACAATTTAATGGATTCAAATTTCTCACCCATTACACCGCCTTTTTGTTTCTGGAACTGAATGTAACGCAATGTGCTGACAAGGAAAGCATCTGAGGCAATATCTGGGGTCGCAGAATCACTTTGCATTTCGGTTTTGATTAGTTCTATGAGGTCTTGAATGGCTGCACTTGTGATTTGCTGATTTCCTTTTTCAAAGAAGTAGAGGTACCTAAAGCAAAGTCACCAAAAAACATGTTCATAGTGTAAAGATAAACCCATATAGTATGACAAGGTTCAATTTAGTACAGCTCAAAGGACTGACTTGTTCAATATCTCAACAAAGAGCGTGACCGGCCCACTGCTACCTCGCACAACATTTGCCATTTGCTGAGCAGCATTTGCAATCCTCAATGCACGCTTTAGGCAAAGCAGGACCCTGCAAGCTCTCCCATTAATTTTAAGTTCTAACAATTGAAAGAATAAAAATCCAGTGTTTTGAAGTGCATACATAATGAAAGGATAAAGGTTTTCAAGCTAAAACTGGTTTAAGTAGAAGGTTCACACCTTTCCCCATCCTTAATACCATCCTGATCATCAACCCAAAAAAGATGTGAACATGCATAAACAGCTCTGCACTGATCAGGCTTCTTTAATAGCCTAGCTGAGTACTGAGCAAAGTAAAAACATACTTAAGTTTTGAATAAACAGATCCCAATAGCACAAATAATAAGACAATAGGCAAGCATTATTACTCCTGTGGCTTTGTGTGTCAAAGTATCTCGGTTCTCAACACCAAATACATGCATCCGCTGGAGAGTCCCAATTATCAGATGAATTGCAGTCACTTGGGCTTTGGAGTCCTAGGGCAACAACATTCATGAAACCACACAAATTAGAAGGCAAGAATATGACTCACTTCATGGCTTTTTGATTGACACATTAGCAGATAAGTGGACAATTACCGCAATTTCTTCTTCATATAATACAAAAGCTTGGGTGAAAAACTCATAAGCAACATGCTCGAGATCACAGTCATTAGCTGCCTGTGGTCAGCGGGAAATAGAGAAAGGACAAATAGAGTTTAGAAGGTTCAGCGAGGAATTTAAGGCTCTCTTCGTTAAAAGAATACAAAAGTAAAGACAATTTGGGATATTATTTGATGATGCATCCATTTTCTTTATTATAATGGTGGAGTGCCATTGAAACATATATCATGATAAGAGATTAATGATGGCAGCAACTTCTTAGCATCAAAACCAGAAATACTGTTCAACAGAGATCCACAATGTATGGAGTCAAGGTAAAAAATATTAATAAATATCAGTCATGACCCCAAGGTTGTCACAACTAAGGATGAACATTCTTTGATGCATCCACTCCATCAGAAGTTTCTCACCACTCTGAGCAGCATTATTTATTTCACTATGCCATTTCGCAAGTACCGATTAGAAAAATAGCACGTTGCTCTTAAAATGCAATAAACTTATTACGCTCCAAAGAAAACTTTGGAGTTCCATCAATTCATTTCATGAATGATTTTTTGCAGTAGTGAGTATGGTTAAGACAGACTCCAGATTACCTCAGCACATTGCAGGTACAACCTTAAAGCAAGTTCAGGTGATGGAACAATAGAAAGAGCCTCGATGATCTGAAAGAAAAACTATTAGTTTGATCATTTGCATGATTGTGATATGTATATATCATAAGTGAGGGCATACAGATTGCATAAGAAACAGTGACAAATCTATAGGAAAACAGAGAAACCTGAGCCAAGAGCTGAAATATTTTCTTTGGTGTAGCAGGCACTTCTTCCCCCACTATATCTCCCTCCTGAACTTGCAATCGCCTAACCAACTGCACACAAACACTACAGTAAGTGAAAGATTACACTAAGTAGCAATATTGTCTGTTTTTTTTCCATATTAGTACTTACCCAACTAAACTCTGAGTTAATATGGGGTGGGTGAAAGCGGTTAAAAAGAAAGAGGGAGGGAGGGAAGGGAGTGGCAGGGCGGTGTGTGGGTGTTGGCAAATCTAAGAGACAATAATGATCATTATGCCTCATAAACCCAAATGAATGATCTTGTACATTTGTACTGATAAGCATTTAAAACTTTGATGTTGTAGACAGGAGTATTATAAGACAAAAATACTTAAGACTCTGGAAAATGAAAAAACATACCCTTAGTGCAGAAAAAACAAGAGAGGGAACTGTAAAAGGCAGGCGTTTTGGTCCCCCGGCCATAGTATGCTTCCTCACAGTACATATAATCTGAATGGCAGTAATTATAAATATTAAGAGCCAAAAATGATTCTGATCAGCTATACACAACATAACTAAGTGAGAAACATCACATTTAAAACCTAAAATCACTTTAAATATAGTGTGGCAGTGATATTTAATGGAGGTGACCTGCATTAAAGCTTATCGACAAGTGGAAGTTCGATTTTCTTTTCTCTTGATACTATTCACTTATTCCTTATTGGCATACCTTTTTTGTGATAATGGTCGGGAAAATAGCATAAAAAGAAACGTTGGAAAATCTAACCTTCAACATTTCCTCTGGATCATCATTATAAAGCATGTGTATGAGGCGAGCAACAGAATTTTGTTCATCATTGAAATCCTCCTCATCAAGCTATTTGCAGATACATAAAAAAAGAAAAAGAGAACCATATGTTGATAACTTCAGCACATTTACAAAGACATTAGGGAAAATAAGAAAAAGAAATTATCTAAGATAAGGAAATACAGTAATGAAAAGGTACTCGCATAATTCAACTCATTTGATTTTTACAGAATAACAGGAAATTCTAGTTTCCATATGCACCTCATCCACATCAGCACCTTCCATGTCCTTAATGAGACCTTTTATCAATTCGAACAACACATCAACCTATAAAACGCAATGTTACTTTCTTCAACAAAAGAGGTTGATACGAGTAGAAAAAAGATGACAGACTGAAGAGGCATACCTTGTCAGCAGTTGAAATGCATGAGTTATTTTTCATAATGCTTTGAATGATAACCATTGCCATGACTTTATTTGTTCCATTATCAAGATGATCCATAACACGCGGATAATTAGAAAGTGTCAGTGCTGTTACTATATCATTGTATTTCTCCAGTGGAGCACTCAAAAGTGCAACCACTTGTTTTGTTGCCCGGCTATCTTGAAGTTTTGGTATGTTGGAGAGCTTCTTAACACATGCTCCCTGTCAGAAAGTTGGGCAACAAAAGACAATCAAAATCACTGAAATATATTGCCAAATGCTAACAAAGAGCATGGCTAAAGTTACAGCCACTAGAGATGATGTTTTCAAATATAGTCCCCAGATGAAACATTACCAATATTTGATCCACATAATCAAGCCGATCAGGATGAACACGAAGGGTAAAGGTAAGAAGAGAGACATACAAAGTCATAGCTCCAACAGCAGGCATGTCAACCTGTGCTTCTATGACCTGCCATTGAATAAAATCTAATCAGCTAGTAGAAAACATTCCATGGTTCCACATTAAAATGCATTGAAAATAAAGTATTGTGCTTACTTATAAGGAAATAGAAAAGGGGTAAGCTGGGGATCATCATCTAGAAACTAAGTTGATTATGTCAAAGCATTTCCAATCTTAGATTGAATAATTACTTCAGAGTATTAAAAAAGGTTTCAAGTTGCAGCTTCATAGAAGGGAGTAATAGCTCATTTACCTTCCCAATTGCATTGCTCAATTTAGCAAAGGCTTCCACTTGCAGAAATTCAGGTAATACCTGGCCCAAAAAAGTCGGTAAAATTTGAAAAAGCATGAAGGGACAAAGTTTTCATGCATAACTTGTTAGGTAAATCGCAAAACTTACATCTGCACTTGAAGCAGCATAATTTGACAGTCTGTCCATCAGTCGAGACAACACAGTCTTGATGTCAACTGTTGGCTGTGATAAAAGAAGAAAAATGTATTTATTGAGTGTCCCCAAATATTTAGAAACCAACTTCACCATGATGTAAATATTGAGAAATGGCAAGCATGATAGCTGAATTCTTGAGGTGGAGAAACTCATAGCAAATATGTCAAAGAAGTGCAAGGATAATGATAAGAATATTGACTTTAAATGTAGTCTGTTTACCCACCTGCAGTTGGGGGCAAGCACTCAGTAATGTCTCAAGAGTTTGCAAGTGATATTCATCTGGGAAAACCTGGATTATGCAATCCATCAAATAATATTGGGCAAGATCATCGTTGCAATTGACAACCTGTAACAGCATTCATGAGCGAATGTGAAAGACAACATCTTATAGTGCTATGCATCTCTGAATATTATATATATAAGCAGCAGAGAAAGACGTAAAATTACCTGCTCTATGATTCTGGGAAGAACTGTTTCTTTGTACATCTCAAGGTCCACCCCTTCTATCTGACTGAGAACATGGAGATTTTTTCCCACCTAACAAGAAAGTTTAGGACAGAAGCACAAATTTCTCTCAAACATGCATCAAACACGCTGCTTCATTGTTTAGCCAAATGATAGTTTTAGATTATTGATATTACAAGATCTCGAAGCTCGTTCCTTTCTTTTTCCTGCTTGTCTCTAACTCTACCAGGTCCCTGCAGACCAGAAATCCCAATTGAAGGCTTCAACTCAGGATGACCAAAGAGTATGAATGATTCACAAGCACCATAACACCTGCATGGCCAAAATTCATGCTCTCACGACTTATTTTCATTTTTATGGCATGCAAGTACTGTGGTGCAATGCATGTCTAAAGAAACAGAGAAAACGAAGATTCAACAAACCTGATGCTGCATTCGCACCCAAAGTTTATGCATCTCAGTGAAATTCTGCAGCACAAATTCCACAGCATCCATCACAGTGTCAGCATCTCTGCAGGAAGACAGAATCAAGCTCTATAAGTGGTTAATTCCAAAGCTTTTCCAAATTCTTTGCACATCCTTATTTAGACATTCAAAATCAAAATCCAAGATCTGCATGCACACCCATCTAAGCAATATCAGCAGCAGCAACTATAGAAATTTAACAAATATTCCTTGGCCCAAGGGACAATGGATAAAAGGAGAACAGAACCACACAGTAGAGCTAATAGAGCTCAATAGATTGACCAAAAAACAAAAAACAGAGCTCAACAGAAAGGACCGTGCTTTTATTTTCTTTTAAATTTTTGAAGACAGAGAAATAGAAATTTCAGCTATCTTATCTACCAAATAACCAAAAGATTAAAACAAGAAAAACTACTAGATCTCACCCTTCACCCTCGGAAACAATATCTGGTAACTTGTCTCGACTGATTTGAGCAAGGTAACTCCTTAAAAAGAGTCCACGTACCGGATGCTGAACTCCACGACACATTTCTACAAGGTCTTTAAGAACTTCCTTAGGAGGAGCCTCCTTAGATTTGATATAGACAGATCCAACCGTACATAGTAGATACCTGGAAGAATACCAACTAGAACTTCATTTACAATCACAAACGAGGTTTGATATCATTTCATATTCTTCATACACATAATCGATTTGAAAATTTTGGAACTTATTCAGTTATGAAGCAGAAACAGTATTTCCTGAACTAAGGATGTTTCCCGTTTTTCCACTTCGTTTCTTTCCAATAAGAATTAAAGTGCTGTCTTAGCCATAGTAATAATTGCCAAAAGCTATAGCTCAGAAATGAGAACGCGTACGTGCAGAAGGAAACAATGATACAAGCGCCACAGCTAAACTGTAGAAAAAAAATGATTTAAATCGCTTACAATCGAGGCAAAATGTTGCCGGCATGTTGAACTAGTTCGTAGAGATCAACCACAGAAACGCCATGTTTACTGTCGTCTTTGAAGAACATCTCCAATTTCCTCAGTTCATCAAAAGCTCGCATATCTGATTTCCAATCGTAAATCAAAATTCACAATCATTCGATCAATGAAAAGTTTAGAAAGAAAAATAGAGAACAGAAGATGAGGAAAAAGGAATTACAGAGTTCGTAGTATTTATGAGGAGAGAGCTTGGAAGTCCGGAGTTCCGATAGCATCTGAGCTGAGTACTTAAGAGCTTCTCTAAGATTATTGGAGTCCTGAGATAAAGAAAGAGACCTAAATCAGTGCTAATGAAAGAGGATTAGAGATCTTCATCCCGTCAAAGTTACAAAGTGTTAGTAAAAAGAGAGAAAATTTTGGAGCTACCAATGCTCTATGCATGTAATAGGCGTTGTGTTGAATACCGGCGATCCCTTCCGCCAGCCATTTCTCTTCGTCCTCTGCTAACATCATCTTTTTGTTTTTCTTCTGGAGTGGAGCTGTCTCGAGAGCTTCAACCACGTTTGGTCTTACATCTAACTTGAAAAAACCGGTTTGTTTTCTGAGTCCAAGTCTTAACTACGTAACGAGAAGAGAACAAAGAAAGATGCCCAGCTGGCTCGGCATTTTCGGGTACTTGATTGGACCCATCCTCCAACCCCAATAACCTGTAAACACAACCATAGTTGACCACCGACTCATATTAGCCCAATTTGAGATAAATGAAAACGAAAATTTTAGCCTACAGCTAGGCTTTTGAGTAAGCCCAATGGGCCCACGACGGTCAACACTAGGCCTTTAAAGCAATAGAATAGTGTTAAATTAAATTTTTTTTTTGCACAATGTATTATTAAATTAAAATTTTAATTAACTATCCCTCTCTCTCTCTCTCTCTCTTTTCGGATATATAAGAAGTTGAAAATCGATCCTTAGGTTGAACCTGACCGACATGTCTCGTTTTAGCAAAAGAAGAAGATCAATTGAATTGGGATTGGTTAAGTATTCCTGTCTTTCCTGACATCCATTTTATCCATTGTTCTAAAATTCATAAATATGTTACTCAAAAATATTAGATAAATAGGTACAACAAAAATTTAGCTCAATTAATTTTATTTGATAAAATAGAATACGAGAACTTCCTACATGGCTTGATCTGTTTCTAAATAAATATTAGTATTAGAGTTCATCTTGATGTCTACTAAATTAAATTTGGATATACATGAACTTATCAGTTAACTCTAATATGATAAATCTTGTAACAAGCTTTTAGTTTGCATCAAACATAGACACTGAGAATTGTCGATTAAGGAATGAACTGGGAGTTGTTGCATGTTAGGTTGAAGAATCAAAACTACCCTTCACCAATGAGAGGTAATTTTCTCCATATCTGATCAAGTTCTTCTCATGGCATAAATTTTTTACCATGTCTGGGTTGTTTGTTTGTGCATTTACAAAAGTAAAACATGGTCAAATCAATTTCTGACAAATTGAACAGAAACTTATTATATTACCCAATAGGCATCGATCAGCAGGGTGATTAGAAGCTGCCATGGCGTTAATAAATTTCTAATTCAGGTCAAAGTGGAGGGGCTCTGTTGACTTCCTAGAATCAATAAAAAAATGAATCACACATCTGATTTCTGTCCCGATATGATTACTTTATTGATAATAACCATGGCGGCAGTTGCTTCGTGTTAAAAAAATGGTTGGTGAAGTAGGATCGACCGATAAACAAAGAACATTAACGGTCAAAGATTCAAATTAGGACAGAAGCGTGTCGTGTCATCTTTGGTTCAAATTCTTTCCTTGATCAGCTGAGTTACCAACATTGCCTAATTCTCACTATTTTTAATGATTTTTATGGACGGATATTTATCATACTATTCATGTTTCACCTCAGTGGTTCACTGTTTGTTTGTCTGCTTGACGAAATAAGGAAATGCCTAAGAATTTTCTTTAGGATTTTATAAATTTTACTATTGCTTGACCCTTTGAATTGGAAAAATCCCTGACGGCTTGTTTTCATGCAAGAAGAAAAACCTTAGTTGATAAATAAGAACATAGAAGACTTTCTCGTTGGTGCGAGAATTGAAGCACAGTGGCCCGGTCTGGTTAAAGGGTCAACAATATGATTAAGAAAGAAATCACAGGGAGCAGGCAGGTTGTCAATCACGGTGAACCTGTAGAATCAGCACAATTAGAACAGGATTTAGTCTCAATCCTTGTATTTTCAGACTCAGGTATTGCTAATACTTTTCCGTTTTCAAAGACTTGTTTGATTTGTACGTGAAACTTTATGAATTAATTATGGATTCTTTTTTTGCAAATAGATAATGTCTTTCTAAATCTTCCTTGGCAAAGAACCTGGGTCAAAAAAGATCACTGGAAGTTTGGCAGGGACTTTACTTTACAGAAGCAGGTTTGCTACCGTTTCTATCTTCTTTTTCTTTCATTGTCAAAGAAAGAACAAGTTCATTGTTCTAATAGTTGAATTTCAGGGTAACATTAGCAGTTCAATTTCACCAATAAGTTTAATCCGCAAGGTCATAAAGAAGCTAGCCAAGCGTTGTGCAGCCATGGCTGTGTTTATTGAAAGAGACTCAGAGGAGGCCCTCTGGTAAGTTGACTTATTCTTGATAATAAGTATTCTGAATTCTAGAGTTTCTTCCTCTAATAAAGCAGAGAAACGAGTTGCAGGAGCTGGATATCAAATGCCCGCTATTCTGTAAATCGATTGCCAACAATCGGTGCCCTTCTTGCTGTCCGTAAGGGAAAGATCATCTTGGAAATACCGGCAGTTCAGCATCTAAAAGGTTTGGACCAAACTCATCCGTTAAAAACTTAAAATCCTTTCAATTGTTAAAGTAGGTTTCTGATTTTTATTAGCTCTTTAGGCTTCAGGCTGAATTCAAAACATTGTTTGCATCCGAACAAAAGTAGTGTTAGATTGAGAGATGCAGAGAAACTAGAGTCTGAAGAAGATGAAGCTCGTGCAGTTCTGGTTTCAACAGCTGCAGTAAGTGAGTATGCTGGAGGGCTGAAAGATGACAGTTCTAGTTTTAACCACAATCATAAGGCTATTCTCTTGAACTCAATATCTGTAATCCGAAGAGAACTACCAGAACCAAGTCTTGGTTGGCCTTTGCTTCGAAGAAAATCTTCTCCCAACCAAATAGAGATTAAGAAACCTGAAGCCAAAGACATGTCCGTTGTGGAATGGGTAATGAACCTGCCTAATCGAGTTATTACAGTCATCAACCAGATTCCTTTGCACTCAAATGAAGCCAGCATCGCTACCAAAATAAATACTAATGAGACTACTATTAAGGGTTCCAAGACTGAGGAAGCAATTCACAGCTGTGAAGAGGAATCAGCAACTCATAACGATAGAAATCCTAAACAAGAAAATTCTGAGCTTGAATATAATGTTGAAGTTTCAGTTTCTTTCATCACAAATGATATGGAACCATATTCAAAGCCAGGCTGGCCTCTGCTTAGCATTACAGCTTCAACTCCTGCAGATTCTTTTTCAGAATTTGAAACTATACAAATGCCAATGGTTGAAAGGGTAATGAACGCACCTATTCAGTCAACAGTCAGACATCCTTCTTCCGAGATTGTATTAGAAAACACTGAAGCAGAAAATCCCATCAAAACAGAAAATTTGTTACCAGCACTGAGAAAGATGCCGAACGACTTGGGGCTTCGTTGCAAGCAGTTCAGTCTCAGGGAGCTTAAGCAAGCAACTTCTGAATTCTCAGCAGGTTGTCTTTTAAGTCAAATTTCTTTTGGAATTCAACATCAACATGCTTCTAAAGGCGTATAAGATTTTTTGATCTTATTGTTGAAGTTATTTTCTTGTATGCTTTTGATTATCTTACAGAAAACTTGATTGGAGAGGGAGGATGCAGCAAAGTGTACAAAGGTTGGCTTCCTGGGGGCAAACCAGTTGCTGTTAAAATTCTAAAATCATACAAAGAAGCTCGGAGCGACTTCTCCTTGGAAGTCGATATTGTTTCTTCGTTGAAACACAAGCACATTATGCCTCTAATTGGAGTTTGTGTTGAGGATGGCCATCTTATATCAGTCTATGATTTCTTTCTCAAAGGGAGTTTAGAAGAAGTTCTCCATGGTAATCTTCCCCACCTTGCAAGATTTGCTTGTTTTACCTAAGATACAGAGTGGAGTTGCTAGTTACTTATTTCACTAGATTTTATTTACAAAACAGGTCAAAGCAAGAAATCTGTGTTGCCATGGGGGGTCAGGTTTGAAGCGGCCACTGCAATTGCCGAGGCTCTTAGTTACATGCACAATGAATGCTCTCGACCTGTTATCCACAGAGATGTAAAATCTTCCAACATTCTTCTCTCTGATGATTTTCAAGCACAGGTACCCTTTTCCTTTCGCTTTTCGTCTTTGTTAATAGTGGTAGTAGCGGAATTCAACAAATTGTTGTGAATGGAACTTTTACTAAGAAAGATGAACTAAATAAAGTAACATACTTGATTTGCTATATATATCTTATGAAACTTGAATACGATCCATAAAGATCAGTTTAATTAGATAAGCCTCTAGAGGTTCAAAAAAGTTAGATGAGCTTCTAACCATATAGCTTTATGAACTGAAGCATCAAGCCTTTTCCACTCTACCCTTACAGTTATCTGACTTTGGGCTTGCCATATTGGGACCAACGGATTCAACTCACATAATTGAGAGCAGTGTGGTGGGAACTTTTGGGTACATAGCCCCGGAGTATCTCATGCAAGGAAGAGTCAGTGACAAAATTGATGTATACTCCTTTGGCGTGGTTCTTCTAGAGTTGCTATCAGGAAGGAGACCAATTAGTTCAAATGCTCTAGAACAACGAGAGAGCTTGATCCAGTGGGTAAGAATTTCAGCTTTTACAGTCTTAAGCTAGTTGATGATGAGAATTTCCAGCGCAGATATGTTAAATCCAGGTTAAATAACTCAAATTATGATCTGACACAGGCAAGGGGAACACTAAAGAGAAGGAATCTCCAAGAATTACTGGATCCAGCGTTAGATAGAGACTTTGACATTGCTCAAATGCATAGAATGGTTCTCGCTGCTTTCCTCTGCCTTAATCAGTCAGATATATCTCGTCCAAAAGCGAGCCAGGTAGACCTTGCCATATGTATTTTCTTAGCATAAATCTTGGACATTGTAATGGACTAGCTCTCAGCTGCTTTTTAACCTGACAAGAACTTGTTCATGGGAGTTTGGTTCCATAGATAAAAAACTCAGTAGGCTCATGCCTTATGTGGCGGTGACACTCCCCTGTGCCCTGCTTCTTTGATTTGATTCAGTTTGCTTTAACTATTGTTTAAGACGTGCTTAAGGAAAGAGTTATTTATTGATTCTCATTGTTTACCCTCCAGATACTAGAATTATTGCGAGGAGAGAAGGAACCAACAGAGTGGAACGATTTCCACGCTACCGAGTTGAAAGTGCCAATGGACCAGGAAAATGATGACCTTTCTCCAGAATCAGTTCACAAACTATATACCTATCTTTCAGTTCCATTTACATACGAGGATTCAAGCTCAACATCACAATGCTGCAATTATACAAAGTCACCTAGAGCTGGGAAAAGGCGTCGTTTAACGCTGAAAGACTACCTTAAGAAAGAGCAGGACCGATCATACCATCAAATTCGAAGTTCACAGTTCGGTAGCTTACGTATCCATTGAGCCAAGGCTTACTCAGCAAGCTTGACAATGGTGTTTTGGTACCAAAAGAAAAGAGGTTGAAAATGTAAATTAGCGTTGATAACTTTACCGTAAATAACAATTATAATGTCATTCTTTATCAATATAACAAAGTAGTGAACTTGTATTTTGGCACATATTAGAAATTGAGATTGAACTCCAAACAATATCATCAGAAAAAGGAAAGAAACGCAGAGAAATTTCTCGTTTCCTTTGCGGGTGAAAATCTCTTTTTTCTATTAGTAAAAACTCTCAACTGTACAAGTGGGCATTGTTAGCCCATACCGCCATGAACTTCTACAAGATTCTACGATTTTTGGTTAACTGATGAAAAGAATTACAGGCGCTCTATGAAGGAGAGTGAAAAAATGCCCCTCTACCGAGCGCTGCTATGACGATCCTTTGAAAGGAATCAAAATGGGACGGTGTAAGGCAATGCATAAATCTCTGCCTCCGGAAGAAAATGAGCACGTGGGCATAGAGTTGCCCTAGCACGACATGTAACATCAGGGTCAACTTTGGGTGATCTTCTAGAAGCAACTTGTCCTTGCTGCTTCGTCTTAAAAAGCCAGTCATCACCATCGTCATCCTCATTCTGCAATTGGAGAGGAAGTGGCATCCAATCCTCAATCAAGGCTTTATACGGCAATGCTGCCTTGTGCATCTCATTGTCATACATTGAAGTTCCAGATGAAGAGGGAATTTGTTCTTTCCTTTCTGTATCACGCCATAGTAGTTGTTCTGGCACAGGAATAATTTTATTTGCTTCGGCATTCGAAGGGTAACATTGATCTTGAGACTTAGGCTGGGTAGAAGAATCCACCCTCCCAGAGGTAGGACAGGCTGGTTCTTCGCCGAGAGATGCATCAGTTTCCCGGGGCTTTTTCAAGGTGAATCTAATCTTTATAGTATTCCCTAATGATTTCAGAATATAAAGATCAATATCCTAATACCCGTGTACAGGCCTCTAAGAAACCAGAGCAGTAAGCAATGGAGCTTATATAATAAAAACGATTGAAAAAACTCACCATTAGCCCGGGATACAGCCGGGGAAAGGGTTTCCCTTTTTCTCTTCTTGCTGTCTTGGGTGCCATCAGAGAGATAGCATACAGGCAGTTCATGTTCTTCGGTAAGGTCACTTTTCTCCAATTGCTCATCTTTCAATCCAACTAGACCATCATCAAGCTTCTTAAGTTTCTTGATGATGCCATGAGTTTCCTTTCCTTTACTTACCTTCTTCTTCTTCTCCTTGTCCTCCCTCTTCTTATGTATTTTCTGTTCTGTTTTCGATAGAACCTTTTCTCTCTCGAGCTTTAGCGCATCAGAATAACAAATTTAGAAAGGCAGGCAAGGGAAGTATCAAAGATGCATAATATACCATAAATTTGCACTTTGGTGTGTTCTCACAGGCATAGCTTTTTACAAAGATCAACTAGAAATCGAATTCAAACCCCCCTCGACAAAGCAAACAGGGGAATCCAAAAATAATTACAATTGTCATAACTTACTCTCCTCTAATCAGATCAACCAAATGAGATCAACTATCCATCTTTTCAACCATGTAAAACACAAGCCCCAGATCTTTTTTTTTTAAATCTTTAAAATTTCAGGAATTTATAATTCCTTCCACATCAAATATCAAGCTTTTGGATCGCTTACGAAGACAGGTAAAAAAACAAAAGACCCAATCTTTAAGAAGGGAAAAGTTCCTTGAAAAAAATTCTTTAGAAGGGACTATTAAGGGTTCTTTGTATTTACAAAACTTCCTTGTTCACAGTTACTACAAAGCCATTAATCACAACAACAAAAAGCGATGCCTTCAATTTGCCTTTCTCAATTTGCAAAACTTACTAAGTCATGAATAACTATCACATATGCATGCAGTTGAGCATCAAAAGTAAAAACCAAATACTTTTGCTCAACGAACCTTAATCGAATCGATACATCCCTGCCTTAAATACCCAGGAAGCGGATAAGGAAAGCACCGTGACATTATCGGCCTTTTCTTTTCGAGATCCCAAATAACCAGTAAACAGAGATCTTTGGGGATCTGGAGAGACTAAGGAAGATTAACGATCTATTACTTTGAGATCTGCTCGACTCCTAATCAACAAAGGCCGACGGCTAGGGTTTTCTCAGATCTGGTTAAGAAGAGAAACGCGCTAAGCAATAATCTTTGCGTGGTGTGAGTATCGAGTGTCTACTTTATAGCGTGACTGCGTGAGAGATGGGGGATTGGACCGACTTAACTATGTCGGCTTGTAGAAGTTTCAACTTTTTTTACCAGTATTGCCCTTCCCTCGTTGACCTTATGCATCGGCTAACGCCGCTCGAAATTAGAGTATTGGAAGGCTATTTTCTGTAACTTCACATAAAAAATCTTGTGATTGTCAAGTGCTAGCTGGAAGGATTACGTATCCGATTTGCTTTCTATTTCCGAAGATGCGACGTCGTTTGAGGTTAGTGGACGAAAAAGTGCCACGTAGACACAGCTAAAACCCTAAACCCCGGTGAGTTTAACCAAGAACATGGGAAAATCACCGAACTTCTGGATGCCGGAGACAAACAGAGATTGACAGCGGAATTGTGATTTTTGGACACCATGAGAAGAGTCAACGGACTTGCTACCCTCAGCAGAGCCCTATCGGGCAGCGGAGCCACTGAGCAACGGCTCGCTCAAGTGGCGTTGATGAGCACATGCTCTTCTTCATCGAGAAATTCTCACATTTCCTCGCAGAAACTCGCCGATCGATTGGGGCTATTGCGTCCCTCCCTTGCGCGCGATGTTTCTGGCACCATGTTGTTCTCTGTGGCAGCATCGTCTCTAGCTCAAGACGCCCATGCTAAGGAGCCCCCTCGCTCTGAGAAGTTCCTTCCCAATGAAGTCGTTCTGTACCAGTATGAAGCTTGCCCTTTTTGCAACAAGGTAAAAGGTAAATATATTCACTCTTAATTTCACTTAACACTACACAGATTAAGATTAAAATTTCCACTCTTTCCTGGATCAATATCTTTTTCCTTGAAATATCCTAGAAATGACTTTCTTGTAACTTAGAAACTAGTAGCGGTGGACTCAATTTCTTATTTTACGTGCCTTCTTAATTAAGGGGTAAATGAAGAGGATGAAGTTTAAGAATATTCACTGAGAGATGATTCTGAAGGTACTTATTGTAGTGGAATTGTTCAGAAAAACTTCTGCTTGATTTAAACTTCCTGTTTTTCTCTTCATTTCCCCTGTTTTTTGCTGAATATGTAGAGTGGTTTTTAGTTGATGCTAGAAAGGAGATAACAAACTCGCTATAGTGATAACATAATGGATTTTGCTCTAGATCACGTTGTTTAGCTGGTCTCAAATCTATGGAATTAAAACGTGTCATGTGGTTCACTTGTTTAGGTTTGGAATAAATGAACTCCATACAGTCCTATGCAATAGACTGAAATCTGTAATTTTCTTTGTTTGCAATCTTTGAAGGTATTGATTTTGAATAAGATTATTCATTTTCTGCAAAATGTAATGTTTTACCGTGTATTTGTTCTCAGATGCAATGAATTCAATTTTTATTAGATCCCCAACTTGTTATTAACTGCTCCCTTGGCTTTTTTCATTCTTGTTCTTGTTGCAGCATTTTTGGATTATAATAACATTCCTTATAAAATTGTGGAAGTCAACCCAATCAGCAAAAAGGAGATCAAGTGGTCTGACTACAAGAAGGTTCCCATATTGAAAGTTGATGGTGAACAGATGGTTGATTCTTCAGGTTCTTGGCTCCTTCTCAATATTTTGTGAACTATCTTCTTATTATGTTTCTCATTTTAAGTTAACATTACTGTGTCCTTTTGTCCAGATATAATAGATAAACTTTTCCATAAGATGAATCCTGATAGCATTATCCCTGAAGCTGATGAAGAGAAGAAATGGCGTCAGTATGTTTCTATATCTCTCTGATTTTTTTTTTTCATTTCGGATTACAAAATTGGTTAGAGGAAATTTTCAATCAAAATTTTAGACGATTTACTGCTCCTATGTTGAAAAAGTTTTTGAATCAAGGCTGTTTTACCATCAGTATGGTGTTTGAGTTTTCACTGTACTTGATGTTGGAACTACAATGGTGTAGGTGGGTGGATACTCACTTGGTGCATATTTTATCACCAAACATATATCGAACTGCTTCTGAGGCACTTGAGTCTTTTGACTATATCACCACTCAGGGTAAGATAAATTCTCTCTAACGTCCAAAAATTTACTTATATTTACTTAATAATAGTGGAAGACATTAGAAATGGGATTGTGGCTAGAACATCGACAGTGTGTATAACCTTAAGCTGATAATGATGACGATTTCTTCAATATTCTTAGTTGATTACTTGCATTATTATTTGTTTAATCTTTTGGAATCTTTATATTCTTTGCTGTTGTTATCATCCTGAGGTAAAGCATATAATTCAGCAGTCATCTTTTGCTTAAGATCGTTTCTGATAAATGTAGGCAATTTCAGTTTCACTGAGAGGTTAGTAGCAAAGTATGCCGGAGCTGCAGCTATGTATTTTGTCTCAAAGAAGCTGAAAACGAAGTACAACATTACTGATGAGCGTGCAGCCTTATATGAAGCTGCAGAAACATGGGTGGATGCTTTGAAGGGCCGGCATTATCTTGGTATGTTTAATTTACAATACGTTTAATATTGGGATATTAACAAAATTACAAGATATTTGCCATAACCTTTAACTTCTCCTCATATTCTCTCTTACCAGGTGGATCAAAACCTAATTTAGCTGATCTTTCTGTTTTTGGTGTTCTGAGGCCGATTCGATATTTGAAGTCTGGTAAAGATATGGTGGAACATACACGTATTGGTGAATGGTACTCTCGGATGGAAAATGCTGTGGGAGAGTCTGCCGGGGTTAGGGTGTAGGAGAAAAATTGTCTGCAGGCGTAGAACTTGCAGCCTGGTAAATCTGAAGTAGCAAGTAGGCAAGATTTTGTGAACAATGATACTGGAAGAGAAGACTTTTTTACTAATAGCCAATACTATGTCGTCATATAATTGCTTTTGTTTTTTTTTTATAAATGGTGGTGCTGTATGGATATGATTCTCATGAACAGCTCCTATTGAAAAGGAAAATAAATAACTCCCCTGTAGTTCGTATTAGTTGCTGTTGTTTTTGCTCTTTGCTTGCACCATTCTGATTTGACATTGGAGTTGCTTGCAGGCAACCACGCTGGCTGATTGGTCAGTGCGTTGGTTTATATTCTTTATTTGTTGCTTTAATTCGATGCATCATCTTGGAATGGTTCGGCAACATTCTCCATGCTAGTTTTACTCTTTACATTTCCTGCTCAACTCTTGCCTTATCCTTTTGACATACTTCTGTCGGTAGTAATTTTTTGCCAACTCTCCTAGGGGGAGGGTGTTTTCCTAATCGGAAATTGGCATGATTGCTTATTTGCTTTAGAGGAAGACAATAAAGTTTCAGTTAGCATGGGACATGGCTGTCCTTATTATGCTATCCAAAATTTCCAAATTTGGCAATCATTAGTGAGTTATTGGAGTTCTATCTTCAAGCATTTTGCCTAGTAAATTGGCGTTTTTTTGGTGAAGCATCAACTAAACTCGAGGATCTAACGCTCCCTCCCCTCGTTCAAAAGTTTTTGAATCCTTGATTACTTTTGAATCATTAATGATATGTTGATCCATCATTGATCCTTCCCAGAAATAGAATGGTAGCAGGGTTCTAGTGACTTGAAAGCATTCACCTAGTGAGAACCGAATCTTTGTAATTCTTACTCCTATCCTACCTTGTTAATGTTACCAGCTATGAACATTTAAGAGGATATCAGTTGCCGTTGAACCATCTTTCTTCATGACATGAGCCTGCAGAAAGAGCCGCATTCGATCAGAAAAGCATCTTTAATTGCCATCTGCGTCAAAAACTATACTTTGGTAAAGCCATTCCAAAATAGCCCCATGCACTTATTAGCCGTACTAAAAAATCTGTATCTTTCTATGTAAAGCTAACCAACCTTATTATGGGTTGCACCCCCAGCTGGCTGCTGCCCCCTTCAAAGCTACATGCTCATTTCGCTGTTGCACTTATGAATCTGCAGCTGCAGCAGCCCAGTCCCCGCAGCTATAGCTTACCAGCCTTTGGAGCTAGGTAAAGAAGAAAAGTAGACCGCATAAATAAAGGATAGTAAGTTGCCAAAAGAGAAAATAATAAAGGATAGTAAAACGTGTTTCTCTCGCGGTTAAAACGTTGTCTCTGATTGTCAGTAAAGTAACTTAGATCTTTTGTTGCTGTTATTGTTTCATTAACTGGCCACAATCACATCAAAAAGTCCTTTGACGAATGGTTATCAAGGGCAGGAGATGTGGGTTCCATTATGGGAAAGACTGAGCGCGGCAGGAGGAGGCCCCCAAACAAGCGTTATCTCCAGCCCCCAGTTTGGTGGCAAATGGCAGATGCCCTTCACAGGAAGCTCCTTGCACGTATCTGTTGGAAGTTGACAAAGGCTACATAGGCGTTATGATTAAAAAGAAAAGTGTATGGACGCAACCGACTCTTCCGTCCTGGATCTTGCTGCCCGTAGAAGCAGACTGGTAGCTGGTTTTTTTGCAACAGATGAGGTGACGTTTCCGGCCCGTAATCACACTGGCCCAGACAACTAACCTTTGGCCAGGCTGGCCCATTAATCCAAGGGTTCGAACCCGGGCACATGGCAGCCAGAGGAGTGAAGGTTTCTGCAATATAAAAGTAAAAAAAAAAAATCTTGCACTTCATAGCCCAAACGTATTTGCTAGTTGCAGAATTCTGCATGGAAAATTTGTCGTTTCTAACCAACCACATAAATACAAAGATCGCTAGTGATTTTAATTTAGTATTAGTAATAGTAGAAGTGCCGGTAAGATTTTTATTTAGTGCTTACATTTTGAGATTTTGAAAACAGATAAGTAGAATAAATAAAAATGCTATTATTCAGCCTTTTCCAATGACCAAACTGACAATTTCTCCAATCTCTGATTCCTCCCTTCTATAACGTCTGACTCTTTCATGTCCCAATTGAGTGAATCGCTCTTTCAAAACCACCTCTCTCTATCTCTCTGTGAAATCTCTGACCCGATGGTTCTGTGACTTGCTGTCACAAAATCTGCATGTGTACGTCGTCGTTTACCGCCACCTTTATGTCTCTCTCATAAATGCATTTTTGGTTTTGAAACCCTTTTAGGATTTGACAAAAGGGCCAGGGAGGAAAGAGAGAGAGAGAGAGAGTCCTAAGCATTCTCTAACTCTCTTTGTCCCGCTCTTCCATCCTTTATTTTTCCTTATTTAGTTCCTTAAATACGTCGGTAGAAACAAATTATGTCCATAAAATCTCCCCTTCTCCCAATATTACAAATTTTTTTAATCTAAAAATAATTTTAAAGATTTTGTCGGTTTCCCCACTCCTCTACTTATAACCATCCACGGGTTTCTTCCATGATGGTCTACTTCGGTTAAACCAGAAACTAAAGCCACGAAGAAGGCAAAGGTTATGCCATTTAAGAGAGAGAATTTAGGTCATGCATCTCTTCTGATATAACTATCAAGAGCATCACCCTTCTAGCTTTAATCCTACCTCATTTCCTGAATTTTGTATTAATACTCTATACCAAATATGTGAAATTTTAAAAGACCTAAAGGTGGGACGTTTCTTTTTTTTGTTGCTTTTGCTCCGTTCTCTGTACCCGGCGCAAGAGTTATTATGGCTGTTCAAGCACAGTTGTTTCCTGAAAATATGGGCTTAACTTTGCCCATGTGTGGCCTTCAGGATTGGATGGTAAACCCTGCACCTGCAATTCCTTCCTTTGAAGCTGATTTTTCTTACAGTCTTCAAGACCCTATTCATCAACAGACGATTCCTTCTCATATGTATCAAACCGCTCACAACTTGGCTTCTGTTGCTGCCGCCGCCGCCGCCGCCGCCGCTTCTTCTTCCTCCTCAACATGTGATAATTTTCTCTCCATGGCTCTTCCTAAATCTTTAGATGCTCAACTCGAGATGCAAAGGCAGGAACTTGATTGCATTATTCAGTTTCAGGTAAGAAAATTACCCTTTATAAGTCATAATTCTTAAGAGTTCATTCTTTATTATTTCTTTTCCTTTAAAAGTGTATAACTTCTGATGAGTTTTCATTAAGTTTTCTTGTGTGAGAGTTAATCTTGATTTTATCATTTGGATTTTGAATAATATCATAAACTGGTCTTTGTCCCGGCTTTTGTTTTAACCACTGATTTTCGGGGCTGGGGAAAACAGAACGAGAGGCTAAAATCTGCTTTACAAGAGCAAAGGAAGCGACAACTTGCTGTCTTGCTAAAGAGCATGGAATCGAAAGCCTTGTATCTGATGAGGCGAAAAGAAGAAGATTTGGCACGAGCAACAAAGAAAACAATGGAACTTGAAGCCAGCCTAAGAAAAGCGGAAATGGAGAGCCTGTCATGGCAAAGACTTGCCAAAGAAAATGAAGCACTGGTTTCGGATCTAAGCAACACCCTAGAACAGGTCAGAGAGGGCCTAGTGTTGGACGGCAGCAATAGAGCCGAAGACGCTGAGTCCCTTTTCTGTGGCTCGTGTGACACAGAACAAGAAAGAGAAGTGAAAGAAGTGAGCAGCAAAAGGATGGCTTGTAAGCACTGCAATTCTAGGAGCTCGTGCGTTCTCTTCCTACCTTGCAGACACCTTTGCTCGTGCAAGTCTTGTGAACCTTTTCTTGATTCTTGTCCTGTCTGTAAATCTGTAAAGGAGGCAAGCATGAAGGTTTTTTGGGTCTAGCAAGAAAGGCACAAAGCAAAGGAAAAAAAATGAAAATCGCTAAAGGGGAAACTTTTTTTTTTGGGGGGAAGCACACTTGTTGATACCTGTACTTGTCATCTTGGTGCTTTCGTTTTTACTTGCTTTCCTGGGTCTATGTTACACAGAAATCTTTTTCATTTTATTTTTTCTTGTGTCTACGGCCCCGTATAAAACTTTTTTTTTTCCTACGATGATGACAGTATCAGTTCGGTGAGAATCTTTCAACTTTTACCTTTTCCGGGTTAATTACCATTTCCTGATTTAGATTGCACCTAAAAAGAAATAAAAATATTTTGATTTTCAAAAAGTTCAGATTTCTTTAATGAGTGATTAATTAATGTCTTGGTTCTTTTTGTTCACGAGAAATATCAGCTAGCTTCAGCCGTAGCAGTGTACTGTTTTTGTTTAAGTGGCAGAAAAGATTTGATAACCAAGTTTGACCTTTATCAAGGAGTGGAACTGACCACCGTCGCTAAACTCTCTCTAAAATGCTTTATCCAATCAATTATCCATTGAAATGACAGAAGCTGTGAACAAGATTAGATAGAGAAAAGCCATACAAATTGACTACCACCCCAATGATCTAGATTCCACCTAGAGTTCTACCCAAGAGACAACCAACATCAGAGCAAATGTAACAAGAGCGGTCAAGATAGACAACCTTCCCACTACTCACCAAAATCAAATTTTGCAACTTGCACAAGTGTCCTGCTTCATTGACCGATTTATCAGAGAAAGATGAACGTTCAAAGAGGTTCATCTCATTCTCATCCCATATTTTCTTTGTTTTGAAAATCTTTTCTTTTAATTTTCCCTGTTTGCATTTGCGTCCTTTATGTGGGAAAGTTGGACCCAAATGTGCAAAAATCACTTTCAGGCCTCAGCTTGTTTCCTTGCTAGTTGCTAGTCTAATTTCCATCCTGGTAGAAGAGAATGGACAGGGTATCAGGAATGGTCCCAAAGTTTTATGTTCCCGGGGCCCATCAAAAGCCTAAGGGTGGGTTTGATTGAGTGGGCCCTACGATGTGTATATACTATCGGAGAGAACCGTTTCCGAGGCAGGAGAGATGCTATAAATAAATGAGTTACCAAAACTTAAAATGGTGATTTTGTGTAAGCTGTCGTGTCGTGGGGGCGCGTATGGGAAATCGGGATGGGAGATTTGTTCTCTCAGGTCTCCAAATAAAGCGAGGCCACGAAAGTTGACAACCAGGTTTTGTTTTCTGTTGTTCGAAAACTTTGTCAGTCTTTGGCTTCTTCCACTTAAGATTCATTTCTTACAATAAACCCTGGTAGATCTCATTGCAATTAATAGGACCAAAAGTAAGCCATTCCTGTTCAATTTTTACCCCTTGCCCTTTGTTCCATTTTTTGCTTGTTATAATTATGATCCTTCTCGGCTTCAGCATATATATTTCTTTAGTCTTCTTTTGTGTTTGTTTATCTTTATTTTTTTAAAAAATCTTAATTTATTTATCTCTTATTATAAATAAATAATAAATAAACTTTAATTTTTAATTTTATTCTTATTTTTCTTTCATTACTATTACATTATTACATAAAATCCTAAAAATACTTACAAACATCAAAGATAACAAAAATATTTTATTTAATTTAACTAATTTTTTCTTAAATTTTATAAAAATAAAAAAGAGACAAACATTTGAGACGAAAGAGTATATTATATCATCATCATTATCATTACGAATTACGGATGACAATGACACGAAACAGGGCAGAGATTGTCTCAACTATCTTAGTGATGCCACATAACAGGTTTTAATTTTTTATTATCATTCCAATTCCATCATATTATTTTAACTCCTTATCTCGCTTTGTATCGTTTGTTAATATATATTTTTATTTCAAAAAAATATTTATTAAAATAAAATTATGTAATATATACTTAATATATTAAATTTGGTATAATTTTTAAAATATTTATATAATAAAACAATAATCTTAATTATTAATTTCTATTTTTCAAATTTAATCTAAATACTTTTTATTTAGTTATTTAAAAATCACAAAATATATATTTAGATGAGAAAAATACCAATAATAATATATATATATATATATGTATATATATATATATGGAACAAGGTGGGACGGTGGCAATCATATACTAAAACTGCCACTACCCTGTTTTTCAAACAACAAAATCATCCCGTTCAAAACGGATCAATGCAAAATTCACGGGACAGCTCGAGGTGAATTATCCCTATTCATGATGAGTAAGAAAATGTAGGTGCAGATAGATATTAGACACTCCCACAACCATGGACTTGGTCGAAATGGCTTAATTTTTTTTTCCTAAAAAAAATAAAATAGTAGTAATAAATTAATAATAGGTACGAATATCATTTAGAGGTAAGTATGAGCCAGGCCTTTTGGGTAATGGACTGATAGTCCAGTGACATCATACTTTCATGTGAAGTTGGGCTGATAAACCTTTCATTGATTAATGGCCGGCCCAGTTAATTAGCATCGATTGGACTTTTGTTCCAAGGATGAAGATCGAGATTCGAGATGAAATGGTTTTGAAGAAAATTAGATTATATTTTGTAAGAGAAAATATTTTATATTTTTATTTTTAAAAAAATATAAAATAATTATCATTTAAGATATATGTAATGAGAAAAATATATATATGTTTTAAGAAATTAAAATAACAATAGACCTACCTCAACTAGACCTAGAATTGAAAAAAAAAATTCTTAATTTTAGGTCCAGTTTCATTTTTATTTCTAAAATATGTATATGTTTTTATAAAGTATACATATTTTAGATAATGATTTCTTTACATTTTTTAGAGAATGAAAAATGTTTTTTCCTACCAAACATGGATGGATATCACCATCCCTATTTTAGTACCCCATTTTATGTCTTAGATACCAAAATATAACATGTGTTTATTCACTTAACTTTACTTATTTCTTATTTGGTTTTATGATTTTTTTAAACAACATTATCCAAAACTATATTTAGAATGAAAAAAAGACTTTCTATAACACAAATTTAGCTTCAAATTAAAATTTTTCAATTTTCAGGGTAAATTTTTAAGTTTATGATATCATTGGGATAGAGTTTTAGTTTAAATAAATTTTTTTCTTTCTTTATTTTGTTAAAACCAAATAAGAAATAAGAGGAATTAAGTGAATAAAACATGTGAAAATGTATGATATATAGGGCACTGAGATGGGGCTGAGGATTTTCATTCTACTAAACATAACCTTAATTATAGAAATCCAAAGGGTAAGCAAAGAGGAAGATAAGGCATATTTATTTCATAGTTTTCTAACGCCGATGACTGGAGTTATTGCCGGATTGTGGCTAAGGTGGGCGTTATTGGTGTTCACTGAATCTTAGAGCTTGTTTGATACTTTGTATGCAAAGTTATTTACTACAAAATTTAGAGTTGCCATAACTTTATATGTAAAGTGAGTTTGTAATGTTTGGTTCAGCACATGAAAATCATAATTAAATTACATGTAAAGTTTTTTTAATATTTGATTAAAATATACTTTTCTTATAATGTTTATGTAAATTTCAAATTTGTCCCTTTTGTTTCATGCCTTTTTGTTTTTCATTAGTGGCAATAAGGTAATTTACAAATTTTTGAACTTTCATGATATGGATGCAATCCACTGTCACACTTTCTCCCTTATGAATCCACTTTCCCTAGTCAAAGGAAAAGTGATTGGAAGAGGCCACTCACTTTATATTGTTAAAATTAATATTAAATATTATAAAGTGTTTCAAGTCCTTAATATTGCATATAAAGTGATTAAATTGTATTATACCAAACGAGCTTTTAGATAGAAGGAAGAGAGAAGTGAGATTTTTTTTTGAAGATAATACAATAAATTCTCATTATATTAAATAAATCTTTTATGTACAATCATCTATTGAGAAATTATCGGATAAAAAAAAAACTAAATCATTAAGAAATAAACTTACTAAATTAATATTCAAATTGAATAAAAACCATACATAATTTATACATGATATGATTTAAATAAGAGGCCTTAAATCTTAGGAAAGTACAACCACCACTTCAAATAGAGTTCGGATACAAGGAAAGTGACAGTTAAGAGAAGTAAAAGAAGAAAAATGTAGATACAAAAGGAGGGTTTTAGAAATTTACGTAGCTTTTCCAAAGACGACGTCGTGCTTGACAGATATACGCACTGAGAAATCATACGCCCCCTGAGCATCTTTTGAGTGGAGAGTGATAACTAAGGACGTGAACGTAAATTGATGGGTCAAAACGTTGCGTAGCGAATAATCAATCAGCCATATTGTTGAGCCTTAGAAGCTTCATAAGCCCATCGGCCCAACACGGTCGCTAGAGTTTGCTGGATTGCTAGACTGGAATCCTCTCATCCAACGGCTGCCCAGCTGTTTTTACTCTTCTAGTGGGCCTCCGATGTAGGATTGTGCCACTGGTCCATTCACACCTAAGGATCAAAATATTCACGCGCACGGCAAGTTTTCCCCGGTTGTTCTTCTCCTAGTCCCCGACGACTCGACTATTCCCCGTCTGATCGCACCCAATAGAAAAACGAATTAAGACGAAAAAAACTTTAATACAGCAAAAGAGAACCATAGCCGAATTAGGCAAAGCAATTTCTATCTCAGCGAATAGAGAAGAATTTCAGTAGATCAGCAATGCAACAAGGAGATTACAGCTCCTTCTATCAATACCCTCACCTTTCAAACCCTAACCCGAATCCGAATCCAACACCCGCCGAATTTCACCAAGCATCTTACGCATCGGCTCCGCCTTTCAGCTCCGGCTACGCCTCCAACGATTATTCCGCTTATGCCCAAAATTACCCTCCTTATTCTCAAAATCCTGATCCTGTCCCACCCACCGCTCCTTCTTACGCTCCACCCTCAGCCACCACAACTCCAGCGACACCAGCGCTAGCTTCGCAGTCATCTTTTAATCAACAACTGATTGCGCCACCGTCGGCGGCCGCTGCCCCTTCTTTCCCGCCATATGACTCCCAAGCTACCTATCAGCCACCGACTTCCCAGCCACCTTATTACCAGCCGTATGATCAGCATCAGACAGCTCCAAGCTATGGCCCTCCTCCGTCAAACCCTACCCCTACCCCAACCCCAACTCCACATCCGCCATACTATTCATCGCCATATAGCCAAGTAGGGTCATCTGTGTCCTCTGTCCCTCCTGCATATGACAACCCCTACGATAATTCGCTGAAATTCGATCAGAGTGGTAGCGGTTATTTCGACGATAAATACGGAGGAGGCTATAACCGGAGCCGATCCGATTTGGGATCCGACCTCTATGGGAAGCGATCGGATAGCTATTCAAGATACAGTGATGATGGTGGATATGAGGACGGTGTTTATGCTTATGAAGGTGGCAAGGCGGAGCCTTATGGGGCACGTGGCACAGCTCCCAAATCGTCCACTTGGGTTCAATTCGATGATTATGGTAGGTCTATTAATTTTCCTTCTGGGAAGGACTCCTCAGGCGGGTCTGGTTCAGTTTCTGCTAAGATTGTGAGGGCGGTGCCAAAGGCAGACACCCAGCAAGATGTAAAGAGTGGGGTCCAGAAGTTTCGGGTTAAGTTGTTGTCTGAAGGTGGAGGCCAGGTCCCAATGGATGTACTTTGCCAGGTACTTTTTAATTAATATTCGTAGTAATTGATTTGCTTTTGGTTGAAGATATAAAATTTGTGGTCTCTGAGTCTGAGTTGAAATATGCTGGTTATATTATTGAATTATGTGTGAACTTAGACCGGATGATTAAAATGCTTTAATGTACTTCATATTTAGTGTGACAAGTAATCTAGTTCCATATTTCAATCAACAGCATTGTAGTTCATATTACCAGTGATAGTAGATATTTATATCTCTAGTCCCTTCATCTATTAGTTGAGTACCTTGAACTAATGATATAACTTAATTTCCTGTGTTAGATTGCTTTGGATGGTATTCGTATGCTTGATCCTGGTACCAGTCGAACATTGAGAATATATCCTCTGGAGAACATCACAAGATGTGAAGTGAGTTGACTATTATATCTTTTCTATTTTCTTCCCGCTTTTTTTTGTGATTCTCTTTATCGTAATGAGCAGCATTGTCCTTAAAAGAGTATATTTTCTTCTAATTTAGGTGGTTGACTCATCTACTCTTGCATTCTGGTCCAAGAGCTCTGTTGACATTGAACCAAGACGGATCAGGTTGCAATCAAACAGTTACACTACAAACACCCTTCTGGATATTATAACAGCTGCAACTGTACAGGTTACTATTTTGATATTATAATTCTGTTAATTTCTTATGAGGAAATTAACTTTTTTAATTTGTATGGTTTAATCATTATCATGTCTACTTTTTCTTGTTCTGGGCTTGGAGTAGGAGGGGTTGCGGTTGGAACTTGGTATATTCTTAAACTATGCCTAAAATGTCTCAATTCTTTAGCTAGAACAAGAAGCCCTTTTTCTGAGTTGCATATGTTGTAATTCTTAGATTGGAATCTGTTCATGGGTTGAATGCAATTGGCATTGTGGTAAATGGACAAAAACCAACTTACCTCATTTGTTATTTGCATGGAGACATGCGATAAACATACGCACAACGTCAACTTGTCTGTTTTAGCTTAACTATATGCATGAATTATTTCATTTCTCCTGAAATGTCCATATGAATTTATTGTAAGTGCCAATCAGAATGCCGGCCAGAATTTCTAATCACAAACCTTGGTTGTCGGTAATAGAGGATTGTCATACTGCTCCTATCAGGTGCCATTGGGGGTATCTGCATTTTATGTGTTTAAGGCTTAAATTTTTTTCCTTCTGTGATCTTTTTGTTTACTTTTATTTTAATCTTCATGTCTGACTTAATTCTTTTCGCTTATTCTTCTGTAATTGCTACCTTAGATGTGTTCTTAATGCCTTTCATGTGTAAGTTGACCATGGTTTGATGACTGTATTTTTCACCTTTGAATCAGATCAAGGAGATGGGTGGAAGGAGCCGGCCTCCCGAATCTGTAAAGACTATCGAGCAACCTGCGGAAAAGAAGAAAGGATTTGCTGATTGGATGAACATGATAAAGCCTGGGATGGAGGAGAAAGATCATTGGGTAAAAATTAGTTCTGGATTCTTTTTTCCGTGACCAGTAAATCACAGGTCAAATAAAAGCTCATATTAAAGAAAAAAAAAAAAACATAGTAGCCTTATCTTATAATTTTTCTTCTTAGGTCCCTGATGAAGCTGTTTCAAAGTGCACTGCATGTGCAACTGATTTTGGGGCTTTTGTGCGGAAGGTATGCATTTCCTGTGTTTATGAAAAACTCTCCTGCTTGCCTTTGTTTCTCGTTCAAGTTTGATGCTTTGTGCCGTTTTCCTTTTCAGCACCACTGCAGGAACTGTGGGGATATTTTCTGTGACAAATGTACCCATGGTAGAATTGCTCTAACTGCTGATGAGAATGCTCAACCAGTTCGGGTTTGTGACCGATGCATGGTATGCTTATCAATCAGTTTCTTCTTTCATAGCAACATAGTTCTCTGGTGGCTTTTCATGTTTACAGTGTTCATATCTGAAGGTCTTATGAAACTTTTAGCAGACTGCGAAGCAGTTATATGCAGTCATGGTTCAGGCTGACATGGACATATTTTAGAGATTGTATACGCACACTTGGTTGAGCATGTAGGGTATCTGGATTCTAATAATGTCCTTTAATTTAAAGGCTACCTCCAGGTGACTGACCTTTGGAAGAATCAAGGAGATGTCCTTTTTTGCTGCATGACTTGCTGTGTATGGTTGTTTTGCTATTGTTTTAGCCTTGAAATAAGTTTCCCTTGCCCCTTCATCCTTTTCTGTGGAGTGATTAGAGAACACTTTTTGTGGTGATTGCAAAGAACATGACTAGGTGGTTCAAGGAGGTTTAATTCTGGAAAGATTGTTCATAGTTCTTTGCTAAACAAAGGAAAGAATGCTTACACTGTTCCTGGTTCACGTCCTTTCTTTTTATTTTTCTTGAGAAAGGGATTGTCATATGTAAAATTTCTTATTTGTCTTGGTCAATATCATTAACATTTGTTCTTTATAGGCCGAAGTGACTCAGAGGCTGAGCAATGTTAAGGAAGCTGCAAATAAGCCTGCTGGATTACAGAGTCATGAGGATCTTGCTAAGAAGCTTCAGGTAAGTATTGTTTTAGAACTTAATGATTTTAATGTTAATCATATATTAATTTATGAAAATTTTGGCTGACTTTAACTTCCATATGTTGTCTGATTGTGATGACTTGTGACAGGAGGAGATGGAAAGAAATCGCAGAGCATCATCAGGTAATTCCTTGTTCCTTGTGCATTATTTATTATCTAAAAAACAACTTACTGCATGTGCGCATCTGTGCACATCATTAATTCATTATAACAGTAATATAAAATGGGAAAGGTTAGTTATCTTTTCTTGAATAATAGAAGCATATAGGATTAACCCCCTTGACTATATCAAAAGGTGATCACTCTTAAACGGGTCTATCTTTGTCAGGATCCAAGTCTGATGGATCTGGTAGGCGGATGAAGGAAGTTGAGTGTCCAACATGCACCGTCCATTTGCAGGTGTGTAGGTTTATCATCACTTTCTTGATTGCAAGCTTTTATTTGCCAATGTTACCATAGCTTTTGGCTGATTGGAGTGCTTGTGCAGGTCCAAGTTCCCAGCTCGGGTTCTGAGACCATTGAATGTGGAGTTTGCCAGCATCCTTTCCTTGTTAGTGCCCATTAATCTTTGGGCTTTTGATACCAGCGAAGGCACTTCATTCTCTCAATTTAACTTCTTGTTGAGGTTTTGATTATTATTTTATAATAAATATGGATTAGTTTGTGTATTAATGATTTCATTGTTTTTAAGCCGGCTTGACATGTCATCTTCTCACATTAGTTTGTATATGAAGGTCTCTGTGAATCTTGATTCTCGAGTCATGCCTGTGTATAAAATTGACAAACAAATTTATAATTAGTTGGGTGTTTCACATGCCATGATGCTGTAGTTTCCTTTTTAATGCTTTTTCAGGATGATAAGTTTTTTTTTTCTTTTGTTGTGGGGGGGGGGGGGGGGGGGGGGGGGGGGTTGTGTTTAACCAAGGTATCCTTAGATTTTTTATCTAATATTAACCCTTGAGTCCTTGACTAGAAACATTAAAAGGTAAAGTTCTTGAGATTGAATTTGTGTCTTGATCCTTGTCGAGGTAAATCGAGGTGGAGGTTGCTATGATCTATACCAACACCAACCCCTTGGTGGTAGAAGATAGGAATTGATTATGTTAATAACGGATGCCTAGCTTGTCCAAAATTGAGTGTCCAGAAATAGAGGCCCAACAGGACCAGCAAACAACCACACGTCGAAAATAAGCCTACACCGCTGTTTTTTCATCCAAGCGGATGCCCATCATCAGCCCATGTGGATGTGTCACCACTCACCAGTCAGCAGACTTACCACACCACCAGACCATACATGAATGACCAGCAAGATATGAACTCTTGTTCTCTTTCTTTTCTCTCTTTTCTTAACGCGGACAAGACTTCGATGGCATTTCTGAATGTTGGTCTGGAGATAATATATTCAAGTCAAGATTAAATTAGGGTGAGAATTGGATAAGGCCACATTGAACTAATTATCCCTATCCTTTCCCTTTAAAATATATAAAATAAAATAATCTCTTACCATTTTTATTTTTTGATGACTGCTAATTTAAAAAAAAAAAAAGAAAGAAAGAAATTGGGCATGTTTGGATTGGATGAGGCCAAGTACGTGCTTAATTATACTACTCTTCGGTTTTGGTGATAAAATATTGAATCTCTACGTTCTCTTCCTTGAGAAAACGAATATGAAGCTATTTAACATAAGGCCTTCAATCGAAGTCACATGGGTCTCCCAACGCCAATGTTTCACGTACTTTATCGTATAACCAAAGCCATGACTGAATTAAACATATATTTGACAAATCGGAAGAGACATTTGAGCCACTCAGTACTTATTACTCGTACTATTACGTTTCTCTTGTAGTTGAAGCCATACTACCCAGAGTCACAGTAATATGAATTTCTCCATCCAAAGATCCAACCACTCATTATTAATCACTTGTTTTTTTTTTTTTCCAATTATATGCTGAAAAACTGCAACACTCTCCAGCTTTATATTTACATATAAATATGCAAATGCTTAGCAACTAATACAATTTATTATGTTGATTTGCTTAACTGAATGACTAGGATATTAGAACTTGACCTCATTAAAAAAGATCATAATTGAAGTGATCCAGTCAGTTGAGAGATCAGTTAATAATTCCCCATTGCCATTTCACCCCATCCATCCATGCCTTTCTTAGCTACAAAACATTTGGCCTAATTAGAAAAATATATAGCCAAACACTCCTCAAAATTTTTAATTCAACGATTCCTGCAGAAATTGAATCTCTAAACCGGAATAAATTAATATATATAATTAGAAAAATGCTTCTTGACAGTTGACCCCTCCAATATTTAACTCTCTTGAAAACCCTCATGACGTGGTTTTTTTTATTTGTTATGCTTTTATGAGTATCACAAAAGTTTAGCCTCTCATTTAATAAGATTTAGCCTCATATTAAAAAGTTATCATATTTATAGGGTAAATTTTCTCTTCTTGACAATTATAATAGTAGGGTTTTAAAAAGAAAAATAATTGTTACCTGCCACATCAGGAGAGATATTAGAGGGATGAATTTAGGCTGTACATGAGCAAAACTCTTAAGATAATGTATTTGAAATTGTTGATTTTTAGTAATATGATTAAGGTGTAATTAATTAAGGTTGAAATTGATTCTTATGACTAATGCATGTTTAAAATAGTACATATCTTTCGACTTTAGTTTAATGATTGAATGAAATTTGCATTTGATGTATATATGAAGGTCCACCATGTTCTGGTTATTTAATCATCATTAATTTACCTTCCACCAAATTTTTGTTAACGGATATTGTTCTCACAAAAACTCGGTCAATTAAACGAGTGTGTCAGTTGCTTTTGCTCAAAAACAATAAAAGTTAAGAAGAAAAAAGCGCAGCTTCTGATTTAAAGTCATAGACAAACTGTTTAATACATTAAACATACTGAATATTTTGCTTGCGAAAGATAAAGAACAATATTGATGAAAGAGAACTTTATATCGCAATGAAGAAAAAGAGGCCGATGGTGGCTTAATCAACAAAACAGTAAATGAAAGACAAGTAAAAGGAAAATATAAAACAAGAACCAGGAAAAGTTTACACAAAGAAAAAAAACTTAGAAAAGCTTAGAAGACATGTTAGAAATTGAGAGCCATCGGGTTAATCTCCAAGTGTTGGAAGGTTTTTGTGGATGAATGTTGGTGTCTTTAGTCGTTTTAGGATGAGGCTTTATACAACCATCGTAGATCCTAATCAACTCCTCTAAATCAGCTAAGTTTAATTTGTTAGATTTAAATTCAAATTTATGTCTTAAAGATTGAATCCTTTGATTTGGGTTGATTTTGAACTGATCTTTTTAATCTTCCAAGATTAGTGCGGCCTTAATAATTTGAATTAAAGCCGCCGACCATAAATTATAAATAAAACTGCAAGTCAAAAGGGATCCATCTGTCCACAATTTCAAAAGGTATAAATTATGGTATAAACAGATACTATCATAAAGAAAGCCGATACATATATAGGGCGTGAAGTAGGCTTTCTTTATCTAAAGGTTGATCTAATAGAGTACATATATAAATATATATATATATATATATAGATATATATATATATATATATATTTTACATTTTTATGTATCTGTGAACAGAAATTGATGCGAAAATTTTCGGCAACGGCTGGTCGGTAGCGGTTGCCCTACGCCATTGCTTTTGAGTTGGCCACTTTAATGTATATTCTCTTCAATTATATATATATATATATATATATAGAGTATAGTATACAAATTAAAATTTGAAGAACGCCATTCCTTCTGCCAGCATCCCACTCCCTGTCCACAATTGTGTCAGTTGAATGAATTCATCAATATAAGTGTACTCATAATCTCCATATCCAATATATATCCCCTCCTTCTCTAGATAATTTATGTTGATTATACCCAATCTCATTAATCATCACATTAATGTAGCGTAAGGAGAAAATATATATACACGCAATAACTTTATTAAGATGAAATTACAGCCTGATGGATATATATATATATATATATATATTTATATTTATATTGTTGGGGTATATATTATTCAATGCACCAGCTGAATTAATCAGCCAATCTCCAAACTACTTTCTTCACGATCATTTCGTAATTAATAATTAAGAATTCTTTATTCTAGTATTTCACAGTTGCCTATTTTTCTAGAGAATAGAATACTTTCCGGCTCCAGCTAGAATTAATAATGTCGATCTACTTCCAGCTTTGTGATCAATTCCATGTGCTAAGTGTGTTATTTATCATCTTCGCTCAAAATATATAACTGAGTTCGAATTTCTCAGTATTAATTTTCTGACATGTAACTAAAAATAAATACTAAATACCGATACATATCTCGATCTCTTTCCACCATGTGCCCCTATGGAATTGTTATCTAGCTATATATAGCTAGCTAGCGGACCAAAATATTGCTTCCTATATATATTTCCCTTTACAATGGTTGGCTTTTGAGTATATGTAATGTGTTTCTACTTGTCATGATCTAGATCCAACAACACTATTGTGTTTTTGTCATAGAAAATTTAGATATGCAAATGTTCTATATGAACATTTACTACGAATGAATCACAGAGAATGTAATAATATAAGTATTTAAGAGTGGGTTTGAGCTGGTTGTTTACCAAACAAAACGTAATGCAGGAACATGTGCAAGCCATTGAAATCCCTTGTTTAATTGGTAAATCCTTTTGAAAGCAAGCATGAATTTTTTCCATTAATGATGTTTTGAGAGGGAGAGAAGTGTAAGTACTGGATTGCCTTGCATGCAGGGTAGCCCACCAAACCATGCATGAAGGAAGCTGAGCCACTTTTCCAGCTTTTGACACGAGATCATCATCAAAACCTTTCTGCCACCTGCTTCGCACCTTTACTAATTCTTATTAATTAATTACTTGGTTTAAAAGAATCTCTCCATGTGTCAAAATTATATGTTGACAAAGATTACTCTCCATCCCTTGGCTTCTAATCAGCCTGCAATGTTTAAAAATTTTGTTTAGTTGATAAAATTAATTTATATATATATATATATATATATATATTTAAGAACTAAAATAATGAGAGAGTTATATGTATACACAAAAAATCATGGGCATGGGGCTCTATCTTTGGGGCTTCTGCTAATTTCCACTTAATAGATTTCGTTGTTGTTACTTGTTAGTTATAAGAAAGAAAGCGGGGGGGAAAAGCAAGATCTCGGGTTCCTCGAGGATACCATTCGCAATTCCATTTCCATGCCAGTACTTATCTATATATCGTTAAAAATCAATCAAAAAGAAAAAGAAATTCTTAGTGTTGTTGATTGACCGATCATTAGTGGCTAGCCAAGTGGTGATCAATTGACCACTCGGTTTGTAGAAGTTGGGAGAAACCGCAAAACCCAAAAAGAACGACAAAGTCAAAATTAATATGATCCCAGAGAGGGAAAATAATTAAATAAAGTCTCTAATTCGAATTTTATAAATAGAGAAAATTATTGTTAGAAGAGCTTTACCTCTATGATGGGTTAACCCAGCTCGAAAAGTATTAATCTTGGATTAAAAGTTTGAAGATACCCTTGATTAAGCAAAAAAAGAAAAAGAAAAACTGTTAGCAATATGCATAAATGCATTGAATTTTTGTCCTTATGATGGATGCTTTGGAGAGAAATGATCAATCTGTAATAATTAATAGTAACAAATTGCCCTAACTTAGAACTTAATATTCCTTTGCATATATAATATTGATTTGAGTACAGAAGCGAATCTTAATTATATAAATTGAATATATTAATGAAATGGTGAACTCCAAATGCTAGTCCCAACCTCGTGATGTACCTCTGTAGCTAGAACAAGGAACGCATCGAGTACCTTTAATTCATATTTTCATTGTACTACAAAGTGTGCAAAACAAGAAAAGAAAGGAAAAGGAGTTAATTTTGTTTGACATTTGTATCTCAAGGAAATTAAACTAAGATGGTTATAGCGTAACTGTTATGGGGACCATGGTAATTAAGGGCAGTTAGCGGTTGTGTATTGTGATCTTAATTATTTGTCCTTCTAGGATTTGTAGCTTGGGCGTTGGGACTGCCCGATTGGGAGTAGGGCTGTGGCCCTTATATTTTATTGCCTAATCTTTCGTTTCTCCTTATGATATATATATCACTATATTGTTTTCCCTTAGGTCAAATGGATTGATTTATCATCAAACAGATATATATACGAACACTAAGGCTTACATCCACATAACTAACAGTAATAAATTTAATTTTTATCACTATATCTCATTAACCAATTTTGAAACATTAATTATAAGTACAAATAAGATGAATATAAAATTAATGAAATAGGCTATTGGGTCAAGTATAAGGAGTTTAATACCGTAATGTTTTAGATTCCAATGAATAGAGAAAATACAGGATTTGTGAAAGTTGTCCTTCATTCAGGGTCAATGCCGGTCAACTCCAATAAGTTGAGACTTCACATGATTATTAAATACCATCAGGATTATACGTGCCGAAGATATAGAATATATGTACATATATATTAATATTATAATATGTTATTAACCTTAATATATATATATATATATACATATATTTGGGGTTTGTTTCCGGAGATTAATACTACCAAAAAGAAAAGGAGGTTCAAGGTGGTTCACGACGCATGATAAAAATCAAGACAAGACCAGATAAAGTTATTTTGAACTGGAAAGTGCAGCTTAGGTAGGTTAGACAAATTAACTTTTATACCTGTGATATATACTATATATTATTATAGATTATGTTTTTCCATCAAATTACTGAAGAAGAAATTGTAAAAAACTAAAAATCGATTTTTATGATTATTATTAAGTATCAACAGATGAACAACGTGCACATCTTTTATAACATTTTGCGTAAAAAAATTGACAATGCTTTGTTATAACAGAAAAAAAAAAAAGATTTTCAAGCTTTTTGTATAATGGCCAAAAAAAAAAAAGTTTTTTGTATAATAACAAAATGTGTAAAGAGGTGGATAGATCCCTGATCTCCTATATCACCAGCGTGGCCAATTTAATGAAATTCTTTCATTCGCATGTATAAATAAGCAAGCAGAGAGATTCTCAAATATTAGCAGTTAAGACAAAACCATCTATTCCCGTCTCTCACTTTTTCTCTCTTTTTTCACCTAATTGATTGATAAGTTTATAATTTTTCTTTTCGTGGAAAAAGAATCATGAGACTCGTTTCTTCATCATCATCAACCTTTTTGCTCTCCCGTCTTCTGGTTCTTTTGGTGATTTTCTGCAGCACGTCGACAAAGGCTTTGGTAAAGATACCGGCAAATGAGACGATTCCTGCTGTAATCGTCTTTGGGGACTCCATTGTCGACGCTGGAAACAACAACGACCTCTCCACTTTGATCAGGTGCAACTTCCCCCCTTATGGCCAAGACTTTGATGGCGGAATTCCAACGGGAAGGTTCTGCAATGGAAAAATCCCTTCAGATTTAGTAGGTATATATATATATATATATCTCATCTCTTCTGTTTCTGCTGCTTAATGCCTTCATCTTCTTGTTTAAAGCTTTCGAAAATCAAACTGAAAATAATATACGCATAAAAATTTAAAAAAATGAAGGAAAATATGGTCAAAATTAGTTATCAATAATTTCATGGGGACGTATATATATATATATATAATTAACTTTAATTAATCTTTTGACAATAACCTAAAATTTTTCGCTGTCACCTTATTGCACCAAAAACAATGCAAGCCTTCATTCCAAAAAAAAAAAAAAAGACCATGGTCAAGTTACTATCTGCAACACTGTGCTTGTATAAAGTGGACTACGACTGATGAAATGAATGAGGTGGTTGAGCGAAACTGATAAGTTTGCATATATATATATATATATATATATGATCATTTTCCTGTTTTCTGTTCTCAACTATATCTTACAATAGAAAAGGCAGAAATCATTATAATTGTTATAAAAAGTTAAATTAATCAAAATCGTCCTTTCCCAAGAAAAAATGTAGTAAAAGACTTTATGGTCAAGCTTTTTTTAAATCTTTGGACATTTTGAGCTAATTATCATTATTTTTCTTGGGTTTTCAAAAAATTTTTGTTAAACTTTCCTTTAAATTGGGATAGGATATAAAGCAGGCTTGTTGCAGCATGAATGAAACACTTATATCATGTACATCTTGGCTTAATTAGCCAATAACAAGTTGTTAATTATTATTAAGATGAGGAAGCTCTAGTTATTGCAATCCGTCAGAGTCAAGTATAATTATTAGCCAAATTGATTGATGAATTGAAAGTTATCCCTCATACTCATGAAAAGAACTCATGCAAATGTGCAACTCACCAGCATCCATCCCATTCCCATTAATTAATTGTTCAACTAATGCATGAAACTTGTCTTGCGTATGTGATTGTTCCTTTTCTTTTTCTTTTTTTTTTTGAGAAAGCTTATATGATTGCTATGTTTCTTTATATATATATATATATATATATATATATATATATATATATATTAGCTTAGAAATCTTGATGATTTTTCCATCGAAAAAATAAAAGAAGAAATCTTGATGATTTTTATATAGCTAGCTGCCGTTAATTAATTAATGTTTCAAGGAAGCTAGCTATTTAGCAAGAGCGATAGAATCTTCTCTCTATCTTTCTTCAGATTTTTTTCCATGTACGTCAGAGATCTTGAGAGTTTGTGAATTGTAAGTTTGTAACTACTCCGCCACACGTTCTCTCGATCCAAAAGGAAGAAAAATTAAACGAAGATCAGGGAAATGTGAGTCTGTAACTCTGCGGCATGTCCTCTCTGATTTACTTGCATAAATTAAAGTAAACAATTTCAGAATATACAAACTACATAAAAGTTCACAGGAAATTGCCTAATTTCATGTTATTGGCTACTAATATTGGATCATTGAGATATCATCAGGGTTTCACTGGGGATAAATAATTAGTTTGTTAAATTTGTCTGATTGCTGTTGGAAAGTTAAGAGTCATTATCCTTAACAGGAAAAGGAGTTAAGATGGGAGGAGAATAGGCTACACTTTTTCTTTGCATTTATTCATGGACTGATCCTTTTCACAATTAAGATTAGCTAAGAAATGAACTGAATCTAATCAAAACCACAAATTCTTGGTCCCCTGTTGCAAACTTAAACCAGACTTCTGACAAGTTTAGAACTTTTGGTGATCACTAAAATAAAGCGACACACGGTTTTTGGCAACAATAGAACGGTACTGGTTAACCTCTAAACCAAAGTACTATCAAAATATAAAGAGAAATAACCAGAAATATTTTCAGTTGAAAAAAAATTCATCATGCCTTCTCTTTTTGTAATTAGATTATTGGCACAATCAATCTTGATTTTAAAGTTTACATCTTCCATTTAATTTCCTATAACTTAATCATTTTTATAGTCTCCACGAGTTATCAATTGTTTCTTTTCTTTATTTCTTTCCAGCTGAGGAGTTGGCCATTAAACATATCGTGCCCGCATATTTGGATCCAACATTGAAGCCCCAAGATCTCTTAACAGGAGTGACCTTTGCTTCGGGTGGCGCTGGATATGATCCTTTGACTTCCCAACTAGTGGTACATATAACTAATACTGCTATTTTTTTTGGCTCAAATTAATAATTTTTCCTTCTTAATTATTAAAAGCTCTCTCTCTCTCTCTCTCTCTCTCTCTTTTCCTTCTTTCAAATTAAATGGATGTAAAACCTCTTTTCTTCTTACCAATGCTGTTTTTACCTTTTGTCCTAAATATTATCAGTCCGTTATATCATTATCGGAGCAGTTAGATCACTTCAAAGAATACATAAGGAAGCTGACAGCTCTTGTTGGAGAAGAGAGGAAAAACTTTATCCTAGCCAAGAGCCTGTTTTTGGTTGTGGCCGGCAGCGATGACATTGCCAATACATATTTTGTTCTTCGTGTGCCCAGGAAATTGCAGTACGATGTTCCTGCTTATACTGATTTAATGGTTAACTCGGCTAAAGACTTTGTTAAGGTAAATTAATCTTCTTGCCCTACATGATTAATTTCTTCAATTCATTGATCCTAATTCATTACATTATGAATAATTTGGAAGGAACTATACAATTTGGGAGCACGAAGATTTGGAGTATTTAGTGCACCGCCAATCGGTTGTGTGCCATCGCAAAGAACTTTAGCAGGAGGAGTTGAGAGGGAATGTGCTGAAGATTACAACCAAGCAGCTAGGCTATTCAACAAAAAGCTAAATTCCGAGTTGAATTCCCTTGGAAAAAGCTTGCCCGAGGGGAGATTCGTGTACATAGATGTCTACAATCCTCTGCTTGAGCTCATAGAGAACCCTCAAAAATTTGGTACATATACAAAACCCTACAAGCTACAACATTGAGGAAATATTGATATACAAAAAAAAAAATTTCATTAATGGTATGATGAATTTTGGATGGTTTCAGGGTTTGAAGTTGCAAACAAAGGCTGCTGTGGTACAGGGAACATAGAGGTGGCAGTTTTGTGTAATAGATTGAGTCCATCAACATGTGCAGATGACTCCAAATATATATTTTGGGACAGTTATCATCCCACGGAGAAGGCTTACAAAGTGATCGTTTCGCATCTCCTTCAGCAATATGTGGGCAAATTCTTCTGAGGCAATTATCTCAATTTCTGAAGTTATTACTTAATTATTGCAACAGATTAACTTAAGGTTCTCTGTTTCTCTGTTTTTTGCCTCATTTTTTTACCCCATTATTAAGTTATGGTCTTTGAGGATTGCGATGAGTTTATGACCATATGTATGTATTGGCTATATAATACCTTCATTCAAATATATATAAGTTTATACCAACGTGGGGTTGGATCAAGTGATAAACAGCTTGTTTCAGTTTAAGTAAGTTTCGGATTCGAGACCTTACTACGCAGCTGCTCCCGTTGGGAGACTCACCCACCATATATATATATAAAAGTTTATATGTAATTATTTTCAGTAATCTATTGAGAGAAAAAAATGAAATTTTTTCTCCATTTATTGCCTCTTTGCAATTATTGGTTTGAATTAGTAATCACAAATAATAATTCAAGGTAAATAACTACCGGCATGTGTGTGTATATATATATATATATACACTTAATTTCTAGAAATCACGTTTTTTTTTATATATAAAATAAATAATGATATGATAAGATAGCTAAATATATCTATCTTTTCAAGGTAATTCTGTAATACGTGAATAGGTCAATGTTAGGTTTCAATATTAAATTACATACATATATATATATATATAGACACACACTCGCATATATATATATATATATATATGTTTTACCTCTATATTTCCTACTAAATCAATTACTCCCTCCATTTCAAAATAAGTGTTGTTTTTTAACTTGGTACATAGATTAAGAAATCTTAAAATTTAAAAATAAATTTTTTCTTATGTTAAGTTTACCCTTATATTAGAATTATTGACTCCTATTAAAACATATACACTCTCTATTGTAAACAAATTTCATTCAATGTAATTAATTAAGAAGAAGATGAATAAAATTGAAAAAGTTACAATTAATAAAAACATAGAATTCTTAAAACGACACTTATTGTGGAATAAAAAAATTCTTCAAAAACGACATTTATTTTAAAATGGAGAGAGCATTTCCACGAGATACCAAAATTTGTATGCACGTTTCTTCTTTGTTTATTGCAAAAGTATGTATAGTTTGCAATTATATATATAGAGAATTGTTTTGAATAAGTTGGCAAGGAACTAAGGCACAAAATTCAATCCTTCATAAAGCGTTTGTTGGAGGAATTTTACTTTTTCACGTTTTTATTCTAAAAGGATTAGTCTAAAGTCAAAAAGAAATAACCTTAGTTAGATAAGCAAAGAATGATCTCTATGAGACCATTGTGCTTGTGCATGTACATACAATCTTAAAAAGCCTTTTTTTTTTGTTTTTTAAAAGGCTAATAGGTTATTTATTTGGGTAGTTTATACCTATATATTATTTTTATCCCTGATTAAATCTCCTCTCTACATCTCTAATTTGACATATGGTGATTTACTTGTCAAACTATATGATAATTTTATAGGAAGGGAGTTAATATGGTGTGAAAATACTTTTTTTACCTTCTTAATTGAGAATTATTAGTTTTGGGTGTGTTAATATAATACGTAATTTTGTCCAAAAAAACTTCTTTTTTTAATACTTTTTATATTTATTTAAAATAATTAAATGTGACAATTTAATTTTTTATCTAATTCAGTGTCTTAAAAATTGTGCTGATATTTATTCTTTCTTTTTTGAGTTTCTAATTTACTTTTTATTTTCTCTCATATATAAGTTTATTAATTTATTAATTTTTAAAAAATTTTAATTATTATTTGTGGAGTTATATGAATATCGTATTAGTATTTTTTTCTCAACAAATTGATTAAATTAAATTTTATATATACCCTCAGCGTTAGTGCTAGAAAATTGCTAATAGTAGATTATATTGTTGATATGGTTGAGAGCTTGAATAATAAATCCAATCAATAATTAGAAGCCATATGGCATTAATAAGCATGCAAGACGAGTGACACATGAATCTTGATGGCTTTATCACCGAACGTAATATTTGATCATTTAATGAATGCTACACGTCTAAGATGTCCATAATTTTAGGTATCCGGAAAAAAAAAACAAAAAAAGAAAAGGAAAAACAAAACATGCAAAACCTGGTTAAAATTGTCTTGTTTGTTTCATGCGTAACAATGAAACCAATACCGAATTAATTTCCTTTTTTTTTGAAAGAATCTAATTAATATCTTAATTACTAAAGACATCGATTAAATCATACAGCGCTATCTTCAAGATAATACTAATAAGTAAAACTATCCAATGGTCAATTTACCCATTAAAGCCTGTAAATCCGTCCGATATTTGGAGGATTTGATCAAAAGTTTTAAATTTAAGGGTCGGACTTAGACAAGATTTAAAGGTTCATGGTTTTGTTAAGTGGTGTGTCCTGTCTCTAGCCAAAGACAAGATTTAAAGGTTCAAAATTTACAAAATGAGTTAGACTTTGTCATATTTGAAAAAATTAAGACCCAACTCGGCCCGGTCCAAATTATTATTAATTTAATATAAATATATTTTTATATATTTATTTTATTTGTTAATATGGTGTTTTCTTTTTTTTATTACATGATATTGATGTTTCTAAAAGTATTTAACTTTGTTAATTTTATAAAAATGATCTTAGATGATAATTTCTTAAATATGTTGATTTATTTTTATTTATATTATAAATTGATATAATTTAAGTTTTAAAATTAATATACGCAAAAAAAATAAAAATAGACTTTTGAACGAATCTTGACTTATGAAAAATATAGATATTTAAGGTTCAGTTTGGACAAAAACAAAGGTCCGAGTAAAAGCAAATTATTTGTTATTCTTGTCTAGGCCCAACTCGGTCCGGCCTATGGACACTTCTAATAAATTACTACTTACTACTTACTACTAGTAAATTAAAGAGTGGATTTTGGCCCTACTTAGCAAAAACCTCTAAAATTAATTATCATTAATCATGTTGGTGGCTTAATAGTGGTGCGACCTGTAAATGCCCATCACTGTTATGCATTACAAAGGGTTGCATATACTGGGAGTTTTGGAGACAGGTTTTTCAACCCAAGGCTGCTGCCGGCAGCACTTTGGTCTCATCATTGCATGGTCTCTGGACCACGGCTGAGGTGACGGCCCATATCCAAGTTGTCGGACCTCAGTCCTGAAATTTCCCCAACCCAATCCCAAGTCTTGGTCCAGTAGTAAACAATAAATATTCTTCCGGAGCGTAGAACGTTCATAAACAGATCAAGCGACAAGTGAACGTGCAGTGTCGGCCTAGCGGCTAGGAGCTGGCCATGTTCATGTAGTCAGTAATGGTTCGAAACATGTTGGTCTTTCCCCCATCCCCCATCCAATGTACCAAACAAAAAAGATCAAGCGATAAGCTTTAATAATCTTCTAACAATAAAAAAACCTGCTTTAATTTCGACTTTCATCGTCTCAATTCTCAAAAATGATGAAAATCATAAGCTAGCAGCTCTATAACTTTAATTTCCAGTATCTAATACGGTTCTCTGTGTAGGTTTACATGTTATAGCTGCAGGAAGTGGTCAACCCGATGAAGGCCAAACAACTGTTTCACTGATCTCCATAACTGGTATTCTTCGTCTCAGAATTTAGCTTCTGCTCTGCAAACTGCAATTCTGAGAACAGGCTGCAACGGCCACTAGCGCTGGGGTTGCAAATAAAATAATGATCTAGCAAGTAAATATTATAATTAAATGGGTTGTCTCTAATATTCCTGTTTCTTTTGTTGATGAAAAGAGAATTTCAATTCCCGATTTGTCAGATTGGTGAATTTGTTGTTATAAGAGAGCTACCTACTTACTGCTGCGATTTTATTTCACAGCCAATGAGCCATGTCCCATGTGTCCATCCTCCACACCGTCTTTACAATTAATAAACGACATCAACGTAAATTTACAAATTCACTGAAAGCCATGACGAAAAGCTTGTAATATTGTACTAGTATTAATACCAGCTCTCTTTCACTCTGATAAGTAGAAATGGTGAAATAATTTGGAAATGTTCAATTCCAGTACTTCATCAAAATGCGGTCCCTTTCTTCTTCTTCTTGGTGCTTAACCTTCTCGTCCTTTACTTTTGTTTTAGTACTTTGTGGTTATAATCCAGAAGCCATTGACATTAAACTACCGGAGAATGAAACCGTCCCGGCAGTTATCATATTTGGGGATTCAATAGTTGATACAGGCAACAACAACAACAATCTCAATACTCCAGCTAGGTGCAATTTTGGGAGAGATTTTCAGGGTGGAATTCCAACTGGAAGATTTTCAAATGGAAAAGTCCCTTCAGATTTCTTAGGTCGCGAATGATAACACCCTCTTTCCCGCTCTCTTAAATCTTTCTTTTATCTTCATTTATCAAATGATCCGAATCAAAACATTAAATATGGCAGTATTAATTACTACATTAATGCTGATAATACATAGCAGTTTAATTTAATTCAGGGAAAGTTCACCGAAAAGAGATGTCGATAACATACGGGTTGAATTTTTACTTGTTTATCCTTATTTTTTGGTCCAGTGGAACAATTGGGAGTTAAGGAAGTCTTGCCAGCATATTTGGACCCAAGTTTACAGCCTCGGGATTTACTCACTGGTGTCGGCTTTGCTTCTGGTGGATCAGGATATGATCCATTTTGACGCCAAAAGTACAGGTTTGAGCATCTTTTGATTTCAAAAATTAAGCACTATTGTTTTTTTTTGTTAAATACTTAAATTGGTCTTTAAATTATATTTTTTTGGATATATTAACCCTTAAATTTTTATTTGGGATAATTAATCCCTCAAATTATTATTTTGGGATAATTAATTCCCTAAAATTATTATTTTGGAACAATTAAACCCTCAAAATTATTATTTAGGGACAAAATGGTCCTTAATTCAATAGAAATTTCCTTTGAAAATAAAATTTGAGGGGTTAATTATCCCAAAATAAAAATTATTGTCTCAAATAAAAATTTAGAGGTCAATTTATCCATTTTGATATAGTTTGAGGGTCAATTTGAGAATTTAGCTATTGTTTTTTTAACTTAATTGGATCTATTCAATTTCTCCTCACTTTCTCTCTGGTGAGTTAGTCAGCTACATCCTTGTCGGATCAATTGCTGCAGTTCAGAGAATACAAAGAGAAGTTGAAAGCAATTGTTAGAGAAGGAACACAAACCCTACCCTACTGGCTAAAAGTTTATTTGTAGTTGTAGCAGGCAGTAACGACATCGCCAATACCTTTTTCAACACCCGGATTAGGCAAATGTTGCATTACGATGTTGCTACTTATACAGCATTTTGCTTCAGCTTTCATTAAGGTACAGTAGAATCTTACTATATTGTTTTGTTAGACGACTAGTATTTTTTCAGGTACATTTGATCATGTCTCCCCGATTCCTCTTTGTATGTTTTGAAGGAACTACACGAACTAGGAGCGAGGAAGATTGGTGTTCTAAGTGTACCACCAATCGGGTGCATGCCATCATCAGGATTTTTGGCTGGAGGCACAGCCAACGACGAAGGGTGTTTAGAGAATTACAACGAAGCAGCCTGATTATTCAACTCGAAATTGTACGCAGAGCTAGATTTGCTTGACAGCCATCTGCCCCAGGGCCAAGGTGGTTTACCTAGATGTCTACACCCCTTTGCTTGATCTAATTAGAAACCATAATAAATATGGTAAATAATCAGCACACTGCACTTGTTTGTTCTCAACTTTACCTCTGTTGACTTCGCCGTATGTATATTCTTGGTTTCTGACTTTTACCAAATTTTTATTTTTCAGGGTTTGAAATAGTGGACAGAGGGTGCTGCGGCACCGGCACCGTGGAGGTGTCAGTATTATGCAATGAATTGGACGCGGGGACCTGCACAAATGCGAGCAATTATATCTTTTGGGACAGCTACCATCTCACCGAGAGAGCATACCAACTCCTGGTTCATCAGCTCCTCACCAACAATATCAGTAGCTTCTTCTAAGAACGAAACTTATGTTCACGAGTCTCTATGAATTTTAATTTTGACTGAAACTTGGTCTTCATTAGTTCAGAAAATCTGAATAAAGCATTGTTGTTCTGGTCTTTTAGGCGTAAACGGAATGGGCGGTAAAATGCAGACAATATGGCCCATAAGATTTGCGTCCGTTTATAGTTTATGGGAGTGGGACAAATAACGGAAGCCTATTGAATATCGAGCACTGCACCAATTACCAACTTTAATTCCCGATGGGATGGCTAGTCTTGATTCAGGATAACTCAAGCAATTTCTGGCAAGGCCTATAAGAAGCTCTACTCACACACATAAGTTTCAGAAATAATCAATTATAATCGCATTAAAGTTACTTTAAAGTTCAAGATTCTAAAACATCCCGTGCTTTCACAGGCAATATTGTCATAAGAATCATGGGGTATCGACTTCCTAAGTAGAGTATCATTGATGGAAACAATTCATCTCCTATTGTACGTAAACGAACATGCCAATTAGACCTCCCCGACATTTCAGTTTCAATCAGCTTTACTTCTCCTTTCACGATATTGTTAATCTAGAGAGAGTTTTTTCCTTTTAAATTCAGAGTTCTAAAGAATTAGGAACGTAGGAAAGTGTAGCATTCATTGAGAGAAAAATAAACCAATTTTCCTGTATTCTAGATGTTTTTGAATTATGGAAGTCTACGCATTCGATGACCAAAAGTTGTGGAGGAAATTTTCAACACACTACTTTCCTTATACAATAAGGCATTATGCACTAACCCCTAAGTCATATGCTCAAGGGTAGAAGTTACATTATATAGTAATTAATCAACTAAGTAATTATTGTTTCCATTTATTTTTTTTAAAATAAAAAGAAAAATAAATGACAAATGTTTTGAATATTGCATATATATTATATAAAAACATAAGATAGTTGGGATATTTATATTGGACTAACTGTAGCTATATATATCAGTGAAGGAGCCAAATCTCAATTACTAAAACTCGGTGTACACACACAAGAATACAAATCACTTGATTTGAAGTTATGTTTTGGTACAAAATGCCTCCTTCTTCAAATATTTTGCTTGCATTATGCGTTATTCTTGTTTTGAACACCGCAGGAGCTTTTGATGAGCAAAAGCAAAATTCCACAGAAGCTGGCCCGGAAGATGTTGGAGACCACCCAGCCCCAGGCCCTGCAGGCAGTCCTAGACTTGGGGCATTTCCGGCTCTTATTGCATTTGGAGATTCAATACTAGACACGGGTAACAACAACCTTCGTCTCACCTTTACAAAATGCAATTTCCCTCCCTATGGAAGAGACTTTCCTCTAAGAGTACCAACCGGGAGATTTGGAAACGGGAAAGTATTTTCTGACTTATTAGGTTGGTAATGATTTACTCATCTGCTTATGCACATGAAACTATAAGTAAACAACCATTCTATCCTCCTTATTTTCTTTTCTTCATAGTCTCTGTTCTGAAGTCAATCTTAGCGTATTTGGATCCCTAATTAATATAGACATATATATATATATATATAGGTACATGATTTCTCTTGCAATCACTTGTAAATGATCTCAAGAATGAAAGTAGGCAGCGAAAATTGAATTTCATCGTTTAGTTTACAATTGTCTCTTTGCAGGGGAAGCATTGGGAATCAAATCTACATTGCCTGCATTTCATAGCCCATTACTTCGAAATGATGAACTTGCAACAGGGGTATGCTTTGCTTCAAGTGGTTCAGGATTGGACCCTCTTACATCCAGAATACAGGTTATATATATAACTTAATTACCGGAAATCGGGAAATCACTCTTTTATACTCGGACTGAATTTTACCACTTACCTAATATTAAGTCTGGTACGGAATCAGAATGTCATAACCATCATGGAGCAGTTCAATGACTTCAAATTCCAATACATTAGAAGGCTAGAAGGAGCCGTTGGAGCGGAGAAAGCCAAATCCATCATATCAAGTAGCTTGTATCTCGTCTCGTCCGGCAACAATGACGTTGCCATCAGCTATGCCTCCATCCTGAGGTGGTTTCTAATAGGCCCTACTTTCTACACAACAACACTGGTTATGAGGGCTTCAACTTTTATTAAGGTACGTAAAAAGCTTTTAGTACTGTACCTAGCTATATGGAATTAAGGAACTGAAAATTGAATTCAAAATGAAATGCTATCTGGTTTATTAATCAGGAGATGCATGCATTGGGAGCCAGGAATTTTGCAGTTATGAGCACGCTGCCTTTGGGATGCCTACCCGCAGACAGAACTTTCGAAGGAGGTCCACTAAGAATTTGTTCATTCCTCACCAACATGTATGCACAGATGTTCAATTCTAAGCTGGAAGCTGAAATGAAAAATCTTAACACTATCCTTCCCGGAGCTAAGATAGTTTTCCTTGATGTCTACAACCCTCTGCTGGATGTCATTCGGAATCCTATCAAATATGGTAATTAGGCCTCGGTGTAATTAAGAATTAATACTGCCAAGTTCATCGTGTATTTGGTTTTCCGGATTGCATAATCTTGAATTTGGCCATCTCACCAGGATTTCTTAGAGCAAAGACAGCTTGCTGCGGGACGGGGTTCCTGGAGTTTGGACCTTTCTGCAACATATTCAATCCCTTTACGTGTTGGGATGCATCTACCCGTGTATTTTGGGACGCTGCTCATCCTTCGGAGAAAGCATACAAGATTGTCGTCTCCCAAGTCAAGGACCAAATTCGGAGCACCTTTAATTTGCCTTAATTAAATATAATTAATTAGCATTTCAGTTTGCTTAATTAAGCACAATGTAATTGTTGTTTTTTTTTTTTTTGGGTACTTGTTAAGCACAATGTAATTGTAAAATTGAAAATTAGACATAAATAAAAGGTTAAAATTTCAGCCTAAAGAGGGGCATATGCTATATACCTAAATAATGCGAGTAAAATACTGTAGTACTCAGTATCTTTCAACCGCGCAAATCTTTTTTTTTTTTTATAATATGTTACGGTCTAAAATCAATTTAACTCAGGCTTATTGTATTAGGCCAGGCTGCATTAATTTTTATATACTTTTGGGCCATTATGTTCTGCGCTCATAGGTGTTAAGTGATAAATATATATGGTAAACCACAGAATGTAAGGGTTATCAGAAGAAATGAATTGAATTTGTTCTCTCTCTCGGCTCTTTCTTTATTCTTCTTCCTTACGACTGGAACAAGTTTCCAGATTTCTTCTTCCTTCTCTTAGTTTCTTATCTTGCTCAAAAAGATTCATAACAAATTGGCATCAGAGCCCCTTTCCTGGCAACCATGGATGACAAGATTACGACCACCATCATTGACACTATCATGGAACGAATTAAGTGTAAAATTGATGAAGTATTTGACTGACTCATAACTAAGAAAAAGTTGGATGGGCCTTTGAGTAGTGCTAATTCTTCTAAGCCTCGCTCAGATTCTTGCTTGGAAGACATTAACACCAAAACCAATGTGATGAGTCAACCTTACCCTAAAGGTTCTCAGCTTGAATTTCCACATTTCATTGGTAAGAACATCATGGGCTTAGAGTGTGATGATGACTCGAAATCGGAAGAGCATTCTTTAGTTAAACAAGTACCAAAACCCTCCAGCAAGGTAGTAGTTGTGGAAGAAAATGCACTGCAAGAACAGCAACAACTCAAGCTTCAAATCGGAATTATAGATGTGTTGTTGGCTTGTTATTTTTTAAACATGGAGGATGGCTTTGCTTCAACAGAAGATGATGATCCTATGGTAAAACCTCAGGAGTCCAGACAAGTAATCTCAGTGGAGAGTTCTCTTGAAGTCTTCATCAGATTTCGGCCAGGGGGACTTATTTTTAACGATAGGATCGATGAAATGACCTGTGCACCCAACCTGTTTGCAAAAATTTCTGAGCAAGGCATAGTCCCAAGAATGCCCATGGTTGATGTTTGTTCTTTATCAATGGACATTGTCAAAAGAGTAGATGCGTTGGCAGAAATATCTTTGAGTCCTCAGGACAGTAATTTTTACAATCAAGCAGGCGTCAGGTTTGTTATTTTACCTTTGAGTGGGCTTGTTAATTTGTATGACAAACTATTGGTGCTTAAAGCTAGCAAAGTGTGTGATGAGAACGAAATATTGAGGATTGCTTGGAAAGGAGTGAGGAGGCTATATGTGCATGGTGGATTTAATGAATTAGCTCTAGATATGATTAGGAAGATGTGGTTGGCGGAAGTTAAACTAGATGATTTCATGCTTGCTAATATTAATAGTTGTGGTTATGCTCTGGTTTCATTCTCTCAATTGTTTGATATGTTTGCCACTGTTGAAAGATGGAAATTGATGGCAAAAACGCTGAAGGTAATGACACACATAGGAACATGGAAGGCAAATGACTGTAGTCTAGTCGAGGTTAAAAGCAAAGCCTATGTGCTTTTGGTTGATGACATACGGTATTGTGGGATGCAAGGACTAGTTTATATCTTCTACAAAATTTCTATACTAGATGACGTGGAGTCTTCCTATAAAGAGTTAATTTTGAAAGTGCACCTTGAGAAGCTTGCAGCTGCTTTTGCATTTATGAAATTTCTTTGTGGAAGCTCAGGCCACATTTGCAAGTTGGTAATTTGGAAGAACACAAAATTGGCTGTACAGAATTTTCTTGGAGAAACCTCTAATATTGCTGGAAGTATAGAGGCATTCAAGTGGCTCCACCCACCCTATTGTTGCATGCTAGGACAGCTTAACACAACTGCAAGGGAGTATTTTTTCACGATCAGTCTTTTAATCACCACAAGAACCTTGACCGTAAATTGCCTAATTCTTGATGATGTGGTCCTTGCTAAGAAATATTTTAGTGTTGTTCAACAAGAAATTTATGCAGATTCAGAAGCTTGGGGGAGGTTAAGGAAAACTATTTTGTTAGCCTGTGTTTCCTTGACAGAGCAATTAGTTGAAGTGGTTGTATATTTCTTTCTAATTACATTCATGTTGGTGGCTGTATATATTGGTGGCTATGTGTTTTGTTACTCTAGGTTATTCTTATATGGTTTGCAGCAGGGGTTTCCTTGTTCCATCCCTGGGGACAAGGACGATTTCATGGGGAAGGCAATGATATATACTAAGTTGGACTCGCTCTTGGGATTCAAAGTGCCTCCTGTGATGCCATTTATGGAATCTAACATATTACAGCCAGGTTGGCGTTGTAAAGAGGCTGCGACTTATGCATTTGGCTTTATTCTTGAAAACTCAACCATTGAGAAGCTCTCTCCATTGGTACTGGCGGGCCTGGATTTTCCGCTTACTCCGATAAAGGATGGAATCAACCATGTGAAAGACACAACTAGCAGGTTACTGCTTACTGCTTGGGCTCTCAGCCGTGTTTTTGAGTTATTGCACAGTTCAGGTATTGGGTTTTCTATCATTTCCCCTGAAAATCTCAAACGAGTTTTGGCTGTGTTATTGGAGAGCATTAAAGTGATGGTCAAGAGTGGAACGACAAGCACTAAGGTTACACTCGCGCACCTGAAGGACAAACCAGCTTCGTCAACCTTGACAGCTCCGTCATCCAACTTCAGTGCTAGTAATGGGGTGAGATCAATAACAGCAAGGTGGCTAGGTACTGGGAATAGGAGCTGTGCCCTTGGCTTCATTGGGAGGAATACCGGTGATTCTTCACTCTTTGTTATCAAAGATCAAACTCAATTTTATGTTGCACATGCACGTTACCGTAAGAATAACCCAATTGCAAGATGGCATGTTTGTCAAGTTTCAGTTAATAGCATTGCTTTCTCCTCTGATGGGGCCTACTTAGTACCATTGGAAGAGATGGTTATCTACCAGTTTTTGACTATTCAAAAGAACAGCTTGTATGTGGGGGCAAAAGTTGTTATGGCGTTCTGCTTGGGAGTATGGATGGGAAATATATTTTTGCTGGAGGTGAAGACAACTTGGTTCAAGTTGGAGCAATATTTTTTTTTAGATGATACATTGGAACCATCACAAGAATGGCAGCTGAAGTCTTCAGATTTTCATCCTTGAGGACAAGGATGTTTTAAAGCAGAGGGCATTGTTGCGGTCTAAAATCAATTTAACTCAGGCTTATTGTATTAGGCCAGGCTGCATTAATTTTTATATACTTTTGGGCCATTATGTTATGGGCTTATAGGTGTTAAGTGATAAATATATATGGTAAACAACAGAATGTAAGGGTTATCAGAAGAAATGAATTGAATTTATTATCTCTCTCGACTCTTTCTTTATTCTTCTTCCTTACGACTGGAACAAGTTTCCAGATTTCTTCTTCCTTCTCTTAGTTTCTTATCTTGCTCAAAAAGATTCATAACATAATAAATAATCTTTCTTTATTAAAAATAAAAGGCCATCAAGATCGGGACAATCTCCACCAGCCTATCTTTTTCCCATTTTCGGTTAGGGTTTCTGGAACCTCCCAATTGGATCCATCGTCATGTCGTCCACGGGTCGGAAAATCACGCTGAAGAGCTCGGACGGCGAGAACTTCGAGGTGGACGAGGCGGTGGCTCTCGAATCGCAAACGATTAAGCACATGATCGAAGATGATTGCGCCGACAACGGCATCCCTCTACCCAATGTCACCAGCAAGATCCTCTCTAAGGTGATCGAGTACTGCAAGAAGCACGTCGAAGCACCTAAATCCGACGATCGTTCTGCCACCGTGGAAGATGAGCTTAAGGCCTGGGACGCTGATTTCGTCAAGGTGGATCAAGCTACCCTCTTTGATCTCATCCTGGTAAGCCTTGCCCCCCCCCCCCCCCCCTTTTCCTTTTTTAGAAGGAATTTTTAGGGATTTAGAGTTCCATTTGATTTATATTTGGTGGGTTTTCTTTCTGAAGGCTGCTAATTATTTGAACATCAAGAGCTTGCTGGACCTGACTTGTCAAACAGTGGCGGATATGATTAAGGGCAAAACGCCGGAGGAGATCCGTAAGACGTTTAATATTAAGAATGATTTTACTCCGGAAGAAGAGGAGGAGGTTCGTCGGGAGAATCAGTGGGCCTTTGAGTGAGGGTTCTCGATTGGACTTGAACATAGCTTTTTTCTATGTTTCTTTTTCTTTTCCTCTTTAATTTCAATATGCTTGAGAACATTGTGTTGTTATCACTGCCTAGACAGTCTGGTTACTGTTACTATTATGTTTCGAATAATCCTTTTGCTTCTTGCTTTAAATGTTATGTCTCGTCAGACTTTTCTAATGTTAATATATGTTGTTCTTTATTCAATATGTCTGTTTTTGGGTGCGATTTTGCATGTATTGATGTAGTTGGTAAAATGAGGAGATTCTGCTAAAATCAGGGTAAAACAGTTTCTAATCATATTTGTTACAGCAATTGTTACAGCAGTAGGATCAAAGAACTTATGGACCCTGGATTTTTGTTATAGATGTTGTACAGATTGCTATAAAGCTTATTAAGGATTTAGATCTTAGTTGCCACTTTTACTGCTTACCGCAAACGGGCTTCTGACTTTGTATTTTCCATTGGACCATGTTATGGATCCGAATACATCTTTCTTGAGTGGATTTGCAGAGGAGAAACTCACTTGGTAAGATGATGTCTCACCGTCGCTTTTGAATTGCAATTTGTCTGGAACTACTTGAACATCTAGGCCTGTAGGTGCATCAATGGTTGCAGTGTAGATTGTTTTATCTTCTCCACCAACATTAGTAAGCGTTCTGTTCACTGTCCTGCCTCCTTTTTCATTGAAATTGGAAACAGCTATTGATGGATAATTGATGTTGGATATAAGATCAATGCTCGACTCCTTGGGGCAAGTAAACCCATCTGGGATAGTTGTGGCGATCATTTTGATTGTGGATATATCATAACCATAGTAACAGAGAAAATTCAAGTAGTCAATGGTCGTTGTCTCATAAACTAGGCCTGGTTGCAATGGTCCTGTTGTGCTTACTTCTCCTGCACCAAAATCATAGGGTGTAGCTGCTGCACCTTTCTCAGTCGTGATTGGGGCTTTCAAATTATTTGTTTGAGTTGCTGTAAATTGGTTGAGCAGTTATAGATTAGTTAAAAGTCCAGACTTTTATCATGTGCATATAGATAGATATGCTTGTTGCTGACCTGTTGTCATAATGGCCGATCTGATTGCGGAGGGACTCCACGTGGGGTTCTTTGATTTGACGCTAGCAGTGATCCCAGAAACATGTGGACATGCCATGGAAGTTCCTGAGATCACATTATACTGTGGTGGGTCTTTGCCTTCTGGAGTCTCAGTTGTGTCATTCCCTGTCCATGCTGCAAGGATGTTAACCCCAGGTGCTGCAATATCAGGCTGTAAGACATTCAATCGAATACTGTTATTAATATATCAGCTTAGGAAGAAGCAACCTTTGTGAACAGTGGAACAGGAAGAGAATTTGCCTTGAGAATATTGGTTGGAATGGTTGAAGGGCCTCTAGATGAGAAATATGCTATGATAGGTGCTGGTTTATACTTTGTTGGTGATGTCGTAGGCAAGATGGTGGCAAGTGGATTTCTACAAAAAAGAAAAATCTCAGCAAGATCAATGGTAAGTATTTAAAGTTTCAGACAAGAATAGATTCAGTGTCATTGAGTTCCATCCGAGATGAGTGTATGTTTTACTTAGTTGAGTTGATGTATGAGAGAACTCTTGAGCCATCCTTTGAACTGATCACGGTTGCCGGAAATGCACCAAAAGTGGATGCCACCGCTCTTGATTCATCATCAATCAAGACTACGCCTATGCCCCCAAGCTTCTTTACTTCATCCTTCTTTTCACTTAGTGAGAATGATGGATCATCATTGTCACAAACAACTATCTTTCCCTTGATAGTTTCTTGGTCCATGGAATCTGGGTTGCAGTTCCTGAACGGTAGAAGTGGTTTGTGTTCCTAGTCATTCGGGCATCTATTATTATTAAAATTGCTATAAAATAAATTTACTCAATTATAAAGTACCTTGAATCCTTTTCATCTGCTCCACTCTTCTGGGCTGATTTTGCATGTATTAATGGGTATACCGGAGACTGTTTAATGTCGGCGAAATTAATGCCTCCACCCTGTACATCAGTTCGAAGAAACATCACAAAAACTACGACAACGAGAAGACTGGAAAAGGGACAAAGAACAAGATCATCATACCTTAATTTCGTTGTTGTCCCCCAGCACAACATTAGACTCAAAATCCCTGTCTATCGTGCTTGCAGCAACTGTCAAGATCCAAGGTGCAGCGTTCACAACTGATCCGGAGGTAGGTCCATCATTCCCAGCGGAGCAGACCACAGTAATTCCATGCTGCACAGCATGGAAAGCTCCAAGGGCAATGGGATCAGAAACAAGCTCGGGCTTTAGAAATGACGGTGCTCCAAGGGATAGTGATAGCACATCAACCCCATCAGCTATCGCATCATCGAATGCGGCTAAGATGCTGGACCCACGGCATCCATTATTAGGGGAACATACTCTATATATTGCTATTCTTGACCCTGGGGATCCACCCTTGGCCGTCCCTGCCGCCAGGCCGTAATATGATACACCCTGCACCTCACTTCCCGCGGCAGTTGACGCTACGTGAGTGCCGTGCCCTATCTCATCCCTTGGCGAAAGAAACTTAATATTCGACCTCTCGTCTACTTCGTAGGCTCTTGCTCCAATTATCTTTCTGTTGCAAAAAAGAAAAAAAAGTTAAGGACGTTTTCTAAAATAAAATTGTATGTACGTTTTGATTATTGCTAAGAGGATACTTGTTGCAGAAGTCCTGTGTTTGTGCGCAAGTACCATTCCATCGTGTTGGAACAGGACCCATGGCCTTGTCATTGAAACTCTCTGACTCTGGCCAAATTCCTGCGACCCTTGTATTTCACATTAGTGCTCACGTAATTATTTCCATGCAAAATTGCGTGATAATAAATTCTAGCAGAGATAACAGAATAACGAGAAAGGAGGAAGAGATGTGACGGTATACTAGTGAACAAGTTTAACCTGTATCTAGGATACCAATGATGGCTTCCGAATCCTGAGATGTTGAGCTTGAGTCTGAGTTGGGACTTGCGTCAATCTCCACTGAAGTTTGAAGCTTCAAGAAATCCCATGAGCGAGTTGTGTGGAGTTCTAACACAGGGTCGGGGAATACTGACACAACTCCTGGTCTCTCGGCAAGTGAATGGGCCTCTTCTGCTGATAAAACTGCCGCAAACCCAGAGAAGCCATGTTTGTAGTTGTGGACCAGGGCATTCTTTCTCCTGAACACACGAGAATTTTCATCTCTACACTAGATTACTGTATATTATATAATCCGAACATGAGTTTGGAGACCCACAAAAGAAAAGGCCATGACAAAAGATGATTGCCAATCTTAATTTACATCTTCAGCAATTCTTTTATTATTTAAACTATACATGTGTAGACTTAATCATGAGAAACATGGTTCATTCACCGTTTTAATAATGAGCTCAGAAGTTGAGCATGATCATCCCTTAATGAACCTTTCCTCGTAGCGGCTGCTCCCATGTACACAATATAAACGCCATCCTTCTCTGCAGCAGCTGCCCCGGTACCTATCAACAATAATAAGACACAGAAGAAAGAGGACAAACTGAGCATAAAGGTAACAAGGGGCTTCATGATGTTAACTAAGGGTGCCTCAAATTCCTTCTTGATTGAGAAAGATAGTTCCCCAGCCAACCAACTCAACGATATAAATAGTAGTGAGATGGTGGGCTGTGGGAAGCGAGTGCGCGCACTGCGAACCAGTAAAGCTTTTAATATCCACCCAAAGTGCGTTTTCCTTATCTAATGCGCCATTGACCGGTTGACGTGGTGGTGGTATGGTTGTGACGGTAGTGAGAAGTGGTGGTGAAAGGTTGTGAGTAAAGACAGCTCAACATGTTTGGGCACTAAAGGAGAAAATATTATCAGCATCTGCATCTAAATTAGTAGGAAACTATGTAACAGACAGAATAGCCCCATAACATTGAGAAACGCTAGAGGCAATATACAAATTTGATGGGTAAAAGCTTCCGTGCCGAGCTAGGAGGGAATATTATTCTTGTGATTTCCCACAAATATAAAAATAAACGTGGTCTTTTGATTTGGGAAGCAATATTTGCTCGATTAGTGTGAGGCTGAATCGTATAACTTAGCCCTTACTAAGTCCACTTGATTACTAGAAGCTCCACTACGTCAGAACTCAGAAATCAGAATTCGAGATGAGGTTTCAACCTTACAAAGCGAGTCGAGTTGGCAAGTTTTAAGTGCATTTTCTTGCATTGCTAACTTGATTTGAAGAATTCAAACACATACTAGTATTTAATAATTTGAAAAAAAGAACTGAGTGTTTTTCCACGTGGTATATTTTGAAGAACGATGATTGTGAATAAAATCTGCAGAGTTGCAGAGGAAGGCTTAGGATTTGGGGTGGCTTTAGTGCTCGAGAAACATAGTGGGTAGTGGGTTCTGACAGTTATTACATTTGGAAAAATCATGTCCCGAACAGCAGTCTCTTTCGCAGGTGTCATGATTCTTATTTTATCGATAAAGATGATTCCAAGTATCAACCATGTCAAACGGTGTTCATAGTCTCATAGGATTCAGGGATATACCCAAAGCGATGGGAAAAATCAAAATGCAGTTCCATTTGCTCATCATAATTAAATGGTTCTCGTAAGTGCGCCACTCTCCACTACTGGCTTGAGCAAAGATTATCTCTCAAAATAAATGGGATTGTATCTACTTATTTACCCATTCTTTTTCATGGGTGGGTTGACGCATGCGCCACTCTCACATCAGCATAGAGACTTCTCATTTTGGTTCAGATGCGTTAGGAGCGATTACCAGAAAGGATATGGCTGCCTTATCCTTTCCGGAGTCTAGAAGTAGGAAAAAGGGTAAGGAAGAAACTCTTTTATTTGTTTGATTAAGCAGAAAGCAGAAAGCAAATAACAGTATCAGGCTTTTCTTACTTACCAGCCCATTTCAATTCAAGAAGCAAAGCAGATAAAATCTCCAGCAACACAACAACATCCATCAGGAAAATGTTTCCTGTCCAATACTAACCAAACCAATAGCCCTGAAAGCGAAGAAATTTCGTAGCTTAACTTAAAGCACATATCGAAAGGTGACATATTCTTCACCAAATTTGGCCGCCTGATGGATCACAAATTGGCCTCATACTGCCCCGCAGTACCCTACCATTGGATCTGATAGCTGAATTCTAGAAGCTGCAGCCAATCCGTTACAGGCGTCACTGTCAATTGTTAAAACTCACAGAAAACCTGATCCGCTAGCTCAATCTCAATACCCAATTTCAAAATAAAACCCAATTTCCCCTTACGTTTACAATTAATGAAATACACCATCTACCATTGCCTCACATTACCTGAAGAAGGGCTTGGAAAAACAAAATGCCATTATTTTCTCTATTAGTTGAGTTGACTTCTGCCTATAGTTTTAAGTTTTCTTTCATTAGCTTTTAATTTACCTTTTCCCTCTCTGGCCATGTAGTTTTCAGGTGGAAGCACAGTTGTGTAAGATACTCTTTTGAGAACAATTGACAGCTACAAGAGCTTGTATCTGAAAGTAACATCATCCGTGGCCTACATGCATCCGATATGCTACTCACTTTAACAACAATATCATTAGTCATATTCGACATAACAAATTTGACTTCATTTGATCTCTTTCATTTATAACCTTTAGATGGAGGACCCAATTCTGCTTCAGGCACCAAGTCCTAACCTAACTAGGATATGGCAAAATATCACACATTACAAAAGTTCGCTGACTTCAGATTAAGACAGAGAACTAACGTGGAGTTCATTTATTAAATATTTCACCAGGAATTTGGTTTTAGCTTCGCCTGTTCGCACTTGATGCTTAGGAACAAGAAAATGCACCGCAATGTGAACCAAGAGGTCCTTTCCCGTTTCAAACATGAATTTTCAGTATTTTCGTTAGTGGTTTCTCAAAGGAACATTGGCAAATTAAGTTGATCAAAGTCACCTGAAAGATCTAAACATAGAATTCTTCGACTTGTACCTCGAATTTCTTCTTTCTGGGTCAGGAAAGAAAACAAAGATCTGATCTGAGGTGATCATCCACTTTAGCCGTTCTAAAGACAAGGTCACTCCTTCGAACGCCTCGTCAAACTTAAAAGTTTCATTGCATTGATTAATCATGTTAAAATCAGAATCCTACATGGTAACCCCGATACCTAAGCATCTTTAGCAATGTGCGACGCACGGAAAATAACCGTGGGGCTTGGTCTTCCATTGATAAATGGTGTTGGCATTGCCGTTCTAACTAAACTAAGTAGTGGTATATGTACGAATCTTAAACACAGTGAAAATTTAAAAAAAAAAAAAAAATTAGAAAGAAAAATTGAAAACCGGTGCCGGGCAGCCCACTCCAACAACAAGGGCCAATTAATAACCCAGTAAATTCAGCCAAGTAGTATTAACTCACTAAAGACAACAGGCTGGGCCTGCTTGCCCTAGACCGAGAGAGAAAAAGGAGAATTCCTTTGCCGGGAATCGACCCCGGGTCGACTGGGCGAAAACCAGACATCCTAGCCACTGGACGACATTGGACTGGTATGTTTTGTTGCTATACTAATACATATAAAGCCTCCAACATGGAGTCCCGCCCTAATGACTAAGAGCTGGCCATGTTCATTTAACCAGCAATGGTTTGAACCATGCTGGTCTTTCCCCTCCCCCGCCCAATGTACCCAAAAAAAAAACAACATATGAAGCCTCTACTCCACCCCCCCCCCCCCCCCGCCCCCCACCACCAAATCTGAAAAATTTTGTTTTATACTCTATACTCCATAGAAATGGCTTAATATTGAAAGTCGTTGAATTATAAAAAAAAAAAATTCATAAACTTCTATTTGAGATAGATTGATCTCTAAATTGTTAAAAAATTGATAGATTAAAATAGATTGATCTATGAATTTTTATTTTTGAACATATTGGTCCATAAATTTTCTTTATTTTTTTTATTTAAAACCTACATATCTTAAAATAATAGTTTAGAGACTAATTATCTCAAATAAATATTCATAGATTAATCTATATTTTTGGATATAATTCATGAATCAAATTATATATTAACTATTAAGCCTCATAGAAATGTGCAGTACATTATTTATTCCAAATTTCAGGATCAAACCTTGTCGTTTGGATAATTTATTTATTGTCGACTAGAGGCCTAAGTGGGGCTGCAGAGGGTGCCTGAATGATTAATCACTTTTAAAGGTTTGATTTCTCCTCCTTTTCAAAATTGTTCTGTAGTAATTAATTAGTCAGTTTTCAAAATCTAGTTGATAATCACTTTACAAATTAATGTCAGAATTCAAACACCGAAATAGGAGATCATGACAAGACATGAAATGAATACTCATTATCTCATGCTTGTTATAGAGTAGTATTTTCTTACTTTTCTTCCAATGCCTTAAGATATTAGGTTATACTTATACCCCAAAAAAAACACCTTTCATCATCTATCTCATAGTAATACATAATACAAATAAATTAAATCCAAGGACTAATCTCGTAATGGATCGGCTATAATTAATCTACATCCTTTTTGTTTCGTTAAGCAACAATCCTAGTAGACATGGGGAATCACGTAATCATGGCTATTATTATAGCTAATGACTGACATAAGTTGATGATTAGTAGCAACCTAAAACCCCCCATCCTTGCTTTGGATTCAAGTTCATACCACCGTATAAAATAATGGACTAAATATCTAAATTGGCCCTCAAACTATATTAAAATGGACAGATTAGTCCCTAAACTTTTATTTGGGACAAATAACCCCTTAAACTTTCATTTTGAGACAATTAACCCCTCAAACTTTATTTTCAAAGAAAATTTCTATTGAATTAAGGGCTACATTGTCCCTAAATAATAATTTTGAGGGCTTAATTGTCCCAAAATAATAGTTTGAGGAGGTTAAATGTCCTAAAATAATAGTTTAAGGGGGTAATTGTCCCAAAATAATAGTTTGAGGGGTCAATTATCCCAAATAAAAGTTTAGAGGTCAATATGTCCAAAAATGTATAGTTTATGGGCCAACTTAGGTATTTAGCCTAAAATAATGTAAAAAATATATAGTATTTTTTTGGTAAGAAAAATATATGTTGATTCAGTATTTTACCAAGTTTTAGTATGGACAAAGATTCTAAAGTGAAGGCACGGGCAGGATTATAAAATAAATGGTTAATGAACCGAGTAAGCTGATGATTAGTTCTGGGGAAAATGTTGAAAATGACATAAAAAAATTGCCAACCTGCTAGGTAAAGCCTAGAGCTAGCTGGTAGGTACTTGTACATCGGCAAATATTCAATCAGAAATAGTAAGTAAACAAGCAAAAGAACAGAAGAAAGGTGGGTGCCCAAGTCTGAAGTATTCACCAGCGTGCAGTTGATGCTGCTTGTCCCTTTCTAGAAAGCTCAGAACAGAGATTGTGGCAACGTTATTTTCGGGTTTGAATTAGAGTACACTCATCTGTTGCTGTTCTTCCATTTTAACGCTTCATGTTTTGCCTTAAAAGGAGGATTGCAAAAGGGATCTTATGAAATGGAATGGAGGTGACCACCACCATCGATATTCCAGGAAATAACTTCACCATATATGCACTATACTCCATACACACACTTTCTTGAAAGCTAATTCTTTCTTGTCTTCTTGTATTGGATCCCTTTTCATCCCGAAATTGTTTGATTTTCAGTATTAATGTGTCTTAGGGCTTCTCCAATGGAGCGGCATAACGGTAAAATATAGTGTGCATTTTACTCTTTTTGCCGCTCTAAAGGAGCAGTAATTCATCCCACCAAAATGGTGGGATGCTTTTTTTTTTTTTCAAAAATTACCTTAACTTTTATTTGTTATTATATTTATATCATTTTAATTTTTTGTTGTATTTATATAGTTTAGATTTTATTTAAATTTAATTTTTGAATTATTAAGAAAAAAATATATCATTAGAAAGATCTCATTGAGACCTTTAAATTGATACCAATATTAAATATATTTTTATAAATAATTATAAATATAAATTAGATAAACTATGGAAGAATTCAATGAAAACAAAATAAAAATCATTAAACATCAATTTACTTAAATTATAGTCAAAACACAAGCTAAACAAACATAGAAATAAAATTAGATGTTAAATATAAAACAAAAATGTAATCTTTTTTATTGATTATATTTTAATTTCGTAAATTATATGAAATAATATTTTTATTAATTATTTGTGACATAATGTTAACAGTTATTAATAACATATGATTAAATAATTTATAAGAAAAATATTAAATATTATTTAATAATATTATTTTTTAATTAATAAAATATATTGTTAAAATTACATATAGATTAATTTAATTATTTAAATAATTATTTAGATAATTATATTAAGTTAAATAATAGATGTTATATTATAATATAATTGAGGTAAAAAATAATATAATACAATGAAATAGAATAAAATTTAATGTTAATATATTATAAAAATATTCTCTTTTTATATTAAAATAATATAAATTTTATTGTGATGGGTTAGAGATGGTCTTACAAGCTAACACTGGTTGGATGTGGTTAGGACTTAGGTGTTGGTTGAGTCGGGAAACGGGGCAGGGGAGGGCCGCAGGGGCAGCCAACAAGTTCCCAGAGAGAGTGAGATATTTATGGACGAGTGAAGTGGGCCGTAAATCACGAGGCGCGTACGCCCAGAAGAATGGAGGCAAAGTCTCTCTCTCTCTATCTCCCCCCACCTTGGACCCTTGGGGAGGGTACCAAAGCTTGCTTTCTTCTTACTGCTCTTTGTGGGTGGGCCCACAAAACTTCCGAGGTTTAATTGGGGTCGGACAAATTGTGGGCCCCTTCTCTACGTAGAATAGACAGTACTGTCATCATCATTTTCGTCATCGGTTAGGCCTGAGGTGAGGCCTGACCCGGCTCATAGCTCTTTTAAGGCTTATGCAGCTTTCTCTGTGGAATGTGACGGCCAAATTTTTTCCCTATTTCACCTTGATGCTTACTCCTTTAATATTAGGGCAAGAGGTGGTCACATTTCTGTTCGAATCATGAAACCGCGTTAGAGTCGTGGCCATCAAAATCACAATCGAACCGTAAATTTTATTTCGGTTTGGAATCGAACTGAAACCGAAATAGGTTTCGATTCTGATTTTGGTTCTAAATTTTTTATTTTTATTATTTTTTAAAAATTATTTATAATAATAGTTTCTTAATAATAATAATAAGATATAGTATATATATGTATTAGCATATACATTTTATAGTTATATTTATATTTTTATCATAATATCATATACATAATACATTATAAATATATTATATTATTAATTATTATTTATGTACTATAATTATGATCACAAAAAATTACTTCCCTAATATACATTTTATATTTTATAAATTTTAAAAAATATTTTATACTTCATTAATATATATTACTTGCTTTAATTACTTTAATTTATATTATATAATTAAAATTTAATTAAATTTAGAAAAGTAAAAAAAAATTACAAAAAAGGAAAAAAAAGCTAAGGTTCCAGTTTCGATTCCAAAGAACCTAAAATCGAAACCAATGGTTTCGAATCGGAACCGAGCAGAAACCGAACCATGGTCCCCACTAGCTGGGGCGAAAGCAGTAGCGTGCATCAGACTCGATCTTACACCAATGGTAAGCAGTCGTAGACTCGTAGTACCCTTTTGACCCGTCAGGGGGTTTATCTTGACTCTTCGTTTTTCTTTAACTCTAACTATGTTTGGAAGGATGATGTGATTCGTTTCGATGAGATTAAAATAATAAAATTAATTATTATAAGTATAAGATTAAATTAATGATAAAAAAATATGTATTTGATGAAAAGAGCGATGACAGTGACAGTAAAAATATAAAATGATTATTATAAATATAATTGAATGGATTTATTTCAAAAATATAATAAAAAATAATAAAGAAAAAAAGGGGCCATTTGACCTGCTGAAGCATTTTGCTCCAATTGAGAATTCTCCTCTTTAGTACGATTACGACTTGCCATGTCAATAAATCCCATCATGCCACTTGAACACACCCAAGGCACCTTTAGCTAGGCTTGATGTGTTTGAACGCACCAAACCGGGCTCCCAAACATAGCTTCTGATGTTACAGTTTACCTTCACCCTCATTATTAGTAAGTATTACAATTATAAACATTAGCGGAAGTTTTTTTTCCTTTTTTGGCAAAACATTAGCGGAAGTTTATTACAAAAAGTGAAAAGATGGCCATTTAAATTTAATACTATGTTTTTCGGAGGTAGGTGGAGGTAAAAATCTAAGGCAAAAGTATAGTACTCTACTTACGCTGGTTACCCTTTTTTCCTTTTAAAACTTGAGAAAGACTGTCAAACAGAGAGAGGCCAGGGGCCCTGGCTTGATTTCTGCACGATTGTTCAATTCTGCTTTTCCTGGGCAAAATTTCTTACCATACTCATTACTAACAATTATATCATGTAGTAGATATTGACAGTCTTACAAGGAAGATACCAGAGATAAAGGTAGAAGTGATCAGAAAAGAAGCTATAATGGAGAGGCGGATTGGCTCGCAGGTCAATCAAAATTGAAGATGTGCAATTTTGATTTGACCAGAAATCACCCATCTTCTTTTGTTCACATATTAAGCAAGGATGGTTTGCCAACCCCGCCGGAATAGTGTAAAGTTTTTGAGCAAGTGGTTACTTAGGCAATATAAATGAACTTAAGGTTTTCTTCAATGGAGACAAGCAGAAATGAATGCAACAGTAACATTATCGTTATTATTATTATTAATTAGTTTTCTATTTTAAAGTAAGTGCAAAAAATTTTACAATTCATATCATTATTTTTTAATTTTAATTGTAAGTCCTTGAAATAGAGTTGAAACAATCACATAAATAATATAATTCAAAAGTATTTTAAAAAGATAAATATAAATTACATAATAAAAGGTATCTTTTATGTAGTTACATATATTACATTATTTAAAGAATTTATATTCACTATCAATGTTTAACTTCAATGCATATAAAAAATGGTACAAAATATATAACTATGCAAGAAATTAATAAACAAACCAAATAACTAAAACAAATCAAACAAAATTAATATTAAAATAGACTAAACCCACATGGTGAAACTTGTATTGTTAAATTTTCTTTTTAAAAAGAATATATATTCACTATCAATATTTACATTATTACATTATTTAAAGAATTTATATTCACTATCGATATATGTGGATAAGTATTTAATAATTTTTTGTTATATAAATTGAGAAAATATTTGATCAGGACTACCTGTAAAATGGGAGTTTTACACCATCTAATAATAACACGTTACATAATATTTTTTAAAGTTTTCACAAAACTTTACAATAGATCTTACTACACACAATTATTTTACAAATAATTCCAAATTTGTTCAAAGTTTAACCCCAAGTTAAAAAAACAAGAATTTGTAAGGTAAGTCTTAAAATTTATAAGTTATAAAATTTAAAGTATTATTGAGGTAGAGTTTTAATAATTGTAGAAAAATTTTAGAGTTTATAAAAAAAATGAAGTAAAGAGACTTTTTTTTTACTCAAATAATTGTGTGTGTTGTAGTGTATTGTAAGTTTTTGTAAAAATTAAAAAAAAATTGAGATAATACATTATTATTAGAAGGTGTGAAATCCCTATTTTACAGGTAATCATGATCAAATTTTTATTCTATATAAATTATTCAAGAATAAAATGTAAAGCTTGAATATCTACATTACAAAGACAAAAGATAAAGATTGAGAGAATTAAAGAGTAAAGTAAGGATTAAAAAGAATTAACTTATAATGAATTAAATGAAAATTTTAAAATATATGAGAGTCAACTAAATATTTATTAGAACATGAAAAAAGCTTTTATGATTATAAGGAAATTTCCCAAAGTTAAGGGGAGAACTAAATATTTTTATAGAAATGTACAAAAGTTCTATAAAGCATACAAGCATAAAAGCAAAAATCCTCAAGTCTAAGTGCGCCATGGCGCGCCCCCACACCCCCTCCTCCCCCCCCCCCCCAATTCCCCACCTCAGTCCGTCACTGCACTTAGGGCTGTTTAGTTAGGATATCCTCATATCCTCATCTAGTACAGTTGATGTTTTGGACAGTTCTGTGTTACGCAGTTTTCTTGAAGGTACTTATGTAGTATTAATAGATCAGTAAAATGTAAGAATAGTATATGTGTGACAAGGTAAATAATAGATTGATGTGCAGTGTCGTGTCAATATCATGTCAATACTAAACATACCAATATTTATGACTTAACTTTCCATGCTATTATCCTTATAGTAATTTTAAAGATAGAAATCGGTCTTATAACAACAATTTTAACAATTAAAATAGATTTTGCCATGAAAGAACATAATTATTTTATTTTTAATAATATAAGAACTAAATTTGACCCTAATTGAATTATGAGAATTAAATTAAACAAATTGATATAATACAGAAACTTGGTAGATGCTTTTGTCTAAGTTTTTTCCCTTTTTAATTAATTAACAATTTCCAAGTTGTACTTGAGCCATGAAAATGGAACTCCATCGAGTTCTTGTATAGGGTATTATTACAGCCTCAGTTCCAACTCGATCCAATCAGCATCTGCTTCCTATTTTAATGCAAAATGTTTTAAAAAATAAAGTAGCACCATTAGTCTATTTTGAATGGGTAAATTTGGGGGGGGGGGGGGGGGGGGGGGTTGGGGGAGTGGCCATATATATTGACATTGATGGCCAAACCGGTCCCATCTTTGATGTAGTTGCCATGCACAGTAGATCACATCTTTATCAGGCAAAGAAAATACCTAAGGTTCTTTCCCTTTAAGCGTTTATGTTATCCATCGAACCACCTCGTCCTCATTGGTGGGAAGAGAGAGCAAAACATACTCCTTACTCCTTAGGTATGTAATAAAAGACAAAAAGATTAAAGAATCAAAGGGAATATAATATAGATATATATAACTTAGATAAAATATTTATACACTATTAAATATCTATTTTTTTAAATATATTTTAAAAATATTATTGAATTTGAACTTTACTTTTTATATTGAGTTTTTAAAAAATATAGATTTAGATTTTATTTTTTACATTAGGTATTTTAAAAATAAATAATTAAACGTTAAGATTTTAAACGACTTTTATTTATTAGTGTCTAACAATGCCATTGATTTAAATTAGGTTTAAATATTAAGATTTTAAAGAACTTTTACTCATGATGTTCAAAAATACAATCGATTTAAATTGAATTATGTTTAAGTACAAAATTAAGAATAGATGAGTGAAATATACGAGTTAGATAAGTTATTGGTTTGGATCAGATTGGTTCAAAAAAAAATTTTTTTGTCATTCAAATTTTGGATAATTTAAGTTTAAATTTTCAGGTTATTCAGGTTCAGATTTTCAAGTCAATCGATTTTAGATTTTCTTTATGTAACTCTTAAGTCTTTCGACTTTGACCCTTAAATTTTTTAAGTCATTCGAGTTTGACTTTTTAGGTTTTTAGTTATTTAAATGAGCATGTCGAATTATTTCATATTAATTTATTAAATTCTATGAGCTAAAATCTTTGATTAATCAGATTTTACATCATTTGATTGTCAGATTAATCGAATTTCGGATCAGTCAAATTTTTATTATTTATTTCTTTCAAAAAACTAAATTGAGTGAGATTAATTTTAAATTGATCTGTTGAACAAATTTATCAAATTAATATAATACATAATATAATATATTATATCACGTGCGATACAAATAACAGACTAATTATATATAAAAAGTAATAACAAAACACACAACCATTGGCCATGCGGCTTGGGATCCCAATACACCCTTTTTTTTTCCATTACATTTTTCCCTCTTTTTTCTTTTTCTATACAACAACCACTTGAGAGAGAGATGTATCACATTCACGTATCATAGTCATAGCAGCACAGTAGTCTATATATAGCCAACCAAACCAGCCATACGTGCCTTAATCCAGTCCATTTAAAGACATCTCTCTCTGTGTCGCTCTCTCTGTCTTCCTCTGATGGACTATTTATATTTTCGGTAACTGGAAGATGGGGGGAAAAAAATAGGCAAAAATAGAAAGACCCATTGAAGATGGCTTGCCTTCTTGCTTTTCAAAACGGAGCTGTTAAACTTCTAGTTAGAGTGTTCTTTTTTGGAAACTGAGGTGGAGCTGCCAATAACTGCAAAAATAAGAATGCAAACGCATTCAATATGAATCCGACCAAATTGTAGCTTAACCCTTTGCCTTTTAGAAACATAAATGCCATCAGAGCTACATATAAATAGAAGCAAAAGCTGATAAATTACCTGCTCCTGCTGCCTTCTAAGCTTAGCATTTTCTTCAAGTAAATGAGCAACTTCAAGCTCCAATTCATTTGTGTAAGCCTTAGGCACTCAAATCACAGGGATTCAAAAAGCATGTCATGAGAGTAATTGCCCAAAATTAATAGAACGAATAGCTAAAGACATTCCACATCAAAGTTTCTTTGTACAGGGGAGAACAGAGTCGAGAGAGATTTAGTCACCTGTCTTCTAGCTCTAGACCGGGCAGCTGACTCTCTGTTCTTCATCATGCGCTTATACCGCCGATCGTCGGAATTTTCATTGTTTTCTTGAGCCCTTCTTTTGCAAGAATAAGGGAAAACTTCAGAAGAACCAAAAGCATGAAAAGTAGAGTTCGGATGAGAAGCATCAAAAGATGGAGCCGCGAAAACACCGGTACGACCGTTGACTACTGCTGAGTTGGGCCTCATAGGATCAACAGCAGTTTCGATGTACTGGAAATCAGAACCAGAATTCAAGCTCAAAATGGTGCCAGGTGTGGGTGCTAAAGAGCCAAAAAGGCTTGTTTCTTCAGAAAGGGGGACAGTATTTCTTCTCGGAGGTTCTTTGTTGAAGGGTCTAGCCAAAAAGTCTTGAAAGATCATGGCAGGAAAGGTTGGGTGGCTATTGTTTGTGGTGGAGGTCACAGTGCCTGCAGTGTGATCATTAAGAGAAGCTAGGGTAATATCCTTCCAGACTTCTTCCATGGATTTCTTTGCTGCAGATCGCAGGTTAGGGGAACTTGGAGACGGTGGTGAGCAAGGTGCAGGGGAGGAGGAGCAGGTGGAGGAGGATTTTGAAGGCGAACCACTACAAACTATGCAGCTGCTGCTGCTGCTGTTGCTACTATTGTTGTTATTTCTACCTGGTGATTCCCACATGATTAACACACACATAGAGAGAGAGAGAGAGAGAGAGAGGGGGGGGGGGGGGGGGAAGAAGAGAGAGAATGAGGGAGATGGGAAATCAGAATGAAGAGATGTCACGTCCTATAGTGGCCCGTAGGTGTGATGCATGAATGTACTACTGTAAGTATATTTTTCAAAATAGTATTGTAAATCAGGACAATGTACAAATTTCCTCACAATGCATGTATATATACTAGTAGTATAGTAGTAAGCAGTACTTAGATATATTAGATTAATGAATCCAATCAAACTACACAAATCAAACCTTACTCTTAGTAATTTTGTATTGTAACATACTCAAAGTAGCCTCAGTACGTACGTATACCATGCTTCTGTATAGTGCAGAACCCAAAAATAATTAAGAAGAAGAAAGTGGAAAAAGGAAAAGGGAAAACCGAGAATAGCATCTGGAGGACTGTGAGCAACTGAGCATAGAGCGACCACGCTGCTCAATGCTCATCAACTCTCCATGGTCCAAAGGAAAAAAAAAAACTCTCCACTAATTGCCAAAGAAGGACCTTTGCAGAACTTTCGAAATACATGTCTAGACTCTAGAGAGAGAGAGAGGGAGATGGAATCCGACTTGATGCAAACATCTTTCTGAGTTTAGTTTTCGCAGGAGGATTGGTGGGATGATGCATCTTTTGTTACTCTCAAGGTATCAAGTCTCAACCTCCAAAAGCTAAGGACCAGGGGTTTTCTAAAGAGATGATATTACTACTTTGACGCCCACCATTTGCAATGCATCCCATCCCTAGTATTCCCTTTCTGTTTTTCTTAAAATCTGAGGCATTGTGTTTATTTAACAACAACATTACTGTTTAGCCGTTAGCTAAATCTGTAATGATGAGAATTTTAGAGACATATCAAGCAAAAAACTTTGATTTGACAAATCGGCAGGTATCTTTGTACCGATTTTGCATTCTTTTCTCTTCAGGTCCCTTTGTCTGCGTCCGAATGGTAGAAGTTCCATATATATATATATATATATATATATATATATATATAATGAAGGTATCTGTTTGTGTGGCCAGTGGGCAGTGGCCACAAATAATTGGTACCGTATGTACAATTTGTAGTATTAGTATACATTTTTTTTCCTTTTTCAAGCACTAACAACTTGTTTTTTCCCTTAGAAGGACGGCCGCCTGTCTCGGGTACATTTCCCATAAGGTTAGTAGAAGGAGAACTTTGAACCAGACCCATGTTGCCTTTATTCTCCGTCACACAAGGGAGAAAGGAGAGGTGGGGAGATAAAGTTGGCTAAGACTCTTTGGTCATTCCACAGCTTTTAGATGTGATGGTGAGATTAACTGTGGTAGTGACGAGGTTTCTCATTACAGTTTCCTCCCCTACAGTTATTTATGGTAATTTTTATTAATTCACGTAGGATAAATATATTTTATCACAATTTACACTTAAAATTATTCTGTAAGATTGTATAATCATTCAAAGTATAAATTTCTCATTACAGTTTCCTCTCCTACAATTATTTATGGCAACTTTCATTAATTCACGTAGGATAAACATACCTTATCACAATTTACACTTAAAATTATTCTGTATAATCATTCAAAGTATAAATTTCACTGCATCTCTCACCGCACGATGTTACCTACCAAAGGGGGCTAAGTCTATGTCAAACAAGAATGATAAGCATGAACAAATGAGTACCGGGGCTGTCAACTCTATGGCGGTCGTCTGCGCCTGTTGACAGCGAATTGTACCCGAGGAGATTCCATTATCCTTCAACTTTTAAACCACAACAAATCTTACAGCATCCACCGGTTCCACAATCGGCACCTACTTTTTCTTTTCTTTTTTTTTGAGGAAAATTCGGCACCTACTTTTAAACTGAAGAACCATTGCAAAAAAGGCCAAGGCAGCTTCAAGTCCAACGAAGAGCAGGTTTCAAGTTAAACCTTCTAATTAGCAGTTCTTGAGATAAAAATTAACTTACGTAAAATTAATGCTTAGTAATAGTAGTAATTTTTATGTGAAGTGCTATCAGTTCGTCATCGTATATAATTCTACATAATCACTCTGCCACCAGCTTGGTTACCATTCGTCAATATATTACCATAGTGAGACTGTGGCCACCTATCCAAACAAAGTTTCTTTCTACTGGCCAAGAGGAGAGGAAGTGAGGAACCCTACTACTACTATTACTGGGGCTCTATTAAACTGTTGAAACAAACAGGTAGTTTTCCTCTCATATTGAGTCCCCCTCAAACGGAAAACAGCAAAAGCTGTCGACAGTCAATAGTACTAATAGTTTTATTAATACACTATCGTCCATCGCCATCTTGGATTTGATTTTGGGTACATTTTACATACAGAAGAGGAAAGAGTAACCAATATTCTCAGGGAATGACGAATTCAATGTCTCCACTCTGTAAATGACAAGGAAACACCCTCGTTCACCAAAGCCGGGGCCAGGGGATCGTTGGAGTTTTAATATTCCCTGCAGACTGCTCGGCCCTCGTTAAGTCTCTATATATACATAAAATAAAATCTTTTTCCTCACCAACGACCCGTTGGGTGGAGTGGATGAGGACTCCATTTTCCTTAAGCATGACCTGGGTTCGAATCGCGAACTCAGCATGTGTATGGAATTTACGGTTGTTGGAAGGGTCGTCCCCAGAAATGGACCTCTGCAGTACCCGATCCAGATTAATCAGGCCGATCGGGCTTGGATACTAGACGGTCATAGACCAAAAATACAATCTTTTTCCTCCGGTAGATAGCAACAGTGAAGAAGAGTCGGATTCATAGAGAGAGAGAGAGTCCTCAGACTTGTCAAATTGATGATTGACACATTGCCGCTGTCAGCTGACTGAAGCATCATCTTCATCAATTCCCCATGGTACTCTACTGCACCCTTTCAACTTATCTCAACTTGACACACTATATATGGAGTATCAGTTTTCGGACCTTCGGTAAATGACTAATGACTGCTCGCTCGCTTTCTCTGTCCTTCGATTTCAAGTAAACCTTAATCTTTGCTTTTATATTAACACATAAAATGATACTTAAATTTGTATAAAACAGTTATTTACACCATCGAATTTTTATTTTGAAATTTTGTGGTTTTTGAATAATTTTACTTTTAATACTAACGTGATATAATATGAAAATAATGTGTAATTTAAAATTTTCATATGTCAATTATCAAGTTTATCATGTCAACTTTAAAAGTTATATTATCTTAAAATCAAAATTCGAGCATAAAAATTTTTTTTAATAAAAGTTAAAAGATTAAAATACTAATTTTATACAAATTTAAGAATCATATTATGCATTAAGCCGCTTTGCTTACTAGCTAGCCAAGATCACTCAGCTCAGCACATGTCCAAATATTACTCCCTCAACTCTAATTGATTTAGGTCATATTTGGGAGATCCATTGATATTAGTAATGGTGTGATTTGGAAGTCCAAACACATCGTGGTCATTGTTGTTCGATAAACATATATTATTTTAGTTGTATAATAATCAATCTCACAACTTTTTCATATAAATAATAATAATTTTTTTATAGAATTTCAATCTTACGAATCTTATCTAATCTCATCGGGCTCTCCCAAGCATATTCGTAGAAAGTGAGATTCATGAGGAAGTGTAAATAATACTACCACTAGTACTAGCATTAAAAATGTATTTTTCATTCTGCAAAAGTAGATTTATTATTTAGAAAATCTTAAAAATAATAAATCCAACCTTCAAGAAAAACCCAGCCATTCATTTTGTTTCCCATGGAGTGGTACATTCATGAGTATCTGTCAAAGTGTTAACCATAGGATAGGAATGGTGATCAGTTGGGGCCCGTAGGCAGGGGTCTGTGTCTGTTAATGTGAGTAACGCCAGTACACAGCATGCTTTGGTTTAATTCATTCAAAACCTGAGACACGCATCCATGGAGCAGGCAAAGAGCCGTCTCCATCAAAAAAAGTGAAAACAAAAACAAAAACAAAATTCAAGAGCCATCAACCGGAAACTAATAGGAAAAAATAAGGATTAATATTGTTGGAAATGCATAAGAAATAAATTGTGAGAAAATGTAAGCAAGTGTATAGAATATAGAAGTATAACTTAAGAATGTAAGGCAGCAGGAACAAAAACAAAAATTGGAAAAGAAAACTACAGAAAGAAGAACTACTTTATGGGCCTAGATGGTTAATAAAACATTCTCAGCAATTCCCCTCGGAATGCTTCACAATTCAATCACCAGCATGCCACCGAGAAATTCACCAAAAAAACACAGACGTCCATAAGAGTAGCAAACCTATACAAACCAAACAGCCTCATAATTCTTACCCAGTCAATAACCTAACTCTTTTTATCTCATTTTTTTTCTCTTTCTCTTATCTTTCAAAGATAAATTTATGTATCTTTCTTATTTGTTTGCCACTAATTGCCTCATCAAACACCGCCAAAACCGAGTCAGATGATGGCGAAAAAAAAAGAAAATGTGTCCCATCCCCTTTTGAAGCAGCAGCCACTCCCATCGAATCAAAAATAAAGCACGCCGTCCTGACTGGATTGTGCTTTTGTGATAACACATGTATTTGGTCAGTTTTGGTTCCAACATGCGTCTTCAGAACCCTCCCCATTGGCAAGTTGAGAGTGGCCAATCTGCTTGGAGGAATGTCTTCCAGAACTGTCCTCAGAATGAGGGTTCACATTAACTGCCTTACTTTGGTTAGTAGACTCTTCCTTCACTGTAATCTGCTGAAAAGAACTTGCCAGCATATCAGAACTCGATGCACCTGGGGATAGTAAGCCAGATTCAGTGGAAACCCGAGAAGGAATCCATTTAATCCACTCATTTCGCCTCCTCACCTTGTCATCCTGCAGATATTTCCACATCAGTCAAACCAACCGGGAAAACAGCACTAGTTTGGCAAAGATGTTGTCACTTTCTTGGACTCAATGCCACTGCCTAAAACTGTTAGATTGTATAAGGATTTCCAACTGACAGACAATTTGATTGATGCTTGTAGCCTATATTAGTATATTGTTAAGACATTACTTTTTGTTTGATGCTGAAAATACCTGTACTTCCACAACTGTTGAACTATGCAAGGAATCCAATATCAGCTGAATATTGCTCGTCAAGCTCTTAACCTGCAAAATAATCACCATAAAACAAACATGATCCATGCAGGGCAGCAAAACCCAAAAATATTTTGAAAAGTTGAAGTGTCAGACCAGATGTGGTACAAACATATATATATATATATATATATATAAATAACGCATCAACCACTGGTATGTATGAATACCAGACAAACAAAAAAATTCTAGAACACAAGAATAGGAGATATACTTACTCAAAATATGATCATTCTTAGCTTCCATGAAGTAATAGAAAAATAAGTCAGTGAACAACTTATTGATTTAGAACCCTTTGGATAAATGACCCTTTAGTAATTCTCTTTTGTCAATAAGCCAAAAAGATACAATCACACATACAGATAGAAAGCATGTAATTGCTATCCCTCAAATGGTGATAGGGAGGGGAACATATGGTTTCAAAATCATTTAAAATCAGTTTAAATCAGTAAACCACAAACCCCAAAATCCTTGCATTAACCCACCGTGCAGGCTGTCAAAAGAAAAAGGAGAGAAGTTGTTGTCAAAACAGTGGGGTAAACAAGAGTATCAGAAAGTCTTCACTGCTTATTCTGAAAGGAAAATGCAGCATAAAATCAAGTGTTCAAATCAATAAACCAAGGACCTAAACTAATTCTTGTAGACCAGCCACTGCAGACAGCAGTCAAGTCTTGATAGCAAAAATACAATGAAGTTTAAATGAGACTGAGAAGAATGTCGGGTTTAGAGAAATGACTATACAATGCAATAGAATGCATGTGGCACATTGTGACTGGCTAAGGAGTCCACTATGACATAGATAGCACATAATCATCAATAAGAAATCTACAAATTAAAAAAACTATCATTACAAAGTTTACGGAAAATTTCCCAATATGGCTGATGCAAGATGTTCAAATACCTCATTATACCATTATGGCCATCCTATGAAACGAACAATATTAAGATATACAATATTTTGAAGTTCAGGTGTAGAATTTATCACGTGTGAATTCAAGCTAGTATGGAATTAGCAATCCATATCATTAGCACAAACACCTCCCTCCATGTACCATGCATTAATGCAAGTTAGGCTCAGAAGAGAGCAAGAGCTTCATAATGAACCAATGTGCAAACAAAGAGTTGATATCGAATAGATGTCACATTCAAAGAGCAAAGGGGGATCATTTAACAAATGAAGAAAGGATAATCAGGAGGAAATTCACAATTGATACTCCCATATTGTTTAACATGGAAACTAAACTACTAAAAGGAAAATAAGGGGCGTTGAAAATGTTATGATTTCATGTAACTGAATTTACTGTTTGTTGCTCAAACTGAGTACAGGGTCTATTATCTCTTTTATAGTTATTACTATCATTCTGTATTTATCCTAAACATTTTCTGCTGCAGACCCATCTAGATGCCCAAACTTCTCTACCATAAATCTTCACCTGATCTTCCTTTGACTCAAAACCCTCTTCTCCAAATTATAACCAGCTCTTTATATTCAGCTAACCATACAAATGACCTATAACACAGACTCTTTCAATTTGGCACATACTACAGTCTCTCCATTTATAAAAGCCTAGCAAACAGTAAACCTTGAACCTTAAGTCACCCACTTTTCTCCTATAAGACTCTTTCAATGGCCAAGGACTGCCTCATATTTGTTTCATGGTTGAAAGTCTGAGTTCTTGGCCTATGAATCAAGAAGAATGGAATTAAAGAAGACTCATTTTACAGAGGAATGAGGATGAGGGCTTTGAAAACCTATCAATAAATATAAACCTCAAAGCAAAAATTAGCAAAACTAATCAACCAATGATCACATAAACATTCAGTTACAACTATAGAAACATGATTATGACTATCAAACTTCACCTCAGCTTGTAACAGGGTTTAAACAACTTGAACACATCAGGGATAAACAGCAGAGATCAATGATTTTCCTTTTGGTTGGTGCAGAGAACAATGTTGAGTTCAACATTTTCATCATGGTTCTCTCACTTGCAATAACCTTTCAGTTTGCACTTTGCGGTTTAGGTCCAAAAAGGGCATAGGAAGACCATGAGAAGAAAACAAGAAACTGCTTAATCAAATACAATTGACTTACTCGAGGAAATCCTGCTATTAAAGAAATGGGTACCCAACCCTGATCATCCATGTTAGACTTTAAAAACTCATCTTTTACCAAATTAGCATCACTGCACCAAAAAAGGAACATTAATGCAGAGGCACGTCACTGTTAGAGAATTTTCAGAAAATAAGCCGCTGGGGCAAACAAAATGTCACCTAATACGAGCGGAAAAAGTAAAAATACCTGAAATAATAATCTATCTGATGTAATAACAAAGCAGCCAGAGGAAGTTCCGGCACAGGCATAATCATTGCAGGAGGTGGGGCAGGGGGGAATAAAGGCATTCCCCTAAACGGCTCCATGGGCATTGTAGGGAAATATATCAACTCTGAATAGACAAGAAAAATTACTTCAACAGCGACATGACAGAAAGAAATAACTTAAGCCATTAAAATTTGAACGTACCGGGATATCCTATGTGATTCACAAATGGTCTCACAGGCTGTGGTGGAACAAAAGTATGAGCACCGGGTGGTGGAGGCCTAGGAAAGCCCCTTGGAGGAGCTCTCTGATGCTGCATATGACCATCCCTCGCATTCCCATAATTTCCACGGTCCTGATCACGCCTGCCCCCAAAATTGTTATGATAGCCACCATCTCCACGTGGTCCATAGTTGCCACCTCTCCGAGAAGAATGTCGGTGATCATTGTGTGATTGAGACACAAAGCCTCCAACTGGTCTGCTTTCCCAATTATTTCCCCTGTATTGGGGTTCTCTCATAGAATGATCCGGCATTGCTGGAATAAAACTACCGTAACTATTTGGAGGCAATTGTAATACGGGAAATGGAGGTGGTGGTGGTGGTGGAGGTGGGTGTTGATGCGAAAAACTACTCTGAGAAGGCCCACTAGCAGAGCTATTACCTCCAACCCCAACACTTCCACCACGCTTAGAGGACCTTTGCCGGCCAGACATTGTACGGTTTGGTGTTGAATTGTGGTTTGCATTATTAGTACCTTGCTTTTGAGTTGACTGGGGTATTACTGGACCCTAATATTACCACGAAGATACAGTCAGCTTCATTCTTATTTATTTATTAATAACAAAAAATAAGAAGTTATTCTGTGTTTGGTTGCATAACATGAAATAAATATCGCAAGTAAAGAGATTCCTTTTCCTTTCCTCTATCGTCCTAGTTTTTTCTGAATTTATTATGAACAAATAAAAAACAGAAAAATTTAAACGAAATATGGACAAACCTGAGAAGTAGAAAGCGATCCGTCAGGAACAGTCTTGGAAGTAGAGTCAGCTAACGATTTTGGGGAAGCCCTAGCGGATTCAGATAAAGCAGGCCAGGATGCAGCTCCCATTACGGGCCCCACCTCAAGGACGCCATTCGAAGGCTTGTTCCAAGCCGGCTTCTTGGAGCGAGCAGCTGCATTGTTGTTGCTAATCGAATCAGAACCAGCGTCTGCGGCCAGGGGATTATCCGGTGGTGGGGACGAGGAGGGGGAGGAGGAGGAGGAAGCCGCTTTCGAAGGGGAACAATCGGAAAAAGTTGTTTGCTCCGCTAAGGAAGTGACCGGGGGTGAGGTTGTGGATGAGGGTGAAGACGGAGAATGATGAGCTGTCGACGCTGATTCGGACTCGCCTCGAACGACTTGGGCCCAGTCAGGCAAATTTTTGCGGCGAAACTGGGGACTGTTGAGACCGTCGCGAGGGGATGAGGAATCTGCCGTCATAGCCATTAAAATTAGGGTTTTTTGAAAACTCAAAACAAATTTTTATTGGAAAATGGAAAATCGGCGTCTATACCACAACACATTAATCTTTTAATTTGGTTAATCAAAATTTTTTTTTAATTAACCCTGAAAAAAATAAAAATGATGATGGGAAGAAGAGAAAGCATTTAGGGTTTGTTTGAGGGGAATGTAGGAATCTGATGAGATGAGGGGAAGGAAGGAAGACGGATCTAACACGTGAAACGCACGAGTGAACCGCCGAAAACCCAAAGAACCGAAGCCCTCTGCTGTGTTGTGCCTCTGTTGGTTTAGGTTTCTTTCCTTCTTTCTTTCTTTCTTTCTTTCTTTCTTTTCCCTTTTTTTTTTATTTATTAATATTAATTACTTTGTGTGTTTTTGTTTTTTATTTATTTTATTTTAGTAATTTACAATAAAGACCAAGTAATTTTTATTTGTTTTGGGTTTCTCCCTTTTTGGGCTTTTATTGATTTCAGGAATGGGCAGCAGCTGCGGATCTGGTTTTGTGAGGGAAAGCTCTCCATTCACCAAAAAACCATCTCTCTCCATCTGCTATCTATACTTTCTAGGGCTTTGGCTTGTTTATTCCCAACCCTTGCAACCCACACCCTTTACGACACCGTTTTCGTTTCTCTCTCCTTCAGTCCTAATTACCATCTTACCCTTCTTTTTTTAACCGTAATTAATTTTGGTTGGTTAATGATATCTTGTAGATTACACTTTACTATATTGGTATTTCATAGTATTTGTTAAAAAACAGTTGGATCATGAACGAGCCAATTATTTCCATAAGAATGTGACAAATACGAAAAAAAGGGAATTTAATTTGGGTTTATTCGGAGTATACTTGTCAATAAATAAATTGATCTTACATTAATAGATTTTGTGGATTTTTTTTTCTACTATAACATTTTGGAGGTTGTTAAAATAAATCCATTTTTATTTTAGGAGAGTTCAACTCCCACATGAGGTGCCATTAGAATGGAATTGAGAATAGAGTCGCTCCCATATATATTGACTTTGACTTTTTGACATTTGCAATTGATCAGTTTGAATTATAGTCTTTCTAGTCTTTCTATATATGTTTCCAACAACTTATTGTCAATGACTCAATGTCATGTCACATTTAATTAGGCCGTTTTATTTGATGTTTCAAAGAAAATTGTGAAACAGGAATTGGTTTGATTCACATGAAATTTGAAAGAAGGAAGAATATTTGGCTCTCCCTTTTTGTCCGTGTATATTCATTGTATGCACATGAGCTCGTACGATAACGAGGATGGAAGCATGAGGGAGGAAATAACAAACACGATGATGATGCAATTTATAGATGAGTATTTAGCGGATGAGGGAAATAAAATAATAAATAGGAAAAAAAAGAGTATGAGATAAATTTTTTTTTATATAACCATAGGTGTTCGTATCCGATTAACGATTTACGATTAATCCTATTCGAACCGTGTCGGACCTCAAATGTGAAAAAATTCTCTCAAACTTATTTTCTCTATTTATAATACTCGAACCCGAGACCTTATTTAAGGGGTATTGAGCTCATCCCACTCAACCCAACAGGTGTTGGTAGAGTATGAGATAATTTTTCATCTATATTTTTTAGATTTAAGATTTTGAATTATGATAGTTTTCAATTAAAATGTAGATAGTAAAGATTTTATTTTATCAACATTCACTTAATTTGAATTTATTTTACTTTGAAACACTTCTGAAAAGACTTATCATCCTAATGGATAAGTTTTGTGGAAGTTATCATAAAACTGTGAGATGATGTAATGTCTACAAATTTTAAATTTTAGATAATTAAATAAGAGTTTTGATTTAAGATAATTAAAGTTAAAAGTAAATGATGAATCTCAAACAAATTTTTTAAGCAGTTTAAATTAAGATGAAAATCACTAACACTTAAAAATAAATTAAGTTTAATAGGTATGAGAATATATTTTGTTAAAAAAATTATTTACGCTCAATTTGATTTTAATCAAAGGGTTATCAACAAGGACTTTCACAAACAACAATAATGGGAAAAACGACCTTCTTTATGTACCAAAAAAAAAAAAAAAACGACCTCCTTTGCTGTCCAAAGGACAAAAAAGGGGTTTACTACTGGTTACTGGATCAAGAAAATTAAGGATCGGTCTCAAGACTCAAATGGCTTAAACTTGGGCCAAAAGGTGCTGACTCCGAAGCCAGCTCGTGAGTCGGAAGCCTAAGAAAGCTTCAGAAGGGGATAGGCCCAATTTCGAAACGATGGCTGATGGGTGATGGCTCAAGGCTAGTGGGTTGGAACTTGTTGGCGGGGAGATGACTATATGAGAGAGTAGTTAATCGTCGGATGTTTGCCCCATTTCTTAGGAATTTCACTTACAAAAGCCAGGACCCAAAGACAATTAAAATTTAAAACCTATAATAAATTTTGAAGGACGATTGTAGGCCCCATATTCTAGGGGTGCATTTAATTCAGTAGGGGTATTGAGGTTTTAATACCTGAATAATTTTATTAGAATTTTTCATATTTTGAATTGTATTAGAATCGAATTAATTATTAATCAAAATGGATATTTTTAGATTCAATTCAGTTCGATTCGATTCGAATATTATATGTGGGTATTTTGATTGCTAGAATCCATTTAATTTTAAAATTTTTTTGTTACAAAAATTTAAATAAAATTATAAGAACTTGGAGTTATATTTAATTTTGGGCCAAATTAAATTAAGTTTTTTTTTAATTTAGTCTATTTTAACAATTCAATGTCCATTTAAAAAACTTGAACAAAATAATTTGTTTTCAATATTTTTTAAGTCTAAGTCTAAACTAAATAAGTAATAATTCGAACCGAACTAAATTAAATTTATCAGTCCACCTCGATTTATCAATTTTTTCTATTTTTTTTCACAGCTCTATCATATTCCAACCATTTTGAAGGATTTGACTTTTGGATTTTGAAAATGCATGAGACTTCGGAGCCAGAGAAGCGACAGAGAGAGCATGTATTACGATTCTACAGAGAATACCCATATTCTTCCAGCTTAAATGTCTTATCGACATATCATAAAAAGTAATGCACCTTGAGAAAAGCTGATTAGGCAAAGAGCCAAACGATAATGTGCGACAAAGCTCTCACAAGTCACGAAGGCTTGCAAGGACCCCTTTCCCACTAAATAAAATGTAAGAAATTTCGTTTGTTTGACTTCCAAGGAAAAGACTTTTGAAGACTTTCAATAGCCAGCGTTTAGTGGAGAAGTAAGAAGAGGACTTAACTACCCATCATTTGTTTGGTCTAGCCTCTAGAGCAAATTGACTCCCCCCAATTGTTCCTGGAAGTTACACGTTCGTTGCACTTAAATGTCTCCCCACCTTTCCTAATTCATACGGAGGAAATCATCTTTTCCATGTTTAAGTTTTAATAATGGCCAAAAAAGAAATTCATTTTTGGTTGTTGAACAGTTGCCCATAACTACTACTAGTACAGCTATGTGAGAAAACGGCAAAAAAAGGGAAGAAAGAAAAGAAAAAGTCCTGGCCTCCCTCTACCATTTCATCCACTTCCTGACACTCGCTATAAATGCCAACTCCACTCCCATTTTACGTTCAATTCACTTCAATTCAAAGCCTTTGAGAGCTAGTAGTTTATTATCTCTCTCTTGTGCTTGTTCACTTTTGTTTCCTACATTCAGTGTCTCTTCTGTTCCGCCATGGCCTTGGAAACTCCGAACCACACACAGACGGTAGCTGGGTGGGCGGCCTATGATTCCTCTGGCAAGATAGTGCCTCACACCTTCAAAAGAAGGTAGGTACTTCTATATATATTTCACATGATTACTTTTTCACTTTATCATTACATCTTTGAGGTAGTACTTGTACCATTCAGACAACTGGTCTGGTCTGTTAAACTAACCATGGAAGAGACGAACATGAACAGGGAGAATGGCGTGAACGACGTGACCATTAAAGTGATGTATTGTGGTATCTGCCACACTGATCTCCACCATGTGAGGAACGACTGGGGTATCACCATGTATCCTGTGGTTCCTGGGTAAACTTAATTTCTCCTCTCCTCTTTCATTTTTGGTTCCATATACTATTGTTTAAAGATTCATTTTTTCTGTTTTAATTTTATATTCCTAATCTGAAACTTTCAAGAATCTTTTCCCTTCTTTCACGAAATAACACACTACTAATCTAAAGTACTTCGAAGACCATGACGCGTGACCATCCTTCTTCCTTCATAGAAATTCCAAAAGAAGTGAAAATCAAAAGGTTGTTGAAGTGGAGGGAAGGGCTGTTCTTTTATCAACTTAAGAATCAATTTACCTACTTCAATCTTAAGTAGTTTCTTTTATACTACAATTGACCGGTAAATGTTTAATCCACAAGTTGTTTTAGAAAACAAAAACTAAATTGTAAACTAAATCTGAGTAGCTGACCATTTGAGAGCCTTTACTTATTCTTTTGGGGCATGGCATATTATATTCTCTGTTTTAATGGGTTCAATATCACTTATGCAGTCATGAAATTACTGGGGTGATCACCAGGGTGGGGAGCAGTGTAAAGAATTTCAAAGTTGGAGATAGGGTAGGGGTTGGTTGCTTGGCAGCATCCTGTTTGGAATGTGAGTTCTGCAAAAGCTCGCAGGAGAACTACTGTGACCAGATCCAGTTCACCTACAATGGCATTTTCTGGGATGGTAGTATTACGTACGGCGGATATTCCCAAATGTTAGTCGCAGATCACAGGTAATTAATTAAGTACTAACAGATCTTCAGCTTATCAAAGCCATAGCTCACAGAAGAAAACTTAGATGATTACTTGATGTTGGGATATTTTGTTGTGAAGGTACGTGGTCCGCGTGCCAGATAACCTGCCCATGGATGCAGCAGCGCCCTTGTTGTGTGCTGGGATCACCGTTTTTAGCCCTATGAAAGATAGCCAACTACTCGAGTCACCAGGGAAAAAGGTTGGAATAGTTGGTCTAGGTGGTCTCGGTCATGTCGCTGTCAAAATGGCGAAGGCATTTGGTCATCATGTAACTGTGATCAGCACCTCTCCATCAAAAGAAAAGGAGGCTAGACAGCGTTTTGGCGCAGATGATTTCATAGTTAGCACTAATGCTGAACAAATGCAGGTTTGGCTTCCTATATATAAAATCTCATCAATCTTCTAAAATCTCACTTTTGGGATCAGACTTTTTTAAGGTTTTTGAATCTGTTGTGTTTTTATGATAACAGAGAGGTAAGCGAACGCTGGATGTTATCTTGGATACTGTTTCAGCTAAACACTCGCTTGGACCGATCTTGGAGCTGCTCAAAGTAAATGGTACATTGGTGGTTGTGGGAGCACCCGACAAGCCCATCGACCTTCCTTCTTTCCCGTTAATATTTGGTGCGACATTTACTTTCCCATTTGTCGTCTCCATACATAAATAGACCATTTGAGAGAAGAAACTAATAAATTGCTCTGTTTTTTCAATTTTGATATCTAATCACAGGGAAAAGAGCAGTGAAGGGGAGCATGACAGGCGGTATGAAAGAGACCCAAGAAATGATGGATGTGTGTGGCAAGCATAACATTACGTGTGATGTAGAGCTTATCAAACCTGGTCAAATTAATGAAGCCCTAGATCGCCTTGCAAGAAATGATGTTAGATACCGTTTTGTAATCGACATTGCTGGAATGTCTAAGCTTTAAATGATTCAGGACCACTGGCTTAATTTCTTCCGCTATCTTACCCGTTCCTATGATTTTGTTAATCTGTTTTCCTCTGTCACCACTCTAAAACCAGCTGTTAATGGTCAAAACTTCACTGAGTGGTGTGGTTTCTAACGTTTATTAATGTACTAAAATTGTATCGGGAATTAAATTTGAAAAATTTAGCTTTCTTCTTGTAACTTGTAAGCTCAATGTTGATCATTTCACATATTTATTTTTCTCGCTGTAGTCTTGTTAGAGGTATGGTTCCAACTTAGAACTTGGAATGGCTTCCGGTCTTGTGCACAGAAACTGAAGCAGTTGGACACAAAAGCCCATCATTTTTCACACCATTCTGTCTTTGGCCCATCAATGACTAAGCAGGTAAGCACCCACATGAAATAATAAATCAAGGTCTGACTTCTATCTCTTTGGCCTGGTGGCTAAGAGACTTGAAAGTCACCAAGGCAGGGGTTCGATCCCTGCCAGCCCCCTCCCCCCATCTCCCTCCCCCGGGTCTTAGTACCCCCAATATAACCAAAAAAAAAAAATCAAGGTCTAATGGCCATCGTTCCTTCCGGCTTCTGCCGCAACTTGCAAACATGATCTATTTGGTTTCCCCAGTGTTTGTCAGTTAATCCATATTTATTGGAGACCATAACCTTCAAGTTTAAGGTATCATAGCCTTATACTAATCCTTCTGGAAGGGTCCTAATCAAATCGCCCTACCCAATCATTATTCATTAAGGATCTCGAAAAGGAAAGTGACAAAGCTGATTATAAAATGTTAGTATTGTTAAATATCAACCACTTCCCTAGCTATAGATATTTTCCCAATTCCCAATAACTCCCTAATATCGTCTAATGATGGAGTAAATCACAACCACAAATGAAACATATGCCTTGTTAATCACACCTGCAGGTATCATGTTACGTGACCAACTCCTAATCTCATTCGTTAATGTCAATTTGTAGTTTAATTTGTTCAAGGAACTAGTTTCTCGAGTGCTCAGGCATGAATTGGCTGCAAAAGGATTCATGTATGTTGTAGATATTGATATACTATGGTAGGACCAATTGAACCTAACTTAAAAGACGTGGCAAATTCCTAATCTCAATTTTTATATTATCAAATCTTCGTTTTGTCCAAATGGGATTGAGATGAGGGAGAAGTGGAAGCAAGAATTTCCCGAGAAAGCTAATTTGAACTATGAAAGCAATCATATCACGAGCAGCTCCAACTCCAATCAATGATCATAATTTGGGTAAAGTTTGCGCGTATTTATGGAGTGTTTGCAGACGGGGAAACAAGTTCTTCGACTTACTTTTGGACGAGAAAAATAGGATAAACATTCAGTAAAAGCTCTTTATCCTTTCCTTCATATTTATCTAAACAGTTATCCGCTAATTCTGCTAAAGTTAATGGGTTTACGTACGTATTTAAGAAAGAAATCTACAGTTTCTCGTTCCCCTCTTAATTTGAATTTTTTCTAATCGGACGATCCACTTAATCCCATATCTAATCCAAATCTAAAAAATTCTGTACTTTTTCTTTTCCAATAAAATAGATTTTGGTGGATATAATAAATGGTTTAACTGCATTTAGGCATTAAATTATTGAATTATACGTAGCAATAAGATGAACAACCAGATAAATCTAAAATATTCTCACTGCAATTAAGAAACGTGAACCATATGATTAACTGAAAATGATCTTAAAATTATCTAAACAAAAATAAAGAACGGGAAATATATATATATATATATATATATACATGCAAAGAATTTCTCAAGTGAGTACCTCTTTATTTTATTTTTTTTCGGATATATATCCTTAATGAGTCATTACTCATGACCAAGTCATAAATTCAAACCATTTGGTGCACGTGCTTCAAATGTTATGTGAATTTCTTTTTTTTTTTTTTGCACTAAAAGACGATATGTCATCGACCCTTTTCTGGCATGTCTAAAACTGATATCACCACCATCTTTCTTCTTCTAAATATAAATGGATAACTAGAAAATAAAAAATTATAAAAAATCATGTCCTTTTTTTGGAACTATAAATGGATAATTATATTCTAAAAATTACTGAATTATTACTTGCTAAAATAACCTGAAATATTGAACTTGAAGCACATGGAAATCATACATGATCCATCTTCAAATTAAAGTTTTGGAAACACGTTATCTGGCTTATATATAGTTAGACTTTAGAGCAAGCTTTTGCCAGAAAAGGAAAAAGAAATTTATATAGGAATTTATTTAGGAAGAATAAAAAGAAATTAGACAAGTCAATAGCGTATGAGCAACTTCAATAGTCGAAACCTCCGAACGTTTGTTGCTGCACTGTTTTGTAATTAGCAAGCATTGTCTTCAGGCCCTACACGTACACAATCAACCGTGCCATGGACGCTATCGTGGGACAAAAGCTTTAACGATTTCAGGCGCCCTCTTAACTGCCAACTTAACTGCTACCCCCTTTTTTTCTTGCGATATAATATAGTATATAAAACCTTCTCTTCAAGCCATCAAACTCTATATATAAATATTGGCCTACAATCAATCATAATCTGATTTCCATTGATGAGAAAAGTTTTAAAACACAGAGCTTGATGTTCAAGAACATGTTTCGAGGGGGAAAGGTCATTCTGACAAAACTAAAATCAGGTCAGTGTTCTGGAATTCAGTTTGATTATCTTAAAAACCCGAAACAAATTGGCAAAGGGTTCTTTCTATTTCTTTCTCTGATCAAGATTTATTCTAGCAACGAAAATATGGCTTTTTTGTTTTCATGAATGTAGAAACCTTAACGGGTTTTTGCCGTTTGTTTGTTATCTCAGGCAGATCGCGGATGGAGGCTGGGAGTAACTTGAGCGGTAAGACAAACGTGAATGAAGAGTACAAGGAAGCTTTCAGAACAAAGTCTTACGTAGAAATGTGGAGCCAAGTTCATGGCCAGCTGGAAAGAACTAGCTTTGATAGACTCCCTTCATCATCTTCTCTTCCTTTCAGTTTAAACCTGTCTGAATACCTGCTCAAACCGAGGCAAGACAAGATTGAGAACTTGAATTTTGATCACCTTCTTCTTGACTATTTTGAAGCTGGCATGGAAGCTTGCCATTTTTGCGAATTACTCCTAGGAAGCATCCATCAAACGCGAGTTTATTATCAGAAAATTAGAAGGGTCATCAAGATAAGCAAGAGGGTGCAAAATTCTTCATCGGATGAGCAATATTGCAGCGTTATACTAAAGGAGCTGACCGGATTTGCACTACTTAACAATCCATTATCGATTATTAACCCGGTGCAATTCCGAAAGGTTCATCAGACAAACGTGGATTTGTTCCATAAATTAACATCAAAACGCGAAAAGATAAAACGGAAAGCGAAATCCAGAAGAATCTCCAGACAGATTGGGAGTCTTTGTCTAGTAATTTCTCATACTACTCTTGTAATTGCCTTGCTGGTCCTTGCATTCCACAGCATGATCGGAATCATAGCAGCACCCGGGCTCGCGGCCTGTTTCTTTGGCATAAAGAAAAGGACAAAAAACAGGTCGTCTCATCATAAGCAAGGGCTTAAGACAAGCCTGCTTGAAAGACTTGGAGCGCAGCTTGATATCTCAGCCAAAGGGATTTACATTTTGATCAACGATTTGGATACCATAAGCAGATTGGCATGGAGGCTGCACGATGAGATAGAGCACCGTAAAGCTATAGCTAGTATGTGCATTAGAAATGGGAAAGTCGAGGTATTGAAGGAGGTGGTGAGAGAATTCTGCATGCACGATTCTAGCTTCTTGGAGCAGCTGAAAGAGCTCGAGGAACATACTAAACTATGTTTCCACACAATTAACAGATCCAGGAGGCTTGTTATTCAAGAAATATTCGATGCGCAACCAGAGTTAGTATAATTAAAACCTTTTTTTCTTGCTTATATAGAGATTAGTGGAGATAGCGATCGTAATCCCTTCGACACTTCGGTCAGCGGCTTCACATTCATCAAGGTAAAAGATATTGACAGATATGCCTTAGCTTCATTAGCCCTGGAGAGTTAAGCAGTTGCTAGTTAATTCTTTAATTAATTAGCCAGTTCTTTTATTTCCTTGTAGAGTCAGGAATTGCCTCATTCTTTGTCCTTGTAAATAAACAGGCCCAATTTACTTCATCACCTGAATGTAAGTTCAGCAGTTGAAAAAGCCTTGTGCCACCGCATGAAATAATGTTTTGTATATTATCTTTTTCCTTTTGGCTACTCATAAATTGGAAAGAAAAATCACATGAATTCCCATAGAACTGAACACAATTTTAGTCATGAAATTATTGAGTTGAAGAAATACAAAATTGTAGTGTTACATAGTTTCACCCCTTCAGCATTGAGATTTAATAATGTGAGAGCATCTAAAGAATCAAGTTTGTCATAGAGATGAACTCAACCTGGTAAAACCCATCAGACAAAGCAATTTCTTCTCTATGAATTCAAAAAATTGAGAGTGTTGGCTTCTCTGATTCCCACTTTTCTGCAATCTCAAGAAACAAGTCCATTCCTACTGAAAATTCAGCAAAGTGCTCTCAATTTCTTGAATTCTTCAAGGCTCAATAAGGAAGCCTTGACCTTAAGCCAGTCCGCTGGCTTTGGCATAATAATTGCTATGTATCCTTCTCTCTCTGCCTGCAGTCAACAATATAGAATCAAGTTTTAATAACTAATAGAAGTTATAAATGCAGTAGGATGAAAAAAAAAAAAAGGGGGACTTAGTACACTTAATATGTTGATACAATAAAATTAGTGTGTAATTAATCAATCAAACCAGTTGTCAAAAGGGGTTTGAAAACTCTCTCTTAAAAGCAATCTAGGCAATAGAGTTACGTAGATATACTAGATCCTTTACCTCAAGCAAAAGAAAAGACACTCTGCTAGTCTGAACTGAAACAGAAATTGTGCAACACTTGGACAACAATCAAATTAAAAGGCCCCAGATGTACAGCTAGCACAATAAGCCAGTTATATAGGACTCTAGACAAAAAGTTTTAGGCTGATTTTGGAACCCAGTAGCAGGAACCATGAGTTGTTTATATCCCTTTATTTGAAAGGATTAGGATAGACCTAGAAGTTGAAGCGCTCAAGCCTTTACATTACCAGTTTACCACAAGTCATGAAATATCTCCACTTCGTGTGATTGATTGATTTTAGATTTGCAAGATCTACTCAATCAACATTTGGCAACTCTCTTCCATCAAAGGTAGAACCTAAACTTGGCAGACCAATACGTAAATAACCATTCAAAGCACTTTTGGCTAGAAAAAGCAGGACTTACTTCCATCATAATCACAAGTACAGAATTATTATATTTGCTAGACATGATTTGTTTCTACAACTTAAAGTGAAATTCATTTAATCCCAGGCCCCAGTATAACTGAATCACTCAGATAAGAAAGGCTCGAATGAAGACCAGAACTTGTTTATTTATATTCCAATGAATTCATATATTCTTATTCTCTTTCTCCCAATGACCTTCACAGAATCTCAAAGAAGCCCCTGGAGATCCATATCCTTGTCAGACTGATATGCCTTAGAATAATTTCTTTCTTTCCCCACAAACTGCAAAGGGTGTTATTCCCCATACCAAGCAGCCATTGGCCACATTATAAAAACTCATGCTATACCTTAAAAAACTAATTGTCTTTCATCCTAACTTATGCCTTTTGAATATTGGGAAGAAAAAGGAACGCTTGAGATAACAAAGATGTCACACTATTATAACTTACAAGAATTCAATCACATAATTCCTATCTTGTGTATATATATAAATTGAAAACCAGTAAATAAGGGGTATCTAAGTTATTCTCACAGATGAATTAAGCAGCTCTGGCTGTTTGACTAATCTGTCATTCACTTCCAAAAGAGAGCCTTTAACACAACACCTGCCCAAAACTGCTATCCACTTCAAAATTTTATTTAAAAAGCATTAAAATGAAAAGAAACAAGAGAGGCTTCAAAAAATGCTGAAAATAATCGTACTGACCTCACAATATATGAATCATCACTGGTGCAAACCTTGCACAAAGCTGTATTGGCCTCAAAGTTTTGAGCATTCTGTAGAAGCAACACATGTAGCTTCAATAAGAACTTTGTCTGAGCTAATGCTCGCATATTGATGGAGGAAATTAACCCCTCTGATATGCTAATAACAAGCGATAATGCATTCTACTTTCTTCTCACAATCTAAACAATTGACAATTTCAAGTCTCATGGATAAACCTCTCTAAAACCCCAAGTGGAATTTCAAATATGAAATAGAAAGAAAATATTTTTCTAATCAATTACAGAGCTAAAAAGACATTACCTTCTTTCTCTTTCCGGTGACTTTCATGCCACTGCGATCGGATTTGCCCACATTAAAATCAACGGCCGTGATCCCGCCTTTATCCTTAAACGCCACATGAGTAGGAGCCAACCCAACAACACACAATCTACAAATTACATTATTCCGCTATTCAATCCAATATTTTATTTTCTTTAAAACACCCAAATGAAAATGACGGGTGGAACTCTTACCCATTGGCATGGCGATAAACGTACTGGTCGTTTCCCGGCTTCATAAAATCTGCAAAAAATAATAATTTAATTTTAGGAATGGGGGAATATATACTAATTAAAAACAAATAAAATGATTCAATATTAATTGCAAAAAAATAGGGGGAGGGAGAGGGACCTGGGGCAAAGAAAGAGACAAAATTGGATTCAACAGCAGAAGGAGGAGTGAGAGGAAGTTGGCTTGTGTCGGGGACCAGAAGCTTATGTAACTCTTCATCGTCAATCTCTGCTTCTTGTCGTACTGCTTGTTCTTCTCCTTCTAGTTTGTGTAAGTCTTTCGGAACAGTTGTTTCTTCCAGTTCGAGAGTTTGGTCGATCATGTCATCCGACATTGATTTCTTAACTGAAAGGTGAAAAGTGAAATCTAACGGGGTAGAGAGGACACGGGGCTTTTTTGGTGGACAGACGGGGAGAGAGGACACGGGTTTGACTGAACTGAACTGGCGTTTGTTTTTGTTCCGTTAATTACTAATTGACCTCAATTGTCCAGAGACTGGAACTCTTGGTTGGACCAAAAGAGCCCAAAACTCAGATCATCGGGTCCATTCTGGAACTCACAATTGGACTTTGTATAGATTAGATCGGCCCAAGCTCGAAGCCCAATGTCGTTGCGTGCCCATTTCGCCTAATTTGCATGGAATGAATGAATATCTTAATCAAGTAGTTGTGAACTTGTGATGGACATTTACAAGGGAATCGAGCTATAATTTATTCACCCAACGGGCTCAATTGATGGATGATCAGTACTGGTACTATTTAAATACAAGCACGTGAAATGTCACTTTCCATAATAATAATAATGTTAATAGTCAATTAGTCATGATTAAAACCAAACAAGGGGAACACACATGATACGGTCGTGGAAAAACAGAACACTAATACCTTTTTTCCCCCATTAATCACATGATTCATAAATACTAATGCAAAAAAAAAAAAAATCTCGTTAAGCATTATTATTATAATCTTTAAATTGAACAATAGAAAAGTCTAGTTCAACTGTCAATTTCCATTGATAGAAGTAAGAAATGATATGGTCATTGACATGAGACCGGAGAATATAAAACAGAGACACTAGTAAATTTTATTTTCATTAAACCACATGATACATAAGATTTAAAATGCAAATTCTATTCCGTTCTCTTCAACGGAAGGCAAATCACACATAATATTCTCACTTTTTATTGTTTTGATTTGATGGTAACTCTAAAACAAAGAATTTTGGCTAGATATATAGCTTGTCTTGATGCATGGCTCTGAACTTGATATACTCCGAAATCGGGTCAAACTCACCTGACCACTCTGCAGTCTAGCCTGATCTCTTGCCCACCGGTGAGGCTGCTCATCTTGATCATGGATTTGATAAATGCCTTCTCAAAAGCGTCTTGGGAGCTTGCGAATTGAGTAACCAAAGCTTTGGTTTTTGGGTTGGTGAGTAAAGCTTGGTCGGAAGAGAAGATACTCTTCCCCTGAAGAATCATCTTGAAGTATGCGTTGTCAAATACAAAGTTGGAAGAATCCAGGGGTGAGCCTGCATTTTTGGCCTTGTTCTGTGCGGGACACACGCTTCTTAACCTGGCGGCAAAGGATGGGTTCAAGGTTGGGTCAACGTCGAGTTTGGTATTGAAATTGTGGATTCTGTTCTGGAAAGAAGAGCAGTGGGCGAACCCCAGAGTGTGACCACCTACACGTATGAAAATTGTCAATAACGCAACACTAAAAGAGTGGAATAGGAATCTTCAACATGTATGAAATGAATTCCAGGAAACTCTTAATTATTGATAAAGAGATATACACCTGAGAGAGCAACTAGATCTTCCAAGTTTAGACCTCTCTGGCCAAAGTTTTGTTGTAACTGGGATATGTTGAAGACGGGAGCCGGTAACTGTCTCGTCTCACTTGCCAAAGAAACTCTTCCGTCCTTCCTCCCTTTGGGAACCTCCCAACTGGGACCGCCAGACTATAATACAGCAATAGATGATCGTAAACAAGTGCAAACAAACAGACCATTGCAAAGGCGGAAAGAGAGGCTACCAAATTAATTAAGTTGTGTCCAATGGTAGTAAAATAAAATCCGATAATGTTACTAACCAGAGCAACTGCATCCCTGGCAGCCAGGGCCAAAATATCAGCACAAGAAACGACGGTAGGGCATGCAGATTCCACCGCTTCCTTAGCATGGTCAATGACATAAAACGCATGCAATGAAATGTTAGGAGGTCCATCTTTCTCTGCCTGGTTATTTTTTGTGGAGTTCAGCAACACAGAACCATCGCAACCCTTCAATTTTAGAACAAACATGAAGTAATTAAGTTATATCTGAACAAACGTTTTGAGATTAGTCCAAACTCCAATCCTTAATTAGTATTCTTGTCTTCGTGTGCATGTGTAACAGAAAATAAGACATTGTTTGTTTTAACAAATATATAAACAGAACAAATCTATACTCTGATAAAGCAATCGTGGAAGTGCATTCGAAGTAGCGCAGCTGGAACAGTTGGGTCATTCGAGATCGCTTTCTTGACTGCTTTCGTAACAATGGACTCGAGTTGAGGGCACGTGTTGTGATAGTAGTTTGTGCTCAATGCTCTGACAGGAGACGATGAAATTTGAAACATGAGAAAGGCGAAAGCAATTGCAACTACGGCTGCCATAGTTGAAAAGGAATAAGAATTGAAAATTTTAACAACTTCACTTTGGAGATTAACCAGCTAGCTAGCTTAACGCTATGCATGATAGGGAAGAAGTACTTTGATATTTATAGCAGGGCAAAAAGAGACCATAAATTGGAGTTGTTACAGATAATGGTGGTTAGCATATTTGGTGATCGAGAACCCTTGTTTAGTGGAGTAGTATTGAAGCATGCTCCTAAAGCGACAACCCATGGAAAAATTGATGATGAATTGCCTTTATTAAAAATGAAAATTCAATAATTCGACAAATTATAGTAAATGATTGATGGTTGCATGTTGCAATTCGACAAATTATAGTAAATGATTGATGGTTGCATGTTGACCTAAATGATTCTTCACATAATTTAAGCAGATCATTACGTAGCCATTCCTTCCCAAAAAGTTAAACCATGGAAGAAATCTAAAATAATCAGAAAGAAAAGCATATTGTAACAGTAGCTCATGAGCCAATACGGGCGGTTGGAAGAGCTACTAGGACCAATAGTTTTGGACGAACTTGATTCCTGATTAGGAGCACTTAAGCAAAGCTTTTCGTTACAGAAGCGTGTTGACCCCACAGGGGCTTAAGAAAGGGAAATGTTTGGTGGATGGAGTTGAACAAAAATAATGATGAAATCCTTGTTTTAACGCAAGCTTGGTCAAGGCTCAAAAAAGGGTCTACACTCTCTCCAGCCTTCATGCCTTAAAAAACTGTTTAAATGTCATCGTCAACAGCCTAGCAAATAACAGATCTGTCCAGATTTATAAACTCCCTAAAGCCACTTACAAATAATTTAATCCAATGGTCCCCTAAAGTTCATGGATACCTGAAAATGGAGCAGTTCAGATCGGTTTGGGTTTGGCACCCTATCGAACGTCCATTAAAGAAGATGAAAAAGAGTTGGGCCTAGGGCTTCAGAATCCGGCCAGGTTTGTGACTTCTGGCGGAGAATATCTTTACTTTTTTTATATATTTGGGTCCGATGGGTTTATTAAAGTATACCAAGTAGCAATGCTTTGGAAATTACCAGTAGAATAGATAGACCTTGATCAACTCGGGAAAAAGATTCAGAGGATCAATCAAAATAGTTTATTTGGGGAAATGCATGGTACGTTAATACTTATTCAATTTATTCCAAAATAATTGTCACTTTTAAAACTTTTTCTTATCTCAAAATATTTATCACTTTTGTAAAATCAATGTAATATAATTGTAGTTTTTTAAAATTATCTTTGTCATTAAATATATGTATTCTCTATTTTCTTTTTATGTCAAAAAAAAATTAAATAATAGATAATATAGAAAAGTAATGAAAAATATATAAAATTTAACAAAAAATATTTATTATTTTTTTTAATCTTATGAAACAATTAAAAATGATAATTATTTTAAAACAAAAAGAATAGTAATGCCAAAAGCTGTCTCTGCCTTTTCAAGTTCTTTATTTTCCCTTTAAAAATTCCATTAGACAAAAACTGTGAAAGACGGTGAGTTAATAGCCTCTTCTGATAAGAGTGTCTACATCCAAACAACAAAAGCTTCGATCCATGCAATAGAACATAATTTAACCTTGTTGGGTAAATGACAAAGGGTTTGTCGGTTGATTTATTACACATTCGAATGGAAAAATAGTATTAAAATTTTACAGGGTAACAAACATATAAATTTGTGAACAAACAAAATTTACATATATGCTGACGCCTGAAGCAGCAGATTTTTCTTGCGCTTCTTATTGACAATTAATATGATCTTAACAAAGTAAACTCCAAAACATCCTCCAGATTCCTTGTATCAAAAGCACAAAAAGGAGTGTAGCAGCCTTGAGTTCAAGGATTCACTTCCCATCTGAACCACCATCTAGTAACAGAGGAAGTAGCCAATGTGACTTTAACCATCTCACGAAGATAAATCCCAAGAAATATATGGCGGGCAGCTTTTGTAAAATACTAAGCACGCCTCGGCCGGAAACTAGATCCAAAATCCTAAACTCTAAAGTTATGTTTGATACATGAAAATATTTTTAATTTTTATTTTTTAAAAAATACAAAGAATCATCATCTAAGATATATATAATTTGTAAAAATGTATGCATATTTTAAAAAATAAAAATAAAAATAGACAGAAAATTGAGAATAATTTTTTTTAATCTCATTTGTAAATCTATTTTTATTTTTATTTTCTAAAACATATATACATTTCTCCTTACAACACATAGCTTAGATGGTAATTTTTTTATATTTTGTAGGATATGAAAACAGAAAATATTTTCTCATACGAATCATAACCTAAAGCTCTTAGTAGTGACTCAGAATTGAACTGTGCCAGAGAAAGTCTGGCCAAAACCCCAATTTGCCGGCACAACATCAGGAAATAGTCGTGTCTCTCCATCGGTTGTGGTGACCTGGAATGACAAAGATTGGCCATTGAGATAGGCATTTGATTGCCAGTTAGCTCCCCAGTTCCTTGACATTGCCATCCACCCAGTTTTAGAGCCCTTGATAGATACAGATTGGATGGAACCTGCTCCAGCCACATTGCTAATCAGAACAAGCTCAAAATAGTCTCTCCCGTTGATAGTGAACCTTACCCCACCAGGCTTCTTGCATGGAACCCTGGATTGTAACAACGCCAAAATTAATATTGTTAGACATAGCCATGTAAGATTTTAAGAGTAAAAATGAGGGGGGAAGAAAATGTTATAAAGATTCTACCTTTGGAACAAAACAGGCACGATTCCGCCTTTGTAGATACCAATCTTTTCCCAGGCGGGCTGAGCCATATCAAAATGCTGGAGAGGAGGGTTGCACCAGCCTCCGTTATTGTTTGGAAGAGCAAAATTAGGAGGGCAAAAGTTTGTAGCCGTAATTGTTACAGATGCTCCTTTTATGCACCATCTGGGGTCTGTTTGATAATCACAGATGATCTTGTAGCATTGTCCACATGAAGCTCCATCATTGAACAAGGCAGTACTTAAAGCAGCAGTCCTTGTTCCGTAGCCAGTTGAATACAAGTTCCCATATCCACAAGCTCCCCCTGTTGTCATCAATAGATCATTCATATTAAATGCCTAATGAAAATGAATGCCTCCTACTTTGGATGAATAAAAATTCATTTAGCCCAAAAAAGAAAGAAAAAGGGAGTGGTTACTAACCCATAGTTCCTGAGGCATCGCTGCCTCCATAAAAAGTTGCATGAGCTTTAGTCCAGCCTGAAGCCGCATAGGTATTCACACCGGTAGCAAGACAGCCGAAACCAAGCAAGATTGCTAATGCAAAAATGATTTTTGCCATTTCTTAGTAGCTTAAAGGACAACAAAAGGTGGACAACAAAGAGGGGAGGACGATTTAAGATGAGGACGGAGTAGGAGTACTGGGAATTAATGCAAGTATTTACATTTATTGGCATTTACTAGCAGAAGAATTGGGTCTTTAAATAAGGGACCAAAACTCTCCTGTGGAACAACCTCACATGTGATCTCTGCAAGTAGAGAAGAAATGTGAAACGATTTATTTTTAAGGTATTTAAAAAAATGAATTATTCCTGCAGAGACTCAAGATTTCTGAGCCTCATTCAATTATTCCCACGTTCTCTCTCACTTGTCCATCTTAATTCCACACAGACACCCACATGCTCTCTCCCAACAGAAGAGCCGTGAATGGATCAAAAACCATTAGCCCAATTGTTGTTTTATGGAATTTCTTTGTTGCTATTTCAAGAAATAAACGACATTTCCAACTAGTTTTGTAGTGATAGAATATTTCAATTAGATCACAGCATAAATACAACTTCACATGGGCATTCCTTTGACCCGTATGAAACCATGGCATTTTTAACTCTTTTTTTTTTTCCTTCAGTCTTTGCACATGTTTCGTTTTGACATTAGATGGTAGATCATGAGTTGTTTGTTAACTCCTCCGAATGATTGGAACCCAAAATTAACCTCTCTGACTTCAAGTTTATCCACAAGAACATGAATGAGGTTTTACAAGACCATAGAATTTTAGTTTTGGATCAACCGGAATTTCAGATGTCATTGAAAGGAGTAGGCAAATCATTTCATGGGAGTTGAAGCATATAATTTCAAGCGCAAAGAGGAGCCTGGGCATCTATGTATTGTAAAGTGTTCGTTAATCAAACTTTGCCACGTGATGATTGATAGCACGGTCAAGCAAAACGGCTAGAAGCCTAGAATGAATCTGGTAAGACTTCATCTATCCCAAATTCCTGTTTGAGGCTAATATATTCTATTAATTCTGAAAGACTAACACCGCATTCAAAGGCGAATATTGTTATTATTTGATTATCTTACGAAGAAATTGCAAAAAAAGAAAAAGAAAAAAAGAAGAAACAAATAGTGTGATCAGAGTAGCAACCCCGAATGATTGCGTTCATATCAAGCACATGATAGCTTATAACAGGGCGGTAAAACCGTGATTACAAATGATGAGTTTTTAAGTACCATTCGGTACTTTTCTGTTCGGGTTTCAAAGTTCAAACAAGTGTTGAGCATCTCCTATGTTTTGGAAATATAAATAAAGTAAATAATTAAATACTCGATAAAACAAGAAAAAAATAAAAAAATAACGAAAACAAGAATAATAATCATATGAAATCTCTAGGGGTTAATCAACGTTGACCTCAACAAAGCGATTAATTTGATCCTGGGACAGCTAATATAAACTACAAAGGTGCCGGTTGCATGCAAAGACATTTTCCATGAAAGTTGAAACACCTTTCATGCAAGAGGAAATGTGCGGTTGATTGAATCCCTGTCGCTATTTCTTGTGAGAAATGGTACTATACAGTAAGCCTAAAGAGACCAGCCAAGCCCAAATATCTTGCAACGATGGACCTACTTCCCACGGACCACACCAGACATTAAAATTCTGTATTAACAACAAGAAGGGTGGATTCATCCAAGCAAAAGTGATTTACTATTCATAAAAAAAATTGAAAAGTAAATAAAGCACGAACTAGCCTCCCAAAAGAGAAGTAATAAAGAAGGTCGAGAGACATGTTGCAGTTCAAAATCACAATGGCAAATTCCTTAAAAATCATCATCATCCTCCTCTGCAATATGCTTTGCAAGTTCCTGCTCTTGCTGCTGCCTCTCTCTCCTTTTTTCCGCACTTTCCTTCTCCTTGTGGGTGTCTGGCGGAAAATGTAAGGCCCGAACTGCATCATTGTGCATGTTAAGGCAGAAAGCGATCCTGGAGTGGAAGGCTATTTGAGGCTCATTGGTGGAATAAATGTCACCAGTCTCTTTTGATACCATCCAACCATTTGCATGATCCAATGTAGCATCTATTGCACCATCACGGATAGCCTTGGCTACAATGCTTTCGGCATCTGCAACTGGAGTTTCAGAGTTCAACCTCAACTTATCAGCAACATCAGCCAGTGAAATGCGTGAATAAGAGATACCGATGTTGCGTAATCCAGTCCTAATGACATTATGTCGCAGGCGGACTATAAGATTGTGTGTCTTGTCAACACTGAAAGTGCTAGAAAACTTCTCCGCAACAGTCCTAAAGAGCTCTAAGTCACCAATTCGTACGGCCTGAAAAGTTTTGCCAAGAATTCCATTTTTTGATGACAATCAGAACTAAGGGAAGCAGCGCCAATGTCTAGTACTATATTTAAACTGAACTAATCAAGAAGAAAATTTCAAAACAATTTATTATACAAGTTTGTTTCTCCTCAACTAAATAGTCAACGTCAACAAATCAAACTTACATTTGTCAGCTCAAAGTATGGCCTCAAAGCGTTCTCCATTCCTTTCTGCATAAAGATTGTCCTCTCAGGTATTTCCCCCAAAAGCAGACGGACTAATATAGCCCACTTGTTACACTGAATCCTGAACCCCTGGGCAGCAACAGGGGCTTTACGAGCAGCCTGTAGCAGACTCTCTTTTGCATCGGTATACTCTAACTGAATTGTTCTAATCTTCCCTAGGTAGAAGAGATATCGGCAAAACTGGATAACAAATGATTTATCAGCATATTTCCCTTGGATAGGCAAATGGTGCCCATTTTAGGTCCTCAAGTGAACAGCATTCAACAAATACTAAAGGTTGGACCATAGCTAACAAAATAAACGACACTCTCTTCAAGTTTAAAACATTTGAAACAAGATTGCATACAGTAGTACCTCAGTCATCCAAATAAAGACTACAATAAACTATCTTGAATTTCAAGCAAGATATCAATAAGAGATGAGAAAGGGAAAGACAATAAAAAAAATGAGATCCACATGGACGGTATTAAGCACAAGAAGATTGGCAAGATCTACCATGATGAATAATTTAAACAAGAAATTGAGCTGCACAAATCAAAAAGATATGTTCTCTTTATTTTTAAATTTTATTCCTAATATAGGCATTCAAAGTGAAAGCAAATTGCTAGCATACCTGCTGATTTGAGTGTGCTTCAAATCGTGGTGCCTTAGACCTCAACTTCTCTGCCTGATCATAAAGGTTATAATGGAGGTAATTCCGCAACAACAAGTTTAGAAGCGTTTCCTGCATTATGCCAGTATATTATAAATTAGTTCCAAAACCTCTTAGCAAGAAACAAACTCCAGATTGATTGATAACAAACCTGACCAAGCTCATCATGGCGTAGTGTAGCAAGGCGATGCAAAGCAAGGAGGTTGCTGCAAGTAAAAGTAGACGATTAAATAAAATTAGATACTTATTCAGCTTCCTCTAATACTCTGGAAGTTACATTTAACATGGACGATTTACATATTTACACATGTAAGCACACATGAAAAGCAGGAACCCTAGAGGAGACAGCCGGCTATATATATCTTACCCCCGAATTTCAGCAAGATCACCAGTGAGCTCGTAGCTATATGAGTAATAGAAGTAAAGTCTTGATGCTAGGACGTCGAGAGTTCTTCTATTTAGGCTCTTGAGCCGATTAATACTTGCTGAGGCACAAGCTTTTGCCTGAAAGAAAACAGAGTAGAAGAATCTCTGCAGTTTAACCAAGTGGATTTGACCTATTAATGCAAAGGATACTACAAATTCGTGAAAACATATCCGACCTCATTGTACTTTTTCTGATCAATTAGGAAAAGGAGAACAAGCAAATAGCAGTACATCTCGAGCTCTGGCAACAAGTGTTTTGCTGGAACCTGAACAGCTGATACTGCAGTGTCGACTTCCATGTCATGTTCATCTTCCTATGGTCATAGTAAATTCAGACGCAACATTAGGAACAGAAACTTCAGAAAACTAAAATAGCTTGGGCAATTGCAGTGCTGACATGTCAAAAGTAACATTGAAAGATCATTACCATTGTGGAAACAAGCTACTGCCTAATTTTAACTTGGAATTTTCAAACTGGAAATACAGAGCAATCATAAGCCTACACAGAGATATTTTCATTTGAAAAGAATCATCGACTAGAAATCTACAATAGAGCGATCCTGACTTATCTATCAAATGCCCAGGGAAGAGCTATAAGCCTATAAATCAGCAAGCTAAAGAAAAGAGTGAAAAAGTAGATAAATGAACCTTAGGAAGAAATACGGACAATCTGGCATGAGGCTCAGAACCATGCTGCAGAGCAAAATCGAGAAATGCAGAGAGCAACGGCGCTGTGAGCTTCCGCCTGAGCCCAAATGTCAGGCGAACAGCACGGAGTATACGGCGAACCTCCTTGGAGTAGGAACCAGTCTCAATGAGGGAAGCAATCTCCTTCAAATCTAAAACCAAAAATTAAAAACTAAAAAGAAATTAATAAAAGAATAATAATAAAGTGAAAAGGAAAAGAGACAATGAACTCCAGAAATTGGGAAAGATGGTTACGCTGCAAAATGGAGGGAACGGCTGAGGAAACGGAATGGGAAGGAGTTTGGTGGTCTTTCATCTCCACATCTTGAGTCATCTTCGCCAAAGCTCAGGCGAGGGCCGATCGACTTCCGAATCTGGATGGATGGAGGAGCTCTAGCTCTCGGCTCTAGGGTTTGAGAGTTGCTCTTAATTCTTTTCTTTGGTATCGATTGCAGACAATCAGTCCTCCTCCTCTTTTTAGACTTCTTTCTTTCCCTTCAAGTCAAGAACTTTTATTAACTTTACTTTTTTTTTTGGTAAATAAATTACTTTGCTATAGTATACGTTTTCCTTTTCTTCTTTTTCATTTTCAATTATATATTGAAGAATTTAATTTAATTTGATTTAACGAGTTCAATTTTTCTAGTTAGAAGAGAACAAATTTTAAATCTTTTTTTGACTCTAATTAAAATTAATTTACCCCAAATTACTTGGTAATCAGTAGAAATTATGAAGGCTTTCTCTACCTTGTTACTTGATAGAAAAATATATTACTTTAATACAACTTATTTAATCAAAACTACCTTTGACTGTAGTAGAAAAATTAAGCCATTTTTCTCTTCTGTAAACATTTCTGTGAGAACAAAACTCAAATCCAAACCCATGGCAAACATTGGGGTCCATTCTCGTAAACCTTTCTTTTCTTTTTCTAAGCAAAATTTGTTTTTCATTTTCCCTTTAAACGAACTCCCATTACTCAAAACAGCAGAAATGGCCGTTGAAACCAAAAGATAAGATTTGTAAATAGAGCCATGGAGGATAGTAAATGAAGATAAAACGCTTCCTGTCTAGTGTCTTGCCATCCTCTAGATGAAGCGAGTATAGATACTAAAAAAGGAAAATCTTTGTGTCAAATATAAGTTACACTTGTTCAAAACATATAAGCCTTGGCTACAAAAAGGAGAAAGAGAGTGTCAACCTCCTGTGCTCTGAGGCAGCTTCACTAACAAACACCAATGCAACTATGCTAGTCTAACGATGACTACCCATCAACACATCCTAAAGTTAACCTGCTAGTAATGAACAACCAAGTAAAAAAAAATTCAACACATCCTAAAACTAAACTGGTACTGATGATGGAAAGCCTCAAAGGGGAAAAAAATTATAAATAAAGGACAACTTAAAAAAAAAATCATAAACATATAAGTGGACACGCATCCGACACCATCATAACGTTTTTAAACACTGCCACCATCTCATGCGGCTGCCATTGGCCCATTAGATCTAAACCCACGCCCCCTTCCACGATTTCCTCTGCCACGGCCACGACCTTCAAAAAGCAAGCACACAGGACCATTAGAAACAAATGTTCTTCCCAGTTCATAGCAAGTCACACGTTCACCAAGTTTATTAATGCATTCTCCTCATGAACTTTAATTTATGCTCCAAAGTTTTAGATGTACTCCCAGAGCACTGTGATTGTTGTGTTCGGAATGGTTCAAATTGCAACACGTTGAGAAAAGGTAACGCCAACATTATAGGTGCATGGTGAATATAAACACACGTTCTATGTGGAAAACTATCGAACATACTAAATATTTGTTGGAAAAAAATAAAAGGCAGTAAACCCACCACGACCACCTTGAGGAGGTTCATAGTTGTAGCCTCCATCTTGCTGCCTATCAAACTGAGGTCCATTGTATCCTCCACGTCCACGGCTGCGGAAACCACGTCCTCTTCCTCGACCCCTACCCCTAGCATAGCCACGATTGCGGTCCCAGCCTCCATCCTCATATTCAGCAGAGACAAAACCATTCCCTAAAGAAGAATGCAACTAAACATTGCTCAAAATGCAACCAATATAAACTTCTAAACATTCAGTCATTCAAAGCCATGGTAACTCTACAATCAGCGTTTGCATACCTCTACTCCTGGGCCTTCCTCTACCACCACGGCCCCTACCACGACCATTAGGTGAGCCCTCTGCCAAACCAAAATAAAGCTATGAGAGACATACGGGCATCACACAAAATTAGAGCAGATAACAAAATGTGTCCCTACCTCCTTCATGATCAAATTCTGTGGATGTCTTCACCAGATCAGCAGGCAATGGAGGCTGATACCTGGATAAGCATGCAATTCATGAATCAAAAACATCTTTGGAAATTCGTGTGAACTAAAACAAGAAGCCTCAAAATAGCAAGACACAATCATCGTGGAGCATAAAACCTTCCATAAGCTAAAAATTTTCTAGATTACAACATTCATGGATATTTAATTAACTATCGACCAGAACCAACTTGTCTCATACTAACAAATAAATACCAGGTTGAGCTTATTTAATGTTTCAAAATTCACTATGATCAATAGATGCACAATGCAAAGAAAAGTATAATAGGAGACAATGTACTTTAATCTAGAAAATAAAAGCAAGAGTAAGAATGTACCCAACAGAGGACATATTCAGTTCTTTCTTTGAAAGGGTTATAGTGATCATTGACACATGCCTTGTGGTCTCCAATCTGTGATTAATTAGACAAAGGTTACTAAAATTCTCTAGATTAAAGGTCAGAGAAACAACAATCGTTTATTGGAATAAGGCAAATAGCTCTTACGGAAGAAGTCCTTCCTCCAAAGGCTCCCACGTATCTGTTATGTCCGTGGATCCAATTGATGTATTCTGATGTAGACCGACAATTCTTCTCTGCATTAGAAGTACATGGAACACATTTCAGCCTCCCTAAACAAGAACCCACTATAAAATCTATCCACCAAAGCAAGTAAACGCAGATAAGAATACCTTAATTAACTCCACTATAGTTACAGTCTTGTTGATGGCTCTTCCCATTGCCTTAAACACTATTTCATTCGAGCCCTTTTCCTAAAATACAACACATTTAGGACAAATAACATTAGATGAATGAAAAGAGTTGCACGCAAATGCTTCAGTAATCAAACTAAGGCCATCCCAAACACTTGAGAAATAAGATTTTGGTATTGGTACATATTCTCAAAATAATTAAACACCAAACTCAAATAAGGGTCTAAGCACGCAGAAATTAGAACAAAAAGAGGAGGAAGAAAACCTGGAGCAGAGTCATGGCATAAGTGATATAACTGCGCATCCTGCCTTGACTGGTAATCCGAATCTCATTCTCGTCAATGGGTGTCTCTGCTTTCGGCTTCTCCACTCTCTGGTAACGATCCATCTTTTGTCCGCCAAAGAATCAATATTTAAAAATACCCAAAAAATAGTATTAAATTAGAAAACAAAGAGTAACAAAAAAAATTACAAAAAGGGAAAAGAGAAAAGGCTGAGATAAGAGTGAGAGAATAGAAAGAGAAGCAGAGGGAAGAGAGATTAGATCTGAACTGAAAGAAAGAGAGAAATAGAGAGAGAGAGATTACCTTATACGGTTAATGGAGTATGAGAGTAGTAAAGATACGCTCCACCAAGAGAGAGCCCTCTTCTACGGCTTATTTTTCTTTCGTTTACGCCCTAAAGCCGCTCCCTCAAGATGTCTCTCGCTACTTTATATCTCCACGCTGCCACGCCCTCAAACTAAAACCACCCTAACCGACTCCCCTCTTCTCCGGTTCACCCGGTTCTCCCTTCCCTTGAACCGGAGCTTTTCCTATTTGCACATATAGGTCCAAACTTCATTTGTTTTCGTTTTTATCCTCTTAATTATAAGTTAAAAACACATGCCCCCTCAATCTTGAAACAAATTGGTCACAGGCAAATTAATTGTTATATTATTACATTAAATCGTTGAGTAATAATTAATATGAAAAATGTAAAAAGCAGTGACAACTTTCCAATAAAAAAGTTCTGATCATTGTTCACACAAAATTATACCATTGTTATGAAAGAACTAGAAGAAAATTGTTAATTAAATATTAGTTGAAGCCCAATTTTCAAACCAGACATTGAATCCTCCTCTTACATCTTATATGTTTGCCTGTACCTTTTCCGATAACAAAATCCTAAGTTTAACGTGCCATAATAAGAGAGTAACTATCATTAGAAGTTTATATTTGGATTTTGGAAGATAATACAAAGGAAAGTTTAAAGAGTGGCTTGAATCCAAGATGAACTGGATCATCCATGACCATGATTTCTTAAGATAAACTATTTAGATCCAACATGATAACTAGCGTTCATGTAATGAGCCACTACGCCAAGTCTCATGAATAAGGAATCTTATACATATGATTCCCTCCATGTACATTATCAGATGGCTCTTATTTGACATGTAAATTATGGGCATTCAGATGATCAGATCAGGTGGCCCTTAAGTGATGTGAAGATATACAGGGCTGAAGGTTTGGGTTAACATTAACCAAAACTAATACGAACTTATTCTCTACCTTGATATTCTCAGAAACCATTTATTTAGTATCCACATCTTAACTCGGCGGCTATTTGAACAACAGACATCTAACTTTGCTGGTGCATTATTATTTACTGCATTCAGACATCCACACATCCAGCAAATGTTACTTGAAGTATGTCATTAATTCGTTTAAAACAAGTGTGGAACATAGTTGCTCTTTTTGCCCTGTGCAGCAGGCAATGGATCAATGAAGCTTCTCCACCCCTTGTAATCTATTGCGGAGCCAGAATCAGGCAATGGAAATCCATTTACGTAGAAAGAAGGTGTCCCATAAACTCCTCTTGAGGCACTATACTGCATATCAAAAGACATTACGATGTTAGTGGCATGCAGAAAAGGTTAGCAGAGAGAGATAGTAGAAGTAATGATGAAAACGCATGCATGTTAGTCCATGGAATTAATAGAGATTGATCGCAGAGGACAACACCTAAAACAGGAAAAAGAAACAAAAAAAAAAGGAAGCCAATTTTTTCAGACAGGGCAGGGATTTACCTTGAATGAAACTCTGGTTTTAAGATCAGTTTTCCTGTCATTGAAACCTGATTGAATTGCAGAATAATAGGAGTTCCCAACCGCTTCTGCTGTAAACTTTATGATTTCATTCAAAACAGCAACTCTTGACATGTTGCGTGTTTGGTCATTGTAAAACCTTTCCTGGTTAATAATATACCCAACAAGTTCAGTGCCCAATACTGTGAACAAAATCAATATGTATGGGTGCATCTGTGTCTGTGTGTGATCATACGAGCAAGTAAATGTGGCCAATCAAAAGTCATCTGGTCCAATTCTATTAAATGTTAAGCTTAGAACAATTTTATATTTCCATTTGAAGAAGAAAGCAAATGTTCCTCATCAGCCACACAACTGTTTCTTAGATCTACCTTTAGGGCTTTAACATGGAGATCAAGATAGACTAGAGCAAGAACTAAGAACCTCAGAGCCATCAGAGAGGTCTCACAAGTCACAATGCATAATATAAAGCAAAAGGCGCAAAGATGAGAATCTGAATGGCCATCAAATGCTTCAAAGATATAAAGCACTAATAGAAGCCTTAAAGGGACTCATTAAATTTGAAGAGAAACTACTACATGTACCAGCAGTTTTCCTCCAAGAGCTTAATTCAGTCCAGTTGAATTTAACACTTCCACCAGGATTAGCTTAGAAACTACTAAGAAAAAACAGTTTGCCATGCAGACCAAACATTAAGAAGTTGCATATACTTAAAAGTTTAAATTGAGACGCGTGAACAAGCAAACTCACAACAAAAAACGCTGCAGTGGCATGAAACAGAAGTAGTGTAATTCATATCATTACAGTCACGGCTATTTTTATTTCTTTACTAAAGTAAATTTAGCACAGCTAAAAAGAGATAACTTGAAACTAGAAAACAGAAGATCGAAACCTGATTCTCAAAGAAGCTGTCCAACAATCGGAAAGTGGCAGAAGGATTCAGCTGGTTTACAATGTGCAAAGCACGGGAAGTGGCAAATGCATAGTCGTGATAACTGCAATTTCCAATTTGAAACATCTCAATGTCACATCATTTAAGAGCGAAAAGAAAAATTCATCAAATCAAACAGTGAATTTCTAATCAAGGTTGTCATAAAGAAATGATCTTTCAGCAGGTTTGCATTTAAACATCTGAACAAGCAACAAGTTTTCCCTGAACAGCCACTTGTTAAATCCACAGCACTTTTCCAGAATAATAATTCAAACAGAAAGCCAGGATGTTTAAAGTTCAAATGTTAAGACAGAATCTAGAAGTGTTCATCTCAATAAGAATTCAGCTGGTTGTTCAAGCAGAAAGTCGTCACGTATTTGAAAAGCCAATAGCCTTTTTCCCCTAAAAAAATAAACTTAACAATTACATCAAACAATAAATTAAACCCAGTTTTGTTTCCGATTCCAAAATTCAATATTCATTCTTTTCCCGAAATTTCTCAGAGAAACAACTTAAATTTATATTAGAAAGAAAGCGTGACTAACGGCAGAGGAAGAAGGTGAATTGCGAGCCAAACTCGAGAGCCGTAGTGTTGAATCGCTTGCTTGAGAGGGGGCCATGAGTCTCTGCTGTCGGGGCAGACAGGGTCGAAGAACGCCTCGATCATGATCGTGTCCGAGTCAACTGGGTGGTTCGTGTACACGAACCCATCATACTTGGCCGGCGGCAAAGACTGAGCTTCCACAGTCCGTTGCCATTCATTAACTAAAGCAAACAAGCAGAGCAAAACAGACGGAAATAACAAAAAAGTTGTTCCTTTCCCGGTCCTCATGCTTTTTCCCCTTCTCCCTCTCTTTCTGTCGCAGTGTTGATTTCTGGTATCTTATCGTTTTATTTTTCTTTTCTTGACTTAGAATGCTCTTCGCTCGCTTGGACCTTTTGGATTAAGTTGCCCTTGCCCCTTCTCTTTTCTTTTAATCTTTTTACGTCAGATAATGATGACGTGGCAAAACCATCGGTTGAGGATGTCCGAAGGTTTCCCAGCGTCTCCCTATAAAGAGTCTTCTGTTTCAAATTTAGAGCGGTCACCGAGCCATGACAAGGCAAGCTCTGCCTTTTTTCGAAAATTTGAACCGCTCAATTCTTCCTTGCCTGAACTCAGCCACAGCATCTTTATCGCAAACTTACCAGGCTCAGGCTTATATACTAAAATCTGGAGTTTGTAATGATAACGTTATTTCTACGAAGCTCATCTCCCAATATGCTAATCACCACTGCTTTGCCGAAGCCAATCTCCTACTTAACTCTATGTCTGAGCCATCGGTGCCTTCCTTTTCTGCTCTCATTTATGCCCTCAACAAGTCCAGTCTTTTCACCCAATCCCTGGATGTTTTCTCTCTAATGATCTCTCGTGGTATTTTACCGGATAGTCACGTACTTCCGAATATTGTCAAGGCTTGCGGTCAATTATCGGCCTTCAATTGGGGAAAAGAAGTTCATGGAATGGTTTGTAAATTTGGGTTTGATTCAGATTCTGCAGTTCAGGCTTCTTTGGTGCATTTGTACTTAAAAAGTAATCGGATCCGGGATGCTAGGAATGTGTTTGAGAGATTGCCGGAATGGGATGTGGTTTCTTGTAGCGCTTTGCTTTCAGCTTATGCTCGCAAGGGTTGCGTTAGCGAGGCAAAGGAAATCTTTTGTAGGATGCAAAGTTTTGGTGTGGGCCCGAATTTACTTACCTGGAACGGTATGATTACGGGGTTCCATCAAAGTGGACAATACAAGGAAGCTGTTGTCATGTTTAAGGAAATGCATTCAGAAGGGTTTCAGCCTGATGATATTACGATTTCGAGCGTTCTTTCTGCTGTGGGCGATTTAGACAGTTTAAATATAGGGAATCAGGTTCTTTGTTATGTGATTAAACTAGGTTTTTCACACTACAAATTTGTTGTTAGTGCGCTTATGAATATGTTTGGAAAATGTGCACGTGCAGGGGAGTTGCTGAGAGTTTTTGAAGAGACGGATGAGGAGGTTATTGATGTTGGTGCTCGTAATGCTTTAATAACAGGACTATCTCGAAATCATCTTGTTGATGTGGCATTAGAGACATTTGTGCGATTTAGAGTGCAAGGCAGGCAATTGAATGTTGTGTCCTGGACATCAATGATTGCTGGATGCTCACAGAATGGGAAGGATATTGAGGCACTGCAGCTTTTCAGAGAGATGCAAAGTGCAGGGGTGAAGCCAAACTCTGTAACAATACCTTGCTTGCTACCAGCTTGTGGAAATATTGCAGCATTAGTACATGGAAAGGCAGCTCATGGCTTTGCCCTTAGAGCAGGAATAGCCAACGATGTTCACGTTGGCAGTGCTTTAATTGATATGTACGCTAAGTGTGGAAGAATCTATTTGTCTCGACTTTGTTTTGATAGGATACCAAATAAGAACTCAGTTTGTTGGAATGCAATTATGGGAGGATATGCAATGCATGGTAAGGCTAAGGAAGCTATCGATATATTTCATTTGATGCAAAGGAGAGGGCAGAGGCCTGATTTTGTCAGCTTTAGTTGTTTATTATCTGCTTGTTGTCAGGGTGGCCTAATAGAAGAAGGTAGGCATTTTTTTAATAGCATGTCTAGAGACCACGGAATTGAAGCAAAAATGGAGCACTTTTCATGCATGATAAACCTTCTAGGTCGTTCTGGAAAGCTAGATGAGGCATATTCCATGATCAAGCAAATGCCATTTGAACCAGATGCCTGTGTTTGGGGAGCTTTGCTTAGTTGTTGTAAGCTTCATAAAAACCTTAGTTTAGGCGAGATTGCCGCAAGGAACCTCTTTCAGTTAGAACCAAGTAATCCTGGAAATTTCATCCTCCTTTCTAATATATATGCTTCTAAGGCCATGTGGAGTGAAGTAGATGCCATTAGAGATGTCATGAGGAGTAGGGGCATGAAAAAGAACCCCGGTTGCAGTTGGATTGAGATCAAGAACCAAGTGCACATGCTTCTTGCAGGAGACAGATCACATCCACAAATCACTGAGATCGTTGATAAGTTATATAAATTGGGTGTGGAGATGAAGAAAGCAGGTTACTCTCCAAATATAGACTTTGTGTTGCAAAATGTGGATGAACAGGACAAGGAGCAGATCTTGTGTGGGCACAGTGAGAAGTTGGCTGTAGGCTTTGGGCTTCTGAACACTCCTCCTGGCTCTCCACTGCAAATAATTAAAAATCTCAGAATCTGTGGTGATTGTCATGCTGTTATAAAATTTATATCTGGCTTTGAAGGGAGAGAAATATATGTTAGAGACATAAATCGCTTTCATCATTTTAAAGATGGTGTTTGTTCTTGTGGGGATTATTGGTGAATGATTTTGTGGCTCACTAGGTTTTAGTAAGTGCCATCTGAATTAAACTCCACCAATGGTTCCTTTGTGATGAATACTACTTATAAAGCTTGGTATTGCTTGTAAACAGATCAAAAAACCAAGTTGAGTAAACTCTGCCTCTGAAGAAGATAAACATCTTGTCTCTCTTTCCTTTATAATCTAAAGATATCATGATGGATTTTTTACCTGACATTGATGATACTGTTTTACTGCTTTTGCAGGTGTGCTTTGTCATTCATTTAGTGCATGTTGGTATAGCAGATCAGTACCCTCTTATTCCTATTTAGTGGGACCCCAGCCCAGTCTTCCATGCTGCTTTTCCTTCGGTGCTCAAAGAAAAGGTATTAGAACATCAGAGATTTTAGGGAAACATTCTCTACCTTGGCTGGCCACAGTTCTGCTATCCTATTATCAGGCAGCTTTGTAGCCTTGCGGGTGAAGCTAGAGATACCATATAATTGCTGCTGCACTGTTCGGCCTGGAAGGTACTTTCATGGTGAAGAGATATTGTAGGAATTTAGTTCCCCCTCCTATGCCCTCCCTGAGCACATTCCTTTTTCTTGGAAGATTGGAAATTGGTTTGAAGTTAGCCGTTGAATTGACTACACTTCCTCTATACTTTTAGTTCTCTGCAGCAAAATATTTTACTTGATACTGAATTTAATTTGATTTTAGACCACGAAGGGATGGTTGTCTCCCAAGTACTGCTATTATGAATAGGGTCAGAGCCAGTGGCGGATCTTGGCATGAGGTATTTGGGGGGGGTGGGGGTCCCAATTTGGAATAAGCTATTTCTTGGGGGGGCCAACTTGAGATTTTTGGTGTAAACGTATACAAATATATATTAGATGCATATACATAATAATGGGAATTTTGAAATTTTGTGGGGGCCAATGCATAACTACCATCCGCCTATGGTCACAGCTATGTGGAGGGAATCTAGCTACTGCTACACAGGTATATCTTCCTCTGGAAGTTTTTTTCAGTTCTTATTACAATTGCTGTTGAAGTTTCAAGAAATAAGATCCTCTGATGTTAACAATTCACAATGTCTACCGGTTTTTAGAATGAGTGTCATGGTCTTAAGTTGTGAGTGATAACCAGTCTCGCAAATGCTTTCTGAATTTGCCAGTAGAGATACATTTCATGCCGTTCAAGTCGGGACTCTTAACCTTCTGTCTCCAGATGTGAACTCATATTCCACAGGTAGATTGGAGAGTGATCAAGAAAAGCTTAAAGCATCTTGGAAGCTCGAGTTCACCATATTTCGAATCCACTTCACAGCTCCAGCTTATCATAGTACTTGCTATTTTGGTCCGAATTATTAGCCATGAAAAGTGATTCTTTACCACAGATATACCATTTGTTTATAATGCAAATTGAGTGGGAGCATTTACTTTGTGCTTGTGATACTTGGCTAACTTGTGAGTTCACATATGCACCAGTTTACTGAAGCGGCAGATTTGAAGCGACAAAATCCAATGATGATAATGCTAAATGCTGTAATGGAGGAGTTGTTTAATTAATCCCAATGTGCTAGTCTACTTGGCATGGGACCAGATTTAACCAATAATAAAAGTGTCGTATCTTGTGTAACCTGTCTGCTCAGTTTGCTCTGTTAAGTTTGCGACATCTGGGGACTGGCTCTGAATAATTTTTTCCTCCTTTTTCCAGCTCCATCATTGAAGACATAAAGTTAGAGCAATACTTTAATACTATTTTCATTCTTTTGAAGTTGGGAAGTTTTGTAGTGGTACTATTTATCTTGACAATGTTCACCATCTGAAACTTGTACAAGGGACCTCTCATCACAGAGCCAAGTTTCTGGGACATATGGGGTGTGGGCTATGGGCCCACCACGATGGTTTTTCATTTTTCTAGATTGAAGTTACGGTATGTATTGAAGGGCCGAGGAGGCCCAATCAAGTCTTTTGAACATCCAAACTCATTGAGACAAGCCTCTCGGTCACGCAAGGGTAAGAACTAAAACCACAGAAGTATGCTGGCCGAGGGAAAAAAGGAGGACCACAGAAGTACACCGGAAAATTCTGTATCTTGGTTTGAGGCTTTGGAATGGAAACACAATAATTATTTCGTTGTGTTATTTTCATAGATGAAAATCATGGGATACGTCCCTACGCTCAAAAAAGTCTATCCCTTCCATTTTTCCTTTTCGCAGATAATCCATTTTAATAAGGAGTTAGGTGACAGGACCCCATTAAATCAAGGGGCCCATTCTCCACAATCAAATGCCAAGTTATACACTTCCATAACAAATCAAAAAAACTGGGCCAAACCAAATCTCTCTACCAATCATTTTTGTCCTTCTCTCTATAACCCAAATCTCGGTTACGCTTCCAACCAGAGTGCCCAAGCCGCAGCTCCAGTGTCCTCATCACATTTTCTTACCTATACAACACTCTGCCAAAAGTGTTATTGATCTTCTTAAATAGAACTCTGAGTTGGTACTTAACAGAGCAGAAAAATACAATGAAATAAAAAGAAAAAACCCCTCTCTAAATTTCGTCAGTGCCGTTTTGGATCCTTCTTTTTGCTTGTCCGCCACGATATGCGTCATCTCTAAAACCGCTAACGAGTCCCATTTTTTTCCTTCCCAATTTAGCCGTTACCACTTACCACCCCCCACGCCACTCTCTCACCCAAAGCCATTCCACGGACGAAACGCCCCAAAACTTCACACTCCTTTTCCCGGTAAAACAGCTGACAACTATTATGCGCCATGGAGCGCACTACATCCCTCCGCCTATCCTTTCTCCGTCCCCATCGCCCGCCCTAAACTCCACCGTTACTGCCGGCAGCCACCAACCAATGCTCGTCTCTGTTTTCTTAGCCCTTTTTCTGCCCTGCGCTGGCATGAGCGCTGTTTTTATTGTTTATATCTGTCTTTTATGGTACACGACGAATTATCGGACTGAAAATCCTTCCGGGTCCTCGTCAGCTGTTAAGCAGTTGACTCAGAAGGGGTTGTCGGTTTCAGAGCTTGAGAAGCTGCCCAAGGTAACCGGGAAAGAGCTTGTGTTGGGGACTGAGTGTGCGGTTTGCCTCGATGAGATTGAGGGCGAGCAACCGGCTAGAATGGTTCCCGGTTGTAATCACGGGTTTCATCTGCAATGCGCAGATACCTGGCTTTCTAAGCATTCGGTTTGTCCTGTTTGTAGAGCCAAGCTTGAGCCCGATCAGCTGTTGGATGCTTCTGATGACAATCCTTGCTGAGCGCCTGAGCCCCTTCATATGGCTTGAACTTTCTTCTGAAGCTCTTCCTTTTAAGAGATTAAAGTTTCAGGTGTTTGGTTGAAAAAGGTTTTCCTAGGAAGAGGAGCAAGATGTTCATCCAAGTTAATTTCAATTTCAATCCTTCATGCATGTATGGGTTTTCTTTTTTCCTTTTTCCTTTTTCTTTTTTCTTTTTTAATATTTTGTCAGTTAATTTTCATTGATATTGTTGTAGATGACATGGGGTTTTTAGCTGGCTCCATGGTTGAAGAGCTTGCCTTTTTGCTGCTTTTTCTCGGTGTGGAAGTTGAAGTTGAAAAAGGAAGATGATGAATCAGGGGAAAAGCAAGAAATATTGATAGAATAATTAAAAGTAAAGAGACGCATGAGCTAGCATAATGGTGCATGCATGTCAGCAACAACTACTCAGTACCCATTTGTGTCAAAGGCTTTAGTTTTTTTAGGGAACCGTTTGCTAGATTTTAGTTTTTAGGTACCATTTTGAGTAAACTTTTGATGAGTTGGCTAATCACCCAACAGTTTCAATACCCCATTTGATAGAAATTCGATTCTAAAAGTCGCAGGAGATTTCTTAAGGAAGTTGTTATCTTCTTTCTCCGAGTAGAATCAAACGTTGGAAGCACTAGGAACTAGGGAAGCAAAGGAAAGCAATGTTAGCTCCATATGGACGCCAGCCTGCATCAATCTGGTTACGCCACGTATGGGGGAATAACTTTCTTTTCTGATCTCTCATAACTATTTCCATGGTATATTAATGGAAAAGTGCAGAAGAGTCCTTCAAGTTCTCGAGAATTTCCAAATGGTCCCCAAAGTAGTGTGTGCATGAAGAGTGAATGGTGGCAGGTTGGTGGTACATCGAGTGTTGCAATGGCAGCTCGCCGACTGCTTCGAAAACTAGCAGTCCCTCTGTCTCTCTCTTCTGTCTCTTCTTAGTAGATGCCCACATGACCGCAGTGACAGTCGCTTGTGTTTTGTGTCAAACTTTTCCAATTAAAACTAAAATTTATGAATTCAGCAACTAAGTTAAAAAACCGTCCAAATTTAGGTAATTTGATTGCTACCTGACCACCACTCTGGTTTACAAATCTTCTCGTGGTTACAGATCACCTAACCAGGAATAAGATTTGATGCTGGTGCTTAACCAGATGTAAATTCTCCTGCATCTTCTTGACCAATTCGGATAAATAAAAAGAGAACCCGACCAAATACGTAAAACATTGAAGACATTTAGTACGATTTTACACAGTTTGCATTACATGATTAATGTTGCTATTGAAATTTGAAAAAGTCCAATGAAGACTTCAATAATTGTGTGGTGCATATGTTTGATGGGGCAGGAGGGAAGGGGGTCGTATTCTTCAAAGTTGTAAATCATTTTGAATAGGTTAGAGATGGGAATTTATTATCCTTGATTTTTCGTATACTTGTCACTTTCGTCATTTATTGAGCCAAATGCTTAATCTCGGAGGCTTTGGAGTTTGGCCACTAGAAATAGAGGAAGAGCAATGAGTGAGGCTGGTGGCTATATCACCCTAGGTATGTCGTTGTACGAATTTAATTGAATGACTTTTTTTTTTGGCCAAATTAAATTATTGATTAAGAGATTTTTTTTTGGGGTATCATGATTTAGAGATTTATTACATTTATAGAGGGCTAGTAGTACAATCAGTTCAACAACCATATGGTTTTGGTCAATTTTCATCATATAATAAAAAACTATGTCAACATTACTTATAATTGAGAAGAATTTTGTAGCTGAAAACTTAAAAAATATTTATTCAAAAATTGGTGAATTTAATTGAAATATTTAATTAAATTTTAATTTTATATTTTATATATATATATATATATGTGTGTGCACGCGCTCTCTTATTCCATGTATGTACAAACTAAAAGCCAACAACAATCTGATTTTGATAGCTCACCTTGCTAGCCTATAATTAGATTCGGCTTTTAATTAATAGCACTTTCGTACGTAAATGGAGAATCAAATGAAACTCGTCGTCTACTCTTTTCCGGGCAAAAGGCTTATTTATTTCTAAAATTACATAAGGGACATAGCATGAATAAAAATCCCATATCGAGGATATGATGTTTCATGCCATCATAAAAAGGCAACGTATGTGATGAGATGGAAGGGCAATAGGACATGGTCCACATGCCAAATCGATACTAATAAATAATAATCTAATTCTCACACGGACGAGACTGATCAGCCCGTCCCCTCTCAAAATCTTAACCTCACGCATTATCTGTAAATCCAAAATAGTATTAGCCAGCTGGTGTTAATTGATTCTGCAATTACTATTCTAGTAGCACCCTTGAAAAAGAAAGATGATTTGGAGGTAAATCAACGTGGACGGTTTCATTTATATGAATATACATGAACGTGGCGAGACCTCAAGGCGGAAATTACTTTCATGTTTTTTGTCTCCATTCGTTTCTCACAGCTTACTCAAGACAAACAAGACAATGATTGAATTTATGATTGGTTGGTTTTCGCTTTTCAAACTTACCCCCGCTGGAAATTAAATTTGTTTTTTTCTTTTTGGGTGAATGAAAATCGTAACGTAGATTTTACTTAAGCATTTAGAAAAACAATGACTGGCAGAAATGGTAGATTATTGGTTGATGTTTGACAATGAGCACAACACACATTAGTGATTAAACAACGTTTGTAGGCAGAATGATTGTCTAACTCGGGTCATGTTCTTGGTACAAACGGTGGGGGAGGGGAGATGGCAGGGGTCGAACGTACCCCTGCTGGTGAGTGGTGGCCTCCCTTAGCCTCTTTGGCCACCGGGCCAAGAGGTGGAGGTCAACTCGGGTCATGTTCTGATTCATCTGTAAATCGAGCTAATTCCGATAGATATATAGTATGCGCTTCAGTTGAAAGATGGAAAAGACTGATAAAAATGTGGGCCAACGAACTCATAATTAATCAACACCGAGACAGCCTATAGCCCAATATTTTGGGACTATCTCATTGTAGGACGATTGTTTAAAATGTAGAGAGGCCGGGTGGGGGTGCGTGAATAACATGTAGGCTAGATATGAAGTTGGCATCTAAACTTTCTATGAGCAAGAAGAAGAAGAAAGAATGCTTTATTTCCACCAAACAAGAAAAAAAAAAAAAGGAAAAGGAAGAAGATTCGTACATTCAGAGCATTCTTCATGCTTAATTTTATTGGCGGCACTCCGAAGAGTTTATCTAGAAGCAGACACAAAAAGTGCCATTATATTCAGATGCCAACTAAAATTTAAATGCATCAGTTTGCAGCCTCACATTTTGCTAGCTGTTCCTTGTGCTACTGTACGCATGAGACCTTATACTTTTATCCAAAACAAGGGGGAAAGAAAAAAGGAAAAAGGAATGATAATGACTAAAATAAATAAGCACACAAAATTGCGAGTACATCCTCTTACTTCGTCCGAATTTACCTCCAAAACTCCACATATTGCTTCGGCTAATCAGTCCATCGAGCTTATATATTACCTCTACAGTGTTCCACAGCCACGCTGAATATTACAAGAAATGAAAATCTTCCTGTTATTTTCAATAAGAGGAAAACTCACGCAAGAATTACAAATATAGCACTTCTTCTCAAAAACTAAAGTTAGTTAGAGCAAGAAAGTCTAGTGTAATCAAATAATTCTTTCTTTTTTTTTTTGGGTCTCGAGTTTAGTCAAAAACTCATTATCATAAACTTGAGATCCAAAACAGCTCTGGATACTGAGGGATCTGGAAAAGTTTCCCATGTGACCCAGGGAGACAAGGGAAGGCAACACACTTGTGAACAAGAATTCCGCCTACAACCCCATACAAGCATATACTAATAAGCATTTGGTGAACAGAAATAGCATCTGAGACGCTTCACTAACATGTTTGGAGCCTAGACATCAAGGAAACAGACTCCTCCAGGGTAAGCTTTAGGACATTCTGGAAGTAGGAAAGCAGAATCTAGTATTATTCTTCACTTCTGTTCTGCATACCATCCAGCTTTTGAAAATGCAAAGAGTAGGCTGTTAATGAACAAAAAAGATAACACTATGATTGGAATGGTGTTCTAAGCATGAGAGTGATGGCAACACCCTTAGCCTATGTTTGGTAGGAGGGAAAGGAAATAATAAGGAAAAGAAATAGGTAGGGAAAGGAAATAAATTTATATTTCCTTGGTCATGTTTGGTAGTAAAGAAAGAAAAAAGAAGGAAAGAAAAAAATTATTATTTCTTTTGTTTGGTATAACTAAGAAATAAGAAAGAAATAAAATTTATTTTAATTAATATGACCATTTTACCATTGTTTACTCTTTAGTTAAAAATTCACTTTCAATATCTTTTACTTGTAATTGTAAATTTTGTAATTAGAAATAAATTTTAAGGGTGTAATAGTCATTTCTATTTGTTAGACTCAACAACCACTTCCTTTCCCTCTTATTTTCTCTCAATTTGGAAGGAAATGATTTCTAAGGAAATTGACTCTCTTATTTCTTTCCTATTTCTTTTCTTAGGTGTATTTCTATCCTACCAAACAAAGAAAAGTTATATTTCCTCACTCATTTTCTTTCCACACTCTTTCTTTCCTTCCTATTTCCTTCATACTAAACACAGTGTTAAAGTTTCAAGGCATCCGGTTATCTGCCTACAAAATATCACAAATATAAACTTGATTCGGGGTGACCAATGGGCAGCAAAGGTCAGAATTTCAAATTAATCCAAGATTCTGACCGTCTTACAAAGAATCCCTCAACAACTGGTAAATTTCTCGAAGGTGAAGATTAAAGCTTGAAGGAACACGGAAGGACACCCCCTGCATCTTACGGGTCTGCCTTATATGTACTTAAAGTTAGCAGCGAACTCCTGCTTCCAAAGCCGCGCATATCTGGAAACTTTGCGTTTAGGAAACGTCACCTGAAACTTTAAGGAAGGATGTTAAACAAATTTAATATAAAAAAGTAAATATTAATAAAATAAAAAAATCAAATAATTAATATTAAAGTAATAATTTGTTAAATAGAATTTGTAAGGCAAATAAATAAAAATTAATATTAAAGTAATAATTTGTTTTGGTCAACGAGTATTTTTGATATTTTGTTATTAACATAAGGATGGCATGAACCGAAAAGTGAAATGAGTGAGGGTAAGATAGGGCGATTGAAACCAAAATGATAAAACATGTAACATTACCAAATATGGGGGGTGGCATTCATTCCCACTCATATTATCACCTTAGTGGTAATCACATGCCCTTTGACACTATTGTCAGAAAAATCAAATGAAGACATATAACTTTACACATGATACACATTTCTACGTATAATATAATATCACTCCAACCAAATGCACCCTAAAATATGTTTAATTTTCTATGAAATCTTGTATATTTACTTATTGAAAAAGTAAGTGGGATATAGGGTTAGGGTTAGGGTTTTGTATATTTACTTACTGAAAAAGTAAGTGCCGGATATAGGGCTAGGGCTTTGGATAAATATAATAAAACTAATTTTATATTAAGCATATGTAAGAATACTTTCTTTATGATTGATTGTCTTAATCCAAAACTAGAAAAAAAAAGAAGAATGTAAGTGCTCTTTTATGAATTGAATGGAAGTTAAAAACATTGGTCTTTGACATAATATAAATGCTTATTTAAACGTCAATGGCTTTTTTCATAGATGAGAAGTGTAAACTTCATTGTTTGGCTACAGAGTGGCAGCAAAATTCAGTTTATACAATCTTGTTTCCTGAAAGAAAACAGAAGGTAGAAGACAAAAACAAGTCTGCGGCTATGAAAGTTTTTCAATTATGAGAGCAAGTAAACATGAAACAGAGAGTAATTAAATAGCATTTATTTATAAAATGCTTGAGTGTTATGAATTGGCAAATATTTAGATCATCAACATAAACAGAAAGTATATAAGCTTTGATGCTGAGAGAGGTGGAAACATGCAGCTACACTTCAAGCATGATACAAGAATGCTAAGTGTTACTTTTTAAATCTCATCCAACATACCGATATATTGATGCTAATCAAGATTGCTAGCAGGTACACGGTACTTTATGGAGTTTTTTAGTCCTGAGGCTGAAACTGATTATGCTATTTTAATGGTTAACTCTTATAATTTTAAACAACAAAGACATATATGCCTTCACTTTTATTAGGAAATGGTTGGGCACGTTCTATTTAATCTTCAATTCCAGGGGAAATTGAGGTGACTATTATCTACTTTGGTGTGAATTAATATCCCCGTCCCTCAGGCCATTGCCATCTTTTTGGGATATCGGGGCTATTGGGCCTGGCGGTGGGAGTTAGACTGTTCTTAAAGGTCAATACTCAATTGTAGGCCCATGATTAACTAACTCACTTTCTGGCATCAAGCAAGGTGGGATCATCAAAGCATCTCCCTCATTTTAACCAATCAAATAGGTGACTGACTATCATGTTATTTGACAAAAATGTCTTTTTTTTTCTTGTCAGAATGATAATTCTGCTAATTCCTCGTTTTAAATATATATATATATATATATGGTGGTGGTCTTCGGATCCCATATCGGCAGTGTGTGTAAGTTTGTTGTGACTTATATTAAAATTCCACGCTTAACAAAATTATCATGGTTTTATTAAGTGGTGTATTCTGTTCCCTAGGTCGAATATATATATATATATCAATATCAATATCAATATCAATATACCTACATTAATGAAAGTAATCCCTATTGCTTAAATGGACAAAATTAAAAAATTAAATACATAATAAAATGACAAATGTCCCAAAATTGATGAAAAATTTAGTCTCTCTGTCCCTTTTTATCTGTCCCTGTTAACTGCTTCACACAGGACAAAAAAAAATATGTTTAAAATCCTATATATTTTTACCTTTACTTTTCAATTTTATCCCCCCTCTCTTTTCCCATTTATTGGTCTATGGAAGGAAAGTAGAGAACTAACGCATTTAAGAAAAACAGAGGAGTTTGGGGAGAGAGAGAGTGTATGTAGAAGGTAAATTTGGAAAATTAACAATTAATACTGAGACAAGAATAGATAAAAAGGGACAAAAAAATCCTGAAAAAAGACAGATAAAAAAAGACAGGGGAGTAATAATTATGATTAAGGTTAATTTGGTGGGTCTTTGTTTGGGCTTTTTCTTTTTTCAATTCTATTTCTTTCGCTTTTATTTCTTTCTCTCCTTTTTCCTTTGTTCTTTCTTTTCCATCTTGGTTAAGTTGGAACTTTTATTTTTTCAATTCTTTTTAACAAATATATATATATATATATTGCTTAATTTATTGAAAGAATCTAATGGTCTTAATCCTTAATTATTTAATACATATCTATTAATTAATTTGGATGTATATGATTATTAAAAGTTATTCAGTGGGTAATGATAATATATATAAGGTTGGGTTTATGATTATAATTTGGAGAATTAAGGTCATTTTTTTATTATTAAGAGGTAGTTTGACAAGTAATCGTAAATTTCAATATTAATTTTGAGGTAATTTTGTGAAGAATTCAAGTATTATTTAATTATTAAGGTGATTATTATCACAATATCATATTGGGATTATTTTGGTGAACCAAAGTGGATTTTTTTATTTGATTATTAGAGGATATTCTATTGATAAAAAATATTATTTTTATTAATTATTTTATTATTATTACAAAAACAACGTTTATAATTAATTTTTTTATAATTATAGTGATTATAATAACTAACAAGGATGATAATAAATTAACAAAGTTTTAATTTATCAGATGATTGAAGTATTGATAAAAATATAAAAGAGGCATCGATTCAATACTTGAAAAAATAATAAATTTTACTAAAATTAATATCATAATTTCATATAATGAAGGAATATTCTATTTAGGAGATTTTGGTATATTTTATGGAAATTTTTAAGAATCAAAATATTAACCGAAATTTTTTGTTAGGTTTTATTAGGAAATTCATGATATAATTAGATATTAACAATAAAAGGAAAAATTGTGATAAAATTGAGACATGTTATAACTTTTTTCATAATAGAAATGGTAAGTCCTATGAAATTTTAAGGATTAATAGATAATCTATTAATTGTTTATTATTATTAATTTATTTGATTTTTAGTTTAAGTTGTAAGTACGAAGTCTTAAATTCGAATACTACCATATATGAGTTTTGTTCAATTTATATATTGATTTGGTTTGTTAGTTATGTTACAGTAATATTAGGTTAATTAGCATGATTTTAAAAAAAAGATATATGTGGCGTTTATGAGATTTGTTTGATGTAATGAAATTTTATTGTACCATTAAGAAAAAATTATCTATTAATTTTATAAAAAAATGTCTTTTAATTTATAATTTATAATAATAAATATAAGTTATTTTTATGAATATACTACGAGATATTTTTTTGTTAAGAGTGTTGAATTTTATATCATTGATATTTATTTTAATTTAATATCTAACTTTTTTATTGCTATTATATTTTTTAATTTAATAATAAACACTTCTAAAACCTTTAAATGTGTCTTCAAAAAAATTTAATTTTTAATTCAAAATAAAAATATGACCCGGAACGAAACTCGGGCAACTTCTAATATATGTATAGGAGGAATCATTTGGCACCCGAAGTAAGATTAAGAGTTTTACACATTTTCATAACTGAATGTACAATTAATATTTAATTAATCAAACGGTTGAATTTCATACTTTATTCACATACATCGTGCTTGCAAAATTTAAATTAATTTATAATGTCTAGCATATGTTTTAAAGCGATATGATTTTTCACCTAAATATATATTAAAAATATCCAAAAATGTTAGAGTCTAGATTTACATCATAAAAGTATCGGATTGACTTGAAATTTTAGATACACAATAGATTCGAGTACATCTTTAAATCCAACGGTTGGATTATTAAAATATTAATCGTACGTCGAGTTATAAAAAGAGTGTAAAACTCTTAATCTTACACCATACGTAAGTGGATCCCTCCTCATATATATATATGAGGAGGGATCCACTTCCGCCAGGCGTAAGATTAAGAGTTTTATATCATTTAATAACTTAATGTACAATTAATATTTAATTAATCGACCGTTAAATTTCATGCTTTATTCACATACATCGTACATGCAAAATTCCAAGTTAATTTAAAATGTCTAGCATATGTTTTAAAGTGATAGAATTTCTTACCATTAAATATATATTAAAAATATTCAAAAATATTAGAATCTAGATCAATATCATAAAAGTATCGGATTTACTTAAAATTTTACGTGTATGATAAATTCGAATATATCTTTAAATCCAACGGTTTGATCGTTAAAATATTAATAGTGTGATGGGTTATATAAATGGTGTAAAATTAAAAGTTTTTTACCAGGTATAAACGAATCCCTCCTCATATAATAATATATATATATATATCTTATGAATTAGATGAGATGCGATTCTTGAACTAAATTGAGCCCAAATTTGGCCAAAAAGATAAACGAGCACAAAAGCATCATTGCTTTTCTTAGGACAATTCTGATTCAAATTGCAACCTGAAATTGTAGAATTCAAAACCAAGTTCATGAGTAAGGATAAGTTATAAGCCCATTATCATATGAACCCACTTTCGGGATCCGGCTCCTCTTCATTTGCTATGAAAAATGGAGAGGCAACCTCCACTTCTTGGCGTAGTGGCCAAAGAGGCTAAGTGAGGTCACCAGCAGGGGTTCGACCTTGCCAATCCCTCCTCCCCCCCCCCCCCCCCCCCCCACAACACCCCTCTCCCGCCCACCCCGTGCCCAAAAACGTTTGTACCAAAAAAAAAATTGGAGAGGCCGGTTGATGGCTGGATTAAAGCCACGTCGACATAAGTAAAATCTACTATTAATAATATGACACGTCTCCACTCTTTCCATTGCATTGCTTGATTATTCTAACGCCATTTGTTTGCCTTAGGCAACTCTCAATTTCTCTCTCTTTCTTCTTCTTATTCCTTGCTTTTTCTTCAATATATGTATATTCTGGCTCCTATGATTTCTTTTTACTACATAATTTGGCGGAGTAAACTTGGAAGATGTAGGAAAATTGAAAACATTGAAAGTTTTCCCATTGTAAGAATTTTTCTCATGAAAACAACCATTGTGCATTAGCAATTTCCTTCAGTTTTAGTATAGAGAAAGCATCTTCACACTGTAATCAATGGAGATGGGATAAATGGACGAAATCATTCTCTCCTTAATCATTTTGATCTATACTAAAAGTTTCAAGGTTTGATCTGAAAACGTGTGGCAATATTTCCAATTGAATCAAAAGCTTTCAAGTAGAAATTCTGAGCTTACATTGGCTGTAGTTTTTTTGGCGATGTGAGGTTTTAGTTTCTTCTTTCGAGAAGTAAAGAAGAAAGAGAGTAGTGAAATATATGCAAGACTAACGGTGTCCTTTTCCTGGCAAAAAAAAAAAAAAAAACGGTATTCTCCAACCGTTATCAATTTATTTTATAATACACTATTATTTACCGTAGATTCTAATTATATTGACGTGACTTTTAATCCAACCATCAACTCGCCTCTCCCTTTTTCACAAAAAATGGAGAGGAGCCGGATCCCCACTTTCTAGCATTAGCAATGGGAGGGCCATCAAAGCATCTCCTTTGTTTCAAACCAATTGAAGAGAATATCATCCTTTTCAATATAAGTAAAGTGTATTTTGTGCAAAAAAAAAAAGGCACTTTTGACAAAAATATTCTTAATTTTTTTATCATTTGAGTTATAATTCCTCTTTTGAAATTTATGGATTTTGCTTAATAAGTATACAAATGAACTATAGTTTTAAAAAGGTAATCTAAATACAAATTTTTAAAACTTCAACCTTAATTTAAAAAGCACCAACCGAGAAGTTAATCTTGCATTGCGTATATAATAAATAAATTAATTCATACTTTTTATAGCTAAAAAACCTAATTTATATAGTACTAACATTGAACCAATTATGAGCAGACAAGGCAGACGGACAGTGGTTTGCAAAACCTTATCAACAATCAAAGAGTCAACAATTAATCATCATCATCAATAGCATAAAAAGTAAACGTTAAAGACACTTCTCAATGGGCGTACGATCTTTTTAATCTTCATTCGTTAATAATTAATATGGTAATAATAATGTGAAAACCTTAAAACCCAATCACTAATCGACAAGACCAAGAACAGAGGATCTAAACCGAGATTTGCATCTTGACTGCCGAATTTACAAACCTTACAATGTGTAAGTGTTTGGAAACCTACCCGACAAGTTTCTTTGCATCATTGCATGTCAAATTGCCATGAGAGGCGAAAAGCTTTGGTTTAGGCTTTTACATCGAACAAAGCCAACAAAAGGCCGAACCGAACTTTCACCAACCCTCTTCCCCCCCGAGCCATTTAGTATACATCCCAACAGGAGAGAAGAGGCGTGTTACCAAACTGCATACCACAGCGCCAAGTGTTCCAAAGGGAAGTCGACACGAACGCCAATCGCGCTGGCTTACAGTTCACGAACTTCCATCAAAACAGGAAATCTGGGCCGCTGCCCCCGCTTACCTTTTGCTTTTACTCACTTCAACACGGCAGTGTGTTTGACACGTGGCCTACGGTCGCTGCATTTGTTGGGCCTTTTGTGGTGGGACCCATTAGTTTTACTCTTTTTAAGATTCTGAATAATTGAATTCATTGAAGCGACCCAACAACTTCTCCCACCGGCGTCACCTGACACTTATCCTTCTCCCCTTTCTGCCCTTTCTCCCCTACACGTGTCCTCTTCCGTACGGCTCCTGTTATTTTCTTCTTCCTTCGCTCTCCTCCTCCTTTCAGACGATAAATTTGACCCCACCGTCGTCCCCTTCATTTTATTATTACTACAATGCAGCATGCCATTGCCTACATCTTCAAGGTTTTAAACTTTTTGAGAAATTTCCTAACAACTATTTAACCACTAATAACCAATGCTTTCCTGCATGAAAATGTAACTTCCATCTATTTATCTGCCTCTATCCATCCGATCGAATTTTTACATTTTAAAAGTGAATTTGCTCAAATCTAGAATCCCAATAATCATCTCACCAAAAAAAAAAAAAAGGAAAAAAAGGAATCCCAATGCTCAAGTCCAAGTGACTAGTTAATTCTTGAAGGGGACGTTAACATTCTGAATGGTAAGAAAAGAATGAGATTTTGATGTAAATGTTAGGTTGGCAATTGATCGATCGGTGTCACCATCTTGACGAATGTGACTGGGATTTTATCATTAGCTTATAAAGATGAGGCACGTCGGGGAGAGCTGTCACCATGAAAACATATTACAACCTGGCTGGCTGTCCGCTATCTTTTCGTCTCTGCCTTTCTTTCATCCCCATCTCTTTAGTCTGTTATAGTTTCTAGACTCCTACTCTCAATCTGCTCGTATATTTTTATGGTATATATCGTTATCCAAATAGAAATGGGACCCTCGGCACTTGGCAGTGTGAAAATCTTACACCTTTGCTCCTTAGTCCTCCCTAGTCCCTTCTGCTCTCTTTTCCTTCGCCATATTTGATATTTCGAATGACCAAAAATAACTTTGTCTACAAATGAAAAGAAGGAAGCCTCGAAGCGGCATACAAGAAGGCTAGGAATGATAAGACGAAGGGAGTGACGTGGTGTAATGTAATGGACACGAGTAAATGCAAGCAACGGGAAGTCTTCTTATAAGACCAAAAACTTCACCCATAGTGGACAACAATCTGTATTACGTTCCTCATCGCAAGCAAAGCAACAATTACGATAGCAGAGTACTGCTGTACTTGGTATTTATTTATATATTTACTACTATTATGGGTGCTTTCTATCAAGGTCTTTGCTTCGCACGTTGCCAAGTGTCACCTAGTGGGCCCCCTATTAATGGGAATTCAAAGCTTAAATTTTTGGCAGGGCTTAAAGCCGTCATAGACTCGTAGCCCGTCTCCTCGCACGCACCATGGGGACTTTTTACCTTCAACAGCACAGGAAAGTGAAAGGCTTCCCCCTCTTAGCAAAAAGAAATAAGAAAACTGATTATATTATTTATTTATTTACATTTAATTATAAGTATTTTGAAGAAAGGCGTCGAGTCCGTCCCTACTCCCTTCGCTATTGCCTTTTTTTTTCTTTTTCGTATTTTGTTGTCCTTGTCAACGCCGTTGGATCAAAACCTTTCTTGGAGTGTGGGCCCCGTCTGTAGTATCGTAGGTAGAGAGCCTTTCATAGCTTTGGAGGGGAAAAGCAAACTAACATATTTTTATTTTATACTTTACTTAATTTTTGGACATAAAGAAATACTTAAATACTTAAATATTTAAATAACGAGAGGGGGAAGTAGAGAGACAGGTGTCTCCTTATTTTGTTTAGCTTTCACAACATCAATTCATAGTCTTTAATGACAACACGGGACCTCACCTTACCCATAGCTTAGCGCAATGCTTTTGGACTTAACCTTTTTTCCTCTCGCGAAAGGCCCAATGTGGCAGACAAAGACGTTATACGCGTGGCACGTTTTGGACCCCACCGAAATTTAATGTATGTCGTTCGTTTCTGATCAATGAGGAGATATCTTTATGCGCGGGTCTATAAAGATCGGTTGGCTCTTGCATGGGCGCAGCATTATTGTTGATGCGGATGAGAAATAGCGTGGAAGTTTCTCTCTCTCTCTCTCTCTCTCTCTCTCACATGAATATTTAGAGTGAATGCTACGTGTGAGTTGATTGCATGATGGGGGGTTTCAATGGATGTAATGATGTTCAAAGAATATGGTTCCAAGGAATATAAGCTTCGGAAGTACTGGATAGCCTTCTAATGGGTTATTGACTTAATCTGGGCACACACACACACACGCACAAACCAAAAAGAGAGAGGGAGAATACTTGGGGGAGAAAAGAAAAGAAAGGAAGTGATGAAGGAGATGAATTGGGAGCACAACTCCAACAATTCTGTTCAAACTCTGACAAACGGTGACTCTCAGAAGATTTCATCATCTAGATTTTCTTCTCTTTTGGCTTCTAAAGATCGCGATTATCTCCTCTCCTCCACTACTACTACTACTACTACTACTACTACTGATTCTGAAGCTGATGAAGCTCGTCAGGTATTCCCTCTCTCTCTTGCTTTCTCCTTTTTGCCCTTTATTGAAGGAATATATCCAGCATCCTTTGGGTTTTTGCTAACAGAACCTGGTTTATTCATGGGTGTATTTTCTTCTCTGCTGGAAGCAATTCTTCTTTTTGGGTATTATTATCTTCGGTATCAAATATTTTAGTGTAAATAAACTTGGTTGTGGGTCAGAGATTTTAAACATGCACTTTTCTTTTAGCCTAACTCACTCATGGCCTCATCAGCGCAAGAATGTTCTAGTACCGAACTTTTATCTCTCTCCGCCATCATAGATCGACTTCTTGTTTCTATCTTTTTCTTTTCCGCTAGCTAGCTTTTCTTCTCACTATAGCTAGGTCCAAGTCCAGCTCCTTTGAAAGGCGGCAGGAACAAGAAGACTTCGTACCGTCTGAAACTACATACACACCCTCCAAACGGACCTTCTAGAACTAATATACGGTCATCATTTCTGAAAATTTATATATATGTTTTTTATATATGGTTATGATTATGATCCAATTACTCATAAGTCATATAATAAATTATCCAGAAAATAAAATCTAAATCGGTTAGTCTAACTTACTACTGTAATTAACTATTCTTTGAAGAGATTTGTTTGGTAGTATATGCCGGCGCCATACAGATGGCTGGTTGCTGGTTTGTGTCGGGAAGAAAATATTTGGTAATTACTACTAATCGGCAGCCAGTTATATAACCTTAGCTCTGGAAAAAAGACGAAAGGTAACCGGGGTTTTGAAGCCCATTGCTTTTTTTTTAGTTTGGTTAATTTCTATGTCTAATTAACCATAAAATTAATAAGTTTGGCATATTTTTGAGTAAAGTATATATATATATATATATATCGCATGTATATATTCTACTAAACTAGATTGATGTCGATCGAGAGACGGGAAGGAAGAAGAGAACTGAACATATATATTTACCAGGAAGTTTTCGGTTTGTAGTTCTTGACTCCCACGTGCTGATCATGTAATATTAGCTATACTGCTGCACAGGTAGCCTATACGATGGTGGATATATGTTATAGAACCATAATGAAGACACGTATATAGGGGATTGTTTGATACAAAGAATATGTGAAGTGAGATCATGTCTGTTAGTATTTCTTGTTTCACTAGGTGGCAGTTTCTTACAGTAATAAAATCCATAATGATGTTAATTTAGTTTCGAAAGGGAAAAACATATGCTGTGGTCTTATTGATTTAATGTGATTATGAGTTTATGACGATGATTAGGGTGAATCTTTTAGATATGCGACTTTGAAAGTGATCATTTTAATTTTAATTAGTATAAAGCTAGGAATGAGAATTGAAGGATTGTACTATATGTATGGCTAGGAGGCATAAAATGTAAATAATCTCTAATATCCTATTGTCGGCAATCTCAACACTACCTGAACAAAATTGGTGGTGAAGAAATATTCTCTTCGGTGATCTTGTCGTGGTTATGTTGCACTTGTGGGGAAGAGCAGAAGAGCGGAATAGGAAGAAGGTTGAGGGTGGGATAGGCTGCTGGTCGCTGGACTTAAACGGCTACTTTAAATTACCCCACCCCATCCTTCCCCCTGATTTCCTACTGGACTACCTTATTAGATGGGGTACGCAAAGGCCTAAGATACTCCTTGTCACGAGCACGAGCGACACACGCCAAAACCTCACGTCCTTGTCAAATATGGGCTCCCACACTGCTGTTTGTGCTGTGAACAACTAAGCCGGGAGGACATGTGGCGTTGGTGTTCATCGCTTTAGCCTCACATTAACGCTATAAATAGTCTTAACACGTGGCATATTTATCCTTACCTTACTGGAAAGCTGGTAACACATCACTTTCGGCATTTTGGTGTTTCTAGCCTTGATTTTTGTGCAGTGGATTCTTATTTGTATCATTTTCCCTCTATTTTCTTCTTGGTTCCCTACATATATGTATGTATACAAATGTAATAATATCAGTTGTGGGGGGTTCGTGACCAAAAGAATACTAAGAAATTGGTAATTTTTGTTTGTGGAGAAACGAACTTGACTTTTTCATTAATTAGTACTGTATTATTGCACGGGTCCAAATTGTTGACATTTATATAACAGGTGAAAATTTCGGAGCTTGAAGGCAAGGTGATTGGGCTTTACTTCTCAGCTAACTGGTATCCGCCATGTAGAAATTTCAATCAAGAATTGGTTGGTGTCTATGAGCAGCTGAAGAGCAATGGGTGTAACTTTGAGATTGTATTTGTGTCATCTGATGAAGACTTGGATGCCTTCAATGATTACCGTCAAAGCATGCCATGGCTTTCAGTCCCATTTTCTGACTTGGACACAAAGAAGTCCTTGAACCGGAAATTTGAAGTTGAAGGCATTCCTTGCTTAGTTATATTGCAGCCGGACGATAACAAAGATGGTGCAACTCTCCATGATGGTGTAGAGATCATTTACCGATACGGGGTCGAAGCCTTCCCATTTACAAAAGAAAAAATCGAGGAACTGCAAAGGGAGGAGAAGATGAGGCATGAGAGTCAGACTCTGACTGATTTGTTAACAAACCCTGGTAGAGACTATATTTTGGGTCAATCCATAACTAGAAAGGTCAGTGCTTACATCTCCTTAGTGCAAAGGTGGCTTGTTTTTAAGATCTTGCTGATATTGGTTGATTATTGGATGCTGTTTGTAATTGCATGGAATGTTGCACAAAGTTATATTAACTCACACCAAGGAAATTTCAGTGTGCAGCTCAGCTGTAACGGGTCCTACTACTTTATTTTCTTCTTTTTGCAATCATGTGCCTTTATTTTCCTATTGCGTGAGATATAAACCAAAATCATCCCCTCTTTACTTTTTAAAAATTACGGTGTACCTAAAACGGTTGTTCGTTTTTTATGTTAATGAGTCTAATTCTTAGCCTTGAATTATATATCCTTTCTTGGCCTGATTGTAGTGATTTGTCATCTAATCTAGTGCACAAGAATGGCATACCCGCGGAAATACTTGTATGCATAGTTCCAATCTGATCAGGATGCTAATGTTTACTCGCATATGTCCTTTTGGCCCATATGTTATGCATTGTGGGGTAACAATAAAAATGCGATCTATATAACCTTAAGAACATGAAAGTAATTCTCTTTGTGGCTTATGTTGATGCATGAATGCCTTGAGCATTCAAAATTTAACAGGGTAACTGTTTCAGGTATATGCTAAGAGTAGCTCCGCTTGTTGATCATGTTGTCCTTTACCCTTACTTTTGCAAAGGTATCCTCACCTTTAATTATAGAATCTGTATGGTCCAATTCTCAGTGTCATCTTGAGGCGGGGGCCAAAATGGATTTCATCAACTTGATCTTGGAGTTACTGAGCCCTGAATTCTGTGGCTGAGATGCTTTGAGATTAATGTAACTGTGTTCAGGCCTGATTTAAGTGTTTACATTTATGTTTTCTTTGCAGGTTCCAGTTGATTCCTTGATAGGTAAGACAATTGGACTCTATTTCTCAGCGCAATGGTGCCTTCCATGTGGTCAGTTCACTCCCAAGCTGATATCCATCTACCAGAGGATCAAGCAAACCGTGGAAGAAGAAGGTGCCGAGGATTTCGAAATAGTTTTCGTGTCAAACGATCGTGACCAAGGTTCGTTTGACTCGTACTTTGAGACCATGCCATGGCTAGCATTGCCGTTTGGAGACCCCAACATCAAAAGCCTTGCGAAGTACTTTGATGTGCAAGCGATTCCTTGTTTAATAATTATAGGGCCTGATGGCAAAACTGTGACCAAGAATGGTAGAAATTTATTAAATCTGTATCAGGAAAATGCATTCCCTTTCACCGAAGCCAAACTGGAGTTCCTAGAGAAAGAAATGGAGGAGGCAGCTAAGAACTTACCGAGATCAGAGCATCATGCAGGGCACCGCCATGAGCTTACTTTGGTATCAGAAGGCACGGGAGGAGGGCCATTTATATGCTGCGATTGTGATGAGCAGGGGTCTGGTTGGGCTTACCAATGCCTGGAGTGCGGGTACGAGGTGCATCCAAAGTGTGTGAGAGCTGTGGCCCCCGACTCAATCGAAGGCAGGTGACTCTGAGCCAGCAGGCCCTTTATGCTGGTGTTTCTAGTTTGAGCTTTTGATTCTGCACTGCAGCCTTAAATCAGGATTATTATCAGATGCGTTTGGTTTGTTAATTTTGTACGGGGATTAGCTTTCCCTTGATTTATTATCTATAAATGTTATTGTGGGTTTTCTTATCGGAACATTATTGTAGCTAAGTGCATGAAATCGAATCAACATTTGACGGTAACAAGAGAATGTGTTTCGGTTGATGCTTGTTCCCTATTCTCACGCGTTCAGTCATTTTTTCTTCTTTTTGGTTTAACAGAAAGTATCTTCGAACTTTTTTTGCTCAAAACCAATCTCTTTCAGGTAGGTAGTGTTAAAAGATAAAGTTTCCTTAACAGAAGTGTGCTTTCAGGGTGGAATTTGTATTCTTATTCTTACTGAAATATAGGCCATTATCATGTTAACCAAAAGTTCCTGTTCAGTCACATTAAACTAGCCACGTGCAAAAGTGGAAACTAAAACTCCCAGCCCAATTCAACAAAATTTGGGTTCAAGTTCAACTATACAAACGAAAGAAAAATAAGGGACGGTTGGTTGGGGACATCTTACATGTTATGTGATAATGTGTACCATGTCAAGTTACATGTATTCGTTTAGTTTCTCTGACAATAGTGTCAAAGGGCATGTGATTACCACAGAGGCTGTAATAAGGTGGGAATGTGAATATCACCCTTCTTTTAGGTTATGTTACATGTCTTACTATTTTAACTTCAATTTTCTTATTTTACCCTCACTTATTTTTCATTATACCAACAAACAATGGTATTCTTTTTGAGTTTAAGGATATTTATATTTAAACAAAGAATAATTAATAATTTTAATTGAAGGAATTTTAGATTATTTGTATCTTTATGTATTTGTCAATTATAAATCTTATTTATCAAATTATTATTTTTATTGTTAATTTTTAATTTTTTAATTTTGTTAATGTTTACTTTTTGTTATTGAATTTGTTTAACTGTTTCAAAATGTGTTAATTTAGTTATAAAGCTTTTTATATAAGTGAGGGTAAACTAGTAAAATAACTATTCATATATGTCACATTCCCACACTAACCAAACATGATAATTTAAGATGTTTATCTCTCCAACCAAACATAAAATGCACACATTACTAGGACATCACATTATTAGGTAATATGGTGATAATGTTATATCTATAGGTAATATAACATCACTCCAACCAAATGCACCCTAGAAGTTACCCACTTGAATGTTCTTTTGGAATAATTGTGGGCCAAACAGAACGGCCCTCCTCATCGAACATTTCTAGGTGCTAAAAAGGCTCCGCATGCGAAATATCGTTTGCATCTTTTTTTGCCAACTTTTATTCTCAAATTTTTTTTAAAAAGAATCATTCGCCTTTTCTTAATCAAAGTTGAATCATTATTGAGGTGGTAGATCGGATGGTCAGATTGGGTTCAGGTTCGACTATTTAGGTTAAGTCAGTTTTGGATTAAGAAAAATTCGAATCATTTTAAATTTGGGTTGGAAAATAGAAAAGTTGAATCATTATATTTTATCGAGTTTGAACCGATGAATAAAAAATCAGATTAGAGTGATAATTCGAATTAGAAACTGACTGTAAGTATGGTTCTTTAAGGGTCGTTAAACCTTTTTTTTATTGAACCATTGTAGGTCCATTTTGAATTAGGAATCGTTGAATCGATTTAGTCATAAATTTCAAAATTTTTTTACTGTTTAAATTATTTTTAATTGATTAACATAAACCCAAAATAAATTCAAAGTAATGAAAATAATGTCTCAAATTTTCTTATTATATTTAAACTCTAAACTTAGTATTTTGAAGTTTAAATTTTCAATTTTTTACATTGTAATGTACTTTTATACTAAGAATTTAATTTGTATTAGGTTAAATCTCTCGTTCCGCTTCGGGATCACTGCATATCAAAGTCAATAATAACATATAAAAAAATAAACATTAACAACATTTAAATTTTTTTTGAAGTAACATAAGTTAGCGAACAAAAATTCAACAATTCAATATAGAATACTAATAACTAAAAAAATTAAAAGGATATTAAAATATGGAATATACAAAAAAAGAAACTTAGAGAGTAAAAATTAATGGCAGAATGCAACTTTATTATTCATAATATAAAGAAACCCAACTTCAAAATAATTTAACAAACCTACCAATTGTCTATACATCTATATTATTATTATTAATAATATGTTAAAGTTATCCCCTAGTGCTCCCATAGATAAACACATGGCGCTCTCTACTTAGAGTTTTTCCTTGTGCTCCCAGAAACTGACATGTGGCACTCTAATAAAGCTTTACAATATAAAAAAATATGGTGTTAATTATATTCTTTTATGAAGAAAAGGAAAAAAAAAACCCATTCACCTTCTATCATCTCTTCAGTTCCCGTGGTTGTATTTCGGCATTTGATTTTGCTGCCATTTAGCTTCTAAATAATTTCATAATCATTTACACCTCTTCCTCTTTTCTTTTCAATCTTGCATTTTCCTTTGAGAAATTTTCTTCTAACCAGGTATATTTTAGAAAAAAAAAATTTATACCATATTTTTTCATAATGATTTACAACTTAGATTTTATTTCACTTCTAATGATCACTCTTTTTCGATCCTTTCAGATTGTTGTGGGATGTTTCTCCCATATGATTTTTTTTAATATTTGTTGCAATCATTCATGAGTGAAAAACTATAAATGGCGATGAATTATTTTGGGAATAACTAAATTCAAATTTTTTTATTCGAACCAGTTTATTTATATACTAAATTTTTCAAATCTAAAACTGTAAACTTTGAATCCGCGATTTGATTTAGTTTTCCACTCTATTTCTTTTGTATTTGGAGGGAAAATTAAAGGTTTAAAGTAACACGTAATAATTAATTAATAAAGAAAGAAATGAATTGTTGTTATGATCATTTTTGGAAAAAAAATCCTATTATGCATAGATTCAAGCATAGTAAAGCGAAGACGACTGTTTTATGAGACAATATTGACTCCATTATTATAATAGACATATATCTATTATTAGAGACAACAAATATATTTAACTAAATCCCAAATACACCCGCAGCGTTAGCTCGGGGCACTCTCCTAGTATGTATAAAATTTGACAGAAAAATGAATAACTCATAAAAACAGAACGAACCCTCATCCACACGCTTCCTTTGCTCATTCCATTATACCTAATAAAAAAAACAAGTTAACAAATCAATCAATTGTATAAAATTTAACAGAAAAATTAATGAAGAACCTAACAAAACAGAAAAAATCCTCACCTACTTGTTTCTTGAGGAAACCCTTGTCTTTCCACTTCAGCTGCTTCATGTGCCCATTATTAGACAAAAGATAAAAAAGGGTTGTTAGACCAAAGATAAAAAAAGGGAGAGAAAGATCGATTACTTTTATTTTTCTCTAAAACTTTTACGATTTTACTTTTATTTTTTTTTCATCCAAAGATAAAGAACAGTTTGATCTCCAATAATATATAGAAAATAATAAAAATAAAGACAATGACCCTAAGTTAGGTTTTATTTTCTTTGTTAACCTTTTAGTCTTTATGTACATCTTCAATAAATAGTTAGAATCATTAGTATTTAATTAAAACTCAACCACCATTAACCCCTAAAAAACATAAATCTTATTTTTCTTTTTTGTATCAATCTTATCTTTTCTTTTTTAATAACACTTATTAATTTATCATTATCCTTAATTAAAATATTTTTGAAAAATATAAAAAGGCTATGTGGATAATAACCTTATTGTTGGAACTGATCTTTAACAAATAACTATAATAACAATACATTAATTAGAAAAAAATAATTTTTTATAATTATTTAATTAAAAATCCTAAAAAAAGCCCTAAAATTACACTGAGAAGCTTGTAGAGCCAAATTATGTATGTATTTTAAATGTATATAAAAGTATAATTAATTTATAATATTTATTTATATCATGTGATATACTAATGTTTTCTACTTTTTTTTAATATTTTTAATATTTTTCAAAATTTTTAAAAAATTCCAAAAATTAATTAATTAAAATTCTTATTTAAATTGAACCGCTTTATACAATTAATGTGACTGTGAACTAATTATTGATTAACCAACCGATTCAATAAACGATTCGATTCATTAGTTTGAACTTTGGATGCCATGCACCCTGCGCCTCCTAAGAAATTGGAAACTAATGGCAAAAAAAAAAATGGAAATTGGAAGGTAATGTATTATAAATAAATCGTATAGTAGTTAGTGATAGTAAATACTTCATCCGTTGTTATTTATTTAATCACAATAATGAAAATAATTAATTTCAAAATTTTACTTTATTTTTTAAATTTATCCTTGTTATTTTCTCTTTTTTCTTGTCTTTTACTAGCATTAAATAGATGCCTCTCAAACTAAAATAATTAAAAGTGTAAGAAGGATAAATTTGAAAAAAAAATAATCAATACTTTATTAAAACTATCAATAGATAAATGAGTTTTGCTAGATGACCCGTGGCAGGTTGCATTTATTTTTTTTTTAAAACCCTATCATTATAATTGTCAAGAAGAGGAAACTTATTGTATAAATATGATAACTTTTTAACGTTGAGTTAAATCTTATTAAATGAGGACTAAACTTTTGTGATACTTATAAAAACTTGACAAATTAAAAGAATTACATCAAAAGAGTTAAATATTAGAAGGTCAAGAAGTATTTTTCCAGATAAATATAAAAAAAAAAAGAGAAATAATCAAATAAATAGAAATTAAAAAAAAACACAAAATGACTAAATGAGTACTTTGAAGCACACGTGAGCCATGTGTCTTGAGGTGAAAACGTGGCAAGCTTAGCTGTCTATTGTCTAAAATGTTAAAATAAAAAATAGAGAAAACTTTTTTTTTGAAGGGAAAAATAGAGGAAACTTGAAGTTTCATATTTTGGAGAAATTTCCTTTTCTGTATACTAGTTTCTTCCCTCTGTTTTGGGAAACTGGCACTGGAATTGGGTAAGCCATTTTTATTTTGAAATCTATAATAAAAATTCGAACCGGTAAAAACTTGAGAGAAAGGAACCGGGGAAAGTCGTTTTTTTTCTTCTTTGCCTTTTTTCCCCAATTATCTTTTCGAGATTCCAGTTGTGCGTTTTCCTTTTAACAATCAAATAATCTACACTCTCTTATCAGATACCTACACGATTTTTCAACTATAATACCCTCATAAATTATTTATCATTTACTTTTTAAATTCTTCACTTTTGATTCTACGCTTCTTTCTCCTTTGCTCATTCAAACCTGTCCAAATCAAATTTCAGTATATCCTCCCACTTTTGGATCAATTTCGCCAAAAACTGTTGTTTGGCTCCAAAATTCTGATCGCGGTAAGAAGTTAGTTTCAGACTTTGCAAATTTAGATTCAATCAGTAGAACAGAAACGGCCCTTACTTGTTTGGATCCTAATTAACGTTTTAACTTTTAATCCGGTTTCATTTGATTTGCGTAAATTTCGGTTCTGTAGTGAATAGTGATAAGTTTTCTGCTTCTGTTTTGAATGTTATAATCAGCTTCGACTTGAAGATGGGAGCAGAAAAGAACTTCATCGACGTGGATGAAGGAACTTTGGAGATCGGGATGGGTAACTTAGTAATTCTAATCTCCTGCTTACCTTTCTGTTTATCGTGCAAAGCCTTTAACCGTCTATTCTGATCATAGCCTGATCTCGAGTGCTTTCTTTTTTTTCTTTAATCTACTTTCAAATGGATTGCGTGATGATTGAATGGTTCCTTTCTTTTCTGTCATCTTTTAGTTCATTGGTTATGCCATTTGCTTAAATTCTGAAAATATGTGTTAAAAGGTAAGATTAAGACAATGATTAAGTCATGAGGGATATTTAATTATTTCACTTGTCTATTAAACAAGTCCTCGTGTTTCGCATCAATGTGATCTAACATTAATTTGATGCTGGGAGTGTCACTTGCCGTTAATTTTGTAAGTGTCAAGGTTATTTGGAACATTAAACAGGGAATTTTTGGTCTACAGAGTATAGAACTGTGTCTGGTGTTGCGGGACCATTGGTTATTCTCGACAAAGTTAAGGTAGGTTTTCATTTCTTTCCTTGATGGTTACATACAGAGTTCAAAGCTAGTTTTGGATGATACAATGTGATAATTTTTGAAATTTTTCAGGGTCCAAAGTATCAGGAGATTGTCAATATTCGGTTAGGAGATGGAACAACTCGACGTGGTCAAGTCTTAGAAGTTGATGGAGAGAAAGCAGTTGTGCAGGTATATAATGATGGTTATTTGAAGTCCATATTGTTATATTCATGTCAATAGCATCATTCAACAAGAGATGAGTTCCTGATAGCAGTATGTGGCAATTGGTTCTGTTAATGGCTTTAAGTCTGTTGAGATGGTGGCAACAACATTTGTCCTTTTCCCTTCTCCTTTTTCCAGGTTTTTGAAGGAACCTCTGGAATTGACAACAAATTCACAACTGTGCAATTTACAGGAGAGGTATGGTCTGCCTTTGTTGAATTTGGTATTGTAGATTTCTTTTTTAAAATAGCTTGCAAAAGTAGGACGGTAGATAGAATGGTGACCTCTATAGGATTTTCTGAACATCGGTATTTAAATTTTAAAATGTTCTCTTTAATCTCGTCTTCTGTGATGCAGACCCTTATGGTTGTTTGAGTGTTTTTCTTTTCCCTGTTTTAATGACATACTTTATAAAGGGCACAAACTTTAATGGTTTCTTTTTTAAATTAGCTTGTAAAAGTAGGATGGTAGATAGAATTGTGACCTCTAGGGATTTTCTAAACATCAGTATTTTACTTTTGAAATTTTTTCTGTTATCTCTTGTCTTCTGTGATGCCCAACCTTTTGTTTGTTTAAATGGTGTTCTTTTCCCTGTTTTGATGACATGTATGCTTTGTAAAGGCAACGAACTTTATTGGCTTGACTATTATATATACTAGTATTTCTGATCTCCTTTTCTTGGCCCTGAATTGTAACAGTTTTATGTTAAAATTGAGTCTTCTTAGCTTTCTGAAATATGGAAATTCTTGGAAGACCGATTAGTTGCATCTTTGATCCTCTTTCTTGTGATTTTAAAACTTTTTAGAAAAGCAATGGTGGCAGGTTTGGTCATTTTTGTATAGCTGTTGATTACTAAGCCCCTTCGAATGTATGTTACACAGGTTTTGAAAACGCCTGTGTCATTGGATATGCTAGGGCGCATATTTAATGGCTCTGGAAAACCCATTGATAATGGCCCTCCTATTTTGCCTGAGGCATACCTTGATATTTCTGGTAAGTGCATGCAGGAGACTGATATTCTAGTAGTTGAGGAGAGAATTAGTTTATATTACTGTTGTAAGTTTCTGTTCTTTGTCTTTCTCAGGGAGCTCTATCAATCCTAGTGAGAGAACTTACCCTGAAGAGATGATTCAGACAGGGATATCAACAATTGATGTTATGAACTCCATTGCCCGTGGACAGAAGATTCCTCTTTTTTCCGCTGCTGGTCTCCCTCACAATGAAATAGCGGCTCAAATTTGTCGTCAGGCTGGTCTTGTAAAGCGGCTGGAAAAGTCTGATAATCTCCTTGAAGTATGTCTACACTGTAGCCTTCGTGACAATAATGAGATTGACTTGATTGTGCTTGGTGTTCAATGTCTGCTTATTTTCTGCAAGCATAGGATTTCAACAATTTTCGTTGTTGAAACCGAAAATAAACTGATATACCTTTTTTTGGAACTGTGATGTCTGTTTGTTACTCTGAATTCCACTTTAAACCCACCATCCCACCCACACCCACTCAAATGGAGGAAAAAAAATGACTGATTTTTTATTGTACTGTCCTATGGATTCACTTTTAGGATCATGAAGAAGACAATTTTGCCATTGTGTTTGCTGCCATGGGAGTAAACATGGAGACAGCTCAATTTTTTAAGAGAGATTTTGAGGAAAATGGGTCTATGGAGCGAGTGACCCTTTTCTTGAACCTGGTAATTTCCATTAATTAATCTCTTTTCCTCAGCTATTTTCTTTTCCTGCAAGGTACTTAAGGTTATAAATATTCATGTCATTCTAAGTATTGTCCCACTGAACTGCTCTGTCTTGTTTACAGGCGAATGACCCCACAATTGAACGAATTATCACGCCTCGAATTGCCCTCACAACTGCAGAGTATTTGGCATACGAATGTGGGAAACATGTTTTGGTTATCTTGACTGATATGAGCTCTTATGCAGATGCTCTTCGTGAGGTACTTATGTTTTATATCTGTTCAGCTGGGAGGATATGTGACTTGCTATTTCTGTCAAATAATCCTTATTCTGACAAATAGCTTGTTCTTTGAACATTTCATTATGTTATATCTAACTCAAAACGTTGAAGGAAAACTGTTGTTTTGTTAAGACCTTTGATAAATACTTTTATAAGCTAGAAATGGACTGAGAAAGTGGATTTAATCCACTCAAAAGTGACTTAAATTGCCTTAAAGATAAACCGATGAAGTGATTCTCCTTCAGATTATCATGACTGCTAGCACTTGAATGATGTCATGGTCTTATGTTTTGTTTTCACCTGTAGGTATCTGCTGCCCGAGAAGAAGTCCCCGGAAGGCGTGGGTATCCTGGTTATATGTATACTGATCTTGCAACAATTTATGAACGAGCAGGACGTATAGAGGGAAGAAAAGGTTCCATCACCCAAATTCCTATTTTGACAATGCCTAATGATGGTAAGAAGCAACTGAAACCTCGATGCAGCATTCTTGTAAGATTTAACGCTAGTATCTGACATTATATTTCTTTATTTATTTTCTATGAATCAGATATCACACATCCAACACCAGATCTTACTGGTTATATTACTGAGGGGCAGATATACATTGATAGACAACTCTACAATCGACAGGTGAGTGAAATAACATTCTTATTGTTTCAATCAATCAAACATGATTTTAGAATCTATTGTGTTGAATGCACAATGCTCATACTCGTGGAAACTTGTTCTTTTAACTTGGAAAAGGTTGTGTAATCTTAATCTCGTTTTATTTATTCAATTTCTTAACAGATATACCCACCGATTAATGTACTTCCTTCACTTTCTCGATTAATGAAGGTATGACTCTTAATTGCTATAATATCATTTTGTATTAGAACTTTGCCAAGTACAGGCATAAATTTAGCAGTTTACATTGAGATTTTCATTTCAATGTTTACATTGCAGAGTGCTATCGGTGAGGGGATGACTCGAAGAGATCATGCTGATGTATCCAATCAGGTCTGACTAAGTTTCTAAATGACGCAAGGGTTCCTTATAAGTACCATTATTGTTCATTATACTAAAATGTTGCTTTTCTTTATTAAAGCTATATGCAAATTATGCTATTGGGAAAGATGTTCAAGCAATGAAAGCTGTGGTTGGAGAGGAAGCACTTTCTTCAGAGGATCTGGTCTCTCTCTCTCTCTCTCTTAATTTTGTACGCATGTGTGTTTGTTTTCACTGCCTGGGGGTTTGCCCACCATGCATGTGCAGGTTTACATGCAGTTGAATGTTATCAAATAGAAAAGCTTCATATTAAAAGTTACATTTTTTACTTTTTCCTCCTCAATTTACAGCTTTACCTGGAGTTCCTAGATAAATTTGAGAGAAAATTTGTGACTCAAGGTGCTTATGACACTCGCAACATCTTCCAGTCCCTTGATTTAGCGTGGACTTTGCTTCGTATCTTCCCGCGTGAACTTCTCCACCGTATACCAGCAAAGACCCTTGACCAGTACTACAGTCGGGATGCAACTAGCTGAGCTTAGAAAGCGGTCGCCATTGGATTAGTGCCTATGTCTGCCTTTTTGCTTATTTACATCAGTTGAATTTTCATTAGAATCAGTGTCTCCCGCAGGTTGTTTCACCGAGGATACTTGCCTTTCTCTGCATGCCCACAAAGGAAATCAGTTTCGGTGAATAGTTGTCTCTATTGCTGCATTGCAATACATATGTTTCTTTCTAGATACCCTTTGATTCAACTTTAAATCAAGTTCCATGCCTTGCGATCTTGTAGTTGCATTTTGCGATGTTATAAATTTCAAATAAATGAATAAGATATTCATGTGCACTTGCGATCTTATGGAGTTTTTAGGCTCCACAATAAGTGGTTCTTAATTAAAGTTGTAATCTTTTTTTTTTCTTTTTTCTTTTTGATTTTTCATCCGGTATCTAGAGTTTCGGTCTGATTAATCAAGATTCGATCCGCATCGTGAATTTAGAGATGGTGGGTGAGTTTTCTAACGATACAGCTGCGTACGTAAGGTTTCGAATTCGAGATCTGCTTAAATTGGAGCAAGCCGTTTATTATTCGATGATCTATTATTCGATGATCTAATCTCGCGGTGGTAGTTGTAATGGTAGTTGTAATCTTTTTTATCTTTATCAAGTTTGAACTTTGGATGCCCACGATGGTGACTACCGACCAGTGAGTAGTAGTAGAAAATACTTGTGTGACTGAAGACCACGGGAGCCATGTGTGTCCCCGTGCTAACGTGGCTAGCTTAGCTGTCTATCGTATAAATTATGCAAGTGAAAATCAAAAGAAACAGGAAACTTCAAAGAAGTTTCTATATGTATAAATATCATTATTTTGGGAAATTTCCTTTTCCTTTTTTTTTTTTGTTTCCCCTCTGTTTTGGGAAACTGACTTTCGTATTCGTTGGCAAGCCTTTTTTTGATTCTGAAATCTATGATATACATATAGTTAAACATAATAAAACAGGAGAAAGAATTTGATTACTCCACAGTTAAAACAAAATGATTTTAGCGACTAAAGTCACGTTTCATCACCATAACAATAATCATTAGACTACATAGGTTATTATATTTGGGGTTAAACGTCGGCCTAAAAGTGCCAGAAATTGTTGACAGGCCTTTGATGAATAAACTGGAGACTAAAGAGGCATATGCTCTGGTGCCCACGTCATACTGATAGCCACCTTGCATAATGCACACATAAAACGAAAATGAAAGGTCTTGTCTCCATCAATGGTAACATTATCAAGTGGGATTGGCATCGATTTGAGTATTGGGGAGGTTGGTAAACAAAATATAGTAACTCATATCAATCTCTCACATATTCTAAAAGTAAAAAAAGGGAAAAATGACAAATGATTATTGGGTTGAGTAAGTAGAATGAATTTAATATTTTTTAAGTAGCATTTCAAAGCCGAATTTTATGAATAAATAAAAAAATATGGGACAATTTTCTTTTATTTAGAATCTAACTAATTCAGATATTTTAATTGTAAATAATTAAACATTAAATTATGGATATAGTTATTTGTGATTATATCTAAAAAAAATTAAAATAGTTTACATTTAATTTACTTTTCTTTCTAAATTCATAAATACCATAGTTTTATTTAATTTACTTAAGGGGTTTTTATTTATTTCATTAAATTAAATAAAAGAAATGACATCAGATCACACGCTTGTCCCGGTTGTCCGTGAGAGCGGTAAGTATCAGAACCGGTAAAAACTTGAGAGAACGGAACCGGGGCTAGTCCTTTTGTTTTTCTTTGTTTTTTTCTTTTCCCAATTTTCCAGTTGCGTGTTTTTCTTTTATATGTACTATAATAGTAATAATAATCAGATAATTATCTACGTACACTCTCTTGTCAGATCCCTCTACGATTTGGCCTCATAAATTATTTGTCATTTACTTCTTAAATTCTCCTCTTTTGATTCAACACTTGTTCGTTCCAAATCCAATTTCAGTATACCCTCCCTTTTTGGATCAATTTCGCCAGAAACCTTTGTTTGGCTGCAAACTTCTAATCGTGGTAAGAAGTTAGTTTGTAACTTTGCAGATTTAGATTCAATCAGTAGAACAGAAACGGCAGTTACTTGTTTGGATCCTAATTAACGTTCTAACTTTTAATCCGGTTTCATTTGATCTGCGTAACTTTCGATTCTCTGTAGTGAATGGTGATAAGTTTTCTGCTTCTGTTTTGAATGTTATAATCAGCTTCGACTTCAAGATGGGAGCAGAAAAAAACTTCGTCGACATGGATGAAGGAACTTTGGAGATCGGGATGGGTAACTTAGTAATTCTAATCTCCTGCTTACCTTTCTGTATATCGTGCAAAGCCTTTAACCGTCGATTCTGGTCATAGCCTGATCTCGAGTTTCTTTTTTTTTTAAATCTACTTTCAAATGGATTGCATGATGATCGAATGGTTCTTTTCTTTTCTGTCATCTTTTATTTTATTGGTTATGCCCTTTGCTTAAATTCAGGAAATATATGTTAAATGGTTAGGTGGATTAAAACAATGGTGGAGTTATGAGGAACATTTAATTCTGTCATATTTTGATTAAAAAAGTCCTCGCGTTTGGCATCAAAGTGATCCAACTTTAATTCGATGTTGGAGTGTCACTTACCGTTAATTTAGTTAGTAACATTAAACGGGGAATTTTTGGTCTACAGAGTATAGAACTGTGTCTGGTGTTGCGGGACCATTGGTTATTCTCGACAAAGTTAAGGTAGGTTTGCTCTTCCATACTTGATGTTTGCATACAGAGTTCAAAGCAAGTTTTGGATGATGCAATGTGAATAAATTATGTTTCAGGGTCCAAAGTATCAGGAGATTGTCAATATTCGGCTAGGAGATGGAACGACTCGACGTGGTCAAGTCTTGGAAGTTGATGGAGAGAAAGCAGTTGTGCAGGTATATAATGATGGTTATTTGAAGTCCATTTTGTTATATTCATGTCAATAATATCATTCAACAAGAGATGAGTTCCTGACAACAGTAGGTGGCAATTGGTTCTGTTAGTGGCTTTAAGTCTGTTGAGATGGTGGCAACAACATCATTCCTTTTCCTTTCTCCTTTTTTCCAGGTTTTTGAAGGAACCTCTGGAATTGACAACAAATTCACAACTGTGCAATTTACAGGAGAGGTATGGTCTGCCTTCGTTGAATCTGTTATTGTAGGTTTCTTTTTTAAAATAGCTTGCAGAAGTAGGACAGTAGATGGAATCGTGACCTCCAAGGATTTTCTGAACATCAGGATTTTAATTTTGAAATTTTTTCTGTTCTCTCTTGTCTTCTGTGATGCACAATTTTATGTTAAAATTGACTCTTCTTAGCTTTCTGAAATATGGAAATTCTTGGCAGGCCCCATTAGTTGTATCTTTGATCATCTTTCTTGTGATTTTTATTTTTCTAGAAAAGCAATGGTGGTGGGTTTGGTCATTTTTGTGTAGCTGTTGATTACTAAGCCCCTTCGAATATATGTTTGACAGGTTTTGAAAACGCCTGTGTCATTGGATATGCTAGGGCGCATATTTAATGGTTCTGGAAAACCAATTGATAATGGCCCTCCTATTTTACCTGAGGCTTACCTTGATATTTCTGGTAAGTGCATGCAGGAGACGGATATTCTAGTAGTTGAAGAGTGAATTAGTTTATGTTACCATCATATAATTCTGTGTTTTGTCTTTCTCAGGGAGCTCTATCAATCCTAGTGAGAGAACTTACCCTGAAGAGATGATTCAGACAGGGATATCAACGATTGATGTTATGAACTCCATTGCCCGTGGACAGAAGATTCCTCTTTTTTCCGCTGCTGGTCTTCCGCACAATGAAATAGCAGCTCAAATTTGTCGTCAGGCTGGTCTTGTAAAGCGGTTGGAAAAGTCTGATAATCTCCTTGAAGTATGTCTACATGCCTTCGTGACAATAATGAGATTGAATTGATTGTGCTTGGTGTTTAGTGTCTGTTTATTTTCTGCAAGCATAGGATTTCAAAATTTTTGTTGTCAAAACTGAAAATAAACCAGTACATACGTTTCTGGAATTGTGATATCTGTTCATTACTCTGAATTCCACTTTAAATCCACCATCCCACCCATAACCACTCAAATGGAGAACAAAGAAGGCGGATTTTTGACTGCCCTGTCCTGTGGATTTACCTTTAGGATCATGAAGAAGACAATTTTGCCATTGTGTTTGCTGCTATGGGAGTAAACATGGAGACAGCTCAATTTTTTAAGAGAGATTTTGAGGAAAATGGGTCTATGGAGAGAGTGACCCTTTTCTTGAACCTGGTAATTTCAATTAATTAATCTATTTCTTCTCAGCAATTTTCTTTTCCTGCAAAGTACTAAAGTTTATAAATAGTCATGTCATTTTAAGTATTATCCCACTAAACTGCTCTCTCTTGCATGTTTACAGGCCAATGACCCCACAATTGAACGAATTATCACGCCTCGAATTGCCCTCACAACTGCAGAGTATTTGGCGTACGAATGTGGGAAACATGTTTTGGTTATCTTGACAGATATGAGTTCTTATGCAGATGCTCTTCGCGAGGTACTTATGTTTTATATCTGTTCAGCTGGGACTGGGAGGATATGTGACATGCAATTTCTTTGTCAAATAATCCCTATACTGACAAATAGCATGCTCTGTGAACATCTCATTATATCTAACTCAAAAGTCAAAAGGAAAACTGTTGTTTTGTTAAGATCTTTCATAAATATGTTTAGAAGCTAGAAATGACTTGGAAAGTGAATGTAATCCACTTGAAAGTGTCTAAGACTGCCTTAAAGATAAACCAATGAAGTGATGTCCATTTATATGATCGTGTCTGCTAGTGCTTGAATGATATCATGGTATCGTCTTTTGTATGTGCCTACAGGTATCTGCTGCCCGAGAAGAAGTGCCTGGAAGGCGTGGCTATCCTGGTTATATGTATACTGATTTGGCAACAATTTATGAACGCGCGGGACGTATAGAGGGAAGAAAAGGTTCCATCACCCAAATTCCTATTTTGACAATGCCTAATGATGGTAAGAAGCAATTGAAACATGATGCAGCGTTCTTGTAAGATTTAACACTTGTAATCTGATGTTACATTTCATTATTTATGTTCTATGAACCAGATATCACACATCCAACACCAGATCTTACTGGTTATATTACTGAGGGGCAGATTTACATTGATAGACAGCTCTACAATCGACAGGTGAGTCACATAGCGATCTTATTGTTTGAAGCAGTCAAGCATGATTTTAGAATCCATTGTATGGAATGCACGATGGTCATACTCGTGGAAACGTGTTCTTTTAACTTGGAAAAGGGTGTGTAATCTTAATTTCCTTTTATTCTTTTTCTTAACAGATATACCCACCAATTAATGTACTCCCTTCACTTTCTCGATTAATGAAGGTATGACTGTTATCATATCATTTTGTATGAGAACTTTGCCCACTTGTTAACAAGTACAGGCATAAATTTAGGAGCTGACATTCAGCTTTTCATTTCATTTTTTACATTGCAGAGTGCTATTGGTGAGGGGATGACTCGAAGAGATCATGCTGATGTGTCCAACCAGGTCTGACTAAGATGTTCTAAATGAAGCAAGGGTTCCTTCCTTATATGTATCATATTATTTATAATACTAAAACGTTGCTTTTCTTATTATAGCTATATGCAAATTATGCTATTGGAAAAGATGTTCAAGCAATGAAAGCTGTGGTTGGAGAGGAAGCACTTTCTTCAGAGGATCTGGTCTCTCTCTCTCTCTCTCTCTCTTTTGTATGCATACGTGTTTGCCTTGGGTGGTTGGGGGTTTGCCCTTCATGCATGTGCAGGTTTACATGCAGTTTAATGTCATTTTGACTCTATCTCCTCCTCCATTTACAGCTCTACCTGGAGTTCCTAGATAAATTTGAGAGAAAATTTGTGACTCAAGGTGCTTATGATACTCGCAACATCTTCCAGTCCCTCGATTTAGCATGGACTTTGCTTCGTATCTTCCCACGTGAACTTCTCCACCGTATACCAGCAAAGACACTTGACCAGTACTACAGTCGTGATGCAGCTAGCTGAGCTGAGATAGCAGCTGCCTATGGATACCTATGTCTGCCTTTTGCTTATTTATATCAGTTCTACTTTCATTCGAGTCAATTCTCCCACGGCTTGTCACACCTAAAATTCTAGCCTTCTCTGCATGCCCTCTGAGGAAATCAGTTTCGGTGAATAGTTTCTTTACTGCTGCATTGCAGTACGTGTTGCTTTATAGACACCGTTTCATTCAACTTTCAATCAAGTCCATGCCCTGTGATTATTTAATAGTAAGTATTCCTTTTTTGTGAACCAAGAAGCTTTTCCAAGAACATTATTTTTCATGAGGTTATTGTGTCATTTGAACCGGCTGTGAGGAGTTGAATTGCCAGGAAAAAGACGGGAGTTGGTGTAACTTGTAAGGTGTTTTGGATTATAGCCTTTGACCTTTGTCTGGTTCTAAAGTCTGGAAGCACCATGTTTTACTCATGGGTTGCACTGGCAGGCAGTTAGCACTTTCCAATGTCGTTTGAATCTTATTTTTGGTCTGCTTTCGAGGAGACGCCTTGAATTTACGTGGAAATTTCTTTGAAAGTACTTGCTGATGATTCGCCTGATGGGAAACAAAACCAAACTTGCTCGAAGTTTTTGCTTCGTTTCATCTATCATTTCATCATGTGAACAATATGAAATAGGAAGATTCTATGCGGGAAAAGTTAGGGTTTCCCTCAAATAATATGTTGATTTAAATGTAATAAATAAATGAGACAATTGCATACAAAAAAAAATATATCACTGTGTACAAGATTCTGAATGCCTAGAATAAATCTGTTGTGGTTTTGTCTGTCGACTGGTTAGAAATTCGTAGCCGAGCCTTCTAAATACTAGGGCCGGAGCTGGTTACAGATGCTAACATAATTTGCTCGTCTACTTTTTTGAGTGTCAAAAATTTCTCCTGCACAAAGGGCAAGATCTATGCCCTATTAACCATTTCTGAATACACGATACATGGAACAAATGGTGACAATGTGGCAAGCTATGAACAACTTCCCTCTCTGAAAAGTCCTGAAAATTTGAAAGCCATATATTCAGGAATGATCAGTCAATGCTTTTTCGGCCAATGAAGTTTACTCCAAACAGTCAAATGTCAAAACTGAAAGCAACGGTGGCTAATCGTAAATGAACGGTGGAACAGAGAAAGGCGAGAAAAGTGAAATACCTGAAGGCAAATGGAGCAGGACGAAGAGTCCCATACGTTTTCGTCTGTAATTCTCATCTTTGGAATCCTTTTCAGTGATTCCTCTGACAACCCTTGGGTGATAATCCACGGGATTTCGTTGAATGGAGAGTCAAACGCGTTTGTCTAGTATGGAATAATAAAAAAAAGCAAATTCAGATTCAGGAATTAAAAAGCCTTTTCTCTCTCGAACAATACTCTTTAATTTTATAAAACAGTGATGCCATTTTCATATCATCCGATTAATGTTAGTTGGGATTTAGACTGGACGCAGAAAGGGGACCGGTTTCCCACTTTAAACATGTAATTGATTTTGGTTGTAAGTAAATGGTTGCGTGTAATTGATTTTGAAGGATTAATAAAATCATTCTTTGTTCTGGCCAAAAAAAAAAACATGTTTCTTTTGGGATGAAGCACTTTAAATATGTTACCAAGAAGAAAGAAAATAAAGGGTATTTCTGTATAAAGAATTTTGAGACGTGGATTTCACGTGGTCCAAAATGATCGAATTGCATGGACGCAGGTAGCAAAGGGGAGAAGAAAAAGTAGTAATTAAAGTAATTGGCACATTGTAGAAACGTTGACAAAGACACAGGAATCTTACCGGCTGGACCAGATACCTGGTCGCCATGTCATCGGAACTGCAAACCGTGAGTGAAAATTTAAAGAACTTGATGGAGAAAAAGCTGCCCTTTATGGCTCCGACTGTTGCTCCATGAATACAACCGGTCTTAGTTTTTGCCCCAACAAATGCCCCAGCCAGGGCTCCTAAAGTTGCTCCAACTGCAGACACGAGACCAGAATGTGAATTTGTGATGAGTTTGGAATTAGCAAAGATGCCAAATCCTCTGATTGATATTCTAGGATAAACCGAACAGATTTGCTTTGTTTTCCTGATCTGTCTGGTTCAAAATTAATGAAAAGGAGCAAATCCCAAATGTAAAAGGAATAACACAAGGGAAAAAGGAAGGAACTAAACTAACCCACTGCAAATATAAAGAAGAAGATTGCATAGAACAGTTTAGCAATAATAGCTGAAGTTGCCGAACAACACAACTCCCTGGTCTCTTCAGCTGGAAAACATGACAAGATTAAAGAAGGAGAAGGGCAGATGCTAACGAGGCCCATTGGAAGCAGAAGAATATTCTCTGATCTTGGTCAGCGAAGCAGAAGAATATGCTGAAATCGGTTTCTTAAACGATTAACAGTACTAATAACGATACAACACCAACAGCAGGGGGCAAAAGGAAACTTTTAAGTCCATAAGGAACCAAGAGAATGGAAATATCGCCATTTAATAGAAAGGTGTAAAATTGGAAGTCTGATTTTGTCGTAGGCAAAGGCAGGACTCAGGAGACATCGTGTTGTTTCCAAATTCTCAACTCTCCAAGACAGTTTCGGGGTCAAAGTCGTCGACTGATCGCAGCAGAAATTAAACTGAAACAAAGCTAAATGACGTTTGTTTCGTTGAGGTTGCCATCCAACTGCTGGGGCCTGAGTGGGGACTGGACAATTGTAGATGGCCCATTTATTTTTAATTCTCCTAAATTCTCCAACTTGAGAGCCGCCATGTTTTTTGTTTTTAACATCCACAATCATAGTAACTACTAAGACATTAGCATCAATGTCATCACGGATAGGAGATTTATCTTGCTAGTATTAAAAAAGCATCTATAGATTACACAAACCATTAGGCGAGGAGCCTACCCACATCCACATGGCAAGAGACTGAAATCTGTCACAGTTTCGAACGATTACTACCAATATTCAAATTATGGAAAAATTAAATGGAAAAACCATATAATGAAACTGTAATGGTCAAATTATATATCCAAACATAGGCGTTAGAATAATTTTGGCGGATATATAGGAAGTTTAAGCTATTTTTTTGAAGTTGACTCCATGCCTCCAAAGTGCAAAAATATCCTTTCTTTTCCAAGCTTTTTTTAATCAAAATAGTTTCCCAAATGGGCTGCCAAATTAGAGACGGTGAATCAGTCTTGTCATGCCCCACTTATCATTGTTAATTATTCAAAGTTATAGTGCTAACTTTTATATTGGGTAAGAAAATGAACGATTCATAAATAATAGATTTCTCTGTTGGTTTAGTCTTTCTTTTTTTTAGTTTCTCATCTGGTATCTGAAGTTTTGTTCTTATTAATCTGGATTCGACTCGTGTTATGCACCTGAAATGACGGGTGGGTCTATCAATGGAGTCTATTGCGTACGTAAGGTCTCGAATCCGAAACCTGTTGGTTTAGTTTAGTACCAATCAAACAAGACTTTATTATTTTGTACACCAAAAAAAAAAAGGGCAGACTTCATTAAGGCGAGTTGGGAGTTTGAGAGACCAAGTCTGGTCTTTGGTGGATTGGCACGTTTGGGTTTTCATTTAATTTTACAGAATATATATATATATATATATATATGTATGTATCTATAAACAATCTATAAATCTATAAAACACCCATAAACATCTGTAAATCTATAAATCTATAAACATCCCATATAAAGTTGAGGTTGAAATTACAAAATTACCCACAATTCTCTCACATCTCAATTTTTTTAGATCATTGGTGGATTGGCCTTTTGGACATTTCCCATAATTTCTTTTTTTTTTCCCTTTCTTTATTTTTTCATATTTTTTTTATTTTTCTTTTATCTCCAATGTGGTGGACTCCATGAGTGATGGATCCCACTTACTTTTTCCTTATTATTTATTTAATTACACTATATTTTATTTACATATTATTATTATTATTACTATACTAATATCATATTTACATATATACATAAATATATATACACACACGTATATATTATATACAATTATATACATTATATGCAATACTTTATGAGTTTTGAATTATTTCTTAGGTTTTTATGCTTTATGAGTGTTGAATTTTTTCTGTTTTGTATATTTTTTGGCTTTTTAGTATTAAACCATATACTATAGTTATATATATATATATATATTATTGTATTTTTTAGTCCAGGTATAGCTGTCGAGGCTTCCGTTGGACCCAGATTCACCCAAGGAGTGGTCTCACTCCAAAACGGCAAAACCCAAAAAGTCAAAAACGCAACTAGCTCTTGGGGCTTCTCTAGGATGGGCCTTAAAGTTAGAAAGATGACTTTGGAAAAGATTGTCCACTCTTTGGGCCTCGACAATGGGACTGACAAATTTGCCAATGAGATCAAACAAAATGGTCACATGAAACGCGTAACCTTCAACTTTAACAACCAAAAAAAGTTAGCTCCGAAACGCAAATGAGGTAAAAGTGTCTGTCAAGTCCTGTACTACATAAATATATTTAATTTAATTTCTGTATTTTGATTTGAATTAATTTAATCATTTTATTATTAAAAATAGACCAAACAAATCTTTTCATATCATAAAATCAATTTTAATCACTAGAATTATTGTTATAGGATCAATTTCTACTTTTAAGATTACTAGCATGACAATGACATGATAAATTAAATCATAAATTGATATGTCAGCACTGATATGATACTATCACGACATTGTACGTCAGTTTATGATATACTTTATCACAGATGCATAGATATTATTTTGATATTTTATTAACCTGTTAGTACTACATTAGTACCAAGCATGCTAACTAATATCTTAACTCATCTCATCATATCTATATTACTGTTACATTATTAATTTTAATGACAAAAATTGATTTTGTAACATGTAATGAATTAATTGTTCAATTTTTTATAATATAAAGATTAAATGAATCAGAAATTAATTTTGTTACATATAATGTCTTAATTATTCAATTTTTTATAATATAAGAATTAAATGGATCTAAATTTAAGTATATAAATTAAATTAAATATATTTACATGCTAAAGGGATTTGAGAGGGTACTTTATTTAACCCACAAATGACGCGAAACTGAAGTGACCCCTCAAAAAGGCCGAACAAACTTCCAAACCCCCAAATCTTTCCATCTGCTTGCTCTTCCACCCTTTTGCCTATTTTCCTTTTCCCCTTTTTTAAGTATTTATTTATTTATATTTCTCCTCCCTTTTTCTCTCTCTTTACGCAGCGAAGCAAGCAAAGCATTAAACGAGTTTGTGCAGACAAAAGAAAAAAGGTGGAGAGGAATAATACTCGAGACCATCCAAGGGGCAAAAGCAAAGCACCTTATAAAGCAACAGTGTAACCAAAACTCCTCTTAAAAAAATCTCCCTAGATGTTCCTGCAACAAATCATAACAATCCAGTCAAAAACCAAAACAAAATTCTCTTAAGTCTTAGACCACCTGAAACACGAAACAACAGCAGACAGACAAGGGACTCTTTTTAGTTTAACATCCATCTATGGGAATCTGCCATTCTCTGGGATACTGTTTGAGGAAATCCCGGAGTCATGAAATCCCAATCTCTTCCTCCTCTGAATCTTCTCCTCGCCCATATCAACCATTGCCCCAAGCAGCCGAAGAACGATTACCTCCCCCAAGACCATCCTTGCAAAGCCAAAGTCCTACTTCATCATCCCAGACTGGGACCATTTTGCAGAAACCTTATGTTGATATCGCCACTTTTTATGATCTCGATAGGGAGCTGGGGAGAGGTCAGTTTGGCATCACTTATCTTTGCACTGAAAAGGCAACTGCGAGAAAATACGCCTGCAAGTCTATTTCAAGGCGTAAACTAAAGACGGACAAGGACATAGACGATGTTAGAAGAGAGATTTTGATACTACAACATCTAACGGGGCAACCCAACATCGTCGAGTTCAAAGGTGCCTATGAAGATAAACAGAATCTGCATTTGGTAATGGAGTTGTGCTCGGGCGGTGAGCTTTTTGATCGGATTATAGCTAAAGGGAGTTATTCAGAACGTGAAGCGGCTTCGATTGGTAGGCAGATTGTGAATGTGGTTCATGCCTGTCATTTTATGGGGGTTATGCATCGGGACTTGAAGCCTGAGAATTTCCTGCTGGTTAGCAAGGATGAGGATTCTACAATAAAGGCGACTGATTTTGGACTCTCTGTCTTCATTGAGGAAGGTTAGTTGCTAGTGTTATACTTTTAACAGGTTCTTTTTCATTTCGAAGTTGGTTCTCATTCAAACTTTGCTCTTCTGATTACTTTCTAAACCCAGAATGATATATTTTTCATTCCTTTTCTCATGAAGTTAGGTGCTGACAAGAGTCTGTATTATAAGTATTTTTTTTCCTTCAACTTCGGTTTTTATGCTGCCAGATTTTAGTATTGGATAAAATTGCTAGAATCGGTTCCAGGAGACAGATTAATTTCATCAAATTGTTTTCAATAATTTCCATGGTTAAAGGCTTAAGCAACAAGAAAAAGATGAGATTGGATATATTAGTATGAATTAAAGCTGGAAACGTACTCTGCAAGTTATTCTTTCTATATGTAATCATGGGTCAACCAGACCAAGTCAATGAAGAAACGGACAGGTCAACCAAGTCAATGATATTTTCAGATAAATAAGAGTTTTACGCTGGTGAGACCGTGAGAGTAAGAAAAATGACACCCAGAAGGGAAAAAAAATGACAAAAAAGGGCTAATCAGAAAAAGAATCACGTGGTAGGTTTGATCATGATGGCACCATGATTCATGACTAAACCAGGTGCTTGCCTATTATACATCCAAAAGACTAGACGTTTTGCCATTGACGATGGAAGCACTGATGCGATCTTACATCAGATTCCCCCAAGAAATGGGTTACTGACTTACCGTAGCCCAATAAGAGTTTGTGGATAAGATAGACTTTTGAGATTTTACTAAATAGATTTAATGATTCAACGATTCAGATTGAATGCACTGTTTTGGTCGCATGGCAGCATTTTGCGTTGCCCCTTTTCGATTGTTCACAAACCAACTAACATGATTTTGTAATTACTGGTAGGTGGTAGCTGTGCGTGTTAGATAAGGGAGCAATGGGTTCTGTTTCTTATGTTTAGATAGGATTTCTGTAGCCAGTAAGCTCACTGCATTACTCAAGATTTTTAGGCAAACTGGATGCAGATATCTGTTTTGACTGGGTGGTCATTGATATTGAACTACCAAAATTCCATAACTGAAACCAAAAGAGATGGAATTTGGATCAAATTCGTAATGAAATGTAGTACAAATCAGTTGATCACTTGACGATATCAGATATATTTATATTAGCCTTGTTTCTCAACTTCACCTTTCCATGTTTTTTCTTAACAGGTAATGCTTTTTTTTTGGTTTTGGGAATTGGGTTTCCGAAGCAACCATGAATCTTATAAGCTCTAATACAGCTGAAAACTTGAAGTTTACCTAACTTTTCAGGTAGGTTGTACAAGGACCTTGTTGGTAGTGCATATTATGTTGCACCAGAGGTGTTAAATCGGAAATACGGCAAGGAGATAGATGTGTGGAGCGCTGGCGTCATTTTATACATTCTTCTTAGTGGAGTGCCTCCATTTTGGGGTGGTATGTGAAAGTTCTATTTGTTTATTTATTGGATAAATTCTTCGTGAATCCAAGAGAGAATTAAAGCAAAGTTCTGCTGCAAGACAACTGAAAGGAAACATAAAAATGTCCCAGCACAGCAGAACAACCTCACTTTCCTGTTTCAGTTTGTTTGCTCTCTTAGAAATTTGAAATGAGAACAAACAATCACCATTTAGTTGGATCTTATTAAAAGTACAATACCTATGAGCATTCAAACAAAAAGAATTGGAGGACTTGTCCTCTAATGCTGTCACTTCGGTTTGTCTGTCCCTTTAATTTTATGTGATCTAGTTCCACTTAATTTGGAGCAAATATCTCAGTTGTATGAGAATTTTACATTTTGTATCCATAAAAATAAGGCTTACATTTTAGTCTGACATGTTCTCTTCTGTTAATGAACAATTTTTTGCAGAGACCGAGCAAGAAATCTTTAAAGCAGTTGCAGAAGGTAATCTTGATTTAAAGAGCCAGCCATGGCCATCTATATCCGAAGGTGCAAAGGACCTTCTGAGGATGATGCTAGCAAGGGACCCTAAGAAACGGATTACAGCTGCCCAAGCTCTAGGTAAAATTTAAAAACATATTTTCCTGAAAACTTGAGTAGGCAACCATTCTAGACAGAAGAGAGGAGGTGCAAAACAGAGAGAGCTGTTCACTGGATTGAATTCTTTCTATTGAATTAATACCACTTACGATCATCTTGGATTTGGGTTGTCAACATTGAAAATTGGGTTCATTCTTAATGCAGAAAGATATTTTCATTAATGTTTTCCATGTGTATTTGATTCAGAACATCCATGGATGAAGGAGGGTGGCGATGCATCAGACAAACCTATTGACAGTGCTGTTCTTAGCAGATTGAAGCAGTTCAGAGTAATGAACAAGCTCAAAAAGCTTGCCTTAAAGGTATGAGCTCAGGCCTCTGGTCTTTTACTCGTCTGAAATTTGCAAATTTAACAGTTATTGGATTACGTTTCTTGGATAACTGTATTCAACATACATAATGTGGGGCTACTAACTTACAGTCCTCATGTGGTCACGTCTTTATGTGGATGCACACACATTGTCCAAGCACTTTCTGTTTGAATTGTCACTTTAAAATCACTTCACTCAAACATAAAAATACAAACATACTTTTTCTTTCTTTCCTTTTGGCCTTTTCCAGCCAGCTGATACCTTTATCTGAAATTTTGCTTGGTGGAAGGTGATAGCACAAAGCCTGTCATCAGAAGAAGAGGTCAAGGGCTTGAAACAGATGTTCAACAACATTGACACCGATAAAAGTGGTACGATAACACTTGACGAACTCAGGGTGGGATTAGCTCGACTGGGATCTAAGCTAACTGAAGGAGAAATAAAGCAGCTTATGGATGCTGTAAGGAGTTATCAAACCATATATCCCTCCTCCCTCGGTTCTTATAGATACTACCATTAACTTAATGAAAACGTCTTCATATGTAATTCCTCGAGCACCCAAAGAGGAAGAAGCTGACAAGTTCTAAATGTGTAAACTTTATTCTATCAGGCTGATGTTGACAAGAGTGGAACCATTGATTACATTGAATTCATCACTGCAACGATGCATCGACATAGGCTTGAGAGGGAAGATAACATAGCCAAGGCTTTTCAATACTTTGACAAGGATGGCAACGGGTTAGTATACTGCAGAATTTCCTTTTATTATCCTTTTAGGAACAAACTCTTGCTATGATTCCAAATGAGCATGAACTTACACATTTGCCAGAACATTCTTGGCATCAAGCATCTAGACTTGATTGACTTGATCATTATCTTCATTTCATTCAGCTTTATCACAAGAGATGAATTGAGACAAGCTATGACCGAGTATGGAATGGGAGATGAGGCCACAATAAATGAAGTCATTAAGGATGTTGACACTGATGAGGTAATATTTCCTCTTTCAATCCTAATTCACATTCTTTGTTATAGCCTCTTCCGATGGTGTTGGATAAATTATTGTATCATATGACTGGACAGGATGGAAGAATCAATTACGAGGAATTCGTAGCCATGATGAGAAGAGGAACTCAAGATGGGGACGCTAAAGACAGATGAAAACAACTGCTTCGCTTGCACCCTGACTGAATAACTTTGAAACTGGCCTCAGCAAGTTAGATCATCTACTCTAAGCCACTCCCACTGTTAAAATTCATCCAACTTGGCCTGGCTGGCCCTCTCCATCTTCAAATGCCAAATTACCCACTTCTACTCGCCAAAATGTGGATGTGAATAAGCTCATTTTATGTTGGTTTAGCCTTTGTTTGTTTGTATGAAAATGTCATCCCAATTCTCAGCAATGTTTGTGTTTCTGTGTACAAAGGAGATGTAAACAAATATAAATGAATGAAATAAGAGCGTGTTTCCTTATATTCCATAAAGCTAAATAGAATCAATGTGTACGAATATCTGTGGTTAAAAAAAAATTATATTATTAAATTAAGTAGAGTAGTAATTAACAAAGAGAGGTATCCTCGGATTAATTAATCCAAAATTTTCCCATCACTACATCAGGGTATACTTAATATGTGGATGAATGCTCGTTTTTCTCTTTTTTTTCTTCCCTAATACTTCCAATTAATCATTAAAATTTCTCAAGGAAAAGGAAAAAGGGCAAACAATTACATAACAATAATAACATAAGTAGATGTACCTAGTTAAAAGTAGAATCGGTGGGCCTCTGTTGTTCGAGGCTTGGCGGTTTGGGGGAGGAAACTGAGAGATGGTCTCCGTCTGCTCCGGTTACGCGTTTCCTTCAACAAAAGCCCTCCAAGTCTCACCTTCCTTCCTCTTCCTCTCCCTTCGAATCCCGAAAGTAGTTCCCTTTACGGTTCCCAGAATCCTTAGAGCCAGTTGCAGTTCCAGTTCTGCCGCCAAAAATCAAGAACCGATTAGAACCACCTATGCCGGCGTTCAGCTGGAAGAAACCGTTGATGAGGCCAAGCAAGGGAAGCTTCGGCTCGATTCGTGGATCTCTTCTCGAATTCAAGGTATCAGCAGAGCTCGAGTTCAATCCAGCATTAAATCAGGCCTCGTAACGGTCAATGGCCGCGTTGTCGACAAGGTAACTCCTTTTACGTACTATTAAGTTACTAAACCAAAAGAAAAGGATAATTTTTAGATTAACCTTTCATTTGCGAGTAGGTCTCGCATGGCCTGAGAGCTGGAGATAAGGTTAATTGCGTAATTTCAGAGCTGCAACCATTGAGAGCAGAACCTCAAGATATACCGTTGGATATAGTTTACGAGGATGACCATGTTCTTGTCGTTAACAAACCTCCGCACATGGTAAACTTTTGTTCAAGCTTTGAAAAGCGTTTTATTAAGTTCACTTTAGACTGTAAAATTCTGATATTTGCAAATGACAATCCTTTATGTTGAGGTTGTTCATCCAGCACCTGGCAATGCTACTGGAACACTAGTGAATGGAATTCTTCATCATTGCAGTTTACCCACAGTGGCATTGTCCGAAAAGGAACTTCTTTCAGACACAGAGGATGTTTGTGATGGTGAAGGTTTTTCTTATAGCGAAAACGAGGCAGCTGCCATTCGCCCAGGAATCGTACATAGATTGGATAAAGGCACCAGTGGATTGCTTGTTGTTGCAAAGGTTAGTAATGTTTTCTTTCCCATTTTCTCTTGGCTGCTGCAAGTTGCACATATTACAGAATTAGCTTAAGAATATCTTTGGTTTATTGTATGGTAGGATGAACATTCCCATGCCCATTTGTCAGAACAATTTAAGCAACATACGATTGAGAGGGTGTACATCAGTCTTACTTGTGGAGTGCCTTCACCTTTTGCCGGGCGTGTGGATATTCCCATTGGTCGTGATTCGAATAACCGCATACGGATGGTTGCTGTACCAGGATTAAGTCACCCTGGACGGACTCGTCATGCTGCTAGTAGGTGATTTATTGTCCTCAGTTACATAGTTTTCGTTTGATGGTTCATTAACTATTGGATAAAGATAAGTCCCATCCCCTTTTATCAGATACAAAGTAATTGAAGTACTGGCGGGCGGTGGTTCTGCACTGGTACAGTGGAGATTGGAAACTGGGCGTACTCATCAGGTACTAGTTGAAGAAGATTTTCTATAGACAGTTAAGCAATTATTGAGAATTGAGTGCATATTTTGACCTGAACAATTTCTGGTCTAATCTCATCCTTCATCTATTCCAGCTCGGTATAATTGCTAACTGAATTAGCTCATCTCGTTCTATTTATGTTTTATAATCTGTTTCTTTCTATGTTTTTGAGGTAGATCCGTGCACATGCAAAGTACAAGGGAATTCCTTTGTTGGGTGATGAGGTGTATGGAGGCACAAAGAGCATGGCCTTATCATTACTTCGTCCGAGGACCACTGCGAAGTGTACTGACCAACTATCTCAGCTGGTTTCTAGATTGGAGAGGCCTTGCCTTCATGCTTTGGTCATTGGGTTAGAGAATAAAACCTGGACTTAATTGCACCTGCTTCTATTTCATAACCATTAGAAACTTATAAAGTTTTGTTTCCATCCATTCTTTTGTAGTTTTGAACATCCATACTCAAGTGAAAAGATGCACTTTTCGTGCCCACCTCCTCCGGATTTTACTGAAATATTGAGTGAACTTCGTAAAATTGGCATGGAGAAGGTATTTTCTCATGAGTTTGCTAGTTGCTGACCATATTTTTGAGTGTGTTGCTTTTGGTAAGTAGTTCTGGAAACTTGCCTTGCTGATTGTAATTGTCTATTTGTGCAGCCTATTTTGAAGGAATAATAAGATTTATCTGTGCGGTCTCATGATACTCATGCATGGACATGGATGTGGAAAATTAGCTAATAACTCTTACCGAGGTGGAGATTCTAGCATGTCATCGACCATTCTAAAACAGCATATCGGGTGTGGTAGATGCATATAGTTTGACAATTTCGCAGAAAAAAGAGTTAAAAGCCGTCTGGTTGGAGCTCAAACATCACGCCCGTCTCTTGCCTTTTCCTTTTTAAGGATTTATCGTAAAAATATTGTAAATAGGTAGCCAGATAGCACACCAGATGGAGAAATAAGAACTCCATCCAAGTAATGTTCCCTGCTTCCCCTCGAGCTGAGTTCAAATTCAAATGACCACTTACGTTGTTCAAATCTTGAATACCTTATTTTAAGTTACTGTAATTTATCAAGTTTATCTCAAAGTAGAAAGTATAATTTTCTAGACCATTTAGATGACAGTAAATTTTAGTGAATCTGATTTTGGAATCTAAAGTTGGCGGTCACGAAAGCGAGGAAGCAAAGCGTAGAAAGTAACCCAAAAATCTAGTTTGAAAATGTGATTGTAAGAGTTAGACGTGGAAGTGTCAAAATTTTCTCTTTTGATAGTGCTCCACTTCGTTTGAAAGGACCTTCTCATGTTTGCAACTGAATATCTACCAGCTACCTGCTCTTTGGAATAATAGGCTTTTGAACATGGGATGGACAAGAAAACCAAGCAAATACTTATAATAAAAAGTGGCTCCAAGAAATTAAAATTACTTTATTGCAGGCACTAAGCTGAAGTCATAACCTGTATTGATGAAGAGTTTTGCTATTTTACAGTCTTAACTGTCGATGGATCACCTACGACCCATCTTCCTATATCCTAATTTAATCTATTAACAGTGACAAATTCTCTCACTTGTCCAGGACGTTTAGTATTTCCGGGGATAATGGGAAAAAAATGTGAGGACAAGTATTTCTCAACCTACCAATTAGGTCAAAAGATACAAATGCCCATAAAATAAAAGAATAATCCGGAGTTTAAAGGGTTACAGGCACACAGCAACTACCATCAAATTCCATCACCATTACTCGCACTTCTTCAGCATTTGGTCCACTATGAACCGCACCTCATTATCCTGTCAAGGAAAATGCAGTATATATCAAATTAACAGAGAACTGCTTCAACTGGCATGTATTCCTACTACTGATTAGCTATTAACCAACACATTAATCAAAATACCTAAGGGCATTAATCCTTAAAAACAACCGACTAACACATAAACAACCAAGGCAAGCCTGCAATGATTCTATCTTTTCTGTGTTTGCATGTCATAATTTCACTTAAATAAGCATTCTCAATGCCCTCAAAAGACATTACTTGACCTTGACTCTTAGCATACACAGGATAGTATCAAAGCATGTCATGTATATCGTTGAAAAGCTAACTAGCTCAGCTAATAAACTTCACTAAGAAGGATGTTCTTTTCTACTCCCATTTTCTACAAAATAGTATTGAAGACATAGGGAATAAAGAAAGCTAACTCTTCAATAAATAAACTTAACCGTGTACACTTAAGAAGGCACTGTAACCATCTAATAAATGCATCAAAAGGCTGGACATATACAGTCCAAGTACAGCAATGACTTTCCATCCAGCTAACTATCATAGGTGTCGACAAGTACCTCTATAGAGGAGCTTAAACCTTGTATTCTTGAACATGCATCCACTTTGTGGAAGACCATTTGTTCCCCAAAATCACAGGGCATCCACCTGGCATCATTAGCCATAAGACACAGTTAAATTCATTTGTCATTTAACTGCTTAACCATCCTTGAAACACAACTAAAGATAAACCCAAAAAGAGAAGCAACAAGGATCAACAGCAAACCATGCAAACTTGAAGGATCTAGCGTGGCATCAGGCCTCATGCTCCAGAACAGCAAAGCATCTCCCATCTTTGGCTTCACGGCAAGACCCTGTTTACCACATTCAGATAATTCATTCCACCAAGGCACGGCACTGAAATTTCCCTTGGCTGCTGGAAATATTGTCTCACCCCCTTCTTCAACATCTGACCTGCATCAGCAGCAGAAAGTAGGCTAAGAGGTACAAATTCTTTCCTCTTTAAATATAGATAGGCAAAAGAGAAAAGACATTTCTGTGCTAGAAGTGTCTAAAGACAATCATAAAACTTACAAATACATAAGCACAGTAGCCATCCGCTGGCCTCCATTTTTAGTGTTGAACTCATCAAGGAAGTAATCGAAGTGTGCATCGTATTTCTGCCCAACTTCATAATGGAGAACTTGAAGACCTTCTCCATGCTCTGTAGATTACAAAGTTAGCTTGAAGTCATAAAAGGAAAAAAAAAAGAACCAAAAGAAATGTGATAATTGAAAAACAAGGATCAATTAACTGCAAAGTGATAAATAAAAAATGTAACAGATTTTTGCTCAAAAACAAGTTCACTAATGGCTTCAGCATAAAAAATTATCATTGAAGGTTGCTCGGCATTAGAGTCTCATACCTACAGGAATGAAAGTGTAATCTGCTATCCTTTTTTCAATGGCCCTAATAGTACTATCTTGCCCTCTTCTCAGAAACATACCCGAACTAGTACGAACCCTGCAAACAACACAATTCAAATTTCATAAGATTAGGTGCAACGCTTAGCATGTAACTGGTCTTGAAACAATACAGAGTTTTTTTTTTTTTGGCCAAAAAACAATACAGAGTTTCACTCACACAAATTTTAGCATTATAAAGCATAAAGAGGAGAAACTCATCTTAAATATCTTGACATCATATCTTAGCATCTATAATAGCAATGAAAGACGAGGTGTGAGGATAGAGAATGCAAACCTGCTATCCTTACTCTGCCCTGTTTTGCTATCAACAACAGTGGACTTAGCCATGAGAGGTTTTGCAAGTTTTATTAGGTACTCACATTCTTCTTTGGACTGTTCAAATAAAAGAGTCAATTCAGGACAACAATCCAAAAAAGAAATCATAACGGAAAACATTATAAACATTATCATCATTATTACTATAACTTTTAACCTTAGAAGGGAATCGTAGTAACAATCTGTGCCCCAAATTTACCAAGTCAGTAATGAGGAAAACGGTTTTACAATGTTTCCATCATAATTTTATTGGATTAATTGAATACATTACATCTGAGCATACACAATCAGAGAATTAGACTGGCAATTTCAAAATACTTATACCAAATAAAAAATCTCAATGGTGATAAACTTCTGATTAAATTAACATAAAAGTGATTTAAAAATAATTATTAAAAGGGGGCGGGGGGACAGAAACTAACCAAAAAATTATGATAAATGAAAGCTCGAGGCTCCCAAGAAATCACTTCAGTCCACTGCTCCCCTCTCTTCCCCAACCCTTTTCCTCTGCAACAAAAATCCCTCCTAAATCAAGAAAACAATGAGGAAACAAATCGCTATTGATCAAAAGAGACCAATGGGGATACCTTTCAGCAGCCATGCGTCTGTAAGAATTGAGATCATTAGGCGGAGAATCGTCGCTGCTCATCGGGAGAGAGAAAATCCCTAGTCCCAAAAGCATCAATAAAACCACCGTTAACATGAACAACATCGATAATACAAGCGTTACCGTGGACCATTTCCTCGCTTGTAATCGAGAATGTCTCACTTTCACCATTCTCGAATTTTAAAAGTCTTTTCCCAAAAAAAAAATCCCTCGACAAAAATCAGCTCAAAACCCTACAGATCGATCCAAGAAAACAAAACCCCTGATTTGGGCAAAACTCAGATATAAGAACTTCGACAAATTTTCTTTGAAAATGAGGGTAACGGAACAACTTGAGGACCAACCGACTTTTTCTACGCTTGTTTACATTTATAGCTTTTCATAACTTGTCGAGTCTTTGCGAAGCAGATTGCGAAATGACAAAATAATCCTCCCGATTGGTTCAATGAACCAATGGTAATGCTTGTTGAATTTATTGGCCGTGAATATAATTGTCATTTTGAGTCCGCTCGTGGTTTACGACTAGACGCCTTCGATGGAGTTGTGGGCTGCACCAGGTTTGGCCGTGGCAAGAATAGAAGCCTACTCATTAATTAATTATAATTAATTAAAACATTTGGTCAACCGTCAACTTGCTTTATTTTCAAAAATAACCAAAGCCCATCAAATGTCTAAAAGGAACGAAATTGGTCCAAGGCCAATAACGAAAAGCCCAACAACCAGTGGCGGAGCCAGAAAACTTTTTTACTGGTGTCAATATTTTAAGAAAAAAAATTTTAATATAGAATAATTGTAATGGTATTTTTCAAGTGAGAAACTTTTTTTTTTAACAATACTTAAGTTATACCTTTGATAATTATTTAAATTTCACTTTTGTATACAAATAGACAATTCTTGCTATATCAATGGCTGTAAGCTTTAACTAAGTTTCAATAAATGGTAGTTGCATTCAATTTTTAAAGGGGTCATAAGTTATTTTATTTAAATTTTTACTAATTTCAATGGGGTCATATTAAAGTAAATATTCAAAAAATACCACTAAATCATATATATTTATTAACTTTTCTAAGTCCAATGGGGTCATTTGATCCCATTGAACAGCACATAGCTCTGCCCTGCCAACAACCAAACAAAATCTACCAAAAAATAGAAAAGAATTAAAAATGCTAACCAATAAAATGCGAACATTGCCAATGAGGTTGGCAAAAGTGGTAAGAGTTGGGACTAATAGTGTAAGGCACTCGGGTTCAAGTTTCCACAGATTCCCTTTGGTTAGGCAATCTGTAAATCCGAAAAACTCCACAAAATTGGAGTTCGTAAACCCTTAAAGAGGTTGACAATTTGCCCTGACCTTGTAAGTAAGATAACCTACTCTACTCTTAAACTTTTCGTTCACAAAAAAAAAAATGCAGACATCTATTCACTCTTCTCTTCTTATATATATGGTGTTTGATGTATTGATACATGAGGAGAAAATAGTTTAAAATATTTTTTAAAATCAGTTAGAAATGTTCTTAATTTTTTTTTAAAAAAAAAAATAGCACATTCCTCATTTTCATTACACTAGCTCATAATCATAGATATCTAACACATTAACCCAAAACATAGATCCACATACTAAATTGGCGATTGGTATGATTATCCATACATAATGATAATAATTACAAAACTTTGATTTGGGTGAAAAATGTACTTAGAAATCATTAAACCTCAATTTTTTACAATGGCAAAAATATTCTCGTTGGAATTTTTTTTTTGTTTGCCGTAAACTGATGATATGGTGGTTATAAATGTAATATGTTAACATACGCATATAAACGAATAACATTAATCATCTTTTTTGGCATAGAAATCCGAGATAGGTAAGTTACGTACAGTTTAGGCTAAAATAACTTTCACCGGTCACAACTCACAAGACTTAATTATATCGAATCAAACCGCTAAATAAACCATCTAAACTTCATATAAAAAAGAAGCCGGCATCTTAAAGTCAATAGGTAGATGAGTTCAATAAAATCGATAGGCACATGAGTTCAATCAATTAGATAACCTATTAAAACCCCATTCTTACGTAATAAAATGATTAGAACTGCAGACTAAACAAATGATGAAATAGAAAAAAAAATTATTAGATGTAGGGTTGACAATTAACTACAAACTCAGGAACCATTCTCTATTCTACAAATTTTGGTAAACCCAACAACTCACCGAGTAGCGTGTCAATCCATTGTTTGATAGCCTTAAAACCATACCTGTCAATAAAAACAAATAATCCTGCATATGGAACTTCAAAATCCTGGTCGACTTCTCTCTCATGCTTTGGCACACCTTTCCAATAAACCCTAACCCCGTTTTCGAGCAATGGTTCTTTAATCTTGCTATAGACCATGACGCTATGATTTTTGGAAAAGTGTAGAGTTGGAGTCTTCCATGGATATAATGGCATCAAATCTTTCAATGCCATTAAAGTTGGAACGTCGTATTTGGGGCCACTCATCATTCTCTGAACTTTGAACTTGCAAATGGCGGCCTTCTAATATTTTCAGACGAAAATTGTAAAAATAAAGGAGGTATATTTTAGGAAAAGCCATGATGCATGTCAATATTATGATTTGCAAAATCAAAGATTTATTTCACCTACTATATAAATCCTAACTTGCCTAATACATTTTGGCAAATTTCTTAGCGGAAAACCCTTTTTGCTAAGTACTATGTTTCTTTCTCTCTTTTCTTGCAAATTTGTCGTTTCCTTTCCAAATTAATAACCATGGAAGGTTTCAATTAGAATAAATCTAATCAATCAATCAATACAAACATTAAAAGAAATTGCATAATTTACTCAATTATACATGAAATACTGCTGATGTGTTTTTGATTGACATTACATTTTAATCATAAAACCATACTCATGCTTTTAATGGTTTGTCGCACAAATAAAAGGTTCATGGAACTAGGCAAGCCGAAAAGGAGGTCCAGAAACTTTGTCAAAGTTTCGTTTAACCATCCCGACAGTAAGCCTCTCAAGGATATCAAAGCACCCGTGATCTTCGTAATGCTCTTCATGCAATGAAACTTCATCCCAGTAAATCGCAATGCCACTTTTTAACAATGGCTCCTTCCGCTTAGCATATCGAGTCTTCAAGTTACCGGGAAAAGCCGGAGTTGGAGTCCTTGACTGAGGCAGCGGTATCAAATCTTTGAGCGACTCATACTTCGGACCTGAACTATGCGCTGCCATTAATATTGACACATATAAAAGAATAATGGCAGTAAGATTGAAGGGATGGAATGGAATAAATTTGTTTTGGGAGCAGAAACCAATGCGAAGGATTTGATATGCCCATCAAGCCCAAATAAGGATATTTATATAGGAACTAATTAGCATTTAAAATACTACTTTGATTGTTATTTGTTAGTTATGATCACAGTAGGATTAGGGCTTGCATGAATCATGAAGCAATTTTGAGAAGTTTTGGAACAGTTGCCTGATTGTGTTTGGAGTCTTTGAGTTTTGAATATGTATTGAACATTATTTACTAAATATATTGAAAAAAGGAAAATAAATTTCTTGTTGCGTAGGACTAGGATAATTGTTCAATCAAAGTTTGCACCGAAAGAAAATAAGCCATGAGTCCATGATTGGCCCAAAATGGTTCAAAAGTTTGACGGCAAAGCAAAATACAGCATCGACGTGCTGAAGAGCCCATATGCTTCATGACTGAACCCCGAAAAGCCCGTTCCAGTAACGACGTCGTATAATGAAACTTCTTAAATTTTAAAACCCTTCAAAAACATTCGTTACTTTGCGGCAGCACACTCTCCTCTGTAGTCCGTACCCTGTAGTCTGCGTTTCTATCCTCCTCTTTGAAGCGCCGAAGCAAAGCAACTTTGATGGCTTTAACCAAAACAAAGCTACGGTTTCCACCCTCTATCTCTCCTTTCTCTCAAGGCTTCTTCAAATTTTACTCTTCTTCGACGCCAGCTTCACTCGAAGATAGCGAAGCAGAGGAAGCTGATAAGCTCGAAATCCCCCAAGCCGCCGCCTTATTACCCCAAGAAACCGAAATCGCCGGAAAGTTCCATTCCCTAATCAAAGACCATCACCGCAAAAACCCTAACTCGGACACCAACGCGGGCCCGCCAACCTCTAATTACATCATACCTTCTCTCTCCCTCGACTTCTCCAAAATCTCCGCCGCCCACCCTATATCCCCTTCCCTGGTGCGCTATGTCATCGACAAGTGCGGTGGGGTCCGCCACGGCATACCTTTCCGCCAAACCTTCTCATTCTTCAACTGGGCCACCACCCGCCCCGACTTTGCTCCCTCCGCCGACCCTTACAACGAAATGATCGACCTTGCTGGAAAGTTGAGGCATTTCGACTTGGCCTGGAATTTGATCGACTCCATGAAAGCCAAAAACATCGAGATCTCGTTCGAAACTTTCTCGATCATGATCAGGCGTTATGTGAAGGCCGGATTGGCTGCTGAGGCGGAGCACGCTTTTAATCGCATGGAGGATTACGGGTGCGTTCCTGATAAGATTGCATTTTCAGTTGTGATTAGTAGTTTATGTAAGAAAAGAAGGGCTCTTGAAGCTCAAACCTTTTTTGATAAATTGAAGGACAAGTTCGAACCTGATGTGATTCTTTACACTAACTTGATTAACGGCTGGTGTCGTGCCGGAAATATTTCGGAGGCTGAGAGGGTATTTAAGGAAATGAAAATGGCAGGGATTAAGCCTAATGTTTATACTTATAGTATTGTGATTGATGCATTATGTAGAAGTGGCCAAATTACGCGTGCTCATGATGTTTTTGCTGAGATGATTGATGTAGGATGTGAGCCAAATTCAATTACTTTCAATAATCTGATGAGGGTTCATGTCAAGGCCGGTCGTAAAGAGAAGGTTTTGCAGGTTTATAATCAGATGAAAAGACTTGGTTGTCCTGCAGATACGATTACCTATAATTTTCTTTTAGAGACTCATTGTAGGGATGATAATCTTGATGATGCTATTAAGGTGCTTAATTTGATGGTTAAGAAAGAGTGTAACCCGAATCCGTCTACTTTCAATACTATATTTAAGTGTATTGAGAAGTTAGGGGATGTGAATGCTGCTCACCGAATGTATGCTAAGATGAAGGCTTTGAAATGTATGCCAAATACTGTTACTTATAATATATTGATGCGAATGTTTGCTGGTGTGAAGTCTATTGATATGGTTCTCAAGTTAAAGAAAGAGATGGATGAGAATGAAATTGAGCCTAATGTGAATACTTACCGGATTTTGATCACAATGTATTGTGGGAAGGGGCATTGGAATAATGCCTACAAGTTCTTTAATGAGATGATTGAGGAGAAATGCTTGAAACCAAGTATGCATCTTTATGAGATGGTGCTGGAGCAGCTAAGAAAAGCTGAGCAGTTAAAGAAACATGAGGAACTAGTAGAGAAGATGGTGGATAGGGGATTCATGACACGCCCTTTGTAGAACTAGCTTCTTGCTCTTCATCATTGATGCCTGTTAGGCAACTCTCAGTTTTTCAACATGGTTGATTGGTTAATTGTGTCAAGTCTTGTCCGTTCGGCATGGTGTCATAAGTTTGTACATTAGAAGAGTATGGATTACTGTACCTTTTGTGTTCAACGAGCATAATTCTGTCATATATAAAGTTGTTTTAAATCTCATTCTAATTTTGTTACAGTTTTCCAACTATGTTAGCTGGACTAATCTGTTGCACCACCTTCCTTGAATGATAATGCGTTTATGGATGATCTTTTCCCGAACATCATATTTGGAGTTGTTCCTATGCATCAGGATAGGGTATACGCCCTGTTTGTGGTTCTCACCAATCACCAGATCCATTTGGTGATGTACAAAAGGTTCATCTAACATTCTTGTTCCCTGTGTTTTTTCCAGTTGAAACTGTTGCTAACATTGGTTCATCATACAAGTTTCTCTGTTTCACTTAAGTTGTACAATGGCAGAGCTGACCAAATCTGATGGTTTTCTGGTAGGAGCCAAAGTTTGGCATTTCTTCTCCTCTCCTTTGTATGAGCAATCTATCGTTAGTCGGGTGGCCATCAATATATTGTGCCAAAGAGGCTGGTTGCTTCAAAGTCATGTCACTCATGTTGATGCCTTGTTTGGGAAGACAAATGTTAAAGAATTCCACACACTTGACATTCTCCATCCCAACGTAGGTTGATACAATCGGATCGCGCAGTGATGAGAACAATAGATATTAGTAATTTCTTAAAAAGTGTTTTTTTTTTTTATTGCAACTATTGATAGCATCCAACAAGAAAACAAAGAATCTTCGTGCTCTAGATACAATCAACTAATAACATCAGGAAATTTTGTTAACAACTCAAAATGGAAGGTTATGCCTATTCTCATTGTCTTCAAACTATACTTCTAAGATGCCAAACGCAGCTCCACTAGCAACGTCCCTGCATATCAAGCATCTCGGTCAGGCCTTTCAATCTCTCTGTTCCTTCACTAATCAAGAAGCGAATCCTTTGTTTATCTTTGCATTCCCGATTATTCTCCATCTCTTGTCTAATCACCTGTTTCAGCTCAGCTGCAAAATCCATTTCTTATCAGGCATTGCGAGTACAAATCTACAATTGATCTTTATAACATATACTCTCAACAAGATGGATGAAACCTACAAAGAACTGGTGAAAACATGGCAAAAGAAGCAACAAAACAAAGCAGTGATGAGGCATTAAGATTTAAGCTTAAAGGCAAGGTGTTTCTGAATTTCCCAAAGCTATTTTCCTTAACAGCATTATATCCAGAATCCAAGGGATTGTATCTCAAATTTGGAAAATTATTAGTTAGACTTAGACTTAGACAAGGGGCTTTTCACTTGGGCCAAAAAAAAAAAGGACAAGAAGCTTTTCACCTCTAGAATGGTCGGGAGCTCTTCGAGCTGTCCGAAGAGCTTGTCTGTAGAGCTTCAGCACTCGAGCACGAAGAAGAAAGTCCTGCAGGTCCAAGGAGAGAACCATAACGGATTCTCTTCCTTCTAATTAAAAAGAAAAACGCTTCCTATGTTAGAAAAATGTCCACATTCTCGGGAGTGACTGAAATCTCTCTCAATAAAAATTAATGGGTGAATCAGCAGAAGTTCAATTTCCGGTCATTTCCAACAAAGCTAAGAACATGAACTTACTTGCAGACAAAGAGGGGGAGTGAATGAATGCTGAGAGCTGAAAGCTTCAATTAATCCAAAAACAACCAAAGCCCCTAACTCTACGAAATTGAGACCCAAAGTCTACGGCCGTTCAGCTAACAACACCGGGGCGAATTCTCGACGCCTCGATGGTCCTGATCATTTGCTGGGAAACAGTGTCGGGAGCGACAACAATGAGATTTTATAATAAAAGGGCCTTTTATTCGGCAAAGCCTCGTCCATCAACTCATGGGCTTTCGGCGTTTAGCAAAGTGAAGAGAGTCCCATTCGGCGTGGTTTTATTTCGGAACACAAGTAACTTTGGGCTTATGGCTGTCACTGATTCACGCAGTAGCACCTTTTCTTTTTCCTATTCACATTCTATAATATATTTTCTGAAATGTTAAATTTACATTTTTTTTAGTTAAATTTTGGCAGTATTTATTTAATAATTAAGATTTAAAAAAATTAGAGAATTGGAGAATTGACATGTGACGCATTTTATTTTCTTCACTGAAAGTTGTTGAATTCAAATTTAACAATAAAAGAGTGAGTCATTAAATATAAAAAAAGGGAAAAAAAATCTCTCCACCACATATTAAGGAGATTTTTAAACCGACATAGCATTCAGTTGTCCGTATGAAATGAAAATTTAGGTCGGCCTTTGCTACTTTGTCCATTTGTTTAATCTATACTACCTTATATAAAAGGTGAAGGAGCATTAGTGAAAGAATGATGTAATTGTCATTTTCTCATTGGCTCTCTTTTCTCTCTTTTTTTTTAATATTTTGGGCTAAAAGAATCCATTTTTTCTTTCATTTTTCCTTTTTTTTTCATTTTAGTGTTTTCTTTTATTTTTAAAAATTTTAATATATATTTTGTAGGAATTTTTCATCTTTGATAAGTCTAAAAGAAAGGCTTTACTTAGTTATTTGTGTGGGGGTTTGAGAAAATTTTTTCACATTTTATATTATATATATCTATTAAAATTTTTCTACTATTAAAAAATTTAATATTTGAATTATATATTTTTTATTTAATGATGAATTAACATGTTCAACTTATATAGAATATTTGATTTATATATTTTTATCTATTAATTAATTAACATTATCTTTGTTGGGTATATCAAAATGAATTTTTATATATTATGTATTACATTTTACTCTACATGTAATATCAATATATGATTAAATATTACATCTTTGATTTTAATGTAATAATTTTTCTTATTAATCCTCTCATATTTTTAAAAGGTAAAAATTTGAATACTTAAAATTAAAAAAAAATATCCCGAGGCGTAGCCCGGGTCAATTTCTAGTTTTGGGGTTCGTTAATTGTTTTCTTTCATGGAAATTTCACGTAAATATCTCAAATTCTTCCATCCGATAATTATTTCGTATTAGGAAAAACAAAACGGGGTAGTTAATTGACTTCAATGCCACAAATAAATATCATCATACGTTTATATTAAGAAATGTGCAGCTTTGACTTCGACCAACAAAATCATAATATTAAGTGTGATTAGGATTTTGATTATTTCTTGAAAAGCCGAAACTTTCCATGTTTATTTAGAACAATAAATATTAGCACATGTTTTCAACATGCATGCATATATGGTGGACCACGTCAAATATAAGCACCGCAAATTATTAATCCTTTCAAATTATATAGCGGCAAAAGCGACTCATTCCGTAGTAATCTTACTGATGGGGTGAAGGCATTATTAATTTGAGTAGAATCGCTAATCATGATTATCTTAACATTAAAGATAAAAATATTATGTTATAAAAGGGAGTTGGGGAGTGATTATAAACAGCAGTAGGTAAACATTCACAGCCATCGAGTTAATTTTTGGGTGGTTTACCAACCCTCGAAGGCTTCTTAATTTGTCAACAACTATGGAACACATTGATAAAGTTTCAATTATTAATTCATATTATCGATGAGGTTGACCAAAGTAGTAAGAACTTGAATTTGTAACTTGAACTTGTAGTGTAAAATATTCAGGTTTGAACTCCTACACACCCCTTTTAATGAACGATACGTAAGTTCAAAAGCTTCATAAAATAAAGTTCGTAAATCTTTAAAAAAGATTAACAATTTACCTTGATCTTAGAGGTGAGATAATCTATTATGCTTAAACTTTTTTATAAAAAAAATATTAATTCATATGTCTGACCTCATTTGTCATTAGTCAAAAAACAATAGATGGTAACCATTTACGTTATTAGGTTAATTTTTGAAGAATTCCATATACCCCAAGATTTAAGATTTAATCCCATTTTTTGGCTGATTAATTTCTATCATCTAATTAAAACATGTGATTTACATTTTGAACAGTCAGATTACAGTCAAAGTTAGTCCAAAATTGATCAGTATCAGGATCCAGTGTTAAGCGAAATAGAGAGAGAAGAGAAGTACGAAAATTTGATCACGAAGATACAATTCCCGGCCTCGGACATTTTACAATGCATCTGAAATGGACTTTTTTGTTTTTTTTTTTAAATTTAGTTTAATTTCTCTTCGCATCCGCCAATTTTGCATATAAATATAAATATAAATATATATATATATATATATATATATAAAGTAGTAGTATTTTTCTAAGCCGCGCACACAATCTGATGATTAGATCAAAGCTTAGACAAGTCAAAAGCCGACAAAGCGAAAGCCCTGGCAATTTATTTAAATTACTTCGCTTATGACTCGTTTAATTTACCAAAATAAACTTTGTCTGCATATGGAAGGCAGGCTAATATCATATGTTATTAAATTGGATTTCTTATGGGCAAGGGCAAACAAGGTTTGCTGAGACTCAAACCTCCTTTGACCAAACCTTGATTTTCTGTCTGAACTGATCTGGTCAAATCATAAACCCCAGCCCAGATACAACTTGCCAAGTTCCGAGTTTATCTTATTCATTTCATATAAAAGGAGCCTTCAAAAGAAAAGGAGTTTGCCAAAAAGTCCTGCAAAAGTGTTTACAAACAATGGAGAAACAAGCTAATAAGCCCAGAAACAACATCTTGAAATTTTTGCCCAAAGCAGCTTCAGCTGTCAGTGTCTCCTTTCAAAACCCTCCTTTCAGCCCCGGAAGAGAGACAGGCAAGCATAGAGCCTGTGCAGGCAGAGGATTCTCTGGTCCCATCGTTTCGATAATTCCTCATGAAGCTCGAAGAAAGTCCAAGAGTGATACCTTTGAAACTCAAGAACCAACTTCGCCCAAAGTGTCATGCATGGGACAGATCAAGCACAAGAAAAGCATCAAAAAACCTAGGCGTGTTTCGCCTCCTAAAGAGTCGAAGCCTGTTTCTGGATCTTCTTCTTCTTCTAAAGAAGTAAAGAAGCACGCATCAAAATTAAGGCGAATCTTTAGCATGGCAAAACCGGCACGAAAATCTGATGCATCAAGTAAGAATACAGAGTTGCCAGATAAAGTTCCTTCTTTGGGCCAAATGAAGCGGTTTGCGAGTGGCCGTGATGCTTTTGCCAGCTTTGACTGGACGGCTCAGATTGCTCCGATGGAAGCCGATCATAGGGACTATTACTCCGATGAAGAGAGAAGAGATAGCGACCTCGAAGATGAGGAAAGGATAATTCCTTTCTCGGCCCCAATAACGGTTGGTGGAGGGTTGGCTTTGCATCCACGGAAAGAAATTAACATATGGAAGAGAAGAACCATGAATCCACCAAGGCCCCTTCAATTGAATCCCATTGTCACCGCAAGTTGATTGATTTTTATTTTCCTCTTTATTTTCTTATTTTCTTTACTTCTCATATAAATATATATTGTGCATATGTATTTATAATACAGAATTAATGGTGAAAGATTGGACAAGTCTCTATAATTGGCATTTGGCATAATGAGGGAATTATCTATCGATTTCTGCAGGTTCTGTACAGATAAATATGCTTGAACATCGCTTCCTTTTTTGTTTGATCTTTTTTCCAGTTCTCTTCCTTCTTTCTGCTTAAAAGCTTGCTTTTGAAACAAAGTGCTGAATCAAACAAGCGATAAGGACTAGCAGAAGGGACATGTCTTGATCCAATGAGAAGAAACGTATAACCTAATTATGTTTCCATTTTTTCAAAGTTACGTAATAACTTTGAATAAAGCTCTGTTTAATACTTTCAATAACAAGGCAGCAGCACGTTCCTGACTTCCTGTAGACTGTTCAACTTTGATTGTCCATGAAATTTAAATTTACTGTTATAGGATATATATTTTCAGAAATTTACATACTGATAGAATATTCTGCCGATTAATAAGGTTGGTATATTTGACAAGTAAAACATAAGCGTCAAAATTGTGGCCGCCTGCCGCAGTGGAAAAAAACCTCATAACCATATCAAGGCGTGGAGTGGTTTCAAAGTCAATTCGAAGGGGTACAGAAGATAACGAGTCTAACTTCGAGCTTATTTGGGCTGTAGATTGGCACTCAGTACCAAGGTTGGCACCAAGCTAACAACACCCCGATTGCGCCCTGACAATCATCCGTCCATCTTTCGGTAACATCTTGACGGTGACGAATAATTATCGGCGGTGAAAGAGCCGTTGTTTGTTAACAATGATGCAAAGTTCATAATTCCCTTTATACTTTTTAGGATATTTGGAAGTCTTTGAGTTCATATATGTGATTGTGATTTGTGAAATTGTCCACGTTCCTTATTAAAAACACCAACAAACTCCAGAGCCGAAGCCCCATCGCATTAGTTTTGCAACCTAACTTGGTCTGATTCACCACATGAATGCGTGGCTTGACTTCAATGATGTTCATCTTTGCCTCTAATTGGCGGAACTCATGTGATCCTAAACTACAGTACAGTAGTACACTTTATTTATATACATAATAATATCTATTGGAGTACGTTGATCAGATTCTTCCAACTTCTATGAACCTTTACTTTGTAATGATTTCTAGCAGAAAAGTTCACTCGTTTTGAGATGGGAATTGGGAGCCATTCTTCTTTGACTCTTGGTACGAAAAGCACAACACACACGACTCAGAAGAGACAAATTAATCCCCTTCTGACTTTCTAATTTTGTCCTTCTAAGTTCTAGCCACCACCCACCAGCAAGTCACCGACTTTTTAATAAAAAGGTTAATTTTGAAGATAATGTATGAAGGTACAAGGCATAAATGCTTAGTAAAGTTCTACATAGAATTATAGATAGCAAAACATTTTCGTCCTTTTTCCCTTTTTTTTTTCCTTGTTCGGTGAGAGTGGGTTGGAAGCTGAAGAAGATTTTTTTTTTATTGTTTTATACAATAAGATTGAACTCCATCTAATCCTATATGTTAATACATGTATTACTAAGCTCACCATCTAAGTAGTGATACTTTAAAGCAAAACGAAATCTCAAAATTCTTTGATTTTCTGTTTTGGTCGGTTTAACAGAGGAGATTTTTCGAGTGTGTGAAAAAGTCAAGGCCTGGTATTGAAAAAAAAAAAATCTTCTTTTCAATCAATTTTAAGATTTCCTCTCTATCAGCAGAAGAAAAGGCAACCATTCAGCACATATGAAAAATCTTAAATATATACACACACAAAAAATCAATTGTTTTTTGGTCGAAAAAGAGAGGTATATTACTTAAATAACGAAAGGAACATTCGGGACAGTGTCCCTTTCAACGACAGAAGTATGGTCCCTCAAATTACAATTTCTGGGAAAGGTAATTCCCATTTGATCAGTCAAAATATCGGATAAAATAGCAGCAGGAGGGCCATCATGGAGAACAAAAGCAGAATCCATCCAGCAACTTGTCTTAGCTAATTTGTCAGCACGGGCGTTTCCCTCTCTAAAAAAAATCAGAGTTTGGTAGTAACTTTTCCCATTCTGTTTATGATATGGTAGCCTCATTCAATTATGACAATCCAAGCGGACCAAGCCATGAAAGTAAAGGGCGAAAGGGGAACAGGGGAAAGGGCAAATGGAATAGGGATTTTGGGCCATGGGTGTTTTTGGGGTGCAATTTTTTTCCTTTCAAAGAGCCATCTTCGTGGCCCAAGGATCATCGTTCGTTTTCCTAGATGAGAAGCAGTGGCCTTATAGTCCAGTATCTTAATTTTATTTAAAACTGTGTCCTGGGCTCAGTCTAGTATTTCTAAGCCTTTTAAATTCTGGACATTTCCGGACTTCATGAACAATGAGGACCACACTGACACAGATTACGAAAACAGGAATGTTGTATCCTAAATTCACTATGAATTATGATAAATATTGCATTGTGCATGCTTTTATTTTTTCACATTATGAGTTAATAATGAGCCAATAATTATTCAAAAAAACAAACAACACACAAGTAAATATATAAGATTATGACGACCAATTAAGAATAAAAGAGAACAAAATTAGTCTAACTTTTGAAAATATCAGCTGCGGGTTTTTTTCACTACTAAAATTCATCTTCCATCATGAATTATGGCAGTAATAATACAATCAATAATGACTCAATTAGATTACTTTGTAAGGGGACTTCCCACTTGGTCTTGTATGAAAATCTTCTGATTCACGTTTTTCTATTTTAAGTTACCCTGACGCCTTGGTACCTTAGAATCTCCCCAATAAGCTCTCCTTTCCCAGAACCCACGTACCTTCCACATATCTCTCCATCTCTGATGAACAAAAACGTTGGCACTTCGACCACGTCCATGTCCTTCAGGAACTGCATGCAGCTGTCGTTCTCATCGCCGTTCATCCTGGCGAAAACCACAGTGTCCATCTGCCTGGACAGCTTAATCACAGTTGGATACACTTTGACGCATGGCCCACAATTTTTGAGCCCCACATCGAGGACAATCAGCTTATGATCAAGCTTGTGATCTTCGATCAGCTTCTCCACATCCTCCCGACAGTGCAGCTGCTCCACAGCCGAGTGACTGTCACCGTAGTATAGCACATCTCCCATGAGCTGATCCGGCCCAATCCCTTCCTCTTCATGGATTTTCTCCATGCTTTTGTAGAAGCTAAAGTGCGGGACTTTATTTATGTTCTCTCTTTTGCAAAGCTCCCTAGTCTCATCCGACTCATCGCCCATCACGAGAATGAATTGTACATCGTTGCAAGTCCTGCTAAGATCTACCATAAAAGGGTAAATCTTGCTGCTATGGTAACTGTGGCTAGCAGCAAATTCCACCACAACAAGCTTGTTTTTGGCCATTTTAAGAGCTTCATCGAATTCCTTTATGCTGTGAACTTTCTTTACTCTCTCATCGCTTGGAGCTTTCTTTGTCCCGGGTGTAGCCGTAGCCTTAGTAATGAACCGGCTTTGGCTTGTCTCTAGCTTTGTTGAAAAGCCTCTAGGGCGTGAAACAAAAGATGGTAGAAAGGAACCATGGGAGCAAAGAGACGTGATTTTTGGTTGGAAGTAAAGATCAGAAGAAGGTGGTCTAGTTAAGAAATTTGTGATAGTAGCCATGAGAGAGGTAAAGATGGATGCAAAATGAATTTAGTGACTTTCTTTAGGGGCTCCTGAGGAACCAGAAAGGGAGAACAAGAGCTCTGGAAATAGGATGAAATCTAAATATCTGATTGACCAAAAGTTTTGTAACCACTCGTTTTGGTTCCGTTGGTTCATGTTATCCACATACTCAGTCCTAGTTCTTTTCCGCATTATAATTGGTCATCGTATTTGAGAGATTTTTCTACTCGATTATCACTTTGCTTGATTTCTCGTCTTTTCGTTAGCAAATAAAATAAAGAAATAAAGTTAGTATAGCGTTCAATTGGGCTTGGTTCCTTTCTGATGACTTCGAGCAAGACCTTTTCATGTTTGGGCCACGAGGAAGTCCAAATAAATTTCAGTTCTGCGAACGGCCTTTGTTGTTGAAGATAATATCCAACGCCTTATCTAAGTTTTGATACTGAACCCACCTAACAATCATTTGCTTTGTGGTCATTAGAGAGGAAATTGTATTACCAAGGTCATTTTGCATCTGTAATATTAAATGATAATGTTTGGTTTGTTTTAACATGGTAAAATTGGTAATATAATATTGCTATTGGAGAAGGAAAATGGTCCTTGGAGTAGTAATTTAATTATCCATTATTTCTTAGGTAATTAAAGATGATATTGATCATTGTTACAACCAAAAGAAAATGTACTAATTCTCAATAATTTTTTATTGCTAGTCATTGAAATGGTAAAGTTATTCTTAACAGTAATAAAAAATTAACCGAACCAATTGTCACCTAAATATAGTTTTTTTCTTAATAAAAAAAGTCAAAAAAGAAAACCATGGAAATGAAATTAAAATGTCTTTTCGACCCCACCCCCACCCACCCCACCCCAAACAAAAAAAAAAAAACACAGGTCTCCAAGTTAGAGTAGGCCCAAATAGCTAGCAGATCAACAACTCAAGGGCCGAGGCCTTCCTCTTCATCCTTCTGTCCTTTTTTGACTTATTCGAAAAAAAATATGGTACAGTATGAGATGCGGATTTTACTTTCCGCATGTAAAAGTACTATATACTCGCGCTGGAGCGAAAGCTATATGATACATGTAAATGCGAATTAACATATGGAAAAGCAATCGAGAAAAAAGTAGCATGAATCAAAAGTCAAGTATAGCGACTCAACCCAACCTTGAACCTTCCCATTACAGCCAAAATTATAATCTTCCTATCACCATTCACCGCTCTTCTTTCTCTTGCAAAAGCTAAAGCATCTAAAACAGTCATTTTCGCTCCTCAACAAGTTTTCGGGACCTTCAACCCAAAGCTCGTATACTTAAATCACACATCACACGCCAAAGCCAGTAATGTACCAAAATATTATTTTTCCACGTCCTCCTGTTACAATCACAATCCTATCTTTAACCTAATAATTATCAATCCCTTCTTTTTGAAGCTTAATATTATTAAGGCCTAAAATTCAAAACTAAAATATCTGAAAACTTGTGGAGAAAGATATTGGCATGAAAATTATCAGTACCAAATTTGTCCAAGTTGCAAGGATGAGGATGAGGGGCAACAAAGATCAATTAGATTACAAATTCCGCAATTTCAGTTGATTGCTTTGCCGCTTTGATAAGAAAATGGTAATACAAGTATATGGTATAAAAGAGAGTTTAAATTTTGTCCTTAAAATGAGCTTAAAGCAACCATAACAATGAAGTTAGATTAATGTGATGTGTCTTGATATTTGAAGAGGCTGCTACTCCTTCTAGTAGTATAAACTGTATAATTCAGGGCATTAAGAATAGGACATAAGTGGAGGAAATGTTGAAAGATCCAAAGTAATGCTGGCCCACATGTCCTCTGATGTGTAGCCCAATAAACCACATAAAATGTGACAAAACACCACAAAAAGCCGAACAGATCTGGCGGGATCCATGCTCAAGAGCTAAAAAAATATAGCACCAGAGCGAAAGTCAGTTTGCCAGTGGTCGCCACCTAAGCTTCTTTGCAAAAGTTCCTAACCTTCCATGTGCGCACTCCCATCCCCGCCCGCCACCCGTGCCCTGCCCATCAAGAGACGACTTCCCTTCCCTTCCCTTCCCTTCCCCTCCCTTTCTTTCCTCATTTCCCCTCGCCTTTTCAAATTCTACATTCTTTCCTCTTAATTAATCATGATGTCACGCTAATCTTATCATCGCTTCTTTAGATCTAATTCCAAATTTGTTATTAGATCGAAAACGAATGCAACGAAAAATCCGAGAGATGATTAAGGGCTTAGATAAGAAGGGAAGCGTCGCTTTGTTTGTTTTGGATGTCGTTTCGCCATCGTCGATAGCTTAGAAAAGCTATGCTTGTGTTCCCACAAAGACACAGCTCACCATCCAAATTGCAGAACCACTCGAATTCTACAAAATTCACTCATTTTTCCAAAAAGAACAAAAAATTTCGTTCCTTTCCTTATCACCAACATTTTAAAAATTAAAAGACCAAGATCAACAACTGGAATTTAAATAAAACTAAAAACCGGAAAAAAAAAAAAAGGAAGTACATCATCTCGATTAATTAAAGTAGGGGAAAAAAGAAACCTAGGAAATTAAATTAAAGAAGAAGAAAAGGTTAACGAAAACAAAGAGGAGGTGGAACACAATGCTGCGGACAGAGTTACGAGGCTTAATGTTTACCTCAACAAAATGGCTAAGATTTTGAAGGTGGAACCTCCGGTTTTCTCAGGAGAATCATGTGCATAGGGGAAAATATTCCAGAATCCCCACCTCGGGTCAAATAATCAGCGGTCTTGAACAGCATCTCGTGAACATCTACGGTCCCTTTTGGAGCTATGCCTATGGCAGCCAGCACGGTGATGAGAATGTGGTTCCTCCAGTAAGCGATTCTGCCCATCTTAAGCCTCGTCCACCATGGTTGAGCAGGTGGCTTGGCTAGATCCTTCTCTTCTACAACCTCGAAGCCGACCTTCATGGCGGTCTTTGCAATGTCCGAGTACCTTCTCAGACCAGGCAAAGCATCGCCTCTTTCGATGCCTTGAATGATGTCCACGTGTTCGGGGTTATCAGCTCTGTACTTGTCAGTCGTGACCCACTCATAAGACACGTATAGAGATCCGGGTTTCAGCACTCGAAAGACCTCGGCGTACACCTCTTCCAGTTTCGGCGCGTGGCATGTTGCCTCAATCGAGTACGCGCCGTCGAAGCTGTTGTCTTGGAATGGCATCTCCAGGAAGTTACCGCAAACAACTTCGCAGAGCGCATCTAAGCCGGCTTTCTTGTTGTGCAGCCGCGCACGGTTCACCTGGTACTCGTTGATAGTGATGCCCACGACTTTGGCCCGAGAGTGAGCCGCGATGGCACGCATGGGGCCACCCACGCCACATCCGACGTCCAGGATTCGATCTCCGGGCTTGACGCTGATGAGATCAACGGCCATCTCTTCGTGGATGCGCGTTGCTTCCCGGTGGGACTTCCCCGGGATAAAAGGGGAGAAGTGGAAGGACTGGCCCCAACCCCATTCGTAAATATCGGTGACTAAGTTGTAAAAAGTATCGACAAAGGCAGGAACCTTTTCGGTGGTTTCGATCTCCTTGGGGCGGCGGAAGAAAGACCAATATTGCTTGTAGTTATCTTGAACTTTCTCGGCGGAAATGGAACCGCTAGAGAGATGGACGGCTCGCTTGCCCTTCTGCTCGGCGGGGCCTAGAACCCAGACGAACCAGTAGAGACCGAAGGCTAGAAGAGCCCCGGTACAGAAGAGAGCAAGAGAATCCATGAGAAAAAGAAACGGAGGAGGAAGGGAGAAGAAAGAGTGAGTGAGAAAGTCGGAATAGAGTAGTAAAGTATAAGTACAACACTCAGCCCTCCCCTAAAATTAAAATAGTAGAAAATTCACTAATTTAGCGCTAAACTGGACGCGCTACGCGCGTGGGGAATGGTTGAACAAAACCACCAGGAGAACATAACATAGACCTTAGAAAGAAGACAGGAGATATGACTACGATACAATGTTGTGTTGATGTAGTTACCATTTTACCCCTCTCGCCTCCGTAGTTAACTGTAGTAACCAATTATATTGGGCAATCTCTGTTTTTTGCAAATTTTTCAACGAAGGAAATTTCGCAGTAGAATCCGCTTCACTTTGATTTTATGGTTTGGATTTTCTTAGCAAAATTAAGATTTATATGCGGTTGAAAAAATGTGGGTTTATATCCGGACAATAAGGATTGATTTGGAAATCTATGATTTTGTGCCGAAAACTTATACTATGGAATTAAAGCTTCACCTAAAATTTCAAAAGCATTGATCGAATTGGGAATTTCAAGCGCCATTAACACTTCCAAGTTCCAAATTCAATTCTTCTATAACTTTTTACAAATTAGAGAAGAAAGTGAGCTTTAGGTATGTAATTATCCAAAAAAGGGAAAAAGAGCTTTAGGTATGGGTATGGGGTCGTGTCGTGTGGGTTGATGGGTTCGTGAAACAGAACACAACTACACAAGTCAACAATACTGTTGTCACTAGTCTTGGGCTCTCGTCGGCCGAAAAAGAGTCTTGGGCTCTTGACATTGGATCTGGATTTGAACAATTTGAACCCAAAAAACAAAGTACTAGTAATCTATAAATTGATACCGTACTGTTATTATTGATAATTATAGTTTATAATAACAACCTCAGCCAATCTGGATTCTGGAGTCAATAGGTAGATGACGTGGCGCTCTAGCATTGGCCAAGATATATCCGGTCAGAAAGTTTTTCCACAATTGACCGGATGGCATGGCCCTGATATTGTGGATTTAAAAAAGAGACCAATATAGCTGGTTGGCCTTATCAAAAAAGCAAAGGCCCAGCTCTTAGTTTGAATAAATTTACAAAGGGTCACACCTGATCAACATTCAACACACACTAGACTTAGGCTTCCTTAGTATCTACAGTTGTCAAATAATAATAAATCGAATAATATGCAGAGACCTTCTCCGCCTTACACGCGATCTCTGCAATCTCCAGTCTAAACTAAAACTGTGACTATGATTATATGAAATACAATGTATTTTTTACAACTAAAATTATTTTTCACTTGTTTTCTGACGAACTGAGGCTGAGAGCAAAGATTTTATTTTAGAGTAAATGCAAATAAATAAAAAAGAATGAGAATCTTCAATTTTATTATTGTTGTTTCTCACGTGCTCTCACGACATGTTCTACATTATTTAACTGCCATAATCGAAGGGGCTTGGCTCGGCTGGACAAATATGCCCTTCTTCTCTGAATCTCGGCCCTGTTATTATTTCTTAATACATCCATGGACAATGGCCGGCTTCGCTTCTGCTGCTAATTGATGATTTTTTTTCTTGTGAGAGCTAATTGATAATTACTAATTAATAATGTTAACAAATCCATTTTGTTAATTGTATTTTTGTCCTGTCTATTTGCGCTTTGCAGTCTGAATATGCTACAAGAGGAAGCGGGCAAGGCACGTGACAAGCAGCATACGATTAAAATTTTTATTATTTCTGGAGTTACTAACCAGTATTAATAAAAACATTAATGATAATGTAACCCCCCAAAAAAAAACACACTAATGGTAAATTTTCATGAATGGTGCCTTTTCTCCTGGTTGAATGTTTTGAGACATAAATTTCCCAGCAGGGGCGGCCTATGTACCTTTAATTGCAAACTGTAAACGGCAGAACCAAACCCAGAGGCATGATGAGGACCAACTTCAGCATTAAAAGCTACCCGGATTTGCATTTTGTTGTTTCTATTTCCTGCAATTTAATTTCGCCTCGAGGGTCTACAGTTTTTGGCTGCAACTTATTACTACTTGTTTTCAGGACTTTGGCAGGTCAGGAATTTAATTTAATGCCCGGTCAAAATGCCCCGAGATATTTGGCGAGTCGGGTCGAATTAAATATGTGTTTCTGCCCTTTAAAAAAAAAATCGAGAATTTATAGTTAGAAATTAAAAAGAAAAAATAGTGAAAAAAGAAATTAGAGACGTGTGATCACTGGTCCAATGCTATATATTTCTAAGAATATTTACTGTTTTACAATAATTATAATTTAGTAATTTACCTTATCATTTATCTTAACATTATCCACTCCACCAAACAAGAGTGTTGACAATACAAGTATGACACAAAGAAGAGTTAAAATAGGTATAATCAATAACGAAACCTGGTGTGCGGATTGATTTTTTTTTTTTTTCACAAATTTGGCACAATCTTATTTTATTGGTACTTCAATTTTGAATAATTCATCTTGGAAGCTAATGGTGAGAGAAGGTTCATCTTAAGAATTTAAACCGATTTCGGTTTTTTATGTACTAAAAAAAGAAAACGGAAATGATCCATTAATGATTAAACTACTGATTAGTACTCAATATACTACATAATTACCGTCCTTGATTTCAATTTTCAAGGACATTTGAAAGGCATGTGCTACCAACAGGAACAACAACTCGGGGGGCTACTGAAATCTGAACCCACCATTAAACGGGCAAAAACAAAAGCAACAACCATGAAAATTTTAGATTCTTTTCAAATTAAATTAAATCTTAGCTTGAAAGAGTTTGAGAGTTTTTTTTTATAATAATCACATATATTCGTATATATTTAACAATTTACAATTAATTTTATTTATAAATCACATTACATCTTAAATAAAAAAAATTCTCTCAAACTTATTTTTTTATTTATAAATTTAAATCTAAAATCTTATTTAAAAGATATTAAATTATTTCCTCCCATTTCAAACTATATTAATAAAGAGGTGGAGAATTCCAACTTCCAAATTTGAACCTCCGAGTTGCCGTGAGATGTGTGTCATATACAGAGGGAGGAGGCAGACGATGAATATATAAGACAAAAGAGGAATTTAGGTATAGAGATTTGGTGTCAAGTAGGGGGGGTGCACATACACACTAGGGCTGTTCAAGTAATTCGAAAAATTCGATAATCGAACCGAATCGATAACTAGATTAGGGTTTTGGAATGTTCATATAAAAATCGAATGAAACCCGAATGAATCGAATAAACTAAAATTTTAAAAAATACTTGATTATATTAGCCTAAAATTAAAAGATCCAAAATTTTTATAATCTTATTTGAAATTTTATAAAGGAAAAAAGTTCAAAATTGAATGGATTTCAACTACCCGAAAACCCGCAAAAAACCTCGAATCAAACCGAATCGAAGCGTTAGGGTATTAAAATCTTAATATTCGAACCGAACTAAACCGTTTACACCCTTAATACACACTGGCAGGGCATGGGATGGCTATTGGCTAGGACCATCTGGACCCACGAGGAGCTAAGTTAACTAAACCAAGCTAAAGCCTAGAAGATGTGTTTGAGATCAGGATTGTTATTTGTACTAAGTACTACTACCCATCTTTGTAGACTTTGGCTAGAAATCACGTGGAAGCTTCTTTTAAAATTATAATTATTATTATATATATTATATATAATATGTATGCAGCTTTTTCACCAAATGTCGACTTGTACTTTTCTCTCACAGAAAGCAACGCCCAAAAGATACTCTTTTTTCGGCCATTGGATCTGTAAATATCTCGGCCTTTTTCCCCCCTTTTGTTTTCTTTAGCTTGCACGGAGCAAAGTAAACAAGCACTAAACCCCTCAATTTCCTCCCATTACGACCTTCTCCTTTTCTTTCAATTTCAATCGTTCACTTCATCTTTTTCTAATTAATCAACACTAGTGGGGTCTGGACTATGAGTTTGAGTACCAACTAGAAATGATTACAATTTGTTACTAATATTTTCCACCTAATTCTATTCTATCATCCTTTCATTCATTCACTTAAGTAGTGAGACAAGCAGTGTAGTTTAGTTTTTGAGTGTCGTTTAATGAAATCTTTGCTGGGTGCTAAGAGAATCAGAAGTGTTTACAGAAATCTTGTAGGTGATGAGTGTCATTCTTTTTAAATGAACCATCTACCTTTATGTACTGCAAACGATGCGTTGGACAATGATGATACCCACGGATTTTGAATCTTTGATGGTTGTAGTTTCTAAGTTAAAGACTGTAAAGGGAGATTCCCATGCATATTTTAGATAGAAGCAATTCCTCATAATGATCTTTCTATGGGTTTTCTTAAGAGGGAAATAAAGCTATTACCATGGAATATTCTAATTGAGAATGGGATTCAGGCTAGGTACATGCCTGACTAGTGACTTCAGTTCTTTTCCACTCAAAGTCTCAGACCTTTTTTCCTTTTCTCTCAAATATTTTCCAGCCTGATCTGACGGAAGTCACAGAACGAGAAGTTCTCCGAGGACCGAGATGATGAACTGCAAAATTGGGCTTTAAGATTATGGCGGTAGCTTGGCTTAGGTGGGCCATCATTGTACGCAAAATGACAAAACCAGGGCCTCGACCCATGATGTAGTTCCTTAGATTTCTGAATGTAACAATGTAACCCACGCGTTTCCTGTTGCGCGAACATAGACAATCTTAAGCCCAAACAAATCAGGCTTCTGTTCCTCTTGAGAATCGCAAATGGGATTCTATTATTAGGCCCCGTACGTTTGGGAGCCCGGTATAGCGCCTTTAGCTCCTAAACGGAGCTTTTTCCACCGCAGTACGCCCTGTAGCAGAAAACGGCACGGTGAGATTTGCCACATCGCGGTGCAGGCTAAATTCTCACCATAATATCATATGTACTCACTATTCAACATCCTTCCAGAAGGCCCAAGAGGCCAAAAAGTACTGCAATCCGGCCACACTGCTTGGAAATTGGAATGCTTCCTGGTTAGTTCGGCTTGGTCGATAGTCATTAACTCGTATTGTCTTTTGCATTTGAATTGCAAGCACTTTTATCTGAGGAACTATCCAAGGAAGGTGAGTCTAATAATCCAGAGAAAAAGTTGTCGTGGCAGAGCTGGGGTCTAATCAAGTATCAAGGACGGCTCTTAAACACTATTGTTGGTACTCTTTGTCTTGTTTTTTCACGTCTTTCGGATTAGACACACACATTTTGTTTGCTGCTAGAACTTTGTTGCCTTGTATCTTGCAACAAGACTCTCTGTTTCACACTCCCTTTCTGTGTATAAAATTTCATTATCCAGAACAAAACGATTTTATGCAAGAACTTGGACCTTCTTCATCATGAACATAACCTATTGATTAAGCCATTGTTATGTCATCCCCTTCTAAAGAAAAAGCATCCTATTTTTCAGAAGCATCTTCACTTGGGAACAGAGGAAAGGAAACTGGGGACTCTGTTTTGATTTTCATGCTGATCATTAATCAATAATTCAATCCAAAATGGGACCGGAGGAATTAGTTTAGGGAAATAATGCAAAATTGAAAAGCAAAAGCAGAAGGATTTATTCTTTATAAGACCAAAGAGACAAATATACACATGCAATTAGTTCAAGTGATGTAACCAATGCCTTACATGCTTTTGAGTAAAGATTTTCTATTGCTAACTTAAACTGAATAAGCTCAACTCAAGCTTGCACGCTTCGCAGCGTAATTGCAGGGTGCACGCTTCCCAGTTCCAATCGGGTTATTATTTGAGCTTTGAAGTAATATTTTCCCCTTTTTTTGGGGTTACATTATTTTATTTTTCTCTTCCCTTGGATTTGGAGGGCGTACTCTTTACAAAGGTCTTGCAAGCTACGCAATCTTCTAACGTGATCTTTAGCTTCTCCGGTTCTCGGCTCTTACAATACTAAAAAACGATATAGGATAAATGAAGCGTGGTTAAAGTTACAGCCTGTGATATTGCCTCTCTTCTTTTGGCGTTAAGAAGACCAATCAATTTACACTGGAAAGTGGACCCCGTAGCCGCCTAAGATCGATTTTTCTTGTGATTTGTCCGTTATTTCTCCAAGTTAACAACAAGTTGCCACCGATACCTTCTAAACCATAGGCGAAATGGACATGCAACTATGCGCGCAAGACTGTGGTATAAAAATGGGCAAAGTTTACACTTCACTCATCCTTTAAATTAACGCCCTTGACCACTTTCTTGCTTTGAAAGTGTTTTGCTTGAAGATTGAGAGAGTTAGCTTTAGTTTTTATTCTTTATTTCTCTCTTTAGGTTTTAGTTGAGAGACTAAGTGGAGGGAGCTATGGAGAAGCTGTCAGGGCTGAGTCACCTCTTCATGACCATCTTCCTCCACACCTTCGCCTCATATATGATGATTCCGGCCATCACAGATGTCACAATGGCCGCGCTTTGCCCTGGAAGAGATGAATGCTCCCTCGCCATTTACCTCACCGGATTTCAACAAGCGGTAATGTCATTTTTTTCATGTTTTATCCATGTGTTTCTTTCTTGCTAGCTTCTGTTCAAATTTTTCCTCGGCCAATCAAAGGCCTTTCTGCATTGTCATCGGAACAAAGTTAAGATGCATGTAAGCTCCTTGATAACTCAGTTAGTAGTTCAAATCCAGTTTATCATCTAAGCTGCTCAAGAGTGGTGTTAATTAATTAGACATACTTGAAGGTTTGGTTTAATGTTAATTAGAAAGGTCTTTATCGCTATGGCTAAGTACAATTTAGACGTATTGTTAACCACTAGTAGTTTCATGCTTTTCTCGGAGCTTAATTACATTTACAAAATGTTAAAACTCTGTTTGTCTCACTCACCTAACGAAATTTCCCTTGGATTTCTAGGAGACGCTTTTCACTCTTTATCCTCTTTGTTCTCCATCCCACCTCTGTAGACCAATAGCAAAGCTCCAACTGCCTTATTTTCCACTCATTTCTTTTTGGTCCGAGAATTTTTTTTTTTTAACTTCATAATATCCTGTAGTCATATTAAATATCTATTAATTTAGAATCGAGTCATGTTGGATCTCAAAGAAAAAAAACTCTTTAAAATTTATTTTTTTTCATTCAAAAGACTGCAAAAAGAAAATTCAATTAAAACAAAGCATCTCTTCAACATTTGCTGGAGCATAACCTAAACTCTACTAAGCTAGTCGTACCGAGAAGTTGTTTCATGTCAAACTAATTTGCCTTACGTCTTACTTAGGCATTTCTTACGTTAATAAAATAAATGTTAGGTGCATACATTACCTTTTTCTTCTTCAATCCATAAATGAGCCCTCTCTATCTTTTCTACAATTAATTACTTACTCATGTTGACTTATAGGCCCTATGAGCAATGTGTCATTGTCTGTGATCCTTCTAATTGTTGCCGCACCATGATAATTCAGGCAAATTGTAAATATCGACAATGACGAAAATTGCCACCTCCCTAAAAGAAGGAAAAGAAGAAGAAGAGCAAACAAAACATGTATAAAAAGCTCAATCAAATCCTTTACTGGGAGAAGCTCGTTTTAGAGATGGTTGTACTTGAAAATTGTCTTGTAACGGCGGTGTTTAAAGCCTGCAGCTTGGCCGTGATTTCTAAATTCCTCCCCTTTTGTGCCGTCTTTCTATAATAATCTCTTTGCCAGCTTTAAGCTCTTTCTTTTTTAACTCTCGCTCCTTCAGATAGGAAGCTCTCTTTTCTTCTTTTTGAGCTTCCTTTTTCTGTCTGTCTTGCTTAGTAGTTTCGTGAAACAGAGTTAGAGATGGAAGGGTCATCGGCCGCGTTGAGCCATCTTTGTTTCACAGCCTTTCTCCATAATTTTGCCACGTTCATGTCGGCTCCAGTCATGGTTGACGTTACCATGACCGCACTTTGTCCTGGAAAACAGGAATGCTCACTCGCAATTTTTCTCTCAGGATTTCAACAAGCGGTATTCTTCCCTGTCACCCTGTTTATTATCCAAAGGTCATTGCATGATGTTTCATTTCTCTGACATTTAGCACAATTTTCAAATACCATTTACCGGAATATGACTCCTACTGACCGGTAGTATTTCTGCATTCTAAATCAAAACAATCCCATCGTTTTCCATGTTTCTGGGGTCAAGGTTGTTTATTTAGCTGTAACTGAAGGACAAAATAAGAGGTGTTCGTGAGGCAGAAGTTTGAGGCTCCTACTTTGTGAGTCTTAGCATAGGGACAAAATTTTGGTGATTAATGTAAGGAAATTTCCCCTCGGTTTCAGAGAAAAACATTTCTGGGTTTTTCAGTTACGTTTCTTTTATTGATAAAGCGTGACTTGGAGGACCCCGCAACATTGTTCGGCCATTTCATGAAAATTACGCCGCATTCTTTTTTCTTTTCAGTAGAACCTGGATCATCTTTTATGAACCGACAAGGCATATTCTTTTTCACTTTAGAAAATTTGCATACTACTGCATATGCCAGTGCACACTTGTCTCTTCTCTTGGCCTTCACCGTACACTTGAGAATAAAGAAGGCATTATTATGATATAATCAATTTTCTTTTTTTATTTTATACAAGAATCGAATCAATTTTTCACTTTCAATTTGATCCATCTGATATTTGAACTAAAATTGTGTAAAAATGAAATTCGTAGTCGGGAAACTGCCCATAACATACAATTTTTATGCAGATATCTGGGCTGGGATCCCTTGTGATGATGCCCATCATTGGCAATCTCTCCGACAAGTATGGACGGAAGGCCTTGCTCACGGTCCCCATGACTCTCACCATAATTCCTTTCGGTAAGCAAATCTATAATCACACCTATACTCATTAACTAATAATATGAGTTCTAAATTGATCATTATGATCATCCATATGATCTCCATAATGCCTCAATCATTCATATAATCTTTGACTAAAAAGCTTGATTATTGTTTTCCTAGGAAGAAGAAAGCGTGATAATTAATAATTAGTTACTCTCTCCAGAAAGATAACTATGATTACTGCGTTCCATTGAAAATATATGTTGTTTAAGAAGACTTTCGTGAAACATCCGCTGTTCCCTAACAGGAATAAGTGAGTCCATCAATAACGTCCAACTACCCTAAGGAAGAAAAGTCGTGTTTCGATATCCCAACGGGATATTGAACTATGTAAAGAAAATGATATCTTTTTGACCTGGAGCAAGCTTCGGGCTAGATAATAGATTCTATTAGAAGTTTCCGATCAAACTGATGATAGTAACTTTTCTACTTTGACGACAAAATTGAAAATGACAAGGCGGTGTGGCATTTACTCGGGAGTGGGCTTACGTGCTGGGCGGTTAAAGGTTGCTATGAGAAATCTTAGAATGACGTACGACACGAGCCTTTACTTAAAATCAAATAATATATATCTATTAAAGCCAAAAAAGAGAAGCAGTGAGGAGCGGCGATAAAGCGTACATTAGGAATAGCATTCTTTAATTTTTCTTTTCTAAAAGTCAAAAAAAAGTTTAGCGTCGAATAATCGAATGCAATACCTCTCTACTCTCTACGTACGATATGAAAGTTTATACTCTGTTTTGTATGTTTGGGGCCTACCAAATGGTAAAGGATCTTTTTCATGAGGTAGTCAGATCTCAAATTGTATTGCATGTCCGGTGTTGCAAATTGCAAAAATTTCCTTTTTCTTTTTCTGGGATAAAATGTTAAATTTTATTCAAAAAAAGCAGCAAAGCTCCTATAATTTTACAAGGCTATACGGCTTTTGTAGGTGTGTTTTTGTCTGTACAATATAGAAAAGAACAAAGTTAAGAGAAGATGTTATCATTTAGCTCCCAACTATGACACAGTGTTGCCATATATATTGATTGGATCTCAGTGCAATGTTTCTTCAATCCTTGTAACTTTCCTTTGATAATGGCAAAAATTTAACATTTTATGGTTCATTTATTTAACGACCAAAAAAAATTACGAGGAAATGACGTATTTCTTGTTGTTGATAGCCATCTTGGCTTACAGCAGAACCAGGAGCTTCTTTTATGCCTACTACGTGCTCAAGATTCTTACCGCCATGATTTGTGAAGGAAGCGTACACTGTCTCGCCCTTGCTTATGTGGTAAACCACTGACTCTTTCCCTCACTCAATCGGGCCTACTTATGGTTTCAATTTGGACCAAAAGGAGTTTAGCCAGAACGAGGCTACCCAAACATGGGCTCGTTTTGGACATGGGTCGGTTCCTAGTCCTGTTAGGCTGATGGACATGGGTTTGCCACTTGGGCCCATTTTTTGAGCAGCCCTGTCTGGCTGTCTCAATGATCCCTTGTCTGTTTGCCAAAGTTTACGGTCGTTGTATGATTCCCTCCATAATACCCCTGTGCCTCATTTGGCTTTTGCGTTTTTCAGGCGGACAATGTTCCGGAAGGGCGGCGAGCATCAGCTTTTGGAATCCTTTCAGGCATCTCCTCTTGTGCCTTTGTCTGCGGAACTCTCTCTACTCGTTTTCTCTCGACTGCCTCCGCTTTCCTGGTTTCTCCTCTTTAGCTTTTCTTTCTCTAACTAATGTATATTCTTACAAGTTATCTCCAGTGAACCGAATTTAATTACTTACTTACTTTTTACTTAGGTTGCCACAATAATGGCAATGCTGTCAGCAATTTACCTGAGGGTTTTCCTCCCGGATTCGATCATAAATGATAATCTTACTGCTCCAATTATCTCGAATGGAAAGCTTGACGGAATTGTTAATGCGGATGAGGAGTCAGAGAAGGAAACCCAGATGTTTAAAACCATGCCTTCAATTGAGGATATGCTTGCTTTACTGAAGATCAGGTCTTTACAATTTCTTTCTCATCTCTCTTATCCTTGCCTTTTTTTTTTTTTTCCCATCCATAAAGGGTTTTAGTTGGCAGCATCAAGCCTTAAATATTTCATGCGTCATTCTTTGATTCTTCTTCCAACAGGTAACTAATTGTTTCTTTAATGAATGGAACCAATGTGCAGCGCGACATTTTCTCAAGCGGCAATTGTTTCATTTTTTAGCAATCTTGCTGATGTGGGCCTCCATGCTTCATTGCTGGTAACTTGCTAATCCTATCTGAATTGGGCAAAGCTATTTAATTCTCCTTGTACAATCAACTTTGGCTGTAAGTTTGGATTCAAAAGTATACAGATCTATCCATCAACCCATTTGTTTCATGCTTAATCATAGTTTTAGTACTCAGTTTCATGAATTAGGTAAATTTGATTTAAATGTAGACTCCAATTGAGAAGATGAACCGATTGAACTTTCCTGTGCAGTACTATTTGAAGGCCAAATTCCACTTCAACAAAGATCAGTTCGCTGACTTAATGGTCATTACTGGAGTTGCAGGGACTATATCCCAGGCATGAAAATTCTGTTCTGTTTTCTCCTCACTTGCATTCTTCTTTCATTTATTTGGAATTTTCCCGTTGAATCTGAACCTAAAGCCATCTTCCAGCTGCTTCTAATGCCTTTACTAGCTCCTGTTCTCGGAGAGGAGAGATTGCTGTCAATAGGGCTTTTTTTTAGCTGTGCACATGTAAGCTTTACACCCAATACATGTCAATTCCATTCATATATGAAGAACTTTGTTGCGCATATGATTTTTGTGACTGGTTAGTTCTTTATTTGACAATTTATGTGCTTGATGCAGATGTTCTTCTATAGCATTGCGTGGTCCGCCTGGGTAATAATTATTGCAACTTAATGACATTCAACATTTTTTCCGTTTAAATTATTAATATGCTTGACTTTCCTTTTGCTTTAAGTAGCAATTTTAATCTTACTATGGTCAATCCTTTTGGAAAATGGCAGGTGCCTTATGCAGCAGCTGTGTTCTCCTTATTATATGTTTTTTCACAGCCATGCGTAAGATTGTCACTTCATTCATTGTTACAAAATCTCCAACATATCTTCTAAGTTCTATCACGTTCTGTAATGAATTCGATGTTAAAACCTGCAGATTCGGAGCATCATATCTAAACAAGTTGGGCCATGTGAACAGGTATTCTTTGGTAGATAAGACGCTCCTAATAGCATTTTAGCTAAGTCTTGTGAAGATATAAACCTTGCTTTCATTAAAGAATTAGAGTCTTTTTTCCTTTGTCATAGTGCAATCTAAATGAAGCTTACAAGTTATAACAAGTTTCCAGACAAATTGTATGATGTTACGCACGTCAAACATATGTCCAAGAAAGTATACTTGAGAATGTAATAGCAAATGGAAGAACAGAAAGTTCCTTCTCAATAATTATCCACCTATTATGACTAGTTACTTTTGTTATGTTTCCCTGTTTGCTAAAACAGACTAATGCGTGTTTCTTTTTGACCCTTTTTCAGGGGAAGGCTCAAGGGTTCATTTCAGGCATAGTTTCCTTTTCCAATGTTGCTTCTCCCTTGGTTTTCTCTCCTTTAACAGGTTAGTCAGAGTTAAAACTCAATTTACTTCATCCTTAAGCTCAATCTCAATTAAAACTGACACTGTTGATTGTTTCTTTCAGCTTTGTTCCTGTCTGAAGGAGCACCATTTTATTTCCCAGGTTTCAGTATTATGTGCGTTGGGTTTGCCTCGGTAAGAGCACTCTTACATTATGATGAATAGTTCTTTTCATCTATGCATGATTAGAGGCGTTAAAAATTCATTTGTTAAAACCAAGTATTTATATCCACCCAAAAATAAAAGCCCTTTTATCGGTCAGTAGATGTCAATTTTGGGTCATCTTTCCCTCCTCTTTCAAGTTTTGAAACTGCAGCAGCCCTGCTGTCCATTTTTACTGCTTAGGGCAGGTGTAATCAAGGATACGCAAAAATGAAACTCATCAAAGCTTGAACTTGCAAACTTTGGTTTCTTTCTTTGCCTGTGGGTGTAGTTGCTAATAAACAATTTTTTTGCAGATGATAGCCTTTGTCCAGAGTCTCATGATAAGGGCTGTTCCTCCAATTTCAAGTACTCAAAGAGGTGGCAACTGCAACCATATGGAAGCCTAGAAAGGGATGTCTGTTCCAAACCTGGAACCATTCCTTGCCGAACTTAATTGCTGCTACTTTCAAAAATTTTTCAACAGTATGTATATACATATTAGTAACCGCTAGAAATGTTGGATTAGAACTTCTTCAATTGAAATGGCCCTTTCATGGCTGTACGAGCTCTAGCTTTCAAACAAGTCAAACTTGGTATAGATTATATAGAGCCTGCTCGGCGCTGCAGCAAGGAGCCTTATTTCAGTGGCATCCGCAAAGAGACACACTGGATACCGGTACCAAGTTTTACAAGCACATCAAGTATGATTTTTTGTTTTTCTTTTTTTTGGAGTGGCTCATGCATTATGATAGTATTTCTGTTTTATATAATTAAAATAGGGAATCAATATCCCTTCACCTTTGTACTATATGTAGTTAGTTTTAGTCAGTAGAAGAGACAAGAAATGTTTAGCTTGCCATGTAATCAAGTTCTCCTACAGGAGAGAAATGCAAAAATTGGAGGCATAAGCAGATGCAATGATATTCTTGTTGATGTTTTTCCAAATTTATCACTAGAGTTAGAATGGTTAGGAACGCTTCAGTCTATGGGCAGTGATGCATTTGTTTTTGTTCTTCTTTCCAATGCAAGGTTGAGTTTTGGAAGCATAAACTGTGATTGGTTCTCAACAGCAACCTGCAGGAACTTTGCTTCAGAAGAAAAGTGGTAAGAGTTGAAGAACTTGAAAGTAAGTGAAGCATGCCTATATAATAAATTCCATTAACACAACAAATGGAGGCGCAGAATCAACAAACAAAGTCTCTCTTGCCGCCTCTCGCACAAAGCATTCTTCCTGTCACGTGAAAAGAGTAATATACGGAAACAAAAAAAATTTGGATCTTCTCTGCCACGTCTCTGTCTCAAAATTTGTCAGCGCCGCCTTCGCCGTTTGTTCATATGCATCTTGACCATGATTAGAGCTTAAGAAACTTTTAATACCCTCCAAATCAGCTTTCTTTTCCCCCAGTTATTATGACTTATGAGTTACTGCCTACTTTTACTTCTCGAGTTCTAATTTTACATCAGAGTCATATGAGAATTGAGAAATGAGAATGCCAACCTTGTAATAGCGTTTTAAACCATTGGTAATTTATGAAATACAGGAGGGTAACATGGGATTCACGTGTTTCATTATATTTTCAGAAAAGGAAACTTCAGAGTTCAGACGGAGACCCTATTTTTCATTTTTCCAAACTTCCGAGTTCCGAAAATTCAGAGTTGGTTGGGCCAGAACTTAGAACCGGATGGCAAAAGCAGATCTAATTAAGACACGAATTGGACAAGGAGAAGCAACGTGAAATAGAGATTCTAAAACGTCGGCTGTGACGCTGCTACCCCACGTGGCTGACAGCTTTGAAAATATTAATTGGAGGAGCCCATCCCTTCCCATCAATGTTAGATTTAGCCCTCAACGCCTCTGTATCTATCAACAGCTCGCCTAACCATATCTCATATTTCCACCAACCTTCCACTCTTCAAGATATCTTCACATTCAATAAGGTATCTTAGATTATTAGAGTTATGTGATTATTAGGTTATAATATAATTTAATACATATTCTCGGAATATGCACAATTACTATTTAGTTGAGATTCTCGAAATATAAAATTAACCTGTTTGATTGAATAGTATATTTTCTATTAAAATATAATTTTACTAATATGCCATCAACTCAACACTTAACCTTATTTCTTGCTTGTTTAAGTGTCTTGTATAATTATTTCTTACTTGTTTAAATGTCTTGTACAATTATTACAAGTTTATTTAATTTAATAATTAAACATGACTAAAATAAAAATTATTTAAGTAATAAACTTAACAAAATATTATATAATTAATATTTTAAAATAATTATATAAAATGTGCTTCATTACAAAAAAATATATTTTAATTAATCAAATTAATCAAAAACTTAACAAATAATAAACTAAGAACTTGACAGGTATAAGGGTAGGGGACTCCACAAAGTGAAGGTTAGGATCACCAGCAAGCTTCCTTCCTGGCAAGGTCCAAATGAGCAAAATAATGAGGACAAAAGTGGTAAAAAGAGAACCGATTCTTGAATATCTTAGAATACCTAAGAATTTGACAGGTATCACATTTCTGGTAATCTCACCCAAAAATTGACGCGTAGGAATGTAAGATTATCCCAATCTGATAATAGCTTTAAACCAAACGTTAAAATCGTATATTCCTAAGATCACATTACCTGAGTTATGTCACATTACCTCCAATCAAACGCTACCTAAAAGCTTTCTTCAAGAAGCCACCATTTGGTGCTCTAATTGTTGCTTGTCCTCGAACTTAAATCATTTTGGTTGAATTTGATCTGATTATGGAACTTCCCCATTTGTTTCTCTTACGAGTATTGCACTGTGCTAAAAGCTTGCTCTTTTTGGGACCTCGCGTTACAAAGCCAAAATATTTTAGGACAAAACAGAACCCGATAAGACTTGAACTTATTCTTAATAAAATTAATTATACTTAAAAAAAAAAAAACAATTGCACCCACGATTTGGAGACAAGACAGTGCGAGTAATTAAAAAATGAAACTATGAAAGTACTACGTGATTTAAGTCAAAACTCGCATATTAATGGCAGCCACGTGTACCTTAAAACATTTTACGTGAACTGGTAAAAAGTATATCATTAACCTAACAAAACAAATTCGTCAAGTTCTCGTTTTTGGATCCTTGTCAGTGCCTTCGGTTTGTCGCCGTTGGCTTGGTCGGAGAAAACAAACCAAATTCTGCTGTTTTGAACCTGACAACGGTTTTAAAGAACGCGGCAGTAAGTTTGTGTTGTTCCTCCGGTTATAGCCAACGCCGGAAGAAAAATAACAAAAATTAACCACCAAGATATATTCTGAAAAGCAAAATCTCGAATTTTGATCCTTTTTATCTGCCCACCTTCAGATCAGATGTTGGATTTATGCACAAAGTTTTCACATTTCCTGTTCTTCATCTTGCTTTGAGAAAGTATCTCGATTTGTTTCAATGGCGGACGATATCTCGGATTCAAAAGTTGTATGTTTGCATGGAGACCTTGATTTAAAAATCATCGAGGCTCGATGCTTGCCGAACATGGATTTACTCACTGAGCGACTCCGTCAATGCTTCACCGCGTTCCACACGTGTCCAGCCCCATTTTCTAGACGGAAGAAGAATCACCACCACGGCAAGATCATTACCAGCGACCCTTATGTAACGGTCTGCTTAGCCGGTGCAACGGTGGCGCGCACACGCGTGATTTCAAACTCCCAACACCCGATTTGGAACGAGCGCTTCAAAATCCCCCTGGCCCACCCGGCATCTTACATCGAGTTCCACGTTAAGGATAATGACGTGTTCGGCGCAGATTTGATCGGGGTCGCAACCGTGCCAGCGGTTAAGGTTCTCGCTGGTGAACCCATTTGCGGTTGGTTCCCCATAATCGGCTCTTATGGTAAACCGCCAAAACCAGACTGCGCGGTTCACCTGGAAATGAGATTCATCAAATGCGAGGAAATCCCGTTTTACAGATATGGAATGGCGGCAAACCCGACCGAGTTCGGGATAGGAAACTGTTATTTCCCTGCACGCCGCGGGGGCTCCGTTACTTTATACCAAGACGCGCATGTGAAAGAATCGATGGTTCCGGAAATTGAATTGGAGAACGGAACGGTGTTCAAGCACGAACCTTGTTGGGAAGATATTTGTCATGCAATCTTAGAAGCGCATCATTTGGTTTACATTGTCGGATGGTCGATTTTTCACGAGGTGAAGCTTGTAAGAGAGCCGACAAGGCCGTTGCCAGGTGGAGGTCGTTTGAGTTTGGGGGATTTGCTAAAGTACAAGTCGCAAGAAGGGGTTAGAGTTCTGTTGCTAGTTTGGGATGACAAAACTTCCCATAGCAAGTTCTTCATTAACACGGTATGGATTTTTCTCTTCTTTCGGATGTTCTTTAGCAAATAAGAAATTTTCCCTTGTTGTTTTGGTTTTTCAACATATATTTGTCTTATCTTTAGTCTTACTGATGTTAGCTTTTGCAAAGTCATTTGTCTTTCCATTCCAGTAGGAATTTTCTTTGTTTCTGGATTCTGGGTTGAAGGCTTTATTTAATGAGTGGTGGGGGTTTTCAATTTTGGAAATTTTTTGTGTTCAGAATCTTGTACCTCAGGGCAGTACAAGTACTTATTTGCCTAAATAAGGAAACTTGTTAGTGATCGTTTGGCTTTTGTTTGATGATGCTAGCTTTCTTCCTGCTTTTAAAATTAATGCTAAAATTGTTGAGAAAATGACCTTTTAGTTTACTAGTATTAAGTTTCTCTCTGGGTCCAGGATGATCCGTTTCTGGCTCGCGAATCGGATACTATTGGTTCTTCTTTTTCTTTTTCCTTTTCTTTTCTTTTTCTTTTATTTGATATTCTTTTTTTTTGGGGGATAGATTGTTTTTTTTTTTTTTTAAGCTATTCATAATAAGGAAGGTGTTTGAATGCAGACAGGAGTGATGCAAACTCATGATGAAGAAACTCGGAAGTTCTTCAAGCACTCTTCTGTTACATGTGTGTTGTCCCCTCGTTATGCCAGCAGTAAGCTTAGCATTTTCAAGCAACAGGCATGCTTTATGCTATGGTCTAGTTCTTACTGTAGATTTCCCTCATTACTTAAAAAAGCATACAAATTCTTTCTTAGAGAGAAATTGATTCATAGGAACTGTAGGATGTACTTACTTTTATTGTGGCACGTAATCCAGGTCGTTGGAACCCTCTTTACACACCATCAGAAATGTGTGATTGTTGATACCCAAGCATCTGGAAACAACCGAAAGATAACTGCTTTTATAGGAGGTCTGGACCTCTGTGATGGCCGCTATGACACACCTGAACATCGATTATTTCGAGATCTTAATACCGTATTTCAAAATGACTATCACAACCCCACATTTTCTGTGAGTATATCATTTTATATCATTTTTTAGAATTCTGATTCTCCTGGTCAAGCATTTGATTCATTTCAAGCTAAAATTTAGATCGACATGCTATTAGCCACCGAAATAGGGCTTCATCTGGTCCTGCACTAATGTCCTATTACCTTCTTCCACCTAAAGTACCCATATGTATAGCAGATGTAACATTCAAACTAGTTAAAGAATTTTAAGTTTAATTGCTCTTAGCCTTTTCCTAATTCAACTTTTTGTCCTCTGTATTCTTTTCTTTCCTTTTAATTGTTAGGCAGCAACCAAGGGCCCTAGGGAACCATGGCATGATTTACATTGCAAGGTAGAAGGGCCTGCAGCGTATGATATTCTTACCAATTTTGAGCAGCGTTGGAGGAAAGCTACGAAATGGTCAAAGTTTGGACGCGGTTTGAATAGAGTTACTAGGTGGCATGATGATTCTTTGATAAAGTTAGAACGCATTTCATGGATACTAAGCCCTTCTGTGTCAATCTCACAAGATGATCCTGAATTATGGGTTTCCAAGGAAGGAGATCCCGAGAACTGGCATGTTCAGGTAAATATCACAGTTCACATGATTCTTGAAACAAATTATTCAAGTTGATTTAACCTTTTGCTGTTCCTTTAAATTGGCAGGTCTTCCGGTCCATTGATTCAGGATCTGTGAAAGGGTTTCCTAAAGATGTTTATGAAGCAGAATCTCAGGTTTTGATTTCCTTCTCCTTTCTGATTTTCTCTTTAGGACAAAGTAACAGTTAGCACTTCATTTCTAACTTTAAATTACTAGAAGATCATTTGTTTGCATTTTTATGCAAGGTGGATCATCTAATTCCTAGTTTATTTTACTGCAGAATCTTGTCTGTGCAAAAAATCTGGTGATAGACAAGAGCATTCAGACAGCATACATCCAGGCAATTAGATGTGCTCAACACTTCATATATATTGAGAACCAATATTTCCTTGGATCATCATATGCGTGGCCATCTTACAAAGAAGCAGGTCTTACAATCTATCTACTTTTGCATAATTTTCCCACACTCAAAGCATTTCTTACTGCTGTCAAGAAAAAGATCATTTATTGTACAACAGAATTATTTTCCCCTCTTATGACATTTCTACTTAGCAAGATACAAGCAAAGCTGTTGTTTGGTAATAAACTTGTTAATGTACCAAAGAGGTCCAACTTTCATGAGTGGTCATGTTGTTATTATTATTAAAAGGCTGTTTCTGGTAATCGATGATCACGATATGGTGGAAATCTTACTTTTAGTCTCTGTTTCAAAGTGATGATCTTTCTCCTCAAAATTCATTGTTTTTGGTATGATTAGGTGCTGATAATTTAATTCCTATGGAATTGGCATTAAAGATTGTTAGTAAGATAAGAGCAAAGGAGAGATTTGCAGTTTATGTTGTCATACCAATGTGGCCTGAGGGAGTCCCCTCTTCAGCAGCTGTGCAAGAAATTCTCTTTTGGCAGGTAATAATGTGACTACATTTTTTCCTTTCCTTTTTCAATAATTTATTACTAGAATGAAATCAATGAACTTAAAGAAGAACTGTATAGAATCCAACTCCTTGGCCCTGATCTTGGCTATATTTTTTTCTTTATAAATTCTTTAAAAAGAATTTTTATACCAATGGGTTAGGAAGTGATGTAAAATGGTTTCAGAACCTTTGGAAACTGCAATGTAATAATTGGCTGTTTTCTTGCAAGGGATGATTCATGTGCCAGATGATTTCTAGTCCTTGCTAGCTATTTGTATTACATTTTATTACTTAGCTCAGTTCTTTTTAATTTTTCAGGGACAGACAATGCAAATGATGTATGGAATCATAGCAGAAGAGTTGAAATCCTTGGGTATTAAGGATTCTCATCCACAAGACTACCTAAATTTCTATTGCCTTGGTAACCGTGAAGAAGTGCCCAAAGACCATTGGTCAAGTTCATCCCTCTCTAGTAATGGTGACCCGGTAATTAAACAATGCCTAAATAACATCCTTAGTTATATTAACTGTCAGAAGTTGATTTGTGTTGGCTAAGTTTGGTCCCAAGTTAGCATGTAACCAAGCTCAGTTTTGTTTTAAAGCCAAGTTCAGTTGCTGATCTTATATGTGGAGCTAAGAATGTGAAGGTTAATCATTATTTTCAGGTTTCAGCTTCACAAAAGTTCCAACGGTTTATGATATATGTACATGCAAAGGGAATGATAGTAGATGACGAGTATGTGATATTGGGATCTGCCAATATTAATCAGAGATCATTGGCTGGTTCAAGGGACACTGAGATAGCAATGGGTGCGTATCAACCCCATTACACATGGGGTGAGAGAAAGAGACATCCGCATGGCCAGGTTCGGCATTGCTGTCATTTGGGTTTTAAAATTTTAACTTTGAAGATGTAATTATGTTGTTTGGTTGCAATTATAATTTTCTCTAAATATTGAGGAAGCAATGTTTTATTGATGTCTATGCAGGTATATGGGTACCGAATGTCGTTGTGGGCTGAACACATGGGGAAGGTGGATGATATCTTCAAGGAACCTGAAAGTTTGGATTGCCTGAGGAATGTGAATGATATTGCTGAAGAAAACTGGAAAAGATACTCAGCCGACGATTTTACACAAGTACAGGGGCACCTTCTTAAGTACCCCATTCAGGTAGATAGCAGTGGCAAAGTGAGCCCCTTGCCTGGACAAGAGACATTCCCAGATGTTGGTGGCAAGATTCTTGGATCTCGAACAACGCTTCCTGATGCACTTACTACATAAGTTTCAATGATTTTCGTGTTCATATCGTCGATCTCGGTTTCAGTTTGACATTCAAGAAGGCAAACGAAAAAGGTGGGGCAAATATATATGGAGTTCTTCCTACAAGCATAGTGCAGATTATAGAGGCATCTTGGGTAAGAAAAGGATTTGGCCCGTAATTTGATGCCAATATTCTATTTAATGTGAAGCGTTTAGGTACTGCAAATTTCAATCGGTAAATCTGTATTATTGGCTTAAAGTATAGCAATTCTTTCACCTTGGTCTTGGCTTAAGAGCCTTAGGCGTTGCAATCTGTAAATCTGTAGTATAGTGTATTAAACTATTATGTAATGTGGTTTTTCATTGTTGAAAAACTGGTTTAGTGGAATTTTTGAGAAATTGAGATAATCTTAAATCTTATTCAAGGAGAAGTAAATGGGAAGTCGTGTTACAAGTTACAGCCAAGTCTACATAAATTCAAAGTAAATCAAAGATATAAAAGCATTATAGTTTTGAGATTCACCTCGTACATTTTCTCACCTCCAATACTCAAAAACTCTACCAGCACTCCAAAAATAGAAAAAATGTATGAGATGAGACATACATAGAAGTCAAGTTAACTTAGTTAACGGTCACTTTTCCAACCATACCAGCACCCTGGTGGGGAGAGCAGTAGAAACTGTAAGTTCCTTTCTCAGTCAAGGTAACAGCGTAGACCTCTCCTGGGGCATTCAGTAGTTCTTCATCAGACATAGAGATTTTGGAGGCATCGACGCCACTTGGGATTTCGTCCTCATCGAAGATAACATTGTGTGGGAAGCCAGCATTGTTCTTGAAGACAATCTTCTCTCCAGGAGCTACGCTGAATTGGCTGGGAACAAAGGCCAAACCTCCATCATCACTTCCGAGCAGGACTTCGATGGCCAAGGCATTGCTGGCAAGGATTGCGCTGGCAGCAGTGGCAGCAACAGCAACACCAACATCCTTGAGGGACGCCTTGATGCTGAGCCCTGGGGCTGCAGAGGCAACAACCCTGGTTGTGGCAGTAACTTTAGCTTGGGTTGCACCAGCTTTAAGGCCAGTGAAAGATGGGATGGCAACAGCTGCGGAGGTGACGGTGGCCATTAGTGCAAGGTTTCACTTTATGTGCTCGAGAGTCGGAGTGAGAGGAAATCAAAAGGATATGAGAGACTGGTTGGCCTTTAATAGGATGGAGTTTGGATTTTGTGTGGTTTGAAATTGAGGAAGGGGATATGTGATTGATTTGGGATGAAAGGGTGAATGGGTGGAGAAATGAGTTATCTGCTGAGGATTCATATGATTGGCTGGGTTGGATACTATCCAATAACGTGGTATGGGGCTATGGGCCCTCTTAATTCTGATGTGAGGTGGAGAATAATAGAATGAGATGAGGAAAGGGGAAAAGTTTGCCAAATTAAGAATCCCAACGACGAATGTTACAGTATCAAATTATTGTAGGTATTTGATCTAACATCTGATGAATCCCGTTGTTTTCTTGAAATAAAACATTTGAAGCAAATATTAACCTGGAGGGTCTATCTAACCATAATTTAGGTATGGAATTATGAAGGGAAATATATACTTAGGTGCTGTTTGATAAAATTGAAGTAATTAAGTATTGAAAATTAAGTGCTGAAAATTTTTTCTGAAAATTTTAAGTACTGAATTTATTGTGTAAAAATTGTTTGATAAGTTATTATGTTTGAACAAATTTATTTTTGAACTATTATAAGAGAAATGAAATTTTATGAAAAATAAATGCATTGATAATTAATAAAAAGGAAAGAATAGTGGTTAAAAGGAAAGAATACAACAATAAATGTAATTAATGTATGATTTTTTCCTTAAATGAAATTGTTGAATGTAATAAGTAACCTAAGAGCTACTTATTATTTTCAATCCTTTTTCATTAAAAATTTCTAATTAAGTGGTTCTTTAACTTTTATTATCAAACACATTGAAAAAATGAAAGCATTGAAATTTTTCATTTTCAATGGTTTGAAATTTTTCAATGGTTAATCAAACAACCCCTTACTTAAAACAAACAAGCAACATGGCGTTCTGACTATAAAATGTTGATTAATTCCAATCAGAAGGGGGAAATCAAGCTGTCTTAGTACTATTCAAAGTTGAAACCTATTTACAAAGCTGCAAACGAGTGGTTTGGGTGGGCATCGGCGGCTGATATTTTTGCCGCTCACACTCCCAGGGGCAGCCCCCAAACGTGGCGCACATCGCACTAGCTGGCCTATCACAACACCGAGATTTTTGCAAGTTGCGAGAGAGTGACCACGCAAGAGTAAAGTTGCCACAAAAAATGCAGATACGACCCAAGATAAAGTCGAATATCTAATGATTCTACGTGGATAGTCAATTGCAGCAAATTACTTGAATCTTCCGATATTTCTAAAGCATTTTTTTTTTTTATGTTTACAAGGAGGGGAAAAAGGTGGGCGGTATTCGAATCCAAGTCTTCTTTACATGACTTCTTCTTCCTCTCAATCACTAGGTTTTAGGGGAAAAGTCAATTTTTCTAAAGCTTTGAAATCTGTAAATTCCTATCTGATGCTAACGAATGGTTGAGATCAAGTTTCGGTCTGAGTAAATTACCAAGCGTCCAAGCCCAAGGACCAAGGGAGGGCCATATTAGAAGTTTTTTTTCCGGGTTCTACGACATTTCGTAAAACCATGAATCATCCCAGGGCCCAAAACTTCAAGAATCTCTTCCCAAGTTTCACCTTGGTATTTCATCCTTTAAAAAAAAAAAAAAAAGGGAGTTTCGCCTTCATAAGAAGCAAGAACTTTCTGATCTAACGTGCAGGAGTGATGATACCATGCCTGATTAATTTGAAGCATTTTATTCCTCCCACGTGCATGTTCTGATTTCCATCTAGTTCCTTTACATCGAATCTTAGGCAGATGGTTGAAATACCATTTCTTACATTACACCTAGATGCTAGCAATGGCTTGCCCAACAAGCGGCTGAAGAGATCCCCCAGTGTTCAAGATACCCACCTCTTCACTTTTACCTGATTCCGAATGTAGTCAAATTCTTGGAGAGAGATGAGTACCTCATCATCTTACATTCGTTTAAAACAGTACCCTTTTGCCCAAGAAAGCTTTCTTCAAGCACCCAAGGAGGCAGAATACGCACAATCATTCTATAATGGTTAAACCCAACTACAAGCATGAACTTATATAATGCTTTGCTGGAATCAAATGCATTCACATACAACGTATCCACCTACATTCAATTATATGCTTGCAACTCGCATGAGTGAGAAGGATCCTACAAAGAGAGCCTTGCAGCTAAATAGGAAGATGAGTGAGAAGGATCCTACAAAGAGAGCCTTGCAGCGAAATAGGAAGATGATGAATTTAATAGTGTAAATTAGCATGGTGACACATGCAAAGGGCCATGAGGAAACACCGAGGATAAGAAAGTGAGGCAATCGGCACCCACTTCAAAACCCATTTCCAAAAGCATATTAAGCGGAAATTGACTATAACATGATACCATTGCATTTGATGCGAAAAAAGAAAACCAATTGTGCATTCTAATAACCCTCTGGACAAAAGATAATGATTAACCTACAAACAAAGAAACACACATGCAATGTTCTAACCTCCAACAGAGTTTAAAAAAAAAATGATAAACAATCTAGTACCTATTTCAATTAGATGTCAGTGTCACTGCTAGTTTCCCCATTGTCACTAGTATCTTATCCAAATCTGATTTTGGATTGCAGCATTTTAATTTGCATTTCCACTCCACAAACAAAAACTTTTTGAGAGTTTCCTATCTTAAAAGAATCTCAACTCTAAAATTGAGCTAACCCTATTTCTAGACTAACTGTGCCAAGAGGTCAAAAGAGGCCACAACTTAATCCCGTACAGAGTTCAAAACATTCCATTTAATGATATCAAAGATTACAAATTTACAATCTAAAACTTCTGCATATATAGATAAAAACAGAAAAAGAACACATGTTGTCACCTTCACTTCATATATATGGCTTAAAAAGAATAGATTAATATGTCATAAACACAACAATGCAGAGCAAAACATTCGATACTATTATTAGTATAGACTATTATACTAGTTAAGCATTCTTTCCATGTTTCACATTATATATAACGAGTAATCAATGAGGGAAATACAATGTTTCCCTACAAAGAAACCTATAACTTGTTAATTACACTAAAGAGGCATGTAAAGCTATATACAAACACGATCCAAATCAGTTTCAAACATTGAGCAAAGGAATTTACCCTGTATGAACCATCAATCCATCACTTCATATAGGAAATACATTGCCACTACCATCATCTTCTTCTTCTTCTTCGCCAAATAACTTGAATCCAACATCCCATTCGCGATCACCTTTATAATTGAAGCTCGGGGTCACATAGCATTTCATGTCGTGAAACAGATTTAAATTATCCACCAGCTTGTGAAAAACATTGCATCCACAACACTGCACACACCCCAAGCAATTCCCCAACTCAAAATTCACATACTAATACAAGTAAATTTTGACATTTAAGTTAATTTCCCTCCACTTAAACAGCTTACCTGAACGAAGACGGTACCATCGGTGTAAGCGTGGGGATTGATGGCACGAGTGGTTCGTTGACCGCAAACATTGCAAGTGAAAGCCACACGCATCCGTCGACGGGGCGACTTGGTGAAGAGGGACCATGGAAAGGTAGAGACTTTCTCAGTATTTGATTGGTCTTCGGTTCCGGCGGGGACAGATGGACCCTCCATGCCCGATCCTGTAGTCCACCCTCTTACAGAGGCAGCGCTCAGAACCAACCCCATCGCTGCATCCTAAATTCAATCCCCCAAGCACCCACATAAAAAACCCGATTCATTATTTGTTCTAAAAATCGAACAATTAAAAGAATACAAAATGTTTTTCCTGTTTGTTTTGCCTTGGAGAAAGTTTGATTGCCGAAGAGAGGTACGATGCTCGTGTTGTTAGGATCTGATTGGAGATCGGAATCATTACCGTCCTCTGCCAATTAACAAAGAAAAATCACGCCAAAAAAAAAAAGTTAATTACAGATGACGAAAGGGGAAGGAAATGAAAGGGATGGAAGTATTAATTGAAGGGTAAGAAAGAATACTTTTAGAGGACGTGGGAAAGCGGATGATTTTTGGTGGAGAGTCTTTCCGTTTAGGAGAAAAGATGGAGAAAGAAGAGGGAGATGAGGAGACGATAGCAGCAGCAGGCGAGCTGAGACTTTCCATTGGCAACCGCAACAATGAGACTGCTCTGTTCTGGCGTTCGGTGGGAGAGACAGAGTGGCTTTCCACCGACTCGGATGAAATAAATGGATCTCCAACACAAATTCAGGGGCCAGTTTGCATCTAACTGGAGTCAGATGCCGCCTTAATTCTTTCTTTTATTTAATATAAATAGTATTAAAAGCCCATTAGGCCCATTTCCTGCTTGAGGCCCATTATATTCCCAGTTAAATGGACCCCTGAAAGGCAGAAACACGCACGATTAATTAGATTCTGGCCGTGGCGGTGTTTGTGCCCTTTATATCCATTGATCAAAGGCCCATTGACTATTTGGATGAAATCATAAAACTAAAAGTGTACAAATATGCTGCTTAAATTGATATGAAATCTAAATTTGTGAGCTCATATGTTAAGTTTCCAATCTCCAGTGGTAGATTTTCATTTTTGCAGGAATTAACATACGAGTTATATATATCTCTAAACTATATTTTATCGTCAAATGTAAACTTTTATTCAAGTAATGAAAAAACGCGAGAGAGAGAGAGAGAGAGAGAGACGCAAGGAAATCAAATCATGATTGAGCAAAGAAAATGGGACCGTGGGATTAGAAGTACAAGGCCAAGACCCACCTTTCATGGCCCCTCAGAATTTTTTTGGTGGGTTCGACCCACAAACTTGATTGCACCCCATTTGATTTTTCATGGATACCGTTTTCCAATGTTTATTTTCCTCTTCCTCTTGGTCTTGGTGAAAAACTGAAGTCAATTTTTACGCCTTATGGTTTTGTTTGAAGTTTGGACTTTTTGCAGCACACATTTCTGCGTTACACACAGATTCAATACTGTTGACTTTATGAAGATGGAAGATTCAAACTTTGATCAACGACGACGAAACAAGCTATATACATATATATATATATATATATATATATAGGCTTAATACTCAAATTAATTCCTTAATTATATAAAAAGGGACAAATTAGTCCCTAAACTTTTATTTGAGACAGATTAATCCTGTAACTTTTATTTTGGGATAGATTGATCCCTAAATTATATAAAAAAAGAAAATATTGATTCCTCAACTTTTATTTTGAGACAGATTGATCTCTGAACTTTTATTTTGAAATAGGTTGGTCTCTGAGTTTTTTTTTTTTCTCATTCAGGACCTATCTGTCTCAAAATAAAAGTTCATGGATTAATTTATCTCAAATAAAAATTCAGGGACCAATATATCCTTTTTTATATAATTCAATGATCAATTTAGGTATTAAGCCTCTATATATATATATATACATGTCTTCTGTTTCTTTTTACATAAGTGACACAAAATTAAGAATGCCAGAGACGGAAAAGTTGAAAGGACACAGAATATGAGTAGAAGATACTGTCCGATTAGCTTTAGGCATCAAATTATTTGGCTGCAGGATCATATTCCAAGCCGAGAATATAGAATCTCACGCAGAAACGAATATAGTAATGATATACAATTCTAAGTAGAGACCAAATAGAAGATAGAATGTCAAAAGTCAAAACACGAAACCATATTCCAGTCCACCAAAGGCCAGCCCTCGCTCGTTCAGTTTGGATTGGAATAGGCAAGGTAAGTCAAAATAGCTGACGTGTTGAATCCATTGAAATTGGAGCCAGCAGCAGCCGTGTAAGCCCCCATGTTGGGGAACACCAGCCAGTCATTCACCTGCAGCTCCGGCAGCGGATAACCCTTCAACACCGTATCAAGCGCATCGCACGTGGGACCAAACACCGTCGAATCGTGGGTCCTCGCTCCTTTGCATGTTGGGTTGCCACGATTCGACGCTCCTGCCAGTGGCGTGCACGTGACAACCGCATGATCGTAGAGAATACAGTTCATGGAGCCGTATATTCCATCGTTGATCCAATACTCTCTTAGATCACCTCTAACGCGCTTTCCAATAATGTTGGTGGCTAGTGTGAATGCTGTCTCCGCGAAAAAACGACCGGGCTCAGCTATTACTGTTAAGCTGGGCTCGTTCGGAAAATAAGCTTGGAGAGCGGATTTCACGGCTGACGCTGCTTCAGCGTACTGTGGGCCGGCTGTGAACCCTCCACCGATGTTTAGCACACGCATCTTGGACATGCCAAGTCTGTCAGCCGTTTCAAACACAGTTTTAGCAGCTGCTATGGCTTCTCTGTAGGCTCGAAATTGCATGGCTCCGCTGCCAATGTGGAACGAGACGCCTGTAACAGTGAGTCGTGCAACTTTGGCGGCCTGGAGAAGAGGTTCGACTTCCTCCGGGAGTGCACCGTACTTGGGACCCAAAGGGCATCTTGCGCCGCCATCATCAGGGGCTTTGACTCGGATCAGTAAGGCACATTTAGGGTGCCACTTTTTAATCTTTTCAAGTTCCTCTTTGGAGTCGAAAGTTGTTAGGTTGACACCAACGGTTGCGGCGTACTTGATGTGGGACTCTGCTTTGCATGGGTTAGCAAAAATGATCCTACTAGGTGAAACACCCAGAGACAAAACGGACTCAATCTCGGCCTTACTGGCGCAGTCGAAACCCGAACCAAGAGCAGCCAGTGTGCCAAGAAAAGCTGGGTCGGGGTTGCACTTTACGGCGTAGAAAGGTTGAGCCATGGGAAGGTTACGGGCCCACTTGTCGAAGAGGGCTATGACAACTCCCAAATCCAACACGTAAAAGGGTTCCTTCATCTCATGTTTGGTTGAAATGATTGACTGAATGAAAGCATTCAGACCATCTTTGGATAGAGCCGTGACCTTCTTCCCTCTCACCCCTGGCGCACCCACAATGGCCTGAAGGGTCCTGGGACTGGATCCCATGGCAACTGATGATCGACACAGAAAGAATTATTAAAGCAAAGATATTAGTAATATTCTCGTACTCTGGGAGGGTATATATAAAGCGAGACAGGGGTCCGGGTGGCACCACAAGATTAGTTGGTGGCGGAGGAAAAGGGCAAAATAAAGTGAAAAGGTTGTCTATAATTGAATACCCCTTTTTTCATCCTCTTGGAGAATATGGCACAAAATTAAAATGCGAATAATGGAATTATAGTTTCATAAGCCTGGTCTCATTAGAGGAAATTTTTGTCGGAGGAAGTTTTCTTTCATGAAAAATGTGGTTCCATTAATTGATTAAGCTGAGTTATTTCCTATTGGGATTGATCAAACGCTAGTCTCTGGTGGACCAGCAGAGGTGGAAGTGCTGGCGAAGGATACTAAACGCGGAAATTTCGCGTAAGCGGTGAATTGGACGAATCTATGTGCTGGTGGAAGAAGTTAGAAGTAGGTAGGAATATACATGATTCAGTGATCCTTTTTTGATATCTCCAACTTTAGTTGTGAACCAAGCAATGACGTAATTTCCAGGATTGAAATTAACCTCAAAGGCATACAATTAGTCCAGATATTCCTCGTAATCTGAATATTAAAGCGTCTAACGGTTAAGATTGCTGTCTAAATTTATAAGAAAGGCAAACTAATAAGGTAATATTTTGTGAATATTTAGTGATTAATTTGAGATATATTTTAACATTTTATGATCTAAATTTATATAAATTCATAATATTCTTTCATCTTTAATTTATTGGTTTGTAGACTATGATTAAAGTTAATATGACTTAATTTTGAAACTCGGTGGAATTGGAACTCTAAAATTGAAGCATACTAGCATAGCCATGAAAGTGGAAATCGAGAGGAATTATGAGCTTGAGATAAAGCATGAGGTGGAGCATCAAGAAATTTATTTCAGCCATATGTTTTGCCAAATAGCCTTGTTTTATACTTGTGAAAAAAGAACCCACGTGAAGACCAAAGGAAAGGCAAATGAAGTGTCAACTCATGAAACAAAAGATGGCCAAGCACAGGACCACCCCCGCGTGCCGGACGACTCTCGTGTGGTATTCGACTTAGTACTGCGTGGGAGACGTGGTTGTTATGCCGGAAATAAAGTGTAAGGCATGCTACAACGAAGGAGCCTCACTTTATTTATTTTTTGCCTAATATATAAAATAGCCTTTGAATTTATACAAAATTATCTTTTTGGCTCTTAAATTTTTATTTTGAAATTTTTAACCCTCAAACTTTTATTTTGTACATAATATAACCCTTGATACTGACGTGACCTAATCATATATCGAAATATGTAATTTTCATATGACATGCGAAATTTTCTCATTGGGTTATATCAGCATCAAGTGCTATATTGTGCACAAAATAAAAGTTTAAGGGTAAAAAATTTCAAAATAAAAGTTGAAAGGCCAAAACGATAATTTTGTACAAGTTCGAGGGCTATTTTATGTATTAAGCCATTTATTTTTCAAGCAATTACATGTAATCTATTAGTATAAATTAAATATTCATCCTATGATTCTTTTAGTAGGTCTTAGGTCTTATATCTTAAACCTTATTATATTTTAGTTTATTTAGGTTATTTTTAATACATAAAAATATTTTTTATTTCCATTCTCTAAAAAATATAAAGAAATCACCATTTAAGATATGTGTCGTTTATAAAAATGTATGTATGTTTTAGAAAATGAAAATGGACCGAAAATTGAGAACTTTTTTTTAATCTCATTTCTAGGTTATTTTCATTTTCATTTTCTAAAACATGTATGTATTTCTCCTCACAACACATATTTTAGATGATAGTTTCTTTGTATTTTTAGAGAATGAAAACAGAAAATGTTTTCTCATATCAAACATAATTTCTTGTTTTATTTTATGAGTAGCTAGTTCCCTAATTAGAGTTAAGGATGTAGCTTGTTTTGATTTTTAATTACCTATGCATATTTTGATTATTTATGGTTGAATTTATTCTTTTTATTCTTAATCCTGAATTTATGCTTGATCACCATAGATTCACTCTTTGGATTATAGGAAAAACTGGGAGCTGAAGTATGATCCGTGCACTAGATGATCCGTGTACTAAAATAATAAACATATTAGAAATTAGAGATAGAGATATCCTAAATTATGGTGATAACCAATAGATTACTTGTTCTTAATAATTTTGATTAATTAGGTTATGCATTGGAAGATGATAATCAGTTAATTAGACTGTGTACCTTGAGAGCGACCATAAATATATTAGTGTAATAGTAGAATAATTGAATTTGTATGATTATTAATTATTCCTTACAAGTGAACCACAAAGCCTTAATGTTTTATTATCTTTTGATTTTCTCTTTATTTAATTAGTTGTTTTGATTAGTTAATAATTTAATTTATTTCCTCTTTCATTTTAATTTAATTATTTACTTTAACTAGAATTAATTAAAGTAATGAATATTACTCTCTGTGGGGATGACCTTGAAATACCCCTTACTTTGTAATGCAATTGACTCGATACAATTGCGTATTAAGGCAATCACAAAAGCATGCATGTGAATATATGCATATAAGGGTTTGTTTAACCGGTGCCTGCCCAATTAATAATGATAAAAAGTAATATTAAATTTTGTAAAGAGTAATAATTATTGTCAGAAAGTATTCGAATGACAAAAATGTTCTTAGATTTATTTTGGGTTAAACTTTAACAAGTTTTTTTTTTCTAAAACCCTACAATAATATATTTGAAATTTTAAAATTAACCCTTAAAATTAAAATTTTTTATTTGGGGTTAAACTTTATAAATTTAGGGTTAAATTTAAATAAGGATATTTTTATCTTTAAATAATAATAAAAACATAAAATAAATATTAAACACCTAAAAATAAGATAATTATTACCAATATATTACTTACTTAAGACATCCGTTAGCAATTTCTTCCAACATATAATATACATGAATGGATTACTTTTCAAAACAGAATTCTTCGGTCGTAACTCTCGAGAAAGTCTGCTTTTGGACTATTACCAGTCGTATTAATCAAAATTAAGAAAATTAATGGAATTGGGAACATGTCAACTTCTCATCCGATTAGGGGAAACAAAGAATACTTGCGGAAAGAAACGTGGAAAGCGGTATTGAAAGCCTAAAAGGTGAACCATCGTGCCACCCAAGCCATGATGCAAGAGGCATGTTAAATAGGCGTGACTAAAGCAATTAGTTGCATGCAAACCTTTTTAAGTTTTTCTAGAAACGTCAAGTTTTGGGTACGTACACCATTCTGGTAGAAATCAGGACGGTCGATGTTTCATATGTAGCATGAATAAGTAAACGATATGAATGATAGCATTTCCAATTCTAGAGAGCTTACACCATATCTATATAGATTCCTTGATTTAGGGTCCCTTTAGTAATTCTATAATTTTTTACGATAATAGTGAAATTATCTATCACAATCTCTCCTTTACTGTTATCCACCATAATTTTCATTAATCTGTATAGGACAAACGCATCACCTTAACTTACACTTAAGATTATTTTATGAAATTATACAAATATTTAAAGCACAAAATCTCATTGCTTTCACCGCATGGTGTTACTAAAAAGGCCTTAATTGATGCGAGATGATGACGAGTGTGCAAGTCAAAGAAGTTAACTACACTTTGCTTGGGATTGATGAAAAACATTAGTCCAGCTAGCTAGCTTCAAAGTTCAAAATTGGCGAAACATGTACTTGGTAAAAGATTATGCAATTGGTGAAGGTGTTTTACTGGTCAAAGATTTTAATTAATTAAGCAGGTGTTTTTAAGTTCAAGCCAACCAACAGCCGGACAAGGATGGCACGCATATTCGTTTTTTTGGCCTTTTCACATTTTAAAATCCTATATTAGATTGATCGTGTGTCGGTGTGCTGATTATGTGGTAAATGGGAGTAATAAATGGAGTAGTTAGCCAATGGTCCAATGGACGTTGTAAAAAAGGCTCATATAGTACTACTCTTGTCTTTTACATGGGAGATTGTCATGATTTGCCCATATGGTTGGCATGGAAAATTAGCCATAGAAAAAGGTAGTCAAGTCAACGTTGGCTCTTGGCCATTAATATTTTCAATTGGTTTACCCTGGTGGGATCGGGATCGTGAATTTAGGTTATGTTAAGGAGAGTGGTGAGGTTGATTATGGTGAAATTGAAATGGTATGATTAATTATTATACATGTGATATTAAAATTATAATGATGAGAAAATGTGTTTGATGAAAAAACGATGATAATAAGATAAGAATGTAAAAAAATCATTATAGGTATAATTAAATATATAAAAAATAAAAAAACTAAAGGGTAATATAAGAAAAAAAAAGATGTGGTTGCTCCACTTTAGCAAAATACTTCATTGGAAATTTTTGGGTTCCGCACGTTTTGAGATTTGCCACCTAAGCGAATCTCACCATGCCATCCTTACACCTAAGGCTATGTTTGGAAAGGTAGTTAGATTGATTTTGATATGATTGAAATGATAAGATTAATTACTGTACATATGAAATTGAAATTGTAGTGATAAAATTTAAAATCAGTGATGAGAAAATATGTATTTGATGAAAACAACGGTTACAGTGTGATGAAAATAAAAAATGATAAAAAAAATACTAATTATAACAATTGCTTTTAACAAAAAATTATTAAAAAAAAAAGATGAGGACTTGCGTGGGAAAAAAATCCCACCAGCCTCCATTGGAGCTTCAAGCTCCGTTTCAGATTTTCCCAATTCTGTGCGTTGGACTGCTTGTCACATTGGCAAACTCCAACGCACAGGAAGCACACATAAGGCTCCAAAGGAGCCTGTTTTGACACTGAACTGGCCTCCCAAACATAGCCTAAGACCCCCATGCGCCTTTGACACATTTGAAGGCTTGAATGCACCGAAACGGTTAAACAAACATAGCTTATCTTGTAGTAAGGCTGCAACCTTCCACTATAGTCTACATGCTAAGAGAGCCAAATTAAATATGAATCACGTATTATATTTTCATTTATTATACTATGTGAAATAAAATTAAAATTTAATATTGAAAACAAAAATAAATACCCACGGTGTGATGGATGCGGCAAGTCAAGTAATTATCAAAGTATATTCTGTCCATATATAATTAATTCAATAAGTAATGAAAATTTTGAAGTAGGTGGTAAATAAAATATTCTATAGGTTATTAAGAAGATAATAAAAATTTTTTATTTTTTTTCATATTTCATTACGTTATATTAATTTTTTTTTAAAATTTTATTTGAATATCATAATTTAACCTTTCAATAATAACAATTAAAATTTTAAAGTAATTTTTTACTTATTAAACATTGATGTCCTGTGCAAAGCACGGATTTAAAATTAGTTTTTATATGTATACACACATTGAAATTGGAATGTTTAGGCCTTTTTCACTTCCTAATAGACCCTTCCTCAATTTTTTATTTGAAGTTCTTTTATAATAACAGGCCCCAAGCTAGGTGAAAAGTATGAGTAAAAGTTTGATTAGGATTGTCTGTAAAAGATAGGTTTTACCTCCTCTAATCATGGAATAAAAAATCGGATCGGACTGACCGGTTGAATCGATAAATCGAACATAGAACCAGTTCATTAAAGACCATTAAACCGATTTTATATCGAACCGTTTTTGAACTAATTGGACCGATTGAGCAAAATTTTAAATTTTTTTTATTTTTTAAGTTATTTTTAATTGACTAACACAAATCCAAAAGAAGCCCAAATTAATGAGAAACCAAATTTTAATTCTTTTATTATGCTTGAGCTTTTGATTTTAAATTTTTGACCTTAAATTTTTTATTTTTTTATTCTAATGTACTCTCATAATAAAAATTTAATTTTTGATGTAAATAATTTGTATATATATGTGATACACTAATATTTTATACTTTTCTTATTTTTATGATTTTTTTAATTTTCTTATTTTCTTATTTGAAATTTAAATATTTTAAGAAATTAATAAAACTAAACCATTCATCTAACCGGACCAAACGGTTGAACGAACCAATTGAACCATTAGCATCACCGGTTCAAGGACCGATCTGGGTTTTTATTCATTGTCTCTAATAATAATATGTCACATCAAATTTTTTAAATTTTTACAAAACCTTACAATATACTGCAACACATATAATTATTTAAGTAAAAAAAAAACTCTTTTTACCACTTTTTTTTACAATTACTAAAATTCTACTCTAATAATATCCTAAATTTTAAAACTTACCCTACAAATTCTTTTTTTTAAACTTTGGGCTAAACATTGAACAAATTTAAGTTTATTTATGAAATAATTGTATGCAATAAGTTTTATTATAAAATTTTGTGAAAACTTTAAAAGGTCCGATTAACTAGTGCCTATAGGCATTGATTAAGCTCATTTAATAGAGCTAAAAAGTAACTTTGAATTTTGAAATAGTAATAATTGTTATAAAAAAAAGTTATATGACAAAACTATCCTTGATGCAAAAAAATTTTTTATTTTGGGTTAAACTTTATCAATTTGGAGTTAAACTTTGACAGATTTATTGAAATTTTTTTTCTAAAACCCTACAATAATATATTTTAGATATTAAAACTTAGCTTACAATTTATTTTTTTTATTTGGGGCTAAATTTTATAAATTTGGGGTTAAACTTTATAAATTTGAGGCTAAACTTAATTAAGGGTATTCTTGTCTTTAAGTACTAATAAAAGCATAAAATAAATGCTAAGCATCTAAAACAAAGCAATTATTCTTGCTTAACGGGTACCGTTAGCAATTTCCAACTTTAAAAAATCTGAGATGATAGATTATTATTAGAGAATGTAAAATTTTTTTTTTTATAAACAGTCTTTGATCAAATATTTTCTCAAAAATATACTTATAATAGAACTTACTTTTCACTTCTCGGGTATTGGTTAGAGGAAAAGTACTCAATAGAAAAGTGTCTGATACAATATTGCTGCCTACTGCGTTTGACAATTGATAGGCAATAGGTAATTGGATCTTCAGTGCAAAAGTTAAGTGGCCAGCAAAAATTTTCAAAGCTATTTTTGGATAAGAAAAGAAAAGCAATAGTTTTTCTTTGGAGTCATTATTGTATTTCTGTTTCATTCACTTTCAGAAGTTATCTTGTCTTCAATTCTCTCAATCCACGACAAGCCATAACTAAGCTTAAATTAGACTTTGCTTCTCTCAAACATGTAGCAGAAGAAAACTGACGAAACTATCGACTGCCAGTGCCATGTTTGAAACAGAACTTAACCAATTATAATCATACATCATTCCAAGTAATTTAATCAGGCTAGCAGATCATGGTAAAAAGAATCTGATAATTGGCAGTAGTTAATTAAAGGAAAACTCATTCAGCAGACAGCAAAAAACTTGTGTAGGGTCAGTGAGTAAGAGTAACAAAGGGAAATAAACAGTGAAATGATTTAACTTTCTGCAAATATAGTAGTAAGAAGGAAATTAAATTTTTGAAAGGAGTATATACCTATACCAAGATGAACATATTGAATCCTTTTTAAGTTCATCCTTTCCTCCACATCCAAAAGGGAATGTGGACCAAGGGGAAAAATGGGATATGTATGGGAACAGTGGAAGGAGGAAACTTGGAAGATCGGGGCATATGCACGCACTGCACAGTAATGAATGAGGGAATCTTTGTCTGACTGCCAAAGGTCATAGCAGGCTTCCTTGTAAATAAATGCCTACAGATTCTCTTCCTCATTCGCCACCTATCTAATTTACTCTTCTTATTAAAGATTGCCCAACGGTCCCTCCCCTCGCATTAACTCCCCTCAACTAACTCATCGTTTCTGCTTCTTTAATTCAAACTATGGATTCTTTGTCTGCTTTCCTCTCCTAATCTTTTAAGAGTTGATTAGATGGGGAACGACGATTCTTCAGATGGTGCATATCTATTCTTGTCCTTAATTAGTCAGTGCTTAATTATGCTAAGCAATTGTCATTTCGGGTTTGTGGTCGGTTTTTCTTTGTTTTCCCTGCTGGGTAAAATGTCATCTGCTTTGATGGAAAACGTTTTGCTACTTGCATGGGTACTATCACAATGATATTAAAGTGGGGAAAAATTACAGATGCATGGTTTATTATGTGCCCCTGCAGACTTGGGCGGAGCAAGAGAATAGCAAAAATGAGAGTATACACATTAGCAAAATTACATTTTCATCATGAGCCAAATGCATGCCTTAGGTTTGAATCTTGTCCTTTGAACCAAATGTTGCTATGCTTTTTGTGTCACTCAACTGTGACTGAGAGCAAGGTAGCTCGAATCAACAAAGCAATAGACAAGGTAAAACACTTCCTTATTGTTGGCTTCAGTAAATGTTTTAGACCGTTTTAAGGTTTAGATATCCCTTTGCTCAAACTTCAAAGAGGTAAAGCAAAAAGCACACAGTACTATATCAACTAGAGAAGTGGGGAAGACATTTTTGACTAGCTCAAGATGTGTATATTGGAACAACAAGTCCACCCTTACCCTTTTAAAATGAATAACCTTATACAAGTAGTACTGCCGGTAGCTGTGTTCGAATTTTTTTTCTAATTAATTAATTGAAACTTCCACAAGTGTAAGTTTTGGGTGAAAAAGACTTATGCTCCATGCTCAACCGCTAGCTTAGGCCGCCTAAATGAGATGAAAAGACAAAAGAATGACCACTCATGGGAACTAAACAGTAGTAACATTTTTGTTACAAGTTTGTTTGAAACATATAGGAGAGTCAAATGTGCTTATGTTCTTATACATGAAGTCAGGTATCCATGAAGCAGTTTCAACTTCCATAAACAACGGCAGATTTATGTACCCATTTGTTTTTAGAGGGAGGAAAGAAAAAATTACGTCGAAAATGCAGGGTCCAGAGAGTCGAGACTATACCTTATAACAGAACGAGCACCTACATTGCTGGCCAGTTTGGGAAGGCAAAGGTATCTCGGCGAGTTGACATAGATTCATTCGCCATTTTAACCGTGGAAAGAGAGATGAAAAGGCACTAGGATATTGGCACGGCTCAATCAAAGCACCTGGAAGCTACGCAAAAATCTAAAGCTCATTTTTGTGCTCGAGGAAGCGTAGGGTTTGAGTTTGTCTGAGTGAACCGAGCCAACATCGCAGTGACTATTTCAACCATATATGAAAACCCTTGCAGCCGCTCTGTAAAGTTCTTTGTGGTTAAATGTAACGTATATAGATAATGAACTTGTTTTAATGGAAAGAAGAGGACAAGAAACAGAAACAAGGAGAAGATGAATGGGAACGGGTGTATTATAAGCTAAAGCTAGCAGTGATAATGGAGGAGAAAGAGATGTAGGAGGGAGATCGAAGAAATGAGAATTTCTTGGATCTAATTTAAGGACACAAGAGAAAGAGAGAGTTGCTGTGGGTGCATTAAAAACCCTCGACTACCAGAACCCACATCGAGGTCCAGGGCATTTAATAGCAACCTTCACGACCCATCCCCATAATATTCTCTCTCTCTCTCTCTCTCTCTCTTCCTCTCTTTCAAATGTTACTATAACCAAAATGGCCAAAGTTGATGGCTACTGTGTAATATGGACTTCTTTCTAAATAATGGAATTTGAGGTGTGGATGGATCCTCTCTCTTTGGTTCGGACTAACAAAACAGAGGCACAGAGGCGGGGTACAGAGACTGCTGCAGAAATATTAATGAGGGGGAATGGTAGGGAATCGATCCGTAAGGGGCCATAACTTCTCTAAACTCTCTCCGACGTCCGGACTGCTGCATATTAATTACTATTTGTGGAATCTCATAAGATTAACGACACAAATTTGTCCGTTGGTCACCTACCATTTAGTTTAGCGTAGGTGAACTTCAGTGAGCGACCCCATTTGCATATCCTCATTAGAATGTTATGTTCTCCCCAGGGAGCTTTGAGAAGGACGTTCACACGCTTTCGGTCCGCGGGCCCTCCTCTCCTTCCTCCGCTCCGCTTCATCCTTCTTTATTACTACTACAGTCTACACTAATACCACAACAATCTTTTTGGCCAGATACTACTATTATGTAGTTTAGGTTTTCTTTAATGAGTTTTTGTTTGTTTCACACAGAGAAAAGAAAAAAGAAATATGGACCGACGATCGATTTTGTAATTATAACAAATACTACAAAGAATAGATAAATCTCCCAAACCAAATTGGACTCGTAATGGGACTCATAATTTAATTTAATAGTATTACTTCACCTACAAGTAAAAAGTTTGAGTCCAAATCCTTCGTAAGCAATCCAATTGAAACTCGAATTTAACAATAGGAAGACGTCTTTTCGCTCTTTGCATTGCATTAATTAATCCCCTTTTTGAGTTCCCATGTATAGAAATTGCTTAGCTACTGGTTTCATATATTTTCTCTCAAGTCACTATAAAACGGGGCTCCCCGTTGAGTATACCTGTAGCTGCTTCTCCTCCATTCGCCGTCTGTTGGTTCAGTAACCTAGTCGACTACCGTTGTTCTGGTCCGATGGCCTCCGTCGAGTTTTCGCTAGACAGAAGTAGAACAACCTCGATGACCTTCGAGGTACTCGTAAATAATTCTTCTTGAACTATTCGCTTCTTCGTATAATTAATCCGCTTTGTTTCTACGTTCATTAAAAAAAAAATTCTTGGTGATAGGGTGTTTTTTTCTTACTTTAGTAGTTTAAGCTGTTTGATAAGTTCTTGTTGATGTTATAGTGAATTAATTTCCCAGAAGAATTAAAATTTCACGTGATCTCCTTTCAATTTATATATGTGTAGTCTTGTTTAGAACATTAATTCATTATCAAAATATTTGTTCCATGATTTGGCAGGGGAGAATGAAATTTAGTTTCTCTGTGAAGGAGCTTTTCCTCTGTTTTGCAGCTTCGCTCTCCTGTTTATTTGCTGCCTTTACCGTCCTTGGAAATTATGTGATTCTTACTGCACCCTGGTTTACACTCTTGGCAAATTTGACAATTATGCCACTGCTTTCGCGTTGGGTTGCAGAATCAAAAAAGCATCCCAAAAGTTTGGATAAAGTAAGGAGTCAAGCCCTTCTTACCTCGATTAATTTAGTTTTTTTGACTGATTTGTTTCAGCCGTATTTTTAACTAAGAATGTTTATGATTCAACTAATTAATTGTCCATTATTTTCCGAGGTTCAGGAGGCGGCTTCCACATTGTTTACTGTGGTTTCAACCTCAGAAAATTACAAGGCACGAGCACAGTTCAACACTTGAATATAAATACTTCGATTTCCAATTTTTTTATGTTTATGATTTTCTGCTTTTATGAGACCTAACAAAGTGGTATCACTTTTCTTCTTTTCTTTCCTCCAGATTACATTTACTCCTTCCTCTGCCTTACAACGGTCCATTTATATGGGTTTCGTCAGTCTATTCCCTTACCTGAGCGCTGCATTTATCGTTAGAAAAGACTTAATCTCAGCTTTTCTAATGCTTATTTTTGGACTTCGGACAAGTTTAGCCATGACTCGATTCTGGTTGTCACCAGAACAATTGCAGTCGAGGTGGTTCCAAATTTTGAATCGATTCACTGGCCTGTGGCTCTGTGAGGTAATTCACTCGAGTAGTATTCCACGCAGTGGACATTATTTTTTCTAAATGGGTGGAAGGACTAATTGAAAAGATAATCAACTTTTTGCAGGAAACCACCCCTAAAAGGCCGGACGTTGAAGAAAAATCAGAAAAATCGGGTCCTCCCGTTGTCACGGATGAGGAACGAGAGTCAATAAAAGAGAAGGCATCGTTGGTTGAAGATCGGAAGTCAGAAAATGGGGAAACCAAGGCTGACCTGCTGGATGACGACTGGGAAGAGCTAAACAGCAATGCAGTCAATGAGGAGGAAGCTTCCCAAATGGGAGCTTAGGAGGATCTCTTGGACTGTTTCATCAATTGGTTTTTATAGTTTCAAGGACAGTTCACAGTTATTTGATTGACATTTTTTTTGGGTGTAAATTTGATTGACATTTTTAAACTTTAGACTCCATCGAATCGAACTATCGGAGTGGAACAAAGCTTGTTTTATTTTACCACTTTTTTTTTTTAGCTCCTCCAATCAATCTTTAGCCTAATATGACTTGGCCTACTGGGAGTTTTTAAATGGGCTTTTTTGAAGACCTTGAGCGACAGGCCCATATGAAAATGGAGTTCAGAACATCGCACATTACAGTACATTTAGGGCACAAACAAGGTGTGCACAAATAAGGTGTGTTCCTTTATTTTTAGGCTGTTCGAACTTGCTTGTGTTCTATAAGAAATTTCAAATGATGTTTAAGCTCGACTCGTTTAGAAAATAAAATGTGCATATTTGTTTATGTTCAACTCATTTAGCCGAACTTCTTCAGAAACAATACAAACCTGTTCATGAATACTAAATATTCGTTTATGTTCAGCTCAACTCGTTTAGCCAGACTTGTTTAGAAACAACAAACAAATATGTTCTTGAACACTAAATGATCATGCTCGTGAACAAAACTTATTAACCTTTTGTCAAAATTTAACTAACCAAGTATTCACTTGGTCAAACCTATGAGCTAACTAAACCACCATGTGGATTAGCCATCCCTTAGCTACAAGCCCGCCGCCGATTAGTCGGTCATCCCGTCCCATTAACACGTAAAGCTTTAGAGGTGGCTAGATATTTATCTTGGTTTCTAACCAATGGAACTTTGGACAAAGCAATGATGCTGAAAGGAGAGGTTGGTGGAGTTTTTATATAGTTTTGCCCATGCTTCGTATGTGTTTCTAAGGGATGTGGGATAATGAGATTTTATGATTTTCTAACAAAGGGAGGCTACTATGTTTGGAAAATATAACCATGGCTGAACTTAAATGACTCTTTTGCTTTAAAGTGATTTGGCAAGATGATTCCATTGCCAACATTGAACATGGAGAGGAGACTTTGGCTGATCATGAGTTATGCTTTATGGAGGCATGGGATGCAATACAAATATTAATTCCATTCATAGCATAACACAGTTTAAACCTTGTACAAGTTGTTACCTAATTCAAACTATTGATGAAAAGTGTTAGCTTTGTGAAACTCTATTTGAAGCATGGAAAATTTAGAGAAGTAACGTTTGGGGGGAAATTAGATATTACTCAAATAGGACACAAAAACAACTATCCATACTTGTTTTAATTATATGGCATGTGTATTTTCAATAATATATTAATATATTAATATAACAGGTTTGGGAGAGCTTCCCCCATTTGGGGTTCGATGCGGCTCAAAGAGGATTAGTCGTAGACTGTTAAATGGATACGAACACCTGTGGTTATACAAAAAAAAATACATTTTAAATTATTCTGATTTAAATCTTGTTGATGAGGTATTTAACCTTTCATCTTAAAGGTATTGTATCATAAGAAAAATATAATATCTAATTATAGTTTTTACTTTTAATGTTTTTATTTTTATTTTCTAGTCATTCATTTAATTTAAAACTTAAATAAACAAAAAAAGTATAAAATAGATGAATAAATATAGTAAATAAAAGAAAAAATAAAAAGAAAAAGCATAAAAATAAAAAATATAATTACATATTATCTTATTGAACAATAAACAAACATGGACGAACTTTTAAACAATTAATAAACAAGCTCATAAATGAACACTAACCGAGTTTGTTCATGATTATAAATGAGCTGAACACCTCTTATTCAAGCTTGATTCGTTTATTAGATGAACACTAAATCCTTGTTCAAACTCATTCCTTTACCTTATCAAACGAACATAAACAAGCCTTAACCGAGCTTGAACATGAACTGTTCGTCGAACACTCGGTTTATTTACAGCCCTAAGTACATTACATAAATCATATATAAATATATAAAAACGATCCCTTTTCAAAAAAAGAAAATAAATTAAATGCATGTGGTTTACAATTTTGACAAGTGTCATATCTTTATGAATGCCACGTGCCCCCTATAATTATCAAAATTCAAAGATGAAAATTCAAATTTCAAATTTTAAAAAAATATGTCAATCATAAATTTAGAGAAAATTAATTCTATTAATTACTATCAAATCTTAAATTTGAAGAAAATCATATATAATCATATATCATATATAAATATATAAAAACAATCCCCTTTCAAAAAAAGGAAATAAATTAAATGCACGTGGTTTATAATTTTGACAAGTGTCATACCTTTATGAATGCCACGTGTCCCCTATAATTATCAAAATTCAAAAATGAAAATTCAAATTTCAAATTTAAAAAAAATATGTCAATCATAAAATTAGAGAAAATTGATTCTATTAATTACTATAAAATCTTAAATTTGAAGAAAATTGATACTAATTATCATAAAATCATTAATTACACTCTCATTTCTAACTTAAATATGAAAGTTCAAATTTCAAAATAAAAAAAAAAATCCGTTAACCATAAATTTAGAGAAAATTAATTCCATTACTATAAATTTCAATATTCAAATTTCAAAATAATCTACCCTTTAATTGAAGACAAATTTCAAAATAACATACCCTTTAATTCAGGAGAAATTTTAGATTTTGAAAATTTCAAATCATAAATATTAACTCATTAATTACAAAAGAAATTCTTACCTTAAACATTACTTATAACTAGTATAAATTCTACAATATTTTCTAATCCTAAATCCCAAACTTTTTTTAGACTCTCTTCTTCTGAAGGTAATTTTTCTTTTCATTCAATTTCTATTTTGTATTTATTTCATATTAGTTCTTTTATTTGTTTAATTTCTATTTTTTTGCTTAAATTTTTTCTCTAAATATATTTTGTTTGAAGGTAATTTTATTCTCCTTCACCCTCCATCTTTTGTTCACATGAAGATTAGTTTTTTTATTTGATTAATTTCTCTTTTTTATTTAACTCATTTCTCTAAATAGATTATCTTATTTGTTTATTCTCTCTTTTTGCTTAAATTATGACTAAAAATATATATTTTTAAAAGGAATTATTATTTTTATGCTTTTATTAGTTGGTATATTCGTAAAATTATTTAATTTTATTTTGCATTTTTATGTGTTCCAAGCGTAATGAAATTTTCAAGACTTGAAGAAAGATCATTTTTAAGGGATAAGAAGAAATTAAGTTTGTCGTGACATAGGAGAAATTAAGCTCAACAATCGATGATAATGTGAGGAGAGAGACACGAGAACAAGACTATTCTTATATAAATTTAGGGTTTTTTTCCCTCAAATAGAAGGCTCTACTTTCTAGATTAGGCATTTTTCATATGTAAACTATACCAATAGGTACGATATGAAATCCATTGATAATTGGTTTTATTTTTTAAAAAATATTAGATACATTTTTTAAAGGAAAAATTTATTAGATATTATATATTAAAATAAAAAAGATGTTTGGGCTTTTTTCTTTGAAAAAAAACTTTTTAGTTTCGAAACATGATGCATAAGTACAAAAGAACCATATTTTCAAATTAACATTAATTGTGTCAAAATTTTCCTAAAATGTTTGTTTTAATTTTGTTTTTTATTAGATTTAATTAGGACTAAACAAAGTAATTCAGCAATTAGATTCATCGTTTTCTCATCAAAACTATTTTTTATATACTTTGAAACTTATTACATAAGAGTGATTTAGTGCTTCCTAATTAGTATTCAAAATTTAAGTTGAAATTATAATAACACAATTGCATTAAATATTTTCATTAATTTAATATTTTGATTAATTTAACATTCAAAATTTTCTTGATTAATAGAAATCTTAATTAATACTAATTGATTTTGGTTAATACTAAAGTAATTTGAGTTAGTTTTAGTAAGAGATCAATTTCATTAATATTGTTTGATTTTTGTTTGAAAATATTCAAATTAACATAAATTCCTCTTAATATGCGTGTTTTGATTGAATCCAATCAAATCAAATTAAATTAAATCAAACAAATGCACTAATTACATGATAAAATAATATTAAAAATGTTGTTTGACCTATCTATTCCATCCCACCTCTGTCTCGCTCGATGTGACTTTTTCAAGTACCAAAAGTTTAGTCCTACTTTTTAATAAGGGTAGTTATTAAAGGTAAATTTTAAAATTTAATAAAGTTGTTGTGATAGGATTTTAGAAAGAAAATAAAGTGAAACCAAGCGGGATGGGAGGTGAGATAAAAGTAGGGGAATCATGTAACATTACTGAAATAATATAAAAGATTTGCTCAAAAATTAACAAAAGGGTTTTTTTTTTATAATCTCCCTAGATTCCATCTTTAGACTAATTGAACTTTAAAAATTTTCTTGATTGATTGAAAGCTTAATTAATTAATACTAATTGATTTTGATTAATACTAATTAAAGTGATTTGAGTTAGTTTTTAGTAAGAGATTAGTTTCACTAATACTAATTAATATTCGGTTGAAAATATACAAATCAACATAAAATCATCATTAATATGCATGTTTTAATTGAATTAAATCAATTTAAATCAAACAAAATCGCTAATTGCATAATAAAATACCTCAAGAAGTTTAAAATTAAAATGATTTACTATTCTCTTCAATTTTTTAATGAAATATTATAAGTTTGACTTAAAAATCTTTATAGATGCCTATTTCTATGTCAAATGGATTAAAAGTGAAAAAATAGATGCCTATTTTTATTTTAATTATTTTTTACCATAAAAATTGGGTTAAAAGTGAAAAAAAAAACCATAAAATCTTTTTTTATCATAAGAAAATTAATTAATTTCATACGTATATATATTATGATACATTTATTGTAAATCAAAATGCTTAATAACTCTCAGAAAAAATAAAGGAAACCATTATTCTTGGCTTTGTATATTGGAAACTCATAATTAAAATAATTGGCATGCTTTATGTTAGGAACAAATCTCAAATATTAAGGAATTCAAATCATAATAATAGAGAAATTAGCACTAATCAATAGGAAATAGAATTGACAAATCAAGGAATCCAAATTATAGTAAATTGGAAAAACATCGTATAACTTATAAATTAACACATAAAAAAAACAAATTATTTCAAACTCTTATGATAAAAAACATATTAAAGTTTCATATTTTTCCAAAATCCTTAACAAAAAAAAAGCCTTCTATTTTGATACTCTATTATTTCATAATTAAGTTTACATAAAATAAATGATTACTTATTATTCGTCCATTATTAGATGATTTTGTTTCTATTTGAAAATAAATTTAATATTTGCAAAAATGAAGGTTTATGTTTTGTTACAAATAGTTGGTCAACCTAAAAATAATAAAAAATTAATTTAATGACCTTGAATTTAAGGTACAAAGATCTTATGTTTAGTAAAAATAAAAAAACCTTTTAAATTTGATATATTGTACTTTCACAATTAAGTTTTCTTAAATTAAATGATTACTTAGTAATTTTTTAAATCAGTCACTGAGTTAATATGATTATTAGATAATTTAATAAAGAAAATTCAATAAAATAGAATTGAATTCATCATATGCCTTATTTTAGTAAAAAAATCAGCTTAGTAATCTATCATACTATGCTTTTACAATTAAATTTTCATAGAATTAGAATTTAAATGATGGAGAGGAAATTCTTGAAATGAGAAATATGCCAGGTATATTTCACGTCTTGTTGACACTGTAACTCCACGTTATAAAGAGAAATAGTTTAAAGGATAAGTCGTAAAGTTTGAACTATAATTGTGATAGGATTTAGGTAATTGTATCATAATTTCATAATTGACATAATTTTATAAATAGGGCCTATAAATGACGTGGCAGATCAATCCTACCTAATAATAATATTAGGTAATATATATGTCAATTGATTTTTCAAGTAGTGAAAATGATATTCTTTTAAACAAATAAATGTATAGAGGTTTCACTCTTTATATATTTATATATGATATATATATATATATAACATATGTTATAAATATGACATAAATAACATATATTATACTATTTTTGACCATGTCATAAGTCTACACTTTATTTCCATAAATTAAAATAATAAATTAAATCAATCCTCATTCAATAAGAAAAAGTTTTTAATCAATCAAATTTTATCCTACTAATTGACTTGCCTAAGTACAAAAGGTTTAACTATAAATTTTAAAAGTAATAGCCATAAAAGGTAAGTTTTATATTTTAGATACATTTGATGGTGATTAATTTTGTTACAACAGACGGATCAATTGGTGGTATAATAATAATTGATACTACATCATATATTTTAGTTTTTTTTGATAAATTTTAATTATTATTTAATTTAATATTTTTAAAACACTAAAATCATAATTACTTTATGTGTAACTTGCAATGCACGGCTTAAAACTAGTACAAAAGGAAATGGTTAAATCAGAAGTCAGAACTCCGAAAGTGGGAACGGGCGAGGGATTCCATAGGAAAAGAGTGGGTGGTATCAGCCTATGGCCACGTGGCAGTGGAAGTGGGCTTAACCAAGCTTGGCAACAACCACAGAGAAGAGTCTCTGTCTCGTCTCCCATAGGCCGACTTTCCCGGAGTCAGACCAGAATTAATTAAGCATTAGTAGTATTACTTTACAAATTAAGGTAGCCAGCGTAGGATGTACATCAAAAAGCGTAACATAACATCGTATATAGTATTAGAAAGAAGAATAGTGTTGCTGCCGTGGTTACACCTCACAAAGTACGCGCCTCACGATGGGCATACGCAGCCCATCACCGAGACGAACGCCACCAGATTTTGCTGCTGCTATACCAAACCACCCCCTTCTCAGCTTACCATGCACATGTTTGAGAATCTTTTGCCTCAGAATATCTCTCTCATCCCCCTAGTTTTGTTTTATCTCCTTCTTGCTATGTTTGTGCTCCCCGTTGCCTATCAACATTCAAGACCATCATTTGATAATAATAACCTTTTATCATGTAATATATAATGACTATAGGTTATATATTAAATAATTTTTCAATATATCATATTAAATCTTGATTAATTCATAATCGAGTTGAGTTAGATATTCAATGAAAATTTTTTTCTAAATTTATTTTCTTTATTCATTAGAAAACTCGAATTTAATACTCTTTCACTTATTCTAACATATTCTTATATAGTATATTAACTAATGATGGATGTCACGATCATCAATCAGATAAGATTTACTTTGAAGCTAGAAATGTATGGCCGTGATACGCTTAGCCGACGTAGATATACAAATACGGTAAAATACTGGATTAGTTTTCCATAAATAAACAAAGTAATGTTGCCAAAACAGAAATAAACAAAGTATAATACTATTAGTAAATAGTAGTACTCATATAGTGGTAGGAGTATTTTATTTTATATAATTGACGTGACATGCTGCTTTCACTTACTAGGAATTGCCCGGTCCCCTAGCTTCCGCACTCGTACCTTTGATTCCAATGGGTTGAGATGTCACATCTCCTCGCCTCTATCATTCCGCTCGATTGACTTTGCCACAGATTCCATTCTGCATTTTAGTTCCCAAAACCCACTGCAGAGTTTTGTACTACAATTAAAATAAAAATTCACATGAATCACGCAAATAACATCAACATTAAAAAAAAAAGGAAGGAGAAGAATAATCTTTATTTTTTGGCAACATTACAAAATATAATACTATTTGGAAATGGAGTAAGAAGCCGGCTTTAAGAGCACCCACTTTGATTAGCGAGAATATTCACCCAAGATTTTAAAATGACCACAAGCAAAAAGATTGATAAAGATTCCATGGTGCGACTGTGAAGTGGTGATCAAAGATTTAAATAAACCAAATTGCGGTTCGTGCGTAATATTTTGAGTAGGTCAGGTGGGGAAGGAGACTGTGAAATAAGTCCCATTGGTTAGGAGTGGAGGTGCGTGATGATGTCCAGAAATTTATTATTAGTAAGTGGATAAGGACTTACATTATTTTATTTTTGTTGTGAAAACTGTATTAATTAAAATTGACTAAGTAAGAACAATAAATAAGAATAGGATAAATTGAGAATTAAAGAAACAAGAGAAAGAGAGAGAGAGATGGAAATGGAAATAAGATTGAAGGAATTGTAAGTATGTTTCATTAGGGAGAATGAATCTCAATTTATAGGCATCAAATTGTAGGCTATACAAGTTGGTAATTTGCACATATTAGCCCCATTATTATCATCACAATAATCACAATTTGGACAATTTGCACAACTTGTATTTGTCCACTTTCATAAGATAATTTGCATAATTTGCATTTGTCCACTTTCATAATAATTTGCACAACTTGCATTTGTCTACATTCATAATACTCCCCCTTGGACAAATGCTACTATTAAAATTGGACGTGTACTGCCTTGTTAAAAACCTTAAGTCGGAAAAACCCAGTGGGAACAAAAAACCGAACATAAGGGAAAAAGAGTACAATACAATTAAGTCCGTCTAATATGTCTTCAGGACAATATGTGCTTGTCTTCAAGACAATATAAGTGGGCCTACTTCAATGTCCTGTTATTACTGCCTCATTAAGAAGCCGGCTTTAAGAGCACCCACTTTGATTAGCGAGAATATTCACCCAAGATTTTAAAATGACCACAAGCAAAAAGATTGATAAAGATTCCATGGTGCGACTGTGAAGTGGTGATCAAAGATTTAAATAAACCAAATTGCGGTTCGTGCGTAATATTTTGAGTAGGTCAGGTGGGGAAGGAGACTGTGAAATAAGTCCTATTGGTTAGGAGTGGAGGGGCGTGATGATGTCCAGAGCCAACCGAGTCGGATTATAAAAAATTTATTATTAGTAAGTGGATAAGGACTTACATTATTTTATTTTAGAATTTTAATCTATGGCCTTTTTTTTTTACTAATATTTAAGACAAACAAAATGGCGTATAATTATTACCGGATTAATTTAATTCATTTGATGTAATTTAAATTACTATATGTTTAACAATGATAATCCCGCCCGCAGGTGATATAAGCAAAGCAGTGCAGCATCGTTAGAATCCACGTAGATTTGCGCTTGTGGGTGCGCATTACGCCATCGCTTTAACGTTCTTCCCCCAAAAACATCCTAATTTATCAGTCTATAAAGGACGGAAGGAAAAATTAAAGAGAGAGGGAAAGCCCAAGACACGAGAAGCCATGGGCGTATGGCTGAATGAAATCTATTATATACGCAAGATATCCCCGTCGTTTTGCGTTCGTTGTTTCTAATAATACGTTCCAACTCTGATCCTCGCCGAAAATATTTTAATCGTCGTTTTAGAATCTGAATCAAACATTTCTGCGTTTTGGTTTTTGTTTTTGTTTTTGGTACGTTTTGCTCTTTGTTTGGGGTGGTAAAATGGCGGATACGGAGAGTTGCAGTAGTAGAGCGGTGGATTTCGTGCCGGTTCAGAGTCGAAAACAGAGGCAAAAGATTGAAGTGTATAACGAAATCCTTTGTCGACTTAGGGACTTGGATATTGAGGAGGCGAGCTTCCCTGCCTTTGAAGATGAACTTTGGGCTCATTTTACTAGACTTCCCACTAGGTACCTCACCTGCACACTCAATCCCGGTTTTCAACTATTTTCTTTCTTGAGGAATTTGCTTGGTTGAGTGAATTAAATTTTTCGAGCTTTGAAAGTATGTTTCTGCTCTTTTGCGCCAGTGGAAATGAGAATTTAAGTTCAGGAAATCAATTACTTTGAGTTGAGTTAGCTTCTTTTTAGGGAGGAAACGGTCATTTAAGAGAGTTTATTTAACTTTTTCTGGTTTTTTCGTGATTCTTTGCTCTGGTTTCTTAGCTTCCAAACAGAGCGTCTACGGTCTATCATACGATGCTGTTCCTTTTTTTATTCGGTGAATTTTTCTTTAATCGTGAAATAAAGTTTACTGGAATTTCCATTCGCGGGCTCTTATGGCGTAGTTTCAAGGAGTTAAAACGTGCGCTTGTTTGTTGTAGGTATGCATTAGATGTAAATGTAGAGAGGGCACAAGATGTTCTTATGCACAAAAGATTACTTGATAAGGCACGCGATCCTGCTGGCAGACCTGCTATCGAAGTTCGGCTTGTGCAAGTATTTCTACCGCATCTTCTCATTCATCTATCGAATTAGGCTTTGCCATTCTTATTCAGTGATGATCTTTGATGCTTGTTTGATGAAAGTATTTTACGATTTTTCTACGTTGGTCGTTTAATCATTCCCCTTTGAAGGACTTAAAAGTGATTTTCTAAGCCGAATGCTTCTCAATCTCTTATGAAGGTTCATTCTGCCTCAGATGGAAACATGGTTGAGTCGGTGCATTTGAAGTCTGCAAGAAAAGCTGACGCTGAGGGTTCCGATTATCCCAACAAAAAGAGGCACGGTTATGTGGTCTTCAATTGTTTGGGAGTCAAAATAGTCAATTCTGATATTGCTTTAAGTTTCTGGTAATTTCTAATCTCCTGAATGCTTTCCTTGCTCCTTGTTTTACCTTCCCCCACTATTTCAGGGTTCATCCGCCTCCTGCCTTTGGTACGTCATCTGATCTTGAGCTTGTGCATGTAGATAAAAGAGGTTTGCGAGATGTGGATGTTGTAGTTAATGCCAAACCAATTCACCATCGGTAAATACTTCTGAAAAGGTTCTCCCCTGCTTTTTGATATTTTCTCTATTTTGTTTTTCTCCTTGGGCATTTTGTGCGATCTTTTGTATATTATAGTCATTCAATTTTTACACAACATCAGCAAATTAAGTTCAACTGGATGCCGCAATGAAAAAGGTTTTAGAGTTCGATCTCAGAAGCAAAGAGAAGAGTTAAAAGATACACTCAAAGAGGGGAAAAATTGTTTTTCCTAATTTATAAATTATCCTTTATGTGCTTATGGTATTATGTCGCAACTGTTCTCTGCATCAGGGCCTGCAAATGTACCTAGCTATGTGCAGAGCTATATTATTTTAGATCATTGAGTTTAGTCATGTTACTCTTGACTTTGATTCTGCGCTTGGGTTTGGTTACTTTGTTGATATAGGCTAGTTCTGCATTGCATTGGGTATTTGCTGTTACTATCTTCTCCACAATGTTGTCCATGCTTCCTATCTCATTTCTACTATATTCTTTTCACTTTTAAGTTTTCCTTTTACTTCTGATTCTTTGTGGTGAATGAGAAGTTAGTTAGGAACTCTTTTCTATTCTTTTCTGGAAGTTTATATTGGTGTGATTTGTCTTGATTTATAATTTTGTAGGCTGATGCTTGAGATCACTATATCAACACATGACAAGCCAAAACTTCTAACGCAGGTTGTCAATGCCTCTTAGTTTTTCTAGTTGTGCAAATATTTTTTGGATATGATATCTTGTCATTAGTCTTTCTCATTTCACAGTTTAGAGTATCACCATCTTGTGTTGAAAAAAATGTCAGTTGACTTCTTTACTAGCTGAGGTTGGTCTGAACATTCAAGAAGCACATGCTTTTTCCACAACAGATGGCTATTCCTTGGATGTGTTTGTTGTTGATGGTTGGGCACTTGAGGTATTTTACCATTTCTTCCCTTTTCAAATTGCATCACACCAAATCACTATTCCCCAAATCACACCAAATCACTATTCCGTGGGAATAGTGTCAGAATTAATAATGGTATCAATAAAATGTTTATCACTTTTTTGAGATGTATGACATTAAGATCGATTTCCATTTTTGGGATTTTATTATAGTTTATCACTCTTAAACTAGTTGATTGGCTTGTACATCTAGTTCTAGTGGACTTCTAATTTTCTAAACATGTGTCTCTCTTCATCAATTAATGGCATGGATTGACATATTTTGTAGGAGACTGAGCAGCTTAGGATTGTACTGATAAAGGAGATATCCAAAGTTGAGGTAGCCTCACCTGTTATTCTCTGTTGTAACTACAATAATCCACTCTTTTGATATCCTTTTCTTCCCCCCGTTAGAAAAGGACTTTTGTTTGTTAGTAACCTAGTTTTACTTTTAAGTGTTCTTTGGCTCTAGTGGTTTTTGTTAAAAACCCTGTACAATTTCAGTTGATGACATTTCTGAATCATCCTACTTTTGTACTTTTGTTGAAGTGATTGTGGAAAATATTTTGTTTTATACTAGCAGTTTATCTTACCACACTGATGATTATTTTAGTTGGCAGGATAAAACTAATTGTGCTGTGTTCTTCGGTACTAAGAAGCTTAGTCTACATATTGGCACAGCATGTGTTATTGGTGCAATGAATTTTTTGGCAATTTCATGTTGTTTTTTTTTTTTTTTCATTAAAAGGGTATGGTTTTTTTTTTTTAAAAAAAAAGGCAAAGAAAGGATAATCATTATAAAGGAAATGTTAAAATTTCTTGTTTCTAGTGATCTTGAAGCAGTCATAGGACTCTGATAATTTGAAGTGCTCTGCAGAAGCAATCCTGGATTAAGTCTCATGCCATATATCATTCTAAGGAGCTAGAGCAAACTGGAGCCAAATTAGTCTCTAGTCATGTATACGTGCCTCCTGGTGGGCATGATGTTTGGGAAATTGATACTAGCCTGTTGAAGTATGAAAGCAAATTGGCTTCTGGATCTTATGGTGATTTGTGAGTTCTTTATCTATAAATGCATCATGCATACTCTGTTTTTGTGTAATAGGTGAGTGATATATTTCGACTGATGCAGGTATAAAGGCACCTTCTGTGGTAAAGATGTAGCTATCAAAGTTCTTAGGACTGAGCATCTGAATGACAACTTGCGAAAGGAATTTAGTCAAGAAGTTAATATCATGAGGTGTGTTTATTCAGAATTGTAATTGCTTTAGACCCTGGAAGTATCCACTTTTCCTTTTCTTCCTTTCGCATGTTTAGACTTTCTTTTTCTGGTTACTGTCCTCAAGGGACTTTTTTATAAGCTTGGTGCAATTTTAACTTAAGATAACTGAGTTGAGATAACATTATGCAGTTTGCTCCAGTTGAATCGACACATTACTTTTTGCTTGCCTATTGACTTAGCATTCATAATGTTCCTTTCCGGTCATAAATTAATTATATGTAGATGTATCTATTCTGATCTAGTTGATTACCTTATCAAGCTCTCTAATTATCATAAGTTCTCCTTTATCCTTTTCTTGCTTGACAGTGTTGATCCTATCTTTGTGAAAGTATTAAAAAGAGCTAAACTTTGTTACTTCCTTCATTTCTTTTGGATAGTTTCCAGTGCATAGCATTACCTATTTGTGACAAGCTAATTCAGTTTCTTGTGGATACTTGAAGAAAAGTTAATGACTATCCTCATCCTACAACCCAAAGTTAAGCTTTTCTTTTTGTCCCTTTATTTGCTGTCTTCGGAATTTACAGGAAAATTCAGCACAAAAATGTTGTCCAATTCATCGGTGCATGTACCAGACCTCCAAGTCTGTGCATTTTGACAGGCATGTTTTATAGGACTTTCGATGTAAACCTAGTTCCTTGACTAAATATGCAATTTCTTAATCATTTCAAAGTTTATTGTCAATCTGAACTGTGTTTTTTTCTTTTGTTATTTCTCAAGAGTTCATGTCTGGCGGAAGCATGTTTGACCTTCTGCATAAGCAAAAATCTGGTTTTAAGCTTCCATTCTTACTCAAAGTAGCAATTGATGTTTCCAACGGGATGAGCTACTTGCATCAAAATAAAATAATGCATAGGGATCTTAAAGCTGCCAATCTTTTGATGGATGAAAAAGGAGTAAGTGATTCACCTGTTTATGATATTTACTTTGTAAATTTGTTCTCTTCTATGTGCAAAAATAATCTTCATTCTTACATCCTGCAAATGTTATACTAGTTATGGAGCTATCTCTTAAGGCTTTTTAGATCATAATTGACCAGTCTGGTTCAAAAAGAATACCTTGGGGATCAAGAGTTTTGAGAAAAATCTGCTTTGGGTAAGGGTATTTTTTCCAGGGTAAGAATGTGGCTGGATGAGAAGGGTATAAAATTTCCCCATGAACATTACACCTAATGGATCTAGGATTTTTATGTCCGCTACTAGGAGGTTTCTCAGTGGCCATATTCCCATTCTGTGTCGTAGTGAGCTTGTGCTATTTTATTTTGTGTTAATAGTCAAATTCAATCAAACTACCAAACTAGCAGTTCTTTTTTACTAGAGCAAAGCTAATGCTTATTGGAAAGAGGATGGAAGAATTTCTCATGACATGAAGTACCGACTATTTTCCTTCTATTAGCTTGCATTCTGATTAACTATATGTTATATACATTGCTTAGCTGGCTGGTCTTTGATTTCCATCTTCCTTTACACCGTAAAGATCTGCATCACAGGTTGTCAAGGTAGCTGATTTTGGTGTTGCTAGAGTGCAAGCTCAGTCAGGTGTGATGACTGCTGAAACAGGGACATATCGTTGGATGGCTCCAGAGGTTGGTATTCTTGTAGATGTTCTTTGGTTCATGAATAACATTGTCTACTTGGTAAATACTGAAAGTTTGGAAAATTAGTTCATTACAAATTCATATATTTTAAGCCAGATGTAGGATGCAATTCCACAGGGTTCTTGCCCTGAATGGGCCTTTGTAAAAATCATTTAATGGCCACTAAGGGCAGTTTAAATTGCTTTTCAGTGAATGCTTGAATAGGTGAAGGATTTAAGGGATTGTTTGCTGTGGTGAAAATTGAAGGTCAGCAAGGGGTATGCTGCATTTACGGGAGCATGAGTTAAGAATGTAAGGGGTGACGGTCTCATTTAACAAAAAGTGAACCTAGGTAGAGTGGAACTAGGAGAAAATGCTTTATTTAGTTACTTTTTTGTTGGTGTATAGCTTCAATGACGGCAAGCAAGTTCAGAATTGTTCATTAATGGCCTTCCAAATTTCCTCTTCCTTTTCATTGCAAGACGTTCTTATGTTTCTTGTTTGGGTTTCCAGGCCTTAATTCATTTGTCTTCATGGCATTATTTCTGATCTTGAAACACAAAGTTGGTTGTTCCATGCACCACTACAAATAAGTGTTGCATAATCTATTCATCTCTGTTTTAACTATTTTGTGGATTCTGCTAAGTTAATGAGACACGAATCCTTTAATAACATTCTATTCTTTTGACTGTATTGACAACGAGCAATATTTGCCTTTGCTAGTATCTTCCCAGCTCTCTGACATAATTATCTTGTTTTGATCCATGGAAGGTAATTGAACACAAACCATATGATCACAAAGCTGATGTTTTCAGTTTCGGGGTGGTGCTATGGGAGTTACTTACCGGAAAGGTATTTCTCTGGCAATATTTTGGTTGGGAAAAAAAAAAAAAACAAAAAAACGAAAACACAAAAGCATCTCTTTTCTTTTTCTTCAGTGAAGAGACACCATTCTTCATGTTAAGGTTTATTTGGGTTTGTATTTCATTTCTAGTAGTTTATGATTGCAGAGTCATAAAAACCTACCTCTAATTTTTGTGATCTATGCCAGCTTCCATACGAGAATTTAACTCCATTACAAGCAGCTTTGGGTGTGGTCCAGAAGGTATCCCTATAGAACTAGCAGAGCTATTTTGTTATTACTTATTAGTGACACACACATCCCTGTAGATTCATATAAAAATAGATGTATATATTCCTTCATATCATTCGCATGTATGCTAACAGGAGGGTTGAACCAACGAATAACTTTCTTTATGTGGATTTCAGGGTCTAAGGCCTGTGATTCCTAAGCATACTCACCCGAAATTTGTGGAATTACTGGAGAGATGCTGGCAACATGAGCCATCTTTGAGACCTGAATTCTCTGAAATTTTAGATCTTTTGCAAGACTTAGCCAGGAGATAGAGAAAAGTTGTAAGAATCATCCTTTTGCTTGCTCTTGTCGGAAATTCTGATAATCTTGGAAGACAAGACAAATGGGAGGCCTAGCGGAATGAAAAAGAACCTAGGAAATTTGAAACAGCTTAGGCTTTAGGCAAGGAAGCCAGCAAGAAAGCAACCGCCTGTTTGATAATTTTTTGAGTAGCTTGTAATATGAAGAGCAATCTGTTTTACTACCCATGTGAATTTAACACGCAATATTTTAAGAGTAATGGGTATTTATCCACCGTGGTAGCTTATCATTGCAGTCTAAAATATAAAATATTGGGTACAATTTTTTATATCGTTTATTTATTTTAAATTTTAAAACTATTTTTATATATATTTCAGAAAATATATCAAGAGAAAATTTTATTGATTTTAATTAGCAACTTAATGAGTAAGAAAGTAAGCTGAATTTAAGAAGATGAATGAATGTTAACCACCCGCCCCCAAAAACAAGGTTGAAAATTAAAACAATTAGGCTATGTTTGGTACATGAAAATATTTTCTGTTTTCATTCTCTAAAAATACAAAGAAATCACCATGTAAGATATGTGTAGTTTATAAAAATGTATGTATATTTTAGAAAATGAAAATGAAAGTGGACCTAAAATTAAGAACAAATTTTTTTTAAATCTCATTTCTAGGTTCATTTTTATTTTCATTTTCTAAAATATATATACATGTCCCCTTATAACACATATATTAGATGGTAGTTTCTTTATACTTTTTAAAGAATGAAAACAAAAAATATTTTCTCATACCAAACATAGCCTTAGCATCTGTGCATTTGTATTACTATTAGTCTTGTCTCATCTGTTGGTCTTTGGGCTTCTCCAAATCAATGGCCAAGAAATGGAAATAGAATTGGATCCAATGGGTTTTGCAGTCCACCGCTTTTTCCTCATTCAGCCTTACCCGCAAACAAGGAATCAACCCTCTGCCCCCCCTTTTTTCCCTCTCTTCTGCCAGGCACCGGCGGCTCCTCCTCTCTCCTTTTCTCACTACCAATTAAGCAGACGATAAAATACCGTCGTTATGATTAGAGTAAAAAGTCTGAAGCTAAATATGTAATATTAAAATTAAACCCGTAAAAAACTTTGAGATAGATAGATAGATATCACTGTAAAGCATGATGGAGTCGAGGACGACGGAGGAAGGGGACGCGGTTGGATACAACAGCAGCAACGTGAAGAAAGCCAAGTTGAATTCCACACTCGCCGCTCTCCTCGACGATCCAATTCTGGCTGATGTCCCGAGGAATCCCACTTTATCCGATGTTGATACTCTCATCAGCCTTGAACTGGGAAGTGCCATGCGCATCTCTATCTTTAAATTAGACGGAACCTCTTTCGGTACTTACTATTGTCTCTCTATCTCAGCTAGCCATTTAAACGAATGTCTGATTTGTTTCTGAATTGTTAAGAAGCCATTTAGAAACCACTTATTTGGTTGATTTCTGTTGGAATTGAAGATGTCGCGGTGATGAATTCGGCTACGGTTAAAGACTTGAAGCTTGCAATCAAGAAGAAAGTGACCGAGTTGGAGCAGTCCAAGATGGGTCACCGCCACATTTCATGGTAATTTATCATCTTCCTTTTGCTCTTAATCAAATCACCCATTTGACCATATTGATTGGTGGCATTTTGGGTCTATTAGAGAGTCAGAATAAGCAATACTTAGGATTTGACTTGCTTTTCAAAATGCTCAGGAAATTTTAGTGTAAGTTCTGTTTTTGAAGATTAAGCTTTACAGTTTGCTTTGGTTATAGGAGGCACGTATGGTCCAATTTCTGCCTAGCACACCACAATGAGAAGCTCCTTGATGACGGGGCTGCGCTTCAGGATTTTGGTGTACGAAATAACTCTCAGGTTTCAGTTTTCCGCCTTCATCTTTCTTGGCTAGTTTCCTGCGTATGAACTCACTTTGAAGCTTTAAATTCTTTGAAAAATCATACATCAACATATGCATATATTCTGTTCTTCTTCTTCACAAGAATTATATAACATGGAATAATGCAAATCCTTCATCTCTAGTAAGATTGTTAATAAATAATGTTAGAGGTTACTCAACTTAAACTTGATCTAAGCTGCGTAGGCCTTGTAAACTATAGGGAAGCCAACCACCTCAACGTTTTATAATCAGAATTGATTTCGTTCTTAAAAGAATTAGATGTTGAAAACACTCAGAATTTCTTCCTTCTTTTATTGTTCTGTAAGAAAATTTATCTGTAAAAAACTATGATCATGGCTTGGTCTTCTCATGGGCAGATGTGTTTTGTTAACGCAGGTGCGGTTTTTGCCTTATGTTGTGTCTAAAAGTTCTGGGAGCCACTCCAAGTCGAAGAGGAGAAAACACCGCTTCTTCCATGGCCTGAACAAGCGTTCATGAGGACATTCAATCATGTAGCTGATTTCATGGTTCTTTGTCGATATTTCCCTACATAGATAAACATGCTCGGTTCCTGTTATCTAATCTAAGTCAGAAATTCACAAGTTTTTCGTTTGGGGTGATTTGTTAGGAGATCCTTTAGTTGATGATAAATACTATAGCAGTAACATATACGATGTAAGAACTGAAGGAATAAACATGATGCTTGGTAGGTGATTTGATTCTAAAATTTCGTTTCTCCATTGATTTTCCTGTGATTGCAATTAGTATCCATAAAATCCTTTGTTATTTGCCGTACCATAAGAGAGATTTTGTGAAGTTTTAGCAATTTTATTGTCTTATTGGATCTCCATGGGATTTCCAGGACTGGTATGGGAAAAGAGAACCCAGGAGAGTGATGTTAGTCCTAAATCATTAACGAAATCTAATCAACAATAATTACGATTTACAAGTTAAATACGAGGAACGGGCCTTTTTTCCAGTTACAAAATCTGGGCCGGCTCTGGTCCATGCAGATAAAATCATATGTAGACTACGTATGGGACTTCTTGAGCCATTGGACCACATATCTTAAGGCAGTGTTATATTAACCAATCACATGGACCGCACTGGCCTAGGTAGCTAAAACTGGATTTTATCGTATGCAAAGAAATGGGCCACGCTTTGATAGTTCATAGGCTATAGCTCTCTTTTTTTTTTCGGTAGTAATGGGCTATAGCCCATTTGTATAACAATGAACTGATGAAAACTTTCCGGGTAAAACAAAACCATTGATCCAAAAGAAACAGGACGAAGTAACAATAGCTTTCGGGAATCGATGAAACACAACCCACATAGAGAATTATTGTCTTAAACTGAATTTTCATGGTGGGGAAAGAAAAGAAATGTGATGCCCGTTCATTCAGCAGTAGGAAGGCCGCTCTCCTTCCATGCAGTATAGCCACCAGCAACATCAGTAATATTAGCAAAACCCTGTAGGAGCGTCAAATTTATGATCAAATATAAGAAATCAAAGTCACTTTAGGAATATGAATAACTTATATACATGCCATGCATAGTTTCAAAATTTTAATGGGTGATGAACAAGGAGATTCAAATTTGAAACTTACAGCAGCGATCAGATCAGTTGAAGCCCATAGTGACCTCCTTCCGATTTTACAACCCTGATGAGTGAATGAAGCAACAGTAAGATCATATGGGTAAGCTGCAACAACTTATCAACTGCCAAGGTCAAAAACTTACAACAAGGATCTTCTCTTCTTTCCCAAATTCTGATGAAACTTCTTCTAAGAACTTTGAGTTCTTCAATGACGGCCCTTCACAAAGTAAAAGAACCCATCTCAACATAATTTTAATATTTCTAGGCAAAGAATTGACGTTTTTAACACGCTGTTGTCCATAATTGTGGAAAACAACAGTCATTGCTTGTTAATTAATGAATGTGATTAATCATAGTGGTAAATATGAGAAAAAGTTAGTTAATTACTTTCGGAACAAAGCCTTTTGTTCTTTTTTTTTTTTCAATTTGACTGAGTACTTAGCTATTTATGCCACAAAATTAATCGTAATTAGTGATGTGTTTACCTTCTCCACCATTAGTAAAGATGTGATAATAAGGAATGTTAATAGCAGAAGGAGGATGTCCGGCTTTGAATTCCTCAATAGTCCTTTAAAATGGAACCAAAAATGAAAGTAAGATCGATGATCTACAACAAAATACTCAAATTAGTATGAAAGGAACTTGAAAACTTGAACAAAAGCGAGTCACAACAGGGCTTAGTTAGCTGCAATTTCCGAGGAACAAAAGTTGTGTAGCATGCAGAACACATAGAAGACAAGATGTTAATTAGTTGTCTCCATGGGAATCAGATTGAATATTACTTCCGAGGTGGTGAAGCAATTAGCTAGTTCGAGGTACCTACCTGATGTCCAGATACTGATGTCCTGCCCGAAGAAGCTCGTATGCTTCCTTCACCGGTACTGATCTTGGCTTAACATCAATCTTTTCCTTGTTCTCCTCAGCATTTGCAACTGACCTGCAACAGCATATCAGATCACTTTCGTAAACAGCTTAACAAGCTTATAAAGTAGATCGCATGCAAAAACTCTAAAAAACTTACCCATATTTCAGAAAGCTCTCCCTTGCACTCGGTCCTCGTTCGACTTGAAAGTTGGGTGCTTTAACCAGTGTCGATGAACACCTATAGCAAAATCCATTAACTCTACTATTCAATACTTATATTGTTGCCCACGTCTATGGAAGCCGCGCATAAGTATAGAAGTATAGATATAGCAGAGAGATATTCACCTTATACTAAGGCATTGGGGGCGAAGGACGAGAGGAAGCATGGATCGAGCAAGGTGAGAAGAGGAAACCAAAGGGGCCATTGTTTCTGTGTTTTAAGAATTTTGCTTTGCTTGTGATAGCACGTTCAGTGATTCATGAAGCATATTTATATATGTTCCTCCTCTCTAGAAAACGTTACCAGCTGTATTAAATTCGTGAGTTGTTTCATGGGCAGATTCCCTCAGGAAACTGTGATGACAGGGTGTCCAACTTTGTCTGTTTTCGCCTCTTTGGCAGTGGAAATTAAAGAAATCAACTATATAAAATGTTGACTTGTTTCATGTGTGGGAGACTGGGAGTGGGAATATGGAAATCTATCTGGACTTCTGGGAACAATAAAGTGAGTAGTACAAAATATCGATGGCGCATGCTCTGATGGGTTGAGTTCCCTGGATTAACTTAGGAAAAGGTCCACGGTAATAATACTTGGATCCGAGCTCCATCTTGTGAAACTTGAAAGTATTCTAGGACTAGGATGGATAGGATGAGTCGATGGTATCACAAACCAAAAAGAGGGATTTGGATATGAAGATTCCACCCTAAACCCTTTTACAAAAAACAAAAATTGTTAGTATTTTTAATATTTTCATTTAAATTTAATTGTTTTAGAGACCCAGGAGTAGTATAAACTAGGATAAAATTAAATAAAATTGTGCATAGTGACTTAATTATTTTCACCCGAAATAAGTCTTCATCTGAAATTATTTATGTATGCATAGCACAGAATGCTCATATCTAAATTCTAAATATGTTAATTTTCCCCTCGTCATAAATTTATCTAATCTTTGAACATATTAGATATTACATATCTAATCTTTGAGCTTAATTACATTTTCAAGGTCTATTAAAGTACTGGCATGACATATACCCTTTACCCCCATCTTACGGTTTTGGGCTTTGGCCCATGTGATTGACTCATTATGGCTTCGGCATGCAGCAGATTAAAGGTGTGAAATGAAATATTTTCATACTTAATTAAGCTCATTCGGGTCAACATATAGGAAGATGAAGGTTTCAATTTTTTTTTCTGGGGTAAGACATCCAAAATGGCAGTTCTTTTCTACACAAGGTTTAGAGGTCACAAAGAGTATAGATGGCTGGGTTCTTTGGTTAATGCTAATTTCCCTTCTCTTAGAGGTCTAGTAGTCGTGTTTCTCAACTTCCATAGCCTGCCTTATCTTCAGCCGCTCTTTGTACTCTTTCAATTCTCTCTTGTATCTTTCCTTGTCTTTCAATCCAATGTTCTGGTACACCTACAAAGAAATGGCTTAATCATCATTCAGGACAGTTCATGCTCCTAATGGTAGCAAAAGTACTGGCATTAATCTAGTTCTACATTTAACTTCTATTAGTGAGCTGAATCACATCATGTCTTTGATTCTAGGATTTCAACAGTTTCATCATTCTTAAATGATTGAGAAGTTGAAAATCTGGAAATACATAGGAAAATTATTTTTGATGAAAAGTAGGGCTGCTAAAGGAAATTGGAAGGTGTAAGTGAAAAGACAAAAACAATACGGTTTGCAAGAATCAGAAAGTAAGAAAACAACAAAGTTTCTTATCTTTTTTTTGGCAATTACCATCCTCTCTTCTGGGCTGAGACTGTTCCAAGACTCCCCAATCATTTTTGTGAACTCCCTCTCTCGGTTTGGGTAGAGGGATTTGAGTTTATAATGCTTTTCAGCAAAGAAAAAGTTGTAACCACTCCTGTTAGGTTTTGGGTAGCTGGGGTCTCCTGATCTTCTACTTCTCCTCCTCCTCCTCCCCGAATGCCGGGACTTGCGTATGCGTTTGTAGGGGACAAGGGCATTGCTATATTCAGGTGTGGCATCAGAAGAGCCTGGCTGCTCTGGATGGTAAAGTACCCCACTAAGAACCTCTGAACCCAACCTCACAGATACTAAATAACCACAATCGAACTTCCCATCAATTGTTCCAATAACTGAAGAAACACATGAAGTTCCTACAAACAGAATCATATCTCTGGTAAGTTCATCTGATCAAATTACAAGCCAACCGAAGTCCAAATCAAATCAACATCCTGCAGTATGAAGTTACTCGGACACCATATTACTTGTAATTGAAGAATTTGACCAACATGTAGTTTTATTACTATCTATTTATACATGCAAATGTCATTGTTGCATTTTGCTTCCAGGAGCAGTTAGGTTTAAGATTCGTGCATGAAATTTTTGCTAGGTATGTGGTAGTATGCAATTGAAAACATTGGAGTGAACCATAGATAGAGACAGCAAAAATTACAAACTCATTTGTTTCTCAATAGATATCATACAAATATAATAAGGACCATAACCACATACCAGAAATATATAAGGATAAATGTAGTGGGACCCTAGATGAGCAAGAGAAGATTGAGAAATCACTAAACTATCAACATACACATCAAATATCAAACACCATATATATCAATACAATAGCTACCCTACAACTTGTACAAATTCCCTAAGTTATCACAATGAACTTATTTCACAAGCCTCACAAATCAAACAGGAAAATTTGGAGCATAGAAAATTAAAATCCAACATTTTGTGTTGTGTGGATGACACTAACTTTCTCGTCTTGTATTATTTTCTTTCCCCATTAAGATAATGAAATGGGGAAATTAATTATGCAAACCAACCTACCTTCAATAAGTGGATCTGGGAACTCTCTTATCGGTTTAGGGGAATATTCCACGAGAGCTAATTCAGGTCTGCATGAAGGGTCGTTGACAGGAAATGCAACTGCAGTATAGAAATAAAACATTAGAGCCGTACATGAGTTCACATAAAACCAGGAGGAGAGAACAGAGCTAAGATCGATTAGCGTAAAAAAATAATAAACTACCCGTTGGAGTACGTAGAGGACCCTTCGTCTTAAAGAAATGAACTTGCTCGTAGTGGTAAAGAAGACTGAAGTAGTGTTTCCTAAGCACGAAAGATGCACTGGTTGTCGTTGGAGAGAACCTGAAGACACTACCCACTTCCCTCCATTTCTTCTCTGCAACTACCTAAACGCCATGGCAAACAAAATAAGATATATTACGACATGGGTATTACAAAGATACCCAAGTGATTCAGTACGTTAAAAGGGAAAGTAGTTAACCTTCTCATAGCCACCCCTTTTGGTAGCCTCTACATACAGAACGTGCAAATCTAACTCCTTTCCTCCAATCACAGGAATCCTTCAAGAAAGAAAGAAAAACAGAAGCAAAACTGTCAAAGAAGAGTTAAAAATACAAAGGAACATGAAAAGGCCAGTCATGTAGTTGTATAAGTTCGCCCATAGAAAGCATCACATTCTCAGAAATCCAATATATAACCTTATTAGAGTTGCTTTGAAAAGAACAAGCTGAAGAAGAAGATAAATGAAAGGAGTAGAAAAAAAAGAGAGAGAAAGCAATTACATAAACTTGGTGCCCATTACAAAATGAAAGCGCCTAAGAGTATCCCAGAAAACAATAGGGTCCTTAACGATGTCATCATGAGAGGCCAGGGGGTCCGGGTATTCTTTCTTCTCGACAACCCCATTCCGACCCTTGGCTTTGCCGGAAGACGACGTGGCTTTGCTGGTGGTCCCTTCCATCTGAGTGTCGCCGGGAACACTAGTAGTAGAAGAAAGTCTTGACTTGAGGTTGAGAAAGGGAAAACTAGCTAGTACTGATACTGTAGAGATAATAATGACAAAAGAGAAAAGAAAAAAGATTGAGTCTGGATTTGGGAGATAAGAGTGTAATTAAGGGGCAGAAAGCTGAAATTAAAGAGACGGGGTTGGACGCGTGAACAAGTAACGGTTACGCAAAATTGGCTTTTTCTGGCAATTTTGAATGGCCAACCACAGAGCAAAGTCCTAATGCTTGGCCTTAGTATTTATTTACACTGGCTATGTTCATTATTACACACTACCACCTCTCTCTCTCTCTCTCTCTCTCTTCCTACTATTGTTTCTTTTTTTTCTCTCGTGTCATTCGAAGCCTGACATCTCTGCAGCTGAAAGGGCTTTGATTTGCTCCTCTCTTTTGCTTTCTCCAAACGTTGACATGCACTTGCGCTTCTTGGTCTGATTATTTTCTGAACATATCTTAGCGTACATCTGTTGGAAGATATCTGCAGAAAGGTCTTTTTGGGGTTTCGGTCTTGTAGTGCGGTAGAGTACGTGAACATAAAGTACAGAGGGGCATCTCTATCGTAGATTTGTTAGAAATCTCTCTCAAAGTCTTTTATTGGTGTAGTTTCTTGATTTCTTGATATCTGGTCAAATGGATTCATAGAGCAGTTGTCGTAGTGGTTCATCTTTATATCCGCTGGAGATGAACATGTCTCGACCTTCCATACATAAGCTTGACTCCATGCTTGACCAGTGAGTGACCACAAAAATCAAGGTAAGGAATTTTTCAACTCTATGGAGTATGTATATCATAATCATAATCATAAATACTTGAAGTAACATGGGGAACAGAGCATCTGGGGATCCTTGGACCATGTAGTTCGCATCCACATCCATGCATCATTTTCATTGGAATCAAAGACAGGCCCATTAAGGACCTTCGGATCCAACATCTTGGTTAAAAATTGGCCCGTTTAAATCATTTGGGAGATTTTAAGGCCCTCCATGGCCCCGCAGGCCCTCCTAGACACAGCGGAGTGACATATTAACAGGCTACCGCATTGACCGGATTTCATCAACCAATCTAAAACTGATAATTGTAGGGCTTTACCCCGAAGGGAGCCCTTCCAGAAATTCTCGAAGGCCAGGGTCGAGCCCAGGCCTACGAGGGGGTTTGGAAATAGTTTTCAACCAGCAATAGACGCGCCTCGGTTAGAACCTCATGAGCTGCGTCATTGCCCCAAGCGCAAAGATGCTTTACAACAGCAAGCCTTTGTCGTTTTATAAAAGTTAGGGAATGTGAACCGCATATATGCTACGGATGTGGGATGTTCATATAACTTTCATGGACTCTCTACCTCTCCCTCTCTCTCTTGATGACCAGTCTGTCTTTAACTTGATGCTTGTTTGAAGTTAAAAATGGGAGATGAGAAAAATAGCTACTTGGTCAGCACACTGTTTCTCCAACTTTTACACCAACTGTCTGCAACAAAATCGTTTCTTTCTCAGCCAAAGAGGTCTTTGCGATGTCGTTCCTTCACAATCTTCCTTTCGACTTCGCTCTCAATTAAACTTAGACTCATTTGTCTCGGCATTAATTGTTGCTATAAACTCTTGCTCTCGTGTCTCCAACTGTCAGGCTTTTCATGCTCGAGTTATCAAATCCGTGAACTTCCGTCACGGATTCATTGGTGATCAGTTGGTGACTTGTTATGCTAGACTAGATTGCCCGGATGATGCAAAACACTTGTTTGATGAAATGCCTAATAAAGATTTGGTCTCCTGGAATTCTTTAATTTCGGGATTATCAAGAAGTGGGTTTACGGCTAGATGCCTGAGTGCGTTTTGTAGAATGAGATTTGAAATAGATGTGCAACCGAATTATGTCACTTTTTTATCTATAATCTCAGCTTGTAGTGGTGATGAGGGAGCTTTAAGTGAAGGCAAGTGCATTCATGGCTGCGCATTGAAATCGGGAATGCTAAATGAAGTGAAAATGGTAAATGCGCTTATTAACATGTATGGAAAGCCAGGCTATTTACATGAAGCTTGGCAGTTATTTGAGGCAATGCCATCGCAGAATTTGGTGTCGTGGAATTCAATTATTGCAAGTTACACTGAAAATGGGCTTAACGAGGAAAGTATGGGAATTTTCATTATGATGAGAAGGACTGAAATTGAGTTTGATCAGGCCAGTATGTTGACTGTTCTTCAGGCTTGTGAAAACTTAGGCTTGAGAAATTTAGGCAGCAGTATTCATGGTTTAATTTTAAAGTTTGGTTTAATTGCTGTTGTGACCATTGCAACTGCTCTTTTAAACTTGTATGCAAAGTTAGGGAGTTTGCATGCTGCAAGTAAGGTTTTTGGTGAGATTATTTTTCTCGATAAAGTGGCCTGGACTGCCATGCTTGCAGGCTATGCTGTCCATGGTTATGGTAAAGATGCAATAAAGCTTTTTGAAGTAATGGTAAAAAGGGGTGTACAGCCTGATCATGTTACCTTCACTCATTTGTTAAGCGCTTGTAGCCATTCAGGACTTGTAAACGAGGGAAAGCATTACTTCAAGATTATGACTGAAGTTTATGGGGTGCAGCAGAAGTTGGATCACTATTCATGCATGGTTGATCTCCTTGGCCGCTCGGGACTTCTCAATGATGCTTATAATCTGATTAAAAGCATGCCAATAGAGCCAAATTCAGGTGTATGGGCTGCTCTTCTTGGTGCTTGTAGAATCTATGGCAATATTGAACTTGGAAAGGAAGTGGCAGAAACATTATTTTCGCTAGATCCATCAAATGCCAGAAACTATATCACGCTGTCAAACATATATTCTGCAGCCGGAAGATGGAGAGAGGCATCAAAAGTGAGGGCATTAATGAAAGAGAGATGTACGAACAGAACACCTGGATGTAGCTTTGTTGAGCATGGAAATAAAATCCATCGCTTTGTAGTGGGTGACAGATCTCATCCCCAGGCAGAGAAAATATATAATAAGTTGGAAGACTTAATTGCGAATATAAGGAAAGCTGGATTTGTGTCTAAGACTGAATTCGTTCTACATGATGTTGATGAAGATGTTAAAGAGAATATGATCAATGAACATAGTGAGAAGTTAGCCATGGCATTTGGGCTTTTGGTGACTGATGCGGCAATGCCACTAATCATAACAAAAAACCTTAGAATATGTGGTGATTGTCATAACATGGCAAAGTTTGTATCAGTGATTGAGAAGCGTACAATCATTATTCGAGATCCTAAGCGGTTTCATCACTTTTCAAATGGATTATGTTCTTGTGAAGATTATTGGTAAGCCCTCTGCAATACTTGATGACAACTTGGTATGACATAGGAAACAGTGGACTAGTGTTTACGAATTGTTTCATTCATGGTCCGATTTTTACATGTCCAATTTGTAACTTGATAAAGGTTGACTTGTTGCAAATGTTATTGACGCATTAATGACAAATTATCTTTGTTTAAATGAATAATATAGAAAGGAGCAAATAGGCAGAGCTCTATGTGCCATTTGTGAGTACAACTAGAGAGCATATATTTATATATTTTGCCTGATGAGAAGTGGACAGGTTCAAACATTCTTCAGATTCTTAAGCAGGCAATCAAACCCATGATCTTATTGCTACAACTAAATGAGCCTACCGTCTGCAAGCTATCCCTTTTCCTCTTGATCCACCTCCACATTCGAAGCTCAATGGTTCTCCTTCCCCAAGCTTCTTCGCCTTCAAATCAAAGTTCGAAACTGCACAATCTGTGGCAAAGAGATGAGAACTGGCAAACTTCTCTGCCGCTCCCATGATCGGCATCGCAACTGACAATTTTACTCTGCTTTGGTAGTTTGGCTTGTACGTCTGACCCAAAACTCCATTTACCATTGTGCTCAGCGAATCAAATTTGAAGTTCAACTCCAAATGCGCAAAACAATCGTCCTCGGTCACATTGTATCCATGCACCCTCGATTCTTCTCTAGTGATTGGAACCACACGTGCCACAATTTCAAGCAACCCTTCGACTCTGAGCCTCACCTTATTAGCCTCTGCTTCCCTTTGTATCTTTAATCCTGCTTCTGGTGACTGCCATGCTTGGCCTTCACCCACCGTTACCAGAACATCTTTTCCATCTAATTTGATCAGCATGTTTTCAACTGATTCCTTCCACTTGGCAACCCTCTTTGCGCCAATGTAGAGCTGATGAGAACTGAACAAGATACCAATAGACTGGACCCAAGTGAAGTCTCTTCTGTTTTTGCCACTTTTGCCAATAAAATGAGCGTTTATATGAACGTTGAAATCAGAAACCAAGCAGAATTCCTTGTCTTTCTTGCCATGGAAGTAAAACATGATGCCATCGCCACCTATGAACCGTGGGTCCTGGCAAATAGCTCCTGGCCTATCACAAGCTATTACAAGCATGGGAAAATACTTTTTAACACGTTGAAGTGCAAAAATCTTTGAACAAAGAATACGGGTGAATGTGAAACTCAAATTAAAAACAAATAAGCTTACCGCAATACGGCTTGCAGATTCTGCAATCTACCTCACATAGTGTAGGACAACTTGGTGGACAGTTGTGAAGGACGCCAAAGCAGTTTCCGAATAATGGATCGTGGCAAGCAGCTTTTCTGGCATCTACTTTTAAAGAAATTGTATTCAGGTATAGTATCCCAAAGAGAATTAATGCAACTCCTAATTTCATTTTTCTTCCTGCCTTCTTCTTCTCTAATCTGTACTACTAATGCAACTAAAAATGATTGAAATTATATAACGTTATAGACTTTGATGCATGAATTGTTTTTCATTGTTGAGTAATCACTTTGAAGTAAGACAAGAGAGTTAGGTGGCAAGCAGCTTTTCTGGCATCTACTTTTAAAGAAATTGTATTCAGGTATAGTATCCCAAAGAGAATTAATGCAACTCCTAATTTCATTTTTCTTCCTGCCTTCTTCTTCTCTAATCTGTACTACTAATGCAACTAAAAATGATTGAAATTATATAACGTTATAGACTTTGATGCATGAATTGTTTTTCATTGTTGAGTAACCACTTTGAAGTAAGACAAGAGAGTTAGGTGTTTGCTTGCGCAAAACTTCTAAAAATATTAACAAGTCAACGCCTTCCTTCTAGGTAATGAACAGAATCTCAGAGTTGGTAACACGAAGAACATTAAAAATTGGGCGATGAGTCTTGTGTCATTGTTCAATACCTTCACATGAAAATGAAAAATATTCGAGACTTTTAAAGATTCGAAGTTGGAAGTTGGCAGAGGAGAATACCATCAACACGAAGTGCCCGGAAACTGGATACCTGGAGGCCACAGAGGTTACAAGCTTACAAAGCTACAACCATAACGGTCAACCCATCAGGTGGCAGACAAGGTCCCCTTATTTATCCTACTTTCGCACTTGAGCCCATTGCCGTTAGGGCCCAGGCCTCGTGTTGTTGTTGGCCAGGACAGTAAGACCGTCTAAGGTATAAAGCCGACAAGTTAAGGGCGTCCAAATACCCAGCAATGTAGATTCCCAAGAAACAATGCCCAATGGATGGGGTGAGTTTAGTGATCTCGATGTTCTGGACCATGTCTGCTACAATACGTGTCATGAGTTCGTGAAACATGACTCCACAGTCCACATCTCCGGCCCTGCACATGCTTGTATAGTTGTATTTGAATTCTTAAAGGATCACTTTTTGCAGCAGCCGGCCTCTTTAGAGACTCAGGAGGAAACTGGATGGGTGGATTTAGTTTCGATATCGGTGACTGCTCTATTGACTTAGCTGAACTCTGGGGTTTGTATCAAGGGATCAAGTATTCTAGACAGCTTAACTTAAACTATATAGAAATTGAGTCTGACTCCAAGAACTCAGTTCTTGCGGTGGAAAAAGGCGTGAGTCAGGATCACCCTTTGTACACTCTTGTTCATGCTATTCGGGATATGCTCGATGGGAGCTGGAGATGGTCAATCAAGTATATCCCTAGGGAGAAGAATATGGCTGCAGACTGGCTAGCCAAGTGGAGTTGTACTCAATCGAGGGGTCTCTGCTTTCTTAGCCAACAACCTGGTGGACTTGGAAGTTGTCTTTTAACTGATATTATGGGAATGACGCACCCTTCCCCGTAATTGGGCTTTGGCCCCGTTTTACTACCAAAAGAAAAAAAGGATTACTTTTTGCGACGGATAAAGATGGGAAAGTGAATTTCAGTGTTTCGAACATGATTTTATCCTAATACTGATGATCAATAAATAAGTTCTGTACAGGAAGAAAAATAATCTGTTGTAATGTAATGTTGTGCTTCTGCATCTCTGGAATCTGTAGTTCTGTACAGGTACTTTTCTACCTCCCAATCCCCCGCCTCAATTCATTCTCTCATTCTTTGTCTGGTGTACTTCCGCACTAAAACAAAATAAATGATAAGTAAAAAAGATCTAGCAGAAGGGCCAGGAGTTGACCAACCCCAACCTGTGCCGACAATGCACTCGATCAGAACTTAGACAAGGAACCCTGTCTTCTGTAGCCTAACTACTGAGTTTGATGAAAGGCAGTCTCGAAAGAGGAGTAGTCAGAGTCATTTTTTTTTTCCTTTTGGCTCCCAATGTACAGTGACTCATCATTCCTGGTTGCTTGCATCTTTAGCTGGCGCCTGGCGCGCTAGCTCCCGGTTTCAGTGATGGCTCGTTGTTTTAGTACTAAGCAGCCTCCTGTTAATTGGCAGTCAAACAAAAATACCTACCACCTGGTACTATTTCATGGTTCATCCAGTGAGAAAAAGGTTCATCAACTGAATTAAGGAGATTCTGGTTTCTTCATTGTGAAAATGATAAACCATGAGATCAAGGACAGATATTTTTTAATCCTCATCATGTCTCTCCAAATGATTGAAGTAACAGAAGCTTTACACGTTTCTCATGAGTTATCATTTACACGAGAGATTCAATCCCAATCAAGATAAGGAAAAGTAGTTCACAACTTTTTTACGAGTTTTAATCCACAAGTAGAGGTTGAATATTAAAGACTCCATAAGTTCTAAAAGTAAAACCAAAACAGTTGGGATGAGAAAAAAATATCCAATGGTTTATAGAAATCTGTCCTCTTTCAGGTTATCCTTTTCTTCATAAATGCTACTAAACGCACCATCATGCCTTGAATATAATTTGTTTTGGAGCATATTATTATTAAAATAACTATTGGGCCAAGGCCTATCCGTCTCTTGTTCCTCCACCACTGACGTAAACTTCCAACAGCGTTGGCCCACTTTAAACAGTTATCTGATAGGCCTCTGCTGCTTCCTCATGAGTTATGATCCACTTGTTTTTTACCGATCAAAATTCAGAATGATTTGATTCTCTGGCTCAGCTTTGAAGCTCCATCGATTTTAAATAAATCTCGAGAACATCGTAGCAGCAGCTTTCTTGCTCGAATAATTTGGTCATGGCCCCCATGGGACACCTCAACCTTTTGACAAGTAATCTGTTAACTGCTGCTATCTACCGTGACAAAAGGCTTTGGTTTCCCTTTTATTCGTTGAAGGAAGGGGAGATTGCGTCAGCTCCAAGCAAACAATGAGCAGTTGGAAAAGATCAAAGCCAAGGGAATAGCACCATATTTTAAAAGTCTAATAAAGTCTTAAAGCTTTTGTTTATTTGAACCAATTAGGGCCTAAACCTTGATTAATGATTAAGTTTGTTTATCAATCAGATTATCCTCATCAACCGTTTTTTAATTTATTTACTAGTTGGTTTATATTTTAATCTTTGATTTGGACCTCCCAACCGATGAATAATCCCTGATTGGATGGAAATCAAGGGACACGGTTGGGATAAAGATAAGACTTACATCACTTTAATAAACATTCAAAGTTGAATACAGTGACTCTGTCTAATTATTATGAATTGGTAAAAAAAAAAATCATGATTTTGATTCCATTTATAAGATTTTTTTTTTCCTTCTAAAAGTGTGAAAACGAGGGCAGATTAATTGCACGGGTGAATGAATACGTGTTCTAATAAATATTATTAAATACAAGTATTAAGGCCTAATCAAAGCCATAAAGCAAACGTTCCAGATAAAACCAAGGGGACCCCCAAACGTGTCAGTGACTTAAACGATCCTGCACAGCACCGAGTTAAGACAGAGTTACTAGGATCCAAAACGGAAGATGCTTGAGAATATACGGTCTCTGAACCCAATCCTCTCGACTCGAGTCTTGAAGCCCATACGGATAACTCCCCCACTTCCCCTTCCTATATAAACCTGCTCTCCTCTTTACCATTTCTTCCCCGCAATTTAAAATCCCTTTCTCTTAGATTCCCTCTCAAAACCAACTCACCGCCAAACTGGATAAAGCCTCTGTGTTACACCGTTAAGGAAAAAGACAACCCCAGTAAAAATTTCGAACGATAGCATGATTTCATCTTCATCTTGTACCCTCTCCGAGTCAGACCAAGAACGTCTCCTGGAGAAGCTCGATGTCTTCAAGGTTAAAGGCAGGGACAAGCGTGGCCGTAATGTTCTTCTCATCATCGGCAAGCACTTTCCTGGTAAAACGTTATATTCATGTTCTCTTTTCTTTGTAAGTGTACTTATCGGCATATTCCTTTTACGTTTCTTTGGCTTTATTTCGTTTAATTATTTATATTTAATTAATAATCTGACTGAATTTTCTCTTTTAATATCGGTGACAGCTCGGATGGTTGGCAGCGAGATTATGAAGAAGTACCTGGAGGGGAAGATTTACCCTAAATTAGAGGGAAAGCCATTCTCGGTGGTGTATCTTCATACAGATGTTCAAAGGAGTGAAAATTTCCCTGGAATCTCAGCCCTTCGATCAATCTATGATGGTATTCCGGCCAACGTTAAGGACAATCTGGAGGCTGTTTATTTCTTGCACCCTGGCATACAGGCCAGACTCTTCCTTGCCACCTTTGGCCGTCTGTTCTTCAACGGAGGGTAAGGATCATACAATCTCTTTGTTAAATAATTACTATTAAAATCAAATATAAGGAAAAACTTAAAAAACAAATAAAGTTGCACCCCTGTGGCCCATTTTACCCATTGATAAATGATGACAATGACAAAAGAATGCGTAATCAGGGGGCGTGTGATGTTTGCTTTTCTTTCTTGACTTTATTTAGTATTTCAATAATAATAATGTTGGGGCAGGCAGCATCGATTTTTGAATTGAATAGAATTTAATTTGGGAGTAACTGTTGATTCACGCAGGTTATATTCGAAGCTTAAATACGTGAGCAGGGTGGAGTTTTTGTGGGACCATGTGAGGAGGAAGGAGATGGAAATACCAGAGTTTGTGTACGATCATGATGAGGAGCTGGAGGATGAGTACCGTCCGATCATGGACTATGGATTAGAGAGCGACCTCCCTAGAGTTTACACTGCGCCCTCAGTGGACCCCATTTCGATGTACTCTATGAGGTGCATAGCTTAAGCTTGAGAGTGCAAAAATGAAATGGAAGTGTAAATTGTAGATTAGTAGTGGACGTTTGGGCCTTGCTTTTTTTCTTGCTCATTTTGCTTTGGCTGGAGGGGCTTTTAGGACTCCTGCTCATCTTGTACAAATAGATGGTAGTTTGAAATGGATCCTTCAATGGGTTGTGACTTTGTGAGAATGAGACAACCAAAATGGCAAACTCTCCATTATTGGGCCAATGAGAGTATGCGTTACAGTCTACCCGCCTATCGCCAATTTTAATTATTACTGATCAATTAACCAGCGGGCTTTAGTCAAGTTCCCACGGAGCAATAGGAAGAAAGAGCTCAACGTGAACAGAACAAAATAGGACAGCTTGAGACGCCCAATCTTCGACCAATTAACAGAGAGAAATCCTTCTATACCATGACCGAAAGTACGATTTTGAGGAGTCGCAACCCAAAAATATGGCATGATTTGAGGACTCGTCTCTTATACTAGTCTGGTGCATGATTATATTTCGATCTCAGTTCGTTGGCGAAGCCAGCGCAGGAGCCAGCAGTGTTGACAATAATATGAATGGAACCAAACGTCTCAGTTAAATTTCATTTGAGAGGATTAAGCATGATGACGGTTCATTTAAAAGGGTCGATCTCGATTCCGATAAATTTCCTCACAGATATTGTCACAGGGGTAGGTGGCCCTTCATTTTTAGCAATGCTAAACAAATGAAGACGAATGTCAATAAGTTATGGGACTAAGATTTGTGCCAAAAAACCAGTAGATATCGTCTCCTAGCCTGGCGCTAATGGAGTGTTGGGAGTTAACGCTTGATAGACTTGTCCCATTGACAAGCACGGCAAGAGAATTACAATATGTAAATCCTGTCTTCAAACCCATTATTCCCATTGTCATAGACTTGTCCCATTATTCCCGCAGCAATATCTACAAACTGGGAGATGGGGAAGAGTTGAAGAAAGACCTTAAATTAAATACTAATATAAAACCGCTTCATATTGTTTTAATGCTTTTAAAGTGAGTAAAGCTCAAATGGATAAGAGTCGAATACATCTTATCCATGTGAGATAGTAACATTTTTCACAAAGGCCTCATATTGTTGTAGCCTGTAGGGATATCAACAGCCTTTAGAAGCTAACAAGAGCTAGGAGTTTCTAACTTGTGACTACAGCATGTTTTTAGGATTTCTTAAAATTGTCAATAGAGGACAGTCCTGCACCTTCAGCATTCCTTCTCCAGCCCTCAAACCATAACTGAGTTGCAGACACAGATTCAGGACCTACAACTACCTACAGAATCTCAAATCAAACTTAAGGTCCACCCATGTCTGGCCTTAACACATTCATTTCCCAAAAACAACCATATGAACTTAATTTTAGATGTTATAGTAGTTATGAAGACCATCAATTTTTCCATTTTCAGCATCAAGAACCTTTGACATCCTATTGAAAACCTTCACAATGATTCCCGTGTTAATAAACAATATTGTTCACGAAAATTATGAATTGATTTCAAATAAAATTACAATTCATTACAAACTATAAGCTCTCACCAGAACAATTATTTGCAGAGATTTAGACAGACATAGAACATTCAACAAAACCCACTATTTTCAGACAACATCATACAGACTAGAGATACTAATCATAGTACAAATTCTTACATACAAACAAATCAAAGGTAAAGTACTTACATCTACATTCAAGCTCTCGAATTAGTATGGACTAGGAGCGACCCAAAGTGGTGTTGGCCAACGCAACTGGAAGTAAGAATTCCGCGGATAACATGGCAATGGCTCAATGCTCCCATCCCATAGCCTGTAAATACCAATATCATGTTCCCCAAAACCGCCATCATAGTTAGTTTCAGAGTAATCATCGGTATAATATATACAATTCCCCATACAACCTGTAAAATCAGAAGCTGACAACGATAATGAAGAATTTTCACCCACAAACAGCATCTTATCATTTAAACTTTTCACTCTCTTCCAGTGCGGCTCACTGCGAACCAGCCTAGAAACCTCGAAACGCTTAGTTCTTAGGATCAAATATGACTGATCCAGCTCGACATTCATTTCAAGATCAAGGTGACGTGTAACGAGTAACAATTCATCTCCAGAATTAACCAAATATTGCATATCACCGCCTAATTGTCTCGGTGTTCCGATATATGAAACCTTCGAGAAATCATCGCGAACATCACAGGTTACTATTGCTCCATATTTATCAACAGCGTAAAATAATCCCTTACAGTATATAACATCCTCTGAATACGATTTCGCACCTTCGATGAAGCGCCAAAACTTGTCGCCGTTTCTGCAATAAGCTAACTCACCGGTTAGATTAAGAATCGCTATTGCCACGAAACAAGGGTCCTTGGAAGGATTAGCGGAGAACACGATTTTCTTGATGAAGGAGTCACGCATTTGCCGCAAACTGCGGGTGTAACGCCTTCCTGAAGGTGATCGGAGGGAATATTCTTTCCCGATGTCGGAGTAGTTAAAGCTGTCGACGTTGGGGAAGGTGGAGAGAGGAGGGAGGTGGAGCTTGGCTCGAGTGACAGGGTTTAGGAGGAGGATAGAAGGGATTTCGTCGAGGATAACGAGCCAGCCGTGGCAAGAGCCGCAATGGCGCTTGTTTGGGTTGGAGGATTCGGGGAGAGAGAGGAGTCGGACTTTGTTTGTAGAGAGATCGTAGAAGCCTCGGAGAGATTGGTTCGATTGCGAAGGAGGGAGCATAAGCCAGGGAAGTTGAGGGGGGAGATGAAAAGGGGTTTTGGGAATCGAGGATCGCCAGCTGCGGCACACGGCTCGGCAACGGAGGTAATCGGTGTATATTTTAAGGTTTTCGGAGATCGATTCTAGGATTTCTGACGGAAGTTGGGTCCAGTCAACGGCCATCTGAAAATCTTTATCAAAATGCAAAGCTTATAGCTCAAATTTTCCCTCTGGATTAGGGGATTTTCCACGATGAACTTCGTTTTTCTTTTATATCAATGTTTCACCGGGGAACACAAGATTTCTTCTTTGGATACAACGACGGAAGGCGGAAGGCAGGTAATTCAGTGACCCAGCGACGAGGATTTATTGCTCCTGATAGAGTCAACGAGGTTCCAATTTGTGCGATTTGGGTTGGACCCTGAAATGGCCCAAAGTCTCTTGCAGACCCACTTCAATAAGCCCGTGAAGAGTTGGGTAGGAAATAATGCAGCAGCTTCTTTAGTTCTTAGTTCTTACGTGTTGTTATAGGCTTACTGATGATCTTCGAGCAGGATTTGGAATTCCTTATTCTACTGTGATTAGGATTTAAGGCAGACTCTCGTATATATATTGGTGCATTAAGAGTACAAGGCTTGCTACTCTCTTCAGTGTTCTTGACAAAGATTTCGCGGTACTTGTTCTCTCAATTTTTCTTTCCGTCTAGGGCTTCACTTTTTTCACCTCCTTTTTATCTCAAAGAATCCAGAAGTAGTGGTTCTAAGGCAATGGGGAGCTCTTTGATACAAGCAAAAGAGTGGCCGTGGCTGGCCCTTCCATCTAATCCCAACCAAGGGAAGAGATTTCTCATGAGGTTCGAAAGCGTTTCAAGCAACAAAGTTTTCCATTGTGGCCTCCCGATAGACGCAAGCGGAAAGACCATAATTGGATCCTCAGCAGCTTTTCTCATCATGGCCAATGAAACTTTGGAGATCACCCTGATCGACCCTCTTACAAAAGCTCGGTTTCAACTACCGCCATTGCCAACTTCAATGGCGTCCGAATATTCAACCGACATCGACTCCGGTAATAGTACACGCGAGAATCAAAACTACCTTCTTCGCAAAGCTGTGCTCTCTTCCCCACCTGATTGTAATCCTTATGACTACATTCTCATGGTTATATATGGAGAGAAACGGGAGCTAGCTTACTACGGCGCACGGGCTCAAAATTGGATTAAGGTGAAAGAGGCTGGGCATTATTACGATGATATAATCTGTTATATGGGAGTATTTTATGCTGTGGATGAGTACGGCAAAGTGGTCCTTTGTCAGCCTGGTTTTCCCCCAGCTATTCAGGAATTGGCAAAGCCATGGCTTCTTCGTGGAAGCAAGATTTATCTTGTGGGGGTGGATGACGAGTTATGGGTAGTTATCCGATATTTGAAGGACGACCCCACTATGGGCTATGAAACTTATAACTTTGACGTACACTTGTTGAAGTCCAAATATGAACGGAGGCAGATTGGAACCTTCGAGGAGTGGGCGCTTTTCTTAGGCCAGAACGAGTCAGTAGCACTACCAATTGAGGATTTCGAGGGATTAAAAGGTAGCTGCGTTTACTTCACAGACGACAATTTGGAGGCATGCAAGTATGGAGTCAATGGTGGCCATGATTTAGGTGTATTTGACAGTGAAGAAATGAGTTTCCATCCACTGCAATGCTTTCAGGATGGTCTACGGTTTGCTTGGCCAAGGCCTGTTTGGTTGGCACCAAAAGAACCATTCTCACGAATGTTGCAACAATAACAGTTCAATTTTAGTTAGTCGTTCTCTTTCAAGTAGTAACCAATTTCTGTGTTGACAGTTCATTAGCCTCTCCAAATGTCCCATTCAATTCTGCAGACCCACCTCGTAATTTGTTGAAATTTGCTGTTTTATGTGCTTTAATTAATGCTCTGTTTGATATTCATCCGAATTCAGATATGTTATGCAACTTTTGCCAATTCCAAAATGGGGTTTATTTAATTATTTAGTCATCTATCGAATTACGTGAAGATATTCAGTAGCAAGTGAAACCCGGAAAATATTGATAGGAAATTAAGAAGTACCCATTAGAAACTACTATCAAACTGTTATTTTTTTTATTCTTTTTTAGAATATTAAACATGTAAATTAAGGGGACTCAATGTGATGATCTATTGTACGTAAAGTGAACCAATTGACCAAACTGATTATGTGTTCCTGTAAGCTGATCAATGTTCGAAAAATGTAGTCTGCAGAACTATGAATTTGAATTTTTTTTTTTTGGTCGAAAAACTATGAATTCGTTTGTCAACAAGACTACTCGTTCCGATCATATTCCCCTCTTTGGGACTCTTGACTCTCTTATCTCGACTGTGTCCAATGGAATGCGCTTCGGCTAGCCCATGAAGGCCCGATAAACCAGATAAGACCCCAATTGGCTATGGACCTCACCCATTTAGACTGCTCGAAGGCCTTCAGCCCAATTTTTGCTTGTCCTGTAATTGGGTTTATTTGCCTTAAGTCATCGCTCCGCCGCCTCTACTTAACGTTTAAGCTTTCCCTCCCCAATTAATGGCTCTTTGCGATCCTAACCGTTAGCTATGCTTCCTCCCGGACCACGTACCAGAAATCTCAGCCATCCAAATATTTTCAAACTTTGCGGTTCCTTAACCCTCCTCTCCTACGTGTTCACGTCGCAATCAAAACGATCTGACTCCGGACGACGCAAGCTGCCCCGCTCTTTACCGTTGAGATATGAATAAATTCTGTCCCATTCGAAAAGCTCATTCCCTTTATATCATTCCGCCCATCGCCTTTTTTCCTGGGAAATTCTGTATCGGTGGTCGTGCAGAAGGATTTCAATATTCCCACCATTTCCCTCCACCTCTTTTTTCTGGTGGATGCAACTGCGTGATTCCAATTCCTGGGTCGTTATCCAGTTCTTCTTTCTTTCTTCTTCTCTTATTCCTCACTCTATTTATAGACCCAAAACGCGAGAATCAAATCCACGCTGTGATCGCCAACCTCAATCTTTTCTTGGTATTTGTCCCTCTTCCAACTTTTAAGTCTTCTTCTTCTTGTTCTTCCCTGTTGAATTTCCAAACTCATTTTCCTTTTCAATAGATATGGTTGTTTGACTCGATGTTGCCGCGTTAATTGCATATTTTAAAGTTCGTTAGCTCGTCAACGGATTTATTTTGACTTTCGCATAGGAGGAAAATTTAGCTTTGTGTCAATTCTTGTCTACTCTACTTCTTCGTTCTCTTGGACAAATTATACAGAGTTTTGCTCTTAACATCTATGTTTTATATGCGGAATTGAAGTCATAAACTTGGAGGCTGTTTGCCAAATGCAGGGTGTCTCGGTGCTCCATTTTCCACGATCCAGCGTCGAATTTTGGCGGCAACCATCCAGTTGAGTTGATATGGGTAACACGAATAACGTAATCTCTTCCTCCGATTCTTGCTCTTTTCCTTTCCCTTTTCTCATATTTTTGCTTTCCTTCTTGTTTTTCTTATTTTTGTTTTCATTAACAAGATGGGATTTTTTTTTTCAATTATCTTTTCTTTATTTTAGTCTAGTTAGAAAGCTACTATTATATACTACCATTTCTCTGATGTCAACTTTTGGTTAAATGCAGGCTGTTGAAGACAGCACTGATATAGGTATGCCCATCCTTTTCCTTTCCCCGTATGTTGCTTTCTCTTTTTGTTACCTGAATTAAGGATTTAAACTTTGGAGCTTCTGGATATTGATTTTTCCTTTTTTCCTGAATTGAATCTTAGAGCTGGTAGCCTGGTACTCTATAGGTTTCATTATTTATTGCTCATTTATTTTGTACTTTAACTGTCTGAAATTTGGTATTCTAAATCTACATATTTCAGTAGAATATCTGTGAGAAAAAAAACAAGCGAGAAACACTTAGAGTAACCTAAAGATGTTCGATATATAACGTTCCTTTTTTGACTTGTTATGGTTAATGATCTGAAAAGGTAAAGAAAAGCAATTCCAACTAAATTTGATAAGCATGGCCTACCATTTGAAAATATAAATGTTATGAATCTGACTTAGGGTTTATGAGGATTAATTTCTTCCTACAATTGTATCAATGCTGGATATCTTAAGATGAATAATTTGGCAGACTGTGTCACTTTTCTATGAATGAGTTGTAGAGAGTGAAAAAGGAAGAGAAAATTGCTTCTAAAGTATGCTTAATTTCAGGTGCTGTGTTGCGCAATGGAAGAGAAATCCTTTTGCAGGTAAATTAGCCAATGTTGATCACTACCCTTTATAGGAACTTGGAGACTTTGTTGAGTTCTCAAATGCTTTATGGTTTTATGTATGTTAATATATAAATTAATGCTAATATATAAGAAGGTATACTCTGTATAAAATTGGACTGATCTCTTCACTCATCTGGAAGCGGGTGTCTCTGTTTTAAAATTACTATAAAGTATATGGGAATTGTTGCATAAACTCCAGCACAAGCTCATGTTTGATTGCTGAAGCTGCGGAAGAACTTCAAAGTTGCTTAATTTGTTCAACAGGGTTTTAACTGGGAGTCTCACAAGTATGACTGGTGGAGGAACTTAGAAAGGAAAGTTCCTGACATTGCAAAATCAGGGTTTACATCCATATGGTTGCCACCAGCATGTAATTCCTTTTCACCAGAAGGTTAGAGAAAAGATTTCTTCAAAGAAGAAGCTAATTTTTTATAATTCTCCACGTGCCTGACCAGGATTTATGTGAATGTGTCTGTTTCCCTCTTATTTTATTACAGGGTACCTTCCCCAGAACCTTTATTCACTCAATTCTGCATATGGCTCTGAGCAGCTGTTGAAAGCTTTACTCCAAAAGCTGAAGCAGTACAAAGTTAGAGCTATGGCTGACATAGTAATTAATCATCGCATTGGGACTACTCAAGGACACGGAGGAATGTATAACCGTTATGATGGAATTCCACTAGCATGGGATGAGCATGCTGTCACATCTTGTACTGGTGGATTGGTATAATAGTCATTATACTTGCATTGCCTCTTTGATGTTTTATGTTACTTGGGCTTACATGGTATTTCTTGATGCAATTGTGGATGTATACCTGTAGTGTAAGATATTTTCTAACCTAAAATGTTTGTCTCAGGGTAATCGAAGCACTGGAGACAACTTTCATGGAGTTCCAAATATTGATCACAGCCAACACTTCGTTCGTAAGGACATCATAGGATGGTTGCAGTGGCTACGTAGTGTTGGCTTTCAAGATTTTCGCTTTGATTTTTCCAAGGGGTAATTACAATACTGTTCTCATAGATTATTTGCCTCAATGTTCTGCTATGCATTTCTGTAGTTATGTTGAATATGATGTTTTGATTTATTAGTTACTCAGCAAAATATGTCAAAGAATACATTGAAGGAGCAAAGCCTATATTTTCTGTCGGGGAGTGTTGGGATTCTTGCAATTACAATGGATATGGATTGGACTACAACCAAGGTAATGGGCTTAAACTATCTCAAATTTGAGATCACCCATCAAAATAATTATATAACCTCTGGCACAATCTCTGATGCAGATAGCCATAGGCAAAGGATCATTAATTGGATTGATGCCACCGGACAGCTTTCGACTGCATTTGACTTCACAACCAAGGGAATTCTTCAGGTATGTTCCAAAAGTATACCACTATTCACCAAGAGAACACAACTGGCATTTTTGTCCAATGTGGCACCATATTCTGCTGCGGATGGTAATGCCAGAATCTTCAAAAAATTTTCTTTCATCTTTATTTAGATTACATACTTCACCATCGTCTTCCTGATTCTGTCATGCTGCTTTGTAATGTTACTTGAGGTCCAATTGAAATGAGATATTTGTCTTTCAAGTTTTTTATGACATTTGCTTAATTGGAACTTTGCAGGAAGCAGTAAAGGGGCAGTTCTGGCGCCTGCGTGACCCTCAAGGGAAGCCACCAGGTGTAATGGGGTGGTGGCCATCAAGGGCTGTCACATTTATCGATAACCATGACACAGGCTCAACACAGGTATCCAAAGTTTCTTGATATATTGCAGTGGTGAACTTGGATGGTTGTGAGGGTAAGATAGGAGCTAGTAATTCTTGCTTGTGACATGCAGCTTAAGGATATGATATCTAGCTTAATGGCTACTTCTGAGTTTTTACATTGGGATCCCACATTTTCAAGTTTGCTATAGCTGGCTTTTAATGTGATCTATTTTAACTGATATTAAATGATATCTTGCCAACTTAAAAACAAAACATGTGATACATTCCTGATATGCTTTTGCTCAATTAGATTGGTAGTTTTGAGAAATTTCAAGTATGAGAGTGTAGGAATTCCCATTTGGTCAGCATTTAAACATTGGCTTTGAGTAATAAAAGGTTCAGGATTATTCCTAGGAGCAGTAAGCCTGGACGGGTGTGGTAAGGGATACGTTCTGTTGAACGTTTGCAGTAAGAGCTATTAGTCAAATGTCTTTAATAACATGTTGCTCACATTCAAAACCTAATCCTCCCAATCTGGAATCTAATCACTCCGTCAATCGTTTCATTCTTGCAGGCTCATTGGCCTTTCCCCTCAAATCATATTATGGAGGTATGAGTTACTGTTCAACAGCAAAATATGACTTGCATCACAATTTTCCTGTGAATTACTTGCTGTTATAAGTAACCTATGTTAAAGGATCAAGGACACCCTTTTTTCCTATTAACCTTTTCAATCCTTTATGAAGTATTAGTTTTGTCATTGAAGTAATGTTTTAAGTCTCATTCTTTGTTTACAAAGCTGTTGAGGCCTTTTATGATTATTAATCTAGGTATTATTTTAATTAAGTTATGGCTTTCCTACAGGGTTATGCATACATACTTACACATCCAGGAATACCCACAGTTTTTTATGATCACTTTTTCGATTGGGGTAATTCCATCCACGATCAAATTTTTAAACTGGTATGCTACACAGCCATTTCCATATGTATTAATTAGTTTGGTTTTCCAAGCATATATTTTCCATTGAATGCTTCTAAATTGTGTATATAGATTGACATTCGAAGGCGTCAAGATATTCACAGCAGGTCATCTGTAAGAATTCTGGATGCCCAAAACAACCTCTATTCCGCAATTATTGGAGAAAAAGTGTGTATGAAGATTGGGAATGGTTCATGGTGTCCAACTGGCAGAGAATGGACATTGGCAACCTCGGGAGAAAGATATGCAGTATGGCAAAAGCAATGATTTCTACCTCCTTTCTTTCCATTTTTAATCCCCTCCTACTGGGGAATGGGTGCAACTCTTGGCTATCTTGCTCAGTAGCTAGTAGTTATATAGCATAATAAAGCGAACCATCACCAAATTTCCACCGGAAATCATTGGTGATGCTTTTGTATGTCTGAGAACTGAGATTAATTGAATTTACTATCAATAGGATTGCAGAGCATCTTTGGTCATTTTGTTGCTGATCTTGATACCCGTCTCTAATTAAAACTATTGGAAATCTTACATCTTTGTTCCCCTTTGTTCTTCCTTTTGGCCTCCATATCAGCTTAAGTAACTTACTATAAGACTAATTGCCATACTAGTGTTATGAAGAAGCTTCATGGACTTGATTATGTGATTTCCAGTCGTCCATGACCGGCACGTACGTTACTTATGGTAAAGAGGCAAATGTTTGGTGGGAAATGCATTATCATTGTACAAAAATCACTGGGCTGAAAGTTCATAGAATTTGACGACAAATAGAACAAGCGCAAGGATAAAAACCAGAGGACAAAAAGTTTGAGAAAAAACGCAGACAAAATGGAAAATGCTACACTAAGTAGTAATAATTACGCAGCAAAAATCTCTCATCTGGCTGACTATAAGTGCTTTTATCCTTTTGAATAAGGGCTGACTACCAGTTAAACTGAAACGCGAAAAGGGAGCTCCGGACAAGTTTTCAACGGCACCACAGTAACAAAGAATTGGGAACAGAACAAGACATGAAAGTAATCATAAATTCTTGTAAAAGAGAAGACAAATAATATAGAAGTTAGGTCCCATGGAATGTAAGAAAGTGAGGAATGTATTATATCAGACAAATTGATGCACCAATTTCATTCACCTTAATTAGTCAGCAAAAAGCACCAGCAAATGGCAAGGAGAGAAAACCTGTTTAATTATATTATTTGACTAACAGGAACCGACCAACAAAATTATCATCCATCTATTGATTTCAACATTTTTATAGATATGATGTCCACTCCAAAAACAAACTCCTTTAAGAAACTGAAGGGATTGCATAAGCTAAGCTAAGTAAAAATTCTTCAACCAATAATTCCCTTGTTGTTGGGCTGGCTTGTGAAGGGGCTCCAGGCAGGGCCTCCAAAAACGAGGGAATTGCCTTGGATTGAAAATAATGGAGATCTCTTGCATTGCATGACAAAATCTCAAATCTGCATTCTGCAGAGTATGACAGATTATTTCGAGTCTTTTGACCAACCATGCTCGCAGGGTCCAGGAATTGGAGCAGGCAGGAAGTAAGAGTAGAGTGAAAGATGGGGGGAGAGAGAGAGAGAGTCACATGGAAATAGAGCTGGAAAGAGACTCTCACTTCTATCACAATCATAACCATCGTCATCGGCATCATCATTCCATATTTTGAAACTAAAATAAAAACTCCATCCCCACCAGCCACCACATCTCATCCATCAACCGTCTCTTCCCCTCTTTTAGGTCTTAACAACACTACAAAACAACATCACATCTTTCTCTCAATATTTTATGGGGTTTTGCCGAGTGCCTAACACCCAAAACAACAAACCACCACGCGATTTCTCTCTCTCTCTCTCTCACTCACGTGACATGCACTGTCAAAATCCGCCATTGATCATTTAAATATTCCACCAAATTAAATAAGAAAAAACCTGCTTTCGATTTTCATCAATCAACCTCCGGCACTTCCTTTTTGCCTATTCCAATCTCAATCATCACCTTCTTTAGCTTTATCAAATGTTTCCTTCAAATGCACCCTCTCTCCTTTTCTGGATAAACCTTCTGCTTCTACCATTTTTGTCAGAAAGAAGTCGTTGTGAGATTACATGTAGGAAGAATTATTTTATCTGCAGGAATAACATTGCTGATCATACATACATGCATGTAATAATAATGTAAAGATTCTCGTGACTTACCCTTGTAAAGAAAAAGTAGAGAAACAGCGAAACAGGCCAAATGATTCAAGTTGACGACAATTAGTCGATTACCATTTACCAAAGAACAATTCTAGAAACTAAAAATCAGGCTCTCATTCATTTTTGTGTTACTAAAAAGAAAGTTCCATTGTTAACATGTTCTCTTTTCTTATCAGTGGCATCAATCTATATTAATTAGTAAAGGGAATTAGAAATTTAGTAAAAAATGTAAGAAACTGAATGATGAGGGTGCATGAGAAAGTATCATAATTGCATGGGAATTGAGAGGTGGTCCGCATGCATCAAAAGTGAAGAAGGAGAATAGCTTTGGTAGAGCCATAATCATATGGGTGCATGGCGACATAAATGTGACTCGTAATTTACTCCCATGGACTTATTACCAATTAAATAATCCTTAATTCCTCACCTATCTTATATCTGGGTTGACACCTGACCCTTGTCCACCTAATTGCCTACTAATTTTCAACAACGTCAGGATTACAATTTGGAAACATCACCAGAAAGCAATTTGATTAGTCTACTTAACTTTCTTTCTTTTAAGATGATGATGAACAGTTGTTCGAAGAATGGTGAACATAAATGTCACCATTTGTCTGCCATTTTTTCCCCAGCATTTTTACAATTATTAGGTCAATATGTTCCTCAATAGATATGAAGTGCTTTAATTTCTTACTACGGTATACGTTATTATGCAATTTGTATTTATGATTTTTCCTTTCATTGTCCCACAATTCTTAATCCAAGTACAAAATCAATAAATCTTATGCATTTCCCCGACAAAAAAAAAACATATAAAAAATTTATGTAGCTACAATTTGATTCTTCTTTATTGGTTAAGTGGCACCGGTAACAGATTCTGAACATTTTATTTTAGAATTTAGAATAAAATCTCATTATGCAAGCCCTAGAGCTTAAAGCTACGAAAGATGACTATATAACTTTTCAAAAATAAGAAAAGGGCAAAAGGGAAATGCCAAAGTACAAAAGAATCGCAGTGAGTGGTCGACTGAGCAGCAGCGAGAAATGGTATGGTTGCAAATGCTTTTTGTTAGTATAAAGTAGTAGAAAAATGAAATCATACAGTAGTATATTCTGTGGAACTTTTTAAGCATTACGTGAGGGTGTGAGAGTTGGAGTGAGAGGTGAGAGCAGATCCACTTGAATTAAAACACCAAACAATATATTGCTCACAATCATGAAAATGGGTGGATTTCCATGCATCGAGCTCTGCAATAAAAACTACTCCTACTAAAGTCTTGCCCTCCCCCACCTGTAGCCGATTCTCTTGCTGCCCTGCCCCTGCCTCCCCCAATTTCTTTATTTACTCCATTAATACTTAAAACTTAACAGCTAGTCAACCAAATAGTAATCACATTTTCAACAGTAAATCCTCTCGTTGAAACTTACAGCTTATGGACAAAAATTATACAAACTCTATACTGGCTCTTCAAACTGCACCACCCACTAACTTGCAAAACAGACACCGTACGTTGTCCCCACAATAGCACCTAGCATAAAAGCTTTCCAAAAAGGAAACAAAAGTGTGATAGGAGGATAAAAGTTGACACTTGAAATTGCACAAAGCGCAGGGAACAAAGCACATGAACTTTTTTCACAAAGCATTAGAGATATTAGATTGAGGGGCAAAATCCACAAGGAATCGAAAGTTTTGCCAAGTATTTATCCTTCTAACGTCAAAGTTTTTGATATGATAGCCAGTTTCTGATCATTTTTCAATGCTCTTACATCCCTGCTTTTCTCTATGGGGTTTGAGTGACGGTTCTCTTTCACCGCTAGATTTCATTCGCATATGTGATCTGATCTTACCTCCTAGGAAAGTAGCAGCAGACAGAAAACCTAAGCTTCGCCTAGATAATGAGTACCCACTTGAAATTGTTGTTTATTCCCATACTTTGTCCTTCAAAAGTCAAGGCATTTCCTTGCTTGCAAATTGTTTTTTACTTTTTCAACATCTTTTTTGATATGACAAGGTTCCAACTTCTTACAGGTACAGCTACCATAGAGGAATAGGATGCTGTTTATTGCTCTATCTCCAATTAGAAAATATAGGGAGCATTTACTACACATTACAACCGGTTATTCTGTACATCAGAATAGCCCCCTTCCTACTGTCATGAATCCATTGCATAAGTCCATTTTCCTTTCATTTAGCTCAACCTCCGAGCATAAAGAAACTAATGCTACTGATCGTATTTGCCCAACAGCATGATTATTGAAATGAAATTGACATGACATAACATTTATTTAATTGAACCTGCATTTGGGGTTACACATCATTTAATGCCATTAATTAATGTTTTTTTTGGCCTTAGGAACAATTAAACAATCACTGCTACCATATCTCATATCTGCATATTAGTTTGGTTACCATTTTTATGTCAAAAAAAAAAAGTTCGGTTACCATTTTATCTATATATTAAGCCAATGCAATATAGTTTCATTTACAGCTACCGACAAATCTGGTAAGTACTGTAAATTGTTGGCAGAGAAGTGAATATGGTTGTAACCTCACTCCAACCTTATTTAGTTTCACGGATGAATAATGTATAAAACTACTTTCTACTCTTTGGATAAAATTTATGGTATCTAGTAATTATATTTGATTTTGATTAATTTAAAATTGAATCGTTTTAGATTTAATTTGGATTTAATGAAAAGAATTCTTCTAAATCTGTTTTTTAATTCAAATTTAAAACTTTACTTAAAAGGTATTCCATTAAACTTTGTTTACTTAATTTGAACATAGAGATGTTGGTATATAATGTAATAGTAAATATTAGTATTACATGTTGGTAGTACCATAATATAATCTTAAAGGTTTTCTGTTTTTGATTGTCCCAATGATTCAATCATGGCTCTGACAGTGGCTGAGTATGACAACTGGGTATGTACCTTGAGAGAGGCTAATGGGACGTTGAGGGAACAAAGTCAATATCAGACTGCAACTTCTCCGAGGGGATCCTCATAGAGCTTTCTTTGATTTCTTCATTTGCCCTTTATTTTGAAATTTTGAACTGTAACAAAATTAATTGGACATTGTTGGGGGTAGATTTCAGGCAATTAATGGTGGACGACTGGGTATGCTGCTCTCATAAATACGCGTACGTACTTATGTACATACGGTCATAAGTATTTGTGGGAGTTTGTTCTTTCTCACTCTTAAAGTATTACCGGTAATTAATGCTTCGAACAGCCGCTGATTTGTTTGTTTTAATACTCCACTAACTAGTATATTCTCCACCAATATGAGTTAGATCGAGTGATAAACGAGTTATTTTAGTTTAAATAGGTTTCAGGTTCGAGATTTTATATATGTAACTACTTCTGTTGAGGGACTCACCCACCATATTCAGGTGCGCGATGCACGCGAATCAAATCTAGATTAATCAGAGTGAAACTTTTGATATCAGATAAAAAAAAAACTAGTATATTCTCCACTGCTAGTTACTGTAATTAATTAAGATTTACAAATCAGAAAGGCACACACAAACTTGCACATGGAAGGAAAAAGAAAAGGAGGAAAATCCCAGTTACAAGTTACTACTAACAATACAAGGTTTAAGGAGCGGAGTTCGTGGGAGTGATGAGTGCGACGTATCAGTCGACAAAAGAGAAGATTTTTGAGATTTCATTTCTTTATTTGTGCCGAAGAGAAGAGGCATTTCTGATTTTCTCGCTGTTCTATAGCAAGTAGCAGTAGTATTTTAGTATTTTCTAAGTTCAGAGTGGGCTGTGGCTGTGTAGTTCAATCAGCTTCAGCTGCAGAGAAGAGAAAAGCAATCATATTATATTACTCGATAATGGTAGACGATTGACCTACATCTGGGTTTACCTTTTAATCTCATTTTTAACATGGTTGATAGCCCTGATAGGTCAAAAAGGAAAGTTTTCAAACTTTGAAGCTTCTCCTACAGGGGAGCGGCCGATGGAGAAAGAGACTCCCTCGGATTCCACACTTTAGTGGTGTAATCTGTAGGACCCACGATTTAGAAACTAAGAAGAAGTTGGCTTTTCTCCATGATCATCCTCACTCTGCTACTATGTTGGATGACTTCAGATATTTTGGTTTACAAATTAATTACTTGCCCAAAATCAGACAGAAAGAAGCATACCAAAGGGGTCAAGTACTCAAGTTCAATTCAGTAAACTAGTTCAGTGAGCACCGCTACACTTGTTGGTGAGTTCATTATTGGTCGATTACACAAGCAAATTAACAACGATGTCCTCCAAGAAAGATAGATAGTCCATAAAGAACTTGATAAGGAAAGAGACTTGTGAGTTGTAAGGACATGATCAATTAGCTAGCTAGAGCTAGCTAGCAAAGAATTAAAAAGTTACTACAACTAGGTATTCAATTAACTTCCTTCTTCTTCAATTAAAATGAATGCACTTATTGCTCACTCATTGGTTTTCTAGATGTCATTTTCTCATTAATGAAAAAGCAGAGAGACGGTGTATGCGCTTAAACAGGATTCAATTTCCATTTCATGGTGGAAGATAAATTTACCAATAAATTTTGGCTGGCTGTATTAGCATTAGCAATACAAAATTTCTAAGCTTTTACCAGTGTCACTTTCCTTTTTTCTTTTTTTCTCCCTTGCCTACCATTGGCATTGGTGTTAGAGAGATTTTCCTGATGAATACATAGAGTGTACAGCAGCCATCAGTTCTCAACGTGTGCAATCATTCTTTCATAGATCACATTCTTTGTTTTGTTTGACTAAAGAGGTGATAAAAATTCAGATTAATGATGCCCTCTAAGACTTTGACAATTTTAATTCGAAAAAATAAAAAAAATAAAAACTTAATAATAAGGTAAACTCTTATTGTCATACCACAAAATTCGATAATAATTGAATCAAGAAAAGATTAATAACTTATTTTATGTTGTAAGTTTGTAAAATTAAATTTTTTAATTACAACTTAATATAAAGAGAGATAGCATTCATTGATACAAGACGGATTTTTTTGGTACAATTCGGGATCTAAAACTCAGGGAGGGAGATGACAGAGATCAAACCCCTAATATAAGGTGGATTTAAACTTAGTAATTAGCCTATTTCAATTCAAATTGAACCAAAACTCATCTAATTAAAACCCTATTAAGCGTTATTGGGCTGTCGAACCTGTCCATTGACCATTCTAGTGGTTGGGAGCCACATCCTCTAATTTTTATTTCATGTACGTGGCCTACGCCTTATCCACATAAATAAGTAAACGTTAATAATATCAACTCTCCAATAAGGTGAATACAAATATAAATGTGGATGTAATGTGGAGGTTTTAGTTGCTGCAACTTTTGATGTCATTAAAATCACTAATCAAGCTTAATTTTCATATATAGTTCAATTCAAACTTGAAACTCCCATGGTTAGAATGGAAACTTGCCTGGTAAGTCCCTGCCAGGGTCCAAATGGGTTTTGACAGATGGCCTCATACATAAAAGATGAAACGGTTGGGATCATAAAGTTGCAGCGAAATCCATGTTTTTTGCCTTCAAAATGAAGCTGCTATAATCTGAAACCCAATTTGCTTTAGTTTTGGCATTACTTGGTCAGGTAATAAGCCTTCTATATAAAGACCAAAGAGAAGTCCCTTACTTAAGCCAAACCCTTTTTCTTTCAGTTTCGGATATACTACTAATATATATACATAATATAATATACAGAGAGAGAGAAGAGAGAGAGAGAGAGCTGATTGTGAGGGTGTTTTTGATTTTCATCATAAACGAGGGGGCACTGGCTGGAAAGGGTGGGGCGGACTAGTGAGGAAAAACGCAAGAAAAGACCGAAGGGAGAGAGAGGGGTGTGGGTGGTTTTTTTTCACCAGTAACGAGGGAAAGAGAAGAATAAGCATGATGATGATGATGATCTTTGATCCTTCTAAATATGCCCCTCGCTATAGGGGAATGAACCATCCAATCTGATTATTTTTCTCTCTCCTTTTTGAGTCTGAAACCGCCTCTTCTTCTCCTCCTCCTCCTCCTCCTCTCTCTCTTTAATTAATTACACCCATCTCTCTCCCAGGCCCCTCACCTCCTCTCCCCACTCTCTCTTATTTACTGTTCTTCCTTCATTGCATCTCAAATATGAGAGGCCATCAACCTTTATTCAAATCTCCTGCTTCTCTTGTCGTCATTAACAGACTCTTCATCCAGCGTGTGCGTGTTTTGCGTGTCTTTCAGTGGTGAATGCAAGGACGGGCTCCTTTTTAATTTGTTTTTTGCTTTCACGGGGGTTTGGCAAAGGGCTTCTTACAGAGTTTATTGGCATTCTGTCCACCTCCCATCATAGAAAATAGAAAGCCTTTTCTCTTTTCTACTTTCTTCTTTCTTTCATGGAGGTGGGCATACTGCCAACTGTGCTCTGTTGGCTTCTCTTTGTAAAACCCTTGTGATATGCATATATTTCTCTTCCAGAATTTGTCTCCCTTTGATAAGGATCCAGGTAAATATACATATATTCTATTATATTGATTTTCATTAATTCAATTTGTTTCTCCAGTTTTACTCTACTTTCTGCTAGTATTTCTCCAGTGATGAATGATCATGTTGTGGCAACCTTACCAGCTTCTGACCTGGTTTTCTACTAGCTCGCTAGAAATAACCTGAAGTTTACTATTTTATCTTGCAAGAAAGAAAATATTTTACTACTCTCCGTTTGGTACTCTCATCATTCTTCTGCTGTTTGCAGGGTTTGATTGTCAGCAGTTATGTACTGAGGTCTGAGGAGTGGGCAACATGATGCTCTAGATCTTCTTTAGCTTTTGACTGCTAATTGAGAACCCTAGTTTCTTTGTTTTCCTCTCTCTTAACATATTCATTTTCTCCTTTCCAGCCATCAATTAGTACATGAACATATTTCTTCTCTCTTTTTGTTTTGCAGTGCTTTCATCTAGGGTTTTCTCACCCTTTTTGATTTTTACATGCATCCGACTCAGGCAGATCCATGATTAAAACCATTTTGTAAAGAAAGAAGGATCTGAGAATTGATATCCCAGTAACCCTGCAAGATAAAAAGGGGAGAAAATTGGATATATAAACCAAACGACAGAAACAAGATTTTGTCAGTGTTCATGAGACCCAAATGATGACTCCATTGAAGATTTTGAATTAAAATTTTTTTTCTTTGAACAACCTTGTCTGTTACTGTTTTGTATTTGTATATTCTATGCACTTGTTGATTATAATCAGATTACAATCAAAGCAAAAGATTTCTCTCTATGGCCTCATGCATGATGGCCACCAATTATACATTAATGTCAGTCATTTATTTACTCATATATGGTATAGTATATTAATTATATGCACTGTATTATTTAATCTGTAGGGCAGGGGTCTTTACTCTTTATATACTTTTAGGACTGCCCTAAGTACTTGATACGTTTCTATACTCTCCCACAACCCTTATACGTAGCCTCATGATTGAAAGACTATGACAAAACTCCTAAAATTATACATTATTGTTCAAAATGAATAAGTAAAAAAGATCCCACGAGCCTTTCCAGTGCTTGTAGGTAAACATCCAATCAAACGATTCAACTGTGGTAACCGGACAGTGATTTTTACACTCCTTGAGTTCCTTTTATTTTTTTCCTCTTTCATCTCCGAAATTATTGAGCTTCTCTTTCAATGGCCGTCGGTTAGAGATACGATAACATTATTCCTTAAGATGGGAAATGGGATTTTGACAGGACCAGTACTTTTAACATTATTATTTGTGATTTCTCGTACAGTTTCAGGTCTTACTCATGTTTTTTCATGGGCTTTCAAGGTCTCTGAATGGGGAAGGATGTTGATCCGGGGCAACGGTGCAGCACGGCGGTGGCTCGAGCCTGGTTTGGCATTGTCGACTTGGAGGTTAACATAGCCAGCACCAGCAGTGGACCATTAGCAGCCTACGTACTACGAATTTTTGGTGTTTTCCTGGTGATTCTGCTTTTGAGTCAATGCGTTTAGAATTTTTGGTCAAGGGGGGTACGACTTAATGAGAGGGGACGAAAAGATTGTTTTAGTGATGCCTATAATCAATAGGGACCCCTTACTGGTGTTTTGTTCTTACATAAGAGTATATTTTCTTTTTCTCCCATACCTTTTCCCCCGGGCTAGTTTTGGTACCGATTCCTGCAAAAAGTTTTTGCTTAGGAGAGGAATTTAGTAAAAAGTCTCTTTTCCTCCATTTGGTTCTTTCTGGGCCCTGAACCAATTGGGGTAATCATATCTTCACAGTCTGATGGAATTATTATCATATATATTTATGTCTCTTTCTCATTAGAAAAGAATTTTTAAACAAAGTGCATGAGTGAACGAAAGAATTGCCACTAGTTCTGTGTTCGATCTTTATTGAAAATTAAAAAAGATTCAAATTACGAATGATCCAAGCTATTGACATTGTGACGGGGTGCCTGTAAACAAGTGTAGTTTACTCGTGGATTATGATTATTTTAGTTTTTGTTGAGATATAAAGTTCTACTTGTGCTGTAGAACTGCATGTGGGTGGGAACATAAAAGAAGTGACATGACAATGATACTCCGGGGTTGCGTGATTAATCGCATTTTGCATCATTTTCTTTACGGCGACGGAGGTTTGGACCCTCAGCGAGACAAACCCAAAATGAAGAAGAAAAGCGGAAAACAAAAGGGGTGGGCCTGCTTGGGCCAAGCAGTTCTGATAATTGAGATGTTTTGTCTGGTTCAGCAGATGTGTGCGGTGTCCAGTTTGGCTTTCACAGCCCAAAGTCTCCTCTTCCTAAGAGTTGGCCTTGGTTGATCCAATATGCAGTGGGTTTATTCTTCGATCCGATTGCCACGTTATCTTTCCAGCAGCCTTGCGCTGTTATGCAATGACATTTGGCCACATTAGGCTAGGAGAGGATTCAAACCTCGGATTTCATCTAAACAGCTAAAAACAAAGTTTTTGAGTGTGTAATATTTCTTCCACTCTAGCAACAGAAGAAACACATCTAGCGACAGAAGAAAATACTACTAGCAGTTACTGCTACAAGCTGATGCTTCAAAGAGATCAGGCCAACTAATGTCCCCGAGTGTATGAAAAATCTCAAACTTCGTGCGTCTAATCATAAAGGAATATGTACAAAAGATTCAATCTAACTGTCTTCGCTACCGGTCAGAATTTGTTAGCCTCTATCTTAATCTAGAAGTGCTATCAGAATTCTTTTTAAGGTTTTTGCTTCGTATTGGTGATGCTGATGCAAGATGTCGTTCCTTCCATTTTGTCAAAAAGCTAGCCTTTCTAGTGAGCGATCCAGTGAGTCTCTCAGATGACCATTATTTAAAGGGTGAAAAATCCTCCTGTCGGGGCTTTCACCTATTTCATCTGACGAGAAGGACGCTCCCACTGCACAGGGAGTCCCAAAAGGAGCATTTTGAATTGAGAAAGGACTGCGTGATATCCGCTGCTGTCTAGGAAGAGCACCGCCAAGAGTTCCCTGGTCGTACAGAGACATTGACTCCTCTGCTGCACGTTGTTTTGTGGCATCGTCCACATATAATAGGTCATCAATCCTTGCCATTATGTTGAAAGCTAGGCTTTCCATGACTCTCGAGTAGCTCTCAAGAATTGAGTGCCCTACATCCTAAATAAAAGGGAAGTTGGTCTCAGCTCTTTACCTTTAGCATATTACCGCACTTCAGCCAGAAAATGAAAGATGCAAAACATAAAGGAAAAAACAGCATACAAGTTATAACAGTATAATCTCAGTTTGTCTACTCAAGGATGTATGACACATTAAGAATTCCAATCAAAACAGTTAGCCCCAACTTCCTCATTATATATATACAACTTTAAACTCCTTTAAAATTCCATTTATTTACTCAAATAGATCACTGGTTTTTCCTTAGTTCTGGATAAATATTAAATCATCAGAGTATGTTGGAAAATAGAGAAACATGTTATTGATAGAAAATAGAAACAAAGTGCACAAGAACTAGTGATGTCATCAACACCAATTCATGGTAAGAGGTACCTTGTTATACTGCATCTTGCTCATGTCCAAGGAAGTTTGTGGAAGGCCTGGAAACCGTAGCCTTAAGTTGTGTAAGAGTGTCTCAGCTCGCTGAGCTAGTACCTTACTCTTTTCCATGTCACCGATGAAACCCTTGACCTTGCCACCCCATGATGACTTTCCAACCTTTGTACGAACTGAATGCCTTTTCAAGTATTTTTGTTTCCAAATGTGCACAGAAGCCTCAATCCTATTTGCTATTTCCAGAGTAGTGTATTCTGACGATAGGTCTAAGTAATCAAGAAGACAATCAGGGGAGAACTGGTCAGCGGTTAAGTAACGGTAGACGACCTCACCCAAACACTCTTTCCCACACTGGAAGACAAACAAAAAACCATTCAAAGAGCATATTAGGACACTAAAACTCGGAGAAAAGAAAAAATGGAAAGAGAGAGATGCATGAGAAATAATACGCTCCCTGAAAACAATCAGTCAAACAGCATATTGAATCAATAATTGTGAATACAAGCTCAGATTCCAAGAACACTTTCAATTCACTGGACAGAAGGATCATTCCTTCAGAAGGAACATAAATGCATGAAAAATAGACACAATTTGTCTCTTGTAATCCCCATCTAATATTAGTTTTCATCTTGTTATGTCTTATCTCATGCCAGATGGGATAACTTTGAGCACAAATTCCATACCTTTGGCAAGCTGTCCAGGTAAGCATTTGGGATTTCCATCTCAGCCAAGACATTGCTGTTAATTGCCATAGCAGCTTTAAGGATTTGGGTTGTACATTCCCTACATTGCTGCAATCTTTTCCTTGTTTCTTCAGATAAACCGGTAGGGGGAACCTTAGGAAATGGGAGCCACCACTTCTCTTCCTGTCTAACCGAAGGCCTCCCAGATGATGAAGATAAAGGAAATCTCTCAATATCATCAGTATCACCAATAACTATCCCACGATCAACATAATGAAACTCACAATCACGAAAGCCATCAAGAATGCTGAGAAGCATCGCATCAAGTTTCTTGAGCGCTGGAAGGTTGATATATAGATCTGAGCGTGGCCGGGCCACCATAACCTCAAAGTTGCCCCCACCAGGAAACTCTTGCAATGATGGTTTAAGCTCCACTATGGAATCACTTACACACAAAAGCCAGTCCATCTCTCTCCGCCACATTAACTTCCTCTGTGGTGACAGGGGCTCTAACTTCCATAGTTCCCCAAACACAGAAGCTGCAAAAATTACCAAATCGATTCAGAGTTATATCGAAGCTGCAAAAATTACCAAATCGATTCAGAATTATACCCTTTTGTTAGTGATGAATAGAACAAACTAAAATCTAAAATGAAATGCTCATGAAAGAACTAACCAGAAAGGTTTGTGATGGCATTGGAGATGGCAAGAGCGGTGCAAACTCCTTTCCTTCCACCTGACATATCTTCTCCAAGCAAAAGTTTAGCAAATCTTTCCTTCATCATGTGTACTTCTGCAATAACATCAACTGTTATTGAAACACAGGTAATCCAAAGAAAAAACAGATGAATAATACATCCAACTCTGACTCTGCAGAAGATCTTTTCAGTTTATAAGGCTTTGTTCGGCTCAAAAGTCCTCTTATACCTAGACGGAAAAGAAAAGGTAAGAAAATGCGGAGAAAATATAATTCTAGCCTTACATTTTCCCTATTTTTGCGATGTTGCTGCTTTTGGTATCAATGAAAACGAAATAATGAACGGAAAACTATAAAACCAAACAGATCTTTACGATATCAGAATACATAACGATCTAGATAACGTTAGTAGCTAAGAGCGATTAGCGAATGCCGCAAAAATATTCAACTCAAGTCTTCGGTCTTCAGTCTTCAGTCTTCACCATTACAAACTACAATTTCCTTCAAACTTTCAACCATATAACAAATTCAAATCTCAATTTAGTAAGTGCTACAAGGATAGGCAGCAAAAGTTGTAGACTTGTAGTGAACTCACCGGACAAGTCGGCCTCCGGTACCTCCGCCTTCTTCTCAGGAATGACCACGTGTCTACCACCAACAACCGGCAACATCACGGGGACCCGCGCCGAAAAACTAGAACTATCAACGAGCTCTGTTCCTGCGAGCGGCGAATAGGTCATAGAACTCGAACCGCCTTCATGCTCAAAACGACGACACGAGAAACTGCTCGAGCTCTCCGATTCGCTCACGTCGGCGCTCAAACTGTAACTCTCGAACCGCTCGCTTATTTGATCGAAACATTCCTCAGACGAAATGCTCCCCATTCTTCAAGATCAGATGCTCAACAAACTTCCAAAGTTTTCTCAAATTCTTGACGGCATTACGCAACCGTACGGTTCCTTTTTCCGGTGAAAGAATGCGAACAGTAGGAAAGAGTAGAGTGGGACTGCAGTGTAAGACACTAAAACGGAAAAGCAAAACTAAAGCTTCAAAAGCAACAGTGTGTCTATCTCTTTAATTTGCTTTCGCGTAGCTTTGGTTTCCTGAGAACCAGTCCACACTGATGGAAGATAGTGGCGGGTACTCTTTTTAATTGGCGGGTAACCAACGGCCCCACGTCGGTTGATGGAGCGTGAAACCACGCTCCATTCTCTGTCGAAAAGATTCCACGAGGGATCTGAAGATATTAACCCACGCCCTAAGAATTCACGAGTGCCGTGGTTTAATTACTGGATCGGCTTCGGTTGAGGTAGATTAAATGTGATGATTTTATCATTATGGTTATGGATCCACCATTTCTCTGGCTCACTTTTTAATGATATCTTATGGTTATTTCATTATTCGTTGATTTAATTTCATCATTATTTCACTTTATAATTTTATATCATTGCCTGGGTTAGGTCTTCAAAATTACGTTATATAAAAAAAAAGTCTTCAAAATTAAAATAAAATGAAATTTATTGCTAGTATTTATTTTTTTCAGTGGGACTGGTATTCATAAATGTAGACTTGTGAAGATGTAAATCTTGGTCCATGGTCCATTTCCAATGGCAACCATTCGGCTGACTTAATTTTTTTTTTTGGTTACATTCGGCTTACTTAATTACGTCTCAATTAGTTACTAGAAAATTAGTTAAATTATTATTAGGAGAGTTTATTCTTACAATGAACCAACTCTTTTTTTGTTAGATAATACAACGAATTAACTCGACTCATAAGTGATTAGTCTTAAACTAAAATCCTGAAGACACCTCTAATTAAAAAAAAAAGTTAGGAAATTGGCACATCTTCTCTAATTTTATGTTTACATAAGATCGAAAAAACCTATACCAAATAAAGATTAGGTTTAATCAATAAAAATCAAGTAAAGATTAGTCTTTGGGTTTGTGGACGTATCCAAAGACCTCCGCTTGGCATTTCTGATTTGAAAGGTAGCTATGCCTACGCCTACGCCTACAATGCCTTTGTTCAAGGTAATTAAAATAGCAGATGTCACAGTCTTCACACCATTTATCGCTCAGAACTAACACCTTTATATCGTAATATTCCCATTCTCCAAATCCCTTTGCTGTGGCATATGCATTATGCACCAATTCTGCTTCACCATGGCGAAAGCATGAGATTCCGAATAACCCACGAAAGAAAGGAAGGGAGGTGGAGTAAGAACTCAAGATGTCGAGAGAATCTGCAACGTGGATTAATTGGTTTCTGATGACTAACCAAAAAGGTTCAAAACTAACATAGAACAATATTTTTGTAATTTTGTTTAAGCCAACACTTTTCCTTTAGATCATAGCATCTAAATTTAGGTGTTGAAAACATGCCAGAGCATACTTATAAAACTTTACAAGTTTTTTTCCTGTTCTAATTCCTTTCTTCGATTTTGTTTTTGGCCAATCTGTTTGTTGTTTCTACCTCAATAACCCCAAGAAATTACTACTAATATATCTCTTCAAAAGACACAAACTGTAAGTTAACAGTCTTTGAACTGATGAAACACAGACGTGCTACTCTGTGCAAGAATCTGTCAAAGACGTCTCAGAGTCAAAACCAAAAAGTCATAGCTTCAAGCTTGTGGCTTCTACGGTAAGCGAGCGGGCTTTGCCGTGAGCTGACAATCAGCTGCATTTGATATGAACCATTGGATAAGATTAGATTGAACATCAACCGTTAGATCAAATGGAAGGGAGGTAAATGGGAGGTAAATAGGAGGTAAAATGAGAGTAATTTTGTCTGGAGGAATTGGTAATCGGTTACGTTGCTTCTTGAATTTAGTGGTATTGAGACCATAACCCAGCTGCTGACATGACTGGATAGAGGAGAATAAAGTTGTAATTTGTACGTTGGACAAGCAAAGTGTCCAGAAGAAAAAATCTCCATGGCTTCTTTGAGTAAACTAAATCGTTGCATTTTTAAACTTTGACTAGTTTATGGATGAGGCAGCAATCGTAATCTTCTTACTCGTTGATGGGTGGGAGAAATATTGTAGCGTTGTGAGCTCACAGAAAAAGGTGAAAGTGGTTGGAAAATAAAAAAAAAAGGCTCGAAAATTGCAAAACATTTGAAGAATAAATTCTCAGAAGAAAGTTGGAAGATGGATGAGAATGAGAAAAAGTGTAAAATAAAGGGAAATGGGAAGAAAAGTAAATGTGAGGTAAGAACATGTAAGTTATTCATTTTAATTGATTTTTAATATTATTAAACCAATAATTATCTTAAGTTTAATCTTAAAAAATATTATCCATTTTAATTACAAGGTATTACTATAAATCCCATAAAAAATTTTTATTTCTGACTCCAAAAGTTCAAATTTTTTTAATTATATATTGATACTAAGATAATTATTTTTAACAAATGTGATGGAATAAAATAAATTATGTGAATTTCATATAAAATGCTCAATCATGTTTTAACTCTTTTAGCCTAATATAAAAATTCTTCCAACTCCTGTAAGCCTAATATAAATTAACGGTCAACTAACCATTTTTTGTTTTGACCCAAATTCATTACGGCCATAAATTAAGTTGTCAAACTCTTATGAATTAGGTGGTGTAAGGGTTTTAAAGTTGCTCCATTTTAATTGGCTCATTTTTTTTTGTTATGGCCCATTTTTCATCACGGTTAAATCGACCCATTTTTTTGTTTGGCCCATTTTTCATAAAGCCCAACTAAGTTCTTCTGTCACGCCCTAACCCAGAAGCTGAGCATGTGACAACTGCCGCGTTACACCCAAATACGAGTCTGCAGCCTCGCACTTCGACACCACGCAAGGCATTAGATGATTTCAATTCAAAAACATCTTTAAACTAAATTGGAGACTCAATTTGTTAGGCAAAATAATTACAAATAAAGTTTCAATAAAATTTAACCTTTTTTTTTTTACATAAGGGTTGACCAAAGTCAACCAAAAGTCAAAATTAGGTCAATTATACAAATTTGGTTTCAATGACCCTAAATTTATCAAGTTTGAAATACAAAGCAAGTTGGAAATCCGTTTCGTAAATCTATAACTTTTAAAAGATAAATCGAAGTATTACAATAACCGGAAATTTGAAAAAAACTAGTCTCCTTTATCTTTTCTTTCTCCAATAGAATCCCTTACCAAGCATGAGCACAAGCTCAAGTACACGGGCCGTCTCTGAGAGAGGCACCACACAAAACATCTGAACCCACCACGGACACTTTGAGGCATGAAGACACCACCGAACGAAGGTACTGCAAAGTATGTAGACAAAAACGAGTGGTGAGTACTAATACGTACTCAGTGAGTTATAGTGATAGTTTATAAAGATCTACACACTTTGCAGGAGTATGGAGCTAATTTCACAAGTATCTTTAGAAAACAGTCATGGCAAACATTTGATATTCAAACGTATAAATCATACGGCTATAAACATGAATATCAAAGCATGCTTACGTTCAAATCAAAGTTTAATAGTATGGTTTCTGAACCAAGCCAACAACTTAAGCTTTTTGATGAAATATATCCATTCTATGGTTGAAAACATGCTTGGAAAGCAAAACAATATCATAGATATCAATATCACAAAAATATACTCGATTTTTCCACAAAGCATGGGTTCTAGCCAAATACACATTTCCGATCTCCTAACCTTGGCCGAGGTAGAAAAGGAAACCACCAAGGGGTTTTGGCACATCACAGATCATAATAAAACCAAAGTTTTCCCCTTTCTTAGTGTTGGCCTTGGACAACTCAATGTGGTGAGGCAAAGAGAGTCCAAACAACAAGTATACATGTCATAAGAGCCACCCTCTCCCATCAACTCTACATGACAATAATCAACATAATAAAACATACCATAATCTATGTCATTCTCCTCAATGGACCATAGATTGGCAACCATGATTGAGTTTGGGAATTCAATTCCCCTATGTGCTCATGCACACCAATCTCACCAATAAAAATCTAAGTACATGCCATAGTTCATAAAACCATTTCCAAGCCATATGGTTGATAACAAATGTATCACAAGTAAAACATGGTATATTCAATTATTAGGGTCACATTTTCACCAAACATGCTTAACAAGCAATTACCAAACATCCATACTCAAAACATGGTTTTCAAATCTCTTTTCAAGATCTATATTTGAAAACATAATCATTATCGTTTAAAATATCAAGTCACTATCCACTCACAGCTTTGGAAGAGTGAACACTCCCATAAGTCCACATGCTTGCGCCTTGCCTTCCACCTATGTGTAACCTCCTATAAGGTAGGTTAAGACAATAAAAACAATATGGTAAGACACTAAACAAACTTAGTATAACATTCTAAGGCTATATGCTATGCATCTCTACGCCTTTACGCTCAAAGTACGTCAGCCGATTGGCAACGCACTCCGTTGTGCCACTTTGAGCTCAACACTTACCAAATTTTATCAATTCAAGGGTTAAATACCAAAATCTTAATCCAAGGTTTATTTGAGATGTTTACCCATATCAAAAGGTCTCTTACATAAGTTTAATTAAGGTTCCAGAAGGTTCGGAGAAGTCGAAAATCGAATCAGAAGCAAAACGGAGCAAAATGAACCAAAATGGAACAAAGCACGTTCCCATAATTCCAGGGAGGATCCGGGCCAGGGTCTCTGGTGCACCTGGCCCGGAATTGCCCTGTTTCGTGATTCCTCTTGTGTCAGAGAGGATCCGGGCCAGGGTCTCTAGAGCACCTGGGCCGGAATTGCTCTGCACATACTTCGGGTTTTAAGCTATTTTCATGCCATTTTCAATCTAAACAACTTCCAACCAATTCTAATTTAAACCAACACAATATTCAACTCAAAACATCATCAAAACATGCTTATAGCATCACTCAATGCATCAACAACATCAATTTAGGTCAAATTCAACCAAATTGTACCCAAAAACCTATTTTTCACTCTCTAACTTCTAACATGCATATCTTTCTCAATTCAAATCCAATTAACATGATTCTAAGGGCAGCTTGAAGCTAAAATGGAGTAGATTAACATACCTTAAACCCACTTTCCAACACTTGTTTGATCTACCACGAAATCCCTCTTCCTTTTTAGCTTAAATTGCCAAAACACCAACAAACTTGGTTCTTCTTCCTTCCAATACTTAACCCACGAAAATTGCAAGCTTCATGGAGGATTTTGATGACTTTAACTCTTGGTTTCCATGAAGATTTGCTTAGGATTCAATGGGGGATTTATTTGGGTAATTTTTTGGGAAGGTTTGCTTTTCAATGGAGAGAAGAGGAGAAAGAGGAAGAAGAAAGAAAAGAAAAAAAATGAATGAGGAGAAATCCTCTTCTTCCACTTTTATACATTGGGTTTCCAATTTTTCCATTCACTTATCCTTTTAAATGTCCACTTTGTCCCCCAAAGCACATTTATCTTCAATCTAGCCATTTTCTCCAATTTACCATAATTTTCATAATTCCAAATGACACCCAATTTCACTTAAGTCTTTATTTATATTAAATCTTCAATTTATAAAGTAATTAATATTGTGACTCCAAATTAATTTATGGATCGTCTTAATATCTCCATTAACTCCTTCTGATCATCAAACCATAATTTCATACTAAATCATCTTCTTTCATTTAACCTCAATTTTCTTTAGTACTTAACAACTGCCAAGGTCACTTACATAATGATTAAGCTAAATCTCCAATTTCTCAATACAGTAATAGTTATTCTTTAAGACTCCCATGTGGAGTTTGAATTCCCATACTTCATCACAATTCTTCAGATTAACTCATTACACTTCAATATCTCTAAACTTGATCAAAAATTGACTTCAACCACTTAAATTTTCAAGTTGAACAAAAGTTCAAATTAATACCAAAATTTTCGGTATTACATCTTCAACTATTATGAAATAACTAATGTCAACTTTCCAAAGTTTCTCCATTACAATTGGCCCATTTTTCGGTTTGGTCCCTTTTACGCTTTAACCCATTTTTCATAAAGACGATTAAGTTGTACAACTCTTATGAATTTACCAATGTAAAAGATTCTAAAATTCCTACATTGTAATTCAAATCTACTTTGAGCTTTCTGACCCCATTAAACTTTAAATGACCTATGTAGTACTTAGCAAGTTTGAATCTATACTCTACTTGCCCAAACCCAAAATAACATTAAATTTTAACCTCTTTTTATCTTTTCTCCAAATTACTCATACATGAATTTAATTCATAATATTATTTTCTTTTTTTTTAATTACACATTACAATTCATCATCTTTATTTTTCTTGCACATGCTAATCATTTCAATTTTAACATTTTCATCATATTTTCTTCTTACTTTTTTTCTTGAAAATGTTCCTTACTTAACTTTCATTTATTATTATTATATAACTATTCACTGCAAAAATCTATTAACTTTGAAATATGTTGAACATTTCATTTTACTCGTCTTCTATGCACGTCGTATTTACAAATAGTGCAAGTGGGTAGTTTGGTTGCCATGATCCAACACATTAGAGGGAAAAAAAAGTTACAAAACTTCCAACCCCAAAATGCTTCAATTGTTGCTTTAACAATGTGTCTAGTAGCTTATTATTAATTAATAATGAACCCTTATGCCTTATTAATCCATGCCTCCTTATCGTCTTTCAAGAGATTATATTAATAATATCATATTCGTATATATTCAGCTCAAAATGTTTAAGTTTTTTCCTACACATAAACCTCGAAGCCTCAACATCCATAGCAAACTCATCACTAAAAATATTTTCAATTTTAAACTTTTTCCAACATTCACCTCAAAGTACAATACTCAATCGGTATTCTACTTTGCAAATATATTCATCAATGTCCACAAATTTTTAACTTTAGTTACAAATATATTTAAATTTAAAACCAAATTATTACCTTTTGCATTCATAATCTCCACATTTTGCTTACTAATCGGTAAATTTAATGGCTTACTCCACAAATGAAATGCCATAATTCTTAAATGTAGATCTTCAACTAGAAATTTACAATAATTCAACAGCCACATCCATTATCTCCGCTTACATTCAGACGATGTCCAAACACATTCCCATAATATATAACCAAATTTAATGCATGTCTCCAAGTATATTCTCTGGTCCAATCTTTGAATCTCTTAAGACAATAGTCCTACGAATTTTTGTCAACAAACTTAATAATGCCATAGTGTTTATTCCTTTCTCTTGCACACACACATTTCAAGATCTAGATATATTTTTTTATTCAAATTAAGGGTTTATTTGGGTTAACCCATATTTAGAAAAACATGTGAAAAAAGTGAGATCCAAACAAAAAAAATTTACAATTTTTCTTCTTCTTTTGAAAAGCCAGAAGACGAGATTATTTTTGAGTCATCAAAAGTGCATTAGATGAGATCTGCAATAGTGAAGACAAACCTCCATCATTACATAGCACAAAAAGACAGCATGCACCGGATGCAGATAAATGAAAACCCACATTCCTTAATGCAAATGAACGCTAATCTTCTCTAGTCATCTGAGAGATTTGAAATTTAAATCAACCGAAATTTAATATTTCAGTCCCCAAATGTATTATATATTTTAGAAATTAGGCATATTTCTAAATTTTATTATACATATTCCATCTCATTACGAAATTAATATTTGTGTAGTTATTCTCCTTTAATTGAATTTCATAAAGTCTAAATAGAACCTCATAATTTCCATATCATAATCTCCTAATAGAGTCCAATGATCTCTAAATTGAATTTTCAAGCCCTTAAATAAAATACTATTTTTTTTTGGATTTTCATGATCCTCAATTGATTTAATTGATCTTCAAATACATTCTCACAATCTCTAAATGGATAGTCATGATCTCCAAATATATTGACATGATCGCAAAATACATTCCCATGATCTTCAAATAAGAACATACTCATAAAGTCAGTAGAAAGCCTATGTGGCAACCTTTGACATTTTCTTGTCCATTATAAGGCACAAAAAAAAAGCAAATAAAATTATAAGAACGAAAAGTAATAACAAACACAAGAATCACATTAACAACACAACCATCTCAAATGTAACTATATACCCATTAGCCAATATAAAAAGAAAAAATTTACTAATACAATTTTCATACATGTTGATACATGTTTCATTAAAATATGATTATTTAACTTAATCAAAACTTTATCATTAGTTAATATATATATATATATATCTACACAAATATCACTAAGGTTATGTGTATATATTTGATTTACCTATATGTCTCTTTCAAATGTGATCAATCAGTAGTATATACGTACTTTCATTAGTTTTAATTCCAGTCAAATAATTCTGAACTCCATAAAGTACACACATTTAAATTCTTAATTCCATTCAATATCCATATTACAATCTTTACAATATACTCAATGCCTAAACTAAATACTATAAACCTTTCCACTCAGTTATTGATTATTAAGATTAAACATGTACTCAATACTCAAATTAATATCTGTCTTTTTATAAAATCAATCTACCATCTTCATTTTCTTTCAATCATTATACTTAAAATCACATATTATAATTTAGTAGTCTACTAACTTTCGAAAATAATTTATAATATATAAATTATGATCAATCTATTATGTTAAATTTCGAATGAATATCATATTTAAACCATATATATAACTCTATATTCAAGTTTAAATCACTTAAACTGTAATTCTCTTTCCACATTTCAAGATCTAGATGTATTTGACATTTACTTAACGGCTAAATACACAAATTAGCCCTCAAACTATACCAAAGTGGATAAATTGGCCCCTAAACTTTTATTTAGGACAATTGACCCCTCAAACTTTTATTTTGGGACAATTAACCCCTCAAACTTTATTTTCAAAGGAAATTTCTATTGAATTAAGGGCTACTTTGTCCCTAAATAATAACTTTGAGGGTTTAATTGTCCCAAAATAATAGTTTTAGGGGATTAATTGTCCCAAAATAATAGTTTTGGGGGGTTAATTGTCCCAAAATAATAGTTTAAGGGGGTAATTGTCCTAAAATAATAGTTTGAGGGGTCAATTGTCTCAAATCAAAGTTTAGGGGCCACTATGTCCAAAAAAGCATAGTTTGGGGGCCAACTTGGGTATTTAGCCTTTACTTAACTATCATACTAAAATTATAGGAATTAATCCAATCTATTAAGTTTATTATGTCGTACAATTATAAGCTCATTTGATTTTGATAGGTCAAATATAGAATATAAGTATAAGTATAAAGGAATCTGAATGTGATCTGACTATAATCCTTTATTCTTTAAAAGTTAGATATTTAATACATAATTTACCATGATCTCAATTTATCATATTGACTCCAAAACCATGCTCAAACTCAACTTTTCTGTAATTTTTCTTATTATTATATTCAAATTTTCAATTTTGATTATCATTTTATCTCCATCAATGATGTTTTTTTATAATTGATCACAATAATGATATAAAATGTCAACTACATCTGTGTAAATTTTATAATTATTAGACCCAAATTATTTAAGTCTTCAAACAATATTTCTCTTTAATTATATACATTACTTAATAAAATAATCTCATAATCATATACATGACTTGATAAAATGACATACTACGTCTCTAGTTTCTACGTTAACTCCTAATTGATTTTTAATATTATTAAACCAATAATTATCTTAAGTTTAATCTTCAAAAATATTATCCATTTGATTTACAAAGTATTACTATAAATCCAATAAAAATGTTTTTTTTTGTAACTCCAAAAGTTTAAATTTTTGTAAGTATATATTGATACTAAGATAATTATTTTTAACAAATTTGATGAAATAAAATAAATTTTGTGAATTGCATATAAAATTAAAAATCGTGTCTTAACTCTTTTAATTACTTAAATAAATTACCAACAAAATATATATTAGCAAAATAGAGAAATTTTTCCATTTCTTACAAAAAAAATTATAGCTGAGGAGTGTTTTTTCTTTTTCTAAAAAATAATAATAAATAAAATTAAATAATATATTTAATAAATATATTTTAATTCTTTATGTGTGAAAATGAGAGTAATTTTATCTTCTAAATTTATGTATAGTTAGAGTAATTTTATTTTTTCATTGTCTTTTATTATATTTTTTATTCTAAAATTTATTTCATTTTCAGACTAAAAGTTAGACTAATTGTAATTTTACCGTTTTCAAAATAATAAAACTACTAGTATTAACTTGACAAAAAGAAAAAAGTTTACAACTTTTGACTTGACAAAAAACTGTTAAACAGTTATATTAGGTTAAACTATAGAAAATCTCACAATATTTTGTAAGAGATATTTCTAATTTATATTTATTAAATATATTATCTGACAAGACTAATATAGGACTGTTGACCTGATAAAAAGCCGGCTACCATGTCTTGTTATCAAACTAAATAAGTTAAAGCTTTTGTGTAATAAATGGCCAATGAAACCGGTTACTTACAACTTACTTACAGCTTATATTTAACCCGCTGATTGGAATCATCATCCCTAATTGCTGGGAAGCCCAGCTAGGTACAGAAGAAGTCAGGCAACTTCTATATAAAATTATATGAACAAGCTTCTGGTTTTAGATTTTTCTAGGTACAATGAGAAGAGATGAACTTGGGAATCAAAGTCCTTAAATATTGTCAATTTCAAATTTACTTAAGTAAATTAAAAAAAGAAGTTTGAGTAGCTTAAAGAGTTGAAAAGATTTGCCTTGACAATGAAAAGACAGACCACTCCAATCGCTGATTGGGCAGTTGCAGCTACGTAGCTTAAAAGGACAGGACATGACTTTGAAGGACGAAGAAAAAAAAGTTATCTTCCGATGAAAGAACATTAAAATAGGGCTCAAAACTTCCAAAATTATGGGGACATAATAGAGTCAGAATGTTGATACCTTAAGGATGTAATATCCCTAAAACACCAGAACAAAAAAAAAGGACCTTTAAAACACTCACTAGGAGGAGCACCGTTCCTGAAGAATCGGATTAATATGACTTCACTTTTTATATGTGAACATTTAATTTCAACTATCATGAAATAAATTTATTCACTTTAAGATCATCAAAATTCACGATTTACAAATAAGCAAAAGCCATCATAGCTTAATTTGAATTAAAAATCAAACCATTACATTTAAAAAAAACAACTCAAACAGCAAAACATTTATTTAGGTCTGTAAAGTCCCACTCACTAGTATAGAGAGGGTGTGCACTCCCTTTAATCCTCTCCTTCTCCTTTCTCTTGAGGAGTTTCACCGCCTATACAATTGATTACTCAAGATGTCAACACTAGCTATGGTAGGAAAATGGCAATTTGAACTAATTATTTAACTAGTTTGTCAATTTGGGTATTTAGTGCCTGAATTGAGTTCTAGTGATTTAAATGGTGCAGTTAAGGTATGAGCAAGTTCGTTTCGATAAACGGTGTCTGTCGGAATTTCTAATTTTGCCTAGAAGCTTAGAACGAAGAAGTTGGACGATTTTACCCCTACATAAAATGATTTTCGACCTATGGACTTACTACGTAGGAAAGTTAGCCAATTTAATTTCTTTAAGTTTTTGTCATGTCATGTTATTAAAACATAATGATCACAAGGAAGCTAAATTTATAGGCTTAGATTAAGGTTTAGAATTTAAAGTAAGACATTTAGATTTTTCCATAAGCTTAAAATGGTCATTTTCTTCCATAAATTTTTCATAATTAAACTAACCATCCACATAATTTTCTCACTACCTTTATATCTTGTATAGGTTCTGAATGACATCCAATTAAATCTTTATACTATATTTGTCCAATAGGATTACATCGTAATATAACATAAACTAAATTTATTTAACAACTATGAAACTAAATTTCTTTCTATTCTTTACTAAATTTACATTTCTTGCTAATCCTATTAAATTATTATTTATAAAAGTAGTATATTAATGCCTTTTGGTAAAAGACAATATTTTCTCTAGGATAGTAATTTATTACATAAATTCATTTAACTAAGTTACGCTCTAATTATCCATACTAATTTCTCATTTCATTTAGGATTTTTACAATTATTGAATTTCATCTAATTAAGCTTTTATATCCTATTTATCCAAAGTTTATATTATGGCATAGAATAATCTTACTCTATAACTATCAATTTTACAATTTTTCTTATAAATGTCTTGATTTATATTTGCTCCTAATTTCATCAAATGACTACTCATAAGATAAAATATTAAGGTTCTCTAGCAACATACTATGTATTTTTTATTTTATTATTATTATTATTATTTTGGTGAGATTTTACTAAATAAATTTTCCTAATTCGTTAATAGTTCTATTTAAGAAGTTTTTCATCAAATTAGCTAATCTAAAATTCAAATAAATACCTAGAGATGCTAATAATTACTTTATATCCTAGTCTCCTTTAAAAAAATATAAATTAGTATGGAACCATAAATTAAATTTATTTCCATAACTAAACTAACATGCATAAATTTGCATGGGGGAAAGCTTAAGAAATTCTTTCAAGAAGAAAATTACATATAACTAGGATTAAAAGAAACAAAAATACCTTTGAAATTTTTGAAAGAAAAATGGTATTCCACCCAACTTAAGATAGTTTGGAGGATTTGCTTGATGAACTCTTTTGATGAAATACTTGTCTTTGTAGGTTTAATGGTGATTTTTGATGAGAAAAACTTGGTGGGAGGAGTTATGGGAGTAAAAATAGAGTTGAATTTTAATAGATTTGGAGAAGTATAGAAAGTTGTGGAAGAAAGTTGGTGAAGAAAAGAAATGGGTATGGGGTTCGGCTATGGAGAACAAAAAAAGGAAGAACGAAAGTTAAAGAGTGGTCTTGAAATCTCTAGACCATTCAAATGATCAATTTATGAAAATGCCCTCATTAAATTTTAAAAATTTCAATTGTGTCCCATGGAAGAAATTGGCAAGTTAGGAGTTTTATGAAATTAATTAAAAACTAGGTTACTCCATAAAGTAAGGCCAATTTGAAAATTCTTGATTTTTCTAGAGAAAGCAAAAGTGACAAAAATGCCCTCATTTAATTTTAAAAGTTACCTTTATGTCCTAAAAAGAAGTTATGAAGTTGGAAATAAAGTAAAGGAATTTTAAAACTAGAACCCATTGGCAACATTTTACAAAAATGATGTGAATCATCAAAGTATTTAAGTCATTAGGTTATTGGAAACAATTGCCTTATTTTGGCATTTAAAACTTGTACAAGGGTAAAACGGTAATTTTATAGATAATTTCACACAGCTACTTGGCAGTTTTCAAGTTTGAACAGTGTATAACAACATGGAACTCTTTAATACTGTGGGAAAAATCATTTTCAATGATTAAAAATTCACTTTGTGAATTTACTAATATTTACAAAAATACCATTGAGTTTCACGACATTCTTTTTTGTAATTTTTTTTCTCTAACTTAGGATGTTCAAAAAATTAATATAGTAGCTTCGAATATTCTTAGACACACCAAAGAAGATAACTGGGCAGTTTGAAAAGTCATTTATACCTTCGGCATGATGTACGGAATTTTTGAAAAATAATACAAAAGGTTGACTTTTTCTTCCTAGGTCAAGGTTTACCCTAGGTGTTTAGGAATCTAATTCTTCAAAATGAGAAAAATTTTACTAGGTAAAAGTTATTCTTATTCTTACTAAGGATACCACTACGTATGTACAAATTATAAAAACTCCCATTATCTAAGTCTACGGTTCCAAACTAGGCTATTCTAGGACTAGGTGCTACAGCCTGTTTCAGATCATAACACTCCTCTGTTGTGTAGCCGCCATCTTGATGAAAATTACAATGCTTTCCTTCATTCTTCCCTCCTCTCTTCGGATTTTTCATGGGTTGTGATCACTGTATCCTGTTCAACATTTCCCCCTTAGAAATACTGTGTAGTATTTCTATCCTGGTGGCAGTTAATGGAGTGAAATCCTCCGGTCAGCATCTCAGAGCGACCACATCTCGTTTAGGTGGCTCCGCTCTAGGGGGTGCTTTGATTCTCAATGCCTTACTTTCCCGTCGTCGACCCCTCGTGTCACGATCATGAGGGCGGGAAGCCTGATCGTCGCTAAGAGGTCTGTTGCCTTGGTGCCTATTGTCCACTCTACCATCTTCACTCCTTCGATATGCCTTGTCGTTTGCTACCTCAGCCTCCTCGCTTCAGTGTATCTGTGAGCTTTTTCGATCAGCTCATGTAGCTTTGTGGGTTTGTTTTCCGTCAAGGCGTATCTCAAATGTCGATTGCGGAGGCCGACCACGAAGGCCTCGATGGCAAAGTTAGGTGTCAATTCGTCTATCTCTAAGACTGCAACATTAAAGCGATCAACATACGACTTCAGCAATTCATTCGGCTCTTGCCTGATCGTCATTAGTGTGGTGGGTGTTTTCTTGGGCTTTCGTCGACTGGAAAAGTGAGACATAAAGGTCACACTAATCTGAGTAAAGTTGACGAATGAACCTGCCGGTTGCTTGTAGAACCATGTATTTGCTATCCCAGTCAGAGTTATGAGAAAGATCCTGCATTTCACAGCATCTGAGGCTTCATATATGTTAAGCTACTTTTTGAAGCATGCGGGGTGGTCTTTCGGGTCCCTGGTCCCATCATATTTTTCTTTGGGGATCTTGATGTTGGTAGGAATTTGTTCTTTCTGAACGATCGACGACAGTGGGCTTTCGTCATCGTTTAGCCATTACATGTAGTCGCCCTTAGCTTTCTCCAGGTTATTCACCTGTGCCTTCAGCTTGTCTACTTCCTCGACCAGCTTTGGGTCGTTCTCTACACGAGGGGTTTTTCCTCTTGCTGTGCTTCGTTGGTCGTCTGTCGGTGCACTTTTCCTTTTGGTTCCTCGGCTGACGCTATACTCTGAACTTGCTGACCATTCTTTTTGATCATCTTGCCCTTGTGCGACCGGTGGGGGTGAGCCTAGTCGTCGAGATGCGTTTGCTCTAGTCGACCTAGAATGCACGATTTGAGCATGTGAAGGTTGAGATGGTTGCATTCGCTGAGATTGGCAAGCTTGTTGCTTATATTGGTTGAGCTCAACAGCTTGGTTGTCTATCTTCTTCTGTCGTTCACTCAGCTGTGCCTGCAGCATTAGCACCTGCTGCTGCATTATGGCCATGTAGTTGAAGAAATCTGGGGTTGGCATCGCTTGTCCCCCAGTTGTCACCACCAGGGGAGGAGTCGATCCTGGTGTCTGTGTGACTGAGATGGTGCCTTGCCCAGGTGACTGTAGGAATGTGTTAAGAGATGGTGGGTCAGAACTCTGAGCTTTGTTTGGATGTTTGAAGAGATTTAACAGTATCGACTGGAGAATTTGGGGCGGGATTTGCTTTGAATGTTGGCCCTGAGGATTGTCCTCTCGGACTGAACCAAACTGCTCCGGCGGAGAAGACATGACTATCTTTCCCACAGACGGTGCCAATGTTGAAGTTGTTTGCTTCGGGGTGATTGAGAAAGACAGTTGACGAGTGTGAGAGGGCTTTCCCAAGGGCAATGCCTGCAAGACAAGGGGAGAGGCCGATATTTGGCCGGTGATTCCCTCTTCGACTGTCGGTAAGACTTCAGGGAGTAGTGTAGAGGAGAGTGGGAGAGAATATCTTACTATTAGGTTATTGTTGAGGCTCTTTATATTGTGTGGCTCGGACCTTGAGGTCTGACATGGTAGGTGAGAGTGGGGGTCGTTAATAGGCGTCAGGTGACCGATCGTCATAGTACGATCGTCATTACACACTCATCAAGTTGTGCCTAAGAATATTGTAATATTCCCATTCTCCAAATCCCTTTGCTGTGGCATATGCATTATGCACCAATTCTGCTTCACCATGGCGAAAGCATGAGATTCCTAATAACCCACGAAAGGAAGGTGGAGTAAGAACTCAAGATATCGAGAGAATCTGCAACGTGGATTAATTGGCTTCTGATGACTAACCAAAAAGGTTCAAAACTACCATAGAACAATATTTTTGTAATTTTGTTTGAGCCAACACGTTTCCTTTAGATCATAGCATCTAAATTCAGGTGTTGAAAACATGCCAGAGCATACTTGTAAAACTTTACAAGTTTTTTTCCTGTTCTAATTCCTTTCTTCGATTTTGTTTTTGGCCAATCTGTTTGTTGTTTCTACCCCAATAACCCCAAGAAATTACTACTAATATATCTCTTCAAAAGACGAACTGTAAGTTAAACAGTCTTTGAACTGATGAAACAGAGACGTGCTACTCTGTGCAAGAATCTGTCAAAGACGTCTCAGAGTCAAACCCAAAAAGTCATATCTTCAAGCCTGTGGCTCCTAATTGTTGGGAAGCCCAGCTAGGTACAGAAGAAGTCAGGCAACTTCTATATAAAATCATATGAACAAGCTTCTAGTTTTAGATTTTTTTAGGTACAAGGAGCAGAGATGAACTTGGGAATCAAAGTCCTTAAATATTGTCAAATTTCAAATTTACTTAAGTAAATAAAAAAAAAAGTTTGAGTAGCTTAAAGAGTTGAAAAGATTTGCCTTGACAGTGAAAAGACAGACCATTCCAATCGCTGACTGGACAGTTGCAGCTACGTCGCTTAAAAGGACATGGCAGGACTTTGAAGGACGAAGAAAAAAAAAGTTAGCTTTCCGATGAAAGAACATTAAAACAGGGCTCGAAACTTCCAAAATTATGGCGACATAATAGAGTCAGAATGTTGACACCTTAAGGACGTAATATCCCTAAAACACCACAAGAAAAAAGAAAAAGACCCCTAAAACACCCACTAGGAGGAGCACCGTTCCTAAAGAAACGGATTAATGTGACTTCACCTTTTACACACTCCTCTTTTCTAGCGCCTCGCCCTGTATATAAATTTATCTTTAGGCTGAAAAAACCTACGACAAGTGCTTGTTTAAAGTTTCTACCGTTAGCTTCTGCCAGGTTCAAGCTCTGTAATGCTAATGGGTTCTCTCGGTGCCTCCTTAGAGGAGCCTTTGGGCCCTTTGCAGTATCCGGTAGCTCGTAGGGACGAGTCTGTCATTGATGATTATCATGGTGTTGAGGTGGCCGATCCTTATCGATGGTAATCAAAGTTCACATTGTCGAAAATCTCTCTGTTTGATGTAAAAGAAAAGCTTTCTTCCTTTGCTTTTCGTAATAGGAGTTTTGATTTGCTTAGCTTAAGTATAATTTTCTTTTCTTTTATTTTTCTTGTAATAATTTAACATAGGCTTGAAGATCCTGATGCTGAAGAAGCAAAGGAGTTCGTGCAGAAACAGGTTACTCTGACAGAATCAGTGCTTGAAAACTGCAAAACAAGGGGTAAATTTCACAAGAAACTTACACAGCTCTTTGATCACCCACGCTACACCGTGCCGTTTAAGCGAGGCAATAAATATTTTTACTTCCATAACACCGGGCTCCAAGCACAAAACGTCCTCTATATGCAGGTTTGTCAGAAACACTATTAAAAGTAAATATCACCTTTTTTAATGCTTAGTAGCGAACTCATGCTGTTTTTACAATCTTTTAATCCTTCCAATTGGACTCAGGATGGTTTGAACGGAGAACCAGAAGCCTTGCTTGACCCCAACACCCTTAGTGAGGATGGAACGGTGTCGTTGAAGGCCGTTGCTGTTAGTGAAGATGCCAAGTACTTGGCTTATGGGGTTAGTTCGAGTGGAAGTGATTGGGTGACGATAAAAGTAATGCAAGTTGAGGAAAAAACAGGGGAGCCTGATTCTTTATCATGGGTAAGGTGTTGCATGCTCTTTTTAATAAATGAACCATGGTGAAGAGTTTATTAATAAGATGTGCTTACGGTAGGATTCTTCCGCTTATGATGCAGATAAAGTTTTCAGGTATCAGCTGGACACATGATGGCAGAGGGTTTTTCTATAGCCGCTATCCAAAGCCAAAGTAAGTAGTAGTAGCAGCATAAAAGATAATTTTGTTTTTGGCTTTTGGGTAGGAAAGGGATTGTTTTACTGAAACTATAGGTTAATATGCCTTACAAAAATTTGAGAAAAAGAGTCAGCTATCACAAAAGCCTGGTGCAAAGAGCTTCAAGTATTCTCATGATGTATGTCCTTGATCTTTGCCTAAGATATGCCTTAAAGTTTAATAGTGCTTCTGATCCTAATTTGGTTTTCCTTTTTGGGCTAGGTAGTCTTACCATAAGTCCCACACCCATTTGTCTCATTATTGCTAAGATAAATTCTAAACTCAAACCCAAACTATGCTTCACTTTTGTTGTTCAATTCACCTCTCAATATACTACTGCAAGTTACAGCTCTGCTTTCTGGGGGAGATACGCCTCTCGGATTCTGCGAGTACCCTGTTCTAGACTAACTAAGTACCTTTTCATGCTTCTCAAGAATAATCTTTGATAGTACTTAAAGTTGTGTCTGCAAAGTGAATTCCAGATTCAAGAACTGCTTATGACAGTAGATGTCTCGTATGTTGAAGAATTGTATCTTAACATATATTCAAGAAAGTAGCTACTTTTCACGATTATTTTCCTTTTTTTTTTTCTTGAAGAAGTTGAAGTTTAAAGATTTTTGTTCTAGACTTGGTTAACCTCCTTTCTTGTGCTGACTGACAAGTAGTACTTAACTGATACTCATTCTATTTGAATGATGCAGAGATGGAGAAAACCTTAATGCTGGCATAGAAACTAGTGTTAATGTTAATCATGAGTTATACTATCATTTCCTTGGTACAAATCAATCTGAAGACATTTTATGCTGGAGAGATCCTGAAAATCCTAAGCACATGTTTTCTGGAAGTGTCACAGATGATGGGAAGGTAAGTTGCTCTTTCAGCATCTACCTATGTGGGGTCCAATTCAATTGCATATGTTGATGTCTGAGGCCTATTCATTTGTTTCAATTTATTTTAAATTGCTATCGTGCAGTATCTTCTTTTGGATATTGATGAGGGTTGTGGCCCCGTCAATAAACTGTACTACTGCGACCTGTCCGCACTCCCCGAAGGTCTTGAAGGTTTCAGGGAAAGAAATGGGCCACTCCCGTTTGTTAAGTTAATAGATCACTTCGATGCACAATATGTTTACGTTGCTAATGATGATTCAGTGTTTACTTTCTTCACAAACAAAGATGCTCCGAAATATAAATTAGCTCGGGTAGATTTGAAGGAACCGAGTAAGTGGATTGATGTTATCCCAGAAGATGAAAAAGATGTGCTTAAATATGCATGTGCTGCGAATGGCAATCAGATGTTTGTGAGTTATCTGAGCGACGTGAAATGCGTGCTTCAAGTAAGGGATTTGGAAACAGGTTCCCTGTTGCATAAGTTGCCTACTGACATAGGATCTGTTTACGGGATGTCTGCTCGTCGTGAAGACAGCATGGTTTTCATTCGTTTTACTAGCTTTCTCACTCCTGGTATTATATATCAATGCAACTTAGGGGTTGAGTATCCAGAAATGAAGATATTCCGGGAAATTAGTGTGCCTGGATTTGACCGCTCAGAGTTTGCAATCAACCAGGTGAATTTTGTTGCTATATTTTAGTTTTCTAACTTGGTTGGTTCTGCATTTGGTATGCTATCTACTCATTATTGTCTTTTCATTCCATTTAAGGTTTTCGTGCCAAGTAAGGAAGGCGTTAAGATCCCAATGTTCATTGTTGGCAAGAAGAATGTTAATTTGGATGGATCACACCCCTGTTTGCTGTATGCATACGGTGGATTTAGCGTCTGTTTAACACCATTATTTTATGTTAGTCGTATTGTGCTTGCGAGGCATCTTGGTGCCTTTTTCTGCATTGCAAACATTCGTGGCGGTGGAGAGTATGGTGAGGAATGGCACAAAGCTGGTGCCCTATCGAAGAAGCAAACTTGCTTTGATGACTTCATTTCTGCTGCTGAGCACCTAATATCTTCTGGGTACACTCGACCCGAGAAATTATGCATTGAAGGGGAAAGCAATGGTGGGCTTCTAGTTGGGGCTTGCATAAATCAGGTGGACTATATTTTACATAATAATTGAATTTTGTCTCCTTTATTGTTTTCATTATAATAAAATGTTAAGCTAATAGATCTTTTTCCTTCTTTTGGCTAGAGACCTGATCTTTTTGGTTGTGCTTTGGCTCATGTTGGTGTGATGGACATGCTGCGATTTCACAAGTTCACCATAGGTTTGTCTGTTTTACTTTCTTCATTTCGATATAATTAGAAGTTCACTATTATATTTTAACTAAATCCTTTTGTTCTGAAGGCCATGCTTGGACTTGTGATTTTGGCTGTTCGGACAAAGAAGAAGAGTTCCACTGGCTTATCAAGTAATTAAGTCAAAAATTCTTTCTACTACTATTCTGGTTACAGAGAAGTGGAAATTAATTATATGAATTAGCTTCTGATATTGTTTTGAACATTGGACTCAACATTGAATTTACCTTCTCTCTCCAAGGTACTCACCCTTACATAATGTAAGGAGACCATGGGAGCAACGACCCGGTTCACAGTATCCATCCACTATGTTATTGACAGCAGATCATGACGATCGCGTCGTTCCATTACATTCATTGAAGATGTTGGCAGTAAGTTCCTTGTCGTGTTGGTTTTGATTTATTTGATCCTCCTCCATAGCAAGTGCTTGAAATTCCTGACAAACACATCCCATCTCTCTCCTTCTAATTTTCTTTTTCAGACAATGCAATATGTTCTGTGTACAAGGTCGGAGAATAGTCCTCAGACTAACCCAATTATTGGACGCATTGAGCGTAAGGCCGGACATGGATGTGGACGTCCAACACAAAAAGTGGTAAATTACTTAATTACAATTCCCTTTTTATCAGCCTTTGTTATCTTTCACCCGCTATCAGAGCCTGGACTGCTGAACTCATGGCGTTTTTCATTCTGCAGATTGATGAAGCTGCTGACAGGTATAGCTTCATGGCTAAGGTGTTGGGCGCAAATTGGATCGAGTAGCTCCAACTTGACGATAACAATATTTAAGTTTTCCAGTTATAGTGGCCAAGTTTCTTTTTTGTTTTCTCCGACAGCAAAGCGATAATAAGTTATAGAATACAGATGTGATAAGTTTTTGTTAAAATTTTACTTATAGAAATACAAACCTCGTATTCTGTCTTAGTTCTCTCATGTTTCTGTATGTCACGCCAATTGAAAAGCGACAAAACTGAGGAAGCAAACTGTGCAGAGTTCAAGCTGTTTCAGATATGTTGCTTCTGAGTTCCACTTTATTTTCACAAACTAAAGGGCCATACAAGTTTCCACTCCTAGAAATCAAATCAGCACGTGTGTATAAAATTGTGTGGCATGTGGAACCTTATTCCGAATGCCATTGGACAGCCCGAGAATCAAAATTAGACATCCCTGGATTTTAGATTCCTTCCCTACCTCCAAGTGGAAGCGTAGTGCGTGCGTATCTAAAGGGCCGAAGTTCCGACCCCAACCGAAACTTTCCACTCTTACATGAATTATGAACACTGAAAATGGCAAAAGATTTGACGACCGACACGAACAAAAAACACACGAGTCCGAACCAAAAAGAGAGGAAGAACATTAAAAAAATGGAAAAAGAAAATTGTTGATTTCCTTCGTGTCCGAATCGAATCCCTTGACAACTTCAGCTAGAATACAGACAAAAAGGCCAATTGCTAGCGTAGCATTCGAAGTTCCCAGACGAGTCTTTTTGATAGGTGTGAAAAAATGGCGACATATTAGAGCCAAAATGGCAACAGTTGGCAAAAAGGCGCCCAGCAGTGAGAAAATTCGTATGCCCAAAAATTCGGAGAAGTCAGAAAACAAGAAAAACTTCACCTACTAGACAACTTATTTTGTCCTTTTAATTAGTGGTAGATGATTTCACACGCAACCCACGCGCCCCTCATTAGTCTTTCTACCAACACGCGCCGTCTGGGTAACGTCGGTCCCAATCTATTGGTAAAAAAAGTCTCAGCTGGGCCGAAGAGCTGCTACTACCACAATCGTTTTTTCAAGCTGAAGCAGGCGTCTTTCTCTTCGGCTGCTAGACTCATGGGTTCGCTTTCTGCCTTAACAGAGCCGTTAGACTATCCAATTGCTCGCAGAGACGACTCAGTCGTTGATGATTACCATGGCGTTAAGGTTGCCGATCCTTATCGATGGTAATTAACAAAAAAACAAAACTCTCCTGATATTTCTGTTATCGTTTCTAAAATTGGAAGTAATTGTTTTGAAATTCGTAGGCTTGAAGATCCCGATGCTGAGGAAGTGAAGGACTTTGTTCAGAAGCAGGTAAAATTAACCGAATCGGTGCTTGAAAAATGCGAGGCAAGGGATAAGCTTCGCGAGAAAATCACCAAGCTTTTTGATCACCCGCGTTACGATGTCCCATTCAAGCGAGGCAACAAGTATTTCTACAGCCACAACACCGGACTTCAAGCCCAAAATGTCCTTTATGTCCAGGTTCGTTATCTAAGAATTCTATTCCAGGTTTTATGTTATCTAATTTGTGTGTAAAGGAATCAAGAGAAGAGCTGTTGTTGGGGGATTTTTTTTTTTTTTCAGGACAGTTTGGAAGGAGAAGCAGAGGTTTTGCTTGACCCCAATTCTCTTAGTGAAGATGGAACAGTGTCATTGACCATGCTGTCCGTAAGTGAGGATGCTAGGTACTTGGCATATGGAATTAGTTCGAGTGGCAGTGATTGGGTAAAGATTAAAGTAATGCGAGTTGAGGATAAGTCTGATGAGCCTGATACTTTGTTATGGGTGAGCTTGTTGAACTTTGTGTATATCAATTAGTTGAAGAGTCTGTTTGATGAGTATATATTGAGCTTATTGTGCCCTTTAATTCTGTTTCCAGGTGAAGTTTTCAGGTATAAGTTGGACTCATGACAGCAAAGGATTTTTCTATAGTCGTTATCCAGCACCTAAGTAAGTAAAAATGATGTTTTAATTGAAGTAAAGGTAATAAAAATTGAAATTAAGGTGATGGAATTTTTTATCATGTAGAGAGGGAGGAAGCATAGATGCCGGGACAGAGACTGATTCTAACCTTAACCAGGAGCTATATTATCATTTTCTCGGTACAGATCAATCTGAAGATATTCTATGCTGGAGAGATCCTGATAATCCTAAGCACTTTGTTAGTGGTAGTGTTACAGATGATGGAAAGGTAAGGTGATGTCCTGCATGGGGAATGGAATGCACGCACAACTTGATTACATTCTAAATTTCGTGTCCTTATTTTTGTGTTCGTAGTAACTTTAACCAAAATTTTTAACTTATACCCAATTCAAATGTTTCTAATAGTTCATCTAATTGGTGTCAACGGAAATTCTAATACACAATTATAACTGAAATCTAGCCTGGCGATCCATGCAGTGAATTTTCTATTTCTCACTTTTTGTTTCTTTTAAATTTTGCTGTGCAGTATCTTCTTCTTACCATCGGGGAGGATTGTGACCCTGTCAATAAACTATACTACTGTGATATGTCCTCACTTCCTGAAGGTCTGGAAGGTTTCAGGAAAACAAATGGCCCACTCCCATTTGTTAAGTTAATTGATCGATTTGATGCACAATATGAAGCGATTGCAAATGATAACACTGTTTTTACTTTCCTTACTAATAAAGACGCCCCCAAATATAAGCTAGTTCGAGTAGATCTGAAGGAACCTAGCAACTGGATTGATGTCATCCCAGAGTCTGAAAAGGATGTGCTTGAATCAGTACATGTTGTAAACATTAATCAAATGATTGTCAGTTACCTGAGTGATGTGAAGTATGTGCTGCAAATAAGGGATTTGGAAACAGGATCACTGCTGCATCAGTTGCCAATTGACATTGGGTCTGTTTATGGGATTTCGGCACGGCGAGAAGACAGCGTGGCTTTTATTGGTTTTACCAGCTTTCTTACTCCCGGTATTGTATATCAGTGCAACATAGGCAATGAGGTTCCAGAAATGAAGATATTCCGTGAAAGTAGTGTGCCCGGATTTGATCGCTCGGAGTATGAAGTGACACAGGTGATTATTTTAGGAATTTGGTGAGTTCAGACTACTGATGGTGTGCATTTAGTATGTTCTCTTATTCTTTTTTTCCATTTCAGGAATTTGTGCCAAGTAAGGATGGCACCAAGATCCCAATGTTCATTGTGGGCAGGAAGAACATTAATTTAGATGGATCACACCCTTGTTTGCTGTATGGATATGGTGGATTTAACATTAGTCTTACACCAACATTTAGTGTGAGTCGTATTATACTTACAAAGCATCTGGGTGGTTTTTTCTGCATTGCCAACATTCGCGGTGGTGGAGAATATGGAGAGGAATGGCATAAAGCTGGTTCCCTTTCCAAAAAGCAAAATGTGTTTGATGACTTCATTTCTGCTGCTGAGTATCTTATATCTGCTGGATATACTCAGTCAGGAAAGTTGTGTATTGAAGGTGGGAGCAATGGTGGCCTTCTCATTGGGGCTTGCATAAACCAGGTGGACTGAAAGTTTCATGATTGATTTTCTCTTTCTATTCCTTCCAATCTTTCATCATTATGTTACAAAGTTTATAATTGAGCTATTTTGTTTTTGACAGAGACCTGATCTTTTTGGTTGTGCTTTGGCTCATGTTGGTGTGATGGACATGCTGCGATTTCACAAGTTCACCATTGGTTAGTTTGAGTGCAACTTTTAGCTTAATGGAATACTTATATTAGTAATCATATGTTGATCTAGATTCTGTTTTGAAGGCCACGCATGGACATCTGATTATGGCTGTTCGGACAAGGAAGAAGAGTTTCACTGGCTAATAAAGTGAGTCGATTTCTTATCAAAACTTTTTCTTTTTCGAAGATCTCTATCCTCTAAATTGGACTTCCATTAGCAAATATCTATCAATTATAGATAGCAAAAGGGTCTTCCACACTAAAGGGAGACAACCAATCTTAAATTACGGCACATGCAAAAAACTGATTACTAATAATAATAAGTTTTATGTATTCAAATAACTTTAGGTCCCTCTTACATCTTTAATGACTCGTGTAGCTTCATTGTTTGGGCTCTTTTAAAGCAGTGGGAATGAAATGGCATTATATTTAAAATTGAAGAGCACGGAGCCTTATATTGGGAGTTTCTGGTTATATGGGATACACATATTACTGCTTATGAAGCGTGGTTGGGACAAAATCGTTAACTTTCTTATTCTTTTGCAAGGTACTCACCCCTACATAATGTACGAAGACCATGGGAACAGCATCCTGATCAGCCGTTGCAATACCCACCTACTATGTTCTTGACTGCTGATCATGATGATCGAGTTGTGCCATTACACTCCTTGAAATTATTGGCAGTGAGTCCTTGAATCGTCATTTCTCTTATGTATTTAAGCCATCTGCATATGACAACCCAGAAGCTCCTCAAACATATTCTCTCTGTACTGTGCTCATTAATTTAGCTAGTATAAGGCTGATCAACAATGTTTCTGTTGTGTTCTATTCTTTCTCAGACAATGCAATATGTTCTATGCACGAGCTTAGAGAAGAGCCCCCAAACAAATCCAATTATAGGCCGCATTGAATGTAAGGCTGGACATGGAGCTGGACGCCCAACACAGAAAATGGTAGGCATTTAGTTTTTATACTTCTGTTGCCCCTCTAATTTTCTACCAATCACTAGACCATGAAATATGGCCTTTGACTTTATGTGCTGCAGATTGATGAAGCTGCTGACCGATATGGATTCATGGCTAAGATGTTGGGCGCATCTTGGATTGACTAGATTGTAGTGATGAAAGTGAGAAAATATACGAAGGATAATCAAATGCCTGGAAGAAAGTTCCATTACACATTTATGGTTTACTTAGTACGATTTTTTATTCTAGTTTTCCTTGCAATAGGGTTCAATCAAGAAAGAACTTTTTTTGTTCCCCTCACTCAAGGAGAAGAAATTATTGATCAAAAGAATGTTGCTTTCCAAACAAAAGAGAAAAAAAAAAACATTTTGCTTATTACAGTCCGATAGCCATTTTAGCATCGGTCATCTTTATTTTATTTTTCTTTCGTAAATGAGACGTCCATCAAGTCATGCAAACCCAAGGTAAATTACTTATTCCGATAGATCTTTTCTTTTTTTTTTTTCTTTTATTCAGTACATTTCAGGGTACTAAGACCCAGGAAAGGGGGATGACAAGGTCGGATCCCTGCCTTGATGACCTCTTAAGCCTCTTAGCTACCAGGCCAAGGGGTAGAGGTCGATAGATCTTTTCTAGTTGACATGCTTTCAAACGGCCTCTAATCTAATCTTTTTTTTTTGGTGGGTAAACGGGGTCCAATGACCCAAAAATTACAAAGTAATAGATCTGGGGTAACAAACCCCCATTACATCAGCGAGTAAAATCGGTTTCAAGCCTGTAAGTGGTTTGCTAAGAAGAATCAAGCTCCTTTGCTGCCTCTAATCTAATCTGAACTTCCGAAGAGGCACTCTACCATGATGTGGGCTGCGCTGCCCACAGACACAAGCTGTTCTAACTGTGCCATCTTCGAGGAACGAGCTGTTGGACCCATGCTAAGTATGGGCTGTCTTGGCCTATAAAAGCTACTAATTCCTTGATGATGGGTACGCTAGCCTATTTAGCCCATTAGCTAAAACCCTTTGCGAACTCGATATGGACCGATTGGTCCAGAAAACTCGATAACATGTATTATCCTTCATAATGGATGGGCCTATTATTCAATTGTAAAGATATGGGCCGATCTTGCTCAGGTGACAAAATAGATCATTGGTCCATGCAGCTGAGGTCGTTGTTATCTTTCATCCAATGACATGGAACTCGCTGGCCCATTCTATTATTAAAGTAAACCGCAAGATGATTTCAAGAAGCTGACCACAAAATATGAAAGAACGATCAATGCTAAGCGTTGGAGAATAGAATACACAGCTCATAAATCTTCCAAATCAAAATCAAAATTGTTAATATCAAATGTTTCCCCTCTATAATAACAACTTTTTCACGCGTGTTATAAAGAACATGGAGGTGTGTGTGCATTGCCTCATGCAGTCAGAAAACTATCCATTTTCACATCGGTTACATCCAGCTTTAGTATCTCTGCTCTGCATCCAAGAATTGATCCAATGCTGCAAAAGAGAGCAGACTCTTAGATTTCCATGACACCGTATGCATACATACATAAAACAATAATATGCATCTAAGGTCAAGTTTCATAGCTTTATTTTATTCAAGACAGTATGGTAGGTTTCGGCTAAGAATGACAGAAAAAGTGAGAACAGTCATCAAACATTAGTTAAAGCTTTTCTATAATCTAAAACTGAGTACAGCCATATCATTTTCTCAGTTAGTGCAGTACCTAGGCTGTGTGCGTCCAAGATCACCGTGAACAAATTCCTTGATATAAGTTCCAGCCTGCAATCCAGATATGTTAGTGTATTACACGTTCCCCAGCAAAAAACCAAGAACTAGATCTTTATCAAGCTCAAAAGCACCAATGCTAGGTCCTTTCTTGTATATGCTGATATACAGCACAGGAACCTAAAAACTAGCCAGGTGATATCCGCATCCTAGGCTGGAATCTTTCCAGACTAACCTCAGCAGTATTTATTCAGAGACCCCATTTGCTTTAGGTGTGAAGAATTGTAGGTTAAAATTTTGTCTATTAAGCTTCCGTTGCAGGCTAATGCACATCGAGTAGTCTCGTCATTATTAGATTTCAGGGGAATTAACAGCAACATTCAACAAATGTTCTGGCATATATCTTTGTCCAATAACACTCCATTACAGAATAATGCACATGAAGTAGCCTAGTCGGTATTAGATATCAGAACAATCAGAAACAACACTCAAAGATGCACTGGAATGTATTCCATAACACAATTTAAGTACCAAGGCATGGTTCTAACAAAAACATACAGGATATACCTAGTCTCATTTGAAGTAAGAATAAAACTTCAGCTCTGGCTAACCAGTGCCTATGCTTCTTGAGGGTTAAATTACATTTAAAAAAAAAATGTTTTTTTCATTAAATATAGTACTATTTCAGCCAATTCTACAACAGAAAATGCATTGATTTCACTAACCTTTCCATAAAAATACCCTTAACAAGGCCCTACTTTAACATCTTTCTAAAACATGTTACCTGGGTGCAGAGATGCAAAAGAAAATATTGAGAGCTCCCCTCAATCTTCTCAATTTTCATCCTACATGGGATTTAAAAGGACAAACGGAAACAGGGTTAAGCATTTTGAGCAAAAACATGACTCTGGAACTAAGATGTATAATGGAAAGGTGCCAACCAATGTATAATTCTTTCACGTTCCAAAGGACTCCGTCGGTGAAGCACTCGTATTGGGGTCCTCTGCAGAATTTTCTGTAGCAGAACAGACAAAAATATCCTTAACAGTTATGAAGGTTTATTATAATACACCCTCTAAACACACCATGGAAAGGAAAAAACAAAGTTCTTACAAGAACTCACCATGTCATTTAGCAAAGATATGGACTGCATGTCTTCATCTTCAAGTGGACGAGAAATCCACACTAATGCACAATATTGCTTCTGCATGAAATATGTTAAAACTTCAAATTTCCGTCCAAATGTTAAGAGGACTAACTGCAACACACAATTATTAAAAGCCAAAACTACCTGCTTCTCAGCTTCTCCTTCACGCATCAGTGTCCAACCCTGACTGCCTACCACTTTAAGATTTTTAATTCCAATCTGCAAGAATGTGTTACTTAAACTAAACTTGTTTGATGCACAAAATGAGTGTTTGAACACACATCAGAATGAAAATAGTATTTGGACTCACTAGTTTATTTTCCAAGCTATTTATCTTTGATTCGATTTCCTTTACAATCATCTCTGATGGGACTTGGCGTGCATTTTGTATTTCAAGCAGAAAAGGTCTTCCTGAACCTAACATCCGAACCTGTGATAGACTCCATAGATCAGAACAACATTCATCAATTTTGAACAAGCAATCAGTTATGGAGAACTTCATTACATCAATATCTTCTCTGCCAGCAGCATGAAACTTGTAATTATCACCCCGACACATAGGAAGAATGTTGCTACCTATTATCTCCTGAAGAGTAAACACATAAAATTCATAAGTTTCTGCATATTACAATAAATGAATAATAACCTCATTTAAGACAATAAATGAAACAATAACAGTAGCAAATACCTCAACAGATGCTTCCCCCATCCTTTCCTCACCAATTATCCAGCGTGTTTGACTCACATTTCTTGAGTACTGCGATAAAAGGATCACAGCATACATTATAAATTAAGACAGATTCTATAGTCTATCAACTTTTTTTTCATTAAGGCAATTAAAGGAGATTTTAGTGAAGCATTCATTTATAAGAACAATTGACATTTTGCAATCTCATAAATCATAATGCTTAAATAAGGATGTAAAAGAAAACATTCAAGTGTACTAGCTTACCTTCAGATATCGACCACATAGGCAAATATGTGTCCTGTAGCAAAGGCAAAACAAGTGGCAAGGTTCACTGACCTAAAAGTACAAATACCAAACCAAATGTTAATAAACATCAAGACACGCTGTTGTATTATAAAAATCATTTAGACTAGTAGGAAGTTTTGCAAGCTAAGAAATTGCAGGCAGAAAGAAATTATACTAAAAGAAACCTTCTCTATGGGGAATCCAAAATGTTCAGAAGGTTCTTGTTCTTGCAAACCATTAGAAGATCTTCCAGTGACAGCAATTGTTTTGATGGTAGAATAATCAAAACAATCTTTGTTAGCAACCAGCGATTCATCATTAACATTGTGCAATCCATTGTCAATGCCTGTCTCACGTAATGAACTCTGTGTGAAAACTACAGCCTTCTAGATGCAACCAAGTTTTTTGCATCCGTTTTAGATTGATCTGAAATACCTGTTTTTTGCCGTTTGCAATCCTGAGTCTCTTTGACAGAGTTATGAACCATCTTCGATGCCCTTTTGTGAGTGTAAGTCAAACGAATTCTAAAATCACTTGCACTAGATTTAACATCCTGCAAAACTTTAATTTAATTTAGTATTAATACAAAGCATTGATTTCATAGGCTCTATGGTAACATAAATCCAATGATCTTCTTACTATACAACTTAATGAGGGTTTCCAACCAGCAAAATCTCAAAACATCAAACCATTACAAGCAAATTACACTTACCAACAATGTTTCCAGGGGTTCTGTTATAGCAAATTTCAGAACATCCTTAACAGAAGCACATTTAGAAAGCAACCTTTCTTGAAACCAAGGCTCTGATTCATATTTCTTCTTCATATTTGACCTACAAAATTTGGGGAAAAAAAAAACACTCTTTTTATACTAATTTAATTCCCAGGCAAAACCCATAAGAAGATACTCTAAAAAGGAAAAAAGAAATAGAATCTTACAAAAGTGAGGATTCAATTTCCAAGATAATGGGTGGAACGGAAACTTCAAGAGAAAATCCATCAAATTGATGTCCGTCTTGCTTCACTAACTCCGCAATGGCTAAAGCCATGTCATTCGCACTTTCCCTTTTCAGTTTCACCAACGTTTCATGATCATCTTGGCAATAACTAAACTGTAATATACCTAAGCAAACGCTGCAGAATTGAAACTCAACATCTGATTTAAAAGAAGGTACTTCTTCGAGAATCGAACGAAGCATCGATTGTGAAAACGAGTAATGGCAATAAATATGCTCCTCGACACCAAATAGTCGAAGGACACATCTCGAACATACCTGAAACAAACACACACAACTCAAGTTCAAATCTTAAGGAAGTAATCGAAAGGATCTGGACTATCTAATTTGAGAAGACAAATAGAACGAAAAATGTTACTCCGGCGGACAATAGGTCCTTGACGACGTGACGGGGCAGGGGACGAACAGCATCGTTGAGAAGCTGTATCTCCGCGTCGTAGACACCGGCGTGGCTCTCTACTGCCGCTGAGCTAAATTGCGTGGATTCGGTGTCGTTGGACATTTTAGAAACTCCCGGCTCTTAGTTCTCAGTTACCAGTCACTTGCATATGGCGGCAGTCAGTAGCGCAGTCGTCCTTTTCTCCCTTTCTTTTTTTTCTGGTACAATTGAGGGTACTAAGACCCGGGGGAGGGGATGGCAGCGGCCGAACCCTTGCCTTGGTGACCTCTTTTTTTTATGTACAATTTGGGGTACTAAGACTCAGGGAGGAAATGGCAGAGGTCCAACCCCTGCTTAGTAACCTCTTTAAGCCTCTTAGCCTGGAGGTCGCCTTAGTGACCTTTTAGCCTCTTTGACTACTAGGCCAAGAGGTGGAGGTCTCGTGTTTTTAGATTAGGATGCACTGGAACACTTTGAACAGGTTCGCAGGAGGACACTGTCCATGATACAATGATCATGGCCATGGGCCTGACATGACCACCAAAACCGCCTGACCATAATAAGCCGCATGCATGGGCCATTCCGTTGGACATCCAAAGCCCAAACCTAAGCAAAATAAGGCCGCGAAAGGAAATCATTTGAATCCTAAACAGCTCGTTGCCAATTGACTAATGGATTAATCAGTTTAAGCCTTAATCCTAAACGACATCGGGAAGAGAGAACTCGAAATCCGACAAAACTAGATTGCTTGAACGCTCAAGACAACTAGACAAGTAAATCAAACGGAGCCCGTTCTGATGTCAAATTCCTAAAGTCCAAACTTCTCTAAATTGTCGTTCATCCTGCTATGAATTTTCTATGATAAATAAGTACTTACCATTTTCCATATTCAGCTCCCTATCCGGATTGATCCTCAAAATTCGACATATAGGAGTCATCTGATTTGACCCTTTAATTGAGATTTGATTATCCATTGAGCGTCGTCAGCTCTGCTTGTTGCAATCTCTTTGACCAATATCGCTTGCTTTGCCAAGTTGCTAGCTATCGATAATCCTGAGAAGCTCGTATGGCGAAGAACGCGTCTTGCAATCCGCAGCTCCTTCTTTCTCACAAATTCCCCGAGGTATCTTCTCTTCTCCTTTTCTTGGGCTCAAATGGTGTTCCTGTTCTTGGCTTCTTGTTTTGCTATTTGATTCTCTTTTCTGATTTTTATCCTAATTTTTGTTGCAGACGACATTTACGTATACTGAGAGGTATCTACCCGCCCCTTAAGTGGAAAACTTAGTAGTAATATATTACTAGTATGTAATTTGTATGAAAACGATATGTTGGGTTGTACACAGAGATGTGGCTGTCTATGCCTTGGGTGTTGGAGCATGTGGACGGGATGCCGTTGATACCGATGAACTTAAATATGTTTACCATGAAAGCGGACAGCAGTTTGTCAAGGTTATCTATAAGTTTTTTTTTTTGGTTAAGACTATTGAAACTAAAGAGTAAGGATGATGGGAACATCATGATTCTTAATTGATAGTAAAATTTTACGTATGTTTATTTGTTTTTCTGCGTTCTAGCTGAGCTTGTTTTGCTCAGGGTGAATGTGGAATTGCATTTGGGTCCCTGAAAGCTGTTTTGAACTCCAAAGGGGATGCCTAATTCGTCCAGAATTGTTCATCCAAAATGAATATTTGAATAAAAAGAAAAATGCTTTTGTATTTATTGCGTGGGAAGTGGTGGAGGTGGGCTACCCCACCTGTAAGTTTACTTAGGATGTATTAGATAATAATCTTCCTGTTTCCTGCTTCTCAGGTTTTGCCTACATTTTCTGTTTTATTTACCCATGAATCTCTATCGCTAGATGGTTTGGATCTGCCTGGTTTGACGTAAGTTCAAATCTAAATCATATATGTTCTCTTTTTAGCTTACCAATCTCATTTTTATGTTTGATCTGTTAAAAGAATTTTATGGTTTGTTTAATTTAGAGCTTCAATGTATAAACTCTTTTAACTTTTCTACTTTCCTTTCAAAAAGATTTGATCCACGTCTTCTGTTGCATGGACAACAATATATTGAACTATACAAGCCACTTCCTTCAAATGCCACTGTAAGTCCATAATACTGCCAACTGGGAAGTTGTTTATAACATGCCCGAATTTGGTTATATCTGGTTTATATGTCTTGATTGATATCAACATTAATTGGTTAGGACTTGGAATCCCACATATCTGGCTGTCCAGGTTGAATTTCTTCTTGATTCTAACAAAAATTATCTGGCACATAACTTGGACACTTTACACTTAGAAGAAATTGGGGCTTAAAGTAGTCTTCTAGCGGAATCAATTGTTTTGAATCTATCTGTCACCGATTGTTTAATACCGTAATTGATTATTGTAATTTTTAACTTGTTTGCAGATACAAAATAAAGTATGTCTTGCGGGATTGCATGATAAAGGTTTGTACTCAACTAATCTGGTGGTATGTGTCTAAAGTCAAGCTGTTTTGCTTTATGGTAGCCTAAGTCTGATGCTCTGGCATTCTTTACTTTGATGAATGTGTCTGTATGTTTCAGTAAACTTGCAATGACAATAAGCACTAACAACTTGGTTGTTGCTTGCTCTTTTATTTTGTTAATCTCTTGCACAACCAATCAAGATGACAAAGAAAGAGAAGAAAATTTTTCAGAGTAATTCAAAGGATCATGATCTCTTACAAGCAATGATCTTGATGATTCTTTTCCACCTCCTTTAATATTCAGGTAAAGCAGCAGTACTTGAGATTGAAACCAGAAGTTATGAGAAAGAGTCTGGTGAACTATTAACCATGAATCGGTAAGTTCCCTTTACGAAATCTGATCTAACATTGTCATGCTGTGGTTCGTTAATCTAGAAATGGCTTTGCAGATCAAGTATCTTTCTGCGGGGTGCTGGTGGCTTCTCAGATCCTTCTCAGCCCTTTACATACTCGAACTATCCAGCCAACCAGGTTCCAGCCATGAGAATCCCAGAAAGTCAACCTTTTGCAGTATTTGATGATTGTACACAACCATCTCAGGCACGTAGCATTAATTTCATGGATTGCTTTTAAAATAAATTACATTTTCTCCTTTACAATTTTTATTATGGACTAGTTTGATCTAACATCAATTTCTTTTCTGCTTTGGCAGGCATTACTGTATAGGTTATCTGGTGACTATAATCCTCTGCATTCAGATCCTATGATTGCAAAAGTTGCAGGGTTAGTGCGCTACCTAACTGCTAAGCTGTTAGAGAAAGCTAATCATGTTTATCTGTTATTGTCTTGAGGCTATGATTGCATTGTATGGAAAAGTTTGGGTTTTTAGTTCATCGCACAGCCATTTGGTCTACAGGCTTTATACTGATTTATTCTTTATTATCCTATGTTCAAAGATTCTCAAGGCCAATTTTGCATGGATTGTGCACCCTCGGATTTGCACTTCGGGCAGTCATCAAATGTATTTGTAGGGGAGACCCAGACAAGATCAAGAACATATCTGGACGATTCCTTTTACATGTGTATCCGAGTGATACTTTGGTCACTGAGATGTGGCTTGAAGGTTTGAGGTACAATTTCTTTTGGTTTAATGAATTCTTGTTTTCTGCATAGCAATTCATGTCAACGTTGAGAGTTACAATTGAATGAAGGGAATCTGATGTTGGTGTTACAATCTCCAGGGTCATATATAGGGTAAAGGCGAAGGAAAGAAACCGAGCTGTGCTGTCAGGCTATGTTCACCTCCATGGTCTACCGTCTTCACTATAATTGAAGTAGTACTATCAAATAAACAGAATTATGCTTCCTTTATACTATTGCCTTTACTTCGTTTATTTGGAGGGAAAATTATTATCAGACTTTGTAAGAAATTCTCCAAACTTCTTTCGAAGAAACAAGTTCTCCAAACTTAATAAATAGCTATTGAATTTGTGATCATACACTTTCTACCTAAGAGTGTGTAATAATACAAGCCATTTCTTTTCTTTTGGTTGGTAGGTTCTACTTTATTTAGTTGGCATGGTATGATCGCTTCCAATTCTTTAAGATCTTATTATGCTTTTCAACCAAAAAATTTAAAAAAAAAAAAAAAGAAAAAAAAAGACCAGAGACGCGAAACAAATAAGAAGCCGGAACGCCAAAAGTGGACCTCAACCGACTATAAAAATTGTATCGTTAATAACACCATATCAAATCAGAAAGAAGCTACAAAACTTCAGTTCTAGAATTCAATCATACAGCAGCAACATTAAGAAGCAAATGCCAAGATAGTTGTCCATTACAACAAATGAGGCCTCCACATGCTGTCATCTTCACATTCTGTCCTCTCTCCTCCTAGGAGCACAAGTGATGATCTCGTCAACTCTAAGAATCATTTCAGCAGCCTCAGTTGCAGAGAGCAGTACAGCTTGCTTGACTTTGAAGGATTCAGAGATCCCTAGCTCAGCCATATCTCCTACCTGTTATGAGTAGACAGCAAAGGACAAAAGTTACTATAACTTTTCCATGCTGTTTGATATACAATCATAACCTGGTAGTCTACCAAAAATATATATAGACTAAAAAGGCAAAAAGCAAATCGTAATTGAATCTCTAACATCAGATTGATACTCCCAATAAATCGAATCTCTTCACAAAAGTAAATGTAGCCATTGTGATATGATCCAAGTGTAATACCTTCTAAGATGTAAAATATATATATAGCCCTGTTAAGATAACCATGCACAACAAATACAATGAATTCTATTTTAATTTGTAAAACAATTCAGTTTCAGCACTTACAGATCCAGAGATGACATCAATCCCAGCATTGCATCCCTCCTTATGGTGCTCTGCACGAAGCTTAGCAACTAATTCAGCACTATCCAGACCAGCATTATCAGCAATAATTGTCGGGATCGCAATAAGCGCACGTGAAAAAGATTCAATAGCATGAGACTTCTTGCCAGGAGTCTTCCGTGCCAGTTCATCCACGTCCTTTGCCATTACCATCTCAGGCCATCCACCTCCAAGCACTACCCTAGTGTCATTGACTGTCTGAGAAAGCACACACAAGGCGTCATGCAGAGACCTTTCAGCTTCATCAAGCACATGTTGGCTGCCATAAACAGTAGCATGTCATGGAGAACGCACATATATTAAGTAAGGAGAACAACTAGACAAGGTACTGAACCACTATACCTTGCACCTCTCAGCACAATAGTGCAAGCCTGACCCAATTCAACACCAGAAAAGTGGATCAACTTGTCCTCACCAATCATAATTTCTTCAATAAGCTTGCAGTGCCCAAGCCTAACTGATTCTGGGTTGTCAAAGGTTGAAGCAATTTCACCACCGGTTACTAAAGCTAGACGCTCTATCCCATCAAAATCAGCATGCTCAATTGCAAGTACGCCAGCATCGGCAAAGAGTTCTTCAGGGAAATTGTAAATCAACTGCCTGTTAACAAAGCAGTTAATCCCGTGTGCTATGATCTTCTGCACCTTTTCTCTCATCTTTTCTTTCTCAGCCCCTTCAATTTCAGCAACCTTCGACATTGAATCGACACGAACGCGTGCACCATATATCTTAACTTTATCCGTATCCATTGCAGTATTTGCCACCAAAATCTTGGCATTCTCTATTCGTTTTGGTTGCCCAATACCTATTTTCTTGTCAAGAATGAATCTGAAAGAAAATGATTCTAAGTTTAAGATAATAAAAATTCCCGAAAACATTGATCCATTCAGTCACAAAATAACAAAGAATGCACCTTGGTCTGCGACAAAATCATGCCGATAGTATCCTTTATCACAGTATTTAAATATATCAAACATTTTGTTGATGAAAAATTACTTGATGTAATGGGACCAAAACTTTTGCAGAATACAGGGGGACTAAGGAAAGGGTCGCATACTAGAGACCAAGCCAATCCCACCACAAGATTATTACAGTGAAATCCGAAGGGGAAAAGAAGCTCATAAGAACTCACCCTTCATCTAAGAAAGAATCTTTCAATGATCCTCCAGCTTTCTTGATAATTTGGATGGCCTCTAAATTTGTGCTCCCCTGCAATTTCAAACAACATAGCATACAAAATAAGGAAAAAAAGGAAACATTCAATTAAATATAAGACAGCTTACAAACATAATTATTGCATAAGCAAGGACAGCTTCAGAGAAACATGATTCCCAAGTCCAACAGCATTAAAATGCTCGTCTTTAATATAAAGCATCAAATGCAGAAAATTTATCACCTTTAACCTCATAACAGCATCCACAGCTAGTTGTGCGAAATGCTCCTTATCCTGAGAGAGAATTTTGGAGCTCAAAGTAGTCATTGCAATTTTCATCAAGTCAGACTTGAATTTCTCTGCAATTCAGAAATGTCAAACACTTAAGAAACAACTATAATAGGGAAGAAGATAATAACAATAACAAGCCAATTACAGAACTTCTTAAGTCAGACACCTTAATAGAAAACCTAGATCAATGAGGAATGTACAAAGCCCAAAAAAGTCGGGTAAATAACATAACAGATAGAGGCATCATATAATCTGTGCATAAACAAAATGAATGTGCTCATATCCAATGATACTCACCTGCATTCTCTTTGTTATCCACAACCCTCTGCAACAAAGCATTACGAGCACATTCAGCTGCCATTCGAAAACCTATAAAACCAGCATACATTGTGATAAAGTCTGAGACAGAAATTATTTGGCAAGTAGCAGAACAACAGAAAAAAAAGAATAGAGAATTAACACCATATGCATCCTAGACACGTGCAATTATGCCAGTATTGAGTTCATAAAGAAAGTTGTTTGAAAAATAATATGGAGAATTTTATGTTGAAAAATCTGCTCCCATCAGGAGCAAAAAGAGAGAGAAGTACTAAAATTTAAGAGTCATTTCCCATATTCATCTTTATAATGCAATTACTCTATATTTACATGATGGATTTGTCAAAAAATTTTAAACAGAATAATGACATAACTAACATGCCCTGAATCCTTCATTAATGCTATAGATAAATGGAAATCAGGTAACAAATATAAATTTCAACAAGCTTAATACCTTTTCAAGAAAACCAAAGTCCACATATATTCCTCAAAAAGTTTATGCACCATTTAATTGAGAAAAGGAAAGATATTACCAAAAAAAAAAATACTCAGCAGTGAATCAAGACATGCCAGGAGCGGCATAAACGAAGAATCATTGGAAGCAATTAACTAAATGAGGTCAAAAGAACCTGATATTATTGTCATGGGGTGAATCTTGGCTGCAACTAGCTTTTCTGCCTCCCTTAAAAGCTCTCCAGCCAAAACAACAACAGAAGTTGTCCCATCACCCACTTCATCATCTTGAACTTTTGAAATGTCTGCACTTTGTATTAAGGATTGTATTAGAGTAATATATATGCGCTATTTCCACATAATATTCAACAATTATCTCAGCATGGCTCAGAACTCTTCACAAAAACTAACCATGCTATTCATAAAAAGTAGGCCAAGAAAATCAACAGTTAAAGGATACCGATTAAGACTTTAGCAGCTGGGTTGTCAATATGCAGGGACTTTAAGATGGTAGCTCCATCATTTGTAACAGTGACTTCATGTCCTCTGCCCGTGGACTGTAATATTTTATCCTGCAAGGTAATGAACATCAACAAAGTCATGATTTGAAGTAAAGAAGAACAACTGTTGCCACAGACTTTTAATTTGAAAAGACAATATGGAAACTTTACCATTCCCTTTGGACCAAGGGTTGTCTTAACCAAGTCAGTAATTGCAATGGCCCCAACAAATGATGCCTGAGAGTATAAAGAGCACGCATATGTTAAAATAAAATACCATAAATAGCAAGAAATCAATAGAATTAACAACAAGAGTTCCCAACAACAAGCATATTTTTCATTTCATTTTCAATTTAAACCAGATTATCAGCATTATATTATATATTTATATTAATAAGACTTACCATTCTGGCACGTTCCCCCTTCTCTTCACTAGCATCATCTTTAAGAATTTTCTCAACCTATCAGATTTACAAAGCAAAGCATACGCCAAATAAAACTTCAAAAAAAAAATGTATATCTATAAGAAGAATGCAAATATAAACTACTCACCGCCATGGAAAATAACGAAGACGAGAGTAGGCGGAGCCTTGGTGCACAAATTAAGCCCTGAATCACGAAAAAAGATAACGCATCTTTAATCCAACGACAAAAAAACGAAACACATCTAAGAAAAACCGAATCAAAGTGCCGCATAATAAACCCTAAATTTGTATAATGAGCTAGTAAGATGCCATTGTTCAGTTTTTTTCATTTCGTTTCCCTCATTTCACCGAGAAAGAAACCTAAAAAACTTGACAAACTAAAGAAAAAAAATTGACATAACCAGAAAAATGGAAGTGAAAAGAAAATTAATACGTTAGATATCGGAATCCCTATAAATCCTTGAAACGACTAAGTTATTACCTGATCTTATCTTATGCCCGATGTAGAGAATTTGAGATTCGGATCCCGCCGAAAACAGAGAACAGGAGCAGGGTTTTGCCTCACGAGCTTTGCTTTGCTCTACTATGAACAGAGTGATGCTATTTGAGGTGAATGACAAGGGTTTTCAGATTCTGTTTTTCCTTTTATCCGCAGGATCCATTGACTGTTTTTGGACTAAATGTATGTGCGGTTTAAGATTACACGTGGGACCATATGATTGGATAGATCGTAAGAGGTGAAATAGACATGATTTGAGGGGATTCCTATGCTTTTATTCGTTTGAACTCTCAGAAGGCTTGGAATGGTGTGGACTGTGGAGCGAACTCTCGCGAATTACTGAGAAGAGCGAGATGATTTTATCCAAGCGGGCCAATGGGCCATTGTTAATGGGCTTTTTGGGTCTAAACCAAGTTTATTCGAACTTTGTCCTTAGAGGACCATCAAGTTTGCACGTAACCCCCACTAACTTGGAGTCTTGGACCCAAATCATTACCAAAACAAAGTTGTATTACCACCAAGGCTCTTTTCTTTTGTGTTCCTTTTTGTTTTTCTTTTTAAACAAAGGTATTCTCAAGTCTAATTGACTCCAAATTAATCTCTTTCCGATTAGTAAGAGAATTAAAATCCTCCCAACAAGTACACATTGAACACTAGTCGGTTACTGCCAACCTCCCCAGACATTCTTTTACATGTTCCTAGTATCTGATTTCTTTGCTACTGCTTTTCAATTAGTTTATTCAAAGCGACAAACTCGGTCTTAATCTTTTGCCAAAGAACCCTTGGTACGCTCTCGAAATTTGGAAACAAAGAGCTGGACAGCTGGTCATTTCGGTTCAAGGGTTGTTCTTTCAACTTTGTGGAATGGTCCATGGGTCACGGCTTATTGTCTAACATTGTTGAATCCTTCAAAAATTTAAAAAAAAAAGAAAAAAAGAAAAAGGACATTGTTGAATCCTAATACAATACTGACATGGCAAACATAACAATGCTGACTTATAATCTATAAATTAATAATAATAATAATAATTAATGGTGTATGAAACTTGAACAATACAATGGGAATACCAATCTATGGTAAAAAAGAATGCGACCTCGAGCTGAGGTCTATTAATTTAAAGTTCTAATGATAATCATGCATGCTCCTCACTTCACAATTCACATTAGCACGAGTAATGCGCTAAATGATAAGATTAGAAGGCAAAAAAGCTCTACTCTTCCATCTTCGTCCACTAAGTTGGGACATGTTTTGTCTACCCAACTCTTGGATCCTTTATTCTATGCTCGTTTACAGGGGTCGGGTGCTTCGGCCGCTTGCCCTACCGCAGAGAATTGCATTCTTGGGGATCGGGAATTCATCCCTGAGTGAGGTTGACGCTGTGTATACACGCAAATAGAATTGTTGTCCGAGGTACTGTCTTGCCCAAAACTCAGACCTCAAGTTCCACATTCCTACGTTGTCAAGTGCCACATAAATGGCAGTCCATGAGTTTGGATAAACCTGCACTCATCACGTATCAAATGTTACAAATCTTGTTCTTCCAGATTTTTAGGAAAAAACTGAATTCTAAAATGCGCTAAATGAAGATGTAGATATAGTTACCTGAGTGGTACAGCGAGAGACTGCATCACGGAGATTGTATTGGTTCCTACTAGCTGCGGTCCATTGTCCTCCGTCCATGCTGCGTTTCAAAATTGTTTAGAAAATCAATACATTAGTACATTTCCAAGCATTTTTTTTTTTGGCATTATTCAAGCATATTGATGTGCTTACCCAACAACGAAGAAAGAGTAACCATCAAGATGCCAGCTCTGTATAATGTCCTCATCATTCTGAAACACAATCTCAATAAAAGCCCTATAATCAGCATTCATAACTGAGGTGTCAAGGTATATGCCTCCCCCATAAGGATTATCGGAAATGCTTCCAACGCGGAAAACTCCTCCGATTTTGAAATAGTCGGCAAGTTTCATAGGAGTGTCAGGTGCCACGTAAGAAACACTGTTAACAGCGTATCTTTGCTTGCCATTAACTTGCCCGGCAGAATTTGCAAGCCTGATGGTTCTGGTTGTGTTAATGAGACCATAGTGGTATGACCCTTGTGGGTTAGGCCTTGGTCCACTTGCCGTAAGGTTAGTCCTAAAACCAAAACAAGTGAAAAATTAGAATGGAATTACCCAATAGCTTGTTGCTTGCCAGAAAGATTAATGTGCAACTTGTCATGTGTTGGTCGGGAAATTACCTGATAGAGCGGGCCTGGTTCAATGACCAGTCAATTTGGATGGTGGGTCCACCGGGAGGAGGACCGGAAACACGGCCAGCAGAATTACTGTAACGAAGAGTGCCCGTAGTGGTGAGTACAGGATTGGTGAAGCGAGAGGAAACCACAATGTAATAGTCTTGTGCAGGCTGATCAGCTGTAACTAAAACAGAGTATGATTGACCAACGTGAACGTCGAGTGAAGAATAAGTAGTTTGCAGGGTGTGTGTTCCCTCCACTTCTACCAACTTCATCTTGTGGTTTTGGATGCGGAAATTGAGAGAATTTTGCAATCCAACATTTGATATCCTAAGCCTGTAAGTTTTTCCTGCAATAGAAGAAGCAAGAACATGTTTATTAGCTTAAAAACTTAAAAAGCGAACTTCAAGTCCGTAACAACATTGAAATTTTAGATTCTGTGTACCTTGTTCAACATTGAAGGAGGCACCACCAGGTCCACGACCATTGATAAGGATTCCATCAGGTAAAGGTAGCTTCTTGCCACCATCCAAATGAGCTCTCAAATCCTGAACAATCACATTTTAGGTTCTTTTATTAGCAAAACTAGATTATTTCAGAATCCAACAAAATCAAAACTTTATGCAACTATTAGAATCCTTAGATTAAATTTAAACCAATTTATCACCACAAGAGACTTTAAGGAACTCTGCTCTGCTGACATGCAGTGGCCCAGATGGCAAGAAAAACATGACAAGATGTCAAGAAGACCAAATGGGACCTAGTTTGAAATCCCAGGAAACTATCATATGCCATTTCTGTTTTTTTGCACAACAGGAAAGGCCGAAGAGCAATGCTTTTTCAGGTAAATCATTTAAAAAGTGTTGCTTTCTAATTGAAAATAATAAACCCCAAGTTCCAACTCAGCAGAAAATGACAACAAAAAGGCCAGTTTGCAGATCCAGCTGTCACAAGGCACAAAAGACATGGCATGAATAGTCAAATAAAGCCCATATGCTTCGTTTATCCCACTCCACAGTGTTGCCGACACATTTTACAATCCCCAGAAGCAGAGTGATCCCACGGTGTTAAATTTTTTGTATACCCTGCAATCTGTCTGCCCCACAGATATGAATAGCATGCAAGTTTCCCATTTCAACGCCCACCTAAAAGCAAGTGACTTTAAATAAACACCAAGGTTTTGAGAAATGTAGCATGATTGACTACCGTGTGATTGGACTTGTACCAATCTCCAATAAGAACAGTGTAGTCCCCGGCAGGATCTGGGAAGGGAACCGGAATCCGTGGTCGGCTAAGGATCCTGATCCCTCCGAAACCACCAGCAGCCTTGTGGAATCCAAGAGGTGGGAAGTAATAGAAGCTACCTATTTGATCCTTGACCTGAAGAATGTATGTGAAGTTCTTTCCTGGCGGAATAGGGCAGGTTGTTCCAAATACACCATCTTCAAAAGAATTCCTCCTCTGTTGGATTCCATTCCTACATTCACCGTTATTATAAGTTACAAGTACTACAACTAGTATTCAGCTAGTAATTATTTACAATGGTGCAGCCAATATTAAACTGTATATTTTCAGAAGTTAACTGCTTTGAGGTGCTGAACTCCAACCCACTAGTAGAGAAGAGACGTACAATTTTCCTACTCTTTGCCACTTTAGTCACATGTTCATTCAATACGAAGACACAATAGTCCAATACTACTTGATTGAGTGTCCGACACTTTGGTTGCAAGTTCATTAATGAATCAGCTATCTAAGGCAAACACATTTCCAACGATCAATATCTTATATAAATATGAAGAAAGGACATTTTTAGTAGACGAATACACCAAGTAGCTTCCAGATTAACAAAATGTAGTAGTAGTAAATGATAGACTTATAATCTTTCTTTTTCTGGGTCCAGATCTCTATCCAAAGTTTCCTAATCCACGACCTGAGCATCCTCCGCGTACCTCTTAATTAGGAGTGGGCGACAGCTACTAAAAAATGGACCACTTGGATAATGGATGATTAGTGGGTTTAAATAGGGTAGATTAACGACTATTCACCTTTTCCAATCAACTCAACAGTTAAATGAATGCCGTCTATCTCAAAAGGACAAGTCGCTCTCTTCCTACAGCAAAGCAGAGGACATGCTCTGTTTGCTTATGCTAAAACACTCGGAATGATGGTCATGTGCTCAACTAATTCCACTACAAACACTAAAAATTGGAGTGGAAATTTCGTGGACAATCTTTTTCACATTTTTTGGTCGAAAATATAGTACCAAATTATATTGTAATTAAGAACTGAAATGAATCGGGTTGATCAAAGCCAGATCTGCCATGACCATCAAGCACATGGATGCTTTCCCAGGCTTTCACGTTTAACAATGCAGAAAAGAAGACAAGAAAGTACTAACGTGAATGAGCCAGACCTATCAGACATTCTTTTAATCACGGAAAATCTTTGAAGAAGATTAAAAGAAAGTGTCAAGTGACCGACTAAGACGGATGGTTGTCCGAAGAATGCCAGTAGATTACAAATACGTCCCCATATGACAGTGATAAGTGAGTAATGAAGGGGTAGATACGTCTTTTTAAAAGAAAGAGCGCGTAAAAGGTTGCCGCAAAATCCTTGTAGGAGAGAACATCGGAAGTTTGGATCTTACCAGGAGAGGAGGAAAGGCTCGTCCAAGCTATTAAACACATTGATAATCAGATTGTCATTGGTAACGGAGTGGATATCAGGGCCTGGGAATTGCCCGTTGATAAGAATACCCTGGAAAAAGTTAACTAACATCTTTAACATCATATTCATGTAGATCAGTCAATAAAAAGTAACGAATCATATTATTGAAGGCTTACGGTTTGACGAACGCCAAGAGGGTAAATATCACCATAGGTAACATTCCAGTTGAAGAACCTGTAAGGATCATCGGCACCGGCAATGGCAAAAAGAGAAGCTGCGGCACAAAACAATGCCACCGCCAAGCTGAGCCGCGGCATATTGGAAGTAATAAATTAAGAAAACAAGAAACTCCTTTTTCTTGTGTCTCTGTTGTTTTTGTGTTATGAATGTGAAAGCAAGAAAGAGAAGGAAAGAGGCTTTAAAATTAAAATGCAAAAGAGGTTGGGAGGAGGAAGGAGTAGTGAATGAAGAGGTGTGGCAGAATATTTAAGTGCGGTACACAAGAAGGTGATGTGTGTGAGCCGTAGAGGGCAAAAAAGAAAGAGAAAAAGAAATTAAAAGGAGGGAAAATTGAAATTTAGGAAAAGAGAAAATTGAAGTGTCGGTGGTGGGGTCCCTTGCATTAGCTGACTATTTGAACTGTGAAGATGGGTTTGTCTCCCACATGGCCTTCGTTTTGTTTTACTACTTTCTTTGCAGAGAATAGGATGTGTGGGAATACTGGTGGTGGAGGTGGTGGGTGCCTTTGTTTTGTTTTGAAATAGGGATTCCATGTGATGAGGTTTGTTAACACTAACAGGCAAAGGGTCCCTCTTAAGATCTCACATTACTTAACCTTTTCCACTTTTTATTTTACTGCTGTTTTTGTTCGAACAATCCAAATCTAATGGCTTGTTGGTTTCTTTCTTTCTACTGATTAAGCATTAATTAAGTAACCATTCTCGTACTTGTCTCAAAAAACCACTTATTCACGAGGGCAAGAAGAAGAAAACTCTACGAGTTTCTCACTTGCCACTTACCAAATTCAAACATTTGCAGCAACAAAGGAGTAGCAGCTAGGATACTAGCTACTACTGATTAATTAGGGTGAGTCAATTGCAAAATGTTTAAAATGGCTGCTTTAATGGATGATTGTTAGTTGTTTCTTAAAGCAAAAAGAAACAGTTCAGTGACTATAGAGTTAGACATTTAGAAAGGTTTCAACTTTAACTCGGCCATGTTAACTCGGACAAAAGAGGCAAAAAGAAACAGTTCATTGGCTCCTTTAGCCCTTGTTTAATCGAGGAATAATGAATTTCTCCGTTTGGAAAATTGAAGATGGAAAATCAGAGGCCAGCTAATCGCATTAAGATGATATCAAACGCACATGACGTGAAAGGATTAATCGGAATATTTAATTTGATCCGTATAATCCTGCAGCAGCCATGTTAAAGTTTCCCATGGTTGTAAAATCGTCGGGATTAAAATTTTTTAATCGAGTCGGTGATTGTCTATAGATTACGAGGGATGATTTCATCCGTGCGATAACATTGGCTCATCTTTAAATATATATTTTAGTACTAATATCTTTGTTTTTCCTAGGAGCAAGCTGCAAGTGGTGACTGCTGAGTGCTGACTCTAATCAGTGTCCATTGCCATTAAAACATTTTGAAAATCGATATTAGTATGGCAGATAAATAAATAAATACCTAAAAAAGAGGTGCCACTCGTTCATATTTGTAGAATTGGAAAATTTGTTTGTCCAGGGCATGCTAGTTTGTTTTGTGTTTCAAGACCTGGCTGGAAATGTGAACAGTCATTATCATAAGAAACATTGCTGGAACTTGCCTGGGAACATTCCTCTACGTTTCATTTTCCAAACGAACCTTAGTCAACAGCGCCATGGCATGTTAAGAGAACGCAATCAAAGCAAAAATGAACTTTTACAGCAGCATAAGAGAGTAGAAGGGGGCTTCGGATTAGCAGCTTTCTAAGAAATTTTAATGGTTCTGTAATAAAAGAAAAATTAAAGAGAGCTCAAAGAGTGGAAGGACAAGAAAAGGCAGCCGAATAATTTTGGAAAATTTACCCTTGGCTCGAAGCAATCTTGAGTCAACAAATAAGAGAGTCAAACATTAACACCTGTCTCATTTCAAAATTGTTAATAATTGATGGATCAGATAGATCTTGCATCCGAACGCCCTTTTTCCTTATTAGTAAAACCAATTAACCAAATGATTAGCCGACGCCTTTCAAACAAAAAAGACTGCTGGCCACGATCCCATCATAACTTACACTTTTACCTTTCTGGAGACTTCGGACAATGAGGTACCATCACAACTTGCTTGGGTGAACTGGAAGCAACATAGAGCGTATCATGATCCTTTAACCTTACGTCAACCTTTGCACTCCTCTTATCTTTATCTTATATATTTAGTGGTTGTTTGGTTGGGGGTTATGTAAGATAACTCCGGTTATCTGGTATTTGTTATCTTATATACCCTTATTTGGTTGGAAGTAATGAGATAATCAAGGTTATATCATATTACTGCCACGTCAGCATATAACTTCAAAATGAGGTTATGTGATAACCTCCAAATTCTTAGATAATGTAAGATAACCAAGTTATCTTAAAATTTTTCCTAGTTTGCCCTCAGTATTTTACCCTTTTGGACCCTAATAACCTTATGTAATTGATAAATTATAATGTTTTTTTAAGCATAATTTATTTTGATTAAGAAACATAATTAAACTTAGCTTATAGAATTGCTAAATTAATAATTATATGTTACTTCAATTAAACTAAAAGCATAATTTCCTTTTTGTTAAAAGTATAATTAAACTTAACTTATATAATCATTAAATTAATTATACAATATTTTACTAAGTTTATTACTTAAATAACTTTTATGTTAGTCATGTTTAATTACCTTAACAAAATTATAACAATTATACAAAATATTGAACAAATAAGAAATAAGCTTAAGTGTTGTATTGAGGGCATTATAGTAAACTATCCATTTTAATAGAACATATACCCTCCAACCAAACAGGTTAATCTTATATTCCGAGAATCTCAACCAAACAAAAATTGTGTACATTCCGGGAATATGCACTAGGTTATGTTATAACCTGATAATCACATAACTCTAATAATCTAAGATACCTTGAACCAAACGCCACAGTTAGAGTAATCAAACATCAAACATTTAACCTTATACTAGACACTTTCCTAAGGAACCATATCTGCAAAAACCAATGGTTTGAGTGGAACTTTTTACTAATAAGAACATACAAGAGAAAATGGGCCAGACTCCATTAACATTCAAACAAGGCCATCAAAGCAGTAAAAAACAAAACGATCCTGTTTGCATGGTGAAAAGTGAAACCGTTCAAGTTCAATGGATGCAAATAAGAAGCCAATGCCATAAATGAATGGTCATGAATTTCCAAGGCAACGTCCCCACTTCCCAAAGGATGAGTCATAGAAAAAAACGCATGTGCCATCATTGCATGATTTGCCCAAAACCCAAATTAAAAAGACCTTGGCTGGATCGTGGATATCACCTTTAACGCGGCAACCCGAATAGTAGCAGTAGTATCTAACGTAATGCACGGCTTGACGCGCCTTTAAGTTAAATTTCAAGAGCAACCTTGATAACAACAAATTTAATCATATACTGTTTGCTTCGATTTGATTAGGAAATAACGCAGGTTAGTGGGACCGATCGACCGCGATTAGCGGGCATGTTACGTTCATACCATACACAGCAAGATAATGTTCGCTGTGCCTGTGCAGGATATAAATATTGCAGTAAGCCAATAGGATTGACAAAAGCCCACATGCAGGTTCAGCGGCTCAAGTCAAGTATATTATATATATATATATATAAACTCCGATGCAGCAGAAGTTGTAAAGTATGGAGTCCTGACTCTCCTCACGCCCAATTGTTCGTCACTATCACCAATTTCATATCCAGATAGCACCTCTGTTCATAGTAAATAATAGTTAGAACAAAATAGGCATGGCATATTTTCACTATCTTGGACAACCAGAAGGCCATCCACAGAGTCCTGACTGACACACTTAATGCAGATGGCGATTAAGAATATATAATCACTCATTCCTCCCAAAGAAAATAAAAGAAAATAAGACTGCCGGATCAAAGTAGCCCGCGAGCAACCGAGATATTCAACACTGATCCAGGCTTGAAAGAAGAAAAAGCATGGGTATGGCAGATGCTTCAGAGTTGACATGATGCACAGCCCATAACAGATTGACCTCAAGATCTAATTAATGCTCCAGGTTACACTTATGGTCCTAAGGTGAGTTCTAACTTATCAGACAGTACCCTCCATAACCGCAAGGCTTGAGCGCACAGAAAGACCACCCTGTGATTGAGCAAGTTGGCTTATAACAGTTAAATCTAATGAGCGCTTTCAACTATTAAGCACACAAAATCTTGCCATAATAACATACTAAAAGTAGTCTCACCGGTCGACTAGCTCTGGATATACACCATAAATTTATTATTATTAATACAACCAGAAGATGAGGAATTTACATCCCCAACAACAAAATCAAAAAGAAAAGAGAGTAGGCAATTAGTTTATGATGAATCAAGCTCCATTAAGAGCCTCGTCATAGAACATTAAGTTCCTAATACAACAAAACCAAGGTTGTTGATTGGTTAACTAGCTCGCAAACTTTGGCCTGCTAAAACCATTTTGGTCCCCATTGACTTCATCCGTTCTTAGCCCACAGCAACAGCTGGGAAGACAAGCCATTAATAACAATTAGAAGTGAATCTTACATATGTCCAATAATTGTTCTACATGAGCAACTATGTTAGACCTACTTCTCCATGATATAGAACTAAAGAGTCATACAGAAATAGAATAACAAACAGATTTTGTTGCTAACAAGCTAAAATAGAGACCTACTTTTCTATGATCCAATTTTCACTTTTAAGCGTTTTATTAACTTCAAATTTCAGCTACAACTTTGTAGAAAAACATGACAGATTATCTAACCCCAGTCAGAAACTACAAGGAAAGGTATGTGCAGAAAATATACACAGACCTGAATAAACCGTAAACCCTTAATACTAAAGAACTAAATTCGATTGATAGAACAAATAGCGCAAAGTCTAGCAACGACACTTGCTCAATACATCAACCAATTGGTATTCACCCAAACCCAAACCAGAAACATAAGGCATTCAGCACATTCAGGAAAGATTCTAAATATACTGTTAAGTCAGAGCAAAAGTAAACCCCTAAAATTACTGTCCATTATCTTAACCTAAAATGGACATAATAAAGAGATATCCTTTTAAAGGAAACTCACTAGACAGTGTGATCAGCAGAGTCTAATTATCGTCGCCGAAGAGGTGGCGGAGTCGAGAGGCGAAGAGCCCAGTGGGCTCGAGAGAGGCCTCGTGGAGGAGTCCACTTTTTATGTTGTTCATGCGTTCAGTTAGAGATTCCTGCTCTTTCTTGAGAGCAGCGTTATCTTCCAGGAGATCGTGGATGCGGTACTTCTGGCCTAATGATCGGACGCTCAGCAGCAAAATCCCCGTCATGGCGAAGAACTGAACGAAGCTATGTTTGTGCTTCATCGCGTTTGCGATAAATCCTAGCGGCTTTCTAGAGTTCCGGCCGGTGGTGGCCGAGCCTGGCGGCGCCGACGAAGCCATAGGTGGGACCGATGCAGAAGCAACCCCAAATCTCGAGCCGGGAAATGTTGCCCTTGGGGTAAAAAAGTACTCGTTGGTTCTTTTTTGTTACTAGTTAGTATCTGAGGGCTGAGACTGCGAAACAAAACGGCAAGTGAATCAGCGTTTTATTAAAGTTTTATATAATAGTCTATAGCCCATAAAGCTTTGGCCCTATGGCCCTTCAAAGTTCTGATTTGGGCCCCACTATAACAGCATTGCCATTTCAGATTTTTCTTAAGCTAATAAATTAATGATCCATTTTTAAAAGGTTAAAATAAATTATAACATAATATCAAAATATCAATAACTCTTTCATACATTTGAAAATTGAAACAAAATGTGAATTATATCTCTATGTTTCTTGACCAAAAAAAAAAATCTATGTGTTAAAAAAATTACTATAAAATTACAAAGGGAGAACAGCATCCAATGGCAGAAAAAAGTACAGAAAAGCTGCTTTCGCCAATCATCTCATCTCATGAGCTCCAAATTCAAAGAACTCCCTTTCTGTGTCTCTTATGTACTGCCACTATCCTCCATCCTCGGCCAAAATTTGATTAAACACCAGCTCTCCCAATTCCATGGACCATGACATTTTATAGAAACCGGAATGGTGCATGAACTGCTTGTTTGCCTAACAATTAATAGCGTTGCTCTAGAAAAGAGAAGAGGGCAAGGTTGGCCAATACGAAACTATTAAACTCTGAGATTAAATCTACAAAAAGCCAGAACTTTAAATGATGCCTAGTCCAACACTCTGCATCAGAAGTCCAAACTTCCACATTGCTTGCTCTCAATACTTCTTGTTCCACTACCTTGTTCTATATCTTTCTTAACATCGCTGTTTAGGCCTCGAGAACGACTAATGCCAAGCTTTGGTAAACCCCGATTCAGCCCCTCCAGCAACACACAAGCTTTGCACCATTTCTGGATACCAAGTATTAGATTGCATCAGTTTTAACCATATTGCATACAGCTGTTACAACTCAAAAAGACTCCAATAGAGGGCAAATATTTATCCTAAAAATGGCACATCAAATGCATGCTAACGTTTCACATATATCTAAAGCGTCAGGCAAGGTAAAATGCAGTTGTCACCTGGCTGGAAATATAACCACATCGTTCACAAGTTCCCTGCTCTGGCATTTTGGTGGAAGTGGAAATTCTGAAATTCTCCCCTGATTTAATGATGTCAAGTATAGCCCTAGGCCTGCAATAGTAAGCCATTAACAGTAAACAAACATAATTTCCATACTTGACAGATATGAAAGAAGAGTGGTAACACAGAGGTAATAACCTTATTCTCTCCAAATCTTTTATGAACTCACGAGCAAAACCACGATATGCATTTGGAGAGTAAACGCCTGAAATTTTAACAGCACGATGTGATATGAGTGAGACATTGTGCAACAAAGGAGCTTGACAACTCAAGCCATCAAATCCCAAACAAACTATTGAGAATAGAATGAAAGGAATGGTAGAAAATAATTACATTCAGTGGAGAAGTAGTCTAGCTTCTTGAAATAAGCATACGTGGATTCCTTGTTAAGGTTTTTGCATCCAAGTGTAACTAGAAACTAATAGTATTAAAAAATTCACAAATAAATCTTTCACAAAAACAAGCATTTCAAGGATATATTACTATCTCCTTCTCATAGGAATACTTAAAAGGTTTGCATCTAGGAATAGGTCCATCTTCACCAGTGGTAATTGAAGTGCACCTACTCAATCTGCACAATTAAAAGCTACTATCTCAGCTTGATAATCAAGAGAGCCAAAAAGGAAACAAAAAGCAGAGTCCATACAGTACCTAGCGATATCACCTCGTAATATGTTCAACAGGACTGTTTCAGCAATATCATCTGCATTATGCCCCGTAGCAACCTTGTCAACTTTCAGCAATGCTGCACCTCGATCAAGTGCCTTTAACAAATAGAAAGTCAAATAAGTCAAATAAGTCATTCTATCTTATACCACAAAACAAAGAGCTACATCAGAATGGACGTATGGTCGTGTGTACAATCTTATTCTTTTAACAGCAACGCTATTCACAAAATTGAACCACGTGATCTTGAAATCAGATATGAAGGTCCAATAACATAGTTTCAGAATGTGGACATGAAAAGCCAGTCAGACGTAGCAGAAAAACTAAAACCTGCAAAATTGTTTGGTATGATATTAGGCATTAAGAAAACATAAACTTGTATACCTGACGGCGGAAAACACCACAAAAGGTGCAATTATTCTTTAAGCCAATCATCTTTACTATTTCATCCATTGTCCATCCATACAAATCCTTGTAAGACACAATTTTTAGGGGCAGCCCATACTACAGAACAAACAACAACAAGAATCAAGCTATCGGAAAATTGAGGGAAAGTTCTAAAATAGCCAGTAAAAATATATCTGCTTTTAATGCTACAAGAACATCATTTCAAAATTTCAACATGACGAAAAGAAAACTGACCTGAAGTTCATTTCTTTTGACAGTTTCAAGTGAGTCATCCCTGTACCCAGTAATGCCCTCATCAACAGACAAAAGAAAAAGATCAAGGCCATAATTATGTCGGCGATTCAGTTCCGATAACACATAAGCAAGGACAGTAGAATCTGCAACAAACCCAACAGCAGATATTAGAAGGACAAGAATAATAACAAATTTGTCGCTATGAGAGTCTATGGAGCTTAGTATCAGCTTACAGAAAAAAAAGAGAAAAAGAGATTAACCTTTGCCTCCAGAGGCGCCAATAGCAATACGCTCGCCGGGCTTGAACAGCTGGTTCTCTACAATTACCTGGTGAATCTCCTCCTCAAACACCTCATAGAAACACTCCCTGCATATCTTTAACCAAAGCAAAATTTCACTAACAACGGAAACCAGAATTGCAAATCCAAGAATATAAAAGAGACTCAAACAAACCAAGCCTCAATTCGCCAGTTTGAAATTGAATTACTACTATAAAAGGAAGTTTAAGAAGTTACCTGCTCTAGGGTTTTGGGTCTTTTGAGGGCAGCCCTTCGCTGGTTACAAATGCAACAAAGTCGAGCGCCAGATTTCTTTGACTTTGTATCGGCTTCCATGAAAGCAAAGATGTTACGAGAGAAGAACTACGTTTGAATGCAACAACCGACGTATTTAACAGGCAGGCCGTTTATATTAACGGTCTGGTTGCTTTCAGAAGTACGAGGGCCAAGTTTCAGTCAGTGGCTCGGGGCTACAAATCAAATCACTGCTAAGCGCCACCTTCCACGTTCTGTTTTTCTGTTTTTGCCAAAAGCAAAAGTTCTAAAGCTTTGTTTGGGGTAGCTATTGAAATTTTATCATCAGTTTTGAGTTCTAACTGTTTCCCGAAAATCGGCCGATCGTATCATTTTCACTGTTTAATTAATTCGTCTTGATTTGTCAAAAAAACAATTAATTTGTCTTGAAGATGTTCCCGATTCTACGCTTTGAGAGTTTGAAAGAGACCCAAAAAAATAAAATAGAAGAGGTGAACTAAGGAGCTGTGGGCCGGGTTATCCGTATGAACCCGTAAGTTCGTCCGATATTTGAGAGCGTTTAGACAATAATTTTAAATTTAAGGGTTGAATTTGAACAAAATTCATAAGCCTGTTTTTTAAACGGGTCGGGCTTGATCATAGATATAAAAGCCTAAACCCAACCGGCCTAACCCGTTTTACTGTTACTTTAATATAAATATATTTGTATATATTTATTTTATTTGTTAATGTGTTATTTTTCTTTATGTTTTGTATATGATAGTGATATTTTTAAATATTATTAGTATTTAGATTTTATTAACTTTATAAAAATTATTTTAGATAATAATTTCTTAAATATATTTATTTACTTTTATTTATAATATAAATTAATATAATTTAATTTTTAAAATTAGTGTACGAAAAAAATTCAAAACGGACTTTTAAACATATCTCAAGCTTTCATAAATATTTTAAGGTCGGACTTAAACAAAAGAACAGACCCAAATTATCAAACCGAACCAGACTTGAACAAACAAAATTTTTATTAATTTTTACTCAAACCTGACCTGAAACTGGCCATGGACACCTTGTCTAAGATCATTGTTTATTCAATTATTCTTTATACTCTGCTGGTCATTTCCATTTTACGTGGACCCGTACTTGAATAAACTGGATCACAATTCACAACGAAGAATTTGACCGCATTTTAATGTAGAAAATAATATTAGTAAATTGGAAGATGCGGTCTGCATTTCCGCGGTGCAGTAAATCATAAAAACACCAGCCTCAAGAAAAGCTACCGGAATTTGTATCGTTCTGACGGGAAACAACACCATGCCCGTATCATTGATAATTCCAACTTGATGCGCAATTAACCAAAAACGCGGATTTGAACAAATAGATCAAATAAAATTTAAGAGCATATCAAACAAGCCTCCGGAAGCCTTAGTTTATACATGGATTCCTGGAATGAGCCGGTAAACAAAGATACCCGCAGACCTTCTGAACCGAGAAGAGATACAATTTGGACTTCTCACAATGAAGGACAAGCAACCTAGCACTAGTCCTCAGTTCTCAGATTTATCTTGGAATCTTTGGTGTATGTCCCGCTTCAGCATCTCTTTGTATTCCTGCACATGCCATAAAATCCTATGAGTTACAATACAACAATCGCCACCCAAAGTCAGGCACATTGACCTGGGCAACACGATTAGACATCAAATTGGAAGCAATTTAACCACAAGTGCCTTTTACCGGGCGGAAGTACAAGTTAGATTTAGACATCAGAGGCAGGCATAAAAAATCACAGGGGTGGAGAACATAGAACTAACCATAACAAGATCCTCATTACCACACAACTCATTCAGAAGTTCCTCAGCATTCCCCCCATTGCCATATACCTGAACTGCATTTTCAGCAACAGCATGGAAGACATCGGTGGGCGAATTAGATTGCTCAATCCTCTGAGCCATTTCTTGAATATTATCCTAGAAGAAATAACAGATAGGACAACAGTGCCCGTGTAAGTATCTGTTTCTGTTACTAGTATAAATAATTGTTTGTGACAAAAAATAAACCACAAAATCTAAATTATCCAGAAAAAGAGAGAAGCAAAACCTGACAATCCCGATCATAAGGTTTGTCAGCTGCACTTGGCTTGCTTCTATCAGCCTGGCCTGGCAATTTAGGTTCTACAGCATGGATTGGTGGCGGTGCAGATCCCCCGCGACTAAGAGCCTGAGAAACAATAGGCATCATTTGTTGGACCATCCGTGACAGATCAATTCCACCACCTTGGCCTCCTCCCAATCTAGAAAACATGTTCCCAATATCCTGGCTATCAACCTGCTGCGCTAGTTGACTGACAGTGTTCATGACTTGGGGGCTTTGAGTAAGTTGCTGCAACATATTCCTAAAAACATCTGGTGAACCAACACCAGTCTGCTCTGATACCCCAGACAATAAGCTATTCAATGCAGGACTTTGAAGAACTTGAGAGACAGCATGAGCAGCATCTACTTGATCATCAGAACCTTGCCCCCCTGACAACCTACTACTCTGAACACCTGGATAACTTGAGGAAGCATCCTGTCCCACCCTATTCATAGAAGAATTCCCAGATGCAAGTGACTGCAAAATCTGTTGGCCAGCAGTTCTAGCACTCAAGTTCTGATCAAGCGAAGAACTAGTTGTTCCATCACCAATACTGACCGATGATTTTGTCTGCTTGATTCGCCTCTGACCACTCTAATAACATAGAAACATTAAAACCAGAAAACTTCAAAACCTATAAACTCACATTGTTTTACCAAACTCCAAGTAAATGCAAGTCAAACTATAATTTTCAATAGAACTAAATCAAATCTAAAACAAAGAAGTGATCATCACACCTTACGTTCCAACCCCCCCAACCCTAATCCAAGTGGAACAGATTTGGTATTTTCCTCACTGGACTGCGGAACATTTTCTGACTGGTCTTCTGACTTTACTGAGAGTTCTCTGCTTGAACTTGGAGGAGATCCCACTGTGCCAGTTGATACATCCTTTGAACTTACACTACTCTCCATAATATTGTTACTGCCTTCAGTATGTTCGGGTTGTGGCTAATAAATAATAGTAACAGAGTACTAGTCAGAGATACTAAAAAGACGATTACGACCAAGACCATTATATTGTAGATACAGTGTACCTTCTTCTGTTCTTCAGTTTGAAGATTATCTGCTGGTAATGCACCATTAGAATCCGCAGCTCCACTAACAGCCACATTACTGGTCTGTCCACTAACTGTGTCATTACCTGCACCAGATGCAACACATATTCCAAATCAGATTCTGCTTTGACCTTATATACCAGAGATAACATATGAACAACATTTTAATTATCTCAACCAATTAATGGCCAGCAACCTGCTGCAAACTGGTTTTCTCCTTGCAAGTTACTAACAAAGTTTCTTAATCCAGAACTGACTTCAGCAAAAACAGAGGACAGTGATGAATCACTGGGTGCAGATTGTGCCGCACTGGGTGCCACAGCAGTAGAGCGTGCTGGGACAGTGGCAGCAATAACATTTCGCATGGGAAGAACTCGCATTGAAGCAGAACCAGTAGCATTACCACGTTCTCCTTGCACCCCTTCATTGCTTGTTCTGTTGCCAGCAGAGGAAACAACAGGTGCCAGTGCACTGCCTGATAATAACAACAACAATAACAATAACAATAATAATAATAATAATAATAATCATTAAATAAGAAGCCACTTTGCTTCAGTTCAAAGAAGAAAATTAAGGTCCAGGTTGAAGCAGATTTTACCCACCAGCATGTATATGGATGTTGATGTGCCTTGGAGGAGCATTTCCAACACCAACAGGACCAACATTCAGAGGGTTTGATGGCGAATGGGAACCACTGAAAAGGGAGCTGGTTTGAAGGGGAAACGGCTACAAATAAAGAAATCAAGGCATGCATGATTAGTAGAATAATAGGATTAGAGAGGGAGTTAGCACACTTGAATTATTTAAAGCAATTGAATGACAAAAATGTTTCAGGCAAGGGACCCAATGGTCCAAATCTTATCCATACTGCCTAACAAATATGGTAAGAGACTCTACAGGGATTTTAAATATTACCACAATCAGTAGGATACATTAGCAAGGATTTTGCAAATGATTAACCAACTTGTTAATGCAAACAAATTTTAGCACACCTGAACCATTATAGGATTCGGCCCTGAAGCAGATATATAGACTGCGGGTCCAGCATTGACTGAAGCTTCCACCTGCGAATTGCATGAAATGAGTTAATGACATTTTATTATTCAATGACAACAGTGAAGGACAAAAGAGATTATAGGGCCATACAGGAGAATGTCCCATACGCAACGTCAATATGGTTCGACCAAGCTCTAGAAGAAGGGAACCTATATGCTGCATCGCAAGCCCTACTTGCACTGATTCTGTTTGAATTTGTCCCCTAACTGTAGGATCGGAAGAATCCCTTTCTTGCTCCAAACGTCCTGCAATGTGCTACAAAGTTGCAGCAAATTAAAGATACACAGAATCAGATAATAAAATTTCAAGCACTAAAGGAGAAAAGGAACATGAATATGACATTGATTAAGTGTAAAAAATCTTCATGATGTATATTGTCAATCTTCAGAATATAACAATCTCTTCCTCGAGGGCACTAGGACGAATCGAAGGCAGATTGGGAAATCAAATCAAAATGCACATGTGAATGAGAATTCACACAGATTCCAGTGTAAAACAGATAAAAGGACCACATACTATACACAGAAGTTAGTATTCCAGATAAAAATCAATCCCAGCATCAATTTGATAAAACATTTGATAAGAATGAAAAGCCTCAAACATTCCAGAAGACAGCAACCATGGGAAACATGCTAAGCATGACACTTACTGACAATGAAGCTATAGCATGACTGCTGAGAAGCCGTTCTGCATGCCGCATGACGATGCTCAATGCTTCAGGCGTCGGCAAACCCCGTGCATCAGACGGTAATTCTACCCTCTGTTGCTCTCCTCTGTTAGTTGTAGATGTGTGAGGCTGATAGCCTACATAATGCAGCAGCTATTAGTTGCTGCAACTATTTCCAAACAAAAGATGTGAGTTAATGCTTTTATATTATCACCATTTGGAGAGTGTGCCTCCATGCGGCTCATAAACTCAGAGAGGGTATTTAAAGCATCGGGAATTGGCTGGAGAACACAAAAAAATGTAATTAGCTGACAATCAATTACTATGGGCTAAAAAGGGCATAAGTTCATAAACGGTACCGAATTAAGTGAAGGAATCGGTATTGCTGCCGCATTTAGAGGAACTGGAATAACTTGAGGGGGGAAATGAAATGGCTGACCAGGAGACTGAGTCGGATTTCCTGCTTGGTTTGGACCACCACTACGTGTTCCATCTGTTTCATTTCCTTGAGGAGCCTGAATGAGAACATTATTTAATTGATACACAGATCATTATATTACTCTGAGCATTCTATGTTACCAAGCAATACAAGTTATTTACTTAAACCCTATAACCCATCACATTCTTTCCTAGTTCCCCTCACGCAACATTTGAATAATTGACATATGCTTACAGTTAAAGCATACAAACAAAAATTACAAAAAAGAAATATATTGTCAAGCTGAAGCATTTGGCCATAGGAAGTTTAGGGGAAGCGTGTGCATCATTGCACCTACTGATGAAAACAATTAATCATGGCTTTTGCAAGCCACCCAAAGTCAAGTTCAACTTGCTAGCGTTAAGTGAAGCAAAAGGTGAACTCAAGCATTACTCACAGAGGCTGAAGACTGTGAACTGTTGGTACCATTAGTAGGCTGGCCTCCTACTCCAAAAGAATTGAGAACTGCCCCAATAACCTATAAGTCAAGGGACAGAGAATGGAATAATACGAATTAACATCCTTCACATTCACTGATTACACATGGCAATTAAAGAGATGAAATGATGAAACAGAGTTCAACCTAATCAAAATGCTTTACAAATTCAAAGAGACAAATTACTCACTCGACTAAGGTCTGGAACAATGCCTTCACCTTGATCTCCAACATTAAAGGTCCCAAGAACCACACTGTGTGAAATCTGTCCAACTCGATTACGAGGGATGCCTGCACTAGCATCACTTCCTGCCAATTCGTTGTTCAATTAACTCTTAAGCTGTAGCCTTTAGCAAAATGCTATGTATTTTACAGACCAGACAAGCACCAACGTACAAATCAATACCTCGATTAGAGTTATTTCCATTTGTCTCTCCTGAACTCATATCAGATGATGGCTGTGGTTGGGCTGGCTGCCTTTCAACTAAGTGTAATGTATGGCCATTCTCAACATCTAAAAAGGGTCAAGGATATATGGTACAAAGTGAACAACAAATTTAGAAACTGTCGCACTGCACATGATGGTTAATAATCTCTTTTTCAAAAAGGAAGCATGTTGAATTTAACCTTTTTCTAGTTATATTTACTAACAAGCAAACAAATCTCACCAAAAAGGCAAAGGCATAGCTTTACCACAAAGTTCATATCCAGTGTTTAAAGACCTGTTATATGAGTCATTCTTTATCCATAAGTACTAAATGCGTTTCTGAATTAAGGAGAAATAAACACTTATTTCCAATTTTGGTTACACTTGCAACATTTAACAAGAAGCAACTAAGAAGTAACAAGCATTTGAGCCATTTAGTTAGAGATTAGTTTGGTAAAATATTTTATGCATATTAAGTATTTGAGATTTTAGCACTTAGTTAGCGATCATTTTGTAATGATGTTCTGGATTGCCAAATTTTTGCAAAGGTAATAAAATAATCATATAACCATTAAATATGGGTACAAATTAATAGCAAGAGAAAACAAGGGCAAAGCTTCTACTTAGACAGTTAGAATAACTTCTTATAAATGTAACGTAACAATCAATTTAAAGAAGCAGCTTCCACCACTGGCACTTCACATATTTTTCTAGGACCAATACCAAACCAATCTACATAGAGAACTAATTCGTATGCAAAGTAATATAGAAAATGCATGCACAGTTCATCATCAAAATTACATAGTTGGGATAATATGGCTCATCAACATCTCATCTAAGCATTGATTAGCCAGGAAGCCAAACTGTGGTTCAACAAATCCTTAATCTAGAATGTATATAGTTCACTTATGGCAATGAAATTCTCCAGTAACATAAATGATAGGATACGATATTCAGAAAGAAGATGATCATCCTTCAAGACCTTTCCCCGGAAAATCAGCCGTTGCTGACCAACTGGGACTCCAATTTCATTAGATATTCTCTCCTTGAACAACGAAACCGGTGTCTGAATCCAAACAAGTAATAATGTGTCAGCTAAAAGCTGGATGCTAGAACGATTTTTCTTAATAAATGAATATGCATTTGAGAGGTCCGTGCTTAACAGAAAACAGTTACATTTTTGTCAACATGAAAACTAAAAATCTGTGAATCCAGAGTCTTGATCTTGAGCTCAACAAGTGAATCTGAAGATTCCCCAGAAACATTGCCCGTACTTGAACCTTCATTAGAGTGCTGATCTGCCATAGCAGTTCAACAGCCCGCAACCCCTATAAAAGCAAAAAGAAAAGTAATATTCTTATTTCAGTCCAGAATTTTCCCTAATTCAAGTTCCCAACATAAACTAATAAACTATCATCAGCAGAAAGTAGTTCTGAAACATGTAGCAATCACAAGACAACAATTTGTCTAGTTAATCAGTGCATGTATCTTTAATTATTGGTCAACAACAAAGCTAGTTGTCTAGCAACATGGAATAATTGAGAGGATAGAATGAAACAAAAATTACAACACCTCTTCAAAATGAATAATGAACCAGCGGTGCAAAGAAAATATAGCTCGTCGCATTTCTAGAATCTTATCCACCAAACATCCATTTTGAGCATAAAGATAGATTTTCCCTTACATAACAATGATATTTTAAGATACCATACTTCACGCCAAACAAACACATTACAAGCAATGCAAAGCAATCACATTTGCAGTGGTAAACAAAATTCAGAATTTCATATATATTAAGGTACATGTTTTCATAACCAAATACACTAACCAACAAGTATTCAGTTGGTTTTTAAATGAAAAGGGAAGAAAAGAAATACAGGTCTTATTCCAAATGCAGCCGATTCGAATCCACAATAACATCAATCAATGACAATTACATAGCATCCGTTGGATCGAATTACCTAGAAGAAATCGTATAAGATCAAAATATAATCTAAGACAAATTATTATCATAAAATGTTCATAAAATCAAATCACTGAAAAAGAAAATTTCTGTGGTTCGCAAGAATATGCCTCAAGAATTAGAAAAGAAAGCAAAATAAATGAAGAAGAAAGAAGCATAAAAGAAAATAGTAAGGGAGCCAAAAGCACGAACATGATTGCTTTGCAGAAGCTGAAATCGAAGAGTAAAAGTCTGAGCGGTACCTGAGAATTCGATTCGATCGATGAAAAAGCAATTGAATGTCGCCCAAACTGGACGGGTTAGGGTTCAGTGAATCGCCACGGTTCGAGCAGACAAGGCGGGCAAACTGAGTTTCTGTCTTTCTGACCTGGTCGGCTACAACGAGGCCAATGTGGCTTTGTTATGATCTACTGGATTCGAGAAGAATCTAGATCAAGCAGCGGTGAATTTCGTGATACGGAAGACAATCTTCCAAGCCGACGTCGTTTTATGTTAGTCATGTTCTTCTCTCTGATTCTCCCCTTTCTCCGTTTTCAGCTATTGCCGTCCACCACTTTCACCCCGTTTTCTTGGGCTTAGGGACTCTATTAAGTTGAAACGATTATAGCGCCGAGATCCTACTAAAAAGGAGCAAGCCCATGCCGCTCAAAATGTGCGAAGCCCAGCCCAGAATAAAACTATGGTCAATTCATTACAAAAATTTTTGCCATGAGAATTCCACATAATCCAAGTACTCTCCACCATAATTCTTTGGAAGAACGACTCTCAAAGCATGAGTCATGAGTGGTCCATGGATTCTTGCATATGATGACCCAATAAGCTTTTTTCATCAGGTATAGTAATGCCCCATGGGGAGTGTATACGATATGGTCATCCACGTGATGATGACAGACTGCTTTGGATGTTGCTGGTGAGTGGTATGCCAGATTAATCTGTGCCAACTCAACTTTGTGGCTTTTATGTCTGATAATATGACAACCATGTTTGATTTTAAAATCACGATTTTTTTTTTGTCAACAGAGACTAAGAGAACATGAGATAGAATTACTTAATAAGTATACCAAAAAATTTAAAAGTTTAGTGGATTTAAAAATATTCGAATATCTAAATCAATTCTCAAATTATATTAAAAATGATAAACGACTCACTAAATTTTTATTTGAGAAAAGTGATCCCTCGAACGGACCCCAACATCTTGATGAAAACCAATGCACCGCCTGATTCGCATTGGAAAGATTCATGGTCCAAAATCATCGGGAGCTTGGGGAGACTCTGCCATGCACTTGCTAGGCCACGCAAAATTTCTACCGCAGTCTTATCGTGGATCATTGGGGGCAGGGTCCTTTATCCATGGAAGCCAACGGGTTGACAAAAGGGGAGAGGTTACGCTGAAAAAAGTAAACAGTTTGACAAACAAGTAAACAAGTGTTTTGGCAATTATAATGAGCATTATACTATGAAAGACAGTTAAGACTTAAGATCAGCCAACAACTCCAAAAGTCAGGGGTCCACACCAACTAAGCATTTTTATTCAATTCATTTTAATCATAAAAGTTCACGTTAACATTCATCAGGTCTTCGGTCTTCCTTAGGCAAAGCATCGTCCTGTTTCCGCCAATAAATTTGGGCACTTCCTACCTCGCAGACACCAGCACCACCAACCCGAGAGACAAAAGCTATCAGCCTTGGTGTTTCTGTGCCTATGGATAACGAGAAATTATCAAGCAAAACCGCTGGAAAACCAATCCAATGCAAAGGTAACTGTCAATAAACTCCCAAGTTTATGTTCCTTCTGTTACTGTTTTCTGTTGTTTTGTTAGACTTAGAAGTTAGAACATGATGAAACCACATGTTGGTTTTGCGTTTAGCTGCGGTTTGTCGCAAGTCAGGGGAGCCTCTAGTGATAGAGGAAATCATGGTGGCCCCCCCAAGTCCCTATGAAGTGAGAATTCGGATAATCTGCACCTCTCTCTGTTACAGCGATATCACCTTTTGGAAATTGAAGGTCTGTATCTATCTATCAATTCAATCCAACTCTGATCTTTTACAGCTTCACTTGTATTTCGGCATTAGTTCAACTATTACTTACCTGAATTCGTTTCTGTTTGAAAAGGTGCCTCCTGCTTGTTTCCCCAGAATTCTGGGTCACGAGGCCGTCGGGTGAGCTTGATTTCTTGGTTGACATTTCTTCTTCTACGTAGCAATTTTCTTTTCCCTTTCTTTTACTGTATTTTATATAGAGATGGAGAACAGAAAATTTGATCTTTCCGCTCTCGAGTTTACCAACATGGTGATTTGATTTTGAACAGGTCAAAGCATTCTACTTTCATCAACCAGTCGTCATCAGTTTTTCTTCTCTTTCAAAAAGAAAAAAAAAATCTTTAATATAATTTGGCATCCTCGTTTTTCTTCATTTAAGCTTGAATTTAACAAGGCAACAATTTTTTTTCATTCAATCTACAATTTGACATTTGTGTTGTAGGGTGGTGGAGAGTGTGGGTGAGAACGTAGACGAGGTAGCAGAAGGAGATGTGGTCATTCCAGTGTTCCTGTCAGATTGTGGAGAATGTAGAGATTGCCGTTCAGAGAAGAGCAACCTATGTTCAAAATTCCCATTCAAGGTCCATCCTTGGATGCCTAGATACGAGACCAGCAGATTCACTGATCTTAAGGGAGAGGTTCTGTATCATTTTCTATTCGTCTCGAGCTTCACCGAGTACACGGTTGTAGATGTTGCCCATGTCGTAAAGATTGATCCATCTATCCCTCCAAACAGGGCTTGTCTCTTTGGCTGCTGCGTATCTACAGGTAATGTGGTTTTGATGTTATGGCATTTTACAATTTTAAAATTTACGTTGCTTTTGTATCTAAAAGTCTCAAAGACTTTTGGTTTTAAAGGGGTTGGTGCTGCTTGCAAAACGGCAAAAGTTGAGGCTGGATCAACTGTTGTTATTATCGGGCTTGGATCAATTGGACTAGCGGTATGACCTTGAAGAGAAGTTTTACCGTGTGTATCTAACATTCATATATGGGTTAAGTTCGAAAGACTGACTAGCAGTTTGCTCGATTTCTAGGTTGCAAAGGGAGCAGAACTCTGTGGTGCGAATAGAATCATAGGAGTGGATGTAAACCCTGAGAAATTTGAAATTGGTGAGTAAATTCATGTGCATAATTGTTATTGAATTTTCATGAAGTTTGGGAGCTTAAAGTCATCTTCATAGTAGCCAGTATCACCTTCTTTTATTACTATCACCAATTGTATATGATCCATCATAGTTTCTATCTCGCACAATAGTAATGAACTAACAATGTGTTTTGCTTGATGCTTCCTTCATCTTGTGCAGGGAAAAAATTTGGAGTCACTGAGTTTATCAATTCAAAAGACTGTGGGGACAAATCTCTGAGCCAGGTATCTTCCTCGCAGTCTATGGTACCATTTGTTGAAATTGGTAGCTGTAAACATTGAATTCGAAAGGAGAAGTAATATACTTTTGCTGACTTCTGCTCCTGCTTCAGTTGCTTCATGTGGCATCAAAATCAAATAGTCATTGTAGCCTGTTGAAATCAGTAGCTATAAACATTGAGTTTAAAAACGAAGTAATAAACTTTCAATCCGTATCTAACTTGATGCAGGTAATCATTGAGATGACTGAAGGAGGTACAGATTATTGCTTTGAATGTGTTGGTTTGGGATCCTTAGTACAAGAAGCTTATGCAAGTTGCCGAAAGGTATCCTCTCTCCTCCTCCTCCTCCCCACCCACCCACCACCCCCACCCACCCACACACACACACACACACACACACACATAAACACATATTTAATCACTTACAAAAGCATATTATATGAGTTTAGAACTGATAAGAGTACTCATTAGTGGCAAATTACCTTTTAGATATAATGACAGTATGGACTGCAGTGTTCTGACTTTTGGTTTGCAAATTCTAAAACCCAGATCCAGCTTGAGCTCTGGAGTCTGGCTAACCTGCCCAAGTAAAGCTATAAGACTTAAAATTGTGTTATGTGGCTCTTACTAAGCAAAAATAGCAGTCAGTGCTGTATTTATTGGAATAAGTTCATCATTTCTGCATCTAAAGTTGTGTAACTGCAGGGTTGGGGAAAGGCTATTGTTCTGGGAGTGGACAAGCCAGGTGCACAGTTGAACTTCAGTTCTTATGATGTCCTTCATCTTGGCAAAGTCCTCACTGGATCCTTGTTTGGAGGAGTCAAAGCTAAGTCTGACCTTCCACTTCTGATAAAACGTTATACGGACAAGGTAACATTTTTTGCAGCTCTATATTTGTCTCTTTTCGTCCTCTTTTTCTCAAGAAGGCATTTAAGGTGAAAGGTTCCCCTGCTGATCTTATCTAATGTCAAACGTGAACTGGGTCTATACTTATATATTTTCCAGGAATTGGAGCTGGACGAGTTTGTCACTCACGAGGTGAGGTTCGAAGAGATCAACAAAGCCTTTGAATTACTTCTGGAAGGGAAGTGCATCCGGTGTGTGATATGGATGGACAAATGAGTGATTTCCTCTCAGGTCAATTGGCTATATATAAGCTTTTGCTAATAACAGGGCTTTATTTGTGCATGTCCCTTGATACTGTCATCATTGTCTTCTTTTTGTAAGATTGAGATTGATATTTATGTACCTAGTTTTAATATTCAATAAGATTAAAGCTGTCTGGATTCAAAGATCTCAGAGAACTTATGTCAGTAGACAGCTTCGCCTTATTTTCTTCTTAAAAAGATGCACGCAGCACGCTACACACACTGGCAGTCTTCATGACACAACGAATGCACTAGATGCGCCCGTAAAGTATTCATTTGGAGAGTCCCTGGATTTCTTAGATGACCCAAAGTGCCTGAGCCGATAAACCCCGGAGGCAGCCTCTTCAGGGACTTCCCATTCAATGGTGGCTAAACCATAGAAAGTAGTGTTATCTACTTTCCATTTGAAATACAAGCTAAAATCATCGTCATCATAAACTGGAATCCACCGCTCCCCTTGAAGCATCTCTACTACTGCAAACGTGCCTTCTGTCAACAGGTCATACCTAGGATTAGCACTCCAAAATGTGGCATTTGCTTTATCTCCTTTATGGAAGGAACCTCCTTTTGGTTGGGCTATATCTTGCTTTATATCTCCAAATTTTTTGCCAGGGGGCGGCGAGTCTCCTTGAGGGTCTGGTAACAAACTAAGTTGAACAGAGGAAAGATCCGGTGGTAGCAAGCCTGTTCCATTAAGCTTTTCTTCCGTAGCCATTGCTTTTGCCAACTTCTTAAACTCCTGTATATAAGCCGATAATGTGTGGGGGCCATAGAGCGTTGAAGCAGCCTGCATATTACACTGCATAAACTAAGAAAGTGAACTAAAAAGCAACTTGTTTAATATTAGTTCCTTGTTGGTTGCCTGCTTGTGTAGTTCATAGTTCATACCTCATACCGCTGCTGCTTATACTCCTCAAAAGTTGCTACATATTGAGAATAGGTGTTTGTAAGCCCTGCTATGACGACTTGGGTATCATTGTCAAATTCTCCGTTTCCACTACTTATCAATGTCTCTTTAACTGCTTCCCTCAGCCGCCTTCCAGCCATTGTCGTGAACTCTGTAAAACGCGAAGTTTTAAGAATTTGTGACTGGTAAAGAAAACTTAAAACTAGCCAGACGGACTGCAGAATTATGTGACAGATTTTGTTCTAAAAGTTTCTTATAAAAGAGAAGCGTTCAACTCGGGCAAAGGAATTCGTATTTGTTTCTGCAACTGCAAGCGTTGAAACTTCAGTCACATACGTTGAGTAGGTGAAGGATTAGTTAAGAGAATATCAACCTCCAGGCACAGATAGGATGACAAAATTTCCCAACCTCAGCATTTGAATTGGAAGAATAGCGGGCTGCAGATATGTGGACAGAGCAGCGATGTTAGAATACAGATTTGGACCTTTTCTTTCCCTTTTTTTTTTTTTGAGATAACCTTTTCTTTCCTTTTTAGATGTATGCTCAATTGGATTGAGTGTAGAACAAAGAGATGGTTTTACCGCCCAGGCATAAGGATCGAACATTTCGCCTGTGCTAAGCAAAACGGCCTTGGGCTGTTGGCAGTCCACCTGGTATTGGCTGGGCTCCTTCAACAAATCCCTTAACTTTTTCCATATTTCATTGATCTGCACGAAAATGACATTCAGAGTCTCATTGTTTATTTCTAATGCAACTGGCAAATACAAGATTGCAAGTCATGGCCTGATCATTTGACAGAAGTGCTGACCTCGGTGTCGCCTTGTTGAAAACCGAAGACTCCAGGCCCATCAGTAGTACCAGCAGCAAAACCCGGCCCAAGAGCTGCAGGACAAGTCTTTACTACAGTTGTGTTATCCAATTCCACTTCAATGTCGGTTAAGTTGAGATAGGAATGGCGATAATCAATTTTTCCACTCAATTGGTTTGTAGCAGAATTAAATAGATCCACGGCCTTTTGAAATTGCCTCTCTCCTATGATCTTTGTGCTCAATATTTCATCTGGGTATCTGTATTAGTACAAATTTAAAATCTCTTTCAACCCAGCCCAAGGCCCAATACCCGAAAAAATAAGCCCAACAGTCATTTAAGCACGTGGTAAATGTATAAGTACCCAGGGCCACGGCCCACGCAAAGCTGGTCATTGCCATTGCAAGAGGAGCGATTAAAATCACACTTCTTTCCCGTGTCTGTGCAAAATGCTCCTAGCACATTTGGTGTCACGTCTCCAACATTTGATTGGCAGAATGTTCCCACGAATCTTGACCCATCGTTCTTCCTCACCTTGAAGCTTTGGCTGGTTGTTTTTCTACAGGGTTTTCCTCCCGTCGCCTTGATCGTTTGGGCTGTCTTTTCGAGTCTACTGATGTCTATCTCACACGAAAAAGATTGCATATTGTGATGTATGTGCGTAATATCGGGATGTTTTACCAGTTTTTATTTGTGAAGTCAGAGAGGCCTACCACGTGTGCCAAAGGACTTGGTGCTCGAAGAAGAGAGGGATTTGTTATTAAAGTTGAACCAGTCTTCGAAGAACCTGGCAGCAGCGCCCTTGTTGTCTCCACTGATGAGCTTGTTGTCTCTGCTCATAGACGTTCCATGCGTGGCAAACCAGCTGAATGCACCTAGGCTCTTCTGGCTCTCGCTATCCAAAAATTTTAGAAGGGTCATTGTTTTATCGACATTGGCGGGGTATTTAGCCCTTTCGTCTGCTGGATTGAACAGGTACGCACTTGGACTCCTGTTTATTCCCGCATTCTCCACGTCGCCTAAAGAAATAATGCTATGTCACAATATATATATATATATATATAATTGCTTAAAAGGATCTTAATGAATAAGTAAATTAAGCATGAGAAGTCAGAAAAAAATTAACTTCACCTGTGTTCGAGAAGACTGAGCCACGTTTGAGGTTGTTGTGAGCCTGAACAATGCTTAGCTCGATGGCCGTGACTATTGCATCAAATGATTGTTTGATAAACCCCAGAGAAGTAACAGAGTAAACCACATACTGCAGGTAACCACCAGGCCCAGCGTGAGTATGTGTGCCACTGATGGCCAAATTTTCTTTTGTATACAAATCTCCAAACCTTCAAAAAAGTTTCATATACATTAATCAAGATTCCAAGGGTGATATATATAATCGAAGTTAATCTCTTGCTTGGCTCTGGTTTACCTGTCTTTCAGTCTCTCAAGCACTTTTATAGTAACAAGCTGTGATGCCATGCCTGCATCAAGATTAACAAAAGCGAACCTTGCACCTTGGGAACTTTCAGCAACAACGAAAGTTCTCGCTCTTAGTCGGAAATGTATACCAGCAGTATTCTGCTCCATGTTAGCGTAGCCCATCATATTAACCCCAGCTGCAGGACCTGTCATATCATAGCTCTCTAATCCAATCAAGTACTCGCCATCAACTTCATTTATCAGGGCAAAAGCAGAACAAAGAGCAACGAAAGGTGCTAGCAAATGCAAGTGTTCATGCATTTTGCCAGTTGAGAGAGTGTTTCTAACTATATAGTTCCATCAGCCATGAAGCAGTATATTATATATAAAGCTGGCTAGCTTAGAAAATTTTCTGGTTTTTCTGGCAGTATATAATGTTTCTTAGGACTGTGAACTGATTCGATTCGTGGAATATAAAAAGAGGGATCATCAGCTTGGTGTTTTTGTCTATACGCCCGAGTGGTTTGAACATTTGAGTCGGCAATCGCATCATTTCCTGGGTTGTTCCGTATGATGAAATTGACAAGGCGTGGGCCTGTCTATTGTCAAACGTATTATTCTGCTTCAGCGGCAGAGAAGGTCTTGCACCTCGAGCAGACATTTTACTCAAAACTATGAGATTATAGGATCTCGATACATTGGATGAAAGATATATGAAATCAATATTTATTTATCTGTAATTATCTGAGTGGATCAATTAAGGAAAGCAAGATCGAAGTGTAAACTAAATTCTTGAAAAAAAAAAAACAACTTAGAGAAACTCTCCATGCTAGCTAGCTGGAAGTTTTACGTAATTGGCCCAGTCACTAAAAATCAGTTTATTCGCACTCCTTATTCTATGATTTAATTAAATGGTTAAAGGAAAGGAAGGGAGAATTTAATTTAAATATGCTTCGTTTGCTCTGAGATACCATCATGATAGCGGTGGTCCTAGCTAAACTTCTAATCACAAACTTTTTTAAATTAGGAAAAAAGAAAAAGGAAATAGAACAAAAATGGTAAAAAAGGGCCCTTAGATCGTCTAGGAAGGGCACCACTCAAATGTTTTTGGTACGTTAAAATTCTAGTATATACTGTTTCTTCATCAACTTCAACCGTGACCTCCATTGGTTTATTCCACGAAGGAACGTAAAGACTAATGGCTAGCTACTAGCCAGTGCGCAAGTTATGGTAAGTGACATTTCAACCGAAAGAAACCGAAAGGAAAAGAGAAAAGCGATGCATTTATCGCTTTTCTTTAACATTAGTGTCTTCGAACCAATTGAAATCTATACATAGCCCATGCTTTCCTCCCATTAGAAAATGAAACGACATAAAGAGAAGTGTAAAATTGAAGTTAAAAATGTTCGAATTATTCAACTACATCAACTTGGAAAGAAAGGTTGGTTCAATAATGAGAGCATGACCAGCAGGTGATGCCTCTGGCGGCCCACCTTTTATCTCATTCCCTCTGGCCTCTCGGTAGAACAGAGACATTGCATTACTCATCCACTTACTTGCAGAGGACAGATTTGGGAAATTACTGCTTGAACTGAAGGGCTCTGTTCATCGACATAGAGTAATTTCATTTTTTTTCCAACTTTTGATCAAACATTCAACCCTCGGAGCTTTCTAGGCAATGTAATCTGCCGATGTCGCACTCAATGGACCAAGCTGGAATGACGTGCATGGATTTAGTTTGGCTTCCAAGGAACCCAAGTGTCTGATATCGTCATTGAAGCAGGATGTGATGTTTATATGAACTTATCCCAGAGAGCTAATGCTTATCCAAATTCTCCATTATCTTTATTAATTATTCATTTTGGCAAAAGTAGATAGAAATGGGAAGCGTGAGAGAGGGCAGATAATTACAAAGACAAAAACATACACAACAAAGAAGAAAATGGTCCAATAATACTGTTCAAATCACAAAAAGAAAAGAAGCAAATTAATAACATATCCTTTCTCACATATTACAGTAAATCTCCAAGATAGACAAACTTTGATGATATTTTTTATATGCCAAACTTATATTGAAAGCAGGAGAAACAGAAGATATACGAAATATACAACTCCGAAAAGAACAGACAATTTCAACAAATAAACCACACAGATTTACTTAAAAACAAACTGCCTTCTTAATGGGAAGCACACTCTTTTTCTTTCTCTTTCTCTGCCTCCGTCTTGGAGTGGTATCCAGGAAGCTTCTCCTTGATTTTCTCCAAAATTCCCTTCTTTTCCTTTGTCTCAGCGCCTTCACGGGGCTCAGCAGCAACGCACTCGGCTGGGGGTGGAGGAGGGGGAACCTCTTCAGCGTTCTTGTGTTGTCCAGGGAGTTTCTCTTTGATCTTATCAAGGAAACCTTTCTTTTCTGGATCTGCCTGGACTGCTTCATCAATCTTTTCCACTGGGACTGTAGTGTCCTCGTGCTTGACCTCTTCTTTCTTTTCTCCTTGGAACTTCTCCTCGATCTTTGCTTTCAGTCCCTTCTTCTCCTTCTTTTTCTTCTTCTTCTCTTCTCCCTCACCTTCTTCCTCATCACTAGACTGCACGTTCAGAAAACAGACAGCACATTAATATACGGTCATGAGAAAATACGAAGTCAAAAATGGAAATTTGTCCACCTGCTTTACTCATTAACAACATGAAAAAAGATGATCAAAGTACTTACAGAGCTGGAGCTGCTACCCGATCGGTGAAGCTTCTCCAGGAGACCATGTTTCTTTTCACCCTCTTCCTTGTGCGCCTCCTCTACCTTGGTCTCTTCTATCTGAACCTTCTCATCGAACTCGGTGGCGATCACCTCCTCTTGAGGCTTCTCCTCCTCTTTCTTCCCTAAGAAATCAAACAGCCCTCGGTCCTTGGTTTCCACTGCTCCCTCGCCACCAACGTTGCTCTCGCACTCGGGGGCCTTGTTGTGATGTTCCTCAGCCATTTTTGATCGCACTACTATACCACTTACTCTTGATCGAAGTTGGTATTATTTGGAACAAATGAAGGCAAATGAAAGGACAAGTTTCTTGAACGTTTTACTTAACGGAGTTCGCTACTGATTGATGGACTCTGCGCAAGGAGAGAAAACTCGGCTTTTATAGGAACACATCATTTACAACGCGGATATGACGCGATTAAGAAACTTAAAAAAAGGAACTAAATTGTTAAAGAAAGTAATTTTTTCTTTTTTGGGTTAAAGAAAGCAAGAAAATTGTTAAAACTAAACGGAAGTTAGATAGGTTAGCCAATCGAGCGCCATTCCAGTAACCGACGTGTACATTAAACCAAGGATAGAAATTCCAAATTATATACTCTCTCTGGCAAATTAATTGTAGCGTACTCGCTTTATTCTTTTGAAATCTGTTCCTTGGACATATGTGCCAGCAAATGACAGCGAGTAGTGTGCGTGGTCTATACGCTAGCGCTTGGTGGAAACTAACAGTCAAAAGGAGGGAAAAGAATAACGTAGTAGGAGAAAGAGAAAGAAAGTAGACACGGGAAAAAGAATGATTACACAAACTTTGATTTGGTGGGAATTATCATGAGATTAAGGGGTGATATTAAATTTAATTATTAATTTAAAAAGATTGATTTTCTAATAAAAATATTAAATAAGTATAAAATTAATGATATTTATTAAAATAGTATTTAATTTAAATATATGATCATAATTATATCATATTTTAATTTTATAATATTTCTTAAGGATCTAAGTTTATGAGATAATCACTCAATGCTTTAGATTGGATACTAAAGGTGTAAACGGTAATATTTTTCAAGATTTTGTATAGTTAAAGTTTATTTAATTTTAAATTTTTATTTTTTTATAAAAATCTAAATAAAATTATAAAAATTTTTAATCAGGTTACGATTATCAATTTTTTTCGATTTTCTTACACAATCCTTCAGCATGCGACCATTCCGATAGAGGACACGTGGAAGACGAGAACGTGGAGGGGTTGTCCCTGGCGGGACCCGAAAGTGTCGGCCTGGGAAGGTCGGTGTCAGGGCCCATCATGAGGTGGACTATAGGCCACGTGGCAGTCACGTATTGAAGAAGGAGCAGGCTATAATAAGGATTAAGGAGGAAGGACGCTTCGAGATCTGCGACTGTTAGGTTCGCTGGAGGGGCCCGACCGAATGGTGGGCTTCGTTGTACGTTGATCTTACTTTAATTCCTCCAAAATTGATTTATTTGATTAACTATTATTCTGATGTCGTTACTTTCCACTTTCCAGAGAGTAGAGATACGTTTCTTTGGGCGGGAGCCCCTGGGACAAATGGGCGGTTTGGGATTACCCACTTAACCCAATATACAATTTTTGATGGTACCACTTGCACGTGTAAGTGCACCGACCGGCGACTGGTTCTTAATTGTTTTCAATTTCCCAAAGTTTGAAATGAATAAATGAATAGGACGTTGGCTTCAATACAAACTGTGTTACACAATCCATTATAGGCCATGACAAATTTCTGGATAAGGGTTTATAGGTGTGTTTGTTATATCAAATTGAATTAGATAAGATAAGAAAAAATTACATTTAATTTATAATATAGTTTATAACAATGAAATAAATTTGTATTGTGTAGAGAATTATTTATAAGATGATTTAATCTTCTATAAATAAAAAAATTGACTCATCCTATAAATAATCCTCCATATAATATAAATCTATATTAATATTATAAAATCACATTATAAATTATATATAAATTCTCATCATCCTATCCAATTTAATATAATATAACAAACATACTCATAAAGTAGATGCAAGGTGACAGATTTTGAAAACAAGAAAAAAGTAATTACTAGGAGCTATTTTTACCAAAGGCTTCAAGTCTTGAGTTGAAATTGCATTGCTTTTTTCTTTTGTTAAAAATATTTAAGAGCAAGATAGATTATTTCACTCCTACGGTCAGGGTAAGTCGTTAATCTCTTTTAGTGTTTATAAACCTTAATTTTATAGAATTTTTCGGATTTACAGATTATCTATCAAAAGAGTTCTATAAAAATTTAAATATAGATGTCTTATATTAGTAATTCAAATTCTTATCACTTTAACTAACCTTCATCGACGAAATTGTGATGCTTTGGGGACGAGGCTTTTGTAATTGGCTAATTGCCTATGCTAATAACACAACTTCAATCAATCTAGTCTAGTGTAAAAGGTCAGGCATTCTAAGATCTAAGAGGAACAGCATCTTTATAGTTTCCAAAAGCTGAAGCCAAGTGGCTAACAACATTTTAGCAACGGTCCCATGAGTCATGAGTTGTGCTGCTTTGATTCTGAAAGAATTCCTGGTCTTCTGCTGCATCTTCTCTGGCGGTTCAACTTGGGTCTTTTTCTTCTGAAGAGTTTGGTTTAGGCCTTTCGAGTGTATAGAATGGTGTTTGGAAGGGTTTTGTCCAATAAGAGTTCCCAACGCTCTTCATTGGGCCCATGTTTAACCTTAAAGATAGGCGCGTTAGTTTTGCTAGGTTACCTTGGGAGTAGGCTCTAGCCCATCCCAAGCCTAGTTTTTTGGTGGATTCTTGATGGCTCTGCGCCTCTGCCCGAATGAGATCATCTAGCGGCCACTGCTCCATAGGAATGCTTTCCTCCTTGATTTAACTGGTGGCAATTTGACCTCTACCTCTTGGTGGCCAAAAGGCAAGGGAGGTCACCATCATCCCCCTCTCTTGAGTCTTAGACTCCGAATTGTACCCAAAAAAACTGGTGGTAATTCCAAAATACTCATAATAATAATAATAATAATATATTATTATTATTATTGTAGAATGTTAATATGATCTGCTCAGTTGTATATGTTATGATGTGTTTTTTAATTCGAAATAATTCAACATGCTTTTTTAAGTATTTGCTTATTAATTAGAAACTTGTTTTAATTTTATACAAAGAATTCATATACCACGAATTATCTTAGGGTTTGTTTGGTATTGTTGTCATTTTTTGTTTTCTGTTGTCATTTTAATGTTTTATAAACAAAGCAGGTGAAAACGCGTTTGGTAAGATGTTTCTATTTTTAAAAATTTTGGAAACAAGTCATATGTTTTTTTTTTTAAAAGTGGAAGTAAAAATTTTATGTTTTCAAAATACTACTATAACATAGGTGGATACTAACTTTTTAATGACATCCTCAACACCTAACTAATACATGTTTAGGTTTTTTTAATATATTTTAATGAGAAAACAAACAATAAAATTATATAGCTAAACATATTTTTATTTTTAAAAAATTGACAACCCAATGAAAACAAAACAAAAAAAAATAGAAACAATGACGAACGACTCCTTATTTATTGTTTTTGGAGATTTTGAGTCAAACAATATGTATGACTCTATCTTTTAATTAATTAATTACCATATGACATGGGAAAATAAAACTATTACACATTGGTTATTATTATCACTTATCAACATTTCTTACATATACGGTATTCATAATTTAATGCAATGCAAATGTAATCATCATTTTAAAATGGAATCAAACAAAAATATAAATGGAGAAACTAAATTTAAAAGATATATTTCTTAAAATCCGGCACATTTCGATTATAAATTAGTTGAATCCAAAACGAATATCTAATATCCAAAGGTTAATAAGAAAACCAAACTAATTTTCACTTTGTCATGTTTTTATTCACAAACAGAGTGCCATTATCACATAAAATAATTTAAAATATTCAAATCATATCAAGTTAAATCCCTTTATAATTCAAATAGAAATAACTTATAGAAACTTACAAAGTCTGGCTTAGGGATGACAATGGACGGATATGTAGATATCTGCTCCGTTTAAAATCCTAAACCGTTTAATAAACGGTTTTGGATAGTGAAATCACTATCCGTCGCAGATTTTGAGCGGTTTCCGTTTTAAGGTCTCGGATATCCGCTATCTGAAACCGTTTACGTTAAATAGATTTAGATAGCGAATATCTACCTAAAATCATTTTAAACACTATTAATTCATAGTTCATTTGTCCATTAAAACTCATTCCAAAATTGTTTATTAGAAAGTAAAAAATAATATTAAAATATAATATTATGAAATCTTAGATTCCTCCTTAACTTATTTGGAATCTTTAAACTTTTTTTTAAAATTTGTATTAATTATTATTTAATTTAATTACATGTTGAAGTACTTGAATTTTATAATTTATTTTAAAATTTTAACTTAAAAATTGGTGATTTAGAATTTGAATTCGGTTTTTAGACGGATATCCGCATATTTGTTTAACTTAAAAGTTACAAATTTGAATAATAGATTTATAAATTAAGTAATTTTTAAACAATTTTAAATAGTAAAAAATTAAACGAATTCGGTTTTAAATAATAAAAATTAAACAGATATCCAAACTATTACTATCCATAGTGTGGCCCATACCAAAAGTAGATTAGAGCCCATGCCAATTGCCATGCAGGTAAAACTTAAAGCCTAATGGGGCATTCGGTCTCGCGAAGTTGGCCCGTCAAACCCGCCGGCTCCATTTTTTTTTGCCAAATTCTATATTTAGTCCACGGTCCACCTATTTTATTAATAATATAGATTTGGTTATTTTATTTTAAATTGGTTAGATTAAGTCTTTATATTTTTATTTATTATTTATTATCAATTTCATTCAAATTACTAATAATATTAAATTTTATCATTAATTATACTGAAATGACATTAATTTTGATGAGATGTACTTATAAAAAAAATGTAAGATTTTTTTTTCATTTTAAATGTCTTTTAGATATGATTATAAATCTCTAAAAAAAATGAAATTAAATATTCAAAAAGAAAATAAAAAATAATTTGTTTGATATGAAAGATATATTATATAGGAAAAAAATCACGTGAAAATTTTTTAATATTTTTAAAAAATATTTATTATTATAATAAATATCACGTCAATATAATTAATTATGAAAATTTAACATCGTTAATGATTGGTTAGAAATTTACAATAAATAAAAGTAAAATAATTTAATTTGTTAATAAATAAAAATAGATGAATTTAATTTGATCAAATTGAGATAAAGGAATTAAATCCACACTTTCTGTATAGTAGAGGGATTAATTATAAATTTGACTTTTTTTTTTAAATCCAAAAATTTATTATGGTATTATTATTTCATTTCTACAGCAATGGAAAGGAAAAACGGAAAAAGACAATAAAGAAAGAGAGAAAATTAGGAGTGAGAGAGGGTCTACGCAACTCAGCAACGGAACCTGGCTAATTTTTTGAATCGAACGTTGATGCTCTCCCTTCCCTTTATTCTGGCTCCAATTCGAATCTTGCTCTGCAAATTCTCAATCTTTAACCAGTTTTTGAGCTCCGGAGCCAAACAAGGCATAAAGCTGAAAGGGAGGGAAAGAAGAAGGGAAGCGATGATAACGCGATCGAATTTAGCAGAGCAGTTGAGAGAGTATCAGATTCGATCTAAGCACGATTGGGCCTCCGTTTCGTTTTTCTCATCAACGTCTAATCTCACATCTTCTAGGTAAACCCAATTCCTTAATTTGCCTTTCAGTTTTGCTTTTTCGGTGTTTTATTCTTATAATTTTTCTGTTTGGTGAACACAAGGTTGAAAATTTTGAATTTTTTTTCTTGGTTTCGATTCGATAACTAGATCTTAGTGCTTAGCGAGTCAGCTCGGAAATGTTTGTCATTTGAGCTTCGATCGAATCGTTACCGATTTTAGTTAGACTAGCTAGGGGTTTTTTATAAGATAATTAGGTTAAAAGATCAGCTGCAGCTTCCTCAATCATGATATCTAAATTTTCTTTTCTTTTTTGATTTCATTTTCTCAAGGTATTTATATGTGTACTAAAAATGGGGAGCAAAAAAAAAAAAAAAGCTTGAAAGATTCTCATAGCAATTAAATTATCGTTTTGGAAATATATTGTAATTTTTAGGTGGTCACAATCGAAAATGACTCTGAATTTTGATGAACTGCTATCGAGTCCTTATGATGTGCATTAGACCTTCGTAAAGGAAAGAAGAAGAATGTTTGTAATTGCTGAGTCGTTTTAATTTTCATCATAAATAGAAATTTAGGTAGCTGGAAGAAGCTTGCGGCTGTGGATGGGGGTGGACGAAGACAATGCCTTTAGTGGTTGTTTCATGTAGCTGATTCATGGAACTTTGTTTTAGAGATTTTTAGTTAATGTTGTGCCAACAAATTAGATTTAGTTGTTATACGGCTTTTCTCTTGCTAATCCTTGCTTTTCTACTCATATAGATTCCTATATCGCTGTTATTATGTATTGGGCGGTTGGTGTGTGAACTAACTGTATGATTGTAGGAGATGCAGAAATGCAGCAGTATACATGTCTTCCTACATCTTGCCATTCACTCAGTTGTTATGATTGTATAATATGTTTATTTCAAGTTTTTTTCATAGCTTCTATGATAAGTTAATAAGTATCTATAGGGCAAACTGCGTGACACACTGATGGGAATTGGTGCTTTATAGAATTGTTTGGATTTGCTCAGGTCATGGGGCATAGGGTGTCCTTATCATTCGGATACTAACTTAGATTGACAAGTTCTTGGTGCCTGAACTTAAAAATGATAAACTGGTAGATCTCATTGAAACTGTACTTTGCAACATGTGTGCATTTAAGATTTTTGTCTCACTTATGAATGGAAAATACCCATGCCTCTAGAAGATTTGACATGTTTGTGAGGTTATGATTTAAATTGATAATTGCATGAGGCACAAGATTGCAATCTAGTATATGCAGGTTTATGGGGATCCATTCTTTATTGTGCTATTTGTTCTTCTCTAATAGTTGTGCTTGCTTTACTGTTTCTGGATGCAGGGTGGATGTTGTGGTCTTTGTGATATGGGAACTTCTTATCTTAGCTTTCCTGGTATTTTCAGCTGTTTCTTTATATTTTAGGCATATGCAGCTTGCCTTTGTCCTAGTATGCATAACGATGCTCTTGCTTCTCTGCATGAAAATCACAAAGCAAGTGAGATTGGCTAGGAAAAAGAAAAGACGGATGCTTCTTCCATTATCTATGTAGAACTACACGAAGCTTGAATTCATTTAAAAGGGACCAACTTTGTTTATGTAAATTTGATATTTATTGATCATTGCCTCTGCCCAAGCTTGCTCTGGTCTATTGGATGTGTAATCATATGCCCGAAGCAGGCTGATGAAGGAATATTATTTGATATAATCACCACAAAAATTGGTTGATTCAGGACGAGTCTAATGATTTAAGATGGAAAGTTCAGATGTTCTAAGTGAACTAAGAGCAGTTAGTTTAAAGTATGGTGTCTTTCTCACTACCCGTGCTGTACGCATGGCACTGAGAAACTTTGGAATGCTGATCCAGGCTGGAATGAAGTGAACACTATTTGCTTTATTTTGTAATTTGTTTAGTCGTGGTTGTAGTTTATAACACATCAGAGGGTAGAATGGGTGCTTTGAGTGTTTGAAACATTTGCTTGTATGATGTACCCATATGATTAACTTGCGAGTTGCGAGTTGCGACTTGCGACGGATCAAAGACAAAGCTAAATGTGATTCACAATTTTCTAGCTGACAGAAGAGTTAAATTCTTGCTACATTTGGCATATTTGGTTTTACTAGTGAATGTGTCTATTTGAGGGGTAATGTTCGTAGTCTACATATATTTACAAATGAACTAAACCATGTTACTATACCACAATGTTTTTCGAAACATGCTTTGACAACAAATGGCCATGTCAATAATGTGATTTATATGTATACGTATATTAATATGGTACTCGCTTATCAAACATATTTGATATGATCGCCTTTTCCAATACGAGGGCCTTGGCTGTAGGAGGTCCAATATTCATGCAGTTGTTGCTCACCAGTCACCGGTTTTTAAAGAAGTGAATTGCTATTCCCTTGGTCAATATGCCCCATATTGCTCCAGAAATCACCAAGACACTAAGCACCATTCCGAACAATCCTAAAGCCCAATTGAGGCACCAGCCTGGGCTAGATTTTTTGGGTTTCTTGATTATCACCCATATGAGACTGGGATACGCGAAGGTGACTGGTAATGCAATCCCTCCAAGCAGTGCTCCCAAGCTCGTCAAGAATGGCAGCGCCATAGCGATAAAGAATACGAAGCATCCAAAGAGAACTCTGATCCCCGCGCGCACCCACCACGGACATGGCCCTTTCCTATTTTTGAACATATGAACTCCCAATTGTCGAATACGGGCATAGCATATATTGGGAATGAGCTGAGGCTGTTAAGGACGACGAGTAGGCTTGCTATCCCTATAACCAACTTTGATGTGCCGTGTTTGTGGTATGTGTACAAAGCAGTTAATATCCCTCCATTTTCAGGCATCTGGGAATAGTCCCCAAAATATTAGCTTCAAGGAGTTTATGAGCATGACCCAAGGTTACCGAAGTTGTTCATATTCTTACCAAGTTTCCGTAAGCCCAATAGCCACCGATTGCAAGCGGAAACAAACAGGATGCAACAATCAAGTAAGCGAACTTAACTCCTCTCCACATTGGTAGACGGGAAGGGTGCTTTTCACGGGAAGGCATCGTCCCCTGCGCGAGAGAAAAAAAAAATTAGAAAACATCTTCGGATTACAAATAAGGTTAGATTCTATTCTAATTTTATCTGATTGCCTTACCTGTATTTCTAGCACGAGATTGTGGCCTCTAAATGCGAAGGCGATTATCCCAAGAGCGTTAAAAATATTGAAAAGCCTGGCCACTTCCGATTTTGCCACAGGAGGGTGCATGATAGGACACGCCATCTGGCCTACCATTAATGATAGACGCGATCCATGTTAAACTGCAATAGCCGATGGCCGTGATTGCCCCAGCCAGGGAAACTCCAGCTATAGAGTTCAAGTTGGGAAGTTGAGACACAATAATGGCTAAACAAGTTAACAACGCGTACCACTCTACAATTGAGAGCGGTCTTACGCTGCATGTCTCCCCACACACGCTGTGGAAGAAAATCTTCATGATCTCACCTCCGATCATGATCAGGGTTATGCAGGTACCACCTGCTAGATACATGATAGGGAAAAGAGCCAACAATTTCCCAAGTTTTCCTCCTGAAAAAGTACCATATGATCCACATGCATATTATATATTAATAATACCGTTTTTGCTTTTCTTGAGTCAATACAAGTTTCAAAAAGTTGACTTCGCAAATGAAAAGGACATATTTCCATTCATATAATTTCACCACCATAAGCATGCGTTGGGTTTTGTTTAATAAGTAATATTATCAGATACTGATTTAGACTAAGATAAAACTTACCGGAATTATTGATTAAAATCAGCATTTATTTCCTTACCTTTCAATTCTTAAAGATTGCTGAATTATGTGGCCAAAAACTAAACGGAAACATGCATGAGTGGCGGAGTCAGAAAAATTTTTTAGTGGGGTCAATAATTTAAAAAAAATTAATATAGAACAATGATATATAATGGTGTTTTACTAATAAAAAACTTTTATATTGGTTTTATATAAATTATACCTTTAAAAATTATTTAAACTTCACTTTTTTCAAAGTAGATACTAGACAATTCTTACCATTGACACAATTCTAAGTAAGTTTTAAGAAATTCTAGTTTTAGTGTGGTCAAATTAACAAATGTCTCTAAAAACACCATTAAAACAGACATATTTTGTTAAATTTTCAAAGTTCAGTGGGGTCAAGTGACCCCACTGAAAGCCATGCAGCTCCTCCCAGCATGATGATTATTTAAACAACACATGCGTTGGACAATTTGCCACGAGTATTATTAGTTCTTACCAAAGGCTGCGTCGGAAAGTCGAAGGTAGCGGCTGTACCGCTTCCCTGGTTCTGGTTCATGCAGCTGAATCAGCAACCATAGGGTGTATAACTGCCAAATAAAAGCCAGTGATAGACAAACAACTCCCCAACTCCTGCAATAATTAAGTTTCTTTTGTTAGTCTCGCAAGGGATATATTTTTGAGAGCTTCTACTCCATTTTGTTTGGAGGAGAATATATATAAAGGCTCATAGAGTGGTAACTTACCGACCAAGAGTGGTGAAAGCTAGAGGAAGGACAAGCGCTTCAAATCCTATTCCCGAATTCAGTGTGTGAAATGCCGCGAAGTATGCGTTACCATTTCTTGACTCTGTAATGGGAAGCCAGGCGTCCTGGGGCTCGAGCTTGGTAAGCCGTCGAACTTCTTCCAAGCAAGCTTGCATGCTTGCAATTGCCTTCTTCGTGGGGCCAGCTACAAGAGTCATCAAACGTGTAAAAAGGGGGCGCTTGGGGTTTTGGGGGGCAGCCGAATCATGCAGTGGTGGTGACCGAGTCATTGGTGGGCAATTGAGTTGAAGTGGTGGCGGTGAGGTAACCAACGTCTCCAACCCCGGCCTCCCTGCTTGGCTCGACTGTACTTCCACCAGCAGCTCACCCATATTACTACTACCAAGTTATACTTACTTAGATGCTGATCCTGTCTCTTTCTCTTCTCTCTTTCCCTAATTTTTCCTTTCTTCTTCAAGAATATTATAAGATACGTAGTTCGTAGAGGTTGCTAGCTACACATTTTGAAATGTAGAGAGAGATCAAACAAAATAATAAAAGTTTGATGAGGGGGTTTTTGGACGTTTGGTGAGCTCTCTTTTTTGGCAGGGTACTTCACTCTTTAATTTTACATATATCTATATACCCTACTACAATAAATTTTGTCTAAAATAACCTATAATTTATTTTGTCCCCTTTGCGGTTTTATGAACTGCATGTAACACGTCGTACCCCTCTCTCTCTCTCTCTCTCAAGTATCAGTCCATGTTTTCACCTTTATTATTATTATTATAATTTTTAAAATTTCGTTTCAAATCAGTGATGTTTCCTTCCCAAACCAATATATCCCTATCTTTGTCTATGTTCATAAATATCGCCCTTTTTTTAACTTAGGACTTTTTCTTCTATTTTCAATTCTAAAACCTCTTCTTTGTCAAATCCAATGATACTCTCTTTTTCAGTTAAAAATTAATAAGGAAAAAAAAAAACTAGTACTTCATTGATTCAATTGATTTTGTTCATCACTAAGTCCAATTCTCAAATCCACTAATTCAGTCAAATGATACTATTAATTTTGTTCTTATAATTTTTTAAATCTTTAAAAAATAAATATTTATATTAATTACTATATATTAGTTTAATTAGTTTAATTTAATTACTATACTTATAATCTATATATAATTCGCATTTAAAGTTAATAATCCCTTTTAGCCATATTTTTTTTCTTTTTTTTTGGTGAACATAATCTTAAAGTTTGGAATTTTTTTTTTGGTGAAAACAAAGTTTAAATGAGGAAAGATTGTCCCAATCCAGGATCAGGGTACGCCACAAGTCTTATAGAGAACTGATAGTGGTATTTACAGATTACCCACCAATGATGATCATTTGCACGACTCGAATCTCAAACCTTTCAAGTAATGGCCCAAAATCTTACCAACTCAACCAACCTCAATTGACAATTTGAAATATTATTTTATACTTTGGTCTTAATTAGGACGAGAATTGAAATATTAACTGTTATCGTTGTTCGACTGCAACATGGTATTATTTGAAGTACAACATGATGCTGAGTCGTTGAAACTACGGAACCCGACAAGGGAGTTTGATGAAGTGGAAAGCTTCGACTGACGCCATCTGGCTGCTGTAATTTCATCTAAATTATATATACAGCCGGCCGACATTTAATTTGATTTCTGTTTTTGGGACTTCAATCCCGCAGGGCAGCAGCCACAAGTAATCCACATCATATCAGGTTCATTTCTATACCATCATTGTTATTTTTCGTACCCGAGAGTTACGTTCATTACATCAGATCCTATTCTGATAAAAAGACCGAAGAAAGGAAGTGAAATTCTTATTCAAGAAAATTAAGAAAATATATATAATTTCATGAGTTTTTTTGAAGGAAGTCTACTGATTTAAGATGGAGAAAGTTCAAATTTTCTAATTGAACTATGGATGGCTTGAGAAATTATAGTCGAATGCTGATCCAACACTACTAGAAAATGGGCTTTTAGCAACGTCAAAAGTCGTTGCTAAAAATCCTTTTATCGTTGTCAAAACCCTTTTGCAACGACTTTTTGTTGTTGCAGGGTCGTTACTATTACCTCCGTTGTTAAAGACATAACGTAACGACTTTTGTGCTATTCATTGTCGTTTCTGATAGTATGTATCGAAATAACATTTCATCGTTGCTAAAGAAATTATCATTTTTTGCAACGACATTCATCCGTTTCGAAAATATTTATCGAAACACTATTTTGTCGTTGTTAAAGAAATTATCATTTTTTGCAACGACATTCACCCGTTTCGAAAATATATATCGAAACAATATTTTCTCGTTGCTAAAGAAATTAACTTTTTTGCAACGACATTCACCTGTTTCGAAAATATATATCGAAACAATATTTTCTCGTTGCTAAAGAAATTAATTTCTTTAGCAACGACATTCACTTGTTTTGAAAAAATTTATTGAAATACTATTTTGTCGTTACTAAATAAATTAATTTTTTTTGCAACAAATACATGTCGTTGCGAATACCTATTTTAGCAATGATATAAATTGATTATTATATTACTTACGTAACAATTTTTTTGTTGCAAATCATATTTAAAAACAATTAAATGTAGCTGTGAAAACACTTACATATCAAAATGAAATTAGTTACAAAATATTTTTGGCTGCAACATTTAATTCCATTTTTGTAACTTTTTTTCGAACAAAAGTTTTAACTACAGCACGATCAACAGAAGGCTCTTCCGGCTGACCTGCAGTCTCTGATTTAATATTCTGCTCTCCAACATCTTCATCAACCTTGTCACTTTGCTTGCTAGTAGTATTCACTTCAGCAGCTGTCTTACTAGCAACCTTCTGTTTCACAATCCTCTTTATAATATTCCTCTTCACAGACTTCACAGTGCCTGTCTTAGCACCAGCAGCTTCTCCCTGTTCCTGCTTGTCAGGACCTCCCCCTGCCACTGTTTCACTGCCATCTTTTACCTCAACTTTATTTTCACTCCCACTACCCTTTCCTTGGGCTTACAGTTTGCGTTTTTCTCTTTCTTGTTAGCAACTACTCCATGACTAGATGAGGCAGGCTGACTCTTTTTTTCTGACTTGCCTCTTTCAGTGTGTTTTGAAGAATCCGTTTCCTTGTCTAGAAAACATAAACCAAAAATTAAAGAAAAGTGCAAGTTATTACTCCAATTCAAAATTGATTATGACTGTACAATAATAAGAAAGCAAATGGAATAACCAATTGATCATAAGGAAACCCAACAGAAAGGCAGGTTAGAAAAATAACATAATACCTCTCTTTTCAAAGAAAGCTCTCGCTCTCTCTCAGAAACAACTTTTCGATGAGCTAGCCATTGGGCTCGCCATGTATCTCATGAAGGAAGGCATTCTGATAAATCTGGAACAAACAACACAGTGACCTCTTTATGGCTAAACAGTCCATCCTTGCCAACTCGATCACAATGTATCTGCAAACAACAAATGAAAGGTCTGAAACTAGGTTCTTGACAGTTGACATCAAGAAACATGTTCAAGATAACAAAACAAAAGCTGTGGAAACTACCAAGAAGAAAAATCAATAAACTCCTAAGCTCATTGATAAAGAAGGATGTGATTGAATACTTGGTAACCCAGCAAAACCGCGAAGTTGCAACAAGTTTGCACAATTCTGATCCATTTCCCTACTAAACTTTAGAATTTTGCAGAGTTCGCATGATCCAGCTATCACAGTACCACTATATATAGTTACCAAGATAATATATACTACACCATAAGACACTATCTTTAAATCTCTTTCTTTTCTCACGAAGATCTACGTAATCAAGCTGTCAGATAAACGAAGCATGAAAGGATTTGCGATATTTTCCTTGTGAGGCAGTAAAATGATACAAGGGCATAAACATTTCAAAGGGATTCTGAGTATGATAAACCTAATAAAATGATTATCTTGATGTTATAGTCATCTCTTTCTGTAATTTGTTTGAAAAGCTGCTGGTTCTGTGTTTGCATATCATCATATGCCTGTCCAATTGACTGAGGAAAAACCAACCAGACAACCTCAAGAAAACATTGAAACAGTAAAAAAGGCAGAAGCAAGACTAAATGACATGAAACCAACCTCTACTTCGGATAAGTAAGCCTCATTTTCTTCATTTTTTGATTTCAAAGCATCAGAAAGCTTAGCCCTATCCCTGAAATAACAACATATTTAAGGTTTTTCACATGCTTCTCATAAACCTATAGTTTGATAAATAAATTCTAGAAGAGATGAAGCAACTATAGCAATACGAGGTGAAATGACTCCAGAATATTTATATCCTGGCTAATGAGAAATTCAATACTAAAATGTAATTGCCAAGCACATTAAAAAAACATTTGGCCTAACACAGAAATGACAATTGCAGGGTGCTGTAGATGTCTAAAATATATCAAGACATAAAATTTTAAGGTATGGACCACTTCATCAGTAGCTTATTGAGTGAAAACAATAGGGGAGTACTCACCCATAAGGTGGATAAATGACAGTAGGTGGGGGTGGTGGAGGTGGAGGAACTGCTGCTGCAACTCCACCACAAGATGGTGCACCTGGTTGCTGTGCAACTCCCTAATAAGGACTACTGCCTTGACTTCTTCCTGCATTAAAATCAAACGTGATCCAATGCATTATATTGTCATCTCATATTTTTTCACTTTCAATCCGTAAATAATTGAATAGGGAAAAGTGCAGCTGATCATATGAAAGAGATTTCATCATTTTTTTTTGTTTAACAAGGCATTCAAGCATGTTATTAACTTGAATCCAAACCATGTTTATTTTTTTAATAGTTTTGGATTGAAAAGGACCAAACTTTATGAACTCAAAATTGTATTAAAAAGCACTAACTCTTACAATAATAAGCCCCTAATAGAATATCATTCAACTGTTTAATTAAGCTAGGTATGGACTTTACCCCAACTACAACTCAATTTTATGGGGAATCCTCATAAATCATATAATGACGTTAATTCCATGTGCTTGAATTGGATCTATCACAAACATATGTATGCAATATATAAGCTAATTAAATAAAAGAAATAATTGACCAAAAATTTAATTAAAAAAAAAAAACTTACTTGAACTATAATGAATATAATCCTGGGGCTCCAAGAAGTTTTCTGGTAGTGATCTCTGTATTAGCCAAACAGAGAATATAAGAACACAGAAAAATGAGCAAGGAAGTGACACAGGGCAAAAAATTTTGAAGCTTTGGATTTAAATCCTTACTTATGGACATCAAGTTATCGAAAGATTTGAAAGACTTGAGAATAAATTAATTTAAAAAAAAAGAGAGAGGATTGAGGGGAGAAAGCGAGAAAACTGTTTGAACCGAGAGAAGAGATGAGAAAGTTGTGTCGAAAGAGAGAGAGAGAGACGGAAAAAATACAAAATTTGAGAAGGAGAGTATTTCAAATGAAATTTAGAGAGGAAGTTCTCTTTCTTAAGGGGTATTGCACGATTCTTTTATGCTGAGTTCAATTTTTATTTAATTTAATTTGGTCTTATATGCATGTATTATTATTTAAATAAAAGTAATCCTTATTTTTTTAGGTCAATTATAAGCCTTAAGTAGCAATATTATATTTATTCTGTTACAAGAAATAATCCGTGATATTTCACTGAGCTTACTTTGTAAAGTTAAGGTAAGTGGCATTTATATTGTATTGGTTTTTTGCCTTTTAAGTACAGCGGAAGATTCTGGTGCCTTAAGAACTTTTATCTCCAAAATTTCCTTATTAGTTAAAACTTGAGTTTAAGTTAAATTCATCTTGCAGTCTTTTTCAGAGGGCATAGCCCTTAAACAAACGGAATGGTGAGAACAGATCCATGTAGCAACTCCAATTAGTATAGGACTAACACTCAGTTGAGTTGAGCTGAGTTCAGTTGTTACTTTTATCTCCAAAATTTTTTGAAAGCTTGCACATAGTATTACAGATCATTCATAGACATCAAGTCTAATTCAAGCTCTAACCGTTTCAAATATGGACCCAAAATCAGAACTATAAAACTGCACCTAGAAAATGCGACAGAAAATTCAAAAAATTCATAACTCATTCAATTCTTAATGGTTTTACTTGATTCTTGATTATTTAGAAAGATAAGGAACTCCTTTAACACTTTCTAGTTGACAACTCATTCTAATTCTAATTTCACCTAGCTCAAAATATTGCTTAATCATAAATTATCCTGTTTTCTGTGCAAAACAGAGCGCTCTCAAAGATCGACAGTTTTCACCAACCTAGGCTTGGAATCTCAACTTGGGTCCTGCTACAAAGTTGTAGAGGACACTTTTCACTATCATTTAGGCACAAGAATGACACCATTTTAAGTTTTCTAGACTGAGTTATTCCCCTCGAAATCTGCTGCCAATTCTGTTCCCTCGGAACAGGATTATTAACTAAACATTTAGTTCTTTAAGGTTCTTAATGCAAACTAACTCCAATTGACATGAAACTTTCCAGATTTTAAGGTATATATATTATTAATATTATATTTATACACTCAAATTATCATCCTAAAACAATTTCATTTGTACCATTTAGTTTGCACACCAAGTTACTAACTTAAACATGATCTTGTTGACTAGCAGGTTCAAGCTTTAGTATAAACCATCTATATCATTGTTTTTCTTTAAAATTTCCAGCAAATTTCTATGTCGCAAACATCAATGATTGCATCACTAAACTACCCATTTAACTCAGCAACAAAACATTCATTTGATCACCTCAAAATCAACAAATTTCTAGACCAAATCATAACTAAACCATGGCTTGTAGCTAGCATGAATTCCAACCATATTCTCAAGCAAAATTCAGCAACGTATTTAGCATATTTCCAACAACTAAACCATTCAAGAATATCAATTTTACCATTAGCAAGTTCAATTACATCAATTTCTTCGTTTAACCCATTTTACTAGCTTAGATCTTCAAAAATTTGTAACTTACGCTAGACATAAGCAAAATGAATGATTCCAAGGGCATTTGAAAGCTAGATCAATAGAGTATAATATACCTTAAGCACAGATTCTGAATCTCCTTCAGATTAGAACGTGATCAAACCCACTTCCAACATTTCTTTTGCTTCCAAAACCCATGTTTTCCAAGATTTCTCTCACACTTGAGCCAGTATGTTGGTAAGGAGGTTATGGGTAGCATTTAAGTGTTGGGATTCAAGGAAATGGTGAGAGGATTCCATGGAAATCAAAGAGGGGAAGAGGCTTGGGAGGTTTCGGCAATGGGGGGGAAAAAAAAAAGATAAATGGACTTTGAGAGGGAAAGAAAAACATGACGAGAGCGAAAGGAGAAGAAAGAAATTTTTTTTTTTTTAATTTGGCCTAAGGCCTTTGTTATGGCCGGCCAAAATACTTATGGGGATGCCCCACCCTTTTTTGTCTTCAAAATATTATATTTACTCTTAATCACATTTATATTTCAAGACTAAGTATCTAAAAATTAAACAAATATCCCCTCAATTAATTCATATTAACCAATTGTTTAATTAGTTACCATTACTCAATACACTCTTATTATTATTATAATATACTTCTTCTGTTCCAGAATATAAATTCATTTTTGATTTTTTTTGTCAATTAAACTTACCTTTGACTGTTATTTATGAAAAATTATATAAAATTAAAATTTCAAAAAATATATTTTGAAAAGTTCATGATTGAAGGTTTACAAATACTATTTTTAAAAATTTTTTTACTTTATAATTTTATAGAAAATAATGGTCAAAGATGAAGTTATTTGACCGAAAAAAATAAAAAATAGATTTATATTCTGGGACAGAGGGAATATATATATATATATATATTATTCTCATCAATTACCATCTAACTTTTATCCAATTAACTCCCAAGTCACTTAAATTGGATTTTATAAATTTTAATTCTTAACAATATAATATTTATTCTTATAATTTGCAATTGATTCTTAGGTTACATTATTACCTAAATTAAGTATTATTTCCATAATATTCTACCTAGATTTTAAAATCAACTTATTATTCGTCTTTGATTAATTTAATCTCTAGAATTAATATTTCAATCTAAAAAATTTTACATTAGGTCACAAAACATATTTTAAAAGTGTTCTTCAAATTTAACTAATAAATAATAATCATTCTGTTAATTAAATTCTTTGATTCAAATTCTTAGAAAATTTTCATCTCCTCTTTATTTCACATTAGTATTAAGATCCATGTTATAATTCAAGGTTACAGTATTACATTTAGATTATTTCTAGTTATATTTATTAGACTTTGTTTTATATTTTCACACTGAATATTAAGTAATGGAAGAAGTTGATAATTTGTTCAATTTTACGGATTTTTTCCAATTTTTTAAAGTTTATATGTATGTTAGATAAATGTTTTTTTTTCCATGAATACATATTAATTAAAATAATATTTTATATTTTTCATAAATATAAAATAATTAATGAACCAACAAATTGATTTTCAAAATAGTTAAAAAAGCTTTGTAACCAATATAAAGCCCAAAAGTTATAATCCAATTAAAGGTTTAACAATAATATAAAGTATCTAATTTATCTTTCTCTCCTTAGTCTCAAAACTCCATTAACAATGAGCAAAAAACCTCTCTAGTATACTTTCATACATGGAATAAAAAAGGGCACTGGCTGGTTGAACGGAGAATCGGTCATTGGTCCGGTCCGTTAAAGACTATTAAATCGTTTTATGTTGAACCGTTTTTGAACCGGTTGGACCGGTTGAGCCAAAATGTTAAATTTTTTTATTTGTTAAGCTATTTTTAATTAACTAATCCAAATCCAAAAAAAGCCCAAATTAATGAAAAATCCAAATTTTAATTTTTTTATTATGTTTGGACTTTTGATTTTGAATTTTTGAGCTTGAATTTTTAATTTTTTATTCTAATGTACTCCTATAATAAAAATTTAATTTGTGATGTAAAATAATATGTAATATTTATTTATATTATGTGATGCACTAATATTTTATACTTTTTTATGTTTTAATGAATTTTTTGAATTGAAAATTTGAAATTTAATTATTTTAAGAAATTAATAAAATTAAAATATTTATCTAATCGGTCTAAACGGTTCAACCGGTTGAACCATGAACCATTAACCTCACCGGTTCAAGGACCAGTCCGATTTTTTTTTCATTGCTTTCATACAACCAAAGACTTGTTCTTCTTAATAATTTCTCTAAAGAAATTAAGGATTGTGAATTAAACATTTGTAAAAAAAAAAATTGTCTTGTAACAATTATTAGAGAAAATTTTTCTAAAAATTTAAAGTAATGATTATAGAAATTGATTAAAAATTTTAAATTTTTTTATAAATGTAATAATAAGATTTAGTAATATTATTTTTTTAAAATTTTAAATAATGACTTTTTAAAGACCTTTTTTACTATTACAAATTTGTAAAGATTTACTAACAACTAAAAATGTCATTGCCTAAATCCTTTTCAAACCTAACTTCACAACAATTGTTATAAGTTGTTGTAAATACAATGATAAACATTACCAATGATAAAATTTTTCGTTACGAATACAATAAAATTTGACAACGACAATTTTTCACTGTTATGAATACAAAAAAAATTACCAACGGAAAAAGATGTTGTTGTCTAAATACTTTATAAATCCAAATTTGTAATAACTTTTATAAGTCGTTGCTAATATAATAATAAGTATTGCCAACGATAAAAAATATTGTTGTTGATATGATGACATTTGGTAACGACCTTTTTTTATTGTTACGAATATAGGGAGTATTGCCAACTTAAAAAAGGTCGTTGCCTAAGATGTTAACAAAATCCAATTTAGTAACGACTTTTACATACCGTTGCTAATACAATAACATTTCGCAACAATTTTTGGAAGTCGTTGCCAATATTATGACATTTCACAACAACATTTTTTGTTGTTACTAATAACAGAAGTATTGTCAACGACAAAAAATATCGTTGCGTAAGTTACTTTCGGAATCAAATTTCACAACGACTTTTATAAGTCGTTACCAATAATACGATGTTTCGCAACAATAATTTTAGTTGTTGCGAAAAGTGGTTGCTAAAGGCTACTTTTCTAGTAGTGCAAATTGGAATGAAGTACTTATCAACATTGTTTGATCGGCGGTAGAGTTCATAGCTTACAAATCTTCCCAAATTAACTAAACAATTACATAATGGTCCGTCGCTTCGCTGCGGATGTTTTTTTTTTTTTTCTTATCTTAGCTATAAAGTATAATGATATATATTTTGCACAGAATATTTGATGTTTTTTTTTTTTTCTTATCTTAGCTATAAAGTATAATGATATATATTTTGCACAGAATATTTGATAGTAATTTAAGAATTTATCGAGTTTTGTAACATATCAATGTCTATTGTAACTGAGTGTAAGAAATCAAATTTCTTTTAGGTGGCTTTTATGTTTGAGTCTTATTAATAAAAAAAATAAATCTAAAAGAGTTTTTTCATATTCAAAGTCTGATATTGTTTGATTTGAATAAAAAATTTATTTTATTAGTATTACATAATTTGTACTATTAAAAATTATCAATTAACTATTAACTAATTATATTAATCTTTATAGTATTAAATATGATTAAAGTTAAAATTAATTATATTATTAAATGATGATGATAATAATAATAATATAAAGGTGGGTTCTATTGTTACGGAACCCATCATCATATGAAAAAATAAAAAAGAAAGAAAGGGAAAGCAAAAAAAAAAAAACAAAGAAGAAAAGAGGAGGCCGTGACGTACGTGGCCCCCCTCTCATGTATAGTTTTAAGAACCCACAAATAATATAGGGTATAAATAGATATAGATATATGTTATTATTAGGTGGTTTTTTTATCGGGTGGCTATGTGGTAAGAAATAATTATTACTTTATAAAGTAGTGCAATAATGATAAAATGATTAGTTGCACAATAAATTAGAAAGTAACTGACAAGTATTAATTGGTTATGGCATAAACATTCTTACCTATACATTTTAAAAAAATATTCTTATGAATGTGAAAATTTTATTAAAGTTAAATATATAAATTAAAGTGAGGTAATTATAATATATATTTAAACTAAAATCTTACAAATAATAAATTTTTTAAATATTAAGACTTATCTGATAAATTATTTTTTTAATTAGTGGTTAAACTTTGACAAATTATTAGATTTTTTTTTCTAAAACCCTATAATAATATATTTTAAATTTTAAAATTTATCCTTAAAATTAAATTTAAAAATAATTTGGGGCTAAATATTTTTTTAATTTGGGGTTAAATTTTGTTAAGGGGCATTCTAATCTTAATAAAAAGTTAAAAGCATACCGTTATTACACTTTTATTTTTTCAAAAAAAAAATGCACTACATCATTATTACACTTTTTCCTTCCTAAAAAAAAACACATTAAAATTTGGTGCTTAACGAAACGCCCTATTAACACCCATTAGCATTATCCTATTATATTATGCAACTAAGTTTTAGTAGAAAACATGCTCTGACAAACAGACGGCCTTGTCTATATAATACACGAGGATTGACATGTATATTCATCGGGCAAGAGGCCCTAGAGTTGTTATGCTAGTGCACCAGGCCGGGCTACAAAGACCATTTGAGTGAGGTGCACTCTCGATCATGCTTGATGCAATCGTTTTTCCATTACGTGGGCCTTGGGTGGAATAGATCCTATAATTACACCGTTGTTGCTTAGTGGGGTTTAAAGAAGTGAATCTCTATTCCCTTGGTCACTGTGCCCCATATTGCTCCAGTAGTCACCAAGACACTCAGGACCATTCCTAACACTCCTAAAGCCCAATTGAGGCACCAACCTGGGCTAAATCTTTCGGGTTTCTTGATTATGACCCACATGAGACACGGATATGCTAAGGTGATTGGTAGTGCAACCCCTCCAATCAGTCCTGCCAGGCTCGGCAAGAATGGTAGCGCCACCGCGATAAAGAAAGCCAAACATCCAAAGAAAAGTCTGATCCCCGTGCGCAGCCACCGCGGACATGGCCTTTGCCGTTTGCTTGTATATCTGAACTCCAAATTGTCGAATACGGGCATGGCGTATATTTGGAATGAGCTGAGGCTGTTTATAGTAACGAGTAGGCTTACTATCCCTAGAAGCAACCTCGTGTCGTGTTTATGGTATGCGTACAGAGCAGTTAATATCTCTCCATTTTCAGTTATCTAGACAATACCACAACGTATTAGCCAAAAAGGAGTTTATGAACATGGCCCGAGTTACTGAAGTTTTTCATATTCTTACCAAATTTCCGTAAACCCAATAGCCGCCGATTGCAAGCGGAAACAAGCAGGCTGCAACGATCAGGTAAGCGAACTTCACTCCTCTCCACATTGGTAGACGGCAAGGGTGCTTTCCACTCGAAGGCATTGTCCCCTGCGCAGGAAGAAAAGATTAGAAAACATCTGTGAATTACAAACAGGGGAGATTCTGTTCTATATTTTCATATGATTGCCTTACCTGTATCTCCAGCACCAGATTGTGACCTCTAAAAGCAAAGGCGATTATCCCAAGAGCATTGAAAATACTGAAAAGCGTAGCTGCCTCTGATTTTGCCTCAAGCGGGTCATAGGACACGCTCTGTGGCCTACCTTTAATAACAGAGACGATCCATGTTAAAGTGCAATAGGCGATGGCCGTGATTGCCCCAACCAGGGAAACTCCAGCTATAGAGTTCAAGTTGGGAAGCTGAGCCAGGATAATGGCTAAGCAAGTGAACACCACGTACCACTCTATAACTGAGAGCGGCTTTACGCCACAAGTCTCCCCACAGACGCTATGGAAGAATATCTTCATGGTCCTACTCCCGATCATGATCAGGGTTACGCAGCTACCACCTGATAGATACATGATGGGGAAAAGAGCCAGCAATTTCCCAAGTTTTTCTCCTGATGAAATAGCACATGAACATTAATATAGTGCCATTGTTGCTGTCATTAGTTAATTCAAGATTCAAAGTTGTATGTCTAATGAATTATGCTAGACACTGTGATTGATTTGTCAATTGTCTGTCTCCTTAATTTAGTCAAATCATCGCATGTGAAAAAAGATCTGATTAGATATTAACTTTGAGTTTTCATTTTTCAACTTTTTTTTTTAATGTCTATCAAACAACACTTTTTATGCATTATTAAGGTTAAACTTGTCCTTAAAGGAAGAGTAAGTGATTACGATCACCATTTATTTCCTTAACAGACCATTTCCAGGGGTACCTTTCGATTCTTAATGTTTGCTGACTTATGTGAAGCAAGAAACTAAAGGGATACATGATATGACACAAATAAACACAGTCTTTCTGCTGACAACACATGCGTTAGGGAACTGTTGACATGAGTCTGGATTAGTTCTTACCGAAAGCTGCCATCGAAAGTCGAAGGTAGCGGCTGTACCGCATTCCAGATTCTGATTCATGCAGCTGAATCAGTAACCATAGAGTGTATAATTGCCAAATAAAAGCCAGTGATAGACATATAACTCCCCAGATCCTGCAATCAAATAAGTTTCATATGTTGTTTTATTAGCCCCGCAAGGGAAATTCATTTAAATATATATACATATATATATAAATATAGTTTTGATGGCTTCTGATCCTCCATTTTGTTTCGAGAAGATACTAGATAGAGATAGTTTGGCAACTTACCAACCAAGAGTGGTGAAAGATAGAGGAAGAAGAAGCGCTTGGAATCCTATTCCTGAACTCAGTGTGTGAAATGCTGAGTAGTATGCGTTACCATTTCTTGACTCAGTAATGGGAAGCCAAGCTTCCTGTGGGTCGAGCTTGGTAAACTGTCCAACTTCTTCCAAGTAACCTTGCATGTTTGCAATTGCCTTCTTCATGGGGCTAGCTACGGGAGTCATCAAACGTGTAACAAAGGGGCTCTTGGGGGTTCTGGGGGCCGAATCAAGCAGCAGTGATCGACTCATTGATGGGCAATTGAGTTGAAGTGGAGGTGCTGATATCACCATCGTTTCCAACCCTGACCTCCTTGTTGCTTGGCTTGACTGTACTTCCTCCAGCTCAGCCATATCACCACCAAGTTTTACTTAATACTAATAATATGCTGATGATCTCTCTCTCTCCCTAATTCCACCTTTCTTCTTCAAGGAGATCGCTATACTTTTTCAAAGTGGCTAGTAATCATACAAATTAAGTTTGGTTAGGGCCCGAAGGTTTGGTGAGCTCTCTTTTTCAGCAGGGGGTTTTGCTCCTCTTTATTTCTATATGTATAAGTGAGGATTCAAGGAGAATATGGATATCATCTCTGTTTAGGATGTGCACTGAAATAATTGTTCTTGTTGTTTGCTTGCAATATGGTTTTAAAGTATAATTGACGTCGTGAACGTGGATACTGAGTAGGTGAAACTTATATGGAACCCAACAAGCGTCAATAGTGGAGAATTTGATAAAGTGGAGAGCTCTGACTGACCCCATTAGGCTGCTGTTAGTTTCATCTAAAGATAGCCCAACCAGTAAGTGTTCGACCCTTTTTTTTCTGTCTATTTTTGTGACCTTCATCACCTTTGCCTACGTCACCCACATTATATCAGCTTCGTTCTATCATCATTTCATTATTTGTATCTGAATTACATCAATCTTATTCCGATCAGAAGTTCTAGACGAAGTGAAATTTTCAATCAAGAAAGAAAATGAAATATTTCATGAGTTTTTGTGAATGAAATTCTTCGACGACAAAAGTAAATTATGATTTTTTACTCTCTTGATTCCCATCAATATTATAACCTTTGCTTCCACTCACTTTTAACATGCAAAATTCGTAAGAATCATTCTTTAAAAGATGTTGATTCATGCGGTTGACTAGAGTCAACGTAACCAAACGGGGCCAAGATATACAGAAATAGTTGAGATGCCAGCCAAGCAGCTTAAAAGTTATCGCAAACTTTGCTTCAATCCCCAAAGTTCGATCTACTTTCTTTCGATTCCACCTTTTTTCTGTCCTGTTCGAACTTGCTTTTGTTAGAAAAATTTCCTCTGCCTTGTTTGGTGTGGTTAGTGAAATAGTACCTACGGATCAGAAGTATGTGAAGTTGCTATGGCATTGAAAATAGACTGACACGACAAAAGCGAGAGAGACCAGAGAGATTGAAAAATTATGTCAAATATTTGTCGCTCATATGGTTGGTGGCCACACAAGAAGGTTACTTTCCATGAAGCTCAGGTATAACTTTTCGCGTATTTGTTTAGTGGCATTAAAGAGAACCATATATTTTCTGTATCATTTCCTTTGTGAAAGTTGTTTTGTAGCTTTCTCTTTTTCCTACCTTTCATATGAAGCATGTTGCATTTTTATTTTCTCTTTGTTACTTTATCTTTAGCTCAACTAGATTATGAATTTATGATCATACATTCATAGCTTTGTACTAGTATCAATTATTTTTAAAGTCGTGAATGGCGGTATGGATTTCTTTTTGTTTTGTATTTCTTTTTCCCTCTTGTTCAAGGGTTAAGATACATAAATAAATCCTCATCTTCATCAAATTAAGATTCTACAAAAAGTAGTATTGACATAATTTTCATCAATAATGTCTAAACATAAGAAGTTCAATAAGCAGATAGAAATCTGAAAACCTTCCAAATGGATTATGGCAGATATGAGATATCTAATGAGGCTTAAAAAAGCTCACTTGAATACCTGTGTCAATCACAACATAAACCCCTGACGCTATTAGTAGAACGCTGAGAACAGCGCCCGAGAGCCCCAGTCCCCAATTCAGCCACCACATTAGGCTATACTTGTTAGGCTTCTTAATTTTGAGCCACATAAAACATGGATAAGCAAAGGTGACCGGTACCGCAATTCCTCCTATCAAACCTGCCAGACTGCCCAAGAAAGGGATTGCCACTGCCACGAAAAAACATCCGTATCCGAACATAGCCCTGAAACCAGCTCTGAGCCACCATGGACATGGCTTCTGTTTCCTCTTAGTGTATTTGGATTCCATGTCGTCGAACATCGGCATCCCATAGATTTGGAAGGAGCTTACGGCGTTAATTATGACAAACAAGCTTGTTAAGGCCAAAACAGCTTGTGAAGTGTCTCGTCCATGGTACTGATATATTGCTGTCAGCATCCCACCATTTGCTGGTATCTGCAATTTACAAGGGGAGCAGCACAATATTTGTTAATACTGATAAATATCAGGAAATGGAAATATAGAGCACGAATTTTACTTTATAAGGTCATAAATGTATACCTTGTGACCATAAGCCCAATATCCTCCAATTGCAAGGGGATACAGGCAAATTGCAATGATCAAATATGCAACCTTCACTCCTCTCCACATTGGTATCTTAGATGGCTTCTTCTCACAGGAGGGCATGGTTGCCTGTGCCAAAAAGGAAATCAATCATTAAGGAAAACTTTTGACTGCATTTCAGCTTTTCTCCTTTGAATTCACTCTCATGAAAATCCTGTCGACTAGTATTTTTTATACAAAAGAATAGAAGTCACTTGCAATTTGGTTTAAACTAGTATGAGATGATTAGATTGAATACTGGCAACATTATCTTCCTTTAACTTTTTGAATATGTTAGAATAATGATCGTGATATATAATAATAATAATAATAATCAATTGCACAATCTCTTGATTCTGTCAAAGAAAAGTGGTTTCAGTAACTGATAGCGATAGGCTCTGTTTCCTTTTACCAAGCATTTTGAATCTCAACCCAGTGACGATGAATGCATGCAAAGTGGCAATCGTTTTCCCGATACTTTAAAATTTTCTAGTGATTTATTCAAGTAATAATAATATAAAATTAAAAAGTGATCCTACAATAACTAATTTACTAGTCCTACAAAGAGGCGACGGCCACAATAATTTATGAGTATTACTTTATTTGATAATAAAGTTGATTGCGGAATGTTCAAAGCACAGTAAAAAGTTGAATGCAGGGGGAGGAGTTGAAATTTGATACGGAGTTGAATCCAACTTAACAAACGGTTCAAGTCCGGGTTTTTGTTTGTTAAATCCTGAGATATTATTGGTTAAACAATAGTTTGAAAACTGGACAAAAAGACCAAAACTGTTGACTAAATGGATGCATATTTCAAAGCCCAATATTTTTGCCCAAGACAGACAAAATCCTTAAAGCAGTGGCCCATGCTGGCTTCTCTCTTGAGTTCCCATAAAATTGGGTTGGGCCTCATCGTTTTCAAGTTGTTTTGAGTTTTAACGGTTCATGGGGGAAGCGAGAACAAATTTATATCATACCTGAATTTCAAGCGTAAGATTGTGGCCTCTAAAGGCAAAAGCAATGATTCCCAGGGCATTGAAAACGCTGAAAATCATAGCCATGTTGTCTTCTTCTTTGATGGGATCGTAAGACACCCCATCGAGCCTTCCTTCAGTTACAGAAATCATCCACATCATAGTGCAGTAGCCAATGGCGGTGACAGCACCGACCAGGGAGACACCGGCAATGGAGTTTAGGTTGGGTAGCTGTGACAAGACGACGGCAGCGCACGTAAAGACTAGATACCACTCCACAGTCGTCAACGGCTTCGCAGAGCAATGCCCGCAAACAAGTTGGAAGAAAAGTTTCATGGTTGAACCGCCAACGATGATAAGGGCAACGCATGTGCCGCCTGACAAATACATGATTGGAAACAGGGCGAACAGCTTCCCTATTTTCTCCCCTGTTTCGCAGGGAATTGCATCAGGATATGAAACTTTCCCGTGAAAATTTTATAGCTCTAATAATGCTCAATAATGTGTCTTTGGTTGATTAATGAAGTGCTAGGTCATCTAATTAACTTGCTAAGCTTGCGTTGTTTGGTGCTAAGAAAAAGGAAAAATAATTCCCCTGCTTTTCTATTTCCTTATTATTATTAATCCCCAAAAAAATCCTAGATTAATGTGGTGGCCAAGCTTAGTAGCAAGGAAATAAAATGTTCCGTAAAAAGAAGTCAAATGTTAGAGGAGAAGGTCACGTTATATAAGCACGGGATGAAATCTCTTTATTATACTTTATCACATGCTTGATCACTTGAATTTTCTGATGCAAACAAATTGCAGTACAAAAGTACAGGAGGAAAATAAACCAAGCTTTATTATACTTACCAAAAGTAGCACTGAAGAGTTGGAGATATCTGCTATAGCGCATCCCAGTTTCCTGAGATTCATGAAGCTTGACCAATACCCAGAGCGTGTAAAGCTGCCATATGAAAGCCACTGTCAAGCTTATTATTCCCCATGTCCTGCATCCAAAACCCACATTGAAAAGAACAATCATTCTTAATGTTCATTAACAGTTTTTTCTTAAACTAAAGCTAACAATTTAAAAGTTACACATGAACTAAAAGTGCTAAAATTAGGCATACCACCCAAGAATGGTGAAGGAAACTGGGAGTATGAGGGCTTGAATTCCAATCCCGGAGCAGAGAGTGTGAAACGCAGCGTAATAGGCGTTACCGTTTCTTGACTCGGTGATGGGAAGCCATGCATCCTGGGGATCGAGCTTGGTGAGTTGGAAAGCTTTTCTGATTGGAGTTCCCATGGGGCTGAAGAAGTTTGGAGGTGGAGGTGGAGACGAATTTTGCATTCTGCTGTTTGGTGCAACGTCTTCGTGATGAACTTCTACTGATTGCAACAGAGGGTTTCTGGACAAAGAAGGGGAATTGTACTGCCTCTGCATAGGAGGGGCCTGTATTGCATCTGCCTGCACAGAATCTATACCATGATTGCTTGTAGGAGGAGGAACAGTAGAGCCATCTTCAACAACTTCACTCATCTCTTTCCCTTTCCTTCAATTTTCCCACTATTTTTTTTCTCTAATCCAACGAGGTCTTCAACTCTTCATTCACACTCTGTGAGGCAGATAGGCCAACGACTAATATATATAGTGGTTTTCATGCAATAGATGGTAAATTAAAGCTTTGAAAACATAAAATAAGAGGAAAGACAGTTACTGACTGATATATTTATTTGTGGTGAACAAAGTTGTAGTTGACAACTTCTATTGACCGGCACTCGTTACCGGTGCAGCAAAATGGACAAATATTTAACGAGCTATTTTTCTATCTTTTCTCGTATTATTTATTAAATATTGCATGAGTTTTTCAGTTAGTACTATAATTTTTTAATCACTTAGGCGGGATTCTTTTCCACTTGACTGGACCGAGTTTATTATGACCGAAAATGTTTTCTAACTAGAGGAAATTAAGAGTAAGATACAGGTTCCTGGAAAGGGAATTAATCCACCTATATTAGTTTAACATCAGAGACCCTTTAACATGGAGAAAGTTAGTTACAAAGGGCAGATGCCAGAAAGGCAGAATTTCTTTCAACCTCCTATATTTAAGCTAAGATCTCTAGAGTAAAGATAGATTTAATGTGAATGAGCATGAAATAGCTTTAACAACTCCAACTACAAAAGTTAAAGGTCCAATCGAATTCTCCCTTTAACTAAGATAGTTAGAGGTTGGAATTCATATAAGAGATCTCAATTCAACCATATACATATACTTAATATATAGTTGAGGCATAATCCTACAATTTCAATTCCCCATTTAGATAAAGCATTCTCAAGATTCAACCATGCATATACTTAATTACGACACGAAATGAAAATTTTGACTTTGTAAAATGTCCTCAAAAGAAATTAAGGAGTTCTAGATGTAGCAATTTTTGTTCTTTCATCCATTTTCCTCTCCGTCGGACTTTCCCACCACTTGCCAGGAGAAATAATATTGCTTAGACTTTAGTGTCCTTGATTTCTTGCACACAATTTCCAAAAAATTGGTCCCATGCCATGCGGATTCCAAATACAGTATGAAAGTATGAAACTTCTGGCATTTATCTCTTGGAATTTTTACACACGTCGCAAAGCCTGTTTGACTTTATCGCTACCGCGGCCCTTCTAGGCTATGCCCCGGTCAAAGGCCACCAGGCCCGAAGCTGACCCACTTTAACGGGTTTGATTGGAGAATCCAAATGTGTTCAATGTCTACTTCACTCTGATTTGCTCCCCAACATCTCGAAGCTTAGAAAAAAGAGTGCAACTATTTCCTCTTTCCACCTTGTTGAAAGAACAACACATGGCGTACTTTATAATGATGCGATTTCTTTTATGGGACCATGCACCTGTAACTAATTAAAACCATCATAATGATCTACTGGTCAGGCAGTATATATATGACCAAATAGTACTTGAAAATTGAAAGCTACTCCAATGCTAAATTGGGTTAAAAAGGATTAATCAGCTAGTCCATAAAATTAAATTCTGGTTATTAACTAAAATTTAAAATTGAAATTCCATGTTTACCCAGTCTATGAATATATACTACTATATTAAGGTAAAATTTGAACAAGTTGCCGAAGAATCTTCGTAAAACATCACTGATCAAGCCTGTTACATCTAACATTTCAACCCACAAGCAAGTTTGAAACCACCCATATCAGATTCAGATTGTGCCTTCATGTTACAACTCATATGTAATACGAATTTAAAGTACGTATAAAAACAATGCATCAAAAGAGACTTATGAAGCTATGATCAATTTCCACATTTTATTACGGTACATATACATATATATATATATATATATATATGCAACTCATAGCTAATTACATACTAAGTGGGAGCAAACAAAATTTTGGTTTTCCATGGTGGCTTGAGGCCAAGTTAATTCTTCAGAAGCAATTGTGTGGAATATTGATTAGAGGCCGACGCAACAAACGACTGCTTTTCTAGCTTTTCCGAGACGTGCCTTTGAACCAATGAGATGACGTACTCCAAGATTGTTGCATCGCATGGCAAAGTTGTTGGCCCGTCCTTCGGCAAGCCAAACTCTTCCTCGGACAATCTAAAAAGCTCTTTGAAAATGTCGGTATGGAGATATGCCAAGGGAACGACGAAACGTCTCTTATCCGAAGAATAGACAACAAAATTGCCTGCCCGTGCTAGCCTGCGGTTGATCCTAGGGAGCGAAATAGTTCTGGTTCCAATGCCTGCCATTCCTTTCCACTTCCTTGAGAGGGAAATGAGTTTCTTCAAGCTGATCATGGGTAATTAATAAGCAAACCGCAGTGACAGTTAAAAGAAGAATATAAAAGGTCAGGTTTTTTGGTTTGTAAGCATAGAATGCCAGAATCTGATAAGAAAGCGAAATTTGAGTTTCAACAAAAACCATGTGCTGATTGGATAGAAGGGATGGATTTGGGACGTGGGTTCCTTTTGGCTTTTCCTGAGCATGTGGTGAGGGCCCAAGCAATCCACATGGATACTACTTATTACTGGTCTCTACCGGCTTCTGACACAAATAATTGCAATTCAAGATAAAGAATGGTTTATGAAGAACAAATCAACAGCGTTCCTATAAGGCAGCAAAGGGCCAGGCCGCATGGATTCAACTTTAATGTGTATCTAAAAATAATTGAATTTGAACTTTGGAGAAGTAAAATTAATTTTTGGCTGAATATCGAAAAGCTACCATGCATTGCATGGTAGTTTAGAAAGAAGATTCTCTTGTATTCTGTTTTGCAACGATAGTAACATACTTTATCTGCTTACTGAAACTCAGAGTAATAAGAGAATTTGGTCCTTGGACAATTACTGTGACCAGACTGCTTAAAATCGGTTACTTACTAACAAATTCTAAATACAATTAGAAATGCAAAATACTGTAGATCTTTTCAAGTTCATCTGCGGGTGCTACCATTCAGGGGATTAGTAATTAGTAGTTGCAAATTAAAAAACCATGGCTTCAGTCAGGCGATTGGATGCAAAATGGGAATGAAGCCACATGCGGACAGCGGATACTACCGATCATTGCTAACAAACCCAAGTTCGTGAGCAGCAAATTCCTGGTTTTTCTGTCGGAGCTTGTGAATTTTTCCCATCCCAAACAGTCTTGTTCTGTTATTCAGAAGCAATTTCATAGGGGGGTTGGTGGCCTGGGTGACAATAAACATGATGATTGATGAAGAAACCAACAAGATTTTAATGCTGTGTCTATTAATTTCAAGCTTTCAAAATACTATTTCCAGTTTAAGCTGCGTACTGCTGTGGCTGTGGTGATTCTAATTTCAATACAAAGTTAGTAAATCACAACCCTTTTAAGTTTTAACTGCTAGTGATCATTTCCAGAATTTTCCCTTTGTTTACTATAGCAATAAAGGCAATGACTACTCGATCCTCATCCTAAAGTCAATGTCTCAGAAACAAGGCAACGAGAAATTACTAATAAGCAAAGAGCTAAACGGCTCCTGAGGTGAAAATAGTAGCATGCATTTTAATAAAATCGTTAATCGTTAATAAGATATTGTTATGGGTCGATGAGAATTGGTCGACGTCCATGTGCAAACATCACGTTGGAGATAATGTTTCAGGATTTCGTGCTGTTCTTTTGAGAAGCGTGTATCTAACAATTTAAAGGCCTCCTTCCAATCTTTCATGAAGAAGAAACCTGATCCTCTGAAGAAAGATCTTCACCGTATAAAACTTGCTGAAACCTGGGAAAGGCTATAACGGGATTCCTCACTTAGAGAAATACAGAATGAATTTTAGAACAGAAGAGTTATATATTTGGCCAGATTCAGGTCATTCCCCCTTTCTTTCTTCGGTTTGGTTTCTGGTTTCGTCATGGATTTAAAACATTGAAGAGTAAGTGATCACCGTCACATTTTAAGTACTTCCCATCTCACGGTCGTAATTTCTTTCAATTTTACTCTTTCAGAACCATGCATGATGGTGGGTATAAAGTTCAAAGATGCTATCCCTGGATGTTAAGGTACATGAAAGGCTAAGACACATGAACTCACCACCTGAGCTACATGGCTAAATTTAGGGCGGTGGATTTGTTACGTTTAACTTCGGTTGTCACAGATTCTCAGAGTGCAAAACAGCTGAACCTGAAAACACATGAACATGTCTTCCAAGCATGAAATTCATTGCGACACATATCATATATATAATATCTTAATATTTATAAGTATAAACTTCTTTAGTTTATTATTGATTTATATTAATATCCTTTAAAATTATTTTATACCTTTATTAAATTTAGAGGTATAATAGGTACTAAACAAATAATTATTTATTTATTTTAAATATTAATAATAATTATAATTCGGAAGTTACATTAATACCTCATCTTATACTTTAATTAAATTAAAAGGTGTCATTAGTAATTAACAAATAATTATTTATTTGTTGTACTTTAAATTAAATATTATTAATAATTACAATTCCTACTTCAGAACGGACTTTGATTAGTCCAATATATATAAATATTCATATCGTTCATAATATCTTACCATAGTTCTTCACAACTCCTATTGGTAATTGGTAAGTATGTTGGATTTAATTCAACATGTGGGCTCATATATTTATATTAATTATATATTATGGGCTATCATAAGATTAAGCCTAATTAAAGTGATCAATAAAGTTTAAAGTTTTGGGCTAGACATCTAATAGAGAATGGAGTTTAATGTGTAGAGACCCAAAGGATTAATTTCTATTTTTATGATAGGCTAAAATAGAAGTTAGACTAAAGATATAAATAAGGGTTATGGTCCCCAAGCCATATGCACAACAAAAGGTTTTCTCTTTTCTGAAATCCTATCAATTAGAAAAGATATAACTCTCCTCCAAAGAGAAGAATCTCTTCAGAGAGAGCAAAGTCTGCATATTGGCTTGGAAGGCAATAATCAGAAAATCAAGCGATCTTCATGGATCCAGGTACGCTTCCGCTCAGATCTAAACATTTAGATCTAACTTTTCTTGATGATTTGACATGAAAAATTGGTTGGTGACATTTCACCAAATTAGAAATAAAGTATTCTAACAATTGGTCTCAGAGCTTCTTCATGTCAAATCATTGGGAATCAATTTGATTCTTTGTCTTCCATAATCATGGATTTGATTTTTCCATGGATTCAATTTATTAAGAAATATGGCTTTGGAGTTTGGAGTTTGTTTCAGATTTGATTTTTACGTTTTATGCATCCAGCCAGAATCTTGTTAACAAGAGCTAAGATCCAATTTATTGAGAAACAGATTCAAGTTTTAAGGATTAAAAAAAAAAAAAAGGGATAAAAGTTTTGGTTTTCTGGACCAATTTTATTAGGCGTTAGGTTTTGTCCAAAATGTGAAAATCATGCAGGATGAATAGGAGAATTTTCCTATTATGACGGCAATAATGGGGCTTGTTAGTGGTGCAAGTTGGCATGGGGCTCACTTGGTTGCTTAAGGAATTTGTTCACATTTTGGTATTATTATTTTATTAATATTATGAGATAAATTGATTGAAACAAACTTTCGGCGCTTAATTATTGTTTTAGTCAATTTTCACTGACTTATTCAAATTTTGGTATTATTATTTTATTAATATTATGAGATAAATTGATTGAAACAAACTTTCGGCGCTTAATTATTGTTTTAGTCAATTGTCACTGACTTATTCAAATTTTGGTATTATTATTTTATTAATATTATGAGATAAGTTGATTGAAACAATACGCTACCAAAGTAGCCTCTCTTGTCTAGATTAATTTATTTTATAATATTAAGTTGGTTGTGTATATGTAATTCATGCGGATATTGGCCAGCCCAAAGGAGGATCAATATTTGGCCGAAATACATGTGCACTTGTGGTAATAAATATGTGACAATTATTCAGTTTGCCATGTGAACAATTAATCGGTCCAAAGAAAGGTTAATTGTTTGACAGGATCTTATTGTCAATATTTGATTACTACACCAAGAGTACCACTTACAGTTAATATTTCTGTCCAAAGACTAGATATTAATGTTGTGCTAGGTATCTTGTGATGGGGTTTACCATTATTTGAATATATGGTTATTATATGGAATTAATGTGAGCATGTTCTACTTGTTTCGTTCTCTGTACAGTTGCTAGTTCTGCATCTACTATTACTGCCAGCTTGAATTCCATTCCCATGCTTAGTGGCACGAACTTTAAAGCATGGAAAGAGAACGTTATGATTGTTCTCGGTGTTATGGATCTAGACCTTGCGTTAAGGACAGAACGACCCACAGACCTTACGGTTGATAGTTCATCTAATGATAAGATGGATATGGAAAGGTGGGAACGTTCTAATCGCATAAGTCTTATGATCATAAAGCGTGCAATTCCAGAAACCTTCAGGGGCACTATGTCCGAAAAGGTTACTACTGCTAAAGATTACCTTGAGGAAATTGAAAAGAGGTTTGCCAAAAGCGAAAAGGCTGAAACAAGTACGATTTTGGCAAATCTCATTTCAATGAGGTATAAAGGAAAAGGTAATATAAGGGAGTACATCATGGAGATGTCTCATCTTGCTTCAAAGCTAAAGGCACTAAAGTTGGAGCTGTCTGAGGACTTGCTTGTGCATTTAGTTTTGCTCTCTCTTCCTACACAATTCAGTCAGTTTAAAGTTAGTTATAACTGTCAAAAGGAGAGTTGGACTCTTAATGAGCTCATCTCTCATTGTGTACAAGAAGAAGAAAGGCTGAAGCAAGAGAAGACAGAAAGTGCTCATTTGGCTAGTACCTTTAAGGACAAGAACTTGAAAAGGAAGAAGGGTAAGGAAGTTGCAAATGTTCCACCAGAAAAGAAACAGAACCAATAGGGTGAGGCATTTACCTGTTATTTCTGTAAAGCTGCTGGACATAGGAAAAAGGATTGTACCAAATATCGCGCATGGCGTGTAAAGAAAGGTACACTTCTCACTCTGGTTTGTTCTGAGGTTAATTTAACTTCGGTACCTATACACACTTGGTGGCTAGATTCTGGTGCTACTACTCACATAAGTGTGTCTATACAGGGTTGCCTGAACTACCGAAAGCCAATTGATGGTGAAAGATACATCTATGTGGGCGATGGTAAATCAGTGGAAGTTGAGGCTATTGGAACTTTTAGGTTATTGTTAAAGACTGGTTATTATTTGGATTTGAATGAGACTTATGTTGTACCATCATTTAGACGGAATTTGGTTTCTATTTCCGTATTGGACAAATTTGGTTACTCTTGTTCATTTAGAAATAGTCAGTTTAGTCTTTTTCAAAATTCAAATGTTATTGGTGCCGGTTCTTTATCTTTTGTTGATAACCTATATTTGCTTGATACAATTGCCTCATATAATGAAACCTTGCATGTGTATCGAGGTATAAAGAGAAAATTAACCAATGAGAATTCTGCTTCATTATGGCACAAACGTTTAGGGCATATCTCTAAACAAAGAATTGAACGTCTTGTGTCTGACAGGATTCTTGATCCCCTTGATTTTATGAACTTTGAAAATTGTGTTGCTTGTATTAAGGGGAAACAAACAAACCTAAGGAGATTAGGTGCCAACAGGGCTATGAATGTCTTAGAACTAATACATACAGACATTTGTGGGCCATTCCCTACAGCCTCTTGGAATGGTCAACAATATTTTATTACGTTCACAGACGACTTTTCACGTTATGGCTACCTATATCTCATTCAAGAAAAGTCTCAGTCTCTGGATATGTTCAAAAATTTTAAAGCTGAAGTTGAGAATCAACTCAACAAAAGAATTAAAAGCGTCAGATCTGACCGTGGTGGTGAATACTATGGCAGATATGACGGATCAGGTGAACAACGTCCAGGACCGTTTGCTAAGTTTCTCGAAGAGTGTGGTATTGTCCCACAGTACACCATGCCAGGATCTCCTAGCATGAATGGTGTTGCTGAAAGGAGAAATAGGACATTAAAGGACATGGTAAGGAGTATGATTAGTCATTCTACTTTACCAGAATCTCTTTGGGGAGAAGCATTAAAGACTGCAGCTTACATACTCAATAGGGTTCCAACAAAAGCAACTACCAAAACCCCTTATGAGCTTTGGACGGGCAAGAAGCCCAGTTTAAATCACTTGCACATTTGGGGTTGTCCAGCTGAGGTAAGGCCAAATAGGCCAAATGAAAAGAAACTGGATTCCAGAATAATCAGTTGCTATTTTGTTGGATACTCTGAAAGGTCAAGGGGTTACAAGTTTTATGATCCCACTACTAAGTCAATGTTTGAGACGGGAAATGCCCGGTTCTTTGAGGATGTTGAGTTTGCGAGGGGAAAAGGAATTAAGGACTTTGTCTTTGAAGAGGAATGTGTCGAAATTCCTCTAATTGCTTTTGAAAATTATCAGGGTCAGGCTTCAATTCCTGATATTGTTCAAGAAGCAATTCCAGATCAAGACAATGTTATTGATCCTCTTGCTCAAGCTCAACAACTTGTTCCAGAAGAACAAACTCTACAGCCTCAAGAACCTATGCCATTAAGGAGATCCACTAGAGAGAGGAGAAATGCAATTTCAGACGATTATATTGTATTTCTTCACGAACATGAAGTTGACCAAAACCTCAAAAATGACTTAGTCTTTTTCAAATGAAAAGAAACTGGATTCCAGAACAATCAGTTGCTATTTTGTTGGATACTCTGAAAGGTCAAGGGGTTACAAGTTTTATGATCCCACTACTAAGTCAATATTTGAGACGGGGAATGCCCGGTTCTTTGAGGATGTTGAGTTTGCGAGGGGAAAAGGAATTAAGGACTTTGTCTTTGAAGAGGAATGTGTCGAAATTCCTCTAATTGCTTTTGAAAATTATCAGGGTTAGGCTTCAATTCCTGATATTGTTCAAGAAGCAATTCCAAATCAAGACAATGTTATTAATCCTCTTGCTCAAGCTCAACAACTTGTTCCAGAAGAACAAACTCTACAGCCTCAAGAACCTATGCCATTAAGGAGATCCACTAGAGAGAGGAGAAATGCAATTTCAGACGATTATATTGTATTTCTTCACGAACATGAAGTTGACATTGGTGTGGTAGAAGATGATCCAATCAACTTCCATCAAGCCATTGAAAGTTCTAACTCTCAACAGTGGATTAATGCCATGAATGAAGAGATGAAGTCCATGAAGGACAATGACGTTTGGGACCTTGTATCATTACCTGAAGGTACGAAACCCATTGGTTGTAAATGGATATTTAAGACCAAAAGGGATTCGAGAGGTAATATAGAAAGGTACAAGGCTCGTCTTGTTGCAAAGGGCTTCACACAGAAAGAAGGTATTGACTATAAAAAGACTTTCTCTCCGGTTTCTTCGAAAGACTCTTTTAGGACAATAATGGCATTAGTGGCACATTTTGACCTTGAGTTACATCAGATGGATGTTAAGACAGCGTTTCTCAATGGTGACATTGATGAGATGATTTATATGGTGCAGCCAGAAAACTTTGTGTCCGGAGATGCAAAGCAAATGGTTTGCAAATTAAAGAAATCCATCTATGGGCTCAAGCAAGCTTCTCGTCAATGGTATTATAAATTTCATCAAGTTGTTATCTCATTTGGTTTTGAGATAAATGCAGTTGATGATTGTATATACCACAAGTTCAGTGGGAGTAAGTGTATTTTTCTGGTTTTATATGTCGATGACATACTGCTTGCCAGCAACGATATAGGCTTATTGCACGAAACCAAGAGCTTTCTGACAAAGAAATTTGAAATGAAAGATCTTGGTGACGCCTCTTTTGTATTAGGCATACAAATACACCGAGATCGTTCTCGGGGTATACTTGGGTTATCACAAAAGAGCTATATCGAAAATGTTCTAAAGAGATTTGGCATGCAGGATTGTAAACCAGGTGACACCCCTGTTGCTAAAGGAGACAAGTTCAGTCTAAACCAATGCCCCAAGAATGAGTTTGAAACTAAAGAAATGCAAAAGATTCCTTATGCGTCAGCAGTAGGGAGTCTAATGTATGCTCAAGTGTGTACGCGTCCGGATATTGCGTACATAGTTTGAATGCTGGGCAGATACTTAAGCAATCCTGGAATGGATCATTGGAAAGCAGCTAAACGGGTTATGCGGTACTTACAGAGAACAAAAGACTACATGCTCACATACAGAAAATCGGATCAGTTGGAGATCATTGGGTATTCTGATTCTGATTTTGCTGGATGCCAAGACAGTAGGAGATCCACATCAGGCTATATTTACCTGCTGGCTGGAGGAGCTATTTCCTGGAAGAGTGCTAAGCAGACACTCATAGCTTCTTCCACCATGGCAGCGGAATTTATAGCATGTCATGAGGCATCTAGTCATGGGATTTGGCTGCGAAATTTTGTCACTAAGCTGCAAATTGTGGATGGTATTGAGAGACCATTAAAGATATTTTGTGACAATAAGTCAGCAGTGCTATATTCCAATAACAACAGGAGCTCAACGAAGTCAAAACATATAGACCTCAAGTTCCTGGTTGTTAAAGAAAGAGTTCAAAATGGTCAGGTGTCTATTGAACATATTGGGACAAACTCTATGGTTGCGGATCCGCTAACTAAGGGATTACCACCTAAGGTCTTTCATGAGCATATCGCTCATATGGGAGTTATATCTTTTGATAACATGCAATTTTAGTGGGAGTTTGTTATTCTGGTTGATTTTCAGTTATAGACACATTTTGTGGTTTGTTTGAACTATTTATTTGGTTGATCTCACTAAGGAATAAGGTTGGACCAGTTGGAAGTAGACATGTTAAGATCACATTACATGTAACTTCCCATGCTATGCATCCATGCTTGATCTATGTTGTTCAATTATATTGACATATGTGACTATTGATGGTTTCGTTATGATATGTGTATAATGAAAACCGCTTTAATCCTATGTTGATATGATTGATGAACCAGATTGATTTAAGATGTCTATGGTAATGATAGCAAAATTTGAGCTCATAAGGTTATTACATAATATATAATTAAAGGAGTTATACATATATGGCCCAAGTGGGAGATTGTTGGATTTAATTCAACATGTGGGCTCATATATTTATATTAATTATATATTATGGGCTATCATAAGATTAAGCCTAATTAAAGTGATCAATAAAGTTTAAAGTTTTGGGCTAGACATCTAATAGAGAATGGACTTTAATGTGTAGAGACCCAAAGGATTAATTTCTATTTTTATGATAGGCTAAAATAGAAGTTAGACTAAAGATATAAATAAGGGTTATGGTCCCCAAGCCATATGCACAACAAAAGGTTTTCTCTTTTCTGAAATCCTATCAATTAGAAAAGATATAACTCTCCTCCAAAGAGAAGAATCTCTTCAGAGAGAGCAAAGTCTGCATATTGGCTTGGAAGGCAATAATCAGAAAATCAAGCTATCTTCATGGATCCAGGTACGCTTCCGCTCAGATCTAAACATTTAGATCTAACTTTTCTTGATGATTTGACATGAAAAATTGGTTGGTGACATTTCACCAAATTAGAAATAAAGTATTCTAACAAAGTATTCTAATTCATAATTGAATTTGCTTCTATGTTGACTACGGGTTTAATGCCCTTAAAAACGTGTTATGCTTTTATTAAATTAGGAACTATAATAGGTAATTAAAATTTTTCTTAATTAGTAATTTTAAAAAAATCATAATAATTACAAATATTTAGATATTATTAACAATTACAATATATAAACAAATTTAAACATTCATAGCCTTATATTTTACCACTTCTTTAAAATTTCTATATTTTAGACTAAAAGAATTACTAGAAGATTAAGTGGATTTATTTGAGAATATATCGAGTATGTCTCATTATATCTATTTTTTCCAAAGACTATAATATATAAATCAAAAGACTATTATATCTACTTTATACGAATTTTTACTAATTTAGTATCTATTGTACATTATGTTTCTACTTATTATATTATGTAAAATAAAATTAAAATTTAATATTAAAAATAAAAATGAATACACATGTGCGACACACGTGATAAGATACTGGTGTGTGTGTATATATATATATATATATATATATATAGTATTATGAAGATACTCCAGCTTAATTATGTTTAACGGAAGAGAGAGAACTGTCTAAACTCTGAATTAGATAAGATACAGACATTCAAAGATATTTGAAACCGAAAAGTGGCAATTGTTAACTTTCTCGCCGCAGTAGTATACGTAAACGTTGACAATGACTGGCGGGACGTGCTTTAGACAGAAAATTGGGACAGCCTTTCCTATCAAAACAGGTTCAAAAAGTTAACAGGAAATTGGCTCCGACCCATATGCCTCTCTACAGCCAAAAGTATCAAAGCCCCAAGCCCTCAACGGTGCTTAAAAGGCCACAACAGATATAATCATATAAACTACCAATATCTTAATTAATTAAGCTCACATGTCTCAGACCCTACTTCCACGATTAAACTGAAAAAGATCTCTAGTGTATGTACATTTTAGAGATTTTTTGAGTTTAGTTAAACACTTGAAAGAAATTGAAGGTGCAATAGGACCATGTTTAATCTAAATTCCATCACCCTTGTCCTTTGTAAAACATCTACGACACAAATTTGTTCCAGACAAAACTTGACTATGTTTTGTATCAATCCAAGCACATGGATACTTTTAATTTCTACATTTATTTTTGAAGCAAATAGAAAGCTTTTAACCCAAGTTCGTCAAGTCACAAGGCAACCCTTTCCCTCCACACATTGGCAATCTTCACTTATCACCTCACGCTTTAGGCCTTTTCCAACTGCCTTTATAAACCAGACCGAAAGCCCATCAATATGAAGTGTCCAATCTATAAAACTCTTTATGCTATCAAAACTCCAAAAGCTACCAAGAAACAACAGAAACTAAAATCCCAAAAGGCAGTTACAAAAGAAAATGAAGGGCTCTTCCATGAAGCTAAGTGAGATAATAGAGAGATGGAGGAAGAGAAAAAAGGGCCATTTTGCTGTCTACACCAGGGAAGGAAAAAGGTTCGTTGTCCCCTTATACTATTTGAATCACCCAATCTTCAGGGTGCTATTGGAAATGGCAGAGGAGGAATTTGGTACAGCAAACCATGGGCCATTGCAAGTTCCATGTGAGGAAGAGTTAATGGGCTACATTCTCTCTCTGCTAAGAAAGAACCCTTCTGAGAATGCAGACAAGGCTTTGGCGCCCATGACTGCTTGTAAGGAAGGTTCAATATCCTCTTTCCTTCCTCTCTTCTATGCTCATGACCAAGGCGAGCACCAGTCTATGGTCTCATGACATGAGACCTAAGAAATTTGAAGGCTTTAACATGCTAATTTACTGGCTGAGGACACTGTGCATTAATGGTAGAGTTTACGACAGTTTTGTCTTCTCAGTTCCCATTTTGTTTGTGGTTCTACTTTATAGCAGCTCTGGGGTACTGAATACCTAGCAATTTTAAATTCACTTAGAATCATTTAAAATTTTTTAATTAATTTGCAATTATAGCTCACAGCTCATCTGCTTCAGGTGACAACTTTCCAATTGCTATTCCAGAGTTTTGGTCATTGCCCTTGAGTTTAGAACTTAACAAAATCCACGAGAAATAAGGACCAGGAAGTATTCACCTCCAACCCCACTCCCGAAACACGAGAGAAGAAGAGGATATAGATTTTCATGAACCTTATCATTTAAATCGCTCCCTAGTCCCTACTGCAAGTTTGCAACAGGCAAAGCCATGTCTATTTATCATGTATTTTTAGGAAAATTTGATTCCCATTAGGGTAGAGAACCAGAGATGCATAATCCAAGTCCCAGTGGGTGTTTGGCTTAACTTATTAAACAGTTTCTCTACTCTATAAGGAGTAGAAGTTAGTGTTTGGGTATCAAATTTTTTAAAATTTTAATTTATGTGGGAAGCAATTTTAAGTTCTCACGAGAAGTTACTATTTGAAGTTTTTCTCAAAATCACTTTTTGTAGCTTATGTGGATAGATATATCATTTTAATGATTTTTTTGTTATTCCTTAAATGTCTTTAATTTTTTTCTTCTATTTAACAAACCAATTTTATTATTACTTTTCATTTTTTCTTTTTTTGTATTTGACAGTCATATTTTGCTCAAAGGCTTTTTTACTTTTTTTTTGTGTTACAAGATTTCAATATAATACAGTAATAATCTATAAATTATATATATAATTTATATAGAGCACATCAGTTAATTGGCTGAAAATTTATATATAACTTTAATAAAAATGAATTTATAAATAATTTGTGGATTATAAAATAATGATACAAAAATATTTTTTTATAAAAAATTATCAATTAAATTATATTAATTAATAATATATATTCACATAGATAATAATATATATTAACATGTATAATAGCTAATAGTTAACATTTATTTGTTTTCATAATTTTAACATTTTACGGAAGTTTTATAATATTATTTCAAACAGCTTTCTACGTCTTATAGCACTTCTATATTAAATTTGTGAAATGCTATTTTAATTTCTCTAAACAGCACTTATAGAACATTTTTACAGCTTTCTACGTCTTATAGCACTTCTATATTAAATTTGTCAAATGCTATTTTAATTTCTCTAAACAACACTTATAGAACATTTTTACTGAAACAGCATTTTTGCTAAAAATTTTAGCCAGGCCAAACAAGCTTTTGGTGAATGAAGGTTGGGTTTCTAAGATAATATATATTCATAGGGAGGGAAATCGTTGGGCTAATTTCCTTGCAAACTTTGATCAAAGTTACATTAAAGGGCTATCTATCTTAAATAAGCTTCTTGAAGAACTTCTTTCTTTGTTGGATTGTGATGCTAGTGGGAATCCCATAAAGGAGAAGTTAGACCATTTATGGTCTCTTATGTACCTAAAAAAAAAAAAACTTTTAAAGTTATCAGATATATGGCCTAAATAATAAGCAAACACCTATGTAATGGTATAAAAGAATAATATAAGGGTGTTTTTGTCATTGTGAGTCTAAGTGAAACCTACCAATCTAAAGTACCACACTCCTTAATATAAAAGGCCAGCCCTCTCTCGGTAAAGGTCAACTCTCATTCTACTATCCTCTCTACTCTTACTCTCATATTTCTTTACTCTTATACTGACTTGAACATTGGAGTGCGCCTTAAAGGATCACCTTCGTGCCTTTAATTGGATTTATCTTACAAATGCTCGAGGCCGAGCTAAAATGACATCAACAGACTTAAATTTAAAACGGGCTGGTGGGCAACAAGATCCAACTGAATTTTAGAGAGTGTAAATGAGAATTTGAGAGGAGAGCAGCCATCTAATGTGTACCACAATATTGGATTGCTATTGGGACATTATAATAGAAGCCCAAGCAAGTTGAAAAGTGAGCTGAATTAAAATGTTCCATGTTTAATGCCTAAAGGCGCATAAGGAGTCTAATGGACAGGTGTAGCATTGGTGATAGGCCTGGTTAATGTTGGCCCACATGGTTGGAACTAATGCCCGAATGGTAAATGGTAGGAAGAGAGGAAGGAAAGTAAATGGGACAAGCTATTAAATCGTTCAATTTTTTCATTTTTCTTTTCGAATTAATTTTAAATGTAAGAAATGACGCATGGCGTGACTATAAATACCACTCATCTTAAAATCGTCTGAATTTGAAATTTTCTCAGATTCACAATTAAACGCACACAGAGAGAGAAAGACTAAGCGAGGAAGCCGTTAAAGAGAATGCAGGGGATTTTCTGTTGCACTTCTTCTTGCATTGATCTCGCCAACTTGTGTTGGTAATTTGTCACTCTTGAAGCTTGATGATTTCTCTCACACTTGAAGCTATGATTTTGATTTTTCGATCTCTTCTCGATTTATTACACACCCCGTGTTAGGGTTTTTGCTACAACTCGGTGGCTTTGCATTTTGATGAATTGCTAGGGTTTCTAAGGTTTAGCTGGCCATGGGAGGATCTCGAGTTCAAGTGAATAAGCCTTACAAGTCCCGTTTCTCCTCCAAATCTTCTCGCAATATTCACACAGTCTTCCAAAAAGGTGCTCCCGCTTTATTTCGCTTTTATTTATTTTAAATTCCATCTTTCGTACTTTGCATTATTATCACTTTTCTTACTACGAATCTTTTGGTGAATTAGATAACAATCAGATTGCAAAATCAGACCGAAATGCAACGAAGGGAGCCCGAGCTGCTCGGCTTCAGCGAAGCAAGATGGTGACTGATTGATAATAAATTTTGAGTATTTTTCATGCTTAATTTCAATTTCCTGTCAAGCAAAAAAAAAAATGTCGTGATTCTCTCACACTGGTAATCGTTATTTGATTTTGCAGTTACGATAGCAGAAAAAGGGCTTCAAGTGGATCGGCCGGCCCTCCCCGACGATTTAGATAGGGCAGCTCCTTTGGAGTCCTCGACGCTCTCAAAGAAAAAAAAGGGCTTTTGCTGGGCTAAGAAAACATTAGTATATCTTATTATCTTCTGGGCCCAAATTAGATAGGACCCAAACCAGCTCTATTAGCCAATGGGTCGTAATTGTTCTCGAACAAATCATAATCTTAAATTCATTGGTATAGGCCCAATTCAATAACATCTTTGCTTTTGTAAACTGTAATGAATCATTGATGGGCAGGAAAATATTGCGAAGGATTTTTGCTACTAGTACTAAAATTCACGCGTGAAACGATTATAGAATGACCCTGCTCGAATCAGCCCAAAGTTTTCAACTTGAGTCATACAATATCATACTCATACAGGGTTTTAGCAGGATCCTGCAAGTCTTTTAAAAATTTAATAAAAGAAGGAAAAATTGGGCCCTGAAGGCTGAAACAATAGAATTCAGTCTGTGAATGATAAATATTGGATATAATTCTCGATTTCGTTTATCTTGTTTTATTACCTTGGTTACACATTAGACATAGCAAGCAGGGAACCGCATGATTCCTGTTTACAAGCTATCCGAAACTAGGAACAGGCAAAGAAATTCCATTGTAGATTGAAACTCTACTTTGTTTTGAAGATGAATTTATCATATTGAGATACTATATACTTTCCAAATAGTTCCATCTCAAAGCTTGGAATCACTCAAATTTTGGAGGTTGCAAGCTTAATGAGATCCTTTCTAAGAATCTTACCAGATGGATTCTTGGGTATTGAAGTTATAAATGCCATTTTGCGGATTCTCTTGTGTGGTGCCACCTGTGTGTTCAATTGTAGCTAAATCTGAACACTTATTTGTAATCTTGGGCTAACACTAAAATAATAAAATTGAAAATTACCTGTTTTGCTACAAAATCCATGACTGCTGTCTCTGATATATTGCTTCCAGTTTTTCTAACCACATACGCCATGGGATACTCCCCCACCTCCTCGTTCGGAAACCTGATAATAAGATAACAAAGTCACTCAACCTCAAAAGTACTAATCAGATCACAGAAACATGTCTTTGGTAGGAGATTATACATATACGAACAAAAACAGAAGCATCTTGTTCAAGAAAGGGAGTTTCAAGGTCTCAGTAAATAATGGAAGAGGAGAACTTACGGTATAACAGCAGCATCAGAAATCTCTGGATGAGAGAGCAGCAATGCCTCTAGTTCAGCAGGAGGCACCTAAAATTAATAGTACAAACAAATCCGTATAAGCACTAAGCTTATGATGATTAAGTAGTGATTACTATAGAATATCATAAAGAAAAATGCAAACTGAATCCAAGTTTCACCAGATAATATCAAAAGGAAGCGGGGCGGGCTTTGAAATAGAATAACTAAATGTATATAACTGAGCTATTTTATCGACCTGAAATGCCTTGTATTTAATCAGTTCCTTCAACCTGTCAACAACAAAAACGAAGCCATCATCATCGATGTAACAAAGATCTCCAGTCTTCAACCATCCCTCTGAATCAATAGTCGATGCCGTTGCATCTGCATTATTAAGATAACCTACAGTACCAAACCACTTAGAATCAACAAGAGGAGAAAACACATTATAACTTAATGATAGTAGTAAGCACCGGAGCAGGGCTTAGGCGTGCTCCAGAACATCCAAAATTTACAGGATGATAGACTTCAATTCATTCGGGCTTCGGCAATTGTTGAATACTCATAACATCCTAAGATAGTCGACACTTCCTCTCTATATGATAGTTATTTATTTTAGTAGTACTACATTAACCAACTTTGTTCCTTTTTTTTTTTAAATTGGGTAATTGAACTATTGAAGCAACTTCGTTACCAATATAGATGAATCAGGGAGTGGGACTGAGGTGGATTAACGTTATTATCATTGCTTAGCAATTGGGTGTTCCTAGGAACATATAGAAACTTAAATAAGTTACTTGACCCAAACGACAAGTGCCAAGTGCCCAGAGCCAGCTCATTTGTTTTGAATGAACATATAGTTTTTTTTTTTTAATTGAAAGCGAATTTAGAGATAAGGTTATTTATTATTACTCATTTTAATTACTGATACTCTACCTGTCTACCAAACACTAGTAATATAATACTTGTACGCAATAGCAATCAATAAATGCCATTTCAAGTCAGATTTCGTCATATTTGAATTGTCAATGGCCGATCTTAGCAATTAAATGTTTTATAAAGCACCATTTCAGAACATTGTCCCTGCACACCGGGGAATATATATATATATATATATATATATTTATATATCCGAGTAATAGAGTAATTTAAAATTTAGCCTCCAAACCTTTCACCAAATATATTAGTACTATTTAATTTAGAAGAGAATAAGTAAAAGGATTATTCGAATTTCTTTATACAATTTCTTCTCTCACAAAATGCCCAATTAACGGATTGGCCTAGGGAAGGAAAACTGAAAAACAAATGGAGGATGATTCATTTGATATAGTATAGAACGGTAAAAACAATTGGTGTACCTTTCATAATGGAAGGACCCCTGAGCCAAAGCTCACCCGTCTGGTTAACCTTCGAGGCCAGACCAGAAACAGGGTCAACAATTTTGGCCTCCAAGCTCGGCATCAACAGCCCAACCGTACCATACTTACGACCCTCCTCCGACGAATACATTGACGCTCCAAACCCTGTTGTCTCTGTTAACGCGTACCCCTGACGAATATTCACTGTTGGGAACTTCTCCAAGAACCCATTGATCACTTCCTTGCTTAGGGGAGCCCCACCACACAAAACCCATTGCAACGAACTCAGATCGTACTTCCTTTGTATCTGATCAGCGCCCTTCATCATTGCCAGGAGTATAGGTGGCACTACGGGTAGGCACGTGACACGGTACCTCTCAATCGCGGACAGCACTTCGTTCATATCGAACTTTGATAAAATGACCACCGTCGATCCTACCGTGAGTTTTCCTATCGCATAAGCTCCGAACCCGTAGATATGGAACATGGGAAGGGCGCAGATATGCGTCTGCTCTCCCTCATCTAGATTGGGGATGCATGAGAATGATTGTACTAACGCCATGAGGTTTCTGTGAGATGATACTACGCCCTTGCTGGTACCCGTTGTGCCTGACGAATAGAGTAGACTCGCCGTGTCATCCTGGTAGACTCGGTCCCTGGCCCGGCTTCCAGTTGGTTCCTTCTTCATCATTTGATCCATAGTTGTGACTATTCTGGCTTCGCTCGTGGTTTTTATCTCCTGCTCGTCGAGTAGCACGATGGGCAGAGATGATATTCCAGCGAGTTTTGGGACCAGTTGGCTGGTGGTGAAGACGAGGGCGGGCTTTGAATCCGCCATTTGTAGCGCGATTTCACGGGCCGTATTGAGGGGATTGCTGGTAGTTATAATAGCGCCAAGAGACATCACAGAGAGGCAAACAATGGGGAAGAAGATGGAGTTTGGTGCGATGATGAGAACGACGTGGCCTTTCCGGATTCCCAAGTCGTATAGATACGTGGCGACGGAGTCAACCGCTTTCCAGAGTTCGGAAAACAAGAGACGGCAACCGGTGGTAGCATCGATGAAGGCAGTCTTGCCATGGTGGGGGCAGGAAGAGATAAATGTAGTGATGTCTAGGCAGCGGTTGGATGGAAGCGGAAAGGGTTGGCGTTTGCTGTAGAATGTAGAAGTGGACGAGCAAAAGCCACTTCTTGGATCGATTCTTAAGTTGCTAGCTTGATCCATGGTCCTTTTCTACGATTGAGTTTGCTAGTTTTCCGACTTATTGCAGCTTGCCAAAGAAGTATGGCAAAGAGGCAGTTAAAGGGTCGAGGTGTGAGATTTGTTAAAGGATTAGACAAGATAATGACAGTTCTGAGGATTGACAGTGTCAGTCAAGCACGCTGAGAGTGAGAAATGAGGAGGGGAGGCCGCGAGTGCCAAAGGTGTGTGGGGTTGAGGTGCGTTTGATGGGTTTGGGCGCATTTCACGCATTCATATAATCGATGGGAGCAAATTAAGCAAAATCCATGAATTGCTTGCAACGGTATCAAATTAGTATAATATCCAGTGTTTCCCCATGATTATTGTCTAGGCACGTGTAAATTTCAAGGGTTCTTAATCTTTGCGCTTAGGCCATGGAGGCAGCAATTGCTGTATAATGTAATGATTATTGGTTCATGAAGGAATCGAACTCATATTATTATATTAATTTATTAATCAAATGCATAAATTTTTCACTCCATATGATTATTAATTCGCGAATGAATCATATTCGTAGTAATGATTTTTAGCGAGCTTAAGCAGTATTGGCATCATCTTAGATTAAACTTAGTTCTACACATCCATTAATTAATCATGTCCATGAGGTGTGACTGTTTTGAATGACCCTCCCTCGGATCTGATGCCTGTTACTGAGCAAGATGTTAATGAAGTTACTTATTTGAGACCTTAGCTGCGAAGGTAACGTCTTTTATACCTAAAAAATATTAATTAAATATGAATCACTAATAAGTTAGTTTTGAGAAGTAAATCTGACTAATAACGTATAAGTTATTAATTATATTAGAATCATCAAAATACTTTAATTAAACTGCAATTATAGCTTTGAGTCCCAATGGCAAAATCGTTTACGAGTCCTTGAGGCTCGCAGAGAAACGAAAGGGCTTATGGGGGCGCCGAAGAACCATTGTCGTATCTTGAGTTCTTAATAATAAAGTATGATTTGGGCTATGAGATACTACTCCTCTGTCTCTATTTAATTGTCATTTTTTGATTAATTTATCATAATTTTGACTATTATTTGTGATAAAATTATAAAATTATAAATATTTTAAAGATAAAATTTAAAAAGTACAAATCTTAAACTTTTCAAAATATATTTTTTGAAAATTTAATTCTGTATATATTTTTTATAATTAATAATTAAAATTATGATAAATTAATTGATAAGGGACAGTTAAATAGGGACAGAAGAAATAGTAAACAAGTGGTAGTTACAAGGGCCCAAGTTAGCTGTATTAATGGTCCACGAAGAAGAAATCAGAGAAACTCCAACTCATTGGTACTTGGCCCAATTTTAGTTAAGATCTTTGTTCTGTTACGCGTATTGATTATTAAATCATTTTAGTGAGCTGGAAAATTATCCCCCGACTCCTCCAGCAGAGGAATTTTTCTTCTTTTTCATTTGGCTGCTAAAAAATTGCCACAATTTACGCGTGCAACGATTATAGAATGACCATACTCGATCTCCACCACAAAGTAATTCTCCTTGAGTCACATAATAGAGTTTCAACAGGGGCCTCAGACTACAAAGAGAAGAAATAGAAACGAAAAACCGGGGCCTGAAACCATTTACAAGGCAGTGAACTATGAAAGAATAGAGTTCAATCTGTAAGTGATAAATTATAAGCATATGACGCTAAATTTCGTTTTTCTTGTTTCATTACCTTGGGATCAATCAAATTTTGGAGGTCGCAAGCTTAATGAGATCCCTTCTAAGAATCTTGCCAGACGGATTCTTGGGTATTGAAGTTACAAATGCCACTTTGCGGATTCTCTTGTACGGTGCCACCTGTGTGTTCATTACACCAAAATGTTTTTAACTATCCCGAGAGATGATGATCTTGTTCTGATGCAACATAAAGTCTAATCCTGAATCTTTATTCGTAAATTTTGGCTAATACTACAAAAATTAGTTTGAAAAAAAACCTGTTTTGCCACAAAATCCATGACTTCAGTCTCTGATATACTGCTTCCAGTTTTTCGAACCGCATACGCCATGGGATACTGCCCAACCTCCTCATTGGGAAACCTGATAATACAATATATCATTCAAAACCACTCATCCTCAAAAGAAACCAGACAATAGAAACATGTATTTCAGAGTCCACAGTCTTCTGCTTCCTCATGAAACATACTTTGCTCTGCCTGACTATGGGTAAAATATGGTACCAATACAAGATATGAGCATATGTTCGAGAAAGGGAGTAATTTCACGCTCCGGATAAGTAGCCGAAGAGGAGAACTTACGGTATGACAGCAGCGTCAGAGATCTCTGGGTGAGAAAGTAGCAATGCCTCCAGTTCAGCAGGAGGCACCTGCAATTAATGGTACAGACAAATCCATATGAGCAATATGGTTACTGTTGAAAATGATAAAGCAAAATATCATTCCTGTTGTTACACTGTTAAATACATTAGTAAAAGGAGTGGTAAAGAGAAGGAGCGGGGGACTTGAAATATTGTTTTATCCACCTGATAGCCCTTGTATTTAATCAGCTCCTTCAACCTGTCAACAACAAAAAGGAAGCCATCATCATCGATGTAACAAAGATCGCCAGTTTTCAACCATCCCTCTGAATCAATAGTTGATGCTGTAGCTTCTGCATTATTTAGATAACCTACAGTTCCAGACGAACGAGACTCAATAAGAGGACGAAAGCACGGTATAACTATATCTATATTTATACTCCCCGTAGGAAAGCTAAGTGTATTACTGTAGGAAAACTCAAGTGTATGTGTATTAGAGGAGAAGGAGGTGCAATTGTTACCTCCTCGTTAACTCTTTTTTTTTTATTTTTTTATTTTTTGATTTTTTGGGCTAAAGCCCAGTAGCTATTTCTCTTTTTTCTTTAATTTTTGTGCTTTCTTTTATTTTTGAAAATTTTTAATATATTTTTTGTAGGAATTTTTTAACACTTAATAAGTCTAAAAAAAGGTTTAACTGGGTTATTTTTGTTGAGTTTAAGAAATCTTTTTCACCTTTTTATATATTATATATGTTATTAAAATTTATTTATTATCAAAGAGTTAATTTTTGATTTATATATTTTTATTTAAATTATTAATCAACATTTTCAACTTTTGTATAATATTTTAGATATTTAATTTTATTATTAATTAATTAACATTATCTATGTATATCAAAATGATTATATATATTTTATATTATATTTTAGTTTATATATAATATCTGATTATATGAATTGATCTTAAAATATTATTAATTTTTATCTTCTTATATTTTTAAAAAATAAAATTTAAATCCTTAAAATAAAAAAAAAAAAATTGGGACGTAGCCTGAGTCACTTTCTAATTCCATAAAGAAAGTTACAAGTTGATTAGAAAAAAAAGAAGGCCAGGAGTACTAATGCAACTGATCTTATTGTAGCTGTGCACTTGGGCAGGGCTTGAGCTTTGCTTGAGCTATAATTACAGAGATGAAGTTTGTACTTGACAAAAATCCTATAATTATTGTACATGGCAAGGTAGCTTGAACATAAATATCGGGAGACAGCGAAAGGACAACTAGATATTAAATCATATATCAATCATCGACCAAAAAAGGAAAAGGGGCTTACGTGGAATCCGATTAAAAATATCATCATTGTTTTGTTTGTCATAAATAGATACGAAGATATTTTTATTTTTTTATGTAGCTAAGGTGTACTATAGTTGTAGATTATGGAAATCCAACCAAATCCATGCAGTGACTTATGACTTGTACACGTTTTTCAAATGGCTAAAGCTGCTATACGATTTACCTAGCAATTAAAAAAATGTTGAAATCTTAGATGTCAGTTAAAAAATGTGATTAGTTGAAATAAAAGTTAAATAAATAGTAGTAGCACTAAAAAACTTCAAAAAGAAATAGTTAAATGTTTTTTGGTGCAAAAAAAATTAGATAGCAATAAGACCATTTGATATATTCATTTAAATACAGAGCAATAGCAACCAATGACGTTTTCAAATTAGATTTCGTTGATTCGATATTAAGGACTGAAAAATGTGATTAGTTGAAATAAAAATTAAATTATTAGCAATAAAAGATTTCAAAAAGAAGTAGAGAAAGCTACTACTACCAATAAACTGACTATACATATTCAGACTATTTTCCTTTCTCGCTCTACTGAAGAAACTACACTATTTAGATTTATTCAAATACACAATAATATATAGCAATCAATGGCATTTAATTTCGGGTTAGGTTTCGTGGGATTTGATTCCAAGGAGCTCCTTGAGCCAGCAAATGTAGAGTTTTTTTTTTTTTTTTGGGGGGGGGGGGGGGGGGGGTTGGTGGTTGGGGGAGAGGGGGTGATAGCAAATCTTTCAAAAACATTATCTCATGGGTTAATGATGTAAGACCAACTCCAATTATACACCAAAATACTATTTTGGTGTAAAAAATAGTGTGAATTGTGCTCTAATAAAGTACCAATTCATTCTACCATTTTGGTGGGATGAATAGTAACATACCAAATTTAGTGTGTTATTATTTATCTCACCATTTGTTATGAGATGATTTTTTTTTATTTTATCCTTATCCTTTTTTATTAATTACTTCTATGTCATGTAATCTTTTTGTTATATTTATATATTTTGAGTTATATTTAAATTTAATTTTTTAAGTATTAAAAAATATATATACCATTAGAAAGATCTCATTGAGATCTTTAAATTGAAACCAATATTGGATATATATTTAAATTACTTTTGTAAATAATTATAAATATAAATTTACAAAATTATGTAAAAATTCAATTAAAACATAATAAAAGTAATTAAACATCATTTGACTTCTATTATAATCAAAATACAAATTAAAAAATCATAGAAATTATATGAGATTATATGAAATAATATTTTTATTAATTATTTGTGACATAATGTTAACAGTTATTAATAACATATGATTAAATAATTTATAAGAAAAATATTAATTATTATTTAATAGTATTATTTTTTAATTAATAAATTATTTTGTTAGTATTATCTAAAGATTAATTTAATTGTTTGAATAATTATTCAGATAATTATATTAAATTAAATAATAGATGTTATATTATAATATAATTAATATAAAAAATGGTGTAAAAAATGATGTAATGCATTGAAGTGGAATAAAATTTGATATTAAAATATTCTAAGAACATTTTCTTTTTATATAAAAATAGTGTAAATTTTGGTATAATGGGTTAGAGATGCCTAAGTGGACGTGTAACAATATCTTATTAAGTATTACTTATAAAATATAAATGCGTCTAAATTTTATCCATAAAATATTAATGAACCTTTCATAATGGAGGGACCCCTTAGCCAAAGCTCACCCGTCTGGTTCACCTTCAAGGCCAGACTAGTAGCAGGGTCCACAATTTTGGCCTCCAAGCTCGGCATCAACAGCCCTACCGTACCGTACTTCCGACCTTCCTCAGCCGAATACATTGACGCACCAAACCCTGTTGTCTCTGTTAACGCATACCCCTGACGAATATTTACCGTAGGGAACTTCTCCAAGAACCCACTGATCACTTCCTTGCTCAGCGGAGCCCCTCCACACAAAACCCATTGCAACGAACTCAAATCGTACTTCCTTCTTATCTGATCGCCGCCCTTCACCATTGCCAGGAGTATGGGTGGCACGAGGGGGAGGCACGTGACACGGTACTTCTCAATTGCCGACAGCATTTTGTTCATATCGAACTTTGATAAAATCACCACAGTCGATCCTGACGTGAGTTTCCCCAACGCAAAAGCTCCGAAACCGTAGATGTGGGACATGGGAACGGTGCAGATATGCGTTTGCTTTCCTTCATCGGGTATGCTTGAGAATGCTTGTAGTAGCGCCATGAGGTTTCTGTGAGATGATACTACGCCCTTGCTGGCACCAGTTGTGCCCGACGAATAAAGTAGAGTAGCCGTGTCATCCTGGTAGACTCGGTCCCTGACTCGGCTCCCCTTTGGTTCCGTTTTCATTATTTGATCCATAGTTGTGACTATACTTGCTTTGCTCGTGGTTTTCATGTCCTGCTCGTCGACTAGCACAATGGGCAGGGACGTTATTCCAGCGAGTTTTGGGACGAGTTGGCTGGTGGTGAAGATGAGGGCGGGCTTTGAATCGGCCATTTGTAGCGCAATTTCGCGGGGGGTGTTGAGGGGATTGATGGTGGTTATGATAGCGCCAAGAGACATCACAGAGAGGCCAACAATGGGAAAGAAGATGGAGTTTGGTGCCATAATGAGAACAACGTGACCTTTCCGGATTCCCAAGTCGGATAGACACGTGGCAACGGAATCAACCGCTTTCCAGAGTTGGGAAAAGGAGAGGCGGCGGCCGGTGGTGGCGTCGATGAAGGCAGTCTTGCCATGGTGGGGGTAGGAGGAGATAAATGTGGTGATGTCAAGGCAGTGATTGGATGGAAGTGCAAACGGTAGGCGTTTGCTATAAAACGTGGAACTGGAGGGGCAAAAGCCACTTCTTCCATCGATTCTTAAGTCGCTAATTTGAGCCATGGTTTCCTTGATTGGCACTTTGGTTGCCCACACCTTCCACGGTTGTTGCTACTTGCCTGTGATTTATAGTAGCAAATAGGCAGAGGCAATTGATTGATTACTTAACATTATCTATGTATATCAAAATAATTATATATACATATATATATTTTAATTTATATATAATATTAATATATAATTATGTAAATTGATCTTAAAATATTATTAATTTTTATCATTTCATATTTTTAAAAAATAAAATTCAAATTCTTAAAATTAAAAAAAAATCGATCACTTTCTAGTTCCATAAAGAAAGTTACAAGTTGACTAAAAAAAAAAGAAAGCCAGGAATACTAATGCAACTGATCTATTGTAGCTGTGCACTTGGGCAGGGCTTAAGCTTTGCTTGAGCTATAATTGCAAAGATTAAGTTTGTACATGACAAGGTCGCTTGAACATAAATATCGGGAGACAGCGAAAAGACAACTAGATAGTAAATCATATATAAAAAAGAAAAAAGAAAAGGGACTTACGTGGAATCCGATTAAAAATATCATCATTGTTTTGTTTGTCATAAATAGATATGTGTTGTAAAAAGTATGTTAATTAAAATTGACTAAGCAAGAACAAGAAATAAGAATAGGAGAAATTGAGAATTAAAGGAACAAGAGAAAGAGAGAGAGAGAGATGAAATGGAAATAAGATTGAAGGAATTGTGTGTATCATTAGGGAGAATGAATCCCAATTTATAGGCATCAAATGGTAGGCTATACAAGTTGGCAATTTGCACATATTAGCCCCATTATTATCATCACAATAATCATAATTTGGACAATTTGTACAACTTGCATTTGTCCACTTTCATAACCTAATTTGCATAATTTGCATTTGTCCACTTTCATAATAATTTGCACAACTTGCATTTGTCCACTTTCATAATACTCCCCCTTGGACAAATGCTATTATTAAAATTGGACGTGTACTGCCTCGTTAAAAACCTTAAGTCAGAAAAACCCAGTGGGAACAAAAACCGAACATAAGGGAAAAAGAGTACAATACAATTAAGTCCGTCTAATATGTCTTCAGGACAATATGTGCTTGTCTTCAAGACAATATAAATGGGCCTACTTCAGTGTCCTGATTGGACGTGCTATTACTGCCTCATTAAAAACCTTAAGCCGGAAAAACCCAGTGGGACAAAAACCGGACAGAAGGAAAAAAGAGTACAGTGCACTTATGTCCATAATCGCTCCCCCTGAGATAAAATAAACTGCTACTTCTGGAGCATCTAAACATTTCCACTTCTGGGGAAATCAATCTTGCATTTTACTGACTCGCCGCATACCAATGCCATAAACTAATTTCTCAAATGTTGATGTTGGCAAAGATTTGGTAAATAAATCTGCAAGATTATCGACGGAGCGAATCTGTTTAACATCAACTTGTCGACTTTCCTGGAGTTCATGAGTATAGAAAAATTTCGGCGAGATGTGCTTGGTCCTATCACCTTTAATATATCCTCCCCTGACTTGTGCAATACAAGCAGCATTATCCTCATAAATTATAGTGGGAGAATCTATCACCGGTTTGAATCCACTAGCATTGTGAATATGTGATATCATAGATCTTAACCAAACACACTCTCTTCCGGCCTCATAGAGGGAAATAATTTCAGAGTGGTTGGAAGATGTAGCAACTAGTGTTTGCTTAGTGGAACGCCAAGAAATGGCTGTATCATTATAGCAAAATAGATAACCGGTTTGGGAGCGAGCTCTGTGCGGATCAGATTTATATCCTGCATCAGCATAACCTACTAAACCAGAGTTAGTAGTATTCTTAGAATAGAATAACCCCAAATCAATGGTTCCTCGGAGATAACGGAAGATATGTTTAATCCCATTCCAATGTCTCCGGGTTGGCTCAGAACTGAAACGTGCCAACAAATTTACCGCAAAAGCGATATCTGGTCTCGTGCACTGTGCCAAGTACATCAAAGCCCCGATTGCATTGAGGTATGGTACTTCAGGACCAAGTATATCCTCACCAGATTCTTTAGGACGAAACGGGTCCTTTTGGGGGTCAAGAGACCTTACAACCATAGGGGTGCTCAATGGGTGAGCCTTGTCCATGTTAAAACGTCTAAGCAATCTTTCAGTGTATGCTGACTGATGGACAAGTATTCCATTCTTATTGTGCTCAAGCTCTAGACCAAGGCATAGTTTGGTTTTACCCAAATCTTTAACCTCAAACTCCTTTTTCAAATATTCAGCAGTTTCAGATAACTCTTCAGGAGTCCCAATTAAATTCATGTCGTCGACATAAACTGCTATAATAGCAAATCCGGTTTCAGATCTTTTAATAAACACGCATGGGCAGATGGGATCATTTATGTACCCTTCCTTAGTCAGGTATCTTAAACGTTGGTACCACATGCGGCCGGATTGCTTTAACCCATATAAAGATCTTTGCAACTTTATTGAGAATAAGTTGCGGGGAGTGCATGCTTCAGGCATTTTGAAACCTTCGGGAATTTTCATATAGATATTGGAATCTAATGAACCATATAAGTATGCCGTCACAACGTCCATAAGACGCATTTCAAAATTTTCTTGGGCAACCCAACTTATAAGGAAACGAAAGGTAACTATATCCACTACTGGTGAATATGTTTCATCATAATCTATCCCAGGCCTCTGCGAGAAACCTTGGGCTACGAGTCGGGCTTTATACCTCACGATCTCGTTTCTCTCATTTCGTTTCCGGACAAAGACCCATTTGTATCCAACAGGTTTTACATTGTCGGGGGTTTTAGTAATAGGCCCAAAAACATTACGTTTGGCAAGGGAAGTCAATTCAGCTTGGATTGCTTCCTCCCATTTAGGCCAATCTCGCCTATGACGGCATTCGGTTATGGACCGAGGTTCATAATCATCATTCATAATCTCATGAGCAACTGAGAGAGCAAATGCATCATCGATGATTATCTCATTTCGATCCCATATCTCATTACAATAACTGATGGAAATTTCAGTATTCCCAAGATTGGTGATCTTTTCATGGGTTTGTACCACTTCAGGGGCAATATGCTCATGAACTTGTGCCACTTCAGGGGCAATATGCTCTCTTTGAATATTATGTTGTGCCACTTCAGGAGCAATTTGGTTTCCTCGAGAAAGATTAATAAGCTCATCTGGAGCAGATTCTAAATTCCTCCCCCTTCTTTTTCGAGGAACAGTGTCTTTTGATCCCATCGGTCTACCACGCTTCAGGCGCGGGCCATTTAGATCCATTTCGGGTGGTTCTACAGGAACATCAATCCTAGCTGGAACATTCGTAGCTGGGATGTGAGACTTTGTAACTTTAGCAGTCTCATTAAATGCATCAGGCATTTGATTTGCAATAGCTTGTAAATGGATCAATCGTTGCACCTCATTTTCACATTCAGGTGTTCTTGGGTCAAAATGAGACAAACTTTTCTCATTCCATGAGAAAATCTCGACATTTTTCTGTTTTCCATTTATGGAAGCTTTTGGTATCCCAAGTGATGGGAATACTGTCTCATCAAAATGACAATCCGCAAATCTAGCGGTAAATAAATCACCCGTCAATGGTTCAAGGAACCGAATAATGGACGGTGAATCAAACCCAACATAAATGCCCAAACGGCGCTGGGGACCCATTTTGGTCCTTTGCGGTGGTGCTACAGGCACTTGTACCGCGCAACCAAAGGTGCGAAGATATGAAATGTCTGGCTCCTGGCCCAAGACTAACTGAAGGGGGGAATATAAATGAGAAGTAGTGGGGCGCAATCTAATTAAAGATACAGCATGTAAAACAGCATGACCCCACGCTGAGGATGGGAGCTTTGTCCTCATCAATAAAGTTCGAGCAATAATCTGAATGCGCTTAATCATGGATTCTGCTAATCCATTTTGAGTATGAACATGTGGGACAGGATGTTCAACTTCAATTCCTAATGAAGCGCAATAAGCATCAAAACTCTTTGATGTGAACTCACCAGCATTATCCATTCTTATGCTTTTAATTTGATAATCTGGGAAATGAGCTCGAAGCTTTATTATCTGTCCAAGCAAACGTGCAAAGGCGACGTTGCGCGTTGATAATAGGCAAACATGGGACCATCTGCAGGATGCATCCACTAGTACCATGAAATATCTAAATGGTCCACTTGCAGGCTGAATTGGCCCACAGATATCACCCTGGATTCTTTGCAAGAATGAAGGGGATTCATAATCAACCTTTGTCATGAAAGGTTTAGTAATGAGCTTTCCTTGTGAACAAGATTCACAAATGTAATCTTTGGATAACAACACCTTTGTATCTTTTAAAGGGTGTCCTCGAGTATTTTTAAGGATTCTTCGCATCATTGTTGCTCCTGGATGACCAAGGCGATCATGCCAAAGTCCGAACACATCAGGGTTCACTAGTTTCCAGGGCATCGTAGCATATGATTCTATAGCTCGTATTAGGACATAATATAATCCCATACTAGAAGCTTTCAGCTTCTCATGGATGGTCTTCTGGCCCATCTTGTAGGAAGTGATGCAAAGAAATTCCTTATTTTGCTCATTAATTGTTTCTAGATGGTACCCATTACGGCGTACATCTTTGTAGCTAAGTAGATTTCTTTTTGATCTACCGCTCAACAATGCATCTTCAAGATACAATGTTGTGCCATTTGGCAAAATAACTGTGGCAGTCCCATAGCCATCTATAATATTAACAGGACCAGATATTGTCTGAACATTTGCCTTGCGCAATGTCACATTTGAGAAAAAGTGTTTGCCACAAAGTATAGTATGCGTTGTAGCACTATCAAGCAAACATATATCTTCCTTTTTCTCAATGTGTCCCATTTGCATTTATCTTGACAACTTCAGGTGTCAAGTTCCATAAAATTTGACAAATTAATAATATGATGCAAAATATAAACCAACAAATATGGAATAAAACTCATGATTTTATTGACGACCATATTTATTTAATATCTTCCTTGGTAACATAATTATCCAAGGGTATGGCAAAACATAGATGAAAAACCCTCAGGATCTATTTCTGGGGACTTGTTATTTTCATCAACATTATATAAAGAAATCAGAAACCTCAAAAGGTTTTTCATTGCCAAGAATATGACAGTTTTCATTGACCAAAACCTTATTGATTTCAGCATCAGTCTCAGTTAGGTCAATGGCATGGGTCTCAACATGCTTGCTTTTCTCCTTCTGGGATGCTTGGTATAGATCAACCAAATGTTTGGCCGTACGACAGGTACGTGACCAATGACCAGTCATTCCACAACGATGACAGATACTATCATCATGCTTCTTCATGGGTTTTTTACCTTTAGGGTTGTGTAGGGAGTTATTTATATTACGGTTAAATCTCCCACCACCCTTACGGAAAAAATTCCCATGCCTGCGCTCACGGCCTCTAGGACGGCCAACATTCTTACTTGAGCCGGCATTTGCTTCAGGAAATGCCTTAGAGCCAGCAGGTCTTAAATCATGATTTTTAAGCAGCAACTCATTTGTTTGTTCTGCAGTCAACAGGACTGAGATCAATTCAGAATATGTTTTAAACTGACGCTGCCGGTATTGCTGTTGCAATACAATATTCGAAGCATGAAAGGTGGAGAATGTTTTCTCTAAAAGCTCAACCTCAGTAAGCTTAACACCACAAAGTTCAAGCCGTGACACAATATCATACAAAGCCGAATTATAATCGGACACGGACTTGAAATCCTGCAACCTCAGATGTTGCCAATCATAGTGTGCTTGAGGGAGGATGACAGTTTTGGTGTGATCATACCGCTCTTTCAATCTTGTCCACAAGATCAAGGGATCTCGGACAGATAGATATTGAACTTTTAGGCTATCACTTAGATGCCGACGGATAAAAATCAAAGCATTTGCCTTATCTTTATCATTAGCATTTCCATTTTCACCAATGGTAGCTGCAAGACCTTGGCCTTGGAGATGCAGTTCAATATCGAGACACCATGACAAGTAGTTATTGCCACTTACATCCAAAATTTGGAATTTGGGCTTTTCAATATTTGCCATAATTCTGAAAAGAATGGTCTCAATTAGTTTGACAACTTCTGGTGTCAAAAATGTTTAGAAGGAAATCTTTACACAATGAAAATTAAAATTATCTTGTGTATAGAAAATAAATTTTGTATGAAATCAAACCTTCAGAACTTACCAAACTTCAAACTTGCTTTACTTTAGAACACTCGTGCTGATAACGTGTTGTAAAAAGTATGTTAATTAAAATTGACTAAGCAAGAACAAGAAATAAGAATAGGAGAAATTGAGAATTAAAGGAACAAGAGAAAGAGAGAGAGAGAGATGAAATGGAAATAAGATTGAAGGAATTGTGTGTATCATTAGGGAGAATGAATCCCAATTTATAGGCATCAAATGGTAGGCTATACAAGTTGGCAATTTGCACATATTAGCCCCATTATTATCATCACAATAATCATAATTTGGACAATTTGTACAACTTGCATTTGTCCACTTTCATAACCTAATTTGCATAATTTGCATTTGTCCACTTTCATAATAATTTGCACAACTTGCATTTGTCCACTTTCATAATAATATGAAGATATTTTTATTTTTTTATGTAGCTAAGGTGTACTATAGTTGTAGATTATGGAAATCCAACCAAATCCATGCGGTGACTTTTGACTTGTACAAGTTTTTCAAATGGCTAAAGCTGCTATACGATTTACCTAGCAATTAAAAAAATGTTGAAATCTTAGATGTCAGTTAAAAAATGTGATTAGTTGAAATAAAAGTTAAATAAATAGTAGTAGCACTAAAAAACTTCAAAAAGAAATAGTTCATTTTTTGGTGGAAAAAAATTAGTTAGCAATAAGACCATTTGATATTCTCATTTAAATACGAGAGCAATAGCAATCAATGACGTTTTCAAATTAGATTTCGTTGATTCGATATTAAGGACTGACTGAAAAATGTGATTAGTTGAAATAAAAATTAAATTATTAGCAATAAAAGATTTCAAAAAGAAGTAGAGAAAACCACTAATACCAATAAACTGACTATATATATTCAGACTATTTTCCTTTCTCGCTCTATTGAAGGAACTACACTATTTAGATTTATTCAAATACACAGTAATATATAGCAATCAATGACATTTATTTTCGGGTTAGGTTTCGTGCGATTTGATTTCAAGGAGCTCCTTGAGCTAGCAAATGTAGAGTCTTCTTTTTTTTTTTGGCGGGGGGGGGGGGGGGGGTGGGTGTCCTTGAGCTACTTGCCTGTATTTATAGTAGCAAATTGGCAGAGGCAGTTGACTGGTGAAAAGTTTTGAGTATGGTACTACTAATCACATAGTAAATTCGTTTGCCAAAAAAAGAAAGTAAATTCTAAAAATAGCCTCTTCTAAGTTCTAACTCATATTTGGTTGATTGAGTAGGAGTTCAATGTCTTTAAGTAATGACACTGTTATAAAAATTGACTCGGTGAATGAACCGTTCAGCTCATCGGATCAATAGTGATTTAGGTATAGTAATATATGAATTTTGATCATTTTAATTTAACATATACGATAAAAAGTAAATTTCTAATAAGAAATTTAATTTAACATGGTAGTTAGTGTGCTTAACTCCCTCATAAGAGGTCAATGGTTCAATTTTTATCACTTTCAATATACTTTAATTATAAAAAAAATACAAAATTTTTTTTTTGGGTTTACCCGTTTGACCCTACCCCGGATCACCTCCCCTCTCCAGATTGGATGACCCTTCGAATCTTAGTTGAATCGATCCGACCGGCAAGGTCGGGCCGATTCTTACAACACTATCTTTAAGTAAGTCTCAGGTTAGACTTTTATAATGAAAAAAAAAATAAATTTGGGAGAGCTTCTCTTTATTTGGAATCCAATGCAGTTCAAACAGAATTAACTAAGTCCCTATTTAGATATTTTATATTATATTAATATATTTTAGATATTTATATATTCACTACAAGAAAAAGGGGAATTGGTGGTGCTTATAATTGAGAATCAGCGGCGCTTATTAACGCCGCTAAAATTGCACTGGCATATCACACAAATGCCAAAATAACTCCAGAACAGTACCTGTCGGCACCGGCCGGTGTTGACCTATCAACGTCACCCGTGTTTTCACTTTAGTGGCACCTTAAACGCCGCAAAGGACCTCATGGCCTTTTCCAATCTCGACCACATACGTGTAATATAGAGGTGTCGTAAACGCTAGGAAGGATGGATAAAATAATAATTTCAATATAGCGGCAATTTAAACACCGGAAATGGTATACTTCGTGTTTGTTATGGCAATATAAACGCCACTGTATGCAATTTATCAACAAAATTTATGTAGAACTCTATTAAATCCCTAGCGTTTTATGTGCCAGCAAAAATTGATAGTTTCGTTTCAGCAGCCTTTTAAACGCCGGAAAATATATTGTTCAGAAATTATTTATAATATTCAAATATCAACTTAGTGGCATTTAAAGAGCCGGAAAATGCTGATATCATTCACTTCCCAGCATTTTTAACGCCAATAAAGTCATTATTACTTTTAAAATTTTTATACTAAACACAAGTTAAAGGCAATTTAAACGCCGTGAAATATCTATCAGTGCTATTTCGGGTTAATTTAAACGCCGCAAATTATAGTTCTTTTTTTAAAAAAAATTATACATTTACTAAAACTATATAAGAATTTAATAAACCCATCAATAGAATATCTATTATTACATGACATTAAAGAATATAAATAGCTCAAAAGAGAATTACCAATTGCAATGTTTCTTTTCACTTGCTAGGAGCCTCAATTGTCGTTGAACTTTTAACCATCAAATTATCCAAAAGCAACAAATTTGTAATTCACTTTGTAATTCAACCCCATCTGGAATTTAGTATATTTCGTTTCTTTGAGAATTATAGAGAGAAGAAAGGATTATTTCTTGCTTAAAGATATTCTGTCGACAACGAATTGACTTTTTGAATCCCAAAAACCACAAGCACACAAAGTTGATAGACTTGATGCAACCCAAGTGCCAAGTTGCAGAGAGGAATTTTACCACTTACTGTTTGTAGTTAAATTCTCTAAATTGGAGTTTTGGTGATTAAAGGTAAAAGAATAGCAACGTATATGTGATGACTTGATGAGTCAGTGAGAAAATAACTAGCAATTAAACTAGTTAACATAGAACCTAAAACCTCAAGGCTTAATTTCAATGCCAAAATAGACAATGTCAATCAGAAGTTCCCAAAAAGAAAGTCAATGCCAAAAATTAGTCACTAATAAAATTTGCTAAATATTAAACAAAAAATAGAATGTAAGAGGTAAATAGTTACCTCTATTGGCCTGATGTAGATGCACTCGTATTTGGAAAAACTGCACCTGGAAATGTTTGACTCATGAAGCTAACCATCTTGGCAAACTGATCTTGTAGTTGAATTCGATTGTTTCTCTCTTCTTGAAGTCTAGCCTCTAACTGCATTCTACTATTTCTCTCTTCTTCAAGGCGCAATCTCATAGCTTCCATTTCAACTCTAACAGCTTGCACATCAGATCGGTACATGTAATTATGAGAGCTTGACCCATAATAAGTAGAGGGAGTTGGACCCATCCCTAAGCCACGTACTCGACCAGGACGATCTTTTCCAATAACTTGGGTATATACTGTATCCTCCATACAACTAATGTCTTGTTCGGATCCTTCAGCAGCTTGGGATTGCTCAGCCATGATATGTCTAGCCTTTTCCTGCAAAAAGGAAATTAAAAAGTCATTGTATAAAAAGCAATCAAGTAGCACTTAAGAAATTAAAAGTCAGCTTTTCAGTTTTCGTAGAAAGGAATCAGCTCTGAAACTTCATATAACAAGAACATAATTTTCATATTTACCACCAATTCTTGAATTTCCTCATTCATGAATGATCCATTCTTTTTTTTGTGAGTTATTGCGAAGAAATCAATTCGGCCTGGTTCCCTACCAGTCTCACCTTCCTACAATATGCAAAAAAGTTCAGAGTAAATATATCATGGTTTCTCCAAAATTCAAGTTGAATGGCTGTGATTAGAAATATGTACAATCTCATCAATTTTTCTAGCAAAACTTTTAGATCCCCATGTGTGAGTGTACTTCTGATTCTTGCGGCTTTCTCTAGCTATCTTTCTTCTCTCCTGACATTGAAAATCACTGATTAAAATGTTTATAGAAAATAGAATGTTAGAAAATATAATACAAAAAATGTTAGAAAGCTTACATTAAACTCATTGGTAAACCAATACTTTACTAAATCTTCCCATTGATCTGCCTCAACACCTATAGGAATATATTTAGAAAGAATCTCCTCCATGGACTTATTTAGTCCATAAGTAGAAAATAGTTCATGTTTCCAATCTCTCTATTTTTTGCCAATAGATTTTCGTATAAACACTGTGCCATAGTATGGATCTTCAAACTCAAACTTGGTATGTGAGAAAGCAAAAAAATTACATTCATTATTGAAGAAGAATGAACTACTCAAAATGAAAGAGAGATAATATGCGTGATCAGTAGAAGTAGAAAGAGAATACCATCACAAAATCTGTTAGTTCATTTTTATTCCTCTCATCAACTAGACGCCAATCTTTAATATTTATTGGACAAAAGCGACCATTTCGTGCCACCAATCCTAGAAAGCCAGCTAGCAATTGTGCTTCTTTCCTAATAGGTTGATGGAAGCGATTGAATTGAACCCAAATACGCTCAGTTGAATTCATCTCCCATATTTCCTTTAGAGTGGTGCGGCCTCTTCTTTTCTCAATAGTACTGTTATTAGTATCTATAAAACAAAATTGTAAACAGTAAACAAATATTCTAATTTGAACAGTAAACTCCAAATAAGTTATAAAATAATAAAAGTTCGTACACCAATTGTGATCTTCAGCAGCATCAAGTGGTTCTATCCCTGGTTGGCCTTTTTTAGTCCTAGCAGCAGATCTGGAATGTGTAGGTTGATCATTGATGGACACTATTTTAACATCTTTCAACTTTCTCCTTGCCATTTTAATTCACTGCAAAATTTAAAAAGTTCATAAGACTTATGATTAGAATAAGACTATATGCACTAATTAAGAGCTTTATAGATACAATAGTAAGGCACAATGCTAACGTGTAAAAAGGAAAATCAAATTTATTCATCACTCATTAAATCTTCACTGGAAACATTTAAATTCAATAGTAAGGCAAAATGCTAACATATAAAAATGGAAAATCAAATTTATTCATCACTCATAAAATCTTCACTGGAAACATCTAATCTAATCCAATTCGGAGCATTTTCTTCATCTACAAAATTGTCATCCAAATTCTGGCTGGTAGAGGGTAGGCATTCAACAAAAGCTTCAATCTCTTCTACATTTTGCATTTCTCCCATATCATAGTAGTCCCTTGGGGTATTCTTCAAAACCACAAACCAATCTTTGTGAGAAGGATCTTGCGAGTAAAATACTTGTCTTGCTTGGGAGGAGAATACAAATGGCTCGTCTTTCAACTCTTTACCAGTATGAATCAGCTGTGAGAAATTCACAAGGGTAAAGCCAAATTTATCTTTCTTCACACTTTTACCGCTAGTGACATCAGCCCAATCACATCGAAATAAGACAACCTTAAACTTCCCATAGTAGTCTAACTCTATTATATCTTTTAACACTCCATAATAATCAAGATCAACTTCCCAAGGATTTGGGTCCCTAGTGTTTGCATAACTCTTGGTTAAGGAAGTCACAATTACACCAGAATTTTGAATTTTTCTCTTTTTCTCAAGAACTTTGGTGTGAAACCTATACCCATTGATTAAGAAACCACTGTACTTTTTGGCAAGCTTATTAGGACCTCGAGCTAACTGACGAACTTCTTCACTAAAATCAGACCCAATGAGTACTTTTAGATGTGAAATAAATTACACTTAGAATTCACAAAAAAAAAAAGAAATAAGCTTATACCCTGAGTATGTCATCCAAAAACTTACGTGTTTAGAAAACCATGAATGAAAACATTCATGTAATAAACTGTCATAATCATGATTTTTTCTCCTTTGGTGACGAAAGCTCATTCTCAAATCCCTCAAGCATTCACTGTTCATGAATTCAATGTAATATTCATAAGTTGATTAAGAAAACTAAATGGGAAGACTTGCAAGAAAAATGAAGCAAACACTTAACAAAAGAATGACAGCCTCCTATTCCTATCCATTCAATCCAAGTACATTGGCTAACCAATTAAAGGTATCTGTTGGAAGTAGTTTTCCATATGTTCTTTTATTTCCAATTAGCACACAAAAGATCCATGGGTTCCATCATCATAGGTGGGTAGTTGAATCATCTAGTTAAAGTGGGTTTCGTTAATTTGGAAAGATGATGAGTTTTCTCTTCAGTTTCACTGTTTCACTCTTGCTATAATTATGACCACACAAAGTCAAATCCAAAATCATGTCTAGAACTAAGAATGACGTGAAAATAACAAAATTTTAATGATTGAATTAATTTCAACCGTCCAGCAAACAGGAAAATCATTTCCCATATAATATAAATATTATATTATATTATATTTACTTAAGAAGAGACAAAGTAAGGTCTCTGCTTTGAATTAGTTATTACTACTATGATAGATTCCATGTAGCACATGTAATTAATGGAATATCTCTTATCCCAACTAAGAAATGAGGAATTTAAAACAAATATTAACCATACAATTCCAGAAAAGGAAAAATAAATATAATAGAAAAACTTACGTGCGAAATGATTCTGTTGCTTCATGGTGGAAAAGGACAATATCTATGTGCTTGAGCCCATGCCACATCATCTAATTCTATAACTTTTATTTCGCCTAATGGTTGTCCCGTAGATGAGAATAAGTAGGAATCTGAATCCTCACAATCATAATTTCTCACAGGTCTATTAAGCCTTGTCTCAACTCCCTCGAGATAACGTGAGAAAAAAGTCAAAGACTCTTCAGCCAAATACCCTTCAGCAATTGAACCTTCAGGATGGGTTTTATTACGCATATATGATTTCAGTCGAAGAAAAAACCTATGAATTACACAAAAAATGGTTTCCTTAGACACATAATATCTTGAATGAAAAAAATTAAACACTTAAGTTTAAGTTCAAACCTCTCAATTGGATACATCCAACGATATTGGACAGGCAAAGGCACTAGTACAGGTTCATTATAAATCATGTCCTCTAACACCAATAATTCCATTTCTAGCCTACAATTGTCTCGTACTATTACTTATTACTTTTGTTTCAGCCTTGGTTTTCACTGCCAAGTTCACAGTAGCATCAAAATATTATGCTACCTTAAAAAAGTCCTCCTCAACAAATCCATTTTATATTTGCTTTATAGGCATTTTATGGTTGAGAGCAAAACTTTAATCAAATAATATATTTTACTGACCACCGTTAAACTTTAATAATCTCTTTGTATAGTCTCTGCTCTTAACTCTAAGTTCATGCAAGCTGTTTATTAAAAACTTAAACAAGGCATAAATAGACAAAGTGGACCAAGCAGAAAATATAATGCATCAAATTCAAGCAATTCTTTAATTATAAAAAAATCTGAAATGAAAAAGAAGAAAAACCTACAAATTAATAAGAGAGTATTTAAATCTTCAAAGCGAATCAGTGTTAAACACAAGATGCTACCTGTTCTCGTACCTGTCTTTGTCGAACTAAGGGAAGGAGAAGCTAACTATATATCCTGCTAAAGGCAAAATGCTCAAATGAAAACAAAAATCAAGTTAATTTCAAAATAAAAAATGGAGAAGCTAACTGAAAAAAATTTCAATTCAAAGAACAAAATCGAAATCCTACCTGCGAAAGGGAATGGGTGGGAAATGGAAACTAAGATTCCGAGCAAGATACTTTGAGAGAGAAAGTTCGATGCTAATCAGAGCCCAAATCTCCGATCAAAGTCCAAGACCATCAATGTTGTCCATACGGCGTTCTCAGCTCTCTCAGAAATGCAAATCGACGGAAAGGTTGGAAAATTGTAAATATTTCACTGAGAATGATATATGTCTAAAATATTTATTAAAGTCCGTTGTCCGTAAGAGAAAATAGTAACCCTTTAAGACAAAAAAAATAATAGCCTTCTTGGGCGTTTAGAATGCCAAAGATTGATTTATTATTTAATTTTTTTACGCTATCCATAAAAGAGTTAGTGGCAATGAAAACGCCACTGTCTTTTTAAGAAAAATTAATAAATTATAAAAATCATTGGGGCGTTAGGATAGTCCCAAAAAATTCATTAAATTGTGGCGTTTAAATGCATTTGTTTATTTGGAAGAGTATCTCCTTCTGGAAATAGTAATAATAAAATTATTAGTTAGTTACTGGCGATTAAATCGCCTTAATATATGCGTAACAGTGGCATTTAAAATGCCCTAATAAATTCAAGAAATTACCAACGATTTAAACGCCCCTATAGATTATGATAATTCCACCCAACCCACCTTACATACCATAGTGGCGTTTGCAAATAGATATGCCCCAGTTTTATGTGTTTTATCGGTGTTTGACAAAAAACGCTACTAAACATTTGCTGCTATTTCTCCTTTTTCTTGTAGTGATTATATTAATATAATATATAAAACAGCTCGCCTTGACACTGTCATCTTTGGATCAGTAGCTGAAAAGCTTTCAGGGATTGAATTAACTCCTCTTGCCAGTTCAAAAGGTGTTAACAAACTGCAACTCCCTACATCCATGCAACACATGCTAGGCAAGGAATATTACTTCACTCTTGGTATCACAAATCAAAATGTTGAAGCTGCACAGCGCAAATATAAAATATATTCTTTCTCTACCATAGAACAGAATATACCTTTACCTCCAACAGCAAAAGCCAAAGCATTGATTGGATCGTCAAGCCAGACTGATCAACAACTGTTGAGTCACACAATGTCAACACCAAGTAAACGATCTGAATGTACTGGCATTGATCAGCAAGAGTTCCTCTCACCTAATGTCTCTCAAGCATCAACTGATTTATTTTCTCCACCAAAGAAACTGAAAACAGTGTCAGATTTAGAATTTCCGTTCCCTTCACATTGATAATCTTACCTATCAAATAAAATTCACACTCATTTGCCCATAACTTTACTTTCTACAAATTATGGTTTCCCTATTACTAAAATTTAACTACATCTTCACCTCCAGGGCCAAAAAAATTGATATGGTTTGATTGCTGCAATTTCACCACTCCACCAACTATCTAGAAGCTGATGAAAGCTTTACCCTTTTTTGTTGATCAATTGCATTTTCACTGAGGATATCTTCATTGATCATTGTACATATACATATAAATATGACTATATTAACCCTCTGGACTTTAGATAGTATGTACATATGAAGTTGCACCAAGATAATCCTGTATCAGTCTTTGTATGACAAAGTCAAAACAGCTTTTGTTTTATGCAAAATCTATGAAAGGCATAACTCTTTATGAAACATAGTTATCTCTATCAATTTTACATGTTCACTTTCTCATAACAGCCTTTACATTTTAGTAATACTATTGGATTTTAATCATACCCCGTAGCAAAGCGTGGGCAACTACCTAGTAATTAATAATAGATTAATAGTGTTACAGAAATAGGAGACTCCTGGGTTAGTCCGGCAGCTCAACGATTGCATTGTGAATACATTTATATTTACTAGTCACTATTTGTTACTTGAACGTGATATAACATGATATTAATAGTAATAAAAAATAAAAAATAATTAAAATTTTAAAAAATTACATTAAAATGATGATAATTAAACTATAAATCAGTAAGTTTTAAATTAAACTAAATGAAATTAGATGATAATTAAATTATTTTCTTCAAGATAATATAGTAATAAGTTAATTCTAATGAAATTAAAATTGGTTAATTACTAATATCATTTAATAAATATATAAAAAAATTAGTAAAAGATAAATAAAGAGTTTTACTTTAATTCAACAATATCAATGATATTTTTGAAATATGTTTAAAAGAAAAGGACAGTTCAGACAATTCAAAAGTTTTATAATATTCATACTTTTATATATACTAGTTTACTCTATCACGTGCACTGCACGTGATATATATACGTTATTAATAATAATAAAAATAAAAAAATTTAAAAAATAAATTAAATTGAAATGAATGATAATTAAACTATACAATAAACTTCAAATTAAATTACATGCACCAAATTAGATGATAATTAAATTATTTTCTTCAAGATAATATTGTAATCAGTTAATTACGATGAAAGTAAAATTAATTAATTACTATCATAATTTAACAAATATATAAAAAATACGTAATAAAAGAAAAATAAAGAGTTTTAGTTTAACTAAATAATATCAATGGTGTTTTTGAAATATAAGGAAATAAAAAGGTATTTTCGGTGATTTTAAAATTTTACAACATTCGTACTTATATATATATATATCATTCAAATACATATATATATATATATTATAGATAGATTATAGATAACAGAACATGATAAATGACATATTTATTTATGTAAATAAAAATTATTAAATTTATATTATAAAAATATTTTCATAATTAATAGTGGTATTTATTAACTTATTTATGTTTTAAATTTTTAAATTTTTAATAATTATACCTTTTTTTGTATAACATAGGGATCCGCATTTATTTAATGATCTACAACTAATCTTATTCGAGTCATATTGAACTCAAATGAGGAAAAATTCTCCTAAACTCTATTTTCTCTATTCACAATATTCGAATCTAAAACTTTATTTGAAAGTTATTGAATTCCTTTAATCCTTTTATTCAATAGGTGTTGGTTATAATTGTACATTATAATGATATTTCTTAAACTAACTTTTTTTTTTGTTACACTTAAAATTTAACCAGCCTTCATAAATGTTTTGGTCTTATAGTTGGAAATAAATTGCTACTTCCCTAGAATGACACCACGGTACTACTTTCTGCCAACTTACCTATTGACTATAAGACTATTGCTGTAATGCCCCACGCATAGTAAGCTAGCTACTGTTATAGCAAAGAAAATCGTCTGGCCCACCTTGGCGCCCCTTGCTTTGGATTGCGCATCGTTTTAATTTAGGGTAGAGTCTATTTCAAGTGAGAATCAACAAATTCGTGCACCTAACCTTCCTCTCTATTTCTAACTTTCCTTTGGTACTCGCGTATGCAAGTAAGAAGTTGTTTCTTTAATATTACGTCTTAAACTCGTTGTTCAAAGGCAATAAATATGGGACACAGATATATGATAAATGATCTTACAAGATAATGATATCTCTTTTATTTTGTTAATTCTGATAAACATTAAACAAGCGAAGGAATTCATTACAGCATAAAACCTGTCTATGAATGGGAATGAGATGCTTAACAGAACCATTCATATTCGTATTGTTCTTTGACTATATATGTTCAGACAACATCGGTAGCCCAAAGCTAAACGGTTCAAAGTTTGGAGGTTGCGAGCTTTATTAGATCCTTTCTAAGAATCTTGCCGGATGGATTCTTGGGTATTGAAGCTACGAATGCCACTTTCCTGATTCTCTTGTACGGGGCAACCTGTGCAATTAGCAGCACAAATGTCATATAGCAGTTTAATTTTGTGTAAAGTAAAGCATCTAATAACTGATTCCGAAAGTAACTTGATTACATTCTCTGATTAGTCCTTGAGACATACCTGTTTGGCAACAAAATCCATGACTGCACTCTCTGATAAATTGCTTCCCGTTTTTCTTACCACATATCCCATGGGAAACTGCCCAACCTCCTTGTCGGGAAAACTGAGACATACAGATAAAAAGGAGTAAACTATACTAGCTCCTACTTTTGAGAGAAACAATAAACCAGATTAATCAAACAAGATTGTCGTTTCCTTTTTTTTTTTGGTAGAACAAGATTGTCGTTTCCAAGTCAATTGTGTCGCTCCAATCAAGAAAAATGGAGAAATTGGCAAGTTATCTGGTCACAAGAACTAGAATTTCTAGCCATAGATATCAAAGGAGATGGAAACTTACGGTATAACAGCAGCATCTACAATTTCAGGATGGGAAAGGAGCAATGCCTCAAGTTCTGCAGGAGGAACCTGTCAATTTCATCCCAAAAGGCCAAAACTATAAGAGTAAGTCTGGTAATTAAGCTACGATTTCAACCAGAGTATAAACCAATGCTTCGAAACCATCTTGAGTAGTACATTAGTAGTTTTTTACATTTTTACTTGATAGTACCGTTACATGACTAAATACAAAGAAAGGATAATCAGAGAACAGAGGAGGAAGGGGGAGGGGGTGGCGTCACTCACCTGATAACCCTTGTACTTGATCAGCTCCTTCAATCTGTCAACTACAAAAATGAAGCCATCGTCATCTATATAGCATATATCACCGGTCTTAAGCCATCCCTCTGAATCAAGAGTTGATGTCGTTGCTTCTGGATTACTGAAATAGCCTACAATAGCAGCTCATCAAGTAAGCATCAGAGAAAGAGAAACATATTCAATGAGCACCAAAAATGGAACGTAAAAAACATCACAAGAAGGTGTATCTCATGCCTCAGCAGTCAATCAAACCTTTGCATTGCCAATTACTTCCCAAAATTTTTGGCCCAAGCTCACAAGTCTCACGAAAGAAATTAGAGAATACGGCCATTACTATCACACTATTTTTAATTCAGTGCCCCCTTGGTTCCTAGAAATATCAGTACAGGCAACAATATCCATGTACCATGTATCTAACACTGGTATATAACCAATCTGCAGCAATAACAAGGAGCAATCTTTTAAACTTTCCCCCGTTTAAAATGGTTGGAAAAATTTTGGATTCATATAAAAGAATAAAATTACTAGGGTACTAGGGCTTATCTAGTGGAGGCAAGGGCACTGTCAAAATCACTACAGCTAACATTTTCTAGGTCAGATTTCTTTAAATATTTTTACTACTAAATTCGAGTCGACTCACCAGCCCCCTTTAAAAAGATTAAATTTAAGTTTAAATAAAAGAAGTAGTGATGTGACCATATATAAACAAATGTAATGGCCAGTGACTCTTTTACTAATTCGCATCCGTTATTCAACATCTTACAGTGGTCAGACTCAAAAAATATAGAAGCATCCTACAACAAAAAGCCAGAAAAAGGAAGAAGCAAAAGGAATATTTTCCATTTTTTACTACCATTAAATGACAATTAATATACAATACCTTTCATAATGGAGGGACCCTTAAGCCAAAGCTCGCCCGTCTGATTCACCGTCAAAGCCTTACCACTATCAGGGTCCACGATTTTAGCCTCCATTCTCGGCGACAACATCCCTGCCGTACCATACCTACGGCTCTCTTCCAACGAGTCAGTTGACGCACCAATCCCTGTTGACTCTGTCAAGCCATACCCCTGAAGAATTTTTACGTTTGGATACTTCTCCAAAAACCCCTCTATAACTTCCTTACTCAGCGGAGCCCCACCCGACAACGCCGAGTGCAAGGAACTCAAATCATACTTTTTCCTTATCTGATCCGCGGCATTCACCATTGCCACCAGAATTGGGGGCACGAGAGGCAGCTGGGTGGCTCTGTATTTCTCGATCGTCGATAGCATGTCGTGCATCTCGAACTTCGATAAAACAATGATCGTTGATCCTGACGCTAGCAGTCCAGTGGCAAACGCTACTAGGCCGTAGATGTGGAACATAGGGACCGTGCAGATAAACCTTTGCTCTCCTTCTTCTAGATTGAACCTGCCTAGCACTGTCTGTACCATCGCTATCAGGTTTCTATGAGACGAGACCACTCCCTTGCTGGCACCGGTTGTACCAGATGAATAAAGCAGCGTCGCCGTGTCATCCTGGTTGACCCTGTCCCTGACTCGACTCCCACTCGGCTGGGTCTTCATCATCTGCTGCAAAGTTGTAACAATCTTCGCCTTGCCAACGTTACCGATTACTTGATCATCTAGAAGCACGATGGGAATTGTCGACCCAGCTAGCTTAGGGAGGAGTTGGGGAATAGTAAAGGCGAGAACGGGCTTTGAATCGGAGATTTGTTTTCCGATTTCAGCAGCCGTGTTGAGAGGGTTCGTGGTGGTAATAATAGCGCCGAGGGACATAACAGAGAGGCAAACAATGGGGAAGAAGATGGAGTTGGGAGAAAGTAGTAGGACGACGTGGCCTTTCCGGATTCCCATGTCGGCAAGAGACGTGGCGACGGAATCAACCGCTCGCCAAAGTTCCGAGAAGGTGAGCTGGCGGCCAGTAGCGGCGTCGATGAAGGCAACTTGACCGTTGTGGGCCCGAGCAGAGATGAATGTGGTGACATCGAGGGAATCGTTCCTCGGCAGAGGAATGGGCTTGCGTTTGCTGTAGAAGGTAGAATTGGATCTGCAAAAACCACTCCTTGGATCGATTGCTAAGTTGATTTTTTGCTCCATGCTTTTGGAGTTCTCTGCCACTGTTTTAACTTCAAGATCTGTGTACTCCCCTTCCCTTCTGATCTGAAATACTACTAGTATAGTACTATTAAGCTTTCAAACGTCAATCCCTCAAGGTGGCTGCTGATGGGATGTGGACCAATTAGTTGAGCTTGTTTGGCCTTTGACTAAGGATGTTGCGAAGAAGCCGTTCCGTGGTCGGAAGGCTTTCGTGGCAAGAGCAAGGGCAAGATCAAGATCGTCCAAATGGGACAAATTTAGAGAAGTAGGTAATTTTGATCACATTATCAAATGAATAAATTTTCAGTTTGAAAATACTAACTCGGTACCAAAAAGAAAAAAAGTTTGAAAACAACTAGTTTTTCGGCCGAATGTGCCTGTATTATTGGATATTTTCAAAATTTGTGAACGTGTTTGATTATTTGGGAACGTGGGGATTAATCTGCTTTTGTCATTCTCATCGCACTATGAGCGGCAGTGATCCTCTTTCTTCCTATTTTGTGACCCTTTTATCGTTATAGTAGTAATTTTTTAAGCACTAGTAGCTTCTAGTATTTAACTGAAGCAGTATGCGTGGATTTGAGTTTGATTTGAGGAACTAAATACCCGGGGACATTAGTAGAGGTCAAGCACAAATGACAAAATACAAAGCCTCCAAGGCTCCAACACAATTACCTGAGCAAGCACTCACTGTAAAATTAAGAACATCAATGTCCGTAATCCGTAGTCTGTATAATATGTAGTCCACTTCATAGGCAATGGTTATCCCCGTGATGCTGCAAGGCCCAATAAGCAGAAGCATAGGAGAGCCCCACACCGGCCAACCAACCCAACACCGCCCCAGCTTTAAAAACACAGCAGAATAAGAGAAAGTCATACAATAAAAATGGCAAAAGAACAAAGAGAAATAACTCGAAAATTGTTTTTTGGAATTTGGACAATTTTAAATTTTTTGGTTAATTTTAGGGGAAAAAACTTTAAAAAAAAAAAATGTAATGGGAAATGTTAGTATTTTCGTTGGGCTGTTCAGTTACTTGTTAAAGTAAGGACCCAAAAGGCCACTATTAGAAACGAGTTCAGGATCCGGTCCAGAAGCTATAAGAACGGGGCCTTCAGTTTTGTGGTGTTGATGAACTATGATCGATTTCTCATCCAACGGTTGGGAATCGTTTGAATCAAAGCAACCGGCAATCTAATTGATCGACTCCAGACTGGAGCCAGAAATTCAGCTTCGAACATTTCGACGATTTCTGCTGGTGATTTAGGGTTTGGTGACGGAGAAGAAGAGAGATGGGAGGAGGAGGCCACGGTGGAAGCACAACTTACAAAGGTGTAACTTTGCACCACGCGAAGAGATGGCATGCTGTTACAGGCAAGGGCTTGTGCGCCATCATGTGGTAATCTTTCTTCCTTGATTTTAACTTAATCTGAATTTTGATTTGTCATTTTTTCATCAATCTGCTGTTTTTCCATTGTCCAATTTTTAGTGCACGCTCCAGTATAACCTTATTCACTTCCTTTTTGGGACAGTTTTTAACGATCTCGAGCTTTATTTTGTTAGATTTAGTTTAATGAATGATGTTTTTGAGCTAGTTTATTGGGGAATTGGATGCAGTATCAATTTCTAAGGCTGAAGAGGAAGTCATTTATATGCCTTGAAACTGGAAAGTCAATATCTGGGGAAATTGGGGGGGTTTTAGCTGAAAATGCTAAAGGTTTGGATTTGCAGGAACTAATTTGATTCTCTGAGGGTTTTATGTATTAGGTTTTGGTAGTTCGCCGGATTAGATTGCGAATTTGTTCATTAGGGATCAAGCTTGTGGTGTTTTGTGATTTTGATTCTAATATATCGTTTCTATAGTATCTTCCTGATCAATGGATACCAATTAGAGAAGTTTCTTGCAACTTTTATGAAGATGACTAGATACTGCAATACTGGTTGGATTTTCTCAAGTCTGTTGAACTTTGGTGTTTCAGGTTTTGGGTCTTGTATAGGGCTAAACAAGATGGTCCTGTAGTGTTGGTAAGAACTATCTCTTTTCAGCTTTCTTCATAACCATGTCTTTATTTGCAGTAACTTGCTTTCATGGCTTGGGCTGACTTTTGTTATGTCTCTTAGGGTTGGCGACACCCTTGGGAAGGCCATGATGACCATTCTCACGGTCATGGAGAGAAGCATTAGGTACTTTTTTATTCCATGTGATTGCTTAACACAAATTTTAAAGTTCAAATTTTGTATAAATATGCATTTATAAAAGGTTAATTGTAGACATCTATTAGAGCTTCTATGTATTCTTGATGGCAGAAAGCTTGGTTTTGCATTTCTGTAATAGGAATTTTTATCGTGAAACTCCAATGCATCATTATGTTAAGATGCGTGACTATTGTTTTTCTAGTCTCTGTAAATTTAAAGCTTTATGTGCCTGCAGTGGTCTTTTAATTGATGACAGTTGCATATGTATGTAGGAGGTCAATTAGCAAAACCAGAGTAGAGAAGAGATTAGCCCACATTATTATTTATTTAGTTATTACTTGATCTTTATATTTGCCTTTTCTGCCACTTCATTAGGTCTCAGCAATTGACATTCATTTCCCTTTTTTTAGATAATTAAAAGATTTTACCATACAAAGAAGCAGGAATAATCCTGCTACAAGAGCACAAATGCCTTAAACCAGTATCATAGCGCAAATACAAATAATTGAAGTAAACTGTATGTCTCACCCCCAATGTAAACACAGATATTTATTGACTGGAACAGCTGCATTATTCTTTAAACCCATCAGTATTTGCCCTATAGGCTCCACTATCTTGCTCTCCTTGTGTTGGTGCCTTGCCCAAAAACATCTGCTATCCCTTTTGGTCCATGACTGAAATGAGTGCCTTGACCCTTGTATTGCGATTAACACTTAATTTGTTTGCTGTCTGATGGTGATATTGCTCCCTATTATGTCTTTGTTGCCAATTAAGATGTGCATATATTTTGGTGCTCTAGTCTTCTTAAGCTCTTATTTACCTAATATTGATATTCATATTGTCCGAATGCGGTTTTAAATGAAAGAAACTTGTTTTCCATTTCAGTGATTACTGTACCATGTTTGGCTGCAGCCTGAAGAAGGATATCTGATAACGGGTTGCCGCTGAAGGTCTCTATTCTGGATGTCTTCTGTTTCAAAATAAAGTGATTGTGAAAAGGGATTGTAAGCATGATGAGATGAAATATGAGACTCCATTTTAACATCATGGTTTTTTCTTTGTAAGCATGGATTTCCCAACTGATGAATGTGTTTTTTCCTTTTAAATATTATTATCATTATTCGGCTAAAAGATTAGGCTCGATTAAAATGTGTGTATTCTATAAAATGACCAAGGCAACACGTTTTGGAGCGGCCACTAAAAGTACTTTACCATTACAGTATGTGGGCTATTCTGGCCCGATGGCTAAAAATCATAGGATATTGTCCATTTTCAAAGCTGAAGGTAACGTGGGCCACTATCTTGAGAAATACATTACCATGATATGAGCCCCATAGCCCTTTGAAAGTTACAACTTTCACGCTTTGAAACTATAGGGCGAGCTAGCCGGGCTGCGATGATATAGGCCGCGTTGGCCCATTCAGCTAAAAACATTGGCAAGCGTAGTAGATAGAAACGACCACGCCTTTTCACTAGATATGGGCCGACTTGGCCCAAATGAGCTCGATGTAACCAAATCATTTGAATTTGTTTATGAATTTCAGAAAGTTAGAAAACGATGTGCTAAAAAAAACTAAAAATGTAGCACTTGATTTTAAATAATTTGCCCAATGTTGTGAAAAGTATGTTAATTAAAATTGACTAAGCAAGAACAAGAAATAAGAATAGGAGAAATTGAAAATTAAAAGAACAAGAGAAAGAGAGAGAGATGGAAATGGAAATGGAAATAGGATTGAAGGAATTGTAAGTATGTATCATTAGGGAGAATGAATCCCAATTTATAGGCATCAAATGGTAGGCTATGCAAGTTGGCAATTGCACATATTAGCCCCATTATTATCATCACAATAATCACAATTTGGACAATTTACACAACTTGCATTTGTCCACTTTCATAACATAATTTGCATAATTTGCATTTGTCCACTTTAATAATTTGCACAACTTGCATTTGTCTACATTCATAATACTCCCCCTTGGACAAATGCTACTATTAAAATTGCATGTGTACTGCCTCGTTAAAAACCTTAAGTCGGAAAAACCCAGTGGGAACAAAAACCGAACATAAGGGAAAAAGAGTACAATACAATTAAGTCTGTCTAATATTTCTTCAGGACAATAAATGCTTGTCTTCAAGACAATATAAGTGGGCCTACTTCAGTGTCCTGATTGGACGTGCTATTACTGCTTCATTAAAAACCTTAAGCCGAAAAAATCCAGTGGGACAAAAACCGGACAGAAGGAAAAAAGAGTACAGTGCACTTATGTCCATAATCGCTCCCCCTGAGATAAAATAAACTGCTACTTCTGGAGCATCTAAACATTTCCACTTCTGGGGAATTCAATCTTGCATTCTACTGACTCGCCGCATACCAATGCCATAAACTAATTTCTCAAATGTTGATGTTGGCAAAGATTTGGTAAATAAATCTGCAAGATTATCGACGGAGCGAATCTGTTTAACATCAACTTGTCGACTTTCCTGGAGTTCATGAGTATAGAAAAATTTCGGCGAGATGTGCTTGGTCCTATCACCTTTAATATATCCTCCCCTGACTTGTGCAACACAAGCAGCATTATCCTCATAAATTATAGTGGGAGAATCTATTACCGGTTTGAATCCACTAGCATTGTGAATATGCGATATCATAGATATTAACCAAACACACTCTCTTTCGGCCTCATAGAGGGAAATAATTTCAGAGTGGTTGGAAGATGTAGCAACTAGTGTTTGCTTAGTGGAACGCCAAGAAATGGCTGTGTCATTATAGCAAAATAGATAACCGGTTTGGGAGCGAGCTCTGTGCGGATCAGATTTATATCCTGCATCAGCATAACCTACTAAACCAGAGTTAGTAGTATTCTTAGAATAGAATAACCCCAAATCAATGGTTCCTCGGAGATAACGGAAGATATGTTTAATCCCATTCCAATGTCTCCGGGTTGGCTTAGAACTGAAACGTGCCAACAAATTTACCGCAAAGCGATATCTGGTCTCGTGCACTGTGCCAAGTACATCAAAGCCCCGATTGCATTGAGGTATGGTACTTCAGGACCAAGTATATCCTCACCAGATTCTTTAGGACGAAACGGGTCCTTTTGGGGGTCAAGAGACCTTACAACCATAGGGGTGCTCAATGGGTAAGCCTTGTCCATGTTAAAACGTCTAAGCAATCTTTCAGTGTATGCTGACTGATGGACAAGTATTCCATTCTTTTTGTGTTCAAGCTCTAGACCAAGGCATAGTTTGGTTTTACCCAAATCTTTAACCTCAAACTCCTTTTTCAAATATTCAGCAGTTTCAGATAACTCTTCAGGAGTCCCAATTAAATTCATGCTATAATAGCAAATCCGGTTTCAGATCTTTTATTAAACACGCATGGGCAGATGGGATCATTTATGTACCCTTCCTTAGTCAGGTATTCACTTAAACGTTGGTACCACATGCGGCCGGATTGCTTTAACCCATATAAAGATCTTTGCAACTTTATTGAGAATAAGTTGCGGGGAGTGCATGCTTCAGGCATTTTGAAACCTTCGGGAATTTTCATATAGATATTGGAATCTAATGAACCATATAAGTATGCCGTCACAACGTCCATAAGACGCATTTCAAAATTTTCTTGGGCAACCCAACTTATAAGGAAACGAAATGTAACTATATCCACTACTGGTGAATATGTTTCATCATAATCTATCCCAGGCCTCTACGAGAAACCTTGGGCTACGAGTCGGGCTTTATACCTCACGATCTCGTTTCTCTCATTTCGTTTCCGGACAAAGACCCATTTGTATCCAACGGGTTTTACATTGTCGTGGGTTTTAGTAATAGGCCCGAAAACATTACGTTTGGCAAGGGAAGTCAATTCAGCTAGGATTGCTTCCTCCCATTTAGGCCAATCTTGCCTATGACAGCATTCGATTATGGACCGAGGTTCATAATCATCATTCATAATCTCATAAGCAACTGAGACAGCAAATGCATCATCGATGATTATCTCATTTCGATCCCATATCTCATTACAATAATTGATGGAAATTTCAGTATTCCCAAGGTTGGTGATCTTTTCATGGGTTTGTACCACTTCAGGGCAATATGCTCATGAATTTGTGCCACTTCAGGGGCAATATGCTCTCTTTGAATATTATGTTGTGGCACTTCAGGTGCAATTTGCTTTCCTCGAGAAAGATTAATGTGCTCATCTGAAGCAAAATTATGCTCATCTGGAGCAGATTCTAAATTTCTCCCCCTTCTTTTTCGAGGAATAGTGTCCTTTGATCCCATCGGTCTACCACGCTTCAGGCGCGGGCCATTTAGATTCATTTCGGGTGGTTCTACAGGAACATCTATCCTAGCTGGAACATTCGCAGCTGGAATATGAGACTTTGTAACTTTAGCAATCTCATTAAATGCATCAGGCATTTGATTTGCAATAGCTTGTAAATGGATCAATCGTTGCACCTCATTTTCACACTCAGGTGTTCTTGGGTCTAAATGAGACAAACTTTTCTCATTCCATGAGAAAATCTCGACATTTTTCTGCTTTCCATTTGTGGAAGCTTTTGGTATCCCAAGTGATGGGAATACTGTCTCATCAAAATGACAATCCGTAAATCTAGCGGTAAATAAATCACCCGTCAATGGCTCAAGGAACCGAATAATAGACGGTGAATCAAACCCAACATAAATGCCCAAACGACGTTGGGGACCCATTTTGGTCATTTGCGGTGGTGCTACAGGCACTTGTACCGGTCAACCAAAGTTGCGAAGATATGAAATGTCTGGCTCCTGGCCCAAGACTAACTGAAGGGGGGAATATAAATGAGAAGTAGTGGGGCGCAATCTAATTAAAGATGCAGCATGTAAAACAGCATGACCCCACGCTGTGGATGGGAGCTTTGTCCTCATCAATAAAGTTCGAGCAATAATTTGAATGCGCTTAATCATGGATTCTGCTAATCCATTTTGAGTATGAACATGTGGGACCAGATGTTCAACTTCAATTCCTAATGAAGAGCAATAAGCATCAAAACTCTTTGATGTGAACTCACCTGCATTATCCATTCTTATGCTTTTAATTTGATAATCTGGGAAATGAGCTCGCAGCTTTATTATCTGTGCAAGCAAACGTGCAAAAGCGACGTTGCGCGTTGATAATAGGCAAACATGGAACCATCTGCAGGATGCATCCACTAGTACCATGAAATATCTAAATGGTCCACTTGTAGGCTGAATCGGCCCACAAATATCACCCTGGATTCTCTGCAAGAATGAAGGGGATTCATAATCAACCTTTGTCATGAAAGGTTTAGTAATGAGCTTTCCTTGTGAACAAGATTCACAAATGTAATCTTTGGACAACAACACATTTGTATCTTTTAAAGGGTGTCCACGAGTATTTTTAAGGATTCTTCGCATCATTGTAGCTCCTGGATGACCAAGGCGATCATGCCAAAGTCCGAACACATCAGGGTTCACTAGTTTCCAGGGCATCATAGCATATGATTCTATAGCTCGTATTGGGACATAATATAATCCCATACTAGAAGCTTCCAGCTTCTCATAGATGGTCTTCTGGCCCATCTTGTAGGAAGTGATGCAAAGAAATTCCTTATTTTGCTCATTAATTATTTCTAGATGGTACCTATTACGGCGTACATCTTTGTAGCAAGTAGATTTCTTTTTGATCTACTGTTCAACAATGCATCTTCAAGATACAATGTTGTGCCATTTGACAGAATAACTGTGGCAGTCCCATAGCCATCTATAATATTAACAAGACCAGATATTGTCTGAATATTTGCCTTGCGCAATGTCACATTTGAGAAAAAGTGTTTGCCACAAAGTATAGTATGCGTTGTAGCACTATCAAGCAAACATATATCTTCCTTTTTCTCAATGTGTCCCATTTGCATTTATCTTGACAACTTCAGGTGTCAAGTTCCATAAAATTTAACAAAATTAATAATATGATGCAAAATATAAACCAACAAATATGGAATAAAACTCATGATTTTATTGACGACCATATTTATTTAATATCTTCCTTGGTAACATAATTATCCAAGGGTATGGCAAAACATAGATGAAAACCCTCAGGATCTATTTCTGGGGACTTATTATTTTCATCAACATTATAAAAAGAAATTAGAAACCTCAAAAGGTTTTTCATTGCCAAGAATATGACAGTTTTCATTGACCAAAACCTTATTGACTTCAGCATCAGTCTCAGTTAGGTCAATGGCATGGGTCTCAACATGCTTGCTTTTCTCCTTCTGGGATGTTGGTATAGATCAACCAAATGTTTGGCCGTACGACGTGTACGTGGCCAATGACCAGTCATTCCACAACGATGACAGGTACTATCATCATGCTTCTTCATATGCTTTTTACCTTTAAGGTTGTGTTGGGAGTTATTTATATTACGGTTATATCTCCCGCCACCCTTACGGAAAAAATTCCCATGCCTGCGCTCACGGCCTCTAGGACGGCCAAAATTCTTACTTGAGTCGGCATTTGCTTCAGGAAATACCTTAGAGCCAGCAGGTCTTAAATCATGATTTTTGAGCAGTAACTCATTTGTTTGTTTTGCAGTTAACATGACTGAGATCAATTCAGAATATATTTTAAACTGGCGCTGCCGGTATTGCTGTTGCAATACAATATTCGAAGCATGAAAGGTGGAGAATGTTTTCTCTAAAAGCTCAACCTCAGTAAGCTTAACACCACAAAGTTTAAGCCGTGACACAATATCATACAATGCCGAATTATAATCGGACACGGACTTGAAATCCTGCAACCTCAGATGTTGCCAATCATATTGTGCTTGAGGGAGGATGACAGTTTTGGTGTGATCATACCGCTCTTTCAATCTTGTCCACAAGATCAAGGGATCTCGGACGGATAGATATTGAACTTTTAGGCTATTACTTAGATGCCGACGGATAAAAATCAAAGCATTTGCCTTATCTTTATCATTAGCATTTCCATTTTCACCAATGGTAGCTGCAAGACCTTGGCCTTGGAGATGCAGTTCAATATCGAGACACCATGACAAGTAGTTATTGCCACTTACATCCAAAATTTGGAATTTGGGCTTTTCAATATTTGCCATAATTCTGAAAAAAATGGTCTCAATTAGTTTGACATCTTCTGGTGTCAAAAATGTTTAGAAGTGAATATTTACACAATGAAAATTCAAATTATCTCATGTAAAGAAAAGGTTAAATAAAATAAATTTTGTATGGAATCAAACCTTCAGAACTTACCAAACTTCAAAATTGCTTCACTTTAGAACACTCGTGCTGATAACGTGTTGTGAAAAGTATGTTAATTAAAATTGACTAAGCAAGAACAAGAAATAAGAATAGGAGAAATTGAAAATTAAAGGAACAAGAGAAAGAGAGAGAGAGATGGAAATGGAAATAAGATTGAAGGAATTGTAAGTATGTATCATTAGGGAGAATGAATCCTAATTTATAGGCATCAAATGGTAAGCTATACAAGTTGGCAATTTGCATATATTAGCCCCATTATTATCATCACAATAATCACAATTTGGACAATTTGCACAACTTGCATTTGTCCACATAATTTGCATAATTTGCATTTGTCCACTTTAATAATTTGCACAACTTGCATTTGTCTACATTCATAATACCCAAAAAGTAATAAGCAGAACTTGATTAGTTTGCAATTACCACGCAACAGTATTAGCCATGGAATAAAAAAACCGGACCGGCCGGTTCAACCGGTTGAACATAGAACCGATCACAAATCCGGTCCGATCCGGTCCGGGTCATAAAATAGGATTTTCATTAAACCGCCTTTGAACTGGTTGAACCGGTTTGTCTGTTCAACCGGTTCAATCCGAATTTTAATATTTTTTTAATTGATATTTTAATTTTTTTTTCTTATTATTTAAGGAATATTTTGAATTTTTTCTATTTTTTTCAATTTTTTTGAATATTTTTAAAAAATAATAATAAAATTAAATTATTTATTTAATCGAACCGATTGAACCGATGATCGGATAACCAACCGGTTCGACAACCGGTTCGGTTTTTTATTAATTGGTATTAGCAAGGTCTAATTATTATTAGAAGACAAAAGACAAAAGGGAACGGCAGAGCAGGTCAGGTCAGCCGCCCGTGACAATTTTTTTATATTGAGCAATTGGATTACTATTATTTTTTTCAATTGTTGGCCATTTCGAAACTGTATGACCTTAATAATTTTAGGTCGGTGCTACGCTGACGTGTACAAAAAACACTGTACATACGGAAAAGAAAAAGAATTGGATACGATTACGGTGATGTAACGAGATCCCATAAAATCGCCAAGGCATGCCTACTTTGGGGAACGGTGAACCACCTATGAAGATGATGGTTTTTGTTTCCAGGTCCTTCCCTTTCGATTAGCACGAGTTGTTGTCAGTTGTCATCATAATGCATATATAATCAAATGTTTTGCGCATCCAACAAGGTCTTGTGGTTCTAATTAGGCATGATTTGCTTGCTAATAGCTAGACATGTGCGAATCAATAATCGATTAATACAATATATTGTCGTCGTCCCGATTCTAACAGACACCTACGTGCAAATTGAATTGTTGGAAATTATATGCCGCATGCTTTCCATAATTCCGCTGGGAAGCTTAGGAGTATATTCCCGAAATGAGAGAACCTAGTTCATAACATTACAGATTTAAGAGTAACGCTTGTTTCCAAGTTCCCAAGAACTAGACTTGGGAAGGCATTCACATGGCAAGCAAAGAAGGAACATTAATGAGAGAAAAAGCGTAAGCTGCTGGGTGTGTTTTTATTATTTTCCCGTTTCTTGGAGGTTTATTTATTGTTTTAAACTGATGCTTCAAAAACTATATGCCATTGTGGTTCTTTAGGTCTCCAGTTGTGATCAATCGAAAGGTTTGCTAATTAATTGCGTAGACCTCCTCCTTCCATTAAAGAGTAGTGGAATTGCTATGCTAAAAAAGTAATAATCCATGATTTCCTGGCCAAAATTTGATGGAATGAACATCTTTTCAATCTTGTTTGTCTTTCTCTTGATTTGGGGGAAGTTGAGAAGATTTTCGAATCTTAAATGTTTAACCACTTGGATCTAAATTAATTTCAACATTAAAATTGGACTATGATAATATTATATATATATATATATATAATTCAACTTTTGATGAGAGATTATGATATGATTGAAACTTAACCTAGCTAGTTTTAATTAGCCGTGCTCTTATTTAAATAGTTAATCAAACCAGAGAAAAAGAAAAAAGAAAGGATGTATCTGTAAATAGGACTGCGCTATCTCATTTGAAAGAATAAAAGAATACAACAACATATGGTTATTCATTCAATTAGTAAAAAAATCTGGCTATCTACCAAAGCTGTTGCATGACAGCTCAATGAGCAAACCTTAAAAACAATGATTGCCCCAATCATGAGTTGCCATCCCCAGTAAAAGAAGATCAGTTAAACTGGTGTCTTTCTTCTGATTAATTAATCAGTTGGTAAGTATGTTAAGAAGAAGAACTCTAGTCTGAATCAAACGTCTAAACATGCACTCTAGCTCAGCTTCAAGATCCTCGATTGTTATTTCGACGGCCTCCAATCTTTTGTTTGCGCTTTGAACTGCCATTTGATCGCTTATATCATAATAGCTCTGGCAACGTGATCGGAAGAACTTTGAAACAAAGGACCCTTTAACTGATTTTCTTTCCAATTAGGGTATAGAAATGAGGGACAGTAGCGACTCCACCACAGAAATAGCGGTCACTCTGACTTCTCTTAGCACATCGACAACCTTCATAAGATTTTCGTCGATTGGTGAAACTATGTCAGAAGAGATCATTGACTTGTTTCTCATCCCCTTTAGAGATTGCAAACATTTCAGAGTCTCTTTCTTTAGCCTCTTTGCATACCGGTTGTAAACTGCGATTTTGGTTCCAATGTCAGCTTCGTCGGTGCTGACTCTGCGCAAAGTGAATTGTAGGTCTTGAACATGTTCCTTGACAAGCAACAAAACATCTCTGGAAATGCCACAAACATCCAACATTCTTAGAGATGCTTCCGAGACTTGATGTACCCATTTTTCTTGACCTTGGTGAACAAGCGCCCGCTTGATTATTGGTGAGTGAAGGAGGTCATTGGCGGAGTTATGCAAGTCTCTAAGAGCATTGAAGTTCAGGTTTGCCATTTTCAAACAAAAACAGAACAAGAATTGATCGGGGTAATGAAGGCTAACAATAGCTAGCTCTCGAGTCTTGACCATGGCTTTATATTGATTCTGTAAAGGACAAGTTATCCAAAATTAGATCTCAGATCTCGAGGGGAAAGGACTATGAAGTATCCTTCAGAGTACGGACTTAGGACAATTAATAACAACTAAGCTAAAGGGACAAAATCTGTCTGGAGGAACCTTCCGCATGAGATTGAGAAATAGAAGGCATTCAAATTAAAGTTGTTAAGATAATGCATAAGGTTTGAAAATTTTGTTCAATTTTTATTAACGGAATAATAAATAATAAAAATATAAAAATGTAATAGATAATGCTAATTTATTTTATATTATTATTAATTATTAAGTAATAGTAATAGAAATATATACGCAGAAAATCTTTAAATTACTATTCAAAGCCGAGCTCCGATTTTTAAGATTTTGATCTAAGCCGCACTTGAAATTTAACTGGGCTCGGGGCTTTTGCTTTTGTTGGAAGTCCACGTTAACTATTGGGTAGAGATTATGATCTCAAAGCCCAACAACATGCTCGGTGGGTTTGAGGATTATGAGTGGCCCGAGTGGGTTACCAACCGATGAACGGCTCTATAATAGGGACTTCGAAATCAATTGAACTCTCAAGACAATTATTTTTCAAGTACTAGATCTCTTTCGAACAGTTTACATATGCTTAACTTCACGTTAACTTAGCTTTTGAATCTTATCATAAATCTATGTTTATATATATATAAGCCTTAATGTGAAAATTACCCTGAGAAGGAGAAGCCAGTTCAAAAGTTTCCAGCGTTCCAGATTTCAAACAAAATCCTGTATATAATTAAAGTAGCTGCTTCATGTAACTTTGATGAAAAGCAGTGTAAAGCGGTGGACGGAAATTCAATAAACACTGTTTCAAGTAAGACTTATTAACTCGTAATAATCACCTGAATCATTCATTTCATTACAATTATTGGTTCAAATGTGTTTTCCGCCATCCGTACGTATTGTGTGGCTTTCAGTGCATGTATATTGACTCAGCTGTGTATGCAATTCACTTCTGTTAAAGATTTCAAGAAAAAGCCTCCATCTTTAGCGATGAACTCACGACTTTCGGTTTTGCTTTTGATTAAGATATGCGTAAATCCACCTGAGATATATTTATATATGCAGGCAGATCATATGTGACTTGGCTCTTCCACGCCGTATTGTGTATTAACTCATCATGATCAGATCTCTTTGTCCTTTTCGGATGAGATACATGACACACCACTTAACAAAATCATGATAATTTTGATCATAATCTTTTCTCTAGTTTCTTCCTAATAATACTGTTTTCAAACCTTTTCTTCCATCCCAGCACTATGAGAAATATAATACTATATGCTTTGATTTGCACAAGAAAACCAGGAATTAGTGATGCTCTGCGACAGATGAAACAAAAGGAGCTTAATTTAAGGGATTAACCATTACTTCTGGTGGGTTTTGCAAAACGTAATTAATTTGTTTAACTTCCAACCAAATTAAGACTAGAAGATCTCAAACATTGTTTTTTGTTACAAATTCATAGTGGCCTAAACGCTAAGATTAGTCTAAATCGAGAAATGATTCTACGGACTTGATTTCATAGGAATTATCACGGAATTAATATGCGGCATAAAATTTAGCTATTAGTTTAAAAAAGTTTAATCCCAAATAAATTTTTTTAAAAGTTTTCAAGGTAAATTTCATAATTACTGATATTTATTGAGATATGATTTATTTTAAATATGTGACTATAATTATATTACATCTTAATTCTATAATAATTCGTAAGAAATCAAATTCATGGGATCATCACTCAATTTAAATACCTTTGAAAAAGTTATTACCTAAGCATATGAAAACAAGCCATTCCAAAGCTCCTTTGAAAACCACCTTACAATCATCATTCATATGACATCTAGACTTTGTAAAACCCAGATGATTATTATGAATTTGTGTTGACTACGTCACTTCAAATTAAGAGAAGGTGTGGGAATGCAACTTTTCACTGCTTCTATTTTCAACAAAAGTTGGAGATTGAGAATGTTTTAACCTACTCGCAAAAGTACACACTTTGTAAATCCAATGTGTATAAAATATGTTTTAGTAGTTGAAAACTTGAGAACTGAAATTAGAAAAGCCTCCTCCGGGAAGGCGAAGTCCAAGTCTAGGCTACTTTTTAACTTATACAAAAGGTTATTAAACAGTACTATCAAATAAAAAATGCTTTTGGATGGGTTATTAGACTACTGTCCATCGTTATTATTACTAACTCAGACTTACAGAGGATGGGCAGGCGCCAACACTAGACCGTTGCCTGCGCTGCGGTAATCAAGGCTGCAGCCTTAGTTTATCCACCTTTGCCCATGACTTGTCACTTATTTAATTTAGAGTCATCATTACCGACCAAAAAGCTTAATCCAACAACTTTTTTTCAAGAGTCAGCGACCACCACCTGTGAGGAAGAGAGTGAGAAAAAGGGCGGGAGAAAAGGGCCCTGGGAAAAAAAAGTTTTAAAAATCTCTGCTTCAATTGAATTATAATATTTCGGTTAGAAAATCTACTTTATTAGGTTACAATTCAACCGGGGATCAAAAAGGTTCAACCAAGGGGTCGTTTTCCTGTCAAGTAATTCTTGGTAAAGTTGTACACGTAAAAGAAAACACAACTAGGTCCGACGAATGAGTCTTCTCTTCTCATCGTCTTCAGATGAGAAAAATCATGAAATCTATATGACCACGTGAGAGGACATATTTGATCAATTTTCATACGCAATTCCTGGCACGGATGGATAAATTTTGCAGCAGTCTGACATCTCAAACAGAATAGAGATGTGTCGATATGTAGCATTTGTTAAGTGCTTATATTCCCTGTTTAAGAAACGGGATTCAAATTTCTTCTACTATTAGTAACTTTTAAGTACTATTTCGCAAGTATTTTTGTTGATTTTGGCTTAAGACAATGGGACCCATTGGAGAGTACTGTACCTACAATTGGACATAATTTATCAGAAAAAGAGAGGATACATATGATTATTGGCTAAGTACTGGTGAGGTGTAAGATCAGTCCGAAAACCTTAGTTAAATATAAGAGAATTGATGTTGAAGTGAAGAGTTTGCCAATAAGATCTTGATGTGAAGAATGAGATAAATATGGAAGATGTGACTTACTTGGAGAAAATTTAAGAAGATTGATGTTGTTGACAAATTACACACATATGACCAGACTTAGCAGTTCAATTCTGAAAATTAAACGGGAGAGAAGAATAATTACTAGTATCACTGTCTCCCCTTTTGACCCAATCAACCAAAGCAGCGCAGTGGAATTGATTAACAAATGAAATACAATAGAGATGGCAAGAGGTGCTGGCTAGTTGAATTAAATTATATTAATATTCCTTAATTCTGAATGTGTTGGTTGTTAGGGTGGAGCCCTGGGTGAAATTGAAAGCTGTGGAAGAAAGTGGGAATGTAGGTCCAAGATGATGGGTTCCCTACGATTGACTGATTGGTTCAAAAAGTTGAAAATCATGAGTTAAGGATAAGACTTCTCATCAAATCCTCCCCATTAAATTTCTTTAAATTATATGAAATTCAACTCAAGAACTTCTTTTTCGTCGAAGAAAATGACAACTATGCTACATTTTCGTATGAAAATTCTTCAGTGGACTAATATAACTGGTTCTATCATCCATTGCTTTGGATTTTTGTGAATTATATTTCTCTTATCTTTATGTGTCGGTAAGAAAAAAGGAATTAATGAATTAATGGGTCGATTTACTCTTTTTCCTATGTTTGATGAAAGCCTTGTCAAATTCATTTTACCAGCAACGTTTTCAAGCCTGATACTTACTCCCGAACATCAACAAGCTCCTAGTCCTTGCGAGCACATGGGTGAATTACAAAAATACTAAAAAGAGAAAAGGAATGTTAATATTTGTAAGCATAAAGTTTGTCGGTTGTAATGTAAAGTTGCGCACAGATAACCAAGCGTATCTTATCCTTTGCACGTGTGGCAATATTGTTTGGTCGTAGTACGGAGCCAGTTTTTGACGCCATGAACCTTGAAAGAGAGGCCCCGAAAAGCATTAAAATCATGCCTAATGTCAACATTTGAAGATACTAGTAGTATATAAACCAAATGGGCCTCCAATTCGCCAGCTATCTTCTCGGCTCTCGGCGGCCACCTTTCATTCCCCATTTTAGTGGACCCTTACGCTTTGCCTATTTCCAGTTGGCTCGCAGATCCAATCCTTTATTTTGCCTCGACTTCCGGTGAAAAAAAATGTAGTAGCAGCAGTAGTTTTATTTTAGGGGTTTGTTTTGACTTTTGATTCTAGTTGTTCAATGTAGATGAAGTAAACCAAGCCTATCTCGCATATCCCTACTTGAAATCAATGCCGAATAAGGTAACAAAATCTGCAGTTCCGTACGATGAGTAAGCAAAAGACATCGTTAGTCTGGTGTCCCTTCCTTTTTTGCTCACATGCATTGACCTTAAATTACTAGTTATACAGCAAAGACAAAATAATGGCAATATTATTAGAACTGAGCAATGTCCTTTTGCTGCCCAAATAATGGCCAATTATGCACACCCGAAGTCATAAGGTTCCAAGCATTGATTGTGGTGCCAGGCTTTTCTGGAACAGGGCAAACTCTTATCAACGCCTATAGAGCCATAGCTTCCTTCTCTGTATCATTTTTTCTTTTAAATTTCCCTACTGCAAGTTCCACGTTTTGGGTAATCATGAACTGAAGAAGATGGAGAGTTCCTCCCTGAATGAAACTATAAGAAGCACATATCTATAAGCGTTGCGGCCCTTTGGTCCTACTAATCATGATTATCAGAAAATTATCCAGTTTATTGACCACCATGATTTTTCATCAAACAATGTAATTAATTATACACAACTTGCTATATGTGAATGTGATTAATTACTTCATCTTCATGTGAAATAATTTTAAATCGTTTTCTTATACAATTGGAGATGAATCAGATGGGCAGTTATAGGTTGACTTCACTTACTTTGATTAATGAATAATTTTCATGCCTAATTTGCTTTGGCATCCTTTATAAATAAATTATAATATAACTGGACTGGTGGATACAGAATTACAGATTGATTGCAAAAATTGCAGCACTCTGTTCAAAGGGCCTCGTGGTGAAAATTTCAGCGTATAAGGGGTGGGGTGAAAAGGGTAAATGTAGGTGCAACGTGGAGGGAAAGCAGTGGAGGAGAGCATGGAGAGCCGGAAGAAAAACGAATCCTGTCGGCGAATTTGGTAAAGCAAAAATTTCGGGGTATTGAGACCCACGTGGCGCAACAGGATTCCTTGGGTAGCCAAATAATCAGTGCTTACAATTTTGGGATCCTATAAATGGTGAAGTTCCATGTTCCTCTTTTTAGTATTGGGTCCTCCTTTGCCCTGAAGAATCTTTCGAAAATTATACCTATAGCCTTTAGGCTTTAGCTAGCTAGGTTAAATCAATCAAATAGAAAGAGCAGTAAAAAAATACACACACCAAGAGAGAGAGAGAGAGACAGAGATATGGAAGAGAATAATAAAGCAGTGAATGTGAATTCCAGGTTCAAAAGGGTTTGTGTCTTTTGTGGAAGCAGCACCGGCAAGCGAAACAGCTATCGTGATGCTGCCCTCGAGCTGGGCAAAGAACTGGTACTCCTCCAGCTCCTTCCTATTAATTCATCAAACACCTTCCACTTCTTCTAATATTCTATTCTCCAATGCTTCTATTTTCGCTATGTTGTTAAGCTTGTTAACAACTTTTGAAGCTGATTCCCTCGGGTTTTAATTTCTTTGGTTCTCAAGGTCTCCAGGAGGTTGGATCTTGTTTATGGAGGAGGAAGTATCGGGTTAATGGGTTTGGTTTCTCAGGAAGTCCACCGAGGTGGAGGACATGTTATAGGGTACGATTATATCAGCTTCATATTCCTGCAGGCTGGAAAAGTGATTTTCTTCTTCTGTATTTTTGACGATTTTCATGTTTTTATCCACAGAATTATCCCCAAAACTCTGATGAGCAAAGAGGTCTTCAAATCTTTCCTTTTGGGTTTTCTTCTTTCTTAATCTGAACCCACTTTTCTCATACGTCACAAAAGCCATGATGCGTAAATATAAATATGCTTTTGTTAACTTTGGTTAAGCAGATAACAGGGGAAACAGTAGGAGAGGTCAAACCTGTTGCGGACATGCACCAAAGGAAAGCCGAGATGGCCCGCCATTCTGACTGTTTTATCGCCTTACCAGGTCTCTCTCAAGTCTCAGTCTTTCTCTCCTAAAAATGAATGATCTAAATTTGGAATAAAAATCCTATGTACTATCTCAGTGTTCCACTGGGTGCCTCATTCATCATAGTTTGTTACATTCATTTAAATCCTCTTGGTTTTAATAAAATAAATAAAAAAAAATTATTATTTTTTTCTTGATTTATACTAAAACTCTACCCAATAATATCATAATGTAAAAACTTATCTTTAAGATAAAATTTTAATTTGAGGCTAAATTTTTATTATAAAGGGTCTTTTTTCTCTCTAAATAATTTTAGAAATTTTTGTTTAAAAAAATCCTAAAATCAAATAAGGAATAATTAAAATTAAATGAATGTGACATGTGACGTATTTTGGTAAACGAGGTAAAAAGTGAGACACTAAAATGAGACAGATGATTTTCATCCATCCTAAATTTGATTATTCCGTGCTTAACTTTATAATCTCTTGCTTTCAAATTAATCAGGCGGATATGGAACTCTTGAAGAGTTGTTAGAAGTAATAACGTGGGCCCAGCTTGGAATCCACGACAAGCCTGTAAAGCCATTTCATGTCTCATCATAAACCTATTGTTCGCTTTAAAGTCTTAAAACATAAACTATACCAACTTTTTAACTCATTTCTGTTTCATATCATGACAACAGGTCGGCTTGATTAATGTCGATGGCTACTACAATTATCTGCTCACCTTCTTAGACAAAGCCGTGGATGATGGCTTCATTAAACCATCCCAACGTAATATCATTGTCTCCGCTCCAACTGCAAGAGAACTTGTCCAAAAACTTGAGGTAGGTTTTCATGAGCTTCCTATATATTTTTTTAGTATAACTACAAATATTTGTATCTATTTAACGATTTACGATTAATTCTGTTTGAGTTGTGTCGAACTCCAAATGGTGGAAAGCTCATCATGAACTTCTCACATGATATACAATCAATGATTCAATTATTGGGTCCATTTAATTTGAGGCATAGTATTTATTATTTTATTCAATTATCTGCTCCGAAAACTTAGGATGATGTTTTGTTTGAATAGGAATACGTGCCAATGCATGATGGAGTTGTTGCTAAGGCAAGGTGGGAGGCTGAACAATTGGAGCTCAACTCGTCTTTGCAAACTGAAATCGCTCGTTGATTTAGAAAGAAAGCTAGGACAAAGGTCTTTCTTTCATATTCTATAATTTTATTTTATTTTATGATGATCTCTGATCAGCAAATGTAAGTATGCAACTAGCTAGCCGGTAGGGTTCCTCTTTTCAAATTTTGTATGTACTGTATTAATCTAGAATAGAAAGGAGGAAAAATATCCATGGGATTAAAAAAAAAAAAAGGGAAAAAGAGAAACAGGAATTGTTAGGTGGCTGTTAACTCCTTGTGTTGGATTGAAATGGCAATTGTGGCAACTGGGCAAGTGGTGTTTTCTTTGTCATATGCTTATTCTGTAAAAGTTGCAAGCAAAAGAACACGAAAGAAAAACAAAGAAAAGCAGCTTTTTATTCTCTTTTTCCTGCCAGTTTGTATCTGCTCTACTGCTGGAGATGCCCCCCCTCTCTCTCACACTCTTCCTTACAAAACCTTTTGAGCTATTGTATAGTTTGGAGGTAATGATTCCATTATGAAGCATTCTGATGAAAGCTTTTCTTTTTCTTTTTCTTTTTTATTTTTATTGCTTTCGAATTCAAGTTGCAGTCGTTCAAAAATCATGGTCCCAAAGGAAAATTTTAATTCTGTTCATCACACAGTGAATACTGAGTAAAAACAGGGAAAGAGGAAGGTCTATACACTGTACTACTTCCAGTCTACCAGGAGTGTTAGGAAAAGCATCGGCAAAGCCATTATACTAATTCATTTAAATTTTATAAGATTTTTACTCTCTATGCTTCAGCCTTTTTCCCTTCGTTTACTGCAAGAGATCAATCTTTAATTTGATTGGAGAGAGGGAATACTGACAGAGAATGATGAGTGGCCTGAAAATAGCTAACTAATCATGGGCGGCTTAACAAACCGCGAAAGGGCACGTTGATGACTAAGATTTCTTTCTAAATTTCTATGGCCTTCGGGGTTTTGAATTTAATTTCTCTTGCTTTTTAAAAGGCTACCAATTATATTATTTATTTATATATATTGTTTAAATAGTCAAGAAAAAGAAACAACTAACTGTCCTATATATGTCCAAGTTCAACCAAAGGAGAAACCCATAAAACAAAAAAAATCAAAAGGCTAATTAGAGGGTAACAGCAAGGGCGGAGGCAGCGGGGTTTGGGCCTTCGGGCATGAGCTCTCTGTACGCGATGGCATCATTTGATTTTGGGTGTTGGGTACCACTTCACGCGTTCCTTATCCCAGCCCTGGCCTATCTATCAATCTATCTATAACCCCAGTCCCCCGTCCCTTCTAATTTCTACGCGTAAACTTTTCCCATGTCAGCTATTTTGACAAACTGGTAGTTTGACAAACTGGGCATTGTATTGATTTCAAGAAGTTAAAATAAATACTTTTTGACGAGGCCAAAAAAAAAAAAACTTTTCCCATGTCAGCTATTTTGATCTGTCTTTTTCCGCATCATGCTGCTTCCCCTTCTTGTTTTAGTTTACCACCTCACATATGTACTCTTCTTATTCTCTCTTTTCCGCATTTAAGAAAAACCCCTCCAAGGCCTATATCTTGCAATAAAAGTGTTTTCTATTAACAGTTTGCCTACATGATTGCGAAGATGATATCATTAAATCAAATATAATTTAGGTTTAGATTGTTTGGTTGCACAAAATTTTGAACGCGAATGATTGCATGCGTGTTACTCCCTCTCTGTTTCTTATTAATTGATCCTAATAGAATGTTCATTTTTATTTGTTTTTTTATTGTTTCAATGAAGCATTAATTATTTTTTTTAAAACTTATAATTCTTTTGAATTGTAAGAATTATTAAATGCAGTAGTTGTATATTAAGCCAACTAACTTGTAAAAACTTAAGATGAGAGAGAATGAAATAGACTTAGGGTAAATTTGAAAAGTGAAGTAAAATTTGTATAGAATTTTATTATTTAACTAACTTTCTTAATCGAAGAGATTCAGTTATTGAGGTCAGATAATATATAGGCTGGAACGGAGGAAGTACTTTTTTCTACATACCAGTATTTGTTTTCACTAAAATATATAAAACATCAAAAGTCAATTGCTCAATAATAGACATGGTTCTAGGGAATCTTCTACTATTAGAGTTTAGGGTTTGACTAAATTTTAATTTCCCATCACACCTTTTATGCACTTAATACTGTTCTTCACTTGAATTAGTCAAAGATTAATCTCTTTCCGTTTTTTATTATTTGACCCCAGTAACTGAATATTTTCAATTAAGAAAGTTAGTTAAGTTTATTCAAAAAAAAAATTAGTTAAGTAACGAAATTCTATACAAATTTTATTTCACTTTCCAAATTTATCATAAACCTATTTCATTATCTCTCCTATTTACAAGTTAGTTGGCTTAATATACAATTACTATATTTAATGGTTCTTATAATTCCAAAGAAGGGTAATTTTGAAAATGAATAATTAATACTTTATTGAAAACATAAAAGGATAAATAAAAAGAAACATTAGGTTGGGGTCAGATAATAAGGAACGGAAAGAGTAGTAAAATTGTTGTTAAGAATTCACTATAATTAGTCCTAATTAATTGATCTACGAATGGAAAATGGGCTTCCTTACAGTATTTTTGTCAATAGATGTTGCATTAATTACTAAAAAATCTGTTATATTAATAACATCTCGAATGATACATAACAATCAAAACTTAGGACTGTCCACACGTTACAAGAGAGATCTTTTGTTTGAAGCAGGGGGAATAATGTCTCGTCGGATGCATTGGACGATCCAGCTAATCACGGAGAGTCCATATTCAATGGGCTTACGAATTTATCCCCACCTGATAAGTGTGACTCATCAACATTTAGGACACAGGACCTCCAGTCTCCATTGACTGCACTTAGCGAACTCCAGATAGAAATATGTCTTTACTTGGTGGAGTAAGAATGAATGTATAGGAAAAAAATAATGCCATCGAAACAACAAGTTGGGACAAAGGGAATGTTACAAGAAAATACGTCCCCATCAGACATCAAAGCATTACTCCTCCACTTCTCCCCCCCCCCCCCCCCCCCCACTGAAAATTAAAGAGGAAACCCACTCGAATTTCAATTAACAATATGATCTTTGGCACTGTAGGGCTTTCAGACTTGGGTGAGTTTCGCACAGTTTTTGTGGATTGCTTGATGAGCCGGTGGTCCTTCGGTCTGTCTCTATCGATTGGGCCCGCTCGAGCTGCAACTAGTAGTTGTTTTGGGGCTTGTTTGGGCCCCTACACGATTAAAGACGTGGGCAGTGAGGTAAGCCATGTGCTGCTAAACGCCTAAATACGCAGCTATTTATATCGTTACGTCGTTTCGTAACCCAACTTCTGAATCAATATTGGCTGGTGGCCATTGGCATCAACACTTCAACAGTTTCCACTCGATTCTCATGCATTGATGAAAAATACTTCGAGGCCGAGCTTTTCTTTCTGACAATCGTCTCTGGTGTTGTCACTTTTCAATCTCAATGGATCATACGAGAACTGCACATTGCACAACATAATCACTGGATTTTCCCTTTGTTTGGTGATGTGTCAGTGTTAACGACTTTTTTCAGTATTTGACAAATGGGCCACGAATCACACTCAGGCCCATCGAGCAATTAAACTCGAATGCCCATTCTTGGTTACGATCATGGGCATGGTCCCCTTCCTTTCTTTTTTCTTTTTCCTGGAAATTTGGGAGGTGGATAGGGCTGGGGTTTTGGTTGGCTTCAAATTACAATGGTCCCTCATCGACCTGCTTTCAACAAAGTTTTCTGGAGCCTGTAGTGTGGGCCCAACGTTTGTTCATGAGGATTGCTACGACCACAAACTTTATCTAATGACATTGAGATCCCATGAATCACGAATCAAAGGCTAGCCCAAGAATATGGTGAATGAATAATGTAAAGAGAAATCAACGGTTGATCTTCGATTATGGTATCGATCTTATTGTAGAAAAATTAAAAGGAATATAAAGAGACTACTGAGATTTTTTTTTTGAGAACAAGAGACTACTGAAATTTGGGACAAAAGATTTCTTATGTGGCTTGATTTGTGATTAATAGATTAAAATGAACATAAAGCAAAATCCCAGACTAGCCCTTATAGGCACCCGATAAGAAGCAATTATTGCTGGTAAAAGTAATGTAATAATGGTAAAAGTGATTAGTTGCATAATAAATTAAAAAATGATTAGAAGTATTAATTTTTTTTGATAAAAATACCCTTACATATATATTTAATAAAAATATCTTTATGAAGGTTAAAAATTTTATAAAATATAAATATATAAATTAAAGTGATGTAATTATAATATATATTTAAACTAAAATCTTACAAACAATAAATATTTTAAATATTAAGACTTATCCCATAAATTAAATTTTTTAATTAGTTGCTAAATTTTGACAACTTAGTGGATTTTTTTCTAAAATCCTACAATAATATATTTTAAAATTTAAAACTTATCCTTAAAATTAAATAAAAAATTATTTGGGGCTAAACATTTTTTTAATTAGTGGCTAAACTTTGACAAATTAGTGAATTTTTTGTTCTAAAACCCTACAATAATATATTTTAAATTTTAGAACTTACCCTTAAAATTAAATAAAAAAATTTATTTGGGGCTAAACATTTTTTTAATTAGTGGCTAAACTTTGACAAATTAGTGAATTTCTTTTTCTAAAACCCTACAATAATGTATTTTAAATTTTAGAACTTACCCTTAAAATTAAATAAAAAAATTTATTTGAGGCTAAACATTTTTTTAATTTGGGACTAAATATTTCTTAAATTTGAGACTAAATTTTATTAAAGGGTATTCTAGGCATAATAAAAAATTAAAATGATATCATTATTATATTTTTATCTTTCAAAAAAAAGACACTACATTATTATTATTATACTTTTACCTTTCCCCATAAAAGATACTTTAAAATTTAGTGCTTAACGGGTGCCTCATCATTTTCCTTCTTAAAAATGGGGATGTCCTTGGAAATCACAACATAAAAAAAGATCCATGGGCAATAAGTCAATGGTTGACAACGTTGAGAAGTTACACTCGAATTTTAATCGAACACCTAAACACACACTCCAATCTCTCATCCAGCTCCTGAATAGTAGATTCTAATGCCTCCAAATCCTTCAGGGCCTTTCTGTCTATGGGTGATCTCACCAATGCCTTTGCCTGACTTGTTCTTGATAAGAGTTTTTAAAGCATAATCAATGCTTTTATCTTCTTTTTCCTCAATTTCACAAGAAATTCGCTTGGATTGGATTAATTTTGAGACCACGGACCAACTAGTTGGCTTCGATTTTTGGGGGGTGAACACATGACAATAGGGACTCGAATACCGTGAGACTAACTGCCTCAACCTGTTTTAGCAAGCTAACCAAGGCCCAAAGTCAGTGTCATCATCCAAGATGGCCACATTGCGTTGCTTTTGCATCTTCTTCATGTCGCCAAAGTATTTGCGAACCATTTTATTAACTTGTTTTCTTGAGATGTACTTTCTAATCTCATTTGCGAGGCTGGATTCACAACTATTCCTTTTGCGGAGGCATGATTCCGGACCTTGAAAGCAACCTTTGATCTGAGAAATAGCATCCTTGGATGAGCTATTATGTCCAACAATACCTGAGAGATCCATCCAACATGTCCACAGCATATTTATCGTGCCCTTCATTGGAAAAAGCGTTTTGGGTGAACCGCAATTGAAGCAGGTTATTATCAGCACATTCATACTAGTCCCTTAAAGCAGCCAAATTCCGGCATACAATTGATGGAGAAGAAGCTGTTGCTTCTGAGGCTCTCAACATCAGCTACAAGAGGGTGCAATTTGGATTGCAAACTGTTGGAATGAGCATGAAATTTATTAGCTGTCATTATTCTAATAGAAGCATCCATTTTCTTCTTTTTTCTTTGGCAGAGAACTTATTGCTGGGATGCAGAATGCAAGGTTAAATGTTCAGGCCATTCCTACTCGGCAGGTTTTATATAAGGTCTAGTGAGACAGAAGGTATCCAATCATTTAAACGTTCAGTTGGCGTTGATGTGGCATTGCCTGCATGTAGTCAACCGGTGTTTTCGTCATTGTAGCATATATGATGAAAAGAAAATTAGAATACAGTGGTTGTACGCATCGATTTGCTAACTTGTCTCACAGACATTAAGATGTACAAGCCATTATAACATTGCAAGTTTCTAAAAACTTTGTTTTATAACAGGAAATTGCGCCAATCAAGATGATGGTTTAGAGTCTGTGAACAAGCGGAAGCTTTTTTCATTTTTCATTTTTCATTTTTCATTTTTCTTGACAGTCTAATTGTAGATAGCTTTTATCTCCATTACGGCTAGGTCAATTTATTACCCAATGTACTAATCAACTCACTCTCTCTGGAGAGCAAGCTGCTAGGAACGAGCTTTCAAAGTAGCTTTGGGAGGTCCAATGGAGTAATTATCTTCTGTCCTCAGTTTTAAGAACATTGTTAAAGCCAAACTCTGCTACACCAAAATGGTCTATTGTCTACGTAGTAAGAAAAAGCAAAGAATCTCGTCCTCCTTCAGAACTTGGGAACTTTTTGGAAGTCTGCTGAGTCGACAGCTCCTGAAATTTTTCCGCGTGGTTGGACTTTAGAATGAGCAACACCATAAAAGGAACCGGTCAATGCATAGAATATTGAAATGCACACGTCGGTTGCTACCATGGCTTCCAGACAGTAGACAACAATTCTTAAACATTTCTAACCAGTCCATAACCTTCAAAAATAAAAAATAGTCATCCATTTAAGAGAGATTTTAACCTTTTGTATGGGATCGAATACCAACAACTTCAGAAATCTGGATGTGTGATGCCAGCGCACCTGGATGTCACTGCGCCTGATTTATACATTATATTCTGCTAGTAATTTGCCAACAGTAAAGGATGGAACGAGAGAAAGTAATTGGAGATAATATCCAATAAATTGAAATTCGCTTGTATGAATTTTTACAAATTGAGAGCAAAATTGTATAATCTACAAAATCGTGTTTGCTATTAGTGGTTTATAGTGTTAAGAAGGGAAACTCTGGTTTTAAGTAATCTTCTAAAGACACACTCCAACTCCTCTTCTGTTTCCTGGATGGTAGATTGAAATGCCTCCAGTCCCTTCAGTAGATTTTCCACTTGTTCCAATTTGATGTGTTTGCCTGATTTTATGAGAATCAACTCAGCATCCACTTTCTCGACTTCGCTTGCTTCCACTTCAAAGCAAGATGCACGCTTTGGATGCAGCAATTTTGAAACAATAGACCAGCCAGTTTGCTTTGGTAGAGAAAGATAAGACAAGAGGGACCCAAACACTGAAAGACTAATTTCCTCAGCTTCTCTTAGCATGCTAGCCACAGCCACCGTTTCAGAATCTTTGTCCAAGACAGTTGATTTGCCATTCCAATCAATTCCCTTCAAATTTTTGGAACACTGAGAGATCATTTTATTCAATTCTTTCCTGGTAACCATGAAATCTCTGACTTCGCTTGCCAAGCCACATTCTCCACCACTTCTTCGTCTAAGGGATGATTCAAGCGCAAGAACACTTTCTCTCATTCCAGAGAATATATCTCTAGCGGTGCCACATACATCCAGCAATCTAAGAGACCCATCCAGCACTTTCTCTAGCTGTTGACGGCAAAGAGCTTGTTTGGTAAGCGGCAACTGAATCAAATCATCAACACCCTCGTACAATTCTTTAAGACCTCCCAGTCTGTGGCTTATCGATGACGATCTTTCTTTGGATGTCTTCAATCTGGATAATTGCTCCTCAACATTTGCAACTAGAGGATGAGTATTGGAGGGCAAACTGCTTGAACGAACATGGCCAATTGAGGCAGCAGCCATTTTTTTTTCTCTTTTCTTTTACAAAGGGAGCTATTACAATTTGAATTACAATTAGCTACCTCTTCAGTTGAAAATGCTGGAAACAACCCAATTTGGTCTTATTATATATAGAAGAGAAGGAGACAACGATCAATCTCTATCTGTTTCCAAGCTTGCATTCGCTGTCAATGTCGTGAGCTTCCAGACAACTTTGGAACTTACTCGATTATAATAGTGTCATGCTCATACCCGAGTAAGCTGCTACAGCATAGCTGCAAGAGCAAGACATGAGGCGGCCATTAGAATTATTATACCGCAATCATTCTGAATTTGAATCCATTGAATCATGCGAAATGCATGGAACTTGATGCCATAATGAAATATATCCTAATAGCTTTAATATTATTGAACCTCGATGCCCTGAACAAACCTAAATGATTAACTTAAATAATGTAGGTTGTTTCTCAATTGGCATGACCGTTGGGTAAAGTTTTCAACTTGCACATCGAGATACAAAATAGATCGTCCCACGAGTGAACAGCAGCCAGTTGGTCAAAAGGAGAAAAAAATAAAATAAAATGACAGACTAAACCAGGACAGATACTTTGTTCTTGTGCTTCACATTCGAATTAATCATGTCTCAATCTACGCTCTACATTACTGTGTAGTTGTTACCTATCCAGGTGTGATTGCACCGCGCAAATGGTATATAACGCCCTTTGCATTATTAAAATTGAATAATCCTGCAAGTGTGACACCAGGACCATCCATTTGACTAATGATGGTCTCAGATCTGATTAAGTTAATATAGTTTTAAGCATTGACTATTATCAACTATTCAAATGGAAGGTTTTCCCCTTTCAAGTGAAAGTGGGGGAAGAGGTATTTGTTTAATTAGATAGTTTTATAATCCACAGTTCTCCTAAGACATGGTGAGATTTCTATTATATTAATCTCTCCAAAGCTAATACTCATTAAGCATTCTTTCACTTCACTGGAGGGACACTTGCAGAGAGTGCAATAACTATTGCATTCTGATTTTAGACAGCTTTAGTTCTCTAGTCCTGTTTTCTCCTCTGCTATGACAACAATCTGAATAATTATTTCGCTTTCATTCATTTATGCAGTTTTTTTTTTTCCTTTTTCTGTTTTCTGTGGCTATAGGTGAGATGGTACTTTCACTAAATTTACAAGTGCTGGTCAGGGGTTCGCCAATTTGGATAACCAGCCCTCAGCCTAGCCCGGAGCTGGTTCATTTATGCAGTGTTCTCTCAAAAAATCTCCTGGCCGATTTGCAAGGCGTGACAGTTACTTTTTGCTCAAAAACAACAAAAGTTAAGAAGAAAAAAGCACTGGTTCTGATTTAAAGTCACAGATCGACTGTTTAATACATTAAATCTATTGAGTATTTCGCTTGCGAAAGGTAAAGAACAAGATTGATAAAAGAGAACTTCATATTGTAAGGACGAAAAACAGGCCGATGGTGGCTTAATCAACAAAACAGTAAACGAAAGACAAGTAAACTCAAGTGAAAGGAAAATGTAAAACAAGAATCAGGAAAAGTTTATACCAAGGAAGAGGACCTAAAAAAGCTTAGAAGAAATACTAGAAATTGAGAGCCATCGGACTAGTCTCCAAGTGTTTGGGAGGTTTTTTTGTGGATGAATGTTGGTCCCTTTAGTCGTTCTAAGATAAGGCTTTATATAGCTATCATAGATCCTAATCAACTTCTTTGAATCAGCTAAATTTAATTTGCTAGGTTTAAATTCAAATTTCTGTCTTAAAGATTGAATCCTTTCGATTTGAGTTGATTTTGAACCGATCTTTTTAATCTTCCAAAATTGGTGCGACTTTAATTTGGATTAAAGCCGTTGACCATAAATCATAAACAAAACTGTAAGCCAAAAAGGATCATCGGCCTATAATTTCCAAAAATGTAAATTGTGGTATAAACAACAGATTATGTTAACACATATACAAATGTAAGCATTCTTGATTCTTCCACGTTAATAAATTATCTTAACTTGAACCATCCTCTGAGAGTTCATATTCTGGATTTAAATGATATTCTTAACGCAAGAAAGAGAATGCAAAACACCCTATTTTCTAGATCCCAGGCTCAACTTCACTTGGAACACAGTTGCCCTGCCCCAGCAATACTGGTAATAAACGAGAAATTTAAAAGAAATTCAATATATAAATATATTGCAACAACAACAACTGCAAAATGCTATGAAGGGATCGACAATCCATAGAAGCCACAATGAATCCAACATTACCTTAGAGGAATTAACAAAAAATTACAAGTATCAGGTAACTGAATGAATTGTACTCCACATCAAAATTCACTACTCTGGATCCGTTGAGCTTGAATGTGCAATGCTCGGCGCTAGTCATTAGTTAATATACTAATACAAACGACTTCAACGAGTCTGGTGTTAGAAGGAAAGAAGTCTGACGTGAGACATGCCCACAAGTCGAAAGCATCTTGCTATTTCTTGGAAAGCCGCTGAGGCAAACATCCCAGAGTAGGCGCTAGGCCCCTACGTTTAGGTTGAATTTGGCTGCTTTAATGCGTGAGATAAGAGACTCCCCAATATTTGATAACCCATTCCTACCAACCAACTTCACCCCAAAGTAGCGATGTAACAAATTCATCCTGTCCCCATCTCCATTCAGTTCACTTAACTGAATGGTCTGCTTCCTTGTTATTAAGCCATAAAGACACATGTAACTTGACTCCAATATATCCCCCTGGAATTTGACCCTAATTAATACATGAGATCCAAGATCATTTGAACTAGGATCAAACAACGCTGAGAAGTTCCCAAATGTCAGGTCAGGTTTCTCAAATAATTTATTCAAACTATCACTTTCTTCGGCATCACTATTAACTTTGTCAGTCAGAGCCAGTGACCTCCTCCTGGCCACTCTCAGTATGTTAGCAGCCTCTCTCATGCCACTAAGGAAAGCTCCATGCATTGTGGCAGGATACTGCTTATTAGTTGCCTCACCTGCAAAGAAAACTCTGCCATCTCCAACACTCTCAGCAAGTATATCATAATCATCCCCTGATGAACCAATGGCAACATGAGAGTAGGATCCATATGTGAAGCAATCTTTCCCCCATCGGGTACAAACAGCCTGAACAGGATCTGGAACAACAATGCCCTTTGGATGAAAAATTCCCCGCAATATGTGTAACACCCTTTTCACAGACTCAACAGGAGACATCATTTCAAACCTAATCGCTGCATCCCCTGCAACAAGAGCAACAAGAAGTGGTCCTCCAGACACAGAAGAATAGCTATAAAACAAAAAGAACTCGCCTCTCATAGTTGAGTCTTCTGTAAGATGGCCAAAAGTATCAATCTGTCCACCCCAAAAATTGTATGGAAACAACATTGCAACTTTATTTAGCAACCCATAACCTAGTCTCTGAATAGCATCCTTCTTTCTTTGTGGAAGCTCGGGAACAAATTCTATGGATCCCTTCTTAAGAACTCCTAATGGAACTGTGCAAAGAACCATATCACCACGAAATTCTTGTCTACCAGCATAAACCCTAACCCCATCAATGCCATACCTAATACTCTGAACAGTCCTCCCATAAAAAATGGGAAGGTCCTCAGCAAGTGCTCTAACAAATCTCTCGTTGCCACCAGGTATAAAACAATGATCACCGCCCATCTCATACGGATCATCTTGATCCCAATAAGCCATTGACAAATTAGCCATCAAGGAAGCATTAGCATATTCCAAATTTGCAAGATGCCAATTCAACAGCATCCTCTCTTGTGAATCCTCAGCCACCTTGTAAACACTCCTAAAGGCTTCTAGCACCATCCCTAATGGAACATCAACTGATTTAACTTCCTCTATCATGGCCTGCCTAAGCTTACAAACTCTATCCAATAACTTATTAAAAGAAACCTCTATCCTAGAATCAATATCAGCATCTATTGCCTTTCCATCTGGCAAATACAAAGGGCAAATATCTCGCACCTTATGAAGCGGTAATCCCATTTGCCTCGCAAGAACTCCGAGCGGATTCCCATTTATTCCAGTAAGGACGCTCCCACCAAGATCAGCTGCAGCCACAACACCATCACCCTTCATCTTCCTTGTCTTCACACGCCCCCCAGGGCGCGTCCTACCTTCCAAGACCACAACTTTAAACCCCATCGAAACTAATTGCCTTGCCGCAACCAAACCCGCAAGACCCGCACCCACAATCACCACGTTGGCTCTTTCCACACCATCAAATGACTTCAATTTCGCTTCTTTAACAGCCGGCGCTAAACCAAAGTTAATGTAACCGTGTTCAAGAAGAAAATTGTATGCCGAGTCAACTAGGTTTTTGTGCTCAGCTCGGATCGACTCGAGCGCGTGGTCACGCGTCAACCAGACAGAAACATTGGATCTCCAACGAGCTAGAATATGGTTTCTGACGACGATGTAGTTAGCTTGCTCTGTGCCTCCAATTCTAGACACGACATTGGCTTCGATTTCCTCTTCAGTGAGACAATCAACAGGGAAACCCACGGAGATTGCGATCAAAGCTTCAGTGTCCATTTCTTTCGCGAGGCCTGATACTCTAGGGCGACGGTTCTTGGCGAAGGATGGGTTGCCGTTGAGTTCAGTGAAGAAACGCTTTCTGCGTCGTCGTCTACGAGCGGGTGGGCCAGGCTCGGTGGGGTTTGAATTAGTGTTTTGGGGTTGCTCGTCTGGGACGGGGTCGGAGGATTCATCTTGAGAATCCGAAATAGGAGGATCGAGTGTCGTACTGGGGTTTTCTTGGTCCTCGGGGTTGGTGTTTTCCGGTGAGGATTCGTCGTCGGAAACGACATCGTTAGGGTTCTCGGAGGTGTCATGCGGAGGCTCCATTTTTGGGGTTTATCAGGAGATTAAGGACTTTTGCTGTTAAAAAGCTGGACATTTTGAACGAAATACACGGTCTATGCTGCCGCCGCTCGTTGGTATGATTGGGCCAGCGCCCAATTTCGGACCCACTTAGATACCATCTTTAATACTTGGTTCAAACTTCAAGTTTAACTAATTGGACCTCCCACGACTACAAGTCCATGGTGTCATTGGGTAAAAATTCTTGCCATGAGGAAGTGAACCTAAGCTAGACTTACCACTGCTTTAATGGGCCTTCCATTTTAATTTCTCATATTTCTTTTGTTCATTTTTCAGGGCAATGCCAATACATCTGGGCCGGGGCAAAAGAGTTTGCTGGATTACAAATTTTACTTTTATATTTTGTGACTCTTTGTTCAGCACGAGGTGTTAATTTCTCCCTGGGGCTTTGATTTTCTAATTGTCGATTTTGACTCTTAAGAAAAACAACAAAATGGGGGCTTACTTGTGCAGACATCTTGCGTCTGTTTCTGAAGGTAATAGAAACACAAATACAAGAGTAAGAAGGAAGAAGATATTGAAAACGGGTGGCTAATATGAAGAACACGTAGACGCAACCCCAGCAACATCAAACTCCGTGGCGTTGCTTTATCCGCGACTCTTAACACCTCCCAATATCAAAATCAAAATCAAACTCCAAAAGGAATACCTCAGAATCAACCATAATTCAACCCACACAATACATATCACTTGCTTCCCCGCAATTCACATTTCCTAGTTTCAGTTTCACACACTAATTCCCAGCTCCCTCCCTAATAGCAGGATATCTAATTATTATAGTATTTATTTATTTAGCAGTCCATTTTTTGAAGACATAACAGAAGAGTGAAGACCCTACAAAGTTACAATCTAATAAAAGGGAAAGAAGTAAACAGAAGTAACGGAAACCGAAAGCCGCAGCGCAGCTCTCCATGCCATCGATGGCTAACTTCTTGCTCTCGTCAAACTTCTTTGGAACCCAACTCTTACTTTCTCCTCCAACCCCCAAAACCGCCAGAAAGTTCCAAGTAACTCAATCTATCCTCAACAAGAAACCCAACTCCCAACAAACCTTTACAACACTCCAATCTCATGCCACTCTAGCTGCCTTGCTCTTTTCTTCGGTGACCCCGCAAGCACTGGCCGCTGATAACGCCCCGCCCACACCCCCGCCCGTAGTTGAAGCCCAGCCAACCAGGCCAAGCCCATCCAACCAGTCACCCTTCTCTCAAAACCTCCTATTAACTGCCCCCAAGCCTCAATCTCAATCCTCTGATCTCCCTGAAGGCAGCCAATGGAGGTACAGCGAGTTCTTGAACGCAGTCAAGAAGGGGAAAGTGGAGAGAGTCAGGTTCAGCAAAGACGGTTCTGCTCTCCAACTTACCGCCGTCGATGGCCGTCGAGCCACCGTAATTGTCCCCAATGACCCTGACCTTATCGACATTTTGGCAATGAATGGGGTCGATATCTCGGTATCCGAAGGCGATTCTGGTAATGGACTTTTCAATTTTATTGGGAATCTGATTTTCCCTTTCCTTGCTTTCGCCGGATTGTTCTTCCTCTTCCGTCGGGCTCAAGGTGGGCCTGGTGGACCCGGTGGGCTCGGGGGACCCATGGATTTTGGACGATCCAAATCCAAGTTCCAGGAAATGCCGGAGACTGGAGTTACCTTTGCTGACGTAGCTGGAGCTGACCAGGCAAAATTGGAACTCCAAGAAGTTGTTGATTTCTTGAAGAATCCAGACAAGTACACAGCTTTGGGAGCTAAAATCCCAAAAGGTTGTTTATTGGTGGGACCTCCAGGTACCGGAAAGACGCTGTTGGCCAGAGCAGTCGCAGGAGAAGCCGGGGTACCCTTTTTCTCTTGCGCAGCTTCAGAGTTTGTGGAGCTGTTTGTTGGAGTAGGTGCGTCCAGAGTAAGGGATTTATTCGAGAAGGCAAAATCGAAGGCTCCTTGCATTGTATTCATAGATGAGATTGATGCTGTTGGGAGACAGAGAGGAGCTGGTCTTGGGGGAGGAAATGATGAGAGAGAGCAGACAATCAATCAATTGTTGACTGAGATGGATGGATTTTCCGGGAATTCAGGTGTCATTGTTTTGGCAGCAACTAACCGTCCGGATGTTCTTGATTCAGCTTTATTGAGGCCTGGTAGGTTTGATCGACAGGTTACAGTTGATAGGCCTGATGTTGCTGGAAGGATTAAGATTCTTCAGGTTAGCCATTTATCAACTCATGCTTACTTTATTCTTATTCGTTGTAAATGGCATGTCCAATTTGATGATACAAAATACTGAGATGATTGAAGAATGTCTGTAAAATGGATGCGTACACTAGGGAAAATACATGTTCATGGTTTTGTATTAATTAGAATTGCAAGTCTCTCCAGGAACTGGTCACTATTCCAAAGCTTTATTATCATGCATTAGATATTTCTCCGTAGGAAATTCGTCAGTAGCTTGAAAGTCAATCTTCAAGTTTGGTCCTTTTTTTGTTCTAATCTCCAAATGGCTTTGCTCTTTTACTCTTTCCTACTAAACTTTCCACTTTTGCGTAGCAAGAAAACTAACCTTTTTAAAAATAGGTCTCTTCCTTTTTTCTTTTTGAGGAAATCAGTAGCTCTCTTAGCGGCATATTGTTCGGAGTTAATTCTTCTCAGAAATCTATCACAACATTATGCTATAGTCGTCAACTTCATTGCTGAGTTGCTCACCTCTTACCTCTTCTTTGACTCTTATCAATCCTTGATCTTTTATACTGTAGGTGCATTCTAGAGGAAAGGCACTAGCAAAGGATGTTGACTTTGAGAAAATTGCTAGGAGAACCCCGGGTTTCACTGGAGCTGATTTGCAGAACCTGATGAATGAAGCAGCCATTCTTGCAGCCAGGCGTGACCTCAAGGAAATAAGCAAAGATGAGATATCTGATGCTCTGGAGAGGATCATTGCTGGACCAGAGAAGAAAAATGCTGTTGTTTCTGATGAGAAGAAGAAATTGGTTGCCTACCATGGTATGTATTTGTTCCCTCTGTTTTTTCCCTTGTCTATTATCTGATCCTTGGTATATGACTCCCTGTCCACATTTCAATTTGCAGAGGCTGGCCATGCCTTAGTAGGTGCACTTATGCCTGAATATGATCCTGTAGCTAAGATATCTATTATCCCTCGTGGTCAAGCTGGTGGCCTCACCTTTTTTGCTCCAAGTGAAGAGAGGCTTGAATCTGGACTCTACAGCCGAAGCTACCTGGAGAACCAGATGGCTGTTGCCCTCGGGGGAAGGTTAGTTGCTTAGTTTTATCTGAGTCTTGAAAAAATTGGTGTGAGGAGTGTGCCCAACCTTAATCTCTTGCTCTGTTTGATGTTGCATGAGATATGGTCAGATAAGATTCGAATGAATAACTACTATATGTTAAAGAAGGCCAGCATTTTTGGTTTTTTCCCTTTTCTTCTTTTCAGTAGGCAGATGTCTGTTACCAGAGGTAGGAACTGCTTGCAATTTTATTCAAGGAGTTTTCTTCTCATTACTTGTGCAGGGTTGCTGAAGAAGTAATATTTGGTGAGGAAAATGTGACAACGGGAGCATCCAATGACTTTATGCAAGTCTCGCGAGTGGCAAGGCAGATGGTCGAAAGATTTGGATTCAGCAAAAGGATTGGACAAATTGCCATCGGTGGACCTGGTGGAAATCCGTTCCTAGGTCAACAGGTGATGCTCTTCAATCCGGTAGCAATTACTAATAATTGCATTTATTACCTGCATGATCTCATATCATTCACTAGCCTCTATTCTTGTTCTTTTACATTATCTGACACGTCATAGTCCCATTCCAGATGTCTTCTCAAAAAGATTACTCCATGGCTACTGCTGATGTGGTGGATTCTGAGGTTAGGGAACTTGTAGAGACCGCGTATACAAGGGCGAAGGAGATAATAACAACCCACATTGATATTCTGCACAAGCTTGCCCTGCTTCTGATAGAGAAAGAAACTGTCGATGGAGAAGAGTTCATGAGCCTCTTCATTGATGGAAAAGCTGAGCTATACGTATCTTAGATTGTACATTTTAGGTATGAAGTCACCCATTGAGTCCCGCTACTACTCTCAAACGTTCAAATTGATACGTATACTTTCATTGAGAAAAATCTCAATACTTATTTTTGTGTAATTAAAGAAAATCTATTAAGTGTTCAAGACGGAGACCATCTTCGGTGCCACCATTGATGATGTCGCGATGAAAATTGAAACGGTGGATGGTGGCGTTTATTATTAATCTGACGAAAGGAAATACTGAAATGGAAGAGGACAATGACACCGTGTTCCTTACGAATACTCTCTTAACCTCTATCAACACCTAGGAGGCATATTATCCACAATTATTTTTCTGACAATCAATTAATTGTTCAATCATAATCAAGAATTATGTGAGATCAAGAATTATGTGAGAGTTCACAATTTATGTATGCGGACCTCATAATAGATTTTTATATAATTCTTTATTGTGATTGAATAATTATATAGTTATTGAAAAAAATAATTATAGTAGGTTGTACGGATCTCAACACTTAACAGTCATGACCCTCGGCTTCAGGATTGGATTATTAGTTTACTCCTCCTTAACTTGTGAGTCTTCACCTTGCCCTTTTCGCATTGTATGATACGAATGTCATTTTTGCCGCATGATGTTATTGCCAGACTTTGTGAAGCTATGTTCCATACGTCCATAGCCCAGTAGGTTTAATTAGCTCAAAGACGTAGCTGAGTATAATTAGCAACTTGGTTTTCACAAGAGCAAGACTACCAAAAGCAAAATCAATTATTTCATTAAAATCACAAAAAACAGAGGCGGTGCCAGTGCCGATAACTATCAGTGCAAAACAAGTGCCTCCCTCCCTCAATGGCACATGCTATATTTGGATGGAAACTACAATTCCAACTTTCCATTATACATGAATCTCGCTTGTTTAGTTACAACAACAGCCATTCCAATCGATTTAGCCCCTTACAAAGAATATCACACAGCCACAACTATAAGTTCTCAAGATCCTTTCCCACCCCGTTGCCTTTTCTCTTCTAGTGCAGCAGCTTCATTCAACATGTCAGCTGCATCCTTGTGCATGTCTAGCTTGGCAAGGGCCACAGCCTGCATGTAAAATGCCGTCGACCAGTCAGGATAAACACATTGTGCCTGCATTGCATCTCGGAGAGCAGCATCTGGTTGATCACAGAGAAGATGACAAAGACTTCTCCTTGCATACACGGTTGGAGAAACCATGGTTCCAACATCTATGAACTGCAAAGAAAAATGGGATCACATGAACAACCATTAGATCATAAAAACACTTCAATTTTTTTCCCTTTTCCTGAATTACATTCTGAATGCCATCCAACTAGCTTATTTATCTTAACCTCTGTTTTTGGATCCTGCAGGAAGCATTGCACCACTTGCTTCACCAGAACGACGTCAGATATATACCAAAAGAAAAAAGAGGCAGAAAAAAAAGGGCATCTAAAAGCTGCCAAAAAAGTGCTCCAACATGCGAAGCATAAGAAGCAGCAAGAATTTCAAACTTCCAATTTACTTGCTTAATTTCATTGCTTGGCTCAAGTTCAAAGCTTTAGACTTCCCCACCAAAATTTTCTATTAAACCAAAAATCCCCAAGGTCCAACCAAGAAATTAATTGTGTAAACAAGCCCTATTACCATGTACGAATGCCATTTATTCATCCCAGTAACAAATACTAAAATGTATACCTGAGAATAACACTCAATTGCAGTTTTAAAATCTTTGTCACGAAATGCTACATCTCCACGCTTTCTTGCCTCCAACATATCTCTCATTTGTTGAGTCCACTCTTGAAAGGATAACTGAACCAGTCAATATCCAGAAATATTTAGCACCACAAAATAAATATGTATCTACAATTCTACATACATATATTTGTATAATCCACTTGCCTCATTGGTTCCTTCATCATCTTTGTAATGTGTCATTACTAAAATTTGATGGATAGCAGTGAGATCCATTCGTGAGCAGGCATCACCCATGGGAGATAGAGGGTGCTGAGGAGTAGGAGGCCCCTCCTCATGCTTTGGAATTCCCAACATCACATACGATGGAACCTGCAAATGAAGACTCAAGATCCTCAGAGTCAGAATAAATATGAATTCTATCTTTCATAAAAAGATAAACAGAAGTGCAAACAAGGTTTCTTGAATGCACATCCAAGAAGGAAAATGAAAGAATTCAAAACAAAAGTGAAGAAGCATGAAAGATGGCTCACATCAGGTTTATTTTGCAATGGAGCAAGTGTAGTCACAAGATCTTTGGTATTTGGCCGCTCCCTTGGTTCATATTGCAAACATCGTGAGGCAAGATCAAAGACCACTGTCGCCTCTTCGGTTGAAAAGTTTCCCTCTAGATGTGAATCCATTAAGAGAAGAATGTTTTTACCCCGTATCATATCAAGAGCCTGTGTACAAAAAAGATATGAATTTTTTTGGGAAAAAAAAAAGTACTCCAAAAATTACTACTTTGGGAATATCAATAACCAGGAGGTATTAGCAAAGATAGTAAAAATCAAGTGGCAATAGGAATGAAAAGTTCATCCTCTACTCTTCATGAAGAATCTTCCCATAAATCATTTAGCAGAGTCATCTTATCCATTAATTGAAGGTTGTACTATATCAAAACAAAGCCAAACACATGTAGTTGTAATCTGAACATCGTGAGAAAGTGCAAATCCTTGTCATCCAAATATCCAACACACTTTCAAAGTATGAAAACAGTTGCAAATGACTATTAAATTTTCCCATAGCTATCCCACCCTAGGTTGAACCACCACAACTGGAGGCAGCCGAAGTAGTGGAATCAGTTCATTGTGTATGTCCATTACAGCTTTCTGAGTAAAGAAACTACTATAAGATGATTACTTACGTGACTTGGAGGAATGTGCTTTCCACTAAGGAGATCCAAAAGGACAGTTCCGAAGCTGAATATAACACTTTCAGGAGTAACCCTTCCTAAATCATGCACATTAATACATTAATCAAAACCAGAATCAATCACTGAACTATCTAATTCACTATAGGTGTTTGCAAATAGTCTGTTTCTGTAGTTTTTCTTTAAATCCTGTCAAGCTCCTTCACTCTATCTTAGCCAAAATATGAATGACAACATATATATGAACTTTCAAAAAAAATAAAAAATTGACAATATGACTAAGTTTTAGATTTACACATACACACTAAAAGTTACATACAATGCAAAGGAAGATTAATTTTCTAATAAAGGGCAAAGCAAGAAGTTAAACAATAAAAACAGCTGAAAGCAGTTACCATTTCTTAAATACTCAGGAGGTGTATATGCAAGATTGGTACTATAACTTTTCCCATCCCGACTATTCTTCATCAAGCCAAAACACGAAAGTCGAGGATCACCATTCTGCCAAAACCATTAATAAAGTTACCAATTCGCTTTACAGAAGAAGATAATATCAAATAGGTATAATGAAAAAAGAGTTTGTTACAACACCTCATCAAAAAGAACCCTGTATGCATTCAAATCATGATATAATGGACGACCTTCACTACTACAATAATCTAATGCTTGAGCTATATATAAAGCAACTCTCAGTCTCATGGCCCACTCGATAGTCTGGTTCTCCCCTGTCAAGCAAGTAAATAACAGAATTATACTCAAGTCAAACATAAAACCTTCAAAAAAGGAAAAAAAATAAACCAAAAAAAATGCTTCAACCGGATAATATGAGAAAAGAATCTCATGTCCTTTGCATTACTTGAAGATAAGAATCAAAGACAATACATGCAGGCTCTAAGTTACAACTGGTTGGGAATTAATTAGATAGAATCAAAATTAATAAAGACATGGATTATGATCAAACACAGTTAGGTCAGAAGAAGTAATAATTGCACTCAAATTGAAATAAATTAAGTTTGCTTTTGCTCAGGAAAAATATGTAGCTAAAATTGGAACATACAGTGAAATAAATGCTTTGCAAGAGTATCATTGGGCATGTACTCGGCAACAAGCAATCTCTCGTCACCATCGCAGCAATACCCAATCAAATTCGCCAGTCTCTTATGTCTCAGTTTTCCAACACCCCACGCTTCATCCTATTCAAGGATGGAGGGCAAAAAAGCAATAGACCATTAGCTGAATTAAAACCCTAGAAATGGAAATGATTGAATGATTAGGAAACAAAAAAGAAAAAGGAAGCATACGGCGAATTGTTTTGGATCGGGCCAGGCTAATTTGGTGAATTTCTTGATGGCGATCCAACGGCGATTGTTATCGTTCTGGAGGCGACCTTTGTATACCACATTCGGAGCCTTCTCGCCGCTTTCCGAGACAATGAAATCGGAGCTGAAGTTGTTGGTGGCAGCCTTAAGCTCAGCTAGAGAGTACTCCGAGAAATCTGGGATGCCCCCGGCCCCAACGCCGACGGAATCCTTTCCGTTGGACGGTTGGGGAGGGCCGTTATTAGTCTGTGCGAGACGGTTGTTGCTGGTGTTGTCGAGGTTGTGGTTGTGGTTGTGATTGCTTTTGAGGTGTGAGTCGCGTCCTTTGAGAAAGGACGATTCGCAGCAGCCCATAACTCAGGGATGAGTTGACTCAGGCTAGTACTAATATATAACCATAGAGATTCTTTTTAATATATATATATATATACTATATAATTAATATAACAAATTAATGGAAGTGGGAAGGAGGATAGGGAAGCTTTTGGGTTTGGGGCAGAGAGAGAGGACGCTCGTGGGGGTGAGTTGAGAGAGAAGAAGAGAGAGAGAGAGTGAAAGAGAGATCTAAAGAGTAAAGAGTGAGAGAAGCTGCGGCAGCTTTCTCTTTCTTCTCAGCGCATCTCTTTCTTTCGTTCTCTCTTTTCTCTCTCCGTCGTCTCTTTCTGCCCGTTCTGCACTGACAAAACCTCTGTCCCTCTCTTCGGGTTTCTTTTTTTTTATTTTTTAAATTTAATTTATTACTACTACTATTGAATTGAATTGAGTTGTCCTTTTTACGTGCTTGAAGGGTGTTTTTGTCCTTTTTGTCATCATCACCTCTGCTAACGTCTAATTTTCCTTTCTCGCGATATTTTCAAACATTTGTTCTTCCCCTACGCTACGTCCACTCCCCGGTCGCTTGTCGGCTTCGCTTTTTCTTTTATTAATTTTTTTCAACAAAACGTTCTAAATGTTGCTTTCTTTTCTTTATTTTATTTAAAAAAAATTACTTGTTATTATAAAATTATTATTATTATTATTTATATAAATAATTGTAATAAATTAATAATCACTTAAGGGGGTGCCTATATTAGTAATTTAAGCACTGAAACGTCAAAGGGGCCGGGGGGCGTGTGCGTGAAGCACGAGTTGAAGATCAATGTGAGATAAAAAAATGCTTTCCTGTCCAATTAATCGTGAGTTTTGGGAGCTTTAGGCTTTTTGTCTTTTCCCCGTAGCCGTATTTTTCTCTCATTTTCTTCTGATTTCCCACGCTACTCTCCTCGTAATTAAAATGTATTTAATTTAACCCTTTACATTAACGAGCAATTATGACATCAGTGTTGCTGCACCAAAGCTTACGACAGCTACCCTCTAATCCATTTTGTTTTCTTTTCAACTTAGTTTGAACTTTGAAGTTGTCTTTGGCTAGAGACAGGACACTTTGAAGTTGTCTATAGAGCACTAAATAATGTAAAATTTTGAATATTTAAACACTACTTCGATAATAAGTTTCTTCAAATTCTGGTGAGTGAACATCTTCATTAACATTAACAATCACAAACTGACGTAAATAGAGGGGAAACGAGGTCTTGACATGCAACGGAACACATCAACATTAACTTTGGTTGGTCTGAGGCCCCCATGAAATCGACAACCATTGGCCAAAAGCTGGAAAAACTCAAACATATATTCGGAATTCCAATGGGTTGAGACTTGGGACTAGGAAATGCGTTTTCTGGATTTTGAAAGTTCTGAAATCTTAACGTTCGGGCAAAATTTGTCTGGAGCAGTCAATTTGGTAGTTCTAGTCTTCGTAGAAGAATCAGAATTTCGACGAGGCCGAGGAACTGAAAATTAGAGTGAACTGAACATACAGCCGTCCGAAGCATTCCAAGGCAAGAACTTTTGCTAGCAAAGCTTTTTACTTTGATCCTTGCATTTACCCACACAACAGCGAAAACGTGTCGCATTTGCATTTTCAGAATGATAAGATTTTGAAACAAAGTCAAAAAGTATTGGTCTCAATCCCTTTCAACTTTCCTTACTGCAAAGCGTAGTCGCTTTGCAAATTGATAACTCTGTTTCTTTTTCTGCTTTTCGGCCCACATATTCTAGCTAGATAAGCTCAGCATGGATGTATTTCCATAGGCTGGAGAGAGAGAGATATATATATATATGTGCAAAATCACAAACCGCGTGCGTGGAATCAAAATGCCTGCCCTACATCTGATTCGCTTTCCACCTCTCCAATCTTCAATTAATAACAAGTAATGTATATGTGTTCAGATTGCAGTTTCAGTGCGTCAATTCTAGTCTGAAAACTTGTTGTAACCTCTCTAGGCAGGGGATTTTTTATTGTTTCAAGTGGAAATTTGACTCAGATACCAACCTCCCCGGCCCCTAAAATGGTTTTAACTCTATTCATTTAAATAACTCAACAGGCTAATTTAATTGTACGGTGAAGGACAAAAAAACTAAATAAAGAATGATGGAATTAATAATTAATGCTGGAAAGCATACACAGTGCAGCCGATGTCAAAATCGCTACCTCGCCTAGCAAATTGGTTGATACTGAGACAAAATACAATCAAGCATGCATATAAGGGGAATTAGTATCCAATATTTATATTAGTAGAATCTAAGAACTAGTAGATGACAGTGTGAACAAATTTTCCTTCTTTCAGGTTTCAGCCGCTTGGCAGCTCTTAAACGATAAGCCCTGCGGTTGATGACGATAAGGATGAATTCATGAAATCTTGCAGCTCAATCCGAAATTTCAAAACCTTTGTCTTAATCACAAAGAAAAATGAAGGGAAGATGCCCACCCAGTATGACTTTACAATTCAATTCGGTTGACTTTCTCACCAAGAGAAGACAATAACGAAGTAGTTTCCTCCTAATCAGGGTAAATCAGGTTTCAATCAACCGACCTTAGATTGCACAGATGTCATCACAAGCAAATTTAAAGACAATTATGCTCTGCCAAAACCACAAATTTACAAATTGGGAGTACCTTAACCTGGACATTCTGGTTTACTTTGAGCGGCCCTGCCCTCTTCAATGCATTTATGAAGATCTTCATAAGCTTGCTTGGAGTGGGTAGCAAGCTTCTCCATTGCCATGAAAATCTGCTTTAACCCGTAATGTAAACTAGTACCATCCTTAACATCACTGCAACGTGTGCTCTCTCTAGGTAGAAGGAGAGCACATTCTTCCCTTGTCAACCGTGTCATCTTCTTCGCACGAGCTTGCATTATTTTTTGCATCTTTTGCTCCTCCTTTTCCAAGATCTTTACTTTTCTTTCCATATCCTTATCAGCAATAATCCTTTGTTGCAGATCCACGTTATGCTGTTCCAGCACTTGGTTTATGCTCATGAAAAGTCCATGGGCCGCTTCAACCGCTTCCTTCTCGGATAGTCCATCCATGGCTTCTGACCACCGGTTAAGGATCACAAGGACAGGGGGTACTCGGCATCTATTAGGAGACAAAGGTGCTATAGCATCTACTGTCTCCTCCGGTTCATAATGGAGACATCTGTGTAGCCAACCATTCAAAGCTTTGACATAGCCTCTCTGTGCTTCAATCCAGCTAGAGAAGCTAAGGCTCCAGTTTTGAAGCTCAAGCTTTACTTTTATCACCACTTCAAGATGAGCGTCACTAAGCTTTCCATTGGGAGCAATGGCATCAAAACATTTGGCTTCCATTACCGTTCGGTACTGACAGCTGTGGCATTCTAGCATTACCTTCCACATTTGGAACAATCTAAAAAAAGTAAATTTCAGTTAGCCGCCATCCTTCAGCGAACTTCAGAAAATCTAGCTAGCATTTCAATGTCATGACTTCAGAAATGAAAAATAAGAAAAATTTAAGAGAAAATCCTGTAATCCCCAATATTGGCTTCTTTTTCCAGAATCCAGCTTAGTTCCCTGGGAGACAAACCTCTCTCTAGTGTCCAGTCCTGAATTTCAACATTAACTGACGGTCACGTGATGCCACCACACAGAATCTATATTAGGTTTCTCTTGAAACTCAAAAGCGTCCATTTCCTTAGTTACAGGTGACTGCACTTATCCAGGAAATCCTAGACAGAATCCCTCTACAGTGAATATCTAGCAAGATTTAGGAGCTTGAGAGTTGAAGTCATCTAATTAACCAGATCAATAATACAATTTTTGAGGATATATGATCAGTTAAATGGTGTATAGAAAATTCAAGTTACTCCAAACACGTTTGCAAAATTTTACAAGAAATAAGTTTCTGTTTCTTATTGTTCTTGGTTTTTCCTCCACTGTTTGTTACGTTCTTTCTCACTTTAGTTTCCAGCCCCGTATTTGTTAATAACGAATCATTATTTCCCTATTCCTTAAAATTCTTCCATACCACTATTTTTTCCTGCTTCACAAATGGAGAAATAGGTACTATTCCATTTGCAAGAGCGGAGATTAGCCCCCATCCTCAATCCAAATTACTATGTATTAATAGTAACTATAATGCCAGCAGATTGTTAAGTTGGACACTAAGCTGCACACTGCAAAACAGAGTGATTCTAACTAACAATATACCTCTGAATGAGTTCAGTAAGCTCAGGCCACAGCTCTTCATCCATCTGCTTATTTATAGTAATCGCTATCTTGTCAATGACTTGAACTGCAACTCTCATCTTAGTTGATAATGCCCTAATCAAAGTTCGCGTGGAGTTAACACTTCGAGCATCACCACCCTTCTGGTCCAAGCTTCTCATCTGCCTACACTTCTTTGCATGACTTATACGCAGTTTTTCCTCGGCCTAATAGTACATAAGTATACTGATCATGATCTTTTTAAAACTAAACCTTGCGTAAGGCAAAAGATGGAAGAAAATTACAACAATAATGAACAATAATCAGTATATTCATGATTATATATTTCTATCTACTCTGAATTACCGGGACAATTCCAAAATTTGGTCAAAAAAACTGCTTGAGAGAAGTGTGCGGAAAAGATGAAAATGGGAGAAAGAAAATGGTTGCAATTTAGAGCATCCTATGGCAGCTGCATGCCTAAATCATTGTAAGCCTCTGTAATTCCAGTAACTATCTTTAGTTAAATCAAAGAGAGAGATTATTTGTCCCCTGATGTTTGAAAAGTTTCCACAAACAGAGTTATTTTATAGAGAACAGACCAGTTTCACATATTATACTATGAATAGAGAGCAAATTTGATACTAATATATCTAACCTCGAAATGTTCATTCTTCACTTTATATCCTACCGAGACACAGATAATTCTGTTTGCTTATTCACCTTTTCAGCTCACGACATGAATTAATAAAGGAAAAAAGTTGAAAAGCTAAAGTAAAATTGAAAAGCATCTTGACCATACCTTGACTTCATCATAGAGCTTCTTCTCCCACATGCACAGTTTCCTGAGAATAGAAGACAGATTCTGTGAACTCACAATCTCATCATTATCCACAGAAGAACTAATCTTCTCTTTGGGTAGCAAGGACTCCGTTTCCGATGGATTTGAAGTAATCATATGAAACATCTTCGTCGAGCCTGCATCGTAGAAATCCCAAAAAACTATGTAACTGAAATTGAAATGAACAGTTGGTCAAGAGAATGGAAAAAGTTGTACCTTGATAAACAGATTTTTTGTGATGATAGCGAAATTTTCCAGTGTCAAGCATTTTCAAAACTTCATTCCCAGACTCCGAAGCTTTCTCAAATAGAACTTGTAATTCTTTCATTACCTCAGAGATTCTCTGTTTACCGCTTTGATTTTCCGGGTCATTCGTGTCGTTCTTCTTCTCAACCTGTTGCGCCTCTGAATCTACTTTCTTCTCATTCTCTGCATCACCGTTCTTTACTGGAAGAGCTACTCTGCTCAGATTTTCTTCTTTCTTATTATCTTTTTTGTTACTTTCACCACGCCTTTCCTCTCTTTGCTTTATAAGTTCGGCTTCAAGATCATGAGCTCCTTCTTTGTTCTTCACTGCTTTGCTCGAAGAGTAAGGTAACTCGTATCTCTCGTAAATTTCATCAAAAAAGTTCAAGTAATCCCAAGCCGCATTCCTCGGAACCGGAGGTGGAGGTGTTTTCCAGCCTGAGCCTGTGAAGTCGCTGTTGTGGTACGTATTAGTGTGATAATTATGATTAGGCAAAGAATATGATGTTTGGATTCCATGATTAAGATAATTTTGATGGATGTGGTTAAAAGATCGACTAAAATCTCCGCCTGCCTCTTCCTCCTCCGAATCAGTGTCGAACTGAATGTGCGAATCTGAGTTTGAACTCGAAAGAGAATGGTCCGGTGAGGACAAGGGCGAAGGCTGCTTCGGCGGTGTCTCAGTGGAGACGGCAGAGTTATCACCAGTCGTAGATACGAGGCTTTGTTGGACGAAATGGTGGAGAGCGGAGCCCAGAGTCTTGAGCGACTGCATGTAGGCCACGTGTGCATCGGCAAGGGCATAGCTCTGCTGGAGAGCTTCCTCGAGGAAGTTGCAGCGGTCGCGGCACAGAGAGACCGCCGGCAGCAAGTCGAGCTTTGAGGTGGCGCAGCCCATGATCGACACGTGTCGCTTGACAACCAGCCACCTGAACTCAAAAGGACGTTCAAAACCAAACGAAGGCAAAATTTTTGAAGGTTCTCAAATCATGCTTCTTGCAATATGGCTTTCAAACGTAACGGCAACGGCTCTTCGGAAACAGAATAGAGTAATTAGTAACGGAGATTGCTGGAGGTGCGTTATTAATTTTGCTCCAATTTTGTTGCGCATTTAAGGTAGGTACATCGTGAGTTAGGAAGAAACAAGGAATTTCGAAAAAAGGGAAATTTTGGAGTAAAGACTGGGAAGCAGTTGACTGGAATTTATACAAAAGGAAAGAGTGGCGGCATAGGCACAAGCACAACGTCTCTTTGATAATTTCCTGTATTTCCGCAAGTGGTCCCTGGTACTTCTATAATTTGCATTTATGACGTACTTTTCTTTCCTTTTTTAAATTTGTGCCATTAAGTTTTCCTTTACTATTTTTAGATTTTACCTGTCAAGCTAATCTGAGATTTACAACTTGCAATTACGCACTGACTACCGATGCAATTAGTCAAATTCTAAAATTATTCTCCAAAAAGAGACGAAGGATGAAGTTTGGAAAGTGAACCATAGTCCATAGACTTGTGGGTGAAGCCAACTCCACTTTTGAAAGTTAGCTTTGTTATTTTACGTAGAGAAAGAACAATTCCTAAATACGCAAATAAATTTGCCTCAGCACAAAATCCATTATCTCTCTAACGTCTTACTCCTACAAAAAGCCATTTTATCATGATGATTCGACAACGCAAAAGCCAGTAAGTAATTTTCGTGTTTTCAAATAATCTATGATTATGCGAATGTGTAACTCATGCATGTAGATTTTGTTCTTTTGTTCTCCATGATAAGGGCAATAAAATGTTTAACTTTTACTACTTTAGCATTGGTTGAACCAAAAGTGCAATGGGTCTCCGCAGAATCCTTAGAACACTAATGGGAAGAGGCTCAAGGAGGTGGGAAAAAGAACACTTGTACCCAACCTGGGTAAATTCTTTTCACCTGCCTTGGGGAAATGATTCTTTGGCAGAAACTAAAGAAAGTTTAATTTAACGTTCGGATGCCAAAGAAAGAATATAGGAAGCAAGAGCTGGACAGATTCACGTTCATGATGGGGATTTGAATCTTGATAGTAACTCGAAAGCAGATCATTGTGGTGGAATTCCAACCCAACAAAATCTTTGTCTCATTGTCTCTTCTGATCTTTTTAACTTAAGGTGGGGAAATGCGTAGAGGACGAGAAGGCAGGGTCCTCATTTTCATCCTAAGCCTTTTTACATAATTCTGATTCCTAGGAAAGGCTATAGTGCCACTTATGAAAAAAAAAAATATGCTGGTTGAAACTTGAAGATAAGTTGTTTAAGATTTTTAATATGCCATCACATGACTGCAGAGCCTGTAGGGTACCTCTACATCAGGGCAAAGCAAAGGTCCCCCCAATCTTTGCATTTTCTTTGATTATTACTAGGCAGGAATTGCAGGTGCCATTCATTTTCAGGACCTAATAGCTCAAATCATGGGAAGACAAAGTGCTTTTGTCCTGATAAAAGTATTACTTTTCTAACTGAGATGTTTTTTAGCCTTTTCATGTGTTTTTCGTTTGAATGAAAGAGTTTTTTAAATAAAGAATGAAGCTGATCAAGACATCTTTAACACACCGGCCCCTAGCTCCTAACTTGAATCACCATGTGTTGCCGCTTGCAGTGGAGGACTCACTGTCTCACTGGCCAACCATTCCGTCCTTTATTACTATTTTTTTTTTCACAATTTGGAAGTTGGTAGTGGTACCAGAATTTGTCTCATTTTGGGGAAGTGATTTTTGAAATTTCGACATTGTAATCATAGCAACAAATGGAATGAATGATTATGCCGTTTAAGGCAAACTCAAAAAGTGAATTACAAAATTGTCATGGACTAATAAAGTTACACCAAAGGGCAAAGAGATATTGCCAATTTGCAGTTTTGCAAATGTTCCTGAATCTAGTGAATTAATGAGCTTGAAAATAGAAACAAGGCCAGCGGGATTTGATTAGAAATTTTCGTACTTGCAGGAATGGTCATGGGAGAGCCTGCCCCAGTTTGAGCTACTCCCATGTACTAAGTTTAGTGCATTATTTGGTGGTCCTTTTTATTTCTTTTGCTCGTCGTTATACTTTATGTGGTCTAAAAGAATTAAAGCACTTCAATTATTTTTCACTTTAATTCGTGTTCAACAGGAACTCTTTCGTGCCTTGAACTCATTAAAGCAAAAAATTTGCTGTCATGAGAGTAAAAACTTTTCAAAAAGGTGTTCAGTAATAAGTTGGGGCCTATGCCGGCCTACCTCCTCCAGTAAAAGGACCACGACAAAGCCCAAAAGCTTGGTGCATTGGGTTGGGATGGTCCACCTCCAGCTCCAAGTGGAGTTTAGTCTTAGATTGTTTCTGAGTAGGAACGATAGGCTTCAGGTGCGGTCCTTTACTCCTCCTCCTCGTCATTATTTGTAGCCGATCAATCATCAATCTCAGGGTTGAAATGATTTCAATGTTCGAACAGAATAGGAATAGCCTGCATTACTAGGCTCCGTGGACTTGAAACAGGCTCTGGACCCAGAAGGCTGTACTTTTGTTTATCTTTTTCCTCTTTGATTTGCTTTTACGTCCAGTTTCATCTAATTTTTGCTTTGTTTTAGGCTCAAGCCAGTCAATCAACGTATGGATATGTTCCAACTCTTGTCATTAAATTCAAAAATAAAGCAAAAGACATGCATTCGTATCCGATGCTTTCTGGTTATCTAACACAAGCAACTAAGCTCAGGCAAAAAAATAAAAAAATCAACCTTTTAGGCCACTTAGCATTACCGAAACAGGGTAGTGAAGTTCGCGAAAGTGGCCCATATTTGTACAGGAGCCCGTTTGCGTCACGTGGGCTTACGTGCCTGGTAGCCCAATTGCTGATAGGGAAATAAGGCAAATAATGCCTAAGTTGAGGAATTCAAATTTCAAAACATTAACCTTTTTCTGTTTTTTTTTTTTTCATAATTGGAATGATTTCCAACTCCCAACTTCCAATTATTATAGGGGATCCGATCCAAAGCTCCTAATAATAGACTTGTTTCTGTTCATGCATATGATAAAGATTATAGTTCAAATAATCTCACATTCTTCTCATTACCTTATTGGGATGGAAATAATTGAGACTAACCGAGGAAGGGACCACACGTTAGTTCTTGGCTATCATTATACTCTGCTTTTGCCGGGAGAAGAGAACATATCAGGCTAAGTTGTGAGCTAAAATCTGCTGTCAGTGCCGGTGGAGAGTAAGTGGCCCAAAATTTTAAGGCAAGTTGAAGGGAAGCAAGCAACCCCCACCAATTATATGCAGCATTATATATCTGCTAGCTAGTTTAATTCCTTTATATTGCATCATTATCTTGAGGCAAAAGTCATGATGAAGGAATGGTTGCTTTTAATTATTGGCAAAAACCCTCCTTTAAAAACGAAAAGGGGAAACTATATAAGAAAATGAAAGAATCACCTGATCATTTCTAAGCAAACCATGTGCTGTTTTCTTCTCTTTGTCAATGTGCTTACCCTACAAATATTTTCCTTTTTCGTTTTGTCCCTCAGCTTTTCTTGCGATTGCTTATCTCTTCTCGGTTCGAGTGTTCTTCTTTTTCCTGTTGCCATAAAAGCTGTCACGTTGTATATTTCACTGCCCTGTCTGAAAGACATTGCCTGCCACGTGCAACCCAAAAACACCATTGCAGAAGTAAAGCTTTTCTTAATTTGTTACTACTGTTAATTAAGCTAATGACAATATAACTTAGCCCCCCTATTACGATGCCCTTGGCCATTGATTTGAATCTTAAATTTCTGGCGAGTCTCAGAACCCCAAGTTGTTAGCTTAAGTCAAATATAAAAAACTATTTTACAGACCTTTCATCTTAAAAAGTCAACTTGACAGAATGGAAAACGTTACCATGAACTTGCTTTTTGTGCAATTTATTTGTCTTTTATGGAGACTGTGGAGTTGAAATTTTGAGATCGTGGGTTGAACCAAAGTGCTAAGTGTCTCAAACACATGCTAGATCTGTGATCCATGACCCGAAACCAAACTGCTAGGGGTATGTTGTGATCACACAAGTTGACAAGTAGTTTCGGATAAGCAAATATGCCCTCACCCTCGCTTTGTTAGAATTTTGAGCAAATGTCTTCGTAATCATGAATTAGCTAACCAAATTAATGCCTAAGTTTCGGTGCATATTTGGACTTTGGCAAGACAGATTCTAATGTCTTAGCTTTAGAAAACTGCCGCTCTGTTTGAATTGTCGCCAACACAATTTTAAACGAAGAGTAAGAGATGATAAAAGGGAATGCAACTTTCGGGTGTCAACAACATATATTTCTTGAAGACAAAATACAGAAAAATGATGACTGTACACCATTAAAACGTCTGTGCATGAACTTTTGGACACTATCATAAGTTTTCATTTCTTTCTAATGGAGAAAAACAGAAGACAATGTTTACAAGAACCTTACAGATTCTATTTTGCTCGTGAGACAATAATGTCAATACCCTTTTCCTTTTCCTACTTGGTGAGAGTATTGAGCAATGAAACCCTAGTGTTAATCAAACTTCTAAAGGCTTTTTCGCTGCCACTTTCAACATCAGCAATGCACCTTTCTAAGTCTTGCATTCTCTTCAAAACCATCGTCACTTCCTCATCTCCCTTCTTTCCCAAACCCCACATGTTCGCTTCCCCCATTTGTTGAAATTCTTCGATACTTTCCTCAATCTTAACCTTCTTGGCTTTCTTTGACAACTTCAGCCCCATCCAAGACGATTTTCTTGACGCAAATGAGATGGAAATCCCATTAAAAAGCGCCAGTGAAACTGAAGCAGTCACTTCAATTACATCGCTGATAACACCAGCCAGCTCAGTGTCTGCAATAGACACCAAAGCTGATACAGGAAGTGAATATCTCCCAACGCATCGGATTGAGGAAACGAGTTTAGCTATCTCTTTAGCCATCTTCTTGCGCCTTTTCAAATACACAGCAATCTTGGAGTCGTCGACTTTTCTCCTCAGAGCCACCCTCGCAGAGAGTTGCTCTTCTTTAAGCGCAAGAAACGATGTTTGGAAGATCCCATAAACATCAACAAAACGTAGGAAATCTTCAAGAAGCTTCTCGACCCATTCACGCTTATGGCTTAACAATTCATGAGTCTGAGGGAGTTGAAGGATGTCATGGAGAGCATCATGAACGTCCTTAAGGTGGCTCAAGCCATCACAAAGCCAAGCCGAGGACCGGTTATCAGGCTTGCATGACCATGCTTTGAGCTCCGTGATTTCATCTTTGAGTTGGGAAATCAAGGGATGCGATCGGCATGGAAGGGAGATAGATCTGATGTGGTGAGAAATCGGCGGTTTGGATGGCCGGTTTGGGGTTCTGTTTGGAAAAGAGAGTGAGCGCCTGAAAACACCGCCAACCATTTTGCTTGCTGGTGTTTGATTTGATAGTGGTTGGGCTCTGTTTTAAGAGTTTGTACGCTCTGCTTCTGCCTTGACAAGGAAATGAGGAAAAACAGGAGATGGTATATAAAGGGAGGACAACTAATAAGGCGCACGAGGGGGTGAGGGAGGGGGGAACTGGATCCGCGAATAAGTATTAGCTGTTGCCTGTTAGAGCCGCTGCCTAAACTTAACACTACCACTAGGAGTAGCTAATAATCAATTAATCATGTGGGCATAAGATAGCAAACCGAGACGCTCAGCTCATGTATGGGTTCCTTTTCCTGTGGAGAGGAGACACCACGTGGTTTTGACACGCTGTCACCTCTGCTCCACAGAGCAAGTCTTGGCCTGTGCTTGCTGTTAGTTTTGTCTAGTTACCGATACAATTGCCTTCTTGTTCTAAGTTCTAACTAAATTATGATTGTTTACCTCATTATGTCACGCCTCCAAATCAAGGAATCATGAAGCCAGTTTTCTATAATTTCCTCCATTATCACTGTTCATAATTATAGCAGAAAAAATCAATTTTGAATGTTGATCCAAGACGTAGAAGTCTACAATTAAAATGACCTTTATCAGAGTTAGATTCAACTTTTTGAAATCAAAGTTGAACTTATGATGGTATCAAGTTTCTAATCCAACAATTAATTACATCATACATGAATACTCATTACTCTGAATTATATAAATGGAATCATCAAATCCAGCTTCCCTTCTGGATATTTAATTGTTCCATTAATATTCAAATGAATGAGTGGACGTTAAAGGTTGAATTTCGCATACAGAACACGAGTTCGTGCTCTGCCTGTCCTGCACCACTAATGTTATGGTGAGCTAGCTAGGCTGCTAGCTAATGAGAAAAAAGTATGGACAGAGCATGAGGGGGCTGAGCCACAAGCCCACAACCGCTCGAAGTCCCTCGTTTCTAACTAACTAATCATAGAATACAAACCTCAGAGTTAGAGCAGTTTTAGCTATCTCTGTTTAATATATATATATATAACAGAAACAGCACCTCTACGTGCATCTGGAATCAGGAAGAGCACATTGGTCTCCTGGAAACCTGCAATGTGTCCTTCCATTTTTTTAACCTTTTTAACCCGTGGGAGGCTTCGATTCACACGGATTTCCAAGCTGCCAACTTTCTCGCAATTGCTGGAAAATCAGAACTGCAGATTTTTAATTTCGGGAAAACGAAGAAGATCGTAATGCAGATTGCAGAGATAACAATAACGTTCACGCGGGGCTTCGAACTTTAAGAAAGATTACACGGGGCTTAAGAATCTGTGAAAAATATTTATAGCATTAATAAAATCTTTTCAACTCACCCAAATGGTTCTGATCAGATTAAACGTCTGATTAATTAGCCTTTCTTCACGGGAAAAAAATTAGGTACATGATTGCAAACGGTTTGAAGGAAATCCATTCGTATATTATATTCCCCGCAGCATAAATGCGTTATCTGTTAGCAGTTATACGGTTGCATCTGTCAAAAAATAATGACATGAAAAAATTTCTGAAAAATACAGTGAAAAACTTCTTTTTTTCACTCCGTCTATTTTAAATTTTTAATTCCCCATTCCGCCCTTCACGAGATATGCCGGACATGCTCTGCTGCCCCTGTATTCTGCCACGGGAGGTCTTGGACGATGCAACTTGTTTCTAATATCAAACCTCCAATTTAAGCAACATTATTCATCACCTTTAATTAATTTATCAAAACCAGCAGATATTTTTTTTCTCCTTTTAATTCATCAAACATTTAAAGGGAACCTCAACCAAAAATAATTTTAAAGCCGAAGGTTTGAAACCATGGAGCTGAGTGGATTCTATCTGTATAGCAATAAATATTGTACTTCGCCGTCCCATGCCAACTCTGGACTTCGAGGATGTACATAGAATTTCGGTGGTCCTGGGTACTGATAAATGGAAGGAAAATGAAATACTTTTAAACTGGGAATTAGTTTAAACCATTATCGACCATTCTCACGGGTTAGACTTTTTGAACTAAAAGAGAAAAATAACTCATTCAACTGCCAAGGTAATTGTTTGATAATCATAGTGTTAATTAACTCTGGGTGTATCCCTTCTGGTTGACCCAGTTAGTGTATATTTGTTCATGCTCGTGGTCACGTCGGATACAACCAAATTGGTGATCAAAGTAAACTTAGATTAGCTGTGGAATTCAATACACGTATGCCTTCAACCAGACATGACAGATAGGATTTGAACAACTTGACCTTGAAGTCCTCACCTTCGACTGGTATAATTCAGATAAGATTTCAATATTAATGTCACGAGATACTTTGCCCGAAAACGGTGAGGTTTAAGCCGTTAAGCTAGCATGCGAATTGCCGAAAAACTAACTGAAGTTTTAAGGTATTCATTCATATTCGTCCAGGGGTTTGTGTATTCTTAGGAGAGACGGCGATAGATGACGATTATCGAAGATTGGCATTGACTCAGCCCACGTGGAGCGGTGGAGATGATTAGAAGGCATCTTCATTCTTCACCGAAAACTAAAGGGGAAAATTTTCGTCCCGTTTTATACTTTTTTTTTTCTCTAATATTCCTCCGAACATGTGGGGTTCGGGAGTGGGAAGGAATGACTAGGAGGTTTTCAATTTTGATTCTTCTGGTAGGCAAAGAAGATGAAGATCAATTTCAAACCTGCAACAATAATTGTTTACGAAGTTAGGTAACAGTTTTTAATTCATTATTCTTCGCACATACTAACCTCATTGCAGCAAACTATATCAAAGTATATGAATTATAAATTTCGACTTGCTGGAAAAGGAAAAGAAGAAAAAACTTTTAACTTCAATGGCATAATCCGACCTTCTGGATGTCCATCCAAATACCAAATATTGAGGGATTTGGCTCCTCTCCAGTTAGCCTTTCAACTGGAGAGTCCATTTCACGGTTAGATTTAAAGTCACGTTGTCCAATTTCAAATCTACGATTTAGACTTGATATTTATAATTTTCTCCGTTAGTGTCCTTACACATATGTTCTCTCTTCCATCTATAGTCAATAAGAAGTTAGCACTTGTCTCATCTTCTTCCAGATTATCTTCATATAACAAAAACATGATTTCTCGTCAAACCGAGTATAAAAATCTGCTAACAATCCACCCTATTACAAAACCCTATCAAATCCCCAATCAGATAACAGGATTGTGGATCTGCCCAATCAAAGAGTTGCAGTTCCCTTTGTAGTGAAGTCTCTGATGTATCAGAGTCAAAGAGTAAAAAAGATCAGAGAGTCAGAGAAGTTTTATTGAGAATTTAATGGGTACTCCTTTTGTAAAAGCAACTGATGGTGGCGTTGATGAGTCCAGATTTAATACATAACTTATCAAGTTAAAGTTCTTAAACAAAGTTCTTACTAATCTAAACCTAGATGAAAAATCACCCATCAATTCAGTATTATTATTTATTCAATGACGACTGAAAAATCCTTAACAACCAAACCCACAAGAAATGGAAAGAAAATCATTTATGAAGGAGGGATATGTATAGCTTCCTCTAGTGTAAAAAGTGCATCTGCATCGAAGATGCAAGGAAGAACAAGGAAAAATAATGTGAAGAAAAACAAAGACAAATTAAGATGTTAAATAGAGATAACGAAAAACGATAGAAGGCTGGGACAAATGAAAATATAGAGAACGAACGGTGTTAATATTTAAAATCAATCGTTATCTTTATATTCAATGAATGATATCATTACAGTCTTTGATTTCAAAGTTGATGTCGTGACACTTCATCTCCCTGTGAAATAAACTCTCCAATTGAAAGGCTAACTGGAGAGGAGACAAATCCAATATTGAGACACTTTGTTGGTGGAAAAACGGGGTCAAAGGCTCGAAATTAGGCGAAAATAGATCTGGGATGGCTAATCCTCGTAACAACAGCTAACGGAATTCAACCAAAACCACTGGCAGGCTGGCTCCCCTAACTCCGAAGTCTGATAACCATTCATCCAGGAGAGACCCAATAGAAATCGTCGGCCCATTCCAAAGAACCTATAAAACCCACACAAGTTTTGCCCCTTGACTTTGTGCGGCTTCTAAAACGTATGCAAGGGTCATTGTTTGGGCCTAAAACTTTCATTAATTTTCCATGAACTCTTTGCGGCCCAACCCAAACATTAGATTACAAAGCTAATTGTTAACCTTGTTATTAGGATGAGGTGGTGTCCTCGTATATCTGCCACGCAATTTACTCAACACGTGCCACTCAGTATCGAAACGCAAAGCAAAGATATTGCACGCAATTACAATATAATAACACTGTATATTGACATCTGCAATGGGAAGTGGATCAATGTCCCAGACCGTAGAGTTTGTCAAGTTTTTAACTCACGGATCACAATGGAAAGGAAGGGCGAAAAAGAAGGAAAAAGAAAAGAGACGGAGCAGAGTCATCAGTCTCCACATATTTCTCCGATGCAGCCGGTGACACGCGATGCTTACGGTGGCGGGATGTATGGAGCTGAACAGGGACAGATGAAGAAACCGGAGAAGCCGCCTGCCAGCGAGACTCAAAGTGCTGATGGACCGGATGAGGCCCAGAACAAGCCCAAGAACGAACCCACACCATCATCCGGGGATCGAGACATTGATATCACCGGCCAATCTTATATCATGTAAATTATCTTTCACTGATGTTTCCGTTGTTTTGGATTTCCTGGCTTGCGGAATAAACGTTATATGCTTCTACATTTTGCTTTCGTTTTTCCAATCTTCAGCTGTGTGCTACAATGCAACATGTTACGGTTTCCTCATGGCCCTTTTTTTCCTCTCTCTTTTATTTATTTATTTTTTTTCATGCTTTAACAGTTTTAGTTTAGTTTCTACTATTTTTTTTTTGGGCAAAATTTTCTACTATATAGTTTTAAGCGGACCAATTTCAAGGACTGGTTGTTGGGTTTGGGCCTAAGCAACCACATATGGACCCATAAGGTCCAATTTCAATAGGTAGATCTGAACCAGAACCACAAAGGTAACAATATTCCATTTAACTCGATTTCGGCTGGCATGAGGGATCTTAAACTTGTTTTATTGCCTGATTTCGAATATATTATACAGAGGCAGAGATTAGAGATGCATTCCTTTTTAAAAAAATTCTATATACTGCTGGATAGACTCTCATACGAAAAAGATGATTAGTTTTTTCCTTGTGCTTGAAAAGGATCTTTCATTAACTAGTTATTATTTTCTTATTAATTAATTAGTATATTCAATATTCATTCGTTTTAATTTTTTACCTATAAAAAAAGGCTAATAAATAATAAATTAGTTGGTGCCCTTAACTTCTGTACTCTAAATGCAAAATATTGAGTTTGTAAATTGTAGTAGTAGTAATAAGTTATCGGAGATGATAATTGACTCATTGCAGGGGTCTTAATTTCCTAATTGCCTTCTCCTTCCTCAGTATTTTCTCTTTCCCAATTCCCACGCGACATTACTACAGCATCCCTATCTCATATGTCGTCCCAGCCTCTCCCTGGCATTGAGTTGGATCCGAAGCTTCTGTTATAGTAAAATGCAATTGAAGTAGACAGTAGACAGTAGACATGAAAGCCGGTTTATTGCCTAAAAAAGAGTTGAAATAATGGAATTTTTTATTTCTTTTTTGTGTTTTTTTTCTTTTGAATTATGCTCTTTGAAAAAGAAATGACAACTACCGACAAACACATAAGCTACAAGTGGTGCCCATGCGGATGGTGTTACTGAGACATCACCACGTACCCAATAGGGCTGTGCTGTGCAAGAGAACTGAAAAATCTGATAATCGAACCGAATTGATAATTCATTTAGAGCTTTGGAATGTTCATATGAAAACTGAATTAACCGAATGGAAAATGAATTAAAATTAAAAAAAAAATGTTTGATTTTATTGACTCAAAATTGAATTACTCAAAATTTTTATAATCTTATTTGAGCTTTTGTAAATAATAAAAGTCTAAAATTGATTTTATTCGTTCAAAATTGAATGACTCAAAGTTTTTATAATCTTATTTGAGTTTTTGTAAAGAATAAAAATCTAAAATTGATTTTATTCCCTCAAAATTGAATGACTCAAAATTTTTATAATCTTATTTAAACTTTTGTAACAGAATAAAAACCCAAAATTGAATTAACTCTAACTACCCTAAAACCTGCACAAATACCCGAATCGAACCTAAAACGTTAAAATATTAAAACTTTACTATCCGAATCGAACCGAACGGTTTGTACCCATACCAGGCTGCCACCCAATACCATCCATTTCCTATTTCCTATTGGCTTTCGGTATTCCAAAGGGCAATTAAGTGGCCGTTTGGTTTTCAACTTTCTTCGTGTCATCGAAGCAAATTCTAACATCTAACGTAGCATCAAACTCTCCTCAGCTTCTAACGTAGCATCAAACTCTCCTCAGCTTCCATTGCGTCAACAAAGACTATATTTAATTGAGATCAAGTACCACACCTATTCTACTCTAAGCCCAACTCCTTATAATTCTAGGTTCGTTGAAAACCTCCGGTATACCTATACCTCCATCCACCAACTCAAAGCCATATACGTTAGGTAAAATGTAGGAGGGTGGGCACTGACGACAGATAGACAGATAGATACGTGGATATGCCGTTATCCTTAGTTGAATTAATGTTGCAGCGTTGCAACGGGCTGCAGGGCCAACTTCGAAATGTAACGATCCAATTAAAGCTGCTTAATTTCGTTACAAAGTGTATGACCCATGCGTGAGGAAAAAGATTTTCAAAATTTGAACAAAAAAATTTTCTACGCTTCCAACTTGCAAAAGTATATCTGTATATCCGTAAACTAAGCTTTACTCTAAAGAAAACAAATTATCTCTGCGTCATCCCCAGCCCGAGTCTACAGATCTCCTCCATCGGAGGTGCCTCCCACTTGACAGCCTTTTTCTTCATTTCTCTAAAACCACGAACACATTCCTCAAACTTCATAACCTTAACTCGTCTTCTCTCGGCAGCGAACTTTTTACCGGTAATTCTGTCAAAAATTCTCTCCCATCCTTTCTCCCAGCCGCCGTGAGCATCGCATAGCTCAAGAGTTCCGTTATCCCAGTTGGTCCAGCTCCATCCCTCGTCAAGCGACGACATTACATCCGCCACGCAACCATCTCCACAAACGGGAGTGCAGGGCCTGCATTTCGCCCCACTTAGTGGACCCGGACTCGACAACGCAGCCACCGGCACTCCCAAATGGGCAGGCGGGAAATCGTACGTCCGGTCCGACACAATGCAGAACGGAAATCGCTTTTCCACGTAGGATATGTTTTGGGTGGTGAGTTGGGCTTTGAACGCCGATTCCGAGTTGAGTTGCCTGTACCCAGCGGAGTCTAGATTGGGGATAAGAGACAGGCGGGAAAGTGCAATTTTGGAAGTATGAAAGTCGCCAATGCCGAGGCGGTCGTTAAGGCCTCCGTAGACGGATCCTGAAGGCACCGTGTATTGGCCAACCAGGAAGCTTTGGGGAGATAACGGTGCATTCCAATAACCGTCGACTCTAGTGCGGACTATCCAGTCGTATTTGAACTTGTATTGCTTCTGGTGTGATTGGATCATCGTGAGACATCCCTCCACCAGATTAAAATATTGTAAAAGACCCTGTATAAGAAACGTGAAATTCAATTTTAGATTAAATTATTCTTAAAATATTAGTAACAAAATCGAAAAGCCACATAAACCAGGACAGTTCGTGGAGTTCAGGGCTCAAATCTATGTTAAAGATTTGTGGCTCTGATCACTTATAAAGTAAAAACATGGTCCGTACAGTAGAGCAACTGGAAACAGAATCTATGACGAAGATAGGACGGCCTTTTTGCACGTGGACTTTTCCCCAGATGGACCAAATCAGAAAATACAATTCGTCGATAAAAATTTCAAAGCTATCTATATGGCAAGCCAGACTAAGAGAAAAAAAGAAAAAGAAAAACACGGCATTTTGTTTCGGCAATTCTTAACGAGTCAGCATAGTCATCTAACAGTTAACAAGCAGCGGGACTAGAAAATGCCTAGTTAAATACGACTTCTCCAGAAAACAGCACAAAAATTTGGATGTTTAAATAATTGACCATGAACCTTAGTTGGGATTGAAAATAAGGCAAGTATTAAACTTGTAAAATTGAAATTATAATCAAATTGGAAATTGTAAGAATTTTCCAGAGGAGTTGGCTGGCTACCAAATTGGACGTTTACAAGTTACAACTCCAGCCTCAAATCCACCAAGCAAGACAGGAAAAAATGTAATTTGTTTTGAATTTACCAAATCAGGATGCGCTATGAAAGTGGAACAAATATTTACGAAACCCAATTTCAGCAAAATTTTGATGTCACAAAGTTAGGGAAGTTTCAAGTATCTACCTGGATACCATTAGGAGAGTTATCCGCCGTGAGGACTCGAAACTGGTCCTCCGTCTGCGGCACGAAATTCTGCTCAAATATTCGAACCGTGACGAGCCTTGGCGCAGTTTTCAGAAGAGATAACTTAAAGGTATTCTTGTCCATGGGACTGTGTAAAAAGAGGTCTGCATTGGGATACTGTTTCAGGATCTTCTCCACAATGGAGGGCCCCGTAAGTTCGAACCTCCTGGCCCCGCCAACCAAGCATACAGCGATCCTTGACTGATCTAACTCGGCCTTGGAAGGTGTCTCCCCGAATTGGGTTGGATTAGTGATTCCAATAAGCCATGAACTGATAAAATCCGAGGAGTTTGTCTCATTGAAGATAAAAGATCGGAACGGGAAAGCAGAATTGATGGGTGTTGACGATAAAGAGACGAGAGCAAGAACCGAGAGAGGAGTTATTACTAAGAAGAGAAGACGCCAATCAAGACCGGAGAACAATTTCTTTATTAACATGTTGATTTTTTGTGGCTTTATCATCTCTCCTTAATCTGTCAGCAACTTTGCACATCTAGGTTTTTGGCTTCATCCATAAAAAAAGAAGCCGATGACAAAAGTGAAACCGCAAAAAGAAAGAGAGATTATGGAAGTTTAAAGGCTTCGTGGGTTTCGAGTTTTTTCTTTGGATAGTTTCATCCAAAACCATCCAAAGAAAAGGAAAGAAAAAGATTTTTTTCTTGAAAGCGGGATTTGGAAGGAAGATAGAACGAACTTTTAGCGTGAGTTGATGTAGTTGGGTGCAAATATCCGATGTGAAGGGGTAAATCTAGAATCTGAGTAGGTCATTGCATGCTTTAACCTCAAGGCACACATATCTAATCTGATCATTTATATGTTGCTGGCCAGGCTGCGTCTTATGTTACCTTTTTGGGCCACGGAATTGGAGCCTATTTAAAGTCCCCGGTGGTGCTGTTAGGCCAGCCAACCTCCTTTTTAGTTCCTGACTACAAATTTTGATTTTAAAAATCATTAATTTATTTTTGTGTAGTTATTATAATTTAACAGTGCATTTATTAATGTAAATAGTTATTAGAGGTAAAAAAAAATTATTGTTTGTAACCAAAAACAAAAAACAAATTATATATTGTTCTTTTGTTTACATATACATTTGATAATTAAAATTTTTTATCTAAAATTTGTTTGATAGTGAGGATTCCAAACAAATCAATAAAAGAAGTAATGAAATAATTACTATCAAATTTTATAATCCCTATATAAAAATTAGATGAGATAAGAATAAAATATGATATTGAGAGGAAAAAAATAAATTGCCATTGAAATCTTTTAGAATAAACAAAAGTCTTTTAAGATATAATCATAATTTTTTTATTTGTTATCCAATTGGGTATTTATCTAAAGATATTAATTGTAAAAAAAAACCTAAAATCATTTAATTCAACAAAATATTTTTAAAAAAAATCAAAATTATCATTTGAAACTTTCTGGAATTAGATTTTATAACTACTTTAAGGTATGTAAGATGCAAGATTATTATCATCATCATCATCATCATCAATCTGTCGTTAATCTTTTAATTTCGTTGTACATATGGTAAAATTTTTAATTTTGTTGTATATCTTTAATTTCCTTAAATAATAGTCACGATGCAATATTCAATGGGGAAGGAAAAAGGGGAATTTATTCCTAACTTCCTAATTAATCGTTTTTTCAAGCTTATCTCCAATAAACCTTTTATTTTCTCTCAGCGATTCGCCTACGGATAGAACTATAATTAGTTGTCGAACAAAATTAACCTCATTTTACCTCCTAATCTTCATAAATATTATTATGATGCCAACAAAAAGACGAATCTTCATAAATATTAAATAGGCATTATATACTCTTTTTACGTAACCTCCCCTTTCTAGACATCATGATGGAACAAAAAAATAGATATAAAGATAACATTAATTACTTTTTTTGTTATGCATAACGTTAATTACTTAGTACTATATTTAAAAGGTTTTAAAGTGGAAATTGAGTCATCATATATATATATATATATATATTTGCTACTGATATGTAAGTAATCTATTACGTGTTACATAGGTAAGTATATAAATATATTTTCAATTATCTTAAATTTTATGCTCTGGGAGATCAAAATTAAGTAAAATTTGAAAAGAGAATTTATGCCAATAAAAAAATTATGCGAAGTGGAAGAATCACATATCCCATCCCCTGCTTTATTCTGGCAAAGGAGAAGAGTAATGGTATCAAAAGATGTTCCTATCTATCTATGTACTACAAAGAGTGTCGTATCAAACATCGCAATATTTCTCAATTGGCAGACTATCTATATATGTTTATTTTCTGTAGATTCAAAAACAATTAACTAATAAGACAGGAAAAGTTTGGACCACATGTAATTTCGTTTTTGGGTCACATGGACCATAAGTACTTAGTAGTACTTAGTTAGGTGAGTATTCTTAAGTAAGTCTCAAGCTTAATAGATAAAATCAATGAGTATGTCCTTTTCCATTCCTTCCTTGCAGTGCAGTTGACGTCTCACCATGATCACAAAATTATCGTTGGACGGTTAAAATTTTGTGGGTAACGTTTTCCCCATTCGCACGACCTTTAAAAAAAAAAAATAATTTGGTAATATATCGACTTTGGAATTTACCAAAAAAAGAAAAAGAAAATACTATAACAAAACTAAAAGATTTGCATGAGCAATAGTGGAAGTGATGAGGCAATTATGGGTGAACGGTAGGGCTGTGCAAGAGAACCGAAAACCTGATAATTGAACCGAACTGACAATTCATTTAGGATTTTGGAATGTTCATATGAAAACCGAATTAATCGAATTGTCCAAATGAATTAAAATTTTAAAAAAATACTTGATTTTATTGACTCAAAATTAAATGACTCAAAGTTTTTATAATTTTATTTGAGCTTTTGTAAAGAATAAAAGTCTAAAATTTATTTTATTGACTCAAAATTAAATGACTTAAAGTTTTTATAATCTTATTTAAACTTTTATAGAAGAATAAAAGTCCCAATTGAATTAACTCTAACTATCCGAAAATTCACACAAATATCCGAACTGAATCGAACCGAACCTGAAATGTTAAGATATTAAAATATTACTATCCGAACTGAACCGAACCGTTTACACCTCTAGTAAACGGTGAAATACATAAGATCGAGGTGGATACAATTGTGCCCAAAGTCGAAAAAATCCTCGGCAGATTGAAAGATTTTCTCAAGTACCACACGTGAGAAAGACTTTCGGCCTTTATAACAACGACTGGTTCACAAGATCCCCATTGGCCCAATTCTCGTTTGGTGAATCCATGATTACAAGGTTCCAGCGCTGATAATGATAGCACAAATACAAAGAGGAAAAGTAGTGCCCTTCATTATAATAGAGACATTCTTTGATCATCACCCCTTTCAGGAAAAAACTACTAAAAAGGAAAATAAAATAGCATGTCCAAAAATTCCCCCAACCATAACCGTGAATTTAATTATCACAATGCATAAACGTGAAAAAAACTATGTATATATAAATATAATCCAAAGGAAAATTATTGTATAATCATTAGGGCATGTTTGTTATACATGATTAGATTGGACAGTATGAGAAGAAAAATTACATATAATTTATAATTTGGCTTTATAGTATTGACATAAATTTGTATTGCAAGAAGGATTATTCATGGGATGAGATAATTCTTTTCATTTCTAGAGGATTAAGTTATCCTATGAATAATCCTCCTCAAAATACAAATATATGTTAATTTATATCAATACTATAAAATCACACTACAAATTACATGTAATTTTGTTCCTCATCCTATCTGAACCAGTCTAATGTAACAAATGTGCCCTTAATGTCTTAAAGGTTAAGTGAAAGAGCTCGATTTCCTTTAATTAAGGTTTAGAATTCAGGAATTATTGATGGAGAAAATATTAAATAGGTTTTATGAGTTTTCCTTTATTTAGGGTTCTATAGAACCGGATTCTAAATTAATTGAAACTCAACGTGCAGTCGAATACCTGGAGGAAAATTAATGGATAATAATCCAATCCATTGCCTGGTGAAGAACCCGTCAGGTTTTATGGGCCTGACGGTATTTGTCTGTTTGTCACAACCGTTCCAAGACTATTGGGCTCAAATTGAAGTGTTAAATAAAAAGCCCATTTCTAACGGCGTGCCAAAGGCCCAGCACCAGGTAAAACGAAACGACGTACATTTGACCAAGAGCGTCCCGGAAGATTTAGGCGTTGAATGAACCGTTAACAAGGAAACAGCGCTGGTTAGCTCCTGCTGGTGGAACGATGCAAGGAGGATCTTCTGGCGTCGGCTATGGTCTCAAATATCAGGTTCACACCCAAAATCTCAATCTCACTGCTTTTACTCTTCCTAGATTAAAAGTTCTAAGTCTTTCCTCTTTTTATGGCCGTAGGCTAGATGTATATCAGATGTCACAGCGGACACGGATCACACCAGCTTCATTACTGGAACTCTCAGTCTCCGGGAGGAAAATGAGGTCTTTTTTCGTTACTTAAATCTCGTTTAGTTTCATAATTTTAGTGCTTATGTAGTTATGTTTTATCATCTTAGCTAATTGAACTGAAATCTGGCAGGTGCATCTGATTAGGCTATCTTCAGGTGGAACAGAGATCATTTGCGAGGGATTGTTTTCGCATCCTAATGAGATCTGGGACCTAGCATCTTGTCCCTTCGATCAACGGATTTTCTCTACAGTTTTCTCTACTGGTAGCTTATTGATCTTGATTTGCGTGTATTTTCTTGCATTTTCTGGTGTTTCTGGTTTGTTTTTGGGTTCAACGGGATTGCGAGTGGACTTGATCTTGGTAGCATTTGACTAGTTTAGTCGACCTTCTCTCTTTGCCCCTCCTTAGTTCATTGGTTTTGGTGACTTTACTGCTCAAAAAGAGAAGGGGAAAATAGATCTCATTGAAAATAACCGGCATATTCTTCTATAAAGTATAAAGTGTTGTGGTTGTGAGGCCTTCTAATTTCAAGTTACGCCATCTGATAAACTGTATAGTTATTTTCTATGTGTATTAATTTTGGTACTCTCGATTGCATTCATTGTCTCAATAACTAGTCTTAAGAAGTAGAATTGTCCCGTTAGTTTTGTCGCTTAAAAATGGAGGGTGGTTTAATAATATTTTTTTCTTTTGAAGGTGAATCTTACGGGGCTGCAATATGGCAGATCCCTGAGTTATATGGACAGTTGAATTCACCCCAGTTGGAACGAATTGCCTCTCTTGATGCACATGTTGGTAAGATTAATTGGTGAGTTTCGTTTTCTAAAACTCCCTCTAAGTTATTCACAATTAATAGCCTTTGCATTTCTGACAAGGCTTTTCCATCAGAATTCAGTTTGGTTTGCTTTCTCTATGTGTATATAAACAACAGTGTTCTCTGGTGGCCATCTGGAAGGCAAGATAAGTTGATAAGCATTGATGAGGAAAATCTTCTCTTGTGGAGTTTGGATTGCTCAAAAAAGGCTGCCCAGGTTAGTTTTTGTGTTATCATGTTCTTAACATTGATGATTATGATTTGTACTTATGAGGTAATACACCATTACTAGAATACTTTTTAAAGACACAAATTTGCCATTGGTAGCATGAGTTACTCACTTATTTTCCATTTGACAGATGGCAACTTTGCATTGCTCTTAGACGTCATGTCTTTCTTGGTAGTTGTACACAGACATTCACTACATATCAATGATACTGTAGTACTATTTGAAAACCAGAAATTTCTGTATACCTATAATATATTATAATCTTTTAATTCTCTTTCTAATGCTTATTCAGATCTTACTGTGGAAATCCAGGTACAATCTAAGGAGTCAGCTGGTATGCTTCAGTACTTATCCGGCGGAGCATGGGATCCACATGACGTAAATGCTGTTGCAGCAACTTGTGAATCATCGGTTCAGTTTTGGGATTTGCGTACAATGAAGTATGTGGTTTCTGTGTATGTTATCCAGTTTTCTTATTTATAAATAACTTTATAATCACAATAGCCAGCGGTCATGTAATTCTGTGTTCCATTTCCCTCCCGATTCATATTCCTCGTACTAAAAGGCATTGAATTCAATTCAAAGCGTCACTATTTTATAACCTGCCTCCAACTAACCAATAAAGGAGGGTGATGGAGGAGGAATGTTGTACCTTAAGCCATTGAGTTTTTGTGCAGATTTTAATACTCAACTAACCATTTAGTATTGTTTATTAATTTCGCTTGGGGTTAGGATGGGTTAACAGCAGTTTTATACAATCACAGGAAGGCAAATGCAATTGAGGGTGCTCATATCCGCGATGCTAACTATGATGTGAAGAAAAAGCATATACTCGTAAGGATGTAGCTTACCTATTTTACTACTTTAGCATTACTTCAACCTTTTTTTTAGCAATTGCATTATTTGCTTTGTCACTAGCACTTTTGTGATTTTTGTTGATTCATTGATATTCAGAAATGGCATTATTAGGGGTGAACTGGCATGTAAAATTGCTTGTTATGTCAAATGAAACTTTGTTGTTTCTAACTATGTGAATACAAAATCTTCTACTTGTTATGCCTAAATATTTTATATATAGACCGGTAACATGAAAGTAACTTATTACTGTGGTATGGTAAGGATGAGAATTTGAGAGGACATTAATGGCCTATCAAACTGTACTGGTCAATATGGTCAAAGCTGTACCATGCTGGGAACTGCCCTGTTGAAAATCTGCCATGCACACATGTATACGTACAAACCTCTAGCTTATCTATTTTAAAATAAAGACTTTGAATCATATCTCTATTAGTGCTGAGATTATTAATATTATTGAGTATTTAGATGTTCATCACAGGTGTCTGTGCATTTTATAGAATGAAGTAAATCCTTTGCATTGTTAACATATGAGACATTTACTTCTAAATACTGAAATCAATAAAAGAACAATCAATAATATAGAAACAGTGATTGTGATTTTTGTAGAGCTAATTTATGTCAGATGGTTTTTCTGCTGGTTACTTTATGAATACTTTTGTCATGTTTATCACAGGTTACTGCAGAAGATGAATCTGGGATACATGTATGGGATCTTAGAAAGCCCAAAATTCCTGTCAAAGAGCTTCCTGGACATACACACTGGTAATTGACTTCTCTAATCTTGTGATTCCTTTTGCTTAATGACTTATCTTTTTTTCCATTTTATAGTTAATTTCCATTTTAGTTTGGGGCTTGAACCCTCTACAAAGAATGCATGTAAATGCTCAGGTTCTTTTACTGACTGTGATCTGTTTCATAATATTGGCAGGACATGGGCTGTCACTTGTAACCCCGAGTATGATGGGCTAATTTTGGTTGGTACTCTCTCTTTCTTCCTGTTTGAAACTAATTGGATCTGAGCTTTCAATTTGGCTGTCCCTTTTGGCATAGCTATTGGGGTCTTGGTTGGACTGAACTGGTTACAAATATTCATCTGAAATCTGAATCATCTATGCCTAACTATGTTAGTCCAAGTGCCATAATCTCCCTGGATGATGGTCTCTATATTTTGAAAATTTTGTTGACGAGTTTTTCTTCTGCAGAGTGCTGGTACAGACTCAACTGTTAACTTGTGGCTGGCTCCTACATCTACCAGAAATGAATCAACCTCTGAAAGGTTGTTTTTTTCTCTTGTATCTTAAGTTTTGTTACAACTTCCTACTTTATTCTTTAATCTACTCTGATACTTTTTCCTTACTGTTTCTTTTAATAGCATTGCTGAATCATCCACTCAACAGGCTGACCCGTTACTTAATTCCTACAGCGATTATGAAGATAGTGTATATGGTAAATGGTGCTACCTCTGCTCTTTACTATGCTGTGAGTAGTAATCTAACAAGGTTTTAACTATATTTCCAGGCCTTGCTTGGAGTTCCCGTGAGCCTTGGGTATTTGCTTCTCTATCCTATGATGGCAGGGTAAGAACTCTACAAGTCTGAAAGATAGACATATAAAAGGAACTCAAATACATGAGCCTTTTTGCATGGTCTCACCAATTTATTCCGTTCAAGCCTACAGGTGGCTGCAAAATCAAATTAACTTTTTCTTTCATTTAATGTAGGTGGTTGTAGAATCAATCAAGCCTTTTCTCTCAAGAAAATGAGGGTCATTTGTGGTCCTTGTTCTTCTAGAAGTTCTGTTCTGGAAAGTTTCCTATCAGAAACAGCAGTGCTCCGAGTGATAGACGTGTTTGGCAAGTTACAGCTTGAGTGCAATGATATGGCTTGAAATGACGAGGGATAACATGTAAATGAAGTGTTTGGAGGACTGACGACCTGAGGATCTGTTTTTACATGACTCATCTGTTCTGTACATGACTTTTGTTGCCTTTCGTGGTTATTATAGCAAATTCCTTCCAAGTTATCTATAGAAAAGTTTCAACTTCGATAAAAGACAATCAAATTTGAACCGTGAACCAGGCCTTAGTAGTAGTTACTCCCAATGAGACATTTCAGAATATTGATCTGTTCGAGCTTGATCTAGATACAGTAGCACGTGTGGTTTGGAGAAATGAGCAGATCCAGATGTTAAATCAGCTACAGTGTTTATGTTGGAGGAAGGCTAGGCACCATAACCTATAATTAGACAAGACAAAAGAATCTTGTTCTTGAGTTCGGGATATAGAATCTCACCACCAAGGCGATAAGGCGAGGATGAATCTCCTCCCCCCTCTGAATCTGAAATATTGCGGTTGTGGCCGTAAATTACGGAATTTTGAAGTACCAGAATTATAGGTTCTGCAAACAATAAAAGCAGAAGTCTATGATAACAACACGACCACGAGTAAAAACATGCTACGCGGGAGAAAAACATTGGGAAAGCGGGTAATTGAAAGCGAGCGGTCGATAAAAGTACAAGGCCCCCACAATCCACAAATCCACAAACTAGATTTTATTATAGTAGAACTACAAAGAAGCACATCTAAAATTCTTGGAAGCGACACGAAGCTTATCCAAACGCATATGAACACGACTCTGAGTCAGTGAGATGGAAATTGGAATTGTTGGATGGTAATTGATTTGGTTTCCTCGTCCAGAGGCAGGGGATCTAAGTCTCCCCTCTTGCTTTTGTTCTTTTCGACACGTGGCACTCTCCGTCGCCAAGAAAGTTCTGCCACGTAAAGCATGACACGCAAGCTCCACGTTTTCTGCTTATCCGCAATTCAATCTCATGGTCAAACAGGTGCCTTGCCATGTCATCAAAGCAAGTTGGTTCTGCCACGTTTTCTGCTTATCCGCAATTCAATCTCATGGTCAAACAGGTGCCTTGCCATGTCATCAAAGCAAGTGGGAGGAAAAGGTACGCCGCGTGGCAGCAGTTTGAATTTATCCTCCTCGATTGATGGAGAGACAGGAGACTGTTGTGTTGAGCGTTGAGAGCATGGGGAGCTTTCATTTTGGTTTTCAAGTTTCCAGTCAAACGTCATTTCCTTTGTGGCTTCTCGAATCCAAAGACTTCTCTTCGAGTCTGCCAACTGCCATCGTGCCACGTTATCCGCGGCAGAGATTCACTTGGAAAAGAAAATCTAGAAATTGTGTTTGGATGAAATTCCATCTCAGAAGAGACTTCTAAAAATCGATAAAAATGATGATGATATAAAGAAGAAAAACGAGGGACGTATAATTTGCTTACATTTGGTCATTGATTCATGATGAACATAATCAACGACTCATTTTGCACCGTCTGCTATCTATAATCGTAACTGCTTCTTTTTTTTTCGAAAAAAATTGTGAAGTACTAATTATTAAGCAAATTATTTACAGTTGATGGAATGATTATATTCCATTTATCTGAGATTTTGTTTTGCAATTTTATATTTTGTCCTTTTTGTAGTTGCATTTTGGTTTTAAGCAAAAAAAAGAAAAAAGAAAAAATTATGCAATGAAAGAAAGTGACGGCTGATGTGAAGAAATGTGGCAAATCCACATAGGCATAAGGACAATGAAAAAACTGGGACCCAAATGCTCACGTGTCTGATTAAATCCCGGGATTCGCATTGAGAAGCTCATGGCTGAAGAGGCACCGATCAGATCTCTATTCTCTCACCCCTCTCTCCACACACTCCACTCTCGCAACTCCCTCCTACAGGCTACACAGCTACCGGGGCTACACCATTTTCTCTCTTCCAAACTTCTCAAAACACCCAAACTCTCTCTCCCTTTCTTTTTAAAGTCCTCTCCTTGTCAAATGTTCCTCTTTCACGAAGATTCTCCCGGAATTTTCTCCTCCATTCTCATTGGTTCCTAATTTTCTCTAATTCTTTTACTTTCCTAATTTCCTCTTTCCATCTTCTACTTAAACTCTGCCACTTCCTCCAAACTCCTCTCTTCTAATATTTCCACATCTTTTTTTTCAATCCCCTAGGGTTTTTCCTTAACATGGCATTTTCTTAATCTATGGCGGTGAGTTCCAGAGGGTTCGCGACTCAGCTCGAGTTCAAGCCCACCAACCTCCACCGTGTCTCCCATGGACTGGCGTCGAATAAAAGGAGGAGAATGTGCTTTCAACGTGATCGATTCATTATGTTGAGTCGTATCAGTTGTTGCTGTTCTGACCCGGTGGTCCCTATCCGTGGACCGACCGGTTCCCGCAAGAATAAGGAGAAGGCTGATGAGTGGCGGTTCGAGCACAAGAAAAGCCCTCACAGAGTCCGAGTCCATGCCTCACCTGCAATGCCATTTGCTTCAGCTCAGTACGTCACTCTTTCAGCCTTCGTATATTTTTCCATATTCGCGTTTATATTCATTGTTCTTTCAAGTGAATAATGGAATTCTGAAATTTTTACAAGAAAAAAAGTGTAATTGAGTTGCTAGTTTTAGAATATGATGCTGAAAATGTTTGACTTACGGCTCTGAATTTAATTTGTTTGTTCCGTAAAGTTTACTTGTCAAAGCCTGTCGCTAGTTCATTTTGTTGTATTTTGTTGGAAGAACTGAAAATTTAGTGTTTTTACATGTCAAAACTTGTAATGCGATATTCATTCCTTGTTTTGACTGTAACAGATCTCGATTTCTTTCCAAGCAAGAAAAGTTCTACCCTCGGTGCACCCCGAGAAATTCTGGTCCTCAGTCTCGTGATACTCCACCAAAAAGAGGTATCTCCCAATGCTTAGTCAACTGTCCAATTTTGTTATGAAATTCTCACTGTTCGTGTGTTCATAATTTTAGGTTTAGGATTTGTGAGGGCATTTAGATTACAATGTCTAATAAATAATATGGTTGTTCTCTTGTTTCTTCATTGTAGACACTGGTATTGCAAATGAGAAGGACTGGGGCATTAGTTTGTTAAACGAGAATGTTAATGAGTCTGGCACAAATGAAGATGGCAGTACATGGTATCGCGAGAGTGGGGAGGACCTTGGTGAAAATGGATACCGGTGTAGATGGACAAGGATGGGTGGTGAATCGCATGATGGTTCCTCAGAATGGAAGGAAACGGTATAAAATCATTCTATTATATGGTGTTTGGATCTATGAGTTTTGTTGATATTGAGGTGGCTTATTAAGAGGCAAATCCTATAATCTTGCAAATATTAATGAACATAGACTTAATTGCTTGTCAGATTAGATTAAAGCAATTAGGAATTGTGTTTGTAACTGTGGCTATTGTTGAAAATTTGGCAATATCTTGAATGATGCCCCTAATAAACCTTTAAATCTTGTCTAAAGGAAAAGGAAGAAGATGATGAAAAAGTCCTTCAAATCGAGCATTTGAAGAGAACTCAATCTTGGGAGAAACTTCTTTCTTGTTTTGGCCGGAACTTGGAAGAGATTTCTAAGAGGCCATCATCTGCTAGGATTTCTAAAGCATTCATGGTTCTGCGTGTTGAATGAGAAATTATATATTTGCCAACCTTTGCAAATTGTTATCTATGTAATCGCTAATCAGAGGCGTTATTTAAAGCATAAGCTTGTTATTATAATATAAAAGAACAACTCAAATTCAGTTAGATATATTCTTTAGTGCTTTGCAAAAACTGATAGATGGATGGGCCAACTATTAGATTCCCTCTCTCTTTGTTATTGTTTATTGTTAGAGTGGGGTGCCAAGGTGTTGGGATGGTGAAGCATCCGTATTGGGAGGCTATGTAAGTTAAGAAAGATTCAGCCATTCAGGACAGTGTAGTTTGAGAGGTCTAAGCACCCAAATGTGGTTATTGACTGCAAATGTTAGTTGAATGGAAGGAGAAAGATGAATTGCTTAAAGATGTTGATATGTGCATCTCAAAACTATGAGCAAACTGTAATGGTTTTTTAAAATTCTTTTACATATCATTGTTTTCATAACCCCATCAAGTATCATCCCAGGTGGATGCATTTAATTGGATTTATTGATCTCCTTGACAGTGGTGGGAGAAAAGTGACTGGAGTGGATACAAAGAGCTAGGTACTTTTACTTACCTATTCATTGCTATGCTATGAACTAATTCTGGTCGACTGCTTATTCTTGCACAAATGACTTTGAAATCATTCAGAGCATAAATTTGGAGATTTGTCTTCTTATCATATCCTTGTAAAAAGTTGGTTTACAAGACTACTGCTTTAGTTGTTCTATCATAACCTTGTAAAAAGTTGGTTTACAAGACTACTGCTTTAGTAATTTGCCTAACTTTCTGTAGAGTTTATATCTCATAGGTGTTGAGAAATCAGGAAGAAATGCTGAAGGAGATTCATGGTGGGAAACATGGCAAGAAGTGCTTCATCAAGATGAATGGAGGTCAGTATTTCCAAATCATTTACTTCTATCAGGCTTAACTTTTTATATTTATGAATTTTCATATAGAGACAAATAGGGTATTTCCACTTTACCATACATGCAAATTATCATGAAATCGTTCCTACATCTTTAAAATTGCAGTAATTTAGCAAGGATAGAGAGGAGTGCTCAGAAGCAAGCAAAATCAGGCACTGAAAATGCTGGTTGGTATGAGAAATGGTGAGTTATATTGCAATGGATGACATTCATTATATTATATTTGGTTCACATCATGTATGCTGCCGAGCAACGGGCAAAATCTACTTTTATATTGATGATAAATTTTTGTAGGTGGGAAAAGTATGACGCTAAAGGTTGGACTGAAAAGGGGGCGCATAAGTATGGTAGACTGAATGAGCAATCATGGTGGGAAAAGTGGGGAGAGCATTATGATGGAGGGGGATCTGTTCTAAAATGGTAATTTTCAGTTAGCTTTTATGCACAATGTGCTCCTATAACAGACTTCTGCATATTGACAGTTTGAATTCATGATCTTTTTGCAAAAATTTACTATCTTAGGATGGTAATATGACAAATCATGGCTGTTTTATGGAAACTGGAATATGTTAGATTATTGGAAGTTTCAACAGCACTTTCTTTTAATTTTCTTCAGAAGAATGCTTCAACAGATCTATTCATATATAGATTAGTATAAAGTGTTTTTTTTTTTTTTCTTTTGGTTGTAGAATTTTGTCTTCCTATTTGGTCAGGCCTTCCAAATCAAGCACTTTCTTGTTGTTTATACTAAAATTTATGTCTTGATGATATGCAGGACAGACAAATGGGCTGAGACTGAATTAGGAACTAAATGGGGTGATAAGTGGGAAGAGAAGTTCTTTGCTGGTATTGGTTCACGTCATGGGGAGACATGGCATGTATCTCCAAGGGATGAACGTATGTACAGGCTTATTCATTTATCTGCAAATATATGATAATAATTTTTGAAAAAGTTTATTGTTTTCAAATTTAGGTTGTACATAATATTCATTGTTTGATGAATTTCCTGTTTGGGAGCTATCAATCTTCATGTTTTTCATTTTGTTGAAACCTTGGACAAGTAACCAAAATGGTTACTCCTTATAGGTGCATGATTGTGTCCTACTTTTAACTTTTCTCAAAACTTTGCACTTAGTGTGATCACTGTTGGAGTAGGCACGTGAAAACTTCGCATGATCCAAGTGAAACACAATTGAAATGGATCAGTATTGACTTTTTATGGCCAAGGAAACTTTGGGATGACAATTTTGTTTTCCAACATAACGTACATTCATCCATGGATGAAGAGACCTGAAATTTATATTGACGTCTAACAACCAAGAATGACCTTTTGTGTTAGAGGGAAGTGAGGTCCTGAAAGTTTTGTATTGGGATTTAAAATTAGTCGGAAGCCAGGCTTATCTGTCATTATCATCATTCACAATGAAGGATTTATAACTTTATGATCTTCTTTCTTTTGTTTGGATGTAGCTGTAGGTATAGAAGTAACTTCAGGGATGTTTTGGCTTAAATTTGACCATAAAGTTAAATCATTGAGATATATGCATCAATGTTACTCATCCAATTTTCCAATTTTTTTACTGAGATTTTCTTGATCTCATAGGTTGGTCAAGAACATGGGGAGAGGAGCATTTTGGGAACGGGTATGCTGAACTGCATTCTGATTAATAATTGTACCTTGCTTTTTAGTTATTGTCCTTTCTCTCTGATGCATTCAAGAAGGGATAGACTGATAATTTCCTTTATCACCTAAACAGTAAAGTTCACAAATACGGGAAGAGCACAACAGGTGAAAGCTGGGATATAGTCGTTGATGAGGAGACCTATTACGAGTAAGAGCAGCTTTTGACTTTAGTTAAAACAGCAAGTGTGTGTAAGACCGGAAAGATCGGTTTAATTTAACAGAACATTGACAAGTTTTTACTTTCATTGAAGGGCTGAGCCTCATTATGGATGGGCAGATGTTGTCGGCGACTCGAGCCAGTTGCTATCGATTCAACCTCGGGAGAGGCCTCCTGGTGTCTACCCAAACCTCGATTTTGGGTCATCCCCGGCTCCTCAGGTTGATGATCAACCTGACATTCCTCCCCCTCCCACTTCGGAGTAAGCTGTTTTCTTTAAACTTTATATTTTTGTTTTAGGTGCTTTAGATCTATTAATCTCAATCATGTTGGTTGAAAGTTTGTGTAACGGAACTTTTCAAATTACTGCTGTTCGATTTATTCATTCTTTCAATGGCCAGAGCATCCTGCCTTTGGATGATTGCACTGGGTTAAATTTCAAAAACATAAGAGGGGTTTATCTTAAATTTCAAAAGGCCCTTTATAATGTTTCTGAAATAATATCTTGAAAAATGTTGCTAGTCGTGGAAATTGTGAAGGAGAATTATAGTACTGAATTGGGATAGAAAAATATTGGGGAATAGGGCTGAGCCTCACTATGGATAGGCAGATATAGAGCAGAGGTCGAAATCGAATTAATTGTAAAATGGGCATCTTGGAGAGCCTTTTAAGCCCAATAATGGCCCAAATTAATTCATGTAAAGGAGCTATTAGAATGACGCAGTGTCCAATATATATCGGGCCTCTTTTGAGAGCTTTTTGAGCCCAAGTAATTCAACTAAATTACTTGCGAGTATGACGAAGTGCCCAATTTATCTCCTTTGGGCCTAATTGGTCCAAAAGAAGTGGGTGTGAGGGCCCAAATTCTTTCTTAGGGCACAGGCCTCAATAACACTGAAAGGGCCTCCCAAAGTAGAGCATAAGTTGACCGTTTTCTTCAAAGAGGTCATCTTGGCCTCAAAGCATGAAACTTGAAAAGGGCTCTGAAATAGTATTCTATGATCTGGCTACTTGCAGCTAAACAGACACGGTACTTTTCAGTTACCATCATATGGGCCTCTCAGGCCCAATCCGATAAAACCATCCGTAAAGTAGTTATGAGCCGTTGGCCCACGAAACTAAACCGAGGCTAATTATGTTTTAACTTTTGGGTATCTTAATTCTAGGCTTTGAAACCGGCTCCAAAACTACCATTGCAAAACTAGTATACAATGACATGCACACCCCTCCCCCCCCCCCCCCCCCAAAAAAAAAAAAAAAACTTGTAATATTCAATGACAAGATTACGAATAGTACATTTTCTTAGTTATCATTATCATATGAAAAAAAAATATATATATATATATATATACACACATCAAAGTTCTAATTCATCACATCAATAAATTGACATCTGATAAAACTAACTAAAGTATGAAAAAATATACTATATAAATTTTTACTTTGATAAAATTCATATCAAACTCAATTACCAATAAAATATTTCATCATGAGAAAAAGCAACAAGGGATAATAAGCTTATCCACATATCCATCGGATGGCTATTAGATTTTCATTTTTCTTTTAAGTTGACTTTCTACCCCAAAAAAGGTGAACTACTTATATTATATTTAATTAATACTAATATAAAATTAAAGTGAAGTTATAATAATTACATAATATAATATACTACCAAAAAATGGGATTCTCAACCACGGGCAATTGCCCTATTTTTCTTTTGGTGGGTAAACGGGGTCCAACGACCCAAAAATTACAAAGTAATAGCCCCATTGTAATTCCGTCTCTGCATAAGGCAAAACGAGATGGCAACTGGCGAGTAATCTCAAAAGTGGAAGTGCTAGGTTCACCCACCTCATCCTATTTAGTCCGAAAGCATCTCTTCCAACTCTGGTTCATCAGAGATGACCGCATCATAATCCGAGCCCGTTATGTTATATAGACCCTTCTCTTGAAGTCCACTCTGGTCCTCGTCATCCTCCAGATCAGGCCATTCTGGCTCATCATCATCGTCAACATCATTTCGATCATCACTCACCACATCTTTTCTTGATGAATCATCCATTTTAGCATGTTTCCTGTGCTTTGAATCTGCCTTTGCCTCTGAATCTTCACATATACAGTTGGATGGATTCTCATGAAACTCGCCCCTGCCTGGCCTGACCTCCTTTGGCTCCCCCATAAAGCCTCTCTGTAAAGTACGAACTCTAGAGGCAAAAGCTTCCCATGTCATGTTGCTTCTGCTGGTGAACAACCGATATAATTTTTTAGCATTTGGACGAATAGTAGGTTTATGTCCAAAATATCTCCTGCGACGACATAAAGAATGAAAAAAGTTAGGCAACAGTTACAGTTAAAGAAGGAAAGGATGGAAAGCAGGACTTATTTACCTTCTTCCAGCTAATATTCTAGCCATGTTACCATTGTTGTTGGTGACAAACACATCACTCTCATCACAAACAATAAAGTCAAGTGCAGCCATTCGCGAAGAGAATGAGGAAAATGGCTCCAATTCTTCCTGTGTGGCAATAGTTTCTTTTGAATAGAAGTTTGGGAAGAGTGCTTTCAGCGGTCTCAATGTTTCCTCCCCTCCATACACTTCACCAGAGGCTACATAGATATGAACGTCACTGCCATATCCTAGAGCTCTCAGCATCAGACCAACTTCCTCTGGGGTAAGTGGGCATTTTCCTTGCCTTCTTTGCTTATCAGGATTGTTCTTCTGCAAATCAATAAACATATATGAGATACCACGTTGTATCTGCATTATATTTGGGGTTGAAAGTTGAATGATGGGAATCAAATAAATAGAAATTGGAGAAAGACTGCAGTTTCTCTTCTCAAATAACAGTCACTTAGAGAATTTTCTTTGCAGCTTTATAAAATCTTCAGCCAAACTGCATTGGAAGTTTTCCTTTTCCTTTTCGTTTCCTTGGTGGGAGAAGACTGACATTTATAAACTCAAAAATGATATTGGGTGATTGTAATAATGGAACTTCACAAATTTTACTTTCTAAATTCCAGGTTGTCTGCTCTTTAAAATAAGAATGATGCTAGAGGCTTACATGTAAAGTTTTCCACCTCTTTCGTATGGCACCTAGCTCATTCCTTTCCTTTTCACCTCCACCATAATCACATCCTGAGAATGCAAGCATATCAGGCTCAAACCTGTAATAAAAATGTTAGCTGCATCAATAATCTCATACTTTCTTTTATTATTGAATTGAAAAGCTATTGTTCAGAAGTAATGATGCATTGACTCACTGCTGTATATGCACATATCTATCATGATGAATTTGGTTGAAGGCCTATCGTTAAAATCATACAAGGTTATTGGGTAAAATCAGATGTTTAGTCTTCCACTCAGATGGTCATGCTGCCATTGACCGAGTCTAAAGGAATAGGAGGCTGTGTGTAGTTAAGTCACTAACATTCTTATATATGTACCATGCATGGACATTAATCAGTTTTAAACCTTAAGGTATACATATCCAAGTGTGCCTGACTAAGGTAGCTGTAGGCATTGGCATGCAATTAAAGATGGTAGATATACAGGACCAAAGATAAAAATACATGCCTCAAGTGCAAAGCAATATAATGCTTGCTCTCCATCCTCATTCGCCGAACGAGTTTTTTCCCCATTTTTTGAATAGAGTCAGTAAACTTCAGAGCGTAGTAGTTAACTCTGCATCTCAATTTCTGCAAATCTGTATCTAATTTGTTTGCAAGTCTGTAATCAAACTTGTTGAGCTGAACTGCATTCTTCACAAAATAAGACAAGGGTCATTAGAGAAAACATCAGATATTAGATAGTTCTAAAGGACAAGGTTAATATAACTCATCCCAAACTACCTAAAGTAGGACAAAATGGATTCATGGTTGAAATAACACATATTGAGGCTCTAGGTGAAACAAATGATAACAAAATTATAGAAGCCAGACAATAAAGCCATGGTTAAAATCGCAACATGTTGAGACTCAAGATGAGACCACACAACACTAAATGAACAAAGAAAACAAAATACTGAGGGGACAAAGAATACCAGTTTAAACTTAAGAAACATTTCTAATAGGTCTTTATGCCATATATCAAAATGCTATCCAGTTTCAGGAAACCAGCAAAATAATCTCTGTTTACAAGCATGCTTAGATTTCAACCACATATTTGACGTTCTTTTTTCTGCATGAGAAATAGAATAACAGAGAAAGAGAAGAGCAGCTATTAAAAACACAGGAATATCACCACTGAATAAAGCAATTTGAAAGAGGTCACTGACCAATTAAGGGCTATGCATACAAAACTGACTGAGAAAAATTTTTAGAATAGCGAACTTACATGCCTTTTCAAAAGAACGGGCAATACACGATTTCGATAACATCTTTCACTACACTTCCGTGGAACACGCATGGTGTATGGAGTCCAATTCTTCCCTCTCCTTTTAGGGAGTTGCTTTATGATTTTAACATCCTTCGACAAAAATGATATGAACCAATCAACATCAAAGATCTCTGAGAAATCACTGCACTTGAAAAAGTAGAAATTGTCACATAACATCTTGACAAAATTCGTGCATTTTCTCTAGTTCAATATGTAAATTACAAATTCAAACGGCAAACATCTTTCATTCCATTACAACCTGGCATCCTTCCAAAAGGATTTTTGATCCAGCTTTGGAACAACAAGAGTAGCATTTAGAATTCGAGCAGCAACAACAGCATCTGTAATCTGCCACCAACATTAACAGTGAGCTTGAACACATCAGTAAAGCAATAAAACAGATCATTGTTGTCGACATGGATGGACAATAACAAAAGGCTGAAACTAGGTTGTCAAAGACCAATATCTTAAGCATGGTAATAGATCATTAAGGTTCACCATCAGCTTGAATCAGCAGAAAGCCCTTTCCTTGTTACAGTTTTTGATAGAATGTCAGGCCTCTAAATTGCTCTGTTTATACAGTATATGCAGCCAATTGGGCCAGTAATTCAAGAAGCCATTTCATTCAATATTCATATGCTCACTGGCAATTTATATATATATATATATATATATATAAATATGAAAAAAAAAAAAAATAGTACGTGACTCCATATTGACCAATCAAAGAATATAATCAGCAGCATGCATTCTTGAGTTCCACCATTGCCAGCTATATAAATCTTTAAGCACCAGAAACTTAAAACTTACTTGTAGGCTTGCAGTTTCTCATACTAAAGACGACATAAAAGACAAATTCAAGGCTACAAGATACTATAAAACGTCATTTGAGCAGATAAAAAACTGTAGTAGGAAGTAGCTATCAAGTTACCCCGGTTCTTTGTTGGTTCAAGCCTCCACTGGTAGCTATGGCCAGGTAACGAGAGGGATGCGTAACAACTTCAGCTCCTGCAACACACTCAACACATTAATGCTTTTGACTGCATTAGGGACCTTTTGCATTTTCATAATTATTTGAAGCAGTTTAAAAAACCTTAAATCATATCAATTCATTCATCATTACCAATAGATTTGAGGCTTCATAAATTCACTTCCATAGAACCTAAAGTTGCAACATAAAATGTACAATTAATCAATCAAACTGGAGAAAAAAAATCATACGCACTCGCAAATCTGCTGCTGGCATTACTGCATCCGTAGAAGAATTTAGCATTTCTTGAACTCCATATATCACGATCTAATTTTCCTCCAGTACTCTGATTCTCAGAAACAAAAGCACTAATTAGTCAACAGTTAGGATCCAAAGAAACCTACAATGAAACCGCAAAATCATACTAAATATTATAAAGAATAATACAAGTAAGAAGGAACCCTAACTGGAATGCGAAAACCTGAATCTCCATTGGGAACTTCAACAACTGCATTAAACTACACAATGACGAAAAAATTAAGTTATACCTAAACAAAATCACTCATAAATTCAACGGAGTAGAAAAAACATAGAGAAAGAGATAGGGAGAGAGGAAATACGGAGGTCTGGTGGTGGCCAAGCTGAAACCGATCCGATTCGTGGGGAGAGGGAGCAAGAAATGAAAGGATAGCAAAGAAAATTAGAAGAGCACCAGATATGGCGGATATAACCGGAAGCAGAGACCGGAGGCGGTGGTAGTAATGGTTGCGCCGCCGTGGCAAGGCCATCGCGCCGGAGCCGGTGACGGCGCTCTCTTGCCAAGCCAAAAAAAGAAACCAAAACCAAAAGTGTAAAGAGAGAGAACTGATTGATCTCTCTCTGCTATAACTCCAACATCGCTAGAATCTTATAATTAGTAGTATTTTAATGTTGAGAGGTTATGCGATAGGCTGATAAGGACAAGAGTGGTTGCATAATGAGATTCAAACGAACAAGAAAAAAAAAGAAAGAAAGAGAGAGATGAAAAAAGAACGAACAGAAACCAAACACCACCTCAAGACGAAACGAATCCCCAGATGGAGGAGTGCGCTAGCAAGTAGTGAGCTGGCTTGCTCACAGTTTCATATTTTTTTTTTTACTCTTTAAGGTTAAATTTTGAGTAACTGCTGCTCAGCTGGTACTACAATAAAAAACAACAAATCCAAAAATAAAATAAAAAGGAAAATGGGATTCTTACAAGCATTTTGTTCTGGATTTGGGGTTAATGGGGGTGAAATTTTTTTACTTGGGTAGTGAATATTTTTTTTTTAACCTTGTGGTCTAATTTTAATGATCATCCGAGAGGACCGAGACAGATTCATTGCAGAAGAAGCTTCCTTCAACTTCTATCTGATCACATGATTCACTTAACGGCATTGCTTTTTTCTGGATAAGGTTGGTTGATTTTCATTTTATGCTACTTACGAGGCTCTCAAGGCTACAAAAAAACTGAAATTTATTTCCTCCCAAATTAACATTTGAGCTTAATGATGCCTAATGTGATGTCTGGTTTTAGTTTTTCTCAATTCCACCGTTTTTACTGTCCAAGAGTTGCTGGACGTTGGGCTGGTTTGTGGGTTAGATAAAGTGAAGTCCGAGGAGAATACGATAAAAGCTATTGGGCTTTGGATCAAATGGAAGAAAGGGGAAACTCAAAAGGCTGTCAAATATATTGGGATATTTGGACTAGTTGGGCTGGAATTTGAAACCAGAGCCTAATCTGGTGCATTACAGTAACCACAGTCGGTTAAGCTCACTAAAATAGAAAATTGAGAATTCATGTTGCCGGCATTGCCTGAACTCCCCCTTCAACACATGATAATGGATTAATTACTTGAGGCTTACTTACACCCAATGCTAAAAAAATATTATTATTATACTATAAAACTAGTCATTTTTTCCCTTAATAATAGCAAGCTTACTAGTTAAATTGGAACCACGCATTGTTCATCACGTCAATCTCATGCTAAGGTATTATATATATCATCATGGATTATGGTAGTAATCAACTGTAGCTTCAATGGAGGCAATAGAGAAATCCTGATCGTTAGATTACATGAGGCGATCCTCTGCACGCTACCCCACAGCCTTCCGGTGGAACCTAACTGCACTTTTCATTTCCAGACACCAACAAACCCTCATCTTTGGGAACTCCCGCACCTGAACCGAAAGACCAGCAAAGCACTTTCACTTTTCCCTTTACTTCGTATCGGTTAATGTATGCACCTAAAGAATAAAGTAATTAAGCTTCACTCTTTTATTTGCCCTTTATAGAAAATAAACCTGCTGAGAAGGAGCTCAGAGATGAATTCCTTGACCGTGAAACCGTCTTCCTTTGTATTGCAATCTTCTTCTGCGGCCTTTTCATCGTTTAAGCCTAAACAATGTCTTTCTTCTGTTAGCTTTCCAAGACAGATTAAGAGCAAGGGAAGATTGGGTTTGAGAATTGAAGCTTACGATTCTTCCAAAAGCGACGAGGCTTCCAAGTCGAACGGTGATTCCAAGCCTTCAAATGGCACTTTGGTATCCCTCTCTTCAATTTATCTTTTCATGGCTGAATGTTTTATGCAAGTGGTCTCTTAAGTGTCTGTTGTTTTCCCTTTTATTTTAGAATCAACAGGCGAAAACCAGGAGAGATATTCTTTTGGAGTATGTGAAAAAGGTGCAGCCGGAGTTCATGGAGTTATTTGTGAAACGGGCGCCGCAACAGGTTTCGGTTTTTTTTCTTTCCCCCTTTTCCCTACTTGCTCTGGATGTTTATTGCTCAGGCTGGAAATGGAATAAAATTGAAATTTTACCTTTTTCTTTTTTTCTCTCTTTTAAGGTTGTCGAGGCAATGCGGCAAACAGTGACAAACATGATTGGAACATTGCCCCCGCAGTTTTTTGCCGTGACAGTCTCCACTGTAAGCATGTCATGCTTTTTGGTTTTGATTTTGATTATTATTTTTTTAGTGTTATTGAACTCTACTCTTGTCAGTTTAGACAATCATTGGGATCTCTTTGGTTTTGCCTTTAGGTTGCTGAAAATCTTGCACAACTCATGTACAGTGTTATGATGACTGGATATATGTTTAGGAATGCACAATACCGATTGGAATTGCAACAAAGTTTAGAGCAGGCTGCTCTTCCTGAGATCCAAGAAGAAAAAAAAGTAAGCCTTTTCCTTTCCGTTTTGCCTCTAGAAAGAAACCAAGGTGGAAACTTGTCTAGAAAAAACGTTGTGAGAAAGCCCACAATGACAATGAGAAAGGAAACAGAGTTAATTTTTGGAGTGATAGTAATGTATTTCATGTTGATGATGCAACTGGCTAATTTATTGGCGTCTAAACGGAACCTTCTGATGTGAATTATGTCTTGTCTCTAAGTCCTTGGATACAATTGGATTATCTGCTCTGTGTTTTACTCCAGAGAGTTAGTTTGTCCAGTTTGATGCTAATGTAAGTTAATTTGTGGGCCACTTGGTGTTAGAACTTTATCTGAAGTAATAAAAAACACCGAGACTTCATTTTTGTATCTTGTTAAAATATTTGGTGTCAATCATTGAAGTGCTCTTGTGCTGCAAACTGCCTGCCATTGCTCTTTATTTAATTTGACCATGTTGGCGACAACTTCTGTTTAGTGGCAACTGCTTCTTCCTCATAGACATTGACATAATCATCTTCTACCTTCTGAGATGTGCTCTCCACAATTTTGTTCAAATGGTGCTAAAGGGCTCCAATCTTTTCAGGATGTTCCAGATTATGCACCTGGTACACAAAAGAATGTGGTTGGTGAAGTTATTAGGTGGCATAATGTGTCTGGCCCAGAGAAAATAGATGCTAAGAAGTACATTGAGTTACTTGAAGCAGAGATTGAGGAACTGAACCGTCAAGTTGGTATAAAATCTGCAAATGGGCAAAATGAACTATTAGAATATCTCAAGTCTCTTGAGCCACAAAATCTGAAGGTAAATGAAGCTATTTCTGATACACACATACACACACTACTATGATTTAGTTTCCATGTTGGTGGTTGACAGCTTGATGCTGGAATTTTGCTTTGCCTAGATACATGATTATGGAGAGAGATTAATGAATACTTGTTGCATAACATTATATTACTGCACCAATCTCTAGAAGTTAAAGTCCTTGGGGAAAAGTATATACTGAAGGGAGAATTAACTCCAAATTTCTTTGAATGACCTAATTCTAGGCTCCCTGTTGTAGGGTAAAATAGAATAAATCCCATCTCGCTACTTGGTGTAAACTGAAATGTAGCCTCTTCATGTCCAATTATTGTTGCCACTTGCTTGTGATGAGATCTGTCTGCCCATATTGACTTCAATTACATGTTTTATAGGACTTAACAAGCAGTGCTGGAGAGGATGTTGTGTTTGCAATGAATACATTCATTAAGCGTCTTTTAGCCGTTTCAGATCCAGATAAAATGAAGGTTTTCTATCTTACTTTTAATTAGTTTAAATGGTCACTCATATGAAGAAATCAGTTGCCATTATATCTATGTTTTACAGGCAAGCGTAACCGAGACTAGCGCGTCAGAACTTGCCAAGCTTCTTTATTGGCTGATGGTAGTTGGATACAGCATTCGGAACATTGAAGTCCGTTTTGACATGGAAAGAGTACTTGGCACCCCTCCAAAGCTTGCAGAGTTGCCTCCAGGAGAAAACCTTTAAGTGCTGATCGATAATTACAAATATAGGCAATACCAAAGTTTGAGACTTGGAGCACATTAATATGCCATATATCATGTTTGAGAAGCAGAGGGTTAATCTGGTTGGTGGAGAAACATGGAAATTTTGTCATGCCTTGCGTGTTTGGCTTATAATAGCTTATATTATTGATTAAACAAGCCTTTTCAAAGGGAATTCTAACTTTTAAATGCAGCTAGTTGAGATTTTTTGGGTTAAACACCGATACACTGGTTCTTCCAATTGTTTGGACAGTCTGTTAACATTAACACTGTGTTAAACATCATATTCCTTATAAAAAAATCTGCCTGGTTATTGTTCGCCGGAGTTTCTCTTATTTGTTCCTTTGTCACCACTGCCACCGCGGACATCAATTAACAGTATACGATATAAAATGCCTCCTATGATTTGCCATGGGTCATTGTTATTCATTACTTTGTTGGGAGTCATGCTGACTACGAGAGATTGCAAGCAATTAAGGTCTTGTAGCCTGGCCCAAATCCTGACAATAAATATGGTTGCTTGGTGCGAAGAATCTTGCTTAGCATCTTCCTTTCGTCTTTCATGGGCTTGAGCTCAAGCAAGCGAATTGAAAACAGTTTGATATCTACCGGCCCTTTGTGGTTTGAGTTGTATTTTGTCATGGAACGGGCTCTCTTCCAACCTGCAAAGCTTTCCCAACAGAGTTCATACCATTCTTGGGCACTCGGGGAATGAATGCTGAATCAATTCGAGCAGGTTTAAAGGTATCACAGCTGCTTTGACTATAACACGGCACCCTTTGTTGCATTTAAATTAGTTGTCAGTCTTCTAGCCCATTGACTTTGATTAGGGGACCAAGAGGTGCGAAACCCAAGCATAGCGCACCATCTTAAATTCAAAAGAGCTGCCGCAAGATGCTCCTGAGAATCCTTAAAAAACTCGAGTATCCTTGACTCGGCTTCCAAGTCCTCAGAAAGTACAAAATCATCCTCAAATTGTCTCTTCTTTTCTTCAAGTGTGCTGTCTTCATCAGAGATCATCCACATACTCAAAACCTGCAAAGCTTCAATGGCAGTGTTGTGAAAACCACGATCAACATATGCAGTGAAAACATAATGGCAGGTTGATGGGTCAGGCTGGACTCTGTCTTGGTGCATCTGCTCAACAATAAATTCAATTATGTCGATCCTTCCCTGGCATTCATCCATGAAAAATCCAAAATCAATGTCAATAATTTATGAGGCAACAAAAGTTCGTCACAAGACTAGCAATGTTCAACAGTAAATATATTTGTGATTGCATTCTCTGCACATGTTGATATTATGAAAGAAAATTTAACAAAGAAAGAGTCCTAAGTGACGGTTTTGATAAGGTGCATTCTGCCTTTTGATTGCAGAAATGGCATAACTTAATTCCTTCAGGAAGTTCAAGCCAAAAACATGAAAATGCCTTCAACAAGAAATTTCACTGGCACCTTCTTCTGAAGGGTATAGTATGCAAACCAGATACACAAGAATGAATAATATACTAAGCCTAACATGTTAAGCTTAAACAATGTCCTAGGTGTTAGTACCCAAAGTGTGTAATAAAAGTAGAAGCCAGCGCTCAACTCAGAGTTGCAGTACCCTTGATGACACATGAACTCATATCCTCAGTCTTAACTTAAAAAATTAATGTCATTGGGTACAATAGCAGTGCAGTTGGTGCCTGTCCATGACACCTAAAGGGAACTAAACTAGTTAAATCCAATAAAGATAGACAAGACATGACTCAATAAGAGGGGTCAGCAAATCGCTTGCAAATTCTGATGTTTACTATGGCAGCATAAGAAAAGGTGATAGAATTCCTTTTTCCCATGAGCCAAATGCTGAATGAAACTTGCTTAAACAAAAAATAGTGAGAAAAGGTAAATTCAGCCACAAATTTTTACATAGATTACTTTTTCTAATACATTCATTTGCATGTGGGCACAGAGAGAGAGAGAGAGAGAGAGAGTAGAGGATACCTTTTCACCGGCCTTTTTAAGTATGCTATTATACAATAATAGATCCAGTTGATGCCCTTCTAAACTCGCTTGATCCAGAAGATTTAATGCTTCATCAAAATTTTCATGATCCAGCAATATCTTCATAGAATAAACTCAAATATTAGAAACTAAACACCAACCAATTACTAAATATGTACTTTAAATTCATTCCTTCTGCCACTTGCAATTGCAAAGAGGTATGGTAAAGAAACAAATATAATTCTTCGGTTTAGCTGGATATTATATTCTCTCAGACTGGACAATCCTTTTCTTTATTATTAGACATGCTAACAGTATAGAAAAGAAGACAGTTTTGGATGGTTAAAAATGTTTGCAAGTACTTGTTTTCTCATCCACTAAAGCATCAGGGTTAGTTGTAAAGTTATACTTAATATGCAGGATAGCTTACAGAAATTTACGAGTGAAGACTATTAGACTAGAATAGCGTCTTTTAAGAAGGGTGGTATGAAAACGAACCCAAGTGCTATGAGGCCGCTTGTAGAGCTGTTTTTATATACAGACGAACATTTCCAAATTCCAAGTATGTATACAAATAAAGTTAGTAATTTTTCAAATCCCTTTTCCATGAAGGTTTGAATCTTAAAAACTAATAAAACAAGTTCGGGAGATAAGTTCAGGAATGGTGATCAAAACTGAATTGGAGATACTATGGTCATTGGGGATGAACTCTTATGAATTCCTATTTCCCTGCATTGTGCTGCAGTGGTGGCAATATTGCCATACAAATAAGTTTGACAGAGCAGGAGGACTAGAGATAAAACAAAACTACCTTTATTAGAGCAGTATACGTCACTGTCTGTGGACAAAACCCATCACGAACCATCATGGAAACTAATGCACAAGCAGATTTGAAACATCTTATGGTGCTACAATAATTAATCATTATAGTGTATGTAGCAACGTCTGGCTGGAAACCATATGATCTCATATATTTAAATATTTCCATTGCCAAATGACTCTGCAAATAGAGTTAAAATATGATTAGTATGCAGACACTAAATAATAAATATGAACCTAAACCTAACAAGCAGCAATTGTGAAAAGTAAATTAGAGTGATGGAAGCACTCACTTCTTCAGCCTCAACAAGTGAATGCAGAACTGTATTATAGATTGGTGCTTCCAAATAAATATTTCTATGGCAGAAAAGTTTCTCAGCAACATGAAAATACTGAAGCAATTCTCTTGTCATCCCCTCAGCTCCAACGGCTTTTAGCTGATAAAATTCCATGCAAATAACTCATACATAAGACTGGCCATGCTCCAGGTAAAACAAACAGAATACATAGACAGAAAGTTTACCAAGTTCTTCATTGATTTAGGACTATGCCGAACACCATTCTGTGCCATATCCCTTTCTATAGCATTTATCCGTTTGATTACATCAACATGTGACAACATGTCGCCCTCTTCATAAGGAGCATTTACATTACCAAACAATGAAAACAGTAGCTCATATGTCCTGATATCCGACTGAACCTTTAGCTGTCTCATTTTAGCCAATAGCCGAACAGCTCGCTCTGGCTGATTCTGCAAAATTCATTCAACATGAATTTGCAAAATGAAGATAAATTATTCTCATTCATAGTGTGCTTTACTATTTGTGTCCTCCTCTCCTTCACTTATCTATTATTACCATGCAAGAGAATTACATGCTTAGTACTTTTCAAAAGTCATGTGAGTTCCACATGACTTTCTCATGCTGTTGCTCAACTAAGATTAGATGGGAGGTATATGCAGCATAGGATGGGTAACACTACTAACCCTCATATACAGAGGTATCCATAGCCTTTCAGACATTAAATGTCTGTTCATTGTATTGGGAACTAAAAGGTTTATTAAATGGTTAATTTCCAAATTCCATCCTTGCTAAATGTCTGTTCATTGTATTGGGAACTAAAAGGTTTATTACATGGTTTATTTCCAAATTCCATCCTTGTTGCTTTCTGCACTTTTTTTCTTGATCTAGATGCTGGATATTAAAGCCACATAAACAACAACTTTGCTGCAAACAAGAGCAATGAGAGCATCGTTTGGGTAAAGATTGCTGAACCATTTAATGGTATAGCAGGCGAGGCCTTTAAATATCAAAATTATAATATACTGATCAAGTTGCCAAAAAAAGATTAACTATACCAGCCGATATTCAAGTTTTTTGCGACAAGAGTGGAATAAAACTACTGATTTGTTCCAGTGTTATAGGCAGACCTTTGCTTTCTTATGTGCAGATCTTTGCTTTCTTATGTGCTCACAGATGAATAATCAATGAATCAAATAATTGAACAAGAGAGCAACAAGCAATGGGGTGTGAGGTTCACTTACCATAGCATCACATGCTTCAAGAAATGCATTATAAGGATATGGATATCGGCATTTATAAACTTGATCCAGTAGAGCCTCAGCTAAGTCAAGTTCTAAGGCTTTACTACATTGTACGGAAAGAGCTGCATAGGTTGAAGCAAGAGGCCTCAAATTCTTCTCTTCCATTACTTTTAACTGCAGAGAATTAAGGACAAACAGGAAATTTATTGATACAAGGAGAAAAGAAAAATCACTAAGCATGCTCAATCTATGCAACAGAAAAAACACAACCTACCATTTCCATGCCAGCACTAAATCCTCTTGTTGGAATAACAGCTCTGACAAAGCCATCATATATATGTCTTGACAGTTGCAATCCAAGATTTTGCATCTAGAGAAACATAAAGACCAAAATAAGCAGCTGAATGATTTTAACTAGTAAGATTCAGAAGTTAAGTTATTTAGACATGACATTTATCTCCTCATAGGAGAATTTCAGCATGAAAGTCTTTAGACTAGAATTATGGCCTTCAAATCAAATATTATTGAGTATTCTGCAGAAAAACCAGAATTAGAGGCTACAAAAAGGATAGTCTTACCTGCGCCATCAATTGCTCTGCTAGTTCATAATCTTGAACTTGTGCACAAGCATGTATTACATCAGTGAAAGAGCACCCCAACTCTTTAATAACAGGCATGCTCTTATAGTTATTCAGCATACCAGGTGTGGCATTCACAGACTTGCATTTCTCTATGTTGGAAGCATCAGTGTCAAATTTTAAAGTAAGAGAATGGTCATTCTCCCCCATTCCCACATTTTGTGGCCTCAATTCCACTTTGGATGATAGGGGGATGTCCAGCGTTGAAGAATACAGCCTTCCTTTAGCAGTCTCACTAACAAAAAGCTTCCCACTAATGGCTAAAGACACCATAAGTTGCAATGTTTCATATGCAGATTTCAAATCTTTCAATTTTGTGAAGGACCATATAAACTTTCGAAGAGAAAGTATGTTTAGACTGTAGTGTTTGATATAGTCCTTCCAAATTTCATGGACCGCAGATAGATTTTGCTGCCAAACTGCTAGCTGAAAGAATAAAGAATAAGAACACACTGAGAGAGAGAGAGAGAGAGAGAAAGAGTAATCATGTTTAGCAGTATCATGAATTGGTCTATAAAAATGCCAATACTGTATATGCATGTTTGAGGAGAGAAAAGAAAAAAAAAACAATAACAACAACAACAACAACAACCCAACCAAACTTTGAAGAAAACTATCACAAAAATGAAGGTCAATACCGTTTTTCCACACCTTAAGAAGCTCAGAATATGTAATTTGATTTTTCCCCACCCTTCTGTGCTCCATCAAGTCCAAACATTGATTAGCATGAATTACGCTTCGCTTTTCTACACATGCTCCTAAGTAACAGTTATAGACTGACAGAAGAGGATAGAGGCCATGATTCTCTCCAAGAAATTTGATCAAATTATATGCCTGATGGAAATACAACAATAAGAAATGAGAAAACTTGTAATGGTAGTTTGATGAAAAGGAAATCACAAGCATCGGTGGACAGACATTTTTTTCACTTTAATTTGTGCCAATAATGACCATATTAATGATTAGAAAAGCAAAAGCAACTATAACCATGCAGCAATAATAAACAATTATACATTCACCCAATAAAAAAGCATTTGTCCAGTTAAGTTAATGAATTGACACCGAAGGATACAGAGATCCAACACCAGTCTTAAACTGAATACCTCTTCCAAGTAACCTCCCCTGCAAAGAGCTCGAATCATAAGCAAATAGCATTTGATATTCAAGCCAATCTCCTTTTCCTCCATCAATCTCCATGTTTCCATGACAAACTGCACCGGAAATAGAAAATGCAAAAACTGTTAATGCCAAGTATCACCATTCACACTTTTTTTGCCTCCCTCCCTCTTCACCTTTTTTCCATTTCCAGTTGTCAACTGTGATTCATATCCATACTATTGATGTTCAAAATTTAATTTTTGTTAAACAGAAGAATGCAAATCTATACAACAGAAAGAGATTGAGGTTCACAAACTAGCATGTGGCTGAACTTCAACTCCATCTTGAGCAGCTTACCAGAGGATCAGGTGAATTTGCACAGTAGTTAAGAATGTAAACAAAATCATTAGCTTGTAACGACTGGTTGCCATCACCAAGATCTAAAAGCAGGCTAGAGGCTCTACTTCTGTCACCCAAGCGTAGCGCATCGACAATCTGAGCCTGCAAGGACTTTGTTCTTGACTCCTTTCCATGTCCCAAATTAACATGACCTACGTATATCAATTCGCTAAGCTTAATAAACAAAGACTTAAAGCAACTGAAGAGTTTCCATCAGATAAAAATTAGAACTCCGAAGAGTTTGGGAAATGCACCATTAATCGTTGCAAAAGTTCTATATAGGTCCAATTTCCCGGTCACATTGCTTCGTCCCTGAAAACAGAATTGGCCATTAAAAAGTAGGATACAAACAAAACTTTTACACAAATTAGAAGAAAGAAAATATTGCAAAATATAAACACCTAATTCTTCACGGAAAAAGGAGAAGTGAAACAAAGAAAATAAACACAACGCACATGCTCACGATATTTCGATCTACCTAAGGTGTCTGCGATTGAGCGCAGAGAATTCCTCACTCTATGCATTCCTTGTCCGTTACTTTGTCGGAGCTTAGAGCCGGGATTTTTCCTTTTGGGGTTTAAGCATTTTGACGGAGAATGAATGAATGACTACAAATTTCTCGAGAAAGTTTTTTGAAAATTTGTAAGCTGTGAAAACAATTACCCGCTTTCAATTGAAGCTTCTCAGTCGCTGTTAATTTGCTAGCTTCTGACTTACCAGAAACTAGTATTTAAAAGAAATGGTTACATACACGCGCACCCAGCGGATCTTAATCTCCTTAGTCTGTGATGGGCCTCGTGTCAAAAGTTGACCCATAAGGCCTCAAAGAGATTAGAGTTATAAACTTATAATAAAGTCCAGCTTGTGGGCCCAAAAACTCGACCTAGGCCCGAATAAGACCAACGCCTTCAGTAACAAGGTGAAAGGAAAGAGAACTTGGGGTCCTCACCCTTCTTGGTCAACCCCCCATGGGCCGTGGTTGTATTCTTCTGGCTGATGCTATGGGGGTTAGCCACCCTCGATTGATGTCGCTGTAATTGGGCCTTGGCCCCGTTTTATCACCAAAAAAAAAGAGAGAAAGAACGAGAACTTGAAAGCGGTGGAGAGATGTTGAGGACCGATTGAGGAACAAACAAATCAGATAAAGCCGGCCCTGGAGATTTATGAAAACAATATTTTTCATTTTTTATGTGATAAAATCTATGTTGAATGTGTCTGGTGCTATCTAGTTTTATCTGCAGGTTGTAAACTGTTCCTTTTAACGATCCTCCATAGTTTTCCAGCAATGGAAATCATAAACAATGGATTGCAAAAACAGAGATAAAATTATGTTACATTTTAATCTTGTTCCTAGGTATTCACGAGCTAAGTTCTATATAGAATACTATATTAGAAGGCGGCAGCAAGCTAAATGTGTTCATGTCATTTTGGTTCCAATAAAACCAGAGAAACAAAGGAAATGGAGGTGGAAATCATGTCCAAGGAGAGCATCAAACCATCTTGCCCAACACCACAGCACTTGAGAACCTATAAACTTTCCCTTTTGGATCAGCTTATGCCATCTGCCCATGTTCCAATGGTACTCTTTTATAGGCCCATAAATCGTGGCTCTGACAGTATGAAGGTTATCCATGAAAGATTGGAGAGGCTGAAGCAATCTCTATCAGAAACCTTGACTAGCTTTTACCCATTTGCAGGAAAGATCAAAGACGGGCTTTACATTGATTGCAACGACTCTGGAGTTGACTACGTTGAGGCCAAGATTAGTTGTTCTCTGTCAGAAATTCTTAGCAAACCTGATAGCCAAATGATAAGGATATTGCTTCCTTCGAACCTCAGGGCCAGGGGCCGGTTGGAATCACCAGATGTTGGAATTCATGTTGCGATGATTCAAGTAAACATATTGAAGTGTGGTGGCATTGCCATTGGAACACAAACATCGCATAAGATCATCGATGGTCCTACATCAACCACCTTTCTCAAGGCCTGGGCGGCTACCGCTCGTGGTTCAGGTGAAGCGCCAATGCCTAGTTTCATTGCCCCAGAGCTTTTCCCTCAGAATAGTTCGTTGCCAAGAGATACGATGTTGGCTATATGGCCCTCCTTACTAAAATTTGGCAAGTGTGTTACAAGGAGATTTGTCTTTGATGCTTCAGCCATAGCAACTCTCAAGGCCAAAGCTTCTAGGTCGTCATTTGTGCCGAATCCAACGCGTGTTGAGTCTGTATCAGCTTTCATATGGATATGTGTTACATTTGCCTCCAGAATAAGATATGGATCCCAAAGGCCGTCTGTTTTGTCCCATATAGTAAATTTGCGAGGAAAAACGTCAAAATCCTTGCCAGAACATTCAATTGGAAATCTTCTTTGGATTGCAACTGCACAGTGTCATGCAGAAGCCGGTTTAGAATTGCAGTCATTAGTGGCTCTTCTAAGGAAATCCATAATGGAAACTAGTGGCGAGTTTGTAGAACAATTACAAGGCGAAAAAGGTTTCCAAAAGGTTCGTGAGTGTCTTACGGAGTTAGGGGAAGTGCATTCTAATGGAGGAGCTGATTATTGTGCATTTAGCAGTATGTGTAAGGTAGGCATCTACGAAACTGATTTTGGATGGGGAAAGCCCTTGTGGGTGAGTCCTGGTGGCATAGATGGATTAGTTTTTCAGAATTTGGTGTTTTTGATTGAAACAAGAAATGGTGATGGAATAGAAGCATGGGTGACCTTGGATGAACAAGATATGGCAATCTTACAACGTGAGACTGAGATACTCTCATTTGCTTCCCTGGATCCAAGTCCTTTTGAACCTCAGGATTAAGATTATTATTCTTGTTAGTCCTGGTAATCATTTTAAGTTTTGAATTAATTCTGATATAAGAAGCCTTCTTTTTCCACGGGCACATGAGAGAACTAAGTTTAATTTTGATTCCTGAGCCTGTTACAAGGGAACGCACATAGGAAAATACCTTGTATGCATATTTTCAAGCTTGTAATAAAATCTGATTCATGTTTTGCATCAATCTCTCTCTATTTAGCATTTCGGTGTAAAGGAAAAAGATACATCCGGATTACTTTTTGCAAGCAGGAAAAAATCTGCAACTGATTAATTGCAGGCACTACCATATCAAAATTTTTAACCAAAAATGCGCAAAGAAGAAAAAGGGCCCTCTTTGGCATTTGGTTCAGAATCTGGGTTAAAAGATTATGTAAGGGAGGCGTTGAATGCTACCTAGGCCTACATCCCTTTCTGAGCGAATTTCCCTATCTTCTTAAACTCAACCTGGACAAAATATAAATACGAGTATCCAAACTCTACAATTCCTTTTAAGTGTCTGGCTTTCTTCTTCCTGCCTAAAAAAATGGTTATGGATGTCGAAATAGTTTCCAAAGAACTTATCAGACCCACTTCTCCTACACCCAATCATGTTAGAACTTACCGGGTTTCCTTCTTGGATCAACTCATTCCTTCAATTTATGTCCTTATGGTCTTCTTCTCTACGAACCAAGAAACCAGCATTCCCAAACTGATAATCCACTAAACATTGTTGCCTCCAACTCCAAGAGGTCACAACTGTTAGAGCAATCTCTATCAGAAACCTTAACTCTCTTTTATCCTTTCGCTGGAAGGATCAAAGACTGTCACTCCATCGACTGAAACGATGAGGGAGCTTATTTTGTAGAGGCTCGAGCTAACTGTCCTCTTAATGAATTTGTCAAGCATCCTGATCCGTCTTTTATCCCTCAACTCCTTCCTGGCGACGCTAGTTTCGACAAGCGCAGGAGGATATGTAGCCATGATACAGGTTACCACCTTTGCATGCGGTGGCATTGTTATTGGCACATTTCTCTCGCACATGATCGTCGATGGACCTGCAGCCACAACATTTCTCAGAAGCTGCAGTGACTCGCAAGTCTGGTGAAGAAGCCACACCTCCCATTTTCAATGCCTCTGTTGTCTTCCCACAGAGCGAGGCATACCCCAAGGAGGCAACCGTTTTAGCTCTGTTTAGCCCATTTCTCAAAAGTGGAATATGTTGCACTAGAAGAATTGTTTTTGATGCCTCAGCAATAGCTTCGCTGAAGGCCAAAGCAGCTAGTTCCCAGTGTACCAGATCCGACTCCAGTTGAGGCAGTGTCAGCCCTCCTCTCCAAATGTTATGTAGTTTGTTAGACATTGATAAACAAAGTACTACATTGATAAGTGAAGAGTTTGAAGAGTGCTTTATAAGCACCTATCTTTGATCGGAGATATTTTGAGATAACATATGGGTTATGGCTCAACCCATTAGTTAGCCCAATTTTATTATAAGTCAAAGATAGACACTTGGGGCTTCTTCAATTAATGACTTAATTTTTTTTAAGTCTTAAGAAAAAAAAAGTTATTGAACTTACAGTTTTTAAGATTGAATTAAACAAATTTCTTTTCTGATAAACTGTTTTTTAACTGTTATATCTTTTGATTGGTAACTTTTATTTTTAGGACTTTGATATACGAATAATTCCAATCTAATTCTCTGAAAGTTATTCAATTTTTATCGGTTGTTCTTAAGAGACTTTGTTATATCCTTGGTATAACTTGCTTAAATTACAAAGCAATCTGAGAAAGTCATTCACGGCTCAAAGCTTTATTTGTTCTTTGAAATCCGAAAATTACCAAAAGTGCATCATAGCTGCTGTCAGAGCAAAATCCGATTTCCAGAAGCCAACTGTTATAAACCATGCAGAAACTCTTCGTGGAAGAGCATTGCCACCAGTCCCAACAAATTCAATGGGAAATTTCCTATGCATGGCGTCTGCACTAGTGACAGATAAAGAAGCAGAGTTGGATGACTTGGCTAGCCATACAAGGAAAGCGATAAGAAAAACTGACGAGGATTTTGTTAAGAGCCTGCAAGGGTAGGGCAAGGGAGGATTGCTTAAATTTTGCAAGTACATGGAGGAGACGGGTAAGACATCATCCGGTGCAGCTGGTGAGATTGATTTTATTGGGTTTAGTGGTTGGTGCAACTTTGGTCTCTACGAGATAGATTTTGGCTGGGGAAAGGGTTTCCAACAAATCAGAAAGTGTGTTATCGAATACGATTGTTCTCAAAGATGCAAACGAGCACCGGATAGGGGATTGGCGTGAGCCGCATGCGGGGAGACCCGCACGTACGGTTTCTAGGGGGATCTGGTCGAAAGACCGGCCGGCGCCCGCCCGACTAGAGAACTTCGGGACACTCATGCCCGATTGCGAGACTGCCTGTTGAACGGCGATGGCCCGTTGCTCCGACCTGAGCTAGTGTTCTCGGACGACCAGGACATGACCATGCAGGAGAAGAACAAAGAGCTTCTTGCATTTGGATCCATGGATAAAAGTCCATTGAACGTGGGTAACTTTGCTTGAATTCTCATTTCCTCTAGCGGATGTACGCCCTTTACTTTTTAAAAAGTTAATATTAGAACCGACCCTTAAGAATGAGAACTCCTACAATGTCTGACATTCCAAAACCCATGCTAAATGTAATAAATAATAACATGCGGTGTGAATCGAATATAATTTGAATGGAAACTATACAGCTTTGCTCGGAGCACATATCCATTACAGCTAACTGCAACCTAAATGACTCGTTCGCACTTAGCATCCCATTGTTCATCTCTCTTTGAACTTACTACCGACTGATGACCGACACAAACAAAACCTGATTAATTTACACAAACCAAGCTTTTCATCTTTACCCCTGTTTTTCCTCATCAGTTTTTGTCGAATGAATGTATAATATATCTTCTGACCATCCCACAGCGAAAGACACAACAAACACCCAACAAACTAAAGCGAGGAGGAAGAAGAAGAAGATAGCAGGGTAGAATGGACCATTCCCCCCCCAATTCCACGTGGCTTATTAAAAGCAAACGTGAAATTGGGGTTGACAATCTGAACCGGTGCTTCATTCCCAACATGAGCAAGCATGTCTCCTATCTTTAGAAAACACAAGCTCCTCATCAAGCAATTTGAACAGGGAACTGGTGTTCCGGCCACTTAGGATATGCACGCTTGTATAAACTCATGCAAACAGTGTCATGTTGCTGAAGGCCCCCATTAAGTATGCATTTCATTGCTCCTGAAAGAAAATAGAAAAATCAGTACTCAGATATTTCCTCAAAAACCAATGCATTTTAATATCCATAGACAGAAATCATGCCTTGTGATCTTTACGTAACACAACAAATTCAATTCCTACGGAAGATAAAAAACTACCTCTAAAAGATGAAGGCATTTATAACGGCATAACTAAAGTTAAACCAACTGAACCTGAATATTACAGCTATTACCATCCTAAGAACACATATAATCTCTAAAGAACCTTAAGACATTATGCATTACCACTGTCCTCTCTCCACAATTCCTCTCTCCAAAAAATGGGATTTAAGAGAAAAATGTTACTGGCAGATAAGATTGGCAAGAAAAAACTTCCTCATTAAACGAGTTTTTTTTTTTTTTTAATATATGCATCCACAGATAAGATGGCCACATAGCTAGATAAGTATATTTGGTATGGAATCATGTACCATGTGTACCAACAGGCTCTTTAATTCGACCACGGCGACCACACTTTGTCCAAACTTCCACAGGCTGCAACAAACATCCAAATCAGGAATTTCAATTAAATTTCATGGAACAATTATTACTAGCTATTCTGCTAAATATTTATCACTTAATAACACTATTATCCTACCTTGAACCATCTCACATCCTCTGGGTTGTGGAACATATATCGTACTGTGGCTTTCAACTTGGATACTCGTTGAGGATAACTGCATCAAGATGTTAACCCAAATTAACAAATCCAAATTACTACAATCATTCCTAGACTTGATAGTTAGTTTTCCTCAAGCCTGAAATTCTAGGTATATAATTGAACAGATATTTACATTAAAAACTAACAAGTAGATTCTACAAAAAGATACAAGACCATAACAACTTCATCCAATATAAAGAAAGAATCTATACCCAGTTAAAATAATCTTCTTTAGAATTATTCTATCTGGGTCAATACTTCTCAAGGAACCAACAGCTGCAACTAGAGGTGTGCTGGCTCCTCCTGCACCCTTCAAAACTATCAAAGGAAGAGGTGGAAAGGAAATAGGAGCATATATTGAAGCTATTGAAAAACGCCCTGCATGAAGAAATCTCTCCATCTTGTGCTTGTCTGAATTAATATTGTCAGTTGAGAATATTGGTCTGCAAACGAATCAAAAATGGACCTCAGAATGTTGGCCAAAATCTAAGGCAGTAGTGAGGTGCAAAGAGATTATTACCTAGCAACAAATTGGCGGAAACCAACATGAAATATGAATTCTTCTTTAGCTTTAATAGGAGCATCATAACTATCATGCTTCTTTATACTGCAAATAAATACATATTAAAAAACAAAAATAAATATGGGGCGAATTGTTACTATTTATAACCAGAAAAGTGTAAACAGAAATAAGCTATGAAGGAAGATACCTAAAATGAAGGACAGACATCTTGGACTCGTGTTGCAACAGACCACATAATACAACGGGGCCCGTCCTCGAGACAACACATAATTTTGAAGCACCATCAAGAGGTACATCCTTGATATAAATCCTTGCATAAGACCCAGCTGGTGCACAATCATCTCTGCTCTCATGCTCCATTTCTAAGGCTTTTGCCAGAACATGCTTCTGTGTTCTTGCAAAGTTATCAAAAGCAAAAATTCTGGCATATTCTGGAGGCAGAGATTCCTAACAATCACCAGGTAAACTTTTAATTACATTTATAACGTTAACCCATTATATAGCTTACTAATGATGGTATCAGAATAAAGATTACTTTGGGGTCCCATGAGGATGTCCTGAAGGACTTGAGGCCTCTATACTTGGCAAATCGCTTTCTAGCAGGGACATCTAGCGGAGTATCCACTTCATCTGGAAATTCTAAAATTGTAAACCAAGTGTTAATGCCTAATCAACAGCAAATTAGCGTCTAGATGACAAGAGGTGCTTATATACAGCTGTGATTATTTAAAAAGAGTGGAAGAGAAAATGCATATGCATGTGCATTCATGTAGACAGAGAGCAGCCCAATCTCATAATTTCAGTGAAATAGCAGCCCACCAATTACAATATGTAGGCCCTTTCACATGTACTAGAATTTCAAGATTAACATTAGTAGCCCAAATTTATTGAAATAGCCAAATTCTGGTAGCCTACCATAATACATTATTCTAAATACAGAATTTTTTCCCCCTTTTGATAGATAGATTATTCCAACTATATACAATAGTTGACAACAGATAATTAGCAATGCTCTGCATAAACTCTGCTATTAGTCCAGAAACAATAATACCTTCATCTTCAGCATGAGCCTCTTTTATTTTTTTAATCTCATCCTCTATCTGTTCCCTTGTCAAATTCTCCCCTTCCTGCATGCAGAGAAGGCAAAATGTCCAACTTCTAAGCAATGTATTAGAAGAAGAAAAACAATAAACCTACAAGATATGCAAGAACATATATCTGGCAATTCCTAATAACTAATAATCTAACTGTTGCATGAATATGCATCAAAGAGACACACCATCATCATTGAATCATTTTCAGTTTCTTCATCAGAGTCCCTCAAGTACAAGGAACCTTGGTCCTCAAAGTCTGTATTATTAGTGCCTTGACTAGGAAAACCCCCCTCTCCTTCATCCAATACCATGCCATTATCATCCTCCTCATCATCATCATCGACATCATCCTGGGCATCAGAATCCTCTTCATCTGTATCATCTATGATCCAAGCAGCCTGCAGGACAGTCAGTGAATTTATCACAACTAGAACATTATACATCAATATGACATAAAAGAGGGTAGGGTAGACAACCGCCATTTTATAGTAACAAAATTGGCAAGAAAGTTCGGACCTGATACTCAGAAGTGCCTCGAGGAAGACTTCTTTTTCTCAGCCTCTTTTGCTTTTGATTATTATCGGCCTCAGCCATTTCTGCTTCAGTTGGCCATGTCTGTCAGAATCAAACAACACTATAAGTAGTACTCAACACCCCCAACTTCCAACAGATTACATATTAAGTGATTTAACTAATTTGATGTGTATCAGCTAGCTAAGCTGATAGAAAAATAGTTTGAAGGTCAGATTGCTGGCAAGTGGCAACTTAATCATCTTATCAGAGGCACACCTCAAAAATGGAGGCAAAAGTATAAAACTACAACTATTTATTCTGATATCGCAATTCAATTTAGCTATCCTCATCTATCAAGCACAGTCTGTATTTTTTCACAGAAAGTCTCTCTAAATATTTATTACAAGCTTAGTTGCATTAAGTTTACTATTACTTCAAAAAGACCACGTTTGACTAATAGTTGAGACATGCTTTTATTACATGCTGTAAAACTTGAACCAATAGTTTAACATGAGAGAAACCAATATTAGGGCAGTCAGTATTCTGTTTGCCTCCACTAGAATGAGGAGGCCTGAGGAGTCAATATGTTACTGACATACCAAATTGCTAATAAACAAGTTATGATAGCATTGAGTAATGTTGGACAGAAACACGATATTTAAAGCTGTGGTATTAGTCCAAGTTACCTGTTCCCCAGCAATAGGATCTGGAACATTCTCAACAAGCAAAGGCTCCTGGTTCAATGGATCAGGAACTAGGGACCGAATGACCTGGAATCAAAGAAGTGAAAAAAAAAAAAGTCTATTACCCACTTCAATGCCACCCAGCATACAAAATAAACACATTTCTTGATTATTATATTGTGGTGACTCCTCTCTAAATGGATGGAGCAGTACCTCGAAATCTTGAATATCATCAGAATCCATAGCATCACGCTCTTTTCGTGCATTTAAAGGGACAAGATCCTTGATAATTTCAATTTTGCACAACCGGAAATCTCCCGCACCAGAAACATGAACCTAATATAAAAAAATGTAAGAAAAAAAACCACCAGATAAAGATGGAAAGCAGCTGTTTAGAGAGATATGATTACCAGCTGGTTCACTGAGAGGTTGTGAGCACGTATATAACCAGTGAGAAGAAGGGTACACTTTCCTGGATTTGAATCATCTGGAACCATATCAACCTAAAACAAGTATAAAATTTAACCTTCAAATAATTTGACACAAACAAGTAACTTGAAACAAAATTAACAGGAGGATTTGGCAACCACCCATCCCATAATGAATGTCGGCAACCTATGTAATTTGACACAAACTAGTAACTTGAAACAAAATTAACAGGAATGCAAAAGGTTTTGGCAACCACCCATCCCATAATGAAGGTCTGCAACCTATGTACTCAAGTTCTCTTGTAGACACATGAAAACATCTCCAAGATTTGCATTGGCAAAACACCATTTGTTAAGCTTCCCCACCATGCCACCTCTAATTCAGTGGAAATTAGAAAAACGTTAAAGATTTAGTAATACCTTTTGTGCCATGAGATAGGGCCGTTGATTTCGCCAGTGAGGAGTTGTGAGCCTTTGCTCCTTAAAAAGCCAAAAGAACTACAATAGATGTATTAATGGTGGGGTATTAGAAGCAATTAAACAAGTGTATACCTGGACACAGGGATTCTGCAATGTTCAGACTCAATCTAATTCATCCACGGATGTATCAATTCTGAGAATTGAACCCAAAAACAGATAATTCATGGCAGAGAAAATCACCTTATGCAAGTCATCCTTTGTATCCGCGGGATAAAACTTACAATCCTCAGGAAATTCAGAAGTAAGATAAGAAGTACAGGTCTTCTTTGCATCATTTCGTCTTTTAAGTTCAGTAGGTAGATCCTGGAGGAAAGAATTGGAAACTCATTACTTGATTTCCTAGAAACACCATAAGTATATAGACCACATAAAAGTCATAAACTGAGAACATACACGAATCAAGACAACGGTGCTTGGTAAACCAAGAGACCTGAAGACTGAAAGGCATTGAATTCCAAATGAATCAATATAGTCACATGAGCTTTCATCAGTAGCTGATGCCACAAAAGCAATCAAATCAGCAACCTACAATTCATAAGGCAGTTGACCATTAAAGAAACGAATAAAACAAAGAAGAATGGTACTAGAACAGTTCGGCAAAAAATATCACCAAGCCATGGAAAGATTTGTACCTTGGCCATTTCCATACATGATAATAGATCTCCATGAGGAGCTTGCAGAACCTGGAAGAGGTAACTTAAAAGTTAAGACGTTTGCAATTTTTTGCATTTTAAGTCATGGAATAAAAACTGTATATTTCCACAATAACATCACATCTAACACTTAAGAATGATAAAGCAGATATCCATCATTGAAAATAATAAATTAAAGAAAAATAATGCCTGGAACCCTCTATAGCAGCTGTCTTCAACTAACAAAGTGGAAAAAGAGATGTAATGATATCTACCGTAGCTCGCAGTTTATACTCGGAAGAAGCAACCGTTGATGGCAAAGCTCCAGCACCTTCTGCTGACAGCAATTTCAATATATCTTCAGCAAGTGAATTTACATTCACTGATGCAGAAAGCGGGAAAAGAAGCTGCCATAAAGAAATGTCAATAAAGAAAATACCATACGCAAAAATCAACAATACCAGACGATTTAATTCATACAAAAAGCTTACAATGACACGGGGAGGGCTGGTCGATCCACGTGAAGCCCTTTTCTCTTTCAAAAGAGCTGCCCTTTTCTGCTCTCGTAACTGCAAAATCAAATAACGATTACCAGTGCGAGAGAATCACGACATTTTTTTTTCTTGACAGGAAATTGAAATTAAGCATGAAAAATACTCAAAATTTATTATCAATCACCATCTTGCTTCGCTGAAGCCGCGCAGCTCGGGCTCCCTTCGCTGCATTTCGGTCTGATTTTGCAATCCGATTCTTGTCTAATTCACCAAAAGATTCGAGGTAAGAAGAGTGATAATAATGCAAAGTAAGAAAGATGGAGTTTAAAATAAACAAAGGAGAAATAAAACGGGAGCACCTTTTTGGGAGACTTTGTGAAGATTGCGAGAAGATTTGGAGGAGAAACGGGACTTGTGAGGCTTATTCACTTGAACTCGCGATCCTCCCATGGCGAACTAAACCTTAGAAACCCTAGCGATTCATCAAAATACAAAGCCGCCGAGTTGTTTGGAAAAACCCTAACATGGGATGTTTAAGTAAGTAGAGTATGAAATAGTGGCAAGGGTTTTTGGTCGAACAGCAGTTATGCCAACTAATAGACCGTTGCCTTAAATTGAACGGAAAGACAATGGAGTGGTCCTACGAGCACAAACAAAGACAAATAAATAAATACCCATAGATAAGCATTGGGCAAGACCAGACCACATGAGATTTAGCCAAGCTTGGCCAGGTAATGGGCCAAATTGTATTTTAAAGGTTGGCCCAATCATAGGCTTTGCCTAAAATGTTTCTCGGGCCCATAATTTTTTGGATTGAACAAGATGATTTCCTATATAAAAGCTGTGAATGTTTTCTTTAATCAAATTCAATTATAGGAAGAATTGCATTTTTTTTTTTAAGTTGTCAACCGAAAGAATGAAAGCAAACTTTATGACTCCCGATTGATATCCAAAGTCTCCACTCCCTTTATAATCCAGACAATGAATTTGGAATCCTAAAGCCCCGTACTCTATACCATGCTGGCTATTTCAACCTTCTTTTTTTTACGTCAATTACTTCAAAACCCAGCCACCACCAACATAATTGCACTATCCCATTTTCTTTTTCTTTTTCGTTTAATTAAGAGTATATCTAAATCTTTGATTCAAGATTAATTCGTTTTGAGCCGAAAGCATTAAAGATAAAAATCATCATCTTTGAATGTCAACGGAACATTCTAAGTATATAATGGGCCAATAGATTGTGAGTGTATTAAGGTGATGACCATACAATTGCATATTCAAGGAATAATATTGAGTCAACATATTGGGAGATAGTCTATAGTGCCAAATCTAGCTAGTTGTCGCGTGCAAATTATAGATTTGTGTAACATGAAAGGAGGTTTCTTTGTCTGACAGTACCATGAAGTTAAGCTTCTGTCTATGAGCTTCATTTAGGATTTGTTTGGTAGGGGAGATAGAAAATTAGAAAGAAAGAAAATGCAAGGGAAGAGAAAAGTAGAAAGATGGAAAACAAAATTATTTTTCTCTTAGCATACTTGGTAGGAGAGATGAAAAAATAGATGGAAAAATTAATTTTCTTTCCTAATAAAAGGAAAGAAAATAAATTTAATATACTTTTACCATTATACCCTTCTTTGTATAATAATAATTTTTAGTTGACATTTATTAATTTTTTATTTATGAAAAACTTTCTTATATAATATTTATAGTAATAATTTTTAATTGATATTCAACTGTTTACAATTTTTTAATTTCTAAAATAAAAATGATAAATTGAGAAGGAAAATTATTATATTAATATATGTTTGATTTATTTGTAAAAAAAAATTCTTTTTTGCCAAAACAACAAATAAAAATCAACTTGCCAAAACAAGAAAAAAAATATAGAGCATAGGTCCAGTAAAATAAAAAAATGTTTTTTAGTTAACTTGTTTCTTATAAAAAAAAATGCCCATTACTCAAAGGAAAATAAGGTGCTGTTTGATAAAACTGAAGTAATTAAGCACTGAAAATTAAGTGCTGAAAATTTCTTCTGAAAATTTTAAGTACTGAATTTATTGTGTAAAAATTGTTTGATAAGTTATTATGTTTGAACAAATTTATTTTTAAACTATTATAAGAGAAATGAAAGTTTATGAAAAATAAATGTATTGATAATTAATAAAAAGGAAAGAATAGTGGTTAAAAGGAAAGAATACAACATTAAATGTAATTAATGTGTGATTTTTTCCTTAAATGGAATTGTTGAATGAAATAAGTAACCTAAGAGCTACTTATTATTTTCAATGCTTTTTCATTGAAAATTTTCAATTAAGTGGTTCTTTAACTTTTATTATCAAACACATTGAAAAAATGAAAGCATTGAAAATTTTCATTTTCAATGATTTGAAATTTTTCAATGGTTAATCAAACAACCCCTAACTCATTCGTCTAGTAGAACACAATCAATGTGATAGAGGGCATTTTAGCCTTTTCTAATTATTTAATGAGGTGCACTTGGCTTTTTTTTTTCTGTCATCCGTCTAAAATTGGACGGATTTTGTTAATGAATGACCAACAAAAAATAAATATCTTTTCCATTTTTTTTCTTCACACTTTCTTTTTTATCAAATTTCTAAATTTCAATTTTCTATTCATTTTTCTGCCCTCCTTTCTCTTTCCTTCCACTTTTCTGTGCTACCAAGCAGAGCCTTAATTTGAACTAGAATCAGAACCAAAACAGAGCCAAGAGCAAACCTATTGGCAAACCATTAGATTGTTTCCACACATTTTCTTGAAAACTCGACTTTTATATCTAAATCTTCTATTTTTTAGTGGAAAAGTTATCAATTTAATAACGAAGTTTCAAGTTTCAACCAACAATAAGATACTCTTTCTTTTTTTTGGTACTCTGCAATGTTAGCCACTACTTGGGCAGCTTATTCTAACATTTGAAGTAACTCTCTAGTTTTAAACATTTCTTTTAATTGTTCTTCGATTTCTTCTTAGCATTCTGGAGGTGGTATAGTTAAATCAAATAGCTGCAACACGCAAGTCAACATGCGTCCATCGTCCATAGACCATAGTACATTGTAAAAATAATTTTTTATTCATTGAATGCCTCTCTGCCTTCTAATCCCCTTATCATTTTGTAACAATAACTTAATGCAGGACTAACAAAAAAAAAATAACAGAATTAGCAGCAGGAAGAATATTAATATTGATGATCTGCTACCAAACAATTTAACACAACAATACAAGATCGTGAACGTTTCCTAATCCACGATTCTCACCAACCCAACCAGTTCAAAAATAGTCCCAAATTTTGGCCAATGATCAGGAACTCTTTCAAGGATTAAAAAAGTTCAACAAATGACCAAACCAGTCCCACAAATAACCTTTTATTCTTCTTCGTCTTCTTTTCGTTTTCCTTTTTCGATTTTTCCTCATTTTTCCTCTATCAAAGTTTCGCTAATGCATGAGAGCGAACCAAGCATGGCGGTTCGATGATCAACAGAGCTTAATCATCGAAAAGCTAAGTTCAAAATTGCATGATTAAACCCATAATCAATGGATTGAGGTCTAAACCAACTCAAAATCTCAATAAATCAAGAAGAGATCGACAAATCAAAATCATCAAGTTTCAAGTCAAGCTTCAAAAGTGAGAGAGTGATGATATCTATATCTATATATTTTTAGAAAATGGGATACAATGCCTAATGTATTGACAAGCCTCCTAGAATATATGTGATTAAAATTTATATTTTTTTAATATTTTGTTGGGTTTTTTTTTTCTTTTAGGCTTTCCATAACATTAAAGATTTGGACTATAACTTGATAAGAGATTGAGACCCACATTACAAAAATTAACAAAAATACTCTTATATTATCCTTTTATACCATTACATAGGTGTTTGCTTATTATACCATATATATAGGTATGTTAGATTTTAGATGTTAGATGTTAGATTATGACTTTTTCCCCTCAAATTATAAATTATGAACCATACTCTTTTTCCAATAAAATATTATAAATATTCATGGCTATTTTCTTTTGGGAGTGTTTGCTTAATTTGCAAAAAGAATATAGTTCGTAATTTAACTCCCCTTTTAACTAATGTGCGCATGAAGATTGTTTGTGCTTCAAACTTCAAATGTTTTCATGTACCAAACATAGTCTTAATTTTATGTTTTCTTAACAACAAGAATACAAAATTAAAATTGAGGCTCTCTCCTATAAATAGATACAATCTCCAGGTCAATTTATCACTTTTATGTAGACTCGAAGAAATTATAAATCCTAGATCAGGGGTACCATTATTCTCTTCATCGGACGGGATGGCAACCTACAATTTTGGCAAGGCAAACAACAGAATATTGAAATTTTGGCATTAATCAATATGAATAATCCAGAAAAGATGAAAATTTTATACCTACAATTTTAAGTAGAATTTAATATCGCATAACGAGTGCACAACAAAAAGATGTTGACATGTATTATTATCTAGTTAATTATACAAGTGATTTCAAGACGTATACAATAAAGAAATTTTTCTTCAATATGCTTGTCTAAGCAAAAATTAAGCAGACGACGAGACGTTGAGATCAGCCTTAAGGAAACAGAGCTGCCTTTGCAAATTGAGAACCTGTCATGATCATGAATAGGACAGACAGACAGACATCTTGAGATAATATCATTTAAAAGATCTTAAGTTTAATTAAACAACTAGGTTTATATCATAATTGAATAAGAACCAGTGCAAAACAGGCACGACACTGGAAGTTGAATTCTTAACCAAAAGTGAAAAGCCTAAAGACTATTCACCTGCCATTTAATAGTTGCACTTGTTAGTCCACTTAAACAAAGACTGATCAGAATAAAAATATATATTTACTAAAATATAAAACAGAGCTAGCTTCATGATCTCCAATTTGCTAGACTTAGAAAATGAATAGATGGATAAAGTTGAGACCTAAAAGGAAATACTAAGAATTTTAGAGAAAAAGAAAAGCAAAGGAACCAGATGTTACCTCCTCTTGAAGCAAAGTTGGGAGACTGTCAACTGATGTAAGATCTTTCATATTTGCCAGAAGCTTCTCCTCTTGAAGCCTCAACCAGGTATCTTGAGGCAGGGCAAAAAGAAGTACTGTCAGACCATCCCCTATTGATGGATGTACACCACGACAATTATTTTGCTCAAAATCACACAAACAACTGGGCTCTATTTCAGATGATGGGATCAGCATATCAACCCTTTGTTCAGTGCCATTGGTAATTACCGTGCCGGAAACCATCGTGACAGGATCCCTACCGTTGGCTTTTATAAGTTTCAAATTTGTTTCTTTACAGCACAATCCATTTGATGACCTAATTTTCCCAGTTAGAAGTGCTGCTCCTTGACAACAAACATTTGCAGCAATATCCGTTAACTTATCCTTGTACTCCAAGGGTGCCACATTCTCGCACAATGAGCTCACAAATGCCAAGTATCTTGTCACATGTTTATATAGTTCAGTCTCTCTTAGCTGCTTCAATACTTCTTCCTGAAATTTCAAACCAGTATATCTTTCTATTAAAAATTTCTCTTCCAACTCATAGAAAGAAATCAGAAAAAGATTTCTATGAATGAAGCTGTAAAATAAAAATTCACACTCTTCAAATAAGAGGAACTAACAACAAAGACAAAATGGTAGTTCAGAGAAACATGAACAGATATCCCATAGCAAACCTTGAGGGCAAGCCTTCCTTTCTCCTCTTCACTTAATACAGTGCTGCCATCATCCTGTCTTCGAACCTCAGCAACCCACTTGATGAACTCTCGCAAATCCGCAGGTGCTGATTTAAATACACTGCACAATACATCATCAACATCTTTTAAATGCCCCGAACTGAACAGAAGAGGAACATCTTCCGTCAGGTACTTTGCAACGGTATTCCACCCCTCATGTCGACAGTTCTGCATTTGATCAATAACAGCATGCAGTACTACTTAATACATCTTTTAACAACAAAGTTCTAACATAAAGAAAGTGAAAAGTAAAGAATTGAAACTTATCTAGAGATAGGAAAGCAGGAGTGCAATTATCAACAAAACAGAATGATTTTTGTCTGTTTTCCAGAGAGGATACAAGACCAAAATATTAATTTCAACATTCCCACTTTTAGTTCAAGACTTAAATTCCGCTACATGTGGCCCAGGTTCAAACTTGCATCTATTTATGTTGAAGAGCATATTATAATTTTGATGCCACTTAATAACGAATGGCGTATTGGAATATGCAAAACTTATTACTATTATACACTCCTACCAATGTTGTTAGAAGCAATCTGATCTTTGAGGAGAACAAAAAGGTTTCTTTTAAGATTTCTACCAAGTAGCACAAAGATGGAATTAGAAGAGAGTAGCTGCTAATAAAAAAAAAAAGTACCATAGTATAAAGAATTGATGGCGCTTTTTTAAGCTTGGAAATAACCATGAACCTGAAAAAAGCAAGCATGAGTTCCGGTTAGAAAAATAAGGGAACTAAATTGCAACAGCAAGGTAGTGATAATAATATGCTGGCAATTTTGGGAACTCACAAGCTACGGTTTACAACAATAAAATCAAACCTATTGAGGCTAAATTGTAATTATGTAAATTCAAGTTGGTGGTGCCTTCATAGAAGCAAACAAACAAGTGAAAAAAGTAACAACCATTCAAAGCCTAAATTTCCGAAGAGGAAAGAAAAGATTACCCTCTGTGATGTCCAGTTGCTTTGTCTATAGTATTCATACCCTCCCAAAGAAGGGAAAGAGGAACCCAATGAGGAGGATATTTGAATCTAGCAACATCCAAAATCAGAACCATATCTTGTCCGGTATGGTAACCTCCTATCGGTGAAAAATGACCACTGCCTGTCTGTAACCAGCTATCATTTTAAATTGGTAAGCTAAAATAGAAAAAAAAAAAAACCAACAAATTGAAATGTGAGTCAACACTGTTACCTGCTTGAAAGCTGCTCTGTGGTATGAGACGATCAAATGGCAATCATCGGAAGAAGTACACGAAATCACGTGTTTCCGAAAATCCTCCAGACTAGATTGGTCGGTTCTGAAAGTTTCAACTTGAGCACCGTTACAAACGGCCAAACAAGCAACTCTACCAAAAGTGACGCCTTGAGCTTTGATTTTCTCCAGAGGCTCACAGCAGTCTAACATGGAATCATCGAACCATCGCCAAGGCCCTGATTAATTGAAAAAAGATTAAACTGGCGCTTGATAATCTAATTAAATTAGAAATAAAAAAAGATGACTTTACCTTTCCAGGTTCTTCCAGGATCGATGGCGAGGGCGTTTAAAACAATGGCAAGAGTGGCGAGACCGCAATATGCAGGCTCCGATTGCGTTTGGTAGTATGATATTAGTTTGAAAAAACCTTCCGCCGTTCCTCCAGCTAGAGCTTCCGTGAACAGTTGCTGTAAAAATAATTCAAACTGAAATTCATTGAACTTAAAAAAAGAAAAAAAATTAAAATTAAGAAAATAGAGAAATTTGAGGGTTGTTTTCATAAAAATTTTATTTCTCTACTTGCCTTGCCTTCCGGAGAAGCGAATTCGATTGCCGGAGGAGAGGGAAGAACTCTTCTGTACAGACCCGCCAAGGCCATTACCGTTTCTCTTTTCTATTCCTTTCCCCCCACTTTTTACAATTTGCAGAAAAAAGATCTTTCGCTCTATCAAAATTCGAAATCACACTGTCAGCCTAAGCTTGTCGCAAGTCGCAACTACTAGCTCTAAGTGGTGGTAACCGTTAACCGGCCAAACGAAAAAAATCCGGTAACCCAAATGGTACGGACACGATACTTGCTTTATCCGCCTGGAATCAACGCGTAACTTAAAGTTCAACCTCAGTCAACTCCAGCGTCCACAGCCTGCCTTCGCTTATTAATTAATTCTAAAATCTTTTTGTCTACATTTCATGCGAATATCAAGGGCCAAATGATAATAATTTTAAGCGCTTTGCTAGCGGGTGCCCACGCGTTTTGCTAACAGGTGCCGTGGGGCACCCGTTAAGCAACAATCATGACTCATAGGGGGCGTTTAATTCAAGGTATCTTAGATTATCAGAGTTATATGATTATCAGATTATAACACAACCTAGTGCATATTCCCAGAATATGCACAATTTTTGTTTGGTTGAGATTTCCAGAATATAAGATTAACATGTTTGGTTGGAGGATATATGTTCTGTTAAAATGGATAGTTTATTATAATGCCTTCAATACAACACTTAAGCTTATTTCTTATTTGTTCAATATTTTTTACAATTGTTGTAATTTTGTTAAGTTTGATAATTAAATATGACTAATATAAAAATTATTTAAGTAATAAAATTAGTAAAATATTATATAATTAATTTAATGATTATATAAGTTAAGTTTAATTATACTTTTAACAAAAAAGAAATTATGCTTTTAGTTTAATTGAACTAACATATAATTATTAATTTAGCAATTATATAAGCTAAGTTTAATTATATTTCTTAATCAAAATAAATTATGCTTAAAAAATTGTAATTTATCAATTACATAAGGTTATTAGGGTTCAAAAGGAAAAAATACTAAGGGTAAAGTAGGAAAAATTTTAACATAACCTGGTAATCTCACATTACCTAAGAATTTGGAGGTTATGAGATTCCTGGGAATGTGCACCAAAAGCTGATGTGTCAGTAATCTTACATTACCTCAGTAAGGTGATTACCACAAACCAAACGAAGTAATGTTACATTCCAATGTACACATTACTGGGGTTATGTTACATAACCCCGAACCAAACGCCCCCATAAAATTATGTCTTCTTGAAACTTTTAAGTTGTAAATATTATTAAAAGACTGTAATACCCTCAATAATATTTGATATATAAATAAATAAGTAAATGTCCTTCCTTTTGACAAAATTTAATTACAAATTTTAAAAAATAATAATTTTGAGGGTAAATCTTAAAATTTATAATATTTATTGTAGTTGTTGTAGAAAGTATATGTTAATTAAATTGGAACAAGAAGTAATTATATCAAAATTAAAATGAACAAGGGAGAGAGAGAGAGATTTGAGAGAAGAAAGAAAAGATCAGAAGAGATTGTTATATATTCATTATGTGAACACTCTATTTATAAGGCTATGGTACTCGGCATGTGAGTACACTTTTTCTTTGTCGGCCATTTAAGCCTTTAAGTCGTTTTCAGCCGAAAGTAGAAAAAGAAATAATTGGATGATGCGGTCATGTTTTGTCTACAATTATTTCAAGATTCCTTATTTAATCTTTTGTGGCGTTTTGTCCACTTTCATAACACTCCCCCTTGTACAAATGCCACTATTAAAATTGGACGTGTACTGCCTCGTTAAAAACCTTAAGTCGGAAAAACCCAGTGGGAAAAAAAATCGAACATAAGGGAAAAAGAGTACAGTACAATTAAGTCCGTTTAATATGTCTTCAGGACAATATGTGCTTGTCTTCAGGACAATATAGGTGGGCCTACTTCAGTGGCTTGATTGGATGTGCTATTACTGCCTCATTAAAAACCTTAAGCCGGAAAAACCCAGTGGGACAAAAATCGGACAGAAGGAAAAGAGAGTACAGTGCACTTATGTCCATAATCGCTCCCCCTGAGATAAAACAAACTGCTACTTCTGGAGCATCTAAACATTTCCACTTCTGGGGAATTCAATCTTGCATTTTACTGACTCGCCGCATACCAATGCCATAAACTAATTTCTCAAATGTTGATGTTGGCAAAGATTTGGTAAATAAATCTGCAAGATTATCTACGGAGCGAATCTGTTTAACATCAACTTGTCGACTTTCTTGGAGTTCATGAGTATAGAAAAATTTCGGCGAGATGTGCTTGGTCCTATCACCTTTAATATATCCTCCCCTGACTTGTGCAACACAAGCAGCATTATCCTCATAAATTATAGTGGGAGAATCTATCACCGGTTTGAATCCACTAGCATTATGAATGTGTGATATCATTGATCTTAACCAGACACACTCTCTTCCGGCCTCATAGAGGGAAATAATTTCAGAGTGGTTGGAAGATATTACAACAAGTGTTTGCTTAGTGGAACGCCAAGAAATGGCCGTATCATTATAGCAAAATAGATAACCGGTTTGGGAGCAAGCTCTGTGCGGATCAGATTTATATCTTGCATCAGCATAACCTACTAAACCAGATTTAGTAGTATTCTTAGAATAGAATAACCCCAAATCAATGGTTCCTCGGAGATAACGGAAGATATGTTTAATCCCATTCCAATGTCTCCGGGTTGGCTCAGAACTGAAACGTGCCAACAAATTTACCGCAAAAGCGATATCTGGTCTCGTGCACTATGCCAAGTACATCAAAGCCCCGATTGCATTGAGGTATGGTACTTCAGGGCCAATTATATCCTCACCAGATTCTTTAAGACGAAATGGGTCCTTTTGGGGGTCAAGAGACCTTACAACCATAGGGGTGCTTAATGGGTGAGCCTTGTCCATGTTAAAACGTCTAAGCAATGTTTCAGTGTATGATGACTGATGGACAAGTATTTCATTCTCTTTGTGCTCAAGCTCTAGACCAAGGCATAGTTTGGTTTTACCCAAATCTTTAACCTCAAACTCCTTTTTCAAATATTCAGCAGTTTCAAATAACTCTTCAGGAGTCCCAATTAAATTCATATCGTCGACATAAACTGCTATAATAGCAAATCCGGTTTCAGATCTTTTAATAAACACCCATGGGCAGATGGGATCATTTATGTACCCTTCCTTAGTCAGGTATTCACTTAAACGTTGGTACCACATGCGACCGGATTGCTTTAACCCATATAAAGATCTTTGCAACTTTATTGAGAATAGGTTGCGGGGAGTGCATGCTTCAGGCATTTTGAAACCTTCGGGAATTTTCATATAGATATTGGAATCTAATGAACCATATAAGTATGCCGTCACAACGTCCATAAGACACATTTCAAAATTTTCTTGGACAACCCAACTTACAAGGAAACGAAAGGTAACTATATCCACTACTGGTGAATATGTTTCATCATAATCTATCCCAGGCCTCTGCGAGAAACCTTGGGCTACGAGTCGGGCTTTATACCTCACGATCTCGTTTTTCTCATTTCGTTTCCGAACAAAGACCCATTTGTATCCAACAGGTTTTACATTGTCGGGGGTTTTAGTAATAGGCCCAAAAACATTACGTTTGGCAAGGGAAGTCAATTCAGCTTGGATTGCTTCCTCCCATTTAGGCCAATCTTGCCTATGACGACATTCGGTTATAGACCGAGGTTCATAATCATCATTCATAATCTCATGAGCAACTGAGAGAGCAAATGCATCATCGATGATTATCTCATTTCGATTCCATATCTCATTACAATAACTGATGGAAATTTCAGTATTCCCAAGGTTGGTCATCTTTTCATGGGTTTGTACCACTTCAGGGGCAATATGCTCTCTTTGAATATTATGTTGTGGCACTTCAGGTGCAATTTGCTTTCCTCGAGAAAGATTAATGTGCTCATCTGGAGCAAGATTAATATGCTCATCTGGAGCAGATTCGAAATTCCTCCCTCTTCTTTTTCGAGGAATAGTGTCTTTTGATCCCATCGGTCTACCACGCTTCAGGCGCGGGACATTTAGATCCATTTCAGGTGGTTCTACAGGAACATCTATCCTAGCTGGAACATTCACAGCTGGGATATGAGACTTTGTAACTTTAGCAGTCTCATTAAATGCATCAGGCATTTGATTTGCAATAGCTTGTAAATGGATCAATCGTTGCACCTCATTTTCACATTCAGGTGTTCTTGGGTCTAAATGAGACAAACTTTTCTCATTCCATGAGAAAATCTCGACATTTTTCTGCTTTCCATATGTGGAAGCTTTTGGTATCCCAAGTGATGGGAATACTGTCTCATCAAAATGACAATCCGCAAATCTAGCGGTAAATAAATCACTCGTCAATGGTTCAAGGAACCGAATAATAGACGGTGAATCAAACCCAACATAAATGCCCAAACGGCGTTGAGGACCCATTTTGGTCCTTTGCGATGGTGCTACAGGCACTTGTACCGCGCAACCAAAGGTGCGAAGATATGAAATGTCTGGCTCCTGGCCCAAGACTAACTGAAGAGGGGAATATAAATGAGAAGTAGTGGGGCACAATCTAATTAAAGATGCAGCATGTAAAACAGCATGACCCCACGCTGAGGATGGGAGCTTTGTCCTCATCAATAAAGTTCGAGCAATAATCTGAATGCGCTTAATCATGGATTCTGTTAATCCATTTTGAGTATGAACATGTGAGACAGGATGTTCAACTTCAATTCCTAATGAAGCGCAATAAGCATCAAAATTCTTTGATGTGAACTCACCAACATTATCCATTTTTATGCTTTTAATTTGATAATCTGGGAAATGAGCTCGAAGCTTTATTATCTGTGCAAGCAAACGTGCAAAGGCGACGTTGCGCGTTGATAATAGGCAAACATGGGACCATCTGCAGGATGCGTCCACTAGTATCATGAAATATCTAAATGGTCCACTTGCAGGCTGAATCGGCCCACAGATATCACCCTGGATTCTCTGCAAGAATGAAGGGGATTCATAATCAACTTTTGTCATGAAAGGTTTAGTAATGAGGTTTCCTTGTGAACAGGATTCACAAATATAATCTTTGGACAACAACACCTTTGTATCTTTTAAAGGGTGTCCACGAGTATTTTTAAGGATTCTTCGCATCATTATAGCTCCTGGATGACCAAGGCGATCATGCCAAAGTCCGAACACATCAGGGTTCACTAGTTTCCAGGGCATCGTAGCATATGATTCTATAGCTCGTATTGGGACACAATATAATCCCATACGAGAAGCTTCAAGCTTCTCATGGATGGTCTTCTGGCCCATCTTGTAGGAAGTGATGCAAAGAAATTCCTTATTTTGCTCATTAACTGTTTCTAGATGGTACCCATTGCGGCGTACATCTTTGTAGCTAAGTATATTTCTTTTTGATCTACTGCTCAACAATGCATCTTCAAGATACAATATTGTGCCATTTGGCAAAATAACTGTGGCAGTCCCATAGCCATCTATAATATTAACAGGACCAGATATTGTTTGAACATTTGCCTTGCGCAATGTCACATTTGAGAAAAAGTGTTTGCCACAAAGTATAGTATGCGTTGTAGCACTATCAAGCAAACATATATCTTCCTTTTTCTCAATGTATCCCATTTGCATTTATCTTGACAACTTCAGGTGTCAAGTTTCATAAAAGTTAACAAATTAATAATATGATGCAAAATATAAACCAACAAATATTGAATAAAACTCATGATTTTATTGACGATCATATATTTATTTAATATCTTTCTTGGTAACATAATTATCCAAGGGTATGGCAAAACATAGATGAAAACCCTCATGATCTATTTCTGGCGACTTATTATTTTCATCAACATTATAAAAAGAAATCAGAAACCTCAAAAGGTTTTTCATTGACCAAAACCTTATTGACTTCAGCATCAGTCTCAGTCAGGTCAATGGCATGGGTCTCAACATGCTTGCTTTTCTCCTTCTGGGATGCTTGGTATAGATCAATCAAATGTTTGGCCGTACGACAGGTACGTGACCAATGACCAGTCATTCCACAACGATGACAGGTACTATCATCATGCTTCTTCATGGGCTTTTTACCTTTAGGGTTGTGTGGGGAGTTATTTATATTACGGTTAAATCTCCCACCACCCTTACGGAAAAAATTCCCATGCCTGCGCTCACGGCCTCTAGGACGGCCAACATTCTTACTTGAGCCGGCATTTGCTTCAGGAAATGCCTTAGAGCCAGCAGGTCTTAAATCATGATTTTTAAGCAGCAACTCATTTGTTTGTTCTGGAGTCAATAGGACTGAGATCAATTCAGAATATGTTTTAAACTGGCACTGCCGGTATTGCTGTTGCAATACAATATTCGAAGCATGAAAGGTGGAGAATGTTTTCTCTAAAAGCTCAGCCTCAGTAAGCTTAACACCACAAAGTTCAAGCCGTGAAACAATATCATACAATGCCGAATTATAATCGGACACGGACTTGAAATCCTGCAACCTCAGATGGTTCCAATCATATTGTGCTTGAGGGAGGATGACAGTTTTTGTGTGATCATACCGCTCTTTCAATCTTGTCCACAAGATCAAGAGATCTCGGACAGATAGATATTGAACTTTTAGGCTATCACTTAGATGCCGACGGATAAAAATCAAAGCATTTGCCTTATCTTTATCATTAGCATTTCCATTTTCACCAATGGTAGCTGCAAGACCTTGGCCTTTGAGATGTAGTTCAATATCGAGACACCATGACAAGTAGTTATTGCCACTTACATCCAAAATTTGGAATTTGGGCTTTTCAATATTTGCCATAATTCTGAAAAGAATGGTCTCAATTAGGTTGACAACTTCTGGTGTTAAAAATATTTAGAAGTAAATCTTTACACAATAAAAATTTAAATTATCTAGTGTAAAGAAAAATGTTAAATAAAATAATGGAATCAAATCTTAAGAACTTACCAAGCTTTAAATTTGCTTCGCTTTAGAACACTCGTGCTGATAACGTGTTGTAGAAAGTATATGTTAATTAAATTGGAACAAGAAGTAATTATATCAAAATTAAAATGAACAAGGGAGAGAGAGAGAGATTTGAGAGAAGAAAGAAAAGATCAGAAGAGATTGTTATATATTCATTATGTGAACACCCTATTTATAAGGCTATGGTACTCGGCATGTGAGTACACTTTTTCTTTGTCGGCCATTTAAGCCTTTAAGTCGTTTTCAGCCGAAAGTAGAAAAAGAAATAATTGGATGATGGGGTCATGTTTTGTCTACAATTATTTCAAGATTCCTTATTTAATCTTTTGTGGCGTTTTGTCCACTTTCATAACAGTAGTAAGGTTTTAGAGAAAAATAAATGTTCTTTTGATGAAGTTTAGCCACAAATTATTAAAAAATGATTTTGAGGGTAAATATTAAATTTTAAAATATTTATTTTAGGGTTTTAGTAAAAATAAAATATTCTTTTGATAAATTTTAGCCACAAATTATAAAAAAAAAATTGATTTTAAGGGTAAATCTTAAATCTTAAATTATTTATTGTAGGGTTTTAGAAAAAAAAAAGTAAATGCTCTTTTGACAAAGTTTAGCCACAAATTAAAACAAAAAAAAATTGATTTTGAGGGTAAATTTTAAAATATTTATTATAAATTCAAACAATTTCATTATGTAAAAATATTTTTGAGAAAAAAATGAAAAGAATAATAATTAACAATTAAATTTTTATTCTCATTATACATTAAAGGGTAATTTTGTCTACATAATAATATAAATAGAACTTATTACATTTACTTCTTTTAGGAAATTGTGAAAAGCAATAAATATTTACTTTTTGTAATTGTTTTATGTTCTTATCGGGTGCTCGATAAGAAAACCCTAATTTTAATAACAAGTTAGTGAAAAACATAACTTTACAAAACAGAGAAACCAAAGTTTTTAACTCTTTTTCAGAATGGTCATTGTTTCTGGGTGATAATCTATTTGCTCTTCTTTAGTTGAACAATTATCATTACTTTATCCTGATTATATATAATTCAAATTTCGTTTGACCAAAAAACACTATTCTCATTTTTCAATCAATGTATGCACCATGGAATCTAACAAGAACAAAAGTAATGAGATAAGGGTCTACAGAGCGCCAAATTTGAAGATTAGTATGGGAAAATTGCGTCTTTTAATCAATAACAATGCACAGGTAATGCAGCATCAAAAGCACCCTAAAACATCGAATGACCTACATTGCTGTGCACTTTTCATATGATTAAAAGTAGTTACACCAGTTAGTTAGAACCCAAAATTGATCCTGTTTCAAACCCAGCAAACTATCCATCACCAGTCGTCATGAGAGATTTCTGTCTCTGGATGACACTTCTTTCCAGTTTGCAAGGAGGTATTGATGACTGGAAACTCCCTCTTAACAATGATATTTCAGTCACATCCCAGTATTAGAAATGGCAACGACTTTCTGTGTTGCTATCTAGCTTTTTGCTCTCTTCGAAGAAGGTGATTTAACTGATTCTCTACTCTGTTAGCAATATGATCTATGGAGAAAGATGAAAAGAAAAGGAAGTGAGAAGGAAAGATGTGGTAATAGATCTAGCATGAAGGTGCACGTAGATCCTCTAACTTGTTCTCTTGGCACTTCTTGAGAAGATGGAGTTGCCGTCGTAGGTGCAATACCTGCCATACCAATATTTCCTACCGGTTAGAAATCTTTGGAAGACAGATTCACTGTTCAATGAGCAAGATTTATCTGAGAGATTGTCAGATATCACATAACTAAATTGAATGAACAATGGATTCAGCGACAAATCAAGTTCATGCTGGACGTTATTTTCTCTAGCATATATTGCGTGAAGTTCTCAATGAAATAAGGTTTGGAAAGAGCATGCAGAAGGCAACTCAGATGCTCAGTTATTTTCATTCCCTGAGTCATATGTTCTTGCTCAAAAGTCAAAGGAATGACAATGGCAGCCAAAACTTGTTCCATTACCAATTTACCATGCCAATTTAGTATTCTATCATGTGAATTAATTCGCAAAAGGCTGCTACAATAGCAGAAAGAGTATAAGCACATATAGACCAGTTTAACGTTGTTACCTCTTCCTGAAGCAAAATGGGAAGGTTCTTAGTTGAAACAAGGGAACACATTTCATGCAAAAGCTTCTCATCTTTAATACCAGACCATGTTTCTGGAGGCAAGGACAGCAGAAGAGCTGTTAGAACATCATTGCCAGCTGGGTAAGTCCCAATGCAACTAGTTGGGCCAGAGCCGCAGCAATTCAGTTTCTGTGGGCATGAAGGAACCAGCACATCAACCCCCTGCTCAGATCTACCATTAACCACTGTCCCAGACACCAAAGTAATCGGCTTTTGACCATTAGCCTTCAAGCTTGTAATACAGGTTTCCCGACAGCAATACCTCTCCAGTGAACCGAACTTCCCAGCCAAAAGTTCTGCCCCTTGGCAACAGACTCCTGCCACAATTTCAGGCAGATTGTTTTCATGACTTAAAGCCTGTACATTTCGGCAGCATGAATTCACCGATGATAAAAATGATTCAACATGCTTAAAAAGGCCAGTTTCCTGTACTTGTTTCAACACCTCTTCCTGGAAACACAAAAACAAATTGTAGTGTAAAACTTTTGAAAGAATTATGTCAAGTGCACAATAGTATCTTGTGAATTCAAAGAAAAAGGAAAAGGAGATTAAGAACAATCAGTGACATTTGACAATACCTTTAGAGCAATCCTTCCTCTCTCCTCTTGGCTAAGATTTTGACCACCATCTTCTGTTCTCCTGACTTCTGCAATCCACTTGATGAACTCTGCAAAATTTGATGGGAGTGATGAGAAAACAGTGGAGAGAACTTTATGAACATCTTTCAAATCCTCCGACTTCATGAGATTAGGAACATCGTCCATTAAATACTTCGCAACTTTGACCCAACTTTCATGCTTACAGCTCTGTGTGAAGAACAGGCATACAATCCCTCATCAGAAAGTGATAGAAACAGTTCAAATTTCATCCCTAATATATTAAACAAACCAACAGGCATGACTAACGTGCACTGGTATAAGACTAAGACATAAAACTAGCCCCACAACAAAACAAGGCCGGTGTAAAGAAATACAAGACAAGGTCGATCCAGCACTACCACACAACACCCAACACATGCATACACAAGAAATGCAATTTTACACCAAACAAACATGTAAACAATTTGGTATTAACCCCCTCTACGAAACCAGAATTCAAGGAAACCATGCCTAACTGAACCTGTTAGAGCATAACCAGTAAACAAATAAAAAGTTCACCAAAATTCTAGTTTGTTGATGTAAAAAAGAAACCTCATGCATTTTTGTGATAATTTTTGTTCCTAAAGTTGTATCAGATACATCTTAACCCCACTACTGATGATAATAATATAATATTCAAACAACCCATCCTCCCACCCCACATGTACACACTAGAAACAAACAAATGGAAAAGTTCAGATAATAATTTGAAAACAAAGATTCAAAGAGCATGAAGAATAGCAGAATAAAAGTGTCTCTGCAGGTACAATTAAGATATGATAAGTACCAGGGTGTAAAGCAATCCTGGATCTCTATGAGGTCTGGAAATAAGCATGAACCTGGAAAAATCAACAACAGATGAGAATCAATGATCAACACCTTTTTTTTTTTTCCGTATCAATGCTAATGAAGAAAAGATAAATGAAAGAATAAAAAAGATTAACAGAGCAAAGATTTGGACATGAATAAAGTGATGCAGCGCATTAGCCCAGCCCATTTTTAGATTTATTTTAATTAGTTTCTTTATTTAGCTTTCTTGGTCTTTAAGTCTTTTAAGAGTCCTTGTTCGTTAAGTTTTCTTATTAGGTTAGATTTTATCTTTTAACTAGTATAAATAGTCTTTTTAGGGTCATTAGTCAATATGATTTATTATGGATTTGTGATTATTTCAGAAATAAAGGTTTTGAGAGGTTTAGAACCCTAAACCTAATTATGTTCAGATCTCAATTTACTTCTAGTTAGCCTAAATCCTGGTTGCTATTCTATTTCTATTCCTAAATTGTTTTTTGCTTCCGCGCGCTACATCATAAAGTTTGCAGAATCTCTCATCTCATCTTTTTATAGTATCTGTACTCAAGCAGAAAAAGCTCAACTAGAAAGCCATGCCTCTGTTTAATATAGTAATTTGTAACCATCCATGCTTCACAGAATCACAGACTGGATCTGGTAAACTACTCAATTCTCTGGTCAACTTTACATTTGAATTCAAACTAATTATGTTATATTTCTGATAATATTTCTGTCTTCCTCTAACTACCCGACCAGAAAAAAATCCCACAAAGCTGCTCGTTAAAATCATTTTGCTTATATAACATTGGACAACTAACGGGGAAATCAGAAATAAATGCATACCCTCTACACTGTCCTGTTGCTTCATCAACATTGCCCATGGCATCCCAAAGAAGTGATACAGGAACCCAATGAGGAGGATACTTAAAACGAGCAACATCTAAAATCAGGGCCATGTCCCTTCCAGCATGATACCCACCAATAGGAGAAAAATGACCAGTGCCTGTCTGCAAAACAAATCAGCAAATGGTGTCATTACAGCAAAATAAATGACTTAAAAACGCAAAAGATCAGGCAAATATCCCCGCTAGAAATTTGGATCTTACCTGCTTAAAAGTTGCCCTGTGATACGATGAAATCACATGACAATCATCAGAAGTGGAACATCTCATGACAAAGTTACGAAAGTCATCCAAGGTGCTTTGATTCGTGCGGAAAGCTTCAACTTTTGCTCCAGCACAATAAGCCAAACACACAAGCTTCCCAAATGATATCCCTTTCTCTTTAACCTTTTCTAAAGGCTCACAACAATCAAGCATAGATTCATCAAACCACCGCCAAGGTCCTACAAAAGAAGCTTATAACTGCTTAGTTTCTTCCTTTAGATGACAGAAAATGAATTCAGCTAGTCCTGTTTCAAATAAAATAAATACAAAGCATAGCTGTATGACACAGATCACCAAAACACTCCATCACAGGAGATTGGGTTCAGACTATTAGCAAATAAAGGAGTGAATAGGGCATTATTAATACCAAATGTCGAAAACATTTAAGTGTTACAATTACATAGAGATTGCTGAGCTGATTATTAAAATAACTTTAAAACAACTCTTTTTACTACACCGATGAACAGAAAAATATATCCAATTACATCTAGAAGTTACCTTTCCATTTTCTTCCAGGATCAATAGCTAGGGCATTCAAAACCATAGCAAGGCTAGCTAGTCCACAATAAGCCGGCTCTGACTGTGTCTGAAAGTTAGATATCAACCTATAAAATCCTTCCATCGTCCCATTTTGAATCGCTTCCTTGAAAAGTTGCTGCATTTCCAATACATTACAGGAAACTGTAACGTTAATCATGATAATTACATTAAACTTCCCAATTAAAAAAGAATAACAGAACAACACCAATTCTGTTTATCCTTCAAGTGGAATTACCAGAGACGCATTGTTCAACCTCAACTGAAAAATCAACAATTACCATTTGCCAAAAACCCTAAAGAGTAAGAAGCGGCGATTACCTTTCCATCGGAGGAAGCGAAATCGATTGCAGGAGGAGAAGGAAGTACTCGCTTATACAAACCAGCCATCGCCATCCTCATTTTGATCGCCATTCTCGATTTATACTAATTCTGTTCTTCTTTTTTTGTTAAAAAAAGGATTATGTTAGCCTTCTTCGAAAAGGAAACAGCAGATTTTGCGCAATCAATCAAAAGCTTTAGTTTCTCATATAAGTCTTCAAGAATTCAAAGCACCACTGATTCGCCGTTAGGCTTTGTTTGATCACGGACAGACAAATCAAGAAATAAAGGAAGAGAGAGGCGACAAAATAAGAGTTGAGCGGCACCCGCCTAAACTTTACAGTTTTCCGAATAATAAGGAAAGGAAGTATATATAATACTAGTCCTAGTACAGTATTTATCGAGGATTTTAGAGTGATTGCGATTTTGCAACAATGTCAGCCTTTAACAGAGGTTTTAAATTTAAAATTTTATTCCAAAACAACTGCTAGTCAAACGTAATAGTGTTGAATTTAGAAACGGGCCACTATAGGGTAGAGTTCTTTAGGGCTTGTCTGGTTCAAGGGAGGAGGGGGGAGGGGGGAGGGGGGAGGGGGGAGGGGTGAGGGAGAGAGGGGAGAGAAAGATTTTAAAAGAAGATAGTCTTTTTTTTTTTTTATTTGGTTGGAAGAGAAGTTAGAAGGAGTTTAATGTATATTTTTATCAAATTATTCTCATATATAAAATCATTATTACTATCATTATTAATATTAATATGTTTTTTCTATATTGTCATGTCATGTAAAAAATTATCTTTGTCAAATAATCTTTATTAATTATTATTATTCTTGAATATAAAAATATAAAATATAAATCAAATATAAATTAAAATAAATAAAATTTTAAAAAAATGTAGGTGGTAAAGATTAAGAAAGAGAGGAAACAAAAAACTACTAAAAATTTACAAATCATAAATAAATAATTAAATAAAGCAATCAAAATTAAAACATGAAAATGAAAAAAATTAAATAAACATTAGAAAATTATTTGGTAAAATATATAATTTTGAAAAAAAATAAAAAAAAAAGGAATGAAACAAAAAAAGGATTTTGAGAGAACAAAAAAAAGAAAGAGATAAATTATATAATTAAGATATGATGGAATTATCAATAATATTGAAGGGACAAATTTGTCAAAAAATTATCACTCCCACAAAAAGACCTCAAGTTGGAGGAGTGGAATATGAGGAGTTAGGAGAAGTTTTATCCTCCTCTCTTCACCCTTCCAACCAAACAAAACAAAATCCTCCAAACTACTCCTAACTCCCCCTAAATACCTCGACCAAAAAAGGGGTAAATGTCAAGCTACCCATCTAAGCCTATATATCTATTCGATATTTGAAAGGATTTTGATAAGAATTTTTAATTTAAGGATCAGGTTTAGACAAAATTTATAGGTCCATTTAAAAAATGGGTTGGGTTAGGTCATAAGTATAAAAGCCCTAATCTGACCTGACCTGACTCGTTTACTATTATTTAATATAAATATATATTTTGTATATTTATTTTATTTATTAATATTGGTGTTTTTTTTAACATGATATTAGTTTTTTCAAATATTAGTGGTATTTAGATTTTGTAAATTCTATAAAATTATCTTGGATAATAATTTTCTGAATATGTGTTGATTTACTTTTATTTATACTAGTTTCCTTGTCACGCGCGTTGCACGTTATACAACGCGTTATAAATAATAACAAAAAATTTAAAAAAATAAAAAATTTAGAAAAATAAACTATATTAAAGTGAATGATAATTAAATTATAAAGTAAGCTTTAAATTAAACTACATAAAATTGGATGATAATTAAACTATTTTCTTCAATTTAATATAGTAATAAGTTAATTATGATGAAAATAAAATTGTTAATTATTATCATCATTTAATAAATATATAAAATATATTTAATAAAAAATAAATAAAGAGTTTTAATTTGACTTAATAATATCAATGGTACTTCTTAAAATAAAAATTTTGTTAAAAAATTAAACGGACTTTTTAACGGGTCTCCAATTTATTTAAATATTTTAGGGTCTGATTTAAATAAAAGAAGAGACCCGAATTATCGGACCAGACTTAAATAAACTTACCTTTTATAAATTCTTGCATATGCTGGGTCGATGGACATCTCTACTCTAGAGACAAATTAGTCAAATCTGTGGCAGGCCTTGGCCTATATTTTCAATTGGATCTGGGCTTCAAGTAGTCGGCTGGACCTTTTGACTTTAACGTGAGATTTTCTTTCCACTTAAGAAGTGAGGAAAAATATATGGGCCTTGGCCTATATAAAGAGTTGGTCCATTGAGTTGGTGGAACCCCTAGTCACCAATAATTACCCATTTCATTTCAAGGATTAATTTAATTGATTTTAATATAGTAATAATAATTAATTAATGAGTTCCAAAAGTATTTACTTAGCTTCTAATCGAGGATTGGCTCCATCCAACATATAAACAGAACTCAGACAATCTTACATTAACAAGTCCCATTACCAAATATACAAGTCTCGTAAGTAATCATAATAAGTTAAAAAAAAAATAGAGACATACATAGACTAATCAGATTCGATAAAAACAAAACAAAAGTTGTCTTTGCATACAAGAAAACAAATGGAACGGATATTTTCTGACTTTACCCTTCCTTGTTGTGAGGATCAAAGGAAAAGACATGTATTATTGACAAAACTTCAGAACTCTAGCAACAAATATTGTCGTCCCTCCCGCCACCAATAAATTAATTTACTGTATAAAGTATAGTATTGTAGACATGTAAAATTATTAACCATCCCTCGTAAATTTTGTCCCACATGGCCACGGTCCACAGAGAAGACATAAAATCATAAATAAATGAAATTGCTACAACTAGGTGGTCCTCTCTCTCCATTTACGGTTGGCATATTTTGCTGCCTCGAAACGAGGAAAAAACAGTACTAAAATCTCTCTCCAATTTTCAAGTCTCCAGGGTTCCAAGAAGAAACCGGAACCGGAAGGTCAAAAAAAGCAAAGGCCAATTTGGTTGGTGAAAAAAGGTCGCAAAAGTTAAAATCCAGAAAACGGACCCCACCCGCCAGTGGCTGGGCCCTAGGGGCAGAACCGGGGGCGAAATCGCACTGGCAATGGACCATGCGTGCACTGTCATTTCCAGAAACGATATTCCGTACACAAGACACGTGTCGTACTATTACCAATATAATCGCGACACGTTTCACAAGAATGTCTCGTTCCTCCATCATCGGTTAAGTGTCTCTTTCATGGGACATTGAGACAGTAAGTCGGCGGCTGCGGCGCGTCACTGTCGGCTTCCCGCGGTTACCTTCGTTCCGCAGGTTTTTCTGTCGGCTCCTCTTCGGCTAACCTTTTCATTTTTCACGGTTACCGAAGTTCATACTTAAAAGCCAAAGCCTTGGCCTTTTCCTTTCTCGCTGGGTTAAAACTGTTAAAAGGCTTAAAGCTCGAACGCTTGAATTTGCATTGGTATTGGTATTGGTAATGGTATTAGAATAAATAACTCTGGCAATGAGATGATTGGTTCTGGACCTTCTGGACTGGTCCCGACCTTTGTGTTTTTACAAACAATTGGTGAAGCTATCAATATTCTACTTATACAACCAAGACAAGAATCCAGGATTTTATAAATTAAATTAATAAAGTCCAATCATCATACCAGAAAATCTCTTCTCCCTCGAATTTTCTCTTCTGCATTTTATTCAAACACTAAAAGGTTTTGCATAAACTAGCGAGCATTTCCGGTTATTTGCTGTTTACTTGAATTGGAGCCCGGATGTCGGACTTGGGGTTCAAGTTACAAAGGGGATAAGGAAGAAATTTTGCAGATTGGTTCGGTCAGAGGGTCAGAGCTAGGTCGTCTTGGCAGTTGGCAGGCTAAGTCTACACTATAGTCCAAGACAAGTCCATTGGGGTAAATTCACAATATCTGCTCTGCACACCAGAACTTAGCGCCAGCAAAGCAGAACCAAATCACCCTCTCTTTGCTTTGATCCTCCAAGTCCCTACTTCCAACCCAACCTAACACTCTTCAGTTTCCAGTCCCCAGACCGCCAAAAAAAAAAGCAGTTCTCTGGTTTTTCTCTTCTCTTTTCACCCTCAACAAAACCACGAAACAGAAGAAGAAAATGGTTGTTTTTGGTAGTTCTGCTTGTTTTCCGGTTTTGAAACTGGTCTTTTTCTTCACTTTCATTTCAGCTATAGTTACCATTTCATTGCAACAGGAGCAACCTGCCCTCAACTCGGCTGAGCAGGAATCAGTTTACCAAGTTCTCTCTTCCATCAACTCAGCCATCCCCTGGCGGACTCTCTTCCCTGATAACCTCTGCTTCTACCCTCCACATGGCATCGTTTGTGACTATTTCACCGACCCCTTCACAAACAATGTTACGGTCCACCTCACAGAACTGAGTTTTGGTTACGTTTCGGATTATACGCCAAACCCTCCTTGCTCTCCAAACTCCACTCTCAACCCTCTTCTTTTCACTTCCTTCAAACATCTCCGCAAGCTGTTCTTCTACCAATGCTTCACAGAAACTCAAGTCTTTGTCCCTGAGATTCCCACAACTTTTGGATCCTCCCTTGAAGAGCTTGTATTTATCGATAACCCAGCTTTGGTTGGCCCTCTCGGTGGCATTGTCCGAAATTTCACTAGTTTGAGGAGAGTGGTTTTGACTGGCAATGGGGTTTATGGGAGTATTCCAGATTGGATTGGAGATTTGATTAATGTTGAAGAGATTACGCTGTCAAGAAACAAGCTTAGTGGAAAGATTTCTGTCAGTTTAGCTAAGTTGAAGAAACTGAAAGTTCTCAACTTAAGTGGCAACGGTTTTGATGGAGAGTTCCCCTGTTCGGTTGGTAATCTCACTCAGCTTTTAAAGCTAGACTTGAGTTCAAACGGATTTTCTGGTAAAATCCCTGGGAGCTTGAGCAACTTACAAGGTTTGGAGTTCTTAGATTTGAGTTTTAACCGCTTTGGTAACTTTGGGATTCCTTTTTTTCTCGCTGAAATGCCTAGATTGAAGGAGGTATATTTGAGTGGCAATTTACTAGGTGGAGAGATACCAGAAATATGGGAGAAACTAGGGGATATTTTGGGGATTGGATTTTCTGGTATGGGATTGGTTGGGAGTATCCCAGCTTCCATGGCAGTGCATTTGAGAAACTTGAGTTACTTAGGACTCGACAACAACAAGCTTGAAGGTAAAGTGCCTGAGGAGTTCGGGTTTTTGGAGTTTGTCAGTGAAATCAATTTGGAAAACAACAATCTGAGTGGAAGAGTTCCTTTCTCTGCTAAATTTACTGCTAAGGTTGGCCAAAAGTTGAGGTTAAAAGGTAATCCGGAACTGTGTGTTGATGAGAGCTTGAGCCATGGTAACAGCATTGGTAGCAGCTTGGGGAAATTGAAAAAATGCAGTAAGACAGACATTCCTAATCCTGTCCCCTTCGTTGGGGTTTCTCACTCTGTGTTGTTATCATCTTCCTTTCATGTCTTGTTGCTGTTTTGGGGACTTTTGATTCTTTTAGTTTGATATGTTCATCAATCATCGTGGAAAAGCTTGGAGAAACACCGATAGATCCTACAGACAAAAAAAAACGTTATACTGACTTGAATTAACAGGAACCTTTGGGGTGGTTTATTGGCACCTTCTATGTATTGCGGTGGCTAAATTATGTAATTACTTTTAAGTTTTTTGTTTTGGTCGATGAATCGATGACAAGTAGACATTATACTATTATTACTATTTTGTTGCCAATTATACACTTCAGTTGTATATATAACTTCGAGTAATTCTGGAGATTCTTCTATCGTTCTATATATATTTTTCTCTTGCAATGGGGTTGTAAGAAACTGAAAATGGCTTACTTTTAGATCTGAGCAAGGACTAAGGACAGAACAGGGCCGGCTGAAACATGGATCAACCTGCCAATCCATTTGATTTTCAGGGAAAATAAGCAACTTTTCTGCCGGCCAGTTTGGTGTGAGATTACCACTAACTAACCCTTTCTCTTCAGTTAAGGGAAAGGAGATATGGTCGCAGCTAGACTAACTCGTTAAGGTTCCTAGATTCTGGTTCCAGCTATTAAGACACACTACTAGAAAGAGGCTCGAGCATTTATGTAATGACTTGACGCAACTCTCAAGAAAAGGCTGTTTTTTCAAAGCATTAATCATGAATCGTGATTCAGGAAGGCTCAAACAGAAGAAAATTTACAAATGCACTGGGACAAAAAAAATAGCATGGAGTTGCTTACAATTGATGAGGACAAGAACAATTCATAATCAACTATCCAAGACAGAAACAATCAATTCATAATTTTCTAGCCATAATATCTGACCCAAAAAAAAGATGTAGCCATAATCAGTTTGATCATGATTGACATTTGACCGTCCATTTTCATCATGATCTAGGTATTATGCCTGAGAATGACTGATGCATATGCCAAGAAAATGAAACAAAATAAATAGCCCCACGCTTTGAAAATTTCGCCTCCATTGAAAACTGAACCAACAGGATCAGTTTCAACAATTAATTTCATGGGTTTTTTATCGTACAAGGTTTCCCAAGGTGGGAAAAGATTGAAAAAGAACCAAAAAGAAAAGAAAAAACCAAAGTATGTAACTCTTCTTGGTTTCCACTAAAGCAAAAGAGATTCTAGCTAGTAGCTACCGCGGTTTAATGTTTACCATGACCAACCGAAAACAATGCCACCAAGATTTTCTCAGGAAAGCCCACTAAATCCTTCCCCATCATCAAAATTTGAACTCGAAGCATTACTAAGTCGTTCCTCTCGGGGTCTAGATACGGACCCAGACTCAGATCCATTATCCATGTCATGGGTTCTGGACCGCCTGGAGGATCCATCAACAGAGGAGTCTTTGGACTTTTTCCGCCGACTTTTCTTTGGGATGGCAGGAAGGTTATCTATTGATGAGGCCGAGTGAGTAGCATGATTTGGATCCTTGGGCTTTTTAGACTTGGTATTAATATCTGACGAAGAGCCTTTGGAAGACTTCCTTGCTTGCCTCGGTTTATCTGATTTTTCCTTTAATGAAGACTCTCCTGTACCATTTGAGGATGAACCGCGCCTTGATGATTTCGGCAATTCTGGCATGCCTCTTTGTGAGGAAGAACTTTGACCCCGTGAATCTTTTCGGCTGCCTGAATCTGTAAAATTGTCATATCCATTCTTATTAAAACAATGATGCACAAAATTGTTCTGCTTCAGTTGGAAACTAATACCAATATGGTACCTTCGGAGACCCATTTGACAGCATCTTCCTCACGAGTTTCTCCGCCACTGGGTAAAGGTCCTGATGAAAATCCTTCTGCTGATTTAAACTCGTTCATCTGCACATAATAGCCAGAGCATACTCCGTAATGAATCATGGTTTTTCTGGTAATAATTTAGTAATGTGAACATAATAACATGTCTAAAAATGATGGTAGTAGTAATTGTAATTTACCCAGCTGGGTGCAGTATTTACAGATGGGCCATCCCATCCTATATGAGCAACATGCTTTACATCTGTTGGGAAACCAATCTGCATTTCAGGCTCTTTTTCATTATCTGCAAAAAAAAGTTTGACATTTTGTCATTAGTAGCAAAGAAAATCCATCATTCAAATGTAGTTGCTTGCATGATTCCTGTGGTTAGCCACTTCATTCCTTCTTGATCACCTAATTCTTGCAAGACTCGTTATTGGCTAAAATTTCAAAAGTTTCCCTTAGGAATTCAAGCATCTCCTCAAATTTGGTAAGTTTATATCTCTTATTATGTCTTAAAAGAACAAAAGAACCTGCATGTGCAAAAGGCCAAGGAAATGGATAGAATTACGTACCAAATATCTGAGAAATGTACCTAAGGCCTTTTAGAAGGCCCTTCATCTTATTGTTTGATGCCATCTTAGTTTGACACTAAGGCTCTGATCTATATATATACTAAAAGCAGCTTCTGATGGAGGTAGAATTAGCCAAGCTTCAAACCTGAATCTGAAACAAGAAAAAAAAAAAGAACAAAGAAAGTAAACTTTCCTGGTATCCAAACGGTATTATTCTTGTTTTCAGCATTGAAACATCTCTTCTAATTCTTTCTTTCCATTTGGAAAAGGATGAAAACATCTTACCTTGACAGAGAGGACAGCTTCTATATGATACAAAAACTGCAATTCAATTCATGTGTGATACACATGGAAGGAGATTGCTCTTACTTTTTTCTTAAGAAACAGCAAGAAGTATAAAATATTCAATGAGAAAAAAAGGACATTAATTAATTTTGTTCCTTGAAGATGAAGGTAGAGGAAAGAGTGAAATAATCCATAAGAAACAGAAGGGGATCAAAAACATTAGACTGTTTTTGACAAATGTGGGATTAGGGTTGTGGTGAGGAGAAAAGGTGAGAATTAGGAAGGCAGTTTCTGTTTAAAGCAATACTTGCGTTAATTCAATGGTAGTCCATAATTCACAGTTAAGATAGTGAATCTAAACCAAAAGCTAATCTAAAATTTAGGTATGATGAGAAGAGAGAATCTTATCTCCAAATACTAAATTTAGGTAGATTGTAAACAAAATTCTCTTATTTAGTCAGAACATACAGATTAGTGGAAAAAAAAAATTTTCCTTTTTTTTGTTGCAGCTACTTCTGTGACAATAATAACGTATGAATAAAAAAATTCAAATGAATTTCTTGAGGTAATAATCCATTTCATAGATCTTTTGTTTTTGGAATGTATGCGTTGACCCATAATTCCATTGATTTTTTTTTTTGGTTACATAATTCCATTGATGTTGCCTCATATTTTAATCTGTTACTTAATTACATTTCTTTCTTCTTCTTTTTTTTTTATTTGTTATTTAGTACTATTAAGTTGTATTAACTCCGTTTGAGGCTTTGAGTTGTAGCACTTTCTTTGGGTTCCTTTTATATATTTTATTGTTCTTTTATATATATATCTAAAGCAAATAAAATGCCTAACAAGCAAAAAGGAAAAAAGAGAAGATCAAAGTTCCACACTGCTGCTTTTCTTTTTGAATGCATTGTTACTTTTATTATTTAATCATTATTATGTTTAATTAATTATCACTTCTCTTAAAACAAACTGAACTGAGAAAGCTCATAAATCATATAGTTCCATTCCGTTCCATTGGCCCAAAAGGAGAAGATTATAATTTCTCAGAATCATCTTATCAAAATCTTATACAAAAAAACAAAATTGAGTTTTCAAAAATGGCATCAAAAGATTTACATATGAACAAAGTGGAGAGAGAAACAAATGCAACTTAAAGCTTAAAAAAAAAAATAATGAACAAAAAGTTGATGTTGTTGATCTCCAGCTATGGCTTAGTGTTAGTATTTGCCTGCATGCAAAGACGCAAATTTAAAATCAATCTATCCATTTAACTAAATATATATATATTTTGACATAAAGGTCATGTGAATTGGGGGAGAAAGAAATTCAGCAAGAAGTCTACCTTCTTCAAATACTTGTTATGAATCTTCAATGCCTCTCTACATGCTTTCTTTGCGTCCAAATTTCCAGAAATATCACCCAATATCTAGAAAAAAACCTCCATAATCAGAGAAATGATGCTGCATTTACTTGAAGATTCCTGTGCACAAAAGAGGAATGGAGAGAGAGTACCTTTACAACATCATCCAAACCCTTAGCCTCCTTTAAAATTTGCTTATTCTTGGTCTCAAGAACACCTGCAACAAGATAAACAGCAAGTGCACTGTTTTTATCTGCAGCTCCACTCTTCACAATTTTCCTTTCAAATTTCCCATACTGCTTCAGCACCTTCTCGTCTAATGTTTTCGCAGTGTTGCTATCTGAACTTGCACTTGGCACCTCATATAATGAGAAAATATTAGGGTTGTACTCCATTGCCCACATCACCTGGAACCAGTCTCTATCTCAGAATAAGCATATAAAGAAAACGCCAAAATTGGAACTTTCCAACAACACCTTGTGAAACCTTAAATTGTCCCAAAGCTATGAACAATGGATTTGGTTAATACAAAATTAAAGCCAATATCTAGGAGAAACTCAAATTAATACAGTTCTTTCTTCTCACCTCCCAAAGATACAATGCATCAATAAAGGAGAATTCTCTCCGGAAAAGCACCATCAGCATGCGAAATGCAAACAAATACTCCCCACCATCTAGATCCTCTGCCACACAAATTAAAAGATATTTTAGTGGAAGAAATAACTTTATATAAAAGTATAATGATGGACAAGGGAAAATTGTAAAAAGGGATTGAAGGAATGGCTAATTTAATCCATTAACATGTATAATAGCACATTTTCGTGTTTCGTGTACTCTTGATGTCTATGAAATGAAATGCATGCCTCTTCTGTTGTTCTGATTTTATTTCTCTTCGTATATTGATTGGGAATAGTATTCATCAGAGTTGTTAATCCACTGAGTAGCAAATATGATTCAGAGTGACCTTAGGTAAGGTAGCAAGTTTTTTAGCTGTATTAAGGCTTTTGCAATCTCACTGTTCAAATGGCATAAGAATTAGTCAGAACTGGCCTATCTAGTATTCAAACAAAACTACTTAAAAACTGATTCTGTTAGCTAGCTTTCTATAATGGTGTAAATATCATCAAAGGTTTAAACTAAACAAGGTCAACATCATTAATGAGTCAACAGCAAATACAACTAATCTAGAACAATAATGAAGCAAAAGAACACATACCAAGATGTTGGTGAAGCTTAGGGTCAACAGTTTTAATTACTTGTGAAAGTGTACCGAGCTGGGATTGCACTCCTATTGAGCTTGTACTGCACCTAAAATTTTCTCTCTGTTACAAAGAGTAAATTAGAAGCCTGACTAATAATTTGGTAGATGTAAACCATAAACATTATGTAAACAATCATGACCGTCAACTTTTACATGGATCTTCCCCCATAAATATATATATATATATATATGTATCTTGTGTACCATAAGTATTAGTATCATATAATGAATTATTAAAGACACAAATTGAAATGGATCTTCCCCCTTTAGATAATGTTGATATGGTTTGAACTCAAGGGTTATCCACATATCCTTGCATGAATATACATTCAAAACCATCATATAGATATAAGGTCTGCGGCAGTTAAAGTAAGCAGATATTGCTTTTTGAATGATCACACCCATGACATGAGCAACAGAGATGACCAATACAAACTTTTGTAAGAAAATCAATACCATTTTCCACCATGAAGCAACTTAAGCAATCAACTTCTTTAACTAAATTAAACAAACACAAAAGGTCACTTGAATAGAATAACAATTTGTAAATCATGCAAACTAATTCTGAGGAAAGGAAATAATACTAAAAAGATGGTGTATAATTGAATCAATTATTCGATCAATAGTCCTGCAAGAAACAAAAGTATACCAGTCTTCGCATTGCACGCTCAAAACACCAAAATGCATCTGCTTCATTTTCGAGAAGAATTACCATAGGAGAGCAAATGTCATTCATTCCTGTTCATGAAAGAATACGACATAAATAATGGAGAACAAGAAAAGTTCAGCTTCATAAAAAAATAATGCAATAAACAGCTTCTACTTGCCTTGAACATAACCAATATCGTCATCTACCCATGAATAGATGGCAAGAACATCCCAAAGTTTTGCCTGATTAGCTTCATTCTCGTAAAAGGTAAGCGCTCGATCAGTTCGAACAACATCCAAACCTACAAGCCAAATAAATTGAGAACATTTAAAGAGCATTGAAATTTAAAGAAAGCTACAATAGTAATTATGAAATTGATGCAGAGACAGTCTAAAACTACAAATGAAGCCTCTTGTATAAAGCATGCTTTGTGAAATAGGAGTATAATTAACACAGTTTACAGCATTGAACGTCAATAATCAATGGTAGAAATTTACAAGTGTTCAAGGCCATAAGAATGGCATTCTAAAAGGAAAAGGTTAGAGCCAAGTATGAGATAGGACTAGTTAAAGCCTTAAACTATATCTACCAATCTTATTGCTGTAATGAACGTGTGGATAAAGCGAGATCACTACTTCAGGAATCACCATAAAGCACATAGAAAGTCACGCCAGATGATCATGAAATTATACAACCTACGTACCAATTTGATGCAAGGAAAGCATCCACTGAGCCACTTTCTTGTCTGAAACAGCACTGCTTACATGACAACCTCCATCTTCAATCGGTTGACCATCATCGGTGATGATTGGTGTTGTAATGAACTTTCCACTACCAATAACAGGAACCATATTCTGACATTCAGTTTTCCACATGCCATAACGCTCCCTGTGACGGTTAGTGCCATATATTGAGTCACTATGTCCAACTTAAGAAGCGTAAAACATGGATGATAAGAGAAAGAAAAGACCATCATTATGAATGAACATAACTAATGGTTCACAGTAAAATTACCAAAATCAATACAAGATTATATTCTCACTACCTAAAATGCTTCTTCAGAGCCAATGACCTCAAAAATAAGGCTGCATAATGAGCGAAAAGAGGAAGCTAATTTAACAAGTTGACTAGGCATAAATATTCATAAGTGAACTATTGAACCAAAACCCAATGGCCCAATTGACAGTTCTAGAAATATGAAACTTTAATCAGGTCAAAATCTGGAGCACTACTAATATTTAGAATTAAAAAAGAAAGGACACATGAAGATTATCAAAACCAGGAAGAAATTGAACTCATTGAGATGCCAAATCAATTTACTAGTTCTACATCAAATTGTAATGTAAAGTTGTTACCTCCTCTGCTGTCTAAGCTGATTACGATCTTCAAAGCTACTGTTAGGATCAAAGCAACCTAAAAGGAACTCCCAGACTAACCCTTTTACTGAAGGGTGAATACCCTGACATAACAAATTAAGTAAAACCACTAATAAATAATTCTCGATATTTGATATAAACTGCTTAATGATCAAAAGATATAAACTTAGACATATATGCAAACCACACACCATAAACAGACACAAATAGATGCAGTTAGTGTTACTTAGGTTGTGCAGATGGTTAACAACTTCAAATAACAAAGAGCAGAAAAACCCATTGAATAACAGTCATGAGAAAGAGAGAAAACTGCATTTGCATATACACACCTGGGATCGGATAGGGAAAGCTTTCTGTTAATTTATAGTAGGTTAGAGCTGGATATAAATTTACAATCACAAAGTCTTAACATTATTATATTTCTGTTTTGAACACTGGCCCACATATGCTAATTTATGATGCAAGAGTAAATTGCTAAATTGCAACATTCATATGAGCTCAAACTTACTTACTACTGATCTGAGAGAATATTTACTACACCAAAACTTCCTGAGGTCTTTTGCTAGCTTAAAGAACTATTCTACTAATTTTATTAGGGCACTAACATTTATGACTCATAGAGGTAATCAGATACTGAACAAAATTCCAGAATTTTGTTAAATTTTTTATTAACGGAGTCACTTTAGAAAATCTTAATCTTCAATTAATGCCAATCATTAGAATACCCAACAACTCAAATACTACAACTTCCTCATGCTTCAATTTCCAATAGTCTGTATCCACTGTTTGGTCCAGATTGTACATATAATATGGTAAAAGTAGTCAAGCAACATATTATAAATATAAAAGAAAGAAACATACCCCACGTTGGATCCGTCTAAGCACTTTAGCTATATCCAGGTGACCATCTTCAGAGAATGCAGCATGCCATCTTCTTGCACTGAGAGTTTTCCCTGCCTGATAAAATAGGTAAGTATTGCAAGTGCATAACGAATAATAGAGTTTAGATCGAGTGAAAAGCGAGGATACAAACAGAATTGAACTAAAGCTTGAGTAAGGTAGGTAGTTATAAGTAAGAGATGGATACCCTGGGCCTAAAGCGGGTCTTTGGGACATCGGCTTTGCATTCTGGTCTTATGGGATAGAAGGCCTCCAAATCCTCTGCTCCAGCATTTCTGTTAAACATCCCTGCTAGTGCCCCCCAACCAACCATCTAAATCAGTGAACCAAATCATTCACTGCCCATTAAACACAATCAAACTAAAGACATTTAACCATAGTAAGAATACGTAGAAAACATTGAATACGAACATTATATCATTGCTACTGAGAATGAAGAACGGGAAAGAATGAAATGAAGCAAAACACTATCATTATGGAAAAAGAAACATCTGGCCACTCTTAAATCATTCATGACGTTCACATTTAGATGTCAAATCAGTTTCATGCATTCATACCCTTAAAAACCCAGAAACTTCCCCATTGAATCATCATCACACCATCAATAGCAGATTCAAATATTCCTCAAATTCTAAAAAAACCATCCTTTTTGAATTTACTCTCCCTCCTCCTCCCTATCATGGGAGATCCAACCGCCAATCAAGGAGACGAAAACTGAATTCTGAACAATAGATTCGTTCAAGAATTGCTTCTTTACATTTTGAAGAAGGAAAAAAAATACTTACTTGTGGAGTGATGAATTCAAATAGAAGGAGCCAATCTTTTGCTGGGAACGGACTAGATATGCTACAAAAATTCTTTCATGGAAGCTCTGTTTTTTTTTTTTTCTCCTCCTCGGAGAGAAATACAGAAATGGAAGGAACAAGGCAATGAAGAACGATGCAGAGAAATTATTGGTAGGACAAGAAAAATGGTTTCTTTATTTTAAACGGTAAAGTTTTGCTGTTGATGGGGAGGCAACTGTCGACTATAGTATGCTTTTTCTTTTCCTCTGTCCCAAAGCGGCAAATGCCTCGTTCTGACACCAACCTCAATTTCAGTTACCTTCCTCTATTTGATACGGTCCTTATTACTATTAGACTCAACCTAATGTCTTTTTTTATTTATTACTACCTCCCTCTCATTTTATCTACCTAATTTTGGTCAAAATGTCATTAATTATAAAAAATTTATAAAATTGTAATTTTCATAAAAATAAAGTTAAAAAATTTAAATCTTAAATTTTTAAAAACTTATTTTTTTCAAAATTTAATGTTAAATTTTTGTTTATAATCAACGGTGAAAGTTTAGAATATTTTGACAAAAAATAGACAATAAAATTGGACGAAGGTAGTATTATTTTATGGTTTCAATAAAGTATCAATTATTTATTTTTAAACTTATCCTTATTTGGAATTATAAAAACCATTAAATATAGCAATTGCATATTAAACCAACTAACGTATAAAGAAAGAGAGAATGAAATAGATTTATGATAAATATGGAAAGTAAAGTAAAATTTGTATAGAATTTTATTACTTAATAATTAACTTTCTTAATCGAAAATATTCTATTATTGGGGTCATATATATAAGAATAGAGGGAGTAAATAAATAAAAATTAATAAAGATCAATCTTTTTCCTATAGAATCAAATGAAGAAAAAGGGAAAATACTTGCGAAGTTAATAAATTAAAAATAAAGTATTGGAAATTTTTGTTCCATTAAATTAAAATTGTTAGTCCAATATTTTCATCCAATTATTATTGAGCAAAAAATAGTACTCTCCCTGTTTCTGAATAATCGTTGTTTTAGAAAAGTTATTTTTTTCCACATTAATTGTTGTTTTTCAAGAAAAGTTTTTTCTCCACATTAATTGTTGTTTTACGAATAAAGAAGTATATATTTTTTTTATCAATTTTATTCTTCTCTCTCCACCCTTTTTCAGTTACTTTACTGAGTTTCTACGTAATGTACAATCTCAATAAAAAAGATAATTTAGCCACATAATCAATTTTTTGTTAAATTTTAAGAGATTTCTTAATTTTTTTAATTCTTATACAATAACTTTAAACTATAATTCTTTAAAAATGGAGGTAGTAGAAGTACTATATAAGCAAAAATCGAGTTTCTACACCTATTAGATTGAGTAGAAAGAGTTCAATGTCTCTTAAGTAAGGTTTCGAGTTTAAATCTTATAAATAAAAAAAAAAATTTAGGAGAGTTTCCCTACATTTAGAGGACGATATGATTCGAATAGAGTTACTCATAAATCATTAAATATATACGGATACAAGTGATCATTAAAAAAAAATTTGTCCGTTGGGCCCACAAATCTGCAGTACTACAAGTCTACAATAGTAGCAGCAAACGGCTAAGCCCAATAAGAAAAAAAGGGCCATGGCCCAAATAATCAATGGAGCCCAAATATTAGAAAAATGAAAAACCCAAAACCCTTAGCAGAGTAGCACTCCAAGGTATTTTTAGTGGTCGTCAGAAACCCTAAATCAGCAGTCTTCCCCTCCACTTTGTCTGTCATCAGCGCCACCCACCGAGAGCTCAGCCTTTTCCGAGATCTCTCAAAATGGTAAGCTTCCTAAAGAGAGAAGTGGAAGTCGATGAAGAAAGGAAAACATAGCGTGGTTATTTTTCATACTGATAATCATACAATTGAATTTGTTTGTGTAGCCGTTCAAGAGGTACGTGGAGATAGGAAGAGTGGCTCTGGTTAACTACGGAAAGGACTACGGCAAGCTTGTTGTCATTGTCGACGTCGTTGATCAAAACAGGGTACAGATTACATTATTTTTTTCTAATGAACTGCAATTTAGGAGGTATAAAAGAAAAGTAAGCTGTATTTTAATGGCTTTGTTAATGTGATTGTAGGCTCTTGTTGATGCACCCGATATGGTGAGAAGCCAAATGAACTTTAAAAGGCTAACTCTTACTGATATCAAGATTGATATCAACAGGGTTCCTAAGAAGAAGACTTTGATTGATGCCATGGATAAAGCTGGTGGGTGTTCAACCTTTTGAAGTGGTCTTTTCTTTGTGTGTTTGCGTTTTTATCTGCCGTCTGAAACTTGCTTAATAACGGTGCAGATGTGAAGAACAAGTGGGAGAGCAGTTCATGGGGCAGGAAGCTGATCGTGCAGAAAAGACGGGCATCTCTTAATGATTTTGATAGGTTCAAGCTCATGTTGGCTAAGATTAAGGTCAGCAAATCATTCAAGTTTTCCATGCTGTGCTTACCTGGTTTTTGGGCTGTCCTTTTGGAAATTTAGTGTTGTCTTTAGTCTTTGATTGTATGAGACAATTAGAGATTGGCATAGTTCTTGAAACCTTTTCAAAGCTAATTCTATACCTGCCTGCCATAAACAGTCAGTAGGCATTGATTTGCAGAACCCTTGTTCAAGTGTTTTATCTGGCATTCTGGTATTGACATCTATATAAATTGATTTTGCTAGTCTGGTTTAGGGCCTTGAATAAGGGCATGTGCTTAATTTGTTTTTACCTTTAGATATCTTTCTATAACTGTTGCCTGTGTTTATAATGTGTTACAATCCTGATGAATACTGCAAATCTGTACTGCAGAAGGCCGGAATTGTGAGGCAGGAGCTGGCGAAACTTAAGAAGGAGACTGCAGCCTAAACTATCTTTCTGTCATGTTATAGATTTCCAGTTTTTATTCAGTCATTTGCTCCTCTTGTTAAGTACATCAATGTACCAATTGCAAACGTGCCAACTTTTTTTGTCATCATGACTGCAGTTATATATCAAATGTTTCTGGCTAATTGATTCTTACCTTCGAATCTGTGATGTGCCATGTCCTGATGCCCACATACTCATACCTTTGATCAATTTCTTTTTGTTCCACCACAATATAACTATGTTTGGTACATGAAAACATTTTCTGTTTTTATTTTCTAAAAAATACAAAGAAATCACCATCTAAGATATGTATAGTATATAGAAATGTATACATATTTTAGAAAATGAAAATAAAAATGGACCTAGAATTAAGAACAATTTTTTTTATTCTCATTTCTAAGTCCATTTCCATTTTTATTTTTTAAAATATATATACATTTTTCCTTTTAACACATATCTTAGATGTTGGTTTCTTTGTATTTTTTAGAAAATGAAAACAGAAAATGTTTTTTTATACCAAACATAACCTAAGTTTTTTACCCTTTTTTGGAATTACTCTGAGGTAGCATTAGTTTTCTTTTTTTTTGGCAACGAGGTAGCATTAGTTTAGAAGGACAAAATAATAATCATCATCGTCTTTCATATCATAAAATTTTTAAAATTACAGATAATTTGAAATTAAAAAATTCTGGCTAGAGTAGAACTAGTTCAGCTTCATTAGTTTGAATTCCCGACGGTAGCTGCTCGGCAAACTGTCTAGCTTTACAACGCAATTAATCGGCAGACTCTCTATCATTCCGTTGTCTCCCAATATGGGTAGGAGTCGTGGGTAAGTTGAGACAAGGGCAAGCATTAATCACGATCTTGTCGAGCTTTGGCGCAGGTTTAAGCAAGAAAATAAGATATTGGGAATCACTTATATTCCCAATAAATCCATCTATTTCCACCTTCCTCGAGCTTTGATGTGCCAACTTATAACTAACCCTCCTGTCCATCATCTTAATCAGCCCCGCAGCCTCCCTTTTTCTTAACACCCTGAATGCACCAATGGCCTGTTCAATTTTTGAAACAAATAATCACGATGATGATACTATAAATATTGCCGAATCAGAGACTAATTATAACAATTTATAACCCCATTCTACGGCGATAAACTAAACAGATCACAATAAGGAGAGAGTAACAAGCGTTCACCTGGAGCTTGTGCTTGAATTTGTGCAAGACTGGTGAAGCATTTATCAGGCGGTTTAAACTAAAAAGGTTTTGCGATGAGCATTCAATCTCATTCCAAACAATAGGAACGTCGCAAGTTGCGTGACGAAGATTAGGCAACAGAGGCCAATATAACGTCAGAATCAAAATCAACCGACGACAATTAGTTAATTAATTATAAAAAAACCATAAACAAATTATTAAAGTTTTCTAAAAGAAAATAAAAGAAAGCTAACTTACAAACGTATTGCCCGAAAATTTTATTGACAAATTCACCAATTGGGAGACATAACTTAATAGAGAGTGGGGAAAACAAGAAAGAAGAAAGCCGTCGTCGTCCCATCTATTTCTCCCCAAAAGTACATCACGAAGCTGGGGTACGTACTCCAAATGCAATTGACTTATATACTTTCCGCAATATCCAAAAAACACAAGATTTGGAGCAGAAACCTCGATGCTTTCGATGTAATCGCAGGAACATATATTCAAGTGCTTCAACCGTAGGGACGGCCCACAAACTTTTAGGTTTATCAACTCTTCTGAGTGAGACACATGCAATCTTTCAAGCAGAGGACATAGGCAAAGGAGATCCTCTAGAATCCTCTAGAACCCGAAATTAGTAATTCTCGTCCAAGAGTGTAACTATTTCTCTTCATCCTACATGCTAAGTGGGATTTAGACGGTGTCAAATCCAGTTCAAGCCTTTTCAACCTCTTCGTCAAGGCAAACTCAATCCGTATATTGATCTTGTCTGTAGCTCGTTCGTCTAAATCAAAGCAAACTCTCAACTCATCAAGGGTCACAACTTGATCAAGCGAGTTTAAAGTTCTGTCCACCCATTCTAGGTACCGGTTCCTTTTCATTTCCAGCTTCTTTAGGGCCAATCTTGTGTCCCACCAGAATGTATTGGCTGCATCTAAGTTTGGACTATGGGTGACTCTGAATATCCCCTGCCATAAGTGTTCCATCTTCGTGAAAGAATGCTGGTTCTTACCGCTTCTTTCAGAGTTAGACAAGATAAAATAGAGACAAGTATCTCTTCGGGCAATAAACTTTTTCGATCTATCAAATTATCATTATCATCCTGTGCCTGAAAAAAAGAAAAAAGAAAACCTTATTAAGATCTCCAAATCAAACACCCCAAATACATACAATACTAAGAATAGAATATACAATACACTACTACAAGAACTAGGTCAAGACACACAATATACGATAACAGTTTCACGATATATTAAAAAAAAGAAGAAAAAACAAAAACATGACATTGATTAAAGCCCAACAGTTTTAGGCTATGTTTGGTATGAGGAAAACATTTTCTATTTTTATTTTCTAAACAATATAAAGAAACTACCATCTAAGATATGTGTTATAAGTGATATGTATACATGTTTTAGAAAATGAAACTAAAAATGGACATAGAAATGAAATTAAAAAAAATTATTCTCAATTTTAGGTCCATTTTAATTTTCATTTTCTAAAACGTATATACATTTTTATATATTATACGTATCTTACATGGTGATTTCTTTATATTTTTAAAGAATGAAAACAGAAAATATTTTCATACACCAAATATAACCTTATTTTGTGAATTCTACGCCTAACATTGATTAGGTTCTTTACTTCACTATGGATTTTATTTAAGCCATCAAAATATAATTTGCTATGGCCACTTAACATAAGGTATAGTTTATGGGCGAAAGTCCAAAAAAATAGATTCATATTCTTTGGGGTCCACACAACATGAGGCTCGCATTGGGCCTTGGCAAAGCATTTCACTAATGATGTGGTCCGTGGGACGGCAGGAGCCTTTGGAGAGAGAGCTTAGAACTTATATATATAGTTCAGGGACCCCTAAGTCTTGGCCTAGCCAAAGAGGCTAAGGAGGTCACCAAGGCAGGGTTCGACCCCCATCATCCCCCTTTCCCTTGAGTCTTAGGACGGCCAATTGTACCAACACAAGGGAGGAGCCTTTCTTTAAGCATGCCTCAGCAGCCTTCATGGATTCAACGAGTATCCTGTTTGTAGGAAGCTTAATTACGGATAGAATAAAAAAATCCGAAGCTTCATTAAAGGTTAAGCTATAGTTAGTAATTGCAGTGATGTTAAATTCCATTTTCTTTTAAAAGGCTAGAAAGATTCTATTAAGAATAAAAAAATATAGGTTTTGGACATCATTCCCGCAACAATCGGTCACCATAATGTTGAAATTTCAGTTCTTTACAGTTTTCCTTTTTCTTCCTCATCCAAGAAAATGAAAGGTAGATTGTACAGAAATTGAAAAAAGGAAAAAGGAACAGCCAGAAAGTGGCAAAGCGTTATCCTCCTCTCTCCACGGTGCTCGAACCCCTGAAAACAGCAGATAGCTGTCTAACCAATTAACACAAGAAGACCTTCAACAAAGTGGCAAAGCATTGCAGATCGATGTGGTTAGTTGAAGTACAGGGATTATTCCTTCCTCCAAATAGAAGCAATCAGCTTTCCAGACTGGAGAATTTTCATTGAAGAACTCCGCAAAAGGTCAAGCAAATAGACCTGCAGTGAAATATGTGCACAAAAGCCGTGTGACCGAACTAGATAATTGCGGGTGATGAATTTGAGATCGACACCATCTGCAGTATCTCCGCATAGCCAGTCTTTTCATCCTCGAATATGCTTGAAAGATCCCATAAAACTCACACTGGTCACTTAAAATGGAGCTTCAAGGGACTCATCCCAAACTTCAGCACTTCCATTTGAGGCATCTTCAACATCTTCTTCCATCGAAAGCCTGATATACTCCCTATGTGCAAAGCGATCCCAGTCGGTCAAAGTTGGATCTTCACGTTCCTGTTCACATAAAAAAATGCCAAGCAAGTTATTGTCAACCCAAAAGACTAAATAAGCATCAATTCGAACCCACCATCTAACTGTGGGATCACTAACCTGCCGAATGAGGAATGGATCACGTGTTTCAAATGCCATGAACTTGTTAAGATTGAAAAGGATGTTAAAAACATTTCCTGAAAGTTTGGACCCTTTCAAGTCCCGTAGTGTGATGCAGTCTTCTCTCTGCAAATATCAGCAAGGTAAACCAACTACACATGTAACAAGCAAATCAAATGAGAGTGATTAGAAATAAAGTAGAACCTCAGGTGCAATCATGTCAATAATTTGACACAATATGTCCTCGAAGAGCACAGGTTCTTGGGCCATGCATTCCATACGATGCAGCTGCTCCTCGTAGAAAAATTGCAATTCATTGGGTGTGAGCACACCATTGCCATCCAAATCTACGCACTTGAACCTGTAAAAGGAACTAATCATATGTGCAGCTAGGCTAGTATAAAGGGGAGATAGCATTGATTTTGAACACAAAAGAGAAGTGTGCTAAAAGAAGCTCTAAAAACAAAAGCAAGGGATGTCTTCACCAACATTTTCAAAAGGATAAAAAGTGCTCATCACAGAATGCTCTATCTGTCAAAGTTTTGTTAGTGTTCTTGCAAACCAATTGTTTGATTTTATATGGTGAATAGCACAAGGATTGATGAGGTTACAGTTAAAGAAAACAGTAAGCAAATAAAAAAGTAACAAACGTACATAAAAAAAAATGAGAAAATATCAACATAGAAATGCAGAAAGTTTTAACAAGAAGTGAAGTGTTTTGAGAATCCATGCGTGGCAAGAATCAACTCAACTTAATATAAGCAAAACTCAGTGGTCTAAACTATTTTGAAAAATGAAAGCGGGAAAATAAGTGAAGGATACCAATACTCAAGACTAGGCTCAGATGATTTGTCCTCCTCTGAGAGCATGAAGTAAACAAAGTCTTCATAACCCATCTTCCCTTCTATCTCACTTGTAAACTTCCGTGGCGCCTGAGTTGAATACATGCATGAATACAGTGTAAACCTCATCTATAGGAATAAGGCCTATTATACTTGAAACTAATTGATTCATCAGAAGTTACAGAACTAAGGACCATGACTTCCAACCTGTGAAAAAATCCTATCAACAATCCTGTATGTAAGGGCATGATTCCCATATCTGATGAGGTTTTCTCTGTCAATGAAGAAATCGTGGTCTGTGTCCAACTCCCAAAATTTACAGTATATAACATAAAAGTGTTCATATGAGAAGTACCTAAGACAGGAAACAAAACGAGGTCATGTTTGCATCAGTAGTAATACAAGACACAATGATTTAATAGAACTCAAACCCTCCACTATGTACATTGTACAATGTTTGACAAACCATTTAGAAAACAAAAGGAGGAACAACTACCATGCTTTTACAGCCAAACTAAAAATGTCAAGAGAGAAACTAATGTCAAGTTTACATAATTGACCGTTTAGTGGCCTATAAGTCCAGCTATCAGATATATAATTGAAAAGGAAGTGAAATGTTTTGGTTATTCTTGAAAAGAAACGTGAAAGAATTTGTTGTCGCTGCTTTGAATAAAGCAACATGTATTCCCAAAAAGCGACCCAGATACTAACCTAAGGACTTTGTTAATGTCCTCTTCCTCGTCTGCGTGTTGCATGGCTGCAATAAGGTTTCCGTGTTTCAGCTCCCTGACAGTAAGACGGCCATTTCCCGATCTATTGATGTGATAAAATATTCGATATATGACAGTTTCAGCTGGAAAATTAACAGAGAATTTTAAGTTGTCCAGCATCAGTTAATCACTATTGAATGTCCAATGATTGGAGAAACAACAAAATAATTAGATAAATGAAATGATTCGTGGTACCCCATCGAAGGCCTATAACAATCAAACAACTCCTTTTAAGCATCTTTTTGCAGCTTAATTATGTAGAGGGAATTCCCCCCAACCATCCCATTCTTCAATTTTTAAATCATTTGGTAAAAGTTCCTCAAGCAGAAATGCAATCTTAAGAATGTCACAGTGATGGCCATCATTAGAATCTTTGTTGACCTAGCCCAAACTGACACAACTATCCTACAAAAAGAAAAAGTTCAAAAGTTCTAAAAGATATACTTATGATCCTTATCTCACCCCGTATGGAGTTCCATAGATTGCACGTTCAAATATTGATGTAACTTTGCACATTAAATGATATTTGTAAGACATAAACAAGGAAACAAAATTCCCTACTTGGTGTTCATATCAATTACCAGATATATCTTGAAATTCAGGCATGCTTCGCAGGAATTACAATCCAGAATGAGTTGCCAAAAGTTCCCCCCCAACCCTCCCATTCTTCAATTTTTAAATCATTTGGTAAAAGTTCCTCAAGCAGAAATGCAATCTTAAGAATCACACAGTGGTGGCTATCGTTAGAATCTTTGTTAACCTAGCCTAAACTGACACAACAATCCTACAAAAGGAAAAAGTATAAAATTTCTGAGAGATATACTTATGATCCTTATCTCATTCCATATAGAGTTCCATAGATTGCAAGTTCAAATATTAATGTAACTTTGCACATTAAATGACATTTGTAACACATAAACAATGAAACAAAATTCCCTACTTGGGTTTCATATCAATTACCATATCTATCTTGAAATTCAGGCGTGCTTCGCAGGAATTCCAATCCAGGATGAGTTGCCAAAAGTTCTCGAAGAACAGGTTTGAAATCAACCTGCATTGTGCATCCAAGTCCCAAATGAACTCATGAAAAAGAATCAAACGCATAAAAATTTAAGCTTTGAAAATGATAATTATAAAAGAAAAACTGCTAATCAGAGAGTTGTTATGAATCAACAAACAAAGAAAACCTGAGTGAGGTGCTTGCGTCCTGGCTGCTTAAGAATTTCAAATATTTGAGTTGCTATATCCATCATAAGCATGTTGCCATCAACCCAATACTTAATGAAGGCCTCTCTGAAGTCAAATGATAAACTTAAGAATGCATGATAGAACCACTTTTTCAAAGAAGAAAGATTAGGCAACAGCATCTACCAAGTGCTTTCATCAGACCACGTGTTTAAGCAAGCAGAGTAATTCCTTCACATAAAAAATCTGTTCAGCTATAAAGACGCTCTACCTGGTCACTATTCCGGTACAGTCCAAATCTATCTTTCTGAAAAGCGTAGAGGAGAGGAAAGACGGCAGCTTGCAAACTTCCTTTGTCACTATTTTAAACTCTGCATAACCAGAGAAAAGCATTAATTCCTCTCATCGCAAGTTTCAAGGAATTTTTGTCACCATTAATCACTGGAAGATGGAGACATGTCAATGGGAAAATATAAGACAAATAGAAAAAGAGAAATTATACATCTCACCATCAACTTGCAATCCATTGAGAGGATTATTAAAAAGATGATTAATTTTAGAAAGACATTGTTCTTTCAATTCCTTTGTTGGCGGACGACCATTTTGGAAATAAAACTGCAAGCAATTATCAGACAAACAACTTAAAAGAAATACATCCTCCAGCGATCATAGGTATTCTAAACTTAAAAGCTTTAAATATAATAATAGAACACAAAACGAATTTCAGTGGCAAATCAAACCTGTGGAATGACCTCTTGCATTGGTTCACTAACTAATTTCAACGGAGAGCCAAGAGCTGAAGGGCTGGACTTCAGCTTTGACATACGAGGAGAACCAGAAGAGCTTCTTGGAGAAAATGGAGGTGCATTACCACTGGGAAACATGGAAGGCAATGAATTGCTGCCAACGGTATTTATATTTGAAAGGTTCACAAAGGCATTAGCAGTGCCCCCTGTCTTTGCATCATCAATCAAAGATTTCACCTGTGCTCACATTAAAACAGGGGCGAAATGAAATTTAGTTGCATGGCAAAACACCACCCCCCCCCCCCCCCCTCTCTCTTATATCGGTTGGTATGAATCTTTAGTATGGCAGAAAATCAAGCAAAGAAAGAAAGAAAAGTATTCTTATTACGTATCTGACTTGCCATTATGATATATGATACGATGACATATCTCTAACTAGTCATTATGACAAATTCTAATTATTATTATCATAACCATTTACAAAATGGCATCTTTTTGTCTATAGGACACCTGAAACTAGTAATAGACCTAATGAACACATTATGATAGTTCAGAGCCTGTGAAACTCATCCATTTCGTTTTTGCATCCTAGGTACCCCTAGATTGGCAGTACAACCACCATGATTAGGATCTCCCTCCATAACCAGCTTGATGCAAAAGACAAGTGCAATTTTCACTGCAAATTATTAAAAGAGGATAATATCATAAGACTATTGTTCCCCATTTTCAAGGTAGCACCTACCATTACATAAACATTTGAGTCTGAATCATGCATTCGCTTTTACTAGTGTACAACCACCAAATATGTTAGCCTATGACTATGAGTCAGAGTGCTTGCTCTCAGTAGCAACAAATCTACTTTTGCATTGCACCCATTTCTTCCCTCTAGGTTCTATTTTAAACCACAGTGAAATTGACAACAATCATAAGCCCACGTCCCATATAGAGTACCTTAACCGTTAATGCATAACTCTTTTTTTATGTTAACATTGAAGTTACAAATATCCCTTCCTTGAAACAACCAAGTTTCATACTAACCCAATCCACATAACAATTTTTTTTTAGTCAATTTTATTTGGCGTGCAAGTCTTTTGATTCACAGCGTTTACATCACCTGTCCGTTTCAAAGCCATCATATAATAAATTCGCGTGAAGTTCGAAACAAAATAACTTCAAATGACAACAATTAGCAGCATCAGTCACTATATTTAAGAGTAAATAGCCAATCAAAGCTTAAAAAAAGGAGGATCAAAAAATTCTAACACTACCATATGCAAATTATAAAACAGATGCCAACAAATCAATAAAACAATAGTTTTAAATAGATAAATAAATAAAGTACCAGATGGCCGGTCTCTGGAAGCGAAAGCCACTGCGAGAACAAGTTTTCAACAAGTTGAGGACTGGTTTTTAGTGCAAAGGGAGACACTTCAGGAAGCTGCAAAAGCTCTGGGTCCAAATTACTAACATCCTCTACTGTATCAATTTCCATCTTTATAGATAACGACATCTCGCCCAAGTTATGAATCACAATCCAAAACCCTAACTCTTTCGGTTCTTTAAATGTAACAGTAAAAAACAAAGCAACGCCACTCAAACTTTTGAAAATTCTCTTACTAAACGGAAACTGAAATGGCAGCTTCGGAATGAATGGCTCCTAAAGTAAATTGGCGATACTGTAGAAACAATAGCCAATATTTACTCCAAATTGTCAATTTGTTTTTTTTTTTTAATTTTAAACCGGAGTAAAAACGTCGTTGCAAGCAAACCGTTCCCCAAAACCCTAACTTCCGACTTGGGAAACCGGAATTAATATAATCGTAGAAAGCTTCTTGAAAGGAGTTTCTTTCTTTTTAACTGTTTTCCTGTTGGCTCCAATGAAGGAAAGAGGAACTGAGAGGTCACTTTCCTCGAACACTTGTGCTACTTGCTTACGGTTCGGAAGTGGGAAACAATGAAAGAAGAAAAATTAAAATAAAATGCCAAGGAGATAATGAATTTGTGTTGGAAGATGGAATTTTGGGGAAGAAAGAAAAAGGATTCAGAATTTTTTTTTTTTTTTTAATTACAGAGGGTGGAGTTGAGAGACCAAAAGCAGAAAACCGGTGGGGAGAAGGGGTAGGGAAGGTAGAAAAGAAAGGAGAAGCGAAGGAAGCGCGTGGAATGTATTTTCTGTCTGTCTGTCAGTCTGTCAGGGAGAGTTTATACGTATATTTATACGGTTTTACTTTGGGTTGACCCAAAGGTCATCCTAGGATCTCATCCGTAATCCTTATCCGCTATGCTGACGTAATTATGCAAAAGAATTTTGTCTTTCTTTTCAAGGAAGGGGATCTAAAGTTCACAATTCAATTCGGAATCTAATTAAAAGAAAAGACCCAAAATGGACCCAAAATGAAAGATGAGGCCCAGAAGATGGTCCAGATGCTCTCCTGAAAAAATTAACAAATAACAAAATAAAATAAAGTGGTGGAGGAAGGAAAAAGCCCGCAAAATTCCGGGTAACTTCACGCCACATTGGAGGCAAACGCTGGTTTTCTTGTTCCAACCAACAACCCATTGCCGTTATTAAATAAGTATCTCCACAACAAAAGGAAAACGTCCTGTGCTCAAAAACTCGTTTAGAAGCACCAAACACAGGAAAACAAAAACTTACGCAGAAAGTAAAAGAAAATGAACATCTTCGGCAGAAAACCCGATCCCAAAGGTAGATTAAGAGTAAAGTTTTTGAGCCCTAATCACCCCACCAATCGATCCACCATATTCTTTAGCCTCTTAATCTTTTGGCAAACTTCTTCTTCTTCCCCTTTTTTTTTCCCTGAAATTTTGTTTTAATTCAATTATATCTTAACTTCAATATTCTGAAATTGGAACCGTCACATTTTACATGCTTCTGGCGATTTCTTCTCTCTTTTCGGTTATAATTCGCGTTGACTTGTTAGAGCTTAACGATCGTGGTTTCTTACTTAGTATGTCAATCTTTTTCGCTTAAAAATTTTATCCTTTTGGGTATTGCAGAGGCTCTTCGCCAGAGTAAGAGAGATATGTCGCATGCTACTCGAGGTAAATACTAAGTTCTCGACTATTTTCTCTACAAATTGGCCATCTTTATATATTTGTTGCATTTATCAAGGCATAAATTTGGTGATCATTAGTTTTTGTATCAGTTGATTTAAAGCAGGATTTTTTTATGGTATGTTATATTGTCTAGATATTATTATTGCATTATTATTATTTTTTTCTCGGAGCTGGAGAATTGCTTTGATCTGATACTCCGTACTCTTTTCACATTGGTTCAGGTATTGAGAAGGAAATAGGGACCCTGCAATTAGAGGTATGTGCTAGTACCAACCAGTGATTTCATCTTTCTCAGAATTTTTGGAGCTGATTCTACTGTGATTATCGTAATGGCAGGAAAAGAAACTTGTTGCTGAAATCAAAAGAACTGCTAAAACTGGGAATGAGGTATCTTTTGAATCTTCATGTCCGTCTTTAGGGACTCAAGTGTCAACTTCATCTACCTTGAGGTCTTAAACTTGTTTGATATATCCTTATCTCTTCCTCTGTAGGCAGCAACTAAAACTCTTGCCCGGCAGCTAGTCAGACTTAGACAGCAGATAGCTAAGTTACAAAGTAGTCGAGCTCAAATGAGAGGCATTGCAACTCATACACAGGTGCAGATCCCCTCCTCCAGCTCTTGCCCCTTGCTATTGCAACTATCTTTTGGCCTTACTGGTGACGTTGTCAGATTATGCTTCTTGTAATGCTTGTTTCTTTTTATAGGCAATGCATGCTCAATCTTCTGTTGCTGTTGGAATGAAAGGTGCCACCAAGGCAATGTCAGCTATGAATAAGGTCAGCAAGAATCTTATAATATTTATATTAATTTTTTCCTCCTTGCATAATGATATAGATCATAATTACTTTGTTCTCAGTAACTGAGTTACTGAATTTCACTTCTTCTGCTGTAGAAGGCAAAGTTGCTTACTATTGTGTGAACTGTTGGTTGATATCTAATCTCCTATATAGACCTTGTGAAGACACAATTGTACAATTATTTTCTCCTTTTAAGTTCTTGATTTGTAAATAACTGATACCTGAGAATTCCTTGCAGCAAATGGCCCCTGAAAAACAAGCAAAGGTTATACAAGAATTTCAGAAGCAGTCAGCTCAGATGGATATGACTGTAAGATCATGCTTTGTTGTTGAGAATACATTATTGCGGAGAGGATTTACGCTTGAGTCTTTAGTTCATATTCATGGACTTTAACAGTCTAGCATTCATGCTTGCAGACTGAAATGATGTCAGATGCCATAGATGATGCTGTGGATGATGACGAAGCGGAAGAAGAAACAGAGGATCTAACGAATCAGGTTTGGTTCATTTCCTTTCCCCTCTCTCTCTCTCTCTATTCTTTTGAGAAAAGAGAGAGGGGGGGGGGGGGGTGTTGGATAGGGGTTTGGGTCATAATGTTGGGGTGTAGAAATTGAAATGCTGGAAACTTGATGGCTTTGGGTGCTTCTGTGCAGTTTAGAGAAGCCTTTTTCTGTGGGATATTAAGTTGTTATTTCCTCTGTTTGACTGGGGTACGCCAAAACAGAGCACTGTTAGTAACCTTTTTTAATTTTTCTTGTCTTTAGGTTCTAGATGAAATTGGTGTTGATGTTGCCTCACAGGTTAGTATTTGGTTTTTTCCCTTTTAGTTTGAGATTTCTTATAAGCCAATATTAAATATTTTGCGACTGTCTGATGTCTATTTTTCTTACAGTTGTCATCAGCTCCTAAAGGTAGAATTGCAGGAAAGAATACTGAAGGTGTTGGCAGGTATGCTTCTTTCTTCTCCCCTGCTGTTCTCTACCGGAAAACTTTTGCAGTTGAATGAGACGCATGTATTTTCTGTAGATCCCCCTCTTATAGTTGAACTTTATGCTCTCTTAATCCCCATTAAAATGGCCTACCATGAGGTGTGCCCTGGCAAAGGATCTGTAATTGGCAATGTTTTTTTGCATTTTATATAATACAGGAGTGCTTGTCATGCAATATCTGTTTCTACAAGACTCGCCCAAATGTTCTAAATTTGGTGTCTGATTCTTTTTTGCAGTTCGGGTGCTGATGAGTTTGAGAAGCGGTTGGCAGCTCTTAGAAATCCATGAGCTGAGGACAGAAAACCATGATTTTTCTTTTGTTTTGAGTTATCCCTAGAATTCTCAATGTGTGCTACTGCAAGTTTGTAGACAGAAAACCCTGATTTTTCATTTTGTAGAAATGACGTGATCATTTATATATCCTAAGGTTAATACCGACCATCATGTAACTAAGGTTCATTTTTGGATGATATCCATCTGAATGATGTGTACATCCTGCAATGCTGCTGGAAGTGAGCAACTATTATAGGTAGGAAACGTGACTTGGCGCAAAGCCTCCCTTCTTAGCAAAGGAAGTAAACTCATTTCTTATTCTTTTCACTTGCTGTCTTTAAGTAACCGATTCAGCCGCATGAATAAACTTTTAACTACTAGTAATTTCAATATTCAGGATAGAGAGAAAACTGATCAAGTCTCTTATTGCAGCTATTCAAGTAGCATATGGAAAATGAAATCCCGATACATTGAATCTCTTTCTTGCTGTCTAAAACACGTTACAATGACCATAAACTCTCAGTGGGGGGCAAACAATCTTGGAAAAAAGATTGGCAATGTCGTTAGGGAAGTCACATGATGAGCTTTAGTGGCATCGAATCTGGTGATATCCCGTATACACAATGAAATTGTAAGTTCTTAAAAATATCAGTCTACAATTTGATATGCTACTCCATCATTTCCTAATTGAGAGGTGCTCAAAACTTCGAAGAGGATGATCATCACGGCTTCCTCTAACAGGAGTGGCACGACTAGATGTTTTGGCCTCAAAGGCCAGTTGAATTCTTTGTGTGGTAGACATGCGACCACCACTTGATACCAATCGGTTTGGTTGAAGGTCACTTGGTTCACCGGATGAACTAGGCCTGCTAACTGCTACAGCTCTTCTTGAAGTGCTACCATATCGAGAAGAACTGCGTCGTTTATCTGAATCAAGCTGCTGAAATTGCAAACAAAGTAATCAGAATGATTGAGAGCAATAATATCCAATAGACGAATAGAGCAATTTAAACAAGTTAAATAGACAGAGATCATACTCAGCATCATGCTAACTAATATTTATGACTTAAACAAAATAAATGTACTTATGCGATTGAAAAACTGCAAGCAAAGGAGAGATTGTTGTTCTTCATTTCTGTTAACCACAAATTGTATTGAAATTCGTTTGAAGCTTGGGATGAATTTTGTAAGACTCCATTAAGATCACCTATACCTCATCCAGACAAGCCATTGGTTTGGAACTCAACCTTGGGTGTTGTACGAAAGAAGACAGGAACGGAAGGCTAGGAAAATTGAACCTTCGCAGTTATAGGATGTGATAGTTAACTTCACAGTTGTAAAAATAAAATTGGACAAAGAGTGGGTCTAGCTTTGCCAAAATACCACTAAAAGGGAATTGGTAGCTAATAAGTTTTTGCAGTTAGTAACATATTTGCCAAGAGATCTTTCCACAAAATGTAGGATAGATAACAGTATATTTTGTTCAGAAATTAATGCTCACCACATGCTTCGACAAAGTTACATCCTCAGCAGTTTTGTGTCTAGAATGATCACGACGAGGACTAGTATTTGAAACATTTCTTTTGGAAAATGCTTCAACCGCACCAGAGAACCTATCACGAATCTCTCTTCCAACTGCATGTTGTTGTCAGGAGGAATGGCCCATAAGGGAATTCAAGGATTGAAAGCGGAGAGTTTAGTATAACATTGTGATAAGTAAAAGCATAAAAAAGAAGACTGCAAATTTTTTTCATCATCGAAATTAAATAGTTTTTGGCATTAGACAAACGGACATCTTCTTTTCTCCTCTTTTTCATTGGTTAAACCCAATGACCCTTAAAATCAAATAGTTTAGTACTATTAAATATTTAAGTTCCAAGAATTAGGTATTACTATAAATTTATACTACTTAATGAGAAATCTAGTTCTGTTAAAAGAAATAAGACCTGAGATTCTTTCTGGTCTTTCAATTGTTGGTCCTGCAGCCAAACCTGCTCGTCCACTGGAATGCTGAGAAACAGATAAGAAAGCTAAGATACACTTCCAAGTTGGCAGTAAACCTAGAGCTAGAAGTTTCTAAGTACTCACCCGGCCTCTAGAGCTACCACCAACCTGTGGGTACTTCAATACAGTCCAGTCAAAGACATAATCAAACTGATAACCTGCAACAATGCCGGAACCAAAAAAGGAAAAAAAATTTACTTGAAACTCCATGTTGTAATTAACACAACAACCTCACAGTGTAGGCAAGAGAGAGAGTCAGATAATATAGATATATACAAACTTTTATGAAGGCAATCATAATTATGATAACTGACCTTCTCGTATAAACAAGTCTCGGAAAAGCCTCTTCAAATATGAATAATCAGGTTTATCTTCAAAGCGCAGAGATCGGCAGTAATGGAAGTATGATACAAACTCAGATGGATATGATTTGCAGAGCACCTGTTGAGCACAAATACACAAATATATGAAACAAAAAAGAATAATAATTATAAGCTTGATTAACACTGAATTTTAGGATCAAATGCCAACCATAATAGTGTTAATAGACGTATTCCCTTGTTTCAAACTTATACATTACACTTTCCATTTGTTAGTAACTAAACAAATTAGTAACTCAACCATAATTAGCAGGCCTGTTTGCAAGCACTGGCAATCCCTATGTCAGCCAAATTAGGAACTCAACCAAATTTCTTAAAGGGAACTAATTTGTCTTAAGATGGCACAAGTGATCATACCTCTATCGGAGTCGATACCTTCTTTTCACTAATCTTATCATATTTTTGCTTTTTTGTGCCTGCTTTTAACCCCTGCCAGGGAAGGCTGATGCACAGAAATTTTGCAAATTGGATAAACAGGGGGAAAAGAAAAACTCAGAATGAAGGTCACAAACAAGTAACAATCAAACATCATCTGGAAATGCACTAAACATTGAATGAAATAAGCAAGTGGCCACTATATGTTCAACCTTCCTCTCAGGAAATACATAAGTACATAACCAAGGGATTCCAAATCATCTCTTCGGCTTTGCTCTGCCAGTAAAATAGAAGAATGTATGTCAACAAAAGTTACCAAAATGCAAATGCACATCAATGATATATGATTTAATGTTTTTAGTTGGAAACATATTAACATCACTCACCAACTCCAAGGTGAGTATTCACACTTGCATAACGAGCTGTGCCTGTTAGGTTTTTGTTTTCTCTGCAGAAAAGAATTTGATGAGTTGTTTTTGCAAACAAATGCATGCTGGACCAGGTTAGCACCAAATATCCAATATATCTTTACTGCATGGGTAACCATAAGAAAAAGATGCAAAGACATGATATAACAAGTAAATAAAGAAAATTGAGAGACAGAAATATATGGATCAAGAGGTAACTTTCTCATCTAGTTTCTTAACCCAAAAAACCACATATTATGACCAGAACTACACAATCTTGAAATCTTCAAGTTTGAATTTCTGTGCTTAGAAGTCAATAAAACAATAATCACCTGTATGGGATATGCTTATGAGTCTGAAGATCCCTATACTTCTTTGCAAGACCATAGTCAATGATATATACCTGTGATAACAAAATTAAAAAGACAAATGATACTGGAGCATTTCTTACTCATCAGGAGTAACAATGTCCTATTCCCAACAAAGGAAATAATTTTATTGTAACCAGAAATTCAAAATAGAATTTGGTTGTGTAGCAGTCTAATGAGTGTACACAGGTTATACTAGCCAATATGCCATACAAGAACATCAGAGTAAACTACCTGATTTGCCTTGCGTCCTAGGCCCATCAAGAAGTTGTCAGGCTTTATATCTCGATGAAGGAAACCTCTTGAATGCATATATTCAACTCTATTTATCTAGGAAAAAGAAACAACAAAAGGTTAAAAGGGGGGCAAAATAAAAATGAAAATAACCTGAAAGTTATTCCTTATACCACATAAAGGTCTCATATACTTACCAATTGATCAGCAAGCATCAACACTGTTTTTAAGGAGAGTTTCCTGTTGCAGTAGTTGAACAAATCTTCCAAACTAGGTCCAAGAAGGTCAATTACCATGACATTGTACTCCGCCTCAGCTCCAAACCACTTAAGGTGGGGAATCCCCGCTATATAAAGGGGAGCACATAAAAAAAGTTATTTCAAGATAAAAAAACAAAAATCCACTTTTTCAAAAATTATCCAAAAAAGAGGGAACATGCAGGATGAAATATCAACCGGGCAGCATCTCCAGAGAAAGTATTTTGAGAATTTAACAAGCTCTTTAAAGACTTAGTTGAAAATGCAAATATTATGGACAGAGAAGAAGACCTGCTATCATCTTTCTAAACCAGCAGCTAACAAGTCCAACAGCACATCAAACAATGACTGATTAATGAAGTTATAAATAAAAGAAAACTTCTGGCTTCCACCAGAACTTACATATCTTCTCTCAGGTTTTTTTCTTGTATAATGATTATTTTTCAGTACTTGAGGTTGCCAGGGATTGAACCCTGATAACCGGAACTAAGAGTCCAGCATTCACTCCACTAACAGACTATGTTGGCTTTCTTGTATATCATAGTGCGGAGGAAAAGGCTATCGAGGGAAGACTATAGTCAAATTATAATGTAGCACCAAATCGTTTTTCCAAACAAGCATAGAGGAGGGAAAGAGGCAGAGGCTTACTTCCTCCCTGAAGAAGCATATACAATTTTGACTCATAATGAAGCTGTGGATGCTTGGTCTTCACAGATTCCTGAAATTAGGAACAGAAAAGGGAAAACGTCAAGGTCGCTACCATGATTACGAAAATTTTCACCTCCTTCACACTCGAACCAAAAACCATCATATTGCCAAATATAATTAACAACCACAGCTAGAAACCAATTCATCAGCAGACCAACAAAAGAGACTAGCAAAAAGAAAAGCACATTTTCAGGAAAAGATTACGTACCAGTTTGACAGCAACTTCCTCTCCAGTTTGCACATTTACCCCTTCAACCACAAAAACAAAAATATCAGGAAAAAGAAAGCACAATGCTGAGAAACAAAGATAGTTAAACTATTTTCCATAAGGAGGAAAAGAAAGCCATCAAAGAGACTTGGAATAGTATACCTAAATAAAGTTCTCCAAAAGAGCCACTCCCAATCTTCCTTCCAAGCTTGAACTTAGCACCAATCACATGATCCATTCTCAAACCAACAATATGATAATAAGAAAAAGCCTCTCTTTAACAATACCTGAGCTCAATTTTAATCTAATATCACTCAGTTTTGTGCCAAATACAGCATTTATTGCTCCCTACTCAAAACTCAAACTCAGGGGATTTACCAAATTGACAGCTTCAGGCCTCCAACAGATCAACTAAAAAAAAAAGTCTTGACTTTCTTCAATAATCAGCAAGGATAAAAGCGTCAAATAGAAAACTCTGAGCTCTTGACCAAAAGAAGAAGTGAAAAAAAAAAGGAACTCCTTGGAAGAATAAAGTTAAAAATCAAAGGAAAAAAAATGGAGATTTCAATCTTAAGTCCAGAAAAGATGAAAACAGAAAATTTATTTGTCACTATTAGTATTCCAAAAGCTCCAGCTTCCTCAACTTACATAGTTTGAGAGCAAAATCCCAAAATTTTCCCCGAAACCCTAATTTTAGGAGAGAAACCCAGCTACATTGACCAGAGAAGAGGAGGAGGAGGAGGAATCAACTGCCAAAGAAACCAAACGTCTAGTGTAATAAAATCCAAAAAATAACGTTTGAAAAATCTAAAAGGGCCAAAAAAATCCAGATGAAAAAGGAAATATGCTTTTGGGATAAGATAGAAGAAAGAAGGACCAAAATAGTTTTCAGGTGCCTGTTAATGAGGGAAAGAAGAAGAAAAGAAAGCAATGTAGAGAGAGAATTCTACCGAGGAGAAGAAAATGAGAGAAAAGAGAAGGAAACAGCACAGGAGATTTTATATTTGTTTTTGTCTATTTTTATTATTATTTTCTTTCGTATAGTAACTGTACTAGTATTTCTTTTTACTACTTAGACTTAGACTTAGACTTACTGATAATTTTTTAATTATAGAAATAAATAGAGGAGTGAGTATTGTAATAAAAAAGGAAAAGGACAAGAGAGGTTAAGCGGTACCTTCCCAACCCAATCTGCCGCCCGACCTAACACGTTTGGGCTTCGGACTGTCTGACTGACTCACTTCTTACCTCTTCTTACTCTTTCTTTCTTTCAAGCTTTCTACTTTCTTGTAGTTTCTTGTTTGCTGTTACAAAAACGTGCCTTGCCTTATCTCTAATAAATATAAATAAATAATTATTTATTTATTTATTAGCATCTTCTTTTTCTCACTTCTTGAATATTGTCTCCATTTTCTGGCAAAAAAAAAAATTTGTCTCCTTTTCTTTCTTTTCAATTCATATATAATTTGAAATTCTTTAGAATTAAAAATTTACTATCATTTGGTAATTGAGGTTGGTTCAGTTGGTAAGTTGAAAGGTTTGAGGTTCGAGTCGTATCAATGATTTTCATTAGTAGATGATCTGTAAGTACCATTATCAACCCTTCCTCTGAGACTTGTGACATGTCCTGATCCTGGACTGGAGCAGACTCCTCTCACCTAAACTTTTTTTCTACCAAAAAATAAAAAGAAAAAAATTTAATATTATTTGAAATTAACTGATATAGAGGATTTTGGTACGTGGTATTAATAAGTTTTGCATTTTTTATATATCCGGCAAAAAATAATAATATTTGTCAATTTGAAATTTTCAAAAACAGAAAGTTTTCAGTTTTGTATGGGACGAAATTAGGAAAATGAAGTGTGAGAGGGTCTGAGCTCTGAAATCTGAATATTGACCTAGTCCACATGAACGTGGAGTCATGTTCCTTTGTTACTATGAATTTTTTGGAAAGAAAAATTCCAAAATGATGAACATAAAAAACTTTAAACCTGTAAATGGTGCAAGTGTAATTAATATTCTCAACTTGTATCATCATAAACATAAATATTGGTAGCTAGCTAGCAAGTGTTGCCATCTTGATGCCCTTGTGAGTTGTGACTAGCTAGTACAAATAAGTTTGCCTAAAAATAGACTTTTGCCTATTGCTCATATAATATATCATCATATATATGTAATATTTCTAGGTGAAAATTAATTAAATTGGAGGGAGCTTGATGGTGATGAACATATAACTCAGGCGCATTGATAGCGAGAATAGTTGGTTTCTCGGGGCTTTGCTTGGCGGTGGTTGATCACTAGTAGATTAATTTTTGCCCGTGGTATTGAGTGAGAAGCCTTTAATTATTTGGTTATAGATGTAGATTTACATGTGTTTGATGAAATTATAATTTCTATATATATTCACGTTTTATTTAATTATTATTGCATTTGGACCAACTTATCAGTTATTCTAATTTAGAGTTTACATTTTAAAAAACCTACGCTACGCACCCAGAAGGTTTAAGTGCCGGAATTAGCTCAGTTAAACAAATTTTAAAGTAGTGAAGTAAGGCCAAAAACAAAAACAATAACAAAAACAAGAGTAGCGAAAGTTTTCCGACCTGTCTATTTAATTTATGAATGAATGCGTACGAATTTGGGCATTGAAAGCGAAAATGGCATGTTTTGTGTTGGTTGACTGCTAGTCTTGTGTCTGAAATAATGGTTGGGGCAGGCAGGCAGGCAAAGCACAGACCACAGAGGGATGTTTTTTCTCCAAAACATTTCTGAAACCAACAAAACCCCACATTCTTGCATATATGATTCGAGTCGTGCCTTTCTTTAGTTTGTTCACACTTCACACGGCCATATATATTGGTAATAATACTAACAATGATGATGTCATGCAGGTACTGGGCCTTCCTCTCCGTCCATTTGATTAGACACCCATTCCATTTCACAGCCCCGACTGAGATATCCATATGGCTCATGAGAGAATCCTAAGCTCAAGAATGGGTATTAGGACAAGTACTTATGCTGTTCGGTATGTTTAGAGTCAGTCTAGCATGACTGCTGGAAATATATAGAGTTCTGTCTGTGTTAAATTGTGACCGGAAGACGGCGGTGGAGATTATTATTATAATAATATTCATGGATCGATTCGTGCATGTATTTGCAAATTTGGCGTGGAATTTTTGGATTCTCCAGAATTCAATCATATGAAACTTGTGGATGTCGCAGATCACTACTTTGCGCATTGAGATTGTGTCACGCGCGCACTCGTATATTATAGTAACTGGCTACCTTTCCTCCCATGAAGAAGTACTATGTATTAGTATAGAAGAACAGACAGAGGATCTGGAGACAAGAAAAGGACCAAACAAGTCCCAACAAGAGAATACATGTTTGAAGCCAAAATAACAAGCTGTTCTTTCAGTAACTACTAACTACTGATTAAGAAGCATAAAAGAGAAGAAAGCCTCCGGACTAGCTAGTTGAGACTTGAGAACAGAAAAGAGAAACTGAAAAAATTAATCCTTGAAGCCAGCTGATCAGTAATTAATTTGTTAAAAGATGAAAATTAATGGCAAAGATTGGATTATATTAACAATATATATATATATAATTTATAACCGTGAGGAAAATTTAATTATGATCAGAATCTACTAAGTTGCTGAAGATTGAATAAATATGGAATAAAATGAGGAAATTACATCTAGTGTATTACAGTGTATATATTATATATACTTCCGCAAGTTTACAGTAAAGAAGAGTAGGAAAATTACTACGTACTGCAAGAAAGAAAACGGGAAAACATCAGGATCAGCATGCTATCTAGAGACATGTGAGGTCCAGGCAGAAGCAGTAAACAAGCTGGTATCTTTCCATCCAATGCTAAGTGTTCCATCTCCTTGGACAAGGCTATACCCATGAGCAGGAGGAAACATGTTCAAAATTAATTGTGCCTGAGCCATGGAGTTGTTGCTCATTGGTAACTGCAAAAAGCAATTGCTATTCGCAAGCTCACGTTTCCACTGCTTGAATTTGTCCTCCCCACTTCTTGCAGGGCCTCCTATTGCCAATATATTGTTGATTTCCTTATACATAAGACAATGCTCGATGCGGTGCCTGCTTGGGTCATCGGCTAGCAGATATGCTCCGAGTGAATCAAACACGTTGGAATAGTAATGGAGAGAGCCGACGAAGCGGTCCAAGAAGGATCCGCCATGGGTGAGGTCTTGCTCAACCAATGTAATCACTCTGGGTGCCAATTGTTCGAACAATCTCAACGTCTTCCAATCGGGTCCCGTGGCATCATATAGTGAATGCTGTAGCCAGTGAACTGCTAGTGTCTCTCCCCTCCGGACTTGTACCATCGCAATGTCGATTTCTGCGAATTTCTTTGCGATCGGGTGAAATTCAAATGACATTCCAAGGCGTTTAGCGAAATTGGAAAGTTGTTTCCCTGTCTCAACAAGAAGCTCCATCGAACTGCCCATTCCGGTCATCCTGACGTGCGGAGGCCCTTCGATACGCGTGGCTAGGATGTGAAATAGGGCCGGCCATTGCAAGCCTTGCATGATATCAAGGTCGATGATATGAACATTATTGCGTCCATGGAATGCCTCCAGGATGGCTTGGTTGGAGGTGAAGTGAGCGAATTTTATGAAGGGAGAGACACTATTGAAGGCTTGAAAGGCGCAATGAACGCTTTTGTAGTTTGTCAAAGGCGAGCAAATTCCTAACCATGAGTTAATAACCCTACTAGACATGGCCTTAGCAAAATAAGCGACAACCCTTTCAGCACAAGAAGCGGCGTAAGGAGAAGCCATCTGGGTCAGTTCAAGCAACATTCTATGAGCTTCCCCAAGATTGTCAACTGAAATAGCAACAGCACACTCCAAAAGAAGCGTTATCAAGCTTAACCCTTGCTCGTCTAACCTACTTAATTTGTTTTCAGAAACGTTATTTGTTTGATTTACAACCTCGTTGTTCCATTGAAGCTCTTCACTACTGCCATCCAAAAAGCTTCTCCCAACTGGTTTTCGTGGCCTAAAATCACCGAGCGGCGATGGCCCAAATCTATCCTCGCATACCATTGACGACGTATCAGCTTGCAAGCTGCTGTCGGTACCAGTCTCAGCTGGCAACTCATCAATGAGCTGCTGCTTGGTGATGACTTGCTCAACCCACTCAGACAGCTCGATTCTCTCTAAGTTTACGCAACGATTTTCAACAGTTTGTCTCGGTATGGAGCTCACACTCGTCGTAGGAAACCCAACCGAGGCAAAATCCCATATCGGTTCATGAGGCTGTATCATTTCCAGAGTCGCATGAACCACTTCAAATCCTCCTTTCATCATTCTATAGTACTAATATAAAAGAAATGGATCAGAGTAAAGCAAAAACCAAGAAAATGAGAGAGAAAAATGGCTGAGGGGTGGGGGAGGGTGTAAATGAGAACCGGAAACCATTTTTAAAGGGGAAATTTGGCGCAAAGGATGACGAAGGAAATGACCGAAGATGTGACCAAAGAAATGGTCTGCTACTGAATTTTGGGAATAATTGAATGAAACCAGCCGGCGTAGCCAGACATATAGATAAAGTTAAGAAGCTAAAAGTCAAGCACACACGTCACCTTGGTAGCGATTTTCTCATAATTAACTTTCTTTACATTTTCAACAAGTTTTTATATTACGAATCCATTAGCCAAGAGCATTCAAGTTGATTAATCTATATCTATACTACCCCATATAAAATCTATACTATCCTATATGAAATGTCAAGAATATTAGAGGAGGAGAATGCAATTGTCACTCCCCCATTAGCTCCTCTTTTTCTTTTTTTTTTTTTATATATTTTAGGTTTAAAAAGTCCATTTGTTCTTTCCTTCTTCCTTTTTTTTTTTCATTTTAGAGTTTTCTTTTATTTTTAAAATTTTTAATATATATTTTATAGGAAATTTTCATTTATAATAAGTCTAAAAAAAATGTTTTACTTAGTGATTTTTGTGAGGTTTAAGAAAATTTTTTCACGTTTTTATATTATACATATTTATTAAAATTTTTCTACTATAAAGAATTTAATATTTGATTATATGTAATTTTTATATATTATGTATTATATTTTGGTCTACATGTAATATCAATATATGATGACTATATGTTACATCTTTAATTTTAATGTATTAATTTTTTCTATTAATCCTCTCATATTTTTAAAAGATAAAAATTTAAGTACTTAAAATTACAAAAAAAAAAGATCCTGGGACGTAACCCGGGTTAATTTCTAGTATATGTATGAAGATATGAAAAGTAAGCTAGCTAGAGCGACATAGAAAGAAGAACTACCCAACATAAAAATATGGAAAGAAAAAAACCGTAAAATCATGGCTGATGTGTTTTAATTTTAAAATTATAAACTTATAATTACAAGTGACTTATATTATATTACTACATTAATTTATACTCATTTGTTAAATACTAATCTGATCGAATGATTAGATCTTAAGTAGTTGATATGCAGGATTAATCGTAATTATGTTGGTAAGTTAAAAAATGCACAAAACTAATGACTATCTTCTAATTAATTTAAGTAAATTATGATTATAAATTAACATAATTTATAATCTTATATACGTATTATATATATGGAGATAGAATTAGTAGTGATGCTGAGAGCCTGAGAGGCTGAGACAGCCTTGTCCCCTTGACCTTTGTGTGTTTTTGTTAAGCCACATTACAGCTATCCATAATGACAGTTTAAAAGGTAAAAATACATTAATTAAAGTAATGCATGGTTTGTGGCCAAACAAAAAATAGTGCATGGTTTGTTTGGTTAATGAAAGTGGCACACGCTGGGGCCGACGGGATGACAGCAACTTTGATAATGACACACATCAAGATTTAGAAAATTATATATATATACATCTCCAAAACATGAATTATATCTAGGTCCATCCTCATTCCTCAGGAGTTAATAAATCTTTTATGCTATATTTTTCTCTCTTTTTTTTTTTAATAAATAGGTCCAACATGCTTTTCTAATTTTTAGAGGAAAATGAAAAATCAAAAGATTCCACATTTTTACATAATTGTAAGGCGCTGAGAAGTTTGTAATTAACTTGCTTAATTAACTCAATTTAGTAAAAAGCAGGCTAGATAAGGATTAGTTGTAATTCAATATATTATATTTAATTAACAGCGAGAGCTAGAAAATTTGGTATTACTTAACATAGAAAACAATTAGTCAAGAAATCTCTCTAGTCACAAGATCGAACAGACCAATTAATCGCGATAGCAATTAAATTAAGAATTAAGATGGAAGCTGTCCAATTAATTAAGGGGTCAACTGCCTTTTTCTCCTTCTGTACGAGAAAGGGCCAAACCAAACCAGCTTCGAACAACCAGTCCTCGCCTCGCCTGCTAGGATTTTATTTCAAGACTTCGATTAAAGCCATTACACACGGAAACAAGTGCATAGGTTAAGGACCACAGACACATAATGTCACAACATTCTCAACCGAAACTCGCAAGAGAATATATGTTGTCACCATTTACATAAGCAAAAAATTTAACTCGCGATGACTTCACTAACGTTAGCAATTAAGCCAATTAAGTTTTCATACAAGAATCAAACTCTCATAAAAATCACTAGACTCATCATATTATCCCCTTAAATTCTTATATACATATTGTAGTTTTCCCTTAAATTCTCTGCTGGAATTGGAATCACAGGAGCTAGTGTTTGCCGGTTTACCCCCACAATGATTGAAAACTACTGCCAGTTCTGAAAGATTTTTAGGCCCTGGGTGAGAAGGGAAATTAATGTTTGATCAGCCTGACTAGATCAATTGGATCAATAATAGTGGTACCACTACTCCGTTAAGCATTAGTCAAAAAATTTAGATCCAAAATTTGGTTAAACAAAACAAAAATTGATGGTGACACTACATTTGCACAATATCACGACAGATGGCACCCAAAAAGTAACTCTGTTGGAATATAATTATAAAGAAAATTATTATAATTATAATAATACGCCGCACCGTTTGGTGGTCGACGAGATTCTGATTTCTGAATTGGGTAAATAGAGGTTGAAGAGGTCAAGTCAATAGATTGTGATCAAATTCTGTTTCAGTCCGTCTAATCCAATTATTAGTGATATTTTGTCACTAATTGTCGAGCCGTTTCAATTGTAATCCTTGTTTTGTCCATTCGGGGTCAGCCATGCCATACGAAAACTCGGTGGGATTAATAAACTTACTCTTCTATGACAGGTAAATGAAGGACGAGGAAGCACTGCATCACCCAATCACAATTTAGAATTATGTATAACTCCATCAAAGCTATAAGTAATATTGTGATTAAAATAATCAAAGGATTATAGTTTAAAAGATTATAGATAAAATGCTCGATCAAGGATATCAGCAGCAACCTATCTGAAACCCATGTATCTCTATACCCAGAAAAGAAAGATTTCGTCATGCCTGGTCCTGGCCCCTTGAACTGAGAGAAGATTGGTAGGAAAAGAATATGTCAGTAACTGCAGGCGGGCGGCCATATCTATTGGCTAACTTCTTCGAAGTTCAAAGCATCTCTCGCAAGTCGCAAAGCATTCAAATCTTTAACAAATATAGATACGGGCGGCATTAAAAGGTGAAGTGAATGTAGAGAAGAATGAAGATTGAAGAGCAGGGCCAGCGTTAAAATCTCTTCCTGTTAAACATTGCAAAGGATACATTTATACCGTATACATGATGGTAGGACCTAGAGTATGTCTCTGTACAACATGTTGCTGCTTTTGACGCTAGTAAAGAAAAATGCTTTACACCTACCATTAAGGAATGAATGAATCGGTAGCTATTATACTCCTTTTTCTTCTTCTTTTCCCTTTTTGTATTCTCCCTGTTTGTTATCTTTATATTCAAGAAAACAAAAATAAACCTTTGATCCAACTCTCGCCCGAATCAACACCGATATCAGCTTCCTTTAGCATCTAGATCTTAAGCTGTAAATGAAACCTGAAGGTCCTGCAAATATAGCCACCAACATACCCAAGTGCAAACAAAAGGCAGCATGGAAAAATGCCATTTGAATGTCAGAATGTAGTTGGTTGGTTCCCAGGCCAACTTGTCTTCTAACGGTTGAAAAATATGGGCCAAGTTACTCGGATCCGCACTGCTTTTCAGTGGCTTCCAGTTGGGGAGGCAAGAGATTTAAAAAGCTCCCTTGAACAGGCTGATCATTAGTAGTTGAGTCTGAAGTATCTGATGACTCTGACTCACCATCTATGTTACGTAAATCATATAGAAAATCAAATATGTTAAGTCAGGGATGTTCTGTTTATGTACAAAGAACAATGAACAAGAAAAATAGTAATAAAGAGAAAATAAATGTACCGAAAAGGGACTTGACTGATGGCCTCCTTGGTTTTGTGTCCTTCTTCTTCAACTCCGCTACAAAAAGAAAGACAATGTCATCCTATAAAGGCAACTTCCACAGTCAAAATACTGACATATGGTAGACAATTTGTTTTGCACATAAACAAGGTACTGTTATGTAATGTCATCGATAAACAAAAACAGGCTAGATAGATTGTGTGCAGCGTCCGGTCGTTTGGTTTGGCAGTTGTACGTTTGACCCAAACAAAATAAGAAATGCATTCAGTTGCAGTTCACAATAATCTAGAGCAACAAACTTTAAATTCCATGATTGGTGATAATCTTTAGCACAAATTAGTATAAACTATGTCCCATGTAGAGAAGAATCAAGCTATGAGGTTAGGATGCAATAATCAAACAAACTGAACATTGCAACCATTCTTCGTCAGACAAGCATGGCTTCAACACAGCAATGGTTATATGAAGCTTTAATAACTTGAAAACTTCTTTTTCCAGAGTATCTTGAAGACTTGAATTGAAATACCGGTCAGACAGCCATTCCGCACATGATTCTATAACGCATACCATGCCTGTATAATTTACATAATTCCATACAAAGTGGAGAAAGGAGAATACCCATCCCAGGCACTTGATAATCATTGACAATTTCAAAATTTTTGTACGTGTATCCCACAAAGTTGATGTCCTTCGATGAAAGCATCTGCAACATAGAGTATGAAGAAAGTGAGGAAAAACTATAAAGAAAATTGTAGCGTAGAGGTTGGGAAAATAAATAGGGAATCATTTTCCATTTTGGTTGGGATTGGGATCAAGAAAAACAGTTTTGTCATAAATCCTTAACATATGAAACACAATGACATGACATGTTAGGATTAGGGAGCATAAAAAGAAGGAAATGCACTTTCATAAAAGACTCCCTGATGATAAATGCCCTCAGTGAACTTCTAATAGTCAAAATTGTACATTGGTAGCTTCATATCAATTAAGGGAATCTCTAAAATACTAATGGTACTGGATGTTCGATTAAATTATTTCCTCGTTATCATTCTCATATAAATAACATTACATGGTTGTCATTTGCAGCTAACAGCAGACTGCACCACAATGGACAGATGAATCAAACACTATGTAAAAACAACTGGAAGCTTACCTTCCTCCACGGGCCTGTTTTTGAAGTGGATTGGGTCTGGTTGTCACACTGCACAGTGACAAGTAAGCAATCAGAAAACAAACATGGTGAATGCCATGGCACGTCTCAACATAGTCTGCACTACAGAATCCAAGAATTCAAGGATATCACTACCTCCTCAAACTTTTCAAAGTTCTGAGTGTCTAGCTCATCATTAACCTCAGGAATGAATGCAGCATCCATTTGATATATCCTATCCCAGTCCACTCCTTGAAACCACTGATGATCCTAGAGAAGTGAAAAAGATGCAAGATAATCTCCTTTATCTGAAACGAGTTTAAAGGAACAAATCCAAGAATTTAGAATAGGACACACCAAACAACACCTTAATTTCACCTGCCCCTTTTGATCCTAGCCTCTGGTTGACACTGCACAAGAGTTTGCTAATCAAATCTTTTGCCTCTGGAGATAACCCTGCTTCTTCTGGAAACTTCAAATGATTTCTCCAGTTTACTATCTATGTAAGGAAAACAAATGAAACTTATTAGACAATGAAACTTCTTCATATTCACCTTTGTGTCCATCAATTCTCTCCTTTACTAAAACAGATCTGTTATGCAGATGAAAAAAGGATTATACTTGAAGCTGCCTTACAAAAGGGAAAATGGTGCAGGAAGTTTTGTAAAGATTCCAGAATAAAAGTACATAAAGGAAAAGGAAAAAGGAAAAAAGAAAGGATGTAATGTGGAAATTCCTTTTCACGTCCCAGTCTCAGTATAATGAGGACCAATCAGTTGTTATTCAAGTGTAAGTAACAGAAAAGTAAAAGCAGAGATAACACAAGCAGGATTTAGACTGAAGTAAGAAATAACTATGGAAATAATACAAAGCATCAATTGCCAACATTTCTCAGGTTACCTTCCGACAAGTTGACATTGGATCATCTGAATAAAAGGGTGGATATCCCACAAGCATTTCATACATAATTGCACCAAGTGACCACCTATGGAAAATAATTATTATCAGTCACATAAATCTATAAAACTTTGCAAGAATTAGGGCATTCTAGACACCATGACTTTAATTCACCAGGTGTTATTGAGAGATGCAAATTAATCTTTCATAATGAGGTTCTGTATAAATAGTTAAATATTAAAGATCCTAAAACCTGAAACTATAAATAATCAGTTCAGTTTCTAAAGTAAACAATTACAATTTCAAATGCTATGTCAAATGAGCCAAAAGTAGATTAATATGTGAAACAAAATATAATTTCATTTCAACGTGCATAAATACTCACCAATCACATTCCATTGCATAACCTTTCTTTAAGAGAACCTCTGGGGCAATATAGTCAGGAGTGCCAACAGTAGAATATGCCTGAAAAATCCAGGTATTTGACAATCGAATAAAAGATGAATCATCTAAAAGCCACTGCTGAGTTCAGTCAAAGCTTATAATCATTGCTTTAAAAAAAACAAAAACACATATAAGCAGAATCAAAACTAGTTAGAAAATATTCTGAGATGAAAGCATACAGGGTTCAACATGTTTCATTTAGTAAGCCCATGGGTGAAAGCTCAAAAGATGAAAACCATCTTCAATTCACCAAACAAGGGCAACATACCTCAAAGCAACCAATATATTAATTTAATTTAGAGAACCATTTATAGACTGAGATGTAGAGAGTTAAGTGGAGACATAATAACTGATAACTTACAAGCATTCTCCGGTTTTTTTGCCAGTGCTGTAGTTGCTCTTGCTGTGTTCGTTTAGGAGCTGCTGGCCGTTCATCAATCTGTGTAGCCCCATTCATGCTGCCTCCTATTGAAAAATCCTGTTCTTCAAGAGTACTGCAATCTAAAGGTTTACATAGTCCAAAATCTGACAGTCTCAAGTGTCCAAATCTATCCAGTAGCAAGTTGTCAGGCTTGATGTCCCTGCAACATTTAGCACTTGAAAGGTAAACCATATGTCAAGAAAAGCACCTGATACTTTTGTTTCTTTATATACTAACCTATGAATATAATTGTGCTTGTGGATAGATTCAATAGCCAAAACTGTCTCTGCAACATAAAATCTAGCTTCATCTTCAGTCAAGGTATCCTTCCTCATAAGTAAGGTCATCATATCTCCACCAGGTAAATATTCCATTATAAGATAAAGGAACTCCTCATCTTGGAAAGAACAGTAGAGTTTGACAATGCAAGTGCTGTCAACTTCTGCTAGCAGGTTCCTTTCAGCTCTCACATGCTCAACCTAAAGTAAGTTACATATCAACCACAATAAAAATGGTGTACAAAACCTCAATAGTACTGAATCCTAAAATAAATGCAAACCTGGCCTCTACGAAGCATTTCTGATTTCTTAAGCTTCTTCATAGCATATACATGGCCTGTTGTCTTTTCTCTGCAAACTCTAACCTGCACCATAAAGAAATATTTCAAGTGATTCAAGAGATTAATTTTCATTAGAGATAAAAAAAGCACACTGAGTTGTCTATAGCATCAGTAGTCCTTGCACAAGGGCAAACAGGACATGATATATGACAGTTGACACGATAAAGAAGTATACCTCTCCAAATGCTCCCTTGCCAATCATAGTTAATAATTCAAAGTCATCGGCACCCATTTTATGCCTCTGAAGGCGCATGTATTCAGTTTCTTTTTTCTCCAAGAACTTTAGTAGATTATTTTGATCTTCCTCGGAGACATCAGCATCTGCCAGCTTCTTTTCCAGGATTGTTCGTCTATTAGAGAAGATGTATAAGGAAATTAATTTATATTAAATGAAGATAGCAATCTACTAAAGTTCGGAAAATACTGTCATAAAATGCTCAAATCAAAGTATCATTATAAAACCCACTCCAATTATCAGCCCTGAAAGAGCTCTGCCGTGCTTATTTGAACTCTACTTGCACCTTACTCAGTGCCGTTTGAAAGGTCTGAGTCCCTTCAGAATCAGAATTCAGTTAATCATACCGCCAAACAAGAACATAGAACCGCCATTTTTTTACTACCTCTTGGATTTTGTTATCGCTACAATTTATACAAAAAAAAATGACTATTATATTTTTCAGACTTCTTCTAAAATCATACGAAGTAAATCAATTTGCAATAACTTCGAGTAATATTATGAACAATGATTCGACAAATCAATTGTAGATAATTACTAACAATTATTCAGATTAAATCATACTTACTAGAAATAGCCGGATTCAATCTTGTTTAAGACGTCTTAAATTTCACACAAACATCCTCTCTTCTCAATATAACTGAAAACTTATAAAAAAAATTACAGATTCTTTAGCAAATTTAAGCATAATATAGCTGTTACTTGTTAGGAAGATAAAGGGACGAACGGAGGCGTACCGCTCTCTTCTTTCTTGCAAATTCTTCATTTGTTCCTTGTAATGATTCTCAATGTACTGCTTGGCAGCGGCGACCTTTCGTTTTGTGACGTTGGAGAGAGCTTCTTCGTCCACATTGGCTTCGTCATTCTCTTCTCCTCCTCCGCCTTCACCGCTGGCCGATGGCTCCTTCTTCCTCGTCGAAGCCCTTAACTTATCCCTCGGCTGTAGCTTCGAAAGCCAACTCCTGGCCGAATCCATTTCTCTAATCAAATTTCACCTCGACAAATCGGCCCGCATTCTGCATTTCAATCGTAACATTAAACAAAAATGAAAATTCAAGGGGAGAAAAACACAAATTCTTAAAATTTGAAAATAAAAATTAAAGAAAGTAAAGTTAAGCAAGAAAACAAATTCGCGCTACCGCGTAGTTTGCGTGAGACTATACGATTCGCGAAAAGCTCTCGCGGCTATTTTCCTACGTTTTATTCTTGTTTTCGAAAAGACGATGACAAACTGGCAATGGAGAAAAAATGAAAAATTTTAAGAGCGAAAGGGAAGAAAGGTCCTTTCGGTTTTCTTGTGGCGCGCGTGATTCTCTCATTTGTATTTTGGTTCGGCACCTTCCATTTTATTTTTATATACGTTCCCCCCTCCTCAGTTTCTATTTTTTTTCCTTTTCAATTCTTTTTTTTAACGATTACTGGATCTCACAGGTAAATTGATCCAAGAAGATTCGGCGGGCCACTCTAGTAATGACCTCTGGGCCTTATTAAGCAAATCACATAGATGATTTGAGCAATAATCGTCACGACATTAACATAGTAATTCAAGTCTTTTTTATAACAACCGTTGATTAACCTGCTATTGGGTTGGTTAACCTCTACCGCATGCACCACGCTAAATAAAGGTTCCCGTGTTTTACCTGTTTCCATTTGTGGTTGGACCAAGAATTCTAGAAGGTCGGACCCAACGGCCAACACAGGTCAGACTGTGAGACTGGTGAGTGCAGGACTCGGCCCTTGGGTTGGACTTGGGGTTTCGTGCAAGAAGGGCATAAATGGGACCATCTTTGGGTCCATTTGTTTGAGTAAACTGACATGACATCGTTCTGATGGACGAGCTTCGTGAGTATTAACACAACCACACAAGCCATCCCACTTCTCCCTTTTACGGTTTTACCTTGCTTAGATACTCCACCACCAACTAACAAAAACCACTCACCTATCTCCAAATTTAGGTATAGTATATGGCAAATATTGATAATTTCTCACAAGTCACTACATGTTTATTCTAAGAATTTTCTTGCATTTATCGATACTCTTATCATATTAAATACACAAAAACTCCCTCTCTATGATCAACTACCAAATTGTTTGCCCCTCTTTGGTTTTTACCATTCTATAAATGTTCTGATTTGAGTGTACTCAAATCTTATTAAAATCTGATCCTAAGCAACCTTTTTTTTTTTTGAAGTATTTTGATGAATTTAAGTGTTGTAAAAGCGATGAAGGGCAAGTAACATTTGACCATGCATGAGGCGTCAACCAAATTAAAAGAAGGAAATAAATTTCTTATTATGCAACAGAAGCTGACGGGAAGAGACAAAATAGAAGAAAGAATCAAAAGCATGATAAGGAGACGAAGCAGGTTTTGTTCTGTTAATAAGCAGGTTGATTATGTTGTACTTTTTTTTTGAGGTGTTAGTTCCGCCTGGTCCCATGTTGGATGCCGGCAGGAGGGAGTAAGTCGACGACGTCGACACCATGAAATGGACAATGATGTGAACTAAATCATATTCATAATGGCTGAGCACAGAAGTGACAAGTGTTGCTTTTGATGAGGTGGTTGAGTGAGGGAGTTGGAGAAGCATTGCTATCAAAGAACATATGATATGACTGCTGGTCTCTGCAACTAACAAAACCTGTCTTCTTTTTCAGCTTTTGTAATTTATGCTTGCAAGTTTCTTCTTCTTCTTCTTCTTTGTTTTTCCTCAAATTGCATGCTTTACCCTCATAATTATAAGGAGTGAATATAGGTTCTCTTCATCATAACCTCTGTAGTCTGTCCTCTGATCTCTGGGGAAAGGTGAGATTCAATCTTGAACTCTTAATTATATACTACTATATATAGCAAGTTAGCTGGCATATTTCTAGTGGTCTAGTCGACTAATCCCCTGATCAGTGAGACTTAGAGTGCTCCTCTCATATATTTAGGATCTTTGATCTCCATTAAACTTTTGCTCCAGAACCTCTGCCTATGAATAACTTAAAATTTGAGAGAAACCATTGGCTCCATTAGACTAGAGATATCGAAATTAGTTCAGATGGAATTAATCTCTAAAAAACGAGCCTGCAACAGAGCAGTAAGCTTATGCCTCTTTTCTGGTGGCTTCTCCGCTTCTGTCCAATTTTGATTAACAGGCGTCTAATCCACGTACTAGGTTCAAGATCACCACACCAAGCTGGAGGCACCACGTTATCCAGAAACATTAGCCCTTGCATCCTTTTGAGTAGATTTGCCTGGATAATATTAATATAGGCTGAATTCTTAGAAGGAAGTAGAGAGGATACTCGAAAAACAGATTATTGAAAACTAAACCAATATTTAAGGATGTTCTTGCAATATCACAAATGTTTTAGCTGTGGGTCTTAGATTGCCTCGTGATATCCTGTCTCATTTGCATATAGTACCAGCAGTAAGTTCTGTTTCTAGCGTTATATTTTCGTCTGATATAGTTCCATATCATGCAAAGAACAGTCAGAAGGCAATAGAACGATAACTCTGAAATTAGGTGCATAGAAAGTCAATGCCTTCATATAACATCACAAATCAAAGAATCATGGGGAAATTTACAGCTTAAATGCATGCTCACAGCTGCAGTTTAAAAAACAAAAAAGCAAAATTTATTTTCAAAGATTGTAACAGATGAGAGTCAGGAAAGATGATTGTTCAAAAACATTTTCTCCAGATAACTAATAAATCTCAAAAGATATAAGCAAATTGTGCTCAAGCTTTTCCATTATTTAAAATTTTAAATAATTACACCGTTCTTTGCCAAAGGCAGACCGTTTGATCAGGGCTTAACAGGTCTAGCCTAAAAGATCAAGAAGCCAGCATTGACTTGTTCTTTTACCAAAATATTTGATAAATTACAACACTATTTGCCAAAGACATACCATCAGCTTCAATATTATTATTTTTAATAAGAGCTAACAAAAAGAGAGAAACTAATGTTGCCATCCATTACACAACCAGAAGCTAACAATTATATAAATCAATAGTAGCCAGCTATATGTCAATGGTAGCTGATGACAAAAAACTTTCTGCACTTGTATTTCTGGCTTTGGTTTCAAAAATATATTCCAAAATAGTGGATCAACGATAGTATGCCATATGCCTCGATGACATGAAAGGAGAGGTACCAAAGGGTGAGGACTTCTGGACTTGGGCAGGGGTGTTAATGGGTTTCTTTTTCTCACCCTTGGTTTCAGAACGAAGCCAGGCCTCAACAATAGAAAGCAAATTTTCTGAGCTTTTCAACTCATTAGTTTCTGTCAACTTTTCAGATCTCTTCAATTCACCATCTTGGATATAAGCCAGATGTGTTGCCCATGTCTCCAACCCATCAAAAATATGGGTTGCATACACAATTGTAGCTCCTCTCTAAAATAATAGTAGCAAAAATTAGTTAGAACCATTACACATAGGTCTTAGAAATGATGATGCAATCATCAATGAGAGTACTTGGACGGTACAAGAACATCAGTAGCAATCGGACATGTGAGCCAATGTAAAATCAAAATGAAGTTGCAGATTTTACTAATTGTAGCAGAAGGAAGTGTAACAGATAATGAAATGCTAAAGCTATATCAACAATTATATCGTTTTCCTAAGAATATTAAGATAATGAAATTCCGCTCCAGCACCCTATTTGTGATCTCTCATTTTCTAGCTCTTCAACAACACTAGGCTTCAGCATGTAAAGGCTATAACAGATAACAGAAGTAACTACCTGCTCACATTCCTCTTTAAAGAAATCAAGTAAATCCAACCTTGCAACAACATCAAGGTCTACAGTAACCTCATCTAGCAAAAGAACCTGCAATTGAGTTGAAAGATTAAGTTAAGTTGAAAAAGTCGATACCCTACAAGAAATCAGAAAACTAGTAATCAGACAAGACAGCCTATATAAAACTAGTAAAGTGGAGGGTGGCAGTTAAATTTTTGTTTCTCACAAGACAGTATTGCACAGGACATGATTATCATTCGTGCACTCAGATAATATAGCAATATTGGAATCATCAAATTGAGCATTCATGGCGTGCAGCCTCATGTGGTGAGATTATTCATACAACAATGGCAAATTCATATTGTCAAAATACCTGGAAAGGATGAAGTAGTCCCATACAAATTTGGACTCTACGTCGTTGTCCATCAGATACCTTATGCATTCGCCATTGCAAATCAATATCAAGCAGCTCAATCAACCTTTCTCTCCTCAAAGGATCAATCCCTTCAACTGCCCACGGCCAAGTTATAGCAAATAAGAAAGTTGTTTAATTTCGAAAAAAAGAAAAAAGTCAGAAACGAAAACAACTATCAAATAGAGCCTCAATCAGCCACCTCCAAATATCATGTGTTCTGCAGAGAAGTCCCCTTGTAATGGAACCTCCCCCTGCATAGGTTTTGAACAGGAAATAACAGTTTCAACAGTAAGTTATGATCAAAAGAGGTGAACCTTAATCTTAAAGCAACGGTTAGGAAAATTTACTGACAGCAGAGCCAATAGTTTTACTCCAAGATCCACCCAGATAAGCTAAATCGCCACGACAAACGAGTTGAGTGTCATGAAAAGCTGAACGATTTAGCACTCTCACAACATCTCTTCCTCCAACCATATGCTTTCCCGCTAAAATTTTCAACAATGTCGTCTTTCCTGCCCACAATAGAAAAATTAATAATTTTTCCAGGACATTCTATCTGTTTGAAGGCAGAACTGAAGAGGAAATGCAAATTATTGAAAATACCAGATCCGTTGGCGCCGACTAGAAGGCAACGAGATCCGGGAGCGATGTCGAGGTTGAAATCGATGAACAGTGGATGTTGCAGTTCGTATGCGAATTGCATGCCGCATACTCTGATGCTTTTGGATTCTCCATTTTCATCTCCTTCTCTTGATTTGGAAAAAGCTTCCTCCGCCATGTTTGGGGGCCCTGCAGAGCTGAGTAGCACGGAGGTTCCGGTGGGCAGTTACCTTGAAGTTTATGTATGTCGATGGGTATTGAGGTTCAAGCATTGGGAAATTTACACGTCAATGGTTGGTAGAACCAAATTTCCCGTCACAGATTCTTACACGTAGCACGTAGATGTTGGGACACGTTATTCCTTTCGTTCGGTTTCGGGGTACGGGTAAACGCAGATGTGCAACTGCGTTTTGAGTTTTGACATGAGGCGGAAGCCAAAACGACATTGACTTGGCGGGTTTTGCCTTGCGGAGGAAGACAGGAACCGAGCGTTACGACGTACGAAAAATAAATAAACCTAAACATGGGGAAAAAAAAAAAAGGCTTCGCAAATACGACCTCCAGTCGGGTCGTATCGAGGCCAAATAGAAAACCGGAGGGAGCGAGGGGGAGAGACGGCGCGAGAAAACCAGTTAATCGGTGAAATGAAAATCGGGAGTATTTGTCGTTATTAATCTTAAGCAAATTTAATCTTTCTAGCAACGTTTAGAACTGCAAGCTTTAGGTAAGTTCACGAGCTTATCATCAAATAATTTTCTTTTTCATTCAAGGAAAAAAAAGCAAAAAACAAAATCATAATTATATCTGCGTGTTGATTTGTTCGTGTTTGTTAGAAACTCAGCAGCTAGCAAACAGGAATAGGAATTGGAATTTAATTGAATAATTCGAGGATTATACCAATTATTCCTAGTTGAAATTAGCGGTGGAAATGGTCCGTTGAAGGAAGAATGTAATGCGATTTTGATTTTTTAGGTGGTTTAGATGATGGTTTTATAGCTGAGGGATTAAGGCGAATTCCATGGAAGAAGAGGAGAATAGGATCTTGTTGAGCAGTTTGGGGGTCACGTCTGCAAATCCTGAGGATATCGAACGGGATATCTTAGCCAAGGTATTTGCTCAAACCGCTTTCAGTTTAATATTAGTTTCTATAATGTAACTGTATTGCTCATTAGAAATTACTTAGCATTTCTAAGTATGTGGAGATTTGGCCAATTGTGTTGAATGACAGGCAGAAAACAATGCTGGGGATGGTAGTGAAGTAGGAGGGAGCACTGAGGAGGAAGCTGCTGAAAATTTGGAAATCAATGACCCATCATCATCGGCCAACCAAGCAAAGCTTTTGAATAAGTTGAGGGCTGTAGAGTTTGAAATTCATACTGTCGCCTCCACCGTTGAAGACGGGAGAAATGTTATTGCTGATGATCGAGCTGGTCATGATGATGGTGATGATAGTACGGAGAATGGGAATAGAGAGGATGATAAAAGTATTATGCAGGTGTCTTCACGTGATTTCACCCTTCAGCATGCCTTAGCTGCTGATAGGCTACAAAGCCTCAAGAAAACTAAGGCTCAACTTGAGAAAGAGCTGTCTGGTTTGCTCCAAGAAAGTTCGTCTGAGGGCATTAAGCATGACAAGTTGATAAAAGACCTGGTAAAGGAAGAGACTAGGCCAAAGAGAAAGTCTAAAGAAATCCAGAAACCTAGCAGAAATCAAGAAAAGCGGAAGAAAACAGTTTCCTTTGGTGATGATGTTGATTTTGATGCAGTATTGGATGCAGCATCTGCAGGATTTGTAGAAACGGTGAGTTAATCATGGTGCTAATTCTAATTCTAGTATGTATTGGCTTGCTTGATTCTTTCTGCTTAAAAAGAAGGGAATTTGATCATTCTTTTTATGTCTACAATCGATATTCTAAATTGTAAATGTTAACTCCTACCTCTGTTTGAAATTTGAGAGTTGGGGGTGGTGGGGGGGCAACAAGAGAGAGAGAAGGGAAGGCTGCTAACACTATATCATTTCTGGCTTAGGAAAGGGATGAACTGGTTCGGAAGGGAATCTTAACTCCTTTTCATAAGCTTAAGGGCTTTGAGCGCCGTCTTCAACAGCCTGGGACGTCTGGCTGGCATGGTATGCCTGATGAAGAAGACAAGAACAAGGACCTTGTTTCTGCTAGGGTGGATAGAGTTGCACAGTTAATGTCAGATGCTGCACAAGCTCGCCCATCAACCAAACTACTTGATTTTGAAGGTTTGCCGAAGCTTGATGATGCACCCACTTTTCCTTTTCAAAGGATAAAAAAACCTTTAAATTTTTCTCTGTCTAAAGAGGCAGAGGGGAATAAAGTTTCAAAACAGAAAAAGAGGAGGCCTTTGCCTGGCATCAAATGGAGAAAGCAGATCTCTCGTGAGGAAAGGGATCTGGAAGAAGGAGGTATGCTAAGCTTTGTCCTTGCTTAAGGTTTAGGTATTTTTTGACTATCATAAATTCTTTCAAAGAAGTTTCTTGCTTAATATGTGCTGTTTGCATTTTCAGCTGAAAGCATTTTTTTTCCCCTCTTTATTTAATTTGTGCAGAAGGTGTGAGGGATAACTTGACTTTCCCTGATGAGGAAGAAAACCAAGAGAACTTAGAGGATATGGATGGTATTAATCCTCCTTATGTGACACTAGAAGGTGGGCTAAAAATTCCTGAAACCATTTTTAGCAAACTTTTTGACTATCAAAAAGTGGGGTTGCAGTGGTTGTGGGAACTGCATTGCCAAAGAGCTGGTGGGATTATAGGGGATGAAATGGGTCTTGGCAAGACTGTCCAGGTGTTGTCTTTTCTTGGAGCCTTACACTTTAGTAACATGTATGAACCAAGCATTATCGTCTGCCCTGTAACACTCTTGCGACAATGGAAAAGGGAGGCACGAAGATGGTATTCAAAATTTCATGTTGAGCTACTACATGATTCTGCCCAGGATCCTGCTTATGGAAAGAAGCAAGCCGGATCTTTTGGAGAAAGTGATTATGAAAGTGAAGGTTCACTTGAAAGCAATTATGAGGGAAACTTTTCTTCTAAAAGCAGCAAGAAATGGGATTCTTTGATAAATAGAGTTTTGAGGTCAAAATCTGGGTTGCTTATTACAACGTATGAGCAACTTCGACTGGTAGGGGAAAAGTTGCTTGACATAGAATGGGGTTATGCGGTTCTTGATGAAGGACATCGAATCCGAAATCCAAATGCTGAAATCACTCTGGTTTGCAAACAGCTACAGACGGTTCACAGGATAATAATGACTGGTGCACCAATTCAGAACAAGCTTAGTGAGCTTTGGTCGCTATTTGATTTTGTTTTCCCTGGAAAATTGGGTGTCTTACCTGTATTTGAGGCAGAGTTTGCTGTCCCTATATCTGTTGGGGGATATGCCAATGCTTCACCATTACAAGTTTCTACAGCCTACAGGTGATCACCCTGTATCTCTGAAAATTTTAGTTTGTTTTGAGGAAGTTGTAAGAGATGGTTGTCATCAGTGCCTTGGTTTCTTCATGCTGGATTTATGGGTCGTTTTCTTTATGAATTATTTCGGAATTCTAAATTGGGCGTTGTGCAGGTGTGCTGTTGTCCTTCGGGATTTGATCATGCCTTATCTGCTTAGGCGTATGAAGGCTGATGTGGATGCCCAGCTGCCAAAAAAGACGGAACATGTACTCTTTTGCAGCCTTACCGCCGAACAAAGATCTGTCTATAGAGCATTTCTTGCAAGTTCAGAGGTGGAACAAATATTGGATGGGAGTAGAAATTCTCTTTATGGAATTGATGTGATGCGCAAGATCTGCAACCACCCTGACCTGCTAGAGAGAGACCATTCCTGCCAGAATCCAGACTATGGAAATCCTGAACGCAGTGGGAAAATGAAAGTTGTTGCTCAAGTGCTCAAGGTTTGGAAGGAGCAGGGCCATCGTGTTCTTTTGTTTGCTCAAACGCAGCAAATGCTTGACATTCTTGAAAATTTCTTAATTTCTAATGACTTTGAATATCGAAGAATGGATGGACATACTCCCATCAGACAGAGAATGGCCTTAATAGATGAATTCAATGATTCTGATAATATATTCATTTTCATTCTGACGACAAAAGTTGGTGGTTTAGGAACAAATTTGACAGGTGCAGACAGGGTGATCATCTTTGATCCTGATTGGAACCCATCAACTGACATGCAGGTACCTTTTGACTCTCTTCTTGTTATTGAGGATAGAACACCAAAAACATCATAAATGGCATCCCCACCCCCCTCCCCCCTCTCTCTCTCTTCCCCTTCCCCTTCCCCAAAAAAAGAATGTGGTGAATCCTGCATTTTGCTTGATATACCTATCAGATGGTTTTCACCTTTCATAATTGTTCTCGTGTGGTGAATCCTGCATTTTGCTTGATATACCTATCAGAAGGTTTTCACCTTTCGTAATTGTTCTCGTGATGGCTGTTACCTATAACAGGCAAGGGAACGTGCTTGGCGTATTGGCCAGAAAAGGGATGTAACTGTATATAGATTGATTACCCGTGGAACGATTGAGGAGAAGGTGTATCATCGGCAAATTTACAAACATTTTCTTACAAATAAGATATTGAAGAACCCCCAGCAGAGAAGGTTTTTTAAAGCTCGAGATATGAAGGATCTTTTCACCCTGAATGATGATGGAGAGAGTGGGTCAACTGAAACATCAAATATATTCAGCCAGTTGTCTGAAGATGTAAATATTGTTGGTGCTGAGAAAGATAGGAAGCATAAGCAGAAACATTCAAAAGCTGCTGTTCCTCATGGTGATCATGCTCCCAGTGGAAAAGGAAATTGCTCAAACACTGGTTTTTCTAAGAGGAAAGGAAAAGAAAAAGAAACAGATGATCATAGTGATGGTGAAGTAGACGAAGAAAAAAATATTTTGAGGAGCCTTTTTGATGCCCAAGGGATACATGTAAGATATGTCCCAATCTATAATAAGATTTCCTTTATCTGATGGTAGTTTCACTTTTTATTTAGGATACCTCTTCTTATAAAGCATTACAATTAGAATTCTTGTTATATCCACCAAAAAGGTAAACTATGTTCTTTGCTTAATGGTGCTGTATTGTTATTATCTTAATGCTGCTGTCTTTTCAAGACCCTAGCGAATTGTATTATCAACTGCTGGTAACCTGTTTAACACACGTTTATTCAAAAGGACATATTTGCATGAAACCTTTTACCACCTAAGTGAACAATTTATGCCTTTCCTTCTTATGCAGTAGTGAATTTGATCTTCTTCTTTTTCTGCAGAGTGCCGTGAACCATGATGCCATCATGAATGCTCATGACGAAGAGAAGATGAGGCTTGAGGAGCAGGCTTCACAGGTGGCACAAAGAGCAGCAGAAGCACTACGCCAGTCACGAATGCTTCGAAGCCATGATAATATTTCTGTTCCAACTTGGACTGGGAAATCAGGAGCTGCTGGTGCACCATCATCAGTTCGGAAGAAATTTGGGTCAATGTTGAACTCTCACTTACTGAAACCTCAAGCTGAGTCATCTACCAATGGTGTTGCGGCTGGGGCAGCTGCTGGGAAGGCATTAACTTCAGCGGAGTTGCTAGCCAGAATTCGAGGGAACCAAGAACAAGCAGTTGGTGCAGGGCTTGAACGTCAGTTTGGCTTGTCTTCAAGTTCTTCTAGCAGGGAAGGACCTGCAGTTAACAGGACTAGCAGGTCATCTTCTAATGTATCCAGTGTGCAGCCTGAAATATTGATTCGTCAGATATGTACATTTATTCAACAAAGAGGTGGCAGCACTGATTCAGCTAGCATTGTGGATCACTTTAAGGACAGAATACCCTCAAACGATCTGCCTTTGTTTAAGAATCTACTGAAGGAAATTGCTAAACTAGAGAAAGATCCTAATGGATCATTTTGGGTTTTAAAGCCAGAGTATCGGGAGCAGTAATATATTTTTCCAGAGATTCATTTCTTCAACAGCGCTCAGGTTTTGCTTCTTTCAACTTAGTCAATGATTCCATGTTGGTAAGGCCATCCTGCAATCCTGCGAAAGTAGTTTTGTGTTTGGAGCAGGGACGGTATTAGTGTTTCTAGGCGTAGGGGGACAACGGAAACAGGAAAGAGTTGGTCCATAAATTTTTGGTGCTCTTGTTTGGGGCACTTTTTTTTCTTTTTATATAAACACAATTCTCTTTCAGTGTATAGAGTAAACTATAGATTTTCTCATCTTCTTTTGTTTTTGGTAAAGCTTGAGATGACCCGACAAACATGGTCCGTTGATAGAAAACAGAAAACTCTTAAGGAGTAGATTTATTTTTGGTTGCCTTAGCAAGGCATGTATACAAGTAAATTGCTTATCTTGAAGGATTCTCTAATATGTTCTTTTTCCATATACCCAAATTTTCTTTCGTTTTTTTCCCTCGTTATTATAGTCATTCTCATGTCGCCATCTTGTGTTTATATATGTTCACTGTTAGTGTTTACTGACAGGGAAAATAAGGCCTAAATTCATTAATCAACTTAAGACAATAGAATAAACTTGAGCTGTTTCGATCGGCAAATTAATTTCAGAGCAATGTCCCAATGGAGTAGTATCTTGTCCTGTTGAAAAGCCTTAAAGCTGGCCATGGTGATACACGTGAGATGTGACGTATGAATTTACACATTCAATTCCCATAAGATTTAGATGAAAAAAATAATAAATTCTCTATTATATATTTAAATATAAAGTACAAAACAATAACATACAAGAGAAAAGAGGCATATCAATATGATACTGGAAACATTATTTTCCACGCATGGAAGTATTTGGTACCTTGTCCTTTCTTTGTTTCTTTTCTTTCTTCATTTTGTTTTTTCAAATATGAAAGCATCAAACAGAAGATCTTACATACTCAATAAATGTTCACACAATTAGAAAGCCGCCCATCCCGACGCGGCGGTCTTCTTAGATTCCGATCCAGTAGCAGGAAGATTCCTCTGTAAATGTCAACATAGTCGTTCAATGCGGATCCAAAAACAACTTTCCTTCACTAAGGAATACACCGATATATGAAACATTTATTATCCAGATAAACAGTATCGAAGAAAACATCCATACACAATTCATTCAAGTATGAAAGAAAACATAGTCCCATTCTCTTATGGTAGAGCTTCTGTACCAAACCTAGTAAACCCACATCATTTCCACCAGTAGAAACAATAACATGATATTCAGAATGAAGCAATTAGAACACAAACATAAATAAATGGTCTATAAAACTGTGAACATGCAGAATCATCTTGAAGACATGTTGGCAAAAATGATCAGCAGTTAACATTTAGACCAAATGTTCAGCACATTTGAGAATCTATCTACTATTTTCTTATATTTTTCAAGCTTTCATTTTGTAAGTACCAGGTACTAATATTTTGGCACTACATCACTACCATTTACTTATTCTAATGCTAGCCATCAAGAGAGAAGAGGAACAATCCACAAATTAAGATCTTCTCTTGGCAACCTTGCCCATGGCTACATATGCATTTGGGAACCCAAAGACTACAACCTATCAAGAAAAAGACATCAAGCATATATCCGGTTGAAGGACAATACCGAAACATTACCTCTAATTGAGAAAAATCTGTTAAAGGGTCAGTTTTTCTTGAGCTTTCCTTGGGTGCTGTTAGACCAACACCTTGACTAGTAGAGGTCATCCGAGCAGCAGCAGGGTCATTGGGAGGTGGTGGGAGAGGAGACCTAATTTTTACTGCACCACTGGGTGGTGGGGCAAGGCCCAAAGCCTTAGACTTTCCGCTGCCAGAAAGCCCCCCTGACAATCCTGCGGCTGAAAGCATGCCAGTCCCACTAGATGGCTTGTTCTTCACATTAATTCGAATGGTTTCACCTTCCTATAACCCAAAACACCACAAGATCAAAATCCACCTATAATAAAAACAAAAACAGTATTTAAACTCCATAAACAATGAGAAAAAAAACAGACTGAATTGTATTCTTTACAGCAGGAAAATAAAACAACCAAGTGCGAATAATAAGTGATCAAACCAATTAAACCCCATATTAATTATTTAACTTATCAGTAAAATACGCAATACCAGAATGACAAAACCTAAAAGAATAAATACTTGTAAATTATTTATTAAACATGGAAAATTGGCCAAAAAATTGGATAATCTTGCTGGATGTTTGGATTCTTTCGAGACACTAGTCAGCATCACCAAAATCTAAATTCAGAAAATACATTCAAAACTACAAATAGAATCACTCAATTACATAACCTCCTTTGCTTACACTCATAAAATCACGATCTTTCAAAATATAATAGTAACGCCAACAATTTCACTAAAATGGCTAAAAACACGATAAAATAAATAAAACTGACTGCACCCCACCCTCACATTCTCAAATCAATCAAGATTTAAACTTTCAGATGATTAACAAAAAAAGAAAGAAGAAATTTCTAAATTTTAACTCAACAATTTCAGGTAAATAGCTCACAAATAAGATGAAATCAATGAAAGAAAGAATCCACTCACATTCTAACATCAGTCAAAATAAAACTTTAAAAACTACTAGTATAGGCAAAAGACTAGAAATTTCATACCTTCAATCGGTGATTTACAGCAGGATGAATATCAATGTGGGAATCACTCTCACTCGTCTCACCGGTCTCTTTCTCATTCTCCCTTCTAACATACTTCTCGTGATCGGACAAAGCTACGTTGAAATCAAATGCCTCATTCCGTTCATTAAACCCAAGCCCGATAAAAGCGTGCTTCCCATTCCCATCCTCGATCTTGAGCACGAAGTATCGTGAGGAATCAAGCGCAGGCTCGACGGAGCTCTCGCGCTGACCCGGGTGGATGAAGCAAGCAGCGAAGAGCTCACCCGAGTTGGGATCCTCTAACCGGATCTCACAGCGGTCCTTGCAGGATACGACCCGGAGTCGACCCGACCAGATCTTGTCGGATTGAAGCCACTCGCCGCACTTGTAGCCGCCGGAGGTTGAGCGAGGCGGGATTTTGTAGACGAAGACTTCGCGGACTACGAGGAGGGTGTGTTCGAAAGACTCTTCCTCGTCGAACGACATTTCGTAGGAATGTGGAGGGACGAGGGAGTGAGTAGATTAGAATTTTTAACTCTGGAAAGAAATCTGAAAAGTTTGAAAATTTGTTAGGGGAAATTTGCAGAGAGGGTGAGAGGTGGAAGGGAATAATCGGATGTTGAGAGGTTTGGGTGGCAGAGAGACGTGGATTCAAAGAGTGATTGAAATGTCAACTGCTTTCCTTGCCGGAGGGGGAGGCTGGCCAATTACCGTTATCTCCTTGGTGTTTTCCCAAATGTCGATTAGATACCACGAATGACGAAACGCAACCTAGCCGGGGCCAGCCCGGGTACATTACATTATACGAGTCATTTGGGTATTTTTGGGCCTCGGTTGCGGAGCTTATTGGATCTTCCGTCTTCGGTCCAAATAAAGTTTAGTCTTCAAAATTGGTTCCGATTTAAATTGGGCCTGACCTCTTGGTCCGAAATGTGCGTTGGACGAACTCGGTATATTGAAATTAACTTGGATAAAGTGGGTACTTCATGTTATTTTTACTACTTCTCTGTTCTCTCACATTTTCCTTCATAATAGCTGATAGAAGCACACTCGATCACTTTGCGCATAGCAAAGACTGCGAAGACTTCACCGAAAGAAACAGACGAAGACGAGTTTCTTCCTCATTTCACGTACGTTTTCCTTTCTCGATCTAAATATTTCTAAAACCTTAGGGTATCCCCTTATTATTATCAATCTCTTCTCGATTTTCAAATTCTGTAGAGAAATTTTGTTTGCAAAAAACGAGCGTCAGTTCTTAGGCGGTTGACTGACCGAGTGAAGGGTGTGCGTTTGTTGGATTTATTGCAGGAAATGGCCAGAAGTCTAGCTGGATTTCTGGTTCTTTTGCTGTTCGTTTCGATCTGCGAAGCCGCTTCTCCTTTCCAACCGATCTCCGATTCTCATCGATCTGCCGCTCTTGAACTCTTCACTCCCGACCATGGATCGTTCAAAAGGTTTTTCCTGAACCCTAATCTGTTTTGGTTGTTAAGAAAAGAAATTAGGAGAAAATGGGGAGTAAATACCGGTGAAGGTCAAACTTAGTTCAGCTTTTTCAACGTTTGATTTCTCTTTTAAATTTTAGTGATGAGAAATGTGGGATTTTAGTATTTTTTTGTTGTTGCTTGAATTGGAAGTAGAAAAGAGATCTTTGAGGATTAGGTTTGAATGCCTATCTCATTTGACTTGTTTGATTCCCAGCTTAGAAGAGACATACGAGGCACTAAGAACAATTGAGGTTCTTGGAATCGAAAAGAAGTCTGATGTAACCGCCTCAGCTTGCCGTTCCATTGCAGGAACGTTAGGGTCATCATCTTCAATCCCAAAGGATCTTTTCTATGCTTTAAAAGCAAATAGCATAGCAAAATGCAAGATACATGAGAAAACTTCTGAGGTATTATTATTTGAATTTTGCACGCTGACATTTGGTACAACAGCATTTAACTTTGCAAAATTTACATTTTTCTTTTCTTTTGTAAAAGGGTATTTTTACGAGACTGAATGCAGCTGTCAGTGGTGCAAATTCGTTGCTTGACTTCTACTATTCAGTGGGAGGTCTGGTACTTATCAAGGTAATGAATGCATGGGGGATACCGGTTATTATGATGCTTTTCATTTTTATGCATGTAATTCTGAAACTTTAATAAGTTTTATAGATGTTTTATATGTGCCCTGATTCGCTTCAGTTTTGTTATGTTGATTAAGGGACCTTATTACCTAACCTTTTTCTTCTTCATGATCTATAGCTTTTAAGTTGGTTCTACTTTATGGCCCTAGCTTCTAATGCATTGTTTGTCAATGCAGGATCAGACTTCCAAAACCGATATTCATCTTGCTGATGCTGAGGGAGTTTTCCGTTCAGTCAAGGTTTGTTGCTATAACTAGCTTTAGTTTTATGCTGAGGTTAAGAAATGGTGCTGGGCCTCTTCGGATCTATCAAGGTAGATTGAGGCTACTGTTTTGGTGAGATAGTGGGACTAGTTGTTGGTGTGGTGAGATTTGGGTTTGAGGAGGCTCACTACTTGAAGTGACTCAAACTTTGATTTTTATGTTTATAGTTGCTTTTTAAGTGGAGCTAACTTTTTTAATGCCCGATTTGAGCTGCAAGATATGTTGTCATGAAAGGTTGATTTTCTTTTTTGTCCCAAATTGTTCACAGGCTTTCAGCCAGAGCGATGGCAGGTGGCGTTATAGTTCAAATAATCCTGAGTCTAGTGCCTTTGCTGCTGGTAAAGATTTATTTAGATTCTACAACTTCTTTTTCAAATAATCCAGCAAGGCCCATTATGGCTTTTTTGTTTTATCGCTAATCTCTTCAATAAATGTTGCCTATCTTCTTCTTCCCATTTATTAATTGTTCAATTCAGTTCTGCAATGCTTATTCATTAGGCTTGTCATATTCTTGCAGGAATAGCTCTTGAAACACTTGCTGGGACTGTTTCACTAGCATCTTCAGAAATTGACCAATCTTTAGTAAGTAGTAAATGTTGTTTCTTTGATCTGGTCAAAGTTTTGACCAGTTAATCAGCTATTTGTTGGTGCAGGTATCCCATGATTTATGTTTGCTTACTATTTGCAGATCAGTACACTAAAAAATGATATAAGCAAGCTTTTTGACAGTATTGAGAAATATGGTATGTATACTTATATTTTCTCCTTTTTCCCAGGTTTTTCCTATATTCTTTCTTTTTTTTTTGTTCTATTCTTTTCAAAATCTTTTTGCTCCTACTCCAATTCATTCTCTCTCAATCCAAAAACTCTGTAATCTGATTACTTTCAAATCTTATTTAGTTTGACTTTTTTGCCTTTTATCTCTCTGCATTAATAAATTTATCTCTTCTTTCAGATGACGGGGCCCTTTACTTTGATGATAAACTTGTTGATGGGCATGAAAATCAAGGTCCTTTGTCAACCACCTCATCTGTTGTTAGAGGGCTAACAGCATTTGCAGCTGTTACTGCTGGAAGTCTCAATGTTCGTAGGGAGAGCTCAGTCATCATGCATTTTTAGTCCAGTTAGCTTATTTGGGATTTTTTTAATACCATGGGTTTATGTCTGCAGCTGCCGGGGGATAAAATACTTGGATTGGCTAAATTCTTCCTTGCTATTGGAGTTCCTGGCGATGCCACTGATTTCTTCAATCAAGTAGACTCGTTAGCTTGTTTGGAAAGCAACAGGCAAGATTTTCTTTCAGTAGTTTTAACTTTTAATGTATTTGTTTTTATTTAATATAATTTGATGATGGTATTAAATTTCTTTTTGGTACCATGTTATGGAGTTATTCAATAGCTTTCATGATAATGACATCTTAACCTTGGTTGACTTATTGTTACTCTTGAATAATGCAGTTTCTAGTTGATCCTTGAAAGCAAGAGATTATGAACATGCATATTGTGCAAGTTTTAGCTTTATTTTGTGTGTTCTGGAATTGAGCTTAGTGTTTCTAAGCATGTTTTCTTACTTGCTCTTAAGCCTTTTGTGCATCAGAAAGGTTGCTTTTTGTCTTTTGACATTCAGAGAGATGAGTAGTACTTTTGGTGTGCCAATGTCATGATTTTATTTGGTTTTATATAACGAAGCTCTGGAGCTTAATACATCTTGAATTTCACTTGCCATGCAGGGTTGCCATTCCACTGATCCTATCACTTCCATCTACCGTGCTTTCATTGACTAAAAAAGACTCAGTCAAGGTTTGTCCAAGTTAAAATCCTTAACATGAATAAGTAGTGTCTTAAATTCCTCTAAAAGTGCTAGAAATCTGCCACCCAATGATTGACTGTTATTTTAGTGGCATTTTCATTTTGCTTCATGAAGATACTTGTTTCGTTTGCCATGGTCAGAAATCTTCTTTCATGTCAAATGTGTTCAATGATGCATATTGGTGGTACATTGACTTGTTTTTCATCCCTTTATTTGCATTCACATACTTGAGGCTCATTTTCTTTTCCAAATTTGAAATAATTTAATCTGGTTTATAGGGTTTTATTATTATTACTCTTACTTCTTCTGCTCTTTTGAGTGTGACAGGTTAGAGTTAACACGGTCCTTGGTTCAAATGCGCCACCTCTAACAGTGAAGCTTGTAGGAGCTTATAGTTCTCGTTCAAAGGATACATCACTGGTTGAAAGCCAGGTCAGTTGTTCCCTTGAGTAGAGTTCATTTTGTTTGATGTAATTTCTGCTGCCTACAAGTTCTATTTTTGCCTTTTCTGCGTTTTAATTCTGTTTAATTTGACTCAATGTTTTCTAAAATTATGAAATGCAGGAACTTAAGTTTGATGCTGGAACTGGGGTACATATCTTGAATGACTTGGCAAAGACTATTGATGTTGGAAGTTACTCATTTGTTTTTGAGGTATTGTTGTTGTAACCTATTATTTAATTGAAGCTTTATGTTCATCTGGCTTTCCATGACATACGGAATTTGAATTTTTTGTAGATTTTGCTTCATGAATCTGAGCATGAAAAGGTTTATGTTACGGGGAGCCAGACAAAAGTACCAATATTTGTCACAGGACTTATAAATATTGAAAACACCGATATTGCAATTCTTGACAGTGATCTTGGGAGCATAGAAGCACAGAAAAAGTATATAGTCTACCTTCTCCTTCGCTTATATTTTGTTGGTTTTTCTAAGTAATGACTGTGTTTGATACCTACTTAATAACTTCTGACGGCACCTTTAAAAGCTAATGCCTAGTGTGTTTGATTTTCTTTTTCAACTGAGCACTGATTCGTAGTTTCATTAATGGTCTTACATCCTATATATGCAGACTAGATTTAGCTGGAAAAAATACTGTATCATTATCAGCAAACCACCTTCAGAAGCTGCGTCTATCTTTTCAGTTGACGACTCCTGGTGGACGTGCTTTTAAGCCACATCAGGTTTGTAATTCTACTTGTCTTCATTTTGATATGAATGGTATTTTTTACTATAGTTTGTTGTTTGTTGCTAAGTTTTTTGGCTTGCAGGCATTGCTCAAGTTGAGACATGAGAGCAAAGTTGAGCACATCTTTGTGGTTGGAAATTCTGGAAATCAGTTTGAGATTGTTCTAGTAAGTATCCTCTCTTTCATAGGTTGGTTATCGTTTTTGGGTGTATGACAGTTTAAATTTTAGTATTTAGTATTGTTCAAGACTTTTTGGCGAAAAGAAAAAAGTTTGGTTTCCTTCTCGTATTTCTTCCGGCAAATGATAATGACTCCTTTAGTCTTTTCATTGGAACAAAACGACATTTATCATCAGATACAGTAAGACCTTTTCCTCCATTAAAGGTTTCTCCAGGTGGCTTGCTTATATTTCTCTTATCCTAAAATTTGATGCTACTATTCAAATATCGAGTATTTGGTTTTATTGCTTTGTAAAATTCTGCCTTTTTTTCCCTACTATTGATCCTATATATGGCTTATTTTGTAGAATTTTCTTGGGCTGGTGGAGAAGTTCTTCTATCTTTCTGGCAGATATGACATCGAGCTCACAATTGGTGATGCTGTTATGGTATGTGTTGCTTTTGCTCTTAGAAAATTTTCAATTTGGATGAGTCCTCAAATATATTGAAATAAACTATGTATCTTATCTTTCTGCAGGAGAACTCTTTATTACGAGCCATTGGGCATATTGAGTTGGATCTCCCTGAACCACCTGAGAAGGCAGCCCGCCCCCCTCCTCAGCCTGTTGATCCTTACTCAAGATATGGACCCAAAGCTGAGATAACACATATCTTCAGGGCTCCTGAAAAGCGGCCACCTAAGGAGCTTTCTCTTGCTTTCCTGGGTCTTACTATCTTGCCATTACTTGGATTCTTGGTTGGGGTGAGTTTTGCCGTTACTATCTTTGTAGCATTTAACTTTGAGGTGCTGACGCTATTTTCAAACTTTTGAATACTTACTGGGTGCTTTTTGTTTGCTTTGATAGTTATTACGATTGGGAGTGAACCTGAAGAACTTTCCTACCAAAGCCATGCCTGCCATATCTGCCATTCTTTTCCATATTGGCATTGGAGCAGTTTTGCTGCTCTATGTACTCTTCTGGTTGAAGGTTAGTATTGTTATTCAGTTAAACATGATTCTCGAGCAAAGTCAATAGCCATTTCTTCTTGTATTTATTCTATCATTTAACCTTCCGTGTGTCTGCTGGCTGCAGTTGGATTTATTCCAAACACTGAAACTACTTGGTTTGTTGGGGGTTTTCCTTGTATTCGTTGGACACAGAACCCTTTCCCATTTGGCTGCAACATCAGCCAAATTGAAATCTGCCTGAGAAGAAAATGAAGAACACTCCTCTACGAGCGTGATTCAAGAAAAGCCATTAAAATTTTTTTTTTCTTCTATTTCAGTAGCGGATTTGTTTGGGACATTTTAACTCAATTTTGTAGGCTCATTTTGACAAATCTTAGTAATTAGTGTTACGTCATAGGAAATATGCTGCTCCCAATTTAAAGCGATGATGTCTTATTTGGTATCTGCATGAAAAAAATGGTTTTTGATTCATAAATCCTTTTATAGTAATAATTGAAAAATGCTTAGTTGACTAGAAATTTGTGGCTTATTTTGGTGATGATTGATTACTGCTGGAATATGCTTTTGAAACCCTTTACGCTTAAGTTTCTATACCCCTCCCCACAATTTTTTTCCAAGTTAAATAAGTGGGATATATGACGTATTCTGGTATATATGGCATAAAGTGAGTGTAATAAAATGGGATAAATGATTTTCATCCTTTAATGGGGTTCATGTTTTAAAAATGAAATTGAGAAACCATATCTTGTAATGAAATCACCCCATTATTTTTTTTGTACATAGGAAGTAGGAAAAGAGACTTATTTGGAAAATGAAAGATTTCAGAGATTTTTTACATAAATTTCTTAATCTCTAATCAACTTACTGAAAGGAGAATTTTGAACTCACCATATCATATCATTAACTGTTATACTTTAAAAAAAATTATTTTTCATTGTAAATTTTATTAAAGTACTAAATTATTTTGAAGTGGGTATATAAACATGGAGAGAGAATTTGGCCCCCCAAAAAGAAAAAACATGGAGAAAGAAAATCACATAAATATAGAAGCACCAAAGGTAACTGAATTGGGAAATTCTTCAGTGTGTAAGAGTGCATTTTATTCAAAGAAATTAATTGGAGAAAGAATACGAATTGAATGCAAATAAATTGGTAAAGAAAAAGGGAAAAAAGGAAAAGAATACAGGGTAATATCATGGATAAACTGTCTTTTATGTTCTACACTGAAGACGGAAGACTAAAGAGTCATCAAAGATCAGAAAAGGCTACAAAATTTTGTAGAAATGGGCAAGGACATTGTTCGTGCCAAGCCAAGCCTGCAACAATGAAAGGAAGGCATTTCCTGAATTGAAACTGTGCAGTCTTATTCTGATTCCTTAAGGCTTTCACTTGTAAGCCACGTTTTCTTTTGAATTATGAACACTATGTCGTAGTCATCTTGTTCCGAGTCCAGCTGAGAGTCTGCTGTCGCCACAGATTCCCAGTGTAATGCACCCAAATATTTCTTTATCAACTCCACTATTGGTCGTTTATCATGAACAATGATGAAACCTTTTGGCCTCAAGATACGGTCCATTTCTATTAATAAATCCACAATGCTACAGCCTTTCTTTTCAATATCAGAAAAGATAGTCCAAGCATGAAGGAGATCATAAGTTCTTGGATATGTTGAGAAGCTTTCACACCTGTTAGTTGCCGGAGACAGGAATTTTAGCAACAAATTGGATACTTCAAGGCACACCAAAAAACAAAACACGAGAATATGAAAAAGAAAAGGGAGAAAAGGACAGGAAACAGGCTATCTTCTGTCAGCAGCAGCACTAAGCTGCAAAATAGCTTGCACCTGAGGCATTTCCTCCACCTTTTGTTCAGGGTGGAGGAGAAACTGCTACCAAAATGGTAGAGAAGACCTTAAAGGGCTTAGAATGTTTCTGATAATTGATTGCGATCGCTTACTCAGTTCTATGTTAGCAGTTGATAACTTCTTCAATTTTGGGAGTTGTAACTGTGTGGTCTTTAGGAACCTATGGAGCCTAGACACTGTCTCAGTGCTCTCTTTGGTCTCTGAGAAAATTAAAGTATGAACCTTTTTGAACCTTAACTAAGTCTTAAACGTGTCTGTTTTGAAATCCTCACCACCTCCTCGCTTTTCCCCTCTAAGCAATACTATACTAAAGAAGTGGTTGTATGTTAAACTAATAAAGTCAAATACTTATCCAATTAAAATTCTTCACATACCAGCTGTGCACAGTTCCTATCAGGCCTCTGTCATAAATAATCTTGAGAGTGTTAGGTCCATCGTGTGGCACCACATTCATGACCCAAACATCTTTGTTACTCAGAGCAGCTGCAAATGAACCCATGTTTGCCTTCATGTCCATTAAATTTCTCAGTGTATCAGACTCAATATGTGGAGCCAAAAGATTCCAATAGGTTTCAACTCTTCGCTGCCAAATTTCCTGCAACATATCAAACCTGTTACAAACCAACTTCTTTCATGCATGCATTGGCTTATAAATGCATGTATTATGCAAATAGATAATTATAAGTTTAATGACAGATTACCGTGTCCTTTACAAACATGTCATCAGAGTAGCCCAGATCAGCAAGACGGGGAGGTGGAGTAGTCAAACGGGCAGGCCAAGGAGCCAACCCACTCCCTCTTGTTCTGTGGACTTCTGTTGGATCAAAAGAGCATGTCAACTTCCAATATTAATCTCTTCTAGCATGGAAACAGCTTAAATGATGCAGCAAGAAATGGAAGGTCTGAGCAGAGCGATGTTTCTTTTGTGAAATAAAAATTTTATGTGCAACAGTTAAAGGAAGAATTATCCTCCTTATTTGATACTGATAATCACTGAGGAGTACAAAAGTGAACATGCTCTAAAGTATACTCTTCTTTCTAAAATAAGGGCGTGAAAGTTAAAAATGATTTCTATCTCTAAAAAGTGCTGTACACATGGTTAGTTCTAGTTTGCATAGTCAGTGGAAAAGTCATTTAGTCTAAAGTCCTTGAAATTTACAGTATTCTCTTCAACACTTACATGTAGCCGTAGTCAATGTTTAGTTCTAGCTTGCAGATCATAAGAATCATAAGTTACTCAGTCTAAATTTGCCAGAACTTTAAAAATTCTCTTACAATATGTCTGTAGCAATAATTTATGAATCAGAAAGCACACAATCAGATGACATACACAAGAAAAAGGGCAGAAGCACTCACGACTGGAGTAAGGAGTAACACAAGCTTCCATTGGAACACCCCACACTGCATCTGGATCATCATCAGATTTGCACATGGGAGGATGAGTACCGGGCTCTCTTTGCATGTAACAGTCGTTTGTCAGGGGTTTGACCCAAATAACAGTTTGATTCCTTTTGGCGGCTATCTTCCAACACATTTGTTCCACAAGGGAACTCATTGCTCTCCAAATTCTCAAATCTTCTTCATCCTGGGCATATGCTTCAGGAGATGAATAGGCAAAATAACCTCCAGGCCTGAGTACCCGATCTAACTCAAGAAGAAGGATTCCATTCCTCTGAAGCCAATCAATCCTGCAACGTGAACAATGTGCCAGTTCAAAGGATCGACTTGGGTAAGGAAGTCTCTTTGTCCCTAAAACACCAAGATATGCAGGAATTCCTCTCTCCAGGGCAAACTGGATCTGGTTTTGATGAACATCATTAGGTGCTAAAGACATTGCAATGATGTCGGACGAAAGCAGATATCCTCCAAAGCTAGCAACTCCACAACCCACATCGAAAACTGTTCGGAGATTTCCCCCATTGTTTAAGATGTTGTCTGGAAAGTTTAGCATCTGTCGGTTGAAAACATGAATATGATTATTGCTGATTCATCAGAGTTGAACTTTCATCTATGAAATAATTGGTATATTTTTTTTCTTTTCCCTCCTCAACAGGATAATAATCACTATTTTTTATTTTCTCTCGACAGGATAATTCACTCACATTTGCCATTGCAGCAATATATTTATCAGCCCCATAATGGAAGTGAGTTCCTCCTCCAGGAAATACAATCTTGTCACCCTTGACAACCATCCAGTTCTGGTCAGACTTTTCTGTTGCAAGGTGGGTATGTGGTATATTTGCTTTCCATACTTCATCCCTACTTTTGGGCCACTTGACAGGGATCTGAAACCATCCACATTAAACACTTTATAATACCTAAATTTGCATGGTTAGAAACTTATGAACGTTTCTTAGTTTCATTTAACATAGAAAACTAGAGGGAGATTTACCTTGTATCCAGGTGGAGGAGGAATCAAACAATTGAAGCGTCTTTCAGGCATTGGGCAATGTCTTTCATAGTGTTCCATCACAGACAAATCCAGCTTCAATCTTGTCTGGTATATAAAATTCCTGTCTAGGCAAGGAATAAGCTCGGAATGTCGATCATCACAAACCTTTGACAAACCAATTGCAGCAAAAGGTAAATTATATCAGGTAACCAATTAACAAAAACAAGTATAAAAAGTACAGAAGTTGGCTCATATAAAATTCACTTACAGGGAAACTCTTCAGTATAACACCATCATCTCCATCTTCATCTAGTTTAGTGGAAGAATCAGCAGAATCTTCATCCCCATGCCAGTATGAAGAGCCAAATTTCCTCAAAGATTTACTCCCATACTCCAGTGCAGATGAACCGTGGCTTCGGCTATATGCATAGAAGCCACCACAACATATAACCAAAACTACTATCCAAGTGATTAAACGTTTTCTCTTCGGATTTGGATCGGCTCTTCCCCTTGTCATATTTTATTGTAACCAAACCAAAAAGAAAGAGGAAAAGGTATCTCTTTCTACTTTGACTTCAACGTACAGAGAGACAGAAAGTAAGAATCTTTAGAAACCAAATTATTGGATTCAAAAGACCAACTATAGATTTAATATGCAAACAACCAAATCAATATCTCACTCAGAGAAAATACCTCAAATCAGTAGTATCTTTTTTGAATCTTCCCAACTTGCATATTCACTGGAAACCGACCAAAAATAAAAATGAAATTTCAAAATTTCAAAAGCAATTAAAGCAAACACACCTACATAATCCGTCCTCAGCTCCTCAGCTATTAATCAATCAAAACCATTAATTCCAATGAATGAAAACATGAAACAACACCATTCAGAGGATCCACCAGTATACTATGACAGAGCATTAAACCCTACAGAACGCATTCAAGAAGCATTGGCAGTGAAATAAACAACAAAGCAACAGCTTTAAGAAACTTCACTATTTCATCAAACAAAAGAAAGATTCATTATTTACCTTCAAAAAGAAAAGAAAAATCTTGCACAGATGAAAGAGAAACAAGAAACAGATCAGATTGAATACACCCAGTTTGCCAGTTTCAGTAAAGATACAAATCTCAAACCATTGAAATTGGCGATTAAATATAGCAGAAGTAAAGAAAGAATTAGGGGGCAAAAATGGAAATAAAAATAGAAAGGATTCAAATGTAGTAGTAGTAACTAATTAAGCACCGACAGTTCCATTGACAACTATAACTTGACATCCAAAACAAAAGCTTTGAAAGAGATAGACAGAATAGACCCTGTTCAGTTTTTCAAAGCTTCAATGCTTTTACACCTTAATAATAATAATAATATAACAAAAAATGCTGTCGGCAACATGGGCAAAAAAGGTGAAAAAAATTCAATAATAAAAAAGTTGGATTAATTAATAAATGTACATTTAAAAAAAAAAAGGTTGGAAATTTTGCATGTTGGTGTAAGTATATCTTACCTGTAAAGAGAAAGCAAAAGGCAGAAATTTGCTAAAAGTGGAAAGAGCACGTGAGTCAGAGCACTTGAAGAAACTTTATGGATAAACCAAAATGGAAAGTTTTGAACGTTCTTTTGAGATCTTTCAGAATGTTAAAGCTGTTTCTGCTTCATTTCTGTCTTCAGGTCGTCAGTAAGTTAGAAGAGAAAGTGACAAAGTTTAACGACAATGAAGGTTGTCGTTCGGTTGGTTTCAGGTGTAGACGGCGGTTTTTTCTGGGATTTTTGTTAGAGATTTAGAAGAAATCTCTCTTTTTCCTTTTCTTCAGTCAAACTATCTATAATAATGGAGCAGAGCTGACGTGAATGCAAGTGATATATATTCGTTTTTTTTTTTTTTTTGGCCAGGAATATTAAATATATATATTGGTGGATAAATACAATTAAAAATTTAAAATACGACTTAAATATAAAAAAAACCCCTGAATTTATTTAGAAAATCAATTAGGTCGCTGTAACATATTTGTTTCCAATTTTGCAATACACCCGAACGGGCCCAACCCGAAGAACTAAATCGAAACCGAAAGGTCCAAAACCGGAGAAATGGCTCCGGCACCTACGTTCCAATTTCGGTTGCATTCGGGTACCAATTATGAATTTTAGGGATTTAGTTTCCTCCAGGGTTTTCCTTCAAAGCTTCCACTAAAGATGGAGAAAGGCAAAAAACGCAGAAGGGAAGAAGAAGAAGGAGAAGAGGTTGAGACTGAAAGTAACGACGTTGATCACTCTCTCTCACTCGGTATATGGACTTCCACGCTTCAATTCCATCAATTATATCAATTATTTAAAACAAAAAGATTCCTTTTTTTTTTAGCCAATGTTTATTCTCATGAATGGTTTCTAATTTGGCAGAGCAAAATCTTACTTTTAGCGACACTTTGATGGCGCTTCGTATAATGCGAGCTCAGTTTCCTCAAATTGATAAGGTAGCTCTCTACTTCTCCTCAATTTTCCACCTTTAAATGAAAACGTTCAAAAGCATTATTATTATTCAATGCGTAATTTTATGTTTTTTTTTTAATTTTCTTTCTTATGTGAACTTTTGTTTAAAGATGATAAAGCTGAAATTCTTTATTTTGATTCGGTTCTCTTTCAAGGTTTCAGTTCAGCCTTTCATTTTACAGTCACAATTGTATAGCAGTGTAAAGGACAGAACTCAAGTGGATAGGGAGCTAGAGGTTTGGTTCCTTAACCTTGAAATTTAGAAAATGAGTCCTGGTTTGTAAAATGAACATGTAAGCGGTCTTGTTTGTTTGGAGTTTCTGTTATTGTATATTTCTTGCAACTTTCTGGCCTGCATTCTATATAGAATAACTTTTTTTACTTAGTTCATGTGGTTTATGTGATATGTTCTGCTTCGTGCAGTCTCTGAGGAGGGAGAAAGTAGTGCGCATCTTCAAACTAAATACCGGGCAAGATGATCATGGTATAATGTTTTTAGATGATTATCTAAAACAGGTTGGTTGAGTGATGTTTGGGAAATTCTTTGGATTAAGGGTGATTAGTTTCATGTTTAGTTTGCAACTCTAGGATAGTTTGAAGTGAAGCCTGTTACATATAATCTAGGCTGGCTACCATTGAGATATTAGGCTTTATGGTGTTTGATATGCTGGGTGAGGGATCCTTGTTTTGTTTCAATCCTAACAATGTAGGCTACATTCTGACAGATTTTCTCTGTTAATATTTTTTTTCACAGATAGAACATGTTATCGAAAAAATGGGGGAAAGGAAACAAGGAGATTTCGAAGTTTTTAAGTGGTTCACAGTACATGTAATTGGATCAAAGTTGGAACCTAGCATTGGACATCAAGAACTTGTGAGTGACCCAAAACACTATGTTCTTTATTTACTTTTTATCCTGCTTGAGATAGACATAACTTTGTATTTAATAGAACTCTTAGTCATCAAGTGCATTCTGTGATGATGATTTTGAGTACTGTGTGAACGTTTGTGTGTCTGTTTGCGTTTGTATGTCGAAATTGCTTATTCTTTCCTTTTTAACGTACATTTCCATTTATGCATTTGTGGTGTGCCTTGTTTTTCCACTTTTATATAGATTCCTCTTGAAAGCCCCCTTGAGGAACATTGGCTCTTGTAATCAAAGTTATCTAAATTTAATAGATCCTACCTACTAGATTTAATAGGTTCCAGCGATTTCGAATTTTTTTTTTTCCACAATGCTACTTTAGCACCTTATTTCAATCTCTTACCACCCCTACCATTTACTTGGAGATTCGGCATGCCGAAAGACACAATTTATGAGTTTTTCTAATCATCCATCTTATATATATATAGTACCAGGCTCATACATATGAAGTTTTTATGTTACTTAAGTAGATATTATCTGATGTTTTTGGAATGTCTCCTCATCAGGTTTTTTGCTTTTTCTAACTTTCGTTCATAATGCTGTTTACAAAATGTTATTATTTTTATTTGTTTGAGCTAGCATTTGGCTATTCATGCAGATTTATCTCAATAATTTCATTTCTTATCTTTGCTGCAGTGTTCACTCTTATCACTAGGGGGAAGGGTAAAAGATCAGCATATCTCCCTTCTTATCAATGCTGGGTTTCTCGTAAGTGACCTTGACTTGTGATGAATTTGTGAATTTGTCATATTGTTTAGTTTGTTGAAATTGGATACTGTATATATGTGAATTACATCATAAGAACTGTTCTTGTATGTTAAATCATTATGATTAGATCAAACTAGAATTACTACCTATACTATGAATGCCACTTCCATTGATTTATTTTAATGCAAGAGTGTAAACATGTGTGTCTGTGCACATTAAATTGCTTTTTGCTTATTTTATGTTGGTATTAGTTGAATGCATATTTAGGCATCTGTCACTCCTTTTTCCTTATAATTAACCCCTTGTGGTACTTATGTAATTCCATTTCCCTTTAGTTTTCTCTTTTTCCTCTTATGGAATAGTTGCTTTTAGACATGTTTGATTTCCCTTGAGTCTGTTCCTATTCCAACAATGAAATTTTCCTTTCAGACTCGCCAATTGATTGATCCAAGTATGTACTGGTTTGCAATCCCAAATATTGGTTCAATACTGAAAGGCCTCTCCCAGGTACATAAACTCTTTTTAGTTGACATTTCTCCATAAAATACCAGTATGTAAATATTTGCTTGTTGTATTCCATCAGTTATAAGTTTACTGTGTCAATTGTTTTGACTCACCAGGTCTGTTAGGCTTCTATGCTTCTAAGGCAATATGGCAGGTTTTATTTTGCAAAGAAGGGGGAGAATATCTATCCTGGATTCGTTGATTACGTCTATATCTGCAGTTACTAGCTTATTGAATTAGGTGCTTGGGAATATAAATAGACTAACCCATCATTGGAGCTAATACTAGCATGGAATGTTAGATTTGCTATTTCTGAGATGGAGTTAAACAGGAATTCAAAACAGAATACCATAAAACCTTTTATGTTATTTCGAGTTCCCAACAGTCAACGCTCTTGGTTTTGCATATTTGAGTTCTGGCAAATTAAAAGGTCTGAAGGATCCTGATCTTAGGAAGTGGTTTTAATATTTAGACCTACGGACTTTGCTTGAGTATGAATTACTACATATTGATACATATCCTCCAAAGCTTTTCAAACAGTTTTCATTTCTCTGAATTCTTTGAATAATTAAGATGCTGTTATAGTCTGCAAAGTCCTGATGCTTTTATAGATTTTTATGTTAAGATTTCTAAATTTTAAGTCCTCTGTTCTGTCAGCATTGTACTTACCATGTATTTATTTTGCTCGGTACTCAGGGGAGGAAGGAACTCCTGTCTCTTTTAAATCGTAAGAGATATAAAGAGATGATGTTGGCCCCTTTGGAGAAGAAGCGCCTTCGATTGTCTCCTCTTGATATGAGATTTCACCTTCGCGATTTGATTGGATCTGGCCTTCTCAAAACTGCCCAAACACCAACCGGTATAGTTATTCGGGTTTCAAAAGATTAGAACTCGGGAGGACCACTGGCAGTCAGAGTTGGATTATACTGCTTCTCCTTGGCTCAATCTTGAACATGAGGTACAGTTACTAGTACACTGGAGTCATTAGCCCTTAATGCTTTTCATTGTATGTTGATAGGATGAGGAAAATTTATGATCAGGTTGATGAATGGAGAACAAACAACCATTTTCATGCAATCATACACATTGACATAGGTGAATGCAGGATGCAATGAGTGTCTTCTTTTCTAAATATTGTATTACTCATTTATTTGGAACCTTCCATGATTGATTAAACTGCTGTAAGGCGTAACACTAATAATATTTCTGTTGATCTTAAGGCATGGTCAATTGCTAATTCATCTTGAATTTATAATTATCATTATTTTATTTTGGCAATGATAATCTGATGTTTCAGTACCTTTTTCTTTAACTTGTAAATGACTTTTATAAAGTTATGTTGACCCTGCCTAAAGCTATTGTTCAAATATTTTGAAACATTGATGCTAGTGCTGCTGAGAATTCAATCTTTTGAAATGAGATACACCCTTAAAGGCCACTATGGTAATATATGTACATACTAGAAAGCATAATAGTTCAAATTTGAAAATTTTTTGGTAAAAATTCCAATTGGTCATTGACCACACTTATAGGCACTTGCATTTATTTATATATTTATAATCATTGTATTTTTGTGTGCTTGAATGTTGAAAACAAAAAGAACCGTAAAAACCCTCCCCTTGAAGGATTAAACATTTAGATCTTAATATGTTCACATGCTCATAACTTAATGAGTTATTGAAAATAGTCCAACAAATAACTAGTGTGTGAGGCTTTTCTTACATTAGAAAATTCTTAAGAATGTAAACTGTCTTAAAACAAATTTAAAATGGAAGCTACATGCTAGTTTATTTTGTTTGTTTTAACTATAAAGACATTTGAGATGACCAAACTATTGATGGTTGCTTTGAGAAGAAAAACAAATGCAAGTTTATAAGTTAATAAATAATACAATTTGACCAAGAATTTTTATAGGCTTGCCTATAGATTTCAATTAATGGGGAAACGAATCAAAGCAGGTTGTAAGATTGGAAGAATCAAAAGGTTTTTGACAAGGGTGTATGCAGCGCCACTTAGTGGAATGTTAAAAGATCAGCAGGATCATTCTGTTGCTGCTGCAATCTATGTTAGTTTTATACTTTATTTTTTATCTTGCTGTAGCAAGAACCTTTGTTGAAAATTTTTTGCTTTGTTTGCTAACCTACTTAAAGTGAAAAGTCCATGATATGGTCTCAGACTAACTTGGCTGATATGCCTTATTGCTCAGAATTATAGGCGGTTGATGAAATTTAGCACATGAGGAAAAAAATTCAGTTGAATTGAGTGACATGACCATTTGGTCAAAAAGCAGGATATCAACTAATTTCTACCAGAAACAAATGCATGCCTGAGAAAGTCACCTATGCTATTAGTAGAATGTGTTTTATTTGATGAAACACAGTGCCTAAACTGGTAAATATGGTTTGGAGTGACAAGCCGTGAGAATAGCCAGCTGACATTTGATTTATCAGAAGATATTGGATGATAAGTTTCTATTTGAGGAGCCTATGTTCCTTATTCTGTCTTAGCTTCCCCTACAGTCTCTACTGTGAATGCTTCTCATTGATCGAGTTTGCAAGTATCACCATCTATGAGAGCTGATGTTACATCTACTAAATTTTGCATATCTGATGTCGTAACATCAGTTGTAATTGTCATACTAACTAGAGAGAGAGAAAGAAAGAAAGAAAGGAAAAATGTAGGACCAACAAGATTTTAGAGTCTTGTGATCTACGTGCAGATATGACTTCTAGTAGGCTTATATGGAGAACTGGATTCTTGTTGCCAGCTTCTCATAATTGGGGCAATTCATTGTTGAATGATTATTTTTTGGGGTCCATGATGTTGTAGCCTTGCATGGTCGTTAATAACCAGTATGAGTTTGTCATACGTGCATTGAGTTCTCATAAATTGATAAGATTTGTCGCAAGGACATTAATGCTGTTAGAATATGGTATTTTTTTCATTTATGCCGTAAGATTGAAAGCTTTCGTTTGGTGTATGTCTTGGCTATTTGCTTCAACTGAATCATAGCTCCTTGCTGACCTGTATTCAATTAGTATGTCCTTGGGTTGCTTCAGTGTAATCAATTTCTTTTAGGCAAGTAATTTTTGAGTTGGTTCTTCATAGAAATATTAGTTGTGTGAAAATTGAAGTAGATCTATGCTTGTGATGGTGAGAGCATTGATGTGTATGGATGGCCGTTTAATAGTCTCTGTTGGTTTACCGACTTCTTTGGTTTCGAAAACCGGTTTCATATTTTGAAGACCCTACTCGGTTGATAATGTCTTTATCTGAGAACAATTCAATAATGGCATGAATTATTAGTTACCTTAATTTAGAATCAGCATTTGGTCTTTTCAAAAATGGAATCAAGATAGGGTGCTTTGGGGAATACTGCTCAGTCTTCCAAGGTAATGGATCAATTTCAAAAGTATGCGAGGTAGGTACTTATCACATGATTTGCAGGTGGTTCAGTTTTCTATTAAAAATTTACTAATGTCCTGTACCATATATAAATGTAATTATCTATCAATTTATTTCTGTTATTGAACTTTAATCATAATTAAGTGCAATTTTGTTTGGACATGAATTCTCAAATAATGTGAAAGTAAAAAGGTGCCCAAAAGTATGACTAAATCAGCATCCGGGCATCTTCCCCTCCAGCCAAACTCGAGCCCTTTTATACTATAAAACCAATCATGTTGTTGGTAGTTTGCATTCATGTGGGCTCGTCGGTCATCTGGATGCTGACTACCAAGCATAACTGCCAATAGCACGCCGTCGTTTTCTGCTATCGATCGTCCTTGGTTGATAAAAGGCCTTTGCCTAATTTCTCAACAATGTTGATTTTGCTCTTCCGTTTTAACTTCACATTCTTAGCCTTTCATCTGGGTGGGTTCCTCGTATATTTTGGTTCCCCTCGAGATGAAATTATCATTAATCATGTTGATGTAACGTTCAGTACAAACAATTTCCACGGCCTTCCTCCTGGAATATTTCATCAGGAGCCGTCAAACATTTCAGTAGGAACTCTTAAATGAACTTTTGTGACTGACTCCTCACGACAATCAAATAGGCAATAACATTTCAGAAGGAGCTTTTAAGTGTATCTGACTCCTCACCACAATCAAATAAGGTTTTGTTCTTTCTTTTAATAAACTAACCCTCTTTCTTTTTAAAGTGGATAATATTTTAGTAATTTCCAAATAATGATAATTATCTCTGCTGATTCTATCCAACTTAATTACTCCAGTATACCGCCTAATTTTGTATAAATATAGATAGAAACAATAATCAAGTTGAGGATTGATCGTAATCAACGTGAAAGAAGGGGGAAAAAGAAAAACCACATCAAGATGGGGTATAGGAATCTCTGTACAGTATATAGCAGAAGCCTAGAGGGAATATGCATGGTAGAAGGAAATTAAATAAGCACAAAAATAAAAAATGCAATTCAATACCCTTTACATAATCTAGACTAGTCTAGCCTACATATGAAGTTAGATAGATGACTTTATATTTAGACAAATAATAAATGGTATTAAGTGGAATTTAAATGGCTTTTTGGTCATTTAGTTTGGATTTTTATTGTGGATATTTTGGAGTATCAAATGAAATTTTTTATATTTAGCTTAGGTTCTTCTTATGTAGGCTTTTATTTTCTTCAATTTATGTTTTATAATTTTAATTTGATGCATATATTAATTCAAACTTAAATTTGAAAAATAAATAAGAAAATGATTCTTGTATAGTATAAAGTATATACTTATATGGATCGTATATTTTTGCAAAAAAAAAATCATTTATATATTTGGTTTAAAGTTCCATTTGAGTTAAAAGAATGATTTGAGAGGGCATCAACATCATCAGATTGTGGGACAAATTACATTGCAACAGCAGTTTTAAAAGCTTCCTTAAATCCACGTGTAAATAGTGTACACGAACACCCATCACGGAATCTGTAAATCCCAAATCTCTTTATTTAAATGGCAAGTATTCTCACGCAAGAAAAGCTGCTCATTGCTTAATTTAGGAAATATCTTAGATGTTAGGGACACACTTGAGATGGTTTCTTGTTTGATTATATAATTCTTAATTAATCTGTGTTGCATTCTGTAGAATTTGATCACATGAAAAGTATAGCAGAGAGAGGATATCAGATGAGATCAGTCGCAAAACGTTAGCAATTGTTTAATTGTTTAATAATTTCCTGACTTTGTAGTTATATTAGGAAAGAGGTTTGTTTATATAAAAAGAGAAAGCCCAGTTAGGCGGATAAGTTTTCTTAAAGGTTGTTTAAACGGTTTGCTTTAAGATTCTTACATATTGTTCTTTTGTTGGTGTCATTGTGAGGAGGCGTATCAACAGTTTTTTTATTTTTAATGCTCTGAGGGGCCATTTTTTGGGTTGTTTCCAGACTCCAGAGGGGCTGGGGAGTATGAAACTTTTGTCGGTGTTCCTCTTAAGCTGACACAACCAAGAAAAAAGAATGGATGAAAGTGGGGCTTGAGCCTTTGGAGGGAGAAATAAAGGAGGTCCCCATGAAAACCCAAACTTGTCAAGAATACTCCAAGGGAATAGTATTAGTTTTATTTTATCTGGCTATATGATATGATTATTATTATAGGGATCAGAGTGATAAGGTATATACAGTATTCTGTATACCTTATTACTTGATATCATTTGGAATCTCTAGATTCAATGAAGGTTTGGGGTTTAGAGCAGTTTAAGTAAACACTCAAGGTTTTGTCAGTCTAATGAGATTACTTAATTAATTCCCCTTGGAGTAGAAGAAAATTAATATAAATCAGATTGACAAGATCAACTTGGGGTTGATTGTAGGTTAGTTCATCGATCAGATGATCATCATCAGCTACCTGCCAAAACAAACATTAATGTGTAGAAGAAAATAGGTAAATTTGAAAATAGTGCAAATAATAATTTGGTTTTGGATTAGGGTGAGAGTATGTTTGTATTATGTGGATCCCAGAGTTAAATCCAAAGTGCAATCAAAGACCTGCAGGTTGTTGTTAGCTAGAGCAGATCATGGCGGCCAACTCCCTAGCTAATCGTAGATGCTTATTTTTAATTATAGGAGATGGTAGGCCATTTTACATAGAATCTCAGATTGATTGATATAAGCCTCTGAAAACCCTTGTTATTTTGTCAATATTTATGGACAACCAAGCAGTACAAGACACGCGTCTCCTTTGTCTCTTGACAACATGTAAATTTGAGAATCCAATATATTTTTATTATGGTCCCGCTAGAAAGTGTGCTACTAATTACTGCTGCAAGGGCCATGCGGGGTTCTGTAATTAGTTTCATTTCCTCTGATAAAACCGTATGCTTTGAGCTGACAGAAGAAGGATCAGTCTCAGACTAATGATCTTTCTTAGCTTAAACATCACGGATATTGTATATACCAGGAGGCTTACTATGACAGCAACTTAATTTTGGCAGCTGCTGAATCTGATAGGTCTCTCCCTTTCCTTCTGTCTATCTTTCTCTCCATTATTGAACATGCAAGTACAGCCTACACAGAGATATCGAGGGAGAAAGGTTAATTATTAAGAAACAAACAACAAAGGTCAGATTTCAGAAACAAATTTCAACAGCTTGCTTAACCTCAAATAGAGATTTGGGGGGGTGAAAACAACAGCTTGGATGTCAGAAAATGATCATAGAGAGGTACTTTGTGTGCGTTTTAAACACATATATAATTAGGTGAACAATAGCTTTCAAGAGCCAGTGTGCAAAGTTATCAGCCACTCCCTTAAATCCTGGGTATTTTTCCTCCTTTTTCTCCCTTTTGGAACCCAGAAGAGAATATTACCAAGCAAAAATAATAATGGATGGGATGATCAGCGGATCTGATCCACGTAAAAGCCAAGATGATAGATGTTCATTTCATGGTAGGGTTGTTGATTTTTGTAGATGTGGGTCTCTTTTGAAACGGAAACAATCTTTGGAAAAAGGAAAAATAAAAAAAAGGAATCATTCATGTGATAGTTATGCATGGGATTCTGTATGTCTTTGCCAGAACACAAACCCTTTTTCTCTTTTCCTTCCCTTCTTTCTTTACTTGGCCACTTTCTTTTCTTTTTTCTTCCATTGGTGTCTCTTCTCAGAGTGGTGTGATCTGCAGCATTTGTGGGCTCATTCAAGAACATTTGCGGCGCCCCAATATTAAAAATAACATAAGAGATCAAGCAACTGGCGTCTAAGTTCTAACTCAGATTAATCATTCTCAAGCCTTCTCCATACACGCTTTCCCTGCAATCACAAAAACCTACCTCCTCCATCATATGATTATTATTATCCATAAAATAATCCTCCAGCTGTCGCCACACGAAGCATGCAACGTCACCATTGGTCGCATACGCGTCAAATCCTGCGAAAGCATAAACTATTTTTGCCTCTATTTATTTGGAAAAAAAGACCATAGCCGAAGCAAAAGAATTGTACTGTTGTTGACTGAAATACATATAGTTTGTGTGTTAAAATCAGTAAATAATTTAACTTTTAGTGACAAATCAGCTTAGTAAATACAATTGTCGGAGTTGCTTTTATGACTGCCAATCACATCCATGGCTGCGTGATCGACGATGCTTATACTTGTAGATAACAATTTCCCGCGTTTTCAAGCTATCAACCGAATCTTTTGATGTGCTTACATTTCTGGAATTTTTTTTTTAAAAAGAAAAAAAGAAGAAGCTTGAAAAAGACATAAAGTTATGAATTTTTTTTTTAATGAGGGTAGATATCTGAATAATCATATATCTCATTTAAGCATGGCATTTTATTCCAAATCAGCTTCAAATCCACTGTGGGAAAATTCCTTTTGATGGAGTAATCGCCAACAATTTCTTTAAACTAATTCAAATCTACCTTACCTTTGTTGACAAAAGAGGTGTCTACTTGTTCCCTCCTATACCTAAGAATTTGGTTAAAGAGATTATATCAATGCTCATTCTTAACAAAAAGCTTTATATATAGCTGATGAGGTTTTTCACTTTCAAATCAAAAAGGCAAATGATCGACCTGAAAAGGGCAAATTAGACATAAATGATGCAGCTTTGATTATAATTAATTAAAGTTAATTAAACATGTTTTAAGTCATTGAAAGTATAGTTTATCTCTTTTCTTAAAGTCTTGTTATAAGCCATAATGTCCTTAATTATAAATGGTAAGGACTACCTTTTTAAGATAATTATAAATGTTCATTCAATGCATTAAAAATCTTCATATATATCTATATCTATATCGATCGTTTGAATTTTCTATATAATAATAATACATTGAATCAAGATACATTTTCTTGAATAATTCTAGTATATATTCAGTGTTTTGCTTCTATAATATATCTTTTCCCTTTTTAGTTCATGAAAATAAATGGACTAATTAGTTAAGTGGCCATGTCTAGGATTATCATGCCATTGAATCAAGACTTTTTGGTCCTTAAACAAGGAGTGGATTAGTAATTACTTCATTAATGTACTTGAAGACAATAATACACATAAACCTAATTCTGGGATGATTGGAAAGAATGAACTTTATCTGAACACACAGTTAAACATATTTAATTATCATAATTGAGTGCTTTAAACCCTAGCCATACGTTAATTAAGAAAACATATATAGAGAGGATGAATAATAAAATGCTCCTTTTGGCCTTTCCCAAAAAAAAAAAAAAAGACATAATGAAGACCCTTTTTTTCTTTATTGATCTAGATTTGCCAAAAGCTATAGCTATATACATTTATATATATAGAACCTTGAAATGTTTTAATCTGCTCAAAAAAGCAAAGGAAAAGTTTTGTTTCTTGATAAAGTTTTAAAATAACAGTCATCATTCACCAACGATCGTCGTCACCTTACCACAATTTTCAAAAGTTCATAAAGTGAATAAAGACTACTTTTCTTTTGAAAAAGTTATATTCATGGAAGATGCATAAAAAAAGTTTTCGAATATATATTTGACGGACACTGAGATCAATATCAGTTCAGAAGATAATTTTTTTTTTCAAAAGTTATTACGTTTCTTGATGATCTGGGTAAAGTTATACATATGGATCTCTTTCTGCCATTTCATCATGAGTCGTGACTATACCCAACTTCATTCTGTTTATGAATAGGTCTTTTCTAGATAATGTTTCCCCATAGATACCACCTGGATGCTGGGTTTTTATTTTCTAAGATCCTTTTCATATTTATATTCGTTAGGAAATTGCTAAGAAAACGAATAAATTAAAAAAAAAAAAAAGAAAAATCCATGCAGCCACCGGGAATCAGATATGAATAAAGAAATTTCCAGCCCCCAACACTGACGAGAGAATAGGAAGATTATAAGATTATTTTACAACGTAAAATATTAATAATATTGCTACTGCATCTGTGAAAGATCATTCATCATCAGAGGAAGTCGAAGGGAAGAAGAAAACTGTTCTTCTTTTTGTTGGTATTCGGTCGACCGTCGTCGTTTAACAAATTAGGGGAATAATAAATTGAATCATTTACAATAAAAATATAAATTTTTTGCTTGTCAACTCAGTATGTTCAAAATCTTAGGATAATCATTGAAATCCCAATATTTTATGCATTATACATGGTTGTACGCGTAAATATGAACCATGGAATGCAATGAAAGCATATACTATGAATACATATGTACACATCAAAGTTATTATTATAGGCAGGCTTCATAGATTTTGAATTTTTTATGAAAACGCCAAATTCAATTAAGAACAAGTGGCCAAAGAACATTAGAGAAAGCCACGTGGGGTTCCAGACGGGATGCTTTCGGAGGGGGCCGGGCTGAGTTGGTGTGATCCGATTGGACAAAAAACTGGATGAACAGATGGACCACACATGAGAGAAAAAAATATTATATGTAACTTTCCAATTAATTATGAGACATTGAAATTTTGGGGGATGTGGCGGTGATCCCATAAAAGAAGAAGCCCATAACTTATGGAAGTGTATCAAGTAAAAAGGACACATTTTTGAAAGGGAACAAGGGGAAGGGAAATGAAGAGAAATGAGTGGGGGGCTACGGCCTATGGGGAGGAAGGGAAGGAAGGGAGAGAGGAATTGAAATTATTGGTTCCAAAGAGGAATATGAAGCCGTCACTCATTGTCCAACGTCAAACCACACCTAACCCGAATTCCCTGCTTGGAAAAAAACCCTAACCCTAGAACTCGCAATCATTTGAATTATCTTTCCTTGCTAGGGATCTCTCCATGATGATTTATTACTAATTTTTTAGAATAATCTCTACGTCATCCCCCTCTTCTGACGTGTACCTTAGTATGTGGAGCGCACGTCTTCCGCCGTGTTCGACGTCCCGTTAATTTAGGTCTTTTTTTTTTCTCTTCGTTTTAAAGAATAATAATAATTAATTTAAAAACTTAATTATATATAAATCATCATTAATAAAAATATTAGTGTATTTAAGTCCATCATCACGTAGCTTGCTTGAACGACTATATATAAAATATTCAGCAGTTTTACCTCATTAATTTTAATTTAGTAAGCAAACTCGAAGACCAATTTTGACTTGAAATGTTCATATATATATATATATATATATATATTATTGTTTACTTCTTTCTGTTTCTTGTAAACTCCCAGTCAAAATAATTTCTCCAAATTGAGCAAAAAAAAAATCTCCGAGGCTCGGAGTCGGTATATCATTTATGAGTTTTGATGAAAAATTAATCGATATATATATGTATGTATGTATATCCAAGTTAATTAATTAGATCGCGGAGCCACAATCGACATCAAACATGTAGCTTATGATTATGACTTGATCAACCTCATTTTCGATCATATGTTAATTGAGAATAAATCTATGCTGGCTAATTAATACGCATTAATCACCGTTTGTTTTCCGACAAGAAATAATCAAAGAGACCAAACCCCAATTTAATTTAACAACTGTCGCATATCTTCTTCTATAAAATTTCCCTTATTTATATCACATAAGGGTACGTGCAATGCAATATAGAGTTATCGTCAAATGCCGAAAATGACCATCTCAATTCTCAAATAGCTAGCTAGCTAGCCAACTTGGCATGCTACGAGGTTAATTAACACCCCCTCCCCTAGGGAAATCAGAAGGGCAATGTCGGCATTTTTTCAACTGTGCATGTATGTATGTATGAAATTAATTATTTAGATGTGTAATTAAAGTGATAGAGTTTTTTTTCTCTCATTTTGGTGTCACAGTCATTAATATAGTGAAATTTGAGCTCCATTATTTCAATGAAATGGTGTGCTCGGTGACCCCACTCCAGTCATCATCTGCTATATACTATCCCCCAATTATTATTATCAGATTATCAAATGACACATATGTTGTGAGTTGTGACAAATATGCTTTCGTCCTCATTTTCTATTATTATTTTTTTTTAGTTTATTTTTGTATGTATTTCCTTTCTAACATTATTCACCAAAAATTTTTATAAAAAAATCAACCAAATACTAGAACTATTAGTATTAATTATTAGAGTATAACTTACATTAGGATGATCCTAAAAAGTGACTTTTTAGGCATCTAATAATATTTTGACATCTCATAGTTTTTAAAAGGTATATCACAATTATTTTATACACATGTACACCAAATCAATTCTTATTAATTCATAAACTTTTTTTTTCTTTATTTATACTAAACCCTACAACAATAAATATAACATAGGTTGAAACTTACCCTCAAAAAATAAAAAAATTTTAATTTGGGGCTAAATTTTGTTATAAAATACCATTTTTTCTGTTTTTAGAAAAATTATTTGATGAGGGTGAATATATATTTAAAATCTTAATATCTTTTAAAATCAATGAAGTGTCGTATAATTATTGGATGTCTAAAAAATCACTTTAAGTTAAACTCTAATTATTATTATAGATTATAGATAAGTATATCTTTAATTTTATTTGTTTAGTTTTTTTTTTCTTTTTGAGTTATTAGAGAGAGTGTATATATATATATATATATATATATAAGTATGATGGTCTGATGTCGTTCATCATTAGTGGACCCCACCCCAGATCGAAGACAAAGCCATAGTGGGCCCGCTGGTTTTTGCTTTGCATCCATCCAAAATTTTTCTTGTGTGATCAAAATTTAAACAAATGGCCAATGGGACTTGGCCGTGATAAAAATTTGAATAAAATTTAAGTTATTTGGATTCAAGGTCTTAGAAAAATTTTTTTGGTAAATAATTTACAAGTTTAAAAAGTTTTATAAAGTTAAATTTCATAAACCTTTAAAAAGATTGATGAATATCAGTCTGACCTGAGATAAAATAACATACCTAATTACTCTTAAACTTTTAAAGACCAAGAAAAAAAATTTGAGCAGATGTCATGGGGTTCTCTCTCAATTTGATGGTGAATAGTATTTAGTTCTGTACTATGTAACATTAATATCTTCTTTAAAAGAAAAAAGATAATATATATTAAATTAAATTTCCAGCTATTAATTTTGATTGTCTTTCATCCTCTGATTTTTGTTTTAGTTTTCTTGAGCTGTCTTTGTTGTTGCTCAGACAAATCAAATGGTTCACGTGGTCGGGGACATTAGGTTTTTTCTAATGAGCCCCTTTCTGTTGAAGATGATAAAAATGGCCCCCAGGGCTCCGAGGCCCCTGCTTGATGGAATTGTCCGACCAATTAATTATTATATATTCCCAACGATACAATTTGATTAATAATAATACCCTGACCCATATTTTGCAATTATGCTTTTATTATATATATATATATATATATATATAAATGTAGCCAATGAAGTCAAGCACTTATTGGATCATACTCCCAATTAATTACTTTAAAAGTGCTTGGTGGATATTCTAATTCTTTATCTAATTTTAAATCTTTTTTTTTACTTTTTATTTTCAATAGAATAATTATCTGCAAAATTCTCCGGATATATATCTTCTTCTTCTCTCATTTTTGTTTCTGTTTGGTCACAGGTGTTCCAATGAATAGCAGCTCTCTCTCTCTCTCTCTCTCTCTCTCTCTCTCTCTATATATATATATATATATATAGAGTCAAACAATAATTATCAGACACAAAAATTGCAAAAAGGTTAATAATTAAACTTATAAACCACACAAAGTAGAATTGTTATCAAAACAAAAGTAAATGATAATGACCATGAAAATTACTCTAACTTTGGTATATGATTGGTTTTCGATTAAATATATATATATATATATATTCCTTTTTTTCTCGAAGAAGAAATATGTATATAGTGGATTTTATAAATATTATCAAATCATATATATATATACACGTATATATAGTTTGATTTTGTTTTTAATCTATTGTATTTGTTATTTTACAAAAATAAATCCAATATCATAGATAAAAAAAGGGGTGTTTTGGAGTGTTTCTCTAATAAAAATGTTTGGATCTTGTCCATATATATAAAGATATAATTAGCATCATCAAACATTGTCTAGCTAGCCATATGCCCATATCTACCCTCCAAACACCCACAGTACACAATATAAAGAAGATTTCTTGTAACTTTGGTTTTTCTTGAAACTTCCCAATTAACTAACTAGTTACACAAGCATGGCCCCTATATATGCTAGAATATTGTGAGAAATTCTAACTGGCAAAGACACTTGTCATCCTAAACTAGCTATATATATATATTCACATACATATAACATATTCCAATCCTTCCTCTTCCATAAAATATTTCCAACTCCTAATAAACAAAGAAAATCATATACCATATACGGCCTTCTTTTAGTTCATTTACATTCCATCTTCCTACCTTAAATTTATTTCTCATTAAACTTTTGCCCACCTTCATCAAGATCTCAAAGCCGAAATAAAAAAGAGTTTCTTTTTCTTTCTCGTTCTTTCCCACCCTCCAAACCCCCCCTTTTTTCTTCTTAGCAACATAAATATGGGGCTAAGGGACATTGGAGCAACTCTGCCTCCTGGGTTCAGGTTTTATCCAAGCGACGAGGAGTTGGTCTGCCATTATCTGTACAAGAAGATTGCCAATGAGGAAGTCTTGAAGGGTACTTTGGTCGAAATCGATTTGCATATATGTGAGCCATGGCAGCTTCCTGGTCGGTCTTTCTCTCTCTCTTTCTCTTAATTTCCCTCTGTCCTTTATTGTTATTATCTATCAATTACTTGCTTCCTTCCAAGGTTTCACTTTAATGGGTCGCTATGAAATAATCTTCTCTCTGTTTTTTCTTCCCTAAATTCAGGGTATGTTTTCTGGCTTTCCGCTAAAAAGTTCCATTAAAGCTGAAGAAAACAAATGTTCCATTAAAGCTGAAGAAAACAATCATTGCTTGTTAATCTATGTTTAAGCAAACTCTAGCTAGCAAGCTGTGCTGTTTCTTGATGTCTTTTAGAATGTTTTAAAAGACCAACAGAAAGGAGTAAAATTATTTTAGTTCTTGTGGTACAAGGCAGACAAACATGGGGTTGGGCTGCCATCTGCCATGTTAGCTGTTGCCTGCTAGGAACAGCAGACAAGCAAAAACACGTTTTTTTCCTCCGAGAGAGAGAGAGAGAGAGAGAGAGAGAGAGAGAGAGAGAGAGAGAGAGAGAGAGAGAGATAGAGAGAGAGAGGAGGGGGAGGAGGGGAATAGCACATGAAAATTTTCTTAGAGTATATACGCTCACACACATATAGAAACACATACACACATGCATGTTCGAATATAGTTAATATCTCTTCATCTGAATAGAAATATATAGTTACTCACCATATAGAATGCCAACTTCTTTAGTGGGTAAGTCCCCAATAAGCATGATTTTTCTTTGGATGAATCCACCAATTTTTTTTTTTTCATATTTTGTATGCTATCATGCGCCTGGAGGTAAGATTGATTGGTTTTTTCTCTCCCATTTGTTTATGCTTTTGTTTTGTCACATTGCAAGAACCAAAAAGAAAAAAACAATTTCTCATCACCCTCTGATTTGATTCCACTTCTACATTTTTCTACCTTTAGCCTAAAATCATGGATGTATATAGTCTCCTTACAAAAGCATATATATATATATAGCTAGGGATATTTCAGCTTTTCAAAATTTTACATCTTTTTCACTTTGTCAAATCATGAATATGTATGATCAGACTAATATAGTTTTCTAACAATTAAAAGAACTCAAGATTTTCTTCATTCAATAGGGAGATTATAATTAATTTGAATAGTTTTGAAGTAAAAGTTATATATAAGAAACAAACAGTAATACATAATTAAATCGATTTATCCAAAAAAACATAATTAAATTATTCTTTCATAGAATAAGTATCAAATCATCTAATAATTTGCATGTTTACGTGGTGTTTAGTCATCACAAGTAAATACAACGGGTTGCTTGCATTACCTTTTCTTTTCCCTTGGCAGGAACTGTAGCATTTTCTTTTAAAAGTAAAAACCGTAGACATGGGGTATTCTACGCAACTACGTACCATACGTCTGTTCCCTTGCCCACGTATTTATCCTCTTAATTCCCCTCTCTTTCTCTTTCTCTGTCTCTCTGTATAAGCTGCCTCGTGCACTTTCCAATTAAAATAGTCGTGTTCATCAAGAATAATGTTGTTCATAGCTCAAATTTAGCAAGTCCCGACCAGCTATACTAAAGTTAATGTAAACGTCGATTCCACATGCGAGGTAAAATTCCTAGGTGATTCCTAAAATAGCAATAGAGGAAGTTACACAAGACATAATGGCTCAACATGTTGAGTGTGGTCTTAAAATAACATGAAACCTAGAAATAGAAGCCAGCCACTCGTTTTGTCTACTTAAATATTTTTTCCCCTCACTCTTTATTGACGCTCATGGTGGTAGATTTCTACTTTTGGCTAAGTGAAAAGATGCGGTTCTTCAAAAGCTTACGAGATAAGATTAAAATTATAAGAGAAGTCTGTACGTAACTATTAATAGTTATTTTTGTTTTTGTCTTAAAGTTTGTGTAAGACAAGTTTTATTTCAATTTTAATTAGCTGTTACATGGCAATTACTAAGGGAGAGTTTGCTTCTGCAGAATTCTCCAAAGCATCACTTTTAAGTTATTAATGCAATCGTCCAAGGCAAACAAGAAAGTACTGTTAGTTTTAATTATATAGAAAATTAAATTTAGCTGTTGTTTTTCTTTAGCATGTAATGCCAGACAAATTCTTAGCTTTCTTAGACATAACTCATTGGGTGACGCAGACTTACCAACACTCTCAGTATAATTCAAGTAACTAAGGAGAAAAAGTTAGCGAAGATGATTTCTTTGATTTTTTTTTACTTTTAATTTTAATTTTAATTGTTATGGTGATTGAAGCTTGGATGTAGCTCACCCCATTTTCTGTCTCCTAGGTAATATTATAATAATATAGTTTAATCATGAGCAGTAATGCCTCTATTTAATGTTTTTAACCGTATAATATTAATGCGTACTCTTACTATATTTGGGTATCATTAAATATTAATTAAAGTAATTAAATTGGAGTAATTAATAATTATCTTTGTGTATGCATGGGAACGGGACTTTATTCTCATAATGAAGAAGTTGCAAAGCTGAACGCAAACGAGTGGTACTTCTTCAGCTTTCGTGACAGAAAATATGCCACAGGGTTCCGAACGAATCGGGCGACGACATCTGGGTACTGGAAAGCAACAGGGAAAGATCGAACGGTGGTCGACCCGAGATCGCAAGAGGTGGTAGGGATGAGGAAGACTTTGGTGTTTTACAGGAACAGAGCTCCAAATGGAATCAAAACGGGATGGATTATGCATGAATTTCGCCTGGAGACCCCACACATGCCTCCTAAGGTCAGTTTTTCCGTCACTGCTCCTCTTTTCAACTCTGCTCATCAATCATATCTCTGTGTATAGTTGAAAATGACTTTAGGCACAGAGAGAAAGAGAGAGAGAATCATATCGTGTTTTCTGAGAGGAAACTTATTCACAGAAAAAGTAAAAGTGGGCAGTGGGCTTATGCAAGTTGTCCACTTACGATTTGTTCCATGTGTCCTCATGGATCGAAAGTACTAATACTGTTATAATATTGTGGAGAGGATAGAGAGGGATGTTTCAGTCTTATCGCCAAAGGCCAATGGGATGGAAATGCTTAGCTTTCTTTGTGTTGTGCATGGCAGTTTCCCAATTTCATATTAGATATACTATGCATTGCCATTTCATAAATTAGTGTGAAAATATATACTTTTACTTTTGAAATGATATGAAAACTGAAGAATATTCTTTATATTCGAATTTGCAATATATATATATATATATACGTATCACAATATTGTTTATACGTAACGTACGTATTTCGAGTATCTTTCGTAAAAGTAATATAGATTCCACCTAAGTGTATAATTAATTAGTAAATTCACCTTTTTCTTATACTAATTATAGTAGTATTTTTTATTGTAAATATATGTACAGTTATATTAAACCAACTCAAACTGAACCAGTATGATTATTCAAGGTGATATGCACCGTAGATACTTTAAAACAAAGATTATTTTTAAATGGAAGATATCTAATTCGATTGCAGTTCTTAAATTTGTCGCATCTTTTAGCATTTCTCATCTATCTACTACACTGGCTATTATATTAATATATGTAGCTGATGAAGGTGAAATTTTGTTCGACAGGAAGATTGGGTTTTATGTAGAGTTTTTCACAAGAGCAAAGGGGAGAACAGCACCAAACTCAGTCCCCCGATGATGTTTGAGACCTCAAGTCATGCCCCTACTTTAACAGACCAGACGACCATGGCTTGTGGGTATCAGCAAATCAGCTCTTTATCCACACAGAGCCACGGCCAAAGCTTGCTAAACCTGCTTCAATATTCTCATCAGGAAAGGAACAACAACAGTAACGATAACCCCGGAAATGAAGTTAGCTCGAAAGTTGATGATGAATATGAGTTCTTGTGGGACATGAACATGGAAGAAAACAGCTTGGGAGACCATGGGGCGGCTTCCAACTTGGACGACATGAGATTTGAGATTGACAACAGTATGGTTTTCTTATGAATATATCATGTGTTGATATTTAGATCAGAGAGAGGAAAAAAAAAAAAAGGTACTGCCATTTGTTGATTTGTGATGTTGGTGTGGTGTTTGCCTTTTCACGATACAAGCTCGTTGTTACATTGGATGTTAGAAGATTGTGTGCATTGTAGCTTAGGGTTTATATTTATTTATTTTTGTATACAACATTGGGCATTGTAAAAATTATATATAAAAGCATATATGATTATTCTTTACTAGTCTTAATTACTTTTTTAAAAATAAATAAATATTGTTAATAAGATTTTATTTTTGTTAATTTACAAAATTTAGCTTTTCCAATTAATTACATAAGGTCGATGCGTGATATCCAAATCCATATAAACTAAAATAAAGCACAAGTGTAAGCCTTATTAGGTGAAGTTATTATGTATAAATCATATTATATCTTGTGTTAAAGTTAGCTACAATCACTAGAGCCAAACAATTTCAACCATGATTTTATTGAAAAATATAGGGGATTAAAAGAAATTCAAAGGAGATTGGGATTTGGGAGTGATCTTATATATATATGGTTTAATACCCAAATTGATTCCTGAACTATATCAAAAAGGACAGATTGGTCCCTGACTTTTTATGTGAGACAAATTAGTATCTGAACTTTTATTTTGAGACAGATAGATCTAAATGAAAAAAAAACTAAAAAAAAATTAGACAGATAGATCTTAAATGAAAAAAGAAACTAAAGAAAATTTAGGTACTAATCTATCCCAAAATAAAAGTTCAAAGACCAATCTGTCTCAAAATAAAAGTTGAGGGACTAATCTGTTTCAAATAAAAGTTCAGGGACCAATTTGGGTATTAAACCATATATGTACTATATAACTAAGGTGCCACTTTTGAATCTTGCGTCATTTCTAAATAAATACATTTGGACATGGTACTATTTGAAAAAACTATATATTAATTCAGTGCAAATTTTGATATATATATATATATCTATATACTAGAGGGACTGCCCGCGCTTCGCTGCGGGTATTTTATTCAAAGTTTTATACTTGTTTCATTTTTGCAATATTATACAATAATAAATCAATAACATTAACAATCAAAACAAATCAACAACAACTAAAAAAAACTCTAAATTTTAAAACGAAACAACTGAAGAAGTAAAGAAATAATTACCTTCTAAATCATCTGACAAAAAATTGGATGAGATTAGTGTAAAGTAAGGAAATCGGGAGGGAGAGAAACACATAAATTGCCAATAACTTGGAAAAATTTAACAATTCAATTAAAGCAAACAAAAATATTTTCAAAAAGAGGATATTAGCATATGAATAGAAAGAAAAAATTGCAAACAATACTTACCTCTCTTATCGTATTTGAAAATTATGGCAATAGATCACTTCATTATCTATAATATAGAACAAAGAACAAAAAAAAAATAGATGGAGAAAATGTATAAAAAAAGAAGAAGAAAAAGTAAGAAAATTAAAGACTAAAATGAATTAAAAAAAAGAGGATGAAAAAAATGAGATGTTTTGTGAGAAGAAAAAAAACTATTTACATTATTAATAAAACTGCACTATCTACTCATTTCTCCTAAAAAAAAAGGGTTACCTTTTGATTTTTTTTAAGTAAATTGAAGAGTCTATTTATTTGTAGATAAAAGCTTGCTCTTTTCTATATTTGACTCCTAATTGAATTAAATTTTCTAAATATAATTTTGTCTAATTAAAATAAGTATAAAGCTATTTTTGAAAAGCAACACTTATCAGTTTATTGTTCTTAATTAAATTCATTTTTGAGGAAAAACAAAAGTCTTTTAAAAAAAAATCACAATTTTTTTGTTTCTTAACCCATTAGTTTTCTACCTTATTCCTCCTTTATTCAATATAACACAAAAAACAATACCAATCATAAACGAAAATTAATGATAATACTTGTATCTATATTGCTAATTACGAAAAGAAAATTGTGTTAACAAGTAATGATTGTCTGGTTTTTTGTGTGAAAAGTGAAAAGTTATTGTAGATTGTATTTATTAAGTACTTTTACAAATTTTTAAGGATAATAATACCCTTAATAAAGTTTAGCTGCAAAATTATAAATTTAGCTCCAAATAAAAAATTTTAATTTTAAGGGTTAGCTTTAAAATTTTAATTATATTATTGTAGGATTTTAGAAAAAAAATATAAATAAACTTGTCAAAGTTTAGCCCCAAATAAATCTAAGGACATTTTTATCATTCAAATATTTATGACAATAATTATTACTATTTACAAAATTCAAGGCTACCTTTTATCATCATTAATTGGACTTAACCAGTGCACATAGGCACTTGGTTAAGCAAACCCTTACAAAAATATTTAAAAAAATTATAAATCATTAAATATATACTACTAATACTTTATCAATTTACAATTATGGCCAAAGGGAAAAACTGTAAATAAAAAAATAAATCCTATGTGGCACTTCTATTTGACCTCTATTAATCACTATTTTAATAGTATGTAATATATATATATATATATATATAGAGGCCTTTTGGCTATGATGATTACCGATTAAAATTGAATAAAATCTAAGAGGAAAAATAAGTTAGTAACAAAAGAAAGCAACTTCACCCATCCTTTGCTATAAGACAACTTAAAAATATGTGCGGCCAATCAGGGGCGGATCCATAAATTTTAAGTAATGGGGGCAAAATTAATACTAATTATTTTTATCCCATTAAAATTGTCACTTATTGATTTTTTTAAGTCAAATTTTTCGAACTTTGACTTCATTTTATTTTATATTTATATTTGATAATATAAAAATAATGTTCTACAAACTTGGGATTAAATATGTGTATTTTATATAAAAATTAAATAACTAAAATATTTAAAATAATATAGAAGTCATAGTTTGAAAAGTTTGATGAGAAAAAAGTCAATAAATAACATTTTTATTGGAAGAGAGTGATGTAAAACCTATAAATAAAACATAATCCAAATGCATAATATAAGTCAAGTGCATAATTATAAAACATGTTACAAAAAGATAATGCACTACAAATACAATTGTTTTCTACAGATTCATAGCTTGAAAGCATTGTAAAATCTTTTTATTAGCAATATTACGAAATATATATATATATAGATCTCTCTCTCTCTCTCTCTCTCTCTCTCTCTCTCTTTATATAGATAACCAATCAATCATTCATATATATAAGAATCCTCTAAAATTGATGACTTCCTCTTTGTAAGATATTTCTCCATAATTAATAAATAAGTTTTATAGTTTCCAAAGGAATAAAAAAATTATATTCAAATGGAATTATACGAAAATCATTAATTATACTTATAAAAATATAATTACATATCCTATATTTTGTATATCAATATACTAAATAAATTAATATCATAATGAACAAATAACTAAAAAAATGTTAACTATTTTCTTCAATTTCAAAATAGAGTAAGATATTAGTATTAAATTTAAATGTTAATTACTATTCATATAAATATAAATAAATTCAATGATTTCTAATTTCTAAATTAAATGATTCCATCATTATAAAAAATTTCAAACAATAAAATATTTCATCATATTAAGAAATTATAAAATAATAATAAATTAATTAAAAATCACATTTACTAAATATTTGATGAAAAAATGGTTCACTTTAATTCAACTTTTATTTGAGAAAGGAAAGAGAAATATATAGAGATGGTGACTAATGGGTATGGGGTTGAAAAAAAAAATTTTAAATAACACACAAAAATGTAATAGAGAAGAAAAGATAGTGGAACCTAACTAGAAATCAAAAAGAGAGAAAAAGATTGAAAAGAAAGAGAAGATGGTAACAATGGGATCCGAAAGAAAAAAAATGTAAAAAAGAGTTGTCTTTTCTCTCTTTTATCCCTTTTATTATTTGAGTTTAGATCGAATATCATATATTTCTATTATAATATGTTAACTCAGTGAGGACAATAATAAAGAACAAGAAATCTGAACTAAATTTTGTACATATATAAAAGGGATTGTAGGATTTCAGTGGGGGCAGCTGCCCCCACTGTAAATCCGCCCCTGCTGCCAATCCCAAACACTTTATATGGAACTTCGGAGTCTTTTAAGATTTTGATAGCTAACTCAAAAGACAAAGCTTTTGATGTTTGTCTGAAAGGGGCAGAATCGACTCTCACGTGTACCAAGCAAGAAGATTAGTTGTAGAAAGATTAAGGGCGCCTATATATCTGTATCTATCTCACATTATTATATTATCACGTAAGTACACAAAATATTAATTTGTATAACAATGATTTTATCTATAATTTTCTAATTTTTTAATTAGTTCAACATTGACCCAATCACCCAAATAATCCATGCACGGTTGAATTATTAACTTATTGAGATCTAATTACTAAGAGAAAGCCAAAAAAAAAAAACATGATAAGAGTTTTAATTTGGCGGCCCGAAATTATTCATTATTAGGTATAAAGAGGTGCAAATATAATAAAGTACAAAATAAATATACTATCTTTTTATAAACGCCATAATTGGAAAGGGAAAACCACATGAAGTCCCAGAATGATCCCCGCACAATAATTTCAAGCATATCGAAAATGATTTTTTCCTTACATTCACATGAAAACAAATACATAAATCTAACATGATCAATGATGAATATATAAAAGAAGACATTATTATTTCTATTATTTTTTTGGTACAATTATTTCTATTATTTGGTGGGATATATATTTATATATTATATTCCAGAATTTCCCATTGAGATCATATATGCCTACTTTTCATAGAAAAAAATTGTGGCCATATTTTGACATGTGATGGATGAGGGAGACATCCATCCTATTCAAGTTGTAGAGACTAGAGAGGAGAGAAACAAAGCCAAAAAGCACCTAACTCTTTTGAAAGTACAATCATTTTGAGTAAATATTACAAGATTACATTAATTAATTATAATAAGTCATATCAATAATGTAATAATTATGAGTCCCCTTTTTGTTCCTATTCCATAATTTCATCAGTTTGGTACCAATTATACAGTATCCCTTTTCCAAAACCCATGATGTAAAAGTCTTAAATCGATGAATACCCGAATAATATTTAACTCAAGTGGTTGACATATATACTCTTTAAAACTTGAAGTTTTTAGTTTAAGTTCCATCGTGTATATAGATTTAGTCTAATAATAACAATATATTAATATTTGTTACTATATATGTTTGTTGGTTACTTATTACTAATACTTTTTCTCCGGTTTAATTTATTGTTTTTGCCCTTATAGATAGATACACTTTTATAAAAACGTGTACGTTAATTGGCGAGTTATTATTATATTTATTTAAACTTGAAATGATGGGGTGCGAATAATTGTAGGTTCGTCGATTGTGGGACCGAAGAGGATGCTTCAAGTAACAGGAGCCATCTTGACAGTATCAGGACTTGCATGCACATAGCTATCGATATTTTACCAAAAGTTGGCAGAAAAATCTTTTCTTTTGGAGTCTTGATTACTCCTCTAATTAATCCAAAACAATAATCCAGATTACTGACGAAGATATTGCCAGATTATTTCCTACTCTGCAATCAATGAAACCCTCGACAAAAACCAATTAAGGTTAAATTCTGTGCCAACACTCGTAGAAATGACAAAACAATATTGGAGCAAAGCATCATCTTTATTGTTTTTGAACTTAGAATTTAGTTTCCGGGCATTAATTAGGTTTTGTTTTAAGAACACTCTGAAATGGATCATACAAACAAGAGTGGACAAAAGGCGTGAGGGGGGGGGGGGGGGGGAGGTGAAAACTGAAAAGGAGAGGAAGTGTCTAGGTGATAAACCTGCAGGATATAAACAATTGCAATAATAGACGAAGGTAATCATGTTAATCCAGACGTAACATACATAGATTTCAAGGTGTTTGATGATATTAACGAGGACGACAAAGTTTAATGTTGCTGATTACGATTTGTGTGATGTGGTTCTCTAGAGAGAAGCCAAAAGTAATTAGGAAGAAAAGACTCTATATTTTGGAGTACCGGAGGCAAGGAAATTAAGTTAAATCTTTTGAATTCAGAATGTAATAATTTTTTATATAGAGTAAAAGGAATTTTGGAAAATAAAAGGGAATCCGAGGTTGGGAAATGAAGGTTATTTGTAGAACACGATACACGGGGAAAAAGATTTTCTTTGGTCCCCCGGACAAATTAAGTAAAAGAACAAAAAATAATAATGATACTGTAAATACCTAAATTAAACAAAATCAGTTTGGCAAGAAAAAGAAAAGGAAAAAGGAAAAGAAAAAGGTTTGAAAGAGACAAGGGTCAATGTCGTGTCGCCATGGAAAAGACCCGGCACCTTCTTCCCTCATAAAACGAGTGGAAATGGTTTGGTCTGGTCCAAGTCTTGTCCACGTCTAGGGCCTCTGTTGCGCCATCGGGCCCAATTTCACTTAAACACCCAATTCTTGTCTTTGACTCCTTTCCCCTTTTCTTTCTTTGGGCCTTACCCAATGCATTGCGATGGTTTCAAGGCTCGGAATTAAATTTTCCTTCCTATCTAGTCTAGTCTTATAGGAGTACGAGTGTCAGATATTGGGGCGGCGATGCCGTGCACTCCTAACATTCTCCAAAGTCCAAACGACATCATTTCATTTGGAGGGCAAAGTGGGAATTCCGCCCTCCACCTTTCGCAGTTCATCCCGAGCTCTAACCATTTCATTCACCAGCGACCAAAATTGAAGAATTCGACAGAAACGAAAAAAGTGGGAAATCAAATCGTGGCTTTAGAACTTCTTTGCTCTTTGAATTTTCTAATTTGAGTTGACTTTTTCTTCTGAAGGTACGTGCTGAACCTTTGAATTTCTGCAATTTTTTTTTTGTGGTTTCAATTATTAGTGGTAATGGTATGAAATTTATGGGAAACTTCCTAGGTTTAATGTAATTCTTCATCCAAAATGACTTGGATTTTTGTTAACTGGATAATGACACCAAAGGTTGTCTCTCAGTGCCGGAAAAATTGAACTGTAAATTTTGGGAAATTTTTCTTTCTGAAAATGCAGATAATGTTGTTAAGGTTCGTTGGACTCAATTTATAGGCTGAATTTTCATTCGAAGTTTCTTTTTGGATTGGGAATGTTTTTAGGGCTTTATCTTCTTTGCTGCTGAAAGAAAAATGTTAAGGAATTCAATACGACGTTTGATTGTTAGTTCTTAGTTGGTAGCTTCAGGCTTTTCTTATTAGGGTGGATACGATTTGGACAGCCAATTTCGAATGACTTGTTGTTATAAATAAGGATAGAAAATGGTAATCTCTACCATTTTCTTTCCTGTTCTATTTCTCTGTTTCCAACGGTTAGTGAGCATCATTTTCGTTCCACGTTTTAATTCACCTCCTTCCGTACTTACACTTTTGCACAATACCAATCAAAGGCTTATACAGTCAGAATCTTCTTCATATGTAATTGCTATTATTCTGTTTTCCAGTTTAGAAATGGGAGCAGAAAGATGGAAAACTTGTACTGAACATGTGAATTCAGCAAGACTTTCATTTCCGCCAGGTTTTGCATCTCTTTCGTCTTTCTTCTTGAAGAAGTTAGAAAATTGTGAGGAAACCTTGGGCTTCACAGCCTTGAAGGGTGCACCAACACAAGAGCAAGTGCAGGTAAAGGCTAAACCTGATATGATTGATGTTGAAAAGTTAAAGCAATCTGTTGGGAGTAGACCGTGGATACTCTATGACAAGAGTGATCGAAGTGCAACGAATTGTCAGCCTGTACAACCTGATAAGGTCATATTTATGCCTTTACCTTTTCTTTCTAACTTTTCGGTACAGTTTCTTTAGTCTTTCATATGCTAGCTTGATCCTAGGATCTATACTATTCTTTTGAACTTCTTTCTAGAATGATTTAGTACCTCATGACCATATATAGAAGCGTTGAAACAGGCAACAGCAAAACAGTGTCCTGCACGTGCAATAAGAGATGTCCTGGAAGAGGCACCCACATTTCACCCATCTGAAGAGGTCTTTTTTATCTCACTTAGACAAATGAAATTTGTGCATCTCACTGGTTCTGCTTCAATTTGTATGTTCCAACTTTGTTAATATCAAATGTTTTGGCCGGGCAAAAGTTTCAAATATTTAAGGGGCTTGAATCTTATTCCCAGGAATTCAGTGACATGTTAAAGTACGTTGAAAGCATATGGCCTAGAGCAGAGTCATATGGAGTTTGTCGTATTATTCCTCCTCCTGAATGGCAACCACCATGTATAATTAATGAAAGGCACATATGGGAATATTCTAAGTTTGTTACCCAGTCCCAACAATTTGACAAGTTTCCAGCTCAGTCTGTAGAGAGCAAAACTGCTGTATCCTATAGTGGTCCAAGTAAGGGAAGAAGCTCGGGAATGAGTTCTGAGCAAGGGGTTACCAATGGATGCTCCATGAACCATGATGAAGTTGGATGCTCAGATATGCAGCACAATGTGTCAAAACCTGGTCCAGAATTTACTCTAAAAGGATTTAAGAAATATGCAGATGATTTTAGGAAGCAGTACTTTTCATCCAAATGTAAGGATGTGGGTGATAATAATGTCAACTGCAAATCGGAGGAGCCATCAGTGGAGAGCATTGAGAGTGAATATAGACGAATTGTTGAGAATCCCACTCGAGTATCAGAGGTATGGTAAAATCATGCATGTGCCCATTTATTAGCCTTAATAAATATTTGCATCTACTTATCATAAAAGCTCTAAGTACTTGTGTCTTTTTTCTTCATAGGTGCTATATGGTGACAATTTGGATTCTCTAACTTTTGGCAGTGGATTTCCAAGAGAATCAGATCCTTGGGAATTATATAATTACCCCAGATATGTTCGTTCAAGCTGGAATTTGATTAATGTACCTCGGCTTCCCGGTTCTCTTCTTTCCTTTGAAAGCAATAAGACTTCTGATGTATTAGTGCCTAGACTACATGTAGGAATGTGTTTTTCATCACTCTGTTGGGTAAGGAATGGCTTTGTTAATCGCATGCTAGGTGCAAAATGATTTTATGAGTATACTAGTGGAATTCTATACCATAGACTTTTATCCAAGTAGAGTAAAAAACATTGAATGTATTTTCTGTGTTCATGAATACAGCTTTACATGTTCCTTTTAATTTATTTAATCAAATTTATGAGCAGAAAGTTGAAGAAAGCCATCTATACTCACTATGTTACGTGCATGTGGGTTCTCCAAAAATTTGGTATAGCGTCCCTGAAAGCTATTCCTTCAAGTTTGAGGCTGGTATGAAGAACTACCTTCCAGATTTGCAGGTCAAACAGTTTAAGCTGCATGAAGGAGTTGTGATTAATAACTCGTTTTTAAATTTCATGCGAGATATTCTTTTTGTTCATTCTTTAAGAGGTCATTCCTTGGCATGCAGATGACAAGACTTTCTCCATTCACGTTGAAGTCCGAGGGTATACCTGTCTACCGCTGCATTCAGAATCCCGGGGAGTTTGTTCTGCTTTTCCCAGGAGCCTATCATTCAGCATTTGACTGTGGGTTTAATGTTGCTGAGGCAGTTAATTTTGCTCCTCTTGATTGGTTACCTCACGGACAGAATGCTGTAGCACTCTATCAAGCACAGGGCAAAAGGACATCAATTTCCTTTGACAAATTGTTGATTGAAGCTGCAAGAGAATCTGTGAGGGCGCAGTGGGAGCTATCTCTGTTGAGGAAGAGCACTAGTGACAATTTAAGGTGGAAAGGAGCCTGTGGAAAGAATGGGATCTTAGTGAAAGCACTCAAGGTACATATCTGAATTCCGTTGTCTGGGGTCCAGCTTGTATAATCATGTGGAACTTGAACCTCCCCAGCCCCCCAAACAGATGAAATAAAGAAAAGGAATACTTCTTCTGAATAGGGTGAAGCATGGTTCTATATTCATTGTGTGTTCATGCGTTTGTTTAAATTTTGGTTGCTTTCTTCAAATATGTATTGTGTAGATAAATGTTGTCGTTTTATACTTGACTACCTCTGTTAGCCTAATAGTTAACTGATTATTTTCCTTCTGTTTTCTATTTTGCCTCTCTCATATGGGACTGGGAGCACAGTCACGTATCAAGCAGGAAGCTAATAGAAGGGAATACCTTTTAGCTACTTCTCAAACAAAGAGGATGGATAAGAACTCAAATGATACAGGCAAAAGGGAATGTAATATCTGTTTCTTTGATTTGTACCTCTCAGCAGTATGCTGTCCATGTTCTGCTGATAGGTATTCATGTTTAAAGCATGCAAAGCAGCTTTGTTCTTGCGCATGGACTGAAAAGATTTTCCTATACCGTTATGATATCAGTGAGTTAAATGTTCTTGTTGAAGCATTGGAAGGCAAATTAAGTGCAATGTACAGATGGGCTAAAAAGGACCTCAATATGGCTCTTCACAACTACCTTCCCAAGGGAAAGTCATGCACAGAAGATAAAGCACAAGAAGATCACATGCTCCAGGACGCAGGAATATCTTATGGCCATGGTTCGACTACTGCTTCTTCCATCAAGGCAGAAATGAAGGCCCGTGTGCAGCAATTACCAAAGCTTAATGGACCAAAGTCACAAGAGAAGACGATACCAATTCCTGCCATTCCAAGTGTGACCCAAGATTATACATCCTCTTTACATAGAGAGATGATGCCTGAAGCTGCTTCTTCCATCAAGGCAGAAATGGAGGCCCGTGCGCAGCAATTACAAAAGCTTAATGGACCAAAGTCACAAGAGAAGACGATATCAATTCCTGCCATCCCAAGTGTGACCCAAGATGATACATCCTCTTTACATAGAGAGATGATGCCTGAAGCTTCATCTTCGAGCACAAGTGTGTCAAGTTCGTCAGAATCTGAGGAAACTGCAGATATTGGCCTTAGTGGAGTAAAACGTTGCATCTTATCAACATTTAGTGGTCCTCCCAGTCATACTGAAAGAAAAGTCAGATTATCTGAGCTTCTGAAGGATCGCAAGCTTGGAAAAGAGAAAAACTCTAAATCAACTTCCCAAGCATTGCCTAAGAGGCACAGCCATCCAGCTTCTAAGAAGCCAAAAAAGAACTGACTCTGGAGTCAGCACTGCAACTAGCATAGGCCTTTGATAACAATGGCTACATGGCTTATCTCCTAATGAAATTTACATTGTATAGTGCCCCTACATTAGCTCATCATCAAGAAGTCAGTTGACCTTTCATTGTTTGCTTGCTGCATTGTTGCATACCTTATTTCTGTTTTAGTAGGGTATGAACACTTTTAGGGGAGAAAGAAAGGTTATTTACTGACATTGGTTTTTTGAACAAGTTCTGATATTGGTGCTTGTATCTAACCGAGAAGTTCAGTTATTTCATTTCAAAATTACGAAGATGATTTCTCAGAAGACAGATGTTTGTCAAGAATCAGAATCCACGTGTAGAGTTGGGGTCCATCGGTGCTATCAAGTTTGATTGGAAATACCAAGGTGAGCTAAATAACAATTTACTACTTCCCACATGTACTTGCTTTAAATTGTTATGATGGAAAGAAACGAAGAAAAGTTGTCTTTTCCAAACCAAATGAAAGATATGTGCAGGGTAGGGTTAAAATTTAAAAGACTATACGTATGGGGCCCTCCTGAAACTTGCTTTTCCTTCCAGATGCATAGGGTTAAAATGTCCTTTTCCACATGCAATGCGTGTCTAAATGCTCGATTGGAAGTGGAAATTGTGGAACGGTGGACCATGCAAGTGATACTTTTTTTTTTTTCGGTGAGATGCAAGTGACACTTTGATTATGGTTTTTCTCTCCTTTCCTCGGGTCGGTAGGAATAATTGCAGAATTTAGCTGGCACCCTGGGAAATGCATAGGATGTCAACTGACCATTTTAAATCCTTGATCAAGATTCAAGAACAAAACCTCGGTCAAGGCTCCATTGATATTCTAACATACAAGATTCACAAACGGGACATGTACGCAAGAATCATCTGAGTTTCATTTGGTAGGTAAACTTGCATACGCTCATGAAATCATGCATGGAAGTTGGGTATTCCCTTGGTCACATAGAGAGAACCCCGAACCATCTTTTTAGTTTCGTGTGGTAAACCCTTGTGTACTCAGGAAACTCATGCGGGTAACTGGGGAGTTGGGTATTTCTTCCTCATAGACATCTGGAGAGAACCCAAAGAACCAGCAAGCAGACATTGGGAAGGGAATACAAATATGTGGAAAATGATAGACAGTTTAGCCTCATAGCTGAATGTGATGTCTGTGATGTTTTTTTCCTTCTATCACATACAGATGAAGAGATCTTGTATGCTACCTGAACTAAACATGTGCATTGATCTATCATCGTCTTGTCAGCTTGTGCGTGTGGGTGTGGGTGTGGACGGCGGAGCAGGAAGTGAGCCAAAATTTCCTTTTCAATGCCCAAACAGATGATATTGAATTAATACATTCATAAATAATTTTGTAAAGAATACATTAAGAAGCCATCAAGGGGTTGGATGGAAGTTCTAATTAACACTTAACAAAAGAATTATCTCAGCGTATTAGAACTAAGCAAGAGACATAAGACATTCTATACTTCAAAGGCCAGCTGAAACTAATCCATGCAATGTGACAATGCCAATCAAGATATTTTGATGATCAATCACGGGAAGAAATTGTACAGGGGAAGGTGGTGATTCCATCTTCTGCATGGCTTCCACTGCCATGGCATCTGGACCAATGGTTCTTGGTTTCCTGAAATTATCAAAAGGAGGTAAGTTAATTGATTGAAAACAAGATACTCCAGTAACCAGAAGCAATTTCACAATTTGCTAGAAATTCATTTGAATGCTCGCCATGTGCATTTACCTGTTGCACATTTCTCCGACCGTGAGCTTGAATATGCCTTCTCCGCTTGCCTTAAGGGTGCGCCGCAAATCACCATCAGTAAATGTGCCAATCAAGTGGTATTCCTCATCTATAACCAGCAAGCATCCACATCCTTTACTAGTCAGCTCCACCAGCTGATCCATTATCTTATCTCCTTCCTTACAAAGGGGAAGTTCATCTTGCTTCTTCATAACATCCTTTACCTACAATATCAAAAGCACCAATCAGTAATTCCAATTCCAAGAAAACCCTTTTTTTTTTATCAAAATACTATTCTTTTCTTGACTTTCAAGTTTCCTCCACATTCCTAGTTTTGGAAATTAAGCAACAAAGAAGCAAATGCCAAAAGCAGAAGGCTAAATATTAAAAATGATGAACCTAAAGAGAAAAAATAGTTTCATTTTCAAATGCCCATCATCTCAATTAAATTGAGAATGACATGAAGCCTAGAAATAGAACTTCAAATAAATCCATCAAAATTCGAATGCTTCATATATAAATTATTCATTAGTAAATAAAAGAACAGTATTTGAGTCTTTGAATCAAAACCCAGATATCAAATAATTGAGAAAAAAAACTTTTTAAAAATTCATGAAAACCGCACTAATGATCCAGAATCCTACCATCAAAAGAAACTAAATTTATGGAAAATCCGGTAAAAGCAAACCTTAAAAATTAGACTTTTCCCAATCCTCCCAGCCGGATGATTCGCCGCGTATTGCTCCTTGGTCAAGTTCCTAGCTCCCATAAGCGCAATTGCCACCGTGTCCCCAAACACCATCTGGATCGCCGTCGAAGTCACCGGAGCTAGATCGAACGGACACAATTCCCTCTGCAACGGCAAATGCACGTTCATATCGCAAGCGTTGGCCAAAGCATTGTTGGAAACGGAGGTAACGGCAATGAGATAAACCCCCTTGGCTCTGGCACAGGGAACAAGGCGGAGGAGTTCTTCCGTGGAGCCAGATTTGGAGAAGAGGACGAGGACGTCGGCGGAGGAGAGTGCGCCGATATCGCCGTGGAGGGCGTCGAGAGGGGAGAGGAAAGAGGAGCGGATGCCGAGCGAAACCAGTGTTTGGGAGATCTTGTGGGCGACGAACCCAGATTTTCCAACACCGGAGAAGAAAATGGTGCCCCGAGAATTGAGGAGGGACTCGGTGAAGGACAAGGTTTGGGACAAGTCGAGGTTCTGGAAGAAGTAATTGAGGTGGTCTTGTTGGGATTTGAAGAGGTTGAGAAGGCTATCTTCGGAAATGTCTTGGTTGTGGGGCTTCTTGGACGGCGGTAATGGGAGGTCTAGCGTGGGGGGAAGAGATCCCATTGCTAACGGTCTCAGATCTGACGTCTTGTTTTCCTTTCTTTGTGTTTGCAATGATGGCGCGAGTGGGGTGGTACTCTTAGGCCTATTTGGGCTCTTATTGGGTTTAATCGGCCGTTATTTTTCCGCGGTACAGACAGGGAGAGTGAGATTTTTTTTTGTTTTTACCAGAGACCGACATGACACATCACTTAATTAATTTACGACGATTTTGTTAAGAAAGAGTGAGTTTAATTCTGAAAAATTGACAAATGTGTCGGCAACATAATATAAATTATTAAAAAAAATTTCACATATTTTACTTTCAATCAACGAGAGAAAGTTCTATACTTCAAACAAAAAGGCAAAGTTTCATCAATTTGAAGCCCTACCAAATGCAGTTGCTTTCATTTTGGCCATGTTTGGATCTATGGGCAGATTTTTTTTTTTTTCCCTTTTTATGCACGTAGGTGTTCGTTTCTTTGTGACTGATTAGTTCATCATTTTGCCCCAACCAGTATAATTACCAAGCTCCAGCTATCTCCCGTCCGATCCAGCAATCAATTCCTTTCCTGCAACGCCTCTTTGCACAAAACTAGTAGTTGTTTTTTACTGTCATGTCACTTTCCTTGGCAATGAATTGATTCCGAGTCCAACCAAAGCTTTAGACTTTGGACCCTTTGGACCTGACCTTTCGCTGCACCCTCCAGCTTGCTCTTATCGGTTGTCTTCACTGCCACCTTCTTCACAGATGCCAGTATATATATGGCTCTCTAATAATTCTCCCACCCTTTTTTTTTTTTTTATGTTATGCAACAAATAAACACAATGATTTAGGCTATGTTTGGTACATGAAAATATTTTCTGTTTTCATTTTCTAAAAATACAAAGAAATTACCATATAAGATATGTATAGTTTATAAGAATGTATGTATGTTTTAAAAAATGAAAATGAAAATAGACCTAAAATTCAGAACAAATTTTTTTTTAATCTCATTTCTAGGTCCATTTTCATTTTCATTTTCTAAAACATGCATACATTTCTTCTTACAACATAATATAAGATATCTTATATGATAGTTTCTTTGTATTTTTTTAAAAATAAAAACAGAAAATATTTTCTCATACCAAATATAACCTTAATATTTCTCAGGATTGAGTGTTCTTTTTTTCTTTTAAATGACCAAGGGTATCGTAATTTACAAGTGTTATTATTGGTTTAAAATTAATCTTTTTTGAATTAAGAACATAAAAGACAAAAAAAATTCTCTCAACATGTACGCGCTTTCGAGAAAGATTGAGTTTAATTAGTTGAAGTGTATAACTATTGAATTAGAATCACCTTTGTTTTAATTTCTTCCTCCCTGACTGGTCTCTGTTAGCATTTGTATTCCATATACTATTTCCAGTACTTTCTGCCAAGCCGCAGTTTAATTAATGTTAGGTTTCAATGCCCACTTGGCCACTTCATTCAATGAGCAAAGAGTTTTTCGACGTGGAAGATGCAATGCAGAGATATGCAACGTAGTAGTAGTAGTAGTATTTTATTTGATTGTGTTCTTTTCACAAGAGATCAGGATTAAATTCTAGTAGTTATTAGAATTCAACCTCATACAGACGCATCGAATTCATTAGGATTAGGGGCATAATTCACATATTTATCATCAGATGCGGAACCAAAAAAATGTTGTAAAGGGGGCGATATATAAAGGCATATATAGGTCAAAGCTTGAGGGATCAGGGCTCATTCCAGCCCCCTCATTGGTTCCGCCCCTGTTTATTATTATTATTATTATTTTAAAGACATGTAATGGTCTTCATAAATTTTGGTTCCAGTTCATGCCTTGGCGCCATGGATGATGGATACAAACGAACAGCACCAGGCCAGCTTAGATCTTAGGCCCACCATACATCTCGCAATACTCTCGGGAACTTCTAAACACAATGACAATGGCCTTTATGTTTTAACTAAAAGGCCAGGACAAGCCCAATGAATTGGGCTAAAAAGAAATCAGAAAATCATTTTGTCTAAATTTAGCAGATTCCTAGACAACTCATTTTGGATTCGGAGGTTGGATCAATTCTTATAACCAGACCTGAGGACCCAATCCGACCAGCAATTGTTTTTTTTTGGTCTTTGTGGGGCTTAGGAGACCAGCATGTTACTGTTATTACTTGGATAAAATGACCAAAAAGAAAAATGAAAGTATGAAATGGCAAAAGTATGAAGAGGATAGAAAGTAAACAGTGCCCAAGAAAATTGACAAATCGCATGGAGATGTAATATTGATCAATGCCCCCAAAACATGCGGACAGTTGAAGATTCTAGGTTCTGCCACAGATATGATATTCAAAGGCAAATGGTAGTCGGATAAGCAAAGAGTAAAAGGCCTTCTTTTTTCTTTTTTCTTTTTTTTTCAGTGAACAGAAAACCAAGGCACAGACAGAAAGATCATCTCTGGTAGGGGTCCAACGTCCAGCTTTCACTTTGCAAGTCATTTTCAACCCTCTTTTTTAATTATTTTTGTTGGGTTTCCTATAACTATAAATATTTAATTTTGATGAGGCATCTTTGTCTGGTATCTGACCCCAAAGATAACGGTACTAGACAATTTTAACTGTTTCTGCTGCCTTCCCCCTCTCCCTTGCTTGATTATCACTACTTCCTGCTACATCTACTACCTAGCTCTACTGTCCTATAATCATCCAGTCCAGCTATGAAGCTCTCGCCTTCTTCTGCTGTTGACCATGATTTCTGATTTGAGAAAAGCCAAACAAGTCCATTGTCGGTCTGGATTTTGGGGATGTGACTAAACAGCTTTCAAAAAAAAAAGAAATCCCAGTCAAAAATCCTTCTCTTTTTATTGTTTTGAGGGCCAGGGCATATAATTACTCCAACGCTGTGGGTGCATGGCACGTCGGGCTCTAGAGCTTAGGTAATAGGTAGAGTGGTCTTTGATCTGAAGATCTAAAGCCCCCTGTAAGGGCTGATAACAGTAATTTTTTGGAACGGTTTATTCGTGCCCAAATCCCAATAGCAATATAGCATATACTAGCAGGGAAGTAAATAGTGAGCTATTCCCTTGGTTTATCTATAGATGTAGGGGGCCAAACAGTAAGAGGACCACGGCGCTAGGTTTTAGAGCTCATGAGTCATGTCCTTTGCTTAAACATTGTTAACGTGCGATGATATGAAGTTTGGCTGGATTTGCAACTCGTTCCCATACCACAAACAACTTCAAAAATGAACTCTGGCTCTGGCCCTGCCTCTGTCATCTACATATGTGGCCTCTGCTATTTGGCTATATATTGCCATTGCTGCCTACTAAAAGTCATTACGTTTGTTTCGCGTGTCAATGCTACTACAGTATTTACTACTTACTATTGCTTTTCACATGTGATTGTATCCGTCAAACGTCAAATCACACATGACTATCTAATTATAGCTATATCTATGTTTTTCGGTAAAAAATTCGGTTCAATTCAATTACTATTTACTACTACTACTAATAATATTATCATCAGACTGTTTAGAATGAGAGAAAGCAGAGGGTACGTCGACCAATGGGGGAATCAGTAAAACTAATTAAAATACGGAAAATGAGAAAGGCCAAGCAAGTTTTATGCTATTTCGCAATCGCAGTTGTTTCGGGTGGTGAACCTTTTTTTCCCTGAGTCTTAATTTCAACGCGTGGTTTAGATTAGAACCATGGAAAGGAGGATATCCTAGTAAAAATTGAAAGGCTGGGGGATATCAGATATGGGAGGGAGGCAAGGGAGCCGTACCTGGAAAATGCCTTAAATTTGCTGTAAACGCTGTGAGCTGTAATTAACCTACCTTTCGTACCCTTATTTCACGCTTCCAAAATCCACGAAAGAAAGCTCCAAACGAAAGAACGTTGAAGGCGAAAACTTAATTGGCTAGACCGGCGAGTGAGATGAGAGAGAGAGCAAGAGAGAGAGAGAGAGCTCAATATAAAAAAAAGACAAAAGTTCTAAAAATTTTAATCAACGAGCAGCAGCAAATAGTACAGAGAAAAATCGACGGCCGCACGAGGTAAAAAACAGTTACCGCAGGCCTCGGTCTATATCAATTTGCAGGCATATACTTATATATATATATATATATAATCGTGCCAGCTGCTGGGCAATGCCTAAATCCTATTAGGGGAGGGCCCCCCAGGCCTCTGTACCCATCATTCCTTCATTTCTTCCTTCCCAATACATTTATTACATTATTGTTATGAGGCTGATTAGGTTTAAGCAAGTTTGGGAGACATGTTTATATGCTTTTCTTTTTGTAGTTATTAACATTATTTCTCCATTAATTCTACCGTTGAAAAAAGAGGGAGAAAAAAAAGTGAATTTCGGTCAACAAAACCCTTTCTTTGGAGTCATCGAGAGTAAAGGGTGAAGACTGAAGAGGACATATATATAAATGTAAAATTGTAGCTTTCACAAGGCAATTAGAGCAAGTGATGACTGATGAGTACATTTGAGTACAATCTCTCATGGAATCTCACTCTTGCCCAAAAACCCAAAAATCAAAACTGCAATTCCCCCACCATCCACCAATCCATCAATAATAACTCAAAATAAATATAAAGCGACTACACCTGTCCTGGACTCTCTTTTTCTACCTTTGTAAATTACTACTAGTATCATCAAAACATTACTAGTAATTTAATTTACCCGGTAATTAATTAATACTCCTTTTGAAGAAAAAAATAAATACTGATAGATATTCCCTTTGTTTTATTTTGTTTATCTATCTTTTTTTTTTAGTAATAAGTTTCAATTTAGTTATTCATAATCATAAATAAATAACGGGTAAACTTCAATCCTCAATTTTATCTGTCATTTTCTTTTATTATTATTTCATTATTACACGTATTTTTAAAAACACTTATATATATATATGTTAAAGTTAATAAAGTAATTACACCTAAACCAATCACCTTTTTTTAAAATTTTATAAAAATTAATAAATACAAATATTATAAAACAGATGGAGTATAAAATACTACTACTATCAACCAGTAAAATAAATCCAACAAAAAATGGCGTCCGTACGATAAAGATGTATGCAGAAGCGGTAAAAGCGGAGGAGCAGAGGAAAAAAGAGACCCCACGCGCACCCACCTACCCGCGCTCGAAGATGTTGACCCATGATGTGAATAAATACAACTATACTACTTCCCAAAATTACACTGACGGGGACTCGACAACTATCCCGTACGATCACGCACATCGAGGCACCGTGGATCTCATCTCCGGATCCAGACACGTGTGACAGCCAAATCCATTTGAACGGGGCGGTGTGCGTGTCTCGTTGCTGCGTCTGGTCTGAATCCGAAGAAATATTTTTATTTTATTTTTATTACTACTAGTACTAGTCAGCAGTCACAATTTGGGTTAAATTGAAATTGAAAAGCGAGGACTGTAGCCGACATTGGTGACAGGTGCGCACGTGGGGTTCCAGTGGCTGGCGGGTCCCATCTCATGTTTCTCCTTCTGCCTTTGGCCTTTTCTAATTTTTTTTCCTTTCTCCTTACTACTATTCGTCAAATCGAACGTCCCATCTAATTGACCGTGGGATGCGGGATTCTCGTACGTCTCTCATCCACCACCCTTTACTTTTTTGCATGTAAAATCTCACTCTATTCATACGTGTATACATACGGTATTCCAAAGCAATAAATAAAATACTAAAACACTTTTATCCTTTTCGCACAAATACGTATCTTTGTCTTTATTGTGGTATTTCACTACGTTATTCATTTTTCAGTAAATCATACAATTTCCATACGATAATATATACGTATTCCCTAATCATTTTAACGACCTATTTCCACCTACTTTTCTCTCGTAAATAAAAATATTATTATAGCAATGCGATAAATACACAAAGTACTTTAGAGAAATGAATGAGATTGATATGTCATTTTCGCCCCTTTTATGCCAAAATATCTCTTATCGAAAATAAAATGAAAATTCGGTTGTTCTGAAATGTCGCTGCTGCAATTTGAGGAAAGAAAATCTATTCTGTCTCGCTGTTTAAAACCCACTCCATTGAATCGACCACCCAAATTTAACAAGGCCTGCCAATGTGATAGACTTTTGGCCTTTTACTGGAAAATGGAAACTGTTTGACTTTGACCTCAAAACTTTTTTTTTTTTATTTTCCTTATTGGTCCTGTATATATACATATATATATATATATATATATATGATGAAACATGAATCAACATAGACCTGGGGCAGGCCTGTATTCTCCATTCATATGTCATATGCACACACACACACATATATGCTATTTATGAATGAGAAATATATGATCTCAATCATTTGATGTTAATTTGTATCCTCAATAAGGAATATATACAAATTATATAAATTTAGCCTCACTTTGGTTTTTATAAATTATTTTTAATCGATTTACAAGTAGGGGAGCACTACAACACAAATGATTTTTAGAGGCAACCAAATTGAGGCAATTAACATATTTGCCTTTAAAATATGGTTTTATCAAACAAATAAACCATTTGTCTCCAAATGTAAAAAAAAATTGCCTCTAATTATCATTTATTTATTTAATTAAAATATCATAACTAATCAACAAATTTATAGAGGCTTTTTTTTTAATTCTTTATTGCCTCTAATTATATTGTTGGTAATAGTACATGAATTTATTTTTTTAGAGGCAAATTAATATATGATGAATAGGAACTTTATTTAAATGTCCCTAATTAAAGGTGTCTTTCAAAGACTAATTTGTAATTCTTTTAAAGGCCTCTTTAAAGGTCTCTAATTGAAGATTTTTAGAGACAAATTTAAAGATATTAGAGACTTCTATTTAAATGTCTCTCTTAAAAGGTCTTTTTGAGGCTAATTCATAATTTGTTTAGAAACCTCTTTAAAAGTCTCTAATTAAAATTCTTTTTGAGGCAAAATAATAAATGAATAGTGACTTTATTTAAATGCCCCTAATCAATGGCATTTCATATACTAATTTATAATTCGTTTAGAGGTATTTTTAAATGTCTCTAATTGAATGTCTTTTAGAGACAAAATTTGAAAATATTATAGACTTTTATTTAAATGCCTCTTTTCACTACAACACAATCCATCATTAGAGGCAAACAATATGCATAAAATACACATTTGCCTCCATATATATAATTTAGGGTCAAATATAACATTTGCCTTTGTAAGTAATATTATTTGCCTCTAATATTTAGTAATTAGACGCAAAAAATAGATATATGCCTTTATAATTTAAAATAATTGCCTCTAATTATTATCTAATTATTTAAAATATAAAGGAATTTTGAGATGATTTATATTTTTTTCTATTTTAAAGTTATTTGTCTCTAATGCTTAATAATTAGAGACAAAAAAATATATGCCTTTATATTTTAAAATAATTACCTCTAATTATCACTATAACAAAATCACTAATTAGGGACAGTTAATAAGTGGCAAATATTGTTTTGCCTCTAAAATGGTGTTTCAGAGGTAGATAGAATATTTGTCTTTATATGTAACTATAATATGCCTCTAATTCTGATGATTTAGAGGCCAAAAAATTATTTGTCTTAAAAGCATCCGCCTTTAATGCATCATTATATACTTAATTAAGTAAAAGAATGAAAATAATAATTATCCTTTTTCTATGAATCGTAGGATTTAGAACTTAATTTTTAGCTTGTATATCAAATGTGATAAAAACCCTAATCCCCACTATTTATTTGGTGCTTGCCGTCAAAAAATTATCTCTTAGTTGCCTTTCAAACTCCTTTTCACCTTTCTTTGCTTCAAAATGTAAACCCATTCTTAAATTGTTTCTCTCAAATCAACAATAGAGATTTGAGTGGTTGGGTATAAACCATCACATATATTTCCAAAGAAATAATCTTAGAATTATCATATGTTTACAACTTTTGGGGTTCAAATGTCAAAGAAAATTTTCACTTTAGCAAAGGATGATGGAGTGTACGGCTTGTCTTCCTATGAAGGTATGGTAATTTTATTTTTAACTTACTACGATTGTTGCTAGGTTTTTTCCAATTAATTAGATATATATTACTTTCTTTACTTTGTTTGGATCTTGAACTGACATTCAAGTTTATTTCGAATGTTTTCACAAACAAAAAGGAGGATCAAATCAAACCGCAAAGCAAACCAAAGAAAAGATTGCGTCGTATGTGAGAAACGTATCCCCACTTCCCTCTTGTAATAGCACCTCGTGGTTGGCAATTTTTTTTTTGTACTTTTGACTATCCTATATTATCTTTGTAATTTTTTTTGAAGCATAAAAATGCCTTTGGAAAATGGAACAGGAGTAAAAGAATATCTTCGAGAAATTAAGACAGTAGAAAGAATTGATATCAAATTAGCAGACATATATATAGCGAAAGACACATGACTAGGATGATTGGGTTGGTATGCTTGATCCATTTCTTCCTCTCCTACGATCTAAGCTTACTAGCTATGGGGAAATGGCTCAAGCTTGTTATGATGCATTTGATTTTGATCAATTCTCCGTCTATTGTGGCAGTTGTAATTTTTAATGTTATGATTTTTACTTTTATTCAAACTGGCTGATGCTAGGAAAAGTGGGGCATTCTTCATGAGAGATAAGACAGAGGCAAGTATTGGCAAGAGACTAACAGCAAATCAAAATATTTCAGAGTTGCATATTCCAATATGTGTTTCAAGAGGGTTACAAGGCGACGGAAGTGTTCGAGTGGATTTAGAGAATGATGTTCATTGTTTCTATTATTTTTTATTTTTATGATGTAATCACATGTATTTTAGTTAATAAAATCCAATTATTTTTCCTCAATAAGAGATATTATGTCATTTTTATTTTTATCAAATTCCAAAAAGGTTTAATTATATGCAATTTAATTCACACCTTTTATTTATATACTGTGAAATTAAAAAATTAAATATACATATATATATATGTTTAGGGGCAAGTATAAAATTTTCCTCAAAAAGAGATATCATCACAATTTTTTTTATTAAATTCCAAAATGCTTTAATTATAAGCAATTTAATTGACACCTTTTTTATCTTTGGTGAAATTAAATATATATATGTATGTATGTATGTATGTATGTATGTATATATATGTTCAGAGGCAAATACAAAAGCTTCTATAAGCTCAAGTGTAATAGTCTTCATATGTGTTGCTATATCAAATTAGAGACAAATATTTATGCGTCAAAATTTCATATTTAGTTTCTAATTTAATTATCACTAAATTTAATTAGAGGTACAAATATGTGTCTCTAAAGGTGATAATTAAATGTAAATATATTTATTTTTAAAAGGTCTAATAGAGGCAAATAAATTATTACTATACACTATATTTAAAGGCATTTAAATATGCCTCTGTTTATGAAATATTAGAGGCAAAAATATATGTTTCTAAAGGTAGTAATTAAAGGCAAATATATTTATCTTTAAATAGTTGGATAGAGGCAAATAATTAGTTACTATAGACCGCATTTAAAGACTACTCTTAAATTAGCCTCTATTTGTTATAATTAGAGACAATTATTTATTTGTCTCTAATATGCCACTAATTACATTTAGCTTCTAGAGCATCCAGGACAGATATATTAATTACCTCAAAATCATTTAGAAACAATTAAATAAGATTTTGAGGCATATATATATATATATATGCCTTTAAAAGCCATTTGTGTTGTAGTGGAGGAGGGAGGTGGAGCTTGAACTTGCATCCTCATATGACTTCTCCAACCTAGGTTTGGTCACCGGACCGTATTTTTTATGTTGATGACTGTATGAGAAAATTTTTCCTCATACATATATAGTAGTACTATTGGTAGAAGACTAGAAGGTTTTGACATATACAATATAAAAGTGATGACAACGCAAATTAAAGATGCATATATGTCCTAATTATACGTCTTTTCACATTAATCTTTTTGATTTGGTTTAACTATTATTGTATAATTTTGCTTGATTTCAATTAATTTATAATTAATCAGCATTAAAAAAATTAATGATTCCCAATCTTATACTCCTTGATGATCAATTTCATTAAATGGGTCCCAAGAGAAGAAAATGAACTTCATTAACTTGTCAAACATGGGCTGTGAGGTGATAATTAAAGGAGGTTAATTAATGCATGTTAAGTTACTAAAAGATGAGTTAATAGGTAATTAATTAAGTGTGTGTGAAATTCTGGAACTGTAGAAACGTGAAAGGAAGGCAGTGGGTAGTAGTCCTTTGCAGAATGCAGAGTGGGGGAAAGGGGCAACCTTTTGTTCAGAGAAATAGCATGCATTAGTTTAAATCATAAGTATTATAATTATACTACACTACTACCCGTCCTTATGGGGAAGGTAAATTTTGGGCTGACTTACTGCCAACTTTGGCTTCTATTGCCTCATCATTTTTGTACACTTTGCACTGCTATACTGCTATATAAGTATTATCCCCCGCACTTTTTATAATTAACGGTACTTTTTTTGGTACAATAATTAACAGTACTTGTACACTTTATAGATACTCTAAAACCAATAATTTGGAAATAAGATAATTGTTACATTAAAATGTTTTTATATAATTAATTTATCTTTTTTTTACAACCATAGATATCTATATTCATTTAATAATTTGATGTTAATCCTATTTAAATAAAAATTTTCGGCCCCATCTCAGTATCTCACTTTGTGTTCTATGTACCACAATTTGTCACGTGTCACGTTCACTTAACTCATCTTATTCCCTATTTGATTTTAACAAAATAAACAAAAAAATCATTAATTTTTTTCTTGATTTATACTAAAATTCTATCCCAATAATATCATAAACGTATAAACTTACCCTTAAAATTATAAAATTTTAATTGGGGCTAAACTTTTATTATAGAGGGTCTTTTCTTTCTTTCTAGTTTTAGAAATTTTTGTTTGAAAAAACCTTAAAACCAAATAAAGAATAATTAGAGTTAAATGAATGGAACACGTGAAATATTCTGATGAATGGATAAAAAGTGAGGTATTAAAATGAAACAAGTGATTTCCATCCCTTTTCGAGTTGTGTTAGATCCTAAATGGGGGAAGCACTTCGAAATCTGTTTTTTCCATTCACAAAATTCGAGCCCGAAATCTTATTTAAAAAGTATTGAAATCTTTACACTTAATCCAGTAAGTATTGGTAATTTGCACTTCTTTTTCAATCTCTAACGGAAATCAAGATCAATCATTATAAGTGCACTTATCTAGCTAGATTTTAATTAGTATTTAAGAGTAATTAACAATGGTGTTAAAAGGTTATAAAAAAAAAGTTTAATTGAAACGGTTGATCGATAGTGGAGTGGAAAATGAAATAACTGTCCTTAAAAATACAGTATGATTACAGAACTTGCTGAGAAGAAGAAGAATATTGAAGCATGTATTGAAACAGGAGACAAACTATATATATATATATATATATATATAAGAAAAAAAATTCTGCAGAACCGAGGAAGTCAATATATATATAAATATGGAAAAGAAAAAGAAAAAGAAAAAGTAGTTTAGAAATGACATCTGTTGCATCCATCAGTAATCAAACAATATTTGCTGCAACAACAACAACATACGACTTTGTTTTTTCCCCTTTTTTTTCATTAACAAATCCCATTTTGGAGGAAGCAATGACGTACGGACGGGAAGCAGCATATATATATATATATATATATATAAATGTAAAAACTCTACTGCTAGGATCCTATATGTACGACATACTATACCTACTTACGCATTTAGAATCTCTCTCTATATATATATAGCTGCCCCCCAGGCTGTGGGGTGTACGTGTTCATCCACACAAATTTGTTGGTTCTCTGAACATGTTCATTCACGAAGGCAATTCCTTTTTCGTTTGAGGTCTTCATTGATGCATCCTTAATCTGGTAATTAGTATAATTTGTGTTAATTTACCCCAGACATATAGAGATATCAATCATATCATCGTCTATGTGGTTCCCTTAGTTAGACAAACCATTTTCGTCAAGCAACATGCATATATTGTAACATCCATATATTGAATTCTTTTTTCTTTTTTCTTTTTTCTTTTTGGGTGGTGGTGGGGGGTCTTCAGAAATCATCTATATTTAGATTCTACATTATTCCAACATTTGGAGACATTGGAAAACCAAAATGGACAAGTTTATTTTATAGATGGGGAAATTAAAGCTGTAATCATCATTTGATTGTTAGACTTCACCTCCAAGCTACGTACTAAATATATATACAGAAACAACAGTGAAAGCAATTTAACAAGAAACCAATCCAACTCGAACTCAGTTGATAGAACAAGATATGTCCCTTTTTTGCTAGAATCCGACTTTAATCCTTTTTGTTCCACATTTATTCTTCAATCTTTTCATTGACACTTTAACCTGTTGATTTTGCAAGCACCACATGAAGTGCATATATATTGGACAAATTAAATCCCAACATATTTTATAGATGGAAGCGCACTTGATTTATCACTAATCTTAGCGTAATGATTTCAAACGTGAACTAATAAGTAAAAGATCGATATAGGTAATCTGTTTCGAAGCAGCTGCCATCTTAATCAAATCTTCACCGTTGCAACTGAACTAGTGATATCTATATATTGCCTCAAGGAGTTATTGCTAGATAGTTGACTTCATATATATAATGGGAGGGTATGCATCTGAAATGGACAGTATGCAACATCAACAAGACCTAACCTAATGATTTTCAAGAAAATTATTGATATATATATACAAATGAAAAGCTGTGATATATGTATATATATAGCTTAATTTAGTTAATAATTAAGTACCGAATAAAGCTTAATTACAAAGACTCTAGCTACCTAGCTAGCTAGCTAGTATATTCATAGTGTAATTAATTATATATATGGATCCCTAACTAGCTAGTATATTCATTGCGTAATTAACAAAGAAATTATATTAAAAAAATATGATTGCATATATAAATTAATATGGGCAAAGAGATAGCTAGACGATGAGGGGGGGAAATAGAACCAATATCTTCAAATAATGAGCTATAGAAGAGATATGATGAAAGGGAAGCATGGTTATTATATACTCCAACATCAAATTATTTGAAGAATAACGCAAATTAATGAAGCATCAAATTAAAGGAAATTAAGCCAATGACCCCAACAAGATCGTGAAGAAAAGGGCTATAACAATCGATCTTCTATCTTTTCTTGGCTCACTTTCTTGTCACTTCACAACCCTTGCTAACATCTGGCTTATATATTAGGAGAAACGTTCAATTCCTTTTGCAATTCAAGTTAAATTCGAATTGCATATGGACATGCATGTACATCAATATGGCTATAAAATTTAATTACACATGCATGCATAAGCATAATTATCTTCTTAATGATGTGTATATATGTATACATATTCTTAATGTGATGAAAACTCAAGTTAACATTATTGATTAATTCAACGTAGAGATATATAAAAAGCATCATAGAACAATTTGAAAACAGCTGAAATATTGGTAAACCGTATGCAATATATATAGAACCTGTGCAGTAGATTAATTGTAGCAGAGCTAGTTGTCGAGATGAAGATTAATTATATATAATTATAGAGCTAGTAATTCTTTCAATAATAAAGTAATATAATGATGTTAGATCAATTTCAAACATAACCTGAAAACTTCAGCTCTTACTTATCCGAAGAAAGGAAAAAACGTTTGGCTCTTAGAAATGCTCCATTAAATATATTACACCGAATGCTTTCTACAAGTGCAAATGATCAGAAATGGAGTAAACGTTGACATATAGACATGATCAAACATTAAATAGAAAAGAAGTTAACTATAAAGATGAAAACTAATATAAAATTAAATTTCTAGATTCATTATCTACCAATATGTAGGAGTAGGAAAAACAAAAGGGTAAGCCAGGCTGACTCAATCTTAGGCATTTTGTTATAGTTGGATGATCAACTTTAGTCATAAAAAAACTAATCTTTCCAAATAGATTTGATATAAAATTCGTTGGCACAATCCTAGATATGTATGGTGACATCAGAAAGGTAATGCTTTGTATCCATTTTTTCGCATCACCACACCCAAAGGGTCCCTTTGTATAATAATTTAAAACGAATTAATTAATTAACACTATATATTTTATGATTAATACATATTTAATTAACCTAAACAATGAGAACAACACGCATATATAGTTATATATAGAACATCTAGGCTCTTGCCTAAAAGGAAAGAGAAGGTTCTATATATATATATATCCTACGTTTATATTCCACCTTTACTGGCTAAAACACTCCCATTACTTGCACCTTTTTGCAACTTAAAGGGAATGTCTCTCAATTATTCTTTAAAGCCAAATGTTAATCACAAAATCCAAAAGGGATGACCCCTACCTTAGGCAATCATAGATGTCCTGTCGGCCAGATTGATTAATTAAGAAAATTCCCTCTCAATATCCTCACACAATATTTGTTTCTTTGATCTTCCTCCATTTCATGCATTTTATGTATGCAAGTCTTCCTTATAAGGATCAATAATAACAGAGTCTAAAACTATATTTGGTACATGAAAACATTTTTTTTTCATTCTCTAGAAAATATAAAGAAATCACCATATAATATATGTGTAATTTATAAAAATATAAGTATGTTTTAAAAATGAAAATGAAAATGGACCTATTATTGAGAACAATTTTTTTTTAAATCTCATTTCTAGATCTATTTTCATTTTTATTTTCTAAAACATATATACATTTTCCCTCACACCTCACACCTCACACCACATATGTAACATGATAGTTTCTTTATATCTTTTAGAGAATGAAAACAAAAAATATTTTATCATATCAAATATAACCTAAATATCTAATTAAATTTTCACTCCTGAGAGGGCTCATGTGGGTGAAATTAATTTTACTGACTCAATACTTTCTCTTACTCTTTCTGGAGCAGTTGACAGATTGACCTGACAGGTTACTAACAAGGGAATAGTAGGAGATGAATTCCACAACAAGAATACACTCTACAGCTATCAAAGTTTAATAGTACATAATCATATAATGAAAATTTAGTTAACTAATTGGAAGTGTTAATAAGTATGTGTGAGCAATATATTGTCTGCCATATTTCTTCATTGAAATGACAGCACCAGCAAACCATCTTATATGCCCTACGAACTTTCAAATTCAAAATCACAGAATAAATAGTAGAAAGGGGAAAAAAACCAATGCCAGTATTAATTATAAGATCAAGCTTTAAATGGTTAATTTGACGTATATATATCATTAATTCCAGACAGTAAAGGAGTAAAAGTGCCAATATAATAAAGAGAGAAAAGGGAAGTCAGTCAGAAAGAAAAAATGACTATAGCAGAGAGAGAAACTGACTAGTATCTGCAACAAAAGCCATTGAACAACTATAGTGCTAGACAAATCTGACACATGATCCTCAATGTAAAGTCTTTCAAGCTCTTATTACCAGCAGCAACATTGAAACTGAATTGCCAACACCCCATTTAAGAATAGGAAAAAAAAATAATGGGGTGTTTGTCTCAATGACTAGAGAGAGAGATAGAGAGAGATGAAGAAAACTGCAAATATATATATGGTTTTCTGGCATACATGAATATTCAGAAGTACATTAGGAAAAAAGAGGGAAAAAAAAAAAACCATGAGCAATTAGATGCTCTCAGTTCCACTTAGGCAACATAACTGCAAGTACAATCACTCCTTGAAAGACTTCTTTTAGTACTACTACTACTACTTACTACTAGTCCATTACTGATGATACTAACACTGTTTGCATCAAAAGCAGATTCAAGGAATCCCCAAATCTCTAAAGCATTACCAGTTCTTTTACCAATCTAACAGCAAACAGAAAGCATGGAAAAGTTAAAAAAGAAAAAAAAAAACTATTCTAGAAATATACTAGTAGTATGTCTCAAATACCATATCGACTGATGGAAAAGTGAAAAGAAAAAAAAAAAAAACTACCCCACATTAGATCAAACAAGTAACAAACAGGTAGAGAAACATGTTGTCATAAGAGAGTAAACTGCTTTTGATAATATGGGGCTTTTGGTGTTGCATATTTTAGCTTGCACCTGGTGGCGGAGGCAGAGTTGGGATTTGTTGTTGTTGAGTTGGTGGTCGCTTACGCTTCTTCTTCTCATAGCTAATCCCTCTTGCTTTTGACTGCAAATCACGGACTTCACGAAGATAAAGTCTCACAGCTCGCGCCCCAAATGGGTTTGTTTCAGGTTTTCCACCATTCTCTTCGAAGGCAGCTCGGAGGCGGCCGATGAGAGCATCGAGGCTGCCCCAGGCTTGACGGAGCGGGCAAGGGCAAGGCGCTGGTGGGTTGGGATGGCCGTAGAAGGGGCAGATTGGAGTGTGAACTTTGGTTTTGCCAAATTGGTCGAGGTAGCGAAGGAATTCCAGGACGTGAGCTCCGCTGCACCTCGACAGGGAAAGTGGGGGCCTATGATTCTTGAGGTACTGCCCAAAGGTGTTCCAATCACGGCGCTTTTGGTTCTCGTACCGGCTGGAGGTTGAAGATGACGACGACGGAGATGATGAGGAAGCAAGTGCTGCGGTACCGTTATTATTGCCAACGTTGAGGCTGGCGTTTTCGGCGTTGGAGCTATCCATTTCTCGAATTGAATCCATGGACAGACCACAGTATTTTAATAGGTCTAAAAACTAAAAACGCCCTCTTCTCTTGGACTTTATTAAATTTTGGGATAGGATGAAGATACTATTTTAAAAAAAGAAGAAAGTGGTAGTCTCGGTGTGGTGCTGCTGATGAGACGGTTCTCTTCTTTTGCTTTCTTCTTTCTTTCAAACTGCTTTCGATTTTAACTAGGGTTTTGCTTTCCTTTTGGGTGAATGATAAAAACACTTTTGAGTGACAATAAGACAGTCTAGCATAGACCTAACAAAGAAGAAAAGCAAAGAAAAGAGCTGAAACAGTTGAAGACAAATGAAGGGGAACTGAAACTTTGGTTTCTTATAGTAATTCTTTCAGCTATAGCTACCAGAATAACAAGTCTACTTTTCTGGCAGATGTCACTGTTGATATGAAAACAACACGGTCAAGAGATTTTTTTTTTCCTTTTTCTAAAAAATATACTACTCCTTAATTAATAAAGAAGAGAAGACTCAGCTGATTATTGATTGATATACTATATACTGGACAATTTCCCTTTTTTGAAATGAAGAGGGAGCCAAAAGAAGAAATTTTGAGTTGAAAATAATACTACTTGGTTTTATTTTTCTCTATGACTTGAAAGATAGCAGCTATAGGTAGAGATGGGAGGGGTGGGATTTGATCTGATGAGATGAGATTGATGGGAAGAGAGAGAAGTCCTCCAGCAGTCCTCCTCCGCCCTCTCTCTCTCACTCTCTAATTTTGAGCAGAAGATTTCTTTGTTTGGCGGAGCAACTACTAAGAAAAGTTGAGGTTTCTGCAGCAGAAGAAGCAGCAGCAGCAGCTGCTTTGGTTATAATAATTAAATGGACAAATTTGTTTCTCTGAATTTCCTCAGTAAGTCGATTTGGATGCTTTTCCTAAAAAAGGTGGAACAAAGAAGAGAGCTCTCTTTTCTTTGTATTTGTAAATGCTAATGGTGTTTCATCATTATTGATGACATTCTTAAGATGAGAGAGAGAACTCACTCCTCTTGTTAGGGATTTGTGGAAATATTGGAGAAAAATGGAATTTAAAAAACTAATAATAAAGGGGTCAGGCAGTAGGTTGAGATGGAGACAGAAAAAAGTTTTCAAGGGGTAAAATTTAAGAGCGAATAACATGATTTTGTTTCTTGAATCCGTAATGTGGAATAACAGTTCCTTCTTCATTGACCATAATGCCCTTGCCCAAATTTTCTTTTTCTTTTTTTTTTCCTCAATTATTATTATTCTCCCCAAAACTTCATCTGTAATTGAGAGATTGAGACTCTGGTAACCCAAAATTCTCATTTAATTTTGTGCACAAATTAATCTTATAAAACAGTTCATAATTTCATTTTTTTTAGCCCAATATTTCTGAGTATGAATTTTTTGAACAATCATCATTCCGATGCAGCCCCTAATGAACCGCTGCTATACATTTACTATAAGCTGCATTATTATTATTGTCTATAACTTTTTTTTTTGGGTGACATCTTGTGACTATAATTTAAGCAAGCAAGTTTAGGGTCAATATATTTGGAGTAATTTGATTGGTGGATGTCTTACAAAAATGTAAATAAAATACTAATGCTGGAGTATTATTATTACTGTTATCAGATGGCTTGGGCCTTGGAGTAAATCGGTCCAAAAGCATTTCAGACAAAACCCATCAAAATAATTAACCTTAAGTCCCCAATGCAAAACTTAGATATGGAAACAGAATTGAGGATGTCGTTTTTCAAAATCGGCGGCATTTTAGCATTAGTTTAATCTGATCATGTAAAATCCGCACATGGTTTCCTCTACTAATTGCTTATTATATTATATATATATATGTGCTTTGATCATTCTTTATATATATCCATTAATTACATTAGATTTAAACTAATTTAAAATATGAATCGTGTTAAATCTTAAACAGAAAAACTTTCTAAATTAATATCGTTTTCTCCGTTCACACTAATCTAATCTTAAATCTTAGTACATGTCAGGAATGGAACAAAAATTCATTAAAAAAAGAGTAAAACGAATAATGGTAGTTCCTAGAATAATTACCAAAACTTCATCTTTTCCTTAAAATGTGTTTAAATTTGTGAGCTCAAAAAATGAAAAATCCCCCCCTTATTTGTGGGTCACAGTCTCGGTGTCGCAATATGATGTTAAGTCAATGAAAGTGGCCAATCACCTTTCTTCCCTCAAATCAGTATCGGATTCAAAGATCGATGCGCAGTGGAACTTGAAAAAGCCTAACCCCCCCTGTCCTGTACGTATATGTATACTCATAGTAGTGACAACGTAATAATACTTAATTAAAGGCCAAACAAACCTAATTAAGGTCAATTAATTGAGTTATATGTGGCTTCACCATTACCATAAGAAGTGTAAATTGTTGTTAGATTTATTTAAAGTTAACCTTATTTCATGGAAATGTGAGTTCCGTAAACATGACATCCATTTCAAGCTGATTTGAATGTTGAAGACGACAATTGCAGCTAGCTGGCCGACATACAGCTACATTGCTTATAAGTTAGTACTAATAAACGTTGTAGTAGGAATTTGGATTGGCCCAAATTATTAATTGCAGCAAAAGTTATCCATTGGTGGTCAAATCCCTCATAATTACACATAAATTAAAGATTTCCTTGTTGGATAATTCTGAAAAACATATGGAAAATTTGACATCTTGAATTCAAGATATAGTAGTATATGTAAGCTTCGAAAGCTGAAAAAACCTCTTGGTCTGGTGACCAAGAGATTAGAAAAGTCAATATCATGCATCTCCCAGTAGAATTATACTAGTATAAACTTAGTTTAGGTGCATGGCAAATTTATAATCTACTTTTTGATAAACCAACAAAAATCAGCTCAATCGAAGATAATATATAAATTTTGTCATTGCAATTGATTAAGAAATGAGATTGATAGAAAATTGAAGAAATTGAGATGCAAATAATCAACAGAAACAATTAATCAATAATTCCCCTTCGATGGCAGGCAAATTGCTACTTTGCTGCTCGGGAACTTTATCCCGTTCTCATAATTGCAATGAAATTTTTGTTCTGGTTAAAATGGTATATATTTACATACTATATTATCCAACTGGAATCGAACCCTGCCCACAAGAAATGGAATTATGTAAATAGATATACAAGAATTCTCTGAATTGAAAAAGCTGCCGTGGACTTTCACATTTCACATCAATATCCCTCTTCACAAAAAGGCTCGGCATTGCAACTTTGTCCTTGGTTAATCAAAGAAGATAACATGGAGAAATATGGGTGGAATGGAATGAACAAAAATCAGAAGGACAAATTAAGAAGCAGGCCAGCATGCAGCACCCAATTAATTAAATTGCATTCATTCAAAGCTATATATGGTATGTTGTAACTTGTAAGGCTACATTTTTAAGTGCATTAATTGAAGATGCACAAACAAACAAAGTTTTTATCTCTCGAGGAAAGAAAAAAAAAATTTTGTTTCTATATGGTAGTATTATTGTACTTACAAATTTTGTAAAGCTCCCTCTCCCCACGGAAAAATATATAAATTGATGTCCAATTTAATAGTACTAAAATAAACTTATTAATTAGTAGTTCATATACGTACGGTACTTGTAGCTCTTCAAAATTTATACAATATTATTTATTTCTTTTGTTTATGTACCGAAATGTATATTATTCTTTTGTTTTTGTTAGGTAAAAACGCAAAATGCTGCCCCCTGCCCGATAGCAGATGATGAGTTGCAAGAGCCCACGAAACCCCATCATCTTTTCTTCTTCACTCACTTACTATTTTAGTCATACACCTCGTTTCCAAGATATAAATCCACCCATATAATTATTAAGATATTAATTTTATGTTGTACACGCATTTTGTTTCTCTTTGCACGAGAATACTGCTAGATAGAGAGAGAGTTTATGAGTGACCTTCTTACTATTTTCTCATCATTGGATATTTAAAACCGTGTTTCTTTTTTTTTTTTAATAAAATGCACTTTTATTTTATTAATAAAGAATTCCAATACAAAAGAAGTACATCATAATCATAATAACTAAGACCGTGTTTATTCAAAACCGTGTTTCTTTTTATCCTTTAAATTAGGATTAATTATATGAATTATTTATTCAATCAAATGCTCTGATGTTTCTTGAAATATGAAAGGGATAGATGAAAAATATATTGTATCTCTATAGATATAAAAACCGGTACATACAGTTCACCAATTTGATGTTTCATTTACGAAAATATTGTCCCCAACTTATGCTAACATATGATATGAATTGGTTATTGAGATTGGTGAGAAGATCTTATCAAGGGATGTTAATAATTAATGCTAATGGTACCTTTAAATGTGACCCTACATTAGTTAATTTGCTTTATATATATGTACGTTTAGTTTTGTTTTATATGCAAACGAGAACCTTGTTTAGTTAATTAATTAGCCTAATTAACCCAGTTGATCTCCGACCACAAGTTTTTTATTGAGGAAATGGTTCACGGAGAGGTAGGAGAGACAAGGGCCCCCAACCAAATATGGTAAAAACACATCATGTGGCAATATACATATACATCACGATTCACGAATTTGGGTGTGATGGCAATGGACCCAACAGAGAGTGACGCATTGCAATATCAGATTTAATTAAAAATGTGACAATACCATATAAAGGCATGACCCAAATAAACTATGATGTCAAATGAGAAGGAAATTGCTGATCATTCCCTGTTTATGTATAGATATAATTGATATATTACATAGTATTATCCAATAATAGGTGGACTAGGAAGTTGTGAACACCTCCTTTTATAAGCCAAATCCCTAGCTATTACCTAGCCAACTGACCTTTCCAAGGCCCCCTTGTGTATATTTTTAATATCCCAAGTGATCGGACAGGTTAAACAGCAACCAATAAGGTAGTTGAAGAAGACACATAATTTTCACCAGTAATTAAGCTTATATATATATATATACACACATATATGTATGTGTAAAATGAACTAAAACTATATTCAAAAGCATGTGATCATTGCACTTGAGCTCCTTGTGTTGTGAAAAAAAAAAAGAGAGACCAACATATGCTAGATCGATGCACGAAAGAGGCAAATTAATCCAAATATTTCTAAGGCAAAAGGGATTCAATTTCTTTGGGCAGATTTTCACTTTATGTTGTCAATAATTGATTGATTCAAGTAATTTGATACTTAATTATATTCTTTAAGTAATGTATCGAGTTTAAATTTTATGAATGAAAAAAATCATTGTTAAGAGAGTTTTATCTCATAATGGGTTAATTTAATTCGAATATGATTAATTATATATCGTTAAATGAATACAAATACATATGATTAAAAAAAAAAAGATTTCACTCCATGTTCCTTTTGATCTTAAAATCTCCCTTGTACTTGTCCTTGACCCCAAATAAGAACACAGAGTGAAATCTTTTTTTGTCGTAAATTCGGCTCCATTTAATTAATCCAAATGAGTGAGTGCGAGAGTGGGTTATTCTTGTCATTTCAGATTTGCCCATTGTCACCCAATCCCCTCAAAATCAAAATCAAAATCCGGGCAAAGAGGGTTGGAAACAATTAAGCTGCCCGCATTTCCCTTTTTCTCTTTCCTTGTTTGTACCTTGAGAAAAGCAAATTACTAGATATATAGAATACTATATGCGCGCAGATGCCCGATATTAGAATATAATTTGTCTTAAGCCAATCAAACTGTTAGAAATCCATATCTTAGACAAAATCTTATGCATTTAATTAATGAATTTTTTTTTCCTGATTTGTGAATCCAAGAAGATTATAAAAATGTAAATCCCTTTGGAAACACATACATAGCTAGTGATGGTGGCGCCGGTAAGCCAATTAACGAAGCAAGACAAATCCAACTGTAGTTTTTTACTACCCCTTTTGTCAGATATGAAAATCTTTGTCTAAGAATTACAGTATTTAAATTAGTTAATGTCTTATTGGTGGTAAATTTCTATTTTTAGTGTGTGTCGTGTGCCATTCACGTGCCCTATCGCCTTGTGCTTCTACAAAAACACTCTCTTTCGGTTCTCAAAATTTTATAGTACATGCTAGCTCTTCAATTCTCGGTCATCACCTCTTCCTTTCGGTTCTTGATATCTTAAAACAATCATATATATATATATATATATATATACATACATAGAGTTGGGATTTAATTATTTTATATATGCAAAAATTAATCTAAATTTATATGATATATATTATTTTATCAACATATTACGTGATTGTTAACAGATAACGATTCATTTTCGGCTACATATCACCACTAACCTAATATTAGAACAAGGACACAACAATTTTGTAAAGGACAATATATGATGCTTGTTTAGTCATGATTCCCATACGAGAAAACTTTGAAATTAAAGAATCATAGATTTTGTTTATGTCAATCGAGAAAAAAGAATCATAATTTTTTTTAAAGAGAAATAAAAGGAAAAACCAACATCGCTTTCATTAATTATCAATACAGCTGTTTGGGAAAACTTGCACGATTCTAACACCCACACGATGACCCCCGACCCCGACCCCTACCTATCAGAAAAAACTGCAAAGATTCACATTAATTTACGGGATGCATGCAATTTGCAAAGCAAAATCCACATTTTTCGTTTGCTTTTAGGTTTGGGGCGGAAAAGGGGATGTTTGCCGTACCAGGCGAGAGGCTTGATTTTCTTCTCTTTTCTTTGGCTAGAGAAGCCTCAGAGGTTTAATTTTCTTTGATTTAATTTGGGGCAGCATTAATCATGAATGCAAAGCTGCTTTCAACCAGATTTATGAAATATATAAAGTTCATAAAGTGAGGATCAAAGTTCCATAGTTTCTAAGTCTAACTAACTTACTGTAGTTCTTTAAGTGTTATCCTCCAAGCATTTTGAAAGTGAAACACTCCTATTAATTGCAATACATTCAATAATGGGTGAGGGTGACCCACGCAGTACATCGAATCTTATTAGCCACATCCTTTTCTTTTACCAACTTTTTTTCAAAACCCATTGGATTACCCATTTTAGTTGTTTTGAACCCCAAAAAAAAAAAAAGAAAAAGGTTTCCTATGATTGTAGAACTTAGGAAATTAACCACGACAACATGATCGTTTAGAATTTTCGGATCGAAACCGAGAAATTTTGATCAAGGAACATTGAAAAGTAAATTGGTCCACTAACTTACAATTTAAAAACAACCGAAAAGTATATATATCTACTTATTGAAGTTTTTAACTCAAGTGGAGATCACAAAGAAACAAATTAATGCTATTAATTCCGTATTAAAGAGAATTCATCAACATTTTCTTGGTACGTACTAGTATAAGTTATTATGGAATAATTAGTATAACCTTCCTTTCGTTAAGAGGGTATAAAAATATGATTATTTCTTTTTTGGAAAAATTAAAAAAATGGACTGCTATAAAAAAATATTTATCCGTTAGTATTATGGTAGAACATAATTATTAGTAAATCAATGACTTTTAATAAAATTAGGTTTAAGCCCTCGCTCCTCGTCGGAATCGTTACAATTTAAATATAAAAATTTAAATAAATCAACAAAAGATGTAACAAAATAATTGCCATCAAATTTTAATCCTTATACAAAAGTTGGATGGTATATAAAAATAAAGTATGACATTGAGAGAAAAAAATTGCCATTAAAATATTTTTAAGAAAAACAAAAATCTTTTAAGATATTATCATAATTATTTTGTTATTTATTGCTTGGTATTTATCTAAAAATATTAATTGTAAAAAAAATTCTAAAATCATTTAATTCAATAAAATTTTAAAAACATTAAAATTGTCATTTAAAACTCTCTAGATTCAGATTTTACAACTATTTTAAATGTATGTAAAATATATAAAATTTGTGATGAGAAGGTTGTATATACCTTTTTGACCTTATTAAAAATAACAAAGAAAATTCTAATATTTTTTTCTCTTCAAATTACATATTATAAAAACTCCGTAATAATCTTATTTCATAACTTTAACCATTTATTATTTTATCCTTTGGAATTTTTTAAAGAGATCTATAAATTTCACTTTTTATGGTCAATTATTAATAATTACACTAAATATACTTAAAAAATTATTTTATAAAAGTAGTTGTTGATGAATTTTTGTTAAAGAGATTTATAAATTTCTCCAATATTATTTCTAAAAATTATTTCACAAAATATTAGGGATTTCTTTCAACTTTAGTAAGGTCAAAAAGGTAATTATAATCTCCTTTTACGAATTTTATGAAAATCATTGATTTGCGGGTAATTATTTTTTGCCATGATATTAACAAATAAATATTTTCAACAGATCACCTTTTTTTGAAGTTTTTTCTTTTTTTATTATACTTAATAATTGATGAGACGGGATGAGGAGACCAAATTCCATTACTCTGCTTAGAATTGGCCTCTATTTTGCCACAATATCTCCATATATTGGTAAAAGTTTTGAAGCTGGCAATTAGGCAATTGCCCCAACCAAGGATACCCCCCCAATATCCCCTCGTACACCAATATATATCTCCCCTGATCCCATTTCTGATTAATAATGGATAGCAATATCCATTCCTCTTAACAGTTTATATTTTGAAATTTTCTGAAACATTAAATGCCTTTTTCCTTATTCTTTTTTATTGTATTTGCAGCTCGTGCTCGATATGTTTCCTGTTCGAGAGGAAGGGATATTGATCAGCCAGGGAAAGTCAGGGCCGAGGCTAACCTGATGAATCCAAATGGTTTTGGTCTAAAGTTGGGTTCATTCACAGGTTAGCTGTGACAAAAGCAGTATATATCCACTACCCATACTTTAGGTGGGCAATCCTTCTTTATATTTTGACCAAACCAAGCAATGGTTCAAATGTTACATGACTTCCCTCATCTATAAACCCTTCTATCATTTCGATTTAGCTCCTTGGATTCAGAATGTATTATATATATACGTAAGATTGATGACTAGCGAAGACATGGGAGTGAGGAAGAGGATGAAAGGTCAGCTATAGAGGGAACACTCACAACAAGAACTGGAAAGTCTGGTTGGTAACAAGAATTATCGTACCCGGATTCTAAGCTGTTCAGTAATTTGGGCCCATGCACAACATGTGTGGGCCAGGGCCTGCCAGGGTTCTTTCATTTCTTTACTTTTTTTTTTTTTAAAGAGTAACTAATAGCAGTTGGACCAGGCTGCAGCCTGCAGGTTTCAGGTGACAAACACTGTGAGGAAAGTAACGTATTATAATCATACAGTACCCGGCATGCAGTAACAAAGCATGAAGCTTTTTGTATATCGTTTTGCTTGTCTCCTATTGCCTTAGATTTGAGGGAACAACTCATCGCTTGAAGCTTTTGTATGTTTCTGGAATCTGGTCGAGCGGACCTATGCTGGCTTGCTTGTGCTGTAACGTGCAAGAAATTCACCCAGAGACCAGTTTTATGGAGAGCTTAAGTTGTGGTTCTTATGGGATAGATACTACCTGTGTTTGGCTTGTCTTTTTGCTTTAAAATTGGAGTAAACAAACCAAATTCAATCTGGGCTGAAGATGGGTACTTTAATAGTAGTCAACATTTTTTTTCCTTGGGTAGGAAAGTGCATAATAGCTGAGCTGCTGGGCAGAAAAACACCAGAAACAACAAAAAGAGTCCCCCTCTCACCAAGGTAATAAGAAATTTTGTTCTTTTAACCTACTACTCACTATGTGAAAACTTTGGCGGAATCTTCAATTTTCCCTTTTTTTTTTTAATGGAGAAAGCAACACAGGTATTGGTTCAATTGCCATGTTACTTACAAATCACAATGGCCCAAGTACCTTCTTGTCGTTGCCTTCTATATTTTCACAATTATTCGTTCTCTGACCACCCATTTCCCTTGGCCTTGAGGGTGACAGTTGACAGCAATGCATTATGAGAGACTAGGAAAAGACAGAAGCAATTCCTTCGAGCCACAAGAACGATGGTCAACTTATATGTAGCATATCCACAACTAAAATGATCAACCATTTCCGGTTAACACTGTTGTTAGGCACCGGTAAGCCGAGGGCAGTACTTTTTCCCAAATGTAGGAGCACAAAAAATGAAAAGGCTTTGTGAATCTGGCTGCAGCTGACCTTAACAAACTCTGATGTCTGAAAATCTAGTGCCCGTTCCATTATGACACAAGATTAGGAACAAAATCACAGAAATGGAACATTTGAAATCAAATAGCAAAAATATCTTTAACAAGATCGTATAGCAGATTACAAGAGTCTATAAGCATATGTACAACATATCTACAAAACTAAGGAAGGAATCTGTTTGACAAACTAAATCTAAACCAAAAAGTTAAAGAGGAAAAAGGAAACCTACACCATTACTATGGCAAGCTAGTTTCTAAGGAAAATTCAGTAGCAAATTATAGACAACCCCACCACCTCCTGGGAATGCTTGCCCTACTTCCCCACCTCCTAAACGCCTTCAAAAAAGGGGAACGACAAGAAACAAAGAATAGAGTTTACACTGGATATATAGCTGGAGAATTAAAGAATGTATGTAAAGAGAGCTTAAAAAGAACGAATAAAGGGGGAACAACTACACGGAGTAGGATATCATAAAACCAGAAAATAAAATGTAACAAAATTTGTCTATTTTCAAGTCTTGCCCTTCCCTGTGGCAGTTTCTCTTTGATTCCGGAAGTGACTGAGAAGCTGTTGTGCCTGAAACAGTTGTAAAAGAATATAAAACTTACTTTTTCATGTGCATCCAACAATTTTTTGTATAGATTAATGAAGCATGCAATAAATAACCCATCACAGATTTCAAGGTTTCATGCCATGTGCTTTCAAGAAAACCTTAAGGTTTTCTGATGTTACTATTTTCCACAACAAGGTTTGAAAAAACTAACACAATTCTTTCCGATCCCTTCTAACTAGTTACAATAACAAATATTAGGTGCAATTTCAGATGAATAACTGGACAAGTTGTACAACAGCTCCATAGAGTTCATTAATGAACTATAAGCAATATCAACATAATTCAGCATTATTGGTGAAATGACACCAAAGTAAAGAAATATAATAGCAAGTTAAATATGGCATTGAGATCACAGATGAAGTAGCAGACAATGTAAGCCCTGTAGCACCATAACAGAAGAAGGGGAAAATGCAAAGTTGTGTACCTTTTCCTTTGCTCTTGGTGTGCCAGACTGAGACAAAGCGACAAGGGGTGGCACAGCCCCTTCTTGCAAAACCAGGGTACAGAACTTGGGACTATTAAGGCATAATTGCAGCAATACAGAGGCAGCATTTTCCTTACCCCTATGTGACCCTGTTTCAACCGCTTCAACTAGTACTGGGATACCACCTTCTCGTACAATTGCTAAACGCCCTTCCGCAATTGTTGACAGGTTTGAGAGAAGAGCCACTGCCTTGTCAACCATCCCACTATCAGGAACCAATAACTCGATAAGATATTTTACAGCACCTGCTTGAACTATACGAGCCTTATTCTCATGAAAAATTGATAAGTTAAACAAAGCAGTAGCAGCATCTTTTTTTCCTCGCAATGTTCCTGACCCTAGAAGATTCACCAAGGCTTTGACAGCACCAGAACGTCCTATCCTTGCCTTATACTCTTCCAAGCCAGAAAGACTGAACAAAGCTGCAGCAGAATTTTCTTTGGCTCCATCATTTCCAGACTTGAGAACATGAATTAGTGGCTCTATTGCTCCAGATTTTGCAATCATGGCCTTATTATCTTCATCAATTGAAAGATTCAAAAGGGCTGTGACAGCATGCTCTTGGGTGAGCTTCACTTCTGAGTATAATAGAGAAAGTAAAGGTGCAATAGCACCACAGCTACCTATAATTTTACGATTGTCCGTGTTGTGCTTTGCAAGAAGGCGCAACTCTGCAGCAGCTGTCATTTGGACTTCATTTGAAAGGCTTCTAAGGTTGTCTACTAATTCCTTGACATGGGAACTTGAGGTCAAATCATCACATCCTGATGCAGAAAATGAAACAGAGTATGCTCTGTTATAGTTATGGTTTCCATTCACTGCCTCTTCTACTTTGGTTCCAGAGACATGAAAATGCTTTCCTGTTACCCAAGGAGAAAATCCAGATTCTTTTGTTGAAGGAAAAGTTCCAGGGCCTTCAGCTGAAATTTCAGCTGACGCATTCCAAATTTCATGTTTCTTGGACCTCCTTGAAAAATCATTCAGTGCAGTAGGCGCATAATCAACACTGGAAATTTCACTTGAAGCTGATTCAGTCCTGCTGTGAATGTACAACAGTTCAGGGGACTGGTGGTCATACTTGTCGATTTCCCTGCTTTGGCATCCGTTGCATTCCCCACTAAATCTAGATGACGTGTTAATCTTCTGCTTCTCTAAACCATTTCCAACTTCAAGAGATGATCTTGATGTGGAACTACTACTGTTTGCAAAGCAGTGGAAACTATCAGTATGGGTTAAATCTTGGGAAGATATATGATTTGAAGGAGAAGAGTCTGAGACAAGTTTTGCATGCCCAGAGTTATTGGAAAGTTGTACTTTGTTTTCCTCACACCAACTTTCTACCATAGCTTTGACTGTGTAATTTGGAATGACATTTGTATGTGTGAGTGTCTGACGGGTCCTTGGGCAAATGGTCAGTCCATTATCAAGCCACTTTTGGATGGAAGCCCTGTCATAAGTTTGCCCAGAAGCCACAATAACGGGATCCAGCATAAGTTCCAATGACAGGGGGCAAAGGAAGTGTGGAGGTATCAAAACACCAGTTGTGGGTTCAAAGCGCTCAACTTTAAGCATATAATCACGTATATGGGAGATAAGTCCCACAAGCTGATTAATTTGATCTGATTTCCCTTTGGCATTGTTGACTTGTGCGTTCATTCTCTCTTTTTCCACAGCCACATTTTCTTTTAACAGCTCCTTGTTTGATGTCAAGTTCAGTGATTTGATAACTTCTATCAAATTATCAGTGCAAGGAATAGCACCATCTCTTTGACTTCTCAAAGACTCTCCGATATATTCTGATAATCTCTCCTGCTTCAGACATTTAATTTCCCGCATACAGTGCTGAAACAGTTGATCATCAATTAGACTCACTATTCAAAGCCAACTCAGCTCTGAGAAAGTAATAGCAGTTGCCATCTAGCTATATTAGCAATTTCCAAAAGGAGGATAAAATCTGTAGAAAGAAATACGGATAGCACTTTTGTTGTCCAGATATAGAATGAGGCAACAGAATTTTGTTCATACCTGTACACTGGTTATACTTGAGGTGGATGGTGACGACTGCAAAGCTTTATATAATATTTGACATATCTGAAGTGAAGAGCTTTGCATTTTTGTCAGAAATGGCTCACTCTGAAGAACCTGGACATATTTTATAAAGATAAATAAATAATCGAAATATGACAGTAGTCGTAGTAGTAACAGATGCCTGAAAACCTATTTCTTTACGCAATAAGGAAAGGTGTTCATAATAGAAGCCAACATCCAATATTCAAGCTTCTTTCCTTTTAGGGGACCAAGCCACGCAAGAGGGGGAAGTCATCCCCTGCCCTTCCCCCACCCCTCCGATCCTCCTCATTATGAAGGCATTATTTGTCTCAGGTCCTTGGTATTATCATTATGACATACCATCAAATTACTTTACCAATTAGGATAGTCAACATCTTCCTTTTTGTTTTTTAGTAAATGCTACAGTCAATTGAAAGAAAAAACATAAGGAAAGACATGGTCTTCTCAGCATCTATAAAAAATTATATTAGCTTAGCTGTTTGAGGACTTAAGCATCCTACTACGAACTAAAACCTAGTTGACACCTTCCCTACTTCCTTTTCATTTCCATTTGAGTGTGTTATATTTGGAAGAAAAGATTTTGTCGCTATTTATACAAACCAGGTATCAACTAAAACTTCACAGAATTCAGGTCAAAAGGCAAAGTTCTGCAGTCCCTATACTCATCACGCCTAGTATTAAATAGACTGGGTACCCACGCTCTTATTGGTTTAACAAATAAATATCTCAACACAATGCTGGGTACTATTTGGCACCCATTAAAAAAGCACCAAAATCAGACCAAATTGATAGAAACCGGTTTCTCAAAGTTGAATGATAAAGAAAGCCCCATGACTCAACTAGAATATGCTAATAAAAACTGATGTTACAACAGATAGTATTTGAAGCAATCCTACAAAAACAAAAACAAAAACCACAAAACATAGACAATCCAACCGAAAATGCAATCCTCAATTTAGCTATATTTCTTTTCTTTCTTTTAGGTATCATATCTGCAAGGGAGAATGTATTTAGTAAAGATTAAAAGTTAAGACTTACCATATAGATTTTGCTCATCTTAGGACACCAGTTCTCCATGAATTCTCGAGCCTCATTAACAACCATGTCTAGCTCTTCACACTCTTTACATAGAAATTCATCTGAAGGTATCTCACAATCAACAACATCATCAAGCAATGGTTTTAAAAGCTTTAACACTACAACCATAGTCCTGTAACCCTTTTCAATAGGAACAAATTTTATTGTCTGGCATGACACCAGATGAATGAATCGAGAGATACTGTTGATAAGACATCTCACAGAGGTTGTGTCCATTTGACCTGTACCAAAAAGAGCACACCAGAATTATAAAATATACTCATTAACTGAAACTTGTATAAAAATTTCGGCAATGAGCACACTTGACTAAATTTAAGTGTGCATCTTTCTCGAAGTTCACTTTTTCCCACAACTAAGAAGGCCCACTCGTCTAAATGCCAAGCAAAAAGATAACAGATGAAATTTTCAAGATTTTCCAAAGTGAAAAGCTTTGGATTGATGTCTATCTAAGGAACAGAGACAAACGTATGCTCCCGAAAATTTTATGCTCATTGACATGAGGTTTGACATTTTTTCCCCTATAATCTAAGGAAATCCACTTGACTAAATTCCCAATTAAAATAATAAAAATAGCATACTATAAGATTTTCAAATTCAGTATAAACAAAGGCTTTTGATTTTGACTAGTGCCTATGGAAGAACACACATCCATTGTTACAGAAAATAAACTATTTACTCATGGCAACAAAAAATAATATAGAATAAAATAAAAGATCGGATTTCCAGAAACTAATAGTAGCTTTGTAAGTGAAAGAGGCTTTTGACTAATCGCCTCTATAAGAAACAAACACGTATAAAATTTATGCCCTCGCAAGGTAAAAAAAAGGAAGCTAATAAAGGCTTATGAAAATGTTTTCATAGTTTATTTGGTTTAAAGTCTAAATGTATACTAATAAACAGCTGGATTGCTCCTGAAGAGACTAAAAGAGACAAGAATTGCTAAAATTCAATGAGAAAATCTTATCACTCTTCATTCGGTAGCTGAAGAAAGCTTGATAAGAGTTTGAAGTCCAACCATAGCCAAAATTTACTTCAACAAAATTACCATAAGATCCAAAACTCCATTTTCTTCCCCTTACTTATCAGCAACCAAACGAATGATACTATGGAAAATCACTGAACCAAAGAAAAAGAAAGGCCTTTTTGTTTCTTCAGTCTCATTGGAAACTTAATTTATAAACTACCCCCCACTTATAAACTAACAAAACCCAGAAAGAAAATAGACAAGGAAGCAGAAATAGTTTCCAGTGATTATATATAATTCAAAAACAACACCACCACTTTATAGTTCATAAAATAAAAAACCCAACAAAAGAGTACACAAAAAATGCAAAATTTATTGAGAAATCAACATTTAAACATACAGAGGAAGCACCTTTGAACCATTGAGAGCATACCTCTTTCTGGAAGTACGTTTAAACGGGTGAAACAAAGAAAGCACAGATCTTGATGGACATTTGAGTAATGAACGAACTTCAGTGACAATAAGAAAAAAAATTCAACCTTTAAGCGTCAAAACATAATAACTTGACGCTCTGCTCTTTTCTTCCCTAGCAAGGCTGCATGAGAGAGAGGAGAGAGCTGCCAAATACTGTAAAAACAGGCAAAAGAAAGAGTGGGTAAAACACTAAAACTGAGGTGGGGCCCTATTAGGTTGAAGATTTGTTGGGTTATGTGGAGAAAATTAATCAAGAGTGGCCTAGTGGGGAAGACCTTAGAATTGAAATAATAAAGATTAAGATTTGTATTTTAATCAATGATTAGATGGAACAAAGAGAAAACAATGAAAAATAAGTCAAGTCTTGGGCATTTTTAGTTTTTATATATTATTTCTTTAATATGTTTATACAAATACGTAGAATGAAATCCAACAAGATCACAAAACCAAAGTACTAATATACTATGTTTGGTCTTCACTCTTCAGATGTGTAATAACTTTTCAAATGACTGATTTACCCTTGCTTCTACCCTTTTACTCCATTTGCATACCTTTAGCCTATAGGATTAGGCTAGACTTCTCGGCCTTTTTATTTTTATTTTCCACTTTTACCCCTTTTTCTTTATTTGTTTGCATTGTTTACCATCAGCCCAATGGTGATTAATTACTTGGTATTTCTTAGTTCTCTTTTTTTTTTTGGGTTGAACAAAGGGTATATTTATATCTTTGATCCAAGATTAATTCCTTTAGAATCGGGTTGGTCTATTATAGAGATAAATCTCTCCCAGTAATAATTTTCTCAATTCACGAAATTAGAACATGAGACCTTATTTAAAAGAAATAAGTACTAAATCACTCGAACCAACTAATTATTGGTAGTACTTCTTAGTTCTAATAGATAGATTAGATGACTAATGAAAGAATGAATTAAAATTTTTCAACTTTTGGATGGTGATATCAATCTTCTAATATTGACGTCTTCGATTAATAATTAATTTTGAAACGAATTTCAAAAATGAATTATGATATTTACTTATGATAATGATGTAAACTTTTCATTCATAGAAAATGATAAGAGAACAAAAGATCATTCATCAAATGATGATTGGAAACGATAAAATTTGGATGATGTGGTGTTGTATTTTGTATGACCATTGTATGGATACTAATTTATAATTTTATTTTCTGAGGAATATCTCTCAAATTGATATGTAGTGCTAAAGAATTTGGCATCTTAATTATATGCTACATACATACACATGATAGCTGATGAGACTACTTTTTCTTTCCCATGGATCCATCCAAAGGAAGAAATATCCATTCTTGTTTCATTTTCAGCTCTGATTTTTCAGTGAGAATAGCATATGACATGGGTGTAGTTGCAAGCCACAAACTCAGGGAAATAACCACCCAAGGTTAAAAAAATCTCTGTCAGCTATCGCTGCTTGGTTCAATTTTATTAAAATCTTCAGTTCTTATTTGTTTGTGACTTTGTCTTCTTCAAACCAACAAAATAATGTATAGATAGAATTGGTTTTACCAACCCCATTGTTCTTTCAAATCAAATCAATGTGAAAATCCGTGATAATTAATTACCCTTTTAGCTAGGTTTAAACAAGACAATATTTCTTTATGAAATAACTTAACTAAAATATTATACTGATTGAGAAACGTCATCTCACCAATACATGAAACGACAATGTTTCCAAAACACATGCTATACTTTGAGCATTCGTAACCTCATGTCATGTGGGGATCTTGAGTCTTGACAGCCTCCAACAGTTCAATGATTCTGAATTTTGCAACGGATAATCATTATTAAAGGGGAAATTGAAATAATTATTATTGTTGTGCTCAAGATTCTAGGTCACCATTAATTTCTTAAAGTTTGCAAATCAGACCTTGTATCAAAAGCAATCAGATTATTTGTATAACCATTTATAATCTGTCAAAATCTTTTGAACATTAAGGTTCTATATGGTTGCTCTTTGCAACTACATTATTCTTTTCTTTAATAATTCAAAAAGAGAAGGATGTCAAGACATAAACCAGTTTTACAGGAAAGAAAACTCCAAAAAATGGAGAACTCTCTTTGTTGTTGGTTAAAGGAAGATAAGGATGAAGAGAAAAAGAGGGAGCAGCCAATGGAATTGGCAAAAGCTCAAGCCTCCTTGTTCCCATTCATTACACATTGATAATGTACAAACAAAGACAGCTTTCTTGTCCTTTGCTGCCTTAATTATAACCAGCCTACCCCATTTTTCCTCCTGTTGATCCATTGCCAGCTACGAGCATTTGCTAAAGATGAACAATCCTCCAAGCCTCCTCTCTTTCAGGGGCAAACCTCGCATCATTTATCTCTGCCCTTGTTCCATCTATCCTAAGCTTAGGGATGATGATGGTCAATACAAGAAAAAGCATGCAGCTGCATCATTAAACTTTCCTTTTCTTTTTGAATAATTAGCTTACAAACCTCCAGAAGTTTCAACCAATTGGAAAATGGAAAATGAATATTGGAGGTCCTACCAGCCATCCAGTAAAGGAAGTCTTCCTTAAACAAGATTATGTTAGGGGGAAATGGCTGACAATTTAATTCGCCTAAATTATTATTGAAGGGTCCGACTAAGTACTAGCGGGTGCCTACGGATTCGTTTCTAAGCTTAGTAGAATACTCTTTTTAAGGAAATCATGATTGTGCAATAAACCAAAAGTTGAAATACCGACTCTTTTCTCACCTGTTTGACTTGTAGTTCATTTTTCAAAAACCCATGCTTGCAAATCCCAACCATTCTAACTGGTTTTTTTACTCTGGGATCCCTTATTGCTTCGAAGTCAAATTAACATCATATCAGATTACATGACTTTTCCTTGATATCTTACACTTGTGCAAATTAAAAAAAAAAAAAAAACCAACCATATTTGCCGTGCACGCCATGTTGCCAGTTTTCAAAGGACAGATGTTTCAACAATTGGCTCCCCATATGGGGGATGGAGCTTTGGAGAAAAGGTTAAAGACTTTGAAACGACTCTAGTCTAATCAGATTGCCCTACTTTGAAGCTTTTAATTTTCTGCACTTTATTTGTTTCTTTTTGAAAATCTTTGGACCAGCACCCATCAAGATATCCGAGGCTTCATTTGAGACTTTCTCCATGGAAATAATGATCATAAAGCTCTACTTACAAAAGCCACTTAACCTTATCCTATTCCAAATCCTAGAGTGTCGGTCACAGATTCAATATAACAAGTTTATAAGTCCTCCGCCGACTGAGAGCGAAACAAAAAAAAGGAGTAAAACGTGATGGCTGCCCTCTCGAGCTTGCAGCAGAGTGAAACTTGAATAAAGTTTTTACTATTTGCAATGGACCAGACCTGTAGCTGGGCAAGCCATGTGCTGATTATGCCATCAGGTTCAGAAAAAAGAATGGAAAGGGTCTTGATGGTGTATGGTGGGCTCACTTAGTGCCTCCACTTTAAGACTAAGATGACAACTTTACCGGCCAGGACATCATTAAAGGCTTCTACATTTAGCCAACTTCCTGGCCAGCTTACTCAGAAGCTAGACCCAATCCAGGCAGCAAAGTATCCGACTCGAATCTTTCATTTGTCAATTTTCAGATCATCATATTTTCAGTTGGACCATCCATTAAGAATATAAAACATTCAAACTCATAAATTAATGTGTATATGACATGTGCATGATTCTCTGTGCAAGACATGGTCACTTATCAAATGCTCTTGTTCTTTCTTCCTTTTGTTTCGGAACTGGAGGTTTGGAGCTACCAAATTCCAATTCTGGTGAGGGGGAAACTTACATATTGAAAGCAGACACACAGAGGAACCTGTCAGGGAATTTCAGGTTCGCTTACTTCAGATTCAAGTTAGATCATTCAAATCATGTGAAGTTTCCCGGAATGCCACGGATTGTAAATTTTACTAAATAATAATGCCATTCTTAGTCCTTGGGCAGAGACAATAAACGGGAAACACACAAGCAGAATTTGATAGGCAGGTATTAATGATCATTCCTGTTCTGTAAAATCAATATAACTGTCTAATTGCATTTACAGTAAACGTGTTTCTATAACACAAATTTAAAATTTCAGGAAGTTCAACCTGTCGTAAACCAATCCCAGATCCAGTATTCGATTTCAACCCGTCAGACAGCATAGAGCCTTATGACTTGATCTATCTTGCCGCGGCAAACAGGGCAAAGACCTTTTTTGGCCTTTATCTCATTCAAACAAGGCATGCAACCGGCCATATGACCACAGGGGATGCATGCACCTTCAACTGGAGCTTCCCAACATATTATACATGAGGAAGAACTGCCTTCCTTTTTAGCATCATTTATTTTGGAGGCTCCATAACCTGTTGTCTCTGGAACAGGCAAATCCACTGGATTGAGCTCAACTGAAGGATAGTGAATGGGTTCACCTAAAATATCATCTGGAATTGGTGGGGCAGATGGAGCTGAAGATATAGAAGCACTTATTCCACCTGTTTGAGCGATGGGGGGAGGATCTGTGAGGTTTAGGACAGGATGATGTTTACCAGTTGGCCTAGGACCGGGCAAATCCCAGCCATTAAAGTCTTTTCTTGTTGGTTGATCCATCGATATGTTACTTGACTCTGAATGTGCCTGTCCAACAGCAGGACCCCATCCATTATAACTTTCAACATTTGCAGAATTCTCCCAATCATTTGCATGAATTGCTCCAGAGCTCCAGTTATCCAGCTCTGTAGCTTTAGTAGGAGTCCGAGATGTAGTTGTCGCACTTAAAGTTTGGGTATCAAGAACCGTTGGAGAAGGGATAACCTAGACATTGAAGTTCATGTTAGAATGCAAGATGTTATATGCATTTTATCAAACAGCAAAGCATAATAAAACTTTTTGTGAAACATAAAGCTTTGCAAAACAACTGATTCAGCACTACCATTTAGTGATCAACCAAAATAATCAATGTCCCAACTGAACCACAGAAAATTCAAGGAAAGAGAGTGCACCTAGTTGACTAACTAGATAGGTGAAATCAGAAACTAGACCTTTAAAGCAATCCTATTTATGGAACCAAATGACTGGGCATATTCATGTCTGTCCTTACAATTTCAAGTATACAGCCTCTACGACTTGGGAGGCGCCATTCAAAACAATTTATACCTAAATTTTAAGCTTATGATGAAGGACCAATTCCAGTTCTCAAGAATGTCTTGCGACGATATTTACCGAAAATCTTAATCTTCATTATCCATGGTGGTTTTCAAATACACTTTTTGGGTTATATATACACTCATCTCCATTGTATCTGCTCAGCTAAGATTTTTGCTTTTCAGAACAATTAAACTTTGAAACACCCTCCATCATCACCTCTCTGAAGTTCAATCATGCATGTATTTGGTTCTTCATTGGGGAAAAAATGAAAGACCTCTAAATTGCAGCAAGGTTATGTATAGAATCAACTAAACTTCTAGATCCCTGAACATGTACCTGAGGAATTCCTCTGCATGCAGTGTATAACCATTGAAGCTGCTGTTTGTCCCCCTCATTTCCACATGCAAGCTTGTATCGAGTTTCTAATAGATATGAAATCAATGAGAAGGTTCAAACACCCCGAGATTTATATATCAATAGATTGTAGGTTAACACTATACAAGAATGACAAAGTCAATGCATATTTCAGTTTATGGTTGAAGTAACTAACGCCTTCATAGCTGAACAATTGATAGCATACAGAATAATAGCATACAAAACTTCCAATGCTGCTGTGTAAACTTGGAAATTCTAAATAACTTTGATGCAGCCTGCCTCGTCTTATTGATGTTTAGGACAAAACAATGGTATGATAAAACAGAACAGGAACATAAAGTCATAAATCGGAACTTAGGCCTTTTATGAACCATTACAATATTAATGATTTACAGAGAAATAATCAAAACTGATCAGAACACTAAAAATGAGGCAAGCATGATGAAGGATCTTTACTGATGCATAAAGGTCACGTGCAACATCCAAAAGAAGGGACAAGCCATTCAACTAATAAGAATCCCCAATCCAGGGACTAAAGGCAGTAAGGAATAAGAACCATAGCATGATCAAAATTATTCTTAATCACAGTCAAACACTACCAAATGACAACAGGTTTAGTTCCTGAAAATTGAGAAACAACGTCAGTAGGTTCAGTTCTAGGAAGTTACTGGTTGACTGATCAAAAATGGCAAGTGATGGATCTGATTGATGAAATTTGGGTTCTTCAATTTTGGCCTTCCAAAGAGCAATCACTGTGTGAGGCTGGGCTTCCTGCTCCATCAAAAATCACTTAAAAGGACTAACGCAAAATGGGGAAGACAAATGTAAACATAAAAATAATCAATATCTTTGAACTGAAGCTGCTAAATTGAAGTCTGTACAACCCAACTAAGAAATCCACCGATCAGCAGCAGGGATTATGTAGTGAACTAGCAGCTATAGTAACTTTTTTCAACAAATGGTTTACAGAATATCCTCAAGGGCAGAAAACAATTTTTGCAAGGGGTATACGGTGAAGGTTGATTAAGTATAGAAATTTTAAAGCATTCCATTGGAAGCAAGTTGAACTAACCTGCAAAGTGGAATATATAGAAAGCTCAAATCTGGGAGGCTTCATGGGATTACCAGAACCACAAGGTATAATGACAACCCAGCTGCAAGAATGCACCCTGATCAGCACATAAATAATGCACTACAAAGGATTCGAACAATTAAGTATATATAATTTTATAATGTGCATCAGTTATGTTCTAGCCATTCGACACTGTTGATTGTGTGAACAAATATCGAGAAACCGGTGATGCAAATACATTTTTCTTGATAACAATTGAGGAGCAAATCCACCAAGAAAGCCTGGACCACGAAACTCCCGCAACCAACCAGAGAAACAGCAAATATGATTCTGGACATAGGAACACACGAATGAAGCTTTGAGTAACAATCTACTGCAGCAACGAAGAATTTATGAATCAAACTCTTATATTTTCTCATGTATACCTCAATTGCACGGACGACATTTGTATTCCCCTTAATTCTAGCAACCTCAAGTGGAGAATGAAAATCATCATTCCTTAATAAAGCATTTGCTGAACACATTAATGTCAAACAAAAGCTCATTATACATGTAGCAAATTCCAAACCAGATCACAGTTCCCACCCCTGCCCCTATCCTCTCCGTTTCTCTACAGCTAAGTAGATAGTATCTTAAACAGTGTCAAATTAGAAGACATACCACCGTGAGCAAGAAGAAGCTTAACCGTCTGCTCCAGGCCCCTTTTAGCAGCATGATGTAATGGTGTCCCTGCATTACGACCTGCAAACATTTGCAGGTCAAATAGGGAAGCGGGATCAACAAAAGATATTATTTAGTACACAGAACAAAATCAATATTATTGCTGATTATGGACCCAATTTAAATTTTTTTTAAGTATGAAGCGAGATTGCCTGCGCCATGCAACACAATAGATAACTTGTCCAAAAAGTTACAATTCATTATGAAAACAAAACACTTGGGGCAACGTATACAACCTAAGGAAACCTACCAGGGCGGTACGCATTGACATTTGCACCCATTTCAATGAGACTCTTGGCCACATCTATTTGTTCAGGATTCATGCATGCCACAATGAGGGGAGTCTTTCCATCTCTGTCAATCCACTACATCAGAAAAACAACTCAGAGGGGAACTTACATTGTACAGACACACACATAAAGCAAGTATCAACGTAAATAACCAAATTACTTCTTTCCCTTCTTTTCTGTTCTGTCTCTCTCTCTACTACAAAAGAAACTACCATATTTAATTAACTCAAGCTGAAACCACAATCCTGCTTTTGCTAAAGGCTAGCACATCATTACATCACCCTCTCTCTCACAGCGTTTATTGAAATATTACTATATGTTAAATAAGGGCATTAAGTACCTAAGTATACGCACCTCAAGGCCAGCACCTTCTCTGCAAAGAGCTTTTACGGCATCGACGTTTCCAGCATTTGCAGCCTGATAAAGCAACTCGTCTTTAGAGTGCCTTTGGCCCATGGTATCAAGTTTCTGACCCATCAACAAGATTCTAACAAAAAGAAGATAACCCACAATTTTCCTTCAATCAAAAAGATGAATTATAGAAAGGTACGGAATTTTATGGCAACATTTTAGCTCCCTAGAATACAACAATCTGCCATGTCGCTTTTGTTGTTCTGGGTTCCTTCTCGTTTGAGTTAATGAGAAGCTATCCGTATCCAGCCTTGAAGCTAACAAAAGCAGAGAAAGGGTGGTGGACAATATCTGAGAGGAAACTTCCAAATATCTTGAAAATTTTGCGCTTTATAGTTTGAGAGGACACCGTGAAACAGAGAGTTCAAGCAAGATTTTTGTCAGATTTACGGGTAAATAATATGGTGAGAAAGCTCACACCTAACGAGCCACGTACATATATTATCGTCGTGGGATTTCACAGGCTTTCTCCTAGAATTGGAGACTGTTTCAATTTTTCCGTCGCTTTCAAGCGGATGAAAAATTTAAAATCACTTTAGGTCAGATAGGTTGCTTTAACCTCAATTGGTGAACAGGCAATTACAATTACCAAGAAGACATAAAAAGTCTCATTGACTGTCTGAACAAAGCGAATGGAAGAATTTAGAACATCATAATGGGTCTAGCGCTTTAACTTTATAGCCACCGGACTGCTGAAGCATATGAATGGAGAACATCCGTAACTTTACAGAAAATTGCAAAAGGGTAACTTGACAGAAAAATATCTTAAAAATCCATAACTTGTCATCCTCTCCGAAGGCTTTCTTTTCGCTAGTTAATTAATTGTTATACATTAAAATCATACACATTAAACAAGTACTATGAAAACCAAAAAGTGCATCTCAAAACTAGCAAAATGCAGTTGATCTTTCTCGCATCACTAACTAGGAGCTACTTCTCAGCAACTCCACCAAATCGCTCTTCTTCATCTTGGAGAATCCCTTCAAACCACGAGACTTTGCGAGTGCCTTGAGTTCTGGAAGCTTCAATGCACTCAAATCCTCGTGTCCAATCAGCTCTCCCTGGTCGTCCTCCTCATCAACATCAGAAGATTCCTCCTCTGACAACTCATCCAATGCATCAGAGTCTTGGTAGATTGACTCCGCCTCCAGCTCTGCCTCAGTTTCAGGCTCTAGTTCCTCCAATTCAGGCGCATCATCTGGTGCAGGAGGTGACTCAGCCAAACTCAAATTTCTCTTTCCAGCTGAATTGACCATCTCCTCACTGTAATAAATTGGCTGATATTTCATTTGTGGGACAGGTGACTTCCGTCGGAAATTTGATGCTGGTCTGGTTAGAGTAGGGGCATAAGGTTCCTTAGCCTCACTCCTCACTCTATCATTTGAATCAAAAAAGGTGGAGCTTTTATCTTCATTGGAAGAGCCATTCACTTCTGGCTGATCCAAATTCAACTCTCTGTTGCTGCCAATGCTGCTTTTTCTCTTACCTTGTTCAACAGAGTGTTTCCTCAATAGCTTAAGGAGAGAATCAACTGTTTCACTCTCTTTACCTTTTCCCTGCGAAGTATCAGTTTTCTTATCGTCTTTAGCAGCAGCTCTCTTTCGAAGTTGAGCTTGGACCTTCCTGAAAAGTTCCACAATTTCCTTCTCTCTTGGACCTGGGGCTGCAGTGGCTTGGAATTTTGTGGAACCAGACAGGGAGAGTAATGGACCATTTTTTGATAAAATTTCAGATTCATCTAGACTTTCAAAGTTCTCTCGGTCTTCATTTTGCCTATTCCTCCCACGAAACCCATACCTTTGCCTTGAGAAGTCCGGGTTTCTCCTGTGACCACCGGAACCAGCTCTGCAAACAAAAGATATTCCCTTGGAACTATATTTCAAAGATCCAATCTTCAGTTGTGAACTAATTCTGTGATCACAACGTGAAGAGCAAGGAGATAGAGTCACTGCTCTTCCAGAAATATTCGAACATGAAAGATATCTGCAGTCTGTTGGTCCATAACCTACAAGAAAATCAGCATCCATTAGCCAAGATTAACAAAATAAACTACCATTACCAAAGAAGCAAGATTGTTATTGGGTCTATTTCTTTACCCCATGACACAGTTTCCCAACAATCCAAATAACCAAAAACAACCAATAAATAACACACTAACAATCCAGTCAACTAGGTACCTTATGTAAATGCCGAAACCAAAATCAACCTTCAATAAGTAACAATCACTTTAAGCAGGATAAAAATGGTATTGAACTTTATCCTAAAAATATAAGCATGCTTATGAAACTAATATTGTCAGGCAGTTTCTATATAAGCCAATGAACATAAAAAAGAACAAGTAGAACCAAAAGTAACCAACCCTATTCTGAACAGATGCTCATAAATATAACCAAAGTTTTACTTCTGCTATGTAGATGGTTTGAAAGAAAAATACCAACAGTATCTAAAGACTTAGTTCCCAACTAGTCCTGCATTCTTCTAATGGATGTGACCATTGCAATGTCCTCAACTTTCTTCTCCATGATTCCAACATGCTTTCTATTTTATTAACTAATACTGATAATAAATCCTGACTATTGTCTTTTCTTGTTCTTCCAAAGAAAGCAATAGTGAACACCAACCAACTAGTACCAACTTAGCATTAGTGGCTTTTGGTAATACCAAAGCGCTATGCTAATCCACCAACCTTCCATTCCAATAATTCCACCCTGACTAAATATTACCCCCAATGTCACCACAGAAGGAATGTTGAAGCCAGCACATCAAGACATGAGTCTCTCGCTCTCTGGCTAATCATAGACTAAAGATTATGAAATGGAGATACCTTAATCACTGCATAATAATTCAATAAATTTTTATTCTTCCAACAAAATGCAATTGAAATTAGAGGAGAAAAGAGCATAACACAATTCAGAAATCGTCCTAACCATAAGAATACATTATATACAAATTTAATATGTCAAACTGAGTTATCTACAGACCAATTCAGAGTAGCAAGCAAAGATATTCAAAAAAATCTGAAAATAAAATTAATAACAATTAATCATAAATTAGAAGAAGAAGAAGAAGAAAGACCGTTTGGGATAAGTTAAAAGAGATAACAATGAAAACTATGAGAACCCCAAAGCCCAAGTCTGTTTAATAAAAATGGGTTATATATAAAGCATGCATTTGAGCCCTCGACCTCGAAAAGAGCAAACATTTCCTTTGCTTTCATTTCTCACAGTTTCTTGGAAAACAAACAGAAAAGAGATGAGATTGAAAGGAAACCAGCCAAAAGACAAAAAAGAAGAAGAGAAATTTACCAGGAACGTTATTGGAAACGAGATGAAGTGCATGCGACATGAGTGGGAGAATCGTGTTGATGCTTCAAAAGAGGGCTTTGTGGCGGTTTTGCATTCTCTTTCGCAGGGTTTCTCTGTTTTCTTTTCAACTGAGGTTTTTCTCCGTTTTCTGAAATTATATAATTTTAGGCCATTGATAAGGGACTTCCTTGGTAATATTGAATTTGTTTTGCGAGCAATAGTGGAATAGTGGATTAAGATATTCATGGGCCACCAGGCCCTGAAACCTGACCCAATCAGGCCTAATAAAAAGTAAAATGGCCCAATTCATTTCCATGATATGTAGTAAGAGTTTGTCCTGTTGCTTGTGTGTCTCTTTTGCACGTTGCATGTCAATTGTATTATTCACTAGTATGGTGTCATACGCTAACGCTGTGAGTTATATGTACAATATTTTTAATTTTTACATATAATACGTGGTTTTCTCTAATACATGTATCTTAAAAAATTAATATAATAAAATTAAAAATGTGAATTTAATACAAGGTATATTTTGAAAACCAATGTCATTTATTGGTTAATAAATTTTCACAAACAAATATTATGTAGAAAATATTGCAGCTAAATATATAACTAAGTACATAAGTATAAAAGAGGGTTATATTCTTATTCTGAGACCACCAAAAAATGTTTTTTTTTATTTGAAGGTTACCAAGGAATGTAAAAGATATAATAAGTTATTATAGAAGATAAATAGATAGTCTAAAACAATTAAGATCTCAATGCATTTTTTTTATTTTCTTAAAAGTCTTCTAATTTATTTTTTTCAACAAATAGGAAATCATTTCTATGACTTTTCTTAACAAACCTATCACTGCTTCAATAATGTTTCATTTTGTTACAATAAAAGAATAATAAGCACTTCCTAAAAAATATATGCACTACAAAATTATCAAGTAAAACTATGCATTTCATCAATTGAAAGGGATTTAAAAAGAGTTAATCTCATTTATCTTAAACCACAGAAAATCTAAAAGAAAAGAAAGTAAATGGTAAAATGATGATCCCAACTCAAAAAAAAAAACAAAAACAAAAAAGTAAGGTGATAAGATGTATATAGCATGAAAAAATAATATATTCATGAAATAGTTAGAACTAAATATATTGTCTATTTATTTTTTCAAAAGTCTTTTAATTTTTTTTTTCATATTTAAAGCAATAATAAATGAAGTATAAATGTAAAAGATATAGAGAAAAATAAAGGTTTAAATTTTTTTATTTAAAACATTAAAGATATTTATATTTAACTCTAAAAACATAAAGAATTCTCAAATGCTAAACATAGAATGCGTCACGTGTCACTCATCGAAGCCACAAAGGGATAACTTTAACATATAATATAGATAGATATCATCATGTCATGCTTTTAAAGTTAATTTAAAAGAGCCCTCTTAAGGCCTCATGTAAGATTTTAGGAGACATTTTATTTTTTAATTTTTAAACATTTATTTATAATAAATACTTTATGAAGATTTAAGATAATTTATAATATTATATTCACTTTATTCATAATTAATTAATAATGAAACTATTTATAGATTTTTGGTTTTCTTAAAATATTAATTACTAATTATGCTAAATATACTTGTAAAAAAAAAGCATGCTAAATATAGTGACTTATTGTTTTCTTTCTTCACACAATTTTATTTAGATCAACAGAGAGAAAATTTTTTTTTTAACATTTATTGAGAAATCATTAGAGGATAAAACAAACTAAACCCACACATAGTTTACGTGTGGTGAGACTTTAATCTGAAACCTCAATGTCTCAAGAAGGGTGCATCTACCACTCTAACTAATATTCGGTACATAAACAAAATTTCTTAATTAAGTTAAAATATATAAGTGTTGGAAATCAAATAATCAAATCAAAACTGAAACTTGCAATTGATTTAACACAAAATCAAATCATCAAAGCCAAACCGTAACTTTTGCTTTCTCAAATCACAAATGCCACAACAATTTTTTTTACTTTTGTTTTGGTTTTCACGATACCAACCTAGCCGCATAACACACAAAATAATGCTTATATATCTAGGTTAAATATAAGACTTAATCACACGCAGACACTCACACCATAACATATAACTAAATAACCAATAATTAATGACACTTGGTTAAATTCTAACATAGCCTCCATTAAATCAAGTCTTCAAATTTCACCATGCCAAGCATCCTCTTGAGCTTCAAGAACACATCCGCCTTCAATGACTTCGTAAAAATGTCTGCAACTTGCTCCTCAAATGAGCAAAACTTAACCTCAACCTCATTATCTCTCGCCAAGTCTCGAATGTAGTGATACTAGATATCAATGTGCTTGTTGCGACTGTGAAACACAGGATTCTTTGTCATTGCAATCGCCGACTTTTTGTCATAAAAAATCTTTGTAGGCTCGACTTGATCATGCTTCAACTTACTAAGTATTCTTCGTAACCAAACTGCTTGAGTAGCACAACCTGCTGCTGCAATATATTCTGTTTCTGCTGTGGATAGAGCAACCATCTGTTGCTTCTTTGATGACCAAGAAAACACACCAGTCCCAAGATGAAAAACAAAGCCAAAAGTACTTTTTCGCATCTCAACATCACCTGCCCAATCACTATCTGTATATCCAACAAGTTCCACATCATTAGCACAAGATTAAAAAATACCATCACTAAGTGTACCTTTGATGTATCTCAAGATATGCTTAGATGCTTGCAAGTGAGATTGGCAGGGATTCTCCATAAACCTGCTAATTATCCCAACCCCATACATAATATCTAGCCTCGTAGTTGTTAAGTATCGCAAACTCCCAACTAATCTCTTATAATTAGTTGCATCAACTAATTCACCACCACCATTTTTCACAGGCTTTAATCTATCTTCAACAGGAGTCAAAATTGGATTGCATGATTCCATCCTAAATTTCTTCAAAATATCTCTTGCATACTTTTTCTGGGAAACGAAAATCCCTGCATTTGTCTGATTAACCTCAACACCAAGGAAGTAAGACATCAAAACCATATCAGTCATCTCAAACTGAAAAATCATGGCCTCCCTGAAAACTCACTAACAAATTTGGGTTATTGCCAGTGAAAATTAAATCATCCACATACAAGCATACCATGATAAGATCACCCTGAGAATTAGATTTAACATACAAAGTGTGTTTATAGGGACATCTGTGGAAACCATGATCAAGAAAATAAAAATCAATTCGAGTGTACCATGCCCTAAGCGCTTGTTTCAACCCATACAAGGCCTTTTTAAGCCTGTAAACCTTGTATTCCTTCCCTTTTGTAACATAAGCTGAAGGTTGTTCAATATACACCTCCTCCTCAAGCACTCCATTCAAGAAAGCAAATTTAACATCCATCTGGAAAATTTTCCAACTATTCTGAACAGCAAGTGAAATTACCATTCTCACTATATCAAGTTTAGCTACTGGAGCAAATACCTCAAAATAATCAATACCTGACTTCTGCTTATAACCTTTAGCTACCAAGCGATCCACCTCTCCATTGGGCTTGTACTTAACCTTGTACACCCATTTAACACCAATTGGTTTCTTTTCTTGGGGAAATGTAGTAAGTTCCCAAGTGTCATTCTTTTCAATGGCATGAATCTCATCATTCATGGCCTTTACCCAACGATCATCATTAGCAGCATCCTCAAATCCCAAAGGATCACAATCTGCAAACAAAGCATAGTGAACAGTATCGTCACTATCATCAAAAGAATCATAAGCAACACCAACCACATAATCCTGCAAATGAGTTGGCATATGTCGCTGTCTCTGTGGGTGACTAGAAGTTTCTGTAGGAGTTGGCTCAATCTCTGGATCATCACCAACTCCACTAACAACTATTGCAGGACTTGGTAGTAAACTTTTTTCTTCACTAAACCAATCCCAAGCACCATGTTCATTAAACGTGACATCCCTACTAATAACAAGTTTTCTGGTTTTCGAATTGTACAACTTGTACCCTCTCGTCTCATGACTGTAGTCAATAAAAATACACTTTTCTGCTTTGTCATCTAGCTTTTTTCTCAACTCATCAGGCACATGAGCATAGGCAACACAACCAAACACCTTAAGATGCCCAATGTTGGGCTTTTTATTAGTCCAAGCTTTCTGTGGAGTCTTGTCAAGAACACTATTTGTAGGATGCCTGTTTAAAACATAAATAGCACAGACAACTGCTTCTACCCAAAAACTTTTAGGCAAATTTTTGCTATGCAACATGCATCTCACCATATCCATAATAGTTTTGTTATTCCTCTCAGCCAACCCGTTTTATTGAGGAGTGTATCTAGCGGTCAACTGATGCATAATACCATGTTTCCTAGTGTAAACAAAAGTCAAATCACATCTATGGATAAATGGCTGAAGAAGGTGATGAAGATGGATTACAGAAGCCTAGAGGAAAAACAATTTGTGCAATCAATGGTTGCTTTCACATGCTGGAATATATGGAAAAGAAGAAATGAAATCATTATCAACAGGAGGCAGCCAGATATAATCCAGCTGATTTTAAAGATTAAAGGAACAGTAGCATAATATCTGAAAAATCTGGAAGTTCAAAATAAGAAAAAGAATTTTGAAGCCAACACAAAGAGGACTAAAAGCTGGTGTGCTCCGGAAGCTGATTGGGTTAAAGTGAATGTTGATGGGGCATATGATCAAAGAAAAAGGAAAGCAAGGATCGAAGTAATAATCAGGAATGAGCATGGACAGGTGGTGGGGGTAAGTAATAAGGAGGAAAAAACAAATTCAGCTTTGATGGCTGAAGCGTTCGCTTTGAGAGAAGGGATTGAGCTAGTAGCAAAAAGTGGATTTAGGAAGGTCAAAGTTGAAACTAGAGCTGTTCAAGGGCCGGGCTACTTGTCCAAGCCCGTAGGCCAGCCCGATATTTGGGAGGTTTTGGACAAGATTTTTAATTTCGAGAGCCGGGCTTGGACAAGATTTAAAAGCCCGTTTAATAAATGGGTCAGGCTTGGTTATAGGCAAAAAAACCAAGGCCCGGCCCGGCCCGGTTCTGCTCGAATTACTGTTCATTGAATATAACTATATTTTTATATATTTATTTTATTTATTAATGTGGTGTTTTCTTTTTTTTCTTTTTGTATATGATATTGATATTTTCAAATATTATTAGTATTTAAACTTTGTTAACTTTGTAAAAATTATTTTAGATGATTTTTTTTAAATGTGTTGATTTATTTTTATTTATATTATAAATTAATATAAATTAATTTTTAAAATTAATGTAAAAAAAAATTAAAAACGGGCTTTTGGACGGGCCTCGAGCTTATAAAAATATTTTAGGGCCGGGCTTGGACAAAGGAAGAGTCCCGTTTAGTCGGGCCGGGCCAGGCTTGGACAAGAAAGTTTCTCACAAATTCTTGCTTGGGCCCGGCCCGAACCCGGCCCGGCTCGGCCCATGGACACCTCTAGTTGAAACTGATTCTGAAACTTTGTATAATAGTGTGGTTTCTCTGAAAAGATATTAGATTGGAGGATTAACACTATTGTGCAGGATATCAGAGTGCAAAAAGGTTGCTTTGAAGAACTTCAGTTTGACTGCATATGTCGTGAAGCAAATAAGGCAGCAGATTGGCTGGCTAGTTAGTCAAAATTGGGGATAAGCCTCGATGATCGGATGCATGCACTCCTATCCTCATTAGTGCATATATTGAACAAGGATGACCTTCTAGCTCCACCAGAATTGTGATTTAACAGGACTTTAGAAAGCTGAGATCTAGTCATCTAGTCTCCTTTTTCTTTCAAGAGTTGGTAGTCTGACACAGTAAGTTTTTTTTTTTGTCTTGTCAAGAGTTGGTAGTTTGACAAATTGGGCATTGTATTGATTTTCAAGAGTTATATTAAATACTTTTTTGATGAGGCAAAAAAAAATGCTTAATTTAGTTCATGAACTATATCAAAAAGGACAAATTGGTCATTAAATTTTTATTTGAAACAGATTAATCCCTAAACTTTTATTTTGTAACAAATTGGTCCTTAAATGATAAAAAACTTGATGAATTGTAACAAATTGATCATAAATTTTTATTTTGGAACAGATTGACCTCTTAGTTTTCTTTATTTTTTTTCATTCAAGACCTATATGTTTCAAAATAAAAACTCAGGAACCAATATGTCTTAAATAAAAATTCAAAAATTAATTTGTCACAATTCGTAAAATTTTTTTTTGGTTACATTCAGGGTACTAAGACCCGGGGGAGGGGATGGCAGTGGTCAAACCCCTGCCTGATGACTCTCAAACCTTTTAGCCACCAGGCCAATGAGGTAGAAGTCCAATTTGTCAAATTTTTAACTATAAGGTAGGCAGCACAACTAAGAGAGAAGACAGCAGGCCCATTTTCAATATGGCCAGCCTGATTGTTTGGAAGTCCAAGTCCAACGCAACAACTCAAAATTTAGCTAGCTTATTCCTAGAAACGGGCTCAATTCGGGTCAAGGTATCAATTCTGGTCAAGGCATGTTATCCATTTTTTCAATGAGATGTGCAAGTATTGGATGGAAGTCCAACTATAAGTTTGGAGTTTGGACCGACAAGTAGTTCAACGTGAGCCCTTCTGCCCTCGTATATCTATACTACCCTAGATGAAAAATGAATCTATACCATCCTAAATGAAATATATATCTTAAATCTTAATCTTAAACTATATTAAAGCAATCACCTCAAGGAGATTGCAAGGTTTGGGAGAGCTTTGGAGGGCAAATGTCATCCCTCCATTGGCTCTCCCCTTTCTTTTTTCAACTTTCTTTTAAATTTCAATGAAGTTAAAGTGTTTCTTCTTCTTCTTCTTCTTTTTTTATTTTTTTATTTCTTTTAGATTTTAATTTCCTTTTTCGATTTTTTTATTTAATTTCTTTTTTTACTTACTTTAATTTTATTTAATTTGCTTTACTTTTCTAATTAATTTTTTAATTTTCTAATTATTTGAATTTCATATATTATTTTAATGACATATGAAAGTGACTATTGGATAGAAAAATAAAAATTTAAGGTATTTTTCGAAAAAATCATATGATTAAATTAACACTTTAGTTTGGCAAAAAAAAATTAATACTTTTATAAAAATTCAATTAATAAATAAAATAACAATTAATATAGTCATAAAATTTAGTTAATAATTAAAATTTATAATCTATATTATTTGTGAAATTATTATATAAATCTAATCTACCATGTCCCTATAAATCATACTTTTAAATAAAGTTTGAGTTAAATTTTTAGTTAAAATTTAAAATTTATCTTAATTTAACACAATTTTAGTACTTGGATCAACGTTAACATGCTAGGCCGGGTGTATATAATAATTTCTCATATTATTTATCCTATATCAAGTATAGTATTTAATATATAATAAAAGCTTAATTATTAATGAACCAATCTGAAAGAAAATATACACTATAGTTTATTTAATTATGATAAGTTGTACTAATTTACTAAAGTATGGTTGGTTTTCTCAAATTATCTATATGGATGAAATGAAACCTTTTAACATTTTCAAACTTTAAAGTTAGGTGCTGTTTGATAAACTAAAAAAAATTAAGTATTGAAAAATAAGTACTGAAAAATTAAGTACTGAATTTGATAAGTACGGAATTTGTATGGAATTTGTATATAAAAATTGTTTGATAAATAAATGTTGAATATAAATATATTGTTTGAAAACCATAAATGTTGAAGATTTTTAAAACTCATTAATGTCTAAAATAAAGGTAATTTAGTATGAAAGGAAAGTTTTTCAAATTAAAACCATTAATTTTTTCACCATTTAATGATAAGTAGTCTCTACCTACTTTTTAAATTTAACACTTTTTTGTTGAAATTTTTTTTTTAAGTAATAGCTAACAAAAATTATCAAACATGTTGAAAATTTTCATTTTCAAAATGAAATAAGAAAATTTATCAAATATTGGCACAACCAATTAAAAAAATTTATATCCTTGAAAAAAAAAGTTTTATATCTACATAAGTTTTTAGCGATGACTACTTAATCTGATTTTTTTAATATGTTTTAATTTTATGTGAATTTCTCTCACCTTTTTTCCGTTAGTTTTATTTAGAAATATTGGAATGTATTAGTAAAAATAAAATGCACTTTTACAATATATATACTATGTGGTTAATGATGTTTATGAAAGACAATTTTAAAAGGAATTACTAAGAATGACAATTTATTAGACACCTTAGAAAGTTTAACAAGCTATTTTAAGAATTAAATTAATATTTTTACATTTGTTTAATAATAAACAAAAATATATAAATAAAAAAAATATAGTACCCCGCATAACGAGGGGCTGTTTCTAGTATATTATATATATATATATATACACACACATAGAGCTGTCCAAGGGTCGGGCTACCAGCCCGAGCCCGTAAGCCCGTCCGATATTTGGGAGGGTTTGGACAAGAATTTTAAATTTAAGGGCCGGGCTTGGTCATAGGCATAAAAGCCCGAGCCTGGCCCGTTTACTATTGATTTAATATAAATATATTTTTATATATTTATTTTATTTGTTAATGTGTTATTTTTCTTTTTTTTATATGATATTGATATTTTTAAATATTATTAGTATTTAGACTTTGTTAACTTTATAAAAATTGCTTAGATAATAATTTCTTAAATGTATTGATTTACTTTTATTTATAATATAAATTAATGTAATTTAATTTTTAAAATTAGTGTCCGAAAAAAATTAAAAACGGGCTTTTGGACGGGCCTCGGACTTATATAAATATTTTAAGGCCGGGCTTGGACAAAAGAGTAGGCCCGAAATACCGGGCCGAGCCGGGCTTGGACAAGCAAAGATTTTGTAAAATTTTACTTAAACCCGGCCCGGCCCAAGCCCGGCCCACGGACACCTCTACACACACACACACTACCCTAAATGAAAAATACTACCCTAAATGAAAAATGTAGGGCATTAGAAGAAGGGGTGCAATTGTCACCCCCTCATTGGTTCCTCTCTCCCCCCCCCTCTTTTTTGATATTTTGGGCTAAAGGCCAGTAATTATTTCTCTTTTTTTATTTATTTATTTTGATGCTTTCTTTTATTTTTGAAATTTTTAATATATTTTTTGTAGAAATTTTGTCATCCTTAATAAGTCTACAAAAAAAGTTAGGTTGGTGATTTTTGTTGAGTTTAAGAAATTTTTTTCACATTTTTGTATATCATATATGTTATTAAAATTTATTTATTATAAAAGAGTTAATGTTCGTAATCAACACCACCGTATATGAAAGATGAAGGGGCGTTAGAGAAGAGATGGTACAATTGTCACCCCTTTGGCCCTTTATTGGCTCCTCCTTTTTTTTTTCTTTCTTTTTTGATGTTTTGGGCTAAAGCCATTAATTCTCTCTCTCTCTCTCTCTCTCTCTCTCTCTCTCTTATTTATTTTGGTGCTTTCTTTTATTTTTTGTAGAAATTTTTCCATCCTTAATAAGTTTACAAAAAAAGTTTAGGTTGATGATTTTTGTTGAGTTTGAGAAAATTTTTTCACATTTTTACATATCATATATGTTATTAAAATTTATTTATTGTCGAAGAGTTAATATTTGATCTATATGTTTTTATTTAATTGTTAATCAACATTTTCAACTTATGTATAATATTTTACATATGTGGTTTTATTATTAATCAATTAACATTATCCATGTATATCAAAAAAGAATTTTTATATATATTTTATATTACATTTTGATTTACATATAAAATCAATATATAATTATATAGATTGATCTTAACATACTATTCATCCATAGCCTCTCATATTTTTTAAAAATAAAATTTAAATACTTAAAATTAAAAAAAATTTCCATGACATAACCTGGGTCACTTTCTAGTGTGTGTGTGTATATATATATATATGTGTGTGTGTGTGTGTGTGTGTGTAAAATCTCAGCGAATGACGATCATTTGGAGACTCAAAAGCCACCAACCAGATATAAAGATGTTCTTTGGAATCAATAGATATAAAGATGTTCTTTTGAATCTTTTCCAAAACGTTGGGCTAAGCTACTCTCAAAATGGTACAAACCATTCCAAAGCAAAGCAATTCTTGAATATAATTGAAACTAAAAAATTCAACACAGGCTGCCTATCAGTTCTTTAGCTGGAAAGATGGGAAGGAGTTGGCCAATAGCCGTGCCTCTTAAAGGACAAACGGCCACCCCGAACACATGAATCTGAATACCTCATCTTTTATTGTTTTTTCCTCTAAAATTGCATGTTAAACTAAAAAGACAACCATGGCGGAAGGGGGGCAATAAAAACAGTAGATACACACTAAAGGAGTCAAATCTCAAGTATGGGCAGTTTAGGCTTTGTGATTTTTTGCCATTTCATCAACATCCAGCTCTACTTCCAACACTGGAGAATCCTTTCGCATGCTGTAATGACTGTTAGAGGAACATAAAAAGTTTCAGCAATCAAACAAAATTTCACCTTAAAATCAAATGGTTTGAGATAGTTATAATGCAGGTACCTGTTCTGCACGGGACCATGATCAACAGCTGTTCGCAGACAATATAAAACTCGGCCTGCGATGTCAGTCATAGGTACTGGACCAAATAGCCGACTGTCCTTAGCCTCCTATCATCTCAAAAGAAGAAAAAGGAAGAAAGAGAAATAAATAATATCGCCCGGGTTCTACCAAAAACACTTTCAGAAATTAGCTCACAGTAGTCAATAAATATACATGTAATATCTATTAAGCAGCCTTCAAAAATCAAGATCATGAACAGGATTACTGTTATCAAATTCTCTTTGCAACTTATCTCCGTATTGAGCTTTTGGGCACAAAAAGTTACTTCTTGAATACATTTTGGTGATAATGGTTACAACTCCTCCAACAATCTACTATACAGCCTTGATAAAATAAATCGAGGGTGTACAAGCTACAATTTCTTTTCTGGCTAAATTTTACAGACCACAAGCTGGTCTGCCCAAAATTCCCCTCCCCGGGAGTTGTAATAACTAAAAAGAACCATTTTCTGTTTTCTGAAATCTTAAGATGCCTACTGATTTATATAACAACAGCATAAAAAACTTGCATCAATAGTAATATTACTCATATTTTGTACCTTGGGCTTCAATTTTTCATTGTCAGCCAACACCCAGCATTGTTCATTTTCAAGAACAAATGGTTCATCCTTTTCATCAGTAGACACCATTTCATATCCTTCAACGGCAGCTAATCTCCTGACCAGATAGTTATCTGAATTATCAGGGTCCTTCACGACAACAACATCTCCAACAAATACTTGACTGTATAGAAGTTATGCATAAAGTTAGGAAATTTTGAAATCATACCGAAAACAGAAGAGTAAATACAATGATAGGTATATCAAATAAGAAAGGCATGAGAGAAAGAGAATCATAACAAGATTCTACGTTGATAACATTGATTGAATCATGACTCATGAATGAAGATGCCATGTCTGCAAGCTTTATTCTTCTGGTTATCTTCACAAATATGTTTATGCAGGCATACATACATATTTTAATGTGCACATACATTGATGAGTTATAATCGGTTGAGTAGCTGAATCAAAGAAAGTGCTTAGTCTTGCAACCTCAGCAGTTAATAAAATCACATGGCCCGTGCAAGTACAACTAGATGGAAATCAGGGGCTGATGTTCAGATGAGTATATAAATTAAACTTAACAAACAGCAAATAGTTAACAAAGGCCAAGTCAACAAACATCAACATGCAAAAAAACTTAGATGATTGACATGGATTCATTATCAATTTGTTGTGGACCAACTCAAACCAAAGTTATGAAACAACAAATTTAATTTTCAGGCGCTGTAAGAACTTGCACCTTAATTTTTCAAACTGAAGTGAATCTTTTGGAAACTGTCGCAAGAAAACTCTAAAATTCTGCACAATTGGAAAGCAAAAAAATCCTACACTCCTACAAAACAATAAAAACTCTTGTTTAAGGAAAAAAGAAAGAAAGAAAGTAGCAATATTACCTTGTGTCTGCAGCTGGAATCTTCCGAACAAGAAGAGTACCGCCTTGTGCCCCAATAGTTGGGGCCATTGCCTCCCCTTTATTCCAGTGTAGATAAGTTAACTTTCCCTGAAACAGATTTTTCCAAACTGCATCGTGTACTTCCCGGTCACTGATTTGACCCCTCTTATAGCTCTGTTTCATATCAAGATTCCTGTTAGGACAACCTAAAGAATGCTACCAAAGAACTATACATAATCCTGTATCTCGAGACCAGTAAAGTTTATGCAGCAGAATGAACCGGATGCAACAATTTTCTAAGAATTTCACTAGACGCAACAATTTACCATGTAATTTTGACAATATACCACCATGGGACTTCATTAAAGAAATGGAAATAAAGGGTATAGGAGAAAAGAAGGCACTCAGAAATCACAAACATCCTCATTAAACCCAGTACCGAGATGAAACTACCCCTTCTCAAAACCCTTCATAGCAACAAATTAGTAACCAAAAAATCTCATGCATCCAAAGAACAAAAGTTAAAACATCAGGAAATCTACATAAATCCACAACCCCACCCCACCCCCCCACACCAAAAAAAAAGTATACAACTTTAACCAATAAAACAACCATTTGGAAAAAAAAAAACCCTCAATTACAGTCACTAAACCATCAAAAAGGAAAATTTAACGATACGCAAGACTCCAAAATCAGAAATTTTTTCCATGTTCATAAAAACAATCTTAACAAGGCAAAATCGAAATCGAAATCAAAAGCAAAAGTGACATTAAATAGGGAGAGATAAGACAGAGAAGAGGTGACCTTCCAACTGAGAGATATGGAGTACTCAAGCTTGCGAGCTATGTATCGACACCAAGTCGACAAAGAAACCATTGCCGAGTTTTAACTAAACTGTTTTCTTCGTTCTACACTTTGGATTCGTAGGTTCGGAGTCGGAGGCTTTCAGTTAAACCCCTTCGACGTTTTAATTTTTTATTTTTTTATTTTCAAATATAATTATTTTTCCTTTTGCCTTTTATCTGGATGTCGAACATTTTTTGGGTTCGTTATGATTAATCTGGAACTGCGTCGGGCTAATTGTCATTAATGTTTACACTTCTAGTGAGTGGTCTGGGCTGCGGTCCCTGGGCCTGGGCTCTATTTTTATATTATTTTTAAAAGCGATAGATATTTTCCGTAGTCGCAAGTTAATCAGAAAAACGAAGAACACGCACGCCCAGGTACGACTCATTTGAAGCGGACCATCGCACGGGCCCACCAGCCAGGAGGTCCCTAAACGAGCCACGCGTATCTTCGACTTGGACCATTCTCATCTGCATCTGTCATCTGTCATCTGTCATCTCTCTCTCTCTCTCTAACGAGCTCTGAAACCCAAGGCGACAAATTCCGATTCAAACCCAAAGCCTTGATTTTTCTCTCCTCCATAACTCACCTCAGGTTTGTTGGCTTCTTTTCTTTGTTTCAGTTATTTTCCTTTCGTTTTTTCTGCTTATTCTTTCAGATTATGCTATGATATGCTATCATTTTTGCTAGTACATATGATCATACCATAAGTTTAACGGGCCCTTTTTTTCAACTGTTAGGGTCTTTCGTTTAGCTTGAATTGGTGATTTGGTTTTATCTGTAAAGAAAACAAGGAGGGTATGGATAAAATGAAACTGGCTCAATGGGGTGAAAGATTGAAAACTGGCGGAGCTCAAATGGGTCGAATGGTTAGTGGGAAAATGAAGGAAATCTTACAGGGTCCAACACCGGAATCGAAAATGGTCGATGAGGCTACATTAGAGACCTTAGAAGAGCCCAACTGGGGGTTGAACATGAGGATATGTGCCATGATCAACAGTGAAGAGTTTAATGGGACTGAAATTGTTAGGGCCATAAAAAAGAAGATATGTGGAAAAAATGCTGTTAGCCAAAGGTTGAGTCTTGATTTGTTAGAGGCCTGTACAACAAATTGTGAGAAGGTAGCTTCCGAGGTAGCTTCGGAGAAAGTTTTGGAAGAGATGGTTAAGATGATTGAGAATCCGCTTACAGATCATGGGAATAGAGAAAGGGCATTTCAGCTGATTCGGGCTTGGGGGCAGTCTGAGGATCTTGCTTATCTGCCTGTGTTTCAACAAACTTATTTGGTAAAAGTTTCCACCTTTCGCTTCTTCTTTCATGTGTTGATGTTGTATACTTGTATGTTGGGTTAGCTCTACGTTGTTTTATTTTATCAGTAGTTTGATGACAATCTCCGAGTAATGACATTTATAGCTTCGATGATTCATCATATCAATGGTAACTCTCCATCTGCTGGTCTTTAATCATGGCTGAGAAAATTCTCTAGGCAGCAAGACTTTTGCTAGCAGTAAATAACAATTTGCTGTACTTAATCATAGACACACCTTTTGTTCTCCATTCTGTTCCCTGCAACTGATACTTATCTTGGTCCTATTTTCATATAGTAGAATTAAAATAATTGAGAGAATTAGTACCTGCAAGCACAAGGTTTTCTCTGCCGCTCTGAGTTGAGCATGGGGTTTACTCTGTATTATCAAAATATGGTGCAATTAAAATGTTGGAAATTTTCAGGTTGGATGTGCTCAAGTCAACTATTTAAGCTTTTCAGGCTACTTTTATCAATTGTTGTGATCGTTAGAATCACAATCTATGTTTATGTTGAACTTCATGGTTTTGTAACAATAATTGATTAAATGGCAACTAAATATTATTTTTTTCACTTTCTTTTTGCTGAGGTTATATTTTCGTTAGATTACCATACCTTCATAATTAATTGTCAATTTGTCATCTTTTGGATGCTCCTCATTGTTGTCAACTTAACATAGATGCTTCCTAACATTGTTCAAATGTGCCAATACCAATTACATGCTGGCTATCATGCATTTAGATAACTAGCTTTTTGTTTAATTTGTCTCCTACTTTATCATAGTGCAGAGCTTAAAAGGAAGAAATACACAACTCCCAGTGAATAATGAGAACTCGCCTCCCTTGCACTATACCTTGGAGTCTTACATGGAAGAGCCATTGGCCCCCTCTGAAAATTACCCTGTCACTAACACAGGATTGCGTGGTAGTGATCATAATACTTTTGCCTATAATTATGGGAGTCTGTCAGTTGAACAAAAGAAGGAACTGTTTGAAGTAACTCGGAACAGCCTTGAGGTGCTCTCTAGCATGTTGAATATGGAAACAAACTCTGAACCCACAAAGGTAATTCTTCCCTTCTAGCACGAAAGCAGGATTTAACTGTAATGAAGAGTTTTCTGCTAGTTTATTTTGTTGATAATGAGTACTTTGTAGCTAGTAGACCTTGCTGGAGATCCAACCTTTCTACCGTCTAGATAATAAAATATCAGTCCTGACATTATATATGAGATGATAGCACAGAATTGTAATTCAATTGGAGTTTTGGTTTTCCATAGTTCATTTACATTTTACCTGCTCTTTGAGACCTCTTTTACCTGCCAGGAATGGATCATATGCAGTCTCCCAGAATTTCAACCCCTTTTAAATTGGATTGAGACAAAGGAATTATTGTCAAAGAATGGAAAAGGATGATAAAAAGGAAGGAAAAAGTACAGGCAGGGAAAACTGAAAAACTCATTAAAGTTCTTGTGTGATTGCAGGACGAGCTAGCAGAGAGCATGTTGGAGAAGTGCAAGCAATCGCAGCCAGTCATTCAGATGATCATAGAGAGCACTACTGATGATGATGGAATTCTCTTTGAGGCACTGAATCTGAATGATGAGCTCCAGCAAGTCATCTCCAAATTCGAGCAGCTAGAAGCTGGTTCAAAGCCCAAAAGTCAGCTTCCTGAAAACTCCAGTACTGCTGACGCTGATGTCTATGCTGCTCTTGAGACCCACAAGGAAACCATGGTAGGTGCCTCCCCCTCGACCTACAACGAAACCAAGATTGATGCTTCCCCTTCCCTCGAAGGAGACAATAATAGTGAAGCCAGCAGTGTTGGTGATAAGAAAACATTGAATGAGAATTGAGGAGTTTCAGACTTTGAGGAGGAGGAGTTTCCTAGGTTTAATTTCCCGTGCTGATTTGATAATTGACTTCTTGTTTGGTAACCTTATGGTTGGATTTATGGTTGTAATTATCTTAATAAGATTCTCTAATCTTTGGCTGAATACTAGTTTATCGCGTTATGTAATGTATTGATTTTGTACCTATCCCGAATTCCTCAGCTAAGAATACTACAACTACAAGAGTTTGCGAGTTGAACTTAAAATCTCTCGAGTGTTGGCCAACCTCTTTGCCTCTCTTCTAATCTTTGATACTTTTGAGTTTAAAGTGAAAAAAATAAAACTCAGCCGGCAATCTCTAGACTTAAGATTGACATTTATAGCTTTTTTATTATTTATATAATATTTAATTTAAATTATTTAGTCAGAAATTTGTTATTCTAATATCTATTCAAATTTAGTAATTAGTTCGAGTATTATAAACGGAGAAAATAACTTGATAGGTTTTCTTCCATTTAGAATCTAAATGCAACTCGACTCTGAATTAGTAGGAGTTGAATGTGGTTGCCGAAGGGCTTATAAAAAAAAAGGAATAATTAGAGTTTAAATTAAATTTGATGCATGATTTAAGTTGATGATTATTATATTGAAAAATAAAAAATGGGCCTCATAACAATTAAGAAAAAAGAATGGACCTAAAGGCCCGGAACCAGCAAGATGGACGTTAGAAACTGAAAAGATAATGAATGCAAATCCAAAAGGCCCACCAGAAAGGAACGTCTCCTGCAATTTTATCTCTCCTCGCTCACCAAAGGGAAGAGTCCACTCCCCCCACTTCAAAAATGGTAACTCAAATTCCAGCTCCAATCCATAATAAAAATCTACCAAAATCTCTCCTCCCGCCAATTCCTTCCCCACCGAGTCAACTTTCGCCGGAAAATCGTCTTTCTCATTTCCTTCTTACCATACATAAGCATTAGTGCTCAGTTCAATTTCACAGTCCCTCAAACCCTAAACGCTTCAAATCCCAAAAACCAAAAACCATGCCGTCCCTCGCATCTCCCGGAAAAATTCTCCGTTTAGAGCTCGAGAACTTCAAGTCCTACAAGGGCTTCCAAGTTATCGGTCCTTTCTCTGACTTCACCGCCATTATCGGGCCGAATGGGGCGGGCAAGTCCAATCTCATGGATGCAATCAGCTTCGTTCTAGGAGTCCGAACCGGCCAGCTCCGTGGGACTCAACTCAAGGACCTAATCTACGCTTTTGACGACCGCGAAAAAGAACAGCGTAACAGACGAGCATATGTGCGATTAGTTTACCAACTTGCCGGTGGCTCCGAGCTCTGTTTTACTCGTGCCATCAACTCTGGCGGTGGTAGCGAGTACAGTATCGACGGTAACCCTGTCAACGCGGAAGAATACAACGGGAAGTTAAGATCCCTTGGTATTCTCGTTAAGGCCCGAAATTTTCTTGTTTTTCAGGTATTTTTGTTTTTGCAGTAAATTTCAGACGGGATTTTTGTGGTAGTTGAGGCAAACACGTAAGATATCATAATTTAAGTATGTAAAACTTTGTGGTCTTAGGGTGACGTGGAGTCCATTGCTTCGAAAAATCCTAAAGAACTTACGGCGCTGCTCGAGCAGATTTCGGGTTCTGAAGAACTCAAGAGAGATTATGAGGAACTGGAAGAGAAAAAAGCTAGGGCAGAGGAAAAATCAGCTCTTATTTATCAGAGAAAGAGGACAATAGTGATGGAGAGAAAGCAAAAGAAAGAACAGAAGGAAGAAGCTGAGAAGCACTTTCGCTTGCAAGATGAACTGGTATAATTAACATTTTTGCTTTGTACAATTTACTTTTTTTTCTTTTTGCATTTTTGGCGATTAAGATGGATTGCTAGGCTTTCATTTTTTATGGTTTAAAATTCTCTGTAGAAATCTCTGAAGAAAGAACACTACTTGTGGCAATTGCTTAACATAGAGAAGGATATTGACAAGATTACTGAGGACCTCCAATCTGAAAAGAGGAACCGTGAAGATGTCATGGGTGAGCTAGAACAGTTTGAAGCTGAAGCGGCTAAAAAAAAGAAGGAGCAGGCCAAGTACCTAAAAGAGATTGCTCAATGTGAAAAGAAGATCTCGGAGAGAAGCCATAGGCTCGAGAAAAGTGTGAGTTCTTCCAAGTCTCTTCTTCTTCTTCTTCCTCTTCCTCCTTTTTTAAGTTAGTGCAGACGGTTAATGTTGGACTTAAGTTATTGATCTAGGTTGAAATGCATCTTTGTCAATCAGTTTTGATTAAATTCCTTGGGTACTACTATTTATTTAGATTAGATGGTTAAGTTGGGAAAGGGGTAGTTGAACTAGAGGCCTCTTTTTTGTGGGTATGATGTGGCTACCACTAGGCTATTACCTAGTCCACAAGTTCTGTGGTAACTAGGTTGCTTCTTTTCATTTGTAGGCGGGGCCTCTATTTCAGTTAATGATGTATTTATCTTGGTTTTTGGGAGATTATTTCTAGATAAGCTTGACAAGTAAGGATTTTGCTACTGAGTGGCCTAAGAGCACTATTTAAGGTTACCATATTAGGTAATATCTTCTCCTAATTCGTTGGAGTTCATCACATTAACTTGTCAGTTATTGCATTTAATACAAAAAATATTAGTAAAAATTATATTTTAACTAACCTTAACAAGTGTCCTTAGTGCACTAGTTAGCAATGCCAACTGGTTTTTGGTATATCATATGTTCATAATATGCTAGAAACTTTGTCTGTTATGTCTTTTGGATTCTTGAGTATTTTCCTTATGTATTGGGTTTTAACTTCTTAGATGACCTTTCCATGCTTGCCTTTATACCTGGCCTCTCATATGAAATGTGTAATCTATTGGTGACTGTAGTGCTGCATTGTTATTCATATATAGAGATAGATATTTGACATTAGGATGGAAATTTCTGATGTATGTGATATATAATATTTGCCACAAATTGCCCATATGGCATGTTCTTTATTAAAATGCACTATATTTTGTTGTGTATACTTCTTCCTGCTTCTACAAATCTAATGATTACTTTTCCATGTTGCTATTTTCTAACCTCATCTGTCTTTAGCATCAATAATTTTCACGAGCTGAAGAGAGGCTTATGTGTTTTTCCCCTGCTGACTGCAGCAACCTGAGCTTCTGAAGTTAAATGAAGAAATGTCTCGCATTAATTCAAAAATCAAGAGTAGCCGAAAGGAGCTTGAAAGAAAAAAGGAAGAAAGGCGGAAACATGCCAATGATATAAAAGAATTACAGAAAGGTATACGAGATCTGACTGCAAAGCTGGAAGACTTGAATGAAAAAAGTCGAGATGGTACTGGGAAACTCCCTTTGCTTGACAGTCAACTTACCGAGTATTTCCAAATGTAAGTTCTTCAGTTTCTTGCTTGCATGGATTCTGTCATGGCTGCATATCAATTTTCTCTCAAAATCAACTTAACAATTGTGGTTATTGTCTTCGACTTGACTCCTGGTGTTTTTCATTATGGAGTGTTCCAGTTTCATTTTCCATGCATTTCTGCTGGAGAATCCTTAAAACGTTTTTTTCCCTACTCTTCCTGAACCTCATCGAAGAAAATTTGTTGGTGTTATTTTTCATTTTTGCTGGTGGAATCAGTTACTGAGCCTTGATTAAATAGAATAGATAGTTCCATAACAATTTTAGCTTGTACAAGAACATAGCATTAATTCTTTATTTGTTTTATCTTTTCTTTTCTTGTCTGTGTATAGAATGCTGACTTTTATAAAAATCCCGTTTCTCCTTCCAGTTACCGAGCCTTGATTAGATGTAATAGATACTTCCTGTAACACTTTTAGCTTGTACGAGAATGTGGTGTTAATTCTTTACTTGTTTTATCTTTTTTTTTTTCTTGTCTGGGTGTATAGAATGCTGAATTTTATGAAAAATCTCCGTTCTTCTTTCAAAATAGAAAAGGGGGAGAAGACTAGCTCTTTGGATACGTAAGAAAAGCTATGCAAGCAGGCGTTAAATCATCATTGTTTAGTGCTGGGAAAGCAGTTTACCTTTTTCATGCAGTCAATTTCAAGTCAATACCAAATGGACCTCATTTTGCCATTTCCCTTAGATTGTGCATGTGATAGCTACTCTGATCATTATAATGACATATCATTGCTCTGAATAAGGTTGATTTGGAATTGACTTTGTAGTTATGGGCTTGGCTTTGTTATCATTATTTAACCTTGTTTGCATTGTTTAACAAGGTGCCATTGTAGTCATAACTTGCAATTGTTTTCATTTGACCTATTTAAATGGTTGGTGATATATGTATTTCTCTGGGTATGTATCTTACTTTTATTCCTTGGGCATGCAAAGTATATAAGTTAAAACATGAATATGTTCAGAGCCTGAAACTTTCTATTTGCTGACATCATCTTGGTGTTCCTGACATTTCATTTCAGTAAGGAGGATGCTGGCATGAAAACTGCTAAGTTAAGAGATGAGAAGGAGGTTCTGGATAGGCAACAACATGCTGATGTTGAAGTTCTAAAAAATTTGGAAGAAAATCTTCAACAGTTGAGTAATAGAGAGCATGAACTGGAAGCACAGGAGGACCAAATGCGAACTCGACTGAAGAAAATTCTTGATAACTCTGCTAAACAGCGGGGAGAGCATTCAGGCCTGGAAAATGAACTGCGAAAAATGCAAGAAAAACACCAGAAATCCAGGTTATTCAAGTTTATACGTGTTTTATGTAGTTCTAGGCTATTGTTTATTTTTTGTACTTTCAATCTTGAAGATTCCCTGTGCTCATCTGAGATGGTTTTCCTCCCTCTTTGAATTTTGGCATGCAGATCCAAGATTGAGAATCTCAAGTCTAAAATTAGTGAAATAGAGAATCAATTACGTGAACTGAAGGCTGATCGCTATGAAAATGAAAGGGATGCTAGGTTGTCTCAAGCTGTTGAGACTCTAAAACGCCTGTTTCAAGGTGTTCATGGTCGCATGACTGATCTTTGTAGGCCAAGTAGTAAGAAGTACAATCTCGCCGTCACTGTTGCTATGGGCAGATTCATGGATGCAATTGTGGTAGAAGATGAAAATACAGGAAAGGAATGTATTAAGGTCTGCCACTTTTCTGTGTTTGAATAATTATGTCATTTGTTTGATTTTTCCATTTAAAAACTTTAATACTTGCACATAAGTATTAACACTTGGTTGTTCTTTACAGTATTTGAAAGAGCAGAGGCTTCCTCCTCAGACTTTCATACCACTTCAGTCAGTGCGTGTTAAGCCAATCATTGAAAGGTTACGCACCTTAGGTGGCACAACGAAACTTATCTTCGATCTTATTCAATATCCTTTGCCAAAGCTCATTTTACTTGTTCTCTAGTTATGAGAAAAACATTCGATACATGCCATATTTTCTCATAAATATAGTTTATATTTATGTCTCAGTTGGATGTCACCTTAGTCAGTTATATTTTCTCATAAATAAGAAAAACTATATATCCACAAATGAATGTGAATGAAAAAGAGACTGTCATATATGCCCACCAAGTTTGTGGACTTAACATTCACAAAATTGATGATTCTTTGAAGAAGGCAGTTCTTTTTGCTGTGGGGAATACTCTAGTTTGTGATGATCTTGAAGAAGCCAAGGTCCTTAGCTGGACTGGAGAGAGGTTTAAAGGTAAATTTTTGTTATTCTTTTCATTTATTAGTTCTTCATTGATTTGTGTAGAATTCAATGTTAATATATAGATTCATGTTCTTGAATTAGTTGTAACTGTTGATGGAATATTACTTACAAAGTCTGGCACAATGACTGGTGGTACAAGTGGTGGAATGGAAGCGAGGTCAAACAAGTGGGATGATAAACAAATTGAAGGTTGATTTCTTACTTATTTTTGCAAGCCTTTTATTAACTGTTGCTGTTTAACCTTCACAAGAAAATTCTGTCTTAACAGGCCTGAAAAGAAAAAAGGAACAATTTGAGTTGGAGATGGAACAGCTTGGATCAATTAGAGAGATGCAGCTAAAAGAGTCTGAAACATCTGGGAGACTAAGTGGACTTTACAAGAAAGTTCAGTATGCTGACATTGAGGAGGTAGCTCGACCAACTAATACATGGAGTGACACTCTTACCTTTCAATGGAATGCCTTTTTTTACAAGGGAAAAAGTCTATTTGTGAAGATGTAGTTGAAGTTGGTTATTTCCATTCTTTTCTATATATAGTTTAAAAGAAAGAATGGATAGGATTGGCATTTGTGTGAGTGGGTCATATGTGTTTTGTAAAGGTAAGGTAGTAGATAAATGGGTTGACACAAACAAAGCACAATTAATCCTCTCAAAGTCACCAACATGACATGTTTGTTTCATGGGTTATTCAACATGACACTGTTAACATGTTTACATACAATTCATCTGTTTAGACATAACTTGATTAACCTATTTAGACATGATTAATCTATTTAAACATGAATGTCAAATTATATTATGTATTTTAAATATTAATAATAGAATAAATGAGTTTAAATGGGTTAGATATGTTGAGTGATGTGGGTTAGACTGTCAATATGATTAATTAAATGTCATGGGTCATAGAAGGGTTTGGTGTGTTAACCTGCATAAAACAGACAGTGTCATGCCATAAATTGGTTTTGCACAATTACAGCATGAAAAAGTTATAAGAACCTTAAATTGCTCCGGTCAGTATAATGTCTGTCTTCTGTTAGCGAGTTTGTATCTAAAATTTCCAGGTCTATTAATGGATGCCATAATATAAGGGACTGGTGTGTCAACTCGCATTAAGATATTAACATTGTTGTGTCATAAAAGGGTTGACCTGATTATACAAAACCCAAACCTGCTTAAGTCAATGTCATCTTCTCATCACGTTAGTGGGTTGTCTAAAATTGCCAGGTCTAATAGTGGATGCATCATGGTTTGTTGATTCTGTTGATTACTTAGGTAATCTTTGTTCTTTTTTCTATTTTGAGGAAGTATGTCTAAATGAATGAATTCAATATGATCCATAATGGATGCCATAACGATTTTCTCTATTCTCTTGATACTGAGGTTAGTGTTTATTCATTGATTGGTCTTTTGGGAGATACATAACATACAAATGTCTGTTGCAGAAAAGCATAAAAGACAAGCTTGAAAATTTGAGGAAGGAGAAGCAAAATATTAAGAAAGAGATTGGAGTTATAACTCCCGAGTTTCAGAAGGTGATTTATTGATAGCAACTACACTTTTAGTCTTTTGTATTATCTATTATGTTGCTTCTCTTATGGGGTTTAATTGTGCAGTTGAAGGATGTGATTGACAAGAGGAGCATTGACATTAGGAAGCTGGAGCAGAGGATTAATGAAATTGTTGACAGACTCTTCAAAACTTTTAGTCAGTCTGTAGGGGTGGCAAACATCCGTGAGTATGAAGAAAATCAGCTGAAGGCTGCACAAAATATGGCAGAAGAGAGGCTCAGCTTGAGTAATCAACTCGCAAAGTTGAAGTACCAGTATGTTTCTTCCTCTTTTATCTATTATTCTCCATTATAGTACTCCACTTGTAATTCTGTGTTTATTTGCTGATTGAAACCTCCCTGATGACCCACAATGTGTTTTGGGAAATGTTTTTGATGTCTTCTTAGTTGGGTATTGTAATTCTTATTCTTCTCTATGGCATCTAGGTTGGAATATGAGCATAAGCGAGATGTTGAATCACGAATTAAAAAGCTGGAATCTTCTATCAGTTCCTTGGAAAATGATCTAAAACTGGTTCAAAAGAAAGAGGGTGAAGTTAAGTTGGGAACGGAAAAAGCTTCTGATGAAATCAACAGGCTGAAGGAAGAAGTGAAAGGTATGGTTTTGTCCCATACATTCTATGTGAAGATCATTTCCTTTTTTGGTTGAACTAATCCTTTCAATTATTCTAAGGAAATCAACTTGTATACTCGCACTCTTACACATTATACTTACATGTTCTACTAAATTGATAGTTGGATCTAATATTTTACTATGTGGATCTTGCTGTGTCATGTTTTCATGTGATTCAGTTTCTCTAGCTATATTATACAGTAGTAATTGCACCTGTAAATACATGCAGAAGAGATCAATTTCAGTAATGCAATAACTAATGGCTGTAGAGTGTAGACTGACATGCATGATGTACATGAATAGATTTTTCTACCCAACAATTGAGTTTAGGAAAGCCAAAATAACAAATAACCATGAGTGGTGTATGACTTCTTAAAAAACATTTTAACTTGATGCTTTATAATGATATCTCCTATTTTTAATTTTGAATATAATTTCAGTGAGGTTATTTGAATTTTGGAGTGAAATTGGTAACGGTCAATGGTCACTGACTTGTAGCTATGAAAATAACTCTGATGATGCTTTTTTTTTTGTCCACTTGAAAATTTGATTGTATTTGAGATTATATTGCTACTTTCTTTTGGTTCAGTTATACTGTTGTATCTCTTAGTATCTGCAAAACAATGCTGCTCTTGTTCGATATTTGTAATTCTATTTATATTTGGGTAGAGTGGAAATCCAAGTCAGAAGAGTGTGAGAAGGAAATTCAGGAATGGAAGAAGCAGGCTTCTGCAGCTACAACAAGCATATCCAAACTTAATCGCCAAATTAACTCTAAGGTCTAAAAGATCTTTTCTTCTTACTGTTAGATTCTCAAATGTTGAATTAAACTGCCATATACATCTCTTTGCCTGATTTTACAGGAGACTCAGATTAATCAACTGGATGAACGAAAGCGAGAAATTATAGAGAAGTGTGACTTAGAGCGTATCGAGCTTCCTTTCATTTCAGATCCAATGGAAACTGAAACTTCAATGGGGAGAGAGTTTGATTTTAGTCAGTTAAGTAGATCTCTTCTGCAGGATAGAAGACCTTCTGATCGGGAGAAACTTGAGGCAGAATTCAAGCAAAAAATTGATGCTCTAGTGTCGGAAATTGAAAGAACTGCTCCTAATTTGAAGGCTCTTGATCAATACAAAACTCTTCAAGAGAAGGAAAGAGACGTAACTGAAGAGTTTGAAGCAGCCAGAAAGGAGGAAAAGGAAGTAGCCGATCAATACAATTCAGTTAAGCAGAGAAGGTACTACGCAATTATAATATTGTATTAACTCAGATCCTACACATTAACATTGAAAGATTAAAACTAATAGATATAATGATGTTTAAAGTGATTAAACCTAGTCAGACTTAATATTTAGGTAAAAATTATGTATGTGATGGCAGTTTAGGTTTCTTGACATCAACTGGTTGAAAGAATTATGGGGGCTGTATTATTTATCACTGGCTGTTATATCTAGTAATTGTTTTAAACACTGTTATGCATGCATGCATTATTATTCATATGGATCGGTAAAGGAAAGTTTCCCTTTTTTTTCTGTGTGTGTGTGTGGCGGGTGTGGGGGTTGGTAAATGAGGTTTTTGATGAGGCAAATTAGCCATAGTTGTCTGCTCTGCTCATGCTTTTGAATCTTTGCTGCTTGACTTTTTTTTTTCTAATTATTTTGCAGATGTGAGTTGTTCATGGAAGCTTTCAACCATATTTCTGGTAATATCGATAGGATTTACAAGCAACTAACTAAGAGTGGTACACATCCCTTGGGTGGGACAGCATATTTGAACTTAGATAACGAGGATGATCCTTTTCTACATGGGATTAAGTACACAGCTATGCCACCAACAAAGCGCTTCCGTGATATGGAACAACTATCTGGTGGAGAAAAAACTGTTGCAGCACTTGCACTACTCTTCTCCATTCACAGGTAAACCTCAGAGATAAGTAAATTCTCTCCCCTGAATTTATGTAGATATGATCTGTTGGTGAAGATGCAGCGTATTAAATTCAATAATTTTGTACCTTTTCTTTTGTTTGTGAATTGTGATACATCTTTTTCATTCTGTTTGACTTGTTATTTTGAAACAAAATGAGGTTTCAATTGGGGGTGTGTTGACTCTGTTCTTTCCAGTTTCCAGGTGAGGTGGTTTTTGCATCCACCCTTGCAAAGGAAAAAGTATAATTTTCTTTCTATTTTTCGTCTGTTCAAGTTGTTTCTCCGTGGTTGCTTCTGTGGGAGCATTCCTTTAGCTTTTTATGAAGAAGATCTGATGTCCTCGGGAAAGACAGCTAGTTAATCTTAGGATCAAACCCTTCTGATCTGGTCTAACGTGGGCTAATGTTATTCTCTTTTACATGCTTGGATGGTTCAGCTACAGGCCTTCACCCTTCTTCATATTAGATGAAGTAGATGCTGCATTGGATAATCTAAATGTTGCCAAGGTAGCAGGATTCATCCGTTCAAAATCATGTGATGGAGCAAGGGCTGGTCAGGACAACGACGGGGGCAGTGGTTTTCAAAGTATTGTGATATCGCTCAAAGATAGCTTTTATGATAAGGCGGAGGCTTTGGTTGGGGTTTATCGGGACTCAGATAGGGGGTAAGTTGTTTACGGGAAGACGCCTTTGCCCTAACCATAACCCACTAAATGGCAACATGTCTTGTAAGTTAGCTAACATAAATATCCTCTCTCTCTGTTGTTTTACAGGTGCTCGAGAACTTTGACCTTTGACTTAACCAAATACCGAGAGTCATGAAGGCGAATGCAGATTGTAGCTTGTTAACTACTATAGTATTCTTTCTGTAAATTAAATTAGGGCTTAGTACGTAGGATGTAAAAGTGGATGCAAATGGATGCCAAATGGGATTAATCTAAAGGCTTTATATCTGTACAAAAACTTTTGGCAGTTCTGAGTTTTGCGTTGTTATTCTCTCTTTTTTCTTCCTCCTCCTCACGGTCACACTCACAGCACACATGCACGTGTATGCATGGCGAAGAATTAATGGTGGGGTAAGTTCCATGATCTGTATAAATATGGTACAATGATTTACGGTTATTACTATGAATCTTTGAACCATATTTATAAGTAGTAAATGCTTTTTCCTCTATTTAAATGGCTTTAATTTTTTTTTTTATGAAAAAATGGCTTTAAATTTCGATCATCATTTTGTACTATTAGATTTTACTGTAAACTGTGAACACCGCCAATTGGCAATCAATGATTGGTCAGAAATCTCATTCTCTACAAATACATATTCTTTCTTTTTGGTCTTGCCCACAAGGACAAGGTGCTGACCCTAAATTTGGCGCCAGCTAACCAACCGCTAGAAATTGGAAAAGCTCACCTTAGATTTTGAGTCATTATTGCTCTCAAAACAAACTTTTGGTTTTCCAAAGGAAGTTACTGTTACGGTACCTCTCTTTATTTAGCTTTCCTCTCTTTCTCTCCGTCTTTGGGTCTCCCTTGAATCCCTTCCCCTCAGGGATTCAGTTTCCGGCAGGCCCCCTGTTTCTATGGTCAGGCGATTCTCGCAAGGAAAACAGCAATATGGGGAAGAAAAGAGAAAAGATGATCAACAAAGCCAAAGAAGGTGGTATCAGTAAGGTCCAGGATCAAACCGTTGCTAATGAAGACGTTGAAAGCGACGTGTCCTCCCAAGGTGACGAGGCTTATGAGAAGGTTTACGCAATATCCTCCTCCAACCAAGAACCCGATGAGGTATACTTTGAAACTCCATCGGTTGAAGAAGATGAAAAGAGAGCCGGAATTGAATTGAAACGTAGAAAGAAGGCACTGATAGAATTTAGGTGCAGAGTGGAAGACGCGATTCTTGGGAATTATCTCTTGGCCAAACCTAAAAGCAACCATTCCCCACAAGAAAACGCAAAGGCAATCGAACAACTGAAAGAGATTACCCTCTGGGGTGTACCCATGATGCCAAGCAGACGCCATGAAGGAACCGACATTGTGTTGTACAAATTCTTGAAAGCCAAAAATTTCAAGGTTCACGAGGCCTTTGAGATGCTCCGAAACACGTTGAAATGGCGCAGGGAATTTAAGGCTGATGAAATCCTTGAAGAGAATTTGGGTCCTGATTTTGAAAAGGTGGGTTACCTAAGCAGCAGAGACAAAGAAGGTCACCCTCTGTATTACAACATATATGGCGCTTTTAAGGACAGGCAAATGTCATGTAAAGTACTAAGTTCTGAAGAGAATTGCCAAAAGTTTTTAAGACAGAGAGTTCAATACATGGAGAAGGGTATTAGGGAACTCAAGTTCGTATCTGGTGGAGTGGACTCTATGGTTCAGATCATAGATTTGAAGAACTCACCGGGTCCTGCCACAAAGGAACTACGCTCCCTCTCCCGTAAAGCTTGGATGTTGTTTCAAAACCATTATCCTGAGCTCATCCATCGACATGTAAGAGCAAAACATACCCAAAGAAAGATAGCTTACTGCAATTGAATACTATTAAGTTCCACATTTTTGTCATATCATAGATTTTTTGAATTAATTGCAGATAATCATAAATGTACCCTTGTGGTACTATGTATCTCAAGTGCTTTCTTCTCGGTTGAAAACCCAAAGAAGGCATAGCAAAATTATTTTTGCCAGACCAGGGAAAGTCACCGAGACTCTTCTCAAGTAAGAAATGATGTAGACTTTCAATTATCCCTGTTGTGTTTTGACTGTTTTCCTATTGTCATCATATCATCTGCTTGTTTAATTCTTTAATCTAACTTCTGTCTCTTCGGGAAAACAAGATTTATAGCCCCAGAAAGCCTTCCACTCGAATATGGAGGCCTCAAAAGACAGAATGACAATGAGTTTTTCCCAGAGGACAAGGCTTCAGAGCTTAACATCAGAGCCAATACGTCAAGGAGCATTCAGATTCCAGTCCCTGAGGTATATCTATATAGTAACCCTACAATGTACCAAAAATTAATCTTTATTCTAACAGTTAATTTGGTCTATTTGAACTAATCTTGCTATATTTTTTCCCCCATCTTCTTCTGTAATAAACGATGTAATCAGAGTGAGGTGACCGTAATCTGGGATTTCACAGTCGTGGGATGGGAGGTAGGGTACAAGGAGGAGTTCGTGCCGGACGATGAAGGGTCGTACAAGGTGTTGCTCCAGAGGGAAAAGGAAAAGAAAGCGGGAGACAGTGTTAGAAATTCATTTTACATAAGTGAACCAGGGAAGATTGTTATAACTATTGATAATTTCATGCTGAAGAAGAAGAAGGTTCTGTACAGATACAAAACCAGACCCACTGTTCCTATGTACGTCTTCTTTAAGAAATAGGATATTATACATCTTCTAAGAGCCATTTTAGTAGGAGATTTTCATCTTTCTTTTTTATTTCAACTTCTGCTGATGAGTGATGACAAGCTCAAATTCATAACCATTTCTGTATAGAAATCACTCCATCTATTACAGCAAACATATATGGATCTTTGTTTTTTTTCCCCTTGTTGTATATTGTTGCACTACTTTTCGATACTCTAATCGCAATGCATAATTGTATATACAGCTCCTACATAAGACATTTATAGCAATCCTTTTTTTCAAGTAAACAATTAATGACAAAATCATTCTTCCATCAACTATAGTACTAATTAATTAGATTAGATTTGGTTCTGCCTCTCTGTAACATACATCAAGTTAATTACCAAAACGCATTCCCAAGAAAAAGTGTATCTGTCGAGAGGTTTTGCAGCTGCATGACACATCGTGAGATGGTTTATGGAGGTATGGGTAATGGCTCACAAGGCAATACAACCAAAGATGTTCGCGTGGCCTAATGGATAAGGCGCTCGCCTCCGGAGCGGGAGATTGTGGGTTCGAGTGCCACCGTGAACGGTGATATCATGCCTCATGTTTGAAATTTGCTAAGTTTCACAAGAACAAATTTTTATCCATTCTGGCAAGAGAAAGCAAGCATTATGACTTGTTCTCTGTCTTAGTTGCTAATAAGTACTGGGCATTGGCTGGCTTGGTTTCAACAGATGGCAAGAGGCCTAACATGCTATGGCCCAGTTGTCGTAACGGGGAGCCAGATCAAGCAACAAAACAAAAACAACTCACCCGCTGTAGTCTCATCGCGTCCTGGCGGTTGCCACAATTTCACGTGGGCTTCGCGCGAACACTCCCATTGAGAGTGGCGAGAAAACACGTTAAGATTATAACGAGAAGAAAGTGGTACGGTATTCATCCGGCTGGCTTCAGCTAATGGTTCAAGGAGGGTATAACATGAGTCCGAAGCCTCGAAATTCACCTAGAAATTAAATTAGAAAAGATAGTAAAAGCACACTCCTTTTCAGAAACAGATGGTAGTTTTGGATTCTTCTTTTTCTGGTAGGGCTGTTTGTATTATTCTTCTGATTTTCTGAAGCTTTGAGCCACCTGCCCTACCTGATTATATGATGTGTAAGCTATTAGAATTAAGTCACCATGCAAACTGAAGAATGGCGAAACAATCCTGACCTCCGTGTCACTCCTCCGCTTCCCAATTCTCTTCTATAAATACCCATACTTCCCCTACTCGCCTCTTCACCTCAACCAACTAACCAGTGTTGTCTCTCCACCGTAACTACACATATGGCTAAGACATCTCTGCTCTCTCTTTCTCTTGGTCTTCTCTTGCTCTTCCATGGCTGCCTAGCCCGCCCCTCTCACTCTCAGTCTCAGTCTCAACAGTTCCAAAATGAGTGTCAAATCAATAGGCTTAACAGCATTGAACCGGTTACACGAACCAAGTCGGAAGCCGGTGTGACTGAGTGGTGGAACCCCAACAGCAAACAGCTCAGATGCGCTGGAGTGTCTGTGATGAGGCAGATTGTTGAACCCAATGGCCTTGTTTTGCCATCCTTCACCAATGCTCCTCAGCTGGTATACATTGTCCGAGGTAAATTACATACTAGTATATGTTAAAACATATATCCAAAAGCAATTACTTTTAAAAGTTCGAGCTGACGATCGATTTTATTTTGTATGTGATGTTTTAATTATCTATTCAGGTAGGGGTATTCAAGGCACCGTAATGCCTGGATGTCCAGAGACATTCCAGGATTCTCAATCTCAACAGCAACAACAAGGACAAAGCCCTAGGTGGCGAGACCAACACCAGAAGACCCGCCGTTTCGGAGAGGGCGATGTATTTGCCCTGCCAGCTGGAGTAGTTCACTGGTTTTACAACGATGGCAATGAGCGTATTATTGCTGTCCACCTCCTTGACACCAGCAACAGCGCTAATCAGCTTGATATGAACCCCAGAGTAACTCTTTTCAATTAGTCACTCTTTTCTCTAGCAGGGAGCAACAAATTAATCATCAATCTCCAAGTTACTTAGCTTTTGCTTCCTTGATTACAGAAATTCCATCTTGCTGGCAACGCAGAAGAGGAACAGAAGAAACTAAGGAGGCTACAACAGCAGGAGAAGGGAAGCAGTAGCGAGAGTGAATACGAGAAGGAGGAAGAAGAAGATGAAGATGAAGACGAAGACAAACGCAAAAGATACCACGGCTCCGAGGAGCAGAAATCATGCGGCAACGTTCTCTGCCGCTTCAATGCCGAGGATTTTGCTGAAGCTTTGAATGTCGACGTGAGTCTCGTAAAGAAACTACAAAACGAGCAAAAAAACAGAGGTACCATCGTCAAGGTCAAGAAACTCGAAATTATCGAACCACCCAGGAGGATGGAGCATGAAGAACGTGAAGAGAGTCAGCGCGAGCGAAAACAGCACGGCGGAAGAGGATCGTATACACGTGATAATGGCTTAGAGGAGACTTTCTGCACCATGAGAATCAAGCAGAATATTGCTGACCCTGAACGAGCGGATATATTCAATCCCCAGGCTGGTCGTATTTGTACTCTCAACAGCTTTAACCTTCCCATTCTCAAGTACCTTGGCCTCAGCGCTGAGAGGGGTGTTCTCTACAACGTAAGTACTTAATATTACACCTATAATCAAATTTCACTTAGAATTTCTTTCCCCGTAGCTGATATATGTATTTTTCGTGTCCACTGCAGAAAGCTGGTTTGATGCCACAATGGACGATGAACGCTCATAGACTATTCTACATGCTAAGGGGACGCGCCAGGTTCCAGGTGGTGAACCAAAACGGTGAAGCCGTGTTCGACGACTACCTTGAGCAGGGACAACTTCTGACGGTACCACAGAACTTTGCGTTCTTGAAACGGGCCGGAAGCGAATTAGCGGAATGGATTTGCTTCTACACCAATGACAATGCAATGAACACCCCTGTGGCTGGCCGAGTCTCTGCCTTGCGGGGAATACCTGATCAGGTGATTGCCGCAGGCTATCAGATTTCAACAGAAGAGGCCAGGAGGGTGAAGTTTAGCAACCAAGACACCTTTTTCTTCACTCCTACGTCTGAGCGGAGAGCCGAGGCTTAAACCTTGAAGGCAATGCACGAAAGTCATCGTGTAGTAATAAAAGAGCTGAGATTAGCCCATCAATATTTCCCTTTCTTTTTCCCCTTTGAGGCGGGTAAGTAGTAGTAATAAGTGAGATTTGAATAAGAAGGCCATATAGTATATAAGATGGCCTGTTATGTAAGCTGCCTAAAGTTGCTTGTTGGATAGTAGTACGTAGTATGTAACTCTTCGATCTAATCGTGAGCACTGTCATGTTTTCTTTATTTTGGTCAAGTATCGGAGCAATGTAACCTTTGCTTTCTTTCTTTACTTTGTGGTGCCTTCCAATTTATTCTTCATTTGTTCTCTGCTCTTTTATCTATAACTAGTCATTTTGTCGCGCACTAGATATAACGTGCTATTATTATATGAAAAAATAATAAAATTTTTGACAAATAAACTATATTAAAATAAATGATAATTAAACTATAAAATAAGTTTTAAATTAAGTTATATGAAATTGGATGATAATGAAGCTATTTTCTTCAATATAATATAGTGATAAGTTAATTATGATGAAAATAAAATTATTAAAAAAAAATAAAAAATTTAGAAAAATAAACTATATTAAAGTGGATGGTAATTAAACTATAAAATAAACTTTAAATCAAATTACATGAAATTGGATGAAAATTAAATTATTTTCTTCAATACAATATAGTAATAAGTTAATTACGAAGAAAATAAAATTATTAATTACTATCATCATTTAATAAATATATAAAAAATATTTAATAAAAGATAAATGAAGAGTTTTAATTTGACTTAATAATATTAATGGCATTTCTAAAATATGTAGAAAGAAAATGGTATTTTAGACAATTTAAAAATTTTACAACATTCGTGTGTGTGTGCGTGTATATATATATATATATATATATAAATGTTATTTTGTGAGAGGTTTATATCTATTAAATATCCCCTTTTTATTAACATATTTTAAAAATATCATTGGACTTGACTCTACTTTTTATATTGGATTTTTAAAAAATATAGATTTAGGTTTTACTTTTTACATTATGCTTTTAAAAAAAAATTAGAAATTAAGATTTTTAATGACTTTTACTCATTAGTGTCTAAGAATGGTATTGGTTTAAATTGGATTTAAACATTAGGATTTTAAAGGATTTTTACTCATTGGTGTTTCAAAATGCTATCGACTTAAATAAGATTTTACACAATTAAAAAGTACAAAATTAAAAACTATAGTCTATAGGTGTAAAATAGGCGAGTTGAGTAAGTTACAAGTTCGAGTCAAATTGACCAAAAAGATTTTTGGGCCATTTAAATTTTGGGTAATTTAGATTCGAATTTTCGAGTCATTCAGATTCAGGTTTTTAGCTCAATCAGTTTTGGATTTTTTTTTGTTTAACTCTCAAATCTTTCGAGTTTGATCCTTAGATTTTTTGAGTCATTCAGGTTTGAGATTTTGGATTTCTAATTATTTAAATTAATATATCAAATTATTTCAGATTAATTTTTTGGATTTATGAGTTAAACTCTAGGTCAATTGAATTTCGAATCATTTGATTGTCGGATTAATCAAATTTCAAATTAATCGTGCTTAAATTATTTATTTATTTCAAAATTTAAATTAGATTAAATTAATTTTATATTTGGATTATTTAAACAGATTTCTCGTAGCGTTATATTAGGTGGGATCCACATACTGAAACTAGTTTGTAGTTAAAGATTGTTACTTATCAAAGAGTAAGGAGTAAGGAGATAATGTTACCATGAGTCTGTGGCTCATGTCATGTGAAAATGTTCCCACACCCACAGTCCCCACCTCTCTTCGCACGTGCAACTGTACTACATAGAGGCCCCTTCGTTTTTACTATATATATTTTCTTCTTCCAGAAAGACAAGGTTGCCCCTCCTCGGCTCCTCTTCACTCTGGAATTTGAAGTGAGCTATTCAAATTGAAGAAGGGTAAACATGTCAAGACAATTTTAAATAATCTATCTCGAGAAATGGAGCCTAGTGAAGAACAGTTTCTCAAAGCTTAGCAAAGCGAAGTTGCTGCACGTTTCGGACAGCGAATCAAGACAAACATCTTCGGTTCGCAACTCAGATCCCAAACACCGGTTCTCCCTCAAAATGGAAGTTTAGCAGTCTCTCCGACGAGCTAAAGAACATGGCTACTTCTCATCTACTGGTTCGACTCATTTTCCTTCTCGTCTTCACTTGCTTCGCAATTGCATCCACTGCATCAGATACTACGACCACAATAACTCTTCAACGACAGCCTGGGTTTCTGTACACCAGAACCAAAGGAAGATGCACTCCCCAGTAAGCTTTCTGATCTCTAACCCACAAATCAAATGCATATTTGTTTCAATTTCTTACAGTTACCACGAACCTGTTCCCCATTAAAGAACCACAGCAGTTTAAAAAAAATGTTCTTTTCAGTCGGAGACTCGGTGAGTTATGACAGTTCCGAGTCCAACGAGTTGACTCGGTGGGGGCCTAATGGTTTGTGAGAATGATTCAACAGGTTCTGGAGCAGCAGCAAAGAGGCCTGGCCGAAGATGGTCCCGCAGAGATCGACTGTATCAAACGTGTTCGGGTCGATAGCGGTTGAACGGTACAGATCTGATATGACACTGCTGGAATCGACGGCTATGGAAGAAGATGAGAACGTGTACGGGAAGTTGGTGAAGCAGGCGAGTGCTGCGTTGCTAAACTCGTATGCCAGGAAAGGGTTCCCTTACTCGGCTTGGGAAGTGAAGACTTTGATGATTCAAGGACTTGTCTCGGAAGATGCTGCCGCTCGCCTCACCAAACAGTTTTCCATCGCCAATGATGCTTGCTTGTAATTATAAGTAGATAGACATAACAAAAACTAGTTTTTCTTTTCCTTTGTGCGCGCAATTGCTTAATGGGTGTTCAGTTCTGGTTCGAAAAGTCTTGTCAAGGGTGAGGGACAAGTTTCGTACCATCCTATCCTATCATGGTACGATGACATAGTAATAATACTACTATTATTCTACAGTGTGTTTTAATTTGTGGACATAAATGCTGCAAAGGAATACTTTCTACGGGAGTGTGCCTCAAAGTTCAAACAGCACTCAATTTCGATGGACTTCGTAGAAAGTAGAAACTCGACGATTGTCAAATAAATTGGTGAGGGAGGAGCATCGATGGATTTTTGTTTGTCCCACCGTTCGCTCTCTTGGGAACGAAAGGATGCATTTTTTTTTTTTGGGTTTATTTTTTCATTTAACCAAAGGTATACCATCTTTTTTTTGTTTATTTTTTTATTTAACCAAAGGTATCTCATCTTTTGTTTTTTTTTGTTTATTTTTTTATTTAACTAAAGGTATCCTATCTTTTAAGATTAATTTCTTTCGATTGAATTGATTTATTAGAGAGATAAAGTTTTATCAACGATTTTTTCTATTCATAAAATTTGAACTTAAATCCTTAATTAAATTTAAGGAAAATAAATATCAAAGTAATTAAATAAATCAATTATTAATAAAGGAAGGATTTTTTGTTTTTGGGTACAAATGGGGGGAGGGGGTAAATCTATCTATGGGGGACGGCGATGGAAGGGGTTCGACCCCTGCTGGTAACATCCTGAACCTCTTTGGCCACTAGGCCAAGAGGTGGAGAACGAAGGAAGGAAGGATTCGTTTTGAAGTCGATTAAAACTGTCCATCTCTTCTCTGATCTAAACCTCTGTTTTTAAGCCCGTGGGCCATAGATGAAACCTTTGACAGGCAAAGACTTGCAACAGCCAACGGGTGACCAAGTTGGGCCCATGACGTAGCCCATCTTAGACGTCAAGCACCGCCTGTTGTTGTCCGCCTAACCCAAGGTGAAGAGTCCAATGCCACAGATCAAAAGAGGGTAGCGGCCAGCCTACAACTACAACCACAAACACAATACGTCGTGTTTACGAAAGGTATTTCAATGGAGCTGGCTCACCTCAAAATTCCTGGGAAAAATGGAGGTGCCTCATGTGAAGGTTTGCTATTGTGGTTATTGGATTAAATGGAAGGAATTAAATGTCTCTTAATTGAAGTCTTGGATTTAAGTTTTATGAGAAAAAAATAGATTTGAAAAGGCCACAACAGGGTTTTCTTAAAAAAAAAAAAATTCTACTAACATGATTTAATTTATTCAAAAATAAAAATTAAAGGAGAAGGCGAGCCATTCTCCATTCTCCTTGCCAACTTAACAATTTTTTTTTATTTATGGGTCCAGTTGAGAAATCTTTTTTTTTTTTTCGTTTTTTATTTGTGAGCTACCAACCCTTTTTAATTACTCATTATTCTTTTACAATATATAACGTTGTTTGAAATAAATGTATTGAATCCAATTTATTTTTCTCTTTTATCTTGTTTTCACTTTTTTAGAAATATTTTCTTTATTTTTCTCAAACAATCACATCACCCTATAACATTTACGAGAATAGATTATTTTAAAATCTTTCTAAAAAATAACTTTTTATATTCATTTATAACTAAATGACATTTTATAAATTTTACGAAAAATCAAGATTTTAAATATACTAGTAAATTCTAGAAGGGAAAAAAAATGGAAAAGAAGATACTCAATAAGAGGAGGACATTTTAAAGCTTTTTTTTTGGGGGGGGGGGGGGGGGGGCTTATAATGTCAGGAAATCTAAACTGAAGTGTGAAGGCTGTTCATGTAATTTCCCCAAACATGAAACTGGAAAACCCTAGACATAGCATAACTTTGTAAGTTCTTGTGACTTGTAACACAGAAGAAACTCTAGGGCCCTGCCCCAACTTTAATCTCAACGTGTTTTGCAAGAAAATACTAGTAATACCTGAAGGAAGACTTTCTTTCAGTTTGTTTCTCACGACATAAAGATTGGTTCTATTTTTCCATTACATTACAGTACTTCCTTTTCCTTCTCTTTTAGCCTAAGGCAAAATATCCACAATTTTACCCCATAATAATACTATTACTGGTACATATACATAATACATGTAGGAAGAGAAAAAAAAAATTTATATATTTTTGGTTAAACCCTAGAAAGAGAAATTTTGGTTGATGGCTGGTAGGAAGCTAGTTCGAGATTTGTTCATTGCAAGACAGCCCCTTTTCCATCACCTTGCGTCTCAACAGGTATGAAGCTGCTTTGCTTGGTTCGGAAAGACTGTAAAGTTTAGTTTTTCTTTCAATCAAAATTTTTATCTTTTTGGGGGGTTTTGGTGTTTTAGGGATCGAATGTGAGATTAAGGTTGCTATCTGGAAATGGGTACTCGAGTAATCGACGTTTTAGCGTCTTCAATGAGTTCTCCAAGAAAATTAAAGGCGAAGCTAACAGGTATTCCGGCTAGCTATATTTATCGTTTTGAGAAGGTCGTTTTGGAAGGTTAATTTTATCGTTAATTTGTTTTGGGACATTATGCATGTTATAGAAATCCAGAATTTAAGCAATCCGTTGAGGAGCTAAAGGGGAAAGCAGAAGAGCTGAAAGTTAGGTAATTTTTCTTTGTGCTAGTCGCTGCTTTATGTTTTGCAAATACTATTCTTATTAGGGTAGTAGGCTGAGACATACCCTTGTATGTCAAGGGAGGGCCTGAGATGGTGAAATGGCGAATGCAGAACAAAGCAGACAACTGAGAAGCTCTACAAGCAGGTCGATGGTGCGTGGACAGAGGCTGAAGCCACTGCCAAAAAGGTTAACTTCAAACATATCGTCTCTTTCTATATTTCTTTCAGAGGTTTGCATTTTGTGGTTTATTAGCTTGAACTAATTTTGCTGACACTATTTATGGAAACGTCACATGCTTTTCCAAGTATATTTTCCTTATAATGCATATTTGTGGAAGTTACTTATTGTCAGAAACCATGCACAGCTTTCCTTATGTTTTTGTAACCAATACATTTTGTGGAATTAGTAACTAATCCATCTAACAAGTTTGACTTTAGAATTTGACAATAGCTTGAACATTGGGTTTTGGGTGATTCAAATCAAAATCCAAGGATAATTGCTGAAAAATAACCTTGGGTGGGTTTTTGTTGCACTGTTCTGTTTATGTATGTAAACATGTATCAATTGTTTGTTTGCTATATGGTACCTTTGATGATTGTGGCCTGTCTTATGTCCGGCCACAATTCAGGTAGATCCTATGTTCTTCGATATGTAGATGATATGAGGTGAATCAACTTTAGTGCCTTGTTGGTACTGGATATTCGTGTTTTTATCTTTGTAATTTAACTATTTGCTCTGAGATGTGAAGACGGGGTTTTTTCATTTTCTTTTATCTTTGTAATTTAACTATTTGCTCTGAGATGTGAAGAAGGGGTTTTTTCATTTTCTTTTAAAATTAATCTTTCTAGGAGCTGTTGTGTATGCTAATGATGCATATTTGATTGGCAATTATATTGTTTATAGGTTTCTACCAACATGAAAGAGAAGATTTCAGCTGCCAAAGAGGAGGTATGCTTTCTATTAAGATAGTTGGCCTACTAATTATGTCTATGATCAGTTTTTAATCAGTTATTCCACATATTGGATTAGGTTAAGGAAACCTTTGGGATTGGAAAGGAAGAGTCAACTCAGTCGACCAGTACTTCAGCTCAGCATGGTACTGATGCAAAGGATGGAGATAACGCATCATTTGCGGAACAGAAACATGAGCAGTCCGGATCTGGTGATTCTGCAAAAACTATATTTGAAAAATTTAAGTCAAACATTTATTCCCCGAAGCTGTCTTTGGCTTTCCAAAGGGTAAAGGAGGCGAAGGTTGTTGATTTAGCAAAGAAGGGATATGACATTGTTAAGGATGAGTTAAGTGGTAACCCAAGTAGAAGAAAGCACCTCGAGTATACTCCTCCTGCTTCAACAGGTGAAAGAAGTACAAGAACTGATATTGTCGTTTTGCCATCTACGCAGTCTCGTTGGAGTAAAAAGTGGGAGGCATTCAAAGGGAAGGTAAATTCGTTGGTGATGCTGAATTTTACTGAACTGTCTCTAGAAAGTTTCACCCATTCCTGCTTCATACGTGACTGGACTTTCTTCTCTTTTCTCTAGATGCAAGGCCATCCTTTATTCAAGCGTGTTACTGGGTTTAGTGAACCTGTTGTGACAAAGGGCCAAGAGGTATATTTCCATCATGTTGCCATTTTCTTCTCCAATGTCCTTCTGGTGCTTTGGTTTCCTATTTATTCTGGTTAAGATGCATGCTCCCATTATTGCTTATAATGCGGTGTTGCAATTTGTTTCCCTATTTGTTATCTTGTGCTCTTTGATTGAACTGGGTGAAATTATTGTGTGGTTGAATTGGCAGATTGCAGAGGATATGCGTGAGAGATGGGAGACCAGTGATAGCCCGATTGTTCACAAAATTCAGGAGTATGTTGCTTGTTCTTCTTGTGTTTTTATCCTTGTTTTGCTTGTATTATTTCAACATAAGATTTAGAGAGGTATTCACGTGATACTTTGGGTGCTGATTTTTTAATTCTCGTTTTGACAGTATAAATGAGAGCATCTTTCAAGAGACAGATGCTGCCACATCATACAAAGAAATACGTCGACGAGATCCGTATGTTCACCTGTCTTTTTTTTTTTTCCTCTCCTTTTTGGCACCAGAAAGAACACACCTGTCCTTGATTTGCCTTTTTGTTCCATGTCTTGACTACCTCTGTGTGCATGTATTAGGTCATTCTCTTTGCCTGAGTTTGTGGCAGAAGTTCAGGAAGCGATCAGACCGGTCCTCAATGCTTACATGAAAGTGAGTATGGGGTTCAGCTGATTTATATTCTGGTGTTTTATCTTTTCCAAGTAAGAGAATGTTTCAAAATGGTGGCTTTATCTTTAACAACAAACAATAAAATTTTGTACATCCAGGCAGATGTTGAAACTTTGAAGAAGTATTGTAGTCCTGAAGTTATTGACAGGTGCAAAGCAGAGCATACTGCCTTTCAGAGCCATGGTATATTTTTTGATAACAAGGTAAGAAAGTGGCAGTTTGGTCTTGTTCCTTTGTCAAATTAGCTTGTCCATTGTTAGGAATTGTTTGGTAATTTCAATACTGACCACCAGAAGTTATGTGTTCCAAAATGAAGCTTGCTGTGAATAACATGTTTTCCATGATTTTTTGTATGTGCTTTCAAGTCATGTCAATGTGCTTGTGCCTTCATATGGACTTTGGAAAATGTATTTATATTATAAAGGCCTTGGTGAAAGTCAGCTTGTAGGTTGCAGTCAGGATGATTTGGTTTTGAATGTGATGTTGAATTACATTGTTGATATGAAGTAATGTTACTAATTGTGCTACTTTTGTTGCAGATTCTGCATATATCTGATGTAGAAGTTAGAGAGACCAAAATGATGGGGACTTCCCCTATTATTATTGTTGCGGTATGAGTTTTTTCGTCTACCTTTCTTATTTGATTTTAAGCCTCTTATGCTTTTTGAAGCTGATGGTGCTGGCCTGCGCCCTTTCAATGTCACAGTTTCAAACACAGCAAATCTATTGCGTACGTGATAGGGAGGGTAAAATAACTGAAGGCGGGAAGGTAAATGACAAACTATTTGCCTCGTGTTGCATGCTTTTCTGTTCATTTATATATGATCATATGTTGTTTCTCAAAAGACCTAGGTAAAAATCGTGTATGAAATGAACAACAATAATTTGTAACTTAAAAGGTATCCTATAAATCAGTGGGAGATGTGTTAGTGTTATGTTCATACCTTGCTTCAAACTATTTTGATCTTTCATTCACTCTCCGTTTATCATAAACATTAAGAATGTCTTGCTTAGATTTTCTAAATTTTGTCTTTTTACCAGGATACAATTCAAACTGTGTATTATGCCTGGGCTATGCAACAAGTCGATATAGAAGAACTTGGAGAGGGTGCCATCTACCCGATATGGAAACTTAGAGAAATGCAACAAATTGGTGTCCAAGCTCTTATCTAGTTTGTTTCCTGGTCAATATCCTCCTTTGTTAATGGATGTTCTATGATTTGACTCATCTATCAAAAGCTGATCCTCTCTGGGTTTTGTTAGTTTCTCTGCCAGGGAGAATTTTAGCTTCCAAATATTTTTTCTTCAATTTATTTGACCAAATAAATAAATTTTGGACCAAGTAGATTCACTTATTCTAGGGTCAGGCTTGACTGAGATGGTTGAATGAGTTCAATGTATGACGGCACTAGACTTTTCTAAGCAATTGATTTGGTAGAAATTTCTATCATGCTAAAAGTTTACCTACAAATTTTGCCATACATATTCCATGAGGCATCAGATACTGGTGTTTACAGCATAATACGATTACCCTAATTTGATTAACATAGGTTTCTGTTTCTGGTGCAAACTGATGTTTTTGACAGCTGGTATCATTACCTGCTCCATGTGCTGGTAAGTGTCTTGCTTTGCCTGTTATCAGATTCCTTTTTTTTCCAGGTTAGATATGAACATCAAATGTGCCTTTTTCTTCCCTGAGAAGAGTGTTTATCCGAGGATTTCCAGACATTTGAAAGTGTAGGTGGAAATCTGGTACCTAAAATCAGTTCAAAGCTATAGTAAAGGGTAAAGACGTAGAAATTCTCTGAACTGAAGGTCCTTGAGATCTAAAGCTTGGAAAATTTGCCAAAACCCAGGTCACATTTTGTTGATGATAAAGTCCAAATGCTACCCAATGTTCCACATTGACAAAATGTAAAACCTTCTCTATCTCTAAAAGGGGGATTTTATGCTTTGTGGCCAAGGTGCTTGGACTAGTCGACAGAGTGGCCAGAACTTCTGTCGAACTCGAGGTTTGGCGAGGAGGAATGAGCAGAGTCTGCTCCTTACGCTGCTTCAACTGTTGCGCTTCTCTTGGCGAAATGTTGTAAGAGTTTTGGAGGACTTGCATTGGGATGCCTGATATTACTGAGACGCGATCAGCCAATGGGCTCTTCATTGGCTGGCTAGATGTTTTGAAGGAAATGTATTCAAAGCCATTGCTTCCTGCCTTTGCTATAATTACGTAGAATTGAGGGATTACAAACATGTCTCCTCTCTTTACCCTCTCATCCATTATAGCCTCTCCGGTGTTATCCAGGATTTGTACATGAGCCTCGTCATCGGTCACGTAAACCACCCTGTGTTCGGTTATTGACCAGCTAGGTGTATATATTGCTTTCTGCAATCAATTTTTGACAATTTTGAAAAGTTAATAGTATTGACCAGCTGAATGTTCATTTTCTAATGTCAAATACCAAACTCACCGGCTTAAGATAACCCCTTTCAGCGCTCATGTGAAGGTATTGAAGGATCCGGAGCTTTTGCTGGTGTACGATGTTGTTCTTCCAGCTTGCCTTGACACAAAATCAGCATCGTTATTCATGTTTTGCTTAATTTTCATGGTGCATATGGTCTCTTCTAGTCCATTTTGCTTCAATGCGTATTGCATTCTTTCTTCTTCCTCCTCTTCCTGGGAAACAAGGCTCATCCTTTCTTTACACTTGACGATCAGCATTTTTCTCACGACTTTAACTGGAACATCGAGAGCCTCTGCCAGCAATGCCTGATCTAAGCCATGGTAAAAGCTTCGGAAACTATGGTCTGCTCCAGCCAGAGAGAAATACTTTGCAAGAAAAAATTATACATAAATGAATCCAGAGAATTACATTTTGTAAATGTTAAGATGAATAGTTTGCATAGCATTGCATAGCAAATACAGGAAAAAAGATTCTGGTTACCTTGAAGTTCGGGTCCAGCTGGTTAGCTTGATTGTTGCCATCAAAGACAGTAACCATGACTAACTCTTCAATACCATCGTTGTGGTACCAATGAGCTGCACCAGCTGGGATGGCCACAATGTCTCCTTGGCGAATCCGGCGCACCTTCTGATGCCGGTCTATACTCTTTTGCTCACTTCCTTGCTCTCCCCACCTGCTATCTCGGCTTCTCGTTGACTGTTGTTGGGTCTGATAAGTCTGTGGACATCCTGGGAAAGTCACTCCAAGCAAGCCACTACCTGTAGAACTTAATGTTAGAAGTTAGATTCTCTTAATAAAGTTTTTATAGATTTACAAACTAGTTAATACTAATTCTTTTTTGTCAGGCTTCTGAACCTTTTAGGACATAGCGCAATTGAGGGAAAGGCTGGTAATAAGGCAACTTGAGAGACTTGGGCTGCATTCTGGTTCTCACTGCAGCTACTCCAGCGCACTGGAACTGCTTTTCGTTTTCGTTCCAGAATTCAGCCACACCCCCCTCGGACTCTTTTCGTTGAGAGGGCTGACGTCCACTAATCTGCTGCGAGAATTGCTTCCCAACAGCATCATAAGCAAGCAGGGACAGGAAAATTGCTAAAGCTAGCTTGGTAGTAGTAGTAGCCATGTTGATTGTTGACAAGATGAAGGAATTGGTGGGAGGGAGATTGAAAAGCACGTTGGGCCCTTGAGGCCCGTTTTATAGAGTGGAGAAATTGGAGAGTAGTAGAGAAAGTGATGGGCCGGGTTGCAAAGAGGGATGGTTGTTTATGCATGTAGAAAATGTCGTGATGCTAAAACAAGAATGTACACAGTGTCCAACTGACATGGGAGAGACCTAGGCTGAACTGGATAAAACTAAACGTGTACGGAAGTTGGAACCAAGGCAAGAAGATGGCTGCAGCATGGGGTCTTTTTAGGACTGACCAAGGTAACTGGATAGGAGGGTTCGGCCTCAACTTAGGGGACTGCACAATCGACCTGGCTGAATTATGGGCAATCTTCCATGGAATTAGATATGCGAGACAGCTTAACTTAAATTATTTGGAGATTGAGTCTGACTCAAGCAACTCAGTGGCAGCAATAAAGAAAGGCGTCAACACAGACCACCCTTACCATCCCCTAGTGGAAGCCATTAGAGGGATGCTTGATAGTTCTTGGAGTTGGAGTCTGAAGCATATACCGAGAGGAAGAAACATGACGGTAAATTGGCTTGCGAAATGGAGCTGCTCACAACGAAAAGGTTTATTGCTCCTTAGTAGGCCCCCGCAAGGCTTCCAAAATGTTCTACTGGATGATATCAAGGGAGTAAGCCGCCCCAGATTAATGGCTATTGATTAGTTGGGTCGTTGACCCCGTTTCCTCACCAAAAAAAAAAAGAAGAAAATGTCGTGATGCTAACTAACGCAAGCCACCTTTCAAAGTTTCCATGGTTAAACTCGTCTTTGTGCTGGTAAAGGGCAGAGGGCATCTGATACGTATACGTGGTGACGGAGGGCAAGTTCAGTGCTTAACCCCCATTTCTCCGGCCTAAGTTTCTTTCATTTGAATTGTGAATTGATCGTTGGAATACCCGGGTTTAACATTTATTTCGATCCAAGGAGCAAAGTGAGGTGGGCCTTGAGAAAGATCAGCATACTCCGACCTTAGTGGTCCGGTGCTAGCGTTACTAGCCTGACCCTGATATAATTCCTAGCTTTTGTATCGGGCAAGCCGCAAGCTCAAGCTGGGAAGTGGAGAGGTTACAATTGCTATGCTAATAATTTCTTCAGTATTTTCGGCCTAAAAAACTTCATGGGTATTCACATCCATAGTCCAAATCCTTGCCTTTTCAAGGGAATAAACATGCCTTGAAGAACCCATCATTAGCATTTCTTTTTCTTGTCTTATTTGACATCTGTTACTACGGCCGTAAACAGAAATTCAACAAACTAAATGAGTTTACACCCTTGGCAATTGGCATTACAAGTTTGATAGTAATGTTAAAGCATATTCCTGATCAGCAATGAGTAGTGATCATTAGCTGTTCTATACTGTCAGATTCTCCCCAACCCACCAACCAACCAAATTAGCTTCTTTGAAAAGTTGGGAAAATAGAAGGGGCAAGATAGCTGGATTGTTCCCACAAATTTTCTAACACAATATAGGAGGAACAACAAATATGAGAAAATATTCATCCATCTCCATCTTATCACCTATAAAGTATCTTGTGAACTCATATATGCGTTGCATAAGAAAGTCCCTTTAGCGTAAAGGAATATAAGTGGGGAAGAAGGCCAGAAACCAACACCAAGAAAATCTCTCCTAATCTAAACATGGCGTCAAAATGGAGAACTGAACAAAACGGGTTTGTCACAACTGAGCTTGAGCTTGATCACTTTTGTTTATCAGGTCAAGTCACCAGAACATGTCCTTCTAACTTCTCTAATGAAGTCCTGTTTTACCAAAAAAAAAAAACCAAAACGGGTATAAATCTTTTAAGTGCACTCTATTTTTGTTTTTCACAACTACTTGTAGGTTTAAGGCTTTGATTTAGGTTATCAGCAAAAGTTCCAGTGTCAGCACTCTCAATTAATCTATATCTTGAAATTCTCCTTAAGCGACTCTTAATTATTAGCGTAAGAAGAATGTAGATTGGTATGCGTCGCAAATGGTATGGTTAGGTGAGGATCAATTAGCGTAGGATCTAAGCTGGTCTATCACTCTTAATTAAATAAACAGAGTATTACTTTCCGGCCACCAATATTTCCACAATCTGCTTAATATTTCTTGCGTCAAGTCAAGCAGTTAGCGTAAGACCTAAGCGAGTCTCACTAAGTTGCAAGATATCTAGAGAATACGAATCATATAAAACATGTTGGCTAACAACAAAGATTCTTAGCTATCCGTTTTATAAAGAACCAATTTTAACACCCATTTTCTCTTACATCCACGATTGCAGCAGACGGTTTCATATCCCCCGTTTATCTCTCTCTCCCGCTCTCTCTTTTTGTTCATGTCTTGCTTGAGCATAAGGCTTCCCCCGGCCAAGAAGGCATGGAAGAGCTTCACTTCCAAACTACAAACCAGACTGCATAAACTTCACAAATCCAAAGCTATCAAAAAACCCAATACTACTCGGCTGCGAACAGCTGTTGCAAAAACTTCTAGGCCCTCACTTTTCTTGGGGCAACGCCTTCAGCGTAAGAAGCGTAGACGTTCCCTTCCTTTTGGGTACCTACGCTACTATGTTCCCAGAAATAAAAGAGTAGCCGCGCCGGTTTACATAGATAAGCTCTTTAAAGATGCGCCTGTGGCTGAAATTGTGGGGTATATTCATCAACAAGAAGCATCAGACGAGAAGAGTGATGTTCAAAGGGACAAGAACGTGAAACCCATTGATCAAGCTGCTGCTGCCGGTTATGGAGAGGCAGGAACAAGCATGGAAGGAGAAAAGCAGGGAGACGATGCATCGGAATCGATAGCAATGGCGTCGCCTATGCTGCATGGAATAGATGCAAGAGCAGAGGAGTTTATTGCAAGTTTCCGAGCAGAAATGGAGCGTCAGGAGATTCTGGCACGTAATTTGTAGCCCATTTGTCATCATCCAACTATGTATTTTTCTTTGTTTACGTCGTGTCTGTAATATTCAATCGATTATAGATTATAGGGAGGATTTCAATGGTGCTGAGGGACTAGCGAGAGATGATTCAGATGAATGTAAGGGATAGGTTTTTTTTTTTTTTTTATCAAGAGTGTAAGGGAAATTTAAATGATGTAAATGAATTGATTAGATAATTTACTTAAATAAGTCGTGTTGAAGTCAAATTAAAGGTTCTACTTTCCCACTCATCAAGCATATCAATTAGCATCTCAAGTAGGTTAATTTGAGAAAGAATTAGTAGACTTAACAGTTTTTCAATTCGTTTGTTATTTTAATACTATTAAAAGGTTAAAGTCCAAAATTCGAATTCTCTACTTGATTAAGCAAAGCTACCCTTTTCTTCTAATATTGTGGGTAGAATATCAAGACAAAAATACTCTCTCATGTGTAAGCACTAAGCAGCCTGCAAAATTCAATAAACGGTGCAAGTAATCAAGGCAATTCCCAAACACAAGCCAAACGAAGGAGATAGCAAATTCGCAATTCGGCCGCGGTTCTTCCTTTTTTCTTTTTTTTTTTGGCCTCAACAAAAGTATTTATTGTAACTCTTGAAAATCAATACAATGCTCAGTTTTGTCAAATTACCAACTCTTAAAAGGATAAAACAAAACTCAGTGTGACAGACTACCAATTCTAGAAAGAAAAGGGAGACTAGTTAGTTAGATCTCAGCTTTATAAAGTCTTGTTAAATCACAATTCGGGTGAAGCTGGAAGACCATCCTTACCCGGTATATGCAGTCAAACTGAAGTTCTTCAAAGCAAACTTTTTTCACTCTGATATCCTGTACAATAGTATTGATCCGCCAATCTAATATCTTTTTGAGAGAGACCACACTATTATACAAAATTTCAGAGCCAGTTTCTACTTTGAGCTTCCTAAATCTACTTTTTGCTACTAGTTCAATCCCTTCCCTCAAAAGGTCAAAGCCAACACTTCGGCCATCAAAGCTGAATCTGTTTTAAATGGACATATTGGACTAGTGTTAAATTTAACGAGCCAATTGAAGCTTGGCCCATTGGGTCTGAGACCGGAGAGTGATTCGGCTGGCATTGGCTGCACTTTGAACCCAAACTTTCCTTCTATGTTTTAACAAAAAGGAATAAAAATTTACGGATGCATATTAATTATTCATCACGTGGTTGAGTGGCCAAGAGTTGAAGGATATTCCTGTAGTCGCTTAAAATTTATGAATTTCTAATTCTTTTTCTAACTAGTCCTGATTTGTTTATGAACTATAATGGGGTAATGGGGTTGCCTCTTATCTCTTACTAGTACCTCTCTGTCCCCGTAATTCGTAAAACCAGCTTGGAGGGACAATTAGTATAGAAAATCAATTAATTTTCTTGATTAGATCTCGTTTGCTTAACGATAATCACAACAGCTTGGCTCAATTATTTCCCAAAAGGCCAAAACTACAACAGTTCAACGTCTAATTAATTAATTCAACGATTATTATTATAAAATTATTAATTCTCACCGCTCTTGATTTTTTTTTAAAAAAAAATTATTTCCCTGTTAATTATCCCATCTCTTCTGCTGAGGTACGATTCATTATAAGAAAACCAAAAAAAAAAAAGCGCAAATGATATCCTAAAAAAAAAAGGCGTAAATGATTATTTTAATTATTTTAAGAAGATTTCTGTTGATTAAGATTGTAAAATAATTTAACATGTTTAAGTTACCTTATTTTTATAACACATATATTTAGGACCAACTTCGGATTTTTAAAAAAAATAATTTTTGGTTACCAAATCAAAAATAATTTTAAATATTTAGGACCAAACATATTACTACCTCCATCTCATTTTATCTGTCCACTTGTGGTCAAAATACATTAAACTTTGACCATTAATTATAAAAAAATTATAAAGTTGTAAATTTTTTTAAAATAAAGTTAAAAAAATTTAAATCTTAAACTTTTCAAAACTTATTTTTTCAGAATTTAATTTTATATAAATTTTTTATAATTAGTGATCAAAGCTTAGAATATTTTGACCACAAGTGGTAGTAGTAGTATATACTACGACATGCGTCAGGCAATTAATTAATGTAGGCGCGGAACTAATTATTATGTCCATTAATTAATGAAAAGATCCAGAGACTAATCAGAAAAATATTGGCCACACACCCCCCAAAAAAAAACATAAAAATTTTTGTTGCATGCACTCTGCAGATTCAACACTCATGACTTCAATATTCTGGTTTTATGATCTGTCATTAATTTCCAAATGTCTTATTCTCAATATTGACAAGCATGTGATCAATCTTACTGCAGATTATATTTTTCTTTTTGGCTAAAATCTCACTGCAGATCATTAATGTTCTTATTATATATACTGATTAGATCGAAATTCAACTTGGGTTTTTTTTTCTTCTTAATTAATTTTTATTTACAAATACTGATATGACCAGAGCATCCTACTCCTTTTAGTAATATTGATGAACCAAAAACAGATAATGTAGATGTTGGCTAAGTTAATTTTAGCAAGCAGGGATTTTACATTGTTTTTCCTTCTTTTGTTTTTTTTTTTTTCAATCAGAATTATTTCTCCAATATTGACATGTGTAAGATACATATAGCTGACAAAAATGTAGGTATTCTCTCATTTTCGCATCAATTAATTTTGATTAATATAATGATATAATTTTTCACATGTATCATGCTCTAAACTCTTGGTAAACAATTGCCCCATGGGATTTTTGACCTTCAAAGTTTAAAGATTGTTACAGTACTTTTTCATATGAAAATATGCAAAAGTTGGTGAAACCCGAATTCATGGATGATAATGACTATCTTAACTCTGTCAGGGTTCTTGATGACTTTAGCTACCGTCGGCTGCAATGGCCAATAATATTTGATGAAATGAAACAGATCAGCTGAATTTGTTGGTTTCTTTTTGTCCGATTTAGAATTCCCTTTCAAAATGATCATGTGATTATATTAATTATATACGTAACATTCCTCTCAATTAAATTCCATACATCACTTTCGTTACCGGTATATACCTTCACTTTGAGATCCCAGCGATTCGTATATAACATGAATTAATTTGCCTAAGTTAGGGATGGATGTACGTCTATATACGCTTTGTCTGCTTTCATCGCTTCGGGAAAGGGAAGTTCTCTTTAAACTAAAACCAAGATTTTTTGTGAAGATTGCATGGGCTGCTCACATGTATCATGCACATTTAACCGCTCTGTCCGCGAGCAGAGAAGCAACTTTATTACTCTCTCTGTCTCATTTATTTGATCATTTTTCATATCTTTTTTTATTTGATTATTTATTTATCATTTTTCATATCTGTCAAATTTATTCTTTTTCTACTTTTAACTTTTTTTAGTTGGAGTCTTGGAGAAACATCTATTTAATATTAGTAAGAGACAAAAAGAGAGAGAAAATGCAATGATAAATTTAGAATACAAAGTAAAATTTGTGTAGAATTGAAATTAACTATTTTTATTAATCTAAGAAATTTGGTTATTATGGTTAAATAAATAGGGATGGAGGGAGTACTTTCTGGAATCTTATATATATACATATATATACATAATACAATCTTCTCTCGTCCCATGAATTTCATCAATCTTCAAGATTCGGATTCAAGAACTTTAATATGAAATTTCAAACCTAACCGTTACAATATCAAGTAATTGGAGTACTAATTTCCATTAATTGAAGCCAAAATGTCAGTGTAGGTAGAGGGTGGTTAAATTACGAAAATATAGTGTGTGTGCTCTAAAGTCAACTTAAACGACCTTCGGATTGGTTGCTTTCTCGGCTTCATAAGTTCCGATGCTGGATGAATTGATCATCTGAGGATATAGTCATATGCTTGCCTTTTGATCTGAGTATTTCCCGAAATCCTATCTAACCCATGTATGTAATCACAATTGTATAATTAAAATTGGAACCATTGGTGTCTATTTTCAACAGGTTGGTCTCTGATCTCTTTCTTTAATTATCTCCCCTAACCCAATCAATTGCTTGGATCTCTTTGTTTGTATAAAAACAGAAGTATATACAACGACTATGTTGAGAAAATCAAAGTTTTCTTTATATTTTTCCCGGTTTGAAATAATCTTTTGATGACTTCAAATCTGATACGAAATCCGTGGCTTAATAATGAATGATTTGGTGGAGCTTATATTTTAAATACTACTTTATTCATGTGTGTGAGGGGAGAGAGAGAGAGAGAGAGAGAGAGAGAGAGAGAGAGAGAGAGAGAGAGAGAGAGAGAGAGAAACGGAGAGAATGATTATTGAGTACTACTAGCTAGCCTTTTCCAAGTTGATGTCAAGTGCAGTGGCCATTTTAAAATGCCTATTGCTCTTTATGTTTAGTGGCAAGCATCATATAAGTCTTTACTAACCGGCAAGAAAATCAATCTTAAGTACAAGTTTTATGAATTTTGTTTTTAAGAGAAATGCTATCTTGTACGCCTGCCAGCTTGCAAAATGAACCCTTTGGTTTTTTTGCTGTGCAATTAGTTATACATAAGCTTTCATGGGTCATCATGAATCTATGCATTGTAATCAGTAAACTCGATTGTTACCATGAAAGCACGCCGGCAAATCAAGAACCACATTTTTGGTGTGAAAAGTATGAAAAATGTATATTGAATAGTTGCCAGTCTTGACAAAATACACTGCAAATTGCGGTTATTGCTGCCCAAAATTTATTCTATATTGGAGGGTGGTATACAAGACTAAACTAATTTGCGTTTTGGCAATTTCAAGATCGTTGAACAGTATTTTCAATTATGCGATGGTCAACAAGCTGAATGATTGATATTTTTTTCTTGGGGTCTTCATTTCCAATCTGAAAATGAGGTTAAAAATTTGAAAGGAAGAAGAAAAAGAAAAAAGAGTTACATCTAAGGTGATGGATGAATTAACTATTTTCTACCGATTAAAGTTCTGGTAGTTCAGGTAAATCCCCAGCTCTTGTGAAGAGATTGTACCAAAAATCCATGTCAGTATCGCTATCATACAGATTTGAACCATAGTCGTTGACCGGTTCCAGCGCTGCTAGTGGGGAGCCTGGAAAGTAGTCATGAGGCTGTGGGTCAGAAGAAGCAACCACTTGAAAATCGCTGGACATGCTTGAACTATCAGCCGACAATACTTCTGACCAGAAATTCTCATCGATCTGATCGGAGATATCTTGAGTTTCAACCTTGGTGCACATGTTGCTACTACTATTATTTTCACTCGTTGTTACTGTGGAAACCTCGCTGCTGGACCTGGATTCTAACGGGGATGAAACAGGGCTCGGACAATTCACGGGTTCTTGTTCCTTTGTGCTGATATCTTCTTTGGATGAATCGTTCTCTGCTGCTGCTGCTGTTGTTTGTCTCTTCTTGTCACTGGTTCCAACATGGTTATATTGTTTCAACCTCTTCTTCAAGTGAGTGTGCCATACATTTTTTATTTCATTGTCTGTCCGCCCCAGTAATCTCGCCGCGATTGCCGACCATCTGCCCAATCAAACCAAAGGAGAATCAGAATCTGCTTAGGCTGTGGCGATATGCATTAAACAAAAAGTGTGGTGATCCAATTTTGCATTTGACAGTAACAATCTTTTAATGAATAAAATGATGAAATAACTTTTCTTTTTTATTTACTTTTTTTTATTAGTGTCAGAAGAAGAAAAGTTTAATTTCTTTTCATTTTTTGGTGACAAGAAAAGTTTAATTTCAGTAACCCAAGTACTGATCTTGTTTGATATTGGTAGATTTTTTAATGTCTGAAACGTGTTTATAATTATAAGCATTAACGACAAATCACAGCAAAGGAATCTTCTCAGTCCCACATGTTTGTGGTTTGTACAATTATATCCCTTACTAATATTGAAATATTTCTAAATGGTTTTCAAACCAATGTGCTGTAATATATGCCAGTAAACAGCATATTCCCAACATCTACTTGAAACTTAAAAGCTCAAAAGTCGATCGAATAATTTCTTAATTAATTTCATCGCTAACTTATGAACAGAAATTAGTTCGGATATAGGGAATTTAAAGCTTTCTGGAAACAGAGGAAATTCCATGGATACGTACCTATTACCGAGCATTTCATGTAAGTTGATTATGGTATCCTCTTCTTCCCTGGTGAAATTGCCTCGTTTAATGTCTGGCCTCAAGTAGTTTGTCCATCGTAGTCTGCAACTCTTTCCACATCTCAGTAAACCTGGAAGAAAAAAAGAAGCAAGAAAAGAGGAGAGCAAAAGCTTAAAACCGATGCTCATGAATTCAACCCCAGGAAGCTTGATGGGGATCTCGAAACAACTGCAGACAAGTACCAGTAACAAAGTGGATTACCAGCTTGCTTTGGGAGCGCTCGCCAGTTGCCATGGCCGTAAAGTTTAATGTAATTGATGAGAATCTGATCTTCTTCAGGGGTCCAAGGACCTTTCTTCAATCCCATTTTCTCGCAGCACGGAGCTCTCCCCATTGTCCCCTCTCTCCCTCTGTCTCTCTCTCTCTGTGTGTCTCAAAGCTGAACAAGGACCTTGCCTGGCCTTGTGAGCTCTGTTTTGAGATGGGCAAGAAATGATAAGCTCAAAATAACAGTATTTATAATAGGTGGGATTATATAAATGGTAAATGTGCACAAGATGATGCCAGTGGAGACAAAAACTCCAAAGCAAAAGTTGGGCTGCACAAAAAAGTCCAAAGGTGTATTATAAATATATATTATATATATTAATTTTCAAAAGGGCATATTATCCACGCCTGGAATTTCTAGGAAATCTCCTTTTCTATATATCACTCTTCTCTTACTAATGAAGTGTGATGAGATCTGTCCAATGGTCAAACAAACGTGGGGGATTTACTAATCGATTTGGAGATTTGAATATAATGATTTTATATGTGCACAAGTGCATGAACGAAATTTTTTTTCATGCAATTCAGCTCAATTCCTCCCAAGTATAATTCAACCGGGCATCGAGTGCTTTGAGTGGCCAAATATGGAGTATTTTGGTACCGAACTGGCTTATCTTGTGACTTGATTTTTGAAGTTTAATTAGCACAAAAGTAGTATTTAATTTGTGTTTTACTTGGTCAAAACTGAAGCACTCAAATTTCCCAGTTGGGTACAGTACAATACTTGAGGTCTTGATATGTTAGGCAACCGTCTCTTTCCCGGCCTCTGGCTCCGTTTTGCTTTTAACTGAAACTTATTTGCTGTTTTGCGCTGGAGCTATACTGTATGTTCAACATTTCCTTTTCTTCTTTTTTAACTAAAGTATCTTCTGATTTTATTGGTCCAAAGACTTATTCTTTGGGTCAGGAATGTTAAAAGATAAAATTCTTCCAATAAATATACTTAAAAAAGATTAAATATTGTGTCGCCTTTGTCAGAACAGAGACATATATATATATATATATATATGGTTTTCTTCTATTAAAGAAAAATCCCAAGAAATATTTATAGTAGTTGTTTGAAGTAATTAGAAATCCCAAATTGATTAGTTGTACATTCATTGTAGTCATATCTCCAACATTACTGTTATTATCTTATACTATTTAATTTAATTTAACTAGGATTTCGTAGGACACATGATAGTCCCACTAAATTAGTAAGGGTTATATATATAAGTACGCCTATTAATTATCTTGGAGGGGATGAAGGACGATCAAAGTTTGCAATTCAAATCTAATACATTAGGTGGATTTTTAAAAGGCCGAATACTTAAATTAGTCTTCAAATTATATTAAAATAGATAAATTGACCTTTAAATTTTTATTTAAGATAATTAGTCTCTTAAACTATTATTTTGAAATAATTAACCCCATAACTAATATTTTGGAACAATTAATATTTTAAAATTACTATTTTTAAACAATTAACTCTATAAATTATTATTTTAGACAATGTAACCGTTAATTGAATGAGTCATCCGTTTGACGCTGACTTGACTTTCTTTTATGAGTTTCAAAATGATGTTGCAATTTAGGGCTCATATTCTTTGCTTAATCTGGGTTCATTAATGGGTAAAATTTTCAAATCTGTCACACTTCCTTCTTTGATGGGTTCTATATCATGTAGCGGTTGATCCAAATGAAGGGCTTCATTCAATTAAGAGTTACATTGTCTAAAAATAATGTTCGAGGGATTTATTGTCCCAAATTAATAATTTAAAATATCAATTGTCCTAACTAAAAATTTAAAGGTCAATTTATCTTTTTATATATACAATTTAAGAGTTGATTTGGGTATTCAGCCATTTTCAAAAACAATAATGAAATTAAATTGTGAGATCTATCACATGTAAATGTAATTATATTAAATTATAGGAAAAGTTCTATTATTTTTTTTTGACACTTGACGATATTTAGTCCAAATGCCAATAAGTTTTCACATGTAAATAATGATAATAAGAATACATTTTTGAAAAAAGACCCTTATGTTTTTAATAGATTTGATTATTATTTCGTAGCAATAATCATTAACTTGTTTTTTTTAATGATAATTATAACCAATACTTAAAGAAATTTATTAAACTCCATTTTTTTTGTTCGTAAAACAAAATTCAAGACAAACAAAAGAAAAGAAAAAAATGGCGTGCTTAAACCCATGAAGTTGCTGTTCCTTTGATCAATTTGGTACTAATTATATAATTATTTAGACAGAAAAACGAAAGAGAAAGAAAAAATATTTGGCATTGTTCGGAAAAGGTTATTAAAAATAATGTTGAAACTTGAAAACTGAAAGAGTCAAGAAAAGCAGCTGGTGCCCCGTGCACATGCGGCGGACAAACACATTACTTTCAGGCTCTAGTATATAAATATTTGTAAAATTATTATTATAAATAATATATATATATATATATATATTTATATTGTTTTGGTTGGACAATCAATTTTTTTCAGTTAATTCATTAAAATCATATACTATATGAGATGATGATAAAAATAAGTCAAAAACAAAGAACTTTGGTCCTATAATAAAGTTTATTATAGGTTGACTGCTCTAATTAGTTACTACATTAATTAAATTTAACAAAATTGTGCATTAACCTATACTTTATGTAAAGCCGAACTTAACATAGCCACACCTGACATAAAGTCACTTAATTGGAAAATATTTGCTTTCTTTGATTAAATTAATGCGTAGAATATTTCAAAAATAGTTTGGAGAATTCTCAAACTTTTTATAATGGTTTTTTTTTTTTGGGATGCAGAGGACAAACCCTTTTCTATTGGGATAATGCTTGAAGCATATATTTGACAATTACCTAAATTCTTAATGGTTTAATATACAAAATAGCCATTGAATTTGTACAAAATTATCGTTTAAATCCTTTAACTTTTATTTAAAAATTTGTGACCATTAAACTTTTATTTTGTGTATAATATAATCCTTGATGCTGACGTGGCCTAACCATAAATTGACACGTAAAATTTTTGTATAACACGTGATATTTTCTTATTGTGTTATGTCAACATCAAAGGTTACATTATGTACGAAATAAAAATTCGAGGCCAAAAATTTTAAAATAAAAGTTAAAGGGCCAAAGTAATAATTCTGTATAAGTTCAAGGGCTCCCTTTTTATTAAGCCAATTCCTAATTATGATTTCAGCTGTTATGTTTGGGTAAAAAATGTCTGCTATAGAGAAATTTTTTCCCTCAAAAGGAATGAGAAAGTGATAATATTTATAAGTGAGTCTAGTTAAAGTATTATAAAAGAAAAGATAATTACAACCCTCATGATTTATATATACTTATATGCTATACAATACTCCAAATTTCCAAATTAATTAGGTAAAAAGTCGCTTATTTTTGTCTCGCAAATTGCAGCAAAGCGGATTTGACGAAGTTTCAATTTTCAACTAATTTACGCTGGCTTGCTATAACTTATTTTTTTAATCTTCAACTGCAATGATTAATTTAACAGGAAAACTAGTCAATTATGTTCCTAATCTTGCCATGAATGAAATTACATAAGCAACATTTTTGAATTAAAAGTTTTCTGCAATATTAATGATCAAGCATAAAACATGTACGTTCTTAAAAATTCTGTGAAAAGTATCCCTTTCAAATGAAAAGAGAAAAGATCCAAGTTAGCCGATTTAATCAATCTATGTTCAAATCATTTAAAAGTAAAATATTTTGAAAATCATGGAAATCAAATCTCTATTTTATACAGTTCAAATTGATAACTTGAATTTGAGCAATGTTTCAAGGAGACTTCAAGGATTGCAAACGTGGGTTTTGTTGAAAATTACACTATTCCGTACTATTGATCAAACCCAAACCCCACATATATATGAATATATGTATGAATTTTCCAGGCATGAGGTTTGCACATTAGAATTCAATAAACGAGTAGACGAAAATTCTGTTTGTCCTGGATCGAAAAACTTTCCCTATATGTCGCTTTCTCCACTCTCCAGGGAGATCAGTAATACTCTGAAATTAAGGTAGAATGGTCATAAGAACAAGCTGTTGCTTTACACTCAAGCTAGGGGAAATAATGTAAAGGAGTATTTTATTTTTGAAATCAGCTGCTTTATCCCAATTAAATGTATTGAGACTTAGAGCTGGCTTTATTCGGGGTTCAACCCACCAACCATTATACAGTAGAAAATATTGACCTGATGAAATCGTCAGTCATATAGCTTCTTTACTGTGGGGGGGTATTAAAAGCATGCTTCAATTTTTCATATCAAAGCTTTTTTGAAGAGGAGTGATCGATTTGATCCCTACAAATTCCTAACATCTATGTGCATGATTGGGCACTTTTTCATGGGTAAAGTCAATCCCAGAACTTGGTGGTTACCGACATTATCTACTCTAGAGATTACGGTTGCCATGAAGATCTTACTTCTTAGACATATCTTAATCAGATCATAAGGTTTTTGCTTATTTTACTAAAAGTATCCAGCATAATTCCAACAGATTGATTGTAAGATTTTCATCTGCGAAGTGTTTGCTTTACACGTCTTTCTTTTTTGTAAGATCAAACTCGATCGACAGTACTTATGCTACCCTCAATCTTTGTACTTTCGTTGATTCATTCCGAAGGACCAAAGATCCTTTTTACGCATGCATGGGCTAGCTTTATATTCGATGGCATCCAATGTAATAATGATCTTATATTTAAATATAGATTTAGAGTAATTATAATGATGAAGTTTTATAATTTTATCATCTTGTTCAAAGTCTTAACAATCTAACAAATTTTAGTGACCTCATCACTAACTACTATATATTGGTCAAGTTGAGATGAATATATATATATATATATATATAAGTAATTAAATTAAGGACATAATTAAAAAGGACAACCAATGAAAATAAAGGAAAACAGAAAAGGATTAATTACAGTGATGTGTTTTCTTTTTTTGGCAAACAGTGATGTGTTATTTAATTTTTTTTAATAATAAATTTACTTTACGATCCACTCGCCATATCTTTCTCATTGACTTGTTCAAAAATTTACTACTACTAAAAGGTAAATTTTAGCCAAAAAAAAAAGAAAAAAAAAGGCAACACATATTAAAATTAATTTAATTAATTAATAAAAGTAAAATCAAACATTCTTTTGTTTTTAATTAAATAAAAGTTAAAATCTTACATTTTTAACTATTGTTTGAGATTTCTAGGTATTACTTCAAAATTTTGGATTATTTTGACCTTTATTGGGGATGGATGATGATGATCAGCATGAGGCTCACACATATGGTAGTAGTATATTTTAGTCATGAAATATATGCACGTGGATGAACATATAGCCTCCCCAGTATAATTCTTAGATGACATTTGCTTTGGACACCTTTGGCCACCTTTCTTTTCTCTATATGCTACCCTTCTTTCCTCCGAAACAAAAAGTTATAATAATTAATTAAAATTAGTCCTTTTCTATGTAGAAAATAAAGTAATTGGCTTAATTGTTTTTGGCACTAATAATGAGGGCCTGATGTATACTAATACTAGTTTATACTTTGGGTAGAGGATCTGCCGCCGAGCAGCTGGGGCTGTCTGGGTTGTTATCTACGGGAATATGCAAAAACTTATCCCAAATATTTTTCTCTTTCTTAAATTATTAAAAAGGTCAAATATATTCAATTTTGGTAGTATAATGAGAAAGACGAAACAAAATAGCGTTCTAAAAGCACTCAATAAAAGGACCGCAAAAAATAAACCTAAAAGCTAATGGCATTTACCTTATTTTTCCATTTAATATTTAATGCATATCGTTTTCTTTCGCATTATTGGATTTTAACCCACATAATGAGCTGAAACAATCATTTTCTCTCGTCACTATCTTACAAATTTTGCTCTCATTTTTCAATACTAATTAATTTGAACCCATGTAAATCTCAAAATCAATTGTTTTGGATTTTTAAAAGTTTTGACTATAACTTATAGATCTTTGCATCTTTCAACAAAATTGCAACCAAATTTGGGTTTGGACAACTATACGATTATTTATTTGGCATATCATACAGCGAAAATCCAAAAAATCCAAATTAACAAACACAAATTGATATGCTTAATTTACTCAAAGACGCTGCCGTTTAAACAAGGTCTCATCATTGGTTTAATTCATTATTTTCAATTATAATCGAAAAGAGAATCTTTACAAATCTTAAGTTGATACACATAATACATTCCATAAATGAGTTAATGCCATTTGCCCTTTTAAATATTTCTAGTCGGCGCTGAATGAAGTTGAATCAGCCGCTATTGCTACAGCCCTATAATTTCTTTTGTTTACAATACATCCGTAATAATTTCTATTTATATACAAACAAATATTATAAATATATGATTGAAAAATACATACACACAGGTGACAAGGATAAGATTACATTAATTATCCCCAAAAAAAAAACTTTCAAGTTAGTCGGCTCCGATGGGTTGCGCATGCATTCAGGTTTGAACATGAAAAATTGAAACTGGGGTCGTGTGGTTAGTGGCTACCAGTCAGGCAGGCAGGCAGGCAACGTTAGTGGAAGGCGTAGACTGAGGCTTTGCTTTTCCTTGGGGTCACACATCCATTTTGGCAAAAGGCTCATCATTTAAGAAGAGTGCAAAATTTAAGACGTTTCTCCTTCGCCTAAAAAGGAATGTTCAGTTCCTAGTGTCCCATCTATTTTTTTTCACTCCAGATTGTGCTTACGGTTGGTAACCTCGCATTACAATAAGAAGTTATACTATTTTAAGCACAAAAAATATGGGGAGATCAATAGAAAATTCAATCCAAATTTAGACTTCGTGAACCCGATTCGGTTTCCATACGTTTAAACATATATTAATGGTTTGATTTTCGATTCATAAAATAGGAATCTGAATTATACAAACTTGAACATGTATAATGAAGGCAGTGATCTTTTTTTTTTTTTTTGGTTCTGACCACATATCAGCGAGACCTACCTATTTCAAAGCCAGTAAGTTATGGTTGAACTTTTTGGTAAGGATGGGATCGTATAAAGTCAAAGGTAAGGCTGACTTTTGTGCTCAGGAAATGGACCATGATTGTTACATTAAGTACTTTGGGAGTAATTGGCAGTGACACAACATAAATAAATTAAACAAGGGGAATATATGCATATCTGTGAAAGAAACTTGAGATAAGTATATTTCATATTTATTGTAAGCTAAACGTGACTTTGGGACTGACCCGGTCTTCGTTCTCCCACTGCCTCCAATTGCCAACCTTGGCGCAACTATTAGGTTGACCCAAAATCCATTACTTTGAGGGCTTTCACTATATATAATAAGAACTTGTTAGGAAATATGAAAAATACTCGCCGGGGCTTCAATTCTAGAATGGCAATTTGGTATATTTTGATTCAATCAATTATTAAAGTTTAGCAGGAGAAATTAATGAGATTAGATTATTTTGAAATTTAATTTAGACCTTATTCCCATCTACATGTAGGTAGTTAAACGGAATTTACACATAAGTTTTGTTTTCAGAGGTATGTATATAATCGAGTCAAATCAATTTGATCGAGTGAAAATTTCAGAATAGATGGCCTCCTATCCTATTCTTACGAAAAGGATGGTTTTGGTTGATTTTGATGCCGGGGCTGCTGCCTGCTGCATGAAAACATTAAACTGCAGCAGGGAATTCAAGTTGTAGTAAAATTTGCAACTTCTTTAATTCAAATAAAAAAAGTTGATTTTATTTGACAGAGTGAGATTTGAACACGAAACTTGATTCACCACCTGAACTTTATACTATAAAAAGACAAACTGAAATGGAAAAGGGTCGAAAAGCATATAAGCCGGTTCCATCTGTATTATTCTGTAGCAAGATGGAAGATGGCTGCTGTCTTTGATAAATAATCACTACTCCAACAAGCATATAATTTTTTCTATATTAAAGTTCCCCTTTGTTTGACCTTCATACGCTGATACATTGTTGAAATCTCTCTGTATTTTTCTGCTTTTTTTTTTCTGACGGCTAAATATATTTGAAATGTCAGTTTCTGGGTGAACAATGCGATTCTTCTTTTATCAAATGGTACAAAGATTCATTGGACTTGCACGATCCTCTGTTTACAAAAATATCGTCAAATTTTGATCATTCATGATAAGACAAGTGGGCAAGATGTGTATACTACTTTCCATATGGAACCGGACGACCCTTAACATATTTCTGGCCAAACATGGAGAATTTTACTTTGGTGTCTCTTTTTCCCATTTAATTATTATTTTTCTCTAACAAATTATGATTGTCTCTTTTGTTAAATGTAAGCACATTCCTAACAAGAAAACTCTTTTTTATTAATAATAATAATTAATCTCATAATCTGTGTCGGGAAAAAAAAAAAAACCTCCTTTGGTAAATAAATAAATAAACAAACACATCAAGATGTGTTATGCCAACTTCATAGCAGCCATCGCATTTTCATCCTATTTCAGACTAGGAATATTATCATCTTTTAAGAAACAATAAGGCAAATAGTTAAATCATGTGCCGCATATTTAGATGACTTTTGGTTTGGAAATTAAACCATACACCACTCCCACCACATCTTCTTCTCAAGCAATTAGTTCATGTTTATAATAATAATGGTTGCAAAAAAATGGGTCTCAAAGTACGTTGGAGTTGAACACTTGAGCTAAGATCAGTTCTATTATCTATATCAGACATCAAATAGGGATGATTTTCCCTGTATTTTTTCATTGAAAAATTTATATCCACTTGGTGGAAGTACAAAATACATGCAGGTTCCAACCACACCACCAGCTCTCTTAAACAAAAGCAATCCTATTTCTAAAATGCAAAAACAGCTTTAACCCCTTTACCAGCTCTGTTTCAACAATGAATATCTCGTCTCTTGGAGTAAAGTGCCGCATGAAATTATGTATGAACTATTGAAATGCAAAACGACTTCCTGTTCCATCAAGAAACCGATCAGTATGCCAACCTTTGGCCTGCAGTTCTGACAAAAATGGAGTGAACATACTATTCATCCTGTCATAAGCATCTTGCAAGGCACTAGCAGTTGGCTCATGGAAGGACTTCTCCATGCTTGCAGAATATGCAGCTACTAGCCACCCTCTTAGTGCATCTTCCCCAGTAGCATCGTGCTCTAATAACATGTCAGTCCATTTATTTCCGGGACTCAAAACAAACTTCTCTTCAGGGAATATTTCCTTCCATTGTTGAAGTTTAGAAGGCTTGACAACCTTGTGCAAAACCCTTCCCACTTTCACATTCCCAGCATCTTCAATTAGTCGCCCTGGAAATAGAAGATCTTCTCGGTATCTAAGATCAGCAGGGCTAGATACCTTTCCAGTCTGAGTTGAGTTTAATTGAAAAATCAGACAGATGAAAAACCAGGCAGACATGATAGTACTAAAGCTCAAACCATATAAAACAAACCTTTAGAAAATCAGCCACAATCATGGCAGTTCTCTGAGGATTCAATGTATTGATTGGGGCAGCTCGCATTTCTTCAACAACACTATACACATGTAGTATGGAAAGAAGAGGCCCAGCAACCAACTGCAATTTTCATTACAGAAATCTGAAAGTGCCAGCAAATGAAATACACAAAAGTTCTTGGAAGGAGTATAAAGGATTAGCATGCAAGCCCAGTGTTGCTTTCACTTCTCTTACACATAACAAAAATAACTTACAGAAATCAGAAAGTCGTTATAATCTAATACCTTTCCTTGCATTGATGAACAAATGGTAGATGCCAACTGAATCCCAACTCCTATGCCAACTACATTGAAAAGTGTTGAAATGGCCTCCCCTTTTGCAAATAGGTCACTAAGATTCCCCTCTTTGGCAAATGAAGAATATATTGGTAATCTAGTCGCCCTTGCAGCAACTACTGCTATTCCCTTGATTTAGAGAAATGAAATTCAACAAAGAAGTACTAATTGTGGGAAGGTAGTATTTAGCACACAGTGGTCAATACTCAAATTACAATACTGCTTAAACCGAACCAGAAGGAAATATTTTCATCTTGGAAAAAGAAAATTAACCAGGGATAAGATATACCTTTGCGAAATTACCCAGTCCTGCTACTTCAAGAAAAAGATGAGGACATAAAGGCGAAAGAACTTCCAAGCCAGTACCCAAATCATAGAGCACATCAGCTGCAAAGTCAGACGCTTCCTTGTTTAAAACATCCACTATGACATTGGTGGCATCAGCCATCAAGTGAAGAGAAGTAAACATTCAGCAAAAAGTGAAATAAGATTCCAAACCCAAAATTCTCCAGCGTTTTGGCTCTGAATCCATTCTTGCACCCAAATTACTACATATGAGCTTTCCCATTTGTTGCATTCCATCCTTTAATATCTGGTCATCAACAAGACAAACCATTTCCTATCAAACAGTCTTGGAACCTATATTCGGTACAAATTCTTCAACTAAGACAAAAGCTTACCCAACTAACAGCCGTGGCCTGTGCCGGGGTAGGTCGCAAGCCTGCAGCAAATAACAGTGACTGGAAAAAAGTGAGAATGTAGGAAATGACCTCATACGCTAAACTAATAGTCACTTTCCAAAATATTGGCCTCTGAACGCATATTGTAAAGTACACAGCCCTTTTCCAGCAGCCCATCATTTTATGATAAAATCAAGGCAATATCTATAAACCAATCGATACTACAATTTGAAGAAATCCGTGTAGGTATGAGAAGAAGACCTGAGTTGACAAAACGGATAAAGCTGCACTGGACAAGTGTTGCAATGCCCGAAATTGTGTGTATCTAAGGTAACCTTCATTTACACTGTACAAATAAAACACCAAGAAACCACAATCATGTGTAGTTAGATTATTTCCAATGTCATACCTTCAACAAGTAGAAATATAGAAATTTACCTATACGGATATCCAGACGGAAAAAACTTGTTCATGAAAGATTCAACCACCCTATGATATACTGGTCTTGAATCATTAACCAGCTTGACCTATACCCAACCAAAAAAAAAAAAGGTTACATAACACCCAAAAGTAACATCTTTAAGTAACATCATTACTCTTTCAAAAGGCAAAAAAAGAGCATAAATTTGCAGACGAAGTATATGTAAAATTGTCTGAATGGCAGATGAAGCTTTAAGGTAAACTTACAGAGAGGCAGCCGTCCGGTTCAAATTCGTAACGGCGAGTGACTGAGTCAGAGGTTTCAAGCCAGTAAACTGGCACTTCGACTTTGGGCGCTTTCTCTTCTCCTGGTTCTTTCTTTCGCATCTTTAGCTTCGCCTGTTTTATTTGTTTTTCAAAACCAAAAGCCAAAACGAAGTTACAAAAATTTTCACATCAATCTATGGAGAACAGAAGTCTGAAATGCTACCAGCAGCAAGTTCATTGGGAGCCAAACGAGAATTCCTTTTAGAGCGGCGGGAGGAAGGAGGGAGGAGATATTCACGGCGCGAAAGTCGGGGACAATCAGCGGAGAAGTCGAAAGAGGGAGAGTTTTCGACGACGACTTCAATTTTTCAATTTGGGGGGTTTTATTGGAAACGACATCGTTCTACATTCATGAGCTTTGAATTCAGCTTAGGTTCAGCCCGTGCTTTGAACCCCATAATTCTTCGAACTTGACCCTTATGACTAATTGGAAATGGGCTTTCACAAGCACAGCGTAATCACGAGCCCATTAAAGTTCGGGCTTATCAATTTATATCATTTTGGTGTCTGAAAATTACTCTGATGAAAAACCATAAATAAATTTACTGAAATCATTTGCGATTTGGATAACTGGAGGGACCGTATAGATATCATTAACCCAAAACGTAAGGTATTAATCACATTGGAGAAGTAATCCCCCTTAAACCCACTTTCCTTCTAAAAAGAAGTAGAGCAGGAAGTATAAATCCGACGCAAATAGTAGAATCTTCGTTGAAATGCTGATTAAATAAATAAAGAGAAGAGACTTGTTGCCTGAACTTCCACAGATGCTTTGACTGTACAGGTCCATTTACACTGCCATTTAACATCGTGACCTTGTGTACCCAAGTTGAGCACATATGAAAAAGCAAAAAAGAACCCTCATTTCCCCCTTTTTTTTTTTGGGGGGGGGGGGGGGGGGGGTACCCTTGAAAATCCCATAAATAACCTCTGCCATCACCAGTTGTTTTGAGACAAAAACAGTCTATGACCGGACATAAAACTCTTAAGGACAACCCGAGAAGAATTTCATCACATTGAAGTAGTTTCACAATGTCACGTCAGGATCATCATCGTAGTCAAAATCTGGTTCACTAGAATGTCTCATTCTTTTCGCCTCTCTAGCTCTTCCCTTTTTAGGTTTTCCTCTGTAGAGAAGTCACATACATATAGGTTGTAAATTGTTACGGTTTAGAGTTTTAAAGCATTTTCAGGACCATGTCTATATCCTCAGTTGTTTTTTCCAAGCATTTAAGACCTAGGGGGTTTTTTGCAAAAGACTATTCAGATTGAAGACAAAAGTTCAATGCACTTACTGCCCATTGGCAAAGTAGCCTCCACCCCTAGACCGGCCAAGACCATATTCCGATCTCCCATCTGTTAAACAAAAAGGACTCACAAAACAATAAACATCGAGAAAGGAAATCTATTGATCCATCAGCATATAATATGCTCACCATCTCTACCAGCAGCAATCTCCTCAGCCTGACAAAATAAACAACAGCAGAGGAAAAATCAGTTTGAGAAACCTCCAACTCCTAGCAAGAAGTTAGAGAAATATGAAGTTGTAAAACACTATTCTTTTCTCTCCATCCAATTATTTTAAAGTTGATGAACATTACAGGTGGTAAACATAAAATAACTATTTTCCTGAGAATTTCATCCATTATTAAACCACAGAAGCCCCATATATGGGTAGCCATAGATATGATCAGAATCTTCAATAATGCTTAATAAAGTGCTGCCTTGTTGGTGAAGTAGAACAGGAGCCGTATTTTGATGATGGACTAAAGAGCACAGCCTTTTCTAGTTCTATTTGGAAACACTTAACAGGATAGTTCTGTAGAATGTGCAGTAATGAATTAACTTTGATGCATATAGTTGAGGCGCATGAGAAAGGTTTTGGCCTACAAGGGCATGTAAAGTTTGGTGCTTTTAATTGCAGCAATAGCAACATGTTTATCCATGAAGTTGTGTTCCGTACATGAGCTTCTGTGTAGATAATAGAATGGTAATCATGCAATCTGTCTCCGAGCATGCAATTGAGAATCCAAGACAATTCAAGGCCCTTCTGAAATGCAGATCACTAAAAGAAACAGAAAGCAATCCCCTTCCCCCCCCAGCCCAAAAGAGAACAATCCCAAAAAAACTATGATAGAATAAGGAGCAAACACCATCTCATCCATGTCCTAACATCTTCATTTGATTAATGGTTGCATGTGCTTCATAATTTACATTCAAAACTACATAACAGAATGATGATTCAACATTGCATATACTTTATTTGTAGCCAGACAGATCTTCAAGAGAGTATTGGTTCTAGCAAGCATTTGAAGAAACCAACGTCATACTTTCACTTGTTTTCAAATGAACATTAGGTTAGATATGCATGCAAACAAGAAACAAGAAGAGGAAAACAGAGGGAAACTTAATTAAGAATACGCACTGCAGGTGAAGTGACCGAAGACAACGAGAATAACCTATCTTCAGGCTGAAACTTCCTGGATCGCTTCAAGCTGCAAGACAAGTACAATGTAAGCTTATTACAATAATAGTACAGAAAATGTACAAGACAAGATTGCATTGAATTGAATTGTTCCTGAAGAATGTCGGAACTATGACTTCGACTGGAGCTTTGAAAAAGTTAAAATTTAGCTAAGCCGCACCGTCCAAACATAACTTTTTGTTTGCCAAAGCCCAAACATAAATAACGAGAAATAGGCAGAAGAATAAAGAACTAAAATCAAGAAGAAAATAAGGAAAAAGGGGAAAAGTATCGAAACAGCCACCCCATACACTGCAGTGTTCTTAGATGAAGAGAGGAACCCCTCAAAACCTTTCAAAACGTTGCCGCATTGGCTAGGATCCTGTAAATAACTTGTCTCCATATCATACACCTGCATTCAATATTGCACCAAATTTCAAAACCAGAACCTATATATCTAAACTCGAATAAAAATCAGGGCCCAAAGAAGAGGAGAAAAATATGAAATTTACTTGTCTTTCGATGTTTCGAAGCTCTTCTTGAAGCTTGGCTCTCCTAGCGAGCACAGAAGCCAGCACCGCTGATGCGGTGGATGATCCTCGTTGACCTAAAAAAAAAAAAGAAGAAAAATTCCATCCTCTAGAGAAATTCAAAAATCAATTCAAAGAGAAAAAAATGTGATCGTAACGGTTACCATCGTGATCCATATTTTCGCGCGAAAACTTATGATCGTAACCCTAAAGCCCAAATTTAGTGATTATGAAATCTTTGTTGAACCCCTTTTCCCTTCGTTCCTCAAATTTAAACGTTGATTTGAAATGCCCCGTTTTTTAAAAAGGCATGACTTGTCTACATCAGTTTGTCAGTACGATCTGGATATTCCAGCCAACAGGATTTCGCCATTTTTCCTCCGCAAGCCCATAACCCAAAACCGACACTTGGGCCGGGATGGAAAGTTGGGTTATTGGGTCTGCTTCGGAAATTAGTTTTAACATTTTTTTTCCATTTTTAATGGAAAAAGTGCGATACGCGGCGACTTGAACAGGATGATCCAACAGCACGGGGGACCCATGGACGGCAGGGATTGGGTTTGAAAGTCAACGAAAACTTAAGGGAATTTCCTTTTCTGAAGATTCTCTGTCCGTTTCGTCCAATCCATAAAGCATGCAAATTGCAAGCGTTGGTCCTACGCACCGCCCCACCTTTTCTTTCTTTTTCTTCTTGTTTTTATTTTGGGAAGATACCTATGTCATTTTCATTTGTTTTTCTATTACAGTGTACTACGACTGCCACTCGTACTTAGTGGCAGTAAATTATTACATAAAATAAATATTATTATTTTTATTTCCTTTTCTTTTATTTTTAAAAGACGTTTAAAGTTGGAAGATGTTTTTTTTTTTAAAGAAATGAAGTCATTAATAGGGTTGAATTCTTAATTTTAGTAATCATGTTTAATTATGAAATATTTTATTTCTATAAATAAATAATCAATCACATAAATTAAGGGGTTTTTCCTTTTGACACTCAAAATTAAAAAATAAAAGATGGCAATAAATTCTCTTTTTCTTTTTCTTTTTCTTTTTCTTTTTCGGAAGTATAAAGTACTAGTAGTAGTGTATGTAAAATTACGATTATTTGTTTTGTTTCCATAGTGTTAATAGATCCACCTCTCCCTTTTCATTTGTTTCTCTTGCCTCTTGCGACTGAACCGGAGCTGCTGTCATTTCCTTCTTCCTCAGTCTTTTAGCTTTTGTACTTTAAACTGTTTTTTGGCTGCCATGTCGTTCAGAGGACTCAGTCGGGTATCTTTCTATTGCTTTCCTTCTTTCAGTTTCATGGGGGGTTTGTTGTCTCCCTCAGTTTCGTTTTAAATGTTTAATTTGCTTGTTCTTTGGCTGGTTTTTGTTATAACTAGGAACAAGATTATCTTTTATTATCTTAAGGGTTTCCATTTTGGTTCTGTTCATAAGAAAGCATTACTATTTATTGCAAGAAATGATTTAATATGGAAGTAAATTAGCCAAGGAAAGGCCTCTTTTTCTTCTCCTGTTGATGCATCACTTCGGTAATTGATGTACCATTTAGTTTGGCTTCTGAGTCTATCTTAGATGCTCTTGGGGGCCAAAGAACGTATCATATCTGCTAGCTTGAGTCTCTTCAATTGCATGTTCTATTTATGGTGTTTGGTTTCGATAAATTCTGAATTACTTCACATGTTTCAAGCTTGAAACTAAAGAACATGTCAACTCTTATTGTGACCATCCCCGGAGAAAAAAATTATCTTAGCTAAAATGAAGTCAGTAGCTTTGATTAGGTTTTCGATCAAATATATGTAATGAGACAATCTGCTTTTTTTTTTTTTGCACTTTGCAGCCAAATGCTACATCTGGCTTGGGCGTTGCTGATCACAGCAAGGATAGTTTTCTGGAACTGAAAAGGAAGAAAGTTTACCGCTATGTGATATTTAAGATCGACGAGAAGAAAAGAGAGGTTGTGGTTGAGAAAACTGGTGGCCCTGCCGAGAACTATGATGACTTCACTGCATCTCTGCCTGAGAATGATTGCCGATATGCTGTATATGACTTCGATTTTGTTACTTCTGAGAATTGTCAAAAGAGCAAGATTTTCTTCATTGCATGGTTAGTTTATTTTCCTTTAATTATCTTTATAGAGCAATTGAATATATTTGATATACATCTTGTTACTTTTACAGGTTCTTGACAACGTATTTTATTTATTTTTCATCTCAAGTGAAACTTTCAATTGTTTATGGCATTTTAGGATCATTAGGATGGGGTTGGCCTTGACCTGTATTAGGATATGGGATAACTATTAGTTGTATGATTTGAGAGATGTTTAGAACCCTATTTTTGTCTTTATTTCCTTTATGCAGGTTATGTCAGAGGATTCTGATAATTCCTTTCGTGATTTTAAGTGCATGTGTCCCTATGGTGCCCCTTTTCTGTTCTTTATGCAATATATTAAAGAACCATCAAGTGATATGTCAATTTGGTTGCCCTGAAGCTAGAAAGGAAAGGAATTATAAGGAATAATAGGGGTGGCCTCTGTGCTTCCATGGCAGCATTTATGATGGAATGCGGCTGAAGGAGATAAACTGCTGACTAGTATTTGGCTTGTCTTTTGCTTGAATTAGACTTGCATATATGGCCTTAGTTAGACACCTTTTTTTGCTGTCCTAGCTTTGCTGTCCCCTGTTTGTGTCATTCTATGCTCATGACATCTTATTATTGTTCTTATATGTAGTAATGACACTAGCCTGCCATGAAGTTGCCTATCAGATCTTATTCCTGCTTAACATTTGGGTTTTGTTGATCAGGTCCCCTGCAACCTCTCGTATCCGTGCTAAGATGCTCTATGCCACTTCAAAAGACAGGCTTAGAAGGGAGCTGGATGGTATCCACTATGAGATTCAGGCCACCGACCCAACAGAGATGGATCTCGAGGTATTGAAGGAGCGTGCTCACTGAACACTCAACCGTTCAAGTTGAGGAATTACCTTCTTTACTTTGCCAACTCTGAATTAGTCCTTGCTTCATAAGTTATGTGCAGAAATATTTTCTGACACAGAATAGAGTAAGCGTAATCCTTTAATAACCAGAATCTGGTAAAGCTGATATGAAGCTCTGGGCTAACTTTATCTGCTTGCCGTTAATTCCAGTTCTTTACTGTGTCGTTCTTCTCAATCAAGTAAGTTTGTCATCTGTATTTGGAAACGCATGAGACTAGTTTCACATATATTGGCATGTCTAACAATTATTCTCTTTGCTCCACTCTCAAATGCATTTCATGTTCCAGAATTTCAAATTTGCGAGAAAATGAGGAGTAGTAGCACTAAATTGAAGAGAGAGAAACAAAAAATGTTCACTCGGATGCTTATCTAGGTTGAATCAAAGCAAAGGCCTCTGGCTCTATAAATTAAGGGCCATATAGCCCTAATTTGCTTCAAGAAAAGCCAATATGATGCAGGAAAACCTGCCGGGCTGAATTTAACCTTTTCCCAGCGGAATATTTGTCAAATAGGATCCAAAGTTTCCGACAAAGGAGAACGAATCGTCAAAAGCCCAGTTACCTGCTTCAAATACCTTGGGCTTCCTTTACAGACAGGAGCTTCAGTTACAGTTGCATGGAGTCCTATATTTGGCAGATAGCTTAGCCTAAGCTACTTACAAAATAATTTGAGTTAAAATTTGGTTTGGCCATGTCCGATATACATATACCAACTTATTGTAACTCACTGGGCGGTAGTTGTGCAATAGATTTGTATGAAACGAATTCCATCCATCCATCCCTAGAAAAGGCGTTCAAGGCGCATTGCCAATTGAACGAATAGATTATCGTCTACCGGAAAAGGATTCTAGGGATGGGAGGTTTTGGAGTGATATGCTATAGAATTTGAGTCGAGGAAAGTTTCCTTTAAGTAAAGCATATTACACTGAATGTAAACAGTTTTGCAGACACTGCCGTGCGTTGCTTGATCAGTTGACCACGGAGGAGTTTCCCCCTCAGCGGGAAATGTTTCAACCTTGCTTTTATTGATTTTGAAAGAACTCACCAACTGAAGCTGAAAATTCTATCAGTTGTCTCGGTCAACATGAGTGGCTTTGATTCATTGGTGCAGAATGGCCTTTAGCTTTAAAAAGATATACAATTCGCTCTATGCAGGGCGTAGATTTCAACGTGTAACCAACCAAAAAAAAGCTATGTGAACCAAGAATCAAGCATGGTGTTAAAAGGTCTATAAGCATCTTTCAACCATTTTGTTTGAACATAAATCGAACATGTTACCAAAGTCAAGCAATAGATACAACGCAATCAAAGAAGACTTTGAAACAAAGCAAGGAATAAATTCTCGCATGGTTAACAGAGCCATACTCTCTAAAGTCCTCTGTCGTGTCATCTTGGGCAAATGTAAACAAGTAGTACTACAGATGGTCCCCTGACTTGAATAATTGTCCTCGAGAAGTCAATGTATTGGAAAGGGCCTGCGATATTATGGAGCAGCTAATCCATTATTTCACACAAGACTGCTTGAAGAAATTGCAGATACTGGCATTCAAGTGTGACTGATTGTTTGACCTCAATCACAGTACACAGACACTTTAATCCCCACACGGACCACACCATATAATACAAGATGACTTTGAGAAATGCCAGAGGCAATAAGTAAAAGAAAATGAATACGCAAAGAGCCAAGATAAAACTGAACCTTATGACTTCTTAAGGTCAATTTTGATGGCTGCCCACAAGCCCTAAAAACGTGTGTTGTTGATCAAAGAACACGGCCATTTACCATGGAATTCACTTTTATACCCTCTCAAATCTAAGGTACATAATAAAAACTGTGGTTGCTACATGAGGTAGACGTTAAAGAAACACAGTAAAAATGAAATATGACAATCAGAAACTTCTGTAGGCTAATAGTCGAATTGAAAGAGTTTTCCAGCAGTTCAACTTATTGCTCAGGGGAACCGGTTCAGGGGTCCAACTTTAGGCAAATGGAGCTGTCCTGTTGTTTTGAGATGATGATAGCTCTGTGTCTCCTGCTTCATTATCCTCATTTTCACCTGACATCTCTTCTAAAGATTTTCCTTTTGATTCTGGCACCAAGAAAGTGAACAAGAAGCCCAAGATGTTGATTACACCCAATACAATAAGTGAATTCTTCACCCCAATACCTGCTGGGTACCCTGCATCTGCCTTGGCCTTATCCTTATTCTGAGCCAAATACAAGAACCCAAATGCACCAACAATAGCACCAAGCTTTCCTGATGCTGCTGATATACCGTGGCAAGTGGACCTCAACCTTGCTGGGAAAATCTCAGCTGGTACAACAAATGTTGTGGCATTAGGTCCGAAATTTGCGAAGAAGAAAGTCAGTGAGTACATAACAACAAACCCAATACGGTTATCCTTATGGGTCCAGTGGTCGTAAGGGATAGCCAACGCAAACATGAAGACTGTCATGAAGAAGAAGCCCATTAACTGGATGGCAAATCTTCCCATCTTATCGATAAAAGCCACTGTGAACCAGTAGCCCGGAACAGTGCTGCAAAGAGCGATCAGTGTTTGTGCCCTTGCAATTCTGTAAACTTCTTCAAGCGCATTCATGGTCTTTGCAGAAGGAATCCAACCAATGGCGCTAAAGATATCCTTTTGGAACAAATTTTGGCTGTAGAATGCTATGTCAAGCAAGAACCAAGTGGTTGTTGTTCCAATCAAGTGAACTCCATGACGTTTAGCAAACTCTTTAGAGAACAAGCCAAATTTGGATTTCTCCCTTTCCAATTGCTCAATCTTTTGTGGCTCTGCCTCAATGTCCATCTGAAGGACCTTTGACATATCAGATGCAGCTTGCTTGGCATTCTTAGCAACAAGTGCAGTATAACGGGCAGTTTCAGGCATCTTCATCCTCCAGTAGTAGGTGAGAGCAGCTGGGAGTGCTCCAACCATCAAAATAATACGCCAAACATAGTCTGCTTGTGGAACAGTAGAGCCAAGTGGATCAACCTCGTAAGCTGGAGCATCAAACCTGGCCTTGAATGCAGAGGATATAATAATTGCAAAGATACCACCTGCTAAGATTCCAAAACCTTGCATGGCAAACACTGCAGCAATAAAGGCTCCACGAGTCTTCTTGTTAGCGTATTCAGACATGATGGTGGCAGAAAGTGGATAATCACCACCAATACCAAAGCCAAGCCAGAAACGGAAGAAGCAAAGGGTTGCCATGACAGATTTTGGAGTATGGCCAAAAGAGAGACCTGATGCAATAGAGCATATGACCATAAGCATGAGTGTCATACCATAGACCTTCTTCCGGCCTAGCTTATCACCAAGCCAACCGAAGAAGAGCTGGCCCGCTAGTGTCCCACAGAAGGCTACACCATTAACGGCAGCCGATACGTTGGGAGGCAAACTTCCAGGCTTCGCTGCACCGTCAACATGATAGTATATACGTCCGAGCAATTTGGTGACTAGAGATATGCAGAATAGATCATAAGCATCAGTGAAGAAGCCCATGCCAGCGATGACAATGGCAGTGAAATGGTACCATTGTGTTTTTGCTACATCAAGTGCGTTAAGCACCTGTAATTGTTCTCCTGCCATAGCTACCTAGCTCACTTACAAGCTTTCTTTATCTTCCTCTGCAAAGACAGAAGAGAACACGGTTACAACCAAATCAAAGAGGACAGGTATAAATAAGCATGTTCAGTTCACATCTCTGACTTCGAAGCTTCCTTCTCTGACTTGAGCTTCAAAGTTACTTTTCTGACTTTTCTTACGCAAGTGGATTAATCTACATCCTAACATTAGGTCGGTTGTTCCACTAATAATTGGTTACAATTAAAGTACCATATTGACCTTCATATTTTGAGAACCCAAACTAATTGGACTCTCCCAAATATCAAACGAAACAAGAGCAGTAACTTGTCTTGGGAAGAGAGGAAAATTGTTTCCTTTAAGCAATTTAACTAGGACTATGCACTTATTAAAAAAAACTTGCCACCTATTTATTGGATTATGTGAAATGATTAAATCATATCTGTTGTTTTTCTACAGTAGGTGAACTGTGAATATATATAGTTTGATCAAGTCAAGAAAAATGGCAAGTCCAACTGCTCCTCCTTGTTTAACCATATTTAACTCCAAAGTTTTAATCACCCTAACTAGCTAGTTTATGGCTATGTGAAACAGATGAAGCTTAACCATAAGTATGGTCCATCTCCTAGGCCATTCTGATGTGAAGTGTAATTTAACAATAGGCCAGAACATTGAGAGGGGGGGGGGGGGGGGGGGCTTGTGGTGGAGTGGGGTGGAACAAAAAAGTAGTAGTGAAAAGGACGAAGGAAAATTCCATAAAGCTGTCCAAACAGCACAAGCCACGTTCACACACCATATGTAAACATCCCCACCAATATAAATAAACACAGGGGAGACCATGCCCTGTTATAGGAAGATTTAAATGCCAATCCAATCTTTACTAATAAATGGTTCCTCCTATGGTAAGATGCACGGGAAATCAACACATTTCTGGTTAAAGAAGGAAGTAAACGTAAGTGCCCATAAAAGGTTAATGGTGGATATTAGGGGAATATTATTGCAAACAGACTGTCAAAACATGTCAGATAAAGATGGATCCCCAGATGTTTAGATAAGAACAAATCTGGTGAGCAAAAGGAGGGAGTGATGGTGGTAATTAATTTATATTTTTAACTCAGGAAAGGCTGGCTCTTGACCCCTTAGCAGAGAAACCAAAACACTCTCAGCACCTTATACGAAAGCCTAAAATTAGCATGAAATATAATTGCTTTAACCAGATGTATACATATACCAGAAACTAAAATGTCACTCTATGGAAACACAGCAATCCATCAGTTACCAGCCATGATCATAGAACCTCAATACCGTACACAGATAATCATATGCCTGGAAAAAACATTTTTTTAAGTTTTGGGTCAACGAGAAAATTTTTACTACTAGTACTATTAAGTTGAAAAAGAAGATCCCAAAATATAAACATCTTAAATTTTAAATGCAACATTAAATGTGATACCATATACATATTCTTTAGACAGCTGGCAGACAGATCCAAAAAACAAGGCTAATATTTTACTAATATTGTTTGGTACTATGAACTTATTAGCAAATAAACCACCCTGATCAAATCGATCGCTTTGATGATTTTCTGCAGCAAGTTGCATCCGGAACAGGGTTATCAGATTCAAGAATATTCATTCCGTACGGTAGTAGCATCCTTTTTTGTTTTGTACTTCCTACAAAATCCCAGAACTTGGGAGAAGCTGGAAAAGGATGTGCAAAGACGTACAGACAATGAACAGGGAAATCAAGAAGACCTTGTTCTCTACCTCTCATTTAACAAATGGAATCAGACAAAATAACCAAAAAGGGCGAAAACCCAGATGTGTGAAAAGTTATTCATTGTCGTCATTAACAAAAAGTAACCCATTTGCATGCATGAAGGATTATATTATACCCTTCCAAAAGGAAAATAAAACTGAAAGTAACAACAAATATGCATAAAAGAATACAAGACATAGAAATGAAAACAACATAGAATCACGGAGGGAGAGAACCGGGGGGGGGAGGAGCTGTTAAAGACTGTAAAGGGAACTTTCTGAAACTGACCTGTTTTCTTTTATCTGGAAGAAATGAAAGTGAAAGGAAGTGATAAGAAAGATTCGGGAAAAGAGAGAAGTGTTTTGAAAAGATGGAATTTGGTTAATGCAGGGAAGTGAAAGGGGGCATGCAAGAGCAAGAGTATTTATACGCAACTACAATCCCAAATATTCCAAATCCTCACCGGTATATTCCCCTCTTTTTCTGTGTGTTCGATTATTTTTCATTCAAACTCCCCCATTGTGGCACTCTCCTTTACGACGCCGCTTCTCTTTTCATTTTGGACCATTCTTTTTGCTTATATTGACCATTTATTTTATTATAATTATTATTCCTTCTCTTGATTGTATTTCAAGCCAAAAAAAGGCGAAGATGAGACTCATAAACTGAATTAAAAAATGGATTAAGTTTAGATGGTCGACACCTGGGTCCAAGGCAGAGGCCCCTGTTCCTTAAAACCTTTCGGTTTTTTGGAAAATAAAAACAATAACTATTGCTCAAAAGTCAAATTTAACTCGAGCAGATCTGTGTGTATGTGTTGGATGGATTCATGAATGAAACCAACACGCTTTAATTTCTTTGAGCGGAATAACAAACTTCTCATGGTTTCCATGGTAAGTAGAATTGGTTTCTTCAAGAAACAGGACTTCTAGTACTAATTCGTTTCCGACGCATCAACCCGTTAATCATCTATCGACATAAAACTAATATAAGAAACATGTTATTATTAAAGTATAGAAATTGGCACAGGATTAACCCATTAATCGTTTATTGACTTAAAATGTTCATAGCTATTTTGACCAAAGCCGTCAAATCAGGATTAATGGGATCTGATGAGACTACGGAATACTAGTGTGTTTATTAAAATAAAATTCTTTGACTTAAATCTCAAATTACCTTAAAGTTTTTATTTAGTATTTGAATATTTGATTCAATAGTATATAAATTTAGGAATTTGGGCAATTCATGATATATGTATATATATGGTAGAAGTTTTGATATGGATGGAATTATTGAATAGAAAATAATCATATCCCACATCCCACACGGGATGAAATGGAAAAGTTATTTATATTGCATAATATATTTGCAAAAAAATCCCAATAAATTTTGTGATATTCTGTTTTGACATATCCGATTTTATTGTAAAACCACACAAACATACTTTGAATAGGTCTACAATTAACATATATATTTACGCACACTGCACAGCCATAATGGATCAATAGGCCAATTATTTGCCTCCTACCGAAAATCATTTTGCTCCCAAAATTCCTAAAATTCATCGTTAATTAATCTGTGTCTATTTGAGAGACCTTGTGACTCGTTCTTCTATCCAACAAAAACAAAGAAACCCTTGTGACTCGCACTACTAATTTCCACCACTAGTAGTACGTTAGTCGCAATGCAAATACCATTAACAAGTCAATCGGATGCATATACACATAAGTAGAAGACCCCACATTTCTCAAAAGTTTCGTCAAAAATCGTAGCCTCCCTAACCTTCCTCTTCGGATGTGTGGTTTGCGCAGCTGCAGTCAGCATTTTCATACTAATAGCACTCGTGAATTAGGCTTCTCCCCAAAGCAGAAAAACTAAAAACGATCTTGGCTTGGTTTGTTTTGGTGTCGATATCGAAATCGAAGTCGTCAAACCTCAAGAAGAAATCAATCAGATTTTAACGGCTGGACTTTTAAAAATGTTTGATTAGGGAATATGGTGGGGGGTCAAATTGCCAATTTTTAACACAAAAACAGATTCCATAGCCAATCTTTATACCCCACCCTGGGTCGGGAACTTGGGCATGATGGGCTCTCCAAATTGGTTGAGGACGTTGACGTGAGTGTCCTATTCTAACAAGATAACTTCAACATCAAATATCAAACTTGTTTTCGTATTTTGTTTTCTTTATGCCTTGTTTGGTAGAAGAGAAAAGTTGAGAAATAGAAAAGTTAGGAGGAAAAAGTGGAGAGAAAATAAATGTTGAAGTGATTAATTGTAGAGAAATTTGAAAGAAAAGAAAATTGGAAAGATGAATTTTTTTTTCTTGTTTCATTTTCAAAATCTCTTCAAATTTAAAAAGAAAAATAGAGAAAAAATAAAGTGAATCTAATTAATTAAGATAAAATTACGTATATATCCTTCATTATAAAAAAATATTTTAATATATAATACTACTACTCATTAGCATACTAAATAATGGTAAAAGTATATTAAATTTATTTTCTTTCTTCTTATTTTTCTCTTCTACCAACCGATAAGAGAAAAGAAAATTAATTTTTTCACTTATTTTTTCATTTTTCTTACCAAGTATATACTAAAAGAAAATTAATTTTATTTTTCATCTTCCTCTTTTTCTCCTCCTATCTTATTTCTTTTCAATTTTTCATCTTTTCTACCAAACAAAACCTTAATGCTTATCTATACATACGTACGGTCCAACCCGCCTAATTAAGATCCTTTTTGCAATTTGCTTTCTATCTGAAATTTAAGTTTTGCCGTTGAAAACTATATATTTATAATAATCACATGTGTCTATGAACCCCACTCGTTAATTGGACCCTTTTATTAAGAACCTAGTATATGTCTCCAACCGTCATGGCCGAAGTCATGCTTGTTATGATTGAGATGGCAAGGGTGTGTGGAGTTTTAATTCTTATTAGGAAATGATCATTTCTTTCTTTTTCTTTTATTTATTTATTTATTTATAAATCTCCCCATATTAGATATACACTTCTTGACTTCGTAATAATTAGGCTTTTCATAGGCTTAAAATTGGAAACTTTTAACCATGAAAAAAAAAAAACTGGGAAGTGACTCATTTCCGAACCCATCAATATTGCATATGAATGCATCAATTTCCATGTGTGCCAAAATCATTTTCATTCCTTTTTTTTAATTTAACACTTATTTCTTTTAAATAAAGTCTCGAGTTCGAATCTTGTGAATTAAAAAAATCATTATTGAAAAAACTTTACCTCTTATAATGGATCAACTTGACTCAAAATAGACTAATTTTGAGCCGAAGACCTTAGGATATCTTTGGTTTAAAAAAAAAACTCATTTTCATTCCTTAACCAATTACTAAAACATTCTTATCTTATCTTACGAATCTATACATACTGTTAAAGCTATCCCCTGGTGAACTTAGAGACTGACACATGGCGTTGTTCATCTTTTAGCATTTGAAAAGCTATTCCCTGATGAACTTAGAGACTGACACATGGCATTCTTCTTCTTTTAGCATTTGAAAATTTTGTATTTTTTTTGTTATTATAAGTTTTAATTTTTTTAGTTATTATAAATTCTATTTTTTTAAATCATACAATTTAAATCAAATAATTTGGTTTTCCTTATTTTTCTAAATTTTGTTCGATTTGTTTAAATCAAATAATTTTGTTTGATCCAACACCATCTACAGCTCAAACCATTATTGAACAAAGCTTTGCCCAAAGCTACAGTGTTTGTCAGTTTCCATAGCCACAAGGTCCATCTACAATAATTATTAAAGCATTAAAACAATTAAATATATATATATAGGATCTAAACTATCTAGGAGTGACAGATTGCTTTGGATTCATTCTCTCTTTCTCACTCTCGACTTCTTACCAAAATCCTCTCTTTTTGTTGCCTTATCTCTCCTCACCAAATTTCCTTTCTCTTTGCTTGCTACAAAGCTGTGCTCAAAGCTGCAGCGTTTGTCCCATAGCCACAAGCTCCACCTGCAATAATTACAACAACTAAAAATTATAGGAAAGTGGCAGAAGGCTTTGGAGTCATTCTATCTTTATCTCTCTCGAGCTCTTACCCATAAATTCCCTCTTTCTGTTGCCTTTTCTCTCCTCATCAGCTTTCCTTTCTCTTTTTTGCCTTTGCCTGAGCGGTTTCGATCTTTCGGTGAGTTGAGCATTGTTTGATTCCATTTTCCATTTTTTATATTGGTTAATAATTTGGCATTTCAATTATGTTTGGAATTACAATAATTTTTTCTAATATTATGTTGATTGGATTTCGTTAATGATTCTGAGAGGAATTTTTCTCACTGAACATTTAATTTTATAATGAAGCAGAGCAACAGTAATAAAAAGGATTAATCAAAAAAATATTGTAATGATGGAGGCGTTACTTTTTTGGGTGGAATCAATTGGCTCTAAAACTGCCGTTACAAATTTGTGGCAATTGATTTCAAATCGAAAGAGAAAGCTACTGGTAAGCTCATCATTCCAAACCTTTCAAACCTTTCGTATTTTCATCTCAATCTTCTCCTCTCCTGTGATAGTGTATCTGTTAAAAGCCTCACCTCATTTGTATTGTGTTTGTTTAACTGCTATTATTATCATGGATTGGGTGGAATTGCATGGAAGCATTTGCCAACGTTACCAAATATACAAAGCGCGCAAAGCGTTTGTTCATTTGTCCTCAGCTACTGGTAATTGTTTTCTTTCTTTAACATTAATCTACATATTTCTGACACATCCTTTTCTCTTAGTTCTGTTGGTTTAGATTATGTTTGGAAGTTGTGTTGCTCCATGGTTTTATTTGAATTATGCACCGGGCTTGGCTATTCTTGGGTTGTTTTAAGAACACATAGGTGATGTGAAAATAAAAAAAAGACATGGTTTAAATGTGTGATTTCTTTTTCTCCTTTGGTCTTTTATAATTAAAAGAAAATGTTAGTCTCTGATTAGCTTTGATAGATGTTAGTCTCTATATAGTTATGAGACATTCTTTTTTCTTAGTTCTCTTGATTTAGGTTGTCTAAAGTTGTTTTGCTCCATGTCTTTATTCAAATTATGTAACAAGCTTGGTTATTCTTGGGCAGTTTTAAGGTTTCTAATCACCTTATTTGTGTTTTTAATGTTGTTTATCAATATATGTCAATATACATATCTTCCATGTCATTCTTCCTTTTTCTATTATGTTCCTTATTGATTTGCAATGGTTTTTAGTACCAAAAAATGCACATCAGAACTGTGGCACACAAATAGATCATTAAAAAATCACATAACTCAGACATGCAAATATAAAACAGATATAGCCATATGATATCTTTATACAAAATTGAGGATGATCACAAATATAGATTCAATATACGTGACACTACAAATTAACTGGATCAAATATTTCTCAAGCTTCTTCAAGATCCTGAAGGTCCAAAATTTGAGTTAGATACGACATGATGGAATTGAAAATATAGTTATGGCAAAGGCATAAAATTTTTTTGAAGCATTTCAAGACTAAATGCAATTTTGTATGAAAATTAATAATTTTAACTTAAAATGAAAGAAATTAAACCAACCCGCATCGATAACGCAGGGCACAAACCTAGTTAGTATTATATATTAATTCCGGGACTAGCCAGCTGGCAAAGATTTTTTTTGTTTTCTTTAGGTTGAATAGTTCACTTTAATCTCAGACAAAAAGAACTAAAGTATTTTCATTTAAGATCTCTACCTATTAATATGAAACCATCAGCCGTACGTTATATGTGCGAAATTATTGATCTATCGCTTGAAAACTTTGAATGGCAGCAGAATTTATATGAATATATATATATGGATACAACTTACATCATTTTCCTTACATCATTTTTATGTAAGTATCCAATGAAATTTTACCAAGTATCCCTTCACATAACTCAACTTTTAACTCCTTTTTCTTCATTACCTTCTAACGTTGACTCCTTTCTTTTTGGTTTCTGTTGTTGACAACTTTTCTTCATAGGGATGACAATGGGGCGGGTGGTAGCCAGGACTGCCTCAACCACCTCCGCCCCATTCCTCAATTGGTGGGGTTGGGATAGAGGCGGGTCATCCTGTTAATATATATTTTATTTTATAAAAATACACTTAATAAAATAAAATTATATAAAATATACTTAATATATCAAATTTAATATATTTTTCAGAACATTTATAAAGTAAAATAATAATCTTAATTATTAAGTTATATTTCTTAAAATTTAATACAAATATCTTTTATTTATCTATACAATATGTTAAAGTTATCCCCTGGTGGCTTCAATGAGTGACACGTGACGCACTCTATATTTAACATTTAAGAATTCTTTATATTTTTAAAGTTAAATATAAATATCTTTAATTTTTTAAATAAAACATTTAAACCTTTATTTTTCTCTATATCTCTTACATTTATACTTCATTTATTATTGCTTTAAATATGAAAAAAAACAAAATTAAAAGACTTTTGAGAAAATAAATAGATAATACATTTAGTTCTAACTATTTCATGAATATATTATTTTTCCATGCTATATACATCTTTTCATCTTACTTTTTTTTTGTGTTTTTTAGGTTGGGATCATCATTTTACCATTTATTTTCTTTTAGATTTTCCGTGGTTTAAGATAAATGAGATTAACTCTTTTTAAATTCCTTTCAATCGATAAAATGCATTGTTTTACTTGATAATTTTGTGGTGCATTTTTTTTAGGAAGTACTTATTGTTCTTTTATTGTAACAAAATGAAACATTATTGAAGCAGTGATAGGATTGATAAGAAAAGTAATAGAAGTGCTTTCATATTTGTTAAAAAAAATAAATTAGAAGACTTTTAAGAAAATAAAAAAAAATAATGCATTGAGATCTTAATTGTTTGGACTATCTATCTATCTTCTATAATAACTTATTATATCTCTTACATTCCTTGGTAACTTTCAAAAAAATAAATTCCTTGGTGGTCTCAGAATAAGAACATGGGCCTCTCTTCTACTTATGTGCTTAATTATATATTTAGCTACAATGTTTTGACATAATATTTATTTGTAAAAATTTATTAACCAATAAATGACATTGGTTCTCAAAATGCATCGTTGTATTAAATTCATATTTTTAATTTTATTATATTAAATTTTTAAGATGCATGTGTTAGAGTATATATTATGTGTAAAAATTAAAAATACTGTACATATAACCCACAGCGTTAGCATGGGATACCATACTAATTTATTTAAAAATCATAAAAATATGTATATTTTGATAAAAATTATTAATTATTATACATATGGAACGGGACAAAGCGATTATAATCATATCCCAAAATCGCCCCCCAAAAAAAGCAGGACGATTCGGGGTGGCTAGGTGCGGAATTAACGGGTCGGTTGGGGAATTGTCATCCCTGTTTCTTCACCAAGCTTCTTCTTTGACCAACCAAATTTCCCCTTTGACCGAACTCCTGCTTTCTTTCTACCAGAAAAAGGGTCTGCTAACAAGCCAGGCCTTCTTCTCTTTTCGATCGCCTTCCTCCTATCACAGCCCTCTTCTATTTTCAGCCTTTCTCCATTCGTGACTCCTTTCTTTGCTTTGTCTTTTCTCTCTAAACAACAACCAGGCAATAGCACCGAATAGCGGCAAAGTTTTCTTTCCCTGCTTCATCTTTGCTCTTTCCTTCCATTTTCTCACAACTGCTTCCTTTTCTTTGCCTTTCATCTGCTCTATTTTTCTTTCTCTTTCTCAATCGACCTCGGACCCAAACAGAGCAACCAACGGAAGGTTTAAGAAAATAAAAAGAAAATAACAAAACGGAAGAGTACAGCACAAATTAAGGGGCATGAAGTTAAGAGTGACAAACAGAACAAAAAAAAAAGCGAGAGAGAACTCAGTTTTCTTTTCTTCTAACGGAATAGTTAACTGAGAAAAAAAGAGTTAATTAGTCAGTGAGATGATACACACTTGGTAAAATTTTATTGGATACTGACATAAAAAAGATGTAAGGAAAAGAATATAAGTCGTATCTGTTATGAGATCTGGACAAATCTGCCGACGGAATAGTACATATCACTATCGATGAATAGTGCATATTACTATTCATATATTAATTATGTCGGATGAATTATTGATGAATAGTACATATCACTATCGATGAATAGTGTATATTACTATTCATATATAAAATATTCAAACCGTGGGGTCCACATGCAAAATTTTCAAACTTTGCACAGTAACCTATTTCGTTTATAAAAGGCGCATTGAAGCGCTGATGAAAATGTGAATAAAAAGTTTTTCTCTCATTCTTATCTTTCTGATATTCTCTCTCTCCTTTTCGTTTCTTTTTCTTTTCTCTCTCTTCCTCTCTCTCCCTTGTTTATTTAATTCTGATATACTTGCTTCTTGTTCCAATTATTATTAACATATTTTCCACAACACGTTATCAGCACGAGGCTCTGTCAGCACGAGCGTTATAAAGTGAAGCAAGTTTAAAGCCTGGTAAGTTCTTAAGGTTTGATTCTATTATTTTATTTAACATTTTCTTTACACTAGTTAATTTAAATTTTTATTGTGTAAAGATTTACTTCTAAATATTTTGACACCAGAAGTTGTCAACCAAATTTTGACACCAGAAGTTGTCAACCTAATTGAGACCATTTATTTCAGAATTATGGCAAATATTGAAAAGCCCAAATTCCAAATTTTGGATGTAAGTGGCAATAACTACTTGTCATGGTGTCACGGCTTGAATTTTGTGGTGTTAAGCTTACTGAGGTTGAGCTTTTAGAGAAAATATTCTCCACCTTTCATGCTTCGAATATTGTATTGCAACAGCAATACAGGCAGCGCCAGTTTAAAACATACTCTGAATTGATCTCAGTCCTGTTGACTGCAGAACAAACAAATGAGTTGCTGCTTAAAAATCATGATTTAAGACCTGCTGGCTCTAAGGCATTTCCTGAAGCAAATGTCGGCTCAAGTAAGAGTGTTGGCCGTCCTAGAGGCCGTGAGCACAGGCATGGGAATTTTTTTCCTTAAGGGTAGTGGGAGATTTAACCGTAATATAAATAACTCCCCACACAACCCTAAAGGTAAAAAGCCCATGAAGAAGCATGATGATAGTACCTGTCATCGTTATGGAATGACTGGTCATTGGTCACGTACCTGTTGTACGGCCAGACATTTGGTTGATCTATACCAAGCATCCCAGAAGGATAAAGGCAAGCACATTGAGACCCATGCCATTGACCTAACTGTGACTGATGCTGAAGTCAATAAGGTTTTGGTCAATGAAAACTGTCATATTCTTGGCAATGAAAAACCTTTTGAGGTTTTTGATTTCATTTGATAATGTTGATGAAAATAATAAGTCCTCAGAAATAGATCCTGAGGGTTTTCATCTATATTTTGCCATACCCTTGGATAATTATGTTACCAAGGAAGATATTAAATAAATATGGTCTTCAATAAAATCATTGTTGTGAACCTGAAGTTCCTACATCACTCGCACACGGGATTGTGTGCGTGCTTATAAACAGGGCCTGAAGCCTTTACTTGTGGACGTTTTAAAGCCGTGAGGTCTTGAAGTACCAAAGCGGACAATATCCATAAGCTGTTTATAACACGTTATCTTGTGTTTTATTCATACTTGTTGGTTTATATTTTGCATCATATTATTGATTTGTGTTTTATTCCATACTTGTTGATTTATATTTTGCATCATATTATTAATTTGTTAAATTTTATGGAACTTGACACCTGAAGTTGTCAAGATAAATGCAAATGGGACACATTGAGAAAAAGGAAGATATATGTTTGCTTGATAGTGCTACAACGCATACTATACTTTGTGGCAAACACTTTTTCTCAAATGTGACATTGCGTAAGGCAAATGTTCAGACAATATCTGGTCCTGTTAATATTATAGATGGCTATGGGACTGCCACAGTTATTTTGCCAAATGGCACAACATTGTATCTTGAAGATGCATTGTTGAGCGGTAGATCAAAAAGAAATCTACTTAGCTACAAAGATGTACGCCGTAATGGGTACCATCTAGAAACAATTAATGAGCAAAATAAGGAATTACTTTGCATCACTTCCTACAAGATGGGCCAGAAGACCATCCATGAGAAGCTGGAAGCTTCTAGTATGGGATTATATTTTGTCCCAATACGAGCTATAGAATCATATGCTACGATGCCCTGGAAACTAATGAACCCTGATGTGTTCGGACTTTGGCATGATCGCCTTGGTCATCCAGGAGCTACAATGATGCAAAGAATCCTTAAAAATACTCGTGGACACCCTTTAAAAGATACAAAGGTGTTGTTGTCCAGAGATTACATTTGTGAATCTTGTTCACAAGGAAAGCTCATTACTAAACCTTTCATGACAAAGGTTGATTATGAATCCCCTTCATTCTTGCAAAGAATCCAGGGTGATATCTGTGGGCCGATTCAGCCTGCAAGTGGACCATTTAGATATTTCATGGTACTAGTGGACACATCCTGCAGATGGTCCCATGTTTGCCTATTATCAATGCGCAATGTGAACTTTGCTGATGAGAACAAAGCTCCCATCCTTAGCGTGGGGTCATGCTATTTTACATGCTGCATCTTTAATTAAATTGCACCCTACTACTTCTCATTTGTATCCCCCCCTTCAGTTAGTCTTGGGCCAGAAGCCATACATTTCATATCTTCGCACCTTTGGTTGCGCGGTACAAGTGCCTGTAGCACCACCGCAAAGGACCAAAATGGGTCCCCAACGCCGTTTGGGCATTTATGTTGGGTTTGATTCACCGTCCATTATTCGGTTCCTTGAACTATTGACGGGTGATTTATTTACCGCTAGATTTGCGGATTGTTATTTTGATGAGACAGTATTCCCATCACTTGGAATACCTAATGCTTCCACAAATGGAAAGCAGAAAAAGGTCGAGATTTTCTCAAGGAATGAGAAAAGTTTGTCTCATCTAGACCCAAGAACACCTGAATGTGAAAATGAGGTGCAACGATTGATCCATTTACAAGCTATTGCAAATCAAATGCCTGATGCATTTAAATGAGACTGCTAAAGTTACAAAGTCTTATATCCAAGCTGAGAATGTTCCAGCTAGGATAGATGTTCCTGAAGAACCACTCGAAATGGATCTAAATGTCCCGCGCCTGAAGCGTGGTAGACCGATGGGATCAAAAGACACTGTTCCTCGAAAAAGAAGGGGGAGGAATTTAGAATCTGCTCCAGATGAGTATAATTCTACTCCAGATGAGCACATTAATCTTTCTCGAGGAAAGCAAATTGCACCTGAAGTGCCACAACATAATATTCAAAGAGAGCATATTGCCCCTGAAGTGGCACAAGTTCATGAGCATATTGCCCCTGAAGTGGTACAAACCCATGAAAAGATCACCAACCTTGGGAATACTGAAATTTCCATCAGTTATCATAATGAGATATGGGATCGAATTGAGATAATCATCAATGATGCATTTGCTCTCTCAGTTGCTCATGAGATTATGAATGATGATTATGAACCTCGGTCTATAACCGAATGCCGTCATAGGCAAGATTGGCCTAAATGGGAGGAAGCAATCCAAGCTGAATTGACTTCCCTTGCCAAACGTAATGTTTTTGGGCCTATTACTAAAACCCCCGACAATGTAAAACCTGTTGGATATAAATGGGTCTTTGTCCGGAAACGAAATAAGAAAAACGAGATCGTAAGGTATAAAGCCCGACTCGTAGCCCAAGGTTTCCTGCAGAGGCCTGGGATAGATTATGATGAAACATATTCACCAGTAGTGGATATAGTTACTTTTCGTTTCCTTATAAGTTGGGTTGCCCAAGAAAATTTTGAAATGCGTCTTATGGACGTTGTGACGGCATATTTATATGGTTCATTAGATTCCAATATCTATATGAAAATTCCCGAAGGTTTTAAAAATGCCTGAAGCATACACTCCCCGCAACTTATTCTCAATAAAGTTGCAAAGATCTTTATATGGGTTAAAGCAATCCGGCCGCATGTGGTACCAACGATTAAGTGAATACCTGACAAAGGAAGGGTACATAAATGATCCCATCTGCCCATGCGTGTTTATTAAAATATCTGAAACCGGATTTGCTATTATAGCAGTCTATGTCGACGACATGAATTTAATTGGGACTCCTGAAGAGTTATCTGAAACTGCTGAATATTTGAAAAAGGAGTTTGAGGTTAAAGATTTGGGTAAAACCAAACTATGCCTTGGTCTAGAGCTTGAGCACAAAAAGAATACTACTAACTCTGGTTTAGTAGGTTATGCTGATACAGGATATAAATCTGATCCGCACAGAGCTCGCTCCCAAACCGGTTATCTATTTTGCTATAATGATACAGCCATTTCTTGGCGTTCCACTTAGCAAACACTTGTTGCAACATCTTCCAACCACTCTAAAATTATTTCCCTCTATGAGGCCGGAAGAGAGTGTGTTTGGTTAAGATCTATGATATATTGTCCTGAAGACAGTATAATGCTAGTGGATTCAAACCGGTGATATATTCTCCCACTATAATTTATGAGGATAATGCTGCTTGTGTTGCACAAGTCAGGGGAGGATATATTAAAGTTGATAAGACCAAGCACATCTCGCCGAAATTTTTCTATACTCATGAACTCCAGGAAAGTCGACAAGTTGATGTTAAACAGATTCGCTCCGTCGATAATCTTGCAGATTTATTTACCAAATATTTGCCAACATCAACATTTGAGAAATTAGTTTATGGCATTGGTATGCGGCGAGTCAGTAATATGCAAGATTGAATTCCCCAGAAGTGGAAATGTTTAGATGCTCCAGAAGTAGCAATTTGTTTTATTTAAGGGGGAGCGATTATGGACATAGGTGCACTGTACTCTTTTTTCCTTCTGTCCGGTTTTTGTCCCACTGGGTTTTTCTGGCTTAAGGTTTTTAATGAGGCAGTTATAGCACGTCCAATTAGGCCACTGAAATAGGCCTACCTATATTGTCCTGAAGACAAGCACATATTGTCCTGAAGACATATTAGATGGACTTAATTGTATTGTACTCTTTTTCCCTTATGTTCGGTTTTTTCCCACTGGGTTTTTCCGACTTAAGGTTTTTAACGAGGCAGTACACGTCCAAATTTTAATAGTGGCATTTGTCCAAGGGGGAGTGTTATGAGATCTGGACAAATCTGCCGACGGAATAGTACATATCACTATCGATGAATAGTGCATATTACTATTCATATATTAATTATGTCGGATGAATTATTGATGAATAGTACATATCACTATCGATGAATAGTGTATATTACTATTCATATATAAAATATTCAAACCGTGGGGTCCACATGCAAAATTTTCAAACTTTGCACAGTAACCTATTTCGTTTATAAAAGGCGCATTGAAGCGCTGATGAAAATGTGAATAAAAAGTTTTTCTCTCATTCTTATCTTTCTGATATTCTCTCTCTCCTTTTCGTTTCTTTTTCTTTTCTCTCTCTTCCTCTCTCTCCCTTGTTTATTTAATTCTGATATACTTGCTTCTTGTTCCAATTATTATTAACATATTTTCCACAACAGTATCTTATTTATATTCCCATTATTTGAAGACTAGCAAATGGTTCGTATTTCGTTGCGGAAAATTGATATGTAAATTATACTTCATCCATCCCTAATTAATTGTTCCTAATATAAAGATAAAAGAGGACAACTAATTAGGGATGGAGGGAGTATGTACATATCCATATATATTTATGTATATTTATATATGTATGTGTTTAAATGTGTATATATATTATAATTAAGTAAACTGACAAAAATTTGTGCATATACAATACATACATAGTTTTTACAATATATACATAGTTTTTTCTTTTTGGCCAAAACAAAATATACATAGTTTAATACTAAAAAATCTCAAAACCATATAAAATCTAAAAAAAAAATCAATACTCATAAAGTTTAAAAAACCCAAGAAAAAAAATCCAAACCTCAAAGTCTATAAATTTCATCACCACTTCCATATATCGCACTAAAACATATTAAAATATCAAATAAGTTTCTCTTAACCCATTTCATAAGTAACCTAAGATGGCCTTAAAATTAAAAGAATGGTGAGTAATTATGTCATTTCTCACTCAACTTTAGTAGTATTGTATGTATGTATGTATGTATATTGATGTGTATATATATATATTGTATGTGTGTGGGTGTATATATGTGTGTGTATAATAATATATATATATATATAATAGTATTTGTATATAATAATAATATAATAATGATGGTGTATGTGTGTGGGTCCCACTATTTGAAGAATAGATTAAAAAAATGATAGAATGTAAAATGATTAAAAACCCATAATAGCAAATAGAAACAAAGGAGAATTTGAAATAAAATGGGTAATTTTATAAATTTACATAGTTTCTTTTATATAGTAGTATAGAAGTATAGATATGAACAGGACAAACCAAATGATAATTTAAATCAAAACAAAAAAAGACAAACAAATTTTAATCACCGTATATATATATAATTAATGTATAGGTAGAGTAGACAAGAAAAATATAAAATGCTTACTTAGGTTGGCCAGTAACAAGAAAGCACCACAATGTCTTGTTTGTGACATAAACAACAAAACACTATTAAATAGTATATAAGATTCATTGTCAAAAAGTATATGTTATGCCACTACTATATTATAATTTTGCAGTATACTAGTAATCGTTTAGGGTTGAAAATACATCACGTATTGATAGAAACCAACGGTCTGGGCTCGCCGTCGCCATTAATGAACGTCATCATGATCTTCTTATTAATTAATTTATTTAATGTAATAACCATCATAGCATATATTCTCAGAAAGAACTTCAACGGGTTCTTTGGGAGGCGGAGGAGACGTTTTCATGGAGAAGTGAGGGGGAACAGAGGGTTTATGTGTTAGTGGCATGAAAGAAAAAGGTGTTATGTAATCCCCTAATTAATTCCAAATTTGTTAGGACCAAAATAAACAGAAGAAAATATCAGCAAACTTTTCCACCACCCCACTAGCCACTACTATATTTGCAATGCAGCCATGTGCGCGATTATGCGTTGCATAATTTGAAAATCATAAAATATTTTATTTCTTATTGGGTTTCTTGTCCATTCTGGAGGGCCATTGTTTAAAGATGAATTTCCTTGATATTTCTTACCTTTCAATATCTCTTCATATCTTGAAATGATCAACAACCCAACAGTGAAAAGCTTTTTTCTTCCTTTTTTTTTTCTCGGAAGAAAAACCTGGGTTTTGATGGATGGGTAGGTTAATGTTGGTTTGAAACTTCTTTTTGTGTTTCATGAGTCGTCCTAGAGGTTAGTGGGGAACATGATAAAAAGGTCGCAACTCAAGTTACATTGAACGACAATAACTGTACTACCTCACTAGCGATCTGCTTTCACTTTTGTACAATTTCCATTTTGCACAGCTATGAGGAAGATTATTAGAAGCACTTGGAAATGGGTTCCGAGAAACTTCCCATAAAGAGCTCGACTTAAGGTTGATGATATACAATGGATTTTGCTTATTTTTTGGTGTTTGTGGTCTATATGCATATGGTTTGGCTTATGTCGTGTCATCTGACAAGACAAATTAAAAAAAAAAAATGCGCCGAGTTTTAACAAGTTAGTAAAAGACTCGCCAAAACATGAACCAAATCGGAAAAACCAAAAAGTTTGGGACATAACACTGCTAAATTCGACAACGGGAAAACATGGCTGGAAAGAAGGATAGATATCACAGATTAATTTGACAATTCAGTTGGATTCAAATAGAAGTATAAAAGATCTATTTGATACTTTCTATAAAGTTCAACGCTCAAACTGAAAAGATGAATTGGACATGGGAGTATATATGGAGAACGGACGATTGATTTGAACTTTATATAAAAGTTGTGGAGTGTCTCGTGTGCTCGCCTACTCAACTATCAAGTTAGACGGAAGAAGATTTTCAGCAGGAAATGGAGCTAAGCTAATGGACCCATCAGCTACCTCCTGTTTCCTGGTCAATACAAGAAAGAATTACTATGACAAGGTGGCCCAATGACTTAAGGTTTTTTTTTTTTGGGGGGGGGAGGGGGGAAGATAAAGCCCCACTTTTCTCAACTGACAATAGAAATTTAACAGGTTATCCATTAAAATTCGAGAAAATCAAACTCGCTTAATTAGTCCAATAAACTCTAAGCATCTGGAGTGGAAGGGGCTGTTGGCTCGTGCCCATCGGAAAATAACATATCGAATTTGTGATAATTAAATTTGTGTTTTCCCCTTGAATGCAGGGCACAAGATAGTGTTATATCTATATACATGGACTTATTTAAGTCGATTATGCATGCAATATGGAGACTTTTGATTGGTATAGATTGTGAGACATTTCTTTGAAGAAGATAAGATCCTATCTATTTCCGCATGTGGATTTATTATGCACATGGATTATCAATGGAAGATAAGAATCTCCATCTCCATCTGCTTTAGATTTTTTTTCAGTTTATAATATTGGGTTTTGCGATGCCTTTTTAATTTTTACGACCATTTTACTTGGCCTGTTCTGCCCTGTCATAACTATCAATTGGGTTCTTCAAGCATATTTTGATGAATGCAAGTCAGATTCCCGTTGCCTGTCGAGAAGAGCATAGATATGGGAGATTTTGGACTTCATTCGAGGTTGAGGACTGGCACTTTAGATATGGCCCATATTGTTTGATTTTGGGTCGAACTTGACGGTTAAATGGCCTGAGACTTTCAGATAGGACTTTTTATGAGTATCTCTTAGAGGGTTCTTTGCCGTTTGTTTCGAAGGCATAACTTCAACAAAATGATAGGCCCAACGAAACAGAAACCCAGAGTTGGCAACCCATTCCTTACAGAGTATGTTGACGAAAGAAGAAAATTATATCCTCGAGCCAATTTTCAAGCCATTTAGTTTTTAGAGCAGATTATAATCTTGGAGGTCATTATTTTCTTCCTTCTCACGCAGGGACGCAGGGTACTAACGACCCTCATTCCTCCTCCAAAATCCCAAGTCCTATGTTGGAAATATAAAACTATTTTATCTGAACTGATCAAAGCCTCTATATTTCTGTCGGCTATATTATATATACAACAATCCGATCGAGTTTAAAACTTACAATCATTAATCATCAACTGTTATACTTTTGACCCAAAAGTCCTAGTAGAAAATTTGCATTCGAATTCCAGATCTAAATATAGCTAGCTTCCACGGAAGGAAAAACAGGTTTGAGCTTGGGAAAGATCTAGACTCACAGGTTTCATAGCTACATTTACAGTAACCGGAAGACGTGTCCATTTGCAGCTTCTCATTTTGTACACACAAACCTCAACCTCTGCCATCCTTTTCAGATAGCAGAGTAAAATTTAATTTGGAAAGCCCCACTCGGCATTAAAAAAGCTGCCCAAAAAGCAACTAAGTCAAGCACACGAAAGGCGCAAGGAGAAGGAAATCGATTAAATGATCATAAATACAGACAATCCTGATTGACAGCTGAAGGGACATGAATTTGTTTGCTCTTTTGCTGCATTTAAGACAGATTTCGGTATGTTCCCGTTTTCTCTTCGGGAAATTCTTTCCAAACGATCAGTAACCTTCTTGTATATTGTTAGCCATGTAGACAGGTTTCTTGGCTGGCTTCAATAATTCAAACTTTAAAACAAATGGTTAGCTAACATGTTGTCGTGATCAATAAAACTGTTGGAAAACTATATGCATAGGTAGGGACGGTAATTATCTTCATAGTCAAAAGATCGAAACCTTTCGCTTTTGATTTGTCCCTCAACCGTTTTTGTCATTCTGACACGTTGGAACCGTTTTTCTTGTTCTGACACGTTGAAGTTGCTCTTCTTACGCCAACCCGTTGAGATTTGACGACAGCGGGGATCAAGAATGACAGATGGACAGAACCTTTTATTGAAAATGAAAGGAATAAAGAAAATCTTGAAAGCAGAGAAAACCAAGATCGATCGATCCCAGAAAAGTTATCGACGAATTAATGAGTTATCACACAGTTGATAACAGTACTTTTTCCCCTTTTGGTAGTTTAATTTGCTTTCTTTTTTCAGTGTTAATGACTTAATTAACCCCAATGCAAAGAGATTTCATCCGATACAACTATCATAAATCTACTAGAATTCTCATATCTCTGTTTTAGGAGAGAAAAACATAAGGAGCCTGACGACCTTGACTAGGAGCAAGTTTGACAGGAGTAACTAGGTGCCACGTTTGAACTTTGAACTTTGAAATGTGGGCGTCGCCTTCTGTCTATTTTATTTAGTAAGAATTATGACCAAAATCCAATCACAAATCCGCTAGCAAAATTAAAATATAAGCAGTGATTTGTTGGGGTCGAATATATTTATGATAGTATCTGTTAAGTCCTTCAAAGTGAATAAGAGAATCAATTCATTAATATTAGGAAGAGAAAGTGATGAAATCAGTGTAACGATTGTGACATTTTGGCCTGTTGAATTTCATCCAAATCAAATCAAAGTTGGCTAAATGAAGAAGAATTTAATAGACTGAACTCAGGATTTACATGCCACTAATCAGGATTCAGGCCCTACAATATCCTCCTACATGACGCACCTGCTGAAGTAAAAATAAAGTACTATAGACTGCTAACATATACAATGGAAGCTTATTGGATAATAAGGAGAAAGAGAGAACAAATAATGGTGGCTATATTGTACAATCATATCAGACATTGCGCAAATGACATGTTTTATTGATAAGAAGCTACTGATAATTTTGTTTTACCAAGAGCTTGTACTTTCAGATGAGCTCAAAAGTTCCTCCAAGTATTCAGATCCTAAATCTTCTAAGACCACCACATGTTTCGCTTGTGGCTGCTTCTTTTTATTTTTACAGGCCATCGATTTTCTTTGTAGAAAATTCCTCTGCTTTAGTTCTACAGCCGGTGAGGCACCGTCGCGGCAGCAATAATTCATGTCCCGAAGAGATTCCCGGACTCTTTCGACCGGAAAATTGAGCACTGCCTTGGCCCCTTGTGTCGATAAGGCTGCTTGATCATAAGCCAAAGCAGCCGCCTCTGCGCTGTCAAATGTTCCGAGCCAAACCCGAATGCCATGCCTGGTTGAATCCCTTATCTCCGCCGCGTATTTTCCCCAAGGTCGCTTCCTTACCCCTCTGTAAGACTTGTCCTTCTTGGGATGTTGTTGATCCTCTCGTTTATTGGCACCACTGAAAACTACATTTTCTTCATCAATTAATCTCCGGGGAGAGCCTGGTGTTGATGATTCTCTTGACCCATGACGAGGAAGAGTACTGTCATGATCTTGATGAAGAGGCAACTGATCTTTGGAGTCTGTTGTGTCAAAGGAAAATAAATCCTGGTAGGTGAAAAGCTCATTACTGGATGAGAAAGATTCTACCAAATCTTGCTTAGGTTCTAGCAACAACTCTGAGTTTAGGCTTTGAAGGAAGGACGAATCCATGACTGTGAATCGATAGGCTGAAGATGTAGTGCTCACTAATTTATAAGTTGCTTTAGTCTTTTGCGCAATTGGTTTGACAGAACATTATTGACGGACACCTCTCAAGTCTCACGTAGCACGTTAATATAACACGTGAGTTAGAAGAGTACTGCTTTTGATTTGAAATCAGAGTAATAAATATTTTAACAATGTAAAGTAAATTTGATTTTTCTTAATAAATAAATTCACTATTTATATTTTAATGACTACAGTAAAACAATGTCAAGACTTAAGATTATAGATAATTGTATTAGGATTTTTATTAACTATCGAGAGTGTTCAGGAAAGCTTTTTACTCTTTAATTTTAGAAGATACATCCCCTGTTTCATACTTCAATGATGATATATATATATATATATAAGTGGCCCAAACCTTAATCACTTTACTTGACATTAATTTCAGTTTTAGGTGAGATTTTGGATCTCAGTTTGAGTAAATTATATTCATTAGTAATGCTTTCCTAATTAACTTCAAAGAGAAAAAACTCCTAATCATTTCATAATAACAACAAAAGTTAGCAGTGTGGTGTGGTCTGTGGTGGTTTAATTTCTAAATACAACAAATAATACAACCTTCAGACGAATCTTAGGCTGTCTCATATGTAGTTGCTCAAACAAATTATTCATTGAAATTCGTGCAATTGTCGGGTTCTGACGACAGAAAAATCAAAATAAAAGGTCAAGAGGCTTCTTTTTTTCCTCTTTTCTTTTCCTTTTTAATTTCCCTTGTTATATTTGTAGTTTCTTTATACTAATACCATGTTTTCCTACCTGTATGATGATATTGATTTTTGTTTATATATAAAAAATAGGAAAAGAGGCTTCTTTGAAAAATGAAAGGTTTTCAAACCTGAAATCTCTTGTATAAATTTCTTAATCTCTAAACAACTTGGATGAATGGAAAATTTGTCCGATAATATTGATTATGATAAATTACCTAAATGATCACTTAACTTTTAAATATTTTCTATTTTAGTCACTCAATTATAAAAACTTACGATTTTGTCACTTATTTTTGTAAAATTCAATTTTTTGGTCACCAAGTCTTAGAAAATCATAATTTGATGACGTGGCATGGCCACCTCATCCAACATGCCATGTGGCATAGTGATGTGGCATGCCACATCATCTCAAAGGTCACTTGAATGATGACAAGGCAATGCCATGTCATCAAACATGTCACATGGCATGGCCACATCGTCATGCCATGTGGCATATTGGGTGATGTGGCATTACCACGTCATCAAATTATTATTTTTTAAGATTTGGGGTGACCAAAATAATTAATTTTATAAAGATAAGTGACCAAATCGTAAGGTTTTATTGTTAAATGACCAAAACAGAAACCCTTTAAAAATTAAAGTGACTAATTTATAATTTACCCTATTGATTACTATATGATGATATTCGTTATTTCAAATAATCTTTTCCTCGTTCCATCAACAACTATTTAGGATTCATGCGTGTTATTTTAAAATAAAACAAAAAGGAGGACGACCCATCTGATTAGATATGATCAGCACTGATCTCTCCTAGAACCGTTCCCTCCAAGCAAGGTTTGTCAATTGGCCATGTAATTGCCTCTATTCAATTGTCTGTCCAACCTTACTAAAACAAAGCTTGGGGCTAAGAATTTGTCGACTCCTAGGTTATTAGGTTAGGCTGGATTCAATGTCCTTTAATAGCTCCAATTGATTTCATTATCCTTTTGCACTTTGATCACCATGATACCTTCCACGTACTCTGAATTAATAATAGATGGCCAAGTTGATTTGGAGCTAGCAATAGCTTATAAGTATACATAAACGATAAGACGATATCCACCAGAAGCGTATTTGTTTGGGAGTTTATTTTTAATGTTTCTATTTGAAAGAAGATTAGTTTTAAACTAAAAGTCTAGGATATCTTTGGTTAAAAAAATATTAGATATGATTTTTACCTAGAGCTGTATGTCCAACACTTTCTCGGTTAATTTCATTTTGTGTATAAGATAAATATATATTGGATATGTACAAATAATAAAATCCAAAATTAAGTCTTCCTTTATCAAAATTTTTCAGTCATGTGAGTTAGAGAACAACACATAATGACAAGGGCTAATATGTCACGCTCGCTTTATTTAGAAATTTTATTTGAGCATTTACTCTTTTTTTTTTATACATAGGAAGTATCTAAAGAAAAAACTCTATTTAAGAAATGAGAGATTTCGAATCCAAGACTTCTCGCACGAATTTCTTAATATCTAATCCATAGTTATTAAAACCGACTCGAACAGTGACAGTTTGAGGCTTTGAGTCACAGGTTAATTTGTTCAACCGTCAGGTCATTTAGGTCAACATCGGTTTAATAAAATATTATAAAAATGATTTTTATATATTTAATAATTTTATAAATTAAATAAAAGTATATTTTAATACTTATATAATAAAACTATTAAAATTCATGACATAAAATATACTACACAATGATATAAATTAAAAATTAAGATAATTATAATGCAATTAAACTATATTTTTATTAAATTATTTAAACTTTGAACTTTATAGTGATTTATTTTTTCTTTTTATCTTATTTTTCTTTTAGTTTTTATTTGTTTAGCATGCTAATGTACTATATTACCCTTTATTTTTATTAAAAATTAAATTAAAACATGGTTAAAATGTAATTTAAAAGCTTCATATTCAACCCAACCGGTTCACTAAAACATGACCGGATCAACGGTTAAAAACAGGTTTTATCGGTTCAAAACGAATCAAAAGCATAAACAGTCTAAAGTATAAATCAATCCGGAGAAGGTCCCGAGTCACTAGATCAACCGATCCGACCACAATGTTAGTCCGAATTTAATAACTATACTTTAACCAACTCAGTTAAAGGAAGGAATCAATCCAATAAAATTATTGAATTTCTCAACCTCTAATCAATGAGAGCTAATATGTCACAATCGCTTTATTTAGAAATTTTATTTGAGCATTTTCTAATGTTGAGCAATATTATCTTTGGCTTTAATAGAATATATACTTAAAATAAAATAGTAACAACTAATTGGGAAAGGGGGTAGGATTTATGGGGATGGAAAAAAGAAGATGCCTAGATTCTTGCTTTATATTTTATAATATTTTTTTTTGGTCAGATTATATTTTATAATAATTTCTCTATTATAAAGTCGTCTTATTGTTTCGCTGGTTTCTAGCCAACAGATAATAAGGGGCCTAGAAAGTGGAAGATTAAATAAACCATGATGTTGCAGCATCAGTGGCATAATGTTTGCAGATGTCTTCCTTTCATTATAATTTAGAGATGCAAATTAATGATATATATACTTTACGGAATCTATCTTTAATTATTTCTTAAATTTCGGATAAATTTGATGGCAAGTGGCTATGTCTACCCATCTATAAAGTACACAACATCAATAGAAATAATGCAAATTGTGCTTGGAATTGTTCTTCTTTCCATTTCTATCCTTTGTTATGAAAACTGCTTTCCGTCTTGAATGCACCTTCCCATAGAAATCTCTCCGCTTCTGGTCATAATCATAATTGAAAACTCTATCAGCTCATATTCTATTATGTAACCCCCTTTGTTTTGGGACCATTTAAGCTTAAAAAGTTCTTGGTCACTCAAAATTGTGAAACCCAGTGGCAATTTGTTCTCCTTTTTGGTAGCGACTGATGTATTAATTAGTTTATATAGATACAGCTTATTTAGTAGCATGGGCATATTAATTAAAAAAGTAGCCTACAATCCTTCTAATGTGAACTTTTCTAATTTGTTTAATTTTTATCAGTATCACAAAAATTTAACCCATATTTAAAAAGTTATCTTATTTTTTATTTATAGGTAAATTTTTTCTTTTTGAAAATTATAGTGGTAGGATTTTAAAAAGAACAAAAAATGAGATTAGTCATGTCATGCAGGTTATAGGCCGATCATGTAACACAACTCATTTAATTTAACCCTTGCATACTTAAAAATTTGTGAAACCTAGTGTCAAAAAGTTAGATTTCAACGTTCATTAAAAAAAGAAGATTAGATTTCAACGGATCTTGTAGCTCCTATATTCAAATTTTCAAATCTACACATAAATATGACTCATTGGTTTTGTTAGTCTATATATTTTTGCCCAAATAGGAATTCTTTTGAGGTTTGTAAACCTAGTCCACAGTCCTTAAACAATACCTATAATACGGTCATAAAGGGGAAAGGACTTAACATCTCACCTCTCCTTCCCCTAATACTAATAGTTTAGAATGCAATAATTGAGGCAGGCAGGCAGCATAAAGGTACAATTGTTTACATTTCCATCATTTCAAGTTTCAACTTTACAAAAACGAAAAAAAAAATGTGAAAAGATGAACTAATTACTTACTACTATGGAACAAGATTAATTAACAGCCCTCAACTTTAACCCCAAAGAAAAGTCTGACAGCTCTAAGCTTCAGTAAAATCGATGAAAGAACAAAAATGGAATTGGAATAAAAAAATTGAAGGGAAAAAGGCTCCTGCGCGCCTCTCATGTGGTACGAATCTTTTCACCAGGGAGCAGCAGTTTCACATGAACTTAGAAGTTGTTCCAAGTATTCAGCTCCTAGATCCTCCAACACTACCAGATTACTTTGTTGTTGCCTGACGTTGGCCTCGTTTTGTTTGCTTTTCTTGTTCTTTGACCTTTTCCTTAAGGAGTGCCTCTTCTTCAGAGCCACAACAGGGGAGCAACCCTCCTCGAATCGATACTTCATGTCCTGAAGCGATTCCCTGACAACTTCTATCGGGAAATTGAGGGTCGCCAATGACCCTCTCATCGAAAATGCTGCTTGATCATAAGCCAAAGCAGCTGCCTCAGCGCTGTCAAATGTCCCAAGCCAAACCCTGACACCATTTCTAGTCGAGTCTCTAATCTCAGCTGCATATTTTCCCCATGGCCTCTTCCTAACCCCCCTGTAAGTTTTTTCTTTCTTGGGTTCTTCTTCTTCCTGTTTAATGTCAGAAGTAACCTCTTCTTCCTTGACACCATCGGTCGAGTTGGATTCTGAAGATTCTTTGGGTCCTCCTTCGGCCAACATATCCATCCAAAGCATTTCTTCGGAGTCATTGAAGTTGAAAGGAGGAGATATAGTGTGGTCAAGAAGAAGCTCATCCCAGCAAGAAAATGGCTCTGGCGAGCCAAATGATGATTCAGGGGAGAATTCAGGAGTTGAGTATTGAAACAAACAAGATTCCATGATCTCTGGGTCTGGGGTGAATGAAATTCTTGTAAAAGAAACTATAGATTTTGCCGAGGTTGCTGTTTTTGTGTTTTCTCAGTGGGCAACTGACAATCTCGGTTAAATTTGGTCCAACAACATTTGAAGTACCGAACCCTCTCTATATACCAGAATTAAGGTGGGGAATTGAACGAAGAAAATATTTAAAAAATCATAGATTTAAGATTAGAATAATGAGCGAAGATAAAAACAACGAACCATTACGCACGTGAGTCAAAATGACGCACGGCGGCGGGTAGGACCCAGTCTTACCTAAGCTGTGATGTACATCGCCACGCCAGCATACTTAAAACTTGGTTAGGCTTTTTTCTTCCATCTTTTTTGAGTACGTGGCAATCCATCTGTCACTATGTGGCAGGGAATTCCTCTTTATTAAGAAGGAACTCTGAGGATAGAATAGAAGATAGTTGGAGTCTTGAAGACCATCTATACCCAATTAATAATTAATCAATAAAATAAAGAGAAAATTTTGGTTTAAAATTATTTTTAATATAAATCTATTCGCATCCAATAGTCACACATATTGAATTTTAACTAATTTAGAATAGAGTCGTTTTAGATTTTAAATGAGATAAAATTCTTCAAAACCTATTTTCTTTGTCATAAAATTTAAAGTTGAATTTGATATTTTTTCACTTAACCCAATCATTGTTTGTCCTTTGTTATAAAGATATTAGTATTAGAGAATAATTACTTCCATATTCATAACATTAATTTTGGCAAAGTATAGTAATATACTTATCGATCTATTAGTTCCAAATTAGCTCTAATAAATTAAACATGATTTGTTCTTGAGAGGGCACCATTGTTAAAGATATTGAGTTCGAATCATGGATTGGACGAAATAGGATAAAATTATACTTCTAATTATGTAACATTAACCTATCGTCTTATGTAAAAAACCAAAAAAAAAAATCAAAAGATAATGAATGAAATCTTTGTTACTTATTGGAATAAATGTAATGTATAATTTCACTTCAAGTGAAAGGGTACGAGGATTTCAAGTGAAAGGGGACCCTCAGGCCTCATCCATCTCAAGTGTTTAAATCAGTTGGGGAAGCTTAGGCCATTCTCCACCTATAAAATCTGTCAACAATTAACAACAACATCGAAAACGATCAAAACAAGATTGAAAACGATGTTCTCATGATCATGTTTATACGTTAATTATATGAATTTCAGTCATAGTTTTCTTCATCGAACAAATGCGCAAAAAGAAAACAAAAGAAAGAATAAAAAAAAAAAAAGTCATCGTTCGAGGTCTTCGAGTATGCTATAAACGACTGGAGGTAAAAGCGACAGGGAGCGTGCCAATCGTTGTTTGATTGAAGGTATTGGTCTAGATTCAGCCCCCTCGGCCCCCTCTCTATATAATATCTTGAAATTTATCTAAACAATTAACCCATTAATTATTCTTATTCAAGGTCTCCAAGATTTTCCGGATAAATTTTGTTGAATTTTGGGTACTAGTCCTCGCAAAGGAGAGAGAGAACATTGCTACATGGTGTAGTTTGATCGAGACAGCTCTCCAGTCCTCAATTTAACTATTTTTTAAAGGTTTTCTTGCTACATGGTGTTTACTTATGGTATGTAATAAGTTCGTATAAGGTACTACCCAATTACACTTTTAAAATCATAAATATGAAAAGAGAAAATAAAAAGACGATTTTTCATCTTATATATTGGAAAAATGGTAAGGATGTTTTAGACTACGTAAGTACTAGAATTATATCACATCATATCTATAACCAGTTTTTAACCCCTTACTATGCACCGAACATTATATTATTCACCTTTAATACTATTTGAAATATATATATATATATATATAATTTTTAAATTATTTTTATTTTTATAATATAATTGGTAAAAAAATGTAAAAATATTTATTTTTACTTTTTTGAGCAGACATTTAGCAATCAATTTAAAAATTAAAAAAAGTATGTATAAAAGTGAATTACAAAATTTAATCACAGATGAAAAACTACTTGAACCAAACTATTGTTCTCAATCTTACCTTTGGACGAAAGAGAAGTTTCAACTGCTTTACCCCCACTGTGTATGCCAAAATTTTTAACTACTTCTTGCTTCTTCCCCCAATGCGTATGCCAAAACAAAATGCATAAATTATATTTCCTACAAAAGTATCATCGAAAATAGAGAAAAAAATCTTGCATTTGAAAAAGTAGAAAATTTTAGAAAAAAGAAATTAAAAAAAAAACAAAACTCACCAACCACATTTTCCCTTACAATGAATTCATTTTTTCTAACATTTTAACCCACATTTTCCCTCTCCCTCGTTCCTTTTATTCTCCTTCCTCTTCACCCCTCTCCTTTATATATAGGGTTTCAATTTTAAGATTTGAATTTAAAAAGATCATGATAACTACCTATTTTAATCGGAGATATTCAATTCACTTAATATATTTATTTTAAATTTTTATTTAAAAAAATGAAAATTGAATAAGTAATAAATCACTAAGAAATCTAAAATTATAATTCCGGATATGGTTACCAAGTCATTATAATTCTTAATTTGTTGGTAAATTTTTTTAAAAAAATTTTAAGTAAGTGGATAATATCTAATCTTTTACCTTTAACAAAATTTCTTTATAAAAAAATCTTAAATACATTATTTTCATATTTAAAAAAAATCAAATGATAGACATGTGGTGAAAAGATAAATATGATATATGTGGATCATTGAACTTATAATTGTTTTCTTTTATATACACTAGATGGGAACCCCATTTCTTCGTTTAGGGTTAAAAAATAAACATAATACCATATATGAAAATGGACTATATTATTAAAAAATAAAATATGATAAAGTAAATAATATTTGAGGTAAAAAATTTAAACATAGTCATAAAACTAAAAAATTTTTAAAAAGAAAATTTATGAATAATGAAAAATCATAGGTTAAATATATTTAATATATTAAATTCTGCACACAAAATATTTAATAAGCTTAAAAATTAAAAAAATATTTTTAAATTACCAATAATTATTTCTCTCTCTCTCTATTTATCTAATACAACACTCTTTACGATCTTCATAAGACATTCTTTTTCTTTAACGATATAGATATAAAAGATTACATTTAACTTAATTTGTCTAATTATTAAAAAAACCAAAGTGAAAAATAACAGTACTATGTAATACTACTACTATAAAATAATCTTTTGCATGGAGCAGAGCTCTAAACCCAAATCCTCCCTCCTTTTAATGTCTACTAACGTTTAATTATTTATATTAAAAGGGAACAAAAAAAAAGAAGAAGAAAAATGAAAACTCCCATGGCTAGGGTATAGTTAGGAAAGTTCTATCACGTGACAAGAGTGCGGTCAACTGATCGTAATGTACGTGGAGATGAACAGTGGTACCCACCATATCTGGAAGGAGTCATCTCTAATTTGACCACTTTTTTTAATCCAAGGCACTAATTAGTAATTATAGTATATGTTAGGCCCCGACAGCCCAAGTATCCAGATTCATGGTACATGGTCATTTCCTTGGATTAAACATTATAATTTTTTAATCATCTTCATTTCTTTATTAAGCCTTCGATCATGACTGCCTCTTCTAGATCCTATATATATTTATATATCCTTTAAAATTTTCACATATCCCATTATTTTACCGACCGGCGCCGCCGCCTCACCGTCTCCGTCGACCGACAGTTAGCCATGCAGTAGCTACCGGGGATCACTTTCTTTCGGGACAAAATAAATTATTCAAACTTTGTCTTGACTAATTTGTCTCACTACAAATTTGCATATCCTTGAATAAGATCAGCTTGTCTGTAAATATTATTACCGAAAGAAAGAAAACTGGCGTTTGTGTTTAAATGTTTATTATTTAAAGATCGGTCTATCAAAGTAATCTAACATCTTTTTTTCCATTTTTTAATCTCGTGCCTATGTGTATATTGAAAAAAACATGCCACGCTTTCCCAATTATGGAGACTTCATTGCGATTTGCCTTGCTGTCCGACAAATTAAAATAGAGTGAAAATTGTCTGGCATATTAAATTGGATTAATTATTACCAACAAAGACTAAAAGTAATTATTGACGAGATTAATCTCAAGGAGAAACTTAACCTTAAAAGTGGGAATAATTTAGAGTGAAATTAAATGAGTGCTGTGGCTAATTATATGCACTTTCGGTCTTCACGGGCCAATAACACTTCAGTGGTAGAAGCAGATGGGTCGATTGCAACTTGCTGGTGATATGTACTAATTAGCTTGAGTAAATGGCGATGGGGCCGACCAGGGAAAAATCCTTTTGAAATGTTTCGGGGCAAGGTGCATGAACCAGTGTACGTAGCTCAGTTGAACAATGCATTTCTGGGATATCTTAGCTGATGAATCCATTCAAACAACAAGAAGATCTTGCAGACGTATAGTTAAACATGCTAGATTCTGACATTTATTATTAAATAAAAATAACTCTGTTTTTTTTTTTTTACTCATAACCTAGTGATATTTACATATTTCTAATAAATAGGATGTCAAGGTTCGAACCCTATCATTACAGGTAAACAGCTCTACAATCTGGCCAAAGGGGCCGTTCAAATAAAAATAATTCTTTTATGCTAATGACAGTGATATATATTCTATTGAGCTTTCTATGACCAAATTAAATGTTTCACTCCCCCTTTCAAATTTAATCTTAATTCTTAATGCAACTCCTACACTAAAAGAATATATAAAGTGGTCAGTGGTCTCAATCGTTTAAAAAATTTCCTTCACTTTGAAATAAGAAAATAGGCTTTCAATTTTTGAATAGTAAGCCTAAGGCTTTAGGCAAGTGCTGAGATAAATTATACTCACTAACGTGAATTTCTTCAAGTACTCGCATTTTGAGTGTGTATTTGGCTCAAACGTTAGTGTATAATCTTCTTCTGATGAAAGAATCTGAACTCTTTTTCTCGATTAACAAAAAATCAACTATTCCTATTCAACATCGTTGAACATTTCAAAGATAAGTGAATCCCATGCGATGCCATTAGAAGTATCAAATCAGGTTGGTGGATTAAAAACTTAGAAAGCTAATTGTTCTTGAGGACAATTCTTTTAGAAATGATCTAATTTAAGGTTAAACCTTTTAATTTGGTCGATTGAAGGTCAAATCTTGTTAGAATGATTCAATTTGGGGCTTACCACCAATTTAGATTGTCCATGTCTTACACACACTAATTTAGATGCGTTAAATCAAAAGTTTGAGCCCTTATTCAAAAAACTCGAAAATGTTGTGTCCTTATTTGGGGAAAAAAAAGAAAGAAAGCTTACCTTTTCATTTTGATTTCTGGTTGTGAAGCCCTGATCGGATTTATTATGATCTCAATGGTGAGAAAAGAGATCTTAGGCCATAGAACTACATACCCATAAATCAATTTCATCATACGGTAAAAATGGTTAGATCAAAATTTGAAAACTGTGGGCTTTAGGAGGATTTTTGAGAAATTATAAACTGATTTTAATGAATCTAAGGTCAAATTCAAATTTAGCATGTCCAAAAGAGACATTCTATAAAATTTTAGCTTCATTGGATTGGATTATATTACTGGCGGTCAATAGCAATCAACGACCCGGTCAAGGGCAGTTGATGGTAAAAATTTCAATGTATTATGAGTTGTTGGGTCTTTAAAAGTAGGGTGGAGTATTTTAGAAAGAGAATCAAAATTTTCGGATTTATTAAAAAAAGCATAACCTTTTCGCATTTTTCAAATAAAGATATAACCTTTTCGTAGGTCATTAAAGTTAACGGTGATTGTATTCAACATACTTTTAAATTGAAGATAGACCCCAAAATAAATTGATTTTGTAAGATTTAGTCGTTAATTGACTAAATTAAACGGTTTAGTCTCCATTTTAGAAAGATTTAACCCTAAATTGAACCATTAACCAACTTAAAATCCAGGTGCTAGAACAAGGTTGTCGTCTGGGTCCTCTTGGATTAATTGATCCAACATCTGGATATATCGCTAGTTGGCGGCATATTCGATTCGGCCAAACTTTTATACTTCTCTGCTTCCCACGTGACTTAAAAGTAAGAACTCAGGTGAGCAAGTGCATGAATCTATTCATCATCCTTCGCTATCAACCTTTTTGGTAGTGAAGCATTGATACTAAAGAGGCAGAGCCGCAAAGCAGTTCATTTGCTTCACAATTTCAATACATAATAACAATAATGTTACAACTTCGTGCATCTTTATCATGAGTTGATGTATTAATTTTGGAAATTTCGGACATTGAAGCTTTCGGTTTTTCCCGAGTTGCGCGGCCGTGGTCCGCTGGCAACTATAAAACTGTAAAGAGCTGGCTAGCCAGCCTTGCTACATTCTTGTCGTAACATTCATGTTCAATGATTTGAACTCCGAATACCAAAAATAAAGAAACAGCCCCACCCCTGCTTCTGTGTGTGCCCCCATCTTTCTCTGTTTTCAATTGTAGTTGTCCTTTTGGTTAAATTTCACAATTCGTTAACGCATTTACAGAGGAAAAAAAGGAACCCCCTAGACGTCTCCACATTTAATCTATATTAGTATGTTTTTACATTTATAAAAGTAATTAGGCGCATCATGTATACAGTAACTATGCGTGAATGTCCATCGATCTTCCCTGTTCTTCGTAATTGTCGTCTTCCACTTTTAGTTAAGTCTACGATCTTGCTTTTCTCTAGGCTCATCATTTGCCAAGAAAAGATTTAATCAAAACCTAAAAAATAATTAGTTATATTAGTTTTGTGCATTGAATTGGATTGTATAATATAAAAATGAAAATTGCATGTAATTTTTTTTCTCTATCCAATCTAATTTGGTGTGTGAAATATGATCAAAGTAGGCTAGCTCCAAGTTTTCTTCTCAACAAAAGGTACACCTATACTGATATGGCTTAATATCTAAATTGATTACTGAATTATACAAAAAGATAGATTGATCCATAAATTTTTATTTGAGACAAATTAGTCCCTTAACTTTTATTTTGAGACAAATTGGTCCCTGAACTATACAAAAAAGGATAGACTGGTCCCTTAACTTTTATTTTAGGACAAATTAATCTTTGAACTTTTATTTTGAGACAGATTAATCCCTGAGTTTTTTTAATTTTTTTTTTTCATTCAGAACTTATCTATTTCAAAATAAAAGTTTAGAGACAAATCTGTCTCAAATAAAAATTAAGGAAATAATCTGTCATTTTTTATATAATTCAGGGACTAATTTGGGTCTTAAGCCATACTATATTTATGTCATTGTCGATCTTCCTCCTTCGCTACTTAATTAGTTGTAGCTTCCCTAAGTACATTCTGTGTTTTTTAATTTTAATTAACTTGTCGAGCTTAATCAATCAATCATTACTATTTCTATACGGATTTTATTTTTAAATAAACACAAAGTTGCTTGAAATTCATTAATCATGGAGCACGACACCAAAGAAAATTGAATAATCCATTCAAATGAAGTGGTTTGCAGGACTCGATTGCCTACATATATAGAAAACAAATTTATAATTAAGTTGGTAATGGGATTTCCTTTGATCTTCAAATCTCTTTTCCGGATAGTATCGATAGATGATATGGATCCCAGCAAAATAGGGTCAGAGGTTTGAAAGTCTAAACTGAAAAGGGTTGAAACGAAACAGAGAATACATATAATGATCTGAGAAAATAGAATGAGTCGATTAATTAAGTATAAAAGTGTGGATTAAGAGGTTAAGGTGCATTAGTTATTTAGATAAGTTTTGACTCTTTTAATGGTAATAATTAATTACTGTTTAAAAAGGTTTGGGTGCAGGGGGTGGGAACGTACGACAGAATCTAGATCGGTCCTAAGGCTATGTCACCCAGAAAGGATTATGGGGTAAATGCATTGCACAACTGCTTTGAGCAGGCAATTAGACCATATAAAAATGATTATGATTAATTCCTTAATATAATACTGTCTGGTGACAAAGAAAACAACTAATATTTTGTTTTAACAATATAAAGAACAACTGATCATTATTCTAGAAACGAAAAGTAACCATTACCTAGCTATACGTATTCATTTTGTCCTTTCTACGCTCTCTGTATTTTCATTACTATTTTCTTTTCTTTTTCTCTCTCTCTCACTCACTTTTGTTTTTTTAAATATAGTTTTATTAACGGATATATTCATATATTTTTTAAGGTTAGTTGACTTTTCATTTAAATAAATTACTTTTCATTCAATGCAATAATTTTTTTTGAATAAAAAAAAAATGAAATATTAATTATACAAAATTTTCTATATTTGATATGTTAAATGTTGCAGCATTTTCTTTTTAAATAATGTGAATTAATGCAGGGCCGAGGAGATATCTCCTTCTGGGAAGTTGTTGGAGAGGGATACCTCGTACTTCTACATGGTTCTTCTGTTTGGGGGCACGACTAGCAATCAAAAATTAGAGCTGTGGAAAGCAAAAGGGGGAAACCATATTTGTTTCAAAAACATTTGAGATATGTCTTTTATATGGACGGATTAAGGAGACATATATATACATATATATATATATATATTTATATTTATATATCGCTCTTTGTGGCTTTGTTTGCATTAATGGAACATATGGATGGAATTTCACCCAAACAATGAAAAGGAAAGAAAATTATAGAAAGGGATAATGAGAGATTATGCGTACTTCGCTATAGCCCTATCAGATTTATCAAGATTAATTAAGAAAAATCATTTTTACTTTGTAAAGAACTCAAGGAACAATATTAAAGAGGGGCTTCAATCTTTATATATTTTAGAATTTTGCCATATTCTTAGGGAAAAATTAAAAAAGGAAAAAGGGAAAAGATTGAGATAACAGCTTTCTTGCTGATGGAGTAGGAACATGCACAAATCCATCCTATACATGTAATTTTAATTCCGGATTAGTTAGAAACTTTAGAATCCGGGTTTATGCCAGTTATTATTATTATTATTAATATTATTGTACAAAAGATTTAATCAACATGTAGGTGTAAAATAGAGGGGGTCACCCAGCTGGGTGTAGCCATGTTATTGCTATGTTAAAAGAAACTTCTAGAGGTTCAGTAAGATAAGATCTAAAAGTTAGCTTTGCCAATGCGAAATTGAAAATACTTTTTCATATAACAATATGTATTCGTATCAGTTTAACGGTCTATAATTAATTTTATTCCAGTCATGTCAGATCCCCGATGGGAAAAAGCCCTCTCAAACTTATTTTCTCTATTTACAAGATTCGAACCCAAAACATTACTTAAGATGTATTGAATTCCTTCCACTCAATCCAACATATGTTGGTGAAATTGAAAATGGCTTAATACACAAAATAGCCTTTAAATTTGTGCAAAATTATCGTTTTGGCATTTCAATTTTTATTTTGGAATTTTTGACCTTCGAATTTTTATTTTGTATATAATATGGCCATCGGTGCTGACGTGGCATAATAAGAAAATGTCGCATGTCATATGAAAATTTCACGTGTCGATATATGAATAGGTCATGTCAACATCAAGGGATATACTGTGCATAAAATAAAAGTTTGAGGATCAAAAATTTTAAAATAAAAGTTGAATAGCTAAAACGACAGTTTTGTACAAGTTCAAAAACTATTTTGTGTATTAAGACAATTGAAAATACTAACTCATACACTTGTAGTATATATTTTATCAAATATGAAGTTTACGAAATTACAATGACTAGCTAGGTTTCTAGGGTCTTCTTTTGAGAACAATAAAAAAAACTATTTTTTTAGAGTGATACAATAAATTCTCATTACATCAGATAAATCTTTTACACACAAACATCTATAAGAAATCATCAGATAAAGAAACTAAACCACTACAACCTAAGAAACAAACAAACTAAACCAATATTTTAAATTGGACAAAATTCACACATAATTTACATATGATGAGACTTAAACCTAATACCTCAAATTTCAGGGAGGGTGCTCCTAGCACTCTAACTAAAATTTAGGTGAAAAAAAAACCTACTATTTCTTTCCACTTTATAATGATTATTACATTATACAATTAAAATCTTGATATGGGTAACTTCCTTGTTTTACTTTTCAAAAGTACCAGGTTATATACAACGGATATATACATTCGACCCCACAAAATAATTAAAAAAAAAAGCCAAAATGCAAAATAGAAGAAGGAGATGCTTTGGACATTGTCCAAGGAATGTGTCTCGATCATCCACCTCTTCCCCACTTAATCCACATATAATTGGAGTGGTAAGGTCCAAAGTAATTTTAAAAACTTTGATTGAATCTCAAATTTGTGTACTCTTAACGACAAAATCACAAGATATTGTATTTGTAGATTATAAATAAAATTCTATAGCAATTTGATAAGATATTGTAGATGGATGTGCATTTTATTTTATTTTTGTGTAGATCAGGTACAGCAGGAAAAAAAAAGGTGCAAAGGCAAAATGGTAAAAGAAATAGCAAAATTGTTCGGTTCATGTTGTTCTCTTATACCATTCAATAAGCATAATTAAATGTTCCAATGAGCCGTTTGACCCTAGCTGTAGCTTCTTTTCCGATTTCCTTTTAAGGGAAAATCAAGAATAATTAGCTAGACTTTTAATTAAAGTTTCGAATAAATAATTTACATTTTTTTGTCGTTTTGGGCTTTTGGCTTATAGTATATATAGTATTTTTATTGAAACACAGATAGGAAATTAAGAATCCATCAGCCGTCGGTCAAGGTTTTCCTTTCAAATTGGTTGGGCTTGAATTTCAGGTTTTTGACTCCCATTGATCAACAAACAGGGAAACGTTGCTTAACCAACGACCGTCACCACCAAAAAAAAAAAAAAACACCCCACACCGGTTGAAGCAATCGGGTTGCGACTTGCTAGTTATTGGGCCTTCGATTAGATAAGCTCACTAAATAAAATAAAAGCAAAGCAAAGGAAAAAAAGGGGAATAGTTGCTAACAAAAAAATAACGAAATAATTGAACTATGTTATGGAAGGTGTATTAATAATAATTGGAACAAGAAGCAAATAATAGTAAAAGAGAATTTAAGAGAGAGAGAGAGAAATTAAAGAAACTGAAGAAGAGCTGATTGCTTCTTCTTATCAGCGCAAACGTTTTTATAAACGAAAAAAGTTATTGTGCAATGTTTGAAAATTTAATACACGTGGGCCCTACATGAATAGTAAACACTATTCATCAATAATTCATCCACAGATTATATATATAAATAGTTGTAGACACCATATTTTGTCCGGAAAATAGCCTTTCTTCATTTGAAGTTAAAGTTTTAATTTTAGTATTTATTTTCGATTTTAAAATCTAGTCTAATTTTAATTAGATAAATTTTTAATTTAACTAATTAAGATTAATTGTGGGCTAGACTTTAATTTGAAACTAAAATTAAATTTGGGCTTTAATTTAAAATGAAAATGTTTGGGCTTTAGGTCTTTATGAGTGGGCTTAATAATTATGGAATATTCTAGAATAAAAATCAAGGAGAAAATCTTGGTAAAAAAGGAAAGAAAATAATTGAAGATTTAACCCTAATCTTAGTCTACAAGAAAACCTGTTAAAACTCTAATTTTTGGAGTAGTATATAAGGTTCACTTAGGGCTATAAAAAGAGGAGGGAGGAAAAAAAAGAAAAAGGGTTCTGACGAAATAGTGTTTACAAGATCTTGATCTAATTCTCTTACAAAAAAAAAACAAACAAAAAAACCGAGAAGGAGTGAGGCAAGGAAGAAACCGAGGAGCAAGAGATAGTAGAAAGGAAGCTTTGGATTTTCTTTCGTCCACATCCTTTTGTTTTAGCATTATTCATTCTTGCTACAGATTTTGGTACACTTCCTATCCTTGCATTGCTGCACGTATATATCTCATTGCATTATGTCTTTATTTTTTCTGGGTTCACTAATGGTTTTGCAATAACTTGCTCTGTCTTGATTGTGTTCTATATATATGGTCATGATGGTATTTTCCTATGATTGTATTATTTCCTTTATTGAGTTATATGTGATGAAGTCCCCTCATTTTTTAGTTTTACTTGTATCATTATTATTATTATTATTATTTGATTTCTTTCTTTTTACTTTATTCCACCTTTTTTTGTGCGATAACGCGTTTATAACAAACAAATGAAATAAACTAATAATCTTGAAGCGTTTTTTTTGTGTTAATAGATTTATTTACCTATTTACTTGTCGTTTTTTTTTCTTTCTTCTTTTGTTATTTTGACTAAAAACTGCATGAGCAATAACAAATATTGATGAACCCTAGTTGAGATGGCTGTTTTAGACCAAGTCTAAGAGTTGAAATATGGTCAAAAACAATCCTCAATAAAATTAGTTCATAATAATTTTTTTTATTTAAGTAAAAATAAAAGATTTTTAAACATTGAGATTTAATTAAATTATAAAGATTCCATTAAAAAAAATAATGATAGCAATAATAGTAATAATTGGGTGTTTTATTTTTTTTTTTTAAAAATTGTAATAAATTTCAAAGCTATTAATATGAAGAATTTATTTTAGACCAAGTCTAAGAGTTGACGAAGTCTAAGACAATTCTCAATAAATACCTCAATAAAAACAAGAGATTTTTACATTTTTAAATTTAGAATGGTCAAGCCAAAGGATTCCGTAATAATAAAAATAATAATACTGGAATGTTCATGAATAATAATTTTAAAAAAATATTTGAATGAGTATTATGTTAAGCCAAGTCCAAGAGTGGATGTGGTTTAGTATATTTCTCAATAACATTTTTTAACCATTAAGTGAATTCCCTAAGATCAAAGTTGTGTTAATAAAACATATTTTTTTTTAAAAAACCATAATGGCCTTTTATTAATCTTGGTGTGAGCATTATTTTAGATCAAGTCTAAGAGAGGTCGCGATTTAAAACAGTTCTCAATAGCACTCTTGATAACTATTAATATTTCAAAGATTGAGTCAAATCGAATGACTAATTATTAATAAAAGAAAAGTCAAATTCCATTAAATAAGGTATAATCTTAGCAATATTAAAAAAATCTATATTATCTTAAATCAAGTCCAAGAGTGGACGCGATTTCGAATAAAATCTTTCCCCGTAAATTGCAATAATAATAATAATAATAATAATAATAATAATAATAGGTTTATTCTAAACCAAGTCTAAAAGTGGACGCGGTCTAAGGATTAATCTCAATAAAATTTTCTCAAACTCCCATTTTAATAATAAAAATAAGAATAAGAAGAAGAAGAAGAAGAAGAAGAAGAATAATAATAATAATAATAATAATAATAATAATAATAATAATAATAATAATAATAATAATAATGATTTTAATAATAATAGTAATAATAATAATGATAATAATAATATTAAGAGGTTTGTCCCAAACCAAGTCTAAGAGTAGACGTGGTCGAAGGATAATTCTCAATAAAATTTTTCTCAATTTTTTCTTTTAATATTAATAATATTAAAAAAATAATAATTTAATCTAATCCAAATCCAAGAGTGGATGCGGTTTAAGAATCAATTTCAATAAAATTTTAACAATTACTATTTTAATGATATTATATTTATTTCAAACCAAGTCTAAGAGTGGATGCGGTCAAAAAAATGAATCCCAATAAAAATCTTTGTGATGAATAATCCCTTTAATAATATTGACTACAAAATTTATTCTAAACCAAGTCCAAGAGAGGATACGGTATAAAAATATTTCTAATAAAACCTTCTATAAAAGACTTCTTTAATAATAGTAAATTAATCATTACAATCCGTATTTTTGGTTAGGGCCTTTTAATATTAAATCTTTCGGTATCATCATTTGATGGGCGTTGTGGGGGTGCCGATCCTTCCCCACACGTAACTGTACTCCCAAACCTAGTTCTGTTTCATAGACCGTAACCTATCTAAATTAGTATGCCATATTAGACCAATACTGAGTTAGATAGATTCTAATAGGTGACCAGTCACACTTAAACAAAAAAAGATTGGTGGCGACTCCATGTCATGTAAGTCCAACTCGTCGTACGTTGCGACAATAGTAATATGCACTATTCATCGATAGTGATATATATTATTCATCCTGCAGCAATAATTTCAAAACTCCAATTGTGGCGTTTGAAGTCCACTATCATAACACTCCCCCTTGGACAAAATGCCACTATGAAAAATTGGATGTGTACTGCCTCGTTAAAAACCTTAAGTCAGAAAAACCCAGTGGGGAAAAAACCGAATATAAGGGAAAAAGAGTACAACACAATTAAGTCCGTCTAATATGTCTTCAGGACAATATGTGCTTGTCTTCAGGACAATGTGTTTGTCTTCAGGACAATATAGGTAGGCCTACTTCAGTGGCCTGATAAGACGTGCTATTACTGCCTCATTAAAAACCTTAAGCCAGAAAAACCCAGTGGGACAAAAACCGGACAAAAGGAAAAAAGAGTACAGTGCACTTATTTCCATAATCGCTCCCCCTGAAATAAAACAAATTGCTATTTCTGGAGCATCTAAACATTTCCACTTATTGGGAATTCAATCTTGCATTTTACTGACTCGCCGCATACCAATGCCATAAACTAATTTCTCAAATGTTGATGTTGGTAAAGATTTGGTAAATAAATCTGCAAGATTATCAGCGGAGCGAATTTGTTTAACATCAACTTGTCGACTTTCCTGGAGTTCATGAGTATAGAAAAATTTCGGCGAGATGTGCTTGGTCTTATCACCTTTAATATATCCTCCCCTGACTTGTGCAACACAAGTAGCATTATCCTCATAAATTATAGTGGGAGAATCTATCACCGGTTTGAATCCACTAGCATTATGAATGTGTGATATCATTGATCTTAACCAAACACACTCTCTTCCGGCCTCATAGAGGGAAATAATTTCAGAGTGGTTGGAAGATGTAGCAACTAGTGTTTGCTTAGTGGAACGCCAAGAAATGGCTGTATCATTATAACAAAATAGATAACCGGTTTGGGAGCGAGCTCTGTGCGGATCAAATTTATATCCTGCATCAGCATAACCTACTAAACCAGAGTTAGTAGTATTCTTAGAATAGAATAACCCCAAATCAATGGTTCCTCAGAGATAACGGAAGATATGTTTAATCCCATTCCAATGTCTCCGGGTTGGTTCAGAACTGAAACATGCCAACAGATTTACCGCAAAAGCGATATCTGGTCTCGTGCACTGTGCCAAGTACATCAAAGCTCCGATTGCATTGAGGTATGGTACTTCAGGACCAAGTATATCCTCACCAGATTCTTTAGGACGAAACAGGTCTTTTTGGGGGTCAAGAGACCTTACAACCATAGGGGTGCTCAATGGGTGAGCCTTGTCCATGTTAAAACGTCTAAGCAATCTTTTAGTGTATGCTGACTGATGGACAAGTATTCCATTCTTTTTGTGCTCAAGCTCTAGACCAAGGCATAGTTTGGTTTTACCCAAATCTTTAACCTCAAACTCCTTTTTCAAATATTCAGCAGTTTCAGATAACTCTTCAGGAGTCCCAATTAAATTCATGTCGTCGACATAAACTGCGATAATAGCAAATCCGGTTTCAGATCTTTTAATAAACACGCATGGGCAGATGGGATCATTTATGTACCCTTCCTTTGACAGGTATTCACTTAATCGTTGGTACCACATGCTGCCGGATTGCTTTAACCCATATAAAAATCTTTGCAACTTTATTGAGAATAAGTTGCGGGGAGTGTATGCTTCAGGCATTTTTAAACCTTCGGGAATTTTCATATAGATATTGGAATCTAATGAACCATATAAATATGTCGTCACAACGTCCATAAGACGCATTTCAAAATTTTCTTGGGCAACCCAACTTATAAGGAAACGAAAGGTAACTATATCCACTACTGGTGAATATGTTTCATCATAATCTATCCCAGGCCTCTGCAGGAAACCTTGGGCTACGAGTCGGGCTTTATACCTCACGATCTCGTTTTTCTCATTTCGTTTTCGGACAAAGACCCATTTATATCCAACAGGTTTTACATTGTCAGGGGTTTTAATAATAGGCCCAAAAACATTACGTTTGGCAAGGGAAGTCAATTCAGCATTAATTGCTTCCTCCCATTTAGGCCAATCTTGCCTATGACGGCATTCGTTTATAAACCGAGGTTCATAATCATCATTCATAATCTCATGAGCAACTGAGAGAGCAAATGCATCATTGATGATTATCTCATTCCGATCCCATATCTCATTATGATAACTGATGGAAATTTCAGTATTCCCAAGGTTGGTGATCTTTTCATGGGTTTGTACCACTTCAGGGGCAATATGCTCATGAACTTGTGCCACTTCAGGGGTAATATGCTCTTTTTGAATATTATGTTGTGGCACTTCAGGTGCAATTTGCTTTCCTCGAGAAAGATTAATGTGCTCATCTGGAGCAGAATTATACTCATCTGGAGCAGAATTATGCTCATCTGGAGCAGATTCTAAATTCCTCCCTCTTCTTTTTCGAGGAACAGTGTCTTTTGATCCCATCGGTCTACCACGCTTCAGGCGCGGGACATTTAGATCCATTTCGGGTGGTTCTACAAGAACATCTATCCTAGCTGGAACATTCGCAGCTGGGATATGAGACTTTGTAACTTTAGTAGTCTCATTAAATGCATCAGGCATTTGATTTGCAATAGCTTGTAAATGGATCAATCGTTGCACCTCATTTTCACATTCAGGTGTTCTTGGGTCTAAATGAGACAAACTTTTCTCATTCCATGAGAAAATCTCGACATTTTTCTGCTTTCCATATGTGGAAGCATTAGGTATTCCAAGTGATGGGAATACTGTCTCATCAAAATGACAATCCGCAAATCTAGCGGTAAATAAATCACCCGTCAATGGTTCAAGGAACCGAATAATAGACGGTGAATCAAACCCAACATAAATGCCTAAACGGCTTTGGGGACCCATTTTGGTCCTTTGCGGTGGTGCTACAGGCACTTGTACTGCGCAACCAAAGGTGCGAAGATATGAAATGTCTGGCTCCTGGCCCAAGACTAACTGAAGGGGGGAATATAAATGAGAAGTAGTGGGCCGCAATCTAATTAAAGATACGGCATGTAAAACAGCATGATCCCACACAGAGGATGGGAGCTTTGTCCTCATCAATAAAGTTCGAGCAATAATCTGAATGCGCTTAATCATGGATTCTGCTAATCCATTTTGAGTATGAACATGTGGGACAGGATGTTTAACTTCAATTCCTAATGAAGCGCAATAAGCATCAAAATTCTTTGATGTAAACTCACCAGCATTATCCATTCTTATGCTTTTAATGTGATAATCTGGGAAATGAGCTCGAAGCTTTATTATCTGTGCAAGCAAACGTGCAAAAGCAACGTTACGCGTTGATAATAGGCAAACATGGGACCATCTGCAGGATGCATCCACTAGTACCATGAAATATCTAAATGGTCCACTTGCAGGCTGAATCGGCCCACAGATATCACCCTGGATTCTTTGCAAGAATGAAGGGGATTCATAATCAACCTTTGTCATGAAAAGTTTAGTAATGAGCTTTCCTTGTGAACAAGATTCACAAATGTAATCTTTGGACAACAACACCTTTGTATCTTTTAAAGGGTGTCCACAAGTATTTTTAAGGATTCTTCGCATCATTATAGCTCCTGGATGACCAAGGCGATCATGCCAAAGTCCGAACACATCAGGGTTCATTAGTTTCCAGGGCATCGTAGCATATGATTCTATAGCTCGTATTGGGACATAATATAATCCCATACTAGAAGCTTCCAGCTTCTCATGGATGGTCTTCTGGCCCATCTTGTAGGAAGTGATGCAAAGAAATTCCTTATTTTGCTCATTAATTGTTTCAAGATGATACCCATTACGGCGTACATCTTTGTAGCTAAGTAGATTTCTTTTTGATCTACCGCTCAACAATGCATCTTCAAGATACAATGTTGTGCCATTTGGCAAAATAACTGTGGCAGTCCCATAACCATTTATAATATTAACAGGACCAGATATTGTCTGAACATTTGCCTTGCGCAATGTCACATTTGAGAAAAAGTGTTTGCCGCAAAGTATAGTATGCGTTGTAGCACTATCAAGCAAACATATATCTTCCTTTTTCTCAATGTGTCCCATTTACATTTATCTTGACAACTTCAGGTGTCAAGTTTCATAAAATTTAACAAATTAATAATATGATGCAAAATATAAACCAACAAGAAGCAGTAAAATGCTTAAAATTTAACAAATTAATAATATGATGCAAAATATAAATCAACAAATATGGAATAAAACAACAAAATATAAACCAACTATTATGATGCAAAATATAATATAATGCAAAATATAAACAGCTTGTGGATATTGTCCGCTTTGGTACTTCAGGACCTCACGGATTTTGACGACCATATTTATTTAATATCTTCCTTGGTAACATAATTATCCAAGGGTATGGTAAAACATAGATGAAAACCCTCAGTATCTATTTCTGAGGACTTATTATTTTCATCAACATTATAAAAAGAAATCAGAAACCTTAAAAGGTTTTTCATTGCGAAGAATATGACAAGTTTCATTTACCAAAACCTTATTGACTTCAGCATCAGTTGCAGTTAGGTCAATGGCATGGGTCTCAACATGCTTGCCTTTATCCTTCAGGGATGCTTGGTATAGATCAACCAAATGTCTGGCCGTACGACAGGTACGTGACCAATGACCAGTCATTCCACAACGATGACAGGTACTATCATCATGCTTCTTCATAGGCTTTTTACCTTTAGGGTTGTGTGGGGAGTTATTTATATTACGATTAAATCTCCCACTACCCTTACGGAAAAAATTCCCATGCCTGCGCTTACGGCCTCTAGGACGGCCAGCATTCTTACTTGAGCCGGCATTTGCTTCAGGAAATGCCTTAGAGCCAGCAGGTCTTAAATCATGATTTTTAAGCAGCAACTCATTTGTTTGTTCTGCAGTCAACAGGACTGAGATCAATTCAGAATATGTTTCAAACTGGCGCTACCGGTATTGCTGTTGCAATACAATATTCGAAGCATGAAAGGTGGAGAATGTTTTCTCTAAAAGCTCAGCCTCAGTAAGCTTAACACCACAAAATTCAAGCCGTGATACAATATCATATAATGCCGAATTATAATCGGACACCGACTTGAAATCCTGCAACCTCAGATGTACCCAATCATATTGTGCTTGAGGGAGGATGACAGTTTTGGTATGATCATACCGCTCTTTTAATCTTGTCCACAAGATCAAGGGATCTCGGACAGATAGATATTGAACTTTTAGGCTATCACTTAGATGCCGACGGATAAAAATCAAAGCATTTGCCTTATCTTTATCATTAGAATTTCCATTTGCACCAATGGTAGCTGCAAGACCTTGGCCTTGGAGATGCAGTTCAATATCGAGACACCATGACAAATAGTTATTGCCACTTACATCCAAAATTTGGAATTTGGGCTTTTTAATATTTGCCATAATTCTGAAAAAAATGGTCTCAATTAAGTTGACAACTTCTGGTGTCAAAATTAGGTTGACAACTTCTGGTGTCAAAATTATTTAGAAGTAAATCTTTACACAATAAAAATTTAAATTAACTAGTGTAAAAAAAATGTTAAATAAAATAATGGAATCAAACCTTAAGAACTTACCAGGCTTTAAACTTGCTTCACTTTAGATAGCTCGTGCTGACAGAGCTTCGTGCTGATAACGTGTTGTGGAAGGTGTATTAATAATAATTGGAACAAGAAGCAAGTAATAGTAAAAGAGAATTTAAGAGAGAGAGAGAGAAATTAAAGAAACTGAAGAAGAGCTGATTGCTTCTTCTTATCAGCGCAAACGTTTTTATAAACGAAAAAAGTTATTGTGCAATGTTTGAAAATTTAATACACGTGGGCCCTACATGAATAGTAAACACTATTCATCAATAATTCATCCACAGATTATATATATAAATAGTAATATGCACTATTCATCGATAATGATATATACTATTTATCCTACAGCAATAATTTCAAAACTCTAATTATGGCGTTTGAAGTCCACTATCATAACAAACTCCATATCACCAATTAACTAAAACCCATTATAGAGAGCACAATTTTTGTATTAAAATTTTCAGAAATGTTGTTAGTTTTTTCTTTTTGGGCCAGTAAGAAATACTAGTGTTGTGGTTGTTAAGAGATATAGCCGTATGGATATTTGGAACTTGATTTGGCTTTTTATTCACATTGATCCTTTACACGAATTGACATCTTTCGACGTTTTTACAAAAGCTGTCTTCCACTTGCCTTAGGTTGATTTATATGATAAGATTGAAAATGGATACATCATTATTAAGTCTATGATTACTACATAATTAAAAACATTCTTAATCCGAATCCCAATTTTGTTGATTAAAAAAAAAGAAACACGAAAGGCAACTAAAGAAATGAAATCCTTGAAGGGTTGTTTGGGCCTCTGCTGTTGAGCTCAGTTTGGATCTTTAACACAAGACTCAAGGGGCTTGGTCCAAGAATGGGAGCTTGACCTTGACGAATCCTTTACATCTACACAACACAAGTCTACAAATTCAACTATGATATTACTGAAATGTCCCTGTAAACATGTTCCAAACTTCCAATGGAATTGGGCTCATTGCCATTCATTTATCAGGCCAGACCTTAAAATCTGTTTGGGCTCATCCAGCTTGACCGGCCTCTGTCGAATTAGAAACTTAAAACTGATGGCAATCGTTTAATCTAAAACGTATCATCGGGACATTTCATTGTTTTCTTCGATGGCTTAACTCAAATCATCATTTGTTGGTAAGATAATTATTACCAGTGAAGCTGAACCAAGCAAATTAAGGCAGCTATACATTGCAAATGAAGGGTGAAAATCCGCTCACTGTATAAAAGCCGCCGGAAGGTCGTCAGCAATACCATCCCATCGTGCATGCACCCTACCGATTTCTGGAGTTCCCACTAGACGTTAGAAAACATGCAAATATGGAAAATTGAAAGGAAATCATTACTTTATCAATTAATTCCACAGTTTTCAGATGTAGTTTTAGTGATTAGCGGCTCAAATAACGTGGAACAAATCGAAATTTTCCTCCTCATCAGCTTGATGCCTCTGGGGAAGTTTCCTAGCAAATACAAACAGATTGAAATTCCAACCGTCATGTCTGACCTAGCTTCTAGTAATGGTGCATTTCAGGACTTTTGCCGCCTTTCCATAACAATAATTCATCTCATGTATAAAACGCCCATCTATTCCTAAACATTCCATAACATTTAGCCAACAATTTAGAAATTTGGAAATTCGCATTCCTTCTTACATTTGGAAGCACCAAAAACAATAATATGGAAGCATCTCAAGGAGGGCAAAACACGAGGAACAATGGGAAGGGAAATGGGGAGGTCCGATACAGGGGAATTCGGCGGAGGCCATGGGGAAAATTCGCTGCCGAGATACGTGATCCTACGAGGAATGGGGCACGGCTTTGGCTAGGAACTTTTGAGACGGCGGAAGAGGCTGCCAGAGCTTATGACAGGGCTGCGTTCGCTTTCAGGGGTCACTCAGCCATTCTCAACTTCCCGAACGAGTATCAATATCAGAATCCAACCTTTCCATCCTCTTTCGCTTCTTCGTCTACTTATGGGGTTGGCCGAGGGAATCCCCCTCGAGGGCGAACTAGTGAAGTTATAGAATTTGAATACCTGGACAACAAGCTGTTAGAGGATCTTCTTGAAACTCAGGATGATAGCTAGGCAACGTTTATAGAACATTTATAAATGAATCTTTTTAATTTAGTTTCTATTAAGTTTGATTAATTAACCACAATAATAATTCACTGTGGTTTTTCCTCTGTAAGCATGGGATGTTTCATTCTTTATTTTTCCATTCGTTCTTAATCTTTAGTTGAATCTGCGAATGTGGAGTTTTAATTATTAAAACGTTAATTTAGAGGAACGTTATATTTCTTTTCTGATGATAAGGAGGGAAAAGGGTCATTTACCCATTTTTGACATAAAAATCAAAGTTAATTCCATGAGGTTGGATTGAGATGGTAAGTTTGAATGTTTAGGGGACGTCTCGAGTTCTTTGTCAAGAATCTGCAAGTCTAATACAAAATCTCAAGGAGGTCAATCACTTGTTCTGATCAGGGATCTTCAAATAAAGCAACTTTACTCTTCTAAATTTTTCTGGAAAACAGAATTAGGAACTGATGAAAACCGCTAGAGCAGCGCGTGGAGGGTCTCGAAAAGTTAAGGTCAAAACACATGCTCTGGATATAAAGAATTGGAGCCAAAAACAGGGCGCCAGATGGAACATGATGCAAGTGAGTACATCAAAGATTCAACATAATCCAATTGAAGGGTATTTCTTGTTTGACAAAGAAAACCAATAGTAAAAGTAGACAAGACACAAACTCAGCCAAATCAAGCAAAAAGTCAACTTGGAGTCTCAATATGGGCCCTGAAATGCAGATCTTTTAACTACTAGCACTTTTTTGAAGTATAAAGATAAAAAGGCCAAAACGGACAAATAAATCTTTTGCAGAGCTCAGCTCAGAGCTCACATTCATGATGCAACTAAAAAGTGAGCCAGTACTCTTTATGATTGAAGAAAGTCACGGTCATGGTCATAGCTACAAAGAAAAAAAGATATAGAATCGTGTTCTTCTTTTACAGGGAAAGAGATAAGTAACTAATCCTATTTGAAAAGAAGGAATCGATCAACAACCCGTTCTAAAAAACGAACTAAAAATATTTCATTCTTTATTGGTTTTAGTATTCTCAAAATCAAGAAGTTCCTCTAACAATTTGTCATCCAAATACTCCAACTCCAGAACCTCTGTTTCGTGGTCTTTCTTAAACTCTGCATTTTCGAAGAATGGAGAGGAGGAAGAAGAAGAAGAAGCGATTGATGCAGAAGAAGAAGAAGTGACGGAAGGAAGAGGAGGAGGAGGAGAATTAGCAGTTGTGGGTAAAGCGATATGTTCATCTGGGAAGTTAAGAATAGCCATGGGACCCCTCATCGAAAAAGCAGCTCTGTCATAAGCTCGAGCCGCTTCTTCTGCTGTATCAAAAGTTCCCAGCCATAACCGAGCCCCTCCTGGCCTCGTCGAGTCCCGAATCTCAGCCGCGTATTTCCCCCAAGGCCGCCTTCTAACGCCTCTATACCGAACGCTGGGTCCTGCTTCTTCCCCTTTCTTCTTGTTGTTGTCTTCTTCCATGGCGATGTTTCGAGCTTGAAACGGAGTAGGTTTTTATGCTAGGTACTAGGTATGGCAAACGTGAGCAATTGGGACATAAAGGAGTGGAAAAATCTAGACAGTCCGCAGTTCCAACACGCGGAAGACCTTTCAGACAGAGCGAGGAAGCAAGATTGAGGTGCAAGGAATATGGATGATATAGGCAATGACAACCGATGAAGGTTACTTTTTCTGCAATATTTAACGAATTCTTTTGGAGATGTTTAATCCTATTGATTTGATCTTTTTTACTATTCATTATTTTTTTTTCCTTCCCCTGTTGAATAAGAGAGGGTCGAGTTTGGTGCGGTGACGTCACAAGGGTTACGCTAATCATTTCAATTAATTATTCAGAAACAGTTTCATAACAGCAATGTTTAAGATTAAACAAATACAAATAGATATTTCTTCTAGAGTATCTTTTATTTATTAATTCACAGGCTGTTTTCTGTGTTTTCGTAGCATAAGTGATGTTATCAGTGAGGTCAGTTCCTGCGTTCATCGCCATTGTCGTAAGACTATTCTTATTTAGTCTTATGGTTCGATTAATTAAATCAGGGGAGTGATAATAATATACAAAGGTGAATGCCTCGATCTGGTAAATGAGGTTGGTTATGGTCTTCGGGAATACTAATTTCTTAATTCAATCTGTATCTGTCCGAGGTCGATTCCGCGGTGAGATCAGAATCAAGATGGCTGACCTCAAATTTGATTCGTTAGATATAGAGTTGTCATGCTCTCGCACAGGGGATGATGTAACTTTGATTGCGTCGACATGCTTGGTCACCATGGTTATGCCATCGGTTCCTTATGTCACTTCGATGATGATCATCTCCTCAATAATTTAGGAATCACAATGGTATCCAATTAAGTTGTCAAACAAGCTGTAATTTGATACAAAAGGGGTAGGATTTAGAAAGAACCACAATTATATGTTTAATTAACGACGTTTTATACGAAGCAAAGGTTTCTGTTTGGTTGCTGGAGTTGAATTAGTAGTGAGATATCGGTGATTATAGATACTTTTGTCCAGACACTTTCAAGGCCGTTATGAGGAGACCATCAGAGGATCGAAAATGGGAGTAACGAGAAATCAAGTGAAGTGGTCAATCCGACTTGTGAATGCGGAGGCTATGGCTTATTGTTTCTTCACCGGAGAAAAGGGAACATGAACGGCTGTCAATTGTTGATTGAATTTTGATTTGTCATTTGATTGTGTAAGGAAAATATTTCTCTACGCTTCGAAATCGCTTTGTGTTCAAATCGTGATCCAAAGCTAACAGGCAAGTCAGATTCTAAAGGTAGGTTCGTTTTTTCCTTCTACTATTGGAGAGCTGCAGAGTTACCCAGATTTGATCACTTCAAGGGGCACATGTGCTTCGACTATTTTTGCGTTAATCAAAAAGAAAATTCGAGGTAGTTGATATTATTTGTTGGAATCCATTACCATAACTTCATGCTCATTGCTCACACAATAGTAGTCCAGTAATGGTGGTCCTTACCTATAATTTACTTTATTTTGTTCTTAAAATTATGTAATCGAGGTCTTAGATTCGCTTCAGATACTGTTAGAGTTACCCAATATCAATAATCCACCTCAAGGGCTAAAAAATCATTGACACTACTCCCCCTTTATAGGGTTAGTTTCATATCGAATCTTGTTAAGCTGTTTTGTTCACTGTGTTGACGACTCAAAACATGCCCTCGAAATAACAGAAAGCAGCCAGGAGTAGAAGAAACCGGTTGCAAACAGCAAGTTGTATAAATATAAATCAAAATTAGAAAGACAAGTTGGAGGCTTCTAGGGAGAGCGGACAGGGCACCATTAGAACAGTGAAAAACGTTTCCTGTATTAAAACTATGGAAATAAAAAAAATTCAGAAAGATAAACAGGAATTCTAATAAACCTTGCCGTCATTGTATGCACCAGTAGTCTTAAATTCTACGTTGCTTTTACCGTTAAAACTATTCTATGATTCTAACTATTATCATTCTGAACCCGGCTGCTCTTCGCAGCTTATTTGCAGCTGTTGATCACAACAGAAATCTGGAATAAAGCAACTTGGGGGCAAATGCAACTACGCTGGATGGTGAAAAATGGGAAGACCCAACCTCTTCTGCAAGAGACACCGAGAGGTCGCTCTGCAGCACAAATGACGACTCAAGCCGTCAAATACCAAAAAAACAAAAAATTGACGGTTGTGAAGAAAATGGAGTGGTATATTCTTAAAACAAGAATGCCAACTTTAGTAGGAAGACGATATTTGTGCTAAAACAATGTATAACAAAGCCAATTTCAACAGAGGTATCCAGCCAGATAAGTTGTACTACTAATTTCATAAAATTTGAAAGAAGCATCCTTGTTTCTGAACATATGAAAGTGGAAGGGACCAGGCTTGAGTTTCATGGAGATTGTTACATACAAAATCTGAGAACAGATCAAGTAAGAGTGTGGTAACTTATTGATTCTAAGTTGGATCAGGTACCAATGCGGTTTTACATAAAAGCTCCAACCCATGTTAAGCCTACCAAGCAGATGCATATCACACAGTAGTAAAAGGAAAAGTAAAAGAAAAAGGCAAAAGAAAAAGAATAGCACAATCATCAGTTCTAAACATAAAACAGACCACTGGCATGGGTTACAACCCCCATTATACATCCCCTCGAAGAAACCTATAATAAGTTATTTGCTCTATCATCTGTTCCCATCTTCTTAGTGTATTGAGCATAACTTTCAGTATATAACCCAGATGGACTCTGCTTGCTCAAATACGTCCTAGCCTGCAAGGAGTTCCTTCAAATGTAATCAATTGATTTAATACACTAGATCTTCAGGCATATAACAACAGCAAGGACACCAAAAACAAGTCCAAGCTTATGTTCGAATCAGTTACCATGAATAAAGATAATAGAAAATTCCCATGAACAAAGCAAACCATCATCCAGAGAGATTTATAGCTGCTTCCTTTTCTTGTCCAAATAAAAATGAATCCGCTGGAAATTCAATATGGCCCACAAAAATTGACGAAAACCAATCTCCGGCCAAAGCGCAGGAGGAGAATACAAATAACAGTGTGCACTCTGCCACAAAAGAAAATTGCTTAATCGTGTCTCACCAGAAGTACGTATTATGACATCAGGGTCAGGTGCAACTGCCATATACATATGCTTCTCAATATCAGTAAGTTTTATAAGGTGATCCCTTTGATCCTGTTCATTCCCTCCCAGTCTGATTAAACCATAACCTGCTCCACTTGAATTTAGTACCTCAATTTCATCCCATTTTTCTTTGCATGACTCCTTAATGGCATGCACAATCTCATTGGTGGAAGTGTAGGCAACACAAATTGACAAAACTGCTTTAGAATTCTTGGCAGTGGCCAGCATAGCTCTCTCAGCTGCTAACCTAACTGGTTCACTCAAGAGTTTTAGGTTTCCTGAAAAGTAAACTCTGACTCCATACTGATTGACAATGCTCTCTTCCTTGATTAACCCTTCGATCTTTTCTTGCATTAGGTCCATCAAAGATTGAACTTCTTCAGGACTTCGCTTGAAATTTTCAATGCTGAAGGCATAGATTGTGACATATCTCACACCAAATTCATAGCAATATTTGAGCATAGACATGAGAGCTGAATATCCTGCTTTATGACCAGCTCCTTCCATCAAATTCCATTTCTTTGTGTATCTTCGATTCCCATCCATGATGAATGCAACATGATTAGGTACAGGACCGGTAGAAAGAATGCAAAAAATGCATTTCCGCAAGAAACTAACCAAGTGAGAATATATCAGGATCACTGTACCACAAATTTTCTCCATATTAGAACCTCATACAGATTTAAAATCTGTAAGACCTGTCAAAACGGGGGCAAAAAAGAATTGAAACTCAGTTCACAACGTAAAATATGTATGGGAAACTTGCAATCTGATCTATCAAATATGCCGTGAGAATAAAGTAACAGTTCAGTTCATTGAACATTATAAAACATGGCTAAAGAGTTTCGAAATTAAGCATGGCAGACAGCATTCTGATGATAATAATGAATTCATCGAATTAGACCTCAATCTGGCTAAAAACAGAAAAACCAAACCTAGAGGGTTGTTTATAGCCCTTAACTAGTATCCCCTGTTCATTAGGAGTACAGAACAACAAAAGGAGATATGCTAGGAAAACCAGTAGTAGCCATTACTGCACCTGCAATAGAACAGGTGAAAACATCTATCCTGAAAGAGCAAATCAACATGCATCAACCATTTCCTGGGCTTAAGACAGCATACTTATGAAGCTACAAAGACCTAAAATTTTGTTCCCACATGCTGAAGCGAACTGACTTGATGGTTAATAGGTTTATTTGCTCAGGAAGAAATCCAAATGCATAAAGAAGAAATTTGAGGCATTGAAAGTAAGCTCTATGTAAGTGTAGAAATGTATTGAGTCCAACAAAGTAAGCTCTAGTTGCAAACGCCATCATGCAACACAAAAGGGATTGGCGCAAACACACTTGTAAAAAGAACAAAGCTTATAAAGAAGAATAAGAATTCAAAGAATTACATGCACAGCCTGCAGTTTGTGCAAGAAAGAACAGCGTCAACCTTGTTTAAAAAAAAAGAAGAATTAGCAGTACCTAATTAAGCATCAAATTCCCATCCAGCCTAATCTTTTCAGGTAACTAAGCAACCACTGCTTCAGAAAATCAATTTATAACACTTGCCAATCTCAATCACCTCAAAACCAAAACTAGAAAAAGAAAGCATTGATTACAAAAAGGGTTTTCTTTCAATCGAATCAGATCAAAAGAAGTATTTCACATTCACCAGCTTAGCAGAAACCAAAAAGAAGCAAAACATCAGATTCAGAATTTTCTTCTCATTCTTGATTCGTTCCTAGAGTATTGAAACCAGTAGAGTTATTTACTTACCTTTGGATGTTGGATCGGTTCCAAGAAACCCAATTAGCCTTGCTGTACTTTTACTTTCTCGATAGTTCAGATGCTGAAGAGAGTCAGAGAAGCGAGACGAGAAAGACCTAAACACCAGAAAGTCAAGAGCTTTCTTGTTTTTATTATATATATATATATATATATATTGATGTGAGTGAGACAAACTGACAGAGATGTTCACATAAGCGTAAGAGGTGGGTCCCCAGCTTGAACGGTTGAGATGATTCGTTGCCTAACGACCAACGACCTGTCTTCGTTTCGTTAAAAGAGATTTTCAGTGTATTTTTTGCCCCCCTTGGCCTGAAAAGAGATTTGGAGTGTTACAACATGGGCCTTTGTAGAAAGAAAGTACGAGGTTCTTTTGAAGATTAATTTCCGGCCTTCGGCCCAGCTCCTCAATCACCCATTCTAAGGATCGGTCCCACAAATTTCGAGGGTGAAAAAGTGATTTAATGTTAATTGATAATTATATTTTTTTAAAAATTTTATTTAGTTGGTTCTCAAGAAAGCATTATTTTTATTTAACATGCAGTAAATTTTAATTAAATGCCAAAAGCCTAAAATATTCTTACTTCACTTTGGAAGATTGATCATTAATTTCTCCGTAGTTCAAGTTATGGCGAAGCTTTGTTTCAAGCCGGTACGAGGATCAATCTTTGCCTGAGTCTTATATATATTCATTCCCACCGGATACAAGACCTGGCAAGTCTGTTGCTCGGAGATGCAATACTGTTCCATTAATTGATCTCGGTAAATTAAGGACTTGGTGATCATGGAACTGATACAGTTCAGCAAATTTTGAAGGCTAGCCAAGAGTTTGGATTGTTTCAGGGTTCTACTAAAGAGATTTATTGTTATATATAGGTTAAAAGGATTGCAGAGAGATAATTTCTGTACATTTATATTGATTTTGTCCCCTGATCCAAGTTTGAGTCTAGGAGTTCCTTAGACACTGTGATCCCAAGGCTTCTGCTCTTCAAAGATGGGGAATGGATGGTGTTGAGCCTCTTCTTAATTATGGATAAGATCGGAAATAAGTCATTAATTGTACTTAAATTGGAGCGGGATATTGTGATTGTCTTGGATATTCTAATACCATATGAAAACCAAACAACAATATATGTATATATATATATATATATATTCGGCAAAAGACAACAGAAAAGTACTTGTCCGGAAATGATTAGCCGATCTAAGGATTATGATTATGACTATTGACTAGCGCTTGATCGGTGAACAAGAACAAAAGAAAATGGCAGAACTGCAAATAAGATTTTAGACTTTAATACTGGAGAGGTCCATCAACTATTTTATTTTATCTAGATAATCCCTTATTCTTTTATTGTTTTCTAATAAAACCTTATAATGTGATTTGTAATTAAAAGCAGTTATTATCGCTTTATTTTACCCTTTGATGATATAGAGTATTTAAAAGGTCAAGGGCTGATTTGAATACAAATATAAAAGGGGCTTATTTAGGTAATTAAATCAGAAGTAGGTACTTATTTGGTGACAACTCAAAGAATAATAAGGGGTTATTTGGGTACAATAAAAAGAATAACGGTTTAATTGGGTGAATATAGTTCAAGAGTTTTTTTTTTTTTGAGAACAATATAGTTCAAGAGTTGATCTTTAATATTTAAGCCAAAATTTTATTTAATCAACCCAAATTAGGAAAGCTAGCCAAAATCATGAGACCTGCTTTAAATATTTTGAAGTGAATTTTGCATTGAAACGACAGATTCATATTCACATTGATAATTTAACTTGATAGATTCTCATACCCATTTAAAGATACGTAAAGTATCATCGTTACCATCATCATTAAGTCACACTTGATTCAATAAATATGTATACTGACACAAAAGGGTGGGGAGGGAAAGAGGTGCAAAAAAGGAGATTTTATTATTTCGCATCACATTTCTCACGTAACCCTAAAACCCTGCGGTGAGTTAAGCTTGAAACTTAAAAGGCTCCACAGCAAGTTCATTGTTTCCCATATTGGAGAAGTAGGTATGTAAAAATTCTTTGTACTGAAAAGGCCTAAAAACTGGAGAATTGCAGGCATCAATAAAAGGTTTCGCAGGCTCTACGACGGCATCATCTGAAGGGGCGATGAAGAAGGCAGCCGTTGTTCGAGAAACTTTTGAGTTTGTCACAACCCGATGTTCAGCACTCTTTAGTCGGTTGTTACTGATTATCTATATACGAACAAACAACTATTAGTAATTAGTCACATTGCTAGTTTTGCTAATACTTGGAAAAAAGATATTTTTTGGATAGAAGTTAGTAAACGAAGTGAGGGATAAACAGAGGAAACAATATAATTAAGGAATCATGAAGATATACCTGTAACTGGTTGCCTATGTTGACCACTATTGCATTGTGCAAAGGCTCAACACCAATCCATTCCCCATCCTTGAAGACTTGGAGCCCATTTACATCTCCCTGATGGAGAATGGTTATGAGGTTAGGGTCGCAATGTTTACTTAGTCCCAGGGTCAAACTTGGATCAGGACAGGGTGGGTAATAGTTAACTACTAGTAACAGAGATTCACTTAATTTATCCCCGAAGTACCCAGATTCAAGCCCCAAGCCTTCCGAGACTAATTCCAGGATCCTTAAAGCCAATTTCTTTGCTTCAACAGAGTATGTTGCCACAACTTCCCTGTAAAGTTGTCGTACCGATAAAACGAAACGAGGGAAGAGAAAAGAAGTAGAGGGCAGAGACAAATTAGCTAGCTACATGTAAGTGCAGTGTAGGGCTTTACCTGTATCTAGTTGGCTTTTCAGGCCAAAATTTGGTGCATTCTTCTAAAGGATGACAAGGGTGTCGCAAACTGTCACGCCAAAGGTGATTCTTTTCCTAATTATAGTTTGCATTGCTTGTCAAAAGCTTGCAGCTTCGCTTCGGATCTTCGGAGTAGAGCATGGCCTTTTCCTCCGCAGGCATCTCAAAGAATTCCTTGAAGACATCCATGCCTCCGTTCATCAGGTTTTCTGGAATTCCATGGTTAACAACCTGTTTAAAAAAAAAGCGATAATTAGGGAAATAGGGTAAAATATTATATCTCGGAAATACTGTTAATTTCTACATCAAAAGCCATAGTTCCTATTCCTAATAAGAAATCGAGGAAAAAAAAAGTCTTATTCTCCTCTTGTTAACCTGGAAAAATCCAAACTCTTCGCTGGCCTTCAAAATCTGCTGAACTATATCGGTTCGATTTTGACCCTCTGTTTTACCAAGATCGATGACTGGAATGGTATTGCAGCTTGGAACAGTAAGCGTGCCGGGTCTTGTTTCTGGTGGGAATATGTAAGACTCGGGCAAGGCCTTAATATTAGAGCACCAGCTTGAAACAAGCTTCTCCATCTCTTAAAATGTGAAGTTTTCTGAATTGTGATCAATCTTGCGAAGGCAATATGAAGTTTTTTGTTTCCGTGATTAGTAGTCTGGTTTAAGACGCAACTGAGCGGAGCTCATAAGAAGAGATGAGATTCATAATTGCTGTAGAAATGGGGCTCTGCTTTGGTATTGCTTGGTAGCTTACCTCATCCATGATGTCAGACAGGTAGAAGATCCAAGATATACACATCATCGGGTAGAAAATTGTATAATCCTTTTCAAACTATTGTTCTTTAAGGTGAAACTCTTATACGTACTCTCTTTATCCTAAAGTAATTATTATTTTTTTGATTTTTTTGTTAAATAATTTTATTTTTTATTATTATTTATTAAAAAATTATATAAAATTAAAATTTTAAAAAATATATTTAGAAAAGTTCATGATTTAAGGTTTACAAATATTATTTTTAAATTTTATATTTTTATAAAAAATAATAGTCAAAAATAAAATTATTTGATAAAAAAATCAAAATAGTGACAATTAATTTGGGACGGAAGGAATGTATAAAATAGAAACAAATTACAATCGAACTCTGTAATTTATCAAATACTCCCTCTATCTCTATTTAATTGGTTTTTTTATCAACCTATCACAACTTTGATCACTATTTATGATAAAATTATAAAGTTGTAAATTTTTTAAAAATAAAATTTAAAAAGTACAAATCTTAAACTTTTCAAAATATATCTTTTAAAAATTTAATTATATATATATTTTTTATAATTAATAATCAAAATTATGATAAATTGATTAAAAAAAAACAATTAAATAGGGACAGGAATAATTTGATCACGGCTGAAAGTTGTTTGCTGGCCAATAAGAATCAGCTCTGTTGGACTTGGATTCTGATGGATCACGGGTGCCCATATTGATACGGGTGCTATTCAGTGTGACCCGATCCTCTTTTTTGTTTCGGTCTATTTGTCTTATTGATTCCTAGATCATTTTCTTGTCTTGTTCCTAACTTGAACATGGAAAACGTATCGGGAAAACTCCTTTATGGAATATATCCCCATTCCCATTTAGGAGGTCAGTTTGGGCCTTGGGGTGCCATGGGTCTGACACGTGTCCATTTCTTCTAATTCTGTTTTTCAATTTAATTTATTGATTAATCTTGAATCATAAAATAGGCAATAGGCAAAAATCTTTTTGTTTTTGTTACCGGAAATCATTATTTTTATTATCCATTGATAATTTCTTTTATTGAATCTATAATAAACATAATAAAAGCTATGGTATTTTCCTGATCACTTTTTTTTTTCTTGTGCAATTTACAATTGAGGGCTATTGTTTTGATGGTATAAGATTAACACATGATAAAAAAAATGGTACTTTTGAACTGCCCCCTTTGGCCTGAAGATTGGGTAATAAGACAGTTCACCTATAAAGGTAAGGTTCGAATCCTGACATCCTATATGTTAATAATTATGTAAATATCACTAGGTTAGGAGAGAAAAAAAAAAGAAAAGTACTCTTAACTAAAGATAAAAATCTCAAGTGTAAGTAGAAAAGAATATAAAGAAGATATATTACAATTTTTTTTAAAAAACTATATATGGAAGTAATTTTCGTTGCAAGGTGGGAAATATACAAACATATAAAATATAGGCAAGTAAAATTAACTTCACAACTATGTATAAACTATGGTCTTAAAGTTTCCATGCCCTAATCAAATTCATACACTTTGATGTGACAAACAAAAAATTTATACACTTCGATCAAATTGCAACTGAAAAGGCTCAAGAGCTAACTCGGTGTCTCCCATCATGGAGACGTAGTAACTTAGAAACTCTTTATACCGAAAAGCTCTATATAATGGAGGATCGGTTGCATTGGTCAGAGATCTTGCGGGTTCTATAATGCTATCATCCGAAGAACTGATAAACAACCCAACAGTTGTTCGAGCTACCTCCGAGTTGGTCACGACGCGATGTTCAGCACTTTTCAGTTTGTCGTTGCTCACAATCTATATATATATTTGCAAAATCAACAAAATTTGGTAAGGTTATAATTGTGTAATTAGTGTACTCATCAAATTAATTTTGACAAATTTCATGAAACATATTTAAGGGAGCAAAAAGCTTACCCTTAACTGGTGGCCTATGTTAACCACAAATGCATTAGGCAGAGGCTCAACACCAATCCATTCTCTATCCTTGAAGACTTGAAGTCCATAGGTATCTCCTTGAAGTAGAATCGTAATGAGGTTAGGGTCACAATGTTTAGGTAAACCCAAGGTCAGGCTCGGGTCCGGACATGGCGGGTAATGATTAACCACTAGTAGCAGTGCTTCACTTAGATCCTCCTCGAAGTGCCCAGATTCAAGCCCCAGGCCCTCGGAAAGCAATTCCAGGATTCTTAAACCCAACTTCTTTGCTTCAACTGAGAATGTTGCGATTACCTCTCTACATATAAAGTTATTGGGACGGGTAAAGATATGCTAATTGTTAATGAAGAAATTATGGAAAAGAGGTGGAAAATTAATGGTGAAACCTGTCAGGCCTTTAATTTACCTGTATCTAGTTGGCTTTTCAGGCCAAAGTTTTATGCATTCCTCTAAAGGATGACAAGGGTGTTTCAAAACGTCACGCCAAAAGTGAAACTTTTGAGTAGCATAGTTTATGTTGCTCGTGTAAAGGTTGCAGACTTTATTTGAATCCTCGGAGTAGAGGCTTTCCTTGTCCTCAATAGGCATCTCAAAGAACTCCTTGACGACACTCATGGTGTTGTTCAATATGTTTTGAGAAATTCCATGGTTAACAACCTATTTTAAAGAAAGAAAAAAGTAGAATATGAACAAGTATATAAATGAATACATTTCATACGAAAACCATAAATATTGCTAAGATTTAAAAGATTAATACATAAGATAAATGATATCCTTGGCTGCAAGGCAGCCCTATATATATGGAAGAGTACATTACATTAATCATAATCAAAATAATTAAATCTCAAATATATATGAAACAAATTTTACAGCTAGTAGGGGAAAAAACTAATGAGTACAGCAGCTATATTTGAGTTCAGAATCTATCTGAACTTGGACTAAGGTATTGTACAGATAAATTCGAGTTAAGAATTAATTTAATTTATATATGTTTTAAGAAATGAACAACATTTTGTTATCTTTAAAATAAAGAATGAACCTGGAAAAATCCAAACTCTTGGCTAGCCTTCAACACTTTCTGAATTGTACAAGTTCGATTAATTGATGCTTCTCCAAGGTCGACAACTGGAATGGTATCACTACTAGGAATACTGAACTTGCCTGGTCTTGTCTCTGGTGGGAAAATATAAGACTCGGGCAAAGATTGATTACTGCACCAGTTTGAAACAAGCTTCTCCATTAATTCTATATCTTGACCTAAAGAATCAGGAACTTTAAGTTATGAGATGATTAATCTGGTTAATGATGCAAACTGATGTTAAATATTTATAATGGGCGTAGTAATTAAGAGATGAAAAGAATAGGGCTCTTAGTTGAAATTTTTTGCAACCCATCATATGGTGATCAGTGACAAGTATAATTAGTTCGATCTAAGAAAACATAAATCTGGTAATGTCAAATCATTATTACATTGCAAAGTGTTCCAAACTCGCATAGAGTTTAACAAAAGAAGCAAGTTGGGATCTGATTCTGCAATATAGCTGGATGACAATTAATCTAACATAGTTATCCGAGGAATTAATTATATACTATAACCCATGATTATGACTGACACTTGGTAGTTGAAGTGTTGAACACGTCAGCCGGATGAATTTTCAATTTTAATCGGCAAATTTTAAAGTCAGCTAGCACGATTGATCGATGGTTTCGGTAATGCAAACAATTTTACAAATAAAATATGACCCAAAAGAAAATTAGAGGTATGATTAATGGAAAGGTGATGCAAGGCCAATAGCCAACGATTAAAGCCTGTTGGTTTTCAATCAAACTAAAAAATCCTCCAAGATCATCCCTTGGTTTTCAATGTTGACGTTAAGATTGACGTCAAGTTATAATCTAATCTAAGTATATAAGATACCAATCCAATGGATACATTTGGACAATGAAGAATATATTATGTTGATATGAAATGAAAAAAAGTGAAAACATAATCTATATATCGCAGAAATTAATAATATTTAAATGAGACTTTTTTTTCCCCTTGTCTTAGCGGTGTTTACAATTAATTTTTTACAATAAGGTTAGGGTTTCAAAGTAGAACATCTGCCATTAAGTTAACCAGCTCTACACTTAAATGCTTCCTTGGTTTTTATATATCTGTCATGCTTTATCGAATAATATATAATTAGTTATTAACATTAAGTTTACCAAAATTTATCATAATTTTTCATTGTTACCATTTACTTATTTTATCTAATTTCTCTTTTTAGCTTTAATGTTTAATCTCTCTTCATTAATTTCTCCCTAATTTATAAGGGATAAAATAGGAAAACAATAATTAATACTCTATTAACTTTTCAAAGTACTACCTCTGTCTCAAATTATTTGCCAGGTCAAAATACTTTAAATTTTGATTATTAATTATGAAATAAATTATAAAGTTGTAAATTTTTTAAAAATAAAGTTAAAAAATTTAAATCTTAAACTTTTCAAAACTTAATTTTATATAATTTTTTTATAATTAATTATCAAAGTTTAGAGTAGTTTTACAACAAATGGACAGAAATTTTGGGATGGAGGAAGTAATAAATAAATATGAAAAAGAAATCTTCTAAAATATAGCAATAGATATATAGGGACAGAAACCGTAATTAATAATATTTAAATGAGACTTATCAGTGCCATTGAAAGGCATAAAACCGTGGAGGGTTAAAAAGTTGGATCCGAAGAATATTTGGGCATTTTGCCAATAAATTCTCCAACACAATCAATAAATATAGAAAAGAAAGTCAATAACCATCAATTTGATGCAATAACAAAAGTTAGGTGGGGACGAGATTTTTCTCTTGCCATAGTCTTTGAAGCTTTAAAGGATTGAAACAACACGATAATTGGCTAAGTGGACTGGTGGCACTAATTAAGCATGTAATTTAAAAGGCTTGAGAGCTAATTCTGGGTTCCCAGATATGGGTATGTAGTTAAGCAGAAACTCTTTAAATTGGAAAGCCCTATAAAGGGGGGAATCCAAGGCATCGATGACAACGGGCTGTATAATGCAATCGTCGGAGGGATTGATGAAGAAGGCAACTGTTGTTCGAGCAACTCTGGAGTTTGTTACTGCTCGATGTTCGGCACTCTTCAGCTTGTTGTTACTGATAATCTATGCAACGTGCAAAACCAACAAATATGATTGGTTAGTTACATATACATCGTACCTGATCAATCCCAAATTCATGAACCTCCATGAGTTTTAAGTAAATCTAGATGCTGGTGTTACCTAATCTAATTGGACTGTGTTCTCTATTTAATCACCAAAACTTAGTTGATCCCTGTTTGGGAAAATACAGATAAGTAACAGGGTTCAACATAATAAAAGGTTGGTGATATCATGAGTACCTGTAATTGGTAGCCTATGTTAACCACAAGCGCGTTCTGCAGAGGTTTGACGCCAATCCATTCTCCATCCTTGAAGACTTGGAGCCCATTTACATCCCCTTGATGTAGAATAGTTATGAGGTTAGGGTCAGAATGTTTGGGTATTCCTAGGGTTAGACTCGGTTCCGGACATGGTGGGTAATGGTTTGCTGATAGTAACGCAGCCTCACTTAGTTTACCCCCAAAGTACCCAGATTCAAGGCCCAAGCCTTCGGAAACCAACTCCAGGATCCTTAAACCCAATTTCTTTGCTTCAATTGAATATGTTGCCACAATTTCCCTGCTATGTATTGAGAAAGCGGATGAGCGAAACAGAAATGGGCGAACAATATGTGATCCTGCGTGTAATTGGAGGCTTTTATTACCTATATCGAGTTGGCTTTTCAGGCCAACTTTTGATGCGTTCTTCTAAAGGATGACACTGGTGTGCTAGATTGTCACGCCAAAGGTGAACCTTTTCAGTATCATAGTTCATACTGCTTGTGTAAAGCCTGCAAGGTTGTGTCGGATCCATGGAGCAAAGGCTCGCCTTGTCCTCTGCAGGCATCTCAAAGAACTCCTTCAAGACATCCATGGTGTCATTAATCAGGTTTTCTGGAACTCCATGGTTAACGACCTGTTTAAGAAAAGAACGATAAATTTCTCTGTAATACCGATCTACTAATTCCAAAAAGAAAAGCTATTGATTGACCTGGAAAAATCCAAACTCTTGGCTAGCCTGCAAAATCCGCTGAACTATGTCGGTTCGATCAGGACCCAGCGCCTTACTGAGATCAACTACCGGAATGGTATTACATTTGGGGATGATATACTTGCCTGGTCTTGTTTCTGGTGGGAAGATGTAAGACTCGGGCAAAGGTTTATGTTCATCATTATACCAGCTTGAAACAAACTTCTCCATCTCTTGAACGTCAAGTTTTAGTAAACTGTGATCAAATTTTGTCAACTATGTTTAAGATTTATATAATGATGGTGCTAATAAATTAATCCAAATTGGGCTCTGCTTTGGAATTTCTTCCTAGCTCATCCATGACGTTCAAGATACAGAAAGAAACAGAACAGTCCCTTTAAGAAAATGTTTTCAAAGAATTATTTAGATAACTTCATTGCAAATACCTATGCATTAACCAAAATAATACTCCTAATAGTATATATAATAATAATAATAAAAAAAGTTTTGGAATCTGACTCCGCAATTAGTGGACGGTCATTACGAGAAAATAATATTCGATGATGACAAACACTCAGCGTGGTGATTAAACGAACTAAAAATCAATATTGTTGGACTTGGGTCGAGCTTGGGTGCCAATGTAAGTTTGGCCAACTTGGCCTGACCCAAACCAATCATTTGCTTAACCATCCATGATCCAACTACCAAGATCCTCGGCAGATCTAATAACAGATAGACTAGATTTTGACAGACCACTATCTTCTGTCTTCTTCCTATCATAAGATCACTCATGCTTTCTTAGTATAACCATTTGGGCCATTTTACATTTGATTGAGGTCGGGCAAGGTAATAAAAAAAAAAAAAGGTAAATAATCAAAGCATAGTCCATCCTAATCAAATTCTTCAAGATCAGGAAAGGACAATAGGTCAATAGCGAATGTGTGAGGTAGTAGCTAGGCTATCTTTCATGGTCAACTTAATGATGGTAAAAACCAAAACAACAAAGTATATATTCACCTAAATAGATTCTGCTCGAACAAATGAATCCCATGTACAGAAGTTGAGCTGACACCCTCTGAAATAATATATTTATTCCTTGAATAGTACATTGGCCAACCCATATGGTTGCAATTAACAAATTATTCATAGCAAAATGTTGGCATTACATAAATAAATTTTATATAGTGCCATATATAAAAAGTAAGAACCAACGTGGGGTTGGATCGAGTGGTAAACAATTTGTTTCAACTTAAGCAGGTTTCGAGTTCGAAACCTTGCGTACACAGTTGCCCCCGTTGAGAGACTCGCCCACCATATTCAGGTACGCGACGCGGGTTGAATTTAGATTAATTAGAGCGAAGCTCTGGATACCGGGTGGAAAGTCAAAAATATATATATATATATATATATATATAAAGTAAGAAAATATACTTCAAGCAAATGGAATAATAGCATTAATATTTTTCTTTAAAATGTTTAGGGTAAACTATATATATACTAGTCCTATGCGCATGCACGAACGATGTCAATAAATATTAAATAATTCTATTATTAATTTAAAGAAAAACTAAAGGGGAAAAAAGCCCAAATTATAGTAATAGGAAAATCTATTGCATGATATACAACCCTCTAACTAGCTAGTTGACCTTAGTAAACATACAAGTGGTCCATATCAAATTTAATAAACTTCCGAATAAATAAGCATTATTAATTACTATATTATGGTAGTTTTTTTTTTTGATAAATAAGCATTATTCCGAATAAATATAGGCTTGTTACAATTTGCTTATGTTGCTATATGTTTACAATTAGGTAGTATAGAAAAAATGCTCACTCCATTTAACTTCAGACGAGATGCTTCTTCGAAAATAAAGACAAACCAAAAGGCGGCAAAACATATATACTAGTAATTATACATATTCACAAAAAATAAATGCATATCTAGCTAGTATTGCTGACTAGCAATTGAGGGTTTGAGGTGCGCTTATAAGCTTCTTTACAGCTTCACCGCTATTGCCAGGACTGTGAAGGAAGGCTGTAACGAAATCTACGTATTTGAAAGCCTTGTAAATTGCAGGATTGCATGCATTCACCAAAGCTTTTGCCGGTTCTATTACGCTTTGATCACTAGGATAGACGAAGTAAGAAAGAGTCGTCCTAGCATCCCTCGAATTCGTTACCACTCGGTGTTCTGCTCCTTTGAGTTTCCCATTGCTGATAATCTAAATTTTTTTTTTACCATAAACAATTAAACAAGAAATTAGCCGAAACAATAAACAAATGAAAAAGGAAATATATGAGAATTAAATTGACAAGCTGTTTCTTGTCACGGTTCTAAACTAACAATCACAACAATTATTTCGGGTGTCAACAACCGTTTTGTTTGTTGGTGGAATAATCTGAATAAAATTCTTGGCAACCTCAAGTACGAAGAAGAATAATACCTGTAACAGGTAGCCTATATTAACCACGAAGGAATGACGAAGAGGTTCGACGCCAATCCATTGGCCATCTTTCAGGACTTGAAGACCATGGATATGGCCTTGAAGAAGAATGGTGATGATGGAAGGGTCCCGGTGTTTAGATAATCCCAGCGTCAAACTCGGTTCAGGGCAGGGAGGGTAGTGATTAATCAAGATTTTTGGAAATTGAATGAGGTCGCCGCTGAAATATCCGGTGCTAAGTCCTAATCCTTCACAGATCAAATCCAGAATCCTACAACTCAACTTCCTTAATTCAACCGTATATGCCCCAACTACCTCTCTGAATAATATTGAACCAAAAAGGGGAAATTAAAGGGGGTCAAACTGCCAAAAAGTCAAACACATATTAAAGCTAGGAATTTTCCATTCAGGAAAAAGCTGGAATTCAGATATCATGTCATCAAGTTTGTATGACTTGATAGTTTACCTGTATCTAGTTGGCCTTTCGGGCCAAAATTGAATGCATTCCTCAGAAGGACGGCAAGGGTGAGTCACGGCATCCCTCCAATAGTGAAAATCCTCCCTGGGATATGCATAGCTGCTTGTGTACAGCTTGCAGCTTCCGTTTGGGTCCTTGGAGCATTCTCTTTCCTTGTCCAAGGCCGGCATTGCATGGAATTCCTCTGCAACATTCATGGTTTCATCCATTAAATCCTCAGAAACTCCATGGTTGATTATCTGCAGTTTTTAGAGATATACATGGTCTAGTAATATTATTCATCCAACTAGTAATTTCAATTCTTGACGAAGATTTAAGAAATCAATTAAGAAAGAAATGTGATAAAGGTGAAAACCTGGAAAAATCCATACTCTTCAGCAGCTTTCATGATTTGCTGAATAGTCTCGTCTCGATCATGACGCTCCAGATCAAGCACTGGAATTGGTTTTCCTAATGGAACAATGAACTTTCCAGGTCTTGTCTCTGGTGGCATCACATAACTTTCTGGTAAAGATCCATCGTAACACCAGCTTGAAACCAATTCCATGATTTTCGGTTCAAACCCAAAGTTTGAAACTCAGAATGGAAAGATATTTTTGATTCAAAATATATGCTGTGTAAGCCTGTGAGGCCAAGCTAAAGGAAGTAGAGGGCATTAAAATCCTTACTTGAAAGTTGACCAATAAATAAACAAATAGAAAAATTTCCCCCAATCTCTGCCTTTTATAATCAGCGTTTAGCCACATGCACTGCATCGTCATATTTACAAATAATACGGCAATGATATAAGATGATGATATTGAATTTGCAAGTTGGCATTATTTTTGCAAAATTAAATCAATTACTTTCGATTTCACATTGATTTTCAAACTTTTTTTATTTTAAGGTGATAATGTATGAATTAATACTTTATTGTTTATTGGAAATGTATACTTCTGCCAAAAAACAAAAATACCAAAGTTTTGGAGTCATGGAATTGGCATCTTAGAGTCCTTCATATGGCGGCATCCAAGATTTTCTCTAAATCATGAAATTAGGTTTAAATCATGAAAAGATTATGTAGATTTGATTAACGAAATTTTTGAAGATTGTTTAATCATTGATTCCGTATGATGCATAGTTAATTGCACATGACATCATCCTCCCTTAGAAGGGGAGGAAAGAAACAGAGCAACTCTAAAATGATGCTGAAGAAAGAAAATTTTCAAGAAGGATAAAATACCATTTTTAATAAGGAAAATGCTCTTGACCCGTATATTCCATTTCATCTCTGTCCCTCTTGACATGACTTTCGTAATTATTAAAAGTTTAATCTCATTTTTAATGAAGGTAATTATTAAAGGTAAATTTTATAGTAGTAGGATTTAAAAAAAAATAAAATGGGATAAAAAAAATCATGTTAGACGAGATAAAAATATACTGATCATGTACCATTACTCTTTCAATAATTAATGGTCATTTCAGGCTTTAGCATTAATTAGTCAGAGTGTTAGCTTCTGTAATTAGTTGTCAAAACTGGCAGAGGACATGTTTTTTACACAGACATAGTCACCTCTTCAATTGTTTGTCAACAGTCAACACTGTGTCATTAATGCCGCCATATCAAATGACCCAATTTTACCATCACCTGCTTGCTGAAATCTGTCTTTTTCTTTTTCTTTTTTTTTCCTCTTTATTTTAACTTGAGAATGAGAGCTTTTCAAGAATTGAACTGACCAGTGACCACCACGCTAAGGCTGGCCATGGAATCTATATTTACTGGTACATGAGACGTAATTACAAATAAAGGACCGTTGAAAAGCTATTGTCAACTGACCTGTCTGTTGCCGTAGCTTTCCCTCCTTTGCAAAAGTGAAGTCAGCTCAAATGCATTAAAGAATGGTTGGTTTTGGCCTAAAAAACAAAACCTTAGAAAAGCTTTCGAGTTTTGCTTACTTCACGGAATAGAAAAAGGATTGTTTTTGGGCTAAATCTCACAAATCTTAAGGAAAGCTTTGTCTTATTGATAGTTAATTATAGATTTCCCCGACAATCACGTATTGATAACCACTACATGATGAACAATAACATGGGTGTTTGATTGGAACAAGTAAAGTACAAACCATTGACTACAAAATGAGATGAGATGCAGATAATGACATGGCCGCAGTGGTATAATCAACCTACCAAAGCAACTCGATCCAGATATTCTCCACTTGAACAAACAGTGCAAACAAAACAACACATTTAGTATTCAGACAAAGGAAAGAGATATGACATTTCTATTTTGGTATCTTTGTGTTCGGATCAATGCCGGATGAATATGTGAGATGTGAAAATAACAAATTCGAAAAGAAACATCTAATGTATTTCTTTATACAAAACCGGCCGGCCAGGCAAACACCTAACATATATATATATATATATATATATATATACGCGTATTAAGATGAAGGACTAAACTAACGCCGGATTAGCTGCAAAGTTGGACTACGTACTTTTGCCTTGTATGACCAAATTTTACAGTAACTTATACAAAGAAACAATTCATCAAATGAAATGTCAAAAATCAAAATACTGATATGTTAAAAGCATTCTCTCCTATTTCACGCAAGCTCTCTCATTTATTCTGATTAAGTTTTTGGCATGGGAATTTAGTGCAGGATTCTACACTTCAAAATGCTTGACAACTTTGAGGGTTTGGTGCCTTCCCATGAAAAATCATTTCAAGGAGAACGATTGATGGGAAGGTAATTCTTTGGAAATAAAATCCTAAGAAAGTAAGATTGTAATGTTTAGAATATAAAAGAAAGTGTTGATTAAATTCTATGAAAAGTCACATTCAAATGTTTGATGTAGTACTTCTACTTTCTTAGGAATATTTTATTAAAATTTTCTAGTTTACCCTTTTACTAATTAATTAATTTCTCGTATACCTTTCAACTATTTAATTAATTATTTAACTAGTTAATTATATTTCTTATTAATATTAATCATGTATTAGTATTTCTTAATAACTTAACTTTTAAAAAATGAAGGCATTTTAAGTTTTACGTGTTAAAGATGAGAGCATTTTAGACAAAATATGGTTTTTTGCAACTTTCACTCTTACTTGGGAAAATGATTCCCAACCTAATCCATTGGAAACTAATTCCACGGGACGAAGAAAAGTAATTCCATTAGGCCCATCAACTTTCCTTGCAAAAAGACCAACCAAAATCTTGAAAGTGATTCTATTTAATTAAATTATGTGGAAAGTGTTCATTTTCCATCCCATACCAAATGCCCCATGACTTCAAGCAAAAAATTTTTGGACTCTTTGGCATTGAAAAAATTATTATATAGGTCTGTCTCATTACGTCATCTATGGAACAAACTAATAAAAAATTATCAATTCAAAATAATTGTTGAAAGTTAACCCCTAATTTAGCAATATATTTAGTCTCTAATTTTAAAAAGGTAAGATTTATAGGATAAATCTTGAAATTAAAAACATTAATGAAGTAGGATTTTAATAATTATAGATAAATTTTTCAATAGTCAAAATTCTATTGGTTGGTCTTATGATTGATGTGGTAGGAAGGATCCACGTAATAATTTCTCTTGGCATTGGGTTCTCTCATTTTAAGAGAATTAATTAGCTATCCAAAATGGTCCAATAGCGATCACCAAATATACCTCAGATGCTAAGGTGCTCGATGGAAGAGGTGCTTCAATCTCACTTCTGTAAATTTGCATTTTGCTTTGAAGAAACAGTATGAATTATGGGACCTACAGGGTTCCCCCTCAAAGGGTAACCTGATGATCCTTCTTTTTCATTTTCTTTTTTTTTTTGGTGGGGGGGGGGGGGGGGGGGTGACCTGTTGATCTTTGAAGTATATTAATCATTCTTATTTGTATTTCTCTTTTTCTGCACCAATGTCATTAAGACATCTAAATTTGCACCTCGTTATTTCTCTAATCCTTAGCTTCCACCATATGCAAATTGATAGAAGCGCATGTGTGCCTGTCCGGCACTGAATTGGGTTTTCTCCTTTTTTTTCAAGTAATCCAAATCTTTGGCTTTCACTTTTTTACCCACTCCTCTTTTTCCAATATATCTGATCACTTGGTATTTTCTTCAAATACCATGTCTCTTTTCACTCAATCACTCTTTAATTCCTTCTCAAGATATTCTTTACCCATTTTATGAGTCATTGATCAGTTCAGGATTTCATTTTCTGCATCTTTCAAATAGGCCAGTGACTTTACTTGGCTTATTTTTTTTTCCTTATGGCAACAAAATCCAAACACTTCTACTACCTCGGGTTTCGAGCACTTTCCCCAATCAAAGATCAGCAATATCCAACTTATCAGCCTCCTTTGCCTGCTTCGGACCCTGCATTTCCTATATTAGCAATTGCTGTGGTAAGCATCATGGGCACAGCTTTCTTGCTGATTGGCTATTATATCTTTGTAAGCAAATGCTGCAGCTCAAACTGGTTATGCCAACTTAATCTGCTAAGACGAGTATCGTTGTTTCGAGCAAGACAAGATGAAGATACGTTCATCGCCTTCTCTCCAACAGTGTGGAATCGTGGGCTTGATGAATCAATCATTCGGGGAATCCCAACTTTTCAGTTCAAAAGGGAAGGTGATGAGAGAAGTATATATGGTTGCGTGGTTTGTCTGAATGAGTTTCAAGAGCATGACATGCTTAGAGTTCTTCCCAACTGCAGTCACGCTTTCCACTTGGATTGCATTGATATATGGCTCCAAAGCAATTCCAATTGCCCTCTTTGCAGAACAAGCATTTCAGGCGCTACGCGCTACCCAATCAATCAAATCATTGCACCTAGCTCTTCACCTCAAGACTCATCACCGTACACTGATAGCCTGATGGGCGGAGACGAAGACTTTGTAGTTATAGAACTTGGAGGAGAAGATAGAGGTGCCCTACTACCGCAAAGGCAACAAGAAAGCAACAGTTCGAGAGAAGCCTTAATGCAGTTGCAGCCAAGACGTCAATCACCAAAAAAGATGGAGCAGAAGCCTGGGAATTTAAAATCAAGAAAACGCCACCACCACCTTTCAATTATGGGAGACGAGTGCATTGATGTTAGAAAGAAAGATGATCAGTTCTCAATCCAACCAATCAGGAGATCTTTCTCATTGGATTCTGCTGTGGATCGGCAGCTTTACTTGTCTGTTCAAGCCATTGTTCAACAAAACAGGCTTCCCAGAGAGATTAATACTACTGAAGAATGCAGTAACCGAGCTCGGCGATCTTTGTTTCCTTTTGGAAACAGCCAAAGACCAAGAAATGCCGTGCTTCCTGTTGAATTTGATTTATAATTAGAGAATGCTTAACTTTAATTTTGGTTGTTTATTTGTTTTATTTGGAAAAATTTTGTGTGGGCAGATGAGCATAACAAAAAAAAGAGTCAGATAGGCGTAGACTGAGTGACTTTTTCAGTTTTTACTTGATGTTGTACATACTGGGATGGGGTTTTCTTAGTTTCTTACGGAAAAATGAGTAAGCAGGCATGGGTGTGAGAATCATTGCTCGAGGCACTATGTGCGGATAAGATTGGATTCATTCTATTTAGAGCTCTTTCTCTTCATGAATGATAATGATTGCTTCCATGCGTTTATAACTAGAGTTTCAGAGAGAGTGAGAGAGTGAGTGAGACAGAGACAGACACAGAGGAAGAGAAAACGCAAAGAGGGGCATTTAATGGAAGCCAGAGGGAAGGGACCCAACAATGAGTAACTATAACTCTACCAAGTTAGAACAATGCAGGTCCTTGCAATGATCACCGACTTCTTTTGTCTTGTAGTAATTATGCTGCTGCTGCTGAAGAGCAGAAGAAATGATTTTGTTCAAGTTTAATTAATCATGATTTGTTATTGCACTATTAATTACGGTATTATTTTGAGCTAAAGACAACGGTCAGAACGTGAGGGCTGGGTGGCTAAATGCTCAGAACACCTCCGCATGAACTTCCCTGGAGCTAAAATTTTCCTGGGAACAGAGAATTCAGGGGGCAAAATCACCAATTACAACCTATAATTCGTTAACTCAATACTGTTAAAAACAAAGTTACTGATAAGAAAGTGTTAAAAGTGATGATGGCATCATGCAACAGGTAAAATTTAACTTCGTTTGACATAACCAATTCTGCAATCACATGACTAAGATAATATATTCTTTAGGACAACCCCATTGACAAAGGTGGAAAACATGCTCGGTTAAAGAGAGAACATCAAATTTGATCAACTTGATTTATATAAGCATTTCCGCACAAAACTTGCTAGGTAACTAGCGAAGTTGTTTTCAAGAAGGCCCGAGAGTGCGGCGAAAGAAAGAATCTATTTTGGGTGCCTTAAATGACCGGTTGCACATGTAACATAACTATTTCAATGACAAAAACAAGCCCAAAGAAAAACTGCGGGAATTGTGATTACAGAGCATAAACTAATTGATAATATAAGTCTACTCTGTTGAGCTGGCTGAATTTTGGTTAACACCAAATTGTGAACTTCTGGAAGCAAGACTATTTTGTGGCAAAGGCAAGGCCTTTGTAGGAAAGCGGTTAGTCGCTGCGCCACGGGCCTTCATCTTCAATTCTTCTAGAAGACGTTGAGCTTCTCTGAGTTCATCTTCTGCGCTTGGGCCATGGCCTTCCCAGGCATCAATAACACGCTGTTGAAATTCAATTGCAAGGGTATAGCTGCAGCATCCAAGAAATGAATTTTCAGATCAAAATTTAACCCTAAAAGCCGATAGAGATTGCAAGACATTCATTTCAACAAATGTTACCATGAGAATGCATGCTTGCAGGAAAGACAAACTTGTAAACATAAATGTGCATCATTTCTCAACATGTGTGATTAAACATTAAGAAACAGTAGTATATAATAAGATGGCAGCATCTATCTTCCAGTAAAACACAATACTGCTACCGTTTTCATTCTGAATGAAAAGGCAAGAAGTTGGTAAATATGACGGTTCAGCAGAAATATATTAACTTGCCCATAGATAAAAGGCTCCAGTTCCAATAAAGTAAAAATTTGTAAGAAAGCACGAAGAAGTCACCAAATAACTTATTCAACCAAAGGGTAATAAGAATGCAACTCCAATAATAGTGAGCAGATAAAAGCACCATGCCTGGAGAAAAAGAACTGAAAACAATGATCTCACCTTCCCATGGAACCATATGCTTTTGAAAGATTCTGGCAAGCTTCAATTGAATCTGCATGATGAGGACCAAGAGAGACATCCATGATGTCCTTTGCAACTGCAAACATCTGTGCTGCTGACTGAGGTCTTCCTAATTCCAAATAGGCTGCCCCCAAATTGTTGTAAATATACCCAACCCCAAAATGTTTGGGACCAAAGCTCTCTTTCAATCTCTCTGCTGCACTCTCCAAGTAAGGAATGGCCTCTTGCACCTCACCCGTCAACAAGAGTAACCACCCTATTCTAGCAGACACACCTCCCTCTGACTGCTGCTCTTGAGGTTGCTTCTCAAGCAGAGCCAATGTCCTCCTCAACAAAGAAATTGCAGTCTTAAACTCATTCATTGTTTCATATTGCATTGATATCTCCGAGTATGCCTCGGCAACTTCAACTGGAGAAACCGTCTCTTTCTTGTCAAGAATTCCACAAGCAATCTCCAAACACCTCTTTGCATCTGCAAATTTTTCTTGATTGCAAAGAGCCTTTCCCATTGAAATAAACACCAGAGCTCTATTCTCACTATCTTTCTCTGTCTGCTGGACTACACCTTTCAGAGTATTAATAGCGTCATCACACTTCCCCAAGGCAATTTGCATATTAGCTGCATCCATTTCTGCACGAAGCAACTCAGAACTAAGACCCCAGTTCTTCAAAACCTTCTGTGACAACTCATTTTGCTCCAATGCCTTCTCATGCTCCTCCATACCAGTATAAATAACTCCAAGAATCCTCCTATCATGGGCAACCTCCACCGAATTATGCCCCAGCCCCTTAGTATGAATCTCCAATGCCTTCAAAGCAAAAGGCAAGGCCTCCTTAAAATTTAGAACCGAAACATAAGCTTCAACCAAATCCCTATAGGCCGTTCCCAATTCCTTACTATCCTTCTCCAAAGTCATTTCCTTAATTTCCAAAGCCTTCTTGAGATTCCCTAGAGCCTCCTCTCTCCTACCCATAGCTGTCTTCACATTCCCCAACTCAAGCTGCACTGCATGCAGCACGGGCCTAATATCCTCAACACTAGCAACACCCTCTTCCTCTAACCTAGCAAGCAACCTATTAGCCCTATTAAGATAGCCTAAACTATCATTAAACCTTTTTAAACTATAATTAACAGCACCCATCAATTGTAAAGCCATGGCAACAAGGAAAGAAGGTTTACCATCTTGATCCAATGCTTTCAATGCTCTTTCAGAAAAAGATAAAGCCTTTTCAGGGTCGTCACCTTCTTGGTCAAGTTTGAGTCCAACTTTCAATGAAGCTAACCCAAGCTCTCTCTCATCAAAACAAGCTTCCATTACTTTAAAAGCACGGAGCATTTCTTCAGCGGTTTTAGCGGACTCAAAAGCTTCCTCAAGATCAGATTTTTCTCTTAACTTTCTCTGCCTAGAGGACGATTGGGTTGGTTTTTCCACAAGGGTATCGAGATTACGGGATGGGTTTCTTTGGAATTGGAGAGGTTTGAGGAATAGGCCCTGGGCTTTCGCACATGATCGAAGGCGACGGGAGGTTGAGTGAAGCGCAGAAAAGGAAGAAGAAGATGACGATGACGATGGAGAATGATCAGAAATGGAACTTCGAGAGAGGAGAGGGGCGATTGTCCTGAAGCTCTGGCGGTTCAAGTTTGAAAGAAGTGAAAGTGAAGCCTTTTTCATGGTGAAATTAAGAACTTTCTAAGGAAAATTAGCAAGTTTAGGTTTTTTTTGTTCTTTGTTTCTTTGGTTTTGTTAAAACCCTTGCAAAAACCCTCACCTCCGGCTTTCTCTGTTTAGTTTTGTTTAGCAAGGTAACAGCCAAGAGCGGAAGGTGAGGACTGGCGTGGTTGCAAAACGCGAGAGGAAACGGCATTCGAAACGGTGTCGTTTTCGTCAGTCATTTATGGGTGAAAATACTGCACAAGTCCCTGTACTACATGAAAATACAATTTAGTCCCTATATTATAATTTGGGTCAATTTAGTCCCTGTGTTAGAAAAAATTGAACAATTAAATCCTCACATATAATAGGATCAATTTCTGTTGTTAAAATTATTGACGTGTCAATGCCATTTCAGTGCTGGACATGCTAATTTATAGCTTAACTTGTCATGTCATTACCATGTTAGTAATTCTATAGGTAAAAATTAGTCTTATATCAGTAATTCTAGCAATTAAAATTGATTTTGTGACACTGAACTACTTGATTGTTCTATTTTTAACAACAAAGGGACTAAATTGACTCAAATTGGAGTATAGGGACTAAATTGAACATTTTTTATAGTACAGGGACCTATGGGGTACTTTTACCGTCGCTTACGCATTTAATATTTGTGATGCCAACATTACGTGTAAGCCTTGTTTAAATGTAGACATTAAAGAACATAGAACTAGTCTGGTGAATCACTCGTCAATTTTTGGACAATTTGTACAAAGAAATAGTAACTGGATTGAATGAATTTCAAATGATCAATAACCTGTAATTGTTTGTTCTATGGACAATCAGAAGGTTAACAACGACTCATTGGAGCATGTTGCCTTTTAAATTTGGGTTAAGTCGTTCTAGCTAGAACTAACCTCATAATTAATCTATATACAACAAAGAATACAGAGTTTCCTTCCATAAGAGTAGAACGTAAAACCTTAGTCCAACATTGGAAACCTAGTTACGTTTCGTTCATCTCAAGAGAAGTACCACTCCACAAACTAAAGAATTTATTGACCAACCGAAGCTCAGGGGCCTTAAATTTACAGCGGAAGTATCGGGTGGTTTGCTATAAATATCATAGAAATGAAGATTTATATCCCCTCTAGCTTCAAGATGGCCCATGTAAGTTGTACTGGATAACCTCTTGGAATCCCTCCCATCAAGATATTGTTCTTGTTCTTCTACATTTCTCTCCAAGAATTGATCATAATGATGGTCCGAAGTATAGCGGTTGAAATCAGAAGGCTCAAGAAAATTTGTTTAAGGATGTGCACCACTTCTAGCCCACCAATGGCTCCTAGTATGGTGCCCCAAGTCACCTGAATCATGATGTTGAATAACGCTCTCATGGAAGAAAGGAGTTGATGTGGAAGCTTCAAGATGTGACTGTGACCGATCTTCATAATGATGTGGCAAGAAATCTTCTTCTCTTGCTTCGTTATGTGTCATGTCGATGATTCTTTTGATCCCTTCTTCCATGAGAGCGTTAATACCAATCTCATGGTCAGTTCTCTCATATAACTGGTCACATGGTTAGTTCAAGAGGTATAATACCAATCTCCTATAACAGTGCATGCATCAAATGACAAATTTCTCTCCCACATTTTATGAAGAAGTTTAACCACTTTCTGGGGCTTGTTATTCTGGGATAAACTGTGCATGAGTGTATTAAACGTGACTACATTTGGAGCACAACCTTTTTTGTCACACCCCGATCCGAAGGTCGAGAATATGACAACCGCCGCGTGCCACGAATTGTGAATGGCGCGCTTCACCCACAACCCGAAGCTCGCAAGGCTTACAGCATCTTGAACCCATTTAATAAATCAATTTAAACTTATCATGTAAAACAAAAATATGATTTAAAAAAAACATTTCTGCAATTCAAAATTTTAAAGAAAGCACCCCTTTTTAAATAATAAGCATAGATAAATAATACTTTAATCGAATCAAATTATACCAGTGGATCCAGTAATAAACACACATAAGTCATGTAGGCTTACTGTGAGGTGTCCGGAGTCGAGTCTTGACACTTAACAGCCTACCCTTATTGTGTGGTTCATTATCCTGAAAAATAGAATTTAAAAAAAAAAATGGGGTGAGTATGTTTTCTATACTCAGTGAGTGAGACAAGACCATTGATAAAATTTTTAATAAGAAAATATAAACATGCACTTTGTATAGCCTTGAATCGAAAGTTTATAATGTTTCGAAAATATTTGATTAGTCGCCTTATTGTCGATCAAGAATTTATTTAACATAGCATAAGAAAACTACGAATTAACATTTAAGATTCTTCATAACACAACAGTAGTCAAAGTAAGCAATCATTCGCAAGACAACATTTAGGGCTCGCCAAAACACATTGCTTAAACCTCACCCGGCCAAGATAAGGTATAAGCCCGCCGAGGTTTCCTCTAGCTTCTTTATTTATGAAACAAAAAGCCCTCTACTCGGCGTTGGCACGGGCCTTCACCACGGGTGGTACGTGGCTATGTCCGCTGTACTCCCATTGGGGTCGCATAATCACATAGCAGTGTGCACAACAACCCCTGTACCATCCACCCCAAATGGGAGTGAAAAGCCTACTCACGCCGGCTCCACAAGCTCGGACCGTGAGAGGCGCCACTGCAGTGACTAACATCTCATCCACCAAAATCTTAATGTACACATCACAGTTCAATTTGATTTCATTTGACCAACTGGTCCATTATCGAAGTCAGTTTTAATAACCTCAATTCCAGTCAACTTTACCACACAATCCAAATGCTTGATTGAAAAATAATAAAACAAGTCAATTCATACAAAGATCATAAACAACCATTATGAACCAACTGAAATCCAAGGAAAACAAACTATTGCATTTAGGAAAACAATTTAAATAGCAACATATTTATTTAGGTCAGTAAAATCCCATTCACAGGTTTGGGGAAGGTATACACTTCCACTATATCACACGCAAATCTTCCTTAAAAGAGGATTCGCTACTCGAAAGGAATGCTGGCTCCGGTCGGGTTTGCTTTTCGTTGATTGTCTACCTCCTATCTACAATCTACCAGTAAATTAAACTAAGAACGAAAACCACACACATACCCGTCGACGTGCAGGCCCATAGCCGTCGACGGGTAAGCTATTCAATAACTATTACTTTTAAATCCAAACCATCAGTCCACGGACCTGAGGGTGGACGCCCACGGCTAACATTTCCAGGGTATACTTAGTATTAGACGTCGACGCCTCCTAACCTAACCGTCGACGGATGGAAATTTCTGACTTCGGTGAAACCAAATTATCCATACATCCGTCGACGTCTAAGTATGTACCTGTCGAAGGGTAAAAGTTTCTGACTTCCAATGTTAGAAGATTATTTACCTACCCGTCGACGTATAAGCTTTCACCCGCCGACGGATCACTGGGTGTTGGGACAATTTGGCTACCAAATCCGGGAATTTCCAATAAGAGGAAGGTCTTCTATAGCTTATGAATAAATAGGTCAGATGGATTCCAGTGATTCAATTCTCCACATTAATTCATTTCCAATTCAACTACCTTTCCATTAAGTCAGCCAAATTACCAACTGCCATTCTTCCTTGGTGAATTCAACACTACATTACAAAATAGAAGGTTTCTTCTTTCATATAATTCGATTACATTTTCTAGTGTAGTAAGCTTTCATGAGTTTCATATTCCAACCTCAAGCTTCCTTGAATTCAAACTTGGCCTAAATCTTAAATTCAAGAATTCTCCATAACATTTCAAATTTTCTAGATTCATAAGCATACAATAAAATTCATGCTAAATTAGCTTGATATTCATGATTAGCATATCAAGAACTAATATATAGCATTGAATTTAGGTATGCTTACCTTGGAATTGCAATATCCCACCAAGAACCCTAAACTTTCCAATTGCAATTTCTCCTTACTTAGCTTGAATTTATTGAAATTGGTTTAGGAATGTTGATGAGCTAATCAAGAGGTTTATTTTGATAGGCAATTTCGGTAGACTTGTTTGGAAAATTTAAGACTTGTGTTTTGTGGTGGAAGGTTTTAAGGTTTTAACCACGGAGGTTTTCTCATCTTTTCTCAAGGTTGAAGACAACCATAAATATTAGATGAATTTTCTAGAAATAACACATGCATGGCCAGATTTCACTAAGAAAAAGGTGATGAAATTTGTTTTCATCATAGCCATTAATTTCTAAGATTTTTCCACTTGTCATCATGTGATTAAGTCCATAAAAGAAAATTTTGTTCTTTGTTCCCATTTTGTCCTCCAACAATCACTAAAATTTCATTTGTATCCTAAGTCAGTGTAATAAAATTTTCAGTGCAGAATTCTATTCTTCAGGCCATTTGCTTCTGAACCATTGGCAGTGAAATTTTCAAATTTCCTGTCATTTGTTAACAACTTCAGTCTAAATTTCTTACCTTACTACAAATTCCTAACTAATCACTTAATCCCATCTATGTCCTTTGCATCACTTAAGTAGAGTTTTACCACTCTCTCTGTAGACACCCCATTTCAAATTATTCAGCTTTTTTTTTTATTATTATTACAACTTCCTTACTTTATTTATTTATATTTGATTTTATATTATTTATTTATTATTATTACTTTAGCCTTATATTTTTCTTTCTTTTCTTTACTTTGCTGTTTGGAATAGAATGAGCTTAGAAGGTTGAAGATGGCATTTGAATTGGATATATATTTCTGAATACTACATACTGAGACCCAAGTCTTACCTCACTACACACCATTATTGCCTGCCAACCCATCTTCAATCATGGCTCCAACCCATCTTCAATCATGGCTCATCAGCCTTCACAATAAAAAAAAAATCATCAGTTGCATTCCATTCGGTCTTAAAAACCAAAGAGCGCTCGAATAAAAGGGGGGGCCAGAAAGGGTTTCGGAGGCGATTTTAGAGGGGATGGCTGGAAAGGTTTCAAGGAAAAACACAAAGAGGAGGCTCTCTTTTGTTCTTCACATTCGAGCTTACCCTTCTGGAGTTTAGGGATTTAAAAAAAAAAATCTTTTTCCTACCTTTTAGGAACACAAGCTCCACCATTTTAACATCTAGCTTCCCCTTTGATAAAAAAAAATATTCAGTCTCTTACTTTCAAAAACATATACTGCAGTCCTCATTCTTCCAAAAAAAAAAAAACACAGACAAAAGCCATTCTTTTTTTCTCACAAAACAAAGATCCAACGTAAATTCCACCTCCATTCCATCATCACCATTTCAAGAACAAAAAAAAAGCATACAGAATCCATATACAGAGAAACAATCAGCAATAAAATAGTGAGTCAAGAGAGAAGAGTAACCTTCCATTTTTATCGCATCCTATTACTATTCGAGGATCCCGAGCATGTATCATATCCATTCCAGTTCATTCCCCATTTCTACCACCTTTAAAACCACTTCCCTTTCCTCATCACCCTTGTTAAAGCCACACCCCAAAAATACAAAAATAAAACCATCAAGAAGGATATGAGATTTTACTAAACAAAGAAAAAAGAAGAATATGCTTACCTTTTCTGACTTTCGGTCTGAAAATTGGAAGGAAAGCTAGGTCCGCTTTTAGCTCAATCCGACGGTGGGTTTCGCCGGATCGGAGGTTTGCAGTGGGTTGCCTCCTTGAAACCTTTTGAGTCTTTGGGGGGTGGTTTTAGAGAGAAGAGTTTCCGGTTACGGCAAAAAGGGGGTAGAGTGCATCGGATTCGGAGAAGGGTAGCGGCTGGTTGTGTCTCCGGTGAAGCAGACGGCGTTGGTTGGAGATTGGATTTTTGTCTGGAAAAAGAAGAAGTTGACAGCTAAAAGAGAAAGACGTGGAAAAGTACAAGACAACGGAGGAAGAAGTAGGGCAAAGCTTTCTAAACTCATAAGTTGGTGCCGTTTGGGGTAATGATTTCTAATTTGGACTTCTGACTTGTTTTGTTTAAATTACTTAGGTTACGTTTGGGCTTATAATCAATATGTTTGAAAATGTGTGCTAAATCATATGTAGTAGGCCTCACTTTTGCTTTCATATTGGGCTGATGCATGAATTTGATCAATTGGGCTATATGTAGACATGTGTTTTATTTGTTGGGTCATATGTATTATGTTTGTTTGGGCTTTGGATTTTATTACGTAATGGATCAACTTTCAATTTACTTAGGACTTTAGTTTATTTTCTTGTAGGGTTTAAAGTTCATGTCCTAATTATACTATATTATTGTGTTGGGTAGATTTATTTGTCTTAGAGTTTGGGTTATGCAGATTAGTTTTTTTTTTTTTTTGGTTTGGTCTATGGATAAATATTATTAAAAAATCCAAAAAATGATTAACTAAATGATGAGTAATTATTATTGAGATTGTGATGGCAATTTCCTTAATAATTAATGGTAATTTCAAATATGATTAAAAGAAAAAACCAAAAAAATGACTAATTAATTAATGAATGGTTATTATTGAGATTGTGATGGCAATTTCTTTAATAATTATTCAATGGTAATTTTAAAATATGATTAAGAAAAAATAAAAAATGATTGATTAATTAATGAGTAATTGTTAAAGAAATTGTTATGGCAATTCTCCTTAATAATTATTCAAGGGTAATTTCCAAAATATGATAAATAAAAAAAATGAAAAAAATGATTAAGTCAAATAAAGAATGGTTATTAGGAAAATGGTGATGGCCATTATTCCTAATAATTATTCATTCAAAAAATGTTTGAGAATCAAGAAAATCCAAAAAATGTGTCTTTTAATTATCCATTCAAAGTCAAAAATAAAAAAATGTGAGTACTTTTTTTTTAATCATCAATAAATATAATTACTAAAAGAGTTGTGATGGCAATTTCTTTCAGTGATTATTCTTCTTAAAAGACTAAAAAATCAAATTTCAATGTTTAAAAAGATCGAAAACTCATTATTAAGGCCTAATTAATGTTTAATTGATCGGTGCCGTCTTTTGACGAGCGCTATGGGGGTGCCAATCCTTCCCCATACGTAATCGTACTCTCGAACCCAATCTCTTGTTCCACAGACTGAGACCTATCTAGCTTGACACGCCATTTTACGGCCAATGTCGGGTTAGGTAGATTCCTAGAAGGGTGGCTAACCCACCTAAACAAAAGAGGTTAGTGGTGACTCTCGTTTTATTTCGTCCCAATCATGTCGTCCTCGGAAACGTTGCGACACTCTCTTACGAACTAATGCACGCTCTAATTGGCGGAAGGGAACAGGTATTTGGTACGAGTACTACATTTTTCCTCCATCTCTATTAGCAAATCATTTGCCTTTTCAAGTTGCCCTTCCCTACAGAATAAGTTACAATAGTTGGTTCTAGGCCTTCATTAGAAGAAATTATTAGATAAGACCATCTCACTACGTCAGCCATGGGATCAACTAGTAGAATTTTGACAACTTAGAAATTTTCCTTCAATTCTACTGGTTAGTCCCATGGCTAGTGTGTGGGATAGTCCTATCTAATAATTTCTGCTTTGTTAGGTAATCCATAAAACATCTTTCAAGCATTTTCAAGCTTCCCTGTTTTACACAGCCCATAAAAAAAGGAGTTAATCAATTAGATGCCATATTCAGACTTGCAATTTTGTAACTTGAACAATTCCAGTGCCTCTGAGACAAAACCACTTCTGCAAATTAAAGTCCATTTGTGAAGGTATTAAAGGTGCTAAAATTGAGGGCAATATTACCAACCTGCATCTTACCAAATATTTCTCGTGCTTCTCCAACCTTGCCTGCCCAATATCGTGTTATATGTGACAACTGTTGGCCTAATCCCGTTGCATATCATTTCCCTAAAAAGATTCATTGCTTCATCAACCTTCCACATTTTGCAATAAGCATTGATCATTAGATCGTAGCTAACAACATCTTGTCCATTCCCTTACTCTTTCATGGAAACAAACAGAGCCCTTGCATTATCATGCTTACCAACCAAGTAATATCCATCCATCAATATGTGAAATTATCAGCATGTGCACCTCTATGAATTATCAAATCCAACAATCCGTTTGTTTCTTCCAATTTATCCACCTTGTAGATTGCATTTAGCCATCTCCTAAAGCATTGGGAGTGACCACATTAGGCAGCATACCTTGATGCACCATCTACCTCTAAATCACCTATATGCAACAAAAACCATCAAGTAGAGAGCTATAAACAACCACATCCTCCAATTCCTTTACTCTTCATTTCCAAGAAAAGTCCTCTTGCCTTTAGGGGTGAGCATTCGGTCGGTTCGGTTGAAAAGATCGAAAAACCGAACAAACCGAACTTGCTATAAAAACCGACCGAAAACCAACCGAATAATTATGTAAACCGAAAAATCGAAAACCGAAGTTGATCGGTCGGTTCGGTCGATTTTTTCGATTTTAAGATAATTTTATATTTTTTAATTGTTTCCCCAAACAAACATCATATTTAACTTGAAAAATCTATTGTTATTTAATAACAATGATAACAATAAACAAAATATATTATAAATATATACAAATTAAAATATTGTCGAATATCATTTAATTTTATAAACAAAATATTATTATCATTTAACATTATTATTTAAAATTATTATAAATAATATTCTTATAAAATATTATTTAATATCATCTTTTCAATGCAATATTTGAAAAATCTAAACATATATAAATAATAATAAGAATAAGTAAGATATTAAAAAAATAATAAAAGAATTATTTTTTTTAATATTGTAATATATTATCGGTTTTTCGGTCGGTTCGGTTCTATATGTTTAGAAACCGAAACCGACCGATTAAATCGAACTAACCGACTTTTTCAACCGATTAAAACCGAAAACCGAACTAACCGAACCGTTTAAACCGAATTCAATCAATTTGGTCGATCTAATCGATTTGAACCGACTAATGCTCACCCCTACTTGCCTTTCTTACCATACCGTCCATAGGTAGTCAATAATACTACTATAAGTAACACCATTAGGTTTAAGTCCTTTGTTTCCACTAACCATTTCCTCAAAGAACACAACTTAGGTCCTTTTCCTTAGATGCTTTTCATCTTAGTATCCACTAAAATCTTACCAAGTGTACATTTATATAACTAACTAGTTAACCCCCTTTTTAACTCTGTTAACTTTTTTTGCTGTCTTTTTTTTAAAAAAAAAAATCTTCTTGTACCTCTTTTTTTTAAAAAAAAAAAAAAAAACCTTATCACAATATTTATTTTAAAAACTCCGAGCAATTTTTTTCTAAAACCCTACCATAATATTTATTTTAAAAGTTCAATTATTTTTTCTAAAACCCTAACATAATATTTATTTTAAAAGTTAAAACTTATCTTTAAATTGCTAATTTGTTTAAAATTTGGTGCTAAACTTTATGATACAGAATAATAATATTTTTCTAAAACCCTACCACAATATTTATTTTAAAATTCAAAACTTATTCTTAAATAATTAAGTTGTTTAAAATTTAGGCCTAAACTTTGTCATACACATTTTTTTAATAAAAAGAAAAAATAATAAAACAAACAAAAATTATTCTAGAAAAAAAATTGTTACATCTAACAATGTTAAAAAAAAGGGTTAAATAGTTTGTAGTATAAATAGACTCGTGTCAAAGTTTTAGTAGGTACTTATATAAAAAGTATCTAAATAAAAAGATATAAGTTCTGTCATTCCTCAAATAACCTAAAAGCAACATTTGTATTCCCCTTTTTGACGCAGACCATTAATCAAAGTACCATAGCTATATGTAACAACACTGGGCTGACAACCAAATACAATCATTTTCCTAAACCCTGGTCACTTCAACAATCTTATTCTCCATACACAAGCCTTTAACCAAAATGTAAAAGTCATGATACTTGGTCTATAACCCCATCTAGAAACCTCCCTAAAACCGTGAAGCCATCACTAACTCAATTCATAGCAATTGAGTCCAATCTCTTATAAAACAAAACAACATGATCAAATTACTTGAACTTAACAAGCACATCTAACAACAGATTAAATATCCACTGTCGTAATTCTTTTTGTTGTCATCTGATTGATAGGCCGGTGCTAATCCTAATGGAGATCCAAGTGAAAGCTACTTCCCTTTGGATCGAAGAACCCGTGGATGCAAAAAGAACCTGGAAGTTATTGAAATCTTATTAAAAGCCGGAGAAACGGGTGCTACTCCTGATGGAGATCCAAGAGAAAGTTACTTCCCTTTGGATCGAGCTATTTCTTGGAATCAAAGAACCCGTGGTGCAAAAGGAATTGTAATTCTTTTTGTTGTCATCTCATTGACAGGCCGATGCTAATCCTAATGGAGATCCAAGCGAAATTTACTTCCATTTGGATCGAAGAACCCGTGGATGCAAAAGGAACCTGGAAGTATTTATTTACTTCTTTACTTAGCTTAAAACTACAGTAAAGCTCGACAAGATTGTGATTACTACCTGTTCTTCTCCCAACTTCGCAGGCAAAAGACGACAACTGAAAGTTATAATGTTTGCCTCTTAGCTGCTGGAGGAAATTCAAATTAATGAAGGAGCTGAACGAGTTCTACCCTAGCCTTTTTTTTTTTTTGATATAAATGCACTCTAGCTATTAAATCATACTCCACTTTTAGGATTTGCGAATCGCGAGAAAGGAATATGAAATTAATATCAAATTGAATTGGTTTGCACCGGCTATAAATGACGATTTTATTACTCCCTACAGCTGCAGAGCTGCTTCCATTACACAATATATCTAATATCTACTTTCTCTTCTCCTCAAACAATGAAAATCAGTACTCCAAGAAATTTGTACTGGAGTGGATAATTATGTTCTTAATCTTGTTCTGATTCTTACCAAAAGACCAGTTTCAGGCATGGAACCAAAGAATCAAAGAGCTCCTACCAGCAGAATGTGTTCATGTCAACTTCCAAAGGTCCTGTCTCTTCTCCTCAATATGTAAGATCCAATGAAGTGACTTTGAATTAGTTGGAACCCAATGTTTCTATCGGATACTAATTGATTGCTCATTCAAATTATTGACCTGTGGAGTTTACGAAAATACTAACAAACAAATATATTATCGTACTAAACCCCAAATAGTGAGACTTGAATATGAGACCTCAGATCTCAGGAAGTATGACTAACATTTGAGTTAAATGCTCAAGCGCTATGCATATCTTTAATTCTTTTTAATTTCATTGGACATTATATATGATAATCTTCTCTCTATCAAGTTAAATTAAATAAGCTTTGTTGGAATGGCGATGATCGATGATCAGCTCCTTTCCCTTTCTCGATTCTAAATTAGAACATTATAGTAACTAATCAACTGGCCAGCTATATAATTTCGGTTTATTAGCATTTTGCCAGCGGAAGAATTATAGGGCATGACACATTCAGTACCACGCAAACCTTTATAACTTACCATGCTGTTTTATCTCTTTCCGGTCTCTATCTCGTTCAAGTCTCATCGTATAATGTTGCAGTCGGAGGCTTAATTTGTTTAGTCTTTTATTACTCTAATTACTCTAGGGGAAGGTGGAATATATATTGACGAACTGATCATTCTCCAAAATGATTTTAATATGGTTAACCAATTATATAGAATATGCCAATGCTCGTAGCTCTCAATCCTTTTCATTGATAAAGGAGAGACTACGTGGAAGTCAAGGTCCTATCACTCCCATCCCATTTTACTCGACAACCAAAAGTGGGCGGGCGGGACTACCGCCCATAAAATTTTTCTTAAATAAGTTTGTGTACTTTTGACATGAAATTAGTAGAAACAACCCTTATAATAGTCCTAAAGAATTAAGCATTCAACTCTATATACTACGAAAAGAAAATAATCAGCTTAATTAAAGCAATGCGCTCTTCAATTTGTACATAGGCTGCAAATAAGCCTCGGATGATGAGCATGAGCTTCAAGGCAAGGTATAGGTTATACAGATTTGCCATGTATATTTATGATATGATCCATAGCATGATCCTAGAGAATTACAATATTAAAGCATCTGGTTCAGTGGTTAGATGCATGAACCTCCACCAAGCATTTGGTTCAATGGCCTCTCCTCTCATGCTGGCCTTGTTCATCATCGGTCATTAATGCGGATGCCTAGATTATTATATGGCTAAAACGGTTCACCATTGATCATAAATTTGTGATGGGCTTTTTTTAAACTTTAAGGGTGTGCTTGGTAGGACTGAAAACTAAAAAGATGGAAAATGAAGGAAAGAAAAGTGAAGAGAAAAGTATTTCAAGAGTGCTTGGTAGGAAAGAGAATACAAAAGAAAGAAAAGAGAGAAGATGGATGTTTTCTCTCCTCCTTCACAAATTATTTTCTGTCCAAAGTTGGACGGATGACACAACAGAAAAAAGTGATGATCTATCTTGATCAGGTTATTTTACATATTTACCCTTTTTACTCAAAAGTGCATATGCATGGTTACTGATTTTATATTCAGTATTTTATTTGTTTCTTCCAACTACTATTAACTTCTCGTTGCTTTTTCTTTTTTTTTTGTTCTATTGCCAAAGTTATTCGTTACACCTTGCAAAAATTTTTATATATTTATTTATAATTGTTAATGTTATAATTATACAACTGTATATTATATATATATATATATGTATATATTAGAAATGATCAATTCTTTTTTTTTTTTGCGAAGAAAGTACCAATTCTCTTTTCTTCTCTAGCAATTGTCTTAAATTTTGAAGTCACTAGAACTATCCATTTTTATTTTCAAATTTGAGGAAGAAATAATATATTTTTAATTTTTTTAAAAATACATCTTGAAAGATAAAAGTCACGGAATATTAGCATATATAATAGTTATAAAAAAATATTAACATATTAATAAGCTTTTATTTTTTTCAGATTTTTTAATATCCATCATATTTACTTGTGCAAAAAAAATCATCATATTAATATAATTAGTGGTAATGCATTTTTTTTCAAATAAATCCATCAAATATTAATAGCATAGTTTTCCTTCTAAATTTGTCATCTTTATTTCATAAATAAAAAATTACAAAAATTTAATAAATGTCAACTAAAATTTACTATTATATGAGGAAGGGTATAATGGTAAAAGTGTGTTAAATTTATTTTCTTTCTTTCTATTTTTCACCTCTACCAACCAATGAGAGGAAAGAAAATTGATTTTTCCATCCACTTTTTCATCTCTCCTACCAAGCATACTAAGGGAAAAATAATTTTGTTTTCCATCTTTCCACTTTTCTTCCCTTTACATTTTCTTTCTTTTCAATTTTCCATCTCTCCTACCAAGCAAAGCCTAAGAGAGCTCATTAGTGCAAATATCCTTTTTTTTTTTTCATGATAGTTTTCTGTAAGCACTTTTCTAGGAAGATGAAATGCTCTCCTCTCATGCATTTTCCGAAAATTTCATATGATTATGAAATATATATATATATATATATATAGTTATATATCACGGTGACCTTCAAGTTAAGAGATAACTTCCAATGAAATTTATCTAAGTTTTAAAACCCTTGCAAAATCCTCTCCTCTGGCTCTCTTTGGTAAGTAGGGGAAGGTGAGGACTGGGCAAGGGAGGATGCAAAACGCGAGAGGAACAGCATTCTAAACGGTGTCGCTTTAGTCAATCACATATTCACATTTGGATTTAGCGACACCAAACTTACGTGTAAACCTTGTTTAAATGTAGCCATGAAGGAACATAAAACTGGTTTGGGGAAATTAATTTGCCAACACTCGAGACCATTTATACAGAGAAATAGTAAATGGATTGAATGAAATTTCCAATGATCAATGACCTGTAATTGTCTGTTTTATACACAATCAGAAGGCTAACATTGACTCATTGGAGTATGTTGCCTTCTAAACCTGGATTGAGGCATTCAAGAAACTAACCTCATAATGAATCTATATACAACAAAGAATACAGAGTTTCCTTCCATAATAGAAGAACGTGAAACCCTAGTCCAGCCTTGGAAACCCATTTGCATTCCATTCATCTCAAGAGAAGTACTACCACTCCACAAACTAAGCGCTTATTGATCAACCGAAGCTTAGGGGCCTTAAATTTACAGTGGGAGTATCGGGCGGTTTGCTATAAATATCATCAAAATGAAGATTTATGTCCCCTCCAGCTTCAAGATCGTCCATGTAAGTTGTACGGGATAACCTCCTAGAATCCCTCCAATCAAGATATTGTTCTTGATCTTCCACACTTCTCTCAGAGAAATGATCATAATGATGGTCTGAAGTATAGCGGTTGAAATCAGGAGGCTCAAGAAAACTTGTTTGAGGATGTGCACCATGTGAACCACTTCTAGCCCACCAATGGCTCCTAGTATGGTGCCCCAAGTCACCTGAATCATGATGCTGAATAACGCTCTCATGGAAGAAAGGAGTTGATGTGGAAGCTTCAAGATGTGACTGTGACCGATCTTCATAATGATGTGGCCAGAAATCTTCTTCTCTTGCTTCATTATGTGTCATGTTGGTTGTCGGCCAAAAATCTCCATGCTGTTGCTCAGTTGGTTCAAATGGCCTTATTGCAGTCTCTCTCCTATAGCTGGTCACATGGTCAGTTCGAGAGGTATAATACCAATCTAGAAGATATGGGTGATTCTTTTGATCAGCATCAATTAGCCATAAAGAACCCAAATTGTAGCCAGTGCCAGGTATATTCTGCTGCATTTCCCTTGAAAAAAGACCATTTCTATCTCCATAAGTTCTCAGCGGGCTACCTCGCCACAATCTACCAGGAGAATACGCATATCTAGCTCCCTGGCCTTGCAACTTTTGCTCCCTGAAAGTTCTAATATTTGACAAGAACAGCTTACCCTGAGCATCTGGCTCCCATGAAGGGTAGCTAGTCTGGAAACTGCAGCCGAAACAAAATAATTCAAGATGAAACTATAGTGGGGAAAAAATGGTCGTACAAGAAGAGACAAGGAAGCATAACCAACAATAATACAAAGCTAATCTCGAGAAAGAAAAAAACAAAAGAAAGAAAATCAAATTAAGAAAGAGTTGGGGAAGTAATGACTCTAGGACAGGAAGACATTGGACACAATCAGCCAAGAAATGATCATAACTATGAATAAAGGCATTTTGAAAAGCAAAAACTTGTCATCACACAACATTTTAAGATGAAATTCTAAACTTGCTGCCGGCTTTTATCACAGAGAATATCAATACACAATTATCAGGTGATTTTGATTTTCTATATTATTTTAAACTAGCAAATATGAAACAATGATATGTGCAGCTGTAGGAGAGAGCAACTATTCAAATTCAATTAACCTTGCTATAATCATACCTCAAGAATGATTTCTCCATTTTCCCTTGGGAACTCCTTTGTGCACGAGTTGTGTTATGTGGCGAGCCATAATTTCCATTGCCATGGTTTTGGAAATCAAAGGCACTAAAACTGCAAAATGAAAAAGGGAATAATCAAATGCGTTCTGTCATTTAATGGCACATGAATATAGCTGGTGATAAACTAGTCCCAAAAAAAAAAAACAAAAGAAAATCACATACCTGCAAACATGACCAACACCTTCCACATCCACAGTAAAATCTGCAATGAACTGTAAAATGTCATCCACCCGCTGCAAAATAAACAGAGCATTTAGTTCAAAAACTTGCATGTATGGTCTAAGAAATGACAATAGATACAATTTCCAAAAGCAAGAAACGGTTAAATAACCTTTGGGACAACAAACATAAGCAAGAATGGAGTGAGAAAAATTGAGGCCATCTCCTCTAGCAACATCATTCCAGTATACTGCATCACAAAAGTACAATAAATAAAAGAAAAGGTTCAAAAAGTCAAGTCAAGAGCAAAGAATCATAATCACTTCTCAAATGAATTGATTTGATAGCTAGACTAAAATTTTATTGCTACCCCATGATGCAGCAGAGAGGTCAGAATAAATGATGTTTCGTTACTTGAAAATCCATAGACTTATGTGAGTTATAAAATTAAGCACTAGAAGTATCTGTGCTATCATCCAAACTAAGCTTCAAAACAATAAGGAAAGGCAACGACAATACAAACTTAACATTATACGGCAGGTAAAACATTTAACAATTGAACAAGCATGCATCTCCTAATTTACAGGCAAAACAAGGAAAGGAGTAAAGCAGAACTACCTGAAACAGAGTTTCAAACTCCATCCGTACTGTCTCAGTGTTTTCCTTACCACGCCACCTCTTTGGCATATAATGGGTATGCTGGACCACCATAGACATAGCTCCTTCAGGATCAAGGACCAGAAGTTCATCAGTAACTGCAGCCCGGCTAATAGCTGTAATGGTTCCAAAGACAGCAGCATACCAAAGCAAGTTCCGACCAAATATCTAGAAATTTGAAATAAAGTATATAAACAACTGGAATGAAATATAGAAGAGTTGAACAGCAAATACAAGAATCTGAAACTGTGAAGGTTCAAAGATATTACATGGCCCTCTAGCAAAGATTCCTCCAGAAAGGCAATGATGATCAAAATAGCAGCAAAGCCACCAGATACAAATGAGATAAACTTTGCAATTATAGAAATAATTGGTGACGGGAATTGCTTTAGGTACTCAGAAGCATGCATAACACTGCTATTAATCCGATGCTTGAATAAATGGTCCACCTGTAAGACAGACAGTATTTGTAAAAATATTACATTACATATGTAAGAACAAGAAAGCATTGTTGCAGCTTATATTCACAATAAGTTCTTAATGACTTTTCTTCTTTATAATAGAGATTTAAAATTTCTTGCTTCAATTTAAACAAAAATTTCATCCAAAACAGTTATGTAACTTCAAACATTGAATCACAATCAAGATTACTAAGATAAAACTAATAACACAAATTTTGATGACAGGCAGTGGAGCAACCCTTATTGATTTCACAACACAAAAGAAAATAAATTGACTAACAAATGAAGCATAGAGAAGGGGAATGACCATACCTCATTGAATTCCCTAAAGATCCATCTTGACAAATTTGACCATCTGCGGGATGAAGCTGTGCTTGGATGGTTATAGAATTGTTCAGCATGCCTTAAGAAGAGATAAACCAGCATGAATATAACAAGAAATGGAGAGAGAAGAAGCATTGCAAGTCCAACAACCATAAGCCTCTTCTTCAATGTTCTAGGATTAGAAATGAAGTCCCTTCTAACACAGAAGTTTCTGCAAAAAACATGCATTCCAAAAAGTTGGTCATAAACCAATAGAAAAAGAAAAAAATTTTCTCTTTTCTTCAAAATAAAAAACTAAAAGGAAATGTCCTTGGCAACTAAAAACAAAACCTCACAAAAATTGCCGAGGATAATCTCAATGTTATATTTGAAACTGGAACAACTAAATATAAAGATTCTCTCCCTAAGCATAGCAGAAAATGTCAGTAAAACCTTTTCAGAACTTTGAAACATTTCAAACAGGCAACTCTGGAACCTTTTCAGGACTTTGACATATCATCTAAATTTAAACATACCGGTCAAACATGCTCTGCAGTATACACCAATTTAAGGTCCATTCAAGTGTCTTGGTTAGTATCAGCCGATGTGTTCCATTAGGGCCATATTTGACAGTCGGACCAGCACCCGGGACCCACGGTGAGATAGGGAAAGCAAGCACTCCTCTATTAAGCATTCCAATCAAGTAGTTCTCTTTCCGCATCAATCGCATAACCACATCTTGAGCAGAAAGATCCTTGACCACACAGAGTTGTTGAGAACTTTGTAATCGGACAACCCTCTCGAGGATGGTTGCCCATGGCATGGTTTGAATTTCATTGTCAGTAACATGGAGACTGCAACAAATTAAATTTCAAAAAGTAAATTAAAAAATCATTATAAATATTTGTGAGATACTTCTAACAGTAAATACTCTACCCAAATGCAAAGTTAAAGCAGCTGCCGTATGTCCGTATCTTGTAACTTATCAAATACAAACTTACCTGTTATAATAGAAATGACGTATTCCAAGAGTATCCTTCAATTGCGCAAAAAACCTCAAAAAACAGAATATCCAATAGATGGAAAATAGTCCCAAATAGCCAACAATAATAGCTTTTGAAAGGGTTAAAGGGGTTAATGGGTGCTGGTGAAGAGCTTCCTTAGCAAGATCACATGGCTTAATTCCAGACTCAAATGCATCCATGCCACACTTTGCATTGCGGAGACCATTCCAATCAACAAATAACAAGAAAAACCCTGAGAAACATATGGTAAAGCCCAGGCTCAGAAGCTCAACTATCCACTTTATAATTATGCACCAAAGCCCTTTCTCACAATAGTAGCTATACAGCCGTTCAAAGAACAAGTCCAAGTCGGCAATTGGTTCCGCATTCAGAGTCTCACCATTAAGAAGTCCTGAAGGGCTTTCACTACCAGGACTTGGTGGTACCCTTCCATAGTCAGACAACTCAATCTCAGGAGGCACATCACCTAGTAAGCCTGTTGTCAAAGAGGACTCACCACCGCATCTCCACTTAAATATGCCAAGAGCATTTGCAGCCTTTTGTGCCCTGAACATCATTCGTAAATCTTGATGGCAGGGTAAAATAGCCAGTCCATCCCCCAAAATACACCAATGTTTATGGCAAGGATCTGCCAATAAGAAGAGAAAATCAGACAAATTTCTCTTCATGGTAAATGTGTGCACATGCTCACATGCACAGCAAGAAGGGGAAATAGAAGGAAAGCAGAAAACAAATCCATCATAATGTGTGTCATAACAACAAAGAGACTAAGCAACATTATGGATCACAAAGCACTTAACAACATATCATATTAATACAGAATCCAAATGCTAAAATAACAAATTAACAGGAAATGAAAAGTACACATCATCACAAAGTATTGCTTTTAAATCCTTAAACTAATAAATTAAGTTCCAATACTAGCAAACCATAAATTGTACTAAAACCACAATTCTTTCCTAGATCAACCAACTCGCAAGAACCTACAAGATCAACAATAAGAACCCCTAACTTAATTTGCAGATCCTTGAATACAAATGGTTGCCAACTGTATACAAAATCATACCACATAAACCACAGAAAATAAATATTTGGAAAAACAAAATCATATCGAGACATAAGTTCAGCAGATAAATTGATGCCCAGAGCTATATAGATATTCTTGAATATCCAAAAAGGAAAAAAAAAACTCTAGCAAACGCTAAGCAGCAAAACATACTAAAAGAGGAAGGTAATTTATGGCGAACTTTAAGTCAACCAAAGACATCAATATCAATTGAAAACGAAAACAAACTATAAAACTATCAGTTAACCGAAATTCTATCTATATATATATATTCTTTAAAAAAAAATAGCTGAAAAAAATTATATGCCAAGATTAACCATTTATCACAATAAATAATAAAAAGAACTCAAATTTACCTCCGACCCACCAAGGAGCAGCTCCAATAACACCCGGAGAACGAAGAAATAGTAAATAACGGCGAATTTGGCCGATACCCACTAAGGATTATTCCCCGAAAACGAACCGACAATCAACAAAAACAAAGATTGACTGTTATTTGGAGAATTCGAAGAAAGAAAGAAAGAAAGGGAAGGAAAGCAAAGGAACGAGTTTTAGGTTGCGTTGAAGAAAATAAAAAAATTTTATTTATAAGTGAACAGTGTTAAAATGATTTCTAAGAAGAAGTTAATCAATTCAAGAATTAGACAAGGGCCTTTGGGTTTCTTCTTCTTCCTCTTCTCCTCTGTGAAAATCACAAGAAATAGAAAAACGAATGAAGGAGACGTGAAGGCGAGTAATACTTCTATTTTCTCTTGCTTTCCATTTTAATTTTAGGGGTTTTTATTATGATTTAATTAAACGCACAGCCTTTGTTTGAGCAGAGGAAGGACTCTTGGTTTTGTTTTTGGTAATAATAAACACTTTATTTTTTCCTTAAACTAATGAAAAACTTCAGCTCCAAGATTTTGTTTTGTTTTTTTAAATAGAAAAAGGCCTTTTTAATTAATACTATATTGAGTTGTAATTTAACCGACCGGTTAAGACCAGATGTCGGATGATTCAGCTCCGGCCTTTTTCCAGGAAATTTGGGATGTCTCCAACATGTTGGGCCTCGGAATCCTAATGTTGTTGGGCTTTAAACAATTATCATTTGGGCTTTTAGTAAACTTGGGCTTCTTTATGCAAGTCCAAGTCCTTGTTATTCCGTGTGTATATATACATCAGTAGTAGCAAAACCGGAGTAGGAATAGGATATCCTACTTGATAACCGTTTACGCTACTTTCCAAACAAAACAACTAAAAGAGATTCCGCGGGACGCAACGGATCAATTTGGCGGGAATACACGTGTCGAGCAGTCATAGCAGTTCCAGCTAAGATTTCCCGCCAGAAAAAAACCCTCTTATATGGTCCCAGCTTTATTGCCTCCGCCGTAAAAGAGCCACTCTATCGGCCCCAGATATCCCCTCATTTCCTCTCCTCCGCCCCTCTCTGTTCTTCTTGCTCCGCCAGTTTCTGTGTATTATTATAGCCATGAACTCTTCAGATTCTCTCGAATCCACCCCTGCGAAATCCAAAAAAGCTCTAAGTCTAGCCACGGAATCACCCGTTTCCAAAACCCCGGAGAAGTACGCCTCCCAGCTGCAAAACCGTCCTCGTAACCGTGGCGTCGCCCTTTCCATCAAGGAGATCCGGCAAGTAGCCCAAACTCGGCCTAAACCTTCGACTGACCAGATCAAATCGGCCCGAAAACAGATCTTATCCTGGCCCACTGAATCTTCGCCGACCAAAACCTCCTCTGACCGTCCCGATAAACTTCCTGAAAAGTAAGTCCCAGTTCTTCTACTAGCATTTTTCTTTTTTTGGTATCATTTTAAAAAAAAAAACCGTTATTCTTATTGATTGAATTTTTGTCGTGTAGGTACGAGATATTATGTGAGTTTTTCGATAGCTTGGATTCGGCAATCCGGCTGCTGAAGTTGAAGGGCTCGATGCCAACGTTTAGGAATATCAGCCCCAAAATAGAGTGTTTGACTGAGAGGTAACTTCACCTTGTCAAGTAGTGCTGATTAATGGGTTATTTCTTTTCTGGATGATTTTTAATTTGCTTGTTTATTTTTTGGGTTTTGATGTTGATATAGGAGGTTTACATACGGTCACTTAGCCCGATTGAAGCATATTTTACCGGAGGCGATTGAGATAAAGAAAATGATGTTCCTTGATGAGAGGACTAGTTGTATGAAACCAGATCTCCACATTAGCATCATTGTTGATGGGATTGACTGCGGGGACAAGTCCAAATCCGGGACTAAGAATCTGAATGTAAGAAGGATTTTTCGATCTCGGCTTGCAGATTTTATCAAGGCTCATTCTGAGGTATTCTTTTTCTGTTTACTAACCTTTGTTGTGCATTTCTGTCCATCCATTTATTTTATCAGTTATGAATGTTTCCATACCGGTTTTCTATTTTTGAAACATTTAGTCGTTACATCGTTTTGAGTTTAGGATCTAAGTTTTAGCAAATATATACTGGCCTTCATTAAAAGCCTTAGCTTTTGAGACTTACAAACCAAAAATTGCTGCATAGCTCTAGTGTCTCATAGTTACATTTGCCCAAATGCTATTCTGTGTAGAAAAGACTAGTCATTGTGGAGCTGTTAATTGATGAAGTTCACTGCCTGATTTCTTATTTGTAGCAGTGACTACCTAGCTAGAATAGTACCTAAATCATACTATATTTGCCCAAATGAAAGCTTTATTGCACTCGAGGAGTAAAGCCCTTAATTGATATGTCTAATCGCTGGTTCTATGCTGAAATAACATCCCGTCACAATAGGCAAAGTAAACATACACCACGTCTTGTTATAAGCCTAACATCATGAGTCTTAGGAATAGAAAAGCATTGTATATGGTTGTAGTGTTCTGGAGTTAAACCTTACCTTAAGCTGTCCAATGCTTTTAGGGCACTTGTTTCAGCCGTTCAAATATCTTGATGTGTAAAGTTTCCTTATTGTGATTTCAGGATGATGAAATTCCAGAAGAAGACCTCCCAGAGCCATTCAATCACTCAAAAAAGAAACAGGAATTGAACATGATGAAAAGACCAGTGTCATCTGATGAGTTATCAACTGATATACACACAGAGCAGCAGCCCTTGATTTCACAGGGTGAAGTAGCTGAATCAGTTAATGAGCAGCAACCTGTGGTCGCATCTCATGTGTCTCGTTCTTTTCGAAAGCGCTTTTCCCGGAAAGTCACTAGCAAAGCTCAGGAGGCTGTTGAAGTGTGTTCAGATGATTCCCTTCAATCTTCAAATTTTCAAGTTTCAGGGCCATATACTGACAGATTTGCCTTCAGTGGCAAAACTGCCTCTGCTCCAACTCAATCCCCAATTGAAGTTTTATCTAAACCAACTAGCAGTGAGATTAAAACTTGCTTACCTGCAACTCCAGTCAAAGAGATAAACCCTTTGAAAACTGAAGATGGCTCCCCTGCAAAAGCTGGCAGTATTCAGTCCACTCCTGCAAAACTGGCTTCAACTCCTGCCAGGCTGATGTCTGCCACACCTACTCTACGGCCACAAAAGAGATGTTACATGAGCCCAGATGAGGTTTCTTCCACTTCATCAAACAAGTTAGTTAGGCGGCCACCACGTACCAGGTCCTTGAAATTTGATACTCCTGTGAAAGAAGAAAAGGTTGTTGATGAAGTACATGAGATGGCAGTCGAGCCAGTTGATGATGATGAAGAAGATATTCTTTCTATTCTACCTGAGAGCCTTCTCTATTCAGTAAGCCCACTATGGATTCTCTTTGCTATCATCCTTTTATAGTTGAATTCCATCTGTCACTGACTAGTCCTAGGTTTTAGTCACCTTACTCACGGACCCTATCAGTTACTATTAGTTTGCACTTTTCTAGTTCCTATTAGATATGAAATTAGTGATGGTAAATTAATCTGTCTAAGAGCCATTAGCTATTTTTGTACTATCATAAAGTTCTTGAACAAATAATGCTTCTGCATACTTAAGGAGCTTGGCAATTGATGTTATCCAACAATCCTACTCCAAGATTTCTTGCATCATTTAGCATGACATCTAGTTGCAAGTTAAAATGAATAATGGATGGAATATTAAGGAGTTAGCTTTGATTGCATGAATTCTTTGAACAATTTATCATTTGTTATGTTTGCAGATTAAGGAGAAAGAGAGGAAAGCAATGGAGGAGCTAGACCCAGCAATCTCACAAGCAAAGAGGCGACAGCAGATGATTGCCTGCCTACCTAATCTCTTCAACACAATTCATTACCTATTTCAGTCGATAAAGCGATCCGTCATTACCAAAGAGGAGCTTATGCACAAAATAATTGCTGGCCATTGTGATATAGTTGATAGAGGTAAGGCTTGATACAAAACAGTTAGAAGCTCATTTTGTTAGTATGGTTTAGGAAAGCATTAGCAGAACTAAGTCTAGCTCTGATTTCACAGGAGAAGTTGAAGAGCAGCTAAAGTTGTTGCAAGAGCTAGCTCCGGAATGGATATCTGAAAAGCTGGCCTCTGCTGGAGATTTACTTGTTTGGTGAGTAATAAAACATGCTTGATACTTGATATTGTCACGTTTTCCACTAAATCTGTTATGATGATTATTGTGGATGACCATACACATATTTTATTACAAAATCTCTTAAAAAATCTATTTTGTAAGACATTTAGCATGTCTTTATTAAAAAAGAAAAAAGCATGAAAAAATTTGTTAGCATTTTTTAGAATATGGTTCTAATTGATGGGCTTTCATTATCTAATTTTTCTTTCAGCATCAATAAGGTGTCAAGCCCTGAGGCAATACGAATCCGGCTTCAAGAAGCAAAATGAGTGGAGGATTACTGCTCGGTTTTGTTAAATTATATTGAAAGCTAGAGTTGAAGCTTCTGCCTACGTTCGACTTATGTAAATTCTTTGTACAAGTTTGATGTATGTAATTTGGATGACCATGTTTACATAGCAGATGCAGTAAGGTTAGATCAAAGCTACTATGGAGTTCAATCCACCATGTCAATACAAGTGCTTTCCTTGACTATCTCATGCTTTTGAGTTGTGCTTATGGTTATGAGATTTAACAATCTGCAAATTATGTGAGATGATTTAGTAAGTATGCAACTCTAGATAGATGAAAATTATAGATGCAGGTATCTTTAGGTACTGGTGACAATGTAGTTATTACTCTATTGCATCTTCCTCTGTCAGATCAAACTAGGACAATCTCTAGCTAAATCCTACAGTCTCCTTCCTGTCTGATGTTAAATCCTCCTCCCCGGTAACCTTTAACACATCACAATGTGAAGAACTTTGCTCTTGGGTCTTGATGAATGGCTGATATCTTTCCTTTCCCCAGAGTAGCAAGTATAAACCAATGATAACGACGACTCCTCCCAGAATGCTGAAATGGTAAAAGAAGAATTACATAGCATCCAAAGTTACTAGTAGAGATTTCTCGCAAGTAGGAAATGAACAGTGGCTTTACCTGCCAACTTAATAGTTTTTCACCAAAAATAAAGTACGCAAAAATGGTAGCCAACACCGTGGAAAGGGGAGAGAACATTCAGACAAAGACGGGCCCTTTCTCTTTCATGCACCAAAACTGAAGGAAGATTAAAATCCCAGAGCAAACAATCCCCTACAATTCAATTTCATCCTACCAGGCTCAGGCCATTGTTCTGAACAAATATACAGAATATGTAAACTGTCGTAAGCGCTGGATACAGTCCATCCATACTGTCAGTGACAGTTGCGCTGGATATTTCTTCAAAGTAACTGCCTACAAGATTCAAATACATTTTAAAATGCCTTTCAATAAGGAGAATTCCCACAATCATCTTTTGGATTGGTTTTATCTAGTAAGATTGCAGATGTTTTTACGGTCAACGGAAATATTTGACCTCCTGCATAATGAACCATACAGCCCACGATATGCAACTAGCGACGGTAAGGATTGGGCCTTTCACCCAGTCCTCATTCAGAGAAGAAAGTCTTTTCATGTGAATTGCAGCACTCGACAAGTTGTGAACTGCAGATCCTCTATACAAAGTGATGGTCGTGACCCCTGCCGAGGATGTTAAGGTTCCAAAGATTTTAGCTACCCCACGAGGGCTACGTACATCAACAACCTCCATCCTGAACCAAGCACATGTGTCGAAATTAATCACCTATTAAATTTCTTAAGCTGTTGCTAATTTTCTATAAGTAAAGGGATTGGTGCCAATTCTATGGAGTCTTATCTCGTATACCTGAGTATGATGGCTACTACGAAAGTCAAGCAAGGAACAGAGTTGAAAACAGATACAAGGAATGTCAGAGAAGTGTATCTCAAGCTTGCAAAGTACATATCTACCGTTAAGGCCACTCTGTTTTCACATTAGGGGAAATGATAAGGAGAAAATCTGTGATTGTTTATGCAAATTTAAACTTCGAAGCCCAATAGTGTTTCTTTATATGGTCTACCCGATGAGAGAAAGAAAAAACAACTCCCAAAACGGTGGAAATGTCATCTCCGGTCTTGATCTTCTGCACAAAAAGAAACACATCAGTTAGAGAATCAGCCTTCCTGTAATGATAATAACGCCAGAAGTAGTAAAGCTTAAAGGCGTTTCTACTTGTGGTGTAACCTACCTTTCAAGGAAATAGGCAAAGGGAGCCATCACCAAGCGAGCAAGCAAAAATCGATAAGTTACAAAGACACGAGGATTTAGGCCTTGATTGAATGAAGCTTTCACGATGAAAAACAGAATTGCATAACTTATCTGAGCTAGAACCATACTCAGATGTGGCTTATATCTCGCAAAAGTCACCTTCAATGCCCATGCCATCGTCAGTGAAATCCCTTTGCTAGCTTCTTTCTGTTTGTTTATAGATGGAACATATGAAACGCATATATACAACTGGATCACCTATAAGGTTTTGATGCAGATAAATATGAATATGCTCCCATGCATGTTGAGCATCATTCTCTTTATTAAATTCTGATATAGAAAATTAACAGCTGACTGCATCAAAGTGGATTGGAGAAAATTAATAGAGCATAATAAAATATCCTCGTACAGTTTAGCTACCCCACTAATGTCCTTGTTTGCCCTTCCGAATATTGTCAAAACTTTTTTCATTATAATGTTGGGGGTGCAGTAGCTGGTTGTGCAAGGAATAAAGTTTTTAACAACTTTTAATCCAACAGGGATACAGTTTTAACCACCATTAAGTTTTTCCCCATCCGTGCTGTACTCCATATGCCGGGAAAAAACTATCATAATCATTCGATAATAAATGATGCTTAAATTCCATTGAAAGTTGAAACCAAACAACAGGGGACACATAAATAGCATATTAGCATCTGTCAAAGTTGTCAGCACTCATATGTCATCTTGTAAGGTGAAATTTTGTAACCTTTGAAGTAATATATATACTGAAAACAAAGGGAATTGAATAATTTAGCAAGTTGGAGCATTAGTTAAGTAACAATAAGCATTGGTTCTTTTCCTTTTCTGCCAACTTAATCAATTATTGCTTTTCTTTTCTTCTCCTCCATTGTCTTTGAGTAGAAATTTGATGTCTCTTTATCATGGTTCCTCCTTTTCTGCTGAAGCTACCTCCTCCTGGACTGGTTTATCTGTTGCCTTTATCTCATCAGAAGGTGAACAAGATTGCTCTTGGTTGTTGCTGTAAGACTGATCTCTGTCTTTGCCCCATAACAGTACATATAAACCGATGATAACTGTAATTCCACCCAGCACGCTATATGATCAAAAATAAAATGAAGTGAGCCCCTAGCACTATTTTATAATGCTTTTGCAAATTTGAAATTAACTACAAAATGACATTAAGAATCTTAACTCTTACCTGCCTGTGTATAGTTTTTCACCAAAAACAAAGTATGCTACAAATGCAACCATAACTGTTTGAAGAGGATTAAACATGGCTGCGAAGACTGGACCTTTCACTTTCACACACCATGCTTGAAGGAAGATGATGATCCCAGAGCTAAAAATGCCCTGGTATTCAATATTATCGCACCGTGCTCAGACCTGACTTTGAACAAATGGTTTACGTATTATAGCTATGAAATTACTTACACAATATACAACAGCCCAGAAATCAATACTGAACATTTTGATGGACCATGCTGCTGGTTTCTGCTGTAAGGACACTGCAAAGAGAGCTGATTCTGCTCCTCCGATACAGTTAAACCATGCTGTTACCGACAGTAGTGCTGGATATTTCTTCAAAGTATGTGCCTAAAAGGTTTATGTGCTTTTAGATTATCGCCTAAAAATTTCAGTGATAACTATCACAATTCACAACCATCTTGTAGTTTTTTGGGGAAAATTTATATAGAAACACACACCATCCTTTAAACTCCATGGTACTATATAGTTTTTAATCAATTACCTGCATAATGAACCATAAAGAACATGTTATGCAGCTAAGAACAACAAGGATTGACCCTAACACCCAATTCTCATGAATAGAAAGTGCTCTTTTCATATGAATTGGAGCATCCCACAAGCTTTGCAGTGCAGGACCTCTGTACAAAGTGATGACCAAGGCCCCCGTCAAGGATATTAAGGTTCCAAGGATTTTAGCTATACCCCGAGGGCTCTTTACATTAACAATTTCCATCCTGCATGAAGAGTATGAACAAAATTGTTCACGAATCCTTTCTCCCTTTAAAACTGTTTATAATCTTGAATAAATATAGATCATAACTTATATGTACTCGTAGTATGCACCTTAACAAGATGGCAATTACAAAAGTCAAAGACGGAACGGTGTTGAACACTGATGAAATGAATGCTGGAGAGGTGCATCTCATACTTATAAAGAACATGTTAATAGTTAAACCAATCCTGTTTTTTTTTTTTTTTTCATCAGGGGAAAATAGAATGAAAATTTGTTAGTGCTTTTCATTTTATCCACAAAATCTTTGAATCTCATACGCATTATATAGAAGCAAAAGACTAGTTAATGTCTACCCAAAGAGGGAAATCAAAAGTATCTCTAAAAACAGTGCTAATGTCAGCTTCGGCCTTGATTTTCTGCTCAAAAAATAAATGTAAAATCAATTAGACAGTGAACTTCAACCTTTCCATGCTAATTAAAATAGTAGTCTTCAACCGAGTAGTTTAAAGAAGTCTATTCTTAACTTAAGGGGGGAACCTCTAGGTGGAGGTTGATGAGTGTTTATATAACTTACCTTTCAAGACAATAGGCGATAGGAATCATCAACAAGCCGGCTAGAATGCAGCGATAAGTAACATAGACGTGTGGATTTAGCCCTTGATTGAAGGCAGCTTCTGTAATGAAATACACAATTGTAGCAGCACACTGAGCTAGAACCATGCTTAGATGGGGCTTATATTTTGCAAAGATGGCCTTCAATGCGCATGCCATATATCTCTTGCCTGTGTAATGGCAGTCTTTCTGTAATTCTTTCTCTTTGCTTAATAGACGAAGTAGGAAAGACATTTATATATTGTTGAAATGATATCAGAGTTCTGTTAAATATGCTTTGATGTTTGCAAGCATCATGTTCTTCATGAAATTTATCTTATGCAGAATATCAGAAGCAAATTTTTGGCTAGTGGCAGCACAAATTTAGAATTGTTTAATGCAGGGTTCTTCATAAAGTAACTTAAACATATATTATTTTAGTTACCCCTCTTTTGACTCTTAACTCTTTGTGCTCAAGAAGAGCTTTCCAAGTACAGTCAAACCTTTTTCATTATGTATTACCTCGGGTGGAGAATCTGGTTGAAAACATTTTAAACAGGCAAAATATTTTTAGCCACTATCTTCTTTTTCATTCTATATATTACAGTACAGCCAAAAGCCTATGATTATCAAAATGAGAGGATCTCTCCTTCAATTTCACACCCAATTTCTATTATACCAAATAAAGTAAAATTTGTCACATCCGGTCAACTAGTCTCAAGTGCGTTGTGCGATGTTGATGACGAATTGTTTCCTACAGTCATCCATTTTCAGGTTTTTGACCTTTTAATAATTGCTTCAAATGGTTTAAAGATAATGAATGGAACAAGTTTGCAAGTAAAAGCACCAATGACAATAATTTACGGATTAATATTATGCTAGTTGTTTGTTCTTTTCTTTGCCATGGGAGAAGATGTGATTGGAGATTGGATGGAAAGTCGTTTGCCCCATTTTGGTGCCCCAGATGATACCCCATGCATGATTTTATGACACTTGTATTGATTAACTCACTAATTAATTAGCATCATAAATCCTTCCAAATACAATCCAATCAGTTTCAATACACTAGAAACGATTTGCACAATTAAAATTGCAGTAGCTATGGGATCAGGATACTGACTCTCTTGAGTCTTAACAGCAATCCAATACGGTACTAAGTTCTGTAGAAACCTACCCTAAAGCCATGGCCCTGTTCTATTAGCATGCAATTTCAACGTGAAGAATTGTCAGACTAACATGAATATTAGTTTTCGAATTCTTGATTCTGATTTCTGAGCTTGTTTACTTCCTCTTGGTTAGTCTGTGTGTGTGTGCAACCTATTAAGTCAATTAAGTTCATAGGTCATTGCATCTCCTCCTCTTTCATCTGAAGTTCTTACGTTTCGTTCCTGATTTTCAGCTGAAGCTACCTCATTCTTAGCTGCCTCTATCTCATCAGAAGGTGAAGAAGATTGCTCTTGGCTGTTGGTGTAAGAATGATCTCTGTGTTTGCCCCATAATAGCACATATAAACCAATGATAACAGTGATTCCACCCAGGATGCTACATGATCAAAAATAAAATGAAGGTAGTCTGCTTATAAAGCTTTTACAAGTTTGAAATTAACTACAAAATGACATTAAGAATCTTAAATCTTGCCTGCCTGTGTAAAGTTTTTCGCCAAAAACAAAGTATGCTACAAATGCAACCATAACTGTTTGAAGAGGATTAAACGTATGGCTACAAAGACTGGACCTTTCACTTTCACACACCATGCTTGCATGAAGATGATGATCCCAGAGCCAATAATGCCCTGAATTCAATCTTATCACACCAGGCTTAGACATGACTTTGGACATATAGTTTATGTATTGTAGTTGTGAAATTACTTGCACAACATACAACGGCCCAAAAATCAATACTGAACATTTTGATGGACCTTGCTGCTGGTTTGTGCTGTAAGGACACTGCAAAGAGTGCGGATGGTGCTGCCCTGATACAGTTAAACCATGCTATTAGCGACGGTTGTGCCGGATTTTTCTTCAAAGAATGTGCCTACAAGGTTTACATGCTTTTACAATGTTGCCTAAAAGTTTGGAGAGAACTGTCACAACTATTTTGTAGTTTTTTAGAGAATTAGATACAAATTAAAACACACCATAGACCATAATTATTCTTTAAACTTCATGGTAATATAATTTTTAATCAACTACCTGCATAATGAACCACGAAGACCATCTTATGCAGCTAAGAACACTAAGGATTGACCCTAACACCCAATTCTCATAAATAGAAAGTGCTCTTTTCATATGAATTGGAGCATCCCACAAGCTTTGCAGTGCAGGTCCTTTGTGCAAAGTGATGACCATGACCCCTGACAAGGACATTAAGGTTCTAAGGATTTTAGCTTTCCCCCGAGAGCTCTTTGCATTAACAGTTTCCATCCTGCACGAAGATTATGAACAAAGTTGTTCATGAATCCTTTTTCACTTTTTAATTGTTTATAATCTGGTAAGAATTCAGGTCATCACTTATATGTAGTACTCCTAGTTTTTTTTTTTTTGGTGAAAATGTAGTACTCCTAGTTTGCACCTCAACAAGATGGCAATTACAAAAGTCAAAGACGGAACAAAGTTGAACACTGATGCAACGAATGTTGGAGAGGTGCATCTCATACTTATAAAGAGCATGTTAACGGTTAAACCAATCCTGTTTTTATTCAAGGGGAAAAATAGGATGAAAATTTGTTAGTGCTTTTCATTTTATCAACAAAATCTTTGAATCTCATGCGCATTCTATAGTAGCAAAAGACTAGTTAATGTCTACCCTAAGAGGGAAATCAAAAGTATCTCCAAAAACAGTGCTAAAGTCAGCTCCGGCCTTGATTTTCTGCACAAAAGAAAATGTAAAATCAATTAGACAGTGAGCTTCAACCTTTCCATGCTACTTAAAAAGAATAGTTTAAAGAAGCCTATTCTTGAACTTTAAGGGGAACCATCTAGGTGGATGTTTATAAGCGTTTATATAACTTAAACTTACCTTCCAAGAAAATAGGCGAAAGGAATCACCACCAAGCCAGCTAGAATGAATCGATAAGTGACATAGACGTGTGGATTTAGCCCTTGATTGAAGGCGGCTTCTGTAATGAAATACATAATTGTACGTAGCAGCACTCTGATATAGAACCATGCTTAAATGGGGCTTATATTTTGCAAAGGTGGCCTTCAATGCGCATGCCATATATCTCTTGCTTGCGTAATGGTAGTCTTTCTGCAATTCTTTCTCTTTTGCTTAATAGATGAAGTGGAAAAGACATTTATATACTGTTGAAGTGATATCAGAGTTCTGTTAAATATGCTTCGATGTTTGCAAGCATCATTTTCTTCATGAAATTTCTTATGCAGAATATCAGAGGCAGATATTTGGCTACAGTGGCAGCACAAATGTAGAAAAGTTTAATGCAATGTCCTTCATAAAATAATAACTTGGGCTTTAGTTACCCTTCTTTTCACTCTTTGTGCTGAAGAAGCAGCTTTCCAAGTGTAGCCGAACCGTTTTCCCTGTATACTTACTATTTTGGGTGGACATCTGGTGGAAAACATTTTAAACAGGCAAAAAATTTTTAGCCACTACTTATCGGATCTTCTTTCTCTTTCCATATAACAGTACAGCCAAAAGCCTATCATCATCAAAACAAAAGGATCTCGAGGGCTTTCAATTTTATACCTAATTAATTTGGTTGAATATCTAAATTAATTCTTAAATTATATATAAAAAAAATAAATTAACTTATAAATTTTATTTAAAATAATTGACCCTTTAAATTATTATTCTAAAACAATTAACTTCTTAAATTATTATTTTAAAATAATTAACTCCCTTAAAATTATTATTTTGAGATAATTAAACCTTCAAAATTATTATTTTGGGAATACATAAAAAGAGAGTTCTATTGAATTAAAGATTACATTATTCCAAAATAAAGTTTGAAGGATTATTTATCTTAAAATAAAAATTTAAAAGATCAATTGTCCTAAATAAAAATTTAAAATTAACTTATCTTTTTTAATATAATTTGAAGTTTAAGTTGAGTATTATGCTATAGTACTACCAAGTACCAAATAAAGTAAAATTCGTCGCATCAGGCCAATCAGTCTCAAGTGCGTTCAGCAATATCAATAATGAATTGTTTCAGGCAGTCAATCTTTTTCAGGTTTTTGGCCATTTAATAATCGCTTTTTAAAGATGACCAATTGAATAAGTATGCAAGCAAGAGCACTATTGCCTGACCCAAAAAAAAAGAAAAAGTAAGAGCACTAATGACAACAATTTACGCATTAATATTATGCTAGCCACTTGCTTGTTCTTTTCTTTCCCACTGTCTTTTTAGGGGGAGAACATGTGATTGGAGACCACGCCTTTTGGCGCTTTCGAGCACTTCTTTTTACTATAAAAAGCAATTTAAACCTTTTTTGGTTACAGCAATTTGAACCTCGATCCTTCGTAAAGCTATATTAGTTGTTTTTTACATTACAGAAAGACAAGGAAATCTGCGTGTAAAACTTATGAAATGAGGCAGCAAATTCAACTTATGTGATAGAAAAAATGGGTCAAATATATAGGATCGAAATCATTTGCCCATTTTGTTGCCCCAGATGATACCCCATTCGTGATTTTGTGATTCGCGCACAAAAAAATACTAAGAGATTAACTCACTTGGTTAACATAATAGATCCTTCTAAATATAATCCATTGGTTTTACATTTTCAATACAACGGAAACGATTTGCAGAATTAGAATTGCAGTAGGTATGGGATCAGGATACTCTCTTAAGGTCTTAGCAATCCAGTACAGTACTGGGTTCTGTAGAAACCTACCCCGAAGCCATCGCCCTGTTTTATTAGCAAGCAATTCCAACATGAACAGTTACATAGATATTAGTTTCCGAATTCTTGATTTTAACGTCTGAGCTTATTGACTTCGTCTTGGTTAGTCTGTGTGCAACCTGTTGAAAGTAAAATTAAGTTCATCCGTCATGGCATCTCTTCTTCTTTCATCAGAAGTTCTTACTTTTCTTTCATGGTTCCTGTTTTTCAGCTGAAGCTACCTCATTCTTAGCTGCCTTTATCTCATCACAAGGCGAAGAAGAATGCTCCTGGCTGTTGGCGTAAGACTGATCTCTTTCTTTGCCCCATAACAGCACATATAAACCAACGATAACAGTGACTCCGCCCAGTATGCTACATGAACAAAAATAGAACGGATAGAGTCCGTGGTAGTGTGCTTAAAGTGCTTTTGCAAGTTTGAATTTAACTATGAAATGACATTAAGAATCCTACTTCTTACCTGCCTGTATACAGTTTTTCGCCAAGAACAAAGTATGCTAAAACCACTACAATAACTGTCTGAAGAGGATTAAACACGGCTGCAAAGACTGGGCCTTTCACTTTTACACACCATATTTGAATGAAGTTGACGAGCGCAGAGCCAATAATTCCCTGGTATGCAATTTCATCCGACCAGGATTAGTTAGACGTGACTTTGAACAAATAGTTTACATATTTTAAACTGTTCTAATTATGGCAATGAATACTTACACAATATACAATGGCCCAGAAATCAATACCGAACATTGTGATGGACCATGCTGCTGGTTTGTGCTGTAAAGACGCTGCCAAGAGAGCCGATTGTGCTCCCCCAATACAGTTTAACCATGCTGTTAGCGACAGTTGTGCAGGATATTTCTTCAAAATATGTGCCTGCAAGGTTTACATGCTTTTAGAATAGCCTAAAAGTTTCAGAAATAACTACTATCAAGTATCACACAACCATCTTGCAGGTTTTTTTAGAGAATTAAATACAAGCACACACCGTAGACCATATAGTTATTCTTTAAACTTCATGGTAATATAGGTTTTAATCAATTACCTGCACAATGAACCATGAAGAAAATGTTATGCAGCTAAGAACAGCAAGGATTGACCCTAAAACCCAATTCTCATGAATAGAAAGTGATCTTTTCATATGAATTGGAGCGTCCCACAAGCGTTGCAGTGGAGGCCCTTTGTACAATGTGATGACCGTGACCCCAGCCAAGGATATTAAGGTTCCAAGGATTTTAGCTATCCCCCGGGGGCTCTTTACATTTACAATTTCCATCCTGCATGAAGAATATGAACAAAATTGTTCATGAATCCTTTCTCCCTTTCTAATTGTTTATAATCTTGAAAAAATAGGGTCATCAATTGTCTGTACTCGCAGTCTGCACCTTAACAAGATGGCGATTAGAAAAGTCACAGATGGAACGGTGTTGAACACTGATGAAATGAATGCCGGCGAGGTGCATCTCATACTTATAAAGTACATGTTATAGGTTAAACCAATCCTGTTTTTTTTTTTTTTTTCATATCAACAGGAAAAATAGGATGAAAGATTGTTAGTGCTTTTCATTTTCATCAACAGATTCTTTGAATCTCACATGCATTATATAGAAATAGAAGACAAGTTATTGTCCACCCTAAGAGAGAAACCACATGTAACTCCAAAAACAGTGCTAATGTCAGCTTTGGCCTTGATTTTCTGCATGAAAAGAAGTAAAATCAATTAGACAGTGAACCTTTCTATGCTAATTAAAATGGTAGTCTTCAACCGTATAGTTGAAAAGCAGAGTGTTCTTGAACTTAAGAACTTACCTTTCAAGAAAATAGGCGAAAGGAACAATGATCAAGCTGGCTAGCATCAATCGATAAGTGAGATAGATGTGTGGATTTAGCCCTTGATTGAAGGCAGCTTCTGTAATGAAATACCCAATTGCAGCACAAAACTGAGTTAGAACCATGCCTAAATGTGGCTTATATCTTGCAAAGGTGGCCTTCAACGCACACGCCATATCTTCTTCCTTGTATTAACGGTAGTCTTCCTGCTTCTTTTTGCTCCATTATAGATGGAGCTGGAATTTATATATTGTTGGAACACAATATCAGAGTTCTGATATATATGATTTGATGTTTTAAGCATCATGTTCTTCATGAAATTTCTTACGCAGAATACAAATTTAGATGTGTTTTATTTTAGCTACCCTTCTTTTTGGCTCTTCGTGCTACACAAGCAGCTTCCGAGTACTGTCAAACCTTTTTCATTATACTTTACTGGGTGGGGAATCTGGTTGGAAAGTACAATAAATATTTTCTTAATTCTTGAAGACATTTTAAACTGGCAAAAGATTTTGGCCACCAGCTTCTTCTTTTTCTTTCCCATTACAGTACAAAGAAAAGGGTATAATCAAAATGAAAGAATATCTCTCCTTCAATTTTATACTTAGATTAGTCTCAAATGCAAGGGACACAGAATTTATATTGGCATTTTTGCACCAGTAATAGTAACAGGTGGAAATGTCATCTAGCACATTAGTGAAGTCTGCAATGTTAATGATGAATTTTTTCCTACGGCAAATTCTTTTTCAGAGTTTTGGTTAACGTTTAAAGATAATGAATTAAATAATTTTCAAGTTGGAGCACTAATGACAATAATTTACATATTAATATTATTTTTGGCTTGTTCTTTTCTTTCCCACTATCTTTTGAGGAGGAGAAGATGTGACTGGAGATCATCTTGGTGCTCTCCATCATTGCTTTTACAATAATCGCAATTTAAACGTTGATCTTTCAAAAAGTTATATATATTTTTCACTTAGTTATGACAGAAAGAAGACTAGGAAATCTACTTGTAAACCTTATGAAATGCGCCACATATCCAACTTCTGTAATAGAAAATGGGTCAAATATAACTTATGGTCTGACACGTTCAATTCATCAGAATTGGTAATTTCCACAATTAGACATGCATTGGTTTTTCTTCCTCTCTTTAATGTTTCCTTCATGGTTCCTCTTTTTCAGCTGAAGCTACTTCGTCCTTCTTAGCTGCCTCTAACTCATCAGGATGTGAAGAAGATTGCTCTTGACTCTTGATGTAAGGCAGATCTCTTTCCTTTCCCCATAATAGCATGTATAGACCAATGATAACGAGGACTCCACCTAGTATGCTGAATGGTCAAGAAAAAGGTTAAAGAGAATCCAACAGCAGTGCATTTTTTACAGTTCTTTAGGAATTTGGAATTCTGAATGACCATTGAATTTTACTTTTTACCTGCCTGTATGTAGTTTTTCACCAAGAACAAAGTATGCTAGAATCACCACCATAACTGTTTGAAGGGAATTAAACATGGACACAAAGACCGGTCCTTTCTCTTTCATGCACCAAAGTTGAAGGAAAATAAATACAGCAGAGCATATCCCCTGGCATTCAATTTTGATCTCACCTCTGTCTTTAGGACATGATTGTGAACAAATACATTTCAACGGTGTTTAAAGAACCATGAAATTACTTACAGAATAAATAATGGACCAGAAATTAACACTGAACATTTTGATTGACCATGCCGACAGGTTGTGCTGTAAGAAAACTGAAAAGACAGCCGATTGTGCCCCCCCAATGAAGTTCATCCATGCTGCCAGTGACAGTTGTGCGGGATATTTCTTCAAAGTAGTTGCCTAAAATGGTTTACTGCATTTTTAGTTGCCTACCATCTGACCTTTGTTAGTAAAAACCAGAAAGTTAGTTAACTGATACCTGAAGAATGTACCATACAGCCCATGATATGCAGCTTGCAACAGTAAGGATTGATCCTTTTACCCAGTTTTCATGAACAGAAGGTCTTTTAATGTGAATTAGAGCGCCCCACAGGGTTTGCAGTGCAGGTCCTTTGTACAAAGTGATGGCCATGACCCCTGCCAAGGATAATAAGGTCCCAAGGACTTTAGCTATCCCACGAGGGTTCTTTACATCAACAACCTCCATCCTGCACCAAAGAACATGAAGAAGATTGCTCATAAAATCTCTTATAACTGTTGAAAAGAGAGTGTATATAGAGTCTTACTCTTACCTGAATATGATGGCGATTAGAAAAGTCCAGGAAGGGACAGTGTTGTAAATAGATGCAACGAATGTTGGAGAAGTGTATTTCAAGCTTGCAGAGTACATGTTAAGGGTTAAGCAGATTCTGTTTTTTCATCAAAGGGATATAAAAGAGGAGAACTATTAGAGCACTTTTTATATTACATAATGATTCAAAATCTTTGATCTAATTGCCATCAAATAGAAGTATTTATTATTTACTCTACCCTATGAAAGAAAGCAAAAAGAGCTCCAAAAACAGTGCTAACGTCAGCTTAGGCCTTGATTTTCTGCAGGGAAAGAAAACATCAAGTAGACAAAAACTTTCCTAGAGATACAAGTGATTAAGTGTACTCATAGTTTAAACAAGGTCGCTCTATAACTTACCTTTCAAGAAAATAGGCAAAAGGAAATATCAAGAGGCCAGCTAGGCAATACCGGTAACTGACAAAGATATGTGGACTTAGTCCTTGATTAAAAGCAGCTTCAATAAAGAAATACACAACTGCATAACCAATCTGTGATATAAGCATGCATAGATGTGGCTTATATCCTGTGAAGGTTGACTTGAATGCGCAGGCCATTTTTCTTGCTTTGTGCAATGGTAGTCTTTCTGCCTCTTTATGTTTGCTTGTGGCGAGGGAGCAGGAAATGCATCTATAATATGGAGCTAAAAGTGTTCTGTACAATTCTTCAAAAAAAAAATGTTCTGTGCAAAATAATAATAAAAAATAAATACAATGTGCTTCTGCCTTTAAGCATCATGTTCTCCTGAAGGTTCTGATGCTGAAAGGGAAAAGGCTTGCCAAAAGTTGAAGTGTCTTGTTAAAAACCAGAGATATTTGTGTCATTTTCAGTTACAAAGCTCAAATATTATGATTTATCAAATTTACGTATATGTTTCCGGGGCGGGACATATCATACTATATGGTAAGCTCTTAAAGTTTCTGCCAATCCACTACAAGCTCTAAGCTCTTAAATTTGTTCAGAAACCTCAATTGAAGTCATCTCCATGTTGTCTCCCTCAGAGTTCAAATTTGAAAACAAGGGCCAAAGGAAAGCTCTTTTCTCTTAGACATCTGGATACGACCTTGGGCTGAAACAGGCTTCTGATCAGACGATGCAACAGATGAATGAATAACCGATCTGAAGTTCTGAACCAGAATATTAGGAAGATGTGGCTTAAACTTTCTTATAATCATCTTGCATAAACATGCCATAGCTCTTGAGCAAAGTATTCTCATGCACCCTTTCAATTCCATTAACTTGTGTGTAAGACTTCTTTACTGATTTTGTTTCCATGTGGCGAGCCCTGATAGACTCGTGTTCTTGAAGACAGACCGTCCGTCTTGAGCCTTAAGGGCAGTGTTTTCTTGACATAAAAGCTTAATTGTTTGGTTTTGATTTATTCACACCCGTACACGCTTCTTATTTTTCAAATAAACAATAATCGTAAAAGAGGTAACAATCAACGTAAACATGTGTAAGATTAAACTTAAAATATGTAAGAATGAAACAACTAACAGTAAACATAAAATAGACGGTAATAAACGGAAAACGTGTAAATGAAACATAAACCATGTAAAGATAACAATAAACGTAAAAAAAAGGTAGCAATAAATGTAAAACATGTAAAACAACGGAAAGCGTGTGATTATAAACGTCAAGGACAAAAGCTTTCAGATTTTAGAATCAACAGAGTATTCAAGGAGACAAGGACCATCAACTAGGCTACAACTTTGTTACAGATTGGTTGGCGACTTAACATTTTTTCCCCAATAAAAAAAATTGTCAGCATCATCCGAGTTCTGGAAAGAATCGTCTTTCTTTGTCTCCAGCGAGTCTTAGTATAGATCATTGCGATTTCATGTTTTAGCCTTTTAGGGTTCCATTTTCACCAAAATAATGAAATAAAAGCTTTTAAAATCTCTTAACTTGAAGAATAAGGCATTGCTATAATGGTTAGACGTAAAGTGAAATTTGGGCCATAATATGTGATCCTTTATTTGCTGACTGAACATTCTGTTAACTAAAATCTGCTACGGCCAAACTTTGGTGCTTTTAGTGCAGCAGGTGCTTCCGGCTTATGGTTGCCAGCCCTTCCCAATAACCTTCCAACCAATGATCAGAATGTCCATGGCCAGGTAAAATCCATCCATAAATGTTGAAGAGAATTATCATGTCAATAAGGAGCTAAAATTGTGTAAATTTTAGTTTTGGAGATCAACATTTTTGTTTGATATTCCTTGCACTGAGTTCCTGCTTCTGCAGGTTTTTTCTTTCTTTTCTTTTTTGGTGCAAAGCAGGTTGTTCCTTTCTACTTTCTAGCAGGCTATTTCGGGCTCTTTTTGGGTACAAATACAAATCTCAATTATCCAAAACAAGAGAATCAAAACTTGGCTAAGATGTGTTTTAACTTTTAAGAGGGTGGTATAGTGATTTCGTTACCTCTGAGTCTGAAACGTTATTTTTTTTTGGCCGAAGAATCTGAAATGTTAGTTATATTAATGTATTGTCATAGACTCATAATAAAATATTGGAGAGGAGGCCAAAGTGGTCTAGGAATTTTCTCCCATACCTAGAAATTACCAAAGATACTACTACAAAAGGCTGGAAGATAGACCTCTAAGAGTCTAAAACAGGAATGAGGCGAAGGGAACTTTTGGAATTCAGAACTCCCCAACACCCTTCTTTGGGAACCAACAACTGGGGCGGTGCTTCTCCTCTGTTGGCAAGAGACATTCCGCAGGAGTCACTTGAACAAAGGTACCTAAGGTTAAATTCAATTCGCACTCGGGACGAGATCTTTCCAGCTGATGATGATGATCATTTCAAGTACGTTTCTGACTCAGACTACAAACATAAACAAGCCCCCACTCCAAGCCGCAGAAGCAGAGGATTCTTCCTATCAAAGTTAATTTATCGGCGGACAGAGACGACTACCTTGGGTACAAAGTCAAACAAAAGGCGATGGTTTCCTAGATGGGATCCCAAAAATAGGTGGCCTCAAGGTTGGTGATAATTCAGCTTTCACACATGACAGGAGATCACTTATCATGTAAAAACACATCATCCCAGGGCAAGGTTTTTATCTAAACTTTGACAGGTGTGGGAGGAGGGCTGGTTAATCAGCTGGCATTAAGGCATCTGCATCCAACTAGATGTTAAGATCTGTTCTATTGAAGTACTTAAAAACGTCTTGGTTGTTTCTGTTATTTCCTTTCCCCCATGTTGAAGTATCACTACTGATTATTGAATCAAGATTCCATAGGCGGCTTGTCATGTAATACATAAAATGGAATACACTATGCATTATGCAATTTGACAGCACGTTTGAATGGAATATATTTGATTAAAGGATTGAACGAATCATATTTAGGGATGACAACGATAGGGTATCCGCTAATTTTGAGGTACTCGTATCCTAACCCTATTATTTTTTAGGGTATGCCAATCAGATAATTATTTGATTAGTTTTGAAAATTACTATGCGAACCCTATCCGAATAAAATCCTAACTACCCGTTAAATACTTGAATAAATTTAATAAATATAATAAAATTAAAGTAATAAATTAAAATTAACTCATAATAAAATAAATCGAAGTTAAAGAAATTAATTTTAATTAGTATTAGATAATTCTTACATTATCTATATATATATATATTATTATATTATATATTAATTTTAACACCTAACATAATTACATAAAAGACCCTATGTCAATTGTTGCGGTTACAAGTTTAATGTCCTTTTTGGACTTTCTCTAATGTTTTAAATGCTTATATGTAAATTGTCAAGATTATCTATTTAGTTATTCCTATATTTTAAAAGATTGTGTTTTTTTATTTGTCTTTTTCAATATAATAATTCTTAGAATTCCAACAATATTCCTTTTAATTCCTTTAAAAAAAAGAATTAATTTTTTCTAATTTTTAGAATTCCAACAATATTATTTCTTTTAATTCCTTTTAAGAAAAAGAATTAACAAAAGAATCCCATAACCACCTATATTTTTAAAGGAAATGTCTTTCAAGTTCTTTTGATTTTACTTGAGACAAAATCACAATAATTCCATCATTCTTCTACTTTAAATTTTATCATTTTTTTTAAAAAATAATTTTCTTCCTCTTTTCATATAAAAGGGGAACAAAAAGCCATTTCTCTTTTATGTGTTTTATTAATTTATTTATATTTTAGTAGTTTATTTACATCTTAAGTCACTTTAACTTTTGAAAAATGATGATTTTCAAATTTTTTTAATTTTACTTGAGATAAAATTACAATAATTCTATCATTCTTCTTTTTTAAATTTTATCGTATTTTTTTTCTAAAATTCATACAAAATTTATTTTAAAAAATCAATAATAATCCTTTACTTCAAAAATGTTGTATCATTTGTTATTTTCATTTTAGTCTTTTTTTTTCAAACTTTTTCTAAAACAAGAGTTAAATTTTTAAAATTTTTAAAATTCTAAAAATTTCATATCAATTAATATTTATATTTATACTTCTTAAAAGTCAATTGAAAAGAATTTTAGAGTACTATTTATCATTTCTTATTAGTCCTCCACTTTTTTTTCTAATTTAAAATAAAACTTATATTAATTATATTAATTATATTTTTTAAAAGTATTTTTCCATAACATTAATTTACTTATATGTTTATTTGTTATTTTGAAAATTGAGTAAAATTACTTTTATTTTTTTAATCTTTTTTTCCCTTATTCCAAAATTATTCTCTCTTTTAAATTTTAAAAGTTAACTTATACGACCAAAATTTATATATCTATATCATACATGAAAAATAATTTCAAAAAAATTTATAACTATTCATGTGCGAATATAATAAAAAGAAAAAGAAGTTCATTTTTAAAATTTAAAATAAAACTAAAATTTAAAATTTATTAAAAAATTAATAATAATATTTAAAATTTTTTAAAAACTTGAGGCGAAACCCGGGAGCGTCTTCTAGTTTATTAGTAATTTTTAAGTAAAAGAATAACAAAATCTAAAAAATTAATATTAAAAAAATTAATTTTATAACCGGGTTCGGATAGTGGGTATCCTAAGATCACTACCCAAATCCTACTCAAACCCATCACGAGTATTAAAAATACTATCCAAACTTGATTATAGGATACTCTAATCCTACTTAATCGGATCGGATAATTCAAGATACCCTATTATAAACTACCAATTGTCATCCCTACTTATGCTACTGCCAATTGGTGTCCTTCTGAACTACCCAAATGAATTTCGGGGCTAACAGGAAATCCATATCCATTAAAACAAATCGAATTGCATTTTGACCATCTCTAACTGAATAAATTATGTTCTTGCCTATTTGACATTCCCCCGAGAAGGTAGATGGTACAAAAGAATCGAAAATTAAGAATAACAATTGGTTTGAACTTTAGATTAAGAGTTGGACCGATACACATTGATGATGAACGAAGCCCAGTTCACTTACCTGCCATACTTAGGCCCGTGCAAGTGTGTGACCCTTGGGTTCCCAGGAGCCCTAGAGGTTAATCATAGGCTTTCAAGTTCATGGCCCATGGGTTGGGACGTTGACCCTCTTTTTACCCATTGCTTTGCATTTCGTCCCGGCTGCAGAGCCCTGCCATTACGCTCCCTTTTCTCCATATTTTCATAGCTCACACAAGTGACAAGTCACAAAATAGATTCAAATCTTTTTGGGAATATCCGTAAAACCATTTCCAAGCAATAATCTGTTTATTGTCTGTACTATTTTCTAGATGTGCCAGTTATTCAACAACTTGGGATCGAATGCTGTTTTGAGTCACTAAACATAAGGGGCCATACCTAATTGTGTGAAAGCCTAACTCTTTTATGTTCCACAAGAAAAAAGTCAAAGAAGCAAATGATTTGAAATCAAATTTGATCCAAAGGGAATAAAAACGGTGGACTTTTGCAGTTTACATGTGTCTGGTTTTGCTCAATATATATATATGCAAATGTGAACTGAAAATGGATTGTACAAAGTGCATTTGATTGGGCTATAAAACCTTTTAAAAAGGTTCCTCCGCTCACTTTAATTTGCCCCCTCTAGATTATTAGGTCACTGCTTATGTAAGACTTTCTTGCCAAAGCAGCCTCGCATTCCAAAGCAATTTCTTTGTTTCACAGCTACAATTCCAAAGAATCCATTGTCAGTTGTCACTTTGCTTGCAGATTATTATCAGCAATGGCAAAGCCAAGAGTGTGTAAACCACAGAGATGGGAACATACACAAAGCTTTTACAAGGACAATAATTGCTAGCTTTCATTCATCCTTCAACAACTGCAAATCATAAAGATATTAGAACCATAAAAGCATTAGTTTACTAGTGCAATTTTCTGACCATATAGAGCTTTTGAAATACGAAAGAATTGCTTCTTTACAGGATTTTCCCTTGAGATGTCAGTTCAGACAATGGAAAGAGACTGGGGTTGTTGTACCATTAAACTATGCAAACAGCAAACATAGTCAATCCAAGCTTTGTTTTGCTCGAAGCAGTTTCAGGTTTGATGGATCCAGAGGACCAGGATGTGGTTCGTCCCGATACAAAGCCAGGTGCCCTGGTCCACATCCGTCTATCGGGCTCACGTCTGACAGATGTATGTAGATAGGCCTATTGATAAATCAGTTAGAGTAAATGTGATTCGATTTGGTGGGCAAAACCCTTTACTCTGGGTTAATTTGGAGACAACATAGTCCCCAGACTCCATGAAGGAACATTAATTGATTCCATTTTTTGATCTTTTTGTTGCTGTGAAATAAACTGATCATCCCATTTGGACTTCTTTTCTTCTTGCTATTTCCCTTTGTAACGTGCGTAAGTATTAAAGAACAACTGAATAATTGTTTGTCATGTCATTTCGAGGAAAAGGGATATTAATAGAGGTCAGTGTCTTCCTAGTAATTGAAAAGACATTATACTTACAGCTGAAAGAAGAATGTTACTGTTATCAGATAATAAGAGCATTGCCGGCTTTTCTGAAGTGGCATTTGTTTATTCTGCAACATCAAGCATAGAATACTTGAGGTCCCCAACAACTTGCAGTTTGGTAATTTGATGTGGAAAGTTTCCTACCAAAACATGAACATGATTCATTTCTGATAAGGAAAAGCAGAAAACTATCTGATCAGCTAAGAAAAATGACATGAATGAAATTCCTTTTCCTTTTTTTTCCCCATTGGAAATTAAAACAAGCTTATATGAGACAAATTATCAGATTTTATTCAGGTTATTATTCATCTGTTTCAAGTGATAGCTGATATATATGTAGAATGACAAACGCCACTGACTAAGACCATTCCCTTATCTTCCAAGTGTACTTTCACATGGGATTATGCACCTAATAATCTTACCAGAAATTTATATTACAAGTGGTTCCCAAGCATCTTGTACCTTCCATGGTGGGTAGGAAATCAACTTTTCAGCAAAAACTAATTTTTATATTCTGTAAAACATAATCATCTTTGACTTTTCCTACCAATCCTATCATTCTGTATCACATGATTGGCCATATATATACTGATATCTCATCAAAAGGGTTTCCTAATTAATTTCCTTTACCTGATTTTACCTTCCCTCAAAGTTTTAACTTATACAATATACTGCAACTTTTTCATGCATCTTTCAATCATTGCAGTAAAAACCTTGTAGCTTAAACTTAAGCCCTAGCCCCCATAAAGATGAATTAAATTCCATTACAAAATTACATAATAATGGGGAAGTTTACCGCTAGTCTTAACTTTGATTATAGTTCCTCTTACGTTAAGAAATGCATTTTACTTTGAATTCGCTGATCGCCTTATTACTACGTGACTTAGCTTGTAAATTTTAGTTCAATCACACTAATCATTAGCCTGCATAAAACATATTATACTAATACCAAAAGAGATATTAATCACAAATGCTAATCATCATTAGATTCCCCCATCCATAGATTTCTTGGGCCACCACCAGCCATATAAAACTGAGTTTTAGTGATCAGAAGAACAAAAAGCTAGAACAGAACCCAAAATTGCAGCCATTTTGGAACCAACTCTAAAAATGAAAAACTCTTCAATATTTTAATTTAAATTCTACATATATTTACTTTTCTTTTGGTTTTTGATAACAAACAGGTTCCTTCGACCCCAAGTTAGGGCATAGATGTTAGAAATAACTATCAATATTTGAATTCAAGTCACCACATGTGTATACTTAAGTTGACTCCTGTGCATGGAAAAACGAAAACTTTTTTGTAAACCTGCTTTCTGTTTTATTGAAAAGGGAATTAAAAGCAGCTCATTCTGTAATCTAAAACCCAAGAAAGATAATTTAATTGGGGGTATAATGGCCACTAGGGTCACCCAGAAAATCATATGTGAAAAAATTGGATTTCGAATGGTCTTCCATTTTCACGCCCATCTATATTGACCCAGCTGAGCTGAGAGATACCAAACCAACACTCATGACGATGGAGACTAATGAGTCATCCTCCCAGATTACAATGTTAGTAAAAAGCTAAGCTACAAAATCTACTTGGGATGATTATGGTTTCCCAACCCTCTTCCAAGAAAGAAAAGAGCAAGAATAATAAATTAGAGGTGATAGAAATGATCATAAAGGTAGTTTGCCTTCGAATCTATAGCTATCTTGCTTTTCCAAATTGGAGAAAGAAAACTTTGTCACACACCATTCTTTTTTAGTTTGTTGCCCTTCAAAATTTTTTGTACCATTATGGGGAATGAATGAGAGTGATGAGAGAGAGAGGTGATTTAATGGGTTTATTCAATTAAGAGATTAGAAATAATCAAGTTTTTGAGAGAACGAGGGAAACAAAGATGGAGAAGGCATCATTCTCCTTTGTCTCTTTGCATTCATGATCTCATCCTACTCATTTTCTTTCACTATTTATTTCCTTCATGGGGAAAATGACTTATCATTTAAATCACTATATCTATTCAGCCTTGTTCATGCATAAGCTGCAAGTTGACTCTATTTCCCATACATTATTAACTTCAAAAAAGCCTTGGCACTTGGCAGACATTAATTCTTATCATAGAAATCGATTTTACTTCCATCTAATCACTACCCTCCAAAGCATTTTCAATGTTTTTTATTGCCATATTAAATACATATATCAAAAGCAAAGATAATTAATGGTCAAATTTTTGCATGATGATCTTGATAAGTTGATGTTTTGACCAAACACTTTTGGATGATAGCAACAAGACCTAATAGCTAGACAGCAAGATTTGTTCTTTCTTTTTGCCCTCCTATTTCTGTCAATTGTAAAACAGGGCCAACAATTCTGTATGATCAGATATATGAGGAAATCTCTTGGTACTGTTAGACTCGAAATTTGAAACGGGTCGGGTTGAGCCCATGGTTCCCAAAGAAATGGGAGAAAATCTCTAAAATAATCATATAATCAGTTTCACTTGTGAATTTAGTTATTTATCTTAGAAAAAAAAACTTATGCTCTTAGAAAATACTATATTTTAAGACTATAAACTTTTTATTAATGAAAAGGGGAAAAAAAAAAAACACTTAAGAAGACACTAATGCTAATGCATGCCATGCATATATAGAAAAATATATACAAATGAATAAATCATGATTACGCCTGTTAATATAGCCGGTAAACCTGGTGAAATCTCTTGAATTACTTCCGACAGGTTGAATCTTTTAGCCTAAAGCAGCAATGGTTAGTGATTATTTTCGATGATATTGATCACATAATCATTCCTCTTTCTTTGTTGCCCTCCTTTTAACCTTGGTTTGTATTTTTGTTCTTCATGGTGAGTTAAACATTTTGGCCTGACTCTCTTATTTAATGTCATAAATGGGATTAAAAAAGAGGAAGAAAATGATTAGAAATCAATGGCAATAATCACTAAAGATAGCCACTGCAAAACACATATCATGGGATTCGGAAAATGATGTTGAGTTGGTGTGGTGCAAGGAGCTAAAAATCTAATGAACATGTCATGAGAACACAACATATGAACCCAAGAAAAAAACTACCATTAAAATTTTAACTTGTTCCATCTGGAGAAATCAAGACACTATCACAACCCATGCTGCCCAATCATCACTCTCGAATGCCACTCGATGGTCATCCAGTGGTGGATACCACGAAAATGAATTTTTATTCTTCAATTTAACCCTGCTAGGCTTACAAGCCTAACCCTGACTCAACCTAGGATTTACTCGAGCGAATTCTTCTTAGACCTGGCTTAGGCCGAGCCATGGACACTGCACAGTGTAATCAATACTTGAGGAAGGCAAGATAAGAGAGGACAAGTGTAAAAATAGAGCCAAATGGTGTCACAACTTTTTTTGGTAATCAAAATGATAGTTGAAAAGAGGGGGAAGCATTGAAGTATTGAAAAGGGTTGATGAGTTCATTGGAGCATAAAGAAGAGAGGAAAAGGAAAAGGAAAAAATTGGGTATGGAAAGATAAGATGCAAATTCCTCTCTTGGGACATCATTTTGTTGGCCATAAAATGACACTAGTTAGAAAGTGTACTCAATTACCCCATTTTGTTTTCCTCATTTCATTCATAAATATACATACATTTGCATTTTGCATATCTTCCAAAATCTCCCCTTAGAGCCCCCTCTTACTGTTTTGCTCAATGCCTCTGTCTCTTTTTCTTCATTCACATCCAATAAAAGGGCAAAGAAAAATCTTGAATTTCTCTCAAATTTTAGTCTAGTTTAACTGTTTTAACCTAGTGGGGGGCCCTAAAATGCGCCCAGTGCGTAGGCTAATAAAAGAGAGCCCAAGGGTGCGCAGGTTATAAAGCTACGCCGCGCCCGGTTTCGTCAAAAAAGCTGCTGATTTATTAACGAAGAAAAGGCAAAGCTAAAGCGTCGGAACCAAAAAAAAAAAAAAAACGTCGTTTTTCTTGTTCCTCTTCTTTTCGGTTACTCTCTCTTAAAAAAAAAGGAAATAAAAAAAGAAAAAGGCGGTGGAAAGCAAAATAAAAATGGTGACAAATGTAGCAGAGAGCTTTGAAATTTACTTCGTCGAAGCTGCTTTTTCGAAAAAATCCGTTAAGCCTTAAGCTTCTCTTCTTCTTCTTCTTCTTCTTCTTCTTCTTCTTCTTCTTCTTCTTTCTACTTCAATTATTTGTTGAATCTCGCGCTAAAATCTAAAAATTGTTTTCAAAATTGATCGTCGACGAGTTCTACGATCCATGTCGTCCGACATAAGCTAAACTTTTTTGCAAAAATCGTCGTCGCTCTTTGTAGTTTCTCTTTGAAAAAGTTTCATCCTTTGTTGCGACAAGAATAAATGATGGCTAAATGTGGCAACTTTAACGGAGTTTATTGCGACGAGAGATTCGTGATTGATCTCGCGAGTTTGATCCTGTAATCGGCATCTGCGTCGAAACTTTTTTTCTTTAAAAGATCGTTTCTGCTTTTGTTCTCCTTTTTTACTGCCCGGAGAGGGAATGGGAACGGATAGTCTGTTGCTGGCAGCGGTGGGACCGCCGATAAAACCACGAGCTGGGTTGAGGAGAAAACAGGCTGGAAGAGGCTCTTACAGAGGAAGCTAGGGGCTTTGTCGTAAACAAAGAAAAGTTAGGTTGGGGGCAATTTTGATTGAATTTTGTTGCTTTTAGGTGGAGTGGAGGGGCGTTTTTGAAACAAAATAAAAAGTTGGTTTTTTCGTGAGGAGAGATAGAGATGGGTAGTAGTACAAGTAGCAGTGGGCTGCGCCAGATACTGAGAAGTCTCTGTCTCAATTCGGAATGGAAGTACGCCGTTTTTTGGAAGCTTAAGCATCGAGCTCGAATGTCAGTAAACTTCCTCTTTCTAACTTCTTTCTATTTGAAGTTGATAATTATATTTGTTTAATTGATTAATTTCCAGTATTCTTGTTTTTACCGTAGATTACCATAGAAGCTTATGAACATATTGTCATGTTGCTTGAGGTCAGCTAATTCGGAGTTTCTGATGCATCTGCATCTAGTTATTTGGAAATTTTTTTTCCCTGATATGGATTAAGGTTATGTCTAATTTTTGAATTGTCGCGTTCTTAAGTTAGGTTGGAATGGCTTTGGCTTCTGGAATTGGAATAGGACATAACTCAGACCCGTTTCTTTCTTTCTGTCTACCCCTTTATTTGTATATATTAAAGGGCTAGGCTCTAGGCTGTCTTTGCAGAGTTCCTGAAATTAAGATACTTGTTTTTTAGTTTCCTTTTTCTACATGAAATTAAAAAGACTAAAAATGGGCCAACAACAGTTGATTTGTTTGTTTGCCATTCTATGTATTGAACTTATTGCAGGGTGCTGACGTGGGAGGATGCGTACTATGATAGTCATGGCCAACATGATCCTTTGGAGAAGAATTCTTTCCATGATACACTTGAAAACTTGCACAGTGGATATTATTCACATGATCCCCTTGGGTTGGCTGTGGCAAAGATGTCTTATCATGTATATTCTCTAGGGGAAGGGTATGGCTCAATCAACTGATAATGCTTAGGAATTTTAAATGCAGTAGTTAAAAACGATAATGATAATGGTGATACTAACATGGGAAGGTTCGGAGTTGGGGTAATTTACCCCTTTTTTAGCACCTTCATTCTGGGGTCTGTATGGATAAAAATTTTATAGTTTCCAAATTATGTTTGATTTTATTTATGATTATGAATAATAAAAATTCTGAATATGAACAAAAGGTTAATTAATGAATACATTTAGCTATTCAACAACTCAAATTAGTATTTATACCTTGTTTTACAGAATTGTTGGAAAGGTGGCAGTTTCTGGAAAACATCAGTGGATATTTGCAGATAAGCAAGTTAACAGCTCCTCATTGTTTGAGGTAAGTAACTTTATCAGGCAATGATTGCAGACATCCTGTTTCATAGTCGATTTGATTTCCATTATTCTCATATTGCTTTTACTGCCTTGATTGGGTTGAATTTCAGTTTTGTGATGGTTGGCAAAGTCAATTTGCGGCCGGGATCAGGGTATGCAGGCATTTTTCCCCACTTAAATATTTTCACTGCACTGTATTTTAGTTGTGATAATAACTGAGGTTCAAAACGTGAAAGTCAATAACTGATTAATGATTATGTTTCTCAGTCAAAGGTCAAAACCTTTTTGGTAGAGCTTGTACTTTGAATGAAGGCATTTTATTCCACTTCACTTTCAAAAATTGTTTGCCTAGTTTATTTTTCCTCAGTGCAAAGTGAATATAAGTTTCAACTCTCTCAATTTGTCTTCTGGAATTTCAAAGTAAATGCACTTCATAATGTTTAAAACATTGTTAACGTAGAGTTTGTTTTCCTTTCATATGTACTCTGTTAATAGGAGAACCTTTTATTTTGCCTTGTAGACCATTGTTGTTGTTGCTGTTGTTCCACATGGAGTTGTGCAGCTAGGCGCCTTAAATAAAGTAAGATGAGTTCCGTTTCTTTCAGTGCATTTTATTTTATGCATGCTTGTCGTGTTTTTACTTTAAGTTCTTCTTTTTGCAACTTGTCTGGTGTTGTGGGGTGGATTTCTTTAACCTCCTAAAACTTTTGTTTTACATAAATGTGTCTGGCTTGCTTGAAAGATGTTGTCTACTTTTGAAGCAGTGTCAATAAATTTGTTGTCTTCTGAAAGTGTTTATTTTTTTGTGGCTTTGTCATCGTAATTTTAATACATTTTCTGCAGCATTTCTTTTTCTGTGAATTCTTTTGTTTCTTAGAAATCTTAACTCTACGTTTATTTTAGATTGATTACCTGAAAATCATAGGTAAGAATCATAGATTGAATACCTTATGTTAATGAAGCCCTTCCTGGATTTGATGTTTATTATTGTTGCCAATAGTGTGTTGTTACTTGTTTTGGAATCTCATAGTCTATACTACATTTATATATTTATTTTTTGTATGGAGCAGGTATACGAGGATGTGAAGCTTGTTAGTCACATCAGAGATGTTTTTTTTGCTCTTCAAGATTCTTCTGTAGGGCATATTGCCAGTCCAATAGAATGTAGCATGAAGAGTTCAATATTTCAGGTATAACTCTCTCTCTCTCTCTCTCTGCACGTCAGTATCTGTTTATGCACCTTGCATAAAGTTACATGTGAATATGCTTATGGCGTATTTTTCTAATTTCACTTTCTTTGGCCCTACAATATATTTTATTGTGCTGATGTTTTTGTATCTTCATTTTGCAGCCAGATTTACCTACGAAACTTTTAGATTCAGACATAATTCCTTTAGATAAAACTGTAGACAAACAAGGGCCAGATGTTTTGTTGCCTGAGTTTTCATATTCCAGAAAGTACAGTGATAGTTCGTTTGTTCTTCCGCTGTCCGGTAATCATCGAATAGGGGCAGTCGATGTGGAAAATAAGAATGAAGGGCTTGAGCTATCCTCAGCAGGGAGTGATGGGAGTGCAAAATTATTGGCACGAAGATCAAATATTTCCAATTTGGATAAAAGAAATCAGTTAGGGAGGAATTTGATAAACGATGGGGTACGTAAAGGGGAGACTACTGGGTGGAAAAATTCTACTCTGGAACCAGAAAATGTCTATACGGACAATCCTGCATTGGATAGTATAAATTTATTTCATGTTGCACTTCAAGCTGAACAGTATGGAGTTGATCATGCATGCTTCTCCTCAAACTTCCTTTGCTCTTCACTTAGTGATACTGTTAAGTCAGGCAGTTTGGGTTCTTATCGAAATGAGGTTTTGGACATACCTGAATCTTCAGACATGAAATTTCAAAAGGACTTGAAGAAGTTGGGGAATCAAAATGATTTAAGCGACTTAGACCCCATGAACACTACCTTAAAGTTTTCTGCCGGCTGTGAGCTTTATGAAGCACTGGGACCAGCTTTTATGAGGAAGAATATCTACACTGATTTGGAAGCAGAGCATATGGAAGCTGGAGCTAGAATTGGAATGCTAGAGGGAATGAGCAGCAGCCAGTTGACTTTCGAATCTGGTTCAGAGAATCTCCTAGAAGCAGTGGTGGCAAATGTTTGCCATAGCGGCAGTGATATCAAAAGTGAGAGATCATTTTGCAGATCAGCACCATCAATGCTGACAACGGGAAATACCCCAGAGCCTTCAAGCCAAACGAAGCTTACTATTAATTCAGGAGGTTATTCAATTAACCAGTCCTCGCTTGTGGAAGATAATACACAACACTGCCTGAATTCTTCCGAGTTATGTGGTGCAATGTCTTCAAAAGGTTTTTCTTCTACTTGCCCTATCAATTGCAGTGAGCCATTTGAGAAGTCTTTAGAGCCAAGTAAGAACAATAAAAAGAGGGCTAGACCTGGTGAAAATCCCAGGCCCAGGCCAAGGGACAGACAACTCATTCAAGATCGTATTAAGGAGCTACGGGAGCTTGTCCCCAATGGAGCTAAGGTAAATTTCTTTGATTTAGGATCCTGATGGTTTCAGTAATCCTTTTATATGTCAATCTGCTAAAATTTCAAGAAAAAATTGCAGTGTAGTATTGATTCACTGCTGGAGCGCACTATCAAGCACATGGTCTTTCTGCAAGGCATCACTAAGCATGCTGACAAGCTCGGTAAATGTGCTGAATCAAAGGTAAAGGTCAAGGCAGTTTGCTAGTACATAATCTTTCTGATCTTGGCTCCATATTAACTTAGAAACTGACAGGGTCTCCATGATGTATTGTATTGAGGCATAACAGTAAAATGATTAAGTTAGATGTAGTGGAAACACTGATTACCGGGGACAGCATACCATGCTTTGTTCGGTCACTTTACAACTTATTTGTTGAATTTGTAGATGCATCAAAAGGGAGCTGGCATGCTTGGATCATCCAATTATGAACAGGGTTCAAGCTGGGCAGTCGAAGTGGGCAGCCATCTAAAAGTTTGCTCAATAGTAGTGGAGAATATAAACAAGAATGGGCAGATGCTTGTAGAGGTGTGTACTGATTCTGTGTTGGTTCATGAGAATTGTTCCTGTTGTCATTTTAGTTATTGTATGCTAAGTCCATGATTTCATTGGTAGTTTTAATTTTGTTGATCCATGCAGATGTTGTGTGAGGAATGCAGTCATTTTCTTGAAATAGCAGAGGCCATCAGAAGCTTAGGCCTGACAATATTAAAAGGGGTTACAGAAGCACATGGTGAGAAGACTTGGATATGTTTCGTGGTTGAGGTAGGATTTGGCATGTTAAAGCATAAATTGACTCGTGAATTATTGCCTTTGCATTGGACCATATGGACATCTCAATTTCCGTCTTTTGTAGTTTAGTACTACTAGCCACTATATGCTAGCCTCTCATCCTAATTTGTAAAATTATAGTTCCATCCCATACATACTGAATGCTGAAGATTGATGTCTAAATTGCATGCACTGATGAAACAATTATGTCAGGGAAAAAACATAGGAAACAAGTGGGTATGTTCAACATATTGTGAGGTGTTGTGTTATTGTTGTCTTTGCATTTGAGGCTGCAACTCTGTGTACCATAAGTTAAGTGCCTGCCCAAAACATACTAGTAGGATGCTAATAGAACTTGTCAATGACTTTCTTCTGATATTTGTGAAATTTATTTATCGAGTGAATATAAGAGGTACATCCTAAACTCCATGCATGTATGAGCTGCATATGTAAGTGCCAAATCATTCAATTTAATCCTCTTGTAACTTTGTTTCCCCATTTCTAAACAACTTTCCACATCTGAACAATTTAAATCATACAATTTAATCGTCTTATTGCAGGGACAGAGCAATAGAGTTATGCATAGAATGGATATCTTATGGTCACTGGTCCAAATTTTGCAATCAAAGGCTACAAGCTAGCAGCAATGGCTTGTCACCTTTTAAAAGGCAGTCCTATTGGCTCCTATTGTAAAATATTGTGAGTGGTTTGTGATTTTTATTGGCTTTATGGTTTTTGCCTCTTGTCTTTGTCTCCCTGTCCCCTAAAAGGTATTTAAAGTAGGGGAAAAGGAGACAAAGCATTCTTATGAAACATTTTGTGAAAGAGCTTTTTGCTCATGTTCTTCATAATGTGTGCCACTGCCATCTATAATTTTCTTCCCTCCTTTCTCAGTTTACATTAGACATCATCAGTTATTTGTACTGTAAGTGCTTATAGTATTCCAATCTGGGTTTTCTTAGCTAGATATATTCCATCTGCAACTGCTTTAAACCTTCTCTCTCTGCTTATGAACTTATAGACTTAACATTCACCATTAAAGGAGCTAATGCACATGAGATAGAGAAAATTGGACTTCTTATATTGTCATTTAACTTACAGACTACTTTGAATTAGTGCTTCTCAAATTGATAATCATGAAGGATCATTGCATCTAAAGGTTATTGCAGATTTGCTGTTTAAAATGAGGGAGGTTTGAGTTTCCATCCACACCCTTGGACTTGAAATAGGCCATATATTCAGTGATATGAGTTTCTCGGTAAATAGGTGGATTATTTTCTGTCAGAAGCTCCTTTATCGGTGCATATGGTTTAAATTTATTTGCTGTGCTGGGATAGAAAAAACAGGCCACCGATACTCTCAGTACTTGTCCTGCTAGCACCCTATGCTCCACACTTCTGAATTTGTCATTGGTGATGAGCTAAGCAAAGGGGAAAAGAGAACCCTAAACTGTCAAATTCCAGTCTAGGGGTGCTTGCAATACATGCTTGTTTTTGCATCCCCAATTAGGCATAAAAACCACAAGTATTAGTGATAATAATAAGACCATACCTGTATGAAGTCGCCAATGTTTATTACAAAAGCGCCTGGCAGAAAAGGAACGTCGACCCAGTTACCTTGATGAAGAACTTGGAGGCCCCGAATATTGTCTTGAAGGAGAATGGTCAGGAAAGATGGGTCTGAATGCTTAGTTGCACCAAGCGTTAGGTCTGGCTCAGGGCAAGCTGGGTAGTAGTGGCACACCAGTGACTCGGTTTCCATGCATCCTATGCTGGCAAGGTAGTCGCTGTGAAGCCCCAAAGTCTCTGATAGTAGTTCGGATAGTGTCTTTCTTAGATTGATAGCGTATTTTATGTACTCATTCACAGCTTCCCTGCGAAAATTATTAAACACTTTTCAAAATTTTCATCCTTAATTATAGACTTGGTTCTTAAATTAGCTTTTTTTTTTGAAAAAAAAAATACCTGCACACACTAGGAAAGAATTGAGGGTCTAGTTGGCCATCATTGAATTCAAATGCAATCGAATCCCTCCAGTTTGCAGCTCTTTTGTTTACGAGGAGATCTCCATTGCAGAAATATCTAACGGGTTGCTTACAGTCCCGCGAGTACCATTCCATCTTCACTTCCTTTGGTTGCTCATGGAATTGGCGTACACCTTTCAGCATGCCATCCATAATGCTAAGAGGAACTCCATGATTAACCACCTGAAAGAAACCCCATGTTTCTGATGCTGCCATGATTCCATCCAATATCTCCTTTCGCCGGCGACCTTCAAAGCCTTCTAGATCTATCACCGGCACTTTGTGACAATCTGTATCGCTACTGCTACCAGCATTAGGTTTTTCCAGGTTTTCACAGGGGTGGATGAAGAACTTGGGAATCTTGACAGCACCAGAGTCGACAAGTCCTTTAACCCCGGCTTTAGTTTCATCGAAGTCTTTCACTTCCTTTGCTCTGTCATAACTTGAACCCTCTTCCGAAACCACTTTCATGTCTCTAACTATAGGGGCAAAATAAGCTAGTAAAAGTTGCAAAGAGTGCAAGGATGCTTAGACCAAAAGAAGGGGATGGTATTTAAAAGTAGCGAGAACTCGTGAGTTGTGACCATTCAAGCATGAGAAAGTCTAGAAAAAGATGCTTGGTTGATTGAATGAAAAAAAAATGGTTGGAACAAATGCCTTCGAGCTTTGATATATAATAATTATTATGGTTATAGTATTATTATTATTATTATTATATTAGTCATTAGATTAGATTATGATTAATTCGAATGTTGAAAGGAAATGAGTAGTGGGAAAAGGCCAAACTTAGAGCGAGATACCCGCATTTGGCGTTTCCTTGAAAATCACAATCTTGAATACGTTACAATACACATGTTTCACACAGGCACACAGATTAGACAAATATTCTCTTTTCCTTAGATTTGTATGTCTGGCTCTGGCCTTTGAACAGATCACAACTCTTTCCCGAATGCAGAAACACTTTTCACTCACGTATGAATCCTGCAGGAGAGAAAAGGAAAGAATAGAAATGAAAGGCAATTCTTATCTTTAGGGGGAAGAACTATTCTCCAAATCTAGCCAAGGCCTAATACTCGGACCTCATCGTACTTTAACCCCTCCTTTTTTCTTTTTTTCTTGCCTCAATTACGATTTGATATATGCCTAATAAGTAATCGAGCATCTTACAGAGAAAAATGGAAGAAGAGAACAGTCCAGGATCGACTTACTATTCAGAATTTATTTTAAAAATGGTAAATGATTGAATATTTCAGCACCAAACGACATCAGAGGGTGAAATGTGATTGAAGTACCACCGCTCCTTGCCAACTTGAATTTAGCTTTTTTTGCTTGGAAGTGGGAATAAATATTCCTAGTAGTACAAAACCTTCTTACACAAAATAATTAAGTAACAGAGAGTGAGTTTTTGCAGCATTGGAAACAAACTTCTTTGACTTTCATTTGGGAATTAAATTTTTTCATTCCTCTCCGTTTATTTAATTCTTCATGTCTATTAATATGTGATTCACCGACCATAATTAGTTTAAAATTTCATATATTCTTTTTATATGCAAAAACTGAAAATGGGTGCATGGTAATGGATAGATACTTTGAAGAAATATGCTGAAGAGCCAATAAAAAGCTTGAGGAGTAGAGAGCCGACGGGCTATAGATACAAATACAGGGCAACCACTGAGATAAATCAAGCCAACAAAAATAAAACAGACGACAAACTACTGTACAGAATTGAACACAAGATCAGGATCAAGATCTACTTCACATCAATATGACCACAAAAAGTAATTTGTTACATCAGATTATAAGTTTCTTTAATTTATTTGTTTGGGCTTCTAGGTTTTGTTCGGAAAAACAAATTGCATTTTAGAATTTTGTGCTCTTAGTTCATATGGAGCTTATTAGATGACAAAACAGCAATGAATCCCCCCTCTCTAGAATAAGGATAATGGTGAGCCTATGTGCTTCCTTGTAACCTGGTAATACTAGCTTTTATGCACTTTCCCGATATATTCTGTATTGGAGTGCGCACGCCGCACGGTACAATAATTTTGGGTATTCGGGCCTTCCCTCTCCCTGTAGGACCACCAATCCATCAAACAATTTTGGGTCTTAGGGCCTTTTCTTTCCCTGCAGGACCACCAATTCGCCTATATATCAAAAGAAACCTATAGGTCCATGTGGGTCCAAAGAATGAGTTAGCCCACTTATCATATACATATCCCAATAAGTAACCCATTTCATCAAGGCCCATGAATGAAGCTCAGCTCATTACGTTATCTAATTAACAGACGTCCATGCCAACGAGGGTTGGCTCAAGTGGTGAGGGCTTAGCCTTGTCGTGCAAAGCACCAGGGTTCGAATCCTCCCACGGTCCTTCATTAGCAGGCGATCTGTAAGTCCGAAAAATTTACAGGTGAAAGTCTAATGGATCCGTAAATCCCCAAAGGGGTTGATGGCTTGCTCTGGTCTTGAAGATGGGGCAGCCTCCCCTGCTCCTAAACATTTCCCTACCAAACAAAAAAATTAACAGACGTCCATTAATTAATTAATCATCATTTAGCATAGCATAGCATCAGATTACTTGATTACGGTTGCACGTTTACAGAGAATAAAATCCCCTGTTCCATCTTCCATCTCAGTATCTCACTTTGTTCCTTATATATCACAACTTGTTACGTGTCTTATTCGTTTAACTTTTTTTTATTTTTTATTTGGTTTTAACAAAATAAATAAAGAAAAAAATTACTATTTTTTCTTTATTCAATTTAAAACCCTATCTCAATAATATTATAAATGTAGAAACTTATCCTAAAAATTGAAAAATTTTAATTTAGAGCTAAATTTTTGTTATAGAGGATCTTTTTTCCTTTTCTAAAATTTTACTTTAAAAACTATAAAACCAAATAAAGAATAAATAGAGTTAAGTGAATAGGACAAATACATATTTTGTTGTACGAAGCATAAAAATGAGACGTCGAAATAGGACAGACGAATGCCACCAACGTTTAAAAGGATTGAGAAGACTAACTAGTGATGTTAACCGACGCATACCCATGTAACCAAAAAAACCAACTCATATATGTAATTGAAAACAACCTGACATGACAACCACTTACGAATCGAAAATGATCCAAAACCATCAAAAGATCCCACCGGTTAAAAGAAAATAGAAGAGCTTTGGTTTTCACAAGGAATACGAATGAAAACTTGTAATGAAAGGTAGGATTATTAAAATAAGTTAAGCCACTCGAATTAAACTTGATAAATACTTGTAACCAAAAAAAAAAAAAACTGGATAAATACTTAAATTTGGCTCATTTGAATTTGATTCTTATAGTATTAAACGAGCTTCAAGTTTTTCTAAAATCAAGTCTAGCTCAAATTCGGAATTGATTACAGCTCTAAACCCAAAAGTGACCTAGACGTCTACACCCAACCTCAACTTCATGAAAACAACAACAATGACAAAACAGCTTTGGGAAGGAGACAGACAATAGAAATCAACGAGTAGAAGAATTTCGACTTTTTAATACAATTTGTAAACTTATCGAGCTCTTTAGCACATTAATCCTATTGATAATTTTCAGCTGATGGTTCGGCAGATTTTGTCGAATTTGGCTTGTTTTCATTCTTCTCTTCGGCCACTAAAACATAGTGTATACTTATAATATGTTTATCTTCTTGAGTTGTATCAATCAATCAATCAATCATATTAATCAACAAACAAAGCAGGAGAGCTATTGAGCATTTGACAGAATGGAAACCTCTCCTTACGTCCAGGCCGAAGATGATTATGCAAGAGAGTTGGAGCAATTCCTGCATACCAAAGCTGGGGTGAAAGGGCTTCTGGACGCTGGAGTGGATAAGGTTCCTCGAATCTTCATCCAACCGCAAGAGAAACGACATAACCCATCGTCAGAAACCAATTCTACTGATGGTCTCCAGTTTCCTGTAATCGATTTCACAGACTTGCAGAATGGACACCGAGTTGATGTCGTCAACAAGATACGCGAAGCAGCACAAAACTGGGGTTTCTTCCTGGTGATAAACCATGGGGTTCCAGTTTCCTTAATGGACAATATGTTGGAAAGTGTGCGCCAGTTTCACGAGCAATCCCAGGAGGCTAAAAAGGAATGGTACTCACTTGATGGAGCATCAAGAGTCAGGTACTACAGCAATGGATATTTCAGTGCAAAAATGGCAGCCAACTGGAGGGACTCATTAGCCTTTTCTCAAGCTGATCAACTTGAGAAAGAACAAATTCCTCCAATTTTCAGGTAGAATGTTTCCCTTGTTTTCTCCTTCAACTAAAACTTCGAAAAAATGTAGCTACAAAATTTAATGTATTTTGGGCAGGGAGGTTGTACCTGAGTACGTAAAATATATACTGAAACTCAAGGAGACGATTTCTGAATTACTGTCAGAGGCTCTAAGTGTCAGCACTGACTTCCTAGCAAGAACTGAGTGCATAAAATCTGCTTCGGTTACTTGCAATTACTACCCAGCTTGTCCTGAGCCCGACCTGGCTTTTGGCGTATCAAGCCATACAGACCCAGATTTCTTGACTTTACTATTACAAGATGAGATTGGTGGCCTCCAAGTTCTTCACCAAAACAAATGGGTAAATGTACCCCCTCTGCGTGGAGCTTTAATTGCAAATCTGGGAGACTTGATGCAGGTATAAGGATATGATTTATCTGTTTTTCTTTTCAAAGTATGATTTACCTTTCTATGCTTAATTAATTTCTTTATCTGAATTCCAACGGTGAAATTGCTAAGAGTAAGAAAGGGATTTAAAAGTAAGGAGTAATTGTAAGTAGAACTCATAAAAATAAAAGTGTAAGGATGTTAATTACCTGAAGACTAATAGAAGGTTTAAGGTATCAATGTGTTAACCATGTCCATTTTGTGACTATTAGCTGATGGCCAATAACAAATTCATAAGCGTGGAGCACAGAGTGCTGGCCGGACGGGTCGGTCCCAGGGTGTCGATTGCAGCTTTTTTCTATCCAAGTTTGGCTGATAGTTTGAAACCATTTGGACCAATAAAGGAGCTTCAATCTGAAGAAAACCCCCTTATATACAGGGAAACTACTCTTGCTGAATATATGGCTTATTACAGATCAAAAGGACTTGATGGCACCTCTGCCCTTCATCATTTCAAGCTTGCAGCCTAATTAATTATCATGCTCTCTGTTTAATTTCCTAGAACAATCGTATTACTGCTTTTATATCTGATATTTGATGTAACAACAAGATGGTCCCAAATTGATCTCATGGTCTTTGATCATTTTTAAGCTGATAAATGCTTTAGAATGAATATGTAATTGTAACCAAGAATGGTCAGTACTGCTTGTGAAAAAAGAAAGAAAAATTGTAACAGAAAGATTTTGCCATGCTTGGTTATTTTTCTTAAACCCAATTGCAAAAATCCAAATTGCATAAAAATACTATAGTATTATTTGGTTCATTATGAGTTTACCTACATAAATCCAAACATTCTAATTGCAATTAAACCCCACAAGCCGCAGTTAACAAATTGGTCTTTTTTTTTTTTTTTGCTCTTAGACTAGGTGGTATTTACATCTAATATTCACAAGAAGGTCAGGGGTTCAAGTAGAACCCCTGCCATCTAGGTACCAGCCCTACAACCTTTGGCCATCAGGCCAAAGGGGGGCCGGTAACAAATTGGTCTTTTGAGTTTTCACTTAGAGAACTGTTTCATTCCTTCTTTTATTACGCGGCGAGAGTGGACCATATATATTACCGTGGTCCTGCGGGCTAGTCTTGGATTCGCAAGCAGGCCAATGTCCCTCAAAATCATAACCAACCTAAACAGTTTATCTCTAGGGCAACCTCAAACGCTAACTGAGAAAATCCAAGCCATAGTTGATCAAATTAAAAAATGTTCCAAGTTAAACCAACTGGAAAGAGTGTATGCGACCATGATCAAAACAAATGCAAACCAAGACTGTTTCTTAATGAACCAATTCGTTGGTGCTTGCACCGCTTTTTACCGTATGGATTATGGAATTTTAGCCTTTACCCAAATGCAAAGACCAAATGTTTTTGTCTACAATGCATTAATCAAAGGCCTTGTTCATTGTCATCACCCTTTCCGGGCTTTAGATTGTTACAAAGATATGCTGAAAGCTGGAGTTTGGCCCACAAGTTTCACGTTTTCTTCGTTGGTTAAGGCTTCTGCTTTGGTTTCTGAATTTAGTGTTGGAGAAAGTGTTCATAGCCAAGTTTGGAAACATGGGTTTGAGTCCCATGTCTTTGTTCAGACTGCTTTGGTTGATTTTTATGCAAATGTTGGAAAAATTGTTGAATCAAAAAGGGTGTTTGACGAAATGCCTGAGAGAGATGTTTTTGCATGGACTACAATGGTTTCGGGTTTCTTAAAGGTTGGGGATTTGGCTTCTTCGAAGAGATTGTTTGATGAGATGCCTCAAAGGAATACGGCCACGTGGAATGCTATGATTGATGGGTATGCAAGAGTAGGGGATCTGGAGTCAGCTGAGTTGTGTTTTAATCAAATGCCTGTAAAGGATATAATTTCTTGGACTACAATGATAAATTGTTATTCCAAGAACAAGAAATTTACAGAAGCATTAGCTGTTTTTGACAAAATGAGAAGAAATAAGATCAATCCAGATGAAGTGACCATGGCAAGTGTTATTTCAGCTTGTGCCCATCTTGGAGCGCTTGATACAGGAAAGGAAATACATCATTATGTGATGCAAAATGGATTAAATCTTGACGTTTATATAGGTTCTGCATTGATTGATATGTATGCTAAATGTGGAAATTTAGAGAGGTCACTTCTGGTATTCTTTAAATTAAGAGAGAAAAACCTTTTTTGTTGGAATTCAGTAATGGAAGGGCTTGCAGCTCACGGTTATGCAAAAGAAGCACTGGCAATGTTTGAGAGGATGGAGAGGCAGAATGTCAAACCAAATGGGGTTACTTTTGTCAGTGTTCTTAGTGCCTGCACTCATGCAGGACTTGTTGAGATAGGCCATCAGAGGTTTTTAAGCATGGCTCGTGATTATTTGATAACCCCTGGAGTTGAACACTATGGATGTATGGTTGACTTATTGAGCAAAGCTGGGTTGCTTGAAGATGCACTGTTTTTGATAGGAAGCATGAAGGTGGAACCAAATTCGATTATTTGGGGAGCATTGTTAGGTGGGTGTAAGCTTCATAAAAATTTGGAGATTGCTCGTGTTGCTGTCAAGGAACTGATGGTTTTGGAGCCAGAGAACAGTGGCTATTACACCCTTTTAGTTAACATGTATGCTGAAGTTAATCGATGGGGCAAGGTTGCAAAGATCAGGCAAATTATGAAAGAAACAGGTGTAGAAAAGAGATGTCCTGGATCCAGTTGTATTGAAGTGGAGAGAAAAATTCATCAGTTTGCAGCATCTGATAAATCCCATGTGGCTTCGGATGAGATCTACTTAATTCTGGCTGAATTAGATGTGCAGCTCAAGCTAGCCGGCTATGGACCTGAACTTGGGTCTATATTTTAGAAGTTCAATCTTCATGAGAGGAGATAACATCTACCTAAGAAGCAATACTAGTGGCAAATGTTTTTGATGGCAGCATTTTATATCAAAAGCCAAGAGATCAGTTTCCCAATCAGCACCATTATTGTTGACTACTGGAAATATACCAGAGCCTTCAAGCCAAATGAAGCATACTATTAGTTCAGCTGGATATTCAATTAAGCAGTCCTCTTTTGTGGAAGATAACACACAGCACTGTCTGAGTTCATTGGAGTTATGTGGTGCAATGTCTTCAAAAGGATTTTCTTCTACTTGCCCGAGCAATCGCAGTAAGCAGTTAGCCAGCTTTGAATAGCAAAAAGGAGCTAGACCTGGTGAAAATCCCAGGCCTCGGCCAAGGGACAAACTCATTTAAGATTTCACATTAAGGAGCTAAGCGAGCTGGTGCATAATCGAGCAAAGAAATTTTTTGTAGTAGGGTTCTGATGGTTGCAGTTTCCGTCCTCAAAATGTCACTCTGCTACAATTTCAAGAAAAGCCTGCTGGCAGTTTAGGCATGGTACAAGTACCAAATACACATTTATCTCCCACACGATCGATGCTGAGATTTTTTGCACATTCCTTTTGCTCCCTCATGGTGAGTTTAATATGAAAAGTAGGGATGGAAGGTCAGGTTTTATGCTGCGGATACAACTAAAGATAGAAACCAGAAGGTCATATGCTGATGAAACAGTAAAATTCAGATCATGCAAATTAAATCCTTTATTGGAAGATGATTCTGGTGTTTCGAGAGTGGTATCTGGGTTGATGGTTGGAGAAGATGACAATATATGGCCCATAACCGATATCCTGCTGAACTGGTATTTTCCCCTTACTTTCTTGGGCGGCTTTGTTTGTATAAATCATTAAATCTGATAGTGGAAAGTTGCTCATGGCGTGTCTTCAAATTGCAGCAATACCTTCCATGTCATAGTCTTTTATTCTCCTTCTATAGTTAGTCCCCACAAAAACAAGTTCTCCTTCTATAGTTAATCCCCACAAAAACTCATGTGGGTATAGCTACCAGTTGCGTGTTTGTCCAATCTCATACTTTGAGAATTGAGATCAACTCGTAGCACTCACACGGTAGAAGAAATTGGCAAGATAGTGGAAAAGAGAGAGAGAGAGAGAGAGTGAAAAGCTAATCCAATCTATGATTAGAATGGGCTGATATACAGCATTAATTGACTGGGTTTTAAAGATTTATTCAAGTTAAGTTGAATTTACAGAATGGTAGTACTAAATAAATAAAGCAGCAATATAGTTGACTGGGTTTTAATTATCTTATACCATCATTTATTAAGTTAGGTAGGCTTTATTGAAGTTAGGTTGGAAAATACCCAAAATGAAAAAAAAAAAAGGTTAGTCAGTCCAGACTGGTTCGCACATTAGATGGTTTAATTAGCCTTATTGAACCTGATGCCTTACCGGTTCCCAATGCAACCGTTACATCTGTTAGTCCGGCCGTTTATTCACTGTTTAAAATGGTACATTGGTTGAGATTGTAAGTTATAACAAGCCCTCGGCAGTCTACTCCTATTGATCTCTGTAAAGTTCTTGATCAATTGTCGATCAAATGGAAACCATCCCTGCAGTCTGCGGCCACTTAGATGAAGATGAGTATAGAAAACATTTGAAGGAATTCCTTGAAACAAAAGCTGGAGTGAAAGGGGTTGCTGACTCTGGAGCAATCAAGATTCCGAGGATCTTCATCCATCCACCAGAGAATCGACCAAAACCAACATCCGATGGCACTACCAGTTCTTGCCTCCAAGTCCCCATAATCGATTTTGAAGGGTTAAAAAATGGGAAGCGAATGGAGATTGTCAATGAGATACGTGAAGCAACTTCAACATGGGGCTTATTTCAAATGGTCAATCATGGAGTTCCACTTGCCACTATGGATAAATTGTTGGATAGCGTGCGGGAGTTTCACGAGCAACCCCAGGAGGTGAAGGAGGACTGGTACTCGGATGATGGAACAAAGAAGGTCAGGCTCTACAGCTCTGGATATTTCACTGCACTGAGGGCGGCATATTGGAAGGACACTTTAAGCTTTATTGAAGCTCAACAACTTGAGAAAGAACAAGTTCCTCAGGTTTGCAGGTAACTCTTTAGTCCTTTGTTATTACTTAAAAAGATATATATGCTAGGATTAATCATGAAAATCTTATCTGATTCTGCTACGATGGCATTTGATTTCATGTACTGTAATTTTCTTCCTTTTTTCTTGTACTCAGGGAGGCTGTTGTTGAGTACATAAAATGTTTGATGCAATTTAAGGACACAGTATCTGAATTACTCTCAGAGGCTCTAGGGCTGAGCGGTGATTGCCTAGCCAAAACTGAGTGCTTGGACTCCGTTACACTTCTGTGTCATTATTACCCTGCTTGTCCTGAGCCTGAGTTGACTTGGGGAGTATCAAGCCATACGGACCTTGATTTCCTAACGTTACTCTTACAAGATGACGTCGGAGGCCTCCAAGTTCTTTACCAGGACAAGTGGGTGGATGTACCCACTATCCATGGAGCCCTTATTTTAAACCTTGGCGACTTGATGCAGGTATATTTCATTCTACATGTTCTTCCACATGAAAACAGAGTTTAATATTTATAGTGGGCCTTTGACTCAACAATCGGTTGATGCTGATAGAAGTAAATTTAAGTTAAAATTCTAAATCATGGTTAAGATTTCTCTTGTTGGTATAATGCCAAATTCATGAATTAGATTGGTGATGTGAAAGAAAAAAAAATTCACAACCAGGTTTCCAGGATTCACTTGTTCTAAAAGTATTTAACTATTTTACCCGGGTATGTTGTGGTTTGCAGCTGATAACAAATGATACGTTCAGGAGTGCTTCGCACAGGGTTCGGGTGGTACGCACCAATCCCAGGGTATCAGTTGCGGCATTCCTCTTTCCCACTAGTGCTAACATGATGAAACCATATGGACCAATTAAGGAGCTTGTGTCCGAGAAAGATCCTCCCATATACAGGGAAACTACTGTAGCAGAGTACGTAGCTTATCATAGATCAAAAGGGTCAAATGAATCACCGCTCCTTCCTCATTTCAAGCTCTCCTCCCAAGCCATGTTGGCCTCCTCTGAAAATTGAATGGAATGGGAAACTGCTGTTTTCCCATTCTATCTTTGTTCTTTGGAAACTGTCCATGCTTGGTTCATAACAACTTTTATTTTTAATCAAGTTAATCTTGTTGTGGTTATGGTCAGAGTTCACCCAATTTTATTTTGCTAAATCTCCAGCATATGCTATTAGTACTTCTTGTTAACAAGAAAACTGATCCAAAAATTCATTTTGTTTTCTTACTTGGCGACGCAAGAAGGCAGATTGAAATTGAAAAAAGTGAGTAAAGTAACAAATGTTCAGCAGCTGTATATATCCTTTTGAGTCCCAACAGGGAACATTAGTTCCATTCTGTTCTGTCCTACACACGTGCATCATCAAGAACATGTTCATTCCAACTTTCAAAGCAATATTGAGTAAAACATGGGGCTGAAGATGAAACAAATACTGAAACGAGGCAAAAGAAAGAAAGGCTACACTGAAAAGTAAGGCTAACCGCAAAAATAGAACCACAAAAGCTCATTCTACCGGAAATAGCCAACTGGAAAAATTTTTTGTTGAAGAGAATGATCAGATAGAGCTAATACTAAGGTGCCATCATCACGGCAATCAAACCAATAGGGAAACAAAGTAACAATCATCATTTCATTCTCCCAACACCCAAATTCACTTTCCAATTCAACATTATAAAAGAAACGCTTTTTCCTTGGGGAGATCCAATGGCAAGTAGAAAAATATTACAGGCAGAGTGTAACATAGCAAAGTTTCAAAATTTGTCAAGAAAACAGGTTACAAATCAGTTTGCAGAGGGTAATGAGAATGATCAGATAGAGCTAATACATAGTTGCCATCATCACGGCCATCAAACCAATAGGGAAAAATTATGTTCATCGTCTCATTCTCCGACCCCACCTTTGAAAAAAAAAGCCCAGAAAACAATTACCAAAGCTCAAAACATAAACTAAAAGTATAAACCCAGAGCTGCAGAACTAGGAATGCTCTTTTGGAACTTAGAACGGCTTGTTGGGACTTCTTCAGGTATTGAGCATAAAACCCTAACAAAGGGAGGAATTTATAGGAAAGTGAGTTAAACCCTAATTCAATCAGAAAATCAGTTGGACTTTAAGACTTGAGGCCCAAAAGCATTCTTCTGAGGCCTTCTTGTTCCGACTGCTTGGCCCAAGCACCAGTAATTTGATAAACTAGTTGAATGACTATAATACCCCCCTCAACTCAGCCTTCTTCTTCTTCGCTCTGCTAGAATTTCGCCGCCATGGAGCTTGGGCCGAGCGCCAGCTGTCGAGGTCGTTAAGAACCACCGTTTATAATCTGCTCCTACGACTTTTTCTCTTTTTCTCTTTTTCTTTTCTCTTGTCTCCGTGTTTCGGGTAATGGCTAATCAACATGCAAAACGTTTCTTACGCAATCTCTGTAAGTATTTTGCTTCCGCTCTCTGTCGAATCCATCTTTCAATTACTAAAAACTTAAAATTCAACCCATTTTCGTTTTTTAATCCAATTTCTATCTGGGTTTCTCTTTTATTTTTCATCAGAGCCAAACTGGTTTGGTAAATTTTTGGACTTTTGTGCAGTTTTGATGGCAACAGAGTAATATTCTTCTGTATCTTTTTTCTTCTTTTAATATTGGGTTTCTTTGTTTTGTGGCTCGGGTGCAGACTATACCAACATTTTGATGAAAAGACAGAAACTTTATGGTAGATTTGTGTATGGTATTCTTAACCGGTTTCAGTCACAATTGTCAAAAGCAGACGGAGTAAAACAACTTAAAAAGGAGCAAGAGGCAAGCAATGTGGCTCAAGGTTCTTTGAAGCCTGACGTTGATAAGAAGGCAGATTATGATACCGGATTATTCAAATTTAGTTCTGGTGATGAAGATTATAATGGTGATGCCAGCCGTACCAATTGGAAATTAGAGCTTGCTTGGCTCACAAAGGCTCTTGAGCCAGCTCTGCAATTGTGTAGGTGGGCTCTGCCAATAGGTCTGTCTTTGATAATGTCCCATATTCTTGGTAGCTAAATTTATTACTGCCTTGAAAATTGAGCTCAAGAATGTAAGCACTGATTAGCTAGTTTGAAGTTTCATTGCATTTTGAATAGCCATTTTTCGGTCTACATTCTTCAAATTTGGCTTAGTGGTTAAGAGGGTTGATTTAATTTAATTTGAGTATTGCAGGAAATGAAGTAGGTGATAAAGCCCCGCCTACTACTCGTTCTGTCTCAGAAATCATATCAAGCATTCAGCGCAGTAAGATTGGAATTGAAGGTTGGAGCTTGAGTGATCTTACAATCGGATTATATCTCATTTACCTTCGTCAGGCCTCCTTGAATCCGTTTGAGGATGTTACGGGTGTGAAGATCACATCAGATACAATTGTAATTTGCTTAATCCTTGTCTTAAGTACCCCCTCAAGGAGTTTTCAATTTATTAAATAGGTATGAGAAAGAGCCTTATTAAGATTGTTTTCTGATGTAGGTCCAAGATCTGATATACCATATTGAATTAGCAAAAGGGTCTTATAAGGCTAATGCTGCCATCCTTGCAAGGTCCAGCATGCTTAGAGAAAGCAGTATTTTGAAATTTGTAAAGAACTCCAGTGTGATGAGGCCTGGATATTATATAGGAATTGATCCTCGAAAGAAACTTGTAATATTTGGAATTCGTGGAACTCATACTGTCTATGACCTTATTACTGATATTGTTTCTTCAAGTGATGGGGAGGTCACGTTTGAAGGCTATTCAACTCACTTTGGCACAGCTGAAGCTGCTCGCTGGTTTCTTCACCACGAACTAGGAACTATAAGAAAGTGCTTGGAGAAATATGAGGTAATTAAATTGTGTCTGTTTTGGGACATTTAAATTCTGTTTAGCGCTTCTCTGAAATCCCTTGCCCCCCAATATCTTCATCCCCTATCACTTGCTAATATTAAACCCATAGTTTTTATCTTTTCAGTACTTGTAGCAAGCCTAATTCATTTACAGGGGTTTAGGTTAAGGCTGGTGGGGCATTCTCTTGGGGCTGCCACAGCTTCTTTACTGGCAATAATGCTTCGTAAAAAGTCACAAATGGAGCTGGGGTTTAGTCCTGACATTGTCTCTGCTGTTGGATTTGCAACCCCTCCTTGTGTTTCCAAAGAACTTGCTGAAAGTTGCTCTGATTTCGTATCAACCATTGTAATGCAGGTAAGCCCCATATATCAACTTGTAGTTGGTGCAAGCTTCTTTTATTGAAATATTTCGTTTTACTGAATTGTTGTTTCCCTGTTTAGTAGTTTTACTTGTATACTTTTGGCTTCTATTTGTTGAGACCTTTTGTTTTACCTTCCATACAGGATGACATTGTGCCTAGACTCAGTGTAGCATCTCTAGCAAGGCTAAGGAATGAAATTCTTCAAACAGACTGGTAAGCATCCTCTAATCAACATGTAGTTTCATTCCAAATTTCCTTTATGATATTTGAAACAAGATTCTTTCGTTGGATAGAGAATGAAATGCACATGGAAATTTCCTGACATTGAGAATTTTAATTGCATTCCTCTGCCTTTACAGGATGAGTGTGGTGGAGAAGGAAGACTGGAAAAGTGTAATAGATTTGGTGACAAATGCAAAACTGGTTGTCTCCTCAGTGCAAGATGTTGCTCGGAAACTTGCTGATTATGCAAAGTTCAAAAGCAAAAAGGAATCTTATGGTATGTGTAGCACCCATGATCCAGTTGTTGTAGCACCCAACTATGACTAGAAATCTCATTATTTGAATTTTGTATTTGACAGCTGCTGTCAACTGAAAATTGTAGCACCCTTTAATATTGTTATCCTAATTGACTGTTTTCTCTTGCCCATAACTTTTATCCTTAATAGCTTAGTTGGAGGGTGTCAAATCACCTTAGAGAAGGCATGTATTTTGAGAAGATAGTAGTGTTGGGCTATGTACATTAACGAAGCTAAAGCAAACTACTGCTAATAGATTATGCATTGAACAGTATCTTTGTGGCATATTGTGTAAATTTTGGGCCAAAGAGTGTTTGGATCATATTTGGATGAGTTATTGTATTTTTGTTTACACTTGTCCTTGCTACTAATTGCATTATTTCTGTCTTTATTGACAAATGTTGTTTCGGTCTATGTGAACAGATGATCTCTTGATAGAGAAATCAAGTCCAGTCCCTTTGGCCTCTAAACCAGAAACAAAGAATGCTGCTGTACTTCAAAAGGAGGAAGGTGCATATACAAAGCCAGAGGAGTTATTTGTTCCAGGGACTGTTTACTATCTAAAGAGGAATGTGGATAATCATGCTGAAAGCAGCGATAATAGGAGCAGGGAATATTTTACCCTTTGGAGGAGAAACCCAGGTGAACATTTTCAGAGGATAGTGCTTTCAAGCAACCTAATCTCAGACCACAGATGTGATAGCCACTATTATGCTTTACGAGATGTACTGAAAGGTTTGCCTATGTCCCATGATGGTGGCATTTTCTGATAAGAAGTTTTTAACTTCTTTAACTTTCTGTAAATTATCGATAATAGGATCATTACGTTCATATAGAGGCAAGGTTAGAACATTTTTGTAGGAAAAGGTATAATTGCTAGTTTTTAATGTGTTCATGTTCCCAAATTTCTTACCGCTATAAACTGATTATCAGATTGGTTGTTATTAGTTGTGGCTTAGCAGTTGTAAAATGTATTCCTGAGGGAAAGTCTCAAAACATAACCTGTTTATATTTCGTCTCTTGTGAAATGGATTCAACTATTAATAGTCCCATGGAAAGACTCGTCTATCGCCACAGTGCTTCGATTGCCCTCAGATGTTAGGTCCGTGCCGTGCCGCAGTGTACTGCGAAGTGCTGGCGTCTGCAGGTGAAATTTCCCATTGTAAATCCTCGACCTTTCTTTTCGCTTCAGCCGACTCTGTTTTAGAGAAATTATTCTATTGTTATAGTAAGGAAGTTGAAGTCCATGAAATGTTGTGCTAGAAAGATGCTTTGTCATTTTGGATTTTACATTTTAGGTTCTTTGTCTTGTTTTGCTTGTAGCCCAGTTCCATTTTAATACGTACTGTAAAACGCATGAGTATATACTGGCAAATGGCAATACAGCACTACATATATATATATATATATATATATATACATATAAAATAGACACCCCCTCAAACCTCCCGAATTTGGGAGGCTACCTCCCCGGGGCTCCAACCCTACTCTATCCTCCAGCCTGCTTCCTCAAAAGGCCTGCCTTTTTCTGCAGCAGCAAAGCTGAGAAATTCTTCCAGAAATATCCTACTGTTCTGCTAGCCTATGGGCCTAGTCATAGCCCGAAAAGAAATCAAGTTTCAGCATGGAAATTTCTCACATTCCCCTTTTCTATAATGACGAAACGTAAGCTATCTAATAACATGATAATAGTAAATTATTATCCCATAAAAAAAATAATAAAAACAAAGCTTCCCCACCATTACCTACCTTAAAAAAGGTATGGCCGAGCAAGAATTGGCGGGATTCAATTGCCTCTTACCCTACCCTTAGGGTGGTCTTAGCATCCAAGGTAAAGTTAAAGGTAGAGCACATAACAAACCCATAAAACATCCATATAAAGTAGTATTAACATTAATGCGTATGCTTCGGTGCAGTAAAAGAAATGGTTGCTTTAAGGACACATTTTCCTTAATGTTATGCATTGGCGTTCATATGTACCCAACAAAAATTTAAAAAGGCAGACTTTCAACAAAGATTGATCAGCTCAAGTTTAAATTTTAATAGATTGACTACACTTTTGGAACTGTCTTATTTGTTCATATTATTGCATGTCATCAGGGAAAAGAAACGTTCAACTCTTGAAACTGGCCCTTCCGCGTTTGGTCTTTGTCTTCGTCCTCAATAACTGACATTTTTCTTCTCTCTCTTACTATATAGTAGAATTCTACTTGGGGAACTGTGAATATATGGTACTCTTCACTCTTCAGTATTTCGTTTCTTTTTGTCATTTGCATAACTTGGATTCACATATATCACTGGTTTGCACACAGAAAAGAATTATTATTTGTTAGGAAACTGCTGGAAGATTTCTACTCTTTCTCAAGGCTTGATCAGCTTCTTAATTAGTTATTTGGAAGTGCTTTTCTCTGGTTTTTTTTAGATCAACTTTTCAATGAAAAGCTAGAGACAGGAGTGATCGGGGAACAGTTATGTGGAGGAAAAGTTAGGGAATCAGGCTTAACATTATATCGATATTTTATCATTTACATTGAGCAACAGGTTTGTCAAGGACTTCACTTTTGGACACATTGCCAACCCAATTTCAGAATCATTAGGAAAGTGTATATATAAATGTATTATCTTAAGCTGATTAACAAAGCAATGACAAGTTTTAATTTTCTTTCTGGTCGGAAGAAAGTTTTTGTGTACTTCAAAAAGGGAAAGATCCAAAGGAAAAATGCTGGAAAATAATTCATATATTGAAGGAAACGGTGAAGATAAGAGTTTTGTGGTGGGGCTTCAATTTTCCATTCTTTCAATTGTCAGTCTAAACTCTAAACCAAGAAACAATTTCTCAGCTTTGAAAAAATTCCAAACTTGTTTAATTAAATTTAAAACCTAACTATATATATTATACACATTAAGACAAAGCTGTAGGACCAGATTGTCCCATTATTACATGTTACTTTTTTGGTCAAATAAGTTACTAACTTGTGTCTTAGACTAAAACCTAATTATTAGCTTCTCCAGGTTGTCTCCACCTGTGATTAACTTTCTTATAGGCTAGTATAAAGTTTAATCACTATTCCATAGTCAAGGAAAAACTAAAACCCTCTGTCCATCAGTTTTTTTTTTTTTTTCCCTCTTTCACTTTCTATTTTTCTTTTCTTTTTGGCTAATAATTAACCCTCTTAAGATGACGATTCATGGCCCTAACTGTTAAGCTACCTATAGAGATTATTGGCCCCTATTTTATGGTTTGGACTTTGAAATCTTGCACCCTATTCAAAGTACATCCGAAACTTTTATATACGCTTGAATGACTTAAACAATCCTAATTACGCTTAAAAACAAGATTTATAAACGCTTCTGAAAATGAAGCTTTCAGCTTGTGTTTCTCAATCATCATGCAACGACATTTTCGTCGCTAGTGACTTGAAATGTTTGGGATCGAAATTGATGTTTGAACGTCTAGAGGAAGTCATAACTCACATGAAAGTTAACATCTTAATTATTATAACCCTCAAGCTTTGATAGGGACTTATTCCATGGTGTAGGAATTTCTATCAAATTATATTTAAGCTTGGATTTTTGTCCCGATATCTCGCTAGCTATTTTAATAAAAGAGATACTATATCAGATTAAGACATTATAAATGCGTTAGATATACTTTAATTAGGGTATTCTTGCGATTAAGTTATAAGGTTTATTTTAAATTTGATGAGAAGAAACCCTAGATTTCTTGCAATGCAACCATATACACGTAAAAATGGACCCATATGCAACGTGGGTGTCGGCTTGACCGGTCTTAACAAGGATACAAACGTTAGCATCATTCTCCAACATAGTCTTTGTCCATCAACTAAACTTGCCCCTTCCTGAAACCCTATCAACAAACTATTATGGTACTAGTTTTTATAGAGAACTACTATAAACTTGGCCCCAAAAAATACAGAGCTATACTTGACTTCAACTGTAGTAGTCTTTCATGTCCAATTTGTCAATTGAAAAATTAGTTTTGGTACTTGAACCACTTGTCATTCGATCTGGGAAGACAAGAAAGGATGGATCATTCAATTTTGATTTGAAAGATAGAAAGAATTAGCCTAGCGATGCTCGAAATTCATGGAAACTTTCTCAGAACAGTTGAGACATTATAAAGCATGGATCTTGGTAGTTGTTGGAATAATATTACAACATCATTTCAAAGAAACTAAGTCTTTGCTACTGCTTGCTTAAGTCTCTCTCGAGTCTTGGCCTAATGCACCCAAAAAATTCCTTGATTCGGCAAGATGACACTGACTTTCCATTAAAAGGATATTAGACGAATTAAACTCTGATCAATAGTGCGTACGTAAATAGTACCCTAATATGCCTAGCTAGTTCTTTTTCCTTTTCAGAAGCTTGAAACTCTTTCTATATATAGTATCTTTCAAATTAAACACGTAAAAACAGGTTCGGCTTGTATGTTTACTATTATTTGGATAAATTTTATCTTTTTATTTATTTTATTTACAAAACGTGTTGAGAAATTCAAGATTACACGGAATAAAGGGTATATATATGTATATAACCATAATTGTCAAATTGGATTTTTTTTTTTGAAGAATCAAATTGGATTTTATAACACCGACTTTTAGTTACTGAGAATTGGTCAGTGATTACACAATCAATTTCATTTAAATATGAAGTTAAGCAATCATTTTAATTATAAACTTTTCACCGTTTTCTCTTCTTCGATCCTATTCTAATTAATAGTAATATTCTTGAAAGGAAAATATATAATTGGAAGTGATCATTTCAATTCAAAGTATGGAAAACTAGTTGTTACTATACAGTAATTAATATCAATTTGTCATAAATAATTCTATACATATGTGCACTAAAATGCTCCATTGGAATAAAATAAGATGAGATAATAAAATAAAATTCAAACTTAATACTGACCTATACTGACATAAACAATCATACATTAATTATTTTAATTAATTTGAACGTAGTCTTGTATGTTTCTTACTTCTAATTACTAGCTAGTAATAACATTTTGGCTTTATTTGCCTTGAATTTTTTGTCTTTTTTTTTTTTAATTTGAACAGAACTACATAAACATGTAATTAAATGTGTTTAATTAGGGGGTGGAGCTTGGGAGAGACGACCCTTAATTTATCGTTTTATGGGGGGCGTGGAGGTGACGTGGAGAGTGGGACCCGCAGGTGTGAAAAACCGAGCCCCACTAACTTCCACTCGTGTGGCGTGTCAACGTCAGAATCAACTGATTAAAGTCCATGTTGTTTTCTGATTAAATGTGCACGTGCACCGCAATCCCGATGACTTCTACTCTGTAACGGCCTTTGCCCTTTGGCCTTTTAATAATTTGCTTTTGTTTATACTTTTTCAATTGTTTATGCTTTATACTCATGCTACATTTTTTTTTATTGTTTCTCACGGTATTAGTATTATTCCAAATAATTCTTTGTTTTTATTATTTCTGTGTGGAATTTGACTCTCAGCCCACCTATACCTAGCTGTTAATTGATTAATTAATTTATTGATACCTAATGTTAGCCTATCCTCTGTTCTTATTTACTTATCATAAACGCATATTCATTTTTACTTGTTATTATATTTCAACAAATCGAAAAAATAATTATTGGCTTTATTATCAGTTTACCATTCTTTAAATATGTGTGAGAGATATAAATAGAGAAATAAGAGAGACAAAAAAGTTAAATATGAAGAGAGATGGAAGTATAAAAAGTAAAGACAATTTTGGAATAACATCTTAAAATTTTATTGATTTTTGAAAATTAACTACTTTCTTAATCTAAAAGAATTAGTTATACATGACAAATAAATAGGAATAGAGGAAGTACTGCGATAGGATGATTAAGTAAACTGTAAAAGCAACTTTGATTTAAACAGCAATTCATTAACTCTCAACTATTACTTTTAATAAAATTTATAATAATGCCTAACCAACCAGCTTAAAGAATACAAATAGAAATTCGATCCTAATATTTTGAAAAAGAGATTTACATATATACCGATTATTGTTGAACAAAATGCTTAAATGTTAAGCAAAGAAGGTTCAAGTGACCCTAGCCACTCCTCTCATCCTCCCCCTCTTTCTCCTCACTTTTTTTTTTCTAAAGTTGTTTACTCATCCTCCCTACTATTGCCATCAAGGGGAAGGAGAAGGTTTGATTTCATTTTTTGTTTTCGTTATTTTTTTTTAGAATAAGTCCTAATCGGTTGATTTAGGTGTTTGAGTCTCAGTTTTATTTGAGTGAGTTAGTTTTTGTGAGTCGGTTTGATTTTAGTTTGTTTTATTAATTCCAGTTTACAGTAGATCCAATACTATTATTCTTAGATTATGATTATTTTACTTTATAATTTGTGAGTCAATCAAGGGAGCTCTCGAATCAGTCACTTCTTCGTCGTTGAAGAAAACCTTCGATTAGGCAACATACATCAAAGCAAAAGCAAGAAAGTGATTGACATGTTAGAGACTCATGAAGAAGATTCAAGACTCAAAATAGTCGGTAAGATGATTCGAATCACGAAGCAAAATTCAGATCTACAACCGAAAGAGAAAGATAATTTTGAATCTTTTGTAATTTTCAGTATTTTGGATGTAATTTCATTGACTGAATACTCAAATCAGTCATCAAATTATACCAAAATGAAAAAATTGGCCTCTCAACTTTATTTGGGACAATTGACCCCTTAAACTATTATTTTGGGACAATATAACCTTAATGGCATGAAACCCTTAAGGGTTATATTGTCCTAAAATATTAAATTTTGGGGGTTAATTGTTCGAAAATAATAGTTTTAAGAGATTAATTGTCACAAAAATAATAGTTTGAGGGATTAATTATCTCAAAATAATAGTTTAAAGGGTCAATTGTCCCAAATAAAAATCTGGAGCCAATATATCCAAAAAGATATAGTTTAGGGGGGAATTTAAGTATTCGGCCTAATTCATTTAAATGAATAGAATTTACATTTTCTTTAGTATTAAATGCTTGGATGTTAAAAAGAAAAAAACTCTAGTATTGCCCATTTTTTAACTAAATTATATTATATAAAATAGTTAGGTTAATTATTTTGTTTCTCTGAATTTGAGCAACCCTAACGCATTATTCTTAATTTATTTTTGTATTATTCCCTCCGTCACTAAATAAGTGTCGTTTTAAGGTTATACATAAGAATTAAGATTTGTAAAAAAATTTATAAAATTTGTCAAAAAATATTATAAAAAGTTAGATTTATCCTTTTATTGAGATAGCTTACTCTCATTAATATTACACATTCTCTTTTTAATAAACTTTATTAATTAAGAAAGATATAGTAATAAAAAGAAAAGGGCAAAATTGAAAAACAAGTATAACTAATATTTCTTGAAATTTTGAAAGTAACAAATGTTTTGGAGCAAAACTTTTTTCAAAAACGACATTTATTTCTCACAAAAAAAGACGATATTTATTTAGAAACAAAGTGAATAATAACTTTGGGTTTTGTGGTGATCATAGGCATCCAAATGCATTATAGAGATACCAAGAATAACAATATCACCAACAAAAGAATAACAATAGCCAATAGGTGGTAGCAAATAATTGGTATCAGCAACACAACACAACCCGATAAATAATTATACTTAATCATTTCTTTTATCTGGTGTCAGTATCAAATAATTATAATAATTACTTAAGGGTTTCTTTTCGGCATCATTTGCTTTTATTTTTCTCCTTTTTTCTTTTTCACATGGATGGAATTGGATGTATACAATTCATCAGAAGCCTCCTTGAGGGTGAAATCCTTGGTGAATATGAACCAAGAAATCCTTGGTGAATATACCATTGCTGCTATATGCTATCAAATTAGTTACCTAAAGTGTATTTTGTGCATAATATATATTGAGATCTTGAGACAGCTGATTATAACTTTTATTTGCCCTCTATCCTTCTTTTTTCCCCCAAGTTTTTCAATATAAAATAATGGAACTAATAAGAAGGAATTATGAATTGGCGAATTAATTATCAATTACAAAAAAGAGAGTAACCAACAATTGGTTGATTCAAGTGGTTTGGTACTTATTCCCCTTAAGTAAGGTCTCGAGTTCGAGTCTTATAAATAGAGAAAACCATTGTTGGGAGAGCTTTACCCCCATAGTGGGCCAACCCGGCTCGAAAGGGATTAGTTTTTGGTCAAAAGCCTAGGGATACTCTTGATTACACCAAGAAAACAAAAAAGAGGAGTAAACATACTGCAAATCTAGGAAACAAGATTTGGTTGGAGATGCTCCCTTTGGAGTAACTTTTAATTTATTCAAAATTATAAATAAATAAAAGTTGGTGAAGGATACGGATTTGTGATCTATGTATAGAACATGGATCGCACATTTGATTTTGATTAATTGGTAGATGCATGTACGTACATTCTACATACGTGTATTCCACACTCCAAATACATCCACACCGCATCTCTTTAACTCCCTCTCAGTTTTGTTTTAATATACTCTATCTTCGGCTTTTCCTCTCAAACAAATTCTTTGTGCCATGAATTAATGTTTAACTAGATCGATGAGAACCCTCGATTTCTTTTCAAGTTATAAAATTAAACATAATATATAATAAATAAAGTTTGATTAACTTATTTTTGTAACTTTACATAAAGTAACAATTGTAAGAGCGAACTTATAACTTCACTTTGGATAAAAAAAAATAAATGTAATAAATAAATGAAATTATAGACTACATTATATAAAACATTTAAATGTATGATAAGTTCAATAAATATTGGTAAAAAATTTAAATATAATCATAAAATCAAGAAATTTTTGAAAAGAAAATTTATGAAAAATAAAAAAAAATTATAAGTTAATGTACTGTAACTTCTTGTAAAATTCAATATTGATGTTAGTGATGTAATTAGGCTCAATCTGTATGGACTAAAAAATATAGCTAGAGATATTTTTAAGTTGGTTTTAAATGAAAAGTGGCAGCTTGATTTGATGTAGTTTGTTAGGGCGTTTTGGCAAGTGAACAATTTTGTAGCCTTGAGCTGGTAGTAGGCTCTCCTGCTGCTTTGGATAATAAAAACACAATTATCCAAAAAAAGTTTTTTGTGAAATTCAATATTTATAATAATTCAAAGCATTACTAGAATTATGATAAAATAAGGTGTTACTAGAAGCCATGACTTTATTTGCTTGGCTTTAATTCATTAATAATTTTTTTACTTTTCAAAATAATAATAATAATAATTCAAAGCATTTCAATTAATAACACACTAATATTAAAAAGATTACTCCATATATTCTAATTTATTTATCGAATAAATAATCTATACTTCTATATAAATTCTATCCCATAACAAATTTCTTTTACAGCCCTTTAATCTAGCATATGGTAGCTCTTTTATTAAACTGTGTGGTCATTTCACACTAAGAAAGTTAATGTTATATGGAAAAGTTATTTTTACCCTCTTAGTTGGGAGTGTGTGTGTAATACCCGTACCAAATATCTGTTTCTTTCCGCCAATTAGAGCGTGCGCTAGTTAGTAAGAGAGAGAGTGATAAAGCTTTACTTAAGTAGTGAAAAGGACATGGATGTGATTAAGTGATTAGTTAGGAATTTGTAGTAATGTTAAAAATTTAAACTGAAATTGTTAACGAATGACAGGAGATTTGAAAATTTAGAACTGCCTAAATATTTTTTTAAAAAATCTATTTTTTTTTATTTTACACAACAAGTTTAAGTGGATTTATTAAATGAGTTCAGGATGCTGTAAGACTTGCGAGCCTCGAGTTGTGGGTGAAGCGCGCCATTCACAATTCGTGGCACGCGACGGTTGTCACATTCTCAACCTTCGGATCGGGGTGTGATAGTGTGGCTTTAGGAGGTAGATTATTTTGTGATTTTTATCCAAAAAATTCTTTTGTATAATAATTTTTTTATTTTTTAAAATAATTAAATATGAGTAATTAATTCAATGTCTTAACAATTGTGCTAACATTTATCTTTTTTTTAACCTCCTACTTTTCTTTTATTTTCTCCTATACATATAAGTTAATTTTTTCAATTTTATTTAATTATTATTTGTGGAGTTATTTTCTCTTCTCTTTTCGTTTATTTTTTTCATCAATTTATCAAATGAGTCAATGTTTTGGCCAAAGAAAAAAAGTCAGTATTTTTTTTAGAGAAAAAGTCTGTATTAATAGTTGTGGTATTGATAATTACATAATAAAAATTACATGATAAAGTTTCATATAACCCGCAGTGATAGCGTGGGACTTATTGTCTAGTTATTTTTATAAAAAAAACAATAAAAAATATTTTTAGATTAAATGTAACCATTTTTCTCTCTCAATCTCACAAATATATTAAATAATTCACACAAAATATTTAACACATTTAAAAAATAAAAATAATTTTTAAATTACTTAAAATTATTTTTCTCTTTCATCTTATCCTGCATGGCACTCCATGTAGTTTTCCTAAGACATTAATTTACTTTAATGGTATAAATTGCCCACATAATTAAGCGTAGTATATATTTAATTTTTTTGGTATAATTAATTAATCGGGTAAAAATAATTTCATAAGAATAAGAGTTTGATTAATGGCTTTATAGTTGATTTTGGTCGTGCTAATCAATGATATAGCATTATTTAAAGGCTTAATGACATTGTGTAATCCACCTATGATCATGTGAGTACATGTTCAAGTTGAAAAGAAAAGAAGAAACGCAAAAAGGCAGTACTTCAAAGTTGTATCGATTTGATATTTTCTTGATCTCGTTGTCTTTGAATAAGAGATCATAACTGATTTTGTTAATTGTACTTTAATTATATATATAGCACTAAGAACTTTAATTACATTGATTCTATAGTTGATTAAGAGATGGAAAAAGGAAGGGCGAAATTAATCACGAAACAGTTCATCGAATGTATGTAGCTCAGCATATATACATCTTTGAATTGAATCTGATATATGCTTTCCGACATTCCAACATAGTTCAATGCTAAATGTCTTCAAACTTCAAAACATGATGATATTCAAAGTCGGTGAACAATATTAAGTTGTAAATAACTAACGTTTTATGAACAACGGGAAATTAAATATGGAGGGAAAGATAAATTTTACCATAGTTTAATGCTTGTTAAACAGTAATCCTTGATTCTTGCGGCCGCCAAGTAAAGCGTCCCTGTTGATTCAGCAAATTAATACTAATTAGTTAGTACTAATCAAACACATTAATTATGTTAGGCATTTGAAACTGTATTAATTAAACCAATGGAATATTCATGTGTACTCGTAAAAGGGAAATGGTACTCATCAGTTTTACAAATATTTGTTGTCACTTTATCTGATTAATATAAATACATGGATTGATTTAATTGTACTTTAATTAATTAATACTCAACTTTTGAAATACTCCATCCTTTTCACAATATCTGTAGCTTTTGAGGAGAATTTTTTGTTCCAAATTATGTGTCACTTTAAGACTTCTATAAAGCATTAATTACATTTTTTTTAATTTTACCCTTCTTTTTTTGAATTAATCCTACAAAGCATTTATTACTAAAAAGAGAGTATTTTTTGGGAATAAATCATCCAAATAAAAGGATAAAATTATCCTTTCATAATATTCTATCTAGATTTTAGGAGTCTTTAATGACAACCATTCTTGTACAAAACCTTAAAAGACTACAGATATTATAGAAATGAGTGAGTATGAAGTAATCATTACTTTTCTTAGTATTATTATTGCGATTTGCCAGTAGTGATCAAGGCCTAGCTATAACAAAAATTCTAGAAGAGGGCATTTATAGAAATTATAATGAAATATATGGAGTAGGCGCCTAACTCTAGAAAGAATTAAAATGAAAACAGAAGGTCTCTTTAGAACCCCAAAAGGCTTATTTCGATCATTTGTCAATTTTAATGTAAATAAATCTAGTGTATAAAATTTCAAAGCCGTAGTGAGAAATTTTAGAAACAGATGAGGAGTTTTATTGGAGGGGGATTGCTCCTTTTGAGATTAGTTGAACCCCTCCTTACATTATTGTCTAAAAGTGATTAATATTTTAGTAATCCCCATAAAAATGAAATTAAAACATGCCTTCTTGTCCCCAAAACCCAAAGATAAGTCTCTTCCTTTTTCATGGGTTAAGTGGCGAACAAGTACACATGACTTAAAAAGGACAATTTCTTTTTATTTTTCCCCTTCGGATGGTGGGATAATGGCTGCCAATCAGCTGGTCGATGCCATGCACAACCGCCTGTCTATTATATTTATATACTATATATATACGTCCACCTCTCTTGTCCATTTCTGCTTAGATTAGCCTTGTCATCATCCTCCTATATTAGTTTTCTTCGTTAATTGGCTTTCTCATTGGAAACTTATTTCCCAATTTGTTTTTATTGTTAATTATAGCATAGCCCACCCTTTTTACAATCTTATATGTTTTCTATTCAATTCCTTTCTCCATAATTTATAAATTTATAGAGTTTAAGTTTCACATTTCTCGAGATATAAATGTCAAATCACTAATTCATTAATCTATTATTTTCTGAATAATTATATATAGCTTAATTATTAGAAAAAGGTTTTGCTAAACTTGGTGTATCCAAAAATTATTAGAGAAAGGATTGTTTGAAATGATATTCGCTTAGATATAGTATCATTTTTATCATGAAAATGTTTCAAATTCACTCATTTTTGTCAATCATGGCCGGTCATCAAAATACATAGTTGCCACAATAGCCTAACATTAACTAATATCAATGTGGCAATTAATTCTAATCATGAGGATGTCCACATGGCAAAAATAGCTGATATATATATGTCCACTTGGATATCCTATGTGTAAATGATGAGTTTAATCTAACTTTATATTAGCTTTAATTGATTTCTTCCATAAATAGAATATGATATATATATATATATATAATTATATTTCATTATTTGTTGTGAAAAGTATGTTAATTAAAATTGACTAAGCAAGAACAAGAAATAAGAATAGGAGAAATTGAGAATTAAAGGAACAAGAGAAAGAGAGAGAGAGAGATGGAAATGGAAATAAGATTGAAGGAATTGTAAGTATCATTAGGGAGAATGAATCCCAATTTATAGGCATCAAATGGTAGGCTATACAAGTTGGCAATTTGCACATATTAGCCCCATTATTATCATCACAATAATCATAATTTGGACAATTTGTACAACTTGCATTTGTCCACTTTCATAACCTAATTTGCATAATTTGCATTTGTCCACTTTCATAATAATTTGCACAACTTGCATTTGTCCACTTTCATAATACTCCCCCTTGGACAAATGCTACTATTAAAATTGGACGTGTACTGCCTCGTTAAAAACCTTAAGTCGGAAAAACCCAGTGGGAACAAAAACCGAACATAAGGGAAAAAGAGTACAATACAATTAAGTCCGTCTAATATGTCTTCAGGACAATATGTGCTTGTCTTCAAGACAATATAAGTGGGCCTACTTCAGTGTCCTGATTGGACGTGCTATTACTGCCTCATTAAAAACCTTAAGCCGGAAAAACCCAGTGGGACAAAAAACCGGACAGAAGGAAAAAAGAGTACAGTGCACTTATGTCCATAATCGCTCCCCCTGAGATAAAATAAACTGCTACTTCTGGAGCATCTAAACATTTCCACTTCTGGGGAAATCAATCTTGCATTTTACTGACTCGCCGCATACCAATGCCATAAACTAATTTCTCAAATGTTGATGTTGGCAAAGATTTGGTAAATAAATCTGCAAGATTATCGACGGAGCGAATCTGTTTAACATCAACTTGTCGACTTTCCTGGAGTTCATGAGTATAGAAAAATTTCGGCGAGATGTGCTTGGTCCTATCACCTTTAATATATCCTCCCCTGACTTGTGCAACACAAGCAGCATTATCCTCATAAATTATAGTGGGAGAATCTATCACCGGTTTGAATCCACTAGCATTGTGAATATGTGATATCATAGATCTTAACCAAACACACTCTCTTCCGGCCTCATAGAGGGAAATAATTTCAGAGTGGTTGGAAGATGTAGCAACTAGTGTTTGCTTAGTGGAACGCCAAGAAATGGCTGTATCATTATAGCAAAATAGATAACCGGTTTGGGAGCGAGCTCTGTGCGGATCAGATTTATATCCTGCATCAGCATAACCTACTAAACCAGAGTTAGTAGTATTCTTAGAATAGAATAACCCCAAATCAATGGTTCCTCGGAGATAACGGAAGATATGTTTAATCACATTCCAATGTCTCCGGGTTGGCTCAGAACTGAAACGTGCCAACAAATTTACCGCAAAAGCGATATCTGGTCTCGTGCACTGTGCCAAGTACATCAAAGCCCCGATTGCATTGAGGTATGGTACTTCAGGACCAAGTATATCCTCACCAGATTCTTTAGGACGAAACGGGTCCTTTTGGGGGTCAAGAGTCCTTACAACCATAGGGGTACTCAATGGGTGAGCCTTGTCCATGTTAAAACGTCTAAGCAATCTTTCAGTGTATGCTGACTGATGGACAAGTATTCCATTCTTATTGTGCTCAAGCTCTAGACCAAGGCATAGTTTGGTTTTACCCAAATCTTTAACCTCAAACTCCTTTTTCAAATATTCAGCAGTTTCAGATAACTCTTCAGGAGTCCCAATTAAATTCATGTCGTCGACATAAACTGCTATAATAGCAAATCCGGTTTCAGATCTTTTAATAAACACGCATGGGCAGATGGGATCATTTATGTACCCTTCCTTAGTCAGGTATTCACTTAAACGTTGGTACCACATGCGGCCGGATTGCTTTAACCCATATAAAGATCTTTGCAACTTTATTGAGAATAAGTTGCGGGGAGTGCATGCTTCAGGCATTTTGAAACCTTCGGGAATTTTCATATAGATATTGGAATCTAATGAACCATATAAGTATGCCGTCACAACGTCCATAAGACGCATTTCAAAATTTTCTTGGGTAACCCAACTTATAAGGAAACGAAAGGTAACTATATCCACTACTGGTGAATATGTTTCATCATAATCTATCCCAGGCCTCTGCGAGAAACCTTGGGCTACGAGTCGGGCTTTATACCTCACGATCTCGTTTCTCTCATTTCGTTTCCGGACAAAGACCCATTTGTATCCAACAGGTTTTACATTGTCGGGGGTTTTAGTAATAGGCCCAAAAACATTACGTTTGGCAAGGGAAGTCAATTCAGCTTGGATTGCTTCCTCCCATTTAGGCCAATCTCGCCTATGACGGCATTCGGTTATGGACCGAGGTTCATAATCATCATTCATAATCTCATGAGCAACTGAGAGAGCAAATGCATCATCGATGATTATCTCATTTCGATCCCATATCTCATTACAATAACTGATGGAAATTTCAGTATTCCCAAGATTGGTGATCTTTTCATGGGTTTGTACCACTTCAGGGGCAATATGCTCATGAACTTGTGCCACTTCAGGGGCAATATGCTCTCTTTGAATATTATGTTGTGCCACTTCAGGAGCAATTTGGTTTCCTCGAGAAAGATTAATAAGCTCATCTGGAGCAGATTCTAAATTCCTCCCCCTTCTTTTTCGAGGAACAGTGTCTTTTGATCCCATCGGTCTACCACGCTTCAGGCGCGGGCCATTTAGATCCATTTCGGGTGGTTCTACAGGAACATCAATCCTAGCTGGAACATTCGCAGCTGGGATGTGAGACTTTGTAACTTTAGCAGTCTCATTAAATGCATCAGGCATTTGATTTGCAATAGCTTGTAAATGGATCAATCGTTGCACCTCATTTTCACATTCAGGTGTTCTTGGGTCTAAATGAGACAAACTTTTCTCATTCCATGAGAAAATCTCGACATTTTTCTGTTTTCCATTTGTGGAAGCTTTTGGTATCCCAAGTGATGGGAATACTGTCTCATCAAAATGACAATCCGCAAATCTAGCGGTAAATAAATCACCCGTCAATGGTTCAAGGAACCGAATAATGGACGGTGAATCAAACCCAACATAAATGCCCAAACGGCGCTGAGGACCCATTTTGGTCCTTTGCGGTGGTGCTACAGGCACTTGTACCGCGCAACCAAAGGTGCGAAGATATGAAATGTCTGGCTCCTGGCCCAAGACTAACTGAAGAGGGGAATATAAATGAGAAGTAGTGGGGCGCAATCTAATTAAAGATACAGCATGTAAAACAGCATGACCCCACGCTGAGGATGGGAGCTTTGTCCTCATCAATAAAGTTCGAGCAATAATCTGAATGCGCTTAATCATGGATTCTGCTAATCCATTTTGAGTATGAACATGTGGGACAGGATGTTCAACTTCAATTCCTAATGAAGCGCAATAAGCATCAAAACTCTTTGATGTGAACTCACCAGCATTATCCATTCTTATGCTTTTAATTTGATAATCTGGGAAATGAGCTCGAAGCTTTATTATCTGTCCAAGCAAACGTGCAAAGGCGACGTTGCGCGTTGATAATAGGCAAACATGGGACCATCTGCAGGATGCATCCACTAGTACCATGAAATATCTAAATGGTCCACTTGCAGGCTGAATCGGCCCACAGATATCACCCTGGATTCTCTGCAAGAATGAAGGGGATTCATAATCAACCTTTGTCATGAAAGGTTTAGTAATGAGCTTTCCTTGTGAACAAGATTCACAAATGTAATCTTTGGATAACAACACCTTTGTATCTTTTAAAGGGTGTCCACGAGTATTTTTAAGGATTCTTCGCATCATTGTAGCTCCTGGATGACCAAGGCGATCATGCCAAAGTCCGAACACATCAGGGTTCACTAGTTTCCAGGGCATCGTAGCATATGATTCTATAGCTCGTATTGGGACATAATATAATCCCATACTAGAAGCTTCCAGCTTCTCATGGATGGTCTTCTGGCCCATCTTGTAGGAAGTGATGCAAAGAAATTCCTTATTTTGCTCATTAATTGTTTCTAGATGGTACCCATTACGGCGTACATCTTTGTAGCTAAGTAGATTTCTTTTTGATCTACCGCTCAACAATGCATCTTCAAGATACAATGTTGTGCCATTTGGCAAAATAACTGTGGCAGTCCCATAGCCATCTATAATATTAACAGGACCAGATATTGTCTGAACATTTGCCTTGCGCAATGTCACATTTGAGAAAAAGTGTTTGCCACAAAGTATAGTATGCGTTGTAGCACTATCAAGCAAACATATATCTTCCTTTTTCTCAATGTGTCCCATTTGCATTTATCTTGACAACTTCAGGTGTCAAGTTCCATAAAATTTAACAAATTAATAATATGATGCAAAATATAAACCAACAAATATGGAATAAAACTCATGATTTTATTGACGACCATATTTATTTAATATCTTCCTTGGTAACATAATTATCCAAGGGTATGGCAAAACATAGATGACAACCCTCAGGATCTATTTCTGGGGACTTGTTATTTTCATCAACATTATATAAAGAAATCAGAAACCTCAAAAGGTTTTTCATTGCCAAGAATATGACAGTTTTCATTGACCAAAACCTTATTGATTTCAGCATCAGTCTCAGTTAGGTCAATGGCATGGGTCTCAACATGCTTGCTTTTCTCCTTCTGGGATGCTTGGTATAGATCAACCAAATGTTTGGCCGTACGACAGGTACGTGACCAATGACCAATCATTCCACAACGATGACAGGTACTATCATCATGCTTCTTCATGGGCTTTTTACCTTTAGGGTTGTGTAGGGAGTTATTTATATTACGGTTAAATCTCCCACCACCCTTACGGAAAAAATTCCCATGCCTGCGCTCACGGCCTCTAGGACGGCCAACATTCTTACTTGAGCCGGCATTTGCTTCAGGAAATGCCTTAGAGCCAGCAGGTCTTAAATCATGATTTTTAAGCAGCAACTCATTTGTTTGTTCTGCAGTCAACAGGACTGAGATCAATTCAGAATATGTTTTAAACTGGCGCTGCCGGTATTGCTGTTGCAATACAATATTCGAAGCATGAAAGGTGGAGAATGTTTTCTCTAAAAGCTCAACATCAGTAAGCTTAACACCACAAAGTTCAAGCCGTGACACAATATCATACAAAGCCGAATTATAATCGGACACGGACTTGAAATCCTGCAACCTCAGATGTTGCCAATCATAGTGTGCTTGAGGGAGGATGACAGTTTTGGTGTGATCATACCGCTCTTTCAATCTTGTCCACAAGATCAAGGGATCTCGGACAGATAGATATTGAACTTTTAGGCTATCACTTAGATGCCGACGGATAAAAATCAAAGCATTTGCCTTATCTTTATCATTAGCATTTCCATTTTCACCAATGGTAGCTGCAAGACCTTGGCCTTGGAGATGCAGTTCAATATCGAGACACCATGACAAGTAGTTATTGCCACTTACATCCAAAATTTGGAATTTGGGCTTTTCAATATTTGCCATAATTCTGAAAAGAATGGTCTCAATTAGTTTGACAACTTCTGGTGTCAAAAATGTTTAGAAGGAAATCTTTACACAATGAAAATTAAAATTATCTTATGTATAGAAAATAAATTTTGTATGGAATCAAACCTTCAGAACTTACCAAACTTCAAACTTGCTTTACTTTAGATTGATCGTGCTGATAACGTGTTGTGAAAAGTATGTTAATTAAAATTGACTAAGCAAGAACAAGAAATAAGAATAGGAGAAATTGAGAATTAAAGGAACAAGAGAAAGAGAGAGAGAGAGATGGAAATGGAAATAAGATTGAAGGAATTGTAAGTATCATTAGGGAGAATGAATCCCAATTTATAGGCATCAAATGGTAGGCTATACAAGTTGGCAATTTGCACATATTAGCCCCATTATTATCATCACAATAATCATAATTTGGACAATTTGTACAACTTGCATTTGTCCACTTTCATAACCTAATTTGCATAATTTGCATTTGTCCACTTTCATAATCTTGCATTTGTCCACTTTCATAACCTAATTTGCATAATTTGCATTTGTCCACTTTCATAATAATTTGCACAACTTGCATTTGTCCACTTTCATAATATTATTATAATTATAAAAAAATAAAACATATTAATGTATGAAAGAAAATGAACTAATTAATTTGCTTACTTATGACAGAGAGAAGAGAGGGGGGAAGGGGGTGTGTGTATGTCATTATGAGGGGTTGGGAAGTGGGGCCAAAGGTGCACAAATGGGCTAATTAGGTCTACATGTTGGTGCCTATGTGTGACAGGAGAAAGTGATTGGAAACTTATTAATCATTATATATAAGATTAGTTAATCATCATATTACTGTATTGCTCGACAACCCCTGACCTCCTATACTTAAACTAATCACACTCACACACATTAATTACGAGAAAAGAAAATGAAATCCCTCCTCTCTCTCTCTCTCTCTCTCTCTCTCTCTCTCTCTCTCTCCCCCCTCCCTCTCCTAGCTAGCTATTGGTTCAATCTTTCCCCTTCCCCGATCAAGTGTTGTATTCCAGTGTCACTATCTTTTGTTTCTTTCATTTTTGGAATATATGCTTTCTTTTCCTTTCTCTCTCTCCATCTTCTCTGTTCCTTTGCTTCGCACTCTGATTATCTGTACTTGACCAGTATTAACAAATAATCCACTATTTAATGTCTAGAATTTACAGTATATATTTGTCCCTAATCACTATAATTAACAACATAATAATCATGATTTGTAATGGCCTTCTCATTTTTTGCCAAAAAGATGGAACAGAACAGATACGATATGTGCTCCAATAACTATATTTGTTTAATTTCTTTGTTTCGCAAAAGAATAGTACTAGTTTGTGCCACTTATACAAATCCACATAAAACTTCATTTATTGGATGGTAATTGTTAAATTAATTTCTAAGATTTAACCAAGTAAATAGATTATTAATTATGGGTGTACATCAATAAAGGCATATAAATGGAGAATGATGGATTTAACCCTGGGATTTCTCTAATCATCAGGGAGAAAAAAAAGTCCAACTTCAGGTGGGATTATAGCAAGGAGAGGGACCGCTATTTGAACCCTATAGATAGTAATCATAAGTTCATAACTGGAGTAGCACTAGGGCAGGGACCTCTCTCTCATAAGTCATACACCATATCTCATCTTAATGATTATTAACATTATTGAGTTGAGTGAAAGAATTTCAATACCTATATCATAAGTTCGAATTTTTTTGTGAATGAAAAAAAAAAATTTTGAGAGAGTTTCGTCCGTTTTGGGTTTTGGATTTGATGCGACTCAATTCTAAATTAGTCAATGTCCAATACAATTATCATATATAAGACGATTTATACTAAAAAAAAGGTCACCAAAATGAGACAATGTTATCCAATGCCAACAATTTCTTTTCTTTTTGTTTTTGGGTTAGATGAAAGGAGTGCACTAACCCTATGACTATTCATTAGCTACCTGAACCTGATCAACTACCTCTGACTAAAACCTTTCCCTCTCTGATTAATTAGCATATATTTAACTAATGATGAGCAGCTAGCCACACATGCTGCAAATCCCAGACCTGAATCGAATGATCATATGGCAAATAATTAAAAACTGATGATATCCACATGCTGTAGAAGGCCGGTTCAGTTACTGCCGACATTATTAATTGAGATCGGGTTCTTATTTGTCCTCCTATTGTTTTTTCCCCCTCCCTTTTTCAATACACCTTTAATTGTATTCCCCTTTTTCTTCTTGATAGGATTGCAGAAATTAAACTGCGTGAACTTGGATATAATTACAGTGCTTTCACAAATCACAATTACAATATATATAATACTGATAATGTAATTAAATACTATATATATAATATAGATAATTAATTATTCAATTCAAAACCCCCTGTCGACCATGCTATGCTAGTACAGGGAGAGTTGCAAAAACTAAAAAGTTAGACCCTACAATCTTTAAATCCCAAGGCAATTAAGCTTAGATATCAGGGCCTATATATACATCTCAGTGAGAGACTGTCAGGATAGTTGCTGAAATTGAGTTGTTCTCGATCAAGCAAAAATAGCATATATTTTATGGTGTAGACTCAGAGGGATGAGTCTCCAGAACCACACAAGGCGCCCCCTTAAAACTAAAAAGTTTTGCTAAAAAGTAATCTTATCCCCACGAATACGAATATGTATTAATAAAGAAACAAAAAAGAGTTTTGAAATTTGAAACCCAGTTATGCTTAGTTCTATAGCTATACTGTTTGCATAATAATAATAATTTATTGTCTAGTAATTCTCAACCTATATATATTTCATAGCTTAATAATTAAAGAAATTCAAGGAAGGGAAGAAGATGAATCAAGCTGAGGGTCTACAAGTTAGAGAAATACACGCAATATGAAGTAACAATTAATGTTAGGTGATGATGGATGGAATAATTGGAATGTTTATCTTCAATTCATCAAATTTAATTGTGTCTGACCCATTGCCAGCTCTATCTTTATATACACGACAATTCATCTTAGCGGCTCGTGCAATGCATCTCTCAGTTAAACCTAAAAACCCCATCTACAGCTATAAAAAGCAAAAGTCAAGACACAGACAAAAACAAAGTAACTTGAAGGGGTATTAAATTTAATTTCTCTGGTAATTTCAATCGCATGTTATTAATAGAAGGAAACAAATTGAAGTCACTCTGGCAAAACAATGGCAAGTTCTTTATGAACTGTATGTTATTCCCCTTAATTACATTTTTAATTTCAACATGGAATATTACGGTACGTAGTGATTAGTGAATTACCATAAATCTTCATTATTCGTAGAAGATCGCGGAGGGAATATCCAACAAACAAAAGTACTTGCAGTTATCATACTAGAAACAAACAAATTAAACCATAAAATAAGTAGAAATATAATTAATCCAATCATCAATTGCAAAAAAAGAAATGGTGTTTGGCCTTGGGGTTTATGCTATAGTAGTTCTTTTGTCGTATAAGGGTACGAAATGGAATCTCATATGGGAGTATAAAAAATTAAGATGAAAGGGGTGGAAGAGGGTTTTTAAAAGGAAAAATAATGAAATATGTAGCCCAATAAGGGGACCAAATGTAATTAAGAATTGATTATTAAATGATCCACCTCCCTCTTCCTCTGGTGTTTATAAGGCCTCCTTGGTGATAATGCTTGCTCAAGCCCTCTCTCTAACAACAAAATAAGAAATTAAACCCATTACTAAAATACCCCCAAATTAAGAAAGGAAGAAAAAGAAGAGATCAAAATGACCGGTTCTGGTTCCCCTTGTGGTGCTTGCAAGTTCTTGAGAAGAAAATGTGTTAGAGGCTGCGTTTTTGCACCTTACTTCTGCCATGAACACGGTGCAACCCATTTTGCAGCCATTCACAAGGTTTTTGGTGCAAGCAATGTCTCAAAGCTTCTTGCTCACCTCCCTGTCAGTGACCGCTGCGAAGCTGCTGTCACAATCTCTTATGAAGCTCAAGCTAGGCTTCAAGACCCCATTTATGGCTGTGTTTCGCATATCTTTGCACTCCAACAGCAGGTTTTTTCTTCTGGCCTCTTCGACCTGGTTTGAGCAATACTAAATTGATTATTTGAAACCCTAATTAGATTTTGCATAGAGATCTAATATCTCTCGGTTTCAAATTTCTACAGGTTGTCAATCTACAGGCACAGCTTGCTTCTCTTAAGGAACAAACAGCTCAGAGCATCCTTAATGGCTCTGTTACTTCAAACCCTAATGACAAATACTATGGAAAGCTTCCTTCTCAGCACCTCCAAGATGTTCAAAGTTGGTTTCAGCAAGAAAATCCAAGCATATCAACGCAATTTAATTCCAACCTCTCGAATCATCCAAGCTCAAACTCATACTGTGAAAATGGGTTCTGGGATCCAAACTCTTTAGGGAATTGTGAAAATTCAGTCATCTCATCATCAGGAGAAGATGTCTCCTTTACCAGTGCTACTTATGGGGAGGCTCCTCACTCCATGTCTTCCTTTGACATGCAAACAAACAACAGACAATGGACTTTCCAGGATGTAGATGACCTTCAATCAATGGCCTTCGGCTATGCTCAACATTCATGAGATGAAGGGGGGAAATCTTCAGCGCAAGAGATTTATAAAACCGGTGAAGACGAACATTCGACCTTCCAGTTTTGAAATTGATGCTGCATATTTTCAAGCGTGCACTTTTAAATGTTGCTATAAATAAAAGCTAGGAACCCTAGAAAATGTTCATACAATCGGAAACCCTAAAATCTACCCTACTATTGTTTTCATAATCTAGTGTAACCTTGGATATTGATAGAATAATATAGTACTCTAGTATATTTCTCTATCTGACAGAACTAGAGAAGTTCTGGTTTTGTTTGAGCTAATTAATTTACTTTGATTTTGGACCTAAAGGACCTCAAGTTTTGACCTAATACATTACAGTTACCTATAGTTTCCGTTTCCACACACTTTCCCTTTATAAACCTAATTATTAGTAATTGGTTCTAAATAACCTTAACAAATGCTCTAATTTAAGGATTTGATTCAAGTTGAAAAGCATGGTCTGAGATCTAAGTAATTTATAATCCTCCTGATCGGTAAAATGTTTATAACTATTTACTCTGTTTATTAGGAAGACATGACTGAGCGGTATTTCTTTTGATGAAACTAGAATAATGGTGCAACTTAGCTTGTTAGCCTAGCTAGTAGATACTGTCATGAAACATCGACACTTTTGCAGCTTGGGTACTCTACTTATCCACTGCGTCGGCCTCTAAAAAGGAAACAGCACCTTTTATATTTCTTATATATCAAGAATAGTATCTATATAGGTTAAGAGAGAGAACAAATTAAGGTTTCGAAATTATGTATCATGTTTGGGGAATAAACATTAGGAAAGACCTCATTTTCGTTAATTATGATCCCAAGAGAAATTTAGAATATATATGGAACCTAACTTAATTTGGTCTTCATCCACCCCCCAGGTTGTTTCAGTGCTTTTTACATTTCCCTGCTTTTCCCAATATTGCTGGCGATTCTCTTCACAATCTGATGATTGATGAACACTCATTGCCCCAGAAATGAAATAAGTTATTAGCGACATAGTTATATAAGTCTCTTCACCAATCTTATTGCTTATCTAATATATATATATATATCAATTACTGCTTACAAGCTCTCAATAGCTATATATGACCAATAATATTAGCTTTGTTATGCGTGAGCTCTCTATTTTAATGTTTCTGTGAGGATTTGATATATTAAATATTGTTTTGATATGCATTTTTCAGTGGAAATCAGATTTGTTTGACTTGTCATGTGGAATATATTAAGAAATCTCTTGGGTGCAGCTTAATTATTTAATTCCTTCTTCAACTATATATATATATATATATATATATGATTATAGTTTATATCACTCGAAACTTGTATTATCATGTTGAAGAAAGACTTAGCTGGTAGAGAATTAACTGAGAAAATATGGAATTTATGGCTTATATTAATTGATGAATAACTTAAACTTGCAGGTTGCCATGCGCATAGATTGATATTTTGGTGAGTATTGGGGAGAATGCAAGAGAAATTATTTGCTTCCTACCGGGAAGAACCGCGTGACTTGAAGGTTTGATGAGATGTTTCGTTAAGACAAATTTTGCTTGTCAAATCTTTTTGGGAATTCTATCTCAATGAGCTCTGAAGCCCTTGTTTCATAATTACATATCAGAGAAAGCATTTTGGACAAAATCAGTGAATTGTATCAGTCACTGCAAGTCTGGTGTTCAACAAATTAAATTCTTGATTATGATGAAATTAATATTAGAGCAATTATTCAATGCTTTTCAATTGCAAATCTTTGAAACCTGACTGGTTGTGTTCTTGCTCTATAAACACCGAACACATAACATCAGAATTATTAGCAGATCCTATATCCTTTCATTTTAATATTATCCCTTTTATGGTTGGTCAAATTAAAGGCAGGACGTCCCGTGCGGCATGGGTCATATTGTTTTTTGTATAGATTTTATTTCGTTGTGATCCTGACATATATTTATAATATCATTAATTATTTAGATATACTGATTTAAGTAATGAATTACAGGGACATGATCACAATCATATCCATTTTTCATCTTTAATCATCTGAAATAAATATCGTCTATATTTGTCTCCAAAATAACATTTGTATATAGTGTGAATTCCCTCTTCAAGCTGAGTTAGTTAGAGGTTGAAAAATTCATGTAAAAAGTTTCGGGTTCGAAACCTTCTCAGTTCTCATTCCCCAAGTAGGTCATTTTCCTTATTTTCTATGTACAAAAAAAAAAGATAACTTTTATAGCGACTCATCAGGCTCGACGATGTGTTATCCTTTTATTAAGTTTTGAGCATTGATATATATATCAGAGGAGGTTAATATAAGCACTAATAAGATCGATCCAGCTGATTTCTTACCGCATTATCATTTACTGTTTGCTTATATATGTATAGATGTATGTATAGACTGATAAAATATTAAACAAGCCAATCGCAAATGCATTACAAATTAACTTTTAATGGAGTTTATTAATACATTGGCCTTTGCAATGGTAGGTAGAAGACTTTGTAAAACACAAAAATAAGATAAGCTGAAATGACAATAATTTGATCATAGCACAACTTATAAGTGCATTTCATGTAGGTATCTAATAAGATATTAATTACTATGTGCATAATTATATCACTACTCTATTTTGCCTTCTGTTATATAAAAGGACACGTGATAATATTTTATTGGATACTTACATGAAATACAGCTAAGAAAATGCATCTAAGTTCTGTCCATAAGTCGAGCCCACAACTCATTTTGCTTTCACGTTTTAAAATATGTTAGCCTTTCCCTCTGTATCAGTATAAATATTCTTTTTCATATAACGTTATAAAGGTCACTCCCAATATGGTTTCTATATATTTGTATGCTTCATTATATGGATTTCCTTAACTTTTTGGGTTATTTAATTTTTTTTATAATTTTTGTTTTTCCGGTTTGGTGTTCGTACAAGTATTATTAACAAGGCCCAACTACAATGATCTTTGGTCCGATTACGGCCCATTAGAAATGGCTCTCTCGTGGCCCATAAGCATGATAGCCCGTTGCGACTCCCAACAAAGGCAATTTGCAACTATGTTTGCTAATTGACAAAACTGTCCTTGGGGTATAAGAGACTACTGGGTCCCACAATGGACGGTTAAGATTCAACACACGTGCACTGCAATTTCATTAGTCAATCAAAAAATTGTGTTAAATCATTTAAAAAACAAAATTGAACTCACCAAGGAGACGTGTAAGTTTATACAACCCTTTCATTTCGACTTCACGCTTTTCTTATGTTTTTTTTTTTACATATAATTAATTAATAATAATAATAATAATAATATAAAAGTAAGGTCTGTCCAAACTCCAAACCGTTTCTTTCAATTTTCTGTTTGCTTTTGTTTTGACATAACAATTATTTAATAATAATAATAATAATAATAATAATAATCCCCAGCTATATAATAAAGACAATAATTCGTGTTTATTTTTGTACTTTAGTGTAAATCCACACGTACGTCATCGACAGTCCCATTCCCATATAGGGGTATGTCTCATTACTCATGTGAATCAAAATTACTAAAAACCCCACCATACATTAATTTTAATTCTAAACCAACACACTTTACATAATTAATTAATCTCCGTCAATTAAAAATACGATTAATCCACAATCCTTCTCTTAATAAAATAAAACGTAAATTCTTTAATTATATAGTAGTGATTAAAATTCAATTCTTGTTTTATAATTTTATATAAAGAAACTTAACCCCCAATAATTAAGAAACCCTTTACAGTACTTTATTAATTACTACATCCTTTGACAAAGATTGAAGTTGGAAGTGTTTGTCACGGTTCTAACTTCTTCCAACAGTATATATAAATAAATAAATAAATACATCTATAACAGAACATGAAGGGGCCGTGGAGGCTCCTATTCTTTAAGAATAAGAGACTGTCAAATAATCAGACCATATACAATATATATACCCTCTCTTTTTCATCTTTTGAATTTATTTATTTGGTTTAGCTTTAATGTGGCAGCTTTTTTTCCCCTTCCATGAGCTCACATTCAACAAATCATCATCGGTTATCTTCAATTTAATTAATTAATCAGTCTTTTGGTATTATAAGTAATTACTTTTTCTAGTGCTAGTAATGGAGTCCAACAATGGCATTCTAATTCTACAGCTTAATATTGCCTTTTTCCTCTCTTCTTTTATATATTCATCTCCTTTCTTTGCAATTTGTCTAATGCAGGAATATATAGAGAGAGAGAGACGACAAAGTATGAAAGTGATTACTGCCGCTTGACTGGGTTTTGATTAATTAAAATAATAATGATGATAAAGATGTTAATAATTAATGACAATTGCTAGGTAATGGGCTCCAAAGAAACTTGACATTTCATTAATCCCCTGACTCATACATATTTATATATGTTCTCTTCTCCTTTACATTATTAGTTTTTCTTTTCTTTTTAGTTGTTGGGTCGTCTTAATTACTCTTAATTAAGGTTTTAGTAATTAATTAGTTTCGGTCCATCACTACTCTGGCAAGCAGTACTGTGGTTTCAGAATGGTAGCGGTTCGCAGGTGCCAACAAGGCCATGTTAACCCATTTATATTTCATTCCATATTCCGTACACATATATATAGGGTTATCAATTTTTTTTAATCGAATATCATGCCAACTTAAAATTTAGTGGATGAGCTTGCAAGCATGAAGCAACATATGCGTACATGTTGGACAGGTCTTAATTTTGCTTTTCTTTCTATCATTCTCTTCCTTTTTCTTTTCTTTTTTTTTTTTTTGGAGATAAAAGCTGCTTTAATTAGTTGATTATACGGAGATCAATTACAATAACAAGACGATCTAGCTAGAAGCATATTACCATGATTAATCACCGAAGATGACTATGATGGTTCGTCTTCATTTTGGAAATCTTAATTTCGAATCTTAGATACATCTATATAGAATGGGATAATAAGGAATATTAATTGGGAGAAGACCAGTTCTAATTGTGCAAACCCAATAATATCATTAAAGAGAAAAACAAAACAGACAATGATATGGTTCATAACTTCAGCATCAAGCTAAAAATGCTATCACGATTCACAACTAGGAATTTAGTCTATGGTCAAGCTAGGAATTTAGCTCACGATTCTGTAGTTTCTTAATCATATGTCTAAACCTAATAAATAGTTTTCGATCTCTAAATGAGGGTTATAAGTAATAGGCCATTTACCGAATTTGATTATGCTCTGCGCTTTATGAGACAAAAGAATTCTTAACAAAATATATAGGAGGGTTTGTTACGTTTCGATGATACACGGAAGCTTTAATAAGTCCTCAAATAAGATTAACATTAACATGCTTAACTAAACAGTTACTCATCAATATTGCTTAGATGAACATAGCCAAAGCTCTTAGCCAATGATGTAGAGTTGTGCATTCAATCAAGGGAACATTTTGTCTATAAATATGAATACAAAGCCATGGTTTATTGGTATAATAGAATTAGAAACAATACTTATGTTAGGTAAACCTACTAATTAGAACATAAACCCTAGGTGAAGTGGGTCCCCCGAGGATACTTCCCCAAGGGTGTGCTTGCCTCTAATCACCATCATAGCACTCACAGCCCTCTTCCCAGATCCCCATTTCATTTGACATGCAAAGTTTTTTCTAAGCCAAAGTCATAATATATATCCATTCCAGGTGATCTGCATTTGGACCAAAGATATATGTTTGGATGGAATCCTTGAGGGACCTCTCTTTAATTAATTAATTCCCCTGCACTTTAATATTTCGAAAAGTTTTTTGTATCTAAAATATTTAGACTCATGAAATTAATGAAAATCAAGATTTGTAACCTATTAAAGCGTCAATTTATAAATTCATCTGTCCCATAATTAAATTAGAGATAAAAACCACATGCAAACGGGGTTACTTTTTGTTTAGAAAAGGAAAAACACAGTGAGTTATAATATGCTATGCTAGTATTTTTTTTTTCCTAATCACATGTATTTATATCCATTTAACGGTTTATAACTAATTATTTCGAACTAGGTCGGCGCATTATATGAGTAAAGCCCTCATAATAATGATTTTCTCTATTCACAAGACTTAAACTCGAGACCTTACTTAAGAGGAATACGTGCCAAATCACCTGAATCAACCAATTGTTGGTAACACTGTAATAGTACTTAGAAGCTAGAATTATTGACATGTCTATTAAACTATATAAGCACATGATGATGACGATAGTTGTAGGCAATCATCTAATTGGTTTAGAAGAAATATAGAAATAACCTTGGCTGCATGCTGTGGTTCCAGTTCAGACTAATAATAATATAATATATATTGGGTATATTTATTACACATGATTGTATTGGATAGGATGAGAAAAAAAAATTACATGTAATTTGTAATGTGGTTTTATGGGATTGACACAGATTTACATTATGGGGATAATTATTCATAAAATGACTTAATCCTTTAGAAATGAGAATTGACCTATCTTATAAATAATCTTCTTCACAGTATAAATTTATGTCATTACTACAAAATTACACCATAAATTACATATACTTTTCTTTATTATCTTATCCAATCCGGTGTAAGAAACATACCCATTACATACTTATATAAATACTTATATACGAATGCCATCAACATCTAGAAACCCCCTAACAATTGCTTTCTTGATTTAATTAATAGGATTTAATACTATAAAATATAATTACCCATGTAGGAAAAGGACAACATAGGGTTCAAATTTGTATGTATATATGTGTAATCTATCATTGGTCCTGATAATGATAAGTATTCGAAAGGAGATAATGTAAAAACAACCCTCAGAATATAATGCGAATTTGGAAGCCTTTTATCAGATTGTCAAATGAACTTGCTCTATTATTGTGCTCTAACTTAATATGTCCTAAAATAATTATTACTTTTAACTATTTCACAAGATCCAAAAAAAAAATTTTTGTTAAGTTTTATGTATTTTTTATTTATTTTTTATATATTACCCTTTATTTAATTTGTTTCTCATTTATAATCAAATAAAAAAATAAAAGAAATATGTATTTAATGACGAGAATAATTTTAAAAAATTACAATAATATTTCACTGATTTTATAAAAATGATAAATATTTTAGAACAAAAAAAAACTTTTAAAAATAATAATCATTTTAAGACAGATGGAATAATAAACTATCAAAAAGACAATTATTGTAATAATTAACCATCCCCAGCCCAGAGTAAACTACAAGTTTCCAGGACAAATTATCACAACAGACAAAGGACAATTAACCACACCTAGATTTATTGCACCAGTACTGTGAGTGAAACTTTTCCAACTTGTAATTAAAAATTTTGGATTGATTGAACAAAAAGGAAAATGCCAACATTTAGGCCGATGATCAAAAAGTTATACTAAGTATATACATCATTTCTTCTGGTAAAAAGATCAACATCAGAGCAGAAGCAGGATCATACTCCTTACAGAGGGGAAAAAGAGGATGATTCAGTTCAGTTCCTCATCATTCTAAGGGCGAGTGCTTGAAGCTCTCCTAAATCAGGGTTGTATGGTCTCTTCTTAGGATAACCTTGCTGGAAACAAAACAGGTCGTCTCTGCTTTGGATTTCTTGCATATTCACGCTATCTGCACTACTGTTGAATTCAACTGATTCAAGTGAGCTTTGTGGGGAGATTGGGTTCAAGTAGCTTGGGTAACCCGGAATGGAAGGCACTACGGAAAGGTTTCCTTGCCACTGGCTGTCTATGTTATGTGAATTCATAGCATTTTGAGCCAGTTGAGCTTTGACCTGCATCAGTTGCGCTTGCAGGCATGCTACCTATATGAAATCAACAGAAAGAGGATATGCAAGAAGATTAGAAAAGGTGGCAAAATACTATCTTATGTAGGTATACTTGTTAAAGTAAAGCCAATCATAAACAAAAAGAAACTCTGTGGGCTAAAACTCTTGGGATTTCAAGTAGTTCAGATGTTTTCTGCAACTGAGTTGCAACTTGCAAGCATCAGTCATGAAATGGAAACGAAGAAGAAGGGAAAATGGAACTCAAGTCAAAGGAATTTTAGAAGTTTGATATTTCCAAAAGGAATCTTGGCCGACAGATGTAAAAAGTTTTAAGAAATGTTCAAATTAGGACATGGGAAATATTAGGGATTTGTTCTCACTTTTTTGTTGGAAGATTATTTTAACTACGCAAGCTTCCTTGAAAAGAAAAGAAAAGAAAAACTTCTAACCTGTTGTTGCAAGGCGAAAATATGGGCAACGCAACCATAAACAGGATCTCTAATCCTTGCCTGAGCCTCATAAGCAATGGTGACAACCGCCTCACAACGATCATGAGCCGGGATATGCAACAACAATTTGGACACATTGCTAGCACCAAACACTTTATGAATGGCTGCAAACCTTGCGGGCCCTTGCTCCGAACAAAAATATGGAGCAAAAATACAGTCAGAGGCGCATTTTCGTCTCAGAAACTTGCATGCACCGCAGGGAGAGCCAGTGCCAGTCCCAGTACTGCCAGTGGCAGTGCCAGAGCCAGATGATGCCATGGCAGAGCTGAGACTATAGAAAGAAAAAGATAACAAGAACTTTGAGAGAAGAGAAAAACAAATAGTACTATGTAGAGAATTAGGAAGAGATCAGAAATAATGTTAAATTTTCAAGGCACACGAGTACACTAGGAAATGGTGCTAGAAGAAAAGAAAATGGGGGAGGTTGGCAGGCTGGCTAAGGTGAGGTGAGTGGGGCTGTGGGGAGGGGTCCTTTAAGGGGCACAACAAAAGGAGAGGTGGTGTTATAAGAAGTGTGAATGGGAGACATTGATGGCCCTTATGTAGGGTTCTAAGGGAACATTTATTAATGGTTTATGCAATATGGGATTTTATTTTAATGGGTTAGACCGAGTTACTATATGATTTAGACTTTGGGGTTATATATTTATTAATGATATACTAACTTGTTTTTCTTTGCAATTAACTTACTTAAATTTGTTTCATTTATTAATTTAATATACAACAAGTTTGATTTTTAGGGGGCTTGGTCTTTGCTCTTTAATTAGAATAATTTTCTTTTCCGCCGATCGCCGCACCTTGGAACTGCTGCTCTTTGTCGCTTTCAGGCCGCTGCTCGTACCGTCACCTGCCGGTAAAGCCTACCGACAACCACTTAAGTGACTTATATTACGACATTTTTTCAGTCTTGTGTTATTAGAAAGAATTTTTATATAATGGTTTGAAGGCAATCAAGTATTTTATCAGCATTTTTTTTTCCAAAGATTATCATTTTAATTCCGCCAATTTGCCGTTTTAGTTAAAAGGTCCAAAACGAGTTTTTCTGCATTTAATTAGCCTAATATGGGAATAAATGCCACTGTCGGGGTAAGTAAAGGAAAGATACTTGAAACGACACTTAAGTAAAAAGATTTGTAATTCTACAAGCACCCATTGATAATTTTTAGAGATAGTTTATTTATATTTCCTCTATTTCTATTTATATGTTATAAATTCATATTCTTTTTTATTTGTCATTTTATAATATCAAAAAAGTAGTTATTAAGTTTGTTACCACTTTATCCTTCTTTAAATACATGCATTTAACTAGAGAGAGACATAAATAAAAGATTAAGAGAGACAAAGACAAAGACAAAATATTAAATATAGAGAGAGAAGTGAGTAGAAAAAGTAAGGGTAATTGTGGAAGAATATCTAAAAATTTTATTGATTTTTACAAATTAACTACTTTCTAATCTAAGAGAAGTAGTTATCAGTGATAAGTAAATAGGAACAGAGAAGTAATATATATCTTACATACATTTAAAATAGTTACAAAATCTGATTTCAGAGAACTCCAAATGTCAATTTTATTTTTTAAAATATTTTGTTAAATTAATGATTCTAGAATTTTTTTCACAATTAATATTTTTAGATAAATACCTAAAAGAATAAATAACAAAAAGATTATGATAATATCTTAAATGACTTTTCTTTTTCTCAAAAAGATTTTAATGACAAATTTTTTCTCTGATGTCATACTTAATTATTTTTATATATCATCTAATTTTGTATAGGGGTTATAAAAGTTGATGGTAATTATTTTGTCACTTCTTTTATTAATTTGTTTAAAATTTTATAATTAAATTGTAATGATTCCAATGCAAAACTAGGGCTTAAATCATATATATATATATATATATATATATATTATATGTAAAATTAAACTTTTTTTGTGAGGTATTCTTCGTAAAGATGTCACGGAATTAAAGTTTATAAGAAAATTCCATGTATGTAAATTGAAAAAAAAAAGAATCTTCTAGAAGTTTAGAGAGTGTCAAATTAATGAAAGGTAATTATCCTTGACAAAACCTATGATGTAAAACCCATTTCTAAACTGTTCCCCTCTTTCCGTTCTTTTTTTTTTTTGGGGTTCTTGCACCACAATAATGGCTCCTTTTACTTTGAGGCAAGGTGAAGCAAAAGAGAGTACTTTTACTTTTGTTGATGTTTGGACTTTGGAGACATGGACATTGACTTAGATTTGGGCTGGTTCATGAAACTAGTGCTCCTCTGCCTGCCTGCTGTTAATAAAGTTGGAGCTGCCCTCGTGCATTTATCACACACGAGAGTCGGAGAAATTTAAAAAGAGAAGCCATCATTTTTCCTGAAAACATAGAGACAAAAGCCTAACAATCAATACGCGTCAAGCTGCCGATCGAGTCTTCTCCTCCTACTAGAGCCCTGTGCAAAGCAAAGCAAAGACTTTTGGTCTTGGAAAATCAAATTTATACGAGCGATTAAACAGTTAAAAAAAAAGTGGAGTGCAGGGTATTTTGACGAGTTTAATGCAACAACTATGGTATGGTATTCGCAGACAGACATCTATAACAAAACCACATTATGTTGCGGGTCATCATTCTGGACAGCAAGATTTCTCACGATTTATGGACATTATGGCGCTTGTGTATTGAAGGAAACATATCTCTCGACCACAGCCATCAAAACTTATCACTTTTAACTTAAGCACCACATCAACCAGATTCACTTAATTCTCTTTGGCACTTCCCTGTTCATTGCAAAACCAAAAACCCACCCTTTTTTGACTTTGCAATCTTTCCTTGTCCCCCATGGTCTGAAAGGTCTGTTGATTCTATGTTTCTTGTCTACATTGCACGTTTACCCTCTCTCTCCGTTATACCTGCAGCAACAAGCCAAATATATTATTTCTTATGATCTCTTCAATATAAAGATCGAGTTTGAGTTACTGAGTACCTTTATTTTAACCAAAAAGGCAATTCATAATTTCATATACTAACATTTGACAGAGGCAATCTTAATTAAATGCTGATAAGAATACACATATATTGTTATGTTTGCACCAGCACTAGCCATCAGCAAAACTGGAAATATAAACATCAGTCAACACAAAACAGCTGGAACCAGGGAGGAAAAGAAATGGGAGTGCCGCATTGGCACGCAAAGAACATCGCTGGTGTAGGTGTAGCCCAAACAAACATGTAAAGACGCCTGAAAAGCATTAATCGTCACTGCCCTAACAAAGGAAAATGGCTGTTTGCAACTTAAAAGTACATTTCCAGTGTCATAACCCTGACTTCATCTTCCTCGCCAGTCGCCAAGGCCTCTCATACCACACCACAGCCCACGAGGCTTGGAATCGATATGGAAAATTGCAAATCATTTCTGGCCACTCAACGTTACCAGCATTTCCAGTCCAAAGTCAAGTTACAGCATCATCCCTGCACATGGCTCACATGCACGTTCAAACAAAAATTCTCTCATATCACTAGACACTAATAAGATACCGCTCATTTATAACACGTCTAGTTGAGACCCTTTTGGTTATCTCTAATGCTCTTCTTTTCCTTTTCTTTCTTTTTCTCCTTTTTATCTTAGATCTTGCTAACAAAGGGATTCAGACCCATCCATAGAAAGAGAGGCGTGAACAACGAGTGCAGATCCATGAAAAAAAAAGAACAAAAGGAACAATGGGTGGAGGATACAAGTCAGACTGAAGACAACTTTCCCTTCGCGAGAAATAAAAAGATTACTCTACATATGAAAATATTGTGAGTAATTACTGTACAAATAAAAAAATTGCATGTTTGGTGAACAACCGTAACCGTACATTTGAGCTTCCAATCGTACCGTACCGCTGCCAAACGTTCCACCAAAGGGGACCGAAATTAGGGATCAAGGCTGAGTGTCGAACCAAGTAGGCTGACTTTAAGTCTTTAACCTCTTCATAGTGAAACTGTTGATAATTCTTCTATGACAAGTTTTAACTCTATCATATAACCACATTGCATACAGGATTTTGCTTATAATTTGCAAATGAAGACTGCATATATGAACAATACTTTTATGATTTAATCCTTACCAAAGTAGGGGGCCAATGTTGTCATGGAAGAAAGATAAAAGTTGCAAATGTTTTTCCAATATTTACAAACCAAGTAAACTGATCTCCAAGCTAACCCCAAAACGAGACCTGATTAAGATTTACCCCCTACAGAAAACCCAAAATAGGACAAGCCTTCCCCCCACGCCACACATTTACAGACCGTGACCTTCACCTAACAACATATAAACATCCATTCCCGTCCCTTATCTCTTGTGATGAAACCTCACTTTCAACAAGAACTGCATCTTAACCTGTTCAAAATAACAAACGCAGATGGTAAGAGCAAAATCACATTTAAAATATCAATTGACTGAAGTAATAATAGCAATAACAATAAGTGCCAGCAGGTGCAGCAACAGCATAACACTTGTCAATCAGGTTCAAACAAAGGCCATTTAGCTTCATTCCTTGAACAATGCCAACGGTTTCTTACCTCATTTTCACACAGTTAAGTGAAGGTACACAAATCAAGGGCAAACTGCCACTAGGGCTACTTAGCCACAATGAAAACTTTTAAAAAATGTAATGTTAAAATTCTCAAGTCCTTGAACTTACTTGAGCTGTGTTATAAACAATGTATTCATTATACATCAGCTCAGATGCCTTCACATTGGATGGAACTGGTTTGCCGCAAGGAACAATAATGTCATCCTTCCATATCACAAAGTCAGATTTCTGAGGTACTTTCTTGCCAAGTCCTTTGGTAGAGTGCTTTCCTTTGGGTAGTTTTTCTATATACTGAATGAGAATAAGGAAAAGTAAGCAGAGAGAAATACTGAATGAATGCCAAGTTCTCTAATATAGTCAATGGAAAAAATAGGTAGACTAACATTGGCCTTCATTAGCTCATATACTTCCCCCAAGGTAACTTCACTAAGAAGCATTAGGCCCACAGGATTTTTCCTATCAGTATAGCAATACTGAGCACTTTTACTAACCAAATCAGCAAAGTAGATCCCCTTGCCAAACTGGAATGGAAAAAAGTTATGACTGTTATTCTTGCAAATGAAGTGGACATCACATATGCAGTAATGTGCAAGTATTCATGAAAAGAGGATGTAAGAGAACCATATAGCCGGTTGCTGGAGCTTCTGGAGGAGCTATTCTCAGTCCCTGGCTAAGAATCCCTACAAAATTTGTCAACCGAGAACCTGCATAGGAGAATATCTCATAATTGTCCAAAAGATTTCAAAAATAGTGGCATGGGGGAAATTGCCCCAAACTATAGCTATTAGGATTATAGCAATGCTTCTCTCCCCCGTAAATGGATAACCACTTACCATGCCAAAGAAGCATTCTGTTGTTAAGCCTTTCTCGATAGGGAGCAAACTGATCAAATTCTCCTTCTCTTTCTAGTGAGAATACTTCTTCCAGTTCAAGAGTCCAATCCTGAGAGTAATATACAGTTGAATTAAATATTTATTGCAATTTGAAAATATGTTTGAGAGCAATAAACAAGTGCATAACCGGTGGCATCCAGCTTGTCAAGCTCATGTAAGAAAGCAGACTCACAGTATGAGTAGGGGCATGAGTCGTAAGGAGATATTTCTCAATCAACCGATATTCTTCGCTATCATGAGGAAGGGGACTGATACCACACTTGAGTTTCTTATATTTCTCATCAAGGGATTCATCATTGTCAACATCAAAACCTACTAATCTTGAGGCTATTTCAATGTCCTGAAGAGCTTCCAACATTTGGACCTACAATTCAAGCTCACAAATTATTCACACAAAAAATGAGATAGACTAGCAAACTCTGTTTGCACCTTTAAAAAGGGTAACATTTTTCAGCAATAGTTTTGGGCAAATTCCAACTCCAACTTCTTTCCTTGCAATGTATCAAAGTGCATAACATTGATATTGTACTAATGCATGCACTGCATTAAAGAGTCAAAGATTAAACTAATGCATCCCTTCAGTATTTCAAGGGAAAAAAATTAATTAAAAAATTAAACCAAAAGCGACATCCTAATCTGCAGCCAAAGACTTGAAGATGTCTTAAAGAAACATCATAACAAACTGCTTTGGTATTTTAAGGGAAAAAAATTAATAAGGCAATTAAGTATCATTCTCACAGTAAGTTATTGACTTATTGTTTCTAATTAGAAATATGAATACCAATGCTCAGAACAAAACAAATATAACTACTTGAAATATTTGGATGTTTTAAACATAATGCAGGAACAGGGCAAGTAAATACAACTATGTAAAGTGCCAGGAAATATAATCAACTACTCACCTTATACCAATTAAAATCAGTCCCCAGATAACTTAATACAGCATGCATGAACTAGCCCCTAGTGGGATTCAAACATAATTTTATAGCTCACACTAAAAATTTCAAAGAAAATGAAAGCCAAAGACTGAGAATAAGGTGGTAACATTGTTCAAAAGTGAAGCATATACACAAGGTCAAAAATCAGGAAAACGGAATAGAGCATAGAATCTCTACCTTTGACTTAAAATCGTCTTCATCCCTTATGACATGTGGGTGGATAGAAGGAATAACAGTAAAAAATCTATTACTGGCATCAACAATCAAGCTTTCTTTGGTAGAAGGATCATAGGCATTGCTATTCAATAGATTTTGTATCTCTGTTAATGCTTCAAAACCTGGGCCAAGGGAATATGGTTACTAAGATTTATACTCAGGATATGCAGCAGAAATTTAACTCTGAGAATGCAATATGTAAAGATGTTCAGCATAATAAACCAAAAAATTAAAACTTTTACTGCTATGTACCCTTCTGAATATTATTTTTGCTCAGCTTTCCAAGTGGCATTTCTGACATATTAATCTCAAACTCCATCATTGCAGCCCTGCAGTCAATTGAGACACATAAACAATTAAAAGATATGGAAAGCTGTTAGAGAGAAGAGTAAGAGAAAGCGGAGAGTATGCTTGGGAAGTGGGCCATTGCCTATATGTTTCCACATTAAAAAGCATCTTCATCAATTCGAGTAATGGAAGAGGAAGTTGACTGTCCGCGTCAGTGTGCTTGTTTTTCGACACCTGTTTGTTAACTCCATAATCCTACAAATTTCAGCATGCGAAAAGAACTATAAGTATGGAGAATCCCTAGGCACAGGCAAAACACATTTGGTGAGAGATGGAAAGGAAATTAGCAGTACTATATCCAATGGGAAAAATCTGCCAGGCTTTTTCTGAAAGTTTAGTTTCTGTTCCCATGCCTCCCATGTATTTCCAGTCTTCTCGAGAAATAAATGTTTGAATTGAGAGATTGCATCTGATTTTGACATTTCTTCTAATTTGGTTCCGCCAATTTTTTCATTCCCGACACGACCCCATTTGCGAAATACGTAACAGTCTGACCCTTTATCTTCTTGGATTATTTGAAGGATGTAATAACTTCATATGCCAAACAAGCAGAAGTCAATAATTGAGAGGGGAAATAATCAAAAGAAAGCATAGAAAATAGAAATTTATAAAAATAAATTTGCAAAAAAGAAAAAATTACAATACCAATAAATTGATGTAAGAGACAGAGTCAGAGAAAAGGAATTGGGGAAAAGCACAGTTTTGAAAGTAAAACTATTCCATAGTCTTCAAACAGGAGAAAAGGGAGGAAAATGGCCCTCATTAAATTTTGAAGAAATGAGAAACACACAATCATTAAGTTGTGTCTACAGGCAAAAAGAAAAAGCATCCACAGAAGTTTCAAAGCAGAAAAGCCACAGCCATAACATAACAGATTAAAGAGCCAGCCAAAGTGACAGATCTGCAAATGCACCTGTTAACACCAGTTGATAAGTCAGACATGTTCAGAGTTGTGTTGTATATACTCCCTCCATCCTCAAGTATGTGACATGAATCTTGCAGACCTGAAGCTTCATGCACCGCACTTTGTCCTTTGACTTTGACAGTGACCATGCTAGAGGCCTCACCAATGGCTTCAACTTTGTATAAATCAAATGGAAGCTTCTTCTGTCTTTTAAAACATTCAACCAGGAAGTCCTCCCTAACAATAGGCAATTTCATCCTCCTGACAACAGGAACACTTGAAATTAGCCTAAAATGAATAGCACAATATACATCATAGCAGAAATAAGAAATCAGCTTTACCTTGCCTTCCGCATCTCAGCATTATGACTATCCAGCTCCCCACTCACAACAAAGCAGTTAGTATCTGCAACATGATTTCTCAGTAAAAACCATCTAACACAAGCAATTATTCAAAATCCAGCCCAGAAATCACATACCATTCTTGATTTTGGCATGAACCACACCACCTGCTCCCTTGATTTTTTCCTTCCACTCTTCCTGAGAAGCAAATATCCTCATTAAATGAATATGTTTTCCCATTTATCCTTGACAAACAGAATACAACTTCACTAACTAATGAACAAGGTGGAAGAGGTTTTACCATGGAAGCCTGAGGTAATCCAGCAATAGAAACTTTCAAATCAGCCAAACTTTCAGCCTTTGAAGTTTGAGATTGTCCAGGAGCAGTTTGTCTTGAAGAAGCAGATGTTGGAGGCAGAATGCGAACAGGTTTTCTCATTTTTTGTGATTTAAACCACTGCAAAAAAATAAATAAAATTGAGGCAGGAAAATGTCAGAGTTTACTAGTTTTGTCTAAAATACTAAACAAGGCCTTAGACTTGTTCACTTTACCTACATAAGCCCTTATCTTTTTATTGTACTTAAATAAGTCCATATTCTATGATCGGTACTTGGATAAGCCCTATTTAATGTAAATATGTTATGTTTATCACATGACCTTAGTGGCTATTAGTTTCAAGGCCAAATGACATCTTCTATGCGCATAAATCCCGATGTCGCCTCTTTCCATAATGAAATTAGCTGTATGAGAAATTTTCCTCCTAGATATGTCGTTCTAATCAACCAATGTCACTACACTAGAAAAGTCAAGTCACCTATCATGAGTGTGAAGGATGCTAGCAGGTTTTTAGCTTAATGATAATTAGAGTCACGTCTATCATATGACATATTTTTGTCATTAGAAGGTCTTATTTGAGAGAAAATCATAGAATACGAGTTTATTTGGATACAATGAAAGAATATTTGGATACAACGATTTAGAACTAAGGTCTGATATAACTTTATATATCACAAGAAACTTAGTTCAATACCTTGCTAAGGAATTCATTCTTCGTTTCATCTGGGACTTTCCATTTCCCTTTAAGATGTTCAGGTTCACGAGTAGAATAAGAACACTTGCTCCATGCTGACAGGTAGCCACAGCAACGATAGATGCCTCCAGAAAAACGAAGAAAACTGGAACACATGGGACATTTACCAAGTGCTCCAAACATCATCCCATCAACACTGGACAAAAGTTATGCCAAAAGAAACCTTTAAATATTCAATACAGATAATTAGGAGTCTATAGTCATCGCATGGTGTTAATATTAAACAATGTGTCAAGAAATATCATCTAGATACACAAATGAATAGAACAAAAAATTTGAAACAAGAGATTCAATTATCAAATGTTTGATACAGGTATTACATATCTGCACCCATTGAAGATCAAGCAAATGAAAGAAGTTCTCGACCATATGATTTATATAAAAGGAAAAAACACCATATAAAAAATTATTGCAGAAGAAAGATCTTACCAACGATCACGCAAATCAAGTTCTGATCCTGTTGCATCTTGACCATTGGCTTCGAGCATTTCACGGAGTTCCCCTGTTGTCACATGCTTCTTTAAGTCATCCTTCAAAGCCCACAATTCTTTAGTCTGGGCCTCCAATTTGCTTTCAAGATCAGAATCTTTTGGCATTATATCCTTTGAACCATTAGTGTTCGTTGTAGACCCAGCCCTAGCAGTAGGCACATTTCCTTCCAACTTACTGACTTTTGACATCTGATCGTCACCAACATCCTTTCTACGTTTTTTGCCAGCTTTGGAGGTTGATTGTAGCTGGTTGTTGTCTGGTACCTCAGTTCCTTTACTTGAAAAGGCAGCATTGACAGTTGCCTGGTCAGAAGATGAAAGGCTTTCCCATCCTGGCAACTTCTCCACTTGAGTAGCAGGAGACAATTCCACAAAACACCTGGCATGGTTCCACGCCAATCCCCTTGATCCTTGACCCTCAGGCTTCGAGGATATACGAACCTAAATATATTAGAAAATTGATGCACAAAGATGTTTAACCATATTTGTTCACAACTAGCATCATCAATGTTGTATAGAGAAAATACTTAAAAACATTTAAACTACTTAAACTTGAGTGACAGCATAGAAGCTGTCAGCAAACAGCAAAAATTCATTTCAAAAGATTTATCTCATGCTTCTAGTGTGTTCAGTTCAAAATTCCTAGTTCGATTCTATCAAACTGTAAACTCAGAAACTAACTTAAACCAAGTACATAGAATACTTACTTCAAACCATAAACAGATTAAAGAAAACATTAAACGTAAAATCCACCTCTCCTTTAATATTCTTTTGTGCTGCACTATAATTTCTTAAAGGCATAAATAGATTTTAAAAAAGCCATGAAACATAAAAATCCACCTCTCCTTTCATAATCTTTTGGTTACAATGCTTGCAAGTAGCACGAGAAGTTTGTGAAACTTCAATAGCATATTTCATAGCCGGCGGAGTAGCAGCTATTGTATTTGCAGGTCCGCCATCCTTCACATAGTTCCTAATTCTTTGTTGATCTTCCCATCGGAGCGATTCTATGCCTTCAACATCATCAATGCTACAGAATAGATAAGGTAAAAATGAATCTTTGCATCTAATACAAATTACCTTTCGGAAATCACAACAGAAATAATAGTAGAATACTTACGACTTTATTTGGTTTGCTTTCCTTAGTATACAATTGGCATGGTGCCACATCTAATTCAGAAAACAGGCAACATAAGTATAACATTAGACGGTGCGAGTATCCATAACAATGCAATCAGTGAAATTTGATGAAAAGATAGCACATTAGAACACAACAGAAATATAAGAACTTTGAGTTCTGCAAGTGTTTTGAACTTTGAAACCCAGAAAGGAAGAATGGAGTAAATAGGGAGAAGGGAAATGTACGGGCATGAAGCCATCAAACTGGGTGGCTACGACCATTTTGCCGAGCCTGAAGACCTCCTTGTTGATGCTGGCCTTGCAAGTTTTGCAAGACGATCGACCCGACTTCGCATACTCCGCTTTCCATGGCTTTGGCGGGTTGGCAGCCATTTCGCTCGCTCCCTCTTTCTATCCTTTCTTTTGAGAATCGGCAACTAGTGAATGATGAAGATCGCGCAGTTGTCAGTCTGGGCTTTCTGAAGTGTAGGAACTTAGAAGTGGAACAACATACAATAACTCAATAAGAAGAGAATGAAGAATGGGAACTGAATCTTATAAGAGAATCTGTTTGCTTCGCTTCTCTATCACGCTTTTCTTCTTAACGCAACGCAACGGGTAAATATCTAACTTTCCCAATTTTATTTATTTAATATATTTACCGGACAAAAAGGTTTTTCTTTTTTCTTTTTTCTTTTTGTTTCACTTTTCACGGGCCTTTTGTCCATAGCCCAAGGATTACAACAAACCTGGTTCCTTAGCCCAGCTCCCATTTCTCTCTGGTTTATTTCTTTCTTTTTTTTTTCCTCCTCCCTTTTTGGCATTTTCAATTTTCGAGAGATTTTTCCTTTATTTTTTTCCTGTAAACAATGAAAAATTGAGCTGTGATTAAACATTTTACTCATCAACAAAATAATAATACCAATTAAGCTTTAGCTCGGCTTCTGCAACAATTAAAGTTAGGTTTGCGAACCAAGGAACAGCAAATATTTATTTGTTTGATTGTGAAATTTTTGAAGAAATTGCATAATAAACTAAACACGATCATGCGCAAGAGGAATAAAATATATGGGGCCTGAGGTTGGCTTCTTTGGCAATCAAGTTGTACATGTCTGAAGACTGATCTTACCATTCTCTGCAACTACCAAGCAGATTAGTTTAATCCCTGACAAGATATCGTCAAGTAGTATAAGGAATTAATTTAATGACTCCATTTGAAGTTCCAAGTCAACTCAAAACAAGCTCAAACCCTCATTATTTAAGTTCGTTGGCGTTGCATTCTCTTCATCTCTCAATGATATGCAGGCCCCGACAATATTTTTAAAACAAGCTCACAAAAATTCCTTGTAATGACAATTTTTCTCTGTCTGCTGTACTCTTTTTCTATGACTGAGGGCAGGGCAGTGGTTACTGGAACTGATCGGTGTAAAAAATTTTTACATGAAAAAGCTAGGAAAGAGATCGAGCAAAGAAAGGCACCCTCTTTGTTTGATAAATAGAATGGGCTTTAAGCACATCTACATTTCAGTAAACTAAGTAGCTTTACTTTTCCTTTGCCCGCCAGGAAAACTTTACCAAAGGTATTTATCTTTAACCAAGTAAGAATACCATAAACAAGCCAACTAAAACTTCCAGGGAGCTGGATGCCTCGTTATCTCCATCATACGTCCAAAACGAAATTATGAACGAAATAGTTACATACAAGTTAGGGTCTATGTCAATGAAGCAAGGGACATGCAGATTGATTAGCAACAGTTTAGTATCGAGCAACGAGTTCCACAGCCAGTTTAGCATCGGTTCCTATCAGCAGTAGTCTTTACAGGGGAAAACCCATCTTGAACAAGCTGATATCTCTTAATATCCCTCATTATAGTTGGCCTCCCAGTGATTAGAGAAATAGACCTCCTTGCATCATCTTGTGAATGCCATAAAGGGAATGTTGGATGACCGTTGGAGATGGACACTTAAGTATATTCCTAGGGAAAGGAATATGGCAGCTGACTGGCTCGCCAAGTGGAGTTGCACTAAGCCAAGGGGGTTGGTCCTTCTTAGTCAACCACCCAAAGGGCTGGGGAGTTATCTGTTGGCAGATAGTATGGGGATTAGCCGTCCCCGACTGATTTCTCTGTAATTGGGCGTAGGCCCCGTTTTACCACAAAAAAAAAAAAAGAAATAGACCTCCATGCCGCGTGACTCTCAAGCTTTTTGTCATGCTGGTGGCCATTACATCTCCAGTCTGCATCAGTCCAAAAATGATGGCATATCTCATAATGGCCACAGAGGATAACTCATTTCCATCCCATGACTGACGTCACTAAGAAAAAAGCTTATATCTGGTACATAACCAAGTTCTCACATTCCTGCTCTAGTGCTCTGAGAGAACTCCATACTTGCTCTACCTGTGTGTTTGTATAATTTTATCCATCCTCAGCACTAAATATGTGCAACTTCTTCCCGATTTCAATTGTAGTAAAACCAGCACACTTATGCAGTCCCTTCTTGCCGAATTCCTTCCTTATTTTATTCACCAATTTCCACTTGCCAGAATCAGCATAGATATTAGAAAGCAAAACATAGACAGATGCCTTATTGGCCTCCAAAGGAAGGAGCTTCTTAACTACTTTTTCAGCTAATCCAACCCTTCTATGGATTCTGCAGGCACTCAATAAAGCCCCCCAAACACTAGCACCTGGTTTTATTGGCATGTTGTGGATGAAGGATAAAGCTTCGTCAATTTTCCCAGCCCTTCCCAGAAGATCCACCATACATGCATAATGTTCCTCTACTGGAACAATCCCGTAATCTTGAGTCATTGCTTTAAAATATCTCCGGCCTTCTGCAACCATTCCAGAATGACTACAAGCTGTCAGAATTGAAACGAATGTTATGGCATTGGGTACTTGGTTTTCTGATCTCATTTGATCAAAACAAGCGAAAGCTTCCGAGCATAAGCCATGAGTTCCAAAAGCATTAATCATCACACTCCAAGAAACTACATTCTTCTTTGGCATCTTACTAAACACTTTCTGAGCCATCACGACAAAACCGCATCCGGCATACATGTCCATTAAAGCCGTGTAAGTTACCACATCCAAGCTAGCCCCATTTCTAATCAAGTAACCATGAACACTCTTTCCTTGTTTCAAAGATCCCACTGAGGGAAAAGCAGGAAGAATGCTAGTCAAGGTAACAGTGTTCGGAGTCAATGGCTGTTCCAACATCTGTCGAAACAAAGTGATCGCCTCCAAGCCCTTTCCATTTTTCACCAATCCAGAAATCATCGTATTCCACAAAATCACATCCCTTTCGCTAACCTCTTCAAACATTTTCATTCCGAAATCAGCCAAACCACATTTCAAATACATATCGACAAGCAATGTCCGCAAGCAAATATTGGAATCAATGAAGTTCTTTTTAATACACAAAGCATGGAACATCTTTCCTTGTCTGCCCGCCAAAACGTTTCCACAGGCTTGAACCAAACCTTCCAACGTAAAAGCATCTAATTCAAAACCCCAACCTTTCATTCTGCTAAACAGTTCAAAAACTTCCAATTCCTTTGAAAACTTTAAATAGCCTTTCATCATAATACCACAAAGAACAGAATTTCTCTCAGGAAAACCCTCAAACACTTTTCTAGCATCTTCTAAAGCACCCAATTCACAATACACCTTCCCAAGAGCTGGCGCAACATACGGGTCTCTTTCCAATCCACACTTAACAGCCATACAGTGAATCAATTCGCCGTCTTTCAGGAACGACAGCCCAACGCATGCTTTGATTGCAAACACTAAATTGAAACTGTCAACCCCAACAATCTCCCTTCGCATTCGGCTAAAAAGGCGTAAAACATCGACGAAAAGGTTCTTGTTGTAATACCCAGAGATGATGGTGTTCCAGGAATGGAGATTCTTGTGGTCGATGCGATCAAAGGCTTTTTGGGCAAATTGCAAAGAACCCAATCGTATATAGGAGTCGGTGAGCCTGGAAACCAAGATGACAAAACCGTGGAACCCATGGAGAGTAATACGCGCATGGATTTGTTGTGTTAGAGAGAGAGTTTTGGTGAAATGGAAAAGAGAAAGGAGGGGTTTGGTGAGGTTTTGTGAAGAAATGGCGGGATTTATCGTTGGCATTAACGGTTTGCCTGCCGAATACCTATTACTGGTTAAAGAAAGCTAATTCGTGAAAATTTTCTACGTAATCATAGCATGTTGACGGTTCTTGTTATATTTTCTACGGCCATAGTAGGGCAGTACTCTGTCCTCTACGTATGCAGCACTTGCTTCGGGGTTGGGCCGTAAAAATTTCATGGCCCCTTTGCTTCCCTTTTTTAGTCCGATAATCTAAAATGAACCCCATATAATGGACCCAATCAGAAACACTCACATAGTACTATATATAATTCCTGTGTTTTTTTTTTTGGTGAACATAGTACTTCGTAGATTAGGGAGGAATAGTTCTAAATAATACATGCCCAATTTCATTAAGGTGAAGCAAATCGAGAACAAAATCAGGAGGTTCCAAATAAAGTTTAAAGACCTCCATGGAGCTATTACAAAGAGCATGACTGCCATGCTTTGCCAAAATATCAGCACATGAGTTTGCTTCTCTGAAACAGTGCTTGAGTTTTGTTTTCAGGATCCTACTCAACAGGCACTTGCAATCATTCAAGATTGGTTGGAGTCTATTGTTAGTGCAGTGACCATTAAGGGAGGATGAAATAGCAGCAATAATAGAAGTACTATCTAAGTCAATCTCAAGCTTTGTTATTCCTAGTTGAACAGTTAAGAGAAGGCCATCTCTTAATGCCCAACACTCGGCAAAATTGTTTGTTATGTGACCGAGGTATCTGGCTGAGCCAATTGCCCATTTACCGGCATCAGTCCTTATCAGAGCCCCTGCTCCTGTTTTACCGGGGTTGCCTAAAGCCGAGCCATCAGTATTGAGCTTGTGCCATCCTTTGTCTGGTCTATTCCAGCTAATGGGAATTGTTGCAGGGATGTTTCGGATCTTTATGGATCTTTATAATTTCTGTTTTTATCTGTATCATTGTTATCATTATAAAATTAAAGAAGTGACTTGTGAAGAATTTAGAAAGTGTCAAATAGGATAATAGATACAATAATTAATTAAAATGATTTTTAAGAAAATATTGATTATTTAAATATTATAAATTATGGTAAAAAATTGTTAATTAAATGTTTTTAATTGTTAATTATTTAACTGTTAATTAAATGTGCTGTGTTTTTTTTTTTTGGGCCAGCAAATGTGCTGTGTTTAGTGTATATATTTATTTACTTATGGAATATGGGATAAGATTTAGAATTAAGAGTATGTCCAAACATAACCATAGGCTTTAGCGTTGGCTCAAAGAAATGTGGATATGGAAAAATAGAGGTACGCTGCATACCCAAACTCTCAGTTCACTTCATATTATTGTTTATTGATATGAGATTAGAAATCAGAAAGATAAGTCAATATAAAATTTTTTTTAAAACATTCTCTTTTACTCTTTAGGCTTTACTGGTTAATGTTAAGGAGTTAAAGTTTGAAATTTATTTAACGTCACTAAGAAAAATTACTTGGACTTTAAGCACCAAGGAAATATTACTTGGATTTTACGGGATAGCCGTAAGTAGAGGTGTCCATGGGCCGAGTTCGGGCCGGGTAGGGTCGGGCTTGAGTAAAATTTTACAAAATCTTTGCTTGTCCAAGCCCGGCCCGACCCGGTATTTCGGGCCTACTCTTCTGTCCAAGTCCTGCCCTAAAATATTTATATAAGCCCGAGGCCCATCCAAAAGTCCGTTTTTAATTTTTTTCGGACATTAATTTTAAAAATTAAATTATATTAATTTATATTATAAATAAAAGTAAATCAATACATTTAAAAAATTATTATCTAAGCAATTTTTATAAAGTTAACAAAGTCTAAATACTAATAATATTTGAAAATATCAATATCATATAAAAAAAAAAGAAAAATAACACATTAACAAATAAAATAAATATATAAAAATATATTTATATTAAAGCAATAGTAAAACGGGCCGGGCTCGGGCTTTTATACTTATGACTAAGCCCGGTCCGTTTTCTAAACGGGCCTAAAAATTTTATCCAAACCCGGCCCTTAAATTTAAAATTCTTGTCCAAACCCTCCCAAATATCAGGTGGGCTTACGGGCTCGGGTGGGTAGTCCGGCCCTTGGACAGGTCTAGCCGTAAGCATCGTATTTTTTATTATAATATATATATATATATATATATTATCATATCAATGTGCAAGATTACCAAGTTGAATAGGAACAAGTGGATTTTTCACATTGTTTTGACCAGAGAAAAGACACGCCACTTGATTTTTCACTTGGTGACGAGTCATTGGAACAAGGGATACCCTCTTTTTTTTTGTTGGCTTACAGTGAAAATTATGCAATAAAATAAAAAGAAACTTTTAGCTGTTAACTTTCATAAGAAAATTTACAATCTTGGACCCACGATAATGTTAATGTTGAACCTCTACGAAATACGAGAAAAATAAAATATACAAACAAATCACAACTCCTAATAATGCTATGAATTATTAACGGTAAATATTAAATTGAAGGATACAAAGGTAATTAATAATAATTACATTAAAAGTACTGTATAACAATTATATATATGTATGTATATAATATTTTTAATTGAATTCCTACATCAAATAGGATTATATATTAATATTTTTTTAATACAATATATAATATATATATTTAATTCCTAATTCAAATTGGACTCCAATAATACCCCCTATATTAATTGAATTCCTACTTCAAATAGGATTATCGATTAATATATTTTTTAATCACAATATATAACATATATTCAATTCCTAATTCAAATGGGACTCAAATAAGCCCCCTATATATATATATATATATATATATAAACATATATATAACGTCCATAACCTAATTTTTCTTTCAACTATAATATATATTCAACTCTTCCCAGTTCTATAAGTGTCATACTCTTATTTTTAAGTATTCTGCTCCTCTTTGATATTCACAAGTAAGTATTCTAATCTCTAATTTATGTTGGTTTCTTTTTTAGAGACACTTATCTTGGTTTCTTAATTATATACAGTTTATATGAAATTAAAACATACAGTATTGATATATTTATTGGCTTGATTAATGTATTCTCCCATTATTATTTCCGTACTATTCTTTTACTCTTTTATTCACTAATTTTTTAAATATTGCGATTTCGACTAATATTAACTAGTAATTGAATTTTTTTTATATACTCTTCTTGAAATAAACAAGAAAATTATTGTTTAATTGAGATCTGATTTGGAGAGAATCGGTTGTTGCAGGAAGATGACCATGATATGATGGATCGGATTAGTGCATATTGCCTGACGAAATACTTGTCTATATTTTATCTTGTCTAACCAAGAAAGAAGCAGTATAAGAACCATTGTTCTTTCACGGAGATGGGAACACTTTTGGGTTTGCCTTAAGTCTTGATGCCACAATTACAATATTTTCGAACAGAAATTTGGCCCGAAAAATACAATCATTAAAGGTGACTAAATATATATACTAATGTATAGTCTATTTTATTTTTATTTTTATTTTTATATTGAGTTCCAGGATATCATATGATTTTATATTTCTAGCTAACAGCCGGGTGCAGATTGTCTGGCCGGAAGAAGATTATAGTAGCTAGGCAATATAATATATAATTATAAAAGTTGTAAGACACCTAATTCTCCATTCCAAGTGGCCTGCAAGTCATCAGGTTTTGTTTTATTGGTTTAAAATCACTCGGTTATCATGTGTTTTTAAGATTTCTTGTTTACTAGTAAGTATTTTACTTTAGGATCGAATAGCTTGTCGTACTAGATTATTGTTTTTAATTAGTTATTATAAATAAGCTTTAGCGGACAAAAATTTTTATTTTTTTAGCTCAAAATATTTTTTCTTTTCTCAACTACAATCAACCTAATTAACTAACTAGTCCTAATAGTCTAACCCCTAATAATACCCTAATTATTACTCCCTCTGTCCCTATTTATCTGTCCCCATTAACCGTTGCACATAGGGCAAGAAAAGTAGTTAAGACACAAAATTCCATAAACATTTATCTTAACTTTCCTATTTTATCCCTATCTCTCTCCCTCTTTGATTATCACTCATATTTAAGAAACTATTAATTTAAGAGAGAGATGAAGGAGTTTGAAAATTTAATAATCAAGGTTAGTTAGGGACAGATAAAAAGGAAAAAAAAAACCCCCAAAAAGAGACAGATAAATAGGGACTGAGGGAATATTAAATTCTATACCATACGACATATGTCAGCCGCGTCAAGCTCACAAGTTCAGAAATTCATAAAGATTCCAATGATAAAATATACCCCCCCCCACCCTTTTTTTTTGGCGGCAGAAATTCTATGAGAGTAGACTGAAATTAAATTCTTGAAGGACAAAGGCCGGAGGAGGCTCATAAGTTCTCCAAGTCGATGGCCATATACCTGAATACATCAATCAGTATGGAAGCTTAGGCGACGGGGAGCAAATTCAGGATGTCTCAGAATCTCTGGCTGGTATTTATTTATTATTAAATTTTGTATATCATCCAATGCGTCACGTACAGTTGCTTTTCATTTATATATTTATTGTTGTTGCTGAACTGGCTCTATACTTTTGGATTTTGGTAGGGAGAATTATTATGAGCAAAAGATCATCCGGTTCAAAGCTCTTCTTTTACGACTTGCATGGTGATGGTGTCAAAGTCCAGGTTATAGCTGATGCAAGGTAATAATATATCTATCATAGGTCTTATTATAGGATATAAAAAACATTTACCAGCTTTATTAACATTATTTTTCGTTACAATAATTGCGATGAGAGCATGTCTCTTCTGTTACTGCAGCAAGTCAGGGTTGGATGAAGCTGAATTCAAAAAATTTCATTCCAGTGTGAAGCGTGGTGATACAGTTGGTGTCACTGGGTTTCCAGGTTGGTAAAATTATGAATTACTTCTTTCATTACCAAATGTTGCTCTTGTTTTGTCTAAAATGTTTTGTCAAAATCCATTTTATCATTTTTCCCCTTCATGATGCTTTCTTGTCCCGTATAGCTCTTCTTTCTTCGTCTTGATCTTCTTCTTCTTCCTTTTTTTTTTTAATAATTCATTTTCAAATTCTGCTATTCGCCCTTTTTAGGTAAAAATACGTATGGGACGCTGAGCATCTTCCCCAAGTCATTTATAGTTTTATCCCATTGTCTCCATATGCTGCCACCAATACCAAGGTATGGTCAGGGAAAAAAATGCCGGTCCTCTTTTGTGTGATTATATATAAATATCTGATTCTTATTAAAATCTTTTAACGATGACATAGTTTTCCAATTTCTTTGCAGAAAACTTATGCAAGGGTCCCAGCCATGGAACCTCAGGACAAGCCATCTGCTAAAGGTGGTCAATTTAATTTCATTTCAATATGGCACCTTTTATATTTTCGACTCGTTAGTTGTTTGGAGTTGCGGTTCAAATCTAGGATATTGCTTCGGTTTCATGTTTGGCTTGACAAACAGTATATATTACTCCATGAGTAATGCACATTCAAAATTGCGAAGCTCGCCTATTTTGTTGAGTTCATGATTAATTATTTTATTTACTTTGTTGATGTTGCCTGATTATTTCTCATTTAGCGGATGTTTTATTTGTAGCATAAGACTTGATGGTTTAATGGTTTTGGCTGGTCCAAGCTCCAGCAACTTAGGGATTGAACCTGAACATACCCACCATCCATGAACCCACTGAGATATGACCACCTAGCCCACCCAGTTGTAAGAGAGCAGTCTAGTTTTGGTGTTAAATATTTTTATTATTATCTTAGATACTTTTTAATTAAGCAGTTGTAAAATCCTAATTTTGGTGTTAAATATTTTTATTATTATCTTAGATACTTTTAAAGTAGTTGTAAAATCTAACTCCAGCTCCAAATAATAATTTTGATTTTTTTATATTTTGTTGAATTAAATAATTATAAAAAATATTATTTTACAATTAATATCTTTAGACAAACACCTAAAAGAATTACAAACAAAAAGATTATGATAAAATCTTTGAAAGTTTTTGTATTTCAAAAAAAATTTTAATAGTATTTTATTTTTTTTCTCAATATCATACTCTATTTCTATATCATCTAAATTTTTATATATGAAAATTTGAAGATAATTATTTTATCACGTGAAACAAGGATTTAAACCTAATTATTTTTTAAATTGTTGCCACGGAGAGTTATAATTGTCTTTGACCTTCTATGTTAGGGTATTATATAGGCTTTTTAACTTGTAATACAAGTCACCGCAATCATTGGGGGATAGGAATTACTTCGATTAATTTGACTAGCAACAAGTCTGTCGAACGGTATTAAATGCATTTTACGTGTATTAACTAAACTCATTTCAATGTTTGAGGCCAGGGGAAAAAAAAAAAAAAACTCAACTCAATGTTGGGAGGCTCGACTTTGCTCATTCACAAGCCTTGGACCCCGGACAGTTTGTTGAGATACGTTATATTAGAAGATTTATATGGTGCCAAGTGGTTCATAAAGCTAAAGGCGCCCTCATGCGTTTATTAATTTTTTAAAAACATCAATTAGACGGCACGAAAACCCAAATTATAAGATGATTATAAGTAAGTCATTATAAATTTTGGTGATCAATTCTCTAAAAAATTTATCAGAGCCGTACTACACACCCCAATCACCTTGTAAATGTATAAATTAATGTGAGAATACTTCAAAAAAACAAAATCCACGATGTCTCATTCTCCTTCTGTCTTTTCCCCAGAGCACGTATTTTTCCCAGTTCTAATGCACCACAGGATTTTGCATGAAGAGGAACTGCACACAAAATGATTATTACATGTCATCACTCAAGAAAACAACCTACTTCAAATTATATACTGATTTAAGTTCGAATGCTAAGTTGCATACCTCAAATGACTTCCCTGCTCTCTCAAATTCAAGCATGCTGAGGGCAACTTCACAGCTCTGTGACACAATAGGCTCAGGATCTCTAGCAAATTCCTCAAGCAGCGCAACACTTCGATCATCTGCAACATGGGCACAGTGAGCTATTCAATTAGACTAACCCAAAAGGTTAAAAGAATAAAGAGGAAACATCCGAAAGTCATAATAATCAGAGAATCTGTGAGAAAAAGATATCAGATCTCGCATCTCAGGGATCAGAAGCACCTATTGCCAATCCTTTATGGAAACAATAAAAAAGCCAACCGCTTAAGGAAGTCTCTTTGCCAACCCTCATAAAAAGGGCAGTTTATATGGGAGTTTTAGCATCACTTTATCTTACCTGCAATGGAACCAAGGGCTTCGGCAGCTTCATGTCTAACCATTGGGTGCTCGCAAACATTCCTAAGTATATTGCTAAGTGTAGCACAAGCAGCTTTATTTTGCAACTGACCCAAGACATAAGCAACCTGTTTTAAAGAATGTTTACCAACATAAAAGTCCATCCAGTAATCAAAGAAAAACTTAGAGCGACACAAGGGAAAGGACAGCTATCAAAAGGGTAATCATCGAACCTCATGCTTCAACAAAGCACTCTGTGAACTCAAAGAATCAATAATGGCTGAGACAGCCTCCTCTCCTCCATCGTTTCGGAGGGCAAAAAGAGCCGAATACCTCTGATACATACCTCTTTCTTCATCCAATAGCACCTCCCTTAACATTAGATAACACCCAGTAAATACCCTAAAAATATGATAAACGTAAAGTTGAGTCTGTGGTACCAATAATGAGAGATACCTCAATTTGTCAACAGATGAATGAGATGAAGCTGGTGCAGCAGGATCAACTGACAAAAAGGGCGACTTTTCTGCCATGGTCGATTTATCATCACTACCAGTAGGCTTCAGCTCCTCAATTCGCTGGAGAGCAAGCTCACATGTTTCGCGGACCTCTCGAGCAGGGTCTAGAGCCAAACTATTCTTCAAAAGTGGAATGTTACTGTCTAAACCAATTGCACCAAGGGCTTCTGCGGCCTGTGTGGAACAGTAACATATCAACCATTTTAGCAAAGCAGTCATCATATAGCCAAGATAAACAAAATACATAACACAAGAAAAACAGCTTAACATGAACTAACCTCATGTCGAACAATGGGATGCAGAGAAAGATCATTGAGAACTGCTTCCAGAGCAGGGATAGCTTCAGCATCTTGCATTTGACCCAATGCAAATGCAGCTTCATGAGCCAATAGATTTGATGAATCCCTTGTTGCTGCAAGAAGATAGATGGCAGCAAATATTAGAGTGTTTACTAAGCAAAAGACAGAGCAGATTTATAGCCATATTAATTCGTTGATAACATCACCATTCACCCCTTGTTTCTTTGGTATGATGCTCGTAATGCATATTAATTATCATCTATTCTTGCAACTAAACCATGGAATTTTATCCTAGATTAACTAACTCTATCTCCCATTCCCATATATGCATTTTCTACACTAATTCGGCTTCAAAGCAAAATAACGTAACATGGAATTAACAAAACGATTCCTAAAATTCAAGGCTTCAGTCAAATAAAGTGTCTACTCGCGAAATTAGCATCAATTTATATACTAAATAAAAACACATATTGAGTGTTGAGCAGAGTAATTAGAAAAGCGAAATTTAATATACAAATTAGGAAGCGTAGGGACCTTGAATGAGAGCGTTGCGAGGGGCAGGGCCTTTGAGGTTGCGAAGGGAGAAGAGAGCCCGGAAGCGCTCGGAAATAGGCTGGGTGGAGTCGAGCAACCGCTCGCACAGAATCTTCTCCATGTTATTGGGGAAGGAGGAGCCGGATGATGATTGGCTGTCGTCCAAGGGGCCCATGAGTCAGGCGATGCAGACGGCCGCCTCTGGCTTTGGGTAATAGCTTGCAAACGACGCGGGTGGGCGACTGGGCACCCGTTATAGAACACAAGATCTTTCTTCTTTTCTTTTATTTATTTATTGGGCCGTAAACTGTAAACCTTGCTCTTGAGCTTTGGCCCTCTAATAAGAGTCGGAGTCCACATCAGCGTAGGGCGTAGCCCCCACAAAATACATACATCATCTTCCCAATCCAATCCGAAGTAACAGAGATTAAAAGGCAAAGCAGATTTTTTGGCCAAAAAAAAAAAAAAAGCAAACCAAATTTTTACCACAGGCCGTCGCTACTACTATAAATATAACTGTCAGTAAATCATTCAATCTCAGTTGCTGATTCCTTTTCTTTTTCTTCTCTCCCATTTTATCTGCTGCTAGCACAGTAGACGGAGATCGCTTCCATCTTCCCTCCAAAGGTTTACGTGTTTCCGTAATTTATTAACTATTCTCAGATCTGAATTTCTTCACTTTCATCGATTACCCTTTTTCACCAATCAATTTCTTCTTTTCTCATTCTACTTTCTTTCCCTTCCTTTAAAAGAATTTTCGATCTTTTGTTTCTCTTGAACTAATTTCTATACATATTTTATTAGTATCCAAAGGGCTAAAAGACCTTCTCTTGCACTCGGAGCGAGAAAGAACGGGCTTTGATCCTCGAATTTTTGACAACCATGAATGCTAGAAGGTCAGTTGAGTGAATCTCTAACATTCGAATTTTGTACTAACAGAATCTGTCGTGTTAAATTGCTTGCTTAGATCTGTTGTAACTTATTGGCATCTGATCAGTTATTTGAATGAATGGCTGGCCTAGATTTCTTGTCGACTTTGCTCCATTCCATTTTAATTTTCCTTTAGTTTGATGATTAACTCGCTTCTCTGATAACTTTTCTTGTACTTGAGAGAGGGTTAATTTCTTGGATATGTTTATAAACCCTCAGGGCATATGATCGGAAGAAAGTGTCACTAATCATGATTATAGTCTGTGGCCAAAAGAAAAAAAAAACATGATTATAGTCATGATCTTGTAAAAGGTTTTCAAGCATAACTTCCAATCTGTTTATGTGTTCAAAATGATCGAATCCTCTTTGATTATTAATCTTCATTATGGCCTCGGTTTATGGATTCTGCTCTTCAGATGAAGTTCGTGTTATGTTATATGTTTGTTATTATGGCAGTCTAAATAAGATCTGTTTGGCTGCAGGGACATGCGTAACAACAGAGTTGCTCTTTTTGATGGCATTGAGGAAGGTGGCATAAGGGCCTCGTCATCTTATTCACATGAAATTGACGAGCATGACAATGAAAGAGCCATGGAAGGATTGCAAGATAGAGTCAATCTGCTGAAGAGAGTAAGTCTGATCTTGGCTGCTCAACCGAATCCATCTATCTTATGCCATTTTTAATTGCAATGTTTGTGATGCCTTCCATATAATTAAATAAGAGCTTCTTACATTTTAGACTTTTTCAACTGTTGAGAAGTGGGGTAAATGGGATTTTAAAATCTTGTCATTATCTGTAATGGAATGATTCTTTTAGGGCATGTTTGTTACATCAGATTAGATTTGATGAGATGAGGAGGAAAATTACATGTTATTTGTCGTGTGATTTTACAGTATTGACACAAATTGATCTAGATTTGTATTATGGGAAGGATTATTCATAGGATGACTTAATCCTTTAGAAATGGAGAGGATTGTCTCATCCTATGAATAATCATCTGCACAATGCAAATCTATGTAAATACTATAAAATCACACTACAAATTACTTGTAATATCCCACTTATCCTATCCAATCTAATCCGGTGTAACAAACATGTCCTTATATCATTGGATTCCTATCCTTTCCCCTTATGTTGTAGGCTAAACAGGGTTGCATCTTTTAAATTCTTCTTTTAGAGAACATTAAAGGTGATATGCATATGCTCTAGTGAATTCGGAGGTCTTTTGGAGTTTGGACAAATCTAAGGCTTCCTTGTTGTTGGGGATTTAGGCTCTAGGTTTTGGTTTAGAACTTAAGCATTTTACCTAATTCAATGGCTTGTTCTTTGAGATAATAAATGTTTTTCTTACAAGGTTGTAGAAGTGATGATACACACACGCATGCATATGTATATTATGTATGTGTCTTGAAGCTTATATTTTTGTGAAAATAATAATGAAGCATATTCTGATGTATGTCACTTCAATAGTTGTCAGGCGATATACATGAGGAGGTGGAGAGTCACAATCACATGCTAGACCGAATGGTATGTATGCAGCAGCAATAATATTTTCTTCTTCTGAATGTTTTTAGTTCTGTTGCTACTGATGTTAGTGTATGTCACATGTTTTGAATTTAGGGAAATGATATGGATTCATCAAGGGGAATACTTTCAGGAACCATGGACAAGTTTAAGATGGTACGTTAACAAGATAACCTTTGTGCTCTTGGTGATCTTTGCGATTGAGTAACTTATTTTACTAGCAGCTTTCATTTCTTCCTGTATGTGTTTGTGTCTGGTGCATCTACTGTTACTTGTGGCAACAATGAATTTGATCTGCCTTGTAGGTATTTGAGACCAAATCAAGCAGGAGAATGTTTACACTTGTGGCGTCTTTTGTGGTTATTTTCCTTGTCATATACTATCTTACTAGGTAATTAGTCTATGGTGTATCCAACACAGCCATCAGCTTTATATGAGAATTTGGGAGACTCTTTTATACATGGTTACTGTAAACAATGTGCTTCCGATCGACATGTAAGAGATTTTGGCATGTTTGTATAAAGATGTTTTAGTATGTCAAACAGGCCATGAAAGCATGAATTAGTTAGCAGTTAATGCCTTTTCATTCTACAACAAATGCAAATTTTGCATATCTTTCTTCTATTACTTTCAATGCCCTAGACTTAAAGTCTAGGCCTTGAGGAACTCTTCCAATTTCCTACTTATCTGGCCATTGACTAAAAATATGGCACAGTGCGAAGTTGCTTTAGTTACAGCTTTTCTTACAAATTTGTGTTAGATTTTTACGTACGGCTGGAGGAAGCAAAAGGCATGAGAGGGGATATTGTTATTGGTGGTATTGTTATTAATCTGTATGGAGAGATGAAAAGAGAGGCTTATGAAACAAAAATGAAAAAGATACAGGGGATTCAGGAAAACGGAAGGTCACATTACCAGGAAAAAGACAATCAAACAACTAAATACTTCTGTGTTTCTTTTATTCAATCTCTAGGAGATTATAGACAAATTGGGTAAAAATGTGGAGGATAAGTAACAAAATGAGCAAATGCTTTCATTCTAAATGGTTCTTGTTTTACACCATCTATATAATAATAACATATATTTTGGTCGCAAAGCAAATTCCCTTGCTACCCCTCTAATTTGACATAAGATGGTCTACTTGCTTGATTGGATGGTAATTTCTTGCTAATGAAGTTAATATTGTGTAGAAATACCTTTTTTGTCCTTCAATTGGCAATTGGTAATCTTAATAGTGAATTAATTGGTAATTTTACCCAGAAATTAATGTAACTCACAAACTTCAATATTGGGAAAAAAAAGTAATTAAAAGACCTAATTATTTGAGGATGAAAATCATTTGCCTCATTTTAGTAATCCCACTTTATGTCCTATACATTAGAAGATGTCATGTGTCTCATTTATTTAATTCTACTTATTCTTTATTTGATTTTAGAGTTTTTTCAAAACAAAAGTTTTCAAAACTATTCTAGAGAGAAAAAAAAGGCTTCTATAACAAAAGTTTAACTCAAAATTAAAATTTTTCAATTTTCAAAATAAGTTTCTACGTTTATGATATTATTGGAGTAAGGTTTTAGTTTAAATAAAGAAAAAAATCATTATTTTTTTCTTTGTTTATTTTGTTAAAACTAAAATAAAAATTAAAGGGAATTAAGTGAATGTGGCACATGATGGGCTGTAATATATAGAATACAAAGTGACACACTAAAAATAAAGCAGGGGATTTTTATTCATTGTTGGAGCCTATTTCCTTTTACATTAGATTTAGCTCATTCGTAAGCCTTTTGTTGTTATTGTTAAATTAGAAAATTTCTTTAATCTTCATTTAATTTATTTAAGTATTTATCTCTAGAAAATTATTTTTTTTCGATGCAAACATCGTTTTTGGCAAAAAAAAAGTATATATTGATAATTGTTATTTTAGTTAGTAAATATTTTGACAAAAAACTTCTCTTTCAATGCAATTACTATATATATATATATATATATATATTCCTCTAAATTATTGATAATCTAATGTAAAATCTTATAATATTATTCGACGACTTCAAAATAAAATATAAATTTTTATAAAGCTTATAACGTTAGCGCGGACATACATGTTAATTTTACCTTTAATCATTGTTGTGTTTCTCCTTGAAATTTGTTTCGATGTTGACATGTTTGAACTTGGAATGATGACCAAGGAAAACCAAGTTTCTCTTGTTTTGTTTCTTCTCCTTCCTATTATGCTCCTTCTGTTTTTGTGTTTGAAGGTCCTGGAGGCATTCATCACGCTCAATTCTCGCACGCAAAACCCAATATCTTGAGTGATTTTGTCATAAGGTGCAGTGGACACATAAATCACATCATGCTAATTTGAGACCTACCTTTAATTACGGTAATGATAACTTGGGTTGGTGGTTTTTAGAAAAATAAGGGCGAGGAGAGGGACGAGTTTTCATTTTTCAATTTTTGAAAGCATGAATGATGCATTGCCGGCCAGTATATCCGCAACCGCCGCAAGGATTATCGCCTATGTTTTCCACGCCTAGCGCGACTCCTTTAAGAAAGAAAAAGGACGAATGCACCAGCCGGGAATCGAACCCGGGTCTGTACCGTGGCAGGGTACTATTCTACCACTAGACCACTAGTGCCGGTTGAAGCAAGAGGACAACTTTCATTTTATAACTAAAAATATCATTTTCTTTTTGCCCGTTTATTTGGCGTGGAGAGATAGATTGGTATTGAACATTTCCGACAAGATCTAGCAAAATTGTACTTTGTTAATTTATCATGTAAAGCACTAGATTTCACGAAAGTTTGTCATTTTATACATTCTGAATCTGATAGATATATACAATAAAGGCAGATATGTAAGTTGTATTGCCTTCTAGTAATTAAGCACTACTTGTGTTTATATAAGATTTCGTGCAATGGACCTTCCAAGAAATTTCTGTTTGCTAATTCAATTCTAGTCACTTTATCCATAGTTAATGCTAGCCGTAGCTCGAGCTATAATTAAGGTTTGATCAAGTCTGCTGCATGCTAGCTACCATCTAGAACGACTTGGACATATATTTAAGTATAGGCCGGCCTCCAGGCTGAAGCTACCGGGGCCAAGCTTTGACAAATGTTCATCAGCTGTTCATACGCTTCTGTACGTAATTGCTCCCAAAAGGTGTAGTTTCCCCCTCTGCTGAACCATCTTACTTTCTTCACATTTAAATGGAATTAGAATTCATGTACGGTACTTATTTAGTTGCGTGTTATGGAAGAAAAGTGTTTTAGCCTTTTGTGATGAGCTGCATGCGCGACCTTTTGCCATATATGTGTTTTCCTTTCCCAAGAACTCATTTAGTTACAGGAAAATAATTTGTCTTAATCCTGATTTCAACATCGCCAATCTTTCAATTTGAGCTCAACACTTTTTCTTTTTGAAAATCTCGATTGAACTTAAACTCATTTATACATTCGTTCATTAATTAACAGATCAATTTTGATATAAGTGACAATATGCAAGCTAACCGAACGAAAGACTCATATATATACAAGGTATTTTAATTTATTTTGGAATTGTGTGTTAATTAATGGTAATCTGGGCAGATGCAAGGGGTGAAAATATTGGTTCCACAGAACTTTTGCAAATTTTTCTGATTGGAGCTGAAAATAGCATGTAAACTTTATATCCAAATTAAAACAACAACTACAAGCCTCTGGAGATGTGATCCCCACTGTTCGTTGAGATTTCACGGCACATGTATATGTAAAGCGAATCGGCTTTAAGTTTTTTGTGCAACTTTATATGTAAATCATTGATCATTGATACACAGTAATATGCACTGATGAAAAAGTTGCCTTTAAAAATGGAAATGACTTGCAGCTGTCAGCTTATGGTGTTGTTCTATCACACATAGCTTCAAGAATATCATTTCATTGCTTTTTGGCTAACTTCACAGCGCAAATAGTTGTAATGCAAACAGATGCATCGTCCAATAACATTGAAACCCTTCTTTTTCCACCCGAATTGGCTTTAGAAACCAAACAAATTAAACAAGGGACATTCTTGTTGTATAGCCTTGCTGATCTTCTGAATCCCATAAGCAGACAAGAAATGGTGATTTTTGTGGGATATCCAGTTTCAAATATTGACAACTTGTGACGGGAAAGCAGTGTCTAAAAGAATTCGTCTAGGAACATTTGTCGTGAAAGCGCTTTGTTCATTACGACAGGATGGGAGTAATAAACCAAGGCCAACCACAAGCTAAAAGTCTTTGCTTTACGATCTGCCTTTTTTCCCCTTGGATTTGATTTACTACCCCACTCAAATTTGATTCATCCTACTGATATGATTAATTCAGTATATACTTTTCTCAAAACATTCTATCTACGTGATGTGTGTAAATCAGCAATGTTCTCCTCATTTATAGACATGTTTGCATATTCTAACACGAAACGACAGGAACATACATCTTGAAAATTTTATATCTGTGGTTACCAGCAGTATACTACACCAAAAGGAATTTTTTTCCATTAAAATTCCCTCCATCTTTTAAGTTTATCAATGAATCTGTAAAAGAAAAAGCATCAATAAAAAATTTATATCAAGGTAAGAGAGGCACATATATTCATGCTAGCTTGAAGAAGGACGACAAGTTATTTGCTCATCTCCAGCCTGCAGGCTCATACTAATAATGGTTGACCATTAACCCTAGATCGATGCCCATTTACTTAAGCGCAGAATACATTTGTTCCAATTAGTTTCGTTGGTTTAGCTTCAAAAATCATATAGCAAATTAAGTATAAGATGAGAAAACTAATGACCATGCGGCAATTTAAGCATCCCAAGTCCAAACTCAAACCAAATTAAAATCAGTTTACGTATACCGAAACCCATATGATCTAATTGATATGTTGATCTATATATGATCAGAAAGTATATAACGTACCTGGTCTCCTATATATATATATATCTAATTGAAAGGTGATTGGATCAAATGACTAAAACATGCGTTGTTGATGAGATCAAAATAGATTTTCACAGCGGATGTGATGAAAACTGGATTTCATCTAAAAAGGAGCAAAAGTTTCCCATTACTTGGCCTGAAGATACCTTCTTTATGCAATATACACAAAGGAAGAATATGATTGCTTTAAGACTTAAGCTCATCTATTGTTGAAATTAGTTGAAACATATGAAAGAATTGAAAATGCGCCATGGACAGATAATGGCTTTCAAAACCTAAACATGAATTGTTTGTGAAACTTAGAACTCAGAAAATAACAACAAAGGGATCGGCATGTACGATTAATGCTCACTAGCTAAGGTCAAATAATGTCCATCGATGAACAAAAGACTACTGATAACTGAAACATCCGCTCTTCATAAAAATTTTATAGATATTGACAGATATATAGCTTGAAGGGTTTTTATGCACATAGCACTTTTATACACGGAGAAGTCTAGTACAAGACAGGGAAACTGTTTATTTTCCTTTTGGATGAATAACAAGGAAGGGAATAGTATAATATATTTTGAAAGATTTTTGAAGTGAAAGGCATGTTTTCAAATGGGTCCTGCAACTCAACTCTAGCTAGGTTAATTTTGCTTTCATTGAAGTCGAAACAAGCTTAATACATCCAAACAACACCTCAAGATCATGAACAAGGAATATGTAATTATCTAACGTAATTGAAAAACCCTACTGAGGGAAATCTCATCACTGTCAAGTGTTTTCTATAAGGCATATATAAGCTATAGCTGCATATCATGCAATAGTTCAGAATGAAGTTGCATGTATTTAGTAAAAAATTATCTGATTGTATTTTTTTCTCCGATCCAAACCATCAATTCACTTATATGTGCAAATTTGTTTAAATGGGATGTATACATATCTCAATGATGATGTTTCGTACTAGACTGTTAATTAAGAGAGTTTTATCTCTTTTTCATTCTTCTATAAGCAATTAGGGTTTCCAGTAAATTCAAAAACCTTATAAAAGGAAAATAGCAGAGAAATACAAGCTGCTGGCTCCATGTCTCTCTTTATTAAAACCCAAGATATTTCAAGTTTTCAACTCCATTAAAACATGAAATAACAGAAACTTTCAACATATAGATCAGTACTCAAGTAGGCGAAAACAATATAAATATATAGTGCAAAGAGCACATGAGAAGAAGAACATGTCTTACAGAATAGCCCATCTTGCCTTCACTGTCAGAAGTGCTAGGCATGGCCTTTCCCTCCTTCCTTTTCTTCTTCTTTCTGCTTACGATATGCTTCCTACGTGCAGTAATTGCCATAAAAATAGGCCTAAATATACTTAAAATTGATGTGGGTGAAGTGAAACAAAACCTGATGTTCGTATCTCATTAACTTTTTCCACATCAGAAATATATCCATCCTAGGTACTTCATAAAGAATTACTCCACAGCTACTACCCTGTACATATATAGAGAAACTTCTCAATTATTTTATATATCTCATCATATATAAAAATACTATGGATCATGACCTAATCGAAGCTCCAAGTCCAATTCATCTTCTTGACTACTTCCATCGGTCTTCTTGTTTTCATCATCTTCTACATGAGATGGACCAATTCTCAAGCTAAGATTCCTAGACCAATTGCAATCCTCCCCAAAGGGATTCAGATGCTGTGAATTATTGTCTAGATATAATTCATCGCTGTGGTGTGTGTGTGGGGGTCTAAAACCCCAACCTGAACCCGGGAAGAAGGCTTGATAACTTACATGTACCTCGGGACCTATGGAGTAATGTGGCTGATGGTAGCTTTGGACTGGCGGATAAGAATAAGACTGAAGGCTTGCGTAATTACTGTCATCAACTTTGCCAGCTGAAACTAAAGGAACGGTACTAGGCCGGCTCTTGGCTCTATCTTTCCTGTGAATATTCATGTGCCCACCCAAAGCTTGTGCTGTGGTGAACCCTCTCTTGCAAAACACACACTCGTAGGACCGGCCTGTTCCCAAATCATCGTTGCTTTGCTCTGATCGATCAGTCTCTTCACTGGAGCTCTTCGAGTCTTCAAGCTGGTTGGCTTCCATATTGGGATCAATTACACTCACCAGAGATTAATTAAATTTATAGGAGAGGATAAAGGTCCGGGAAACAGACAGAGGGTATAATTACAGGGAGGAAAAGAAGAAAGGAGATGTGATTAAATAAGAGACAAATAGAGGACATAGGCATTAGCTAATAAGTGAGTTGTATGGAGAAGATGTTTGTGTGAGAGAGAGAAAAAAGTCTTAGATGTTTGCTGGGAGAGCTTTTTCTGTTAGCCGGCTGTGCTAGCTAGTGAACACATCTTTACAAGACAGTTTATATATTTTTTTAATCAATTTTTATCTATTATTTGTCTGCCAATTTGAAGAGCTCTCTTGTTGCTTTCATCTAGTTTTTCCTTAACGCGGTCTCCATTTTGTCCGCCTCTCTCTCTTTCTTTCCCTCTCTGCATATATTTTTTATCCCATATATATCCTTAATTTTATAATAATGTCATTAGCATGTCTGTACACATACTTAATTCCTAATTAATTAATTAATTAACTAACTAATTCATGGTAAACCTATTCACATTGAGAGGCTCAATTCTTCATCAGTCTTTAATTAATTCCGCCAACTACTACTAATCTTTTGTGTATCAAATACGTTACTGTATCTGATCTAACCTATGAATCCCATTTCTTTACCAAAAACAGGTCAAGGGAAACTGATTTGCTGGTAGTTTCAAAGTACTTCAAACCGCCCAGGTAGCCTTTCATTAAGAAACTATATATAAAGGAAAACTTTATTATAAGTAGGATCTTTCAATTGTTTGATTAACACCAGAGAAATGGTCCATATTTAGATGCAAAATGATCCCAATGGTTATGAATTTTGGCAGCAAAAGTTTTCACCAAACAAAACCAAAAAATACTAGTATATATTAATGGCACCTTGATTAGTAAGCAAAATTGCATATAAATGTCGAATTAATGAAGGAATTATGATGGTAATGAAGCCTTGCTTATCACAAAGATGATGAGGAAAGATGTAGGAACCTTCCTGCATAAATATACTATGAGCAAAAACAGTTTGGTTTTGTACTTTGCACTTGTCCTCAAGTATAAGCTTTTTCCACCTTAATTAATGGGAAACACATCATCTTTTTGTCATCACAATCAGCGTCATTTAATATCTTAAACCCTTTTTAGGTTTCATTTGATAGATAATCTTTTTGCCAGAAAAAGTTCTGATTGTGTCCCATGAATATTCAACAATCTGAGATCAAAGTTCCTTTACTAATATACTTTAATGTAAGAAAATCCAGAGAAAACTAACAACTCTCCGCTAATTATAACCCAAAAAAATCTATGGTCCATGATTGGTATTCTTAGATTATCCCAATTGGTTGTGCTTGATTATTATCAAAATGCCTCGCGTATGCGTTCTTGGTTTTATTTCCATGGCACCGAGCAGCCCAAACAATTATATATAAATTATAGAGTAGAAAAAGGGAATAAACGTTTAAAATATAGCTCTCGGTTTCCTTGCGTTTTCTATATAAGGACCAAATAATTTGAACTTGAGTCGTTTTCTCCTTCTAAAATTATGATCAATATAAATGTCTGCAGGCCAACATTTATTTAACTAGAGAGTAGGTTAGATGAGTTAACAAGGGCACCTGCTTTGTCTGCTGCAGACATGGAAAATGGCAGCACTATCAAATTTCCACCAATTTTTATCATATTTGGAGGGAATCATCTCTATATTAGTTTAGCTATACCTTCTGCAATCAATACATTCTCCGGATCCCCCCTTCTCATATATATATGTTTTGAGGCTAGCTAGCTAGCCTGCTATTTACTTATTGTATGATCTCAAAGGAACATAGAATCAAAGACGATAATTAGATTAATACCTTGTCTTAATTAATTAATTAATAATGAAGTATTTGCCTTGTTGAGGTGATAAATGAGATTAATTTAATTTGGCTTAGTGTAAGAAAAGATAAAAGGGGTCTGTTTAATTAATTTTGACTTAGTCCGAGCGAAGGAAGGAGATGAGAACTAGGGTGGGGAGACTAAAGACGACAATGGCAAGAACAAGGACGACAATAACGTGAGTGCTGAGTGCTCTCTCCTGCTCTGCTGATCTGCAAAAGTACTCCCTTTCAATTCTATTACCAAATCATTCGTCCTTTTACTTTGGATCATCAACTTTCCCTGTCCATATATGGAATTGGCAGGCACCCCCTCTTTTGTTCCTTCCCTCCCATTTCTATATAAATGACACAACACCATGTTCGGTAGGAGTTTACTAAAGGCAATATAAAGAGGAAAAATTAATCATGCATGCGTAGAAAAAAAATTTTATGTTCCAACAAACATTGATAAAGTTTTTCAATATTTCATCCAGACATTGAAACGAGATCTCATGGGGCGCAAAGACACTGAAATGTACAGAGGAGAAAAAGGGACAAGTGAATGTTGGTGGCTTACGGGGCCCGGGCCCCGGGACCCTGCCGTATGGTGGCTAAATAGTTGGGGTGTGATCTTAATTTCAGGTTTGAACGAAAATGCAAAGTTCACATGATCATATATACGTACGTATATTCCATTCCAGTTTCCTCGTTCGTTTTTGTTCTTTTTCATCTTTTTCTTTTTGTATTTTTTGATCCATAAAGAATAATTTTCTTTTGATGTGAGACCTCTTGCTATAATCGTTCCAAAATTTCCATCGCAAATAATGCTATGCTATTGCTACCTGCTGCTTGCTGTTGCTGTGAAACCATAAATACATATATGTTTCTTTTTCTTTTTCTGAGAAAAATAAATATATATGTAATTTAAATTCCACCATTTACATAAATGATGGATAGTTGAGACTTGAGAGGGCTAATGAATAAAAACCCACTGGGTAGGTTCGTTGGACAAAGATAATGGGCTTATTACTTTATCATGGTTGACGGAAGGCCGTCGAGCAAGTGGGCTAGAATTATATGAGGGAATAGCCCACCACCAAAATTAATAATATATGTGCCCATTTCCTCAACAATCGCTTTTTCTTTAAAATTTTCTTTTGATTCATTCATCATGAAATTTGTGCATGGGACAATCATAATAAAACAGGAAAACTATATAGTAATTCGCTGGAAGCGAATCATTTAATATTTCAAACTTTTTGGCAACACATTTAATATTTCAATTAATCTTATAAAAAAAAAACATTTCAATTAATCTTGTGAAAAAGGATGAAAAGGAATAAGGTTAAGTAATATATTTGTGAGTGGGAACCGGGGAGTGGGATGGGAACCCGTAATTAGTTCAATGAATCTTGTAATGGCCAGTTACTAATGATCTGATATTAGTCCCAGTTTCTATGCTTACGAATGGAAGATTTTAACAATTTTATATTGTAAATATTTAATGATGATGAACAGTGTGGCCATGTTTCAAGTCTTAACGGTCATGATTAAGAGCTAAAAGTAAAAGTGTACTGAAAGAAAACTTGACTTCGGGAGATGGTAAAAAGGGCGCAAGAAGAAGAAGAAGAGAGAGAGTGTGTGGCTTAGGATGGTGACGTGCGCCGACTAGCTTACCTTTATCCTCCAAATGCAAATGCATGCCCTCTCTCTCTCTCTCTCTCTCTCTCTCACCCATCTTTTTTATCACTAAAACATCCACTTTGGCTTTGGCTTGCAGGTTCTGTTCTTTGACCCTAAAATGTCTATTCTTTTACCCTTGGTACTGATGACTTCATATTGACCCTCTACAATCTATACTGCTTTTCTCACAGTCCACACTCCACACAGTCTTATCTTTTACTCCGACAGAGAGAGAGAGAGAGAGAGAGAGAACGGAAGGGGAAGAGTTTGAGTGTCATTGTTGTTTTTGGTTTGCTACTTTGCTGGCTCATCAGATAAACATAAAATAAAGAAAAAGAATTTGAGTTCTTGTTAAGGAAAGGCCATCATGTTGCTGACACCACATATTTGTGGGGAACATGCAAAAGGGTTCAGAATTCAGATTGTTGGGAAACTCAACATCCCCTACATGCCCACTGTCCACTTCACACACACACCAAAATGCCTTTTATTAGGCATCAGTGGATCGGAGACAAGGCAATGGCTACAATGGCTACTGCTACTGCTTCAGTCAACTTATTTCATGCCTTCTTCTGTATATCAGTCAGAGTCTGATCTCTGAGAATATATCACAGATGCCAAAAGCCAAATGATAATCTATAGTATCATTAATTTGTAGTTAATTAAAAGTATCTTCAACTAATTTCTACATTTATGCTCATTCCTAGTTGGTTGCATTTGCATAAATCCTTCCTTTCATTTTTTATACACAAATAGATAGCTGTTCATCAAATTTACTCCATGTAATGTAACTAAACAAATTAATGGAAACATTAGCAGTCTAAATCCTAAATAGAGATAACTGCTCCCATTCCCCTTGTTACTAATTTCATGATAGTACTTAATTACTACTAGCTAGAAAAATATATATACAACGGTTGGGCGCATGCTTAATTAGATATAGGCTACAGCCTGAAGGCAGGTATTCATCATCAGTTCAGTTCCTCGATCCTCTTTGTCTGTTAATGCCTTATATTAATTTCTTCGAGGGGGGTAGGGTAGTGTGTGCAGTGTGGTGGATTAATTTCCTCTCGTCTTTTCCCAAGGAAAAGAAAAGTAGACAAGAGATATTACCAATGAAGAAAAAATCGGACTGGACCGACCGGTTCAATCGCGAATCGGTCATCAATCCGGTCCTTTAAGGGTTATAAAACCGTTTACTGTTTGAACTGGTTGGACCGGTTTAGTAAAAAAATTAATTTTCTTTATCTTTTAAGTTATTTTTAATTAACTAACCCAAATCTAAAAAAAGCCTAAATTAATGAGAAGTCCAAATTTTATTTTTTTTGTTATGTTTGAACTTTTGATTTTGAATTTTTCACCTTAAATTTTTTATTTTTTTATTCTAATGTACTCATATATAATAAAAATTTAATTTGTGATGTAAAATCATTTGTATTATTTATTTATATTATGTGATGCACTAATATTTTATACTTTTTCTTATTTTTTATGAATTTTTTTAAAAAAATTTAATTGAAACTCTGAAATTTAAATATTTAAGAAATTAATAAAACTAAAATATTCAAATAACCGGTCTAAACGGTTCAACCAGTTAAACCAATTGAACCGTTGAACTTTTAGCCTCAACGGTTCAAGCACCGGTCCGATTTTTTATTCATTTGATATTACCACTAGCGTTTTGCTAATTACAATGAAAAGCCTTAAAAGAAAATTATGACGTAATTTTGCACCCACAACAACAAATGCAGAGAGAACATATTCATTAGTATTTGAAGAAGAAACGTGCATCCAATAATCTCTCATAAGCCGTTAGAGAACGAGACAACTTCCATCTTCGACTGTAAGATTAACAGTCAACCCAATTGAACTGAAGCTGATAAAAAAAAAGAAAAAACACAAAGTTCTTGGAGCTTATATATAAAAGTACTATATATTCAGATCATGGGGCAAGCCAGAATTATGCATATTAATCGTAGTTATATCAATTGTAGTCTTAAAGTAATACTATATAGTAGTCCAATCCTTAATAGTAGTATTGCTTACGGGCTTCATCATGAAGGCCTAACCTGAACTTTCCTATCTGGTTTGCAGAGATGAAGACTATGGGGAAGCAAATTTTTTCACATTTCTTTCTTTCTCCTGCTCACAATGTGATGACATGGGGAGAAAAAAGGAATGGAAAGCAAAAGCAACCTAGATGATGAAAGAAGATAAATAAAATTAAAGCCATCGCAATGCCGTCTCTGGAACGAGAAATTAAGTAGCTAGAAACATTGCACTTAAAAATAACCGAGTCGAAGCTCCAAGTCCAAGACCTCCTTTGAATCTTTGACCCCTCTCTCCAAGTCTAAACCAGTAACCCCACCAACCTCAAGAAAAGATGACACCGTCTTCTCTTCTGACAAACCTCCTAGTTGAGGGATCAAAGGTTTTCTTCGGTTTTCCTCGTAAAGTGGTGATGAAGAGGAAGGAGGAGCAGTGAGTAAGGGAGAAATCAAGGAATGGCCATGGGGATAGAGTGAGAAGTTAGCAGAATGATCAGAGGATAAAGATATAGAATTAGGGTTAGGGTTAGAGTTCTGACATTCTAGAACCCATGAAGAAAACAACCTCAACTTGGCTCTGTCCTTCCTATGAACATTCATATGACCCCCAAGAGCTTGAGCCGACTTGAACCCTCTCTTGCAAAAGCTACAGGTATAATACTTTGGAGGCCATGGTAACCCGCAAGAACATGATTTGTCACCTCCCAAGCTGAAGCTGTTGCAGTCCCACTTACCGATCTTCTTGTTTCTTGTCAAATATGTCTTCTCCATGCTACACTCTTGCTTGCTTCTACATTCTAATCAAGGAAACACATCAGAAACGGGCCGGGAAAAAAAAAGGACCAAGCTGCTGGTTTAACTGATTGCATACATATTTATGCATAAGAAGAAAGTAAATCCAAATTTAAAGAGGAAGAACAAAGAAGAGAACAGAACTCACTGCTTTCTGAGAGATATTATGGTGGTGAAAGAATATACGGTTAATCAAGCAAGGTCAAACAAACCGAGGAAGTATTTGCCTTACGGTGAGCTTCTAAAATTCTATGACAGAAAATGTATTCCATTAAATATGTAGTCGCCCCAGCAATGTGGGTTCTATTTTTGGAATGATAATAGTAGTTTAATTGATAATTAATTAATCTAAAAGCTTAAAAAGTGACAAAAATATTCACTACTCCCTCCGTTCTTTATTATCTGATCTCAATCTAATGTTTCTTTTTATTTGTCCTTTTATAATTTTAATAAAATATTAATTATTTATTTTCAAACTTATCATTTCTTAATTTAGAATTGTAAGAACCATTAAATGCCCGTAGTTATTTATAAAGCTAACTACTAACTTGTAAAGAAAAGAAAGAATAAAATAGGCTTAGGGTAAATTTAAAAAATAAAATAAAATTTATATAGAATTTTGTTACTTAACTAGTTAGCTTTTAATCGAAGATATATTCGATTATTAGGGTCAGATATATAGAAACGGAGTTAAGTCAAAAATACTGGAAATGTACCTATAAGATGTTGCTTGTACCTTGCTTACACTATTGAATGATCACAAATCTCAAGAACTTTTCTGATTTAAACAGGAAAAGATGGAGAATAGTGAGGGTGGAAAAACAACTATTCCTGAATCTAGAACTAAATTAAAACAGATCAGTTCAGATTATTAGGTCATGTTAAGTCAAAAAAACTCAACAGGGCTGCTTATTTAGATAAAGGCGTGTCCGTATGGAAGCTTTACAAAGCTTTCCTCGTACCGGTCGCTAGTTGTTGAAGAAAATAAGAAAAGAAGCTTAGGCATTAATGTCCACTCCAGTGCATGCTGTGCGATAATAATTATCATAAATATTATGAACTCTCACTTCATTCCATATAAAACATTTAGCACCATCCCAGTTTTAGTTTTCTACATTCGGAGACAGAATCGTTCAAGCCATTGAAGAAAGATATTACATCAATGCCTATCCAAGCACAAATATATACGATATAAAGAAAAATTAGCCACAGCAACGAATTGACAGAGTAAGATTATCGATATTTTTGTGATGTCTCACGCCAACTATCAATTTCCTCTAAAGCATGCATATATCTTGAACCAGCAAATATAGACTTTACATATCTCTTGGATGACGAGGAAAGAATCAATGTTTGTTGTAGGGTCTTTTAGGCTCCCTTTGATAATACTACTGCGGTGAGGTGAGGAGAGTTTTGTGCTTTAATGGGTTGTACAATCTGTTTGGATGACCTTAAGTGTAAGCTGCAATGAGATGCGATTGCCCTTACGTGGATTAGGGGAAGCTGCGGTAAACAACTGCAGGGGAGGGGCTGCGGTAGACAATCTCATCACCACCGCAAGTAATCTCACCGCCACCGCCAAAAGCTGTAGTGTTATCAAAGGAAGCCGAAGTAATTAAACAAGGATTTAACGAAGCGTGGAACATCGCAAGTCAAACCTTGATGGTGCCCTTCTGATGCTTCTTGCTTGTCAGTTTTTGCTGGCTCCTTTCTACTTCTGAACAATGCTTGACTTTGATCAAGCACAATACGCATCTCGTTCTACGGTTCATTTCTTTATTCATTAACAAAAAATATATAGAGAGAGAGAGAGACAATGCAGCGAACTAAAAATGCTATACTGATTTTCACGAGATTTGATATGCTAATCATCTTGGAACTTCTGACCATCGTTAGAGACAAGGGAAATCGGAGCGAATGTTAGTAAACCAACAAAAACTAATGCAGATCTACTAGGAAATGATATTTTGAAACGATTAGCAGACTATTCAACCTAAAGAATCCTATGAATCTTACTGATATTTACAATCTTGTATGTGGTGTGTGTAACAATTTGTTTGAATGTGCATGCCTACACTAGTGTGCTAGTGAAATTGTGTTTAATCGGTCATCTCGATAACAGGAAACAGAAGCACAAGAAGATCCGTCAGAAGTAGTCATCAAATGCCCCCTCCTTATCACTGTCTTGCGAACCTGCACAATGCAACCTCCAACACTAAGAAACATGACACAGTAACTACCAGCACACCCTGCCATCATCAAACATAACTGTGAACTAACTTTGAACATAACAAATTTTATTAGTAGAAAATTCTTGAAATACAAGGGAATCAAATTCCTAAATCAGGAAAAATTTTTCCTAAAAGAGAGCATTTCCAGTAAACAGACATGTTTTATTTGTCTTTTCTACTACGTATTGAGTTGAAGCTGAGTCCCAGTGCAAACTGCATTTGCATCAAGAAAGCAAAGCTAACCTGTTTCTGTGGCTGAAACATCCTTAACAATCTGCTGCAGAGTATTAGGAGGGAGAGAAGACACGTTAGCTGAAGTAGTAACTGGAGATGGAAATGTGAAATCTGAGTCACTTGATGAAGCATCAGAGTTCTCAGAAGTATCAAAGGAATCGTTTCGCTTAATGGGCTGAGAGATTGATGTTGTATTTGATGGAGAACGTAAAAAATTTTTCAGTTGTGAAAATTGGTCAGACATTGAAAACAATAGCCTGAGACATGGAAAGACCAGAACTAGGATTAGTCAACAAGATGGCATGCAGTTCTCTGAGTTGTAAACGATATATTGCTTGTAACCAGAAGCAATGCATATATCAGAAAAATTTTAGAGTACTTAGATGTTATCAAGGTAATGCCACTTTATGAGGTTACCAAGACTTCTGCAAGGTTAACAGTCTGAAGATCAAAATGGTACTTTATTTTTCAGACCAGAGCTTAAAAACCTGATCTAACTCAGGAAAATACATATAGAAAGGGGAAAAGACCCAAGCATTGTAATTGAAGTAATGGTCCAATAGGTTTGTATATACATTAGTCATTTCATCGAGAAAGGACTTTGGATCTCACAATCTCGAAGGATTTTCCCCCTAATAAACTGAAATAGATATCTTTAATAGAAAAAGTGTTTGGCAACATAAGGTTCACATAGTGCTAGTGTAACGTATCACAAACGAGAGAAGGAACCATAAGTTAAAGTAACCTTTGACAGCATGCAAAGTCACTTTTCCCCCTTCTAACTGCAGCACTTTAAAAGTGGTAGTGCAAATCTTGGCCATAGGGAAAGTCCATTCTGGAGCTTAAAACTTTATAGGGAGGGAACAATTCATCTAAACGTCAGCATGTCAGAAGCTTTCATATGTTAATATCATTCATCTTAACTTACACATTTTATGTACCAAAAGTACACAAGGTAAACTCTGTTCTAGAGATAATTTATAGTTGGCCCAAAAAATGATAATTTATTCACTGATTACCAATCAACCAATAATTAGAAATCAGAGCAACCTTTTTAAACACAAAACACAGTAAGTTATCCAGAGCTAACTTCAATAATTCTAAGATACATTTTAGATGGCAATGAAAACAGTACCTGTTCAAAGAGTCTTGAAGTTGATAAACTCTTTTTTTAGTTTCTTCTAATTGTTTGCGTCTTTTCTCACTTAATTCTTGGGCTTCAGCGTGTTTCTTTTCGAATTCATCAGCTCTTTTCTTTTCTACCAGCAAGAGGGCCTGTAAGACATAAAAGCACATACTCAGTGAAAATGTCATCAGAAACTACAAAAATAGATATCGGATTAAGATATAGGGAGGCATCTCAAGCCAAAAAAGAAACCATACTTATGAAAAAATCCAGTCCAGATTGCACATCATTTATGAACCATGTCAAGCTGCCGATTTCAATACATTTTCTGTTTTGTTAAAGCATGGTCTTAAGTACTAAGAAATTGGGACGGAACTGATTGATGAAAACATCAAGAAATATCAAATAAGCGCTTGCATCTCTGTGTTCGCTTGGGTGCCCAATAAGACTTCCATCAGCAGAATGAGAAGCAGCATTATCCTAGCTACGTAAATGAAGTTTTGAAAGATGCGAAATTGGAATTTATGCTAGAATAGATATTTAGATTCTCTCTGTTTTATTTCCATAATCCAAGCACAGAGGAAATTGAATTTGAGACATTACACGGATGGTCAGTATTCTGGACATTGTGTAAAGGAAGATAACAACTCTTAATTTTGATAATTCCCATTTAAAGTTGAATTACATTACTCAAAAAGTTTATGCGCCTGTGTTATTTAATCCCTGTACAATGTTTATTTTAATTTCTGCACCTTCACCATTTGTATATCCGCACACTCCCAGTGTTCCATCACATCACAATTTTGAGATCATACCACTTTTACAGGTCAGTGAAAATTTGGAAGCCACAGATGGCATGCGCCTTATTGTTATGAAATTTATTAGGCTCAGACCTTTTACTTGGCCTTTGCTTTCAACTCTACTGATTATTAAGAAGCAAATGTGGAAAATATGGTTTATTCAAAGAAGAATATGAATTATATAAGCAGTACCTTTAATTCTTCTGCCGTAAGAATATCAATCTCTGTAGCATCTTGGACAGGACTTGATATTTCCTCAATGATAGGACACAGTTCATATTCTTTCTGTGTAACCTCATGCTCTTCCAAAGGAATTGCATTGGTTTTGTCTTTGTTGTTCTCCACAGCTAGTGGAGAATGCTGGAACTTTTCTTTCTCTTGTTCTTTGAACTACACACATAAATAATAGGACTTCAGTTAGAGAAAACAAAAGCTAAATGACAGAATGTAATCATGAAAAATTTGTCAACCCTCATAACAGCGATCCTCATAATCAAGGTCAAGACCACTTCCAAGCATTTTTCTTATCCTCGTCCAGCCAATTTCTTGGATAAAGCAAAGGAGGAAAACCTTTAAAGCCCAATACTAAGAAAGTACAGAAATTTATTCTTCGAAGAGCGTTGTTAAAAGGTATTGACCACAGCCTGCCACATGTATGGGGCACAATGTGGGGCATTGAGATGGGGCAGAGGATTTCCATCCAATGTCGACACCAGTAACTACTAAATGTTATATAAGCCACATGTAACTGTCATCAATCCATTGATGATGACAATGTCAATTCTAGAATTCCATGGATGAGCAAGTTGACATGCCCTAAATCCAGCAATCACCAATGCATGATGGGAAGTCCAAATAGTTATGCACATGGTTATATTTAAATGCACTTGTGATTGATGTACAAAAGCTATGACACTAACAATATTGCAAATACTAGATGCTTGTTCCAAACTTAACTGCAGAAGTAAAATAATACCCACCATCTTTTTCTCCTTATGGTTTCTCCTGGCAGTTCGTCTCCTAAATATGCTTTGTGAAAGAACTGATGCCCTTTTTATCTTCTTATAGAATGAAAGAGCACTATAACGCCGCCAATATGCCTGTAGGCATATTGGCGTAAGCAACTTGTAAACATGATTGATAATATAAATCTTTAGTCATAACATTATCAGCTGGGCAGTAACCTGGATAATAACAGCAGCTTTATTTTGTGCCATATATCTGAATTCATTACGAGCAACCATTGCCCGCATTCCTGCCTGCAAGACAATTGCTGAGGATCTGGTACCAGTGTAACTTCTTCTAGCCACTTGTCTACGAAAATTCTTCTGAAGTTTTATAGCAGCTGCCTCATTTTTCATGTCTTTATATATTTGATGAGCCAGCTTTCCTAGAAGATATAACAATAAAGACAAACGAAATAATTATTACATGCAGCTGATTATCCATACAGGCCAAGGGCAACAAACTCACATGGGTGAATTAGAGACTAAGGCGAACCAAACAACTCTATGTGGATCAGCTGAATAATGCTGCCTATATATACAACTACGAGCTAGCAAATAGACTCACCTCTCCAAGCAGCTTGTATCCGAATAGAAGACCTACGCATACAAACATAACGTTTACGATTTAAATGACATCTAACTTGCTTTTGAACAACCTTTGCCGACTCCCCAAGTATTTTCGCCTTGCGTGCATCCAACTCTGCCATCTGACCAGCTTTTAGGAAAACCTTGGTTTTCCCCATCTGCAAAACAATTTATGTCGCATTGGATATATCGTCTTGGAGCAGAATCTCAGCACATGAGCATTTATAACCACAAATATCTTCCAGAACCAAGGTTTAGTAGTTGCCTAAAATACATCAAGGCTTTATGATGGATATAAAGTTGAAATGGATACGGTAGCCTGAACACTTAAAACATGAGCACAATCTCAAGGTATCCAGCGGACAATGCTCAGATGATGTGGCTTTTGCAGATGTGCTATGATGTGCTATGTAACCTTTTCCCTTCTTCATTCTTGTTGATATAATTTCAAATTCATTTATCAAAAAAGAAAAGAGAAGTTCTGGAATTACCTGGTACCCTGTAAGTCCCACCTTTTCCAAAATCCATTTGCATGCAACCTTTTCTTCATAACTGTTGATGAATGCAACAATTCAAAATTAGAACTTAATCAAGCAGCAGGAACTTGTAGATATGGAGGAAAAATATGCAAATGTTTTTTCCTTTTTAAATCTGGTTTAGGGTGTAGAGTAATACTCACTTCCCTGCCAAAATTTCAGGTGCAAGGATAGCAAATCTATTTAGGAATTCAGCAAAGGTTCTATGAGTAGGGTATCCCTCACACTTGACTCTGATTGCCTCTAGAACACCCTATACAAGTAAAAGTTAGCACGGACACAAACAAGCTGACTAATGAATAACATAATATGACAACACAATGCTAAGTATGCTTACACCACAACGTAGTTGCAGCAAGACATTAGAACTCTCAAATATTGCAGGTTTTAGTTCGCTGTTTGGTTTTATACATCTGATGTAGTGGGGTTCAGTAGATTTTAGTATATCCATCAATTGCTGTAGTTGTAACTGCAGGAATGAGGTCAAAACAAGAGATTTCACCTTTCAGACATTGAAATCATGAGCACATATGCGTTGCTCGATAAATCATTTATCTTTCAACATATCTGAGAGTATAAGAAAATTCAATGACTAGTTTACGGAAATGATAGCCAACATAGATACCTTGAAACGAGAACCAATAGATGAGAACTTGCCCGATTTAGCAGTCTCCTCAGAAAGTTGAAGGAAAAGGCCTGCTACAAAAGAACATTTGGAAGCACTCAACAAATCCTGATGTTCAGGAACAACATAGTCTTTGTTTTTGTCTAGAAACTGATCAGCTTGGTACTGGACCTGAAAATGATGTATGGAATAATAATACTTAAATGCAATTACATTTAACATTGCAAATTATCTGAAAACATCGTGGAACCCTAACTTACCTCTCCTGCATAATGGACAATGGTAAAGTCCGTCCGAGCCAATTTTGGCTTTACAAAGCGTTTGTGATCCTTGAATGTCTGATAGAGCTTTTGAGCAAAGGTTTCATGGGTTGATTTTGGAAACATACTGCAAAATGAAAATCACCAAGAAAGTAAGCAAATCAAGAAGAAAGCAGTAGATATTATAAAGACCACAGCTAAACTGCAAACCGTATTAGGAAATATGCCAATTCACAAGCAGATTCCTTCAATGTCGAATAAATGTAAAGAAATGCTATCATACCACGCTTCATCAAGAAGAGAAATGATCCCGCCTGGTTTCTGCAGAAGCACTAGAAATTAGAAATTTACACTCTGCATGATTCAAATAATATAAAGCTTAATGACAGGAACCACTTGATCCATGTTGCACCCTCTTTTGCTTTGATGTTCATTATAATATATTTTGACACACAGTTATTCATGCTGGTAAAATTGCTATTGCATGATTTTGTTAAAATGTACACTCTGCATATCATGAAGTTTAAAATATGTGTATCATTTGTAACTCCACATATTAAAGGCAGCATAAAACAGTAATCTAAAGTGGAAATGGTACATATAAAATTTTCAACACATAAAATCATTTTAATCTTCTGGACAAAACAAGCAACACTAGCCCTAGTATGAAGTGTTTCGTCCTTACACTCCAGTATATACCCAGTGACTAATAACATACTACAAAAAGAGACTTCGACTTAAATGATGCCACCCATATTGCATTCAAGCAGGTGTAAGCTAGTTTATCTTTAGGCTAAATTGTTTCTACAAAGACTACAAAAGGATAAGCAATAACTGGAAAATGCAGGAAAAATGAGAAAAAGTAGATATGAATGACAAATCCAAAGAGATATGAGAAGTTATAAGGACGTGTGCAACCTTTTCAACAAGATCCAAGGCATCTTGATTATCAACAAACTCTACATAGCTCCAGTCTATTTCCTCATTTGTGTACTCAGCTTGCTCCATCTTGAATACATGCTGATTTGTATCAACATATTCAGTAGTCAGTACATAAACCGGAAAAATGAACTTAAACTAAAGTTATCACATGGGACTAACCTCATACCTGGTTGAAATGTTGTTGCAGCTTTTCATTGGTGAAGTTTATACAAAATTGCTCAAAACTGCACAGAATAATGTTTTAAAAAACCAGAATCCATAAGTATCAGTAGACGTCCATAATTTCTGTTACTTTATATTTCATAAAATCTAAAAAAATAACAAATAAGCCTTGGATATCTTTAATCAGACAACATTTCTTTTAGGTCTAAACAAGTCATGCAATGAAATTGTCTTTTACTCCAAATACAGAACCACCACAAAATCCTACTTTGAAAAAGTTACTACAATTTTGGTCCAGTACACCCCTTGATAGTCCATGCTTCTTGTTCATTGTCCAAAACTGCCAGAGATGCTTAGACTATTACACAGCAAGGCAGCCAAGATATAAGCAATCCTTTTGTTTTTAAGATGTTAACATGCTTGACTAAACAACCAAGTACTGGAAGGTTGGTGTCTAATTTCCTTAACCCATTAATAAAAGAGCTTCATACCAGAAAAAGGATAAAGATCTGTCAATAGAATTCTTGATAGTCCATGTTATGACCATGGCAGTCATGGTAGATACATGACCCTAAGATGCTAGAGGAAAGTAACTGATTCAAAAAGTCACCGCTAATTTCTGATGTAGACAACAGATCATCATCCAATAGGGTGGTAAAGCACATTAGATCAACAAGCATCCCAAAAAAAAAAAACCAGTTTGCTTTTGAAAATGGCTACTCTGTGCAAAACTGCTAACTGCTAAAGTATTCCAAAATAGGTCTACCTAGGATCTTGGCCTTTTGCAGGATCATAACTGGGTAATGATCCTTTATTTCTGGATGGAGATCATCACATTTAGAATATGAGAGATAAAACTTTAGGACTTCAGAAGCACAAATTGTAGGAGGGAAAAAAATCTAGGAATAGCAAATTGCATAGTATTGCCAGCCAGGAGGTTCCCAAGTTAAGACATTGCGAGAGGTCAGAATCTTAAGCCACACAAAAATAGCTTGGGCAAAAGAGAATACTGAATACTGAATACTGATAATGCAATTTATGGACTTTTACTTTTCACACCCATGCAAGCACACATACACTTGTGCCCCTCAGGCATTACCTGTTAGTGCCAAAGCTTTCAAAACCATATATGTCAAGGACACCAATGAGACATTGTGAGTGAGGATCTTGCCCAATGGAGACATTAATTTTTCTAACCAACCTGGATATAACACAGATGAGGCATTCATGTAACAACATTGTAAATGGGAAGGAATCCATCCAGCATAAGATGAGCTACGAAGCTGCAAAAATGGTCCAGAAGTAAGCATCTTACCAGTCAAACAAGCGAGCGTATATTGTCTTTGCTAAACCATCCCTACTCACTGTTGCACCTAGTGGATCAAGACTCCTTTCGATGACTTCTTCTGGGGTAATCATTACACGCTTACATAGTGCAACTTCCAATGCTTGAGGATCGCACCTGAAATAAGGATCAGCTGATCCGCTAATACAGAATACAGGATTGAAATTAAAACAGCAGGTCATCAGAGAACCAAGGTTAGAGCCATACATGAGTAGCTCTGCTGTCATTTGAAGATGGAATTTGGATTTGTCATCCTGTAACATGGATGAATCTTCTTCTCCCTTAGCAAATCCAATATTGCCAAGATGAAGAATTGCAGCCACAACTCTGAAAATTGCCTCCTGAGAGAAAGAAAGAGAGATTATTGCCATCTAGGTACATAAAGCTGTTTAACACAAACACCTAAAGTATATCAAGCTATGTGGCAGAAGAGAGACCTGTTCTTTCTCACTTATCCCAACAATATCCATAGCTTTCCTGGTGGCAAGATAGTCTTGGGCATCATTTACACCAACTAGTTCATAGCAACTAGACTGATTAAGATAATGAAACGATTTCGGATCTCCCAACTTATATTTTTCAATCTCCTGATAAGACTTAAAAAAAGGTCAGCTGGATTACTGGGTAAAATTTTCAGAAAACTTATTGAAGGGACATGAAATCAACAATGTAGAATCAACACTTAATACCAACCTCTGGTGGTGCAGCACAAAGAAGGTAAAAACAGTGGTAGTTCCGTTCAGGATCTGAAATTTGGCAAACCCGAGATTTTTCTAGGAGATAAGTTCTGATGGCTGCCCCTGATATTTGTCCACGTTTATCAAATTGAATCTCAACAAATTTTCCAAATCGACTGTGCCAATATAATGAAAAGAACGTCAAAAACTATACATACCACACGAATTGAAAACATATCATTCAAGCTGTCAGAATTTGCTCTTGTCAGCAGAAGAATTTTCATGAGGAGAATACAATCTATCAACTTTTCACTGGTTTGATTTTCTCCAAATAGGTATTAATTAAGGAACTTCTAAGTGAAGTTATGTAAACAAGATCACACTACAGAGGCAAATCCCCTTTTTAGCAACCTGTTTGGCTGTACAGCTTAAACTACAAAAGTTAACAAAATGAACATTGAAAGCTAACCAATGGACGGTAATGTGCCACTACCATGAGAAGATCAAAATAAAAAGGAAGATAGTCTTTCACAGTTTGGCTACAAACCAGCCAATAAAACTTAAATCTTAGGGCTCAATGATAAGCCAAATACAAAACTGACAAACCCAAAAAGCATACGACATTTTCAAACAAGATGTCTCACCTTGAATTGTTATTCCTGACCGTTTTTGCATTGCCAAATGCTTCAAGAACAGGATTTGACTGCATCAAGCCATTTAGTGCATAACATTCAGAACCAGGTGAAAATATCCTTCTATTAAAAGATGAGGAATCATATTGGTAATAACTTCAAAACCTAAATTTTTATGACAGGAAAGAAAGACTTAGGCTCCTGCTGAAAATTTTTTTACGTGCAAGTTTTACATATGAAGTTAAATTTTCCTTATCTTAAAACTTAAAACAAGAAGCATACAGCATTAAAGAAAAACACTAATCCTTTAACACCAATGCTTCATGCGTATGTGTTTCTCAAAAAAAGGGAAAAAAAAGCTTTCATGCGTACCCTATATCTTTTCCTGGGTAACATCACGCTAGTATATGTAGTGATTGCACTCTCCACAATTACAATCCAGACTAATACCTAACTGAAATTATTAGTGATCTATGCTGTGTTATGGCCTTAACTAATTACATGATGACATCTCCAAAGTCCTTTTAATCCTCAAATTTCTGTGTTAAGACATTTACTTGACTCTAAGCCAAAGATAAAGATTGAAATATTAGCTTACTTCAGTTCAGTATAGAGTTAGATCATCCAGCTTACTTCTAGAACTTGTTGCTCAACAGTCCGTCCTTCAGCAGCAGCATGGCCACCCAAATATGCAAGATAGCGCATAAGCATTTTGGTGGTTTCAGTCTTACCTGCCCCACTTTCACCACTGACCAGAATAGAGTTGCTTTTTCCCTCGTTAATCATTTCCCTAGTTGAAAATTATACAACTATTAGTTAATTGATCCATAATCTTCAAACAATACACAAATGAAGATTGGATCACACAGTTACCTGTATGCAACATCAGCAATTGCAAAAACATGAGGGCTGAGCTCTCCAAGTTGGGCACCTTTGTAGCGTTCCATGAAATAAACATCATACAAATGCGAGAGTGCTTGAAATGGGTTGACAGCAATGAGAATGTTCCCGCAGTATGTCTGCCATGAGGTCAAAAATATATTATACTAACAGAGCTATCCATACAACAGCAATTAATGGTTTTCTCTCAGTGGGGTGAACCTTAACATATTCCAAACTTAAAACCAAGATTTATCTTACATAAATTTCATTGATTTCATATCTCGTGCCCAGATTGTGGAGGACAGCGGGCTCGTTCAAATATGATAGCTTAGTCATATCATCAACACCCCCAGCAGGAGCTTCCACATCTTTTGGATATATTTTTGACAAATTTGTTGTAACCTGATGAAACATTAAGGTGAAGAATTTAAATGATGGGCAAATAACATTCATTGCGATGAACAATTAATGCTGAAGCTGAATGTAATAAAGTAGAAGAAAGTAACAAAAAGATTATTAAAATGATAGATGTGTGTTACCATCCTGCCATCACTAGTTTGAATCTCAGCTTCAGCTCCATTAACGTTAACAACAATGCCATCAATCCAAGCTAGTTCGGGGTCTGCAACCCATATATGAGATCCTACGACAATATCTGGCGACATTGCCTGCAACAAATCCTTTTGTTGATCATTCAAGGAATTTTCTTATATGGTTTGATAAATTTAGATGTAAAGTCCACGTACCATTTCGTTGGGTAAAATGTAAAAGCCCTTAAAATTTATTGAAATGAAACGAGACCTATCATGTTGGAGAAGGATTGATCTTGCCCCAGCGCCAATGCGCCAGCAAAGTCGTCGAAGAGGAAGGGCATTGATCGGGGAAAGATTGCTTTGGAGAGGGGAATGCGATGATTATCTCTTTGATGGACCTAAACGGATTGAATGGGTTGATGCAGAGTTTCTTTCCTTTTCTTTTTTTTTTTTTTCCTTCGGGTGAAATGAGAGCAGAGTGTTGTTTGTTGTTGTTGGCTGGAGAAAGACGGAGTCGTCGGAGCTCCCTTGGATTGCGCCATTTTCTTGGTGCTTCTTCGTGGTTCCCCTTCTCCTTTTTATACGCTTTCGCCGGAAAGTGTGTCAAGCCCCTCACCTTACTGTAAAGAAATCCGAAAAGGAAAATAAAAATGCTAACTTTATTTCTAAAAATTAAAAATTTCTAACAGTGAGGATTAAGATTCCATAACAATTTTCATTTACAAAAAAATCGCTGTCTTAAAGATAAAAATAATAATAATAATAATAATAATAGTGATTTTTTAATAAGTTAATTAAGCAGCTTATTAGTATTATTATCCAAGTAAAGCCATGTCTGTTACATCACTAATCTCACCCTATCCACTGGGAAGAACTTCTTTTTTTATTTTTCAACTGTAATTCCACGTGTCAGGAAACTGTAAGTTTCGACTTGTAGAGCTTGGACAAAAAAAATTGTAAAACGCCTTACTTTCCTCCAACTCTGGAAAATCCTCTTCGATCAATCCAGAATCTGAGTCTTGCCCGACAAGATAAACTGCAACTACAAGTACTAGTTTCCCAGTAAAGATCAAAGCTACTGAATTCTGGAGATTAATTGATTCAATTTGATTTTCAGAAATATCGGTCAGTGAATTTGAGAGAGATAGAAAGAGAGAGGAAGACGAAAGAAATGCCAATCCCTCCTTCATCGTCGTCATCGTCAACGTTTCCTCGCGAGATTGATGAAGCCCTAACCTTAATCCCCGGCCTCCCAAACGACATCGCAGCCCACATCCTTTCCTTTCTCCCATACTCCCACCACTGCCGCCTCAAGCCCACCTGCAAGCCCTGGTACATCTTTCTCTCTTCCAAAGCGCTCCTCTCCCTCCGCCGCAACGGAAGCCATCGCCGCCTCTGCCTCTCTCACCTCCTCTGCATCTTCCCCGAAGATCCTCACATCTCCTCCCCTTTCCTCTTCGACCCCCAAAACCTTGCCTGGCGTCCACTTCCTCCCTTGCCCTGTAACCCTTACGAGTACGGGCTCTGCAATTTCACTTCCATCTCCCTCGGACCCCACATCTACGTCCTCGGTGGCTCCCTCTTCGACACGCGATCCTTCCCTCTCGACCGTCCTTCTCCGTCTTCCTCGGCTTTCCGTTATAACTTGCTAACTTCCTCCTGGGACCGTCTCGCTCCCATGCTTTCCCCGCGTGGGAGCTTCGCCTGTGCTGCAATTCCTAGCGCTGATCAAATCATAGTCGCCGGGGGTGGGTCCCGGCACAACATGTTTAGGGCCGCGGGGAGTAGGATATGTTCGGTGGAGAGGTATGACGTGGAAAGAGACGAGTGGGAAGCATTGGATGGGTTGCCTAGATTCCGAGCCGGTTGCGTGGGGTTTACAGTGAGAGGAGATGGGGACGAGAAGGAGTTCTGGGTGATGGGAGGGTACGGGGAGTCCAGGACCGTATCGGGAGTGTTTCCTGTGTATGAGTATTACAAGGATGCTGTGGTAATGGAGTTGAAGGAGAATGGGGCTGGGAAGTGGAGGGAAGTTGGAGATATGTGGGAAGAAGGGGAGAGGCCTATGCTTGGGAAAATCGTTGTCGTGGAGGATGAGGAAGGCGGTAAGCCTTCTATTTTCATGCTTGATGATAATGATATCTTCAGGTAATTATGTTGGTCATTTTCAAGATAATTATTTGGACATTTATTTTAGTTTCATTGATTGTTTAATCGATTTATTTTTTTTCCTTTTAGCATCCTGTTATGTCTGCATAGTTGCTCTGTTTTCAGGATGTTAGACATAGTGTTTAAAGATCACAGAATACTTGAACGAATTAATCATTTTCTAGGATTAAACATTGTTGTCAGAAATCCTATTTCATTTTCTATTATGTGATCATCGATGGATTAGAAATATGTGAAGATTTCTACACTTGCTTTCGTTTGATGCAATTGTGAAACAGTCCTTGTATGTCTCTTCAGTGACAGTTTTGGTTTGAGCATCTGTATGCTGTATTCTTATGTCAAAGGGATGCTTTAAAGATTTACAGTTAAGTATTTTGATCGATTAAATTCAATATTCAAAGATTTGGTTCAGATTCTGCCTTGTTTATCTTCTGTGGGAAGAAAGTTGCTATCACATAATCTAAGAAGGGGTTTATGCGTAAATTGAAAGGATCTACATGAATTTAAGTGATGCAGACCTCTTTCGCTTTACAATTAGATCGGGTCGGAAGGCCACTTTGAGTGTTAGACCCTTTTCTTGTCTGTCTTAAATCATTTTTTGTCCTTATCAGTTGTGAAAGCTGTATTAGCTCTCAAGTATTGGAACATGCAGCAAAAGTATTCATGGATTTGAGAACCAAGCATTAGTGGAAAACTAATTGAGGTGAGCTAATGGATAAGTTGTTTCTCTGTAATCCGAGGCAGATAACAACTAGGAAGTGCCGCTTGATTTTGACTGGAAAAGGAATTGAGAACATTTCAATAACAAAAATGCATTACTTTTTAGTATGTGTCTGTGACTGCTCTCAGCAAAAATGGTGAGCCGTATCATCTGGATGTTGAGATGTTCTAACGCGCTTACAAGTTATAACCTAGAATGATGATGCTACTACCCTCATTAGGTATTTATCATGTTGAGAAATTTCTTGCCAACTGAACAGGTTCATCATGAGATACTGGGACTCTGCCTTCACAGATTTTAAGACTCGGTCACTGTCGATAATAAGCTTAGGTTTCAGCATTCTCCTACTCTACCCTGATCGATTGGCTTTTGTCTAATTGGCAGTTTGAGATGGTTGTTATTATCTCTTCTGTCTTTGCATAATGCTTCTTTGAATCGGTTTTCATTTATTCTGATGCTAGTGTCAAACTGCATGAGTCAATCTACTATCAATAAACATGCATTTTATCTAACACGTGCTCTCTTTTTCGATCTCGCTTTAGGAAAATTTGTGTGTAGAAGAACCTGAATTTGAATTGATTTGCTTTTCTTTTTGTTCTAACCACTTTGGGTCTTAGACTCTAAAGTGTGGAACAATACTCTTATCTTCACTTGATTCCTCTGTAGATATAACATGGCTTCAAATCGTTGGCAAAAGGAGTCCAGTATACCAAGGAGAGCACCTCCTAATAGCTCATTGGGTTTTGTTGTTCTGAATGGGGAGTTACACGTAATGACTATTGTAAATGGAATTGATTCAACAGAAAATCGAAGGTTACGGCAGCAGAAGAGGGTAGGGACATTGTTTATCCAGATCTATAATCCTAGGAAGAAGACCTGGAGATCCCTTGTCACAAAGCCACCATTCCAACAACCATTGGATTTCAATACCACAGCTATGTGCACGATTCGATTGTAGCTGTGAGGATATCTACTGCTTAATGCAGTTAATTGTTCGTAAATAGACTGCCCTTGCATATATGATGCCTGTTGATACTTGTGGTTACTCTCAATTTGTATTGTACAGATTGATATAGATATTGGCCTCTTCTGTATGACTTTTTAAGTATTTGGTTATTCTAAATAGATGTAAATGCCCATTATTCTGTCGGATGTCACCTGGATGGTAACTATAATAGCTTACGCAGTTGAATTACCGATAATCTATGCATGTTGTTTTCATTCTACCTTGTGTACGGTTCTTTCATTTTATTTCAATATCAGTCACATAATTCCGGGAAACGTGTGAGGTATGAGCAGGTAGGAGAGTCCTTTTGGGGTGGTGCAACCATTCACCCTTATTCATAGAGGTTGTTTAAAGGGTTCCAGTCCAACCGGTTGTTAGACTAGCTTATCGTTTAGGAAAGGGAACAATGAACTTTAAAATAAGATCAGGTGATAGACACTCCACAGCATTATCCAAACTCATGGAAGTTTGCATTTTTGTTAACGGACACTATTTATAAGATATGTTAATCATACTTAACCACGTCTGATAATCTCGCATCAGTATAGAAGTGCAACTTATAGCTAAATATCAGCATTACCCAACATTTAGCTAATTATTACAAGTATCCATAATACCTAAAACATCTTAACCAGTGTAGTTTTAAATTTTGATTAAAACCCCCTTGCCAGCATCACAAGGTAAAGAATTTATCACATCAAGCAATATGCCTTTTCCTACCTTTACCTATGCCCTCCTAGTGTTTGCTTGGATGCTGCTGAGCTTTGGAGTTTTACTTATTGTTCACATAACTAGATGCACAATACTGCACAGAGAAAGATCAACTTCCACTGCCAAATTGCTTCTGAATATCTTTGAAGGATATGGTGGCGGAACCCCTTGCTTTGGCCTTCTGTTGAGAAGGATGTTCTCTCCACCCTGTCATGTAGATCACCTGTAAGAGCATCGCAGACATGACTTGGTGATTATTTGATAATTTTATTGCAAGAGTTACTGCTAATATGATAGACTATGAAAATCCTAATCACTATGGTTCAGAAATTACCGGAAAGAGTAGACAATTCACAAAAATATCACCTTCCCCAAGTTTCCAATCATGCATTGCAGGATTGTTGTCTTTCACTAAATGCTGAGGTAATTAGCCCCAAGCCATAGGTGTGAAAGGGGTTATAGTTTGCGATTAACGCTGGCTAAGTGGCCAGCAAATAGATTCACTTCATCTTTAGGGTGAAATTAGACTGCTAAGTTAGCTTTTCTAATTCAAGCTATTTTACATTCAGTTTCAGTCAACTAAAGAAACAATCCATAAGAAAAGTATAAAACGGGGAATCATGGGGTAAGGTTAAACAAAAGAATTATCTTTCTTTTGAATTGAATGGACAGAAATGCACTGACCTGGAAAGTTGCAGGGATGGTGCCATCTTCAGCAGCAAACAATGCATCATAGATGGCTGCAGTTGCTAGAGCTGTTTCCCTCTTTAGGATCTGGTTTCAACATGAAGAAATGAAAATTTAACAAGATTTAAAATTAGAATATTTGGTTCCTTTTTGAAATACCACTTAGATTAAATTTGATGGGGCATCATTGCCTGAAAGATGTCTTACATTGCTCCTTTGCAACAGAGCATTTGTTTCGCCCATTGCTCGCAGATGCTCTATTAGATCCAAGGCTGCATAAAATGGAGGGAGAAACAGAGAGATGGTTTGAAACATAATGTTAGCAAAGTAAGCAATGTAAAATATCAGGCCAATTAATCATCATCAAAGAGGGAACCAATAAGGGTAAACCATATGAAATACTCTGCTCTACTCCAAATCTCATTGATACACATTTCTTATCACATTTATCCTAAAAATGGGGGATTATTACTGCTTGAAACAGTTTTGGCTGCAAGAAAAATAACATGTCACTGGTATGAAATTCTGAACGTTTTCAGCACCAGATCTCATTGTTTTGTTTCTTAAATCATCCTGTCACCAAATCCACAAATAAAAATGGAAGCTCCTCAATCATAGAATCTCTAGTATTTGAACATGCTAATATCTTGTTCAAATACAGTTCGCGCTTTTATTCCTCCATGTCTGTAGAATAAAACGGGCAGAGGAAGCATTTTAAAGAACCTATAAGATGCAAGTAATGCCCACTTTCTTAAGATTTATGTTCCCATTTGACAATTGTTTAATGACTTGTCCTAGCTCTATATACATGTTTATCCATTTAAAGCAATTGTGGAAAACAGGTCGTAATAAGCATGAAATTTCACCAGATTTTTCATAATCCCATAGTTCAGAATTGGATACTTTAATGATATAGATCACCTTATTAGACGGCTAGTATAAGTGTGCAAGTTAAAAATTGAAAAATGCAAAGAGGAAGTCTTACCGCTTTTATATCTAACCACATATTCATCTACATCAACACCAGGAAGTGCAAACCCTGCCCTGGTCAAAAGGTTGCCTGCATCTCTGACCTGAAGAAGACAAGCCATAATGTTGCTTAATACCAGGGCTGACAAAAGGGAAAATGGATTTCCTTCAAAATGAAATTTTGTATTTCATGGGAAGATATATTTTCCTTTTAAACTTACATAATCACAACATTATGTAATTGAAACATGAATATTTTAATTCAGATTGATTAAACATGATGAGTTAAGTTAATGATTAGAGAAAGATACATGCATCTACTCATCCGTAGTCAGATTGATTCAGTTCAGCAAAGAACCTAATTAAACTGAAGGACAAGTGTTCAGGTATGGCATTGGTGCTATTGCCAACTTTATTAGCCGTGTAGTACTACCATCAACAATTCAGCATACACATTGAAACTAGAATGAATAAACCTATACATGCCTATATACATTTTAACTCTATAGTGGAAAAACAATAACTGAAGTAAACAAGAATGAATGATAAAAAGTTACATACAATCTACTGAAGCATGAAAGATTGGAAACTCCGAAATCAATCACCATTCGAGAAACTGAATTCAGATAAAACATGCAGTAGTTACATGCCTGTGCCAAAGGTGATAACCGAGGACTAATGCCTCCTTCACGCTCCATTTGAGCCAGGGTGCATGCTATTCGCAACTCCCTGGTCAAAAATACAAGATACAAAAGTGAGATAGGAAGGCAACCCATGCATTAATGTCTAAACAAGGTTCTAATCAACAAAGGGAAAAAGATAAGGGTATGGACAACTTTAAGGTTTCTCCTCCAAGAATAGCTGCTAAGAATAGGCCATCCGGCTTCAATGCCAGTTCACACTGTCATACATACAATGAACATCACATCTGTCATTAACATGGACATATATATCACATCTAAATCTTTTGAACGTGATTATAAAGTTTAACCAGATCTCCATCAAGAGCAATACAACAAAGAGAAGCGCATGGGGATTTTTTGTGAGGGGTGGGTGTGTTCTCTAGGTGTTGGGTGGGGTTGGTGCTGGAGATCAGGGAGCTGTTCTTGAGTGCCAGCACTCTTCTTCTGGTACAAAATGCTACTCAATCTGTAATTGTAGTGAATTTACACCTCTCAAACATTGATGATCACATATGTAAAACTCATCCTTATAGAAGCCAATATGCTAATAGCTTGCACTCAAGATTTAAAAATGGCAATAACAAGTACGGAAATATACTTTCACTACTCCTTAAACATGGATGCCTAATATAATGAGAAACACAAAATAGGTACCTGAATCATGGCACCTGGAAGATCATTTGTCCAATGGAGCCCTAGACAACTGATTACCAGATCCACTGAACTTTAAACAACAAATATAAGCAATTAGAATGTGAATAAGGTTCTCCAACAATTATAAAAAAGGTAAAATTTTCATGTGTACCTTTCTTTGATGGGCAGAAACTCCTCATCACCAACAACATATGATGTTTCAATCTTTTCATTAGAGGAATCTGGTTGAGAACTTTTACACAGCTTTACCATATCATATGAGGTATCCATCATAATTAACTTTTCAACTGCACCTGATACCAAAAGGTTTTTAGTATCATTATAATTTATAATCATTAACTAACCACAAAAGCCATCTTTGACCCAATCATTTAAATTTACGAAATATTTGCTGACAACAGTAACATATCTCTATTCTCTACAAATGTGTGAAAAGGAAGGAAGACAATTCTTAACATGAATTATAAATAAATCATTGCAAGTTGCAAGCATCAAGAGCAAGTTGAGTTGCTATTGAACATACACTAAAAGAGTCAATGAGAGATTCAAGATATTGAACAAAATACATAATTTGATGCATAAAAATTGTCATGGTAAACACTATAAAGAGCCATACAGGGCAGGAGAGGAAATTGCTAAACGAAATCTCACCATGATCCCGCAGCAATCGCCTCACAGCTAGCAAAGAACCTCCCAAACATAATGCCGTAGGAAATGTTTTCTTACAGTCCTACAAAAAGCCAACACATCTTTGATGTTCACAATTGTACTAGTCTGTTCACTATTCCAAGGAACCTCCTTCTAGTTGATGCATTTGCAACTTGCTTTAGTTTCTCTTTTACAAGTTGCTAAAAGGAAAGGTAAATGGTAGAAAGTAAATGTTGGAATGTATCGTGCCAATGAAATAATTAAGCTAACTAATATAGTTTGAGTATATGGATGAATTTGTGCGTGTGTGTACATACTGTCACAAAAGGACTGAGTAAAAGCATGAAGATCAATCAATAAAAAGTACTAGAAAGTACTGCCATTGAATGTATATTACTAAAATTAGAACAAACTTATTTGCAAAATAAAATGTTTAAGAAAAGCAAAGCAGATCATAACCTCCAAGCGATCTAACAGATTTTCAGCTACAGCATCTATAAAGGAATCATTTGAATGCAACAACCAGGCCGCTCGGTCACGCTGCCACCAAAAACCAGTCAGTTTTTACATTTCAGCAGGAAGAATAGCAGTAAACAAGTTACACACATTCAAATATGAAAATTCTAGTACTTGTTTGCGTTTGACGTGGCGATCGAAAATCTTGACTCTAGAAGGACTGCTTTGGAATGAGTCGCCATTGTCAGAGTCCAGAGTGGAGAAGGAAACTGATGATAGGAAACAACTGAAGGGTTTGGATATTGTTCTTCTTCTCCACAAGGAACAAGTTGTCTGAGAGAAAAGATAGCTCCTCATTCTTCTTCTACTTTCATGCAGAAGGAAAACCAAAATTGATTAATTTATAAATCTTAGCTGCATCCTAATTTTTCTTTCAAAAAGGAAAAATCTTCAACTAAAAAATAACCTGATTAATTAATGAATCATACTCTATTTATCATTCTCAGACGTTTCGTCGCAGAATGATTATGCAATAATTTGAAATAAGAAAAGAGAACGGAGAACCTTGACTTGACGATAGACAGGTGGCCGGAACTGCCAACGGTTGAGAAATGAGTCGGTGGACGGCTCTGAGTTATTGAACCCCACGAATCACGACGGCAACCGAATTGAAGTGAAACTACAAAGTGAGAGGGGATGAAGGATTCCTCTAAGGGAAAAAAGGGAGGAGGAAATGAAAGAAAGTAAAAGAAGCAATGATAAGAAAAGAGGAAGGAAGCCGCAGCCGGTCACGGCGACAGAGAGCAAGGGAGATGGACGCACGACGGAACAGGAGGTAGGACATAGAGAGACAGCTGTTTGAGAGACAGATGAAGGGGTCTTCTAGCTTTGAATATAAAAACAAACAGAAAAACTACGTAGTTTTAGTTTTATTGTAAATAAGCTGTTTAGCCCAACTGAAACCCACATTGACGAGGTCCAATCCAGTTCCCCTTACAATATTCTCCATTTCGGGGCCTAAAATGGACAACTAAAGGATTCAATTAGGAAAACTATTTTTTAAACGGGCTACGTGGTCCGTGAGTGTTAATAATTCTAACATGTATAATACAGTATACGTATGTGGGGAAAAATATCTCAACGTATAATTGTGTATGAGGCTGCCATAACCTCCCACTTTCGGAGTCAGAAGTCACATCCTCTCATTTCCTCGCCGTTGAATTCCCCATTTTCCTTGTGATTCCGTGTAAAAGCTTGGCAAAGAAAACACAGCTCGTGACCGGACCAATTTGGGATTCAAACACCACAACATTGAACTTATAAAAAGACCCGAGTAAGCGTGTCTCCACCACCACCGGGGTGGCTAGCTGATCAGCTTCGGAAAATTATTCAGAAGAAAAGGCAAAACCTAACTGGAAAGCCCCATATAGAGATCTCTAGTCCAACCAACATGGCAAATACGACTGCCTTTTCTGATCAGCAAACAGCTTCAACAAGACTTAGCTGATGGGCTCTTTATGCATATGACAACACCTGCATGACGTCAAATTCTTAACTCAATATTGATTCTTTTAACTGATGGTGATGCGGTAGGAGTATTCAAAAGTAATTCTCATTTCTCATCATTCAAGTTGCCATAGACGTTTGTATAAATACCACTACCTCGTACAATCTAAATTATCTTCATTCAAGCATTCATAGTTCATCCATCGATCTAGTTTTTTAGTTAACATCTTTGCTGCTTGCTAGCTAGCTTTATTTGTCCCACGCATATGAAAATGAGGAGCTCACATCTTTTTCTGTTCGTCACAGCTGCTGCGATTTTTCTTGTAAGCAGCCATCCATGCGAGTCTGCCCGGATTCTGAATGAAGATGTTCTTGTGTTACAGTCTCTTGCTCATGAACCTGCTCCTCCTTCTGGACCCAGTAGCTGCTCCAACATTGGCAGCGGTGGCCCTCCTTGCACCACCAACCAGATGAACTTCGCAGGCCATGCTACGCCGCCTCCTCCAATGGTTCCATTTCGTGCGGCTGCTAATCTCAAGTGAATCCCCTTTAATTAGCAGCAACTGATTATGCAGAAGCTTATAATAAGTTTAGCTATTAGTTTATACTCTATGAATCAAATAATGGGAACGTTCCCAGTTAATGTTCTTTTTTCTAAATTTCATTTTTCCCTTTTTGGGTATAGTGGATTCTTTGTCTTTGTCGATGTAATATTGCTAAACACAAAAATATTTGATGAATTGTGAATAAAACCATCAACATATGATGAGATGTTACGAATTAATCGTTGCTACAACTCCAGCTGCTTTAATTAATATCTACAATAATAATTCCAATGATCTCATATGATGGGAGTTGAGAGTATCGAGACATTCAATCTTTAGGTTTTTCGTTTCTTGGCCTAAAAATATAAGCTTTCTTTAATATTATTGATATTAAAAAAATCAGAAAGTACAGACAACCTCTCATGCAACCTTAATTAGCCTATAGAGTCAGAAGGCTAAGGAACTCAGCGGTTTACAACAGGTTACAAATACAAAGGTGGAGCGGGGAGCCGGGGACTCCAATATTCTTATCAAAAAGACTGCTTGATCCTTCCTCTGCTCAAACCATATTCATTGATAATCTCCTTGTATATAAACATTTAGCATATCCCTTTCTACAATTATTTCTTCATAGTGATCATCTCTTTGCCCAATTAATCTTTAGGTTGGTTGCTTGATTACATTTAATTTTCTGTTCCAAATTAATCAGAACAACTTATTGAAGGATTAATTAAATAAAACTACTATTCATGAACAAAACAAATAAACATAAAAAGCTTAATTAGCACTGAGATAGACCTCGTGAGACTGACCAAATTAAGATTCAAGCATTTGGGATCAAAGAGGGTTCAAAAGTAAAAGTAACCGCCGGTCCATCAAGATTCAAGAGGAAGCAAAACTGCAATATACAGCTGAAAGTCTACAAAGTCAGTAGTCGTCAAACAACATGGCAATGTTGTAACAACACAGCTTAATTAAAATGATAAATAAATAAATAAATAAATAAGAGAAAGTCAGGACAAGGACAAGTAATAATGACTAAGCCACGCTACATCAGTAACAATTAACAAACCTAAAAACTACAAGACTTTTTGTCGCATTAAGGAATTTTCGTGCATATTATCTTTACTATTATCTTTTATGGACTTTGAGAAAGTCTATTAGTTAGATATTCTTTAAGAAAAAAATACCAGTTTTTATCTTTAAAATTAAAAAATTTTATCAAAATTGAACCTTTGCCTTTAATTTTCCACGCACACACCTACCATCCTCCCGTCCGTTAAGTTTATGTAATATTGATGGACTTTTGGCTGTTATACCATTGATTATCTTGATTTCAAAGTCTGTCTTGATTTCGTGCAGTAAACTATGTGTTAATACGACGAGCTAGCAGAACTCAATGGTCGATTGGGCGACTGTCAATACTCGTCGCAGGTTGAAAATTAAATTAACTTAAAGAACATTTTGATTTGCATTTGTAGTTTTGTTAATTTGCCTTCATAATCATTATTTGACTTTTTCAATACCATATTTTATCTGGGTCAAAGTCAAAGACTTGAATATTCTCTGTATTATTGTTAAATGAGGAATAATATTTCTTCGATTCCATTGTGCTAAACGAACTTTGACAGCGGTAGTGCTTTTCCTCTTACGCCTTCAGAACCATGAGGCTAGGCAGAGTCCTGAACAAGTGAAGAGAAAGCACATTGGACTTGGAGGATGAAGAATTGAAGATAGATCGTAGATTAGACGTCGTGGGCTAGCTATAGTCTAGTCTGTCTGTGTGTTGCTTGATTCACCTTGCACGAGCCAGCGGACCTTTTGCAGGGCATTTTTAAGGCTCCTTCACATTTGCAGATTGATCGGATGGTCCCATTTGTTGCCGTTGCTAGGATAGAATCATAGAAAGCATTCATTCGGAAATTGAATAATAATTAAAAAGAAAAAATCTGCCCAATGAGTTCTAGCTAGTAGCCACATAATTTGGCTGCTTAATGCTACAGTCAACAGAGTAATGGGATTATGACCGCTTGGTCCATCAACGGTTAAAAATTAATTAACACAAGATAACTTGTGGAATAAACATAATTTTATTCATAATCTGATCAAGCCCCAAGCAGTCACGCATGCATGAATGGTTCAAAGCACTGTACATTTCTTCCTCGATCGGAATTGCCCGTCTTTTCCATGAACTAATCTTTTAATGCAATTTAATGTTTCTAAACAACGAAACCCAAAGGTCCAAAAGAGAAGCAATAGCGATCATTAAGGAAGAAAACTTTAGGACAATATCAAAAGAACCCTTTTTGAAGGGCAAGAGCAAGTCAAACTAATTAAGTTCTGCAGTTAAAAAGTTGAAACTACATTAAAAAATGTTATTTTTTCCAATTCTTTAAATCAAAAACCAAAACAATGTTACTAGATTGAGCTTCCCACACACGTTTATTGCTTGTAAATTTGTCCTTGTTAGTCGGTGCAGTTTTTGAACATATAAATTTTAAGTAATTTAACCAAAACAGGGTACTGTTCTGTCGGCGAGGCTTCCATTTTAATTAGATCAAGCTCCAGAAGTCTGGCAGTCTCTCGCTAGTAGTTAACATTGGCCATGGCGATTGGTGACCTTTTCAACTTAATTTTAGAGCTATTTATTTGTCAAATGATAGAATTCTTTTTCAAGTGATTGGTGTTGATTTCATCCTTATTTCTCATATAAATATAGCATTCAAAGTCTGAAATCAAGAAAAGAGAAAAACAAAAGGAATGAAAAAAAAAACACACACACACACACACAACATTTTGAATAAAATAATGAACTATGTATTAAGTAAATGTCAATTAATATCGGTTACCAGCCAAATATTTGGATTTGGCGGTCCTAAGCTAAAAATATTAAGGAAAAGAATTTACAAGCATATGAAAGATAGAAAACAAAATGTTGATTTTGGGTTGCTAAATTTGTTGAAGCCATTAAGAACTCCTGCGCTGATCAACGAGTCTCCTTGGTTGCGGAAGCCACCCCAAACTCGGCAACAACGCTGCTGGGAAATGCAGGAGGCGAGTGCATAACATTGCCAGCTGTGTTCATGGTACCCAGCTTGCAGACGCCCGTTTCTCTTCCGGGGATGTTTGTGCATGGATTATGACCTGACCCAGTCACCGGACCCCGTGGAAGGGATTGAAGCACAAGCTCATCTTTTGCGAGCCACTGCCCCCCACCTAGTGGCCTCATTGCTCCAAGTTGAACCGAGGCTAGTAAAAGAGAGAGAACCAATAAAGTTGTGAAAGAACTTTTGCTGCAGGAAAAAGCCATCTTTTGTTTTTATGTTATTTTTCCTACTTTATTGTTCTAGTTAGAATTTTGAGCAGAGCAATTAGAGGAAAATACAGTAGATATAAATGTGGAGTTGGATGAGATTGGGAGGGGAGATTAACTATTTATACAGATGCATAGCGTGTGCTCTGTTCATTCTGTGGGTGTAGTTTGACTGCAGCCTACAAGGGGCTTTAGGGAGATTTCTGAATTTGACTGAGCCATGGTTTGAAATGTTGAAACGAGGTGGAACAGATCAACAACACGGCGGCCTCAAAACACAAACAGTCTTAAAAGGTGGGGGCGTGGAATGAATATATCATTTTTACGTTTATATTGTTGCCAAAACAATATGGTTTCATCATTTATGCCAACCCCAACAAATTTTATAATGTGAAAAGCTCCTAATGGTGCATGACACAGCTGAGCGCCATACAGCCAAGAATATAGAATTTTTGTCGCCAATTGAGTGGAAAACCATCTGGTATTAATCTGAAAAAGAAACTTTTTGTGCCCTTGTAGATCAGCAGCTCCAAATTTTCCTGCAACGGTCTGAGCAATCTTATTCCAAATTTCAAAATCGAACAACGGCACGAGTTTAAATTAAGGAGAGGCCGCAAGACTACGATAACTTATTAGAAAGCATTTAGTTTATTTTTGTTTGACAAAACTTAAGATTGACTTGTATGTTTTAAGTGAATTCCTAAATAAACTATGAATGCTATTCTTTTTAAACAGTAAAGAGTTATAATGACTCCAAAGGCTAGAAAAGAAGGCTTTCTTCACAGAAAGAGATAGTCATCATAAAGTTGTAGGGTGGGGTGCAATCCGAAACAGAAGGCAGTGTGTCACATAGAAAACAAGCCCAAGTTATTCCAGGCTCAATTCGAGGGAGCCAGACAAATATGCTTGAAATACAAAGGGGCAAGCAAGGCCCATAGGCCCATTGACGATACAGCCCACAGGTTGCAACTTGCATAATGCACATGGACAGAAAAGAAGTTCGCATCCTATGCCAAAGTAAGTAAGTAACCAACGGTGGATTTTTTTTAATTTTTAATATAATTGAAAGTTGTCTTCATATGAGGAACACGCTAACAATCTCGTGATTGTGCATCAAATTTATGCACTTCTAATTTTTGTTGAAAACTCGACAAAGATCACAAATCACAATGGCACTCACTGTCTCCACTGATTGGACAAAGAAATACATTAAAAAGAGTTAAAGAGTACATATCGTTGATGGAAAGAAAGGCACTAATCCCTCAGTGGTTGGTTAGCAGAGAGTCTCAAGTCGGTGCATAGCGCACACTTGGATGTACATTATCAACAAACAACTTTTAGGCCAAGATCACTTGGAGAAGGCATCCACCAGTCTTTCCTTTAATTGTTCAGCAGCACCACCAGGAGCTCGAATGGTGAAGGTGTGAACAACCTCGTCATTATCTGTTGTTGATACATTAGACTCATGTGCTGAAATTTGATTTTCCCCGAACGCTTTTACGACACTAGAGACCGGGTGAGCATCCAAGGGGCAGCGCAATGTCACAACTGTGTCTTCATGCCTTTGCTGAAAATCTATATCAGGCATGGACAACTGCTTTTGCGGATTGTTTACCATGTCCTTTTCAGTTTCCAAGACCCTAATCTTCATCTGGAGGTCAGTGATATAGGTAATGGCGTCACCGAGCAGAGAAGCTTTGTCCATCTTAGAGATATTAGGGACAACAGCTCTTAATGCATAGAATCGCTGGTTAAGCTTTTCCCGCCTCTGTCGCTCTGCTTCAACATGATTCAAAGGTTCCTCTCTTCCATTGGCAGGCTTCCTTCCCCTCTTCCTAGGTTTCCGCTCGTCAGGTAGAGTCGATGAGTCATCTTTAGGCTGATCCAAACCAGAAATTCTCGTTTGAGCATTTAAACCTCCAACAAGCAAATGTGGAAACAACTTTGCTTCGCCATCATCACTACGACATCCGTTAGAAGAATTACCATAAATTTGATTGGAACCTAGAGTTTGAACATCGTAAGATTCCAACGTGAAGCCTGACTCATCTTCCACTTTTGGAGAGAAGTTAATACTAATTGATGGCGACTTTGAACCACCCAAACTTAGTTCACGACCAAATATCTTTGGAATTGTTTTTGCCTGTACAGAACTGGATCCACCAAACAGGGTATTCACCATCTCAACAAGGCTCTGCTCTTCAGGAATCCTGTGGATGGAACCAAGCTCCACCACTCCAGACTTCACAGGAACAAACACCACTGTTTGCAACCCAGCAGCTCTTGCTAGAAAAGATCTTGATTTATAATGATCTGAACAACCATTCACATCTGAGGTCCAAATTGATTTGCTAGACTTATAGGATTCTCCAGGACCATAAGATGCATCACAATGAAATGTAAAGTACATCGAAGTGAGATAAAACATCTCCATATTTGATACTCCATCCAACTTTGCAGCATAGTTATCCTCCTCTGAACCACCAAAGCATGCATGCAGCTTCAGGAGCACCTGCTTTTTCACCTCATTTTTCTTCTCAACCCCCTCCAACTTGCCATCCCCAGAGGTAGTAGCCTCACCAACTCCACCAGGCTTCGGATCTCGACAACGACCATCACCCCAAATCAAGACCGATCCACCAGATTTCAAGCTTGATACCTGCCAGAAAATGGCATAGTTCCAATTTGACCCATCTACGATCTTGCAAAGCCTTTGCTGCACACCCAAATCACTGGGTGGGGGAGTGACTAACTCTGACAACACATTTTTGGAAGCCAAGGATATCAAGAACTCACTGGCTTCAGTACCCAAAACAGATTCCACCATAGCCTTATCTTCCTCATTCACCCAAAACTTTTCACCCATTTCTTTCTTATCTTTGAGAATTATATAAAGACAGCCCAACTCTAACAGAGTACCCAATAAATTTACTATATTACCTAGGAATTCTTATGCAATAAATCAGCCAACTGCAGCAATTTAAAAGTGCCCACTCAACTCAAGCACTTAAAACTTTCCAAAAACCACATCTAGCAGCTGAATTACAAAGCTTCAACCTGCAATACAACGAATTCCATAAATCCCCTACTTAACCATTTAACAGGTTATCATCAAAAATCGTATACGCAAAATCTACCAAGTTTATGCAAAAAGTCAAAGCCTTTAAAGCTTAACAAGTATATAAATTATAAACACCACAACACCCAAAAAAGGCGGAACTCGTCATAGAAAGAGAAGAAAAAGAAAAGAAAAGCTTACCTGAGTTGGAAAATAAACTGGGTTTCGAGCTGAATTGTAGATTTGAGGATCCCCAGTTCCACCTGAGAACAACCAAGCTTCCAGATCTCTCAAAATGCTAGGGTTCTTTTTTTTATCTAATAAAATATAAAATTTCGCAAGTATAAATTTTGCTTCTTATCTCTTAAACTTTTCGGCATTTAGCGATGCCACGTCGAGGATGCGAGGAAGGGAAAGAGGGGTCCCATCCCATCAAATGGTTTCCATCTGATTCTTTTTGTCATTGGCACGTGAATTAACTGTCTGCTTACTGGAAAAGAGAGAAAAAAACGCCTTCTTTTTAGCTTGGACGGAAGAAAGCGACCATTTCTTTTGCATTTTTCCTTCCAAAAAGATAAGGAAAATTGCCATTTCTCTCTGGTCCGTTGGGCCCAACAAGCTCTTATAACAGATGAGACGGCCTATTTTAGTTCGGGGCTCTATTTTGCTAACTCTATGTGGGCTACAAGCCTGCAAGAGTGAAAACCTCAACTCTGGATTAGGCCGGACTTTCAGCCTTTAGGGCAGTTTCTCCCACACCTACGCCCATCCCACTTTCGAATGAAGTGATTCAGCCCAAAACTTCACCTTTCATTATTCTTCCAATTTTTTTTTCAAAACAAGAGCACATTCCTTAACAAAATCATGGTAATTTTGTTAAGACGTAGAATTCTATATAACTTAGAATACGCACACACACACACTAATTATTGATGTGGAATCCGAAGACAACCCACTATCAGGGTGGAATCTTATATTCTTCCATTTTTGTTGGCTAATAATTTTTATTATTTATCAATAAGTGTTGATTGAAGCAGTATCAGCTCTTACTCCAATAAGAGCAATGAAACAAGTTTAGGCTATGTTTGGTATATGAAAACATTTTATGTTTTCATTTTTTTAAAAATACAAATAAATCACCATATAAGATATGTGTAGTTTATAAAAATATATGTATGTTTTAGAAAATGAAAATGAAAACAGATCTAACATTGAGAACAAATTTTTTTAATCTCATTTTTAAATCTATTTTCATTTTCATTTTCTAAAACATATATACATTTTCCCTTATAACACATATCTTACATGGTAGTTTCTTTATATTTTTTAAAGAATGAAAACAGAAAATGTTTTCTCATACCAAATATAGCTTTAATCTCTCATAAACGCATTTATTGGGAGAATTTTACCTAATGCTTCGGCATGAAAATGATTAATTCTGAGTCAAAACTTAAGATTACTCTCGGTTAAACCAAATAATAATACTAATAATAACAACTTTTAGTATTCATTTTTTATTCTTAATCTATTTAATTTTGCAGTTGCTTTATATATATATATATATATATATATATAGAGAGAGAGAGAGAGAGAGAGAGAGAGAGAGAGAGAGAAAGAGGGTATTAAAGAAAATAAGATATAGAAATTTCCGTCACTTGTAATGGGAACTCAAACTACTCTTCAAACTTTTATGTTTTGGCCGAAAACTTTGAGGGGACGTTTGGTTCAAGGTATCTCAGATTACTAGAGTTATGTGATTACCAGGTTATAACATAACCTAATGCATATTCCGGGAATGTGCACAATTTCTGTTTGGCTGAGATTCCCGGAATATAAGATTAACCTGTTTGATTGGAAGGTGTATTTTCTGTTAAAATGGATAGTTTACTATAATGCCCTCGTACAACACTTAAGCTTATTTCTTATTTGTTCAATGTTTTTTATAATTGTTGTAATTTGCTTATTTCTTTTGTTCAATGTTTTGTACAATTGTTGTAATTTTGTTAAATTTTATAATTAAACATGATTAACATAAAAATTATTTAAGTAATAAACTTAGTAAAATATTATATAATTAATTTAATGATTATATAAGTTAAGTTTAATTATATTTTAACAAAAAAGAAATTATGCTTTTAGTTTAATTGAACTGACATATAATTATTAATTTAATAATTGTATAAGTTAAGTTTAATTATGTTTCTTAATCAAAATAAATTATGCTTAGAAAAACATGTAATTAATCAATTACGCAAGTTTATTAGGATCCAGAAGGGCAAAATACTAAGGGCAAAGTAGGAAAAAATTTTAACATAACCTGGTAATCTTACATTATCTAAGAATTTGGAGGTTATGAGATTTCTGATAATGTGCACCAAAAGTTGACGTGTCAGTGATCTTACATTATCTCTGTAATGTGATTACCACAAACTAAACAAAATAATGTTACATTCCAATATGCATATTACTAGGATTATAGAGGATAACCTCTCACCAAACGCCTCTGAATTAAATATACTTCTTATATTTTGTTTATATATATATATGCCACTATTGGAAAACCATGTTACTTTGTCACGTGGTCAGGATCCTCACTCCGGTGGTTGGTGGAATTATTTAATTGATTGAGTAGTGTACTAAAGGTTAAAGATTAGAATACTAGTACTTTAACTTTAATTTTATTCCTTTTGACATTTTTTTTCTAATTGAAGTAAGCACCTGCAGGTGGTTTGAAATCGTGTTGTTTAGCAACTTTCCATAGATAGAGGTCTAAGATTCTTCTCCTTGCAAGTTGCTTGGCTAGCTCTTAATTTTCTGCTGGATCTGCTGACGATTCAACTACGAAAGCACAAAAAAAAGAAGGCAATTATGGTAATTACCAACTTGTCTTGCCTTGGGTTGGTGGTAGGAAATTCTTCGGTTGGTTTTGCGCACGAAATTTATGATCTTTGTTTTTGCTTCTCTCTAGTAATTCATAAGATCGATGGTAATACCCACACCAATAAAATAGTCAAAGAAGGAGGCTAGTGAAGACAAGCTTTGATCCAAATAAATAAAGGGAAATTTCGGAGGGAATTATCGGGAAACATCAATCTCCATTGCCGATTCAAGACGGAGGAAAAGAGGAACGCGGCTTCTTTAATTTCTCCATCGTCAACTATATATATATAGCCTATACCCAGATTTTGAAAGTCGATGATGGATGAACATGTTTCATTCTCCATATCCATATGCTATCATGGATTGATTTCAAGACATCAATAAATATTTCATTATAATTGTACAATAAATAGAAGGAATGAAGGTGATTCCTTTCTGAATCACGCGTAAAAATTAAGGGAAAATATACATATATATAGCTTGCATTCACTTTCTCCAAGAATATAACTTTCCAATCCCCTAGCTAGAACAGAAAACATATATAGTACAAGAAGAGAAAGAGATCGATTAATGAGCAGAATGCTTTCATAAACATATAAAACACTTCAAGGATGCTTGCAATTACCAGTTGGAGGAGAGTTTTTTGGGATGTAAGAACATGGGTTGGGACCTATTGGAGGTATTTGACCTTGCGGACGATACTGCATAGATTTGCTATCTTCCTTGAGCTTCACGTCATTCGGAATCCTAATGGCTTCATGAGGCCTCACAGTAAGAACCAAGAGGAAGACTATAACAAAATTAATCTGAGTTTTCTTCACGAGCAACTCCATAGGAGTAATCCTTGTCAAACAACGAAAGCAATAAAACTTATCAGAAGTCAAAATAAAAACCGAAAGAAGCGAAAGAATTTAGTTTACTTTTGGTGAGAAGATAACTCTAATTGTTGATTGAAGAAGAAGCCTTAGGATTTGTGTATATATGTACACACTCACAGAAGAAAATGTCTGGAAATTTGGGAGGATTTCCGACTGCAAGTTCGAGGAAGAGAAGATGACGAGGGAGCTCTGCCGTTGCTTAACACTCAAGATTTTGAAGTTTGAACAGGAAAAGGAGAATATCCCATTGACCAAAATTTAGAAATTAACTACAAGTGGAAAGTAAAGAAAATTCGGTTGTTTTTTGGGAAACTTAAATTAAGTTATTAGTTTTTTCTTTTTTTCAGTTTCTATACTTTCTAGGTCAAATCAGATATAGTATTAATGCTAATTATATTATACTGGTACCAGTAATAGATAGGATTAATAAGTTAGCACCGTGTGTTCCATTTTAATTAATCACCTTAAAGTCCAAAAAGGAAAAGAATAAAATTGTCGTCGGCAAGATGGAGGAAGTAAAAGCCACGCCGGATTTGGTAGGTTGACACTACTAGGAAACTTGGCATACTTGTCCGCACATGCCCAAAAAAGGAAATGTGTTCATCAAAGATTCAAAATACATAAAGTTGAATTACTGAATGTGCAGCATAACTTTTTAAAGAGTTTCTTTACGCGGGAAGTTGACTTTTTTTAATCAAACTTTTATATGTATCTTTAATATCTTTATCTTTTTTTCAATATTATAAAATAATATTACTATTCACCTTTTATTTTTTTTTCTCACTTTTACTTGTATTTATTTTATTTTAAAATTTAAAATTTATATTTTTAATATCATTATATTTTATTTGAACGTACATTTAATTTATCTATTTATAATTTTTATTTGTAATAAAAGTATATATATATATATAAAAGAATTCCAACTAATAAAAAATTTATACATAAAAATTAATTTTAAACTTATTTGAAAATAATCTATAGATTAAAAATATTTATTTATCATTTTTATTATTATATAATTTATATAAATAATATATATTTATATATAATAGTTAACATATAAAAAGTAATAAATTTTTTCAAATACTTATACAAAAACAAAAAATATCCTTTTTTATAATTTTAACATTTCACAATAATTTTACAATATTATTACCAAACAGCTTTCTACGTCTTATAGTACTTCTGTGTTAAATTTACTAAATATTATTTTAATTTTTCTAGACAACACTTGTAGAACAGTTCTACTAGATCAACACATTTGCTATAAGCTCCAACCAAGTCAAACAGACCCTTAATCGAGTAGTAATAGACTATTTAACCAGCAATTTTATATTATTAGTCACTTTGTTACATGTGTTACACGTAATATAATATGTTATTAATGATAATAAAAAATAAAAAAATTTAGAAAAACAGACTATAATGGATTACAATTAATTATAGAATAAACTTTAAATTAAACTACATTAAATTAGATAATAATTAATTTATTTTCTTCAAGATAATATAGTAATAAGTTAATAATGATAAAATAAAATTGATTAATTATTATCATTATTTAATAAATATATAAAAAATATTTAGTAAAGGATTTTTTTTAAGAAAAATATTTAGTAAAGAATAAGCAAAGAATTTTAATTTAATTCAACAATATCAACTATATTTTTGAAATATGATAAAAAGAAAAAGATATTTTAAACGTTTCAAAAGTTTTATAACATTCTTATTTTTATATATACTATTCATTCTATTACATATACAATGCGTTATTACTAATAACCAAAAATAAAAAAAATTTTAAAAAAAAAAACTACATTAAAATGGATGATAATTAAACTATAAAGTAAACTTACAAATTAAATTACATGAAATTGTTCAGCAGCACCACCAGGAGCTCGGATGGTGAAGGTGTAAACAACCTCGTCATTATCATTTATCTGTTACTGATACATGAGATGAGACTCGTGCTGAGATTTGATTTTCCCCGAAAGCTTTTAGGACCCTAGAGACCGGGTGAGAACTCCAAGAGGCAGCGCAACGTCACCACTGCGTCTTCACGCCTTTGCTGAAAATCTATATCAGGCATGGACAACTACTTTTGCGGATTGCTTACCATCTCCTTTTCAGTTTCCGAGACCCTAATCTTCATCTGGAGGTCAGTGATATAGGTAATGGCATCACCGAGCAGAGAAGCTTTGTCCATCTTAGAGATATTAGCGACAACAGCTCTTAATGCATAGAATCGCTGGTTAAGCTTTTTCCGCCTCTGTCACTCTGCTTCAACATGATTCAAAGGTTCCTCTCTTCCATTGACAGGCTTCCTTCCCCTCTTCCTTGGTTTCCGTTCATTAGGTAGAGACGATGAGTCATATTTAGGCTGATCCAAACCAGAATTTCTCGTTTGAGCATTTAAACCTCCAACAAGCAAATGTGCAAACAACTTTGCTTCACCATCATCACTTCGACATCCATTAGAAGAATTACCATAAATTTGATTGGAACCTGGAGTTTGAACATCCTAAGATTCCAACGTGAAGCCTGACTCATCTTCCACTTTTGGAGAGAAGTTAATACTAATTGATTGGGACTTTGAACCACCCAAACTTAGTTCACGACGACCAAATATCTTTGGAATTGTTTTTATCTGTACAGAACTGGATCCACCAAACAGAATATTCACCATCTCAACAAGGTTCTGCTCTTCAGGAATCCGGTTGATGGAACCAAGCTCCACCACTCCAGACTTCACAGGTACAAACACCACTGTTTGCAACCCAGCAGCTCTTGCTAGAAAAGATCTTGATTTATAATGATCTGAACAACCATTCACATCTGATGACCAAATTGATTTGCTAGACTTAGAGGATTCTCCAGGACCATAAGATGCATCACAATGAAATGTAAAAAGTACATCGAAGTGAGATAAAACATCTCCATATTTGATACTCCATCCAACTTTGCAGCAAAGATATCCTCCTCTGCACCACCAAAGCATGCATGAATTTTCAGGAGCACCTGCTTTTTCACCTCATTTTTCTTCTCAACCCCCTCCAACATGCCATCCCCGTAGGTACTAGCCTCACCAACTCCACCAGGCTTCGGATCTCGTCAGCAGCCATCACCCCAAATCAAGACCGATCCACCAGATTTCAACCTTGATACCTGAAAGAAAATGGCATAGTTCCAATTTGACCCATCTACGATCTTGCAAAGCCTTTGCTGCACACCCAAATCACTGGTTGGGGGAGTAACTAACTCCGACAACACATTTTTTTGAAGTCAAGGATATCAAAAATAGATTCCACCATAGCCTCATCTTCCTCATTCACCCAAAACTTTTCACCCATTTCTTTCTTACCTTTGAGAATTATATAAAGACAGCCCAATTCTGACAGAGTACCCAATAAATTTACTATATTACCTAGGAATTCTTATACAATAAATCAGCCAACTGCAACAATTTAAATGTTCCCACTCAACTCAAGCACTTAAAACTTTCCAAAAACCACATCCAACAGCTGAATTACAAAGCTTTAACCTGCAATTCAACGAATTCCATAAATCCCCTACTTAACCATTTAGCAGGTCATCATGAAAAATCGGATACACAAAATCTACTAAGTTTATGCAAAAAGTCAAAGCCCTTAAAGGTTAACAAGTATAAACACCGCAACACCCAAAAAAGGCGGAACTCGTCAAAGAAAGAGAAGAAAAAGAAAAAAAGCTTACCATTGGAAAATAAACTGGGTTTTGAGCTGAATTGTAGATTTGAAGATCCCCAGTTTCACCTGAGAACAACCAAGCTTCCAGATCTCTCAAAATGTTAGGGGTTCTTTTTTGGGTTCTTATCTTTTAAACTTCTCGGCATTTAGCGATGCCACGTCGAGGAGACGAGGAAGGGAAAAAGGGGTCCCATCCCATCCCATCAAACGGTTTCCATCTGATTTTTTTTTTTTTTCATTGTCACGTGAATTAACTGCCTGCTTAGCGAAAAAGAGAAAAAAAAAAAAAAAAAACGCCTTCTTTTTAGCTTGGACGGAAGAAAGCGACCATTTCGTTTGCATGTTTCCTTCCAAAAGGCCAAAAACAAAACCGCCATTCCTCACATGGTCCGTTTGGCCCAACTAGCTCTTATGACAGAGGAGACGGGCTGTTTGAGTTCCCGGTTTTATTTTGCTACGCTATGTGCGCTGTAAGCCTACAAACAATCTTAACTCTGTATTAGGCCGGAGTTTCCGACTTTGGGGCAGTTTTTCCCATACCTACTCCCACTTCGAATAGAAGTGACAGCCCAAAGCCCCAACTTGACCTCTTATTGTTATTTTAATTCTTTATCTATTTTATTTTGCAGTTGCCTTATATAATATATATTTTTATATAATAATATATATATATATATATAGTATTAAAGTAAATAAGAATTCAAAAGCCCAGCAAGCAATCTATATGGAAATGTATCAAGATGGAAGTCTAGAGAAATTTCCATCACTCACTCGTAAATGGGAACTACTCTTCAAACGTTGAATCTATATTTTATAGGGTACATATATGCCACTATTGGAAACAAAACGATATTGCTTTGTCACGTGGCCATGCACCCTAATTTGTCCAATTACTTCGGTGGTTGGTGGAATTATTTAATTGAGTTTCGCGTAAAGTTATCGGAAACTATGAGTTGAATTTTTTATTTATTATTAGAATAACGGCAGTACTTTTATTCTTTTTGACATTTTTTTAATTGAAGCAAGCACCTTCAGGTGGTTTGAAATTGGGTTGTTCTTCTCCTTAATCGTCTTGCCGTTCTGGCCTTTCAAACGAGCAGTCGTAAATTCTTTGGTTAATTTTGTGAAGGAAATTTGTCATCTTGGCTTTTGCATCTCTCTAGTTCATCAGATGTCTACACCCATAAAATAGTCAAATAAGGAGGCTGAGCGTGAAGACAAGTTTTGATAAAAATAAATAAAAGGTAAAATTTCGGAGGAAATTATCGGGACACATCACTGTTCTGCACTTCCCATTTCCCAATGCAAAAGCCAGAAGGCAGGAAAAGAGAGAAAACGCGGCTTATACCCAAATTTGAAAGTTGACGATCAATGAACACGTTTCATTCTCCATACCCCTCTATGCTATCATGGATTACATTTGATTAATCTCAAGACATCAATATATGGTATAAAATTCATTATAATTGTACATTGAATAAAAAAATGAAATTTTTTATTTTTCTTCTCTGAATAATTACACCCAAAAAAAGAAAAAATATATATGGATAGAACCCGAGGCTCAGCTTACATTCCCCCTCCTTAATTCCCAGTATCCCCCTAAAAAACGAAAATATTTATGCTACAACCGAGTACCGACTAATGATCAAAATGCTTACATAAACATGTCAAGGATGATTGCAATGACCAGCTGGAGGAGAGTTTTTTGGGATGTTAGTACATGGATTAGGAACTATTGGTGGTACTTCAGAGTGATCTTGCGGGCGAGACTCCACAGTTTTGCTGTCTTCCATCAGCTCATTTGGAATCCTAACGGCTTCATAAGGCCTCACAGTAAGAATCAAGAAGAACACCATAGCAACTACGACAATATTAATCCGAGTTTTCTTCTCGATCAACTCCATTTGGAATAAGTCCTTGTCAAGTAATGAAAGCAATAAAACTTATCAGAAACTAATATATGAAACCCAAAGATGCAAAAGAATTTAATTTACTTCTGATGAGAACAACTCTAGTTATAGATTGAAGAAGAAGCTTTGGGGCTTGTTCTAGTATATATACTACACGCTGAAGTATTATTATACCATATGATATATTGGGAAGAAAATGTTTGGAAATTCTGTAAGATTGGTTGCCCGACTGCAAGTTCTAGGAAGATGATTGGGTGGAAGCGTTGCTTAACACCCAAGAATTGAACGTAAATGAGACCAAAAAGAGAATATCTCATGGATCATTCGTTTAGAAATTAGTAACTACAAATAGAAAGTAAAGAAAATTTGGTTGATTTTGAAAAGTTAATTAAGATTTTCTTCTTGGGATTTTTGTTTGGTTTTAATCAAAGTATCCACAGTCTTTAATTTAAGATTGATCTCTTTCGAACTGGAAGCGTTAAAGCCTTAAAAATAAAACTCTCCCAATAAGTATGTACTATGCAATATCTTCTAGGAAATCGAACTTGTGCTCTCACCCTTAATAAGATAGAGACCACTATCACTTCAATCAACACTTATTGATTTTTGGGATTTGTTTATATACTTTCCAAGTTAAATTGAAGAAATATTAGGTAAGATAATCAAATAATGTTAATTATATTATATTACTACTAGTAATTAATAGAATTAATATGTTAGCACAGTACGTTTCATTTTAATTAAACACGTTAAGTTAAAGGGGAAAAAAAAAAGGAAGAAGTCGGCAAAATGGAGGAAGTAAAGAAGGCAGGTTTTAACCAAAAAAAAAAAGGCAGGCACGCCTGAGTTGGTGGGTAGATGCTAAGAAATTACTTGGCATATTTTTATTAGTAGTAGGATTATTACGCTAATTATATATTTTTTATTATTCACATTATACTATTTTATTGAATGATAAAATTAAGTACCACAAAATATAATTAATAAGTAGGATAGGACACAACAAGGAACTTCCAGTTTCACTAGTAATTCGACGAAATTTCTACGCAAATTTACGAAAGAATGGTATATATATATCCCGTTTGAATCAATATTTGAATAGCGGCACCGACGTTTGCATTAAAATACATTATTTCTCGTGACTATATTCTCTTTGTTTTCTCTTTTTGCGCAATTGACCGATTGATGAGCTTCCTTTTTGTCTTTTTGCCTTCCTTTTTGTCTTAATACACATAGTAATCTTTGAATTTATATAAAATTATCATTTTGACTATTTAACTTTTATTTTAGAATTTTTTACCCTCAAACTTTTATTTTATCCGTAATATAACCCTTGGTGCTGACATTGTCTAATAAGAAAATTTTACGTGTCAATATATAATTATGTCATGTCAGTATCAAGGGCTATATTATGCACAAAATAAAAGTTCGAGGGTTAAAAATTCTAAAAATAAAAGTTAAATGATCAAAATGATAATTTTATACAAGTTTCAAGAGCTATTTTGTATATTAAGCTCTTCCTTTTCTTTCTTTTCAGATTCAGTCAATCAAAATGTTGCCATTTCCTTTTTCTTTTTTTTGGGTTAAAAATGTTGTCATTACTTGAAAGAGTTAACGTCAAATCCTATAGTTCTATACAAGGAATAAAAAATCGGATCGGACCGGCCGGTTGAACCGGTTGAACCGGCCACAAATCCGATCCGATGAGGGTTATTAACCCGGGTTTGTGATGAACCGATTGAACAGGTGAACCGGTTGGACCTGTTCAGTAAAAAAATTAAATTTTTTTATTTTTTAAGTTATTTTTAATTAACTAACCCAAATCTAAAAAAATACCAAAGTAATAAAAAGTCTAAATTTCAATTTTTTTTTTATGTTTGAACTTTTGATTTTGAATTTTTGACCTTAAATTTTTTATTTTTTTATTCTAATGTACTCCTATAATAAAAATTTAATTTGTGATACAAAATAATTTATATTATTTATTTTATATTATGTGATTCACTAATATTTTATACTTTTTCTTATTTTTATGAATTTTTTGAAGTTTTTTAATTGAAAATTTGAAATTTATGTATTTTAAGAAATTAATAAAATTAACATATTTATATATCCGATCCAAACAGTTCAACCGATTAAACCGGTTGAACCATTGAACCTTTAGGCTTACCGGTTCAAGCACCTGTCCGATTTTTTATTCATTGGTTCTATATAGTGCCTATGCACGTTAGTATTAAGTTCTTTTTATTTTCCTCTACCCTTAGACTTTTTTTCTTTTACAAATTTTTCCTTACAAACAAAAAATCAAATTTCAAGAAATATATATATATATATATGAGAGAAGAGATCCACTTATATCTGATGTAAAATTAACAACTCGACGTATGATTAATATTTTAACAATTCGATAATTTGAATTTAACGATATATTCAAATTTTACATACCCGTAAAATTTCAAATTGATCCGATATTTTTATAATATCAATTTAAACTTCAACATTTTCAGATTTTTTAATATATATTTAACGATAAAAAATTCTATCAATAGCATTAAAACATATGGTAGACATGTACGATATACATGAATAGAGTATGAAATTTAATAGTTAGATTAATCAAATTATTATTGTATGTTAAGTTATGAAATTATATAAAACTCTTAATTTTACACCGAATATAAAATAATCCTCATATATATATATATATTGTCTTTGACTCTTTTCCTTTAAATTTACTCCGAAAAAATTCTTTAAACTTGGAAAAATCTTGAAACTTGAAAGTGTGACGAGTGACGATATGTGCGTTGACTTTTGAATATTATATGCCCTTTGTATTTTCCGGCTAGCTTCTAGCGTTGATTTCTTTTTCTTTTTAATTTCTTTTTTTAATAGTATTTTTTATAATGTTAATACTTAATATTAGTCTAAATTTTTAACACTGGGAAGATGACTAAATTTTGACAAGATGAGATGGTAGTCAAACCACCATTAACTCCTTGAAAAATTGAAGCAAAGAGAGAAAGTGCCCTATATATATTGTATAAATTAAACCATCTCTGCACAAACAAAAAGGAAAATAAGAAAGAAAGAAAGTTTCTACTTTCTAGTGATATATATGATTAACAAAAGCATGAAGCCATCAGCGAGACAAGATGATCTAATTAAGAAATAGGGTTTAAAGACATAATAGAAAGAAATTGATCCATTTAATTACTATAATTAACAATTTATAAAATTAATTAAGCCATGTATATTGATACTATATATAAGTCTATAACGTAATATAGTACTTTGCAAGAAATAGTAGATAACTATGAATAAGACAAGATGATTATACATGGTTTTCCTTCTATAATCCATGCAAGGCCAATGGGAATATGGAAATTAATTAAGTTGATCAGAATGCTTCATTCTTTTGTTTTGACTTCCAGTATACCATATGATATTGGTGAAAAATATTCATTACAAAACAAGACAATGAGAATAAACAATAATCTTTATTCCATATATAATTTTCAATACAAGAGAGAAAAGTATATCACAACTTCAACCTTATATCTCTGTACCCAACCTTAACCCCTTGATCTAGCTTTATCCTTTGAGCTAAACTTGATCGGCAACCCCCCCACCCCTCCCTTAATTTTTTTTGGTTATGTAAGAAAGTTTGAATCATATATAGATATGCACTGACGAAGGTAACCTAATTTTTTATTGTAAATTCCACCTTTTGATCAGATCTTTATTATTCAGTATCTAGAATAATGAAAGGTAGAAGTAGTTATTGCTTATGGCTATATATATGATCTGTACACGTAGGTATTAATGGAAACAAAGTGCAATAGAAATGAAGAAAACATGCATAAGAGGGAGAAGCTTTTATTGAAGAGGCATGGGCGGTGGGCAGACAAGTTCATTTAGTTTGATTTTGGTGGACATGGAGATCCGCCAGTGTAACTGCTTCCATTACAACCTATAGGCGGTACAGGGTTATGATCTTGAGGCAGCACGCGAGCAACTGCAGCTTCACAAGCAAATGCCAATATTAAGAGCAAAGCAACAGCAAACACTTTGACAGTAGCGTGGATGATTACTTTCTTTGTATTCAGGTAGGCCATTTGGTACGGTCGGTGTTGATGATATATAGGAGCAAGAATATGAAGGAAAGGGAAGGAAAAGGAACAAAACGGATGGTATTGTGTATTTCTATTTTTCCTTTACAAATGCTTAATCACAAAGGTTGAGTAGTGCAGACGAAGAAGAAAGGGGGCTGCTTTAAATAGAGAGCTGCATGTGATGAACAACAAGGTGATTAGCAAGTCAAAACATAGTTGTAAATTGCAAAGGAAAGTTACCGTTACGAACCCTTTAATTTTTTCCTCTTTTTTTTCATTTTCTGGTGGCTTGACCGAAAATATAACTTGCCTGATCATTACGCAAATGATATATGTATGCAAGTAATTTTAATGAACATAGCGCCTAAATTCCTACTAATTTCCTAAAGTTTTATAATAAATCAAAATTATATTAATTAGTATATATTAGTATACAAGTAAATTTTTTTATGTGGGTTTTGAGGTTGATCACTCTGGTAACAATTTGATTTAATTTGATCATAAACTTGGTAGCTTGACTGTTTATTTTAGGCCATAAGACCAGGAAAGTGCGTATTAGCTAGGATGGATGCTTTATTGGTTAATTCTTGATTGCGCCCCATATACGCTTTTACTCTTCAGTCTTCTCTGCAACCAATTCCACCATTCGACAAATTCTTTTTCCACAAATTGGATTTTACGTACGTGGAATTGAATTTTGTTTATAACTTTTTTGGTATAACCTTCTAAGTATGAAATAGTCACATTGAATTCTGATTAATCTTAATTAAATCAAGTCATGTTGAACCCATAAAACCTCTCCCAGGCAACCAAAAACTAAGGTAGCTATATCCGTAAATAATTATTGGTAATTTTTCTTCTAGTACAGTGACATGACCATAATTTAGAGTTAATAAATGTTGGATATTAAGGATTCTTCATATTTTATTCCAAATCAGATCTCTTTTGAAAGGGATGTATCCACCTCTTCATAGATATATATCATCATAGCTTTTTTTTGTTTTCATTAACTGCATGCAGATTCATATATCCAGAATGGGTTTTGAGATTTTAAGTGAAACATAAAAACAAAAAAAAGGCTTTACCTATATCTTGTCTTACATGGTGCTGGGGACTTTGGAGAGGTTCTTTGCAGCTTCCCCTTGAGATAAATGTTCCGTCTAACAGTCTAAGGACCAAGGACTTCGAATTTTGATTTTCAAATGCCTGCAGTATATATTGGGTAAGCTTTTCCATCTTTTAAATTCATTAGGGCTTGAAATTTGAAAATACGGTCAAGATTCAAGATCTAATTAATTATATTTCACGAAATACTAAGTCTTATACTATATCGGATATAAATTAAATCACTCCCAAATATTTTCTTGGAAGCACTGCTCAAGGCTGATCTTCTCGTTTCAAAGTTGTAAGTTGCAAATGTATTGAAACTTTCAAAGTCAAAGTCGGCCATTGCAGAATATATAAGAACAAAACTTTTTCGTTCAGATTGAATTCTCTTTTTGGTGTGAGTTCAGATTGAGTTCTGGTTTCTGCAGTATTAATTAATCTGATTACGTTACGAAAAGATGCAGTAACAACTATCTGTAAGGTCAAAGCACTAGTCGCTCTTTCTTTTCTGTTTCCAGGCTCAGGACTCTAAACTCCGGACCTAATAATTCTCTGTTTCTTCAGTTTACTTCTTTGCTTTTCTGTGTGTTGTCTCGTATCAGCTCCGCTTTCAGACTTTTCTACTTTGAAAAATGTGCCCATTTTTCTGCCTCCTCGTACGTAGCTTCCTCTATGATATCAATCCATTCTGGTACACAAAAATGAAAGGACGATAACAGCATATAAGGGCATCTCCAACCCATCACACCAAATTTTACATCATTTTAGTGTAAAAAGAGAATATTCTTAGAATATTTTAACATCAAATTTTGTTCTACTCCAATGTGTTACACCATTTTTTACACCATTTTTTACATCAATCATATTATAATATAACATCTACTATTTAACTTAATATAATTATCTAAATAATTATTTAAACAATTAAATTAATCTATATGTAATTATAACAATATATTTTATTAATTAAAAATAATAATATTAAATATTATTAAATATTTTTCTCATGAATTATTTAATCATATGTTATTATTAATAACTGTTAACATTATGTCACAAATAATTAATAAAAATATTATTTCATATAATTTACGAAATTAAAATATATTTTGACTATAATTTAAGTAAATTGATGTTTAATGACTTTTATTTTGTTTTCATTGAATTCTTCCATAGTTTATCTAATTTATATTTATAATTATTTATAAAAATATATTTAATATTGGTCTCAATTTAAAGGTCTCAATGAGATCTTTCTAATGATATATTTTTTTCTTAATAATTCAAAAATTAAATTTAAATAAAATCCAAAATATATAAATACAAAAAAAAAAAAAGCATCCCACCAAAATGGTGGGATGAATTACTGCTCCTTTGGAGCAGAAAAATGGCAAAATACACACTATTTTGCCGTTTTGCTGCTCCATTGGAGAAGCTCTAATGCATCAGAATTTCTTGATTTCAGAAATACTATCAAAGAGATTTGATCGGTGACGTAAATATTAAAGCTTATGTTATGCATTATCCACGATTGTACATTAATTAATTAAAATCAATCATTTAAACGCTGTTGCTGCCCTCATTCATCATCTTCCACTTTATCATCAATGAACTTGGGAAGGTTTTAAGTGAGTTATTGGCGCAAAACTATTGGTTCATACGATGTGTGCTCGAGTGTTTAAGTTGAAGAGCGTCAACTTATTATAGCAAAAAGTAAATATCGGCGTTGATAGCTGTCGGGCTGAGGGTGAACGACTTCATTGCTCAAAGAGGAATGTATTCATTGATCCATTTAATTACTATAATTAACAATATATAAAATTAAGCCCTGCAAATGTTGATACTATATATAACGTAATAGTACTTGCTAGAAATACTAGATAACTATATAAGACTAGAAGTTATTTCCACGCTAACTACCCGGGTTTGTGTGATACTGTGAAATAATATTTGTATATAAATATTTTTTAAAAAAATTTTAAGAAGATATTTGTAAATAAATGTTAATATATGAAACAAGAGACATTTTTTTCTCACCGTTGCAAACTTTTAAATCCTAAATTTTACTAACTGTTTCTAGGAAAACAACTAAGCTTCTATATATACTTTCTCAGTAAATATAACTTACTTGTCACATGCACAAGTTTCATTGGCATAATAGATTTATGTAAGAAAATCCAAGTTGTTATTTCAAAATTAATAAATAATAATAATTTTTTATCGCAATTCATATTGTCACGTCCCGACTTGCAGGCTCGGCCACGCGACAACCGTCATACCACCTCGAGATGCGTGCCTCATCAGGCGGGTAACCAAGATGGCATAAGGCTTAAAAATAAAGGATATTCGAGCAATATATGAAAACATACGAAATTATCATAGATAATATAGTTCAAAAATATTTCAAAATAAAGTGTCACATCTTACGGTGCTCCATGCAGCGAAAAATATTATATAAATACATAAATGTATATATAAGAATGCAGTAATATTCTGAGCCAAGATACATAAAGCAAAAGGGGTGGCACCTACAAAGTCGTGTCCACAGTGCCGTACTGGGATCACTGGCCACCAGGACGTCAGTCGTCCAAAGTCTGATGATCTGACAACAAAAATGAATGGGGTGAGTACAATATACTTGTACCCAGTGAGAGACTCGGTTATAAAGACCGATCACCTCAGGCTGGGGATATGAATTAATCCAAATATCAATTTAATAAACCCTTTTACTGAAATATATGAAGTCCCAAACCAAATCAAATATCAAATCAATAATAATATTTCCAAATGGGCTGGCATCTGAAATCGTCCCAATAAGGTATATCCGTGCATTGGAGTATCCCCTGGACCGTCAAGGGTTACTTTATACTTTAAAAACATTTTTCTTACTCTCTGGCCCATTCCCTTGACGTTTGCCTTACTGTGATGGAACACAGCATCTGGAGTCCTGGCGAGTTTCCCTACACGCCTCTCCCAACCAGGCTCTACTCACCGTGCCCCTCGATAGGTGGTCCACGGCTGAGTATCACGCATGCTCTCAAACACGGTCCACGCTCCTGCAAATCGGAGCCCCGAGGAAACCCACTCAATCTCTCATCTCTCAAGGGTATCGTTCCCCAAACAATTATCAATAATATCAATATATAAAATTTATTGAAATTCTCACCCTTCAAATCATTTATAAACATGGTGTGTGAGGGTGGACAATTCATACCCAAAAACATATATAAACAATTTAATAAAGCATTTATAAATAAATTTGAAAACGATTAACCCTCAATGGTCAACCAATATAATCCAAGCCACTCACAAGTGAGGAGAGTTGTATACGTCCCGATTACCCACGAATGCCTTAGCTCAAACTGCAACCGATCAGAAACTCGTACAATCACGTACCTAAATAATCAAATTAAAATCTAATTTGATTAATAAAGGCATTCAACCAACAATTAAATCATAAAACAAAACACATTAAAGGTCTCGAAATAAAATTGGGCAAGTCCGGAATTCAATTGAAGCTAATTTGAGTCAATTGGGGTCAAATGGGGTTTAGGGCTGCAAAATTACCAAAATGCCTCTAATGCTACAGCACCCTTGTCGGCAGGTGGCTCACTTCCGAGCGTGATTGAGCCAAATTGGGAGAAATCTCCCAAAATTTGGCAGCTCCGGCGCGGGACTCGCCAGGTCCGGCGCCGGACCTGATTCCGGTCACGGCCATGCACCAAATCGAGCTCGGTTCGAGTTCGATTCATCACCAATCCGCACCAAAATTGAAACACAGCAAGTTAAACACATGATCTATAGATTCACAGCTTCAAGAATGAAATCAATCCATTAAACATGCTCGAATTTTGAATCAAAACACTAAGAGTTGACTTATCTCGAGCAAAACAGGAATCTCAACTTCAATCAACGAATTCTCTTAGCACAGACCATGAAATCAAGCATGTAAACTATCAAATTAAAGCTTGATGAGTCTAGAACAATATACCAAATTCTCAGCCACAACCCACGGTTGAATCAAAAGATATGAGCTTATGAACAATCTGTCGCCAAAATTCCAAATTTCTAGATTTGATGATTTTCTTGGAAACTTTGGTGTTTTGATCTTCAAGAAGGCAAAAGAAGTTGATATTGATGATTGATGAAGTGTTTGAAGAGGGATTCAAGGTTTGATTTCCAAGAATTTGGAAGAGAGAGCTCGGAGAATTGAAGAAGAAGAGAAGATGTGAAAATGGGGGTCTCGGGCAGCCGAGACCCCATATAAAATCAACGGGTCCGGCGTCGGACCCGTCCCTGTCCGGCGTCGGACCCGTCCCTGTCCGGCGCCGGAGTCAACCATTTCCGAGTTGACTCCGGTCAACTCAGCCCAATTTCCTCGGGTCTCGATTCCAAATGGGGCCCACATCTTCGGACTTCAATTTTAGGATTTTTAAGCTTGAAATTGAGCTAAATGAAGTTTAAAACATCCATGGGAAGTCAAAATTGGTATATTGACTAGACAACAATAGATAATTGTACAACTTGACACGTGCGGATTAGGTCCGGGCGTGTCACATATAGATTACTGATAATACTAAAAAGAAATGATCTTGAATCAGTGTATGCTTTCATTGGAATAAAATTCATATTAATTAATTTTGTTAACAGAAAAAGAATTATATTAATTTTTAAAGAAGAGGAAAAGTATTTTTCAAGAAAATTGAAGAATGAAGAGTTAAAAATATAAAATATAAAGATTTTAAAAAAGAAAAGAAAAGAAGTAATAATGATATGATAGTCTAATGACTTTTAATCTTTGGATTTTTCCAAAACTTTGAAGACTTTTAGAAAGAAAGCATTTGAAAATCCATAAATTTAAAATGATAGTATTTATAATTGCTTTGTTTGGATGAAGAATTTTTAAAATGAGATTTTGAGTATTTATAATTTTTAATAGAATTAAAAAAATTAATTATAAAAAATAATATTAAGAGTAAAAAAAATGCAATATGCATGGGTGTCATTATTAGATTTATAAAAATATTTAGATATTATTAATAATATAAAAAATTAGTGAAACTATATATTTTAAAAATAAGCTTCTTATATCATTAATTAAAACTAAAAATATAAAATTTGTATAAAAAAAGGAAACTTCATTAGTATGATAGGTAACTATTTAAATGCGTAAAAGATAACTATTTAATTGGGTTTTAAAACATGGATTTGAAGGGTATGAAATCCCCTATTAAAAAGTCTTTAGAGATAAATCAAAAGCTTTCATATTAATTCGGTTTTAATTGAAATCAATATATACATTTATTGGAAGAAGAAGAGCATTAATTTTGTTAACAAAAAGAAATTACATTAATTTTTTTAGGAAAAAGTATTTTTTAAAGAGTTAAAAACATAAAATAAAAAGATTTAAAAAAAGAGAAAAAAATGGAATGATTATATAGATAACCTAAATGAGCTCCTTTAGGGATAACTTTAATAGGGGTTATATTTTTTTCTCACCATTGTAAACTTTTACGTCATAAATCTGCTAAATTTTTGTAAGAAATTACATTAAACTTCTATGTTTTATCAACAAATATAATTTGCTTATCACTTGCATAAATTTTATTGGCATAATCGATTTATAGGAAATTAAATCTCATATATCATCTCCAAATTAATAATAAAAAATATAATTTTTTATCACAAATCATATAGTTTAGACTAAAAGCTAAATTTGGTATTCAACGTTTGTGGGATTATTCGATTTAATGCCCAAGCTTTCAAAGTATTTAAATAAGTGCCTAACGTTTTCAAAAATGTTCAATTAAGGGTCTGGTGTCAATTTAAAGAGACTGTGAAATACAGACGCCGTCAACTTTAACGGAATCGTCAACTTTTTTCTTTTCTCCTCGGCTTCTTCTTCAGCATGTCTCCGGTCTCCCTTTGTTCTAACTTTTCCCATTTTTCTTTTCACCACCACCATCGCCACCCACCACCACCACCATCGCCGTCGGTGAGTTTCTGGTCAACTCTCAAATAACCCTAAAATGCTCTACTAGTCGTCCTAAACGCCAATCCGAGATCAATTTTCTTTAAGTCTCTTTGAAACCTCCTAGATCTACTTTTGGGAACCCAAAAGTTCAAGGTTTTTGATCGCCTAATTCCACCCTCTGATCACCCTAACCTTCGAGTATGTTGCTTCACATATCAAAGGCCACCTAATTAATCACAGTTCAGATTTGCAATTAAAGCCTTGAATCATATATCCCCAAATATCTGAAACCGTAACCTCTGTGTGAACTTGACCCGTAGAGAGCAAGGCCGAAAATCAAGGGAGAGAATGGAAAGGAAATTGAAGGGACTGGAAGATCTGGGTTGGGCTTGGCATATTCCATTACAGGGGCAAGGAGCTGCTGAAGCTTTTAGTTGAGGGAGGCCATCGGGGAAAGACAAGAAGAAGGGACAGTTAAGTTATTTTTTCTTTTTCCTTTTTTTTTTAGTTTATGGCTTTTTTAATTTTTTTGTAATTCAAAATGCCACATGTCATTATGTAATTGGTTCATGCACCCAAAACTACTCGTGTATAACACACTTCGTTAAGACTAACAGCAGGCCCTTAATTGACCACTTTTGAAAACGTTAGGCATTTATTTAAGCACTTTGAAAGTTTGGACACCAAATTGAGCAATCTCGCAAATGTTGGGGATCAAATTGAGCTTTTAGCGCCTATAGTTTATTGATAACGTATAATACCAAAAAGAAATTACCTTAAAATCAATGGATACATTTCTTTGGAATAAAAATTTCATTAATTTTGTTAACATAAGAAAAGAATGATATTAATTTTTTTAAGAAGAAGAAAAGTATTTTTCGCGGAAAAGTATTTTTCAAGGAAATTAATTGAATAGTGAATAGTTAAAAACACAAAATATAAAGATCTTTTTTAAGAGAAAAGAAAAGAAAAAAAATAAGAATGTAGATAGTCTAATGAGCTCCTTTAGGGATAAACCAAAAGCTTTCTTATTCTTTTCTCATAGTAATTTCGGTTTTAATTAAAATTAATGTATACATTCATTAGAAGAAGTATATAGCATCAATTTTGTTAACAAAAAAAATATATTAATTTTTTAGGAAAAAATATTTTTTAAGAAAAGTGAAAGAGTGAAGAGTTTAAAATATAAAATATAAAGATTTAAAAAAAAAGGAAAAGAAAAAAATGATGATATGGATAACCTAAATGAGTTCGTTTTGAGAACAATGTTTAACAGGGGGTTATACAAGATGATTATATGCAAGGCAAATGGGAAAATGAGAATTAATTTAAGTTGATCAGAATGTTTCATCCTCTTGTTTTAACTTCCAGTATTTATGATATTGGTGAAAAATATTCATTACGAACAAGACAATGAGAATAAATAATTAATACTCTTTATTCCATATATATAAAATATTCAATACAATAGAGAGAAAAGTATATCACAACTGGAACCTTATATCTCTGTACCCAACCTTAACCCCTTGATCTAGCTTTATCCTTTGAGCTAAATTTGATCGGTAATCCTTTTTTTTTTTCTTTTCTTTTTTGGTTATGTAAGAAAGCTTGAATCACATATAGATATGCACGGAAAGTTAACCTAATTTTTTATTGTAAATTCTACATTTTGAGATCTATATATATTATTCACTCAAGTAGTTATTGCCTATGGCTATATATGATCTCTGTACACGTATTAACGGAAACAAAGTGCAATAGAAATGAAGGAAACATGCATAAGAGGAGAAGCTTTTATTGAAGAGGCATGCGCGGTGGGCAGAGAAGCTCATTTAGTTTGATTTTGGTGGACATGGAGAAGGTCCGGGGGTGTATCTGCTTCCATTACAACCTATAGGCGGTACAGGGTTATGATCTTGAGGCACCACGCGAGCAACTGCAGCTTCACAAGCAAATGCCAATATTAAGAGCAAAGCAACAGCAAACACTTTGACAGTAGCGTGGATGATTATTCTCTTGGTATCCAGGTAGGCCATTTGGTACGGTCGGTATTGATGATATATAGGAGCAAGAATATGAAGGAAAGGGAAGGAAAGGAAACAAAACGGATGGTGTTGGATTTCTACTTTTCCTTTACAAATGCTTAATCACAAAGGTTGAGTAGTGCAGACGAAGGAGAAAGGGGGCTGCTTTAAATAGAGAGCTGCTCGTGATAAACAACAAGGTGATTAGCAAGTCAAAACATAGTTGTAAATTGCAAAGAAAAGTTACCCGTTACGGACCCTTTAATTTTTTCCTCTTTTTTTTTTCATTTTCTGGTGGCTTGACTGAAAATATAACTTGCCTGATCATTACGCAAATGATATATGTATACTGGTAATTTCGAAGAGCGTAGCGCCTAAATTCCTACTAATTTCCCATACTTTTACAGCAAATCAAAATTGCATTAATTAGTATTTATGTGGGTTCTTGAGGTCGATCACTATTTGGTAACAATTTTGATTTAATTTTATCATAAACTTGGTGGCTTGACTGTTTGTTTAGGGCATAATACCAGGGTAGTGCGTAAGCATTATATTAATGCCTGTATAGGATATTAGGATGGATGCCTAGGTTAATTTTTGATTGCGCCCCATATACGCTTTCCAGTCTCCTCTGCAACCAATTCCACCATTCAACGAATTCTTTCCACAATATTTGATTTTATGCGAAATTGAATTTTGTTTATATTTTTTTCAGTATAAACCTCGTCTAAGTATTCGGTAGTCACATTGAACCTTGATTAATCTTAAATCGAGTTGCAATCGGTAAAAGCTCTCCTAGGCAAACAACAACTAGGGTAGCTGAAAATAAGAATTTGCTTCGCCTTGCTTTTTGGTTTTGGCTCGAGGGAAAATGATAAAGGGACTGAAATCGAATATGTGAAAGAAGATAAAATTTAAAGCAACCAAAATCAAAACTCAAAAAGCTGCTAATTAGGATGATGAATACTTTCGTCGCTCTCACGAAAAGGTCACGCAACTTTCTCCAAGACACAACGGGGCTTAGAATTGGACTACACTTCCATTTGCTTTTGCCTGATCTTCCTTTTTATTTTCCCTTTAATATTATTAATTAAGCACTACATAACATCATGAAAAGTTTTCTAATTCCAATAGTTAATGAAGCAAACCGAATTAGTGTAAAGACAGAAGTGTGGAAATGGAGAGGAAAACGACTGCAGTGACATGACGGTAATTTAGAGTTAATAAATGTTGATCATATTTTATTTCCGAATCGGATCAGATCTATTTTGAAAGGTGTATGTGTATCCACCTCTTTATAGATATATATCATCATAGGTTTTTTTCTTTTCTTTAACTAAAGATTCATATATCCAGATTGGAATTTGATATTTTAAGTAAAACATAAAAAAAAAAAAAGAAAAGAAAAAAAACCTTTACCTATATCTTGTCTTCATCATGTTGGGGGACTTTGGAGAGTTCTTTGCAGCTTCCTCTTGAGATCAATGTTCCGTCTAACAGTCTAAGGACCAAGGAATTCGAATTTTGATAATTTCAAATGCAAGCAATATTGGGGAAGCTTTTCCATCTCGTAACTTCATTAGGGCTTGAAAGTTGAAAATAAGGTCAAGATTCAAGAACTAAATGTGTTCCACGAAATACTTAGTCTTATATATAGGATATAAATTAAATCACTCCCAAATATTTTCTTGGAAGCACTGCTCAAGAATGATCTTCCCGTTTGAAAGTTTTAAGTTGCATGCAATTATGTATTGAAACTTTCAAAGTCAAGGTCGGTCATTGCAGAATATATAAGAACAAAAATTTTTCGTTCAGATTGAATTCCTTTTTTGGTGTTAGCTCGGACTGAGTTCTGGTTTCTGCAGTATTAATTAATCTAATTGCGTTATGAAAAAGATGCAGTAACAACTATCTGTAAGGTCAAAGCACAAGTCGCTCTTGCTTTCTGTTTCCAGGCTCAGGACTGTGGACTCTGGACTCCGGACCTAATAATTCTCTGTTTCATCGGTTTACTAGTCATTCTTTGCTTTTCTGTATCAGCTCCGCTTTCAGACTTTTCTACCTTGAAACGAACCCATTTTTGATATTAATCCATTCTGGTTGGCCACACAAAAATGAATTGAAGGATGATAATAAAATATACGTACCAATGCATCAGAATTTCTTGATTTCAGAAATACTACTCTTTTGATCCAAGAGATTCGATCGGTGACGTGGATATTAAAGCTTATGCTATTCATTATCCACAATTGTACATTAATTAAATCAATCATTTAAGTGCTGTTGCCGCCTTCATTCATCATCTTCCACTTTATCTTCAATGAACTTGGGAAGGTTTTAAGTGAGTTAATTACTGGGCGCAAAACAATTGGTTCATATACACCATGTGTGCTCAAGTGTTTTAATTAAAAAAGCGTCAATCTGCTTATTTTAGCAAAAATTATATATTGATGTTGATAGCTGTCGAGTATACTGGGTTGAGGTGAACGACTTCCTTCATTGCTCATTGCTCAAATGGAATGAAAGGAAGAACGCTCTCCACTCTTTTATAAACTTTGGATTTTGCTGCTTTCCTCGATATTGCTTTATGTTTTCGCATAATTAAAAAATCGAAGTTTTTGCAATTTTTTCATATATAATTTAGATATTGGAGGCCGAGAAAGGAAGTGAAAGAAACCATATATAGATCACAAAAGGCCATCCAGATAGATGGAAAAGGCCAAAAAAGTTTTAACCAAAAGGTATGCATGCGCATTTAATTATCCACCACAATTAAAGAACATATAATCTCACCCATGTCTAGTCTTGGTTACTTTTTCTTTTCTTCTTTTGCCATAATTTCTTGCTTAATGATTAATCAGTGTTAAAAGTAGTAATGATCAGTGCCTAACTAGAAGCTCATTTAGCTGAAGATTTCGTGCCTTTTCATAGCCTTTTAATACAGATTAATTAGTGACGGGTGCTGTTATTTCAGCTTCTTTTGGCATTCCTAAAGTTCTTTTTGACTAAGCCTAGCTAGTGGCTGCTGGATGGATAACTATCTGATATAATTTGTATATATTGCAGCGATTTTTTTTTTATTGCTGAATAACGAGTAATCTGTTATTGGAGTTTCCTAATAAATTGATTGAAAAAACAAACAGAGACTTGTATATATGACATGTAAAATAAATTGTTGATGTGCGTCCAAAGATTCTGCGGGTACGCAGAAAATATATAGTTAATTAACACACCCATATAGCAGGTTAATTATTCCAATTGATAATTGAGTAAATCTTGAATGTATATTAGGCTGATGCATGCGGGAGCGCCATGGGAGGGGATCAGACCCAGGCAACACTGGATATATACCGTATTGTTCCTCCAGGAACTTTCCTAGATAAGAAGCAAAGTAGATTATAAAATGTAAATTATTATGGGGACCAGAGTTGGTGTAGAGTGTTAAAGTGGTGGAAAATGTTGCTGCTGCATTTAGTTGTTAAAAGGTTAATTAAAGGCATAATTAAGCATAGATAGACCAAAACAACTCCCCTTTATTTCACCATTTGTGTTTGCCGGCTGTAAGTAAGGCTTTTTCTCTGTGTATTTAGTCTTTTAGTCAATTCCAATCACTTGGGTGGCTGAGAAACAAAGAATGTTGACTAACTTGCTATGATGGGATGATCTGTTTGGAATCTTTGATTAAACTAATGTCAGATTGTCTCCCTCAAAAGTTATAATTTATCAGCAAAAAAAGGTTAGCAAACCCGATTCACTTCATCAAAGACGGCTGAATTTTATATACTAAAACTTAAATAAAATCTCATTGGAAGTTCTCTCTTAACTTGAAAGTCGCAATGATAACGATATATATTCCATAATAAACATATAAAATTTTGGCAAAATGCTATCTTCATGGAAAAGTGCTGCGTGTGCTGTAAGAAACCTATCATGAAAAAAGCGGACATTTGCGCTAATGTGCTCTCTTGAAATTTAACAGAAGCTCATCGTATGATCAATGGCGTGATTCGTGAACCTTTAGCCATAAATAATAATCTACGTATCCACAATGACCGATCCTGATGAGCAAGGTCAGCACGAGAGGAGAGGCCATTGAACCAAAATGCTTGGTGGGGGTTCATGCATCTAACCGCTGAACCAAATGCTTTAATATTGTTTAATTGTTATAGATCATATCGTATATACATTGCGCATCTGTACGTATTACGTATACCTTGCCTTAGTGCATGCTCATCATCCGAGGCTTATTTGCAGCTACGCACAAACTTAAGAGCGCATTGCTTTAATTAATTAAGTTGATTGATGAATTTTTAATAATTATATATATAGAGAGAGAGTTGAATGCTTAATTCTTTTGGATTATGAGGGTTGTTTCTACTTTCATGTCGAAAGTATATAAACTTAATTAGTGATTTAAGAAAGATTTTATGAGCGGCAGTTCCACCCGCCCACTTTTGGTTGTCGAGTAAAATGGCTTGGGAGTGATAGGACCTTGACTTCCATGTAATCTCTCTGTTAATCATGAAAAGATTGAGAGCATTGGCATATTCTGTAGTATATTGGTTAACCATATATTAAAATCATTTTGGAGAATGAGTTCGTGAATATTCTGCCGTACGTTCCCCCTTATTATCCCCTCCTAGACAATGTTTTAATTAGAATAATAATAATTAATAAAGGACTAAAGAAATTAAGACTCCGCGTGCAACGTTAATTATACGAAGAGATTTGAAAGAGATGGGGAGAAATTAGGAGATAAAAACAACATGGTTATAAGCAGAGAGAATTAGGTTGATGGCGATGACATGGTCTAGTTTCAGGCGCATTTTCCATCATAGAAAGGTAAACATGAAACATCCTCCGCAAGCTGCGGAGTGGAAATCCAACTCTCCAAGATACCACGATTCATCCATTTTGTTTAAGGCGGCTCTTTGTCGGTCCACACATATATATGCCCTTTATTAATTACTCCATCTATTATATATTATATATCTGTCACACTTAACTAATTCACACATAAGAAAGTTATAGTTAAAAATGATTAATTATCTTAAATTAATTTATCTTTCTAAATTTACCCTTATTTAATTTCTCTCTCCACCTTAAATGTTTCTTTTGTTCTCTCTAAATATTTATTGAAAAGTACTACAAGTAGTTAAAAAGAACTAGGGGAGAGATAAAGGGTAAATTTGGTAAAAAATGATTAATGCTTCCTAGATATTTTAAAGTGACACATAAATAGAAACACAAAAAACTTTTAGAAGGTGACAGATATATAGTAATAAAGGGAGTATTATCTTATTATATTATGTCTCTCTGTCTAATTATACCAGTCTTTACCTTCTTTCTTTTTTTTGCACTTCCGAGCTAATGACTAGTCCAAGTCTAGCTAGTGCGTGGGTATAATAATATTATAAGACTGATCTTTTTCCTCCTTTTTGTTTCTTTCTTTAGTCTATGTTTATTAGAAGGGAAGGAAATAAGTAAAATAAAGGAAATAGGTAGGAAAAGTAAAGAAATTTATATTTCTTTCTTTATGTTTGATAGCAATGAAAGAAATAATAAGGAAAGAAAAAAATAAATTATTTCCTTTATTTAATATAACCCAAGAAATAGAAAAGAAAGAAAATTTATTTGAATTAATATGATAATTTTATCATTATTAAATTTTTAGTTTAAAATTTACTTTCAATATCTCTTATTTATAATAAAAAATTTTGTAATTCGAAAGAAATTTTAAAGGTATAATTAATAGCATTCTATGTGTTAAACTTAACAACTATTTTCTTTTCCTCTTATTTCCTCTAAATTTGGCAGAAATTATTTCTGAAGAAATGGACCCTTCCATTTCCCTCATATTTCATTCCTTAAATGTATTTCTATTCTATCAAATAAAGAAAGTTATATTTTCTCATCTACTTTCTTTTCACACTTTTTCTTTTCTCCTTATTTCCTTCATACTGAACACAATGAGTTATATATAGGACTTACACCGATTCGATAGGAAGAAAACAAGGAAGAAAGAAATAATGTGAGAAGAAAATGCAAGACAAAATACAATTTTCATTTGTTTGACATGAGAAATGCACTTAAGGAAAGAAATATAAAGAAAATGAAAATGTCTATTTCCTTGAGAATTATTTCTATACAAATTGAGTAAAAATAAGGGGGAAAGAAAGTGGTTGTTAACTCTAACACATGAAAATTACTATTACACCTTTAAAATTTATTTCTAATTATAAAATTTACCATTACAAATAAAATATATTAGAAGTAAATTTTTAACTAAAAAGTAAATAATGATAAAATTGTTATATTAATTAAAATAAATTTCTTTCTCTCCTACTTCTTATTTATACCAAATAAAGAAAATAATTATTTTGTTTCTTTCCTCACTGTCAAACTTGAGAAAGAAAATATAAATTTCTTTTTCTATTTATTTCTTTTCATTATTATTTCTTTCTCTTTTGCCAAATATAGACTTACTATATTGGTGAAAAGGGATAAGACATTATTAGATGCATGGAAACATTTTTTTTAAAGCGAGAGAATATCAGAAATTCGTATTCGACTCTGAGTGAAAGATAACACGAGACAGTTACCTTCAAATCAAAGTGTCATTGTCATGATATAAGATCTTTCATTTTTTCCCTCTTTTTCAAAAAAAAAAAATTATGATTGGTTTATGGGCTGGGATCTCTTGACATGATATTTAAAAACTGACATAAGATCTTATGATGCAGCCCAAAAAAGCCCATTATTGGATTCTAGGCTTTTCGCTAGAGAACCCAGTATGTTGAAGCCGAAGCCCACTCATCCATGACACACGCTGATGTAAATGTAATCTTCGACAATGAAAAATACAAACACATAAAAAATTCTTTGCTTTTTTCAGTCATTCTTGATTGTGATGATCTCCACTGACCAACATTAGATTTATTTAATTTTTATAATATTTCATCCAGAACCAGAAATCAAGGTCCAAGCTTACATTATAATTAATTTGCCACTGTTTGTAGAGTTATTTTTGCTGTCTCTCATAGAATTTTCTCTCTGTTATTTTTATTGAGATAAAATCTCATAATCGTATATCGTTAAACGAATATAGACATATGTAGTTATATAAAAAAAATGTGATTTGGACTTTTTTTTCATAGGAAGCATGTGATGACTTTATTGTAATTAAGCTGGCTTTTGCCCATTAGAAAGTAAATGAAAAGCATCCTCCGCAAGCCGCCGAGAGAAAATCCAATGGATCAGCTAGAAGATGAAGATAATTCACCAATTGTACTCAAGGCGGCTCCATGTCAGTCCACAATTTCGCTTTACCCACAAACAAAAGGCCGTCAATGGGCCTTTCTTTATTGGACCTTTACTATTGTCTATCTCTTATGGCTTTGCACTCAAAAGTCCAAACTTCACAGCTAATGGTTAGGCAGGCCCTCGAACGTGGGTATGAGTTAGGATTTTAGGAACGGTTTGTAAGAAGGATAAATGCCTCTGTATATTACACAATATACTTTTTATGGGTCCTTACGACGATTGAGAGAAGGGCCAGATCACCCTTCCTCCCTTTCTTATCCTTAAAATAAAATATGGTGGGCCCTCTTACCTTTTTTTATTATTATTATCATACTTACTCTTGCAATAAAGATTAGAATCTGAAGGAGACTAGACTAGGGAGTTGTACAAGGTGTACCCTTTTAGTTGGTTGGCTAAAACTTTTTTTTTGTTAGGTTTATGATGGGTATTTTTTGGGCTTTTGGTTTTCTGATAGGTGTTTTGGCCCATTGATGTTGAAGAAAGAGAAAAAGTGAAAAGAGAGTGGTTTGGTTGTTGGTGGCGGCACCCATTAACAAATTTTTAACGATTTAAAAAAGGGGGGGGGGGGGGGGCGGGAAGAGGAGAAAATGTATACTACCCTATATAATTGTTTGGAACAGATATATTTTGGTACGTGATACGAATATAAGAATGTAATACGTAACTTATAAATTTTAAGGTATGAAGAGGGTAAACTTAGATAGTATGATATCTCGGGTTGTGACACGTTTAAAAGAATTTTTTTGTTGTTAATTGTATATATCATGTAAAATCTTTGTAAATACAAATCAATGTTTATAAATAATTAAAATATATAAAACAATTGCAGTCAAAACATAAAAAAAAACTTTATCTCATAAATATATGAATAAAAAATGTTTGCTCATTAATTGATTGCTAGAATACTTATAAAAAAGACTTAGGTTCTACTATTTATTCAAGTAAACAATTTACTAGCAAGTTTTGTCTTTCTTTCTTCATAACTCTCATTCTCTTCATCTAAGAAAAGACGAATTTTCACCTAGCATATATTTAGATTAGAAGGACAAATCATTTGATCTTCAATAGCTGCACTACTGAAGTCTCTATTAGTATGAACTAGAAAATGCCCCGGGCTTCGCCCCGGGGTCATTTTTTAATTAAAATTTAAAAATTTTATATAAATTTTGTAGACTTAAATTTAAAGAGTGATAAAAAAAATTAACTCCCAAATTAAATGTCAATAATATAAATTTGTCACTCTTAATAATAAATTATAAATTTAACACTTTTGTAATATATAAGACATTAACCTTTGAATGAGTCAAATCCCTATATAAGTATTTACTAAAAAACATAAAAAATGTTGTAACAAAAATAAAGTATTCGGTGAATAACTTCTTTTTTTATTTATTTCTAATTCATCCTTTTTAGACTTAAGGTTTTCAAATTTTTAAATTTTATATAGAAAAATCTGGAACACCATTTTCATGAATCTGGATTGGGATCCCAGGGATTCCGGAAGGTAAAAGTATCACGATTCAGATCGAGGATCCCAAATAGAGGTTCTAAGGGGGATAAAGGGAACTTAGTAACTATGCTAGCCTATATGAAAACTCAAACATATTAGAGGAGGATGTGGTGCAATTGTCACCCCCCATTGGCTGCTTTATCATTTTTTTTTTTGTATTTTGAGCCAAATATATAAGCCTAACCTTAGATGATAGAAGAAAGGCAAAGACCCTATTGGAGTTTACTACCATTATCCCCCCACCCTTGGTTCAAACTTTTTTTTTTTCTTTTTTCAACTTTTCTCTATTTTTTTTTTGTTTTTTCTTTAAAACTAATTTACTTTTTTGGAAAATAAGTCTTTAGGGGCTTGATTTTTTTTATTTTTCTTTCTTTTTTTACTTTATTTTTGTTACAAAATTTTTTATGTTTTTTAGTAAATACTTATATAAGGATTTGATTCATTCAAAGGTTAATGTCTTATATACTACAAAAGTGTTAAATTTATAATTTATTGTTAAGAGTGACAAATTTATATTATTGACATTTAATTTGGGAGTTAATTTTTTTTATCACTCTTTAAATTTAATTCTACAAAATTTATATAAAATTTTTGAATTTTAATTAAAAAATGACCTCGGGGCGAAGCCCGGGTCATTTTCTAGTTATTATAGTAGTACAATATACTTACTTTATTTATACTAATAATATATTAAGATCTATCCTTAATAAAAAATGGTATATATGTCTTTATTTTCAGTCACTTATTAAGTGATATGTAAAACTATAATCTATTCTCCCAAAAACAAAAATCTAAATGTTTTTTTTTTGTCAATTTAATAAAGACTTTGAGAATAATGATAAACATTTTGTTTTAATTTCAACTTTTATTAAATACAAAAGGAGGGAACTGGTTATTTTAAGAGTTTGTTCATTTTAATTTTTGTCTTTTACAACTTCATTATCTTTATATAGTTGATTAACATTCCTTCATTCATATTATCAATAAGTAAGTAAAACGATAAAGAATTCTTAAATATACATGAGGAATAAAATAAATTTTGATATCTTCAAATAATAGAAAGCAACCATCCAATTTACTATTTTCTTTTGTTATCATAGATTATACACCTAAATAATATGTTAAATAGCCTTCCACATAATGTAATCTCAATCGTATGACACTTGATTTAACTGTACGTGGACAATTGGTTTTGTTATATGTGTCAAGCATTATGTGCCGTCCACATAATATTATCTCAATCATACGAAACTTAGGTTTTACGCCATTATGTGCCGTCCACATAATGAAATCTCAACGATAACAAATTTGGATTATATCTTATAAGCAGCTTTTACTTCTTTCTAGGCCCTGTTTGGCAGCCCGTTTCAACGAGTTTGAGGGGTTAAATATGTTTTTTTTTTTTTGGTACATAAGATGCCTAAACAAGGCTTACAATCTTACTATAGGGACATTAGAGACATCATGGTCTAGAAAGGAAATAAGCTCACTTGGTGGTTCATCAAATACCACAACTCCTTTTCTACAGTTCTGGCCAAGATTGGCTAAGAAGTCTGCACATCTATTGCCTTCCCTGTATATATGGCGCACTGTGGTTACCCAACCCTCTTTGACTAAAGCTAAGGCATCCAAAGCCAACACAGAATAAGGATGAGTAGGCGAGATACCTTCCTTAATAAACTGTACTACGATGGCAGCATCCAATTCTACCGTTACATTCATCAAACCCAACTCCTTAGCTAACAAAAGCCCTGTACGCAGACCCCAAAGTTCCGCTGATAAACTGTCTACATGGCCAATATTCATAGCAAAGCCTTTTACCCATACACCGTTGCTGTCTCTAATCAGTCCTCCCGCTGAAGCAATCCCCTGTTCGGCTTTGAAGGCGCCATCAGAATTAAGGATAAAGCAGCCATCATCGGGAGGCTTCCATTTGATGAATCTCGGGACTTGATTATTAGGTAACTGCTTTGTAAACACCAAATTGACCTCCTTAGCCATCTTTCTTGCACCAAACCAAACACAACTCAAGACCGTGGCTTTTTGCTGAAAAACGAACTCATTCCTGTTCTTCCAAATAAACCAGAGAGTAGAAATAAATTGAGCACACCAAGGTACCCCATCAACCCATCTCCTAGTATTATTACAATTACCCACCAGCCAATCATGAAACCCAGAGTTAAAGAAAGTAGGGTCGTCCAAACCCAAAACCAGCCAACTAGCCCAGATTTCTTTAGCAAAATAGCAGTCCCTAAACAAATGAGTAGCTGATTCCTCTCCCTGAAAGCAGCGTGGACAACTTGGGGAGTCAGTCATATGCCGTTTGACTCGATTAACATTGGTGTTCAATCTATCCTTAGACAACAGCCAAATGAAAAAACGAACCCTTTCCGTAGCGGGAAGTCTCCATATCCATCTAGTATCAACTGAATGCAGGTTACTCACCTTCTGTTGTAGTAATAATTTATAGGCAGAGCGAGCAGAAAATAGACCCGAGCTCTCTCCTATCCAATAACACCTATCCTGCTGCTCACCAAGCATTGAGATCGGTAGAGAAGAGATCTCTTCTAAAACATCAGCTGGGAGTAAAGCATGAACCACCTCCAACTTCCATGAACTATAACCATCAATAACATCAGCAACTCTAAGAGCAGCAACATTAGCCTCTAATGATCCAGTAATGTAACGTATAAGTGGACCTTTTCCAATCCACCAATCCGTCCAAAAATTAACCTGAGTACCGTTACCAATCAGCCACTTTCTCCCCAGATTTAAAACAGAACGGGACTTTAGAATACCCCGCCAAGTTGAGGACATGGAGGTTCTTAGCCGAACCGAATCAAAAGCAGTGCATCCCATATATTTCCTCCGCAAAACAGAGCAAGCTAAGGACTGGCTGTTATTAGATAAATTCCATCCAATTTTTGACAGCAAAGCCATATTAAGTAAACATGTTGAAACAGGCAAATGAGGCGTTAAGTAAACATTCGGTGCAATGGGGGTTGCCAGGCTTTAAGTAAACATTCAATGTAGGGGTTGGCAACCCCCCAAACGCACCATTGGTGCTATATGCTCCGGTGGTTCCACTGTAGCCTCATTTCCCAAAAAGCCTCATTTTTTTGTTTGTTTTTGTTTTTAGCAGTTTAGATTTTTTTGTTAATTAATACCCTTTTAGTCATTTCATATTTTAATTTCACTACCAATTGTTGTTTTACCAGGCACATTTTTTTTAATGCCAATTTTATTCTCACCACTATAATACTAGTTTCATTGATACATAATTAATATTTCCATTTCAATCTCACAAGAACCAATTTCATCACTCTACCAAACATAACCCTAATGTATAGCATTACAATTTCATTAATGTTTGCGCCATGCATAATCATGCGATTCATTACTTCTTTATTTTGCTTATTTCGAAAACCAGAACTCATTCAATTATAAGCCATGTTCATGAATAATAAAAAAAAACACGTACAATTCAACCGTAATCATAAGACTTTACAATGCGAATCAAAGATATTTCCAAGTATATATATGATGCTCATGAGTCACGGCATACCAGACACCCAAAGGAAGAAAAGGAAATACAGATGAAATTAGTCATAAGCCTTGTCCATCCAAAATTAAATTCCTCAATGCAGGCCGGCCCAGCTAATTGGGCTAATCGAACTCTCTCCTTTCCTCAATCCTGACAGGGAACCCACCTTTCATTTTGGAACTCAGATAAACAATAAATTCCGGCTCAAATCCATCCTCAACCGCCGGCACCACCTTGAACCGCCTTAGAACCCCGGCCACCAGCCTCTTCATTTGCAAGAAGGCCATCTCCCTCCCCAAACAAATCCTGGGTCCTGCCTGGAACACTGGATAAGTGTAAGGATCTCTAGCCACAAAAGTCAACTTCCCTGTCTCGTCTCTCGCCAACCATCTCTCTGGCTTGAACTCTGCCCAATCAGATCCCCATATCGCCTCCATCCTTCCCATCGCGTAAGGATGATATGTTATTACGTATCCTTTCTTCACCACCGTCCCGTCCGGCAAAACGTCGTCCTTCATTGCCACTTTGCTATCGGCGGGGACCGGAGGATACAGTCTCATGGACTCGCAAAGAGCAGCATGAGTGTAGATCATGTCTTTAACTTCCTCAAACACTGGCATGTCGGATTTCTCTCTGATTTCTTTGAGAATTTCTTTTTCAACTTCAGGGTGTTTATGTAATAACCAGAAAAACCATGTTAAAGCCGCGGATGTCGTGTCTCGGCCAGCAATTATGAAGCTGATGACTATATCCGTAACAAAATTCTCGTCTGAATGGCCTGAGCTCAAGAACCTTGATAAGAGATCAACGGATTCCAAAGATGACTTTTCAGCCAGTTCTTGTTTCTTTTCTCTCACAATCTTCTTTGCAGAGTCACGAACTTGAGAGACTAAAACTTTGAGCTGTTTCTCCGGTCCAACATTAAGAAATCGCATGATTCTCCAGGCCATGTTAATGAACCTCGCGCTACTTAAGCCAGCAGCATAATCAAACGCTACTGCAAACTCTGACTGCGGTAAAGAAGGCAACAGATAAGCAGGGTCAAACCCGAAAGCGATCTTGCAAATGTTATCAAAGCCGAATCTCTGAAAAACATCCTGCAAGTCAAGCACGGTCTTGTCCGAAGCAGCAGCTTGAGAAAAAAACGGAATCAAACGGTCATCAAGCTCGGTATCAACAACGGTTTCAACAAATTTACGGAGGGATTTGGTGTTGAACTCGTGGCTAGCAACTTGCCTCTGGAACTTCCAGGTCTCCCCATCGGCGTTGAAGATACCGTTGCCGAGAAAATCAAAGAGAGTGTCTTTGAAGAAACTGCCTTTATGGTAGTTGTCGAATTGGGTCTTGAGAATGTGGTGGACGTTGTCGGGGTTTGCAGTGAAGACCTGGCGAGCACCAAAGCGGTGGTGCAAGGTGAAAGTTGCAGAGGGAGAGTGCTGGAGAATCTTGGTCATCCATTGCATACGATTGCCTCGATTGGCTCGGGTGGTCAAGTAGGAACCAATTATCGGATAAGATTTGGGAAAAATCGATGGTTCTTTCTTGGATTTGGAAGTTCTGGTAACGATGAAGAAGAAAATAGGGAGACCGAGGAGAAATAACGAGGTCAATATCTGAATAAACATTTTGCTAGATTTAGGAGAAGATGAAGTAGGTTTAGAATCTTATACCACGAACTTGCCTCTGTGTCTATATATATATATATATGGATGGCCATAAAGTTCTTTATTATATTATACTACTATAAAAAATAAAACGGTGTCTTCGTATTAATTGTTTTTTGGTAGTTGTATTTACTAAACTTTGACTATTCTTGCGTGAATGTGGGTGGTCAACATAATTAGTTCTAGTCTTCTAGAAGAACAGTTGCCACTTGCCAGGGTCAGGGATGACACGAAACACCAGGGAGAAATCAAGAGAGAGAAAGAGGGTTTGTTTTTATTAAACAAACAAAGGTACAGCTAAAATAGACAATCTTGGGAAGTACGTTCGAAACTCGAATACTTGTTCAACATTTCTTCGCGCCTGTCTGAATACGGAACAAATGGAACATTTTTCTAAGCCGTCAAAAAAGTAAAGAAAAACTGACGAGTATGTTGTAAGGTGTAACCGACGGCTTGAATAATCTTACAAAAAATTATCCTTTTCCTTTTTTAATACTACTTAAATTTGATACTTGTGTTAGGAAAGTGTTTGTTTGACTGGTTTATTTTTCAGAATAATTAAGGGTATAATTAAGAGGATTGTTATATTAAAAAACAAATGAAGAACCACTAATAATAATTAAAAAAAAGTTAATAATAGATCATATATTCAAGGTCAAGATGCAACCTCCACCTCCATGTTTGATTTTGACGGAAATAAGAGTGTAGAAACTAGAGGTCAAAGTCAAATTACCAACGATCTTCTAGATAGAGAATCGGGAATTTCCAGCATCTCAAATTCTTTTTGTGTTTCGGAAGAATTTTCTCCCAATTGGAAAATGTCATGTGCAATGACAGAAGATAAAAAAGCAATACCATAGTCAAATTAGATACATATGCATACTTTTGATTTAATTCTAGAACTAGAAGGGGTGGCTAGGAGTTAGAAAGCGGCCAAAAATAATTGACCGAAGGCTTCTTAGCTTAAAAAGTAAGAACAAGGTTCCAGCTTTGTCTCACAGCACGAGAGGGAGCATGTCAAAATCGTCATAACCTTTCGGTTTGATGCCTGTTTTCTTCAAAATTCATTGACAAGGCCATGAGAGGACGACACTCTTGATCTTGATGTTATAATGTAAGCAAAGTCGTCAACTAAAGAGGCTATCATCATCGTCAAAGACTCAGATCTTTGTATATTCCATGAAACAGGGGAATGGATTGATCATGTTTTCTCTGCTAATCTTTATCAGGAGGTAAAAAGTATGGCACCAAGTGACTGAACAAGAATATAATCTTTAAACTATTTGTATTGAAATCTTCTGAATTTACAATTGAAGTAAATTGGCTACTGTGAAGTGTTAACAAACTTCAAAAAAGATTTGGAAGAAGTAGAAAATGATGAGAAAAGTCACCCACTTTACAATCTAGTCACGCAGTGCTCCAAAAAATATCACAAATGTAACCATACCGACATCCAGCAGGAGAGTAAACATGAAAGTTAATTCCTTTTACAAGTTTACTCCCATACCTGGCCATATGAGGTGCCGCCTTGTATGCTAAACCTGCTCTTTGATAATTCAAAATTTTGTGGTCACCCAAAGGATACCGGTTTGACTCCTGCAATTCTTGTATTCAATTTCAGGCTGATATACACTTTACTATGCCTCTGGCTAGTTACCCTCATCTGGGATTCATCTGAAATATAAATAATATTGTGAATGATAAGTATATTGCTAAAGCTTTAGGATGTGACAAAATGAAAAAGTGATAAATGCTGAAGAATACAGGAAAAATTGAAGTTAGGGCATGAAACTGCCATTAAGAAATTCAGCAGCTCGAGAATGGAGAAATGTGATCAATGCTAAAATTTCATTTTTGTTACATAATCAATTGCAGCATCTAAATAACAGGCTTCGCAAATATTGTGATTTGTAAACATATAGACCAGATTTTGACATGACAGTAAAAACACTGCTATCTTACAGCTACAGTCACTTCCAGTTATCACCCATATACCTATTTTTATTGCTTCATATCTTCTATTCCTAATCCTGCAAAGTTATATTCCAGGTATTTGCCTCTATTCTTGGTTAACATGACTATGGATGCAAATACATGACCATACAGCACAAAGTTTTACCAAAGCAACAAGAAATGATCAGGTTGAGGTGGTAGCAATTTACACGAAACTCAAAATAAATTCAGTATCATTAATTCATAAAGAGACATAATAGTGATTTCCAGCAACCATCAGTCAAGGCATACAAAAAGTATTGCAGAATCTCCTCCAAGAAGAGACTATTCTTTGGGAGAGACATGTTAATATATCAAGTAAAACATTTAATTTTAAAACAAACATATACCTTTAGCATGCTTACCTTGTAATGATACACATAGAGCTAATGAAACTGACATGTCATGTGTTCCTACTTCCTTATCCCCACTTTCCTCAATTCTCGTAACTGATGAAGTATCTCTTGAATAAAAGGCAGCCCGTCATTTCCATTTTGAAGAGAATTTAGAGAATGCTGAAGAAAATAACAGTCAGCCTCAAGTGCTTCCAGTCTCTCATTAAGGTCTGAAATTTCGTTCTCCAAAGCAGCCAAATCAGTTTCTCTACAACCCACAGAACCCTGCTGGCCATTGGCAACCGTAAGACCATTTCCCTTACTAACAACTTGATCTGCTCTTGTTGTACTGTGCAACCTTTCTTGAGAAGGAAAACTTCCATTCAAAACTGATGAAGCTACTTGCACTGATAAATCATTATCTTCCACCTGATGAGCTACTTGTTTATCCTTTTCATTGAGGAAATCTTGCTGATGTTGGCCTCCATCTGCTGCTTCATCAAAGTATTCACTGTCAGATACATATGGTGAAGTCCCATGATGAGCAAACCTGTTAAATTTCCTCTCCAAATTTTGCAGACATTGACAGATGTACAACTTCTCATCTTCGACTTCTGCCCATGAAGAGATGCCTACAGGATTAGCATTGACTTCAGAAGCCTCAGGAAACGTTGTTTTTGAGGGAAATTTTGTATCAACTTTTATGGAGGATATACTTGTATTCTGCATAGTAACATGCTCCTTCTTTACATTGATGCTTGCCTCTGGTACAGTCTCCCCGTGCGTTTCTTCTGGAAAGTTTAATCTGTAATACTCAAGCTCTGCCTCCAGATCTTGTACTTCTTTCTCCTTTTCGGCCAGAAGATCATTAGCTTTCTCCAAGGCCTCTACATCATATTCAGCTTGCTCTTCCATCATCCTTAGGTATTGGAGGGCCTCCATGTGGAGGGCTGCCTTCTCTTCTTGTAACCTCGTAATCATAGCCATTGCCTCATTTGCAGCAATTTCAGCAGCATTTCTTTCTTCCTCTAATTCCTTCTGTAATGCATTTATGCAGTTCTGATCACAGTCAACTTGTTGCTTCAGCCTATCAACAAGACTTTCACCTTCAATATCATCGATGCTACTTTGGTCAAAAGATTCAACGCCAGCAGATTCGCTTCTTTCCACAAAAACTGTTTTCTGAAGATTCTGAGCCTCATTAGAGTTGGATTCATTAGTTCTCTGCAAGTCAACACTATGACCTTGTAACCTAGGACTTAAAGTGTTTGATGATAAATGAATCCCTTGTCTAGAAGAATTCTGCACTGGCAATGACTTAACATCTTCGTTAACTGCATTATTGTATGTCAACATAAGTTCGTTGCTGACAAACCTAGATGCATCTTTTTCTTCGCTATAGGCAGGTGTCTTATGCACAGCACAAAGATCCTCATTTGTTGAATTTGTCACGGCTGTATCCTCTTCAACTTGATCACTTCTGAAACTAACTCCAGTTGATGTGCTTATCAACTTCAAAACTTCATCATTCTTGTTGACAGAAATATTTTCAGATTTAGTTGTTTCAACAACATTTGGCACTGCAAACCAGTTCAGATATTAAGTCATATAAGAATAAGACCAATACAAAGCAGACAGAGAGAAGGAGAGCTTACACTTTTCTGACGATGTGTCAAGCAAAACTTGCCCAATATCAACTGACAGAGGAGCATCAACGAGAGAGATAAGGTCAGAAAGTAACGAAGCACTGAAGCTTGGAACTTCCACAACACATGATGATGGAGGAATATCATCCAGAGAAATAAGTTCAGGCAGTACAGTAGGATCGTGTTTCTGATCATCTGGCTGATCTTTACGCTCACAGACATCACTCTCACAGGGGAAATCCAGAGCCAAACATCTAACATCCCGGGGTTCAATGGCATCAGGATCTTTTGTTGTAGCCAAATCATCAGATAGTCTTTTCAACGGAGTTTCAGGAGCAGAGTTAAATAGAAATTCTTTCTTACTCTCATTAATATTACGAAGTATACTCTTGGCATTCTCATCATCAGAAAATGGTACCTCAGACTCTGATTCAGAAGTGATCTTCAGCTCAGTGTATCCTACATGAGACAAGTGATCGGATCCAGTTTGTCCAAGAAGATGAGAAGCTGCTGGTGTGGAAAACTTATCCCTGATCTTTTTCAAGCCATTTCGACGGCTTAAGCGACGTGGCAAAGGAATGTTTGGCTTTGCAACTGCAAAGCCCGGTGATTTCAGGGAGAGTATTCTTTGGGCATTTGGTCTTGGAATCCAAGGTTTATTACAACAAAGACACAACTTTGTGCCTTTTGAAGCAAGACTAAGATCCCTGTTTGAAAATGAGCTCTGGGTAGTGCAATTTCCAAAACCAGCAAGATCAAACCCCAATTTTCCTCGAAAGAGCCTCTGCATATCTGAGTTGGATTTGTTTTCCTCAAAGTTTGATGAGAGACAATTCTCACACATACAGCAGCCATCAACAAGCTTGCCATGAATCTTGCAGGAAATCAACGATGATATCTCTGATCTATGACTGCTGCAGAGTAGATTCTGATAAAATCCAGGTTTTTCATTTCCGAAAACATGATCAAGGCGAGAGCACAAAATGCAAGGTATTTGCAATTCACAGTAATGTGCAAATTTTGTAAGCAGGTAAGATAAGGCAGCATCAATAAAGAGCAGAAAGATCAAAAACCATTCACAAGCAGCAGACTTTAGGACTGTTGTAAACCCCTTCAAATCCCTTTGTACTTTGGGAGGTGAAGTTCCCTTTGTAGCCATCTTCACAACAACTGCTCTAGGACACTATAAGGTTCAGAACCAGATGAATACCAAAAAGCCTTAATTGATGCATATGGTAGTTCCTAACCTTGCAATACAAAGCTGAGGATCCCATCCCAAATTCAATGAGGCAAGCTTCCATTACAAGGATAAATGAAACAATAAAGTCAGCAGTATCCACATGAAAATCAATCAATGCAGTATGTGAGCTAAGCAAACTTTCTAAGCTACCAAAAATTGATAAGGTATTAAAATGGAAAAACACCACATAATCACAATTCACACACAAAAACCATCTGCAAGATTTTTCTTTTTTTATTCATATGGCACAAAAAAGTATGACTATCCCAAAAAAAATCCATTAAAGGAAGATATAAAAATGTTGAATTTCTTTATAACAAATAATCAAAGAGGACATGTTGACAGTTTAGAATTGAATCAGATAGGAAACTGTAACCAACTTAACTGTGCAATGTAATGCTTGGGATCAATCAACCAACAATGACAGGCTGACAGCGTTTCCATTAAATTGAAATCAAGGACCAAAGACCTAACCCATTAATGTAATAAACAAAACCCACATGAAATGAAAGAAAACCCAATTCTCAGATCCAAAGGCACAGCCAAACAAGAACTTGAAATGCCTTATAATCGATCACCAACATGAAGGACAACCCTCCAATGCAATTCCAAATATGGGGTTCATGTTTGAAACTTAAATTCAATACAAAAAGTAAACATATGAATGCACTTGGTTAAAAGAGGATAAGGAGAAGAATGATACCTGATGCTGAATTGAGATGAAGGATGATGACGAAGAAGAAGAAGAAGATGATGGAGAAAATAATTAAAAAGGAGGCAATGTAAAGTAACTTTTGTCCGGGAAAAGGACTGACCGTTGAAACCAACTGTTGTGATTTGTTTGGTTGCCAAATAAAGGAAAGCTTTAAATTTTCACTTTTGGTTTGACTATAATAAGGTTTCGCTCAATCATGCACTTCTTTCTTTTCCCTCCTTTCACCGTATTTGCCATTGGCGAGGTACTTGCTTAGTTGTTCTAAGAAGTTTATGACTTTTTATTTAAGTTTATATTTATAATTATATTGATGGCTTGCAGCCTTGCAGGTATAGATATATCAATATAATCTATTATATTTATCCTTAAAAAGTTTATCTCAAGCATTCACATAATCATTTATTCTTTAATTTTTTTTTCTTATTTAAAATTATAAATAAATAGAGTGTATTTTTATTTAATTTTTTAATATTAATTTAATAAAAATCCATCAATCATATTTACCTTTACAAAATAAATGAAAGATAGAAAAAAGATGAATGATTAATAAGAAAGAGGAGAAAATGATACATTATTATATTAATTCTCAAGTTTGTAAAAGAGATTGTAAAACATATCATATGTTCCTAAAAATTTGTATGTCTTTTTACGTGAAAGTTTTTATCATATTATTATGAGGATTTATATTTATTTTCGTGAAAATAATATTTATTATGCAAAATCTGAATTAGATTATGGTTGTGTAATTATGAAATATTATACAAACTAAACACAACTATTTGTTTGCATTTTATAGGGAAGAAAAAGAAGTTAATGAATCAGAAGATGTTCCAGACCTATCAATGAACTGATACACCAAGATTATCAATTTTAGAGAACATATTTTACAATGTTTAATATTGCAATTGACCTTAAAGACTTTTACGTTATAGATACTTTAGTTATGGTTTCTATAGTTTAATATGACAACCTAATGAAATATAAAAAATTTCCTAAACTCTTTACATAATGTATTATTGCTTGCTAATAAAATTTAGAATAGATAAAAGAAAAAAAAATACTCACGAATTACTTTAAAATGAAATATATATTATAATTCATACATTTTAAATTACTTTTGTATTTTATTTATTTCTTAGACTCTATATACTAAAAATAAAAAAACTTAAATTATTATTATATCTGCAACGTTAGCGCAGACTGTATTTTTAGTATATATAATTAATAAAGGTAAAGCTATTATTCATTTATTTACCTTATTTAGATGAATGAAAGTAAATATATTAAAATTCGGAATATAAAATTGGGAAGAGCCGCGCGAGCGCGGGCCCCACTGCTCACAAATTATGACGTACACTCTCCCACTTGGGGAGATGTTAAGCTGGCGCACCCACCGAGTGAGATGTGGGCCGCCAACCTAAGCCATGGGCCTTCTGGATCGCCCGTCTGCTCCGTCCAGGTAAGTAATTTCGCTCGTCGCCCTCAGCTACATTGCATAGAACTCTTCAGCCGGCTCACTTCTCTTTCCTGCCTATGTGGGACATTAACCGAAAGCAATAAAACCAGACCAGAATATGTCTCATTTTTGAAGATGGGCTTTTTGCTCTCTTTTGTTTCGCGGACAAGTTAGGTGCTTGCCAAATCTCGTGGATTTCCTCATGAAGGGTTCCTGGCGACCCTTTGCTGTAAGATGAAAGACTTTTGTGCTTTATACATGGCTTTTACTGGTTTCATCTGCAGCTTCATTTGTTGCTGAGAAAGTGAGTGCTTTCTTTTTTGGATTGATTCAAAATGGGTTTTTGTTCTTGGCAGAGGCTTGGGGGTGTTAGGACTTATGCAGTTTTGGGCAATGATCAGCTGAGAATTAGTGGGGTTAAAGATGTGATTGCCGTTGCTTCTGGTAAAGGCGGTGTTGGCAAGTCTACCACTGCAGGTAATCTCTTCTTTTCAGATTCACGGGGTTTCAGTACCATTATCTCCTGGGATATGCTTTCATTTTATTTCAATTCGCAATCTTTACAGTTAATTTGGCGGTTGCACTGGCTAAAAAGTGTCGATTGAAGGTGGGCTTGCTTGATGCTGATGTATATGGACCTTCTGTTCCAACCATGATGAACATCCACCAAAAGCCAGAAGCTACTAAAGGTAATATTTCTACTTTTAAGGGCAAAGTAGTATAGAGTGGTATAGAAGTCTTTACTTATTTGTGGAAAATTTTTCATTTTTGGATAAAAGGATAATGTCTATTTGCATATCATGTAGATTAATACAATGGGTTTTAAGTAATAGAAAGTGTTGTTTGAGAGTGTTTTGAAAGTGTTTCATTGGTAATTTCAGTTGTACAAAATCTCATGTACTAAGGTTGAGTCTTCAACGATCAACTAGCATATGGTTGAGGATAATTTCGTATTTTTGTATATTTTCATATTAGGTGTGGAATGTATGCATTCTTGAGTTTCAAAATATTGGTCTTCCTCCTTTCTCTTTCACAGATATGAAGATGATTCCCATTGAGAACTATGGAGTGAAGTGCATGTCAATGGGATTTCTAGTGGATAAGGATGCACCAATTGTGTGGAGAGGTCCTATGGTGTGTTACCCTATGTTAGTTTTCATTTTGTTGGTCTATGCATCTATCTTGCAATAGTTTCTGCTTACAAAAGTGGCCTAATTTAATGATCCAGTCTTCCATCTATGCCACCTTAATTCAGAAGACCATAGAAAAACATATTGTTGCCACCCTCTTAGTTTCTTCAAAGTCAAGCTCAGTCAGAGTCCCCAACTTTTCGTCTCATATGTTACTTAAGTTTCTTTCAGGTAATGAGTGCTCTTCAGAAAATGTCGAGGGAAGTCGATTGGGGAAATCTCGATATCCTTGTGGTGGATATGCCACCTGGTACAGGTGATGCACAACTGACTATGTCCCAGAGGCTTCAGTTGTCAGGTGGATAGTTAACTTTCGGGCCTTTTTTTCCCTTTTTTAGTTTGGTACAAGGGGCATTTTAGTGCTAACTTGAAAATTGGCATCTTATCAAGATCAATGTGAGCTTGGACTTCTTGTAAAAAATAAAGTACCTATGGCTTCAAAAGGATTCAGCTTGTTTATTAGTCTCACCTGTGCTGTCTCTCAGACCTCATACAGATGACTTAAATCATTGTGCCTATATTGTGCTTTTTATTTGACTTCCTTGACAAAGTTCAAATAGTTTAACTTGCAATAACTTGAATGAGAAAATTACTACGTTACCTTTGAGCTTCACTTTTTCTCTGTTCTTTCTTATGGGAATTAGTGGGGGTAGGGGATAATGAAGGCTAAAAGGACCATTTCTTTTACTTCTAAGATCTAGATTGAGAAAGGTAATGATATCATAAATTCATAATTACCCGCTCCACTCAATTCTGCCACCTTTCCAAATGGCCAACTACCCAATGTTTCGCATGGGGAAAAAAGTTTATTCACTTCCATTTCTAACATTAATATGTTATTTTACTTCAAAAACATCTGTTTGATGGTTTCTTATGATTGTTGGTTTTCTTTAGGTGCTTTGATAGTTTCAACCCCACAAGATGTTGCATTAATTGATGCTCGTAGAGGGGTTAGAATGTTCTCTAAAGTTCAAGTTCCTGTAAGTCATAAGTTCTGCAATCTGTTTGTGTTCTACTATCTTTCCTGCAAAGCTTGTTGAAAAAATTTGAATGGTGCCTAAATTTAGTGCTATTTTACATTCTTTAAAGAGCTAGAGGATATGAACGGTCTTTTCTGTGATTGCTGTAATAATTAGGACTGATGCCTCATTAAATTTAGCCTTATCTACTTTTTCAGGAGTACAATTTATTCCCTTTTTCCGGTTTTTTTGAAATTCTGAGTTACTGACTGCTGTTACAGATTTTGGGATTAATAGAGAACATGAGCTTCTTCAAGTGTCCGAACTGTGGTGAACCTTCATTCATTTTTGGGACAGGTGGAGTTCAGAAAACAGCCGCTGAGATGGGTTTGCAGCTTGTTGGTGAGGTAAGTTGTTGATTTGTGATTGTTCTGTTACTGATTTTTAAGCTTGGTTAGATGGTCCAGATTATGCTTTTAGTTGCCATGTTTGTCAAGCTTGTTAATACTAGAGAATTATTTTAGTTCATAAGTTCTGAGTGACATGTTCTTCCCTCTTCTGCATTATTGCAAGAGGCTAATATCGAATGATGAAGTGGAACTTTGTTTGTGAAGTGGATGGTTCAAGCCTCAAGAGTTAGGGAGGGGCTTATTAACATTATTTCGTTACTCACTAATAGTTTAAAGAAAAGAATTTTGTGCTGTTTACTTTTATTTTTAGTGGGAACTTTCCTTGGCTTTCATGATAGATAATTACAAAATACAATATATAGCTGCTCCATACATTCAAAGCTTCAATTGTTTATGATCTGTTACTGTCTCAGATACCCATTGAAGTGGACATTAGGAAAGGTTGTGATGAAGGCTTACCAATAGTTGTATCAGCACCTGATTCTATTGTTTCCAAAGCATACAGTGATGTAGCCCAAAACGTTGTCATGAGACTTGAGGAGTTGTCAAAGGAATGAAACTACCTCAAAAGACTGGACCGGTGGAGCTTAAGGAGTTGTCAAAGGAATGAAAACTAGCTCAAGAGACTGGACTGCTGGAGTTTAGTTGGGCAAACCGCCTTCATTTGCCTCGGTTTCTCCACCGTAGTTACTTGTTGCTGATGGTGCTTTTTAGATAACTCCGGAGGCTGAAACATCGAGGATTTTGTTTTGAGCTTTTTTGACCATGAGATGAACATAAATGTGTGGAAGTATACAAATTTGGATGAAGTACATTCATACCAGTTCAGTTTGTCCTCAGGCTGCCCCTTCACACTGGGGGGTACAAAATTTTAAGCCCTTTATCTGTAGGCTTTCATTTATTCGTTGTTTGTTGTAGTTGTACTATGTTGAAATTAGCTGACACAAATGATTTGAAGCTTTGAAGTTAATCTCAGAAGCTTCCATGCAGAAACGTGGGTTGGTATGTGTAGAAAATTTTTGTACTTGAGCTTTGAATTGGAGAAACAGGCAGAGCTATAGAAATATTTGTACTGTCTTTTATGCTCTTTCTCACCTATTGCGTTCGACCAGAGATGACTTAATTCTCCCAAGGAAGTTACTGCTCTACATTACATTTATTCTTGTAAGACGGCACGCGTTTGAAAATTTAACCTTTAATCTTATTAGGTGAGAAACTGAGAATAAAGATGAGAAGATTTATTCGATATCAAAGAACTCATAGACAGGGATGTGACGGTCAGATTCCAGGAATCCCACTCTTGAAAACAGAGAAGTAGAAAGATGAAGCACGATGTCGACTGACTTTGGCGGAAAAGAGGAAAAACAAAACGCCATCCATTCATTTCTTCCCTTTTCCCCCTGAATTAAACCATCTTAATCTGTTTATTTAAACGTAACTTTCCTTTTCTTTTTATTTTTAATCCCACTATTCTTTTCTGATCCATTATTCTCAGGTCTCAACTCAACTTTCCTCATTTCATTTCCCTCTCCCTCTCGACTTCCCTTGTTATTTCATTTTTCTGACTCATTTTTTCTATTCATCAGCTGAATGCATCACCAATCCATTGCCTTAAAACCCACCCAATTCCCTTTCCCTCTCCGCCTCCATCCTCCCAATCCTATCCCTTCTCGCCTCTTATTCCCCCCCTTGTTCTTTACCCTCCATTCAAATACCGCCACCGCCTGCTCTCCTCGCTCTGTCTTCAGCTGCCGGGGTTTTCATATCCCTGTTCCCAGTCACCCCCCTCGCTCTCTTTCCTCCAACGCTAGCAAATCTGTTGATGTCGCAACTCTCGGCAACCTCTGCGTCGATATTGTCCTCAATGTTCCGCAATTACCCTCTCCTTCTCCAGACGCTCGGAAACTCTTCATGGAACAGTTGTCATCTTCTCCTCCTGACAAGGTAAAAGGAACGATACTTTTTTCCAAAATGGGTTTTCAAATTTGTTGGGTTCTATGTAAAAAGTTCTTAACTTTTATGTATGGGTTTTTGGGTCACAGCAATATTGGGAAGCTGGTGGAAATTGTAATATGGCTATAGCAGCTGCTAGGCTTGGACTTAACTGTATTACCATAGGTCATGTTGGTAATGAAATATATGGTAACTTTCTTCTAGATGTGCTTCATGATGAAGGAATTGGTATGGTTGCAATGAGTGAAGAAGATGATCCTGTTAATGGTCCTAGTGCTTCTTATGAAACGCTTTTATGCTGGGTGCTTGTTGACCCGTTACAAAAGCATGGCTTTTGCAGGTAAAAAGAACGCGTCTTTTCTCTGTTTTGTATGAATGGCCATCAATTTTAGGTGAGATAATGGTTCCTGGAATTTATGTATTTTTGTTTTTGTTTCATTAGTCGGGCGGATTTTAGTAAGGAGCCTGCATTTAGCTGGATGAGTACACTCTCGGAAGAAGTAAAGAGGGCAATTAAGAGATCAAAGATCCTGTTTTGTAATGGTTATGACTATGATGAGTTCTACCCTGATTTGATCATCTCAGCTGTAGAGTATGCGGTTGAAGTTGGTACATCAGTGTTTTTTGATCCCGGGCCACGCGGAAAGAGTCTTATACTTGGAACTGTTGAAGAGCAAAAAGCACTTGCGCAGTTCTTGAGGATGAGTGATGTCCTTCTTCTAACATCTGATGAGGTTAGTTTCATAACTTTCATTGCTTGTGTGTTTCTGTATCTTTTTCCGGTGCTGTCATATCCATCTTGCAGGTGATATCTTTATAGACATTTCAATTTTCAACTTTCAGAAGTTGCTTCAGTAGATTATTCTTATAGTTCAGGACATCTTCACTTTTATTATGCCTTTTCTTGGTGACTTGGTTTCTTTTTGTTGTTTGAGCACCTTTAATTTGAATTTGTTTGTCCTCCTTCCTATCTCGATTATCTGAATCATCTCAACTTTCTTCTAATTGCTGAGAATGATTTTTCCTTTATTGGTTAGTTCTTTAGCTGAACCTCAATTGTAGAATAGTAATCGTCTTTGTAAGATGAAAAGTACTGAATTTAGGGGTTCATTCATTGACTTGTTGTGATATTGTCAATATTCAATACTTTTTTGTCTAAAAATGCACAAAGGTTTTTCAGATTATTGAGTAACGTTGCTCCTTAGTCTTTGATAATATTAAATATGCCAGCAAGTATAGTAATTTTGCACCGGTAGCTAGTATTTGTCCTTTTCTGACATTTGATTTGAACTGTATCTTCCTATCCAGTAGATTTATTACTCTGTATACCTTATAGTTGTACTTGCATTGATTGAATTGTCAGGCCGAATCATTGACTGGCATAGCGAACCCAATACTAGCAGGGCAGGAGTTGCTCAGGAAAGGCATCCGCACCAAATGGGTGGTTGTGAAGATGGGCTCTAAGGGTTCAATTCTGATAACCACGTCAAGTATTACAAGTGCACCTGCATTTGAGGTAACTTATAGCCTTAACTTTGTTGTACATCCTAAACATAAAAGCGTGCAGTTATAAATTGAATATTTTCTTATGGCAATTCCTTGAAAATATTTTCAATTTGCTTTAGGCTGGAATGTTTCTTTCAGTTTCTTGGAAATGTATCTTTATATTGCTCATAAACACCTTAAGATATAATTGACAAAGTTTCGGCACATAGGCATGTTTCTGATTACTAATCTAGAACATGCACTCTTAATATATCTATTTGTCCTCGGTATGAACTATGAAGCCTGTTGTCGGAGAGGGTTTCTTTGTTTGAAGAAGTTACATCTGATTGTTATTTTGATTTGGCCATACTAACCTGTCTGGGTTCTTGCCAATGTTTATATCTTTGCTTATGCTAACCAAGATTCTAATTTTAATTTTGAAATGTGATTAGGTGAAAGTCATGGACACTGTTGGTTGTGGAGATAGTTTTGTTGCGGCCATTGCATTTGGTTTCATACATAATATGCCCTTGGTTACTACATTAGCATTTGCAAATGCTGTCGGTGCAGCCACAGCCATGGGGTGTGGTGCTGGCAGGAATGTAGCAACACTGAAGCAAATCATAGAACTCCTGGAAGCACCTGACCTCAAAGAGGATGATCAATTTTGGAATGAGCTACTTGGTGAACATTTGGACTCACAAGAAGTTACTGTGCTCTCAAAATGGGTCTTAAATGGAAACGGTGGTAGGATGAACCGAGTTCCTTTGCAACAGGTGGTTTCTGAGCTACTGGCTAAGATTAAGTCTACTCAATTAGAAGGAAAACTGGCATCTTGATTGATTGCAACTGGAATTAGATTCACGACAACGGTACATGCAACATAGCAACTCCATGTATGGATTCACCCTGGGTCTGATTTCTTAACAATGCATAACAAGCTTATGATTGCAACCACTATTTCATCTCATATCATCTCAGCTGGGATCAAGATGAAGTGTTTACTAGAAGTAGAAGATCTTCAAGTGAGAAATGATGATATATATTAGAAATTTTGCAATTTCTGAGGAGCAATTGTGCAAGGCTGAGAAAAGCTTTTGCGGCCAGTGTAATCATATTCTTTTTCTTTTCTTTTTATGCATTTTCAATTCTATTTTTATGCAGTCTCAAAAAGATTGCTTGGCGAACAGGTACCCAGTTGTCTCCTGTGTTTACGTTGTGATTGTGTTGCAATTTTTACAAATCTATTAAAAAAGAAATTAAAAAAGGATTTTATTTTAAACTCTTTTTAATTACTTATATATTATTTTTGTTTTCTTTAATTTTCACAATAATTAGTACAAAGTAAAAAATAAAATATAAAACGCAAATATGGTATAGTAATTGAAAAGAAATAAGAGGATTTTTTTCTTCTTAAAATTTACATTTACAGTGGAATAGAAGGCGTATGACGTTTGGGTATGTGGACGAAAAAGGGGGCAGCCCGGCCAAAGCAAGGAAAGGGGGCCAGGGCCACGGTATTAAATTAAATTGAAATTAAAATGAAATTTCTATGAAACGGGGATGAAGTGGGTGCAAATAGGATGACATAAATACCCTCGAAAATTGGCATAACCCTACCTCAAATTTCTCCCAACATCCCCAGAGGCCCAACACGAAGACTCTGCCCTTTTGCCCCTGCAATTACTCTCTCTTCCCCTCCTTTGCCCTTCTCCTTTCTCAGTTTTCCTCTTTAGCCCCAACCCAAACCCCCGCCAACTCTAAACCCCTTCTCTCTCTTTCAAATTTCGCAGGCACTCCACGCCATCGCCATGCTCTCTTCTCTAATTTTATTTTCCTACTTGCAACCCCTGTTTGCCCTTTTTAAGTTTTATTAATCCATCGTTGTGTTCTTCCCTTTTGGCTCTTCTCGTCTTCCCGTTTCGGAGCGTTAACCTTTCTGTTTGCAGGTTCTCTCTTCGACGGTTATCTTCCGGTGAGTTTTTTTTTTTGTTTTTCTTTTCCTCTGTTTGGTTGGCTTGGAAAAAGAAGAGAGATTTTCTCATTTTAAAACTGATGAAATTCCCGTGTTTGCTTCTTTTCTGTACTTTGACAGCACTGGAAACTTGAACTCGGGTTTTTTTTCCTTTAGAAAAAAAAAAGGTGGAGTGTGGGATTTGGTTGGACATGTAGTTTGTTGTTTACAAGGGCCCCACGTGGTGAGTTCTGTTTGTGTCTTGTATAAAGACCAAACTGAAACCATTTTGTACTTCTTTTTTTGTTTGGTTGCCCAGAAAAAAACTACGGTTAAGTTTCTCTTATGTCGTTTTCTTCTACTTTAAAGATTTTAGGCTGTGTTGGTTTCCAGTTGCTATTTTTGAATTCCTTTTTATTTTTAAAGTTTGGACATTCAGCCAACAGATTACTAAAAAGCATGTCTTTTCTCAACTCTTTTTGATGCTATGACCCAGGTCGATTGACCATGGTTTTTAATTATTGAGTTTGATTGCCTCTTTTTTTGTTTGAAAATCCATGAATCAGATGATAACTCAAGATTGGTTTTTGTTCTGACTTTCATTAGAATCAGTAATTGATTTCCCAATGAAGTTTTATTAATGAGCAATCTAAGGGTTATGTATAATTGTATATGCTGTTCTGTTATATTGGTTCTACTGATACAAGCTTGTCATGACTTTACAAAGTTTACATCATGTTTGGTCTGAAACCATATTGCTTTTCATACCAGCTTTTATTAATTTATCAAAAGAATTGTTGATTTTCATGAACTTTACATGCACAGGCCCTGTTTTCAAGTCCAAAACACTGTCAGATAAGAGCTTCCTCTGTTGTTACTTCGGATTTGCTTGGTAATTTATGTGGGCTATCAGTTGTATTGACTTATGGCGAAGCATGAGTTGGTAATAGGGCAAAATCAAGATTTCTCTTTGCGGCAGAATCAATATGGGGGAATAGGGCATAATGCCGACTTTGTTCTGGGCCATAGTCACGATTTACTGCCTTCAGAACAGATCCGTGATTATGATTTGGCTCGGGATCATGACTTGGGTTCAGTACGTACTCATGATCATGAATTAGTATCTTGTCAGACACACTCAAATGGTCTTGCTCTGCAACATGATGATCTTCATAATTTGGAAGAGAATGGCTTAGATATGGATCAAATAAACTACCCTGATGCTGAAGAAGACCGACATACTGATGTTGAGGAACATGATAATCGATTCTGTCTTGTTGCTGAGAATCAGGAGTTTAGTTTGCGTGAGAATAGTGAATTGACTGTTGTGGAGAACCACGGGAACTTGATTTCAGAAATGCAGGAAAATCAGGAGATGAGTATTGTACCTGTGTCAGACATGTTTCTACAACAGCAACAGATGGTGGTTGTTGCTCCTGTGCTTCAATATCGTCCTTCAGTTCCAGTGCCTAATCATGAATTGACCGTTGGACAACAGTTCCCTGATGTCCAGAGCTGTAGGAGGGCTCTGAGAGATGCAGCCATTGCTAATCATTTTGAGATGCAAACAGTAAAGTCTGACAAGACTCGTTTCACTGCCAAATGTGCAAGCAAGGGGTGCCCTTGGAGAATTCATGCTGCAAAACTTCCTGGTGTTCCTACTTTTACCATTAGGACCATCCATGATGAACATACTTGTGGAGGGATTACCCATCTTGGTCATCAACAAGCCTCGGTTCAGTGGGTTGCAGATGCTGTAGCAGAACGCATCAAGGAAAATCCTCATTGTAAACCCAAGGAGATATTGGAAGAAATTCACCGTGTTCACGGGATCACTTTGTCATACAAGCAAGCATGGAGGGGTAAGGAACGCATCATGGCCGCTGTGCGTGGTTCTTTTGAGGAAGATTATCGCCTCCTTCCACAGTATTGTGATATGATCAGAAGAACAAATCCAGGAAGTATAGCCGTGGTGTACACAGAACCCGCTCAGAACTGTTTTCAGCGGCTTTTCATTTCATTTCAAGCTTCCATCTCTGGTTTTCTGAATGCATGCCGACCTCTTATTGGACTAGATAAAACTGTATTGAAAAGCAAGTACATGGGGACCTTGCTTTTTGCCTGTGGTTTTGATGGAGATGGTGCTGTGTTCCCTCTCGCATTTGGGGTGGTAGATGAAGAAAACGATTCCAACTGGATGTGGTTCCTCTCTGAGTTGCATTACCTGCTTGAGATTAATGTAGAGAACATGCCAAAACTTACCATCTTGTCTGATAGACAGAAGGGTGTTGCAGATGCTGTAGAAGCAAACTTCCCAACAGCTTTCCATGGCTTCTGCATGCGTCACCTAATTGACAGTTTCCAGAAGGAGTTCAATAGTTCCATGCTTATCAACCTTTTCTGGGAAGCTGCTACAGCGCTCACTGGCCTTGATTTCGAAAAAAAACTCTTTGAGATTCAAGAACTTTCACCTGCAGCTGCTACTTGGATTCGAAATATTCCTCCTCAGTTTTGGGCCACATCAAATTTTGAAGGAACAAGGCTCGGACACCTGACGGCTAACATAGTGGAATGCTTGAATGCTTGGATAGCGGAAGCCTCTGGCCTACCAATAATTCAAATGATGGAGTGTATCCGGCGACAGCTGATGACTTGTTTCAACGAGCGTCGTGAAACAAGCATGCAGTGGACGGGCATTCTAGTTCCTCCAGCGGAAAGGTTAGTTTCGGAGGCCATTGAGCTTGCATGTACTTACCAAGTGTTCAAAGCAGACGAAGCGCAATTCGAAGTTCAATCCCCAACTGAAGGAGCGTTTGCAGTAGATATTCGTACCCGTAGCTGTTATTGTCGTGGATGGCAGCTGCGCGGGGTCCCTTGTGCTCATGCTGTGGCCGCCCTCGTCTCTTGCAGACAGAATGCTTATAGGTTTACAGAAAGTTGTTTCACAGTGGCAAGTTACCGTAAAGCATACTCACAGACAATACATCCAGTTCCTGATAAAGCCCTTTGGAAAGATATGTCTGAGCAATTTCCAAATGAAGGAGATAGAGAAGTTAAGATCGTTGTAAAGCCACCCAAGTCGCTTCAGCCGCCAGGGACAGCTAGGAAAAGGCGTGCTTCTTCTTCAAAGAATGGTGGAAGGGTAAAACGGATGGTGCATTGCAGTCGCTGCAATCAAACTGGACATTTCAGAAGTACATGTACAGCACCTATATAGAAACTGGATTTTCTTGTTGCGCAGACAGAACAATAGCTTTCTTCTTTGTTTCAAATTCTTTCGGAGCTGCCATTGTTAGCTCTACTTCAGAAGTTAGGAGACACAGATATCGTATGTGTTTATTATAGGTTTTCCTCAGAGAAGTGAATACCTTAGTAAGTTTAACATGGAGAAATTACAGCTCCCTCGTTTCACGTTTAAAATAGGTTTTACATCCCTTTGAGTTTTCAAGATGCTGTCATCTCACTTTACACCTTATTTAACGGATACGAAAAAAGGTTCAGAGACAGCGCATTCCCTCGGATAAGGCTGCCTTGCCTTTGATTTGGCGCTGGGAGTTTTCTTTTTCTATAAGAAACAAGAATAGAGAGTAGTGAGAACCAACGAAGTTGGAAGGAAGATTGATTGGGTCTTGGGTAAGTACAAAAGTCCAAAAGTGAACAAAGATTGAGCAAGCGTTACTTTCAGCCCAACCACGTGAGAGTCGGGATACTTATATGTCTAAGTGGGTCAAGCAAGTTGAAGACACGTTTACTAAGCAGCCCATCCATCATAGCAATGGACTAAAATCGAAAGAATCTAAGCGGCCCATGAAACTAAATCAAGGCTATTTGACTGAGCCATGATTACATCCAGAAAATCGATTAAGCTGTTAATCCCACTTTCTCTTTGGTTTTTGTTTTTTGGGTTAAAACTTCTTTCTCTTTGGTTGAAATCTAGTAGTCCAATCTCTTCTGCCTTTTTATACCAACTATAAAGTTCAAAAAGCTGCCATGCAAAATGCAATAATTAACCTTATCTCTCCTGTGTAGAAGAAAAAGAAAGCACCTTTTGGATTTAAATGCTAGTATAGTAAAGATTCCATTAACCCATTTCTTGGAATGAATTATGAAAATTTAAAATGTTAGAACCTTGGGGATGAGACTAATGAAAATGCTGACTTCTGGTTTATATTTGGACCATACGAGTAGCAACATCCCATGTGGTTTGCAAATGCATAATTGCAAAGTCAAATTCTTTGAAAATTGAAAATGGCAAATGTCCAAAGTCAAAATTTGTGGGAGGTTTGAGGTTTGAAAACCTTGAAACCATAATTAACCCAATCTACTTGAACCGCCCATTGTACCATAAAAGGCAAATAAGGATCTCACTTCTTTGTCGGTAGTTGTCTTCATATTGTAGACAATTTCTAACCCTTAAATTAGTTGTTCGCCTCTTCCCTCTTTACTAATAATTGTTTGATTTTGGACTAACCATGCATAGAAATGAAGAAAATAAGAAAAGGGAAGAAGTGACCGGCCGCCGGCAAGGTCCTTTTTGGAATAGCTTAACAGAAAGAACATGTTTATATTGTTTTGCTGCAGGCGGTCGAGGAGGAGAGGCCGAGGAAGCTGCATATATGGGGGTGAGAGGAAAGGGCCATTTTACCATCTATATAGTTGCAAAGCGTGGTCCGTCCTTACTAGTATACTCGATGATTTCATGGCCAAAAGGCTGAAAAAGGTGCTAAGCTGACAGTAACAGATTTTATTCTGCTTTGTCCTGGAAGTGGAGGGAAGAAAGCAAAATTATTTGGTTCCTCTCCTCTTCCCTAGCTTGCTTGCTTCACTTAGACGCTTCACTTGCTACTCACTTACTGCTGCCCTACTGCCAATTAATTTGCCAACACTGCCCGATGGAGATGTGGCACTGACTCACCTAGTAGTCCTTCCTCTCCTTCTATTCTCTTTGATGCCTTTGCCTTTACATGTATAAACAATAAATGAGGAGTACTATATGCCTTTCATGTGGTACTGTTTTTCTGTTGGGCTACCAAAAGAAACCCATGTCACAATTTCTCATCAATTTGCCAAGCCACCCACATGCTATTCTCTGAATACATATATAGTACAAATATATATAACTAGATCATGTAAATCCAACCAAACCTGACCATATCTAGTGAACTTTTGATTCAATATTTGCTAGTTTAGTTATGTTTTGATTGCTGCTGTTGTTAGGTTCATTTTTCATTTTTAATAAACCTAAAGATTTTCGACAAAACCCTTGGTTGGTTTATGATTCCCTGTTCCAATAAGGAGCACACTGGAGTCCCCCTTCCTACCCGCTGGAAACACTAATCTACATCAATGACAGATCATATACTTCCGTGAATTTTCCCTGCAAAGACGTCTTTGTCGCAGGCCGAATTCATGGAAGTTCAGTGTGGATTCGTCGATGCCTAGGATCTCTCAACTAATAATAGAACCGCATATCAACGCTTGGTGGACAAATAGATGAGAAAACCAAGGAAACTTCATGAATCATGATTGACCAGCCTGAGCCAGCGATCTCAGTTTTTCCAATTAAGGAGTAAATGCTAGGTAGAGGCGACATGCTAACATTTTTCCAACTTAGAATAACGACTACGCCCCTGCAAAACAGTTGTGTACACGATTAGGATATGGCACTTCCCATCACCAAAATTCAGGAACTATCGTGCCACATCAGGAAAGTTAGGCTGGCTGTCATTTGACTGCTAGCTAGCTAGCTAGCTTCACTACTTCTTATTTCTTGAAAAATTTGCAAAATCTTCTCATGTCTAATCATATCAACTTTAAGATATCGCAACAATTATATGACATCTTATCTCAACCCCCTCCTCGATACTTTTGTTTCTGCATAATTTCTTGTCCAAAGCCCCCAAGAAGACTTTTTGATCACCGATAGGTTGCTAAAGCTAAGCAGATTCTCTAACCTTGTAAAGACTAAAGACATGACATGAGTAACAAAACTATGGATATCCAAATGGAAAGAGAGACTTCGTTATTTCTGAAACGGTGAAACACATCCTTTCCTGATGATAGTTTAGCTTATTATATATTATAAGAAAGCTGAGCAATCATAAAGGAAAGAAAGAAAGAAAGATGTTAAATTTCGAATTTGACAGGGTACGGATGCTCTATGGGGAAAATCTTATTGATTAAAAAGCTCAACCAAAATAATTTTATAGAATGACAACACTTTTTTTGAGTAGAACATGCTCGAAATGTGGAAACAGAATGCTATTCCAAAAGAAGGTTTGACTTTTAAGGCTAGTTTTTTTCTATAGTACTGTATGGGGGGGTTGCATGATATGTGTTATAATTTAATATGTATAGAGGGACATGATTCCCTTCGCTTTTAGTTCGTTTAATTGATTGATGATACATATTAAACTATTGGTTTTTGTTTTGGAACCTAAATAACATTGAGAGAAACTTTATTCTGCCAGTATTTTTCAAAACAAAAACAGGAGGGGCCCCAAGAGGACTCCAAAATTTCCCACTAGAGACTAAAATCATCATGCAAGTTTTTCTTCACAAAATGCAGATTTCTGGGCCAAGCAGGATTTGGCCGTATTACGGGTGCTGTCCCTAACAGATTCTTCAACTTTTCTTGATGTTATATCTTATGGTGGAAATCCCACACACTGACTAATGTCAACAGGGTGCGTGCATGATAATACAGAGTTTCCTTAGCTGGATCTCATAATTGTTTAACTTGTATTGCCTTTGCTTTCTTATCTGATACATCCCATCCTTTGAATGTGGTAGTTCAAAATTCATTAATGATACATATGTTCCACTGTAAATAATTAATCAAGTGTGCCAAACAGTCTCTCTGTTCCTAATCAGAATTTGTTTTCTGCCAAAATGTTTTAAATCAACGGATTCAGTTATAGACTATCATATCTTTCGTACATCAATTAATTAGAAACACAGCAGACAGACCAAAGACCGCCTTTGACAATGATGCTTCACAATTATTTAGCTGTTAAAGAAAATTTCCCATCTCCTTTCCTAGGTCATGTAGGTCATTGCCTTATTGGGATCATAAACTTTTCACTGGGGTTGCACATTGGGATTACAAGATATGTTTAAAAGGAAGCTTTTGTTTGAGTGGTTTGTTTCCTTACAGAAAAAGAAACTGGTAGAGAAGTTTCCTTTATTGATTGGGAAAAAAGAAAATCATATCTACTAACAAATATTGATGGCATTAGTAGATAAAACTGGTTTTTTGTTCAAAATGCATTCTGTCTTGGATTGCTTTCATGCAATTCTGCTAAATTATTCACTATCTTTATAGAGGCCATGGTAGCAGTGGCTTTTGGAGCCATTTCAGTTTGTATTTTAACTTTGCTAGCTACCTTTGCCTTAGTCCGTGCATGCAATCATAAGCTAAAAGCTTTCAATAACGGATACACGTCTAACAGGTAACAGCAGCCTAAGTAGTGCCGACAAAAAGTAGAGTTTATGATGATAGTTGGCCATGTCTGATGTCTCTACAGATCAGTTTAATCCTTTTTACAGTAACAGCATGATGGCATATATAAAGCTGTTTGCATTTGGTAAGCTGTAGATTAGGAGTCTGAGTGAGTGAGTTCTGAAACTTACAAATCATACAATCTATATATATATATAGACTCCCCATGACATTTGCCACCAAGTACTGTCCTACCTTTATGGAAAAGGAATAAAAAGAGTGGCAGATTCTACTCTTCAATTCCTTTGCTCTTTTTTGTTATAATCATTACCAAATTGTAACTTCCCTTTAATTTATCAGATAATGTTAGTATATAATTCAGTAACTTCTGATTAAATCTGCATATCAGCACAAACCTACTTTTTTCCGGGATATTGAAAGAAATTTTTACTAAATATTCTCTCCTAATTCTTGGAATCATTTTAGGTATAATAGTGATTCTCTGCTGAAGAAAATTCACCCTTCTTCACATTCCCAATAGCTACTACCACTTCATTTGTTTCCGACTACAATTTCATGCTGTCGGCTGAAACACAGGATGATCTTTCTTTTTAGCTTTACAAAAAGCAACTTTACTGGTTAATTCAAATATCGTGCTTATGATTTTTTTATTTATTTTTTTTGCCATTTCTTTGGCTAAATATTTATTTATCAAGAATCCATGTTAGCCACCAACTGGTTGCCAAGAGAAAAGCAAAGGAAATTAAAATATATATATACATATTCATTAATTAAGCTTTGGTGACTTTGTGTTCCACTTTTCCTTTTGTCTCATTTCCCATTCTTTCTATTAGTAATTTTTTTCTGCTGGTCCTTTTTTAGCTTTAATAGCCTATCTGTGTTAAGCTTGGGATTTAAGCTTGGCATCACATTAGCTGCATGTGCCATCATTTTGATGAAGGTTCTTTACCTTCCACCTTCCCTTTACCTTAGTGGCAAGCAAAAGACATATCCTTTACTTGAGACTTGAGAATAAACACATGGTCAAATGCCCTAACCGTAACAAGCAACAGTACCCCTACCAGCTGCCTCTCAAGATTAACAATCAACTCCACCAATTAAGGCTTCATCACACTATGTTTCCGAGACAATTTTTTTCCAAAAAAAAATAAAAAGATAATTAAATCTTCAAAACGTAAATACTGTGGGCTGATTCGTTATGGATCTAATCAGATTCCTCACTTTATTTGCTACTTAAAATCAAATATATTGACGGAGAAAGTTTTACTGATCATGCTCTTCATTGAACCAGACCTTTTCAAGTTTCAACCAGCTACAAAAATTTTGACAATTATTTATCAGCAGCAGGTGCTATGGAAAAATTCTATACTGAAAAGCAAGCAGTTGACACTAAAACTAATGCCGGTGCCAAAATCCTAATTTAGAGGCTAAAAGTGGCTGCTTGAGTTGACCTCAACATCATTAGTAGAATATCAACAGTTAGCCTGTATATTAATTAATGTACAAGAGGAAAAGTCATCATTCATATCAACTTGTTGGACGAGTTAAACAGATTCTTGTTTGGCTTTTTTACGGGAATAGCAATTCTTTCTCTTTCTTTATTGTAGTAATGTTTACAGATTTTAACTACCTCCTCCCACCTATGTGTGAAAAGCAGGGGTTAGGGTAGTGTAGAAAGTGGACTCCATGTCATGTGACCCATCAAAGAATCTCTCCTGATCACTACGTATATAAGGACCCCATGGAAAAAAATAATGCATGGCAAAATCAAAACACTAATCCCAGCTTCATCTCTCTCTTTCTCTCTATCTATCTCATAAAACTTTGCCATCTTCCCTTCTTCCTTTTGATTCTCTGCATCTCTGTCTCCGACTTGCCTGATTTTTCTTTTCTTTCGTGGGTCAATAAGACTGTAACATGAACTGTTGAGGGGAATGTTGTCTGGTTCGAAGTCATTCATATGAATCTTAATTGTCTTTTGAATGATTTCGGACCAGGCTTCATTCCCCCCAACTTGGTTTAATAGCTATGTCTGTCCCCAGGATCAAAGCATATGCATATCTTCATGGTGGCAAAAGGTAGAGTTCGAATCAAGTCAATGAATCTGACAAGCCAGAATTTTGCAACCTGGAACTGGAAACGAGTTAAAGTAATAGAGGTACAGTTCCATATCATATTTTCACGGGTTTTTTCGTCCATTAAATACATGTCTGTTGCCATAAACAGTGGTGTCAATGTGAACATCTTACTGCCAAAATTTGGCCTAGGTCTATCTTTTTGGTTTATTTTACGTTTTTGGTATTTGGAGTGTTGATTGTGGGATGTGGACTTTGCTTGCAGAGACTTGCAAAGAATATAAGTTACTAGAACTTTTTATGTGCTGTCACTTTGGATTTTATATATGTGTGATGGGAGAAAAAGATTAAAAGTGAACTTTAAAATTTGCCTCATTTTTCCCCTTCAGGGTCCATCATAACAACTTCTTTGTCCATGCCAAACAATGTGTACCAGTGAGGCAGATATATTAACTCTTGGTGGGTCAAATCCACATAAAAAAAAAAACACCAAAACTTTTCCATGTGAGTCCCCGTTTACATACATGTGAAGCTCATAACTCTATGTGGGTCAGATCTGCCGGGCCGAAGTTTTCAGTATGTTCAGCTTGCAACTGTAGCTAGTCCTTGCTCCATGGCTGCAACCACTCAGGTTTAATTGTTTGTTAGAAGGCCAAAAGAAATTGCAGAATGATCATGGAACATGCACTTCAGTACTTGCAGTTTGCAAAAGATGAAGTCATGAAGACAACACATATAAAATATCTGTTAGTGATGTTAAGTTTTTTGCAATTTAGGATTCTTATCATGTTGAAAATAAGGTTGAAAAAACTGGAACCAAAGTACTTTCTTTTTGTAGGATTTGATAGGACTTGAGAGATGGAGATTGGAGATGAAAGCTTACACAGTGAAAGAAAAAAGGGAGGGGGAGGGGAGCCACCATATAGGGCCTTGTCTTCTTATGTGTTTCCCATGTTGTGATAACTTTTCCATGCATATCAAAGGAGGGCTACTCCTCCCTTACTGTCGTCTAGGGCTATAAAGTCATGCACTCAGCGTTATAACAGTGAAAGTCTCTCTCTTTTCTCCTTTTTTCCCCCTTTTGTTATTGTTCTTCATGTTAGATTATGTCTCCATATGTCATCTCATAATTATATTTACATGTACACAGCTAATTTCATGTATATCGATTCCTTATCACTCACAAGATCCCATTTGACGTGACACACCCATTACCCCTAGCTAGCTACTAGCTTATACAATCATACACTGCAGCTGCAGCACTGTCTTGAGTTCCATATTGCAGATTTTGGCAGCAGCCAGCAGGTGAGCTTTACAGGTGTTCTCTGTTGGATTAAAGAATAACTACTGTTATCATACTTGGATTCAACTCAAATTTTATGTTTCGGCTGGGTATAATGTACCCTATTTCTCCAAGAAACTAAGGTCTCCACCTATCCAGATCAAATTAACACCAGGAAGTAAGGGATACACTGGGTTATTCTTTGTTATTGCGTTGAGAAAATATTCTAACCATTTCTCTTGTTTAAGAATTCCTGCTTCACCAAGGTTTGGAAGACTTTCTAATAATGATACAAGAAGTTTCATTAATTGATTTCTCATTAATTTTAAATTATTCATACAGTAATATCTTTGGATGAAGGTGCAGGTGCAGTTGACAGATAGCAGTTTGAGTGCTGCCAGTGCCAGGAACGTTGATATTTAATGATATTACATATGCCCTTTTTCTGCAGTAGATCATCCTTCAAAACACGGTTTCCTTTGGGCAAACTTTATTTGATCTATGAATTTTCTATTATGGAATTGGTTCAAAAGCGTGTGAATACACAGATGCATATTAGTTACAGGAGGGGCTAAATGCATCCTCAAAGTCTTTATTAGACAAGGTCTAAAGAGAAAAAGGAAGAAAGCGATATATGGTAGCTAGTAATGTGTAAAGTTAGGAGAATTAGGCTAGTTCCTGAGTGAAATGGATTGGATAAAGTTTTCCATTACACCCTATAAAGCAATAAAAAGGTTCTCATATAATTTTTTTAACTTTTTGACTTGCTCACCAATGATAATCGGAAAAGCATTCAACAAGAAACATAAAATTCCATTCAAAAGACAGATTTTGTTGGGCATCACAATCAAAAGGTGTACTATTGCTGTAAGAAAACTAGGGTAGACTCCACTCACTCACCTAATCAAGTTGTTTTCTTCCAATTATATAAGTTAACAAAGAATCAAATGGTCTGCATGATTGATTATGCAACTTTGTAATCTTCCTGGTGAAAACTCTGATATCTTCTTTATCAGTTATATCTGCCTAAGGAAAATGCAATAGCTGCTGAGACCAAGGCCGTGAGAGAGAGAGAGAGAATTTATGATGAAGTTAAGATCTTGTCAACAAGTTGGTGACCAAGATTGAAGGGGAGACATCATAATTCATAAAGGTCCATCTAAGGGATTACAAAAGGACAGTTTGTCATATATGTTGGACATTCAATTAATTCTCTCGGGAAAAAAAAGATGCCATAAAATAAGTAATCTCCTAAAGGAAAAAAGCCACAAGCCTGTTGAGTGTAATACTCTCTTGCTGTCTTTTACTACATTTTCAGAATCCGATTACAACTTAATCAAGAGAGAGCACTAAGTGTTAAACAAATCAATTCACTGATAAAAGACTCTATTATGAAGAGGGTGTAGAATAGGTCTTGACTACGAGCCAAGCCAACTTCAGCTAGCAACAGGCACAAGCCTTTGAATTTGACAGAGTTTGAGAGCAGCCATGGGGTGTCTCTCCTGTTGTGGGTCCCTGACCGCATGGCATCTCATGACTTTATAAATTTGCATACCATTTTATTAGCAGGACAATTGCTGAATGACATAAAAAAATGGGTTTGTAAATGAATTGGATCCAAACTTCATTGGAGAGAGAGATATGTAGGCAGTTAGGTAAAATAGGTGTTTTAATTAGACCTCAGATTCTTTTGAAGATTTTGTCCCACAGCTCTAGTTCCATCCAAAACTATCAGAATAGTTGTTGCCCTCTTTCCATTGTCAAGAAGAATGTACGAACTACGAAGACAAAGCTCAATCATTGAAATTTTACAACATTTTGCTATTGAAATAGTTTTATCACAAGATTCCAAACTTACCTGCATTATTCTTTAATTTTTTTTTTCGACCAAATTCTGCATGTGCTTCTTCCAACATCATCAGATCCCAACCTTTTTGTTTCCGCTATTTATCTCCGTCTGATAACTGTGGATGATTAGCAAGAGGCATTGCCCTTCACTTGATCAATACAAAAGACCGTGACTCCTCGTTACTAATTCTCCATTGCTGAGATTGTTTGAAAGTTGAACCTAATGGCGGTTGTGTATTAAGCGCCGCCAAGGGACCCCCCCCTCCTTGATAACAGAGCTGATTTCCCATATATATTCGGTTTTGAGGTTCTGTACTCCCATTAATGCAAGCATGGCTCGTATGCAGTCGGTAAACAAAAATACTTGTCCCGTTTGTGTCCTACACTATATAGCTGAGAGTCTGATACAAGTAAAGCAAATTCCTACAGTGGTCCTTTTGATAGCTCGCAGGGTTTGCTTAAAATCATAAAAAAATAGAAGGGCAGCAGCGACCAAAATCAATAGCTCATATGTAGGATGTCTTAAAATAGACTCAGTTGTGAAGTGCATCAACAATGATTTTGTACAAAACAAGGCAAGCTTTCATTGTGCTGTTTTCTGAAAATGTAAAGAAACATTGCAGAAATGCACAAAAACTGTTACAGCTTAGACCACTCTTTATCACATTATGCCCAAGCAATACATAGCAAGTTGGAAACAGATACATCCAACAGAAAAAGGAAGAGCTCCTATGCTTCCTGGACAATCTGGTTTAAGGGCTTTTCTGGAGTGCTCCTAAGCTTCTCAACGACATGGCAAGCCTTATCAGTCTTATTGAGCTTGCTCCCATCTGAAGGTCATAACCAGAGTACCTGAACATATTCCATTAATGTCAAACAAATGTTAGTTTCGCAATGGAGTTCCAAAACAACTACTCCACAACATGCACCTGTAACCAAAAGAAACTGTGAGCAAGTAACTTAACCCCACTCCTAGAACAAATCTAAGCATCTCTCACCTTGAATGTTTGCCCACCAACAATCAAATTATTTCGACTTTGGAAATAATCTAGTTGAAACCAGATATTCATACCCCTCCAAAAATAATTTGAAAATGAATTTTTACATATATACATATTGCAACACTGAAATAAAACCAAGTGATACAATTCGGTAAAATATCTCTTATGTAATTTTCAATTTTGACTAGTATCAGTTTACATATGAATTTTCAGCTAAATTAGATGTCTAGAAAAATCTGACCGGTAATAGCCCAGTATATTTGACTGAAGACTGAACAGCCTGGGTTTGAAAGCAAGCTCAAAGCAAAAGGATAAATACACTGTTACAATGGTGAGGATGTACGATCCTTAGACTCAAATGAAAAGTGCTGCAGTTGTATGTGTAAGTCACAATTGCTGTTCACAAGGCAAATAAGTACCTTATATATGGTGTTTAAGAGCACATCCTACCTCTATTCCAGTAAGACATACCAAGGGAGCACTGGCATTCCTACAGACCCTGATTGCAGCAATGGACCCATAGATTTCATTTTGGATAAGCGACCCATATATAGTTTTAATATGTGTGACCGTGCAGACTGACCTCATTCTTATCTCTCTACAAAGATCAAGAAGTGGAAGACACGTATATATGCAGTGTAACAAAAATTTTATGCATTTCCACTCCATGAGTTTTCTCCTCTGGAGAAGCCAACCTGATTACCTCCTTCAAAGATGGTTCTGCACAGAATAGGACTCAAGGGGCAAGCTGCATCACATTTTCAAACCTCCACTTAAAAGCTAAGCTTCTGAGAAAGGTCCGTCCATATAAGGATTTAGACCTATTACCAAGCTGGCAACCTATTTTCAACAGGCCATCATCTTGGCTCTTGGGTGGGAAATGTTGGAAGCAATTTCAAAGTTTCATGATAGGCTTCATCCTTTGACAGTAAATCTACAACTGCAGAGACAGTGGATGCATCAGGTGACAAATTTCTCTCCCACATTTTATGAAGAAGTTCAACCACCTTTTGGGGCTTGTTATTCTGGGATAAACTGTGCATGAGTGTATTAAACGTGACTAAATTTGGAGCACAACCCTTTTCCTCCATCTCTATTAGCAAATCATTTGCCTTTTCAAGTTGCCCTTCCTTACAGAGCCCGTGAATCATGATAGAATAAGTAACTACAGTTGGTTCCAGGCCTTTGTTAGGTAATCCATAAAACATCTCCCAAGCATTTTCAAGCTTCCCTGTTTTACACAGCCCAGAAATAAGGGAGTTAATCAATTCGATGCTAAATTCAAACTTGCAATTTTCTAACTTATGAAACAATTCCAGGGCGTCTGAGACAAAACCACTTTTGCAAAGTCCATCTGCCATGGTATTATAGGTGCTAGAATTGGGGGCAATGTTACCAGCCTGCATCTTACCAAACATTTCTCGTGCTTTTTCAGCCTTGCCTGCCCGGAAAAGGCCAGCCAATATCGTGTTATACGTGACAACTGTTGGCTTAATCCCATTAGATATCATTTCCCTAAAAAGATTCATAGCTTCATCAACCTTCCACATTTTGCAATAAGCTTTGATCATTATATTGTAGCTAACAACATCTTGTCCATTCTCCTTACTCTTCATGGAAACAAACAGATCCCTTGCATTATCAAGCTTACCAGCCAAGCAATACCCTTCCATCAATATGTTATATGTGAATTTGTCAGGATGTATACCTCTCTGAATCATCAAATCCAACAATCCATTTGCTTCTTCCGATTTATCCACCTTGCAGAGTGCATCTACTAAAACATTGAAACTGACCACATTAGGCTGCACACCTTGATCCACCATCTCAATAAATAGACCTTTCACCTCTTCTAAATCACCTATGCGACAAAAACCATGAAGCAGAGAGCTACAAACAACCACGTCCGCTCGAATTCCCTTACTCTTCATTTCCAAGAAAAGTTCTCTTGCCTTTTCTACCATTCCCTCCTTACATAAGCCATCAATAATACTACTATAAATAACAACATTAGGCTTAAGCACTCTGTTTCCACTAACCATTTCTTCAAGTAACCCAAGTGCAACACTTGTGTTCCCTGTTCGACACAGACCATTAATCAAAGTCCCATAACTAACAACACTGGGCTGACAACCAAATAAAACCATTTTCCTAAACCACCTGGTCGCTTCACCTATCTTATTCTCCATACATAACCCTTTAATCAAAGATGTAAAAGTCACAGTATTTGGTCTAAAACCCCACCTAAAAGCCCTTCCTAAAACTGTGAAGCCATCACTAACTCGACTCATATGACATAAACAATTAACAAAAATATTCATTGTTATGAAATTAGGCGGAAACTCAATTGAATCCATTCTCTTATAAAGCAAAATAACATGATCATACTGCTTAATCTTGACAAGGGCACTTAACAACATGTTAAACGATGACATTGGCGGTAAAGGTTTCATTTGGGTCATTTGATCAAAGAAAGTTAATGCTTTATTGAGAGTAATGGCGCCTGACTTACAGTTCGTTTTGAGAAATTTGTTAAGTTGGTCTTGGCTTTCAACAGTGTCTCTTTTGGGGTTTGACAATTTGGTGTTGTTTAAAGAAGTGGGATTTTTGGGGCGAGTGAAGAGAGATGACAGTTTACCTTTTGGAGTAGATTTGAAGGAAGAAGCTGATAGGCCAGTTCCATTAGCCGCAGAGGCAAAGCGTAGCGTCGTTTTGGCCACCATTTATCAGGGGGTCTTGAGGTTTTGTGTCGACGAAGTTAAAAACCCCGACAGATTGCAACGGCGATGGGCGATTCCTCGTGATATAACCGCAACTCAAAACTAAATGGTTATGGAAACGGATCCAAGTTCTCTGGGTTGAATGGGCCATGGGCCCAACAAGGGGAGAATTGGACCAGAGCAATTAGACAAGGGAAAAAAGGACACATATTTGGAGTAAATGGAAAAAAAAAGGGACATACAAATTTTTTATCAATAACCTAAGTTACACTTCAGCTTTGTCTATATATTGTACATCTACCTATGAAAGAAAGCAATGTGGGCAAAATTGGGGTGCCATGGCCATGCATGCATGTAGCTATAGCAAGAAATGGGCTTCTTACATGTGTCATTGGTGGAACTTGATCTCAAATGAAGATCCATGAAACAACCCGTCTCAGTTTTACCAGTGTGTCTCGAAACAGATATAACTATTAACACGCAGCTTCAAGGCCAGAAGTAATGGCAAATCTGTTCCTCATATTTGGGTTGTCAGACCAAGAAGGAAATTCTAGTTTCTGGAAATCTGAGACATGCAGAGAGGTAAGCTTCAAACAACCAATTAAAAACCTGTTTGATCTCCCTGGCCATTAATATAACAACAATCATTAGCTTTACGTATATATGTAAATTTTCATTCCATGCCTTTCCCATTTTCTTCAGATGATGATCATAACAGCAAACCTACTTTCACACAGATCCTGGTTGCCTCTTCCATCGGCTTCATCATTGCAGCCGCTGTGCGGTATCATCTTATAAAGCTAAGGGATCAAAAGATCATCCCACGCCTAAGATCAAAGGACAAAGGCCATGACCGTCATGATAAGTTAGAAAGGTTCCCCCTCTACGTAGGTAAATTCTATAGAGATGCATCATCCCATATGTCTTCACCTCATTCATTATTTTACATATGTCTCATTTTTTTTCTTATGTTTTCTCTTTCAGCTAGGCAGATGGGATTTAAGGATAGAAGAGAATGCCCTTTGCTCTGCAAATTAGCATCAGAATACATGAGGAAATCCGAAGGTTGCGAAGAAGACATATATGCATTCTTCTCCAGTGAGCCAGATGTGGATTCGCTCTTTGTTAAGCTAGTGGAGGAGTTTGAAAGATGCAGTCTTAGCTATTTTGCATTCCATTGGAGCCATGCAGATCTCATAATTAGTCAGGTAATTATCAAAGTTCCATACAGTCTTGGAAATTTTATAATTTTGATGATTGATCTGAAGAATGTTTCATTCTTTCTAATTATTTTTCTTATTCTGATGGGAACATGAAGTGCTCTTCTTTTTTTTCCCCTGACCACATTGTTTCAGGTATTGAGTTCTGAAACTGATCAGCCCAAGAAAAAGCTCAAGCAGATTGTCATGGCAGCAACTAGGTTGGGCATTATTACATTATTGCTTTACTTTTTTTTGTTCGTTGTTATTGTCCAGACATATTCAACCAAGAATTGCAAGATATCTATACCTGATTAGAACAAAACTCAACTATCTCTACTTATCTCTTGCACAAGGCTGAATTAGCTTAAAATTCTACATTGATAAAATGGGCTAAAACAACCATTATTCACGCTCAGGCTAGCTTAAAATTTTAAAGTTTTCAAGTCAAACCTTAATAGAAATACTCAACGAATTATCTACTGATGTCTTTTACAAAGAAAAATTATTCTTGATTTTCTGATATAGGGAACAGAGATTTGAGAGGGTGACGAAAAATCTGAAAGTGGCTAGAGTTTTCACCACCTTGGTTGAAGAAATGAAAGCAATGGGGCTCACATCAACAGATGACTCTCGATGTACAGAGGTGATGGCTCCAGTGGCTCACTGTGACAGAAGTCCTGTGCTGCTACTCATGGGAGGTGGGATGGGAGCTGGTAAGAGCACTGTGCTTAAGGACATTCTCAAAGAGTAAGCCCTGTTACCCAAAAAACAACAGCATTCTTTTTCCCTTCCCTTTCCAGGTTCTTAGAGACCTTTTAAATATGCGAAATAGAGCGTTTTCTCGGGATGGACTATGTTTCTGTCAAGTAGTTTTTCTTTGAAAGTATTAATATGAGCAATTCACAAGAACTGATGTCAAGTGGTTTTGGATAAAATATAAACAGACCATTCTGGGCAGGAGCAGCGGGGAATGCAGTTGTGATAGAGGCAGATGCGTTCAAAGAAACAGATGTTATTTACAGAGCCCTGAGTTCCAGAGGTCATGCGGACATGGTCCATACTGCTGAATTAGTAAGAATCACTTTCCACACTTGTAATTCCATGCACCCATATTTTTTCTTAGATCAAACATCTCAAAGAATAAACATTTCACACAGCTAGCTTACTTTTCTGTCATGCACATATGCTTAGTAATTAACTAGGCTCAAAACTAAAGCATAAACGTTGAAGCCTGAAGCCTGAAGAGCAAAGGGTGAAGATAAGTGGTTGGGCTGCAATAAAAACATAGATATATTAAATGTAAACAATCTCGACAATGCACACCTGAATGGCTTCTGAGACAGGTTATTTGCCTGCCTAGTATTGCAAAGGGTCCTCTGTAATTGCTCTTTTAGATACTCTGAGGCCGGAATTTCTTCCTTGAATCTGTAAGCATTGACTGTCAAAATTTATGACCCAAAGACAATTACTCCAAACAGGTCCACCAATCATCTACAGATGCAGCATCATCTCTTCTAGTGACAGCACTGAATGAAGGGCGGGATGTGATCATGGATGGAACACTCTCCTGGATACCATTTGTGGTGCAGACAATAACCATGGCAAGATGTGTCCATCGCCGCCGATATCGTATGGGTGCTGGTTACAAGGAAGGACCTGATGGGACCATAACTGAGAACTACTGGGAACAAATTGAAGAAGAAGATCAAGTTCAAGAAGGAGGGAAGAGGAGAAAGCCATACAGAATAGAGCTAGTTGGGGTTGTTTGTGATGCCTATTTAGCAGTTATTAGAGGCATAAGGTATATGGCAAACTAGAAAAAACTATATTGTTGGTTATCTTGTGCTTTCATGATGCACTAGAAAAGGGGTCATTTTACCATGAGACACTAATTTTATCAAGGACTTCAACATTTTCAGGAGAGCTATAATGTGTAGACGAGCTGTAAGGGTGAAGTCACAATTGAAATCCCACAAGAGATTTGCAAATGCATTTCCAACATACTGCCAACTGGTTGACAATGCCAGGCTATATTGCACGAATGCTTTGGAAGGTCCCCCTAAGGTGAATTCACTATCCCTCATCTTCATTCCCAATTTCTCTATCTTGGGCACTTAATCAGGTCAGGTAGTGCTGAAAGCAACAGTATAGTACTCTTAAGAATTTTAAATCTGAAACCTAAGGTCAGAACAGATGTAACAGAGTCTGATCTGTGATCATATTAGAATGAACCCACCTTGAGTCACTCAGGTGGGCAAAAGTTCATGCAAGTGCTGCCATTTGCACATAATTTGACATTATATCATATGCCATCATAGGATAGAACGATGTTTCAAGTTGAACCTAGTTCACTCTTGCTATCCTAAAGTAGTGAAAGGAGAATAAGAAGGAAATAGCCTAGTCAATCATGATAGCTACAGCAATAGGCAGGAACTTTTATTGCTTGCAAATTTACTTTCTTGCAACCAAATAACACGTAAACTTTACATAGCAATGGTTGTGAAGTTGATAGGATGGAAAGACAGAGACAAAACATTGCTGGTTGATCCAGACGAGATTGACTGTTTAAAGAAGGTGGGCAGGCTCAATGAGGAAGCAGAGTCCATATATGAACTTTACAAGTTCCCGAACCCTGCTTGTGAAGCTGGTTCAATTTGGAAAGACATTGTATTATCACCTTCTAGATTAAACATTCAAAAGGAGCTCAAGTATACCATCCAGAAAGTGGAGAGAATGGCAAAGCTGTAATGGGAGCTCCAAACTGGTGAAAATTTCAGAGACAAAAGTTGCAAGCTCAAGGAGAGGTGTCTCAAATCTTTGGTCATATGTATGACAAGGATGCTTACCAAGGCTGTATTAAAAAGATGGTGATGATTATATGTAAATTTGTCTTTAATAGCTAAGCTAAATTCAGACCAGAATGTTTCCATTAATTTTGATGGGTCTTTCAAATATTCTGCTAGTTTCAGTGCATGTTGAGTTTGTTGGATTCTAACTCAAAAGCAGAATTGAAAAGAAAGAGCAACCATATATGCAGCTTAGGCAAGGCTAACATTTTCTCACCTGGGAATTCTATTGATGCGGACTATTACATTCAAATCTAAAGATTTTTCTTTGATTTATTTACGTAATTAACAGTTACACGAGTCAAATGTAGAAATTAAAGAAAAATAGCCAAAAGCGTGAAGGGTAAAAAAGGAAAAGAAAAAATTAGTGATAATTTTTCGAACCAAATTCAGTCGGATGCAATCAAGTGATTCGAGTAAAAAAGCCCGTTTCTATTTCGGGTTAGCATATAAGTTCTCGCACCGCAACCCCAAACCCTAAAAACCGCAGACTCGCTCTACCTCTCCCTCTCGCTTCCCGCTTCCGAAAATTTTTTCTGTTTACTGCTTCATCTCTAGCCATGGTTTCGCCATCATCTCTCACCCACACTACTTGTTTCCCTTTGCGTTTTATTTTTCTGCATTTTTTAGATCGTTTCTTACAATTTCGGCGGGATCCAAGCACTATCTTAACAATAACTTTTTCTTGGTTTACTTGTGGTTAGGCTGATGTGGAAGCTGATGTCGCTGCTCCAGGAGTACCGAAGAAGAGAACATTCAAGAAGTTCAGTTTCAGAGGTGTCGACCTCGACGCTCTCTTGGATATGTCTACTGATGAGCTCGTCAAGCTCTTTCACGCTCGTGCTCGTCGAAGGTTAATTCTCATTATCATTTATATTTTCTTCTCTTCTATAAGCTTGTGTAAATTGCCTTTAATTTGTAAATTAAGTTTAGCTTTCTTTGCTTCTCTTTTGTAGGTTTCAGAGAGGTTTGAAGAGGAAGCCAATGGCTCTGATCAAGAAATTGCGCAAGGCGGTGAGTGTTTTATTTTCCCGTTTTCCTACTATATGAGGAATTAACTGGTTCTATATTGCTTTTCTTGTGTCTGTGCCTTTACAATGATTATTTTTCCATTTGTTCTATTGGGTTGAGTGATATATGGTTATGATCATGAAATGTTTAGGATTACGGATTATTTCCCCAATTTTCCTATAATATAGAGCTGTAAGTGCTTGAGTATGTGCTTTGGTAAGATTGATTGACTAGATGTAGCGAAACGTACTGATGATCATCTAGAGTTTTAGAATGCTTAATGGGTACGACATCAAGAGGTTGTAGAAGCTTTGGTCTTCTAATTTATTGACCAGGCAAAGGAATGAATGAACTTGGGTTGTTAAATTGCTTTGAATTAATTGTTGGTGGAAAGGAAAAAAGCGTGCTTTGATTGTGTTATGAATTGGATAAATTAACCAATTATGGTAGGAATTGTGCTGATCATTTGGGACATTTTTCTATGGTTTTAGTCCTTTTGGAAAGAAGCAATAGCATTAATTTGCTATTTTAAAAGTCCGATTTTTATGATGTTGTTATTGCATATCTGAACATCTATTGGCTATGAGTTGAAATTTGACTAAATCTAAATGGCAAAAGTTTTTGTACTGTTGCCATGGGAGCTGAACTTCTGATTGCAAGTTTCTGATATCATGTGTTATTTTAAAATATCTTTTTATGATTTTCTTCCCTTCTCTGCCCATTCTTTAGTTACTGTTCATCATGGTCTTTAGAAACTTTGTTGCTTGAGCTTTGTGTCTGCAGTTTGGTTGCCAGTGAATGTTGATAGGATTTTATTTTCATTAGGATGTTTACTGGTTTCTTTGCATTGTAATAAATGTCCCTTGAACTACTTTCTTGTTGCTTGTGACCAAAGTGACTGTAGATAACACTATGTACTGAAAATGTTATTCTGCTGTCTTGAAATGGAATAGAAACGGGAGGCTCCAGCTGGTGAGAAACCTGAGCCTGTTAGGACACACCTCCGCAACATGATTATAGTTCCTGAAATGATTGGTAGTATCATTGGTGTTTACAATGGAAAGACCTTCAACCAAGTGGAAATCAAGCCTGAAATGATTGGCCATTATTTGGCTGAATTCTCAATCAGCTACAAGCCTGTCAAGCACGGTAGGCCTGGTATTGGTGCCACCCATTCCTCCAGGTTCATTCCTCTCAAGTGAAAGATTCTGCATGTGCCTTCATTCTTGGCCATGTTGGAATGTGTTTTTCGTTTTTTAATTTTGATCGGTGTGTTTAGTGCTGCATCTTTTCAGACAATGGGTACCCGAGTTAGAACAAGACTTAGTTAAGTTCTGCCTTACTTTCCTCCTTTACCCCTTCTATTTTGAATTCTTATTTTCTTTTATAAATTTGGATTTTCTATTTTTCTTCCAATAAACACGAATGGGATACTATTAGTAATGACTGATTCGAAAAGCGTCTTGAAGAGAAAATATGCTAAGCTCTGTGATCTCTCAGTTTAATGTTCTATGTTTAATCAAACGCTTAGAGAGAGGATTAGTGAGTGGGGAACTAATAGTGCTTGTCGTGAACATCATGAGAAAAAATCAAATTCCTCGCGAAAAACCTTTTGGTAGGCAATCGGCATCTGTACTTAGCCAGTACGGTGCCGTCATAAAAGTTGTTAATATAATGGAAAATCATGTATAAATAAGCAGCCAAGGTTTGAGATGTATGAATATCAATGCAAATATCTTGTCTTATTCTTTTTTTTTATTTGGTAAGAAAACGGGGTCAAAGACCCAATCAATTAGAGAGCCATATGTCTCGGGTGACCAATTCCCATAGCATCTGACATTGAAATATTCTTAAGTTCTAGACATATGTCTCGGGTGGCCAATTCCCATAGCATCTGACATTAAAATATTTCTAAGTTCTAGAGGGGGACGACTCAGGATAGTCAGGCCTTATTCTGCAGGACGGTAATCTTGCTGGGGATAACTTAAAATGTGGGCTAGATATACTGAGCTGGACTCAGAATTCAATTCTGGCTTGAAATTGTGGATCAAATTTCTTTCTCAACATTTTAGGCCTAATTCTCAAGTATTTGGACTTGCTTTCCCCCCCAAGGGCAAAGGATGATGAATTCACGAAACCCAAGATACATATGTATAATTTCCAAATTTGTAAAGAAGAATGCTTAAATAGTTGGATTATAATCTCTCCCTTCTCAAACCAGGAAGAGAAGAAAATAAATAGTGAGTTCCAATTTAAATTCTAAACCCTTCATTATCAGTGTAACTATCAATCATGATCCTTCGTTGACAAAGTATTTATGAACTTATTTCATTATAGTTTGAAAATATTAGAGTTGGGGCGATCTTTGTACCCAAATGGACTAGGAAAGCCTACTTGCCGAGAACCAAACTTTCATAAACTTCTACTTCCCATTTCCTATGTCATGATGTAATGAACAGATTGACTCTTCTGATTGGAGATCCCAGTCTACAACTAACAAATTGTTAGCTCGTCCAAACTCATTTACCTTTTAAGCCATCTTACTTGTTACCTAAGGTTGCAACAATTATTATGAGTCGTTTGAAATATCAAAGTCTTTAACCAAAAAATTCAACCCCAAGGTGAGAACGAAATCTTCAATGGCAAACTTTTGGACTCCATCATGTCTTTCAGAAATCTGAAGTAAAAACTTGAGAATTCAAGGCACCATCTTCCCACCTATTTGAAGACTGTAATAGTAGCATAGTAATCTTTGAAATTGAATCCCTCGCATCTAGAATGAAATGAAAATTCTACCACCGTGCCAGGTACTTAAGACTTCAAAGTTCAAGCAGAGCGGCCACTAGCCAAGATGGCTGGTAGCAAGGCTGGCTCACCCTCAGTAATAGGGTTCGAACCTGACAAATTAGGAGAATTAGAGTTGTAAATACCATTAGGCTAAAGAGCAAAAAAGAAAGTTCAAGCACAGTCGAGGACAAAGGGAGCTCAGTCGTCAGAGAGTTTCCTGGCTTTTTGTTTGAAACCGGGTAATGCCCATAGAAGAGGAGTGCCATTGCAGTGTGTCAAAGCACGTTGCCCATGTTGGTTAGTCTTTGCAGAACTCACATGCCTTGTTGCAAGGCTCTGCTAGGATTTGACTTCAATAATTTCTTCACGGGATAGGTAGGAAACAAACAAGAACCGGAAAGTGGAAATGGATTGGTTCTACAAAATCAGAACCATACTATATATACATGATTTAGTTGCTAACCCTATCACACCTTGAGCTGAACCAGTTTTGTACATAACTACTAGTCATTGTAATTTCAGAGTTTTCCAGCTGTACATGCTTATCCTGTTGTTAATCCTTCCAAGTTCAGAAAAAACCACCTCAAAAGGTGAAAACAAACTCTAAATTGTAACCAAAACCTGACACTTCGGACCATTTTTCTTAATTTTCTGTTTGATTCCAAAGATATTACTAATGCGTAGACACCCCAATTTATCGGTAGCAGCCTGTCCTGCAGAATAAATTTCAATTTAAGGTGGGGCGTTACAGACAGATATGCAGGCCCACACACACTGTAAGCTCATAAAATGTCGAAAACCAACACCTTGACCAGCACAGCACCTTGGCATTTTCATTCAGTTCAAAAAAAGTTAACTCCTTTCAAGCATTGATTGGATTGCCATGAAAGATGGAAAGAGTTCTTACAATTGAAACCCCAATTCTACAATTTCTTTTGGTCCAGCACAAGGCTTAACGCCGGCTGCCAAATTGTTAAAGAGGCCTGGAAAGCCAACCCTCCTGAGCCCCACAAAAAGGAAAGGTAAAAAGAAACTGCTCCAATATATCCCCATGCTTGAATTGAACCATGCAAAATATGTACAGGAGCAAGTCAAGCCAACCATTGAAAAGGTAACAGACTGAACACTGGAAGGCTTGAAGCAACCTTAGCAAAGTTTCCCGTGAGATCTATGTTGTTGTTGATTGGGATGGTAACCTTGGGTGGTTATGCTCACCTTCATAGGTAACAATAAGCATGGATGGCTCTTCCAGGCACCTCTCCACATGCTTTCTTGCAGGGCAGCCTCTCATACTGCTACATTTATAATATCCCCTGGCACCAATTAAAAAGAAAAAGCTCCTAAGTTGATAAATTGAGAGCAGTTCCCCTAAATGCATACGGAATTCACAAGCTCCTTCTAATGATTTTAACTATGCAACTAGAACTAGCCATACTGTTCACCACCGAAACATAAAAGAGTAAATGCGTCTCTCGATTAGTTCAAAGCTTGCCCGCTCTGACAGGAAAGACTGAAAGAGAACCAAAATCTTAAAGACTGATATGTGGTAATTTTGTAGAGAGAAAGGGGTTAATTCTTCTCCATCTTCTCAGCATTGTCTAACATTCCTCTTGACCATGGGTGGAAATTTTCCAACACTTCCTACATTTAATATAATTGAGACCAAGGCACTCACAAATGCAGTAGAAGCATAGCTACGAACAAACACTATCTAATGGAAAGTAGTTCACATCACTTCCAGTAAAACATATTTATGTAGCAGTGTTCTGTAACAAGGGTAATGGCTAAACAAAACAAAAATGCCTGGAATTTTTCCTAAATATTGAAATATTAAAGGCCTCATACATTATAAAGTAAGTGTTTTGCAACAATGTTTCTAAAAACGGGGAAAGAAAAAGCTCTTCGTTCCTCCACTTCAAGTTTCTAAGATCTCTTAATGGAAGAGATAATATGATAACTCAGATACTAAGATCACTGAGTCAACAAGTTTCAATCTAAAAGTTCCTATATATGCACTTAAATACTCATGTCACAAGCAAAACTAGGCAGGGTAACACCAAATTTCCCAAAAGAAGCTTTCAAATATCAGTCTGATACATATAAAAGAATATGATCATTACCTTGGGTGAGGAGAACCTTTAATTGGCTTCTGCCCATATTTCCTCCATGAATAATCATCAGGAGGAATATCAGCAAGCTTGTTACTGATGGCAGGCACCTTGATTGATCTCTTCACTCTATGCTTCCTACAAACAGAGCGCAGTCAATTTAGGAAAGATGCAAAAATCTAGATCAAATCCCTTCTCCATAAAAGGGAAAGGAGGCAATTATGAAAATTTATATCAAGAGCATAATTCTGAAAAGGTACTAAATAGGGCGAAAGAGAATCTAACCTCTTTTTCGAGCAGTGGCATCTACTACTGCTTCCACATTTAACACTCCCATCTTCTCCCCTACCAGAACACTTCTTCTTCTGTTGGGAACCCTGATCTGTTGAACGAGGCGCCCCAATCAAATGGAAGGCACTCCCACCATCCAAGTTAGCTACACTACCATCTATACTCAAGGAAGAAATGAAAGACCTAGTTGATGACATGGTAGGTGTGCAGCTAGAGCTATCAAAATTCAAGTTAATGCCACTATTAGTCTTCCTAAACATCATTTCAGCTTGATGTTTCATTTGCTGTTGCTGTTGTTGCTGTTGTTGTTGCTGCTGCTGCTGCTGTTGGAGCTGTAACCTTTGTTGCAGCTGTTGCTGTTGTTGGAGCAAATGATAGTGGCCGGGTGGCGTTTGTTGCGCGAGTTGAAGAGGGTTTTTCCCATTTGAACTCAATTCCAAAGCGGTGTTTCCCAAATAGAGAGAATTCTTAGCATGTGAACTCAATTCTTGAACTGAGTTTTCATGGTAACCAAGCTGCAAATTCTTGGAAGGATAATCTGTTGCCTTATGGTGTGGATTATCCAAAAGGATGCTCTGAGGAAAAGGGGTCTGTAATTTCCTTTGCTTCCTCACTCTTGCATGTCCCAAACCAGTGTTTAAAAGAGAAACTACTCTTTTGAACCTAAAAACAGCCTCTCCAGTTTCAGTCATTAAATTTCTATAGTGAACCTGATCTTGGGGCTTAGACAAAATACTCAAAACTCTATGGCAGCTCTCTACAGCCGCCTTGTTCGCTTCTTCAACCTCCTCCATGTTGTTCCCAAAGCAAAAAAAAAAATCAAACCCTAATTCCTCAAAAATAATCAACTACACCAAACATACCATAAAAACAGCAGAGTTTAATGAACTATTAGATCTTTTAAGGAAAAAAAGAAAGGCCCATCAGTCGAAATTCAATTTTCAGATCACCAAAGTCCCAACAACGACTTTTTAACGGAATTTAAATCAAATTTAGCTTAAAAGGCTAATTTTTTCCTTTTCACAAACAGACAAGGGCAAGAAGATCAGATTCAACAGACCCTCTAAAAACAGAGTAAAAAAAGAAAGAAAGAAGAGAGAAACCAGACAACGATGGAGGCAGAAACAGCTATCTCAGAAGAGAAAACAAAGGGAGAAGTAACAAAAACAAAGAAAACCCAGACCTTGTTGGACTTGGTGTTGTCAAACCCTAGATTCTTCTTCCCATGTTTTTTTTTTTTGAGATTGAAAGGTGTGAAAGAGAAGACTTTGTTTTTGCCTTTGAGAGAATTCACAAACGGCCATGACAAAACAAAGCACTCATACTTCTTTTCCTTCTATTATACTACTAACGATAATATTAGCATTATTTAAAAAAAAAACATATAATAATACTACCTAGCAGAAATTCTAGAGAGAGAAAACTACACCAAAGAAAAAAATTCAATAGAGAGAGAACTAAAACGAGAGATTTATATTTATAAATGAATAAATGGGGTATTTGAGCAGCAGAAACAGAAGGAGCCGAGGAAATGAAGAAACTGCCGTCTTTGTCACAGATTTGAAGGTGGGTCCCAAGCAAAGACCTTGGCTTATTCTTTTTCTTCTGTCATTTCTGGCTTTAATTAGTGCCTTCTTCTTCCTCTTTTCTTTTTTATATAGTAATTATTAAATACTAGTAATACTGTAATAGTAGCAGTAGTATTTTTTAAAAGAATAATTCCGCCCCTTCTACCATTTCAACTCCGGTTTTTACATTTTTCCACAACCAGATGTGCTTTGAGTTTCTTACTTTGTCTTGTACAGTTGTAGTACTGTAAATTGCAGAGTTGTTGAGGAGCTGGTCACTTTGAAACTTACTTTGCACTTGTTTCTTCTTCCTATTTTTAACTTTTTCACTTCAGCTTCCTGTAATTTCCCCCTTGTCCTAGCTTTGAAATTGAATGCTAATAATATGCCTTTCTGCTTTTTTGTTTTCCTTTTTTCTTTTTATTGATAGATTTCTGTCTATTACCATCAACCCAAATAAAATAGTACATCTTTTTTTTTTGGCACCAAAAATACATCGTTTTAGAAAGGAAAATATGGTCCAAAATTAAGTGCTGGCTGACTTCCTAAAAGTTGTCTTGTGGCATGGGAAACAATGGATTCCATTTCCTCTATGGAGAGTGCCATAACACTCATACATCATTTTATATCACTCCTTTTTACTACTCCCAACTTTACTTTCTTACAACTTATACCCAATGAAAATGAAGACACAGACAGTTGATAGTATTTAAGAGTTGACCATTAGTCAACTCTTTCTTCTTTGAAGATTCGGAGTGTCATTTTGTCCATTTCAATGCATATTCTAGTTCAAGGTAGAACAGTGAAACATAAATGGATAAAAAAAGGAAATGAAAAAAAAAAAGTCCTAAAGCAAACAAAAGAAATGATAAATATTCATTGTGACATGAGAATCTTACCCCTTTCTAAATGACCTTGCTCATAATAACCTTTTTGAATTCACATAGATTTTGATAGCTTAATTATTTCATATAGAATCCCATAAAAAAGTAACACTCTCTTCTACTTATTACATACATGGAGGAATATGCATACGATACAATGATGAAAAATCCAATCTTTTTCTCTCCCCAACAAAAAAAAAATCTAATTTTTTTGGCAGATTTTGCTTCTTGAGAAAAACCCCAACGTGCATTGCTGCACATTTTCAACCCATACCCCCTTTAAAGTCAAATTGAAGTCAATGACCCAATGTGGCTGTTACTTGCTAAAGCTTAAACAAAGAAAAAGAAAAAAGGAATTACCAATTTAAATTCAATTTTAAAATACAAAATATAAATAAATACTGGTACTGGCACTGGTAGTAAAAAACAAAAACCAAAGAAGAGTAACAAAAGGGCCAAAGGTCAGTAAACCATTGTCCATTAGTAACTTGTTTTTCACTTTGCTTTGGAGTTTATATATTAAAAAATATATTTTTCTTTTTCTTTCTTATCACAATGTCCGCCTCAACGGAGGGGCCTAGACCGGTACTCGAAAGCAGCATCCTATATAGCCGTTGTCGGGGTTGTCCAATCAAATGCTTCCACGTGTGCCGATGCTCGGCCCAAAAGTCCGACACGTAACCCAAGGTAGTGCTGCCCTTTGACCGCTAACTTGCGCCGGGAGAACACCGCGAAGGTCGGTGACTGACTGACTGGCGCGTGGGGCCTGAGGCGGGTCCCGCCGCCGTTGACTTCGTGTGGGCTTCTTTTATTACGCTTGGGGTAATCATGTACTTTAGCATTTAATTATTAAGGTTTTATTAATTAATTAAGGGAAAGAGCTCCCACATTTCGGCTTAGGCCCGAAGGTTGGAGGCATTGGGCTGTGGCCTGTGGGCACCCATCTATATTTATTAAATTACTACTATGACCTTCAGAAACTAATTTGTTTAATGGCATTTTGGTATTTTTCTTGTGGTGGAAATTTTTAAAGAACTAATGCTTATCCGTTAGTTACAGACGAAGAATTTAAATGAGCCAACTGCAGTTGCAAGGCTATAACCAATATCCAAATTAATTGCTATGATTTTTTTGGCACTAATAAATTGTTTTGATAAGAACATATATATGCTTTCTCAAATATATATGTTTAGCAACAATTGTATCATCAACTTCGCATATAAAATCAAGTAAATAGAGTTTGATATTTTTTAAGTAAAATTTTATATTCAAGTTTTATAAATGATAAAAATAAGTTTGAAAGAATTTTTTTTCTTGAATCCGATATGATTTGACTCTCTGAATTAATTTAAATTTAATGTGATTATTAAATACAGAAAGCTTATACATTTTGGCCAAAAAAAAGATATTGAAAGTTTATACCAAGAAAAAAAAGACCTAAGTACATGAAAGAAAAAATCAATATTTCAAGTTTTAAACTCGCATCAGTTTATTTTTCTATTAATTATCTCATTTTATTTTTATTAGGGTTTGCTTAACCAATGCTCATAGGCACTGGTTAAGTCCAATTAATGATGATAAAAAGCAGTATTGAATTTTATAAAGAGTAATAATTATTATCATAAAGTATTTGAATGATAAAAATGTCCTTAAATTTATTTAGGATTAAACTTTATAAATTTAGAATTAAACTTTGACAAGTTTGTTTTTTTCCCTAAAACCCTACAATAATATATTTTAAATTTTAAAACTAACCCCTTAAAATTAAAAATTTTTATTTGGGGCTAAATTTATAATTTTATGACTAAACTTAATTAAAGGTATTTTTCTCCTTAAAATTTTATAAAAATACATAATAAATAAAGTCTATATTAACTATTCACTTTTCATACAAAAAAAAAAGCAATAATTAGATACCTATAGGCCCTGTTAGCAATTTCTTTTATATTAAAGTGAATAACCAATGCAATGATGCATGTATTCTTTGGCCAGATATCAAATGGGAAACAAAAAATAATGGGGCGAAAAGTACATGACCAAATTATGTACTCCCCTATTGGAAGTCAACTAATGCATTTAGTGAGAGTTTGTTTTAATTAATACTGAGTAATAAATTAGTAATCAATTTTACAATTAAATTCTGATAATAAATTCAATGTGTACAACTAATCCCCTTCATTATCAGGGTTGAAAAGGATGGTAGTGAATGTTGAAACTTGAAAGTAATGTGTAGAAAACAGAAAAAAGAATTTGGAAGATGCCTTGTAAACATGATTTTAAAAAGTTTCGGCACTTTCATGAATTTCAATGTGCATTAATCTTAACCGTTGAAATTCAAGCCCCCTAAATTTCCTCTATCTTTCCAAGCTACAAAGCTTGACAAATGACTACTGGCACGTGGTTGAAAATGTGATAAAAATACATATATTTCTTATTCTTACTATTTATGATTCATGATCTCTTGTTCTTATTCAAAGAAAATTATGCATATTTTCTCCAAATTTTCCATCAATTTACCCCCTAAGAAAAGTTTTGTTTCAAAATTATCGTATCTTCAGAAAAGTTTATATATATATATATATAGGTACTTTTCTATGGAAAAATAGATTCTTTGAAAGCTTTTATATCCTCAATCATTTGGCTAGCTTGACAAATTTATCAAGTAGACATAACTACATAAATAAAAGCATGCTAGAAGTACAAAATCCGGGAAAATTATGTTCATGAACCAAATCTTGGAACCAAGAAAAAAGACATGTCATAGTCCAGTGAACTCGACAAATTGAATTGTCAACATAATGAGTCGAATAACATGTATACCTGCCATTTGTTCATCTTTAATTAGTAGGAGGGAAACGATGCAGAAGCATGGGAAGAAGAGGAATAATTTGTTTCCGGTTTCAACAAAAAAGTCTCCCAGATAAAGACTGATGATACACAAAGTGGGCCAAGATGTTTTGTTGAAACATTTCATTCTTAAAAACTAAACCCTAACTGAGAAATGGCCACCACAATTACGGGGTGATTCTCAACAAATATAGCTTAATGACTAAATGGTTATTTAAAAGAAACCAAGTTGCTCTTTTCTTTCCCTTTTGAGGAGGAGGACTGTTGATTCTAAAATTTGTCCACACATAATGATGTGTGACATATCCATGAAAATATTCATTTTAGAACAAAATGTTTGGGAATCCCAAGCAATGTTTTGCATTGACAAATTGCTTAGTTTGGCATTGGAATCTAATGTTAGAAATCTCCTAAGCCCTGCTTGTCTATTTAGACTGGCCAGTATATGTTAGTGGTATTTAATATTTAATTTAGTTAGTACTTATTACTGCTACTTAGCTGATTATTTTTCCTTTTCCTCCCTCCTTTTAATTTACCACCTTTTAACGTGAAGAGAAGATTAGACTCCATGAGTTCTTGTTTAGTCAAGAAAGCTGTCCTCTACCAAGTGTAAATCCATCTTTCGATTTCTTAACTTTATGGGCAAAAGCTATGATCTGTGAACAAAATTTTCAAACTTCACCTCACTGAAAATGCATCAAAAGTTTTAGTGCAATATGAAATTATTGTTTTTAGTATCAACACATACACACAGAAAGAAAAGAGAAAAAAAAAGGGCAAAAGGGGGAAGAAAACAAGAATCAAAGCATATAATCATTAGCAATAAAGTAGCTAAAGCATTAAAGCAAGGGTTATTCACACGAGAGTTCCATCAAAGAATTAATGCAACTTTTAATTACTACAAAGTTTTAACTTTTGTGCTGTAATGTTAACTTTGTGCAGAAAAAATAATGCCGGGGGTCATGAAAGCAGGAAATCTTTCATCATCGGCTAACTAAACACGTAAATTGATTAAGCACTTCATCATGATCTCAACACCTTTTTGAGCGCTATTGCATGGTGGTGAGACACTGAACTTTATTTTGTTCTTTTAATTTTCATTTGTTTATGTTGATGGAGTAATATTCTTCTCTTAAAAACCTGTTCCCTGTACAACTAACCAAATGTCTCTTTCTTTTTCAATCTTTTTGATTTCCAGGTTTAAGGAACTGAACCAGACACAAGAACTCTTTAGCCCACACCACCTTTACAGGCAAAGGCAAGTCACAGGTGTCACTGCGGAAGCAAAATCACCATTTTAGGAGGATATATTTATGTTTTTTTTTTATATTCCAAGCCAGAGCTTCCTGGAAGGTGGAAGCCCCACCCAGGCACCACCCCTTAAACATACCCTATCGATAAAGAAATAATGCACTTTGTCTCTGCTTATACCCACCAAAAACATCCTGTCCATCTGTCTCTTTATCTGGAGAATATTTTACCACGAACTTTCTTAATTTCTTTTTCCAAATACTACTTAGTACTAGTTAGTAAGAGTACTCTTCTTAAGGGTAGCAAAAGTACCCTTAAGACAAATGCAGGGCTTTTTTCAAGGGCACATGGATCTTAAAGACTTAAACGGCTTTATCTTTTTTAAGCGAGACGAGATAAAAGCAAAGGAAAGTGGAGTAGTAGACAACTGCATCGGGATCTGAGGCCTGAGAAGTGAGAGGAGCTTTAAAGGTACGGCACTATTTTAGAATCTACTGAATTATTTTTGCATGGTTTGGCTTTGTTTGTTTGGCCTCTTTATTCTTTGCAACAAAACCTACATCTCACAACTTTGCTCTCTTGTGTGGAGTAATTGGAAGGAACTTGCTAGTGAATCGAGACGAAATGCCGTGGGGTGGGAGCGAAAAAACTTGTCTGTCTCTCACCCGTGAAAAACAAAACAATTGTTCTTGTCTTTTAAACGTAGTAAGTAAGTACTAGTAACGAAGATTGATGGGATGGGGGCATTGGAATTGGATTGGTTTGTCCATTTGTTAATGAAAAAAAAAGTTGTTTGCATGCAGGAAAAATTTTCACCTTAATTTCAACCGAACTCCGGGGGCTCTTTCCACTCATCCTCGACGACCCCTCCTCCCCTTTGTCATTATTCATTAACAACTTTTGACGAAATAATGTTTCACAAAATATCTTGATTCTTGCAGAAGGAGAGCCCACCGGACAAGTTTTAGTGGAGGCTTTTCCCTGTAATTCATGTACGTTGCTTTGTGCCTCGAGTTTTACACCATCAATCAACGAAGCGAAGCGTATGCTACTAATTAGTAAGACGGGACGTTCGAAACAGCTTATCAGTCTGAACTGAGAGTTTTTCAGAAGGATAATTCAAAGCCTGACTAAAAATTGACTACACAGTCACAGTCGTGTACAGCAAAATATACTCTTCTCTGCGAATACTGAAAAGAGATTTTGGCTCTTTTACAGATTTATTGGGCGCAGCCGCGCAGGGGGTGTTTCCTTGGGGTTGGCAAATCTGGCGTTACCCCATGCCACGCTTTAAGTAATTAATTATATTATAAGATGGAGAATGTTTAATATTGAAGGGCCATGCCAATGAGGATTTCTTCATCCTGAGGAAGCAAAAACAGAGATGGTCCACAAACAACCCCCTCCTCCGCCCTCTCTTTTCCAGAGATTTTTAGTGACAGTTTCAGAGCTTAGATCCCACCCCAAGCGTAAACATAATGATACTTTTACTGTAATCTACAGAAGTAAAGCTGTATTTGAGGAAATCCAGAAAATAAATAACATTTCATCTTTAATGTTTCCAGGAAAATTTTGACAATCTGAGCATTTGGAAATTAGACGTTACAAAATCTGTGTAAATTTCACTTGGTCCTACGATATTTGTTCGAAAACCCTATGTGTCTACCAGCAAATCAGGCTACTGTTTTCTTCCCCTTCCTTTCTTTGCCGGCTGTGCTTCAATCTGTTCTTTCCCAGTGATTTCTGACATGTCCACTGCATCAAAAGAAAGAATGACAACTAGTTAGAACATCAGCGTTGTACAAAGCCAAACAGATACTGATTAATGATGCAAAAATGTTGGAAAAATGTTCTTAAAGTAAATAAACTCCATTGCCAAACTTCAATTGCACCTGTTGAACAGGGTTTCTTTTCCACTGCCAGATCTTCAGAATCTTATTTATTAGATTGTTATGTTGGTTATTCCTTTGTACGTCAGAAGGAAACTCCATGGCATAATACACCATTTCAACTTTAAGATATTAGTAATACACATTTGAACTCCATTGAATAATGTAGTGATTTCTATTTGGTACATATTGAGCACAAATAAATGACTGATTTCAAAGAAATGAAGAACAATACCATCAGGTCCCCGAGCCATCAAAGTGAAGAATATATTGTTCAGTTTCTCCATCTTCTTAGCCTCTTGTGCTTGATCTGTCTTGAACTTAAGGCACTAATAACAAGCAGAATAGTTCATCATGAGCAAAACCTAATAGCATACATGGTAAAGGCAGAGTAACTTAAACCCAGATGTCATAGATTCCCATTAAAAAGCCTCAATTACAACTCATTTCCTTAAGAATCCAAGTGTCAAAAAGACATTAAAAGGTGAACAACAAAGAAACTGAAAACAATACATGCATACAAGGTATGAGCAACATATTTTAGTGAGCAGATATAAGATTGGAAATGCGAGGAAGAAAGAAGCAGAATTCAGATCTAATTGTGATCATCTGATGTATCACATTTTCCCAACAAACCAATTACAGTAACGTCTATAGAGATCTCTTGATTGCTTTGGACCTTTGTTACAGTCTAGAAGCTATTAGCTGATAGTTGCAGGCTCCAATCAGGGTCTTATACATTCAAACCTGAGATATTCACGCAACAGAGGATTCTTATCCATTACATCTCTCACCATACCAAACCACAGCCCTAACAGCACACTAAATCTTAAGACGAACTCTTAAGCAAAAGCAAAACCAAAGATGATTAGTTTAGATTTCAAGTACGCTTTTGATCATTTAAGCTTGAGATATTCAGTTCATATCCTCAATTATCAAATTGCCACAAACCTTTTAAAGCCAGAAAGTTGTAATAATGCTCCAATGCTAAGTGCCAACTATTGACATTACATACTTCTCCAAAGTCAAAGTGCCAAGAATATGTTTGAAGAAAGTCTTGAACGAGTTGGTTAATATGGAAACAGGAAGGATATATATATTTGCATTTTTGAAAAAGATAAATGCGCTTTCAAAAAAATTTGAAATAAAAAGAAGATCAGAAGTTCTTTAAACTGAGTGTATCAAGAAAATATGAGATATACAGTGAAAATCCACTCAAATAAAAAGTGAAACATATCAAACAGCTGGATAGAGACATATGTTCCTGAATTCTACAAGAACGCAACTATCAACAGATCACTTAATGGCATGTAGAGAGAATATAACTGATAGGATTATAGGTTATAACTTTAATGCTATTCATCATCTATCAATTCATTGTTTTAAGTACAAACTAATATTTGTAAGTTAAAGAATCAATTTTCCAACTCCTTTAGCTAAGCTAAACACAACTGGGAAACTCAATTTCATTGAAACAAAGCATAGTCTTTAACAAATTTCAAAGGTCTCAAGAGAAGGTAAGAGTACATGGAAAGTTTTCTCCTTATAGTAGAGAATATCTTAAACGCCCAACAGCATCAGTTAACTAGTCTCTGCTAACCTAATTGAAATGGCCTACAAAGTTCTTGTGATGCAATTTCCCTTTCCCTTCTTCTCTTTCCATAAGATTCACAAATGAACAGACATAGCAGAAAGCAGGCACGGGGCATAAGCTAAACTTACCCATGCATTTTTTTTTTCTACTGACAAAAACAGCTCTTATAACATTTTCTATAATTTGGGAACAAAAACAGGGAAAATTAGTTTAATTGCCACTTATGATGTATAGTTTAGATAACTTGGCTGCACAAAAGTTAGGAAATCAACAAGACAAGCTTTTCATGCCAACTCTAGCAAGGAATAAAGCAGACCAGGTTCAAAAGGCTATGTCAAGATTAGATATTTCATTATCTATAATCAAGAGTATTGCAGTTTATAATACCATGAACAACATGCTGGGAATTTCTAAGTCTCTATTCAAAAGGCTTAATAAACTGTTAGCAGAAAAGGAATGCTTTGCCATACAACTTCTTTGCAAACTAAGAAACAACAAAGAAAGGAAAGAAAGAAAAAGATCATTACTGTAATTCCATCAAGAGGGCTAAAATAGATACGATGTCATACATCATCCACATCATCCATATTAGCAATCCATTCAAGGTAAACACAAGACACAAGCTCAATTTTTCTCACACATTTTTCTTCATTAATCCTGGCAACTGAACACAAATTAACACTTCAACATTACGATTGAATAAACAAAGTCAACAACGTAAGCAATTAAGAAATGCAATTCATACCTCTTTGTTATCAGTAACCTTCAAAACCAATTTGCCATCACAATGCCGATACTTCATACAATACCGAGTCTAGATCCCCAATTCGAATCCAGAAAAATAGAGCCCAAAACAAAAATCAGTAACAATCATAACTGATGACCAGAAACCCTTACAAATAATCGGACCACAATTTCCATTTAAGAACAATAACAGCAATAAGAGTAGAAGACAGAGAGATGAGAGAGTGAAGTTAACATACAGATTCAGGATCGGCACGGAACAACTGTACGGTCCGCTCTACGAATTCGTCCCAGGATGTTATGTAAACCATTGCGCCGTCAAGCGGAGAATACCAATTCCGATGGGACTCTGAAAATGGAGTGTCGTCACACTCTAGGCGGAAACAAAGATTTGTAGGGATGACTAATTTTAATTTTTACGCTCTATAATTATAAAAATTGACCATCATTTTTTTTTTGAGCTTGACCATCATATTCTTTAACATTTAATCATCAACCAATATCCAATAATATTTTGACACATCAAAATGTTTTTTCTCCGTGTCATATTTGTTGGTTTGACGTGGCGCCTAAGCAGAGTAAATCATACACACTGACACGGCATCTCTTGTAATCAAAATGAAAAAAACGAAAATCATACATACAGACCAATACGTGGTCGTTTTACTGATGAGAGACTGTCGGTTAGTTTACGAGGTTTGAGTTTGACTAGTCAGTTTGATAGCTTGCGAAGTTTGTTTGTTACTAGTGAAAAGCAACAGTTGAGATTTGACAATTCGAAGGAAGAACGAACTACCAACTACCAATTATTATGATTAGAATTGTCAACTCAAGCCCCAAATTTCAAAATGAAGGAAAAAACGCCACCGGATTGCATATATAAATTGAATCTCTTATATCAAGTTGTCTTGAGTTTTTCTTCTTACTCTAATGCCGACAAATATTCTAACTTACACAATCGCAAAGAGAAGGAAATGAGTTCGGACCAGACTTCAGTTCGATCTCGGACATAAATGGCGACAACAACAGAACGAGAATATGATGTTCGTGAAGGAGACGAAGAAAAGCAGGTAGGAGGAGAAGATTCAGGAGGCCATGAAACTACAGGGAAAGGGACATGGAAACACGCTGCCTTCCATGTTGCTACGACCATTGCTACCCCTGCTGCTTATGCTCCTCTGCCTTTTGCCCTAGCTTCGCTTGGTTGGTCTCTTGGTGAGTACGTCTCTTACTTCTTTTAACTATATATATGTCTCTCTCTCTCTCTTCTTATTCAAAGTATTCAAGTAATTATCCTTTTCGGTGGGATCAGTCTGATTTCCTAGCTAACTTTCTATCGAAAAAGAACTTTAGTTGTCACTTCAAAGGGTAATTGAATGAGCAGTATACATACTTGTACAACCTCTCATAGCCATGACCATAAATTTGATTCGGTTCGGATGATTCCAGGTGTAAGTAGTTTGGTCGCTGCAACCCTAGCCACGTGGTATTCTAGCTTGTTGATTGCTTCTCTGTGGAGATGGAATGGGAAGAAACATGTAACATACCGGCTTCTTGCAGAGAGCATCTTTGGTAAGTGTCTTGTAGAAATTTGCCTCCTGCATCCTTCCACTTTTCTGATATTTGGGTAAAAGATGTTTTTTTTTCAATCTAGTACTTAGTTGGCTCCTTTCCATAGTTAATTGCTCTGCTGACAGTAATTAATCACTGTTCCGCTATTTGCTTGACCAATTTTCTTTCCTGACTCTTGAAGGATTCTGGGGTTACTGGTCTATTGCATTTTTTCAGCAGGTTGCTTCATTAGGAAATAATATTGCCATTCAAATTGCTGCTGGTAGCAGCCTGAAGGTCAGTCAATCAGGGTTGATTATTCTTCAGGGATCATACCAATGGAGGCAATAACATAAGTTTTTTAAGCATTCTCAAACTTGTTTTCTCCGCTTTTATATTCGATTCTTTTTATATTGATTTCAGTGGTAAATCTTGCCGTGCTCCATCTCCTGCAGGCAGTTTACAAACACTACCATGAGGATGGCACACTCACCTTGCAACATTTTATTATTTTCTTTGGGGCTTTTGAACTTTTCCTCTCTCAACTCCCCGACATCCACTCTTTAAGATGGGTCAATGGGTTATGCACTTTAAGCACGATTGGCTTTGCTGGCACAACCATTGGCGTCACAATCTATAATGGTAGGCTTGGAACTTGATTCTTTTGTTGAGCACGATTCTATGAGATGATTCGGTTTCTAAAGTTTATCTTGACAGTACCTCTAGAACCGATAGTAAAGCTTTCATACATTTTTGTAGGTAAAAAGGTTGATAGGGAGTCGGTCAGTTATAGTTTGCAGGGAAGCTCCTCTGCCAAGAGATTTGCAGCATTCAATGCTCTTGGTGCAATTGCCTTTTCGTTTGGAGATGCAATGCTTCCAGAAATACAGGTTATAAAGGATGTACTATGATCGGTTTGTATGAATAAGTTTTGATTCATTTCATGCTTAGCAATCCATTGACAGACCATTATTTTTGCCAGAATACAGTGAGGGAACCTTCAGTGAAAAATATGTATAAAGGTGTTTCAGCAGCATATACTGTTATCGTTTTAACTTACTGGCAACTAGCTTTCAGTGGATACTGGGCATTTGGATCTCAAGTCCAGCCTTACATCGTGGCATCTTTGAGTGTCCCAAAATGGACCATTGTCATGGCCAATATCTTTGCTGTGATTCAGATATCTGGATGCTACCAGGTAGCCTTTTCAAGAGCAACTATCTAAATTTTTTGTAAACATAAAGAATCAAAGGCCAATAAGTACTGCTAAAACAATTGCTGTGTTTAGATATATTGCAGGCCTACATATGCCTACTTTGAGGAAAGAATGCTCTCCAACAGAACAAACAGTGGTTTCCCTCTCAGGAATCCCCTCATTCGCCTTCTATTCACCTCCACCTACATTGTTGTTATTACTCTCATTGCTGCGGCCATGCCATTCTTTGTAGATTTTGTGGCCATTTGCGGTGCCATTGGATTCACTCCTCTCGACTTCGTCTTTCCTGCTTTAGCATTCCTCAAAGCTGGGAAAATGCCCAAAAACAGAGAACTTCGACTTTCCATGCAGCTTTTTAATATCGCAATAGCCTCTTGGTTTTCGGTGGTTGCTGTTTTAGGTTGTATTGGTGCAGTGAGATTTGTTGTTGAAGATGTCAAGACTTATAGATTCTTTCATGACATGTAAAAGCTTTATCGTGCATTATTATTATTACGCTTTGACAGAAAGGTAAAATTATCTACTAGCAGTGTACAAAGCATTGAAAATATTTATCATAATATGGTACTATAATTTAAAACGAAATACACATTAAAAAAAAGATTAACAATAATATAATCTTGGAATGATGCTAAGGATAAAAAGTTTGACATAAAAAAGAAAAATAGTAGATTTAGTCAACGTCTAAAAGATCAGTCTTCCGAATTAGTATCCTCCTCCAATGGCTTTAATAATTTAGCATTAAATTGGCGTTGCATGCACGTGTAAAATATAAATACAAATATTCGAGCTAACTTCTTTTAATTGGGTTGTTTCTACAGGGCCTTCAAAACTTTTGCCAGGTTTAATTCAGAACGGCGCTGACATTGAAGCATTCCCCTGTTCTAACACAATTGCAGCGAGCAACCTTGGTAAACCTTAAGGGGCCGTTTGATTAGGGGTTATGTAAGATAATCTCGGTTTGATTAGGGGTTATGTAAGATAATCTCGGTTATATGGTCTTTGTTATCTTATATGTCCTTGTTTGGTTAGAAGTAATGAGATAACCAAGGTTATATCATATTACTGCCACGTCAGCATATAACCTTAAAATAAGTTTATGTGATAACTTCCAAATTTTTAGGTAACGTAAGATAACCAGGTTATCTTAAAATTTTTCCTAGTTTGCCTTCAGTAGTTTACCCTTTTGGACCTTAATAACCTTATGTAATTGATAAATTACAATGTTTTTTTAAGCGTAATTTATTTTGATTAAGAAGCATAATTAAACTTAGTTTATATAATTACTAAATTAATAATTATATGTTGGTTCAATTAAACAAAAAGCATAATTTCTTTTTTGTTAAAATCATAATTAAACTTAACTTATATAATTATTAAATTAATTATATAATATTTTACTAAGTTTATTACTTAAATAATTTTTATGTTAGTCATGTTTAATTATTAAACTTAACAAAATTACAACAATTGTACAAAATATTGAATAAATAAGAAATAAGCTTAAGTGTTGTATTGAGGGCATTATAGTAAACTATCCATTTTAACAGAACATATACCCTCCAACCAAACAGATTAATCTTATATTCCGGGAATCTCAACCAAACAAAAATTGTGCACCTTCCGGGAATATGCACTAGGTTATGTTATAACCTGGTAATCACATAACTCTGGTAATTTAAGATACCTTGAACCAAACGCCCCCTAAAGAGAATGTGAAGGTTTTGTTTGAGCATAATGCCAACGTAAGGAATAAGGATGATTAATAACAGCTTGCCTCTGATTTTATTCTTATCAATCACCCAAAAGAAAAAAAAAAAAAAAAAGGGCTGCTAACATAAAGGTTGTCTAGATGTTTATTAAATTGAACCACTCTTTCACAGCCTAATGGGTTCGCCACCAACAATGGATTCACGCCATTGCACTCATCCATTCTGCATGGATCAACTGAATGCATAATGCTTTGCTCGAGGTGTATTATCTATTTACTGTATTTGAGGTATAGAATGGCTCGTAGAAGATATCTATATCGTAGCAAAGTTATTATTAGATTTGGAAGCAACTTTTTGTTATGTGTAGATGATATTAGAGCTCCACTACTTTTGTTTCTTACAGATGGCTGATTGCTTCAGCTGCTGCATATTTGAATAGATTGCTCTTGTACATGTTGTTTTTATATACATAGTAACTAATTTGCTGTTTTTTGTCACGTGATTGTGATCGATAGGGAGGAGCATATCCAAAATTTGTTTCGATGGGGACAGACACCCTTAGGGATTGCAATTGCTATCGGTGACACTGACACAAAAATAATCGAGTGCTTGCCGAAAGCTAATGCCAATCCAAATCTCCGCAATATTGTGAGTTTTAACATTTATTTTGCTCTAGCATTTCTATATGCATTAGTCATTCACTGGCACGTGCATTGCACGTGATATAATGCGTTATTAATAATAATAATAAATAAATAAATAATAATAAATTTTAAAAATTAAACTATATTAAAGTGAATAATAATTAAACTATAAATCAATAAACTTCAAATTAAACTACCTAAATTGAATAATAATTAAACTATTTTCTTCAATATTATATAGTAGTAATTTAATTATGATGAAAATAAAATTAGTTAATTACTAACATCATTTAATAAATATATAAAAAACATTTAGTAAAAGATAAATAAATAGTTTCAATTTAAATAAACAATATTATCAATGGCAATTCTGAAATATTTAGAAAAAAAAGTATTTTAGATTATTCAAAAGTTTTACACCATCGTACTTTTATATATATTATACATTATAGATATACTAAAGGTGTTATGAAGCATTACATCTATAATTGTTCTCAAATTTTACTGTGAAGTGAATAATCAGAGTGATATGAAACACACTTCTTTTCATTATACAAGTGTATCCTTTAGACTAGTTTGAGATATAAGGCTACTGTGGGGTTCATTGTTTTAAACATCACTGATCTTAGATGTTCAAATTCCATTAAAGTTAAAAGTTTTTAGTACTAGTTGTTAGTATATTTTCTCATTTCTATGACATTCTAACGCTTACTTAATATGTATATCAGAATGGCTATTTGCCCATTGAAATGCCAGCCACGTTTGACAAACATGAAGCTGTTAGGTGTCTGCTTCCTATTAGAATTACAAAAATTCCCAACTGGAGCATTGAAGGAATATTGAATTTCACTGGCTCCAAGCCAGCTACAAGATAGGTAATAGATTGTTGCACCAAATAGTTGTGTTGTGATTACAAAGTTCTCCCCAATTCGTTGATTTAGTTGTGCACATATAAATGCTTCTTGGTCATTTTGCATTATTTTGGTTAGCTTGTTTAGTGTATTTCCTTTTTTAGTTTTTGTATTATACTGTTAAGAATTTCTGAAACTCATGTTTAACAACAATGAATATAATTATATACGCATGAACCTGAGAGATTCAATTTGGTGGTTCCTTTTTTTTTTGTCAGGAAAAGTTTAGAAACAAGATAGATTATCTCACCTCCAAGATCAGGGTAAGTTACCAATCTGTTTGAGGGTTTACAGAGTTCAATTTTGTGGAGTTTTTTAGATTTACAAATTACTTACCAAAAGAGATCTGTGGGAGCTCGAATCTGGGTACCTTACACCACTAACTCAAACTCATACCACTTTGACCAACCTCTATTTGGCCAATTTGGTAGTTCCTTGTGTCTATATATATATATATATATATATATATGTGGCCAAGAATCTATTTTACCATTGCCTAATTAGTGTGGTAGTTAGATTAATTTTTGTAAGTATGTTTGGGCCCGCCCATAGTTTTGCTTTTAGACATGCTGATTTGAAGCATGTTTAAATATTCAATTCAGTTGATAGAATGAAAAAACAAACAATATGTTTAGATTAAAAAATGGAAGGGAAAGTAAAGGAAAGGAAGAGAAAGAAATGGTCCAACCCTTGTTTGGATAATCAAATTTTGTGAGGGTTACTTTACTTGATGATTCTTATTTGGTTAAACAATGGAAAGGAAGGGAAAGGATAATGTTTTTATATTATTTTACAATTGTAACCTTTTTGTCAAATGCTACTTATTGAAAATAAATGATATTTTATAAATTATAAAAGTTATTTGAGTTTCTGTCTTTCCCCTGGCACCCCGAATTGTGGTTTCTAAAAATTGAAGTCTTAAGGGTTTTAGAGAGTCATGAGAACCCTTCCTTTCCCTTGAGAAAATTTTAAAAATTTTATCCAAACAATGGGAGGGTTCTCTCAAGCCCTCCTTAACACTCCATTTCCCTTCCTTTCCCTCCTTTTCCTCAATCCAAACACGATGAAAAGATCTATCAATCCAAACACTATGAAATTATCTATCTCGAGCATATTCTACTTGGCCATGTTCTAGTTATCATATGAAATTAACTTACTACAAAAATGTTATGATATTTTGTTTAAGAGTTGCTTTGAGTTGTAGTAAGACTCTTTTTGTCCATTTACCCAAACATCTTATAGGTGAGAGAGAAATTCGAGGGGTTATTCTTCCTGGCAAAATTCAAGGTATAAATGAAATTCAAGGAAAGGGAGTATATATGTTGATGCAATGTTTTGTACTCTGAGGTAATCAGGGCAGACAACTTAACTATTTAATTAATTAATTTGTAACAATTTGGCTGAGTTTGTTCTTGATGATTATAATTTGTAACAATTTGGCTGAGTTTGTTCTTGATGATTATTGGCTTCTCGATCGCAGGCACTTACTTACTTACTTTTCCACTAACCCAACGGTCATCCATGCCAATCGTAGTTTATGCTGGATCCACATCAAGAAAGCTGAATATGGCTTGCATGACGTGGAATACTGTATTAGACGTAGGCCTGATTAGTGGAAGGGCTGCTATTGGCTAGGAAGAGCATGTTTCATGTTAAAAGTAAGTAAAATTTAAGTATATTTTTTATTCAATAAACTTGAGGTATGAATTTTAATTATGTTCGTCTTTTAGATGTAGAAATATAAGAAGGCCGCTGGATCATTCTATAAAGCGTTGAAAATGAATCCAGAAAACAGTTTTCTGTTGGAAATGGAAAACGCTTATGAGTGAGTTTCCTTCGTTGAAAATGAATCTAGAAAACAGTTTCTCTTGAAGGCTGCTGGATCATTCTATGAAGCATTGAAAATGAATCCAGAAAATAGTTTTCTGTTGGAAATGGAAGTGGAAGATTCTTATGAGTGAGTTTCCTTCGCTGAAACTGAATTCGAAAAACAATTTTCTGTTGGGAATAGAAGATGCTTATGAGTGAGTTTCCTTCAATATTTAAGTTATCGTGTAGTCCTTTTATAATATATTTATAATATATATATATATATATATATATTTATAATATATTAGGTTATTGTGTAATCCTTTTATAATATATTTATAATATATTCAAGGATCTGAATGCTTGATCTTGATAAAACAGATTTGGTATTCGATGAAGATTTGGATTTGAAGAACTTTGATTTGATTGGATTTAAAGAAGAATTTTGATTTGATCGCGGATCTTGGAGACTTAGAGATTTCTAATTTATGAGGAGGCTAAGTTTCTACTTCTACTGCTTGGTTGTTGAATTGAGAAGTAAATACTCCTTTATATAGGAGTGGCTTGGGGTTTTCGTAACTCTAGATGTGTAGTATTGGGCCATAATATTGGGCTATAAAATTACTATTTAATTGGACTTGCATCAGAATTAATCCAAATTACAACTTTAATGAATCAAATTTGACGAATTTAATTTAACCAATCAATTTTAACTTGGCCAAATTTTCATCGACTACAAGTAGAACTTTTTTTGGTAAAAAAATTACAACAAAACTTATTAATGGTTGTATGTGTTGCAAAAGTTCTTAATGTCCAATCATGGTTTATTTCTTTCAATCCGCCATCTTGGTTTTGGGCAATTTCCAGTTCCAATTTTTACCGTTGATTAAAATTTTACATCTATGTTTTTAAAATTTGGAAAAATATCATCTCTTTAAAAATTCACCACCATATTACATCTATATCTCATCATCTCTTTAAAAACAACCAGAGAGGTCCTTAAAGGTAAATCCCTCCGTCACCATATTTTGCTGCTCAATCTGAACCGTCAATGGCATACTGGCTTCGCTCTCCTTTTATTTCCTGTTTTCTTTCCCTTCTTTTTCTTATTTGGCTGTATCAAACAATCTTCGGATGGAAAACTCTCCAAAGCTTTGTTAGATTGAAATAATATTTCACTAATCAACAAAGAAATCGTTAACTCATTGATCCAAAAGCAAATCAAGAAACTTTGTTTGGCTGAATTTATAGCACTCCTTTGTTAAATGAATCCAGTAGTTGCTGTTGACGACATTGTGTGAGTTGGAGTTGACTGTTAACCCTTTATGCTGATTTGGGCTTTGAAGCCCAACAATTTGGATCAATAATAGTCATCATCATATATTTTAGTAGTAGTTTATAGTGCCATGACTTCTTTTGTGGGCCGAATTTCGGTTGCGAGCATCGTGGCATAAATTTAGGATGTCGAGACTCGAGATGGACAATCTTGGGACCTTTTATTTAATTTGTACTAGTAATTATCGTAATTAATGCTACTAGGATTCTTTTTCTCCATAATTAATTTTCTTCTTCATCAAGGAATGAGTAACTCAAATTTCATTTTCACCAAAACAACATTGTAATGATCTTTTTTTTAAAAAAAAAAAATTTAATCTATATAAAGATTATTTTATTTTTGTTTTTGAAGTAAAGATTATTGTATTTGTTTCATACATTTTCTTTCAATCTTATGTTGTTTTAAATATCTGTGTAAAGATATTAGTTTTTTGCTATATTTACTACTAGGATTTAATTTAGTTTATGGTAGCGTATTAATGATTCGGCCTTTTTCCTTGCAACTGTCAAATACTAATAGCCATCAATAAATAAAAATAAATACTATAGGCTAGATAGCTGGATTTAAGATTCAATGTAAACGGTACCGTTGCGGAGGATCACTCGGAATCCTAAATAATAAACATAAATTAAAATACGTATGAAAAGGAAACCAGCAGCACCTGTAGCTGTAGAATAAGAATTCTTCTAAAAGCTGAAGGCAGAGTCTCTCTCGTCACTTTGCTTGCTCGCTCGCGAAGCTCGAAATCAGCTAAGATTCTCTTCACCAAGCCTTCCTCTCCCTCTCTCTCGTTCGCCAGTTGGATTCTTTGACATCGGCAATGGCCTCGCAATCCCCGCCCACTACCGCGTTCTTCACACGCGCCACTCGATCCACCTTCACGCGCCGCCCGTGGCGCGAGTTCCTCTCCCTCTCATCCTTTGCCCGCCCCATCTCTCTGGGCGACGCCACCGCCCGCATGAAGCGGAACCTCAACTACTTCCGGGTGAACTACGCTATGGTAATCCTGGTAATCCTCTTCCTCAGCCTCCTGTGGCACCCGATCTCCATGATCGTCTTCTTGGTCGTCTTCATCGCCTGGTTCTTCCTCTACTTCTTCCGAGACGAACCCTTGGTCATCCTCAACCGTACAATCGACGACCGCCTCGTGCTGGCCATCCTCGCCGTAATTATGATTGTAGCCCTGGTTTTGACGGACGTTTGGTTGAACGTCTTGGTCTCTATTCTGATTGGGGCTTTCATCGTGGGGCTACACGCTGCGTTAAGGGGAACGGAGGATTTGTACTCGGGCGAGCTGGACGGTAGCGATGGTGGGCTGTTTTCGGTGGTGGGTAGTACCACTCCCACCAGAGCTGGATACTCCCGCGTTTAACTCCAAATTGCATCAGAGTTGGTTATTGATTTGACGGTGAATCGATTCTTTGCTTATAGTAGTAGTAGTTCAATTTTGTTTACCCCTTTAATCTTTAATTTTGATTAATGTGTTTGTAAATTTTGTAATCTGAATTAATTGACCGTATACATACCAAGTAGTATTATATAGGCTTTGAATGGAATAGTTTCCAATTGTTAATTTAAATTTAGTTACTCAAATTTTACTTATTTAGTTTGGTACTTTGATCAAGCTTTGAATATTTACTACTGATTTCATGTTTTAGCCATAGGGTTTGTTCAAAGCTTTTGTCTTTGTCTTATCAAATTCTGAAGATTGTAGGTCTATGCATTCAGTGTAGTTCTGAATCGGCGAACTGCATTTAGAACAAGAATGGATATTTGTATTTGACGTGTGAAGTAAAGCATGGAAGTGTTGTAATGTCAAGTGCCATTTTTCTTTGGTTGGAATTGAGATGAGTATGTAATAAAAGAAAGAAAGATGCTTTGTGAGTGGCCAATGTGAGGGCCAAATGCCATGATTATTAGTATTTCCAGCGATGAAGGGCTTTTTCTGAAGCTGGCTATCCACATGGGTCGATGGCCCTCTCCTTCCCATTTGGTCATTTGGTGTTTTTTTTTCCCTTTTTCTTTCCTATTTTTTTTATATATATTGTTTTGCTTTATGTGGATCAAGGAGCTCAAAATGTTTTTTTTTTTCTCTTTTGGTTGTAAGTATGGAACTGGAGAGATTAAAATTCGTCTCCTACATGTGTATGCCATGGAGCTCTGCATCAGCATCTGCAGCTGCGTGCGATGCAAATGTAAAATGCATGGTGCCTTTTGAGTTGATAGTCCAAGTCTCAGCCGGCAGAAATTTTCTCTATAGATTCCGAAGAATTGTTGTCCGTAGAAGGTTTGTATTGTCTCACTAAAATGTAACTTTTGTCCTAACTCTAACTGGGATTTTGCCAAACGTCCGCTTCCGGTCGGGGCTACTTTGTATCAATTGATCTTCTCTCTCTATCTCGACCTCGACCCTACTCCTTCGAAGGGGCCCCTGTTCTTGGTATGTTAGTCTGTTAGAAATGGAACTATTCTTAGCTGCTTCTGCTTCCGCTTCCGTAAGCAAGCTTTACATACTATTATTATTGGGTTGAGAGGAGGGGAACGAAAAGGAAAAATAAAGGTGAAGTAAACTCAAACCTTGGTACAAGGAATTTATGCCTTAAGTATGTTAAAATCTAACCAAATCAAATGGGCACAATCAAAATAAAAGCCATGATCCAAGTCAAGCAATACGATATACGATAACGGAGATGAATTCTCAATTCCAGCCCAATCAAAAACCGCCATTATGGCTGCTAACCTATATTCCCTCTCGATCTTACCACAGGTTAGGGTTCGGAAGTGGTCCAGCTCACACTTAAACCTGATTTTTTGGGGGAAAATGTTCTTGAAAGGCCAAGGTTTCTACTTGGGTGAAAAGTGCACATTTTAATAGTATCAAACTAATGGAAAACAATGAGATCAGCAGCTACTTGTAACTCTAAATTGATAATACAATGGACTCTACAAAGTTCAAAGTTAATGACATGCAGCTATTAATCACGTAGGTCACAATTGCATGGTCATGATCTCCGATAACATTCCAATGCTGTTGTTAGGATGGCTAATCCCATTACTTAGCCGCATACACCGCTCTACTCGTGGGTACTTAAGAGAATTAAAGAAACTATAGTAGAAGAACTAACTCAGCAAATAGATGCCTCTATAAAATACATGCCGCATCAAAATGTCCTACTCTATCACCAGTGAGATTCGAATAAGGATATATATATATATATTATTGATGTGAATGGAAAAGAATGAGAGAAAAGCATTATTATTGATCTGGGACTTTCCGAGCATATGCTAACACCATGACAAAATCCTTCGCAGAAGAACCAACTGCTGCCGGTACTCGCTGCGATGTTGACGCTGTTTGTAGCCACAAATCAACTAAATTGTACAACTGCAATGTGGGAACAACGGGTTGTCCCATACATTTGATCTCAACCTGCCAAAAAAAGAATAGTCACCAAAATGTAGATTAAAGACAGTATACCTTGATCATCACCAATACTTTATGGAAGGAAGTGATAGAAATTTACGATAATTTTTCTGGTGGCCAATGAAGTTTGATCCGAAATTTACTACCTATTTTTGTATCCTTCAGTGATTTCAGAATATTTTTAAAGAATTAACGCAATGTAGCTAGGCCAGTAGAATTTATCAAAGAGGAAAGCAAATAGACAGGCTCTAAAAAGATAAGGACACTGGCAAGATGGTTTCATTATTCACTTCAATTCCACTCTTATTTTCACTTATTCAAAAGCAGACTTGGCAGCATTTTAGAGTTTGATGCAATTTATTTGTCAAGATGGGGCTTGAAACCCTTCTTATCTAAGCAGATTTGAAAATATCCATGCATAAGAATAGAGCATCTCCATAACAATCTAGAAATGAGTCAGGTTGGAAAAATAGTTGGTGAAAAACCAAAAAGAAACCTAAACTCTTTTTGGCCAAATTTCTTCTTTGCATATCATTCAAGGAGAGATTAACTTACCTCAGCTTCATCAGTGAGATCCAGTTTCTTCATCAGGTATTTTTGGATAAAAGAAACAGGTATATTTCCATCCCTGTCACAGAATGAAAGAAGTGTGATAACTATAATAAAAGAACTTTTTAAATAATAATTGACTCTGAATCATTTTACCATTCAAATGATAAATAAATTATTTGGCATAGAATTCTCAGTGAACGCATGGTGTCATTAATCCTTATGGCTGATCTTTAGTAGAAACAAATAGATAGTAGCAATTTAGTATTGATGACAAAAATTGTACTCAACTTGTAGTTTTGTCCTGATTGCGTAAGGAATCCTCTATGAAATCTAATGTTAGGTCGGTTGATAATATATCTAGACAGTATAAGAACTTATCGGCAAACAAAAAGCAGGATGGTAATCCCTTTTCAACTTGAATGATCTGCACAATGTTGTGCTCACCATCACATACCTGATTACTTTAGCTAAGATCTAAGCCACAATATCCAGAAGGCACTCCCAGATTTGGGTTAAAGTAGAGATTGAGAGTAAATGCCCATAATGTCATAAAGTTATCGGCTAAGGAAAACAAACACCTTTTCGGAGAGAGAGTTTAAAAGGGGAAAGAAATCACACTTAAATAAGTGGATAGGAGCTGTTTAAAAAATAGGAAGTGAGAAGAGACACCTGTCATTTAAAACAACCAAAAGTAGAAGTAATTTGAATCCACCATTACTTGCCCTACCACACCTTGCACAAAACTTTGCCATTCTATCCTAAAATTACCACATTTATATCCATCCACATGCTGGCCAAAAGCTTTCTTGAGCATGCTGATGATCACTAACACTACTAAAGATGTGTAATAAGAAAAACAGGATTGAATCGGGGTACTAACAAGGACTTGAGCTACATAAAATTTATCATCTTCAGATAAAGGAAGAAGAATCTATATATCTAAAGCATGAAGGTATGACTCAAGACACACACAAAAAGAATCGCCAAATTAACTTACTTTATCCTTAAGTAATTTGTGGGAATCTGAGGGAGAGGTGCATCTCCGTCCCTGGAAGCATCAACATTTGAATCAGTCTATGATCAAGAGAACATAATCTTATGATAACTTTGTTTTCAATCCTATAAAGTTTGAAGTCTGAAATAAAATCTTACTGGTCTTCAGAGGCCACTAGCGAGAACCAAACAGGACCAATTCTTCTTTCTTGCTTTAGACCGGTAGCATCTAGCACAGCTTGTGGAGAAATGCCAGAATCGCCAAATCCAGAAGCCCTTTTTCGACGGATCCTGCGTAGCTTTTTAGGGGTTACAGTTTCTGAAGTGGTAGGACCAGCATTATCCTTTTCATCCTCAACCTTCATTTTGCATTTGTCTTCCCTATGTTTGGTTCTGGACATTGGAGTTTCACTGCTGGGGGCACGAGTAGGTTCTAATTTAGAATCAGAGCCTTGTGAATTAGACTTGAAGGACTTTGTCCTATTTGCAACCTCCACCAAACAATTCAAAGGTTTCCAGAGATCCAATTTTCCATCCCATGACTCACCACCATTCTCTGCTTCTTTATTCGAAAGTTGGCTAGGTTCAGCAGAAGTACACTGTATTGTTCATATAGTATAAAGATGACAAGTTATCAGACTATGTTAATTCTTTTCATATAAATAGGTATAAGGAGACAATTAAACATATTGGGCCCTATAAGAACGAAAGGAATCACTAGCTTAAAGAATATGGACCCTTTCTTTACCTGTCGTTTATTCTGAGTGAATTTATTTAGCGTTTCAGGTGAACTTGCACTCTCCTGGCGATCCTCTGCAGAGTCTTCCTCTCTTTTAACAGGCTTCTCTATTGAAAAACTTGAACCTCGTAGAGCACCAGACTTTCGGGCAACAGCTTTTGTTCTCCTTCCAGTCATGGTAGTTTGTGTTGATACCTTGGGGGCATTAACTACCAATGAAGAGAGTGATCTCTCCTTTCTTCTAGTTGGCACTGTAACTGGGGGTACAACTTCAGGTGCCTTCACTTTTCTTCTTTTGAGAGGGAAGATTTTGGCTCTCACATCTTGCAAATTATGGTCCGGCCTGATTATCAAAAGCGCAGATGCATCTCAAGACAGAATAACTAACAAAAATTTAACTTGTTCCAAAATATTGATTAATGAACATAATAGATGTGAGTGGATGCTCAACCAAGAAAGATACAAAAGGATTATTCAGGAAAGCAAAAAGCTGAGTATGATAACAAGAATTCACACAGCGTAAGGTCATAGTCTCTGCATTATTTTCACGTATTAAATCTTTTTTCCTTTTTAACTTCAATACGTCTTACCTTGATCTTGGCACCTAGAGAAATACAATCCCAAGAAAGTCATGAGTTCTTACACTTGCTCCCTAGATATGTAATGTAAATCGAAATTGACTAAGTTGCCTATACTAGCCATATCACTCCATAAAGGGGAACCAATAAACCTCAGGAGAGTGAATAGAGTTTAAACAATATTGGGCATTGGCTGCTTCCAAATATATCTGTACTTTCCTATCTTCTTCCAAGACCGAGGTAAAGATTAACTCCAATAAGATGCATTGTAATTCTGTAAATTTCTATTCTTTCCACCTTATAATTTTCATCGTATGCCTTCAAATCTGATATATACCATCAATGAGAAGATGAATATCGTGTAGTAGAAGCCACCGTCAAACCTCAAAATGATAGAACAAGTCCCTAATTCATAAAGATTAATGATCGACTTGTAAAGGCCATGTTTAGAATCTACCAATCTACTCAGAATATATTAGTAAAGTTTGCCCAGTAACCACTGAAAACAAGTAGATATAGGAGCATTTGACAAGATTGAAACTAGAAGTAATGACTTTCCATGTTAAAATGATTTGTCTCACGAAGGCAGCGTCTAACATTACAACTACATAAGAGACAGAGAGAAGGTAGGCGGTATAGGAGAACAATATATAATGAAGGATACCTTAATTTCTCCAGAGGAACACAACCCAAATCAATGTTGCATATTGGACAGCAATCCAGTTCTTCTTCTTGTATCTTATCATATATGCACTTTCTGCAAACTAGATAAAATTTCAAAAGACAAATTAATCATAAAAATCTCTTCCTTGATTCAACAGACTCACAAAGCACTGTCAGAAAGACCATCCACATCAGTAGTATAAAAAAAAAAAAAAGTCAATAGAAACAAGCTGAGAAAGTGAAGCAATTAGAGCAATTGCAATTCTTTTGTAACTTGGGAAAGAGGTTGCTTCCATTCCATTTCAAAAATTGGGACATCAGCTTAAAGTTTGAACCTTGTTATGGACTTGCAAAACAATAAATAAGGAAAGCTCCAATCTTTGGAAATGTCCCTGAATTGGAAGTAAAGCATATGGTAGTAGGAAGCGTCAGCTTAATGAGGAAAATATTACTGGGTGCAATAAATTTTATACAAACGGATTCATTATCCAATAAAACAGAATTTTCGAATTACATTTTAAATCCACTTTCCAAAACCAAACTGTATTGCCAAAAGTAGACATCAACCGTTTAACTCTCGTTTTATTAGACTAATCCGTACGCATTAATCTTAAATGAATCTTGTTTAATCTACCAAAATGCCTTAGCATAAACTATTAAGAAACAGAGGGAACGAAACAAACAACAATACCATAGGCTTATTAAGGAAAACACTAAGCGAAAAAGTCAACAAAGAAGGAAGGAAGCGAAACAAAGGAAAAAAATCCCAGATATGAAAACTGGATAAACAAAAGCAACCCAGATCAGAAAAGGAGCAGCAGTATGCAAAGAAAAACTAACGATTTTTAAACAATTTAACAATAAATGAGCTAAAAGAGAAAGAAAATTTGAAAGAAAAAGAGAGAGAGAAATCCCAGGGGAACTCACACGTGTGAAGACATTCAGATATGGTGGTGGCATCTCTTAGAAGCTTATTGCAAAGAGGACAAGTCATGCATGCCGCAATCGCTTCTCTCCTCACTTTCACCACCTGATTCGCCATCTCTCTTCCCTTTATTTATTTTGCTCCCTCCCTTCTCTCTCTTTCTATTTTCAAGCTCAACCCTTTGTACGTATCCTCTTCTCACTGCATGTCAACGACAAGAAACAAGCAAAAGGAAATTTACGTGCATATCTTCATAAGAAACTAAACCCATGACGGAAATACCAATAAGAAGAAGGAATATAAACAGAGAGGTCGATATTGGATATGGGAATCAAAGTTACGAGATATGGGTGCATAAAAAGAGAGATGGGAAATGTTCAATTTTGATCTGAAAAAGAACGCGGAAGAGGGAATAATTGAGATTAAAGAGATTATGAGATAAGACAATGGTGATTTTGACGTGGAGTTTCCTGACGGAGGAGAAGAAAGGGGAAGGTGTTGGTGTTTGAGAAGAGAAACGAAACAATGATCTGAATCTAAACAAAGAACAATGGTTGGAAAGAGAAAAGAGGCTATCGTCGAAAGGAGCACGAACCAAGAGTTTCCCTTTGTTTTTATGTATTTCTTTTTCCTTTTTTTTTATAATTTTTATTTTGATTATATTTCAACTATGTCGAATGTTTATATTTCTACTATATTTATTTATTAATATTTATAATTATTATAATAATAAAAATTTTATATTTTAAAATATTTAAGACAAGTTCAACGAAGAAGGGAGAAGGGGCTCCAGTTAGGATTTGGAATTTTGGGTCGGTGGTGGCTGGTGAGTTTCCCTTATGAGTCATGAATGTGGGAGAGGGGCCACGATGGAAGGACCATATACCCCAACCCGAACCCAAAGGAAAAGGGCAATTCTCTGGCAGATACGACGCCGTTAGGTGGATATTCCCAATTCTTACGCCATTCAAAGCTGATATACAGTTATACACATATTACCGCGTGTTTTTTGAGCAATATGTCTTATTAGATTTATCAAAACTATTAAAAGCAGACTTCGAACCTTGCTTCCCCTCTCACCTCTTTGTAAATAAAAAAAAGAAAAAAATTTATTAAAAGCAATAGGAGAAAGAAATATCTTGAGACGTGGGCATCGGAAAATAAAGATCCGAAAATATTAAATATATTTTTTTTTTCAGTATGAGTTAATATTGAAAAACTAGAAATTAAGAGAAGTGAGAAAGACAAGAAAGTTTGAAAGTACTAAATATCTGAATTACCTAAAATATATCAATGCAGAGAATTTGTGTTGGTTTCATTTTAGTGTATATAAAATTGTCAAGGAAGAAGCATGTTCCATGTTTCATGTTTCTAGTTTAACCCTGAAGATTCAATTTTTCTGTCGCATATTTTTTTTTTTTTGGTTATGTTTGACTATTTCTTCAGTTTCGTTCAATATATATATAGGGTAATTAGAAAAAAAAAAAAAAGATGCCTTCCACTGTATATTCACATGAATTTTGAAGAGAAACACATAAACAGCCAAAAAAAATTTTAATTTCTCGCCCACAAATTGACACATTTCATTGAAATTTCAAAAACGTTGAAGAGGGATTAGTTTCTTAACCTTGATGGATAAGGTAAAGATTGCAAGAGTGGGAAATGGGTTAGGTTACACTAACTTCTCCTTCACGAGCCTTGGATAAATAAATCCATTAATTACCCCCATTAAACCATGAAAGCTACTTTTGTTTTAGTAGTTTTCTTGTTTTGAAGAAAAAGCTTTGATTACAATAGGGGAAGAAAATAGACATTGAAGAATTTGATTCCACATTTTTTCTTAGAAAAATGAAAGGTAGCACCGAACAATCTTTGGGTTGTTGTTGGGGCTACTGTAAACTTAACATGCAAGACAGATTGGTACGACGCAAAACAAAGCTACTTGGGAAATGGCAAAAAGAGGAGGGGAAAGCCAGTGGGGTGATTCCGTTCACACTAAAAACAAGGACAAAGGGGCAGGGGCAGGGGTAGGCGGAGCCTTTACAGTCCCAGAAATCTTGTTAGAATTTTGTTCAGAGTCAAAAAGGCGAGCCAGTGCCAACTTTGCTTGGTGGGCTTTTGTTTTCCGTGACATCTCTTATCCCCCGTGTGGAGCCCAATGGTACAAGTTTTACTAACTGGAACAGACTTAGAATTCCCTGTTTGTTTTGAGGAGACGTAATAGAGAAATGGGTAACAAAACAATCTTGTTAGAAGGGAAAGGATAAATTATAAATGCAGCTGACCAACTTCTACTTATACCATTTTAAATAAGCCCACCATCGCCATGCCATTATCTGGTCATCAGAATTATGTTCCATTTCATAAAATGTGGGAAAACATGAGAGTTCTTTGACAAAAAGGGAGGTGGTGAAGAAAATGATGGTAAATGATGATGACGATGGCAGTCATCCTGTAATTGATGATGATGGGTTGGGTTTGCCGGTTTGGGTGGCGTGCTCCTCGCCTCCCCTCCAACAATGTGTAACACAACACCACAACAACAACTAAACCTGCCAAATTCCCCCTCTACAACAGTTTTTGAAGTGGCCTACTAGGAGGGCATGCCAAGGTATACTCGATTAAAGAAAAACAGAAAAAATGGATCCTGTTTTTGTATCAACAACAACATACACTGCAGCATATTATATATGGGTGTGGTTGTCACCTAATTTGCCACCTACCTTCAAAGATTTATATGCCAACATAATGATACTGCTTCATAACTTTTTTCTGCCAAATATTATGACTATTTACACAATAGAACGAACCCTGGCCCCCATGGACCATTTTGTCCACAAAAGCATGGTCAATTGATAATAGTATAAACATGCAGCGGTTCACCTGACATTGGTACCTGAACGATAACCGATGTTGCACCAGCATATATGGTAAGGAATTGATCTAGGGCTCGTTTTGATTGGTCTCCATATATGATCCCATCGGCCATCAGAGTCTTGATTTCAAGACCCAATCAGACCCTTGTGCCTGGCGTAGGAAATTATTGATGTGAAAGTTGAAGCACACAGTATTCCGGCGAGGATGACCACCTAAGAATTCAAAAGCGTGTTTTTGTGATTAAATTTCTCAACCAACTTATGCAAAAGTCAACACCTTAGAGAGAAAAGGGGGGGAGGGGGAAGGTCGAATTCGCTCTGCAAATGTTAGTTTTCTTCAGGTAGATATTGTGGTTATCATGCGAACATACCCATTTAAACATGTAGCCATGGCCCTCTTTCCATGTATAGGGAATATTCATTCCAAATATTGCAGCAACCAACGAATATATGGACAAACAGACTGTCCCAGAACTTAGGAAGAGCTCTAGCTGCCACATTTGGGAAAACACATTAATTTGACTATGTAAGGCATGCGGATGAAATGCACTATACTGAAACCGGATTAAATAAGATGAGGAGAGGAGTTTGGCCAGTGAAACAGAACGGAGAAAAACATTTGGAGGCTAATTTCATAGAAGCACCTGAATCAGCTGGTTTCGATGATTGTCAAGCTGCAAATTGCAAGACATGTATTTAGAATGGAGATTTAAAGGAGTAAAATTGCCTTTGTAGAGTTTTGATGACAAAAGAAAATTCCAAATTTCACTTTCAAAGCAAGACTGTCAGTAAAATGAACATTCAGACATATCCCTTTTTCATGGCAGAGCCATCAAAACCATCATCCAGCAAGTTTTCACCTCAGTTAATCTTGTTTCTAATAAAAAATTCTTTATGATCACCTGGATATTGATATAATCCTCTGTGTCATCAATGTACTCCCGCAGCTGGTTAGAGAAAGAATAATTATGAAAGAATATTCATGGTAAAATAAACACAGAAGTTAATGACAAAAGGTAAGGAGCTTACCGCGTTCAATTTATTCAATGTGCTATCAATTTGCATAAAGTAAGCCTGCAGATTCCAGCAATAAGCTTAAAATTTTATATTAACGGCTCATAAACCATAATAATTAATAACATTGATAACCTCGAGCAACATTTCAAGCTCCTCGACATCATTGTCCTCTTGGACTGTCACCGCACTAGCCCTACTTGTTCTTGATATCTTTGAACCTATAGTTGGAGAGGATAGATACCAATTGGGAGCACCAGAGCCGCTGACAGGTGAACATGCCCCAGCCAACTTTCGCGATAAATAAAGGTCTGCCATATCATCATCGTCATCTAAAAGTTGTTCAAGTTCATCCCTTACCTAAATATCAGGATGGGCTTAAAGTATAAGTCTGATTTCGAGGGCTGAGATAAGTTAATATATGGTTTTCTTCGGTCATTAATGCCAAGTGATTTGGGAATATATTCCCTAAAATGTGATAGCAATACTTTTAAGTTGCAAAACTGCATTTAGGAACTCTGGTTACAGTAGTTAACCAACCTAGATATCAAGCTGTGAAACATCCTGGACAAGTTTCATAACTGGATTATGTTGTATCAATCATACTGTTACTGAATAAAAATGATGCATTCCAAAGACAAGCAACTGGTTTTTCTTCTCATCCAGCCTTTACTCTATTGTGCATTTTCCTTTTAAGTTAAAAGAAAATGTATCTGTATTTTAACAGCAAAACCTTCTCCCTGCATCCTCCCTAAGGATTTTTTACCTCATGGAGATACTGCAAACGATGGTCATTCTTACACCTACAAATACAGCTGCTTCATTTAGTGAAAATTACCGTAGTTTTTAATTGATTTAACGAATATGTTCTTATCCCAACATGAAATAGTGAAAATTACCGTAGTTTTTAATTGATTTAATGAATATGTTCTTATTCCAACATGTGAATTTCTGCTTTTCTTTCATTACAACTAGTTCTTCTAGCATTTCATATCACTGGAATCCTAGATTGCATTTGAGGATATGAGATCAATTGGAAACACTCAAATTTGATAGACCTTCCTAGGGAAAGACCAGTAGCAAAATCAGATTTTACAGTGGATCAATTCATGGAACAGAGTAATATTCCCTGAAGGCGTGAACACCTCCTATATAGCTTCCTTCAATTACTTAAAGAGCCAGTTTTTTACATTAAACAAGATGTACGTTGGCTATTCATCTTTAAGAGGGAAAATGAAAACTGAAGAAAAAGGAGACCATGCGGAAAGGACTTATGGCAGCTTCGAACTAAAACAGTGATTCTAGAGAACTAAGGCAGAACTAGAACATTCCAATGTCAAAACACAGATTTGTTTTACAGTTGCTTGCGAATTCTTGAAATCAGCAATACCATGCTATATAATTTACCGAATCCAAAACTATCCATAATCCTTAAAATGTTAGAATTTCATTATATTCAAGATTCATGCGTCATGCGGATGTAATCTTCATATCCAATTGCTAGTCATATGATCATTAAAATCTCTGCGCAGTTTAACTTACCCTGGCAGCCTGGCTTTTGAGCCAAAATAAAACTGAGAAAGAAAGCATTTTATATCCACTAAAAAGAAGCAGAAATTTCTGACATGCTGGGATTTCTAGAGAAAGTAATATATGTATATATACCTTTTGAACCCGATTTGTTAGCCTTGTCATAGCACTTTTCAGCTTACGCACCCGGTCCAAGTTGCGGCTGCTAATCTGCATGTAATGGAGATTGACTTACAAGCAACCGAGAAACAATGTAACCAAGACTCTGTGCTAGACTGTTAGTCATAAATATTAAACTGTCATAGTGACAAAACAAATGAAAAAAATTAATTGACGTACTTTTTATATATGAATGACTATCACACCACTGAGTCTCAGTGGAGAATTCTTCATTATATGCTTTAAAGATCTTTCTTCAAAATTCTTCTCTCCATGAAAAAAATAAATCAAAAATAGAAAATGCATTTTACTGTATCAATAGTATTTCATTGCTTTACTTACTGATGCTCTTACTGAATTCATCAATAATGTGAGAAAGTATTGCACAGAATAATTCATAGCAAGGACAAGGCATAATAATGTAGTTCAGAAGTGAAAAGGCATAATAAGATATAGCAAAGGATGCAAGCCAAAATTGGGCTCCTGTGTATGAATACTTAGAAAGCATCATGTATCTCATGCATTCGTTAAAATTAAGGACAAAAAATGTTGAAAAGCAATTACCTTGGAGGTCAGCTCATCTAAAGCTGGATAAGTGTCAGTCTCCAGTTCACTAGTACGTGCATCAAGAAAGCTACAAATTGCTTCCAATGCAACTTCTAATGCCCGGAATTCAAATGGAAATTCTACATGAAACATACCAAATTCATTGAAGATATTAATTGTACTGACATAGATTATATCAACCACACAAAAGAGATTCAACCAGTAGTTAGTGGTACCATTTTCCTCCCCGGCGTCGATCTCATGGCGCACACCAGGTTTTTCATCTTCTTCTCCTTGGCCTTGGCATGTGAGATTATCTTGAGGCAATCGCCTTTTAAGTTCGGCAACAATGGGGATAACATTAGCATCCAATGGATCTCTAAGGAGCACCTATCACAATGGAAAATAGTAAAACACAGCAGCTTGCCAGCCTCCAATCCCAAAACCCACCTCAATCCAAATTTTAGTTAAAGGTAGTACTAAGCTAATTATCCGACACAGAACAAAATTAAAATCCGATTCAAGTTTATAATTCAATATTCAAATTCTATTAACTAACCTCATCTGCAGTGATTATAGCTTTAATGTGCTGCAATCAAATCATTGGGAAAAAAGAAGTTGAATCAGCTTCAAAAAACAAAGCAATGCAAAATAAACTAGATGAAATCAAAAGTACCTCTAAGTTGAGAACAATGACTTTTTCTCTGCCTAATATAGTGGAAGGATAAGATAACATGGGATCAAGAATGCGAAGATCTCTAGCATGAATTTGAACGCGGCGCATTATAGCATACTTGTCGACGTCCAGAATCTCACCTTCCCCCTTGACGTCTATCGAAATCCAGCTCGTAGTAACCGCCGTTTTCTTCTTCAGCGAAGCTACTTGGGTCTCCATTGGAACCAAATACACTTCTCGAGCCATTTAAAAAGGACAAAACAGAGAACGCAGAATGTGTTTATGCTTCGAAAAGAGCAAAGACGATGAGGTACGGAGAAATTTTCTTGAATTGAGGAGAGAGAGTCGGAGAACGTGATGGGGATGGGCGGAGAGAGAAGACGATGAAATTAGGGAGAGAATTGATATGCAGCGTGGAGCCGTGGAGGGGCAGCTGTTAGTGTGAAATATTTCAGCGAGAGAGTTAAAAAATGGAGCGCAAAAGGTTTTGAACAGATAAGTTTACTCTTTTTTACTCCCAACATTTGGCGCGTGCTTTAACGGTCTTTCTTTTCTTTCTCTTCCCCCTTCATCCATTTTTTCCTTCAACGTTTACGTTAAGACATAAATCCAACGTGATAAATTAAAAAGCTAAAATCATCTTAATTTGAAAAGGCAGATTAATTAAAATTAATAGTAATTAGTAATATGGTCTTGTACTTACCACACAAAGAGAGGCGCGTCAACTTGATTGAGGGAAAAGTATATATTCCCTCACTAACCGTTGGCTTCATGAATTATTGAACCTTCTGTCTGTCTCTCAACTTCGTCCGAAAACGATATCTTAATCTGATCTCCAAGCCATTTAAGTGCTCTTTATTCATTTACTAACATTACTCATTAGCCTGTTGAAAAGCTTGAGGCCATAAATGGAGTGAGGTTGGCCAGGAGGGATCTGGCCCAACCCCGTAGCCGGACCTGCAATTCCATTTGTGAGAGTGAGACTAAAATGAACTACCCAGGCTTGGCCCTCTTATTTTTGCTTGGGACATGTGACTTGGGCTTTGTGGTCCAATTCCTTCACTTTGGCATACGGAATTTTCTTTGTCTTATTCACGTGAAATAGACAAGTAGTAGGTACTAACAGAGAAAAAGAAAGAAAATCACCAAAGCTGACAGAGGGAGACGGTTGTTACAACTAAAAGTCAGTGTACATAATCTGTTAGAGAATAGGTCATGAATTAAATGAGAAATTTAAAGAATTGTTTTGATAGGAGGAGTATGTTTACGTAGAGTACAAGTAAACGATTCTACTCAATAATTGAATCAATGTCTTTTATCATCGATGCCAACTATCACACGCTATTGGCAATTAGTGGAATGAGCCTTTGGGGCTCACCTATCACTTGACGAGCATGGCTTTCAGCGATGGACTTCTCCTTGCCAAAAATTTAGGCATCACAAACCTCGAAATATAGCTTGGTAGTTGTGTTGTTATTTCTAATATGTCTACTTGTGATGATGGTCGCAAGAACACTAATACTTTCTTGTAACCACTATTTGATGACCGCAGGTGCTTGCTGGATAGCTCCTAAAACAAGATCATCAAACGTGTCTTTAAAGAGGTAATTCAGTGTGCTGATGCTTTAGCTAAGTTTGGGAATACTATTTTGTGTAGTAATTGTACTGAGACCTTCAAACTATTCCAGGAGTATTCCTTTTGTATTTCTAATATTCCCTCCTGGAATGAAAATGGTTGCTGTATGTTTAAGACTATCTTATCTATTTAAGTAATGAACTCCTTTTTCTACCCAAAAAAAAGAGGATGGCTTTGCCATCCATGTAAGTTACTTTGAAATAGATCATAGAGATTTATTAAATCTAATCATAATGCTAATCAACATTGATCAATCTAAGTTCAATCGGCTCATTTTTGTGACTCAACATATCCCTACTTAACGTCTACTTAACAACATAGCACCTTTTTTGGGGGGAGGGTTTTCTTTTGTTAACGCATTTTATAAGTACTGTTCCGAAAGCTAGGAGAAGTGTTGACCTTCTGTCATTAATGCAAGGAAGAGTAGTAGCCATACCGACTTAATTTAAATCACTTAGTTGTCGGTACACGTGGCATATTCTCTATCCCTTTCATTAACTGCAATCATTGGTACTATAAAAAGGATTTATATATTTATTAATTAGAAACAACAAAAGCTATGGATGGCTTAATCACCAACCTTTCTCTTTCCTAAAATACTGTAGTACTCCACAAAAAACATACTGGTATTAACTATTACACCAAGTATTCCATTTCCCTTTCAAAAAGATAAAATTATAAAGTTTGTAGGGTACTATTGATATATCTATGTTTATATTTATTATTTAGTTAAAATTTATGTTTTAATTTTTTCCCTATGGTCAAAGTTTCATATTTTACATTGAATTTCTAAGAACAACGAATTATTGACATTTTCAATCGTTAAATTGGAGTGATTAAGCTATCCGATTAGATTATTTATTGATTATTGATTTTATTAGAAAAGTAATTTGTTGACTTGTCAATCATTCTCAACATTCCATGTTAATGTACATACTTATTTTAACTCATCATTAAATTTTCATTACAAGAAATACATGTCCTAATTTTATTTTTACCAAACAAATTTGTTGTCCATATGGTCCTTTATTCTTACCAATCAACCTTGTTGTTTGAAAAAAAAAAAAAACTAATTTCTAGAATGTATGCTACAGTACTTTGCTACATATTTTATTTTGTTTTCTTGCTGTAAATGGCCCTCGACAGTGACACATTGGCATTTGAGTTTTGACACACTTCCCCGCGGACAAGAGCCCACCAAATCATGAGCGATAGCTGACCCAAAGCAAAACGACCGTTCCCAACTCTCATCTTGCAAATTTTCAGTAAAATCGACGGCCGAGATCACTAGGCCTTGTCATTACTCTCTCATCTTTCTCGGGATTCAAATCCCTCTTAATATACAATTGCAATTTGCAAACCCAAGGTATTTGTAAATTGTAAGTATTGGCCAAAAAAATTAAGTTATTTGTAAATCCAGAAATATTCCAGATCAGACCAAATTAAATTTTAAGAAAAAATAAAACCCGAAAGGGTAGTAGGAAAACCGAGAAAGGAAAAAAGAAAGGAAGGGAAAGTCACCTTGTACGTTGTTCTATCCCGGACCCAAAACGTGAACGAAGCTCTCTCTCTCTCCAAAACGACATTTATCTCTCTGGTAGGATAAGCAAAACAAACCTACGAAGAGAAAAAGAAAACCAGAAACCCTAATATTTTCATTTGTTTGACTCCTGTTTCTTGTGACCGAAGCATCGAATCGGTGCCGATTTGAATCTGTGAGATGTGCTTTTTGGAGAACGATTGATTGAGAGAGGGAAAAGAGGAAAGTCAAGAGGCCAAGGATTTTTTTTCGTTATCATTTTCTTTTTTCTACTACGCGTTGTGGTTTTTCTTCATTTTTTGTTGATTGATGAAGAAATACCTTCGATGGCAGAGGATTCTGATCCTCTCTTTGCTCTCTTTTTCTGTATTCGCTCCTATCCTGTTGGTCTCTCAGAGGCTCAAAACCCTCACTTCCTTTGGTAATTTTCTTCGAATCTGCAGATTTCAATGTTAATATACTTTTGATGAAATCGAATGCTTTTTGCAGTTAATGAAGTAGTTGATCAGACAAGAAAGCAATGAGATTACTTAGCACCATTTGTTACCTGTTTGTTTTATTAAAGTTAAGATAAAATGTTGTTTAAAAAAATCTATATTTTGTTTTTGGCATTTTGTTATTTTTTTTTGTTTAAATTTTGGGATGTTGCCTAATCTTGTTTGTTTGCATTTGTGATTCTATTTGCAGGTCGGACGGAGTTTATTGAGGATTTGGCCAGTATTGTAAGATCTCTCTTCCTTGAATCTGTTGTGAGCTTTACTCTTCTTTTTTTTTCTTGTAGGGTTTTTTTTTTTGGTGGTGGTGGTGGTGGGGGGGTGTGGGTGTGGGTGTGGTTGTGGTGGTGTTGTCTTTTTGTGTAGATTTTTAATGGGATTTGGCATTTTTTGGTGCAGAAGTATAATACAGATGTTTTAAGACTCAATGCACTTGAACAGGTAGTTTTAAGATTTATGGATTTTGTTCATTTTGGTTTGTACATTTTGTCTTGAATTACTTTTGACGGTATATGCATGTCGATTTTTGTTGCTTTGTTATTTAGGAAGCTGCCGAAGAATTAAAAGGGCCAAAATTAGTTGTTTTGAAAGAGAAGGATTTTAGCTCTGTAGTTAGTCACAGTTCTACTGAGAATCATGATTCTGATCAATCCGGGGATACTCAAGTTGCTTCTAAATTTGTAGAAGGAAATGGTCAGTATTACTTGGTTCTATGTAGAATCACTTTGACTTTTTAGTTTATTGATTGAAATGTGACTCTGAGTTGGTCCGCTCTCTAGTTTCAGAAACTAATGCCGAAGGAAAAGGCCAGCGTCACATTCAGCAGAGTATAATACAAATGAACTCTGGGGAGAAGGTGTGTATGTATCTAAAGAATGATGAGATGTTTATATGTTTGAACGTATTTAGTCTGTAGATAGTTGCAGTGATGTCTGCATTTAATCTCGTTGAGGGCATTCTTTTTGAAATCTATACAAAGAGGAGGGTTTTGTTTAGCTAACAACAAATAGTTCAGGTAAAACAGAGCCGGTATTGAAATTATAGATGGCTTTAAAATTTCACCAGACCATTTCCTTCTATCATTTGTTCTGTGATCACCCTCACGTGGTATCTTTAATTTGTTTCCTGCTAAATTTAGTTTGTAAGTTTGTCTCAGTGTTGTAATGCAGTCACTGGTGAAGCAATGGCTCATCTTAAGAACATCAGCATTATCAGAGTACAGAATGAGAATAAGAAATCAATAGTTTTTTTTTTTTTTCCTTAGGTAAAATTGGCATCAGAACCTTAGGTTTACAAACATGGTTTTAAAGGAGGGGAGGGGATTGTCTTGTTTTGAGTTTGGTGGGGGGTGTTTTGTTTGCTAAAACCGTTGAAGCTAGAGCATGTCATGTTAGTTTTAGTGATATATACGTATGTATAGTTATGACTAATTCATGTCATTCCAGGAGCAATCCAATCGAGAAACAGTTCAACATGATCAGCATTTTCGATCTCAATCACGAAGAGTAGCAGATGAGAAGGTAAAGCAGATTAGAGATCAGCTTATTAGAGCTAAAGCATACTTAAGTTTTGCACCACCAGGTAGTAACTCTCACCTGGTGAAAGAGTTGAGAACACGGATTAAAGAGGTGGAACGAGCGGTTGGTGAAGCCAGCAAGGATTCAGATTTGTCAAGGAGGTAAAAGAACAGACATTTTTTACTTTGATAATAATTTTAACAATGCGTGTAAAGTCATTAATAAACTTGAATACTTGGTTACTGTGAGTAAATAAGTTTAGATTTAGCGTTGGATTGCTACCGCTGACTCTATATCTGAAGAGTGGTTCAATTTCAGTGCTTCACAGAAAATAAGATCTATGGAGGTTTCATTGGCCAAAGCAAGTCATGCATTCCCAGACTGCTCCGCAATGGCCACAAAACTTCGTGCCATGGCTTATAATGCTGAAGAACAAGTTCGGGCACAGAAGAATCAAGAGTCATATCTTGTTCAGCTTGCTGGAAGAACTACCCCGAAAGGCCTTCACTGCCTTTCCATGCGCCTGACAGCTGAATATTTTTCACTTCAACCTGAGGAAAGACTGTTCCCTGACCAACAAAAGTTGCATGACCCAGACCTTTATCACTATGCAGTATTCTCTGACAACATTCTGGCTTGTGCAGTGATTGTAAACTCCACGATTGCCTCTGCATTGGTAAACTGCCTTTGGCACTTTTATGTTCTTTTTTGTTCTTTCATCGTTTTCATTAGATTTAACGCTGCTCTCCATTATTATGAAGTTAATCATGGTGTTGCTTGTTGAAAGGAATTGCTATTATTAACAGTCTTGTGATGAAATGTGTCTGTGGGCGTTAAATCATGTGAGGATGGTTTAAGATTTATGTTGCAGGGACAGTAGTTGATACACTTGTTATTTATAATGGATAGTCATTGTTTCAGTTTTGGTAATTGGAACAAGCTATCCAAACCCCGCCATCAAATAAATTCCCCTTCGGAAGGATGATATATTTTCTGCCATTGCTCTCCTCTTCTTATCTTTGATTAGTTAGCTACAGTTAATTTAGGATTTGGCCAATGATTCAACTGTTGGTGGATATAACATGCACTGATAACTCGTATTGGTTATGTAGGAGCCCGAGAAAATTGTTTTTCATGTAGTTACTGATTCTCTCAATCTCCCAGCGATTTCCATGTGGTTTTTGTTAAACCCTCTCGGCAAAGCTACAATCCATATTCAGAGCTTAGAAAATTTTGATTGGTTGTCCACCAAGTACAATTCAACATTGAAGGAACAAAAGTCCCATGATCCAAGATATACTTCTGCCCTTAATCATCTTCGCTTCTATCTCCCAGACATCTTCCCGTCGCTGAATAAGATTGTGCTCTTTGATCATGATGTGGTAGTGCAAAGAGATTTAACTGAACTTTGGAGTGTTGACATGAAGGGGAAAGTAAATGCAGCAGTAGAGACTTGTCAGCAAGGTGAAGCATCATTCCGTCCGATGCATATGTTCATGAACTTTTCTGATCCGTTTTTGGCAAAGAGGTTTAATGCAAATGTTTGCACATGGGCATTTGGTATGAATTTGTTTGACCTCCAAGAATGGAGAAGACGGAACTTAACCAAGCTCTACCGTAATTACTTGCGACTGGTATGGGTGGTTAGATTCCCTTCTTTGCATTTGCATTTTCATTTGCTCCATGCTAATGTGCTTGTTCATTTGTTGTAATTCTATTGTTATCTGTTGCTGAAAACCTGTTCTCTGGAGAAAGGGTAAATGCTATTTCGTGTTAGCTCATCTTATTTGAATTTTATTATCACCTGGATCGGTTTAGATTATAACCATTGTTTCCCTGTCCAGATTTTCTGCATAGATAATCTTTCTTACGCTTTTATCTCTTCATCCCAAAGGATTTCTTTCTGTCTAAGCAGTGGTGTGTCCAATGAATGATATATGTAACAAATACCTGTACAGGTTGGTAGGAACTGCCATGGCACTTACATTCCAAGCCCACAAACCCCTCCTCCCAAAAAAAAAAATCTGGAAATAAATTTTTATGAAGGTGAAACTTGTGCCCTGGGCCTGTGCCACAAAAATTTGATACTAATTGTTTGCACACAGATGCATCCATCATAAATTTTGGTCAATGACACCCTTGGTGGTTTACATTCTAAGTGCTTTGATGTTCTATTCTGACGAGTCTATTACAATGAGCTGTCACAGCAGGTTGTCAAGTTTAATTGCTCTCTTTGTTTCTATTTTAGGTATCCAACCGATGGTATGCCACGCGTTTCTCATGCTTGTTTGCCTTGTGGTTGCTACAGGGACTTAAGAGGCCGTTATGGAAGGCAGGGAGCTTGCCCTTGGGTTGGATTACCTTTTACAATCAGACTGTGGCTTTAGAAAAGAGATGGCATGCGCTTGGGCTAGGATATGAATCGGGTATTGGGCAAGGTGATATTGAGCAGGCAGCAGTTATACATTTTGATGGTGTTATGAAACCCTGGTTGGAAATAGGAATTGCTAAATATAAGGGCTATTGGAGCAAACATGTGCAGTATGACCATCCTTACTTACGACACTGCAATATCCACGAGTAATTAAGAAGATCACAGCATACCAGTGGAATTCTTTGATTCATCCCAAATTACTAGTTGCTTCTCCCAGAAACTGTTTCAGTTGATCTGATGATTCTTTTACAATCTTTCATGTAAATTTCTAGTCATTTTTTCCATAATGTTCCGGCATAATCTTTTAGGGGTCGAGTCAATTTTATGGCAATAACCGAAGGTAATAAGTTACTGCAGGGATGCTGTATTGCAGGTATACGTTTGTACATAACTGATATCATCATTTCATTAGATTCAAGCATAGATTCCTGAAATGAAAGAGGATACAGATGAACTTTTATTCAACGAGATGGTTTTTGCTATGGAAGTTTTCCCTTTCAGCTACATGATCCCTGTTGGTTTGGCCCTTGATCTTACCTTCAGTAACTTTCATCTTTTCATCTCCTGGCCTTCTGGCTACGATCGGCTGCTGTTGAAGCTGGTTCTGATCTTCAAAGCTACTATAGGATCAAAGCAACCTAAAGGAGCTCTTGGACTAAGCCCTTTAATCTTTATTGAAGAATGAATAATGAGTACCGACCAGAACAAATTAATTTAGCTTTGAAATCATTGTACAAACCAATTTAGCTTGGCATTAATTCATACTCCGTGAAAATTAAGCATCAACTTTCAAGGTAATTAAAAGTATCCAAATGTATATAAGACAAAAGCTTGATAGTTAAAATATTAAGTAGCTTAGCTAGAGTACAACCAATTCAACTCTTTCAGCGGCAACTTCCAGCAACAGATGACGGGCAAAATTTCTAGCTCTCTGTTTTTGTTTCTTATCCCAGGCAGAGGCTTTGGGTGAGTCGGGAGGAGGACAAGGATTAATCACAATCTTGTCAAGCATAAATGCATTTCTAAGCAAGAAAATAACAAATTTGGCATCCCATTTGACCCCAACAAATCCAACTATTTCCACCTCCCTCAACTCTTGAGGTGAAAACTTATAATCAGTCATGCACCCCACTTCCCTAATAGCCAACTTAACTTCGTCTTCTTCAAATGCTTTGAGTGCATTTCTTTTTACTGCAAAGTGATCAGAGACCTGTTCAATTTTGAAATAAATTAACTGATTAATAGATTTACCAGATAGAGAATGCAAAAACACGTGTGGACAAATAAATATGCCGAATCAGACCAATTAATATTGACAATGGGGAGTTAACAAACAATATTCACCTCGAAGTTGAGCTTGAAGTTGTGCAAGAGAGGCGCAGCTTCAATCACAGATTTCAAAACAACGAGGTCCGTTGATGGTGACAGAACGACAACATCACAAGTCATGTGCCGAAGGTTAGGCAATTGAGGACATTGTAGCCAACCCTTATCGACATCAGTTAATCAAATCAAACCATTAATTAATTAAGTAACTTTTAAGAGAAAAGAAAGCAATTAAAACGGGCTTTGCTACCTTACCTTTATCATAGTAAATTTTAGCGACAGATTCACCAATTGAGAAGCACAACTTGCTAGTATATCAGAGCTGAGACAGCGAAAGAAAGTAATGGTTGAGATATCCTCAGCCCCATAAGATACTTCACGAAGCTGGGGTACATAGTTCAGATGCAATCTTATCTGGTGTCCACAATATCCAAAAGAAACAAGATTTGGAGCAGAAACCTCTATACTTTTGAGGAAGTCGCAGGAAGTTACATGCAAGTGCTCCAACCTTAGTGATGAGCCACAAACTTTCAGGTTTATCAGCTCTTGTGAGTGGGACACATGCAATCTTTCAAGCAGAGGGCAACTGGAAAGGAGATTCTCAACATTCCTACCCTCTACTCCCACATATTTCAAACAAAAAGACTAGTCAGAGGCTTGATTAATTCGGACGAACCAGAAATTAATAATCCCCATGGAAGAGTGCAATCCTTCCTCCTGTAGTAATTTGTTGTGTTGCATTTGGACGGTCTCAGATCCAGTTCAATCCTTTTCACCTCTTCGTCAAGGCAACTTCAATCCATCTCTTAATTTGGTCTGTAAATTGTTCGTCTAAATCACAGCAGACTCTCAACTCATCTAATACTGCAACTTGAAGTGAGTTTAGAACTCCATCCACCCTTTCTACGAATCGGTACCTTTGTTTTTCCAGCCTCCCTGGACCCAAATTCTTTTTGTTCCACCACAATATATGTGTGGCATCAAGATTTAGTCTACGGGTGAGGACCTGCGATAAGTGTTCCCATCTCCGTGAAAGAATACTGGTTCTTCCAGCTTCTTTCAGGGGTAGATAAGATAAAATAGAGACAAGTATGTCATCCGGCAATAAACTTATTCGATTCATCAAACTGTCATCATCATGATCCTGCAAACAAACCGATTATCTCCAAATCAAACACTCCAATACGAGCCAGCCAGGTTAGGATTTCAACTTTTTAGATCAAAATAAGATATATATTGGCAAACAAACTTTTGTATGATAGCAGTTACACGTACGATGCAATATATATATATTAAAAATATGAAAAAGAAATAGTATAATTTAACGATATGTAAGAACATATAATGTATAATATCTGCTTTTTGAACATTAATCTACCTTATTCTTTGATGGGTATTCACGCGTAGACAGATTCATCTTCTCCATAACCTATATCGGCGATGGTTGCTAATTCTGCTAATTAACCTAAAAGCTTAACCCTAATCTGTGTATATATAGATCGTTGTTTCTTATTACCACTATTATTATTAAGGAATTAACGGTTTAGATTGATGAGAGAGATATGCATGAAAGCGAATGGGTTACTGGGCTGAGCTCCTCTGATCAAAAGGGAAAGCAAATGGGCTAAAAATATATAGTTCACAGAAGTTATGACTGATGCCCAACAGTTTTTATTTTTGTGAAGATCTAATTTCTACGTCTACCATTGATTAATTTCTTTACTTCTCTCTGACTCTTGTCTTGAGTTTGGACCATTATTGAGTAGTTTCTTTTTTATTTCAAAGTACTAACTTTTAGCTTCAGTGTTTTAATGACTTTTATATTTGCGTTGGACACCATCTTTTTACATATACAAGTTAAAAAGAATAAGATGCCACATCAATCACAAACCTTCATAGACAGGAAGAAAACTACAGAATTATTGGCTAAAGCACGGTAACTCAAAATCCAATTTGATCTCTCCTATCGTACAAACAAGGCTATCAACCTAACAGTGTCATTCTGGATTTCAATCACATACAGGCATAGATCATGAAACTTGAAATAAAATCTCAGTAAAGAAAAATAAAAACTTGAAATGATGAAATGGGATGCATGTCATGGGACAAGTAGACAGGCACCTAATTAATGAAAATTAGTTAAGAATTCTGAAACTCAATGGAAAGAGAGAGTGAGGGCGATTGAAAAGGATATGGGCACATGAGGATGGCACTTATCAAGTTAACATATTAAAAGGTGTATTCAATAAGTTTCTCGTGAGAGGATGGATAGTTGGACTTCTTTCTACCAGAGAGAGCTTTACAACATATATTAAATAACTTTTTATAAAATTGCAATTAATGACTTCATGATTTATTTTATCAGTAACTGGAAACCAGTTTACTGGACGAGTCCCACCTTGGATACTTGATGCAAAAAAAAACAGCGTAAGATTCTCTTCCAAATGTTCTAAGACATTGTACGTTCAAGTTGATCATAACAAGATTTCTATTAACCGAGAAAGAAATCTGATACTAAAATTTGCAAGCTGAAACTTTTTTTTTTTTGGTACATTAACGCTATAGCACAGCTACCCAAAACTTATTTTAATCTTAAGCCTTTCAATTTTTGATACTGCAAAGTTTTTTTTGGTCGAACTCAATTGTTTTACTGCATTGTCAGTCAGCTGTTCAATTTTAAAATTAAATAATAGAGTTACTAGTTAGAACAGATATAATCACATGTAAACAAATAAATAAATATGCCGAATCAGACCAATAAAATCTACCATAGCCTTTTTCATCCCTAAAGTTTATGCTTTTAGTCTTTACTAACTAGTAGAGTAAGCATTAGTACAACAATTTGCATGAATGCACAATCCCAAGCTGATGACCTTATATAAACCCCAATATATGATCACAAATGACAATATGGAGAGAGTTAACAAACATTCACCTTGAGGTTGAGCTTGAATTTGTGCAAGAGAGGCGCAGCATTCATCACATTTTTCAATCGAAAAAGGTCCCTTGATAATGATAGAACAACAACATCACAAGTGAAGTGCCGAAGATTGGGAAATTGAGGACACATTAGAAACTTCAAAACCAAAATTCACCAATGACATCAGTTTATTAAACATTTAAACCATCCATTAATTTTATTATATAAAGCTTTTTCAAGAGAAAATAAAGAAAATAGGGCTTTGCTAGCTTACCTCTATGGGGGTAAAAAATTTTAGCGATCGATTCACCAACCGAGCAGAACAGCTTACCAGATGAGGGGCCAGAAAGTATTGAAAGCGGTAGTTGATGAGACGCCAATCAACCCCATAAGATATGTCACGAAGCTGGGGTACGTACTTCAGATGTAATTTTATATTGTGTCCACAATATCCAAAAGAAACAAGATTTGGCGCATAAACCTCAATGCTTTCGATGCAGTCGCAGGAAGATACATGCAAGTGTTTCAATCTTATGCTATGTTTTTCATTTTTCGTTTTGCCCCAGACTTTTAGGTCTATCAGCTCTTTTGAATGAGACACATGCAATCTTTCAAGCAGAGGGCAACTGGCAAGGAGATCCTCAATGTTCTGACCATCTACTCTCACAAATTTCAAACAAAGACTAGTCACTAGAAACTAATAATCCACATGAAAGCGTGTAATCCTTCGTCCTACAGTCCTCCCGAATATGTGCTAAGCTGCATTTGGACGGTGTCAGATCCAGTTCAAGCCTTTTTACCCTCTTCGTCAAGGCAACCTCAATCCATCTATTAATTTTGTCTGTAGATCGTTCGTCTAAGTCAAAACAAACTCTCAACTTATCAAAGGTTGAGACTTGAAGTGAGTTTAGAGTTCCATCCACCCATTCTACATACCGGTACCTTTGTTTTCGCAGCTCCTCCGCGGCCAATTTCTTGTTGTCCCACCACAATGTATTTGTGACATCAAGGTCGACGGTGAGTAACTTTTTCCATAAGTGTTCCCATGTCCGTGAAAGAATACTGGTTCTTACCGCTTCTATCAGTGGTATACAAGATAAAATAGAGACTAGTATGTCTTCAGGCAATAAACTTATTCGATCTATCAGTCTGTCATCATCCTGTTCCTGCAAAAAACCGATTGTCTGCAAATCAAACACCCCAATAGTACATACACTACACTACAAGCAGGAGCCCGGTCAGGATTTCAATCTACCTGTAACAGGGAAAAAAAATTAAAGGGTAATCTACCTTATTCTTTGATGGGTATTCATGCCTAGGCAGCTCCACCTTCATAAAAGGTATACATCTTCCGCCACATTCAGTGCCCCACTTTGTATCTCATGTACCACAAAAGTATTAACGATTAATTTTAAACCTAAACGCGTAAGCCTAATGTAGTAATGTGTATATATGTATCGGTGCTTCTTATTAAAGCTAATGGGCTGAGGTCTGACTCAAAAGGAAAGCATAGAAGTTCAAGACTAAAGCCCAACAGTTCTATTTTTTTGAACTACGTCTACCGTTTGATTTTTTTTATTGGGTTACAAGTTACAACCATTTGATTAATTTCTTTACTTCTCTATGAGTTTCGTATTTTAAGCCACCAAATTAAAATATATTTTAACTTCCTGTGATAAAAATAGGGAGGCTGGGGCAAGAGATTTCAATGTTGAAAGTTGTCAGCTGTAACTGATTCTTGGGTAGAGTCCGGGAAAGAGGTAAAGGGAAAAGAAAATGCCATTAAAACTGATTTTGGGCTGCCGATCCATATATAATATTTGAGGAAGGAAAATTTTTTTGCTTTAATAATAAATTTACCAGTGCATTTAAATCAATAGTAAACTTTAATACTTGATTACTCTGAAGTGGATAAGCTATACATGATCCTGTTGGTTCGGCCCCATTCGTAGCTCCTAGGACGGATCTTGCCTCCTAACTATATATCATGGCCTTCTAGCTAGGATGTAGATGAGAAGTATCTTGAGCTACTTACAATAAACCAAGAGTTTATTAAAAAGGAGGAAACCCTGGATCAGTCCAAGCACTATTAGCTATATCCAGATAACCATTTTCAGAGAAGCCAGCATGCCATCTTACTGCACCGAGAGTTTTCCCTGCGCTGCCAGGTAAAATAGGCAAGTGGAACATCGGCTTTGCATTCTGGTCTTACGGAAAATACTCTGCCCCGGTATTTGCTAAGCATCCCTGCTATCCTTTGCCGTGGGGTGTAAATAGCATAAGGGTATGCTAGAGGGAGGGATCCATGGCGGTTAAATTTAAGTTTAGTCTTTAAACATTTCACGCTACATAAGCCTCTTAGCATGCTTCGGGCCGTCATGGATTCAATTTCAATCAGTATTCTGTCTGTACTTAATGAAGCTAATTACTGACAGAACCGACGCTCAAGAAATTAATTCCACAAAATTGAACAAGGACAATCGAAACGAAGCTCAAAAGTATATTCAGATGAAGTACTACCTAATAAGCAGAATGAGGTTCTCAAACCGCAAGAAATAAATTCCACAACCGCCTTCCAATCTTTGAATCCATTAGCATTTTCTTTTATTGCATATTTAGTCACCTGTTCAATTTTGAAATTAATTAATTAATATAGCTACTAGTAATCAGACAAATTAATTCTACCAATTACTAGGTGCAGAATAAACCTCAACAATTTTGATGTTGTTGCTGGAAGATACATGCAAGTGTTCAAGGATGAGCCCTAAAGTTTTAGGTTTATCAGCTGTTTTGAGTGAGACACATGCAATCTTTCAAGCAGGGGATAGATAGAAAGGAGATCCTCAACATTCTGACCATTTCACATATTTCAAACAAAGACAAGTCAGGGACTTGATTAATTCGGACGAACCAGAAATTATTAATCCCCGTGGAAGAGTGTAATCCTTTTTCCTGTAGTTCTCCCCATAATGTGCTAAGGTGCATTCGCACGGTTTCAGATCCAGTTCAAGCCTTTTCACCATCTTCGTCGAGGCAACCTCAATCCATCTGTTAATTTTATCTGAAGCTCGTTCATCTAAATCAAAAACAAACTTTCAACTCATCAAAGGTACTTCTTATCTGTACCCATTCTATGCGTCGGTGTCTTTGTTTTTCCAGCCCCTTGGGGCCAATTACCTTTTGTTCCACCACAATGTATTTGTGGCATCATGCAAGGTCTAGACTACGGGTGACGGCGAGTACCCTCTCCCACAAGTGTTCCCATTTCCGTGAAAGAATGCTGGTTCTTACAGCTTCCATAAGGGGTAGACAAGATAAAATAGAGACAAGTATTTCTTCAGGCAGTGAACTTATTCGATCCATCTGCAAAGAAATCGATTCTCCATATTAGACACCCCAACGGTACAAGCGGGAGAAAGTTTAAATTTCCATTTTTTTATACCAAAATGAGATATATAGTGACACTATATTTTATATGATAACAGTTACAGGATACATGTATATTAAAAACATGGAAAAGAAATAGAATTTGATGATTAATATATATATATATATATGCACATGTAATATAATATCTGCTTTTTGAACATTAATCTACCTTTTTCTTTGATGGGTGTTCAAGCCTAGACAGCTCCATCTTGTCCGAGGATGGTTGCTAATGCTGCTAATTAACCTAAGCGAAAATAAAAGTATTTCCGGTTAATTCTAAACCTAAACAGATGTATATGTATAGGTGTTTCGCGTTGAAAAATTGTGGTACGGTTTAGGCTGAGAGAGATTTGCATTAAAGCTAATGGGCCGGTGGGCTGAGGCCTGACTAAAAAGGAAAGCAAATGGGTCTATTGTAGTTCATCGAAGTCACACCTAAAGCCCAACAGTTTCTTAGCACTGATTAATTTATTTACTTCTCTGTGAGTTTTATATTTTAAGCCATGAAATTAAAATATAGTTTTATTTTCTTCACGGGTTGAAAGTAGGGAGGCTGGGGCAAGAGATTTCAATGCTAAAAAGTTGTCAACTGTGGGAAGAATCCGAAAGAGAAGTAAAGGGAAAGGAAAATGCCATTATATAATTGAGGAAGGAAAAAATTTTTGCTTTCATAATAATTTTACGGGTGCGTTTAAATTCAACAGTAAACTTTAATACATGATTATTATCTATGAAGCAAATATGCTTATACATGATCCCTATTGGTTTGGCCCTTGATTGAATGCTATAATTCTTAGGGCGGATGCCTTTTGGCTAAGATGTAGATAAGCTATTGTTTCTCTTGTTCTGTGCTCTCTCGACTGACTAGCCGTTGGCAGAACTGCGACATCAACATGCGTAAGCATATTCCCTCTTAGCAAGGTTTATGCTGATTGGCAATTGCTGAATAGGACTCGAAATCCGATAGTTGGCCAATCTTGGACAAGAAGTGAGTGTACCCAAGCCTTTTGAGAGACGAAGTAGACTGCACCTTGGGAAAATTTTTATTCTTTTTGTTTTTTTTTTTTGCTCTTACCTATGATCAAAAACCTCGTGGAGAAAGATGTTTGAATACTCTAGTAAATTTAGTTTTGCTATTTAAATGAATTTACATATTCTAGAAAAAAAAAAGGAAATGAAGAACGAAAGAAAGAAAAAGCTAATAGTTCTCTTTGTGAATCAAGAAATTAATTCAAGTTGGGTCTAGCCGTCTAGGTTAAAGGGTCGGGGCCCGTGAACTTTCTCTGGTTATAAATCATCACCATAAATATCTCCTGGATCAATCTTTGTTTGTACACGGATGATTTGACACGTGGACGAAATTGGTTGGGTCTGTGTGGATAGGGGATATCAAACGAAGGGCTACCTATCGCGTATCAATAAGGTGTCTTGGACAGATTCAGGCCCAGCGATATTAATCTGTAAAATATTAATGCAAGTAAATGATTAAAGTAGTGGCCTTGATTCAGCTGCCGTTGTCTTAAAATCACTTTGCTTTGTAGTTTTAGTCGTTTTTTTTTCTCCCAATTGAAGAAAAATATGGCAACCATCTCTGCAACTACCCCTACCTCATCAATCACCTGTGCTGCTCTTGCACCCAAGCCATCACCAAGGTTGGCCACAGTTGCCATTGGTAAGTCTCTTTTGGAACATTTCATGCTTTCATTTTTTTGTACAAGTTAATAGGTCATTTCCATTTTCATCTTATCCGTAAATTTTTACTTTCAGGGTTGTCAACAATGGCAAAGAAGGGAAAAGTGTTGTGTTCAATGGAGAAGAAGCCTTCTTCTGTTAAGGATAATGGGTCAAAAATGGGCATGAGTGCATCATTGCTGGCAGCAGCTTGTGCAGCTACCATGTCAAGCCCGGCCATGGCTCTGGTGGACGAGAGAATGTCGACTGAAGGAACTGGACTTCCCTTTGGTTTGAGCAACAACCTTCTCGTGTGGATCCTGCTTGGTGTATTCGGCTTGATTTGGGCGCTCTATTCTGTTTACACTTCCACCCTTGAAGAGGATGAGGAGTCTGGGTTGTCGCTCTAAATCAAACCCCATCATTTCCTTGTTGTTTCATTGCAAATATTATATCATGTTGAAAAGGAATGTAAGAAAATCAAAATCAGAGTTTGGATTTTCTAATGATCTTGTAGTTAAACTACCAAAGTGTATTAATTTCTCTCTTCTTTTAGCCAGTGTTCCGTCTCTGTTATTTGTTTCCTTCATCGATGCTTGATCTGAACAAGAACACGAGGGATCTAGAAGAGGATCATATAATTTCCGAGGGAATTGTAATAATTGTCAGTCTATCATGGCAATGGCATATTTCATCCATTAATGGTACCTTCTCTTTTTAGCAACCAAAGGCGCAGCCACTCAAAATGAGACACCCACCAACAAAATACTAAAATCAAATAAACCCTAATTAAAAACTATTAATAAAATCAATAATCTTACGGACATACAAGTAGTTACAAAATATGATTTCAGAGAGTTTTAAATGATAAATTTAAAATATTTTAAATATTTTGTTGAATTAAATTATTCTAGAATTTTGTTTATAATTAATATATTTAGATAAATATTCAAAAGAATAATAAATAAAAAGATTATGATAATACCTTAAACGCCTTTTGTTTTTACTAAAAATATTTTAATGGTAATTTGTTTTTTTCCCTTTCAATGCTTTATTCTTATATCATCTAATTTTTTATAGACATTATCTATAAAAATTTGATGGTAATTATTTTATCACTTATCGATTTATTTAAAATTTTGTAATTAAATTGTAACGATTTCGACGCAAAGTGAGAGCTTAAATCTAGTCTTAGTTGAAAAATGAAGCGAAGAGAATCTTCGGAATAAATTGATAAGAAGAAAAAATCTAATAAAAATCCAATTGCATTAGCCCAATTGAGCATAAACGTAAGATAAAAGACCCAATAAATTGCTTCGGACAACATCGTATATGGATCGAATAGTAAGAATGATAAAATTAAACATAAATTATGTAACATTAAGGCCTTTTACTTGGTAGCAAGGAAAGAAAAATGGAAAGAAAGAAAATAGTAAAGAGGAGAAAAGTGGGAAGATGGAAAATTGTATTTTTTTCCTTCAAATATGTTTGGTAAAAAAAATGAAAAATTGGATAGAAAAGTCAATTTTCCTTCATCTCGTTGGTTGATAGAAGAGAAAAGTAAAAAGAAGGAAAATAAAATTGACATACTTGTACCATTATACCCTTCCTTATAGAATAACAAATTTTAATTGACATTTATTAACTTTTCATAATTTTTTTTTTATATTTAAAACAAAATTGACAAATTTACAACGAAAATAACTATATTGATTCCTTTTACCATTTTTTTTCTTTTTATTATTTTTTTAATAATTTCTTTTGCACTTTTTATTTTTTTTAATGATTTAAAAACCTCAAAACTTCTTAAAAATTATGAAAATGCCCCATTGGGAAGTTTTATATTTTTGTTTTTTTTTCAAAATTAATTTTTTATTATTTTATTCAAAAATTTAATCAAAATAATTTGACACAATCCCATAAATATATAATCAATATATTTAAATTTAATATATATATGTATTTTACCATTCAATCAATCAAAATTATATTATGATATGATACGATTTATGTAAGAAAAAATAGTAAGTTTTTACTTTCACGGGAGAAAAACAATATTCTCTGTTCCCTCCTTTATTAAAAATAAAACTTCCCTACCAAAAAGTTTTATCTCTCTCCTACGTATCTTATGTTCTTCCCGGCCACTAGTTTAGTTTATACATTAAACAAATGAAAAAGCAGCAAAGCTAGATTTCTTTTAGATTAGATTAAACGAAAAATAACCAAATTGTTTCTTTGGCGTAATCTAACGAATTATTGTTCAAATATTCCCCTGTTTGTGTTTAATAAATGGATTATAATACTAACAACTTTGGATGATGAATTAAGAAGTAGCCAAATATTTGAATATATAAAGAGACAGCAGCTTTAAGATAATTAACATACTACTTTTTTTTATAAGTAAAGACTGCCCCATGAGTTCAATACGTTTTGACATTTTTATTTATAATAATTCACTATACAACTCTTCTGTTTTACTCCTAAAAAAAAAAAAAACTCTTTTGTTTAAAAACTTACTTATTAAAACAAGAACAATGTTTACAATAAGATAAAATATAATATAAGAAATTTTTTTTCTTGTGAGGAAATTACTAAAAATTAGTCATCCATCCCATTGACAAGGAGAGAGAGATTATACTACTACATGGTTTTCTTTGGTTATTTCTACAACTGTATGTGTTATATAAAGGCTGATCTTAAGGGAATTCTGAAGGATGCCCAGGTGTTGAAAGGTTTAAGGGCAACATTTCTATCTATTCTCATGGTACACACTCCCAAGGGTCCCAACCCAAATGGGTGTCTAAAATGATCAGCAACCATAGTACTGGAATCTGAGTAGTAATGATCAACATTACTAACACGTTCAAGGCTTTCAGGCATTCAACTAATGACAGATACCATCCATTAAATAAGGTTTGTCTCGTGTAGGAGTTAAAAGTCGAAACTAATTTTGTCGATTAAAATTTAAATGTTAATTCCATCATTTTCTTTAGGAACTAGTATTGGAATAGATTAAAATAGACAAACCCCAACCAAGAGAAGGTAAAAGAAAAGAAAAGAAAACTAACCATACAAGTGATTGAAGAAGAGCTGAGTAGCACCAGTAGATTTAACAACCTCAAGAAGAGAAGAAACACTATAAGTAGATCTCTTTGTGTTGAGACAAGTGCCAAGACTCCTCAAAGAAGAATCAAGATGAGCCAAACTATGCTTAAGCCACCACCTTGACACCCTTCCAGGGTAATAATGGCCTTCCCCTTCAGGAGCCCATACAAAGACTGCAACAACAACACCTGTTCTTACACCAGCTGCAAGTGCTGGTGTAAGAACTATGAGATCCCTCCTGAACCAAACTATGCTACAAACTCCTGATTTTGTTTAAAAAATAAATAAATAATCATTCAGACATGAGCCTATATCTGTGTGAGTGGTAAATGCGAAGCAGAGGAGATGATGTAGGGGAAAATGCAGAGCAGAAAAGAAGAGAAACAGAGAAGCTATTTATATATATATAAAAGCATATATGAACTTTTTGTAGACTGTGTTGAAACTTTCCCCAGGAAGGATCCTGCTGTATCATTCTTTGGTCAGAAAGCTGCCTAGGTTGTAAAACCACCTGACCCACAAGTGGATCTCACTCTTGGTGCTTCTGGCCTTGCATTAGTTGGAGAGAGATTTGTGGTCCCAGTTACCATAGCCTCTAGGGACCATGCCATTTATGCTGGTGAAATGAAGATAAATCTTGTGGATGTAAGAGGAGGTGGACTGTTTAGTCCAAGGGAGGCAGAGCCATTTTCACTGGACAGTCATCATTAGGGGTGTAAGCGATACATCACTACTCGCAAGCTACTCAGGCTCGACTCGAGGAAAACTCGAACTCGACTCGATCATAGTCGAGTCGAGCTCGAGCTCGAGCTACTCGAGTAGTCGAGCGAGCCGAGTTCGAGTATTATACTACTTAACTCGAGTGCTCGCGAGCTTAATCGAGTAGTAGCATATTATATTATAAAATTACTATTTTGTCCCTAAAATTTAAATTTTAATATATTTTTCTTTCTTCACAATAAAGCAGTGAATAAAAAACCGGACCGGACCGGCCGGTTCAACCGGTTGAACCGGGAACCGGCCATAAATCCGGTCCGGTAATAGGCTTAAAACCGGATTTCAATTGAACCGGAATTGAACCGGGAACCGATTGAACCGGTTGGACCGGTTCAACCGGAAATTTAAATTTTTTTAATTTTAAAAGCTATTTTTAATTAATTAACTCAAATTCAAAAGAAACATAAATTAATGGGAAGCCCAAATTTTAATTTTCTTATTATGTTTCAACTTTGAACTTTAAAATTTAGAGCTTAAATTTTTAATTTTTTTTATTTTAATATAATTCTATGATAAAAATATAATTTGTGATGTAAAATAATTTGTAATATTTATTTAGATTATGTGATGCACTACTATTTATTATTTTTTTCATTTTTTTATGAATTTTATAAATTTTTTCATATTTTTATCAATTTTTTTAATATTTTCAGAAATTAATATAATTAAATTATTCAAATAATTGGACCGGCCGGTTGAACCGGTTGAACCGGTTGAACCGTGACCCGGTCAAGCAACCGGTTCAACAACCGGTCCGGTTTTTTATTCACTGCAATAAAGGTTAGAAATGTATTTTTCAAACCTTGTATCTATCTAAACCTAAAATTTTTTCACCTTTCTTTTCTTTCTCAGCCGACAGCCAAGTTGTGAGTCTCTTGGTCTCTTTGGTCGCCATTGCCGTGCCGCCCTTCTCCAGTTCTCCAAAACCTAACTTCGAATTGAACCCTCCGGCCTCCTTCAAAGCTAAAGCAGTTCAAACCCAAGCCTTACTCAGCTCCCATAAGCAAATCCCTCTGCTTCGGACGTCTATTGCTTGTCTTTGTTTAGTTACCTTCCTCTTTGGCCTTTACCAAGGTGTGTTCTTCGCACAGCAGGCCTTTTTGTTTTTGGTTAGTTACCTTCCTTACTCCTGCAATATTGCTCTCTTCTTCTCACTTCTGCTACTGACTAACTTCTTTATTTTCCTTTCCCTTGCAAGGCTATCTATAGGACCAACGCTATTTGTTTGCTACTGCCAACACAACTCTGGCAGCACAGCCACATGGGTTTTTTCTTTGAAGGTAAATTCTTTCTCTTACAGCAGATTTACTATTTTGATTTTCACTTTTATTTTTCAGGAAATAAAAATAATTCCATTATGTATGAACTTTGTTATTGTTCTTTTTTTAATGATGCTCGTGTGTTGATGCTTTGCTTTATTCCTTTTCTTTTCCTTTTGTTTTTTTTTTCCTATAATGATTTGGTTTGAGTGAAATTGTTCATAATAAAAGGCACGCATGTGAGTGGTCCTCTTGCAATACGGTTTTGTTGAGGGGCATCTAAATTATGATTAAATCATTAAATGATAATGTATGGGAGGCTGTCCCTGTTGCCCTTGCTCTCTCTCTCTCTCTCTATATATATATATATCTTTTATAAATATACAAAGGAATATTTTTGTAGAAATTAACAATACTGCATCAGATAGTGTGATAGTGTGATAGCAGATTGGTTTTGTTCATTCAAAAATAAACTTAGAAATGAGGAGAAGGTAAATTAAGCCCTGGCCTTTGCTTCATCTAACTTTGCCTTTGCCGTTTATAAGATTTAAGAAAGGAAAAGACAATAAAAAGCCAGCAAAAGTTCCAATTTGTTAAGCCAAGAATTATATATAAATATAACTGCCCAAGTCATTTAGTAATAAGTAGAATCACAGGGTTTTGTTAATTAGAATGCTCCCATTTCTGGACATTCCTTACAGCCTTTTTTTTTAAATTCTTCTGCCCCTTTTCCTTTTTATGTCTCTCTCTCTTTCTCTCTCGTGTGTTCGTTATGTCATCCACTTTGTCTTTCAACTCCAACCTTTGTCCACTTTCAACTATAGTTTTAAGTGAGGGAGTGTCGAGTGTTGACAGACACCGCCACTGCCAATTCACCAAAATCTAGCAGTTTTCGACAAGGTATATAAAAGGTGCAGCTTTCAGTTACAACCAGTTTTGTCCCATCTTGTAGTTTGGGCCCTTTGCATGATATAGGTTAGCGTAGCTATTAGAAATCTCCCTACCCTCCTTTGATTTTTACATGAACATTTTGCCATTTTACTATATAAAATTTAAAGTTTCAAAATAAACCTGTTTTCTTCTTCCTTTGAAAAAAATCTTACAACGTTTCAGTTAATGTGATTATTGTCAGTTTATATGGTGAAAGCAAAAGGGTAGACGACGAACCTTGAAAAATAATTGGACTGCAGTTTATATGAATTTTGCTAACTTGACCCATGCATTCCTAAAGACATTTCCTGAAATCAATTGGACTGCAGAGTTAGCAATAACACTCCAAGAATTACGTCTTTATTTTTTTTTCCTTTTTCTTCTTCACTGTATGTAATTCTTAATCTGATTGATAATTTTCATGCAGGAATCTTAGTGCAAGTCAATTAGAAGGGGAGATATCATCATCATTTTCTAGTTTCCAAGAATTCGAGTTTAAATTTGAATCTAATATCTTGAAAAGAAGAATTTGCTGAACCTAATATCTGTATATAGGATGGGCTCTAACTCTGATTGAAATTGCCTAGCTTAAATTTGAATCATAAATAATTGGATGGAGGAAGACTTTAATTCCTGATATCTGCTTGATGTGACTCTTTAAACCATGCAATCACTTTCTTTGGCCTTTGAAGAATCAGTTAAAGTCGCTTCCTCACTGTAGTAGCTTGAAATATATTTAGATTTACCTTTGCGTGCATGTCCAATATAGGGGAAAATCCTTACTTCTCTTGTTCTCTTCACGTCGATTATCTCAGTTGCCGTCTACAGTCAACGATTCCCAAATTCCAATCTCTGACGGGGAAAAGGATAACAGGAGGCCGTGCACTAGAGCATCGGGGCTTTTGATTCAAATCGCGGCTCTTTCGTAGGCGATGGCAGCTTCTTCAGCAGTGCTATAAGTGCCAAGCCAGACCTTGGTTCGACTCGTGGGGTTTTTGATCTCAGCTGCCTATTTTCCTCGAGGTCTTTGCTTGTTTGCCGGCTTGGTCTGCTTCAATCTTGATTTCGTTTTTATGCCTCTTCACTCTCTGATGTCTCACCTGTCCGTAGCTTGAAGAATCCGTGGCATCGCTACTTCACAGAGCTTAGGTACCCATTTTTCTTGCTTTCTTGGTAAAAAAAATGTAGTCTATGGTGGTTATTGAAGCAATGTTATGTTCTTTGTGACTATTTTTATTGAAGCCTGATCCATGGTTTCATTTATTTTGTTTGTTTGGTTGCTATCTATGGTGTTCTTATTGCTTGAAAAAAGTTAAAGTGCTATGGGTTTGCTGCTGTGTTGCCTATGCATCCAAAGAGAAAGTGTTGAAGTGTTATATGTATGAGAAGGTTAGCTAGAGGATACTGATGATTTAGCTACAGTTGTTGGAAGGTCTTCAGCTTGTTTTACCAGTGGTGCCAACACTGAAAAAAAAAAAAAAACTCATTTCCATTTCGTAAAAGCCTTTGTCATGCATTGCAGGCCTCAAAAACCTGAAAATTTCTTGTTTATTATTTGTTTTGAAAGTAGTGGATTTTGGTAGGACTTTCATGAAAAAGTTAGAGAGTAAAATGTGGTGTACTCTATTTAAAGTCTGTTCCATTTGATTTTAGCATCCAATAATGACAAATTGCAATTTGACTAACTTCAGTTACAAGAGGCAAACAAGTGGAAGAAAAAAAAAAGGGTATAATTCCACTACATTTTTGTTAATGCTCTTTTTGTAGAAAACTTCAAATTCTTCTGTCATAACTCATACTAAATGCCAAAGCCAGTAACCAGCTAGCCAGACCATGATAAAAGGAACTGATATTTCTATCCTTTCAATTGGCTAAGGTAACCTGCTACATTTAAAAGTTCATGAAACTTTTTTAAGGCTATCTGATGAGTCATGTAGTAGGAGTAACTTTTTAGCAGCCTTAACCTCATGGAATGATATTAGGTGTTTAGTTATTTAGAATATGCCTTTTCATAGTGTTTTCAATGTAACAACAGTTTCATAGTGTAGTTTCTTTCTGTACATGCCTCTAAGCTATATTTTTTAGAGTTCAGCTGATTTGTGCAGTACATTTTTTAGAGTTGCTTGAATTTAATGTCTTAAAACAGAGAAAGCTAAATGAATTTGTGCAGCTAGGGGCACAGCTGTGCTATAGTAACAGAGGGAATTAAGAACAAAATATTCACAGAAAGCTACTTTCATTGGCTCTGTGCCATTTTTTACAGTTTTGATGCTGAGAAGATTTACAGTGACACATCATTTGCTTTCTGTTTTTGCCTGTTTATAATGGGTCTTTAGGCATTCTCATTTTGTCTTCTTCTGGTCTAATATATATAAATAGCTTCTCTGTTTCTCTTCTTTTCTGCTCTGCATTTTCCCCTACATCATCTCCTCTGCTTTGCATTTACCACTCACACAGATATAGGCTCATGTCTGAATGATTATTTATTTATTTTTTAAACAAAATCAGGAGTTTGTAGCATAGTTTGGTTCAGGAGGGATCTCATAGTTCTTACACCAGCACTTGCAGCTGGTGTAAGAACAGGTGTTGTTATTGCAGTATTTGTATGGGCTCCTGAAGGGGAAGGCCATTATTGCCCTGGAAGGGTGTCAAGGTGGTGGCTTAAGCATAGTTTGGCTCATCTTGATTCTTCTTTGAGGAGTCTTGGCACTTGTCTCAACACAAAGAGATCTACTTATAGTGTTTCTTCTCTTCTTGAGGTTGTTAAATCTACTGGTGCTACTCAGCTCTTCTTCAATCACTTGTATGGTTAGTTTTCTTTTCTTTTCTTTTACCTTCTTTTGGTTGGGGTTTGCCTATTTTAATCTATTCCAATACTAGTTCCTAAAGAAAATGATGGAATTAACATTTAAATTTTAATCGACAAAATTAGTTTCGACTTTAACTCCTAAAGACTAGTTCCTAAAGAAAGTGATTGCATGGTTTAAAGAGTCACATCAAGCAGATATCAGGAATTAAAGTCTTCCTCCATCCAATTATTTATGATTCAAATTTAAGCTAGGCAATTTCAATCAGAGTTAGAGCCCATCCTATATACAGATATTAGGTTCAACAAATTCTTCTTTTCAAGAGAATAAGTACTGCCAACCTGCTGTTCTGCTACGCCGTTGTTGAAACTTCCAGAATCATCACCTACTGTCAACAATAAAGACAAGTCGGAATTAGAGTGTTCTTTGGATTTATACACAGAATATTAGACAACAATTGCCTACATAACCAACATATAAGTCAGAAAGTCAGTATTCAATGGTGCCATCAGGAAATTCAAGCTAAGTAGCTTGAATAAAAAACTTTCAAGCACGCAAATCCTCCACCCAATAGGTAAGCAAACATGCCCTAACTTAACGGAAAAAGAATTGAGTATTGGTATAACAGAATCCTAAGTCCCAAAAGCATTCTTAATGAGACTAAAATTAAACTTCCATGATTAGCGAGATAAAGAGGTTAAGTCGCATTACAAATTGAAGAACTTTAAATTGCAAAAAAAAATTAAAAAAGAAAAGCAATGAGACAGATGAAGCAATTACTACCTAAAATGGAAGATCCAAAAAAGCTCAATGCCAGAAAACTTTAAAGAAGAAAACTTACCACCAAATCCCTAAATAAAATAAAATAAAATAAAAAAGTAACATCACCTCGAACCAAATTGGGAATTACCCGAAAAATCTAACAACCCAACAAAGGATTGTGATTTCAATAAAGGGAGCCGGGCTGTAGAAGAAAGAAGAACAGAAAGAAGGAGAGGCAGGGAAGGAGAGGGTACTCAACGATATACAAATAATTAAAAAAGACTTTATAGTTTTTTTTTTTTCCTGAGATAAAGACTTTATAGTATTTTAGTTAAAGGAAACCGTGTCGTGTATATACATAATTGAAAAGGACAATAATGCCCTTTGTTAAAACCTGAGCATCCATCACAGTCAAACCAGATTCGTCTTCAAGTCCAGTATGCCTCTTCCATTTTAGATGCACTGTCCCCAGCATAAGTTTTGAAGAGTCTACCAAAGGAATGATGGCGAAAACCTTCTTGAACTCTCCTCCTGGCACAAGAAGTGCAGAGCCAAGGTCTTTGCCTCCATGTTGAATTGAACATGACTTTTCAAGGCCATCATTATCAACTTCAATAGACATTGATAGCAGCCTTAATATGACCTCACTGCAGTTCTTGGCACCAACAACAAGTACAGTTGGTTCATGCAAGGGTAGTGATGCCAACTGATCCGAATCAAGGACTGGTTTCATCCTTGAAAACAACAATGAATCCCTGTGGAAGGGCATCCTAAAATGGTGGGAAATGAAAACAGCATTCTTTCCTTCAACTTGCAGCGTCTTGTGGACATTGACTTTTAGTGCATTTAACTCATTGGTATTTGGGGAATAGCCCAATGATACAAAGAGCATAACTGGTTTGGGTCGATGCCACATGATTTCTAGTTTGCAGGACCATGATTCTCCAATGTTTAAAAATGGAACAGAAACCAACTCAAAAGATTGCTGAATTTTCTTGATTTTATCATGGTCATCTTCTCCTTCAGGTCCAAGAATGCTGAGAAGCTCAACATGATGACTGTCCAGTGAAAATGGCTCTGCCTCCCTTGGACTAAACAGTCCACCTCCTCTTACATCCACAAGATTTATCTTCATTTCACCAGCATAAATGGCATGGTCCCTAGAGGCTATGGTAACTGGGACCACAAATCTCTCTCCAACTAATGCAGGGCCAGAAGCACCAAGAGTGAGATCCACTTGTGGGTCAGGTGGTTTTACAACCTAGGCAGCTTTCTGACCAAAGAATGATAGAGCAGGATCCTTCCTGGGGAAAGTTTCAACACAGTCTTCAAAAAGTTCATATATGCTTCAAAAAGTTTATATATATATATATATATAAATAGCTTCTCTGTTTCTCTTCTTTTCTGCTCTGCATTTTCCCCTACATCATCTCTGCTTTGCATTTACCACTCACACAGATATAGGCTCATGTCTGAATGATTATTTATTTATTTTTTAAACAAAATCAGGAGTTTGTAGCATAGTTTGGTTCAGGAGGGATCTCATAGTTCTTACACCAGCACTTGCAGCTGGTGTAAGAACAGGTGTTGTTATTGCAGTCTTTGTATGGGCTCCTGAAGGGGAAGGACATTATTGCCCTGGAAGGGTGTCAAGGTGGTGGCTTAAGCATAGTTTGGCTCATCTTGATTCTTCTTTGAGGAGTCTTGGCACTTGTCTCAACACAAAGAGATCTACTTATAGTGTTTCTTCTCTTCTTGAGGTTGTTAAATCTACTGGTGCTACTCAGCTCTTCTTCAATCACTTGTATGGTTAGTTTTCTTTTCTTTTCTTTTACCTTCTTTTGGTTGGGGTTTGCCTATTTTAATCTATTCCAATACTAGTTCCTAAAGAAAATGATGGAATTAACATTTAAATTTTAATCGACAAAATTAGTTTCGACTTTAACTCCTACACGAGACAAACCTTATTTAATGGATGGTATCTGTCATTAGTTGAATGCCTGAAAGCCTTGAACGTGTTAGTAATGTTGATCATTACTACTCAGATTCCAGTACTATGGTTGCTGATCATTTTAGACACCCATTTGGGTTGGGACCCTTGGGAGTGTGTACCATGAGAATAGATAGAAATGTTGCCCTTAAACCTTTGAACACCTGGGCATCCTTCAGAATTCCCTTAAGATCAGCCTTTATATAACACATAAAGTTGTAGAAAGAACCAAAGAAAACCATGTAGTAGTATAATCTCTCTCTCCTTGTCAATGGGATGGATGACTAATTTTTAGTAATTTCCTCACAAGAAAAAAAATTTCTTATATTATATTTTATCTTATTGTAAACATTGTTCTTGTTTTAATAAGTAAGTTTTTAAACAAAAGAGTTTTTTTTTTTTTTTAGGAGTAAAACAAAAGAGTTGTATAGTGAATTATTATAAATAAAAATGTCAAAACGTATTGAACTCATGGGGCAGTCTTTACTTATAAAAAAAAGTAGTATGTTAATTATCTTAAAGCTGCTTGTCTCTTTATATATTCAAATATTTGGCTACTTCTTAATTCATCATCCAAAGTTGTTAGTATTATAATCCATTTATTAAACACAAACAGGGGAATATTTGAACAATAATTCGTTAGATTACGCCAAAGAAACAATTTGGTTCTTTTTCGTTTAATCTAATCTAAAAGAAATCTAGCTTTGCTGCTTTTTCATTTGTTTAATGTATAAACTAAACTAGTGGCCGGGAAGAACATAAGATACGTAGGAGAGAGATAAAACTTTTTGGTAGGGAAGTTTTACTTTTAATCAAGGAGGGAACAGAGAATATTGCTTTTCTCCAGTGAAAGTAAAAACTTACTATTTTTTCTGACATAAATCGTATCATATCATAATATAATTTTGATTGATTGAATCGTAAAATACATATACATATTAAATTTAAATATATTGATTATATATTTATGGGATTGTGTCAAATTATTTTGATTAAATTTTTGAATAAAATAATAAAAAATTAATTTTGAAAAAAAGCAAAAATATAAAACTTCCCAATGGGGCATTTTCATAATTTCTAATAAGTTTTGAGGTTTTTAAATCATTAAAAAAATAAAAAGTGCAAAAGAAATTATTAAAAAAATAATAAAAAGAAAAAAAATGGTAAAAAGAATCAATATAGTTATTTTTGTTGTAAATTTGTCAATTTTGTTTTATATATAAATAAAAAAAATTATGAAAAGTTAATAAATGTCAATTAAAATTTGTTATTCTATAAGGAAGGGTATAATGGTACAAGTATGTCAATTTTGTTTTCCTTCTTTTTATTTTTCTCTTCTACCAACCAACGAGAGGAAGGAAAATTGACTTTTCCATCCAATTTTTCATCTTTCTTACCAAGCATACTTGAAGGAAAAAAATACAATTTTTCATCTTCTCACTTTTCTCCCATTTCCTATTTTCTTTCTTTTCATTTTTCTTTCATTGCTACCAAGCAAGGCCTAAACGTAAAATTATAAAAGGGGTAACATTAAATGTAATGTAATTTATGTAACATTAAACGTAAAAACTTTAATGGGTTCACATTGAGCGTAAAAAGGGTAACATTAAACGTAAATTATGAAATATATTAAATGTAAAATTATAAAAGAGATAACATTAAATGTGAATGTAATGTAATTTATGTAACATTAAACGAAAAAACATTATTAGTGTGTGTAACATTGACCGTAAAAAAAAAATTGAGCGTAAAAAGAGTAACATTAAAAAAGGGGGTAACGATAAACTTAAGGCCTTTGGGCCTACTGGTCTTCCTAACTCTGTCTCCCTTTCGGCCCACTTCCAACCTATATTGAGACCTAGGCCCAAACCTAACATCGTTAAGAGACCGACTTTCTCTTCGGTTTTTTCATTTCAATTACCGTCTACTATGAGTCTATGACTAACGGCTGACTGCTTTCGCTTCATCTCTGTTATTGTTTTTGGTTTTTGCTTTGTTTGTCGCACGATTTCGAAACCTCTCCTTCTCAGTTGCCTTCTATTTTCCTTCTATGTTGTTTGGCTAACGGTACGTTGCGTATCCTTTCTTTTTTAGCTTCAAGGTTTGACATTCTGGTTTCTCTTTCACTCTGTTGCCTATCAGTTATTCGGATTAATGCCTAAACAAGTGTTTACTTATTGACGGTTGCTTGGTATTTGATTCTTAGATTTTTTGAAATTTCAAAGGTCTAAAGACACCCGAAGAAAATGTTCTATCTCAGCTTGATCGAGCACACGTTGCGGTTGCCACCCAATCGTCTTAACCATCCCCTTGACGAGGCTATTACGGAAGAGCTGAAAGGCATTTTCTTGGATAAGGTTTCTAGTACTCTTATCTTTCGACATACTATTTTATAAGTTATTGATTTGTAAATTTGTAATGTCATTTTTTTCTTAAGTATGTTTGGTAATGATTGATGATGCAGGTTATTTCAAACTTAGGACTCTGTATTTCAGTATATGACATCAAGTCGATCGAAGGTGGCTTTATCTTTCCCGGAGATGGAAGTTCTACCTATACGGTATTGGTTTTTGTCTTTCAATCAATGCTATTAAATTGATGTAAAAGCAAGACATGCCGAATTGTTTTATTGTTCTCTGTAGTCTCTGAAGCTTGGCAATCTTGTTTTTGCAATTGTGGTAGGTGGAGTTCAGACTCATCGTGTTTCGTCCATTTGTTGGCGAGATTATTGTTGCAAAACTTAAAGAATCTGATGCTAATGGCTTGCGCTGTAAGTCTCAAGAAAAAAAATATGTTTTTCTACTTATTTGATTCTGATTGTGTGATGTAGACCCATCCAAAATTTATGTTTTCCTTTTCCTTTAGAATAAGTACTGTCCTTTATTATCTGTATGTTGGAGCCAAAATCATCTTTCTGGGTTCAGTATTACATGATAACTAATTTAGATTGGGGCCATAAGTTCACCTGATTCTGATTTTGATCGCTTGTTCTCTAACTTTAGCTGAGGACAAGATGAGTCGCTTAAGAAGATATTTCTTTCGATGTACAGAAGAAGTTTTTGGATGGTGTATAGAGCAAATATTTGTTTCCAGTTACTCAATTTAAGAAGGTTTGAGCTTTGTTAAGGCAACGCAGCATTCAGGTTATCCCAAACGTTTGTTTCTTGTTGCATATGATTCAATTCATAAGCTCAGATGAAAGATTGTAAGGAGCGAAATGGAGGGAAGTGTCCTCTCATTTCTTATGTCTTGACTCTAAGTTACAGATTGTAAGTAGTGTGAGAGATAGATTCTTTGACTTATATCTATGGCTGTGAATGGCCAGATCATTTATATGGTTTGGAGTATACCCGTTCGACTCATTTACTTGAAAGTCTTCAGCATTTTGCTATGCGGGATTTTGATTGTCAAATTACATCATTTCTTCTTAACTTAATCAAAGCTAAATATAGCCTGGAAAAGGTTGCTAATTCTTTAGACCAATTATAAGTATTATCAACCCTTCTATTTAGATACTCATTTTTTATATTACATTTTACCTTTGTGGTTCTTTTGGTTTTTGTAATTTGCAGTGTCACTTGGATTTTTTGAGGACATTTATGTACCCCTCCATCTTTTGCCAAGTCCATCTAGCTTTGAATCTGACCCCAACAATAGGTAGTGGTCAGTTGCTTGTTTATTCAACTTTGATGTAACTAGAAGCGGAACTCAGAAACCCACTTTCATTTGTTGATTTTCCTTATCTAGTTGTTAGTTACCTTTTGAACAGCATGTAAAATACAGTATTTTGGAAAATTTCAGAAACCAGGGCAGATGGATATGGAACTTTGGAGAAGCGGGAGAAGCACAGGACGAAGGTCCTCGATTTGTTATTGATGGTACAGATCGGGTATGTTTTGCTATATCCTTGCAAACTGCGATAAACTTGTGATCTACATTTTCACTGACTTTTGCATTTCTGAATCCAGATTAAATTTCGAGTTCATAGTGTTTTTTACCCTTCAATTCCACTTGAACAGCCAGAAGATTCAAAGCCATTTGCTCCAATGGTGATCACTGTAAGTTCATCTTTCAAATTTGTTAATCTAATCATTGTCCATCTGTTCTCTCTCTTTCTACATGTGAAGATTACCGTCTCTAGGTTAATAGTATGTTTATTGGTTTCATCATAAATCATAAATCTTCGATTAAGTAACTTAGGGGCTGTTTGATAAACTGTTGAAAATTTTCAAACCGTTGAAAATGAAAATTTTCAGCACTTTTAGATTTTCAACATGTTTGATAACTTTTACTAGTTATTGCTTAAAAGATTTTTTTCAACAAAAAAGTGTTGAATTTAAAAAGTAGGTGGAGACCTACTTATCATTGAATGGTGAAAAAATTAATGGTTTTAATTTGAAAAACTTTCCTTTTATACTAAATTACCTTTATTTTAGACATTAATGAGTTTTAAAAATCTTCAACATTTATGGTTTTCAAACAATATATTTATATTCAACATTTATTTATCAAACAATATTTATAACAAATTCTGTACTTATCAAATTCAATACTTAATTTTTCAGTACTTAATTTTTTCAGTTTATCAAACAGCACCTAAGTATATTTCAGTTACAAACCCTAACTTTCTATGTAACAGAAGATTTAGAGATTTTTGTTGTCGTGCCATAATAATCATCTGTTGCTCCTTTTTAACTTATGACATAGTCGGACCTTGAATAATTTGATATACTTTAATCCTTCAACTGTAATGAAATATGACTAATTCCTTTCAGCCTTCTTCTCCCTCTTCTTCCACAGTTTGGAATCATTCTTTAATGCCAAAGGTTTAGTTCATATGTTGATAAACATCCACAACAAGAAATTTCTGCAACCCCTTCCCCCCTTTTCCTGGCCATCTCATTAAATGTTCCAGTTTCATGCGTCCAATGAGAGATCAATAAGTTATACTTATCGGTGTATGCACCTCCTGAACTTGCCAAAGGTTCAGTTCTATGATTAATCCTCTTTATTTTAAATTGCATTTGTTCAATTGCAGGGATCAATAGACTATGATGGTTTGGGCCCCGTTTCGTGGTGGGAGGAAGCGGAAATGGTTCAGGAAGAACCTTAAAAGGTTGACAGACTCATCTGCTAGCCTTACAAATCGGTAAGTTGAAGAACAAATGAAGGTCTATAGGTAGGAGATGTTTGTATAGGCGACGAACGTTTTTTCATTTTTTGGTCAAGGCCTGCAATAGCTGCGGCAGTGTGGTTTTATCTTCCCTGCGTGTCATCCTTCTTCCTAATAGGATGTCATACTGCCTTCACATGCTTAGGGATTTACTCCGTTCAACTCAACCGTTGTGTCATCAAAGGAAATGCAAAGCTTGAAAATGTTGTTTTGACACTTTTGTGTTTACCTTTATCTAAACCTCTTTTGTCTTCTTTTTACAAGGTATTGAAATGGATCGACTATCATGTTGACTGCTGGCTGCTGCGTTTAGTTTATGCCTCATGTTTTTAAACAATTTTAATTTTAATTAATTGTGGTGCATATTAATACAGGTGATTCATGGTTGTAAACACAAAGTATTATTCCTTGCATTTCAAAATAAGTGTCGTTTTTTAACTTAGTACATAAATTGAAAAATATTAAAATTTAGAGAAATTTCTTTGTATGTCAAGTTTATCTTTGTATTGGGACTATTGATTCTGATTAAAATAAACATTCCTTCTCTCTTATAAATAAATTTTATTTAATATTATTAATTAGGAGGAAGAATGATAAGATTGACAAAGAAGTAATTAATTAAACATATAGTACTTCTTAAAACAATTACTTTGGAATATTGAAGCTAATCGTTTTGGGTTGCAATAATTTCTTTTAGAATCTAACTAGGAAAATCTTAATTTGTGCCTGGTTTTGTGGAGCATGGACATGATATTATCCTCATCATCATACTGTAGTTTGTGCTTGATTTTTATCAAAAAGCGAAGACCCACAAAGAATTACTGGAACAATTTGGAATTTTGCGGAAGAAGTTTATGCTCGAAGAATTTTTAGATTTAGACAGTGAAAATTAGACTCTTGAGGCCACAAATCCGAAACAGCCCCAAGGCGTCGACACCTGCTTCCACGGCATATCAACACGACCAATAGGGGTATTTGTAGGCGGACCCCACCCGCTCGGCAGCTCCTCCAAGCAAGATATCCACGCACGCGCTTACCAAAGCAAAGCTAAGAAGAAGCATAAGCTATATTTACAACCCAGACGGGCAGACGAAACAAAGATGGCCACCTCTTCTTTGACGGCTCCCAAACTCTCTTCCCCAACTCTCCAAACCCTTTACCGAAGGCTTCCCGTCTCCGCCCCTTTACCCAAGTCCGTTTCTTCTTTTTCACGCCACTTTCCTCCCTCTTTCTCTCGCTTCCACCCCCAAAGTCATCGGTTGCAGCGCCGCCGCTTATTCTCCGTTCGTGCCGATTCTGAAAATGGTGCTGAGCCGCTGCGGCACTACGACTTTGACCTCTTTACAATCGGCGCTGGCAGTGGCGGCGTTCGTGCTTCCCGTTTTGCAGCCAATTTCGGTGCTTCTGTTGCTGTCTGTGAACTTCCGTTTTCGACTATTTCTTCTGAGACCACCGGCGGAGTTGGTGGGACGTAAGTTAAAGAGACCTTTTTATGTTGTGATTTTATATGCTATGAATAATTTATTTGATGGGTGAAGATGGGTTTAAAAAAGAAACGAGAGAAAAGAATTGGGATTTTTTAAGTTAACTACCTAAAAAGTTTGGTTTTTGATCTCAAGTTTTTAACTTCTATTGTCAAAGCTTGTGGGAACCTAAGGCCAATTTAAGGAAGCCATGTTTTGGTTGCATAAATGTAGTTTCACTATTATAAATGTCACTGCTTTTTGCCTGGGCTTAGTTGATGTTGTAATCAAAACATTTGTATAATTGCAGGTGTGTACTTAGAGGATGTGTACCAAAGAAACTAATGGTTTATGCCTCAAAATACTCTCACGAATTTGATGAGAGTAATGGTTTTGGGTGGAAATATGACACTGAACCAAAGCATGATTGGAGCACCTTGATGGCTAATAAAAATGCCGAGTTAAAGCGCCTTACTGGTATTTACAAGAACGTTCTAAATAATGCTGGTGTCACGTTAATTGAAGGCCGTGGGAAGGTAGGATGATCCTCTCTCCCCATTGTCACTTTACAATAATGTCTAAATGTATTTGTCCTTTTAATGTAACTTAATTGTGGATCCATTTTGATGAAATATCATGCAGGTTGTGGATCCACACACGGTTGATGTGGATGGAAAACTTTATACTGCTAGACATATACTGATTTCAGTTGGTGGGCGTCCATTTATTCCTGAGATTGCGGGTAGTGAATATGCGATAGATTCTGATGCTGCCCTTGATTTGCCCTCAAAACCAGAGAAAATTGCAATAGTTGGTGGTGGTTACATAGCTTTGGAATTTGCTGGCATTTTCAATGGATTGACAAGCGAGGTCCATGTATTTATACGTCAAAAAAAGGTTTTACGGGGTTTTGATGAAGAGGTAAAGAAATTGCAAAGTGATAGCTGCTTTACTGTTTTGCTTTTCCTATTATAGTAACTTGCATTGTTTTGGAAATTTTGATCTTCTTATCCAAAAATCTGCCCTGTTTTGTAGATCAGAGATTTTGTTGGAGAACAAATGTCTCTAAGGGGAATTGAGTTTCATACTGAAGAGTCACCTCAGGCAATTGCTAAGTCAGCTGATGGTTCACTGTCTCTGAAGACCAACAAAGGAACAGTTGAAGGCTTTTCACATATAATGTTTGCTACTGGTCGAAGGCCTAATACAAAGGTTTGGAGTAATTTTTATGACCCAATCCTCTTAATGTAAATCAAGATAGATTTGATGAGTCTTTTATTGGGTTTAACATTCACTCTTACTGCATTGCAGAACCTAGGATTGGAGTCGGTGGGGGTGAAAATAAACAAGAATGGAGCAATAGAGGTATTGTTCCATCTTATAATGGAGTATATTTTGTTTGATGAATTCTCTATTTTCTGTTTTTTTATACTGTTTTATTGTTGTTTCTGTCGCATGGTTTCTCTAGGTTGATGAATACTCGCGTACTACAGTACCTTCTATTTGGGCTGTAGGGGATGTCACAGATAGAATTAATTTGACTCCTGTTGCCTTGATGGAAGGAGGAGCTTTAGCAAAAACATTGTTTAACAATGAACCGACAAAACCTGATTATAGGTCATCTACGCACTTCTGGTTGATTGATTGAAAAGGTTTTAAGGGACTAGGTACAACTGGAAAGAGCTTATGGCTTGATTTAATTGCCTTTTGACTTGTCTTCTCATTTATTTTTAAGTAGGGCTGTTCCCTCTGCTGTCTTTTCCCAGCCACCAATTGGACAAGTTGGTCTTACTGAAGAACAGGTGAGAAACTGTTCAGCATATTAGCAACAGCTGATTGTGGTTTCTTGGCTAAACAATTTGAGAATTTTACAGGCTATAAAGGAATATGGTGATGTTGACATCTATACAGCAAACTTCAGGCCATTGAAGGCTACTCTCTCAGGGCTTCCTGATCGGGTTTTCATGAAACTTGTAGTCTGTGCAAAGACAAACAAAGTTCTTGGTCTTCACATGTGTGGAGAAGACTCTGCCGAAACTGTGCAGGTTCAGGCCTTTTGCCTTACTTGGTGATTTAGGATTAGATTTATCCGTTTCATGTTCTGCAGTTTTTTTTCTGATGTGGACAGTTGTTTTTCAGGGATTTGCAGTTGCTGTGAAAGCAGGCTTGACAAAAGCAGACTTTGATGCCACAGTGGGTATTCATCCCACATCAGCTGAGGAGTTTGTTACAATGAGAACTCCTACTCGAAAAATACGACAGAGCACTGAATCTGAGGTTTGCTATAGTCTTGAGCTAACATGTTAAATTATCTCTAATCCTTTTTAACTGAAAATCACTGAAGTTCAGCAAGACTTACTTGGTAAATGGCAATTCCTTTACCATACACGACATATTGTTGATTGAGCACTGGTTACCTAATAACTTGTAGCTCCTGAAAAAGTTAACGTGCACTTGAACTGATCTCCAAGCTGCCTTCTTCTGTTACTTTTTTTCTGATAAAATGAATGTTCAAATGTTTTATTTGCTTTGAGTTATATTTTTGCAATCCTGAATTTTGAATGATCTTGATTGTTTAGTAATAGTCCTTTTTCATTTATGCAATCTCTAGCCCACAAAGTGACTCCCGTTACCCTTGTCATATATCACACAGGGAAAGACTGGTCTTGAGTCGAAAGCTGCATCAGGGGTTTAGCAAAGAGTAATTTGAGTGGCCGCATAGTTTGGAAGGTTCCATTAAGGTACAACCTATTTGATTTGCTGTTCTTATGACTTGGGAGAAATGATTGTTGATTGCTTGCTTCAAGTTTTTATTCCTACGTAACACTTAAAACATTGTCTAATCCTCTTGAGCAATTTGGCAGGTTGGGCTACTGGTGGAAGTCCGTCTTGTGTATAGTTGATGGATCTCAGATTTTGAATCATGATGAGTGATCATATGGAGCAAAGTGTCTTTTGGGTGCCATTCATGAATGCAAGCTACATAAGGAGATTTTGAAAAGCAATCAGTTTTTCGGTGAATTTGTAGTGTACGACTTTGCACCTTTGAGCATGAAATGCAAAGAGTTTGACTCTGGGAGCCATGACATAGAATCCACCTTCAAACGGTTTGTCCACTTTGCAGTCGACGAAAACCTTTTTGCAACTCTTTTTTTTTTTTTTTTCAATGTATACTATAAAGGAATAATTTTTATTACAGGTAATTAAAATGTAAGATGCATTCTTTTGCGCGTTCCTACGGTCTCTCCCTCCATATAATAGCAAGTCTAGTCTTGCACCTGGACATCTCACCTCTGAAATCAGGAGACGGCTCTTTGGTTTCAATGTTAACCGTATCAAAGGGGAGGCCCAAGATGATTTTTGTTTTCGTTTGGACCGAGCTGTCCGATCTGGTCTCAGGGCTTTGAGGCCTACTTTTGTTGCTTCGGCCCTTTTTGCCCTTTCAACAATGTCGGTGTTCATTGTTTAAGAATTAAGACTACTATTAGTTGACCTCCACCTCTTGGCCTGGTGGTCAAAAGGTTAGGGAGGTCATCGAGGCAGGGGTCGAACCCCTGCCATCCCACTCCTCTGGGTCTTTGTACCCCTATTGTACCAAAAAAAAAAGACTACTAGTAGTTACTAGTGTTTCCTTTTCCTTTTTCTAAGGGGTAGGCTTTTTTTTTTTTTGGCCAACAACAATTATGAATTGTCACTTTATTGCATTGAAACGTGAAAGAATTGCACCATACCGCATATTTACTAGTCAAAATCACGTGGAGATAGAGGAACATATTCTAGCCCTGGCTCCCTTAAGTCTACCCATTGTTTAGTCAACAATATACAGATATTATTCTTTTTTCCAAACGGTAGTTAGTAATAATTTTTTAATTTTTTTCCTCTCGGTTATATATTATTCTTTTCGTGCAAGTCGAAAGCCGCGAGCCTCGTGATGGGGGATTCAAATAATTTTTAATCATTCACATTTGTACTTAGAGGCTAGACCCGGAATTAAAAAATGTATATACATATATATATATATAGACACACTAGCAGTAGCTGACTAGCTGTCCTACGCATATCAAAGAAAGAGACTACCCATCTTGTTAGTTTTGGGGAAGATGGCGTTTATGATGAGCACCAAGTACCATCTCATCTCATCTCTGACCTGTCACCTGTGCTTGTTGCTTATCGTCGTGACGTGAGCAATTAAATGCAGCAAGCCATTCAATTTTTTAGAGGTTGACGTCCATTCTTACTTCTTAACCTCCGTGTGATTACGTACGTTGCAAACTAGTAGTCTGTTATTGAGACTAGAACAAGAAATTGCCTATTTCTGCAGCTAACGGAGACTGTGTGATCTGGAACAAGAAATTTTACCCATTTACTTGTGTTTCCTAATTCCTACATAAATTGATTCTGACAGCTCATCACCTAGGTAGGTACAAAGAAGGATGAGCCCAAAACTTCTCTGCTGCCATATTTTAGCTTTGGAAGGCCCAGAAAATTACTTAGATGCTTTGATCTACCAATTCCATCATTATAGCAGTGTAGTACACCATGATAATACGGTATGCAATTAGAAGATGGTTGAGTTTAATTAATGTTCAGAAGCGAGGCCTAATTGCTTGAGATGGTGGTGAATATCTTCAGGGTGACCGTCGAGTTTCGGCCGTTCCGGTTGCATCCAACGCCCATCCTTGTTCCTCACCATGCCCTTGTTCTCATCTTGCCTCCAAAACGGTGGAACCAAGTAATGATCTTTCAAAAAGTCACACGCCTTGTTCACCAAAGCAGGATCCCTTCCACTTGCCAGCACAAATCTATGCCCTCTTCCACGGTATCTGCATATACCCATCAAACATCGTCAATTAGTTTACACCCTCAATTACCATAAACAAATCTTAGATGAATTATTACTCATAAGGAAATCATTTTATATGTATTAATGATTTTAATGATGATCCTAGTTTATATAATTTTCCTATATTTAATTATAAATCTTCACTTCCATCAAATTGCTTGCAAGCTTATCTCATTCCAATCTTATTCTATACTTCCACTACCACCATACTGATGATGAGGCTATTAGTGTGATTATCCAATTACTGCAACTTTGCTATATCGATATATTATAAGATAAGGATCTCTCATTTCCGTTCAATTGACCTTATTATTATTTTAACAATTTCCAGCTATATCTACCCACTGCTTTTATTTTAGTATACTAGTAAGCGTGTCACTGTCATAGAAAACTTGGTCCCAGTGCCTAAGGAAAAATGACAAAAGTAGAATTATTAGTTTTTTACTTTTATCTGCAAACTCTAGATGCAATTCACAATAAAACCCATTAAATCATATAGTTATTGTGAAAATGACTCAGGATCGAGAGTTTTCCTTTTGGGTGACTTTGTTTTTGCTGTTGAGGAAAGTTGAAACCATACCAAAACTCTTTTGTAGGTGAGGAACTATTGAAAGCTAAAAGAGTAACCTACCAGCTGGGTTCGTGTTAAACTATGGTTTGGTCATACAGAGAAAGTGAACTAACCCGTCAAGTAAATGTAAATGAGCTTCCAGGTTATGTGCACAAGTCAGATCCCCATCCTGCTTCAGGAAAGGCGAGTTTTTGTGATCTAATGCCAGTTCAACTCCGACATGCGAGTAACTCCACGGCAATCCCTCGGCCAGCTTCATCATCATTGGCGGCACGTTCTCGTTGAAGAACAAGCCTGGCGATTTAGGGACTATGTCGTGCACATTCACCACTCTCAACACCTTAACTCCGAGGGTTTCGATCCGTTCCTTGAACTTGACGTTGCCTACTCTAGGACCGGAGAAGGAGAACACGTTCACGGGCACAGCTCTGCTTTCTTGCAACGCGTTTAGACCCGTTTCAGCAATATCATACGCGCTAAGAATGGCCAGGGCACTGCCTAAGCTGTGTCCCGTGATGGTTATGCTGATCTCTTCATCTTGGTACATTTCAAGCAACCTCTTCACTTCAGTTAAAATTTGTTCCCTGGCTGAAAACTTGCAATACCGGCAATTCAAGTCCTTGTCAGTGTAGAGATCCAGGAATCCTGATTCTGCTTTTACTGTTGGATCAGGACATGGGATTTTGTTAGAAGAAACGGGCTTCAGAAAATCCATTAAATCTGCAATCCACTCGAGGCGCGTCACCGTGCCTCTCCAGGCAATGGAGATGTCACGGCGGCCTAAATGTTTGGACATCTCATCGTTCGAAACCGCGACGTATCCAATCCAATTTGCATTCCTGCTCCAAACTTTTGGCCACCGAGATTTCTTGAAAAAATTTGGAAGGTTGATGTTGGAAGTTGCGAAGAGGTACCTAGAGACCGTGTAGCCATGGTGCGCCATGCCTAGGGAGTCAAAGAATTGATCAGGCGTGAATCTGCAGCTTCCACAGTATTTGGAAAATGGATCAAAATCGAAAGCATCGTAACAGGCTTGTGCCATCTCGCCGTATCGAATTAGCTCTGAGCGAAGAAGAGGATCCATTGGATCCAACATCCCAACCCAGTCGTCCTGGCCGTGGATTTCTCTCCACACATCGGCTACTTGTCCTTCTTCTTGCTTACCAGGTGCACTACGATCTTCATCTCTTTCGTTTTCTTTCCTTTCTATTTCGAGTTCATTTATGATAGAGGGCAAGGATGACTCGCTTGTTCTGGACAAAACTCTGGGAATCCTCAGCGGCCTCGGAGCAAATTCTACACTTTTGGTACGTCCAAACTGAGATTTCTGGCCCGAAAATGAGACCGAACAACAATTTTCAGATGGCAAAACGTGATGATCAAGCTGGGGGTTGATAGAAAGAAAGGTTTTGGAAAGAGAAATGGCCATTGAAGCTAGCCAAAAGACTATGTGAAACAGGGTCAATATGCAAGGTGGCAGAAATATTGGGATCAAATAAAGAGAGGGCTCTGGCACCGAGGGAAGGGCAGTCTTCATATATAGTATACTGCAGGAATATAAAATTGGTGGTCCGGACCCCCTAAAGTATTAATATAATTTGGTTCTGTAATCTGTATTTGAATATAAAATTGGTGGTCCAGGCTCCCTAAAGTATTAATATAATTTTGTTCTGTAATCTGTATTTGAATATAAAATTGGTGGTCCAGGCTCCCTAAAGTATTAATATAATTTTGTTCTGTAATCTGTATTTGAATATTTTTAACGCACGTGGTTCATGAGGGTGCCTATGGTTATGGGTCATAGTCCATATGAACTGGTAGTTCAGTTTCAAGAAAGTTCTTGGCATTATCAGTTAATTAACCGATAATGCAAGCGATTAACCAGAATATTGCAGAAAGGGAAATATTATATTGCTAGTGCGTCTTGAACTTTTTCATATCGTTTCGTTTGCATGATTATTGAACTAAATTTCAGAAGCATGTCTTCATTTTACAGCTCATATAAACTTTCGTGTCATATATACTAGACACTTGCCCGCACTTCGCTGCGGTAGTGTTTTTGTATCTCATGATATTTTCAGTACTTGATTCTGCATTTAATTTCTATAGTTCGGATATATCAATATTGGGATATGTCCTATGTAAGTGTAAATAAAAATACATTAAGCATCTGAGCTCTAATTAAAGTGATAAGTGAGACTCGAGGTTTCAAATTCAAGTATCATTATATGTAAATCTTGTGTGGCTTTTGGTTAAATTGGTTTAATTAGTTTGTTTTTGAGTTTGTATTGATTTAATTTGTTTCATTATTTGATGATCCAATAGATGTTTTGTATGTAAAATATTTATTTTATATAACGGAAATTCATTGTATGATCTCCTCCAAAAAAAATAAAAATAAAAATGTATAAACAACTATTCTCTCCGCTACTATATATGATATATCTGACCCTAATAACCGAATATCTTTGATTAAGTAACTTAGTTGAGAAACAAACTTCTATATAAATTTTACTCTACTTTTCAAATTTATCCTAAGTCTATTTCATTATCTCTATTCTTTACAATTAGTTGGCTTAATACACAACTACAACGTTTAATATTTCTTACAACTCTAAAAAATGATAAGTTTGAAAATAAATAATTAATACTTTGCTAAAACCATAAAATAGTTAACAGGATAAAAAAAACATGAAGCTTTAGTATGAACTTTCAGTTTAAGTTTTATGGATCTAGTTTTAAGATTTAAGATTTAAGATTTTAAGATATTGCTTGAACAGTTGAAGTAGATATGAAAATGGTCAAAAAACAAAAAGATGTACATGAATGATATGCTTCACAAGCCCTATATCATAATTAGGTACTACTTACCGGTTGATCATAATTAATTATTTAATATATATAATTGGTTATCAGTATTGTGATTTTTACCCTATTATATCTATATATATAACTGAATATTACAGATATAATCAACCTAGCAATAGTCGTCGTTGTAAGTAAAATAAAGAAAACCATTAGTACAAATTGAACTTGAAATAATATCAGTTAATTAATTAATTAAGATTATTTCATTATGTCATCGTAACCATTAAAAGTATGCAGACTTTATCGTCATTTTTTTATTATTTTTTTGTTGTAATCAATGGTATCCCTAGACCTTTAACTCAAAACTAATTCTTTTTCATATGAGTTGATCCACTGTGAAGGTAAATCTCTCCCTTTCATTATTTGATTTACTACTTTTATGTTCTTTTATTAATTTATTAATTTAATTGTCTTCACCTAACAATTAAAAAATAGTACAACTAATAAAGAAAAGAAATTATCATGGCTAGGGAACTGACATAATTAGCTGATGCAGTCATACGTTGGAGGTTAATAAAATAACGGTGTATTAATTAAGCATCTATTAATTCTAATCTTATCTAATTTATAATTAATTACACATATGTAGTGTGTGTGAAAGAATATCTTTGCAGTGGCTTTGTACGTTAAATTATCATTAATCTTAATTAAGATTTATTTTTTTAATAATCTTTCTTCTATTTGACTCTTATAAGATTTCAATGGGGATTGCTTGAGAATAATAAGTACTCTGAGTTTGATCGTTTAATTGAGCTAAGCTGTTACATATCCTACATATCCCATGAATGTTGCTGCCTACACCCTTCTACCACGCTTTCACCTAAAAATTGATGGTTGTCCTGTTACTCTTTATAGAAAGAGATCAAAATCAAAAAATAAATTATTACCATCCAGCTGTAATTTGAATCGTCACAAAGCGTCCGAGGCAGCAGAATACATTATAGAAGTATATCAAAAATGAAAACAGAGAAAATTGGGTGTCAAGTCAAGTCAAGACAACAAGATTTTCTGTTTGAAGGACTGAGCTTCTGTTCTGTCGTCATCTGGAAAATACAAGCTTCATTAGTATATTTACTAACAAGTCTGTGCTATGAACTTCCGCCAATTTTCAAAAATAATTAACGAGGTAATATATATACTAAATTAATCCTAATGGTTTCTTATTATGACTAATAATTGAGTTCAATAAATTTTGAATTTGAAATTTCATAACTAAAACTAAAATGATACTAATAGGTTACAATATATACTATGAGATTTGGTAATCTTAACATGACAATAATACAGTATATATAGGGAGATAAGGGAATCAACTACTGAATTATATGTTAAAATGCAAATCACAATGATGCTTAATTAGTTACTAATACTCTATATTAGTATATAGTTATTAAATCAATCCTATCATAAGTTTGGGAAAATGACAAATAATGAAATGGAACGAATAAAAGATAAATCAGTGAACGATATACATTACACTTGAGCTCAATTAATCAAATCACTGGAATGTGAAACATATGTGATACTATTCAACTCCAAGAAAATGTTATCTTAATTAACCTATTATGATCTACCACTTGCTAGAAAGACAAAACAACCTCATGTCGTCTCAGGCTGCTATCTTTGAATTAAGATTATATATATATATATATATATGTATATATATAGTCATTGAACCTATCTAAAATCAAACAAAGTTGCGTTGATCCTTTTTTTCTTTTGTATGTACTATGCATATTTTATGGGAAATACTAAATGGTGTACCAATGCACTATTTTAGGAGCTAAATATAGAAAAATTTATATAATTAATAGTTTGTTTTTTCTTGAATTCAAAAAAAAAAAATTGACTGCATTAAATAAAAAGTATTTTCTTTAAATAGAAAGTCAACTAGTCTTAAAGGGTGTATAAATGTACCCGTTAATAAAACCGATATTTTAATTTAACTTCTTTAGATGTTGATTACCACCTTTAAAAAAAAATCTATTAGTAAATCATGTAAATAAAAATATATATATTAATATTATTAATGTTATGTAAGTAGTAATTAACAATGAAATCACTTGTTGTACCAATGTAAATGCATTAATTGTAAAGTACAAACCTTTTTATGATAATTTTTCGTCAATGATGCCATGGCTGATGACATACATACATTAATTAATATACATGTGTGTCTTCTTTTAGGTATATACGTACTGTTAATATATATATATATATTCATGTAAATGGTATAAGCAAAGAAAAAAAAATATTAATGTAAATGAATTCATTTTTGAAGGAAAAGATTCATTTTATTTAATCAAAACATTGATATTGCAATTGCACGAGGTAAAGAAAAAGTATATTCGTTTCAGGGACATTCTTAAATTCTATACGAGGTTTTCTCGACATGCAACCTGTGATTTGCTAATATATACGAGCAACCGCTCATTTCATTTTCACTTTTGTACATAAGAGATGCTGCAATACCTAGAAATCCGACATTTTCTTATCATTGCTTAATTCCTCAAAAAATAAGACCATTTGGAGAGAGATAATCTTCCATGGTCTCTGCAGTTTCTTTAATGAATCACATTCAATAACGATCTTATGCATAAATTCAAGTAAATCAGGCGTCTTTTTCTCAGTTAACCATGAAAATTGAAAACATTTCCTGCCCATCGCCCAGTGAAACTTCTATTCGGATATACGTGTGCATATCAGTTGCTTCACCCTCACCCATTTAAGGGGACAGCCCGCCCCAACTTGCTTTTCTGCTCTAAAACATGAATAGAAGTGTTGAATCATTTGTCCAAAGTAAAATAGCTGGTCTCTACGGTGGCCCGCGAAGCTTTTTCGTATAAGGCCCATGGGACTTCATTGGTGGAAAGACAGTGAGTCTAGGGTATGGGCAAGCTTTGCCAAAGTATCGAACTAAGCGTAGTTAATTGAAAGTTCGAGCCCAACTAATCAATTCCACAACACAAACCCAAGTTTTGGGGTCAAAAAAAGGGAAAGAAAGACCTTTATCTCTGGGCCTGATGACTAAGAGGTTTGAGAAGTTACAAAGGCAGGAATCGACCCCTGCCATCTCCTTCCTCAGGTCTTAATACCCCGAAATGTATCAAAAGGAAAAAGGAAGAAAATTGATGGTACATGATTCATGAAAACTTGAAAAGGGGTTTTTTTTTTTGGCTCAAGGTTTATTATTATACGAGGTTTCGTTAATAAAATTCCAACACAGCCTTAATGCGAGAGTAAAATCAAAAACTCCCGCTAAGCTGTGCAAGTTAAAGCTTTAAAAATAACAAAATCGGCGCGCAATGCTTTTCTTTTCTGTTTTCTGGCGTAGCGATGTTCGCGCTACGTTGTCTATGACTATTTGACCAGTGGCTGCGTGTAAAAAAGGCAATTATTTTATTTTGTTCGCTTTCTTTTTCCTTTTGCTCTCTTTCTGTTTTCTTTCTGGTTGTCCTTATTTAGGCAAAGAAGGAGAAACATCGAAATCGAAGACTTGTGAGTCGTGACTCGTAAGGGTGTATGAACAGTATGATGTAGAAAGGGGAAGGCCAGTGGTGATTCCATCGGTTCGGTTTCTGAAAAAGGGCCAAATAATACCCAACTCGAATCATTCCATATAATATATATATGCTACTTCGGCGGAGTATATTTAAGGACCAATTATGTACTATACAGTTAATTTGACAAAAAATTATGGTCTACTTAAACTCCATTCTTTTCATTCACTTGCTTCCAAGTTCCACCTTTTTCCTTTTTGGGTCAAATTTCATCATTGAGCAAACGTTTGTTGTTCTCTAGGGCATAATCTATGAAACGAGGTTAATTTTTACAATTAAATGTGGCTGCAAAATGCAGGATTTCATTACAGTTTGATGAATGTGTTTTTGATTATAGTTCTTAAAATATGGGAAAGTTTTATTGGCAAACACTTATAGACAAAGGTTATGAATGTGCCGTGGGGACTGGGGGTGAACGTATACTTTGAGCAAAAAAAATTATAACCAATGGAAGTTTGCTTAAATGTTGAAGTTCTCACAGAGGAGAAAAGAGATTTACTCCAAATTGCAAACGCTATTGATGTGAAAGATTGCAAAGAGGTGGTACGACAGTGTTAAAAATAGGCCAATGCATGAAAAAAGTTGAATTTGCCATGGTGGGGCACTGGACTAGCCGACCCAACTTAGAGCTTACATATTTATTAGCGTAGCGGCCATTTATTTAAGTGATATTATTATTGGTTGAATATTTAAATTAGTCTTCAAATTATATATTTATGTACATATTGGTTCTTAAATTTTTATTTAAGTAATTCACCCTTAAATTATTGTTTTAGGATAATTGATCCCTCAAACTATTATTTTGAAACAATTAACCCCTCAAAACTTAATAGTTTGGGATAATATAATGCTTAAGATTTTATGCAATATAACCCTTTCGGGGGTTAATTGTCTAAAAATAAAAATTTGGGGGATTAATTATCCCAAATAAAAATTTAGAGGTTAATTTATCTTTTTTAATATAATTTGAGGATTAATTTAAATATTCAATCATTTATTATTATTTGTGGTTAGCATTTTCCACATACCAAAGGTTTAGAGTCCAGACCTCCCACATGAGAGAGAGAGAGAGAGTAGTAGGTAAAGATGGTTTAATCTCCTGGTAAGAGTTTTTGAATTCAAAATACTATTACTAAAACCTAACCCCTTCTCAATATCATCAGTTTGGAAAATAAAATTTCCAAATCAAATGTCATCTTAGCCATATCTAATAGATAGGAGCAATTTTACCTCCAAAAAATTTTATTTTGGTTTTAAAAAAGGTAGAAAGAATAGGCGCGGCCGCCCTAACCATGATTGGTACATGCCAATTTTCCATTTATATATGCCTAAAATTGAGATTTTAATTAATTACACATCAAATTAATGATTAATTCCACTCTGATTTTGTTTTTCGCATTTTGTTCCGAAAATTAGATTTTACAGATTTTTTCCTTAGCTTTTTTCAGGTACAAACAATATATTTTCAATTTTGCATTTTCACGGCGCCTGCCCAATAGAGTATAATAAATTTGTCCAAATTCAGCAAGTCTCCAAATACATGCCATAACGGGAAATAATTTCGTATGTGTTTATTAAATAATAATAATACTAGTATAGTAATAATACAAAAGAAAAGTGATGAAAAGTATCGTCTCTTATTTGGCTATTTCCCCTCTTTATTTATTTTATTTTTTATTGTTTAACGTTTTCCACGCTGCAAGCGCCAGTACCAGTGAGCGTCCCGCCGAAGGAAGGAGGGTAAAACGGTAAATAAACATCATAAACCCCACGCTCCTCTCTCTCTCTTCTCTTTGGCCAGGTTTCGAAATCAGGCGCGAAAACGTGCCAGTTCTCCCGCCCCGCCCCGACCAAACCTTCCCTCCCTTTATTTTCCATCTCCCCTCCTCTTGCCAAATCCCCTTCCTTCTCTTCCCTCTCTCCCGTTTCAATCATTGCTCGTATATTCTTTTGCTCTTTCTCTCTTTCTCCGCTTCCCGAACGACCATGCACCAACCACAGCCCCATATTCCTTCATCGGCCGCCGCCGCGAATGCTGCCACCGCTGCCGCGTTTGACTTCAGACCAGCCAAACGCCGTGGCAGTTACAACTGTGGCAGATGTGGACTTCCCAAGAAAGGTCATGTTTGCCAAGTTGTCAACACCGGAGGTACCCCTACTTCATCTTCCACCCCGACCTCAACTCCAGCCGCCACAACCACCGATGCTTCCTCCTCTGCAGCCCGTCCTTTCCATCCTCCTCCACGTCAGCCCTACTCCCATCTTCGCCGTGCTCTTTCCTTTGACGACATCGACATCCGATGCGATTCGCCGGAACTGGATTTAGACGTCTACGATTCTCCCTACCCGGTCACGGATCTGGATCCAGATAATGAGATAGTATCCGGTGGGTTACCAGCAGGCTGTTTGTGGGAGGTCTTGAGGAGATTGCCACCGGCGGGGCTGTTGTCAGCGGCGAGGGTGTGCAAAGGATGGAGGGAAACGACGAAGAGACTATGGAGGGCGGCGGAGGAGCTGAGGCTTAGGGTCCCACCTAGAGCTCAGCTCGGTTTCATTGGATCACTTTTGCAGAAATGCCCGACCCTTGTTAGGCTCTCTCTTAAAATGGAAAGGTTCGGGTCTAAACTAAAATCTTAGACCGATCTAGGTTGAATGGCCTGGATCGGTTGATACCAATGGAGATCAAGATAAATTTATAAAATGTGAATTAATCTGGGTACAAATTTAAAGGAAAATAATCAGTAATATGAAATGGGAATTGATCTATAACCAGGTGTGCCACGAGAACTGCAGCACAGCTTTGATCTAAGCACTGTTGTAATGGCGTTCTTCAGGCTGCATTCGGATAAAATTTTCCCATAATTAAAGCTTAAACCGATGCAATAATTAACGAAGGGGGTCGGATGAGCTTTCCACCAAAAATTTAGTCCCGAGAATTTAAAGATCTGTATCAACTTTCAAGAGATGCGTTCTAACAATTTGTTTGATTGTAAGAATTCGCAAATTGTTTTGTTTTTGCGAATTCGGGGGTGGGGGTCAATGCTGCTTTGACTTATTTTTTCTACTTTATTTTAGTACTTGTCTTTTTGGGTTTTCAGTGATGTGGACGCAACGATGCTGGCTTGCGTTGCATTTTCTTGCCCTAATTTGGAGTCCATGGAGATTTCGATATCAGACACAGCTGTCAATAGGATCACAGGGTATAATTTCTTATATTGCCTTTTTTTCCCTTCAATTTTCTTGGTTAAATTATTTCCTGTAATTTTTGTTACATTTACGATTAGATCTTTAAATGGCAGGCCAAGTTGCTCAGTTAATAAACTTTGTTATTGTTAATTTATTGTTTGCATGTCCACCGTTGATTTTGTTGACGGTCGAATTGGTTTAGATCTAGCTAATCTGTTGAAGTTTATCGGTTTCTTGAATCTTGACTCAGATTATTAAAGGGTCGGGTGACTAAGAGGTTAAAATTACTGGGGGAGGAAATATTTTCCTTGTTGAGCTGTCTTGATCGCATGCTTTTTGTCCTTTTAACTTTTTTGGGGTACTATTTATCCTTTTAATATCAGATGTGATTATTAACATGAAAAAGTTGGTATAAAGTTATGTATACCCTGTTATAGATTTCTTGGTCCGACTCATGTTGGTTCATGTTTGGCCCTTATTGGTCGAGAACTCTGTCTTTCCATAATTTGTCAGGCATAACGTTCTCCAGGCTAAATTCCTGTTTATGATGGAACCCATTTAAATATTTGCCCTGTTTTGGATAAAATCACTTGGTTCAGTTGTAAGGTTAATGTTTTTCGCATATTTTGTTTCATGCCCGGCTCATTTCTAATTGGCATGGTGATCGGTCACAAGTTAATAATCCAGTTTGATTGATTCTGATTAACTTTTCCTTGAATTTTTACGTATAGGGATGAATTGGGTCGTTTTGTTGCCGATAAACGCTGTTTAACGAGCCTTAAGATGGAAGGTTGTTCTAATTTAGGGGGATTTGTCCTCTCTTCGTCTAGTCTATCTACGCTCTGGCTTTCTGATCTTTATTCCCTCTCTAAGACGGTAACTTTTTATCGCCAAGGCCTTCTTTGTTTTGGATAAAATTAACTTTCTGGGGCATTTAAGTGAATGAATATACATTTGCCTCCTTGCGTAGGTTTTTAACTGTCCCCATTTGAAAGAGATATCTTTAGAATTTTCTCGTCAAGAAAATGATACTACTGATCTTACTACAATGGTTGATGGTATGGGAAGAGGCTGTCCAAGGTTACAGAACATACACATTGCATCAGTTCGCCTTTCTCATGCTGTTGTGCTTTCTCTTACAGCTGCGAACTTGAGGTTTGTTGAATCTTTTGGTCAACAATTCATTTTAATAATGCATAATGTAATGCTAGCATTCTTTGTTAGGAATAGTAATAGTAATGGTTGATTGAACTTGCTTTTTTCAGTTTTCGAGCACTGCTTTTTTTTTTTTCGTTTCATAGACTTCAGCATTTGTTGGATTAATGAACAATTCATTTGATAAGGTTGTCTGTTATTCAGGGGCTTGCGAATGCTTTCACTTGTTCTTGGATCAGAAATCACGGATGCATCCGTTGCCGCTATTGCATCGAGCTATTCACGATTAGAATTACTTGATCTGAGTGGGTGCGTTTTGCAGCAGCTTGGATTAATTTATCTATGTTTCTAGGCTGGTTCTGAATGATTGCTTCTTATGAATTAGTCTTCAGCACCATATTTTCTGATTCTTGCTGCTTGGTTTCAGGTCTAGTATCAGTGACAGTGGCATTGGGATGATCTGCAACGTGTTTCCTAATACATTGTCAAGACTGCTTCTTGCTCTGTGTCCTAACATCACTTCAAGTAATCTTCATGACTAAGACTCACTGATATAGCACTTAGAGTGGCTATATTTAGCAATAGTTGTCCTATTTTATGTGAACTTATCGTTAATATGTTGGTCTACGTTTCTCAGGTGGAATTCAGTTTGCCACTGCTCAACTACCACATCTTGAACTTATGGATTGTGGGATGACCATAGGTGATCCCGATACCCAGAACTCACCCTGCGATGAAAGTGGCGACAATGAACTTCCAAATGCATTCAACAGCAAACTGCACCTTATGTATCAAAAGCTTATTATCAAACACAGCCGATTGAAAAAACTCAGCTTGTGGGGTTGCTCTGGCTTAGATGTGAGATCTTTTAGCCCATAATCTTGAGTATATTGCTAGTGTTTTTGCCCTTTAATATCCTCTAATGCTTCTTATTTTGGTAAATCTAAATATTGTAGGCATTATGTTTAAGCTGTCCAGAACTCAATGATCTTAATCTCAACTCTTGTAAAAACTTGCATCCAGGTATCTTATTTGCTAGTCTGAACACTGTCATTTGTTGGTCCTTTGCCTATGCTCACCCTTTCTTATGACTTACAATAATAAATTTAAATTGTCTTCCTAGAGAGACTGCTACTTCAATGTCCAAGTTTAGAAAATGTGCACGCTTCAGGATGTCAGGAGTTGTTAATTGGGGCCATAAGAGGCCAGGTAAACACCGTCATTTTTAAGCTTGTTTAATCACTTAAGTGGTTATTTATCCAATTCATCCCTCATCGATATGTTTTGCTCTTCTATAATCTTTGAAACCGGTGGCAGGTCAGTGATAACTCCACGGCTTCTGTAGAAAACCATTTTCCATGCAAGCGTTTAGCTGATGGCTCCAAGAGAGTTCGCGCACCAAATTTTCTTAGTCAACAGGTATAGTTTAAAACTTTAAAATGCAGAATTTGATATGAAGTAAATTCGAATCGGAATGGACTGTTTAACAGCTTTCATTCCGACATTGCTGTACATATATTATCTTACTTTTCTCCTGACCTTCTATGTCATAAGATAATTCAAGCAATGAAATTTATTCTGTTTAATGTAAAGAAATTCGCTATACCATTTGCTTGAGCCAAACGAGTTGGCTCATTTTGACGACACCCAATTTGATTGCATCTCAAAACTAAACTTGAATTTGTGAAAAGCAGAGGAACAGATTGACTGAATAAATAAGGGGTTTCGAAAGAAAATCAGCAAACTCTAATGCCAAGTTTTTGTTGTTTGCATTGTTGCAGTCAAGTGAGGATGATAAGAAACGGAGGAGGACGAAGGAGGATGATAATAAGAAACGACAATGTAACGTTCTTGTGGACTAAAACTAAAAGTTCCCTATCCTATCTCACAACATTTTTATTGTAACATTACACATCTTTGTTGTCATGTTTTCCGTAACAGTAAACATCCCCTGTAATAATTCGAGTTTCCTGGTAAAGGTAGCCTCCGTGGACCGTGGTGGATTGCCTTCTAGCCCTAGACTACTTACCCCCACCAAAAAAAATAAAAAAAGATTTTTTTTTCCAAAGTTGGAACTTGGAAGTGATGTTGTCAACAGAAACATTCGCTGGCCCTTGTTGGAGTTCTTATCAACTTATCCTTTTCAATAAAAATTTATGAATTTATTCGTAATTAAAATGCTATCTACTGTGTTATCTCTCGAAGAAAAAAAAAAAGAAAAAAAGAAAAAAAGAAGAAGCTATCTGCTGTGTTCATTTCATTAACGGCGTTACCTAAACGCAAGATGAACGAGGCACAACACGTGTCTTGCTCTCGTTAACTGTTTGAGGAATCCATTGGGTCTTTGGTTACTGATTTACCCGAGAGAAACAAAGACAAACCAAATACGAATTCCAGAGTGTGCAGTGTGCAGTGTGCAAAGTGCAATTTTGCTATCATCAGAATTGAATCAGATTCCTGCATTCCTTGGAACCTCCCTAATCGCTGCTTCCATCTCTCTATCTTGCTTGTCCGACAATGGAGATTTCTTCCATTTCCGCGAATCCAAGACCCTATTTCTCGTCTCCAACAGGTTTTCCCCCCTTTTTTCTCTTTTAAATCATATTTGTGCCATGGTCCTTTTATATTTTAAAGTTGCTCTGATCAATTTGCCTCTTTATGTATTTATATAAAACAAATTCGAACCACGCGACTTCAGTGAATATATTTGTTATTTTGCAGAGTCTTTGTTATTCAAAAGAGTCAAGCTTCCTTCATGGAAACAACATTTACTCTCCATTTCTTCCAATTCAAGAACTAGACAGACTTTATTAGGTTGGTCTGGTTCTCTAGTTCACAAGGAGAATCGGTTGAAGGTTAAGTTTTTATTGCTAGCATTCGATTCTTCATTATTCCCTCTCATTCTTCCTTTGTAGTTTACTTTTGGTGCGATACTTAAATTAAATGTTTTCCTTTTTGTAGGTTGTATGTTGCCAAAAGAGGGAGGTTCCGGTTTTGGAGGCCAGGTATTGGATCTTTCAAAAAGATGATCTGAACGTGCGGGAAACTTTGCACAATATTCTCATTACATTTGGTTACAGCATGTATCATTGCCATATGAAGAAGTTAACTTTACTGTTTTGTTGCTGCATTATTGATATCTGTTCTTGTATGCATTTAAAATGTCTGTCTGTTAAACTATTGGTTATCTCGAACTGAGCTAGCTTTGTGCACACTCCCACAGTCTATTGCCCTTTCTTTGGTTCTTTTTTCGCATTTTCATCTTCACTGAAGTGAGCTTAACTTGCTAGACATGTGATATCTTATGCTTTCCTCATCTGGGATTTGTATGGTTAAATTAGTTAAGAAATTGTTTCCATTACGTGCAAATGTGAATGAGTGGAAAACTTTTGTTGATTGTTTACTGTTTTACACTTCTTCTACTAATTGGTTACAGGTTTAAATGTGGTCATGTATGCTCTCTGGTCTTTAAGCATTTTCATTTGTGTTCTTGTCTATTCTCTTTATTCTTTACTGTTTTCCTTATTTACAATAATTTTGCTCCTTTTTCCTTCAAGTTCTATGGATGAGGTCTACGATACTTTGGCTGAACGTATTCTTCCTACGTCAGCAGTAGCACTAAATACTAATGCAAAGTAAGTTCTACTTTCTTGTATCTAGGAATAAATTATGCTTTGCTATCTATCCCAATTGAGTGGTCAGTGCTGTTTGTGGATGTGAGCTATATTCGGGTTGACTGATTGTGCACCCTCACTTAAGTATCTGTTAAAAATATAGCTAAATACTTCTAATCCAAATGATACAACAAAAATGACAATCACACTATGAACTCCTATTCTATTATATTGGTAGCAAGAAATGCTTTACATTTACCATTTACAAAAATTTATGCCTACTATTGTCTCAAAGAAGTTGAGATGCAATAGAAAGGCACATTCTTTGCTCATAAAAGTTTTCAGTGTTATTAATGCACGTTTTGAGGCTCTTCATCTCGTCATACTTCCCTACTGCCCATGCATATGGCACTCCTGTCGTGTAGGTAAAATAGATTGTACCAGAGCAGTTAGGATCATACAGAATTCTTAACCTATTGTTGGGTTGGCATTGTTGTGAGGAGTGTTGTTTCTTTTAGTCTTATCTTAGTATTCTGCAGCTTTTGTTGACTCATTTAATTAAAGTAAAATCTAATGCTTGGAGATCATGCAGGCATTTTGTAGGTTTAGCTGGTCCCCCTGGTGCTGGAAAAAGTACTCTAGCTGTTGAAGTTATGCACCGTATAAACAAATTGTGGCCCCAAAAAGCTAGCTCTTTTGATTCTCAGGTTAAGCCTCCAGATGTGGCTGTAGTCGTTTCGATGGATGGGTTTCATCTATATCGTTCCCAGCTAGATGCAATGGAGGTTAAGCTTCCTCCATCCATGACTTTTCTCTGTCATAGTTGAAACTATCTCGAAAGTTCAATTCTAACTAGTATAACTTCATTTTAGAATCCAGAAGAAGCACATGCAAGAAGGGGAGGTGAGCTTCTGCTGACAGTCATTCCTGTTCCACTTGGTTAGAAATCAAATTGATGATCCTTCCATTGATGAATCAGCTCCATGGACTTTTGACCCCATGCTACTTCTTAATTGCCTGAAGAATCTGAGGAATAAGGTTGGTACGCTTCTGATGTTTTAACTAAACAAATATCTGATTTGGCTTGAAACAAAGTCATACGTATATATATGCTGCATATCCAAATGGATGAATGGTTGGATATATAGATAATTAGAGAGGTATCTAGATAAGAGTCAAGTATTCAGAAACTGCAATTGTATTCTAATTCGAAATAAACTTTGCAGGGGTCTGTTTATGCACCTTCATTTGACCATGGTGTTGGAGATCCGATTGAAGATGATATCTTTGTGAGCCTTCAGTAAGTGATTCACAGCTTTTTCTTGAGTTCAGTTCAGAAAACCTCAATGTTGGATAAAAAAGTGATCCAGAATTTGGGTTGAAGTTAATGATTGATTTATAAATAAAACATCTTTCTTGCCTTTTTTGCAGGCATAAGGTGGTCATAGTAGAAGGAAATTATCTATTGTTGGAAGAAGGGGTTTGGAAGGAGATATCAAATATGTTTGATGAGAAGTGGTAAGCACTGTGCTTCACCTGTAACTAATAATTGTTTTCTCACTTTAACAATAGCAATTTATTTTTAAAATATCTGTTAATTCTATAATATTGTGAGTTTTCCTTGTGTTCATACTTCAAAAACGGTTAACACATGTCACGTGTCAGGCTTGAGAACTAGTGTCACACTTGTTTTTGTCATAATTTTTATGTTTTCTTTAATGAAAATTAAAAGAAACTTGATTGATGCGTATAATTGTTCTGATGTTAAAGCTCCATGTTAAAATACTTCAAACATAACCAGTGTATCAAAGCTCCATGTGTGCATTAGTTATGTTGTATATAACTACTAAGTTTCTGCCTTTTAGACAAGCATATGAAAAATCTGTTATGATTTGTATGATGCTGCAATGGCCTTTATTCTACTATTGCTTTTCTGTTCAAGGTTCATTGATGTTGACCTTGACACGGCAATGCAACGAGTTCTGAAAAGACATATTTCAACTGGTAATGGACCCTTTGTAACTTTCCAAGAGGCACCTCGCTTTATAATCATGTGAGGAAAATAGGAAATAAAAGATGATGAATTTTAACCTTTTCCCACTTGTTCCATCGCAGGAAAGCCCCCCGATATTGCTCAATGGCGGGTAAGCTAACTTTCTATAAGTTGAGGACTTGCTTTAATTGATATAAGCCTCTAGATAGGTATTCTTATTTAATCCTTTATCTATCATGCAGATTGACTATAATGATCGACCTAATGCAGAACTTATAATAACGTCCAAGGAAAATGCAGACCTGGTAATTAGGTCTATTGACTTCTGAAGGTAAATGGTAGTTCAATTCTAAGGAAATGAAAGTAATCGAGTAGTTTGCGATGTTTATGTTCAATAATACAGCTTCTGGAGGAAATTATATTTGTTCATTGCTCTTCTTTGCTAATAATCCAAGTTAAAGGTTTGACAAAACCATGTACGTAAAGGAAGAGAGAGAGAAAGAGCCTTTCTCGCTTATTCGTTACAGTTCAACAGGGGATAGCAAAAGCCAAAAGCGTTCCTCTTCCGCTTTTCTAGTGGACCGGCTTCTGGCCTATGTCTGAAGTTCATTTGTAGAGATGTGCTCCAAGCCCAAGTGGAGATTTTTGTGTGTGTGTGTCAGTGTGTGTTTGGGTTTAAAACAAAAATGGAGAGAAGTGAAAATAATTAAAAATAAAGTTTATGTAATGATTCAATAAAGATTAAAAGCGACTTACAAGTAATACAAGCTGGTCTGTATTATAATTCAATACTGGTAATTGCTGGATTAATACTGGAGTTTAAGGTATCGAGCATGCAAGTTGGGAGGATTTTACAAAAGATGAGAAACGGGAAGATCGAGAGGAAAGAAGATGGGTCGATCGAGTTCCAAATTAACACCCAGGCAATAAGTTGATAAAAACTTAAAATATATCGAGAATTTTCCATGAATGGAAATGCATGGATTTTAGCAGAGGTGTCAGATCCAAGATATAAGAGACAGAGAAAGACTCAATTATGTAGCCCGTGTTGCTAATAATAGTGCAAAATATTAATGGCAATAATTATTACTAGTTAGTAGTAGTATTACAGTAGCAGATATATGTATTGGCCAGGCAGGGCAGCGACAGCCATGACAATCGCCAAATGCCGAACCATCTATGCAGCCAGCAGCAGGGACCACTTCCGCTTTCCCCCAACCCCCACCCCCACGACCCTTCTCTAGTCTGAGTAGTCTCCAAACCCGAAGCCCATGGCTTCATTTTTCGCCCTCTACTCTGTCTTCCCAATAGCCTTATATTCCCCTTTTTTCTTAATTCAACCAACGAATTAAACTGAAGAAAAGCCTTAATTATGTTATCCCACTTGTTGCATACATATACATTGGACAGAGACAACGATTTTTTATTTCATAAAAGGGCACATCAACAAATTCAGTAGATGACCAAACAAATGGGCTTGAACATATATAAATGCCCACATGATCTTGTTCCCTTCCAATATTAACATGCATATGTTATTCCCTATTTGAAAATTTTGGAACCTTACTCACCACTGACCAATAAAAATTAATTTAAAAAAAGTCTGAAAATAAAGAATCTCATTAAGCAAAATTAAAAATCTAAGGAAAAATATTCTTCCCAAAAAGAAAAAAAAAAAAGGAAAATGAGTACAAAAATTGAAACACAAACAAGAAGTAATAACTACAAACAGATACTATAACATTATTACAGGGAGAGTCTTGATGATTGTAGGAAGCAAGCCATAAATAATTCCAGTACTATACTAACAATGAACATAAAGCAAGGACTACAGGCCAAGTCTTGCGACATACAAGCATGATACAATAGGTAAAGATAATTGCTTATTGTTTTTGGGTTCCCAACAAATACTTTTTATGTAGTATCTCACACTGATTTTCTTACTCTTAACACAAAAACACCTATTGATAATGATACAAACACTGTACTATAATTAAGTCAACCTGCTCAATATCGTCTCCTCGCTTTTGCTTCGACATCTCCGTGCAGCTAGCGACCACAAGATCGAAGGAGCAGGTTGTCTCGTAGCTACGACCTTCAGCTTCTATTCTTGCATTTCTCCATGGCTCTTGGTGCTGAAATTAATCCATAAAGATTTTTGCTTATTAAATATAGACAAGAAGTTATTAACTAAGGAGTTCAGTATGTTCAAAGTTATAGTGTCCTCGGCCGGGGAAGGTGTTTAAGTAACTAATTAAATAGGGATTAGTTAAAGGTTTTTGTTTAATTTAATTCGTAGAGAGTAGATTTTCTTCTTCTAGGAAATGGTATAGCTTTTTTGGCTAATTAAAAAAAAAAAGGGGAAAAAAAAGAAAACCACTAACCAAGCCCAATTGCCTCTGTTCCTTTCATTATGCGCAACCTCTTGCATGATTCAACAAACATCCTGATTCAAAACAAAACAAGAAAAAGAAAATCAGTTTTGTTTCATTTATATATGTAAGATTTGTGGAATTATCTTTTTGCTATCCAATCAATAATTTATGGTACTGTATAATATATTTTGTGTCATGATTTAAAAGTTCCAAAAGCCAAACAGTGGCTAGTAAAGTGATTTAATTATAAGTGAAAATAATGGGGAAGGTAGTGAATTATGAATGATGTAGGGAAACTTACTCCCATGGGACATCACCAACAAGCATCCAGTCACCATCCTTGTCCTCATAGGTAGGAACATAATCCGAGCCATTAAGGAGATCCATAAGCTTGCTCTCATTCATGAAGTCCTTCATTCCTTCGCATCCACAATTTCCTATATTCACTCAAACCATTCACAGTTTTCATATATATGTTACTATATATCAAATAATTAATATGCATATGCCAACCCCAAATAAAAAAAGAAAATTAGTTCTTCATGTAATTTCGTAATTTTTTTAGTTACTTATATATAAGTATACGTACCAATAGTGAAAGAACTGAACATTTTGGCTAGGGCATCGGAAAGTTCCTGGTAACTTTTGTACATCCTCAAGTCCACTTTCCGGAGGTAAGGTGCACCGTCCATGCTGACCTTCACAAAGGCAGCGTTGCCCCCGGCCTTGTCGCTCTCCTCGCTACTGCTGTTCTTATGGGTGGCCAACATGTTCTTTCGGAATGACCGCACTGGTGGCCAACCCACAACTTGCGCCCTAAAATTCATAATATGATTTTTGATTAAATACACTATTCGGTATTCATCCTTAAAATTACATTTTCACTACGGAATCTACTACATGTACATCTTCACGGATTTGATGAAACCCTACACGGCAATACCTTTTTTTTTTTTCTTTTTACTTTGCTAAAGTTTACAGGTCGGCACAATATATTTCATCATGCAATTTAAACATACTAAGTTCGGCAAAAATGTTATTTTTTTTCTTATATATACTAATTTTACATGAAATATTGTATACTACTACTTAATACTTATTAATATTTAGCAATTAGGAAATATGCTACAATAGAGAAGAATATTGTATTTATAATTTTACCGCCCCTATTTGTGTTTCTTAATAAAAAAAAATCCAAGGGAATATTCAACATAGAATAATAAATTTTTTATCCTTGTGTATATGTAAACCAACGTGCAGATCTCATATTCCATAGCAAAAGGAATTAAAATATATAAAACCACCATGAATATTTCTAAGCTTCACAGCAAAAACTGGGGTACTTATGTATAGCTTTAGGTAGTAGAACTAAAATAAGCTTAGGAAATTGAGTCTTCGGGATAGCTTTCCACCTCTAAGAATCCAAAGTTCGTCGACACAAAAATTAAGTGAATACTTAGCATCGGAAGGATAATTGTGGAAACTAGTCTTCTCTTTCTCTCTCTCTCCCCCTCTCATCATATGTAAAAGTAAAATATGCTTAACGTAAGTACCAAATTAATAGCCCTAATCATCCAATGATTATGAACTAACATATTTCTGCTGGAAAAACAAAAGAGAAACCAGATAATACAGTATACTTTATACTTTCTAAAAGGAAAAAAGGAAGAAGAAGAAACTGAAACCAGAAAAAAGAAACATGAGAAACTTACTTGGCAGGAGGCTTTGCAGGATCAGTGGCACAAGGGAGAAGATTCTTCTCCTTCTGCGACTCTTTGACCTTGTCACTGGGATCCACCCCTCCAGAGCTTTCTTTGGAGGAAAGGTTCAGCTTCAAATCAACAGTCTCAGAGAATCCTCTCTTCCTAACAATCTCTCCTTCTCCTCCCGTATTTCCAGGCAACCCCAGCCTCAGTTCAGTCTCTTCAAACCCCATTTTCCTCTTGTCGCCAGCAACATCTCCTCCTTCTTTCCCCATCTTTAGAGCTACTTCCATAGCTTCGCTCTCTCTCTAATCTTTCTGTAGTTTTGCGTAGCTACTAGCTAGACGTTGGCTTTCGCTTTTTGTTTGATGGTGCTTTGAAACTATGAAAGTGAAATACTAAAAGAAAAGGGAAAAAGGGTTGTAACAGGAAATAAGGAAAGAGGTGATTGATGAGATGAGATAATAGTAGGAACAGTAAAGAGTAATACTAATGGGCAATAGCGACGTTGTGGGAAGAAGAGGAGATGTGATGGGTCTTGGGAGGGTATTAATATACGGAGGGGTTCATTGTCGGTTTCGACCTTTGCTAAACTCATGAACTGGGATTCGGACACGTGGCAAGACTTGTGAGCTGGACTATCCTAACTTGTTGGGATAGGTGACGACAAGGTGATGTTAGCATCCTATGATTTGTGTTTTGTAGAAAGAGAGAGTAACTAGACAACCCTTGTTGCTGCCCTCCCCATTTTAACTTGCGGCTTTGCCCCACGCCCCCACCTTTGTGTTCGTTTCGTCTCTTCTCTCTATAATAATTTGCTAATTCAGAAGTGGCTTAAGATTAGTCCTAATTCTCAAATCTTAATCATAAACAGAAAAAGTTAATTTCATTTGAATGTTTTTAAGTACTACTAGCAATTAAGTAATTAAAACTAACTCAACGACAAGAAAGGCTAATTATTCACATACTATATATATATATATATATATATATATATGATGACAACGTCATGATACAGTACTACTCAGTTCCTCTCGCTGCAATATCTTTCCATCTTTGCTTAATGCTGTGATCACTAATTATCCATTATATTTCATGTATAATGACAATCAATAGTGTTTTAATACATATATATATATATATATATTAATATAATATTTTACTTCTCTTCGATTCGTACATTTCATTACGTTTTGATTTTAAATAAACAAAAGTATTACATGATTATTGTTACATTTGAGGATTTGATTCAAGTAGTAGTTAGTGTATATACATTCATCTTATTCAAGAAACTAGTTCGAAGTCCTCCTATCCTCACAAATTTATCTCAACCCCACTTGAGATCCAATAAATATACTGCTTAGAAACAATTAAGATATTGGCCAGAAAAAAGAAAAAAAAAAGGAAAAGAAAGAATGTAGAAGTTAGGGTTGTGGCTTTAAGTGGAGTGTGCTTTGGTCTGCGCCTTTCCAAATGGAAATGTGGGTGCATAAGTAGAAACCATATGAGCAATAATTTGTCAGGCCACAATCAACTCGATGTTCTATATGATGACATGCACAAAAACCCTACTCGGTTTCCATCTCTAATGTGATGTTCGCCCGAAATTGCAATATATTTACACATGGAGGCCACGATCGATTGCCTTTCTTAAATCTCACCCACCATCGACTCATCAAGTACCACACCCCCACGCGATTGTCAACGAAACTAACTGTGATTCTTTTTTGCTCAGGCTTATTCATTATATGATCAAAATAATAGCTAGGTAGGAGAACCAGCAGATTTGGCCGATTCCAATATATTGTAGCATGAAAAAGTGAAAGACAAAGAGGGGCTCATCATGCCCAAAATTAGTTGATCTTGGTATCTGTCAAGACACCATATGCCGAGAATAACACTTGAGAAAAAAGTACTATTACACTATTTTAATTAACATCTAATTACAGTTAATAAAGTACTTTTTGTTACTCACTCTGTCCCAAAATAATTGTCACTTTGAAAGTTTTTATTATCCCAAAATATTTGTTGCTTTTATAAAATCAATGTAATATTATTGTAATTTTCTAAAATTACCGTTGTCATTAAATGCATGTCTTCTCTTTATTATTATTTTAATCATAAGTAAGAGAATAAGTGATAATATAGAAAAATAAATGAAAAATACATAAAACTTAATAAAAAAATCCACTTTTCTTAATCTTGTGAAATCTTTAAAAATGACAATTATTTTAGGATAGAAGAAGTACTTTTTAATGTGTACTCAATCTTGAATGGTATGCCTTGAATCTTGATTAGTCCAACAAAAGTAGTACTACAAGTTAGTATTAATCAATATTGTGATCATTCTATAAGATCTTTCTCGATATCTTTTTTGAGTCATCAACACAACTTTTTCTAATTTCTATCATATAAATCACCTTTTAAACCTTTCTAAGTACGGCATTACTTGAGAGATAAGTATATCTTTTTTATCGCTAGTCAATTGAAGTAATTAATTAGTGGTTTTCATGCTCTTCTTTTAAAACTATTCTATAGATAGTCTGAATACGATACGAACCCTCCTTGGCATGATTTCATGGTTTAAATAATTTAAATAAATAGTAGTAGTAAAAAGAAAGAAAGAAAGAAAGTTCAAATAGAATAAAATAGGCTCTGCTTTAATTATATAAATAAAAAGGGAAAATGTAATTTTTAATCTCGACGGTTCGTTGAGAAGTGGGACCCAAGTGTAAGAAAGAGCATGTGATGAGATTCATTGGAGAGGGGAAATTGAAGGGACCCACAAAGTGGCCATGTGAACTTGTTTGCTCATGGTTGTGTGTCGCCTATGTCTCAAACCCTATCCCATGTGCGCCGCTGCAGGGCATCCCACTGCCCCCTCTTCCTTTGTTATTTTATATTTATTTTAAATTTTTTAATCTTTCATTCTTTTTAATTTATACCTCTCTATACCCTTAACCACAACCTAATTACGTATTACTACTAATGATGATTAATTAGTTATATACATATACATATATATATATATATGTAATACTAATTAATTTTATTAAAAGACCAACTTTATAAAGAAGTAAGCAAATTAATGATTGCAACAAAGATAATTACAACTAACAATTAAATTTACACCGAATATATGTTTAAAAGAATTAATATTTCAACTTAATCTAATTAACCTTCCAAATTACGTCTTAGATACCATAAAGTAGCTCTTTGTATAGTACATTTGGTGAATGGGTTAATTTAAGAGATGATGTTGAGTACTAAGATTTCTTGTGTAAAATGATGACACTTGGTTTGCCTACAAAGAATCGGAGGTAGGGTTCCAGCATCATGCTCATGCATGCCCATTTGCAAGTGCTTATGATAAAAAAAAAAAAAGGAAAACGATCATTTGGTTATAATGATGATCTATATATATACCAATATAAGGTTAAATTTTGGTGATGGGTATATAAAATAATTATTCAATCATTATTGACCAGAGGTACTGTTTATTTTATTCATTCCCACTTGGGCGGTGGCTATATATGTTCTTTGAGATTAAAAATTAAAAAAAATTGTAAGTCAAATGGCTATTGATCGGGAGTAGAGTTAGGACCTGATCAGAAAAGAACCCAAAGAGAAACTGGTCAAAAAAACTAATATACGCGCAGGAATCCTGTTGCTTATTCTGCACCTTCTATGCCGGAAATTTATTCCCTTTTTTTTTTAATTTTCATTTGCACTTATTAATTTAATCTCACTTCGATGCTTCAAAAGAAGTAGAGAACAGATCCCTAATTATAGATCAATAACAATGTGCTAATCTTTTCTGCAAAAAGTGAGAGTGTGCTCGCAGTTGCACTCATATACGACAATGAATATGCTTACATCTTATATGTACTTTTTGAATATTTGAATGATTAAAATAATTTCCTTTTATTGCCTCCAAGGGAGAAAAAAAAAACTATACATTCTCCTTTTATACGAGCCTAAAAATTGCAGGTGGGAGTGAGTATTTTAATTTATATACTCTTTAAATAGATTTGATGAGACGAAGCTATCAAAAAGCTGTATAGAGTGAGAACCAAACTCAACTTGTTTTGATCTGAAAGAATTCACGATTTAATTTTGTCGTTCTCCCAAGTACATAGCTAGATTATGTAAATCTTTACATCCAAACTAAATCTTAATGCATAAACCTAGCTAATTAAAAGATTATCGACGTGGGATTAAGAGTGTCATAATGCAAAGAAAAACTGTTATATGGCTGTATGCACATATATATGGCTAGAAATAATGAGGGTGATAACTAAGGGCCGGGTTTTGATATGGAAATGATGGGAAAAGGAACCAAAGTGTTTCAAATGCAATGTATTTCTACCGAAGACTGACAAAATTCGAGTGTGTCCCCATTCACTTTTGTAGATATGCATGCTATTATTCTGATTGCTAAACCTCCTTCCAACAGCAACAAATGAAAGTTTTGTTTGCATCACCGGACAGCCAACAACCCCCTAGGGAAAAAAACTTTCATTTTGTTCTTGGAATATTATTTCATTTTCGATAATTTTGCTTTGCGTATTATTGCATTTATGGAAAATTAGAAGGAATAGTATTAATTCGTTTTCAAGTTGCATGTTTCATGTATAAATATACGTATGAAGCATGAAAATAGTTTTGAAGATTCCTACGTAAGCAGGTAAATAAATGTATAGATGGATGCATGATTTTTTTGTGTGTATTCGTCGTCCTATTCAATGCACTTTCAGAGCCCTAAAGTTACGTGATCAATTAATGAACAAATTAGTTGTAGTATATTATTGACCAGGTCTAATTAGTTTCTTTGAACTTGCATAAATCGTAATGATGATAATATTGTTCTTGAACGATCTTTTTCGTTCTTGTTTCATATTTTGTGGCAATGCTTGTGGCCAACCATACCCATTTTCAAACCCTTGGCGAGAAAATGAGGAAAAGGCCAACTCTTGCTTGCTATGACCATCGAAAAAATTTTATACATATAGATAAAATCGAAATTAATAAATAATTTTTTTAAAAAAAAAAAGAAAGAAAGAAGGAGCAATTTAATTGGGGGGCTGATCTATGATCTAAATTCTCAAGAGAGAATCAAACCAAGCAAGAAGTAGCAATCAGATTGATATGGATTTTGGCACTGCCGGATATCCTGTCTCACTTTTAGGTTACCAAAATGGGCCAGACAGATTAAACTCCTCGAAGAAGGGGCTGTGAAAGTGCAAGTTTGGGCCCAATCTGAGCAAGAATATTGGCCCAGTTTCTACTATTATTGGCTCGTTACTTCTCTTTTAGATCAAGCATGCAGGGACCCTACATCTGGAACACCCATTAATTAGTACCCACTTTCACGTGTGCTAGAAGAGAAGAACAAACAAGTCAAGATCTTTTGAACGAAATTTTGGGTTCCATTCGGTGCTAACAAACAGTTAAGCTTTTTTTTCAAGAAGATGGCTAATGGTTTGGTTTGGTTTGATTAGCAATAAAGTTTGTATTTTTCTCCAATTTAGATATATGTGTGCTTTCTTTTATCAAAAAAGATAATGCAAATTAATTGAAATTTTAACTAAATAAAAAAAAATTATGGGTCGTCACTCAACATTATGCATGTGAAGCGATGAAGGGCATAGGAAGCAAAGGCCAAACCCAACCCAATAATAATCTGATGAATAGTAAATGGGGGGAAGCATAGGGTGAAAATAGGGGGGAAGGAAAGTGGGGGCTGCTCTTTAATGGTTCTTTGGGCCTTCTTCTCTATGTAAGAGTCCAAAATTTGGTAGCATTTTTTCTCGCCACCACCACGCGTGGGCGTAGGCCCACAGGCCTTACTATCACAATCAGCAATTAAGACACCACACACACGTGTGGTTCAGTGATATGATAGCTTGGCAGTCGGCACTCTCATGTTTTCCAACCATTCATTGCGCCTAAAGCCAGTAGGCTACTGCCTTATTCTTATCCCCCTACATTGAATTCAAGTTTGGTTTCGATCTAATAGTAAAATAAGACCGGGAAGATGGCAGTTCAGAAGGCATCGGAGCCAATGTAAAGACGGAAACCAACCCAAGTTCCAATTACTTTAGTGGCCTACATGCATGCCTAATGGCTGGTTTGACAGTTCGGCAGGTATCCCAGTGGCAATGAAAAGTTGGTGTACTTTATATTAATCAGAATTTTATAGCAATGAAAAGTTCATTAAATTAAAGAGAAAAAAGAGATATAGCGTCTGATGATGATGGAACATCTCAGGTATAGTTTTTCATGAATTGTACGTAGTTAAACTACTCTGGAAGTCGTACTGAAGGATTTTAGGACCCTGATTTTTCCTGTCCCAAAACAATTTTCTCTTTAATACTGGGAACTGATTTAGGCAACAAATTAGTCGTCGAACAATAAAGAAGGTGTAGGGTTGTCTTTATAGCCGATGCATGGCATGCCTGATGAAGTTAGCATTGGTAATGTTACATACTACATGGACAGGCACTTGAAGAAAAATAAATAAATAATGAATGCGCTGTGATCCCAATCTGGTTGGAGGAAAAAAAGGTCGTGGACCCTTTTTTCTGTCTGTGGTCCTTTCAATGCAAATCCAAAGATAACTGAGTTGTGATCACAAGGTCAGTCTGACTTCTCAAACGGCAAAATTAAGTTATATAGAATGGGTGGATACGTTCAAATTCAAATATTGTGACACCTATCATCAATTTGTCCATTGCTTCTTTTCTTTCCTCATGCCAATCTCTGTGAGTTGTACTAGTATTTTTGATGTGTGGAGCTTTGTGGATATGTTTTTTTAATTTACGTACATATATATATATATGTAGCCTAAAAAGAACTTGGTCTCAGTACATTGGCCACCGGAAACAAAGCTGCCCCATACTCCCAAGTAACAAGGCTGTTTGAGAAGATTTCAAAATTTGGGCTGGCCGGCCACTACTTTTGAAGACCTTTCTCTGTATTGGAGAACAGTTAAAGTTGAACTGGTGCTGGAAAAGAGCTGGGTTCTCTTGAAATTTTGCTTCAAAACAAGTAAAGTGGGTACAATCTAGTAAGCTCCATTTCCCACACATGAGGCATTGTTTTGAAATGTACTGAAATGTAAACGTAACCGTATCTTACAAAATTTATTAGGATTTGATTTATGGTTCTATTAGGAGTGGGAGATTGATGAGATTGAAGCCAATTTGACGGACAAGAAAATCAGAAGATTTTGATGTCTACATATAAATTAATAAACCAGAACTTATATGGAATCGTCTTGGTACTCATGATTGTCTTGCTTTTGTCATGAGAATTGCCAGTCTTAAACTGATTCTCGATCCAACTTCTAGCACATATCCGTCGTCCATGCCAGCTTCTTTCCAAACAAAGCAAGCTGCAGTGAGGAAAAATCTTGTCCCGGATTAACTTTACAAAATCCCATTCCAACTGCACTTGCTCGATTTTGCTTCATGCAAAAGTTCCTTTTTCTAGAAATTCATATCAAATCATCACATTGCAAACTGCTTTGCATATCAACCTCTCAAACTTTTCCACGCCATCAAACTAAATCCCATTCTCTACTTTGTAGAATAAATTTAAGCAAATTATAAGGTTGAAAATTACTTTATTTGAATCTGTTGTAATCTATAACTCACCATCCCACAAACAACACGTGCATCAACAGCTGCTTAATTAGCCAGCCTTTTTAAAATTCGTGGACAAAAAACCCAAAGCTGTAGCTATCTTCTTGCTTCACTCAAATTATGTTACTTTAAGTGCTGCAAAATTTGTTATATATCCCCATCTTTACCAATCGCTCACTGAATTTGTGAAAAGTCATCAGTTGATATATATTAGCATTAATTGTTTCCACCTTCGATGCCCTCAAATATTGTGAACCAGATGCTTCTTGGGGTGGCCGACTTAATCAAGATAGAAAGAAAATTAATAGACCTTTTGGATAAAATTTCGTTAGTTTGAACTTCACCATCATATTGGACTAACTAGGAAATTAAGATATTGTGAGGAGTGAATGTAAATGGAAGAACACGAAGACCACTTAGACAAATACCCATTAGGCCACGTGACATTCCACATGTCATGTACAAACTAAAAAGGCCCATCGATTAAAGAAAAGGGTCCCATTGTTCTCCACCCACATGTAAATGCCTTACCAATCAACGACATCCACGTGGGACCCTGGTTTCACATGGGGATGTTCCCACTCTCCTCGTGATCCAACGCTCCTTGATTCACTCTAGTAATCCAAGATCTGAGCCGTCCATTTTGGTCCACAGTCTTCAACACCGTCGGCTGTGCTTGTCCCCTCCTTTGTCCCCTTCTCTTGGGTGCATCCTAACTCAACGCTGCCCCACATGTGACCGGGCAATCCCAAATCTGTTGCTGTCTGTCTCCGAACTTCCATGATCAAAGCCCACGAGCTTTGCTCCACGTGTCCGCATTGGGTCCCACGATGGGAAAGGGTACCCTAGGTGATTGGTCATTGACGAAGCGTGTATGACACCGCGTGCGTGGGATTATCATTTCTCATCAATGGAAATGCATGCACGAGCGTAGATATTGTCCCCTGAAGGCTTAAACGAATTCTCCCCTATAAAACTAGCCCTCAGTCCTCCTCACTGCTTCACATCTTTCTCATTCATCAACATTCAACACCAACAGCTTTTACATCTTCTACAAGCAAAATCCACAAGTTCTTTCCTTTTGAACAAGATTTGAAGCAGGCAGCAGGAAACATCGGAGGAGGTATAGATATATATCATTCAGGTTGTGAAATTGGTATAAATCTTGGTAGCAATGGAGAGGGGAGTGAATTACGAGAATGAGCTTAATCTCAAGGCAACGGAGCTCAGATTGGGATTGCCAGGGGACGATGAGCCAACTGAGAAGCAATCAACTCCTAGGATCAGAAATAATAAAAGAACTTCATCAGAGATTTGCGAGGAGTCAAGGTCTAAGAGCAATTCTAGCGTGACAGAGGCTGGAACTAATGATGATCACCGAAACAGTGCCCCTCCTGCCAAGTAAGTATCTATATACACGCATATAAAACTTTTGGTTTAGCCATGGTTTGGCTACAATAAATTAATGACTTGAAATATATTGAATCTTATGTAAAACTTTATGAATTAATGCAGGGCACAAGTTGTAGGCTGGCCACCAATCCGATCTTACAGGAAAAATTGTTTACAGGGCAAGAAAAATGAGGTTGAAGGAGCAGGGATGTATGTTAAAGTAAGCGTTGATGGAGCTCCTTATCTCAGGAAGATTGATCTCAAGGTTTACAGAAGCTACCCGGAACTCCTCAAGGCTTTGGAAAACATGTTCAAGCTCACCATTGGTAAGATGATCATAACCTTGAACGTTTCCCTTGACAACAATAGAGCAAATGGTAAATTATAAAACCAAATTTGTAGTGCTAGTTCTGATGGTTAATTATTCTGCAATTTAATTATAGGTGCATACTCAGAAAGGGAAGGCTACAATGGATCTGATTATGCTCCTACTTATGAAGACAAAGATGGTGATTGGATGCTTGTTGGAGATGTTCCTTGGGAGTAAGTTCTTTCTTCGGATTAAGCTATATTTTTCTTTAATTTTGTGTAGTATTAATTTATTTTGTTTACCAAGACACTCATTATGTTTTTGTATTCTTTTGCTTACAGAATGTTCATCTCCTCTTGCAAGAGGCTTAGAATCATGAAAGGATCAGAAGCCAGAGGCCTGGGCTGCGTATGATCCCCACAAGTGAACAAATTGCTTAACAAGACAAAGTTTACAAGAAATGATGATCTTTTGCTTGGATAGTCCAGAAGAAGATCAAATTTTTCTTTCCTGATCAGATGCTATATATTTTCTAGAGAAAAACTGACAAGACTAGCTAAGAGCACCTCTTTGCCTTCATTTTGTTTTCTTGAATCATGGCTGGCTTTTGAGACATCCTCTATATATTTCAAATATTCATAGTTCTCTTATGAAGAATATAGCAGAAGATTGAGAGCAGGAAAAGAATATAGAATAGTTGAGATCCAACTGTACAAAGGAAATATATTGCTTCACCATTTTTCCAGGATAAACATATATCTATCTATATATGTAACCAGAAGATTACATGAAAGGCAACAACTATATTATTTTTTTGTAAAGCTTTCTAAATATGCACTGCCAGCTTTAGTACTTTGATTAAACCAAATAGCAAGGACAAAACATTATCTTCAACCTCTCATTTGCTTATCTCTTAACATTATCGCTACATTTCAGATAACGCAACGCTAGCTCCAAATTAAGCGCAAGAGTTTATTGTGAAAAGTGATGGAGAAATTTGGTTATTCGAGTGAAATGCTTAACTAATTAGTCAATGGAATTGCTTAAATTATAACCATATGCCTTCGGGTTATTAAATAATTATCGTCAAAGTGGGTGGGGAATTCAGATTCAGTTTTTAAGGAACGAAACGAGGGATTTGGAGGAGAAAGGGGAATTACAACGAAGAAGCAATCACTTTGTTTTTTTCTTGGAATGGCATGATCCAACAACGAGATAGAAATATTAAGCTAACACTAAGATTGGGGTTGTAGGATTGGCATAAATTTCAAAGATCACAATACCATGAGATGCTGCCACTAGAGTAAACAAATCCTAGCTAGAGGATTCGGGATTTCAATCAATGGAGGACTACAAATTGCCTGCAATATGTGGTCAAGTGGAAAGATAAGGTGTTTTTTTTTTTTTTTATTTGCAATGATAACCTCATAAATTAGTGATGCCAAACTAACAAACATCAAACATGGGGCAAGCAGGCACGACAGGTAAAATAATTTAGAATCAATCGCCTCCCTAACTAATTGCACTATAACTCTCGATCGATTTATGACCAGCACCAAACAGAATTCAATCTTGTCAAATCTAACATAATTTTAAAAATCAAGACGATAAAACCCAAAAGCAGTTCTAACAACAAAAGAAACATACTGTTAAGTATTAATTCTATTTCGGAGAGGGATTGAAATTAATGTTTATTTGCTCAATGTATAAGAGTACAAGACTATTTAAGTTTAGTTTGGTTATTGGCTCAATGGACTCTTATTTCAACTAAACTTTTAAATTTTAATAACCACGAGAATTGAGATTGTGGTGGAAACGAATTAAAGGGCAAGCATTTGTAGGTTGCTCTTCAATTAAAGGGGGAAAAGGGCAAACGATAACATATCCCACATCGAATTAAAAGCAAATATAGGATAACATGTTGTTTTTAAGACAAGCCATAATATCTGGGTCAGACTCCAACATAGAATTTATATTAATGCATGTAAAACAGGATTTTAACATGATCAGAAACAGTAACAAACTATCTGGGGACAGATTCCAATTTTGAACAGATGTTTATTGAGAGATGAATGACAGAAAATATCAATATCAAATAATCAAGTTTAGCTTGTCCAGTCTAGAAAAGCAAGGACTGGTGTGAAACCAACCAGTCAGCTTGAGGTTAGAGCTATACATGTCTGAGATGCAATTCAATTAACTTTAAACATAGAATAATGAACTAAATAAAGAAATCAACTTGAGGTAAAGTGGAGGGTTAATAAAGTTTAAGTTGATAAAGAAATCAACAAGAGGTTAAAGATATTTTACGTGATTATAGTAATTTTTTTTTGCCCAACGTGATTGTAGTAATTAATTACTACAACCAAACGACAAGTTAATCGATGAGGAGTCAACAATTGCATTTGTGGCCTTTGATTTCATTTTTTTTTTTTTTGCTTCATATTTAGCAGATCAAGATTCAAGAAGCTACTTGTGTACCGAGCATTTACGTTTTCTGCCTCCAAGTCCAAGTCCAAGTCCATGGCTGTTGCTGCTTTTTTATGGGTAACGAGTCCAAGTCCAAATCCATCACAAACTTCAAAATATATAATCTCAATTAACTTCACATTACCTGATATTAACATACCTGCCGCTAACACTTCTCGGATACTTCACTCTCCTTACAGTTGATACAGTTTTGATCCTCAAAATCAACATACCCGTCCCGAATCCATGTAAAAGAGTATAGATTGAAGGAAAGACTACACCTTCAGATTGCGAATCACACTTTGGGAACCAGTGGAAGTAGAATCAGGCAGAATTCCAACTTCTATCGACCAGATATGGGTAGAGGAGGAAGGACGGCAGTTTTAATCGTTGCACAATTTAGATCTAATCCAGTGCTCATTCATAACATGCTTTGCCACAGCCACATTTTTAGTACAAACCAAGTTCAAACATTTCAATTAATGAGTGAATCATCAATTTCTTCATGGTAATTACTGAGGATAGCAATAAAAAAAGACATATTACACTGATGAGAAACACAATTACTCATATTCCAGAAATTCAAAAAGTCAACCAAAACCAGAGAAAACAAGATCTTGCAGACGATGCAAATTCTTCTAACACAGACTATACATCTGAAGGCCATCGAGGCTTACAAAAATTTCCTTGTGCAAAATGTCAGCACCATGCCAAGGATACTCAACATATAGCAACATCACAAATACAGTAGAATAGAAAATTAGAAAGGCATGAAACTATCAGCTGCCATTGAAGCATGCATCCTTCCATCTTCATCTTGGAGAGAGCTCATTCTAGAATCTAGTATTTCCAATTGGGACTTTACCCAATGAGGATTATTCCTACCTTCAACCCACAGAGCCTCTCCAGTGTCCTTGTGCTTAAAATCTGGATATTTTGGGCTCCTCTGTTCGTAAAGGAAACAACAGTGAGTTAACAAATAATTTGAATGGCAACGTATTTAATTATATTGGTTCAATCGAATCAAAGTATGCATGATCAAATATATATTATATGAACTTCTCCATCCAATTCCACTGTGATAATTATATTTCAATAAAGAACGCAAATTTAGTTTTAACTCAAAAGCCTCTTAGGTTTGTTTTTTATGAAATTGAAATATGATATTGAAGCATGCAAAGCAGTAGCAAATACCAATGCACTATTGCACGGATCACAGCCTAACACTAACTCGCATTCGATTTCAAAGGTAGAATATTAACATGAAAGCACATAGCCAAATCTATATGATGAAATGCCCTTCCAAATCGAAAATAAGATTGAACAATTACCTTGTTCTTCCTATTATCCCACCATTCTGTAGGATTGGCGAAAAATGCTTGCCATAGTTCCTGAGCAGAGCCCATATTATTCATACCATTACTGCCAAATTTTCTATCTGCCATAATCAAATCCAAGCAAAAAGAGAACAATAAGACAACCCCCATTGTTATTTGTTCAGAACGTGTTTCAGTCATTTAGTAAATATCCATGACTTACTTGGCATCCCAGTAAAGCCTTGATCAGATGAAGGCACCGAGGAGAAGTTCCTTTGGACCAAATTTATTTGTTGGACAACTATCTGTAATGTAATAGCAAAAGCAAGAAAAACAACAAGAACATAATTCAAATTTTCAGAGGACCAAGAAAAATAAAAGGGTTAAAGTAATTGTAAGGACCTTGTAATAAGTCTGCTGTTTGCCATCATCACCTTCAACAATGTCCGAAACCAGCCGACCACAAACATATATTTGTTGCCCTTTCTCTACATGCTGATAAGCAGTATGCGCCAGTTCATCCCAGAATGTTAAATTGATCCTAACCATTGTTGCAAGAGAAAGATAAACAAAATTAGAAATATGGGTAAGAAAGGCACATTTGGGAGCTAAATTTTCACATAGTCCTTAAAAGAGCATATGGAAAGAAATTACCACGTGGTGTCGGTAGAGGATTTCTTGACGGCAAGTCGGGTCCAGGCGAGGACTTTGCCGGAAGGCAAGTGCTTGATGTCAACGGGGGCGCCGACATTGCCGATGAGGTGCACCGTATTACAGAGGTCCTTGCTCCACGGGATTTCTGGGGGTTTTGGGTACGACACTTGAAGGTTGTAGTTTTGGTCTTTGTAATCGACAGAGCATTTTAGCGTTCGAAAGGAACGCAGTCGCTTACCGAGGAGGAAAGACGAGCATTCAGGAGTGGGAAATGGGGAGAGAGTCTGCGTTTTGGTGTTTGTATGAGGGCTTTTGGGCACCGTGAAGAAGAGCTTTCGGCTTGATATTAGCGTTTGCCCAAACGCCATGGACTCCTTATCTCTTTAGTTCAGGTTTCGTGGAGGCTTGACGCCAAGCAGTGAAGTAGAAGCTGACCAAATCTAAACTGGAAAACAAAAAGGAGAAGTGGTTTCGTATCTTTGCCGGTCTCGGTTATCTGGATCCTTGGAACTCGGAAGCGGTTTAACTTTAGAAGTCACAAGACTTCAGTATTTCAGTTTGAGTTGCTCAACATGCCCAAAGATATTCGGGGCTGTCTGCTGGCTGGAGTGGACAGTTAATTGGGCCGGCTACTGGCTTGTTTTGTAGTAAGTGGACCAATCTTGGGCCTCAGTCAGGGTAGCTTCAATCGCATTTTTTAGTAGGCCCAAGCTGAACCACGCTCCAAGCACACGCCCAAAGCGTAAAATGTTAGCAATTGAGCTCCCTCGTGTAATTTGTTAGTTCTGTGCTGTCTTCTTCTTCTTGTTCCCGATCCCTCCTTCAAGTTAAGAGTCTCGTTGAGTTTAACAGAGGAGGGTCTTTAAAAACTCCTTCCCCAAAATGCTTGCTCGACTCGCGTCCCAGCGTCTTCTCGAGATCCGTCAAGCTTTTCGTCAATCTGCTCAGGTATTCCCCTTATTTTTTTCTTCCTTACTTTCCCTCACTCTCGGCTCATCCAAGCACCTCTCGATCTCATTACCCCTTGTCCTCTGTTCCACAGGCTTATCGATCCTTCTCCACTGCCTTGAACTATGTAAGTCCCAATCGTCCCATCAATAAAAAAATTATATATATATATATGTAGTTTTATGTTACACTGCAAAATTTCCCCCTTTCCTCTCCGTATAAGTAATTTACTAGGAAAGCAAGTTGATTGAAATGAATTGGGTGCGTAACTGTTTACCGCAGCACATTGATAGCCCAGATAACAATCCCGACCTTCCATGGGAGTTTTCCGCGGCCAATAAAGCAAAGGTTAGTTCAGAGGCTTGCAATTTGAGTTAGAGGTTCTATTGTGCTATCATTATAAGATTTAAAAGCTTTCGCCTTTGATGGTATCAGGAAATTGGAAATTGGGTCTGAGTAAAGTTAATAAATTTATGACTTGATGACTGTAAAAAAAGGATGAATTTGAGGAGCCCGTAAACACTAATAAATGTGAGATATTGAAATCAAGTGCCCTTAATTTTGCTTTTACAACTTTTATGAACTTAAAGATTGACATATTTTATGGTGGTTCAATGCTAGTTCTATCTTAGAATCTATGAGAAATTTAGAATTGAATTTTTCGCTACTTGTAGCATCATGCTCATTATCAGTTTTAAGTTTACCAGAAGTATTGTTTTTTGCTTAGCAACTTGAAACGTTTCTTAAATGCAAAGGTAGCTAATAGTTTTAACTTCAACTTGTTTATGGATAGGTCAAGGAGATTTTGTCTCATTATCCATCCAACTACAAGCAATCTGCTGTCATTCCTTTGTTAGATCTTGCACAGCAGCAGCATGGAGGGTGGCTTCCCGTTTCTGCAATGAATGCAGTATGTAGCATGAAGACTGTCAACTATATTCATTCAATGACATGCATTAATTTCTTGAACTAATATTTTCAAATGCTTTGAAATCTAGCTGTATAATTTAAGGTTTAAATAAAGAATTAGACTCATGTTTTATTAGACATGAAAACTAACCAATTTTGGTGGAAAATTATGGTATATTTTCCCCAATGTTAACTTTTGATCCTGTAATTTGTTTTCTAGTGTGCAGTAAATGTGCTATGTACATTTTTTGAAGCCAAAATCCATCAGAAACTTGCAAGAGATTAAATTTGTTAGAATAGTGTACAACTGTTGTTTTATGTGACAGACATTTAATTTCATGCTCTATGGTTTTCTTTTGGTCTGTGACAATTGCTTTTAGATTAAAATTTTCATTCAATCTAAGTTTTAAATGCTTGAGAATCTATTTTCCCAAATCATGTTTTGCTTACATATTCTCACTTGTCTATTGTCTGATTGATGGCTGTATGGTACTTCTTATGAGAAAATTTTGCTATGGATAGCTTTTGTGGGACTCTTATTTGCTGGTGAATTTGAGCCAGGATGTGGCAAATTAGATGCAGCTGACCTGCTGCTCCTATCTGAGAAAGGGATAGCCATACCGTCAATCATGGCAGCAAGTTGCTTAGTTTTTGTCATACAATGTTACCATATACATAGCTATGGTTATCATTGTTTAAGGCGAGTTCCGTCCTTGGAATCACCGCTGGATCATGTTAAATGGCCTGTACTTTTCCTCTTATTGGTGTGTGCATAGCAAGAGGAGAAAAGCATGTTGTTACTGAATCGTATCTATCAACGTGTTAAAAGTATAATTTGATGTGATTGGGGATTCAAGTTGGTTAATATAGGATCTAGAGGAAGGAAAAGTTGATGCCATAATAGATAATTCCCTGTAGAACTGTTTGGGCTGAGATTCAGTTTGATCCTAAGACTGAAATGCTTAATTGTATGATTTTAACAGTTGTCTTGCTGTTGGCTAGTATTCCTTTACCTGAAACCACATAAGAGTGGTTATTGGCTAAATTTTTTATCATGAAACAACAATTTGCTTAGCCCTCAGGTTGGTCGTGTTACTTCATTATGCATCACTTTTTTTGTTAAATTTCTGCCTCTAATAAGATACCGGTAGGTCTATTGAGAGAATTAAGGATTCTCTTGTAGCTAAGCGAATAAAATTTGTCGCCGTGACTAGCATCCACTACATTTTCATGCAGGTTATTAGAATGGTGCACCCTCTTTTTAGTGCAAAAGCCTAATGGCATATTTTTCTAAACAAACATCTGATGAATGGCTCAGGTGGCTAAGATTATAGAAGTTGCTCCTATTCGTGTATATGAGGTTGCCACATTTTATTCAATGTTCAACCGGTCAAAGGTCAGATTTTATATCTCTGTTTTGCTCCCTGAGACCACTTTATTTACCTCTCTTAACAGACAGAGTCTCTTAACTACATCATTATATTCACTTGCTTTTCAGGTTGGCAAGTACCATCTACTAGTTTGTGGCACAACACCTTGCATGGTACGTGGTTCACGAGAAATAGAAGAAGCATTATTGAAACACTTGGGGGTTAAGCGCAATGGTAAATTTTGTAAACATATTATTTGTACTTTTTGTTTACTTCACCAATACTCATGTCACAGTTTGAAAATTTAAACTGTATTGCATATTAAGTATCTATCAGTTTTGTTGTGTAGAGGTAACAAAGGATGGTTTTTTCTCAGTTGGAGAAATGGAATGTATGGTAAGTCTTTTCAATTACATGTTTACCTATCCAGATCATTATTTTTAAATTAGGTTTTGCCTCATTATTGTTGGTATATAAGAAGTTGGCGTGGCAATAATACATTTATCAATTTATGGCTAGTCATCCCTGAGGATTTTGGAGAACATATACATGATATTATTTCTAGATGGGATACTGGAGAAATTTCCTAGTTCATGAAAAACGTGTAGACAATAAGGTGTAGGGTAGTTTTGGGCATGGCATAATGTATCATTCATGAATTGCTACTTGTCCTTAACGTAATCGTATCTGTAAGACAAAATGCACGCTGGAGATAGAAGTCTTATAGCATCCTGACCCTTTTTGGTTTATTATACTGACAAGTTTGACATTTTACTCATTTGTTTTTATGCAGGGATGTTGTGTAAATGCACCCATGATCACAGTTGCCGATTACTCCAATGGGTCTGAAGGATATACCTATAATTACTATGTGGGTTCCTGAAACTCGTTTCAATTTGCCTGTATATCTGGTTTGCCTAGTTGGTAGAAACGTACTTGAGTTTAATTTGGCATTTCATGTTCAATACAGGAAGATGTTACTCCACAACGAGTTGTTGAAATAGTTGAGATGTTAAGACGGGGAGAGAAGCCACCGGTAAGCAACTGGATGGGAATCATTAGTTTTTCACTGCACTTTGGGGTGTTTGGGTCTCGCAGTTTTTTTTTTATGTCACTAACGTATGCTCTTCTATATCTCAGCCTGGCACTCAAAATCCTAAGCGAATCAAGAGTGGACCGGAAGGAGGGAATACCACTTTGCTAAGCGATCCGAAACCTCCCCCATGCCGAGATCTTGATGCGTGCTAAAATTAACATGCCAATGCTGTCTCCAATAATGCAAAGCCTGGATGTTGCGAGGCTTTTCCAGGCTCTGTTGTTGAATTTATCAGATTGAACCGACCATTTTTTTGTATTATCTATACCAATATGACATCACGTTGATTTTCCATGCAATTTCAAGTTGGTGTAAGTTCTGAGATTACTAAAGTTGCTTTGTACCGGATGATTCTAGTCGATGTTTTGATAAAATTTTCATGTGGAAGCAGGCCATGATTATGGCATCGGGATTGCCCCACTGTTCCTTGAAGTTGAAAATGGCATGGTGCTTCCTCGCTTAAAAGGAAAATTTTAACATAACAGTAATGTCATGGATGATCACATTTATGGGGCTTTAGTAGGTGGCTAAGTGAAAAAAAAAATCTAAAAATTGAAATCGTAATTGTAAAAGACAAGGTTGACGACAGTCACGACACCTCAAACTGACGGCCAAACCCACCGTCTCGCCCGCCCATCAACCCCCAGGGCCCCCACGCCCCTTTTTATCTTTTCCCTCCGGCCAATGGTTCTACATCCAATAATTATTGAGTAGAATTTGAAAAAAGGAAGTCAAATTACTTTTGGAAACATAACCACGCTGCCTGCCTCACCCCTTAAACAAAGTAAAGCACCATCGAGTATCAGTTGGACTAAAATCAACAAGCATTCGAGAATAGCCAACCATTATCCATTCTTCTACTTCTGCATTCCTTTTTCCTCTGAAAATACACTGTTACAACTTACAATAATATTAATAGCAGTAGTATATAATATCTATATATACTCATTTCATCTAATATCTCTTTTTGCAGGTCCCACAACCCACTAACCAAAATTCAGAGCCCCACTACCAAAGTGCTTCCATCATTGTCCACTATCCCCACCATTTGATGCCAAAAAGAAGAGCATATCGAGTGAACCTTTGACAATTTCTTTTCCCCTACTTGAACTTGTCAAGACATCAAGGGCCTGCCTCTATTTTTTTAGGCATTGACATCAAACCCTGTTTTGAAAAATAAAACAAAAGGCTGGAAAGAAAGGCAAAAAGGAAGAGCTATGGCATCTGACTTTGATTGCAATTTGAAAGCCAGCAAAACTTATTTCGTGGGGTGTTAGAATGGGACAAATAAAGTGGGGGACCCAGAATGCACTGTGGGATGCGTACCCTTTTTTCCCTCGGGTCTATGCAGGAGGATTTGTTTCCGGCTTAACGATAGAGGAGGTATCTGGTGGTTGTGTGTGGTAAATTGCGGTGGCTAGTGAGATGGGCATGATGCAAAGAGCCTTTGATTGAAGGAATTGCATGGCGGCTCCCACATTTTCTTCCATGAGCTTAGCTACCTGTCGCTCGGTGCCATCATTTGACCACTTCTCCCATGCTGGTTGGCTTCTGCCACCCTCACCGCTTTCATCCTGGTGTGTAATAGAGGAAGCTCAATTGCCTGAATAAAATAGCAAAATACACATAAAAGATGTCTAACACATGCATGATAACATTTGCTACCTCAACTGATGATATTGGGATGTCCGTCACAAGTGGTGCCACTGCACCAGCTCCTCCCAACCTACTCATGCTCAGAACCTGTTAAAATACATCACCTATTACTATGAAGGAACAAAATTTATTTTTCAAATGAGAATGGCTCTCTTTGTTTCCTTAGAAGGATTACATGCTCTTAGCAACCGATTAAAAAGATCATACATATACAATGGCAGAATCCCTTTACGCTTTACCAAAGATGTCCTAATGTCATCGTCACCCTTTAAAAAAGAAAATTTTCTGATATAAAAGCATGAACAAATTTTAAATTGCAGTTAATTACGAAAAACGAATTCCAAACCCCCCCTAAAAGGGTTCAGCAAAACTTCTACTTATGACTCATATTCCTCAAAGAACAAGAAAAAGCTCAAAAGGAGAAATTCAGTCATCATTTCTTAGTATTTAGGCAAAAAGGTATATGCGGACGCAGATAAAACTGAGCCAAATAGATTGGCAAGAAAAACTCCTAACATTACAGGGCACAGTAATCTAATAAGATTCGCAGACTGATCCCTTAAAAATGAGCAGCACTACCATATGCAGCAAACTGAAATTCTGAATAATAAATATGATTTCAAACAGGTAAGCAGAATTAATGATACCTTAACTTGGAGCCTCAGGAACTTCACATAATCTACAATTTCATCAAGCATTGCTGCTCTATCAGTCTGAACAAAGAAACATGTCAGTACTTAATGGAGTAAGATGCCTTATACATAGCTAAACTTTCTCATGGTTTAGCTCCCAATAAACACATCTACATGAGGAAAGGATCTGTAACCAACTTAGCTAGGTTAAACAACAATAATCAACTGTAAAGTTATTAAATTACTAGCTTTGGAATTAGGGCATCTATCCCATTCAATATCTGTACACAGACAGCATTAATAGATTGTGGTTCCATATTGTCAATAAGAACATGCTCCTTAAAATTTGGAATGAAACAGATTAATCTTAAGAGTCTTTTTCCTGATTTATCATCTTATTTAACCTGCCAAGCTAACCATAACACTACCTTCATTTGAGGATAGAGTTCCAATATAAGAAAAAGAACTAATTCAGGATGTTGCCTAAAAACATATTGGAATAGACAAGTCAATTCACAAGTAAAATTTATCAAGTTATGAAAAAAGCAACTGACCTTATTAACACTCGGAACAAGCTCCTGCAACGCTCTGATTCTTTCAGCAATTCTTTCTCTGCGCAACTGTACCAAGAGATAAAATTAAATGCTTTGTATAGTTAGTAACTGTTGCAACCATATGTTGAGCAGGTTCACTGCACAAAAAACATAAGTGGCAATCAGGTGCAATTCTGCCTGCCACTACATTCCCTCTGAAAAATGATATATTCGTAGGTTCTTACAAATATGTATAATGTTATATATGACTTGTCTTGAAGGACAGAATAGTACTTATCCTTAATAGTTTATCACTTTATGAGGTTGTAGCTACATCTCATGACTAATCTGTTCCTTTAAATTTCTGAAATACACGGAGAAAAAAAGAGAAAAATACATTCAAAAGGTAATTTCTTCTGAATGTTATAACCTTCTACATTTTTGTTGTCCAATCATAGTACTTAGAAAAACAATTTCGTTCAAATAATTTACCTGATCAAATCAGTCACTCCTTAAGAAACATCCACTTTATATAATCCAAATTCTAGCCTTTAAAACTTTTCCTAGATAAGTAACTAACTCAATGATGACTTAGGATTTTAGGCAAGAAACATGGTCCTGAATTACTGCTCTTCCAGTCTATTCTCTAATTCCCCATGCTTGTTGAGATTATTTATAATAAGTTAAGCTTACCCGTTCAGCAATGCTGTGAGGATCTGTGGCCTGTCCTCGTCTAGCCCGCACCCTAGGACGCATTGTCGGTGGATGCGGTGCTGCAGCAACAGTTGCTGGCATTGGCTGGCCGTGGAAAACCTGGAAAGTTATATATAAGCAATATCACCAATGATTAAATTTCCAAAATAAACAAACAGTATTAAATCAAGATAACTTCTCCCCCAACCACCCATCTCCCCTCCCCTGCAAAAGGAGATTATCACTAAAGCCCATAATCATTTGAGGAGAAACAATCTAAGCAGCAGATGTAATTTTCTGACTGTTGCAAAGTTTTGCAAAATAGTTCCCATAAATTTGTCAAATAAACTAAAACTACATATTACTGAATCACAAAAGTAATTGCTCCAGATGATAGAATGTCCTGACCATGAGTGACACTTTAAATTTACATTAAGCAAGCAAAAGGAACTAAGAGCCATATTTCTTCTGTCATAATTTCAACTTCCGTACATCTTCTAACGGAATAACATACTGTTCCAAAATTTGACACCTCCCACAGATAACTACACTTGGATCTGATGCTAACAAATTTGGTGGCTAAGGGCATGAAACCTACTGGACCAGTTTCTAATGGCAGATGGACCATTAACCAAGAGCCAATTCCCAATCTCAAATGACAAAAAAAAAGCATGACTTTAGGACAAATTAAGGAATCAACTGTCAGTCATTTTAATGGCCTTTAAAGGATAATATAAAGGAGATGGAATAATTTTCTTTTTCACCATAGGCTTCAAGTTTCAACCATATGTCCCCTAATCTATGAAAAGCAAATTTTTCATTTTGGAGTAAAACTCTTGTATGTTAGCTGATGCCACTTTGTGGCTAATAAGCAGTGGAATCAAACTCTTGTTTGATTGAATAATTCTACCATGCCAGTTAGTTTATGTCAGTTGAAAATCTTAGAAGGGCCTTCACTTCATGTATTCTTTCCTTTGTCAAGTACCAAAACTTGGCATCTCACAACAGTAACCCCCAACCCAACCCTGCTCCAAAAATTGTCATGTTTTCCCTTGTCTTCTCTGCTATTAGACAGAAACACACATGACATAGTAACATGATCAAAATCAAACAGACAAATTCGCTGTCACACCACATTTGACAATGCAAAACTTAAAATAATCCAATAAGGACAAATAGCCATGCTCCTTTTGAAATGGAATTTAAGTAACTAATCCTAATAAGTAATTTTATAATTGGTTAGCACCACAAAAACTAACTCCACACTTTTACCTAGCCAAATTTTACTACAAAAAGAAGATAATCTTTTTAATGTTTTATATTTCTCCCGTTCCTCCTAAACCAAACAAAGACAAAGGGCAAAAGCAAAATAAATAAATGAGAAATAAAAATAAATTATAGCAAATTATTTCCTCACATTTTTAACAGAGGAGGCTCTGCCATCAACGACCTCGTCGCGAAAGCGCTTGCCGCTACCGGAAGCTTCCTCGGGCTTCAAGAACCCACCTTTTCCTTGCTCCAAGCTCAACCCCAGTGGAAAAACCTGTCCGTGAAACGCGGCGCCTCCTCCTCCGCCGATTGCGCCGAGATGTCCACCACCATCACCGGAGCTGAGCTGAAGCATCATCGGCGCTCCACCCGCGGCAGCCGTTCCGGCCAAGCCACCGTCGTGTCCAGGCAGACCCGTCTCACTTGGCGCGAAGTTAGGTAGTCCGAGGATTTGCTCAAGGAAATCATCAGCGGGTGCCTCGTTGGGGTTATTGGCCATGAGAAAGCCGAAGAGATAGTTGTCGAAGTGAGCTAAAGTGAGTCAAAGTGGCGAGTTAGGGCTATCAAAGAGCATCTACATGCAAAAGGAAATGGCGAAAGAGGGAGTGAACCAAACAAAATAAACTAAAAACGAAGTTTTTTCCCCCCTTTCTTGCTTTTATCACTATCCTTTCTCTCCCAGTGAGAAGGGAAAGTCAGAGTTTTGGCTTTCTTAGCTTTTTCTTTTCTTCAACTCTAGCAGAGAAAGAGAAAGAGAAAGAGAAAGAGAACGACAAAGACAAAGCAGTATGCAAAAGGGCGAGGCTTTTATCGTCGTTAAAAATGTTGGCGCCTTTTGTAAAAGGGGTTGAGTTTTATCAAAATTACGTGGGAAACCATTTTCCCTGTACTCTTCGCTTTTATACTACTAGCAGTTAGTGTCTTTGCGGTCCGAAAACGGCGGCGATATTTATTGTAAAACAAACTCCGGCCAATTACCGTTGTCCGTTGTCTTTGTGGAAAGTGGAAACTTCAGTGCCTGCAAACAAATCCGCAGGTAATCTTTCAACCGAACAGAAACAGGAACAGGACTTGAGAGTATGCAATCCTACTTTTAAGTTTTAAGATTTCTTTATGGTAATGAAGAAATTAATAACGACTTTGACATATTTTTTGGTGATCATTGATGAAGATCAACACCCTTTTCCTGTAATTGTAAATTTCATTATGGAATGAAACAAGGAATCCATGTCCTTCCTAATCAACCTACCACGACCGCAATGTCTTGAAGTCCTGCTACATTTTATCTAGCAATTACTAGTCAAATGCATGAATTGTAAATTTTTTTTTCTTAACCAAAGGTATTCACAAATTTTTAAGATTAATTTCTTTTGGATCGAATGCGTTAAGAATAAAACTCTCTCAATAAGTGCGTCTCTGAAATATCGAATTTATATTCTCACAATTATTGGGTAGGGGTCGTAATCACCTCTATTAACATTTGTTGGTGCATGAATTGTAATTACTTCTCTCTTTCTTAGATTGTTATTAAAATTCAATTGGTAATATAGTAAGTAATTGATAAAATGCCTCTTCAATTGTAAAAATCTACAAAAATAAATGTAAAAGAAACCTAGTTACAATATTATATAAGTTCAGATTGGGCTTATGTGACTTTTCGATAAAACCAGGATTATATTTCAATCGGGAGGGAGAATGTGCATAAGATGGCAACAGTAGGTTCGGGTTGGGTTTTGTCCTCCCCAAACCTGACCCGATTATATAATACATACATCTGAACCCACCTTATCCTTAGGTTAGGAAATTCAATACCCGACGCTGAACAAAAAAAACAATAAACCTGATCTCGTCCTGCTTCAACCCGAGATTAATAATAATTATATTTTTTAATATAATTTTCATGCAATTTGTATTTTTTAATGTAAATTATATCATTATTACTCATAAATATATAATATTGTTAAGTTAACCCACTCAATTAATATTAATAACATATATATATATATTAATTTAAATCTCCTATGAAATTATATGTATAACCCTATCACAATTCATATAGTTTCAAGTTTAATATATCTCTTTTTGTCTTTTTGATGTTGAATTAAATACTTATATGTAAAATTTCTTAAATAACTCTATAGTTATTCTTGAAGGTAATTGTATTTTTTATCTTTTTAAATAATGATTTTATAAAATTACCAAAATATTTATTTAAAAAAATTAAGACTTGACCAAAAAAATTAAGGACCTTAAATTCTATAGAAATTATACATTATTATTTTTAAAAAAACAAAGCTCCTATAGACAATAAAAAATAATAAACAACAAATCTTTCATACTTTATTATTTTTGTATAGAAAAAGAAAAACAAAAAAAAATCATTCTGCCTTTATCTTATTTGTCTTTCCAAATAATTATTTTAATAATTATCAAAATACTTATTTAAAAAAATTAATACTTGACCAAAGAAAAAATAATTAAGGACCTTAATTTAAAAAAATTACACATTATTTCGAAAAAAAATCCTATAGACAATAAAAAAGAATAAACAATAAATTCTTCATACTTTATTATTTTTTTATAGAAAAAGAAAAAAAGTAAAAAAACCTTCCTCCTTTATTTGTTTTGCTATCTTTACCTTTTTGATTTTATATAAAAATCAACTTGTCTTTATTTTTTAAAAAATAATTTTTAATTTTTCTACATTATCCACATCTTTAAATATAAACTATTAATAATAAAGATTTCATTTTAGTATTAAAAAAAACACAAAACTTGCAATTCAATTGAATAATATTTTTTCATATCTTATAAAAAACTTAAGTAATATATCTTTACTTTGAATTGATAATTAATTATATAAAGTAAATTATCAATAATTAATAAGATTTTACGACATATACTAATGACTAAAATTTTTATAAAATTTGATTAATAATTTTTTTACTTCAAGAATATTGTACTATTTGTTATTCTCATTTTGATCATCTTTTTTTTCAAGCATTTTTATAAAACAAAAGTTAAATGTTTAAAATCTTAAAAATTCTAAAAAATTTAATATTAAAATCCCTCCTCTTTTAAAAATTAATATTAATTAATATTTATATTACATTTCCTAAGAATTAATTATAAAGAATTTTAGAATATCATTTAACACTTCTTATTGATCTTCCCCTTTGTTAAATTTAAAATAATATTTAATAGTTAAAATTAAAAATTATTAATATTGAAAATTTTTGTAAACCCGAGGCGCAGCCCAAGTTCGGCTTCTAGTATTTATTAATATAATCTATATATATTTACTAATATCAAATTAAATAAAAAATATTAATTTTATATATACCTCGAGGTGAGGTAGGGCGGGGCGGGATTGACTTAAACCCGACCCCCACTTTTGGTTTTTAAAACCTGCCCCACCCCACCGCGAAAACCCAACTTCAAAGAAAATACCCTCCCTTATCGGGGACAAGATGGAGCGGAATCCGGGTTATTTTGCCAACCCTATGCTTAACTTATAAAACAGGCTTTTGGTAATAAAAAAAGATATTTTACCAACATAATAAAAAATTCATGTGGTTTTAATTAATTAATTAATTAATCATAATCATATTAACAAAGAATGGAGGATATTTTACCACTTATGTAACATAATCAATGAATTCGGAATCTCTAAGATTTGGTTAAGCAAAATAAAAAATGTAAATGCCAATTCAAATCCCCTTCCCAAAAATTTTTGGTCAAATTTATATTTAGTCCCTTTATTATGTAAAAAGTGTAATTTAATCCCTCTACGCTCATTGGATCAAATTGAATCCATCAACTTTTATTTATTATCAATTTCAATCAAATCATCAATGGTGTTAAATTTTTTTCCTTTAATTATGCTGAGATAACATTACCTATATTGACGTAACATTAACTTTGATGATGTGTACCTATAAAAAATATTAAAAAGTTTGTGTGTGACTTTTTTTTGTCACATTAAATGCTTTTGGTCATGATTATGAAATCTCTCATTAAAAAATGTGAATTAAACATTCAAAAAGAAAATGAAAAAAATCGATTCGAGGTGAAAGATATGTTATGTGGTAAAAAAAGGTTATGTAAAGTTTTTTTTTAATTTTTTTAAAAACATATGTCTTCATAATCAATCTACGTCATCATAGTTAACAATAGATATTTAACATTATTAGTGATTGGATTGAAATTGACAATAAATAAAAATAAATGAACTCAATTTAAAAAAATCAGAATAGATGGACTAAATCTATACTTTCCATGCTGTAGAGAGATTAAATTCATACTTTCCATATTATAGAGGGACTATTTGTAAATTTGACCAAAATTTTTTTAAGAAACTAACCATTCAACTCTCCACTCCAGTCTCTTATCAAAATACAAATTAGATAAAGGTTTATATTCAATTTTCAATGGTGGTACAAGTACAGAAGTACTGGTACATGAATCCAGGAGAATTCTCTCTGTCCTACCGATCCAAAGTCTGAATTAGGCAAGAAGAGTCTGATAAGGTTTATGTGCAAAATTTACTTTAAATAGCCGTAGAAACCGAGGCTGGCATTAACCCTACACAAATCAAGATATATATAATTGTACAAAAGCGTAAGCCCCCGAGGCCCAAAATATACAAAATTCCTTCTCAAAGACACTGTAATGGCTATTGCTCTGAAATCAACAGCCTGCTTTCTCTCGTTGAAGCAGCAAAGTACCCATTCTCTATTTCGGGTTTCCTCAGGCAAATCCTTTGTTTCAACCAAGAGATTCGCTCCAATGGCTACTTTGACCACCACTCCAACTCTTGGCCTGGCAGAAACCTTCTCGAAGTTGAAAGAGCAAGGCAAAGTAAGTATATTTTTTATAATATTTTCAGTTTTTACTTGATTGGTACTTCTTTTAGGTCTGTAGGTTGGCTACAAAAATAGTTTGTACTTTTATTATGACAGAAAGCTTCGAACTTTACATCGAAATGGGTGATTTTGTATGTGTTATTTTTGGGTCTTGAGTTTAGTTGAAGCTGCATTAGAGGTATCATAGGCTTATTAAGATAAAAGGCCCGGTTGATTTGATTCTTCTGATTATTGTCCGTCTATAATATTTTGTGGCTTTTATCAGTAAAGCACCCAGAGAATAGAATCGTTCAGCGGGTTTAGTTGACTTAACCCTGTTAAGCTATGTTTTTGACTTTGACTCCTGTCAATGTTTGGGTGGTGCCCCTGCAGGGCTCAAATTTCATCAAGAAAGATTATTTGTAATGCTTATTTGCCTTATTAGACTGGTTCGACATTTTAAATAGAAGATTCGGATGTTTGATGATGTAAATTGTCTACTTGAAAGAACAAAAAGGAGTACTACTACTTCATGCATCACTGCCATTTGAAATTCAAGAACAGCCATCTAGAAAGGATAAAGTTTTCAAAGATAAAGCCATTATTCATTGTTTTAAGGAGGAATGGAGGATAGAATATGTCTCTGCTCGATTATGTGAATTTTCTACTTGCAAGTATTGAATACCTTAGTTATTGATTGCAAATAACTAACCAAGTAATGTCAAATATTCACAAAAGAACTACCGAGGAATCATAATGTGAATCTCTCTAATTTTTTTCTAATGAGTTTGTCCTTGTCTGAAGGTTGCATTCATCCCATACATCACGGCTGGTGATCCTGATCTCTCAACAACAGCTAAGGCACTTAAGGTGCTTGACTCATGTGGCTCAGACATAATTGAACTAGGTGTACCATATTCTGATCCTCTGGCTGATGGTCCCGTAATCCAGGTCTGTTCACATTATGGGTTTGTCTATTTGTTTGTTTATATTCAAATCTCTTAGTGATGTTTCTTCTTGTTTAGGCTGCGGCTACACGTTCTTTGGCGAAAGGAACCAACTTCAATGCTATTATTTCAATGTTGAAGGAGGTACGACTAGTGCCTTGGCATCGGTCTATCAACAAATGAACAAATGGATTCACCTTTAAAAGCGTTGTTCACTTACATCCCTGTTAGCTAAATCAGCAGTTATGCATTCTTTTAGTTGTTAAAGCATGGACTTATTGATTTCAGTATAACCACTGTTTTGCTTTCTCAGGGTAAACGAGTATTTAACTGCTTTCTTGCCAAAAAAATTGCTTATCTATATTTTCATCCCATTGTGGAACCCTGAAAAAAGAAAGAAAATCATTCCTAATATTTGATTTGTGAGATAAGTTGGTTATTGGTACTTTGCTCGTTGCCCTTATGCTGATGATTTAGAGCTTTTAGCTTGCTACCCTTCAATGACAAGAACCCATGCTTTACCTAAAATAATCAGTAATCTCCTTGATTTTTCTTATTTCTTTTGAATGAGGCCATGTATTTTGGTATAAGTTGCTAGAGAAACAAAATGTTTGCAGTATATCTTATTGTGACTTCATTAATTGTCTACTTCCTAAATCGGGGGGGTTATATTCTAACTATGAACTTGTAATTTGTACAGGTGATGCCAGAGTTGTCGTGCCCAGTTGCTTTATTCACTTATTACAACCCAATTCTTAAACGTGGGGTTGAGAAGTTTATGTCCACTGTAAAAGATGTAGGCATACATGGTAATCTACATGTTATGCTGTGCTTAACCGTTTTAGAATTTTTGTATTATCCTGCTATTGTCTATGGTGTAAGTCTATTTACATTTATAGGTTATAGGTTTTGCTTAATTGCACTTTACTCCATATTTCTTTAGGTGCTAAGACTCTTCCTTGTTTCTTTATCCTCTGTTTCTGTCTTTGTAATGCTGTTTATAATTCAAACTCCACTTCGGCTGGCTATGCCTACTGGAGGTCTTTTAACACCTTATCTGGATAGATTGTCATATTGTCATTGATCAACTAGACAACTACTTATAAAGTTACCTTGGAGTGCCTTTGGAACAGTTAAAGGCCAGTTCTACTTCAATCAGTAGAGTATTACCATTGCCAGATTTCTCATTAAGCCTTTAGTTGTTTGTTCCCCCTTCATTTCTTTGGTCATCAGCATCCCCTAGAGACTGTCAAATGGTTTTTGATTGTTTTCTACAAGTTATGATGATTCATCCAATAGTTGGTGATTCATCTGTAAAGTCAATATTTCTTACGAGGGTTAAAAAAACTGAAAATATTCATGTTCTCCTTTTAAATTATTTAGCCTTTGTAAGAAAGAAGTTTGGAATCTAGTGTTGCTTCTGCTAGCTTTGTTTTTATTTGACAGTTTTCTTATCTAATCTAAAATATAGGCCTAACGTCTATCGCTTGAAAGTTTGTTTCTGTTTTTCATTACTGTTTCCTTGAAGAATCCCAGCATCTATATAATATTTTAACCTTAATAATTCCATAAATATTCGCAGGGCTTGTCATTCCAGATGTTCCTTTGGAGGAGACTGAAATTTTGAGAAGAGAAGCTCTCAAAAACAAGATCGAACTGGTGGGTCCCTTTATAAGAAGGGGTGAAAATTAACAAAATCAGGGGGAAGATTAAAATTTATTTGCTTTGTATCGTCATCTTCGTAACTTTCATACTGGTTGAGTACTAACCATGGTGTAGATCTAATTGATAATGCAGCATTGTATATGTGAAGGAGACATTAAGAACTAATTACCTATATGATAAATAATAGCAACTCATCCATTTTTGCAATCCTGAGTGTTAAATTTTTGTACTACATCTAGGTTTCATGAGCATTACCTTTTTTTCTTTGGGGGGGTATAAATGCATCTAATATGGCTTCCTTCCTTGTGGGGGTTAAGGTACTGCTTACTACACCAACTACACCGACAGACCGAATGAAAGCTATTGTTGAAGCATCAGAAGGATTTGTGTATCTTGTAAGATCCTGATGACTCGATATTTTCCTTATTAATTTTGTTTGTATTTAGTATTTTATCAGTTCTTTTGTGTTAAACTTCATGACAAAGAAAGATTGAGTACTAACAATAAAACATGCTGATATCTCCTTATCTGTCAAAATTCCAGGTGAGCTCTGTCGGAGTTACTGGTGCCCGAGCATCTGTAAGTGATCGGGTCCAAACTCTTCTTGGAGAGATTAAAGAGGTTTGTGTTGACAATCAGCTTTTCCATATCCCTGATTAGCATGCCAAAGTGCTAGACTGGTGTTATGGTCTGCCTGTGCCAGATTTAGTGGCTTGTCTGTGTAACCATTTAGGACTAATCCTTGATATATAGTTAAATTGAACCGAGCTCGGTGCAGTTTTCAGAGTCATTTTGTAAATTGTCTTTTGAATTTAGGCAACAGATTAACAAACTTCAAGAGTCTCTGTTTACTCCTCATTTAAATGATTAATGATTAATTTATTTCCATTAAAGGCTTAGTCTAAAGAGATGAGGTGTTTTTTTTATCAGTGTGTTTCATTCAGTTAAATACTTGGGAAATAATTCTAAAGCATATCTCAGTGAAGGGAATTACAGATTGGTTATGTTTCTTTACTTGCAATTGATTTGTTAACTTTACAATACAGGCAACAACGAAGCCGGTTGCTGTTGGCTTTGGCATATCAAAGCCTGAGCATGTGAAACGGGTGAGTCTTTAGAACAGGCAACTTGATGCCTACATGTTACTTTGCTTCTGCCTCCATGTGGATCTTTACTTGCTTTAATATATCATAACAGGTAGCAGGAATGGGAGCCGACGGTGTGATTGTTGGCAGTGCCATGGTGAGGGTGCTGGGTGAAGCAAAGTCTCCTGAGGAAGGACTAAAGGAGCTAGAAACTTTTACCAAATCCTTGAAATCCGCACTTCCTTGATCATAGCAATGGACTAGAATCAGACTTGCAACATTTTGTTCTCAATCATTGTGTTCATTGAAAAGATGTTAAATCTTTTGTGATATCTTGTCTTGATTGCATTTTTTTTAATCTTTTTCATAGTTCAACCATTAGAATTTTTTTCTCTCTGATGTGGGGATACAGGTATCTATACATGATGGTAAATTTGTGAATCAGTGGGTAAACAATGTAAATACCTTCCCAGGTAAGATTATAAGAATGATCTACCAAAATGACATTCTTGTTCTTCTGATGTGGGAGTTGCAAAACCTGACCATCCTGTGCGATTGAAGTACTACATATGACGGGCTATATTAAACAACACTTTCAGTCCTCATTCACAAATTTCAACCATTCCTCTCTCCTAAAGCCTCAAAAAAGTTTATCCACACTCGAGACAGATAGCCCAGCTGTTCATGGTAACAAAAACCAACCAGCTGAAAGCTGACCAACAAACCAAATACAATAACGCAACAATAAAAATATAACTACCTCTTCTATCACAACCCACTGAGAGTAGTTATAGAAGAATGCAACACTTATCCTTCTAACCGTCCGAGAGCTATCTTAAGTATTAACAGAACAAATCTTGCCAAATCCCAATTCCCATGCCATAAGCTTTGCTCCACTGCTTAGGAAAAGAAAAAAGATCTGAAAGAAGAGGGGTTCAAAAATCCATTTTGAACTGATATGGTAAATCAACTGTAGCACGTGTGCATGTATCCATGTATATAAAGATCGATCACATTGCTATGTTCCAGGTCCTAACTCAGGGACAGTTACCATGAAGATATCGGATCAATCTTGCTCCCTGTGAAGCTACACACTATTAACCGCATGATTATGATAACTTATAAGATTTTTATTTTCCCAGGAAACAAACAGTTAAAAAGAGACACATTGTGTAACAACATATCTCATTCTAACATAAGTTATTAAAAGACAAGAAACTCTTTTCCTCTAAAGAAAAAGAATAACAAACTGTGAAAAAGAGTTTTCCCAAAGTAGCAATGAGCTACCACATAATGCTTAGGTAAGAAACTTTTGCCTGAGAGACATAGATCAGAAGAAAGCATAATAAATCAATCAACTTAGCTTCAAACATTCTCAAGCAGTGAGGGCGAGCAAGCAGAGCAGTACCTCTTCCCCGCCAAAAGCACTAAAATATGATCAGCCAAAGGCAGATTTAGAAGTTGGAACACAAAGACAAGAGAATCTGACTAAAACAAAGGATTAACATAACAAAATTATTAGCAAATAAAAAGGAGAAGGAATGAGAACCTACTAAAAGTGAGACGAAAGCAACTGAAACTTTAGCCATGGGCAAAAAGAAAGATATCTATATATTCAAAAGAGATACAAGTACTACCTTTTGAAACTGACACTACACCAAAAGGACAATTGTAGCAGCTAAAAATGTTTCCACCCATCGCTCAAAATGAAGACTAAGTTCAATCCAAGTTGCAGAAGCATAATAAAAACATGATCTGAATCTAGAAATAGAAGTAATTACCAAGAGCAAATTGAAAATATAGCTAAAAAGATGCCGAACAAGCTTTTTTCCCTACAGCTTCTCTTCCCTCTCTCTATTCCATTGTTCAATCCTGGCTCTCCGCTCCTCACTCCCTTCTCTAGCAGGAGGTGGGCTTCTGCTTCGCCTAGGACTCCCATGCTTTCTCCTACCGTCCCTGTCCCTGTCGAACCTCTCAGGTCTTCGCCCATTTCTATCGCGATGATCTCGGTCCCGGTCACGCTCCCGGTCCTTGTCCCTAAACTCCTTATCATGCCTGGGGCGTGGACTAGCGCTCCTGCTCCTGCTCCGACTCCCTCTAAACCTGCGGCTTTTCCCAAACAGCTTCCTTCTTAGCTCCCTCCCAATTACCTTGACGTGCATAAAATTGCAGTAACCCCCACGGTTACAGTTATTCTCCTCGAATTGCCTACAAGTGGCCTCGCGGAAATCAGTGACCGGGGAGAAATCGGCAATGATAGGCCGACCGGAGTAGAACCTTCCTTGAAGTGCCTGTAGGGCAGCCGCTGCCTGGTCCTCTTCCCTGAACTGAACATACACGTTTCCAATCATGTGGTCTGCGAGGTTGTCGCAAACGTTGAGGCTCTCGATCTCACCAAATTTGCTGAGCTCCTCAAAGATGTCCTCGTAGAAGTCCTCGAAGTGCTCCTGAATCTTGCGAGGATCGATAGGCTGGCCCTGAGCGTCGACGCCCGGGGTGATCATGTCCGGTCGCTGGTACATGTTGGACAGCAGGAGAGTTGGGGAGATCGTGGGCCTGTTGTGGAGCCGTGAGCACCTGTCCCCATGCCGACATGCTCCAATCTTGAAATAGAAGGGACAATTCACGCGGTCCTTCTCCGTACCAAAGATTGAGGCCAAGTGCTCCGCCATTGTCGCCGCTTTACCTCTTTATTTTTGCTTATAGTGACGGTTAAACTAAGAACAAACTACAAAGTGCAGTCGATTTCTTTAATTAAAAGCCCTAATATAATTGAAGGAGAAAACAATGGCAAAGGGGGTGAGATTTGAAGGGAAAATGGTCGGATTAGGGTTTTCGAAACCCTAATTGGGAATTTATCTATTCTTTTTTCCTTTCTGTAGGAGAGCGAAAGAGATGCCGTTGGGGATTTAGTCCTAATTATAGAGTATTTCTTGTTCCTATCGGGCTTTGTGGGTTGTGGGCGTTGGAGAAGATTCTCGACTTCTCGCTGATTTTCAATTTTTTGATTCAGCAGGCGACTCTGCTCTTTTTTTTTTTTTTTTTGGTGCAACCTACTTTGCTCTTTGAAGAGCTTTAGTAAGAAAGAAATGGGGTTTTTTGAATGGACTTCGGCCTATATTTATTGTTTAGGACCTCTTCCTGATTGGCTCAGCAGCCGTTCGGTCAATGATAAGCTTCGTGCTGGGCCTGGCAAGCAAATGTGTAAATCGGGTCAAAACTTTCCCTACTCTCAAACGGATCCATAATGGGCTTTCGGGCATCGAGCTTCGTTGGAAAACTGTTGAACATTATTATCAGTCATCACTATCTTTAGATAAATCGATGACACATAAAAGAAGGACGTTTCAACCAAACCATCATTACTTTGAACGAGTAGGCATCCAACAACAGTTGCAGGATAGACTCCCAACTCCAAAGGTTTTTCAAACATCATTTATTCGATTCAAAACGCCATCAAAGCATATCTCTAAATAAATGTTTCGTACTGTTAAAACTTGGATAAGGTTGGAAGAGAACCATTAGCAACTCTGAAAAGAATAATGGAGGTCATAATATACAATTGATGGAGGAAATGAAACATGATGAGAGTGTAGTATCAAGCGTATTCAACGCCTTCCAGATGCCACTGACTCGGCAGAGAAGAGGTACTTAACCCGTGAAAGAACAGAATCATGGGCGGGATCATAAGGATGATCCTTGGATGGAATCTCCAAAATTGCTGGAACGGGCTTGTTGTAGCTATCCACCAGAAACCTTATCATATTTGCTACCTGAAATTAAAATGAACGAAGGCCAAAGTTTAATTTAGCATACCAAAATTGAGTTGAGAATGCAATTCTAATAGACACTCAATACTTCTTCTGGAGTGGTAACCATTATAGATGAATCTAGGAAAGGTAGACATTCAGAAGAGAACCTTTGGTTAATCTACCTAACTAGTAGTAGCCAAAATCAGAATAGGACAGCCATCGAAGCAAAGGGGAAATCATCAAAATCACAGTAACAGCGCTCAAGATGAGATAACTCATATTGCCAACTCTAACACTGGAGTTGGAAGATACTCTTGATGCACTGAAATAAAGTTGGTTTGCCCAAAACTATGATACTTATTCTCTGTTCATCTCTAAACTGTACCCATAGATTGGCTTCAATTCAGTAACAAAATGATTAAAAAAAAAATTTACACTTAGAACAGCATAATATATCATATACGAAGTAGGCTCATAGTTGTCACCAAGAAGTTTAGGTGCTCACCAAAGTTTTGAGGCATTTTACCAAATGGCAGATTTTGCATTTGATCTATTACTAGTATTTACTAGTTTTGGTTACTGTTGATCTGTTCACTAAACTTCGCACAGATAAACACTCAAGCAATGTGCTTAGTTACAGAATATGGTATACATGTTTTTGACTTAAACGCAGATAACTGGCCAATAGAGAATTTACAAGTTTGTGATAGAAGCAAGGGACGCTAAATGATTTGTGCTTGTTAGTATCTCATAGCTCTACTCAGCCATGCATCACAGCTTTCTGTTCATAATACAACTTAGCAAACAGTGGATATTTGAATAAAACCTGCAGAAACTTTTTGATGTTCTACAGCATCATAATCAGCAAACAACTTACGTATTGGCTAATCAGCACGACGGCAATATCCTCCCTTGCCGTAAACTCTTTAAATGCATCTTCAATTTGTTTAACAGTGGTTTCTAGGCAAAAACAAAAGGAATTCTAAGAGTGAAGGATAAGATGCTAATGGTGTTCACTTTGATAACAATAACTATATGGCATGATTTATTTGGACAAAAAATGACAAAAAAAGAGACGTCTCTTGACAAATGGCAACATACAAATTTTCCTAATCGACTCACAAACAATGCAAATGATATAATATGTATAAAGGGGGAAATCATTTTTTATATAGACAGTTAAGTTCGTACTTCCCCATGCATTTTCTATTTTAAACAGACTAATTAATAATTATTCCAACAGGACAGGGAGCAAACATGTTGCTTCCTCTCCTGATTGAAAATTTAAAACCAAGGCATTTGAAGTCCTCAAGGCAATATGTCTTGAAATCAGAAGTTCTAAGAACATAATTTGACTATGATTATATGTCATAACAAATATGTAACCAAACATTAGTTTCATTGATCAAATTACATATCAAAAGGCATACTTTTAGCTTAGACATTCCTAAACAGAATGTCTCCCATATTCAGTTTCTAGATTGTGTTCTTCCACTCTTTAACAAGGCAGAATATAAACCAGTGTCATGATGAACGTAAGTTACTAGCAGAAAACCAAATGTGATCCAAAGACAGTAAATAGTTGGTGAACCTCTGCAGTTGATGAGCAAATACATGATTAAAAGGCAACTATATTTTATTGACAGGTTTTGATAAAAGACCATCCATAAAAGCAAGCTATTCAAACGGTAGTAATAAAACACAGGAAGTTCAAGAATATACTTGAGTCCACGATGAGATAATTTGTCTTTCTCCGCAAGTCAACATTACCTACTCCGGCAAGCAGAAACCCAACCACTGTGTCCTAGCCCAACAAATCATAAATCAGACAGGTCAAATCAAATGCATCGTCTAACCATTAATAGCCATATTAACAACATTTACAGCACTTCAGACTCATCAATCATGCCATAAATACTCTCTTATTCTTGTACTGGTCTGTTAACAAGAGAAAGGAACATGGTAATGATTAAATAAATAAGTTTTGGGGGAATTCACAAAGCTCTATGGCAATGAATAAACCTTTAATACAACATATACCACAATCATTTGAGACACAAATTGAAACTGTACCCAAAGTTTATGGTTTTATGGTCATTCATACAGCTAAATCTAATTGATATCGACCTTTAACGCTAATCAAAAACAACATACAGAGTAAGATGAGTGTCTGATCCGCTAACACAGAATTGCCTCGTCTGAGCAACATTAATTAAACTTATAACAAGCATTTTGCTATAAGTTCACTCTACAGATGCCTTAGTTAGTTAATAAGCTAGTTAATTCTTTTCAAAAAAACAAATAAATAAATCCAAACAAATTTGTTATATAAAGTTAATATCTGATTGCCATAAAATTCAGACGGGGTAGAGCTAATTTAAGAAGAAAGATTGCAAATTTAAAGCAAAAAAGCAAATGCAATGAAAATTGGAAAGAAATGAGAAACACCAAAAGAGCGGAGATCTATGGTAGTCATTTAGGCAGCTTCATAGTTATATACTCACCTCGTCGGCGATCATTGCAATAAGAGCTGAGTTGCTAGAGGGAATTTGAGCTCTGTTCGCCATTGATAAAATTTTCAACTACAAAATCACAAATAACCGAAAAATAAATTAATAATCGCTTAAGAGCTACGCTTCCTGTTTTAAAATATGGATCCAATATGACATATAGAAATCTACCTTTTCTTTGAATGGACTGCCTGTGCCTGCTTCGGCGTTGGATTTGAAAGATAAAGAGATCCAGGCGATTTTGCAGATGCTGATTATAGACTGGAACCTACCGGATGATACCCAAACCGACACGTTGAATCCAAACGACAAACGCTCCGAATTGTTTTGAGTAGAAAAAAGTTGACATTAGTTGGTTAAACCGAAACGACAACGTTTGCCCTCGATTCAAAATCTTCCAGATCTTCGTGAGTAATTTTCTTGGTCACCGATGGACTTGACAATTTTAGACCTTACAACAAGATGATAAGATACGGAAACTATATGAAGTTAACTGTTTTAGTATTTGATTTTAACGTGTTTCGTGTTTTAATCGTGTCAACACGATTAAGATTAAAATGTCTCGTATTTTAAGCATGTCTAACACGTTTAACTTTCAAAATAACTTTTTAACTTTTAATATAATTAAAATATATTAATTTTTAAGTAATTTTTTATTTAATTTAAGGATAATATAGTAATATTATATTATTTAATTTTTAAATTAATTTTAAAAATAATATTAAATTGTGTAATTGTATCGTATCGTATCGTGTCATAATATATTAACTGTGTTAATCGTGTCGTATCGTGTTATACTTTAATTAATTAGTTTTGTGTTTATTTTTCATATTTTGACACAATTAGTTAATCGTATCATATTCGTATTAGACTAAATAAATGTTAATGATATATATTGTTATGACACGAATACGACATAAAAATACGAATTATTAGGTCTAGTTAGCGTAATCGTTTATTGATTGTAACGCCTTTATACGGTATAGTTTACTAATCTACTTTCCTTGAGGTGTCGGGAAATAAGAGGTGACGTGTAAAGGCCTGGCGAAAAACCCCTAGTGTGGGACCCAGTCTATTTTCTTTCCAGTGGATCACTTTTGCCCAAACAAAGTCCCTACGTTGGTGGGCCCACCTTCACACGTGCCCAAATTCATACAAATTTTTCGGGCGCGCCCCACCCCCTTTTCTTTTTTTCGACTTAGCCCACAGAACGGGCCACACGGCCCACACCTGCCTACATAAATCACGTGCTCCAAAACCACCCATAGTCTCATTCAGTGCCCACTTAAAAACTAACACGTTTACATAAGACGGGGAAGTTTTCCACGCGGCGGACTCTGATTGGATTGTTTTGTGAACTAGAAAGCAACACATATATTTTCTGTTTGTTTCCCGCATAAGACAGGAAGAAACGGAGGAAAAAAGCGACTTGCAAATTGGCGAAGAAAAGAGAGAGAAAAAAACGAAGAAGATTTCACTGAAAACGATGAATACTGTATTCTCGGTTGACGATTTCTCCGACTCCTTGTGGGTGGCTTCGTCTGCGGAGGCTGCGGCTGGTATGAGCCGAAGCCAATCAGAGTGGGCGTTTGAGAGGTTTCTGGAAGAATTTTCTGGCGCCGGCGGGGCGATCCCGGGTTTTCGTGCGGGTGAGAATGTGATTGGTTCCTCCTTGGCGGCACCTCAGCTGTCCGTTTCGAAAGCTGAAGAAGGTGATCATGACGGTGACGTGGTTGAGATCAAAAGGCCTACTAATCAGAATCATCAACCTCCGCCGTCTGATCCCGCACCGACGGCCCCGATTAACTCGGATGAGTATCATGCGTTCCTCAAGAACAAGCTTGATCAAGCGTGTGCTGCTGTTGCTCTTTCCCGTGTATTCCTCTCTCCCATCTTCATATCCCAATTGGATATACTAGTATTTATCATTGTTATAGTAATAATAAGTAAAACTTTTATTTTCAAAATAGTTCTTAATTACAATCTGTAATCAATTATTCAGGCGTCGGCTGTGAAGGCAGAGGATTCGTCTGCCCAAGCTGAAAGTCAAGCACCTCAATCGGTATCCCAAGATCAAAGTAAGCTCCTTTTTTTTTTCGCATGCCTCTGATTTGATTCTTTTTCTCTAATGCAACAGATGGAACTTGGAAGCCTTTTAGACAGAGGACGAAGCAGGGTTTAGCTTTTTATTCTTATTTGTTCTGCTGGCTCTGTTTGATTACATTTAATGCAATTCCTTAGGAATTGTAATAATAGTAATAAGTATTTTGTAGAGTTATGGTTTGTGCAAAAGATATGCCCATTATCTTGTTATTTGTGGGGGAAATTTTTCTTTTTGAAAAGTGATGAAGGCAGCTGACTTACTGAAATTCAATTGGAATTGTGATGCAGATGGGATGGCCACTATGATTACTGGGTGATTATTAGTGTCTTGCTTATAAGCTTGTGTCATAGTAAAGTCTGATTTATTGGGGTCAGCTATGGCAGAATATGACATGAATATTTCTGTAGTTAGGGTGCTTCTAAATCCATCAATTATTGTTTGGTGGCTTGGTGGACTGCAGGAAAACATTACTTATAACTTAATTGTTGTTGCAGTAATCCTGCATATATCATGCATGATTATGCCTAATGGTGGTAGTATTCCATGTTATCACTGAATGCAATGTCTCCTTCTCCAGTTTATGTTTGTGCTGACAGAGTAAGGAAAGGAAAATGAGAAAAAAGTAGAAGGATGTGTCTAAAACGGAATTAATTGGCCTTATTAGCTCTGATAGATTTGATTTCTTTTCCATAGACCTAATATAGGCTTTCAAACAAGACAGGCAACATTGCGCTGTTTATATTCACTTTTCCTCGCTTTGCATTTTTGCCTTCCAACTTCTTCAAAATTTCTAAGATCTAAACACTCGAACACTATGCTAAAGAAGTTTAGACCTGTTAACGCATTAATTTTGTTCTCCTCTTCATAAATGTTACATATAATTTATAGCTGATTTTCTTTCCTAATAGAAAGTTCTATCATTTTAGGTTCCTCAAAGGCACAGGGACTGGGTGAACCTGATCTTTCACCTTGTGAAATTTCAGCTGTGGCAACTACACATAAAAAGTCAGGGTTACAAGTGAGGCAAACCACAAGTGGATCATCTAGAGAAGATTCGGATGATGATGAACTTGAAGGAGATATTGAAACCACTGAGAACATGGATCCGACTGATGCAAAACGTGCAAGGAGGTGTTCAATCTTTTCTAGTTTTGTCCTGTACACTTGATTGGTTTAAGGGGTTTTAAATGCTATTTGGTCTGTTGTTTATACTCTTTTGCTTGACATTTTTACTTTCCTTCTTTTTCTTTTTCTCACCCTAACTTAAAAAGATTGTCTTTTCTCTATAAGTAACAGATATAAAACCAATTTGTTGCCTTGAAAAGAATTTATTATTTATTTTGCAAAGAGAACTTGAGCCAATGACTCTATACACTTAATCAAACTAAATTATTACCCTAGTCAAAAATTAATTGCAGCTCTTGCCTGGGGGTTCCATGTTTTTTAAGGAATATGAGTTTCTTTTACTTCTCCCTATGCGTGGGTGTTTTCCTTCTGGTTTTTCCAAAATCAATAGAGTTTTCTGAAACACAAATGTTCTATGCAATAATTACCTGTCTCCTACCTAGAAAACCAAAATTTTAATTTGCTAACACAATCATCAAATTGCCTGTCTACGAATTGATATATTGTTCATGGCTCAGAATGCGATCAAATCGAGAATCAGCCAGACGCTCTAGAAGAAGAAAGCAAGCACACATGAATGAACTTGAAGCGCAGGTTTTGCTGCATGATTTCTCTTCCCCTTGGTGTTCTCACGCACTCTGCTTTATTGTCTTTTTTAATTCTCTAAGTGGTTTTCTTTTGTCTAGGTTGGTCAACTAAGAGTTGAACATTCCACATTACTTAAGCGTCTAACTGACATGAATCACAAGTATGATGATGCTGCTGTTGACAATAGAATTCTGAAGGCTGATATTGAGACATTAAGAGCGAAGGTAAACCATGCATCATTGTTGTCTGATTTTGCATTTTCTTGTGATGATCTGGTTATTCTGCACTTAGCTGATATCTGGGTCCTCCTGGAAGTTGAAAACTTACTTCGAAATAAATGACAGGAGAATGTATTATTGTGACACCACGAAGTTGTGAAGATTAGTCTTTGTCAAATTTTGAAAAGCAATGGGCTATTCATTGTCCTCCTTCATCTAGGATTGAAGGATTTAATCCTAAACGTGCTTGCAGAATATATTAGCAGCAATTCTCTCAGGGGAAGGGAGATTAATTTGGTTATTGGCGATTTGTATGTGCTCCATTTCACGGACTGCTGGACATGTCCAGAACTGACACACTTGTCACTTCTATGGTGTGTTCAACTGTTCATATACTTAAAATTTTTCATGCCTTGTATGTTTTTCTAAATTTATACAATAGGCACTGACATTAATCTATTCTGTTAGTTGATGCCATATTGCATTGAAGTTACTCGCTGGACATTAGATGTCAATTTCAGTATTTATTCGGTTCCAACTGTGAAATACTATCATGCATCTTTATGCTTGCTGCTGCAAGACTGATTATGGTTCTTTAACTATTTTACTTCCTGCTATGAGTCATTTGCTACATCTTTAATTTTGCATTTTCAGGTTGATTATTCTATTCGAAATTTTCAGGTAAAAATGGCTGAAGAAACTGTTAAGCGGGCAACAGGGATTAACCCTGTGTTGTTATCTAGGCCCAATGTACCTAGCGTAGGCATGCCTTTCATTAGCAGCCCATTGGATGCGTCAACAGCTGCTCCTGTGCCGTTGCAGCCAAATACTAACCAGTTTTTTCACCAACCAGTTCCCGGTATTGCTGCTCCCATGCATCATCAGAGAGTGGACAACAGTTTCACAGGCAATACCTTGGTTCCTCCTATTGGGAATCCACAAACTGAAGTAGGAGTGAAAAACGTAAGTGAAACACCTGCCTTGCAGCATACGCCAAGCTTGGAGCGCATTCAAGATCAGGTAGGGCACAGTGGCATGCAAAAGCAGATTGGCCCCGGTGTCAGTCCATGTGGGCCGATGCCTGGCTGGGAGCCTGGACTATCCCATGGGGCTACCAAGAACAAGAAGCAAAGTTGAATTTTGAAGCCGTTTCTCTTATTTTCTGAGATGGGTTTGAGAAGCTTTGTTGGTGGTACTACTATTGGCTAAATCTATTCATGGGTACTGGTTCTTGCTGGATTTTTGTATTTAAGATCTTCATCACCATTGACCATCATATCTATAATCATAACATGGTTGTCCAGTTCCATGGTAAACTTATTGGGTAAATAATTCTGTATGAAATTCCTCTAAAACTAGCATCTGGCATCTCTGCTTTGAAGTTACCATGGGCTAGTAAAGGTGGACCACGTAGGGATATTTTTTTTGACAAACTGCGCAGGCAATTGATAATATGAATAGATTACCAAAGGAATAATTTTAGGTACTCTTATGTCCTCAACCATAACAAAAGGTAATTGTTTCAACGTGGTCTTATTTGGTCACTGCAGCATGTTTTAAGCGTGGGGCTTTGAGTTTACAAATGCTGGGAAGCCACGGGACACTGACATCTTGATTCAAATTTTCAGGAGAGTGCTTAGAAAACATTCGTGGGTGTTATCCATTTTACAGCATTCATATATTTCGTAACGATAAACCATGAAACAAACGTTTGAAATCAAATGGGTTATATCCTTCAAAGGGAAAAACGAAGGCGTCGTAAATGTCATTTTCTTTCGGGATCTAACAGCAGTCTCCTTCAATCGATCAGAAAGGACTAACCACAATTCTGGAAGGTTGCGAGCCATTTTCAGGACGACAACTCGACTAAGACAATAAGGATATTAGTAGGAACGTAAACAATTAATGAAGGATTGGAAGTATATCAACTAGAACGAAGTGATACCACTATCTGATCAATGCAACGGCAGCTTAGCCGATAAAAATTAGAATTATCATGAGATATTATTTGTCGATGTTCAATTAATCCTATTACTAATCCATTATATTATTCATACAAAAATATTTCACATGAAAAGACATACAAGGTAAGCAAGCCGGCATCTACCCAGAGTAACATCTGCAGATTTTAGATGAGACCATGAAGACTAATGTTACATATTCTTGAAATGGGACAGCTCGATTCACTGAAATCTTATCTCAGATGGTAAGACCAATTATGTACATGCATTGGAGTTCTGCCCACTAAATTTTGATGTTAGACTGGAGACCTGATTGAACTTTGTTCTGGAAATGCGCTTCCAGTCTGCAATCAACTTTATTAAAGTCAAAATCATGACAACAGAGGGGTAAAAAAGAAAGAAAATAAAGAGAACCACTGAGTACAAGCAAATGATATCACCAATCATATCATGCCTTATCACATATTCAGAATCCTGTTGAAAGATAAATAAATAAATAAATAAATAAATGACAACATATAAGTACAAGGAAGTGAATATCATGCCTGGTTGAACATTTATAGTATATTGTATCCGGAGAATTATATGTGCGTGCATTAGCAAACATTCTCTTGACATCAGCTAGAAACATCTCTAGTGTTACATAATATTGCTCTGATTCAACTCTTTTTGACATGGTCTTCAAATCTGCATTACAAGTATACACAGTCAAGCAAAAAAACATCCGTGGTACGTCAATATCTCCACTCTGGAGCAACTTATGATTGTATTACCATACAATACTACCTGAAAGACTAAAACTGTATTAAGCTTGGGTGATGGTATAACTAAGGATGTTGACATGACATGACCTATAAATGACTGTTGCTCTGCTGTCAACACACAGGTTCACTTAATAACCAAAACACCTCAAGTTTTTTCCTTCCTTTCCTTTCTTTTGTGTGTGTGTGCGCGCGTGTGCGCCCGTGTGTGTGTCAGGGTGTGAGGGCTGTGTGGGTGGGTGGGTGGGTGTTGTGGGGGATGAGATATAAATTTGATGAAACCTTACCCATGGGATCTTTGATGATGTCATAATAATCAGGGACATCACGGGCATCAACTGGCTCCTTGAATGGCCAAGCATCAACATGGTCATGCATGGACTGTTTGAACAAAATCAAGTTTCTTTAAGTCCAATGAAATTGACGTCAGAGTCTAGTGTCAAACAAACACATGGAGACGACCGAGTTAAGATGAGTCAAAGCAAAGGGCAACTATATATTAATATTGTTCTGTAATTAGACTACTGCAAAATACCGAAAGTTTGCTTTGAAAGGTATGCGAGGAAAATAGCTTCCCCTGCATCGACATTAATCAATTCGGTCACAAGAAGTACTTCAGGAAAGAAGGTTTTTGGGCACATGCATGATCCTTTAACAAACCTCCTGACTAGATTTATTTGCAATAAAACAAAACGCTATTATTCATAATTATACCTGATGAAAGCTTTCATAGGAAATTAATGTCGATTGAACAAGGATGTGCAATAATGTGCATCATATCTAGATGCGGACCAATTAGAAGTTTTGAGAAACATACCTTCAGAAGTAAGCGCATGAAATTAGTTAGATGTTTTGGATTTGTGGCACTGTCTGGGGATGCCATTAAGTTTTTAAATCGTGTATGACCCCATTGATCAGGAGTCCATCCAGCTTCCTCTGTTACCAAATTAAGCACGGGACTGGTTAGTTAGTTAAAACTTCCTGCAAACAGAGGTTTTTATGTATATATCCCCAGTGAAAATAAACAAAGAAATGGAACAATTGCAAGTAGCTGGATGAAACATAAATGAAAGATGCCTTCAACTGGAAAAGTTTACCTGCATGGAAGAATGTATATACTCGCCCAAATTCATTAAGCTAAGACTATGCATGCAATTGGATAGAATATCACGTATGATATAATATTTATATATGCACGCAAAAATGGAAAGAGACAAATTACCTAATATGTGGCATCCACCAACAGCCAAGAATTAATAAATATAAACCCCAATCAAAAGAAACAATAAAAGGCCAAGGAACTTACTCAAACCAGGGATATCCTCCACTTTGACGACTTTTTTAGGAATACCAGCTTCTTTCTGAATCAAATTAAATTTTCATTACAGCTATGTTAGATATATTAAAACATCATTAGCAAAGACTCAACCATAGAAACTTTGCAAATGAAAGCATGGTAAGGGAATTGAAATAATTTTATAAAAAATTAGAGACCAATCATTGAAGTGGTTTGCACACTTCACTATCTAATTTGATATGATCTGTTTCACTCTCTAATTAGAACATTAAGAAAAAACTAAAATGACAAGAAAATGGAGTTCAGTGAACACAATTGCAGTTTAAGAACAAATATACACAAGCATGCAATAGACATACACAAAGTAAAACACTAAACTAGAATAGGGCAACAAGTACCTCCTCAAGAAAATGTGCTATGTTGGCCTAGCATAACATTTAAAATGCAAAAAAACAGGAAAAAGTTGATATTGTACATGATTTAGGCCTAACAAGTGACTTCAATACTAACTGCAATTTATAAACAAAAGTTAGTTTTGAATTATATCTAAATTAACAGCATGCAAACACCATGACATCTGTTTACCTTCTGAAAATCAATTCCTTGGTACACAATTTGACAGTTCGAAAGCTCCCTTATCTTTTCATCAATTGCCTATCAATACCACATAACAAAAAATAAAGGACATGTTAGCAAAAGGTAAATAAAATGAAGTCAGAATATGCATTTGAACATTGAGAAGGAAAAGATAGATTCAAAGGAATGAAAGAACTTTAGTTTAAAAGTATTGGTTAATTGCAGATCAGTTTTGATTACAACTGTCTCCATTGGGTTTTGATTTCCATCCTTGACATCCCTAAATGCACTATGCTGGGACCTAACATGCAACCAAGGCATTTACCATAGTCCAAACAAGGGGACTACAACACTTTGGACAGTGATAACACAGTCCAGGCCCCCACAAGAAGCGGGATAATGTTGCTTCCTGGAGGATAGATTTCAAGCCCGTAAGGATCGCACATCAGATGTGCACTAGGAACATCCAGCATTATCTATAAAGGACCCAGAACTCAATATGTCGGGTAATTTTTGAGAACAAGAGATCCAAATAGGAAAAAGAAAAAAATACCTTCAAGTAGAATTGGTCATCATGGAGGGTTATGATAATTGACAGAGAAAGAAATGGTTCATTGACCTACAAATAACAAATTTACCTGCCTCTGACGACGAATCATGGTTGATAAATCAGTATATGGAAGCTTTGGATCGATTTTACATTCCATAAGTATCCCTCCATCATAATCTTTGATATACCTAGAGAAGTAAACAACTATTAATAAATAGCCTAGATAGATAGTAAGGCCATCATCCCTCCATGATTTTTAATAATAGCATAAACCATGTCACCTTTTAGCCATAAAGGAGAGAGGGAAAAGAGCAAAATGAAGGGTGTGGTTGCACACTAACTTACCCTTGCCATCGATCCTTCTCTAAGTGAATCTCTTTGGTGAAACCCTGCAAGTAGATAAATTGACAAGTCACATACACCAAATTTCTTCAATCAGATTAGATGATTGACAATGATGATAGCCCAAACCTAGCACCTTACTTATACAAAAGAAGTTGCTATAAAATGTCATAGTAATTCTTTGCTAAATTTTGCAGGTTATCTTCACAGAACATTTTTTCTCCCACGCAAGAGATTTGACACAACCTCAAACACGTTCAGTAATTTCATACTAATCTGTTGAAATAAATACACACACACACACAGACGCACACAATCCCCATCCAGCTGGATTGATATAACGTCTGGATAGGTTCCTAAAGCTTTTCCCTTTTAGTATTCTTTTAACCCAATTTTCCAACAAAAGGAACAGCTTCACAGACAATTATAAGCTGTTTATAATCAGGAGAAGAAAAATATTTTAGTGCTGTATAATTTTGCAACACCAAACATGAAAAACAATACAGTAGGGCACTTCAGACCTGTTTAATAAAATAGCCAACAGCATTATTGTCAGCGTATGTCAGAAAATGTGTTAGTCCATCAACATCCCGTGCATGCTGTTTTAAATGATTCATCAGTCTGGTACCATAACCTTTTACTTGTTCATCTGCTGTGATTGCACAAAAGGCAATTTCTCCAAACTTTTGGCTGACGTTAACCAGGGAAAGAAGGATGAGTGAAGAAAATCAATGAACCATTGACATTATAAAGTAAAAACAAAATTTCAGATTATCACATTTATTATGAGTAGAACTGCAGAATAAATAAATAAATAAATAAAAGATATTAGAGTCGTTTAAAACTGTTGATTGAAATGAACAGGCACCCATGTTATGATTAAGTCACTCCGTTAAGAATCTCAAACCTAGGATCCTTACCCATAATTCACCCCACCCTTACCACTTGAGCTAAGTGAATCTCAGATATGGTAATACTGAAGAGCAACTCAACATTTAGTGGACACATACTAGAAAACTTAGCAAAGAAGAGGACAGGAAAACAAAGGAGGAAAAATATACCATATAGGGAGCAAAAATTTGATTCGAGTTACAATATCATGAGAGCAGAAAGAAAATGACACAAAAGCATTCATCTTACCTGACATATGGGCGATATGTGATGCCACCAACAACTTGATTGCGTCTTATAACCATCACAGACTTATGACTTCTACAAAATCCCAACAGAAGAAAATGAGATCTCAAAATGCACAACTGCTGCATTAATTGCCAAATAAACTTGAATACTATTTGATCAAAGAAGCATAACAATCCATTAGAAACAGTGGGGGATTAACCAAGACATTGAACATTGAGATTATGTCATGTGTAGAAATATATCAACCTAGAATTCAATACTCGTGTATTAAGATGCATGAGCATTTGATCCAACGAAGAAATCAAAACTCAAGGAGGTTTAACATTTAGAAATTATAAGAAGCTTGTGAACTCATAGTTTTCTCTCCTACCTGTCCATCACAAGTCGGACAATGTACTCTTTAGGCATGTTGGGTAGTTGTCTTCCAAATATATTCTTCAATCCAATCAACCTGAGAAACCAAAAACAAAAGTATAAGTTTTTTTCTTTTTATCACCGTTCACACAAGATAGACTTATGATGAATGGTCCACAACAGGTAGGCTTATGTGAGTTGACAGAAAGCCAAGAGCAAAACCCCCAAGGAACAACTCATTAAAGGGCAGTGAATAACCAGAGCGAACATGCACAATTGAAGATTTCATAACACTTCCCCCCACGCCCCTTTTTTTGGGGTGTGTTTGGGTTGGGTTGGGTGTTGTGGTGAGTGGGGGTATTGGTAAACTTAACATGAATGCTTAAGAAAAACAGAATTAGATACCAAACCATATGCTCATCAACACCATCGTTTGAATAGCAAGCAAACTTGAGTCTTCCGGCTTCCTCCTGCAAGTTTAAACAAACAATAAAATTAACAATTACATGGCATAATTCGCAAGAAAAACAACCCATTACAACAAACAAAGTGCATTATTTTTTATCATTGCAGCTGCAAAAGTTGAAAACTATACCTCTCTTTTCAAGCTCTCTTCTCTAGCACTATAAGCTCCACTAGTCTGTATATTCTCAGTAAATATCTTAACATCTTCCTTACTTGAAATTCCAGCCATTGAGGCCCCACCTGCTCCGGCAGCACCCGTGGGCCCCATGGACCCCAAGCCGGAGGCTCCACCGTCTTTTCCTCCATCAGCATTCTCAATTTTAACACTGGAACTCTCAGTCTTGAGTTTAGTAATCCTACCCGATCCGGAACCGCTACCTCCTCCGCCAGCGCCCGACTCGAGGCGAGCGGCGGTGAATGTGCGGATGGAGGAATCGTTGTCGTGGTCGAAGTCGTCTTCGTCGTCGTCGACGACAGCATCCTCAGAGTCGTCAGCATCAGAATCAGAGTCCGCACCGCGGGCGGATATGCTCTCGAGGTCGTCATTGGACGTCAAAGCCCCGTCGCGTGTGTCAGCGGAGAAGGAGGACGGAGGAAACGACGAAGGGGGCGCGTGGTCCTCAGACGCGGCAGCGGCGAGTTTGCGCTTGTGGAGGGAGGAGGTGGCGGAGGCGGAGGCCGAGTGAGATGGGGACGGGGTCTGCGAGCTGCGAGAGCGGTTTTGTGCTGTTAAGTGCGAGTCCATGTCTGATAACTCGCACTGAGTTACCTCGATGAAAATTAGGGTTTTGTCCCTTATTCCAGATTAGGGATTTAGCAGAGAGAGAGAAAGAGGGTACAGGCAAATTTGCTTCGATCGTATCCAGATACAAATTCGCTGGTTTTCAGACTATACGCAAACGGCGTCGCATCGGTCGGTGTCTACTTACGGTGTTAATGTTATGGCAGCGAGCCCGATGAAGATGAATCAAATCCTCTCATGAGCCTTAAGTAAAGGGCTTTTGCTTTTCCATCCTCTCTCCGTATGCTTGGCCCAATTTTCAGCCTGTATATATCTTCTACACCCTACTTTTAAAATTATGTCTAAAGAAACTCTCTCAAAGTCTCCACGTAGGATACTAGAAAATTTTTTATTTTTTTTATTTTCTCAAAATCTATTTATGGTAAATGCATTTTAAAAGTTATTCATAATTAATTAATAATAAACTTATTTATAGTTTTTTGTTTTCTCATTTTTTTGATTTTCTCAAAATATTAATCTTACATCTTATATCTTACGTACTTTTAAAATAATTACAAAACCTGACTCGAAAGAGCTTTAAATGATAATTTTGATGTTTTTTAATATTTTTTGTATTAAATAATTCTAAAAAATATTTTTTTGCAATTAATATCTTTAAATAAATACTCGAATGGATAACAAACAAAAAAATTTATGATACTATCTTTAAAGACTTTTTTTTCTTAAAAAGATTTCAATGACAATTTGTTTTTTTTTTTCTCTTAATGTCATACTTTATTCTTATATTATCCAATATTTGTATAGGGATTATAAAATTTGAAATATAATTATTTCGTCACTTTTCTTTTGATTTATTTGAAATTTTGTATTTAAATTATAACGATCCCGACGTGGAGCGAGGATTTAAACTTAATTACTATAAATATGTTTATAAAAAAAGTATTCTAAATATAGTGACTTTCTCTTCATATATTTTCACTTTTCTTTTCAAATTATTGAATCGATCAATTATTTTACATATAAAATTATCTACTTCAATATTATGTTGTTTGTTTATATATAATTTATGCAGTTTTATATTTTTGAAATAATAACAAATCTATGATTGTAAACTTTTTAGGAACAAAAACAATATTAATCAATATAATAGATTCTGAGGAATCCCCTTTCTTTCTAGGCTCATAATTTTCCTTTTAATAAGAAAGATAGAGAGAATTTTTTTAATTAAATTAGAATAAAAAAGAGCTTATATTTATCCTTCAAAAAAAAAGCTTATATTTTATTACAATCTACTTTGTATTCAAAATATATAAAATACTATATTTAACATATTACTATTTTTACCTAGATACACAGCATTAGTGCGGAATTGAATTCCTTGTATAGACTAGTTTTAAATCCGTACGTTGCATCGGATATATAAAAGCAGTAATGGAGCCACATTACATTCAGTAGAGTCAAATGATCCCACTCAACTTATAAAAATCTATATTATAAGCTTACAGTAAATGAAATTTTTGATAGTATTTCTTATATTGACACCACTAAAATTAATGAAAAATGTATTTGACCCCAATGAATATTTGAAAATTAATCTTTTAGATATATGCCAATACAAAATTAGTATCTTTTTATTTATTTTGTCATCTTCAAACTTAGTTATTTTGACACCAATAAAAATAGTATTTCTTCCATATAGACTTAATTTAATGTTATATATACTAATAAAAATTTTAGTATAAATAAAAAAATTATTATAGAATCACCCCACTGACTCAAAATCCTAACTCCACCCCTTGTATAAAGTAAGGGTTTTACTAATGAATGCACCCTTTAAAATTGGTCTACTTTTAATTTAAGGAAAGTACTTTTTATTTAATGCAGTAATTTTTTTGAATTCAAGAAAAAATGATACATTTAATTATATAAAACTTTCTATATATGACACCTTAAATAGTGTATGGGATGCATCATTTGTCATTTCTCATAAAGTAATTATAATTTTAGTAATTTTAAAAAATATTTTAAAATTAAATAAAAATCGAAATTTAAAAATAAAATTGAAATGTATAATGTAATATCAATCATTCTTAAATATCATACAATAGAAAAACTGACAATAAATCAATATTTAATAAAAATATTTTCTTCAATCATGACTACTTTATTCTAAACTTTTAAGCACCTTTAACATTCTAATTTTATTTTCATCCCAATCATCCATACACCATAGAACAATTTTCATATCAAGAATAACACCCTCCACCTTAGCTTTGTACAACTTATATTGTGTTTTTTCCATCTCATGTTCACTTTTTTCCTCGTATGAATATATGATTGTCTATCCAAAAAACATCTTGATAAAATTGAAAAGACTCCGAATTAAAATCATCTATTTCGAAATGATGCATCTCTCACAAATCTCGAATAGCTTGTTTTGTAACGTATTATTCGGATTCATCTTTCTTGGGATCGATAGGACTATCAAAAAATTCGGTCAAACACCATTACATTTCCCTCATACTTATGTAGTGTAATAATGGACTTAAAATTCTCGTTGTCTTCAATAGAGGTGGAATAACACAATTGGTTCATTTTGAGATTTGACGCCAGTTTAGTTAAAATATCTTTAAAATGCGATTCGTTGAACAAACACTGGATCTTCGATAAATCTTGGTAAACCAATTGTTCTCCTTAAAAATTCCATTAGACTTCAAATACAGTTATAAGAAATTAAGTAAAATCATAGTAAAATACCAATTTAAAAAATTAATTTTCAAATAACTCTTAATGAAATAATCTTCATCAAACGTTAAAATTATTTGAAATATAATGACTTAAAAAATTGTAAAATATTTATAACTAAATATCGTAATGGTAACTATTAAAAGAAAAAAAAAACAACGTTAGCTTAAAAGTCATAATTGGAAACTCTTTTAAATCAAATATTTACATAAAATTACTTTATGTATCATATTCATAGCAACTTTAAACTCTTTGTTTTGAAAAACAAATAACGAAACTTTTTTATTGATGTCATTTGCACAAGTTAGTTTTGAATATTTAAATACCTTTATTTTTTAATTTATACAAAATATAGTTATATTGAAATTTTCGGAATATGTAATATGACAAAAAAAAGCATATAATGTTTCACAAATTAATTTAAATACATTGTAAATAATATTATAAAATAGTTCTAAAAAATAAATTTCAAGACATTCAAGGATAATATTCAACAAATTAATTTAAATCTATTGTAAATAATATAATAAGATATTTATTTATTTATAAAATAAATAAATATTGTTTCAGCTTTGAGACCATATTTTCATCTCTTTCTAATTGATTTTATGATGTAACTATGTTATTCTTCTATAAGAGAAAAACAATATCTTATGTTAGAAGTAGGGAAAGAGATTTATTAATTTAATATATTATTCTTAATTTCTTAAAATAATAATGTTTCATGTCCTTTGTCCTTTTTAATAACACTATGAAATTTTGGTCAGAACATTGTCATGTTCTTTCAATTATTTTCATAGATATTCAATATTACACCATTCTATTGGTTGAAACAATTTTAATATCTTCGACTTAAAAGCCTTTTTGGAATGTTTAGTGCGAAGTTAATCATAAACAATTAATTGTAGGTATGCGCTTACATAAATCTCAATGATAAAGGTAGTTTCAATAAAACTCTAAAACTAAAAAGGTCAGAATTATAAAATCTTGTCTTGACTGTGAATAAGGTAAAACTAATAGGTGAATTCTGTGATAGTTGAGGCAGTAGAACTTATAATGTAATTATACAACTTATCAGAAAGTATACAATATATTCCTATAAAGAGAAAATCTAATATTATGTGAAAATTATAAAAAAATAATAAACAAAAGAATAGTGTTCTTAAAAAAGAAAAAGAATAGTTAACAAATTCTATATGTTAAAATAGTAAATACATAAAGGTATATATACACGATAATCAAATTTGAAATATATAATTTATATTCTTATTTAGTTTGGCACCAATAATCATCCTAATTGAGAATCCCACATTAATAAGTACCATTAATTGGGTAACTGGCGGGTCTACAGTATTATTGGCTACCTCTTGAGTCTTGACAATTTTAAACTTCACAGACCTACTTCATATTTTTCATAGCAGTATTAATTTTTAATTATTATTATACAATAATGACGTGGCAATTCCTCTTTAGCCTTTTCTACCTTTTTTTTTGTCAAAATATATAGTTCATTTTCATAGCCAAATAAATAAATATTAAAAAAAGGAATCAAGCATACACTTACCATATGTAAAGCATGTCCATCAATCGTCTCTAGTAAGTCCAACCGCCATGAATCAAGCAATTAATAGTAAGTCAAAATATTCTTTACAACCACCATGAATATAATTTTTTTTGAGAAAAAGGAAATTCAAATAAAATTAAATAATTCTAAATTCACTGGAGAAAGATACTCCACATGTATTAATCTTCAATGGAGCTCGCAAATTATTTGGCAGAAACTCAAAATATCTCAAAATCATCATTCATAAAGCATTGAGAATATTAAAACTTAATGGACTTGTAGAAATGGAAGTTGGAGTCTTGGGAAATTCTTGGGGAATGAACGATAACAGAATTAGAGATTAATGCTAGTATTTAACTATTTAAAGTAGCATAGAATTTAAAACTTCAATTAGATATTATCTATTTGATTTTTGAATTTGAAAGTAATTAAATTTTGATTTGTATATTTAAAAAAAATGCGTGGTTTGTTAATAAAAGAATTTTTATATCTAAAAATAGCATAGAATTTAAAACTTCAATTAGATATTATCTATTTGATTTTTAAATTTGAAAGTAATTAAATTTTGATTTGTATATTTAAAAAAAATGCATGGTTTGTTAATAAAAGAATTTTTATATCTAAAAATAAGTGAGATAAAGTTTACTTTATTTTTTTAATTTAAATCATTTAAAATTTAGGTGGATAAAATCATCATACGAAAAATAACTAATATATTTTTTTACGTATCTTTAAAATATCCTATAAATGCACATGTGCTAATTCTAATCACAAACCTATTTTAATTCCACCAACACTGCAGAATATAATCTGAGCTTGAGAAATGCTCTATGACAAAAGATCCGATCTCCAACCAAGACAAATGCACTAAAATATAGTAAGTGATTACAATGAAGTAATTATTAATTTTGAATGATTGGTAACCTTTAAATTCTTCTTTTTTACCATTTGCTACGGACCTACGGTTAATTTTTTATTTTTTTGAGATAAACTTACGGTTAATTTGTTTTTCAAGTTATTGACATTAGTTAAAATTTTCACCTATTAGTAACATTTTCATAGATAATAAATTTTATTAAGACTTCTTAACAATGTAGACTTCACATAATATTCACCAATAAAATATCCAGACTTCACATAATATTCACTAATAAAATATCCAAAAATTAGAAAAACCTTAAAAACTACATATATACTATTTCACTCAGTAGTGGAAAACTCTAATTCCACTGAGCAATGGAAATTCTAATGAGACCCAACTGTATGAATTATAACCTCTATTAAATTGAAACTTGAAATTAGTTAAAGAATTCAATAACTATCTTAATTAAATTGAAATCACAAATATTTTACGTATGTTATGGATGTTAGATTTACCTTTTTCTGCATAACAATGAAAAAGAGTAAAACTAAAAGTTAGAAACTTTTTTTGTTTATTTTGTGGCCAAAGTGGTTTTAAAGCACCAAAATCTTCCTTATTTGATTCAATTGTGTTCATGAAGCACAAAAGTTAAATTACACAAATTGGTATCTGTCACCAATTAAGAATAATCAATAATTTGATGTATAGAAAAATAACATAAAATAAGGAAAGAATAGTAAAAAAATTTACGATTCACTTAGAGATTATATACTTGTAGAAAGCAGTGATATAACTGGAATTTGTGTTGCTGCTACATGTTAAAAATTTTATGTGATCAGAAGTAATATTATTATATAAAAAGATAATAATGATAAATAAATGTATGAGAAATGTAAGAAAAAACCTTTCACCAGTCGACGGGAGATTGGGAAAGGAGAAAATGTCAATGTGTTATCATATTTATATATACATTTTTAAGTTAATTTGGAAATCAAGGTTTTATCAGTTAGAGTTTTAAATTAACTTCAAAACAATTTTAATTATTTCTAAATTAAGGATAAATCTAATTTTTTTTTCCCAGGATAAATTTAATTTAGAATTAACTATTTAAATAATAGTTATATATTTTTTTAATTAGATATGTCATGTTTTAACAGATTTATTATTATCATACAATTATTAGTTTTTGTTGATTATTATGTTTCATTTATTATCCGGATATTGTTATGATCTTTCATTTATTTTCAAAATAGAAAAAGCAATAAATTCAAATCATTTTCTAAAAATAAGGATAAAGTCATATTTTATTATATTGATTAATTATTTTGAATTTTGAATTTTTTTATTTTTAAAAGATTTTTAGGATATCCTCAATGATAAACACATGGCAAAAAGATAGATGCGCCATATGTCAACCATTGAGACTGTATTCCTTTCTTTATATATATATATAAGATTACAATATTCTCATTTCTCAGGAACATGAAAAAAATAAAATCTGAATTTAGTTTCTTTGTTTTCATTTTTTCAAAGTCCCTTTATCCAAACAATCTAGGGTTCGATTAATCCGAAATCAAACCACATCGGACCTCAATTTCTTTATTTTCATTGAAATGTTGAAAGAATTTTAACTTTTTTTTTTACCAGATAAAAATTGTAATTTTTTTAGGAATTTATAAATAAAAAATAAATCATTTTTTAATCGAACCCATAATATATATAATTTTAACCAATAGCAACCTTAATTAAAAAGGAAAATAAATCCATAATCCAAATACTATAAAAATAATGCAGTGTGCCTTACAAACATCTAAATAAGAAAAACCACCATAGTTTGAAACAACCAAGAAATCGAAACAAAAGAAACACAAAGGTTCGAGTTCATCAACGTACGCCACTGAATCAAATTTAGAGAGAGAAAGTTTTAATGATATATGAAACTGAATCTAAAATCAATGGTATAGGGTTGCAAGGCCAAGTTCAAAGATAGATTAGAGCTTTCTGCATGCCTGCTTCAAACCCTACAGAAGCAACAAAGAATGTACATAATAATCCATTAATGAAAAACCACCATATTAGCCAATAGAACAAGCTGAAAGAAAAGAAATACACATTGTTAAAAACAAACTAACCCATTGGGATTATTGCAACAATTAAAAATAGTAGTAAAGATATTCATCTTTCTTTTTCTCTCTAATAGCCAGAGGTATGTAGGTGCTGGCAGAAGCGCCACCTTTCTTGTACTTCCTTTTCTTGGGTTCCGGCTCCGGCTCCGCCTCTGCCTCCACCGCCGGTTCTGGCTCTGGCTCCATTGCTGAAGGGTACCTTGGATGTACTGGCACAGTTTCGTCGGACATATGCCGTTTCAGCTTATTCTCCTTCTCTTCACTTTCACTAAGATCATACAAAGTACAAATAAAACTTTATCTCACATTGTTATATTTTAGAGAGAACGGGTTAGTGATTCTGGAATAACTGATGATACTTACCGAGGGTCAAAGCGTTCAAGATAATTGCTAACTAGCACTGGAGGGGCAGCAATCCGTTGTAACTCTTGGAAATCAACTTCCTCAGAGACACCATTTTCATAGTCTACCTGCTAAAACAAAGATGTTGTGGTGCATAACAACGTAAGAAACCTAGACAAGTTGTCATGTTCTATGAAACACAATATTGGTTTCGAAATTTAGACATTTTCTAGCTTATGTTGTCAAAAATACAAAAATTCAAACCTTGAACAATTGAGTTTCACCATTGAAGGTCATCACTTTCCCCATGGTGCTCTTGCCATCGAACTCGTTAGTTACTAGAACTCCAATCCATTTTTCGGCTTTAACAGACGACACATCCTTCATCATATAGAAAATTAAATTCAATAGTTCAGAACATATCGGATCCTTTAAGCACTTTAACAAATTATAATCATCATTTAATTATCAATTAAAAAAGTGATAATTATAATTAAGTAGAGTAAATTAATTAGTAAAAAAAGGTACATCAACCCCTTCATTGAGGATGTGCTCTTGTTGTTCATCCTCATAATTTTCATCGAATGGGGGGTGTTCTACTTCAAGATTGGACTTTGCAGTATCCTCGAACAAGCTGGTCTCAACTTGATTTGATGCGATGCTTGGCTCCAGGTACTCGTCATATTCATCCACTATAACACAAAAATGCAGTTGAATTTGATCCATACATGTATATATATATATATATATGTTGTTAGAATCTTTAATACTAATTAATCTACATATATAGTAGTACCATTTTAGAATTCAAAATTAGTGTCTCATTTATATTTTATATTGATGATACTCTACAACTTGGAGAGAAAAAAACATAGATCTCAGTTCATTTGAAAAAAACCATAGATTCAGTTCATTTAAGTTAATTATAATTCAATCGTTAAATAAGTATTCTTCTTGCAAATAAAAGCATATAATATATAGATCTAAGACTATGATATTCAAATGTTAGACTTCCACGCGCCTATTAATCATTATATCAAGATAAAGATTTGATATATTATCATGATATTAACACGTCACACATTCACGACCTGCCAATCAATTATTAATCAAATTAAAATTTGATTGACAATTGATTGGCGTGCAAATTGGCGCGCAAATGATTGTTTAGATATACACATCTATAAATCAACACAAATTGTTTAGATATACACATCTATGAATCAACATAAACAATGGTACGTAACAATTGAAGATCTAAACCAAAAACTTAGATAATCTGATAACATACTTGTATTCCTTATAACACAATTTAGGGGAAAATCAATCTAAACTCTTCATGAATATATAAGTTTATATACGGGGTGGGGGTGCATGCATGAATCAATTTTATACATCTTATAAAATTTTCGACAAGATCAACTCATGAAAACAAAAAGGTATAACTTGGATTAAAAAACAAAAGACAGATCTGATTTTTTATATATATTTGCTTCAAGATTTGCTAGTATTAATTTACAATCTCATACATATGTGTGTGTATATATACACACATGATCAAGAACCTTCATATATATAATGACAATAAATAAAATCAACAGAATAGAAGCATGAAAATGAACATAGAAATGTGAACATTTACAACCGTCAGAATCAATCAAACAGTGGACTAAATCGTGCAAATGCTTGCATGAAGATCTCACCATATGGGGCATTGATATCCACAATAATTCTCATTTTCAGATGAAAATTTCAGTCTTCAACCTTGACAAACTCCTCTTGCTAGAAACACTATATACACAACAAATCAAAATGAACAACCGATTAGAGAAACTTATGATAACATATATATATATATATATATATATATATATATGCTTGACGAAGGAAATTAAAGCTAAGACTACTTGAAAAGAAAAACAGAAACTGAAACTTGCCTTAGTGTTGATAGTTATCAGCTGTGTGCCATTTCAGGCAAAATGAGACCCATATATACGGTGGACTCAAGAGCGTTTGGGTGCAAACGCCACCTGCAGTCTCGGATTTGTTACCAGAGTGGCCAAATTTACAACTATACTTCCAAAAATGATAAGTGGATTTTTAATTAAGGGTAATTTTGAGGTAATAGGGAGCCCCACCTACCCTCGCATAGTAAGATGTCAACAAGTGTTCTAAGATGGTAAATTTTGTGGTCATCATAAAGCATGACTTATTTTGTTAAGGATTTAGTCCAAATTCAGCAGCACCAAGAAGAAATGCAAGCAATTAGATTGCTCTCTAATCTCTATCTAGGGCAAGAGAATTAGGATAAGGGGGTAGTGCATGGTACCTCTCTCTTAGAAACACACATGAATTGGCGACATTTCAAGATGCTACATAAACGTCACAGATTGTCAAAATGCCGCTATTTTATCGGCATTTTATTACTATATTTATTCTTCGCGAAGTTTATACGGATAAATTGCAATGAATGGTCCGAAGATCATATAGATTCAAGAAGAAAACTAGTAATCATATATACATCTAGAAATAATGCAATCTTAATTTGAAGACGAGTACAAAAGAGTTCATATATCTATCTTCCCCTTCCCTGTCGCTGTATTCATTTTCGTAAATGTTACTATATAGTCGTGGATTGACAATGAGTTAATGATTGCAAGTTTGGGTGGATTTTTTAGCTTTGACATTAAAAAACACAGTTCATTTTGTCGTTAGATCATTGTTTAATTTATCGAAAGTATATTTTAAAGATTTCAGTCAACATATGATACTCTTTTAAAAAAAAGTTAGAAATTGCGTTTTAGGAAAAACTAAAAGCATATCCTTTCATTTTGAAATAAATTTCTTGGACGAAGTAATCTTTCAATGATTATTATCTTTGACCTGAATTATATCTTTTAATTAGTACAAATTAAGCTATGTTAATTTGTTCTTCCAGATTTTGAAAATCCTAAATAACTAATATGTTCCAAAACTGGTTAATATTGCCAACTATGATTTTGTTTGTCTGATTCTTTGACAATTAATTTCGCCAGTGCATGTCTCGTGTCTGACAAGTATGAGATTAGTTGGTTTTACCTTATTAGTAGGGTTCAAAATGTTAACCATGCAAGAATCCTGCATTTAATTCTTACCAAAAGATAAACGTGTGGCCCCTGATACATATGAACTGGTTTCCCTTTTTTTCAAAAATATTTTTTGTCTTTTTTTTTGGTGCACACTTTATTTCTGTTGTTTTATTTTAATAAATATATACGCATAATTTAAGTAGGATTCCTTTCGCCTCAAAAAAAAGAAAGGACGTTTAAAACAAATTGAAAATCAAAATATATATAGTAGTTTAGCAGAGACTTTTATTTTTTAATGAACATTCAATAATTAAACAATAATAGTATCTATACACAAAATTTTAGTATTAATAATAAATTAATAAGTTCATTAGTGTCATATCATCATCATTTTAAATTTTCACTTTGGTTTTTGCTTATTACTAGCTTTTATGTTTTAATAAGCTCGAGTTGTAAATGTTACCACTTAAGTATGAATTACGAACTTTAAAATTTTAAGAGGAAAAAAGAAGAGAAAGAAAGGAAGAAAAATATAGAAGGATGATAATCCAACTTTTATTCCATGGGCTGTCATTAATTCCAAACATAGTTCATTGTTCATAGAACATTGTTCTTTCATCAGTGCTGAAATTTTTTTGACAGAGCCCACTTATTTTGTCTCATTCGAAGCTCAAAGACAGACCAAGAAGCTTGGACAATTCAGATATGAAGGTAGGAAGAGCAGGCCATCCAGCTGCAGTCACCAGCTTCCCATCCGACACACAACCACCTGACTCCCATTCTTCCACTTCCCCTCCACCCATCTTCACCATAACCTTCATTCCATAATTGACAGCACATCTCTTCCCCTGAAAATGATTAATCACTTCCATTTGGTCAATTTCAACAACTTCCAGTTTAAGGCAATTTCAAGATATTCATTCATGGGTATAATTAATAGTAATAGAAATAGCATGAACAATTAATAACCACCTTTAGAATGCCAGCAGAAGCTAGAAGCCATTGCCCCTGCCCAATTCCAGCAATGACCCTGTCTTTCTCGGCGAAGTCTTGCACCAGATTGACTGCTTTCTGGTTCATCACCAGCAGCTCCGGAGACCTCCCACCCGGCACCACAACGCAGTCATAATCATTAACACTTATATCATCCCAATTGGCCGTAATAAACAAGTTATGGCCTCGCTTCTCGCTGCAAACTTGGCCTCCCTCATCATCGTGGATAGCCGTGACACAAGTCTCCCCCCTTTTCTTGCTTGGGGTAACAGTATCAACCTTGCAGCCTAGTGCTTGCAATGCCCGGAGTGGGACATTGATTTCATAGTCTTCGACATAGTCCTTGGAAACACCATAGAAAACAGGCTTGTTAGTTTCATGTATCTAATCGTTATCTGCTTCGTGTTCAGTTCTGTTCTAATTAACTTGTTGGAGATAAGATTTCACCATAATTTCATCAGTTTTTGTACATATTAATTTGATCATTCAAGAAAAATATCACGAATTTTATGTTTTACCCTTGATAAGCAATCATTATCTTACCCCACATAGGAGAAGCACTGAATTAGTCTTAGTTGTATGAAATTTCGCTCCCATGGACTCAAACAGAACTTTGAGATATTCAGCATGCGCTGGCCACCCTATTGAACTCAAGATATTACCATCTTTGAGACAAGCAGTAATGTCAACAATTGATGTAATTCCAGGTTGCTCCCACCAAACACCGCCTGCTAGCTCAATCACAGGTTTCATGCTAGCAAATGCAGTGCATTTCTTGCCCTTCAAAAGCCCTGCCGCGGCCAAAATGAGTTGGCTGTGACAACTTGTGGCAATAGGCTTTCCCGCTTCAGCAAACCTTTTAACAATGCTCAAGACCTTATCGTCAACACTGAGAAGCTCTACGAACCGGCCGCCTGGAATAATCAGGGCGTCATAGGATTCATGTTCCACTTCATCGAAATTTGAATTCAGAGTAAAGAAATGGCCTGGGAGCTCGGTGTAAAGCTGTAGAAGAAAGAAAGTAAAAACTTAACCTTTCAATATTCCTTTGTTTGTGGTCCGAGTAAAGTTACAGTAAATGATTTGATTGAACAGCTAACGAAGCTTTTTTTTTTTTTACCTCAAATCCTAAGAATTCATGGATAGCAGTGAAGCATTTGTCACCAGGGAGCTTGGTGGGAGAGACGCAATCAACGCCAACTCCAAAGGCTTGCAGCACCTGGAAAGGCACCATGGCTTCAAAGTCTTCCATGTAGTCACCGCAGATTATCAGAGCAGATCTCTTGGCGACAGACCCCATGATGTTCACTCCTTGACAGAACAAAAACTTATGGGCAGAAAACGAAAAGGCTTGTGTATATATTACTTCATTTAAGGAAACCCTCAAACGTAACCAACACTCTCTCTCACACGTGATTTTAAGGAAAATGCTATATATATATATATATATATATATTAAATTAAATATTAATGAAAGTTGTCGCTTTGTCCAAAAAGAAATGTTTTACTGACAATTCCCTGTACCGCAATACTCCGGTTGCAAATGTCACGTTGCCAATTCTCCAACGTTAAACCTTACGGCCCGCAGCAATCTGACGGCAACTTTTATCTGTTTATTACATGGCTGAGACCAACTCTAATGGAACAGTAAAACGGCATAATGGTGTGTATTTTGTCTTTTTTGTTGCTTCAAAAGGAACGGTAATTCATCCCACCAATTTGGTGTAATATTATTTATCCCCATGAAATTAGATATCGATATCCATATCGATATCGCACCCTCAAAATTACGGATATATCGACGGATATATCGCAAAAAATATCGATATCGCAAAAAAGTGGTAAAAAATGATATAAAATCATGGATATTTATAGTAAACGTTGGAATTTTGAAATGAAATTTTACCCTATGTTTATTTACATATTTTTACATATGTTAGAGTCATAATATCTTAATTAAAGTATATTTAGATATGTGATTAATGTATTGCTAATTATTTAAATAGGCGAAAATGCATGAAATATAATTAAAAAAGACAACCAAGCATATTTGTGACATATTTATATCCAACAACATCAAATATTACAAAATTTAACTGATAATATAAAGTTTCCAACCTCATTTAATACCACATTGAGTTTCTTAGAGGCTCAAAAGTATTAACCTGACTTCCGTCGGTAGGCTGAATATAGCAGCAATATTCATGTCAAGTCATGGTATTCCTATAATTATTCACATAATTGTGCATATGGGCATAATAATTAATTGTACTAGCTACCAAAAGATTTTCAAGGCGAGGGAAGTGACCATAATTCACCTGTAATTGTGCTGATTGATCATCATGAAAAGTTTGTTGTTCATGAGAATAATCTGACGGATACTGACCTGATGAATATGATGCTCCATAATTATATTCTCCATATTATCATCAGTCCAATTTCCAAAATTTGATTCCATTGGTGCATTATAACCGACTGAACTTTGTTCTGTGATTATGCTCATGGAGCCAAAATTATCAGCAAGATTACCCATAGTTTTTTTCTCCCTTTTTCCTTTAGCTCCATGCCTAGTTTTGTAAGACCCATGGTCCTCATCTTGTGTAGCATGTGTAAAAGTCGCCTCACCTGTGAAATGACTCAATGGTCTATAATGATCACTGTCATATGAAATATCATACATTGAAGCATATTATGTACCTCTTTCTCCACCTCCACCCTGAGTCCTTGTTGTTATAGTCCTTTCCCCACTTCTTCCATCATCATCATCATCATCATCACCGTCTTGATTCATTAAATGACCTTCGAATCCAGGTGGAGGACCGATGGTTTCATCTGATGAAGAATCTAAGCCAACCTCTTCGGACATCACTTTATCAACATCAATCCCAAATTCTTGAGCATGACTGCTGATCTCAAGATTAGGCTTCATATCACGGCCATCTAAATGTGCAGGCCTAATCCATTGAAAAAGATGATATTCATCTTCATCACCAATTTCAACAGTAACATCAAGAAGATTCAATGGGTCTAGCACTGACATCTCATCTTGTGCAACTTCCATATCTCTAACTCGTAGTTTCATGTTATAGTAACAATACACAAGATTTTGTAGAGTTCTATGGGCTAATCGATTTTGTTGCTTTGTGTGGATTTAAGCAAATGTGCTCCAATTTCTTTCACAAGTTGAAGATGAAACAGTTTGAGATAATATCTGCATAGCCAATTTATGCAGTATTGGTAGACTTTCCCCGTATAACTCCCACCAATCAACTACATAAAAAAGCAAAGAATATTTTACATTGAATGAATCGTAGTAATAATAATTTTTCAAGCAAAAATAGAGAATTAATCAACTTTGTAATTATATCTATATCAGGTTTCATGGTCGCCCTTGAACTTCGTGCACATGCTTCCCCAAAAGATCTTCTAGCTTCTCTAAACAACATTATCTTTACAAAAAGAAAATTTTATTTAGGAAATTATAAATTTTCAAAATATTTAAATAAAGATGAATTTTATCTCACCTCATTTTCAATTTGATCTTGTCTAGTTGACTGAGGATCTAAAACTTGAAAAACTTAATAAAGTTTTACTTTGTTAATTCGTGACCATGAACTAAAAGATAAGCCCCAAAACAAATTCACTCAAATATGATGGTGAAGAATGAAAAAAAAAAAACTAAAAATTTCAACGCTCCTTAGATTAAGAATGGTGATTTATAAGAAAACTTCAAGAGTTGTGTAAAATTTTTTGTAAAAATATTAGCATATCAAAAAAATATATACAATAATTTACAAAGTGCTATATTTTTTTTTTGCTTCCCAAGCTACTATTTAAGTTTAATGTTGCATTAACTAAGTTTTTGCCATTAAGTAATTACAAGTCAAATACACGATGTAATAAAGAGAGATCCCCATTAATATTTTAAGAATAAGAAAAATATCCAAGTGTGGAGCGTCTTTTTTAGTATTTAGGACATCAACTTTGAATTTTACTTAAGTGAATCCTGCAATATAAGAAAGCGATTGAATTTGACACTAAGGCCTGAGCCTTTTGTTTCCACCACAGGCCAAGCAATTTTCCATTTGAGTCGTGCACCTAAGTATTTCAAATTAATTTACCATTTGGACCAGATTACAAAATTAAACTAGACATTTTAACGGATATTTTAAATATCGCAATATATATCGCGGATATATGAATATATCGACGGATATCCGGTGGTTTGAGGACCACCGACAAAATATCGCAGTATCCATATCGATTACGGATATATCGATGGATATATCGATGTATCGACGGATATTGAATTCCATGTTTATCCCATCAAAATGGTAGGATGTTTTTTCCTTTCAAAAATAACTTTACTTTTTATTTTAAATTATATTTATAACATTTTAATTTTTTGTTGTATTTATATATTTTGAATTTCATTTAAATTTAATTTTTGAATTATTAAAAAAAATATCATTAGAAAGATCTCATTGAGACCTTTAAATTGAGACCAATATTAAATATATTTTTATAAATAATTATAAATATAAATTAGATAAACTATGGAAGAATTCATGAGAAAAATATTAAATATTATTTAATATTATTATTTTTAATTAATAAAATATATTGTTAGAATTACATATAGATTAATTTAATTGTTTAAATAATTATTTAGATAATTATATTAAGTTAAATAGTAGATGTTATATTATAATATAATTGATGTAAAAAATGATGTAATACATTGGAGTGGAACAAAATTTGGTGTTAAAATATTCTAAGAATATTCTCCTTTTACATCAAAATGGTGTAAAATTTAGTGTAATGAGTTGGAGATGCCCTAAACTAAATACTTTACATATTTTATTTATAATTTCCCCACATTCTTTCTCTCGTTTTTTTTTTACTACTAACTTCACTTCTATCAAAACTCTCCCAATCCCAAATAACAACATGAACCATTGTCATTTGCATTATTAATATAAAATAAAGTTTAGTATCAAATTTTAAAAAAGTTATTATTTAAGGATAAGTTTTTAATTTTATAACAATTATTATGGTAGAGTTTTAAAAATTCTTGTTATTTTTTTAATTCATGCGTAAGATAAAGTTTTGCTTCAAATTTTTTTAAAAAAGTGACTATTTAAGGGCATACTTTAAATTTTACAACAATTATTGTGATGGGGTTTTAGATTTTTTTTTTTACTTTTTTGTCACATTAGACAAAGTTTAGCTCCAAATTTTAAAAAATTAATTATCTAAAGGTAAATTTTAATTTTGAAAGATTATAGTGGTAAGGTTTCAAATTTTTATTATTTACGTGTAAGATAAAGTTTAGCCCTAAATTAAAAAAAATTAATTATTTAAGAGTAAATTTTAATTTTGAAAAATTATTATTGTAGGATTTTAGATTTTTTTTATTTACGCATAAGATAAAGTTTAGTCACAAATTAAAAAAATTAATTATTTAAAGATAAGTTTTTAATTTTAAAAATTATTATGATAGGATTTTGATTTTTTATTATTACACGTAAGATAAAATTTAACCCAAAATTAAAGATAAAATTTAATCTTAAATTAAAAAATAATTATTTTACTTAAAAATAATTTAACTTCAAAGCAATAATTTTACTATGAAAGCTATGGTGAACAGTGCATGATTTTTGTTTTTTTCAAAATAAAATACAATAATTTGTCAATTAGGTTGAAAATTATTTAAATCAATTTAAGATTTTAATATTGATTTGAACAAATAATATTTTCTATTTAATATATTTGAATTGAATAGAAGAACAAGTTAAGGTTTGCGGGTGATATTGCTTTGGCCATTTGCATAAACAAAGTTAACATTGACATTAGGCTTTTCAATTATTGCTTCTGAAGAATTGCAACGTGTCAGATTCTAGAAGTTCCACATCCCCTAAGTGCAGTATTGCAGTACAGGGAATTGCAGGTAATACGGTCCGTCCAAAAAGGGTTACAGTAAATGACGGCCATAAGCAACAAAGAATTTAATGTCACGGGTCCAAAAGTGGGAGGAAAATGAAAAAGAATACCACAAGGAATTGTTAAATAATGATGGCAAATTCTAGTTCGGTAAATTTTGAGAAAATATATTTCAATTACGGGAATAACATTCAATACAGATTGCCATGTGGAAAACCATGGACGAAGAAGACGACTTTCTATATGTCGAAGATGGACGAAAGAAGGTTTGATTTTGCAGTTGAAGGTATACCTCACTAGTTACGCAAGTCAGGTTTCCATTTTCATTGGCTATGAAGATGCTGATTGGCAACCTCAAAAATGAAAAAGAAGGAATTTTTCTGTGCAATAGAACAGCTGAAGCTGTAAAATAATTGGCATTTGAAACAAATCAAGAGATTTATATTAATAATAATAATACAAATGATTTGTGCAAAAATGGTACAGTAAAAGATTTACTACTACGAGTGTGGGTGGCCGGTCATCTTCTCTGATTCTTCCCGCATGTGGTAATCTCAGATTTGAGAGACCTATCGAGAACAAAAAATTGATTGGCGGGCTTTCATACGTGAAAAAGGGAAAAGCTCGCCCAGGATTATATTTTGATTGATCAAAAGCATACCCAATGGCACAGAAATTTTCTCCATTAATCTGATCTTGGTCTATTTGAGCCACTTTTATGACTATTGTACAGAGGCAAAAGCCAACGCGACCCATGTTTCCTTTTCCCGTGACACCGCCAATAAAGTATGCAAATTGCTGCTATACAAGCAATGGGAATGGCCCATCTGCCAAAACAAATAAACAAATTAAGGGAAACGAGAAGGGAACAATCATCATAACTTCAGAATGATATGAAACAAAAATTGGTCATTTTGATACCTCTGCCGCTAAGAATGCACAGCCGAGGGGTCAGGTAACATGTAAGTTTGTTTTGAGGTGCATTTGAAAGTGAGCTATTACCTGTCCAAATCGAGAATGGGACTGTAGACAAGAGTTTCCCAAGTGGCTACAATAAAATGCCATACAGGGTTGTAATATAGAGACTCTGCTGACCAGAACATCCTTGTATATGTCTCTAAGAAGATAAATAGTATCCATGCTGCCATTTCAATCATGATGAACTTTATGATAAACCGGCCAACCACCACCATGACAAGGGAGAAAGCCACCAACCAATTGAAGAGCCTCTGATTATACTCCTTGATAAACAGAGAACGTGACTTTCCCATCATCTGCAAAATATATGGTACATTCAGGAACATATAATAGCATTGCAGACAACAGAACTGATTACAATTTCAACAAAGCACCGTAAATATATCTTTTCCATTCAATAAGCAAGTGGAAATTTTTAGAATTTGCTGGCAAGCTTCTCACCCACTTTTCCTTCAAACTCACATCTTTAAATTGATTGAAAATTATTTTGCTCCACCTTCAAAGACTGGAAAGTATCTATTTTCAATGAAGAACTTAACTTCATAAATTCAAGCATTGAATTGAATTAGACTCATTGGCAGATGTGATTCAAGACTCTAACTCAATCAATAATATTGAATGGAACTACATCTTCCACTAAATATTGCACTAGAAGGTAAATACCATTTCAAAAGAAAATACACCCAAGAATAGAAACCCATCATAAGAAAAGGAAACTGAAAATTAAACTGCAAATACTCTTTGATTACCTTCATCATGCGGTGCTCATAGTTTGCTTTTGAAGGCCCAATGCACTCCCGCTCAAAACTTTGGTTACATTGCAGGAAACCTGCATTAAATTTTGCCATAGAAGGAAGTCTAAGAACTTGAAGCTGGTCCATTTTGTCCTCACATCTGGTATACAGTGCCTCACAGAGCCTTGAGGACTGATACTCATTCGCCATGATGACATTCTTATATACCTAGACAAATTTTCCACATTAAGGACATGGGATTTCATAAGCTTGTAGTCTACTATATCAGAATACATGCAAACACATTTAAGATTAGGATTTTATTACTTGATCTTGAGATGGACGGACATACATTCATTAGATATACAAGAGCATGATTGACATGATATAAATTTAACCACAAAAGCATCTCCAAATTCTACTTGGTTGCAATAGCAATTGATTATATAGCTATATCTGAGTAATTCAAGTCTGGGTTTCCCAATGTAATAGGAACTCCGAAAAACTCAAGAGACTTCAAAAAGAAAAATGTGATGTCTACTTAAAAACTCTCATAAGTTTTAAGTTTCCCATTGATTTACCAACTTAAAAAATCTCCTCTTCTCACCACCAAGCAAAAATTTTAAAATTTGGCCAAAAAGAAGAAAAAGCATTTGATGTTTAAGCATCTGAAGTGATCTATTACCATTCTTGGTAAAATAAAAGAATACCTCCTTTATTTCTTCATCCAGTTGCATGGCAGATCTCTTTGCATGGTTACGGCCAAAATGTTGTTCATCAAAAGCCTTCACTGCTTCCTCTTGAAACCTTTCATGTGCATCTTGTAAGGATTGCTCTGACATAGGTAAAACTACTTTTCCCATTTTTTCACTGTATAGCTTCAAACATCGGTCAAGAATACCTTTATTGAAAACCTCGACAAGAGAGCCTGTCGATGGAATCTCTCCCTTATTCAAAGCTTCAAGTATCTGTAATATTAAAAGTGAAAACACGTATTAAAATGCTAATTTAGTGGACATTAATCAATCAGCATCACTAACAATGACTAATTTAAAATTTTTCACAATTCATAAACACCAACTAATCCAAGACCTCAAGGTCTGAGAACAAGAGTTAATAACATATGCCAACCTGCTCCAGGAATGATACAAACGCTTTTCCGTTCAAAGCCTTGCCCTGCACAATCTTTGGACGTATAACACTAGCAACAACCTCTTTCAATTTCTCTCTTTTCTTAACATACAAGGGATCAAGGTCATCATCCTTCAGGTCACAAAGCTTTGTTCTCATGAGATGAGGCTGTAAGTTAAAACTTAAAACAATTAGATACTCGTGGCTTAGATTTTAACATTAACTTTCATTATTTGCCAACAAGTAACATAGATTTATAGCAAATCAACATATGAAGAAAAGCATATGCATTTCATCAACCTAATCCCACTTTAAACATGCACAAATATGTGTTTGCTTTCTCTACCATCAATAATGGCACTTTCATAAGTCTTATCCCTGAATCATGTTCAAATGAGATTAGAGTTCAGAATGACAATGACAACAGCAACAAGAAAGGGGAGAAAGGGGAAAGACTCAGGGTGATATATAATAAAACAAAGGCATTTTGAATACATACTTGTGGTAGGCTAAACGCTGTGCTGTTATCACCCATTATAGCCAAGGAGTCCCGGATCTGGTTAACCTGATAAAGTTTCAAGAACCATCAATTTTCATCCATGATTAACATTAATCTAGTGATAGACTGAAATGGGGTCACTAAAGAAATACCTGATCAATATTTTTGTCCCCTGAAAGTACAACAGACACACACCATAAAAAATTCATCCCAAAATTAAAGCAAGATTAACATAAACAAACATCTGTCCAACAATTAGGCATGACTGGGTAAACTAACCATCAGTATTAGGGACGTGCTTAAGTGCGTCATCCACCATTTCTTGCACAGATTTCCCTTCTGTATAAATCCAAGAACAAGGTCAGTCAATTTCCCCTAAATTGTGGGGCAGAAGCAATTGGCTAATGGTAAGCAATAAATTAAACCCCCCAAAAAGAAGGTATTGAATTCAAATCCCCCCTCCCCTAACTAAACAATCAAAAGTTTTGATCTAAATTGCAGAAAAATGAAAAACGAAGCCACGTTAGAGATGTGCCTAGAAAGAAATGTCTCCCAAATCAGAAACTCTAGCACCATCCGTTCCACAGCATTTTAAGGGAAGCTTAAAAGTATAGCAAATGATCCAAACAAAACTTTAACCCGACAAACACACAATCACATAAAATAATAAGGATTTGAGAAGAGTATTAGATAGAAGGCAATAACTTTATGCCAGATAAATGCTTCAGTGCAGTGCCATGTATTATCATGTCACACATATACTGACATTTAAACAAGCATGACCCTATGATATGTCCTAAGTCATACAACCAAAAGACAGTAATGAACTTACGCAGAAAATCACGCTGGATGAGCCACAAAAGTTTTGCAGGTTCAAAAGCAACACCTTGCCCCTACAAGAAATTCAGTTACTCATGAATCTCCACAGCAAAATAACTTCATTGCACAAGCATAACCATGAACAATATAGTGGCTCATAACTTACCTTCACTCTGTTCTCCAAATATTTGTCACGAAAACAACAAGACAAGTTAGTGTCATCCTTAAGAGGTACTAAAAAGGTAAAATAGCACCAAGCTTATGTGGTGTATTGTGTTTGCAATAGACTGATAATACTTTCAATTCAGAATATGGCGGAAAGGAAAACCTTCCATAAAATTCTTCAGCAAGCTCAACAGCAAATGAGAGCCTGGATATGTCAGCTTCACGGATCTAATGACCAAATAGCACAAGCAAGAGTATCAATGGAAAATCAAGTTATCAACCCATTAAAGGCAGCTATAAATTGTTGCCTTCAAATTCAAGAGTATCCAAAAACAAAGAAAACGTATAGGAAAATTTAACTAACCGTTTCAGGCAGGTTATAAATTAGTACAGAACTCATAACAGTTGCCAATGCAAAAATCCTGCAAAAACACACGTCAGAAAGCCTATATAACTAAATATACACTATACCAAGCAAGTTAAAATGCATATCTGGGAATTACCTATCATCATACACATTTGACTTCCCAACACTTTCAAAACCCTCCGTATCGAGGTAGAAAACTGAAGTCCTTACTCCATCAATATCCAATTCTAGTGGTGTTCCCCAGACCCATATCCCTGGCAGAGCAAAGTGTAAACGTCATCTATGTAACACTTGTGCATAATTATCATGCCATTGCTGTCTTACCCTTTGTTTTTGTGTCACGCATGTGTCCAACACCAAATCCTGAGGAATAAACAGGAAAAAGCATAGCCAACAAGTCATTAAATTGATCTCGTTTAAACTGTCGAAAATGTTGCAAGTGATAAGTTCTAAAACACAAGAAAGGAGCATATAACAGCGAAGAATGCACCTTCATAACAAGACAGCGAAAGAAGTTGATTTAGCAGAAAAGATTTGCCAGAGCGGTAGGGACCAATGACCTGGATGCAACAAGATTGAGTAAACGCAGGAGTCTAAAATTTATTCAGGAAAGAAAAACTAGATGCAGTTCAAATTTTGATATGTTATGCTACAAATCCTACTGCTAAATCTAAGTGTTAGAGAGTGAGGCACAATAATAGAAAAAGTAAACTGCAAATACTAGATATCTAGGAAGGGAATCTCAAACTTACCGCCACAGCAGCAATTGGGGTAGTTATTCTGCTGATGGCTTCCAATCCTTCCCTCGAAAGACGAAGCTTTGTATGACCAGGATCAGGCTCCACAATAGGAAACCTATATTTAATTCAGGTGAAAGAAAGTGAAAAGCTAATGGCATCAGATAAAGTAAAAGATAATTCCCAAACAGTTTCCTGCATATGCACAGGAAAATTACTGGGAAAGGGGCAACTTCTTTGCATAAGCATATTGTTTAGTGACAGAGACCAAACATGTAGTGGCTGTATTTGTTATTCTGCAGAATAGATTACAAAAAGACTCCCTATATTGAAGTGACAAAACATATAATCTAGTTATGGTGCAACCAAAGCATGCTTATAATGGTTTCCTCCTATAGCTTTGCTGCTTTAGTCGCACAATTTTAGCACGAACCATTATAACCGTAACCAAATTTACCAAATAATAACGCTAAAAGAGTCACTTCATCACAACATAATGAACATGATCTATCTGAACCAAGCAATCTTATATTAAATTAGAATCAGGCTGTGATCTTTCCTTCCTTGTTCTTTAACTTGAATGGTCACTACCTAACATCCCATGTGATACGAGGAAAGCACTGACATACTTTATGAGTAAGCCTAACGGTCATCATTCTTAGTCAATGAACTTAGCAGAAATACAGAGGTCAACACCCCTGGCTCAATTATTCCAGTTATATTAGACACAGACAAAAAATATATGTAAAATCATTGATAGTCGTTTAAAGCTCTAATCAGAAACAAATCAAAGAAAAACTTCAATTTTATGTTTAAAGAGACAACAACAAAAAGGCGGCAACAACTACCAATAAACCGACAATGCGCCAGCAAGATCTTAAAACCATGCAAAGATGAGTCTTATTTTAAAGTACACAAATTATAAACTAATCAACTCTAACTACTCCAAAAGCTAAATAAAGGATTAAAAAGAATAAAGGAGTAAAAACTTACGCTTGGTGAAAATTTTCAATTGAGAAAGACCCGGATGCCAAAAAGAGGAGAAGAATCGAAACAACAAAAACCCGATAGCAAATCTCCATTGTTTGCAAAGATCTCTATTCTCCAAATGCAGATATAAGAAATAGTACGAATAAGGCAAACATGAAAGACGTTTGGATTAGGGGGAACAAAGAGAAGGGTAACGGCAAGAATGGGATCTAAGGAGACCCTGCAGATGGGCGTACGTTAAGAATCGTGAACGAGAGTGGTAAGAGGTTTCTGCTGCATCTACAGAGAAAAAACAAAAGGAAGAGAAAAAGGAAGAGTGCAGAAATAAGTTTCGGAATGGAAAAGTACGGGATCCGTGCCTCCGTGGAGAATAGTTTTTCTTCTCGTTTGATAGCGGATGTCGGGTGAAAATACGGTGAACAGAGAAAGGGTAGAATCGAAATTATGATGACGGTAAGTTGAGGAGACTAAAGTCAAGGTCAAATATACAGGTGGCCTTTTGTGATTGGCTTTGTTGACAAAAGCATTAACTCGTAGGTTATTGAAACATGTTCGAAGGTTATGTTCTTAAGCCAGTTTAGCCACAAGTAATTCCAGACAGATCTCCGTAATAAAGGCTCTAATTACCCCCGACCTTATTCATCTCTCAGTCTTTCCCTTTTCCTTATTTCTTTAACAAAATTTTTGGTCTTCCATCTTACCCTTTGCTTGATTTTAGCATTTACTCGATCTACTAATTGATGACTTTTTTTAAAAAAAATTTTGGTGAACAATTGATGACATTTGATAATAAATAAATAAATATATCTATACTCCCTATAGAAAAATTCAAGTGTGTTAGAGAATGAGGGGTGCAATTGTCACCCCCTCATTGGCTTCTTTTTTTTTCTTTTTTTTTCTTTTTTGGGTTAAAGCCCATTAGTTATTTCTCTTTTTTTCTAAATTTTAGTGCTTTCTTTTATTTTTGAAAATTTTTAATATATTTTTTGTAAGAATTTTTTCACACTTAATAAGTCTAAAAAAAGGTTTACCCTATAGAAAAGCTCAAGTGTATTAGAGGAGGAGGAGATGCAATTGTCACCCCCTCATTGACTTCTTTTTTTTTTTCTTTTTTTCTTTTTTGGCTTTTTGGGCTAAAGCCCATTAGTTATTTCTCTTTTTTTTTAAAAAAAATTTTGGTACTTTCTTTTATTTTTGAAAATTTTTAATATATTTTTTGTAGAAATTTTTTCACATTTAATAAGTCTAAAAAAAAATTTAACTGAGTGATTTTTGTTGGGTTTAAGAAATTTTTTTCACATTTTTATATATTATATATGTTATTAAAATTTATTTATTATCAAAGAGTTAATATTTGATTTATATATTTTTATTTAATTTTTTTAGCAAATATTTTTATTTAAATTATTAATCAACATTTTCAACTTATGTATAATATTTTAGATATGTAGTTTTATTATTAATTAATTAACATTATTTATGTATATCAAAATGATTATATTTATATTTTATATTACATTTTGGTTTACATATAATATTAATATATAATTGTATGGATTGATCTTAAAGTATTATTGATCCCTATCCTCTTATATTTTTAAAAAATAAAATTCAAATCCTTAAAATAAAATAAAAAAATCCCGGGGCCGGGTCACTTTCTAGTCAAAGTTCTATATCTCAAGTTGTAGTTTGTAACACCGTACGCATCACATAGTTACTACCCCAAGTCAAGTCCCAAGAAACATGGTATAATTTTCTTTATAAATAAATTAAAAAACATGTGTGTCATGGGCCACGGCTACAAATAAAATGATGTGAAAGTTTCTATCACATTAATAGAATGGCGGTGATGATTTCATGGTTCATATTATGTGTGTGGTCCAAAAATAAAAGCTAATATATAGTAAGGAAACTATGTATATATATGTAATAAAAATAAAAATTAATCAAATGCCAATTTTCAAACACAATCACATCATAATCATAATAAAAAAATGTGTGCACGGGGCCCCATCAAATGTCCATTTAAGACCAGAGAAAGCAAGCGTGAAAGTTGGGCTAGCTCAAATCTCCACAAAAACCCACTCAAAAACTTTTAGCCCATTAGTGTCATTTGGACTACAGCAAGGGCCAAGCCTGGGTCCGGTCTAGCCTACAGGGTCTAGCCCAATAGTTATCTGCAAACTGCAATGACACTCCTCATTTTGTCCATTCCTTATCTTGATTTTTGTTTTACATTTTATTTTTAAGTATAAATATAATATATCTAATCTATCTGCCCATTCCACCGTTTTCCTCCATCATTAAGGTAATCATTTAATTTTGATGCTTAATTTAGTACTAAGATGATATAATTTTCCAATGATGCTCAGACCACCTCCACGGCAAGATCGTGGAACTTAGCCATCATAAATCGCTATCGCTTCTTAGTCCTTGCAGTGAACAAAAATATAAAACTGAATAAACGTCTAGACTGATTTTGTAGCTAGAATGGTGGAAAGTGATCTCTTAGTCACGTCTGACAATCGATCTTTATTATTTCATCTTGGTTTATCTGAACGACCTGAATCAATCTAGATGAAAGAGTATGCTTGATGCTTAATTAGGGAATAGCCAATGAAAGGGAAAATTGAAACTACTAAAACTAATAATAACTGTACATTGAGTTTCAAGTCGATTTTGGGCCACTAATGGGGTATGTCCAGCCATTTAATTTCATCTCTAAAGCTTTATGAAAGAACTGATCTCTAGCCAAACTCCTCACCTGCTTGATATACGAATCAAAAGGCACAGCTTCTGATTCAAGTGCCTTGTCCAATTCATACAGTACATCCTCTATAGCCAAATCTGCTGCCGAGCAATCAAGTTTTTCTTTCGACTTCTCGTCAATTTCAAAGGCATCCTCGATTTTAACTCCTCCAGCATCCAAGGCCATTATTGGTCTTCGATCATTAACTTTCAACCAGTTTACCAGCCAATCAGCTTCTTCTGCCCAGTTATTCGCTCTCTCTCTCAGTTTCCTGCTTTCCTGCCTCATCTCAGAAATCATGCTTGTGGTGAAAAGATCACGCCTCTTCAGCTCTTCTTGCAACAAGGATAGCTTCTCTATTTCTTCAGATGTGCTGGTCTGCAAAGCAACCATGTCGTAGTAAAGCATGCCAAAAAGCCTATCAAGAGCTTCCTTTCTAGAAACAAGAGAAGGGTGACTGAGACAACTAGTCGACGGCGGTGGCGAGTATGAGAACGGATGGTCATAGCTAAAGAGCTGGACAAGATTACGCAAAAGTTCAGAAAGGTTGCAAGGTGGATATTTCCAGGTTAAGATATAAGGTGGGGATGTGACACCGGAGGTGTCAACGAAAGGATGATGGCGATGAATTGGGGTCATGGGGTCATGCGAAACAAAGACCAAAGGTGCTTTCTGAGGGTAATTTTCATGGAGCCAGATGATGAGAGGAATGGGAGGTGCAGAGCTGGAAACGTGGATGTAGCCACTAGCACATAGAAGGTTCACTTCGGTTCCATCATTGTGCATGAATCTATCCGTCGAGGGCCTGAAAGTGGGGTATTCTTGAAGCAATGAGAGGAGATGTCGTAGAATAAGCCATTTCTGTTTAGAGTCCGAGTAAGATAGAGCGTAAGGGCTGGCGGCATAAAGAGCCGTTTCAATAAATTCTTTTTGGGAAGAGGGTGCCATGGAAATCGGAGATGGCCCTGGCTAGACAGATTGAGTGCTCCCCGGCAGATGGGGATTCTCTAGTCTTAGATATATAACAAATCAATCTAGAAAGACCTGAAATATTGCGAAGTCAATCTGGAAAAGTTTCGCAACTGTCGTTAAATTGTTTGGAAGATTTCTCGTTCCTACGAGCTTTCCACTCGGCATAACGGGTCAACCATGGCTCAACAACCGTGTTTTTTGAGAAATTATTAGGATGTATCACGTTATCTATTAGTTTGATCAATAAATTTATGTCAACTCAAAAATTTTTTATAATTAAAGAATTAATTTAACAAAAATTTAGTCCACATTATAAAGAAAAAGAATTTAAAGGATAAATTCTTAAATTTAGACTATGATTATGATAGGGTTTTAGTAATTGTATAAAAATCTTTGAGTTGTTACAACTTCATTGGTCGGGTGTATAGATGACGTAGTACACCCAGCCTACCTAATAATTTATCCTGTATTTTAAACCTTTTCCTTAATATTGTACTTAATTTTAGCTTGAAATGTATGGACTGAAGGTGAAGGGAGATTTGTTTAGTCCCCTGTTTTTTCCATGAACCCTTGAATCAATTAAAAATATCTTGATTTCACGTATTTCTTTCGATAACAGCTGATATCAATTTGAAAGTGATAATGGATTAGTAGAAGGACATTGAAATAAGCAACATTAATCAATACTAATCAGTATCAGAGGAAATTTCCACAATTTTTCCTTCTGAGATCCAAAGGCGCCTCTCCATCAATATTAAACTTACATATGCTTTGACTTTCTCCCATGATTTATAAAGTCGCAATTTGAGTTCACTTTCGGTTTCAACTGAGCAACATCATGTAATGCCCATACAATTTTTTTGGGCTGGTGCCAAACCATCTCGCAGCCCATTAAAGCAAACCCATAGTTGACTGTCCTCTTTTTAACTCAAGCCAACATGATATCCAGGCTGCCTCGTTACAGTAAGTACGTACTCGACTAGTTTACTTTTTCTTTTCATCCCGGCTTATCTTTTGCCAGTCCAAATCAACCAATCCCTCACAAAAACCTTGGCCTTGTTGCCCATGGGCTAAAATGTAAAAGAACCCAGAAATAAGACAGTTTGTCCTAGAATTCCATTCCAAGTAACACGGGTACGTAATTCAATTATCCCAAAGGCCCGAATAAACAGAGAGGAGGTTGGAACACGGTCTAATTGTTGTGTGTACTATTTGAACATCTTGCTAGTAAGATTAATTCTTCAACCTTACAAAAAGAAGAAAAAAAAAAGAGCAAAGGAAAGAAGAAAAAGACAAAAAAGAAAAGGGGAGAGAGAGAGAAAAGGGTGGTAAAGAAGGTTGGTAGGTAGGTTACTTGTGCTGTTGTGCAGCAGGTGTAATGTGAGGTCAAGGTTTGGTTCTTCTAAAACGATTCTTAACCAACCTTTTTCCTTTTAATTTTCCCTCTTTCCTAACCTGCCTTCGATCTTCGACTCCATCTCTTTTTTATCGTTACTCTATCGTTTTCTGTCTTTTGTTGTTGAGGAGTGAGGGATACCTCTCGCTGGACCTTGGCGTGTTAAACAGGGTTTCCTCTCCCCTCGTTTCATGCCACATCCTCTGTTGTAGCCTGCCTATTCTTGGTTAGCTAATTTGCCAACTTAAGGCAAGATCTAGTATTCCAAAACAGAAGACCCTTTACTTAGCTTCGCCAATTTAATGATTTTAAAACTAACCAACGCCATATAATACACTATAAATCAGTTCATTTGACCTTTTTATAAAGTACCCTATAGTCTGAAACATGGAATAATGTTATTACCGTTAATCAAACATTTTAGAAATGAAAAGGACTGATAACTAAATTTACAGCCATTTCAGTTAACGATCAATTGTCAAAATTGGCTGAATTTTCAGTTTCATGTCGCAATCTAATTATAATTAAAGTAGAAATGCGGTTATATACTCAAATTACATAATCAATCACCTAGCCATGTGTGGATAAAGCAAACCGGCCATAAGCAATATAATATCGGGATGGTTGGATTAATGGATACGTACATTGATTCTAGATGCTTGATTGCTAAACAAGATACAAACTAATTTAGTAGCCAACAAGAAGACTACGGCAGAGGGTCCAGGATCCTGGGCCAGGGTGGTCCAGCAACATTTACTTAGCCTTGGATGAGCAAATGGGTTTTTAAGCTGGCAGAAACTTCCAACACGTCCGTACTAGAAAAAATTTGGGAAACAAAAAATCTATGGCATTTTTTATCTTTTCGAAAGAAGAAGAAAAATCTAGCATCGTATCTTTTGGATGCAAATGCAACAATCTTCTTAATCTCCATTTTTCATGTTGCATTTTATTTGGATCTTTTTAGCCAATGTCCCAAGATTTTTATAGACGTACAACAAGTAACTCAACTCAGTAATCATTTTTTCTTTTGTATAATTATAGATATTTATATTTGTTTAACGATTTATAACTAATTCTATTTAAACTGCATTAAATCACAAATAAGAAAAAATTCTTTTAAATTTATAAGGTTCGAATCTGAAACATTACTTAAAAGATAATGAATTCCTTCCATCAACATAACAAATGTTGGTACTCAATAATCATTTAGCTAACTTGAGGCTACCATTAGTACTTTAGGGTAACTTGTTTCGAAAGCATTTTTGGTGTATTATTATTTGCCTAAAAGAGCAACGGACTACAGGGAAAACCTTCCAGAAATTGAAGCAATCTACCCCCGAAATCTCACAATTTGAAACCATAAAATCCTGTCAGAACTCGAAAAGAACACATCATAATTAATGAAAACATGAACAGACAAGTTTTAATTTCTCCTTACCATTTTTATTTCTAATTTCAATATAGTACTTCTATCAGATTCATGCCAAATACCAAGGGGGAAAAAAAAGTATAGTGAAAAACCTCCTATCATTCACCGTAAAATCTTAAATAGGATGTATGGTCCAAGGACAGGGACAGGAGAAGGGACATTGATTGCAGAAGAGAGCCATGTGTTTGGATCATCAGACAGAGAATGAAACTCTCGTGTCCTTCCCACCGACAGACGCTCTTTTTTTGTTCTGTTGTTCACAGTGGGAAGCAAATGGCTTTGAAACGCTCAAACAAATTAACTCATCTCTCTCACGAGGAACAGAAGAAGAATCCTATATTTCTTCTTCTTTCAGACCCTCACCCTCTCTCCTTTCTCTACTCTTTTAGTCCAGTACCAAATAACTAACGTTGGACGTTGCACCAGCTTCCTTCGTCTTATGGTCCCCTCTCATCAAACCATTTACCATTTTACAACGCACATTAGGCATAGAGTTAAGAGTACATCATCTTGGACAATTGGGGAGTACTTTCCACACTTTAACCGTGGTATTAACCGGTGGTGAAAGGAAATCAAAGAGGGACAAAATTATTGACTTCTGAGAACACCCACGGTGATGACCTTTTCTACAAGGCAAAAACAAAGGCCTAGAAGCAGCCCACTAAATCAAAAGCCGACTTGTGGCCAAAAAAATCAAAAAGCCGACTAGCTACTTTAGATTAGAAAAGTACACATGTATACTCGTACAATACTTTCTTATCCCCGATAAAGTTCACACCCACACATTCTAGATTAAATTACCCACATGTTTTCATAACAAAGCTTCACATTAGGATTTTGGTGATCGAGTTTCCAAATACCTTTTTTCTTTTCAATATTCCTTTTCCTTTTTGGTGTTTAGTTTGCGAAGCATGTACATATACAAATGGTAGAAAATTAGGCAAACTCTACCAAGTAAAAAAAAGGGCAACAAATTTCTTACGAAACGGTTGCTTTTGTCAACTTCAAGAAGCATATACACCCGCCGGTATGAATTTGAGAAAATATCAAAATCTAGATAGCGATAGAGTGAGGGTTTTTTTTTTCTTATTTCTTACTATATTATTATAATATATATTGTAAAAAACTAAATATCTATATTGACCAATTACATTTTTTTGAGATGGTCTTGATTTGAAAATTCTTCGTAATTAACTCGTCTTTTATGACCCTTTGAACTTAGAAATACTAGTAAAAGATTGACCCATCCGGATACTCAAAGATTTAAAGGCAATGGCACAAATGAAGAAATCAGATTCGTCATTTTACAAAGCACTACTACTACTAACTACTATAGTATATAACCCAATCTTTTTTTCCCAGAAAAGCCAGGCAAACACAGAATTCTTTGGACGGGCTAACTGATGATGCAATAAAAATAAGCAGAAGATATGAGAAAGGTGAATTAATTATAGTTGGTGCACTGTTGCTTTCACAAATAAATTGCAACTTCCTACTACTAAATAAAACTACTGAAGTATAGGAATTCATTAATGTCAAGCTTTAGACATAACACCTCATTAATTATATACTATTTTCTCCCATAAAATGTTGACCCCACCGAATTTTGCTAATGAGGGGACATGGATAACAGGAGATACATCAGTTTTGAATTTTAATCTGGTGGACTAAATTTCACAGATGCAATGATTGTCCTGGAGTTTTAAACACGAATAAATCAAACGGCTTTTGATGAGATTTTAAACTATTTTCCCTGCTGCAATTTCCGAGATACTATGTGGGCCACTGCGTCAGTACGAGGCCCAGAAACGACAAGCTTTGGTGCATTTTAGCACTAGCTGGACACTAAAACCGACAGGTGCGCAGTGTAAGAATAAACATGCGCCCGTTTATTAAACTACTTACAATGGAAAACAATTCTTTTCTATACATAGAAAAAGGAGAAGAGATTTCGTCACAGTGCGACTTTTACAGGTGCTCGACTTTCAGTTCGGTGGAGATGGTCATCATTTCAACCAAGACAAAGGGTGTGTTTTTTAACTTTCGGTGAATAAGCTGACAAATGTAAATAGAATTCGAGTTAAAAGGAAATCAGTATTAGTCTAAACTGATAGTTAATTGACGATTCAGAAGCTTAATGCTTATAATCCAATAACAGAAAAGAAGTCTTTTCAAAGCAATTTCTAATATTTGTCATGAATTGAATTTAAAGTCTTTGGTATGCTCTGCAGAGGAAGCTTCAGGTCGCTGCATTCCAATACCCAACCGACTCTCTTAATTTTTGCCCGTATTACAAGTAAAAGACATCTTTCAATCAAGAAAGGGAACGCAAAGGCACCCGCTCCCCCCAGCGTGAAATGAAATCAGGTCCTTAAATTCGGGGAATTATCCAAATCCAAGCTTGTACTATAAGCAGCACCTTAAATTCTTATGGATTTTTCCCCACATGCTGGACCATCTTACTAGTAGCTCCGAACCACGAATCCAGGTCTAAAACTCCTAATCTCAAATGCCGGGGACCAACAAGCCACCAAGCCTCGAGGGCTCGGGCCACAAAGGCTATATACAAGGCTCCAACAAGTTATCATATTCGCTATAAATACAAAAGAGAAAGATGTTGTTTTCTGTTTTCACATCAAAGTAACTTCCATTTTCTTCATTTCGGGGCGACAGATAAAAAAGAAAGTAATAAACCGACAAGGGGCCATATTCATCTGGCAATATATCAGAATCAGAATATATAGAAATGCCAACCGCTACATAGACAAACGTCATTGCCAAGCCAATATTAACCGAACACAAGGATTTGGACTTGAGAGAAATAGCTAAAACTTGCAATTAGAACTTTTCTTCACAGGAAGAATATTTCTATCAACATTATATTTCTTCCATTTATGCTTTAACTATATACTATCCAGAGTAGTTTTAAAATTTTCAAAGGCTTATCTAGTATTGACGCGGCAATAATTGACCATCTCTTTCTCCGTCTCCAAGTCTCTCAAAGCAAAACGTAACTAGGAGATGGTAATCCAACCATGGCCATCAACCAAAACCGCAGGTTATATTCAGAAAACCAGTTAAAAGCAGGTAATCCGGCCACCCCGAAACCAGGAACAATTCAATCCAAACCATCTAGCAGGATCAAATAACTGGAATATTATTTAATGCCAATCAATAAAAATACTAGTACTAGACAATAGTGATAAGGTGAATATAGCAGAGCATCAGTTGAAGCAATTTAAAAATAGTTAAAGGTAAAGGCCTAACTAACCTCACACCGCTCGAGACTACACGAGCCTGCTGCCATCATCATCTTCAAATTCAGTTCTTCACCTTTAAGAAAAGAATTAAATATCAGAAACCGATAAATTTGCAGAATAAAAAACGATACTAAAAAAATGAAAGCGAAAAAGGGACAAAACAAGAAGAGATGGGGACTGACCTTTTTCCTTCTATCCTTTGATTCTAAAAATTCAAAGATCCTTCACTGCAGAAGATCAAATTGAAAAAAAAGAAAAAAGAAAAAAAGGAAGGAATAAAATGAGATGAGAAAAAGAGAACGACAATTGGAATCAGTTTCCAGGCTTCCTTGCAGATTTAAAGAAGAAAGAATAAGAGGCAACGGATTAAGAACAAAATTTCTAACTTCTCCTTTTAACTATTTTTATAGTAACAATATTATTCATATTAGTAAAATCAGATCAACCCTTACATAAAAAACAGAAGGGTATTAAACAGTTAAGCCATGTGCCATGGTATTTGATTCTCTAAAAACCCAAGAGGGAAAAAGAAGAAAAAAAAATCAAAAGTCAAAATTTTCTTGGCTCATCTTCAATTACTGAAGCCAAACCAGTCACGATCCTAATACCAATCTGTGAGCTCTTGGGCTTTATTTCAGGTGGCTTCCACTCTTCTTTCTCCACCTTTTCCTTCCCTTCTTCAGAGCTCTCAGACAAAGCAAATATGGACTCCCCCAACTCAGCATCTTCAACTGAGTTTTTATCATCAAGGTTCGATTCAAACAACGGTTGGCCTTTTTCTTTAGCTTTGGTTTCAGATTCAAATTGTTTGAGTGTCCCAATGGTGGGTGTGGGTGTAGGAGTGGGTGAAGGTGAAGGCGAGGCTCTGTCATGAGGAGATAGCCATTTGGCCTTGACATACTCAGCTTTTCGCCATGGAGGAATATGCATTCCCTTCTTCTTCAGGCTTTGCGTTACCGCCTCGGAAACTATGGCAATTATACTCTGGAGACGATCAGCTTTGCCTACGAAGATGAAGGGAAGCATTTGGAGGATAGATTTGTAAGTCTTTGTTGATCGGGCGATTTCGAATTCTGATCTGAAATCGATGTCGATCAGCAATCGTTCACCGTCAATTATCACATCTATGTATTCGTATTCTCCTGCTTGTTAAAAACAAACTAGAATTACTATTATTTCCGTAATTATTATAATTCAAGCCATAACAGAACAGAGAAATTGGATAGCAGGGATATCGGAATACATAATTTGAAGACACTTCTTTCGTTATTTCTGAGAGGAAGCAACAGAATTATAGAGATATTAATAAGTTGGGAGAGAAAGAAAGTACCGGCCGGAAAAGAGGGGGATTTTTCCCAGCGAGATTTGCAGATAGAAGCATCGTATCCAAGAGCTAGCAATCCATCAGTAACAACCTTCCTGCAAAAATCATCTTTACGCTTACAGATCTTGTTCTTCTCCACAATCCTCGCTGTATCCGCCAGTAAATTCCTTTCACTTACACTCGCACAAGAAACCAGACTCTGCTCACAAAAGATAAAACCAACTCTTTTAAAAAATATAATCCGTATATATACTTATCAAGTATAGCCAACAAATAAAAGAAGGCGAAAGTAATTGTTATTACCTTTAGAATTTCGGTTGCTTCCCCGGAAGAACTGAGATTGGAATCACCAAAACTGAAGGCATCCATTTCATCTTCGGAGCTGTCGTTGCAGTTACGATTGAAGCAGTTGCAGCGGTTCCGGTTGCACCTAACCGCACCAGATTGTTGTTTCTCGTTGTTTTCTTCTATGAAGTTCTGCACCATCTTCGCCAAGCAAACGGAGCTCGGTTCGAACTCAGCGGTGCATTCTTTACTAAAAGGCAGTTCATCGGCGGCAACAGCTCCGACCTTCTCCGCAGCGGAATTTCTCAAAACGCTAGGGAACTGGCGCTCAAATAGCCGCTTGAACCGCGATTTCACCACCGGCTTTACAGTCTCCAACCGAGACGGAGGCACCTCTTCTAGCGTGTTGAAATCGATCGGTTGGATCTTCATAGGAAAAGGCATGAGTCTCAGCTTTGATCAGAAAAATTCCTTCTACCTTTAACACGGCAGCTCTTCAAATTCTTGTTGATTCTTCACTTCGATAACCGGAAAACATCTCGCTTTGTGATGAGATCAGCAAACGCAATCGACACAGAAATTCATAATATCTTTTCTCGGAGGGCCAAAAATCAATGCGGTTTATCAAGACTCTAGACTCTCTTAAGCTTGATTATTATATACTACTATTTGCCTCTGATTTGCTAGACAAAGCATGGAATAACTTCAAAACTCTGCTAAGTAAAGTCGCTTTGCTTAAATTTTTTTTTTAAAAAAATACGGTTAAAGTTCCCGAAATACGCGACGGCACGAGGACGTAACGTTATTGCCTTGGAAATTCACGCAAAGATTATCAGCGGCCGGTGACTCCATATTTTACCTCAGCGAACCGCTTCTTTTTCCGGCGAATATTCGCCGGCTCCGACAACGAGGAAGAAGAAAAGCCGATAAAATAAGAAGAAAAAAAATAGAGGGTGAGGGAAAGCGTGAAAACGAAAATGAAATGAGAGTGCTACTTCGGTTGTGTGTTGTTTTTGTTTTTTTTTGGCCTTTTGGAGGAGGATTAGCAGGGGGAAGTGGCCCGGGGCATTATAAAGGGGGAGGGTGGGGATTGCTGACTAGGATTGAAACGCCACGTTTGAATCCCACGTGGACGAAGATCTAATCCGTTCAGTTGTGGGTACGTGTCAACTCGTGAACGCAGCTCGTTCCTTAGTCGCTGTAACATGATGCCACGTAAAGAAGCGTGACGATGCGGGTGCAGTCTGAAAGTACAGGGGTTACCCTTTTTATTTGGCCCAAGGACCCTGCTGGTTAACCCCACCTCGTGATACGGAGGTCTCTGAAACGGCTTCATGATCGTCGCGTGAGCAGGTTCGGTAAGGTAACCTTTGGATGGTATGACGAGAATACCCTCACATCATAACGGGAGAATAACTAAACGACAAGGTGGTAATTCGGGCATTTTACAACCCCCATTAAAGTTAAAACCAAGTTTAGATGCGCCTTGTCTGCTTTGGGATGTAAAAATTGACCGGGTGAATTATTAATACGGTTGTTAAGTTTGTTGACTAAAATACCCTCATCTTTGACTCAGTTCTTAAATTGGATTTATCGCGAGATGAGTAAGGTGCAATTCAATTTTCTCTTTTAATCCTAAAATGAATTAATTTATGTATTCCCTAGATGAATTCTTTAATCCCAAATTAGAGAAGAATCCCCTCGTATAGTTTTGAAATTAATTTATTTTTTTATTATACATGGAGCAATAATTATTAAAGTAAATTTATTTCATTTCGAGTTATAAAAATAAACATTACAATAAATGAAATAATATTTATTTTTTTTATTATGCATAGAATAGTAATGATAATAGGAAAACTCAAACAATGTCGATTGATAAAGGGTTAAAAAATAAACTTACATATGAAATTTGACTATTTTATATAAGAAATTTAAATGTATGTATGATAAATTCAATAAACATTTGAAGTAAAAAATTTAAACATAATACAAAAGTAATAAATTTTTTTAAAAAAAGTTGTGAAAAATAAAAAATTATAGGTTAAATGTATTGTAATTTCTTGTTAAATTCAATATTTATAATAATTTAAAATATTCCAATTAATAACACACCAATATAAAGAAAATTTTTGTAAATATATATATATATTTTTCAAACTAAATATAGTCATTTCTCTTTCTCCATTCCACAAATACAATAAATAGCTTACACAAAATATTTAATACACTTAAAATATAAAAATTATTTTAAAATTACTTATAATTATTTTTCTCTCTCCTCTTATCCTACGTGGCACTACTTATGATCTCCATAAATACCATAACACATTCCTTTAATATAATGGTATAGATGAAATACTTAATGTTTATGATTGCAAATGAATCATTTACTTTGCAAATAAATCCCTCTATCTCCAAATGAAATAGCGTTAGAGATATCTCTATAAATTCCTTAATCCAAATAAAATATCTTAATCACCAAATGAAATAATGCTAGTGATTCATTAATAAACTCCTTAAACAGCAAATGAAGATATTCCAATAAGTCCCTTAATCCACAAATGAATCCTTTGATCCATAAATAAAATATCTTAATTCCCAAATAAAATCATGCAATATATACCATTAAATGAAAATTAGGCCTAATGGAGCTTTAAGGAGAGTGTCACTTGATTTTTTTTTTATTTTTTATTTTCAAATATAAAATATATAACCTTAAGAAATACGAGATGTAATTATTGAAAGTTATTAAATTTAGTCAATGGACCTTTATTTTTTAGTTGTTTGCATGCATTAATTAGAAAAGAGAAATGAAAAGCCATTTGAAAAAAAAAAACAATGTGAAGTAAATTACTTTTTTTTTTCTAAATGTTCAATAAATTTTTCTTCTCATATTCTTGAGAAACAAAAGAAGTACTATATTAGTTTATTACTTTTGAAGGATAAATTAAAGGGTAATAAATCAAATAATCAATCTATTTATTTTTTATCTTTTTAAATTGAAAGAGTAAGGTAAAAGATTATGAAGATAAGCCAATAGAAACTTCTTCTTTTTTTAATTATTTCTCATACTTTTTACTTTTTAATGTTAATATGCTAAAATTTGGTATATAATTTAATTTCATATGCATTAACTAAGTTCATAAATATGCTTTCTTCATTTTTTTAAAAAATTGTTTCACACTTAACATTGTTTATTATTATCCAGTTAAATATTACAATCTATTTATTTTAAAATATAAACAAAAATCATTATTTTTATACCCCATAGCGTTAACGAGGGATAACATCTAGTAATCTATAAATAAACTCCTTAATCCCCAAATGAAATAGTATTGGAGATATCCTTTTAATCCCCACATGATTCCATTGATCCCTAAATAAAATCTCTTAATCCCAAAATGAAATAATGCTAGTGATCAATAAATAAACTCCTTAATCCTCAAATGAAATAGTATTAGAGATATCTCAATAACCCCTCTGTGTGTGTGGTATTAAGAAAGATGAGAGATCATTTTACATTCGGCATAATATTAAGAGTTCTATATCATTTCATAAGTTAATTTATAATTAATATTTAGTAAATTAAACTGTTGAATTTCATACTCTATTTACATATATCGTGCATGTAAAATTTCAAGTTAATTTAAAATATCTAACATTTGTTTCAATGAGATAGAATTTCTTACAGTTAAATATATATTAAAAATATCCAAAAATATTAGAGTTTATATCATAAAAATATCAAATTGACTTAAAATTTTACATGCATGATAGATTCAAATATATTTTTAAATTCAACAGTTGGATTATTAAAATGTTAATCATACGTGGAGTTATAAAAAGAGTGTAAAATTAAAATTTTATCTTAGGTGTAAATAGATTCCTCCTCATTAGAAAAATAAATGATAAAGAAATGAAATATGTAAAGAAAATAAATAGTTAGTGAAAAAAAAAGAAATTTTTTTTCCTTCTTCATAAGAAATTAAATGAATAGTTTAATTATTTCTATTGTTTGATATAGGAAAGATAGAAGAAATAGAGAAAACTTATTTTAATTAATGTGAATCTTTTAACCTTATATATTTTTTAATATAAACTTTATGTAATCGACAATTAATAATATTAAGATTCTTTATTTCTAATAACTAATGTTTATAATTTTATATAAGATCTTATTATTGAAGGAAAATATAATAATGTGTGTATATACGTATTTATTAGCTTATTTAAATATTTATATAAAATTATATTAAAATTTTTAATGGTAAAATCTTTTCTATTTGTTCCTACTTAGTTAGCTCCCAACCTCATAACAAAATGAAAACAAATCATCGTCGTAATAGTAATGGTAGAATCTTTGATTAAAAAATTTAATATAAACTCTTTAGTTGTTGTTATAAAAATATATATATATTAATTTCTTAAAAAAGAATATGTTTTCAAAGTAAAAAAAGATAAGGTTAAATTTAAATAAAATATTTAATTATGAAAAATATGACATATTAAAAATAAATTTACGTTATACAAAATTTTAGTTGATTTGAAAAATATTAGAGGTTGGTAAAATTTGTAATTTGATGTAAATAATAGGGACATAGTAATCTTTTTAATATTATAAAGTGATTGACCTCTTTCTTTCCTTCCACTTTTCACTTAAATTGAATGGAAAAAATTCTAAAGAAATGACGATATCTATTTTCGTCTTATTTCTTTTCTTAGTTATATTTTTCTTCTAATAAATAAAGGAAAGAACTATTTATCTCATCACTCTCTTCCTACACTATTTCTTCTTTTCTTTGTTGAATTTTCACAACATTTTTTTCCTTAGCATTTTCCTCTTACCAAATAAAAACTTCATTTCTAAATGAAATTATGCTAGCGCTCCATGAATAAATTCCTTAATCCCAATAACTAAAAGAAATACTACTAATGGGATATCCCAACAAATCTCTTAATCACTAAATGAAATAATACCAAATGAATCATCTAGTGATTGTGTCCTCTCCTCTATAACTATAACAATTATGAATTCAAGGGTATAAAATGAACCATTATCTTCTGGTCCAATGCACTAAAATGGAAGTGATGTGGGTGGGATAGTCATTTGAGTCAAAATTATGGTGAACCAATGAAAAGAGCGGGGGACGTTAAAACTGAAAAACTGGTAAAAGGGTACAAGTAAAGGAAGTGGAATAGTGGGGCTCACAAATCAATGACTGTTTATTTTGAATTTTGATGGTCTTTTTGGGGATTTGGGCGAGTAAAGTGAACGGGAGGACTGAGGAGACTGTGGGGGGCTAAATAGGGAAAGCAGCGGAATTTTCCTTTCAAAGCGCTGTAGCGGTTAATGGGTGTCGCTCAGTAAAGCACGCTTTGTCGATGGGTTGATGTAATCTGGATTGAACACGTGTCTATTTGGATTCTAAGTAGCCGTTGGATTAAATTCAGTGCAGAAAAGGACGACTAACCCCCCTCATCAATTTTACCAGTTCCTTTCATCCCTTTGTCCTTTCTTTTTCAATAATTTATTTTTTAAGAGTAATAACCACTATTTGCAAAATTTTGTCCACATAAGATATGCTTTCATTTGATTCCAGAAAAGAAAATGGTAAAATACTACCATTAATATATTTCTGTTTGTTTATGGACTGAAAAATGAAAAGAGAAGATACTTTGGACAATACTGTAATTCACACGCAGGCGACTAAAAACTACAGTTACTATAAATTTAGTACCGTGTAAATTACAAAAAAGTAACAATTTTACTCTTTTTTTTATCAATGATAGGTGGTGGCAATTAAAAATATTTGAGTCACTAGTTGAGACATGCATACATAATTACCCCAAATTTTCCCTTTTTTAAATTAAAAAAATGATTATTTTATTTTATTTTATTATTTTTATGAAAAAGCAAAGGTCCAATCTTAAATCTTAAATTATATTAAAATAATAACTTGAAGGAGATTCAAGTATTTTTGTAATAATGGGAGAGCATTTGTCACTCCTCCATTGGTTGTCTTAATTTTTCTTGTTTTTCTTTTTCAGTTTTACTTTTATAGCATTTTGGCAACAATGAGGGAGCCTTTGTCACTCCCCCATTGGTTGCCTCTTTTTGTTTTTTTTTTTCAGTTTTACTTTTATTTTATACAAGTTTTCTTTTTTTTTTAATGAGTTGAGTCTGATTTTGGGTTGGGTTTAGATTTGGGTGATTTTTGGATTTTTAGAAAGATTGTTAGGGAAGATGTAAATATATATATAATTTTCAAATTTTCTTTATTTTCTTTTTTTAATTTAAGTTTTATTTACTATTATTTAATGATGCATAAAGAAATTGTAAAAATGGGAGGGGCCTTTGGCACCCTCCCATTGTTTTTTTAATTCTTTTTTATTTCAATTTTTCTTTTTATTCTTTAATTTAATTTAATTTTTTCTTTTTCACTATATAATAACAAAAAATAAAAAAAATAAAAATACCCCCGTGCAGGGTCAGTGTCTAGTATATATTATTTATTCACAGAAACAAACATATCTCTTTGTCATTCGGTTCCTCTCAAAAGAAAAAAAAATCACATCGCAATCGGAATGATGAAATGGGCCCGTTGTACCCAAAACATTGGACCCCCATTATTTAAGCTCTCTCAATACGATCCCTCACCCCACTTCAAGTTCTTTTCCGACCAGTCCACAGTCCACAGTCCACAGCGAAGAATCTCCACCTTGAAAAAACTTCACCGCTGTTAGATAAATTAGAAGTTGTCTTGTCTGGTTTTGTATTGAGGTCAATTTTTAAATTTTAAATTAAAATTAATAAATTTTAAGGTGTATTTAAAATTTTTATAAATTTTCATATTATTTAGTTTAATTAAAGATATTCATGGACCTTTAATTCAAGATTAATATTTTTTGAATTAATAACGTTAAGGTAAAACCTTTTCATCAAGTGTATTTTTAGAATGTTAAATTTAAATTTTTATATTATTTCATCCTAACGTAAGCGTCAAATAAACTTTTAGTTGATAAATTTTTAAAGCGTTTCAAAAGAGTAATTATAATTATCCTCAAAATCAAATAATAAAAAGTTTAACTAAAAATTTATGATTAAATTACATGTCCAAATAAAAACCATAAAAATAAAGTTAATAAACTAATAAATAAAAATATAATCAATTAGTAAATTCTTTAATAATGAATAAATTTTAATATAAGATATATAAAATAAAACAATGGAAAAGAATGTCTTAAAGTAAAAAAAAAAAAAACTTAATCTAACTTTTAGGCCCATTAAAAATATTACTTAATGAATAAATTAAAATTAAAAAATAAAAATAGAAAATAGAAAATATAAAAAATCAAAAATTGAAAAATTATAAAAGCAAAATTTAAAAAAAATACAATATAGGAAAAAATATAAAACTAAAAAAAAGATAGAAAAAAGAGCGGACCAATGAACAAGTACTATATTTCGTTCTCCTTTCTTCCTCTAAAAGAATTCACAATTTGTGTCTCTTGTTTTAATATATTTTATTACATGACATATTTATTACACCGTATTGAATTGGATAGAATAAGTGAAAAAATTATTCTATAATTTATAATGTGATTTTATAATATTTATATAAATTTATATTGTAGGGAGGATTAAGTTATTTTATGAGTAATCCTTACTATAACATAAATCTATATCATATTATAGAATCATATTATAAATTAAATATAATTTTTCTTTTTATTTTATTCAAAATAATATGATGTAACAAGTATATCTATATTACTATATATTATAGATAAAAAAATCAAGAATCTTCACCGCAAAACTTGATAATTTACCTGACGTGCCAAAATACGGTGGACATTGGGCAGGCCCCATTCCTATGCAAATGGGGGGTCCAAAAGGTGTGACGTTTTTGGGCCCATGGCATTAGGTGAAACAGAGTGAGATAGATGGAGACTTCTCTCTGTTTCTCCTCCGCTATATTATTAGTACTGCAAACAAATCACCATGACCCTGATTTTAAAATTTTAATTTATCTCTCAAAAGACTTTATAATCAATAAATCAAAATCAGACTAAAATCACTGACCTAATCAATCTTCTCTTCAAAAAAAAAAAAAGGTAAATTGAAAAAAAATAGTGACGTCGTTACTAATTAAGGTTTAATTTTGTTTATGTTTTAGTCACCATTGTCTGCCAACAAAGACGGTTGTCATTTCACGTACGGTGATGAAACCTATTTTGCATAAACAATAGTACTAATAATAATAATTGTAAGTTTGGAACCGTTGGTGTTTCTTGTGACTTGAGTTTTGCCATGTGTGACGGTCTTATTTTCTTAAGCTTAGGCATGTTAGTCCAAAAACATTGTATATTAATTTGTTTATTGATAAGCTACGACGTTGACAGACTTGTTCTTAGGGAGTGAAAGGATTGTTATTGTCTCATTCCAAGACATCGACTTCCCTGTATTTTAGTATTAATCGCATTCATGTATAGACTACAGAGACCGTCCAATAAGTAATCTACACGTTAACCAAGGCCAATAATCTCGTTTTCTCTTTTAAATATTTATTACGTGTTGAATTAAAATATAATAATATAATGTAAGAATGATTTAAATCAAACAACTTTGTTAATTAATGGGGTAAAAAGATAAATACGTGTAGCATGAATACATGCAGTGGGTTCCAATCGCCCGACATGTAAGAAACAGAGAGCTCAATAATTAGACCATTCAAAAGGGAAGATTGTGAACAGAATTAACATGATTCACCCGATTTTGGTATTATTAAATATCGTGTGAATTGCAGGTTCAATGAAAATATTTTCACATGTTTCTATGATTCTTCTGCCTAGACTTTACGAATGATTTTCCTCTGATTTTCATTTTCCCCTCATGGGAAGCAAGAAAAATTTTAAGCCAAACGTCAATAGTGACTGCTTTGATCTCTTGTAAGCTATGTAATTATTAGTTTTCGGGTGGTAAATGAAAAGGTCTGAAGCTTGTTTGGAGGAGGCCAGGGTGCTTAAGAATGAAGCAAAGTTGTGTTTTTGTATGATGTGACTGTGAGAGTGAGATTCGAGGCAACCTTCACGAGAGCACGAACAGATTTGGGATATAATTTTCCTGAATTTCACTCGAGTGGTTCCACCAAAAAATAGGTTTTAACCTGGAATGATTTCCATTTTAAGGACATTGAACACCTTTTGAAAACTTCGGGGAACATGGGTTGTTCTTCTCTTGCGTCTTTTTTAACACTCCAAATGCTAAGAACTTGTCATGATTTTCATTTTGTGACAAGGAAAAAAGTTACCAACTCTTTAGAGTATGGTATTTTAGGTGGCCCTACTGACTGAGATGATTGGAAATCAGATTAGACCTTTCCAGAATTGCACTCTTTTTTTTTTTTTTCGCTTTGCATCGACGGTATGGTATGGGTCAGTCACCAGTGTATACAAAACTCTTACTTCAATTTGTTCATTTTTATTGGTATATGGAATATAAATCATCTTTTACTTTATACATTTTGCCTCGTCCGTTTTTAAATTTCAAATTAAACCTAGTCTTAAGTTTAACGATGAAAAGATAAATTAGAATATTTGGTTGTTAACATTAGGAAGAAAAAAGGTTTGGCCCACCAAAATTTGGCTTTAAAAAGAAAAAGAAAAAAACCCCAAAGAAGAAGAAATCAGCCAGGAGTTGGAAATTGAGAGGATTCCTTGTGGCTAGTGGCTAGACTTGAGGGCAGTCACCCGTGAAACCCCTGTCCTGTTTGTTAAATTGAGTGTCAATGCCACTGAGCTAGGAGAAAAAAAGAACATGGGATGTAATGTCAAATTTGATTGAATTTTTCATCTGAAAATATGATGATCTATAATGGAGGGGGCAACTTAGACGCCCAAATATTGGTAAAATTGAATCTCAGCGGGGCCTTCATATTTTTTTGTGGGCTCAAGGTTGGGGGAAAGGACAGCCATGTGTCTCCGAGAAATGGGGCCCTCCAAACACATCTCTCTCATGGTGGGCCTTTACTCCCCAATGCTCGCTTCCCCATTTGATGGGCTTCATTTTAACAACAAAATCAACCAGAGCCCCAATCAGATTTTTTTTTTGAAAAACAAATAAGTTGCCCCAAATCTCCAAATTAAGTTGAAGATATGAAATTTCCAGAATTACATTATTTTGTTGGAAAATTTTACATTCCAGATCACACTAACAAAAACACAAGTGCTGAAATCTCAAACCTTTTATTACCACCCAAACAAACAAAAGACCAGATTATTACAGATATAAAATAGATAAGACCCCATGAAGGATTTATGTTTGTGGTGAGAAAAGATAAGGTGTCCAAATTTCAGCATCGGGACCCCACAAAGTGTAACCTGTATATTTCTGTGCCAATTATTATTATGGCCTCCACAACCCTTGGGTTGTACTAAGGTGACATCATGGTCCCTGGTCCCAAATCAAATCAAGCGTCCCAGGCTGCCTATACCTATAGCCAAGGGGAAGAAAAAGGTGGTAAATCATTAGACCTAGGAATGTGATCAATTAAAGATTAAAAATGGACAGAAAATGAAGTTCAATTGGGCTTTCAATTTCTTGCATGTGATCTTTGGATGTTTGATAATGATATGCTTGTTTGAAACCTTTCAATCTTCTGGGTTGATTTTGCAGACAATAGAAATATATATGAATTCCACCACTTAAGAGTATGTGGCAATAGTAGTTTTTTTTTTTTTTTTTTCTGAAATATATATATATATATATATAAATTTAGTAGTAGTACTTTTTGTTTCATTGTTGGCACTTTTATCTTAGTCATAAAGCACTATCAAAGCAAGTATTCCTTGATGCTACTTAAAACCCAATGTTCCTCTATTCATCTAGTGTAGTCTAGTCTAGGGTTTTTAGTTTCAATGCCATGGTTTTCCTTCTCTGTCGGCTGTGAAGTGATAAAAGTATTAAGTCTTATTTTTTCAGATAACTTGAAACGTCGTTTACATTTGTCCAATAAAAGGAAAAAGAAGAAAACGAAAGACAAACAACAAAAGCAATATTGATGTATATCTTTGGAAACGAACACAATTCAAGTTCCTTCAAGTAAGTCTAAAAGGTACTAATAAAATTCTCCGGGTGATGGTAAATGGTATTACGAATGCATCAAAGAAAGAAGCAAAAATTGCCCCACAATTTTACCAACCTAGTAAAGTGAAAAGCATTCGTGCTTTTGACTTGTGAACGAAGTTAATTACGAGTTCAAGGGCTATGAGTTAGGCAAAACGCCATTGATTATTCACTAGCCTTTTTTCCTTAGTCTCACGTATCTTTCTTTCTTAATGAACATTAAAATGTAAAGTGACCCATATGGGCTTAATCCCTTTTTCTTTGTGTATTTCTTTTGCACCCCATAGTTGGCCCTGCTTTTTCCAGTTTTTCCTCTTCAACTCTTGTCTACTTTTTCTTGAGCAAACCCTGGAGTGTTTGCCTCTTTGGCACTTGTTTTCAATTTTAGGTCGTGGGTTCTTTTACCCGTGGCAACACGAGGGAGCTCGACGCGTTTGTAGTAGGCCATCGATGGCAATGAAACGAAGTTGGGAGTCCCGCGGCTGTACCTTTTTATTTATCACAAATAGATACTATCATCAAAGTCTTTGGTTTCACTTTTCTTTATGATTTTATTCTTTTTGATTGAAGGTAATTCAATACATGTCATGAGTGCGAAAAAGAAGAAAAAATGAAAAGAGAATGGAAAACCAAAAGAAAAAAAAAAAAGAAAAAGGAAAAGCTAATGAAAGATGTCACTCCCTTGGGTCCCCACTTAGGCTATAGGCCCTTCTCTTTTGAATTCCGGTGGTTGATCTTGATTCTCTAGCTAATCTTTTTCTTTTTCTCCCGAAGAAGATCGAAAGTGGATGCGTTTGTTTCATTCAAGCAAGACTGCAAACTTGTGCGGGGAGGAGCGGGTCCATGGCAAAAGTTTGCCATGGACCCATGGTGAGTTAAGTATGTCAGTCATATGAGATTTGTGATAGCAAAATTGGGCTCAATGCCTCAACCCGCTAGGGGTGTGCTCTGATTGTGGTTGTTATTGCTGCAGGATTGACTGATCGTTTTGCACTCTTATTCACCTTTGGTGCTCTAATCTTTGAATGTTCGAGCCTTTGAAACCTTTAATTTTATTGCCTTTGAAACATAGCAAATGAGTGATTCCAGTAGGAAAAACTAGAACAACCAACATGACCAAATACAACTCGATTAATCAAGAAAAAATGAAAATGGAAAACTTCCCATTTCAAAAAGACAGATACACACAATGTTCTCCTGTTCTTCCGTCTATAATCACGACAAGCAAACTAAACCACCTACGTAATCGATTACCGTTACAAATATGTTGTAGAAAGAGAAAAAATCGCTACGCCAGTTCAAGAAATCACTTATGGTCCGCAACACTCTGAAGCTGGATAAAATGTGCCAAAAATAACGAACATGTTGGCAGGGTTCCTCCTATGGGCAGTGAAAGAGGGTGGATGTTTCACCATGTTGCCTAAGAATACTTATACCCGCCAATAAATGGTAAAATAGAAATCAATATTCTACGTTCCTACTTAAAAATACTATAAAACAACGAAGAGTGCACAAACCAATTAGCCAAAGGCATGCTCTACTTCAGGGAACCTGGATTGCTTGAACGGATTGCAAAACATCAGAGACAACAATAATAAGGTCACCCGAGTTGATCATCCCTCTTGCTCTAAGCAATGAGAAGGTTCTGTTTAGATTGCTCTCCATATCATCTGAGAAATTAAGGCGGAAAGGTATCAAACCCCACTGCAGGTTCAAGCACCTCCGGATGGATGTTGTGGGCGTAAAGGCAAAGATTGGACAGTCAGGCCGATTGCGTGAAAGAAGAGATGCTGTCTGTCCGGTTTTTGTGTAAACAAAAATGGCATCTGCCTCCAGTTTGTTAGCTGAAAGTTATTTTATAAAAAAAAAAAAAACAAACCTTGTTACTGGGAGGAAGAAGAGCATGCAACATTTGCAAATAAATTTATTGCCATCTCAGCATTTGGAATAGGAAGAAATATATTACTAATGATGCCATTGATTGTCCAATATGGAGAACTATGATAAAATCATCTCTGATTCAGTAGTTGATTTTAACAGAAAGGAAATGAAAAACCCACTCACCCATTCTGGAAGCTGTATTGCATATCTCCTCTGAAATGCTAGCAGGAATGGAAGATGACACAACAGGAAGGTCGGTGATATCATAGTGCTTCTCCTCCCTCCGCCACCTCTCAATTCTCGAACTGACACTTCTTAGTACAGCTAATGCCTTCTCGGGGTATTGACCCATAGCTGATTCACTGGAAAGCATTAGAGCATCTGCCTGCTGACCTACTGCTTCAGAAACATCAGCAACTTCTGCTCTAGTTGGTATTGGATATTCAATCATGGATTCAAGCAGCTGGGAGGCAACAATGACTGGCTTATTTAGTTGCCTGCACAGCTGAACAACCTTTTGTTGAACTGATGGGACCTGTTCCAGTGGTATCTGTGCACCTAGATCTCCTCTGGCTACCATAGCTCCATCTGAAGCCTTAATAATCTCCTCCAAATTTTTCAGAGAGTCAATACTCTCAATCTTAGCAATGACAGAAATTTGGCTGCAAAATGGAACCATCATAACACATTATGGCCACATAGAACTTTCAATGGCTTGTATTTATGATCCTTGGCTGTAGTATCAAGATGAAAATTCTTATAAACAAATCTTGCTGGTAGAATTATTTTTAGTTATAATTTAGAGAAAAATGTTATTGCATTGAAATTTTGTAGTAATAAAATTTATTTATGAACATTGATGTACATATATAGCTGAAAGTTTTAAAAGAAGTTTTACAAGTGTCAAAGCTCGTGCCTATAATCAATATTTGAAGCAAAAAAAGTGATATATACGCTCACCTTTCGGGTGATCGTGCACTGATATAACTCTTTAGAGTCTTGATCACTTCAGCAGACTTCACAAAAGATACTGCAATAAAATCAACACCCTCTGCGATTCCAAAATCAATATCCAGCCAATCCTACAAGAAACGTGACTTTGAACATTATATCCGTACTCCCTTAACCTTTTCCGGGGGAAAGGAAGAATCAAAATCTGCTGCCCCTAGTAAAAACACTTGAACATGCATAAGGCACCAGCTCAAGAAAGAATCATGCCACACTATATAGTCACTGCAGTGATGCAATAAAAACCATTTACTATTCTTTTATAGAAAACTGGATCTTTGCAATAAAAACCATTTACTACTCTTAAGGGCATATGCATCATGCAGATTCCACTCATGCAAAGGTTTTCCTGGTGTTTTAAGAAGTTGCTAAAGCTCAGAGAGATAGTTGGAAAATTTTTGCAAGCTGATAATACTTGGAGAACATCAGGTGCAAACTATAAAGCCAGGGAAGTGTATGAAGAGATAAGGCGCAGGAAAGAGAAAGTCCCATGGCAGCGGCTGGTTTGGTTTCAGAACCACATTCCTAAGCACTCTATGATAGTTTGGATGGGTTTATTGGACAGATTACCAGCAAGGAGTCGATTGGCAGCTTGGGGGATCAATATGGATGATGTCAATTGTCTGTTTTGTGGTCAGCAACAAGAAACCAGAGACCATATTTTCTTTACTTGTGAATTTTCTCGGCAGTTATGGAACAGAATTTTGCAAGCATGTGGTATCCCAAGAAGAGCAAAGGCATGGAGTTTTGAAGTTAATTGGTCATTAGGGAGAATCAAAGGAGAAGCTCTGATCACAGTTATATTGAAGCTTGCCTGGAATGCTAACATCTACACCTTGTGGACAGAAAGAAATTCCAGAATACACGGAGGGAAGAATAGAGCGTCAGATGATTTATTTTGTTGTGTAAAGAATGCTATTTGATTTAGACTGGCGGGAATGACAGGCATAGCAAAAGATCCAATAAATGAACTGCTGCGCACACAATGGGAGCTGGATATAGTATTTGCTGGAGAGTAGCTTTTATAGTACATAGTGACAATTTTGTCTATCTGTACAGTTTTGCGTTCTTTGTATAGTCCCTATACTTGGTTCCTTGTATAGTTTGATCTGCTGCTTGTATGGCAGTATTCTGTTTGGATTGTAGCAGTTTTACTGCTTATTTTGGATGAATGAAAATCTCGATTATCCAAAAAAAAGAAAATCAGATCTTAGAGAACCTCATTAAATAATTGATTGTGTGAAAGGTACCATACCTTTGAAGATATTGTAGGAAGCATGGCATTGCGCTCTTGAACCAGACTCCCGTTTCTCCAAAAAGTAAGATTAGCACGACGTAATAACAGCCCTGGATCTGTACAGCGGCAGATTACATCTGGACCAATCTTCTCAGTCACCACAAACCTCACCATTCCTCCATCAACAAGCAGCTCATCACCAACCTTCACATCTGTCGTGCATGATGATAACATTCAATTGATTATAGTTTAATTCTTCACAAATTAAGCAAATCTGGGCTTTGAGCAGCAGAAGCAATGAAAGTAGCAGCCATGTGGCAAAGACGACTCATGGTTACAACGCAAAACAAAAATTGCTAGACTGGTGAGTCAAGATGATGACGGCTGTAAATGAATTTATAACGCTGTTGAACCGGAAGGCAGAGCTACTCTATTGCCAGCACAGATGCACAGGCTGGAAGTGGCAGAAAGCATAATGTGGCTTTGGATTTGTTTTACACTTTAGCATTTAAGGGGTTGTTTATTGGTATAATCTTTATACAAAAATTTAAGAACTCGAGTTCTAATAAACTAAAATTAAACCATATCTAACAACTCGATAATCCTCTATTAAGATTATCTTAAAACTCAAAAGGGGGCAGCCCAATTGTTCAAAGAATGAAAATGTCTACTACTATTCATTTATTTGTTTATCCACTTGTATCGTACAGCATATAAAAATTTTACCTTCAGCAAAACCATCATAACTAACAGTAATGGTACGTTCCGGGCACGATGGTGGATCAAAAGCTCGCACAGTAAAAGTCCATACTTCACCATCCTAAAGAAACACCATTAAGTTTTAACAGCAGAAGTACTTCAATCGATTATTAAGCGGGCTTGAATCTCAAGTGCGTTTACTAATTACCTCGGCTTTGGCCGAATCAGCCCCTTTTAGATCATCCATGTGGATCTCGCTCCCTTCCGTGTCCATCATAACCGCCACGGCGAACCCTTTCTCTTCATTTAACTGCCTCACCCGTCGGATCACGTCTCGGTGCCACTCGTGGGTGCCGTGGCACATATTGACACGCGCCACGTTCATTCCTCCCACGGCCAGAGCCTCAATCGCCTCGAACTCGCACGTGCGGGGCCCGATTGTGCAGACGATCTTGGTCCTGCGCGTGCTCCTGAATCCGTTTTCCTTCAGCTCCGCCTCCGTCACACTGTCCACTTCCAATCCCTCCGCTTCCCTCGTCGCCATCAGCGCCGCCACCGCGGTCGGCAGCTCAGAAGCTGTGACCTTCAGATTTTCCGGTAAAACAACCCGAGAATGCCTGGCCGTCATTGGGTTTAACACTGGCAGGTTAATGCCGGGTTTAAGAAAGGGCATTCTGGGGAATTCATGAGACTGTAAAGGTGACAAGGAAGTCGAGAAGCGGAAAGACCCCGACATGTTCGTCGGCAGATCCAAGGATCTGGTCAGAGTTCTATTCGTAATTAACGAACTGAACTTGACGCTGCCAAGGCTGCGGAGCTTGTTCGTGTCCAATGTCAACTCGTTCAAAAGGCCGAAAGGGTTTTGGAATGCGAAAAGTAAAAATGAGTTTTATGTGTCAGTTGTTTGACAAAAATGTCCAGATTATTTAACGAATTTGGACAGTTCTGTCCTCGCCAATGGCGGCGCGGGAAATCTTCATTGGTAGATTCGCCCAAAGATCCCCTGGTTCATTTGGCTGTTGTGACGGTTGAACGACAAAAACCCTGTTTCCGTTCATTATTTTCTCCACGTGATGGATTCCGCCCGGTTTGGGCTATTGAAGTTCGTGGTCCACTCGAATCCTAAGTAGTTGTATCCAATGGGGCTTTCTCAGCCCATTAAACTAAACCGGCCCAGAAATGATTGGGGTCACGTTGTTTGTGGTCCAACCCCTCCAAGGTGGTGCCAGGGGGTCAAAGCAATTGTTGGAAAATGAGCAGGGTATTTTTGTAATATCATTCGAAAATTTTTGAAATGGCAAAATTGAAGAATTTCCCACCGAAAATCAACCGCCTTTTCCATTTTCCCCATTTAAATTGGCCCATCAAATCAGGATAAATAAAAACCCACTCTCTGCCCCTCTTAACCCCAAATCTAAACCCGTCTTTTCCTTTTTCTCACCGTTTCTTCGCTTTCAGGCTTCCCCTCTCTCTCAGGTCCCTATCTCTCCGTCAGTCCGTCTCTCTTACAACCTCTCTTTCTTTTCGTTAATTTCTTTTTTCTTTCTTTTTTCAAATTTAATCTTGACTAAGAAAACTTTGTGTCCTCTTTCTTTGAGTCTTTTTCGATTTAAATTTATAAACCTTGCAAATTTCTTTGAGTAGATCTGGTTCGCGTTTTGTAGATCTGGGTTTTCACGAAATTCTGTTCCGATTATTTTATATTTTCTTTTGGTTTTTGTACTAATGGGAAATCGAATGTGGGTTTAGGTAAACGAAGATGGCCGGAAAAGGCGGAAAGGGGCTTTTGGCGGCGAAAACAACCGCAGCTAACAAGGAGAAGGAGAAGGAGAAGGACAAGAAGCGCCCTGTTTCTCGTTCATCTCGTGCTGGTATTCAGGTAATATTTCTCACATTACGACTTTGTTTTCCGCTTCAACGTGCCTATTTTATTGTTTGTTTTTCATAGACGTGTGCTTAGGCTGTGTGGATGTCATGGGTCGGAATCATGAAGGAAAAAATATAGCAAATCTTGAGAGGACTATATCCCGCAGTCCCCTTTAAGTTAGGATATAAAATTCCAAAAAAGAAGAATAGAAAATATTGTTAGCTTAGATACGTTTGTGCATTAGTTTTAGTGTCGGTTGTTAATGCCTAAATTTTTGCTAGATGGCTTTCAGATGTTAGATCTTTACATTTTCCTCATAATAAGTTGAAATAGTTTATCTGAAAAGAAAAAAAAATCTTTTGGGTGGTTTAAGTATGTGCTAAACAAACTATATTTAAAGTAGTTGCAACTTAGTAATGCCCTTTCTTTAGAATTGTTGTGGGTCAAATTTGAGTTATAAATCGCTTTTTTAGTAGATGCTGGAATTGTCCTTTATGAATTTCCTCTCCTTTCTGCCAAAGCCATTGGGCATGTTTTTCCCTACTGTTCTTTAGGCTTAGAATAAGTGCACAACCACCTTTTCTTTGTAATTTTCATGTTTTTTTATTTTGTAAGTTATCATTATTATTTAGGTAAGCTTGGCCGTAAACATCTTTGATTGGTGCCCAAGAAAAAAAAAAAAAAACTTTGCTGCTAAAAACAATGAAGAGTGCACTCTTCTTTTGGGATACAGGTCTACTAAGCTTTTGCGTTCTTGTTTTGGTATTATGGAAGAGAAGTCTAGTTTTCGCAAAGTTAGAAGCTGCTTGCGTATTAGCATTCAATCGTTTCCTCTTTGAACTTGAAACATTTTAATCAACAAAGCTGCTTTACTTGTGTAACTTTTTATCGCAAACCAAATCTCATAGTCTGTTCCTCTTTGATGGGATAGAGTTGATATATGGTCTTGTTTTTACTTGAGGTGAATTTTTTTTTTTGTATATATAATCGGTCTTTGTTGTGATGGGGAAAAAGAATAAGCTTGTTTGCTTGTGATATCATGCATCCCTTGTATTTGAAATACAGTTCTTGTCTGTATGTGATACATTTACTGTATTCATTAGTATTGAATGTTATCTTTGTTTTACACATTTTTATTTTTGTTGTTATCAGTTTCCGGTGGGTCGTATCCACCGTCATCTCAAGTCTAGGACTTCTGCAAACGGGAGAGTTGGGGCCAATGCTGCTGTTTACTTGGCCTCCATCCTTGAGTACCTGACTGCTGAGGTTCTTGAGTTGGCTGGAAATGCCAGCAAGGATCTGAAAGTGAAGAGAATCACTCCGAGGCATCTGCAGCTGGCTATTAGGGGGGATGAAGAGCTTGACACCCTTATCAAGGGTACCATTGCTGGAGGTGGTGTCATCCCCCACATCCACAAGTCCCTAATCAACAAAACCACTAAGGATTAGTTGTCTGTTATATTTCAACTAGATGTTGACTTTGCAGTACTCTATGATGTGCCATGTGACATTGTGACTTGGTTTTATTATTGTAGGCTTTAGGTTTAGTATATAGTATGTTGTAACTCTCTCTAGGCTTGTTCTTTTCCAACTCTGGGACTGGGATCCTTGTTTAGAGTAGAAATGATGTTTGTTGAATAGTTTTAACTCTGGATTCACTATGATATCTTATCCGATTCTAGCTGTGAAGTTTATTGTCTTGCGTTTAACACGGTCGTGGAATTGTTTTTTTTTTTTTGTAATCATGCGGCCTTTGCTCTAATGCATAGTTACATGGTACCGAATAGTCATTTCAAAGTTTCTTTCAAGTATCGACCACGCAACCATTTCTTGGGGTTCATACGATAGGATTAGTAGTAGAGTAGAACAATTGGTACGTAGATTACACATTGTCAACGAGTATGGACTTTCTAACATCAACAAATATGCCGATTCTTAGTTTCAGTTATTTGGATGTTTAGACTGTAGATTAATTAATACGTGAGTTTTGACCAAATTAATCGAGCTGAGAATTGGGATCTTCTTTGTTTTTGTTGTTTAATGAGTATTATTATCAATCGTTTGAGGGCATTGGATGTTGGGCTCGATTTCTATTTTTCATGAAAAACTTTTTAAGTACTAAACCAAGAAACTCAATGCAATAATACAAGTTTGATCGATTATCTGTTTGGTTTTGTATTTTATTATTTTTGTCCAACCATTCCAAGTTGGGCCTCGAACCTCGATGCCATTTTCCAATTTGGTAGCCTGCCCTTAGTGGCATAAGCATCTACGAAATTGCTTTCTTTCGTAAGATTCTATATTTCAAGCGCATCATGATCATAGTATTCACATCAGGCTTCGCCAGCATAGATTAATACGGGACAGGTTTCAGTCAACCATTGTAGGATTCATTTGCGGTTGAGTTTTAATTGAGAGCTTCAGAGGCCAGATTCAGACACCTTTTTTTTTTCTCATTTATTTAACAAAGCAAGGGGGGTTTAAATTACTGTGGCAAAATGCTTTGCGGTGGGTTGGAAAATTTCTGCCTGATGTGATATATAGTGAAGCATTGCAATTTTCAAAAATGTTGTCCGCTCTCGAGGAGACGGCTGATATCATTAAAAACTTAGTAGAGTATTATAAATGCCCACTTGTAGGGTATGCAGAGCTCAGCATTTCTCCAATATACCACCAAAAGCTACCACCAAAGAGCATCTTTCACAGCGGCCTGGACTTATTCAGAATACCAAATTAGTGCCCAAAGATTCCAAATGTGAATTTATCCCAAGTTTTATGCTTCGACATGCATATTTGTTTGTTATATACTTCCCCTTCTCTTCATCTAAGTTGCCATTATATGATTTCCTACTTAAAAAGGTTGAAACTATATCTCTCTGTTTCTGTTTTCTTCTCGTACTGAAACAAAATAAAGGGTGGGATTTGGATTTGGGAACACATGGAAGCTAAGCTACTTCCAAAAAGCAAGAGCCCTTTAGCTACGGCTACAAGGCGGATACATAGACCGGCATGTTCTCCTATTCTTGCAGTGCTGACCAAGCCGGCAGAAAACATAGCTGGAATAACAGAGAAGTTGATATTGAGACCCGCAGAGACCAAAAGAGAGGTAGTGCAGAAAACCACTAGTGTCCATAATGACAACTGGTTTGATCTAATGGCCATCAACCATCTATCCCAGAGTCTCCAAGCCGCAACAGGTTCATTAACCTTTTCATCTCCATAATATAATTATATTCTTTACAACGATCTATGTCTTCGTCAGAATGTTGAGAAAAGGTTGCAAAAAATGTTTGCAGGACTGAAAAGCATGAAAAGTGGTTACGAGAGCTTGGTGGAAGCAACAGCAATGGTGTCGAGGAAATATAATCCTAAAAGACAGCAGGAGCTTGTTATTAAAGCCCTTGACAGTGCCTTCCCGAAGATAATTCTAAACATGGCAAGTTATTAATTCATTGCAGTGTCGAATGTTGATCACTTTCCTTTCTTTTGACTTTGGTCTGGTTATTGTGGAGACTTAACAAATGCATGGAATGGAACTCATCATATTTCCTCTACCCAACATTGATGATGGCATTGTCAGACGAATATCCTCATCATATCAGTTAAACCTTTAGGTCTATTCAATATACGGTCGCAAACTTTTTCCTTCCTTTTTTCTCTTTTCCGAGTAGGAAAATGGAACATGGAAGATTTTTGCTTTTGCTGCGTCTGCCGCAAAGCAAAACCACGAGAAGTTGGAGACAAACCTAGAAAAGGCATGTCTGCACTGCACGTCACACTCATCTTTAATTTATGGGATTAATGCATATTTTATATATATATTTACTCTGAAACAGACACGATCCCTGCTCCTTTTTTGTAGGTCAATTAATGGGTAATTTACGGTTAATTATATTAAATTAAATTAATTAATAACGATATCATTGATGTTGTGGTTATGAAGGGCAGATAAAAGCATTGCTTCCTCAATCTCAATTCACAAGGGAATATTTTGCCGCCTTTACCACTGTGTTTTTCGCTTGGCTCATCGGACCCTCTGAGGTAAGGCCAAAACATTTTTTACTTTGTTTTTTCCTTTGAAGTTGTACGTAGATGATGATTTACGTTATTACCTAAGCTATTCAGTCTACCAACCAAGAATTTATTACTCTAATAGGGCGTTTGATTGGGGACATCTTACATATCCTGTGGAAATGTACACCATGTCAAGTTACATGTCCTCATTTGGTTTCTCTGACAATAGTGTCAGAGGACATATGATTACCACAGACGTGATAATATGGGTAGGAATGTGATTACCACCCCCCTCTTAGGTTATGTTACATGTCCTATCTTTTTTACTTCAATTTTCCTATTTTACCTTCATTTATTTCTCATTATACCAACAAGCAATGATTTTCTTTTTAAGTTTAACAATATTTATATTTAAACCAAAAACAATTGATAATTTTAATTGAAGGAATTTTAGATTATTTGTATTTTTATATATTTGTCAATTATAAATCTTATTTATCAAATTATTATTTTTATTGTTAATATTTTGATTTTTTTATTTTGTTAATATTTACTTTTTGTTATTGAATTTGTTTAACAGTTTCAAAATGTGTTAATTTAGTTAGAATATTAATTTAGTTAGAATAGAAGTTTAGAAAGCTTTTTATATAAGTGAGGACAAACTAGTAAAATAGTTATTCATATGTATCACATTCCCACACCAATCAAACATGATAATCTAAGATGTCCATCTCTTCAACCAAATACAAAATGCACACATTATTAGGACATCACATTACTTGGTAATGTTGTGGTAATCTTATGTCCACAGGTAATGTAACATCACCCCAACCAAACGCACCCTAAGGCTGATAGGAGAGAAGAGAGGATAGCTAGCTAAGCTTCCTGATCTTAATCTTTTAAGCATTAGTTCCGCTTTAGCAATCATCAACATGCATAAGCTTTATCCCATAGTGGGTCGACGCAACTTAAATACGATTAGTTATAGATAGTTAAACGGGTATGATTTTAAATGACAATGTAAATACCGGATACCAGGAGGTTTATATTAGAAAACATCAACACGCATAAAGCACATACGGCTCTTATTACAACGAAGCTTCATTCAAATCCTTCAATAAAATATGCAGTAAGCTAATGATAGATGTAACACAACCTTAAGAATGTGGCATCCAGTTCCAGCCGTAAAAATTTGGCTCTGTACTATTTAGTTGAGGCTGTACGGCTTGTGAAACATTAATGAACGCAGGCATAGAAGATGTAACATTTGTGAATGAAATCTAACATTCTTATCAATTTGATACCACTAGGTCAGGGAATCGGAGCTCAATGGAAGAAGAGAAAAGAATGTAGTCCATGTGAAAAAATGCAGGTAATTTTAATATCTTCCTGGTAACTTTAATGAGGTCTACAGTTTTATTCAATATGGAGTCCCACCTCACCAACTTAGGACACTTTCATGCTGCAAATAACCTTCTCCAATGATTGTGTGCTGGAATCTGTTCTTCTCCATTGCTATCATGATGGCCGTCATTATCATCACCATCATAATCATCGTCAACATCAAAATCATCATTAAAGATTTCATCATCTTTAGATCATCCCTGGTAATTCTCTAATGTTGCTTAAATTTTTGCAGGTTTCTAGAGCAGAGCAATTGTGTAGGGATGTGCATCAATCTATGCAAGATGCCATCTCAAGCCTTCATTAAGGATACCCTGGGAATGCCGGTCAACATGGTGCCAAGTAAGTATGAGGTCAATCGGATTTCGGAACCTATATTTTCATTATTCATTGTTCAGATGCAATGCAAACGACAATGATTAAATAAATTATACAGGGAAAGTTGCCCTCTGAAGAAAATAAAATCTGATTCAAGTAAATGGAAAAAAGAAGAAGTATATATAGAACAGTCAAAGGAAAAAGAATAATAATTCATAAGTGTAACAGTACCTGCACTAGAATGTGGAATTCATGCTCATTATCTCAAATGAAGGGCCCGCATGTACAACCACTTAGGGTGCAAAACTGCAAGTAGACCCATCCACCCCCAACTGAGAATACTAGCATGTGGAATTACACAAAAATGAAACAAAGACATGAATTTGTGATGTTAATACCTACATTCTAGGCCGTAAATTGGGTATAATGATCTTATGATTGACTCCATATATCAACTAGTTATGAAAGACACTGAATTCTTCTGGTTCCCATGAAGCCAATCATTATTCTACAACCAGCCCCAAACAAAATCACCATGTGATTATAAATTGCATCATGAAAACCATCAAAGTAGGTTGAATATTGGTCACACTTCCACGTGCCAATCACTTTTGAGAGGCACAAGACCAACACTATTCACGCTCTAATTGGTTGAGTAGTTACCATGATAAGGCAGAATGCAGCCCATCTGTCAGAACAGTTGATAAAAACTGTGGCAATTTGAACTGCAGATTTTGATGATATGAGCTGTGAGATGATTTTCGGGCAGGATCCTCCAGCATCAAATGATGATCCAGCACTCAAGCAGCCATGCTACAAATTATGTATGTTTTATTTAAACAGCATTTTTCTCCTATATCTCCATCTTTTATATTATTTACTCAAGAGCCATAGTAGATTAGTAGTCAGTATATCATGTGGTGCATAGAACAATATCATTTTAGATCCTCAAACTCAGCCAAGTATAGGCTATCCCTGGCACAAATGAGCTTTCATGAATGCCAATATTATAGCGGAGAATATTTGTATTTCTGACTGAAATGATCCTTTTGCAAATATTCCATGCAGGTAAGGTAAAGCAAAGGCACACATCAAAGTGCTCCAGTTAATGCAGAGGGACAGGAGGCCAATTTTTAATAACATCTACCAAGACTGACAACAGACGATCTGAAAATCATTACCTTACTGCTCAATACAGAGCCTTGTAAAATCTTTCTTTTTATATGTTGCTACATTATTGTTAATTTTGTGCTTTTACAAGCACTAAACTCTGCAACAGAGTAGCAGTTTTATTGCTTTGGAATGAAAAATACACATTCAAAAAAAAAAAAAACAGATGAAGCCTTTTCTTTCAGGAAATGAATTTATGCAGTCACGCCACTACAATTCTTCATAACTAGTGAGAAAAAGGGTATAGCATGCTCACATGTTAACAAATTTGGTAAGCTCTTTTCAAATCTTCGCTAGTGTGACAGCTTCAGTATGATACGAAATTAATGTCATTTGTCATAACTCAGACATAAGAAACACAACAAACACAAAATATAACCTTATGCTATACACAAAGAATCTAATAAAAATGTTAACATGCTGCCTTTTGGCTGTACATCAACCAATAAAAAAGTCACTGAAAAAATGTTAAAGGGGACAGAAGAACTTAAACTTGGCTATGAGATGTTGATATATCGGGAGGTGTGTTATCCGACCTCAGACATATATCATGCCTTGTAGAGAGTTAGATGTTCATATATCGGGAGATGTGTTATTCGATCTCGATATATATCATGCCTTGTGGAGAGTTAGATACTTAAGTCATAGATAATACTAATAATTTGGGGAATAAACAACAATACAACAGTAATTACAAGTGCTTTTAGGATTCCAAAACTAAAGATTAGTAAACATGCCAAGGTTATGGCCAAACAAGTAGCCCAAACAAGCAAACAAGGGAAGCTTGTATATTATAGTTAATACAGAAAAATTAAGGTGGCTATTGTGAAAATATAGCGCTGTTGGTTTTAATTCAAAAGGATTTAGAAGCATTATATATGAACTTTTTTTTTTGACCAGATTATATTATATGAACTTTGAAGGAAGAATTTCTTTCATATATTAAAAAGGAAGGCCTATGTTAGGCCTCAGTCAAATCCCAAATGTGAAAGGGATGGATCTCAACCATTGTGAAAGTAGAAATCTAAAAAAAAAAAGTGCTTTACATATCACTGCGGCTGCTACTCCTGTATTCTAACTTTGACAGCCATAAGCCTTCAAGGTGTAAAAAACAGCATACTTATTCAACCATTTTCAGACTTTTATAGAATTCCTTATTTTTCTTTCCTTTCCCATACAAATAAAAGTGGGGCCAGGGAATCCTAACTGGAGAGGAATTTGGGTTTGTGATTTTTCATATGGGTTTAAAATAAATGACTGTTAGGGGATTGAACAAGTGGGTTAAAGAAATACTGATTGGTTATAATATGATCTCCAGTTTTTTCTTTATCTTCCTTCATAGGTTAGAATAAGCGGCAAGTTCTTGTTCTTGAAGAACCCCCACCCCAAAAATAAAGGCGTAAGCATGATCACAATTTAGATTAAACAGATCTTAAACTGATATAATTCATTCTTCTTAAAACTGGAAAATTACTTACCAAATTCTATACACAGGGCATTGCATACTCTAGAGGTTTCTCTATCTTTTGATGAGGGTTTTGACCATGATGATACACTTCTACTTATTAATTAATGCTAATGGCAAAACCAACTAGCTTTCATATAAGGAGAAGTGTTTTGACCGAAAACTTATTGTAGGGATTAAGGTCAGCAAGGGTGGACCAGTGGTGTCTCCCACCTTTGGTGCTGCCAAGTGAGCAAGCTAAGATTCTTCTAATGTCAATTCTGTCTCAGTGAGAGAACAAGTGAGTAGACCCACCTTCACCTTGAAATTCAGCCGAAAGTTGATTCCCTTCATAATAATGTTTTGAAGCATTTTGGCTTTCAAATATGAGACATAGGAAATAAGTGGGTGGACAAGACATATTGGAGACTAGAAAGAAATTCGTCTCATTCTAAGATGACAACGGTTGGTTTTCAATAGCACAGAATGTGAACAAGAACTAATAAGGGTACAATCAACATGCGAACCATATCTAATACATTCAAAAATAACTAAAACACACATTTAAAGCTTGGTCAGTGAAGAATAGTAAGAGGCTGAAATTTCTAACATATTGCAGAATGTTATCTGATTTGCCCTTTTGCATCATCTCTAATTCCAGATGGCAAGGGTGGCAAAATACTTAACACTTCATGAACTGTACTAGATGGCCTATATTTAATTGTCACTTTCAGAAAGAGAAGCTTCTGAAACAGGCATCAGATAGTTGGTACTATATACAATACAGACCTTACCGATAGTTTTCAGCATATATAACACCTTCTTTGGTTCTGAGATGATAATTGCTTCATGGGGCACCAACTAAAATCAGGGTGACTTATCTTGTTCTTGAAGGCAAGATATGGGTTTTGGGAAGAGGGTATTGTTACAGAGTTCTTCATTTCCTTGGAAAGTACTTTTTCTGAATGGAGACAATAAGATCAACAATCCAAGGTGATTTGATTCTACGCAGACCAAATAAGCAAGCATTAGGATTACCGCAAAATATATTTTATGGAGCATGTAGAAAACGATGGTAAAAAATCTTTTCTTTTCTTTTTTTTAAATCCAAGAAAATTACTACAACAATATTCAAGCTCCCTAACCTAGACCTTAATCCTTCACCTTTCCTTGATAAATTAAAGCCTCAAGCTTGAGCATCCCAATTGTGCTGCTCTAATGACTAATATCCTAATTCTGACCCACAACTTAAAACCTGTTGTCTATCAACACTTAACAGCCTAATGGAAACTGACGTTCCAAAGTTAGAAAAAGGCAGTACTTTGCACAACCATCATGCCAAGTGGAAACAATATGACATGTAGTAGTTGTTTTGATTTCCAGATGCTACTCATTATTACTTGAAGTTCCCTTATTTGCTTTTAATATATTAAACAATATTGAGGTCATTTTTGGTTCAAAATGATATCAATTTGACTGAATGGAGAGCTTCCACATATATTTGTTCTGTCACCATATATAATTTACTATATATGCCTTCAAAACTCTATATTTTAAGTTGCATAATTACAAAACAAAAACAATGCAAAGTGATTTCCGAATAAAAAAAATTAAAACCACAAATCATGATTTTCTGTTCCACCATGTCTGGACAGAAGGAAAAGAATGCAAGCAACGGTCAAAGAAATCAGACCTTTCGGAAAACTCTCTAAAATCAATAAATCATCATAAGTTTCATGAGTTGAATCAAATACAGGACGAAGAAATATAAGAAGTAGGAGGAGTTCCAGAGAGCGAGTTTGACGTTCCATCCGCCATCTGCTAAGTGCTAACCAAAACAACTTTCTCGTCTCTGCAACGTTTGCTCTTTTTCCTTGTTAACAGAAAAGCGGCTAAGTCAACAGGTCGGTGCAATTATTGGCCCAAAAAGAAAAGAGGAAGGTCGGTGCAATTCGGGTCCAATTATCAGATCCAGATTTGCCGAAATCCAGGCCCGTGATCTCGACTGCAATCAAAACTTACGAGGCCCAATATGGGCCCAACATATAGGCTTCCGTTCGAAGCCCAAAAATAAAGTTTGATAAAGGTTACTCATTTGATATTCAGAAAAAAAAAAGAAAAAAAGATTATTCATTTGATATTCAAAAGAAAAAAATGAAAAAAAAAAATCTAGCTAGCAATTTGGGGATTGGGACCGAGGTTTTGAGTAAGGTCTTTCTCACTTGATTGGGAAGCCTCCAAGTTGTGTGGTCAATGATGGATGAAATTTAATAGGCTAGTGAGATGATTCAGCTGCTAAGTACCAATAGAAGGGGATTGCTTCGATGTGTCCATCAGCCCATGCCACAGTTTGCACCATCAAAAATTCAAAATCTCTTTTCATGAACAAAAAATATATGGATAAGCTTTTTGCCCATGGAAGATGAAAGTGACCCCATCATTCATTCCTTCTTTTTTCCATTTTTTCTCTATTTGAGAAATAATTATTCTTTTAACTTCTTTAGTTTCTTAAAACGAATTCTACTTAAAGAAGGGAGCACTGAATTATTAGTAGTATTTTTTTTCGTACAAAATTACATAAGTAGTGGTTATATTTATAATCAAACATCATTAAATAGGTAAATTAACCCATAAATTAACATACAAGAATATAACTGGATATATCTAACTTAAGCTAAAAAAAAACCCAGGTTTGGAATGAGTCGAGTACCTCAGATTTTCATGACTACTCTTTGTCAGTTCTGAAACAAGACCTCATTGCTATCTTGAAAGCCGAAACTAATTATTATTAGTAGAATTTAGAGAAAGTAAAAAGATGACAGACAGCATAGACAATCCACCAGTATTATCTAGGTGGGCTTATAAACACTTCAACGGTTGCAGAGAGTGACGTGGGGAACTGGCTTGGCCTGGTGTAAGAAGAGGGGCCAGCGGACCATCCCTGTGAGAAGATGGGCCACAAAGGCCTGTGATGGAGAAAAAAAAAAAGAAAAGAAAAGCTAGAATGAAAGATTAGAGACCAAGGCCCACAGCTAAACAACAAATCCCCACAAAACTTCCAACATTTTCCCCTTCAATGTCAGTATTCATTGCTCGACAGAAAAATCAAAAACAGTGACGATGTATAACATGATAAAATGGGCAGTACAGTTGATTGGCATAAGCCCTAATTGACCGGTACTCTTCCTCATAATTGACGAAGACAAAGAAAACTCATGTGGAGTTTCAATTTTCCTTTTTTCATTTTTGGTTCTCTCTCTTCATTTTGTTTTAAGACAATGATTACTACCAACATGCATTTAAGATCGAAGATGGGTTAGATGAGGATTAAAAGCATTTAATGACTTAAACAAAATTGGTACAAGTGTTTGACTGATATTGTTAATGGTCCAGAATCCAGAACTCTATGTAGCAAACTATAGTTTTTAAGTTCTTGGTCGCTGAAATTATGAGAGAAATAATGAGGCAGCAGCTGGTTTTGGTAACAGAGTTTTAGATATTCTTCTCTTCAGCATTACCTAAGAGCCCTCACTTCACCTTATCAGATCGTACAGTCAGTTATAAATTTTGGCATCTATTGAGTCAAACCGAAAATGGCTACAGTGGTAATATAAATCTTTTAGGGCCTAACCCTATGGCCCAAGTATACTATTTTGTTTGCTGGAGTTTTTGGACAACAGATTTTGAACATGGCACGCCTGCTATAATTGCTAATTTCCCATTACTCGGACTTTGGATTTGGATGCTTCTTCTTCTTCTTCTTCTTCTTCTTCTTCTTCTTCTTCCTCCTCCTCTTTCCATCACTTGATTTCTGTTCCTTTCTTTATCTTTTTTTTTTTCTCAAAATTTTTTCCTTTTACAGTTGTCTGGAGTCCCCATGGGGAAAAAGTGTTGGGCAATGGCCCCTCAAATAGTAACGTTAACATCAAGTCTCCACAGCTTCTTACAGGAACTTAATGGAGAGGGCCCCTGCCGCTGCTGTTTAATACACTATTTTGTTCGAGGAAATGATTCTGAAGGAACTGCCCCAAGTGAAAAACGCTGTCCTTCCTGCTTTCTGGACCATACAAACAAATTTTCACTATAAATTAATTCGAGAGAGTAAAAGAAAGATTGCGTCAAGCCATCAACCAACTCATGGCATTGCATGCGCTGTTATAGGAATTTTAAAGAGTGTTGGGGTTTTTGTAGGCAAGAAACCAGGTTGCACTATTGAAGATTTTTTCTTTATAAGGGCTTTTCTATAGTAATAAAAGGAAAAACACCCTGACAAAATCATTTAAAACGAAGAAAACAAAGCCAAAAACAAAATAAACAAAACAAAGGACGATGAATGATCCTTCCTTCCTGGTTTAGCTTGCATCCTTTTCAGTGCATTACAAATACTGTATCACTTGTATCTTTTCAATGTCTGAATTCTGAAACCAAGCAAAACAATCATAAAAACAGCACCAGTTTAAGAGACAGGAACTGAATATATAGAAGCCAAATATCTAAGCAAAAGATATGAAAAGAAGGGAAAAGAAAAATGGAAAAACTTTCAAAGCTGCAGCCACGGAGTTCAAACCCAAGGACTCTGTACTCGCCATTTTGTCAGCCCAGAGAGCCAATGGTTTTTCACAACCTGACAACGCCAGAGAGGATCTATCAAGGCCGAAAGCTACAGTCAAAAGGGTCGTCGCTTCCTTACTCCAACGGCCAACGCCTTGCCCATAATGCACAGAGAACAGGCCTTTATAAAAAAGGGCGGTTCCTACTGGAGCTCTGCTACCCCCCTGCCGGCTGCAGTTTTTCGCTACCAATATACATTTAAGAAAGAAAAATTATAGTAGTTGTAAGTAGTACGAATTGAATGCGAAGAAACAAAAGATCAGTGCACAGTTTTGTGACTATTCCTGAAACTTAGATCACGACCGGGACACTATGAGCCTTGGGCGCCATTTATTATCCAAAGGTACGGACCAATTTCACAAAGGAACCATAAGTTAGAAAAAAAAGGCTACCACTACTCACTTATAACGCTCTTGTTGTGTAAAAATGGTCTTCGTGTAATTCTACATGGTTTTGAACGAATTGTCAATGATGATTCTGAGGCCTTCGTGGAGATCATGGAGTTAATATGATATAACATGTATGATGATGATGAGGACCAACAAACGAAGCTGTTAAACAAGCTTCAGTGAGCTTCCCTCAAGGTCCGACGCAATTCGATTTCAGATTATCTGGGTCTAATGCAACTAAGGCTCCTCTAAACGTGCTGCACTGCCCCCAAAAGGCCCTTAGGTGAATGTGTGGTGCGATGGAGGTTGCCTATGTGGCAGCCCCCTAACCGCACCACAGCAAAAGTAGCAAAATGCTTCATTTTCATTGCAGCATTTTTCTCAGAAAAAATGGTTAAAGGCTCAATTAAGGTCCTAAATTTTTAAGATTTTGTCAAATAAAGTCCTAAAAATACAATTTCAACAAATTAGAGTCCATACTTAGAAAATTATGACAAATTGGACTTATTGTTAGTTAATTCTAGTGTGTGAGGTATATATAAATTGAAAGTACCTGAAAATTTTACATCATGCTACGTATATTAAATTTATTTAGATTAATATTATTTGATTTTTAATTAATATGTTGACAGCATTTTTCTCTCAAAATTAATACCCATGTATGACATGCATTGATTTTCATATAGGGAAGACCTAATTTGTCACAATTTGTTAAGTATGGGCTTTAATTTGTTGAAATTGTGTTTTTAGGGCCTTATTTGACAAAATCTTGAAAATTTAGGGCCTTAATTGAGCCTTTAGCCAGAAAAAATCCTAATTTTTTTTTTTACACTTATCACCTTAGATTTTTTTAATTAATATCCATTTTGGACATTTTCTCAGAAAAAACCCCAATCTTTTTTTTTTTTACACTTATCACCTTAGATTTTTTTAATTAATATCCATTTTGACCATTTTTCATTCTCATCTTACCGTCACCATTGTTTTACCAAATATATATATTTTCACCACTGTTTTTCTTCTCACAATCACAGTTATTAATCTCATCACCACAGCTGCTTTACCAAATATATATTTTTCACCGCTGTTTTTCTTCTCACAATCACAGATATTAATCTCATCACCACAGTTGTTAATTTCTCCACCACCGCCAAAAGTTGAAGAGTTAACAAAAGAAGCCTTAGTAAGTATACTGGGGTTTTTATAGCAAGGCCGCTAAGTAAGGATTATGAAACGCAGCTAAAGTGAATGATGATTAATCCCTCAGTTACTGGCTAAACTCGTTGTTAAACTTTGCTTCAATTGCTAAAATCAATGTGCCTTTTTTCAGAGTCGCTTGCGCTTTTGTATGATTACATTAAATTGGCCATGCTTGAAAGCTCACACATGCGCTTGAAAATACATTATGATTTGTGGTCACAATCAAAAACATTATCCCAACCATTTTTTTTTTAACAGCTTGCAAAAGCGGATCGTTAGATATGCCTGGATTTCAGGTAAATGAAAGATAGGCTAAACATCTCCAAAATTTCTCAAACACAGAAAAAAAAGGAAAGGTGGTCAAAATATATAAAATTAGGGAAAGCAAGGAGCTAAAAGAAAGCGCGCGAAGAAATGATTTAAAGGCCACTCTCTTTAGTCTTTTTCATTCCTGACTATTAGAACACCAACTTCCTACGAGGTGCTGGGATTTTATTACTTTTTCCAGCAAAAGCAGCGAGATCTCGGATGGTTTCGCCGATCAGGTCTTTAAATATTAGCCTTTCAATATCAAGGACAGCTTCGGACATCTCAATGGGGCAATCTCCCCAACCGTTGATGGTATCCCCTGCAAGGTCTTTTCTTAACACACCAAATATGACCTCAAACAAGTCATCGGATGAGTCCCTCTCCCGAATCTTTTGAAATTCGGCCCAAATTTGTTGCAATGATGTCTGTCCGGCCCCTGCATTTGTACAGGAGATAAGCTTCCATGGCGGTAATTGTCTCTTTCGATTCAGAATTTCAGTGATGGTGTCGAATATGAGCTTCCTTTTGAGTCTAGACACTTTGGAGGTGTCTTTCCCTTTGAGATACTGTTGCTTCTCCAGCAACAAAAACACATCAGAGTCTTCGCGCAAGTAATTGGATGCTCTGAGGATATCAGAAATGTAGATAAAATCACAATCATCTGATTTATCTTCAGACTTTGATTCAGTGAATGAGATTGCAGGACTCCACATATCATCTTCTGATTCAACAAGTTGTTCTGAAAATTTTCACCAAAAATAAGGAACACATAAAAAGTTGAAATCCCATTGCTAAGCTGATTGAAAATTTGCCCAATCACACAAATCACAAAATAATTTTAGCACATCCATCCAACATTGATTGAAGGGAGAAACAAAGTCAAAATCAGTATGAATTATGACAGTAACAAAGGCATAATACATACTGACAAAAACAGATGATGTATCAACTAAAAAGAAGAACCAAATTCGTAGTCGCTTTCACTCTCTTTCCCATGTGCCCGTAATTTTAACAATTAACAGACGTGACGTGGGGCCATTTCCTACACTTACCAAAGGCAGCATGGGATGCTCTAAAATGCCATGGCCTCCAACGGCCACCTGTTAGGCAAGTTCAGCGGGGGAGCATATTCTTGTTCTCTTTGGCTTTAATGGTGGTGAAACTGGTATGGGATTTTACACTCTTTTTCTCACATCAGGTAACTTGTTTTGTTTAAAGCCAAGGCAAAGAGGTTTCAGTCACTTTCCTATTTATGTCCGTTCTTTGATTGCAGTTCCAGTTCTTCATTTTACTGTTTGATTTTGACCTATTATACGTCGTCGACCTGAACCAATAACCATTTTCCTACGATCACCATCAAAGATCAAACTGAACAATTCCACGTAATTGTACCGCCAACCCCATTTACATTCTCGTCTCCTCCCTATTAATCTCTGTCCACCCTGAGCCCATCCCCAAATAGAAAACCAAAAACTTTATTACTTATAGCACCCCAAGGAAAGACCAATGAAATCATCCTAAAGGCTAAAACCCTTTTGACTAATCTTGGATTAAGAAACAAATAAAAGCCTAAGGAATATGACATCATGAAAAAGGTTTGGAGTTATGGATGAGACTGTGACTCGTCCGTAGTGACAGGCCTAGCTAAACTACAATCACGTCTACCCCAAACAGTACATGCGTTACCATAGTCAAATGCAAAATCTAGCAAATCAAATTCAGTCCGTAGACTTTCCAATTAAAAATAAATACCCAAATAAAACAAAAGTACTAGTGGAATTTTCCCCTTTTTTCCTTACCTTTGAAATCGATGCTCCGTTTCATAACAGGGGAAGGAGACTCCTCCTCCTTGTAAAACGACGAGTCAAGTACTGACACCGGACTCGGCTGCTGCAACTCAGTCGTGGCCGTCATCTCTGCTATGCTGTGAAGCAGCTTATCACATCTTTCCAAGAGGCTCTTTCCTTCCTTGTATTCCTCCATCTTCGATCGCTGTAAAAGCCAAAATATGCCATCAAAAAAGAGTTGACTTTAAGATGATTTTATCGGTAACTAATCAAAGATCAATTAATCAAATCTCCAGTGTTTTTTTGGTATTAATTTGGCAAATTTACCTCCGTATCGGTTTGAGAACATGTGCTAACGCTACTCTCTGAAACAGTGGATATTTCATCTTCTGCTGGAATAAATACCTTCTCTTCCTTTTGATAAATCTCAGCCGTTGGTTTTTTGTTTCTTGGTGATCTATTAGCCGTCTGATCTAATCCGGTTCTTCTCGCATTAATTCTGGGGGACTGAACCGGGGACACTCTTCTCTGTTCCACATTACTGTTCCTTCTCCTCTGCGTTTCCACGCTCAACTGCCTTCTGTTAGGACTCTTGATGCCACACTCACTCCTCGTTGGAGAAATCGAACCCCTACCTCTGCTTTGGTTTCGCACATTCCGTTCACTCTCCGGCCGATCACGTCTAGGACTCATTGTCGGCGGCGACTCGAGATTTATGTTCCGGTGAGCTCCAGGTCTTGATCTGTAACTTGAAGGAGGGGAGTCGTTGCCAATCCTTCTCACTGCGGAAGCCGGTGATCTTCCCGGTTTAATAACGACAATGGGGGATTCTTCATGTTCATAAGCAAAGTGCCTGTTATTCGTTTGGTTTGAAGGTTTCTTAGTGTGTAAAAGGCCTTTGAGTTGTAAAGCTTCGAGGATTTGCTTAAGAGTCTCGAGATCTTTCGACGGTTCGTCGATTCCTCTGAGCTTAAGCCGTTTTTCAATCTCTCCGTAGATGGAAACAGTCTGTTTCGGCTCGGGAAAGAAATCAGCAGAATCGTAGAAACATTTTCTTTGGCCCATTCCGCGAACAGGAGCTTTAGCCGGTTCAGCTCTCGCACTTCTTAAACCTTCTGATCTGTTACTTATTACTTGCTCTTGTTTGGCTCCATTTTCTCTGACAATATTGCTCGAAACACCTCCATTTTGGAAATTTGGTTGCTGGCTCTGTTTTAGATGGAAATTAACTCCGTCTATGAAACGGTACTGAAAGAGATCTCTGCCTCTTGCTTCCGACGCGGATCTTCGGAGCTCCACTTTTCTATTCGGTTCGGGATTCGAATCCGGTAACGGTTCGAGTCCCATGAGCCTCGCGATTACGCTTGGTGACCGTCGTTGTTTGTCGTTATCATCCATTCCGTCTACTTCGCCATTGATTTCGAATTGGTTCGCTGATATAATGGCGGCGTTCGTACGGATCTCTCGGGGCTTAAGGCTTCCTTTGGCATCAACAACGGCTCTGCTATCGAGTGAGAGCCTTGGAGCTTCTTTGGAGAATTTCCACGGTGACCTCGCTCTGCCTTCTTTGAATTCAAACATGGGAAGAGGAAGTGGTGACCTGTTCTGGCTTCCAGTTGGAGTTGAGGTTTCCTGTGCCGGAGATCGAAGCTCCGGTATAACCGGAGATTGCTTTGAAAGGTCCGGTGATGGTACCGATCGACATTGGGGATGCTTCTCTAATTCTCTCGATATTGCGGGTGACTCAACTGTCTGCTCTTGCTCCGATGTCGTTTCACTCGCCTGAAAAAGAAAAAGTTGGACAAAATAAAACCAGCTTAGCTACACTTCAACGAAATTCCAGGAAAGCAGTGAGAGAAAGAGCAACAAACCGGTGAGGGAGGGAGGCGTTTTGTGGAGTAAAGGCGTTTGCCGGTAAGTATCTGGTGACGATCAAAGATCTGTAGGAAACCAGCCATGCAACCCATTTGCTTCCCTATTTGCTTCTCTAGATTCTGGTCTTGCACTATTCCCGTCGTCATTTTTTTTTTCCCCTCAGCAGACAAAAGCTTTTCACTTTCTGCTTAAACTCAGTAATCCTCTTCTTGCTTATCTTTTGTTAAGCTTCGACCTTCACATTTCTCTCCATGTCTTGCTTGCTCTTATTTTCACTCGGTTTCTCCCCTTATTTTTTTTCCCTCTCTGGCTGAGTGGGGTTGTGACTGCAGACTCTATCTGCGTCTCCCGCTTTTCTGGTCTTTAAAAGGGTGGGCGAAGTTAAGGAAAAGAGCATTGGTGTGGGGTCAGGTGCCAAAAGACGCAACTTGCCCTTATCTTTCGCTAAAATGACAGAAAGTGTAATTACATTACTTAGAATAAAATCAAAATCAACAGCAGTATAAAAAGTAAGTTTAGGGAGCTATAAGGAAATGGAACTTGGGACCTTGAGGAAAGAAGGCCCGGGATATTTTTTGTATTCTTTTTGGAAAATTGGGATTGTAATTATCTCACGTTTGAGGACTTTGTTGCATTTTGAACTTTGAAGTGGCACAGACCTGCAGCAGCAGGTAAGCCTCCGTGGGCAATGCTTTCTCCTTACGTGTCACTCATCTCCTCTGTTAATTTTCGAGCCTTTGAGTGACGACCAAGTTCGGCCCAACCCAGTCCCCTTACTCTCTTCTACTAATAAGGCTCCTTTTGATAACATTATAATTTTTTACGGTGACGGTGAAATTATCGATTATGATGGTGAGATTGTTCATTACAATTTTTCTTTTATAGTTGTTCACTGTAATTTTTTTTATTTTATATAGGATAATCACACCTCGTTATAATTTATATTTAAGATCATCTAAACTGATTATATAATTCATAATAGCATAAAATTCTCCTCACCTCATCACGGTAGTATTGTCAAAGGGAGCTTGATATCCTCCGTTTGCATGCATCGATTCAGATTTTAGAGTCCCATAACATTCTCTCAATCTAATTAAGATCCTGACCCCCCAAAATCAAATCTAATTGACATCTAGTAAACCTCTCAATCTTTCCTTATCGGTACACTTCACCCATCGTTATTTTTATTTTTATTTTTATTTTTTTGCCATTTTAAGCTTCAAAGTATCAAATCATGGATAATTCTACATCTCTTAATTTGGCTCATTTAATATATGATTGATGATCAGGTAGCTAGCCAGTTGCATATGAATCACTTAAAAGCCGTCCAAATGAAGAGACGGACAAGAGAATGCTGCCATTAACGTGAATCACGAGGACAGATGTATAGTTATAGCTTACCATATGAGATGAATAAGATAAAGATAAGCAATATCCGAGCGAGTAAAAAGAATAAATGGCTTTAGCAATGCAAACGAAAGAGGTTATAAATATAGGGCAAAGTGCAGCCCGTGAACAGTGGAGAAACAAATAAACCCATCGTTGTCCCAGTCTTCAAACTTCAAAAAGGACTCAAGTGGCCAAGAAAAAGCTTAAAAGCACTCGTACCAGCCACCGGCTTGCCACAACGGGTGCCTGTGTAGCGTTTCCAACCTCCATTATGGGTAGCTGCATTAATTATTGGACGTCGTAGGAGATGACTCGGAACTCCCCGGGCGATCAACAACATAGTACTTCACACGTGGCGGAGGCATTTGCTTACAGGTGGCATGATGTAAGAGGATGCATGGGGTATAGTAACTACAGTTCGACACCCTGTGTTGCACTTGCACGCCGTTTATTTTATGCAAATTTCAACCTAATTATTAAACACACTATTTTTTATGTATTTGAGAAACTTATTAAGGTCAACAGTAGAGATTTTTCATTTTTCTCTCTCTCTCTCCCCCTCTTTTTTTTTTTCACTTATCTCATTATAGCCTTAATTAATTCGTAGCCAACACAGGACTGGTAAACATCAGTGATTTGCCTTTTACGTAATAGTAGGACATAGATTTATACAATATATACCATTAATTTACGAAAAAGCTCCAATATCTCGTGTACTTAGACAATTTATCTGTAATGGGTTTCCATAAATCGTTAGCTATTCCGTTGGAATAAACTATTCCTAAAGTAACGGTAAACTTACTTCTCTAAGAGCTAAAACAATGAATGGCTTGCTTGTGGATTTTGAGGTTTTTATATGTGTGGGTCAATGATTTTTGTGTATCTTGGTATTGACAAAGATCTCAATCTGCAAGATATAATCGAGGAAATAATCTGAATTCGGAAAGAAACCTTGTTTGCTCGAGTTTCCCATTAATCCTTACTTATTACTACTATATCCTCATTATTGGTGAAAATCAGCAACCTATGCAACTTGCCATGTAGCGAATCCAAACCCTGAAGAATAAACTATATGCAGATTTATAACCCTAAGCTCGAAATGCTAAGCTTCCTATTTCGAGGATCCTATATCTCTTTACTGATCAAATCCAGGTCCTGCATATGCAAAAATTATTTACGGGGGGCCTAAATTTAAACCATCAAGTGGTCAAACTTGTTTATTTTAGGAGTGTTTTTGCCATTCCGGTCTGTCGTCCCCTTTTGCTTTTTATGAAAAATGTTGTGAATGGGTTTCATTTTCTTGACTGTAACATAAGTTTCCTTCCGAACAAACAGAATCATTTCTATCACAGCACATTTTCTCTTATTGTAAAGTTGGCTTGGCCTCATTGCCCGTTATAGGGCAAAACATATTTCATATCGTACTGGCGGTCATTGTGGTTTCTTCTACGAAAGCTATTTGTTAAGCCGCCCTCTCCAGAAGAAATATTTGAAATGGCCTTGTTATTATGATAAGTGGGGTTCTAAAGTTTTGTAGAAGGGTCAAGCTGCCATATCCCATGTGAAATGTCTCTAAAATCAAATAACAAAACCCTCTACTGGGATGCACCATGTGAGCCTATTTTCTCTCTGTACATGCCTCTAAGCCATATCTACTGGTAATTACTGTTCATGCGTATTGTGGACCAAACATCTTTTTCTTGTGTCTTGTCTTTGACCTGAATCTGATATATATAGCAATAATTTTGCATATAATCATACAGAAATAAAGTATGCTGAGATGAACCTTTCTTTTAATTTCTTTACCATTTTATCTAACCTTCTTTTTCATTTAACCCACATGCATTTCAGATCTGCATAGATGCCTTTAATCTTTAGCTTTTCATAATTACAGACTCACCCATTTCTGATCTTGTCCACCAACTGCAAAAATAAAATAGTACTATAGTAGGATTTATAGTAAAATTGATTAATTTAATAAGTAAAACTTAGCTCATTGGCTGGGGTTTGGACTTTGTGTGGGCCATGTTTCTTCAGGCCCCCATCATGTCCTGGTTAGATGAATGTGGTGAAAATAGCACAGTTTCCAAACTGAAACTCCCATGTTCTCTCACCGACCCCTCTTCTTCTGCACACATTCCTTGATTTTCTATTGCGATAAGACTATATATTTCACATTCTCCTATTCTCTTTTACGCTATAAAATTCCTTAGTACTGGAACTGGTTAGCGAAGTCAGGCCAGCAGTATTCATTCTTTTATCATCACAGGAAGAGGAAAACTCAATAGATTAGTTCTGCCCTTCCTCTTTATTACTGCAGCCAATGTTTGCATCCAGCAGGCTGTTTAATTATCAGGTAGGTAAGGAGGGGATTTTTATCATGGAGATTATGTAAAATGGAGTTTACTTGGCAAATGGTTTTGAATTTCATGAGGCGAAACAAATTAAAAATGAAAAATTATAATCAGGATTCCATTTTAAATTAAGATAAGGTGTCCCCAAGTATATATAAAAAGAAAAGAAAAAGAAAAAAGAAAGAAGAAGAAGAAGTAGATAGGAGGAATATTCAAACTTGTCAGAGCAAAATAATGTGCCCCTATGATTTTAATTTTATCTTGTGAAATGCCTCCCGTATGCTCAGAGAAGGCATTGCCGAGTATGTTTTTTATGCTAAAAATTTGTGGATTGGGGTGAATGGATTTGGGGAATGCTGAATCAATCATGAAGAGATGGGGATTCTGATTCCTCTCTGCCTGGGGTTTAGTAGTTGGACCACTTTTAACTTTGAAGACTGCTAAATGCTGTGCCCATCCCACATGCACTGGACGTTATATACTAGTATCATATTAATATAGATAATAGATATATATATATATATATTAAGATATATATTTATAATAACACTCCATGATCCTTTTAAAATCCGTACCATATATTATATAAAAACATTATAGCTCGTCTGATTTCCGCTCATTTCCACTTCTAAACTTTGCCGCTTCTGTTTTTCGTTCCCCCTGTATCTTTCCTGGTGTCCTGCATATTGAGATTTCAGTGTGAGTCAGTTCCATGTGTCACAATTCTGCATAATCGAAAGTTTTGTTCATGTACTATATACTGAAACATTTTTCTTTGTAAGTGAAAAGAAAACCTAACTAATTATGGTTATGGAATAGTCCCTTTCTGCTCCAATTCTTTCCACCTTCCAGTCTAATTATCTTCCTCTCTGCACAAAGTTTTGCTCAAGGCGAATGGTGTTTCATTTTGACAGACAGATAAAGAAATAAATAAAGGTCTTGGAACTTTTGGTTTCAAATTTGTCAAATGTAGTTTTGATTTTAAGAGAAGACTAATGATAAGTAGCTGAGCTTAATTACGAAGAGTTGGCAGATCTGTCATTTAGCAGGGAAGGTTAATCCATTAAGCTTCCCGTTCCCGACTTTGATGCCAGTTCAGAGTACGTTAATAACGTTGAATGAGAGCCATCCCCAACATTAGTCAAATTCCTCGCAATTATCTAAACCTGATTAGCACATTTATCCTTATCAGATGCACATGTCATCTTTATCTTTAGGGAAAAATGGAATAGGGAGATCAAATTTCCAAAAGCCTGCACATGACTTTTAACCTTTTTCATCGCTTCAGCATGTTTTTGTGTTAGATCTTGCCTCTCGTATCAACTGAATTTTTCTTAAATCTCATAACTAAGCATCAAACTTTTAAGTGTATATATATATATATATAAATTATACTAATTAACTTAGAGAAATCATTATATATCCACGCGAACCACACCTAAATGTTACTACATATCTTAACCAGTAAAGTCCATTTATGCTAGTTTTTGCTCCCACCAAACAGGTATTAAAACGTGTTAAATGTACCATCCTAACAGCATGCACCATTCCCTCTTTTCAAGATTGAATGCAGACAAAGTGTCCTAAGACTAACCATCATGATGAAATTTTCGTTTGGGTTTTATTTTGGTTTCCGGTATTTTCCAATTCACTTTTAACCACCGCATTTAAGTAGAATATATATATATATATATATACATATATAACCTACGTGAATCGTGAAAATCTTCCATGAATGGTGATCAAAGGTGTATATTAAGAAACAATTAATCAAAGGGAACCAGCAGCTAGCATAGTCATAAGTTTTGCAAGCATGGCACATTGGTATTGGTTATTTCGGGGGGGTCGACAATATTGTTTATAATAACAAAACAAACCCATGCCATGAGGTACGTAATGCTTCAGATGAAAGTAAAATAAATTTAAAGAGTAATCGCGCTGCAAAACTGAAGTTTTTTCACTCTTCTAATTCTTCTTTGGTGCGGCCATTAAAATGAAAAAAATACTAGTATAAGCAACTGGCATTCTTCATAAATTAATTACGGTTCATTCTCCTTAGACAGTAGACTAGGATTAATTGTATTAACTTATTAAACTCAGGGCCTGTGCCCCAAACCAGACAAAGTGAAAGTGATGGTTAAAAACTAGTAAAAAGAGATGCTGCTCAACGGTCTTTTAGGTCTTTCTGAATTCTGAACACAATGGGGTTAATTATTTGTTCCCACTGGCCACTGCTTCCCCCACTTTGCTTGGGAAACGTAGCCCAGCTGCCAAAAAAGGTTCATCGATGGATGCGGCCACCTTCACTTCACATGGCTCCCTCCCCTCTCCAAAAACTGCATGTGGACTGCTGGAAAGGGGCTTCATTGAATGAAACAAACAACTTACAAGAATAAAATACTAATAAATAGCTAAGCTATACGTTGCTAATAACATAATCCCTAATATAATCATGTACTAGGGATTTAATTAGCAATATTTAAACTTCCTATGAAAATTATACCACAATTTGCTGCAATTTCATGAAGATGACGCAATGGTTTGGTTATGGGCACTATGATTTGGGGAAAGTTATAGAGTATTATATAGTAGTAGTTTGTATGAATTATGTGAATTAAGGTGGGGACATCATACCGTTGGGATGAATTAAATTACATTAAAAATTTGGGTAGGGTTACTATAGATTAGATCTCATAAAATCCTGTGATCTGCAATGGAATAAATAGGCGAATTTATAGTCATAGGCTCATCAAGCATATGCTGAATGAATGGGTTTTTTGCCAGCCTATATTCAACTTCCTCATTCATTAATCATTATTTATTTTATGTTTATGGAGTAATTATTTTAGCTTAAAAATAAGTACGGATGGGATTAATTTTGGACCAACCCGGCAGCCCCCCACGTCAAACAAGTCGGAAACAGCCGAAATTAAATACTAAATTTTGCTGTCCTTCTTTATTAATACTACTAAGCATAGTTATTAAACCCGGACCGGCTTGGCAGTCGGACCGGTCAACCCGGTGATCGGAAGCATAAACCGGGTTGGGTCACTAATAAGACTGTTTAAGTAATTGACCCGCTCAAAACCATTTGACCCGGAAAAAATCAGTTTTAAACTGTTGACCCGGGCGGGTTTATTTGACCTGGACGGGTTAAAGTTATATTAAACAAATGACCTTTTAGTCTTATTTTTATGTAATTTTATTATATAAAATGAGGGCAAATATGGTATTTATATATGATAACTTACAACAAAAATTAAAAATGTTAAATTAAAAGATAAAAATAAGCTAAAAACTTACCGATAAATTGAAAATTGAATTTGTACTTTGCGTATTGAAAATATTTATTAGTATGGATAGACATTTTATTATCAAAGTACTTTAAATATAAAATTGATGATTATTTAAAAGTTTGTTTAAGATTGTTAAATATGTTTTATATTTTTTTATTACGTTACAATATTTTTATTCTTTCATTTATATAATTTTGTGCTATACTATATGATAAATAAAAGTATTAAATATAAAAAAAATATTAATATATTTTATTAACGCAACATTAACCCGATTGACCCGACGATTGAACCAATTAATCCGTAACCCGAAACCTTGAACGGGTCACTCGTTTTGTTGGATGGTTGATGGAAGAGAGACGGCCCAATCTCTCGCAGCCTAAGACGGGCAACTTCTTTTATTTTTACTCCGACATGGAGTAGATAAGGTTACAAAGCCCGCAGAGTTTGACCACTTTCAATTTGAGATGGACCGAGAGCCGAGGCTTACATAAATTTGATCTGTAGCCTGCTTGCTGCCCTTCTCCGACAACAGTCAATGGGCTCATGTATAACTTCAAGTCTAAGCCCTCTTCTTCATGGACTCATTTACAAAATAAAGGAAAAAAATAATGATGATAGGAGTGAAAATAAGAGAAGAAAAAGGATTTTTTGCTCCCGGTTAAGAAGAGGGGATTAATCTTGGATCAATAAGATTTAAGATATCATGGATTAAATAAAAAATTGATTAAAGCTCATCGATTTCTCTTAATAACACAACTCTTCTTCTCCATGAGAATAAAATCCATAAATTTCGTTTATATGGTATTAGTATTTATACGGTATATTTGCTTGGCTTTTCTTATCCAGGAGATTGGCGAGGGATGCGGAATGTGTCCAAAGGCGAAGGGAAAAGGTGGAGACAGTGACAAATGACATGTTGCCCTGGGAAAGTCATAAAACTTGTAGATAGTTTTAAGATAAGGTTAGGGTCACAATTCACAAATACAAAATACACAACCGTCACTCTCACCCATAATTATCACTCCACTTTCGCTTTAATACATCCATCCCATTAATAATAATCACAATCACTCCCTTCAATACCATAAAAAACACGACAATATCACCAACAAATGTTCCTCCTCTGTTCCTAAATAACCGAATATCTTTGATTAAGAAAGTTAATTAAGAAATACAATTCTATACAAATTTTAATTCACTTTCTAAATTTACTATAAGTTTATTTCATTATCTCTTCTTTTTACAAATTAGTTGGCTTAATATACAACTAATGCATTTGATGTTGCTTACAATTTTAAAGAAGGATAAGTTTAGAAATAAATAATTAATACTTTATTAAAACTATAAAAGGACAAATAAGGAGGAACATTAAATTGGGGTCAGATAATAAAGAACGGAGAGAGTAATTGATGTGGTAGCGGCCTCTACTTCAATAAAGATGATGATATAAATTTGATTGCGCATTTATTAGGAGATTTTTATCTTTAACGCTCTTGATTCGAAAAAAAATCAATTGAGTCAAATACCTTTGATTTAAAAAAAAAAAAACACTACATTACCAATAAAAATAACTTAAGACTATTTGATTCAAATTCTTTTGTCCCAAATAATAATAAGGTAAAGAGTTTAAAGCTTGTTTGAATTGTAATTATATCTTTTGGAGTTTAAACTTTAAATAGTAATAGAAATACAGATAGATTAAAGTTAAAAAATAATAATAAGTAAAAGCAATATTTTAGCTAGTTATGGAAGGTTAGAAACTTGATCAAAAAGTACTTGTTGTTTGAATTTGATCAAACAAAAAGATAGCTAAAAAGCCCCAAATCCCATGTGATGAAAACTAATTATTGGGAAGAGCCATTACCAAGCCTTTAATTCTCAACTAAACCAACTTAATTAAGCTCAAGCAAAGGAATCAACTCGAAAGGGGATTTGATGGGGCCCTTCCCATTTTCAGAAAGACAGGGAAGTAAATCTAACATTATGGGAATTTAATTTCAAAATGTAAGCAAAAAGACTAGTAATTCAATTTTTTTTTTCTTTTTTGAAAGTCTCGAATAAATATATAGTAAAAGAAAAAAAAATTATATAGGGGGAGTTAATGAATTTATTATTAGACGTATAGTAGAATTTATCGACATTGAAAGGCAAATTTAATGGTTGCATAACATAAGTCACATGTATTCCTGATTTCTAAGGCTGTAATGAAGTCCGGGGTCCGACATGGCAAAGATTTTGTCCAAAACGATGAAGCTATACAATGAAAACGCACCCGAAGGGACCATTCACCATTGGATTTGGATGGAGGAGGAAGATTCGTAAATGTCCATAAGATTCAGTTAGACGCGAGAAAATATTTAATGGTTCCCATAATTGCAATTAGGCAAAGACCATCCTCCTAGCTCGCCCATTACGTGATAAATAAATAAATCCCTTTGTTTGTTCAGAAACGGGTTTGGGTTACTATCAAAAAACAAAATCCAAATCCCAATTAACTTTTATTTTTGTGACTACTTAAACTTAATTCAATTTTAATCAAAGCACAAATAAGCTTTTTATTATTACTAGTATTATTTTTTTCTTTTTGTTTTTGGCGTAAAGATGTGGTCACGAACCGCAAACTAAGCAGCGTCCTGTTCGTTTCCCATTTCTTCTTTTACTCTCAGGTTAGTCTCATTCAATTAATCGATTGTTTTGAATTGAATAGAATTCTGTGTTGATTGTAAATTCTAGATGGGTCAGTCTTATTTGTTTTAGTATGTTTTGTAGTTTATAATCCTGAAGGCTTTTTAAATTCTGGGCAACTCTTTATTTTCTTCTTTTGAATCATTTGTTTTCATACTAGTATCTATAATAAGACAAAGAATAGGAGATTGAATTTTCTTTCTGGGTGTTTGTTTATGAGGATTGCTAAAAATGGGTTGGTAGATGTTTTGAAAAAGTTTTGAAACTCTTTGCTCTGTTGACAAAAACTGGTTTTCATGAGTTCATCTGAGTTTGGCGTTTGAATGTCCCTTTTCAGTTTTCTAGCATATCTTTAAGTGCCCGGAAGACATATATATATTCAACGGTGGGATACTTGCTTTTAATGAAATTTAGTTAGATTTGATTGTATCCCTGCTTATGTATCTGGTAGCTAATTTATTTTCCCTGATACACATAACTGGTTTCACCTCTGGAAAAGAAGTATCCATGTCTTATGGCAGAATTGAGTGGAGAAGTTTCAGAATTTTACGTCTTTTTCCATACTTTTATTGAGTCACTCCTTGATCTGCCATGTCTGAGGTTGAAATCTATTTCTAGAAGCGTTTTTAAAGTGTTGGGGTTGAGGAAGACTATCAATTTCACACCTTGTATGTTCAAGCATCCATTTTGATCCTTATGTTAATACCTTCAGAGATCATAGTTTTTGAATCTTTATACTTTTGGAATCAAGTGAGTATTAACTTTGTATTCTTTTTGGCTCTTTCTATCCAGGATTAAGTTCAGCACAAAAAGATGAAGTTCAGAAAAGGGAACACAGTGGAAGTGTTAAGAAGAGAACAGGATCCATGTGGCTCCTGGTTTACTGCCAATATACTTTCTGCAGATGGTGACAATTATATTGTTAGGTACAAACTACTTATGGACCATGAAGGAAAACGAGTGATGGAGAAGGTGCAGGGGAGGGACGTTAGGCCTGCACCTCCAAGTGTACATGGGAAGAGTTGGGCTGTCGGTGATATAGTTGAGGTGTTTGATATCCAGTGTTGGAGGGTAGGAAAGGTCGCAAAGGTGTTAAAGAACAGCAATAGATTTGTTATTAAGTTCTTTGGGTGCATCCAACTTAAGGAATTTGATGCATCAAGTCTAAGGATTAGGCAGGTTTGGCATGGCAGCAAGTGGGTGGTTATTGGGAAGGTAATGGCTTATATGCATCATGCTTTTTCCCTGAATGTTTATCTTTTGAGTTTTATATCAAATACTATTAGTTTACTAAGAAAATACCAAATAATGTTGCAAATTTTTTTTCGCTTTTAATGTTCTTTGTGATCATTTATGAGATCACTGATGTTTAAGTGATTTGAAAGTCTTAAGAGTTTTTCTGGTTGATAATGGGGTATATGCATATTAGTGATGATGTCGAGAGAAACATAAATTCCTTATTTGGCCACTCTTTACTTTCAACAGGTGCAGAGTTGAATGATTTGATCATGTCATCTGAGTGTCTTCGGCAAATTTAGTGGCATATTGTTAGGATAACATAAATGTCTGTGTTTTTTACCTTCGAATCTTGCTCAATAGCTGTGACATATCATCCAACTCTTACCCTTGAGAGCCACCGGATGGCATAGTTCCTTCTTATAATCATAATAGTTTTTATGATTTGTTATTATGAGAAAGCCTAAGAACAAACTTCCTATAATAAGTCCTTGCTGATGTATTGAACCATCTAGTATATCTAAACCAGATTATGTGTGATTGCAGGTTGCTCAGGGCAAAGACTTTGGTAACAATTTTACATCAAAAATTCCATACCGTTCTTGTGGCTTGTTTTTCAGGAGTTCATCACGTATGAGCAAAAATTTACATTCTGGAAAGAACGATAGAGAGGGACAACATAAGGGTGGGGCTCATAAAGGCACCGTGTGCCTGTCCATAAGAGCCTTAACTAAAGGGTATGCCCATCAATCTGAAGAATGCAATATGGACCTGCTCTTTGGAGGAACCCTCAAGAAAAGGAAATCACCTTCATGTTCAAGAGAGTGTGATGAATCTCTTCAGGGAGCATTTCCTGTTTTTAACCAGGTAGATGATATTTCTTGCCCACTTGTAGGGGTTGACAAAAAGTTCATCAAGCAATCAGCTAATAGGAATAACATAATGGAATATACAGCTCCTCGCTGTTTACATGATTCTTCTAGACTAGTTTGGTCTACGGAAGAGAGTGACCAGTGCTCAGTTGCTAGCTGTAGTTTTAACGGTATTGCTGACTATGCTGGCCAAATTTTCCATAAGTCACCGGAAAACACAGCTGATAATTCTGATGCTGAGTCATCATTCCCTTCTTTATGTGGCAAAAGAGACTTACCCTTGTCCCCAGTTGAAGAAGTAGTTGATGTCCATGAACTAGAGCTTCGTGCTTACAAGTCAACAGTAGAGGCATTGTATGCTTCTGGTCCTTTAACATGGGAGCAAGAGTCCCTGTTAACAAATCTCCGCCTCTCCCTTAACATTTCAGACGAGGAACATCTACTCCAGTTGAGACACCTTTTGTCTGCTCAAGTCCTCTGATGTGGTTTACGTCAGTCTCTTGTGAAGTCTCTGGATTTAATTAATTGAAGCTCACCAATGACAGTTTTGTGATCTGGGGGCTATATGTTGGAGCTAAACCTCTTGTAGGAGCACCTTAACCTTCCAGAGTGTACATAACGTGTAAATTCTTGCGAGGAAATGAGTTGTAATTGTCGAAGCTTCATAACAGGAATCCATGTCTTATAAAGGTGATCAAACTGAATAAATTTCTGAAATTCATTTTGCCTTTGTAATAATCAAATGTAGAATTAATTATCTGAATCTGAGCTTTGTTAATTCACTCCAGCTCTCTGATGCCCCATTTTCTGATGCATAGATATAAGTAATCTTGCCGTGTCTTACCCATTACAGAACAGAGTTAAGAGTGCTTTGCGCTCATGTTTTTGCTACTTTCATATAAACAGAGCTGCAACGGATCCTTGTTTAATGAAATAAAACTTCACAATGTTCGCAAAGATGCACAATGGCTTTACATCCTGTTCATCATTCTCTTCAAACCCTTTGCTGTATTTGTAAGATGCTGCAAAAACACAAGCCAACTTGGGCGTTCACTATTTGGAGTTTACGAAGAGAAATGAGATTAATCTGTCACTGTCGTGAAACAAGTTACTGAATATATTACTAGGTAAAATATGAAAACAACTCACAGGACAAACTACAGGGCATAAAGGAAATAGGGACAAAAGTAATCACGATGTGTTTGGAAGCTCATATCTGCTGTAGATGTATCTGATATACAAATTTCATCCGAAAATGAAAGTAAATTGTACATACAATTTGAGCCATCCAAAATTTTGGTATTGCACACTGTGGAAAGAGTCAATTGAATATTTGTTAAGATAACAATTGAGGTGTAACATGTTAACATGTCTGTTATGTAACATGGCAACAAATGTTAGATTGCCTCAAATCAGAGAATCTGGCATCTGCAACCTTGTGAGTCTTGGGGCCCTTCAAACCATCTTTCCCATAATGGGTCTATAGGACCATTTGTTCTGTAATCAGAATAAAACCAAGAATTAGAGGTAAAAACAACTTTACCTAAAGCAGAAAATATGAGAAAAACACAAATTATTGTATTTACAATGGGAGCAGTGGATCGGGTCTGGTCTCCATGCTAAGCAGCAACCTGAGGAAATGTGAAAGGAAGGTATTAATCCCAATAAAATCAGTCACCATACAGCTTAGGAGCCACATGCATCATGCGTAACAAACTAATATGTGAGGGACAAGACTGTGGGATGCGTACTGACAGCTGAAATGGACTTAGTTATTAAATCAAGAAATCCTGATCAGCACCACAATCTCAAAGGATTGCAGACAAAAAGAGAAGGATCCCTTTTTTTTCCCTTTAAAATTCAAATTTATGGGAAAGGAAAACTTATTACTTATACTTACTCTTCACACAACGTTGATATATTATCTGTTTGCTCAAGCTCATCCATCTCTTCCTGGAAAAAATACATGAACAGGAAAGAATAAGGAATACTTAACTGTAATATGTTACCTTTTGGCAGAACAGCAACTTTTTGCATCACTAAAGTATGGCATGAGTGATAAAAGCAGTAAAGAAGGCAAAAACAAGAGGCCCTACAACCAATGTCTATGAGAATGACCTAAAAATACTCCATACCAATTGGGTAGTCATGACTTTCGAAATATGCAAACTGACATTGGTTAGTTATACTTAGGAAGATTAGGTCTGCCTAGTTGTAGAACATATCATGTTAAATGCCAAACAACTTAGACACAAAGAAGGATTAAAAAATTTTCTCCAAAGTAAATGCCTAAAGGATACTCAGATTCTATAGTCACCTCTATTCCTCTATTTCTACAGAGAGTTAATGGATAATGTAATCAAAAGGAATATAGGTGCCATCACAGAGGTTTTATGTAGTGCAAGCGCACAACATTGTTAAAGACTTCTTCATATAAGTCGTCTGTAAGCATGACCAAAGAAAGAGAAGCTTAGGGAGAGCAGCAAGTCAAATACTTGTTCAAAAAGCTCTTTGTCATCACATACGGATTCCACCAGCACTTTAGCACTGAATATTGCCTTAATTCTTCATAGTGACATATGCCAGCAATCAAGATGGGCCACATTCTACTTGTGATGTTAATGATGCCAAAATAACTTGCTTACACAATTTCATCAGCAAAATTTTAAAAAAGAGAGAAAGTTTAGCACATTCGATACAGAGCAACCAGAACATGACAGATCTATAACATCACGCTGCCTCAAAAGATCTTCATAAACATCAATATAACCTGATGAACAGAGCATATCGGCAAAATCCCTGGCGTATTTTCCAATTCTACATATTAAATTTTCCAAAAGGTTAACAGTTTTCCAGCATAACATCCAAATAATTTCACTTATCTTATTCGTCAAATTATAATTATCACTAAAGCGCTCAAAAGCCTATTAAACGGGGATGCCACTTAAGTGGCAACGATTACTCACCCAATTTTATGATGTGCCTTAAATTGTTCCCTTCCCCCCTCTTAAATCCAGAAGCATAAAGATCTTAGCTTTCTCTTCCAATGGCTCAAGCCACCAGCTCCTTCACCACTACATGGTATTATCCAATTTATCTCACCCTACATGAAAGCTAAAGCTTTACAAACAAGCAGAAATTTTGGCTTCCATTTTGGATATGGGAATTACAAAATTAAAAAAAAAAAAAAAAAGCTAATGAAATGTTTACCAAAAGGAAAGCAAAGTCTGGCCTTTCTTATCCTGGTATATTCTAAAGACCTGTCCGTTAAGGTTGAATCAAGCTCCGCTTTCTTTCTTTTCTTTAAAAAAAAATTCGATCCTTAGAGTTCATCAATATACGACCAAAGTCAAAATCTTTAAACTGCATTTCCAACAGAACTACACAGCAAAACGAAACAGAGGACCGGCGCAATCAAGAAACGAAACAGGAAGATGTAGAAAAGCTAACCTGAAGAAATCTAGATTCTTGCTCCACACGCTTGAGTTCAGCAAGAATCCGATGCCTGCCTCTGGTATCAGCTGCTGAACCAGCCGCTTGCTGTTCATCTGCTGACGACGCCGTTTCCGACTCCATTAGTTACTCGCCTGGCTGCTCTAAACTGAAAGACTCAAATTCAATGCCACTTTGCTCATCCCAAAGCGACGCCGATCATTTCGTCTCTTTCCTTCCCAGTTTACTTGGTTTTTACTTTCTATTGGCTTTGGACTTTCGAATTCTTCACCGCATTAAATTAAAGGAAAGCCAACTCTTTTAAACCTGCAGATCTATCTCAATCTGTTCGTACAACCCATTTTTTAGTTTTTATTTTTATCTTTAGTTTTTTGCTCTTTAAAAAGCCTCTGAAAACGGAAACGGGTAAACGACTTTTCTTTCTTACTGTTTTCTTCGAAAGCTGTTCTTCTTTTTTCTGATTTAGATTTCTCTGCCAACAATTTTTTAAAAAAATAAAAAACACTAGTAGTTGCGAGTATAATAATGACGGAGAACCTTTTGCCCCTTGTTGTGAAGTTGAAAAGACTATTCTAACCTCACTATGTCACGTTTCGTTTCCCTCAACGGGGTTTGATGTGTCAATCTCTGTCATTTCCCCCCCTTTCTTGTTATTGGTTAAATTAATTAAATCCGAAGTCTGCATTTAAATAATTAATAATACAGCAAGTAGATAGAATTATTATCATTGGTATGGAAACATTACAGGGGTAGGCGGCCAGCAGAAAGATGCTGTATTTTCAGAAGAACAGCGAAAGCAGGGGAAAGAAAAACGAAAAATGGAGTTTGGTTTGCTTTATTGTTGTCGTGGTTGAATGTGTGAAAGGCCCATCGGCCATCCATGATCCATCCCACATTCCCACTTTGGCAAAGTGCCTTTCAATTCATTGCTGTCCTTTTCTATTATCCCCCCCATTGACATCCACTCATATCATACACATCACCTGCATTTCGACCCTTTCTCATTTCTTTTGGGTCCTTTTTTTGTCTCAATTCATCACATGTTTCTCTCTTTCCCCAGCATCCCTGTCTCCCCTTAATTAGCCCGTAGCACCATCCTACACATAATCTGTAAGTCTAACGAGTTAAAGGGTCGCTCCAACCATACAGAATGAGTCACATAAGTAATTTTTGTTGCCATCTGTGTTATGTCTCCTGGTTGCAACCGGATTTTGGGAGTTTTGGTTTGGCCTTTTGGGGCTCTGTGTGGAAAGGTTCTGTATTGGTTCCTTTTTCCTTTTGCTTTGTTTCTTGAGGAAAGATGAAACAGTATAGTGTGACAGTGATGGACAATGTCCGGAGATGACATTTTTGGACTGTTGTTGAAAAGCATTGTTGGCGGAAATAAATGTTTAATGCGAAAGCTACTTGACTAGTAAAACCAAGGCAAAAGTCGAATAGCTGTGCAAAATTGAAATATGACCAAAATGATTGTGTTCAACAAGAAATATGTACGAGTGAACATTGGTGAGATGCTTATTATTTCTATCGACGAGTACATCAAGTTCATATCTTCCAATCTCCTGCAAGTTATAGTTTCTTTTCGTTTCAGGAAAGGGTCACCCTTCCTGCTTCCTCCGAATTGTGAGTAGTCTAATCATTTAAACACCAGAAAACAAGAACAGCAAAGAAGAAAACAGCGAGAAAGTGGAAATATTACACATTCAGACAAAGATTTAGGCGCCATTGGACCCATAGCCAAGTAATCCCCACAATGTCTCAGTAAAGCAGTATGGATCAAATCAAACCATTTGAACCTCACCACCCTTTGTGGCGGGTGGGAATTCATCATAAACAGAATTAGGCTTAGATTCATATTTTTCTCCATCTCCCCAAAGTGCATAAGCTGCCTCCCCATGGATTGCATCATCCCCGGTTTGCAGTTCATCCTCAGCTAATCTCAATGGAACCACCAGACTGATCAAGAAACATATCACACTGGTGGTCAGTATATTAACGATCACCACAAATAAGATTCCTAGCAATTGAATACCAAACTGCTTGAGCCCTGCCGTGGTGCGACCGGTTTGGAGTCCGTAGAGGAGACCAATGTAGTGCTGCCAATTAGGTACCAAGTAGAAAAGACGGCAGAGCTTAGGCACCGCAAACAGGCCAGTTAGGATGCCACCTAGGCTGCCTGCTACGGCGTGTGTGTGGAACACTGCCATGGTGTCATCAACTTGCTTGAGGAGCCATATCTTCTTATGTAGCACCATCATGGTGTACCATGGGATGCAACCGGACATTATTCCCATCAATATTGCTGCCCATCCCTGCACCACTCCTAATCAAGAAAAGAAAATAAGTTCCAAATTATTTGTAAGAATTAAGAGGCAGATTTATATGGTTAAGGGCTTGTAAGTTGTACCTGCAGCAGGGGTGATACAAACTAAACCAGTTATCATGCCCTGAGTGGCTCCAATCACGGAAGGCTTTCCGAAGAAAATAATGTCAAGCATGAGCCACGTTAATAAGCTCGTGGCTGTGCAGACATGGGTGTTCAAAACAGCTAAAGATGCATCGGTGCTGACCGCGTATGGATCACCACCATTGAATCCTGTCCATCCCATCCAAAGTAGCCCAGCTCCAGCCAGCATCAGCAGGATGTTGTTTGGTGGAAACCTTTCCCTGTCCCTGGTGGTCCTTGGTCCAACCTTCATCCATAAAACCATTAATCCAAATCAATTTTTAACCAAGTAATCTAATCTAATAGTATATTGATTTTATATTAATTATGATAATTACCCAGTAAGCTGCGGTGAAACCAGCCACACCAGCAGATAAATGAATGACATATCCTCCCGAGTAATCGATAATGCCATGCTTAGACAGCCAACCCCCGGGGCACCAAATACTATAGGCAGTAATAGTGTAGGAAAAGGTCAACCAGAGTGGCACAAACAACATCCATGCAAGAAAATTCATCCTCCCAAGCAATGCCCCTGCTACCAGAATCAACGTGATGGCTGCAAACACAAACTGGAAATATATCATGGTTGCATTTGGTAAGTAGCCGATGAAGGTCTGCTCAATGAGATAGCGACCGTCCAAGGAAACGTTAGGCATGCCTAGGAAAGGAATGAACTTGTCCCCGAAAGACATGCGGTAGCCCCACCCAACCCAACACACAAGGACAGCGGCAAAGGCGTAAAGGGCCATGAAGGCTGAGTTCACGGCCCATTTCTTTTTCACTATGCTCCCGTATAGGATTACAAGCCCTGGAACGCTTTGGAGGCCGACCAGGGTTGCTGCAGTGAGCTGCCAAGCATTGTCTCCTTTGTTCAGCCAGTCTGGGCTTCCCTCATCGGGCTGCAAGTTCAGCGGTAGAGACATTTTGCCTTTGATCTGCTCAGCCTTGAGAGCACGAGGTCCGGATTGACAGCAAATAAAAGAATTTCAGATGCAAAGTAGAATCAGGCTTGTATGGAAGAAGAACAGCAAGAAACTGAATATATAGAGCAAGTTTGTAGGCAGAAACTTGTTGTAAAATGCCTGGATAATGTCCTTTTCTCTGTTATTAGTTGTCTATGCCGGCGCTGCAGCCAATGTACATGAATGACCTTGCTATTTTTTGTCTTTGGGTAAGTGCATTTTGTTGCTATAAGGGCTAATAATTTTGCCATTTTAAAGAATTGACTAAGACAATAAAATTCAAGTCTAAATAAAATAAGTCAAGACACGAGGTGCTTTTCTTTTCTAGTTTTCCATGACATGGCGGGGAATCCGATAGCTGCAAGTCTGAGCTATGGACTTCACGACGAAACTTGTTGCAGCTAATCCGGGCTTTCCTATGATACTTTCAAAGTTTTACCATATGAGAATTGAGAAACAATGAATCGGAAAATTGTTTGTGTTTGAAATATTATAATATTTGCAGCTTTCAATGAAGTCTGGCTTATCTAAATACAATGACAAATATTTGATCAAAATTTCTGGGCCCCCATTTTTCAACATTTAACTGTCCGGGAAAACTAATGCTCGAGAATTTGAGGCACCGAAGACAAACGCTAAATGCCTAATTAATCCAAATTGAAATGAGTAGCACCGGGTTCCAAAAGTTTTTTTTTTTTTTTTGCGAGAAAAAGCTAGATTTGTCTTAATAAGTTTTTTTTTTTAATTTTCAAAAAGAAGGATACAAATGGTTTTATGACTATGGTTGTGACTTAAATATTTATAAATTACCACGTCTAAAACGGACATTTAGAACCTGTCTTTATTGGGCAAAAGCAGAATTTTATACACTGTGTCTGCATGGTGGGAGATTCCTACGGCTTTGATCAACAACAGAGGAAGAGGATGATGGGATCTTCACAGTGAACACACAGGAGGACAAAAAAAAAAAAGAATCATCATCCTCTCAACAAATTGAAGGGTTTGCCACTTTGCCTAAACTCACTGCCTTGCATAGTTGCATTCTTGGGTTTAGAGAAAAACAATGCACACCCATTGCGCTGTTTGGGGTTGGGACTTAGGGATGAAGATGAAAATATACGGAGAGTTTTCTAATAAAAATATTGCCACACACAATTTTTTTTGTTTTTGTGCTTCATCAATCTTCTACAAAAACAAACAAGAAGCCAAGAGAGGACTACGGGAGCCATGGGCCCTAGAGTAATTGCCTTTCCAAAATCAGTGAGAATCAAAAATAATTATTGCCAGTAAACTTTGAAAGAATAGAATCTTGTGATTGTGAATATTCATAAAATTCATAAAATACTTTTCGTTTATGTCATCTTCCCATTAGAAGCGAAGAAACTATTTTTGTTGAGAAAGAAAAAAAGGAAAAAGATATTGAAACATGAAAAGGAGATGAATTGTACTTTAGTACTACATTTAATGACGATCGCATCTCAACAAAATTTAATGCGTGGTGGCAGTGTAGTTGAGCGTTGGCAATCGAGGAAAGGACAGAAAGAGTCCGCGGTTGACAAAAGACATATATATGGCTTTTTTCGCATCAACAACTTATGTTGGTTCTTAATAGTAATTCACAACTTATGGCCACAAACACTACGAGAAGGAATATAAAATAAACCCAACAAGAAAAACTAATTGAAAAGTTTAAAGGGTGATAACTTTGGACTTTGAGTCCGGCAGAGTCCAAGTCCAAATTCTGTTGTATTCGTTAATACCCTCTCTCAAGCATCGACTAAAATTTACAGCAACTCAAACTAGTATCAAAGTAAAATGGAAACTTAGCCCAAATATTATGCTGCCTTGGTCCAACGACCTACCATAGTTTGTTAGACGTTAGCTCGGCTCGCTCTTCTGTGTATATATATTTTTTTAGGTGGAACTCTTCTGTCTTCACCTCCTTAATAGGCTAAGTGAGAGTGACTGGCTAACCCCGACACATAAATAAGCCATAACCGAACCAATCGCTAGAGTTGGGTGCTGGGTTTTTAACCCTGATAGTTAATAGTCTTTGCTCAAATCTTTCGAGTAGAGATTGCAACTTCTTGATTTGTGGGTATTTTCTATCTGCCTAATCGATGGCTTCTTCCATGCTCAATGGAGCAGAAAGCTTCACTCTTACCAGAGGGGTAACCCCAAATAAGACTGGTTTTTTGGGGTCAGGTTTTAATGGTAAACGCTTTTCCAATGTGGGTTTGGTCTCAAGTACAAGAATCTCCAGGCTGGGAACAACAATCACTCCCAAGTGCAGCTTATCAGCACCAAGACCAGCTTCGCAGCCAAGGTTTATACAACACAAAAAGGAAGCTTTTTGGTTCTACAGGTTCCTCTCAATTGTTTATGACCATGTGATAAACCCTGGTCACTGGACTGAAGATATGAGAGATGATGCACTTGAGCCGGCTGATCTGAATAACAGGAACTTGGTAGTGGTAGATGTTGGTGGTGGAACTGGTTTTACCACTTTGGGTATTGTTAAGCATGTGGATGCTAAGAATGTTACAATTCTTGACCAATCTCCGCATCAGCTTGCCAAGGCTAAGCAGAAGGAGCCTCTCAAGGAGTGCAAGATAATTGAAGGTGATGCTGAAGATCTCCCCTTTCCTACTGATTATGCGGATAGATATGTGTCCGCTGGGAGGTAAACTTTCCAATCCTTTTGGTGGTATTGGGATTTTTTGTTTACTTGAAATGCACTGAGTACATGTCTTCTAACCCAGATGTAAAATGTTACTGTTTTGTGGTTTGGTTGGTGATCTTCTCTTTGTTATGCAGAATAGCTTAATTGGTCTTGTCATTATGGATTACTTTTACTTTTCTATCCTCTTTGGTTGCTTTTTTGTGCTAGTCCGTTTTTCTCCACCCTTGTGAGTGGTGATGAAAGTCTATAAATCTCCAACTAAATGGTTGTAAACGATGTACTGTCAATTGGGGCTTCTGGGAGCACAATCTACTCAAATAGAAGGATGGTATACTTGCTAGCTGGGTTGCATGAGTGATGTATTTTGAATTTGAGAGAGGGTAGATTGGGGTAGATACCATACCAGATAGTCACTTGATAGTGTCTCTAAGAGAAATTATGCTATTTCACCTTTCAGCATAGAGTACTGGCCAGACCCGCAACGGGGCATCAAGGAAGCATACAGGGTATTGAAACTAGGAGGGAAAGCCTGCTTAATTGGTCCCGTGTACCCTACATTTTGGTTGTCTCGCTTCTTTGCGGATGTTTGGATGCTTTTCCCTAAAGAGGAAGAGTACATTGAGTGGTTTCAAAAGGCTGGATTTAAGGATGTACAACTCAAAAGGATTGGCCCAAAATGGTATCGTGGAGTTCTCCGACATGGGTTGATCATGGGGTGTTCTGTGACTGGTGTTAAACCTGCATCCGGGGACTCTCCTTTACAGGTAAGCTATCTTTTAGTTATTTTGTTCCTTATTGAGTTGTTTTTCACTTTTTAGGTTACATGGAAATGCAGTTATAACCTCTGTTTGTGTGCCATGAGCGCTTGTTGACATTTATTATAACTCCTTGATCCAAAACTATGAATCAAGAACTCAAAATCTGTGGTTATGCATAGGTCTGCTTAAATCTTGCTAAATTATCCCAAAAAAGTTCAATGCTATCCGGGAAACAGAAAGATTGCAATGCTATTCATCAGAGCTACAGAAGTATGGAACTGATTTGGTGGTCCATTATGAACTGTGCAGATTTTTGCTCTACTGTATTCAACTCTTTGCTTGGTTTAAGTGTTCGTTGAAATTGGATCATAGAGGCTGTCAATAATATTATATACTCCTGATTTACATCTTGGTTTCATTTCAGGATGACTCCATTTTTCTATGCTATTAAGTTCTTGACTGCCCTTATATTAACTGCTATCATATTATTATATTGTCAACATTTAGCCATGGCATTAGTCAGGAATGAAAAGAAAAAGTTGCGTTTAATTAAAATAAATCTTTTCACTTCCATTTTATGTTGTATCCTTCGCATTTGGCACCAACTAGTGAAAAAAAATGAATTCATGCACCTGACACTAAGCAGTCATCATTTACATAATGTATCTTTAGCATTTCATGTGGACATGAGCTCTAATGTGTTTTGTTGTCCAAACTCTTTTGTTTTAAATTTATGTTGTTTTCTAATGGCTGGTGTAATTCTTGTGTAGCTCGGCCCAAAGGCAGAGGATGTATCCAAACCAGCAAATCCATTTGTCTTTCTCGTGCGCTTCATTTTGGGTGCTATGGCAGCAACGTATTATGTACTGGTTCCTATCTACATGTGGATCAAAGATCAAATTGTACCAAAAGGTCAACCAATCTAAGAGAGATTGGAGCTGCTGCCCTTCTACGTTGTGTATATTTCTTTGTTTATCAGTTAGACAATGGGTAGCTACATGGGCGGCTTGCATTTTCTCAAATAAACCTACGTTAATAAAGTAGTGTACCCTTTTCTTTGGTCTTGAAGCTGTTACTTTTTTGTACCATATTAGCTTTCTGTAACAACTAGGGTGTAATTGTCAAAAGCTTGTGTGTGTTCTTGAGGTTTTTGATATGCTGCGTCAAAGTAGAATTCTGTTAGCAATGGAGTTTCCTTTGCCTGAATTTTTTTCTAATTTGCTTGCTCTGGAGTTCCTCTTGCTCGTGGAAAGGAGTGGCAAATGCCCTGGTGCAAACAGGATCCTTTTGCCTGAATCCTTTTGTAATTTGCTTGTTCTGGAGTTCCTCTTGCTCGTGGAAAGGATTGGCAAATGCCCTGGTGCAAACAGGATCCTTTTGCTTGTTGTTGGGCCGATTCCCTAAGATACCTATAAAGATGCATTTTTAATGTCTACAAGGTAGCAAAATTCTCATATAGCAGGATTCGTCCAATTAAGAATGGCTATTGCCCAAAAAGAAAAGAAGCATGACAAATGAATATACGTATTGGTACAAGGAAACAAAGGAAACGTATATTTTTTCAGAAAGAGACGTGAGATTGCAACAGTAGATTGATCTGCTGAATAACTTTTGATGGAAGAAAACTCCTGATGTTGATTTTCTCTGGGGTCTGAATTCGAACAACCGACATCTCTATGACTTCCATAAAACCAATCACCCAAGGAAATACATGAAACATTAATTCATGCGGAAAGTATGTAATAGACTAACACAGTGAATAGTTGTCTATAGTCGTGCTTCAAATTTGAGATACATCTCTATCAAGTTGAGATCTAAGCATCCATCCTTGCCACTCATTAGAACTTAATAGAGGATAACATGAGAAAATACCATGTAAACAAGGTTACTTATTTGATGGCCATTGATACCGGAAATCCCAATAGAAATCAAATGTAGTGCAGAAATGCAAAGTTGAAGTCTCAAACATTCTTAGCATATGCGTATCGCCAAATATGCATCTCTTGCTGTTTCAGATAAGCTCTAGAAGTCTTACGTTCATGGCCAAAGACAAATATAACATTTTGCAACTCTAAATCAACATCTAATCATATCTGAAAACTAATAAAGTTGCATGTAAAATTTCACGCCCTCACACACTTCACCCGTGCTGCAAAGCAGGCACAATCAAGACAACTCAGTAAGCTCCTTTGGTTCAGTGATTCAGTCTCCATAGGACACCAATCCCCTCTGCCCAGAAGGTGAGCTTGATTTTGATGTGTTAGGAGATGATGAAGATTTCTGCTCATGATGTCTTTGTGGTGAGATATCAAGAGATCTAGAAGGAGAGGAACCACGACTCCTTGACCTAGGGGACCTGGAGCTTGATTTGCCTTTGTATGGGGAGCGTTGATCATCAATACGGGGACCAAGACGAGATTTTAACCCCTCACTTATGACAGGTCGTTTATCTCTAGGACTAGGACTTTGAATAGGACTCTGGCTCTGACTACGATCTCTGTATCTGCCCCGATAACGGACTGGGCTGCGAGAAATGCTCCTACTCCGACTTCTTCTGCGTTCGTATCTGTAAATAAAAGACAAATATACCCACTCTAATACTACATATTTACTCCAGGAAACTTAACAGCCATGCTAGAAAATTCTAATAATTCTGACAAGGTATATAAAGATACAGAGAGAGAGAGAGAGAACCTGGGGGGGCTACGGCCCCTTGGCGGGCTTCTATAACGTCTGCGCGGTGATTGATCATAACGATTTCTATAGCTTGAGTATCTTCACCCCAAAAAAAGAAAAAAAGATCGATAATAAGATTCCTTTCTTCTTTAAACGAGAGAAATAGTAGCATCTTTTTACTCTCAAATTATAGATTGGGATTACCTATCATTGTTTCTTTCTGGAATATTTCTTCCACCATAACGGTAGGATCTGCGCGGGGAACGCTCAGGAGAAGGTGTACGGTAACGACGTACAAAGGAATAGTGGTCAGTGAAGCCACGGCCTTTTCTTATGCGCTTTGATGTACCACCAGGAGATGGACTTTTTGAGGAAACACGCCCTTGGTTAGATGGGGATGCTTTCTTCACAGGACTACCCAATGGGCTACGTGAAGTCCTTCTCTTGTTATGCATTCCAGATTTCCTGGGAGGGCTTTTAACATCATCCTTAGAAGGACTCATGCTTGGGCTGCTGCTAAGGCTATCTTTTGGCCTCTGTTTAGGGACTGGACTCCCACTTCTGTGAAGCATATGATAAAAGATACATGTCAATGAAAAGAAAAAGTAGATTTCAGTAGAGACAAGAAAGTCAAAATGATAAAAGCAACCCGAAAAAATACACAAGTACAGTTTAATAAGAACAGAAACCTCGATCTGTCCGAGCCATGGGTTTGTTCATTATCAGCAGCCTTTTTATTATGACCATTGTTGCGAAGCTCATCACCTTTTGCTAGCAATTCACCTTCTTCATGAGATGTATCCTCAGATACGTTTAACTCTTTATTCCTTTGTTGTCCCACGGTAGCATGTTTTTCAGAAAGTTTGTTTCGTCGATGTTTCACTGCATCTGCACATCACAATCTGCCATTAGTTGAACTTGCAGAATTTATTCACAATCCCACACTAAATTTAGCAGATTGTTTGTCACATGTTACCTATACTCACAAATAATGCCGGTAGACAATTTGCTAACATATCCTTACATGAACATGAGTGGTGGACAACAGAAAGGTCAAAAGCCTTCAAATGCCCAATTCAAGTGCTACTAGACTCATGCATGAGAGAGTGCAGAAAGATAGAGTAAAGAATGTGAATAAAAGGTAGATCAGGATGGAATACCAGGATTCTGTGGTGATTCACTTTCAGCATGTTTGGAGATACGATTTGTACAAGCAGAAACACGACGAGTATCAGCCTTTTCATCATCACTGTCACTGCTAGTGCTTGTGCTATCACTTTCTGTGTCACTTGAACTACCTGAACTCCTGAAACAAAACCATCATCAATTAAACATACCAGACTAACAAGCAGGAAGGACAAAATTTTGGAGGATTGTCCTCTAAACCAGCATACCATTTCGATTTACGGTTTGATTGTTTTTGTTGCCTTCCTCTTTTCCTCTCTCGTCGACCATCCTTCCTCCTTTTCCCACGTTGATGCTTATTTCTTTTTGCTGACCTCTTCTTCTTGTGCCTTCTACCATCACTAGAGGAACTTGACTCAGATGCAGAAACATTGGAATCTGAATCTGAAGAGTAGGACTCAGAATCAGAGTCAGAGCTATACGAATCGGATGAAGAATATCTCCTCTTTCTTTTACTCCTTCTATCCTTTAAAGACTTTTGGCTTCTTCGTCTAGCTTGCCCATCAGAACTGTCAGAAGAAGGAACTTTTCCCAATTTCTTGTCCTTCCCTGAAAAGAAAAAACCATAATGAAAAAGGTCACAACTGATCCAGAAATTACCGGATTAGTGGTTAAGACTGCATAACTATACCTTTAGCTTTCCCAACAGCATCATGGATTTTACTTTCAGAGGTTTCACCACAGTCTGATATTTTTACAGGTTTTGAGGGCTTCCCATCACCTGTTCCTACTTGCTCAATTTTCTTCAAAACGTCCATTCCCTTAATTACCTTCCCAAAAACTACATGCTTCCTGCCAAGAAATCAATAAATAAGAAATCAATTATGAAGCTATGTATAAAAGTTTCATCTTTCAGAGGTTGTAACAGGAGAATAAGTAATAAGCAAGGTAAATACCCATCCAAATGAGGTTGGCGCTTCAAGGTAATAAAGAATTGAGATCCATTTGTGTTTGGACCACTGTTTGCCATAGAAAGAAGACCGGGTCCATCATGAGCCAACTTAAAATTCTCATCTGCAAGGAAAAACAAGGTTAGACGATAAAATCCAACTTATATGTCATAAGACACTTAAGTGCTCACATGAAAGGCCTACCTGGAAACTTCCCGCCATAAATACTTTCTCCACCAGTGCCTGCAAACCAATTAAAGGTCTTTCCTTACAAGTCTGGGCATACATTTGATGTCAAGCAAAGAAGCTGCACTTATTCACACAAATAAAACAAAATTTCCATGCATTGGAATGTGCTAGCATACCATTTCCCGCTGAAAAGTCGCCACCCTGATGGAACAGCATTAAACAAGCAGAAAAAGGGACATTTAGTGCTGCCAGGAACATACTTTTACAGGTACAATTATTAGATACTAACCCCCAATTCACTAACAAGGAAAACGAAGAAAAAAGATGCAAATTTTTCTCTAATTTTAGTTACTCTGCTCACATAATTCAACCAACCAGATTATCAACAAGAAGGGATGATCGCCAACTTATTGGACATAAGGCTCAGGTAATCAGGTTATAGCAAAGCTCTATCAAACAGCATTCAGAAAAGAAACTACTAACGTTTGAGATCTCTGGAACATTTTCTAATGATTAATGGACAGCTAAAATATTTAATTCTCAACCTTACTGTTTCAAGAAAAAGGTCATTTTAAAGTGCTTGTATAAGATTAGACCAAAAAGATACATGTCCAGCACACTGCAGCCATAATAAACCAGCTGGTATGGGCAGGTATAAGAAATTCAGACAAAACTAGTATAACGTGAAGCCAAACAAACCTATACCTCCTTAAAACTAGAAAATTACACTAGCAAGACATCACTACAAATATAGGAGCTTTTCGGACATATACTACGAAAAAATGAAGGGACAATCCTCATAGAAGACGTGCCTCAGATAATAAAGCTGATTTATAGAAAGAACAAGGTACATACTTGGGCCATGAATCGTAGGATTATTCGATGAAAAAAGGATCCTTTATAGTGCAAAGGTTTCCCAGTAGATGTGCCAATGCCCTTTTCGCCTATAATTTTGAAACAGCTCAGAACAATCAAAGGTTGACACACTTGTTAGCAAACAAATTTTAACAATCAAATGTCAAGTAAATCCATTTGGTAGCAAATGCCGGTAAACAACTTCTTAGATCAGAAAATAACAAGCAAGGCTTTCTGCAATTTGTCCTAGTCAAAGAAAAGATTTTTGATATTATTGAATCTTGCATCAACAAACTGACACTACTGGAGACATTTTACGAGTAATATATAAAGACCTCAAACAAATTATTGATATTGGGTTCATCAATATTTGATGCATTCTAACAGCATGCTCATCAATTAATTGTAATTATAATGAATATTGAAAATTTTTGGATATACCTGTACAGAGTGCTCGGAAATTTTCAGCTGTCTTAGGAACAACATCTGCAAAAAGCTGCGCATTGGGAGAAAAAGGGAAAAAAACAGAAAAACTTTATCTTTAACCTTACGAGAAGTATTAGTCTCATTTGAGTTCCAAATTTCTTCCCAGTCTTTAGGCTTACCTCAATAACAATTCTTGCAGCCGGATCTTCATCAATTGACACATCCAAGAATACCAAAGGGTTCTTTTTCTTACTCATCTCTCCTCAAACTAAGAAATGCCGAATAACACACCTCAAAATTAGTAAATAACACAGAAAAAAAGGCTCTACTTTATAACTTGAGAAGTGCATCAAATCATACTTCATTGTCATACATCACAAACATTTACACACTTAAAGCACAATTCTTTCCACCATTTGTGATTACAACAGCGATCATAGACTCAAAAGGAACCTTAACATTTTTAAAGATTTTGAAAACTCCCACTCACGTCTTCAGTACCAACAACAACACTGTTTTTCAATAAGTCAATTACTCTACGAACAAAGGAACATATATCACTAAATAATGTATCTTTTAAGAATATAGATAATGCATCACCAAAAAGCACGTAAATCACAAAACCCTAAACCCTAATTCCACATTCAAACTCTTCTTTTCTTTCTCCTTTCTAGGAGAAAAGGAGCTTAATTTAACTAAAATACTTAAAGTTGTAAAGCTATTCAACTTCCAGAAAACAAAATGAATCGAGATACTGAAAAAGCCCCAGAAGAAGCTAACGGAGGATAGAAAAAAGGCAACGCTTGAGTTTACTTGAGGAGAACCACAACTTGAGCTCAATAAAGTCCAGCAAATGCAAAATGGCGGCGAGAATTACCGGTTCAAGGAGAAAGCCGCTGGCTGCTTTCTTTGCTTATGCTCAGCTCCTTTGTTGATGTCGAGAGATTTTACCTAGCGCGGAGAGCGTAGACAGCACATTCTTGATTCTTCCTTCTTGTTTTTTTTTTCTTCGGTTGATGTCGGTTGCGTAAATATCCCTTGGCCCTAATAAAAAGGCCACGCAAAAATACTTGGTCTGAGCCCAATTGCATGCAGTCCTAGTGTGGGCCTGATGGCCTACGCTTGGATGGACCGCAACGGCTAAGGTGGGAGGACGCCAGACCAGACCGAATTGAAAGGCTCTAGGCTCTGGCATTCTTAAGGTAAAAAAATATTTATTTTTTGGGGACTTGACCCCGTTTTTCTACCAAAAAAATATTTATTTTATTTTATTTTTGGCTCCATGAAAATCATGAAATAGTAATATTAATTAATTTTGCATCTCATTTTGATTTAACTTTTTGATTATTTTCTTACAAAAAAATATATAAGAGTCTAAGTTTAAATAATTTAAAAATAAAAATTTCTCAGTATGGTCTATAGACAAAAATGATCATTCATTCAAAGAAGTATAATATTTTGTTTTAAAAGAAGAAGAAGAAGAAGAAGAAGAAATAAATAGAGCCAATCTGGTGGTATAACATCTAGAATGGTTGAAACGCGTGAGAAGTAAACAAAGGTGAAAAAAAGAAACTTGAATTGAACTCAAACAAACAAACAAATACATAAACCCCACGAAACAAAGATTATTGAAATGAATAAGTTATCAGTTATTCCACCGTTATGATGGTCAATGTCAACAATGATATTCAAATTTTGGACAATTTCATCTACCAAAAACACTTGAAATTAGGCTTTTCTGGTTCTTACGTAACGTGATTAATATAAATAGCCAAAATTTCTAGGATTTTATGGTATTGTCAATTATATTTATTTATTCTAAATATTTGGGTCGCAAATCGAGAACACACGGTTGATTTGCAAATCTGCTATGCGGAAGTTACCACTCTATGCTCAGTTGCTCACTTCATACGAAATCGACCATGTTTTTTCCAATGTTGGCCAGCTGCCACCCTTCTTTGTCAAAAAATGGCCTTATTTCTATCATTGTTTGCAAAGAAAAGGACATCAATAAGGAATTCGGGATTATTTAACATTGGGATTTGCATCAATCCGAATCGTCTGCTTTGGAAAAATGTTTAAACCATAATCTCTTTGACCAGAATTAGTTGGATGATCATCCGTTGTCTCTTTTGTCCTTTTTTTAAAGTCATGGTCTGGTTGACTCCAAGGTGGAAGAATGCTGGCCAGTCAGGCCAAAGAGTTTCATTGAAAATTTAAACCCCCCAATGTTTGGGGTGTTGATTTTGATTCAAAGGCCTCATTAATTTTCTAGAATTTTTTTGGCTTTGAATGGAGTTTAGACTCAAGCGTGTTTGACTATTTCCAGTCACTTTTGCCCCTTCATTCTATAATTCTTACCTTACCAACTCCCCTTTTATATCTGACCATCTTGCAAATTAACAAGGCTGTAGGCAGCTCCAACATACATTAGCTTTCTTTCCTTCTTTCCTTTTCATCCATCTTTCCTACAAGACAGATAGTTTTATACTTTCATCTGTTTTCCTTTACAAAAGCATCCTCGAAGTTGAAACAAGCATGGCAGACACGTTGACAGAAGATCAAATTGTCGAGTTTCGTGAAGCATTTCGCCTGCTTGATAAAGATGCAGATGGTATATATAGTATCATTTTTCTACCTTGTTCATTGTTAAGTTTCCATTTTTCTACCATTTTCCTGATGTCTTCTCTGAACATCTAATGTAGGCCTCATTACCACGGAAGAATTGGCATCAGTGATACAAACCTTAGATGGAAACCCTACAAAAGAAGAAGTTCAAGACATGATTAGTGAGATTGATGTTGATGGGAATGGGACCATTGATTTTGTAGACTTCTTAAATATTATGGCAGGAAAAATGAAGGTGAACCATCTGATTAGAAACCGTTGATTCTTTTGTTATTCTGGAATGCTTGCCTCTACATACTTTTTATAATTTTTGTGCTCATAGTTTTATTGCCTTTCTTGAGAGTTCAGAATATTGATGCAAACTCATGAATCTCACAGGAAAACGTGGCCGATGAACTAAAAGAAGCTTTTAAAGTATTCGACAGGGATCAAGATGGATATATATCAGCAAATGAGGTAAATAAGGCTCCCAACAGCAGTTCTAATTGCATTAAACTACCTATTAGATCAAGGATGCAACGGTTGGATTATGTTCATTGTCAACTGACCGTGATCAATTGTCAATGCCGTTTTCATTCTTCTGTTGCTTTTTCCCAGTTGCTTAGTTTTTAATTACTCCCTCTGTCCTCGTAAATCTATCATTCTTAACCGAATTACATATATTAAGAAAAGTAGTTAAAATTATAGTTATTAACAGTAATTTCACCAAAATTTATCCTAACTTTCCAATGTTACGCTTTATGTACTTTACATAATTTCTCTATCCAGCTTTAATGTATAATCTCTTTCCATTAATTTCTCTTTCCAATTTATTAGGGGTTACTCTATTGGCTTTTCAAAGTGACAATAAAAGGAAATAAATAAACCTTTTAAATTATGACAGATATATAAGAACAGGGGAGTAACTAATATGAAAGTTTGAACGAGTCTGAAAAGTCTAATACTAACATTATGACCTAAAAAAAGTCTAATAACATTGGTTTTTTCGACTATGGTTGTGCTCAATTGACAATAATGACCCATAATGGTCACATGAACTTGACAGCACACCAAACCTTCAACGTTGATGAATTATTAGGGCTTTTTTTTTTTTTTTTTTTATTGCTGCTAGTAGGGGAGTGCCTTGTAACATTCTCAAAGGGCACACCACCAGGGAAATGTCTGACTATGAGTTTTTTCATTTAAATCTGAGGAAATTAATCTGAATAGTTTATATATGGACGGGCTTTAACTAAAAATGCCATGTTTGGGGTGCAGTTGAGACAAGTAATGATGAATTTGGGAGAAAGACTAACAGTGGAAGAAGCAGAACAGATGATCAGAGAAGCCGACTTAGATGGCGATGGACTTGTCAGCTATGAGGAGTTTGCAAAGATGATGATGGCCTTCTGATATGAATTTAGTTATGAAAAACCTGTAACCGAATTCAGAATTGTTAATTTGCACCTCCTTTCTTTCCTTCATTTCGTTTGTTGGGACACAATTATTCCCCTTCCTCGGCAGCTTGTTCTATTGTTGTTATTACAGAAGTGCCGCACTGCAAATAATTGTAACTCGTAAGAATACTTATCAGACAATGTTGAGACATATTACATAGTTGAAGCAAAGTATGGGAAGTGAAAAAAGCAACCATTAAATTGAAAATGGTTCTGCTTTTTATCAGTTAGTGCCCAAATTGTTAAGGAAAAACGGATGCCAAATGAATTTCAGATCAAAGCAAATAAAAACGGCTTCAATCAGCCATACTTTTCGTCTTTTGCAGCTTTCTACAGTACTCTCAGCTTGAACATAGACCTAAGTCTAGACTAGAACTAGGAAATCGATATAAAAAACAACAGGGGAGTAAGAAGAACGAGATAACTAAAACATGCAACTTTCCAATCGAGAAAAATGAATTAAACTTATTTAATCCTCTTATTAGAAAGTTAAGAAAATATATATACGGGCCTTGTTAAGGGAAGCATTTGGGCTTTGGCCCTTTTTCCTTTTTCTATTTTTCTTTTCCCTTCTACAGTCCTAAGTCCTAACAAGTCTACTCGATGTAATTTTCCATTTTGCCCTTTCCCTTCTTGGCTTCTTCATCCATCGGCTACGGCCAGTAGGCATGGACCCTTCTGCTTTACCCCAAAACCTGGAGGAATACTCAGCTTCTTCAACAATCATAGAATTCGACCGCCCCATCCCTTTACTACGGGGCCCCATACCCGCCGGTCCGTCTGACGACCCGACATCGGGTCCATACCTCCTAGCCTTCAAAGACCTTCCTTCCTGGGCTGCTGCATACAAGTCCTGCGAGTCCAGAATCATATCCCAGTGCGAGGAAGGCGCCAGAATTGGCTGCGCTATCACCGCATCCAACAAATGTAAACCTCCTTGGTGGCAGCCTCTTATCGGCTGGAAATCGATGGACTTAAAGGAGAGAGAGCGCTGCGAAGACCGTGAAATGGAAGGGTGTTTGGTCGCGGCAAAGGAAAAGTGCGTCGGCTTTGCCAAGGAGAAATGTTCGATGCCGTTTCTAAATGCGAGAATCGCTGTTGGGCGGAGGGAGTTGAGGAGCAGAGTAGTCCGGAAGATGGTACACATAGCTTCGATGCCGGAGGAAAGTGCCTGGCGCAATTTGATTGGGTTGGATAAGTTGGTAGAATGTGAATTAACGGTGACAAATTGTAAAGCTAGTCAGTACCTGAGCTCTGGTGCCGGATTACAGACGTGAAATGGCAATGTCATCTCTCTGTTTAGTCCAATTTTGAAGCAGTAGCAACTTTATACTGACAATTACGGTAAATTTAAAACTTTAAGCTGACAATTGTATGAAGGATTATATGTTTTGGTTCGTTGAGATTTCAACAAATGGATTATTTCAAATGCTTGAAGCTCTGAGGCAGGTGGCCAAACCGTTAGAGGAGAATTCGCAGATTATGTGCCATTGTGCCATTGTCATTAGAATTTAGAAATCCGGAAAAGACTAATGCTTTGTTCTGAATTTCATGGAATACATTCATCGAGTCTGTTTTAGACTGTTGTATGTCTGGTTTTTCTGTTTATTTTAGCCGGTTATCTTTTTTGGATCTGCATTGAGCTTTATGACATCGTACCGGGGTCGTAAATGGCCCACGTCATTTGGGCCTTACTTCAGGACAACAAATCCTTTTGTAAGATTACCGTTACCCAGTCACGCTATAGTTTTGGACCAGTTGATCGTTTGTCAGGGGGGCCCGCCTTTTCTCTTTGATGAAATAAAGGTGCCCTAACTTACCATGAGTTGATTTGAGACTTGGAGAAGTTGATCGGGCACCCTTGTCCTTTCACAATTTTTAGGAGCCGTGCCTGTGGGTGAGGGAGAGTTGTGGGCTGAACTCTAGTTGAAGCGGTAGCACGTGTAACTACAAAATTTGTTCCCAATTCTGACCGCCAAGGAAAGGTTGAAAAAATATAGGCGCCGTGGTTGCTGCCTTGCTGGCCTGGCTGACTGGAAATCTAACTTTTGCTTCTGTATTCGCTATCTGGAGCCTGCTATTTTGACATTTTTCAAAATCATAGTCTAGTCTACAAGATGGCGGGCCCTGGAACTTTAGATAATATATGCCAAACTGAAAGTGATTAAGACAAAATCTACAAATTTTTATAATACAACTTATACAAGCTAACCAATTAAAGGATTTCCCTCGTTTACAGGGATGGTTTTCTTTATATATATTCTTCTTAATTTTTTTTTGTATTTTTTATCCGGTATTCAGAGTTTTACTCTGATTAATCCGGATTCGATCCACCTCACGTATCTGAATATAGTTGGTGAATCTTTCAACGGGAACAACTGCATACGTAAGGTCTCGAAACTAAAACTTGTTTAGGTTATAACAAACCGTTTATCATTCGATCCAATCTCATGTTGATATATTCTTCTTTATTTCCTCCTTATTTACACAATCTAGATTAGATAGACATAAATTGGTTTAAGAGATTAATTTATTCCTAAATCCATCTAGTAAAATTCCCTCGTCTTGAGGACGAAATTTGATGGGGACAGCCGACAGAAGCAATGTTTTCCTCCAGCTACTCGTGAAACTTGCAGCCTTGCTAGGCCATTTTCACATTATGTTGGTATGAAGAAAATAAAAAAAAAATATAAAATGAAAATAAAAATAATTATTATGTCTTTAAAATTTATTTTTAATTATAGAATTTATCAGTATAAATAAAAAATATTGAAAATAAATTTTTAACTAAAAAGTAAATAATGATAAAATTGTCGTATTAATTTAAATAAATTTTCTTTCTTTTTTATTTCTTAGTTATATCAAATAAAGGAAATAATCAATTTTTTCTTTTCTTCTTATTTCTTTCATTGCTAACAAACATGTGCAATGAAATATAGGGATCTGTTTAATATATGAAAATATTTTCTATTTTCATTCTCTAAAAATAAAAAAAAATCACTATTTAAGATATATGTAATTTATAAAAAAATATACATGTTTTAAAAATAAAAATAAAAATAGACCTAAAATTGGAAATATTTTTTTAATCTTATTTTTAGGTCTATTTTTAGTTTTATTTTTATTTTTTAAAATATGTATACATTTTTCTCATAATACGTATCTTATATGATAACTTTTTTATATTTTTTTATAGTCTAAATTTTTTTATTTTTCTAATTTATTTTCTTTTCGTTACCTATTTGCTTCCTTCCTATCAAACATAGATGTGTAACCCGTTTGCTAAGCTGTTGTATTTGGAGGTGTGCAAGTTTTTTCTCGTTTCCTCCTTTTCCTTCGATACCTTTTCCAATTTTGTCTTGGTTTTCTGCTTCGGTCTTGCACGCTGTACCTGTACCCACACTCAGGAGCACAGAGACAGGTTGACGAAAAAAGGAAAGGAGCACAGGGAAAGAAGAAAAATAATGTTGGAACTCGGAAGGAACTCGGAAGGTTCATTCCGAACACGAATGTCTTAAATTACAATAAGGCATCTGAAATTTAATACCCATATTGCAAGTACAATTCCTTCAAGAAATGTAACCCTTTCTACAACACCAGTCTCATGGCGAATTCAATTCAAATATATATATATATATATATATATATATATCATCTGCAATTCATGTTCGCATATAGTTAAACTAGTATAGTATAAACGCAAGATAGTCAAGCTGAAACTTTTGATTCATAGATGTCAAGAGCAGGTTCAGATATTTTGGAAGAAAAAAATTGGTTTTATATATGAAAAAAATATTGAAGAAGTACTAATACGTAATTATTTTTACATGATTGGGAAGCTTGATAGGGTTTTTACATGTAAAAAACAAACACCAGTTATGTGGTCCTATCTAACTAACTAAAGTTACTAAACTATAAAAGCTGCTTTTGATTGGATTTGGAATAGTCAATAAAGGTTCAGTTTTTCTAATCGTGTGGTGAAGGTAAAACTCAAACCCAATTCCGACGTCAATCGGCCGACTTGTGTTGTAAGTTGTAAGTTTGTAACTTGTAGAAGTGGAAGCTGTAAGGAAGTTGCCAGGGATGGCGACTGATTTATTATGTCAGCTCGGAAATTTACAACTTGGGCCGGTCTGACTGGGACTGGAAATAATTGTACAAAGCCAAGGAATTACGAGGAAACTTCGTCATAAGGTCCCATTTCAACTGCTTTACCAATAAGCATTATCATCATCTTGGCATTTAGAGAAAGTTGTTATCTCGTCGTCGTCTGAGTCAAATTATTCTCCTTTCCAGCACGTTAAAGAAAAAAAGCAACGTAAGCAGCGCCGAACGCCCGAACCCAATTTGGACGTGACCGGCGCCTTTGATTCTGACGAGTTGATCTGCCCTCTCGGACAAAAGTTAATCTTGGATCCCCGCCAGGGATGAGCATTGGTATGTTGAAACCAACATAACCGACCAAAACGATCTAATTTAATTGAAACGGTTAGATTAAAATGGTTTAAATTTTATTCGTTTTAAAAATTCAGTTTGTTTTATTAATTCAATCCATTGCCGGCTTTTAAAATTATAAAATCGAACCGACCAAAAAAATGAATTATAGAATAATAATAATTTTAAAGATATATTTTTATCTTTGCAATGTGTTAATTTCTTTGTATATAATATGTTCTATGTAATAATAATATTTGTTTATATTGAGAATTTTTATTAAATTTAACTTATTTTTTGTTTTTGAAAAAAAACTAAAAAAAAAACTAAAATTCCTTAAATTCGACCAAAATTGACAGATGTAAATCGATTTTCGGTTTTAATTCTTATTTGATCGATTTTGGCCAAGATTTATGAAGGATTCAATTAATTTAGTTAGTCAATTTTTTTCGATTGAACTAATTGAATGTTCATATCTAACATGTGGTTATAAAAAAAAATTTGCAAACACGGATGGGAGGTGAGCCAACCTAAGTCTAATTTGTCGAAAACCAGAAACAAGGTTAGGCTTGTCACCAAAAAGTAATAATAATAATAAAGAAGGTTAGGCCCGTGCATGTTAGGTACTTCCCGCTTCAAATCCCGAATGCTTTTTCTCTTGTTAGTGTGGTCATCTAAACTATTAAACCAAGAATTTTTTTTTCGCTTTTGTTATTTCCGTTATTATATTATTATATTACATAAAGGTGAGTTTTTATGTGGAGACTCTACAGTGAAAATGAAAATGAAATGAGACGACGTCAAAGATAAATTGGATTGTGGTGCTCGATCGATGAATAGAATTTCATTTCTAAAACAGTAAAACTAAGAATTAGCCACTAGTTTTCTCGCATTCTGGATGCAGCTGCCTATAAATATCAATTTGATATATTAAATTAATCTTGACTTCGCCAAAACCCCTGCATATAGTCAAATTAAAAGCGAAACTGAGTTTGGCAATGGGTGGGAAATTACATTCAAACTTCTCATTTACTTCAAACTTAAATATCATAATAATGCAGCAATAAAGATCATTTCACCAATTTCTTTCCTCCTAGTGCTAGGTAGATGGTAGTTTACTTTATATGGTTTTTCCTTCCCCACCTTTCGTCTGGGGTTGGCGTAAAAGTTTGGGAAAAATATACATGGAGTGCAGAATGACTCGACGCTTCCTAATATATACTTTCAATAAGAAGAAAAATAGTGCCTGTAAGTCGTGAAGGTTGGTGTGGTGGATCACACGTCGTTGGAGGAATTCTAGATAAATTCTTGGAATGAAAAACTTGAGTCAGTTTCGAGTCATAACATATATTGGTGGGTCGGCGAGATGAGTAAACACCGTTTTTTTCTTTAAAGTTCCTCGATACCCAATATAGAGTTACATGGAACAACAAACTGATTTTGCACGTTTTAATTAATATTATACATGTTTAGTGTTCATTGACTTGGAAAATTATAGTACTAATAATTTTCGGTTTAATACTTAATTTTGTCTTTAAATTATACCAAAAAAGATATATTGAATCATGAACTTTTATTTGAAACATATTTGTTCCTAAAATTTTATTTTAAGATAAATGGGTTCCTAAAGAGTAAAAAATTTAACGAAAACAGTTTGATTTCTTATCTGATATTGACATAGTTTTTTTACGTTAAGTTTTTAATGTAAAAATAAAAATCATGATTCTTAATTTTTGAAGGTTTTCGTTAATTTTTTTTTCTCTTTCAATAATTAATCTATCTCAAAATAAAAGTTTAAGAGCTAATCTGTCTCAAATAAAAGTTTAGAGATCAATTTATTTGTTTTAATATAAATCAAAGACTAAATTAGATATTAAACCAATAATTTTCCAATTAGTTTACAATTATAGATCAAGGGCATTTTTTTTTATATAAAAGTTCCCCAATGACCAATATAGTTACATGGAACGGCAAACTGATTTTACACGTTTTAATTAATACTATACAGTTCTGTGTTCATTGACTTGGAAGATTACAGTACTAATAAATTTCCAATTATAATTATTCAATCGGTTTATAATTACATAGTACACTTCATTGCCTGAATCTATCTATCTATCAATTTGCTAAAGGGAAACAAATTAAAGAAGGGGATACCAATGCCTGAGGTCGACAAGTGTCATTTTAGTAGTCCAATTTCTTTTCTTGTACTGGTAGACGCCCCAGTTTCATTTCTAGAAGAAAGGCTGAAGGCTGATTTTTCGAACTCTGTCACCACAAGTTCACGATAACCCAATGAGAAGGCAAACCGGCCAAGCGGCCGTACTTGCTGAGTCCATGGGACTAAATAATAAATATACAGTCAGAAACTTTCCACTAATAAATTGCAGGCAATAAACTCAGTTTTTTACGAGAGATGGTACTCTCCTTGTCCCGCTCGAGGCTACGACTCGCATAGTCATGCATATATTTAATTCAATTTAATTACCGAAAATTCATTTTGGAGTCACATAATTAAGGACATCGAGAGATTTTTCAATAAAGGCGGCGCCAGAAAATGGCTCGATGCATGGAATTTAGTGAGTAAAAGTTACAGCGACGAGAGAATATTGCAATCCATTGAAAAATACTAGTAGTATATAAGTTGGAAAAATAACAAAACGAAGCAAAATTCCAAGCACAAATTAGCCAGATTTCTGCTTAGAGAATTGCTTGAAATTTCGCTGGCAACTAGGCAATTAAACCTAGGAACTCACGCAAAGATCATATCCAAATCCAATCCAGCTAATACTAGTAAAATATGTACGTAATTGAAAGCAATTTCAACGGTCAGCGAAATGCCGCGTTTCCTATTAACTTGGATCAAGTTATTATATGAACTACGAAAGTGCTCATCACTTTCCTAGTGGTTTGCCGATATCAAACATCAAAAAAAGTGACACATTACCCATCAATCATCCAACTACAACTTTGCAACATCTTTTATTTGTGTCCGTCATGCATTTTCCGGACGGCTGAGAAAGTTAAGAAAATTGTACAAATCGTACGGTGTTGTTGTTGTTGTTATAATGAGCATACTTTTCAAGAGCGACTCTGATGTTCCCATTTGATACAGTCAAATTAGTGACGAAATTTTTTAAGTACTGTTTAGTGAAAATCTAATGGAATTTCTTCAATCTGGTTTGAAGAGTTTAATAATATAGAGTCCGCCCCACGACAATGAGGCTTGAGAGAAAAGATTAGCGAAAATTGTCTCACAGTTGAAGCTGAGAAATTTCAATTTTTTTTTATTTGACACATGTATAGCATACCTTGTGTCTATATACCGTATATATCTTTATGCTGCTTGTGGGTAGAAATTGACTAAAACTGAACCTGGCCTGTAATTTGGTGCAAGCTGCAAAGGCGGTTTGTTGACCAAACGCACCTCCATGTTTATAAATTAGGCGTTCTTTCTCTTTAGTTGAAAGAAGTTCATTCTGTACACCAGAAAAAAAAAAAAAAAGAGGTTCATTCTCTTGAACAAAGAGAAACTCAAAACTACAAGTCTAGCTTGTAAAGCCCTAAGAAAGAAGCCATGTCTGGCAGTGATGAGTATAAACTCTACGATTACAGCTCGTTCCTCCTCAAAGTCACCACTTCCAGCCTCACCAAAGCTCAAAGGCGCTGGCGCATTGCATACACAGCAATATATTCTGCCCGAGTAATGCTTTCTCTTGCAAAGGAGATAATATCCAGAAGAGGTAGCCAAGGCCTCTCTGTAATCTCGCACTCATATCCTTATATTGCCCTTGATATTGAACCATCCAGCTCTAAGAATTTGGGTGAAAAGCTTTTGTCTTCCTCTGCTCCAAAAATTGATAAGAAAAGACTCGTAGAGGCTGTGAAAGAGAAGGACTTGGTTTCTCTTTCCCACCTTGGAGGAGTTGAAGGCGTTGCTGCTGGTCTTCGTACAAATCCAGAAAATGGAATCCAAGATGATGAGGAAGAGGTAATTAAAAGGCAAGAGACGTTCGGTACAAATACCTACCACAAGCCACCTCCAAAAAGGTTCTTATACTTCGTCCTGGATGCTTTCAAGGACACCACAATTCTAATCCTCCTAGCATGTGCTGCTCTTGCTCTTGGTTTTGGCATCAAAGAACATGGCGCTGCAGAGGGTTGGTACGAAGGTGGAAGTATTTTTGTTGCTGTCTTTCTTGTGGTTGTTGTTTCTGCACTCAGTAACTTCAGACAAGAGAGACAATTTGACAAGTTATCGAAAATAAGCAACAATATCAAAGTTGAAGTTGTCAGAGGTGGTCGTCGTCAACAAATATCTATATTTGATCTTGTTGTTGGAGATGTCGTCTTCCTGAAGATTGGAGATCAAGTTCCGGCGGACGGTCTGTTCTTGGGTGGATATTCGCTTCAAGTGGACGAATCAAGCATGACAGGCGAGAGTGACCATGTTGAGGTAGATGCCTCCAGGAACCCATTCCTTTTCTCTGGTTCAAAGGTGGTAGATGGATATGCTCAAATGCTTGTGGCAACTGTGGGGATGGACACTGCATGGGGTGAAATGATGAGCTCAATAACCAGTGATAGAAATGAAAGAACACCACTACAAGCTCGACTGGACAACCTAACCTCTTCCATTGGAAAGGTAGGTCTTTCAGTAGCCTTCCTGGTTCTTGTAGTCTTATTAATTCGTTATTTCACTGGGAATACAACAGATGACCATGGGAATAAGGAGTACATTAGTGGCAAAACCAATATAGACAATATCTTAAATGCGGTTGTTCGTATTCTTGCTGCTGCGGTAACTATAGTGGTTGTGGCAATTCCAGAAGGTCTACCATTGGCTGTCACTCTCACTCTGGCTTACTCAATGAAAAGAATGATGGCTGATCAGGCAATGGTCAGAAAACTCCCGGCATGTGAAACAATGGGCTCAGCTACAATTATTTGTACAGACAAAACTGGCACCTTGACACTAAATCAGATGAAAGTGACCCAGTTTTGGTCCGGCCTAGAGTCCATTGAAGATCAACCTGCCAACATATTTGACCCAAATGTTCTTGAATTATTCTACGAAGGAGTTGGTTTGAACACAACTGGTAGTGTTAGCAAACCACTCTCTGGATCCCTACCCGAGTTTTCTGGCAGTCCAACAGAAAAGGCAATCCTCTCTTGGGCTGTGTTAGGCTTGGGTATGGATACGGAAAACTTGAAGCAGAAATACAGCATTCTCCACGTTGAAACTTTCAACTCAGAAAAAAAGCGAAGTGGGGTTTCAGTGCAGAGAAAGACTGACGAAACTATTCATGTACACTGGAAAGGAGCTGCAGAGATGATAGTAGCCATGTGCTCACAATATTATGAGAGTAATGGGATCATAAGGTCCATGAATGAAGAAGGAAGGAGCAGAATCGAAACGATAATCCAAAGCATGGCAGCTAGTAGCTTACGATGCATTGCTTTTGCTCATAGGCAAGTTTCAGCAGAAGAAATGGAATATGAGGATGCTAGCGGAACGACCCATCAAAGAATAAAAGAGGATGGTTTGACCTTGCTAGGGATTGTTGGTTTGAAGGATCCATGTCGTCCAGGGGTCAAGAAAGCCGTGGAAGCTTGCCAATCTGCAGGAGTGGGCATCAAAATGATTACTGGAGACAATGTTTTCACAGCAAAAGCTATAGCTACAGAATGTGGAATTCTGGGACCAGATTACGACAAAGATAGTGGAGAAGTTGTGGAAGGTATTGAATTTCGAAACTATAGTCATGAGGAGAGAATGGAGAAGGTAGATAAGATCAAGGTGATGGCAAGGTCCTCCCCATTTGACAAGCTTTTGATGGTACAGTGCTTGAAACAGAAAGGTAATGTGGTGGCAGTCACAGGGGATGGCACAAATGATGCTCCTGCACTAAAGGAAGCTGATATTGGACTTTCAATGGGCATTCAAGGCACTGAGGTGGCCAAGGAGAGCTCAGACATTGTCATCTTGGACGATAATTTTAGCTCAGTTGCCACAGTTTTACGTTGGGGAAGATGTGTTTATAACAACATACAAAAGTTCATTCAATTTCAACTCACTGTTAATGTTGCAGCCCTTGTAATTAACTTCATTGCAGCAGTTTCAGCCGGTGAGGTCCCCTTAACAGCAGTGCAAATGCTGTGGGTAAACCTCATCATGGACACATTGGGTGCTCTGGCCCTTGCAACAGATCGTCCCACTAACGAGCTAATGCAGAAGCCACCTGTTGGTCGGACTGAGCCCCTTATTACTAATATCATGTGGAGGAATCTTTTAGCCCAAGCTCTATATCAGATAGCTATTCTCTTGATCTTACAATTTAAGGGTGAATCTATGTTCAATGTGTCTGAGAGGGTAAAGGACACACTGATTTTCAATACTTTCGTTCTCTGCCAAGTTTTTAATGAGTTCAATGCAAGGAAGTTGGAGAAGCAGAATGTTTTCCAAGGCATTCTTAAGAACAGATTATTTCTGGGAATTGTGGGGATAACTATCATTCTTCAGGTGGTTATGGTGGAATTCTTAAAGAAGTTTGCAGACACAGAGAAGTTGACGCTATGGCAATGGGGAGTTTGTATCCTACTTGCGGCCTTTTCATGGCCCATTGCCTGGTTTGTGAAGCTCATTCCTGTTTCAGACAAACCATTCTTAAGCTATCTCAAGAGGTTAAGAATCATTTTCACAATTTTTAAGCCCATCTACCATAGGAGATCTTTGTCCTGCAGGCTTGGAACTGGATGTGGAATAAGGTAAGACTCGCAATGAATAAAGATATAAAGTGTCCGAATCATACCAGTGCAGTGCCTATTTGCTAACAATGAAGGCCAACAGAATGCTATTGTAATTCCAAAATTTTTATTTTTTTGATCTTGCTTTTTCTTGACTCCTTTCCTTGTCTGCACCATCAATTTTGTCAGTAACAAAATATCAAGAAAAAGAAAGATCAAAAATGAAAAATAGAAGTGCTCTCTCTTGATGGCCCTTATCTAGAATGTATAACTGGAATGGTTGACCATTTAGTTCGGTGTTATCATTCTCTCTGTTGCCAAGACAAATCCAAGAGTAGAAGGGAGAAGGATGGGCTTGTCCTGTATCAACATTTTATTCTCTTAAAGACTAAAAAGAAGAGGGTTCATTCACTTTGCCAGCAACTAACTTCTTATATATGTATTTTCTGAATGGTGAGGTAGGGGCCTTGGGCCCCAAATTCTACCACCCCGTACTCTAGCTAAATTGGCAACAAAGAGAGTGAAATTATGAGTTGGTTTGTTCTTTTGGAAGGATTTGTTTGGTTTATTCCTTTGTAATTGTTTTGAAATAGGATGACTTCTACTCTCACAAAAAAAAATGCCTCCTTCCTCATTGGGGGACAGACTTTGGCCTCACCTGTTTGTTATGTTTAAAAGATGGTAGTTGTATCCTGGAATATTGAGCAACTATAACATATTTCTCTTAGCACAGCATAAGGGGGAAAAAAAGAAAAAGCTTTCGCTGTACTTCAATTGAGACACAAGCATACTGGAAAGGCAAATTGTGTACATGGCATTGCAAATATTAGGCAAAAAATGGATTAGGCAAAGCAATGGGACAGCTTAAATTCCCCTAAATAAGTGCATATGAACACATCCCCATCCTATAAGGCATTCTCCAATCTCTATATCCAAGTCTTTATGGTCATTGGAAGAAGGTTAATAAGGTGCTCAACCACCTAACAAAAAGTTCATGTGCAGAAGGCTATGGTGCGAGAGTTGAAGTGTCTTACTATAATAAAACAACAACAAAAAGGGTTATCCTTTCTTACACTACAAACTTGAGCAGAACAGACTACAGTCTACAGAGCTCTAGCCGTTTGCAGAAGGCAAATGTAACAAGGATGCACAGTTAGAATGCACAAATTCATATATAAACAAAAAGACTGACCTGAATTCAGCTTTTTTTTTCGAACGAAATCTTATAAGATTTGGCATATACGAGCAGGATTGGAAGTGGATAAGTCACGTGGTAGGTAATTTGAAAGTCAGGAGCAAAGAGCTACCAGGAAAAATGGACATAAGTGTGCAACCTTATGCTCTCGTTGTTTCCTTATGAGTAAGTCGTAGATTGAATTCTGTTCCCCTTACAAAAGTAGCAGTTCCTTATGAGTGCTGGACTCTTATTTCCAGTGAAGTGATCAGGTTCAAACCCGGGCACCTTCAACTACCCAAAAAAGACATGACATAATTGTAAAATACATCAAGATTTCGAAAATTTATATTAAAGCATTATAGAATAAGTGAATCTTTATTCCTTTGTGGAAAGAGCAAAAAGCATGCAACCTGTCAATGGAGATATAAGCATCATCTATAGACTACAGTGCATAACAGGAAACTAATAAATTCAACTGTTGAATCCATTGTTACTTTTTCCAATTTCCTTCCTCAAAAATTGCTGGCAAAAACCAGAATCATATTCCCACAAAAATGAGCAAATGGCTGATGCAACATCATTACATCAACAAGAAGTTCATTCGCGCATGGCCCGTGTAATGCAGAAATTAAAACTTAAAAGAAGAAAAAAAACAAAGAAAGAAAGAAAAATCAAGATAAATAAACAAAGCATCATCCATACATAGCTTTAATTTGACATTACAGTAACCATTAAGCAGAGAAAAAAAAAAGATGAAGGAGAGAAATCCTAATTTTTACCAGTAACCGTGGATTGCTTTCTTTGAGCTCTTGTTGATATACAATGCAGAGAATTCCGCTGAAAGCTTAAGCAAAAACAACATTTGTGATGATGATATCTGATCTAAACAGACGAAAGAAAAGCAAAAGAAATCATCAGCCCAAGATCCCAGAGAGGAAGAAGTGAAGGGAGAATTGAGAGTTGAGCGGAGCAACGGATGTGAGAGTATCCTATGTTGGAGCCACGGCCCACGAAGCTTCCTGGTACTGCTTGTAGGTTGCGGGTTTCCTCAAAGCAGAAAGCACCACCACTTGTGTCCAAACATTTTCCTTTTTCTTTTATGGCACAAGTCGTTGTCGGGCCTGCGAGTATGCCAAAGACTAAAGAAGCCTTACCATATAAGGTAAGCAACCGTTGCTATCAATATAACGTGGATTCAAAGAAAACAAGAAAGCAATGACAGTGACATTTTTGAATTTACTTGCATGCACTGGCCATGACTCTTCATTTAATGTTAAGTTTACTATTGATACTTCCTCTGATAGTGACATTGTTGAATTTGGGGGAAGAATCATCAATCAGAGAAGGGAACAATGGATGCTAAGTTTTATTGAATAATACATTGAATGATTAAGTCAACAATTGTTGGCTTTACAATTATTGAATGATACACTGAATGATTAATTTAACAATAGTTGGCTTTACAGCAAAATCCAAGCAATCTATTGTTCTAAACGGGCTGAAACGGCTGGACCCGAACAATCTCACTCCTCCACTTTCCTTCTTCTTCTCTCTTACCACTATCCCTCCTTGGTTTTCCTTTTTATTCACTTTTTCTTTCTAAAAGAGAATTCCTTGAAAAATCTTTAATGGAAGAATGGAAGGGGGAAAACAATGGAAAGAAAAGAAGAAAACGTTAGACTATAACAACAATGAAAAATGAAACAGAAGAAAAAGAAAGAAACGTTAAAGACAGTTTTTTCTCTAGGATTTATCCTTTCCACCTGCCACGGCTCCACTGCTAAAATTTTGACCCTGATATCTTAAATAAAAAATAGAATTGGGAAGAAAGTGAAAATTGATCAAGATAGCAATGACAGTGACATTTTTGAATTTACTTGCTGGCCATGACTCTTTATTTAATTTTAAGTTTACTATTGATGCTTCCTCTGATAGTGACATTGTTGAATTTGAAAAATGAAATAGAAGAAAAAGAAAGAAACGTTAAAGAATTTTTTTTCTTTAAGATTTATCCTTTCCACCTACCACGGTCCCATTGCTGAAATTTTGGCCCTGATATCTTAAAAAAAATAGAATTGGGAAGAAAGTTAAAATTGATCAAGAAAGCAATAACAGTGACATTTCTGAATTTACTTGCATGCACTGGCCATGACTCTTCATTTAATGTTAAGTTTACTATTGATACTTCCTCTGATAGTGACATTGTTGAATTTGAAAAATGAAATAGAAGAAAAAGGAAGAAACGTTAAAGAATTTTTTTTCTTTAAGATTTATCCTTTCCACGTGCCATGGTCCCACTGATGAAATTTTGGCCCTAATATCTTAAAAAAAATAGAATTGGGAAGAAAGTTAAAATTGATCAAGAAAGCAATAACAGTGATATTTTTTAATTTACTTGCATGCACTGGCCATGACTCTTCATTTAATGTTAAGTTTACTATTGATACTTCCTCTGATAGTGACATTGTTGAATTTGGGGAAGAATCATCATTCAGATAAGGGAATAATGGATGCTAAGTTTTATTGAATAATACATTGAATGATTAAGTCAACAATTGTTGGCTTTACAATTATTGAATGATACATTTAATGATTAATTTAACAATAGTTGGCTTTATATTCTTTTTTCAGTAGATCTAATATTATTATTGGGGAAACAATTGGCAACTTCATTATGTCCCTCCATCATTGTCTTCATTTTATTTGGTAAAAAAAAAGTAAACCAAGTCTGATTTAAAAAATTATAATAATCAAGTAAACAACAAACGATTCCTATTTCATTTTCCTTCCGACAAAATCTAATCATGTTTGCAAAACAAAATTGAAAAAAAGAAATGATGTAGGACAAACAGATATGATGATGCCAAAGCCTGAAACGGCTGGACCCGAGCAATCCCGCTCCTCCACTTTCCTCCTTCTTCTCTCTTGCCACTATTCCTCGGTTTTCCTTTTTATTCACTTTTTCTTTCTAAAAGAGAATTCCTTGAAAAATCTTTAATGGAAGAATGGAAGGGGGAAAAACAATGGAAAGAAAAGAAGAAAACGTATGACTATAACAACCATGAAAAATGAAACAGAAGAAAAAGAAAGAAACGTTAAAGACTTTTTTTTCTCTAAGATTTATCCTTTCCACCTGCCACGGCCCCACTGCTGAAATTTTGGCCCTGATATCTGAAAAAAATGGAATTGGGAAGAAAGTGAAAATTGATCAAGATAGCGACATTTTTGAATTTACTTGCATGCACTGGCCATGACTCTTTATTTAATGTTAAGTTTACTATTGATGCTTCCTCTGATAGTGACATTGTTGAATTTGAAAAATGAAATAGAAGAAAAAGAAAGAAACGTTAAAGAATTTTTTTTTCTTTTAGATTTATCCTTTCCACCTGCCACGGCCCCACTGATGAAATTTTGGCCCTGATATCTTAAAAAAAAATATAATTGGGAAGAAAGTGAAAATTGATCAAGAATGCAATGACAGTGACATTTTTTAATTTACTTGCATGCACTGGCCATGACTCTTCATTTAATGTTAAGTTTACTATTGATACTTCCTCTGATAGTGACATTGTTGAATTTGGGGGAAGAATCATCAATCAGAGAAGGGAACAATGGATGCTAAGTTTTATTGAATAATACATTGAATGATTAAGTCAACAATTGTTGGCTTTACAATTATTGAATGATACATTGAATGATTAATTTAACAATAGTTGGCTTTATATTCTTTTTTCAGTAGATCTAATATTATTATTTTGGAAACAATTGGCAACTTCTTAATATTCCTCCATCATTGTCTTCATTTTATCTGGTAAAAAAAAGTAAACCAAGTCTGATTTAAAAAATTATAATAATCAAGTAAACAACAAACGATTCCTATTTCCTTTTCCTTCCGACAAAATCTAATCATGTTTGCAAAACAAAATTGAAAAAAAAAATGATGTAGGACAAACAAATATGATGAAGCCAAAGCCTGAAACGGCTGGACCCAAGCAATGCCACTCCTCCACTTTCCTTTTTCTTCTCTCTTACCACTATCCCTCCTTGGTTTTCCTTTTTATTCACTTTTTCTTTCCAAAAGAGAATTGCTTGAAAAATCTTTAATGGAAGAATGGAAGGCGGAAAAACAATGGAAAGAAAAGAAGAAAAGTTAGAGTATAACAACCATGAAAAATGAAACAGAAGAAAAAGAAAGAAACGTTAAAGAGTTTTTTTTCTCTAAGATTTATCCTTTCCACCTGCCACGGCCCCACTGCTGAAATTTTGGCCCTGATATCTTAAAAAAAATAGAATGAGGAAGAAAGTGAAAATTGATCAAGATAGCAATGACTGAAATTTTTGAATTTACTTGCATGCACTGGCCATAACTCTTTATTTAATGTTTAGTTTACTATTGATGCTTCCTCTGATAGTGACATTGTTGAATTTGAAAAATGAAATAGAAGAAAAAGAAGGAAACGTTAAAGAATTTTTTCTCTTTAAGATTTATCTTTTCCACCTGCCACGGCCCCACTGATGAAATTTTGGCCCTGATATCTTTAAAAAAATAGAATTGGGAAGAAAGTGAAAATTGATCAAGAAAGCAATGACAGTGACTTTTTGGAATTTACTTGCATGCACTGGCGATGACTCTTCATTTAATGTTAAGTTTACTATTGATACTTCCTCTGATAGTGACATTGTTGAATTTGGGGAAGAATCATCAATCAGTGAAGGGAACAATGGATGCTAAGTTTTATTGAATAATACATTGAATGATTAAGTCAACAATTGTTGGCTTTACAACTATTGAATGATTAATTTAACCATAGTTGGCTTTATATTATTTTTTCAGTAGATCTAATATTATTATTTTGGAAACAATTGGGGAAACAATTGGCAACTTCATTATGTCCCTCCATCATTGTCTTCATTTTATTTGGTAAAAAAAAAGTAAACCAAGTCTGATTTAAAAAATTATAATAATCAAGTAAACAACAAACGATTCCTATTTCATTTTCCTTCCGACAAAATCTAATCATGTTTGCAAAACAAAATTGAAAAAAAGAAATGATGTAGGACAAACAGATATGATGATGCCAAAGCCTGAAACGGCTGGACCCGAGCAATCCCGCTCCTCCACTTTCCTCCTTCTTCTCTCTTGCCACTATTCCTCGGTTTTCCTTTTTATTCACTTTTTCTTTCTAAAAGAGAATTCCTTGAAAAATCTTTAATGGAAGAATGGAAGGGGGAAAAACAATGGAAAGAAAAGAAGAAAACGTATGACTATAACAACCATGAAAAATGAAACAGAAGAAAAAGAAAGAAACGTTAAAGACTTTTTTTTCTCTAAGATTTATCCTTTCCACCTGCCACGGCCCCACTGCTGAAATTTTGGCCCTGATATCTGAAAAAAATGGAATTGGGAAGAAAGTGAAAATTGATCAAGATAGCGACATTTTTGAATTTACTTGCATGCACTGGCCATGACTCTTTATTTAATGTTAAGTTTACTATTGATGCTTCCTCTGATAGTGACATTGTTGAATTTGAAAAATGAAATAGAAGAAAAAGAAAGAAACGTTAAAGAATTTTTTTTTCTTTTAGATTTATCCTTTCCACCTGCCACGGCCCCACTGATGAAATTTTGGCCCTGATATCTTAAAAAAAAATATAATTGGGAAGAAAGTGAAAATTGATCAAGAATGCAATGACAGTGACATTTTTTAATTTACTTGCATGCACTGGCCATGACTCTTCATTTAATGTTAAGTTTACTATTGATACTTCCTCTGATAGTGACATTGTTGAATTTGGGGGAAGAATCATCAATCAGAGAAGGGAACAATGGATGCTAAGTTTTATTGAATAATACATTGAATGATTAAGTCAACAATTGTTGGCTTTACAATTATTGAATGATACATTGAATGATTAATTTAACAATAGTTGGCTTTATATTCTTTTTTCAGTAGATCTAATATTATTATTTTGGAAACAATTGGCAACTTCTTAATATTCCTCCATCATTGTCTTCATTTTATCTGGTAAAAAAAAGTAAACCAAGTCTGATTTAAAAAATTATAATAATCAAGTAAACAACAAACGATTCCTATTTCCTTTTCCTTCCGACAAAATCTAATCATGTTTGCAAAACAAAATTGAAAAAAAAAATGATGTAGGACAAACAAATATGATGAAGCCAAAGCCTGAAACGGCTGGACCCGAGCAATGCCACTCCTCCACTTTCCTTTTTCTTCTCTCTTACCACTATCCCTCCTTGGTTTTCCTTTTTATTCACTTTTTCTTTCCAAAAGAGAATTGCTTGAAAAATCTTTAATGGAAGAATGGAAGGCGGAAAAACAATGGAAAGAAAAGAAGAAAAGTTAGAGTATAACAACCATGAAAAATGAAACAGAAGAAAAAGAAAGAAACGTTAAAGAGTTTTTTTTCTCTAAGATTTATCCTTTCCACCTGCCACGGCCCCACTGCTGAAATTTTGGCCCTGATATCTTAAAAAAAATAGAATGAGGAAGAAAGTGAAAATTGATCAAGATAGCAATGACTGAAATTTTTGAATTTACTTGCATGCACTGGCCATAACTCTTTATTTAATGTTTAGTTTACTATTGATGCTTCCTCTGATAGTGACATTGTTGAATTTGAAAAATGAAATAGAAGAAAAAGAAGGAAACGTTAAAGAATTTTTTCTCTTTAAGATTTATCTTTTCCACCTGCCACGGCCCCACTGATGAAATTTTGGCCCTGATATCTTTAAAAAAATAGAATTGGGAAGAAAGTGAAAATTGATCAAGAAAGCAATGACAGTGACTTTTTGGAATTTACTTGCATGCACTGGCGATGACTCTTCATTTAATGTTAAGTTTACTATTGATACTTCCTCTGATAGTGACATTGTTGAATTTGGGGAAGAATCATCAATCAGTGAAGGGAACAATGGATGCTAAGTTTTATTGAATAATACATTGAATGATTAAGTCAACAATTGTTGGCTTTACAACTATTGAATGATTAATTTAACCATAGTTGGCTTTATATTATTTTTTCAGTAGATCTAATATTATTATTTTGGAAACAATTGGGGAAACAATTGGCAACTTCATTATGTCCCTCCATCATTGTCTTCATTTTATTTGGTAAAAAAAAAGTAAACCAAGTCTGATTTAAAAAATTATAATAATCAAGTAAACAACAAACGATTCCTATTTCATTTTCCTTCCGACAAAATCTAATCATGTTTGCAAAACAAAATTGAAAAAAAGAAATGATGTAGGACAAACAGATATGATGATGCCAAAGCCTGAAACGGCTGGACCCGAGCAATCCCGCTCCTCCACTTTCCTCCTTCTTCTCTCTTGCCACTATTCCTCGGTTTTCCTTTTTATTCACTTTTTCTTTCTAAAAGAGAATTCCTTGAAAAATCTTTAATGGAAGAATGGAAGGGGGAAAAACAATGGAAAGAAAAGAAGAAAACGTATGACTATAACAACCATGAAAAATGAAACAGAAGAAAAAGAAAGAAACGTTAAAGACTTTTTTTTCTCTAAGATTTATCCTTTCCACCTGCCACGGCCCCACTGCTGAAATTTTGGCCCTGATATCTGAAAAAAATGGAATTGGGAAGAAAGTGAAAATTGATCAAGATAGCGACATTTTTGAATTTACTTGCATGCACTGGCCATGACTCTTTATTTAATGTTAAGTTTACTATTGATGCTTCCTCTGATAGTGACATTGTTGAATTTGAAAAATGAAATAGAAGAAAAAGAAAGAAACGTTAAAGAATTTTTTTTTCTTTTAGATTTATCCTTTCCACCTGCCACGGCCCCACTGATGAAATTTTGGCCCTGATATCTTAAAAAAAAATATAATTGGGAAGAAAGTGAAAATTGATCAAGAATGCAATGACAGTGACATTTTTTAATTTACTTGCATGCACTGGCCATGACTCTTCATTTAATGTTAAGTTTACTATTGATACTTCCTCTGATAGTGACATTGTTGAATTTGGGGGAAGAATCATCAATCAGAGAAGGGAACAATGGATGCTAAGTTTTATTGAATAATACATTGAATGATTAAGTCAACAATTGTTGGCTTTACAATTATTGAATGATACATTGAATGATTAATTTAACAATAGTTGGCTTTATATTCTTTTTTCAGTAGATCTAATATTATTATTTTGGAAACAATTGGCAACTTCTTAATATTCCTCCATCATTGTCTTCATTTTATCTGGTAAAAAAAAGTAAACCAAGTCTGATTTAAAAAATTATAATAATCAAGTAAACAACAAACGATTCCTATTTCCTTTTCCTTCCGACAAAATCTAATCATGTTTGCAAAACAAAATTGAAAAAAAAAATGATGTAGGACAAACAAATATGATGAAGCCAAAGCCTGAAACGGCTGGACCCGAGCAATGCCACTCCTCCACTTTCCTTTTTCTTCTCTCTTACCACTATCCCTCCTTGGTTTTCCTTTTTATTCACTTTTTCTTTCCAAAAGAGAATTGCTTGAAAAATCTTTAATGGAAGAATGGAAGGCGGAAAAACAATGGAAAGAAAAGAAGAAAAGTTAGAGTATAACAACCATGAAAAATGAAACAGAAGAAAAAGAAAGAAACGTTAAAGAGTTTTTTTTCTCTAAGATTTATCCTTTCCACCTGCCACGGCCCCACTGCTGAAATTTTGGCCCTGATATCTTAAAAAAAATAGAATGAGGAAGAAAGTGAAAATTGATCAAGATAGCAATGACTGAAATTTTTGAATTTACTTGCATGCACTGGCCATAACTCTTTATTTAATGTTTAGTTTACTATTGATGCTTCCTCTGATAGTGACATTGTTGAATTTGAAAAATGAAATAGAAGAAAAAGAAGGAAACGTTAAAGAATTTTTTCTCTTTAAGATTTATCTTTTCCACCTGCCACGGCCCCACTGATGAAATTTTGGCCCTGATATCTTTAAAAAAATAGAATTGGGAAGAAAGTGAAAATTGATCAAGAAAGCAATGACAGTGACTTTTTGGAATTTACTTGCATGCACTGGCGATGACTCTTCATTTAATGTTAAGTTTACTATTGATACTTCCTCTGATAGTGACATTGTTGAATTTGGGGAAGAATCATCAATCAGTGAAGGGAACAATGGATGCTAAGTTTTATTGAATAATACATTGAATGATTAAGTCAACAATTGTTGGCTTTACAACTATTGAATGATTAATTTAACCATAGTTGGCTTTATATTATTTTTTCAGTAGATCTAATATTATTATTTTGGAAACAATTGGCTACTTCATTATGTCCCTCCATCATTGTCTTCATTTTATCTGGTAAAAAAAAAGTAAACCAAGTCTTATTTAAAAAAATTATAATAATCAAGTAAACAACAAACGATTCCTATTTCATTTTCTTTCTGACAAAATCTAATCATGTTTGCAAAACAAAATTGAAAAAAAAATGATGTAGGACAAACAAATATGATGAAGCCAAAGCCTGAAACGGCTGGACCCGAGCAATCCCACTCCTCCACTTTCCTTCTTCTCTCTTACCACTATCCCTCCTTGGTTTTCCTTTTTATTCACTTTTTCTTTTTAAAAGAGAATTCCTTGAAAAATCTTTAATGGAAGAATGGAAGGGGGAAAAACAATGGAAAGAAAAGAAGAAAACGTTAGACTATAACAACCATGAAAAATGAAACAGAAGAAAAAGAAAGAAACGTTAAAGAATTTTTTTTCTCTAAGATTTATCCTTTCCACCAGCCACGGCCCCACTGCTGAAATTTTGGCCCTGATATCTTAAAAAAATAGAATTGGGAAGAAAGTGAAAATTGATCAAGATAGCAATGACAGTGACTTTTTTGAATTTACTTGCATGCACTGGCCATGACTCTTTATTTAATGTTAAGTTTACTATTGATGCTTCCTCTGATATTGAGATTGTTGAATTTGAAAAATGAAATAGAAGAAAAAGGAAGAAACGTTAAAGATTTTTTTTTTCTCTAAAATTTATCCTTTCCACCTGCCACGGCCCCACTGCTGAAATTTTGGCCCTGATATCTTAAAAAAAATATAATTGTGAAGAAAGTGAAAATTGATAAAGAAAGCAATGACAGTGATATTTTTGAATTTACTTGTGGCCATGACTCTTCATTTAATGTTAAGTTTACTATTGATACTTCCTCTGATAGTGACATTGTTGAATTTGGGGAAGAATCATCAATCAGTGAAGGGAACAATGGATGCTAAGTTTTATTGAATAATACATTGAATGATTAAGTCAACAATTGTTGGCTTTACAATTATTGAATGATACATTGAATGATTAATTTAACAATAGTTGGCTTTATATTCTTTTTTCAGTAGATCTAATATTATTATTGGGGAAACAATTGGCAACTTCATTATGTCCCTCCATCATTGTCTTCATTTTATCTGGTAAAAAAAAAGTAAGCCAAGTCTGATTTAAAAAATTATAATAATCAAGTAAACTCCTCACTCTTCATCTTTCAATACTCACCCACAATTATCATCTTCCATGGCTTGTTCTTGGTATTTTTTTCTTCTCATATGTTAAAAATGACAATGAATGAACCAAGGTAACAGAGAAAAAAAATTAATGGGGGGCAAATAAGAAAGTTACCTTTTTTCTTTCTTTTTTTTTTCATTCTCTTCACCGATATGGAGCCTAAAATAAACCAATGCCATATCAAGAAACATTAGTAGTTAGATACCAAAAGAAAAACTATCACAAAGGATAAGGCAAAAAAAGCAGAATAAAAAGAGCGCCACGTGGCTTCATGAAGAAAAAGTAATTGACGTGGCATCTAAAAAATGATGTAGGACAAATAAATATGATGAAGCCAAAGCCAGGTTAACTGAGACCTCACACACCCTCTATCTTACCCCTCACTCTTCATCTTTCAATACTCACCCACAATTATCATCTTCCATGGCTTGTTCTTGGTATTTTTTTCTTCTCATATGTTAAAAATGACAATGAATGAACAAAGGTAACAGAGAAAAAAAATTAATGGGGGGCAAATAAGAAAGTTACCTTTTTTCTTTCTTTTTTTTTTTCATTCTCTTAACCGATATGGAGCCTAAAATAAACCAATGCCATATCAAGAAACATTAGTAGTTAGATACAAAAAAAAACTATGACAAAGGATAACGCAAAAAGAATACCCTTTGCTTTATTTTGAAAATTTCGGTTGAGGTTCAGAGAGAGGCAAGAAGCGCCATCTCCAGATCTAGCGATCTATAAATCTGCCCAAATGTCGGTCGAGGGCTTAGACTGGGCCAAGAAGTGTGATAGCAAGGACGAAGCTCTAGATTTCTAGATTGCAGCTTCAGATCTACATATCCTAGCTCCATAGCCGTGACCTTTTGTAGAGATTTCAATTATTTGTCATACAAGATGTCCAATCCTTGAATAAACTTTATTAAATAAACCAAAAGTTATCAACAATCGGAGAGCAAAGGTTGAAAAGGGTAATCATTCTGTGGAAAAAAAAGAAACGAATGGTTGGAGAGAGAAATAGAAGAGGATAAGATTAAGAGGACTTTTTCTTTTCAATGAAGGATTTTTGTATTTTATTAATTGGAGCAAAGAAGTCAACATGCAACCAATAATCAATTGGAGCAAAAAAGTAAACAATAATTGAATGTATAAAAAAGCAGAAAAAAAAGAGCGCCACGTTGCTTCATGAAGAAAAAGTAATTGACGTGTCATCTCCAACGTTTAAGCATTCCAACGTGCTTTTATTCATTGTCTTCATTTTATCTGGTAAAAAAAAAGTAAACCAAGTCTGATTTAAAAAAAATATAATAATCAAGTAAACAATAAACGATTCCTATTTCCTTTTCCTTCTGACAAAATCTAATCATGTTTGCAAAACAAAATTGAAAAAAAAAATGATGTAGGACAAACAAATATGATGAAGTCAAAGTCAGGTTAAGTGAGACCTCACACACCCTCTATCTCACCCCTCACTCTTCATCTTTCAATACTCACCCACAATTATCATCTTCCATGGCTTGTTCTTGGTATTTTTTTCTTCTCATATGTTAAAAATGACAATGAATGAACCAAGGTAACAGAGAAAAAAAATTAATGGGGGGCAAATAAGAAGGTTACCTTTTTTCTTTCTTTTTTTTTTCATTCTCTTCACCGATATGGAGCCTAAAATAAACCAATGCCATATCAAGAAACATTAGTAGTTAGATACCAAAAGAAAAACAATCACAAAGGATAAGGCAAAAAAAGCAGAATAAAAAGAGCGCCACGTGGCTTCATGAAGAAAAAGTAATTCACGTGGCATCTAAAAAATGATGTAGGACAAATAAATATGATGAAGCCAAAGCCAGGTTAACTGAGACCTCACACACCCTCTATCTTACCCCTCACTCTTCATCTTTCAATATTCACCCACAATTATCATCTTCCATGGCTTGTTCTTGGTATTTTTTTCTTCTCATATGTTAAAAATGACAATGAATGAACAAAGGTAACAGAGAAAAAAAATTAATGGGGGGCAAATAAGAAAGTTACCTTTTTTCTTTCTTTTTTTTTTCATTCTCTTAACCGATATGGAGCCTAAAATAAACCAATGCCATATCAAGAAACATTAGTAGTTAGATACAAAAAAAAAACTACCACAAAGGATAACGCAAAAAGAATACCCTTCGCTTTATTTTGAAAATTTCGGTTGAGGTTCAGAGAGAGGCAAGAAGCGCCATCTCCAGATCTAGCGATCTATAAATCTGTCCAAAAGTCGGTCGAGGGCTTACACTGGACCAAGAAGTGTGATAGCAAGGACGAAGCTCCAGATTTCTAGATTGCAGCTTCAGATCTACATATCCTAGCTCCATAGCCGTGACCTTTTGTAGAGATTTCAATTATTTGTCATACAAGATGTCCAATCCTTGAATAAACTTTATTAAATAAACCAAAAGTTATCAACAATCGGAGAGCAAAGGTTGAAAAGGGTAATCATTCTGTGGAAAAAAAAGAAACGAATGGTTGGAGAGAGAAATAGAAGAGGATAAGATTAAGAGGACTTTTTCTTTTCAATGAAGGATTTTTGTATTTTATTAATTGGAGCAAAGAAGTCAACATGCAACCAATAATCAATTGGAGCAAAAAAGTAAACAATAATTGAATGTATAAAAAAGCAGAAAAAAAAGAGCGCCACGTTGCTTCATGAAGAAAAAGTAATTGACGTGTCATCTCCAACGTTTAAGCATTCCAACGTGCTTTTATTCATTGTCTTCATTTTATCTGGTAAAAAAAAGTAAACCAAGTCTGATTTAAAAAAATATAATAATCAAGTAAACAATAAACGATTCCTATTTCCTTTTCCTTCTGACAAAATCTAATCATGTTTGCAAAACAAAATTGAAAAAAAAATGATGTAGGACAAACAAATATGATGAAGTCAAAGTCAGGTTAAGTGAGACCTCACACACCCTCTATCTCACCCCTCACTCTTCATCTTTCAATACTCACCCACAATTATCATCTTCCATGGCTTGTTCTTGGTATTTTTTTCTTCTCATATGTTAAAAATGACAATGAATGAACCAAGGTAACAGAGAAAAAAAATTAATGGGGGGCAAATAAGAAAGTTACATTTTTTCTTTCTTTTTTTTTTCATTCTCTTCACCGATATGGAGCCTAAAATAAACCAATGCCATATCAAGAAACATTAGTAGTTAGATACCAAAAGAAAAACTATCACAAAGGATAAGGCAAAAAAAGAAGAATAAAAAGAGCGCCACGTGGCTTCATGAAGAAAAAGTAATTGACGTGTCATCTAAAAAATGATGTAGGACAAATAAATATGATGAAGCCAAAGCCAGGTTAAGTGAGACCTCACACACCCTCTATCTCACCCCTCACTCTTCATCTTTCAATACTCATCCACAATTATCATCTTCCATGGCTTGTTCTTGGTATTTTTTTCTTCTCATATGTTAAAAATGACAATGAATGAACAAAGGTAACAGAGAAAAAAAATTAATGGGGGGCAAATAAGAAAGTTACCTTTTTTCTTTCTTTTTTTTTTCATTCTCTTAACCGATATGGAGCCTAAAATAAACCAATGCCATATCAAGAAACATTAGTAGTTAGATACAAAAAAAAAACTATCACAAAGGATAACGCAAAAAAAAAATACCCTTTGCTTTATCTTGAAAATTTCGGTTGAGGTTCAGAGAGAGGCAAGAAGCGCCATCTCATTTTCACAAAAGGCAAGGTTTTCAAAACAGTAAAAGAAAAGAGAGCTTTATTGCTTTTGTTTTCAAAAGGGGGGCCAACCAAAGAAAAAAATGTATAAGGGGGGCCAGCCAAAGAAAAAATGTAAAAGTCGGGGGCCAACCAAAGAAGAAAACGTAGAGAGGGGGGCTTAAGCCACAAAAAAAAAAGGGGAAATGTTGCAAGGAACAAAAGAGGGTAGCTAGGGTTCATACGAGAATTTTTTTGGGATTTCTGAGGGAGGTCTTGATTCTAGAATCCGAACGGTGAGGAAATGCTTCGTGGTCCTTGGAGTAGCATACCTTGTTTCGAGTTCAATCGGACGACTGGAACCTGCATATCATAGCTTGGTACATATTGGGATTCAAGAAGATTTCATAGCTTTGGTGAGGATTTCGGTAAAAAGGGAGCTTCGGCTTGGAGAGGAAAGAGAAGAAAGGAAATCCGAGTGCTTTACATGGGCATTGGAAGGCGTTGGTTTCAGTGATTAAGAAGAGGCATCAAGACAAGGAAGAAGGAAAGAGGGTTCTACGTCTTTGATTAGAGAAGCCAACAAGAAAATAAGTTCTTTTACTCAGTTTGAGTCATCATATTGCTTTTTGGGGTCCATTCAGTGTGTGGCCCACTTCACTTCTTTGCCTCGGAACTCAAGCAACTCTAGGCTGACTTGATCGGGAGAGGCCTTCAAGTGTCGCACGGCCAAGCTAGATATTGAGAGCAAAGCTTGTCCGTAAATAAAAAAGTAGAAAAAAAAGCACCACGTGGCTTCATGAAGAAAAAGAAATTGACGTGGCATATCTAACGTTTAAGTATTCCAACGTGCTTTTATATATTTAAGAATTAAGCGCAGCGTGACGTTCGGGTAGAATTGAATTGGCGTACTGAATCTGATACAGAATCTTTTAAATGATTCTTCGCTTTGTGCATTCATTAGGACATTTTTCTTTTTAATCTTTTCGTGGTAAAAAAAAAAAAAATTGGAATTATTCAATTTTAATTTGTTTTGAATTTTGATTTTGTTGATTTTACAGTTTTCTATTACCCACTGTATGAATTATGATGCAATCCCAGCCATTTGCATCGTTCGTATGACTTGGGCTTTTATGAATTCACCGTCCCACAAAAGTCTAAAGAAATTGGGCCTATTTAATGGGCCTGGTTGTGGGGCTGACATAGTTAAAAGCCTCGCGAAGGCGTTGTCAAGTTAACTGGTTAGCCCAAAAAAAGCTATCTGGTAGTGGTAGGGCCAAGTTCGCCCCAAATATTCACATCAATCACTCGTCTGTCGGTTACTGTTCCCCAACATGCAGGCAGCCAGCTATGGTGGAAAAAGGCAAATCAACTACAGAGATGGAAAAAGCCTATGACCAGTGATAACCATTAACCAATGCTCTCAAGCCCATGGACTGTTCGTTTTCATTCACAACTAAATAATTACATTACTACTATAAACATAAGTTTTAGTTACATTTTCATTCCTTTTTTTTTTTTATTGGAGGTACTTTCTAGTTGCCATATATACATATTTTTCTTTTTCCTGCAGAATTCTCATCGGATGAGAGTAATGGACCCAAAAAAGACAGAAAAGAAGTGGAAAAGGTTCCAAAGGCAGCGAGGAGAGGGGAGAAGGAATATTTCCCAGAAATGGAATTTGTATAAATATTATCATCAAACACAATCAAGAGAGATAGAGCCTAGAGGAAGGGTGTTTGATTGAAAGCCCAAAAAGGGAAAGATCAGAATCGGATATCAGTTTCCATATATAATAGGACTAATACTATATATATATATATAAAGATCAGATTTGGTGTGTGTGCTCGTAGAATCGTGGTAAAAGGCATTGGATTCTTGGCCAAATGAAGCTTCCAAACAAGTAGCAAGGTGTCGATCGAGCTGCAACAAAACTCATCATCCATTTCAGAAGAATCAATAGCTTTTTTACTCAAAAAGGGGTACCTGCCTGCATATATCTGGCCTACAAAAAGAGTTGAAATATTCCAAAATTTTTAATTTGGTCGAGGGTTCTTTAAATCTCTATCTATATATGTTTAAAGAAAGAATTTCATTAGTTTTCTAATTACTATCAACAAATACCTTCCCATTAATTTACGTAAACTAATGGAATACAATCTTAGCTAGCTACCTGCCATTTAGAAAATTAATATAGAAATCTATACTTTCTAATTTTGGACGACTGCATGTTGTCCTAATCTACATATGCACTATAATAAGAAATAGAAACCATCTTGATCTCCATCTCATAAATCCCATGTACACTAACACAACCCATTTGGTAAGGATTCCAACTAAAGACCTCTTACTAATTAACTCAAATGGAAATTTGGAATTTTTTTGGCAATACCTCTAATAAAAAAAAAAGGAAACGAGTAGCATTGAAATTTGTCCACCAAGATGCAAACAGAGTGATCCCTATACTTTGCAGATTAATGCAGGTTTTTTAATAATCAACTTCAAAAGAACAGATGACAAGTAAACAGGTAAGTATATATATAGTAGTGATTAATTAATATATACTATATGGTGGTGGTTAATTAATTTCCAGGTTCTATATTTATTGGGCAGATGAGGCTTGTAACCTGCCCCGTCAACATTTATGGCCATTGCCAGTTATGATTCCTATGTGAATAAACAAAAATATCCTGAAACCTGTTGTTCAGATCAGAATGTACAAAAGAAACTGATCTACAAGGGTTTAAATATTGTTGTTACATGGTGGCCGGCCGGTCCTCAGCTCCTTTTACTTTTTCTCCAGTTCACTTTCAATATATAGTTTTATATTCCTAAAAGATGTGTGGCCAGGGCTGAGAAATTGTACTTTATCATGAAACCAGAAACAAACAAACACATAAAATTAGGGCAAAGCAGCCAATGAAGATTGTCATGAGCCGCAGAAAGAAGGAAATGTAGAGGCTCTATGCATGAAGGGGTGTAAGATATGGGATCTCAAAAGCACCAACGAGGTTTTTAGAGATGAGAGAAATTCTGTCACTAAAAACCCTAACAGTAACAGTTCAGTTAATATTTCTCTTTGGTTCTTTTGAGATTCCCCAACACCATCCAAAGAAAAATAAAAGTGAATAGGGATCGAATATGCTGTGCCACGCATTTGGCCCAGTGCATGGCTCAAGACTCTTAAATTTTCTTTTGGTTTTTCTTTGACTCCACCAACAGGAAAAAGAAAAGGGAAGATATATCGATCTTTTTGGTTATTCTGGAAATTCCTTCAACTCTCTAGAAGACGTGGACTGATACCTGCAACCGGCTGCTGTAGTTGCACCAATTGACACTCGTGAAAGCAAGAAAAAAGATAGTCAAAGCCATGGAAAATATTAGAAAGCAACAATAGTTATATAGTAGAGAGAAAGAAGAAAAGAAAAGGAAAATGCCTTAGGCTGCGTTGAAGATAATGATCAAAATTTCTTTCTCCTATGTGGAGGACCGGAAAACTGGAATCGAAGAGGTTGTGGGTATTTTCGATGAATATTATATTGCGGTTAAGAGCAGAGATGAAGGGTTGGTTAATTTCTTCAAACCGTGATCCCAGCAGCAGGTGAAGCTACCACATGATCCGATCTATCCTCCGATCCACAGGAAAGGAAAGTTTAGATCATGCTGGCAGCTTCAACTGCTAGTGGGTGCACGCGAAAGTATACATATATAGCATCTGCTAGCTGATGAGCTCCTCCTTAATCTTCATGGAGAGACAGACAGAAATTTTCGAAGAATTCATATGTAATTCATCTGAGTAACAGTAATAGAGAAGGGGGGGAAGAAAGGGGATATATATAGAGAGAGGGATTTGGTTTTGGTGATTCCTTTGTTGATTAATAATGCTAGTATATAAGAGTGTGATGAAAAAGGTAGCTAGCTTATGAGAAAATAGTAAATTAAGAAAGAAAAACAGAGATCGGTTGGGTTGGCAGTGGTCCAAAGTGAGACAAAATGAATATTATGATGGCCACGCCAATACCATGCAGACAAGGCAGTGAGAAGTTCCAAAACTTGCATAGAGAGAGACCCTTTTATCAACTTTAAATTAAGTGGGTCTCTTCTCTCTCTCTCTTTCTCTCTCTCCCCTTCTCAAGTCTCATCTTCAACTGCGACATCTTCCATTTTCATCAACCCCTCCACAACAATAAAAAGGAAGTGCCAATAAGCATGATTAAGCTTCAAGGGGACCATTTGCATTGCCACAGATGTAAAACAAAGGAAATATGTCAATATCGTGACCCACATGTATTAGATTATTTTTTTTTTTGAGGGAACATGTATTAGATTAATTAAATGGTGAATACTGGTAGAATATTTTACAATATTAATTTACTTCTAAACTTAGCTACTAAGCTAGCTTTAATGATGGTTTCAAATTCTTCAACTACCATATAAACATGATTAAAGTTATATATGTAGACCGTCAGCAAAGATCTTTATTAGTTTCCAATATCTACCTTAAATTCTCTGGTTTTTAACAATTTTACTGAGCAATAAGCTTTGAATTAAAAGAGAAATAAAATTTAAAAAACCGATACTATTTGTTGGAGTGTACAGCATATACTTTCGGAGTTGGAAGAAAGTAGATTAACAAAGAAAAAGTTAGCATCTCATAACTGTAATAACAATATCACGTGACTTGCTCTTTCTCTCTCTCTCTCTCCCCCTCTTCTTTTCCTTTTCTCTGATCTCTTTTCACTCGAATCTTCACTGATTACTTTGATGGGGTACCTTCTTCCCTTCCTTTTAAGCATCTATCCTTTTGTTTTGGTGAAGGCCTTTAATTAATTCTACCTCTACAAAACATGAGATGCCATTTGTCAGAAGCTTGGGTCCTCTTTGCCTCTAATTGGTCTCAACGACATATAAAAAAGATTTAAGAAGACATGTTTAACCTTTAATTAAGTGATAGCACTTAATTAAAGAGTCTAATCGACAAAACGCTTGTCATGTACCAGTGATTTCGACATTCTGTTTCTTATGATTTGTTTCCATCCCTTTGGTGGGTTTAGGCAGAAGGAACCAATGGATCAGGTAGGCAGGGCAGAGTCATCAAATGTACAAAGGTATCCAAATTTTGGAACAGATGACCATATTCCCATGAAAAGTTCCTTAGGATTTGGCTCAAATGGGGTGTGAACAGACCATGATTCACTATTTGACAACTTCCCTTTCTTTTTCTACAAGGAAAAAAGTATGTCTGCATATACATTGTACCTTATATCCGATTTGAGAAGGTACAAAAACACTAGAAAACAAGTTTATACATGTTGAAGCATAATTGCATCTATACTTACGTGCACCCATTTTTCATTTCTGATTAATTTAATTATCATAACTTTTTTCATTAAATGATAATTAATTAATCAGTTGAGTTGGAAGCACATTATTGGATATGTGATTAGTTCAATATTGTTAGATTAGATTGCCATTGACTCCCGAAATAGTTTAGATTCCATAGATGATGATTTAGATAGAGGAACCTGACATGGGCCACCAGCGACTTCCTTTTTTCCTTTTTTTTTTTTTCTTTTTTGGTGTTAGTAATAGCTATCAAGTATCAACAGTTCTCACAAGATCATTCGAATCCCTTAGTTATGAGAAAAATAAAATAAAATAAAATAAAACAAAGTAACAATACCACTTGGTATTGACAGTTGATCGGCACGTCGACGGTCCCTATTTCCAAAAAGGATGCTTTTCTTGCTGTCCAGCTGCTTTCAAATACTAGGAACATTCAAGGAAACAAATAGTCGAAGTGTTATAATGCGAGGAAATTCAATCAAAATGGGCACCCAAATAAGCTTCACAGATCGCAAACATTTCAATTCTTACTTTAATTCGCTAACAATCTTCCCTGTTGCAGAGAGTTTCCTACTTTCCTTGCCGGAACAGCTCCCTGATGATCTATTTACCTATAAATTTCAGATCAAATTAGCCATGCATGTCCATTAACTCATCAAATTGCCTTGGCTCTGATTTAATTGGTATCATAATTTTAAGATATGATTTTCATCACTAGTCAAATTGAGTTTGCCTTCTCCTTCAATTCTGGCTTTATAACTTGCTTCCTACATTCTTTGCTTGTATGGGAAGGCAAAGGCTATAGAAGTTAGTGGCCGACACATGACACACTTGACATCATTCTATTCAATTACCATTTCCATTATTAAGTACTCAAATGTTTAAATTCGAAATAGTTGTATCTTATTCAGAAAATGATCAAAACATTACCCTCTGTCATTAAAAGTAATTAATAGTACCCCCAAAAAGATAAAAAAAAAATGGAACTTAAATTATGGTTGAAATCATTTGTGGGCGGTGGTAGTGGTGGCTAACATCAGTTTCTTTCGTTATTAGATGTCCTAATTAAAGTCTAAAACTTTAATATATAATTAATACTACTAATACTTAACATTATCCTTTCATCACAACCATGATAATTAAACAAACCATCTCCTCTGTCAAATTCTGCTTGTTATTTGACTACATACAGTCTATCTTTGATACTTTCCAATTATAGAGGCAGCTGTAGAAGATATTACTAAACAAATTTAAAGATGCTCAAGTTATCAGAGAAGAGGAAAGGAAATTATTCGATTCAAGTTAAAATCATGGAGAAAATTATTTGACAATGAACTCTATCAATATTTACTGATCAGTATATATGCCCATATGTACATGAATTAGCTCAAAATAAAGTAAAATGTTACTAACAGTCATAAAACACTTGCTCCAGGTTTTACAGTTCCAAATTCCAATATAAACAGTCTAGGTTTTGTTTCTATATCTTAAATGCATGGCAGTAGAAATACATATAAGGCCATAAATAAGGTAGCCCACTTCATTCCTGCAGCATGTAAAGTACAACTATAAGAAGGATAACAAAAATAAAATTTCTTTTACAGTTTACAGCTTCCTGATCGAGCCATATGATGAGACTGGACAATTTTTGTAGCTAGCATTTGAGTTTTTTACAGACACTCTTCTCATGAATGACCTCGAGAATATACTAATACAATAGCTCTAGTTAGGTACAGCAGAAAAGACCATGATCCCATGTCCGGAGGAACACACATGCTTAAATCTTTGGATCACCAAATTCCAAAAACAATTTTAAAATACGAAAAAAGAATTCTGATATTTCCCAAATTCCTCCTACATATTTACTGTATATACTTCTTAATGGAAGGTGGAGGGCAAGTAGGGTAGACAAATTGTGTCTTTTGATCTTAATGCTAACATATAATCAGTTCAACAGTAACATTTGACCAGAAAATATTAAAGCTTGGGAACTTGAAAGATAAGCCATATATTAAGTTAATAAATTCCCACATGGGACTGCAAATCTCCATACAAATGAATGAAGCCATACTAATACTTACGCTATAAAACATGGTCAGCTGGCAATGTGTGGCATAAATTAATTAAACAAAAACAAAAAGAAAAGGTCAAAAAGCAAAAGCAAGGAAACACATGCTTGAGCCTAGACATTTACAAACCCAAAGGCAAAGGAATATACTTACCCGGTCATTTCATATACTCTTTTGTTTTGGCTTTTGGGTTTCAAATTTGAAGAATGTTTGGAATAATCTATTGGGTCCCCAAGTAGGAAGGAGTGAGGCTGTCAGAGCATGACCTATCTAGGGTTAACAACATCCTCTCTATCGATCACTAACCAAAGATAGATCATGCTGGCAGCTTCACTTTTTCCCTTGTAGACTTCTCTCAGACTTGCATCAAAAAGAAGTGGTCAACTAGTATGTTACGATAATGAAAAAAGTACTGCATGTCGAATAGAAACTTGCTAGGATATTCTTATTATTTCTTCGTGATGATATGGATAATCTATAATAAGTCAATAAGTCGAAACTTGAAAGCATAGATAAAGTGTCATGTGCTAGCTGTTACAGCTAAGGAACAATAGCTGGGATATCAAGAAGCTTTCCAGGAAAAAAGGTGTAAAGAAGAAATAGCGGGAAGACTCTGGCTAGTCATGTGCATGCCAAGGAGGAAGATTGATGTGAGAGAGAGGAGGAGGAGGAGGAGGAGGAAGGGGGGGGGGGGTGAGGTTTAATTAATTGGTATCAGTAGCTAGAGCAGGGGACAATGGGGAACAAAATCCTGAAAGAGCTCTTTAGAGGCAAACATAGTTTGGTAACAGAAGATAAGACCGCGAGACAAGGTAGGGTTTATGGAATAGTAACACATGAAACACGATGAGGAGAGAAATCTAATAAAGACAAGAGCTATGAAACATGAAGCACTCTTTTGAGGTACATACTATTTTTTTGTTTCCGAAAAGATGGAAGGAAAGAAAGCTTATTTGAAATGAGATGCTGAAGAAGACCAAGAAGTAGCTAGACAGAAAAGAAAGATAAAAAAATAAGCCCTTTTTTCCCCTTATTGTGGGGAGTAGCCAATAAGAAAAGGGGAGGGACGGGGCGATGATAGAATGGAAATAAGAATATATAGGTAAAGCAGCAGCAGGAAACGCAGTTATTTATAAGGGATAGAGAAAAGAGGGTAGATGAGATGGGACTGGGAGAGGGTTGAAGGAGAAGAAGGAAAAGATGTTGTTGAAGAAAGGAAGACATAAGCCACCTCGCAGAACAGTGAAGTAAAAGAAGAGCATGATGAGGACAGCTAAGAAAGAGAGAGCTCCTAAATTACAACAAACAAAGGCTATGGGACATAGATAGATGTATCATAAGGGGGGAAGACGGTAACAGGTGGTAGAAAAATAGGGCGGCATGGCAGGTGGGGGCTTCCTCTGAGCTCAGCTCTGGGCTACCCACTGTACACTCTGTAGCAAACCATATAGGCTGTCTAATAATAAGTAGAGCAACATAGGGTTCGTACCCTCATTTCCCAATTGACTGTTCCTCATCACTCCCTCACCCTCAGTCCTCAGGGGGCAGAGAAAAGGGGCACTGCCTTCGCAATTATTGGGATCCATTTCAAAGTAAAAAGAAAGATTTATGCTACAACTAGTAATATAGCATATCAAGGTGTAGTATATGGTAGTAAATCGATTTTCTTTTTTTTTTTCTTTTGCATTTTTGTTTTAGAATTTCAATGCGCTGTTTTGGACTACTCTTGTGGTTGGGGTGGCCAGCCCAAACAACTTCATTTTGTGTCCTTTTCATCTCCTTTAAAAAATTTTTATTTTTCTTTCTTTGTAAAAGCATTGTTCAAAGTTCAGTTGTCAATTCATGTTTGCTGGTGATTTTAATGCTACTTCCCGTCCATCGAGACAACGATAACAACAACAAAAAGATATAGTAGTAACCAAAATCCTAAGTACCCAACAGTAGTGTACTACTACTAATAAAGAGAGTTTAATTTCCTAAAAAATAAAAAAATAAAGAGAGTTTAATTCCACTCCCGTCTGTTCATCATGTAGATGTAGGAGTCATAGATGTTAGGTTTGTGCAAAAGGACATACACATACACCAAATGAAATGACACAGTGGCTGCGTAATTACCAAAAAGTTTGTTTGTGCTAACTAAACTAAAAGGAAAGGAGGCTAAGGGCATCATGTGTTTGTGTGCATGTGCGAGAGAGAGAGAGAGAGAGAGAGAGAGAGAGAGAGAGAGAGGTGAGGAGAGTGAATTAAAAGAAGAGGATGAGAAGATCAGAGTAGGATTGATTAGAGAAAGCGAGGTTTGCTACGTGTTAAAGATGTAATGGTTGGCCCCCTGCCTTTGGCCTCCCTTTCATCTGACTTTTCAAATGCATGCTTAATGCTTTGGACTATTCATTATTGCTACTATTTCAACTTTCGAGCCTGCCTACTAGTCCTACGCATCCTGTTCAATTCTAACGATGGGGTTATCCAGTTTTCTAAGCTTCTCTCCTTCGGTTCCATATGAACTAGACTTCCCACTTTTCTAGGGTTCGCTTCTCACTTGCTGATACCAGGCAATACTTTTCTTTTTTCTCTTTTTAGGGCAATTGCCAATGCTGGGTCATTTTTCATGCCCTAAAATTTTACGAGGGAAAGGCATATATGGCGTGGGTTCTTTTGCTCTAATGGAGATTTAGTTCCTGGACCTGACCTGGCCCATTTCGCACTTCAATTATGGCATGACTAGATTATTATCAGATATAACAAATAAAGCAACATTTGTTGTAAGACAACGAGCATGCAAGTCTGAAAAAACGTACTTAAGATTGTTTATTGAATTATCAGAATTCCATTCGAGATTAAATGCATAATACACCTCAAATTTTATTACAATCTTAATATTATGATTTTGTAAAAAGATCAAAAAGAAAGAGGAAAAACCATCCACTTAATCCATGTGACTTGAAAGTTTTGTCGACATACAATGAGTGAGGCAAATTTTGACTGAAAAAGAAACCGAGGAATATAGTAACATATTACATGTGAATATGGTTCCAGCCACAATAAACACATCTACACAAGTGATTTGAACTACCAAAAGACCAAATCATCAATGTCTCGGCGGTGAAAGCGCCAGAACTCCCAATGAAGCAATAGCTGTGCTTTGCCAGCTAGTGGAACTTTCTGTTACCTTCATCTAGCCCTTTACATATAAATGCAGAAGCTAGCTTTGCATTTGTATCTGACTCTGACGAAACCAGAATTGCTGTGGTATGGTCCTATCTGTCTAGTGCGACTTCCATAGGGTGGTCCGTTTGGCTGTGGCCTTCACCATTGTTCTTCAGTACATAAAGTGCTTGATAGAGATAGGGCCGGCAAGTCTCTTGTCTTCTCTTGGTATCATAACAATTAACGCACCATGTTCACTGCAACAGCACAAAACAGGTTAGATTTAGTACCTCAATATATATTAAACAGGCAACATGTTTGCTTCAAATCTCGCTAGAATGCTGAACTTCTATTCCAAAAGAGACAGGAAGTTGTATTATCCTTATTTTCCCTCATAAGGAACAACCTACCATACATGCACCGAGAAATAAATTATACAACAAGTAATAATCTTGTGGGCTTTACATGCAGAATTGACAACTAACCTATCACATACCAATTAAGACCCTTCAGCCCTGGTACTTTTAGAACAAGGTAGCCTCTGATCTTTATTCCTAATCAACCCTCACTTACCCCTCAGGACGAGAACCCGCCGGCTGCATAGCTGAGCACTGGAGCTTGATTGAATGACAACCAGAAACTATGTCAAGTATTCACTGCATATTCATAGGGCAAATTCATGAGAAAATTTTGATTAATAATGTAGGAGAAACAAGACTCTGGAGTAAACAGAATATTTACCAGTTTAGTTGAGTTTACATCATGATATACCACAACTAAGAATCAGCAATGGCATGAAAAAAAATGGGAACCAATATTGTCGCATATGCATTCCCTTTCTTAGGCACTCCCTGTAGCACGACACAACCAAGGTTCTATCAATCCCTTCCCAAAATTGAATCATAATTGCCAATCTTGTTAGCAGCTTTGGCAACTCAGATTTGGAATTGGGGCAACACGAGAATAAATGAAGGGCGGAACCATTCAGATTTACTAAATTCCATTTATTCTCTTCGAGTTCTGCTTTATTCCAGACTTTTTCTCCCACCCTTTCCTGAAGTCGAAATTTTGGGTGATCAATAATTTCTATCTCTATCCCTCAGGCTGATCAAACCAGAGACTTGAACCACAGATGTCGGGATATAGAACCATGGCTTGATCATCTGGGAGTGACTCCAACATGCGCAGTAGGAAAGAAGATGAAAAGCCTGTGATTTAAATCGATTGACGTAACATTACCAGAAATCCCCACAAGAACAAACACCACCCTGGAAATGGTGAAACCTATTGGCATCCCTCACAACAAGTTCCCTTCCAAAGAGTTTTGAAACTAGCTTACAGAAAGTATGGCAATCACCACAGACACGAAGATTCTTAGTAACCCGAATGGGGGTTCCCTCAGCAGTCTTAAGTAGACCATATGCAATGGCCAATCTTTCGCTGTGTGCATATAGCAGTGTAACTTTCTCATTTTCCTCCACATCATGCAAAACGAACTTTGTTTGAGCGACATAACCTCCTTCATTCTCCAGTTTTTCTCTAACTTGATCCAATTTTTTATTTATCTCAGGATACTCTGTATGCGACTTGTCTCTTGCCGTGAAAGTATGAATCCTGTTCCCTACTTCAATCCAGCTACATCCGGGATTTTTTCTCAGACCTCTCTCCTTCATTGTCATTCTTATTTCTTCGGCATCTTTACACCTTCCTGTTGCTGCAAAGACATTAGAGATAAGCACATAATGTCCTGGATTCTCAGGGTCCAACTCCAAAAGTTTCTGGGCTGCAATATCTCCTACTTCTTTGTTTGAGTGTAGTTGGCAAGCACAAAGCAGTGCACACCAAATTTCAGCGGTAGGTTCCATCTGCATGCTTTTCACAAATTCATACGCCTCTTCCAAGCAATTTGCCCGACCTAGGAGATCAACCAGACAAGCATAATGCTCTGGCCATGGTTCCAATTGATATTCATATTTCATAATCTCGAAAAGCCTTCTACCTTCATCAATCAAACCTGAATGACTGCAAGCATATAGAACCGCCAAAAAGGTTACATGATCTGGAGTGACGTTTTCCTTCATCTCATTGAATAGATCAATGGCTTCTTTGCCATGGCCATGCATTCCATACGCATTTATCATACTTGTCCATAGGACTAAACCTTTATTTTGAATACACTTAAATACCTTGTATGCATTCTCCAGCATTCCACAGCGAGAATACATATCCACGAGAGAGCTGGCAATGGATCCTTCTGGAATGAAACCTTTCCTGATAAGGAAACCGTGTATTTCTTTCCCCTTCTTCAAGGCAGACAAACCCGATGCAGCAGAGAGTATGCTTATTAATGCTACAGAATCAGGCTGAATACTAGTTTTGTTCATGACGTTGAACAGTTCAAGAGCTTCATTCGCAAGCCCATTACGGACATATGCAGAAATCATGCTTGTCCAAGACACGACATCTTTAACCTTGATCAATTCAAATGTTTTCACAGCATAGTCTATGTTTCCACACTCTCCATATACGTCAATAATTGTATTTTCTAGCACACTATCAGACAAGCCTCTTCTTACAATGTAACCGTGAATTTCTTTAACTTGGGACACACATGTCACTTCACTACAAGCCAGCAGTGCGCTACCTATCATCATCGGATCAGCATCCATACCAACTAGTTGCACTTCTCGGAACAAGTCTAAGGCCTTTAAACCATAATTGTTTTGGGCATAGCCAGCAATAATGGTAGTCCAAGAAATAAAATCTTCATTAAGCATCCCATCAAAAGCACGGCCCATATAGTTCAGGCAACAACACTTTGCATACATATCTATAAGAGTATTTCCAACCTGTAAATCTAAATCAAACCCATTTTTTATTGCATGAGCATGCAATTCCATCCCATTCAATAAATAACCCAATCGCCCAGAAGCTAGAAGGATGCTCATCACAGTAACCTGGTCAGGTTTTTGACCAGCATTCTGAAAATCATGAAAGAAACCCAAAGCTTCATGGTACATACCATTTTGGATAAAACCTGTAAGCATAGAATTCCATGATACTACATCTTTCTCACTCGATTCATTAAAAATTCTCATGGCCTCACTCATCTTACAACACCTGACATACATGGCAATCAAAGCATTGGCAACATAAACATCGAGATGCTGAGTTGATTTCAAAACAGCAGCATGTATCTCCATACCTAATTTCCTAAAGCCATAATCCTCACAAGCCTGAAGAGAAGCAACAAAGGTGTAAGTATTTGCGTCAAGACCAGCCTTTTGCATTTCCCTTAATAGTTCCAATGCTTCCATAGATTTCCCATTTACAGCATGTGCTGAAATGATAGAATTCCATGACACAACATCATTTCTTGGAGCGATGTTCTCAAATAATCTCCTCGCACCACAAAGATCACCACATTTTGCATACATAGCAACTAAAGAATTAGCAACAAAAACAGTGGAATCATACCCAAACTTGACAGCTAGGCCATGTATTTTAGCCCCTAAACACAGATTTTTAAGCAAACCACTAGCTTTAAGCAGCAAAGGAAAAGTATAAGCATCAAGAGAAACCCCCAAGAACCGCATTTCTTTATACATTTCAAGAGCTCCCAAAGGTTCCCCATTTGAAACGTAAGCTCCAACAATAGCATTCCAAGTAAAGATACTTCGTTGGCCCATTTGATCAAACACTTTCTCGGCATTCTCAAGTGACCCGCATTTCCCATACATGAAGACAAGCTTCGTTCCTAAACGTAGGGTATCAGACACAGAGCAGGATTTTATCATGTGGGCATGAATTTGCAGCCCCTGAGAAAGAGCCTTCCTATGAGCGCAAAGCTCAAGAACCGGGGCATAAGTCTCATCAGGGCAACCATTGAAGGAAACAGATAGCGATTGAAAAGCTTCCTTGAGGTTTCCTCGCAGGCAAATGTCTTTCAAAGTATTGGCTTTGATGGGTTGACGAAAGCAAGTCGGGAATTTGAGGGGTGGGTTTATTTGGGCTTGAATTAACATAGGGGATCGAAAGGGGTTCGAATTAGAGAGTACGTGCATGAGGAGACGAAGCGGGGCGTTGGATAAGATTGCAGGGGCATGAGCAACGTTGTCGATATTTTGCGCTATATGTTTTGGTTTTGTTCTCAGTTTTTCCTTTATACAAAAGAAAAACTTAAATTATGTTTGATAGGAGAAAATATTTTTTATTTTTATATTTTAAAAAATATAAAGAAATAATAATTTAATATATATATATATAGTCAAAGAAAATGCATGCATGATTTAAACAATAAAAATAAAAATAGACCTAGAATTAAAAACAAAACTAAAAAAATTATTCTTATTTTCTAAAATATAGATACGTTTTCTATGAATTATATATATCTTAAATAATAATTTTTTTATATATTTCATGAAAATAAAAAATATTTTTTTCTTCCAAACATATTGTTAAACTTGTATTTTGCGCCTATATTTTTTATTTATCGGCGATTTCCTTTTTGTACTTTGTCACTTGCCTCCGGAAAAGGAATTCTTGCCGGCATCTAAGATGCATCGCAGATCTGGAGAATGTTAAGATCGAGAGAATACATTCTCACTCATCTTACCTATTTGGTGTTTTCACTTTTCAACACAAGAAATACTGATGAGTTTTCAAAAAGCATCGAGAGTGATTCACAATAAGAAAAGGGTAAGCACCCAATTGCACTATGCCAAAAATGAATTTTAGCCGAAAGTAATACACTCAAATCCTGTAAACCATCCTTTCGTCCAATACTAACCAGACCAAAATTCCACCAACAATCCAATCCCAAATGCACTTTCTTTTCTGCTATACAAATTGATTACACACCGTTAGCAATTCCAACTATTTACATACAAAAACCAGTAGAGTGATATTTTCAAAAGCAATATCCTCTACCTACCAAAAATACAACAAAAGCTCGCCTGTCATCCTACCTTTTCACACTCGGGAGCTCAGGCTACCAGGCAAATGCTTGTAATTTTCAACATTTGTATGGAGGTTGGAAGAGATTTTCTTTCCTCACCCCGATAAATTATCCCAGCTTGTCCACTTACAATACCTGGCCAGCCCTGTTGTCTTGTTCCCCCTTTTCATGTTATCACAAACAAAGAATCATTGCTTCTGTCAAACAAATGCTTGCACAGAAACCATTAAGGACTTTAACATAATCAGGAGCTTATCCTATAGCTGAACCACGCCATAGTATCTTAGCATGATCACCCCTGATTGAAAGACGCTCTCAAGCTCTCATCCGGTAGTGTCCAAGAAAATAAATGCCCACCAGAATCACCGCTCAACAACTGCTTCAAGTCACTAGTTAAGTGAAGGGCAGTAACAGGTTGCTTATGAAACTTCAGTACCTTGTGGAGGACCAATCTGTATTCTGGTGACATACCCAAATCCAGCACTCCTGTTCCACTGCCAGTTGACTTGCTGACGGTGCTCTCTTGCTCAGTGCAGTGAACCATATGCCAGACCTTAACAGCCCCACTCTGGTGACCTGTTACATACCAGTTTGTGTCCAGCCAATCAGAATATGTGCAACTCGTCACAGAGAGTATAGAATCGGAAGGCAGTTGGGACGTGTTAATTACTGCTAGACAGTCCCCATTGATGCTCCAAACAGCAAGCAGAATTCCGGCAGCTGTCACAATTTCCCCAGTTAAGTCATTCACGTAGACCGCAGAAACTGGTGCTGGGAACTCGGGAAGCTGCCTGACAAAACCTAAGGAGCTGAGGTCCCATATAATAACAGAGCAGTCGTCTGATCCACTCACAATCAGCATATAAGGTTGACTCACATGAAGACATGTGATTTTGGCCGTATGAGCACAAAGCACTTTCTCCAACTGCAACCGTCTTGAGGCACGTGGCCCATCCTTGCCAATTCTCCAAACAGAAACTAAACCATCATCAGCGCCAGTGACCACAATTTGACCATCGTGACTAACGCCAGCACACTGAATCTGGTTTCCTCCATGAAGATTCTCATGTGTTGAAAGGAGCCGATCTTGGTCATAGCTCATAAATCTCAAGCTGCGATCCGGAAATCCCCATGCTACATATTTGGCATACGTACTAGGTTTGAGCAAAGTGTTTGGTCCAGCAGTGAGAATTTTCTCATGGAAAGTGACAATCTGAGTGATGGAAGAAGAGCTTTTCCTTATTTCATGTGGAACAAGAATGTTTGAGTGCTTCAGTGGATGAGGAGGAAGCTTTCTGTCAGACCTCCTTTTCACATGGGGTTTGAGGAATAGTTGCTTAGGTGTCTGTCCAAAATGATTGATTTGAGCTAGAATGGAGGCTTTCATTGAAGGATCTGTAACAGAGTCTATGTCAACACTTCCCTCATATGTGTAGTGGTAGAAGACATTAACAGCTTCTTCAGCTGCCTGTTGTAAAATAAAATAACGAGAAGATTTAAGACATAACCTTGGAATGACATGCATGAGTTGTATGTTAAGTCAAGCTGGGAAACAAAAGAGGAATAGAAAAGAAAGAGAATACTGCCAACCATAAAGGATTTTTTCAAGTTTTTTTTTTTTTATTTTCCTTTTTTCTTATTAAAAGTAGTTGCTGCCAGCAAATGCAGCCCATCAGATCTGAAGGTCAAAATAAGCTTTACAGAGCATGCCAATACCCACCTTTCCCCTTTGTTTATATCCAAAAATGAGGTCTATCCAATGATGCAGATTTTCTGAAACAAAATCAGATTCTAGGGCTTCTCGATGCTTCTTGATGAACTCCCTAACACTGCCTTTAGCCCAAGGAGGTAGGAGAACATCACCAACCTGGGAATACGAAGAACAAAAACAACAGAAAATGAGAAATTCAGGAGTCTTAAAGAAGCTTCACTGTGGCACATTGTCAAACAAGAAATAAAGATCATTTACAGAAACCAAAGTTAAAATTTAGCCAAGACAGACCTTTTCCCCTGACTGTTTCTCTCCTAAGTCAAGATTGAAGCGATTTTCCAAAAACTCAGGCATGTAGAAGAATTCAGGAATCAGTTCTTTCACATCTGATGTGTTACCCTTCCCAGCGGCACTCAACCAAGTGTCTCTTATGCTATTGAAAAGACGATCAGCATGATCAAACTGCCCACCTTGTAGCTTTTGATTTTCTGCACTAAATGGTGGCAAGCGGAGAAGATAAAAGAGAACAATGCCAGCACTAGAATAATGAGAACCATAATGAAATTTTGGGACCTCTGGATCATCCCAGCTCTCATATCTGAAAAATAACAGAGAACTGGAATGTGTTAGCAGTAACACAGATATAATAACATTTTAAAGACCGTATCAAATAAACATGCCTCGTGTGATAGTATCATTCATATAAACAGTGAACATGAAGGCAAATTAATAATCAACATGGCACAGGTGCGACAATAACAGATATTTATCAAATAGTTATTCTTTTACTTAAAAAATGATCTTGAACAAATATCAGGGCTGACCTTTTCTTAAATTCCTCTTCCCCTTCTGGTGTCTGACAGCCCATTGGTTTGTCAAGTTTCCGAAATGTTTTGGGATTTGACAAGTCCAGATTTTCACTCTCGTAATCAGCAAGAACCCATGGAAAGACTGGATATTGAGTAAGATCACTGTATCCACGACCTGCTAATGTATTAAGATGCATGAGGTACTGGAAGTTGCTAATTTCTCCATTTTGCCACCTCTTCGAGAAAGATTTAGCCATTATTTTGAAAAGACGGCCACCTTCATTGCTTTCCTGTTTTGTTGATCCTGAAATAGTTGTGTCCAACCTGATACAAGGAAAAGAATTATAAGAAACCAATCATTTCCAAGATTTGGAAGATGAAGAAAAAAAAGCACATTAGGGATAAACCATTGAACAGCAAAGAATAGTAGATGAAAAAACATGCCATTGGCCAAAAGGCAGATTGTAACATAAAAGTAAACCAAAAACTGACTTTGAAGTAAACATAAAGATAACAGCATACGTCTTTTCCTGTACCAAGATATCTCAGCTAATTTGACAACCATAAAGCTATTATAAAAGATCAGAACTAAAAACAAAAAATAAATAAGCTCCAGTTTACATACATGCTGTTCCTTGGTAAATTCATTGCAACCAGGTTTTTGAATACTTCATCTCTCTCTCTCTTGTGAAACACCAGGAGATCATTACATCCATCCATGCTGAACAACTCAACAGCAACAGGACGTAGCTGGTAATCACGCTTCAAAATCTCATGAACGCTATCAAGCTTCCACATATGCCAAGGGTGAGGTAAATTACTACTGCTAACCACCTTCTCCTTTCCCCATGCACCACCATTGTAGGCCCAGGCCCTTCCCCCTACCAATGTCTTTGGTGTTGTGGCCCAGGATGAAGTAGATTTTGACTGGAAATCCAAACTGCCAGTAACATCCTTCTTCACACCCAATGCCTGATCAATAACAGAGAGTTCATCTTCACATTGCTTCTCACATATGCAGCCAGAATCATCCATGTAAAAGTTCTCTATTACATACAAACAAAGTTCTCCTATGAGAAATATACCATCATGTTTGTCAAGTCCTACTACTCGCTCACAGTTATATCTGAAACGTATCTTTTCAAGAGGTTCCAGATAAGGTCTGATTAAATATTCACCATTATCATGAAGTTCCTTATCTAATTTATCCTCTGTAATTTTGACTTCATCAACCTTAACAGAAGATGATTGCCTAGGAGATCCAGCTTCAGATTTTCCAGGTATGCTCTCTGATACAGGGAGGGAGACTGCACTCGATTTCCCACCAAACTCAAGGGCAGAGTGAAGACTAGCTTCGTTTACACTGCTAGCCTTGTCATCATTCCAGCCATTTCTAACAGAAGTTACATCTTTCACATCATCCAACTCTTTATACAATGATTCATCATATAGCTCACTATCAACACCGTTCTGTTTAACACTATCATTCAAAAGATGGAAAATAGCTTCAGAATCAGAATCAGAAACAGAAACATCTGGACCATCCTCATGTTTAACTTTGGAAAGCTCTGTCTCACCTAATTCCAACTGCCCATCAACAACATTTTGGATACTATCAATTACTAATTTACAGCGCTCAAGCTTTTTGCGCATCCTATATGGACCCTCAATGGGGCAAAGTTGCCATTCAGGATCTTCAGGCACAGAGGTTTTACGAATTGGGAATATTCCTCGTTCATGTACAAGTTGTTGGAGATGGGTTTGCCATTCACTCTCAGCATGGAGAACCCATCCATACTTATCCTGACGAACAACTCTCAACTCAGTAGACATTGTATCACGAACCACCTCTAATGCATATCTCCTTTCATTCACTTGCTCCCAGTGTTTTAGGTCAAACTTTGAAGTATCTCTTGACCTTCTTCCCATTTCCCTCTTTCGACGACCCTCCATACCTTTAATTCTTACTCCAGGAAACTTTGCTGAGCCAGCAATACACTGTGCCCACATTATTGCGGCAGATTGCTCCAGTACTTTATTTACAATCTTTTCAGAGCTCTGAAGCCAATCAAAGAAAGCAGATAAACTTCCAGTCAACAATTTGTCAAATCCTCCATGCAGTACATCTAAATGCTGTCCTTGGTTAGGTTTAGAGACAAGCAAGTCTTCCAGAGAAGCTCTTCTATGAACCAATAAATACTTGACTACATCAATTGCCATGTTCTGTACATTTCGCCTATGGTCATGAAGCAGAGAGATTAAATTTACACAAAGGCAGCAATTTAGATCAGTATCAAGATTGCTTGGACAGAAGATAATTCGCCGGTGAGCAACTAATAACTGCAAAACTGTGCAGATATCAATTCCTGGATCTTCTTGTGAAGAGTTTGTGGGTGATCTTTTCTTAGGTTCCATAAGTAGACCCAAAGAGGAAAGGAGGTCATCTTCTCCTATGGTGACCAGGAATGATGGTAGGAAGCAATACAGTATCATCCTATTTGTATTCTTAAGAATTGAGTGTACATAAGCATCAAGTTGTCTGCTTCCTCTTGTAAACAAAAGACCCTTGCCAGTGGGAGCTGCTTCTTCGATTCGACCGTCTTTGTTTGCCAATTGCAACATTGATAACAAGAACTCTAGAGTTTTCAGTACAGCAGCAGGTTGGGGGAAAGCACCCATGTAAACACGATCAACAATCATCCAGCATAAAGCATCTAAGTTTGAGGACCATTTGGTCTTATCTAACTTTTTCTCATCTTCTTCATCATCACGTAACAGACGCCTTTCAACGAAGTTCATTAATCTGCTAAGTAATAAACCTTGGAAAACCAGCATAGATTCAGCCTCAACATATAGTGGAACCATTTCCAAGATGCTCTCCACAACTTGTGCTGCTTTTATTTGCTCTGTTAAAAGGTCAGCCAGTACTTCTGCTATAAAATCCAACATAGCGGTTGCCCCAGCAGAACAAGGGCCACCACCATAGCCAGAATCATCCATTTCCAGAAGAAGCTTTGAGGTGACAGAAAAGGTTGTATTTGCAGCTGTTGGCCCTTGAGAACCAGCCTTCAAGTCTGAGGATTGATCAAAATCACTAGCGGACATAGAAGACTCCATGGAAGGAGTGGCAAACACAGAATTTTTAGAGTCATTATGGTTTACACTTAACCATGAAGTCAAAGCACCAATGGGAGATGTAGAGGGCGTAATGGGAATTTTAGAATTAGATTTCTCAGATAAAATGGGAGAATCTGGAATAGGTAGAGATGCAGAACTCTGGGAATCTGGTGGTTGAATTGTGAGATTGTCTTTAATACTGTGGAAGCTGAACTCCTTTGAGCTTAAGGCCGCAGAAACCTGATCAACACTATCACCATCAATGCTCTGAATACCTTGGGTGTCTTCTTGCAATGATTTGTTCAATTCCTCCTGAGGCCTAGTAGGCTTCATCTCTTCTTTTTCTTCAGCCATGAAATTTGACAAGACAGGCATTTCTTCAGAACTTGAACTGACCTGTGCTTGAGGGAAGCTTCCAGCACTTATGGAAGTCTTGGCAGACTGTTCCTGCTCCACAGGCAAGCTAGAGAATGTATTTTGTGAACTGGCATCATCACAATCATTCAAATTCTTCTCTTCAGTCTTTGCAGAGAGCTCTCTTGCCATATTCAAAGTGTCAGCAGCCCTACAAGACAAAATACAAACAGAAACAAGCTTGTGACACAGATTAGAGATCATGCAAGCATTATACAGCACTAGATAATACTAGATATACAATTAATGCAAAACAAACTTAAAATGATAAAAAAGAACATAACTCGGGACACACCTAACACAAGAAAAATAAAGGTCAACACAGCTTTCCAGAAACTCAGCTCGTCTGCAAACAGCAGAGAAGGTGGGGCACATCTTTGCTAAATCAACCATGAATCTCAGAACTGACGTTGCAGCAGCAGGAGCAGATGCCTCCCCACCCATTAAGCGTGCAGCATATGTCTTGTGCATGAGAGCTTCACCCTGAAGCTCCCCAGCCATGTCCGTATTTTCCTCAACAAGTTCTGCCATAAGTTGGGAAAGATTTCCACTTTGGCGGGCAAGTATTGACTGCATGCTCAACCGATCAAAGGTGGCTTTTGCCATGGCAACTATAGATTCCAAAAGTTCCACAAATTTCAACTCCACATGGCCTCCATCACTTGGCATTAGTGCATGAAAGTCCAGCATACGAACTTCTGGCAGTCTTGGATAAACAGGCTTCCCAAATATGAGACAGAACAAGATATAATATATATCAGGAGAGTCATAGAAACTAGGAAGCACACGCATTAAACCTTGATAACCTCCACTTGTGCGAAATTTCAGAGCAAAGGTTGGAGAAGAAGCCAAACACACACCAAGAAGAGTCACGATCCATCTCATGCTTGTAGGATGAACAGCTTCATCAAGAAAATATGTTATTAATTTAGAAGAGACAATTTTATGCCATTGTTCAAGCATCTCTTCTGATCTAATGGTTACTTGAAGATCGATAAGCATCTCTAAAAGCATATTCCTGACAATTACATGCTTTCCCATGGACTCGCGCATTATTTGATGTTGTGGTTTCAGCTCAGGTGGATCAAATGTCATAATAACAAACCTAACCACATTTTCAAGTTCAGATGCCAGAAACCCATCTTCCAATATAACCCCAAGGAGTACAACTAACTTTTCCAAAACAGGAACTTCAACATCTCCACGCTGCAAAGTCACTAATAAATGTTGAACAAGGTTGATTCGACGAAGAACTGTAAGGTTGTGATTCCTGTACCAATGCATGGACACAAGATGCTCCAGAAAATTTAGAAGTGCAATCTGAATGGAAACTGGGGCAGTTACCCAAAGTGTCCAGTCCAGCAAAACATGTTCTACCATATCAGCATTAGACAAAACAATGCAGTTAGAAGTTTCAACCGGCATATCAGTATTTTCTAGCTCTGAAATATGACTGAATGAATCCTTTGGGGCAGAAAAATCATCCATGTCAACATGAGATCCAACAGAAGATGTCTCATCACGGAACTTTGACAAATTAAGATCCTCAAAGCTAGTTTCCTGAATAGTTGCAGTCGGTGATGTAAAAGTTTGAATACGTTCCAATTTATTTGGTTCAGAAAATGAAGCTTCACATGCAGCAATTTGGAAAAATATCTCAAGACACTGCATATCGAACAAGGACATCCTTCGACGAAGGAATAGAGCTAGTAAATGGTATCCCCTATATGTTTGCATGTCTCTCACATTTTGAGGATTGTGATGAAGTGCACAAGCAAGAAATGAAAGAGCCATATGGAGCACATCCCTAGTCTCAGCAGCCTCAACAAGGGCCAAAATGACAGACATCCCACCAACAGGGTGTATGGTGTCACCAATCACACTTTGCCTACAGATATAAATATCCCCGTGAAGACGCCCAAACCGTGGTATACCTGCTTAGACAAAAAAGAAACAATTGAGACAATAGATTTTTCACACAACTACATATAAAAGGGAGAAAATAATTACTCACCACCAATAGGGGAAGCAGCAGCTGACAGGGGATCAACCAGATTGAGCATGAAAGATGTTCCAGATGCTCGAACAGCCTCTGTACATGTTCCATCAAATGCGAATATTAGTTTTTTACCAGAGAGTTGAAATGAAAGGTTTCCCAATCTATCCAAATCCCAAACAATTCCACTTCCATCTGCCTTAGAGTCTCCCTGCTTGCTTGCACTGTCAAGCTTCTGCGTGCCAGGAGATACAGACAGGTCAGCCTCTAAGGAGTCCAAGATAGCCATGCTACCACCACCACAAGCCTGGTTGGGGACAAAACGGAGAAGATCTGCATCTTGGAAAAGCCCTCTGTATCCTCTACCAAGGATGTGCATGAAACAAATACAACCTGGTGCAAGCACTTCCTCAAAAAGATAGCAAGAGCGGAGTCTCCATGTCAAGTCACTAACCCTTGCACAAGTAACTGGAGTCCCAACGGTTACCTGCAAAGGTTTTCCAACTGGTGAGGGTGAATATCCTAATTTCCCTGTGTGCCTTAACTTCCCATCAAGGTAAACATAAGCAAAACTAGCTTGGAACAGTCCAGCAAGAGCATTAGGTTTGCTATGAATGACAGCAAGGTGATGCCACCGGCCTTCTTCCAGTTCTAAACCAGAAAACGATAAAGAGCAAGAGTTACTAGTGGCAAGGGTAAGAACACCATCCTCTTGAATATAAAGCTCTGCATAGAAAGTATTCTCATTATTTACTGCACCAACAGAAAATATCCGGAGAATACGCTGGTCATGATGCTGGCTATTTGAGCCGATTTTTCTCCTGAAAGGACCAGATTTTGCAGGCTCAGTTTCTTTTGCTGGTGTTCTCAAAAAGTTTTGAAACTGAAACCAACAAACAAATGAATAACCAGCAGCAGGAGGCCAAGATCTTTCTCCCAAAGACACCTGAACAGAAGCATGCCCGATCTTGCTCATGTCCATCTCAACAAATGGAGCCAAAGAAACATTCTCCAAAGCCATATCTTCCATAAGAATTAACCTCTCCATCATATCAACAATCGTATGACCTGATTTCATCAGCCTCATTTGCAAAATATATCTTATAAGTGCTCGGAGTTCAGATGCAGACAACCTATCACCATAAATTCAAACCTTATATCAGAAACAATATAAGACGAACAAAAATTAAATTTTGAGAAAAAGTGATTATTCCTAGACATGACCACAAGGCCTACCTATATGCCCCTAGAACCTCTACAATCTTCAAAGCATAAGAGAGTAAGGGTGATGAGCCTGAAAGGAATGGGTGAATTGTCTCCAGTAGAAGTTCCACACAACCTAAACACATTGGAAAGAAAATGGTGAGAAATTCTTGTCTCATAGCCAAAACGAATTAAGGCAATAGAAGATATTTTCTCACCAACTGAGGTTAGATTTTCCTGATTGAAGGGGCCAGAGCGAGCAAGATCCCCAATGAGGTTCAGCACTTCTAACTGCACCTTAGGAGTAAAAAGCAACAATGAGCGGATCAGAACTCTAACAGCACCAGCATTATATACTCGTTCCTTATCAGGATTAATCAAACCAGATGGAGTGGTCAGAAGAAAACTAGTGGGCTCATTTTCAGCCATATCTGTTGATGTGGCACTCTCAACTGTCATGAATGGTGGAAGGACAATTTCAAGAGCAAGTTCCAAAAATAGCTGTATCACTTGCTTCTCATTATCCACACATAGCAACCTGGACTCCGTGAGAAGATCATAAAAAGTTTGTGATGATATGATAGCATGCAACTTTGTCCTATTAATGGCATTGCCACACACCCCAGCTGTCACAAGGCGCAATAAATATGTGAAAACTTTTATGTAAACTGATAAAGAAGATTCTTCTGAGTTTCCTTCATCACCCTGAAAACTGTGGAGGGTGGTCAGCAGAAGAGAAAATCCAGTCGCTTCACCAAAGACTCTCTGAGCTGCACTGTTTCCTCCCAGAATTCGCCACAAAGTGCCCATTGTATCACATTTTGCGTCACTTTGAAGCTTGTATTGATGCCCTGAAACACTTGTAACCATTCCACTCTTTAAAACTTCAACAAGTGCTCCTAATTCTTCAGGATGACCCTGGAAAGAAGAAAAAAAAATGAGAATCCACTTTAATGTCAACAAAAGCAAAAAAACAGTAGTACACATGCAGTTCACTCATTCGTGAAAATATGCAACAGGACAAGGACATTTAACATTAAAAACTCCGGAAGTTGAGGCCGAGGATGTTTGTTCAGGGAGGAAACGATATAAAAAGCAAAATGTAAAAAGGAAGGAAGAGCAGCATTCTTCAATATAACATCTATCTGAATTTAAACCTATATAAAACAGAAGAATATGCATCTCAACAAACCTGTGTAGTGTCTTCAGTGATCAAACATGACAATACACGGAGGACTCCGGGACGATGAATATTGGAAGCTAGGAAGGGGAGAACAGTAGTCACTCCATTGGCAGAGCGGAGTGAAGCTTGGCTGGCTTCAGATTTCTTTACTAATGAAACCATACAATCCCAGGCAACAGCAACTGTACCCTCAACTTCAAAAATAGGAAACTTCCCAGAACCAGATTCCATGAGCTTGGGTGAAGTAATAATAACATCCTTACTATCTTCTAAGTGTTTCTTGAAGCCGCTGGAGCTGGATTTTCTCTCCAACTGATTAGCATCACTACCATGTCGGTCCGGACCCAAGAGAAACTTATGTTGCTTCAAATCATCCAACAAGACTTCCAGCACACCTACTTCTCGTAGGACTTTCTTGTATTGTTGATCAAAAGATACAAGCTTTACAAAAAAAGAAAGGATGGTGAGCTTTAATTCTGATGTAATAGGTTGCTGCAATAAGCAACATAGAGACAACAGTTCTTGCTCAGGAACACAGTTAACTACAGTCACAGCGTATTCAAGAATTTTCAAGATTATCTCTTGCAATGATGAAGGAAATCCAGCCATATTCAAGATCAAGAGAGGGACAGTCCTCAGTTGCTGACACAACTTATAGTTTTCCAGATGACTTGAAAATATTTTGAACATTCGGTTTAATACTTCTGCCTGCAGATCCCTGCTGTCTGCCTTGAGGAAAATGTCTTGCAACATCTGGACAGCTTCAAGATCTTTAACCTTATTGTTTCCCTGTTCCCAAATTTCATCACCAAGCCTGTCAGCAGATGATGTTCGACTTCTGCTATGGCCACTAGCCTTGGTGTGAGAATATTTGGATTTTTTGCCTTCAGCAGGACCTGTTTGAGCTAGGTTAACAAGAACATCAAGTAGCCTACTCAAAGTGGGAGAGAGATGTTCTAAAGAAGAGTCCTCTTTTCCTATGAAATCCTTGTCACCTACATTGTCAAAAGCATGAGCACTTTCTGAAACACTATCTTTGTCAGCCAGAGGCTTCAAATAAATAGATTCAATGCCTTGGTTCTGTGGCATGGAGGACAGAACTAGAACAAATTGAACAAGGAAGTGATAACCATGGGCATTATGTATATCTTCCCTTAGCCTAACACCACCAGCCTCTACAAGTCAAAGTTGCATGGTATCAGCAATAACAGAAGACAGGAAAAATCTCAATACTAAGAATCATCAAGCACAAAACATTAATCCTTTTAGAAGCCAAGACCACAGAACTAACAATATATCAACAAAATCACTTAGAGAAAATCAGAAACCAATTACCTGGTCTATATGACAATTCAACACATAAAAGTAACAAGTCCACAATGCCAACAGTGTAGGCAGGATCCCCACAATCTGGATTAAAATCTTTGACAGCCATTAGTAGAACTTTTATCTGCAGAAAAGAACAACATGTGAAACACATGTAGAAGGACATGTTTGATATATGACAAGGAGACAAGCAGATATTGGACCAAATATATACTTGCAAAACATAAAAATAAGAATATTACTGTAAGAAAATAATATCATACAACAAAATTAACAGTTAAACTTGGTTGCATGTAAAGCATAAGCGATGCAAAATCATAAAATGAAGTAAAAGTTAGGCTTCACAAGACATGGCTTTGCAAGTGTCTCAAATGCCAAAAGGCAGATGATATAGACCTGTGGGACCATGCCCCAGAAGAAAGGAATATCGACTGTTTCCATCCATAGGTCATGAATAAAAAAGAATCCACAAAATGCAGAAAGCAAAGCAGACACAGAAGATATTCCAAATCAACTGTAAACAAGCCTTACATATAAAGCATAAGAAAATCTGGCCAAATGAAAAGGCAGAGGAAACTATATTTACAAGAAAAGACAACTTTAGAAACAGCATTCAGGAAGCAACCCAAGTTCTTCAGATATGCTCTTAAGAATTTAGATGAGGGCATACCAGATGGTGTTTGTGTATGTATTTGGCAGTGCTTCCATTATCATTGACCAAAAGAAGTCCAAGGATCTGTAAAAACATGCAAATCATATGAACAGTTAACAATCAGTACGTGAAGTCATATGAACCTCCTTCAAAATGCCTATGGACAATTACATAAGCAAACCACAAGAAGTTTACCTGCATAGCATGTCTATGAAGTTGTATGATGTGCAGTGATACAACACCTTCCTTATACCTGGAGAAGACATTTAATGATCCATTAGCAACCATCTGAAACAGCAACAACAGAGAATCATCCTCAATCAAACTCTGTGCTGCGGAAGGATGGCCTGCCAATGCTTTCATAATATGCACCACACTTGCTTCCACCTGCATGAATAGCAAATAAGTTTAAGTCAAACCAAAAGGCATTATTCAAGTTAAATGTTAAGGTAACATCCAACTTGTTTACAAGAGAATAAAGCAGACAGAAATAAGTTAAGATCCTCAAATGGGAAAAAAAAAATGTTTCTTATTAAATAGACTGTTTAAAAGTATCAAATAGTTGTCAAATGATAATAAACAATTAGGTGAATATGGAAAATTCTAGTTTTCTTTTTAAAAAATAAATAAATGAAGATGCAGTACAGTAGTAAGCAAACCGCAAAAATACATACATCATATATGCACATATATATTCTTAGCATAAATAAAAAGCAATTAGAGGTTCAAGATATCATCCAAAGAAAGCTACCTCAAGTCGGCGAGCTTGACTAACACCATCAACTGAATCCTTTTCGGCTGGAATTAATTCCTTGGAATCAATTATCCCTGGCCGCTGATTTGCCTCATCACGACTCAAAAGAGCATTCAGGATATGAACAAGACAGCAAAATATCCCGGAATCAAGGAGAGATTGTTTATCAATAGGCTGCAACCAACAGAAAGATAATGATAATAACAATTAATGGTGTTTAAATATTAGAAAGAATGGAATTTATGATACCAAAATATAAAATAGAAATCTCATGAAAAAAAGAAGAAGAAGATGAAGTTAAGAACTACTTCAAATCAATCACATCATATCGAAAGATCCAAAGTATTTTGGTTAGTTTTTCAACAACACAATTCAAATATCTTTGAAGATTGAAGTATCTATCTTATGGTGGGAGAAATATAACAAAGTTCTTACAAGCAAGAAACCTAAAGACAAGATTCCACCAAGAAATCATCAGTTAAGCTATTAAAGATTAATGAGATATACCCCAGACACCAGGACTTCAACGGCAGTCAACAAATTTGAACCAGGACTGAAGCCATCCTGCAGATCAGCAAACATGAATGTAACTCCAAAATAAAACCCAAAAACAATGTGGATGATAAACATACTGAGATATCAAAGCACTTGGATCCCCGAGCCAAACCTTGGTGACTTCAGAGAAGAACTGTAAAACCTTCAATACATCCAAAGTTCTTGTTTTGCTGCCAATTTTTAACTTTTCAATATCCGTTACAAATGCTCTTCCCACAACGAAAGAGAATATATGTGTTTCCACTAACCTGTAATTAATTAAGCTCCTAGAATCAATCAAAACACCCACAGTTGCAGAAAGACATAACGCAACAGTATCATTTGAATAAAGGCAACCCATTCATAATAGCAGATGTATACAGTACTGAGCTAATAACTGTTAAGCAAACAGTAAGCAAAGAAATTATCTCAACTATTGTTAAAGAAAATAAGGCAAAGTCATGGCTCAAAGAATTTGCTTAGTTAACAATTACTTAAGCTTTGAAGCAGAAGCTGGTGCAAAGTTCAAACAGTACGGAGAAGTAACTTCCATTACAACAATCCTCATAAGAAGTTAATATCTGGAAGGAGATAACTATATCAACTAAACATCCAGTGTCTACATCGTTTGAATAGTCAAAATTTGTAACAGTAAATTGCATAGGATGGGTCTCATCCAATAATTAATGTCAACCCTGCGCAAATCGAAATAATGAGAGAAAAGTAAAAGAACAAAATCATCTAATGTCAACTAGAGAAAGTCACAACAAGAACAATCATAAAGTATGACTAGATGTCAGGAGATGTGATACAATATAAACAGCAGGAGAACGAGTTTATACACATCAGGGTATGGCTAACTCTACTTTGAAAAACTTTCTGATTAAATGTAGCAATAAAGTTATAATGTTGCTGATGTCGAGTTTCTCAAAAACAAAAACAAAAACAGAAACAGGAACAAGTGGGTGATGGAGCAACCAAGGGCAGCAATACTTAGCAACGTGAAAGGGTAAGGAAAAAATTTGCTCGATGATCAGAACAGAGTAAATTGCCTTCACAGCAATTTCACGCAAAATAAGCATGCATTAAAAATGGACTGAAGGATCGGCATTCATACAGGGTGACTAACTGAGCTACATTAGCATGCTGCTTGACTAATCTACAAAAGGCATCTACAGTCAAATTCAAGGCCGCTTCTTTCTCCTGCAAAGACAATATGAACATAAGGTAAATCAAGATGGTACATAAAGTACTCCGAAGAATCAAAACATAGATGAAAAAGAACCTTTTCAGAATTGGATGAGCGGAACTCTTCCCAAAATCTCTTGAAGTCCAATTCCAGTTCGTGTTTGTCTCTGCAACCACAACAGACAAGTGAAGTCGTTTAGAAAGAAATTAACGTCCATAGAGTGAAAGAAGTTGGAAAGCAGAGCAAAGAAGGCACTTCGCCACAGTTTTCAAAATTGGGAAACGTAATTTGGTAAATAGATAGGAGCAAACATAAAATATCAAATCTAGTCGCTTAAATCATAAAATGCAAGAAGGAAATTACAAGTTATTTATATTATATGATTAGACACTGCACAACAACAAAAGTGAATGATATGGTACAACTTAAAACCTAACTAAAACACCAAATAGTTTGCATAATGTCATATACAACACATGGGTATTATAGGATGAACAAAGGGATCTTAGCATTACATTAACATCAACTCCCTACTCTAATGAGACCAGAAAGCAGTAGCACCAGAAGGATCTTACACTGTCATGCACAGTTTCCATAGCAAAATAATGAAATTTTGTGAAAAATGGGAGGGAGTCATATTGGAGGACCTACTTTAACCAAAGAGCATCCCAACATCCTTGAATAGGTGATGTTTATGTGCTATTTTCTTACTGTCCAAACTAAACATTTCAGTAAACAAAACATTTATGGCTATGCACAGATTAACCAATTAATCATTTCATGCTGTAAATGCAAGCTAGCCCCTGATACTGATTTTTTAATTACCTCCCATAGATGTCCAACCACTCTCAAAGTGCCAGGGAAGGAAGTTCAGAAACATGGATTTTGGGAGTAAGTGACACTATAGAAAAGCATAAATAAATCAGGCAAACAAAACTTCAAAGGATGCAAGAAAAAGAGGGACAATCCCCGATGAGTTTAAATAGAGAGGTAGCATTCACCCTATTGCAGGCTATCGTTCTAATATCAGCAATTGCCAGCTAAATTCTTACTGGTCCTCCCATTGCGCTAATACAAACTTCACAAATAATTTTGGTCCGATCCTCCCTTATAACACAATTATCTATTCATGTTGCCAATAAGCAACCCATCGGAAGTAGCTTCAAAAGCTTCAGGGGCATATTTCCAACTCATCTTTTCTATTTTTGTTCCTTGCTATTTGCTTCTATGTTTCCTCTTATTCTCATTCGGTGGAATAGAGTTAGCTCAATCCACAACCTTATACTAATACTTGGACCCGCGGATAACTACAATCACCAATGTTCGCCACGAGAGTTACACATTGGCACCCCCAAATTGAGTTCATCCACGCATAACAGCACATTCAAAGCATCAAAACGCTATCACAACTACATTTAAATCTTTGAAACTTATTTCTGCAGAAAATGAAATAATATGCTTACAGAACATCTCATCAAAGCTTATCTTATCAAAAACATAAATAAATAGACAAAGCACGTACTGAAACTGATGTACTTCTAATTGCCCGAAATACATTGGAGATCAACGTTAAAAGCAGTCAACCCAAAGTAAAAAGAAGAAGGAACATAAAAAAAAGGTGCAACTATGATTCTACCACTTCATCTCATAAATTCAATCATTGTTAATCGATGGAAATGCAAGCAATGAACAAAATCAAAATAAATTGTCTAAAAGAATGAGAAAGAGTAAAACAATAAATCGAACCTCGAAGGAGAAAGAGCGTAGTCATGGAGTATTGAGGAAGCATTGGCATCGCGATTGGAAGAGGAAGAAGAAGAAGAAGGAACAGTGGTAGCAGAAGTAGTAGCAGTAGGAGATTGAGCTAAACCGACCTTTTCCTTGATGTCCTTAAGCAATGATACCCATTTCATCGTTTTCCCTTTCGATCCTTGAAACATTTACATGCACCTCCCTCCTCTCATCCGACGCCGCCGCTGCAACAGATCCCTACCCTTCTAGAAATCCCGTCTAGAAGGATTTCATCTCACCTCCGCTTCCGATTTACCCCGCAACCAACCAACCAAAGAATTACGATACGGATAACTCCCGAACCACGGAAAAAAATCAAATCAAAAATGGAAAATTTTTAAATAAATTAGAAATATCAAAGAAACCATCTGAATAGAATACAGCTGGAGAATGTGATTAACGGATCGATTGGAGTTAGGATGAAGATTCAAAGCGAAATGAGATCTACGATTAATCTGTCGTTGCTTTTTCTTTTACCCTTTTGTCGTCTTAATTTTTTCTATTTTTCAAATTTCTAGACGTTTGTTTTTTCTTCGAAGAAAAAAAGATGTGTAATTTCTTTTCGAACCCTAAAATAGAGGAGAGAGAGCTTAACAAAACGCGACTTCGGTTAATAAGAAAATTAAAATGATGATCATCAACGTTCAACACTCAAAAATGACTCTCTCTCTCTCTCTCTCTCTCTCTCTTCTCTGCTGTTTTTGGACGGCCACTCCGCGCCTTGTTTCTCGCTCTATATCTTTCCTTCTCTGCAGACTTTCTTCGATTTCTTAATGGTATACTAATTAATTGATTAATTATACTACCGTATGTCTTTATGTAGTAAGAGTATTTTATCACTATTCTACTACCGTTACTACGATTTGTTTTTCGTTTTTCTGGGTGTTTACTTTGAGATTCAAAAAAAAAAAAAGGCTGTTTCCCCAACCACGTTAGCGTGGGATCACGACTGCTACGACTTCCACGTGGCGCATCGAGATTGACGGACAAGACGTGATTGCGTCGTTCCGTTGTACATTTATTTGGTCCCGCAAACGGGAGTCGCGAGATTAAACCATCAGCCGTTCCCATTTCGGCGGTTTATGATGGATTTTTTTTACCTGTTTCGATATTTTTTTCCCATTAAGTAATTTTCTTGGCTTTATTTTGATTATAGTAGTATTTCTTAATGACTAAGGCAAATCATAGATCATAGATACTTTCTGGAAGTGTCTGTCCACAGGCTGCTGTGCTTATTAGAAATCGAGGGCATGCATTTTGTAGCTAATAAGAAGTAATATTTTAAAACAAAGTAGTAGTAAGTGAGCACTTTTATTAAATTAATAATTAATGAAAAAGCTGAATTTGAAGTTTGAACTTTGCTTTCCGTTGCATCCACTCCGCTAGGGCAATGTTATGTAGTCATAAAGTTACAAAAATTAGAAAGTTTTCAAGTGAAAGTTGAAGATAAAGCCATGAGGTCGAGAAGCATAACTACATCCTTTTTCAAGAAAACAGTAATGTTAGTAGTATCACACACTCCACGGCCGAGTTTTAGATTTTTAAGGTTGGGTATAGCTTAATTCTAGAAATATAAATATACTTTAACTATATTTTGATTTTGAAATATATTTAAGTATTTTGATTTTAACTATATTTTAAAATTCTACTATCAATTATCATAACATAAAACAAACAAAATAAGAGAAGGATTCTTAATCTTACCAATGGCTTAATATAAAAAAGAGTCATCGAATTTGTACAAAGTTATCGTTTTACCTTTAATTTTTATTTTAAAAATTTTGACCATTTGAACTTTTATTTTATGCACAATATATATATTGATGCTGACGTGGCGCAATGAAAAACTTTTACGTGTCATATGAAAATTCAATATGTCAATATATGATTAGGTTACGTCAGCATTAATGGTTGCATTATATACAAAATAAAAGTTCGAAGATATAAAATTTTAAAATAAAAATTAAATGGTTAAAACGATAATTTTATATAAATTCAAAAGCTATTTTATATATTAAGCCTCTTACAATTACACATCCTTTAAGGTTAGTATAGGCGGTAACCAACTAACCACTAACCACCACTCCACGGGCCTTTTTATTTTCTTGGTAAAATGAGATTCTTCCCATATAGTACCATGTAACATCATTGAACCGTTTTTTAAGAATAGTCGATGTGTTTTTCCTATTAAAGTTTTAAAAAGATGTCAAATGTCAAGCAAATAAGATGTCAAGGTCATCCAAATTTACCAATATTTTTATGGGTTAAATGAAATGAATTTAATGCCTTTTTGAATATTGTGAATGAATAAAATGGATTAGGAAGAGTCTTTTCTCATTTAGGATCCGATGTGACTATAACAAAATTAGTCGTTGACTGTTAAACGGATACAAATATTTATGATTATAAAAAAATATATATATCATCCAATTTTATCTACTATGTCTATGAAGAACAAAAAGGTTATGTATTTTTGTATATATGTTTAACTTATCAAAATTGAACTCCTAAAAATGAAATAAAGAAATCTACGGCAAGGCCCTTTATTAAGACAGCTGTGGCTTTAAAAACTCTCTTATATTGCATTGATGATCATATCTGGCTCTGTTATTCTTCACTTTCCTCGTGACGAGTAGATATTTGGATTGAGCAGAAAAGAAAAATAAATGAATAAATAATCTTTTTGCAATGTTTATATAAATCTATATAAATGGGCATTCCTTATGTTACGGTAACAAAGCCCTAAGAGGAAAATTAGGTGAATTTGAAATCGGACAGAGGACCTAATTTAGGGTAGCAGTAGGCAGAAGTAATCAACCTTTTAAGCCGGGGACAGACGACAGAGTAAATTAGGATCAAGTCAATCTATTTCATCTCAAGTTGCTTTTTTCTTAATTCCCACTAAAGTTAATACCCAAAAAAAAAAGTAGGTGAGATTTGAGAACAAGTCATTTCTTAACCCAGAATCTGTCAAAATAAGATGCCAATTTACGAAGTAATATTGGATGCGTGCAAACCCAGTGGATATACGAAATCCACGAAAAAACAAATGGTGATTTAATAATAGAGTAATTATTACATTATTATTATTATTATTATTATAAATTTATAATAATGGGATAAATTTCGGGTCTTTTCATGTTGCCATACGACTTACTTGTTACGCGTTAAATCCATGGAGGAAGGCCAACAACAATCATTTCCCTTGCTTTTCTTTTTGTATTTGAATCGGCCATTCCTATTGAAATCGGATGGTATAGAGTTTAATGCTTAATGCGTGATTTGGTTAAGATAAAATTCGGCCATAATCAAGAGTCAATTTTAGCATCTTTACAGATACGACTAGCACATAGTTGATACCTGCACATGAAAAAGGGAAATTTTGAATCTTAAACATCTCAAGTCTTAATCTTATAATATGTTTTATTTATTTATTATATACAATTTCATTAAGGATCAAAAGCAATAAATCGCATGTATTCAATGAATGAATAATTATTAAATTGTAAGAGAGGAAATAATTGCCCTAATATACAGAAGGGAAGAGAGCAATCAAAGTTTTGTTAATGGATTAAGTAATCTTCTTGCTTTTAGCAGAAGATTAAGTACTATTACTAATAATATTCTTAAGACAAGGCATGTCTTCCCCACATCCCCCTTTTGCATGAGTTCCGAATTCTAATCTCCCGCCTGTCCCGTGATACTGTCCGAAATTAGACTTGAAAAAATTGCTACTCTCATCAAAAACAAATATGCTACTACCCAGTTGCATCTGGTTCGCGTGTATGCCACTGGAAAAGAAAGATGAATGTGTAGCACCTTGTGTATGTTTTAAGAATGGCAACAGTATGCAACTGAATCCAAATTCGATTAGTTTTCATAGTATTTAAATCTGATAATTATATGATTAATTTTGAGAGTTACTATTTGTATCCTACCTAAATAAAATAGAAACTACCAGCTAATTATCTTAATCTGATAAAATACTTGAATAAATTTAGTAAATCAAATAAAATTAAAGTCATAAATTAAAATTAATTCATAATAAAATAAATCAAAGTTAAAAAATTCATATTTTTAACTATTGATAAATTATAATTATTATTCGATAATTATTATGTAATTTATGAGTAATTTTTAAGTAAAAAATACAATAAAAAATAAAAATGTTAATTTTATAATGATGTTCAGGTAATGGATACCCTAAGACTACTAATCAAACTCGTCACGGTACTAAAACTACTATCTGAAACATATCCGAATCTAATTATAGAATACTTGAATCTTATTTAAATAGGTCAAATAATTTAAGATATCCTCTTATAAACCATCCATTGTCATCCCTAATATTTTTTAACCTCGTGCCTCATAGAATTGTAGTGTACTCATAAACATGCCACGCTGCGCGTGTGGATGATGACGAAGGAAATTGGAATTTAGAAGCCAAGAATTTTCAAAAGAAAAAAAAAATTAGAGAATGAAAAAAAAAAGAAAAAGGATAATGGGGAGAGAAAGGCCCCACGGAAACACAAAGCGCGTGAAAGTGGACCCCACGCCTATGATTTTTGGAACGTTAGATGGCGCGCGAGTCGCGGGCTAAATGAGAAAAGGGGGCCAAAGAAACGGGGTCTTATTGCTTTCTTCACGTTTGCTGACTTTTTTTCGAGTTTTCATTTTTGAATATCGCCCCCACCTTTTCCTTTTTTCCAATCCCTCCTTGATTAGTCGCATTACTTGGGCAAATTACAAATCTCGTGGCTTGAAAGGTTCAATTTTTATATTAGATGATGCTAGTAATTTGAATTGGCCATTTGGCCAACCTTCATTTAACTCTTTAATTTTATTTTATTAACAAATTGATGACATCTTGATTGACATTTTCTTGTTTTTTGTTCCATGACATTTTCATATCTGACCATTTCCTGTTTGGCTTTATTTTTAATTGCCACCATAGTCGAATCTAGTGCGCCATTTTGCTACTAATTGCATTGACAGAAACTTTGAAGGAAAATGGTTGACGGACGTGGGTCATGAACTGGCCACCTAAACTTGTTTAAGGAATCCTTTTAACTTTTAACTTTTAAGTGATTTTGATAATTTGATAATGCAGTACTAAATTGACATTTGATTTTGAAAATGTTGAATTAGACTTTAGTCATAAATTATAAAGTTTATTATATGACTCGGTACAAAAAAAAAACACATATAAGTATAACTTGCCAAGTTGCAAAATTTTCATGTCATGTAGTATAGTTGATTTCACATTAGCTTAATTCATAAAGTAGTCATTGAACTTGTACAAAATTATTGTTTTTGTCCTTTAATTTTTATTTTGAAATTTTTGGCCTTCAAATTTTTATTTTATTCACAATGTTACCCTTGGTGTTGACATGGCTCAATGAGAAAATTTCACATATCATATGAAAAATGCCACGTGTCAATATATGATTAGGTCACGTTAGCATTAAGGGTTTCATTATATATAAAATAAAATTTAAAGGGTCAAAACGATAATTTTATACAAATTAAAACATTATTTTGTGTATTAAGCCATTTAACATTCATATATAAGTATCAAATTTATACACTGACTCAAAATGTTTGTGTTGGTGGAAGACTGACCATTTGATGACATCTAAATGTGAGTAGAAATGATATTTGTGTTGTCATTACTCAGATAAAGCTAATAGAAACAGAAAAATATACATTTGGAATACCAATTTTGCGGTAATTAGAGTCTCTCTTGCCAGTTGCCGCGATAAACAAATAAAGTCATTATGGCATGTCAATACTTACCTTCCAAAGTACTACCCTTGTTTCCACAGCTATGGCCAAGTTGCCAGCAAGTCGGTCAGGCAGCCACCTGTATCGTGGCAGTTTCTCCGCATCTTTTGTAGTAGCAGCTGAGTAAAGGATGCAGTACTTGTCTTAATCATGTGCCGCTGTGCCAGGCAATAATTATCATAGAGAGATAGACTTAATAATCATTAGTTTTGTTTGGAAGACCGATTGACACCGACGCAATGTGATTGGAAGCTCAATTGCATCGTCATCATTGTTTATTAAATATAGTATTTTTCATCTATACAATATTTATTCTTACAACTTTCTTATACGTAAAGTAATTTTTTTATTTGTACGTTACAATAAATTTTTTCAAAATTTTAAACTAACTACTCTTCCAACGAGATCTTTAAGTTTACTCGGTAGGAAAGATAAAAAATTAAAAAGAAAAAAAATAGCAAGAGGAGAAAAATAGAAAGATGAAAAATAAAATTAATTTTCATATGGTATGCTTAGGGGTGTCAACGGAGCGGAGAATAGCCGGGGGGTATATTTTCCGTTCCCGACCTCGACTTTTGGAAATCGCCCCCGTCCCTGACCCCGACCCCGAGTTCGGGGAGGGATTTTTCCCAGCCCCTACTCTGCGGGGAATTTGAAAGGGGTTGGGGAATCCCCGTCCCCAATTTATATATATATATATAATATAATTAAAAGCATATCTTACTATTTTATTACATAAAAAATTTATAAAAAGTTTATATAATTATAATAAACATAATATTTAGTTTTTATTAGTCAAATTAATTTTATTACATGGTGTTTATTTTAGATTTATATATTTATTAATGAACATGATATATTATATATAATATAAATATAATATATACAATATTTATAAACATAATATATATAATATAAAAAAACTAAAAAAAAAATCGGGGAAGGGGACGGGGCGGGGAGGGTATTCCCCGTCCCCGTCCCGACCCCGACAGGGAATAAAAGTGATTCCCCATCCCCGTCCCGGATCCCCAAATTTTATCCCTGTCCCGACCTCGTTGTAGTGGGAAAAGGGGTTCCCCATTGGATCCGGGGACAATTGACATCCCTAGGTATGCTTGGTAAGAAATATGAAAAACTTAATTTTCTTTCCACTCATTTGTTGGTAAAAAAGAAAAATGAGAAGAAATAAAATTAATTTAATATACTTTTATCATTATACCCCTTATTTAGTATGTTAGTGAATAGTAGTATTATATGTTAGAATGTTTTTTATAATTAAAGGTGTAAAAGTACTTTTACCTTAATTAATTAGACTAACCTTATTTTCTTTCTACTTTTCTTTCCAAATTTAAAAAGATTTTAAATATAAAATATGAAAGAAAATATCTATCTTTTCAATTTTTATTCCTCTCAAATTTCTCTCAAACCAACTATTTCAAAATTTATTTTCTCTTAACTTTTTCATCTTTCTATTTTTCTGTTCTTACCAAGTAAGGCCTTCAAGTCACCATAGAAGAAAGTAGATATTCACAAACAAGAAAGAAGACAAACCGCTAGCAAAATTTTGTAATGTGGTCAAGGATATATGAACAACATAAAAACAAACCATTTTCTTTCAACAAAAAGGGCCCAAAAACAAAAAACCAAACAAACCATTTCAGGCAACGTCATTTTCATCCGACATGTGGCAAAACACGATGGTAGAACTTAGAAGGAGATGGTTTCTGGAGTGGCAAGATGATTGCGAAAACAAAATTTGTAAATTCCGTCTCTTTTAGCTTCCAACTCGAACTTATCCATTCCTGACGTTACTTTCAGAGGTTACCATCCGGAGAGGTCACCTGCGAGTAAAGCCCTTCAAATCATGATAAAAGATTTTAGTAGAAAGTCCAATTTTTTTTTTCCTGGCGATGCGGGGCTCACATTTACCCTTTAATGGAGGGAAGAATGTGACACCATCTCCATCTGGGCAAGGCTAAAAGTGTTTGAGAGGCAAGGACGGAGGAATTTAAGATAGAGAAGCCAGTTTGGATTAGTGATCACTGATCATGACGTTCTTATTTTGTTTCTAATAAAACAATTATGGAACTCGGATTACGATATAGTTGTAGAAAGAGGAAAAACATGGTGGACACTGAGAAGAAGAAGAAGACATCCTAAGACAAAGCTGAATTTTATTTTTGCATATACAAGAAGCTCGGTACTTGTCTCCATGAGTTTCTTCGAACGTTTTTAATGGATCTTTAGTGGCAGGCATCTTGTGATGATCCAGGACATGAGTTTTTACTTTTGGGCTCATTAAAAACCCAAAAAAAATTAAAAGCCCAAAACTTATAGCCGTTGTTAGGCGGTTAGGCCTTAGCCTCTGATTAGCGGATTAGGCCTCACGATACGACCGGTTACGAGGGAGAACCAAAACAACGCGTCGGCCTTCGAGTCGCACAGCTCATACTCAGCGGTTCATCAAGCAAAGCAGAGGCAAACTTGAGTTGACAAAAAGCTTGTTTTGTTGCTTAGCAAGAAAGTGAAGAAATGGAAGACTCTCTACGAGTCCAAAGATTCCAACAACTTCCATCTGCTACAGAATTTGCCTCGCAGATTGAATCCCGAAACGTTCCCGCTGTATTCGCTCTATTTCTCTCAACTCTTTCTTTTTTCTCTGTCTGATTTTTTTGTTCTTTAATATTTGCCCCGCTCTCTATGTATGTATTCGTTTCGGTTTTTATACAATGGCATTTGCTTCATTCTTGTCCTTTTCTTTGTTTAAAGGTATTCGTTGGATGCGTAAACGGTTGGGAAGCTGTATCCAAGTGGAATCCGTCGAGCGGCGGGCTCGAGTATTTGGAGGTTTTCTCTTCAATCCTCGCTTCTCCTATTACTCTGATTTTAATGAATTCTAAGCTCTGGAACTGTCTTTATCGATCTCCTGGAGTTCACTTTTTAAAAATTACTTTTTGAGTAGAGAGAATGCTAATTCAGTTGGAAAACATAGAGTGAGTTACGAGTTCGAACTTTGAAATGTAGAATTGGTAGTCATTTTACAATTTTAGTAAAATATATATGATTAGTAAATTAATGAACAAGATAGTTAATCACAAAAAATTATGATGCTTACTTTTGGTGTTTACAATTTAATTTATTTAACTGAACTCTATGCAATTTGATTTGATTTGAAGTATTTATTTTAGTAATTTTCCTTGTTTATGAATGTGGATTTAGGAACGGGTAGGATCATTCCTGGTGGAGGCTATGTTATCAAGAACTGCTCCAGTCTTTTATGGTGATCTTAGAAGCCACGAGAGGGTAAGTCTGCATTCTCTGTGCATAGAGGATTATGAAGTCTTTGCTCTTTCGGATAACATGGCGATGATTCATTTGTTTTTGCTTTTCTTTACAGGTTCCATTACCATTTTCCACTTTTATTGGCTTTTGTAAGCAACATAGACAAAATGTTGACAAATCTTGCAGCTTTGATTCTAATTCAGAATGGTGTCAGCCGGGAGAATCTGATACAGAGCAAGGCTCCTCATCATTTGTAGATGTTGTTCCACAGCAGATCTACCTAGCACAGGTTGCAACTCAAGGGTTTTATGATTGTTAATATCTCTGTTGATAGTTTTTCCACAATTGTTTGCTTTCATTTATTCATTCAATCTGTTGAGGTTTGATATATTTTCACTCTGTATTTTGTTCCTTCATTTTCTTATCAAGCATTAATGTAATGGTTGAATTTGGATACTTTTGATTCAGGTTTCAATTATAAATGCTGAGAATGAAGAGATGGTTCAACTGGAAACTCTAAGGGAAGACATTCAAATGGTCTGCATGTTTCCTTGCACCACTACTTGTTGTTTACTAGTTGACTTTGTAGGGAAGAATGAATAATGCAGGGAAATTCTTATTGCAATTGCTTGACTTACACAGCCTGCAGTTTTGGAGGGAAAAAATTTATCTTCTATTAATTTGTGGATGAACAATGCCCAGGCTAGATCAAGTGCTCATTATGACCCTCATCATAATCTTCTATGTATTGTTACAGGAAGGAAACAGGGTAAATCTTTTTATTTCTTCTGTTTTCACCAATTAAATATATAGATTTCTTGGTGATTTTGGTTCTATGTGCCTGCTTTCTACGATGGGAGTTATCATTCTGAAATGTATATATTTTAATTTTCATCAAATCATATGTCACAAGTGTACCACATTCTAACTCTCGTAAACTAGTATTAACCAGCATCGCATTCCCTGCTTTGAATATAGGACAACTATATTTTCTTTGGAAGAAAGCATAATAACCTTTTCCCTCAGTAGATGCTTTTCATCTTGAAACCTTCATCTCTGTCATGAAAAGAACTTATTGACTGCAAGCAGATGTATTTATTTATTTATTTTGATGGAGAGAAACGTATTTTATTTAGTCCATAACTTGGGGATGTAACTTTACTCTTGGAAAAAATGTTCTGTTTTAATTGCCTTTTATCATGAGAAGTTGAATATATAAAACGGTTACTTTTGTTGTCCTTTTTACTGCCTGTCATTGTATAAGACAGCATGTTTGTGGTTTTTGACCTATCCTCTCTTCCTTGCTTGATCCATGCGTTTATGCAATGAGTAATGTCAGAAACTGTTATATAAACTTGCTTTGCAGTTGTCTTATGGCCCCCTTCCGCAAGTCCCATGTTATATCCCATGCCCATATATGGTGAGGCCTCAAATCATAGGTATGCTACATGGTGTATATGCATCAAGAACCTAATTTTGCTTTTATTTTCTTGATTTGAGTGACTGATTATGGAAAAGAAACACTTTTTTAATTCTTAGATGGCTACTCTATTGACTTCAAATTGACATTCTTAGCATGCACAAACTTTTGTTTTCTTTTAACATTTTCTGTGCTCTGAACCAAAATGTAAAACCCTCTTGGCAGTTCTGTTGCTTTGGAAAACCCCGATTTTTCAGCTCATCCGAGAGCACAATATTCCGTGGAATACTCTCAGAAGGTTATTCTTCATGCAGGTGATGCACTTTTCATTCCTGAAGGCTGGTAAGGTTAAGCTCTTACTTTTATGAGAAAACAACATTGTTAGTGGGCTTCCCTCAAGTTTCTCTTTCTCTGATTGGCACTTATTTGATTATCCAATGTAGTGGCAATTATATTTTGAGTTTAGGGACTAGAAGCTAGAAATTTCGAACGGTGTTTTCAATATGGAATTTATTCATTTTGGTTGAAAATGGATGGCAGATTGCCTACTAAAATATGAGTTACTGTATCATACAACAATACTTCCTATCTTATGTGGTTTGTGCTTTTTCGCATTTGCTTGGGCTGGTGGACACTTAAAACACCATCTTCTATTGTTCCTTTTTCAAGATTTGCACAGTCCCTTTCCTGATAATTGCTTGCTTTCGGGTTGTAAACACATATGGAAATTATATCTCCTACTGACCCAGAAGTTCAAAGCTATGTAAGCCTCTTGAATTTGTTCAACTAGAACAAAAGGAAATACGGAATCTTTTCCATACAACCAATATTTCTCATCTGCCCTCATTTCTCTCCCACCATTTTTGACTACTCTCCTTACCCGCAAGAGAATTGTTGAATTGGGGAGCCAACCTAAAACCTTGATGCCTAAGCACTACCATTTTCAATGATAGCCACTTGGCCAATTGCCACTATTTTGCACAGGAGAACCAAACCGTAAAGTTGCCCAGTGGTGCATGTTAATACCAGTATCTTTCTGTGTGAGTTGACTCTTCTGTTGATAGCTGTTCTAGAGAATCTTCAAAAATATAATGAAACAAGTAAAGCATATACTTTAAGGGCATCACTTTAAATGCGTAATGTTGCTCACTTTGTTCCTCACTGCCTGTTTAGTTCATTATACAAAGTTACAAACTCACTAACCGCTAGAGTTTCTGTTTGCCTTTTTCTCATGGCAATATGTTCTTGTTGGAGCTAAAGTGTCTCCTGTACAGCATCAGTTTAGGTGATTTTTATTTCCCGATTGCTACAGGTTTCACCAAGTAGACAGTGACGATATGACAATTGCAGTTAATTTTTGGTGGTGCTCCAGTGTAATGTCTAGTTTGGCAGACCACATGGATGCATATTATTTGCGCAGAATTCTTAGAAGATTGACAGACAGAGAGATGGTATGTGCTGCTATGCTATTTACGGCAGTTATGTTTTGAAGTCTTGGTTGGCACAATAGTACTTCTCATCATTTCCTGACATTCTACAATACACCATATACTTATCTATGAATCTCTTACATTGTTTCTCATTTCTATCCAAATTACATATTTGATTTTACAGAGCTTTCGTCTGTCTCTAGAATTGTAATTTCAAGAACTTTTTCTTTGCATCAATAGCTCATTGCAATAAAAAAAACTGTTTTCTTTGAATTTTGGGTTGAAAATGATATAGCTGTATCTTGTAAGAAAGCTTGAATTTTTGTTGCAGATACAATTCTTCATCTGCTTATCTGAACTTTTTTTCCTTAAATCTCGTAAGTATCAAATTTATACACTAGTATGGGCCAAAATCGTGATAATGATGCATTAGGTAGTATTGGTTAATATGATATTTAACTTTGTTATAAATTTATTCTATAATTTTAGGGAGAGATGCACTACTGTCTCTGCTTGTTGATTTGTTAATTTGCTTTGTCATTTTCCCAAGTCCTAAACCAGTGGTTTGTGTATTCTTTTTTGAAATTAGGGCAGGACCAATTACTTCCCAAAGGTTATACTGCTATGTGGAGGGAGGAGAGGAATATACCCAAGCTGCTGTGTAACCAAGGTCAGTTTCTGATAAGCAGCCGACTTTTGCCAGAAACAAGAAAATATAAACTGACATGCTGAGAAACCAATCTTATACGATATTTGGTTGCATTATGCTTTATATTTTCTTGATTGTTAAGGAATGAAAACTACTGAGGTTGTTTTGCAGCCATGCTTTGTGAATTGAACTTGATAACTTTTTTCCCAGATCATGGAGACAATAGCTTGGGTCAGGCTAGTCAGAGAAAGGATTTGAAAGGGAAAGAACAACAGCATAGTGTTCTTTTGCATGAGTTGGAACCCCATGCTCTCCAGGCTCTTCATGATCTAGTTACTTTAGTTCATGATCATGTTAATGCTTCTGATAAGAATAAACCGGTCTTGCCTACTTCAACAAGTGGTTCACTGTGTTCTGCGACAGTTGAGCAAGAGAGAACTTCAACGACCGAAATATTTAATTTAGAAGATGATCCAGTAGCTAAAATTCTGTGGATACTTGAACCTGGCACCTTTGAGGACATGTTTCTTGCCATGGCCGTGGGTTTGCAGTCTCATATCAACATTATAACATACTTTCATTATGTGCCTGGAATTTTCATTAATGCTATTTTGAATTTTGTTGAATATAAAAACTATTTTCCGAAGTTATACTTCATATATACTATTACTTGTGTTTAAAATTAAAGAAGTTACATCAAATCTTAAAGCACCTACTGGGTTGGTGCTTGTCCAAGTGAGGCTCCTGTCCTGTTCTAGCACTTATTGTGGAAAACTAAATGAGAAAATTGGATTCTGCATGAAAGAATTGAACGTGATGAATGGATTACCTATCAAATTTTAGTGTAACTCACTTTCTATTTTCTTCTACTATTCTAAATTGCCTTGCTTTCTTTCAGTCCACATTGCTGCTTTCTACGTTTCTCTTACATTTGTATGAATGAATAGTTATCCACTCCTGTTATACCACTTTCCAGGAACACTTCCCCAGAACTTTGGAAGCCCTGATACTGCACTTGCTTTCACCAGTGGGGGCGGAAGTGCTTGCACGAAAATTTGATGAGATAGATCAGAAGATCACTGGAGAAGATCGGTACATGTTAATTTTGCTTGGTTTTCTGATTTAGTTTATTCTCTAATTTATGTAATGGTTTTGGCATCGTTATGTTATTCATAATCATGGTTTCAGGAACAAATTCTACCAGGTTTTCTATGGTGCATTTGATAACCAATTTGCAGCGATGGATGCAATTCTAAATGGGAAAGAATCATTTGCACGCCAGGTAATGCTACCCAGTGCACCTTTCAAGACCTTCCCCATGCCCACAAAGAAAAGAAAAGAGAAGTCTTTAACTTTCCTTATTATAGTGGCACTTCTTTTAATTTTTTTTTTCTTTATTCCTTTCCATCATTATTACCTCAGCAGGTATGTATGCTCATTGCTTTAGCATGTTTTACAATGGTTATGTTTGCTGGTGCGGATGAAGGTTGTGCAGGTTGATTATAAAATTCTTCCAATCTTACCCAAGAATATTTTAGTGCATACATTTTGAATATTTTGGAATCCTGCACTGAGAAAATTGATGGTCCAAAATGTAGGAAATTTTGCTGAATCATTATACTCGCAACATGTATTAAATTAAACTTATTCTTACTCTTTAAACTTTTGTATTGCAGGCATTCAAAAATGTGTTGGACAAATACTTGGGAGGGAATTTTGATGTACCAAAACCGTGTCTTGGACGAGACATCTTGTGACACAATCTTCTCAAAAAATTGGTCCCATGGGGATCTCGAGATAGCAAATTAATGCATATTTCATCTCAGAATCTTTCTGTCACAATCAGTACTTTTACATGTGAGTCATCACGAATTTTGTAGAATATGAATCATTACAAAACCTTGAATATTGCAGCATATCTTAGTTATACATAGATGCTGATATGATTTAAATTACAAAGCTCGTCTGTTGCCTTATCTGAATTTTCACATTAAGACTGTATAGTGAGCAGAAAAGGCCTTTTTAAAGAAAGAATCTCTTGTTCATAAACTAGATTATAATGGTAAGCATCATCCAGGACCTGGTAATTACATTGAGATCTAAGAATGTGCTTAAATGGACCCTGAAGTGCATTGTGGAGAAAAAGTATAGATACAGCAGTCTTCCTAGAAGCTAATCAACCACACACACTGACACAAACCTGTATTTTATCCTTGAAATGGGCATTGAGATTTCCATAATGCTGTGGACTTTCCTTTAGGAGTTCATGAGAAATGACTATTAGTGGTGAGGAAATGGGGACCCCTTCTGCTCATAATAGATGCTATCATGATGGTTCATATCTTTGTTGTAGTCCCTTTCTTGTAACTATATTATGCTAAACTTCTATTGCTAAACTCTAAAGTTTTATTGATGCAAATAGCAAGTATTAATGAAAATAGGCTTTTACAGTTATTTGCTTAAGCAACACGGTAGAAAGATGCCTTTTTCTCATATTTAGGGTGTAGAAAGGCCATGCAAATATCTATGTTATTTGTTCATTTGTAGTGCGGATGTTAATAGTGAGGGGGCCGTGGAAAAGAGGGGGGGGTGCTCCCATGGGGATTTGCTGCAGAAGGTAAAAGCAAAGAAAAGCACAGAAAAGAAGGGTTTGGTAATTATTAGGATTGGATGGGGGGAAAGAGGGGAAAAGTAAGGTTTGTTGAGATGAGATTCCCTGATGGAAGATGACACATGCAAAGTCTGTTTGAGAGAGGAAAGGAGAAAGAGGGGAATAGAAGAGAAGCTTTTGGTTTGTCTGGTTGTGCAGAGGGAGATAAAAAAAAGAGTCTTTTTTACTAGGCAAATGGCATGTATATCATGTATTTTGTACCTTAAGCCTCTGCAACTCGCTCATACTTTCTAAAAGCTTGGATATACCCTTAAGCACTGAGCTTCTGCTTTCATTAATCCCAAGGCTGCCCTCCCTCTCTCTCTTTCTCGCTCACTGAATATACTTGACAAGAATTTCCCAAAATCCTTTTTTTTTTCTCTCTCTCTTTGATAAGGTTAAAGTTGGTAAAGAGTAAGGTGGCAATGAATTCGATTGATCTCCTAACAATTGACACATAAACCATCGCTGCTACTAGCCAAAGTTGAGCTTCTCTCTTCAACCTGAATTGGTGCATTAACTATTTACGGGTCTTCATTAGCTCAATTAATTTCATGATTTTTCCGGTCAATATCTCTCAGTAAAATACTTTGTTCGGACAGAACAGATTGTGAAAAAGCAAGACATAAAAACAGTCAGCAGCGGATGGAATGGATTGGTGGGTCAAGCAATGAAAGCAGGGAAGGAGGCAGAGACCGGCAGTGTATGTATTGTTTGGACCTAAATGTGAACCAACCAAAGGGCTATGATACAAGAGGACATGCACAGAAATTGATAAAGGGTGGGGGTCATCACTCATCAACCAAAAAGAAGACTGAATTGTTGATTCAAACTTTCAAAGTTCTATCGAGCATCTTTTTCATAACCGTTGACATTTTTATTCTTCTCTTTTTTTTCTTTGTTTTTCCTTTTGGGTTTTTAGTAGTAGTACCACTTAAAATAAATGTCGCGGACCACCAAAACACCAGCACATTTTCACATACATACATCATCAACTTAGTAAACCTTTTTACTCACGCTTAAACAGGTTTTACAGCCCCTCCTTCCCCACCTTCCCTCCTCTTTACAAAAGGCTACATAATTTTCCCTTTTTTTTTGGGGGGGGGGGGGGGGGGGGGGGGGTATTTAGTGTTTATCCAATTTCTTTCTTAGCATCACAAGAGAAAAGCGATTGGGAAAAGAATTTCTTGGAAATTGATTGCACATCAATAATTCTTTAATAGGAAAATTGGAAGTGTGAAGAGTGAGGAGGAAAAAGGGGAAAAAGGTCATGTGATTGAATTTTGTAAAGAAAGTATATCCCCTTCTATCATCATCATATGGTCTAAGTCTGCCAGTCAATGATGTTCAAATTGGAAACCAAGGTTTTCCTCTTTCGGGTCTTAATTCATCAACTTGTGTTAAGTCAAGAGATTCCATAATTATATCTCTATTATTTATTTATTTAGTTTTTCCTTGGCCTCTCCTTTTAGCCTTCTTTCTTTTTTTTTTTCTTTTTTTTTTCAAGATAGGTTGCTCTCCCATTTGGACCTACATTTTGTAATTCATCTTTGTGACCTCCAAGTCCCTAACTTTTTCCCATATGCAATTTCCACGAAAAAAGACATGCCCTCTTTCTCTGTTGAATCTTGATTTTGCTTTAAGTGTTTTTCTAAACGAGTTTTGCCTTTCTTTAGCTCAAACATGAATAATAATTTTCTACTTAAAAGATCACAAGGCGAGGTTTAATTGATAATACAGTATTCGTTGAAAGAATCCATACATCATCAAATTCAAAGCATCCAAAGCCACCATGTTTTAGGACTTTAAATTGTGGAATATATATATATATATATTAACATTCCTTGATCATTGTTGTGACACATATTCCATGCATGCTTGTGACACTAATTAATTGATATTTGACCACTCTTATTAATTATATGATGGAAAAGTTGCGTGGACCGCAATGTGGGAAATCTATATACTACAACACAATTATGTTCAGAGTCACGGGCACCTCAAAACATTCAAGTTTCCTGTTACTTGTGACCGTGAGTTGTGATTCGTGATAATAGTATAGCAATAAAAAAAAACGAAAAAAGAGCCAGCTTTCTTCAAAAATTTGGATGCTAGAAATGAACTCTACTTATATAGAAGGCCTAGCAATGAAGCATCCAATTCCAAGGGAAAATGTAGTTGGGCAGGTCGATTATGTATTATATAAAATATAAAAACATGTGGGTTAATTACCAGTAGTCGAGTAGGTTGGGACTTGGAAGATCATGGGAGAAGCGGAAGGGCATGTTTGTCAATCCCAAGAACACAAGCTCTGGCCCTCCACCGAGACCGACATATGCTTACATCGTTTCTCTCATCTCTCGCTTGATTCTCTGCTAATTGAGACTATTATTTTGTCGTCAGAATGTTATGCTGTGTGGTCTCTTGTATGAATTATTCTGATTTTGATCTCCCTGTGTTGCTGGTAAACATATATAAGGGGTATAAGAGTAAATGGAATGCATGCATGACAAGCATGGCATTCCAATTGAAACGTGTAGGGTCATCATGATTTGAGAGGAGAAATACTCACATGCAAAGAAGATTGAATGGCTGAATGAATATTCTTTTCCTTTTCTTTTTCTTTTTTCTCCTTTCTTTTTCTCGCTTCTCTCCTTCAAGTTTGAATTTCCTCCTTCAGCGCATACAATGCATTTGAAACCTAGCTCATATATATTGCTTATTAATCCACTTCTCTTGTTCAAAACAGATTCAAAGAATATTGGAAGTGGATTCCGATCTTTGCTTTCCACTTTTATTTGGATTTCAAAATCTATGATGAATTAATAAGAATCCAGGTTTTGTTTGGAACAAATCATATCAAATGCACCCCTCTCTTGCTCTCGCATGCATACACTCACCACGAAATGTCCAAATTGGGAACCAAAGCTTGAGACCCATAATTCTTTATCTCAAAATGTCGAAGATATATTGTAATGTAAAGGGACCGACTAGCTAGCTAGCTAGGTTTTAACATATGAAGATATTGCTAGAACATATAAGAAGAGGAAGCTGAACAAAGAAATAAAAGGGTGATGACTGATGAGATTCTTTCAATTTTCATGCTGTATCTGTATGTAGTAAAAAAGAAACACTTCGGAATTCTTGATGGTGATTTATAACCGTTTGTCCTTTTTCTCCACTTGGCATATTCTTTGAAGGAGTCGACCTCATCATCCAGACAATGAAACTTATATAATTGTGGAAGAAAAAGATGGCAATTGCAATTAAAAAAATGAAGAACTGACGAAGGAAATTTTAATATTTTAGCTTAACTTCTCTCCAACTTGATTTCATATATATATGTTACTATATAATCCATGTCATATAGCTGTCATGAAAAAGATAGGACTTTATACCCCAAACGAAAATATATGTATATGATTTGCATGTGAGGAATTTTTACCTCTGGAAAAATGATTCTACAACTGCCACTACCCCCCAATCCCATCTACCATTCACGCACCTAATAATTAATACTAGTAGTAATGTAGTAGGAAAATTTTTTCCCGGAAAGATCAAGAAAATATGGACATGATGGGCTAAATTAAATAGAAATTCTCTTAGGAAAACCCTCACATGATTTTATACTACCGTTGATTGAAGAGTACTATATATATAGTCCAAGGATATATTAAAAGAGACAAAATCAAATTTAAACGAAATGCAAGGAAAATACTAAACTCTTTAGGAAGATTAAACCCAAATTACAAAAATATTTTTTGTGAAGAGGAGAGGGTGACTACTACTTTATAATATGGATTTATATCCTATATATATATATATATATATATATGGCCCTTCTTTCTCTCTTCTTTTTTTCTTTCTAGTTCTTTCTTTTTTGCCAACATAGAGATCAAGGGCATTGCTGTCATTATAAAAAAGGGCTATCCCTAAATTATTATTTACCCTTTTTTTTTCTTTTTAATCAATTTGTTTTGTTTGGCTTCAACAATCACCCCATGTTTCAGAGGCAGGCTCAGCGAATCCAAAACCTTGGGGCTTCAACACCGAGTGGTCTCTCTCAAAGTGCTGCAACTCCACTCCCCCGGCGTACGTTAGCACATCCCTCACGTTCATGCTAACATTAACATTCCCATTGCCACCACCATGACGATGATGAAGGTGATGGTCTCCGGTCAAACCTAGAAAGTCCCTGGTAAAACGATCACTACTCTTCTGCCACGTGGCAAGGTCTCCAGCCGCGAAGCCCATGAATTCCGGGGAGACATGACTCGCACCCATGCCGTTGTTATTGTTTATCTGCGTGGCGGTTGCACCAACGCTGGCTGCCTTCTGAAGGAGTGCAGTGGCAGACAAGTGAGGAACCGCCGACGTAGCAGCATTGGAGGGAGTGTTGCTGCTGACGTGGAGGCTTTGGAAGGGCGAGGTGATGATCGCCTTTGGAGGAGGCGGCGGCTGCTGCGGTTCTTGGAAGAATGGTGAGAAATGGTGAGACTCAGGCTTAACGTGAAGTGGGTTATTATTAGAATTAGGGTTAGAGATTTGAGTGGGGTCCCACGGGTTGAGCGAGATATGGGGTTGGAAAGGGTAAAGAGAAGATGGATTGGGATTGGCTTGAGACGGTAGATGATGGAGAGCTGGATTTGCGGCGGCGGAGGCAAGTTGGTTGGCTGAGAGTCTTGCACTTTCTTCAGCTAATGCATCGCAAAATGCTCTGTGTGTTATGAAGCTGTCCTTCCTGCATGTAGGTTTCACAACAAAAGATTACAAAACTCATAATCATTTGCCATTAGCAAGGAATGGAAAAAGATAAACGAATGAAACAGTTGATTTACTTCCAGAATATTGATGAATGATGATGTCGATTGATTGAAAGGGTTTTGGAATGTTAATTATAGTATGGGCATTTAACAAAAGAGAAAATGCATGTTCATGTTTTTGGGATAGAAAGAGGAAAGTGGGCATTGGTTGGAGATTAGTCACAGTTAAATGCAGCAATCTTTGCATGAAGAAATTTGATAGTGCGAGAGGCTGGTCCTTTTCCTTTAGGCCAAAAGAAAGAAAAGGGTACATAAGCCTAGGATCGTGCATGCGCATTGGATAGACTTATACTCATGCCGTAAAGTTTACAGAACATAAAGAAGAGAATTATCTTTGTTGGTCAAACATAAAAGGGGGGGAGAGAGATAGAGAGAGAGATATGCATGACAGTTAATTGATGTGTATGCATGCAAAGATGGACCAAGTTTTTGGTAAATTATGATGGATGGTGTGATTTTGAAACTAGAGCTCATGCATGTATCAAAGATATGCAATTGAAACATGAATCTAATTGATCTTTCCAAAAAAAAAAAAAAACCCATGAATCTAATTGATGAAGGGGGAGAAAGGAAAATAGAAAACAAATCAGCCGCAGATATTTTTGCAGATTTATTCAGTTTTTCCATCATGATGAAAGTTTCAGAGTTTCAGTGTTCTCTGCAAGTTAATAATGGCAATGCTACATGAAAATTTTGTCACGGATTTCTCAACCATGAAATATCCCAAAGGCAATAATTAAATTTAAACCTTCTTTTGCTTTTTCTTGGATATCCATCATTGTTTTTGAGACTGCAGTCCACTCCATTCCCATTATAATGTACCCAAGGGTAAACACAGGGAAAAAAAAAAGCGTAACTCATGCATTAATTTGCATGATGACTTTGGTACGATAATCAACCATATAAATATACATATATTTATATATATATATTTAATTATCAAAATCATAATATTGAAAAATGTAAAAGAATTAAAACTCAGATATATAATAACGTAGCTAGAACAGAAAAGGAGAATGCTGGAATTATATTATGCAAGACAAGATCAAGCTTAATTATGTAGCTACTGAAATATGAACTATACGATCACATAATTACAAATTATGACGACTGCTCCTATTATTTTTACCACTACTGTATCATTTTCTGTTTCTTGTTTTTTCTTTTTTTCTTTTTTTTTCAGACGTTGAACATGGCATGGCAGGGTTCAGATTTCAGAGGTATTGCTTTCAGTTTCAGTTTCTCTTGCAAGGTCATCAGTAACAGACACTTATATTAATGGTTGTCCACTTCGAAGAAACGAAAACCTGTCACTGTATTTAAGTTCCAGATATTCCATGCATAGCTTACCACTCTTGTGTAAGAGAACCACTCAAAAAAAACAAAAGAAATTAAAACCTGCACTAAACAAAAAACAAAAACGGCCCTAAAGATACAAAGGCTTCCCACTTTGAACTAAAGACCAAGAGTTCTATGAATAATCCTATCAGAAGTCCAAACCGATGAAGGGCAAAGAATAAGAAACATAAAAATTTATAAAGAAGGGAAGGTTGGAAAACTGTGAAAGAAAACAGAAAGCTAGCTAGAAAGATACTTTAGAAGAAAAAAAAAAAGGAATTACCTTGAGAAAAGGGTTCCACAATCACATCTGTATTCTCTAGTTCCACAAGTCTTAGAGTGAGCCTTCCAATCTGATTGAACGGCATAGATCTTTGAGCATTTCTCACACTTCCACTTTTTCTCCCCATGCTTTCTGCAGTAGTGTTTCTTGATGCCAGTAAGATCACCTAAAGCCCTTGAAGGATGGTGGTGGACACATGTAGGCTCAGGGCAAACATAGGCTCTCTTTTTTATTTCTTTGCTGTTTCGTTGCTTCAGCTTCCATGGAAGGTTATGGCCTCTTCTATGAAGTTGAAGGTTCTGATCTCTCTGGAAACCTTTGTTACAGATCTCACATATGAATCTGTTGGTAGCCAATAGCGTTTTTGGAGACAAAGCAATTACTTCAGCATCCGGGTCTGTAACAGCACCGTACAGTTAAGAACCAGAAAAATGAAACCTATTAGCTTAGACTAACCTAACAGAAAGCATTAATTTGTAAGAGAGATAGAAGAAAGTCCTACCTGGGTTCCCGGGGAGGCTTCTCTTCTTCTTAACTTTGGGTGGCTGAGTCTGAGGAGATATGGTAGAAACAATAGGATTTAAGCCACCGAAGTCTTGAACTCTTGTACCAGAAGAAACGCTAGCTTCCTCAGACAAAGAAGTTGAATTGGACATAGCTGCGGGAAACATGCTGAGAAGAAGAAAACTCCAAGAAAGAAAAACAATAGAAAACCCCCAAAAACTAGTCTGATCTCTCTTCTTTGTTTGTTTGATATCTTGTTCCACTCTAGTAGCTCTTGTTCAAAAAGTGACCACTTTGCACCTTAATTTGATGAAACAACAAGAAAAAGAGCAGGAAAGGGTAGCCCAGAAATAGAGAATCCAAGCTTTGGACACAACTTATGAAACAAAGATTTGTTAATAAACAGGTGGCAGTTGCAGGGACGTGTTAGATACAGAAAGGCATCATTCATTTGGGTGGCAAAAGCAAAATCTCGTGAAGAGATGATGATGATGGGTTATTCTTCAAGTCGCTATCTAGCCATGGATTGCTTGTCTGAACAACTCTGCAACCCAATTCAGATATATCTCTTTCCTATCTATCTCTCTATCTATCTCTTTACAAAACCATCATCAGGAGCTGAGAGAGCTAACTCTCCCATGCAATCAAAATACGAGGAAAATACAGACAGTAATAAGGTGTTTTCCTCTAAACCTCTCCACTACCCAATAGCCCTCTCCTTTCTATCCATTTGTGTGTATATAAAGATTCACAGGTAGATTGAAAGAGTAAGAGAGAGAGAGAGAATAGAGAGAAAGTTTCAGTAGCAGGGTTCTGTAGTAGATAATAGAGTACAGAAGGTGATGATTACAGTGGCAGACTATGGAGAAGGGGTGGTAGAATTTGACAAAATAAAATAAAGATCAGGCAACATAAAAAAAGGGCTAAGAAACCCAAAGAAAAAGCTAAGAATTCTACAAAGGGAACAGAGAGGGGTGGGCAGCTTGAGCAAAGACTAGGAAGTATCCCAGCCCACTTGATTCAGAAAAAAAAAAATTTTTTCCTCTCTCAATTATTATTTTAATAATAATTATCTTTTGAACTCTGACGTTGGCACTTTCTGTCTTTTCCTTTGTTGCTGTTATAAAACACCCAAACCCTAAAAGGGACTTGATTTGAATGGAATGATATAGTATTAAAAGCGGAGGGGATTGCTTTGCTTACCACAATATCACATTAGAAGAATGAGAAGCTTAAAAAGGCTCGGGGGGAGAGGGGGGTGTAAAGGCAAAGGGGCTAGACATAGAAGATAGCCCTTCTCTTAAGTCTCAACCTTTTCTAATACCCCACAACTAACATGATTGATCAATTGATTGACTCTCACCTTGCAAACCAAACATTATTAGAAGCTTGATTGAATGCTAATGCAAAAGCAAACTAACATGTTCTCGTACATTACTTGAGAAATGGTTTTATTACTTGTCCAACAATCTTCAAATCATCTATATCAACATATTGTTGGCTTATAAATATATAGTATATGTTAATTAAGCTTTAGATTATTTGCTTTCAACATATATTTCCTCTTCTGCATCAAGGTCACTACAAAAATATTGATACTATCATTATATACTGGATGATTAAAGCATAATTTTATTCAAATTAATTTCGATTGGGTTTGTGGAATCTTAATGAATATCTTTTACATACCACTACATGTATGTTTTTGACGATTTTTATCCCCTTTCTGTCTCTCTTTCTTTTGTTATTATTCTCTGCTCTCACATCCTAGTGTGTAGTGAAAGTGCTCAAGCAAACCCCACCAAGGGGAATTTGGAAGGCCTCTCTTCTTTTTCTCTCTTCTTTATATAACTTTATTTATTCCAAAACCAAGTGTAAAGCATGGGGGATAGCACCGAATTGACCATTCTATCCCCATCCCCTCTCTCCATATCAGGGTGATCTTTTTGGGAGCATTAATGGGTATAAGAGTAATTGAGTTTAGAAATATGGTGGAGATTCCCGTTCTCTAGAGGGTAAACGTGGGCTAAACATATGGCAGCCTTCAACGGCTGATGATGACGATGATGAAGATCAGGCGCCGAGGGCAGAAGGTCAAGGCAGACCAAGCAGCAAAAAACCCATGCAAAATCCAATCCCCAATATTATCATAATAGACGTGGTGTAAGAGATAGGACCCATTTTGCATTTGGGAGAGACGCTTTCGGAAAACAATTAAATGATCATCACCTAATGCTGTTGTAAGTACTTTGGAATCCTATGTGTGAGGTAGCTGGGGCTCTTCTGATCCAGAAATCTTATTGAATCATTTGGCTTTTGAGTGAGATTCATATTGCTCCTTTTCTTTTTGGATAAGATGAGATTTATGCCTCTCCTTGATTCACCTTTGGAGGGCCGGAAAGTTGTTTGTGTTTGCTTTGCGTGTATTAGCACCGTTCTTCAAAACTATATATATACCCATCCTCTCTCTCTCTCTCTCCCCCCAATCCAATAATATGGCTTTTTTCACATAAAACATTAATTACTTGCCATGCTTTTCAATTAATTAGACAGTTAAACAAACATATTGTATCATCAAAACAATTTCTAAACAAAGGATAAAGTTAATTAATGATGAGTTTACAAGTTACAATCTTAGATTATGTCAGGCTTTAGATTAATGCAAAATATATAGTTTATATTAATTAGTAATGGGTGTCTGTATATGGATTTTTTTTTTCTGTCCACGTGGCTAAAAAGTCGCTTGTCATCATAAAATGATAAAAGATAGAAATGGGAAAGAGAATTAGTTGGGACAAGTAGTTACTCTAAGTAGGAGCTTTTGAGAGCAGTAATTAATTGGACAACAAGGAAGATATTCACACACACACATATATATATATATATATATATATATAGGAATTAGGAGAAAGACAAATGGAACCCTAATTTGGCTTGACTTATATAAAATCTTGAACTGGTAGAATACAAATTGTTAAATATAAATATAGGGTGGTCACTGATCTAATATTAGTTCTGGTAGTCTTTTGCAACCTAACTTTAACTGGATGTAAGATGTAAGATTCGATTTTAAATCTTGACCACAAGTACCTAAACACATTAATGTCTGGTAACAAACCAATTAGACTAATTCAAAGTTTGTGTTTGGTCTTAAAAGAAGAAAAAAAAGTATCCCACCAGTTTGGGATTTGCACATGTTCTTGGAGGCCATTGCCCAGTGACGAAAACAAATAAAATATTTTATTGCCTTTTCAAGATAATCAAGTACTCATGCAGAGTTATGATGGCCATCTAGTTATAGTTTTTCACTTGGCAATGTAATTTCTGATTCTGATGATTTGCTACTTGCTGCTACGTACTACTATATTCTTTCTTTTTCTTTTCTTTTTTTTACTCTAGTAATATATTTTGTTTTTCTAATTAAATTTCTTCTCTGTTTTGGCATGCAGAGCGAGGGAATTGGGAAAGAATAGCAAAGCTCTCTCATATCAAGCAAGCGGGCCCATCCGCCTTATTCACGGGTTCTTCTATTGCCAGATTCTCGCATGCAGTTTTGGCTCTCTTGCCCCGCAAGGGCACAAAAAAAGTATTTTGGCAGTGGTGGACCAAATTTTTTGGGTCTTTTTCTATGTTTTCCTGGAAATTTTGTTATCATTTTCTCCTCTGTCCTCTTATCTTATCAAGATTCTGTACCCCCAAATCTTCTTACCCATAAGCCATAATATCTGTTTATAATTACAAATATGTTGGACGACATACTAAAATAAGAATATATGAAAAAAATTTATATAAAGATGAAAAAAAAAAAAAAAAAACAATCCCCCAATCCTGAATACTAGTCATTTCTATGACCAGTCAAACCTCATTTCCATCTCTAGCTTGGCTCTATGCTTACTATGTCTAGCAAAAGTCATTAATGGCACCTGCTTTTGCCCATAAGTAAAGTGGATGTCGCCAAATCAAACAACGTTCAGAGGTTAATTAAAGGTTTAACGACAATTGCGAGTGTCGCCATTACCTGATTCATAATCATAACCCTTCACACGAAAACATACTCAGTCATTCATATCTCAATCTTTTGGATTTAGATTAGATTAACAAGTACAATATCTTTGAGGGCGTGAGGTGAATATGTCGCAATTCCCTGACTCGTAACCGTGATTTAAACTAGTTGAAGGTTTTTCAAGTCAACAACACTACCCGGCGCCGTGATGGTAGGCTTCTCAATTGTGGTGATGATGGGCCAGAACTAGGCTCAACCCGGACTTACTCCAAGTTGAGCCCTTATGGATTCACGGCCCAAAAGATCAGGGTGGGCCGATGATTAAGGTACAAAGGTGGGGCCCAAGTGATAGATTAGGACCTAGTTAAGGAACACGACGTCACGAGAAAGCTAAAGATCGCCTTTTTCAAAATAATTAATTAATTAATTAATTTTACAGTTGTTATTGCCAGTCACGACTCACGAGCGCTGACTTGGACAGTTGGAGTCCAACCTTAAAGCCCAACCTCGATCCACGTGTTCGACTCACGTGACGTGCCTCCGCGAGAGAAGATGAAAAGTAAACCGGAAGTGGCATCACAGTTTGCCTAGAAATTGAATTTTTAATTTTCAATCGTGAAAATATTGCTGAGTACTTTGCAGAAAGTGGCATCACATATGAATCATAAATGTGAAAAAAGGAATTGAAACGAATTATCCTTCCTCTAAGAAATTCAATTTAAAAAGATCATTTGGCTACTCTGCACTCCCCCACCTCATTCCAGGCTTCCACTTCTCTCTCACACTCTCGTTTAGCAATAAAAGAATAGAAATCCCGCATGGTAGGTGGAACCAAGGACAATGGATGGGTCCTAGATGATACTTGCACTATAATCCTTGTGACCAGCCCACTAGAAAGATCAAAATTTAACAAAATAGGAAGCAAAAATAGAAACGGTCTTGTGATTGGACTAAGATGATGGCTTGTTTGTCCTGACCAAGAAATTAGAGATTTTCACATTTTCTTGTCTTAAGGGTCAACTCATTGCTGTAAAATTTGGCACCAAAAAGGAAAAAAATAAATCACTGGGAAGAAAGAGAACCTAAATAAGATTCTAATTATTGTGCTGAATACAGTTGTGAGGGTCACGGATGAGGAGAGGAAAAGAAGAGAGCAGAAGTAGGACCATGGATCAAGAGTACTATGGCATTGGCAATAATAATCATGACATAATTACCCAAGTTTTGGCTCCTTATTGTTCCCTCCGTCCACTGTGCTGCTGCTCCTGCCTTGCTGATGAGATAGCACAGGCACAATGTGAACTTCTCTTCTGCTTCCATATCTATGGTAAATACAGAAAAAGGTAGAGGTCATCAGAACAAAAATAGCTGCAAGTAGAACTTCAGAAAATTTAAATTAAATCTTCATTTATGAACTTGATCAAAGATTTTGTTGGACTAATTAGAGCACGGTTTGTTAGACAACTGATATTATCCGCTAGGAATAGTTTATGAACAAAAATGTAGAGCTATCTGCTATTCCATATAGGGGATTACCCTGTTAATATACTTAGAAGAAGAAAACAGGGAAGACAAATGCTGTCATTCTACAGCACAATAGCACTCAGATGCTGGTAAGGTAGCAGATAACAAGCAAGATACCAAGCTCAAGACAAATTTTACGCATTATTTCAATGGTTTCACTACCCTATGGCAGGGGGACTCTATATATTAAACATTATTTCAATGGATTCACTATACTTATATTTACTTCCCTCCAACCCAAGTTTACCAAAGAGTTTAAAACACCTCTACTTCTCCATAAGAAGAGAAGAATTAATCTCTGTGGCAGTTGATTCCACAAGAAGACCCAATACAGACCATGTGAAACTACATACTAATTATTTTTACCCCGTTATAGTGCAACTTTTGCACTTAGGTATAAGTAAGCAACGACAACATGTTAGGTTCATATCATAATGAATGAAGCCCCCATAACAAAAGAAGAGGAAATTGCAAACTTCAACAACTAGAGCTTGTGACATGTTTGCTCAATGAGGTTATGGCATAATGTCATCATGCAGTTCTGCTCTAATGTTCTCTTACAAGTTAACGTCTTTTATACTTTCTATGACACTTGATGCCAAGTTATGGACATAAAGCTACAGCCTCATCAGATGGCATGCCACCAGACAAATATCACGTGTCCATTGCACCTTGGAACAAAACCTTTTTGCATACCTAACATAAAAAGGATTCCCAAACAAAAAGTGATGAAAACACTAATCAAGGTAAGCAAATTTATTGCTTAATGAGGAAAATGGTAACTAACCTCCCCACAGTATTTTATAAAGTTGAGTAGTCAGTCTTGCTTCAATTGGAGATGCTAAATCATCTTTCCTGCAGGATTCCGCCATAACAAGTTCACATAAGACTGGTAAGTGCCAAAGATCCAAGAAGTCCGATGCAAACATAAAAAGAATAGAATGAACAACGTTGGAAGACTCCATGCAACTCATATAGTTAAAATGTTGAATTGTGACTGAGGCAAGAACCGATCTCACGTTTGCACAGATACAATAAAACAGATAGATTGTCACTTTCAATCAAATCAAATGATGTTCCACCAGATAAATGCAAACACGTGAAAATTTAGTCATTCATTTAAAAATTTTGGACACTTCTGGACAATAATAACCTAATGGGAACAATAAAGTGTATTTGCCTTGCATCAGAGAGCAGCAGATCCTATTTAATATTGTTTCCCAAAACCCGTCAATATATTTCAAAACTTTGTCCATGCGATGAGAAGCATCTTTTGACATATGTTGCCATGAAGCAATACACTCCTATGAGCCAAAGAAGTTCTGTCACATGTTAGCTGACCAATTTAATTCAAATCATGCTCCCTAATGAATATACCAGCCTTTTCATTTTAAGGCTCTGATGCACCAAAATGAAAAAGGAGAAAGAACTGTAAACAAAAGCGCTATTAAACAAGTTATATGATGGAAAACCAACCCAAAAAAGAAACAATGAAAAATATTACGTAATAATATCTTTTTAGTAGACCATAATAAGAATATACAAGGAAGTTAGCTAAAAGAATAACAACACCTAAAACAAGTTGCAGAAGAAACATTACCACACAACTGAAAGTCAATCATTTGCATCAGTGTGCAGCCAAATTAACCTTGCACAAACCACCACAGATAAACAACTATTGCATGGGTTGGGTTGCAAACTAGGTTTAATGGTAAGCATATTTTTGTGGACTCTTTGAAGAAATGTCAGACAATTATGATCAGCATTCTTCTACGATAGTTTAGTCTTTTGACTCGATAGATGTTACCTCTCCAAAAATTCTGTTTCTCGACTGTTTCTCGAAAAGGATATGTAAAATATAGGGGTGCGGGCATGGGGAGAGAAAATAGCTGCATGCATTGAACCATTGAATTTGAAATGTACCTTTGAAAATTAAAACTCCATGAAACACAGGAGAAAAACATATCGGTCAAAAACGTGTCAAAGAAAGCTTCTTTTATCTTCTGGGGCCAAGAAAATAACTCATATCTAGATAACATGCACTCAAATAGTCATTCATTTTACCAACATCTATTGTCTGCATCTTAACATTTTTGACCTCTTCTCCCCCTACAGTTACTTTAGCAGAAACCAAATATCGTGTCAAACATTTTCTCCAATTAAACAAGAACACCCCATGAAATAAACATGTAGATCTGGTCAGATACGCTGACATGTTCAACCATTCCCCATGCAAAGACACCATCTTGACATTATTCCTAGTCAGTCATACATCAACAAATGGCTCATCATTTCATTTTTTGTATTTCGGTTCCTTCTTTACACCAGTAAACACGACTGTCTAAAAGCTGATTACCTTCCTCCAATTTCTTTTGAGCAGATACAAACTAGTAACTTAGGCCAACATTTCTTTTGACCGCAACTCTTTTGATTGGTTGGATTTTACCCCTTTAAACACCATTTTGTCTCCATATGTCAATGTCTTATTATAAAGAAAGTGAAACGTACTTCTCAAGCATCTGTTATATCATGTCGGCCATATAGCTCCCACTTGTTTATGTTATACAACAATAAGGCAGAAACGCATCTAGAGAAAATCATTGACAAGATTAGAATCATTTAAAGATTGACATAACTTAATTATCCCATGATCATGTTTAACAAGAATGTGAACAGACAGAAAAACCGTGTTCTTTAGTCATTACCTTCTATCTATTTGACAAATGATTACCAGATATGGGAATGATTATGCGTCCAGCAAGTTGCAAATAAACTATCGAATTAGAAGTATTTCTCATCATTTTGTGTGAGAAGAAGCACTAACATTACTCGTTTCAAGAAATAACAATCTACCTTTTAACTTGCAGGTTTTGAATGGGTCCTTTAACTGAGTCCCCATGCTTTATTCAGGAGGCATTATCCCACTTGTCCTTAAAACATTAACCTCCACGACAAATACCTAATCAGAAGGACTTTTATCTAACATCATCCAAACAGTAAACCTCCTGCATATAAAAACAAAATGCTTAAGCAAAATACACACAAGATTTACAACTTTAGTAGTACAAATTACAACCTCCAAGAATGGTGATCTATTATGAATAACAGTGATTGCATAAATTAAGATCACTTTTAGAACAAAGATTCAACAAAATTTAAACTGCTCCTGCATGATAAAAGCAACATCAACTTTAAGTAGTAGCCATTTAACAAATGATTTCTCAATCTTCACCTTACATTTTTCTTAAGCATCTGAGAGTGATTAATTAAGCCACAGATTAATAGCCAAAAGCGATTACAACAACTCAATGCAACTCAAATTGAATTCTATTAGAAAAGAAGCATAAAATTGATTGAATTTCGAGCATTAGCATAAAAGAGATGAGTGATCACGAACTCATGAAAGCATATCATATATACGACTTAATTCAACAGTAGCTTTTCAAACAAAAAATACAGTAATAATAATAATAATATAAAATAGTAAGTTTTGAACTATTGCAAGTGACGTTAACTCCAAAGTTCTGCACAAACACAATGCGAGACCAGATCATCGATCTACGACAAGTTTAGCATGTTTTTTTGACAGCCAAAAGATAGAAATTCCATAAAAGGATAAGAGAGAGCATTTCTCACCCAAAAATCGGAGAGAAATCCTGATCGAAATGGCTATATGACTCCTCACAAAAACCTGAAGAGAAAACAAGACGAAGAGTCTGATATTATTTCAGAGGGAAATATATTTTTTTTTCTTTCCCCGGCTAGCATTTGTAGTGAGATACGCACCAGATTTTGATGGCTGTTTTTCTCTTTTTCCCTCTTTTTCTACTTTGGGTTAAGTTAGGCGGTGAAGGTCCAAACACGGGCCCACTTTTAATGGGCCTTACGACTTATGTACTGTCTTGGATAGGTGGGGTCGAAAATGTTCTACGTGACCCGGCCCGGATATTCTTTCTCTAAGACAAAGCCACAAAGGTACTTGGACCCCCGATCTATTATTTTATAATTTTTTAAGTCGTTGGATCTCGTTTACCTATACAAAAAAAAAAGTCACAAAGATACTGCAAGTTATTTGTGTTATTTAAGAATAATATGAATTTCTTTTTCTTTGTAACAATTTTACTACTTCTGGTCCAAAAAAGAATAATACAAATTTGAACTTAATTTTTTTATTAAATTTAGCTTAAACTCAAGTAGCTTTGTAACCCAAAAAAAAAAAGCTAAATTTTTGTATTTTTCAGAATGTTTTGCATAATATCATGTTTGGCAAGCAACAACGCAAGTCAAGATGGTGTTTACATGACAATATTCATTGAAACCATCCACTCCAAGATTTTTTGTTTACAGATCACCATCGTCTGTTAAAATAGATCATTAGATCATTAAACTCTCAGTTTTAGTGTTAATTAATTGGGTTGGAGATATAGTTTTTCTTGATTGTTATTTGCAAATTGCTTCTTACATTACATATTATCTTCTTTTTATAACAAATGAAATTTCGGATTCCATGGACATATAAAAATCCTAGAGAAAGCCCAATTAAGCTCAGTCTACGATTCTAATTTCGAAGTCCAGATTGAAATCGAATTTCGTACTTTGTCGACCAGACTGATCATCTTGCTTAACTCAGTCGCTGTCATGTTTTAAGTGGTAACAAATTAGAGTTTTTTCGATGAACTTGTGGTGCTGGTGGTTTCCAATGTGTATATGCTTCTCTAATCTCTCTGTCATTTCCACCAGAAAGTGAGAAAAATGGACAACTATGAATGTCACATTGAGTATAAATAATCATGGCCATATAGGCCCCGATGAAACCAATTCCTTTCAGTCTACAGAACTCAACTTAAGAATAAATAGACAGCGAACAAAAACTGAAAAAAAAAAAATCTCTAGTGCTTGTCACAGGCTTTGGAGAGAATGCAAAACCGAAGCTGCAAGGATTTTACAAAGGAAAAGTACCGGCTTGAAATTCTTGAATTCATCTGGAGGACAATAGAGAATAGTGAAAGCAACATGTCAGCACAAACAAAGCCAACGAAATCATTTGTTTGGTTGTGCGGAGCGCGTACATTACCAGTTGAGACTTAGAGAGCCCAACAATTTGATGAAAATTATTGAAAGCGACCAATGAGAATCCAATTGCCGTGGCCATGAAAAATCTCTACATGGTACAAATGTAACACATCATGATGTTCTTTGTCACCGACCACGGTTCTTACTTACTACTGTCTCACACAAAGAAAAAGAGCAAGAGACAAATTACTTAAATACGGGCAAAAAGGGCAATCGCTGAACCGACAAAAAAAAAAAAAAAGCTCTAAAACTACCAAATGATCATTGGAATCCAAGAGCAACATTTAGTTGTGGTTTTTTCTTGCAACTTGCCGCTACATCTTTATCGATTTCAAGTTTCAACAGCTTCGGAACAATCTACATTCATTTGAGGCCAAGAATAGAATTACACAATAGGACACCAAACAGTGATTTGAATGCAGTTATGTCAATAGTTCAAATGGGTAATTCTAATAAGGGTGGAAAAAACAAGAACCTCGGAAGCTAGTTTGTCGGTGACCAAAGATTCTGATATGATCTACGGCTGCAACCTAACCAAAGATAGAGCAAGATAAGCGGCATTTGATATACAAAAAAGGAAAAGTATTATGGAAACAGGGTTAGAAACACCAGACACCAGTAACAAGAGAAAATTCCACGGACACACTTCTTGGACCCTATCCTGCCAATGACAAGAAAACAAAGTGAAGATTATGGCCTAAACTGCCTTTCATTCGCAGAAATATTAGAGATAAACTGGTACTGGTTCATCTAATCGTGCTACGCATAAGCCGAAAGCCTCCTCCAAAGAGAATTTGACTATTTTGACATTTTGTCAACGAGGCACATGCTGAACGAACAGTCTAACACCCACAAGAAGCCACCCTCCGGAACATAGATGTTCACTTTCTCTACTTTGGACTTGAACCCAAATAACCCAACCGGTCAGCCAATACATTCACATCTTCATCTTCACCTCCTTCAGTTCCCGGTATATCTAATTCTCCTTCAAATCTCTCATTCAATAATTCTTCCCAAAATCCTTCATCGAGTTCTTTGTCATGATGGCTTTCTTGCTGTTCGAACCCATCTTGTGCTTCCTCTTGTTCTCTTCTGGCCTTTCCATAGCCTTGCATTTCCAGTGCAAGTGCTTCCAACTCGGTTACTTGGTAACCATAATCACCAAAGTCTAGAGGCTCAGGTTTAACAGGATTCGTTTCACTACCTCGGCTTGATTCACCTATAGCAATGCCACTACGCCGTCCTTGATCAATTGGCCGCCTCCTTTTCTTAGACATGGCTTCTTCGAGCTCCTTCCTTTTCTGAGTTTGTTGCATTAGCTGCTGGAGGAAACCCGGATTCTTCATTGCTCTAGCCAAGAAGGACATCATCTGCTGCTGCTTCTTTTCGGTGCCTTGCAGCCTTTCTTCCATGGCCTGAAGATAGGCTCGAGTGTTCTGCTGCTGCTGTCTAAGCTTCACCAATTCCATCATTAAAACCTGCTTGTCACGCCTCATACTATCAACTTCTCCGTCTAGTCCAAACCTGCCAACTTCAACACAAGGACCAAGACCTTGTTGAGATGATGCTGGGGGCTGAGACGAGGTCTTTCTTCTCCTGATGTTCTTCAGCATATGCTTCTGGCCCCTTAGAAACCCTTCATTTGCAAACTCCCATTTGTCTGGATCAATCTTTCTAAAACCCTACGAGAAAAAGGAAAATTCCATGTCATTACCATCCAAAATTTCTGGTCCAATGAAATCACACGGTAACCAATCAAAAGCTTGAGACAGAATAATAATTTAATTCAATTTCATTGGTGATCGAGACAGGCTAAGTTGAGCATACTGATAAAATGGACTATTTTTATTTTATGTCTGAGTCTATGCCACCCAAAAATAATGAGCAAGGTCCCACTTCCAGAAAGAGCCATTGGAGTTGAAATAACAAAAATAAAAAACCAAGCGAGACTAAGCTGCTACCTGAGTGATTTCTCAAAAGTTAAAATGTAGAAAATAATGGAGGGGAAGAAAAACTGGAAAAGTGCTCCAAGAACGTTCTACGAAAAAGGAATTAAAAAAAAAATAGCTTGGATTTATTGGCGTTTATGATCTGTAAGTCATGTGAGACTCCATAACTTCCAAGAACATCTAAAGCATCAATAGAAAAATACATTAAATAAGCATTTTTTACCGGTATGACTGTATGAGGGCATTTCTAATGTAAGGGGAAATACTTGGGCATGCAATTAACGCAGAGAAATCAATATTTTGAGAATTTGAGAAAATCCAACACAAAACAATTAAAGAACCGATTACAACTTCAAAATTTAAACTGAATAGACTTCATCCAGGGGTAATTATGAAGCAAAATAGAATTTCATAGAGAAAAAGAAAGACACCTAAAACAGAGGACACGAAATGAAACCCAGAAGAGCATTTTACGGAAAACCATTACTTAACCTTCAAGCGTCCCCTGCTTTAACCTTTCTAGAAAGAAAGAAGAATCAGAAGAAGAAATTTCAAATTGAAAGAGCTTGAAGAGATAAGAACACTTACATAAGTATTCAGCTGCCTAACAAAACTAGAGAAATTATTGTGCTTGAAATATCTAGGGAGGAGATTAGTGGAAAAAGAGTGAGGATCCCATACAACAAAGCTGCTGCCTCCTCTGCTCCAAGAAACTATATAGTTAGTATTAGGATCATCCGCCATGTCAAAGGTTTTAGTAAGGAATGGCGGTGGCCCTGAATCCTGCAGACCCTCCATCGGCTGCGGCGGCGGCATCACTGGCGGGTCATCTGCCGACTGTGAATAACTTGAACTCGGATATTCTTCTTTTACCGGAAAATATGGATCCATAGTTCAAAAATTCTACGAGATTTTAACTTCCAGGATACGTATGCAATATAATTTGATGCTTATTAAAAGAGAGCTCAAGAATTGTTTTGATTCAAAGGACTGGCTAGTCTAAATGTAGAATAGTAAGATGAAAGAAAACAAATGAAACGAAACGAATTTGAAAACAGGGGAAACTTCATACACTCGAAGATGTAAAAATATTGAGGAAATAAAGAGAAGAGATTGTAGCTGAATCCAAAAAGAATCAGTACAATTATAAGCAGAAAGTGAAAGAGAAGAATTAGAAGAAAAAGAAAATTGAAAGAGGAAGACAAAGTGACGCTTTAGATTTTTCTTTTTCCTTCTTTTTGCTCGAGAGGTTTCTTCTTTGGGAAGGTCGTTTATCCCGTTATAGTAGAGTTTGGTAGACTTGTCACGCCCGTATGGAAAGAAGCCACGAAAGCATTGTATAAAGGGTTTAAATAGAGATACAATATATAATGTAATATTGGGAGTTTCTTTATAAAAAAATAATTTAGAAAGTTCTAGATTTATGAAATGGAGCACATTATTTTATTGATTAGTATTTTATTTTTTTATTGGTGAAGTTAGAAGATGATTTTTGAAAAATAAAACTCTCTCTTTTTATTTTGTTTGTAGCTCTTGATTTCTTCATTTGGCAAGAGTAAGAGAGAGATTTGTTTGCGAGAGACCCCCTTGGCGTGATGGCCAAGATAAGGGCTCCTCACCCTCAGTTGCAAGGGTTTGAACCCTTGGCAAACATGAAAGTATATGTTTGTAAATAGCCACTTGAACTATGAGGAAAAAAAAAAAAGCTTAGAGAGATTTGTTTGTGCGTGGTCCTTGGAAAGTTCTGGAACTTCGAGGGCAACAGGGCATGGTGGAGGCATGGTGAGGGACCCATTTTTGTATATATTACTATTATTTTTCTCAAAATTTTAAAAATAAGGGATTCTATGGCAATCTAAAAATTGATTGGTTGGAAAATGGATCCCACATATATTTTTTTGGGTTACATCCCACTTATAATTGGGTTCTCAATTAATTAGAAATCACTACTTGATCTATAGCAAAAATCTTACAAATTATGTCAGGTTTTACTCTTTTTTTTATTCAGAAGAAAAATAGTGTTCTACTTTTTTTTACAAAAATAATTTGGGATGGTCTGGATTTGTTGGTTGGCAGGGTGTAACTAAATATCTTGGGTCAATTTCTCAATTGAACGATAATTGAGAATGCATAGACATAGTGAATTTTCTTTTGCTTTTTTTTTTAATAATTATTTCCAATCTACATGGTTGCTTTTGTATTTGTCCCTACTTGAAAAAAGGTTTATTAAAGACAGAAATTTAAAGAAATTATGTGGTTTCGGGTGATTATTACTATGAGTTATGACTTTCACAACAGAACTAAGTAAAGTCATTTTGGTATATATCCAACTTTGGAAATGTTATAACACGTTTGAGTTTCATTTGGAGAAAGCTAATGATTAGTAGGGTCCAGCCACCTTTTTTTTTATAGGAAAAAGTAAACTTTTCCTGTTTTACTTTTTTTGGTTTAATGATATAATGAGTTCCATAAAAAAAGTTAAACAATATTAATATTTTTAAACAATAATATTCTTATGTTTATTTTTTATAGAATTATAATACTTACTTTTAAATATTTTTAAATTAAATTTTAATAAATTTATTTCTAAAATCTTACCACAATGGATGTTTTAAATTTTAGAACTTATCCTTAAATTTTTTTTTAAATAAAATTTGAGATTAAACTTTAATAAAAGTGTTTGAGTTTTTTTTTGTTCTTAAACTCTATCATAATAAATTTTAAATTTAAAAATTTACCCTTAAAATATAAAATTTTTTTAATGTGAGGATAAACTTTATAAAAAAATAAATAATTTTACAAATTTTAAATAAAAATCTAGTACTTTTTTAAAAGTTGGAAGAGTATATCAATAAAATTTTATTTAACATTTAAAATACATAAATAACTAGGTTTAAGCCATCGTTTCGGATGGGAATCGTTATAATTTAATCGTAAAATTCTAAATAAATCAACAAAAAAAAAATAAAATAATTACCATCAAATTTTATAGTCTCTATACAAAAATTGGATGATATAAGAATAAAACATGACATTGAAAAAAAAAATTACCAAGAAAATATTTTTAGGAAAAATAAAAGTTTTTTAAGATATTATCACAATATTTTTATTTGTTATCCAATATTTATCTAAAAATATTAACTATAAAAAATAAAATTTCTATAATTATTTAATTCAACAAAATATTTAAAAAGGTCAAAATTATCATTTCAAACTCTCTATAATCAAATTTTATAATTATTTTAAGTGTGTGTATATAAATATATATAAAATTTTTGTAATTTTTAAGAGCAAATGAATAATAAACAACATAATAAATAATATACTTAGAAAAATGTTAGTAAATAGTGCATCCTATGCACTATTTAAGGTATTGAATATATAAAATTTTAGATAATTGATATTTTAATTTTTCTTGAATTCAAAAAATTTATTATATTAAATAAAAAATAATTTTTTTAAATGAAAAATCAATCAATTTTAAATGATTTATGAATATGTGTATATATATATATATATACAATTACGAGGTTGTGCTTGGAGCTTAAAATAAAGGAGAGAAACAATGACGGACAGTCGGACACAAGAATGGAAAGACACAAGCTATGCCGGACACCATGGCATGCATGAACGTGACACGTCTCACACGGTCACACTCCTAGTCTACGGATGAAGGCGACACAAGTGGGAGCTCACCGGCAAGCCAAGTGGGTGACTCTATTTGCAAACAGTATTCTAATACAAGTTGCTCTTATTTTAATCTCAAAAAAGAATAATAATATAGTAGTAATATAAAACCAAGGAATTCTTATTATTTTTTTAGTTTCGAGAGAAACCATTCTCCTATTACGATTATATCTTGCCATTCGGACTTTCTACAATGTTCTAGATTAAGGAAAAAAGTATCCATCCCATCCATCCCATAAAGATAAATTTTCTTAACATATTCTAGTACTTTTTTTTGCTGCTCTGAAAAACATATTCTAGCACTTTGGTAAATCCTAAAATGTAGAGGATGTAAGTCTGTAACGTTGTAACCGGACACGTGATCTACGTCGTAGGTTTGTTCTGATTGGGTGAATGAAGCTTGCAATTGCAAATTATGCAATGTATTTAAATTACAAATGAAATTCTAAACGAACGAATATAAAATTTCGAGAAATACGTGGAAGATTCTAATAGGGTGTTGCATGGTAGTTTAGTTACACGTGTTAATTAATAGGAGAACCAACATTCAAATTACACGTCTTGATGTTTTTTATTATAGAAATATATAAATTTTGATAATTTGAATTTAACATATATATAATAAAAAGTAAATTTATAATAAAAATTTTAGCCTATAAGAGTGGTTAATATTTTTGACTCTCTCATAAGAATCAAGGGTTTAATCTTTATTTCCTTTAATAGACTTTTAATATAAAAAATACAAAAATTAGCTTTTGTTTTTTGCTTTTTTATGGATTTATCTAGTTTTTTATCGGTTTTATTTGGATTTATAATTGGTTTGATTGAATCTCGAGTCACCACCCTCTTCAGACCGGATAATCCTTCGGGTCCCGATTGAATTAGTCTGATTGACCGAACCAAATCGATTTTTATAACATTGATTAAGATCAGATAATAATGAATATATACATATATATAATAGTGAACAAAATATTTGTTTGGAGTTGATATATATAATAAACACAGTAGATCATAGGAAGAACTTGACAGTTTCTTGTTTTCTATTTTCCTTCCATAACTCTAATTTTATAGTTTCAGACGTGGCAGTAGCTAGTATAATTATTTGTTTGGAATTGATAATGATCCTATGTAGTGTAGTACATTGTTCTCGATGAACTCTTACTAAGGATCGTGGTATCTATGAGATTACGATGATCTTGACATCAGCATGAGGAGCAGGAGAACACTGTAGCAGGGACAAGCCCATCATTAGCAGGGCCACGGCCATAGCAATAAACTATTATTATATTCTTTTTAGGAGTATATAATAGTATATCTAATATAAATAAATAATAATATAACAAACAAATGAACCTAACAAGAAAAAGAAATGCAAAATATCTAGTTGGTAGCCTATAAACAAATCATACTCCGAATAAACAGAAAAGAGAAACTTCTACATATCCTCGTTCGGCATCTAGTCTACTTGGTTGATTTAACTTAAAATTTTTTATTTAAAAAAATGAAAACTTCTTTTTTAACTCTTATATATACATATATATATATATATCAACATACATTTTTATATTTATTTATTTATATATCAACAAATGAACAAAATATTGTACTCAAAATCAAAAACCAAATGAACAAAATATACAATTTTAGTTTTATAGAAATAGAAGGAAGTGAGGGCTAGTATATGTTCCTCTGTCTCCACGTGACTTTGATTTGTAAACCTGCTGAATGTTGCAATTCTTTCAACGTAATAAAACAACAATTGTTGTTTGACCAAAAAACAAAAAGTTTTATAGAAATAGAATGAAAATTTGGTTTTTTCTCTATTTTTGTGTATGGATGTTGGGCCTAATTACAAATAAACCGGCCAAGAAAACTGTACGAAATTCCCAGTGTTTAAAAAGACTAAAGGGCCCAAAGGCCCAATGAGAGAGGGGAAATGGAACAAAAGAAATCAAAAAAGAAAAGAGGGGAGCGTTACAACTAGTACAATAAATGCTGACCTGGCAAAGGAATTTGCAGTTAGAGCGCGGGCGCGGCTCTATTCCTTTCTTCCCCAAAAATGTTTTCCTCTCCCAATATTTGATATTTCCCTTCGCAAATCGAAGGTCCATACTATGGATGACAATCGAGAGAGTTGGTTAACGGCGTCATTCACTATGTCTTTCAAATTGTTGCTCTTCGTTTTAGGATTTCTGGTATGCTTTACGACACGCTCTTTCGCAGAATCGTCGACTTGTTTGACGGTTTACAAAGAAGGCGGTGCACCCGCGGTGTTTCAATCCCCAAAATGCCCTCGATGGAAGCTTCCGGATCACGACTCCGGAAAGCGCTCGGCCTCCCCCACGACGGCACGTTGCCAATCGGCCATGCTCCAGGGCCGAAGGAAGCACATGGAGGATCGCGCTCTGTGCATGCTCGATCTCCACATTCCCTTCCCAAGTATCCCTCTGTCTTCCTCTCTGTTTATGTTTACGTGTCTTTACTCTTCTTTTCATGACGTCAATAGTTTTTACGGTTTGACCATGTGTGACTCGGAGAATTCTCTGTCACTGGAAAATCCGTAGAGTTCAAGAAAAGAATAGGAGAAATTTACGATGCAATTTATTATAGTTCTTATGCAATGGCTTGAAAATGACAAGTAGAATACTTCTTGTGTGTTTTTATTTAACGAATTTACTTCTAGTGGTTCTTTTCTTTAGGAATTTATTGCTTTGGGGGGAAAATTATGCAATGGACCTGTTTTTTTTTTTTTCTTAAACATTTAAGTTATGAAGATTTCTATGCTTATTAAATGCCGAGTTTGATCCTGATGACCACAACCAACGTAGATACGATGTTAAATTAACTCAAAGATGGTGAATTGTAAAAGTGGGAGAGGTTTTGCTAAACTAGACTAGATTAACTTCAACGTTTACTACGTCAAACTTTTTTCCCCAAAACTATATTAAAAAAATTACTTACGTATGTTATTTTCTCGTTTTGTGATTGTTAAAGGAGTTTGTACATATCAATGATTTTATAACTTGTCTTAACTCTCATGTTATTAGTAGTTTTAATACTTTAATATATTGCCGCAGACAAAATGGGGGTTAAGCAAGTTACAGTCGGTATTGTGGCAGTTTTTGATGGTCATAATGGTGCTGAAGCTAGCGAGATGGCTTCAAAACTTTTACTGGAGTATTTTGCTTTGCATACCTATTTCCTATTGGATGTGACATTTTCTGTTGTATTGAAGATGCACTTGGGTACATTGCCATATAGGGGAGAACAGGACATTGTTTTCCAAGTACTTAATTGGGATGAGGACCTTGGAGGGCATGAATTGAACTTCGAAAGGTGCTTTAATGTGTATACTCGGGGCATCTTCATGTTTCAGTTCCTTGTTTTAAAAAACTGGATATAGCTGTTAAGTACTGTTGGTGATATGTAACCCGAAGTTTAAATGCTTGCACAGATTTAAGTTTTCAGTCCCAGAAAATCTTGATGATTCTTTCCACTTGGACATATTGAAGGAAGCTTTGTTGAGGGCAATCCATGATATAGATGCAACATTTTCTATGGTGAGTTCAATTGGCTTTTCTGTCACTTATTCTGAACTGTGTGCATTAAAACTTAACTTCATTGATGTGATCAAATCTGTGAAGGAGGCATCTAGAAAAAACCTTGGTTCGGGTTCAACTGCTACTATTGTATTGATAGCAGACGGTCAAATTCTGGTGGCCAACATTGGAGATTCGAAAGCAATTCTGTGTTCCGAAAAATTTCATTCTCCTGCTGAGGCTAGAGGTCTGAAGAAGCTTTGGTTACACTCAAATCAACCTAAACTTTCGCTGGACGTATATATATTCTTGGTAGCATGATTTGAATATATTTTTTTTCATATCCTTCCCTTCAAAAGTTCCTCATTGAGTTTTGCTCATGAAATCAAGTCATTAGATGTCAGAGTGTAGTGTATTTTATATCATATTTAATTTCCTTTTTTTCCCCCCATATCTACAAGAACATGGAAAGGTTATTCATTTCTTGTAGCTTGTGTATTGCAGCAACTTTGTTACAATTATACAGAGAGCAGAGGCGCAATGGTGGTATTTCCCCTTTAAGAAATTCTAACTTTAAATTGGCTGCATCCAATGGACTAGCACGTTATATTGTCAAGGAACTAACTAGAGATCATCATCCTGATCGAGATGATGAGAGGTCTCGAATAGAAGCTTCTGGTGGCTATGTTGCTGATTGGGGTGGTCTGTCTCGTGTGAATGGTCAGCTAGCGATTTCCCGTTCTATTGGTGATGTATTATATAAAAGGTAATGTTCCAAATTGGAAGTCAGTTTTTGCTGATATTTTGTCTAGCTTACGTCCATGTACATTCTATTTCACAATAACTCCTGAAAATTTTGAGTTTATGACTGGTGTGGTGTAATTCAGCTTAAAGTAAAACTAAACTTGGTGGTCAAAGTCTAAAATGTCCTGGTAATTTTTAGTTTTTGAAGTGAAAGAGTTTTCTTTTCTTTTCTTTTCGTTTTTTTAAAGTTCGTGTATGGATAAATGTTCATATAAGGGTGTTTTATTATGCGTATGTAGTTTTCTTAGAAGGTTCTCTTTATATCATAAAGCATGTCCGTTGAGGTAAACTAAAAATGAAAGTAGTGCGGCCATATGTAGGCTTTAATGAGGGTGCTCTCATGGTGGCCTTTTCTTGTTAGAAATGTATAGATATAGTACTTCCTTCCTTAATTTTGCAATTGGGAATACTTCATGAAGCATGTCAAGCAGCAGGTTGTGGTATTACATTATCAGCTTATAGTCATGGTTGGATCTTGCACTGCTTCATAGGGCGACAGATGAAGACAGTAGCCATGCCTCCCTTTGGGCAGATTGTTTGAACTGTTTTTACATAATATTGAAGGGTTTGCTTTGTTTTAATAAAATCTGGGTAAAAGTTGGGTCTTACTAAAAATTTGAAGGTATCCTGATTTGAAATATTCCAAGGTTAATCTTTTGGCATCTATTACTTAAATCGTACATTTTTTTAAGTTCCTTTTGCATTACATTTACATTCTGATTGTTTTTCCAATCAACAATGTACATTTAACATCTTACTATATGTAAAGAATAAAATTCTTCTGTGCATTCTTCTCCAGTTATGGTGTTATTGCTGCACCGGAGGTCACAGATTGGCAGCCTCTGAAAGCTAATGATAGTTATCTGGTGGTTGGCTCTGATGGCGTATTTGAAAAGTTGAGCATGCAGGAGGTTTGTGATTTACTTTGGGAAGTAAAGGCTGCTGGTACTATGGGATCACGACTTTCTTCTTCATGCCCACTTTCATTGGCTGATTGCTTAGTGAATACTGCCTTTGAAAAGGGCAGCATGGACAATATGGCTGCTGTTGTGGTTCCATTGGGATCTGCTCATCTTTCTCAAAGCTTGCTGAATGAATGGCATGGAAGAATAGGGGACAAGGAATTCTCCACTAATGAACTGCAAAAGTTAATTTATGAAAGAAAAAGTAAGTGTCTTCTGGTAGACTTTCTTTTGGATGGATTTTGAATGGACAGGTTTTGTAGTTACAAAAAATTCTACATGAGGAAGTTTAATGAAATTGACCTTCACCTGAACTAAGTTGTTTGAATTGATACTCTTTTTGAGCTGTATGCATACAGAAATTAGTTCAAACTGAGAGCCATTTAGCTATCATTTTTCTTGCAAACAGCCGTCTTCATTGGTGGAGAAAATTCCACTGTAGCATTATTATCTTTCTTTGCATTTGTTGTTAAATCCTTCTCAAGGTGTAGGCTTGATATACCGAGTCTTGTTTAGGTAAGGTCTCTTTGCGTCTTTGCAGCGTGGGCATGCTTCCCATTTAAGGGCATTTGTCTTGTATCATTTCTATTCTCTGAAATAATCTAGTTTATATGGTATACCGGTTGGCATCTTCAGCGGTTGTTCCTTGATGCTTCTTAGTTATCTAAATTTTATTTAATTAAGAGCTACTATTATGAATAATTATTTTCTTCCTTTTAATGGGTTTGTTTTCTTTTTTCATCATCATCAGGTAATGATATTAGTCCTGATCTACAGCAGTTGGAACATACTCATCCAATGGTAACCAAGTTTGGCAGGTTGTTGGTAAGACTGAAAAGCTGACATGCTTTTTTTATTAATTAGGAGATACATTCTCATTGGAAGCTGATGAGCTTGTTCCATTAGGAGAGACATTCTATTTTTGTGTCCATTCAGAGATATCTATCGAGTGTTTGAAGTTTTTAAGAGACATTATCAGGTTAAAAGACTCAGTTCTCTTTTATACCCTCTCCCGCTTTTGTAGCATTTTAAGTCGAAGATGTGAAAAACCTTCTCCATTCTTTGGTGTCTATGAGCTCTTATATTGGCAATAACTGGTGTTGTTCCATTTTTTTTAATAAGCATGCATGCTTATTAGCAAATTAGAAAAGAAACTGATAGCAAATTACAAAACTCTATTTGATCCAAGCATGCATGCTCATTTTTATGGGCTTCTTGCCCTGGTTCTTTGGGCTTCCTTTATCAGTGAGTGAAATGTTTCTGTATATGATTTTGTTTATCTTTTGTCACCTAGGTTGAAGGAAAACGTGGCACTTATGGCTGTTTTTATTTATCTGAAAACCTTTACAATGATGTGGATGATACAATTCAAAATGAAATGGAAGATCGGGAAGATCATGTGCGTGACCAGCCCCAGGCTTTACCTAATGCCCGGGAACAACCTTGTGGTATGCAAAGTTATCACTCTTCCTCTTCTTTTTATTGAGTAGAGCTGGATCAATGGTGGTTCTCGTTTTTGATACATTTGGTAGGAAACTGAAGCATGTTGACTTCCTAATTGATGTTCCTGACAGCAATAGTGCAATTAGGAGAGATAATTTATTTGTTCAAATTTTTATTAGGTGGGCTGCTAAATGTGTACAATGATCGGAGTTTATGCTTAAATTTTGGTATGACTGTCGATGGAGCTAAAGATAAATGTGTAAACCCGGAAGGATTTGCTAGTTTCCTTGGTTTGCTTGAATCTGTACCCTTCCATGATACTAGTTCAAGTTATGGTTCAGAGGAGTATCCAATGCCAGACTCGAGGTATATTCATTTCTTTGCTTAATACCTTTTTCCACGGTTTGGCATTACCTCGATCTTCTGTGGTTTTGATTCTCCTTCACTGATTTTAAATGCATCAACCACCCTACAAAATCTTTATAATGTTGACATACCTTCTTGGCAGCAATCTTGGGACACAAAATTGCCCCTAATTCATGCAAATATAAAAATAAATGAATAGATATTTATTTATATTCTGCTATACGTGCATACACATATATGTATATATGTATGTATTTATTTATTTATGTTATTCTTAGATATGTATGTATGGCTTTATATCATATTAGATGCTTTTGTCATTAAAAATGACATGGCTACATTTTCAAGGATATATTTTCATTCTTCCATCTTCCTACTATAAGCAGGTGATAGATATAGATTCATTCACTAACGGTTTCTTGTGCTCCGAGGAAAGGCTATAACCCAAGTCATTTTAAAATGGAACATTTTGTCACGCTCTTTTATGTTTCCATTGATGATTTTATGTTATATTATGGACTCCCGGCCAATCCTTCCCCTCATTTCTTTGAAGTTGTCATTTTATCAGGATGACGCTATTGTACTTTTCTTTTACTAGGTATGTACTTAAGAAAAGATTTGGTCGTGGTTCGTATGGTGAGGTATGGCTGTCATTTGGCTGGAATTGCAATCAAGGCAGCGATACTTCAAGACATAGTGATGGAAGCAAGAATACCATGTTCAGTGATATTCATTTTGATACTTATGGCAATTGTTCATGTAGTAACACATCTAGTCATGATAGTCACATTGGTTCTTCTGATGGCAGCTTGTTTATTCTGAAACGCATAATGGTAAGCCATTCTGATGGTTTCTATGTTTGTTGGAACCTGTCTTATGCAATGCTGTTTTCCTTAACTGAGTGGTTGTGTATATTGTTTCTAACTGTTTCTAGATGCTCCTTATGGTTTGGAGTAGTTGTTGCCTTTAAATTACCTATTGTGCCTTGAGTTACTTTCGAAAGGGGTTTTGTTTGGTGGAGTACCGTTTTATGGTTTTGTTGCTTTTTTATGTATTCACTCCGTTCCATTTTATTTGTCCATCTTTCCTTTTCTGAAAGTCCCAATTTATTTGTCCCTTACCATAAATAAACAACCAATAAACTTTCATTCTCCATTTTACCCTTCCTTTTCTTTTATTACTATCACATCACTACACAAAACCCCAGAAACACTTACAACCATCAAGGATAACAAAGTAATTCAACCTAATTCAACCACTTTTTCTTAAACTTTGTTAATGGGAGACAAACATTAAGAGATGAAGTGAGTTTCATTTTATCTGGACACATTTGGAGCTAAAAAAATTTCTGGCTATTGAATTTAGTGGGTTTTTAAATTTTTGGAGGTGGATATTTTTGGAAATGATTTTCAAGTTCATTTAGAAAGGGAAAAAATAAAATGATTTTAATTTAATGCACTCAATTTCTTCATAACAGGTAGAGAAAGGGGCTTCTGTTTACTTGAGTGGTCTGCGAGAGAAGTACTTTGGTGAAGTCTTCTTAAATGCCTCTAAAAATCTTGGGAGTTTTCCACCAGCTGAAGTATCAGAACCTTGCATGGAGGAATCACTGTCTGGTTTTGATGAGACATTAGGTATGAATCAAGAACTAAGAACTGCATGGAGTTCTGAAAATATGTCTCCAAACAACTTTGGATGGAACAGGGTTGCCTCTGAAGAAGGTTTGAACCATATTGCAAGATATGTAGAGTCATTTGAATCCCGATCTAATGAAATATGGCTTGTATTTCATTATGAGGGCATACCACTATCTAATCTTATGTATACCGTGGAAGAAGCTGAAAGTAATGCTACCAAAGAAAAGGTTGAAGAAGTAAAACAATTTCGGGTATTGCGTCCATCAAAATGGTGGCATTGGTTAAAGACAACAGAGGAGGGACAAGAGGAAATGCGGAATCTTATTCGACAGTTGGTACATCTACTGACAAATTTGAGATCTAATTTTGAACTGTCATGATTTCATGGGTAACCTGCCAAATCAAAACTGTTATCATTTATTCAAAAAGTATATCCCTTTTAACTTCTAAATTTAAGCTGTCCCTTTTTCTAGTGCCTTTTTGAAACTTATATACCTATGGGGCACTGCTTTTCACCTGTTTTAACAAAAGAAAAGGTCCATACCTGAATTTCATTACCTTCTTCCTAAAACAGAGACATTGTTACAACAGAAGGCTTGAGAGACCTTGAGTGTAATACATGCTACCCTCAGATATACTTTAGCCACATCTTCACCCACAGTGTGGTTAAATCTCTGATCTTCTTCTATTTATTTTTCTTTCATTTAAACAAATGGACTGGTAATTCACTCTTTCTTTCTCTGAAACTTTGGTCAAGTCACATTTCGTTTTAAGCTTTCAACTCAATTTAAGCACTCTTAGCCGTATCTGTAAAACTAGCTTGACTTAGTGAGTAGTTCTCTTTATTTTAAGTTTTAACTTATCTTGTTCAAATCTCAACTTTGTACCTTGGCCAAAAAGGATATGTCAATTCTTATATTTGTTTCATTTGAGAAGTTTCTCATGCATCAAACACATCCGCCCTTCACTATCTTATATTTACTTTTGTTATGTTGTTTTAACTGCTTTCTTCATTTATGCTTTCTTGTTTCATTTGCTCAGTTGCTAGCACTGAAGTCCTGCCATGACCGCAATATCACCCACAGGGATATCAAACCTGGTGAGGATGGCAATGCCTTGTTTACAATGTTGTTTATCATGTATTATATTTTCAAGGTTAAAAACCTAGGATATTTGTGAAGATGTCTATCGGCTGCCCTTGCGAGGGCCAAGCTTTAGCTTCTGGTCCCATTGTCTTAAATGATTGGGATTTGGGTTATTATACACCCAGCTCTAATGACACATGCTACTTAAGGAAAACCTTACCATACGTTTAGTGCATTGGTTTAAACTAGTCTTTCATGTTGACTATTATTACTTGTGCTTGCCATTATGGGGTCATGAGCGTAAGGTTCCATGGTGTGTACTTACTGTCATGGGGCTCGGGATAGGTGAGCTGCACCTGTGAATGGCATTGCTCTTCATGAATACACTGTTAGCAGGGTAGACCGGGAGTGATGGGCATTAATTAAGATATGGCTGTACTATATATTTTCAGTTAATTGTTCTTCTCTTGTTTCTTTGAGTGGATAAAAGTATGGGTTGTTAGATTCATCTACTTGATTTGGCAGCGGAAGCAAACGGACTATAGAATAATATTAGAGTTTTGCTTAATTAACCTAAAGATATCTCAACATCTGAGGATGCTATCATTTATTTTTATGTTAATAAACTAGTATATCATACTATGTGCCTGACACTCTCTACCATCTGTGATGTCTCTGTTAATTATATAAATGCCGGACTCAGTTAAATATTACATTTCCGGTCACAAAACTTTTACGAGTTGCCGTGTTAAACATTCTATATTATATCTATAGTACTAAATCATAGGGATAAAATGACATATAATTATCCTTCTATTTCTTTAGCTTCCCTACCTACCTTTTAGAAAATTATTCTATGACTTGGTGCTAATTGGTCTACTTTTTATATTTCTTATTGGAAGAGAACATGGTCATATGCTTTGAGGACCAGGAAACCGGGAGATGCTTGAGAGGAATTCCAAGTGGAGATAAGAATTTCACCACTAGATTGTATTGTCATTCATATCTTATTTATACTGTTTTAAATGTTCAATTTGGTTAGTAAAAAAAATATGTTGAATTTGCTTCTCTTTTGTTGTTGGTTTTCATGTTTCGCACTATTACTCATTGAATTGTAGTTGAAGCATATGTTTGTAGTTCTCCTAGTTATCATTTCTCAGCTAATATGGTGTCTTTGATGCATGTAATATGTGGTTGGTTCATATTAAAACAAGAAGAAAGTGCCCTCTATACTTCTTTTATTTCCGTAGGACTTTTACCCTTCATTAGACCTGCTGACCTTCCGTGCATAAAGGGATTGACTAATTATTAATTGCTTGATAATAATATTCTTGCTACAATGCATTATGCTGTATTTTAAGTTGCACTGTACATATGTCTTTCAAAATTTCTCTTTTACTGCACTTAAAGTTTCAAGGGCTCTTTACTTTCGAGATTTATTGACCACTCAACTTTTAGGGCTTTCCAAGTCAATTAATGAATGAAGCTTTTAAGACAGGTTTTATCCCTTTGTTCCTTTTTTTTTTTTTTTGTCTGTATCTTTGCTTGCGTGAGCTTATCTTTCTGAATACTACAACTAAACTTTTTTTAACAAATAATAGCATATTGCAGCCATTTTAGAACCTAACTCATTAGTCTTGTTGTGTAATTTTCAGTTTTAGCAATTTAGGACTTTAGAATATGAATTTTGGAATTTTGTTGTTGATAGGAAAGAATGGTATTATATCATGGATTTGTTTCCAGTTCTACAAAGCTTACATCTAACTATTAGTGATTTTTGTTAGGCGCATCATTGACTTTGGAAGTGCAATAAATGAATTCACTATGAAGCATCTATATGGATCGACGGGTCCTTCTAGGTGCATTTCTGTTTTTCCTTATTCCTGATTTTGGTTCCAAGTAGAGAAAAAGATCTTATGATCATATCTACTCCTCTTTTCAGGTCTGAGCAAACTCATGATTATAGTCCACCAGAAGCTCTTCTTAATGCTAGTTGGTATCAGGGGCCAACAAGCACTACTTTGAAGTATGTCAACATCCCCTTCATCACTTGTCCAATTTATCTCAAAGTTCTTGATTAAAGTTCTGCAAGTTTTGTTAATTTCACTAGTTAAAGCTTGGTTTAGATTATTTTGACATTGTATTAATTACCGTTTTTGACAGATATGATATGTGGGGTGCGGGTGTCGTGGTCTTAGAGATGATCTTAGGGTCACCAAATGTATTTCAGATAAGTGCCTTAACGCGTACTCTTCTAGATCATCATCTTGATGGTTGGAATGAAGGCTTGAAGGAGCTTGCTTATAAGTAAGATCTCAACTCTGTTTTTTTTTTTTCTCTCTCTCTCTCTCTTAGACTGATTTAGAAATGGCTTTCATTGAATATTGATGCATATCTAGCAAGTTACTGTAACATTTGTATTTCACATGTTGCAAGTTACTGTAAGAGCTTGATTCTCTTTACATGGATAGGCAGTTTGTATGTTCTTCTCTAAAGTGTACAATCACGAATGGTAGCTAAACTACATCTGCCTAGAGGATGAATTTGAATGGATATAATCTATGCGCTAATTACTGTATTTTATGTTCTCTTTTACATTTTGAATATGATTTTTTCAGTAGAAAAAGAAATGTGACGCAATGGTCAAGTTAGTTGGAACATAGGCATGTTTTTAGGCCCTATTGTAGTGTTAGCAGAACAAAATTAGTTTACTTAAGTGGGTTTATGAAATTATACTGTTATTTGAGCGTCTGTCCTGTTTAAGCCTAATTAGAGGGTTATAGCATATATTGAGCTCCACATGCCCGTGTGAAATCGAGGACTTTAGAAGGGTAACCTATTGAAGCTGGCTGGCAAGTGTTGGACTTGGGGAGGTTAGTGGTGGCTTAGAGGTTATCTCTTTGCTCTAGCTGTGTGTGTGAGAAAGTGAGGGTTTTTGAAGGGCAACCTATTGAAGCTGGCAAATTTTCTGCTAGGGCCGGTCATTGCTGGCTTTATGGGGCCTTAAAGGAATTGTGTAGAAGTGGGTTTGATGTGATGTTTAGACAAGTTTAAATGAAAGCTTTAGGGAAGAAAGAACAAAAAGATAGGAGAAGTTTCAGTGTCCAAGGCTGGAATGCCGTACTGTCTAAAACTTTCTCCTCTTTTTGGTTTTTGTTGCATTTTGGTTGCCCTTTACTTTTTATACCCCTTCAATAATCTTCTGTTGACCAAGTAATTTAGGGTTTCACACTGGAGGTTGGAAGATAAGGTGGTATGTGAGCTATATGTCCTAAGCACATATGAATCGTTTGTACGTTTCTTCTGTGTTTCTGTTGGCTTGCAAGGTGCATAGGCTCTTATATATGTAGCTAAATTCTTTATTTGAGTCAGCCAAGAAGTTTTATGCTGAAAGATGTCAATGCGGTATTACTTTTGATGTTGTTGAGCACATATGCCAAGATGATTTCTACTTGAAAGAAAATGGTGTCTAGTATCCTTCTAACCACTGCAGTTCTGATTTCAGGCTCAGATCATTCATGGAATTATGCATCCTGATTACTGGGAGTTCCTCAAAACATCACCATGCTATGAATCAAGTAAGTTTTAATCCACATTGCTAAATGGGTTTCCTGTGTATCGTCTTTCAATAACACGTTACTAAATAGGCCATTAATCAAGCAGAAATCAGGTTCTATGATTGACAATTTGTTTAATCAACATGCTGATTGCTAATATTTATTACTGTTTTCTATTTTCAATTCTAGTTCAACCTTTTTTGATCATTACATTTCCCTTTTGTCGTCTGACCACCATCAAACATTTATTGTTAGGGTCCCTCTAGCTTTCTTTTCAGGTTCAATGTTGTAGGTTGTGAATTGAATTGCGATAGTAATAGAAGGTATCGGCTATATGACTTCTGTTAGCTAGTAAATATGATAATATGAGGCATGTGTTTGTCCATAGTTCACTGCATTATAAGTTAGTGATGCATTGTAAAATTAGTCTGTCACACTGCAAAAAATTAATCCAATATCAAATATTTTAGATTATCTAATAGTGGCTCAGATTGCCTGTATCACATAAAATTTTTAAAATAATGAATCATGCAGGATTTCATTTCACTCTTTTATTCCAGTTGGTATGCCACCATTTTATTTTCTTCAGAAGACCACTATTAAAGGCCGGGTGAAAAATTTAAGTCATTGTTAGGACATAGATGCTGTTTTAATGTCTGTTTGATTTTCTATTTTTAATGGTTAGCCTCATTTTTGGATATAGGGGGGCTGTTCACCTGCTTCCTGGAAATGCTCTGAGGAGTTTTTCTCCCGTCAAATAAGGAGTAGAGACCCTCTTAAGCTTGGGTAGGTTCTTTCTTTCTATAATACCTAACTTGCGCATGAACGTGTGATTTTGTGATGTTTCTCTGTGTTAGTTCCAACTTGTTATAATTTTGTTCAAAATTATCTGCAGATTTCCAAATGTTTGGGCTTTGCGGTTAGTGCGTGACTTGTTACGCTGGGATCCTGTAAGCTTTCCAATTTATGACTTCAATGGAAAATGATTGATGCATCTTATTTTTAATTGATTCTGCTTTTTGGCCTTGAAATGCAACGTGTATTTTATAGGATGATCGATTAAGTGTTGCTGATGCTTTGAGGCATCCTTATTTCCATCCTCGCAAGAGTTGACAGAAGCACACAAGGTCAGCCATAATTTTCAAAAGTTAACCATTGTTTATGGGAGGTACCTTTGCCACTATTGTCTAAACAAGGAAGACTTGCCGTTAATTATGTTCAGTTGAGATTGACCATGGTTACTTAATACAGGCAGCCAAGAAAACTGACGGTTCAGATTTGAAGATCACTTTGAAGATCAACGTGATGAATTGATGGATAGAGGATTCATCCTCAAATTTCAATTGCCAGGTTCCCTGCAATACATAATCTGAGTACCAGTGCCATCAGATTTATGGTGGATGCTATTGTCTCATCCAGTAACCAATCTTATATCAGTACTGTAAAGTGGTGACCACAAGGTATTTATATTCGACTTTGCCTTCCGTAGATTTGTGATTTTTTTTTTCCTCACTTAAACAACGGAAAATTAATATGATAATAGGTGGCTAGCAGACATCATAGATTTGACTCTTGGGTGCTATGTGATTTTATTATTATTATTATTATTATTTCTACGTTTATTAGAAAGGCAGATTGTTTTGTTATCTTTGATTTCTTCTACCTTTGTGTGTGTATCTTGAGACCATCCTTACAAATGCCAAGACTTATTTGATTTTAATCGGTTTAATCCATTGAGGATGCTGGCCAAGGTGGGGCTTTCCCTAGAGTGTGGTAAGGGGACTCAGCTATCGCCTATGGCCAGTCCATGTTGCCGCCCCCCAAAATAGAGGGATGCTGAAAAATTTTGCTGCTGAACATGCGGGCGTGATCTGAGTTTCAGCTTTGACAAAAAGCTTAAAGTGAACCGAGTTGTATCCACACGCTTTGTAAAATGTATACGAGTATTTGTTTGTTTATGTGTAGAATTTCTTTATTCTATCCTGATTCCTATGGATAAAAATAAACATTTGATTACGGTTACGTGTTGTAGCTGTTTTTGGTATTTCGTTTTGAGGAATACCAGGGGCGGTCGCCCTCACGGTCACTCTCTTTCTAAGTCTTAACAAATCCAAATATTCAGCTGCATTATTCACCTCTTTTTTCTTTTTTCTTTTTTCTTTTTTTTGCCTTTGTAGCATTAGAAACAAAGTCAATGGGCAGATGTGTTTGTCTTTCCTTCTGTTGCAAGCCAGTTTCTACAATATGTAAAACAAACTACCTCCTAATGATCGGATTGGAGTGCCTGATTTGGTTTTATAATTGTTGATTCATGACAAGTGCATCCTTAGAGATAAGTTTTGATTAGGGTTTTCTGTTTTAAGTTAAAGATGCCTGCAATTTTGTTTTCCTTAGAGAGAAAATATCTTTTAATTTTCAGAGTTTGATTTTGTGAATGGAGAAAATTATTTTTGGAAGAATTTTACTTGCATAGGTCAATCCAACTTAAAAGAGACTAGTCTTAGACCAAAAGTATAGGGGTATCATTTGATAAACCATTTATATATTTTGAAGAAATTTTTTTAAAATTTTATTTTTATTTTAACCCATAAGATTAAAAAGTTTTTCCTTTTAATTTTTTGTATCTGGTTTTTTTTAGGTGTCACATGGCTTTTTTTGTGGATGTTACGTTTGCCACGTGGCTTTTCTTCTCCAAATGTGCTGAACATAAAACAAGTTACGCAAGTATATGGTGCATGTAAGCCACGCAGCACATTCCGTCCAATTTCATTCTAATTTGAATTTCGATTACGTTTAATACTAAATTAACTAAATTGAAACGTGTGATCTTTAATTGAGCAAACTTCAATATGTTATACCTTTATTTTTGAGCGTTTAACCAAACTTTTACCTTGCAAGAGGGAAGCCATATGTCAGCATTATCGCTCCCAAAGTGAAAATAACGCTTGTAAAAATGGAGATTGTCAAGAAGATAAAACCTCATCTTCGGGATCTCTGCTTCGCTTCCCACTCCGGGATGGCGTCGATGTTGACGTTGATGGGAATCGACGCGTACTCTGGTGTTTTTTTTTTTTTTTTTTCATTTTTCCTTCTTTGTTGTCGTTTGTGTTTGTCAGCTCAGCTTCACGTTTTCTTGACCTTTGACTACGTGTCACTCATGTTTTCTCTATATTTCTTTTCCCTTTAATTTTGGTTTATAAAGATTTATACTTTCTTTGGATATTAATATTATAGATTTCAACATAATTAAGGCCAAGTTGATTTCAAATTACTACTTTTTATAGTAATTTTATAATTAATTCAGCAGTTTTATTTGTTTCCCCTCTTTCTTTTTTAATTTAATGAAAAAGAACTAGTACAATTAAGAAGCCATACTCGTACGGGCAGAGGCTGAGCAAGAGTAAATACGCATTGAATGAATTTCATTACCAAAATTTTTACAGCATAAATTACAAAGGGAATATGGATCCTACAAGCACACACTTGCTAGTATACACGGTGATCTCTTTTACCCCCACTTCTTTTTTTTTTTCTTTTTTTTCCCCTGTTTTTGTAAGTTATAGTAATTTCTTTCTTTTTTCTTTTACATTTTTAACCCCCCAAAGGAAAACAAAACAAAAAAGGAAAAAGAAAATTAAGGTTCATGGCTGTTTACACGGCTGTGTAGTTCCAACATTTCTTGATGGTTTGGGTCTACAGAAAGAGCCGCTCGACAATCCCTGAGGGCACCCAAAACGTCACCAACATGCTCATGGAAGGCCGCCCGTAGGTGTAGAAGGTGAAGATCTGCTTTAAATGCAATAGCCTTGGATAGTTCGGCAATGGCTTCCTGCTCCTTGTAGCTATCCATTAACACTGTCCAAGACAGGCAAAAGAAGCCTTCTAGTATCAGCTAAATGAAAATTTCAGTTAACTGCACATTAACTGAAAGAAAAATTATTCTGACCTGCCGCTCGATATCTGAAAGGATATACCCGTAGTGGATCTAGTCGAGTGACCATCTCCAGATCAGCCTTAGTGAGATCACGGTCACAGTACTCAGACCTCTTCTCGTACGCAGATGCATTATTTTTAGCCTTTTCAATCAGTTTGGTCATTTCCTCATATGCTGCAGTCTTTTCATGTCTGAGAAAATGCACACGTGCAAGGCCTTGATGGGCTCTTGTGTGTCGGATTTTAAGGGCATTAATGTAGCAATCAGCTGCTGCGTCTAATTCCCCGCGATCAACATACACACTTCCAAGATTGTTAAGAGCCTGAAAAAAGGAGCTCAAGCTAAGATTAGACCATGCAAAAAACAGTAATGTCTTTGCCAACACATGTTCCATAACACCAAAATTGTTGGTAAGGACATAGTGTAGACTCTGTGAAGTTCAAATAAAAAACTAATGCATTTCAAACAGTCGAAGGACATCAGAAAGTAGACTTTGTGAGGTTCTCACAAATTCGTAGCACCAAGTAAGACATGTTTTCTTGGTAGTGATGCAACTATTTGATCGGGGACAAACTAGATCTTTAAGCTTTATGGCAAAGCATTTAAGAATGTAAGGTTCTACACTCGGGAAGAAACCACACAGACAGAAGATTTTCTAATGAAAAAGGTAGGGCAAAAGGAGACCTTACCTGACCTTTCCGCAGATTATCTGAGGGGCATTTTAGGGCATTTTGAAGCAGAGAAATAACTGTTGAAGAACAAGATAAATCGAGACTAGAGTCAGCCAATGCATAAGCTTTAAGGAAGAAGGCCTCAAAAGATCTCTTAGTTCTGATAGACTTTTCTGCTTTTTGAAGCCCTTCCTCACAGTGACCGGTATCATATAGGATCCATCCCTCATAAACCAGGCGTTCATGTTCACTGGATGCATGTTGACGAGCTAATTCTAGACTTCGCATAGCCACATCAGGACAGTTCAACCTGACCAAGTTAAGGCACAAAATTCTTGTAAGTCACATAAGAATGATCAAACAGCAACCCAATTTAAATTTTGGGAGTAGGCAAAAATAAGCAAAAGAGATGGGTGGGGTGAGAGGGGTGAATTAGCAATGGGGAGAAACAATGACTGCTACCAAAAAAAGAAGGAAATCATAAATGGCTGTAGGTGATGGGCAAGACAATGGATGCTATAAAAGAGAGATGAGAGCAGACCCTTGCTGCAATGCATCTCTTCTGAAATTAGTCAGCAAGGAGTAAACACTACAAGGTTCTCACATAGATAGGATAAGCACTTATTACAAGCATAAAACTTGGATTCAAATGCTTGTAAGGAGAAAAAAGCTGCAGGTTTGACTTCTTTAAAACTTCAAGAAATTATAGACCCATAAAGGTTTGGAAGTCTGTATACCTCAGGAGTAGTAACGATTGTCTGAAGTATAAAACGCCTTTTGCCCCACCAGATTCAAGCATTTGGTAGATTACAGAGAGAGATCCAATATCATCAACAGAAGACCACCGATCATACAACTGCATCCAACAATCTGCTGTTGTCCAGGTGTCAACATGCTCACGCACAAGTGTACGGAGCTGAGATGCTGCCACCCTTCCCTCAAACATTCTATAATCTGGGGAAAGTGTGAGAATAACCTGAACATCACAAATGGCTCCTTTGTAATCCTCAATAGCCAAATAAAGACAAAATCGGAGTTCCAAGCATTCTAATGCAAGTTTAAACCCAAGAATCCGGTTGATCTCAGCCAGAGCAGCTTGAACATTCTGTTTCATCATTAGGGAAGCAGACCGATACATGTACGGGTAGGTAAGAGTTGGGTCCAGTTCAGTCGCTTTGTCAAGGTCTTCCCACCTCTTATCGCCCTCACAGTATAGTGACCTCTCCTGATACATCCATCCTAGTGGGTTAGCAGAAGAAATTACAGAGCTGAGCTTCTCATACGACCAAAGTTTATGACCCTTAATGTAACCCAGTCTAGCGAAACCTGCAACAGAGTATACATGACCTAAACTTACAGCCGCCTCAAAAAGGTTTTCAGCTTCCTCATACTCTTTCCTCAGAAGCCTTACACATCCCAACTGATGAAAACCTAAAAGTCTCTGCCTGTCATTTTCAGCAGATTCAATCAACTGTTCTAGGAAACAAACAGTTTTATCAGATCGAGGATCCAGATTCATTGCTACTTCACTCAATAAACAATACAGTGAAAATGAGGCTTGCCCAGCCATGATTGATCTCTGTTGTCTATCAGCATGGCAAAATATTTCTACAACCCGTTCATCATTCAAACAATCAGGCAGTTCAAGCAGAAAAACTTGCAAACATGATGCAGCAAGTACAGGTGAATTCTCTTCAATGGCATATTCAATGAGCTCCACAGCATCATCTTTGGAGCAAACCAAAGATGCGAGTTTCCTGTCGCAAGCATCTTTGAGTCTTTCACAACAAAACTTGTTTGCAAAAACTAATATTTCCAACAAAAGATCAGGTGAGACTTCACTCAAACTGCCACTCTTGCTGAATTCACAAATTGTCTTCATACCCAGTGGGGAGATATTGTTTTCAGATAAATCTATGTCCTCACAAAGTGATTCAGTGAAGTATCCATTAAGCATAGCATGAAATGGGGCTGAAAGAGAGGCAATTTTCTGCCTATCACAAACTATTTTCTCGTCTCCAATCCTAAAGTTCACGTTTTTCAGGCTCTTGTCCCCATTCATCACAAAAGTCTCCTGGGAACTTGCATTCACCTCCACTGGAAGCTGCGAAACAACATCTATTGGCCCAAACTCTTGTGCACATTTATAGCAAGTTGAAAGCAAGTCAGCAATAAGCTCTTCCCCTTGTTTCTCATACTTCAACCATGCCCCAAATATAAGCCTCTCATGGACAGTGCCAGCCTTCTGCCAAGCAGAGCGGAGGCTTCTCCGCATCAATTTCGTTTCCCCAAGGCCCCTAAAGATCTGAAATTGTAATAAATAAAGATTGGACCTCTCCTGTGGTGAACATGACTCAAGTTCTTCATGAATTTGAGCTAAAACCTCTACATAATCAATAGGTTTAAAGAATGGCACTATTGGCGGCTCAGGAACCTTGATAAATGATTCTCTACAACAATCACACCAAAACAATATCAATTCATGTTAAAAAAAAAATCCATGAGAAACTCAGAAAATGAAAACAAAAACTTACATAGATGAAGAGGTGGTCTTAAAGGAAGAGAATTTGGAAAGCTTCCCTCTTTCTACTTGGAGCCAAGACTGAGGATTGATAGCATTGAGCTGTGATTCTTTACATGAATCAGAGGGAAAGAAAGTCCTCATTGGGCATAACAGATTAAACAAGTCCCAGATCTCCACAATAGGCAATTGGGATCTTCTCTCTCTCTCTTTGCAGAACTCAAAAACACACCAACAAAAAGGTTTTTAAAGAAGAAGAAAAGGATGAAAAAAGATAAAAAGGAGAAACACACAAGGAAACAAAAAAGAGGCAGAAGTGTTTGTTCCCAATCAATAATCACAGTACTCCTATTTAGCTAAGAGACCCTTTCAACCTCGCCAAGCAACAAAATTTCTATTATAAACATTTAATACAAGCAAACGAAATGCCAGAAACAAACAATCATTCACTATATTTTCTATATGAGTATCTCTAAACAAGCTGGTACGCCTAGATTCTATACCAAAAAATTACATAAAAAAGGGGGTTCTTTTCACTGTAAAAATAAAATGAGTGAGAGAGAGGAAAAAAAAAAAACAGCTTTCCTGGCTGATCCAATTCCACAAAAACAAAATGATCAACTAGGAGTAGTCCTTGATGTTAAAACACATAAAAAAGTTGTCTCTTAAGAACAAAAATAATTTTACAGCAATAAAATGAGAAACTACCAATTACCCACCAACAGTAACCGAAGATCTTTACCTCAAAGGCAACCAAACGCACATTATAGGCCTTTCACAATAAAGCCAAAATACCTTAACAAACAAATTCTTGACTCTTATGTGAGAGGGAATGAGATGGGGAGAGAGAGAGATGAACTGAGTTGGATTTTGGGTTTTGAAATTTTGAAAGAAAAGCTGAGCTGAGGTTTTGGAGAAGGCAGAGGGAGATCAAAGTTTGAAAGAAAAAATCCAAAAGGGCCAAAAAATTCCTGAGTTCCCACTTTCCTATGCTTTTGTAACGTTTCTTTTGTCTGGTAAAAGGGGAAGTTTATAGTATTTTTTTCCTTTTTCTTTTTCTCTCTCACTTTCCCTACGTTGGAGACCAGAAAGATTGCAGCTACTGTTTGTTGGAAGCACCCAAAAACAAAAAAAACAATAAAACTAAATAAAAATTGCTAGTGCGGTAGTGCATGGTAGAAAAAGAAAAACATAAGTAAATCACCAAAAAGACCAGAGAGACAGAGAGTGTGACAGTCCGAGGGATGAGTAAATGAGACTGATAAAATATACTGTAATAATAATAATAATTAATTAATTAAAAATAAAAGGGAAAGTAGATAAACTGATGACATTTCTGGGGAGAAAAACAAGAAGTGGGTTAATACGACGTCGTGAAGGTGAAGAATTATGGAAATACTAGTGATTAAAGTGATAATTGTTTTGCCTTCTGCTATAATTACATGTGTCTGTATCTGTTTAATGGTTTACGATTAATTCTGTTCGAGCCACGTTGGATCTCAAATGAAAAAAAACTCTCCTAAATCTATTTTCTTCGTTCACACTACTCACTTGAGATCTTACTTAAATGATAATATTGAATTTCTTCCACTCAACAACAGACAGGTGTTAGTAATAATTGTCTTGTTTGAATCAATAATTGTTTTGCCCGAATGGGGTCCTTCACAACTTTATTGGTGGATTGGATTTTTGTTTTTGAAGAAAATATTGAGTACCAGTAATAATAAGTGGACATTAAGTATATGCTACTTGTGAGAAAATGGGAGAACTTGCTGTATATGTTGCTCATATCGGAAGCAAAAATTAATTGATTATTTATCTTTATGTGACAGACCCACTAGTAATTTGGGTCCACGTGGATCCATAGTCAAAACCCATTAAAACACACAACACCCAATATCAATTGCGTTATCCCCTTAGTCAAAAAGTTTTTCCCTTTTTTTTTTCCTTTTTCTTCTTTTTTCTTACTAATTTTTGGCGGCAATCATGGCTTAAAAATTGAATTACTACTACTAGTATTTTCCTAATTCTATCATATAAATAAATTTTTTTATTTAAAATATTATTCTTATTTTCAATCTTAACTTTTTTCTTAGAAAAAATTGATTAGAGTAGAAATTGATTAATGTACACAAACTTGTAACATATTCATGCTAATTTGGAAGTGGTTGGACTGTCCGAATCTGGGACAAAATAATACTCTAGATTACTAGTAGTATTTGTTTGAATAAAATACTAAATGATGTATTTATTTTTCTTTATAATTTACGATTTATTACGACAATTTTTTTTTCTTTGAGCAATGAATTTTGAATTGAGATGAGAGTGGACCCACGACGTTCTGGAGATCCACATGTTCAACATGCAAGTAGAGGAACCTGGCGTGTGAGTGGTTTACATACTAGAGTTTCCCTTTACCTCCATCTTAGATTTTAGAATTTATAAATTAAAAAAAATAAAAAACCTAAGCAAATGCACATGGGAGTATGGGACATGGCGACTTTTTTTTTTTAAAATTTAGGAACGGGATAAGATATTCTATCTCTGCAATCAGAATAAGGATAAACCACTCACATTTTTTAGAGTTTACAAATTTTAATTTTACAGACTTTTTCAAATTTCATATTATTTATAAAAAGAAGTTTGTGAGAATTTAAATCCAAATATCTTACATTATTAATTTAAATTTTTATCACTTTAGTCAACCTCCGTTGACATGGTTACCTTTTTTTCACATGCACAAGATAAGCAATGCTACGTTGTTTTCGCCATGAAGTTCTCCAGGAAAAATAAAAATACCATGTGAAATGACCAAACTAGTGTCTTTCCGACAGATACTGGAACCATTGCTACTGGTAGAATGAAATGGAAGAGGCTGACTACTCTCATTCCCATTAATTCATAATTAATTGAACATGACCATCGAAAATTGTAAACACTATTTCCGATATGAGAAAAAGGGTAGTATTACCAAAATATTGTTAGTTTGTTTCTAGTAGTACATGGATTGTTGGGAAGTGTTAATTTGACGCTCACAAGGAGAATGAATGAATATCAAGAAATTTACTTTCAAAGATCTCCATTAAATTAATTATTGGCTCTAATATCAAAATAATTATCACTTTTAACTTTTTTATAAGATCGAAAAAGTAATTTTTTTGTTAAATTTTATTTATTTTTTATTGACTTTTCTATATTGTCCCTTATTTAATTTTTTTTTTACTTATAATTAAAGAAAGAAAATAGAAAAGATATGTATTTAATGACAGGATAATTTTAAAAAATTATAATAATATTACATTGATTTTATAAAAATGACAAATATTTTAAGATAAAAAACTCTCAAAAATGATAATTATTTTGTGACGTAGAGGAAGTAACTTTTACTGTTGAAAATGTTGTTTCCCTTTTCTTTTTCCCATTCTTTTAAATAATTAGAGCACGACACCACTGTCTCTCTATATTTCTCTATAATTGATAAATGATTCATGGGCAACTATCAAGCGATAATCCCTCTCACCTATACTATTTATTTAGTCAAAACTTGTACTCAACATTCATTCCTTGACCTGTCCTTAATCTTCATATTTTATTTTATGATTTACGATGATATATCAATTTTCAGGGGGATTATAATAATTATGTATATATGAAAAATAAATTGATAAATGAGTATACAATACATAAATCCATACTCTCAACTCAAGTCCCATCTCATATCGTATCCAAATCCATTGACAAGACAAGCCAAGCCCCAACTAGAAGTTGACCTGCTGGGCCTCCATTCACATACCAATAGGCAGTAGCCCACGCTCAAAGCAGACACCCACAAAGATCTTTTCATCTTTTCCAACCCTTTGAACGACGCTGTTTATGTAGGAAATGATGGTATGGTATTCAGATTATAGAAGAACATGGTGATGCTTTACTTAGGAGACTTAAACTTCAAGAGAGAAAAAAAACAAGCCCGACTTTGGTAAGCCTTTTAATTAGAGGTGGCAAAAGTTGACCCGACCCGAGAAACCCGCCCAACCCGCCCGAATCCGAAACTAACTCAACCCGATTTGACCAAAAAAAGTAAACGACCCGAACCCGACCGATCCGAAACCCGATTGACCCGAAACCCGATTAACCCGAAACCTGTTTGATCCGAAACCCGTTTAACCCGAGAGGCTAACCCGAAATAACCCGAAAACCTAATTAAGTAATATATTACCTTCTCATTCTTAGATATTATTAAATTTATTTAATAAATTTGTTAAAAAATAAAAATAAAAATAAATGTCTTATTAAATTGAAATAAAAGACATATTTCATATTCTTAAATTTTAATCTTTGTCCTACAATTTATAAATTATAAGTTATACTTTAATATATCTCTTATTATATTATACTTCTAATAAGAGATAGAATGATAGATAGTTTATATTTGAAAAAATCTATTTAATTCTTATCATATGTAACGTGTGACATGTTACATGAGACATCTATCATAAATTATAAGTTGATATAATCCCAATATATTTATAGATTTCATACTTTAATTTGATTTTATCATTTATATATGTGTTAATATGTTGTATAAATAGTATTAAAAAGCAGTAATGCATAATTTTATTTGTTTTAATTATTTACTTATTTTGATTACTTACTTATTTTGATTCAACTTAATAAAATTAAAGTTTACTGGTGAATTAGAAATAGAAAGTGGAGAGTGGAAAGAAAAAACATAAAGAATTGAAGATTGAAGAGTTACTTATTAATTTGTTACTTAATAATTAAGATTTATAAATTACAAGTTTAATGGTATGTAATTTATGTGCATGAAGACTCGTGCTAGCAGATGACAATAAATAATTGCTTGATTTCGATTAGTTGATTACTTGATATATTATTGAAAAGTTAACTTATAAATTTAATTTTTTTTAAATAAATAATTGGAAACTCAAATGAAAATAATTTATGAATTAACCTAAAAACCCGAACTACACCCATGACTCATATCAAAATGAATCAATGAACAAATTTGAAAAACCCAAAATCAAATGACCCATGGGTCAAACCCGAAAAACCCGGGTTTGAACGACCCGAAACCCGAATGACCCGAGGTCCAAACCCGAAAAACCCGAGCTCAAATAACCCGAAACCCGTGTGACTCGAATCCAAATGACCCGAAACCCGTGTGACCCGAAATTTTCTTTGGGTCAAATTAACCCGATCCGATTGACCCGAACCCGTAACCCGCCCAACCCACCCATTTGACACCTCTACTTTTAATCAAATCATCATAGTGGCAAACTGGCAATATGAACGAGTTGCAGTTTTGAAAGGCAAAATCATGTTCAGAAAAAGCCAAGAGCTGGACCCACTTAATTTTATGAGCAGTAAAGCATGAAAAAAGCAGAAGAAGACAAGAGAATAATAAGAAAGGAGAGAAGAATAAAACGATTCAGGTCATGGACGAAGGCTTTGGCCAATGGGGTAGTAAAATGTTTGCTTCGCTACTGGCTAGTGTCTAGTGGTGGTGGGACATCGCCCAGAAATTATTGATCACTAGAGCGTGTGGTGCTGCCGGTGGTGGGTTATGGGGTTTTCTTCCCTCTGTCCAATCACGGATTAACAATGCCCTATTTCATCACTCCCCAAAAAAAAAAAGAAAAAAAGAAAAAAAAAAAGGGGAAGAGAGAGCACCCATTCACCGGCGAGCATTTGTAGTATATTGTCAAAGAAGTCATGATACAATGTCAGAATCATTTGGGGTGGCAATTGGATTGGTAGGTTCGGATTTGAGTTGTGAAACATTTTAATTCTCTTCATTAAGATTCCTATCAATTTGAGATTACCAAATCTCAATTATTCAACCAGCGGTGGTTGCGGCCAAAAAAAAAAAGCTAGCAGTGGTTGACATTTTTAAATTAATTCAAATCGCCATGATATTTTGATTTATTTTATATAATAATAACTTTCTGTACCAAAATTTTCATTTTTTAAATTAAATTAAGACTTGAGATGAAAATCAAATGCTACTACCACGATACGCATTATGGTAAACTTTCTACTTTGTATCGGTAACAGGGTACTTTCTATATATTTGGATCATTGGTTTTGAATCAAATCAGATTGGATAAGATCTGAACACATTGGACATGGACAAATTTGAGCTGGGCCGTCAACCATTATATCAGCTATTGATGGATCATTGTTGTCCTTGGCTGGAGATGGGGCCTTCGCCTTGCTCCACCATGTTTTAATGGCCCATTTCATTCGTCTTCAATTTATGTATTATAAGTATTACTACAGCTACAAATGCCTTGATGCTCAAAATGATCATAGGACAACAAGAAGTAACTTTCTGGTTGCCCCCCACGATCATTTAACATACTGCAAATTATGTGAAATCGTACAAGAAAAATATAGATCAACAACGCTGAACTAGATTCCTCATTTAGCTAGATAATAATGGCCGCAACGAGTACAACATGTTATTTTATATCATACTATAATCTCTTACAAGGAAGAATGCACAGCAGGCATACTCCATTCATGTTAATATGATTGTCCTGAATAGCATATCCGCATAAGGGCTCCGTGCTCAGTCCTTAACCACCGAGTCATTGCCGAACCAAACTCATATTTTAAGTACATCTGCAATAAGGCAATCATATCTCACTTATTTTGATTTCCATGCTATGATAAGAGTTGATATAACGATATGAATAAGTGAAAAATTATACAAGATGAAATGCAAGGAGATAATTTGCTGGCTAGGAACATCAGTTGGTCACTTTAGAATGATGCGTTTCTGCTAAGCATCACTGTATCAGTTCAGGCAGTTGAAATGTGTTCAGAGAAAAGTTTACGACTGAACTTATGGAAGTAATTTTAAGGCTTAATAGGATAAAAGCTGCAGGCAATTGTCCAAATAAGATAAGCCACATTCCGGCTTCAATCCTACTGTTAGACACATTATGCTATGTAAATACTTAACATTTCCACTAACAGGTAATAACATAGAGAAAATTGCATGATGATGGGTGAAATTTGGGTTGTGGCATTTTCAAATTCAATTATTGGCTCAACGCATAGAACTTTTGCCATTTTCAAGTGTAGAGGAGAGGATTAGTTATCATATCTTTCAAAATTTTCCTAGATTTTGTAGTTTCAAACCACATTATCAAATAAAGGCAAGACCAGGTATGGAAGAGATAGGTCACCATCACCTTTGGCATCAGGATGAGTAGCAACAGTGGCAATTTTTGGAACATTTTCAATGGAGCTGCATCTAAGAGGTGTGTGAGGCAGTCGTGGTTGGGCAGAAGAATATGGTTCACTTGGCTTCAGCAGCTCATTTGAGAACCGATCTCCCACTTGGTTAATATAGATGTCTAAAGTAGGTGATGAAGACATTGCCAACTTTCTCTTGTTCTTAAACCTTCACCTAACAGGGGTATGAGAAAAAAGGCAACAAAGCAAACTAGATTGTACACATATTTGGTTCTAATGTAAGACATAAAATTGGCCATGAAAGATACCTGTCTTTCCTCTTCTCAAGAAATCTTTGTACTGATGCTTTTCTGCTAGTGGGACCTTCTGCAAGCAAGTTACATAATATTTAAAGCATATAAAAACAGAAAAAGTTGATATTAGCAATTCAAAAAAGTGCCATAGTCTTGTATATTTTAAGAGAACCATGAAATATTAGTTTCCTTCTAAATGATTGCCCTTAATGACCATAAACCATGTAGTATCTTGTTATTCCAGCCGTGGAAATGAGCATTATGGGGTTTTGTTGACAGCACTTTATTGACTGAATGCTTATACACAAAGAAATATAAAACAAGAATCTAAAAACCCAGGCTTATAATCCTATTTCACTTCCAAAATAGACCACCTTCCTGTCTTGACCCCAAAATGTGTTCCCCAATAAAGAATTAATCTACTCAAGCAAACAAGCAATTGAAACGTAACTTCTAACAAATTGCACAGCCAAACTTTTTCTTGCCCTTTCCCCTAGTTTTTATGGTTAGGGGTGGGGTGGGGTTGGCTAAAATCTATAACTTCTGTTCTCATATTGTTAAAAATAAACCAGGATACAGGTTACACCAACAGAAAAACCATGTGAAAGCATCATGTCTATTTCAGCACCTAGGGATGACCAATTAAGACACCATTTCTTACCCCTGATGTAAGAGTTCATCGTTTTGCTTAAACTTGCAATCACTGTAATAAAAAAAAAAGACCAAACAGAAAAGTTATTCTAAATTACAACCAACAGAAAAGATTAAGGGAAAATCAAGGCCTTATGCCAAACCCCTTGACACAGGGAAAAATAAAAATGAGGGAAAACAGGATTGGAAGAGGGAGGGTGGGAACAGGAGGCTGGCTCTGCTATATTGACTTTATTATTGAGATGATCAGTAGAGTAGACGACACAGTGCCAAAGACTAATGAGCATGAGATCCAAAAGCAAGGGAGAAGTAAATTCCAAAATCATTCATAAATCAAGGATTGCCATAATGCTCAAATCCTGGGTGTAATACATTATCTAAGCTACAGAATTTATTATTTAATGGATATAGCTTAGTGCAGCAAAGACAGGTCTAACCAAGACCAAAAGAAAATGCAGCTCATAAAGAGTATTTATGGCCAGAGCATGCATATCACTACTTCCCATTAAAGGAAACGAAGAGATTTTATGAGATAGTTAGAAGGGAGCATTTACCGAGGCCGTCTTCATGAGACATATTGCTCTCTTCTCGAGGAAACTGACAGTTTTCAGCCACCTTCACTGCAAAGCAATGAAAATGGCATGTCAATGACAAGTAGAGAATTATTCTGCACTGTGTCATCCCCCTTTGCAGTGCAACTTGAAATCAAGCCAGTATGCTTACCGATCATAGATATTATTGGACTACAACATAAACATGGTTCATCATGAACTAAAACACGTCATACAATCAAGGAGTAAAATTCTGCTCATGTCTCCCTTACACCATCCTTGGTGAGGCAAACTATATGATGCTTAGCAGGGAGAGACACTGAATACCTTGTGTAACTATGGAGTAACAAATTTTACAAACACCTAATGCTACCCACAAGCCTACCTGTTTGCAGTGATGGCAATATGACCATTGGTGAACAAGGGCTTAATTTGACACCTGCAGCCTGTAAATGGCATGGAACAGACCATGGTGTTGTGCTTCGATCAGCTGGAGTTTCCTGAGAAAATGAAAATGGGCTTGCAGCAAGCTGCAAGATTGCTTGTGCCTGCAAAATTATTGTAAACCAATATGATACACTGTTAACAGTAGCGATAAGGTGTCTCATATGATGTCTGAACTCTAAAGAAAATAGGAAGCTGTATTACCTTACAACCAGGCATATCATCATAAACATTCACTTTCCCACAGTAAAAAATTGCCATCTGTCCTGCTGGCTCTTTAGCTGCACCTGCACTTCTGCACAGTTGAGAATTCTTCAGTTTTAAAACTTCGATTATAAACATACAACTTAGGAAAGACTAGTAATATCTCCCGAACAAGAGAAGCTCAAGATCAGTCTAGATCAAGGCCCATGATTTTCAATAAAAAACACGTTGATCATATGTAGTCTTATGATTGCCCAAAATTGTGGATGCTAAGAAGAAATATTGAGCGAAAAACACAATTTTTAAGCTCCCTTACATATCTTCATAAACCTCTAACCAGTGGCCATTCAAGTAATAAACAGAGGATCTAATGCAGGTCAGATATTTTAATTACAGAACTACATGGTTTCAACTACTTATGCTTAAAATATTCCTCTGAGAAACGTTTAATTACTGTACAGTTGCTGCTGCACGCAGAGAAATATCAATAACAAACCCACATTTGACAAGGGTAAATAGCTAATGTACAACCTAACTGCCGTACCGTACCACATAACATGCATTTAAATAATAGCAAGCAGAAATGCCAGTCAAGCACGCTAACAGCAGAAAACTCAATTTTGGAACTTACTCCAGATCTCTTTTATACTATCAAACTCATCGCCATTCCACTTTAATTCAAGACCAATGAGTTGTTATAAAGTACTCGTGTTTATCGTTGTACCCGATACATAGTCGTGACTTAGATATTCATTATGAGGGAATTTTAGCATCAAGAGATAAGAGTTACCCGAATCAGTCTGACAAACTAAATTCAGTTAAGGTAACGCGACTTCATTCATCACTTGTTTAAAGAATCACTGATCCCGCACACATCACATGAATATGCTGACATGGCATCATCTCAATATCCACCAAGTTAAATGGTCGGGATTTTATAGCATAATAACTAGGTAAGTTAACTGTAGAGGATCCTCAAGATTGCAAGCATAGTTGACCAAAAAAAATTACAATTGGCATGCCGTCATTGTTGACCAAAAGATTTGGTAATAATTGCAAGCACCAATTTGACCTCAAAATTGACGGATACCACACAGGCATTCGTGCACATGTGCAAATTAACATTCCATTCACATTGAAACGTTAATTTTAAACCGTTGACTCTAGGAACCAACAATCAAAAACAAACCTGACCGACAATACAATGGATTAAATTTCCAAATAAATAAATTAAAGAATCAAATGACTTCACACTCTACGAACTTTACTCTAGCTCAAATGCTTTTATTCCATGCAGAACCATGGATACTTAGGCAGTAAAAACAGTGTAGTGCAAAATTATAGAACAACCTTGGAGAAACAGAGTCGTTTCCAGATACGGCTGTTCGAGCGAAATTATCGCCGGAAAAATCCGATTTGGAGGGATCTGAACGGGAACAAGGAACAGATTCGTTGACTGGAACCGAAATCCCGTTATGTTGTGTCGTTTGGTTCACTGGAATGGTTGAATCAGAAACTACCTGCGAAAATTTTATTTAATTCAACTACTTTCACTACCAAAATTTAAAAAAGAAAAATGAGAGTTTCCTAAAAAAATAAAATGTCTACTAGTTCTACTTTTTCATGCATTGAATAAAGAAATAGAAAATAAAATGACTTATATTTATTGAGAAAACATCCACGCACACGGGGCGGATTTTCGGGGCAGGGAATGTAGAGTTTCTTGCGGGCTTCGTTGGCGTCCAAATCCGACGTGGTTTCAAGGAGCGTTTTAAGAGAGATCACCTGCTGAATCGCCTGCGATTTGTTCCACGACGGTCTCCGCATCCCTACACGCAAAGAACAGCCAAAAAAAGTTTTTTTAAAAAAATAGAAACACGATACGCACGCAATTTTGCATTAATAAAAAATTTACACAAAAACAAAAAGGATACAGAGAGGGAGTGACCTTTTTCTTTGAGGTAACGGCGGCAATCTTCGCGAGTGACCTGAGAAATGTCATCTTCAGTGAGTTGGTTGAGAGGCTTGTCCAGAGGTGACCGGGAGACCGTTTCTCCCTGTGACATGGCGGCCAATTTCCGGTTTGAAGTAACTCTGCTGCCTTTAAGCACTACAACTACTTTCTTGCGTCTGCTCTTTCACAAGACAAGATGCAGCAATATCGATAGTCGATAGATGAAAGAAAGGGGAAGGGATATTTAGACTCCCCGCTGATTTCTGTGATTTACTAAATTCGTAAATTGGAAGGTGCTCCAGGGGGCTTTTTGTTACTATGAGTGAGTGTAAATTTGACAGAGAAGCTTAGGCCGCAGCGTTTCAACCTTTTATTTGCCCTTTTCTTTTCTTTTCAAAACTTTTCTAATTTATTTTCTATTTTTTCTTTTCGTTTTCTCCATTGTTTAAAGATATGACCACCCCGGGACGCCACGTACTCGCTTCCTTTTCGTCAAATTACCGTATTAACCCACTTCATTTTGTTGCAAGGGAAAAAAATGAATAGTAATAAACCGAGATAAGTGACTGTGTGTCATGTACGATTATTCCATTGCTAGTAAATTCGCCTGTTTCAAGATCTTTTCATTTAATTTAATAATAATGTATAGTACTATTTTTTTAAAGAAAAAATAATTACGGATAGTAGTGATAATTTTAATTCCTTACTATTTTAAATGTAAAACATTTACAACGTGGAACAGGAGAGGAGGGGGCAGGGCTACTTCACTCACCTATCTAGCCAAAATAAGCAAAGGGAAGAATAAAGTGGGAGCGGGTGTGGCCGGCCGGCCGCCGGGTGGGGAGAAGGTAAAGGTCTAAAGGCGGAAATGAAACGAAAGGATGGGGGAGTTGAATCACGTGGATGGGCAGAAAAATCGTGGTACGGATGATAAAGTGGAGGGACCCAAAGAGGCATAATTTAGAGTGGTTTGATTAGCCCTCTAGCGCCACTTGTCAAACAACCCACGTGTCTTCCACTCCACGGGGCCCCCCAACCAACGAGAGGACCACGTTGCGTTGCATGTTGCTAATTGTTAAACATCTTTTAACTTCAAGCCCTGCCCCAACCCCCAAGCAGCAGCTCTGGCTAGGTGCTACGGGCCCAGCCCAGTGGAGTCACTGCCCCACTTATCCGGTTCTGGAGACGACCGCGTTTCACTTTTGTCTCCGCCTTTCGCCTCTCCTTTCTCTTTCCCGTTCCCCCCAATTACTTTTGCCCACCTCTCCGAAGACAATTACACCTTATTGGTGCCTTTCATTCTTCACTTTTTGGAGCCGTTTGGTACGGGATTTTAATTTATTTTTTTTGAAAAGTAAAGTGATGAAATTATTTTTTATGGTTTGGTTTATTTTAAATTATGAATTTTAAAAGGGTAGAAATACATTCTTTGATTTGATATATTTTAAAACTAGAGAAAGTGGTGTTCATATTAGAATCATTTTCTCTCACATGAGTAAAAGTGATTCTAAGGGAGGGGGTGAGAAAGTGATTCCCTAGAGAGTGATTCTCTAGAATTATTTTCTATGAAATTACTCTCCCTAAAATAACTTTCTAAGGAAAGTACCAGACGGGCTCTTGTTTTCTCCCTTTCTTCTTACTCCACAAAGAAAGAAATAAGTTGCCTTTTAATTGGTGCCGTTGGGACTCACCGTGCTTGTTACAGTTACGGGTACTTAAGTTTAATCTATGCTTATGCTTTTGGCCTTGAGGGGATGAACCCAGAAAACAAGATCAATATAAATTTATCAATTAGTACTTCTTTCGTCTTTTTTATATCTCAATTTATTTATCTCTTATTATGAATAAAAAATAATAAATATTTTTAAATTTTTAAATATATTTTTACTTTATGTCATATTATTATATAAAATCTTAAAAAAGACTTATAATTATTAAGATGTTGTGAAAACTGTATTAATTAAAATTGACTAAGCAAGAACAAGAAATAAGAATAGGAGAAATTGAGAATTAAAGAAACAAGAGAAAGAGAGAGATAGAGATGGAAATGGAAATAAGATTGAAGGAATTGTAAGTATATATCATTAGGGAGAATGAATCTCAATTTATAGGCATCAAATGGTAGGCTATACAAGTTGGCAATTTGCACATATTAGCCCCATTATTATCATCACAATAATCACAATTTGGACAATTTGCACAACTTGCATTTGTCCACTTTCATAACATAATTTGCATAATTTGCATTTGTCCACTTTAATAATTTGCACAACTTGTATTTGTCTACATTCATAATACTCCCCCTTGGACAAATGCTACTATTCAAATTGGACGTGTACTGCCTCGTTAAAAACCTTAAGTCGGAAAAACCCAGTGGAAACAAAAACCGAACATAAGGGAAAAAGAGTACAATACAATTAAGTCCGTCTAATATGTCTTCAGGACAATATGTGCTTGTCTTCAAGACAATATAAGTGGGCCTACTTCAGTGTCCTGATTGAACGTGCAATTACTGCCTCATTAAAAACCTTAAGCCGGAAAAACCCAGTGGGACAAAAAACCGGACAGAAGGAAAAAAGAGTACAGTGCACTTATGTCCATAATCGCTCCCCCTAAGATAAAATAAACTGCTACTTCTGGAGCATCTAAACATTTCCACTTCTGGAGAATTCAATCTTGCATTTTACTGACTCGCCGTATACCAATGCCATAAACTAATTTCTCAAATGTTGATGTTGGCAAAGATTTGGTAAATAAATCTGCAAGATTATCGACGGAGCGAATCTGTTTAACATCAACTTGTAAACTTTCCTGGAGTTCATGAGTATAGAAAAATTTCGGCGAGATTTGCTTGGTCCTATCACCTTTAATATATCCTCCCCTGACTTGTGCAACACAAGCAGCATTATCCTCATAAATTATAGTGGGAGAATCTATCACCGGTTTAAATCCACTAGCATTGTGAATATGCGATATCATAGATCTTAACTAAACACACTCTCTTCCGGCCTCATCGAGGGAAATAATTTCAGAGTGGTTGGAAGATGTTGCAACAAGTGTTTGCTTAGTGGAACGCCAAGAAATGGCCGTATCATTATAGCAAAATAGATAACCGGTTTGGGAGCGAGCTCTGTGCGAATCAGATTTATATCCTGCATCAGCATAACCTACTAAACCAGAGTTAGTAGTATTCTTAGAATAGAATAACCCCAAATCAATGGTTCCTCAGAGATAACGGAAGATATGTTTAATCCCATTTCAATGTCTCCGGGTTGGCTCAGAACTGAAACGTGCCAATAAATTTACCGCAAAAGCGATATCTGGTCTCGTGCACTGTGCCAAGTACATCAAAGCCCCGATTGCATTGAGGTATGGTACTTCAGGACCAAGTATATCCTCATCAGATTCTTTAGGACGAAATGGGTCCTTTTGGGGGTCAAGAGACCTTACAACCATAGGGGTGCTCAATGGGTGAGCCTTGTCCATGTTAAAACGTCTAAGCAATCTTTCAGTGTATGCTGACTGATGGACAAGTATTCCATTATTTTTGTGCTCAAGCTCTAGACCAAGGCATAGTTTGGTTTTACCAAAATCTTTAACCTCAAACTCATTTTTCAAATATTCAGCAGTTTCAAATAACTCTTCAGGAGTCCCAATTAAATTCATGTCGTCGACATAAACTACTATAATAGCAAATCCGGTTTCAGATCTTTTAATAAACACGCATGGGCAGATGGGATCATTTATGTACCCTTCCTTAGTCAGGTATTCACTTAAACGTTGGTACCACATGCGACCGGATTGCTTTAACCCATATAAAGATCTTTGCAACTTTATTGAGAATAGGTTGCGGGGAGTGCATGCTTCAGGCATTTTGAAACCTTCGGGAATTTTCATATAGATATTGGAATCTAATGAACCATATAAGTATGCCGTCACAACGTCCATAAGACGCATTTCAAAATTTTCTTGGGCAACCAAACTTATAAGGAAACGAAAGGTAATTATATCCACTACTGGTGAATATGTTTCATCATAATCTATCCCAGGCCTCTGCGAGAAACCTTGGGCTACGAGTCGGGCTTTATACCTCACGATCTCGTTTCTCTCATTTCATTTCCGGACAAAGACCCATTTGTATCCAACAGGTTTTACATTGTCGGGGGTTTTAGTAATAGGCTCGAAAACATTACGTTTGGCAAGGGAAGTCAATTCATCTTGGATTGCTTCTTCCCATTTAGGCCAATCTCGCCTATGACGACATTCGGTTATAGACCGAGGTTCATAATCATCATTCATAATCTCATAAGCAACTGAGAGAGCAAATGCATCATCGATGATTATCTCATTTCGATCCCATATCTCATTACAATAACTGATGAAAATTTCAGTATTCCCAAGGTTGGTGATCTTTTCATGGGTTTGTACCACTTCAGGGGCAATATGCTCTCTTTGAATATTATGTTGTGGCACTTCAGGTGCAATTTGCTTTCCTCGAGAAAGATTAATGTGCTCATCTGGAGCAAGATTAATATGCTCATTTGGAGTAGATTCTAAATTCCTCCCCCTTCTTTTTCGAGGAATAGTGTCTTTTGATCCCATCGGTCTACCACGCTTCAGGCGCGGGACATTTAGATCCATTTCGAGTGGTTCTTCAGGAACATCTATCCTAGCTGGAACATTCGCAGCTGGAATATGAGATTTTATAACTTTAGCAGTCTCATTAAATGCATCAGGCATTTGATTTGCAATAGCTTGTAAATGGATCAATTGTTGCACCTCATTTTCACATTCAGGTGTTCTTGGGTCTAAATGAGACAAACTTTTCTCATTCCATGAGAAAATCTCGACATTTTTTTGCTTTCCATATATGGAAGCTTTTGGTATTCCAAGTGATGGGAATACTGTCTCATCAAAATGACAATCTGTAAATCTAGCGGTAAATAAATCACCCGTCAATGGTTCAAGGAACCGAATAATGGACGGTGAATTAAACCCAACATAAATGCCCAAACGGCGCTGGGGACCCATTTTGGTCCTTTGCAGTGGTGCTACAGGCACTTGTACCGCGCAACCAAAGGTGCGAATATATGAAATGTCTGACTCCTGGCCCAAGACTAACTGAATAGGGGAATATAAATGAGAAGTAGTAGGGCACAATCTAATTAAAGATGCAGCATGTAAAACAGCATGACCCCACGCTGAGGATGGGAGCTTTGTCCTCATCAATAAAGTTTGAGCAATAATCTGAATGCGCTTAATCATGGATTCTGCTAATCCATTTTTAGTATGAACATGTGGGACCGGATGTTCAACTTCAATTCCTAATGAAGCGCAATAAGCATCAAAACTCTTTGATGTGAACTCACCAGCATTATCCATTCTTATGCTTTTAATTTGATAACCTGGGAAATGAGCTCGAAGCTTTATTATCTGTGCAAGCAAACGTGCAAAAGCTACGTTGCGCGTTGATAATAGGCAAACGTGGGACCATCTGCAGGATGAGTCCACTAGTACCATGAAATATCTAAATGGTCCACTTGCAGGCTGAATCGGCCCACATATATCACCCTGGATTTTCTGTAAGAATGAAGGGGATTCATAATCAATCTTTGTCATGAAAGGTTTAGTAATGAGCTTTCCTTGTGAACAAGATTCACAAATGTAATCTTTGGACAACAACACCTTTGTATCTTTTAAAGGGTGTCCACGAGTATTTTTAAGGCTTCTTCGCATCATTGTAGCTCCTGGATGACCAAGGCGATCATGCCAAAGTCCGAACACATCAGGGTTCACTAGTTTCCAGGGCATCGTAGCATATGATTCTATAGCTCGTATTGGGACATAATATAATCCCATACTAGAAGCTTCCAGCTTCTCATGGATGGTCTTCTGGCCCATCTTGTAGGAAGTGATGCAAAGAAATTCCTTATTTTGCTCATTAATTGTTTCTAGATGGTACCCATTACGGCGTACATCTTTGTAGCTAAGTAGATTTCTTTTTGATCTACCGCTCAACAATGCATCTTCAAGATACAATGTTGTGCCATTTGGCAAAATAACTGTGGCAGTCCCATAGCCATCTATAATATTAACAGGACCAGATATTGTCTGAACATTTGCCTTGCGCAATGTCACATTTGAGAAAAAGTGTTTGCCACAAAGTATAGTATGCGTTGTAGCACTATCAAGCAAACATATATCTTCCTTTTTCTCAATGTGTCCCATTTGCATTTATCTTGACAACTTCAGGTGTCAAGTTCCATAAAATTGAACAAATTAATAATATGATGCAAAATATAAACCAACAAATATGAAATAAAACTCATGATTTTATTGACGACCATATTTATTTAATATCTTCCTTGGTAACATAATTATTCAAGGGTATGGCAAAACATAGATGAAAACCCTCAGGATCTATTTCTGGGGACTTATTATTTTCATCAACATTATAAAAAGAAATCAGAAACCTCAAAAGGTTTTTCATTGCCAAGAATATGACAGTTTTTATTGACCAAAACCTTATTGACTTCAGCATCAGTCTCAGTTAGGTCAATGGCATGGGTCTCAACATACTTGCTTTTCTCCTTCTGGGATGCTTGGTATAGATCAACCAAATATTTGGCCGTACGACAGGTACATGACCAATGACCAGTCATTCCACAACGATGACAGGTACTATCATCATGCTTCTTCATGGGCTTTTTACCTTTAGGGTTGTGTGGGGAGTTATTTATATTACGGTTAAATCTCCCACCACCCTTACGAAAAAAAATTCCCATGCCTGCGCTCACGGCCTCTAGGACGGCCAACATTCTTACTTGAGTCGGCATTTGCTTCAGGAAATGCCTTAGAGCCAGCAGGTTTTAAATCATGATTTTTAAGCAGCAACTCATTTGTTTGTTCTGCAGTCAACAGGACTGAGATCAATTCAGAATATGTTTTAAACTGGCGCTGCCGGTATTGCTGTTGCAATACAATATTCGAAGCATGAAAGGTGGAGAATGTTTTCTCTAAAAGCTCAACCTCAGTAAGCTTAACACCACAAAGTTCAAGCCGTGATACAATATCATACAATGCCGAATTATAATTGGACACGGACTTGAAATCCTGCAACCTCAGATGTTGCCAATCATATTGTGCTTGAGGGAGGATAACAGTTTTGGTGTGATCATACCGCTCTTTCAATCTCGTCCACAAGATGAAGGGATCTCGGACAGATAGATATTGAACTTTTAGGCTATTACTTAGATGCCGACGGATAAAAATCAAAGCATTTGCCTTATCTTTATCATTAGCATTTCCATTTTCACCAATGGTAGCTGCAAGACCTTGGCCTTGGAGATGCAGTTCAATATCGAGACACCATGACAAGTAGTTATTGCCACTTACATCCAAAATTTGGAATTTGGGCTTTTCAATATTTGCCATAATTCTGAAAAGAATGGTCTCAATTAGTTTGACAACTTCTGGTGTCAAAAATTAGGTTGACAATTTCTGGTGTCAAAAATATTTAAAAGTAAATCTTTACACAATAAAAATTTAAATTATCTAGTGTAAAGAAAAATGTTAAATAAAATAATGGAATCAAACCTTAAGAACTTACCAAGCTTTAAATTTGCTTCACTTTAGAACACTCGTGCTGATAACGTGTTGTGAAAACTGTATTAATTAAAATTGACTAAGCAAGAACAAGAAATAAGAATAGGAGAAATTGAGAATTAAAGGAACAAGAGAAAGAGAGAGATAGAGATGGAAATGGAAATAAGATTGAAGGAATTGTAAGTATATGTCATTAGGGAGAATGAATCCCAATTTATAGGCATCAAATGGTAGGCTATACAAGTTGGCAATTTGCACATATTAGCCCCATTATTATCATCAAAATAATCACAATTTGGACAATTTACACAACTTGCATTTGTCCACTTTCATAACATAATTTACATAATTTGCATTTGTCCACTTTGATAATTTACACAACTTACATTTGTCTACATTCATAATATAAGAATAATTTTAAAAACTAACAATTGTTTACTGTTTTTTTTTTCTTAAAATTGATGCAAAATTAAAAGGAATAAAAGGCTAGAAATGGAAGGAGCATATGAAATGATATGATATGATGGGAGATTGATATTTGGGTCCTGTTCCTGTACTAGTGGGATCTTACTCGTGACTAGTGCAATCACTAAGAAAAAGTCCAAAAAGAAGAAATGAAAGAAAGTCCTTGCTTTTGCTTAGTAGTGGAAACCGGAAACAGCGCCATAGCAATAAGGTTGAATCGGAAGCATGTCACCGCATACACCGGGAGCCATTAGCTAATTGGCATTAAAGCCATGGTCATGGATGCAAACAGCAAACGAGAAACGGACATTTTTTCTTCCTAAATGCCTAATGGAGGGCAATGCACAACGCAAGCTCAATTTGTACATGATTCGCGAGAACCTACATTTAGAAATGATCGGTGAAATAAAGTTCCTTAAACAGAGCTAATTAAAAAAAGTCAAGAACTACCTTTAAAGTTTAATCCTTGGAAACCTGAAAATTTTCTCTCTCGCCACCAACAGACAAAGCCCTGGCGAACCAACAATGAAATGTGCTGCTCCATTGCCCACTGTAGGAGGAAAGGACAAACCGCAAAGTAATAAGCTTTCTTCTCGGTTGACGCAATACTAGTGCTTCAATCAAATCAATTGCACAATGAGAAGCACTTGATCGTCTGCAGTAAGCGCACTGAGAATTTGGGCCGAATCAGTTTCCAGTTTCCACCGCACACATCATGAAGATCTTGACCCAGACCGAGCTTTAGGATAATACAACAGACCTTCCCAAACCGGGCCAGGTTTGCGGTAGAACTTAAGGCCACGTTTTTTCTTTTTTCTTTTTTTCACAAAAAATAATTGATGCAAATTATGAAGGAAAGATTAAAGAAATGTAAAATATGAAAAATAAAACCAAGTAAATTTTCTTGGCCTATGCACGGTTCAAAGAGCATAAAAGTTTTGCTTCTAATGGCCCTTTATAGTTTGTTTTTAGTTACCATAAAAAGAATTAAAGATAACGATAGAGAATAGGATATATATGATCACTTACCCAACATTGTATTTGTATTTGTATTTGTTACTCCCTCCTTTCTACAATAACTGTCGTTTTTGATAAATTTTTTATTTCAATTTATCTGTCATTTTAAGAATTCTAGGAAGTATTAACTATTCTTTTTCCAATTTTATCCCTATCATTCTAAATTAATTCTACAAAGTATTAATTATCAAAGAGAGAGTATTTGTGAGAATAAACAATTCCAATAAAAGGGTAAAACTGTCCTTTCATAATATTTTGTCTAGATTTTAGGAGTTTTTAATACTATTCTTAATTCTTGTGCAAAACCTTAAAGAGACAGATATTATGAAAATGAGAGAGTAATTATTTTGATGAAATGATGATGAAATCTCTAATTTAGGTACATCAAATTATCTTCTACATTAAAAAAAAGAAAGAAGAATTAAACAGCCCATAACATCATTCCAACAGCATCATTATCAACAGGAAAACATGTTTTATATATGTATCAGTCCCTATCCCCCAACTGGTGGGTCACTTAGGAACATGTTCAAGTGATAAAAAAAAAAAAAGTACTAAAGGTTTTTTTTTTTTTAGAGAGAAGAAGAAAAAGTAAACCCTAGAGAGAAACAGCTTTGTAGCTACGCTGTGGCACCTTCTTGAAGAGAGCCCAAGCCAAATCAATGTAAAGTGGAAACTGAGCTATCGCAAAAAGCGTTACGGGCAGGCAAGTCACCGCGTACACTGGAAACGCTGCGTATTTCAGCTTATCTTTCAAAATGAAGAAATGTCCCGCGCAGAAAGACACTATCACCGAAGCTATCGACACGAATAGCGACGTCAACCCAAGCAAAAGCTTTCTGGGCAAATCCTTCCCGAAGTCTCCTTCCTGGTACCGAGACGTTAGTATTGACAAGAACATCACCACGGCTGTCACGGAGAAGCAGAGCGCAATTAGGGATGAGATGGCGAAGACGTCGAACGCTGGATGGTTTTCCAATGTCGGTTTACCACTTTCAGACCTGACCCCGCCCGGGACGGTGGTTGATGTGGCGAAGGCCACGGTCGCGATCAACGCAGCCACGACGGAGCATGACTCGGAGGTGTTGGTTAGCCATGCACCACCTTTATCGACGAGCTGTTTGTGTGTCTCGGTAAAGATGTCCTTTGGAGTCTTGTTGCACTTGTTGTAACGACTGAAGAAGTGGACTGGCATTGAATTCTTGACAAACTGCATAACAAGGAATGTTCATGGTGTTAAAATCATTATAAATATAAATTCTATAACCCACGCTAATTCTAGTTAAGTTCATTTTATCATATACCTTATACCACTTAATTTCCCACTGCATCTGCAAAGCAGCCCCAGGGATGAGCCAGGGTTTATGGTCCCCAAGCATTGCTGCTAGGTGCAATGCACTATTTCCATTCTGATCCACCGCTCGGAAGACGCTATCTTTCATGATATTTTTCTTCAGCAACAGCTCGTAAACGTGCGGCTGTCTGTTTTCCACTGCCAACAAGACTATATTTTTCTTTTCTGAGTCCATATCACGGATTGCCACCGGAAAAGTTTCTAGGATTTGCTCCACCATTTCAGTAATTCCGCTCTTTGCTGCTATTAGTATTGGCGTGAGTGTCTCTCTTTTCTTTTCCTTCTGATCTCCTGCAAATCAGTGAAAATGTTGCAGTGCTTAATAAATTGAAACCAAACCGATGTCCATTGTCGATGTAGTCAAAATGACTTCACAATATTGACGTCTGACTATTATTTTAGTTTTCAAGGGAAGCTAGCTAAATTACCTTCGACAGCTTTTTCCTTGCTTTGATCATTTTGTTTAGCAGGAACTGAATCATCCGAAGGGGTAGGCATTGTCTCCTCGCTATCATTTAACGGTAGCTGGGGCCTCATGCCATTGTCTTCATACTGGTACCTAGAAACATTTCGGAGAAGTTCATTCATGATTTGGATAGCCCAAGTGTGCTTCTCCTTCCTCTCCCTTAGATACCTTATTCTTCTTGATCCTTAAAACAAGCAACATAGTAATTGCGATTATGAACCGGAAAATTTCTCAGGTCCCACGATCTAGCTCTGTAATCGAGAGACTTACCGAATCCAAGCATAACTAACATTGCTTTGGATAACAGCTTGAAAAAATGGATGAAGGTGCCATAATTGGGAGGAAAGAATTGATGTCCTTCGCCTTTGTTGAGTGCTTTATTTCCTATACAAATGTAAAAAACAAGATTGCTTAATGACCCAGAGACACCTGCAGAGTATGTTATTTAGCAGAGAATTAGAATGGCTGTTAAGATAAACTTTTGAAACTAAAAGATTGTGCCGTATCTTTTCTGCAGCAGGCTCATAGTCGTTGCACAGATAAACTTTTGGTTTCAGATCAGTCTGTTATCTGGCATTCTTAGCGATTTTACCCTGTTGAGGTCTGCAGAATTGCAGATGGCTTCTAAGGATACATGCTCAGTGCTTTTCGGTTCTTATTTGAGTTCATGCACTAATAGTTGAATTTAAAAAACTAAGCCCTGTGGTAATATGCCAGGCAAAACAATTTGTTGGATTTTGGGATTTCAAACTTTAAAATTTGCAAATGCAATAGCTCCTATTGTCTCGTACTAATGTTTACTCCCAAAAGAAGATCCGCAGAAAATTAAGCACGCATGATCCCCTGTTCCTTGTTGTCTTTTGGTGTCAAAATATCTATGTTCCATATTATTTCATTATCATGAGATTTATGGTTCTCTTTTTGTAATGACTGAGAGAGTCATATGACAGCTCTTCCACGGATCCATCAGGAAATGAGCAAAATGGGCGAGCTTACCTTTTGGCCATGCTTCTGAGGTAATCTTAGGTGCTTCAAGGTTTTCGACTGCATCTCCTTGCCTCTTTGAAGCACTCTTTGTCACTGATAATGTGATAAAATTGGCAGTATTGAAAAACATTTTCCAAAATTGAAAAATGAGAAATAATAAAATTTCATCAACCTATGGAACGTCCAATAAAAAGAAAAATGATTCATTTACATACCTACTTGAACCAGCTGCTTTAGCAGGTGAAACAAGTGCATGCATGTTTGGTAATTGCCTGGGTAACAGGTTTTCTTCCTTTCCTTCAATCCCTTGGGTTGATCATAGCTCGATTCCACCTTAAGCTGATCCACAGTTATACCTACCCAATAAAATCCACTTTCACAATAAGGTTTATAACATTTTGGCTAATCCAAAAACTCTGTAGCAACTAAGCTTCATTTTGTTAGTGGAACAAATGAATTTATTAAGCCTATATTCGACCTGTCAAATACGGACATTGATCGTGACTTGAAAGTTACGACTAGAACTTACAATGATATATGAGCTGACTGCAACGATTAAAGTGGTTGCCGCTTCTGAAGGCATTAGGCTTGCTAGCCAGGAGATGAAGCGGTGATATTCCATTCTCGTCTACATAGTTGACAAGATCTTCGTAAAGGAAAATGATTTGAAATGCCAAATCTGTCAAAGCACAACGATCATTAGAACATGAGGTAGAATTAGCCCATTTGTAATATTCTCTACCATATAAACAGGTATTTTACGTTTCAAAAAATTGAGAGTTGAAATTTTACCAAAATAGTCTCCATAGATGGCACAATGAAGAATACTTTCACCATCCTTCCTTCTGCAGTAAGAATAGCCTGCTTCTATGTTTTGACAGTAAGAGTTAAGGCAAAGGAAGGCAGCCTTTTTGCCATGAAGAGCGGCCACGAATAGAGGGGTTTCTCCGTCATTGTTTCTAAATTGCAATAACCATGGATCAGCTTGATCAGCCATGCATCTGCACACGTTCACATTCCCTAGCGACGCCGCAATATGCAGAGGGGTATTCCCCTGCTCATTTTTAGTTTCCAAAACCTTTGTGAGTTCACTCTGCTCGGAAATCAAACGTACCATCTCTTCTACAACGTCTTCCTCGGCATTGGAGACGGCAATGTGCAATGCCGTGTCCCCCGATCTAGTGATCTTGGCCACACGAATCGCTGGATATTTCTTGTATATATATAGAACAGTATCCCACTCTCCTTTCATGGCACTTTTGAGCAATTCTTTTTCTATACTGATGGTTGAATCCATTTCTTTACTTCCTCTTCCGAGGGGAAGCTGAAGTAGTGGCAATTATTTCCACTAACTTATAAAACTGATGCTTTTTGGGAAGTTCTGTGAGAAGGCTACCAAAATTAGTATTATAGTAACAAGGAAAATGGGGAAAATGCAAGAGTGAAAGAAAGGAATTCTCTCATAGTCATTCCAATGTTGCAAGAAAGGAATAATATTCCCGTTACAATTCGTAAGAACAAAGTCTGTCAGTAAAAGACAGCAATCACCTACTTTTCACTTTCAGAATGGAAAGAGAAAAGCAAGTGATTGCCGATATCTTCAACTTTACTATATGTTGATATAGAGTCCTTCATATTCGATGGAGAAACTGATAACTCGTGCAATTGCCCGGAGAAGTTAGAAATTAGTATTCACTATTCACAATTAACTGAGGAGACACGTACTCAATTAAATCCTTGCTAATAAAATCTTTACATTAAATCTTAATTAAGAAATAAAGTTGAAATTTCACAGAACTTGGTGATTGGTTGGTTGGTGTAAAAATTGATGTAGGAGTAATAGTCCAATAGAATCATCAATAACGCTCTTTTATGCCGTCCATCGCCTGACAAGATATCCTTATCCAAAATATCAGTAAGGAAGAAGTTGCCTTTTCTACTTTTCTATAATACGAACTTTCAATAATTACAAGCAAGGCATCACTTATACAGTAGTAACACGTAGAAAGGAGTAATTGTTAAGCATAAAATCATATAAAATGCTTCCCCTGTAATAATAAATTATATAGTACTTTATAAGACATTCAACTTCTTTTCCTGTCTGCACTGAATTGGCATTCCTTAATTTTTTACGGAAAAAGCACGCAGGAGCCGGAGATCTGAGGTGGAAAAGACAGCCAAGGACCATGGGCTGTGAGGGGCAGAGCGGCCCTCGGACGTCTTTTCTCCTTCGTATTACTTTACCTGGTCTCGCTTGGTTAAATCCTTAAATTAAAGATTTTTTATCAGACACAGCCTTCAATCTTGAACTCAACTTCATCAAGTTTCACTGGAGCAACGTAAGGTTCGTTGACAATGGTCATGAAATCCCCTTTCTCCCCATCGAAGTAATAATTCAGAAATGCAACAACTATACCGCCAACGCTTCTCCTCATGGGATCCCTAGGACCTTTACCGTTCACGCACACGCAATCGGCAACTTTCCCAACAATTCCTGACGGATCATCATCTAAGACATCCATGTGACCATAGTTTTGGGCAACGAAATGAGCGCATGGAGGCTTGCACTCCTTGAAAAACTCCTCGTGGTTCACTCCTTCAGGAGCACAAGACGACTGTACACAGCTCTTGGACTCAGGACCTAAGCCCGTACCAATGACGGTGACCGGGATCGATAAGTTGAAAGAACAAGGGACGTAAGTCAGAATTTTGGGATTAACTTGCCAACATTTACAAGCGCCGGCAACAGGGTCAATACCAACCAGCGCAGAATAGTTTTGGGCAGTTTTGGCATGTCCGAGTGCTAGTGTAAATGTTGTTTTCCCACCTCTGCTGTGGCCTACGAGAGCAAGCTTGGCTAGGTTTGCATCAACATTTCCAGGGAGTACGGATGGCAGGCCCGATGCTAACCAATCTGCCACTTTTGCTGCAGATTCAAGCTCTTCCGGTCCACTAGGAGGGATAATATTGCATAGCTGAAGTATTGGATATAACTGAAAAAACAGACCATCAATTATATATATATATTTATATATATATTGGATAACATCATAATAACATCATGGTAGTTGTTTCGATATATATGCATGCACATACGCGCAATAAAAAATAGACTGAAGTACTGAGGATTAATTAATCGAGGTCAAAGTACCTGAGGAGCAACGACTATGAAACCATGGGAAGCTATGTGCTGGAGGAGGTCAGAGTAGAAGTAGTTATGGAGGTAGAAGCCATGGAAGAACAAGATGACGGGGTAGGTGCCCTGCTCGGATGGCGCGTACACCATAAGTGGCTTCGGAGGCGAAGAAGAGCTTGAAGAATCCACAGATTTGCTGGTCGGATTATATTTTCCCCGAATAAAAACCGGCAGGGTTGAAAAAACACCAGGCTTAGTGTCCAAAACCAAAAGCTGTGCCATACTTGCGATGGGAAAATTGATGGAACTGGTAATGATTCAGGCTCGCTCTATGTCCATCCATATATATCGTAGGAGCGCTGTATCTTGATTTATTTGTATGAGTAAAAATTTTTCTGGGGTTGTTGCACGGTGAAAAACGTACGATTTGTCTATTCTAATGTTGATTAGAGGTACATACATCCTCAGGAACATTAAGTAGGAGTATGGACCAACCAGTATTTTGTTGACATGTTTTCCTCGTTGCACCCGCAGCATTTCTTTGATTTTATTTTATTATATATATATATATATATATATATATATGTGGTGGAAGAGGAGCGAAAACAACCTAGAAAGTTTCAGACCAAGCTATTCCCATGACATCAACTAATCAACTAACAATAATGATGAAAGGTGAAAACGTACGATTTGCATTTATAGCGGCGATTAGAGGTACATGCATCCTTATGAACATTAAGTCGGAGTTTGGACCAACCAACATTTTGAAACAACCTAGAAAGTTTTAGACCAAGCTATTCTCATGACATCAACTAATAATAATGATGAAAGGTGAAAATGTACTATTTGTCTTTATAATAGTAGCAATTAGAGGTACATGCATGTTGGATTTAATTCAACATGTGGGCTCATATATTTATATTAATTATATATTATGGGCTATCATAAGATTAAGCCTAATTAAAGTGATCAGTAAAGTTTAAAGTTTTGGGCTAGACATCTAATAGAGAATGGACTTTAATGTGTAGAGACCCAAAGGATTAATTTCTATTTTTATGATAGGCTAAAATAGAAGTTAGACTAAAGATATAAATAAGGGTTATGGTCCCCAAGCCATATGCACAACAAAAGATTTTCTCTTTTCTAAAATCCTATCAATTAGAAAAGATATAACTCTCATCCAAAGAGAAAAATCTCTTCAGAGAGAGAAAAGTCTGCATATTGGCTTGGAAGGCAATAACCAGAATATCAAGCTTTTTTCATGGATCCAGGTACGCTTCCGCTCAGATCTAAACATTTAGATCTAACTTTTCTTGATGATTTGACATGAAAATTGGTTGGTGACATTTCACCAAATTAGAAATAAAGTATTCTAACAATTGGTCTCAGAGCTCCTTCATGTCAAATCATTGGGAATCAATTTGATTCTTTGTCTTCCATAATCATGGATTTGGTTTTTCCATGGATTTAGTTTATTAAGAAATATGGCTTTGGAGTTTGGAGTTTGTTTCAGATTTGATTTTTACGTTTTATGCATCCAGCTAGAATCTTGTTAACAAGAGCTAAGATCCAATTTATTGAGAAACAGATTCAAGTTTTAAGGATTAAAAAAAAAAAAGGATAAAAGTTTCGGTTTTCTGGGCCAATTTTATTAGATGATAGGTTTTGTTCAAGATGTGAAATCATGCAGGATGAATAGGAGAATTTTCCTATTATGACGGCAATAATGGGGCTTGTTAGTGGTGCAAGTTGGCATGGGGCTCACTTGGTTGCTTAAGGAATTTGTTCACATTTTGGTATTATTATTTTATTAATATTATGAGATAAATTGATTGAAACAAACTTTCGGCGCTTAATTATTGTTTTAGTCAATTGTCACTGACTTATTCAAATTTTGGTATTATTATTTTATTAATATTATGAGATAAGTTGATTGAAACAATACGCTACCAAAGTAGCCTCTCTTGTCTAGATTAATTTATTTTATAATATTAAGTTGGTTGTGTATATGTAATTCATGCGGATATTGGCCAGCCCAAAGGAGGGTCAATATTTGGCCGAAATACATGTGCACTTGTGGTAATAAATATGTGACAATTATTCGGTTTGCCATGTGAACAATTAATCAGTCCAAAGAAAGGTTAATTGTTTGACAGGATTTTATTGTCAATATTTGATTATTACACCAAGAGTACCACTTACAGTTAATATTTCTGTCCAAAGACTAGATATTAATGTTGTGCTAGGTATCTTGTGATGGGGTTTACCATTATTTGAATATATGGTTATTATATGGAATTAATGTGAGCATATTCTACTTGTTTCGTTCTCTGTACAGTTGCTAGTTCTACATCTACTATTACTGCCAGCTTGAATTCCATTCCCATGCTTAGTGGCACGAACTTTAAAGCATGGAAAGAGAACGTTATGATTGTTCTCGGTGTTATGGATCTAGACCTTGCGTTAAGGACAGAACGACCCACAGACCTTACGGTTGATAGTTCATCTAATGATAAGATGGATATGGAAAGGTGGGAACGTTCTAATCGCATAAGTCTTATGATCATAAAGCGTGCAATTCCGGAAACCTTCAGGGGCACTATGTCCGAAAAGGTTACTACTGCTAAAGATTACCTTGAGGAAATTGAAAAGAGGTTTGCCAAAAGCGAAAAGGCCGAAACAAGTACGATTTTGGCAAATCTCATTTCAATGAGGTATAAAGGAAAAGGTAATATAAGGGAATACATCATGGAGATGTCTCATCTTGCTTCAAAGCTAAAGGCACTAAAGTTGGAGCTGTCTGAGGACTTGCTTGTGCATTTAGTTTTGCTCTCTCTTCCTGTACAATTCAGTCAGTTCAAAGTTAGTTATAACTGTCAAAAGGAGAGTTGGACTCTTAATGAGCTCATCTCTCATTGTGTGCAAGAAGAAGAAAGGCTGAAGCAAGAGAAGACAGAAAGTGCTCATTTGGTTAGTACCTTTAAGGACAAGAACTTGAAAAGGAAGAAGGGTAAGGAAGCTGCAAATGTTCCACCAGAAAAGAAACAGAACCAACAGGGTGAGGCATTTACCTGTTATTTCTGTAAAGCTGCTGGACACAGAAAAAAGGATTGTACCAAATATCGCGCATGGCGTGTAAAGAAAGGTACACTTCTCACTCTGGTTTGTTCTGAGGTTAATTTAACTTCTGTACCTATACACACTTGGTGGCTAGATTCTGGTGCTACTACTCACATAAGTGTGTCTATACAGGGTTGCCTGAACTACCGAAAGCCAATTGATGGTGAAAGATACATCTATGTGGGCGATGGTAAATCAGTGGAAGTTGAGGCTATTGAAACTTTTAGGTTATTGTTAAAGACTGGTTATTATTTGGATTTGAATGAGACTTATGTTGTACCGTCATTTAGACGGAATTTGGTTTCTATTTCCGTATTGGACAAATTTGGTTACTCTTGTTCATTTGGAAATAATCAGTTTAGTCTTTTTCAAAATTCAAATGTTATTGGTACCGGTTCTTTATCTTTTGTTGATAACCTATATTTGCTTGATACAATTGCCTCATATAATGAAACCTTGCATGTGTATCGAGGTATAAAGAGAAAATTAACCAATGAGAATTCTGCTTCATTATGGCACAAACGTTTAGGGCATATCTCTAAACAAAGAATTGAACGTCTTGTGTCTGACAGGATTCTTGATCCCCTTGATTTTACGAACTTTGAAAATTGTGTTGCTTGTATTAAGGGGAAACAGACAAACCTAAGGAGATTAGGTGCCAACAGGGCTATGGACGTCTTAGAACTAATACATACAGACATTTGTGGGCCATTCCCTACAGCTTCTTGGAATGGTCAACAATATTTTATTACGTTCACAGACGACTTTTCACGTTATGGCTACCTATATCTCATTCAAGAAAAGTCTCAGTCTCTGGATGTGTTCAAAAATTTTAAAGCTGAAGTTGAGAATCAACTCAACAAAAGAATTAAAAGCGTCAGATCTGACCGTGGTGGTGAATACTATGGCAGATATGACGGATCAGGTGAACAACGTCCAGGACCGTTTGCTAAGTTTCTCGAAGAGTGTGGTATTGTCCCACAGTACACCATGCCAGGATCTCCTAGCATGAATGGTGTTGCTGAAAGGAGAAATAGGACATTAAAGGACATGGTAAGGAGTATGATTAGTCATTCTACTTTACTAGAATCTCTTTGGGGAGAAGCACTAAAGACTGCAGCTTACATACTCAATAGGGTTCCAACAAAAGCAACTACCAAAACCCCTTATGAGCTTTGGACGGACAAGAAGCCCAGTTTAAATCACTTGCACATTTGGGGTTGTCCAGCTGAGGCAAGGCCAAATAGGCCAAATGAAAAGAAACTGGATTCCAGAACGATTAGTTGCTATTTTGTTGGATACTCTGAAAGGTCAAGGGGTTACAAGTTTTATAATCCCACTACTAAGTCAATGTTTGAGACGGGAAATGCTTGATTCTTTGAGGATGTTGAGTTTGCGAGGGGAAAAGGAATTAAGGACTTTGTCTTTGAAGAGGAATGTGTCGAAATTCCTCTAATTGCTTTTGAAAATTATCAGGGTCAGACTTCAATTCCTGGTATTGTTCAAGAAGCAATTCCAGATCAAGACAATGTTATTGAACCTCTTGCTCAAGTTCAACAACTTGTTCCAGAAGAACAAACTCTACAGCCTCAAGAACCTATGCCATTAAGGAGATCCACTAGAGAGAGGAGAAATGCAATTTCGGACGATTATATTGTATTTCTTCAAGAACATGAGGTTGACATTGGTGTGGTAGAAGATGATCCAATCAACTTCCATCAAGCCATTGAAAGTTCTAACTCTCAACAGTGGATTAATGCCATGAATGAAGAGATGAAGTCCATGAAGGACAATGACGTTTGGGACCTTGTATCATTACCTGAAGGTACGAAACCCATTGGTTGTAAATGGATATTTAAGACCAAAAGGGATTCGAAAGGTAATATAGAAAGGTACAAGGCTCGTCTTGTTGCAAAGGGCTTCACACAGAAAGAAGGTATTGATTATAAAGAGACTTTCTCTCCGGTTTCTTCGAAAGACTCTTTTAGGACAATAATGGCATTAGTGGCACATTTTGACCTTGAGTTACATCAGATGGATGTTAAGACAGCGTTTCTCAATGGTGACATTGATGAAACGATTTATATGGTGCAGCCAGAAAACTTTGTATCCAGAGATGCAAAGCAAATGGTTTGCAAATTAAAGAAATCCATCTATGGGCTCAAGCAAGCTTCTCGTCAATGGTATTATAAATTTCATCAAGTTGTTATCTCATTTGGTTTTGAGATAAATGCAGTTGATGATTGTATATACCACAAGTTCAGTGGGAGTAAGTGTATTTTTCTGGTTTTATATGTCGATGACATACTGCTTGCCAGCAACGATATAGGCTTATTGCACAAAACCAAGAGCTTTCTGACAAAGAAATTTGAAATGAAAGATCTTGGTGACGCCTCTTTTGTATTAGGCATACAAATACACCGAGATCGTTCTCGGGGTATACTTGGGTTATCACAAAAGAGCTATATCGAAAATGTTCTAAAGAGATTTGGCATGCAGGATTGTAAACCAGGTGACACCCCTATTGCTAAAGGAGACAAGTTTAGTCTCAACCAATGCCCCAAGAATGAGTTTGAAACTAAAGAAATGCAAAAGATTCCTTATGCGTCAGCAGTAGGGAGTCTAATGTATGCTCAAGTGTGTACGCGTCCGGATATTGCGTACATAGTTGGAATGCTGGACAGATACTTAAGCAATCCTGGAATGGATCATTGGAAAGCAGCTAAACGGGTTATGCGGTACTTACAGAGAACAAAGGACTACATGCTCACATACAGAAAATCGGATCAGTTGGAGATCATTGGGTATTCTGATTCTGATTTTGCTGGATGCCAAGACAGTAGGAAATCCACATCAGGCTATATTTACCTGCTGGCTGGAGGAGCTATTTCCTGGAAGAGTGCTAAGCAGACACTCATAGCTTCTTCCACCATGGCAGCGGAATTTATAGCATGTCATGAGGCATCTAGTCATGGGATTTGGCTGCGAAATTTTGTCACTAAGCTGCAAATTGTGGATGGTATTGAGAGACCATTAAAGATATTTTGTGACAATAAGTCAGCAGTACTATATTCCAATAACAACAGGAGCTCAACGAAGTCAAAACATATAGACCTCAAGTTCCTGGTTGTTAAAGAAAGAGTTCAAAATGGTCAGGTGTCTATTGAACATATTGGGACAAACTCTATGGTTGCGGATCCGCTAACTAAGGGATTACCACCTAAGGTCTTTCATGAGCATACCGCTCATATGGGTGTTGTATCTTTTGATAACATGCAATTTTAGTGGGAGTTTGTTATTTTGGTTGAATTTCAGTTATAGACACATTTTGTGGTTTGTTTGAACTCTTTATTTGGTTGATCTCACTAAGGAATAAGGTTGGACCAGTTGGAAGTAGACATGTTAAGATCACATTACATGTAACTTCCCATGCTATGCATCCATGCTTGATCTATGTTGTTCAATTATATTGACATATGTGACTATTGATGGTTTCGTTATGATATGTGTATAATGAAAACCGCTTTAATCCTATGTTGATATGATTGATGAACCAGATTGATTTAAGATGTCTATGGTAATGATAGCAAAATTTGAGCTCATAAGGTTATTACATAATATATAATTAAAGGAGTTATACATATATGGCCCAAGTGGGAGATTATTGGATTTAATTCAACATGTGGGCTCATATATTTATATTAATTATATATTATGGGCTATCATAAGATTAAGCCTAATTAAAGTGATCAGTAAAGTTTAAAGTTTTGGGCTAGACATCTAATAGAGAATGGACTTTAATGTGTAGAGACCCAAAGGATTAATTTCTATTTTTATGATAGGCTAAAATAGAAGTTAGACTAAAGATATAAATAAGGGTTATGGTCCCCAAGCCATATGCACAACAAAAGATTTTCTCTTTTCTAAAATCCTATCAATTAGAAAAGATATAACTCTCATCCAAAGAGAAAAATCTCTTCAGAGAGAGAAAAGTCTGCATATTGGCTTGGAAGGCAATAACCAGAATATCAAGCTTTTTTCATGGATCCAGGTACGCTTCCGCTCAGATCTAAACATTTAGATCTAACTTTTCTTGATAATTTGACATGAAAATTGGTTGGTGACATTTCACCAAATTAGAAATAAAGTATACTAACAATGCATCCTTAGGAACATTAAATCGGAGTTTGGACCAACTAACATTTTGTTAGAAATATATCACCTGTAATTATTTTTTTTATAACTTACAATTATTCAATTACAATCAATAATTATGTAGGGGTTTATTACTTATAAGTGTAAGACTCTATGTTGAATGTTCATATAATTTTTTATTGTAATTGGACAATTACATAATTATAAAAAAAAAAATTACAAGTGATATAGATTTCATTTTGTTGAAATGTTTTCCTCAGTATACCCGCGGCATTTCTTTGATTTGATTTTATTTTATTTTTATATATGGTGGAAAAGGAGCAAAAACAACCTAGAAAGTCTTAGAACAAGCTATTCTTATGACATCAACTAACAATAATGATGAAAGGTCTTAATGAGGTTTTTTAAAGACACGAAGTGCCAAATTATTCTACCCAAAAAAAAAAAAAAGGAAGTGCCAAATTAAAATTGTTAAAATGAGTCGTCATCCAGTCCATGAGTTGGCTTCTCTATGGACATGGAATATTATCCATTTATTTTTAAAATAATCTAGGAGAATGGTAGAGACTAGAGTGCGAATTCTTTTTTTGGTCAAGTATAAACAATTAATTTTGTGAGAGGAACAGATTCCTAGTGACATGTAATTAAATGCACGTGTAATTGAATTTTACCATTTTTTCCCTTAATTTTAAGTATCGTGAATTATGATATTGATGGGCATACCCCATATGATGTGGAAAATGTGATCCATTGGCAAATTGCAATAATTTGCAACCTTCCCCTCGTTGTCTATTAGGCTAATTATTTTATCATTGTAGGCATATATTGATGCATTTTTTCCCCTTAGAGAATCTATATAATTAAAGTACTAATAAGGAAACAGAATTAAAACCAGCTAATTATACTTTTGAGTAAATGGTTCAAAACTTCAAATACTAGTAGTTTTTCTATTTTCGTGACAATAACGTTTCGCTTTTCCAACTTGTGGTATCAAAGGAAAAAAAAAAAAAAACTGCAGAAGTTTCTTCGCATAACAAATTAATTATTTAACAAAAACTTTTATAGATTTGACTATCAATACATCAATACATTATCAATACATACATTGAAAGCTATTCCCATGTATTATATGATGAGAATTGAAAAATTAAATACATTTTTAAGGTGACAAGTGTCCCAAAATTGAATGGTAATTTTAGTAATTTTGCTTGATTGGGAGGGTATTTATTTGGGGATGTATTTGACTTTTTTTTTTCCAATTCTATTCTTTTTTTTCTTCTACTTTTGTCTCTTTTTCTTTTTTATTTTCATATTAGTTAAGATATAATTTCTTCAATTATTTTTCATAAACATATATATCTTATTTTATTGAAAGAATTTAATAGTTTTAATACATGTTTATTATATAATTATTTAAAGATATTTGGTGGGTAATGATGATATATATAAAGTTGGATATATGATTAATTGTGTGAATTAAGGTGGTTTACTATTATTATTAAGGGATAATTCGATAGGTAATAATAAATTTCAATATTGATTTTGAGGTAATTTTGATGAATTAAAATCATTATTTAATTATTAGTTTTAGTTCAATTAAAGGAGTTATTTTGTATTTTGTATTTTATTATTAGAAGATATTCTTTTGATAAAATAAATTATTTTTATTTTATTAGTAGCATTAAAACATCACAATTTTTATGATTAATTTTTTTAACAATGATAATGATAATGAATTATTAATTAACAAAGTTTTAATTTTTCAGATATTTGAAGCATTGATAGAGATATAAAAAAAGCATCAATCTAATAATTGAAAAAGATAATTAATTTTATTAACCTATCATAATTTCATATAATTAAGGGATATTCGATGTGTGAAAAATGATTTTTTAATTTCCAGATGATTTTGAAAAATTTTTTATTGATTATTTAGGAGATTTAGGTATATTGTATGAAAAAATTTTAAGAATCAGAATGTTGATAGAATTGTTTTGTTAGGTTTTATTAGAAAATTCAGGACATAATTAGTTATTAATTATAATAAAATGAAAAATTACGATAATGCTAAGGATGAAGTAAATTATATTATGTTGATTTTAAAAAACTAAACTTTTTACTCATCCAATAATATTATGATATCTCATAAATTTACAATAACTATCTTATTCATTTTACACCAAATCAAATTTTATTTAATTCACCTTAATTAGTTAATTTACCGATTATAGAAAATTAAAAAAATTAATTTGAGGCTAAACTTTGTTATAAATTTTTTTTCTCTCTCTTAGAAAGTTATTTGGTAAGGATGAATATATATTTAAAATATAGATATCTTTTAAAATTTATGAAATGTCACAAAGTCACATTTTAGGGTTATTCTGAAATAATTTAAACTATATTATTAGAAAATAGGAACTTTATAATTTTTCATAAGTAGAAATGATAAGTTATATGAGATTTTAACGATTGGTAAATAATATATTAATTGTTTATAACTTATGATATTTAGTTTAAGTTGTAGGTGTATGTTGCTTGAAACCTCAAATCTCATGTTCGAATCCCATAATATGTGAATTTTGTCCAATTTTTATATTGGTTTGCTTTGTTAATTACTTGGTTTAGTTTTTTTCTTATACTATTTTTAGGTTGTTTGCATGATTTCTCGTAAAGATGTATGTGCCTTATGAGATTTATTTGATTTATTGAAATTTTATTGTACCCTCAGAAAAGAAAATTGTCCATTAATTTATAATTTATAAAAACAAATAAAAGTTGTTTCTATGAATATATTGTGAGATATCTATTTTTAAAAGTGTCAAATTTTATATCATTAACGTTTAATTTGAGATCTAATTTTTTTTTATTGTTATTATCTTTTTTAATTTAATATTAAAAACTTCTAAATTTTTTCTTTAAAATTTTTAATTTTTAATTCAGAATAAAAAAATAACCCGGGACAAAACCCGGACAATTTCTAGTATATTATATTAATTTTAGCAATATTCTGGCTACGATTGCTGGATATATGCTGCTTGTCATACATAGCACTTCCAATCGTGTCTTTCTAAACAAAAATGGGGTTCTCCCAGGACCACATTATTAAAGATTATAGTACTAAATAAATGACCAATTTTATCTTCTACCTACAAATCGGCGTCCCTAACCTATTTGTTTTTGTTTTCCCATCAGCACGCTAGGGTTAGGGCGGGCCCACCCCAACCCAGCGGCAGCTTCCAAATCAAAAAGATCCAGTATCTATTGTCTATAGTGTTAGACTGGATCCTAGTGGGGTGGAACAACTGACAAGTCGACAAGGCGCCTCTAAATATAGATTTTCCAGTCCGAAATGTAGTAAAGTTCAAATGAAATTACTGCAACCAAACAAAAAATTATCATTAACATTTTGTAAGTAAAACATCCACGTTGTTTTTTTTTTTTGTCAGAAAACATCCACGTTTTTAGTATTAGACTTCTTGACAAATCATTGTGTACGGTGAAAAGAAAGATGATATTACTAATACTTATTGACTTGAATAGAAGAAATTTAGGTTACGTTTAATACATAAAAATATTTTTTGTTTTTATTCTTTAAAAAATATAAATAAATCATTATATAAGATATATGTAATTTATAGAAATGTATATATGTTTTAGAAAATAAAAATGAAAATGGACTTAATATTGAGAACAAATTTTTTTAATCTCATTTCTAAATCTATTTTCATTTTCATTTTCTAAAATATATATACATTTTCCCCCACAATACATATCTTACATGGTACATGGTAGTTTCTTTATATTTTTTAGAGAATAAAAATAAGAAATATTTTCTCATACCAAATATAACCTTAATGTCTTTTAAATAAGGTTTCGAATTCGAATATTGTAAATAGAAAAAACAAATTTGAGAGAGTTTCCTCCATTTATGGTCTGACATAACTCGAACAGAATTAATCATACACCGTTAAACAGATACACACATGTGTGATTATATAATAAAAAAAAAAACCAAAGCTGATTATAAGATTTTAGAACAGCCAACCGCAAATTACAATATATATATTGGAATTTGCTGGTAAAATTGGGTAGGATCAGTACGAAGCCCAACCCAGATTAGGAATTTACTTGCAACGAACCATAATTCCCTCTACAAGGGGAAAACCAGGCCCAATAGATCAGACGCTGTTTTGCCAATCGGCCCAATACAAAATAAAGGAAGATGACAAATAGTAGTCCATAATTTCTCACCTTAAATTACATAATATTGGAAGTAGATCGAAATCTTGGGCTTGCCGGGCCCAATAAGGCCCTAATACATCTATTTAATTGATGGCAAATGGCAATTTAGGTGAAGCATAATCTAACTTCTCTTCTATAAAATCCTTCCCATCCTTCCCGTGTAATAATAATACCCCTGTCGTATATATTATCCTTTTACCCATGCTAGCTAGCTGGTCTCCCTCGGTTAATTTTCTTCAATTTATTAATAACCAATAGTTTTACAAAATTCTTTATTTAACGATCCGATCTTTTTAACAGCCACAGCCTTCAATCTTGAACGCAACCTCATCAAGCTTAACTGGAGCAACGTAAGGTTCGTTGACAATGGTCATGAAATCCCCTTTCTCCCCTTCAAAGTAATAATTCAGAAATGCAACAACTATACCGCCAACGCTTTTCCTCATGGGATCCCTAGGACCTTTACCATTCACGCACATGCAATGGCAGCTTTCCCGACAATTCCCGACGGGTCATCATCTAAGACTTCCATGTGACCGTAGTTTTGGGTAACAAAATGAGCGCATGGAGGCTTGCACTCCCTGAAAAACTCCTCGTGGTTCACCCCTTCAGGAGCACATGGCGGTGTCACGCATCCCTCGCGCTCAGGACCTAAGCCCGTACCAATACGGTGACCGGGATCGATAAATTGAAGGAACAAGGGACATAGGTCAGAATTTTGGGATCAACTCGGCGAAATTTACTAGTTCCAGCAACAGGGTCAATACCAACTAGTACAGAAAAGGTTTGGGTAATTTTGGTTTTGGCACATCCGAGTGCTAGAGCAAAAGCTGTTTTCCCACCTCTGCTGTGGCCTACGAGAGCAAACTTGTCTAGTTTTGCAACAACATTTCCAGGGAATAAGGATGGCAGGCCCGATGCTAACCAATTTGCCACTTTTGCTGCAGATTCAAGCTCTTCCGGTTCACTAGGGGGAAGTAATGGACATAACTGAAAAACGAAATCATCAACTATCGGTCAAATAAAACCATCATATATACTAGTAACATTCGTAACACGTACGTCAAGGTATAATTCTCGTAACTTCGTGGTAGTTGTCAATTGTCATGCACGCAGGCGTAATAAAAAATAGACTGGAATTTAAATACTGAGGAATCAAAGTCCAAGTACCCGAGGAGCAACGACTATGAATCCATGGGAAGAGATGTGCTGCAGGAGGCCAGAGTAGAAGTAGTTATGGAGGTAGAAGCCATGGAAGAACAAGATGACGGGGTAGGTGCCCTGTTCGGATGGTGCATAAATCAACAGTGGCTTTGGAGGTGAAGAAGGACCCGAAGGCTCTACCGATTTGCTGGCTGGATTATATTTTCCGCGGATAAAAACCGGCAGTACTGTTGAAATAACAGGCTTAGCAGTCTCCAACAGCTGTGCCATTCTATGGCGATAAGAAAATTGATGGAGTGGGTACGTAATGGTTCAGATTTCAATCTCTATCTCCTTCTATATCTATATATAAACCAAAGGGGTAAATACCAAGGCGTATACGATTTGTCCTTTATAGTGGCCATGACAGGTGCATAAGCAAGCTGGAGTTGGGACCAATCGAACATTACATCTGCACTGCAGTCGTCCAAAAATGAAGGGATCGATATATATTCTTAAGAGAATGGTAACAGAACTTTTTTTTTTGTCAAATACCATAAAATTTAGTGAGAAGGATAGGCTAGATTCCCAGTGATATGCAAATGCACGTGGGAATTGAATTTTGTCATCTTCTTTTCATAATTTTAATATCGTGAATTAATAATCGACATATCCTATAACTTGTATTCGAATATTTTTACATTGCTAAGTATGTTTTGAAAGTTAAGATTTCGAAACATGAAACACGTAACCTTACGTTTAAAATGTGATCTAAAAAACGACAGTACGTTGGACAAAACGCAGATGACAGATCATTGGCAGTACTCATGGCTAAAATAAAAATTTGACAGTACGTTAGACGAAACAAAAACAAAAAACTAATTAAAGGGAACCTTCAACGGAAAGAAAACCAAACCTCTTATACAACCAGGTATGGTTTAAAAAAAATAAAATAAAAAGAACACAGAGTCCATCTCAAATTACAACGGCGAAGCGCATATCCAAGATATATTTTGAAAACTGCTGGTAAAAAAAATTTAATTGGACCAGACTGGAAGCCGGGCCCAGATTTGGAATTTACTTACAAGGAACCACAATTGGCGGCATAACGTAATAGGGGAAAACCAAGTCCAATAGGAATATGGGACAGATGTAGTTTTGCCCATTGGCCCAATAAAATAGTGCAACAAGATGGTAACAGAAGTCCATATTTGCAAGTCTTAATTAACTACGGAAGGTTGATCCAGATCTTGGGCTTATCTGGCCCACTAAGGCACTAATATGTCTATTTTTTGGGCCAGAACACTAATCTATCTATTGAGGCCCCGTTTGGTAGCCCAATACAGTGCGTTTAGCTACCAAACGGAGCCGAAAACACCAAAAGCAACCTTAAGTAGAACTCCAGTGCAATGGAGATAGATGACATGGTAACGTTTCAACTGCTAAAAGCCCATTGGTGCTAGCAGCACCATTTGCCCATCAGTGAGGATTTTTCCCCGAAAATTCCACACTTTTTTTATTAACAAGATCTTTTATTAATTAATATCCTTTTTGATAATTTCTCATTCTCAACTCACCGCTTCCGTTATTTTGTCAAATACATATTTTTTAACCGTTGATTTTATTTTCACAATAACAATTATAATCTCACCACTATAGTATCTAATTTTACAATTTCAATTTCACCGAAACTAATCTCACAGCTTTCCAAAATGGAGTGATGGCAAATGGCAATGGCCATGCTGTTTCCTTGGTCCAAAAAACTAAAAAAACATGCTCCTTCTCCGAATTAAAGGATTTCTTTTCAAATATTTATTATAATGCCATGCAATAATATATCGCATTTAATTTAATTGAACGAATGCTTACTGAATAAGGAAAATAGGGTCCGAAGTGATGGACAATTCCAAGTGTAAATGCTATCTTTACATGTCAGTTTTGAATCATACGGCACAAAAAATAAGAATTAAGGTGGAGCCCAAATTTCAAAACTAAGTTATATAACGAGAAATGAAAAAAATTAAACTATTCGAAATTTTCAAAAAGGCAAAAGCAAAAGACTACCATATGGATCAACTCAAAACATATGGGCTCAGGTTCTAACACCATAATATTAGCCCCTCCAATTCTCCATTTCAGTAGTTTTTTCCTTTTTTTAAATATTGTGCTGAGCATGATGGTTGGTCGTAAACCATCCTCCAAGCCAATATTTAGTACTCCACGATCTTGCTTGTCTTCAAATGCTCGATGATAACTGAAAGTTCTAAAATTTTTTTAATAATAAAATGGGAATGAAACTTTGCTAGAAAACTCTGGTGAGAAAGGAACCGAAGGAATTTACTTGCAAGGAACCATATCCAAATAGTATATGCTTTTTCTCCCACTTTTGATTAATCATTTTTCTAGTTTTTGCATATATACTTCCTCTCTTGTTAATTATTGATTAATTTTTTAAATAAAGGGGTTATGCAAAATCTAAGTAGTCTAGAATATTTCCGAGCCATCCCTGTTTTTTTCCCATTTATTTATTTTACGGTCCCACCTGTCAGCGTCACGTTCAATCTTAACCGGCTCCCAGACGCAGTTACAAGACTCCTCAAGAACATTCTCCACCGAAAATCGTCGCCTTTATAATATCCACTCAAAATTTCCTCCATTTCTCAGCCCAAAACCTTAGCAATCAAGCCTAAAAATTACCCAATCCCAAATATCTAGCCTTGAAAATTTGTAGCACTTTCCAGTCCTCCACTCTTTTTGGCTTCTGAAGTTTCATTGAATTTGAATCGCTTTTTAATTTTTGGACGATGTGGAATCGGGCGTACGGGAAAAATGACACCGAGGCCGGAGCCAGGCCTTTGTATCCTATGATGTTAGAGCCGCCGGAAATGCGATGGGCTTTTATCCGGAAAATTTACTCGATCTTGGCCGTTCAATTGTTGGCTACAATTGCTGTGGGAGCCACCGTGGTTACTGTTCGTCCGATTTCCCATTTCTTCGTTAGCACCGGGGCCGGTTTGGCTCTTTATATAGTCCTAATCATCACGCCTTTCATTAGTATGCTTTTGCTTCTCTCTAATTTTATTTTTCTCTCTAGAGTACCTTTCTTTTTTGGTTAATTTAATTTGTGACTTTATAGTTGACCAAAAAAACTTTGTTTGTTCGTGGTTTGCAGCTTTGTGTCCATTGTATTATTATCATCAGAGGCATCCAGTGAACTATCTTCTGCTCGGAGTTTTTACCGTTTCCTTGGCGTTTGCAGTTGGATTGACTTGCGCTTTTACCAGCGGTATGATACAGATTTTCATTTTCTGTCTACATTGAGGGGAAGGGTGTTTTTCTTTGGTTATGAGTGTTGTTTTTGCAGTTGTTTCATATATCTGTTGGACTTGAACAGGAAAAAAAGAAGAAGATTATAGCATTATCCCTTTACATTCTCTTTGTTCAAATTTGAGAAAAGAAATTGATAGTTATCATTATTTTGATTTGGACTTGGAAATTGCAGGTGCATTAGTTTAGCATTTGCTAAAACTTTGTGTGCTTTGGGGGGTTTCTGGTTTCATGTATATATTTCAATACTTGTTATCTCAATATTAATAGATATAGCAGGAGGAGCACAACTCAAATTTCTAGCTTGATGAAGGCGGTTAATTTGGGCTTACATGATGCTGGTTGTAGCATTATGTTTAACTAAGTTTATGTGCATTTTGTTTGTGAACAGGGAAGGTTATTTTGGAGTCTGTGATTCTGACTGCTGTAGTGGTTGTGGCTCTTACTCTCTACACCTTCTGGGCGGCAAGTAGAGGCCATGATTTCAACTTCCTTGGCCCTTTCCTGTTTGGTGCTATCCTTGTTCTTATGGTTTTTGCTCTGATTCAGGTATTTTCATTTTTCCATGTTTATTTAGTTCTTTTTTTTTCTCATATATCTCCATAATATAGCAAGTTATTGATTCCTCATTTCTGGAATGTCTTCCTTGCTACAGATTCTCTTCCCACTGGGCAGAATATCAGTGATGATCTATGGTTGCTTGGCCTCCATCATATTTTGCGGTTATATCATATACGACACAGACAACTTGATAAAGCGTTATTCTTATGATGAATATATTTGGGCTGCTGTAGCTCTGTATTTGGACATAATTAATCTCTTCCTCGCGCTGCTTACTGTTTTCAGAGCTGCTGAAAGTTAGAAGGAGATCACAGTGCCTATCTAAACATTGCTGTTATCTTCCTTTTTCGTTTATTGTCTGTAAGTAACTAGTAAATGTTCGCAATGTAAATCGGCCAAATTTGGCCGTCACACCGATATCATAGTTGATTGAATGGAAGATTTTGTTTGCTTTATTCCGTTGTGCGTTATCATAACTCCAGGGAAACCTCCCCTTCCATTGGGTTGACTATAACTAACCTTCTCATTTGGCCCTTCTTTACCTCAAAAAAATATGGGGGGGGGGGGGGGGGGGGGGGGGGGGGGGGTTCAATGCTGTTTTGCTTCGATATCTTTTGCATTTGGAACAAGCGGCAATGGGGAGAAGAATGTGGAGGTACAGCCGGTGGGCTTCGTTTCCGTTGGCCATCCTAATTGTTGATGGATGCATGTGGAAATGTAAGTCATTACGTTGACCTGCAATTGGGTGTCCGCGGGATGATGGTGGGTAGATAGGCATATGCTTGCTTTAGCATTACACGTCATTAGAATTCTTAGTTTTGAGGTCTTCCTAGTTTGGAAAATGCTTTCTTTTTCATCTTTCATCAGTTTGAATAGTTGAGTTCGATTATAGCTTATTTAAAACGAAAGTGTGATTAGTTGATTTAATCTAAATTTAGGGGCTTGACATAACGTGTATTCCTTTTTTTAGATGCCTGGGGCATATAAGTTGCTTGCCTTCGGGACTTTGAAGCGTGCTGGAGTCAGTTACTACGTTGATGGGTCTTGGATTTCTTTAAGGCCCAAGCCTTGTACATCCTATTTCTTCGCCTTTCTTCTGCCTTTGCTCACTCGTCTTTTCTCTGTCTCGCAAACTAGTATCCCTCAAAGCCAATAAACGGGCCACTTATTTATGCATTTCCTTTTCTGAAGGATAACATAAGTAATTACAAACTGGGCACACAATCTAGAGCCTCTTTCAACCGTGAAGGAAACTAGTCATCAAGCTGCGATACCTGTTTTGCTAACACATTGCTGTAGATAAGTAAGTTGGTTGACAATGTTCTGGGCTCAAATTTTTTACGCAAAGAGCCCAATCCTACACATGTATCAACGGTTGATAGATTTCCAACTAGTTATACCCCCGTCCCCTACGAAAAAAAATACTAAGCAGTGAGAGAATTTTGATTGGACCACCTCAAAATGTTAAAAAGTATGCATTGCCATGTTCAGAGGCTTGCATTGACTCCCTAGGTAATTTTAGAAGGAACTGAGCTTTAAGTCAGGGAGATGTGCTAATTAATTAGTCCAAATTCTTGGCGCCAAGGGTCCATGTAGCTGAGCTTTGTCTCCTGTGCTTTCTTTCAGCAACAATTGCCAGAAGCCTCGACACGCCCTGAGTCCACATATCGTATTCTCTCTGACTCCTGCTCTCAAATTCTACAACTCCCCTTGTTTCCGTCTTCAATCCAAAGTAACGTCTCTGCTCTCCACTGTCGAATAGATGTCTCCCTGGCCATGCTGGCATGTCCTTGCACACCTCCAGCACTACATCTAAAAGCCCCACCAAACGAAAACATATCCATAAGGGTAATCCACAATAGTCTAATTATATTAACAATTGTCTTGGTACCTAAGAGAACTTACTCTTTTTCTTTTTGGTAAATGTCCCAGCAACATGCTTGCTCTTCATCTTCAAAACCACCTTCAAAAGTCATATTTGTGGTTCGTTATGATGTTTGTGTAATTTTGTGGGATAAGAATTCGGTTATATAAACTGAGACAAAGCGATATAGCTACCTGGCCGGCCTTATTCATATAAACAGAGACAACTTTCCAATGAAGGTCACCTGCATATTGAGAAAACATAAACAGTATGATTTGTAATTATACTCTACTAAATGTGCATCAATTATGCAAACCCAGCAGGCCTTAATTAGTACCTTTCCGGGTTCTTTTGAGAAGTTCACTACCCTTGGCAAGGACCTCTTGGCTACAGGCAGCAAGGAAATCTTCTCCAGGAGCAAGTTCTCCGCTGTAACTGTGGTTTGAATGCCCGTTATTATTTCCTTTAGCACAGAATCCAGCGCTTATTCCTTTCTCTGCTGGAAGGACTGCTGCAATGTTCCACACTTCTTTTAGTGCTCTTGCCTTTAAGGTTGCTGCCCCGCGTAGAGCTGCAAAGAAGGAAAGATTCTCCTTTAATGACAGTTCATTTTGTAAATGGATTCAAATTGAAGTCCACTGGGGCTAACTCTATACAATCAAGTATATGCTTATTCAAGGATGATATCTCCTAACTTCAAAAGTCCATGGCAACAGAAATTTTCCTGATTAAGGTTCACAATTACTTAACTTAGAGCAGTCTGGTCTGTTATTCATATTATCTGATGAGTGTTATATTGGTTTTAAAAATAAGATAAATCCGGGATTGCTTCCGGGCAGAAATCTTTACCTGTAGCTGCTGCAGCTGTAAGAGTCACGATGTCATCATGTGAACGAACATTAACAGCAGAGCTCACAACTGAAGCAAGATGGTCACGCTCAGCTCCCATAGCTTCTGCAGCCTCCACGCACTGCGCAGCTACTAACGTTGCTGCTGATGCCACAGCCATGTCGGTCTTCGTTGACTGTTCATTTTTTCCTGAGGTGGACGAAGAAGAAGCTGCAGTGCCCGCTGCAATGGCTGCTATGGCTGAGGCAACTGCAGCAACTGAGATAGCAGCGTGGAGGTGCGCATTGTGAGCTCTGGTTTCTTCTTTCTTTTTCTCTTTCCTGTCCTTTAACCATCTTCCAACTGTCTTGGCCCCGCTGGGGGTATTAACGCCATTACCAGCACCGGCTCTGCCTCCATTAAATAAAGGTTGTATGGAGTTGTGGGTACGGAAATACTGCATGAATTATTAGTAATTACAAAAGCCAAGTTGTTGTTAATATGACTCTTGAATAATATGGATTTGAACTTGATACAGCTATGGTGATGCAACAAGAAAAAGAAACTTAACTTATAATCAACGATGGTGTGACAATAAATAAAAGGATCAAACTTTTTTTAAGTACATTCAGTAGAACAGATTATATTTATTCAATTTAAAATTTTAAAACAAAAGTGAGAATATATATACAGGTAAGGGTTTGCTAGAAGTAGTTTTGACTTGATGGATGATGATTAAAGACCATGCGTCATATTCGTTGCTCTCTTCTGTAAGTTGAGCAAAAAAGAAAAAGTTTCTGGTTTTCATACGTGAGCCTTATAGAAGATGGAGCAGAATCTACAGACCATGGAAATGTGCCACTCCTGGACCGATGTGACCTGAAAGGCTAAAGAATCAGGTGTCTTTACAGTATTATTACTTCCAGGTGAAGGCAAGTGTGAGATTGTTTTGATGAGGGGGGCAAGGTTTTGACTTCGAAGGGGGATCAAATAACCAAAAACAGAAAAGCAGCACAGACAAACGTGACATTGGTTCACAAGGCATCTCCGACTGAAACACAACATCATTCCCACTTCTGTACTCTACCCTTTTGAACACCATACCCTAATGTCTTCAGAAATTGAGCCAATTTCCAATAATTAATTAATTAATTAATCCACGACTTGTTGAAAACCAGCTGAACCCGTACTTCATCACCCCAGAGATATGAGCCTTTTCAGTAAAAAGAAAAAATTTACAGCGTGTAGAGAGAAAAAGCTAGACACTCTAATCTAACACCCCAAAGCTCAAATCTTGGTCAATAGACCAGTTTGGCGCAAAAAGCTTGGCCGGTAGAGCTGGCAATCACATCGTTTAATTTGATACTGTATGATTAGCTTAGCTGGTAAATAGACTTTACTTAAGGCCTGAAAACGGGCAGCTTTAGCTGATAAGACAGCACCTTGGAAGATCGTTAAGGAAATACTAAAAAGGTTTTATTGGAAGAAGACAAAAGTTCCCGCTCTGTACTTTTTTATCTGTTCAGTGTATATGTACATGTATACACTAAAGTAATCCAAAGATTAGTAGCATGAGCATCAGAGAGAGGGACAAGTGATGCTGTGCAGCAGAGAAGAGACACAGAAAGCTGAGATGTTGGTCTCCTGCCTGTCCCTCAATTTGTTGTTCAACATTTCCTCTCTCTTTCTCTCTTATATTTTTCTTTTCTTCTTCCACCGAAGAGATCACTAACGTGGAGTATAAAATAATACTATTTAAATAACACTGGTACGTACGTAGTATAGTAAAGAAAAGAAGAGGGAATGTGAGGAAGACCTTAACGACGTCGTCGAATTCCTCGGATGGAGAAACTGGAGGGCTATCATTAACCAAAGGTCCGCTACTGTGGGAGAGCCTCCCTGACGTTAATGGTGACACTTCCTACAAGCATAAACCAGGAAAAACAATAACCAAATCACGCAAAAGAGTAAAAAACAGTGAGTTTCTAACGCTTATTTGAACATAAAAAAGAAACTAAAAAGTTGGGAATAGCTGGCTATTACTTACCGATTGTGACATAATGCGTTCCAGAACGAGCTGAGAAGTAGCGGAAGAAGTGAAAGAGAACTGATTGGAGACGGCAGCCTTATCAAGCTCCTCGGTCTCCCCATTTATGTCTTCGGGGATAGATGTGGTGGTGCAGGAAGAGCTGCTGGCAGACTTGGGAGCTGTACTACTACTGACAGAATGATGGTGAAGTTGAGGAGGAAGAGGAGGAGGATGAGCAAGGGCTTTGGAGACTTCGAGAGCTGAAACACTCCATGACCTAGAGAGGAACTCCATTGGACCTCTTGGGCTCTCCGGCAGCTGCGTTCCGGAGATGGAAAGGTGGGAAATGTGCTCCGGACGACGCCGGGTCCTTGGACTCGCCTCTTCCATGAAGTGAAAGTTGAAACTTTGAAAGCGGAAAGTGATGAGCTTTGGTTTTTGGTTTTTACGCTTTAAAGAAGAGAACGAAAGAGGAAATGATTTTTGGGAGGTTTATAACTTTATATAGAGGGCACGGTTTTTGGCTTACTTTGGGGCTTTGGGTGTTCTTATATTTACACAATTTTGTGTCAACTTTGTAAAATTCACTAATTTCTCAACAAGTACCATTACAAATACAATGATTTAGCCCCTTAAGATTTACAATAAGACAAAAATGCAATTACCAAAATTAATCATTATCATCCAACTGGCATTTCCCCACTAATGTTACTATAGAATTGAATAATTAATATGGGTAAAGGTCTGGTCAAAACTGAGAAAAGTGGGTTCAGCTACGATCGAGACTACAGAAGCGTGTGTGAAGGGCATATGCTGATGAACCATTCAAGTGACACGTGTCATTGGTGATTTCATCTGAAAGTAGTTTTTGTCTTTGTAGTTTGTACTGTGCTCAAGTTTAATTTTAATTTAACTATAAGACGGCTGCCTAATTCCAAAAAGCAGGACCTAAAGATACTCCCTACTTGCGAGTTCCGACCTCAAAAGTAATGGAGGATGCATGTGACTTAAATACTCAAAAAGCAATCAGCCCCAGGGATAAAGCTACCATCAGGGTGAAAAACGAAGAAAGATGCTACTTTCTCTACCAAAAAAAGAAAGCTACGGCCGCAGGACTATAATATTTGGATTCATGGGTTATTTTCAAAGTCGTTAACTTGGGTTTCAAGAGTACGCAGCAGTTGAGCTTGCAAGAAGCTTGTAAGTAACAAAAATTTTCCGCTCAACCAAACGCATCTTCTATTTTCGGCCATCACTTTCAATCCATTCCAAGTCCATCTGCATGAAAAAAATGTACCATATGAACCTCTCATAAATGAAACAGTGAAAAAAGATACTAGTACTATTAGATAAGCTATCCAAGTATGCTAACCACGCCCACATTGAAATCAAACGAAGACTCTAAATTTTAAAAAATCAGGGTGGCAATTTGATACTAAAACCCATCTAATCTGACAATTATACTAACAAGATTTTGTGTGGCATATGTGGGGGCTAACATTGTTACGTGAAATGGCAGGGCAGGGGAAGGTAGAGGCCCAGTAACCTTGGCGGTGAGCAAAGTGATCGTGTTGGATGGCTGTCTAAAGTCTTGTTAATGTCCAAGGCCGACAGGGCTTCGAGATGTCCAGATGAAACGACAAACTCAGGCTGCTTGAACCAGTTCTTCCTTTTTACTACAACAGTTTAGGACACAAAGCTGCCGACTCGAAGACTCTCAGAGAGAGAGAGAGAGAGAGACCAATGCTAAAATGCGCGTGCCTGGATACGTCATCATCTCTCTTTTCATCTTATCTTCTTACGTACCCATTCCGTTTTCTTAGGTTCATTTGAGGAAGTGGTGATATTGAAACTCTGAAAAAAATTACTGTAAAAATAAAAAATTACTTTATAAATGAGAAAATTATAAAAATAATTACCGTACAAATGAAAAAAAAATAAAAAATATATATATTTGGTAAAAAATAATGGATATGCGTTTGGTTTACAATCGCACCACATTAGTGCTAATCACTCTAGCAAGGGGACCATACAAAGGCACATACAATTTTCCCTTTTCTTTTCCTATATTACTTTCTTTCGGTTTGAATTATTTTCTGAGCCAAAGGCGAAAGGAAGAGAAGAGGAACAGCTTTCTCTTTTTGTAGTCTTCTGTTTCTTGCTACGTGACCACTGACTAAAGAGACACCCTTTATTCCCTTTGCCTCGTTTTCTCAATGATCAAATACCATCTTTCGTTTTCCTTTTCATTGCATCAAACATTTTTGAATGAATCCCTTCCCATACATTAAGCATTATTTATTACAAGCTATCTTAAAATGGGTTTTTGATGGATGTACACTAAAATTTAACCTTATGTCTCATCTTTTTGGATGCTTTCTTGCAATGAGCTGCTATTCTATTTCTGTATATCAATAAAGGGCCGATCTCTAATAAATCTTCCTCCAATCCAACTTCTCTCTCTTAAACTTTGTTGATGCAAGTTGTCTTTCAAGTACGGTAGTAAAACTTCTGATCATCTTTAACATTTGATGGACGCCCTATTTAGCTCAGCTCGACTTTTCATATGTTAACAAAGTTGCCTCAACAACATTTTTTTCATCAGGAAAGCAGATTCGAATCCGTTCTTTGAGTAGAAATGCCCACTTTAATCCTCCATCTTGCTAAAGCTTGTTGGTGTATAAGGGTAAAAAGCAATATCAAGAATTAAATGTGAAAGACAAAAAGGACATAAACTCGTTTACTTTACTCTTCACATCATGGAGGCCTTAGCTATGAGCCTATGAGGCTACTTGAAGCCAAAGACAGGGCACAAAACGGAGTGCACTTTAAAACATAAGATTACACTGCTGCACCACCAACAAACAAATTGAAGACAAAGCTAAGGTCTATATATATTTGGCCCAATAGGAGCTTTTATATTCATTCTGATTTCTGGCACCTGGTTTTGGTATTCCGAAGATTTAAGACTAAACTTTTATTTGGGTGGTTGGGTTCAGAATGCCCAATCTTTTCCACCGGGATATCAGAAAAAGTACTGATCATGAAATAAAATCAGATGCTGTTTAGAAACAGTAAACAGCTGTTGAAACAACAACTCATTTAATATGCAACCAAAAAAAAAAAAAACAACTCATTTACTCACGAACAATCAGTTTTTGTTCAAAAGCTGGGAGAGTTCACATTCCGGCTAGTATTTCTGCAGCCAAAGTCAAATAAACCAGATTGAATGTTGTCATGTTGAGAAGGCTACATTACATTACTACATTAGAACCTTTCACGGCCAAACACGTGCTAACATTTACAGAGAACACCTAATGCAATTGAATTCTTTCTTCTGCAGCTTTCAGTATACAAGAAATTGGTATCGCTTCTTGGTACGGCCATACCGCAATTAATGCCTACTAATTCTAACAGAATTCTTGATAATACTACATTTTAAAATTAAAATTAAATAAAATAGATTAATAACAATTAGAAGTTGGACTGGGCATATTTATTGACTTGGATGATGGCTTGGATTGTCGATAAGTCGATGTACCAATGTAAATGCCACATGTTATAGCAGTGGCCCAGTGTTGATTCTTCTATAAGAGTAAATCTGAATGTGATGTGGTGAAAGACTTGAGCCCCAGCAGCATGGTCATATCGTAATCATTTATTAGATTGTAAGCCACTGCCACCATAATACTGCTTGGTAGTTTCACGCGAGAATTCTGCAAATGTCATCCCATCTTTCAGTCGTGCTGAAAGTGGTGGAACTATTTTTTGAATTCCTTGACATGGTGCATTTTGATCCTGATCAGCTTTCTCCAAAGGCTGATAACCTGAGTTGTAATGTTCCATAGGATAATCTGAGATTGAGAAAGCTTTACTCCATGCTGGCTGCAAAAACACAACAAAAGTTTCTCTGCTTAAATTATCCAACCTTGCTGGTCTGCAGACACAATGAAGTGTTGACCTTAGCCTTCCTCTGGATAAGATATCTGCTGATTCCCCAACCTGAACAATGAAACTTTCGGGAGAGGACTTCACCATCAGGACTTCATTTTTGTTAGGATCATAAATCTGCAAGTACGAATGTGAACTCGGCGAAGCACATGCTCGATCACAAGAAATGGGGAATTCACTGTTATCTGGTTGCGAGGACTGAAGAAACATGGGATCAGTCAGAACAGTGAAGATACCATAGTCATAATGCCACTGTTGCCAGAGGCTGTCATGAATCTCAGATGACCTAACTTCATTAGCATCTGTGCCCAAGTTGGTGCCTTTCGATAATCTCCGCCCGCTCCTTGCATGATTATTAGCATGTTTTTTAGTTGATCCCTTCTTTTGACTGGCTTCTCTAAGAACAAGACCATCTGCTATGGAATGATAATGTATAAGGCGCCCTTTTGCAGCACATGATTCCAATAAGCTTTGCTCGAGCTCATTGCCCCCAATGGCCGTGTCACATATTCGAGCAAGACAGAGCCCTAGGTGCATCATGCAAAATCCTAGCGTCTTGAACATACTTTCAAGACCCTGAAATTCACCATCCTCAAAATCACAGATTCTACCGATATTTTCAATATCCGAATTCAAATGGCTACCTCCTCCATGACTTGGCTTCGTTTCAAGGGATCCAAGACCTTGATCATATTTAAGTTGCATGGCAAAAGAGGAGACATTCCTATCTGGGTTTTTCAATGAAACATCACTCCCCAAGTTGTGGGCCTAAAAACAGCTTAAACAATGAAAAACGAGAAACAAATCAAGAAAATTAAAGGGCAAAAAAAATGAAACATATCATATTGAACAGTATAAGGTAGAAGAGGTACTAATAAAGTAGACAGGAAAAAAGAAAGGCAGTGAAAAGTGAAGCTAAGTATGATCGAGAAAAAGGAAAGCAAAAACATGTTCGATGAAATTACTCTGAGAAGACGTTTGCGATCCTCGGGACTAGCATGAGCAAGCTTGCGAGCAAGAGGGAGCAGCTTTCGTCGGAGAAGAGATGCGTCGGGCACCTCTGTAATAGCGAGGAGACCTGGACCAGCTGGACCGAGGTTTTCCATTATCATGTTCACTTGCTGATGCGAACATGATGATGATGGTGATGATGATAGGAGCATGAGATCGGAGTAACGAATCTCGTAGAGCTCTAGAACTTCTGCTCCTTCCATCTTTCATCATTCCCTCAGAGTCGCCGCAAGTGAAGAAGATGGCACTTCAAAGTGGCATCCTCGTTTCAAAACGAAACTCGAAGCCGCAAGTAAGGGACAAAGCATCTATTAATAACACACCCAAGCTCCAACAGGTATCGACTTGCAAGATCTTGTCCAGAAAAAGTTGATCTCCAGGGTCCAGGCCCAGACCCAGGCCCAAAAACCCGATAATTGTCCAAATTTTAGGGTTTTGTTATTCTGCTTATATGTAAAAACCCTCCACCTCTTTGGAGGCCGAAAAGGCCAAGAGAGGTCACCAGCAGGGGTTCGACCCCTAGCATCTCCCCTCCCCCTTAGGTAGATTTCCCCCTCCCCCACCGTTTGTACCAAAAAAAAAAAAAACTTTGCCCTTGCAATATTATAAGTGATTTTAATTCTTCTTTTCTGGGTGATCGAGGGCCGGAGTTATTATTGTATACAATTCTACAAAACCTTCGTTTCCTCTTTCAACAATTTGCATATTTCAAACTCACAACCACACTTTTGGACGTGTTAATGCAAAGATCCAAATCAACACCACCAGTCAGTCACCATGCTGTCTTCGAGTAAGAAGACATCCTAATTTTACATCCAATTCCAATGTTAATTAAACCGGGAAAACGAAAAAGGGGCAGCGTGAGTTATTCACAAAGTGGCACAATTGGCCAAGTATTGGCGTTTCTAGCTTAGACTTGAGTCTCCTTGAAGCTCTTAGCCAACCAGATAGCAGTTTCCCTGGGAGACACTTTCTCAGGTCCAAATGGCTTCAACAGCACCCCAAGCTCGTCGTACCTTTGTTGCTGTAAGAGCCTTGCACTGAACTCAAGCAGCCCTTCTAATGCCTCTGCTCGCTGTTGGTACGATGAGGTGTCAAAGCGCCGCTGGCGTGACTCGGTGGATGAATGAGTGGATACAGCGGCATGATTATGCTCTGAGCCTTCACTACCATCTTTGGCAACTCCGAGGCTTTGATCACTGCAATTCGATGTGGTAACAACTTTGTCTAGAATCTGGACCGTGCACTTGTCTTTTGTTACAGAAAGATCAGCACTGTCAATTGATGAAGAAGAGCACTTTGCAGATGTTGATGAGGTTCCCCGGATGGGTAAAAAGGGATCATCAGAAGAAGCTAAAGGAAATTCTGCGATTTTGTCAATCCTTGGGGCATTAACAGAAACATTGGGGGAGTCCACGCTGCGAAGCATACCCACGCTGGCTCTATAGGGTGTCACTAAGGCTGCAGTCCTTGTTGGCAATGGAAGAGATATTCTGCGTGATGAGTAGGATGATTTACTTGCTGGCGTATGTGATACAGGAACCTGCATATATTAGCAGGCTAAGTATAAGTGCACACAAAACTATTCATCTTGCAATATTAACCAGCCATTGACAGATATTTAGTTTTGGTTCGTAGAAAAATTCCCATCCAGCAGAGAATATGGCCTTAAGAACCAAAATCTAATTTGTAATTGCATTCAGTTCTAGCCTACAAAGGAGTTAATGATTTTTCTGATTCCAAAACTCCAACTAGATTTTAAACAGGCACACACAAGAGAAAATCATGCTTCTCCCAGATAAAGGAACACGAGGTAGTTCAAGAATTTACTCACAAACATGACATTAAGGGAAAGATCAAACAAAGACCTGTGTAATAAGTCATCCAAAAATAAAGAAACGAAAGCAGAGACACCAATCATGTAGAAGAATAGCTTACGCCTCATAACTTGGTGCAAGGGAAAGCTTTACACCATGTGCATCTTATAGAGAATGCCAACACTATAGGCCTCAATCACTTGGAAATTTGAAAAACTGGGAACTTCAGTTCAGACCTCAGACACTATTTTCATTTCACCGTCAAAGGACCAAAGTAGTGAAGATCAATTTAGGAGACAGACAAATATGTAACTTACCGAATCATGTTTTTGACCAGTCTGGGATATCTTTGCTGGGTTTGTATGTTTTCTTGGAGTAACAGAGACTTTTCCTGGCGTCAATCTTGGGGTCTTACTCTTAACAACAGTGGGAGCATTTGTGGTTGTTGACTTGTCAATTGTAATCTCTTCATTATCAACACCGATAGAAAATTCTGTGAATCTTTCGAACAAATAACTTGGAATTTCTTCATCTCTTTGAGTAGAAGAGTAGTCTTGTTCGATTTCTGATACACTAGGGTTTAAAGCCCGGTCATTGCTGAATGAGCGTCTCCTCCTCATGTCAGTAAGAGTCATATCATCTTCTTGCTCCATAAATCTAGTTTTCTTTATGAAGTTGGAATCAGACCACCGGGTTGGGAAACTGTTGCACCTGGGGCTATTCAATTTCAGATGAATTTTGAGGACATGTGGCTGAAGGTGTGGGTGAGTCAGCAACTCCGATGCCTGAATGCATTTTGATTTTATTGAGGTGCTTTAGTTTATAGAAAGCGAAGTTGAAGGATGTAAGTTTGGCAAAACCATATATCAATCAGCAAAAACTAATGTACACAATCTAACATATGATAGAACATGCATATTATCTCTCTTCCTCTTTTTTCCCTTTTCTGAATTTTGACATCTCTTGCATCTCAACTTTGAGGCCACGATTTCAAAATTAAAGAGAAAGGTAAATCTTCTCTAAAACAAATGTTAAATCATGCCAGAATTATAAACTTTCCATACATGTTAATATACAAGGAAAGAGTCAAAATCACTGCCTTCTTCAAAATCAGTATCTGTCAGCCTAAAATGAATTACTACCAACTTGATCTACTATACAAGTAAAATTGTAAATGAGGCCAAGCAATGATTGGTTCAGCTACACTTCATTCTTCTTTGTGGACATTTCCTCATGTTTGTGTCCTTAAAGGGCAGTTTAATATTAACAAGAAACAGAAGAAACTTACACTTGGTCTAAGTTCTGGATTCTTCCGTAACATGGTTTTTATAAGTCCTCGACTGAAGCAAGTGAAAAAGAAACAGAAGAGAAAGAAAAGTTATTAATAAAAGTTGAATGCAATAACAGAGATAACCATAATGGTCACAAAACATTTTCTGCAATATCATGGTTTAAAGAGGATAGCAAACTCACAATGCACCAGAGTACATGGCTGGTAAAGGAGCCACTATAGACCTATTTATTTTGTTAATCAGAGCCCGCATATCCTGATAATAAGAAAGAAACAGAACAGAAGGTAACCACTAGAGTTCATTCAATGCAAAAGGGGGGATGACCATTAACTGGATGTGGATCATTCCTCGTTCTTCAAATAGCATGTTAAATAAGAATTTATACTTAGATGTAAATTTTATCATCTCACATTATGATTAATCCATTTAGCTTAATACCAGGATATTAAGATCAGATACTAATTCATGATAATTGTAAGGTGAGAATCCCATATTAATATTAGTCATCCATGAAGATCAGTTTACTTCTTCAACATATGTGAACACAGGTACCATCATTTAGCCAAATGTTTAAGCCCATTAGCTTAAAAAAAACTTCGATTTAAGACACAAACTGCAAGTCAGTCTAACCTTATGGTAATCATGTTATCCCCTAATGAGATTTTCTTCTTAGAAGCTCTATAAAATGGTACATTACTACAAAATTGTGATTTTTATATTGCCAAGAAGTGAAAAGAATAAAGATCTTAGTTAAGAGCATATCAACAACTTACAAAAGCTTTAAATGCGGGTTTATGAGCAGTCATTTCATACAGGCAGCATCCTGAAAACACGTATTGCGTTAGATATATGCTGAATAGAGGGGGGAAGAGAGAAGAGAAGATATATCAAACTCGGATTTCCCTCATATTTCAATAATTGAAACTTGTAAGGTACCTAAAGACCAGATATCTGACTTAGAACCATAAGGTATATCAGCAAGTAGCTCAGGGCACATATAACTAGGAGTTCCCACAACCTGTATTTAGAGAGAAGAAAAAATGAAAATTAAAATAAAGCAAAGTGTGAAACTGTATCAAGACCATACTGTCAGTCTAATACTCACAGATGAAGCAAGATCATCAGACGTCAACATCTTAGCAAGACCAAAATCACCTGCATACATGCACATCTTAGCAACTCAGCATATTTTAGATACAGAATGCTGGACAACTGAAACTGACACATGGTAAACAAAGTAAATCACCAAAATTAGCCACAAAATGTAGGCCAATTACCTAGGCGTATGTCTTGATCCTTTGTCAAAAATATATTAGAGCACTGAAACAAAAGTTATCTTTTAGATTGCTTTAAGCCCAAGACTGCATACATAAAACTAACCAATCTCACCAAGAAGTAACACTGACCTTGACATCACGATGAAGAATATGGTTGGCATGCAAGTAATCAAGTGCCATTAGGAGTTGAACAAGCCACTTGCAAAGTTTCTGTATTTAATTTATGAATATAACGCAGAAATTACATTTTTAAGTACTGCATTTGGATAAATCCTTGCAAAGTTGGCTGAAGGTTATACTACCTCCTCAGGAAAATGAACACCATTGGCTCTTTTTATAGCTTCTGCCCTGTATAATGAGCAATGCAACTTTGTAGAAGTTAAAAAGAAAGATCAAAATATTAAATAACAGATCATGCCTGAATCAATTGCCAATAAAATTTCAAAATACCCTCTTAAATAGCAAATATAACTTACATATCTCCACCTTCACAGTATCCTATAATAATGCAAACATAGCAACCCTGAAAAATAAGAAAAATGTACAAACTTTAGTAGCCAAATTCAAACTAACTCATATGGTGTTAACTGATAATAGTTTTAACCTTTAAGGCAGAGCCAGTGCGCCTTAGACCTTCTTCTTCTACCTTCTTTGTTCTCTTGCCTTAACAGACGTGAAGCAGAATAGAAAAAAAAAAAAAGAAAACATATCTACTCACCCTCTCTACCCAAGAATCTTTGTATTCTACAATAAATGGATTCTGCACCTTAGAGATAAGCTCCATCTGCATCATAGGAACCAAACGAGCATTTTAACGTTAGAACTATTTCTTTAAATAATGTGAGCATTAATTTAGAGTATAAACGATGCCCATCACCGAAAAAGAAGGGAAAGAGGCAGGCCTGGAAGAAAAGTTCTTTTAGTTATACATAGAGTTGCATTTCAAATTTAAAAATTTTCTGAAGGAACGATATCAAGGTCTAAACATCCGCCACCATCGATGTTTCCATTTACAAACACTCCTGAGGAGCCAAAAATATCTTTCATTTCAAGCATTGCTCCAATTTTGATAAGATTTCTCCAATTTTTTTTTTTTTGGATAAGCAAATTTTTTCATTCATCCAAAGAAGCGGTAAACCTGCTACAGATCAACACAAAAGCTGTCTAGGAAGACAGCAAACTATACAGGTCACCAAGTAAAAGACCATACACAAAAAAATAGGAGACTATACAGTTAAGAATAATTTCTCCTGCTAAAAAGCTATTCACCAACAAAATGTATATCCAGCCCCCATTGCATGCGGAGCATTTCGTTAACTGTATCCTTTTCAAAAAAGATTTCGTTTAACACAAAATATTTCTCCAAATTTTTTAGACTTATATAATAGCCATCTTTTCAAAAAAGCCAAATATGACATCAAAGCTCTCTTCACGAGTAGACTGAAAACTCAGACCTCTTGATGAGCAGATCGACGAGCCCTATCGGTCTGGCGAGCAAGTCGAATCTTTTTAAGGACATACCTAGAAGGAAAAGAAGAATGCAGGAAAACTGTCAGTAACAAACATATAGTATAAAAGAAAACGGCCTCGTCCTACATAATTCCACTAAAAAACTATTAACTATGCAACTACCAACAGTGACATATACTACAAAAAAACAAAATGGATGCATTTAATCACATATCAAGAACGCAAGAAAGAGCATTTAGGTCCATTGAAGGAAAGAGATCGAAAATAGAGGTTCAAGTGAACTCACTTCTTCTTCTCATGTTTATGCCTTACAAGCAGAGCAGAACCAAAAGACCCTTTCCCAATCTGCTCTAGAATTTCATACTGCTCCATGTCCAAGGATTCTGCCCGCTCTAGGGGGAGGTAAAGAGATTTCACAGTTATTCCAACAAGTAAATTTCACCAGACGAAATTAGTCACACAATTTAACTGCCACAACGCTAACGTTAAAACAACAGAAACGAAAGACTTCTCAACTTGAAAAAATCGTAGAGATAAATACGAACAGGATAAATCAGATACTACAATCTTATACTTAAGAAAACTCCATCACAAAAACAAACAAAGGAACACCGCTTCAAATACGCCCAATTTTGCCGCTTTCGATGAGATGCAGACAATCCTCAGCTAAAATTTATACATTTTCGAAATGCTTCAAAATTGTGTAACTTCAAATTTTAATTTAACAAAAGAAAAAAAAAAGAAAACTACTGGCAACATTTAAGTAGCTGTCGAGCTGGACTAAGTAAACCGCATCGCTTTCTTCCAAATGAGCTAAAATTAGGAAATGAAAAAAAAGCAGACGAAACCTTTTCCCCTTCAGCTCAGAGTAAAAAGCAGAACTTTTTGGCGCATTGACGAACGTCAAATTGTTGGAGAAGTGAGAAGAAAAGAGGCAAAGAGAAGTACCTCAAGTGAAGAGAGAACAAGCGGGATCTTTTTGAACTCTCCTTTGAGGCAAAAGATTAAACAAGTTCTTCACACTAACCAGTTTTTGAATTTTAATAGGATGAGATGGAATTTCTAAAGCGTGGAAGATTCCTACCTAACCTAAAGTAGCAGCATCTTCTGTATTTTTTTATTATTAGTAGTAGTATTATTATTTTATTTTATTTTTAAAACTTTGGAGAAAGAGAAACAGAGGGAGCGGCAAATGAACTGTAGAGTGTAGACGAAGAAGAAAAGAAAAAGGTGACGGTGAAGACAGGAGGATTTAAAATTCAAAACAAACTAGTAGTACTATTTTAGAGAGAGAGAGAGGTCAAATGGCTTTTTCAAGTATTTTTTTTGTTTTTATACAATTTTTTGGGAGGGGTGTTGCCGGGAAGACGACAATAAACGAAAAAGGTTGAAAAGAAAGAAGCGCACGGGTGAGTAAGGTAGAGGTACGGATTCTCTACGACGCGGTGCAGGTGTTAGACACGTCATCCTGTCTTAGCTTGCGGCTTGTTTATGATGTTATGACTTATGATGAGGCGTCGAAACTACTGCGTTTCAAATTTCATACGGGAAGACAATGTGACGGTGAGATCGATTTTGCTACCCCACTTCTACATTGACTCCCCACCTTAGAAAGATTTCATTTGGTCTCTTCAAGATTTTCTACCTTTTTATAATTCTTTTATTTTATTTTACAAACCAATAGTATAATTTATATTATATTTATAATAATAATTTCTATTTCCATTTTGAGTAATTAATTATCTTTCAATTTATTAAATTTTTTAAAAAAAAAGATCTTTTGTGAACTTTAGAGGCCGAGTAGCAGCTTAATAGTAACCCAAGGACAAAGAGTTGAAGGACCCAAATTGGATACGGTAGGCCCAATAGGGGAAATTTCAATTCAATACAAGAAGATTAGATTGAATATTGATAAACTTGATAACGAGTTGCCAACCTTTGAATTGGTTGAAGGTAAGTGTCTCGGGCACCCAATCTACCAGATGAGATGAGACCCTTCTTTTAAAAGAGAAAACCATGTGAAAATTTTGCTAAACTCAATCTTGTATTGGCTTTCAAGGTAGTAGTAGTAGTAGTAGTGGTGCCACCTTTTCTTTATATTTTGTTCATCTTAGTCAAGTGATTAAGCGGCAATGTCAAGGTCTTAGGTCCATTAAGTCATTAACACTCTGAAAAGCATGATTTTTTTTCTTCATTTAAAGGTTTCTCTTTTTCTTTCTCTGCCAAAAGGTTTTTTCATTTTTCTTATCTTTTGCTACCCCTGTGATCCTTTTTATATTCCTTAATAAATTCGATCTAGTGATGTATGAAATTTTATACCCGATCCAATGTAGCACTTCCGTGGGCGGAGCAAATGGGCTGGAGGATCTCGTTGTGGGCTATTCATGATTCTGATACATGGCCTTGCTACAAAATGGGTTTTATTTGGAGTCGTGAACTCCAGCTTGGTTTGTTAGACTCGGAACGTCTCTGGCCCACAAATATGACTAAGAACATCCAGTAAGATTTTCCAATATATTTAAAGTTTTATATTCGAATTTTATGAATGAAGAAAATTGTTACTATGAGAGTTTTACTCTTATAGTGAGTCAACTCGATTAAAAAAGAATTAGTCTTTAGGTTAAATGTCTGAAGATACCTTTGATTAAACTAAAAAAATTAGAACATTAGCTTGTGGGCAATTGTAAAAAGGCTTTACCTTCAATGTTTATGGTTAAAAAATAATCAATTTCGGACCAATATGATCTGAGAATACATTAAGTTAAACCGAAATTTTTTTGTGAGTATTATATAGCACTCTCATACAAAAATACCATCAAAGTTATGATAATCACTAAGTAAGCTTCAGAAAAGGCATACACCAACTTTTCCCGAAGAGATAATATACATATTATAGTGTGGAGAGAAACTAAAGGTAATCTTTTTACTACATTTTAATGAGGGAAGGATCCGTCTAGCTCTAGGATCAACAAATCTCTAACAACCCCACATTCCCTTTTCAGCTGCATGAACAAGTCCATGGAATGTCGTTTCCCTTTTTTCCCCTTATCTTGATTTGCATTTGTTGACCATTATCTTTCGGCCATTTCTGGCTCTGTCATATTCTTTCTTTAGCATAAATTACTCAAACATTTCAAGAAGCCTCTGTGCTTTCTACTTTGGACCTGTAATAAGTTTGGTTGGTTCATTGAACTTTTTATTTAGTCATCGTTTTGATACAAATTATTCGAGAGCTATCAATAATTATGCTTCGTTTTAGAATGAATTATGATGCTGAGCTTATTTTTATTTATATATGACGATGGTGGTACAAAGGTTTATCACTTCCTGGCGTAGTTCTCTTAAGTTGCTACCCTACTTTTTGTTGGACTGAGACAGATCAAGATCAATAATGAATTTCCAAAAACAAAGAGGCCATCAAAAGTAAAGAAGGAAATTAACAAAGAAAAAGCATGGGACATTACAACATAGATCTTCACCACAGGAATCTTGAAAAGCAGGTTCCATTAATTTGGAATTGCCATATGGTATAGAAGGCACTGACTCATGTCAATATCTACTGCATTGATTCTCCCCTGTGCCTTTTGAAAACATTTATTGTCGTGATAAGAATTAATTAAAATTTTAATTTAAAGAGAAAAAAATACTATAATAATTACCAAGAAACAAGATTTCATTGAAAAAAAAGGAAAAAAACAAGAATGTTTTTACAATTGTTGCAGTTAAAATTTGTATAATGGCGACTCTGCCAAAACTCTGAAACCTTCTTCCGAGGAAGTTGCTTCTAAGCCATACAACATATCAGAAGATATTAGCCCGTTGGCTAGAAAATAAGGACAGCTATATTAATCAACTTCATGTTTGGGTTCAATGTGATGCCGGTCGACACCATGATGATCCACGACAAGCACCCCATTTACCAATTCCAACTCGAAGGTGCCCGCATGAAATTAGCTCAACCATCGGTCGTTGCCCTTGAGGTTGACAGATGTAATTTAATCCTACCCATAACTAACCGGCAAAAAAAATTTCCTCCCATAGATGCTCGATTAGAAGTAATAATCATATTGGAGGTAGGGTCAAAACGATTCACTTTTTAGATCACACACTACCTAAAGCTGCTAAAGTTGGTATATAGGGGCTGTTAGTGGAATGGGTTTTCTTCTTTGGAGAAGGGAAGATCCTACAGCATTTTTCAAGTGTGGACCATGCGAATATTCCAACCAAAATTTCCAATTATTTATTTTCTAGCTTACACATTTATCTCTCTTTCTCTCTAAGTATTCATGATTAATTAATTCGGCTTATCGAGAGAAGGACAAAGGGTAAATTCATGATTAATTAATTCGGCTTACGACTTAATTGGGATTCAATCGTGCTCTTAATTATGGTTAGTCTTGTTAGCTACGCGAGTAATTTATAGGTTATATTAGTAAATTCTAAAGCTTCCAGGGATCGTTTGAAATAGTGTTTACCCAAGGAGAAGTGGCAGAACTCCGAACGAAACATGGGAAAGAGAAGTAGCGGAAGGCTTTTGATTTTTTTAGAGGTGGACAAGAAATTAGGCGGCTTTGCAGCGGGCAAGAAAAGGTTAAAGGGCATGGATATACGCTTGCTAACACACTTTATGTGATGGGGAAAAGGTTTACAGGATCATGTGAAAATGTGATATCTAGTTTAGTGACAGAGAGAAGAAGTAGTTGTTTCTTTCACTTTTTGTTTCGAAATTCCATTTTGCTGCCGTGCTAAATATACTTGTTTTCTATTTGCATTATTCCTGATGATCCTTCCTCTTCTTTATTCTGCGTTATTGTTGATGATCCATGGCCATGTAGATGATCACCCGGTTGTTGTCAGCTTGTAGGCCATTCTTATTAGAAGCTACTGAGACTCTAGCAAGGCCACATGCATTATTATCAACGTATAATGGCATTTTTTTCCCTTTGGTTGGCCACATGATAGTTTATATAGACAGGACATTCATTACAAATAATTTTGCAGTAACTGCTTTGGAAATTAGTTGAAACATGTGAGAAATATAGAGCTAAGGGGATGAATCTGATCAGCTCGCAGAACTACTAAGAAAACCAGACAGATTTGCAATTAAACACCTTTGAAACTTGCTTATACGGTGGAACATTCTCTCACATCAGAGGAAACTACAAAACCAGTTTAATACTGCTTTATCCAACAATGTCATAGTCATCCATTAAATTCATCATCCACTTGGGCCATTACAGGGCTCTTTGACGTCTCCATGAGTCTACTCAGCTATGATGACAGAATTGAACCCTGAAATTCTTTCTCAATTTTCGGAGTTACATATCTTTTTGATCTTTTTTGTGTCTCTTATCCATTCTCTTTACTCTCTCGTACAGGATATCAGCACCATTCATTCCCCCTCCAATCTTTGTACCTCTCAAATTGGAACCTCTTAACCACTCCGAAAAGAAGCTTCAACCTTAAGTGGTCACCAACTCTCTTCCCCTGTCTCACATTATTCCTCTCCATTTTCTCCAGAATCCTTTTTTAAGTGGACCTCTCCATCTAAGATCTTCCTGATACTCAAAATGGAACTCCAAGCCATCATTTACGACTCAATAAATGGAAATTATGATGCAAATAACAGCCCTCGCACACATCTTTCGGCTGGGTCGTCACTCTCCATATGCATGCGCCGCGGTAATGACTCAATCATGATGCCGACGGATCATCTAAATAGTGTAAAAAAAATGCCCCAAATGCCACCAGCAACAGGAGATTGCCACAATTCAGGTTCAAGGTTTTGTCAGATCGTAGGGTTCCAAGCTGACCATTGGTTAGTGTAGGCACATAACTTATTGGTGTCCACCAAACAAGGAGGATTCCAGGTTTCCATGGGAGAAGAAGGCACTCGAGTTATCATTATTGTGTCTCCCAAAATGCACAAAAAATTTTCATCCGACCAAGTCAACTGATAATGTACATGTATAAAGACCATCATGAGGTCCTTTGAAAATCTAAATATAAATATATTCGTGTGCCATAGCTGATTAGCTGTGGGAATTGATATTAATCACGTTTGACTTCGTGGTCAGTGTCTCTGTATAGGATTGGCTACAGGGGAAATAGATATAATAAATACGGGCCTTGACATCAGAGCAGTCTGGTGCATTAGCGACATTGACACATTTTGCATATTATTTCGAATGTCTCATGAGTAGGTTAATGGGGATGAGATGACCAATAAGCTCCATAAATGGCTGCAAATGCAAAGTTCCTCATCCAATATTATTCTTTCCCATGATTACCTGCTCGTTGTTTAAGCCCAATCCGCATTTCTAACAAACCATAGCTAGCTGTTGAATATGGGGAAATTAACAATTATTCCCTCAAATTTACAAAAGTTGTTCTCAAACCATTAATAATCTATTGAGCAAGTAGATTAGTATATTCATACAAATTGCGAAGAAAATGAAGAACAAATCAATGACCCAATCTCGATTTTAAGATCTAAATAGATTGTCCAATCTACTTTGTTGACAAATTGCGTCTTATGAGATGGATGCATGCACAATATTTTTATACTGTACTTAATTATTCCAGTCTTATTTTATATATACCCGTGAGCTGGCCGTTGTTTGGCATTTTTATTCCGCTCTACAGGGACTTTCCCGCTGCTAAAATGAATGCTTTAGGCAGAGATCAATTGTGTCTGATTTGGTAAATCGTTTATGACCAGGATTTATATAGATATGGATAGAGTTGATATTTAATTGAAAGTGGGTTTCAGTTCAAGCTTTAGATTCATATAGGATCTTTTACCTTCAATTTAGTTAGTAACTTTTAATAAATTAAATTAAATACCAATATCATTATTATAAGTAGACCTTCTTATGGTTATGGATCGGGTTTGATATAAAATTAACATGATATTTGTTTGTCCGGCCCGTTTATTCGGGCCAATATGTTTGTCCAACGTCCATTCATATTTTTAAAGGTTGGTTCAAGACTCGCACAAGCCCGTCCATATTTATTTTTTAATAAAATAATGATTAAAATTCACCTAAAAATAAAATTTAAACTCTAAAATATAATTAAATCTAAATAAATTTTAATAAAAACTTTAAATTACATTAGAATTTTACATGTCTAAATTAAGATAAATAAATTTATTACTTAACTTCATTATAAAGAATAAAATAATTTATTGTATTATTATGTAATTCGGGACAGACTTGGGTCAAGTTCTGACCTAAATTATAAAACCAAAACTCAACCCGTTTTTTAGATAGATCTCTTTTTTTTTAATATTTTTATCCAATCCCTCTAAATTTTGGACAGACCTTCGAACTTGAATGGATATTCCGGCCCTTGAGCTGATATAATCATGATTACCCGTAATTCCTTCGACATCCGACAGATCGATCGTTAAAGTTACACAGTCCACAAGCTTTTAGCAATGGCCAATGAGGTGTTAAGTGGAAGATTTTGCAGGTGATGGGGGAAATATCCCACTTGTCAAATAGGCAACGATAAAAGGCCCAATTAAATAAGCACATTAGTTGTTGATTGATTGCTCAACTTTTTGTGTTGATTAGCTGATCAGCTAATAAGATATACATAATTGGAAGGAGAAAAACAGTTGAGATCTTAATTGATATTCTGAGAGAGGGATCTAGAAAGAAGGGGCCATACATAGATTCCACATTATCATTCAATGTTTTTCTGATCTTGGAAAGGTATAATAACTTTCAACTTGGTGAGCCGCAGGCTTTTCCATGCCACAACCCCCCACCTAAAAAGGGCAAATATAGAAGGTGACAAATTTTGAAAACAATTTAGAATTATATATATATCATACATATGTTGCATTTTATACCATATTTTACATATGCTAGCGCTTGAACTCATGATGCAACTTTAAGTGGATTTCTTAGTAGGAACCACCATCCACTACGAATCTATGATTAATAAAGAAGAGTGGGACTTAGGAGATGTCTGCTCCATTTTCTGAATTGAAGTAAGCAAATATGTATAAAATTAACCCCGACAAAATGGACCAGAAATTATGATGGGATTGGCTGAATTATATTAATATATCCTATATGCCCTATTAAGGAAACCTTTAAAAGAAACCATGGAAACCGATCGAAGAAAAGAAGGGAAGTCGAATTCCACTTGTGGAAGCCGGTGTTTTTGAAGGAAAGAGAAATCGAACTATGCCCTGATCTGATCTTTTCAGTTTTGAGTCAAAGAAAGACCAATTCCTCATTATTATCTCTGATAAGTTTATTATCTTACATATATATATGTACCGACCATTTTCAAACAAAACCCCCACGTGAAACATTTGACCACGCATTAACATGACTAAGATTGTGGTCTTAGTTAAATTTCATGGCACCTTCTATGGCTTTGTTACGTAATTATCATGTTCTCATTGCTGATGTTTGCTCCCGGCCACTTGAGACACTCAAGTTTTCAATGCACAAGTTTAATTTCCAAAGACAAATTACATATATTTATCTTTTGTTTTCCTATATTTACGTATAGAACAGTATTAATTTAGGCTGAAGAGTTTAAGTTTTCTACCACTAAGTACTATATATAATCTGTCAGCAGAATGATATTCACTTCCAAGTTTAATTTCTCTTTGAGATGAGGTTTAATTATGTTTAATTTAGAAATTCACTTGAAGCTTCGACGCAATGGATATCGATCGTCATGGAATTATATATAGCCAAGCTATATATAGGTACTAGAAAATTCTGGCCTTGTCCCTGGTGTGAAACAGATCAAGATGCCATATAGTTTGGAAAATGTCTCTAAACTGCAAAACAGAAAAGCTTTAAAAATATTGCTAGTTGACCATTAATACTATATAATTTCTTAATTAACCCTAAAACGTATTAACAATTGATGAGAATTTATGTCTGAAGCCTGATCAGTTTTTCAAATTAATCATGTCAACAATGCAACGTCTATAATTTCTCCTTTTCAAATTGTATATTATCCATTTTGTATAAAATAATACTCAAAACCAACAAAACGATAATTATGACAGCCATGAAAGACAAGGATTCACTTAATCATTTAATTGGAAATTCTAGATTTAAGGGGGAGTAGTTTGCCATAATTTAATGGGTAGTCTTTGTTTTGTCTTATGGGAAAGAGCTTCGGTCCCGTGATAGCCTCAAGCCCTCACTTGCACGGTTCATGTTTCTCTAATGGGTGTTCCGTTCATGTGATATTAATATTAGACAACATCTTTCTTTTTCACATTATTAAACTTTATCATACAAAATAAAATTATATTGCGTAGAAGAAGATTAGTAGTAACTAATAAGGGATTAGGCTGAGTCCCTTAATTTTTTTTAAGATGTCCTTTTTAGGGATTGGACCAAATTTACAAGGGTAGAGGTTTTTTATTTTATTACATAGACTTTTTTGCTTTTTCATAAAGCAGATGTATTTGTATCAGTTTAATCATTTACGATCAATCTTATTTTTGTCATGTTGGTTTATCATAGGGAATAAAACATTTTCAAGAATAATTTTTTCTATTAATAAAACTTAAAATCAAAACTTTATTTAAAGAAATAAAAATCAAACTACTTAAACAAACCTATTATCAATAAGATTTATTTCTTTTAACATTACAAGAAAACCACAAGACATTTATCGAGATATATACATAGGAGAAATTAAATTACCGCTAACCCATCCCATCTAGCCACCCTATATATATATATATATAGATATAGATGAAATTAAGGAACGGTACTCACAGGAAGAAGAATTAATTAGTAGAGAGAGACTACAAAGTCAATTGAGGTTAATTGAGTTAGTAAGGCTTTAGACTTTTATTTGAAAGGTTTGAAGTTCGAGTCGTGCCAATAATCCTCATTGGTGGGTGATCTGTAAGTACTACTGTTAGACCTCAGACTGGATAGCCTTCCCTCATCTAAACTTTTTTTTTTTACAAAAAAAAGGAGAGACTACAAACAAAAATTATAATTAAGTGGACCAAATTCGTCCAGCAATAAAAGAGTAAAGTATTTCAGAAGAGGGGATAGAATTCAATGATCAACCGATTGTGCTCAGCTCGAGAGAGACAGTGCAGACATCTGGTCAGATTGACATCCACACAACAGGGAGGAGGTGGCTGTAGCTAGGAGGTACGGACGGTGGGGGAAATTTAGAGGGAGGAGAGGTGAGTCATGAGTGGTGGTGGTGGTGGTGGTGGTAGAGAGATTAATTAATGTACGTTTCATGAATACTACTATACTGCTAGTTCCTGGACCCACCAATAATTGTTGGATGGAAAAATAAATTTTTTTCTCAGAAGGCGGGGCGACGTAGGCATTTGCGTCTACCACCCGCATGAGATCCAGACAATAATTTTGCCTTGTCAATTTTGACGTTTTATAGCCATTATGTATTCCAAGAATTTGATAATCATTCTCCGGAATCTACTATAAGCCATTCAATTACCGGCTTCTATATTCAAGAACTAATCCAAATCCCATTAGTTTTAGTAGTATCTACGTATTTTATTTCTGCTAAAGTCAAGGGAGGGTGAGGTGGTCCCACCCTATCATCAACATGTATTGTTGACACGTAGAATGACATCAAGGGCCAATGACCTTCCTATCAATTAGGACAAAATAGTCAATTGACCACCCACACGTGTGCAACAGCTTCACAAGTCAGCATGGAAATTTAAAAATTTTGGGAGATACCGTATTCAAAAATGAACGCAAAGCAACATTTTTCTACTGAATTTTATAAGCTCAAATACCTGATCAATTGAGGATTTTGATTCGAATTTTAGCTTTGACCTCAGTAATGTTCTTACTGGGGTTGTCTGCATATATATATATATATATATATATCTTTGTATCGCCCAAGTTTGTTGAATTAATATTTATCTTGCAATGTTATAGGATTTTTTAGTAAAAATATACTAATTAATTAATGAAGAAAGGATAAAAGGGTGAGAAAATTTGTACTCTATACTTAATACTACAAGAAAGATATTTCTTAGGACTTAATTAGGATTAGTTTTAATCAATGTGAAGTGGTACGTAGTACATAAAAATTGATGAATTCACAAAATTTCAAGAACATCTAAAAGGAGGCTAAATGAGTCTATAATTGAATAGCCGTATATATATAAATCCATGTACTAGCGTACCCGTATAGCCACATGTCACTTTTGGATTTCCCTTTATTACATGGAATTATAAGTCAAACTAATGAAAAATTAAGTTGTGTTTCTCCTCTTGAGATGGACTAAACAAAATCCTCGGGCTTTGTCTTACCCTCGTTCGTTACTTGTTAGCCATCAATTTTGAGATAACAGAGGAAATAAACACATGCCCTGTCAGTTTAGGCTAATTTGTGACCAAGTGGTCAAAACTCGAAACTTGTTTGTACTGAACAAAATTGGGTATAGCTTGTGAGATTGATGTTTCTGGCATGCGCGACGACAAAATGAATAGCTTATTAGCTGTGCATCAATATTTGTGGCTGTTCGTAGGCAATTCCCTGCAAGCAATAAATTTTGAAACATTCAATTTGAGGCCAAAAGGTATTCAATTTTTAGTTAAATACTTTCTTTGTACGGCCCAAACACTAACTCCTGACACCACTGCTTTCCTGAAACTATAATCTAGTTAGGCCACAGTGTTAGGTTATTTGAACAAAAAATATCTCTCTCTGGGTCAAAATAACTTGCACTTTTTCTGTGATTTTGAAATCGAAATCTTTTCTTTTCCCTTGATTTATAAAGCGTAAAGTACTTTCTTATTATGAAACTTAATTAATCACCCGAAATTAACTGTCATCTGCTACGTGTCAATGAAGACTACTAGACTTCTTGGCTTATCCAATCAGGGGTTAACACCTTGCATCGCTTGTCCACGTCGGCAAACAAAATGAAATCGTCTTGTTTATCTGATTTGAAAAGAAAATAAATTAACGTGACCTTCCAGGATTTTGCCTCCTCTCTTTATAGCTGAGTAAGGAGACCTTCCCCCACTTAACACAAAGAAAATAGGCACGTGGTTGGCAGCTCACTGCTGAGAGGAAGTAATTCAATAGCGGAAGTGACTATCTCAAGGTTGCGTCAAAATTCAAGCGGGTCCCTTAACCGACTCAAACAGCTGAATGAATCTCTTACATCACCTCCTCTTCTATAAAGCCATGGTCCTCCATTTCCCTTCCCCATCCCCTCACACACTCTCTCTCTGCACCATTTCCTTTCTCTTCCCTTCTCCTTCACATCTTTCCTCTCTTATTTACTACAAAAAACATACACGCATTGACACAAGGTCTTTGCCTTCCATTTGGTGTTCAAAAACCTTGTGCTTATTAAGTGAAAGTAGTTGTCATGGGCAACGCTGACTATGTTTACCCTTCCACGAACGATAATCAGTTTGCTCATCGAGTGGCGATTCCTCCACCGCAGCCATTTTTCAAGTCATTCAAGTACTCTCTCAAGGAGACGTTTTTCCCCGATGACCCATTTAGGCAATTCAAGAACCAATCACCTTCCCGGAGACTTATACTTGGCCTGCAATATTTCTTGCCGATCCTTGAATGGGGTCCTCGTTACAGCTTCCAGTTCTTGAAAGCTGACCTCATTTCCGGTATCACTATCGCCAGTCTTGCAATCCCTCAGGGTATTAGCTATGCAAAGCTCGCTAACTTGCCACCGATTCTCGGCCTATGTAAGTAGCAGTACTGAAACACTAACTTAACATGTAAATATAGCTGATCAATTCATTTCAGTAGCTCACGATATATATTTTTTTCCCTGGGAAATGAAGATTCAAGCTTTATTCCGCCGCTGATATATGCGATGATGGGAAGTTCAAGAGATTTGGCAGTGGGAACTGTAGCTGTTGCGTCACTTCTGACGGCCTCCATGTTGGGGCAGGAAGTGAATGCTGCTGAGAATCCAACACTATACCTTCACCTTGCTTTCACAGCAACTCTCTTCGCCGGGCTTCTCCAAGCTTCGTTAGGCCTGTTAAGGTAAACTTTGATAGCACACATTTGTTTTCATTGGTAGTTAATTATTCTCCTTGCAATTCCTCATCTCCTTTTTACCCTTTTTTAAGTTCTATAAACTGGTTTGCGTAAAAAAAAATGAAAATTAAGCATAAAGGAGTACGTAATAATTGGTGTAAAAACAAGAATCAAAGACGAGTCACTTCTGGCTCAATAGGTTCTTAAAATTGACGAAAAAAGGGGAATGATGGTAAATGTTTGTCTTTGTCTTCACCCTGCCGGAGTTGTTGTCCTTTTGCTGCTGTCTGGCTGGATTTGTGTGTATTCAGATCATATCAATTCAATAAATTTTACTATCGGCCTACCATTTTTAAGTTCAAAAAAAAAAAATACAGAGAATCTGCGCAGAATGCTGTTGAACCATTGCTTTCACAACCCAATTGTCATTTATCGTCGGATAACGATACGACCCAAAATAGTAAATTATTATCAGCAGAAAATAAAAATTAATAAGAAAGGAAACTTTGTTTTTGCATTAGAATATAGAAAACGTTTTTACTTAATTACTTTTGGTTTTTGTGAAAGTGCAGGTTAGGGTTCATAGTGGATTTTCTATCACATGCGACGATAGTAGGGTTCATGGCAGGGGCAGCCACTGTAGTTATTTTGCAACAGTTAAAGGGAATTCTCGGACTCGACCACTTTACTCATTCCACCGATGTTATCTCCGTCTTGCGCTCTGTCTTCACCCAAACTCATGAGGTCATCCCTTTTTAATTCCACCATTTTATCCACTACTATTAAAATCATACTACTGCATAAATTTAATACATCTTTATCTAAAAAGAAACGTAGAAAAAATTAATTACTACCATATAATTAATTATATTATACAATTATTACAGTATTTTTCTACGTATATGTATATATGGCATGCATGTGATATGTGTATTGTTGTTTTTAATTATTCACGGGCATATATTTCAGTATGAATTAATAATAAAATTGTAAAAGCAAATTCATTAAAATAATTTTACATATGCCTTCATGGCTGTTGATTTTGGTTTTTTATGGTAAAAGATTTTGTTAGATCTAAACTTGCTATAAGCAAGTACGAACGTGACGAATTCATCAATATATCATTAACTTATTAATTTATTTTATATATGTACTACAATTAATAAAGATGCTTATTAGTAATTAATAATAAAGCAACGATAAACAAAAATTTTCTATAATTCTATAGCTTTATTTTTTTATTTTTTACAGTATGGTTTTCTTTATATAATTGTCTGACAGCACATAGCTATGTTTATTTGACAGTGGAGATGGGAGAGTGGGGTCTTGGGCGTTGGTTTCCTCTTCTTCCTCCTTATCACCAGATACTTCGTAAGGAATTTCTTCATCATCAATTTATGAATTATAATTATTAATATCTTAATTATGTTATATATATATATATTAATAGCGTGTTAATTAAAGTAATAATTCAAATTACTATTTTCCATGATGTTATTAACTGCCAAACTTATAGCTTCAGAAAGTAAAATAATATAGAAATGAGGAATGAACTTTCCAATGGGAAAGGCCGAAAGGGCAAAGGGCTATCATTTAACGTTTGATTAAGAAAAAGTTACTATCTCTTATGATATGGGGTTGTTGTCTATAATAATAATATCTTTGTGCTTAAGACACTTAAGTACTAACTTTTTACCCTCTGATTAAACTCTTTAATTAGTAATGCGTAATCCCGACTCACGAATCTCCATTTATTCCTAACCTGCTCCCACTTCATACTTCATATATACATTATAAGTTTATATCAAATAAAAAGGTAATATTCAATCTTCATGGCCTCGAATTTTCAAAGTGGCAAGACTTTGTTTGGACTTTTGGTGTTTAGAGAATCGCTTTTGAGCTTATTATATAAACAATTTAACAGCATATGTTCTTTCTTAGTAATTAACTTACTTAATTGATATATATAGTATATTTAGTAGTAATTAATTAACATAATATAAATATTTAAATTTTAAAAAAACTTTGTTTGATGCTTTGACGACAAAGCAGAGCAAGAGACGACCCAAGTTCTTCTGGATATCAGCAATGGCACCTTTGACTTCAGTCATTCTTGGAAGTATCCTCGTTTATCTCACCCATGCCGAGAAACACGGTGTTCAAGTGGTAAGTTCTCTCTGCTTTCTTCTTCTCTCTTTTCTTTAATTCATTCGGTAGGTGACCGTTTCCTTAGTTTAATAATTAACCTTTTGAACTTCAATCATCCTTTATTGAAAAAAACTCTTCCCGAACTATTACGGAACTGCAAAAAACAGTCCAACATTGGATTATTGGGCGACACAATGGTCCATATATATGTAAATGTAATTTTCGGCCTTTTAGCCCTTGCGGGTAAGTTGCCTTTTGGGCCAATTCTGATAATAATTATTTAGTGAGCCCCCACCAATAATGCCCCTGCGCAGCCTGTCCCTGCCCTGCCCCTGCCCCTGCCCTCGTATTGGTTACCTCCCGTCGCATCCAGTCAATTCATTTCCTTGTTTCCTTGCCCATTTTGTTTAAACTTACTACTCGATATGATCAGAATTTTTTTTTTGGTGCAAGATCACAATTTGTTTTTGTGACTTGTATGAAATCACACATGCTTATGGTAACAAAATAAAGTAGTACTAAACAAGGAATAGCTTAGGGAAATTCACATTTTAATGAGTAACAGGAAAAATACTTACCATACTTGGACTTAATTCTTGTTGGGCACACATTTTTGGCTTTGTAAATGTCATTTGGAAAGATGAAGAAGAATTGTTGTGATTTGGTGAAATTTTGGTGGTGTGACAATTGCAGATCGGAAACCTGAAGAAGGGATTGAATCCACCCACTTTTGGGGATTTTGTATTTACCTCGCCGTATATTACAACAGCCGTGAAAACTGGCATGATCACGGGCATCATAGCTCTTGCTGTAAGCTGCCTTTAACTTTGTCTCTACTCCGCATTTTGCATATAAATGATTAACTTTTCTCATTCTGCCTCTGAACATTTTCGCATTCCATATGTTTTACTGTTAATTTAACACTGCCCACGTTGCCTCCTTTAATGGTAAAAAAGCATGCATGCTGCGTTCCTTCGAACAACCAAAATTTAGAAAGAAAAAGTTCATTTTCATTTCATTAGCTAAGGACAAATAAATAATAGCGCTGCAAGTCTGCAGCCATCTTTTTTCCTTTTGTATTTCTTTCTCTGATGGGTGGAATTCTGGGAAGTGACAAAATTTTGACGACTGATTGAAGTTGTTGATTGTTGTGAGTACAGGAAGGAATAGCAGTGGGGAGAAGCTTTGCTATGTTCAAGCACTACCATATTGATGGAAACAAAGAGATGGTCGCTATTGGGACCATGAACATTGTTGGTTCTTGCTTTTCTTGCTATCTCACTACAGGTAAATTTCTAAGTTCATTCATCAAATGACAATTACACTGTAGATTATATAATTTTGAGCTTTTAAGTTCTTGCTGCTGGTTTTCTAAGTTCTTTATTGTGCCGTTTGGTATGGTATATTTCAGGGCCATTTTCGCGATCCGCTGTTAACTTTAACGCAGGGTGCAAAACAGCGATGTCGAACGTCATCATGGCCGTTGCAGTTATGTTGACATTGCTGTTCCTAACCCCGTTGTTCCATTACACTCCCATCGTGGTGTTGTCTGCAATTATAATTGCTGCAATGCTTGGCCTTATTGACTATGAAGCTGCAATTCATCTCTGGAAGGTCGATAAATTTGATTTTATTGTGTGCATGGGTGCATATATTGGTGTCATTTTTGCAAGCGTGGAGGTCGGCTTATGCATGGCGGTACGATCATATTAACAACGCTTCCCCATAAGCTAATTAATGATTAATGTTCATAAAAGAACAAGATTATCTTAATTAGTTCTTAACCTTATCAAATCCTCTGTGTAAAATGCAGGTTGGGATTTCTATGCTCAGGTTGCTTCTGTTTGTTGCGAGACCAAGGACCTTTGTTCTCGGAAACCTCCCAAATTCCACCATTTATAGAAACGTTGAGCACTACTCAAATACAAGCAATGTTCCTGGTGTTCTTATACTTGAGATAGATGCTCCAATTTACTTTGCCAATTCAGGTTACTTAAGAGAAAGGTACTAAAGCTTTTCAAAAACCAACTGATTTTGTCCTAAGACATATTCAGTTGATTAAATCAAACATATGCTGATCACTAATTTATGATCGCTGATCTTATCAGGATCTCAAGATGGATTGATGAAGAAGAAGACAAGCTGAAATCTTCAAGGGAAACCAGCTTACAGTATGTTATACTTGATATGAGTGGTGAGTGATTTATCCAGCAAGAATTACAGTTGCTAACATTAGAAAAAGGAAAGTTTAGTATCTCACACAAGGATTGCATTTCTGGTTCACAGCTGTTGGCAACATAGATACCAGTGGAATAACTATGCTTGAAGAAGTTTTGAAAACTACAGACAGAAGGGGGCTTCAGGTGCTTTTGTCCTAAAATTAATTGCAATATCTGTTAAAATGGTGATACATATAAGTAGTAGTAAACTCTACAAACAAGGTGACACTCTAATCTCATCTTCTTATATTTTGTACAGCTTGTATTGGCCAACCCTGGAGCTGAAGTGATGAAGAAACTCAACAAATCCAAGTTCCTAGAAAACATAGGCCAAGAATGGATATATTTGACAGTAGGAGAAGCTGTTGAAGCCTGCAATTTCAAGCTTCATACATGCAAACCAGACTCCACCAAGGACGAATCACAGCCTTGGAACAATGTCTAAGCTTATTACATTCTGATGCAGCAGAGCTTTTCATCAACAGCAACCATTCTTTTTTTTTTTCTCCCACTTAAAGGCCAACTCTGTATGCATTAGTCGTGTCCATCTAAGAATCAGAAAGCATAGCTTATTAGCTAGACAGTGCTGAATGGAGAAGAATGATCAAATAGCCAAATTAAACCTTAGGTGCTTCAATTTGAAAGTTGGAGGGCATTTTTCCTCTTCCAACAATAAACAAGTTGTAAAATGTTCATCCTGGCAATGTAATTTTTAACAAAGAGCATCTTGGAATGTTGTTGACAATGACAATGAGGCTGCCCTCAAGATTTTCTTTTCCCTTTTTGTGAGAATTAAAATATATAATATATTTTGCTTTGGAAGTTTCATTTGAAGTTGAAACTTACAAAACCTGAAAATTGCTGTAAAAAACGAGAGGGGAAAGGAAAATTGCAGCTTTCTTGGCTAAATCGCTAGCTAGCAAGGAATAAATACGTCTGCAATTGAGTCGAGCCGAGCTCGAACACAACTCCGGCTTGTTCGCTTAACTTTCAAATGTTAGAACACAGCTCGAGCTCAACTAAGAACTCTGAGGAGATATTTGAACTCTTAGCCGAACACGAGCTCGATATCGAGCTCCATTAAAAGCAGCCAAGCCAGGCATCCATTAGCCAACATTTACTTTAATGACCTTCCCCTTGGCTGGCCCCCTTTTGATTTAAAATTGAAACTTTCATTGGTGGGACCCACATGAGCTTTTGGTCTGCAACGGCAAGTTCGGCTAGGGCTTCTAATATTTATAATGAGCAGAAGGGTTCTCTTTCCTTTCTCTACCTGACGTGGGACGTGGTAGTGCGGCTTCAACGACTTCTCACTTCTCCCTCAAGTTTTATTTTTATGGCAATCTAGCGCTTTTAATTATACAAAATTTTACTGTGTAATAATATTTTTTTAAAAAATTAATAGATAACCTTATTCTATGTTATATGTACTTTCTAATGATGTAAATATAATGTTATGTTTTAAAATTAAAAAAAAGATATTAAAACCTAAAAATAGTAATTTAACAAGAATTTAATGAATTCTAAACGAATTTTTCATCAAATTTATTCACGAAACGGCTTATTGAACATGTTCATGAACAATGAACAAACACATAATGTTTAAGTTCGATTCATTTATTAAACGAATATTAAATCTTTTTTATACACATTTATTTATCTTATCAAATCAATATAAACGAGATTAAATCGAACTTATTCACGAACTGTTCATTGAACACTCTATTCACTTTTGCTAGGATGCTTTCATATTTATAAAAATAAAAAATATAAAGTAGAACTTTTGTAAATCATAGGAAGTTGGAATTTGCTGCATTACAAAGCTAGAATTCATAGAAAGTTGCAATTGGATTATTAGTTTATTACCGATTTTTCCACTTCAAAGAAGAACAGAAAAATACTTGAAATCATGAATTGGACCATTTGAGGAGAGTTGGAGGGTTAAATTCGACATTTCATGAAAAAGTTGACAAGAGGCACTGAACCGAACTGTTTGCTTTCAAATTCCGATTGAGAAACATTTGCTGAAGCCAGACGTTGTTAACTTCAACCAACAGTTATTATCTTTAGGCCTGTTAATGGCTCCTGCCAAGAAATCGAAGAAAACGAAGAAATCATCAAAGAAGTTGAAGAAAAACAAAAGCGTAAGCGTGGTGCCGGTGGAACCCAGAGTTGCTGAACCTGATTGGTGGGATAGTTTCTGGCGCAAGAATTCTACAACTCCAGGTTCCAAACTTTCAACTTGAAAAAAAGGAAAAAGGAAAAGAGAAAGCTTCTTTTTCAATTCATTTGATAATAGCTTCAGTAATTATGTATAATTAGAATTATGGGTTTTTATAGTCTTAGCGAGATTTCCCACCTTTAACTTGGTTAATTATCAGATGGAAGCTGAATTGGTTCCGCATTCTTAACTTGAATAGTTGCTATTAGTTTGCCATTTGCTTGAAGCAGTCAAATGGGTTCTAATATTTGCGTGTAGGAAAGGGCAGAGTTTTGTTTTTCCTTTTCCGGGTATCTGATTTGGTTGCTTTACAGTGAGGAATGAAATGTTTGGTATTTGATCTCATTGGCATTGAATCCTAACTGGCAGGTCTTTCGATACCATCAGATGAGGAAGAAGGGTTCAAGTATTTCTTCAGGGTTGCAAGGAAGACATTTGATTACATTTGTTCGCTTGTGAGAGAAGACCTTGTGTCAAGGCCACCTTCAGGCCTTATCAACATTGAAGGAAGGCTTCTCAGTGTTGAGAAACAAGTTGCGATTGCGCTCAGAAGGTTAGCATCCGGTGAGTCTCAGGTGTCGGTTGGAGCTTCCTTTGGGGTTGGCCAATCTACAGTTTCTCAAGTGACTTGGAGATTTATTGAAGCACTGGAAGAACGTGCCAAGCACCATCTCAAGTGGCCTGATTCCAATAGAATGGAGGAAATTAAATCAAATTTTGAAGCATTGTTTGGGTTGCCTAATTGTTGTGGAGCTATAGATGCTACTCATATCATCATGACTCTTCCAGCAGTTCAGACCTCGGATGATTGGTGTGACCAAGAGAGCAATTATAGTATGTTCGTGCAGGGAATTGTTGACCATGAGATGCGATTTCTTGATATTGTGACAGGTTGGCCTGGTGGCATGACGGTATCTAGATTACTCAAGTGTTCGGGATTTTTCAGGCTCTGTGAGGCTGGTGAGCGTTTGAATGGAAGAATAAGAACTTTGTCTGAAGGATTAGAAATGAGAGAATTCATAGTTGGTGGTGTTGCATATCCTCTTCTGCCCTGGCTCATTACTCCGTATGAAATTAATGGCAACTCGTCCTCCATGTCCGGTACTTTTAATGACAAGCATGAAGTGGCAAGGTTGCTTGCAGTGAGGGCATTTTTGCAGTTGAAAGGCAGTTGGAGAATCCTTAACAAAGTCATGTGGAGACCAGATAAACGGAAACTGCCTAGTATCATTTTGGTGTGTTGTTTACTTCACAATATTATCATTGACAATGGGGATCACTTACATCCTGATGTTCCCTTATCCGGTCATCATGACTCGGGTTACGTTGAGCAATGGTGTAAGCAGGTTGATCCAACAGGCAAAACCATGCGGGAAAACCTAGCCCAATACTTGTTGCGAAGTAAAGAGAAAGCCCCAGCAAAGTAATCAGCAAGATAATGAGCTTTAGAGGTTGAGTCTCAATTGTGTTACGAGAACTGAAGGTTTTTGGACCCTAACGGGACTCATTTTTTCTTTGCACAAAAATGAATAGATATTCTCCACATACAGATTGAAATGCTATTGGATTTTTTAGACATTAGAGGAGGTTTTGATTAAAGCTGTGGGTTATTGTGCGCGGAAAGTCCAGGTCTAGCCTTGGAATGAGGCTCGAAACTAAGACCCTTTCAAGAATCATGTCATAATCGTTCTACCCTGCCGATATGGTTCTAGTTCTAGTAATGGCTTAGCGGCAAAGATGAATTTACGTCATTGAAAACAAACAAAATCATGTTATGGAAAAAAACATATTGTTTCTCAACTTAAGGGAATAACAAAGACAAATAAATTATGAAATGAATGGAAAATAGGAAGATTTCAAATGGAACGAGAGGCGTCCGCCCGTTTGGAGATCAATTTGTGGCGTTGCAAGTCGGCTTGGGTCATCCTTCATCTGACCGACAGACTGCTAAATTTTGAGGTTCGACCATATCCAACTTGTCCACAATTCTTATTTCTAAGCGTGGTATTTTATACTAAAACCTTTGAAATAAAGTTCACTCCAGAGTGGAAACTTAATAGCTCCTAATTCATTTTGCAAAAGACTGATGCTTGGAAACCAGAATTTATTGACGGTGAACAAGATAATTTCCATTAACATCCAGATTTATGCCAAAATAAACGTAAAGAGGGGGAGAAAAGAAAGGCTGTAAAGAGCAGCTTCCTTTGATTAGATTGAGCCTGAAATATACAGCAGGATCTCTAAACTAAAGAAGAAGAAAGCCTCTGTAAGAAGATAAATAAGTGAAACACAGAAACTAGGAACGAAGGCTTATGGACAATGCAACTAAAGTCTCATTTCGTTTCGGGTAAACTACACTAATTATGTGCCGACACTAAGTGATTGCCTCAATCTCCTTTAGTTGGGGGCTGCACGCATGCACAAAAGGGCGCTTTCTTCCTCTTCTGGCTGGTTCTTACCCCACCACCATAAAGATAGTCACGCAATAGAACTCTTGTTTTTCGCTCAGTGATTCTGGTTCTTCCTTTGCTTTCTTTTTCATCATCAAGCTTCAGCAAGAGAAACTGTATTTTCTGCACCTCCAACTGCAAACGCCCAATCTTTTCAGACCCTCTTCGAGCTTGTTCTGATATTCTCCGCCTCCTAACACTCCCACTCTCATCTGTTTCCAATGCAGATTTCCCATCAAGAGACCAGGAACCATCTTCAACATGTGTCATCAATTTGCGATTGACATCAAATAGCTTCATGATGGCTGCCTCAGCTTCTTCTAACTGCTCTTTCACTGTACCATATTCAATACCTTTCCCCTTTTTGCTTGTCTCAGTTATCTCTACCTTCTTCTTCAGATCCTGCACAGTTATTTGAAGGTTAGCCAACTTCTGTGCATCAGAATCAAGTCTTTCTAAGATCTTTCTCTTGCTTCCTTCTTGGTTGGGCTCTATAAATCCCTTGGAGCTCTCTTTATCTACACCCAGCTCTTTAACAAGAGATTCTGTAGAGAGATTTTTTCCCTTGTGTTCCTTTACTGCATCAACCTGCTGGTACTCAGTGGGTCCAGGGACCGTCTTCATGGCCTTGCCGACTTTCAAGTCAATGCTACCATCATGGTCAGTGGTTTCCCACAACTCGAGCATCTGGTCATCAACCTCTGCAGTTCCTCTCCTGCTTAATCCGTAGGATGAGCACTCAGACATCTGATCCAGCATAATGTCTTTTGTCATCATCGCACTATCCTCTTCAGTGATTTCAGGTCCTGACCTCTGCATTTTGACATTGTTACTGGGTTCATGGCCAAGTTCCCCCCCTTCTTGTCTTGCATTCATGTGCTTCTTTGCTCTAACGCTTTCTCGATGTGAGCTGCTTCCAATTTTTAATTCTTCAATCTGTCTCATAGCAGTCTCTAATTTGGAATTGAGATTTAAGTTTTCCAGTGTTGCAAGCTTTTCCATTTCTAGCACTGCTTTCTCGATAGCTTTAATTCTCATGTGGATACCCTGCAAGTCTGAAAGACCATATGGAACCGAGGCAATTTGATCCGAACTTGTTAATTGGCAGTTTTCAGTATGCAATTCAGTTCCAATATTTGTCTCCTGGAAAAAGAAAGTTAATTTTGTAAGTCAAAGAATCAAAGCTGATAACCAACCAAGATGCCGGTCACTGATGAAATAACTGGTAACTGACTGACAATGAGCACCCATTTACATTCAACCTATCAAGATCTAAACAAAATGAGCTTCGCATCTCACAAAGTTGTGACATTCTTTTTGTATTGCAAAAGATCTTGGTAACATATGCAACATCTAGCTCTTGTCAGTAGTAAAACAAAACGAAAAATCACATTTTCCATTAACACAGAAATCAAGCAAACAAGTAGTTAAAAAATTACCATGTATGTGATAATATAGCTAATAAGGCCCCTAAATGTGAACAACCACCACAATGCCAAACATTAATTCAACAGAAATAGTAAATAGCTTTCTCGTTAGAAAAGAAATTCCAAGAAAGATCATACAATTCCAAAACAGTACGAATAAGGCCATATTGCTTTGGTTTATTAAAATTTGAAAAGCAACATGGAGTAATAAGCAAATAAACAGACATTACCTTTACTTCTTCAGTATAATCTGTGGGAAGTTTACTATCCAAGAGAGTTCGACTCTCCAAAGATGTCACACTATCCCTGAGAGAAACGACAGCTGGAACATATGCTGCCAACTGAGCTTTAACTCCTCCATTCTCACCTTCCAAGATTCTAATACTTTCTTCCAGCTTTTCTACCTCCACAGCTTTTGAATTACTTCTACTTTCAAGGACTTCACATTCCTTACTGAGCTCACGGGCCTTCTCTTCAAGCAATGCTTCACGGACAGCAGAAACCTGCAGCTCACCAAACAATGCAGCAGCGTGAGACTCCCAAAGTTCAACCTCAGTTCTTCCCTTTTGTAGTTCAAGATTCAAGCTGTCCTCCTGATGTTTCCTTTCTTCAAGCTCGTCATGCATTTTCAACAACTCAGCCTCCAATTTCTGATTAGCCTGTCGAATGCTTTCACTCTCCTTACTTTTACGATCATAGTCTCCAGATAGTTTCAGAATTTGCTTTTCTCGATCTTCTCCCATCAGCTTGACCTCCTCATATTTACTCTTCAGGTCCTCCACTACCTTATGCAACTGGGCTCTCTCCTCATTGCTCGCACTGAGCATCTGTTCTGTTTCCAAAAGCTCCTCCTCCTTCTGGCATAGTAGATCCTTTCCCTTTGCAACTTCATCATTCAACTGATCACCAACAGATCTAACTGAAGCCAGCTCATTTTCCAAGTTTTGCGTTGAGTCCTTGAGATGCAGGTTTTCCATTTGAGTATCTTCTAACCTTCTCTCCATCATCCTCACTTTTCCCTCAAGGTCGTTATTTACACATTTTAGTTTATCAAAATTGTTGCTGAGATGCTTTATTTCCTCAACACTATCAGCAATAATATCCTTGAAAATAAGAGAGATGTTACTTTGAGATATTGCTTCCGCAAAGACAGTATTATTTTCCTCTTCTAGCTTATGAATCTCCTTGCCCAAGTCTAAAACTTCCTTCATCAAAGACCTTTTCTCATCAAGCACCTTGCAGTTCTCCTCCAGTGAACTCTGGTATGCCCTTTGCAAGTCTAATAGTTGCCCACGGACACTCCCTATTTCAGTCTGCAAAACTTCTTCTCTTTGCCCTCCTTCCATCAGTTTTGATTTCAGTTCTTCATTCATATCCACAAGATTTTCGGCTGTCTTCTGCAGTTCTTGGAACTGCAGAGACTGAACTTTCAACTCCTGATGCAGTGCATTCTTCTCAGTGGTACGATTTTCAGCCTCTAGTTTCAGTTGCCCAAGCAGTGCAATAAGAACTGAGTTCTCAATTACAAATTGCTGATTTTCATCCAGAGACTTCAGAAGAGAATTTTGCATCTCTTGGAGTCTGCCAAATATACAGTCAAGAACTGGTTGGTCTTGTTTGACCTTATCATCATCACCATGGATAGCATCAACCTCAAGAGTCCTCAACATCTGATAAATCCCCACCCTCAGTACGGTAATTTGATCAAATACAGATTTTATCTCCATCTGTTTTTCAGCATTTCCAAGCTCCAATTCAGAGATCAGTTTTTCTGATAATTTGGAGGCTTCCAAGAGTTTCCTACACTCCATCAAAATGGATAAATTCTTCTCTTCCAGATCTTGTGCACATTTCTGCAAGATGAAAATTTCTACCTGAGCATTCATGCCCTTGTCCAGTTCCTCTTCATATTCTTTCTTCCTGCACAAACTTTCCCCTTGTAGAAAATGGATCTGAGATTCCATAGCAGTCACTCGAGTTTCACTCAACTGCACAAAACTGGCATGTTCCTGCTTTTCAGCCTCAAGCGACTTTTGTAGCTCTTGTACTTCATGAAGTGTTGATTCTCTCTGCTTTTCCAGACCCGCATATTTTTCTTCTAATCCCTGATATCTTTTCTCCAAATCTTCCAGGCATTTCTGACTGACATCCAACTGAGAAACCAAGCCTTCTCTCTCTGTTATCAGGCCAGACTTCTCATCACTGAGCAACAGGAATGAATTTTCTAAGCTCTTTAAATTTACCCTCAATCCTTCAAGTTCAGCATTGGCATCGAAAAGGGAATTCTCCAGAAAGTTATTCTTTTCTGAAAGCTTCCCCAGATTCTCAGTTGTGGTTTGTAACTGAGAGATTAGTGTGTCCTTCTCTGCAGCAAGGGTGGATTTCTCTCCCACGAGAGATTGACAGGAATCTTCCAATGTCTTTACCCTCCCCCGAACACCTTCTAGCTCAACATTCAAATCTGAGAGTGAATTCTCCAAAAGGGCATTCTTCTCAATAAGTTTCTCCATAATATTCAACTTCTCTTCTAGGGAAAGCTTTTCCTCTCTGTCTCTTTGACCGACTTCTTTTAGCATTGTGTTCTCATCCTGCAATTCCTTCACAGATGTTGCAAAGTTTTCTGGATTTAACCCAACTGACTCCAGCTGCCCAGTTGTATCCTGCTGTCTCTTGTTAAGTTCATTGAGTTCCTCTTTCAAACAGTAAATTTCTTGCTGAAGAGCATTTCTCTGGTCCACTCTAAGTTCAACTTCTGCTTCAAGTTTTGCTATAGTCTCCCTTAAGCTTAAGATCTCATCTTGCAAATTCTTAATAGATATTGCAGAGCTTAAATTTAGTTCGTTCAGGCCCTTGTTCTCCTCCTTGACCCTCTGTACTTCGTCCTCTAAACCCTGCTTACGAGTTTCAATGTCCTGTATAATTTGAGCCCTATTCTGAAGTTCTGTTGCCAAAGATCTGAGTTCTTCCTGAGACTGAGAGTGCAAATGCTGCAGGGTTTGAAATGCCGTTTCAGCCTCCATAAATCTTAAGCGCTCCTCTTGTATGGAAGTCCAAAGCCTCCCCAACTCCTTCTGCTTCTCTGTTAGTTCTTGACTTTGATCCGCCATCTTCTGCACCAAAGACTCCAATTCAGTATGCATACTCTGGTTTGTTCTCTCCAACAGACTACACCTTTCTTCAGCACCTTTTAGCTTCGCAGCTCCATCATCTATCTCACTGCTTAGCCTTTGAGCCTCCTCCAGGGCACGAGCAAGTTTGCTTTCCAGACTGGAAATTGTCTCCAGGCACTGTTGGTACTGAAGAGCAGCTGCTTCCTTATCTTTGGTCAGCTCAACAACTACTTGCCTTAGAGTTTCAACTTCACTTTCAGCTTTCTCTGCTCGTTCAGTCAATATTCTAGCATTTTCTTCAGCATTCAATAATTTTTCTTCCAAATTATTTATTGTTTCTAAACAGTGCTTGTATTGAGCAAGAGCATCCTCCTTTTCAGCTTCTACTCTGGCAAGCTCTTGCTTTAAGGCTTCAGCTTCAGCTTCAGCTTTACTAGTTCGATCATTCAGTTCACCAGCATTTTTTTGAGCATGAGAAATATTATTCTCAAGGTTATTTATCTTCTCCAAGCACTGCTGGTATCGAACAAGATTACCTTCCCTTTCAGCCTCTAGTTTGGTCAGGGCATCCTTCAAAGTCTGAACTTCAGCTTCAGCTTTACAGGCCCTTTCATTAAGGCCCTGGGAATCTTCTTGTGCACGAGAGACTTCCCTCTCTAGATTAGACAATCTCTCCAAACTCTGCTGGTACTCTAGTAGGCCAGCTTCTTTTTCAGCTTCTAATCTAGCAAGAGCATTCTTCAAGTTCAAAATTTCCATCTCAGCTTTACTAACACGTTCAGACTCAGATGGGACTCGAGCCTTGAGATCAGGGCCCCCGTTGTTTAGCAGACTTCTTTCTTTATCCTCTATATCATGAAAGTTGAGGCCTTTTCTCGCCTTTCCTTCTGCAAACTTTGCCTGGTGTGTAACTTCTTCAGAACCAAACAAATCATTGAACTGTTTCAGACCCTTTCTGATCATTACAGATTCAGGTTCTTCAGTGAAAGTTCCATTCCTCTTGACAGCATGTGAAGAGAGTCCCACAGCATCCTTCTGCAGCTCATCAGGCTCCAACAATGCACGTACTGGTGGTGGCATCTCGGGTGTGCCGGGATCACCCTCAGTAATAGATCCTCCAGGTGATTCGTCTCCCAAACCCATGGGAACTTGGTTTGGAAATGCTTCTGCCATGGTCCGATGAGCCTGACGAAGCACTCCAGTTGCATGATCATATCTTTCAGCCAATGCACGGTATGCTCGATAAAACTCTTCTACCAATTTCATTAACTCTGGGCGTTTCTTATAATACATCTCCGCTCGCCTAGCAAAGGAATCTGCATCTTCTTCAATGAGCTTGATCATTTGCTTGACTTTACTATCCATATCTGTTCAAGAAGAAGAAATTTTGATGGTCAAAGCACAGCCATACATAGAAAGATTGAAAATCTCAATGCTGAATCAAACAAAATTAGGAAACCAAAGGAAAGTGGAAAACCGCTACAACCAGGGAACATCTCATGGCTTTCATTAATCAATTTTAGCAGTTTCAAACATATTTTGATTAATGTAAGCCATTAAGCAAAGAGAAAGGTAATTATGCACTTTCCCCTGTTGCTTAGGATCAAAATAACTTATCAAGCTTCGAAAACATGATTCCATGCTCATTTTAACTAATATTAACTGCTATCAGTAAATACTTAGAGCTCATTACATCATTGCTTCATGTATTGATCAAATGCTTGCAAGAAGGGAAATAATATAGTTACACTTCCCACTTTGGGGCAACAATCAGGTACCTGTGAGATTCTCCTGGAGCCATTTCGAATTTTTGGGACTGATGTGGCTGTTCCACCACCACGAGTACATGCCTTTAGAATCTGCATGCTTAACCGTTGCCATGACTCTAGTCCTTACGACAAACACTTCTTAATTCTGACCCCCGATCACAATTCTCAATTCCGAAAACCCGGTGATAGATCAGCACAGGTCCATTCTTGATAGCCACAAACTAGCAGATTTGAATGTCCAGAAACAATACGAAGTCTTCAATTCTCTCAGTCCTTGTGCTTAATTCCTGACATCAACAAACAAAACGAAATGATTCAGTTTTGACGTTCTCCATCACATGATCATAAAAAGATCCAAGCAGAAACGGCATAAAAGCAACCTGCCCAAGATACTCAAAACAGTCCGATATGCCAAAAGCAAATGGTAACTGGTAACTGGTAACTGGTAACTGTTGTCTTCAAAACTTCCACAAGTTACCTGACAAATGAAAACAGAAAATTAAAACAGGTGGTTGGAAAAGTAAGGGGAATCTGATCAATCAAAACAAAAAATGCTTTAAGAGAAATTGCAGATTCAGAGTCAACAACACAGCATAGATATCATCAACAACCATCTGATCAGCATAAAAATCAGTCAAATTATAAACTCAAGCATAATTCAACGAATACGTTACCTGAAAAAGATTGCAAAAATCAAAAGAAAAAAGGAAAGATGAGAAATTATGAATCAAAAAAGAAAAAAAATGATATAAATTCAGCAAAGAGGAAATGTAGTAGAGAATAAAAAAGCTTACCGTAAAATCTAAAATCTGAAAAAATAAAAATTTGAGTATGGTTGCTAGGCTTCGATTAATAGCAGCTATTATGAAACAGAATATTATAGCTGCTTGGTTTTTGCTCTTTTTCTTGCTTCATCCCATTTTCTGAGAGATCTTTCTCTCTAGTGCAACTCTGTTTTTACTTTATTTCTCTCTCTCTCTCTCTCTCTCTAAGCTGTTTTGGTTGCTTTTTTGTGCTGGGTTTTGGTGGTATTTGAGAAGGCTGTCAAAGAGGAAAAAAGAAAACAAAAAAGATGGGGCAAAGGACAAAATACATTAAAAATACCACCAACCCAGAAAAGAAAATAAGAAACAAGTGTAAAATCCTTTTGGGTATTTATTCGTATTAATATTCTCTTTTAGTGCAGTCTTTTGACGGAACTCGGAAGTGAGAGAATTTAAGAGGAAACACACAGGTAAGAAAGAAGCAAACCACGTTTTGGTCATTGGTGGAAGTGAAATGACGAGCCTGACCCTTTGGGTTTTAAGGTTTCAAAAATGTTTTTCCTCGTGTTTCTCTATGCTTTGACTTTGACGCTGCGCGCGCGTCTTAATAAATCAGTAATGATAATCATTCTGTGTTTTGCATGAATTTGAGAAGGAAAGAAAAAAGGGAGAGATATCAGATATGTTGCCATAACAGTCAAAAACGGCTTTGATTGTTTGATTTCGTTCGATTCTCAGTTAATGGCTGTTATTAAAATAAAATATTTTATTGCCCAAAAAAAAATCTCTTAGTTGAAAAGTTGAAACCTGTGGACTGACCCATAGTAACTAATTGCATTTAGTAATTTATTTACCACTACATCAAATGAAATATGCATATTTAGCATTAAATTAAAAAAATAAAGAATAGTACTAATAAATTTTCTTTAAAAAAATAGCAGATTATGGCTCTTTTTTTTGTTTAAAAAAGAAATCAATCATAGATTAAAAAAAATGTCGCGTCTCAAATAATGTTGAATTTTTTTAATAGGATATATTCTTTGCAAAAATTCAAAAATAGTTTTGGATGACCACGATGATGATGAGATTATGTCGAGCCACATGAGCACAATTTTTTTTTGATGACACATGAGCACATTTTTCATTTCTGACCAAGGAAAAATTATTAGGTAGGTCGGACGCATAAAGTCATTAGTAGGTCCGATCAATAAAATTGTGACAATTCAAAAAATATGATATAATTATTAAAATCTTATTATAATTATACTCTAAATTGAAAGATTTACCTTTTAAATTCTCTTTGTTTGTAACGTGAGATTAAATTTTTATCAAATTAGTATTTTAATTTAAAAAAATTTGAATTATCATAATTTTATTGATCAAATCTACGGATGATATGATAGACCCAATCTACCTAATAATTTCTCGCCACCGAGACTTCTATATCCTTCTAGCAAAATTTGAAGAAGCCCATAAATTTCTCTTTGGTAGCCGTTGCTTGGTACGTTACTTGTAGTTCCTAGTAAAAGAAAAAGGTTCATAATGGCAGCCTCAAAGCCGGAGGCCATATTAGAAACCTTTTTGCTTTTGAGTTTCCATTTTTCTCTCTCTTGGTTAAACGAAAATCTAAAGGACTGAATTACTGAAACATGAGACGAAGGGTGGTTTTGGTAATTGCAAGAGGGAGGGAGTAAGGATGTTTTAGACTAGTACTAGGAACGTTCGACACGGTGTCGTTCTTTTGAAAGGAAAAGTGGGTTCCTTTCATTCTTTGGGCGGTGGCCTGGCCGAGGTCCGTCTTCTTTCGTCACATCTCACATGGACTACGAAATTCCTTTGGACAATTATGCTGACCGACCACGTGTCTCACAATACATACTCCTAGTAGCGTTACCCCTCTTTTTTGTTTTCTCCCTCTCTCTTTTCTATAACTATTCTTTCTTGCAGAAAAATAAAGCAAATACACAAAAAAAAGGAACAAAATTTTACGGTTTTACCTTTCTGGAGGCTTAAAGGATAATTAAGATATTAAGAGTTAACCATTCAAAATGATTGGATACTTAAATCGTTCTTTAAATTATATAAAAAAAGATAAATTAATCTTTAAATTTTTATTTAAGATAATTAACCTTTTAAATTATCATTTTTAAATAATTATGACCTGACACGTGCATCACAATACATACTTTTAGTAGCATTAACCCTTTTTTGTTCTCTCTCTCTTTTCTATAACTATACTCTTTTCTTGCAGAAAAATAAATAAAATACACAAAAAGGGACAATTTTACGGTTTTACCTTGCTGGAGGCTTAAAGGATAAGTAAGATATTTGTTGAATATAATTTAACTACACTGGGCTTGACTACATTGGACCTGATTACACCGGACCTGACCAATGAGACCCACCAATACAAGGTACCCCACTCCTTAGTATAAAAGGCCACTCCTCTTTAGGTAAAGGGCAAGAAAGAACTCTTATTCTACTCTCTCTACTCTTACTCTCATGCCTCTCTACTATCATACTGACTTGACCGTCGGAGTGCGCCCCGGAGGACCACCTCCGGTGCCCTCTAACTGGGTTTATCTTGCAGATCGCCGAGCTGAGCTAAAAGAGCCTCAACATTTGGCGCCGTCTGTGGGAATCGAGCAAAAAATCATGCTCTTTCAACTTAATTTTCGGTATCCAAAGTCTCTGAAAAAATGGGTACCTGAAGCTTCATTCTTTCTTATTTTCTCATGATTTTGAGGTTCTACGCGGCTTGATCTGAGAGTCATTTGACTCTGGTTTGAAAATTTTGGAGAAGAGTAGAAGAGTTCAGAAGCAAAGTATATTTCAAACTTTGCTTTATTTTTGAGAAAAGTTTATTTGAAGCCAGGTCTTCCAAAATAACATCTGGGCATTATAGATCAACTCTTAAAGGCATGACGAGTAGAAGCAAGCTAAGGAAGATGAAGGAATATTCCGAGAGTATCCTCTCCCACCTTATTTGGTTATTTTGTTAAGTACAGATGTTGTCTCCAAGTTCAGTCGTCGCTTTACAACGACTACTGTTCAAGATAAGCTGACTACATGTCTTTTTTGTCTAGTAGCTACGCCATCCCCTTCATCTCTTTTGGTAATAAGCGTGTATACTTGTGTAATTGGTGTCATGCAAATTAATGGCACAGTCGGCATTTATGCCTTTTAAAGCACTAGGCGACATTACTTGCCTTCTCATGCCTTAGTCGGCTTTCTTATTTGTTTAGTCGACATTTTATTTGTTCAGACGACTTCCTTATCTGCTCAGTCGGCATTTAGTCAATAATAATAGCTAATATTTCTTAGTCAACAGTGGTTGCACTAAGTTTCCTTTTATTAGTCAACAATGACGGCTTGGTAACTATTGCACATAATCAACAATGACGGCTTGGCTTTCTATGAGCAATTGAAGTCACGAGAGTAATATCTTCTAATTCACTCTTCTATCTTAAGTTACTCTGACGCCTTGGTATCTTGGAATCTCCACAATAAGCTGACGGGTGAGCATGACATAGTCGGCTGAGCATGGCATAGTCGGTAAATTATTTGACTGTTATCTCATTGTTTCAATTATTGTTCAACCCTCAATTGTGCAATCACATGTACTCAATTGTCAACAATTTCGGCTTAGTCTTCCAATTGTCAATTATGACGGCCTAGTCTTACAGTTGCGAAGAATAGCCATTTTTCTTTAATGGCTTAGGCAGCATTATCCCACGGCAATCTTTGGGCCGACTAAGCAATGGCCGAATTAAGATGGTGCCATGTTGCTTAATTGCTCAGTCGACTCTATCTTCCATCAATCAAGTGCTTAATTGCTCAGTCGACTCTATCTTCCATCAATCAAGTGTTTAATTGCTCAGTCGACTCTATCTTCCATCAATCAAGTGTTTAATTGCTCAGTCGACTCTATCTTCCATCAATCAAGTGTCCAATCGGCTCACTCTTTCATGCCAACTATTTAGCCACAGGAAAAGCGAGGGGCAAGAACGTTCAGTCGTTTGCATGTTTATCAATTGCTTAGACTCTTCAATCTTCCATTAATTAAGTGTTCAGTCGGCTCAATCTCTGGGGGGCATGAACATTCGACCGTTTCAACAGCTAGATGGCTATATTTCCATGGCCGAATGGTCATGATGTTTCATTCATTTTTCTCTCAATGGTAGATATCTACACTTGTGGAACAAGCGGATGGACGGATTAATAGCTTTGCTTGGTCGACATTGATTTGCTATTTGATTCCAAGTAAGCATTCATTCTACATGCTAATATATTTTAATCAACATATAATTATGCCATTACTTGATTGGTGTTGCTGTCTTCAATATATCTACATTCGACATTGCTTATTTCTCATGTAAGAAATATGTAGGCCACGTGATTCCATGCCAATCATTAACTAGTTTAGTCGACATTGATATACTTGTGTAATAAATGCACCTTATGGACTAATTGCTAAGCCAACATTGCTTAGTCGACAATGGCTTAGTCATTTTTATGGCTTAGTTTCCAAGTGGTCCAATTTACCACAGTTGACAATCGACCAAGCTACATCTACTCAATAGTTGACAATCGGCCAAGCTACATCTACTCTACTCATGGTACGGGTGAGCATATACAAAAGTGTTGAAAAACATAAAAGTACCTCACCTTCGACTAATCTCACAACGTGAAGCGACACGGATGAGCATGATCTCAGGGAAGAGACATGATCGACGACTTATCCTTCTACATGACAACAACGCGAAGCGACACGGATGAGCATGATCTCAGGGAAGAGACATGATCGACGACTCATCCTTCTACATGACAACAACGTGAAGCGACACGGATGAGCATGATCTCAGGGAAGAGACATGATCGACGACTCATCCTTCTACATGACAACAACGCGAAGCGACACGGATGAGCATGATCTCAGGGAAAAGACATGATCGACGACTCATCCTTCTACATGACAACAACGTGAGGCGGCGGGTATATAAGTGTCAGACACAAAAATACCCAGCCATTCGACGAGGCTTACGACGCGGATGAACATGATCTCAGGGAAGAGACATGATCGACGACTCATCCGTCCACCACCTCAAAGACAGTCAACAGGCAAGCACCAAGTGACAAACACAGTGCTCAACCAGTCAACCAACTAACAACATGGGTGACCATGTACTCAAACATAGAAGTACATGGTCAACTACTCACTCATCTACATAATCAAGGCGCGAGAGCCAACGGTCTTTAGTCGACATGCTTAAGCTGACACCTGTTCTAGCCACATGCTTCAGTCGACGCTTTCTAGTTGACACCATTTAATCATCACTTTAAGACGACTTGAAAAGTTTAATATGTCCCACCCAACCCATTCCCACTTTGAGATAGCCGTGTGGCTGGTCACTTTATAACCACCCTCACGGCTGGGGGGCAAATGTTGAATATAATTTAACTACACTGGGCTTGACTACATTGGACCTGATTACACCGGACCTGACCAATGAGACCCACCAATACAAGGTACCCCACTCCTTAGTATAAAAGGCCACTCCTCTTTAGGTAAAGGGCAAGAAAGAACTCTTATTCTACTCTCTCTACTCTTACTCTCATGCCTCTCTACTATCATACTGACTTGACCGTCGGAGTGCGCCCCGGAGGACCACCTCCGGTGCCCTCTAACTGGGTTTATCTTGCAGATCGCCGAGCTGAGCTAAAAGAGCCTCAACAATATTAAGAGTTAACCATCCAAAATGGTTAAAATTTGAGATTTCGGTTTAGAATTTTTTGAATTATAAGCGAGATGGTGTTACTTACATCAAGTGATAGTGCAATGCAATCTTTACTTAAATATTATAAATATCATAAGGAGCATCGCCCGAATAACACAATATGCATATGGTTGAGATTCAAGATATAGAGATGGTGAACTTGTTCCTAGTGAACTCATAGAGTTAAAACAAAAGGCACGAATTTAGAGCCACCTACAAATACACCTCACTAATTCATTATTTTCTCACCTACTTCCTCATCAATATGACAATAAACGTTGATGTGTACTGAATGAATCAAAGGATAGTGACATGTAATGTGTGGATTTTACGGTGTCTTTTTAACGACACTTATATTTATACTTAAACGTTGTTTAACTAATTGATTAGATTCTCTTAAACTTAACACGATTAGAAGTTATTATTATAATAGAATTAACTTGAACCTTTTTCTATCTAAACTCACACATATCCAATAATCATTTCAGATCTCCACTTAATCAGAATTAAGCCGATTAAATTGAATATTAATATAGAAATAAGTTGAACTTTGAATATTATTTTAACACTCATTTTTATTGTTCACGCGGCCGACGTATTGGTTGCTGAATTCAATTAGTATTTGAGAGTCCATCCTTTTCCTTCATCTGATACATACATAAAATGCTATTTGCGTGGACTGTTGTTTATTTTAATCAGAAAAATATTTCCGGCATGGAAGATGAGCTTTGCATGATATATAAAACGGTTTACTACTGGAATTGTTTAGAGTTTACAAAGGGGAAAACAAGAGAATTATAAAAAAGACGGCTAGTCCATGTATATTTTAATTAGTAAAAAGAATGATATACTACTTACTTATATTGAATAAAAAATTAAGAAAAAAAGTTCACAAAAAAAAAAAAGAGATATGGCAAGTTAAAGTTTGATTCAGCAATTCAACACCAGATATGTGACGGCCGCTATAAGCGGTGACACTGGTCCACTTCCATGGAAAAGGATTGTTGGACGGCGAAGATGGCTCAATTATAACCAGAGGTTGGGCATCTGAAAAAGGGCTCTTTACTAAATTATTATGTGCCATCATTGGTTCATATGGCTAAATAATGTATTAGTCTCCCTTAATATTTCTAATTAAACCTAATTAGTCTAATCCGGCCAATGGACAAAAGGGTTCATTAATCTTATTTTTTTTATATAACAAGAAAATCAATCACTTAGCTAAATTCTGTTTATATTTACCATTATTTCTTAGGAATATTATTGAAAATAAATAATTATATTTGTGGGGGGTTGGTACTTGGTAGAAAGAAACAGAGATGCAGACTCAGCTGTTTTTGAATTTTATGCAAGGGGGGGAGAAGTTAGCATTTTTTGTGATGTGGATTTCTTGCTTTTTCAAAAGTTTAATTATGGGGAGTGTATTATTCCATGAACTCTTCAAATGAAAACAACACTCTGAAACAAAATTATTGATGGGGAAAATAAGATAAGAATCCTTGGGAATTTCAAATACGCATTCTATACATATACTATATACATAATACATCAAATCAAAGTAGTTGACAAAAGTTTTTGGCCCTCAACAGCTCCCAATAATAAGGCCAGGCAAGCAAGTTCGAAAATTGGGTTTGATCGTAGGTAACAAAAATTTATGAAAAGGGGTTGGCTGTCAACAATCCACAGAGAGGGAGAAAGATGAGGTGACTTCTAAGCTTTAAAAGGTCATATTTGGTAAATGCATCAAAGTTTGCTTCTATGACTCTTCTTAGTTCTTCATTCCTTTCAAGTTAGGGGTTGTTTGATTAATCATTGAAAAATTTTAAATCATTGAAAATGAAAATTTTCAATGCTTTCCTTTTTACGATGTGTTTGATAATAAAAGTTAAAGAACCACTTAATTGGAAATTTTCAATGAAAAAACATTGAAAATAATAAGTAGCTCTTAGGTTACTTATTTCATTCAACAATTCCATTTAAGGAAAAAATCATACATTAATTACATTTATTGTTGTATTATTTCCTTTTAACCACTATTCTTTTCTTTTTATTAATTATCAATGCATTTATTTTTCATAAAATTTCATTTCTCTTATAATAGTTCAAAAATAAATTTGTTCAAACATAATAACTTATCAAACAATTTTTACACAATAAATTCAGTGCTTAAAATTTTCAAAAAAAATTTTCAATGCTTAATTACTTCAGTTTTATCAAACAGCACCTTAATTGAATGAAATTCAATTCATAGGGTTATAGTCATTTATAGGCCAAGTCGATGAATAAAATCTTGAGCAAGGCAACTCTGTTACCTAACCCTTTTCCTTTTTTGCAGCTATATTGCCCCCAAATTGGCTTATAATTGGATTGGATGAACTATTTCGGGATTTCTAAAAGATCGAGCATACCGTTTTGAGTTCATTCCTATGGTAATTATCATATTTTAACGAGTATCAAATAGGAAAATGTAGAGGGGCCGTTAGAACCGCACGGCAGAAGGAAGCTTCTTACCCATGCCTGGAGCCTGGAAGTCCGGAATAATCGATTGGCTTACGTGGCTACGCATTATAGTCAGACAATATTTACCTTTTGAAAGTGTGAACTTCGCCCAATGGCAATAAGAAATTCAACTTTAAAACAGATTAAGCAAAAGCTTTCGCCTAACGTTCTGGACGGCCAGAATACTAATGGATTCCATAAATAGTAATTGCAAACCTTATGGTGATTTAGTACGAATTCAGTGACTACTTTTTGACCATTTGTTCATATGTTTGCTTTCTGTATAACATCATGGCAAATGGGCAAACTAGTATCTTCAATTGCAAGTTTTTTTTTTTTTTAATTTCGTTTCTTGCAAGGTTACCCAAAAAAGTAGAGTAATCATGCTTTTGAACAAAGTATAAAATTAATTACTTCAGTGACAGGGGCAAAGCGTTATTAAACTAGAAGTTGCTGAAGTTAGGATGGAAAATTCTGGCAAATTTCACTTTTGCCAGAGTCTCTCTATCACCATCATTATGGAGTAGAACCATAAGACAGCCGCAATTAAATTTGCTGGGTCATATGACCTTGATCTAGTTTTGGCAATATTTAAGTTTCAGATTACCTATCTGATCAAAGGGTCATTGCTTCATTTATTTATCACTTTAAATGGGAAAATATGACACTTAGTAAAATTTAATGGCCCCAAAACTACATTAAAGTTGAAGTTTACAAAGTAACTGCTTCTCTTAAATACAACAACCTTTTTGCATTATCTAACTTTAAGGACTAATTATGCCCAAAAATGAAAGGGTTGGTAGGTAATTGACTAATTGGAGTTAGTGCTAATCAACTATTGAGAAAACATAGTGTTATTTGTTGTACCTGTAACATTTAACCATTTGTCATCTAGTTTATGTGGGGGGCATGATCTTGCTTCGGGATGAAAAAACCAATGATGAAAATGGAGACAATAGCAAAGCAAGAAATCAAAATCCAGGCAGGAACCTCCTTCTGCTTGGAGCTTCCAGCCAGGCCATTGGGCGAGTTATGAAAGACAAATTTAGCCATCTCTATGAAAAACCCTGTCATGGTGCTCCCACCAGTGGCCAATCCAACACATACGAGGGCCACCCTCCTTTACTTAGGATCTCAATTCTCAACCAACGAATACAGAGATGAAATGAAATTGTATAAAAAGCAGTGAAAGAAAGAAAGCTAAGTGAGGGGCCCATTTCAAAGCTGCAAGGTAAGCAAGGCAAAGGATGAAATGCAAAATCGAATTGTATGTGTAAATATTACATGGCAGCAGACAGCAGCTGCGAGCGCACATGTCTCACGGCCCTCACCCCACCCATAACATCAAAGATTCTAAAAGCTTGGATTGTTTGACTATGATTGCTACTATTATGTATGTTAGGTAAAGTTTAAGCAAGTGTGAAGGTGGGAGAAGCGAAGTGGCCCACCTCTCTCCTCCAACTGCCATCGGAGCTTTATAATGGCTTGTGATGTTTGTTAAAAACACACGCCGCTTCCATTAGATCAATTGTGGTTACTTTTCTTATTTGCAGCTCTTGGACTGTTGGGAGCCTGTGAGAAGGTTATTTAATTGGATTTTAGCTTGTGCTTTTCACTGGTAGACTTTAACGTGGCCAGTGCCAGGCTTGCATGATAAAAGACTTGAGATGTGGTGATTTAATTTTGGGCCTCACTTTGCAACATCATAGTAATAATTATTGCAAAACTTCAATGCTTTTAACTGTTAAGTGATTGTTTGGCCTGATTGAAGGATTTTTTACCCTAAAAAAGCTCAAGTTATGTATTTGGATGTATGATTTTTAAATTTCTTAATTTATTAAAAAAGCGTATTTTTAACTTCTAGTCATAGTTACAATTTGAAGTTCCAAATTCACTTCGTTAAGCCCATGCGTGTAGCAGGCTTTTGTTAATGAAACTTCTCTATATACCTTAAATATCTATATGTTTTTCTCAATATGATTTGAAGATAATCTATAGATTAAAAAGGTATTTGTTTATCATTTTTATAAAATATATATTTTTTATATGAATAATATATATTTATTTTATATTTATACATTTTTATAGTTAACATGTACATTTTTCAAAACTTTTTACTAAAAGAAAAAAAATTCTTTTTTTTTGTAATTTAAGCATTTCATAATAGTTTTATAATATTATTACCAAACAACTTTCTATATCTTACAATACTTTTAAATTAAATTTATCAAACGCCATTGTAACTTATTTAGATGACCCCTTATAGAACAATTCTACTATAACAATACTTTCGTTAAAAGTTTCAACCTGACTAAACAGACCCTAAGTTTATTGTAGTTTCCAAGCTACCCAAAATGTACTCCCAAGGCCCAAAATAATGTTGGTTCGGATTCCTTAAGCTTTCTGTTGCTTTGTTGCATAACCTTAAAGGGCTTAGAAAAGCCCAATAAAGGAACATTTGGAAACCTGGTTGTTTTGGAAGTTTCTGATAAAGTCCAAACACTGTCCAATACTAAAGAAAAGAAAAGAAGCGGCAAAATGGAATTCCTGACAGGCCCAAGCTAGAAGACGAGGATTGACGTTAAACGCCGAAGGATTTTGCCAGGTAAGCGCCCCGTCACGTTACTGAATCTCGATAAACACGCAACTCCCGAGTGCGCTGGAGCAGTCTAAGAAAATCCTTTGAAAATGACGATTTATGGAAAACCAGACTGTAATAACATATACTATAAAATAGTAACCGTTGCTTATCCGCAACTCCTTACTCTGCTGATTGCATTCCAGTTCACTACCGTTCTTGCCAAGTTCCTATCTCGAAACGATGTCGTTAATGGTATCAATCCTCCGTCGAAAGCTTCCCCACCTCCGCACGCCCGTCTTTCTCCAACTAAGATTGCTCTCTTCTTCTATTTCTCACTTCGAAACCACGACGCCGAAGCAGCGCATTGAGAAAATCTTAGTGGCGAACCGGGGCGAGATAGCATGCAGAATCGTGAGGACAGCTAAGCGTCTAGGGATTCAGACCGTGGCGGTTTACAGCGACGCCGATAAAGACTCTCTCCACGTCCAATCGGCTGATGAAGCTATTCGCATCGGTCCGCCTCCCGCTCGTCTCAGTTATTTAAACGGCTCTAACATTGTCGAGGCCGCGATTCGCACAGGCGCGCAGGTTAGCAGTTTGACTTCCAAATTACTTCGATATGCCACGTCATTTTTGTTAAGATCATTATAAAGGATCATTGTCTCAGTAGAGTCATGCTTACTGTGATGGATTTACGCAATTCAGGCTATCCATCCTGGTTATGGTTTCCTTTCGGAGAGCTCTGAGTTTGCTCAACTTGTTGAAGACAAGGGACTTACATTTATTGGTCCTCCAGCTTCCGCAATCAGAGACATGGGTGACAAAAGGTACTGGTACTAATGCGCTTCGCCATTATTTAGAATCATTTGTGGTTATTGGTGATGTTTTTATTGTGCTTGTTTAGTGCCTCGAAGAGAATAATGGGTGCAGCAGGGGTCCCGCTGGTGCCCGGATATCATGGCAGTGAGCAAGATATTGAAATTATGAAGTTGGAAGCCGATAAAATTGGATATCCTATCTTAATAAAGCCCACTCATGGAGGTGGAGGAAAGGTGTGCCCATTGTATTGCCTGTTCTCTTCAATTTCCTTATCGTCAGATTTTTGGTTTTGGAAGAATGGTTTGAAAATCTAGGGCATACTTTTTGGTCATTGCTTCTGTTCCACAGGTTTATTTAGAATCATTGAATTTATGATATAAATGATGTAAGTTAGAACTGCTTGAGTTTTAGTTTTGTTCAGATGAGCTTCTTACCGTATTTATCTCCAGGGCATGAGAATTGTACAAAGCCAGAATGATTTTGCTGATTCCTTTTTGGGAGCACAACGAGAAGCTGCTGCATCTTTTGGCATAAACACAATTTTGCTGGAGAAATACATCACACAACCAAGGCACATAGAAGTTCAGGTACTATTATGGCTAGCAATGCCCTATTGACTTTTGGCTTTCAATTTGATTGTAGTTGATTATAAAGCTCCATATTTGAAAAAATTAGTCACTTGATCTTGTGAGTATTCTGGTAATTGAATCACATATTGGCAAATGTTAAATAAACTGCATTATTGAAGATGCTTGTGATAAATTTCATTGTCTATTGGGTTTGATGATTAACTAAAATCGTGTCTCCTGCCTGATGTCAGTAGATATTTGGTGACAAACATGGCAATGTGCTGCATTTATATGAGAGAGATTGCAGTGTGCAAAGGAGACACCAGAAGATAATTGAAGAAGCTCCAGCTGTAATGCTGCTTTTCATATTTTTCAGTTCAAGTCTCTTGTTGTAGATCTATAAAAGATTTTGACTGAAACTCCATCAATGCAGCCATGTGTTACTGATGAATTTCGCTCACACTTGGGTCAGGCAGCTGTATCTGCTGCTAAGGTGCTGTATCTGCTGTTTGAAAAATGATAACTTCTCTCAGATATTCATATTTGTTTCTTTTCTCACATTCTTGTTTATGTTCTCTTCCTTTTCATGTTCCAAAAGGTTTTGGTATCCTGCTTATTGTAAGTTTTAACTGCTTAAGTGATATATACTGATATCTGGTCCTTGTGATACTTAAAGGCAGTTGGTTATTACAATGCTGGCACTGTGGAATTTATAGTTGATACCATGACAGGTCAATTTTACTTTATGGAGATGAACACCCGACTTCAGGTGTTTTTGATCATTCTTTTCATTCTATCTTGATTCCTCAAACTTGGTAGACCCTAACAAAGAACATCCATATTATTCATAGGTTGAGCACCCTGTGACTGAGATGATTGTTTGTCAAGATCTCGTGGAGTGGCAAATTCGTGTTGCAAATGGGGAGCCACTTCCTATAAGTCAGGTGCAGGTGCCCTTATCAGGTCAATTCCTTATCCTCTGAATAGAGTGTGTATGACTATGGTGTTACTAGTCCGTTCTGTTTTTATCTTCAATTTTTGATGTTGTCATTCTTGTAATGTTCTATTTGACATTGTAAAACAGTTGCATGTTTGTATATGGTTGTGCCTTTTTTGTGTATACTACATCTCTTTTCATTACTAATTGAGGAATTAGGGTTACCTTCCTGACAGATTTATAATTGCTTATTATTTGACAGGTCATGCTTTTGAAGCCAGAATATATGCTGAAAATGTTCCCAAGGGATTTCTTCCTGCAACTGGAGTTCTTCATCATTATCATCTGGTTCCAGTTTCATCCACAGGTGAACTTCCTAAGAAATATGCAACATCAAGTTTGTCGGATATAGAAAATAGTTACCTCACTCCACATATTGGAGAATGGTCCTAATAATAGAAAAGCCACATTGGTGGAGTTTTGTCAGAATGTTAGTTAGTCTCTTTGTGGTGATTCACGTTGGGAGGAATGAGGTCACGGTTGTCATGAACCAATGCTAGCATTCTGCAATTTGATGACGTATAAGTCTAAGTTTCCAACATTGTTGCACTTGGAAAGAGTAGAGAAAGTAGGATAATTGGTGTATCTCATAGCATTTCTCTTAAATTGCGGTTTACTTCTAATCCTGTAAGTTTTATTCTCATTTCTCCCCCCTTTTCTTTCTTGTTTTTGCTTATTTGAGCCTTTTCTGTTCACAGTTCGAGTTGAGACTGGAGTTGGACAAGGAGATGCTGTTACCATGCATTATGATCCTATGATTGCAAAGCTGGTAGTATGGGGAGAAAACCGTGCTGCAGCACTGGTCAAATTGAAGGATTGCCTGTCAAAGTTTCAGGTATAGAAATCCTTTTGAGTAATTTAGTTTTAAACTCAGTGCAAAAGAATTCATAATTAGTTTCTGATAATAACGAATAATGAACTTGGCTCCAGTTTTATGCTGAGTACTTAGATGATCCTCTTAGCTTGGATGATCATAGTTTAACATCGAAGCATAATAACAAGTGGTGGGTTCTTTTGTATTTGGATGTAATACTGGTGAATTTATACTGTTTCTCTTGCATCCTTTTATCTTTTCTGGATGAATTTACCGGTTTCTTTGTATATATCTATCACCTGTTGTATGACAGCCTCTACATAGTGGTAAATTTACTTTTAACTTGACTCGTTTGCATATTCTCAAGCAAAAAATGTTTGTCACTCTGATTTGAATCGCTGTCATGCTATATTACAGGTGGCAGGGGTGCCAACCAATATCAACTTTCTACAGAAACTTGCTAATCATAGGGCATTTGAAGAGGGCAATGTAGAAACACATTTTATTGAGCATCATAAGGATGACCTATTTGCTGACCCTAATAATAAAGTAATATGTGAGGATGCATGTGATGCAGCTAGACTCAGTGCAAACATTGTAGCTGCTTGCCTTTGTGAAAAGGAACGTTCTGCTTTGAAAGAAAGTCACCCTGGTAAGTTGATGTTTCATGTCTTGTCTTGCAATCAATAGTTCTTGTTTCTTAGCTTCCTCTTAATATTTACATCTTCAATTGTGTTCAGGAGATCCGGGCTTACTTTCCATATGGTATTCTCATCCATTCAGAGTCAACCATCACGCTCGGAGTACCATGGAACTTGAGTGGGAAAATGAATATGATAGCAGTAGCTCAAAGCCTTTAATGCTTTCCATTACTTATCAGCCAGATGGGAATTATCTTATTCAGGTTTGTTTCAGAGTGCATTTCTTACCTCTGTCTCTCTCTCTCTACCGACCTAAAGGACATGCTGCATGTTAAAGGATGAATTCAGTAGTGGGTTTTGGAGGTTATCTTGTTTCAGAGTGCATTTCTTACCTCTGTCTCTCTCTCTGTACCGACCTAGAGGACATGCTGCATGTTAAAGGATGATTTCAGTAGTGGGTTTTTGAGGTTGTCTTGTTTCAGAGTGCATTCCACTCTCTCTCTCTGTACCAACCTAAAGGACATGCTCCATGTTAAAGGATGATTTCAGTAGTGGGTTTTTGAGGTTGTTTTGTTTCAGAGTGCATTTCTTACCTGTTTTCTCTTTTTATTTTAGGCGTCACTGGGCCTGCACAATATTTCATTCTCTTTTCATATGGTTATTGATTTTTGCCAGCATATGCAGATGGGAGAAAACGGTGCCCACAATTTGGAAGTCAAAGCATCACATCTGGGCAATAATGGTTTTAGAGTGGAGGCTGATGGTGTAACCATGCATGTTCGTTTAGCTGTTTATACCAAGGTGAAGTCATTCTCTACAACCATCAGTAAGCAGTTATCTGATTTGTAAATTTTGTGCAGTCCCTGCTTTCTTCTACTGGCCCCCTTCAATCAGTATTTAAGTGTTGATGTTTGATTGGGCCTAGGAACTTGGTCTTTACCAGTGATGAATCCTCAGTTTCTTAAACCTACATGTGGCTAGTCTTATGACCATGTGAATGATTATTCAAGTTTGATAAATATTTTATCTGGTAATGCGCTTTCTAATCTTCAGTGATGTTTATCATCGGTAGTTATGGGCTATGTTGCTCTAACTTTTCGCTTGTCTTAAGCTGTCCTTGTTGGCTGTAGTTCATCACCTTATAGTGTGTGTATGGCCAATTTTCCATCCAAAAAGAAGCAAAATTTTGGTTAAGGTAATTGTACCATTTTCAGACAGACCATGTCTGACTCTGATCAATATACCCGAGTCCAAGCAACATAGCTTATTAGCAATAGCAGACATGCTTCGGTATGATATGGGATAACTAAGTGAGTGCAGAAATATGCTTAGTTTAAGATGATTTAAAATATTATTATTTGGGGTTACAGGATGAAATGAAACATATACATATATGGCACGGGCCGAACCACCATCATTTCAGACAGAAAATAGGCCTTGAATTGTGTGATGGAGATGAAACACATCATAAGACCAGTTTTGAGACCACAAGCCACCCTCCTGGTACAGTGGTGGCACCCATGGCTGGTTTAGTGGTCAAGGTTCTGGTCGAGGATGGAGCAAAGGTGGAAGCTGGACAACCTGTATTGGTCCTAGAAGCAATGAAGATGGAGGTTTGTACCCAAACTAGGTCCAACATCATCTTATATTTGGTGTTTCACTTGTACTGAAAGTTGCTTTAATTGACAGCATGTGGTAAAGGCAACATCTGGTGGTTATGTTCAAGGGCTTAAAGTCACAGCTGGTAAACAGGTTTCAGATGGTAGTGTCCTCTTCAGAGTCGAGGTTTGTAATTTTCAATCCAGCTCTTGACATGGATAGCTCTAGCTCAACGATATAATATCTCATACAATGTTCTGGCTTGTCTGTTCTGTTGCCTTCATCAAATGAGTTTAGATTTATGTGGAATTTATGCCTCTTGAGCTTGAATATGCATGCTAAGTTCAAAAAGTTAAATTTGACTGGTATACATACATTCATTTTCTTTTGAATTTCATGTACTTGGTCATCTTAGCGTCTGATGAAGTTTTGTGTCCTTGGCCAGGAATGAGTAGAATTCATGTTGAACTTCGGTTTTCATGACAATATATATTGCCCAAGCAAAGTTAGTCCATTGTTAGACCAAAAAGGTCTACTCAGCTGCAAATTGGTCCCGTGGTAGGGAAAATAAGTCGCTGTAAGTTCTCCCTTGACCCTTGTCACTGACAAATATAGAAAAGGAAAGAAAGAGAGAGAATGGGAGGGAAACATCCCGTATCTGCAATATACAAGCAGAAATGCCTGGCAACATGTGAACAACATTTGAGTTGGAAATAATTGGTTTCAATATATCCTCTCGCCTCTGCGATTTGGCCTTGTGCCTTATGCTTTGATACTGATCTCTCTCTCTCTCTCTCACTCACTCACTCACACAGACACACACCTGAGCAAAAGTGCACACGTATCTATTTCACTTGATCCAAGCGCGTAAGGTAAAATTTTACCATCGCGGTTGATCAGAAAGATCAGTTGTTAATCTTATCTATTATCGTGTTATGTTAATCTTGGTGTATGCTGCAGATTAATGCTTTGCATAAAGAGAAATGCTTGGAAGTACTATTATCTCTTGATTTAACACGTTTGAGACTTTAAAATTATTCTTACGCAACTGCTCACGTCTTTCATTTTTTGTTCTAATCATAAGCCCTGTCCCCCCGCGTCTTTGATATGTTTTATGTTCCAGTATCTGATTTGAGCCAGTCTGACGGTAATATAATGTGGGTAGCATAATCCTTCTCCGTAAATAGCGATTTGGTGCACTCTAATAATAATTATTATAATAATAATATGATTCCCACTTGGACACCGACTTTTCCTAATTTGCATTTTGACGTCTTGTATTTATCTCTATATTCCTTTTCTCAATCATATTCTAGTAGATTAGCATGAACAATAATAGGACGTTCAAAAGGGTAAAGCTTCCAATCCGAAACCACCATTCAACTAATACTAATAATCATTTAATATTAGTTGCGCATGGCCTTGGCTAATCCTAATCCAAAGTCACATCGGCGCCCACTTAATCCAAGAAAAGACTACCAACTTATAAAGAAATGGAAGAAATTAGAGTCGTACTTTAAAATAAATACAATAATAAATAAAATCAAAGTTACTTAAAGATTTAAGAAAGAGAGTCAATAAGCCATTATTTTGACAAAAGAAAATCATAGCGTGAGAGTGTTGTATACTTTTACATAACCATAACCATCATGATCATGATATATATATATTCTTATTCTATAAAACGAGCTGCGACCTGGCTTTGCCCAACGCTGATGATTCTGATTGTGATACCGCATTGAAGCCTTTAAAGTTTAAAGCTTTTGGAATGAGAAAAGTCGACGAATTTTAGGCCCCAAAATTTTTTCTTCAAAAAAAAAAAAAAGTAAAAAACCGTGGGCGTAAATGGCAAGGGAGAGGACGCTCGAAAGTACTACGGCACGGCATTTCCATGGTCTAGTCAATGAAATGAAAAGTCAAAGGTTTATTGTAGAAAAGTTAATTTTCCTTGTTTAGACAGAAAGTAATAGCACCACTAATTAAACACTAATATCAATTCAATTGATTTGATATTTATTATTTTAATAAGTTCTTTTAAATGAAAAAAATTAATATTAAAAAAATTTTACCTTCATAATAGACAAATTCAATTCGAAATAAATTAGATTTGGGTCAAAAGTTTGGGTTATTAAAAGTAGTATAATTACAAATATTCTCTTTGTTCGAGCGCATTTCGTAAGAGATATTTGGATGAGGTTTTTAAAGGAATATTTTCTTTTGAAAATGGGTTTTTTTTTTTAATTCTAAAATTAAATCTCTTTATTTGGCAAAAGAAAAATGTGGCATTTCAAATTTATTTGGACTTTAGAAGAGGATTTTTAGAGGATCCATAAGGCTCCTTTAAAATCCATCTAAATTGGCAAATTTTATAAAATTCCTTGTAACTTATCCACATTTATTAAGTTTTCATTGTTTATGCAACTTTTATTTTTTTAAACTTTAATCCCAAAAATTCATTTCTAAATTATATATTTTTTACTTTTATCAATTACGATTAATATCTAAATATTTTTACAAATATAATAATATCAATATTGTATATTTTTTATTCTAATATTATTCTTTTTTTTATTAATATTTATTTCATTAAACATTTCAATACTCAAAATTTTATTCAAAAAATTCTTCATCCAAGCAATACAATTATAAATAATACTCATTTTGAATTGATGAATTTTAAAATGATTTCATTTTAAAATTCCTCAAAATTTTAAAATTCTTCCATCCAAACACGCAATAAGACTAGTCGGTGACTTTTGTTTTTCTAAAGGGCAATCCAAGTCTAAGGCCGTGTTTGCAAAGCTACAAATTCTTAGCTTTGTCGACGCGGGAATATGCTAATTCTATTCACCGCCCGTGCAACGGGGCCTAACACAATACATCATGGATGACATAGAAGAAAGAATCAACAAAGGCTACTGCCAAGGACGGATTTTCCTTTTTGTTGTCGTAACAATAGTCATTTTCTCTTACTAAAAAAAAAACAATAGTCATTTTCCCTTTCTCTTTTACGATTTCAATGCAGATTTTTTTTGCCTTCTCAAGTTACTAACACTGTGTTTTGTATGAAGGGAATAGAAAAAAAAGAAATGGTGATAAAAGAAAGTGAGTGAAGAAATATAATTTTTATTTATTTGATATAATAGAAATGCATCTAACGAAGAAATATGAAGGAAATGAGAGAGTTTCTTTTCTTAGAAATCATTTCCTTCAAAATTAGGCGGAAATAGGAGAAAAGAAAAGTGGTTGTTAAGTTTAATAAATAAAAATAACTATTACACCCTTAAAATTTTTTTTAATTACAAATTTTATCATTATAAGTAAAATATATTGAAAGTAAATTTTTAACTAAAGAGTAAATAATGGTAAAATGATCATATTAATTAAAATAAATTTTCTTTTTTTCTTATTTTTTAGTTATACCGAACAAAAGAAATAAATAATTTTTTTCCTTCTTATTTCTTTCCTTGCTATCAAATATAATGAAGGAAATATAATTTTCTTTCCTTTCCCTACCTATTTCCTTCCCTTACCTATTTATTTTTCTTACTATTTTCTTCTCTTCTACCAAACATAGGCTAAGAGTCTAGACTTTATATTAAATTACTTCATATATAAAATAATTTTTGATAAAGTTTGGAATTGTAATCACTTTACATGTAAAATAAATTTACAATGTTTGATTTAACATATGAAAATTTTAATTAAATTATTATATGAAATTTTTTGTAATATTTGGTTAAAATATATTTTTCCTGTAAATTTTATTTAAATCTTAAATTTATCCTTTTATTTCATGTCTTTTTTTTTTAAAATAAGGAATAATAAAATAATTTAAAATTTTTTGAACTTTCAGATGAAAGTATTTTCACATCTCTTCTCTATGCAAATATTTTCTTTTATCAAAAATAAAATGATTACAATTTATCACTTATTTTATATTATTAAAATTAATATCAAATGTAATAAAATTTTTATAATCTTTAACTTTACATGTAAAGTTATAAAAAAAAAAAAAAACTTACATGTAAAGTGATTAAATTTCACTAAACCAAATGGACGCTACAAGACGTTAATTCCCTCAACAATCTTTTTGTTTGCATTTTCTAAACATGGCCATGGGAGTATTTAGGAAGTAACCTGTTGGATTTTACTGCTGTGCTGTGCTGTGCCTGCACTGGCCTTACCAAATCACCCCTCTCTCGAAGGAGTAGTTAGCAGGGGCAAGAGAGTAAATAAAGAGGGAACCGACCGGGATCCCTTCCACAGAAGATCTTATAAGGACCGGTAAATCCGTTAAAACGGACAGGGAAAAACCAGCGTTAATTGTTGCTGGATGAATGATGATTTCTTAATTTTGAAACGGTCGTGCACTCTTTGAATCCAATTTTAGGCCACAACACATCCAACCCCTCGCCCGGCCCCTTCTTCCTTCCAAGTTCCAATGCCCCTTTTCTTTTCTTTTTATTTATTTATAAAATAAAATTATACTGATAAAAATTCTTCGTGCTTTCCTTCCTCCTCATTTCTCCTCCACAAAACCCTACTTTTTTTTTTTTTTTTATAATTTTTACTCTCGCAATAACCATCCATTTTTATTCTAACGTTTATATACTAGAACTAGTTCTTTATCGAATACCCTCCTTTTCTTTTCATTTCTCTTTTCCTTACCCTCAGCCAGCTTCAAAACTGGTTCTTCTTCCTTGTTTTCTTTTTTTTTCTTCTGCCTCTGAACCCATGTTTTGTTGATTCGTTTTCTTTGGCTTGGTGGGTTTTTATTTGTTCTCATAGAAGTAGAAAGGAAAATGGCAACGAGCAATGGTGAGGGAGCTGAAGCTGTTGGGGTGAAAACAGAGAAATCAACTACAGAGGAAAAGGCCTTGGGGTCCGTAGGAAATCTTAGCAATAAGGACATGTTTCTCAGGGCAGATAAGATAGATTTCAAGAGCTGGGATTTGCAGCTGGATAAACACTTGAGCAGGGCTTGGTCTAGGGACGACAGCCATAATTCTGCCGTGACAAAAAAGGAAGAGTGGGAAATTGATCTGGCCATACTGGATATAAGGCATGTTATCGCTCATGGGACTTATGGCACCGTATACCGTGGCGTTTATGATAGCCAAGACGTTGCAGGTATCACACATTTATATTGCCATATTTTTTAATCCATCCTTCTTTCTTGTTGACCGTCAACTGCTGTGTGGCCAAGATGAGAGCTTTTTTTCTCTACTCGACCCTATATACTGATAAAAGGACGTAGTTTTGTAGTATTTGTATTGTTTTCCACTTGCATGATTGGTTCAATTTTAACTTCTAAGTTTTGGAAACTGAGTTTCTAAGTTGTTTATTATTTGACTACCGTAATCCTACTAACTTGACCGTAAGTTTATACTGCTTTAAGGAACGATGAACATCCTCAAGCCTTTTGTTCTTTGAATGAGGGTGTAATGAAAGTCATATCCTCTTTCTTTTCCCTTTGAAATAAGAAAGTTTTAACATTGATTTCAAAGTCTATGCTTTGTTTAAAGGAACTTTCGTTCAAGAACAACTTGGTATATCCAGCTTATGCAGAGTCGTCACAGGGCTTCATAATCACTTTCCTTTTACATGGTTCTCTGGATGGCGTTACTTGAAAAGTTTGACTTAACTTTAGGCCATCCGAAACTGAGTTGTTTTGAATGCCAAATATTTGTTTTCAAAGGTGAATCTGTAGTCTAGTCCTATTTGGTGGCCAGGAAAACATCTAATACTTAGCTACAATCATAAATAATCACCCTATACTTTGCCGATATCCTAACTGCAAAGAGTTCTTAATTCTTCAGTGAAGGTATTGGATTGGGGAGAGGATGGGATTGCTACTGTTGCTGAGGCTGCTGCCCTTCGGGCATCATTCAAGCAAGAGGTTGCTGTTTGGCATAAGCTTGACCATCCAAATGTTACAAAGGTAAAATAAATTTATATTTTGGCTATGGTTAGGCATAACAGCTCCGCCTTTTCCCCCCAAAACTTCTTTTAATGTCATGGCTGTTTTCCTGCTTGCAATATCATGACATTCTAATTTCATATCATGAATAAATGGCCTCTTGCAGTTTATTGGAGCTTCTATGGGAACTTCCAACCTTAAGATCCCGACCAAAGGTGCAACAACTGAGAGTAACAATTCTCTCCCTTCCAGAGCATGTTGTGTCGTTGTTGAGTACCTTCCAGGTGGGACGTTAAAGAATTTTTTGATCAGAAATAGGAGAAAGAAACTTGCTTTTAAGGTTGTCATTCAAATTGCTTTGGATCTCTCTAGAGGGTGAGTAATTTTTCAGGTGCATTAGGATTTCGATCACTCAGAAAACTAATGGATATCTTTTGTTCAACTGTTGCAGTTTGAGCTATCTTCACTCCAAAAAGATTGTACACCGTGATGTCAAGACAGAGAATATGTTGCTAGATACTCGTAGAACTTTGAAAATTGCTGATTTTGGTGTTGCTCGAGTTGAAGCTCAGAACCCAAGAGACATGACTGGGGAAACAGGCACTCTTGGTTACATGGCTCCAGAGGTATCCACTCCTTGGAGCTCCATTGATTTTGTATATATAATTTGTTTCTCCAATTATTATTTCAATGTCAAACTTTTCTGCTCAACTACGACAACAATTAGATAACCTAAATGCTTGAAGCTCCTTCCTTTTCTTATGACTGGCTATCAGTTCCCTTTTTTTTCTAAACAATGAGAATCTAATGTAATACTTATATAGGTCCTTGATGGGAAGCCTTACAATAGGAAATGTGATGTCTACAGCTTCGGTATATGCTTATGGGAAATATACTGCTGTGACATGCCTTATGCTGATCTTAGTTTCGCTGAAGTTTCATCAGCAGTAGTGCGACAGGTATGAGTTAACAGTTCAGATCTTACATTATATTGACTGATCTAAATGGTAGCATCAATCCTTTGGCATGCATGGCCCCTATATTAATGATTAGTATTTACGATATTTCCAAATTCCAGATAGATTAGTATTTACGATATTTCCAAATTCCAGATATTTTAACTCCTGTTACCTCTGTAATTAACTGATTAGCTTAAATTATTGGGTTTTAGTTGTTGCATACATTTCTACCAACTGCTACTTTAGGGCCTACTAGTACCAGGCTTTATTTCTTGCTTATCTTTGCAAATGGCTGAAATTGGTAATGAGTATGTATACCTTTTAGTCTGTCAATGCTTTTTCTTCCTTTTCATCATAATTGTTCTAGTTGCAACTGTGTTGCTTATAAATTGAAACACCATGCTTGTATCTTGCTCTTATGAAACAAAATGGGGCTTCGAATGTATATATGTTAGCCACTCAGTGTATTTTGCACTTGAATCTTTACCTCCCCACCACTCATTCTTTTGGTGGTAATGTCTGATGGTTTGTTAATGACATTGGTTATTGCTGTTTGCAGAATTTACGTCCTGAAATTCCTAGATGCTGTCCGAGTTCATTAGCAAGCATCATGCGAAAATGTTGGGATTCACACCCTGAAAGACGTCCTGACATGGATGAGGTAGTGAGATTGCTAGAAGCAGTAGATACAAGCAAAGGAGGTGGCATGATACCTGATGACCAAGCCACCGGATGTTTATGTTTCACAGCTCGTGGGCCATGATTCTGTTACCTCATTTTTTTTTTTTTGGTTTGGTCGTACATATGTGTAGTTGAGAGAGAAAGTGAAGCACAATTCATTGTTTGGCACTGGCCACTAGCTGGGGGTTCTTTCAATAACCAGGTCATTGATTTCTATTGCCCATGACATAATTATATTGTAGACCATGTGGAACCCCGTGGTTCATTTCTTGAATTCAATGTGTTGTTTTTTTTTTTTGGTGGAAAATTCAATGTGTTGTTCGTTACACAGAATACGAAGCTCAATATATATATATATATATATATATTACAGTGGCATGATTGCTAAATGATATATAGGCTCCTATAAAATTTACGAAGTCTTGTTCTATGAGAGTGAGAATGATGTGAATAACCGTGTGGCCTGCTGACTCTTGTATGGCCATTAAGATGTTTTTGTTCAAAGCTAAAATATCGAGAACGTTGAAGAAAAATAGTTAAATGTTTCACTAAAGCCTGTGAGGAAACAAAAAACTGGTAAATTGAATTTCCCTGGTTAGAGGTTGAATAATTCATACGAGAGAGAGGTCTCGGGTTTAAAACTTTTATTCCCAAGTAGGTTTCCCTACTTCTTATGTACCAACCAAAAAAAAAAATGGTAAATTGGCTGTCATTCTTTGGAGGAGGGGCTGCCGGGGATGCCCTTTTGGTCGGCATAAAAGCATAGTTGCAGATAAGATGCAGTTAAAATGGAATAGTGTATTGGTAATGTTCAGAATCGAAACTTCTAATATGCATGCAGATACAGAGCTCCACTACAAACCCTGAGTGCCAAGAAGCCTTTTCTCGCTTTTCCTTGAAGATTTCAGCGGATCTTTAACGTGCAGACATCGATTGGTGGTTTAGTTGGATATCAACTAGTAGAACTCGAGAACAAACTGTATGATCACATTGCTTTTGTTGCCGAAGGATGAGGGAACAAATACTGGGTCGTTTTGTGCTGCACTTCGATAGTTATGGACGAGACAGATTCCAATTCCAGAGCCAAGTTCCCACCACCTGTTAAACTTTTTGCATACTTTTGTTCTTGGAAACCAGCAACCTGTTCCCGATTCTGTAAATTATCCAATCACTGTTCTTGGGATTCGATTCGAAAACTTCAGCACAATCCAATTGTCCCTCAAGTTTCAAGCTTGTCATTGGTTCAACCATAATGACTTTCCAGCTTTCATGTAGAATCTCTCAGGACCTTATGACTTATTACTAGGACATAAACATTGATGAGATTGGGATTTAATTTTTCGCCAAATGGGTGGATGAGACAGCAAAGGGAGGTGATGATGGATAATGAGCCATGTAGAATAAGATATGTTGACTCCTGTTGCATGATATACAAAATAATAATAGTATCTAATTAGGTAAAATGTTCATGAATCATAGATAAATTTATATAGACTAAACTTTGAGTTGTCTCTTCATCAAAAATTATAAGCAAAGATGGGAATTGAACTATTTAATCTAATAATATCAATATTCAATAATCGTGTTTTAATCTTGTAATCGATTGGTGGAATTAAAATTTTTCTAATACATGAACTGATTGCACTCAATTACTACATTTTTTGGTTCCGCAAAATTGCAATGGTCATTGTTGTAATATTGACAACTTTCCGGGACCAAAAGTGTAAAACTGTTTTTGCTCTCGATAAAATGGAAATTGCCTTGGCAAAGAAGTGGGAACAACTCATGCTTGTGGTATTTTACTTCTGATTTCCAACACAGAAGCAAAACAGAGAGACGGAGAAAAAGGCGTCACTCATGGAAGCTCGCGCCATCCCGACAACGCCGTCATTGATGAAGGAATTCCTCCGGCAGGCCGGAGGAGCCGCCGTTATCGACGGTGGCTTGGCTACGGAGCTGGAACGCCACGGCGCTGACCTCAATGATCCCCTTTGGAGTGCCAAATGCCTCCTTACTTCTCCTCACCTCATTCGCTCCGTAAGTCTCTCTCTCAAGATTAGTTTTTTCAACGTAGATTCCAATTCATTTTGTTTCCCTTTTTAAATTTCAATTTTGTTGTAATAGAGAATTAGTGTGACGTGAATGTGAGTAAGTTTTGATGGAATGATATGAAGGGGAATGGCATATAGCATTGAAAAAGGAGAGGTTGGAGGAGGTCCTTTTGGGAATCTCAACTGCTGTGCAGCTGGCTTTCTATTCAGATGAAATTGAATCATGCTTCTTTAATCATAAATTCGTAATTTATTGCCAAAAAAAAGAAATGAAACGTGTTCTGCTTCTGAATTCTGATTCGAGTATGGATGGTGGATGCAATAGATTTACCGCAAACTGGAGTGGACTGTGGACCACATAGTGAAGGTGTCGTCTGACTGTCTGGTCAGTTTTGTCAGTGGCATTAAAGGTTTAAAAAAAGTAGTTTGGGTACGAGTAATTCTGTAGGTTAATTTTGGGAATTGGAGCGTGTTATGGGCTGACTCTAACGACTCATTGGCGAGGACTCAGTTTTTGTTTCTATGTAATTTTAATTAGAATTTTACTGATACAATACAAGTAGATTTTTGAGTTTGGACCACCGTATTGGGTATTTTTAATATTAATTATGGTGAGAGAATTTACCTTTTTTACTTTGTAAAGTTGATATGTACTTTTATCTCTTTCTCTCAGACAAATCTAAAAAGTTGGAAGCTTAGTTTGAAGCTCTGAAAGGCAAATAGCAAACCATGTTGTAGTTTTCATTGACGAAAAAGTGCTTGCTGATGATCTTTCAAATAAGATGACTGTACTTACTGGACAAAATTTCAAGGTTAATTATACTATTCTAATTAATTTTATTAGGAGTTAAAAAGACAGAGAGTAGAATGTTGTTGGAGAAGTATGCAAGTTGAAGAATAACGAGATGAGGCATTTGTTGATGGTTGGAAAGCCAAATAATTCCTCAGTATTACACTTTTGCTGTTGACTGGGGTTTACCTGCCGGGTCTGGCTATCCAGAACGTTTTATGCATATATTGATGTAACTGTAATATCATTGAAAACTTTGTTCTTTCGGGTTTCTATTCATAATCAACAAGTCCCATCGTTGGATTTATAGTGTTTTTATGTCTTTGCAATGCCACCTTAAAGTGTAATGCTTATCTTATGAAATAGACCATATATTATGTTTAGGGTGGTTCTCTAGATCACTTACCAAATTGCTTTGTGCAGGTACACCTTGATTACCTTGAAGCTGGTGCGGATATTATAATCACAGCATCTTACCAGGTATTAGAAACAATATCTCTCTAACACTCTCTTTTTATCTCTTCTTCTTCCCTACTGATTTGCATTTACTTATTTCCAACAGGCCACCATTCAGGGGTTTGAAGCAAAAGGATTTTCTAGAGAAGAAAGTGAAAACTTGCTCAGAAAAAGTGTGGAAATCGCCCTTGAGGCAAGGGATATGTACTTTGAAAGATGTCGTAAAAGTTCTTGTAATGGAATAGGAGATGGTAGGATACTCAAAATCCGTCCCATCTTAGTTGCAGCATCTGTAGGGAGCTATGGGGCTTATTTGGCTGATGGATCCGAGTACAGGTTTGTCAACATCAATACAAATATCATACTCAAATCAAGCTTCATTGCTTCTATTCTTTTGTGTGAATGAAAATAATTAAATTTGGAGTTCATACTGACATGTCTCCTTTCTTTCTTTCCTGTTGTAATTTTTATATACTAGTGGGGACTATGGTGATGCAATGACACTAGAAGCTTTGAAAGAATTTCATCGCAGAAGGGTTCAGGTCCTGGCAGGGGCAGGTCCTGATTTAATAGCATTTGAAACAGTTCCAAACAAGATAGAAGCTCAGGTATTTCCGAACATGTATTGATTGTAAATGAAACCTTTTGTATATAATAGAAGTAAGAAGGGTTTGCAGGACAAGTCCAAGTTGCTAAATCACTCCAAGCCTTGCTTAAATCAAAGTTTCCCGACTTGGCTAGTATGGTGTCATCTTATGGACTCAATGCTTTACTTCGTTATTTATGTGTTTCATTTTCATCTTGAGATATTGGAGGTCTTCATGCAGGCGTATGCTGAACTCTTAGAGGAAGAGGACCTAAAGATTCCTGCCTGGTTTTCTTTCAACTCAAAGGATGGCCTCAATGTAGTTAGTGGTGATTCTTTGCTCGAATGTGCATCAATTTCTGAATCATGCAAGCAAGTTGTTGCTGTTGGAATTAACTGCACGCCTCCTAGATTTATTCATGAACTGATTTTAGCCATTAAAAAGGTTTGGTTGCTATTCAGAATCATTCTTGTTGAATAACACTCTTCTTTTGGCTTTTCAGCTGGATATATTGCTTTCTATTTATTCATTTTGTCGTCTAATGCTGAAAAATTGTTGGATGATCTTATTTGCAATATTTATATCTTGTTTTTGTTAAAATAGGACAGTTGTAGGATATTTCCCATGTTCATATTATCAGACTGTGAATATATATATTGATGAATGCTAATGCATACATTTTATTGTCAAAAATATGTGGAAGCTCTTAGATTCTTTCTGTGTTGTTACTGTAATGTTGTAGACTAGAAATTTTGCCGGTTGTGGAAACTTATGTGGTTAATAATCTTTTCAGGTCACTACCAAACCTATAGTTATATATCCCAACAGTGGCGAGAGATATGATGCAGATCGAAAGGAATGGGTTGTAAGTTTTATTTCCTTTTCAATCCCTGGAGGAGGAGTGAAACCTGCCTTCCTTTCTTTTTCTTTTGTTCAAGCAAAGCGTCTGATGAAACTATTTATTTGAATTGAAGTGGTCTCGGTTAGAAAACTGATTTGCTGCTAACTAGAATGTTAAGTTGTTACTTAATGTAAACAGTTTAACAATATGGAGCTAAGTGGTATCACTTGATTTTTGACACTGTTGTTTCTGAGTTGTAGACAGTTTTAACTTCTTGTCCCAAACTTCACTTATCTGCATCATTTTTCTTTGACAGGAAAATACCGGAGTTTCAGATGAAGATTTTGTCTCCTACGTAAACAAATGGTGCGAGGTTGGGGCTTCCCTCGTAGGTGGTTGTTGTAGAACAACTCCAGATACTATCAGAGCTATATACAGGACACTTTCCCATAGATCTCCGGCTGCACTCATGCAATAAATAAATAGAGCAGTTTGATCCAGGACGCTGAGGTTCCTTGACTTCAAGTTTCTAACTTCTTTACCAGTTTTAATCGGAAGAGCATACATTGCACAAGCTTTGCCTAACATCTGGAAAGAATTGCTGTTGTAGCAACTGAGATGTTGGTTTTGTGAAGAGCATGCAGCTTGTATCAGTTGGGGCATTAGAAGTCAACAATCTGAGGACTAGTTTAATGTTTGTTTCCTGGAGGTTTTTTTTTTTTTGGTTTTTTTTAATGTCACCCGGAGCGAGAGTTTGGTCTAGGATTGGCCTTCATTTTAATCAAAGCAAAGCAATGCTTAGCCTAATAGAAGCTTGTCTGGTTTTCACTTTTCTTCCAAATTAAAAAAAATTAGGTTTATTGATTTTTAATCATCAAAAAACCCTGACGTTTGCTCCAGAACGAGAATATTCTTCTGGCTCCCCCGCTCTTTTTCTTCTAAAAGGAATCCATCAATTGAAACGTACGAGAAAAAAGAAACCATTTTGACGAAATTACTTCGTGGTAGTTGGTTTTTTTTTTCTAATTAAGGGTATTTTTAGGTCTTTGATCCAAGATTAATCTCTTTGATCCAAGATTAATTTTTTTCGAGTCGGGTTGATCCACCATGAGAGTAAAATTCTTCTAATAATGATTTTTTTCAATCACAAAATTTAAACTCGAGACCTTACTTAAAAAAGAATAAGTGTCAAATTATTTTAACCAATCAATTGTTGATTAAATGTTAATGTGATGTCTTTCTCCAATCTCTTTTTAAGTTCTTCGAGCCCAACCCAAAGATTGTTCATAGACTATCCATCATTTAAGGCCCAAAAAACCAATGATGGTTGGCGCCTGATTGGCGCTTAGAACCCTAAAGAGCCTCCAATTTCTCTCTCTCCCTCCCTACAGCCGCTCGCTGAGCTCCAACTTTTGAGAAGCTAAAGAATCCGCTCGAGTTCATTAATCCTTGCCGATGGAGATGGACACAATGACCGATGCTGAAAATGGCTCCCTCATTCTGGTTAAGCAAGGAGCTGAAGCTGTAAGTTCACAAAAGGAAAAAGAAAAAGAAAAAGAAAAAAAAAAGCCATTGTTTTGCACGGATAAGATTAAATAAACTCTGTTCCTAAACTTTTAAATTTATTGTTTCCCTTTTCAGCGAGTTTTCGAGTCAGTATTTGTGGGAAAAAGGTCCATCGTCAAAGAACGTTTCTCCAAGAAATACAGGCATCCTTCTCTCGATTCTAAACTCACTCTCAAGCGCTTAAACGCGGTTCGTTTTCCTTTTTTTTCTTAACTCAATTTTCTGTTTTTCCTCCCCTGTTTTAATAAGAAACTGATGAATTGGTGTTTGCTTGGGTTGGAGCAGGAAGCTAGGTGCATGACAAAGGCTCGGCGACTTGGCGTTTCGACTCCGGTTCTTTACGCCGTCGACCCGGTGCTCCGTACTTTGACTTTCGAGTTCGTCGAAGGTCCTTCCGTTAAAGATATTTTCCTTGAATTCGGATCAAGCGGCGTCGTTCAAGAACGCTTGGACGATATAGCCACTCAGATTGGCGATGCAATTGGCAAACTCCACGACGGTGGCCTTGTTCACGGTGACCTCACCACGTCAAACATGTTAATCAGAAATGGAACTAATCAGCTCGTCAGTTTTAGTTATAATTTACCTTCCTTTGTTTTCTGAATTAGTTAAGGTTATTTAGATATCATTATCTCAATCTTTTTTCTGTGTGTCTGTTTAGGTGCTGATCGATTTTGGTCTGAGCTTTACATCAACGATTCCGGAAGACAAAGCTGTTGACTTGTATGTTCTGGAACGAGCCTTGATATCGATGCATTCTTCCTGTGGGAATGTGGTAAGACCAAGACATAGATTTTAGTACATGGTTTCACCTTTCCTGCTTTGTCCGACAGTCTAGAAGTTAAAACCGTCTCATTTTTGTACAGTATATATATGATAAAGAACGACATTGTATTTTTGGTATTGAGATCACTTAAATTCTACCATAGAATTCTATGTCAAGGCAGTGTTTGGGTGGGGGTGGGGGTGGGGGTGGGGGTGGGGGGCTGCGGGAAGGCATTTTCTCTTCATTATCTCTCAATTTGGATGTGGCTTGCAGTTGGTACGATGGTTAATTTGAAACCAACGGTTTATCAAAATCCTTATGCATTTTGATCTACAAATAAGTTTTGACCAAGTATATCTTTGGGATTTAATGAAGAACTGAATTCTTTTAAGTTGCCTAAGAGAGTAAAAACTACATGTTCTCTCAATCATTTTCAAATGTCAAATGAGTAGTCTAATGGGTGCTTATGCTGGTTCGTAGATGGATCCTATACTTGCTGCATACAAGAAGTCATCAAAGCAGTGGTCTTCCACATTTAATAAGTTAGCTCAAGGTACAGTCTTTTCTCCCTTCCTCGTTTTAACAGGGCTTTTGCTCCCCCTAACTCTATACCATCTCTAATATTATTTCTTGTTCTTGTTGTTTTGCAATGTGCAGTGCGACTGAGGGGCAGAAAGCGCACCATGGTTGGATGATCCTCCTGCTCGAATGAGACATAAAGTAATAGAAATTCGTTAGACTGATGATTGAAATGAAAGCAAGTGTTTTACATCTTTATGTAGTGATGATAAATTCTGTAAATTGCCCACGTTTTGAATCTTGGACCTATTATGTGTACAAACATGACTTATTTCAGCCTGGGATCCGGCAGACAGATTGGCCTCTGGCTTTCAATTGAATGTTGTATTCCAATTAGTTTGTCCTAGTCTTGGACAACTTTTGCTGCATCCCAGTGAATGATTAAAAGCACAGGCATTCTAATCAACTTGCAAATTGTGGGGTGTGGGATATGGCAGGCTGAAAACTATAAGCCGGTGGATCTTTCTGGTTCAGCTTAACCAGAGTGCCCTGTGTTCCCCACACTCAATGACATCGAGTTGTAACTTATAAGAATAGTCTGAATAGACTCTTAGCTTCTTGGGCCAAGTATGGGTAAACTTGGACCATACCCTTATGCTTTAATCTTGGTATGCTTCAATTGTTTAGGCTGATTATGGGCTAAGCTAAATCAGAATTTGGTGTCTTCGAGCCTGTAGCCTACCATGATATCGAGCTGTAACTTGTAAGAAGGCAAGGGGAGTCCCACTCTTTGGTAGATTTCTCCAACGTTCTCTTCGCGATGAAATTTTGCAATAGAATTGTACTCTCCGCTTTGTTCGGAAAAATTGGAGTTTGTCCTATACAGCACGTGACAGCATGTGGAGGGATATGAAATTGTTGTGATCAATGGAGACTGTAAGTGGTACCCTTTTCAGTTCTTAGCTCTCCAAGCCCAAGCATTTATGTCGTTCAACTTTATGTCATCTTCGGTTCCTAAACTCAGATGTCGTTTCCTACAGCTCTATTTAATGCGTTATACTTTGCACTCCACATTTCAATGTGGAAGAGAAAAATAAAAAATCCCCCCAACGAAAAACCTTTGAATTGAGGACAGAAACATTCTGATATTTCCTCGCCAAACCCCACACTGCTGCGGCAGCTTGATAGGGTATTGGAAATTGGAGTAAATGGGAGCCATATCGGAGTTTGACAAACAGATGAACCCTGTACATGGACGGAACCGTATTTTTGGTGTAAAAAGACTTCATAGAAGTTGAAACTTAAATAAGAGAGTCCTGGGATCTATTCCCGACATAAACAAAAGGACCACTCGGGGTCTCCGATTGAGCCAAGGTATTATGGCTCTTTGTAGAACTACTCCTACGGTTGCTACTTAGGCCATTTCCGAAGAACATAAGTTCAGAGTTACAAGAAACATGTGTTGGGAAGGAGATTCCCATTGCATCCGCAACGGAACCGTTCACATCATATCATTATGTAAAAGGGACACATTTGTAGTATTTATTTAACTAACTTTTCTTGTTACATATCCAATATAATGCACGTGATCAAAGAAATTCATGAAAGAAATGAGATTTTAAATAGTGCGTCTTAACTCTTCCAAAACGATGGCCTAGAATGGCTTCGATTACTTGGTTAATGTTTACTGTCATCTATCTAGCTTAATTTATTTGTATTGAAAAAATTCTCGTGCAAAAGTTGTAGGAATTGGTTTTAGCTAGTTTTGCTTTATTAGATTTTGAAGTTAATCAAAGATGTGAGAAAACATTTGAATTAACACAAGTTGTATGTTTTTATGTTTGATGTTCGTATGTAGATTAAGGACAATTAAGACATCAAATTTATGTTAGCTAAAGCTAAGCCTAATTGGAATCCGCAGTTAAGCTACATTACAAATTTGATAGTTTCATATATTTGGGTGTGGACATGCTTGGTTTTCCTTCCTTCGTCATGTGTTCTAGATTTTAAAAGCCATTTTGTGATCGAAACTGCCTCTGTGGGTTCCGATTTCCTGACAAGATACGTGATTTGTTTGCTTCATAGCTTTTATTACTTTTCTTTTCTAAGGGTCATCTTGGTTTCAATAATAATTGGGATGTTAACATTTCTGTAGCCTTAGGTGACACTGCCTTGATTGGTGTACAAGGATGAAGTTAAAAGAGAATCATCACAAGGCTTTATGATCGCTGCTTTGGTGAAATCTGCCGAAAGCAACATCTTAACATCCATTCTGCTGCATTTTTTGGCCTGTATTAGAGCAGAGAGAAAAGGGTAAAAGTAGTCCATTTTCCTTTTAACCAACCATTTGTTAACAGCTATGGATTTTAGTGCCTTTGTGAACAACTTGAAAAATCCTGGCACAAAAGTGGGTCGAATTTCTTTTGAGTTGTTAGTTGTTAAATTCTGCACAAGCATAAAAATGTATAATGACCTGTTGCTACATGTTAGTTTAATGATGTTGACGGCAGCAAATGAATTTTGTTCATGTGGGGAAGCCAAGACAAAGGAATAAGGAATAAATCCGGAGCTGCTGTTCCAAAGTTTTTAACATTTTTAAGCAAACACTGGTTTCTTCTGGTGATTACTTATAATGGCATCGATTTGGTTGAAGTTGAAAACTTGAAATCAGTCTTTGTAGCGGGGAATTGCAAGTCATTTCTATAGTCATTAATGGCAATTGGCTGGTAGAAAAATGATGTTTCTCTTAGTAGCCGTTCAGTAATAATGGAGTTACCAGGGCAATCAAGAGTAACTATTTTAGAACAGAGAACTTTTTTTTAATCTTTGAACATGTGAGGATGATCAGTTAAGCATGAAAGCTATTTGATACCAATCGTCACTTTTATGTTCTTTTCAGGGCCATTAATTAATCTTTCTAGATAAGGAATTTCTTAGGAAATACCCATATTGAGTTTTTACTACCATCATGGTCAGGTTTTCACTCGGGTCTCTCTCTTCATGCTGCTAGAATTTATTTTATCACAAGTACTGAACAGGGTTTTCAGTTTCTGTTTCTGCAACTTCCTTTTCCTTTTTCTTGACTTGATTTACAAACTTCGGTTAAAAATTAAACACAGATCTTTCTAATAGTACCTCGATGCATCAAAGTCAAGGAGGTTGCCAGCCAGATGGCCAAGTGCAGGAATTTAAGATACTTGCCAACAACAAATTTGAAGTGACCCCTATGTATAAGAAATCCCATTAAATAGGGAAAAAGATCATATCCAGCTGGGTTTCTGTGGGGTTGAAGTTATCAGAACTTTGATTATTTAAGATGCATTTTGATTGTTTAGCGGGTGATCATGCAATGAAATCTTGATCGATCTCTCGATTATCAGGTTGGAGAAAAAGTTGAACTAATTAATCCAAAATAACCTAGGCTGCATGTTATCCTAATTTTCTCAAGTCTCACCAAATCTCCTTTGAAGCTTGATGGTAGATATATTGGCATTGCACGCTCGGAAAAAGGTGCAAAAAGTAAGAGGAGATGGTCAAGATACTACCCATATTCAATAGGGCAAAGGTAGGTGAAACCGCTGCTGCAAGATAGTGACTTCTTCAAAATTTATGTAAGCTGATGATGAAGCCCCTTTGAAGATCTTCAAGCCATTTCTTCAATTTCAAAACCGGACATTTTCACTTGGAAAAAAGGGCAAAAAAGACAGGCTTGAAAACAACGTGGAGAAGTGTATGATTTTAAAAACCTTTGAAGCTGGCTCATAAGATCGCCAGATGTATAAGGAGTTTGGTTCACAAACAAGTGATGAAATGGAGGTGGCCCTAGTGATTTGATGGGCAACATCAAATTCAGGGTTGGGGTGGAAGGCTGGCTAGGGATATAGTAAAATGCATAGAAAGACAGTGACAAGATCTCTGCCATAAGGTCAATGAAGGTAGATAAGGGGCAAAGAATTGGGTGAAACCACAACCACTTCTCCATTTTTTTTAACCATAAGTGAAAAGCTTCACATCAAATATGAAACCAATCAATTTCTTTCTTTTACCCTTTCTGGGTATCAGTTGTACGAAAAAACCATGCATTATTGTCGTAACTTCAACTCAGAACATCTTCCTCTTGTTTGCTCACTTGTTTTGGCACTAAAGACATCTGATCCTTGTAATTTTCATGTGAATACATCTGAACAATGAGCATACTCGCTATTTTTCATTTTAATGCTATTCAACTACATTCAAGATGTATGAAAAGCGAAGTACCGGCAGTATGATTGGATGGTTCATTCCCTCAGGCCTTAGCTTATGTTGGTGTTTCTACTTTCTGAGAAGGGGCCGGGGGGCCGGTCCCTTCTTTAAAGCACATGCATGCTCCGGGCTCCATGCCCAATACTCTTCCGTATACATTTTTCAACTTCAAGGACATGAGCGATGCTACAATTGCTCAATCAAAATCATTCACAAGCTTATGGAAAAAACAAGTAAATAGATTAAAATCGTCAAGAAGACAATTGAAATTCCACAAGGTAATCATAACACTGAGGTGATAAGAGTCTATGTATCAATATGTATGAATTCTTGGCAGAGAAATGAAGATGGAGAGTCTACATCAACGCTAACGACATCACCAAGTATTAATCTAGTACCAAGAGGTAAAAAAAAAAAGGAGACATGGATCGATGCTTTGGAGATACGACTTTCTTTGGGCAGATAGTAAAAGAAAATGACAAAAGAAGAAAGCCTCAGCCTTATAAAGATGAAAAAGCTCGTACAAATTGGCCATCGTAATAAAAACGGTTGGTTACGAAAACCGTGTGGATGTTAGAAAAGAGAAGAGGAGGTGGCTTAAGAGATTGGCCAGGTTTTAAAAGCTGAAAAAAGCAAAAGAAACAAAAGAAGAAGAAGAACCCAACAACAACAACAACAACAACATCAACAAAATCTAAGTGTCCACAAGAGAAGATACTTTGCCCAAAGTACAAATTAAAGATCATCCTTTGACTGCCTCGCTCGTCACTGTTCATGTGTCAAAAAATGCCCATTTTCTTCTATTGATTTTATTTTCTAAATGCCTTTCCCTTTTGCCATGCAGCAATTTCTTTAGCCTGTGGGATATATATTTCAAGAACAAAAACATATGAACAAGATTTAAGATCAGGGAGTATTTCCTTTTGTATAATAATTAAATTAAAGTGTTACTAATTAAACAAATGTTTTCTATTCGTTTAATGATTATGATTGCAGCTTCGTGCATGTGACTGGTCGGTTTGAATATTTATGGCTAAGCGGGGCTGCACCAGCTCACAAGCCTTCTGCCAGGGTTAAAACAAATCAAGTAAGTATTTCTTTTAAGAATCTATGATGCTAGTACTAGTTAATCTAGCTTGTTTTTCAATAATTTCAATTGATTAACTATTAAGAAACACTAATTGAAAAGTTAAATGCAAAACAATTACTAGTGGCTTAAAAATACAAAAAGAATTCAAAAATTCCTCTTGGCATCCTGGGAAAGGATAACACATGCAATAAAGATTTGTAGATAAATTCAACATACACATCTTTATATCTGTATATCTATATATCATTTTTAAATCCAAGGTCTATTAAGTCCCAGTAAATCTCTCCTTAACTTCTCATAAAATGGTTGTTTTCCAAAGCCAAAAAAAAAAAAGAGAAAAAAACACCAAAGCCCCTCACTTGAAGAGAAATAAATATGCAAAAAAAAAAAAAAAAACCTACCATCATAGCACAGGTACTCACTACTTCTAATTACTACCCAGAAATGAAAGATCTCAAATCCTATGCTTCTCTTATCCTGTAGGATTTTTGGAAGAGCACATTGACCTCAATAGGGGATAGGGCCCATGACTCTCTTGTGAATTCAACACCGCTCTTTCCTTGTTACATCAACTGTACTATTGTGGGGGATACATGCCATGGAGACTTTGCACAGTTTCACCTGTCATATTTATGATTTTATTATGTAGTACTATTAGTTTTCTACATTTTATTAATTTATTTATTTTGCTCTTTGAGGGCACTTTAAACAATTATGACCAAAAACACTGTCCTTCACTGTTTTCTTCTTTAATTAATTTACCCTTTAATGTTTTTGTATATGTCATAGTACACCATATATATAAAGTACAGTGTGTTATAAATTAGTCAGTAGATTTAAATTATTATAAAATTAAAAAAAATCCCAAATTTATGCATTGTTTCACAACGTTTTTGATTGAATATTTATAATACTTGTATATTTCTTTTTTTTTTTCTATGGCTTTGAAGTTAGTAAAGCTCTCATTGGACCGGCCAGTGTCCAGAGTTTCCAAGGGTGGCTATCAGTTCCTAAGAGATCTTCAAAAGGGACGAAAACAAGGACAAAATCTCCATAAATTTGATGGTGTAGTCTCTTCTTTGATAGGATGGCAATCATGAATAAAATGAAAAGGGGAAAAAGCTAATCCTATCAGCATTGCTAATTGGGTGCCACGTCGAGAAACCCTTTAGGTTCTCCACAACATTATATATATATATATATATATGTATATACACGACTTGGGACAATTTTTCGACAACATACAATTGGGAACCAAATGGCTACAACAAAGCAACAATGCTTTGCTGGTGGAAGCTTCACTACAAACTTTGGCTAGTGGAATTTTTATGGTGTTTGTTAGGGATTCCCATTTTGGGAAGAACCAGGACATGGGGTTTCTTTGGAGTGTTTTGCCGTCAACTTCTTTAGTTTAATTGATTAATTAGTATTTTTGAAGAAAAACAGCACATAAAGTAATCGACCAAGTGAGTGTTTAAGAGCCTTGAAAAATGGAAAATTAAGGGCTTTGCTTAAGGAACCAGACACGGTCTCCCACATGTAGCATGTGTCTTAAGATTAGTCAATTAAAGAAATCATGCACGGCTAAGCTGCTAAGACCGATGAATTACTTTGTTTAAGCTTGGGAGATACAACAGCAGATAGTTTTACACAAGAACCTAGGAGATCGCGTGGGTCATCCAGCAAGTTGAATTAGGCTTTAGAGGGGACCCCTTAAATGCCCTAACAAGATCCTATTTACATGTAAACAATGTTTATGTTTCCGGGAAGATGGGGCAAATCTCTCTCCAAGCGCAAAAAATTGCATTAATCTATGCTTGAAACATGAGTTTATGCTTTTATGGCACATGAAAATAACCAAGCTGCTAAAAAATTAGAACCAAGCTGCTTTGTTTCTCATGGACATAAGTCTAGATTGAGTCAAAAGAGCCTCCAAATTGGATAACAGGCTTAACACATTGACTAGTAAAAAGCAACAAAGATGAAGATTTTGAGGAGAGGAGATTCAATGCTTCCAAAGTTAAAAACACCCCCAACAATTTGCACACATTGGAGATGCAGCCTTGCTTACCACAAAAATTCCTTCTTTCAAAACCCCCTATGGATACCTATTTAATATGTATACATGAATAGATGTCTGAAGGCCCAAAAACCCACGCTTCAGCAACAGTCTTGACACTCACCAAAGTTGCCTTTAAACTTCCCATATGCTTTTATATTTTCTAGTAAGAATGTTATTCGGTATATCTTCAATTTGACTTGATGGGGAGAAATGCTTTGGTCAACTAAATAAATTGGGATCAATTGTTGAAATAAACTTCATTATAAGATTTGGAAGTAAGTTGTAAACCAACTTAAAAGTTATAAGATCATGTTCTATTTTGAGTACCAATTTTGAGATTATTTAAATAGGAGAAGTCAGAAAGGGAAGCAGAGTCTCCATTCCATCCTTAGTTGATGCAATGTCTCTTTATCTTTATGTGTATTGCTTCTTTAACCTCTTTTTGGCCCTTTTGGGGAGACCAAATGGAGGAATGGGTACAGCTTTGGGGTGTTTAGATTAAGATTAGGGTTAGGATTAAGATTAAGCCTAACTTTGCTGACCGTGGACAGAGGCAAATAGTTACATGGAGATGAAGAAACAAATATATAAATCATTTAAATAATTTGATAAAATTAAAAATTAGGAGATCCGGGCAGGGGTTGGATGTGGGTGGGCAGCTGATATCTCCACTTCCCATTTGCGCATAACTGCATAAGCTTTGCCTTGTTTTGGGTAGGCCTTGGATTTTGGGGTAAAAGAGGCTCCATTGAATATAAGAGAGAGAGAGAGAGAGAGAGAGGAGAGAACCCCCAGCTCTCTTACACTTTATTCTCTTCAAATTCGATACTTTGCCCTGTACCCTGAACGAGGTTTTTGTTTCCATAGAGAGCCAACGCAAAGCAAGAGGAAAAAAAAAAAAGACTCTCTCTCTTTTATGTGTCCTACATTGTCTTCTTCCAACCTCAGAATCTCTTAGTCTTACTTCCACGCTTCAGTTGTTGTCTCTCTCTTTCTCTCTGTTGGTTTCGGTTTCAATTCTCCTTGAGCTTTTCTTTTCTTTTCCCTATCCCTTCTTTTTGCTCTGTTTCTTGAACTTCCAGCAGAAAAGACTCAATAAGTGAAAGACCAAAGAGAAAAAAAAAGGGAAATGCCCAACTGGCTATTTTTGGTTTTCACCTTGTTAGAAATAAAATAGTAATGCAGATAAAAAAACTGGAACTTCTTTCGTTCCCTCACTTGTTTTCTCTTCATTACCTGAGGGAACAGAGAACTTGCTTTCTCTTCTCTTCTGCTGTCATTGAAAATCAGCCTACTTTCTCCCCTTTCAGTTCAAACATTGAACTTTCTCTTATTTTCTGAAAAAGCCCTGTTTTCAAGATTGGTTTTTGTATTTTTCTGTTTGTCTTGGCTTACGTTTTAGAAGGCAAAACACCTGAGAATATCAAGCCAAAAGAAGCAACTTCTCAAAATCATAATTATTGCTTACAAATCTGGATAGGCTATATGAAAGCTGTGATACAATGAGTGATGGGAACTCCAAGAAGAGCAAGGTTTTCTGTTTCTTTTTTTCTTGAGACAAGCCAGAAACTCATTTGATTCTTGTGCCATTTGATGTGAAGTATGAGATTGCTGATTTTATTAAATGTATTTCCCTAATGAAGCTTTCATGGCCCAAGACATTGGTCAAGAAGTGGTTCAATATCAGGAGTAAAGCTGAGGACTTCCATGCTGATGATACTGATTATGGAGGTAATTGATTGATTCTAAAATCTTCTTCTTCTGTTTTCTTGCATGAGTTTTGAATTACGAATTTGGTTTTGGATTTGGAATCTTTGTCCTTTATTTACCAAGAACAAAAGAAAGGATTTTTTTTAAGTGAAAACTGTCTTGATTTTAGATTCTTCTGGACCCTGGACACATCACACTCGCATTATTCTTCTTCTATGCTTTTGCTCTTTGTTCTGTACAAAAAATGTGTTTTGGTTTTTAATTTCTTTGAGGAGTTTAGCAGCTCAGGATCCAGTATTTGTTTTCTTCTTCTTTCTGAAATCCATAGTGTTTGTTTTTTATGGTGTTTGAATAAATGAAATTGATGCTCTGCTGATGGGGGGAGAGAGAGAGAGAGCAGCTTTAACAACTTTATGGTTTTTCTTTTTCAGGTGTTGATGAAGATTGGAGGCACAACTTCTCAGAGAGGGAGGCATGCACTATCAAGAAAAGTAGAACAGGTTCGGAAATCAGAAACCACTATAGTGATTGCTTTGGACCGCATCTCTCTTTTATCTCTCTTCTCCTGAATTTTAATTAAACCAAGATTAAATTTTTAATATTGTTTCAATCACTTCCATTTTTTCTTCCCCACAAACTTCTAATTTGTTTACTTGGATGCTAGAGAGATTGAGCAAGAGGTATTCTGATCGAGTTCGACGTAGTAAGATCGATCTTGATGGCTTCCAAGTTACAGATGTGCATAACTATAAGTGTGTGCTGTATTCTTAATTGCTTTCTGATATTGAGTTGTTGCTGAATAGGGTTTGGTTTTAAGTGCATTTTTCTTCCCATATCTGGTGCAGGATTTTTGTAGCTACATGGAATGTGGCTGGAAAATCTCCTCCCAGTTATTTGAATCTTGAAGATTGGCTTCATACCTCTCCTCCTGCTGACCTTTATGTTCTTGGGTATGCCAAACTAATCCAGATTTCTTCTGCACGTCGATTCTTTTAAAACAAGCAAATGTTGTGATGTTGAGTATTGACAGAAGCCTATTGGATCCTATTGGTTTTTTAGGTTTCAAGAAATTGTTCCTTTAAATGCTGGTAACGTTTTGGGCACTGAAGACAATGGACCTGCCAGAAAATGGCTAGCTCTCATTAGGAAGACTCTGAATAGTCTCCCCGGCACTAGTGGTGGTTGCCACACACCTTCACCAATCCCTGATCCGCTTGTAGAGCTGGATGCGGACTTTGAAGGATCAACGAGGCAGAAAGCTTCATCTTTCTTTCACCGCAGATCGTTTCAGTCGTTGAGCCAGAGCATGAGAATGGATAACGACATGACGATGTCACAACCCCGGCTTGATCGCCGCTTCAGTGTTTGTGATCGTGTTATCTTTGGGCATAGACCGAGTGATTATGACCCTAATTTCAGATGGGGTTCCTCTGATGATGAGAATGGACCTGGGGATTCACCCTGTTACAATCAGTATTCGCAATATTCTCCAATGTCTTATGGTGGATCTTTTGCCATGGAGGAAAGCCATAGACAGATGGGGCATTCAAGGTACTGTTTGGTTGCCAGCAAGCAAATGGTGGGGATATTTCTTACGGTATGGGTGAAGAGTGATCTTAGAGATGATGTGCGCAACATGAAAGTGTCCTGTGTTGGCAGAGGATTGATGGGTTATCTTGGAAACAAGGTACATTTTTGCCAATTAAACTTTCTCTGATTTGAGAGGATTATTTTAACTAGAATAAGGTGGCATACTCATTTCTGGGTTTTCCAGGGTTCCATTTCAATTAGTATGTCTTTGCATCAAACCAGCTTTTGCTTCGTCTGTAGTCATCTAACCTCTGGGCAAAAGGAGGGTGATGAGCTGCGAAGAAACTCTGATGTTATGGAGATCCTCAGGAAGACAAGGTTTCCCAGGCTTCATGGTATGGGGAATGAGAATTCTCCTCAAACCATTCTAGAACACGAGTAAGCCTTCATATCTTAAATTTTGACCATCTGAATGCTTGTAGATTAAGAATATTTAATTTCAAAAAATTTCCTGCTGTATTTGAAATTTAGTCTTACCCTTGGATATAATATTCTAAGTTCTAAATGTCATCTGGCAGTCGTATAATTTGGCTTGGCGATTTGAATTATCGTATTGCTCTTTCACACCGCTCTGCAAAAGCTCTGGTTGAAATGCGAAATTGGAAGGCATTGCTAGAGAATGACCAGGTATGTTTTTATTTGTTTTCTATTAGTTCTATTAATTTTGGTGTTCATTTTCGAGGAGCTTTTTGCTGCTCCTAATCCAATTGGCAATTTCTCAATCTGAAAAATTGATGGCTTTCCAGCTCCGGATAGAACAGAGGCAAGGCCGTGTTTTTGAGGGATGGAGTGAAGGAAAAATATATTTCCCTCCGACGTACAAGTATTCAAATAATTCAGACAGATATGCTGGGGAAGATAGGCACCCAAAGGAGAAGCGAAGAACACCTGCATGGTAAATTACTATCTACCTAGTATTTTTCTTAAAAGTAATTGCGGCAATTAAAATTATGGAATTTATGTATATGAGAAGAAATGTTATATGATTTTGCTCCTATAGAGAACTATTAATCTAATAATTCAAGCAAAGTAACCAAGTTGATATTTTTGAAGGTGTGATCGTATACTGTGGTATGGAAGAGGCCTCCATCAGCTATCTTATGTTCGTGGGGAGTCAAAGTTCTCTGATCATAGGCCTGTTTATAGTGTATTTTTAGCCGAGGTTGAGTCTATTAACCGGAGTCGAACAAGGAAAAGCATGAGTTGTACTAGCGCCAGGATTGAGGTTGAAGAGCTGTTGCCACAAGCACATGGATATGCAGAACTTAGTTTCTTTTGAGGTTGAAGGGCCGTGGAGAGTTATTGTCACAACCTGGAGTACCACTCTGTGGATACGGATTCAATGCAACAGTGAATGGGGCTGCTACATTTCCTAAGGCAAGTAAAGTTATTTGGATATCCATATATAGTCCAATGGTTGGATGCATGCAGACTTCTTTGGTGAATATTTTGGAATTGTTCTCATAGCTTTCTAGTATTAGAATTGTTCTCATGCATTGATAACTCACGTGGACCAAATAACAGGAAGACCTTTTTGGCTTAAAAGCAAGAAAAGAGTTCTCGATCCAAGTATTACTCTTCTGTAAATTACAGAAGGTGTACTTGGAATATTTTGTGAATGTGTTGCTGTATATCATGTCTTCTTTCCCTGTTAATTTTCTTCTTCCTCCCACCCCACCTCCTCTTTTTTTTTTTTTTCTTTCTAAGAACTTGGGAAAATCTCTTGCTTCTTGTTATTTTTATATATTAATTGGTTCCAATTTCACAGGTAGGCACTGCCCCCATGGAAACTAAAGCATGGAGGTGATAAAGACACTCTGTTTACTGCCAGTCCAAAAGGAAGGTTGGTCCTTCATATTTTTCCTATTTGATAGGTTGGCTGTAATTTCTTATCCTAAATTCATTTGTCTAATTCTCTGCACGACTTTTCCCTGTTGAAACAGGTACACACATTGTATAAATTTGTCAATAATTCCTAACTCCGCAAGTTTGCAGCATAGTATTGCCTCGCCACAAGTTCCTAACTGCCAAATTGAAAAAATCCAGCTTCAAAAAGGAGGCATCATGATTCTAGCAATAATTTACAAGACAAGTTGTTAGTTTGTTCTTGTCCAGTTTCAATCACAACATTGACCTGTTGACATGGCAAGTGCAATTCTTTTTAGGAAATTTATAGGATAATGATGGATCGCATTACCATCATATATAACATATATTTGGCAAAAGCTCTCTCCCAACATGAGATTTTGGCTGGCGGGATAGATTTAGGGGTGCTCCTGTTGAAGTTCCATTGTTCCAAGTCTTCTACTACTGGCTTGCCTCTCTCTGAGTACCTTTTGTAAATTATAGAATAGAAAGAGAATTGCTATTGGGCAGGGAGAGAGATATATAATGGAGTCAATTTGTCATTTCCCTTTTGTACTAGTCTTGGAAGATAAAAGCCTGGAGATGTGATGGATACTCATTACTAATGGATAAAAGAGAAGAAGTTTTGATATATGTGAACCTTCTTTTTTCTGTTGCTGCTAATCATTTTACTGATAAAGCTAGCTTTGGTTGATTATCTCTACCGTTATTTTTTTTTTATTTTTTTTTACTTCTCAGAAAATATGACCTTAAAATGGTTTTTTAAAAAAGGGAGATTAATTAATAAAATAAAAGTACTGGCTTCTGAGGGAAGGGTTATTAACCCTTTAACATTTTCCCCTTAATTCATGAGACCATGGCTTTTCCAGGAGGCAATGATCGTCTGATATCTGTTTTGAAGACAATGAAATGAATCTCGATAAAGCCTGAAACCTACTTCATTCAAAAATTAAAAGCCTAAAAAAGTTTTTTTTTTTTTTATGGTCTCATTTATCTATTGTCACACCAAATGACCAAAAGGTTGAAGAATGAACAAGCATTGAAGCCTTCTGGTTTCAACTGTCAATGCAAATTTTAGTTGGAAGCTAACTTGAACCAAACTGGTGCTCTGCCCGCCATGGACTATTGGTGGTGGTAGCTCTACTTCCTTATTTACTGCCAATTATTTTAAATTTTTTCAGCAGGGTTGGGTGTAACTGTAACTTATAGACCAACCAACACTTTGGGAACTGTCAGAAGCAAGAAATTTATGAAACTGAAGGTGTAATAAATTCATTTTCTTTTTCCTTTGATCCCCATCTCAATTTTTGCATTTTACTATTTTAAGGTCCTTTGTTCATTGACAAGCTATGTGTGTCCCATTTATGTTTTCCTTTCCTGCCACTGATGGTTTCACACATCGATGTCCAAATCTCCTCTTCTCATGGTACCATTTACAAGTCAACTGGTTAAAGATCGTGAATTTTTTTTTCTTTTCTCTTTTCCGTCTTGAACAACGAGGGAGGGGAAATGAATAGGGCAAGGATGGATTCATGACGAAAGAGAAGAGCTGGATTTTTATACCTAGTAAAAATTCTAGTATCACTATTATTACAGTTTCGAAAGTGGGCATAGAAATTCGATTTGACTACTCGATTTTATTTTGTTCTAAAGTTGTCCTCAAAATTACTGTGCCCAAAATCGGCTGCATTGTTGTTTGTGAATTATATTTGTTTATTTAAAGGAAAAGTAAGAAAAACACAAGGAATCGCCACTGTAAAATTTGGGCATTGATGGCAGAGAGTATGAGACGCAGAGATGCCCTCAAGACCGCAGAAGCTGCGACAAATCAACAGCATATGTTACATCAAAAGGTTAAAAAACGGAGGGGAATTTTTCACCAAAGCTCCAGTTTAAAGACCCAAAAAGCTTCCTTTTTTTTTTTAATAAATTTTTTGGGTTTAAAGATGAACGAAGTGAAAAAACCGAACTGAAAATAACGCGCGAGCAAGGCAACGGCTTTTGTCCCGAAGATATGTCACTCTCTCGCCGGATTTCTGAGCCCACAATGCCTTCTTTGTTCTTGTTTTCTCCTAACCACATTCGCTGCGCGTCGATTCCACTCTTCGTACTGTTCTCTTCGTGTTCGAGACGAGTTCCGAGAGGTGCGTGAAGATATACGGCATAGTTTCCAGTTTCTCTGTACGGTCAACAAACGTCAAAAGGTACTTTTTTTTTTTTTTCATTTCATGGGATGGGGTGGGACCAAATTAATATGGGTTGTAAACTCTAATGAGAAATCGATTTACCCAATTAAATTTTGCCAATTTTCAAAGAAATGAATTATTTTTACCCAAAAAAAATAAAGGAATTATGAATATACCTAAAGCAAATAGTATAATCCATAATTTTTCTGTAAATGGTTTCCAATATTAGTATATCACATGATATCTTTATTTCATCTTTTATTATGATACTCCCGCTTTAGTGCCATTCACGTTGTATAGGGTTAGCCGGTATAAATCGCATTAATCACCTGGAAATAATTATGTGGCTGCATGGCCCACATATGAAATTTGGTATGTGAGCCAATGCTTAGTTTGGGGGGAAAAAAAGAATTCAATGCTATGTATTAAATCAACTTGATTGGAATATATGTAGTAGTAACTTCCTAAAAGTTGTTCAAAACTTTACAAGCTAGATCTCATTGAATGCTGCAATCAGTTTGTCATTCAACGGATTTGCAATTAACGAAAAAAGTATACTTTGATGTCTAATGTCTGATGTCTTTGAATATGCTAGCTCGCTGATCATGATCGACTAACAGGAATATATCGTCCAATTAAAATGGCGACTTCTCTGATCAATATCATTTTCAAAGTTGATAACGAGGGCCCGGTTTGGATTGGATGTAAACGCGAAAACACGAGAGGGGGCCCTTGGCCTTTGCTTTGAAGTTTGAGGTGAAAAATATGTAGGAAAAATGCCTTTTCTTGTCCAGAATTATAGGATTAAGATTTTCTGACCTGGGTTTGTGATCATATATTCAAGCATTTGTTGCTTTCAAATGGGGAATTCCAGTTTGGACTAATTGGGTGGTATGCTAGAGCCAGGAGTGTTGAAATCATATGAAATTGACAACGTTCTGTGTGTCATCGCTGTCAAAACTGCAATTCAAACTCTTCTCCATTGGAAAAATTTGCACACCGTTAACAGAACAAACAAAAACAAGAGAACTGATTTGGATGCGCGGATATCTAGGAATTACTAGTATTTGTGTGAGTGCAGGCACAAGCAATGGAATGGTGTGGGGGGTTCTTTTTTGTGCGATCAAACGACTAAGATTTAAAACGACAAGTGGTTGGACGTTTACAGGCCGAAAGAGAATCCCATAAAGCCTGGATCCAGAGACAGACATGACATTTAGCTAGCACTTTTATGCATGGGGGCCCGGGAATTCCCATGCCCTGCAGCTTAAACCCTCCACTTTTTCTTATTTTAGTATCCTTTGTTCCTTAATTTCCAACAAGGAAATGTGTTAGTTCCAGTTCTCAACCCAAAAAAAAAAAAATGTGTTACTTCCAGTTTATGTCATGATTTAATATATTTGTAATGGTTATATACCTTATTACTAGTATGTATATATATATTTCTTGTCAGTTTTTTCTTTTTAATTTCAATCAGAGAAGTTTCTATTTTGGTATATATAATCACCGACCAGACTTGACTATACAACTTTGCTCCCCATCTATTTTATTTTCTTCTATTTGTTCCAAGGAACATGCACCCTTCTTCTTTACACAAATATTCAACCCCTGGCCAAATTCCTTTTTAGTTTCCTGTCAACAAGAACTAAATTCGTTTAATTTCATACCTGTCCATATTTTATGAGTATGGCTTAATTTTCTGACCTAATTGGGTTTAAGAAGTTTCTGTGGGTCTCTAAAGCCGTATAATGACAATGGGATTAGGCTAATTTCAGTCCTTAATTTGTTATTACCTTTTTATCAATTATGTATTCACTCAGTAAAAGTTAATTTCTTAAGTCGTCTGGATGCTAATGGCCTTCTATATCTATGACTTAATTAGCGATTTCATTAATTAGATGTGAAATCCAGCTGTTTCATATGAGGGAACAGTGAATCAATCTTATATATATTGTGGTAACATTTAATATTGGTTGCTGATTTAAAGATTTGATAAGATAAGATGATGCATTCTTTAATCAATTATTTAAGCAAATGTTAACTTCAGAAAAGCATTGGACAGTAGGGGACCAGATTTGGTGGATATCAGCTGCTGGTTTTCTCACTGCCAATTCAATGTTAGTTTTTTCATTTTATCTATGGCTTGAATTTTTTAAACTATTTTCTTTAGACCTCTCATCCTGATCAAATTACTAAAACCCACTTTCTTACGAATTAATTGTGTATTGCTAAAGCTTTTGTCCAACAGAGATTTGAGATGTGAATCGAGTAAATTACAACTCTACCTTTTTTCCTCCTTTGGTACTGAAGCTTAATTGAAGCTTTATAACTTTGGTTAAGGTGGCAGCTAGCAAAGAAGGGACAGAAAATCTAAGGGGGGATGGGAGAGGTACGCTTTCTGTTTAACGAAGCAAACCATCCATCTCCCTTTAAAGGACGACATGGGATTTGCGGCAAAGTGTGTGTGAAGTGGATTAAGAAGCCAAAAAAAAAAAGGAGGAGGCCTGGGGCTCGTCTTCCCATAATCAACCAAACCCGCGCCCGCACACCCACAACACCACCCCCACCACACACACAACCAAATGATCCAATTGACCGTTGCCCCATGACCTTCATTTTGCTTCATGGTACCACTTATACCACTACTAGAAAAACAGTCCATATGAACGGCAATAGGGACGGAATTTGATGAAAAATCCTTCCCTAAAAGCATTTCCAACGGATTTAGCGACGGATTTATTTCCGTCCCTATACGCGTGTCCCTAATATTTAGGGACGGATAATAAAATCCGTCCCTAAATATTTAGGGACGGAAGACAAATCCGTCCCTAAATTCGGTGGAAGACATGAGACAAGGTAATGACATTTGAAACGGATTTTGCGACGGATAGGCAGCCGTTGCAGCGGAATTAGAGACGGAAATAGCAACGGAATTTGGGACGGTTTTTTCCGTAGCTAAAAGTACTAGCTGAAAGGTTTATGAACTGATTGTGGGACAGATTTAGGGACGGATTTGTTTTGGGAGTGCTTTAGGGACGCTTTTAGGGACGGAAAGGGACGGATTTAGGGACGGATTTCGGCTTAGGGACGGATTTAGGGACGGATTTTAGGGTTTCAGCTTTATTTTTTATCCTTTAGGGACGGTTTTAGGGACGGAAAATATAAAAAAAATTTATTTTTTTGAAATAATATTTTATATATTTAGTGGGGGGGTATTAATTTTTTATGAATTAGTAGTAATAATAATAATAAATAATATTATTAATAGTTTTGTTATATTTAATAATATAATTATAATAATAATAATATTTAATCGTATTATTAGTATTAGTGCTATTAATATTTAGTAATATTATTATTATTACTATATAAAATAATATTAAAATAGACGAAAATGAATAATAAATTATAATTTTATATATTTACTGTAAATGTTATATACATGAAATGTACAAAAAAAAATTAAAAATCACCTAAATGGGAGGCAATCTCATCGAAGTCATCCCCGGCCTCGACATCGCCCTCGCCCTCGCCCTCGCCCTCGCCCTCGCCCCGGGCCTCGGCATCGCCTTGATGGGCCGCATGATGGACGTCCTGGGGCTGAGGCTGTACCTGCGAGATAGACTCTCCGGTCCTAGCCTGAGCTTACGGAGGTGGCTCGTCTGTCGGATGCGAAGCTCCAGGAGGAGGAGGAAAACGGCCTATGAGCTGCTGCATCTGCTGTAATCGTTGCTCCCACACTCTATCTCTCTCAGCCAACTGTCGAGCAGACTCCTGCGCAGCCTCCTGTAGCCTCCTATCGACATCGGAGCGCAAGTCGGCCATCTGTTGTCGCAAGGAAATATTCTCTTGCGACTGAGATGGGATGGAAGAAGAGTCGGCCTGAAACTGGGGGTGGTGAACTAAGTCGCCGTACCCTAGCATCCGACCGCGTTCGCCACCCGCTACCCCCTGAAAGATCGTATGCGGGTTGACCTCCGAGTCATCGGCAGCTCGTGCACGTGCCTCCGCAATCGCTCGATCATAATCCTCCTAAAAGAAAGAATATAAATTAAATTATCAGGTGTGTGAAGTATAGGATTAATCGAATATTCTTATTTTAAATTGAATAATTATATAAGAATAAACTAAATTAACGTTACAATTGTATAAGTAATTACTTAAGATGATTATATATAATGAGTTATAATTACTTAAACTTTAACTTCAATAATTATATATTTAAGTACTTAAACTTACAGCAATGGTCTTGGCACGACCCTCGGGATAATCACCGGCCTTGGTCTTGTACAGCTTGCCGAATAATCTGTCAGGACCGGGATCACCACCGGCCTCCTTAACCTACAAAAGCAAAAAATGTGTTAAATAATTATAAGAAAAATATGTATGAAATAAAAAACTAAAGCAAGATAAAATATGGATTTAATTATTACCAAATCGGACCAGTGGAATGTGGTGCCCCTACTACCACCTCTATAGACAATCGCCTGCTCAGTGCTGCGATTCTTCTTGTTCACCTCACTGTGAAGCTTGAAAGCAGGGTCGGCATCCCACTGTGCACAGAGACGGTCCCAGACATGGTCTGAAGTCCAAGTAGGTGCCCTACGTATCTGCCGAGCCCGGCTGAACTCATGCCTGATGAATTTGCCGGCTGTGGCATCAAAGAAGGCCCGCGCCGCCTTCCGCTCCTCGGCGGGGAACGAGTAACGCCTCTGTAATTTGAAAGAAATAATGAAAGTGCGCAAATAATAATGTCATAATTCAATTAAACAAATTAAGCAATGGTAACCATAATTATTAAATAAAATATTCAAATAATAATAATGTAAAAATTAAATTATATGAATAAACAAATAATTAATGTAGGTTATGACTTACCATCCATAAATCAAACATACGGGTGCGCGTCTCGTGCGGAACCTTCATCCAGGATAACCACGGCTCGATCCAATGTCCGTAGATGATATGCTTGATCTCTGTCTTCGCCCTCTTGTTTGTCTTCTCATCCCTTCAAAATTCCATTATCAAAGGTAGTTAGTAATAAAAACAAGTAAATATAGCAAAGGAATCATTATAAAATTAAAAAAAGTTAAGATTTTACTCGTAGATCTGGGCCACTGTCATCGGTGTCGGGGGATCTAGCTGAGATGGGCCGGACACATCAGGCTGAGATGGCTGGGCGGCCTGGGCTGGCTGGGGGGACTGTGAGGGCTGGGAGGGCTGGAAGGTAGGTGTAGGCATGAAAGACGACGGGGCAGTGTGGGAAGAGGAGGCTCGCTGTGAAGCAGTCGTCTGTGCTGGCGGCACAAGGCGGTATGTCAATCCGCCGACTGTCACCTCCTGAACTGGCGGTGGAGATGGAGATGGAGATGCACCATAACTCTGTGCTGGAGGAGCATGGCTAGATGTAGGGATGGAGGAGTGGAGACCAATATCCGGAAGCAACGGAAGTGATGGGGAATGAGATCGAACCGCTGATGCAGACGTCGGCTAAGTACGAAATATTATAACAAACTTGTTAGTTTAATTAATTATATATAAGAACATTCATGACAGTTAATCAATTTTGGTGAATAAATATTGAAAAGCACCTGTGTATGCTGCGAAGCTGGAACAGGTGGGGATGGGAACGTCTCCTGAGGTAGAACGGTGGGTGGAGGTGGTGGTAATCGTGAAGCAGGATGACCGACTGAGGGAGATCCTGATCCGGAATGGTGTGACTGAGTCCCGGAGCCCCCTCGACCAGAACTGGCCGATCGACCTCGGCCTCGACCTCGACCTCGTCCTCGACCGGAACTCGAGGGATGATCATCGTGCTGTGAAGTCTACAAAATTGTGGCTTATCATTAATAATAAACTAGTTTATTTCAATTTTGTATTAGTTTTAAAATTAACAAATTTTATAATTACAACTAAGTAAGTAATTTGAATATAATAAATTATTTAATTAAAATGATTATTGAATAGTATTATTAAGTAAATATAATTATATTTAGTTTATTCATTGATTTAGGGAAGTAATTAATATTATGATTTAAATATTTGTAATCTAATTTACCACATATTCTTTTAAACTTATTCAACTTATTAAAGTAAGTAAACTAATTAAAAACTAACAAACTTATTAGATCCATATTGTTAAACTAACGAATTACTTATGATTTAATATTTAAAGTAATTCAAGTAAGTAGTATTAAACACTTAAACTGTTTAATAATTAAATCCATATTGTTAAACTAATTAACAAAATTAGTATTTAATGGTTATATATTTATTAAACTATTTAGTAATGAACAACAAGTTAAAGTAATTAAAGAAATTAGAAATTAGTATTTAATTTTTAAATAATTATTATACTATTAACGCATTACTATAATTAAACGTTGTTCTAATTATTGTAATATTGAACAGCTTTAAAGATATATTAGTATTTTATGTTTGACATTGTTTAAGTAATTATACTAACTACAGTAATTAAACAAGTAATTATATTTTAATCAATATTTAATATTTAAACTTATTAAATTAGAGTCTATGAGTTAATATTTAAACTTATTTGAGTAATTAGACTAATTAGTATAATTACTAAATATTATATCTATAAATTAATGGTACTAATTAGAGTAATTAGTAACATTACAAATTATGACATTAGTTACACTAATTTAAGTAATTAGAGTAATTATTAGTATTACAAAGTATTCTCGACTTAAACTAATTAAACTAATTAGACTAATTAGTATGATAACTAATTATTAGATATTTATACAAATATTACTAATTAGAGTAATTAGTAATTATTATATATTCAAACTAATAATACTAATTGAACCATTAGTATTAATTATTGCTATTTATTATATTTATAAACTAATAATACTAATTACCAAACTATCAAATATTTTAACTAATAATACTAATTAGAGTAATGAGTAGTTTTATTACTAATTATAATATATTTACAAATAATACTAATTAAGGTAATTATAATGAGAACAAAATAATGAACACTAAAACAATTAAACAATGAGAACAAAACTAAAATTAGACCAAAATTAACAAAACTAAGAGAAAACTTAAATTTTACCGTCATTGGACGGAATTGGACCGGATTTGAACCGAAAAAACGTCGCCGGCAATCACAGGCAGAGAACCGCCGTTGGTGACGGACCAAATGGCGGCCGACGGCGAGGAGGAGGGCGCTGCGCACGGTGGCTCGCGGGGTGGGGGGGGGGGGGAGGAAGGAAGAAGAAGAAAGAAAGAAGAAGAAGAAGAAGAAAGAAATGGGGGGAAAGGGTCGTCGGCCCGATTATATTAAATGAATTGGAGCGGATTTAGGGACGGATATTTAGGGACGGATTTAGCAACGGATATTTCTAATTCCGTCCCTAATTCCGTCCCTATACTAAAAAAAAAAAAAATCCGTCCCTAAGTAACAGCTGTCAACAACTGAAGCTTGAAAGGGCGTAGGATTTAGGGACGGAGTTAGGGACGGAATAGTAAATAACCGTCCCTAAATCCGTCCCTAAATTAATGAAAATTTAAAAATCCGTCCCTAAAGTACGGCTGGAATCCAGAGAGCCGTCCAAAAGTGGTGCTCAATTCCGTCCCTAAACGATCGATATTTAAAAAATTTAATTCGAAATAGTGCTCAATTTAGGGACGGATTTTGGGACGGAATTTTAAATTTCAAAAATTCCGTCCCAAATACCGTTGCTAATGAAAAGCCAAAATTTATTGGCGGGAACAAACGCGCCAATTATTTTTGATTAGGGACGAAATTAGGCACGGAAAATAAAAATTCCGTCCCTAAATCCGTCCCTAATATAAGTAAAAAAATTCGCGGGTTAAATCACGCGCCATATTTTTTATTTTGGGGACGGTGTTTGGGACGGAATTTTTATTTTCCGTGCCTAATTCCGTCCCTAAAAGGTTATAAATTAAATGATAAATTGTCGTGTAGGGACGGATATAGGGAGGGATGGACAATATAAAGACGGATATAGTGACGGTTTTATCCGTCCCAAGTATTAAAAATCGGTTTTTTTTGCCGATTTCGAATTAAATGAAGAACGGGGACAGTTACTTTCAATTATATATGCAATTTGGTCGAAATAACCCACTACCTATGTGTAAACTTTAAACCACATAGGTTTTATATGAAATATACAAACGTATTTGTTAAGTACTATAGTTATGTTACTAACACATCGAGTACTCTTCGTTCCAAACAAATTTAAATATTATAGAGGATTCCGTTAAGCGATCAAAGCTTTCTAATACTCTCATCTACATACCTCTGATAGCTTGTAGTTGGTGAATGGTAAATTGAAAGACGAATGAGCCGGTTTAGTCCTTCTATCGAAATTATACGAGATTGATGAGTTGCAACGGTTATAGCAACGGAAATTGCTTTAGCAACGGAATTAGGGACGGATATTGTTGTTAGGGACGGTATACAATTAAACCGTAGGGTTTGAGGTGCCAAAATGTTCTTAAACCCTAAGATCAATAAATAGGGACGGAATTAGGGACGGAAATTCTAATTCAAGGTTTCGGATTTAGGGTTTAAACCCTTTATTTAGGGACGGATTTTGGGACGGATTATAAAAATCCGTCCCTAAAACCGTCCCTAATATTCAATTGGTCAGACAAGTTTTCAACGGATTTAGGGACGGTTTTTGCTATTTCCGTTGGTAAAACCGTTGCTGAGCGTAATATGAAATGACTTATTTAAGACACGGATATAGGGACGGAAAATGCAAAATCCGTCCCTATATCCGTCCCTAATTTGTTTTCATGAAATCTTTGTAGAATTACGTCGAGGTGGGTATTAGTTTATTCCCTTCGCACCATATAATTATAATAACATCACTGCCATATTAAGATTTATGTTTAAAGTAATTGGGGAATTAGTAAAAGTTGAGGATTGCATGAACTTGTACATAACTTAACACTTAACATATTGCTAATGCAATTGGCGAAATATAATTATGGCATCTCCACATTACAGTTTAAGTACAAAGCAAGTTAAAATTCATTTGGATTATATCCAACATCATCATCAGTGTCATCGGAGCAACTTGTTGATTCTGCTGAATCGAACTCATCCTCCGAGTCGTCTAATTCCGCGATTGGTTGAAGCTCCCCCAAGTCAACAGCTAAGTTGATACCAGCCATGTCAAATAATTGTATTGCATCTGTATTAGTGGTAACAGCTGGGGTTTGCACGATCTCTTCATTTTGGTATGGAGCATCATCTTCACCTTCTTCAGTAACATTATGAACAACTCTCCTCGATTTTGTCTCACAGACGGCCAACCAATTAGCTCTGTCTCTGCTAGCTCCCGGATAATCACAGAAGTAAACTTGAATGGCTTGTTGTGCTAAAACAAATGGATCATATTTATGATACATCTTTTGCCGATGGACATCAACCAACTTGTAATCTTGATGAACCTTCATTCCGTTGATAGGGTCAAACCAATCACACTCGAACAAAACAACTATGGCCATGCTATCTGAAGAATTATACTCAAGGACCAAAGCATCTTTCAGGAGGCCATAATAACTGGTGGAAGGATCGTCCGTATTTGTGCCTCGAACACAAACACCCCAATTCATTGTTGCTTTGCCAGCTCCACGTTGAAGAGTGTGGAAGTTATACCCGTTTATAAACACACCGGGCCAAGAGCTTGCCTTCCTTGAAGGTGGCCAAGCAAGTAGCATAAGCACCGGCAAATCATCAATATGCTTTGCTCGATTAACCGGTGCATCAAGCTGTATGTGATAACCCAGGAGTTAGAATAATCAAACAAATACCCTTATGTTTTTATAACTATCTAAACAGTTTAATTATCAAAATCGAACTATACTTACATATCGCTTGAACCAGTCGGCGAAATGGGCGTCAATCGAATCATCAATGGTACGCTGATCGAATCCATCATTTTGATAATATTGGACAAAGGAGCTGGGGTAAAAACAAATCGGTATAAGTGAAACAAACTACATATAAAGAAATAAACGAATTCGTTGTGAAAAATTGCAATTAACTTACTTAAGGATGGGTTGCACCTCCGGACAATTTCGCAAAACATACGTATGCGCTACACGTTGTTCTTTCTCACCAAGCCACTTCGTTTTCTCCTTACCCTGAAATCGGGTTGGATAGTTAAAAATGGAAAACGGTTTGAGAGACTCATTGGCTAATCCTTCATCATTGCGCCTGGGTCGCTTCGTGTGACAATACACGTCTGAATGAAAGTAATTTTGCGCGAAGTAATTAAATTCCTGTGCAATGTAAGCTTCGCAAATTGATCCTTCGACGTGAGCCTTGTTACGAATTGACTTCTTTAGTTGGTGAAGGAACCTATATGAATTCAATTAAACAAATATGTATTAGGATGCACGTATACACATTGTTCAACAAAATTATGAACACTCAAATTATCAGGTGTCCTCAAAATAAAGAAGTTGTTAGTTTACCTTTCAAAGGGATACATCCATCGGAATTGAACCGGCCCTCCAACTAATGCTTCGTACGGCAAGTGAACAACCACGTGTTCCATTGAATCGAACATGGATGGAGGGAAGACCTTCTCCAAGTTACAAAGAATGATCGGAACTTTCTCGTTCAAATCTCGAACCTTATTAATGTCCAGCATAGTCGAACATATGCACCGAAAAAAGAGGCTAAGTTCGGTCACAGGGTTCCACACACTAGGAGGCAACATCTCTCTGAATGCAATCGGAAGCAGTCTCTGCATAAAGACATGGCAATCGTGACTCTTCATGCCGGAAACCTTCTCTTCATTCATGTCAATACATCTCCCAATATTTGAGGCATACCCATCAGGAAACTTCAAATTCCTCAATCATCTCAGAATAGTTGTCTTCTGTGATTTGGACAAATTATAGACAGCTTTAGGTTTGGTGCGTTGCTCGCTTTCAGGATCAACTGCAATTGAACTTCGAAAGCATATAGCACTGATGTCTTTTCTAGCATTTAAAGTGTCCTTTGATTTTCCTTTCAAGTCCATGACAGTTCCGAACACTGCATCAAAAACATTCTTCTCAATATGCATAACATCAAGGTTATGGCGGATCAAGTTTGTTTTCCAATAAGGAAGATTCCAAAAAATACTCCTCTTAGTCCATTTGTGATGGGTGCCATAATATTCAGGCATATTAATTGGCTCATCCATAGCTGTGGGCAAATGCCAAACGTGTCCATATATTTCTTCCCCTGTCAACCTTGGTGGTGCAGCCATCCTCTCAACTCGACCACGGCGAAAAGACTTCTTATCCTTCCTATACGGATGATCCGAGTCAAGGAAGCACCTGTGGCAATCAAAATAAGTCGCCTTCCTACTATGTGGAAGCACGAATGCTCTACTCTCCTGCATACAAATAGGACATCCTAGTACTCCAGCGGTGCTCCACCCGGATAGCATGCCATAAGCGGGGAAGTCATTAATGGTCCACATAAGAGCAGCCCTCATGCGAAAATGCTCATTCCTCGAAGCATCGTATGTCGAGATCCCATCTTCCCACAATTGCTTCAATTCATCAATCAGAGGTTGCAAGAATACGTCTATGTTTTTCTTCGGGTTCTTTGGACCCGGACAGATCAATGTTAAGAACATGTAAGGGCTCTTCATGCACGTACCCGGAGGAAGGTTGTAAGGAGTTACAATAACTGGCCAGCAAGAATAGGTCCTTCCGAATTGCCCATGCGGTGCAAAACCATCTGCGCATAATCCCAATCTAACATTTCGAGCTTCTGAACCAAAATCAGGATATGTCCTGTCGAAATGCTTCCATGCCTCGGCATCGGATGGATGGCACATAACCCCATCTTGAGCTTCATGTGTAGCATGCCACGTCATTTGTTCAGCTATGCCTGCGGTATGGTACAACCGTTGCAACCGGGGAGTCAGTGGCAAGTATCTCAAAATGGCTGTCGGAATTCTTTTACGACTTCTATCCCCACGTCGACTTGTGTCCTTGAATCTAGGTTCACCACAAAACCGACAGCAATCAGAGTTTGAATTTTCCTTCCAGTACAACATGCACCCATTCTTGCACGCATGAATCTTTACCACAGGTAAACCTAATTCATTGATGGTTTTCCTATGTTGATAATAGTTTGGAGGAAAGTTATTTTCCTCCGGCAATACTTTCCTGATGGCATCACAAAAATAATTGAATGCACCTTCGGACAAGTTAAACTCCGACTTCCCATTTAACAAGGTGGAAGCAAAAGACAACTGTGACTCACTAGACCCCTCAAACAAAGGCCGATCCGCATTTTGCACGATGTCAAACCACTTGTCGTCCAACTGTGTCACAGGTTGCTCTGTGAATGGATCTTGCTCATATCCATACTGGTTTGGTGCTTCTCCACTGGGTCCGGGCTCGTCTTCATTATTTTGGGCAAAGCTCGATCGTGCAGCATCAAAAACCATACGCTGATCCCATGTCATGTCATCATAGCAACCCCAATGTGACATCTCATCCGGTAATGACACTTGTTCGTGTTGCTGCTGCTCGTTATTTTCAATACTACACAATGGCTCTCCGTGACTAACCCAATTCCAATAATGCTCCTTAAATCCACGTAGTATTAAGTGTTGTGCAACCCTCATTGGTAAAAAGAAGTGCATATTATTGCACTTAGTGCAGGGACAACGAATTTTTTCTCCATTTTTCCAAGACGCGTCTTGACTTGATGCCCAACTAATGAATTCTCCAACACCAGCTATAAACTCGTCGCTTACACCCTTCTTTCCTGGTTCTTTCCGATGATACATCCATTGTCGACTGCATATCAACTCTTCCATTTCTCCTGTCAAATATCGCACAAATTTAGTTCGATTACTATCCTCGAACCCTATTCGATACTGTTAACAACTACAATGAAAATCTACAATGAATTATGAAATATATGAAGAAGTTCCTTTTACATTTTTCAACTCAATTATATTTGGTCATTTTGAGCGAAATAAAAACTACATTGCACACAATATAAAACAAGATACTTAATGTAAGCTCTTGCAATTAAATAATACTCAACAAATGTAATAAAAGTAATTCCATTCAATCAAAGTTCTACAATTACAATAATCGAAATGTGAATCGTATTAATATCAAATACTAAGTTACAATTAATAAAAACAATTATACACAACGAAATAAATATTACACCTAAACCCAATCACAAATAAACTGACAATTATGTAATTCAATTTTAATTAGTTTATGTAACGTACATAATAAAATTAATAAGCATCACAATAAACCTAAACCCTCATCAATTAACATTCAAAGAAATCTAACAATTTTACAACCCTCATCAATTAACATTCAAAGAAATCTAACACTTTTACACTAATATATATGGAAAAAATCACCAAAACTCAACATTCAAATTTAAAAATAATCATCAAAATCTGAATATTATCTAATTCCTTAATTTATAACATATGTTAATCATCAAAATAAAGTCATATACAAAGAGATTTGAAGATGTTACCTTGATTTTCACCAAATCAACACAAAACTTGACTTTTACTACTATTTTCTTATGGGAAAATTGAGAGAATGAAGAAGAAAGAAGTAAGAAGATGGGTAGGGAGGCGGAGAAAATGAGGGGTTCTGCTAAGTGCAGAACCCTAAAAACATGGCCAGTCAAAACGCACCGTTTTGGCTGGCCATATATAATTTTTTCCTTGGCTGATATTTGGAACGGAATTAGGGACGGATTTCAAAAATCCGTCCCTAAAACCGTCCCAAAAATAAGGCATATATTCATCAATTTATCTCACCATAACCGTCGCTAAATACGTCCCTAAAGTCGTCCCTAAAACCGTCCCAAAATTATTCCATTGTTTTTGCTCTAATTTCCGTCCCTAATTCCGTCCCTAACTTATTCCCTCCCTAAATCCGTCGCTAATTTTCCAACGGATTATGGTACGGATTATTTTTCCGTCCCTATTTCTCCGCTCTACTCTTTAGCGACGGATTTAGGGACGGATTTTTTTTCCCGTTGCAAATTCCGTTGGTAAATTAGGGACGGAAAAATCCGTCCCTATTTTCCGTGGCTATTTAGCCTTTTTCTTGTAGTGTACGGCAAAGATCAGATAATTCATGGGGAATTGATTTTGTTTCTTTTTTCTTTCCCTCTGATTGGCTAAACAGTGTATTATAAATAAACTAGCGGCTGCCATTGGATGGAAATTGATGTCCTGCGAATCGGTCATATATATATGCATGTTGAAGTTTGAGGTAAACAAAATCAAGGAGAAAGTTAATTTCAAAGTTTGGGAACATTCCATTCCTTAAAAATTTGATTAATCTTTCTGTTCAATATACGTATGATATGATACGAACCTGTTTGCTTGCAATGTACTTTTATGCACTCCTAATTTATTTGTCTATTCATCGATAGAGAAATATAGCGCTACTGATCCAAACTTTCACTAGGGGAAGATAAACTAACCACCCCAAATCATCCAAGATTCGATTCAGGGGGAAAAGACATTGACTCACTGGTATAAAGCCAGCGCCTGAAATTATATTTTTCCAATTCTGTTGCCAGTGTATATAATCTTTTTTCATAAAAATGACTAAGCAGATAAAACGCAATTGCTTCTGATCAAGTGTAAAGAAAAAAAGAAGGCTAAAAGAAAGAAAAGGCAACTCGGGGCAAAGATGAACACTTTGCTATGATTGTACAAGGTCCTGTTTATGCCAGAATTGTTTGATCAGAAACAGATGCTTGTAAGTTAAAGATTCCAAGGAATCTGCTTCCCCGTATATGTATGTGCCTGAATATGTTGTCTTCTGTCTTGTAGCTATCTAAGGCACGGGAGACTCAGTAACTGAAAGTAAGTGCCATGGGAGAGCTCTCTAGTGTCAATATCCTTTAGTAGTTTGGATATATGAGACTAGCCCATTATTTCATTTTTGTTTTCCCAGCATTTGGGTTTCTTGATGATTCTTCCAATAATATGTGCTTTCAATCATTGCCTGTTGCAGGGGTTGGATTTGGTGTATCACCTGCTCATAGTACAGATAAATGATTTGGATTACAAATCTTCTGGTATCAATCTTTGGGTTACAGCCAAAGAACAAACCCAATTGTTCCAATGGTTCATTTCACTTTACTAAAAGACTAGAAGTTGCCCGGGCTTTGCCCCGGGGCAGATAAATACATTATTTGAAATTGAAATTTTAATTAAAAACATATTTAAAGGTTTTTAGTATTAAATTAAAAATATATAAGATAAGCATAAAGTCAATTATCATTATTTTAATTATTATATAAACATCTCTCATTCTTTTAATAAATAGTTACCAATAATTTTTTTTAATTATAAAATTAACATCATATATTAATCTCTCATTCTATTAATTCTCATATAAACATTGAACTCACCAAATAAAAATTCAATACTTAAAATAAAAAATTTACCATATGATTAATCTATACCATTAAATAAAAGTTGTCTAATTAAGTTCTAAGGAGAGTGCCATTCGGCTTGTTTAGGTTTTTTTTGTTATTTCTTAAAAATGTAAAATATGTATTACCTTAAGAAATAGTAAATACAATTATTTAAGGTCATTATATTAATTTAATGTACCTTTTATTTTTTAGTTGGTTGTTTAATTGAAAAGAGAAATAAAAAGACATTTGAAAAAAAATGAGAAACAAATTAGTTATTTTTTAAAATGTTCAATAAATTTTTCTTCTCATATTCTTGAGAAATAAAAAAAATAATATATTAATTTATTATTTTTAGAGGATAAATAAAAAATGTAATAAATCAAAAAGCCCATCTATTTATTTTTTTATTTTTAAATTGAAAGGATAAGGTAAGAAATCATGAAAATAAATCAATAGAAACTTTTTTTTTAAAAATTAATTCCCATACTCTTTACTTTTTAATGTTAAGGAGCTAAAGTTTGGTATATAATTTAATTTCCTTTGTTTTTTTCCATTATGGTCATATGTGATAGCTAAGTTCATAAATATGCTTTCTTCATTTTTTTTAAAATTGTCTCACACTTAACATTGGTTATTGTTATCTACTTAAATATTACAATATATTTTTTTCAAGAATACAATACATTTATTTTAAAATATAAACACAAATAATTATTTTTATACCCATAGCATTAGTGAGGGATAACATCTAGTTGTTTATTTATATCCATAAATATACGATCGATGATTCTTCAAAATATTAATTATGATCTTAATGGATCTAATTAAAGTAAGTTATTAAAAGATTTTTAATTTTATATATTTCATTTTTACTTAAAAATATATAAATCAAATATAAAATTTTTTCAATAATTATATTATTACCCTTAATTTTGTATGGGTCTAAATTTTTTTTAAATGAAATTAGAATATTTTTAATAAAATTTAATCGCTTTTGTTAATTATTATATTAATAGTTTTATTAATACTTCATTTATAAGTTTTTTTTGTCATAATACTTCATTTATCAAATAAATTATAAAATTTTTTAAATTTTATCATCAATAATAATAATAATAATAATAATAGTAGTAGTAGTAGTTCAAAATTAATTGAAAAATATTTTACTAATCAAATACTCTTTAGATAACAATTAATCATCTTGATTAATCACCAAATCAATTATAAAACCAACCTTACCATCATCTAATTATCAATCAAATACCCCATTAATAACCAAATAATCCCTCCAACTTTCCAAATTAATCCAAAAACAACATTAAAATACCATTTGTATCACCACAAAATACCATTTATTACCATAATAAATGTCCAAATAAGTCTCATTTATTACTAAATTGCCACCAAATTGGACACTTGGCAACAAATTAACCTTAAATTTTCCAATTCTCTTCAATTGTAGAAGGGATAACTTTCATTTATAAGTATAGAAGTATAGATATAGAAGTATAGATAGATATAGATATAGATTTGCAAAGAAAAAAAAAAGGGGGAAAAAAGAAGCAAAAAGTAAAAGAAAAAAGTTTTGAAATAAAAAGGAAAAAGAAATGAAAGAAAAAAAAAAGGAGAATTAATTGCCCCCTAACCATCCACAAATAACAAAATCGTTCCACAATTATGGGACACGTGTCATCAAATTATACATTTAATTTTTCAAGTGATGTATTTAGTTTGATGGAGATAACTTTCATATATGGTATTGATTGATGATACTATCTGCAATCATCTTCAAGCTGCTGCCTTATAAAACACCAAGATTTGGTGGATAAGCACTTCATCATTTCCCCTAATTTATGTTTTACGTGCTTCACGTTTTCCACTTCATAATTATTTGCCACTCTGCCTCCAAAGATGAAAACGATGGCTAGATATAAATTAATAAAACTGGAAAGCATGGCCGGGCTGAACATGGCTTGAACACAATTGGGCCATTTGGAAAGAGTTTGAACGGTTCATTAGAACTTATCTCATGTTAATTAGCCTAATCATGCATTCATGCTCCCCGTTAACAGACGAAAACTTTGATTAAATTTAGATAGTACTAGAAACATAAAATAATGTAACCCTTTTTATCTGTTCCGGAGGATTCACATGCAATGCTAAGGTCAAGCTACCGGCTTAGGGGACCAACTCTCAGCAATTATTCTGCTAATTAAGACAAAGAGCACCATTTTGCAGATTTTCGGCAGATCTTTTATAAAAACTGCAAAGCATTTTATATTCAATTGGGATAGAGACCCTGCCAAATATTCTACTATATATGATTAATCTGTAATTTTCTTTTACTTGTTTTTACTTCTAATTTTCTCTTGTATTTTATCAGAATTGTCTTATTAAGTATTCCTTTTTAACTACTAAAACTTGACAAATTATGGAACATCTGAAGTTTGGCTGGATTTGGCGAAGTTGGTAAAGTACTAGAAATTTGAACAGATGGCACCTCCCAAAGCCTGACAGCTGACACTCTTTTTAGGTACCCACGTTTCCAAATATCACTGGTTTATCTATCTTCTAGGGCTCTGACGTCAGCCTTGGAGGGACACAAAGCAAAATGCAAAGGCAAAAGCACACTTCTGAGTCATCTCGTACCGGTTGCTTACGCATGCTGTTGATTTCTCTGCGAGGTAGCAGAGTTTCCCCCTCTGGCACGTGATGTACACGTGACGTCATGGTTGGGACACTGAACCCCACTGCGAGACTCTGGAGGTAAAGGAAAACGAAGGCCGGGGAATTCTTTTGGGACCGTACGGTTTGGGAATTTACGATAAGCATTTTGAAGTGATGCAATATATATATATATATATATATATGATGTTGTGAAAAATATACTGTGACCATTTAGCAGCAGAGTGTTAGGTAAATTGACATAAGGATTAAGAGAGAATGGCGAGATAAAGAGAGAGAGAAAATGAAGAGAGAGAAAAGAAAGAAAAGAAGAAGCTGATATTTCATTCATTTCATCAGTGGCGCCTTTTATAAACGAAAAGGTTACTGTGCAAAGTTTGAAAGTTTTTGCATGTGGGCCCCACGGTTTGAATATTTTATACATGAATAGTAATATGCACTATTCATCGATAGTGATATGTACTATTCATCAATAATTCATCCGACATAATTAATATATGAATAGTAATATGCACTATTTATCGATAGTGATATGTACTATTCCGTCGGCAGATTTGTCCAGATCTCATAACACTCCCCCTTGGACAAATGCCACTATTAAAATTTGGACGTGTACTGCCTCGTTAAAAACCTTAAGTCGGAAAAACCCAGTGGGAAAAAATCGAACATAAGGGAAAAAGAGTACAATACAATTAAGTCCATCTAATATGTCTTCAGGACAATATGTGCTTGTCTTCAGGACAATCTATTTGTCTTCAGGACAATATAGGTAGGCCTACTTCAGTGGCCTAATTGGACGTGCTATTACTGCCTCATTAAAAACCTTAAGCCGGAAAAACCCAGTGGGACAAAAACCGGACAGAAGGAAAAAAGAGTACAGTGCACTTATGTCCATAATCGCTCCCCCTGAAATAAAACAAACTGCTACTTCTGGAGCATCTAAAATTTCCACTTCTGGGGAATTTAATCTTGCATCTTACTGACTCGCCGCATACCAATGCCATAAACTAATTTCTCAAATGTTGATGTTGGCAAAGATTTGGTAAATAAATCTGCAAGATTATCAGCGGAGCGAATCTGTTTAACATCAACTTGTCGACTTTCCTGGAGTTCATGAGTATAGAAAAATTTCGGCGAGATGTGCTTGGTCTTATCACCTTTAATATATCCTCCCCTGACTTGTGCAATACAAGCAGCATTATCCTCATAAATTATAGTGGGAGAATCTATCACCGGTTTGAATCCACTAGCATTATGAATATGTGATATCATAGATCTTAACCAAACACACTCTCTTCCGGCCTCATAGAGGGAAATAATTTCAGAGTGGTTGGAAGATGTAGCAACTAGTGTTTGCTTAGTGGAACGCCAAGAAATGGCTGTATCATTATAACAAAATAGATAACCGGTTTGGGAGCGAGCTCTGTGCGGATCAGATTTATATCCTGCATCAGCATAACCTACTAAACCAGAGTTAGTAGTATTCTTAGAATAGAATAACCCCAAATCAATGGTTCCTCGGAGATAACGGAAGATATGTTTAATCCCATTCCAATGTCTCCGGGTTGGCTCAGAACTGAAACGTGCCAACAAATTTACCGCAAAAGCGATATCTGGTCTCGTGCACTGTGCCAAGTACATTAAAGCCCCGATTGCATTGAGGTATGGTACTTCAGGACCAAGTATATCCTCATCAGATTCTTTAGGACGAAACGGGTCCTTTTGGGGTTCAAGAGACCTTACAACCATAGGGGTGCTCAATGGGTGAGCCTTGTCCATGTTAAAACGTCTAAGCAATCTCTTAGTGTATGCTGACTGATGGACAAGTATTCCATTCTTTTTGTGCTCAAGCTCTAGACCAAGGCATAGTTTGGTTTTACCCAAATCTTTAACCTCAAACTCCTTTTTCAAATATTCAGCAGTTTCAGATAACTCTTCAGGAGTCCCAATTAAATTCATGTCGTCGACATAAACTGCTATAATAGCAAATCCGGTTTCAGATCTTTTAATAAACACGCATGGGCAGATGGGATCATTTATATACCCTTCCTTTGTCAGGTATTCACTCAAACGTTGATACCACATGCGGCCGGATTGCTTTAACCCATATAAAGATCTTTGCAACTTTATTGAGAATAAGTTGCGGGGAGTGTATGCTTCAGGCATTTTTAAACCTTCGGGAATTTTCATATAGATATTGGAATCTAATGAACCATATAAATATGCCGTCACAACGTCCATAAGACGCATTTCAAAATTTTCTTGGGCAACCCAACTTATAAGGAAACGAAAAGTAACTATATCCACTACTGGTGAATATGTTTCATCATAATCTATCCCAGGCCTCTGCAGGAAACCTTGGGCTACGAGTCGGGCTTTATACCTCACGATCTCGTTTTTCTCATTTCGTTTCCGGACAGACCCATTTATATCCAACAGGTTTTACATTGTCGGGGGTTTTAGTAATAGGCCCAAAAACATTACGTTTGGCAAGGGAAGTCAATTCAGCTTGGATTGCTTCCTCCCATTTAGGCCAATCTTGCCTATGACGGCATTCGGTTATAGACCGAGGTTCATAATCATCATTCATAATCTCATGAGCAACTGAGAGAGCAAATGCATCATTGATGATTATCTCATTTCGATCCCATATCTCATTATGATAACTGATGGAAATTTCAGTATTCCCAAGGTTGGTGATCTTTTCATGGGTTTGTACCACTTCAAGGGCAATATGCTCATGAACTTGTGCCACTTCAGGGGCAATATGCTCTCTTTGAATATTATGTTGTGGCACTTCAGGTGCAATTTGCTTTCCTCGAGAAAGATTAATATGCTCATCTGGAGCAGAATTATACTCATCTGGAGCAGAATTATGCTCATCTGGAGCAGATTCTAAATTCCTCCCCCTTTTTTTTCGAGGAACAGTGTCTTTTGATCCCATCGGTCTACCACGCTTCAGGCGCGGGACATTTAGATCCATTTCGGGTGGTTCTACAGGAACATCTATCCTAGCTGGAACATTCGCAGCTGGGATATGAGACTTTGTAACTTTAGCTGTCTCATTAAATGCATCAGGCATTTGATTTGCAATAGCTTGTAAATGGATCAATCGTTGCACCTCATTTTCACATTCAGGTGTTCTTGGGTCTAAATGAGACAAACTTTTCTCATTCCATGAGAAAATCTCGACATTTTTCTGCTTTCCATATGTGGAAGCATTTGGTATCCCAAGTGATGGGAATACTGTCTCATCAAAATGACAATCCGTAAATCTAGCGGTAAATAAATCACCCGTCAATGGTTCAAGGAACCGAATAATAGACGGTGAATCAAACCCAACATAAATGCCCAAACGGCGTTGGGGACCCATTTTGGTCCTTTGCGGTGGTGCTACAGGCACTTGTACCGCGCAACCAAAGGTGCGAAGATATGAAATGTTTGGCTCCTGGCCTAAGACTAACTGAAGGGGGGAATATAAATGAGAAGTAGTGGGGCGCAATCTAATTAAAGATGCAGCATGTAAAACAGCATGACCCCACACTGAGGATGGGAGCTTTGTCCTCATCAATAAAGTTCGAGCAATAATCTGAATGCGCTTAATCATGGATTCTGCTAATCCATTTTGAGTATGAACATGTGGGACAGGATGTTCAACTTCAATTCCTAATGAAGCGCAATAAGCATCAAAACTTTTTGATGTAAACTCACCAGCATTATCCATTCTTATGCTTTTAATGTGATAATCTGGGAAATGAGCTCGAAACTTTATTATCTGCGCAAGTAAACGTGCAAAAGCGACGTTGCGCGTTGATAATAGGCAAACATGGGACCATCTGCAGGATGCGTCCACTAGTACCATGAAATATCTAAATGGTCCACCCGCAGGCTGAATCGGCCCACAGATATCACCCTGGATTCTTTGCAAGAATGAAGGGGATTTATAATCAACCTTTGTCATGAAAGGTTTAATAATGAGCTTTCCTTGTGAACAAGATTCACAAATGTAATCTCTGGACAACAACACCTTTGTATCTTTTAAAGGGTGTCCACGAGTATTTTTAAGGATTCTTTGCATCATTGTAGCTCCTGAATGACCAAGGCGATCATGCCAAAGTCCGAACACATCAGGGTTCATTAGTTTCCAGGGCATCGTAGCATATGATTCTATAGCTCGTATTGGGACAAAATATAATCCCATACTAGAAGCTTCCAGCTTCTCATGGATGGTCTTCTGGCCCATCTTGTAGGAAGTGATGCAAAGTAATTCCTTATTTTGCTCATTAATTGTTTCTAGATGGTACCCATTACGGCGTACATCTTTGAAGCTAAGTAGATTTCTTTTTGATCTACCGCTCAACAATGCATCTTCAAGATACAATATTGTGCCTTTTGACAAAATAACTGTGGCAGTCCCATAGCCATTTATAATATTAACAGGACCAGATATTGTCTGAACATTTGCCTTACGCAATGTCACATTTGAGAAAAAGTGTTTGCCACAAAGTATAGTATGCGTTGTAGCACTATCAAGCAAACATATATCTTCTTTTTTCTCAATGTGTCCCATTTGCATTTATCTTGACAACTTCAGGTGTCAAGTTCCATAAAATTTAACAAATTAATAATATGATGCAAAATATAAATCAACAAGTATGGAATAAAACACAAGATAACGTGTTATAAACAGCTTATGGATATTGTCCGCTTTGGTACTTCAAGACCTCACGGCTTTAAAACGTCCACAAGTAAAGGCTTCAGGCCCTGTTTATAAGCACGCACACAATCCCGTGTGCGAGTGATGTAGGAACTTCAGGTTCACAACAATGATTTTATTGAAGACCATATTTATTTAATATCTTCCTTGGTAACATAATTATCCAAGGGTATGGCAAAACATAGATGAAAACCCTCAGGATCTATTTCTGGGGACTTATTATTTTCATCAACATTATAAAAAGAAATCAGAAACCTCAAAAGGTTTTTCATTGACCAAAACCTTATTGACTTCAGTATTAGTCTCAGTTAGGTCAATGGCATGGGTCTCAACATGCTTGTTTTTCTCCTTCTGGGATGCTTGGTATAGATCAACCAAATGTCTGGCCGTACGACAGGTACGTGACCAATGACCAGTCATTCCACAACGATGACAGGTACTATCATTATGCTTCTTCATAGGCCTTTTACCTTTAGGGTTGTGTGGGGAGTTATTTATATTACGGTTAAATCTCCCACTACCCTTACGGAAAAAATTCCCATGCCTGCGCTCACGGCCTCTAGGACGGCCAACATTTTTACTTGAGCCGGCATTTGCTTCAGGAAATGCCTTAGAACCAGCAGGTCTTAAATCATGATTTTTAAGCAGCAACTCATTTGTTTGTTCTGCAGTCAACAGGACTGAGATCAATTCAGAGTATGTTTTAAACTGGCGCTGCCGGTATTGCTGTTGCAATACAATATTCGAAGCATGAAAGGTGGAGAATGTTTTCTCTAAAAGCTCAGCCTCAGTAAGGTTAACACCACAAAGTTCAAGCCGTGACACAATATCATATAATACCGAATTATAATCGGACACGGACTTGAAATCCTGCAACCTCAGATGTAGCCAATCATATTGTGCTTGAGGGAGGATGACAGTTTTGGTATGATCATACCGCTCTTTCAATCTTGTCCACAAGATCAAGGGATCTCGGACAGATAGATATTGAACTTTTAGGCTATCACTTAGATGCCGACGGATAAAAATCAAAGCATTTGCTTTATCTTTATTATTAGCATTTCCATTTGCACCAATGGTAGCTGCAAGACCTTGGCCTTGGAGATGCAGTTCAATATCGAGACACCATGACAAATAGTTATTGCCACTTACATCCAAAATTTGGAATTTGGGCTTTTCAATATTTGCCATAATTCTGAAAAAAAAATGGTCTCAATTAGGTTGACAACTTCTGGTGTCAAAATTAGGTTGACAACTTCTGGTGTCAAAATTATTTAGAAGTAAATCTTTACACAATAAAAATTTAAATTAACTAGTGTAAAGAAAATGTTAAATAAAATAATAGAATCAAACCTTAAGAACTTACCAGGCTTTAAACTTGCTTCACTTTATAACGCTCGTGCTGATAACGTGTTGTGAAAAATATACTGTGACCATTTAGCAGCAGAGTGCTAGGTAAATTGACATAAGGATTAAGAGAGAATGGCGAGATAAAGAGAGAGAGAAAATGAAGAGAGAGAAAAGAAAGAAAAGAAGAAGCTGATATTTCATTCATTTCATCAGTGGCGCCTTTTATAAACGAAAAGGTTACTGTGCAAAGTTTGAAAGTTTTTGCATGTGGGCCCCACGGTTTGAATATTTTATACATGAATAGTAATATGCACTATTCATCGATAGTGATATGTACTATTCATCAATAATTCATCCGACATAATTAATATATGAATAGTAATATGCACTATTCATCGATAGTGATATGTACTATTCCGTCGGCAGATTTGTCCAGATCTCGTAACAATATGGACATTTTTAGTAGGAAAACTATGCATAGTCTATGAACATGTGGCGGATGGTGCATGTGAGATGTGCAAAATAATCATGCTGTGAAGTGGAACTGTGGAAGTCTTGCAGGGCCCGGCATGTGGGCATGGGAAAATTACCAATTCAATTGAGCAGCTTCCATTCCATGTTAGGCTGCATGAGAAAAGGCCTTTATTTAGATTAAAATACCGATCCAGGCTCCAGAAAATGGGCCACCATAACACCAACTTTGTTCAATCTGTTGTAAAAATGTTGCATAAACAGTTCTCGAGTATCAAGGGCAAAAAGCCACACAGTTGAGGGTATATAGAGCATTGATAAAGTGATATGCTGCAATCTTTATTCATAATTTTCTGAAAGTAAGTTACCCTTTTGAGACTTGCATGGGTGGTTTTCTGAAACCTGACAAACTGCACTCACGCTTGAAAATAACACAACACCCATGGGACTCAGTCTTTTCTTGTCCTCGACGATATGCAGTTATCCTGATCTCCAATCCATCCCCCATTAATTGCTCCCATACACACCTTTGAGAAATTGAAACAACAAAAGCAATAACACCACCATATTCACCTTTTCGGTAATTCTCTTAATCCATACATCATCATGACAAAGGTCTCAAAATGAATGTAAATATTGATAAGTTGCGTAGAGACAAAAGTTGATAATCCATGGTCGTGAGAGAGGGTGAAATTCTCTTGCATGGAGAAAGCAAAAGCTGAAACTCCAAGGCAGGATAGCCTAAGCAGATCCTTTCAGAAAAAAAGAAAAGCGTATCTAGGAAAGATAGGGGGAATGGTCCCTGATATTGATAGAAACATAGGGATGACAACTAAGGAGAGTGAGATTAAGGGCTTTTTACATTGAAAAGCTTGCAGGGTGCCAAATTAAGCATTGATTAGATTTGAAGTGATGTCATGTTAAGCTGTTTTTTCAACACAAAGAGTGTTGCTTGTTAAACAAGGTGTCAGCGACCAGTAATTAATCAGAAATCAAACAAGACACAGAGGGAACACACGACGGTTGGGTTTTCAATTTCAATTTTCTTTTTTTGTAGTCAAAACAAGGCAGAATTTAAAAGGAGCATCTTCGATCTGAAACTGACTGGAAATATGAGATCATGGTTGGCGTATACCTCGTGTCATGCTCGTTTATGTATGGGATATGTCCACGTGCAGATCTTCTTTCACTAGTATTGCACTTCTTTCTGCCAATAATTTGGCCCTTTTTTGGTTACTATAGTATAGATAGTCAACCCTCATTTTCCCCGATGTCCTTAACTCTCTGTTTTAATAGCATCCCTCGGATTCACCCAGCCTATCGAGCAAAGGAAAAAATTTGGAGAAGATGTCATGAGGAACGGACGGGACGCCTGGTCTGGGGGCCTTCTCTGCTACTGCCATCTAAGGTTAATTTCATTGGCTAAGCTTGGTGCCAGTGACGTATATCATCAAATGCATAATCGATCCAATTACTTGTAGGCCTTCGATAGCAATATAGGCTTTTCTCCCACCAGGCTAGTACGGCATTACTAGTGGAATTGTCTTGGGATATTATTTTGGGCTTTGCAGTTGTATACTATCGGGCCCTTGGTTAGAATTTAAGTCGAACAGAATAAAGCATTCTGGGCCCGCACGCAGCTATATGGGCAACAAGTTTCAAAACGAACCAGACTGTTTTTCTCTTTTGCCTAGATTCTTCTATAATCAAATTAGGTTGGTTAAAAAGAAAATGTAAAGGACCTCTAGGCCTGGTGGCTAAGAGGCTTGAGTGGTCATCAAAGCAGGGGTCATCCCTCCTCCTCAGGTCATAGTACCCCGGCCCGAAATACCAAAAAAATAAAAATAAAAATAAAAAATGCTTCACCTTCTCGGTACTTGGGGATTGCAGCCGATTAAAGCTACGAAAGACGGAGTTAGCTTGTGGGCTCAAACATTTAGCGAAAATGGATTTTGAACCTCCAACACAGTCCATATATTCGGACCAGAATTGAATAAATGCATCAGGGAGAATTCACTTTGACTTTGAACTTACTGCTCTCTAGATAACACACATCATGATATTTTTTTTGTTAATTGATTCAATTTAAAAAAGACCTAAAATTAGAAATTTATCAATCGGTAATGTTGCTCCAATACCGAACCAAAGGGCCACCGCGGCATCAATAGAAAACAAAAACGATTGTTGTCACGAAATAGATTTTGGAGTTTATTAACATTTTTCAAAAGGGGTGCTGTAGTGTTAATAATCCGGCAGGTATTTAAAATACAGAAAAAAAATATCATTCAGGTAATATTTCCAAAGGAGTTGCAAATGGATCCACGGGTTCACCAATCATTAAAGGTAGCCATTTTGAAAAGTTTAAACTGTTCTGCTAATATTAAAACTCATTTCCATGAGCGAAAAGTCAGATGATAAATAAAAGAAAAATATATACGACTTTTTTTTTTGGCACATGTAGTACATTTCCGGAAAATACTATGATGAATTCTCAATCGTCATGTCCTGCACCTTTTAATTAGTTCATAGTAATAAGCTATGATATGCACAAATAGATAGGGGCCTCTAAATCATAAGCGAAGCAACAGTAAATTTAGAAAAATATGACATTGATATCAGCAAAATGCATTCAGGGAGTAAAGAAAAATCTATAAACGACCAATAATCTATTAGTGAACAAACTTGCATCCAGGAGGAACGAGGGTTTGCAAAGGTAAAAACTTCTACCATATCATGCAGAAGTAAATTCTGCTTCAAAGTTTAAACAAAATGTTCAATCCTCTAAAAACTTGAGGATCCCAGAAAGACCAAGTAATGCAACTGTACAAGACTCACGATGTGTCAGCCGACAGCGATGATGCCATCCTGCAAAGAAGTGCATGCCAATCTCAAAAACTTGAAAAGCCGTGCACCACCAGAGTTAGTGAACTAACTAGCTGTTTACGACAAAGTTAAGATGCATGCTTTTCAATTTAAGCACCAGGACGATACTTCAAATCATTCTTCCCGCTACACTCCATCTCTGTTCCGGTTGATTGTTTTGAAACTTTCTCCTTCTCGCTGTCAACAACAATCTGTTTATTGCGGCATTCAGGAGTGCAAAACGTGCGAAAGTCACTGCATTGTATAATTGAGTTCAGGCCACTTATCCACAAACAAAGTGGTGTCTATAAAATGCCAATAATATGCTTAACAGAGTTCCACCTAGCTAGATGACATGAACCACACATGGAGAGAAGAGACTCAGAAACTTTAACTATGAAAGTATTAAATTGGAAGCAATCAGAGACAGAATATAAAGAGATAAAACTTGACGAATATAATCCCCCACTCGGTTACAACGTATACACATATCTGCCGGTAAGTGACACTGAAAGGGGAACTAAGGGACAAAGAGAACATGAAAAGAAGAGTGAAATGCAGAAGAAACATTAATATCTCTTATGTTAGTTTTCTTTTCTAATATGCAGTTTAAAACCGGCAATTAGAGGTCTAACAAACAAAAACATCAGTAAGAAATAACGAAACCACAGTCTAAACCACGCACACACTACAGTCATAATATTGTATTATACATGAGCACTTCTATAATTCTCAGATATCACTCAATTGAGCATGTGCAAGGCAAAAGTTTATCTATTTTATGCTTAAGTTACATCAGTTTCACCAAATACAAAATGGCACAAACGAAGAAAAGAACATCTAAAAGAAAGACTAAAATTTTCCTATTACTTATAGTGGTTCCTAGTATTTTACTTTCCCGTTCTTTCTTAGCAGCCAAACAGAGAGTCGATAAGAGACAGCAATAAGGAAACTAAAAGATTCATGGTGTAATAGAAAAGAATCTATAGACGATAAAAGTAAAGGCATAAAAAAGAGAAACTCGCATACCCATACATAAATCTTGCATCATTCTGACGCAGCCCCTTCTCGCAAAAGAAGCATTTGTCCAAGAAATGATGACCGACTTGCTCTTGCCCCTGCGGCTGCCCATTTTCCACAGCTACCTCGGGCAAAGGGGACGATACGGTCAAAATCCCTACCCTCCCCATCTCCCAAACCTTCGGCGGCGGCGCATAGGGGGAGATTATGGTAGGAGAGGCGTGTGGTTCCCACCGGAAAGCAGAAGCAGCAGCTGGCGGAGGGTTGAGGACACGGGTGTTGCCAAAGCTAGAGGAGCGGTTGACGCGAGAGCGCTTCATTTTTTAGGGAGTGAATGAAAAGAAGTGAAGGAAATTTAAGAGGGAAAGTGTTAGGGTTCGGATTGTTGCGTTGGAGCGGCAACAACGGAATAGGCTGAGATAGACTCAAAAGACTTGAGAGAGTGTTTTTGCCTGCCTGGTGGCCGTGTTGGCTGCTTCGGGAATTCGTGGCGGGTTTATATACGATACTGTGGTCCCCAGTGAATGGGCCAACCAGAATTTTTTTACCTTTAAGTATGAATAATATTATTTTAATTTATATGTGTGGGGGCGATATTTTATCTTCTGCGATCTGGTGCTTCGAAAAATAAATGTCTACACTATGGAGAAGTGTTTACTAAAAAGAAAATTATGTAATTTAACCAAAAATGTTTATACTTTATACTAGTATTTGTTCCATAATTATCATTAACTTACTTATTTTGTGTATAATATTATCACTTTTTTTAAAAAAAATTATAATATTATCACTTTTAATTGAGAAACGAATAGAAAATTAAATTCGAATAACAGAAAAAAAAGAATACAAGAAAAAAAAAACCATATACCAAACAAAGCTTAAATTATTTATTATAGGATAAATGATTAACACTAATTCTAAGTATACATATTTATGATTAGCTTATCAGACCGAACGAATTTATGATTTTCATAATGCGCCCAACCAAATTAAAATTTCCCACACCTCATAGCTGCCATTTTCCCCGTCTACATACTTCTGCTGTAGCCTGCAGTCAAAATTAAATATGGGTAGCTTCAATAGTATCATTCTCTCTAGGATTTTAGAGAACCGGCTCTCGTCATTAACGTCTCTAAATTATATGTAGCGGGCGGCAAAAAATCTCCTTAATAGAGACCAACCCACTTCTTGAAAGTCAATGCTGCTTCCCTCTTATTTAGTTGGGATTCTGTCTGGAACTTGGGAGCCTTGCCCTTATAAAGTGTTTTATGGTACTTCAAGAAGAGGGTTCGATACTTGTATTTGTCTATGAACATGTTCCCTTTCTCCATCAAACCCACAACTTCATTTGCTCTGACGAAAAATCCACCCCTCACAAATGTATAAAGCAAAGAATCCAGAAGTTCCTGATCAAACTTCATTGGGGTGGAAGAAGCAAGGGATTTCATTTCACCCCAAAGCTCTGTTACCTCGATGTATTTCCCTCCGATAGCAGCATATCCAGTGACCATAGAGTGGAAAGTTTGGGCATTTGGCGTATGCCCCAAACTCCTCATTTTCTCCAGAGCTTTTTCAGCATCCTGCATTAACCTCTTCTTACAGAAAAAATGGATTACATTATTCCAATCGTGTACTCCACTATCCAGTTTCTGCCCTTCCCTGATTTCTTGCAAGAGCTTTGCCATTAACCTTGCTTCACCATTGCCTGCACATCCCTCAACCAACCTATCAAATTCTTGATTACCACCTCGTGGTATCTTAGCCTCCTTCATCTCTTTGAAAAGATGGAGGGCTCCTTGAGTATCTTGCTGAAGCACCCGGGATTGTATTAATGTCTCATAACAACTAGAATCTAGTTGGATCCCAGCCTTCTGAGCATCTCGTAAAAGTGATGTGACTTCTCCTGGCCGATTTGCTTTACAGTATGCTTTTAAGAGGGAGGCATATACAGAAGAACCAGTTCTAACTCCAGCAAAACGCATCTCATCAAGAAGGTCATGTGCTTGATCTAACCACCCAAGTGAAATGCACGAGTTGATCACATGAACCAAGGCTGAATCATCATTGGAAACCGGCGAATTCTCTTTCTCTGCCTTGATAAGAAACTGAGCCAAATCCTTGATCTTCCCAACTTCAAGGAAAGCCTTAACCAATTTCACGTAAATTGTTTCAGTTGGTTGGAGAATCCCATGTTCAGTTGTAATCAATTCAACTTGTGTTTGCAGCTTAGCCAGTAAAGTAAGAAGCACTTCCTTAGCCTCATTCCCAAGTTTTACAAAATTTTTATCTCTAGAGAACTCATCATAAGATATAATCTGATTCTCGACTAAACTAATGTTGTGCAATCCATTTGGTTCTTGTTGGCTCTGATTTGACCCAGAAATCTTTCCAGAAGGGAGCTTGTTATCATTTCCAGCAGCTTCAAGCACAAGAGTAGCAGCAGCAAGAGAATTTCGTGCTTCCTTTGCTTTCCGAAGCATTTCCAAAACCATACTGGAGGCTGAATCAAGATCACCAAATTTTAAATGGCACGAAAGCAAGCAATTAAAAAACTGCCGAAACTGAATATCCGTTAAGTTGCAAGCTTCATCTATGTGCCGCTGAAGTTTCCTCAGCTCTTCCCTTCGCCCGTTTCTCTCATATATATGTGCCATTACAATCAGTAAGTTTGCGTCTGCTTTAACACCAATTTGAGGCACCATGTCAAGGAGCTGCTCTGCTTTCCTTGTTGTCCCAAACAAGAGGCACCCAGCCAAAGCAATGTTGAAAGCAGTAGTATTAGGCTTCATAGCAATCAAAGGTGCATTACTCTTCTTACGAGGGTCCACCCTCCCATCCTGGAATAAGTATCCTATCTCAAGAATCAATTCAGCAGCAAGATAAGCCCCAGGAGCCGTTTGTGACATGTGTGCCAAGATGGCTGACCAGACAGTCACAGGAGGAAATTGCTCTGTTTCTACCAACTTTCTCAGAATGGTTGATGCAGCAACTGACAAACCGCATTTGGCAAGAGCAAGAGAAAGAAAACTCAGAGGCTCCTTTTCCAATAAGTTTTGTTTACTCTCCTCGAAGGCTTGTTCGACCATCCCATAAGCCTTCTCAAGCCACTGGGCATCAAGGCTTTCTGCAAAACCTGTTAGAATCCTGTTCACGACAGATTTTCTGGGAAACCCTTCCATCTGCATGTGCAGTTCATACAGCTTCCAAGTATCTGTATATCTACGCTCATCAATCGCATTTTGTATTTCCAGATTTAATTTAGCGGGGTCTCGAGCCTGGACCAAGATTGTACCAGCCATTGTTGAAAATAGCATCAACCTATTCTGATAACTTGAAGATGCATTCACTATCTCTAAATTGTTCGAAGAGAAGTCAGAGATCCCACAGACCGAACTGTGACTCCTAAAAACGGGAAACTGGCGCCTGCAAATCCTAGCAACACTACAATGCCAATCAGGAAGCAAGGCATACACGAAACATGGGGAAACAGCCATGATTGCACGCCTCATTTTGCCCATCCAAAGCAATTTTCCAAACATAAAATGTTAACATGGATTAGAACCTGCAATATTAACAGCTCTTAATTAAAAACTAAAAAGAATAGTAACAGTTTTCAAAATTTCAAGCCAAGAGAGGCTAACATGCAGCAGCCCAATCCTCGGTGAGACATTTTATCAAATAAAGCAGGGACACAATGGAATTTGATTATAAGTTGATTTCTAAAGAAAACAACGGAACTCCTTTTCCCTTTAAAGGGGAAAAGTTAAAACTTACAGTCTAACAGTGAAGTTGGAAATGCATGGGGCCTTCCAAATTTGGATAGAGAAATGCAGGCGAATGGTAGTTAGGGAGGAAGGAGAAGTTTATTATTTTTCCATGGAAGCAGGAAAAGAAAGAGAGAACATAATGGATTAAACATGGGCCCAAAAAAAAACCCGAAACAGCTGGGTTGGGCTGGATAGGGTGGACTTGGTGATGGCCCGGAGGATCAAGCATGGGCTGACTATGATAATAATGGATTTAATGAAGCCCGTTCAAAGTGCCGGGTGGCGTAGAGGAGAGTTTGGTATTCCATGTGCCTTAATCGCACCTGATTAATTGCCCTAATTTAAAAAACAACCAGCTGTACCCTCTCTCCTACCGCCTTATTTTTGTCCTCCCCGAAGATCAAGAAGTAACTTGTCTGTGGATTTGTTCTTTCTGCACGATTCTGAAACTTGATCGACATGGTGAGCTTCATTTTCCTTAAAAAAAAAAAAATCAAAATTCCTGTCCTTATTTGTTCCTCTGTAAATCTTGGTTCGGGAAATATTTACATCCTTTGATCTGTTGCTTCTCAACATCTAGGCTACGAGCTGAAATTTTTCTTATTTTTTGTTTTATTTTTTCATCTTGTGGAAGTCTCTTTCTTCTTTAATGATTGAAATTGAGGATTCTATAAAATAGTTGATGATCTTGTTTGCTGCAGTTTTGTTTTTTTGGTCCTTTTAAGTTTAAGCTCTTCTCTTCTTCCCTTGATAGGGTTCGACATCGGAGCGGAGCACTGTCTTGGCGATTACGGATGATGCAAGTTATGCCCTTAAAGCGCTAGATGCAATTTGGGAATTTGAGAATGAAGACCCCAAACGCTTCAACCCTCTAGTTATCATGCAAGCTTCGTCTCTAGGTGTATATCTCTCTACCGATCTAATTCTGTACTACTAATTTTCATTTTAAAATACATATATTTGAAGAATTAAGTTAGAATTTTGATTTTTTTAATGGGTACAGAAGATGTATGCTTTCACCGTGAATCAAAAAGTTAGGCGCAAAAACGACAATTATGTTTCACTCCTCTTACTTTAATAGTCTTCATGCTGTGTTTATATGATGACTTTTATTACTCATGTTTGGGTATATGTTTTGTTGTTGGGGGTTATCTCAGCTAAGCTGCTAGTAGAATCGTCCTCTGTAGACAAACTCATTTTCATCTCTAAGTCAGTTGAATTTCCTGTTGATGAGTTGTATGCCGAAATCTTTAGAGTTTTGACTCCTGATGGGGTGTTGGTGGTTAACGGAACGTTTCAGCATGGGACAAACGAAGCAGATAAGGTAAAAATCTTGTGGATTGCGGCTTTGATGGGATTAAGTTGTAGTTAGACAACTTATGAGAGATTCTTGTAGGTAATGTCTGCTATTGAGCGCAAGTTAATATTGGCTGGATTTTCAGATGGAAAACGTTTTCAACTAAAAGCAAATGGTCAGTCTTTTGGGGTGAGTTCTTCCCTGTTCTAATATAGTCATTGCGTCATTTGTTATTTCATTTGTTGTTCTTCCCTCTATTGATATTTGTGATAGAGGGATGCCGGGTTAGGTCTTAGTATTATACTGTTGAAATGAGGCATGTTTTCTTGATTCTGTTGTTTTTTCAAGCTGAGCCTTTTGTTCAGGCTAAGTTTTGTTTATTACTACTTTTAGGTTAAGGCTAAGAAGCCATCTTGGAAGATTGGGTCATCCTTTGCTATCAAAAAGACTGTAAAAAATCCATTAAAAATTCAGATGGATGATGATTCAGATCTCATTGATGAAGATTCCCTCTTAACTGAAGAGGATTTGAAGAAACCCCAGATACCACCTGGTAAGATGGCAAGACCCAACTAGACCTAGAGTTTTTGGTCTTTCATCCTTTATTTGTTTAGTTCTAGAGATATTATATAACATAATTCTAAATATTCTTTCGTCAGTTGGTGACTGCGAAGTAGGAAGCACAAGGAAAGCCTGCAAGAACTGCACTTGTGGAAGGGCTGAACAAGAGGAGAAAGTGCAGAAGCTAGAACTAACTATGGATCAATTGAACAATCCTCAGTCAGCCTGTGGCAATGTATATCCTGTTTTGTACTCCTATCTCTGATTTGCTTTTGTTTTTTCATATGGATTTAACTGATAAATATCTTGGATATTAGGATGTAAGAGAATGATTTCCTTTAATAGTTTTGTTCATAATGCTCTGATACAATGGACTATTACTTTTCCCCCTTTCCTCATGCTTTGAACCGCTGAACAGTGTGGACTAGGTGATGCATTTCGCTGCAGTACATGTCCATATAAGGGTCTTCCTCCATTCAAGCTGGGGGAGAAGGTAAGTTCTCATCTGCACGGTACAATTTTCAATGAGATGTTAGACATCATATGCTCACGTTCACCAATTCACTTTTAGCAATCTATCTGAAGAATTATGACATAGAATGATCTCTTTGTCCAGGTATCTCTATCAGGGAACTTTCTTACAGCAGACATTTGAACTTGAAGGATGGTTTTTGATGAAAAGTTCAGTTTTAGATACTATAGAAAAGTTTCACCGAGTTCTTTCATTGTTAGTTTTTAGGTTCTTTGCAAAGCAGCAGTTTATCCATTGTTCACAAATTAAGTGCCGGAATCTGGATTAGTGTAAGAGGGACCGTATGTTTTCCTGTTCCTGTTCAAGACAACGGCGAGACTGTCATTAGCTATGATAAACGCAGTGTAGTGATCTATTGTAAAAGTTCCATGGCCGTCTTCTATACATTTCCTTCTAAATGAAGAATGCATTTGACGATATTTGCGTTTTTTAACATGTAAACGGTGTGTAAGTGAAGGCTAAAGCTAGCTGTAATCGGCTTTTATGCATGAGAGATATCGCGAGGGGTATCTCAATCTGTGTATGTTGAAAATCGGTATTACGGTTTCTTTGGGTATGGCTTTTTTTTTTGGCAAAAAAAAATTCCAACTAAATATAATCATTATTTAAGAATATGGTGAAAGAGTATCTCAAAAATAGTAGTTCCTCTTATTTTTTCATTTTTCTTTCCTTAAGAAAATAGTGGTAGTAGAAGTTTCAGAACCCATGACGAGTTACTTTTTAAGTTTTAACCCTGTTAAGAAGAACGTAGGCACGGGAGAGAACGGTCCATAACGCTTCATACTTGGCTTGATGGAGAGCGACAATGGGCAGCCAGCGATCAAATGGCCCATGGCTGTGATGTACACAGGCTTCATTATAGCATTCTTGTATAAGCAGTTTTATTGTAATCCCAAAACTCACAAATTCATAGATATGTTAAGAAACGTAGCGTAGATGATTCATCATTATAGTATTTTACAAACATTAGTGACTACAATATAAAACCGCTTAAGTAACAAAGGGCTCCTCTGTTAACTCAAAAGAACCACAAAAAAAAAAAAAAAAAAAAAAAACAGCTGGAATCCCGTTTACTCAAAAACTATAAAGCCACCAAGTAACACAGGACTCCTCTTTGAAGTTTTAACTCAAACAAAAAGTAAAAAACCCAAGCTGGAACCCCCGTTTACGTCCACTTTCTACGTCTGCAATCCCCTGTTTGCTCTCACTCATAAGCTTGGCCTTTCCGTTGCCTTGGTCCAGGGAAGAAAAACTCCTCATCTTGGTTGTCAAAGATCTTATCCACCTCTTCTTCATTTTTCTTAAAGGCTAATTCCTTGGCTTCCTTCTCGTATTTCTGCACAATGTTGCCCTTCCCTGTAGAAAACCAAAAGAATCACAATACCAGACTCTAGAGGAGGACTTGGAATAGCCAATCCAATAAAAGGAGGATTATGAATTCTTTATACCTGCGAGAGGGTACCTAACGTTGTCTTGTGCATTAACCTCAAAACATAGGATCCCTAGATTCTTGTTTCTAGAAGCAACCGTGACGAAGGGATGCCCTGCGGGGACGATAAACAGTGTATCAGGCCTCAACTGTGAACTAATTCTCTGATATCGAGGGCCACTCTTCTTCCGTCCAGAGCTTGTTGAATCTTGGCTTTCTTCATCACTTGACTTGGACGATTCATGAGGACACGCCATTTCAAAATATCCTTCACCTTCCACGACAATGGCTATTTTTGTTGCCTTTGAGTTGAAAAATGGAGCAGACATACATCCCTGAACACAATGAAAATATTGTTACCCTCATAATTCTTAAGATCCATTTTACTATTTCGTTCACATGAAAAAGGGGAGAATTACTTTGGTGATATTAGCATAAGAGACCCTGAGGTTGAGGTCTTTGAGGGGCTTGAATTCATCTGCATCAACTTCAAAGAGTTGGCCATATTTGTTAGACTGAGAAGGACGACGCTTTCTGAACAGATTGAAGGCACCCTTTGAATCTCGTCCGAAAGGCCAGAAGGCACCGCCACTGCCACCTTCCTCGTCGCTAGTCATGGCCTTGATTTGTCCTCTGGAGGCTTTGAGGATAGGTTCTTGGTCCTGCTCCTCAAAGAAGTTCTCCAACTTGTCTCCTGAAGTCTGGATGGTTTTTATAAAGAAAATCAATAAATAAGAAAAACTTGATACAAATCAGTTCATAGCATTAAACCGAGTATGGAATTAGGACTTACCTTCAAGGCGGCTTCAAGAATCTCTGTGCTAAATGTTGTGTACATCGATTTTGAATTTTTGCCTCCAGCTGCACCGAAAAATACCTGCATTTAAAGAAGTAGATCAGCAAAATTAACATCTTCGGGAACCATCTTATGTTTCATAATTGTGGAGAAAGTGAATTTACCTCGTAACGGCCTGGAAGATTGACAGGTTGCAAAAGCTTGACGATATACAGTTTCTCACTGTCATCTCTGTTGATCAAATAAATAGGAGTGCCCGCACGAACCCTGATGATGTCTCCTCGTTCAATATTGAAGCTCTCCCTCTTATCTTCATGGATCAATGAGATTGTTCCGCGTCCTATAATTATTAATAAAAAGCCAAGATTATCACCCATGTAAAAATAGCAAAACCTGGACAGAAGTTAAATTTAGGAGAGAATAACCTTGAGTAACAACAAAAATAGCGTCAGCATCAAAATGATTTGGGACTACAAACGCATTTGGATGGACAACCAGAAGAGCCACTCGGTAATTCTCAATGCCACGAAGAAGCTCTGACTTCTCTGTGAACTTGGTGAGAAGATCAACCCTTCCTTGCTTTGTATCGACTTCAGTGGAGAAATGTTTATCTTCAAACACGTAAGGGTTGTGCTTTTCATGCCTTTCCCCTTTCTCCTTGTCGTCTTCTTCGCCCCTTCTCTCATGCTCTCTCATCCATTTGTCTTGGCATCGAATGAGGCACAGTTGCCTCTCCTCTCCTCCTAGTCTCGCGCACTGCCTCTGGCACTTCCTCAGACTCTCATGAGCCGGGTTTACCACGCTCCAATATTCGTCAGGGTCATGGCGTCCACTTCCTTCTTCACTCTCTCGTTCTTTCTTCTCTCTGACATAATCTTCACATTTCGTCTCACATTCTTCCTTCTCTTCCCTACTGTATTGTTGCTGAACTCTGCACTGGTGCTTGCATTGTTTTAGCTCAGGATCTTGCTTAGCTAAGGCGAGGACAGAATACAGAACTAAAACAGACAGGATCAAAACGATTAAAGAAAGCTTTGCTGTGGCGGCCATTTTTTATTTTTAAAGTCTAAGTTGATGCAGAGATTGAACGTGAAATTGGATTCATATATCGGCATGGAGGGGTAAGATAGTGGCAAGTAAGAGCATGCATGAAGACGGGTGTCCACCGTACGTGTCAAGCCTTGTGACTACTGAGTCGCCGCGTAATGTTGGGCGATACAAGAAGGATATGCTTTTGTTGGCATTTGGCACTATGTATCTATTGTTGAATATTATAACAAAGCGAGGGCATGGCATCCTAATGTCTCAAGGATGGAGCCTTCACGTGGTCGTACGGTTACGTGTACAACCCCATCAGACAAAACTACAAGGCATTCTGCATCCGGATTACGAATCAAATAATGAATCCGGCGGAGCCAATTTAAAACGAGCTGATTCCAATTCAATCTAAGTTCTCGGTTAACCACTAGGAATTCATTATCATTCAATTTCATCCGCAAGACACCTGACAGGGACTCCCAACAAAATTGGTGAATGGTAATCCATGCAAGATAAAAGCACACACCAAAATGGCTAATAACTGAATTCATAAGATGTAAACCTTGGACGTTTAAATACAATCCAAAAGATTTTACTTGCAACATCTGCCAACCAGATTAAAGAGATGCATGCAGACTATAAGAATATTATTCATGATAGGCAAATGTCCCTGATCCGGGGACCATATTTCCTTAAGCCATTTTGCACAGTATCTTTGATCCCTCCACGTGACCGAAAGAGGTTCTTTAAAGGTCTGGCATGCCCTCCCCGGCTTTAGGATCATAGGTCTTCTCCAACACAAGATCCATTGGAGTATCCTTGGGACCAGCTGCAAAACATAACAGTCGAAATAAGTTGCAAGCAAATTGGAAAGACTTTCGATGGCAACAAGTTTACATTCTACTCTGTATAAGTTTCTATATGTAACCCACTCGTTATTACAATAATCTAGAAGATAAAATTCTACAAGCCACATCTTACATTCATATGCTTATAAACAACAGCACTTACCAATGCTAATTTGAAGGAGCCAACGCGCAATATAGCCAAGACTAAGAGGAAAGATAGCAACATAAAACTACACATGGTAAAAGAACTGACTAGCATTAACAATAACTGGACAAGAAAACCACAAAGAATAGCATTATAGTTTCTAAAATCTAATAACATATAATGTACACAATACCCAGAAGCCCTTCAATGTTCAACACTTGCACCTAAAGAAGAGGTCCCATAACTAAGAATACCCTTTAGCAGGGGCGAACGAGAAGCAAGGAATTGAACTCAAATCCCACAAACTACCCCAAGTGATTTACTAAAAACTTTTCCCTCAAGACATTGACAACATACAACTTTTCCAGTATCGGTTAAGTAGGCCCATGGCAGAGACTGCTGATAACTATAATCTGCAATAAGAATTCAAACTAGCACGCCATAATTCCCTTAGTATTTTAATAACAAAAGACATGTTATTACCAAGTATTCGTTTGCACTCGTTAGATTATGTTTTATAGCGTGCAATAGTTTTAGTTCCTAACAGAACTACTTTTTAGCTTATATTTAACTGTAGATTAAGGTTTCATACACTTCATGTTCACAATTTCTACAGTAGTCAACAAATCTTTAGATAGGACAGTTATCCGACTATCCTAGAGGTAATATGCAGTTGCCAATATATATACAGACATACAAACAGACACTTTTCCTAAAGATAAAGAGCAAATTCTAATAAGATGGATGTGAAAGTTGTATGTACCGCACAAGCTTGCAGAACGGAGACGGGGTTGTTGGGGAGGGGAAGACAACTTAAACTGAAGATTAATAAGCATAGTTAAGTACCGATTGTAGGTCTTGGTGTTGTCCTTATCTTCAAGATCTCAGGGCGAGGAATAATAGACCCGGATGCTCCAATGCCTCTAGATACTCTCACCTTAGTTCCATCTTCTAGATATCTAATTCCAACCTTACAAGGCTTCCTACATCAATAATTATCCATCAGAAACATCTTTTAATGACAGAAGCAATTATCTTTCAAGATATGCAATCAGAATTAAAGCCAATACCCAGTGGCAGGATCAACAACTTGAACATTTGAAGCATGAAGTGGAGCCTCTACCGTAAATATACCACCTTCATGACCGGGTCCTCCTTTAATGTGCTTTTTCACCTGTAAATTAAAAGAGAAAAAAATGTAAATGACCCTTCAAGTAACAGAGAAAGAGCCATTTTTTATAACTCAAAGAGAGACTGACCAGATTCTTCCCTTCAACAATAACACGATTCTGAGAGCGAATAACGCGTTTGACAGTGCCAGTTTCACCTCTATCTTTGCCTCTGATTATCATCACCTGTGAATGGATTTTATTAAAAAGTACAGAATATAAAATTGGTGTCGAAAAACTCATTAAAGACGGAAACAAAGTTGTAAAATCAATTTGCTTACATTGTCACCCCTGAGAATTTTCCAGTGCCTAATGAGCTTCTCAGCTGCTTTCCAACCCATTTCAGCCCTTTAACCAAAGGCTTCACAAATTGAGAATACAAAGGAAGGAATAATTTAGATAACTAAAGCACCGAGCTTTTGCCGATGGTTTGAAGGATCTAGATCGTGCTCCTTCTATTCAATGTCAGGTTTTAGGGTTTTGGGTTTTGGCTTGTACCCTAATGAATTGTCGGATTTGCGAAGATGCCCCGATTTCGTGACGGGTTGTTGGGATCTCTCTTCTCCGACTCCGACACTCTTTGACGACCCGCTTCGTTTTAGCTTTGGGTTTATGAATAATAGCCCACTTATGTTCTTTTTCTTTGTGTTGGTTACTAGCCCACTTATGTTCAATAAATATAAATAAATGTAGCAAAAATTTTTTTCTTTTTGTTGAATTTTATTATGTCACAAAATTTAATAATTGGACAACCACTATATAAGATAACAATAACAAATTAACAACCCATCAAGTAAGTGTAGTTTCATATTTAAGGTGGATGAAAATCACCTGTCTCATTTTAGTGTCTCATTTTATGATCCACACACCAAAATATTGTATTTTTTTATCGATATTTTTAATAAGAAATTTAGGTTTTAAATATTGATTGTTTGAACTTCCATAGCCACATTGTATTTAATTAATTTAAAATAAAGTTATGTCAGATTTTAAACAAAAAAACTCCAATTCAAGTCCAATAATCTCAAAACTCAAGAGAGTAGTGTTATTATATTGTTGAATAACTCAATAATCTAACAACTCCAATTCAATATAGATGACCGAATATCTAAAACAAAAGAATAAAAAAGAGAAGGAAATTACGAGATTGATTAGCAAGGATCCAAAGATTTGACCAGTCGCTAAACCAGTTCAAATATATATTATTTCATAATAAATAAAATATAAATCAAGATCAATATATATGGAATATGGTAGTGGAATTTAAGAGCGTTATGTCTTTCTTCCCATAACTAGACATTAATGTTGAGCTTGGCTGCAGCCTCCTTAGCTCCGCAATCAGCATCGCACTTCATCTCGCAGAAGGTGCTGCCATGGCCATTATCGTCACATTCCTTGGCGCAGTTTTTGAAGCATGAGGTGAAACGATCCTCGTCTGCCTTAACCTCTTCCACGCACATTGTTGCTGCCACAACGATGCACACCAGAAACACTGCAACAAACTTATTTGCCATGCTGTTTTGTCTTTCTTTCTTCCTTTTTTGTTCTTCTTGTCTTTGCTTCTTTTTTTCTTTTTCTTTTTTTTGTCCTTAATGCTTTGTAAAATCTCCTTGACGGGTCCAAGGTATTTGTAGAGACAGGAAGGCTTATTGTACGTGGTCATGCGCACGATGGGGAAGTCTGGTGACTGGTATTAGAGAATGCAGCTAAAATTGTGGAGAAGACTGCATAAACTTTGTCGAATAATTTGTGAGAAAAGGTCAAGAGAGGAACGGCCTTTGCGTCCTTTTGATTGCAACAAAAGGAACAAACAACTTTGTTATTACCAAAACAGGAGGGAACGGCTTTCCTTCAACAGCGTTCTTTGACAAGGCTGAAAATTATTATCAATAAACTGGAGTGAATATTGTAAGATATAATATCTAAAATACCCAATAATCATGTAAGATATAATATATGAAATACCCAAGATCTTAAGCAAATATTAGAACACCAATATGATAATAAGATAATATACATACCTGATTGGGCAGCCATCATTATTTAGCGGAAGCAAGTGTCTCCGATCAAGTTATGATCTTCCTCTTCTTCTTCTCCTTCTTATGGCAGATCTCAATGGGAAGAAACTGACGTTATGAAGAGAAGAGGGGACCTTAGCCACTTATTTATATTAACCTTAATTATCCCAGTAGTAATCCTCCCCATAAAAGGCCTACTGGGACAGGCCTACACAACTGCCATACCACACTAATTCAAAAGAGACGTGCAAAGCCCATACAATAAAGATCACTTATCAAAATTAGGCATTCATGCTTGTTTCCCACATGAACCAAATTACTAGCCTGTTTTAATAAACAACAAATGACCAATTAATAGTAGCCCACAAAATAGAAAATTCTAACATTCTCCCACTTGGGCAATATTAATTGGTGTTTATTTTAAATTTTAAAAAATATTTTCAAAAAAAATGACACCAGGCTAGTTAACTTAATTTTTGATGTGGCCACAATTTGAAAACAATTCAGTCCATAGAAACAACATCTCATGATCCTGTCCATTAAAACCAACAAATACTGAATCATGGCAGCCTTTATACCCTTTAATGATACAAGACCAATCCATGGTTACAAGTATAAGTGATCTTATCGACAATAGATCTTAGTGTGATTGTGTAGCAAAAAAAAAATAGCACCAAATGTGATCTTAATGTGCTACTTTCATTGTCGGTCCTCTTTATGATTTCTCTAAATAATATGAGAAATCTCTTTGGCATCAACAATATGCCTGTATGTCTCCCACTGATCCTTAAGATCACTATATGGTGCCATTTATGAGACATACCCAATTGACAAAACAGTCCTACTTAAGATAGACATCAAATCTTAAGATTTTACAACATATATAAGCAAATCTTCATCAAAGTACATGTACATATGAAAATAGAAGATAGCATGGATTATTCTCAATGAGAATCATCAATCAATCATCATAATGATGTCTCAAAACATAAATGAGTCTCAATATAAATAATGTAAACTATAATGTGAGAATTCATAACTCCCACTAACCAAGTACATTAAAAGACTCAATAATACCCATGCTCTCAACATGTCTACTAAATGCTATAGGTCTCAACCCTTTAGTCAAAGGATCAGCAAGCATACTATCGGTGTCAATGTGCTCAACAACTATGTCACCATTTTTCACAAAATCCCTCACCTTGAGGTATTTTATCTCTAAATGTTTAGACCCGCTAGTAGTTTTGTTGTTCTTAGAAAACAACACTACAGATCTATTATCACAGTAAATCATCAATGGTCTAGAGATAGAATCAACAACACAAAGGCCTGAAACAAAATTTTTAAGCCAAATAGCTTGCGTAGCAGCCCAATAACAAGCAACAAACTCAGCCTGCATAGTTGAAGAAGCTAAAAGTGTTTGTTTAACACTCTTCCAAGAAACAGCTCCTCCAGCTAACATAAAAATGTACCCTGAGGTGGACTTCATATCATTCTGACATCCAGCAAAATCAGAATCTGTATACCCAATAATCTCCAGATTATCCACCTTTCTATACACTAACATATAATCTTTAGTCTTCTGCAAATACCTCATTACTTTCTTAGCAGCAACCCAATGATCTAAACCAGGGTTAGAAAGATATCTGTCAAGAACACTTACCGCAAAGGCAATGTCAGGTCTGGTGCAAACCTGAGCATACATGAGACTCCCCACTGCACTGGAATAGGGAATGCTCTCCATAGACTTCCTTTCCAAATCATTCTTTGGACACTGATTGAGACTAAGCTTATCACCTTTAATGATAGGTGCATCTCCAGGTTTACAATTCTGCATATTAAACATTTTAAGCACACGATCAATATAAGCTTTCTGAGAAAGTCCCAATAAATTCCGAGATCTATCCCTATGAATCTCAATCCCAAGCACAAAAGAGGCTTCACCAAGATCTTTCATGTCGAAAGTCTTGGTCAACATCTGCTTAGTTTCATGCAACAATCCAACATCATTACTAGCAAGTAAGATGTCATCTACATACAGTACAAGAAAAATGAATCTACTCCCACTGATTTTAAGGTATATGCACTGATCAACCTTATTCTCCTCAAAACCCATGGAAGTAACAACCTCATCAAATTTTAAGTACCACTGTCTAGAAGCTTGCTTAAGCCCATAGATAGACTTTTTGAGTCTACACACCAAGTGTTCACCTCTAGGCTCCTCAAAACCCTCAGGTTGCTTCATATAAATCTCCTCACTAAGATCGCCATTCAGAAAAGCTGTCTTCACGTCCATCTGGTGAAGCTCTAAGTCAAAATGTGCTACCAAGGCCATAATGATTCTAAAAGAATCCTTGGAAGACACTGGTGAAAAAGTCTCATTATAATCTACTCCTTCTCTTTGAGTAAATCCTTTTGCCACCAATCTAGCTTTAAATCTCTCAATTTTCCCTTTGGAATCTTTCTTGGTTTTATAGACCCATTTGCAACCAATTGACCTACAACCTTTTGGAAGCTCAACAAGCTCCCAAACATAATTTTGAGTCATAGAGCTCATCTCAGCTTTCATTGCATCCATCCACATATCAGACTGAGAACTATTAATAGCTTCACTAAAGCTCACAGGATCCACAACATGACTAATATCATAATCACTTTCTCCAAGAAAAACAACATAATCATCAGAAATGGCTGACCTCTTTTGCCTAGTAGATCTTCTCAAGGGAACATCAACCTCATTATTTTGAACAGGAGGAACTTCAATTGGAGCATTATCAATATTTTGAGGAGGAGGATCAATAATGTGTTGCCCAGAATCTTCTCTCTCAACATCCATAGGCACCACACTACCTTGTGAAACAGGCAGAGGAAGATCAACATGTCTAGGAAGTTCACTATCAACATTATCTACCACAACATCATCTGCCACATCCCATTCAAGAAATTTCGCCACTTGTGACTCAACAACTTTAGTGCCACGTGTAGGACAATAGAACATATATCCCTTAGAATGGGCTGGGTATCCTATGAAGAATGAGCGAGTAGTTCTAGGTTCAGTTTTCTTTTCAAAAGGATTATAGATTCTAACCTCAGTAGGACAACCCCAAACTTGAAAATGGTTCAAACTAGGTTTCCTACCAGTCCACAATTCAAAAGGTGTTTTGGGAACAGATTTACTAGGTACTCTGTTAAGAATATACAAAGCAGTCTTAATGGCTTCACCCCAAAGAGACTCAGGAAGGTTAGTTCTACTCATCATGCTCCTCATCATATCTTTAAGGGTGCGATTACGCCTTTCAGCCACACCATTTTGTTCAGGACTACCAGGCATAGTATATTGGGCAACAATCCCACATTCTTGCAAGTATTTGGCAAATGGACCCATATGCTGCCCAATTGTACCATGTTTGCCATAATACTCACCACCACGATCAGACCTAACAATCTTGATGACTTTCCCTAATTGTTTTTCTACTTCAGTTTTAAAAACTTTGAATTTTTCAAGAGTATTTGATTTTTCATCAATCAAGTAAAGATAACCATAACGAGAAAAATCATCAATAAAAGTAACAAAATATTTGTTACCACACAAAGTAGGTGTAAGAGGTCCACTAATGTCAGTGTGCACAATTTGCAAAAGGTCAGAACTTCGAGTTGCCCCTTTCTTCTTAGTCTTAGTCATTTTCCCTCTAATGCAATCAACACATGTGTCTAAGTTTTCAAAATCAAGAGAAGGTAAAATGTTGTCTTTTATGAGTCTTCCAACTCTTTCATTAGAAATGTGACCTAATCTCTTATGCCACAACAAGAAAGACCTCTCTTTAATCAAAGACCTTTTAGACATAATGTTTTCAACATTCATGCAACTATACTCATTATTAGGAGATAAACTCAATTTGTAGAGACAATCAACAAGTTTAAAATTTCCAATAATATTGGAGTTTAAAATCAAATCAACATTTCCATTTCCAATGCCAAAATAGTATCCAACTTTGTCTAAAGCAGAAACAGAAATCAAATTTCTCCTAAAAGATGGAATATGAAAAACATAATTCAAAACAAGTTCAAAACCATAACTCAAATTTAAACCTATGGTTCCTACATGCTTAACATCTACTTCAGCATTATTTCCAACTTTAAGCTTGGCCTCACTCTCACTTGGCTTCCGTTTGCTTTTGAATCCCTGCAATGTACAAGCAACATGAACAGTTGCACCACTATCAAGCCACCAAGAATTCGGTGGGGCACTAACAAAATAGGATTCATAACAAACGAGAGCTAGTGAGTTGAGAGTTAATGAGTTACCTCCTTGTTTATTCTTTTTCTCTAACCAAGATTTAAACCTGAGGTAATCGACCCTGATATGACCTTTCTTCTTACAAAAGAAGCGCTTGACATCTTTCTTAATGGCAGCATTTGGACCTCTTATCCATTTAGTCTGACCACTAGCCTGTCCCTTATCGTCCTTAACCTTATTAGGAGCATTAAACCTAATCTTCCCAGGTTTTCCAAGGTTCTTTCGGTAATGAGGTTTTGAATGGGTGGTAAGTAAGGCAATCTCATTTTTTTCTTTCTTGAGTTTTTCTTCCTCAGAAACACATTTGGCAATAAGGTCATTGACACTCCAGGTTTCATTCACAGCATTATAGGCAGTTTTGATTTGGGTGAACTCATGAGGTAAAGCATTCAAGGCATGGTGAACAAGAAATTGGTCAGGGAGAGAAATTTGATGGGCACCTAGTTTGGTTTGAATGTGGACCATTCTCATAATGAAATCTCTAACACCTCCTTCACTGTTGTATTTCATACTCGTCAGCTCACTCATAAGAGCCCCAACCTCAGACTTATTGGATTGTTCATACCTATTGCCTATAGCAGCATAAAGCTCCTTAGCATTTTCAATCTTTTCTAGACCACTCATCAAATGTTCAGCAACGGTTCTCCTAATGGCCTCTACACACATACGGTTTGCTCTATCCCATTGAGCAAACAACTCCTTTTCAGCAGCAGTGCTTTGATCAGTGAAAGCTGCAGGCTTATCAACACGCAAGGCTATGTCTATTTCACTCATAACAAAAGCAAAGTTCAAGTCCTTAGACCACCTCTTATAATTAGAGCCATTCAGAATCTCAACAGTAGCTTGATTCTTATTCACACCAAAAGTCACTGATTAAAACAAAAAATAATGCAACTTATTAGTTAATGGGCAAATATATTAAGCAACAATTCATAATGTGCCAATGAACAACCAAGAGCCCTGGTGTATCATCACAGACTCCCCTTTGGGCAGAGAATGTAACATACTAATAGGTACTCTTCATATAAAGCTAACATGAGATATTCCAATTTTGAATAGCTATCCCCTTTGGGCAGATAGAAATTCTAAACCAGTTTATCGCAATCATAATGCTTTATATAACATACCAAATTGACTTACACAATAACCCCCTTTGGGCAGGCGATTGTATAAAACAATCAAGGTACAATCCTGTAGCCAACAAATGAGATAATTTTTATTAATATCCATAAGTGAGCCACTTTGGCAGCCAAACACTTATATCAACTAATAAAAGATTTTCTCAAACCAGGAAAAAATTAAATTTGCCCAATTACAAAAATTTGTATACTTGACAAAATGTATACAATAGACCATTCAATATGAGATACGGATACCAAATGTATTTAATGGTCTTTCAAAAATTATAAGTTGCATTTAATCACAATGTCTTGATCCTTATCAAACTGATTGGTTCCAAAATTTCAACAAGTCATGCATATATATTTTGGCTTAAATTAAAATAATACATAAATGCCAAAATATTTCACAATCAAACAATTTTAATAGTGACATTTGTAGGGAAAGTGTTATGAAAGTGGACATAAATGCCAAAATATTTCACAATCAAACAATGAGTCTTGAAATAATTGCCGACACAACAAGACTTGTTTTAAATAATTAAACAATCATAATAATTAACAATAATTACTAATACCAACAAAAGGTTATGGAAAAGTAATAGATGAATAATTTGAATATAATATATAAAACAAATGCCAATCATCTTCAACCTCAAGACGGGTATAGCTCAACCCGCTAAACCAGTTTTTCGACCCATTCGGGTCAGCTTTATTTTCAACCAGTTTTAATAAATTTTTGACTACCGAAACTTCATGTAATCTCAATTTCAATATGTTTATGCAAAACCCATGTATCAAAACTTATTAAAACAGCAAGAATTGAAATAATAAGCAAGAAGTATTATGGGTTTTAAGCTAATTCACAAGCCGTATAAAAACTTGATTACCAGTGAAGAAGAAATCAACTTTTATACGATCTAAACTTATTATTCGAACTAAATAAGACTTGGGTCCTAATATCACTTAAGATCTAGCTCTGAATACCACATGTAAGATATAATATCTAAAATACCCAATAATCATGTAAGATATAATATATGAAATACCCAAGATCTTAAGCAAATATTAGAACACCAATATGATAATAAGATAATATACATACCTGATTGGGCAGCCATCATTATTTAGCGGAAGCAAGTGTCTCCGATCAAGCTATGATCTTCCTCTTCTTCTTCTCCTTCTTATGGCAGATCTCAATGGGAAGAAACTGACGTTATGAAGAGAAGAGGGGACCTTAGCCACTTATTTATATTAACCTTAATTATCCCAGTAGTAATCATCCCCATAAAAGGCCTACTGGGACAGGCCTACACAACTGCCATACCACACTAATTCAAAAGAGACGTGCAAAGCCCATACAATAAAGATCACTTATCAAAATTAGGCCTTCATGCTTGTTTCCCACATGAACCAAATTACTAGCCTGTTTTAATAAACAACAAATGACCAATTAATAGTAGCCCACAAAATAGAAAATTCTAACAAATATAATTTTCATGTTATCAAATATGTAAGTGGTGGACACTCACTTATAATAATGTCATAACTTTGAAAGAGATTTTTTTTTTGGCAAAACCAAAGAGAAAGTCTTTTTGACATTTGACTGCACTTATAATACTCAATTAGAAGGGCATTTATACTACTCATCATTGGATACCTTGAAATTTAATGTACTAATTAGTTAGAAACAAACTAAATTCATGAATAACCAAGAATTTAGAAAAGGCAAAACAATAAATGTTACATGATATAATTTTATCATACCAAGAATATTTGAAAAAAGTAAATATAAATGTTACATGAACCAATTTTATCAATATTAATTTTTTCAATTAAAAAACACAAATTTATTATAAAATACAAATATTCATAATGTATCTTATCAACAATTGAGAAAATCAAATAGACTTTTATTACAAATTTTATAAAAAAATGTAAAAAAATTTAAGAGATGATAAAAAAACTAATTTTCAAAACCATTGAAAAAATCCTCAAAACTTATCTGAAGTCTTTTTATGAACACCTTTAGGGATAAAATTAGATAGATGTATAGATATATAAATGGTAAAATTTTTTGAAAAAAAAATGTAGATTATTTTGAAAACTAATAGTTGAAAACTAAATTTAATGTTTCTAACCCCAAAAGTAAAATTTGATGAGATACATGAAATAAGTTAAACTCAATGTTTCTACTAAAAAATAATTAATTTATAAAAATTCATAAAATTTATACCTTTAATAAATAAAAAATAAAAATTATTAAAAATGATGATTTGGATGTGTTTAATAAGTAAAGGAATTACTTTAAAATTTTAATTGTTGTTATTGAAATGTTAAATTATGCAATTGAAATAAAATTTGAACGAAAAATTAATATAATGTAATGGAATACGAAAAAATAATAAAATTTTTTTGTTGTCTTCTTAATAACCTATAGAATATTTTATTTACCACCAACTTCAAATGATTGTATTAATCAAATATTAATCACGTAAAAAGATATGAGTATAAGTTGAATCCTCCTCTTACAATTTAGATAACAATAAAAAAATTTATATTATTTTATATTTAATGCTTTGCTATATTTAATGTTTTCTCCGATTCCATAGTAAAAGAAATATATTTTTTATATTTAATTGTACATAATATGTACCATGATAGAATTTGTAAGTTTTTCAACAATTTATATTTATAATAAATTATGCCGATTGACCCATTATTTTTAACATATCACTTTGTCCCACTTGAAATAACACAATTGTAATCACAAAAACTCTGCCCCAATAAATGTCTTAAATTTTGAAACTTAACCTATAAATCAATTGTTTAAAAAATTGTGACTAAATTTGTATCATATCAACTTAGACAAAGTAGTGGGTTAAATATTATATTTTCTCAGTTTTTCTCATAATACTTTTAAAACAAATCTTAAATCTTAAAAGATTGACCAATTAACAATGATTAATTAGAGCAAATTATTGTAATTAACCCTTAATATACAGAAAATCAAGAAGTAATATCAAACACACAGTAAGAACCAAATTTAGTTCTAAAAGAAGAAAAAGTAATCAAATTTGTCATTAATTAAATGGTAATTATTGTATTTTATTTTGTCGTCCAATTTGTCCTTAATTAAATGGTAATTTTTTTTTGAAATTTTGCTTCAATTAAAAGGTATTGATTATTTGGCATTAATTACTTTGAATTTTAAATGATAAATTCTAATTTTAAAAAGATACGTGACATTCAAAGACATTGCCGCGTGTCACAATTCTAACTACCTTTGTATTTACTAACTTTACTTGTTTACAAATGTATCTCTTTTATTCTTCAAAAAAATATATGTATCTCTTTTAAATTATATATATAATATATATGATGTATGTATGTATGTATGTATATAAATATATAGATATATAGACTATTATTATTGTCAGTGAGAATAAATCCAAGACCAGATCAACCAACTGGGCTGAGTTGGAAGCTGTAACATGGGCCTTAGGACTGGTGGACTAAGGAGAGATTGAGCCGTAGTCTATCACCAACCGGAGGGATTTTAATGGACACCGACCCAATAGTTTGAGCAAATTGCAGAAACCAAAAGCCCACTTAGAGCGGGACCGAGCTCAACCCAAAGCTCCTCTCTGGCTCCGGGCTTTTTTAATCTTTCTTGTGTAGCAAGTCGACGGGCGGTTTTATAAAGCTGGGGAGTTCCGCGGCGGGTGAAGAAACAAAGAGAAAAATTTGAGAGAAAGAGATGGAGAACGTCTTTGGAATGGTGGGTAATGGATTCGCAGTACTGGCAGCGGACACATCGGTAGTGCACAGCATTTTGGTTCACAAATCCAATGAGGACAAGATCAGGGTCCTTGATTCCCACAAGCTCTTGGCTGCCAGCGGCGAAAGCGGGGACAGGTTTCTCTCTCTCTCTCTGCTTTAACTCCGAAGTTTTTTTTTTTTTCGTGTCTTTGAAAATCTGAAGAACTCAGTTCATGGAATATATACAGAAGAATGTAGCCTTGTATCAGTTCCGTAATGGAATCCCGTTAACCACTGCTGCTGCAGCCAATTTTACCAGTGGAGAGCTTGCAAGGTTCGATTTTTTTCGTCTTGTGTAATTGACCTTCCTGTGCTTTGATTGCTTTTTAATAAGATTTTGTGATAATTCTTAGTGTGCCTATAATTTGATAGGAGTGATTGCATATTCTGCATTTTTTGTAGCATCCTACTGCTTTGTGTGTGCATCCATGGACAGTATTCCCTCCCACAAGAAACTGGGAAATTGTTAGCTAATATGAAACTGGCTATGGAATTAAGTACTTATTTAACATAAAGGAGCCTGTTCAGAACATGTTCCCTGAATCCTGAATTACCTTATTGTGAAAATTACGGCATTCATTAATCATTATATGCCTGCATGTTTCACTTTCTACATCAAACGTTTCATTTGGCTGGATTGTTCCGTTTTGCAGAACCCATACTTTGTCAACATCCTTTTGGCAGGCTATGATAAGGACATCGGGCCATCTCTCTACTACATTGATTACATTGCCACTCTTCACAAGATCAAGAAGGGTGCATTTGGTTATGGATCATATTTTTCCCTTTCAATGATGGATAGACACTGCCATAGTGGGATGACGCTGGAAGAAGCCATTGATTTGGTAGATAAATGCATTGCGGAGATCCGGTCAAGGCTGGTGGTGGCTCCTCCAAATTTTGTCATCAAGGTAGTTGACAAGGATGGTGCTAGAGAATATGCCTGGCGTGAAACCATCAAGGATCCCGAATCGTTCTATGATTATTAAGAACCTGTTGAGTTTAGCTAGCTTATCTTTTTCTATTTTATTGTTTCTATGAAAGTTACAAGCACTTTAAATAACGAATTGTTGACTTATTTATACTATATGAACGAGTACCTTGGTGTTCTAAACTTGCAATGGCAATGTGTTAGTACTTATTGGCATTTTAATCAGTTTAAAGTTTTATAATTGTTTTGTGCAGCATTGAAAGTTTTATACTTGTTCAGCTGTTTAGAAAGTTGTTTGGGACTATTCAAGATTTGCTGCATCATGTTCTTTATCAATCAAATATCGAGTTCTGTTGTCTGATATATAAGATACAAATGAATGTGGGGGTCCAACAGCCACCAATAAGCTCAGATCACCCAAAACGAAAATAAGCTCAAAGATGCAGTACTTGGAACAACAAACATAGAATATTTTTTGGCTCAATAGAGCTTAAAGAAATGCTGGGATTCCCACCAATGATATTAGTAGCGATGGAGGGAAAATATAAGATGGATTTGATGCCGAAGTCTGTACTACTGGCCTAATCCCTGGATTTATCATGGCCGAGGGGGGTTCTGATAAATCATCATCCGGTGGTGATCCAGGTGTCAAGTCCAGAGGTGTGTCAGATTGGGAAGCTGTCCAAAAAATAATAATTTTTTAGAAAAAAATGTCCAGGTTTGGAGGTTATTGCTCAAACTACTTTCGGTATTGGTTTCGTTGATCAAAAATTCAAAATATTGATGCAGATTACCTGCAGGACTTAAAGGAGATGCGGCTGTTGGTGGAAGAGTTGGCGTAAGTAGAAAGGGAACAGGGCCTGCCAAAGAAGTTAAGATAACATTATTCTCTGGATTAGTTAATGCTAATTGTTTGTTTACATGAGAAAGCATCCTTATTCCTTAGTTATATACTTCCAACACTGTTTTAAAAATTCCGTGACATGTTTGCTTTTCGTGCGTGATCGAAAACCAATCGAAAAAAAAGGAATTTGCTCTGAATCAAAAGATAAACCATGGAACTCATCGTTAAAATTCCAAACACTTTTTCAATTTCCATATGTTACCTGGAGCAGGAAGAGGAGTGCCAGAAGCTGCAAAAGACATGAAATGGACCGTTAGGGGGAACAGTGAAGGACTTTATATAAGGCAGACTGATTAATAAAAACCAAAGATAAATGGTGCTGCACCTTTGCACTGCAAGGGAACACCACCCATGTTACAAGCTCGGGGGAGACTAAGCGCCAAAGTTCTGTTTATGGGAAGCTGAAAAGGAACATTTGCAGTGACTAAAAGACAAGCACAATCCATGCTACCGCTCGTAAGCGACTTTAATGAATCACAACAGCCTTGAGTTGGCGACGTGCCATTGCTGGTGCTTCCTGTGATAAAATTTAGGCATGGGGTGAAGCTGGTGATCATTGAGGCCGTGCAGGATGTAGAGATTTGTCCTTCAACTGAAACGACCGAAAGAGTTGCCAATATTGCAATGAGTTGGAAAAGCTTGAAACCTTCCATGACTTCTTCTTAGTTGAAATGGTAAGAGTGTGGGAGTAATGAAAAGAGCATAAAGTTTTTGTTGGGTCGAATAAGCGATGGAAAGGAAAGATTTATAGCTTGAAGTGGGGGTTCAAAGCAATTTGGAGGGAAAAGGTGCAGGCAGGTTTGAAGTGGGTTCTGGAGTTCAACTACTTTATCTAATTTCTTCCGTCACTGAAGTAATCTTCTTTTGGTCATTTTTTTATGATATACGAAGAAATCACAAGCAGTTGAAGGTAGGTTGCTTGGCATGTTAGTTGTAACTCTGGATTTGCCTTTACTACTACCTTCTTCCCTGTTTAAACGTGTTAATGACTTGGTTGATTCTAGTTGAAGGCAGAGTAGGCTTGTTATGAAAAAAGAAACACATTAATGGTCAAGCAAGTGGTCTAATATTTTAAGTAGTACAAGTGATGTGATGGCAAACTTGTTTTCCCATTTTTTTGGTACAATACGGGGTCCTAGGACCCGGGGGAGGGGATGGCAGCGGTCGAACCGCGGATGGCAAACTTGTTTTCTAAATGGAAGAATATGTTTCTCTATGGGTTGGTCAAATGCTTATACGCTATTTTGCTTGGGCGCGGACTCTTCATTGCTCTTGGAGCACCTGTATCCAATATAAGTCTCATGAACATGGAAATGGAGGCCCAACACTCCAAATGCATGGGAAATTTATAAAAGACGGCCCACCCGCGGTCGGCTTATATCATATGAATGTGAGATTCATCGAGTTACCAATACATGTTGGGTTGTTGGAATAAGTAAAAAGAGTTCAATATTAAGCAACGTCTCATGTTCGAGTTTTTTGAATTGAAAAAATAAATTTTGAGAAAACTTTTCTCTATTTGAGATTCGATGTGACTCAAAAAATATTGGTAATAAACTGTTAAATAGATACGGATACTTATGATTATACCAAAAAATGAATCAATATCTTATTGGATTTTAATAGTCTAGTTTGGATATTGAGGAGAGAGAAAAGATTAGATTTAGTGCCTAAAAGAGCTGGGGCTCCGGCAGTTCTTACCAAGTTACTCATTTCCAGAATTTTGACGGGAAGTTTTGGAGTGTCAACTTTTCACCTCCTTAAGCCTTTGTCTTGCTTGTTGATGTGGGCTTCTTCAATTATTTTTAATCTTTGGTAGGTTTAGGATAGGATCTGGTAAAACGATTTTTTATATATCTATAGATGCTAATACTAATTTATTGAGAAAAAAGAACCAACACCTGTTAGATTAAGTAAATAAGAGTTTAATGTATCTTAAATAAGATATCAGATTAAAAATAAAGAAAATAGATTTGTGAAAACTTCCTCTCAAATGGGATCTCACTCCAACAAAATTAATGAGACAGATGCAGATACACGTGAATATTATCAAAAAAGATTTATTGAGAAAGAAAGAATTTGTACTTTTATTTTTGTCTAAACTCTAATTGGAATTGTCTAAAGTTTTAGCTTAACTTCCGCCACGTTTTTTTTTTGATAGAGGAAGTATCAATTTTCAATTCAATTCGTTTAATCTTAAACTAAATCCTGACAGGACGATGTAATTATGCTAAAAGATTAAGCAATTACTTTTGAAACGGATCCAGGAGCTGTTAGTTATCAAACAACCCTCGAAGTTTAGTAAGAGTTGGTCATCCAAATACACCAATCTATTTGTCACTTTCCTCCAAGACTACTATATAAACTCCTCTCTGTTTCATTCTCCTTCTCACTCAAGCCCCCCAGTCCTCCCGGTTCGATCAAACGATTTGACTTCCGGATTCCCTGATTCTTACACGCAAGCTCCATCTCTTTCTCGCTTTCCACTTTCAGAACATTCTAGGCAGACAAAAAAGTTCTAACAAAGAGGAAATGGCTTCAAGAGGAATGAAGATGTGTCTATTCCTGGTCCTGATGGGAATGCTATGGGCTGGAGCCAACGCCCAAAGCTGTACCTCGGCGCTCACCAGCTTATCCCCATGCCTGAACTACATTATGGGAAATTCATCCACCCCATCATCTTCATGCTGCACTCAACTTAAGAGCGTCGTTCAATCATCGCCACAATGCCTTTGCTCTGTGATTAATAGTGGTGGCGGAACTTTTGGAATACCTATAAACCAGACTCTCGCTATGCAGCTCCCTGGTGCTTGTAATGTGCAAACTCCACCAGTTAGCCAGTGCAATGGTAAAGCTTAAATAACTTTTGATTTATTCTTTTTCTGAGCCCGATTACACCCTTTTTAATATTTTAATGTAATTTACTTGAACTAAATTTTCGTCTAATCAACAGCTGGAACACCCTCAACTCCATCAACTCCACCAGCAGCATCTCCATCAGGTTCTTGTTCTTCTGATGAAACCCCCGGGGGTGCCCTTACGCCATCAGCATCGGACGCTCCTTCAGGTACACAATTAAATTGTTCTAGTCGCCTAAGCTGACCAAATAAAAAGTAAAAATTTAATATCTTGATGGCAAGTTTACAGGCATTACTATATTATTAAGGGGCAGATTTTCATGATGGTGCTTGGGATTAATACGCAGGAACAGGATCTAAAACTGTCCCATCAACGGACGGGCGATCATCGGATGCAAGCATATCAATAGCCTCCCTTCATTTGGTTCTCTCGCTTCTCTTCATTGCAAGCCTCAACAAATTCTGAGTTAGTCAGGGTCCTCTGTAGGGAATTGTTTCCTGTTATAGGGTTGATGATTGATTCTTTATCCCTTATTTTCCTGATATGATACTGATTATTGTTGTATGATATGATCGGAGTGTTGTTGTATACTACTTTGTTTTAGTTGTTTAATGAGACGTTATTCAGGGACTTTCTTAGGTCCCTTTATTGTTTCTTTCCAAAATATTAGCTTAAGTGCTCTAGCTCAACTAATCCGAATGTATGGATTAAGTAAAGCTGCCGTATGACTCAGCCAGCTAAAACAAAAGCAATGACTTTAGTTGAAATTTTCTGATGCAATTTCAACAAAAAGTACCGATATCTTCATCGAATATCCAGGACCAGGAATGAAATGCCTTTATGGCCAACTACAAATTGACTTTGTGACTGCCGCAGATTGGAAAACGGCCTAATAATGAAAAAGATAAGAAGCTAAAGCTATTCTTAGAATGTAACAAAGACGTTTTGAACAACAACTGTTACAAAAGCGTAATGATTCATACAACTAAGCAGAAGAAAAGGAATAAAAAACAGGGGAGAAAAATGAAGTCACATCATTGTTCCCCGAATAATTACTAATATGAGGCAAGATATTGTCCATGGATGATGATCAAAAACATGTAAGACAATGCCTGGTGTGTGTAGTGGAGAACAAAGAATTCTGCAGCTTGTGTGTATTAAAATCGAGTAAATAATGGATTGCAAAAAGAAGAGGGAAAGGCAAAAGGAAAAACAGGGTAAAATGTCTCACTTGCAGAAGCTAAACAGAGAGTCTTTGATCAATCATCTCTTCCATTCTTTTCTATTACTTTTTTGGTCGTGACTCAGTCATAACGGGCCGGAGAAGATATTATGTCACAAAGCAAGAATTATGTGCGTGCAACTGCTCAAGGAAATTAGATCAGGACTGGAGACCAAAATTGAGTCGGGCAGGAACATAAAACCTTGGAGTGTATCCCTGGAAAACAAGATCCTGAAAAAAGGCAAAAAGGTTGGCACGATGGTTATATCTGTATGTATATACCTTTGTAAATACATTACACATGTTCACATCTCTTTTCATTTTTCTTATAATAGCTGAAGTTGCCAATACATTCACCGCGATGGGTTATCTTTAAATCTGCAATTTGACTTGTTTTAACAACTCAAGGATGAAATTGGTCCTTTTTTGTTTGTTTAGGCCAACAAAAGTTCCATAGCGATAGTGATTAATTATTGTTTTTCTAAAACTTACCCTAATGGTTTTGAAAAGAAAATTAAATGTGAACCTAAAAGTAGAGTTTAGAAATAGGTGACTAGCCGATCAAAATTAATAAGGTTCTTTAGAATTCTTGGATGAAAATCACATTTCTCCTACTTTCACTGGAAATTTTTAATGTCAGGCTCGTACGCCAAGTAGTATTAGACTTGGATTGCCATTATCTCTCCATCGCTTTGAGTAGTTCAAGCTAGTAGACTTGGATAACATTGTAAAAATTCACTAAATAGGGTAGGGCCTGGAAGACTTGCCATGGAAGAATGGTTAAGGTTCTTAAATCTGTTCTACCAAATAACCCCGGCTTTAGTAAAAGTTGGCCACCCAAATGTAACTAATATGATGATCTGTTGCCATTAAGGTGCTATATATTTTCCATACATTCCCTGTTGGAAGACAAGATACCACTACTCCTTTTGCTACTCTAAGCTTTTAGTGCCTCAAATTTACTGCGACACATTTTACCTCCAAAATGGCTATAGAAAATGTCAAGTTGGGTTTAGCCCTGGTTTTAGTGGCCATGCTTTGTTCTGAAGCCGCTGCTCAGTCTGGTTGCACCAGCGCCCTATTGGGGTTAGCCCCGTGTTTGAACTACATTACAGGGAATTCGACAACCCCAACATCATCTTGCTGCTCTCAACTTTCTAGTGTAGTTCAATCACAGCCACAGTGTCTTTGCTCAGCGCTCAATGGCGGTGGCTCCTCATTTGGTATTACCATCAATCAGACTCAAGCTTTGGCACTCCCTGGAGCTTGCAATGTGCAAACACCACCGGTTAGCATGTGTAACGGTAAGATAAAGTGAAACATATAATCACATTTTTCAAGAAATTAAGGTAATATAAGTTTTGCTAAAGAAATTATTTTGTTTAATTAGCAGCTGCCAATGGTCCAGCAGTTCCCCCAGCGAGCTCTGCAGAAAGTCCTCCAGTTGATGGTTCAGATGAGACACCTGACACGCCAGATACATCATCAATGCCAAACATTCCTTTAGGTAGAGAGAGTTTAAACGTTCACGTATAACAAGTAGAAATAACAGTGCAGGCTATGCCGCACTTAATTCTTTGATTACACCCTTGAGCTGCCATGGCTCAAGTGGTTGTCTTTGACCTGACAAAGAGTTGAAAATTTCCGAATTCGATTCCTGACAGTTTATTATTCTATTAACACATGAAAATATGCAGGAACTGGGTCAAAAACAGTCCCTGAAATAGAAGGCAGCACATTCAATGGAAGTATCATGAAAATGCCACTTACTCTCACTCTCTTAACTCTGCTCGTTGCTTCATATGTTTCCTTGATGAACTTATGTTGAGCATTTTATGAAAACTAGGAGCTTGTTCACCTAGTGCTGCAAGCAGGCGTAGCAGCTATCCCACTTATTGTTATTCAGAGTTCCATTGCTTCCTTGTATTGTATGTTTATGGAAGTATTAGAGTGCATTGTTGTTTATATCTTCCTACATTTTCCTTGGAAATGGAGAGATGATCTTATTTTAATCTCTTACTCTCAAGAAACAGACAAACACTGTTCAATCCGACAATATTTTTTTTTCTGCTGCTGTTGGTGAAAATAATGAATGATGCAAAACTCCATGAACCCTTGTGGTCAATAATCATACAGAAACAATTAGAGACAAGACTAAATTGGAGGAGGCATTGCTTGGTCAAAACTCAAAATCCAAGCCAACAATATTACATACCCTCATGGTATGTGTGAACGTAAGGCTACCGTAAAACAGAAATAACCTCAAATCTCGTAACAACAATTTTGAAAACAGACAAATTTAAGAACATTAATCGGTTGACATTCAAATTTCCCAGTTCCAACCAAGTGTGGGTTGACACGCAAAAATTGAAGACACCAAAGTCAAAACGATAACTACTACGTACTACCATTTCTTTATGCATTTACACCAAATCTGAAGCAGAACATTTTATTTTCTTCAAATAGAAGGGCAACATCAGGTATCGGCAATATACAATTCCTGCCGTCTTTGTATCAATTTATCTAAATGACCAAAACCAAAACTATGGTATGTGACAAGAAATCAAGGAAATTTCTACTTTCAAGCACTGCCTTCAAATACTTGTCCTGCGTGGGGTTTTTACTTGACCGCATTGTAAAAGTGACAAAAATTAGAGGCTCCAAAGGAATAAGTCTGGGAACGGAGACTTTAGGCCCCTGTATCTAATATCTAGTTAATTTCAGGCATCCTTGTTCGCTTGGTTTTTGATTATGAAGAAATCCCTCGACTTTCCCATACAATTCCAGAATATGAGGAAAAATATAATTTTAATATGGTCTTAGGTAGTGGGCATGTATCAGGGTTTTTCAGTTTTAACTTTTAAATGGATGCAGATGAATTATAGGTCTCTGGCCCGAATGAACATCACCCAACCGACCTTTTTCTATTTCTTTATTCTTCAAAGGAGAGACCTCACCTTTGGTTTTGGTGAATATATATCTTGGAGAAGAAATGTCAATGTTACCTTTATCAGATTGATTGGTGGATTCCGGTCCTCCCTGAACTTCTAGGTTCCACGTGTTTAATATTCACCTTTTATTTTGGACAAATACTTTCACCATAGCCTGGCATTTAAAAAAGAAGTAGGTATAAAGAAAGTCTTTTGGCCCCTCCTTTAACACCAAGAAAGCATCAGCACTTGATATCTGATGCATTTCAGATTCTTTAAATCAAGTGCAACTCACATTCTGAATAAAACAGAACCGACACCTTGGGCTGACTATTCAAAACTCATTTGTTAAGTTCGAATGTTGGAGTTGGCTACCAAAGAATCTGTTATGCTTCACCAAAATAAGAATCTGTTGTGAAGTAGGAAAAGTTGGTGAACAATATAAAGGATATCGCTGCCCCCCTTCTGTCATATTTTCCCCTTTATAAACCACACCCATCGTCTTCTCCCCACAAGCCACATACAATTGTCCAATTCCATTGACAGTTCAAGATTTAAACTTGAAGTTCTCACAAGCAAATCCTGCAAACAAGCAATGGCAGCTAGAAGCATTAAGGGAACAATATTCGTCACAGTTGTTGTTATAGTTGCAGCAACATTATGGACAGGAGCTGTGGCACAATCAAGTTCAAGTTGCAACAATGTACTGATTAGCTTGTCTCCTTGCCTTGATTATATACAAGGAAACTCATCAAAGCCATCTTCTTCATGCTGCTCCCAGCTCGCTAATGTTGTAAAGTCACAGGCTGAGTGCCTTTGCGAAGTCCTTAACGGCGGTGCCTCATCGCTCGGTGTCACTCTTAACCAGACTCAGGCCCAGGCTCTCCCAACAGCTTGCAATGTTAAGACTCCCCCGGCTAGCCAGTGCAATGGTAAGAAAATTCTCTAAAGATTAATATCGGTACATGTAATTTTTTATTAAATTGCAGAGATCTGATTGATTAATTCTACATATGTTAAATCTGCGCAGCTTCTTCTCCCTCAGGCTCTCCATCAGGAACATCAAATTCTCCTTCGGGTACAGGAACTAATTACAGTTCTCAACTAGCTAACATGTAACACTCGGTATGCATTTATTAATCAGGCTAACCTATTTATGTTGTACCGTCTGTCGTCGCAGGCGGTGGGTCTAATACTGTTCCAACAACAAACGATGGGACATCAGCTGGCAACTCCAATAAGCTGTCATTTTCACTTCTCTTCTTCTTGCTCCTCACGGCTTCAAGCTTTTTCGCCATCTAAGCTAGCTTCTGTTACCATCTTGGAGGATTCGCAAGGAGTGCAGTTTTTTCTTTAATCGTTGATTTTGAATGTGTTATTAAATTGTTTGGAGGAATAATTTGTTGGGGATTGTATTGGTTTATTTGGTGTTCTTCATATTTATATAATAATAATTAAATATAATACTTTCATAATGTTTAATGGCTTAATATCTAAATTGATCCCTGAATTATATAAAAAAGGACAGATTGATTCATAAATTTTTATTTGAGACAGATTAGTCCCTTAACTTTTATTTTGAGATAGATAAGTCCTGAATGAAAAAAAATCAAAGAAAACTCAGGATCAATCTGTCTCAAAATAAAAGTTTAAGAATTAATCTGTCCCAAAATAAAAGTTGAGGGACCGATCTATCATTTTTGTATAATTCAGGGACCAATTTATCTCAAAATAAAAATTAAGGGATTAATCTATCTCAAATAAAAATTTAGGGATCAATTTGTCCATTTTTATATAATTTAAGGATCAATTTAAGTATTAAACTAATATTTAATTATACCACTTTACGAGTGTTTACCGGTCAGAGGCATAGCTTCCAGATTGAAATCATAATGTCAACATCCCCTTGGAAAAAAAAAACTTACAATTTAAGACACGCTGATAGTAATCAGAAACCTTCACGAAATGTCCTCTGGTCATTTTCATCCAGGAAAAAGAAAAGAAAAATCATTACCATGACAGCAAAATCTACAAACTGCGGTCAAACTTCAAAGCTGGTTCCTGGCCTGGCAAGACTCTGTGGCTTCTTGAGCCGGGACTTGGGCTCCAGCAAAATATTAGCACAAGCCTCTCAACCAAAAAGAGTAAAACAAAGGGGCTTAGTGAAAATTAAGTTTCGAAAGTCGTGTTAATCAATCAATTAGGACAAGTCATCAATCGATATCTAGATTAAAACACCATCATCATCAACAAAGATATTAATCATTGTGGGGGCTAGCCAAGCCTGGAAACAAAATAAACCCCATGCACCTAACTTATTTACCAATTCTACTACTAATTCATTCACGTACAAGATTCAAAATCTTTTGTGGCCCCTTTGCCTTGCTGGTACATCATTACATCATTACATCTTACATGTTAATTAAAGTCCCAAAATTTGATAATTTCCTTCTCTTTTTGGTGTAAATTTGCTTCAAGGGCATGCAACTATTGTACCCTATTGTATATAAGTAATATAACTGAGATGTAGTTTAAAGAACATAGGCATCTAATCCTCCTTAACCACTTGCTTAAATGATTTTTTCGAATAAATTCAAGCCCAATTAGTGCTAATTAATTACTTTTATGACTTTAATATCGTTGCCGAACTAAGAACTCATACTTTATTTGTGGTCAAGCTATTTGCACTTCTTTGATTAATTAGTGTGGTTTTGCATGTATTCAAAAATTCTCTTTTTTTATTTGCACCAAAAAAATAATCTTTTTTTTATCTGTTCGCTTTTACTTTCAAAGAGGCTTCAAGTACCATAGCCTCTAGCCAATGTGTGAAATTGTTTTGTTTCCGTAGTTGGATGCTAGGACCTAGGAGGGTTATGATCGTACTTGGCCAGCAAGAAAATAAAATATTACTAGAAAAAATGGGGAAAAAATGATCATTTTCAACCACGTGCCGTGTACGTGTCAACGAAGTTAGGGAAAATAGGGAGTAAAGAAAAGAAAATGCCATCCTAAGTGGAATATCCACAAGCCTTATTCTCTTTGTCTTTTAGAGGTATCCAAAAAATAAAACCAAATGGGATTTTTTTTTCTTTTTTGAAACCAGCAAACAGTTTTGGTAAATTTAATTTAATATAGTAAAAAAACTCCTTTGATTGATTTTTTTAACCAAAAGTCTTCGATGTTTAATTACGTAATAATCAACCTACAAAATGAAATCATCAATCAAAAGGCCAAAAAAAAAAATGAAAAACATTGTTTTTGTAACTCAGCGTTTCCTTAGCTGTGAAAACTGAAAAGTCTCTCTCTTTCTCTCTCCGTGTCTATTATCTCTCCCTCTGTCGCAAAACTTCTGTTCTCAGGCAAATCAAACGCAGCCGTTTCGCTTCCTCTCTTCTTTCTCCTCCTGTTTTTCTCAACAACGAAGCTCAAATCTTTTTCTTCTTTGCGAGGTCCTTGGCTTTCAGGTAAGGCATCTTCTGTTTGTTCATTTCAGAAGCTTTAGGATTTCAGAGCCATTTTCCTTTGCTTGTCTATAATTTAATTGATATTTGCCGGAAATTCCTTAGAATTTGGATTCAATTTTCAAAAACTTGAATACCCTTTGTTCCTTCTACTGAATTATAAGTGAGTTTTATCTGAAAGTTAAGGAACGTCGGTTTTTGTCCTTAAAAGCGACTTTCTTTTTGTTCTTATTGCTAAAATTTTAGGGTTTTGTTCTCAATATGGTGTCTTAATTTTTCTGGATTTAGGATTAACAAGTTTATAAAGTGAATTAGAAGCCTTTTTGTGTGTGATGGTCAAAATTTAATTCGATTCGGGGCAATGAAATGCGTTCTTGTGTTTCCGCTTTTGTCTGTTAATGTGCTTGATTCTTGTGCTTGTCGTTTGTGGAATTGTGTGTCCATTGTACTACAAAGTCAGGGTTTTAGCGTGGATCATATTTTGATGTTGGAATGGTTGCCTTTCTTCGTTGAATTTACTTGTGGTTATATAAATGTTTATACTTGAACAATGTTAAGATCAAATCCTAGATCTTTAACTTTTCTTATGCATATACATGTATAAGTTCATAGCTTCTATCAGAGCCTTATTGTGGTATCATTGTTTCCCTCTTATGGTGGGGTTAAGTTTTTGAAGCAAATTTCCCTAAATAAGTATGAGTTTTTTTTGTGGGATTTGGTGCATCGTCATTGTAAGATTATCCTGCTTGAGGAGAAGAACTAAGATTGTTTGTAAGTAATTATAGTTTAAGGCTCTGAGCTATGGTAACTTTTACCCCATGTTTATGGAGACAAAGATTGACAGATTTAGTATAGGGGTAGGAATCTAGTTTCAATCTCTTATCTTTTGGAGATTCTTTCTTAGTTTTCTCAAAGTATTAGCCTCCAGTGAGTGCTGGAGGGCAAAGACTCTATGGTAACATGCAATTTTGTGTTCCAAATGGGTGGGCCCTTGGGTTAAGTTCTCAGTCAGCAACAATTGTTTCTAAAGAGTTTTAACTTGTAGAAATTTGCATTAATTCTGAACTCTGAAATCCATGAACTTGAAATCATTGCTGGCTTCATAGTTGACATTTATACCTTGTACAAATTTTAAATCCAAGTACCTAGTGGTGAATATGTGAGGTATAATCCATAGCTTTCCTACTTGCTTAGAAGTTAGGAAGCAAGACACGTGTGAAATCAAATTTTATGTCTGAGAATACTTGCTTGAACTCTTCCAAAAGGTTTGTCTCTTCCTTCCCCCCCCCCCTTTTTTTTTGTCTTCTATAAGTATTCTGGCTTCTTCTGACTTTCCATCTCTCCATCCTTTAGTTAAAGAAAAGTTCCTCCCTTTGTAGGATAAATTAAATATAAACCAAGATAATAATTCTGGGCTTTCTTTTGGTAATTGTGGAACCTGCATCAGTTTAGGATGGTTTCCTTGAAGATAGTAGGCTGTGAGCCTCACATTTTGTACAAGTAGATGGTAGATGTGCATAAGACTCCTTTGTCTTGTTTCTTCCCGAGCGATTAATTTTTTGGAATAGAATGTGGCGGTCCATGTATAGACTTTTCATGAATAAAGCTGCTGTGCGCGCCCCTTCCCAACCACCCTCACCACCCCACCCCCCCCCCCCCCCCCCCCCCCCCCCCCCAAAAAAAAAAACAACAACCAACAAATAAAGCAAATTCCATTTGGGTATCTTACAGCACTTTGTTGCCAAAAATTGTATGCTTTGTGTGATGGAAACGCTATGATGATCAGAACGTCGTATGCTCCTACCTATTTGTTTCTTATTTCAAAATGTCAAATTCTCTTGGTCCCAAGCGTGGGGAAATGAAGTCGTATGAAGTTTAATTATAGCGGATTTTCATCAATAATTTTCAATGGTGTTGATGTGAGATGTCAATGAGACAATGCCAAATAGTGCTATTTTCAACTGATTTCTATGATGCTAATTGTGCTGCAAGTGCTGCTGAAAACAAATATATGAATTCGGAATTCCATTTTGAACAAGATCCCATTGGAGATTAATATAGTATTTCTGAAATTCAAAACTATTGTTTTGGTGCTTAGAAGTTTCAAACTTTCCCATTCAGATTGCTTATTCTACTGCTGTGATAGCAGAAATTTGTTTGTGAAGAGTCAGTGGAATCAGATGAAACCTTGGTTAGTATGTCTGGATTAATTGAAGGTCTTCCGGATGCTGTTGCTCTTAGGTGCCTAGCACGGGTTCCTTTCCACCTACATCCTAAGTTGGAGCTTGTTTCTCGTTCCTGGAAAACTGCTATTCGTAGCCCTGAGCTCTTTAAAGCTCGGCAAGAGGTTGGCTCTGCAGAGGAACTTCTGTGCGTTTGTGCCTTTGATCCAGAGAATTTATGGCAGATGTATGATCCTCTCCATGATCTTTGGATTACTCTTCCTGTCCTTCCCTCAAAGATCAGGCACCTTGCCCACTTTGGTGTGGTCTCAACTGGTGGAGAGTTGTTTGTACTCGGTGGTGGTAGTGATGCTGTTGACCCATCAACTGGTGACCAAGATGGGAGTTTTGCAACTGATGAAGTCTGGTCATATGATCCTATAATGCGTCAGTGGGCTCAACGTGCATCTATGATCTTACCTCGTGCTATGTTTGCATGCTGTGTTTTGAAGGGAAAGATCATCGTTGCTGGTGGTTTCACCAGCTGCAGAAAATCTATATCTCAAGCAGAAATGTATGATCCAGAGAAGGATGTCTGGATCCCGATACCTGATCTCCACCGCACTCACAATTCAGCATGCTCAGGATTAATTATTGGAGGAAAGGTGCATGTCTTGCACAAGGGATTGTCCACGGTGCAAGTCTTGGAAAATGGTGGGTCTGGGTGGACAGTTAAGGATTACAGTTGGCTCCAGGGTCCAATGGCAGTTGTACAGGGAGCCCTCTATGTGATTAGCCATGGACTAATTTTCAAGCAGGAAAAGGAAGGGAAAAAGGTAGTGATCTCTGCTTCCGAGTTTCGTAGAAGAATCGGGTTCGCAATGACAGGACTAAGAGATGAAATTTACGTGATCGGAGGGGTGCTTGGCCCAGATCGATTTAATTGGGATATCACACCAATGTCTGATGTCGATATCTTGACGGTGGGGGGTGATAGACCTACATGGCGCCAGGCAGCTCCAATGACGAAGTGCCGAGGAACAATTCTTGGTTGTACACAGCTAAGAATTTAGGTCTCCACTCTTCTTTCTTTCTTTCTTTCTTTCTTTCTTTTTTTGAATTTTTAATTTTATTTATAGTTGTTGGGTTCTGTTGTGAAAAGTGTACTCTTGTTGAGGCATTGAATTCCTCCTATTGGAGACGGAAAATGATCTTTACTTCCTGCCTTATATTCGTTTTGTGACCCATAATGTTCTATGGCCTGGCCATGATTTTTTTCCTTCTGACACTCTCTGGGGAGGCTCAGGCTCCTATCTAAAGGGCGGTCATTTTTCTTCTTCAAATGATGATAAATGTTTTCATTTGACTTGCGTTCCTTCCTGAGGCACATCACAGGACTGGGAAATTTTCTGTTTTCAACTAATTTTACAGAAAATTCAGTTTTCTGAACCGAGAACTTATCGGCCGAAGAAAGGACGAATGAAAACGGACCTTTGGTTAGGCCCATATTTGTCTCAAATATGTAGCGGTATCTAATCATAAATCAAGACCTTTTTCAATGGGCTCATGTTGGGCCTAATGAAAATAGAGCACATAATTGGGCCAAAACGCCCAATTTAATAAAAAGGGCAGCTGTAAAGCGTGATTATGAGGCTATTAACACTTGCACCGCCTTAAAAATAGCGTTACATATATAGGCAACCTCCTGACTCTATAAACTGTCGAAAGTTTTAATACCGTTAGTTCCAACTTAGAAGATCAAACAAGGGTTGGATCAAGTGTTAAGCTGCTTGTTCCAGTTTAAGCAGGTCTCGGATTCGAGACCTTACGTACGCAGCAGCCCCCGTTGGTAGACTCATCCGTCATTCCAGGTGCGTGACACGAGTCGAATCTGAATTAATCGGAGCAAAGCTTCGGATACCGGATGGGAAACCCAAAAAAAAAAAAAAATTCGGAAGACAAACAGAAAGGGCGCGAGATGGAAACGCTGGATGAGACGGATATTGTATATTTGAGGAATCAAGATTAAAAGTTCCTTCTACATTCTTTGCTTGTAATGGACCGCCATTTGCAGCAATTCAAGCTTTGTATTAAGAGTTGCTGCGAGAAGTTAAAAAATTATTCAGTGGACAGCGGACACCCACATCCGAGAAGATGGGCTTAGAACTCAAGGGCCCAATGAAAAGCTTAAACCAGTAAAACCCTACAGATCTTCTTCCTCTCGATTCCGCTTTTCAGTCTCGAAGGTGGGACTAGGAGTCTAGGACGAGGTAAGCATGGAGGATCCTGGGATTGAAGAGCGTGAACACAACGACAACGACGACAACAACAACAGCAACCGTAAAACAGAGGAAGATACTCAAATGGAAGAAAGTGAACAAAACAATAAAGACATGGAGGTTGCTCCCGCCCTTATTTCTGTCCACCCGACCCAGAACTCCGTTGCAGTCGCTGTCGGGTCGGACCTTCGCGTCTTCAATCTCCTGTAAATACTATTATCTTCTTCTCCTCTCCCCATTGCTTTCTTATTCGATTAATTTTTAGTCACTCAAGATTAATTTTTAAAATGGGTCGTTGGCAGAGAAGATTGCCCGGTCACTTTGGTGGATGGACCTGGCGGGCCTTTTCATAACGATTCAATCAGAGCTATTAGATATGGAGCAAATGGAAAGCTCTTCGTATCTGCTGGAGATGACAAGCTTGTCAAGGTTTGGTCTACCGAGTCCTGGCGCTGTATTTCTACTGTGTAAGTTCTTAAACTCCTAATTTCTTTTTCTTTCTTTCTTTCTTTCTTTCATTCTTGTTTTAGTTCCTTTTTTGCTTCTGGAAAGCTTACTTCATTGTACTGATGCATAATCAATATTATATATGATAGGTGTTCTGAGAAGAGAGTAAGTGCACTTGCTGTAAACAATGATGGCCTTCATATTTGTTTCGCTGACAAATTTGGAGTGGTTTGGGTGGTGGATCTTGCAGAGATTGATGGAAGTGAAACTCCTGTTAACAAGAAGGCAGTTCCATTGCTTGCTCACTATTGTAGTATCATTACTAGCCTGGTAATTAAGTGGCTATTTTGAATCCTATTCAATATGAAATATTATCTGTGATGTTCATAGTAAAGGTTTCCGCTCTAATTTGTGCATGCTTGTTTTTACCAACATGGTTCACTTGTTAGATACGGACGACTAACCTATTGTATACACAGGAGTTTTCACCAGATGGACAGTATATTATAAGTGCCGACAGGGATTTTAAAATTCGTGTAAGCTGTCATTACCTACCCTTTTTTATAACCATGATTGATATATTGCTTGATAAGGCACCAATTTGACATGATATATTCTTGACAGGTTACAGTTTTTCCTAAGAAGCCATTAAATGGAGCTCATGAGATTCAAAGCTTTTGTCTCGGTCATACAGAGTGAGTGAGTTTTAATGACCTTATGTTTTTCTTCTGTATTGATTAATGATGTACATAATTGAAGGGTAGTTTGTATGCCATTACATGGTTTAAAACATACCTTTGAAGAAGTTTTAGTGCTGAATTATGGGTCAGTTGTATGGCCATACCCATACTTGCTTGAACCTTAGTCAATGATTCAAGTAGATTTATTATCTGCCTGTGCGAAACACTCTTTTTAGCAACTATATTTGTTATGTATCCATTGTTTCTGAGAAGATGTAAATCGCTATTCCTATGATTGAAGATGGTGTTAATTTAATTAATCTGTTTGCAGGTTTGTTTCCTGCCTTGCCTTCATTTGCACTCAAGAATGCTCGCAGGGTATTCTTGTGTCTGGAGGCGGTGATTCAACTGTGAGTATCAAGAATTTGTTTAATTAATCTGCAGAGTTGTTTTTATCTTTTAACTTTTCAAGTTGCAAGTTTTGATGAATGATCAACTGCTGCTGCTTCTTCAGGTTCGCATGTGGGATATTATATCTGGATCCCTTCTTGATACTTGTGAAGCTGGCGCAAAGGTATCTCTCTCGTTGTGAAATTTATGGAGATTCCTGATGATGGTTTACTGTTCATGGAGAAAATATCTTTCAACTCTATTGTTCTTTTGATCCGTTGGCCTCTCTTTCCTCCTCCTCTCCTCTCTATCTCTCAATTAAAAAGGACCCATCTTGTCTTCAATTGCATTAAATAGGGAAAATAATTGTGCTATTCATGGGTTATCCTTCATTAGAAGGCAGTAGGTTTTTGAAAAGTCAGGGGCCCCCCTTTTGTTCTTTTATCTGGACTTCATTGTTGTCCATTGGATCTTACTTGGTTTTACTTTTACTTGCTTATCAAAGGCAGAACATTTAAAGTCTGATGCAAGTGGGGCAAACTGTTCAACTGTTATTGATATATGCACAATCCCAGATTGCACCCTTATTGCAGTGGCCATTCAAACGTAAGGATCTGATTGTTTCTTTACGTGTTTTTCTTCACCTTCAATGACTTTTGTTTGTTTGATTGTCATAACATTGAATGTGTTGTATGTAGTTTCCAAGGAATAATGTTGTTGAACTGCGACCTTCAATCTCAGACTCTTTCTGTTGCCAAGGTAGATACTACAACTTAAACTCCGAAAGAATCAATTATTAACTGTTCTAAAGGCTGGTTATGTTTGCAAACCTGAGAGATCCATTTCATTACCTTTGCATGATGTCAAAAGACTGCATCTTGCTAATCCAGTTCACCATTTACCCACCTCAAATGTGGTGCAGCATTTCTTTGTTTTGGTTTCATATTCCTTGAGTTAACCAAACTTTCTGGTTAATTAGAAGAGACTAAATATGCCTAAATTCAGATGCATGCTTAATGAAATGTACAAGCAACTGATATTCCTGCATATCTGTTGATTTTACAGTTGGTTTCAATTGTGGGGGAGAGTTTCATTCCTACAAGCCTAGGCAGTAGCATTGCTGGAGGATTATTATGGATGGTAACGGGTGCCTCTAAGTTGTGTGGTTCTGACTTTTCTTCTTTGTCCCGTGTAAAAGTTATCTCTGGTTTCAAAAAAAGCAGTCCCGACTCCTTGGACCAGGAGGCGGTTGTTGTGGAGGATAGTAAAATACCTGGTGGAGCAAAACTGCTTGAGAAGTTGCAGGGAAGTATTTCAATTGATGAAAAAGTGTTCGTGGCAGCTGCCGAGGCTGTGAAAGCAGCAATGTGCAATTTGCTAATTAAGAAGCAATATTCTGTGGAGAAACGGGAGTTTAGAAAGAGAACCAGAAACGATAAGAAAACCAAGCAATGAACCCATTTTTGCGGCTTTTCCTTGTGACTGAGTTTTGTGAGTGTATGATACTGAATTGAAGTGCTCGTAACATTAGTTATTTATTCATCACATAAGAAAATATGCGGAGTAGATTTTTTGAGATATCAGCGAAGTTGATATACATTCATGATTCATGATGGATTGTTAATGACCTGTTATGGGGAATAAGAGATTTTAAGTTAATGACCTGTCGATCTGAAAGATCAAGATCTGTCTTTGAGGTGATGGGCCGAGGCTTGCAATTAAGCAAAGCTTGGGCAAGAGAAATCTCAAAATCCGGTATATGGCTATTCAGCTCTATGATATAAGCTCTTGCATGTTGCTTCTTAGCTCACTCCTTCGGTCTTGATATGGAAAGAGTAGGCTCTAGTGAAAAGGAAAGATTGCCAAAGTTTGGGCAAGTGAGACTCTTGAGAGTTTATATGTTAATCATTGCTTTTCTCTACGTGTTTGTCATGGGAACTAGGAAGGTTAGGTACATGGCATGGCAGGAAATAATTATTTTAGGTGTAGGGATGGCAATCTAGCTAGTTCCTCTTTTGTGCTTGTGGTTGTGGGTTTAGTACTGAGACAATATGGTGGCTTATTTTTCTCAAACAAACAGAAAAACCCGTGTGGAAATTGCCTACTTAATCTCCGCAGTCTTTATGATCTCTTCAATTTGGATACCTCCACCCCTTACCTTGACTTTTGCATTTAAAAGGAAAGGAGTAAAGTTATATTTGGCCTGACTTTTGCATTGGCCTGACTTTTGCATTTAAAGGAGTAGAGTTATATTTGGTATAAAAAAAATATTTTTTGTTTTTATTTTTTAAAAAATATTAAAAAAAAACTATCATCTAAGATGTGTTATGATAAAAAAAAAATATATATATATATATATATTTTAGAAAATAAAATAAAAATAATTTAGAAATGAGATTAAAAAAATTATTCTTAATTTTAAATTCATTCTTATTTTCATTTGTAAAAATATACATGTATTTCTATAGATTATATATATCTTAAATGATAATTTTTTTATATTTTTTAGACAATAAAAACAAAAAATGTTGTTTTTATGTGTTAAACATATTCTAAATATCTTTCCAGAGAAAGAGACGGAGACAGAGTACCCAAAGTAGATTTTCTTTTTCTTGTTTGTTCTTTTCTGGTGAAAAAGGCAGAACATCGTTAAGGTAAATTTGAGTTGACAGGAGTTGGTTCAAAAGTTTCAAAACAAATCGAGTTCATGGTGGAATGCGCTTTATCAATTGCTTATTGCTTTTACCCATTATTATAACTTCTACTAGGTTAGATATAGACATATACAAACGTCATTATCAAATTCACCATGTCTGCTAAAGTCTTAATAACTTGGCTTTCAACCCTCAATCCGTGCCAAGTTTTTGTAGGTAAGAATTTTTTCCCTTTCATTTGTCAAAAAGATAATTTGTCGTAATGGAACATTATACATATCACAACAAATTCTGGGGTCTCGCGACCCTAAGGCTAAGCCTAAAACCAGCTTCAACTTGGCATTTCGTTTCATTTCATTTCATGAAGGCTACTAATCGCCAATGACGTACACTTGAATGAAAAGAATATTTTTAAGTTGTCTTTGGCTACACATGTAAACAATCCACTCAAAATCAAAGGGGCCCTTGTGCGGTGCCCAGCACCATTCTCTTCACTCTTCACTCTTCATCACTCTTAATGACTTAAATCTTTATATATATGGAGTGAACAATCAAAAGTTTATCGGTGGTGGGAAAATATTGCCCCAGTGCCTCAGTCAATTAACAAATTATATCTCCCCATCTGCTGAAACTGAAATCATCATTGTTTGAAACTTTCATTAATTATTATCTCATTTATATGCTAGTATAAAACTGAGTTTGGGGAGAGAGAAGTAAAGAAAGCTACCATTTTGGCTGAGAGAGATAGAGAGAGAGAGAGAGAGGGTGGTGTGGGATCATTTGACAATGAAACTTGATGAGAAGAAGATGGTTTGAAGTGGTCCTTTACTACTCTCCATCCCTATTACATATCGCCACATGGCATGGGGCATAGCCGACAAGTAGAATCGTGCCACCTATGTCTTCAGATAACTGGGGTTTCATTGAAAGTGACGTTCTCTGCGCCTGTCAAAGAAATTCATGGAGTAGATAAGGCTACCCATATGTATCGAAGAAAATTAGGTTTCATGGTGACACGAACCTTACACTGAGAGAGACTCTTGAGTTTTCTTGGAGGAAAAGCACCATGCAACATTTGTAACTTTTCCTACTCATCATCAAAAAAAGGCCAAAAGGGTAATATGAATGAAAGGATAATGTTTCCTTCGTATTTTATCAATATTATCAATTCTTGTTTTCAAATGGCAGAATCGTTGAATTCCGGAAAGAATTTTTTTTTTCTGAAAGTTTTTATAATTGAAGAAAACTGGGAACATGAAAAAGGTATTATATAATATAAATATCAGATCAGTCCAACTTTAAAAAAGTTTCAATTGACTGATGAAGGTGATCAGCCGAACAGACGAAAGCATATGTACATAAGGCTTGTGGGTAGTGGCCAAAAACCAGGCATATTTCTTTTGTGAAAATCATGAGCACGCTGATGAATTGATGCTCTAAACTAATAAAGAGATCAGTAAAGGGACATGGAAGGCCTTTTTTTAATGAGAAGATCTTTAGCAGGATATATATAGATGCTGCAAATATAAATTGGTCTTCCATAGGAATAAAGGTTACCCTTTTGTAGCAATCCTCTTTAACCATCAAAACATGTATGTTGGTTGAATGGGCTAACAGAATTTTGGAATAGTAGTGGTAAGAGAATGTAGGTAATGTTTTACTTTTGTCTGATAATTGAGACAGTCTTTTGCCTTTCTCAAACTTTTTGGCTAATCGAAAGTGGAGAAATAGTTGGAATCATGATATGGGATAGTAATAATAATCACACATAAAGTACTCAAACCACTCAAGAAAAAGTTAGCATATATAGTTCTCCAACTCAATTTCTAGCTATAATCCTCCCATATATCTATTATATATATACAATTATACATTACATACATATATCTAGTACTCCAATTACAAAGGTTTTCTGATTTTGGAATAAAAACCAAAGAAGACAGACAAGGAACCTTTTAACTTTTCCTACTTGAATCTTGAACCAACATAAAAATCTGCCTGTATGGTACATTGTAAGTGGTATAATATGAAACACTCAATCTATGCAAATTGTCAAGAAGAACTGGGTTTAAGATTTCAATTAACTTCTTTCCTTATTACCTTAACCAAGGGACAAGGGTGAATGTCACAAGTTGGATAAATTAACATAAGTCAGTGCATGATACCTAACACTTCATATTCATAATGATTCATGTCAAACAATCAGTGTGCTATTTACCAACTGTTGTTATTATTGATCAACAAAAATTTTTAATTAAAATAACACCTCTTTTTTTTTTTTGCCTTCTTTCAATCTTATCAAAAGTACCCTCAACTAATTGCCCTTCTTAAGGTAATTAGTCATGGTACTTCAATCATTTACTAAACATAATTAGAGGCCCTCAAAATTCTTCAATCATCGAGTATTTTTTGTCAAACTCTTATCTAATTATTACTCCTGTGAAATGCCCTCTGGATGAATTTAGATTATCTTAGAACATATCAAATTTGACTTAAATATATAGCTAGGTTATTACTTGGAATAAATAAAATCTTTTTTTTTTTTACATAAGGAACCCTACCTAATTAATATAAGTGGGAGATCTCGATGAATTTTAACATCTAATCATCTCAAGAGAATTCAAAATAAAATATGGTCCTTAATTAATTACCAAGACTTTTTATCTATCTATAAATAGATAAAATATACAAAATATAGCTAGCAAAATCAATTTACTTCTAATAATTCTTTATGTGAACCTTAGTTGAACATTTATAATTATACTAGTCACCATGTCACGTGTATTACCCATGATATAATATGTTATAAATAATAACAAAAAATAAAAAAATTAGAAAAAAAACTATATTAAAGTGGATAATATACAGTAAACTATATTAAAGTGGATAATAAACTATTTTAAACTATAAAGTATTTTCCAAAAAAAAATATACAGTAAGCTTTAAATTAAATTACATGAAATTTGATAATAATTAAACTATTTTCTTCAATATAATATAGTTATAAGTTAATTATGATAAAAATAAAATTGTTAATTACTATAATTATTTAATAAATATATAAAAATATTTAGTAAAAAGATAAATGAAGAGTTTTAATTTAACTAAATAACATCAATGGCATTTTTAAAATATGTAGAAAGAAAATGGTATTTTAGATTATTCAAAAGTTCTACAATGTTCGTACTTTTATTTACTAGTTTCAGTGTTACGTGTATCGCACATGATACAACACGTTATGTTAATCCGAGAAATTCGTTCAACCGACTCGAACCCAAAACTAATCTAACCTGATTTGATTTTTGAAAGAAAATAAATAACCTAAACCCGATTGATCCGAAACTCAATTAATCCGAGGACCGAATGACTCGAATTCTCGAAACCCAATTGATGCAAGAGTTTAACTCATAAAACCCCGAATGACCTAAAAAATCCAATGGCTAAACTAGAAAGATTTGAGAGCCAAACAAAAAAAAATCTAAAACTGATTGACCTGAAAATCTGAACTTGAATGACCCGAAAACTTGAACTTGAATTACTCGAGAACTCGAATGGCTAAAAAATTTCTTTGGGTAATCTGATCCGAACCTATAACCTATCTAACTTGTCTATTTCACGTTTCTAGTTCTTAATTTTATATTTTTTTAATTGTGTAAAACTTAAATCGATGCATTCTTAAACATTAATGAGTAAAAATCTTTTAAAATTCTAATGCTTAAACTCAATTTAAACTAATGGCATTCTTAGACATTAATGAGTAAAAACCCTTTAAAATCTTAATATTTAATTATTTATTTTTTTAAAGTCTAATGTAAAACGTAAAACCCAAATCCAATAACATTATTAAAATGGGTTAAAGAAAAATGAATATTTAAGATGACGCAAATCACTTACCTGACTTGCACTTCTATATAAATTATATTATACATATGTTACGTGTATCGCATATAATAGAACGTATTATTAATAATATATATTAAAGAATCTCATCTACTTTATTTACTATTATATTTATTTTTTAAATACATTTGATTAAAGATAATACAGTAATTTATATAAGAGTAATACTTAAATTAAATTATTTTATTTTTAACGTTGTCAAACAATTCATATAAGAATGATAATTAAACTCAACTACAATGGCCCAAGACATATTATACTTTTTAATTGTGTAAAACTCAATTTAACTCAATATAAGACTTAAACATTAATAGGTATAAACCTTTTACCTAAATCTTTAATTATTTATTTTTTAAAAGTCCAATATAAAATGTAAAACTCAAAACAATATAAAAGGTAAAATCTAAATTTAATGGCATTTTTAAAATATATTAAAGAAGAAAGGATATTTAATAGGTATAAACCTCTTACCCAAGTTACACTTTTATAAATATTATAGATATTATAGATTATAAATTATAAATTATAGATTATAAATAATTCATATCAATTATCCACCGAGTAAAATGAATTGAATGAACCATCCCAATAGACACTGTAAATTAAACATTTAATTATATATATATACACATTAATTATTATATATGGGGACTGGGTTAGGGTATATAAGTCTTTAAGTAGGTAAGTATATATAATTCTAGAAAGATGCAAACAAGAAAACGATTGTGTTTTTGTTTTCTTCTTTCCTATTTTTTATTTTATTTTTTATTGCTATTTATTAGCACTAATTTATTAATTATTCGGTGGAAAAAACTAAAAAGAGCTTCGGCCATGCAATACGCCGATGCCCATCTGCCCATCATTCGTTTGATGACTTCCCCATCTTTCATTGTAGGCTGGTAGCCCATAGAAAATGGGCCCAAGGTTTGAGTCAGCCCTCTATGTAAGGCCCAATCTTGGTCCCACTTTTCTATTAAATTGACTTGACAAAAATAATAAACATTAAAATAAAAATGAAAACGACAGTGAGTTTGCGTGCGTCTCTCTGCATAAAATTACAAAAAGACCCGACTGTATGAAAATATTTTCCTCCTTTTCCTACGGTTACTTTCAAAGGGCCCACCACCTCCACTAACGGGCCCCATCAGACAAAAACACACATAATCAGTGGGCCCAAGTTTATTTCTTGGATGATGATTGATGAAACTGGTGGGCCAAAGGTTTTGCTGTTCAATGCCATGCTTTTGCTTTAGATTTGTTTTCTTTTTGGTGTTTACAAAAATACTTGCCACTTGTCATTTTGCTTCTTTCAGGGTTTCACCTACGTTCCATCTCTGCATTGGGTTACCCCCTTTTCATATAAAATCTCTGCATTTTTCTTTATGCTTATCTGATCTGAATTCATCAATGTCCTCATTTTTCATAATTCAATCTGAAATTTAGTTTTCCTAAAAACATAATTATGTTTATTTTTTGCTTTGTGAATAGATTACTATTCATTTTTGTCTGTTTCAGTATCTGCTTTGGGTTGTGAACCCAACCCTTTCGTGGATCATAAGGTAACTGATCAGGGACAATTATTATGATTCCTTGCACTTGTTGAATTATTCTATATCTGGAAAGCTTGAACATGTGACATATGGAGGTTTTTAAATGCATTTAAGATTGTTTTCCAGCCTAACAGGTTACTTATCCTACAGGGAATCAAACTGAATTGGAATAAGCAGAAAACGATGATGGCAATCCTGTTTTCAGACCAGATCACAAGTATTGAACTTCAAGCAGGCATGAGACATGTATTTATGCTCAAAACCGATAGGAAGAGGATGAGACATTTGTTGTTGTTTCGCTCGGTTGCTTATTTGGCTAAGTAACCTCGAAATTTAATGCAGCTTTAAATGGGAATCGCCTTCCCGTGGCCAATTATTGGTGTTTGATTGAAGGCTATCCTTGTCTCATTCCAGGCCTTGAAGGCAGAAACAAAGGAATCCTATAACTTCAGGATTTCAAATTACTGAATTTTTTAAACAGCACTAGACCTGGTAGAGTTTATTTCATTCAATCTCTGGATTAAAGCCCTTCATTCTTATCCAAAGCCTAATCTGAGATTATTTCGAAAGAGAGGAGGGGGGGGGGGGGGGGGGGGGGGAGGGGGGGAGAGAGAGAGAGAGAGAGAGAGTATATGTGTGTGTGTGTTAATTAATACTAAAACATTATCATTATGAAGATGACTATTGGGCAAGAATAAAGTTAGCCCCTCTCTAAATCCAACCCTTACTTTGGACCCATCAAATGAATGCTTTGAGGACAAAGCCACATGCACTTTAAAAACCCCCTTTTATTGCAATGGTTAAACAATGTGCAGTTTTCAGGTCCCATTTCTGTCGTTCGCAGCAGCAGTACTCTGTTTTAATCGGTCTCAGATTTCGATTAGTGTGAGTGAATAGACGAACTGAAACATTGAGGGAAAACAAAAAAGGAGTGGAACAGAGTTACAGATGAGAGAATCAATCTATCCTACATGATTATTATTATTATCATGCAAAAGTTTCTTCTCCTTCTCAGCAGGTAGAATTGGACTAAGCATTGTTGACTCGGTTTTCATCTGTATGTAAAAATGACCTTGGGCTCGTCTTTGACATGTCAATTTGATTGAAGTTGAAGGTAAAAAAATGAAGTGATTCTGAACATGAACCGGAGATGGGTAAAGCTATTTACTGCTTATAACTGCGAAGCTGTGACATCATAATCATTCCCCTTCGAGTGCGTGCGTTTATTTCTGAATTCAAAAACCCTGCAATAGTACAGTGAAAGATTGACAACAGAACAAGAAAGTCAGGGCAGATTACCATTAAAATCTGGACTTTGAACTAATTACACAAAAGGACAAAACTCACTTCAGTTTTTCATATAAGAAAATAGAAGTAAATGAAAATAAAAAAAGGGCAAAGGAAATAGTCGCTGGACGTTTTCAGGCTTTTACTGCTAATAACCACTAATTCTCATGCATATGCGTATGCTATTTAGCACAGTTGCGTAGGCCTCTGTTTCTCTCTCTTTAAAAGGCACACCCAACCCAACAACAACAAAGCTCTACCCTTTTAAGCTAAAGCCTTTCTTTTATTTTCTTTTCTTTCTTTTTTTTCCTTCTTACCTTTTCTCTCTCTTTTGCAAAGTTTTGCAAATTCGTGCCGATTTTGCAGGGCTGAAATAAACTGAATAAATAAGAAGTTGGCAGAGTGAATAATCCATGTCAAGAATGAGAGCCGACTGACAGAAAGTAAAAGTTTCAGAGGGAAAGAGAGAAAGAAAGTGGAGCTTATCTTTCATTGTTTCATTTAACTTGCTGGTGATGATGGGTTTCATATCATAGGGAGTAGCAAACTTTTATACCATATTTTCCCCTGAAACACCCAGGAGTGTAGATAGATAGATAGATAATAGAGATTATAGATACATAAACTTCCTTAGCAGTAAAAAGAAATGGCAGCGCCGTTGTTCGTGCCAGCTCTTGATCATGTGCTTTGCATGCGGGTTGTTATGATGAGCATCGATTCTTGTCCTCGTTGAAGCAGGTAACCGAAGAAACTGAGACAAAAGACAAGAAGAGATAGGAAACCCAGTTTTTGTTTCTTTTTTACTGTTCTGTCATGGAGGCTACAGAGAATTTAGGAAGCATTTCAATTTCCCAGAGTATGAGTTTCTCTTTGTTTTTTCTGTAAGAAGTAAAAAATATTTTGCATAGATTTGTGTGTACGCTTTGAGAGGGATTTCCAGTACAGAGTTTCAGAAGAAAAACAGAGAACTATTTTCCCTTCTTTTCTTTTTGTTTTTAATCTTCTGCTACCTACTTTTGAACGTCTAATGGTGGTTTTTTGTGACTAGCGCAAGCAACAAGTCATTGTGGTGTGACGTTAATCGTTTCCAGGTGAGTTGATGCCTTTCTGACCCTGCATCTCACTCTTTTCAATTTCATGTTCCTTCTGCTAATGCTAAATTAATCTCATTCTTTTCTGTTTTTTTTTTTGTTTTTTGGTCCTTTTTTTTTTCCAGTTGTTTACATATTGTACAAGTTCTGGGGTGATATACGTCTGATAAAAGGTAGTTATGCTGAGAAATAGGTCAAGAGCAGTGACCAGCAAGCAAGCTTTAATGGCTGATCACAGCTCTCAATCATCCCCTGCCCAGAATTACACTAGACCAATCCCATCTTTCTTTGGTTCCCCAAGATTTAAAGCTTTTACTACGAAGAATATCCCCGAGACTGAAACTGTGAAGAGTCCTACTTCGATCCTTGACAACAAACAATTCTTTCCTTTCAGTAACCCCTTTGGATATGATATAATAAACCAGCCAAAATCCCCCAGAATTTTCTCTCCTAATAACAACCAGCAAAACTCCCCTGAGAAAATTGAGTCAAAAGGAATCGGTCTCGCTCTAGTCGATACACTCAACGATAAGCAAATTGAAGATCATAAAACTTCTTGCGAGACAAGTAACAAAATGGTTTTGTTTGGAACGGAGCTCAGAGTTCAGATTCCTCCACTGCCACAAACTTCTTTACCTTCTCCAACTGCTTCACCAATATCTCCTTCAGACTTTGGAATCAAGACCAGGAATTCACATAATTCATCATCAGCATTTGGCTCTCCCAATTTTGGTATAAAAGATTCTCCACGGATCTTCACCGGATGTCTTCCTGTTAAGGAAATGGAGCTGTCTGAGGATTATACATGTGTAATATCTCACGGGCCTAATCCCAAAACTACCCATATATTTGATAACTGCGTCGTAGACAGCTACTGCCCTGTAACGGAAAAGCCCAAGTCTGAACCAGAGAGTTTCCTCAGCTATTGTCACACATGCAAGAAGAATCTTGAACAGAAAATTGATATTTACATTTACAGGTTCGGTTCCTTTATATATTCATCCTCAAATCCAACCACTTTTTCTGTTAGGTTTAAAAATGCTTAATCTGATCATTGTTTACACTGTAATAATGCAGAGGTGAGAAAGCCTTTTGCAGTCAGGAGTGCCGTTATCAAGAAATGCTCCTGGATGGAGAGGACAATTAAGAATTTATTCACTGCTTGGAGAAATTATTTTTAATTTCGGATGATTGATTCCATAAACCAAACATTGCTTTCTCCTTTTTCTTTGGTAGTGTTTAGTTTTCTTTCTTTCTTTCGTTCCTTTTTTTAACCCTCTCCCCTGCAGATAGAGATAAGAGAGGATGAGATAATGTAGACTTAAATTAATTTTGTTTTGAGTAATTATTAGTATTAAATTTATTATATGATGATTGACAGTGGCCCTTTCTCCCCACAGTTTCTTCTTCTTCTTTTTTTTTATTATAGGTGATGATCATGATTGAAAACTTACCTTATCTTTCTTTCTTTATTTCTTGCATTTTTTTTAAGAAAAATTTAATTCCACATCAATCATCATACATATTATTTAAACTGGGGGAACCAATTATTTCACTTGATGAAGATTCTCATACTATTGTGTTCCATATCAGCTTCTGCTGATCATTCATAGCTTCATACCCATCCCTGTCCATTTTGGTTGAGAAAAGAAACATCTTAAGGAAATATTATAATATCCTTATTAGGGGAAGCTTGATATTTATTTATATATTTGGCAACAAAAATTGACATTTTCTATGAAATCGATCCAAACTCTAGTCTCTTTCTAGATCAATGCTTACAGGAGTAAACCAATTAAATATTTGTAGTAGTTGGGAACTTTGATCTTTTAAGCACAGATAAGTCCAAAATTTCAAAATTGTAGCAAAGAAGCTTTTCAACGTGAATTATCAACCCACATCATTGCCAGCCAGGTCCCTCTTGCCCCCATCCTTTCCTACAGAAAAGGAAATTTATAATGATGATGATGATGATGATGATAATGGTGACAACACTAATCTCAATGATAATCTGTATTTTACGCAAATAAACAGAAATTAAAAACTTTCACCTCCTGGATTAATGACTCATTCAAAGCATTAGCAGATTTGGTAAAATCCTATGTTTGTTTTGTTCTATGAATCAAATACTTACTACCATTTAACAAAGTCAGTTGCTGCCATGGCAAAGATTAGACAAGTTGAAGGAAAAATGAGAGACAATAATGAATCCTATGTATCGAGCAGCCAGCAAGAGCCATCAACTTGCTCTTAATTAAAACCAAATTATATATATTGGTAAATGTTTTAGGTTTTTCGAAGAGGGCGAACAATGCATGTGAATCTATTAAAAAATGGCTGGAAATGCAAGTTGTGGTATCCATATTAACAATGCATTGATTTTAGAAACTTAACATTAGTACCAAGAAAAGAGAAGGGTCATCAGAAAATTACATTCAACAGAAACGGAGCAGCTTGTTTTTGATCGATCTAATGTGATTTGTTTCTTCCGGAAAATTGCCGAGTATCAACAAAGCAAGCATATTGCTGCCCTTTGTGAACCTTTCTTCCCGTTCCCTTTCTACATCAAATCCTGAGCTTCCACATCTCAAACTTATGAGTTATGGCTAATTGTTTTCTGTCTTTCTGTCCCTCCACAATAGGTATAGAATACAAACATGTTCCCCGTTAGTTCCCAAACAACTAAATATTCCTCACAAGTCCAAGCCTGTTCAACACTTCCAAGGAATTTCAATATCAATTTCGATCCACTGAATTTGTTTAAGCTAACTGATGGAATCCATTATCCAGATAACCTAATCAAAATTAAAACCCCAACGTTTGCTTCAATCTTCAGATTTGCTGCAGCTTCAGCAGACGTTCAACTCTGCTTCAACGTTTCGATTTGACGCTATCAAATGTTCCAAATATCCAAACTTTGTGATCAATTTTGGACTCAAGTCGCCCAGGCAAAACAAGTCAAGCTAAATACTTTTAGTAAAGTAATTCTCAAAATAATTGAAGATGGCTCGTTTTATTCTTTGATGTTTATCAATCTACACATGCCTTGTCACATATTATGCATAACAATTATTAAATCGACACGAATGGATTTCGGTCCAAATTCATTCAACATTTATTAATTGATGCTCATTGCTCGTATCTCACTTTTGTTTTTCATGTTAGTCGCAATTACATAGAAAATTCAACTAAAATCTTGTGAATGGCCCAACAAAATAAAGACATGCATGGTGGCCTGGTGGGGACTCTATAGGAGCAAGCAGCAACTCCCATCGCCATTATTATTACCGGGTAACTAGCTGGTTGACACCAGCAAGACATGAAATGACAACAACAATAAGGACAATGGATGATACAACCCCTGTTTCCAAGTGTAACATTATCCTGTTTCTGAATTCAGAAGAGGGCTGGGAACAAGTTTTCATAATCAATTCAAGCACGCCAACACAACAATAACTCCCTCCGAGACTCCGACCAACCATCCATTTTTTACCTCAAGATCTTGCTGCTCATGTTGAATGGTTGTACCACCTTCGATGAGTTAAGAATAATTTGCCTTTTAACGTTTGGGTTCACATTTAACGATTAATACGTTAAGAAATAGCATTCCGTGAGAATACGTATAACTCCCAGGATTCTAAGCAAAACTGAAGGCGGCAAGACTTCAGTAGCTGGTTTCACAGCGGGCATCCCAAATCCAAATACAAGCAAGAGAACGGGACCAAAAGTGTTTGTTGTTTTAAGGGGTAAATGGGCCTCCAAGATTAACTTAACACCAGGGGAGGGGAGACCTTGGGAAAGCGACGGCAGGCGGTCGTGATCAGCAAGGGCTTTTGATATCGGGCTTTCTAAACACCCAAATTTGATGGCCGAGTTATGGGCTATAACCAATAAATGGGTGGTTTGGATTGAAGCATTGTTAATGTCAATTAGTAGTGGTAACAACTTTTTTTTTTTTTAAATTCAGAAAGTGGTAATAGTCTGTAAATCAAACACACCATGAGGGATGGTCTCCAGTTTGCAATAAATCTTGGGATAAAGTTCTTAGAAACCTCAACTGTGATGCGTTGGCTACTCTGCTATAATAAATTTAGTTACATAATCGTATCCCCATTCTCCATTCGCTTTTTGATTGCAGGACCGGACCCTCTTCAAGAAGGTTTTAAGGGCGGAAAACATCCATGTTACAGAAAGCTGCTTCCAGTGCTGACGCTTTGGCTTAGAAAAGTGGCAATACTTGTGTTTGTACCACAATTTACAATTTTTGGCCGATGGACTAAGAGAGAAACAAGTAGGCCTTAACATGAAGATAGGATCATTCAAGGGTGATCGGCTTGATAGAAGAGATGAGCTGTGGCAAGGTCAGCAGACTTTAAATGGTAGTTAAAGCCGCGACAATCATGGAGGAGGATCAGCAGCAATGAATCGGCCAAAGATTAAGCCTAGTGTTTAATCTGGAATATTTGAATTCAAAGAGGCATAATCTCAGGACCTTGATATCAGTCCGAATACAGCTATAAAAGGTGGAACTTGAGGAAACAAGGAACACGAACAATCATCCACAGAAACCTCTTCAACACTCGAAGATTGCCCGATGGCTCTCAATTTCTAACATTTTCCCTTAGGCTTTTCTAAGTCCTTTCCCTTTTTCCTTGGCATAAACTCGTCTTGTTTCTTATTTGTTTCTTATTTTACATCTGCCTTTCACTTTCATTTACTGTTTTGTTGTTTAAGCTGTTTAAGCCACCGTCGGCCTCTTGTTATCTTGTACTGTTTTGACCAATACCTCATATCAGCCTAACTTTCAGTCATATTTCAATACAAATTTCCCTTTGATCGAATCTTTGTTCTTTACTTTTGCAAAGCGCTTAAACAAAATCATCCAATAGGTTTAATGATTTAAACAATTTGACTGTGACTTTAAATCAGACCCGAATTCTTTTTCTTCTGCACTTTTGTTATTTTTGAACAAAAACAATTCTTTTTCTTCTGCACTTTTGTTATTTTTATACAAAAACAACTGACACGCCCACAAATCGGCCAGAAGATTTTTTGTGACAACAACTTGTTACCACTTATCTATGTCTCTCTAGACATAGAATCACCTGGTTTTTTCGGCCAGCTTGTTGGTTGTTCGCCAGACAAAGCCAATTATGTTTCTCTGCAGACTTGGATTGGATGTAATAGCATGGAGTATTTTGTTATTCTAATGTTTGCAATCTCCAGTTCTCAAGCAAACTGACTCAAAAATGAGCATTTCAAGGCCTCAAGTGGCTGAGGAGAAACTACTTGCGAAATATGATAATTTAACATTCTAAATAAATTGATATTCCAACATACTTGAGCATCATGATGCATTACGAGTCCATGAGAAAAACACCGGTAACAAAAGAACATACTGCACTCTGAACATTCACATGGCACTTGAGAAAACATAGTCCAAAACTACATAAGCTACTGCTTCAAGAACTCATCGATAACCAAGATGCTGGAAAAACATTTCACGGACACAGGTGCTAGACACAGATACGGTCATTACAAGACTTGCATTAAACACTACATCTAACGCGAACACATCTACTTTTTAAGAAATGCCACCTGAAATGCTTATCCCAGAAGGTCCCTGAAGAAGAACATAGAGCAGATCAGTTCACAAAAACTTTTAAGCGAACAAACATAATAATCCAAAGTAGTTTCACGGAAAGGAGAATACCTTGTAACTAGCTTGGCACAGTCAACAATCTCCAAGACATTTGGGCTCTATGAACACTACAGTGAGAGCAGCATTACTCCCTAGGACGAACAAGACACAAAGAACACTTGAACTGGATATGACAACAGTGATTTAACCTAACTACCTTCAGAAGCAGAAGAGACAAATAACCACCTTACCTCCCCTTCCCACTTTTTCCTTTTAAAAGACAGAAAAAGATGGTGAGGAGGGAAAACACCCTTGCATAGTGTTAGAGGAGAGATATCCTTACTAAAAGAAAGAAGAGTGTATTGAGGGTTTGATTGTTACGATCCAATTCAGGAAAAGACAAACAAAGGAAAAAAGTTGAAAGAAAATAAAGGATGATTTAGGCAGGCTATTTGAGACAAGGTTGAGAAAAGAAACAAAGCTACTGATCAAAGTTACTACTAGAAACAAAGGACATTGATTGAAAAATGAAAATCAAGGAAATAAAGATGATGAGGAAAAGAACAAAACAGAAACCTAAGGAATTTGCAAAGTGACTCAGTGGAGATTCTACAGACTACAGTATATACAATGTTTCTGATGCTAAAGGAAGAAATCAGTTAAAAGTCAACAACTAATGAGACTAACTACCAAGGACCTCGTATCAAAGTTGTCAACAAACAAGTACATGATCCTTCAAGCCCAAGAGATAAGGCAGTCATCCGTGCAATTTCATGCCAAAGAAGAGAGCAGGCATACTTTCGTTTGAATGTACATTTCTTTCTGCTCCCTGAACAGCTTGAGTCATCTTCCATCCAAGCATACAAAACCCATAGTTCCCACAGCTTGTGTATCTTGCTAACAAAATTTCGCATAACCAGCACCAAATTCTCACAAACCATCAATTCATAAAGCAAAATCTGGAGATTGTTGACCTACCATTCCATTACTTTCTCTCCTATCACTGCCCAAACAAAGCTGAACAAACTCATACTGACCCATGCTACCAACCATCTTATTCAGTTTATATACAATCTAAAACTAACTTCCAATTTGCACAGTAAACTTATTTACAGGAGCTGAAAAACTCCTTCACTGTGTTCAGTCTTCGGTGTTGTCAAGGTTGAGGATGCGACGTAAAGTTTTAGTCGCAGAGTCAGCACTATGAAAAAGGTCTGCCACAGAAGGGTTAAGCTCCCTGGTTGGAGATGCAGGCGCAGACTTGGCAGTTAGGTGAACATCGATAACAGGGTCAGAGGCAGGCAAATCAAGAGAAACAGTCCTCTTTGCACGAAGCGAGAATTTGGGTATTGGCAGAGAGCTAGGCGGTGGTGAATTGGAATAGGCCGGTCCAGCCCAAAGTTCAGAGTACAGAAAACATTCACAAGATATCTCTTCACTAAAAGCCTTATCATTTGTAGGGGCTCTTTTGTTGCTGATAGGAATAGGAGAGCTTTTCCTGGAGTTTGTTCCATCAGCAATTGGGGATGGTGTTCTTGGGGAAAACGATGAGGAAGGTGATGATGATGAAAAGGGAGGGGATGATGCCCGTTTTGTTATAGGCGCAGAGCTATACTTAAACGGGGTTGGAAGTAATCCTGCTCCAGATTGAAAACTCCTACAGTTAGTCCCTCTGAAATTTCTGGATGGCGATGACCCAAATCGGGCTGGCCCATGGGGCTTCACCCTGCTAGAATACTGATTCCTATGCTGCGCCACCACAACAAGAGTCTCCATTCTTTTCTTAAAATTTGATAATCAAAACCCACTGATTCAAACGATTCAACTCAGTCCTGTGATAACCAAACAGAGAACCAAAAAAACCCCCCAAATTCTTCTAAATCCACTAAATCCTTGATCCAGGCCACTAAAATGTAATCAAGGTGACAACTTTAAGGGCTAAAATCATACCCGAGACAACAAGGTGAACTTCTAGATCTTCGCCATTACAGATCCAACAAGATGATACTTGTATCAAAGTGATTAAACTTTCTGTCTAAGATTCCTGGATCAGAAACTCCGCAAATTCAAACGAAAATCATGGTGACAATAAAAACCCACAACTATATTGCCTCGAATCAGACAAGATCTTCGTAGATCACAACCATCAACTGTTAACAAAATTGAAAATAAAAGAATAAAGCTGAGAAATGACAGGAAAAAAATAAAACCCGAATCCTAAATTAAGAGCAAACAAAAATTTGAAAGTCATTTTCTCAGAAAAAATCTGTCACTTACCTGAAAAAAGTGGCCGTTGAGAAATGTTAAAAGAGTGAAGTGATCTGCTATCGTCAGATCTGGAAAGATAGTGCGAGCTTCTTCTTCTTCTTTCTTCTACTAATTCTTCTGGTTAACGATGATTTCATGTAAATCCTTTTTGGGTGGCTTTTTTCCTATTAGTTTCTACTGATTTTTTTTTCTTTATTTGAGAGTTCAAATCTTAAAACGCCATAAAAGTGAGACCCCAGAGAGGGTAAGACGTAAGAGACAGAGAGAAAGAGGAAGCAGAATCACACGGATCTGAGATGACTTCTTCACAGTTATATTTAAATATCGTACATGTACTGCGTGCTCCTCCGTTTACTGTGATTCCAGAAGAAAGTGGGCCTAGTTTTGACCCAATTTACGATTTTGACATTAAATATAATTATTCTTTTCCTCCCGGTCTGTTGTTAATTATTCTTTTGACACTTTGGAAGGAATATTATGAGTTGTGACATGTCTGTTTTACCCTCCTAATTATCTATCTTTTATAATTTAAAAAATAGTACAATGCTTTAATCATGAATAAAAAATCTTATCGGATTGGACAATTCAATCGATTGAATCGGAAATCGATCATGAGTTCGATTCTTTAAGTATTATTGAACCAATTTCGCTTTAAATAATTTTTGAACTGTTTTGAACTAGAATTGATTGAACTGAAAATTTAAATTTTTTTTATTCTTTTGGGCTATTCCTAATTAATTAACCCAAGACCAATTGAAGCCCAAATTATGAGAACAATATATCTAATTTTTTTATTATATTTGAACTTTAAACTTTAAATTTTGGAACTTAAATTTTTTATTTTTTTATTCTAATATATATTCCCATAATAAGAATTTAATTTGTAATGTAAACTAATTTGTAATATTTATTTATATTATGTGATGTGCTAATATTTTCTATTTTTCTTATATTTTAGAATTTTTCCAAAATTTTTAGCATTTTTCCCCTTTTCATATTTTTTAATTTTTTTAAGAAATTAATGAAATTAAAATTTTATTCCAATTGAACAGGTCGGTTGAATCGATTAGACCAATTGAACCATGAATCGACTAACCAACCGATTCAAGTATCGGTTCAATTTTTTATTCATTGACTTTAATTGGATTTTTTTGCCAATCAAAATTTTCTAATCACATTAATACATTTGCATAATCTTTAATAATGTTTTCCATAATTTAGATTAATTTTATGGCAATTTGTATTCAAAATAGTATTCATTATTCAATTCAAGGATACTAAAGTCATTTAGCTACCCCTGCATTGCATTATTCACATTGTTAGACTTGGTAAGTAAGTTGTCTTCATGTCCCATCTGATGGAACATTGACGGAAAAAGGCAAAGAAGCTCAAGGGTATTTTCGGAAAGAAAAGGAGGGACCCGAAATGTCGGGCCCATAAAAGTTGAAGCGATGAAGTTGAGCTGGTCCTCGGCATCAGGACAAAAAGATAAGTGAACAAAAGCCTGATGGCACTTGTTGGCAATGGGCGTTGATACTTGATAACTATTCACTAGCCAACACGTGCCATTTGATGGGCCTAGATTTTCCGCTCTTTTACTCTCAGCCGTCGGATCAAAGTCATAGCCCCATCTTTTTCTTTGGAAGGAGAATGGTCTGTGAGTACTTATTGGTAATAGAAAACTTTTTTAAAGGGAAAAATAGTATCAATCAATTGGTTCTTTGCTTGGTGGGTTCAAAAAGGTGAAAAGGTGGCAAAGAAAACGTTCCAATGTGCTTTTGTTTGCACGCCGAAAGGCATACCAATTACCAAACAAGCTCCCTACTTTTTTTTTAATAGAACAAAATGCCAAAGTACACCTTAATTTTCCTGGTGTTAAATCCAATAATAATTGATATTCAACATTATTGTTCCTGCTTAATTAAATCATGCATGATTATAAGGTTTTGACAGATTATTAAGAAGCCTGGCAGCAAATATATATCCCTTCCCACATTGCTCTCGTACTCATATAAAATTAAATCGCATCCGACCTCAAATGAATGTAAAAAGAAGTTCTCACTTTCTCGAACCTATTTTCATTATTAGTAATATTTGGATCCAAAATCATATTTAAAGAATATTAAATTTCTTTCATTTAATTCAATAATGTCAAGATATATGTATTTCCTATTATGTTCATTATTCATTGTTAAGAGGTGTCATATTGGTTTTAAATATTGACGAGTGCTATAGGAATCTATCTCTATTTAAAAATATACCTAACTTGAATTACTGTTTTCAAATCTATACTTCCATATATAAAAGTTCAAGCATGTTAGAGGATGAGGGGGTGCAATTGTTATCCCCTCATTAGCCCCTCATTTTTTTTCTTTTTTTTTGTTTTTTGGGCTAAGGGGCCCATTTGTTCTTTTTTTTTTTATTTTGATATTTACTTATATTATTAAAATTTTCAATATATTTTTTGTAAGATTTTTTTTACCCTTGATAAGTCTAAACAAAAGGTTTAATTTGGTGATTTTTTTAGGGTTTGAGGAAATTTTTCACATTTTTATATATTATTAAAGAATTCAATATTTGATTTTTATATGTTATTAAATTTCATTTATTATTGAAGAATTCAATATTTGATTTATATATTTTTATTTAATGGTTAATCAACATGTTGAACTTATATATAATATTTTATATGTTTATTTTTATTTATTAGTTAATTAACATTATTTTTGGTGTGTATATCAAAATGATTTTTTATATTTTTTTGTATTACATTTTGATTTACATATAATATCAATAATTATATGTTATATTTTTTTATCTTTAGGAATTATTATCCCTACTAATCCTCTTATATTTTTAAAAAATAAAATTTAAATATTTAAAATTAAAAAAATCCCGAGACGTAACCCGAATCAATTTCTAATTAAGCGAGTGAAGTTTTTGATTCTATACATTTTTCATCCGAATTTGTAATGTTTTTTGGAAAAGTGAGTTAAGTACAAGCAGTACACCGCCATAAAATATAGCTAGGAGAAAATATATGGTAGTACTATAATAATAAATTATTAATAAAATAAAACGTACATGTAACCGTTTAATAAAATTTTGATATTAAAGGCATTCACGTGAAGTAGGTTAGTCGGTTCTCCAACCACCATTGCTCATGAAGGAACTCATAAATTGTTTAAGATCTAAACACAGTACATGCATACGAGTGTCAACTGTGGATTAATTATAATGGTTCAAAGGAGGGATCGACTTTAATTCCTTCTTCATACAGGGAAGGGTCATACATTTACATTTACATACAATAAAGATGACAATCTGGAGCTATGCTACTTGTCATTTTGTGATGAGGAGGAAATGTTCTTTTATTTTTTTGGTACAAACGGTGGGGGAGGGGGGAAATCTACCTAAGGGGGGAGGGGAGATGGCAGGGGTTCAAACCCCTGGTGGTGACTGGTGACCTCTCTTAGCCTCTCTGGCCACTAGGCCAAAGAGGAGGTGGTCGAGGAGGAAATGTTCTTGATTATCAAGTCATCATGCGTGTTCTATTACACAGCAAAATATATATATATGGCCATGCAAGGTACACATAATGACTGATTACATGCAATGGGCTACGTATAACATTATAAATGGGCTAGTGGTAATTGTAAGGCACAAAGACAACCTGTTCTTTAAAAATATGACGTATCCTTTTGGTAGGATACCAAGCTATTCTTTAACAATGAATAATAAAATAACCATAACAACAATAATGTATAGCTAAAATAAATATTTACTTTTTTCTTATAATTAATTAATTAATAATAATAATAATAATAATGTATTATGAATGTAGACAAATGCAAGTTGTACAACTTATTATGAAAGTGGACAAATGTAAATTATACAAATTATGTTATGAAAGTGGACAAATGCAAGTTGTGCAAATTGTCCAAATTGTGATTATTGTGATGATAATAATGGGGCTAATATGTGCAAATTGCCAATTTGTATAGCCTACCATTTGATGCCTATAAATTGGGATTCATTCTCCCTAATGATACATACTTACAATTCTTTCAATCTTATTTCCATTTCCATCTCTCTCTCTCTCTCTTTCTCTTGTTCCTTTAATTCTCAATTTCTCCTATTCTTATTTATTGTTCTTGCTTAGTCAATTTTAATTAACATACTTTTCACAACACGTTATCAGCACGAGTGTTCTAAAGTAAAGCGAGTTTGAAGTTTGGTAAGTTCTGAAGGTTTGATTCCATACAAAATTTATTTTCTATACACAAGATAATTTTAATTTTCATTGTGTAAAGATTTCCTTCTAAACATTTTTGACACCAGAAGTTGTCAAACTAATTGAGACCATTCTTTTCAGAATTATGGCAAATATTGAAAAGCCCAAATTCCAAATTTTGGATGTAAGTGGCAATAACTACTTGTCATGGTGTCTCGATATTGAACTGTATCTCCAAGGCCAAGGTCTTGCAGCTACCATTGGTGAAAATGGAAATGCTAATGATAAAGATAAGGCAAATGCTTTGATTTTTATCCGTCGGCATCTAAGTGATAGCCTAAAAGTTCAATATCTATCTGTCCGAGATCCCTTGATCTTGTGGACTAGATTGAAAAAGCGGTATGATCACACCAAAACTGTCATCCTCCCTCAAGCACAATATGATTGGCAACATCTGAGGTTGCAGGATTTCAAGTCCGTGTCCGATTATAATTCGACTTTGTATGATATTGTGTCACGGCTTGAACTTTGTGGTGTTAAGCTGACTGAGGTTGAGCTTTTAGAGAAAACATTCTCCACTTTTCATGCTTCGAATATTGTATTGCAACAGCAATACCGGCAGCGCCAGTTTAAAACATATTCTGAATTGATCTCAGTCCTGTTGACTGCAGAACAAACAAATGAGTTGCTGCTTAAAAATCATGATTTAGGACCTGCTGGCTCTAAGACATTTCCTGAAGCAAATGCCGGCTCAAGTAAGAATGTTGGCCGTCCTAGAGGCCGTGAGCGCAGGCATGGAAATTTTTTTCGTAAGGGTGGTGGGAGATTTAACCGTAATATAAATAACTCCCCACACAACCCTAAAGGTAAAAAGCCTATGAAAAAGCATGATGATAGTACCTGTCATCGTTGTGGAATGACTGGTCATTGGTCACGTACCTGTCGTACGGCCAAACATTTGGTTGATATATACCAAGAATCCCAGAAGGAGAAAAGCAAGCATGTTGAGACCCATGCCATTGACCTAACTGAGACTGATGCTGAAGTCAATAAGGTTTTGGTCAATGAAAACTGTCATATTCTTGGCAATGAAAAATCTTTTGAGGTTTCTGATTTCTTTTTATAATGTTGATGAAAATAATAAGTCCCCAGAAATAGATCATGAGGGTTTTCATCTATGTTTTGCCATACCCTTGGATAATTATGTTACCAAGGAAGATATTAAATAAATATGGTCGTCAATAAAATCATTGTTGTGAACCTGAAGTTCTCACATCGCTCGCACACGAGATTGTGTGCGTGCTTATAAGCAGGGCCTGAAGCCTTTACTTGTGGACACGTTTTATATCTGTGAGGTCCTGAAGTACCAAAGCGGACAATATTCACAAGTTGTTTATAACACGTTATCATGTGTTTTATTCCATACTTGTTGGTTTATATTTTGCATCATATTATTGATTTGTTAAATTTTATGAAACTTGACACCTGAAGTTGTCAAGATAAATGCAAATGGGACACATTGAGAAAAAGGAAGATATTTGTTTGCTTGATAGTGCTACAACGCATACTATACTTTGTGGCAAACACTTTTTCTCAAATGTGACATTGCGCAAGGCAAATGTTCAGACAATATCTGGTCCTGTTAATATTATAGATGGCTATGAGACTGCCACAGTTATTTTGCCAAATGGCACAACATTGTATCTTGAAGATGCATTGTTGAGCAGTAGATCAAAAAGAAATCTACTTAGCTACAAAGATGTACGCCGTAATGGGTACCATCTAGAAACAATTAATGAGCAAAATAGGGAATTTCTTTGCATCACTTCCTACAAGATTGGCCAGAAGACCATCCATGAGAAGCTAGAAGCTTCTAGTATGGGATTATATTTTGTCCCAATACGAGCTATAGAATCATATGCTACGATGCCCTGGAAACTAGTGAACCCTGATGTGTTCGGACTTTGGCATGATCGCCTTGGTCATCCAGGAGCTACAATGATGCGAATAATCCTTAAAAATACTCGTGGACACCTTTAAAAGATACAAAGGTGTTGTTGTCCAAAGATTACATTTGTGAATCTTGTTCACAAGGAAAGCTCATTACTAAACCTTTCATGACAAAGGTTGATTATGAATCCCCTTCATTCTTGCAGAGAATCCAGGGTGATATCTGTGGGTCAATTCAGCCTGTAAGTGGACCATTTAGATATTTCATGGTACTAGTGGATGCATCCTGCAGATGGTCCCATGTTTGCCTATTATCAACGTGCAACGTCGCCTTTGAACGTTTGCTTAGACAGATAATAAAGCTTCGAGCTAAGAATGGATAATGCTGGTGAGTTCACATCAAAGAGTTTTGATGCTTATTGCGCTTCATTAGGAATTGAAGTTGAACATCATGTCCCACATGTTCATACTCAAAATGGATTAGCAGAATCCATGATTAAGCGCATTCAGATTATTGCTCGAACTTTATTGATGAGGACAAAGCTTCCATCCTCAGCGTGGGGTCATGCTGTTTTACATGCTGCATCTTTAATTAGATTGCGCCCTACTACTTCTCATTTATATTCCCCTCTTCAGTTAGTCTTGGGCCAGGAGCCAGACATTTCATATCTTAGCACCTTTGGTTGCGCGGTACAAGTGTTTGTAGCACCACCGCAAAGGACCAAAATGGGTCCCCAGCGCCGTTTGGGCATTTATGTTGGGTTTGATTCACCGTCCATTATTCGGTTCCTTGAACCATTGACGGGTGATTTATTTACCGCTAGATTTACGGATTGTCATTTTGATGATACAGTATTCCCATCACTTGGGATATCAAAAGCTTCCACAAATGGAAAGCAGAAAAATGTCGAGATTTTCTCATGGAATGAGAAAAGTTTGTCTCATTTAGACCCAAGAACACCTGAATGTGAAAACGAGGTGCAACGATTGATCCATTTACAAGCTATTGCAAATCAAATGCCTGATGCATTTAATGAGACTGCTAAAGTTACAAAGTCTCACATCCCAGCTGCGAATATTCCAGCTATGATAGATGTTCCTGTAGAACCACCCGAAATGGATCTAAATGGCCCGCGCCTGAAGCGTGGTAGACCGATGGGATCAAATGACACTATTCCTCGAAAAAAGAAGGGGGAGGAATTTAGAATCTGCTCCAGATGAGCATAATTCTGCTCCAGATGAGCACATTAATCTTTCTCGAGGAAAGCAAATTGCACCTGAAGTGCCACAACATAATATTCAAAGAGAGCATACTGCCCCTGAAGTGGTACAAACCCATGAAAAGATCACCAACCTTGGGAATACTGAAATTTCCATCAGTTATTGTAATGAGATATGGGATCGAAATGAGATAATCATTGATGATGCATTTGCTCTCTCAGTTGCTCATGAGATTATGAATGATGATTATGAACCTCGGTCCATAACCGAATGCCGTCATAGGCGAGATTGGCCTAAATGGGAGGAAGCAATCCAAGCTGAATTGACTTCCCTTACCAAACGTAATGTTTTTGGGCCTATTACTAAAACCCCCGACAATGTAAAACCTGTTGGATACAAATGGGTCTTTGTCCAGAAACGAAATGAGAGAAACGAGATCGTGAGGTATAAAGCCCGACTCGTAGGCCAAGGTTTCTCGCAGAGGCCTGGGATAGATTATGATGAAACATATTCACCAGTAGTGGATATAGTTACCTTTCGTTTCCTTATAAGTTGGGTTGCCCAAGAAAATTTTGAAATGCGTCTTATGGACGTTGTGACGGCATACTTATATGGTTCATTAGATTCCAATATCTATATGAAAATTCCCGAAGGTTTCAAAATGCCTGAAGCATGCACTCCCCGCAACTTATTCTCAATAAAGTTGCAAAGATCTTTATATGGGTTAAAGCAATCCGGCCGCATGTGGTACCAACGTTTAAGTGAATACCTGACTAAGGAAGGGTACATAAATGATCCTATCTGCCCATGCGTGTTTATTAAAAGATCTGAAACCGGATTTGCTATTATAGCAATTTATGTCGACGACATGAATTTAATTGGGACTCCTGAAGAGTTATCTGAAACTGCTGAATATTTGAAAAAGGAGTTTGAGGTTAAAGATTTGGGTAAAACCAAACTATGCCTTGGTCTAGAGCTTGAGCACAAAAAGAATGGAATACTTGTCCATCAGTCAGCATACACTGAAAGATTGCTTAGACATTTTAACATGGACAAGGCTCACCCATTGAGCACCCTTATGGTTGTAAGGTCTCTTGACCCCCCAAAAGGACCCGTTTCGTCCTAAAGAATCTGGTGAGGATATACTTGGTCCTGAAGTACCATACCTCAATGCAATTGGGGCTTTGATGTACTTGGCACAGTGCACGAGACCAGATATCGCTTTTGCGGTAAATTTGTTGGCACGTTTCAGTTCTGAGCCAACTCGGAGATATTGGAATGGGATTAAACATATCTTCCGTTATCTCCGAGGAACCATTGATTTGGGGTTATTCTATTCTAAGAATACTACTAACTCTGGTTTAGTAGGTTATGCTGATGCAGGATATAAATCTGATCCGCACAGAGCTCACTCCCAAACCGGTTATCTATTTTGCTATAATGACACAGCCATTTCTTGGTGTTCCACTAAGCAAACACTAGTTGCTACATCTTCCAACCACTCTGAAATTATTTCCCTCTATGAGGCCGGAAGAGAGTGTGTTTGGTTAAGATCTATGATATCACATATTCACAATGCTAGTGGATTCAAACCGGTGATAGATTCTCCCACTATAATTTATGAGGATAATGCTGCTTGTGTTGCACAAGTCAGGGGAGGATATATTAAAGGTGATAGGATCAAGCACATCTCGCCGAAATTTTTCTATACTCATGAACTCCAGGAAAGTCAACAAGTTGATTTTAAACAGATTCGCTCCGTCAATAATCTTGCAGATTTATTTACCAAATCTTTGCCAACATCAACATTTGAGAAATTAGTTTATGGCATTGGTATGCGGCGAGTCAGTAAAATGCAAGATTGAATTCCCCAGAAGTGGAAATGTTTAGATGCTCCAGAAGTAGAAGTTTATTTTATCTCAGGGGGAGCGATTATGGACATAAGTGCACTGTACTCTTTTTTCCTTCTTTCCGGTTTTTGTCCCACTGGGTTTTTCCGGCTTAAGGTTTTTAATGAGGCAGTAATAGCACGTCCAATCAGGACACTGAAGTAGGCCCACTTATATTGTCTTGAAGACAAGCACATATTGTCCTGAAGACATATTAGATGGACTTAATTGTATTGTACTATTTTCCCCTTATGTTCGGTTTTTGTTCCCACTGGGTTTTTCTGACTTAAGGTTTTTAACGAGGCAGTACACGTCCAATTTTAATAGTAGCATTTGTCCAAGAGGGAGTATTATGAATGTAGACAAATGCAAGTTGTGAAAATTATTATGAAAGTGGACAAATGCAAATTATGCAAATTATGTTATGAAAGTGGATAAATGCAAGTTGTGCAAATTGTCCAAATTGTGATTATTGTGATGATAATAATGGGGCTAATATGTGCAAATTGCCAACTTGTATAGCCTACCATTTGATGCCTATAAATTGGGATTCATTCTCCCTAATGATACATACTTACAATTCTTTCAATCTTATTTCCATTTCCATCTCCCTCTCTCTCTTTCTCTTGTTCCTTTAATTCTCAATTTCTCCTATTCTTATTTATTATTTTTACTTAGTTAATTTTAATTAACATACTTTTCACAACACTAATAAAAATTTTGTGGATGCTATTGAGCAATATTGAAAGATGATCCCCACTGCTTCCTTGGCGTTTGCTTAATTTGATTGTATTTAGCTTATAATTGCACGGCAAAATTATGATTGCTTTGCACATGATGGGGGATCCCACACACGTTTGCTTTGACCACCATCTCCATCCCCTTCCCCTTTGATTATATATTTTGATTTGTTTATTTCCATGATAAATTGTTTAAAGAGAGTTTGTCATACAATAATCTTGAACTCAATTGAGCTTTACTCAACCACCTGACTCGTATCAGAACCTGATCGAGTGATTTATTTACGCTAAACATAATTATGTTTGTGTGAAAAGAGAAGTATAAATGGGAATTTGGAGCGCATTCAGCAAAATACTGCCCACCTAAGGCCAACAAGCCCAATAAGCCCAATACTAGTCCGAATAACATTAGGCATTGTGGAGCTCGTTAAGCCCATATTTGTCCTAATAACATCACTGCTGTGGCCGAAGAATAAGTTCACGTGCTATTGATTGATCATTTTAAGGGATTGTTTGATTAATTATTGAAAAATTTCAAACTATTGAAAATGAAAATTTTTAATGCTTTCATTTTTTCAATGTGTTTGATAATAAAAACTAAAGAACCACTTAATTGGAAATTTTCAATGAAAAAACATTAAAAATAATAACTCTTAGGTGCTGTTTGATAAACTGAAAAAATTAAGTATTGAAAAATAAGTATTGAAAAATTAAGTACTGAATTTGATAAGTACTGAATTTGTAATAAAAATTGTTTGATAAATAAATGTTGAATATAAATATATTATTTGAAAACTATAAATGTTGAAGATTTTTAAAACTCATTAATGTCTAAAATAAATGTAATTTGATATAAAAGGAAAGTTTTTCAATTAATTTTTTCACCATTCAATGATAAGTAGGTCTCCACCTACTTTTTAAATTCAACACTTTTTTGTTGAAAAAAATCTTTTAAGTAATGGCTAGTAAAAGTTATCAAACATGTTGAAAATATAAAAGTGTTGAAAATTTTCATTTTCAACGGTTTGAAAATTTTCAACAGTTTATCAAACAGTCCCTTAGGTTACTTATTTCATTCAATAATTTCATTTAAGGAAAAAATAATACATTAATTACATTTAATGTTATATTCTTTCCTTTTAACCACTATTTTTTTTCTTTTATTAATTATCAATACATTTATTTTTCATAAAATTTTATTTTTCTTATAATAATTCAAAAATAAATTTGTTCAAACATAATAATTTATCAAACACTTTTTACACAATAAATTCAGTACTTAAAATTTTTAAAAAAAATTTTTAACACTTAATTTTCAATGTTTAATTATTTTAATTTTATCAAACAGTGACTTTTGATTTTGGAGGTGAATGGGTGATGGCGATGAAGACACAAGAGCGAGAAGTTTTTTCACTTTTTCCTTTCTTGTTTGTGCTTTATACTCCCTTTAACTTTTCCGGTTCATTTTCTCATTCCAAGCCACGTGTACATCAAATGGGCGACTCGGGTTTAACTTAAGTTTTAAGTTTTAAGGGCTTTTTTATTTGATATAGTTTAATAACTTATATATAAAATTAAAAGTTATAAAAATTTTATCATTCAATTTTAAGAATATAAAATAAATGATTAATTACAATGATTTTATTTTTAATTAAGTAAAATAGTTACGTAGGAGAGATGTGAAAATATTTTACATCGTATTTAAATTATTATATTATTTTTTATTTCTTTTAAAAAAATATAAAATAAAAAAATAAATTTAATATTTAAATAAATTTTATAATAAAATTATATTTTAATCAAATATTATAAAAAATTTTATATGTAATTTAATTAAATTTTTACATACTAAATTAAACTCTACAAATTTATTTTACATACAAAATAATTGAATGTAAAGTATCGAACGGAGTCTGCTTGCCATTTGTTGTAGCCTTTCGTACTTGGGAACTTGGGAAGCTGACGGATAACACTCAACTGCCACATGTCAAACCAAGCTCTAAATATCTAGTTGCCTCGCCGAAACGTGTAAATTTATGTCTGACTACCGACTTATATATACGCGTCAATGATTCATTTGAACGCAATAGATATTCCCACGAAGAAAACCACCAGCCTTTGATCCGCAGTTGGCACGCAAAAGAAATGAGTCAGACACAACCCAGAAGGTCCCAGGCCGAACAAGCTTCCGATCAAGAAGGGATCAAGTACGGCCATATTTTCGATGTCACCGGTGTATTGGAATCCAAACCCGTTGCGTGGATAACTCCTTCTCCAACTCCAACTCCAAGCGCGAGTGGTCCGACCGGCATCACCATTGGAGAAGCTTTGGAGACGGCGGCTATCTGTGTTGGTGACGAACCGGTTGACCAAGGTGATGCTGCTGCAATACGAACGGCTGAGGTGAGAGCGGCTGGCAGCAGTATAAATCAATTACCTAGCGGCCTCGGCGCCACAGCTGAAGATGCCGCCACTTTCAATGCCCGTGTGACTTATGATTACAACAAGATCACCATATCTGATGTGTTATCGGTAATAATTTCAAGACTTTATCACTGATCATGTTGTATAAAATAATTAGCGGCTTCACTTTAATTAGCTGGCTAGTGTTAAGAGTACCGATTCTTTAAGATAGACAGATTAGAGAGAAAGGGAGATTAGAGCCAGAATAAGGGAGGAGAGATAGAGAGAGATAGAGAAACAGAGAAGAGAAAGAGAAGTTCGAGAGAGAAGATAAAATTAGGAGAAAGATCATTTTTCTTCTTGTCCCTTTCATTCATTGGTCCATGCTTATATTACAAATATAACCGTTTCATTCTCGAGTAGTCGAGTGTGGTGAGCTAAAGATTGATTTGGACTCACCTAAACAAAATTAACTACTTATTATCTATTATAATTCATCATCCTAAGTTATTTCATCCCTAAGAAATTCTATCCAACTAGTCTTCTTTCGTTCGTAACATTGCCTTCCTCTTCAACCTTGTCCTCAAGGATGAATGCATGATAGTTAGGACTCATATCTTGTCATTACCAAGCAGCTTGATTCCTTGGTAAGTGTTTCCACTGGATCAATCCTTGAATATCTATGGCTACATCTTATCCCGTTGGGGTACCGTGAAACAAATGACAAGCTTTCGTTCTCGTGTGGACCATGATTATAAGAATTTCCCAGGTCGACATATCAATACCACAAAAAGAGCCTTTTATGGTGTGACTTCAGTGTCCGTTGTTTCCACTCTTTTAAGACCCCATGGTATTGCATAATTCTCAAGACATCTTAATTCTCCCCTTGGTTTGACCAACTTGAGTTCATGCTTAAAGCCATAGACTCTGGAGAATTCAAGTGTAGTATATTCTGCAAAGTTAAGGGTAGGGCTGTTCAAGCAACCCGAAAAAATCGATAATCGAACCGAATCGATAACTAGATTAGGGTTTTGGAATTTTCATATAAAAATCGAATGAACCGAATGGAATCCGAATGAACTGAATAAACTAAAATTTTAAAAAATATTTGATTTTATTAGCCTAAAATTAAAAGATCTAAAATTTTTATAATCTTATTTGAGCTTTTATAAAAAATAATTTAAAATTTAATGGATTTCAACTACCCGAAAACTCGTAAAAAAACTCGAACCGAATCGAATCGAAACGTTAGGGTATTAAAACCTTAATATCTGAATCGAACCGAATCGTTTACACCTCTAGTTAAGGCCATTTCTCACAGCAAATGTTGTAATCTGTCCTGTCATTGGTCCTGTAATAGGTTGAGTGTGTTGAAACAAATTGAGTCCCATGCATAAGAAAACAATTTTATCTTGCTGAATGGGAGAATGTTGTCCAAAACCAGATGGATAAATTTTCACGAGACTATTTCCTTACAGACCCAGGGCATCAAACATCTTAAAAACCTTACCACTTGTTGAAAAGATACCTTGTCCATCAGTTTGTCTTCATAATTGGAAAAAAAAAAAAGAAATCAAAATCAACAATGCTTTTGAAAGAATACCTGGTTCAGGAATTTTATCGAACACATTGTGTGTGTGTTGGTTGGCATCATTTTTCTTGTAAATAAGGAGTCCTTCTGGTTGGAACCCGATGAAGACTTCAAGAGGAAGCTGCACTGAGACCTCTTGCTTCATCTTGCCAAGCATTTCCGCGGAGACTTATTTTCCTTTGGGTGCCAAGCCATCCTCCAAGTTTTGGAATGTTTCTTCAACTTGAAAAGAAAGTGATACGTTCAGGTTGGATTTCAGCATTGGATTTTGGAATTTGAACTCGTCAATGGATTGAATGAGTTGCACTTTTGAAGGAGCTAGAGTTGACTGAGGCTTGCAATGAATGAGAACAGAGGCATCAACGTTGGCTTCCACGGTAGTAAAGCCATTGTCGAAAGGAAGCGTGACATCCTCAGTCTCTTCACTCTTGACTTGTTCATTTTTAGCTTCTTCCAATGTACGATAAGCCTCCAAAAGCTTCTGTAAAGCCAGCTTAATACCAGAAAAGCATCGCTCAAATGGGTTATTAAATTTGCAATCCATGGGATATTAAGGGGACGAAAGCACCAAAATGTTAAGAGTACCGATTCTTTAAGATAAGACAGATTACAGAGAGAGAGATTAGAGCAGAATAAGAGAGGAGAGATTGAGAGAGATAGAGAAACAAAGAAGAGAAAGAGAAGTTCGAGAGAGAAGAGAAGATAAAATTAGGAGAAAGATCATTTTTCTTGTTGTCCATTTCATTCATAGGTTCCATGCTGATATTACAAACATAACAGTTTCATTCTCGAGTCGGATGATTCAAAGATTGGCTTGGACCTACCTAAACAAAATTAACTACTTATTATCTATTATAATTCATCATTCTAAGTTATGTCATACCCTAAGAAATTCTATCCAACTAATCTTCCTTCGCTCGTAACAGCTAGCAATTTATTTTCCATAATTCCTCGTCGTTCCTCATTTCCTGAATCTCCTTTAATTGAAACAGGACGCTGCTTCGAAGTTGCCTCGAGATAAACCAGTTACAAGTGAAGATGCCGACGGGGTGAGGGGTGCGGAGCTGAGTAAGAAGCCTGACTCGATGCCCACGCCTGGTGGAGTGGCTGATACCATGGCCACAGCTGCTCGGGTCAATCGAGATGAGAAGCCGTGAAGCCTTATTGTGTTGAGTATATAGCCTTACGTTAGAGGCCGGTTTTATATTCCTAGTATTTGTAGCGATCGAGTCCATTGAACTTGCACAACGGTATCGTTTTATGTAGTAGTATATCTTAAGTAGTAATGTTCGGAGCTTCCTTTTGTATGGAAGCAAGTTCTATAGTACTAGCAGTTTGCTAAAAACTTGCTTGTTTCATAATTCTACCTAATAGCAGAGCACTGTAAGTGATTTCTGAGTTAATGTAAAAAAAGAGAGATTAAGAATACTAATAGGCTACACAAATTTAAACTCAAATTGAAATTGGAAGAAATGCCAACAATTGGAATAATTGAAACAAAAGCTTACTAGCTATTCAGTCCAGCAGTGGTTTGATTCTGCTGAAGTTCCCACTTGATGATTTCTATCTTGAGCGGTTGAGGTATAAGCACCTATGCTACACAGTAAGTGTCAAAATTAAGAAATAATTTTATAACCAATTGTAACAAAAAAATTATAGCCAATCAGATGTGCAAAATCTTTACTGTTCAATTTATTCAGAAGATGAGATCTCATCTTTGTTTGAAATAATCCTGTCAATATTCACCTCCCTTGATTTTAACATATATATTGAAAACAGAAAAAAAAACAACGGAAATGGCAACCCAAAATGTTAAAGCCAAGTACGGGGAAGAAAAGAAACAAAAACTTGAGAGAAGTGAACCAGATAAATACTTTGGTTCTGTAGTTCTTAGCGTCAGACCTTAGCCAAGTCAGGAACCAGTAGCTAACTCTTAAATTTGTCCTTGCTAGCTGTTCTCATATCACAATGAGCCCATTTCAGGGAATCTGTAGCCACCACTTGTTATCTAAAGTTCCGAACGGTTACCCCCCTTTGCAGAGACGTGTATACGTAAACATACACGTAAAGGAACAGGACAAATCACAATTCCTGGCACACGTCCACAAGGGCATATATATATATGGAACTCTAATAACTAATGACTCTTCATGGTATTCACCGCCTCCACCTCTCCTTCCCGTCTGCTGAATCAAAGAGATTTCTGTAGACAAAAATGAGCCAGGGACAGTCTGGGAGGCCTCGGCCTGACCAGCAATTCGACCAGGAACCCATAACCATCGGAGAAGCTCTACAGACAACGGCTATATCTATTGGCAATAAACCTGTCGACTCAAATGATGCAGCTGCAATACAAGCGGCAGAGAGGGTAACTACCGTCGGTGGCGATAGGCAACGTAGTGGACTTGGCGCCACAGCCCAAGCAGCTGCGTCATTTAATGCCCGTGCAGCGCGAGATGTTACTAAGATCACCATCTCTGATGTTTTAACGGTGATTTCATTAAAACACCCAAAACATCTTATCCTTTTTTTTTAGAACCCAATACGCAAATTTATTTAGTCCAATGGGTCTTTCCTCCGTGACAGGATGCTTCTTCAAAGTTGCAGCATGATAAAGCGGTGACAAGAGAAGATGCCGAAGAGGTGAGAGGTGCGGAGCTGAGAAGCAAGCCCGAAGCCGTTACCACGCCTGGTGGAGTGGCGGATACCATGGGTAAAGCTGCTAGGGTAAACCAACAGAATGACGTTGCCTGAAACCTCAAATTTATGTGTTTCACTGTAGCTCAGTTATAGGTTTTACCTTTAAAATGAGTAACGAAGTCAGGACTCAGGAGTCTGTTCTGTTATGGACGGAGACAAAGTAAACGCATCCTTACCTTACTTGTCTGCATTCTGGAGTTCCCTCGTCATGAATCAGTGGACTTATGGTGTTTTTGTTTAAAATTTGGTCCTTTGAAATGGAATTTCATCGGAGAACTAGAATAAGTTGTTTTATCGAAATCTCTGAGTCTGGAAGTTAATGCAGTCTTAAGATAAGCACAGTTTCTGAACACTCTTTCCGCTTCATGTATGATCTACAAAATACCAACGCCATCTATAAAACTTATATGGGTTTTCAATTCGCTTAATGTTGCTTCTGCAACTCTTATCATGTTTGATTTGAGATTGTACCAAATTTTATATTTTAACGGTTTAAACCTGGGAAAGTTTTCCTTTTGAGAGAGGAAGAGAAGGAGAGTGATCTTGAAAAGGAGAAAAAAAAATGGAGATTTCTCCTTAATGTGTACTACTACATTCTCATTATATCTTGACTAACAAACCCTGGTCAGAAAGGGTATATTTCAGTCCCAAAACAAAAAGCTAAAAGTAAACAATGACTCAAGACTCAAGAGAGTAACTCCAGATTAAATTTGAAAGGGATACTTATTGCAGAATCGAGTTATTCAAATCTGAAGAGGGGTTTTTAACTGCTAGGTTTAAAGGTTTTATTGTGACAGAGGCACAGAGGACGTATAGGCTTTCCTTTAGTCCCACATTCGTAAAGAAATACAAGAGGAGAGACACGAGACGGTATAAAAGAAGCGGGCTGAGACAGAGAAAAGCATACCTTTCTCGGCCTTTTGGCTAAGATCAAGTATAGTATCTGTTCTTGTCAGTTTAATATCTGATATGTGGACTAGGGACCTGGGTCCCGGTCCACGGGATATTAATTAATTTTTTCAGGGGGAGAGCTCACTCATGGTAGCTTGCTATTGGGGCTCTCGCGCGTCGCCCAGGCGTTGCACTACTGCCCGGCCTTGGCGCACCCCCACCACCCAATCAAGTACAAAAATTTTCATTTGGAATTGGGGTAGCTAGGCCATTCTCAAGTAATAATCGGTTTTACAAGATTCGGCAATCCCATTTCTAGTGTATAGTTATTTAATTAATTGGACTCGTACACAAAAAGAATTGTAACCTTAGCATTTAATATCAATTTAAAAAAATCAAAAACAGAAACCATATTCTAAAATTAGATATGAGTCCAATTCTCCAGAAAGAAAAGAAAAAAGAGAGTCCAGAAATCATTCTTATCCACCTATAATAAGCAACAAGGTCACTGGAACTCCAACGAGATCCAAACCTTTCTTCTCGACCACTTTGATGCCGTTTCTGCAATATTTTTCAATTTATTTGCAAAAGACTTCGAAGGGGGTTTCATAACGTTGAAAACTCAATACTAAACTATAATGGATTTTTTTTTCTCATCAATTTTGCTTGAATTAAAGCTTTAACGAATTGAATTATACAAAATTTTGCTGAATCGCGGTTATGAAATGGTGATGCGGGGTTTGACCGTTATCTCGCGGAATAGCGGCGTTTTTTTAACGGTTATGAAACAGATATGTAACGGGCCTTTCGTGTCGTGCGGCGCTAACCTCTCAAAACGTTACAGAGCAGCCGTTATGATCTTCATCCATTATGGCTTGCAATAAGTTTTGAGTTGGCAAAGTTTAGAACTTTGGGATTTAGCCCCCTAGACCATCACAGCCCAAGCAACGTTCAATCTTTGAACATTGAGGGCTCTGACTGCGGACAATACAGCCTTCTCTGTTTTCCCTACACCTTCATCAGAAAAAGGTCTTTTTTTCAGTTTTATCAGCAAACAATGAGTCATGGACAGCCCATAGTGAACTCAGCAAGCCTGTCTTGATCTGGGCTAAATGCTAAACAGAAACTTCTAGATCCCAGCGCAATTGGAAATTTAAAAAATTATATTCCTTAATAAAGAGAATACTTCAATTTAAACCGCTGGAATTAACGTACGTAGAAAGCCAATTTAGGAACTTAGAGATGTCACCAAAATATATTCAAAATATAGGTTTCGGATTGATGCATGCGAACTTATGCGGTAGAGGATTTGGATTTGGAGGATTCTTGAGCGGAGGGAGGTGCTACCGTGCTAGCTAGAGATCGATTGAGATAGGAGTTTGGGCAACCATTTTTTAATGTGCGTTTGCATGCTTATATAAAAGAGAGCGCTGGAGAGTCTCGTCAAAGATTCAACTCCCATTTCAACATGCATAAGAGTTCCCTAAAAATCAGAGTAGTTTTTAGTATTAGTGATGATGTATACTTTCAAAATACAAACATTAGTTCTTCGGCCAAAAACCGATGAACATTAGATAGTAAGTTGAAAGAAATAAACCGCGATGATTATAGAAGATCTAGAAGATCAGGGGACATTGTAAATTCCCTTGCAATGTGGCTCATTGCCATCCTAAACTAAAGTTATAACAGGTTGCCAAGTGTCAGCCCCTTTGGTTGCTGATTATATGACCGAGCCACAGCCCACAGTTGATCTAACTCAAAATTCCCATGCCATCTGTCCTAGTGCTTTCCATGAGTCTCTTCCCGACGCTAACACTTGTAATTTCGGGCCACGCTGTCGTAAACCATCGACTTCTCTATGGCTCTCTGGCGCACCGATCGAATTACAGGCGCTCCTTACTTAAGCACCTCATGCCCTTTCATCGATCGGCACTATACCCCTCTACGTCCGTTCCCTTTTCACTCTATTCCAGCACGGGTACAAACTAAATTAATTCCGATAAAAGTAATATGAGCCAGCAACAACCACGGACGCCTCAAGCTGATCAATTCCCTGATCAGGAACCTGTCAAGTTTGGTAACGTCTTCAATGTCGGTGGTGAACTGGCTTCAAAACCCATTGGACCACAAGATGCCGCCGCCATGCAGTCCGCCGAGAACCTTGTTCTTGGACAAACACAGAAAAGTGGTCCTGCAGCTGTCATGCAATCTGCTGCCGCCGTGAACGAAAGAGCAGGCCTTGTTAGAATTGATCGGGCAGATTGTGCAGGAGATCAAGGCGTTGGCGTAGTTAAGTGCGAAGCAGATGGCGAGGCATTGGTCACTGAAACCGTTGGTGGACAGGTCCAAATCAAATATCCAATCATTATATAGAATCAAGCCACTTCATTTTGAATTCTATATATTGAGCTTGGTTTATTGTTCATGTGTTGAGACAGGTGGTGGGACAATACGTTCAACCAGAAGTTTCAGCGGTTACTACTCCTGCAACATCGCTTGCCCCCGACCCAATTACAGTTGGTGAAGCTTTAGAGACGGCAGCCTTCTCTGCTGCTGATAAACCAATTGACCAGAGCGATGCGGCCGCAATTCAAGCTGCTGAAATGACAGCCACTGGCAGTGACAAGATACTGCCTGGCGGTATAGCATCCGAAGCCCAGTCTGCAGCCACTCGGAATTCCCGAACCATGGGTTTTGAAGATCAAACCACTCTTTCCGACGTTTTATCAGTAATATTATACAGGAATTCCCTATTGGTTAAATAAAAGAAGATTCCAATTAATTTGAAATGCAATATTCATTTTAACAAAGACTTCAACTTTTTGGGCAGGACGCTACCTTGAAGCTACCTAGAGACAAGCCAGTGACTCGTGAGGATGCTGACAGAGTGGTAGCAGCGGAGCTCAGAAATAATCCTGACATGGCCACCACTCCTGGTGGAGTAGGGGCTGCCATGGCTGCAGCTGCTAGGCGTAATCAAAATTCAACAATATAAGATCTCCGGATAATACTTTAGTTGAGTTCATCTTCTTGTTTGTTTGTGTGGTATTTTCACTTTTTTTTTTTTGGGTGTGTGTGGGTGTGTTGTTTACGAGTTTAATCTCTCCATTGTGGCTTCGTGTTGGTGTAGTGTAGTACCATCAACATAGCAACTATAGGTCACATGTTCAATGGTATATAGTTGCTTTCAGAATACATGTGTATATTTACTGCTTTCTGTCGCTTTTCGATCTGTTTGTTCATGTGATAAATGCTCATCTTTCTTCGTTGAGATGGACTGTGTGTTTCAATTTCCAAAACAAAGGGTTAATATCAAGATGCCTCTGACGTCCGATGTGTTGAAATGTTATGGGTATTGGTCAATCGAAACTGAGTTTTTGTAACAAAAGACAGCTGGAAGTGGTTCGGCTTGATCGTTGATGCTGATGTCCTGTCAGATAGAAAAGGGCTGGCCCAAGAAATGACTTTAGGAGGAAGATGTCTTAGTCTAAATTCTGAAATGGGTCCTGAGTAGATCCGGCTTTCAAGTTGCAATTGTTACCATTGGTTTAAAGCCCTCAGGGTATTGACCATGGGCCCTACTCAATTTCTCTGTCCTCTGTATGGAGTGTAGTATCCAGCGCTACATTAGTTTCTCCCTTTCCTCCTGCAAAATGCTTACTTAATCATTTCACCAGAAGTGCTCCAATAATTCCATTGTGCTTGTGCTAACTGCCGACAATATACCGAATAATAGTATCTGTTTTACAGTGTACTCAAACAAAATAGTTCAAATTTCAGTTGGGTTTCGTGTAGAATCTTGTCTTAATTAAGCTCCTCATTTAGGACAGAGTGAAAGTGTAAATAATTTGTAACATATTGTTGATCCAATACCTATTATTTTATACATTGGGAAGGCCTCTCTTCATGAAAAAAAGCAATAAAATATATATGTAGGCACTCTTTTAAGTCGAAGCATTTCACCTTCCTCTTCAATTTTTCACTTCTGTAATTTCATGAAACCTCTCACTAGGAATCAGAACAGAGCCCATAAACTAAGAATCCACAAGGCCATAAATTATTAATGTGTAATAAACTTGATTTTATAAAATACTACTACTCTGTATATTAGTATATCCAATAATGTTGCAGAAGCTGAGTGGTTGCAGGGCAGAACAGGGGGGAAGTTTCACTGACTAAACACGTTTGGCTGGCTTATGGGCAGAGGTCCCCGACCAAGGACAATTTCTACAGCTCATCTCTAAGATCTGATGCTTTCTCTGAATTGGCACTGCCACACAGATAATATTGTTGGGTTTCCTTCTACTTCTTACCTAATCACTGTAGCACACACATGAGAAGTATGAGACACGTACAAGTTTTTCTTCTTAATTATCCCCCAAAAAGAAAGAGGAAAGAAGAGAAAAAGGATTTTCTTGTATTCTTTATAAATCAATGATTAGTCGTTTTGGTATATGCTGGTCTTTCATTGCATACAGAAATCATCAAGAAATAATATCGAGCTGACCACTTTACGCAACGGGAACAAATCCCTCTCTGTTCCACCGTATCATTGTGATCACGTGTGTATGTGTGTGGCTAATCCTGGAAGAAAGTTTATATTATTTTCTGAGATTGATTGTTCGATGCTATACGTAAGTGAGATATCTCTGTCACTTTGCCAGTTTTATTGAATTCATATACAGCTCTTACATTAAATTACGAAGTAGAAGGGAAAGGAAACATCAAATTAAACACCCCAACATGAGTCCCTCATGCAAATGGGAATATACCACCTTGATGTTCTAATCAGTGGTCAAATTACGGAATTTTGTTACTGAAAATGATCGACGAAATTAGTTATCTGAAAAGTTTTTTGACATAAGTTATGTGAAAATTTGTTGATGGCTTTTGATTGACGGATTTCTCCCACTGACCAAGCTCGGGCGGACGCGGCCTGAAATTAACCAGAGAAGGAGGCATTGCCCTCGCGCATATAGCCACACAAGGAATAGTAAGATAACGGCTAAATACCCAAATTGGTCTTAAATTATATCTTTTTGGACATATTGACCCCTAAACTTTTATTTGGGATAATTGACCCCTCAAACTATTATTTTAGGACAATTACCCCCTTAAACTATTATTTTGAGATAATTAACCCCCTAAAATTATTATTTTGAGACAATTAAATCCTCAAAATTATTATTTAGGGATAAAGTAGCTCTTAATTCAATAGAAATTTTCTTTGAAAATAAAGTTTGAGGGGTTAATTGTCCCAAAATGAAAGTTTGAGGGGTTAATTGTCTCAAATAAAAGTTTAGGAGCCAATTTATCTATTTTGGTATAGTTTAAGGACTAATTTAGGTATTTAGCCATAAGATAACGGGCCAGTAATATATAGACGAGACGAGTGATCGATCGGTCAGGCCATTCAATTCCTTTAAGTTTCCGTACTGAAATTCGGTCGATCAGACGAAGAAAAATTTTAGTGGTCATCTGCTCAAAATTGACGTTGATTTCTCGATGCTAACTTCTATTATCAAGCAGTGGACAGTGTGGTCACACTGTTGCAATGTCCTCTCTGGATGCTACAGAAACGCACTGCTTCAGCTGGCTTTCCCAAACGAAACTTTATGTTACTCGTGATTGACATTAGAATTGGTTTAGATCCAGGAATTTTTTACAAATTCATATAGTATCTTTTTGTACAATATTGGCTTTTGGGATATTAACTATAAGTAAATAGTTTTGTATCTTGACTTAAGCAAGCTGAAATAGGGAGCTCATATTGCATATATATACCGTCGTCACTAGCGCTAGCTGAAATACGGGGTGGGGGTTCGTTTCTTTGGACACAAGCAGAAGCAAAACGTTAGTTGATTGGTACACCTTGATGCTCTGCTCCCCACCATGTGCTAGCTCCGGTCGTTTTAAGAAATTGGTTGGACCATCCTTGTACCCCAACTGACCTCTCCCTTTCTCTTTACCGCATTCCGTAACAAAAGGCCCTTTCTTCATACAGATTACCCAAAGATTTAATAGGAAAATAAATGGGGTAAGCTTCAAGCATTGTTTCAGGGAGTTTGAAATAAATTAGACTCCCAAATCATTTTATCATAGTTTTCATCTGAGGGGACTGCAAGTCTGCAACATGACACGAACTTGTTGAATTTAATACTAATAACCCACTCTTCTCACTGTTCCATAGCTTTCACTCGTCATATTCGAACCTGATACGGTGAAATTGGCCTCCATCATGGTGAAAGCGAGCCAGATATTGAAATTGCGAAGACTAATGCAGAGAGATATGGGTAAAAAAACTACCGAGAGATATATCAGGCGAAAATGGTGAATCTATCCTGTGCAGCCTGGCGTAACTTTTGACAATGCAAGTAGTGGGGACCCAAAAACAAGACAGGTCTTGTGGGAGAAATCTTGAAAAAGTGATAAGATAATCATAGTCAATTGATCCATCACTGTCTTTACGTGATAATCAGCAGACAGTGCCCCGATAATGACCACTTCCCGATCCCCATACAGCAAACGTATTAATGTTCTGGTAAAATGAATAGCAGTAGTACTTTACTCCATGAAACTTTTATTTTCTTTCTTAGTTTAAAGGTGTGATGCACGGAATCACAAAAATGCCTCTGCGGATGCTCCCACCATAGTTTGCATGTGCACCTTACGTAAACCATACATTTTCCTTTTAATTAATTAATTAATTAATTTCATCATATACTAATACTGGTAGTGTTTATTTATTTACGTAATATTTTATCTACGCGCCTTCAACGGTGTTGACATCAACAACCAAACCAACCATGGCCGACCGAAGAAAAGCACATGTGGGATAACAGTGATTTGACGTCTGATTAATGTGCTTAACCCGAGAGTGTAAAACAACTATGTTTATTTATTTACATTTTCACCTCTTTACTAGTACTAAGTTTATGATATTTTTCTTTTTTGATATTAGTTAGTTAACGAAGGATTTTTTAATTTTTTTATTTATAAGACTCGAATTTAATATTTTAAGGACATCGGATTCAATAGGGATTGGTTTATGACTTTAGTTTGTGTTGAGATTACTTTTACTTTATTTACCGTCTTTTAATGACTGTGTTAGCCGTTGAAACCCATTATTTTAATTACTTTTAAGTATTTATAAGTAGCTTACCTTTGAAGCAAGAAATAAAGTGTAATAATAATACAATTAAACAAAAGATAATTTTAGCCAAACCAAATGACCACAATTGAATAACGTACTATGATTTCTTAAAAAAAAAAGTATTAATATGATTTTGCTATATGTGAACTTTTACTACTGTATAATTGTAATAATTGACAGATATTTTTAAGGCCGAAATAATTGACACATTTCATTATCGAGAACTTCTAAGAACTTCACCATCAATAAACGTTAGCGGACTTCTCTCTCTTCATATATTAATGGAGCTTCTGCTTTATTCACCACCTAGACTCTCTCTATTGAGCAGTGTAAATAAAACAGAAGTCCAAGCCTTGGACTTCATTACTTTCCTCTCTCTCTCTCTCTCTCTGATCGTAAACTAGGCGGAAATTATGCCAAGCACCCTGGGAAGAAACCTCAATCTGTGCTTCACCAAGATCAAATTCCCATTAACCTCCCAATCTTCCTATTCCCAGCTAACCTCAGATGATCACAGCCATCAATTTCCTCCCTCCACCGCCACCACCTCATCACTCTTCAAAAGCTACAACTCCCTCTATGATGACAGCACTTTTGACTACTCTACCTCCAAATCATTAACCCTGCACTCTTCCTTCCTCTCCTCTCAACTCGAACCCGAACCAGACTCCGACTCCGAACCCGATTTCGCCACCGTCTTCGCTTCCCATCGCTTCTTTTTCTCTTCTCCGGGTAGTTCCAACTCCATCATCGAGTCAACACCGTCATCAAGCGCCACTACTCCAGAGTCATCAGATACCCTTTTAGCCAGCAGTTCGAGTCCCAACAACGACTCAAATCAATCTTCAACCGCCGCGGGCCGTGATCAACAGAGTCACCAACGTAGCAGCCGTACCACCGTCAAAGACAGCGTAGCAGTCCCAACTATCTCTCCAAACCCATACATGGATTTCAGGAGATCCATGCACGAGATGGTAGAGGCACGTGACTTTACAGACGTTAAGGCTAACTGGGAATACTTGCACGAGCTTCTCTTATGTTACCTTGCATTAAATCCCAAAAATACGCATAAGTTTATCATAGGAGCATTTGCTGATCTTCTCGTTAGTCTAATGGCAGCGGAGGGTAGCGGCAGTAACGGCGACGACGTCCCCGAGATTACCGGCTGTAGGATTTCAGGGCAGTAAATGTAACTATACAAAAATGTATGGCTGCCAATTAATATTATATATCAGATATTTGATTTATGTAATCTTGCTACATTTAATCTAGTAATTAATGAATACATGTGGGGAACTAAATTAGTTGGTCCCTTTTCTTTTGTCTCATATGTATATACTCCTACAATTATATTACCTTATCTTCAATGAGTCTCTCTAATCTGGTCTTTGTTTTTAAAGCACTGGAATATATTTCCCAATTGATTTTATATGGTTAGATTGAATTTTACTAATTTTTATCTGCCATAAATAATTTAATTTCTTTTAAGTAAGTTAATATAACAAAGAATTATAGGTCGTACGTATTGGTTTAGGGTAAATTAATAACATTGGAAAATAATTCTAGATTTCCTTTTTTTTTTTGAAGAAATCATTCTAGATTTCTAGTTATACATGCACATACATAATGTAAGGAAATTAATGAGTTTTGGCATTATATATGGAGAGTCTGTAGAGCTGATGTTTCTCTGTACTCCAAACCGCATGCAAGACTCTTTGTCTTTGTTTGCAATGAAACAAACTCCCAGAAATGGCCGTCTCTGCCTCATCAATGAATACACTTCTCTAACTTTCAACTCTATCCCTTGTTTTCCACCTCTTTAAATATATTTAGATTTTTCTGGGCCAATTTTATTTCCTAATTTAAAATTTGGCAATGGATCAATCGGTTGAAAAATGGAACATAGAGACAAGAATGTAGCAAAATTAAGCAATAAAGAAAAATCTATACAAGTAAAGAAAAGTAACAGCTAGCGTACGCAGAATGTTCATAATTTGCCAAAACCCAATGATATCTTGAATAATAATGAGAGTCTTAAAACGGAAAAAACACACAAAGTGAGAAAGCAAAATCATTATCAGTCAAATTGAATTTGATTGGCTTCGGGGACATGCCTTTTGTTTCTTTGTCTTTTACAAGGGCGCCCCGTTGTCGTTACTTTCGAGTTAAGTGAGAAGATTAAGATTAAAAAAACCTCAAATTAAGCTCCATGTGAGCTTGGAATCAGAAACGTTTGTCTAATGCAAAAGTCATAAACGGATAGCGATGGTCGTAGAACTACAATTCGATTAGGACACAGAGAGATTAAACAATTCGGATAAAATTTTAGGCATATACAGGGAGGAAGAGTTCTTGTCTTTCATAACTGCTCCGTCGATTGAGATAAAGCCAAAAATTGTATCATTTCAACAAGTTTCCCCTTTTAATCTGCATATGATGGAGAAGAATCCTTACAAGCAGACAAGTTCCCGGATTAAAATGAGGCCAAATTGGAATCAGTAAAAAATTTGCATCAAACACAGACAAAACCAGGGAATCTTGAATCTGTCCCTTTTTTCTCCTCTCTCTCTCTCTTTAGTTTTTTCTATTCCCTCTTGTATGTAAAGGGCGTGAGAATATACATATCTATAATCTATAATATAATAAAGCTCGGCTACGTGCAAGATTCAGTGAAACGTGTAGATGATGACTTGTCCGAGTGCAAGTATGAACCCTTTATATATTTTTTGCAACTAAACTAAGTGCTTAATAATTATGAACATGATTATTGAATATGGAGAGGAAGGATTTTGTATTTATACCGTACATTGGTCCATCTTGCGGTAGAGATTAGGGAGTTTTTTGAGTTTATGAGATCACATGTTGATGTCATGTCACCCAATTATAGGAAAGTGCAGACTTATGGCCATTAGTTGTTTATTTGTTTTATTTAATCATCAAACATCAACACACAGCAAATATAATGCTTCAAATGGTAGAGCAAGTTAATCAAAGATCTGAATCTGACTTGGAGATTTCTTGAACAAAGAAATGAGTGATTGCTTCAAAGGCCAAAGCCCTTGTAAGTTGCAATATGGGGTACCGGGGGAGTTCTCCGTTTAGCAGCCCAAGTTTGCCTGTGATAGACCCACCATCAAAGGTGCCAATTGGTTTGAGGTGCTGGGCCAATTGTCTGCTACAAATGGGCCATCATTAGGCTTGAAGCTCGATGAATTTCACTTCAAATAGAATAAGAGGGAAAAGAAATGCTATATTAGGAATGCAATGTAATGTCACCAATGATCAATGTCAAAATACAGTCCAAAGTCATGAATGAATATACAGGGAGAAATAATGTTGCCAAACAGAAAATGCAATGCAATGAAAAAGAAGAAAATATATACACAAGGAGAGAGAGCACAAAAGAAAAGAGTGGATGTATACCTCTGCGTTGAAATTTCAAATTTCCATTTACAAAGCGCATGGGAGAATCAAAATATACAAAACCGCAATGGCCTTGAGCTACGCTAGAGAACACTATTGGCCTACAATGTACATGGCAAAAAAAATTACAGTATGAACCTAAACCTTTCCATCAGCATCCCAGCTAAAAGAATTCTAATTCTTCCACGACTCACATCTCAAAAAATTCTGTACCGAGATCTTAATGGATGATAAAACTGAGCGCTTACAGAAAGCTAGCACCTTACTCAGCGGCTGCCATCAGAGAAACACCTGATCTGAATCGAAACCAGACACAAAAGAACTTAACTAGCTTGGTTAGACAAAACTACAACCTCAGGTCCACGTGATTCACCTCCACCAGATGCATGATGAAGGAAGGGCCATTGCAGAGCTAGAGTTCTGAGTTGCAAATGATTCAGAATCGGCAGGTGCAGCATGAGGGGTATCACTAGGACGACTGGATACAGGGTGCTCAGTAGATTTGGTATTTTTCTGAGCCATGTTAGTAATTATATCATCTTCAGTTAAGTCAAGACTGTACTGTTTCTTTCGGATATTGGATGCTGTTGAAGTCAACCTTAGAACCACCTAAGCAGCCTCTTAGGACATGCCTGGGCAAAGCTGCAAGTGCACCTTTTGGCGGTATCATCACAAATCTTGCAAGGATGGGAATTTACAGCAGAACTGAGACTTCTTTAGCAGCACCAATCCTGTCACTATGACAAGGTCCACTTTTAGTGTCACAGGATGAGACATCATGATGGCCATTTGCAACATCTTGAGCGCTGGCAAGAGCTGATGCGGAAGTTTGGTTAGCCACATCTTTTGCAATAGCACAGAAATCTTTTATGTCTCCAGTCTGAAAGACCATTTTGTCAAAATCAGAAACACATTCTACTGCCTGCAATTTTGAATTTTCATGATGATTTATGTCCTTCGCATCCTCAGACATGATTCTACCATCAGAACTATCAGTAAGAACATTCTGGCTATGGACCTTTGACAAATTTACAACAGCCACTTCCTTTTCAGAAGGGACAATATCATCAAGGTTCTGTTTAACAATGCTTTCATCAATTTTCACCTCAGAAGCTTTGCTCAATTGAGCATCAAAACCCAGTTTCTGTTCTCCAGATGCTGGGATGCTTGAAAAAGAAACACTCGCAGATTCTGGAAGATTGACGGTCTCAACCATCAAATCAGATGTATCTTTTAAGGTGCTGCCAGGAGGCAGCAATGTTGATTCAACAGTAAGAGATGCACCGTTTCTCTCATCTGTTTCTGGTGCAGGACTCTCTGCAGAAACATTCAAATCAAACACAATTGAACACTGCCCTCCAGATTTGCTGGAACCCTCATTCATCATCTGTTCCTCCGTAACATGCATAAGCAGTGGTTTCTGTAACATATCAACACCAGGGAATACCAGCATATTCATGTTCCTCATCTTTTGCTTGCTTGCAGTTTCTAGTGGCTGGAAACCAAAGACAGAAGTCCAAGTTTCCCTAAGTTCTGAGATAGCAGGTATGACTAATTTCTCAACATTCAGAGAGCTGAGAGCCTGAAATCAAGGGGGATAAGGAACAAAGTAAGGACAAAAATCTTGATGAAATACATTAAAATAGAAAAGTTAGCCGTACGGCTGTCACCTATTACTCTTTTCATTCAAACTTACAAATCTTTGAATATTCACCTGCTGTCTAGGAAATATTTCCAGAACCACCCACTCGTTACAACATTTTTAACAGTGAACTTTCAGTGAATTTTGTGGCACAACTCTTTTCATACAGACTTGCAAATCAGTGAATTACTCTATGACTCTTTTAAATGTTTTAAAAAATGAACCTTCAGTGAATTTCATGAGAATGCCTACATGGCCTCTCAGAAGCCATGCCTGATTAAGCCAAAGCAGTTGAAACTGTAAGTAATTTCTTCCAATATAATAAAGTCATGCAAATATAGGGAAAAACAAAAAGAGAAGGAAGAGAGAGAGAGAGAGAGAGAGGGTTGTTCAGACATACAGATTCAATAGCAGAAAGAAGCTGGCGACACATCCCTTGACGCCTATAAGTATAACGAGTCCCAATGAAAGGCATCTCAGCTAACTGGTTTCCATGAATCCTATTAGGCCAAGAAGTAAATTATAGCATTTGTTAGCATTTAGGGAAACATGCGCAAGTTTGTGAGTCAGCACGTTTATCAGATTATGATAAGCAAATCTAAGATGATAAACCAGGTACTACATAGGTTATGGTGATAATATACCATAATCATATTTATGAATGTACAAAAAAATTTAATGAGTTAAATCTTCAATCCAAGCATATTCAATTATGAGAAGGCTAGTGCATTTTGGATGGGGGATAAATCGAAATACTAGCTTCAAATGACTGGACAAGCCAAAAAGAAGCAGTGGTCAAGAGTGTTTAGAAAAGGTAAGTTCGCGCATTACCTGATTTATGCTGTCTCATAATCATTCTTCAAATGTAAAGACAAACTGGAAGTTTTCCATGTTGGTATCAAGTATTTCAACATATTCTATCTTATACAGCAGTCAACTAAGACAAGAATAAGGAACTGATGAAGAGTAAGATGAGAAGTAAGAGCAGAAAGTCAATTTACCTGATGGACGCTGCACAGGTAACCTCATCACCTCTTTCCAGAATTGCAGTGAAAAAACCACTGTAGTTTAACCTTGTGAAGTTTGACCTGAGATTTAAAAAAAATGAATTTTAAGATTACAATAATCTTTTGATTTTATTCTATTTCAAAAACCACAACAATGCAGTAAAATCAAAAGGAATTACAAAATAAATAAATCAAGAAGCACATACGATAGCAATTCATACCCTTCCTATCGATGGAATCCCAAAAGCCTTTTCTTGAAGAAAAGTAAACAATTTACTATTTTGTTTAATGTCTTCTAATGTACACAATGAACATTTTAGGCACACTTACCCAAAATTATAGACAATATTATGAATCAGATTGATTCCACTTCTGTGGTCAACAAGAGGCAAAAAGCACTCATCCATCACTGATAATGCAACAGCTAACTTGGAATTTGATTCAACCTTTTTATATGCTTCATTGAGACGCACATCTGGACTGATATCAAAGCGATGAAGAAGAGTCCATGATAAGCCTTCTGGCAGTTCATGTTTAACCCCAACTAGCATCTGAAGTCTCTCAAACAACTGGAAAAACAGAAACTTCAAAATCAACTATAAAGCACAAAATCAACTTTAAAACAGCAAGCATTTCCTCCTTTGTTTCAAAGGGAAGGTGTTGTTATGGAAATTCCTTATTTAAAGCCAAAGCAAAACTTGTGTGCATGTGTGTAGCTCCCAAAGAGAGCCAGAGACCAGTCGAATGCACACAACAGGAGTATAGGCCTCCCCTCAAACTCTTGTAACATGTTTCAGGACCAATGACTGAAAAATCTGTGCTAGATACAGAACTAGGCTCATGGTTATGCAAGAGATACACACATACACAAAAAAACACTTCCATTTTTTCACCCTGAAAAAGAAAAAAAAAAAAAACCACTTCCACTTGACAAAGGTGAGAACCACTATCATTTCATAGCAGCACCATAAACAATTAAAACTTCATTTGCAAATCTAGCAGGGAAATTACTTGCCAACTAAATACCTCTTTGCACTTCTTCCCACAAAAGGATGATGCAGCATTGAAATCACCATCAAAAGCATTCATTGCCCGAATACATGGTTGATGATCTAAAAAAAATGAAAACCTGTCAAATAAATGGCATATAATAGCAATAACAAGAGAGACAACCAAACAAAACTAATAACAAGAAAAAGGCCAAGTAGGATCAAAATATAAACAAAACAACTTAAAATTTAACAAAGAGTGGAGAACTACATTTTTCTTCACATAAATTGCACGTGAGTGCTGCAGGATCTATATCCTCATCTTTGTCCCTTCTGACCATCCCGCAGTATTTGCATGTACAGTAGACACACTGCCAGTTTCCTGAAGGGAATGACTGAGGCAAAGAAAAAATGAGAAAAATTTAGTAATAGATTTCACGCTATCAAGATTTAAAGTGAAACTAAAATCCACTTCTACATGTAAGTGCAAAAAAGTATATTTTAATGATTCTAAATATAGGAAGAAGAATGTAGATGGCTCAAACACAGTTTTTCTTAATGGCTACTATTCACAAATGTTTTGTAATGGTGAAGAAACTTAAAAGAAGAATTCCCTTTCTAAAAGCCTTCAACAAAGAATCCAGACCATAAATTTAGTCATTGTTTCTAGGCATGAGTTTCAGTCAATCTTTGCCCTACATTATTGATGCCCAGAAAAAAGCAGGGGAAAACAAAAGCATGAACCCAAAGATAAAACACAGCCAGATTGTGAACTGAAAACCAAAAGTATACCGAGTATCATAGCCGGCCATTGCGTTTGACCCCAAAGAATAAAGTATTAAAAAAGATATACAGAAAGTCATTGACATATATATGCACTCAAGCTCCCATCGTCAACTATAAATCACACAGTTTCTACAAAGTATGAATGACAAAGTAAAAGAAAATAACTTTTCTTCCATGTGCTCTACAATCAAAATGATGCTGCAGAGAAATTAAAAGTGCAGAAAGGATTAAGGTCTGAGCAAGATTATTTAATGAGAGTTATTCCATATAATGCATGCAATAAGCCATATGGCAACAAGAATTTACTTCTATATCTAAGCAGCTTTGATGGAATGTTGACGGGCAACTATCACAACAGATCAAATTACCGCCATCACCACAAATACCACAGGTATCATCATTTGGGTCTTCTCCAGCAAAATCAACATGGTGGAAGCCCTTATATTTAGATTGATGTTTGTTCCATGCATCTAACAAACATTGCAAGAGGGGAGTTCCTGTTTCTAAACATATATTCTGAAAAGGCCGATGAAGTTTGCTGCCAGCATGAGTCTCAAATTCTGCAACAGTGAAGACATCACTACAACAATTGCATTGGATGCCATCCCTGGTTATCCTACCAGACTTAGCCTCACGAGTTGCTCGAGTCCTTCTTTGGATCAAATATTCCACCTTCCCATCCTGTGGCACAGTGCCCAAATCAATCATCCAAGAAAGCACAGTTCGCTTTCCATCATATAGTACATAGCCATCATTTTCAGATTCAGCTCCAGCCATTGAGTTGCGGACCAACAAAGCATACCGCTTTCCTTTTTGTGTCTGCTGTAGCTTACGCTTCCTGCCCCATGCTTGTGTTCCTTTTTGTAATGAACCATCTAAAATATCCTCTTCATCAAGCAAAATTTTCTCTTCCAGCAGCTTCCGCTTTTTCTTTCTCTTGACACCCTCATTCCCCCCATTGCCATTCCATTTCTTTTTTCGCTTGTTCATTTTCTTTTCAACTCCTCCATTATCCACAGTATCATCATATTCTCCTTTTGTATTCTTTTTCCATCTCCTTTTCTTCTGAACTACCCTTTTTAGCATGCTAAGTTCCTTTTCTGGAATTGGAGTAAATATGAATCCATTTGAACTAACCTTAGGGACACAATCATCACTTTCATAATATTTTTTAAGGACCTTGTAGGCCAAGGTAACTGACCAGTGAGTCTTGCCTTCAGGATTAATGTACACTGCATCGTTGTACTGTCTATCATTCCTGGGCCTGTAATCAATTGTCCAACCTGCGTCTTTCAGCATCTTCACTATTCGATCTCTCACTGCCTGTTTTGCTTCTGACCTTTTCAGTTCCCCTTCATCCATCCGTTTAGCATCCTTTGCTTTCTGCATTCTCTTTTGCTTGCTTTTCAAATTCACAACCTTAGGTCTTAACAATAGTGACACCTTGCTGTCGTTCCGTAACATGTAATCATAACTATCCTTATTGGCAGATACAAGCCCCTTGGCATTTGATTCTTTCTCAACCAGTCCCCTCTCTGAATATGAAGTATTAGATGGCACATTAAACTTCAAATTCCCCCTCAACTTCTTTCTGCCCCTTCTTACAATAAGCTTCCCCTTTAAAGCCTCGCTACAAACCTGCAGCTTGGGTGGTCTTCCACGCTTACGGATCACACCTTTTCTTGCCTTGGGATTCTTGGGTGGTCTTCCACGCTTACGGATCACACCTTTTCTTGCCTTGGGATTATTATTGTTACTCCCTTCCCTTTCCAATTGAACCCCCTTATTCTCTAAACCATCACCACCCAGCACTTTGGGTGGTCTCCCACGCTTACGCTTCATCACTTTCCCTAACTCACAATCAAACTGATCACCCTCCCCCATTACTACCTTAAGAGCTTGCTCAAACCCACAGTTGCTTTGCAACCCGGCTTGTTCCCTGTGCTCATGCTTTGCCTCGCTTGCATCACCATCAGAGTGATAATTCTCAGCCCCTTCAACCTCAACTGCTTTCTTCTCAAACCCCTGATTCCTCTGAACATTGGTTGGTCTGCCACATTTAGTCTTTGACTCCTCACTCCCTTCCCCATTGCAGCAATCACTCTCAATTGCTTCCATCTTAACTGCTGTCTTCTCAAACCCACCATTCCCCTGCACCTTTGGTGGTCTCCCACGCTTACGCTTTGGCTGATTAAGGATGTTACAATCAAAGTGATCACTCACCCCTGCTTCCATCTGAACTGCTTTCTTCCCAAAGCCACCATTCCCCGGCACCTTGGGCGGTCTCCCACGCTTACGCTTGAACTCATTCCTCACTTCACCATCTGAGTGATCATGCTCACCCTTTTGCAGCTCAACTGCCTTCTTATAAACATTATTGCCCTGAACCTTGGGTGGTCTCCCACGCTTACGCTTTGCCATATTACACACATTAACACCATCAGAGTGATTGCTCTGTCCCCTATCTACACTATCCGCTTTCCTTTCATCCTCATCACTGCACTTCAACCAAGGTCTCCTCCCAGGTTTTCCCTTCGCCTCACCATGAGATTGATCATCCTCTTCCTTAACCGACTCAACAATTTTCTTCTCACAGCCGTAGCTATCTCCACGTTCATCACCTTCCTTCTCACTCCCATTTTTCATCACAAACCTTGAACGCAGGACCCTGCCAGAAAACTGTACTTTACCTTCTACACTTTCGTCCATTTCCTTGTTCTTCACAATATTATCTTCTTTATTATCTTCACTATCTCCCCTACCCTTTTCCGTCTCCTCAGTCAATTGACCAACTTTCTGATTACCCAACACACCATCTTCCCTACATTCTTGAATCTCCTCTTCTTTCTCAATATCAACATCTTTAAGAGAGGAGACTAACGGCTCCTCATTCGAATTGAAACCCTTTCGCTTAAAATCATCCCCTTCAGTTGCCTCAATGTCTTCGCTTGACAGAACCTTATCTTTCTCAGGTTTCTGCCGCACAAGGCCAGATCCTAAGCCTCCTCCCATCTCTTACAGATACCTAACTTCAAAAAGGCTTCTTCTCTTTGAATCCTCAGAAAACCAATTTCATTTCACCGGAATCAAACCAAAACAAGACAAGTAAATAAGCCCCATTGGTCTCACTTTGGCCAAACGAAATTTTACCTGTCCAAATCACTCAGCTGGATCTCAAAACACTTTAAAATCAAAACCCTGAAATTGAAAAACCAAAAGAAAATAATAAACACAAAAAAGGTTCGTACCAAAGAGTCGTATATCAAAACCAGAAAGTGATCAGTGACCTTACCAATGCAGAAGATGTGAAGGGAATCCTACCCTCCCACGGCGTCGTATCGCAACACTGAGATGAAAAAGAGCTGGAAGGTCATTTCATTCCCATGGCGTTTGGGTATTATTGGGGTTTTAGAGAGAGAGAGAGAGAGAGGAACTGAAATGAACAAGAAAGAGAGAGATTTTTATTAAAGGTCTGGGGCATTGGGTTATTACGGCTTAGTGGTGGTTGTATGTACTAAGGTATCAGGCTACCATCCGAGGCAGTAGGAGGGTAACTTTGTCTTTTCAAATTCGACATTCCTTTTCAATTTCCCTCCATATTTCCTCGCAATTTCTTTCTTTGTATGCCCATACATATTGCATTTGTATCGTGTTACTACCATAATGCAACTTTTTAAAAATTAATAAAATAATAAATAAAAGAACAATTTACTTGAAAATATAGTTAACAGAATCGGGCTGATCTTATAACCGAATCAAACCGGTCGATGATTCAATGTTTTCTTCGATTCGGAATTTTTTTAAAAAAAATTAAACTATAAGATTAATTAGAAGAAATTCATATCAAGAAAATTAATGAGCCAAGCATATTTGTTCGCATTCTGTCTCACCTAAATAAAGGAATTTCTTGAAACGATTTTGAAAGCATGCCTAACTTTGGATATAGTGTAGGGTTATTGATTGATTAATAAAAACTTAGATTATAGTAGAATAAAAGATTATTTTTCTCTCATTATTATATTTCATATATATATGTGAGAATTTAACAGTCATCCACACATGCGTTTTTTAATGGAAATTGCATTTAACCACAATTCGATGGTGATTATAAATAAATTGCATGATGCCGGATTTTTTTTTTCCACTTAGTATTGGATTCGACTTGCGTCGCGCACATGGATATGGTGGGTGAGTCTCCAAACAAAGATAGCTGCGTACGTAAGGTCTCGAACCCAAGACCTTAAGTTGGAATAAACCGCTTACCACTCGATCCAACCCCTCGTTGGTCATGATGCCCGATTTACCAAACTATACTTTAAAAGGATGAATTAGTCTGAAAAATATGTCTATACGATATGACCCAAGTCTGGTCCCAGCGTGAATTCAAGGGTGAAGGGTATGCGTTAAAAAAATTCCATCAAGAACCAAAGATAGTTCAGTTGCAGGGGTTGGTTATGTTTTGGTTTATGATTCCAATATTTGGACGTATGTGTGAGAAACAAATGTAAGCGATAGAAAAGAATCAAAGAAAACCTGATTTTTGAAGTGCACGCAAAGTGGTGGAGTCTTGCTGATGGATTGGTCGGGTCATACCAAACCAAACCAAACTCAGCCAAGCCATTGTCAAACTCAAAATTCAAAACAATGGAGATATCGAAACGGGATTAAATTGCAAAAATAATCCCCTCTCTCTTTTGTCTCCTACTCGAAACGGGGTCAGGAATCATAATACTACTACCAACGTCTCGCCACGTACTTCAAGGAGGAGCCCTGGTGAGAGGCAGGCCAGCTAGGTAGGCACTAGGCAGTAGGCTGGCCCATTTAGCTTGCAAACCCTTCAATGTTCCTACCAAAGCCCACCGATAGCCCATAATTATTGTTAGAATCTCAAATCTTACCTTCACCAATAACACCGGGCAATTGCCGCAAAATAATTGTGGCTTCATAGTTAGCCTCAAAGGTAGCCCATTCCCCCCTCATTTATTTATTTTGGTTCCCCCCTCCCCTCACTTATTAAGGAATGCACTCTATTCTATCTACTTTCCAAGTTTTTCTTTTTCATAAATTTAACCAAAATATCTAAAAAATTTTAATTTAAAATTAATACATTTCGAATCGAGTTGACTCACTTAAAAAAAAAAAAACCTTTACTGAATCAGACATTTCTCCACTCCCGAATGATTTGGTAAAAAGCCCATGAGATCCTTGTTCGTTGCCAGGAAATCGAGAGTGGAAATGACCCATCCCATCCAATCCGTGTGGAATCCTAGATGATGCCTCGCAACGAGCCCGTGATGGGTTGAGATTGAGATCGAGGTTGCCCACCAAAGAATTAGGCTGGACTGTATTTTGTTTCATTGGGCTGGTGCTAGAGCCTAATAGGCCTTGGGCCCATTGGTTACTATGTCGGTTCAGGCTTGCCAATTATTTTAAGGTTTTTATTTCCTTTTAGGGTTGTTAATTTTTTTCTCGCTCTTTTTGGACGATAAGCATCACCCTGAGGAGGATGCTACCGATCTTTTGAACGATATACAAATACCATACAACAGCTTCGATTGCGTCTTTTGATTAGATTCTGATGGGCCGCCTGACATCCACAGTCGAAATCCCGGAACGAAGGGATCAATCTGGCCGTGGAAACGGTCGATACATATCTGAATCCGATGATTCTCCCAACTACCGTCGCCGCCGCCGTAGCCCTAGCTACGACGCCTACGAGCGCGACCACCATAGCCGCTATGGTAACCGGCAGCGCAACCGTTCTGATTCACCTGCAGACAGGAACCCTACAAGACGAAGCCCTGTCGAAATTTCCGAACGAACAGACCGTTTCGACCGCAGAAACGGCCGCTATGCATCCGAATCTGATGATTCTACTGATTACCGCCGCCGTCGCCGCAGTCCCATTTATGAAGTCTACGACCGCGACCAACCACGGAACCGCCGCCGTTCGGAGTCATCTGAAGATCCAAACCCTAGAAGACGGAGCCCTGTCCACGATCGATCCCTAAACTCTCTGCCAAAAAAATTTGGTAAGAACAGCAACTACCTGGACCGAGATGATGGGAACGGAAAGCATTCTGAGTCTGAATCCGATGAGGAGTTGAAAGGATTGAACTTTGAAGAGTATAGGAGGCTTAAGAGGCAAAAGATGAGGAAGGCAATTAAATTCTGTATTTGGCAGAATACCCCAAGTCCGCCCAGGAATGAAGACGATGATTTAGAGGATAAAGCTGATGAAATTTCGGAGAAGTACGGTGGTGAGGAGAATGGCGATGAGAAGAGCGACTCGGATAAGGAAAAAGAGAAAAAGAGCAATATGAAAGTGGAAGCCAACTCTGAGTCTGAAAATTCTGGAAGTAGTGAGTCAGAAAGCGAGTCTGAAAGTGAGTCAGAATCTGAATCAGATGATTCGAGGTCTAGGAAAAGGAAGAAGCGGTCGAGTTCTAAGCTTAGAAGTAGGAAAAGCAAACGTGGAAGCAGGAAGTCATCGTCTTATAGTGACAGCGAATCTGATGAGGAGGAAGATAGGAAGCGGAGAAGGAAGCCGAGGAGAAAGCAAAGTAGGCGAAATAAGAGTAGCAAGAAAAGCAGTGGAAGAAAAAGTAGCAGGAAGAAGAAGAGAAGGTATTCCGATGAGAGTGAGAGTGGTGAGAGTAGTGAAACTGACGTGTCTGATGCAAGTCAGTCTTCTGATGATGATAATGTGAAGTCAAAGAGGAGGAAAAGCTCTTCAAATTCGAGGTCTAGGAGGAGTAAGAAAAGGAGAGGATCAGAAAGTGATAATCAAGTTTCAGATTCAGATAAGAGCTCTGATTCTGGAGTTGATGCTAAGAGTAAAGCAAAGGCAGATGATGCTAAGATTGCTGAAATTAGTGCTGAGGCTCTTATGTTCAAAGAAATGATAGAGGCCCAGAAGAAACCTGAATTGGATGATGAGCCAGTGGTTGGCCCAGCACCGATGCCAAGAGCTGAGGGACATATAAGTTATGGTGGTGCTTTGAGGCCTGGCGAAGGTGATGCTATTGCACAGTATGTGCAGCAAGGAAAGCGTATTCCACGAAGAGGTGAAGTGGGTCTTTCTGCGGAGGAGATTCAAAAGTTTGAGAGCCTTGGTTTTGTGATGAGTGGTAGTAGACATCAGAGAATGAATGCTATTCGTATTAGGAAGGAAAACCAGGTTTACAGTGCAGAGGACAAAAGGGCATTGGCAATGTTTAACTATGAAGAGAAAGCAAAACGTGAGCGCAAGGTTATGGCTGATTTACAACGGCTGGTGCAACGCCATATTGGGCAGGATGTTGGTCCTACTCACCACCCTTTTGCTGGAAAAGATGGGGCTGATGCTTGAATTCGTGTAGGCTCGATTATGTGTAAGCTGTTGGCACAATTTAGTCGTTGCCAATTTCTTTTTGTGTGTTGCAACGGCAGCATGATTGATAATACTAACTGCCGAGAGTTGCTTACATAAGTGTGCTTTTTATTTTTTATAATGCAATCAGCAGCATTTCTATAGTATGTGGAAATGAGAATAAGAGAACTTTGGCCTGTTGGCACTGTTTGCATCTTGATAATATGGTTTAGGATGTTGCCAATTTTTGCTTTGGTTGGTGTTAAAGCGAGAAGATGTTGTTTATCAGTTAGTCTGGGTGAAGGTTAAGTCTCGGAAAGGATAAAACTTAACTGGTATGAACAATATTCGTCTCCTGTTTTCCATGGATTTGTGGATAAATACTATAATGGACAGTTTGTGGCTAATCATTCAGTTGTTTTATGATTTCTCATGTTCTTTTAGTGGAAATCATGAAAACCGAGAAAGCAATAGTCCATGGCATTCTTTCTTTGCTTTTCCCCACTGTCCTCGTGTTAATGCTGCATATCTTTCAAGTGTCTTAAGCCATCACAAGACATGCAGATACGGTATTCTTTAGTTAGAAAGCTGACTTGCTCCTCATTCAGTCCGGATCCAGTGAAGGCATACCTTCCAACCTGTCTGATGATATTAGCTCAACTCACCCGGAGTCCCTTCCCCGGCCAAAGAAAAGGATATCAAAGTCAGGCCAAATCCATCAAATTCAAATGGTTGACAGATTCTTTATAGTTATACAGAATTAAGTTAATGGTTGAATGATCAAAAGCAACATTCCGCATTCTGTTTCCTTACATTAAATCTGCAGGAATTAGTTCTGAGAATCTGAAGGTCAATATAAATACAAAGAATTGACAAAAACTCTGTACCTATGTCACATAAAGCGTGTAGAGTTGCTGGCGTACTTTGGCTAGACGGTCACTCGTTGCTTTCAATTGTACAAGGCCCAGATTTTGATTCTTTTATACAAACCAGCTTTTTTCCTTTTCTTTTCGACCCAACATGAATACAACATCGTTTACTCCCTGGTATTCAAGTCTGAAATACCCCCTCATACCTTCATTCTGTTCTTTCCCTTCTCTCTCTATAACTTTCCAGCTTTCTCTTCCTTCTTTCTTTAACCTGAATTGAACAAATTCATCGTATCGGGTTCGACAGTAGGCTCAAGGGAGATTGTGAAAGTACACAGACCAAAGAATGAGTTCATCTCAACATCATCCTTGGATGTTTGAAGCTGTGCAGTGTGTCTGCATGTGGCTTATGTGACTAGCAGCGCCGCGGCACCAACAATGTAAACTTGACTGCTCTTTGTCGCATTTTAGCCAATTTCTTCCGCTGCAAATACTATGAAAGGCTTTTAGAGGATAAAAGGTTCTATCGCAATTGTAAAGAAAACATCTTTTGAGTGGAAAATCTACTAAGCAATTTTTTGCTTTGGTCTAGTCTGGTCTGTCTACATTTATTTTGCTGGGCCTGTGTTCTGCATGTATTTGCGCATCTTGAAAATACTAATGGCTTATCAGGAAAAGAGAACTATCATCGTTTTCAATATTCTAATAAAGCACTTGTTAGCTGAAAGTTGATGGTCCTTTTTACAGAAATGCATTAAATACTGTATGAATTTGAAAACCAGGTTGGATTGCAGATCGAACTGTGTCCACCTCAGTGATTACTGTGTACTGCCTATTTAGGCAATGGGTAAACTTCCTTTTCTGGAGGAGCATAGGCAATTAGGCATACGCCTTTGCTCCAGTATAAGCAGGTCAACATCTACTATTGAAATTGATCCTATTCAAGGTAAGGATGATCCCTCCGCTAGGGGTCAGGGAGTTTAAACAGCAAGATCCATTGGGAGATGGGACACTGGGGGGAGCGAGATAGGGAAAGAGAGAAAAAAAAAAAAAAAACTTGAACTATAAAGTTACCTCACCCTCCCTGATATTAGCTACAAACAGACAAGCTGTACGTACTTTTCTGGGGAAGGAGCGTATAGTTTACAAGTCAGGGTTCCTTTCTAAGTTGCAACTTCATTTTTAGCTTCGTTCATATCTGGTAGATTGTATGGTAGCTAAAATTTAACTTTTTGATATGGAACAAAGAGATGTTGTATGCAAAGTTATATCAATCAAACCACATTTTTTCTTTTGACATGGATCGGGGAGAACAAGAAAAAAGCCTTGAAATTCTTCATTTCTATTTCACTATTTACCTCTGCTTTGTAATTTTCACTGGAGAGTTGTTGAGCATTGAGACAGAGCTTTCGACCTCTTTCTAAGATGATTTGAGTATTGACATAATGATGTTTATATGTAGGACATTGACATGATTTGAAAGTTCTACAAGTAAATATTCAGCACGCGTGGTAACTTTTTTGGACTCGTTATCATTGCGATGAAAAATTTGTACATGGTAGTATTATTGTTTATTTAGCCTCAAAATATCAACAGTCTGCTTCAACTTTATTGCTTCTTTCTCTGAAAATTTCCCTTTTCTCCAATAGAAATATAAGGTAAGAGAGTGTGTAAATCTTATATAGATATCAAGTTTGTCTAAGTTTTCTACACAATACTTACAGATTCTGATCTGATTTAGTAGTTCACATTCGACTCAAGTTTTAGATGTTAAGATTGATTGTTTTCTGTCAAATTAGAACTGCAGTGTCCCCTTCATTTATGAAAACTTATCTGTCAAAGAGATGGACCTACCTAGCAAGACAAATACCAACAGCCCAACACTTGCTCAAGAAGATTAACACAAGGAAAATGATAGTAGCTAGCTTCTGGTAAATACTCAATGCTACTAGATAAAAACAAGTCTCTGTGTTGGCCCCAAAATTATGTCACAGAAAAAAGACCAAACAGCACCTTTAGCTTTCATAATCATCACTAGTTATTAGCTATAAACATTAAACACAATCCTCTTTCCTACAAAATGGTTCTACAAGTGCAATTGAAATGATTCGGTATTTTCACTGCAAGCTGATCAAGGAAAAAAATTATGGTAGTTTTCAATAATTATAAGAAAAACTCCACATGTGATGAGATGCATGCATGTTGTTGTCGATGTTTACATGAGCATAGGGTATGGGACTATGGGTCATGCATCTTAGATGATTTGGAGCTTTCATCACATGGGAATGAGGTTGATTGCAGAAAACTTGTCAAAAAGAAGAGAAGGGTTTTGAAGTTGAGCCTTTGTTTTTTCTTTTACCCCTTTCAACCAGTTTAGTTAGCCAACAAGAATGACATAATTGCAGTAGTTAAGAGAAATAAGGAGTTAGTATAATACTGTTGCTCATTGGAGGGAGCCAAGGAGGCAAACGAACAAGAGGAAAAAGGCATAAAGGTTAAAGTTAAACTAGTCTTTGATTGCTGCAACCCCCATTTCCGCAACATCAGAACTGTGCTAGTACTAGTAATGGGAAGAAAGATTTGGATTAAACAGCTAATTAAGTCAAATTAATTATTCTTAATATCGAAATCATGACGAATCCTATCGTCATCTTTTTTTCTTTCTAATGATTAACTTATTTCACATGATTTGTGTTGCAGATTAAAGTAATGAAAATTTGTTGAACAAGTTTTCTCAATTGCAGTCATTTGACGCTGTTTCTGCCTATTATAAGCACACACGCTCATTGTTGCTTTATGTGTGGTGAGTTGATTAACTGTATTTGAAGGCCCAGATTTCTCCTAGTCCTAATCCTTGAAAGCTACGTTTAGCCAAGAATTCTACCCAATTAGATTGAGATTCGCAGTGAAAACTGTAAAGTAGCAGTTGAAAATAGAAAAGACTCTCATCATCAAATTTTCAACTTCTGTATTTAGAAAATTTCCTCACTCTTTATCCTTGATTATTGATGTTTGGCACATCATTTGGAAACTTGATAAAGACTTCAATGTTAGCTTCAGTCCTTTTCTTCTTTCAGAATTCAACAGGTTGGAAATGTAGCAGGGGCACACAATAATCCGTTGGCTCTTCTTATTTTCCCCTTTTTTTTTTTTTTTTGCGCTGACCAATTCTTATAGTTCTCAACTGCTAGTAACTTGAGGGCATCAAAGATTTGATTCCAAATCAGTGGTTTTCAGACATTTAATCCGTTTGTCCCTCGGCATTTCATGGCATCGAATAAGGGTTGAAAGCTTGGAGAAAGACAGATAGGAAGTGAAATGGGACCAAAGTCATGGGACCGGGCGGCGGGGGGAAGGGATTGATAAATGTGAAAATTACAGGTACAGACTCAACACTCAACAGACACTAACAGGTAACAGCTTTCACCTTGTTTGAGAATGATGAAGTTACAGATGCAACGTCTCACCCCAATGTCTCAGGATTTCCTGGATATTTGTTAGGAATTCTTCGTTATTTGTTGCCTTTGGTTGGGTACGTTCCTCTGTTTGAGCTGTTTAATTTTGTGGTTGAACATAATAATTCTTTGCGTTGTTAACACTCTGTTTGTTTGTTGATTGACACCGCTGAGTTTTTTGTGCTTAATATGTGAAGACAGAAGTTCCATGTCAAATGGGCAATGACTACCTAGACCAAACACCGCTTAATTATTGTTGAAGCTAATTGACAAAATGTCATCAAAAGAAACCAAGGGGGGAGTAGGCCCATACATGATGATCGTGTAAGTTCAACGATTTAGTTGTTGTTTGGTGGGGGCAAGCTAAGCTTTTTCCATTTGTTAAAGAAGAAAAAGTAATTCTAAAGTGTCGGAAATTATAGAATATAAAAGTTTCATATTCTAGTTTTATGGCGTAAAAAATGACATCAAATCATATGTATTTTGATTAAACGGGTATTTAATTTGATTAAACAGGGGACTTTCGACGGATGGAATCAACGACAACAGGAAGCCAAATTTCTGGCAAAACCAGGTCCACACACGAGGGAAGCCAACCAAGCATATCAACCATTGCACGTGATTCCCACCCCCTTCCTCTGTACCATGATTCGTGTTAATTTGCATTTCAATGCAACAGATAAGGCTATTTAACCAATTAAAACGCACCAAGCCTTTTAAAGTTTTACTACTGAGTAAGTTGTAGTATTTCAAGTACAACGAATCTCTTCAATATAAATGCCTTTGAGTGTAATAAATTTGGTCACTAGATTCAACATTCTCTCAATATTAAAGTAATCATTTTCCTCGGAAGAAAAAAGGTGTATTGGATCAATCAAATTCCAAGCCGGCGTGAGTAATGGGGTTAGCATATGGAAGCAGCAGGCAGGGGAAAGGCTTTAATGCAACTTGGTTCGCACTTCACACAGTCTTGAAGTCAGTCAAACAAACGCAACGCCCCATGGCGCAAACCATAAAAGGAGCCATCTCAAATTAAATGCTTCTTTCTTATCAGTAGAAAAAGTTGAAGACTACTCTTCCCCATTTTTAATATTTAATGCCAGTGGTTAAGTGTTGAAGAAGAACAACAACACTTTTAATTACCCTTTGCTTTAGTCGAGCCACCATTGGCATTGACCAATTCTCCTCTAACCAGGCCACCCCCATCAACAAGTGACATGATTTTTGTTCCAACACGCGAAGCATCATCTGTGTTAAAACATGCTAAAAGGAGAAAAGGGAAAAGAGGGGAGGCAAATCATGAAAAAGCTCATCAATACTAAAGATAAAGAAGATTCTAATAATGGCTACTGCCAATTAAGTGTATTGAAGAAAAACTTTACCAAATACCCATAGTTTAGTCCTTGTGTTTTATTGATTCATTAGAATTTGGTATTAAATGCATTTCCGAGCATGTCCCCATAAAATGAAAATCACGATATTAATCCATTCATTCTCATTGAATGCTCAACAAACTTCCTTTATTTGTCTGAAAAATATTGGTGGGTGTACAGATGTAAAGTGTAGAACCTCGTAAAGGGCAATGGTGGATGGTGATGTGGATTTCTCAAAAAAGTTTTGGCGTTTTGGGTTCTAAATTTGGATGGTTTGTGGCTTCTCTAATGGCATGTGCAATGTCAGTTAAAGCAGAGGGTCAATTAGTCTTCTTTTAATTATAGTCCATAGATCTATAGACGAGGAGGCCAGAGAGCAGATTATATACTTACTTGCAAATAGCTAGTAGCTACTACTACTAAAACAGGAATGGAGAAAAAGAAATAAAGGAAAACCAAACAAAAGAATATGTGTGTACGTGAAAGAGAGAGAGTCAGAGAGATGCTTTTTTATTTTTTTAGCTTTTCTTTTGTGTAACGTTGTATAAAAACCCAGCCTTTTTCCAGCGAATACCCAGTTGCGGTTTTCTTTCAAAGTTCCTATTTTCACTTAGCCCCCCCTTTCCCTTGCCATTTCTCTCCACTCCCATGTGACTTGGCTTTCTATCTCTCTCCATTAGCTATTTTCCTCTGTGTTTCTCTTATGTCTCTTTTTTCAGTCTATCGTGTTTTTTTATTATTAAAATGAGATTTTGGCCATGCTTCAGAGTTCAGATAGACTTAAAACAGACATTGACAGAGAGGCAAATCTAAGTCCTCTTCTATCCATATATCCTCTCTCACTTGTGTACAATCTTTAGGCTGTCCAAAACAAGACGCTCAGATCAAAGGGAAGCAGTGGAAAACTGAGTTTTGAAGCTTTTTTTGGAAGTGGGTTCTTGAGTTCATCATTGATGAACTGAGGTAGGAGAACTATTGTGCTATTCTTCATTATCTTTTGCTTGCAAACGGATACGGAAATCTTGGCTTTATTTAAGAGAGGATTAGAAAAGGAGGAAAAACAATTTTGCCATCTTTTCTTTTTATGGTTGTTATAATGAGGGACTTTCCTTCTTGTTTCGGTGAAAACGGTGTTCAAGTAGCTGATTCATCATCTTCTTCCTCATCAAGTGTAGCTAAAGCTGCTCAAAACTTGGTTACTTGTGTTTATCAGTGTAGATTACATGGTCGTTCATGTTTAATCACGGTTACATGGACCAAGAATCTGATGGGTCAAGGCCTTAGTGTTGCAATTGATGATTCAGCCAATCAATGTTTATGTAAAGTTGATATAAAGCCGTGGTTGTTCTCTAAGAGAAAAGGATCAAAGAATCTAGAGCTAGATTCTGGTAAGATTGATATATGTTGGGACTTGTCTAATGCAAGATTTGGTCCAGGGCCAGAGCCAGTTGAAGGGTTTTATTTGGCTGTTGCATTTGACCAGGAAATGGTGTTGCTCCTTGGGGATTTAAGAAAGGAAGCACACAAGAAGATTGACACTAGTGCTCCTCTTAATTCTGATGCCATTTTTGTTGCAAAGAGGGAGCACATTTTTGGGAAGAAGTTCTATGGAGCCAAGGCTCAGTTTTCTGACAAAGGACAGACGCATGAGGTCATAATCGAGTGCGACACCGTGGATCTTAAGGATCCGTGCCTTGTTATTCGCATTGATAGCAAGACAGTGATGCAGGTGAAGCGGCTTAAATGGAAGTTCCGTGGCAACCATACCATTTTGGTGGATGGCCTTCCAGTGGAAGTGTTTTGGGATGTGCACAACTGGCTGTTTGGCAACTCTATGGGGAATGCGGTGTTCATGTTTCAAACTTGCCTTTCCGCGGAGAAACTGTGGGCAAGCCAGTCTATTTTTGATCCATCTGTATTGACATGGTCTTACTCCCAAAAGTTTAAAGATCAAGTACAGGGTCTTGGTTTTTCATTAATATTGTATGCTTGGAAGCATGAATAGGAGTGTAATTTTTCAACTTTCTGCTATGATTTTCACAGATAAGTTATTGAAATATAGTACATGCAACCTAAAATGTTGTGATTCATTTCTTTCCTCGCATTTCTTCTTAAGGATTTTAACGGCATAAACTAATTGATCTGCTTGCTAGTATCAACGGCTCTGTTTTAATTTCTGCGGAGAACCGTTACGGACGCTGATGGAGTGCAGGAATCTGGTTGCATGTTTGCAAGAAGCATTGGCTCTCTATTTCAGGCATTAAGGAAGGACGAAAAAGGGTAAGGAAGGAAATTTAGTTATTTTAATGATTGTGATTTATAATTACACATTCCATTTTATAACTCAACCATTTGATTGGAAAAATTTCCATCCTTGCCCTGTTCTTTCCTTCCTACGAAACGGACTTTAAGTCCATGAAATGAAGACCGGAAGCATTTAGGATTTGATGCCCAATTGAATGCACTCTATAATTATGAGAGACATGGGAACAGGTTTGTTATTTCTTCTCCCCTGCATTTATTTATTTACTTTCTCTGAGAAGATGAAAAGGAGCGTCAAAATCTTACGTATACCCTAGTAGAGTGTAACCAAATGATGATATATATAATTTCCAACAATCTTTTAGTTTCAATGATAGTAGTAGTTTGGTAGACATGCCCCTACCTACATGATTATAGACTTTGTAGTTGGTTCATGACCCTGAGTAAATGATGTTTTTTGAAGTGGATGCAAATGGTATAACATGCAAGCAGCAAGCCATATTGCATTTAATTTTCGAACTCGTTGGAAGGAACGTGCATATTGTTATTGTGAAAGTAAATACTAGTTGGATTAATATGTTTAGGGTAACCAAATCCTCAAAGAAGTAAATGGGTACCTTAAAAGGATATAGGTCTCGATGTCTTTTGTGTTCTGCGGCTGGGAACGAAGATGCACCCTTATGGCTACACTATATTTAATTTAGTTAATGTGCTATTTCTTCTTGTTCAAGAATGGATGTCCGAGAATCTACAAGTTTTGCCTTCTGATTAAGAGTTTAGTGATTTAAGGGCAAAAGTCTCAATGCTTCAGTAATTAGTTGCTATATAGTTTACAAGATAAGATTAATCTCACAGAAAGGTGAAGTAGAAGGATACTGAAAATTCCATCTCTGAGGATAGACCATGTCCCCTGATCTTCATATGCTTCAATAGCTTGAAGATGATCAGTTCAGCTAAAACAAGTGAGTTGGCGCGGAGAAAAAATTTTGCAACTTAAATTTATCCAATTTGTTTTGATCCCGTTGTTTGCATCCCCATCCCCTACATAAAAAATATTGGGTTTCTGTGGCTCCAATTAGTCCGTACATGCCGAATATATTCCCCTCTGTACCTCCTAGAGAGTGTTTCCAGTAGCCATTCCTCCGTAGACAAGTCTCTGAGGCAGGCCTGAGAAAAAAGACCCTTTGGAGTTTTGGAGTATGGACTGAATACGCTTAAAAGTCTAATTTACAGGCGATAATGTATACTTTAGCTTAAATCATACTATTTGGCTTTTAAGATTTCAACTCAATCCGTTTCACCTTTGATTCAAGTGTTTGTTTTCGTGTGTTTGATAATGACATATTGGCATGCATTCTCCGTTTCTCCTACCAAACAATGCAAGAACAACAATTATTATCCTTCCAGTTCCACGCGATGTAAAGAAAATGCCAAAAAGAACAAATAAAAAAAAATTCATCAAAAGTCCAAAGGACAAAAATCTCTCAAAACGACCTCGTATTCACTTTTTCAGACCATTTATTGTCCCGGAACAAAAGATCTTTAGTTTGTCTCCAAGAAAACATGGGAAGTCTATCATCGCCGTTCCCTCTCTCACTTTCTGCTGCACCTAAACCACCCCATCACTTTGCTTCCAAACCCCATTTTCGTAACCCCATTTCCTTCCCTAATTCCTCTTCAAATCTTCGATCCAAAACGGTGGCTTTCGGAGGGAATTCAACCGACCCCAAGCAGAACGAGTACCTATTCTTGGACGAGAACGGTGTGGTTGAGGACATGGATGGTTATCTCAATTACCTGTCTCTCGAGTACGACTCCGTCTGGGACACAAAGCCGTCCTGGTCAGCTTTTCTTATTACCACTTCCTTTGTTATTACTTTTATATCTTTTTTCTGCTTGAGGTAGTTTGGTTTGGTTTTATCTGCAATTTTGCCTATTTTTATTGAATATATTTACGAGAAATTTACTGAAACTGATTCTAATCGCGCGGCTTATGTTCGAGTGTTATGGGGATACAGAGTCATTGTAGCTCTGAAGTGTTTCTGAAATTGCCAAATTTGTGCTGTAATATCATTAGTATATAAGAATTTCTGCCATTAGTTTTTATCTCATCATTACTTATGCATCTGCCCTTGTTATGGTTTATGACTTGATCTTTCAATTGCATTTGTTTGCTAGGTGTCAACCGTGGACAATTACACTTACTGGATTGTTGGTGATTGCCTCGAGCTGGCTAATTTTGCACTCAATTGTGGTCACGGCTGTTATAACTTTCGCGATATGCACATGGTGGTACATCTTCCTATATTCTTATCCTAAGGTATACCAACGGTTTTGAAGTTTAGTTTCTTTTGTTATATATCTCGAGTTTTGAAGATATTTGGACAGCATGGGAAGTCGTTTTTTCAATCTGTCTTTACTTCAACGCTGCTATGATGGTATGCCAAGATCTCCTGGACTATATTTTAAAACGAGTGACGAGTGGAGATGGTGGATTGGGGGTCGTTTCTGAAAATGCACATGTTTTTGAGTATCTTGATAAATTGATAATAGTTGACAAGCGATGGGTCACTTGGGTAGCGGGACTAGTCAAGAGCTTAGTCAAGCTGTCCTTGGAACAAAGATCGAGTTGTCAAAATGGGGGGTTAACATAACAAGGGACTGTTGACGGAGGCATAAATTTAAGGTATTATAGCTGGTGGTCAAGACACGAGGTGCTCTCTTAGCATAAGTGTTGAGCTAGTGGCCTGACTCGTATGGTATGGATGCTTAACTGCGATAGAAACGTTCTGAAATGACCTTTCTAAAATGGATTAACAGCTTGTAACTGAATCAAGGTTCTACCGCTACAAGGTCAGTGTGGTAAGTTTATTATGTAATCAAGCAGAGTGTGTAAAAGTCGGGCCACCAGCTTGATATTGATGCCAAGAGGCGGCCTTGAGTCTTGAGAACCGGCTACAATACCTTGGTTTATACTCCAGTTAGCAATCTCTTGTTATATCATCCCTTATTTAGGCAATCCAATGATGAAGCGTTAGTGTTTATTCTTCTGTTATGGAGAAACAAGAACTGAAAAAGAAAATGTTCTTTTTTTTTTTTTCTATCAGGCTTATATGGACATGATAGCAGAGCGACGAAAGAGGGTAACTAACGGTGTAGAAGACACATTTGGTATGAGGAAGAATCAATGATTTGCAGATTCTCCGGTGACTGGTTGCATTATAGTCATGATTTGTAGAATTGAAGGTGTTATTTCAGCTATCTGACTAAAACCCAAGCCGATTCTCTCTGTACTTTTCCTTACAAGTACAATGTTTGGGAACATGAAATTTGAAATGTTAGATTTCGATTTGATTTGTTATATAAATTGTGAGCGTGAAAATGAAGTTCAAACGCGAAGGTCTGCTCAAATTCTTCATAAGTTATCTCTTATGCATTGCATCTCTCTTCCCTTTTGAGAGTCCAGTTTATTGTTTTCCAGTCTCTGACAACACCACCAGGATAATTTGGGAGCACCATTGACAAAGAAACATACATGGTCCATAATACGCTAAGATTAAATTGAGGAACACGACATAAACTAACATCACTTTTTTAACATCCCTCGGAAGTCATAATAATCTACAGAAAGGTTGACCGCAACATGGGATCAGTACTAATCTCAATAAAGAGACACAAGAACAATTAAAAGTCCTGTAAGCAAAAGACTCCCGAAGACTGACTAAAAGGTTGTCACAAGAACAAATGGTACTCAAAGAACAGAGAAGAGAATAATGAGACAAATTACAGCAATTAAAGAGCTCATATGTTGAGAGTTAAATAGGAGTTAAATAGTACTAGTAACATACTTCGCCAGCCCCATATGCCTTACAATACGGAAGTGAAACTAAGTGAAGAACGAGAATGAATACATTAATGTCACCAAGAAAGCAAATAGGGATTTTCCTCCTTTTCCCCAATGCACATATAGCTTCAAAATCGGTCACCACCACTCTGTCTATTCCATTTGAAATGCCGAATTGCTAAGTCTCTTCAACCGAGATCCGAGTGTAATACCAACAACACTGGTATTAACATGTCAGGTTATAGTAAGTTTTAAACTTCATGACTGACAGGACAGAAAGTGGACAAGTTTTTAACTCCAACGCAAAGTGATTTTTTAATGTTTGTATGCAAGTTCCTACGAACAGGCCACATTTAACAAAGTCATGGATCTTGCATCCAAATCCTAATTGTTTTGTCCCCCTCAAGGCCAGCAGAAGCAATTTTATTCTCACTAGGATGGCAGGTCACGGAAATGACAGTATCAGAATGGCCTTCAAGTTTCTGTAGCATGGCTCTCGATTGGAGGTCCCATAAATAAACACATTTATCCTCCGATCCACTAACAATGTATTTCCCACTGGTAACAGAGAATGTCGATGTTATACAGTACGCTTTGTTTGTATGGCCTTGATATATTTTCAAAAACTTCCCGGTAGAATAATTCCATAGCTTCTGCACTCAAAGCGAAAAGAAGAAAAACACCAATTGAGCTAAAAACCTACGGATTAGATTTATTTCAAAGCTTAAAAAAGATTGTAGTAGCATAATATAAAACTTACAAGAGTACTATCGAGAGTGGCAACGAGAATGAATTTCCCATTGGGTGAAAATTTGGTAAAGGAGACCGCAGGATCTTTATCATCGATTAAAGTTTTCAAGCAAGTCCCTTCCTTGGCATCCCAAATCTTGCACGACCCGTCATGGCTACCCGATACGATCAGCGAACCGTCACGGTTAAAGTGAACCGAAGTCACCGGCATCGAGTGAGCCCTTATCACTCTCAGGCACTTCCCTGTTTTCACTTCCCAAATGCGAATTGTCTCATCGAAGGAACCCGAAACGATGAGATTCGACTGCGGATTGAAGTTGACGCAGAAGACGAAGTCGCCATGGCCCTTGAGGATCTTGAGGCACTCGAAGGGGGCGCGTGCGTCCCAGATGCGGAGAGAGCGATCGTCCGACGCGGAGCAGATGTAGTGGGAGTCGGAGGACCAGGCAAGGTCCGAAACACCATCCGAGTGACCCACAAGGCGGTGGAGGAGGGAGAGGGTCGACGCCGACCAGATAATTAGGGTTTTGTCGAGGGAGGCGGAGGCTAAGAGAGTACCGTCGTTTGAAAATTTGACGCAGGATATGGCGCGCTGGTGTGCAGTTAGCGTTTTTAGGTGACGGTACGGTTTGTAGGCGGGTGTTGGTGGTTGCTGGTTTCCGCCACCGCTAGCCATTGGTTAGAAAGGGCGGAGTGAATGTAGAAGCTTGAAAAATGAAGAGGCTTGAGAAGCAAAACATTTCATACTCCACGGTCCCCGCGAGCTGGTCAGTTTGATCATTGATGCGGAAGTCGGAACAGACATCGAGTAGGTTCGACCCTATGGGCTTCATACTGGGCCTTTTGGCCCTTTCTTGTCCTTGTAAATTTTCCTTTTCAAGTTCATTTTATGGGGTCACAACTCACAAGTTCCACTAGTTGCACTATGCCAAGGGGTGCTGGTTCTTCTTGGAAGTTGTTTGATTAATCATTGAAAAATTTTAAATAATTAAAAATAAAAATTTTTAATGCTTTCATTTTTTAATATGTTTGATAATAAAAATTAAAGAACCACTTAATTAGAAATTTTCAATGAAAAAATATTGAAAATAATAAATAACTTTTAGGTTACTTATTTCATTCAACAATTACATTTAAGAAAAAAATCTTATATTAATTATATTTAATGTTGTATTCTTTAATTTTAAATACTATTTTTTCCTTTTTATTAATTATCAATACATTTATTTTTCATAAAATTACATTTTTCTTATAATAGTTCAAAAATAAATTTGTTCAAACATAATAACTTAATATCAAATAATTTTTACACAATAAATTCAATACTTAAAATTTTTTTTAAAAAAATTTAACACTTAATTTTCAATGCTTAATTATTCCAATTGTATCAAACAATTATATCAAACAGCACCTTAGTCAAGCACGGCTGGGGAGTTATCTGTTGGCAGATAGTTTGGGGATTAGCCGCCCCCGACTGATTTCTCTGTTATTGGGTTTAGGCCCCGTTTTACCACCAAAAAAAAAAAACTTACAAGTTCCACAACCAAGATTGCTCAAAAACCAGAAATGTTTGAACGATAGTTAGCAGATACAATCAGAGTCGGAAACAAAATTGAAATCTTGAGCTTTGTTAGCGTTAGTGAGAAACTCGAGATTTGTGCAATCGATTTGGCCTGGTACATAAGCTACAACTGCTATTGATGATTAGCAAACGATATCAGCTAAGGCCATTGAATACAAATTACAATAGCAAAAGCTCGATGCTTCCGCTGCCATTTTCATGATCTACACATATTGTAGCTAAATAAAGGGGACAAACAAGGGGAAAAAAAAAGTTCCCCCGAGGCCAGAGGGCTTTATGATAAAAATCTCAGTGAAGCAGATGAAAGGCCCCCGACATAGTGGGATACTGCCAGCAGCATCAGTTTATAATCATTGAGAATAACAACGGAACTGTACTGTTGTTCGCAACTCTATTTATGGGCCTCTGAATTCTGCTTGCACTCTGACAGAGCCTCCTTCCTGGCATCTGTTGGAAACAAAAACACGGTCAGAAAATACAGATATCGTATCACAAAACATTCTATTTGCACAGTACAGCCGTATTTCATGGATCTAATGTCATTATTATAGTTATTAATACTAATGAGTTCTCCCCCAGATCAACAGAAGAAAACATGGATGCAACCATATGATCTAGAGAAAAATTTTCTCAGTACCATTTAATACACAATAACTCAAGCACCATACTTCGAGATGATTGAATTTAAGTCGAGTACAGTAATTTTGGAATATAACCTAAACCTGTCAACAAGCCCAGCTATCACTTCTTATGTTTAAGAACGGGGAAGACCAAACACTTTCTCAATATGCCAAAAGAATAAAGTCCTCATTTTATTGCATGAGATTAAAAAACAATTTGCAACTCCAAACAAACTATTAAATTTGATTTCCTTATTTCCCATACTAGAAAGAGAAAACAATAACAGTACATTTAGTGGTTCAAGATTCAATGCTTGCTTACCGTGGCAGTTCTTCTAGACAACCAAAAAATCCACCTCATCTGAGCTTTCCTCGTAAATTACAAAACCTGAATCTTGGTACTCCTCGTTACCACTACCGTGATCACTATTGTAGCTGCTTTCTGATGAGCTCATAAGCAAGGAACCATCAGATGTATGACTACACAACTGAGATGGCAGGCTAACCTCACTGTTAATATCACTATCAATCATGTGCTCTATGTCAATGAAGCTGCAAAGCCAAAAAAGCCCAACTCAATTTCAAATTTCATTTCCATCTCCTCAGTTTCTTATATTCAAAAAATTTATTTTAAAAAACACTAATAATAAGGAAGTGATGCTAAATTAGTTGATGATAGACCAACCTTCCTTCTGACGGGAACTCGGCCAGCAAAGAAATATTGGGTCTTACTTCCAATACCTGCTTTAAAGGAATAATACTGCAAAATATGAACTAAGGTTAGATATTCAGACATAATACAGTATGTGCATTGAGGAGTGTAACAGTCTCAAGAAAGATGTTATTACCTTGAACTGTAAGATCTCTGGTACCAGTCACCTTCTGAGGCTAAACCTTCTCTATTGGATATGTCCTGTGGCATGCAAAGTAGTCAGAATGAAACGGGATTGAGGTAAAACCAGGAAAATGAAAATGATTATACATACGTAACATATCAACTTCACTTACAAGATGTCGAAGGCAATTAAAGTCTCCTGCAAGAACTGCTGTTAAGAACCGAGCAACTTCCACCTGCACATAATAAGTCAGATGAGAGAGAGAGAGAGAGAGAGCCTGCTCTAGCAGGAAGGGGCGCGAGGTTGGGTTTAGACCTCACCTCTTTGAGATGCATGCAGTCCCTTAAAATTAAAACCTCTAGTAGATTCCCAACGCCACCACTTCCCAAGTTCCTATGAGAGGCAAAGAAGACTTATCAGTAGCGTTCAAAAAGGGAGTATTCAAGAAAAGCAGACATAAGGTATGTTTGACAGGAGATGCACGGACCTCAAAAAGGTTCCTGTGATAGAATACGATGTTGAAAAATCAGCATATTTAAGTTTACGAAATCCCTGCAAGTGATCAGGAGGAGTAAACTTCAATTTACATTCAGATCAAATGTATGACAAATTACAAACTACCGCTCAGTGCAGCATAATCAAATAGAATCACCATTCTTCCAGGCACACAACAACTGCCACTTAACATACTCATGTAAATCCATCTTTCCTCAAACTTTGAAAGTATTGATACATGTCAATAGCAGAACCTTATCAAGTAGCCAATCTAAAACTTCTGGTTGTACAAGGAAAAGTTAAATTTGATGATCAAAACCAGAAAACAATGTTTGCATATGAATCTGATGCAGGTAAAAAATTAAAGACATCAAACAGCAAGGACCATGAATTGATTTACATAAAACCTGGTTCACCAAACATTAATTTATCCGTGAGAATTTTGAATAAAAAATGTTCAACAAGATTGCACTCCATTGAATCATGCCCTTGAAGTGCAATGAAAAGGGCAGTCACTTTGAACAACATAAAATGATTGCATACCTTAACAAGTATGCGAACTTTATAATCATGCAGTTTAAAACCTCTCAGCGACAAAGAAGAAAGATTAGGGCAATTGTTCACAAAATCAACACAAGTTGGTGATTTCAAGCTGTCGTCCCTCCCTGCATTAATCATAACACTTTGAGAAGATATTTTAGACCGTTTGAGAAAAACATACTCGCAGAGAAAATCTCACCTGTTTTGGAAGACTCAAAGAATAAACGTTCTATCAAGTGACAATTCAAGCTAACTGACATCAAAGTTTGCCTCAACTCAACATGACTGCATAAGGAAAAAATTTTGAAGGTAACAACAGAAAAGTCATCAGCTACTCCGCCAATAATACAGGCGACAAAAAAGTGTTCCCATTAATAAATATGATTATCATGCAATATTCAATATTCACTTCAAGCTCATAATGAATATCTATCTACCACTTTATTTTTACACACATACGAATCAATGTCTCTGTGACTGTTTGCCCTTTAATTTTTTGGGTTAGAAAAGAGAAGTGACCGTTTGTCTTTGATTAATACAGAAACCAGCTTAAAGAATAGAAACTTACAGGCCAACAATTTCCAAATCAAGCAAATATGGGCAGGCAGCTAATGCCACACAAAGTGATGCATTGTCCATTCTTTCAACATTGTAAAGATGCAACCTCCTCAGGAGAGTCCTGACAATATGAAAACACATATAATAAGCACAAAAAAGGTAATTACACATAGTTAATCCTAAACTACGTGTTAATGCATTCAACCATACCCAGCAGCACCATTATCTCCACTTAATGGGCACAAGCAGGACCTTGTTAGAATAGATGATTCCTTTCCTTGCCTGGTCTTTTTATCATTCCATGAAAAGCTAGATACATCTACAGAATTCCTAATTGTATACACCAACGGTTGACAAGAACCAGGAGACGCCGTAGGTCCCGGTACTATACCGAGCTTAAGGGATCTGAATAACCATTCAAAAGATAGTAATTAACAAGAAGCTATAATAATAATATAACCAACAATATGCGAATATAAATTAAAAAAAAAAATCAGCCAGCTGTAATACTTCACACTTATCATTTCTCTAACAGATATGAAGGAATATTTATGCCATTTGGTTCAGTGTTTGTGCATAACCTTGCCCTGTCCAAAGGACAGATTCAATATCTCCCTCTTCCCAGAAAAAGGGGGAAAAGAAAAACCGATTAATGAATTTCATAATTAAATATTTCATGCGTCAAGAGAGCTTGTTATTAGTAATAATTTTAGTACCACAGCAGAGGCAAGTCAAGTAAAAAAATACTAAGAACACGCATTTATTACTAAAATTAAATGCCGAATTGTACTAGCGAAAAAACAAAGGAAATCTTACTGGAGTGATTTTCCAGCTCGTTGGATCATGGTGGAGACAACAGCATTATTAACCTTAGGCACAACAGTAGTGAGGTCAATATTGGCATAGCACAAAGGATCCATGGCACACTTGTTAAACATCGAACAAGCTGCCGCGGCATAGCAAAGACTCTGCGAATCCAGCATCGAGAACACCTGCAAACAAAGGGGGGGAAAATCACCGCCTAAAAAGAAAAAAAAAAGAAGTAGAAAATCAAAGCCATCGATCAAAATGATGAAGAATTGAAGTTTTACCTTGATGGTAAGATCAGGCGGGAGGGCCCAGGTGATGGAGTTATGAAGCGAAGCACGTTTGCGAGCGGAGCGATTGGCGGCACGGAGGAGGAACGAACCAAGCTTGTGAGCACGATCGATGAGAAGGGACTGATCGGAGTCGGAAGAAGAGGAGTCGAGGAGGCGGTCGAAAGAAAGGTCGAGAGAAATTGGAGGGGAGGAATCGGCGAGGGAAAGGAAAGAGTGGAGAAGATGGTCCATTTGAGAGAAGTGAGGAGGAAGCCTAGGGTTTTGAGAGGAGGAAGGGCAAGGGCGTTTGGCCATGGAACTTGTTGTTGGTGGAGGGTGGAGGAGGGTATCCATAGCGGGTGGTGGTGGTGGATGTGAGAGAAACACAACAGGGAAAGGGAGAGGGGGCGGGGGGGGGGGGGGGGGAGAGAGGTGTTGGTGGTGAAAAATTATTATTTTTTTGTTTTAATTCATTTTTTTCAAGGGGTTAAGAAATTGTACGAATGAATGATTGGATGACACGTGGCGGATTACGTGGGACGATTTCTGGGTTTTAAAGATTTTGGAGTTGTCCGTATGTGTTTATCATGGCTCTGAGGTTCTCTCCTCTCTTTTTTCTCTTTTTCCTTTAAAATAAGAGAGAAATTATTTGTTAGGAGGGTGCTGAGGTCTTTGTTGGCGGGCCTTTATTATAATTATAGAATCTTAGAAGCCTCAACTTTTTTGTAGTATATAGTTTTTTTTTTTTATAGATTGTTATTATTATGGCATTAATTAAGAGTACTATAATATATGCAATTATTTTATTGTGAATAGAATCTTAGAAGCCTCAACGTTGTTATAGTATTAATTAATATATATTTTATATTATTTATTTATTTATTTAAAAGAGAATTTTGGAAGAAAACCCCTTGGCTTAGTGTGGTTTTTTTTTTTTTTTTGGGTTTAACCCCTTGGTTTAGTTATGAAGACGCTTTGAAGCATTGTTTATTTCCAGAAGCAGTACTTAGTAGCCCACTAGCCATCTTAAGGGGTGTCCCTCCCAAATTATTTATTAAGCGTATTAAAGTATTTTTCATGAGTTGATTGCAACATAAATTAATTAATTAATATAATAATAGTAATAGTGATAAGGCCTATCTTTATTACTATTAAAAGAGAACTCTTTTACTATGCCTTTTGGATTGTAAAAATAAAAATAATATAATACATGAATTTGAATTAATTTATTTTTTTAATTATATATAGAATAGTAACTATTAAAGTAAACTTATTTTATTTCGGATTATAAAAATAAACATAATCTAATAGATGAAATTGTACCTTTTTTTTACTATACATTGAATATAATAGCAATGATAAGAAGAAAACTTTTAAAAGAAAAATGATGGACTGACTGTTAAAGGGTGAGGATAAAAATTTATAGGAATCTTAATTAAAAGAGAATTATAATTAACCTTTTAGCTACAAAAAAAAATGAAAGAACCATAAGTTTTTAAGTCATTATTAAAACAATGAAATGTCATACCACACAAAATATTTAACATATTTAAATAATCAAAATTTTTTCTCAAAAATATTTTCTGATTAAGTATAGTTTTCACTCTTTCTTTTATCCTACTTGACACTCTTTATAATCTCCATAAAATATTCATTTTCTTTAGTGGTATGGACACAAAATTATACTATATTATATAAGAAATTTAAATATATATATATGATAAATTAAATAACATTGGAGGTAAAAAATTTAAATATAATCATAAAACAAAAAAATGAAAAGAAAATTTGTGAAAAATGAAAAATCATGTTTTTTTTAGGGAATGAAAAATTATAGGTTAATGTATTTAATACAATAATTACAATAAATAACCCACACAAAATATTTAATATACTTAAAAATATATAAATTATTTTAAAATTACCTAAAATTATTTTTATCTCTCTCCTCTTGTTTATATGACACTCCCTATAACCTCCATAAGATATTCATTTAATTTAATGGTACAGATAGATTACTTCTTTTGTTTGCTTGCAATAAAAGAATTAGAAGAATCTTTCATAAAAGGGAAAGTTAAAAACAAAGCACATCTGGAAATTAGGTGAACAGTAAATATCATTGTGGAAGCTTGGAGTTTGATCAGTCGGTAAAACTACACTGTGCATGAGAGCTAGATTTTTCTTTGCTCATATATGTATCTGGCTGGAAAGACAGGGGAATCAATTCAATGCATCTATAAAACAGAGCACTTTGACGTTTTAAAAAGCAAAAAGGCATATGCTTGACGTTTTCATATTCCACCTTGCTTATGTTATCTTTGAAAGATGATGACAAGCCTGTACGATTATGGAGCAGTGCTCCCATTATTATTAGTTAATTAGTGATCAATAAAACACCAATCAGAAGCTGACGCCAGTAGGAACAGAGTAAATGAAAAACATTATAGTATTCATGAAACATATGCAACTTTTACTTTTGTTAAATCTGATATATATGTGAACATAAAATGCTGTGGGGAGCTTTCGGTAAATTCCAGATGGTTTACAAATTGCCGTGGACAAAAACTTTCCTAATAGTGTCATTGTTAACACTGATTGTCGACTTGCTGTTGATCTAATTGATGATTGTTTTGAAACTAAACATGATCTTATTGCCCTTTTGAATGATTGCAAAGTGCCCTTATGAACCTCTTGAATGTCAGAATACTGGAACATGCGCTTAGTGAAGGAAACGCCTGTGTTGATACAGTGATATTCTTGCTAAAACCTGCCTTTTATGTGGTTTTTTTTTTTTCTTAGGACTTTTTGTGCACCCCATCTTGTATTTCAAGTTTTCAACAGCCCTAATGGCTGACCCAGGGTCTTTAATGTAAGGGACTATGTCATGTCCCAGACAATATCTTGTTAATTTCCTTTAGTTTAATGCAATGAACTCCTTTTTCGACAGAAAAAAAACAATAAAAAGTTATTAATATGGAGTTTGATTAAAATGTTTTAATACTTCTCCCAACAATCATATCTAAGACTTGGAAAAATGCATGAATACAGATGAGAGCCAATGGCAAGGGGAAAAGGAGAGAAGGGACTAGTACATGATTAAACAATTAACAGAAACCTGTATAAACACTTGATAATCAATTAATCATGGTTACATCACCATCATCTTTCTCACTAAAGCACTGTCTCGAACTCTCATCTTACAACTCATAAACTTGTTTCCCGCTGAATTTAACCTCAATGGGACTCACGTTCTTCCCAATTGATCTGAAGTTTTGCCCAACTCCTTCACGACCGCGGTTCACTTTCTCAGGATATACTCCATCCTTGGGGTGAAGGTATTGAACCTCGCCGTTGGGGAAAACCCTGTAGAATTGGTAATTGATCTTGTACTTTGACCTCAGCCTGGTTCCCAATGCCAAGCACTGCTCTTTCCTAACCAACTTGAGCAAGTTAGGCCCTTGCCTCATGATGGCTGCACCTCCTGTTGGCATCTCAAAGATTTGTTCTCTGGGTGAATCCCAGGTGATGACATAGAATTATTCCACTTGGGCCTTTTTCAGCAGTTCGCCAGTGCTTCCTCGGAAAATGGGTGATGGGGTTTTTGTGTCCAATTCAGGAGGGGTGAAACCCACCGGAGCTTCTACCTTTGTGGCAGCAGCAGCCCTAATGCTGCTTCTGTGAGCCATGGAGAAGTTGAGGGACTTGGGGGGTGGCGAATGAAGAGGATAAGGATGGCTTCCATGGAGCCAGAGTTTTTGGGGTGGTGATTGTGGGGGTGAAGAGGCCTGCTTGAGTTGCCATAGCGCGATCTAAATGATGGTTGTTGAGCTGCAGTTAGGAGTTTGCTTTCGTTGATGTTTAATGGGGAGCTATGGCTTTGGAGAACTCATGTCGTGAAGGATTTAGGATCCTGAAAGAGGAGAGTTTTTGATGGCTGGTGGCGTTCGGATTGGGATCTTTGGATAACATGATATTACTTGGAGCAATAGGATGCTTGATTTTGATCTTATTCAATTTCCTTTTGATATCCGATCTATTTCTTTTTATATTTATTTCCGTAATTTAATATACACCGTAAATACGCGCCCAAAAAGGTGCCTTATTTTAAAGTGGCTAGAACTAGAACGAAGCGTAAGCCACACCTAGGATTTTTCTCTTCTCATTTTAGAAGCCAGTGCTTTACGCTCTGTTTGGTCATTCCCCATTTTAGTCTGCTTGGGCTTCTTCCGCGTTCAGGCAAATATTTGGTTAGATATCCCAAGAGACGCAAGGAATTCACTACAAATCATTTAAATATTCGTTATATAATATACATATATATAATGAAAAGCTCAAAGCTCCAAACAATGCTTTCCATGAGTCTAGCACATGTTGTATTCCCCCTAACAGTAACGCGTTCAAACAAATTAGCAAATTGTGACATAAAAAATCATGTCAAATACTAACTAGCTGTCCTTTGGGGGAAGCATTAACCTAAGCCTTTCCTCTGAGGCACTACCTCCAGAAAACTTCTCTTCTGCTAGCAGTGACTGTAAATCGCTACCATTAGCCAAGCTGTTGAACTCAACTGCTTTAGATGGAAGGGTAGGATAACGTCGTTGGCAAAAGGTCATTAATCTTTTGACTGATTGCAAGTATTTACGAGTTGTCTCATCATTCATTATGTGGGCAACACTATTAGTATAGATCTTCTCACGAGCCGAACGTTCATGGATACCAACCATAGTGACACCAATTGGCCAGGGTGCATTACCAATAGCCAACTTAATGTACTGGTCCATTGCAGCCAGGTAGTCCCGCTTCATGCAGCACTCAACCACTACTAATAACGCTTGACGGATATCATCTGGAAGAACCTGTATTACAACATAACAATTAAATAGATTAAAAAATGCAAAATCATAAAGAGACACAGATGAGATACCCACATGCATATTGCGATGTCTTCACTATATTTTTACTAGGATTAGAGAGATGGAAACCCTCATCATTGATAAATTGTGGTTAAGAAACATGCTCACATGTCAACCGAAAATGCCAGTAATGTTCAACAAGCATATTGTTTACAAATTACCAAAGGTGCATCAGCAGATTTAATAACTGCAACTTCCTCACTTTTTATGCCTGGAGGGAAAATAACATAGAAAAATAAACAAGCAAAGGGTTGGCTCTACATTTATGTCCAGCTGATTTCTGATTGACAAAGAAAAAGAAAATCCATGAGAACTAAAGTAAAGCAACTTGCCAACCATAAACTCAGAAAAGACCAGGAACTCTAATGCTTTTTGTAGAACCAGATAAGCAACTTCATATGATTAGGAGTGAGACGATAATGCATGCTACAACTCATTCATGTCTTAGAGTGATTTTAACTTCATAACATCCAGCCAGTATGACAGTCATGCTTTTTAAGAGAATCATACAGAAGCAAAATGCAGTTTCAGAGCTTAAAACCAGTTCAATTAATGGAGAAGAAACTACAAGTTTACAAAGTGACTTGCATTTATCAGAGACAAGAAGCATTCTACCCAGACAAAAGCTGCAGAACATGCTTTGGATTTAAATCAACCAGACAAGAGGTGGTCAGAAAAAGACAATTGAGCTGTGCAATATGATTGGCATAACATTGATATAAGATGAATCTCCTATCTGATGATACAGTTAATGGGCCACTTAACAATTATCACCTAAGCAATTTCTTCACGAGGAATAAGTAAGCCCATACTTGATTGTAAATTGTTGACCACATAAACACATTTATAACTCTCTTAGGTAGCCTTGGGCCCACATTCAGCAAATAACAAGATCTTGTGTTTGTAGATGCAGAACTAGATCTTTCTTTCTTCCAAGTTCCCTAAACCTAGTAGCTATTTTGAGAGCTTAAAAGGAATAAATCTCAAATAATAGATGTGATAGTAGAGGAAAACAATGCTCGTAGAAAAACTCTACCTGAATGTGTATTAAGAAAAGACTTTGATGATCCCAAGAACAAAAGGATGAATTTTATAACCCTCATAAAAGTCAAGAAACAATCAGATAGCAGTTACCATTTTGATCACTAGATTTTAACTTGAAAATACCACCAAAATAAGCTTAAGGGAAGCGCAATTAATATGCTTCAAGTCATTAGTTTCAACATTCTCACCCAGCTCTAGCCCCCTAAAGCAGACGGGAACACCTAACAACTTTGACACAAAGTCATTTCAACTAGCAAATACAAGTCCAGTACTTCCAATCTCGATTTCTAGTAGTAACTAGTTTTAGTCCTCAAATTCTCAGCGATTCAATTTTTATTTCAAGTAAACAATTTCAATTCTTATAATTAGAGAATTCAGACAATGTAGTATGTCAAGTCAGCAAAAATAACTTTACCTTCTTCCTACAAAACTTGAACAATGGATTTAAATAACGAGCACATTGCTTAAAAGTGGCGACCATGGACTTCCCTTTAGCCGTCCTCTTCTCAGCTTCACCCATCTCATCCAGCTCCTGATTCCATTCATTCAACAACCTCTTGAAGAAAACCAAAATTTTATCTTCATCACATAGCTCATCGAAATTCGCCTTCATTCTTTTCAAATCCTTATCCATATCGACTCCACTGGAGCCACCATCACCGCTCATCTCGTCTTCTCCTCCGCCCCCTTCACCATCGTCCCCTTCTTCCCTGTCCTTCCTCTTCCTTTCGCTCAATATCCCCGTCTTCTGCCGCTTCCGCAGCTCCGCAATGTCTCTCAAGAAATCGTTGGTTTGACCCTCCGTCATATCGCTATCCACCTCGAAAAGCCCCGCTTTTAAGACGTATTTTAACCTGTCGAGACGAGCGGTGTCGTCCTCGCCGAAGAGAGTGATTGGCTGTTTGAGGAAGCGGAGGCGGCGAATGACTTCTTGTCTTGGAAGGTCGAGGTTATCGATGTTTTGCTCATGGGTGAGGGATTTGGAGGAACCAGCGGTGGAAGTTGCGTTCGTGACTGCAGTGCCCGAAGCAGAGGGATTCGATTTGGCGGAAGTGGCATCCGCGGTGGAGGAGGATGTGGTGGACTGGCGGCGAGATTTAGCTTCAAGTTCGCGCTTTTCTTGCTCCCGAAGCTTTTGGATTTGCTTTTGTTCGATTTCGGAGCGTTTAAACACGCGCTTTCCACCGGTTTCCCGAGTTAGGCTCTCCCGCTTCTTGAGAAGTTCTTGTTTGAGAAGATCCATCTAGGGTTCGATTATGGACTTCTCCGAGGCTCGATTGGTGTTTTGACCTTCGAAAAAGAGAATGACGACGGTTAGGATGATTAATGGGCGGGCGTTTAGTTTTCTTTCGGTTAAAGACTACCGGGTCGATAAGGAAACGGCCCCGTTTAGCCCAAATTATAAACCCTTCTATAAATTGGACAGGGTCACAATAGATAAGCTATTGAATTTTTAAGTCCAAATCAAACATGAAAATGAAATGGCCCAATTCGGTCCATGAAGGCCCACGGGTTAGAATCCAAGGAACCTACTTTTCTTCAGAGCGTTGTCGACCTTTTCAACCACCGCTTCTCTGCCCTTCGTTTGTTAAGCTTCTTCCGATTCCGGCTGCCCGAGACAGAGAAGAACAAAGAGAGAGATGACGACGATACGTAGATTTTGCTGCAACGATCTTCTTCGTTTTGCTTCCGTCAATCTCGACCACTTAACTGAAACCGTTAGCCTTTTAACTCTTTTCTTTTCCTTTTTTTTTTCTAACATTAAAACAATGCTCGGTAGTGTACTAAATTGTATTAATTAATGGTAAATTTGTGATTATCACAGTTTAATATGTCATTCTACATGACCTATTTAGCGAGATGGCCCGATTATTTTCATGTAGCCGAAGGTCCCGGCAAACGTATAATGGGTTACAGTAAGCTCTCGGCTCCCTTTATCTTATTTATTATTATTCTTGTTTCCTTTTTAAAACTGGATTACAAGACGCTAATTAGGGATTCGTTATATGTTCTTACGGCGGAGAAACTAATCAGGAATTTAACTCTCGTAATTTTAAACTAGTAATCGGGTTCTAGTTCTGATGATCATTTCCTTCCGTATTTAATTTTAGTATTAATAAGCAATTGGGATTGCAATTTTGGTCATATTTTCACTTTAAGTTTGATTTTAAAATGGATATGCGTCTTATTGACTTGGCTCCTCTCAGATTATGTAGTCAAGATTTAACTACTTCTAATTGTTGCAGTTATGGGGAAAGTTGAGGGGCAAGGTGAATCTTGGCATGGCCATGTAACTGCAGTCACAGTAGCACCAGAATATCGCAGGCAGCAGCTTGCTAAGAAACTAATGAACCTTTTGGAGGACATCAGTGATAAGATGTAAGAATGGTGTAAGTTTGATTTCCGACTGGTTTTGGATAACTATTTTAATTTAACTAAAGCATTTTGATTTGGGCTTCTTAATGTATTTGTCTTGTGAATATCTCATATTTCTAGTATTCATACTGAGTTATATCTTCACTCTAACTATAATAGTATCATTGCTGATGTGAAGGTTTGCATATTAAAACTTTTTTTTAAAAAGAGTGAGATTCTAGTATTATATGGTTACAACTATCCTATTTTGGATGTTATTCATATTCTCAGAAGTGATGGTGTAATTTCTATCAGCCGTTTGTGCCTTGATAGAAGGCTCTTAGTGCCTCCAACACACCTCGAATCCTTCACTACGGTGGTTATTTTCACTTGGTTGTAGTAGGTCTTACTGTGGCACTGGTTTGACTCTCACAAATTTCTTGTTATGTTTGATGTGAATTGTTAAAATAGTTGTAAGCTTCATTACTAGATTTCTTAAATGAAATTTAATCAAGGTTCTGGCAACCAGCTGTAATTATTGAAATGACAAAAGTTTTGTGCCAGAACATGCACAACCATGACCTTCATCTGACACTTTTGTATAGAAAATCTTCCTTTGAAACAAACTGTAACTTGCATTTAATGTGCTGAAAAGGATTCTGGTTTTGTTCATTTCTAAACGTAAGTTGACATTGAAGGCTATGCTTGACAAACTTTTTATCTTCCTAAGTGCTTTTCCTTCTAGTAAATTTTGGGTGACATCTTGACATAAGCCAAATGGTGGATAATATGCATGATTGTTTGTTTTTTCATTTCAAACTAGTGTTATTAGATTATATAATCTGGCTAACCTTCTTTACATGCAATCCAATGGAAGGAATCATCACTGCGGTGTGCCTAGTAATAACTTTTTCTTGATGCATTCTCTAGTTTCATTTTCATTTTCGTTATTATTGTACTCTCAACTGCCATCAATAAGAACTTTTCGTTGGCAGTGATAAGGCATATTTTGTGGATCTTTTTGTGAGGGCGTCTAATACACCAGCCATAAAGATGTATGAAAAGGTAACAGTTCTATATCTGTACAATCTATTTTTTCTTGTCGGAGATTTTCTATCAAATTTTGGAATCTAACCATCCTCATTCTGAAGTGTAAGGCTTATATCTGTGTTTATATGATGTTGGTATAAAAAATTGAAAAGTTTCTGTTTGTGCAAATGTTTGATTTGCTGACCAACATCCCCACTTTTTCTTACCACACAAGTGTGGGTAACAGTTCATAGGCCATCCTGAATAGCTCTATCTATAGTTTAATTACAAAATTCGCATTTGATCTTCAGTTATCTCCTTGAATTCAGTGCACAGCTAACTGAGGTGCTCTTTGGTAGTTTCCTATCATATCTCACTCTTGTTTTCAATCTTTTCTCTTTGTAAGCAAATGTTTCTGGTCCACATTCCTTGGAGTTGACTTTGGTTTTTGATGTTGCTTGGACAATGAATAGTGGGTTTGAGTCATTATCAAGTGAGACTAATGGATCAATATCCCCAATGAGATTCAAAAAGTTTAGGGAGTTTAAACAAAATTACTAGCTGTTAATAACGTTAGTAAATTGCTACTACTGATAGCTCTTATCAAAAGAAGAGATGGTTTTTAAATCATGAATAATGAGTATATATAGTTAAATTCAAAACCATTATAATTATAAGATATTTTCCCCTCTTAAGTCTGAACTAGCTGGTTCAGCCTTTGTGGTATTAGCTTGTGGCTTTCCACTCCATATCTTTTGAAATTGAATTATATCCTTTTCATTTTTCATATTAAATTTGGATTCTCTCCTAAAGTATCTTGTTGCTCTTGATTTGGAATGTTTGTCTCCTGTCAGTAAGTACAGCCATCAGCAGGTTCTTAGTTAGTTACTTGTCAAAATCAATTTTCTTAATAAGATTGAAGGAAGATAATTTCAGGTTCTGAGCAATAGTCTGCATTTTCTGAGTTTCTTCTTGGATGAATTGACGTCAAAAGATGGTCTTAACTGCATTTTCTAGTATTAACTGAATAAACATTCGATGTAATACACCTGTCTGTTCATTTTGGCCCACAGTTTCAACATTATAATTAAAACTTGAACCCCCTTACTATTGATATTATAAATTATACAGATTTTGTTGACTCATGAAGAAGCATGCTAGCACATAACTTATAATGCAGATTTTAGTAATAACTGATGAATATATTGTTTTCTTGAAAGTTTTTATGGATTATTCGAATGGCAAATAAACTAACACATACAAATTACAATGACAGTATTAATAATAAATTACACACACACAAAGCTCTGAGAACATCTATGTCCAAAATTTTGAATTTTTCTGGTTGCTTCCATACAATGAGAGTGTCAGAGGTGGAAAGGTTCCTTTCGTGTATATGAAATATTCGTTGGTGGAACATGTCAATTCAACCAGTTTGTTTCCGGGGAAGCAATACTTTCCAGAGCCAGTATTGATGATGTTCTCTCTCTTTCTTGTGCATATTTTGAGTCCATGAATGTGTATAAATGGAAAAAGAAAATGCCAACTTCCATACAATGAGAGTGTCAGAGGTGGAAAGGTTCCTTTCGTGTATATGAAATATTCGTTGGTGGAACATGTCAATTCAACCAGTTTGTTTCCGGGGAAGCAATACTTTCCAGAGTGTCAGTATTGATGATGCTCTCTCTCTTTCTCGTGCATATTTTGAGTCCATGAATGTGTATAAATGGAAAAGGAAAATGCTAACCTACCATTTTATTCTTTAATTTGCAGCTTGGGTATGTAATATACCGAAGGGTTCTGCGGTATTATTCGGGAGAGGAGGATGGGTTAGGTAAGTGGTTTTCAATGTCCAACCAGAACATTGCCTTTTCCTTCTTTGGTCCCCTTTATGTCGCCTCTTACCTTCAATTTTGTGAGTTGTTTCAGATATGAGGAAAGCATTATCTAGAGATGTTGAAAAGAAATCTATCATCCCCCTCAAACGGCCAGTTACGCCTGATGAATTGGAGTATGATTAAGTCTGCTTTCTATGGAACTTCCCCCAAGCATTTTCAATGGTGATACATCAGAACGTGGTCATGTTTTTTCTTGAAATGCTGAGGTGGGATGTCAAAGAACTCTAGGTATGTCGAAACTCAAAAATGGTATCCAAGAGGTTATTCTTAGTAACGAATCATTCAGTGTTCTGTATGTGGTTGTAAACGTTATGTTTCATTCCAGCTCGTATTCTTGTAACACTTTGATTATGCTTATATATAATCAAGTTCCTCTTTATAATGCTCCGAATTTTCCATTTTCTAAATATCCTCTGGCTTTGCATCATTCATGATTGAATGCGCTTGGTGATCTGTTATATACCTTGATTTACATATTTATAAAGTTCGGATTAGATTCTTAGAGCTCCCCGTTAAGTGAGCACATCAAGGATGATCAGCTTGTTACAGGTTCAGATGTATTCATAACATTTGAGATTCCAATATTTCCATTTAATTGACCTTGCTAGGCGCACAGCCATGAAAGCATTTTAACAAGTTTTGAAGCCTTTAGGCCAACTAAGCTGTTTTTTGTTGAAGTATGCCAGATGACCATTTTTAGCGAGTAGCCTAACACTATTATTATGAGCCCAAAACAAAAGATAAAATCCAATGGATGGCTACCTTGAAATGGGATTTCGAGTGTTATTAGTACTATAACTTTTGAAGCAAAAAAATTGTTTGGTTATTCGAGTAAGACTGGCATAAGTTGTCAAACATGAAAAAGTGTTGACAGGAGGGGAAAGTTTGTTTATCCAAAGGAAATGGTTTCTGTGGCTCAAATTAGGGCAACAATGGTGGGAGGGCCCAGGAAGAAGTTCGCCATAACTTTTGTGTTTCCGGGCGAGGTGGGTCCTGTCGCTATCTGCATGTTCGCCGCTTGGACAACAAAGAAACAAGCAAGATCAGGGAGCTCACGTGCCCTCGTCTGATTCAACAAGGAATTATTATGAACCAGAGTCATACAACTCACAAAGCAACCGATCCCATGTTGGATTGATCATTACTAAAATGGGTTTTCTTCCAAACGAGGGTCTCGTTTCTGCTTTTGTATTGATTCTTGCTTTTTTACTTTCTTCATTGTTGCCATTGAAATTCTCCATATCTTTGTTTTCTAGCCGACATGGCCGAGCAAGGAGGAATAATACCAACTTTAACTCCATGCTGTCAATCGCCTCTGCCCTGGTGGCATTAACTTTTCTTTTTTTCATGATTCCAGAAAATGCCAAACAATGAAGAGTTGATGATGCCCAACACGATAAAATATTTTGTGTTTGCATGCGTCTGATTCCTACATTTAAATCTACCCAATGTCAATTCCCAGGTGCTCTTTGCTCCGTACAAATTATTTGATCTTTGATTCTTGCTGCGGGGTTTTGCAATCTCTTTGATTACTACCCTTGTGGTCCTGCTCCTATTTGGTGCCTTCTTCCCTGGCCCCAAGTTGATATCCGGTTTTCTTTCCGCAGTTTGGAAAAACCGGGGACGGAATATTCTAAAACATATTGGTCGTGTTCTGGGATTAGTGAATTCTCCAGGCCTGAAATTACACATCTGCTTCACCTTTTCTTCCAGCTACACTGTTTCGTGTCGTGTTGATATTCCTGAATTCGTTAATGAGAGACTGGTAGAAAAAATTTGCTCCCTTTTCCTTTAAAGAAAATTAAACACTCGTACAATATTTTCTCCATTCGAGAGGAAATACGTCGGTTACTAGATAATGTTTGGTCAAGCATTTTGCTTGATGTCAAGAGTTTTACCAGTTCAATCAACGCCTTTTCGTCCTAGTGGCAGCCAAAGAAATTCAAATTCAAATACTATATATAGGTCTACATCTCAATTCCTTTCTATCAGTTGGACAACGCACAAATGCCAATGGAGGAAAGCTGATGGCATTTCTTATCCTTTTAACCACTTCAACGCAATAATAAGATTATCTTTCGGCGCCCAATAAGATATTAATCTTTGTTCTAAATTAAGTGATAAATAAATTAAGTTTGCATTAGCAACGAGATGAAGCTCATAGCTGTTTTCAACAGTAATGACAAGAAATTACGAAGTCGCAACCAAGACCAAAAGCACCAATGTGCGCATTGGGACCTGGAGAGTGGACACAGACAGACCAAAATGTAGTAGTAGCATTACTAAATGGGTGAAAAGCCATCGAAGGTGGAGGGGGGATTCTGATTACATCTCCAATTCGGAGATGTCAAAAATTCTTTCAGGATGGGATTTTCGAATTCCCACTTCATGTTGAATAGAGCACCGACCTTGACATGTGTTGATATGTGATGCTGTCTGCCATCTTTGGTATGCTTTAGGAGAAGAGCATTTACATCTTACAAAGCTCAAAGGAGGTGAAACAACTTATTGTGGTTAACTCTAGGTACCCACTATCTCAAATTTGTGCAAACTTCTCTTGCTTTCTTGTGAATTTGTCCATTGGTCATTTTGAAAGTCATCGAGTAAACAGTTGTGATTACTTTTGCCTCCAGTGCTCAAATCTTGGTTCCTATAGGAACAATGATTTAGATTCATCTGTCTTAAGCACTCTTTTCAAGGTGGAATCGAAATTCATTTTCCAAGAGCTTTTTGAGTTGGATTAATTGGAAACTACTCACTGGAATGCCATCTGTTTTTGTTCTCGTAATTGCTGTCTTGACCTCAAAGCTAGCTAGATAGGATCACAGACCATTACTATGCACAGGTCTGGACTTTTATCCTCATTCACCCTGGAATTATAGTAGAAATCAATCCGATTTGGCGGTTGGAGAGAGCCAGAGAGGGAAATCTAATTACACATGCTTTATTTGGAAAATTTACAAATTTGCAACATTGGAGAATCGGATTTTTCTTTTTGGAGCTTTATAATCATCTATAATGTTGATCAAATTATTCGTTGCTTGGATTTTGCAATGATAAAATTTTCATTTTGGTATTGTCATTTCACTTATCATGATTTAAACTTTTTAGTTATGTCAAATTAATTTGACCAGCTGATATTTAATATAACTGGACAAACTTATGGATCTCGTCAAAGGCTATATAACATATATGTGAACATAGCTTTTTATCAATATTGTCCATTTCTTTTGCTTCTTATTCAGATTTTCAGACCTTGAATTGTACCTGAATCTGATCAAGACTAAAAAGATTCTGTCTCATTTTTCTGTGGCCTTGAAATCAGATCTAAAGGTTCATCTTTTTTTTTTTTTTCTTCTTTTAACTTTTTCTAACGTTGCTTTACAGAGAAATGGAATTAATTTTACGCAAGAATGACATGACCACATCAACCTTAAAAACAGGATTTTGATCATCAGCGTACTTTCTCAAAGAGTACTTTGGCAATGTGAAATGTGATGGTGTCTAAGTCACAGTGTGCAGCATAGTAAAAACTCCTTGCCACCGTAAGAAATGTTTGCTTGATGTCTGAGTTGAAATCATCATCTGAGAAATTTCGAAGTATTAATTGAACAAGTTCTTGCATGTCGGACTCTATTTTCTGAGTTCTGATGTTGTCCATATCAGTATTGTAGCAGCCATTGTCATGCACCTGGCAAAGTTTATAACAAAATTATGATTGGTTAAGAAGTCGAATGCGGTGAAAATGGGATTTTCACGCAGCAGAAGATGACAATTAACTTTTCCAAAGCAAGGAAATGCCTTAATTAGTGGTTATTAGTGGGGCAATATTGTTATGTATTCACTACAATTGTAGAATAATGGTTTAAGCCATGAGAATCCACTAATTAGGGGATTAAGTCTCTGTCAATTCATTAACAGAGATAGGGTTTCTCAAGAAATCATTCATATATAGAAGTATATGCTTTCTTGTTTAGGATTGGGAGTGGGGGGCGGAACCCAAAACGACTGAGAACGAAAGTGACAAATAAATGTAGACTAGTGGTGGTAGTAGTATAGTATGAAAGTAGTAGAAGAAAAGATGCTGAACGAATGCAGCCAAAACGAGTAGAAAGATTCGAGAGGAGAAAGCATTTGTCGTAGCTTATAGGTACGATCTTGGTTTGATATGCAAACTGACCTTTTGCTTTTGGTAGTGACAAAGCTGATGGCAAACTGCGTTAATTTGGTTGGAGAGACGTTGGTATTTGGGATGAGACAACAGTTCGTCCAAGGACCAGTGGCCAGAGCTTAGATTTATCGTCTGCACCACTAACTCTGCTACACCTTGGTGCCTATCGCCTTCTTCTAGCCACATCAGCATCCACTTCTCCCACTTTGAAAGAAACAAAAGAATCACAATTAGATCATCAGAAAGCACAAATTAACACATTGGAATGAGTTCTTTGATAGTTTCTGACAGCAAGTATAGCTGTAAGATAAGATTTGACTCATGAGGAAATGGAACTAAGGACAATCTGATTTACTCAGAGAAATTTTACCTTTTGCAGAAAATTTACTACTCCCTATATATGACGAAAGATAAAAATAAAAACATGAGAAAGAAGATTTGATTGACAGGAGAAAAAATGATCACTTACAGCACGGCGAATGCTAGAGCTGATGTCCCGACCATGAGCCACAAGTGCATCCAATGATAGGTGGTTCAGGGTCCGTAGCAAGGTGTCTATCAGCTTCTGTACTGTCCTGTTGGCGTCCAACTTCCTGCAACATTTGCACAAAAGAAAAGATCACATGTAACCACATCACTATCTCTGTCAGCTTTCTTGGACACACACAACCACAAAATCTTTTGACCAGCTGAGTCCAATCTCCGCCCACACACACATCAATGGCTTACATTCAAGTACAAAATATTTTTTGTTCACAGACGAGGTCTTTTATTTATACTACTTTTTTTTAAAAGAGAAACAGATAATAAATATAAAAGGTGGGATCATTCGTAGTGGCGGGTCAACCTTTGCGATCATCTCGGGTGCACTAGTGGGATAATCAATTCATTTGATTAACTTCACAGCCAAGGCAATTGTCTAGCAATTTAATAGATTTACCTTCCATCTATGTGGCTAAATCGGGCATCAACAACACTTCTGAAGACTTGGACGAATGCTTTTCTCTGCTCTGTAGTTTTCATTTCATTGTCAAAAGAAGTAGCGATGGTCTCAACCAAGAAGGCAGTCTTAGCCCATGCTAGCCGCTCCTGTGACCTTTCTGGCTCAAATATGCTAGCTGCTGCCAAGAAATATGTTAAGAGAAGGGATCTTCGGCTCACTCCAAAATCACCAAGATTCATTTCCGAGTACCACCTGGTCCAGATCAAAGTATATAGATAACTGGTTAATACCATGATTAATTATTTTCTTGCTGGTATAATTATATATCTTTAAGATCAGTAAAAATTTTGATTCGATTTGAGAACCGAATTAACTCAATTTCTGCCAATTATATAATTCCCTATGTCTGGAGACTGATATTGGGTTTGACTCTAATCCACTTTTGCTAGGAACTAATTACTGCCATAATTGAGCAAAGCGGAAGATAATTGCGTTGCTTACTTTTGCATACTATCCCATTCCATCTGATGAATAGCTTGGCAATTATTGTAGTCTAGTTTTGCAAGCTCAAGGTACACATTGTTGTTCACATACTCCATCCTGCATATCAGCAAGTCATATCATTAGAGAATAAAATACAGTACTAATATTGCAGCAATTAATCCCTTAATTCCCTTTTTCTCTTTAATAAGTATAATACCTAAAAAGTTTATACTATGAGTAGTCGTATTTGTTTTGGCATAAGATAAGAAATTTGGTGGCCTAGAATGATTGGCCAGCGAAAAGGATGAGATGGGCATCAGATTTCATTGCTGCTCATGATGATTATGGTACGTGAATGGGATATCTTACCTTATTTAATCTAATTGGCAATCACAATTCACAAAGAAAAAAGAAACCTTTTGGAGGCATTGTTTTTAGGAATTTAAACAGAAGCATGCACACTAATAATGGCAAAATTTAGGCATCCATTAACAAAGTTCTGTCTACTAAAATATCCCGTTTTTCTTCATTCCCCCAATGCATACAGACAAACAAGAACAAGATATCTAAAACAATATTCGAGTGGGTCCTTGGAGGTGGTGGGCCAAAACACCCAATACTATTAATTATTATGACACAAATGCAGGCAACAAAGCCAACTGGGCAGGGTTAATGATGAGAATAGTTGCCAAAACCTTGGTACATAAGTTCGACTTTGCAAAATGTCAAACCAAGAAAAACTAATGATGATATCCAACACCATTTTATTTCTCTATTTCATCACCTCCTGTCTTACTTTTCACCTCTTTTCGTTCATTAATTATGATCATATAGTAATATTATATATATATATATATATATGAGAAAGAGACTGAAAATATATATTATATTATTCTACCTGTAAAGAGTCTTCCCAATCCATACGTCATCTTTCCCTCCATACTGTTCTATATAAAATCTGGTTTCCACTCTAGGCAAGCTTGCATACCATGGAATATTCAATGCGAACCCAACCTGTTAATTAATTAACAAAACATTTACAATTTAATATTGGTACGTGTCTAATCATTTCTCCAACCCCTGCATATCCCTTGTTACCACTTGAATGGCTTACTGCTGATTTAAATATATATAGTGATAATTAAGATTAATTAAAAGAATATATATACTAACAAAAAAAGCTGCTCCTGTGTATTGTACAAGTGTGCTAGTTGTCTTAAGCGTGGATGCTTTGCGAAAAAAATCACCGCTATTTTGATGATGAGTCTTTTTTAACTTTTTCAAGTGGGCAAAGTTGTTCGAGCTTGTTTATTTACAAGTTTCCATTTGGAAAACCGATGTGGCAAAAGATGTTAATTCAGTGCCTGGTTGGTCGGGATGCAACCGGGTACTTGACAAAGAGTTTGTCGCATTCTATTTGCTGATTAATAGCCCTAACTAAAAAGACACCCACAAATGTGTGCGAGAAAGAAAACAAAAAGAGAAAAAGAGAAAGAAATCACTCACTTAATTATATAGCATTATTATATATGTAATGTTATAGTAGCAGTTGGACAAGTATTAGTAAGTGGAAGAGACTTAGCATTGAGAATCGATTTCAAAAAAGGTAGGCAAAAGCAAATGTTATTAGTGGCCACAGCAAAATCCTGTATATATCGTTGAATTTTTATTACGAAAATGACATCCAAAATTATAATGGTTTGATTTTTTTTCTCTAGCATGAAAAGATTTTTTAAGTACTTTTGTTAAATCATTATAATTATCAGATATTTGTTTATAGTAATTATTGAGAAGTTCGAGTTCAAATCCTTATTTTAACAACAAGTTATGAATGTTTTCTGAGACAAAAGGGCAAAGAAAGTTCGGACAATATACATTACCTCACCAGGTAAGTCTTTGGTTATAACCCATTTGTCTAGAAGTTCATCGGCGGCTTGTTTTTCTCTTAAGAACTTGGATGAAAATCGCTTGGCATCTTCAAGAATCTTGTCACCTGGGAACAGCACCTGAGAAGCCCTGAACAGGTTGTAAATCCCTGTTATAGCCTGGTTAGACTGCCCCACAAAGCAGAAGAACTCGCCTCCTTTCTCAAAATGACGGAAAACGTCTGTTAACAAATAGTAGTAAAATCCAAGAATTGGGTATTAAAAAAAGGTAATTAATAAAACATGAAACAATAATATATATTTCATTTGATTTAATTTTTTTTAAAACAATATTTCATTTTTCACAGACAGTGGTCCTAAGCTTTTGTGTATATATATATATATACCAGCAGAAACCTCGTATCCATGTAATCGTAGTATCCTGAACCCCATGGCTGTGTCGTCAATGTCATGAACCCTAGTATTTCTTGCCCAACAAATTCCATCTTCAGTCCAGTATCTGAAAATATAAGAAGCCTTTCGATGAGTGGAAAAAAAAAATTCATTTTTCCTTTCGTGTGACATAATTAATTATAACGCATGGATACATAAGTTGATGGACATGTACCTATAAACATAATCTAGGCATTCTTTAATTTCTGGCTGGAAATATCTTGAAATTCCAAGGCGTTGCAAGCGGTCGACAGACCAAATATGTTCGAACAGGTCAACCGGGTAGACATTGGGGACTATAAATTAAAAATGGTATAAAATTAGATAAAAGAAAGCATACGAAAAGGTAAAGGTAAGAAAAATTTTCCAATTAAGAATAGACAAAAGGCTAGTACTTTACCTCCTCCTTTGAATCTTTGAACAGTTTTGTTTAAATATCTGAGACAATTCTCATCTTTGGTTTGCATGAGTGCGAAGGCAGTGGAGGATGGAGAGAATAAGAATGACCCATCTTGGCACTGCAACTTCAAAAGCTTTTCCCAGTCCAACCCTGGCATCCCTTCGAGGCTATGGAGTAGCGTTGTGGGCACATTGTGCATTATTTCCTTCGGTATCCTATCCCACACGCATAATTATTACATTACATTACATACATATCTAAAGATCATGACTAAAGGGTCCTACTATTCGATCTTTTCTCCTTTTTTTCACAAACAAATATTATTATACCAAGATAAGGCTACTTTTTAGTTGTTTTAGTGAAACATGGTACTCGCTTATAGAAAATTTATCAAAAGGTAACCAAACACAATAATTGCGGGAGCTTGGGAAACTGTTTATTTTTTTAATTTTGTTTATTATTTATATAGATACCTTGTGAGCTTTAGATTTCTCCTTGCATAGATGTCTCGAAAGACGGGGGAATCATACGCTACTTTGATTTCTAAACTTCGAGCTATTTGGAGAAGCGAAGGAAATGCCACCTCGAAGCCGATTGGCATATGCTCCGGATTTTCTTTTTCGAGTTTGCTTATGTTTTCATTGAAAAACGACAATCCTGCGTGTATTTTGTTTTATCATAAAAATTAAAACAAAACCCGACAGAAGGTTAGGTTATATATGAATGATCATTAAACTGTGAGAATTTTGATATCCAATACCTTTGTGGCATTTGTCTGGATGAACATTCCATGTTTTCAAGGCAATAACACAAGCTAAAGTGTTGATCAAACGATCATGGGCCGTGAAAATATGTCTGTCACCCCATGATCCATCGGGGAGCTGATTGTTGGCAATCCACTCGAGGGTTGAAGGAAACTGAGGATTCCCACTGCCATTAACGTCTTCAACGAGAGCAACCCAAGCTGTGTCATAAGCTGATATGCTTATTTCTCCATCCTCCATGGAACCCAACATGGCTTTAATGGTGTCAACACGCTCCTTAATCTCATTCGTTTCAAATACCTTTTATTCCATTTCAAAAAATCAGTCAGTCACTGCTTTTTTTATAAGTGTAAACTGCAAGTATAATGAGCAAAAAAGTTGTCGGGTTATTGAATTACCCTAAGAGCTTCCCCTTCTTCGATGTCATCCTCCACGATCTCCTTCCACTTTATCACTGGCAGACCATTTTGAAAGACGCCAGCATATTCTGCACATCAAACATTTATATTACTGTAGGTACCAAATTTTGTGAAAAATGATTAAATCCAAAACGCAAAATGTTCAAAACTGTAAATTCATCAGTAAAACATCGTACCTGTACCTTGAGTGCGGGGCTTGGATATAGCCCTGCATAGAGGGCGAATATCAAAGTTTTCTCCTTTGTCTTTTCCCCATAACGGACAACAAGTGCCTCTGCCTGTATATAATAATAAGATTAGTAAAATTAATCCACATATTACTGAGCTGATTAGTAGTAATTTATATATAAACCATCTTTTATATTGTTACAAGCAGGAAATAGTTTATTACTGTTTATATAAAATATCATGGTCCTCTGAATAGTGAAAAAATTAAACGGAACAATATGTACCAAAAGCACTATTGCACAAAAATGAAAAATGTTTTCTGATTAAGTTGATTTTTGCAACAAGAGGGTGAAAAGTGAAAAAGGAAACCAAATAGAGAGAGAAGCCGAGAAAGGAAGAAGAGAACACAATCAATGTGTTTGTCCCTCCAACCGAAGCAATATCAATTGCATGTTATTTTGTGATCAAAGAGAGAAATATTCTGGATTTTGCATGTCAGAGTTTTCACCCGATAGAATTTCAAAGAGTGAAAAAGGCAAAATCATCAATTCCGGAGAAGTAGAAATGTGTGTTATCCCAGAAATCAAAAACAGAACATTTCCCGGAGAGGAAAGATCTGATTGACGACCGGCCATATATATCTTTGCAAAAGAGAAAAGGCAAAAGGAGAGAAAAATTAAGAGAGTAAAGGGAATATAAAAAAAAAAGTTGGTAATAAAAGTTCTTTGTCTCTGCAACCATGATCTAATTTGTGATTAGATATTAAGAACAGAGAGTGAAAAGCGAGGATCATATATAAAAAAAATATACCTGCAAAAGGTATGGGGTGGTAGTTGTTGGAGAAGGAAATAGAAGAAGAAGAAGAAGAAGAAGAAGAAAGTGTAGTAGGGGAGAAAGAAGTGAGGAAGAAGCGATGAGAAGACATGGTTTTTTCTCTCAAGTTTTGACTGCTGCTATGTTGGCGAAACAAGAGTATGAAAACGCAGCATTTTAAAGTGTTGGAGAAAGGAGGCTATAGCAGAAGACAGAACCGACTTGGCAAGAGATTCCCGCTAATAGGTGCATGGGAATTGGGATCATCCAAATCTATGGAATTGAGGGCAGTCCTGTCCTTTTCCCCCCACCCCCACCCTCTCTCTCTCTCTCTCTCTCCCCCCCCCCCCCCCCCTCCCCCCTCCCCCTTCACTACTCTCTTCTCTATTACTACGTACCTCTTTTTCTAGCTACTTAATTTGCTGGTAAGCAATATTTCTGCTGTAATATTTATGTATAAATACTCTGTATTTACATTGAATTATTCACTAATCACCATGTTTCTACAAATGAATGGTAAGCGGGCAAGGATATGTTTGGATTCCGTGTTAAATTGGTGTACTTTTCTTAAATGGGTATTCTGTGTTAGTAGAGTTGAAGCCAAACAGCGCTTTTCCTAAAGCTAATACTTTCCACCTAAGCTGCAACGCCGGCAAGCATTAGTGACTAAAATCCATGCATTGGCTTTTTGACCCACCCAAAATTATGGTTGGAAAAACCCGTTTATGGATTGCTCCCATTTCATTCCCAAATTAAGCTCCCCTTTTAAGGAAAAAGAAAAGTGAGTGGTACTTAGAAAAACTGATTTCCAAATTAAGAACCATACGTACTTTTTTTGAAATAAAAAAAAATAAAAAATTGTTAGGAAAGGGAAACAATCATATCTTTTAGATTTTTTATGATACTAGTCATCCTGTCACGTACACTGCACGTGATACAACGCGTTATAAATAATAAAAAAATTATAATAAATTTATAAAAATAAACTATATTAAAGTGTATGATAATTAAATTACATGAAATTGGATGATAATTAAACTATTTTCTTAATATAGTATAGTAATAAATTAATTATGATGAAAATAAAATTGTTAATTACTCCCTCTGTCCCAAAATAATTAAATATATAAAAGTAAGTTTTAAATTAAATTACATGAAATTGAATGATAATTAAACTATTTTCTTTAATATAATACAGTAGTAAGTTAATTATGATAAAGATAAAAATGTTAATTATTATCATCATTTAATAAATATATAAAAAATATTTAGTGCAATATAAATGGCATTTCTGAAATATATAGAAAAAAAGATATTTTAGACTATTCAAAAATTTTACAACATTCGTACTTTTATATATATTATAGATTATAGATAATAATACTAGAATTAGAAAAGAATTGAGTGTATTTGGTAACAAATTAGATTTAAAACCTTAGATCGATTATATGTACTAAGAAATTAACTAATTTAAACCTACACATACATGAATGTAAAAGACTAATTGGGCAGGCCTAGCCTTATAATGGAAGAAATTTAGGTAAAGTTCCTAGGTTAAATTCACTAGATTCTCTCATGATTAAATGAAACTAAATTTGTAAATTCAAGCTCGCATAGTATAAAACTCAATGAGAATATAAATCATACTCCCTCAATTCCTTTTTGTTTGTTTATCTTTTTATGAAAAGTCTCAATCTATTTGTTTTTTACATAAAATAGAATATTTAACCAACTTAAATTCTCAAATTTACCTTACTTTTTTTCTTGTATAACTTATTGTCATTGCACAAATTTCTAAAAAAGGTAAAAGAATAATAAGAAAGCAATTTTTTAGATGGTAAAAGGGAGGCTAAACATAAAAAAAATATTTTAATTTTGCAAATAGGAACTAGACTCATTCAGCGCCAAAATGTACTGCAAATATTTGACAGCTCTCAAAAATAAAAAGAGAAGTCACAAACAAGAATCACACGTTTGATTTGGTAGAAATATAATAAAATAATAACATCCTTAAAATTTGTACAAACAATAAGTGGACGATTTTTTGGGGACGGAAGGAGTATATAATAGTAATAAAGTTAATTAAGAATAAATATTTATAAAAAATAATTTGATTAACCATACAATTTTGTTCTCTTCAAAAAAAAAAAGAACATACAATTTGTTAGAACTTTAGAATACAATGCTTATGCTAAAAAGATATCGAAGTAATAACAACATCTTTTAATTAATCTATATATATATATATATATATATATATACTTTTGCATTTTTAATTTTTGTATTTAATGGTTATCAAGGGGAACACAAAGTAATTTTAATTTTATTAAAACTTAATTAGTCTTAGTATGATCAAAATTTAATAATCAACAACTTCAATATAAAAACCAAAAAGAATTTTATAAAAGTGAACCTCCATAGAAGAATGAATGGGAGGTTGATACAAGAAATACCTGTGAAGAGTGAAGGCCGAAGCTAATTAAACGGTGCAACTGCGGCCGGTACTATGAATTGACAAGGCATGCAATTACATATCAGCCTCAAATTAAATATCATAATTGAGTGGATTAACGTCGCCACGTCGGCGGTTGACTTGGACAGTATTATTTTAATAATAATACAAATGGTAGTACTGGTTAACAATAGAAGCAAAATTAATTATGGGAATCTTGAATGCAGATAGAGATTTATTCTTGTAGTTGTCTTACTCCAGCAGCTATCTTCTGAAAGTATATCCGACTAACAATATTACAGCAATGTCGTAATCAGTTTACGCTACCCATCCTGACAAATTTCAGCAGTTCAATTTGAAGAATATCATCAAGGACGCAAGATTTGTATGGGAAACCTCACAGAGCTAGGGAAAACAAAATTCTAATTGTGGAGTTAACTAATAAGTTCCATAATCTTATCAAATGTCGGATTCGGTTTGTGATTAAGCAATTAATGTCTCTGGAAGAAAGATCCCTTCTCCAGATGACATTGCTTGTCTTTAGTTGAAACGTATCCGTTTTGGATTTTAAATTGCCAAAGCTAGTTCAGTGGGTGCTTGCAAATTAATGCATTTATAATTAATAATACTAGTTAACAAGGTCATCATTTTTTAAGATTTATTGTTATTGAAGCTTTTACGTTCATTATCGTACCATTAATTAATAAGGCAAATATATCAATTAATTAATGAGCTAATTAATAACGAGCTGAAATTTCTCAAATTAAGATGTGAACAAAAGCCCATATCCATAGTGCTAATTAAGTTACAAGAAATTAATTCATATGTCCACACTAGCTAGAATAGATAATTAGGTTTGAATTTATATATGCAACTAAAACAACTTGGTTTCAATATGATGGAAAAGTTTGATTCTCCTTCCTTATATGTTTCTTATTGACACAGATCTTGATATGTGGTATTGAAGGGAGCGACGTTAAATAAAATTATTTTAAGGCAAATTTCAAACTCTTGGCCCCCAATTCCCTTCTCCGCCATGCCAAGGGCATGCATGCAACATGTGGTATTAATCAAACACTACCTATTCTAGGTCAATGGTGGAGCTAGGGGGGCGAAAGGAGGCCACGGCCCCCAGCTTTTTAAAAGATAATATACATGTCTTAAGAAAATGTTGGATTTAGGAAATATTTTTATAAAATTCTATATATATATATGGCCTCCCTTGGTTTTTCAAAATTTTCTTAAGTAACCAACTTAAACGTTGGCCTTATTACTTATTACAACGGGCTTTTCTTTACAATGGACTTTTTACTTTTTTAACTTTCTTGCTTAATGTTTATTAATAGTTATTACAAAATCTCAATGTTTTTTCTAATTTCATTTGTACTAGTATAACTTATCTTAAGCCCAACTAAAGCCTAATTATAATTTAAAAATGATATTTTACAACCTACAACATTCTTTTTATTACCTTTTATATATAGCTTCCCCCCTCTCATACTTCCCTAGCTACTGCCTCTTCAGCCTTCAATTTATATATGTCCACACTGGCTAGAATAGATAATTAGGTTTGAATTTATATATGCAACTAAAATAATTTGGTTTCATTAATGATGGAAAAGTTTGGATCTCCTTCCTTATATGTTCCCTATTAACACGGATCTTAACATATGTGGTGTTGGAGGGAGCTAAGTTAAATGAAATTAATTATTTAAGGGAAATTTCGAACTCTTGGCCCCCAATATTCCCTTCTACCATCCGCCATTAATGTCAAGGCATGCACGCAACCTGTAATATTAATCAAACACTACCTATTCTAGATGATGCGATAGAAAAGGATCGTAACAATGAAATTGACGAGAGTTTAAGCATGCATGCAGAAAAAGCAATCGAAGACATATACATAAATTCAAGTCAGTTTTTCCTTTTATCTAATTCTTCCTTATAATTAATTTTGTGTAAATGAGGATTAGATTAAATAATATATAATCGAAAGGGAGTCTGATTAAAAAAGAACATTAAGCCAATGCTATGGAATTGATATCAGATGGAAATTTTATATATATACACAGGCACAATAATTTAGGATTAAAAAGCTTTGGTATTTAAGACACGAAAGAAACCAACAAAAGGAAATGTTTGGCAACACAGTGGGTGGTTGTAAGCAAGGGAACCACACCCTATCCCATAGTTGATCGATATGTATTCTTAAAATGTTTGTTTCCCTTATGGAATCTAATAATTTTTCTCCAAACCTTGATGCTCTCTCTTTATCTTTGGGGCATTTTGGCTAATAATGCCTACCATTCTTATCGTTTACATTACAGTACCAAGTAATAGATATTTAGCAATTGTGGGTCCGATATTATTATATATAATTATCGGTAAATTATAAATTTAGTCACTTAACTTTTAAAGGGTTTCTGTTTTGATTACTCAACTATAAAAACTTACGATTTAGTCACTTATCTTTGTAAAATTAATTATTTTAGTCACCCAAGTCTTAAAAAGTACTAATTTGATGATGTGGCAATGCCATATCACCCAATATGCCACATGGCATGATGATATGACCATGCCATGTGGCATTTTGATGACCTGGTATTGCCACATCATCATTCAAGTGACCTTTGAGATGTCGTGGCATGCCACATCACTATGTCACGTGGTATGTTGGATGAGGTGGCCATGCTACGTTATCAAATTATTATTTTCTAAGATTGGGTGACCAAAAAATTGAATTTTATAAAGAAAAGTGACCAAATCATAAGTTTTTATAGTTAAGTGACTAAAACAGAGAACATCTAAAAGTTAAGTGACCGTTTAGGTAATTTACCCTATAATTATATATCCATGCATGCTAATTGCTGATTATTTTAATAAATGAAGTTATATACTATGTTGCTAATAATCTAATGCTACTACATTACTTTTCTATATTTTATTTGTCCTATAATATAAATCAAGGTTAAGGTTAATTTAACGTTTTATAAATGTATGGTGCGTAGCAGTACCTCATGTTGAATTCCGGGTCGACCAACTTCAACCTCTATTCAACAATATTATCGGTTACCTACTGTTATGAATTCCCGTACGTAAGATTAATTAAGGTCAGTACGTGGCTCAACCGGATGATCGATCAGTTGTGGTTTAGGCATTATATTTCAAAGTTTAAAAGTCTAAGGTTTTGCTCACTCCTTAATTTGCTATTAGGAATCTCTCTAAAAACTCTAACTTCTTGTTTTTTGGATGAAATGTAATTTTCATTCCCAAAAGCAACTGCCATACGTGTTAAAAGTTCACAGTACTCTTAATTAAAGAGCAAAGATTTATCAATTCAAAACACTGTATAAATCAAGACTATAAAGAGAGAAACCTTCCAAAACATATCATTTTGTGCAGCTAACAATATGTTTCCAGTTAAAAATAAGATGAAGATTATTGTCAACTACTCTGTCTAAATCTAGGAGTTTCAATCTAATAGTACTGTCTCCCATGAATTAGAAACTCCGACTTCATTATAACTTGTACGTTCTGTTTCAAATTAATGAAAAGAAAAAAAAAACACGTTTAAAAGTCAGGGTTTTTTTTTTGGGTAGAAAAAGGGACAATACCATAGATTAAGAAATAGTACGGAACAATAAGTTTCCAGCTGCATCAAGTTGCAGCGAGGAAGTCAGGTTTGGCATGCTGCTTGCATGGCTAATTAATTGACTGTGAACAGTGAATCAGTGATGAAGAAGAGGTTTCCAGTTAAAAATAAGATGAAGATTACTCTGTCCAAATCATAGAGTTTCAATCTAATAGTACGTGTCTCCCACGAATTAGAAACTCTGACTTCATTATAACTTGGTTCTCATCTTTTTAAACATCTTTGTACGTTCTTTTTCAAATTAAAGAGAAAAAAAACGTTTAAAAGCTCAGGTTTGGCATGCTGCTTGCATGACTAATTGACTTTGAAGAGTGAATCAGTGATGAAGAAGAGGTAGCCAATTAAGTTCTGAATATATATAAATTGAAAACAAAGAAAACAACGTCCGAGGAATTAAATATTCCTTTTGCCTGCGGGAAGTCGATCGTGTTTAGGGCCTATTAATTAAAATAATTATGTGATTTTTTAAAGCTTTTCCGTGCGCCAACTCTGATCTTTGCACACATTCTTCTTGTTTATTATTAATTGTTTCTTCGTGCAATGCAAACATGTGCTGATCAACACAATATATAATAGTAGTATTCATTCGATTAATAAAAAAAATTAATTAGGGCTTAAGCAAGTAAATCTACCACTCTTATTATATACATTAAATATTAATAATAACAGTAATTACTTTCAATTCCCTATGGAACTATATATATAATCCAATCTATAAAACATAACATGTGAGAAAATAGTTAATTAATACTATCATCGTTGTATGACAAAAATAGGGTTGCTGAGAAATTGGTAATTAAGCTGATAGCTAGCAGTAGCATTTCTTGGAAACGACAAGCCGCTCAATGGCTTGTCTTAAATTAAATCACAGATTAGATTAGGCTATCCTTGTTTGCTTCTTTAAATCATTAATCTTTTTTAATAATTCTAATTAATTAAAGTTTAAACTGCATTAATGCTACAAATTAAGTTAGCTGAGTTATTGACGTGATGCTTCTTCGGTTTGGATCCACTTTGCTTTCAACTATGTTAGTAACATCGTTAGAAGGCTCCTTGAAGTTTTAGGCCTGAGCCCATAATGTCTATTTGGGCTTTTTGGACCCAAAATATCAATTTGCTTTGTCCAGAGGGCTGAACCTAATCAAATGAAGCTCAAAGGCTAAGCAAATGAAACCATGAAGATGTCAAATTTTGGGATCAGTTCAGCCCTAAACCTCTTGGTCAGACTAGTCTGTGAAGCGGCCCAAAAACTTCTCACCACTACCACGCGCACATCACGTGCCACCTTCGACCTATAAATTACCCAATTTTCGATTATTACCAGAAAAGGGGAATACTTGAAAAATGGTGTCACTGCGTTTCCCGTTCTTGTTTTCTCAGCCCGCGAAGCTTCCGGGCACTCCCAAGAACCACCACCGGAACGCCTCGTCGCGTCACTTCTCTGCCACATTTGCTGCGGTTGCAGCCTTCGGAACTGCAGCGGCCGCTGGCGTGGCAATTGTCTCGCAGAGTCCGAAGCACCCATATCTCCAAAACGCCGTGAATTTGCTCTTTCCGAATCACGCTTCTCCTCTCTGGGGCTCACTATCTCTTGCTGATGGTTCAGCTCCAGTCGTTGAATCAAAGACTGGAGTTTCTTTTCCTTCGGTTCTGGGGAATTCCCTTCGACTTCTTGGAGTTGGGTTGAGGAAGAAGAGCGTCTTGGGTTTGAAGAACATCGATGTTTATGCATTCGGTAAATTTATTTCCTTTTTTTTTCCTTGAAATGTTCTGATCTTTTTTCTGTTTTTTATGTGATTCTTCATTTCCATTAATGTAAATTGGGCCACTTAGACACTTTGTCGAAGAAACATGTTTTTCAAGAGGTTTTGTTTTTGTTTCTATAATCTGGATAACGTGCAAGATTTCAGCTTTCGCTTTGCTTTTAAATTCGATGCTTGAATGCAAGAAATTGTAGAATTTAAAGGAGATTTTTGGTAATACTGTTGCACGAAGGATGTAAATTGGAAAAATATTTCGTTATGGGCTACAATGTGGGTTATATATAAATAATTGGATAGATTGCGCTGAAAATTAGTCTTTTACTATAATTTCTTTAAACCAGTAACTTGGTTCTCTTGCAGGTGTTTACGCTAATGGAGACGACTTAAAGAAGTCATTGAGTGAGAAATACAGAAATTTTTCTGCTACTGACCTTAAAGACAATAAGGATTTTAGCAATGATCTTTTGGATGCCGATATATCCATGACTGTTAGACTTCAGATTGTCTACAGTAAATTGAGCATCCGGTCTGTACGGAGTGCTTTTGAAGAGTCAGTCGGAAGCAGACTCCAAAAGTTTGGGGAATCTGATAACAAAGAACTGCTTCAAAGGTGAACTATGCTTTTAACTGTCCAGTTCTAATAGTTGGTGAATTTGAATTGATAATCAGAAAGTCATATATCTAAATTAACAGTTCTCTACCTTGTACAGTTCTCAAATTAGCCATCATTTCTGGTGATTTTAGCTTTAAGAATATGATTTACAATATGCTATGCAACAAGTTATTAACTTTGCCGAGGCTGACCACTCTGAGCCTCTGACTTGCTTCCCACTTTTGCCCAGCATTGCATTATATCTCTTTTCTTCAATTTTTTTCTCTTTCTGTTTTTACAAATTTATAGACTATGGCCCCAAACTTTCCTGCTTCTGCTTCCTGTTTGACAATTTCTTAATGTTGGTTTATGTCATGTCTAATTTGTTGCAGGTTCACTTCTCAATTCAAAGATGAATATAAAATACCAAGGGGATCTGTGATAGATCTCTCGAGGGAACGGGGCTATATACTTAAGACAACAAGTAAGATATTCTTGTCTTCTTTTAATCTTTAAATAAGAAGAAGCCATCTCTCGACTTTCTGTTCGTTTTCTTTCATTTTTTGTGGATTCTTAATCTGTTAATTCGAACAAGTCCCTTGAGCAAACAAGATAATGCAACTGCTATCTATCTACATAGTGCAAGATATATATTTCAAATGCAGATCATAATGCAAGACAACTGCCATGTATCTTGACTCATATAATGCAGACATATTTTTGAAATCAGTAGCTTGTGGCAAATTTGAGACCTTTGATACGTCCTTAGCTGGTTATAACGCTGTTTTTGCTTCTGCACGTTAATCCCTTGTCCTCCAAAAGGTTTCTTTGATTCTTTCACTGTGGAAGACGAGACTGTTGTTTTTGACTCATCTCAACATTAGCTTACACTGAACTAGATTCACACGGTTTTCTAATCTTTTCTCTTGTAAATTTTGTAGTTGATGGCAAAGAGGTAGGAAGTATACAGAGCAAACTCCTTTGTAGATCAATTTTAGACTTGTACATCGGTGGGGATCCATTTGATAGACGAGCCAAAGAAGATGTCGAGATCAATGCAGCATCTTTCCTTGAGAAGTAGATGAGGAATCAACAAAAGACGCTCAAAAGCACCCATTTTTCCGTCGTTTCATTTTCTTTCACCTCTTATATTGCATTTCATGGAACTGATTTCTTTTATGACTTTTATACACGAAAGAGAATCTTCCAAGGGAAATTTATCCTCACAGACAGAAAACATTTTGGTAGTAATATATAACTTGGTGCCCCAACCAGACTCTCAGCAAAATCTCAGCACTCCCCTAGCATTGACAAGATTAGATCTGTTGGCAGCAGCAGAAATTTGGGAGATTAGCCACCATGTCCATGGGTCGATTTGTTTTGAGATACAGGATAATAACCAATGAAGTTGAGTCCTTGGCATTCGGGGGGCACTATTTTCCTTACTGCTTTTGTTGCTGTATCGGTATTATTAGGTGCCCTGCCCAATTTCCTTTGCCAAACAAAAACGAAAACAAGATTTCCGCATGAAGGTGACATAAAAATGTCCAAATTTTATGTGATCCTCTAGTTTCTGTCATATTCATTCTCTTTTTTCTGGCGGAAATAAGTTGTAGAAGCATGTCAGAATCGGACAAATGATGTTGATCAGTTTTAACTATTAACTGGACTGCCAAAAAAGCCAAAAACTGTGCTAGATTATAGATAGCCATGGCTCCAGTGGAAGCGTCATCATCAATCATCCCACTCCCACTCCCACCTTCGTTTTCTATCCGTAAAGAAGACAACATGATAATGATAAGAATAAGATAATATATTATGAAATGGAACGTGGTATAATAGCAGACGCAACATATATATATATATATATACACACACACAACCCATTATTATTATAATTATAAGAACGATGATTCGAATTTGGTTATTAGTGTAACTTAACACAATTTCGTACTTCTAATGTGAAACCATGACCATGTCGCGTCAGAGGCCAAGGGCCAAAGGCTGAAATAAGTTGGGGAGTTTTGAAATCTTTAAACTCTCTCTCTCTCTCTCTCTCTCTCCATTCGAGGCCACCCGTCCAACATATTCTATTGCTTGTATAACCTGCGTAAGAGGATAAAAAGAACAAGAATTGCAAAAAGACTGATGGGCATTGGCCAATAAGATTAATTGCTTGCATCCAACTCCACCTTTTGTACCTATTCTTTTCTTTTTCATTCTTTCTTTTCGGTTCTTTCTCTTCAAAAAACATCTCCGAGGGCCCCCACACCCACCCCCAATTGATAACACAATGAAGAGAAACAATATTTAAAAAGAGGACATGCAAACACTTAATAGCCAAATGGGCGAGGTCTAATCTCAAATAAAATAAGTACTATATACTAATTAATTAATAATAATGAAATTAAAAACAGTCTTTCTTTTTGGAAAAAAAAAGATTATCCTATTTACACGTTAGCATCTCCTTAGACCAATCAAATTAATTTGACTCGTAATGGCTGATAGCCTTAAACAGGGCAACCAACCAAAGTCCAATGCCAATCATAATCCCCAGAAAATGGATCTGTTAGGTCCCCACCCACTTTGGTTCAACTTCAAGACTGTTGTCGGAGTCTTCGTAGTTGGCAGCAGTGTAGGCCTAATAAAAGCATAAAACTCCCAACGTCCCTTTACACATTATATGATCCTTGTCTACTTCTCGACCCCTAGACCCCAGTTCCCCCCATCGAGCCGATGTGATTGCGATGCTTTTCTTGGTGGCCTCAACTCCACGTGCCATTTCATCTTAGAGCTGCCTTGCCAGAACAACTCTCTGACCAGTGCTGAATCTTATCTTCCCACCACCTGCGTTTCACATTCAATTCTCTAGCTCCTGTCCTTTACCACCCTTGCTCAATCTGCTATTTAATTACATAACCAAGATTCAAGAATATCCACGTGCCTTTCACTGAACATGAAGAAAGTTTGGGACTGTCTTGCGTGGCGCCTTCCACATTCAAATTTCAAGAAATGCAGGCTGTGAGAACAAGGCATCTGCTGTTACTTGCAATATACGCTAATTGCACATAAATTTCAATACTTAAGTTCAGAAAGGTGGCTGGGGCATGCGCTCAAGATTGATGGCACATTCCTTCCGCACACCGGAGAGGATTTCTGCCCATTACCAGCAGAGGAATTCTCGCTCTGTTGTGATTGTGGCGTGGGAACTGATGAGCCAAGTTTGCTGCCTGCTGAACTTGTTCTCAAGTTGCCACTGCTTGGTGGAGACCCAACAATCATAGGCGACGCAGACTGGCCACTGCTATGTATTTCTTGTACTGGTGGGGATAAACCAGACTTGGTATTTACTCCAAAGGATATCTGGGTTTGTCCTTGCGAAGGCCTCGATTGTTGCTGAGGAAGACTTTTGACGGATGAGATATTGGTAGCTGCCACTGATGTACAAGGCATCTGGGAAGCTGTGGCTCTGGCAGAGTTTTTCCACTGGGTTGCTTGCGCAGAACAGTTACTTTGAGGCACCGTTTGTGGAAACATAGCAGCATTACTTGAAAACTTGGCAGCAATGGAAGATGCAGGAAGCGTGTTAGTTGTCTGGGTTTTGCTTCGAGAAGCTGCAGCAGGTTGCTGCTGATGTTGTTGCACCATGTGCTGTTTCTGAAGTTGAAGCAGCTGTTGTTGTTGGGAATTAGATAAATTAGCAACAATGGGATTTGCTGTTGCTGTAGTGGATGTTATGGAACGAGGATGCCAATTTCCAGTGACAGGAGAGGATACAAAGTTCAAAGATCTGGCTGAATTGTCAAAAACATATGTCTGCCCATTTGTTGTTTGTGACTTCCCCGAACTTATCTTTTTCCCGTCGTCCAGATTAGTTGAATCAGCTCCATTCTTCCCGTCAGATATTTGGTGATTCTTCTGCTGTGCAACTTGTGGTACAGGTGCAACCTGGTATCCTTGCCGAGCCATCTCAGGGAGGCTATGAAAGAGTGTGGGGCTTTGTGCCATAGATGAGAAGTTAAGGTTTGAAGTTATGTTGTTTCCAGTGAAAGAGGCAAATGACATCGCAAATGCTTGTGGAGGGACGAGATCAACCCCACTCTTCAAATTCTTCTGTTGTGAAAGCTGCTTCTCACAGTGACTTCCATTCACATTGCCACCACCCACGGTTGTGGAAGGTAGCAAGGCAAAGTTGAGTGGTTGATGAGGAAGTGGTGGGTTCTGGCCATAAACACTTTTCTGGGTACTTGGGGTTGTATTCTCCCCACTCATCTCAGGTTCCATTTTGCGAGATTGACCGGATGGGAGCGTATGATACTTCTGCAATTGTTGTGAATTTCCGCTGGTTGAACTCAAAAAATTATGCTTATTAACTTGTCCACCCCGTGGCTGGTGACTTTCTGGTTGCTTGTGCGATGTTGATGAGCCACTTGATGCGACTGCATTCTGATAAGCTGGTTGAACCACTGGCTGAGAGTGAGCTTGCTGCTGTTGAAGTGGAGGATTGAACATCTGAGAAGAATAGAAAGACCCATTAAAAAAAGGCAACGCTTGACCTGGGGTGCCTCCTCTAATTGCAGGTGGGTTTCCAACAGGAGCAGAGATAGCAAAAGGGTAACCATTATTTGGTAATATGGTCAAGTAAGGCGCTTCATTAGCACCCAAATTTGGGTAATTAAAGCTCACGGCTGCAGCCACTCCTGGCACTGCTGTAGAGCTAGTGGAAATTCCAGAAGTCGAATTATTAGTCAATGATGCTTTGTTAGTTGAGGTAGCACATTTTGAAGGCCCAGATTGATTTGGCGTTGTTTGATGCTGGCTCAAAGGGAATATGAAAGCAGGGCCATGCTGCAATAACACAAAAGACCAGGACTTTTCAGAAAAATGTAATCTTCTTAAACAAATAAACAGAAAATGATGCAACCATGAATAAAACCTGAAAAAAGAATCAGCAAGAATTTCTATAGACTTAGAACGCATTAACATACCATCAAGCTACCAGCAGCAGATGGTTGGGAAGCCTGTTGAACAACAACTTGCTTTCTTTGTGCGGTGTCCATTAAATTGGCACAGTCAGAGCTTTTCTCTTTCCTAGTAAGACCAGGAAAGTTTGCCGCGGCCTTACCCTTCTCCTCTGTAGAGTTTAGATTGACAACTGGAAATCTTCCTTGCAGTGGATTTCCAAGAACCAAATTTTCTGCAGACGGAGCCACATTGAGATTGTTGGGCTTGGCCCCATATAGAGGCGCAGAACCAGGCGCTGGTGGCCAAAACTGGTTCATTTTTGTGAACTGCTGGTGTAAGTGTATGTTACCAGCAATGTAATGATGCATGGCACATCTTTTAGGTCGAGGTTGAGAAACAAGGAAATGAGGAGGCTGCATATTTCCAACAGAAACTCATAATTAATTCAAGATGAATAAAATACGGAATCTACTTGAAGCAGCAAGATGACAGAGTTGATATAGTGAATTCTTTGGCCTAGTAACGAATCTGTATTCCTACCTGCAATATGGTAGATGATTTGGTACTTCCATCCACGGGGGCAATTGTCGGGAAGGGAGGCATATACCTGCCATAAAAATAAAGTTTCTACTTCTTAGAAACAAAAAATTAACTGCAAGGATCAAGAACCAGAATGCTATATAGCTTACCCCAGAGGTGGCAGACCATTTGGCGAGCCAGGAAGGGTGATTGGCACAGGCACTGAGCTAGATTGAGCTGCATAAAAGAAGAAGATCAATAAATTCTTCATATCACAATTCAAGCAAACAGAGAGTTCAAAATAAATAAATAAATAATATTAGTAAAAATAATTGAGCCGCAGAGTGAGTCAAAGCTGAAATACATACTTGCTTTCTCCACTTTAGGAATGCCAGGTTTGGATAGCTGTTGTTTTTGACCATGTTCAAATTTGCAACAATCACTATCACTATCTTGATGCTTCAACTCAAAATTCAATGAATCTCGCTTCTCCTTAATTGTATCCACCTTCCCGTCTTTACCATCTTCTGCCCTCACTTCTTTCTTCACAACCTTCGATTCATCCTTGACCATAGTCTCTACCTTCTGCATCGCATGTGAGAAATCAAAAATTTTGTCACGAACAAAGACAAAAGTAGAAACAAGCAAAGTTAAAGGCACTTACCGGCTCCATATCCTGAACCTTGTATTTTGGATCCAATGCGATATCCATGGGGTCATCCCTTTCCGGAGATGATACCATTGGAGGAGGAGCCTGTTGGAAAAGGGGTGGGGGAGCATTACTCAGTACTCTTTTTCTTCAGTAATTTGGACAGCAAAATACCAACCGAAGAAATCTAATCTGAATTTTCGACAGAAGGAGATCCTCACCATCAAATCGATCTTGAACTTCTCTTCACGCTGGCTTTCCACTTTTGACACGGTCGACATTCTGTGATATCCCACCCCCAAAAGGGAAAAAAAAATCAGATGCATTGAAAGCATTGATCAAAGGAGAAAAAAGAGAAAGAAAGTAAGATTCTTTGATGCTCACGCTTTAGTTTCTGTAGAATTCGGAAAATCAACATCCAATTTAGCAGATTCCTTTTCAGTCGAAACTGACTTTTCCCTGGTCACAGCTCCATCCACGGAATTTGATTCTTCAACGGATGGTTTCGAATCTCCTTGCTTAATCATCACCATCCTCTCCGATGACTCCATTAAAACTGATGCAGTTTTAGCAGCACTCTCATCAATATTAGACTCAGACTCAGAAATTACCGCATTAACTCCGGATGTTTGACCCTGACAAGTTTCTAGCTTTGCCCGTTGATCATTCTCATTTTTCACTGGAGTCGGAGAATTCTCAGATTCTACTTTCTTCTTTGAGGCTGCAAACGACAATAATAAGATTTTTTTAAAATAATGATAATAATAATAAAAGCTTCTGTTAGTAAAAGGATTGAATGCTCCAAATTCAAAAAACCCACCAGCGTCAATCAATGAATCGGGCAAAATTGTTGTCTGGGATTGACTCTCTCCCGAGTTTGCAATCTGAGGTGAAACAGGGGGCTTGGTTTCGGTGGAGAAAACATTTGCATCTTCAGATTCAGGGTTTGGCAAATGATTTCCAGGTCTATCATCTTTCTTCGAAGTTTGCGATTGCTTCATCAAACCATACAAAACCTCCGCGATTTCAATCTCAATATCCTCCTGGGCAGAGCTTGAAGACTTGGTCGTCTTTGGAAGCCGAGTCTTAGGTCGATTAGTCTTCTGCAACATCCAAAAAGCTCTTCAATACTCTAAATTTCGCCGAACATCAAAATACTAAACAAAAGAACAAAACATCAAAAAAAAAAAAGGGAATTCCCAAAGCCTGACCATCTTCTTCCTAACTGAACCATTTGAAGAAGACGGTGAAACTCGGTCCGACTCAACGCTCCGGCGCGCCGGTGAAATCGAAGCTTGCCGGTGATTTGGTTCCTCCACATAACCACCATTTCCACCCACCCAACTTTCATGTGACCTTTTCACGGAAGCTTAAAAATGAAAGAGAAAAAAAACCAAAACGAAAAACATTAAATCACCAAAAAATCATCAAGCATCTTTTACATATGAACAGAAAATTACAAACAACAATTTTAATACCTGAGCGAGCTTTTCTGGGAACTGGAAAACTAATCATTTCATCTGTGGCCTTCAAAGGGGTTCCTTGTCTGGAGAGTCTAGCCGAAGGTGAGATTTTACGGTTACTAAGCTGCTCGGTTTCATAGTCTTCTTCTTCACCTGAACTCTCCTCCGTGCTTTCTTCTCCTTCTTCTCTGTTATTGCTTCCTTGTAAAATCGTCTTATCTGCTCTCTTACGCTTGCTCCGGTTCAACAAATCTCGGTCCCTTTCTCTCTTGTTTGCTCTCTCTCTTAGCCTCGCAGTTTCTTGCATCTCTACCTCTCCATTTTCTGCAACCAAAAAGAAAAGAAGGAAAGATGATTGAGAAATTCAACTCAAGAAAATCAATATAACACTTCATATAGAGATTAAATATGGGGAAGTCTCCAACCAGGTGAATCTCGGAGATTATTGCTTCTGTGACGACGTCTAGACGGAGCTAGGTTCGACCTTCTTCCTTCTCTGTTTCTCTCCATGGTATACTTTTGGATGAAATCTCAACAATAAACGATATTCCAGAAAGAATAAGCTGCCGGCTGGCAATTCACCATAGTTTCCGGTGAAAACAATGTTGAAACTTCAGATTTGAACTTCTTTACAGTGAAGGAATTGACACAGTGAAGCAAACGAGACAAAAATCTAAGAGGAAGTAGCTTGAAATGATGGAGAAGAAGAAGAAATAAATTCGCTGCTGAGGAAGTTCACCGATTTTCTCTCTTCTTCTCTTTTCTCTTTCCCTCCGTTTGCTTCTCTGCCTTTTCACCTGGCTTTTTGTTTTGTGTTCTTTTTGTACTCAAAATCTATATCTCCTTCCTTTATTATTATTTTTAATTTTTAATTTTTAATTTTTAATTTTTAATTTATTTCCAATGTTATTCATTCACTCACGGGAAACCTACTCCGGAGCTAGCCTGGACGGCCAAGATTTGTCCTTCTTGCATCTAGAGTGATCTCTACCGTTCACTCTTTGACAGACTGGACGCCCGCGATTTCCAGATGCCAACATGGCAGAAACGTCACTTTCTGATGGAATATAGCCAATGCCCACTAACTGGCCACGTGTCAGCCTCTCTCTCTATCTCTCTCTCATCCTTTTATCTTCGGGGGCTCACGGCTCACCTTTCTACAATTCTCTATCTATCCTACCTCACGCGTTGTCTGGTGCGTGCGGAAACAATGCGAACATCATCCACCAAATGACCAAAAGAGCTTTTATCTACAGTCATCGGGTGGATCCCACGCCCCCCAGAAGGCATACTTGTCGATTGTTCATTGGTCGACTCCACCAAAAGAAATATCTCCCTTGTTTGGTCTTTCCCGTACAGTCCCCAGGGAAGCCGGTGCGGCCGGTTGCCCCTGATAGAGTTAAAATATAAAAAGTGGAAGTTACAGTCAATCAGTCACGTGGGATTGGGTAGGGCCCCAAATGAGCGCTCCGGCCAGTCAAATTCTTTCTCGGGGGTCCCAGTCCCACAGGTTAACCAACGATCGTGATTCGCTCTTCACTGCCGGTAGGAGGCGAGAATCCGTTGGATTGGAATCCGACATGGCTTATAGCTTGGGTTTGAGGAACCATCCATCCATCCATCCATCATCATCATAGAAAAGCGAGTCTGACCTGGCACTCGGCATTCAACCACTGCCGTAAAATCCGACGGTCTCTGAAGCCTTGGCAGCAGAGGGTCCAGAACTCGTGTCGCGATCACTGAAGTTGCGAGAATGGCGGGACCCGCGGGTGGGTTTGCTGCTGACCTGGCATTTCTGCATGACGTCATCGAAAGTGGAGGGAAACCAGGGAAATATAGTCTACGATGGAGCATAGCATAATGAAGGCAGAGGACCATTTAAACCACAGTCAAAGTGAGGTATGTCAGGTGTTGCACTCGCGTCATGATAGGCAAAATGGTCTGGCAAGGAAGAAGGGTCCGTATGGAAGGGCGAGTATGTCAGGGCAGCGAGTGGGAGAGAGGGGAAGGGAGGTACACGTGGAAAATACGCCACGATCCAAGGCAGCAATCACGACAGTGGGGGCTGTGATTGCGTTGTTGTTAGTATATTTTACAGTTTCTAACTGCTCGTGGCCTCGGATCTCGTTATTTGCCACACCCTCTCCACTCCTTTACTTCTTTCATATTACGTTAATTAAATATAAACGGAAATTAACACAGTTTGCCCCCAAAATTTCCTTAAGATATTCGACTAAATCAAATTACAACTATGTATAGTAATTACCAATCTAAAATTTTCTATTCAACGCTTATCAATTACTAATAATATGGAATTTTGAAAACAAATATAGAAATACAAAAGCATAAGCTTCCTCAATAAATCCAAAATCCAAAAACTATATTCTAAAGCACTACCACGTGGTTTGAAGTTTAAAATGCTACTACAGAATATAATATAATTATCGCTTATATAAATATATAACCTCTTATTCATCTAAGCTATATTTCAAATTAATTTGTACGCCTTTTTTTTTTTTGCTATTATCGTTTTCCCTTTTTGATAGATGTATATGTCCTCTTTTAATAAATTCGTAAAAAATAGAGTATCTTGAACCATAAATTCAAAATACAAATCACCCTTTTTTTCTATATGAGCATAGATTTTAGTTTAAGTGTGTACTGTATAAGAGGTAATATTTTAATTATAAATTCATAGTTAAAAATCAGTTAAGAGTACTAAATAATAGAAAGGATCCGTGCTCTTTTTCTATATATTTTTTATTACCACAAACTTAAAAAATTATTATTATTATTATTAGTAGTAGTAGTAGTAGTAGTTAAAATGTATTGAAATTAGACCTGATAATTTGTATTTTCATACGGTATTCATATCGTAAAACATATGTCATAACAGTCATTTATCTAAACACGAATATGACACGATTAATTTTATGTCATGTCGTATAAATATATACTATTAACATTAATTTATCCATACACGAATACGACACAATTAACTTTCGTATCGTATCATATAAACACGCATTACTAATTTAAATTTATGATATTATACTTATGTTAAATAAAAAAATTTATAAAATTCAATATATTTTAAATTATACTAAACATACTCGTGTTTAATATGCTTTAGGAGTTTTAATCGTATTTTACACGCTTAAAATATGAAGAACGTTTAATTTTAATCGTGTTGATGCGATTAAAACATATAACACATTAATACTAAATACTAACTCAATAATTTCGTATTAATTTGGTATCGTATCAAAGTGTCATATCTAAAATTACCATATCTAATTGAAAATAATGCCAAAGCTGGCATTGTAGCCTAGTACCTCCATACTACATGGTTGCAAATATACTTTAATTCGGAGCTGATTGATTGCTTTCAAAACTAATCCTTTTGAAAAATATTCTTCAAAAAAAAAATCCTTTTGAAAAAATAATATATATATATATATATATATATACTAATAATAATATTCCTTCTATGTATTGACCAATAAAAAAAGGATGGCTGGGATTAAACAAAGCTACGAAACAAAAGCAAAATCCTTATTTTAGTAAAAGTAATCCAAGTACACCAGAATCCTTTATTCTATGATATGATGATGCCTTTGCACTTTGCAAGGTAACCTTATTTAAATCTTTAAACAAAGACTAGTCCCACTTTCATTACATTATTACTCCATTAAGTATTAATAAAAATTTTAAAAAAAGTAATACTACAACCATGCTCCTTTGGCTCTTGAAAACTTGTGTTTGTAAATTATTAGTATATTAATTAATTAATAATTAATTCGTAATAAAAAATAGAACAAACCCTTGGGAAGGAATCCATCTCTTTTCCACTTACCCCCCCTAATACAAAATTTATTAAATAAAATATTGACAAACACACCTCAAGATAGTAATTTTTAAAGACAAAAAAAAACAAAGTTGATGCACAACTTCATCATCAACTTTGATGATTGGTTTTGGGGCTAATTACCCCAACTTCACGTGATTATACGCGCATTAATCTTTTATTATTATACAAATAATATATTATAGTACTACTAAATTATGCCCTCAATTGATCCTCAATCTAGTAAACCACTAAAGTTTATTGTAATTTGACTTAAGCTTACTTTTGTTATATCTTAGTATTATATTTATCATTTTATATAAGTACATGCACAACTAAAACCAAATATAATAATATGTTGATGGAGACAAGTTCTTTGATCCCATCCCACTAAATAATTCATGACCAAACCAAATAAAAAATTTTAAAAAATGGGTTTCAAAAACGAAATACTATAGATTATCAATTTAATCAATAAAAAAAATGGATCTTGGAACCAAGTGGGTTCACGGACAAAAGTAGAAAACATATTTTTGTCTCGACGGATTTGTCAATGTGGTAAGGCCGCATTTTGTTGTGTGTTCCACAATGGAGAGCGGCATTCGAGAGAGGTTTCGGGAAGGTACAACCTCCTCGTCAACATTTGGTACTACTATTACCGGTACTAGTATTTAATTTAACATAGTCATCGGTCAATAAAATACTAGTAGTATAAATAAACGAATGGACATTAAATTATTTAAAGTCTTTCTTTTAATTAATTAAATTATTAAATACTCCCTCTGTTATTATATATCTGTCATTTCCTAAAAGTTTTTTATGTTCCTATTTATCTGTCACTTTAAAATATCTAAGAAGTATTAATCATGTTTTACCAAATTTACCCTTTATCTCTCCCCTAGTTCTTTTTAACTACTTACACTTTTCAATAAATATATTTAGAGAGAACAACAGAAACATTTAAGGTGGAGAGAGAAATTAAACAATGATAAATTTGGAAAGATAAATTAATTTAAGATAATTAACCATTTTTAATTAACTTTTTTAATATATATAAATTAGTTAAGTGTAATAGATATATAATAACAGAGAGAGTATTATTTTAAAGATGTGGTTGGATTACGGTTGGAGGAGACTACATGAATTGTTTTTGACTTTTCCTCGATTAATTATTTATATAGTACGGTGGGATTATTTCTTATAATGTGGTACAAGAATTAATTAACACATAATATGTTAGATAATGAGATTAACATGGAATTTTCAAAGATTATAATACTTTATAAACTTTTTTAAAGAGAAACGAGGGGGAAAATCTTGTTTGGTCGTGGATAGAGAGAGAGAGGGTTGAACTTTGAAGAGTTAAAAGTGTTTGAAATAGGTGGGGGTTGGGTTGTAGGCTGTGACCGTAGGAGGAAGAGAAATGAGGTTTGGGTTTGATGTGTAGGGTGAGTGGAAGCGGGAGGCAACGAAGGCCCTTTTCTGACCAAATCCTTTAACAAAGAGTGCAAGACAATGTCTTTTTCTGTGTTTCTTTTTCATCCTTTATGGGGTCCATACTCCACAGCCCAACATTCAAAACATTGATTCCAACACACCAATGGCAACGAGGCAATGACCATTTCTTTTCTTCCTTTTTTTTTTCTCATTTTTCTTTTTATTATATATTTATTGATTCCTTCGCTATTTATTGAATTGGCATAACAAGGAAAATCATGAAACTTTCCACACCTATTAACAAAAAATGAAAAAAAAAGGTTGATGCTTCAAAGAAACATCACCTACATGAAATTACCACAACATTTGGAGTACTATTACAAGATCAATGATAATGCAAGACTAAGATGAGAATTTTAGGTAACCGACTCTTTTCAGACAAAAAATTCTTTGGCACTTTTTAAGTTTTGATTTTGGTTTTTTATTTTTTTTTTTATAAACTCTCCGAAATCATATGGTCCCATTAGTTTTTACTAATCTAAAATCAATCACGTTGAATTATAGATGTAAGAAACTCTCTCAAATTTTATTTTATTTATGTTTAAGTTTTGTAGTATACGTAACAAATTAACAATGAAACAATTGGTTAAGTACCTCAATCAATTTTGCTTAAATGGGTAGGTACAAACCGTTGAAGCTGGGGCCAGATTGCTTACGTGGACTCTCGAGTGTATTTATCTTAGACAATGGGTCTTCTAGATCTTTTTCAAAACATCGAAGTCGACTCTCTTATACAGTATAACATAGAAAGCAACGAGGCTGATGAATGATGGTGGCATTAAAGAAGATTTTGAGTCCTTTTTTATGCAAAATGGGGTCTCTCTCTTTCTTTCCCCCTTTTTTTTTCCTAACACGAAAATGTAGAAGAGGAGCGCATATGATTTGCTCAACATAAAGTAAACAAAAGCAGCTTATCTTCTTGTATCGGATGTGAACTAGTTGGTCCATGGATTGAATAAAATAATAATAAAGGAATGACAGAAAACAATAGAAAAAAAGAAAGAAACTATCTTGGATTAAAAGGAACCTATGCCAGTGGTCCTGGGATGGGATACTTAGAAAAATTTTATCTCTTTCTTCTTGGAACTTTCCAAGAAATTGTTTTATGTATGACACGGCTTTAACTTGGATTGGATGAGCATGGAAAAAAGTTAGAAACTCATAGTGATTCGCATGGCGAGATGCATCTCAAACATCCTGGACAACAACCACCACCACCCGGTCCACCCCCCCGCCCTCCCCTCCTAGTGAGATGTTGATCGAGTCACTTCTTTCAGCTGGTTCGATAGAGGTTGCGAACCTACATCGTCTCAAGGTTGAACCATATCGATTGAAAACCAATCCTTATTGTAGTAGCTTGGTGGCAGTTTGTGCTGTTGTCAGAACTCTCAAGTCTCAAGGGGTTGCGTTCTTAGGGGGCGGTTCTGGTAATTGGCATATGAAATTGGGCACAATTTGCATATTGGGTTGGACTCACTGGACCATGTGGCGGGAGAGATTCTCATGGCATAAAGCAATCCTCTTGAGACCTTTTGCTCAAAGCGTGAAAAATAGATCCATAGATAAATCTCACTTTCCTTTAGCAGGATGCAGAAAAAAACTATACTTTTTCAAATATCACTTGCTTCCACTTCCACAGTTACAGAATAAGCACATGCCAATGCATTGAAAAATAGAAGTAGGATTTGCCATTTTAGAGCTTAAGACATTGATCCACGACTCGAGCTTTATTGAGTCAGTTTCTGCAGAAGCACCGACATTATGAAGATTGAAGTCTGAAATGTCCAATACCCTCGTCAAATTTGGGCCTGGTCCACATGTTTCTTGCACTGTTCGTAGATCAAAACAAGTGCAAGACCAATCATGTAGCTGGTTAATAACACCACGTCACGTTCGGACAGTCTAATCTGAGAGGACCAAGTAGGAGCCCAAAGCAAGTAAGACAATTTGTCAAACTTTGGGCCAGCTCCAGCTCCTCATATTTCTCGTACACTTGATACGTCAAAAGTCAAAACAGAAGGAAGGCAAATAACCTGGGTCGTTATACACCACAGAAGTGATCTCTCGGTCAAATATGGCTTTAAATCCTGAAATGGACCAAGATGGCTGGAACCGTAATTTGAGTAAGAATATATTAATGTCCAGACATAACAGTATGGACGTCATTAATGAGTTTGAAAAGAGTTTAAAGATTACCATATATACGACTTTTAACCAAAGGCCAAAAGTCATGGATTTTGATTTTTCAATTGCATGCGTTTGCAAACAAGATATCTACCCATATAACAGAACTTTCAAAATGCTCTTTTGGTGGTAAGGTATAGACACTATGCGCCACAAGTTTCCACCCCCATCTGAATTGGAGCAAACAAAGACAACTAATTCTTTTGTCTCAATAGGAAGGAGGCTCAACACTTTACATCTTTGTACAAACACTCGCTAGACCGTCAGCAACTCCTGAAAGACAAAAGCAAGAGCAAGATAAACATGTGCAGAACATCAAAATACTGAAAGAGCATTAGGTCAAAAAAGAGAAGCAAAAGAAAAAGGGCAGAGAAAAATGACGTCCTTTTTTTTTTTTTTGACAGACATACCTTCTCTTTCTGCTTGAAGATGCTATCGATCTTCTTCATATACTCATCTGTGAGTTTCTGCATGAGGAAAAAGATATCACCCTTTTTGCTTTTTAGGGTTAAATATAAAGATTTTACAAAGTTTTTGTAGTGAGAGAGAAGTGCAATCCACCAAATTGACTTATTTATTAGAAAGGAAATGTAATTGCAAGAGTGCATAGATACCAATGCATAAGTGCATTGCAAATACAGAGTTGTGGGCACAGAATTTCAAAGAAAATAAGAAGCCTCTAAGGGTGCCTACAAGTCAGGGATCCAGAGTTAACTTCAAGACGGAACAAGCACCACTGTTATAAGCTATTGCAAACATTGAGGAACAGGAATTTGTTTAAATTAGTTGTTGTGACCAAATTTTCAAAAGACTATAACACTATTTTTTTGAGGTGGAACTAGCACACTTCCAGATGCCTTTTAAGAAATAATAAAACCCGAGTAATAAAACTAACCCATCCACATGCATCACTTGGAGCTATCATCCAAGCCATTTACTGCTAAATGGATTAATGATCAACAGGCAAAAAGCAGACTTGTTCAACCTTATAATTACAAAACACTTCTTCCCTTGATTTTGTACACAAAAGAGACAGAGAAGGAGATGATAACAGTTAAGGTAAAGAAGTTAAGTCTCAAGTTACCTGCAGATCACTAGATAAGTCCTTCACATTGTCTTCAGACAGCTTTTTCTCCTGGATAAAATTTTTTAACAAAAAATTGTGAACAAAAGAAGTAACAAGAAAAATGTGGATAGGGGAAAAGAAAGCAAAGAAGCATAAACCAAAAGAGGGCTGCAAAGAAACAAGCCTTCTCAAGTTTTTCATAGGCTTTAAGCGCATCTCTTCTTATATTCCTCACTGCCACCTATAAACAATTGATAAGAAAAAGGTGATTCAAGTAAAATCAGTCAAATAATTCACTACAACCCACCATTAAAGATATTAAGCCTAGAAATGCAAATGTAGAATGTATCCACTCAGACATTCATGTAGTAATGCAAGCAAATCTGAGCACTTGGATGACGTGGTGAATTATTTTTATGTACCTTCCCTTCTTCAGCTTGTTTAGCCACTAATTTTGACAATTCCTGCAATCATGTCAAACACAGAAAGAAATCGAACTTTATCAATCTTTCTAGGAGCATGCTCAAAGCTCAATACACCTGTGCTAGGTACATTTGAAGTATATACAACACCCCAAAGCAAATGATATGTACAGCTAATGCAGTCATTTTATACACTAACAAAAGATGTCCTCCGAGCCCTTATCAAATATTATTTTTCAATGTGTTAATAACAATATCTGCAAAATCTGATCAAAGTGGGCTACAAGAACACAGGTAATTTTACCCTGTATCTGCACTTGCTACAGTGCATCATTAGTGCAACAATGACCAGTTCTAAAACCAACCCTAACCACTAGAATGTTACATGCTTCACCCAAAAGATAAATGATAATAATAATAAGAACTTACTCATTGAGCAGAAAATGACAAGCAATGATATAATGCTCATTTTACTCACTACACGATGATTCAAATGCATGAAAGTTCAGAAACATATAAGCGTCAACAAGTGTCAGATAGATGGTTAGGGAGAGAACAATATGCACATAGTATGGAAATTTTCCAAGAAAGCAACAGCAAGAAGTAAGATCTCAAAGAGGTAAAAGTTTAGGCTGCATCACAGTACCATTAAGGAAGACATAAGCCAACATTTTTTTTGTAACCCACATGCTAAGAGATCGAGAAAAAGGAAAGATACCTTTCTTCTTTCAGCTGTCAGCTGAGGGAGAGACAAGCGAATGACCTCACCATCATTGCTAGGAGTCATACCAAGATCAGAGTTGACTATAGCTTTCTCTATAGCCTTTAAGCTGAAAAATGTTACATATCAAAACATCGTATAAGTCACTTACTTTCAACAGGAAATCTTGCAAATACTGGATATCAATAGTCAATAGCGCTCTGAAATCCAACAACTTTATCTCCCTTAGAAAATATTGTCGACATATGAATACAGATTTAATGTATAAACAGACTTTTCTTTTATTTGCTATACCTTTTTGAAAGAGCAAGAAGAGGAAGGCCTTAATTCTCAAATTAATATCTTAACTAATGTTCATCACCTCTGCTTTATACTGTACCTGGATTTGTCATAGGGCTGAACCAAGAGAGAACTTGCATCAGGAGTACTTATTTGAGCAATACTCTTTAAGCTGACAGGAGTACCATAGTATTCCACCTAAAACAGCACATCAATGTTTCTAAGAAAAAGGTGATAGTTTAGCCTTTGAACTAAGTAGTAACCTTTGGTATGCCCAAAAGACGTCAAAATAACCTTTTAAGATCAACTTCTCATCTGAAACAAATAAATACTCAGTTAACTTACAAAAAGAAAATTTGCCTTCTATTTGTTCAATTGCTACGGTGTCTTCACCTTTTACAGTGAATCACAGGTTGATGAGATGGACTGATATTATCAGCTATAGATTAAAAGTGTTGAATGATAAGCAAGCAGTTCTACCAGTAATTGACCAACCCCAAATTAAATGCCAGGAATACGATGTTAAATCACATTCTAGATATTTTATACAGTATCCTTACCATGATTCTGCATACCATTTTCCTCCAAAGCCCGATCACATTATATCCCATAATCACAAACAACCCTGTCAACTTGTAGGGAATTCATACCTCAAGTTTGTCAAGTATTGCGGGGTTCGCCCTCCCGGTCCTTATGGAATTGAAATTCGAACGAACTGTCTCAATGGTCTTCTCCATTCTCGCTTTCTGTAAAAGAGAAAACGGTAAATAATGAAACATTCATTTCAACACCCCCCTTTTATTTAATAAAAAAACAAAAGTTCTCTGGCCTTAAATTACAAAAACAATAAACCACTGACAGCATCTTTCTCAATGGAAGATTTCTCCGCTTCGATTTCTTCCATAGTTGCACACCTCACAATTCCAACTCTACAGGGTAGAAAACAACAAACATAAAAATGAGTACCCACAGAAAAGAGAGAAAATTTCACAGCAATGCCATCCTGAACTTTTGAATGACATTTCATCAATCACATAGAGGGCTATTCTTGCCTCTTATTTAGCAAATGTTTGACAGCGACGGGTTTGCCGGATAATTCAACGGCGCAATGACGAAGCCTGGCGTTATTTGCAGCCGAACCCCAGGAGTACACATTAACATTGCTGGAATGGCACTTGACGCAATTGAATCCCTTCTGCAAACAATCTTAAACAGAAAAACTGTTTCTTTTAACTGACAATGCTTCCAAAGACGAGACTAAAAAAAATACTATAAGGAGAAATAAAGGAGAGAGAACCTGAAGGGAAGAGGAAGGATTTCGTAGGATTATGATGGGGCCTGAAAATGGACCGGACGGGAGTTGTTGAAGAAAAGGGCGCTGCCATTTGATAGCAGAAATAGGTTAATGGATTTTAAAAGTTGAGAGCTTTTGCCTTTCGCCTTTCGCCTTTCAGCCTTGGTCTTTGGCTTGTCAACGAGCTAGAGACAGTAACAAATAAGGGGCTTGGCGCTGTGAGTTGTGGATAAGAAGAGCCTTCTTGCCGGATGAAAATCACCTGCCCCTTTTCGGTGACCCATTTTATGTCCCACATCAGAACATGTCATGTGTCTCATTCATTTAATTATATTTATTCTTTGTTTGGTTTTGGAGTTTTTTTAAACAAAAAATATTAAAACTATTTTAAGAAGAAAAAAAAACCTCTATAACAAAAGTTTAGTCCCAAATTAAAATTTTTCAATTTTAATGGTAAGTTTTTACGCTTATGATATTATTAAGATAGGGTTTTAGTTTAAATCAAGAAAAAAAATAATGAATTTTTCTTTGTTTTTTTTTTGTTAAAATCAAAACAATGAATAAGAGAAGTTAAGAGAATGAGGCACATGACAGATTGTGGTAATTGGATCATCAAGTGGAGCACCGAATGGGGCAGAGGATTTTTATCCCTTCTTGCCCTCCTGGCGCTTCCGGTTCGTTTTGTTTGGTTCCATGTCTAGGTTTGTTCTGCGCTCTATTCGGGTTTCTACTACCAAATCTATCCTCAAATGTGGGCCGGAGGGTCTAGAGCATACGGCACCGCCATGGATTAGAGTACCCCAACATGAGCCATCCCCATCTTGGGCCTGGCCTTAGCCGAACCTAAAACCTATAATTTCAGTTTTTTTTCTTTTTATTTTAAATCAATGGTATCCGAAACTTCATTAATTCGAGATTAATTCATTTTAAATCCAGAGCATGATGATGTTAGTATAAATTACTAACTTACATAAGGATACATCTACATCTAAAGTCTATTTTTTTTTTGGTACATAAAGTCTACTTATTTTTATGGAGTACTTAGTTATGATTATATGTAATTCGACTGTATTCTCATGATAAGTATATAGTAATGAGATCTCTTTATCATTATTGATCTAACGAAAATATGATGAATGTATGTTTTTCCCCCTTTATTGTTGTTAACAATGACTGCAGAATCACCACCTTTACCACCCATGCCATTGCCATTGCCATTTAACATAATGGAGCATGATTTACGGTGGGTGCCAACATTAACAGGTCACTTTATATAATTAACTTTCTCAATTAATAGTTGTAATGAATATGTTCACAGTCATGTGCCTGATAATAGTTCTCGGTGGGAAGAACTTATTACTAGTATATTGTAATGCACGAGAGTAATGGGTAATGCGGGATGAAGATTTCATGCATTAATATATCCAAAATCATCAGAAGAATCATATAGTGGTAAATTAATAGAAGGGATTTTTCTAAGGTTTGGGACCAAATCCATTGATCTTGTTTACCTTTCCTTCAAACCAGCTATTATATGAAACGAATCGGTACGGCTATCTTTGCGTGGTAGTTACCAAGCGGCCTGGACTAGAAGTCTGTAACTACTTTGTGATCAATAGTCGAGATATCGTCTTTGCAGTTTTTTCATTGTGAACTCATTTACTCGATGCGGACAGCTGTCCTCCTCCATTGCCTCTGGACACCCTGACTCGCGGAGTTGGCAAACAAAATCTAAGCCATCAAAATGATGCCAAGGTTCTTATTGTGTCCCATGAAAACGTAAATGCACTATGCATAGACACCTGCAGGTCGAAGATGATCCTACTAACTACTAATTTACAGCCATGGTGACCAGTTGTCACCGTGTGGTTTGGTAAAACATGGTAGTGGACCCCGACCCATTTGAATGTGTTGGTCTAATTAGCCTAACTGGCCCCGAGCCATGCTCTTTGAGTACACTAGACCCCTAGAAAGTCCAAGCTCATTATAAAGTTTTAGGTCCACTTGTACTAAAGGCGTTCCAATTTCGGTCTAGCAAAAAATTACAACAACAGCTAACCATCTATTCACAAAAGACTTGGCAGGACAATTGATTGCATTCATGTTAAAAATCTAATATCACCTTTAGAATCTGAGGGCTCAGTTTCACTTAAATGCACACGTGTACACTCCAGATTTGACATGGAGAATGTTCATAAAATTTGTTGCCTTCATACTTTCTTTATGTTATTGGCGGTGCATCATACAAATCCTTTTGGGTATAGGAAATCTTTTCATTCGTTATATATAGAGACCGCACACCCAAGTTTTTCTTCGCCAATTAGTTAACCAATATTGCCAAAGCTCTTCTTTCTTTTGCAGTCTTTGATATCTCTAGGCTTTCGTGATGGCTTCTGCTAAGAAAACGGTGACTTTCATTTTGCTGCTGGCTTTCCTAGGAGTCTCTCTTGGTGCCGTTCACAAGGTGGGTGACTCAACTGGATGGACTAGCATCGGAAATATTAACTACACCGAGTGGGCTTCCAGCAAGACCTTCCATGTTGGCGATTCTCTTCGTAAGTTTCCTTATTAATTCCTTATTACTCTGTGCAAGGTCCATATAGTCTTAGGTCCATATGCAATATTGTAGCAACATGATCTTTGATTTTGGTTTTCTTCTTTCTTGATTGGCACTCACCCCATTGCTTGTTTCGTTAATGATGTGTCCTTTCTCTTTGTCTAAATCAATCTCATTATTCCGAATAATTAAGGGGGAAAAAAAATATATGCTGCATTGCATACTGATCAATTACTCAGATGAATTGGTCCCTCTCCTCCGAGGGGAGAAAAATGAAAACCATGTTTAAAGCTGGCTGTTTCAAGTATTTCTTAATTTTCTTGTACAAGAAGAAACTAATAAAAAGATGGTCGGTAAAAATTTTTACTCTGTAAACTCTGCCTTTCGGTTGGTAAAAGAAAAGGAATAGGGGAAAGGTAAAAAAAGAGTGATACTTTGCTAGAAAACTTTGTAAAGCAGAAAATACGTTTACGCAATATTCAACCCACTATAAAGAAATTATGCTTTTTTTTTTTTTGGTTACAAGAAATTATGCTTTTGAATGCACCATATTCTAACCCCAAATCCTTTTGACTTGTAGCTTTATATATAAAGACGGTTAGAAAATTTTAATTACCAATTTAGTATACTAATTAAGTACTTTACATGTACAATTTCTTTTGCTTATAGCGTGTAAGTGTACGCTAATTTGCTGATGATTTATTTTTCCTCGTTAATTCCAAAATTATTGATCACCTAACCCCTTTTGTTTCCATTTCCATGTAGTATTCGGGTACAACAGTCAATTCCACAACGTGATGCAAGTGACCCACACCGATTTCCAGTCATGCAAGGGAACATCTGCCATAGCCTCCTACACCTCCGGTTCTGACTCCATAACCCTGAAAAGGCCTGGCCACTATTATTTCCTTTGCGGTGTGCCCGGCCACTGCCAAGCCGGCCAAAAAGTTGATGTTTTGGTCACACCATCAGCCATAGGCCCAGGTGCAAGTCCTAGCTCATCCACTCTTGGTTCATCGCCAGCCAGCCCACCTTCAGAAGCGGTGGCACCTGGCCCAGCACAGAGCGCTGCTCCATCCCGCGTCTCCTCCAGCGCTAAGCGTTCCTTGTGTCTAGTTGCAATTTTTATTTATATTTTGCTTTTGCTTTCTAGCTAGGCGGCTGGTCTTGGCAATTGTGACTGTCTCAGTGTTAGAAATGCTTGGAGAGATGATATTTTATAATCGGGTTCCAGCTTGGTTAATAGTTTACTATTGCTTAAGTAATATTAAGACGTTTGTTTTATTTTTACTGTTTGCTTGAAACACTAAATGACTTTCTCTTCTTAGAATAAAATGTTTCTTTTACGGAAGAAATTAAAGGCATAAATGCAAATTACTCATCATTCCAAGTGGGAGCCTAGTTGAATCTCAAATGGGCTTCATAGTGAGCAATTTGGTGGTGAGTGGTGACTCAGCTAGTGATTGGGCTAAATTTGGTGTTCTTAGTGATCGTTGGACAGTTCGCCATCAAAGAAAGGAAGTGCAGGGCAGATAGGCCTCTTTCTTTTAACCATATCTTTCCCTTTTTAGGCTAAAAAACAAATCTCATGGAATTCCCATTGGGTCACAAAGTGCGCCCCATCTTGATTTTTGTTGTCCAAATTTGTGATTGAGTCCACGGCCCCATGTTATTAATAATCCCACCCCAAAATCCTTAATGGGCCAATCGGAACTTTTCGAGGTATAGTTGAATAAATTAATTTTGTTTGCTATAGAAATACGTAAAAGATGCATGGTTTTCTATTTCTAGAATCCAGACTCCCTTAAAAGAAAAGAGACTGCCGCCCCTGGTTATAAATTAAGGTTGAATTTTTCCCATCTTCACTCCATAATCAAGTTCTTTCATTTCCACACTCTCTCTCTCACTTTTCTAGAGCCATCAGCCATGGCGTTTGCTAAGAGTGCATTGATTCTTCTCTTTACGATGGCTCTCTGTGGCGTTTCAATGGGGGCCGTTCACTGGGTCGGAGACCTGGCTGGATGGACCATCGTTACCCCTGTTGATTACCAAAAGTGGGCTGCAACCAGGACCTTCCATGTTGGCGACGTTGTTGGTAATTATTAATTAATTAATGAAGCTCCTCTGTTTCTACTACTGCATATGATTTGGCCACCTTTTAACTTAATTCGATTCAGTTTTCAAGTACAGGAAGCAGTTCCACAACGTGCTCCATGTGACTCACCAGAACTTCAAGTCATGCAACACAACATTCCCAATCGCAGTACACTCCTCGGGTTCTGACTCCATCAAACTCACAAGGCCAGGCCATTTCTTCTTCATCTGCGGTCTTCCTGGCCACTGTCTAAGCGGGCAAAAGGTTCACATCGAGGTCGCTCTTGACAATCAATACCCATCCCATTTACCACTGTCAGCCTCCGAGTCGGCGGCCGCGTTGGGACCCATTCCAGATTCCACAGAACCTTCCCCTGCCCCGGCTGCTCAGAGCAGTGCTCCAACATCTCTCACATTGTTCAACTTCTGGTTGGCTTTTGGTGTCCTTGCATTTGCATCAGGTGTTACTGGCATTGGTTACTAGCTGCTTGTTGCCTGCTGGCTATCTCATTTACGTAATTTGTGTGTCAACGTACCAGTCTTCTATCTATAAATAAGCTTAGACTGATGATAGGTATGTTTTAAAATTGCAATGCCCCATAATATTAATGTGATCTTTTGAATTGAACTATTAGATTGGTAAAAAACAATGTCGATGTTTTAGATAAAATAATGACTCTGTTTCTTCACTGTACTGTTAGAATTACGTTTTTCTTGCCAGCCAATCATTGGTGTTTGTATGCCAAGGAAACGGTTGGGTGTTTCGTTTTTCTAACAATGTTCAAAATAGTTGGTTTATCTTACTGGACAAATACCCTGAAATAAACCATAACCAACCTCGGTTACAAGCCATTCAAACAATAGTTGGTTCGTTCCTTTTGAAAATCCTGTATATTTACGGAGCCAGAACCGTGATTTTCTTCACAAACACATAATTGCCGAGGCTATTCTTCTTCTCTCGCTGTCCCTTGCTTGCCCTTCATTTTGGTAATCGAGGTAGGATGGCCTCTGTTAAGAGAAGCGTGGCAATTCTTATGATGCTGGCTCTGCCCCTTTTCAGTGGACTAATCGCCGCTGCTACTTCCACTACACTTGACGGGCCAGGCCACAGCGAAGCCGCAGAGAAGGTCGACGTATCCGTCCAACCATCTTCACCGGGGAGAAAAGCATATCCAGGTCCATCTACTTATGGTTCACTGCCTACAAGCCCAAAATCAGAGGCAGCTCGTGGCCCAATTGAAGCCATGGCGTCTGTCCTCTTCCCCAGCACCGAGCCTAGCAGAGCAAAGTTTTACGTTTATATATTAGTAATTTTTGCATTTAGATTACGGTCTCAGACTGAAATTCCTCCTCAAGGTGAGAAGGTTATAAGTGGGGATTCACATTATAGGCATCGAATTCAAAACCTTCTACATCCGTCTAAAAAGGTTTTTTTGCGCACCTCTTATGTGTAAATATATATATATATATATATTTTTCCTAGAGTTATGAACATGATTAGAGTTGTAATAAAATCACAATATTTCTTTAACTAAAATTCTAAAGAAAAAAAATGAGCTTGGTGCTCGACAATCTACATTAAGAGGTACTATTAACTCTTCTTCTCATGGTCCGAGTATTTTTTATTATTAATTAATAAAAATAATCACGATTACTTGCACTACTGTACCGCCCTATATTTACGCCACTGATTGCAAATATCTTAAACGTATTCTTCTTACCTTTTTTCCCCCAAAACAATCGGTTTTTTTCCGAAGCTGGCACGAGACACGGGATGTAATAAGGGTAACTTTTCCGAGAACATAATAATAGTGAAATCAGTCATTAATTTGTAATGAATCTCTCTGGCTCTCCTCTACCCATCGGTCCCTCGTTCAGTGGTTTTAGCCATGGTTTCTCCCAAAAATGCAATGTTTATGTTGGCGATAATTGCTACTTCTTCGGTCTGTTTTGGTGCTGTTTATAGGGTTGGTGACGATTCTGGTTGGCATCCAATGTTTGACTACCAAAAATGGGCATCTTCCAAGAAATTTTCTGTTGGTGACACTATTCGTAAGCTCCTCTTTCACTCGTTCATGTGATTCACTGTCACGTTAAAATAAAAACTCTGGTTTTCTCTTATTGCATGTTGTTCTTGCTTCTCATGTTTGTATGTATAATTGTGTCAATTTTCGATTCAATATATTAGTTATGAGAAAATTTTTGAAGCACACAAAAAAATGGTCGAAGCTCGAAGGAAAGAGTAGTGGAATTACATTCAGATTTTTATAATTTCTAGTACACTTATCTTTCTCTTTGCATTAGAATTAATAACAAATGCTACTACAATTAATCCACATAGACAGAAATTCCTTTGGATTTGTCTTGGTTTTAAACTTTCAACTTTAAGACTCTGGATGTATTTTCTAGAAATGATTTGTGAATTTCAGATTTTGCCCTAATTATTAGATTTTGTTCGTTTTAAATTAAAACTTTTGATTAATTTGTGATCTAATTACCATTGTTTTGTTTAGAAATCTCTCAGGCCCTTATCCTTTCTCTAAATTTGTTTCTTACTCTGCAGGTTTCGAATATAATTCCATCTTTCACAATGTGAAGGAAGTTACGCAACCAAATTACCGCGCATGCAATGCAACAAGTCCAATTGCAACCCACTACACAGGCAATGATTCCTTCACATTGAAGCAGCCAGGCCACCGCTATTTCCTTTGCGGCTTCCCCAACCATTGCAAACATGGACAGAAGGTTGACATCCACGTCCATGAAGTTTCCAGCCCCAGTCCCAGCCCTGTTACATCTGATTCACTCCCATTGCCACCATCTCCTGCAGCTGAGAATCCGGTTCCGACCGGTACTGGGACTAATAAGAGTGCTTCATCATCACTCCATATTTCCAATACTGAGATTGCTACCAAATCCATTGCTATGCTTCTCCTTGCATTTTGTGTTTGACCGTCATTCAGGTAAGCAGAATAAACTAAAGGGTATTCTTTCCCTCTAGTATTATCAGTTTCAGTCTTATGCAATAATAAGTTCTCTTATTGGATTCATTCATTAGAAAAGAAGCTTGATTGGATCAAACTGTCCTGCAAACGAGTCAACTTTGAATACCTATGTTTGACTGTTTCCTTTATTCGTTACTCCCATTATAAAATCCATTCGCATTATAATAAAGAAAAAAAGGTTAAATGTTAGATCCGCAATCCATATATCCGGCCTCTAGGGCTACCCAGGTCCGAGTCTCTCAGCGTCTTGAAGGGTGATCGAGTTAAAATTCAACGAATTATCAGATGATAGGAGTGGCCTACCTCTATTTGGCCTTGCTTCAATCCAAATAGGGATTGCAAATGGTTTAATGGAATTTACATCCAAATCCAATGATATGGCATGATGGCTCGTTTAAAAGAATGAATCTTCATGGCCCTCTCTTAGCTAGTTAAACTATAAGCCTCTTTGACCTCACCTAGTTTAGTGTTTCTACACATTGGCATGCAAATTCCACCAGCATGACATGGGTCGCAATACCTAAATAATATCGCGTAGTAAGGATTCTTCATAATGGATTTACAGTTTTTAAAGTTTTTTAATGCATGCTTCTGTGCACCTTAATTGAAATGGAGGGGCTGCCTAGAATTAAGAATGGAATGAAAAATAACTTCTTTTCATTGGTTATTAGAATTAATTATTATTAACACAATTGATGGGATAATTGAGACGAAATTAATTCCATCAAAACATTTCTCAACGGTTTTTCCGCCCCCACAATATAATAGCGAGAAACTTGCGATTGAAATCCGATGAAAGAGGAAGTGATTTTTATTTTGTACCGTCTTCTGCGGTGTGAACTGGGGCTGGGGCATAGGTCCAGAGTTGCCAACAAAATCATTGCAGATTACTGTGCCGTTTTGATTCCGTACAAAGCATGGACAAAACTTGATCTAGTTTGATTTGAGAGTGGGGAATCCATGGCCCCTTCCTTCATATTCTAAAACTCGCAGAGGTATGCTGCTGCTCATCGAGCTCCCAGACCCATCATCAATGCAAGAATACTTCTCAAGGATGGTTCACATTAACTGCTAGAGGCAGGTGTCTTCTCCAAGCCCAAGGAGATGCATGTCCCATATGTGTCAAATATTCTCATTTTTTTTTTCTTATCAAATCTCCATTTTATCTTTTGCTTCTGCTGTGTATATTATATAGTATTTATGGCTTATGGGTTTATTCCATATTTAAATGAAAATGTTGGGGGGGGGGGGGGGGGGGGGGGGCAGAAATCAGGGTCAGCGAGGTTTTTTTCTTCCCCTGTTTCATTGTCGCTGCTAATTTATGAGTTGTGACACAGTAAAATGGGAAGAAATTAGAAAATTAATGTGCTCAACAATTACAACCAAAATTTTTCAACACCCACGAAACGTATGGAATTTATTTCTGCTCTCCAAAAAGCGTATGGGATTTAATGTATGGCAGGGAAAATATTTGGTTTTATGTGGTTGAAAATCGTACTAATTGAGATCTGCAAACCATGTAAAACCACAGCGAACGTATCTTGCAAACCTCTTTCGTTTCTTTATTAGTGTTGGACTACGGGTGTTGGGAACCGAGAAAGAGAAAATAACTAGGTGGTAATTTTTCATATACGAAAATGAATGTCTTGAGTCTTGACCAAATATCTCTAATGGTTTCATTTCTACCACAACTATAACACTCAGATTTTACAGTGTGCCTTCACTGAGTTCACTCGAAGACAAGTATTTGAGTTAGCACGCTCCATAAACATTTTCTTGGATGCCCTGTCACTCTACAGCCTTTGTCTGCTGCATTTCTTAACTTGGAGAGGTCTGTTAAGTGATAAGGGAAGGCAGCAAATTTCTCAAATGCCTTGACAATTTAATTCTTTTGCCAATGTATTCTTTGTTGCTCATTTAATTAATTTCTTTAGACGTTTATTTGAAGTATAAGGCTCAAAGGTTAGTGGGTCGGTTATCGTGGCATGGAAATATAGTATGGGATTTACTTATTCGGGGAATGATTATCTGTTTGGATGGCACGGTTCAACTTCTATACCGGAATCAATAACTACATATGAAGGGATTGCTTTGGGATTCCTCAATCCTGCTTTGGCACAACACAAATGCAGCCGGCTACTGAAATCAATTACTGCCATATTTTAGCTTGCAAGCCATTTACTACCCCATATGTTTCGTAAATCACTACCAGAAAGAAAGGCAGGAAATTAAGGTAGTAACTAGGGAGAAAATGTTCCTACCAAAAAAAAAAAAAAACTAGGGAGAAAATGTTTAAATTCCAAAGCAATTAATACTAAGTTTCTTCGAATTTTAAAATTGAAAAGTGATTATATCGAGAAAGTAAAATCAAAACCATACAACTTACTTCTAGTATTTATTACTACACTATATTAGTATTAATTTGGCTGCCTGCTTCCACGGGGTTTCGATGCTTTGAATTGATTATTAATGTTTTGAATACTATTAAAAATAATGAGAGTTTTAAGAGAGATGAAAGAATGAAGAGAGAATCAAAGAAGTTAACAGTAAGTAAGAATGGGAGTAAATAAGATATGGCAAGGAAAGAAAAGCATTAAAGACGAGAAAGCGGGAGCCGAGCCGAGTAAGAAGCCGAAGTTGGCGCTTCCCATAACCCGATAAGAACACGTGCAAGGACAGTCCAAACACGTAAGACGCTCACTGCGGAAGAGAGAGAAAGAAAAAAGAAAAGAAAAGAAAAGAAAAGTAAACTCTCAGTAAAACATAAAAATGGAAAAAAACGACAAAGAGCTAACTGAAGAAGCACTCCGCGTATATATAAAGATACAAGCAGCACCAAAAGCCCAACCATCCTATTTGCTATTCATCTCCTGACTCACTCCTCGCTTACCCTCCTCCTCTCTTTCTTTGCTTGTCTACTCAGAGCCCAGTAGTAGCCCACAGAGAAAAAGAAAAACCTTTCGCTCTCTCGACTTTCACTCGTCAGGCCACAGAGATTTGGAGTCAGAGAGATTAGGGAGAGAGAGTGTGCAAAGTGCTAACCTTATATACTAGTTTTTGCTTATAGCCGCCATTAATGCTTATCAGCATTCAGCAATAAAGCGTGACCAGAGCCAAGCTCTCTCTTTGCTTTTTTTCACGGACTTGCCAGGCGCCAGCAAACGAGTAATCAATCAATCAAACCGGAAGGAAGAAAATATAAAAATCCTTTTCTCATTGCTCTTTTTGGCAAAGAGAGCAGGAACCTGAAATGGAGCTGAGTAAGGTAACTTTGGAGATCTTTTCCAAACTTGAGCAGAAATGGCTATCGCACTGCGAAACCACTAAGAAGATTCGAATCCTCAGCATCGATGGAGGTGGAACTACCAGCATTGTCGCTGGTGCCACTCTTATCCACCTTGAAGACCAGATCCGCCTCAAAACTGGTGATCCTCATGCTCAAATCGCTGATTTTTTTGACATGATCGCTGGCACTGGCGTCGGTGCTATTCTTGCTGCCATGCTCTCGGCCGACGATGGCACTGGCCATCCTCTTTTCACTGCTAGAGAGGCTCTCAAGTTTATCACTCAGCATAGCTCGGAGCTCTTCAAAGTTAGTAAGCTTGCCGGAGTGCTTCACCGGCGGAAGAGATTCTCCGGTAAAAGCATGGATAAAGTGCTGAAGGAAATGTTTAAGAGGGAAGATGGAACGGTTTTGACGCTGAAGGACACGTGTAAACCTCTCCTGGTTCCTTGCTTTGACCTGAAGAGTTCTGCTCCCTTTGTTTTCTCTCGTGCCGACGCTTCCGAATCACCTAGCTTCAACTTCGAGCTTTGGAAAGTGTGTCGTGCCACGTCAGCCACTCCCAGCCTCTTCAAGCCATTCGCATTGACATCTATCGACGGCAAGACCTCCTGCTCCGCCGTGGACGGCGGTTTGGTCATGAACAACCCTACTGCCGCCGCGGTAACGCACGTGCTCCATAACAAGAAGGATTTCCCGTCTGTTAATGGCGTGGAGGATCTGCTGGTTTTGTCGTTAGGCAACGGTCCGTCCTGTGGAAGATCGAAGGTTCGCAGCAACGGTGAATTCTCTACTTCTTCCGTTATTGACATTGTGCTAGACGGAGTCTCGGAGACCGTAGACCAGATGTTGGGGAACGCTTTCTGTTGGAACCGTACGGATTACGTTAGAATTCAGGTATTTTTTTTCTTTTACTTGTATCGATGCTCTGTTTGGTTCTTAAGAAAAATTTTAATCCGTGGTTAAACCAATTGGAGTGTATTAAACAGTGGTGTTTCTTTTTAGTTATTTTCCTTGGATTTCTCAATTGGCAAACAGATTTCAACTAATTGTAGGTTTGTTTTTGGTAGTATAAGTTTGTGATCGACGGTTTGTAACGTGCAGGCAAACGGACTGGGGAGTGAAAAGATGGTGGGGCCGAGAATGGAGGAGGTACTGAAGGAGAGAGGAGTTGAATCGTTACCGTTTGGCGGGAAGCGGTTACTGACGGAGACAAACGGACAGAGAATTGAGAGCTTCGTGCAACTTCTTGTTGCCTCCGGGAAAACCAGCCTCCCTCCAAGCCCCTGCAAGGAATCAGCCGTTAGCCCACTTGCCAACGGCCGTTAGCCTTTTTTTTCTTTTTGTTTTTTTTTGTCCTTTCTCTTGTTTCTTTTTCTTTTTTGACTCTTTATATATTTGTTTCCTCGTTTAACCCTTTGTAAGTTGTAACCAACCTCGAGTTCCACTTTTAACTGTCCGTACTTTTGAGTAAAAAAAAGCCGCTAATTAGTCAATGTCTCCGTTTGTGGCTGAATTAGTGTAGATTAATTAATAATAGTACTAGTTTTAATTTAATGATGAAATTGAATGACATGTCATTATTATTACCAACATTAAGTATCTTTTGATGATTAACTTCGCCCGGTGGATCTTCCAACTACCGAAATCAACCACAGTTCTTTTGTTCCCTTAGAAAGAATGTCAGTATGCGCTACTATTGCTGCTGCTATGATTATGTTTTCTAGTCAAAATTTCAGTTTTGTGCATTTAAACCATTAATTCTCCTAACATTTTTGACGGAGAATGCCGCATTACTTCGTCGGTTACCATTGGTTGTTGGTACATTTATATTTTTGTTCCATTTAAAAATCTAAGCTCAATAATTAATGAGACTGTTAATTCTGAGAGAGGAAAAGAAAGCTTGTAAATAATTTTGGCAAAAATATCCAATTCACATTCACCCATATCATCCATCTTATATCTAAAAGTAAAACCAAAACAGAAGGGAAAAAAAGACTAACTACCAACCTAAATATACTGAATGCGAATGAGAATTATCAAGTGGTCCTGAAAAAATAGGGGGGGATTCATGGTTTTACTAGTTGGGAAGTAGTAGTTTATAAGAAAGCTAAATCAGTGCTATCACATGCCTACATTCCAGTAATTGAATCAAAGGACCACCCACCCCCAGTTCTTTTCCTTATAAATGGCTAAATAACAATTTGTGAGAGCCCCATTCCAAAATCTTTAGCTTGGGTTGGGCAATGCAAAAAATTTTCTATAATATATAAGCCAGTGGAACACTTATGTATATTTTGGTGCTAAGGGTTCATTAAAACCAATCAATCATCGATGGAAAAAAAGCAGTCTTAGAATTGAGGTATAGAGCTGAGCTACCAAGACAACTCAAAGATAAGTTGATAAAACAAAGAGAGAGAGGGCCTTCAGGCAAACAAGGCCATGGGATCCAACTAGGAGAGTGGGGCACAAATCCCCCTTAGCATTAAATAAAAAATTTTCCATTTTAACCAAAGGCCTTCTCATCCTTTTTCTAAACGCCGTAGATGTGGATGCAAACAGAGGAATAGACATGGAAAAGGAATCAAATCCTCTTACTGTTAGATGGATATCCTTACGCTGTCGACCTCAACCAGCCAGCCAGGGAAGATGAAAAATAAAAACAGTTCTCAGCGTCCGTCAATGCGTCATCAACCAGTAAAAAGTAAGAAAGATAAAATGGAACCGACTTTTTTCTTCCTCCTTCCCCTCAATGATGTTCACTTTTCTAGTTTCATTTATGGCATGCTCCTTTGAGTTTTCTTGGCTCCCTCTTTTGGTAGGTAAGTTTGGTGGAGGATTGGAGAGCTGCAGCAGCGGCAGCATGTACTTCTCCCTCACTCTCTCCACTTGCATCGGCATGAGACAATCCCACTATTCACTTACTTGCATTAAAAATGGTCCCTCATTTGTTGCTTTGCGGGCTTTCCCCCTTTTTTTTTTCTCTGGGGTTTATGAATTTTTCTATATATTCTGATAGGGTAGGATACTTTAATACTCGTTAGGTAGAATATACTAACTCAACTCCCCTTTCTCTATAATCTCTATTATACTCCTATATATAATATGTACCTTTCATTTAGGGGGCCAGGATGATAATGACATTAGCTAAGACAAGATTTTACAGCCTCTAAAACCAAAACCAGAGGGTCCAAAACCCCCCCGTTTTGGCTTGACCAACCTGTGTTGATGTGGACTCTGCTCATCTCTCGCCTTACCAAAAAAAATAATAAGCCCCCGCGGCCTTACCCCCTTACGGTTGATTTTTACGCTGCGATATGGGAGGGGAAGAAACGGAACCTCCGACTTAGTCTAGTTTCAGAAGTTATTCTTTTTTTGAGCCAATTAATTGGTCTGTTTTAACATTATGGAAACTGGAAGTGGAAAACAATGATAGGGGGGCTTCGACCATGACTAACTACTTTTATTGATTCTAATTTCGACTATACATCTCAAAGAATAATGTATCTTCGGACTAAAGCCTTTCTTGTGTGGTTAAGAATACGTAAGAATGAATTCTTTTCATGGCTAAGATCGATATCATTAGTTCAACACGAAAGAGTGATTCAAACCTTAAACGACCGAATTACCAACTAACCAAGTTTAGATTGGTCGATTTAATGTAACTTGGAATTTTATAAACTGCGAGAATTTTATTTTCAATTCTCCACCCTCTAAAATAATTCACGTAATAAAGCTTCTCAAATGTACGTGCCTATACTGTCCGGTGCCTATGAATATTACGTAGCAACTGATAATAACAAATTTTTGCCTAAGATTTTCTGCCGGAAGAATGAAAAATAATAATTGGGGAGGTTTCATGATCTGCGCCCATGCCATCATGTCTACAAATGTTTAAACAGGGGGAAAAAAGATTGAAAAGGAAATGAAAAGAAGATTCAACAAACAATTTGAAAATCTTAATCAACCCCACCATGGACTATATATGTGCAATTGGAGGAGATCACTGGGGGAAAATGGAGGTTCTCTTTCTTCTCAAACAAACTTCCATCTCCCACACAAAGATATTTTGGAAGGCCCCAATTCGTATTAAATCCTTGTTAACATTTGTTTCTATATATAAAGAGAGAACATCATATATCATAGTATCTTCCCACCTAAGCTTTTTGATTCGGTTGCTTTGGCCGGCAGCTCCGATTAAAACATTAATCGGCCAAACTATTTAGAGAGCCGCTCTCCGCTTTGCTAAGGGATCGAAAAAAGGAGGGCCTTCTGCCGAAACCAGACCACCTGAACCCGACAAGATCGGGAACTGGGTCAAATCCCTGGATGAGTGCCCCCACTGCCTTTTGGCTTCGGCCCCATGCCCCCTCTAAACTACTACTCTTAAATACCAATAATTTACTAAATAAATTAGGTGTTTTATGTGCACAGAAAAGTTGAGTTAAAAAAATTATTATAATACGTGGCTCAATAGTGCTAGATTCATTATTTTATTTTATTGATTTTTGTTTTCTATCTGTATTATTATAGTTCTAATTTAATATTGTTTTTTTGTTCTTTTCTAGTCACGAACCTGAAACAGGCGGGTAAAGCGACATATTCTTATTTTAAGAAACAAAATAACACTATTGCCAAACAAAATTACGTAATTAACACTGATACACAAAATAATCATAAAACTGGTACGCAGAAAGTGAAAATCCACTGTTGCCCTTGGTTTTTGGCCCTGACACTGGATGCAAATTCTATCTGCTTCTTTTATCAAATTCAGTGCTCTGATTCCAGTTCTAGATTTATTTTTTCTTTATCTTTTTCCATTTTTTCGGGTACAAATAATGATTTAATGTAAACAATCAACTACACTTCTGATCACTGATCAGAAGACGTAAGATATATAGCCATATTTCTCGTAGAATTCAAGAGGACCTCCATGGAAAAAGTGACAACACTGAACACCCAAACCTAATCAACCTAACTGTAAAAATAAAAGAAAAAACCTGAAGAAGCCACCAAGCACAATTGTAAAAAGGCTGGATTCTACCCTAGGGAAGCACCAAAGGGTTGGCATGTAGTATTTAACTTTAACCCTTGACTGTTAACCTTAACCATTTAACAATATGGGTTAAGTTGGCTAAAAAGGTTGAAAAAGCTTTAGAGTAGCATCTCTTTTATTGTTACTAGACTTTTCCCCACTAAGTTGTTGGTATCCCGTCGGGTTCGCTTATTTTAATAAGAGGAGTTTGTTTCTTCTTTTAGTAAAGCAGATTCCAGCACCCCTGCTTGCTCCATAAAGATAGGCTTAACAAACCAGTTTCCCCCATCAAAGAGATTTAGTGGATGGTTGGTTCTCGATGATCTATTATCCCAATTTGATTAAGTTCTCCAACATCATGAAAAGGATAAGGGAATCGAGGGGGTTAGGTGTCTAGGCAAGGCCAAATAATATAATCCCCTAATCATTAATGAAACTAATTAATTTGATTAATTAATCAGCCACCTTATTGAAAAAATAGATAGAGAATGAATAAAAAGAGTAAGTATGAGCTTTTAAGTGGTTGGTGACTAATCTTATTCAATTGATAGAGACCACGTAATCCAAGAATTCCAATTTGATTAAGACCCAAGTTACCAAATTGGAGAACTAAAAGAGTGCAACAATGGTGTAAGGGTGAAGTGACATTTTTTTTCGGGTGTGTGGGAGGCAAAATAATCAAAGAAATTAAGAACCTCCAATTAGATTAAGACCCAAGTTACACTCTTTTAAGAATCCTTCGACCATTACCATGGAGCCAAGCATTGTAGCTTCCCTTTTAAAATTTTCATTAGCCCACTCGAAAATGTTTCTTTCAAGTAGACCTTTTTGCTAGCGTGAGCAAAGCATAACAAAATCTAAGCTTCAGCCTCCAAGCAGAAGACGCAAAAAACTTTTGAAAGACAGTGCTATACAAGCCAAAACGTGCACCGCATGCTTGGAAAATACTTCAAGCTAACCACCCTCATTGGGTTAATTAGGTGACATTCTTATGAATAAAAATCTTATCCCTTTAGTAAGTAAATGCGGAAATGGCCAATTAAAGCGTGTTCAAATGTTATCTATCGAGGAAAGGGAGGAAGCTTTACTTATGTAAAGTAATTTCATAAAAAATTATTTTTAATTATAAAATTTTAGTTTTTCGGTATAAATTCATGGGTATTTTTTAATTACATTAATTAGATCATGTTTGACTAATTCGAAGTTGAGTCGTATTAAACTCCAAACAGGCCGAGGAAGTTCTCTTGAGTCTCAAACCTATTTTCTCCATTTACAATTTTTGAATCCAAAACTTTAAGAGATATCGAATTTTTTTTCACTCGACCCAATATGGCAACATGTGTTGGTTTTAATTACAAATTTATCATCATACAAGCATTCCGTCAGAAAAAATGGCACACGCATTTAAAGTAAAAACTTTTAAATACTTATACCATACATTCGCCTAACCAGGTACAACCGGGACCATGTCAAGGCTCTTTATGGTGCAATTGGCAGCATATGGAGGTGGTAGTTTGAACATAATTAATCTTAGGCTTTCCCAACACCGAGGAATTACTATAGTATGATGAGAAATTGAGAATTTGAGCACATTTGTAGGTTTGTGTATTCTTTACTCGAAAAGCAAGTTCTAATTTAAGAACCTTGCTGAGTGTTTGAGTGGTGAACCTTGACTTAGACGACATGCAAATTGAGATGAACATTATCTCATTTGTTAAACCAAACGTGGGTTAGTCGACTTCAATGAAAGGGGAAGATTATATATAGTACAATAAACAAATAAACAAGAGGTAACTTTGATCTTGATTAAGTTTGTTGATCTTAATTATTATTTCCCCTGATCTGATCAACCCATTTAAGATTTTGTATGTTTGGTGTTGGCATGGCGGCTCTTATTAGTTTGCCATTAATAAAGCTAACTTATTCACACAACTGGAATGGGCATTGGTTTGGCGGCTCATTTGAATCTTGGTTTTAATTATGTGCTTCATTAATACTTTTTTTGCTTTCTAAACACGATTGTCGTTGGCACATTCCGATATGGATTAGAGTCGTTAGTCACCATTAAATTTTTGAATGTCCTGATTCTTGATGTATTGAAAGAAGAAAGAATAATGAAGAAAAGCAACTAAAACTAACAATTTTCTTTATTACGTGTATAGTGCAAGGCCTTTTGGGTCCAAAGGTCCCCTGTTTTTTTGTAGTGCGAAGCTTCCTCCTCGCTAAGAAACTTTACTTGGAGAGTTGAAAAGAATTGTCCAGTTTTCTTCGCCCAATTCGATCCAAAAGTTAGCCCCCACCATTTCTCTGATAAATTTCCATATGAATAATTTGAGTCATGTGTGGTCGTGATCATGCATAGATTCGACCCGATTTTAGGTGGCCAGCCATCTCGAAAATTATTCAGTCCTCCTAGGAATAGATATAGGCCGGTTCGATGAGTAGGTCTAAGGGGGAATTGCTTGCACTTTGTACGTACTCTCAGCACGGCTGCCTTATAAATGACATCTGTTAACAGTAGGTGTGTAAACAAGAAGGGGCAGTCTCTCCAACACGCAGACCTAAAAGTATATATGGCCAATCACTGTCTAGTTGTTTTCGTGTTGAGAGAGATATCCACAAATTTTTTTCACAGTAATTTTCTCCCTCTCCTTCATTGTCATTGAACACGGATCGTACGTAAGAAAGGTCAGGTGAGAGCTGAGAAGTGAGAACAGAGAGCTGTCCTGTGAATCTGCTGTGACCTCCAAAAATAAAGAAATTATGAATACGTATCATAATTTACTCTCGTAGTTATCTGCAATTAAGATTCTCTGAATTTCTCCAGAGGACACAACCACTGAGATACAGTGGAGTAAAGAATTGGATAAGTTAATGGCTCATTTCTACTGTATTATAATGATTACATTTGACCGTAAAATTCAGCTGATCAGTAATATTACCGTCTATCGGTGTTGCAGCCTTTGCAGTACATACCTTCCATGGTTTTCATTCATTAATTAGTTGACCTCATGTATAAGACCTTCTCTAATGTTGAGAAATTTTTTTTTATTTGCTTCAATTATTACATGGTGTAAGTAAATCACCTTACCATAACTATTTTGGGTTACAGAAAGGTAATTCAAGAATAATGTAAGTTTCAAATGAAAAAATATTACTGCAATATTCTCTAAAAGCTTTAATTAAATGGAAATATGGGTTTATATGTTCGTATTACCCTTACGATATTTGATAATCATATTAAATTTTGATTAATTTAAAATCAAACCACGTTATAATTCAAATGGAGAGACTAAATGATAATAGAGTAATATTACTACTATAATATAAGAACATTAAAATGTATAGAGGAGGATGAAGCTAATATCTTTGAATCAGTATTATTATTATTATTATTATTATTATATAAAGATCGGATGCATTACTGATTCAATTGCAAGTATGAAGTGCCATTAAAGTTGTACTACTCGGAATGGAAATTAATGAATGGAAATAGAAAGTCCTATATGGTAATTAAAAAAAGTCTGATGCGCATAATTAACCAAACATTAATCAACGTGTTGCCAAATCGTTATCGGGTGACAAGAAAATATCAGGAGATCAAAGCACCCAAAACCATGAGTTATTTATGATGACTCTGAAAATAAAGAAAATTTAAATTTTAAAATCCTTTTATACCGTGGTAATTAAGTAGACTTACCATAAATAATTAAATGGTTTAATACATAAAATAATCCTCAAATTTATACAAAATTATCCTTTTGACCCTTGAACTTATATTTTAAAATTTTTTACTCTTAAACTTTTATTTTGTATACAATGTATCCAAGGGCGGATCTAGAAATTTTAAGTAGTGGGGGTAAAACCGTAAAATTAATACTAACTACTTCTATCCCATTAAAATTGTCACTTATTAATTTTTTTAGGTCAAATTTTTTTAAATTTGACTTCATTTTATTTTATATTTATAATTGATAAAAATATAAAAATAATGGTCTACAAACTTGGGATTAAATATGTGTATTTTATATAAAAACTAAAATGAGAAAAAACTCAATAAATAATATTTTTATTGGAAGAGAGTGATGTAAAACCTATAAATATAACATAATCCAAATGCATAATATAAGTCAAGTGTATAATTATAAAACATGTTACAAAAAGATAATGTACTACAAATACAATCGTTTTCTACAGATTCATAGCTTGAAAGCATTGTAAAATCTTTTTATTAGCAATATTACGATATATATATATATATACACATATATATATATATATATCTCTTTATATAGATAACCAATCAATCATTCATATAAGAATCCTCTAAAATTGATGACTTCCTCTTCGTAAGATATTTTTCCATAATTAATAAATAAGTTTTATAGTTTCCAAAGGAATAAAAAAATTATATTCAAATGGAGTTATACGAAAATCACTAGTTACACTTATAAAAATATAATTACATATCCTATATTTTGTATATCAATCTTACTAAATAAATTAATATCATAATGAACAAATAACTAAAAAAATGTTAACTATTTTCTTCAATTTCAAAATAGAGTAAGATATTAGTGTTAAATTTAAATGTTAATTACTATTTATATAAATATAAACAAATTCAATGAATTCTAATTTCTAAATTAAATGATTCCATCATTATAAAAAATTTCAAACAATAAAATATTTCATCATATTAAGAAATTATAAAAATAATAATAAATTAATTAAAAAATCACATTTACTAAATATTTGATGAAAAAATGGTTCACTTTAATTCAACTTTTATTTGAGAAAGAAGTCAAAGGAAAGAGAAATATATAGAGATGGTGACTAATGGGTATGGGGTTGAAAAATGTTTTTTTGAAAAATAACGCACAAAATGTAATAGAGAAGAAAAGATAGTGAAACCTATAAATCAAAGAGAGAAAAAGTTTAAAAAGAAAGAGAAGAAGGTAATAATGGGACCGGAAAGAAAAATAAAATGTAAAAAAAAGTTATCTTTTCTCTCTTTTATCCCTTTTATTATTTGAGTTTAGATCAAATATTATATATTTCTTTTGTAATATGTTAACTCCATGGGGCAATAATAAAGGACAAAAAATTTTGAACTAAATTTTATACATATATTAAAGGGATTGTAGGATTTCAGTGGGAACTGCCCCCATTGTAAATCCACCTCTGGATGTATCCATTAATATCGACGTGATCTAACCATATATGTTGATATATGAAATTTATATATGACACGTAAAGATCAAAACGATAATTTTATATAGTAAATTCGAAGACTTTTTTTATATTAAGCCATAATTAAATAGGCTTTTACTTTGAGTGACAGACTAATTGGATGACCTAATAAAAGCAAAGAGGTAGACTCTTGTTGACTCGACAACTTTGACACGAGTCCTCAACGTAAGCAAACAAAAGCTGACGTAGACATTAGTACTCTCATCAAATTATTGGTTCAATATTTGGTTTGATGTGATAATTGAATTATATAAAAAAGAACATATTAATCTTTGAATTTTATTTAAGATGGATTAATTTTTAAACTTTTATTTTAAGAAAAATAAGTCCATTAATGAATGAAAATTTAATAGAAATCATCAAAAATTAAGAATTTTTATTTTTATTTTTAAATTAAAAATTTGACGTAAAAAATTTAAGTGCATTGAGTATCATAAATGTTCAAATGATTTTCGTCAATTTTTCAATTATTTACTTATCAATATGTTTCAAAATAAAAATTAATGAATCAATTTATATCAAATAAAAATTTAAAAACTAAGTTATTGTTTTTATTATAATTCAAAGTTCAAATTAAATACCTATTAAACTAATTATTCGACAACTTATATAACTTCACCAGATCAGTAAAGTGTTGAATCTTGATGGTCAACAAGAAGCACGCAGTTGGGGGAAATGCCCATTCCTCTCCTCCACATCTCTCATGCACACGTGTGCCTCTTTCTCTTTCTATCATTAACTCCGTCAAAATAATGTGTGCGTGCGAGCTGCATGCATGTTTTTTTTATATATGTACGTGTATAAATTATACAGAGATTATGATAAGATCCTGTCTCCTTGTTTTAACTTTTCTCCTCTCAAATCTCACTTTGTCTTCTTCTTCCTACACAATCACGACGAAATTAAACTGTCAATCTAAAACTATACACTTGCATTTTTCTCTTTTTTTTTCCCCAATCACTTTCGTTTACTTCGGAAAGCATAGAAATTAGCTTGACCGACGTCGAATTTACTCGTACGGTACCCCACTAACACATTCATCAGTTAGTCAATCGATCAAACGTTAGCATGGATATTTCACGGCTCTCTCACATAAAAAATAATAAAATTCACGGATCTGTTTCTAACCCATTTTAGCTTTGTCATCAATAATTTATAAAATTTATACCGATACTGAGTTATTGAAGAGAAATCACAAACTGAAAAGTGGAGAAAGGGACTGGACACCAAAATGAGATTGTAGGCATTCGTGGGCAACATGTCATTTCGGTGTTGGAAATCTTCTTCTGGTGTGGGTTCAATTTGTTGGGGGTTTCGTTTGTTTGTTTTCTAGTGTCGATGGAAAGGTGGAAATTACCCCCAAAGTTATAGGCAAAGGCTAGTTAAGAGACCATGATGGGGATTTTGCGGTATTTGTAGTGTCCACTTATAAAGAGTGTCACGAGATTCCACAAACAAAAACTTTGAGCAACTCTATGCTACTACTATAAAACATAAAGTAAAACAAGTCCCTGAAAACCCTTTTTTTTTTGTTTCTTCTATTGTAATTTGTACTTTTATCTTTTTATTTTTTTTGCAAATGCATGAGATAACCATGGCCAATTGGCCATGGCTTTGTTCTGTTATGCAGCTTCTTTCATTACTTCTTTTCATGTTTATCCAATTATTATTGTATATATGAATGTTCAAAAGAAAAAGTTAAGAAAATTGATATGGGCATAATGAGTGTGAAACATCCAACCTAAAATCAATTGGCAATAGGTGGAGATGTTCAATTTGAATATAAGGGTCCCATGCCAGTTAAACAGAATCGATGTGGGATTTTTCCACTTTAATACTCCCCCCTCACGTGTAATCCGGGAGAAACAACGAAAACAGTTAAACAGAACTGATGTGGGATTTTCCCATTTTAACACTCCCCATCACGTGTAACCCGGAAGAAACAACGGAGCAGAACCGATGTGAGATTTTTCTACTTTAACACTCCCCCTCACGTGTATCCCGGGAGAAACAACGAAAACAGACTGGTTCACACGTGGACAACCAGAAACGGGACTGAGCTCTGATACCATGTGAAACATCCAACCTAAAACCAATTGACAATAGGTAGAGAGGCTCAACTTAAATATAAGGGTTTCAGGTCAGTCAAACAGAATTGATGTAGGATTTTTCCACTTTAACAATGAGGAAGCCAGAAAAGGTAGAGACATGGGTACTGGAATAATTTCGGGTTTCAAACGGTCAAATGCTCTGTCGACTTCCCCGTAAAAAGTCAAAATAATGCCCTTGGAAATCCGATCAAGCATGTTATTCCGTTCATGGAATCTTTGAGATTGCTGCAAAGAAATTGGCAACGCCAGGACTTTACCAGGAACGAAAACTGATAATATCTGTACTCGCTGAATAACATGTATGGGATTTGGATCCTTAGTTTATGCCCTTCAACTTCGCCACTGGGGAGCACTTGGCACCCATGCGGGGGCTGCGGATCGTGGTTCGATACACCTCGTGTGCAATCTAACGCATACGTCCATACCCCATGTACTACATTTTATTTTCATCTCAAGTTATCAATTGAATAATATTATTCGTAAACTACATAATTAACTTCGAGGGTTTAATCCTTAACAAAGTTATGAGACGAAGAAAATCATGTGAACAGGTTGTCGTTTGACTGGCAGGATCCTTTGGGCCTCAACCCAACAACTGGCATTAATTAAGTCAAAGGATTTATAGGAGAGAGTATCTAGGTGCAAGATAATCTTGGTGTTAAAAACAATTATTAATGCAGCTTACACCACTAATCCCTGATTATATAATCTCCCCCGAAATTAAGCTGATCTGATTGGATCTTAGCGAATAGCGACACAATCGCAGAACATTTATATTTATTATAATCATAGTAGAAGTACTTATTAAGTACTACTTTTTTTGTTTTGGTAAATACTTATTTAAGTGCTACTACCCAAGTATCGCAAGGGGTTTTTTTGTATATAGTGGCTAGCTTCAGTACCGGTGGCAGCCACACTGGACAGTACGTGTCAGTCACGTGGCAAGTAGATGATATAGCTAACAAGCTAAGATATGGTTCATGAAAAAATTATATATCATGTGCAGAGAGGGCGTGGTGGAGCCCGTGGAGGTTTGGGGAAGAGGGGGGGGGGGGGGGGGGTTGTTGTGTGGCTAAGGATGGTGAAAAAAACCTGATGAAATCCTTTTCATAATTTCCAAGAAAAACACCTGGCAATGGTCTCGATGGTGATTGACTTTTTTGTCATTTTCGTGTGTGAAGAAATGGGGTCGGAGGGCAACTGTTGTACATACACTTGTGTACCAGTATTTACCTCGCACAAGGAAGGAGAGAAGGAAAGAAAGGGGAAGGGGAGTGCTGAGAGTGAGAAAGTGAGAATATACTAGACCAGTAAGGAGAAAAAGGACAATACTCTTGAGCAGTTAAAAATGGCAGCAAATGCGCTGGTTGGAGAATCTAGAAGGCGGGGCCTGAGGCCATTCGTATATCATATGTGTCCCCACTCCCCAGGAAACACCACGGGAAGGTTCTTACAGTAGTATCACTTAATTGTTTACACCGCCGACAACTACTTCTTCACCTCACTGCCTGCATGCATATTGATATGGTAATGGATCCTATTACTGGTACTGCTGCCGTATGCATTATAATCTTTTTATTTCCTTTTCAACTTGCAAGATTCTCCCGATTCCTCTGCCCTGTTTTAATTTCTGGCAAGAAAATCATTAAAATATTCTCAGAGCCAGAAAATAAAAAGAGTTTTATTTTGAGAAATTGTTGCCTATGGTATATGGGGCACTGTGTAATTTCAACTCAAGTCACAAATCATGGTTATTCTTTTTCAGAATTTTCGGGTTAATGCCCAATAATCCCTGATGAGCCAGCCACTCGTATTCTCATATGCCGTGTAGGCTTGGAAACAAAGACTAGAATCACCACAAATCTCTGGAGGACTGTTGAACAAATTGTGGGACATTCAAAGTTTCATATATTGAAACTTGTTCTTGGGGCGGCACCTTTGACCTCATAACAGGAAGGCCTGGTGATGGAACAAAGATGGGTTCAAATCAATAGCAGCCGTAACTTCATTCTTTTTATAGTAGTGATTAGAATAGCTGTTGGGCCCCAAAGAAAAGATGAATCTTTATTCAGCCAAAACAGATTCAGTAAATACCTTTTACTACAATTTTACCTAATCCGTAGAAATTTGTACATTATTGTACATATATGTTTCAGATTTCTATGATTCCATTTCCATCAAGTGAACAATTCAGTTCCGTGACCACATCGAAAGATCCTAACCAAACATTGGGAGTGTGGGCAACTGGCATCGTGAAAAAAAAAGAAAAGAAAAAGAATAAAAGCCATCAACAAAAATTTTAATAAATGCAGCTGCTTTTACAAGTTTATATTTATTATTATAAATGTACAATATATAATGTGGTTTATTTCCGTTTGACAACTACATATCACCGATACGTACAACGTTTATTGCATGGGAGTCGAGAGTTGCTTTCTAACTGCTAACTCGTATTACAAGCAATCATGAATGATGAAATTCATTTGCGTTCTGTTTGACTCTTCAAACTCAGGAAATTCGGACGGCATGATTGGATTGGAGGCTTTGTTTTGTTTTAAGAAACTGTTTCTAGAGTCCCAAGAAGCTTGGCCCAATGCTCCAAGAATGATCAAACGCGCAGCCCAAATAGGACTAATATTTACCCACCAAGATTAACCTAATATAATAGTTTGAGCCCAAAGATGGCTTCCAACTTCCGAAGTAGTGTGGCTATGGTGTCCTAATATAGGGACAAGGGCTTCTGTGTTCAGTCTTCAGCACTCATATACCTAACTTCCAAAAGCCTAAACGAAACTGGGGATTGAACAAAATCTGGCAATCTTTGCTAAATCACATGGAAAATGTGATGGGCCGTACCCGTATGTTTTCTCTTTTACTGCCACTACTTAAGAATATATTGGTACTATTTCATTTTGTTCATTTATTAATCCGACCTACAATTGAAAAACCTTAATCAAAACTCTTCCAAGACCAAAGGTCCAAAGTCACTCTCTATTGGGTACTAACCACCCCACTGTCCATCGAACAGAAACATACATTCGTAATTAATTAATGTCATAAATTTCAACCTATAGAAGAAGAAGAAAACGAAATTCATGTCGATAAAAAATACTACCTCCGTCCCATTTTATCTGTCAACTTGTGGTCAAAATATACTAAATTTTGACCATTAATTATGAAAAAATTATAAAGTTGTAACTTTTTTAAAAATAAAGTTAAAAAATTTTAAATCTTAAACTTTTCAAAACTTATTTTTTCATAATTTAATTTTATATAATTTTTTTATAATTAGTGGTCAAAGTTTAGAATATTTTGACCATAAATGGACAGATAAAATAGGACGGAGGTAGTATTATAGCAATTCATTTACACTGCTATTAATAATGAACCGTTGAAATCTACCATACACCATTAATCTTTCTACTTTCAAAGTTTAATGCTTGTAAACACCCCCCAAACAAAAAAAAGGGAAAGCTTTAATGCTTACGTAGTACTAGTAGTAGTGTTATTTCTGGAATAAAGCCATACTGCGCTCGTGTGGTGCCCAAAGCGCCCAATGGCCGATTCTTTTTGTTCCTTCTTTCAGTACTTCTCCAGAAACCTTAACCAACTTTAAAAATACGAACAGAAGCGCAAGTTAGCAGAATAATAAGGCGGGAGCGCAGGTTAAGATTAAATCTGAAATAAATTGGCGGGCTCTCCCTCCTTTTTTCCAATTTCCACACACGCAAAAAATATCTACCGGTATATAAAATCCCAAAAACTGTAACGCGCTTTTCTTTATTCTTCATTTTCATTTTTCACATAGCAAATTCTCTCCTCCCTCCCACGCTCCTAAATTTCACTTTCCCTTTCATTTTTCAGCAGATGGACCACCAGAAGAAGCCCCGAACACGGAGAAGCTTGAAGAGGAAATTGGAGCAAGAATTCGACGAAGACAAAGCAGATCGCTGCAAGGTCCCCGTCGTCGGATCCCGGCTTACGCACCAAGATCTCCTCCGCGATGTTCACCTTCACGTTGATCTTCTCAACTCCACCTCTTCCTTCTTAGAATCCGATCGCGCCGCCGCCAAACGTTCCGCTCATTTGCTATCCGAACTCGCCAAAAACGGTATGTTTCGAATCTCCGTTTTCCGTTATTTAGGTAGTTTCTCGAAGTTTGTTTAGGAAGTTATAGAGATTTCGGTGTTAATTTTGTTTTTGCGATTGTAGAGGAGATTGTGGATTTGATTGTGGAGTGCGGGGCAATCCCTGCGCTGGTAAAGCATCTTCAAACGCCACCGTCAATGGGAGAAGACGATGCGAAGCCACTCGAGTTTGAAGTGCAGAAAGGAAGTGCGTTTGCTCTTGGACTACTCGCGGTCAAGGTAGTTTTGAAGACTTTTATTAACTTCTTTCGATTCTAATCCATTTTAAGGTTGATTTTTGTTTTCGTGCTTATCCTGTTATTTTATGTTAAATAGCCAGAGCATCAGCAACTCATAGTTGACGCTGGGGCCTTGCCTTATCTAGTAAATCTGTTAGAAAGGCATAAGGCTGATTCCACTTCTCGAGCAGTTAATGGTGTTTTAAGGAAAGCTGCCGACGCTATAACAAGTCTTGCCCATGAAAATGCTGGCATTAAAGCCCGCATCAGGTTTGCTCGTTTGAATATCTCTTCTCGATTTCCCTACCATTCATTAGCAAATATTTAATGCTTCTTTTTTTTCTATATGTTTAGGATTGAGGGAGGAATCCCACCGCTTGTGGAGTTGCTGGAGTATCATGATATAAAGGTGCAGAGGGCTGCTGCTGGGGCCTTAAGGACCCTAGCATTTAAAAATGACGAGAATAAGAATCAGGTAAATTTATTTTCCCACTATATCTTATTGATATTTGGTTTCCATTGCGGATTTCAATATAGTTTGTACTCATTTGCAGATTGTGAAATGCAATGCCCTGCCCACCCTCGTATTAATGCTTTGCTCTGAGGATGTTTCCATACATTATGAAGCGGTTAGCTCTCGTCTAGCTTTTATATCTCAATTTACATATTTTGGAACTGTATTCCAATCATAAACTGACTTCAAGGGTATCCAGGTTGGCGTTATTGGGAACCTTGTCCACTCTTCTCCAGACATAAAGAAACAAGTTCTTCAAGCTGGAGCACTGCAGCCTGTTATTGGATTACTTAGGTACCATCAGGTTTTAAGTTGTGCTTGGGATAATCATGGCTTTTGTTAGTCTCATGATATTTTGGTTCTAATCATATTGCAAATACATTCTCATCCTCGAATGTTTTCGGCTTTTCCAACAGTTCTAGCTGTTTGGAGAGCCAGAGGGAAGCGGCTTTACTAATAGGTCAATTTGCGGCTGCTGATTCTGATTGCAAGGTAGGCTGAGATTTGTTTTTACTAATTTGGCACTTGAATTATACTCATTGCTGGATTACATGGATTATTTTTTGCTATTGATGATTCGATTCTAGTTACATCTTTACATAGGCTTGTGTGTTCATGAGAGTATGCTTTTCTTCTTGAAAGTTATGAAGACGGGGATCATGCAGGTACACATTGTCCAAAGAGGGGCTGTTCCTCCTTTAATTGAAATGCTTAACTCTTCAGATGCCCAGCTCAAGGAAATGTCTGCATTTGCCCTCGGACGTCTGGCCCAGGTTTGTATTTCTTTGCTGTTATTCTGTATGGGCTAAAACTGTTTATACAGATCATGAGTTCAAGTATCATTTCTGACTTTTTAGGACACACACAATCAAGCTGGTATTGTGCAAAGTGGCGGAATAATGCCATTGCTTAGGCTTCTTGATTCAAGTAGTGGACCTCTGCAACACAATTCTGCATTTGCTCTATATGGCCTTGCTGATAATGAGGTAGACATCGCTCTGTTAAATATATTTGATTTGAAATGCAGCTTTTTACTCACAATGAGTCTAGTTTATTAAGCCTTACATGCACTTTACTCTGTAGGATAACGTTGTAGATATTATAAGGACTGAAGGTGCTAAGAAACTCCAGGAAGGGGATTTCGTTGTTCAAGTATGTATTTTAATTTCCTTGGTTTTGAATATGTTGCCTTTTCGAGGTTATTGAATTGTTAGTATTTATAGTTACAAGAGTTATGTATTTTGATAGCCCATACATTTTTGCGAGTTTTTTTTAACTCATTCATGCACTGTGTAATACTTGCAGCCAACTAAAGATTGTGTAGCAAAGACATTGAAGAGATTGGAGGAGAAGATTCATGGACGAGTGAGTTTAATTTTTTCTAACTCCTGAGCTTGTAGTTGTACCCTTGCAGTTCATTTAGGCTTGTAGTTTGTTACAGTTAGAAAGCAGTATTTATCCAATGTTGAAACTAAAGTTATTAGTAAATGAGATTGATGCATCATTTTCTTTATACTTTTCCTTAACAGGTGTTGAATCACCTATTATACCTGATGCGGTTAGCAGACAAGGCTGTTCAAACACGAATTGCTCTGGCTCTTGCTCATCTTTGTGCCCCTGATGATCGGAAAAGAATTTTTGTTGACAACAATGGTAAACAAATTCTGTTCCCAAGTCTTGTTACCACTTTCTCTTCTTGCACAATGATTTGCTTTAGTGGTTTTATGTTACTGGATTTCCAATTTCTTATTGCTTCACTTTGATTGCACATCTATATTTTACAGGACTGGAGCTTCTGCTGGGCCTTCTTGAGTCTACGAGTTTCAAGCAACAGCAAGATGGTTCAGCCGCTTTGTATAAGTTGGCCACAAAGGGTAGTTCACTCTCATCTGTGGATACAGCTCCAGCATCACCAACTCCAAAGGTGTGATTTTTCATATCTGCTATCTGGTCTACTGTAGACCATCCTTAGATTCAGTTTTGTTTGGAACTCTAGTGGTGACATAAGATTTATAAAGAATTCTTTTGCTACTTTTTTCTTAACGTCAGATTGTACATAGCAGTAATTTGTTATTGGTTTAAGTAATTTATTCCTAGTGCGGCGTTATTAGCCTTAAGACTTATCAAACTTTGATGTCTTATGGGCAATTCTTCGTTAGCTTGGAATAACAATGGTGTTAAAAAGTTTCCTTATGTCAAATTAAGTGTTCTTTTTTTTTCGGCATTAATAAATGCAGGTGTACTTGGGAGAGCAGTATGTGAACAATCCTACGTTATCCGATATTACATTCTTGGTTGAAGGTACCAATTTTTCTTATAAATGATTTTGCTCATTGCCTGTTCTTCCATCATTTTTACGTTAAGAAAATTGTTGTTTTAAGTTATACTAATATGCAATTTCCATGTTCTTTTAGGTAAACGATTCTATGCTCACAGAATTTGTCTTCTAGCTTCTTCAGATGCATTTCATGCAATGTTTGATGGTGGTTATCGGGTGAGTAATTGATTCAAGGGTATTGTTTTAGTGATCTATTTTTTGCTTATGCTTCTTTGTCGGCACCATCCCTAGAAGGTTAGAACAATATCTCCATAACCTAACTGACAAAACGGAAAAGGAAACCATAAAGAGTAGGAGCATCTTCACTATATAGTATATGATAGAATAATATATTGAGAGTAACTCAAAAGTATAGGATGATGATCAACCTTTAATTTACTAGTAACAAAAATATGAAAATGGCATTGCAGGAGAGGGATGCCAAAGATGTGGAGATTCCAAATATCAGATGGGATGTTTTTGAGTTGATGATGAGGTAGAATACTGAATTCGCCCTTATCTATAATATATAGTAAAGTAAATTCGTTTGAACATTCTGACTTAAGTAAATGTGCTTTTGTGGTCGGTGCTTCAAGGTTTATATACACGGGATCAGTAACGGTTGAACTAGATATCGCTCAAGAACTTCTCGGAGCAGCTGATCAATATCTTATTGATGGCCTTAAGCGTCTTTGCGAATATGCCATTGCACAGGTGTGTTTTAGGGGTGACATAGTAGTACTTTACATGCTATTCGTAGTTATCATGAATGAAGAGAAACTAAAGGCTTTCTATTTATCTTTTGTTAAGGATATTTCTGTGGAGAATGTTCAACTGATGTATGAACTAGCAGAGGCCTTTAATGCCATGACGCTGCAGGAAGCATGCATACTATTCATGTTAGAGCAAATTGAAAGATTAAGCACCAAGCCATGGTACGTAAATACCTTTATAAAATAGAAAGACAAATTGTGCTTTGTGGAAAAATTTCTCGAGATTTTAGGCATTAGCTGGTTTCCATATACTCGGTGGCTGGTTTGACTGGATTCCTATCTGACCCTCTCCAAATTATAATAATGGTGTTAAAACATGCAGGTATTCCAGTTTGATTCAACGTATCGTTCCGGACATACGCAATTACTTTGTCAAAGCTCTTACGAAACCGTGCCAACTGACTCAAGACAACTGCAATTGATTTGGACTTCAGCTTTGACTTTTAGAATTTTTGAAACTAATATTAGAAGAAGAGGTTAGACTTTAGAGGTGGAGGTGTATCTTTGTGCATATAGCTTGGGAGTTGAGAAGTGACTTTTTAGAGCTATTGTAAATAAATTTTTTTGAGAAGAGTAACTAATAATAATTGCTTGCTCGATCGGTTACGAAATGGATCTAATTGCTCAATGCCCGATGGTAACGACCAGACCCAGTCCACAAGAGAGGAAGTGCAGAACGGCTTTGCTTTGGGCTTCGGCTATGTCTTATGGGCCATTGTTCAAAGAGCTAACTGGCAATGTGGGCCGGGCGATGCTGGCTAATGGGCTATCAAAATAATTGTTTTTTGTTAAGGAAAAGTCCTAGAACTATTGAGTTCCCTTATAGTTAGAGGTTCTGTTCTCTTAATCTTTTCGTTTTTGGTTCAGATATTTTTGGTTCTCTTAATTTATTTTACATTTTATCTTCTTTCTTCGGTTCCTCTATAACTCTTCAGTACCGATATCTGAATCTTCATACTTTATCCACTATTTCGTTGAGAACAAACAAGTGCTGGGTGGGCGAAATTACCTCTTTTTAGCGAATTAAATCTGAAAAGTCCAAGTAGTGCACGATTATCTATATATAAGCTAAGACGATATCCAGTTTTTCCCAGTTATTATTAGCTGAAAAGTTAGAGCTAAGAGCAGCTCTCTGGAGATACACAAATGACAGTGCAGCTATCGGGGCTGTGGTTACCCTCTCCCAGAATCCCCATTAACTTCACTCAATGCCGAACCTCTCCAAACCCAAACCCCAAGGTTTATCCGGCAAGAGATCGCTCAGCCACTGCTTCTCTCTCTTCGCGTCCTCCCACCATCCAGGCAATCTTATTCACCCAAAACTAATCCATCGTTTGCTGTTTTCGTTTTGTTTAGTGTTCCAGGATCTAATTCGCTGACAAACGTTGCAGATTGTCGGTGGAAAAACTCCGACTTGGCGTCAAAATGATAATGTAAATGGCACGGTTGAAGATGAATTTGATTGGGCTGCAATGGATGCTGATCTTTACTACTGGACCAGGGCACTGCGTCCGGTCCAGGTATAAGTGGGTTGCTGATTGTTTTGATTAAATTTCTCTTGAGCCTGAAAAGTGATTTTCCTTTTTGGGGGTATGGGGTATTTTGGCAAATGGTGCAGTGGTATCCTGGTCATATTGCAAAAACAGAGAAAGAACTAAAAGAGCAACTCAAGTTAATGGATGTTGTTATAGAAGTACGAGATGCTAGGATCCCTTTATCGACTACTCATCCCCAGGTTAGCTTTTTCTGTCATTTGGCTATAGCATTTTTAGCAGAATTACCACTTTCCTTTTTTGGCTGCTTTTTAACATGGCATGAGTTGGGTTTTGCAATGGGGCAGATGGATTTATGGCTTGGTAATCGAAAGAGGATTTTAGTTTTAAACAGAGAAGATATGGTGTCCACTGCTGATAGGAATGCCTGGGCAATGTTTTTCTCTAAGCAGGGGACGAAGGTTGTCTTCTCCAATGGTCAACTTGGAATGGTATTCGAATAAGATATTTTTCTCCTTGAGCTTTTTCATTTTAGTTTATGTTTTGGTAAATAACTTTTCTGAATGTGATAAATACAGGGGACTATGAAGCTCGGCAGGTTGGCAAAGTCATTAGCTGCAGGTGTAAATGTTAAACGCAAAGCCAAAGGCCTCCTTCCTCGTCCGGTGGGTATCACTTCATTGTTATTGTTGACATGCCTGTTTCTTCATTCTTGAGTTGTCTTATCTTCTTTGCTTCACAGCATTTTGCAAGTTACCCTGTTTGTTATTGATTTGTTCCGAACTTTGTCATGAGATATTGATTGGGACTTTTTACAAGTTTTATGCTAAACATCTATTGTAACAACTTTTGAATAATAAGGTAGTTGACACTTACTGCAGTTGTATAAATAAGGTCTCTATAAATTGTAGAATTGTTTAGATAATCTCTTTAATATACCTAAATTATCAATCGATTTAGGTTTTTTGTGGAATGATATCACTGCTGAATGCCTGAACTGATATTTTAGAGCTTCACTTACTAGTTGATTTATTTATATTATCTTCCAGGTTCGAGCTGGAATAGTTGGGTACCCAAATGTTGGGAAATCATCTTTGATCAACCGTTTGCTGAAACGAAGAATGTGTCCCGCAGCTCCAAGACCTGGAGTTACAAGAGAACTGAAGTATGTACTCGGGTTGTTTTTGTTTCTTTCCTGGTGGATAGATGTGAACCTAGTTATGAAAAAGAGCTAAGAAATGAGTGTTTGAAAAAAGCAAAGATTTCAATGATTTTGAAAACTTCATCATGCACTGTCTTAGGTGAAAATATTGGTTTTCTTTTCTAAAAAAGGTATTTTGCTGCTGCTCTTTTTGTTTGTTTTTAAAGAAAAAGTCAGGGGGTGTATAGTTGATTCACAATTGTTCAATGGTTTGAAATTTTGTTTTAGAGTTTTACTGTATGCTGTGATAATTTCCATTTTGGATAAATATATATTAGTATAAGAATTTCAGAATTGAAAGAGTTGTGGTATTTTATTCCATCTTAATGTAACAAATTTTTCCGTTTTCCTTTTTGATGATAAAATAACATCTCCAAATTTCCCTTTAATCTCGGCATGATAAACCACCTTTTGAATTTTCCCATTGTTGACATCTTTTACTTCTTTGAAAGGTGGGTTCGCTTTGGGAAAGACCTTGAGTTGCTGGACTCTCCTGGAATACTCCCAATGCGAATTAGTGATCAAGCAGCTGCAATAAAGCTTGCCATATGTGATGACATTGGAGAGAGGTCATATGATGCTGCTGATGTTGCAGCCATTCTTGTGCAAATGTTAGCAAAGCTTCCAACAGTAGGTAATATCATCTACCATCATATTTTATTTTACTTATTCATTTGCTTTTGTCTTTTTCCATGTCTGTAAAGAAAACACTCTAGCTTCATTACTGCGACTTCCATTCAAATGAATTTTACATAAGCCATTTCAGAATCAGATGCTCAGTTTATGGAAGGACAAGAGGACCATTTCACAATCAGAGGCCATAACACTTTTTCCTTGTTTCTTTTCAAGAGGGATATAGTTGGTGCATTTTGCACATTCTTCCCTCCCTCAAAGCATTTTGCGAATACAATGATGATGGTTTTTCCTTTTCATAGATTGTTGGAACAACTAATGCGAGCAAGTCATGCTCAGTCACAAATTAGTTGCTGCTAACAAATTTTAATGTTTATTTTCCAGGGACAAAAGCTCTTCAAAACCGCTACAAGGTTGATGTGGATGGTTGGTGCGGTAAAATGTATGTTTTGGTCTGTCGCCTTATCATCTTCACTTGTGATTGAACTGATGATCTGAAAAAAAAAAATTAAAAACCCCAATATCAAAGAACAAGCCAACCGAACAAATGAAAAACCAGGTTGAGTTGAGCAAATAAATGCCTGTCCTATATGCACTGATTAATGATACGGTATGGGCATTAGGGAGAATTTAGAGTTAAGTCATAGTGGCATTTCCTTTAACTTGAATTCCGAATTGATTTGGTTGTTAATGTTTTGTATTTCAGATTTATTGACAAGCTAGCCCTTCGCTTATTCAATGGGGATGTCCATCAAGCAGCATTCCGTGTCTTGTCCGATTTTCGAAAAGGGAAATTTGGCTGGGTTGCATTAGAGAGACCCCCAAGATAATGCTCTTCCATCTGTCTTGCTGGCAAGTCTAAAATTGTCTCGAGTTGAGAATACAACAGCTGTCAGAAACAGACATCAGAAAAACTTATGGCATATTGATGTTGGAAAATTGAGTTGCCATGTACGGAAGACAGCTTTATATTGGTGGAAATCCTAACAACATTGACTAAGAGATGCTGCTCGGCTGTTGGGAACTTTGTGAATGGCCTGAAAGTGCCAAGCGTTATTGAACATGTAGATTCTGATTCACCATCATGAAGTATCAGATTGGGTTTTCATTTTTCCAACCTTTGCTACAATTACCTCTCTGTATTCTTGTACTTCCTTCTGTATAGCAATTACATGTAAATTATACCTCTAACGACACTTTTTTAATCTTCTAATATATAGTCAGAGGTTCTAAATTCTAATGACTGAGAGAAATTTGCTGTCACTTTTTCTGCTTAATGCTGTTATCATTTCTGCTAATGATCAGTTTGACTGCTCTTAATGATTATGAGCGACTAGTGAGTTGTTTGCAACCGCTGACAGTGTGAAGGTTTGAAAAGTGTTAAAAAGTGTTGAAGGAATCGTGGCTTATGCACAGTACGGGGTAGACCAAGTTACCGGCAACACCGTCGTAAGTTAGCCATGGCTTTATAGCCAACTTAATCAATGCTGCTAAATGAAGCTTAGAAGCGATGCGAATTGAATTGCAGTAAAATCCAAGCATAAGATTTCACTTTCATAAAAAATAAACATGAAAAAAGAAAAAAATTGTAAATCGTATATCGGGGATAAATAATATGACTGAAAGGGTTGCAAAAACATGAATGGAGGGAACTCTTAGCGACTCGTTTCGTGATCACAAAGTCAATTTTTAATATACATGACTTTTGCACAAGATGACATAAGCAAAATCTACAACACCAGAGAGGTGCATGCCAAGAATGAGCAACACCGTGACACATGGAAACAATCATCCTAACTAACGGCAGAAACAAATACAAAAGAAGAAGAAGAAGACGAGGCAAGAAAGCACGCTTGCTGTTCGTTCAAGAATCATCACTAAAACTACATTTGGCATCTGTATTCAATCACTATTCATCATCCAAAATTCCAAATTCTCTAACTTGATGCTACTCCAAGCATGACGTGGGATTTTACTGATACAATGGGATTGACTTCAGATCTTTATCTAGCAATTGTGGGAGCACAAGTTGGATCACTTTTGCTTGACCAACCATCTTTAATTCCACATGCTCGGATAGACCTTTCAATTGGAAGCCCTTCTGAAGATTCCTTTTGCAGCTGAGAACAGTATCTTTGAAATGTCTTGACACTGACTTGAAGTCTGAAATCTAGACTAAACAAAAACTTCATCTCCAATCTGTTTAGCTCAGTTGTGCTTACTCCTCCCACTCGGGCATAATATGCATTGTTGAAAAACCTGCAAAAGAAATGCGGAATGAGATGAGATGCTGCAAATGTGCGATGTACTACTACTGTTATCATAATTCTTAACTGACATTGGAGTTCCTGTGACAATCTTGTAACAGACATTTCTCTCAATAGGAGTATTAAGTATCAAACAGTCAGAATGAGTTCATTATGAGTAATGATTTTGAGAAAGGTTAATGCTTACGCGTCGTCAATAAATTTTGCTGCTACCATAACACTTGTTATGAGAAGCCGGTGAACATTAAGGGAAGTCAAATGCACATCAGTTTGTTGAATGAATCTATCGACATAAATGTATGCAATAACAAAGCACGACGGACTGCAGGCCGCATACTTGAAAATGCGATCAACATACTGCTGAATGCTTATAGTGGGAGCTCTTAACCCGTGAAAGATTGCAACACTATCTTTAATGTCCATTGTCTCTAATTGCTTCTCATTTTTCTGGACAGATTTCTCCAGAAGCGAAGAAAGAACTGATAAAATCCGTGGAGTTCCAATAGCTCCTTTACCCAACTCTTTGAGTCCCAAAGTAAGATACATATCCGGATCTACACTCTCCGTATCAATTGCAAGAGTTCCCATAGCTAGCCTGAATTCCAAAAGATTATTATTAATGAGCTTATTAGTCTCAAAAAGTAACAAAAGCATTGTCAAGATTGATAAAGAATGACACCCAGTAATGGCTGTATGCCTGAATCTGCCATGTATATTAGAAACTAAATTGATGGTCATTTGCACAATCAAAACTACGAGTAAAATCTTTTGAATCAGACTGGGCTACTTTATGATAGAAACATAGGAAATTAAGAATGAAATGCAAGATTTTCTCATATCAGTAACTATCTACTTCTGGGAAATTTCATTCATTGCCCCATATCGGTTGGATCTACAAGGAACCTACACAAACATGGAATAGGAGGGCATGTTCTGAGACTATTTGCAATGCAGAAAACACGTACCTAGGGCAGTCTACAAATGGAGACCTGTAGATTCGCCCCACAACAATCTTCTTTCTATTGAGCAAGTTAAGTATCAGATCTCATTGCTACCCTTCTCATTCTTTAGCAATACATGGAAATATACCTAAATTAATTAAAGAAATGCTTAAGCTTTTTAACCAAAAAAGCCTCCCCATCTTCCCGAAATGTGAATTCAAGACCCAACAACCATCATAAAGGAACAAATTAACCAGCCAACAAACCGGAATTCTCACAAATCGGCTGGAAATTCAAGATGCTTTACTCGCAAAGAAGAGTAAAAGAAGAAAGATGAGAAATTAAGCAAAACCCATGGAATCAAATATGATTAAAATACAAAATGCATCAAAATCAGCTCAAAAACTACAAAATCAAACCCCAATGCACAAAAGAACAAGCTTTTAGTACACATGGCAACACATCATAAAGAACAAACATGTGTGGTAAAGAACTTACAGAATCTTTAGACACCTCTTCAGAATATCCCCAGAACCTGTTTCTTCGTACAAACAAGATAAACAGAAGACAGATAGAGAGAGAGATTGATCAAATCTTATCCCACCATAAACTTAGCCATTCTGTCTCCTCTCTCTCTCTCTCTCCCTGTCTGCTTCTTTTACTTTATAGCAGACGCAGAGAGAGAAAGAATAAAAGGTTTTCCCTTTTTATCTTTGGGGCCTGGTGGTGGTAAGAGTATTCTATTTTAACTTGGTTTTGCTTCCATAAGATGTTTCTCTTTCCATGTTTCTTTGGTAGCCTTTATTGGAAGGTCTGCGTTGCTGTCTCTCTCGATCTGTATAGTACCTTACTGTTAGCTGTGTTTGGAGCTTTACACGGGAGATACATTCGGTAGTGGGTTTCCCCGTCGTTGAGTGGCCACTCGGATTGGATTAAAGTAGTAGTAATAAATCAATTGAATCTCACTAGTCATTTGATTTTGCCTTTCTCTTTGGTTAAGGTCGGGCCGTGGGCCCACTCTCTGTAGATATCCCACGTTTCTAACCTCATCATGGCCGTCGATTGTGCATTTTTGTTTTTTTTCTCTAAGTTCATAAATTGTGCAGTAAGTGTATTAGTACTAATTAGTCACCAACTAACCATTACTCCTATTTATTAAGCTCGCAAAGGGCTGGTCTTTGACCTTTAATCAAAGGATTACGTGGATTTTTCTTGGGAGATAATAATTCTTTTTTTTATTTTTCAATCACCTAGATTGCTTGGAGAGGAAAATCAAAATTGTTCACATCTTGATGTGTCGAGTTCCGCATCCAACATTGCAACTTTTTTGAGAAAAGGTGCAGATGCAATGGATACATTCGCATAATGATAATAATACAGGTAATATTTTCCTTTAGAATACAAAAAAAAAAAACAAAGAAAAAAAAAGAAGTGCTACTAGAATTAATAGAAGTTAGTAGGAGTAGTATATAATTAAATATTAAATTATGGCGCAAGATTAGCCACCGTCAGTGAGTGGGGTTCACTCCTCGTAATCGTAAAGTAATCACGCCCTGAAGAATGCCTTTTAGTTTTATTTTTTATTTTATTTACTTATACATATATATATATATATATACACACTATTATATTATACTCCTTCTGTCTCTTATTATCTATTTCTGTTAATTGCTTCACACAGGGCAAGAAAATTAATTGGAGTTTAAAATCTTATATATTTTTATCTTTACTTTTCAATTTTATCCCCCCTCTCTCTTCCCATTTATTCTCTCTCCTCTTCATCTTTCTCCAATCTCTAGGCTAGCTTCTCTTTTCTCTCAGTCTCTCTCTTACATTCACTTGTTGACACAACACTATAAAGTTTGGAGAGAGAATATGTGAAAAGATAAATTTAGAAAACTATCAATTAATACTAAGATAACAACAGATAAAAAAAGATAAAAAAAATCTCAAATTAAGACAGATAATAAGGACAAAACGAGTATATATTTTCTGTTCATGTTAAAAAACACTTAGCCGCCCAGCCAGCCGCCAATGTTAATGCAAATATTATATCCGTGATTAATCAACAGCTTAACATCAATGTACTACACCAATAGTACTTAGTTGATTTATACGTTTATACTAAGTATAAAATACTTTACATGATGTAATGATAATTTGTTTTGTTTAACCAAAGATATTTTCATATCTTTAGTTTAAGATTAATTATTTTTTAGTCAGGTTGATCTACTATAAGTGTAAATCTCTTTCAATAATTATTTTTTTATTTATAAAACTTAAATTTAAGATCTTACTTAAAAAAAATAAATATCGAATCACTTACACTAACTACTAACTAATTGTTGATATCAGGATATGATCATTGACAAACTAATTGCAGTTGGCATGTCTACTTCTGCATTTTGCCCAAACCAAAACCCATCCCATAAATTGACATATGCTTGTTTTGTTGTTTATGTAGGAACAAAACCATGTTCGTTTACAGCTGGCAAAGGGCAGACACAAAAGTGTCGGTTTCATGATTCATCGACCATCCATCCTGTTATGCCATCATGCTATGTACCACTAACTTTTATACTAATAATAATAAATTAATCAATATGATAATTAAATTCCCCTTAATTACAGGGGTTAAACAGAATTTGGGGAGGAGCACTGCTAGTAACCAAAACAAATGGTTGCAGATTAAGTATGAGATCGCCAGACCGGGCAGGCAGGGCAACCCATATGTTTATATATGGTGGTTGTCACTGGTCAAAGATCAGTGTTAGGTTAGCCTGTTAGGTGTGGGTGATGACAATATAGAATTAGAAGCCGCTAATAATATTCTACTAGTAATTTAGTAACTCCAATATTATCATTATTATTATTATTATTTCTATTAGTTCAAAACAGTTTTGTCACTTTCCTAAACTATATAATTCTAATTAATTTCCTTGTGAATGCCTCATCAAGCTTCAATAATATTGTGCTTTTGTCATTGATCCAATCATTAATAATCTTCAACCTGCTTACTTTTATTTCTTCCATCTATGATTAAGATATGAACTACTCTTTCTTATTCACCTTTAACCCCAAAATGTATAAAATAATAAAAAAAAGGTTTATTTGGTTTGGTGTGAGGGGTTGAAGAAAACAGAAATCATATGATAAAGAAGAGTGAATTCATTGTCACATTAGTATTACAAAATTTAATTACTCCCTCGGTTATTATTTAAATGTAACATTGTGGTCAAAGCATTTTAATTTTGATCATTATTTATAATAAAATTATAAAGTTGTAATTTTTTTAAAAATAAAATTTTAAAAATATGAATCTTAAACTTTTCAAAACATATTTTTTGAATAATTAGTTATATATATATAAATATTTATAATTAATGGTTAAAGTTGTGATGGTTTGATTACAAACAGTTAAATAGTAACAGAATGAGTAACTATTAAATCTATCATTGATTCAAATTAAATAATCACTATTAGACTTTGGAAGTAAATTTTGGCATTGTTAAGTATATTATTATGTTAGTAATTTTTATTTTCTATAACGAAAATTTATAGTAATAATCAAATTGAGTATGAAAGTAAGGAAAGGGAGAGGATGGGAAAGAAGGGAAAGCAAGTGAAGGGAAGGGAAGGGAAAGAACGTGTTCAATCATTTTTTTGGATAATCAAATTTTGTGAGGGTAAGGAAAGAGAGGGTAGCTTGATGATCCTTATTTGGTTAAACAATGAAAAAGAAAATAAATAATAATATTTTAATATCATTTTATAATTATAACCATTTTATCAAATGATACTTATTGAAGATGAATTATATTTACAACATTTTATAAATTATAAAATTTTTTAGAGTTTCCGTCCCTTCGTTCGCACTACAAAATGGGATTTATGAACAATTAAAGTTTAATGAGTTTTCGAAGACAATGAGAATCCTTCCTTTTACTTAAAAAAAAATTAAAAAATTTTATTCAATTAAGGAGAGGGTTCTCTCTTATTTCTCTTTACCCTCGATTTTCTTTTATTTCTCTCAGTCCAAACACTACGTTAAATTAATGAATAATGGGCCTCACAACATTGTATTTTCCTTCTGAAAACAGGCGGGGACGTTAAATTAGGTTCAAGCCCAAGCACGAAGTCCAGAATCTGTTTAAGGACCAATATTGTAATTTCACTTAAAAATTGAAATTCGGAAGCGGAAAACCTACGCATCTTTGGCTCCTAAAACAATTATAAAACCCTCTCTTTTTTCAAAGAACAAATCTTCAATAGGAAGAAAAAAGAAGAGAAAAAAAAAAAAGGAAGGAAAAGGTATTAATTGATGCAACTCAACCCGCTTTCTGAAATTCTAGGGTTTTTTTTGTTCTTTGTTTGTTTCTCGAGAAAATTAAAAAAACAAACAGTATAGAGTTTTCTTTTCTTCTATGGTTCTCTATTTTACTACGAGGTTGTTTAATTTTTCAGTTCTTTTATAGATTGCGAGCAGCCTGAAAACTAAGTGGATAGATAACGGAATTTTTTTTAAAAATTTGTTTCAGGTTCCCGGTCAATCGGCTGGTGCAACATCCTAAAATTTTCCCAATTTTACTTACTTGGCGGTCTACAGGTAAGAAATTTGCTAACTTTATAAATTTTATTGTTTTTAATTTATAAATAATCTTTATTTTTTCAGTAATTTTGCGAATAAGCAGTTCAGGATTCCAGCTTTGTTATTCTTTAGTTTCTCGTTACAATAATGGGTCGTTTATTATTTTTGTCTCATTAATCTTAATCTTACGTGCACCTAAATCTGTAAATCATTTTTGTATGCTGTTCGGATAAGAATTATGTTTCGCTAAGTGACTTCTTAGCTTTACTTGTGGCGTGAAAAATAATGAGCACTCAACAGTTGCACTTGGATGACTAAAATGCTGCATTTCTGAAGTCAGGGTTGAGAGTTTTAACAAATTGTTACAAATCTCTTTGGCTATCAAATTCAAACTGGTTACTGAGTAGTAGTTTGTCCTGTTTATGCAGTATCATGTGTCCTACTTTTGTTTAATGTGTTTGCAATATGTATTGTTTCTAGGTTAATTAAACATGGAATCTGGAACACAAACTTTCCAACACCGCCCATTGTCAGTGAAGTTGTGGCCACCAAGTCATGGTACCAGGCTAATGCTTGTAGAGCGGATGACAAAGAATCTTACAACTCCATCCATTTTCTCTAGAAAGTACGGCCTATTAAGTAATGAAGAGGCTGAGCATGATGCCAAGAAAATAGAAGAGTTAGCGTTTGCAACTGCAGATCAACACTATAAGAATGAGCCTGATGGTGATGGAAGTTCTGCAGTGCAAATATATGCCAAAGAATCCAGCAGACTGATGCTGGAAGTTATAAAAAGAGGTCCTACAGGTAAGGATGGAGAGGTAGCGGATAAATCTACTGCTCTTCCTGAAACAATCTTCGATATATCCGGAGGTCGCCGGGCATACATAGATGCAGAGGAGGCTGAGGACCTTCTAAAACCACTTAGAGAACCAGGAAATTCCTATACTAAGATACGTTTCAGCAACAGAAGTTTTGGCTTGGATGCAGCAAATGTTGCTGCACACATCTTGTCATCCATTAAAGATCAATTGACAGAGGTAGACCTTTCAGATTTTATTGCAGCAAGGCCAGATGCAGAAGCCGTTGAGGTCATGAATGTTTTTTCTTCAGCCCTAGAAGGTTGTCAGTTGAGGTACCTGAACCTTTCAAACAATGCCTTGGGTGAAAAGGGTGTCCGGGCTTTTGGGGCACTCCTTAAGTCCCAGAATAATTTGGAGGAACTTTACTTGATGAATGATGGTATCTCAGAAGAAGCTGCAAGAGCAGTTTCTGAGCTAATTCCTTCTACCAAGAAGCTGAAAGTTCTTCACTTTCACAATAATATGACAGGGGATAAAGGTGCATTTGCTATCTCTGAGATTGTGAAACACTCCCATGCATTGGAGGATTTCCGGTGTTCTTGTACAAGAGTTGGCACAGATGGTGCTGTTGCTTTAGCCGAAGCACTGAAGACATGTACCCGTCTAAAGAAGCTTGATCTGTGTGACAACATGTTTGGTGTGGAAGCTGGAGTTTCTTTAAGCAAAGCTGTCCCTCTGTTTGCAGATCTCACTGAGGTTAACCTCAGTTATCTGAACCTGGAGGATGAGGGGGCAGAAGCACTTGCCAATGCTCTGAAAGAGTCCGCACCTTCACTTGAAGTTCTGGAAATGGCCGGAAATGACATTGCAGCTAAAGGCACGGTGTCTTTAGCAGCCTGTATCGCATCGAAACAATTCCTAACAAAATTAAACTTGGCGGAGAATAAATTTAAGGATGAAGGTGCTATTATAATTGGTAAGGCATTAGGAGAGGGTCATGGTCAATTGCAGGAAGTGGATATGAGCACAAATGCCATACGGAGAGCTGGGGCAAGGGTTTTGGCTCAGGTGGTTGTGAAAAAACCTGGATTTAAGTTGCTTAACATTAATGGGAATTTGATATCTGATGAAGGAATAGATGAGGTGAAGGAACTATTTAAAAGTTGCCCTGATATGCTTGGCCTTTTGGATGAGAATGATCCAGAAGGGGAATCTGATGAAGATGCTGAAGAGGAGGATGCAGGCCATGAGAATGAATTGGAATCCAAGATTAAGGATCTCAAGATTGAGCAAGAAGAATAGTCAGGCTATTCTTGCAGTATCCGGCTGAGAATCTCAAAACAGTAGCCTTCTACTTTCAATCTTGGTTATTAGAAGCTAGTCTAGATGGAAAATACTGCGGTAGATCCACCCATTGTAGGATAGGGTTTTTGAAGAGTAATTCACCAAAGTCAGATATCAGAACATTCTGAGTTTTATAATTGTAGACTTGTAGCTCTAATTAGTTGGGAGCTGGATTTAGCGGTTCACTTTTTGGATAGCAGGCGATCATTTCTTCAGTTGTGGCCGTAATTTACCTGGGTTACGGCAGTCATCTGTTTCAGAAATCATTGTTCAACAGTTTAATATGCAATTTTTTTTAAATGCTCTGATATTTCATATCAAGCACTAAATAGTTCATTTAAGGCAGGTCTTACTTGAGTTTCCTGGTTTATCTTTTGGATCGTATCAAAAATTGGGCGTGAATGATGTCATCCTTTCATTTATAATTTTCATCTCTCCTTAATTATTGTAATATGTTTGGAGTGCCAGGATGCCAAATTACTGTAATTCATCATACTCTTTTCTCTGTTGTGGAGTTGGCGTTTTGATTCTTGACTGACTGCTTTTAAGTGGGACCTTATCTTGACGTAAAAGGACATCAACCAGACCCAATGCCGTAAGAATGAGTGGTTGCTCCATGCTGTCTGGAGTCTGAACTCGTGAGCTCTGGACATTGCTTTGATTATAAACTACGTTTCTTCTCAATCTTTTTATATTAGAATTTAGAAATGCTTGCCTGGTAAAGTCTTAGTAGTAGAAAATATATTCTGGCAAGAGAGTTTTACCTTAGCCACCACAACATAATATGCGAGGATGCCCAACCATGATCTAATGTCTTGAAATGCATCACCAGGCACCTTTATTGATATATTATCAAAAGATACGAATACATAACGTAGAGATGAAATGCTGTGGAAAGACACAAAAAGTGCATCCCATACATTCTTGTAGAATGGACTGGTTTGAGTTAAAATGACACTTCGGCTTTTGGTTGATCAAACAGATACTGGAACTTTAAGGGACTCTAGTATCTTATCGTCTAGCTCGAACTGCATAGGTTTCTTGTCTCGCCCGATCTTTACATACTCTTCAAATCGTTCCTTCAAGTCTTCTGGAAGGTTTGTGGTGCCTTTCCACCCTAATATGTCCTTCGCAGCTCTTGGTTCCGAATAAAAGTGCTGCACATTAAAAGGATGTTGGTAATCATACTCCGCGTCCCATCAGAAGTTAGTTTTAATGCTGTAAATTGGTGGACTTGAGATGAAGATAACAATTACAGTTATTAATTGCAGTGAAATAAACTTTTTGCTTGAAGAACAGCATGCTCAGCTTAAGAAATATATCCTTACCATATTACGAAAAGGAAAGGCTTTCTTCGCATCAATTCCAACAGCTTTTGGATCGTAATGAACAATCTCAACAGGTAAGCCAGCAGCTGCTGCACATAATCTGGCCATTCCGTCCAGAGTAACAGCACGGTCGCTCACACAGTTGAAGATATTAGAAGATGCAGCTTCTGGTTTCTCTACAGCCAGAGTAAGCATAGAAGACAAGTCCCTTACATGGGCGATGTTTGTAAGCTGCATCCCTGAGCCAGGGATTGGCAATGGCCTCTTTCTAACAATTCCTGTTGGGAAGAAAATTTCACTCTGTTAGAGTATAATTTAATTAAGCCTTACTACATTGGACCTAACTAGTGAGAGCCACCAATACAGGTACTCCACTTCTTAATATAAAAGGCCACTCTTCTCTAGGCAAAGGGGCCAACTCTTATTATTCTACTACTACTCTACTCCTCTACTCTTACTCTCATACCTCTCTACTCTCTTATTGACTTGACCATCGGAGTGCGCCTCGGAGGACCATCTCCGGTGCCCTCTAACTGGATTTGTCTTGTAGATCACTAGGCCAAGCTAAAATGGCCTCAACACACTCTTTTAAGACCAAAAACAAGGATAAAGTAACCCTAATACAAATTTTAGAATCTTGAAGAGATGGGGTTGAAGATTGGTTCACTTACGATCAAAGAACCACTCCTCACAGTCTTTGTTGTTTCCAGAACCAATCATGTATTGTGGCCGGAATATAGCCCAACTACCGAAAACTTCCGCAAGGTATTTCTCGACTCCAACATGGCCAGCATCAGCTTTAACAACATCCTACAATTAATAAAGATTTTGCTCACGTAGATTAGCCGATGTTATGATTGCCTGCTGCATTATAAAACACATTATATTAATGTAGTTTGTACCCCTTCAACATGAGGAGGCTCATCAGTAGGCTTATAGATTCCAGCACTGCTGATGTACAAGAACTGCTTCACTCCAGAGCTCTTTGCCCAATCTACCACTGGCCTAGATGACAAGTTTGAAATTAGAATGAACCGCTTTAAATTACATGCAGGTTTAATTACTTTCTTATCTCCCTTTTTCATAACTAAATAAGTAAATAAGCTTTAGTCTAATGGTTGCTAACTACTCCTCCTTAAAAAGATTGTGGTTCAAGATTTAAATATATTTTCCTCCAAATTTGAAGAAAAATCTAGTGCTAGAAACTCATTGTCACCCAAACTGTGAATGCAAATTGCAATCACGATTAAAAATAGAAATATTTTTATCCAAGTAACTTACCTACAAAATGCCCAAAACATACCATATCTTCAACGTCTATCAAGCAGAATATAATGAAAAATATGATTCTAACTTACATAGAATTAGTGCAACAAACCTGACGGTATCCAAGTCCTTGCCATTGTTATCTAAAACCAAATCAAATGTTGTCCCTGCAACAATCTTCCCAACATCTGCCGGGTCTCCCCACACCGTTTTCCCTCCAGCACTCACAATCTCCTATAAAAATTCTCAAATCCCATAAAAGTGGGGGTGGAAATCCAATTAGAAACCAATGATTACTCAAAGACTAGGAAACGGGGGATATTTGATCTTACAGAGAATCTACTGAAAGGGGGCTTCTTCATTTTATCCGAGCTCTCTTCTCCAACGGTCAAGATGGTGACCTCATGGCCAGAACCCAGAAGCTCCGTTGCAAAGTAAAACCCAATAACTGCATGAGCGCCACTGTTGGTATTAACGATAAGGACCTTCCTCTTCTCTGCAGCACTGGCTTTAACAGTTAAGGAAGAGGCAGAGTATCTTCTAGAGCTTGTTGGGTAGGCAAAGAAAGATGGAGAAGCGGAAAGAGAAGAAGAAGAGAGAAAAGAGGAGTTGGAGGAGGAAGTGGAAAGAGAGAAGCGTGGATAAAGAGAAGGTGAAGGAAGCTTGGATGGTGGAGAGTGGAAGAGGAGAGACGAGGATGAGGAAGCAAGAGCAGCCATGGACCGTTACTTTTTTGCGCTCGTTTCAGAACCAGCAATTCCTCGGTTCTAGATAAAGGTAACGGTTGGCCGTTGGCCCCCTTCATTTACCATCGTCATGGCAGTTAATTTTTTTTTCCCGGGCTGATGAACTTCCTAAATGTGAAAAATTAATTCATGTGATTTTATTTTAATGAGAATTAAGTTCATAGACTTTTTCATTGAAGAGAAGTATAGAAGATTAAGGTCTCTCTACTGTTCATTTCTAATCTATTTGAGAATTCAATCAAGATATCTAAACGACAATTAAGCAATTTTTTAGTGTTATTTTTAACAAAGAAGTAAGGTTTTAATCTGTGAAGGAAACTTTGGGCTTGAGCCCAAAACTTTTGACAAGTCCAAATTCCAGAGTGGCAAACGAGCAAAGCAATAAAAAGAAGGTTGATCAATTTCAATTGATCATTGATGAAGTCAACAATGCCCAAATCCAAAGCAGGATCTGCTGCCTGCCATATATGCAAACAAACAAAAATCCTAATCCAAAAACTCTTTTGGATTTTGTAGATCGTAAACAAATAAATTTTGTTACTGCATCGTCAGAATCAGTTCAACTTACACCCAAAGTAAATCATCCGGGCGAAGCAACGGGCCCCCCAAGTCCATCAAGAAACCAGAGCCGTTGGATTCTCTTTAGGTCCTACTTGGCGCGTTGAAAATACCGACTTTTTAAATGATCTTAGAAAAAAGTAGTGGACCTAGCTACACTTTTCAGGTGGATGACAACAATAAATAATAAATAAATAAATAAATTTACCCCATTTACCTTGAGCTCGGATTAGATTTTAGAACGTTGGTCCCGATCGGCGCACCGCTTTTAAATTGCCCGAATCAGAAGCACCCTCATAAACTAGCCGTTACCCTTTGCTGCTCTGCTTTTTTTTTTGTCTCGTGTTTTGCTTTCCTCCCATGGCTGCTTCAGTTGATACTCCATCTCCACCTCATCTCACCAAGGTTCTTTCTCCTTTTCTATACCCTTTTTTCCTCCTTTAATGGGGATTTTTTATTTTTTATTTTAAAATTTGCCCCTTTCTTCTAATATATGTTCTCTTTTACTTTGCTTTGGATACATTGACAGGAGTCCATAAGCTTGATGGCTTCTTCATCTCCTCTCTTCAGTCCAGCTTCGGACAAGCGTTTTTGGAGTACCCTTCGAAGCCGGGTCGATGCACTCATCGTTGATCGGAATGGCAACATCTCCTCCGTCCCAAATGTTGATCCCTCTTTGCCTTCACAGAGTGTAAGTCTTCTTAATGCTTCAGCTTTGTAAAAGCTAATAATTGCTGTGCTATGAAAGTTTGCTTCGGGGCTCAATTTTGAATTGAATGAAGTTTTTGTTCTAATTCGTTTGGGCAGAATCCAGGGGAACCCAACAACAGAGCTAAGCGGTTGAAAGAGGATTCATTGCTTTTGCTAAGAGGGTTTGATTCCATCTCACAAACTCTCTCTCAGCTATCTAACAATCTCGATAATGCTCTTCAGGTAATTTAAGCAATTTCATTTCAACTTTGACCATGAGATTAGCTTTAATTTTGTAGCTCAAGCTACAAGAAGTTTGTAAACTCGCTCATGTTAGTATTTGTTGTTTGCTCTGTTTTTAAGGGAGCTAGAGAGCTAGCTAAACCTCCCACATTGACAGATCTATTTCATAGAAACCTGAAGAATTCAGAGGCTAAAGAGGAAGATCCAAAGCACAAACAAGATGAAGAAGAGAGTAAGATTGGTGTGAAGAGGAAATTCGATTCCGGTGAATGCTTAGATGATAACAAAGGAGATGGTTTACAAAAGGACAATCCACAGAGCCCCAAAGACAGGAAAATTATGAAGAAAGCCAAAAATGTTAGTTCTTCCATTTCCTTTTCTGTACTTAGTAAGCCTAGCTCCCAAGTTTCTAACCCTCCTTTTCTATTTTGCAGCTTGCAATTTCCATGGCAACCAAAGCTGCTTCACTTGCAAGAGAGTTGAAGTCTATAAAATCTGATTTGTGTTTTACGCAAGAGCGTTGCGCTTTGCTTGAGGAAGAAAACAGAAGGCTTAGAGATGGATTTGGGAAGGGAATCCGACCTGAGGAAGATGATCTGGTACGTCTGCTATTCACTTTGAGTAGAATCGACCACATTGTTAAGTTCTGAATAAAAATGTTGCTTTTTATGACAGGTGAGGCTTCAATTGGAAGCACTACTTGGAGAAAAATCCAGATTAGCAAATGAAAATGCAAATCTAGTCAGGGAGAACCAGTGTCTCCATCAACTTGTAGAGTACCATCAAATGACCTCCCAAGATCTCTCTGCATCTTACGAGGATGTAATAAGAGGAATGTGCTTGGACTTTTCATCTCCCATAGCAGAAGAAGAAGAAGAAGAAGAGGAAATCAATGGAGATTGTGATGATGCGGATAACTGCGTTAGAAAAACACCTCGAACTGATATCTTTGGCTTATCCACATCTCTTGATGAGCACTTCGATGAAGAGCAGCATTAGTTGTGACACGTGAACCATTAAATAAAGCAATAATTTTGTGTTTACTTATTACGACTAAGGATTCAGTTGGAATGTATATTTTGCATCCACTTCCACGGAATATAGGTGGAAGAGGAGTAAGAATTTGAGAAGGGTGATGGTTTCGCTGTAACGAGAAGATTTATTATGAATATATATTTCAGTCTCAGTTAATTTTTAACTCCTTTTGTGCAGATAATTTTTAGCTCAAATACCTCCTTTTATTAACCAAAAGTAACTTGCATCAGAGAACAGAACACAAACATTGTTCTTCTATCTATTGATGTTCAGGAGTTAGAGCGAAACACTGTAAACCTTTGACTCTAAATCACAGTAATCATTGATGTAAGTCGCACAACTTCTAATTTTCCCTTTGAATTGCAAGTTATTGAAGTCAATTACAGTAAAAAATATCAGAGGCACCAAAAATGCCACTCAGTAGCATTGTCATCAGGAATTCAGGAGACAATTTCATCAGGCAGATAAGTTCATCATCAATGGCTAAGGATAGAGGTTCACCATAATGTACTCCATAAACTTTAGTAATTAAAGTGCTTACAAACAAAACTAAGATTAAGTAGGAGCTGAGCTTTGTTAGCTGAACTAAGTCAAAGTTTGGATAAAGTAGGACCAGGCAGACAAGTTCAACAACAGTGCCTAAGGATAAAGGTTCACCATAATGTATTCCATAAACAGTAGTGAGATTAACTAGCAGGAGCTGAACTTTTTTTATACTTTATTTACTAGTACCGCCTCTCTTTCTTTTTTTTGCCTCAGCACCAGCATCCACTGAAGTAAAGGCTTGAGAAGATAACTTCAATGCCGTTTCAGTCGTTCTTGTCAGACTTGTAACCAAGACCATGTCCTTTAATTTTTCTAGTCCTTCAGCAAATACACTGGCCATGTTCTCATACTGCAAGAAAACACAAGATGTTAGTCATTTACATAAAAAAGGCGGCACCATATATTTTACTTTTAAGAATTATTTATTCCTAGAAATAACAACCCACAACATGTTTTGATATATGCCTAGAAAGCAACATATGCATTAGACATGCGATTGCAAATTGCAACTAATACATCTAAAGTGAATAACTTCATTTAGGCCCATTGCTCCTTGAACATGAAAAGATGAAATTTTATGGCCAAGCTGCAAAAGGCTACAACAACTACACATGACAGGGAAAGACCTCTGGCTTCAATGTCCAAAAGGGACATAAGAAGTACCTCCTTTATTGCTGATATCTGCTTGCAGAGTTACAGTCAACACCACTCTAGTACAACAAACTATCAAATAATCGAATAATATTATATGTATGTATAGTAGAAAGTGATGGTTTGTCTCTTATAGTGATGGCAATAGAGTTCTGAGGCAGCATATTTAAGCAAGATAATGATATAAATACATACTGCTTCAACTTTGCCACGAGCATGCTCCAGCTTGAGAGCAAGCTGGTGATTTTCATCTGCCAAAGTTTCAATCTGCATATAGGAAGGAAAAAGGCAAAATACAGTTAGGGGGAACAAGCATAACCTTTGAAGAATAGATAATATTAATACAGTAATGAAAATTTAACCTTCTTTAGGGAGTCAAAATACAAGCTTTTGTATTTGACATCTGCTGCCACAGGGCTTCCAGTTGGTGAAGAATCGCTTGCAACCTGTTTTAATGTCAATAAAACATTTTATTCACAAGTTTTCACATTCAGAAACACACATATCACAACAAGTCAAATACAATTTAGTCTGGCAAAAGAACGACCAAATACCTTAAGTTTTAAGTCTTCTATGGTCTTTTGTTGTTCTTCAAATTGTTGTAAGAGATAATCAACTTTTTCTGACAAGCTCTTATGCACTGTGGTTTGCTCAGGTAGTTTCTCCTCAAAATCAAAGGACTCCTCATCCTTCTCACTTTCACTCAAAGTAATCTCTTCAATTATACGCTCAATATCCTTGTCTTGAGAAGGAGTGACTGCACTTTGAAGACGGTCAGATCTCCTAAGCCTAGCAACAGCAATGTGTTTCTTTCGCTTTAATACTGAAGCCACATCAGCAGATTTTGTTTTTGCATTAGGCTTTGGTTCTATCGGCTCCAATTGAGGATTTGCTTCCTTGGATTGCAAGTTTGCTTGCTCTGATGGAGGAGCTGAGCTTTCAGGTTGCTTTTCCACTCCCCCAGAGGGTTCCATGACTTGAGGCTCAGACTAGAGTGTTGTAGTCACAAAACAAAAAATGAGATAGAATCTTATCGTCCAATTCATTGCCAATTTCATATATGTTGCAAAAATAACGGCAAGGTCTATAAAGCACATAGAAAGCTACAATACCAACTAAGATTCAGATACAAAGAGAACTTGCATGCACAGATGAACACAACTCTGCATGCAAAATTTTTTTCTCCGATCTACAGGCAACCTGATCAATGATGTTTCTTTGTTAACAAAAAAAAGCGTCCAAGAGTCCATAGAATTTTTATGGGCAGTAAAAGAGCCATACAAGTCAGAGTTTGGAGCAGAGAAGGCCCTATCATCTCAACAGTCATGGTCGTACCAAAGAAAATAGAATGAAAAGGCACCATCTTTCATTCAAAAGTCACAATCTTTTGCCATCCAAATCACCCATAACCAAGAACATGCTCTCCTCTTTTGCATCTAATGCTAGTACAAGCAAGAACTCACATTAACCAGAAACAACTAAGCAGAGAGGCAAAACTACAAGACAAAACAAGTAGCCAAAAAAGATGACCCAAAATAACACAAACAAAGAACAAGAAAACACCAACAAAAGTGAAAAAGAAAAAAACTTTGGGGAAGAAATAATACAACTTTTATAAACAAAAACAAGAGATAGTAGTAAAAATGAGCTTGTTTTTACCGTGGGAGCATTTCTTTGACGCTTGTGAGCAAGTGGTCTCCTACCCATTTTCTCTTTTCCTCTGTCTTTCACAGTGAAGCAGGTTCCAAGTTCCAACCTTTTCTACAATACGGGAAAAGATGAAAAGAAAAGGAACAGTCTTTGGCAATGGTGGTAACAGGTAATGGATTACTGAAGTGTTGAGTAATGAAATGGGGTGGTGTGGAGTCACGTCAACCCTGCTCCTGAGAGGTATAATAAAAGCGTGGCGTGGTATTCGATTTTTGTCGTAAGCTACCCATACGGGCTTCTTGGCTTCTTGACCGTCTGATTGCTTGTCTTTGTTCTACTGGGCGATCTAGACCCTCCGTCTTGTTGGCATCTTTCTTCTATGTAATATGACAAGTGAGATATTCTTTCTCTGTTTTTTTCTTTTTATTCTTTTTTTGGTTTGATGTTCTATAGGGTATATTTATATCAATACTTATACTTCCTTATACTAAAATTTAAGGGTAATAGAGGAGGAAAAGATGCAATTATCATTTTCTCATTGATATTTTTTTTTCCTTTTTTGATCTTTTGGGTTAAAGCCTATAATTTTTTCCTTCTTTTTTTTTTATTTTTGAAAGAAAATTTTTTCATATTTTAGTATATTATATATATGTTATTATCAAAATTTATTTATTACCAAAGAGTTAATATTTGATTTATATATTTTTATTTAATTTCTTTAACAAATATCTTTATTTCATTATTAATAATCAAAATTTTCAACTTATGTATAATATTTTAAATATGAAATTTTTTTATTAATTAATTAACATTATCTATGTATATTAAAATGATTATATATATACTTATATTACATTTTGATTTATATATAATATTAATATATGATTGTATGGATTGATTTTAAAATATTATTCATCCATATTCTCTTATAATTTAAAAAATAAAATTTAAATACTTAAAATTAAAAAAAAATTCCAAGGACGTAATCCGGGTCACTTTCTAATATATTAGTATTAGTATAGTATATATATATATAGGATGTTCCTTAATCTTTCTCTACACTCAGTGGCAGTGCAATGTGTTTATTAGCCCAGTCTAACTTTAAAAACTTTTGGATAAGATTTATATGCTTGTTTAGGTGTTTTCATGTAAGTAATTAATAAAATATTATCATGTACTCCCTTGATCCTCTTTTATTTGTTCATCTTTTTCTTTAAAAAAAATCTCAATTTGTTTATTTATTAACATAAATAGATAATCAACACATTTGCTGACCTACTAGCAAAAGAAAGCACTGGCATGGAGGATTCGTTTATTACCTTTTGTGTTCCTCCTGCTTGTATTTTGAATGCGCTTATGGCGGATAGAATGGGAATCTCTTTTCCTAGAGTATGTTATAGAAAGAACTCTGTTAGTATCAATGATATTTGTAATATGGGGGTCGATACCCCAGACGTTATTTTGTAATAGCCTGCTTGCATGATTAATGAAGTGAAGCTCTTCTTTCAGACCAAAAAAAAAAACACATTTCAATTATTAAGTTTATCCTCTGTTTTTTTTTTTATAAAATGTTAAAATTTCATTCCAAAAAGCAGCAAAGCTGCTACAACTTTACAAGGTTATATAGAAATTGTAGATGTGCTATGTCTGTATAGTATAGAAAAGAAAAACATTAAGAGAAAATGATATAGCTAAACCCCCAACTATGACAAAGTGCTATGTTGACTGGGATCCTGTGCAATGTTCTTCAATCCTTGTAGCCTTCGTTTAATGATAGCAGCTATCTCTAGCAATATTTGGGATGGAGAATTTGGTGTGCCTCCACCATAAAGTCTGTTGTTTCTTTCCCTCCAAACTAGATAGATCAATGCTCCCCAAATTAACCTGCAGACAAGAGAAAGTAAAGACTTCCCTTTAAGCTTCTTTATGCTCCATTGTAACTCCTCATGCCAGCATCTAGGACTTCTTTGTAAACTACACATTCTCATGGCTCTTATCTAGATTTCTTTTGAAAATCTGCATGAAAAGAAAATATGGTCCCTGGTTTCCTCTTCAGCCCCAGAGAGTAAACAACTATCATCAGCAACTCGTATGCCCCATTTCTTCAATCTATCTTTGGTAGGCAGTTTATTATGGATAACCATCCAAGCTATAGCTGAATGTTTAGGAACATGATTAGTAAACCATATAAGTCGATGCCAGTCCACCTTAGGCTTCCTTTCTCTGATGAGTTGCCATACCACATGAATTTTACAATCTCCAACTATATGCAACAGTGCAGTTCTGGCTTGACATCTCAGTTGTAATACTTTTCGAAATGACCAATTATATTGAGTAGATGATTGGACATCCAAGCTATGGCAGTTTATCCTCTATTTTCTTTTATTAATATTACATCATTACATAAAATCTCAAAAACACTCAAAAACATAAAAACATAAAAACATAAAAGATAATAAAGTTATTATATTTAATTCAATCATTTTTTCTTAAATTTTACACAAATTAATAGAGGACAAACAATTAAAGGCGGAGGGAGTACTTTTTTTAATATTTAACTATGTAATTTTTTAGAAAAATATTAAATTATATAAAAATACACTTGATTGACATAAAAAGAACCGAAGAAAAAACATATAAATTCTACCAAAAACTTTTAAGATAGACTTTAGACCGATTTAGTACCGGGTCGGGCTTGAAAACTCTTGTTAACAGCCCGGCCCATACACAGATTCATATATAAGTACTATAATCGAAGTCCAACTGATGTGCATTAGCGTCAGTTTATTGGGTAGACGGAACAGAGCCTCAGCCAAATGAGATTTGATTTTGGGATTTTAGCGAATTTGGAGGTGGGGTTCATTAGTATCAGTATCACTCACCCTCTCAAATTCTCCAAAAGGATAAGAAAGAAGATAAACGTACAAGTAAACTCGATTCTTTCTTCTTCCTCTCCCATTCGCCCTTTTTTTTTCCCTCCTTCCCGCATATAATCAAATACGTCTAACCAGAAGAAGCTAACCAACTCCTTTTTCCATTTTCCATTTTCCAAATTTCCATGATCCCTTTCCTTTCCCTCCAGTCCCCTCCCTCTTCTTCGCCCCCTCTTTTCCTCTTCACTCCATCTCCTGCTTTTGCCACTCGTTTCTCAAAAGCATCCCCTCTTCGCCGCTTTATTCTTCCCGCTAAAGCTTCCCTTTCCAACAATCCTTTCAACTCGACCTCCCAACGGCTCGACCCTCAAAACCAGCAGCCTCCCAGGACTCTCTTTCCTGGCGGCTACAAGCGTCCCGAGGTCAAGGTCCCGAATTTCGTTCTGCAATTAGACCCCGAGGAGGTGCTGGAAGATGACAATGCGCTTGATTTCGTTGACAAGGCCGTCTCCAAATGGGTTGGTCTTGTAATGCTCAATGGCGGTGAAGGAAGCGGCGGCAGAGTTTATGAAGCTGCCCGTTCGTTAAAGGCGGTCATTAAAGACCGTGCTTTTTTCTTGATCACTGAGCGCGTTGATGTTGCTGCCGCTGTCGGTGCTAGTGGCGTGGTCCTCTCTGATCACGGTCGGTTTTTCCTCTTTTTTCCTTGTAAAGGTTACATGTTCAAGATTATTTCTTTTATTGTTGGACTGTTTTAGTTATAATTCAAGTTGAATGTGTTGATATCTATATTCAACATTGTTGTAATGATTCACGGGAAATCATTTACAGGGCTTCCTGCTATTGTAGCAAGAAACACAATGATGGATTCCAAATTGGAGTCAGTCTTTCTGCCCTTAGTAGCCAGGACTGTGCAAACTGCAAATGCGGCCTTAAATGCTTCCAGTTCTGAAGGTGCTGATTTTCTTATATATGTTCTGGGTGAAGAACATGCTCATATAGCATTGAAGTCTGTTTTTGAGAAGGTGAAAATACCGATTTTTATTGTAAATAATAATTCGCAAGAAAAGGCTACATCCTATGCTGAGGCATCGAAGATTCTAAAATCAGGTGCTAGTGGTTTAGTTATGTCCTTGGAAGATTTCAGGTTGTGTACCGATGATGTCCTGAGCCAGTTGTTTGACATTGTATCTGCAACGAATAACAAACCTCAGGATGAGAACATCGATGAACTAGAAACAGTGGATGATCCTGATTCCCGCCAGAAAATGAGTCTTGCGGGCTTTATTAACGTGGAGGATAGAGAAAAGCAGCTTATCGAGAAGGAGAGATCCATATTAATTGAAGCAATAAATGTCTTCCGGAAAGCTGCTCCCCTGGTGATCTTTTAATTAAGCTTTGGTAGTTAAAATTCCATATCATTATGAGATTTATGGATTCCTTTTTTGTTTACATTTTTGGTTGAACCTCTGTGGATTTTAAATGACAGATGGAGGAGATTTCACTACTTGTTGATGCTGTTGCTCAAATCGATGAGCCATTTCTACTGGCTATAGTGGTAATTGTGCGCTGAACTTCAACAAATTCTGGTTGCAGGGATATACATTGGTATTAGCTCTAAATTTCAAAAGAATGCCTATCTTTTATTTGAAAAAATGTACCAATACAATGAGTGTTTATATTTTATTCACGTTTTATTTAAGGAAATATCAAATTAAGGAATGCTTAAGTTTATACCTTTGGCTTTGGTTGATGTTGCCTCGTATTTCTCATCGTAGTGGCTTCAGCCTTCCGGAAATGGGTTCATATCTCATGGGCATTTAGATTCAATGGAACCTCACATGACACTAGGAATCAACTCTTAATTTTCATTTCCTATTCTGCTAGTCTGTTTCTCTTTTTACACTAAAGGCCATCGCACGAGCCTTACTGTCCAATAGTTCATTATTATGGCCTTTTTCAAATAAATGAATAAATAAAATCTTAACCTTGTCTGTGTCTCTGTTCTGTTCACTTGTCTTTAATTCTTATTTAGTTCTATTCTTCTCGCTAATTTAGTAATAAAACAATAATGCTACTTATCTATATCATATTTTACAGAATACTAAATATTCTTAGTATCTTCTGTTAGTTTTGTTTCATTTGAAAGATATTGACTTTAATTAATTGATTACTTGTGTCTTTTCTTGGTGGTTTTTGTGCATAGATTTTATCTTTGGTGTTTCATTATGAATGTTCCTTAATCATAATTTTAAGATCATGCGATAGCATTCTCCATGTGTAAAACATATTGACCTTATATTAAATCAATAAAATATATTTGCTTGGCAGTGAGGAAACAGCAAATTGTACGTAAATCGTTCTTTTGTCCATGCCATGGACTTCTAGTTGATCCTGTTAAAAATCTTGGCTTTGCCATGACTTCCTTTTTTGGATTCTCAGGGAGAGTTTAATTCTGGTAAATCCACCGTCATTAATGCTCTTCTTGGGGAAAGATACCTCAAAGAGGGGGTTATTCCTACAACTAATGAAATCACTTTCTTGCGGTACTCCAAGTTGGATGGCAAGGACCTACAACGTTGTGAAAGGCACCCAGATGGTCAATTAATATGTTATCTTCCTGCTCCAATTCTGAAGGAAGTGAGTCCTTTTGGCTTTTGCTAATTTCTGCTCCTGCATATATGTTCAGAGATCCTTCCTTGGCTATGTCAGTGGTTGCTTTCTCCGTACCTATTAAAATAATTCTTGTGTTTGTGCATGCATTGACATAGAAACACGCTAAATATTTGTTAGTTTAGAAGCATAATTCTCATACAGAAAGTTGTCAGTTGATAGTTCAAAATTTTGATCCTTTGATGTTGTATATATTCTTCTTTTTGCTTTAAGTTGTTGCTCAAATAAACTTGCTGTTCTCTATATTGTAATTGTTAACCTTGTTAACTAGATAGATTCATTTTTCCTTTTGGAGGTGATACCTCCATTTTTCTTAATTGTGTTGATCTTGCTTATCTCATTCATGCCCTTTTGTTGTAAATAAACTTTGTGAAGATGCATCACTCTCAGTTTTACTTAATAAACAAAACATACATGGTTTTCATTATCTTTGGTGCTTAAAAGTTAACTTGCAATCTGTAATACAAATGAAAATTTGAGATGTGTGCTGAGAATCATATAGGTTGAGCATTCCAGACAAACATGAACTGGAAAAAGGTTAGATAGATGATAGAAAAGTTTAGTGAAAGTAAACACCATAAGATCGCTGGTTTTTTCTGCTGCCTGTTTACCTTGTATTTGCTTTCCTGGGAAAAGATCTGTATGCCTGTATATATTATGATGAAACTCATTTTTGATAATTCCTCTTGAGAACAGATGAATATTGTTGATACACCAGGGACAAATGTGATTCTTCAAAGGCAGCAACGCTTGACTGAGGAATTTGTGCCTCGTGCAGATTTGCTCTTTTTTGTTATTTCTGCTGATCGACCATTGACTGAGAGTGAGGTATGATAACTGTGCATGTAACATGGCATAGCATGCTTTTATTGTTCTCATTATCTTTCTAAGACAGTACATTAAAATACTTTGGGCACTGAATTTTATGGTCAGTGTTGTTTGTTATCTAGGAACACAGTACTTAATACTATATGGAACTGGAAAAGTTCTAACTTGATATGATTACTGCCATGCAAAAAGGTATTCAATCATTGTGAAGTTCTATAAAGTGTAGTTTCTTTTGATTTCTCAGAGAAATTTTCTTTGACACTTTTAACTATTTTTCTTTGAAATTGTAAAATGAATCAAAGGTTCATTAAGTGAAGGTGTAAAGCTAGTTACGATATGAAAGAATATCCATATGAATTACTAAGATTGCTGTGAGAAATGTTGCAGTGCCCATAGATGCTTTTTCATCTGACTTCGTGAACATCGATCTTGTCTTTTCACATTTATCTTTGAATTTTGGGGAAAAATAAACATTAGCCAACTGAAATGGTTCAATTCAAGATTTTGTGAGGATCTGTAGTGAATTGAATGCCTTTTGCACTTGCCGTTCCGTTTCAGGTTGCTTTTCTTCGTTATACTCAGCAGTGGAAGAAGAAAGTTGTCTTTGTGTTAAACAAAGCTGATCTTTATCAGAATCCTGAAGAGGTCTAATTTTTCACCTTCCACTAATTATTGATACCATTACATCAGTTACTTTATTTGTTTATTGCTGCAAGGGGTTTTGCTAAGTATCTTTGTTTAATGCAGCTAGAGGAGGCAATTTTCTTCGTCAAAGAGAATACACAAAAGTTGCTAAACACAGATGATGTAACATTGTATCCAGTGGCTGCTCGATCTGTTCTTGAAGAAAAGCTTTCAGCTTCTTCTGGTGTTGGAAAAGAACATAGAGATCTATCAGTTCTTGATTCAAATTGGAGAACCAGTAGCTTTTACAAGCTTGAAAACTTTTTGTATAGCTTTTTAGATGGATCTACTAGTACAGGAATGGAGAGAATGAAGCTCAAGCTTGGAACACCCATTGCAATTGCAGAGAGAATTCTTTCTGCTTGTGAAACTCTTAATAAAAAAGACTGCCAGGCTGCTGAGCAGGACTTGACTTCTGCAAAGGAAATTGTTGATAGTGTGAAAGAGTACGTTATAAAGATGGAAAATGAGAGCATTGCTTGGAGAAGGCGTACTCTGTCAATGGTACAGTTTTAGAAATACTAACCTTTTTAGTTTTGAGGCAAGTAGGTGCCTTTGTTTTGATATAGTGTTTCTTATATCTACACGATTCCTGTGCATGATTCTGCAGATTGATACCACAAAATCACGCATTCTGGAGCTCATAGAATCTACCCTACAGTTATCAAATTTTGATGTTGTTGTCTCATATGTACTTAAGGGGGGATCATCTACCCCAATACCGGCCACTTCAAGAGTTCAAAATGACATACTTGGCCCTGCACTCGGGGATGCTCAAGTGAGTCAATTGTTAAGACCTAAATGAATTATATATCTATTTATAGTGTCGAGAACCCGTCTTTTTACAGCTGTTAATACAACTTACCTGCTTATGACTCTGGAATAATGGTATGTAAATGTGTACAGAACTTGCTTGGAGAATATGTGACATGGTTACAATCAAACAATGCTCGTGAAGGAAGGCTGTATAAGGAATCTTTTGAGAATAGATGGCCGTCCCTTGCCTACTCAGACAAACATCAGCTGGAGACCTATGACTTGCTGAGAAAGTTGGATCAACTCAGCTTGACAGTGATAGAGAACTTTAGTGCCAAATCTGCTTCCAAGCTATTTGAGCGAGAAGTTCGTGAAGCGGTGAGTTAAGAGTTCCTTGAAATAAAATAGAACTTGTCAATGAAGTATGATACCAGTAACATGGCAGTAAATAGAACTATGTTTCTTTTCCACTTTTTGATTGGTTATTGATGAGTCATCATTGTTGGAATGATGTGTCATTATTTTCTGTCTTGGATGTTTTGAAGCAACCTTTATTGTTGCTATAGTTCTCCGATGCCTGCTCTTTTATTGTTGCTATAGTTGTTTATTCCTTGTGCTAAACTTTATTTTATAAATGTTAATTTGAATACGATTTAATTGCTCTGAATTGAAATGTTTTTACTTCAACCTCAGTTCTTGGGGACTTTTGGTGGACTTGGAGCAGCTGGGTTGTCTGCTTCACTTCTGACGTCTATATTACCTACCACTTTAGAAGATCTTCTTGCTCTTGGCCTATGTTCTGCTGGAGGGTATGTATCTTCATGATATCTTTTATCTTAGCTCTTCATGATTTATCTATCCTCTTGACACTGCATGCTTAAATTTTCCTAAGATAATTTGTAATTTATGTGAATTATTTTCTGCCATACAAAAATTATTGGTTATTGTCTACATTAATGCATTCTTCATGACCTATAAGTTGGCACTGGACTTCCATTTCTTATCATATTGGATTTGACTTTGTTTTGACATTGATAAATCCAAACTTATTTCATGTTCTCAATTAATTATTGAGTAAATGCTCTTATGATAGGTTTATAGCCATTTCAAATTTCCCAGCCCGGAGACAAGAAATGATAGAAAAGGTGAAAAAGACGGCAGATGCATTGGCACAGGAACTTGAAGATGCAATGCAGAAAGATCTTTTAGAAACTACCGAGAATTTGGGAAAGTTTGTGAGAATTATCGGGGAGCCTTATCGAGATGCAGCACAAAATAGACTGGACAAACTTCTACAGATAAAAGATGAACTATCGAAAGTGAGGGAAACACTTCAAACACTACAAGTCGAAATTCAAAATCTGCATGTATCATGACACGAATTTAACGGTTAGATTTGTTTCCGGCATTCATCTTCGGAGATGGAGGGAAGGAGGGTTCTTACTGTAATGGCATTACACCTTCTCTACCGAGTTCTTGGGGTCAAGTGTACAATATCCTCGTGTATTAATAAAGGAAAAAAAAAAAAGAAGCAATTTTCCAGCATCTTCAGCTAGCCAGTAGGTGTTATTGAATGTTTCTCTGGGAATACTTTAGGAATTGCAGGCGGCTGCAGATGTAAGCATTGTAAGTAGTAAGGCATCTTATGCTACTTTTACATTTTAAGATTGGATGAGGTTTTAAGTAAAGAATAATGCATCATCTTTCACTTAATTGTCTATAAGCTTTGAATTAGAATTTTGATTAAAAGTTTATTATTCCTTTTGCCTTGTTTATATTATCTACTATTATATTTTATCTGTATATTAAGTCTTAAGCTCGAACTTATGTCGGTTAATATTAAATTTTGACCTCCGTTGAAATCTGAAGTGCGTATTACTATAAGTGGCAACTCGCAACATCAACCAGTAATCACATAACATTCGCACGTTACAAAAGATTAAAGGTTTCCTTTTAGAGAAATACTACTGATTGTTGCAACAGCAACGGTATAATTAAAATATTAAGACATGATTAAGGTATATAATTAGTAGTATTATTGTTATTATTAAAAAGAGTGAGTGCCGGTTGAGATTCGAGCTCAATGGGTCGACAATGATATCTATGTACCGCCCATAAAGTTTGTCGTCAGCTCTCAGCTCTTAGTACAGCAGCAGTAATATTTAATCTTGGCAATTAACAAAGCTGCAACCATTAATCTGATGGCACGTTTGCATAGTTTCAAATTTTGATATCGGGTAAGCAATGTAGGTTGAATAAAGTGATAAATGATTTGTTCCAGTTTAAGTAAATCTCGGGTTCGAGACCTTACGTACGTAGCTGCTCCCGTTGAGAGATTTATCCACCATATTCAAGTGCGTGACGCAGGTCAAATCCTGATTAATCAGAATGAAACTCTAAATACCGAGTGGGAAAAAAATTTGATTATTTTTTACACTTTTATTAACTTTTAGAAACTGGTAAATTATAAAACAATGGAAGAGAAAAAGGGCGCTGAAATAGTCAAAAAGCAAAAGAAGCAGAGAGTGCGCCTCCTGGGTTGACATGTTTGCATAAGCCATGATCTTGATTCCATCATCTTTCTTTCTTAGTTATTGATAGTATTTTTAAAGTGGAAGGAGACAAATAAACAAACATTACTTCAATTAGGGAAAAGAAAACAGACCTAACTATGGGTTTATTCAATTCAGACCAACGGCTGCGGCATGATCTTGCAAAGACACCCATTTTCCTTCGTATTTTAAGAGTGAGTGTCCTTTCTTTTGGTTGGCCTATCTAAAAAGGAAAAGAAAATCAAGTGGAAAGGGTGATTTTCAAAGCAAATTCGATGGTTAGGGGCAAAGAGTGTGTGCAATTGACACATATTCTGCCAGCCTCCCTAGCCAAATTATAACTAGGCTAGCTAGAGCCTCTAGACTTCTGTTTAATCACTTGGATTCAGAGTCCCTTTTTATAAAGCACTCCAAGAACCACCAATAACCACAATCCTCACCTTTTTTACTGCTGTAACTGTTGATTCAAAAGCGGAAGGAAGAACTGGAATTCAGGCAGAGTCCCTTGGACAAAACCCTAGTACAAAAACATCTCAGAAATACTTCCCAAATAATTGTATTGTGTGATTCGGTCTCTGGTTAGGAGGTCGTAACTGTCACAAAGACGATAATTTCTAACTAGTTTTTTTTTTTTTGTCTAAAAGGATAATATAATATATATTAATCAAAAAACAAACAACAGCACTTAGTTTTGGACCGAGCCCATATGGTTACAAAAGTAGTAATTGGGGTTTCTGTTCGTAGAGCTACAGACCCTGGGAAATGTAATTCCCAAATATCTTAAAGCTGATGGATTTGGTTCAGGACAATGCATTTGCGCACGCTGCTTTCTATAAAGTTTGCATTACTCGATTTGGAACATAGGCCGGGTACCAGCTGCTCTTCCATGTCTGCCTTGGCTCTCTCTAACAAATAATTAACTTTTATTCTTCTAACAAACAAGGAATTGACCACCAAAGAACAAAGAAACTAGCCAGGGAAAAAGCATCACAAATCTCCCTCCTGCAGACATGCAATCTCGTTTGTTAAAGCTGGTAATCAGCTGCATGCAGCTAATATTGACTTTGTTTTGGTTCGAGTCCATTCTTTTAATGATTTCTGGAAATTAACACTAACATTTATAGAGCAACAAATTGAAAAAGCAATAGGTTAAAAAACAAAGAAGCAAAAGATGTACTGGTACACAAGAATTCGTGATGTAACAGACATATGCTTGGTGATCTATCAGCACAAATTGCTTGGTCAGATGAGGACGATAAATAAACTACCTGTTCTTTTCTTTTTTTAATTTTTTTCAGTTGAGTGGTTAGAATATAAAGGAAAGAAGACAGGAAATTATTGTCATTCCATAATGCCAGCTTATATTTGTGTACAAGCAGAAGAAATCTTTGGGTACCAATATTTGCTATATTCTGAAAAGTTCTTAAGAAAGTTATTTTCGCCTATTGTTTCCTCATCAGAAACAATCAGCATGCACTATTGCATGATGATTAACGCTGCAACAGTGAATGTTTCCTTATTCATGGTTAAATATAATTAAGGACCCAACACGAACAGATAAGAGTGGGGCTGCAGCCCCTTTATTAGAAAGTTCGTCTCTTCAGTGTTCTTGTACTGTCTTGCAATGGAGGATGGACTAGGGACAAAACTTATTCTTTTCCAAGTACTGCTACTATGAGCTTTTATCTAATTGGAAAGATTTGCTCCCTTTCTCCAATTAACTCAACTTCTCCAACATCTGACCATGCATGCATTTGCTTCATCATGCTAGATGATCATCCTTGGGAGTTAACAACACCCATCTTCCAAAATCCTGCCTACTGTATAATTCTATCGCTAATTAGCCTGCAGAACCAGGATCCCGATCAGGAGGGTCTTCATGCTTAATTAATCTCATTCACTTCCCTTTGATGGATGCCAGTAATACCCTAGTTTGGTGTCAGGATGTGCTCCAATAATTGTGCTTAAGAACTTTACATCTTAATGGCAAAAAAGCGATTACACAATATAGGTTTTCAAATCTCCATCTACTGATCTTTAATGAAGAAAAGAAGTGAAGAGGTCTATTCTTGATACCTAAATGAATCAAGAGGCATTCCTTGCATGTTTCAAGCTTCAAGTTCTTGGCAGATACCTCAATTGAGAATATGCAGCCTGCCAGCAACAACCAAAAGAGTGAAAATGCTGTTTGAGCCCCATCTATTAATTGTTATCCCCTTTATGTGCCTATTTTCCATATATTTCCCTTGTCTCTTAATAACGATGTGGGGTTAAGCTTATAAATTAATAGAGCTTATAGAAAGAAAGTACTCACTCAGGACTCAGCAGCCGAACCAACATAGGAGGAGTCGGTGGCAAAGATTCTTTGTTGCCAGCTCTTTATGCATGCCAAGGATTTTGAAATAATTTGTGCCAGACAAAATTTTTACTAATACCATATCTTAGAGCAAACAAACCTGACCGTACTGTTTTACTTAAACAAACAAATAAATAAAATATGCTAGCATTTGTCCATTATTATAAAGGGTTGAAGAGATGGAAAAAGGCATGGTGATGTTGCTTTCCTTTGCCCCGTTTAGAAAAATAGTGTTAATGTGAAGTGGGGTTTAAGGTGTGATTAGTAAGCCTTATGATTGATTGTTTGAAAGAAAAGTTGTGAGACCTCTTGCCTTAGAAGACATTACAAGTTAATAAGGTTTATTTTAATACTTAGTGTAATCTGCAAATGAATTCTCTTCATTTGGGCGGTTGTCTTGAACATGATTTCGGTTAATCGTCGACACTTATGAAGATCATTGTCTTTTTCTAGCATCCAATCTGATTAAAATAGAATTTTGCAAACTTCACTCAACTTTTACTAGCAATTAATAATTCTTTAAAACATAAATATCTGCAAAATTTGTTGAGTGGGGAAAGGAAGGCATTCTTCTCATAAAAGTTTTTGCTCTCTCTATAGTGTCATTTTCACCATATATATGAAATGGAAACAACTTTCAAATAACCTGACTTAAACCTTCCAAATCCTGTGAATCAACTTAAGAAAGAGATAACCAAAACAAGAACTTAAAGTCATTTGTGAAATAAGGATGATCAATGCAACCGTTAATTAGTTATTCGCAGGGTCTTGTGTCCTTTTACTTGAATGCTGTGCTGTGTTTGATTTGCTTCACTAGCTGAGAGAAAAACTATATATTAGGCAAAGCTAGGACAAACTCAAGCCATGGTTAAAACTTAAAAGTGTGAAAGAAGAATGAATCTATTTCTATCTGTTTGCTTGGTTTGGTTTCCTCTGGGGAGCAGAAGACAACACATATCTCATGCTAATAACTAAATGAAAATTTTAAAGACAAAAAGCCACATATATACATAAGTAGGAACTTGGCTTTGGTCGTTTTTGCAACTCTTGTGTTCTCAATCACTAAAACAAGAAAGAAGTTAAACTTGTGATCAGTTGTAACAGCCAAGACGTCTTTACCATGTTTCAACAAAAATTTTACTCCAATTTAATCTACTTTATCTATTCCCTTATTTCAATATTGATGCTTTTTGTAATGTGTGGTAGAGTAAAAAGTCAGTAAAATTTTATTGGGCGTAAAGGGCCTTTCGCCCTCAGTCCATTGGGGGTTCTCCTACTATAAATCATCGCCTGCCCCTTTCACTTTTCTTTCATGTTCACTGCCTTTGTTCCTTGCTAGTTTCTCTCCCTCCCCAAAACCACCCACCTTCATTGACAACCAAAAACCCAATATTTTTATGTTTTAAATTAGAAATAAATAAAATAAAATAAGCTTTCTCTTTCATTTACATCCCCATCTCCCAAGTTGATCTTAGAAAACAACAAAAAGAGTTTTTTTCTTATAATTTTGGGTCGGGGTTTCATTTCTTATCTAAGACAACAAAGCTCCCCTGTTCTTCCCCTGTTTTCCTCTATATTTTGCCAACATTTTATTGTGGATAAGAAAATGTCCTCGAGTGTCTGTCAAGGGTTGCAATCATGCCTGGATCCAAGGCTGGTCGAATCACGTTTTTTGAGGCTGAAACTGGCTCCACCAAAGCCGAGTTTTTCTGGCTCCATCGCTTCTAACCCCTGCTTCCCTGACCCTGCCCCTCCCGAGCCCAAACCTACGCCCTATATTGAAGAAAAAAACACCCCCATCACCAACAATAAGAACAACGCCAATGATTTCAAACTCGTAGCCAATCAGAACATTGACATGGGTGGCTGGAGCTTCCTCCAGTCCCTCGCCAACGCCAAAGATTCTACCGAGAATGACAAAGTTTATGTTCACCCTCTTGTTAAGCGTTCGGCCTCTACGCTAGGTGAAAAAAGCCTTGAAATGTGCACCGAAAGCTTAGGGAGTGAAACCGGCAGCGAAGTTAGCGAGAGCAACGATGACATTTCCTTGCTTTCATTGGAAACCCTGGTTTACAGTTATCCATCAAAACCAAGGGAAAGTATAGTGACGAGAAAAATGACCCGTAGCAGCAGCTTTCCACCTCCTTTGACGTCCATTAGCGGTTCCAACGGAGTTCAAGTAAGGTCTCACCGAGAAGGCGGTCGCCTACTTCTTCAAGCCGTTAAAATCCCTCCTTTTCAAAGTTATTTCCATGCAGAACGAAGAGAGGGGAGGCTTAGGCTTTCCCTTTTGAAGGATGCAACCCCGATTTTCGACATCGGAGATGGCGAATACGAAGAGGAAGAAGGAGTAGTAGAAGAAGACGAAGATGCTGAGGTAGCTTATCATGAAGCAAATGGATTACTAGAAGGAGAAGTAGAAGTTGAAGTGGAAGAAGAGGAGGAGTGTTGTTGGGGAGAAGATATGGAAGGAAATAATGTGAATGTTGGGGGTGAAATTGGGGCAGGGAAGTTGGCAAGGCCAATCAGCTGCAAGGAAAGTGGGCGTGGGCAGCACAAAGGTTTGGTTAATTGGAAACGATTCTTGGTGGCTACTTAAATGCCATAAAAAGAAAGTTGAAGATTTTTTTCTCAACCCCGAAGGCATTACTATTGTTGGATTTGGACTCCTTAGGACTCCTTAATTTCTCGTTTTTCTCCTTTTATCCTTATTTATCTTTTCTAATTTTCAAGTTATTATAGTCTGAGATTATTAGTTATTACCGTACCATGGATTTCCTAAAATATGCTTCTGGTAGTTATTATCGTTATGGGACCACCTCGTTCCCCTTTCTCTTCCGCTTCACTTTTCTTTCTTCTCCTTGCTCTTTCTTTTTTGTTTTTTTCCTTTTTAAATTTATCTTTATTTTATGTAATTTTTAAGCACCCTTGCATGTGAATTATGATCAATTAATTAATACCTCACTTAAGCAAGATTTGGCGCAAAACAAATGACATCTTTCTGATTTAAAGAAACCGACAGGGATCGAAGGATCGGCCTAATTTTCCAACCACCAAATAATAGTGAATTCGCTTTGGCTGGTCCCAAGCAACAAAGCAATTAATGGCGGGGTTCCTCTAATTTGTGTGCTCATCGCTTTCATATAGGTCACATTTTCTTGGACCATCATTGAAGAGAAAGGATATATAACGAAATGGGGAAAAAAGAAATTTCATGAACGTCCAAGTATATGGTACAAATTTGTAGTTGCATTATATGTAGCAATTAGGTAGTTTAATTTTTCGTGTTTGTTTCAATATATAAGCGACAAATTAACAGCGATTAAGCTTAATAAATCAATAATAATTCTTGAGCCTTATGTTAATTAAAGTAAACAAAACACCATGTTTTGTTCATTGGTACTATTATGGGGTATGGTGGAGCGATGTGACAATAAATAATAATGAAGGTGGCAATGAAACATGGCTTAATTACAAAGAACGTGATTGGTTTCAGAAGTAGGGCAAAAATGAGAACGTATAACTAGCATCTTCCTTTTATTTGACTATTTGATACTCCCAGTATATTGGAATAAAATTTGCAGTGACCACACGGCGATTTCAAAGGTACGTACTTTAATCAATATTCATATCTGATGTGAAGCACTGTCTCTCTCTCACTGAGCTCCCTGCAGTATTTCCCTTGTGATTTTAATTGAAAATTCCCGCACCAGACAGTGTATGAATCATGACATTTGTACAACGTAACACCATCGAAGATTTTTCAAAGGAATCCTAGGACTTTTCTCTTCAATCTCCATAATTATATGATTATCAATCAACAATCTCGAAAAAATGGACGCTCGGAATTGAAGTCGCTTTAATGGTGAAAAGGGAAGAAGGGGGGTGCTTGTGCAGGGCCAGGGCGAGGGCTGAGGGGGGTGGGGTTATATGGGGCAGACTGGCAGTTAATTTACAATGGGGTGCGGTGAGAGGGCAAGTTGGGGGTGTACGAACGGAGTACGAATGCCCGGTAACTGTCAAAGCTTCGGACCCCACCAGGGCAACATGCAAACTGACCTCATTACACATGATACTCCATGTGCTTCGGTAGCTGCAGCTATTCCCCATTTTTCCTCAAGACTCATTTTCAGTTTGCGTATTCGAGGTTTTTTCTCTTCATGTGAAAAATGACCCCACATCTTACCTCTACTTTGAGAAAATTCTCCACAAAACCCTATTCTGATTTTTTTTTCTTTCTTTCTTTTTGAACTTAACTCTTTAAACAAGACATACATATATTTGATTATTATCATTGAATCAAACGCGGTCGAATATAAAATCTTCTTTAAAGTAAAACCACTGCTAAGGATATATAAAAGATTCGAGATATATGTTGTTCAAATGGAAATCGATCGACTTGCAGATGGACAGGAGTCAACAAAGGTTAAAAATATCATGTGTAAAGGGAAAAAGGTAATGGAGGGGCCTTGTACAAAATTCCGAATGCGAAGAGGAGAGGGGTAACTTTTGGGGTACGCGCAAAGGGCTGGAGTTGTTTGATTGGTTAATCGGGGGTGGGTAACATTCCTTAAAAGAGGAGGGCAGTGTCCCATCGTGGAGTTAGGGTGTCCATACGTTAAGGTTCTTTTCCTTTTTATCTAAGATTTTAAGGGGGTTTTTTTTTTATTTTTTTTATTTTGGGGAGTCGCTGCCGCTGGCTGGCTGCTTATAAGACGAGGGGCGGGGCATGCAAATATTTGTTTTGTCAAACAAATATTTGCATATGCATCATTGTGTCTTAACATATCATGTGGCTTTGAGAACCTGAGAGACCTCCTTTAAGCACATATTCTCTCACCATATCACTCCATAAGTAAGCAAAATCTTGAAGCAATCAGCATGTCTCCACATTTTTCTTACCGTCAGCATGGAAAATATTTCTTGTTTTTATATATGCTGGCTAATAACAAAGATGCCTAAATTTGTTTGATATAAAGCCTTTGTTTCATTTCGCAATCTAGCTATATAGCTATAGCTAGGGCTGGGATTCGAAAATTTTGGTACTACAATCGACCTCCGATGATCACTTTTCTTTCCAAATTATGAATGGCGGGGAGACTATACTCTACAAGCAAAAAGGACCAAAACAAAATCCCATATATCTTGAATTTGATCATCATATATTCCATAAGCATCATGTTAAATTTTAGATCAGTAGGCATCCCAAATAAAATCAGTCGGCCCGACACTTTGTGGAAAAGTCTTTACTATGTATCTCACAAATGTGAGAGAGAGAGAGAGATATATATATATATATATATTATATAAAAAATAAATGTAAGATATTTTGTGTAGTTTTCGGATGAGAGAAGCCATGTGACTAGGTAAAGCAAATAAAAGGGTAGTGCAAGATCCGAAAAATAAAAGGTAGTGTTGCACCAGAAATCTCCTAAGTCGATTTACTTGGTCGATGTGTTGATTGTAGGGTGTGTCAGTTACTTTTATAATGAAAAACAACAAAAGAGAGAATAGTGCAGGTTCTAGAGGTGGCAAATGGGCGGGTTCGGTCAAGTTCGGGCGACTTCGAGTTCGGGCAGCTTCGGGTTCGGGCGACTTCGGGTTCGGGTATTTTCGGGTTCGGGCTCTTTCGAGTTCGGGTATTTTCGGATTCAGTCTCTTTTGGGTTGGGGTATTTTCGGGTTCGGGTTCGGTCGGACTCGGGCTCCGATTCAAGTCGGGTTCAGGTTCAGGTTTGGTCAGATTTGAACTTAGGTTGGGTTAAATTCGAGTTTCTACTTTTTAATTAAAAATTATTTTTTTTGTTTTATAAGTTGAATTTTATTTTACTACTTTTTGTTTTTTATTTGTTTTAGAAGTATTCCCTCCATTCCTAAATAATTATCGTTTTAACAAATTGTTTTTAATTCAAATTAATTGTAATTTTACAAAATCAAGAAAGCATTTATTACATTTTTGTCAATTTTATCATTTTTTCTCAAAGTTATTTTCAAGTTATTTTAATGAGTTTTTAAGTAATTTAAAATCTCAAGAAAATGATAATTTAGTCACATAGCTAATTTTTTGTCTAAACTTTAGGAGATTATTAATTTTCTTAATCCTTACTCTCTGCATTTCAAAATAGATGTCACTTTGAGAAAAAAAAATTTGTATTAAAATATTTGCCACTTTTACAAAACCAAGGTAATATTATTGTATTTTTAAAAAATTATCCTTGTAAAGTTAAAAATCCTATATTTAATTCATGTCTCATCTCTTCAATGAATGATAGAAAAGTTAAATTAGGGATAAAATAGATAAATAAGTGAAAAATACAAAAATTTTAAAAAAACTGTTTTTCTTGGTCTTATAAAATACTCTCTCTGTTCCTATATAGATGTCATATTTTAGAAAGATTCCTTGTCCTCTTTTATCCGTTACTTTAGAAAATTATTAAAGCATTAATTAGTTTTTTTCCTATTTTACCCCTAATAAAATGAAGAATATTGTCAACTACTCAAATTAAATATTGCAGATGGTATTGGGCAACGGAGAGGCCTATTCAATTTCTTTTTGTTCCTAATGAAGGATTACTGACTATAGATGTTGCTCTTTGTTAAGTTTTCTTATAAATTTGGATCTAAATAAAACATTACTGCATACGTTTTCAAAGAAATTGATTTGATGACTCAGTCACTTAAGAACTCGGACTGAAGTGAAGATCAGCAAGAAAACTTTCTTCTATAGTAATGTTAAGATTTGGTAATTGATGATTTTATGATTCCATTGAAACAGGTTGTTGACTACCTTCATCATCAATATTTGAAGGCATCAAAATTACATGTAAATCTATTTCAAGGAATGACATTTGATATATCTTCCCTGAAGTCATGATTAAAGAATGTTAGTAAATTCTTGTTTGATGAATAAATAAGAATCAATATTTAAGTCGTGAATGTTTTAGATTCTAAAACAAATTTTGGCGGGAAAAACTTCTAAAAAAATTTAGAGAAAAAAATTGGAGGGAGATAAAATTGAAAATTTTAATTCAAACAAAATTTCAAATTGCAAAACAAAAGAATGAGGGAATATTTTCTTTGGAAACATACATATACTAAAATTTGGGGAGAGTAATTAGTGAGAAGAAATTAAATATATTAAAGTTGGAGAGAAAAATTAGATAAATTAAAGTAAAGAGTAATATTGGAAAATTATGATAAATTTGGACTAAATCAATAATAATAACTATTTTTAACTGATTTTGTTAATAAGTGTGATTCAGTTAACTATGACATCTATATACAGATAGACAGAATAATTAAAAGTGACATATATTTTGGGATGAAAAGAGTATGTAACAGCCTTAAATGACTATTATTCAAGAATAGAGAAAGAGTATTTATTGGATAATATTAAAAATATTTATTATCTAATGATTAATACGAGTTTAAGTAAAAGGGAATTGGAAAATTATTACTCCCTCCATTCCTAAATAATAATCGTTTTAGAAATTTTTTTGTTCCAAATTACTTGTCGTTTTACAAAATCAAGAAAGTATTTTTTTTTTTTATCAATTTTACCATTCTTCCTTTATATTATTTTCAAGTTACTTTAATGAATTTTTAAATAATTCATAATCTAAAAAAAGTGGTAGTTTAATCACATAGTCAATTTTTTGTAAAGATTTTAGGAAATTCATTAACTTTCTTAATCCTTATATAACAACTTCAAACGATTATTATTCAGAAATAGGAGTGATTATTTTATCATTGAGTATTAGAAGATAAAAAATTATTAATAATTAATAACTTATGTACTAATTCACATTAATAATTAATGATTTTTAGTAAGATTAATTTTAATTGTTAAATATTAAAATTATTTATTAATTTAATATCCTTATATATATAATATAAAAGTATGAATATTACAAAACATTTCAATTATCTAAAATACCATTGTTTATCAAATATATTTCAAAAATATAATTGTTATTGTTGAATTAAATTAAAACTCTTTATTATTTTTAATTAAATATTTTTATATTTTATTTATTAAATGAGAATGATAATTAACCAATTGACATATTTTAGAAATGTAATTAATAGTAATTAATCAATTTTACTTTTATCATAATTAACTTATTACTATATATTATCTTAAAGAAAATAATAGTTTAATAACTTATAAGATATGACACATAACTAGTAATAATATTAAGAAAAGAAAAAAAAAGAATACATTATTTAAATAATTATTAACATTAAAACTAAAATTTTGATCTTATAGAAAATATTATAAAAAAATATTATAAGATTACTTTTTTTAATATTAAATTCAAGTTCGGGTTCAGGTCGAGCTCGGGCTCGGGTTCGGGCTGGGGCCTTGTCGGGTTCGGGTAATTTCGAGTTCGGGCTATTCGGGTTCGGGTAATTTCGAGTTCGGGTTTCTTCGGGTTCGGGCGCAGTCGGGTTCGGGTCGTTGACTTTTTTGGTCAAATCGGGTTTGGTCGAGTTCGGGTTCGAGCGGGCTCGGACGGGTTTTCGGGTTCGGGTTCATTTTGCCACCTCTAGCAGGTTCTTAACTCAAAGTCACAGTCACTGTTTTAGTCATTAAACTAAGTATTTTACAATAAAGCAAAGAGAGCACTGGTTGCAAAAATGATCTTTAATGAGAAGGGTGGTCACTCTTGGCCAATTGAAAACTGAACAGAAAGCAAAAGCTAAACATTGGCCGATCAATGACTGAATCAAGTCTTGACAGACTAAACAACTGATCAAAACTAAAATGAAGATCTTAATGAAAAGGGACAATAAAAGGAAATCTTAACAGGAACAATCGGAATGAAAGCTTCAAAAAACAAAACAAATGTGACTAGGTCATGCTTTTGAACAGAAAGTTGTCTGTATTGTTGAGAGAGTTGTTGATGTCTTTTTGTTTCTCAAATCGAGCTCTTTTATAACCATGCTAAGGCTAATATCAAGATTCTATAATTTTGCTGCCTTTATTTCAAATATTCTCACTTTAAGACAAGTCTTGATCTGAGGCCGAACTATTGCTCACTCTTTTAACTCCATGATTGTCGCGGCTTTTAATTGCCAATCTACAGTAGCTGACATGGTAATAACTGATTTCACTCAGGCCGATTGAATCCTTATTGAGTTCATCTCATGTTATGGCCCATTCACTTCTTCTCTTCAACCCATTGGTCCACTATTTGTAAATTAAGGTATAAATAGGTAGTTATATATGTATGCATTAAATATTAAATATTTAAATTTATAATCAATAATTCAACCACATATATTTATTTAACTAGTGGTGTACTACCACCAATAATTAATTAGTCTGACCTCTAGACACATATAAATATAGTGCTTACAATTATATGATCGTTAGAGCTATAGTGCATACAAAATTAATTAACAAGAGGAAAGTTATTAATTTCAGAGATTTATTACTATGTTATAGTCAATAGAGTAATATGCTAGCTTGATTAATTTTCTTTAGTAAAATATTGCGGAAGCCTTGTCTGATTGTGCCTGCATATATCGTCCTCAATATCTTGAACTTTGGTTCTTTTGTTTTATTTGTTCAACGGTTGGTTCCATTCGAAAAAAGAAACTAACCATTAGATATTAATTACTTATATTTTTGTCCCGTTACATCATTGAAGAATATAGAGAGACAAGGATGTAGTAGTATTTCTATATATAAAATTGGGATCTCGAGTAATGGTCTTAGTCTTTCATATGATTGAATATATATGTATACGTGGTTATGGTGAAATTCTCATTGATTTGATTTGTCTCCACTTGGGAATTACAAAGAGAAACAAAAACGGGGAGCGGGGAGCCTTTGGGCGCCACTCTCTCCACGTCATCTCATCCTCCCAAAACTTTTGGAAGATGAAGCCCCGAGAGAAGGCAAAGAAGGCGACTAATATGATAATGCAATGCACGTATGAAAATAATAATTAAGCCAATTACTAATAATACTACCGAGGGAGAAAGATGTCACAATATCCATATAAAATTATAAATATCTTTATTGGGCAGACTTAAATAAATTTTCTCATATCGGAATTAATTATAATTAAATACGGATAACACCATATATAGGGTTATGTCGTCGGGACGTCAGTACGAAGTTCATTGATAGCATCTCTCATCAGCATCGACGAGGAAAGGATTTAGCTTTAGCCCTTTTCTATAAGAAAATTATAAAGCCAATTAAATCCCCAAAATAATTAACCCCGCCACTCTGTCTCCATGGTCCGCCCATCCATATACATGGATACAGACAAAAAACCCCCACAGCCCAGCAAAGTTGACGAATGAGAATTTGAGTAATTTGCTCTTTGGTGCTTTTGTTTCCTTTTCCCCTCAAGCCATAGCAAATAGTACTAGTAGCTAAGGTTGAGTTGTCTTTGTCCATATGTGTGTGGGATGACAAGGCACAAAGTCAGCAACTACATATGTACCTGAAAAATGCGCCACATAAACAAACGACAATTAATGTTACATATTAAGGAGGACCAATTAAAAACCTTGATACTACAAAGAGTGAATAGAGGGGGGAACATAATTTTCCCCTTGGTCGGCCTCATCGTGCCAACGAACCAAATAACAAAAAATTGTATTATCCCCCCACCAATTTTTGTGGTCTTCCACTCATGTCACCCACTTTTATTTTTCCTACGTGTTCAACTTCATTGCTCTCCACATGTATTTTGATTGCAACGGTTTATTTTAATATACACAAACACAATATCTATATATATATAAATATATATACTTGTCTCAAATCCATGTCACCAACCTAATCCGTCTTATTTCTTGGTACTCCTCAAGCTCAATAATTAATTCCAGTCTCATCAGCTTTCATAATGTTTCCTTTCAATTAATTATTATGGTCTAACTGAAAGTTTTCTTTTAACAATCTAGCATTTGTGGCCACAAGACAAGGATAAATATTTTTGTTTGATAATTTAGTTATTAGTTAATACAGGCGTACGTTTGAATGCTAACGAGCTTCATGTACGTTAGAGGGCCTAAACGGATGAGAAAGGAAGTTAAAAGAAAATAAGAACCATGTGTTACGCCCCGCGATAGGGGCCCATAAAAACAATGGCCTAGAACCAAGGCCACCGAGGGTTTTTTGAGCTCATCTTGCTCCTATTCGGTGTATTGTGGGTGACTGGGTGGTGGTGGTGGTGGTGGTGACGACACGGTGTTTGTTTTGATTTTTGTGAAGTTTATAAGTTTTGTATTTTTAGCCTCGTAAATGGGTAGTAATTAAGAAGAAATTGAAATGCTATACTATTTGATTGAGTGGACATACTTTTTACGTGAAATTGGGGAAAGAATTGATCATGCAAAAACAGAAACTATTAAATGAAAATGAAAACCCTAGCTAGCTGCATGCTAGCCAATGATGGAGCATGCACAATTGGTAGAGAGTAGAGACGGGTGGCGCTAGAGGGGCTAGCAAAGGCCAAAAGGTAGTGGCAGAGAAAATCTCCATTCAATCTCGAACCAAATTTTGTAATTTGTTTTGTATGTTTCATATACTATACAACTCGGTGACATTTGGGTAAAAGAAAAGAAAACCCAGCATGTTTGAGTCTGACCCGGTGGCTCTTTTATCAATGGAAAAAGGAAAAGAGAAAAATAAAAGGATTTTCAGAGGATCGACGAGTATATCCAAACCATTAGATTCTGGATATCCAACTTCTGCGCTTCTTTGCCTCCATTGAGATATATTGGAATCATTAGATTTCTTGTCCTCTTCCAACTACATTTATGTCTAGTTTTACACTTTTTGTGTGTTTTCGGTTTCAATATTAATTGTTAACAGAATAAAACCAGTTATGAAATCCTTCTAGCAACATGTCCTCGCTTTGGTTAGTAATAGAGAGAGGACAGGACCCACTCATGTAGATTTGATCATTATAGATTGTTAACTTCAATTATAATTGCTTTAACCGTCTATGTTTCCCACCTGCTTAACAAATTAATTGCTATCTTCAAATCCGTAATTCTGTCAAGAAATTGAGCGCAATGGCAAGGAAGAAAAAGAGTAGAAACACAATCAATCCGTCCACAAAAGAAAAGCATGCGGCAGAAATATCGCCAAGATTTTCAGCTTTGCATAGAGTCTAGCAGCAGAGGGGAAAAGACAAAAAGACTGCAAAGTTCGGTTTCGGTTTGACTCTAGAAAATAATACCGCCATTACTGGGAGATCAGAGATCTGCCTTTTAACTCTTTCTTTTCGTTTTTACAAAATCTTTCCTACCCCTTTCCCATCAGAGCCCTGTCCTCTTTTGATGACAAAGTAGAGAAACTCGAGCGACCGCATCTCCTTCGAGATTTCCATTCATTTCAGTTTTTGACCATTTTGCTGGCACACCAAATCATGCAATTTACTTACATGAAATTTGGGGGGATATACTTTCTCTCCTGTCTTCTTTTATTAGAGAGACCATATATTATAGACCTATAGTGGGATTATTTGGATTGACGGGGGTGAGTGAGTTAATGAAGGTAAGTCCAGAAAAGTGATCAAAATTTACCATGTTTAGAACGGATGAAACGTTGAAACTGAAGTATTCTTTTGCCGTTAATCTTTTACTAACACTTTAATTTTTCGTTTCAGAACATATGCCAGATCTTTGGACCAAAACTAATCCTCTGGGGTTAGAAGTGTTAAGGTGAAACCCTCCAACAAGTACACTTTAAGGGAGAAAACTTGTATCATCACCCTTACTAGGGTAGAGACCACTACCACATCAACCAATACTTTAATCGATTTGGTCGCATGCAGCACAGAGAGTTTAGTAGACAAGGGAAATGGTTTGAGATAATTGCAAAGTAGAAAGGATTAACCCCCAGCGTTGCTGAAATAATAGCAAAAAGTTATATATACACAAGTTTTGGGTTGACGATCCATAACAAGGTTACGTGTACTGACCATTTATTTGAGTTGCAAATGAAGCAAAAAGCAAAGGGTTTTGATGAACAAACCCGCCTTCTTTCAATTATTTTTCTTTGCAGCATAGGCACGATAAGCTGCCAGTCCAACAACAGCAACAGCAGCCCCTACTGTAATTTTGAACAGGAACCCAAGTCAAGAACACAAGGAAAATGTAAGAAGCACGCATTGTCGTACAATGTTTATTTCCATCGGAAGGAAAGTTCTGGACTGCAAGGTGAAAGAATACTGACCTGAAACAAACAGAAGTGAGCTATTAACAAGCTGGCGATATTGCTTCCGTTTTTTCCCCTTCTCAGTTTCAGGAATGCTCATGTGAGGGTGCTCTGCTGCACTTATGATTCTAGAAATTACATTTTTGGAATCTCTTAATTTCACACCTACAGGAATTGGAGCTTCCATTCCTAACTGCTGAGTAACCTGAATCTCAAAATTGAAATTATCAGCATATCTCATCTATCATCATAGTTTCGCAGGATATGGCCACAGAGGCAAACAAAGCAGCCAACAAGAAGATGCATACTCTTGCTGAAATTTGTAGTGCCATTGGATATGGATCTAAGTCATCCTTTGCAGCAATGAGGAGGCAAGGAACTCCATTACCACTTTCCTCCCCTAGCCTAGCAACGTCTAGGAGCAATTCTCTTGATCTTTTCCACGAATATTCATCTGAACTGGAAAAACGAATAAAATGCCATGTAAGATACGTGATCATTTACTGAGAAATCCATAGAATTCCACAGCCCTTTGAGTCACTGACTATTCAATTTCCAGATTATCCACAGTTACAATATAGAAGCAGCCATTAAAGGGAAAACTAGGATGAGTAATAAGGGACATTGTAACCCACTAAAATCCTAATTGAAAGAGGTTCATAATTAACATGTCCCCCCATGATTTTAGCATGTGGCTACTTCGGACAAATAGAATATGGTTTAACGTTACCTGTCATACAAAAATACTGCTACATCACAGGCTGCCAAACCTTCCTTATTTGACAGCAGTTTCTTAACTCCATCTTCTGGAACCTCTTGCATAATAAGTGTCTTCTGAGCACCCTGTAAGGACAATAGAGTCACAAGATTGTCGCATCAAATCTGCAACTTTTCGTCAGAAATGAACAGCTACTTCTTCAATGCAGAGAAATCATAAAATAAGATAAACAGAAAAAGAAAAAAAAGCATTTAAGTTATTTTCACAAGGATATTACAGTAACTTTTTCTTTCTGAACAAGGAATTCACTCATTTATGATCAATAATCTCACAGGGGAAATTACAAGGGAAATTACAAGGGATGGTAGAAAAGAAAAGAAGATAAAGAGCTAATTCCATGAAAACACCAGGACATCTTATATCTAAAGATATTACTCACCCCAATCTGCTCAACCACACTTGTTGCATAACGTACACCATTTGTTGGAGTGTAGCTGCTAGAGAAAGGCCTGCAATACAAAATTTAAACTCATAAATAAAAATCACATAATCCAGACTCTGAAAAGACAAAAATAATAGTGTCATTTTACTAGATGAACAAAAGAAGACACAGACAAAATAGCAAGATCAACATCAACTGATCACATAAGTCTGGAGTCAACACCTTCCTAAAAATGAGTTCAACAACGCAGACTTCCCAGATCTTTTAGGACCAAAAACAAAGCAGTTAAAAACATTTCTTTCTGTCCGCTGCTTCTTACGATCTGCAGATCTTCTCCTAGTAACACGAAGGGCTGCAGATGGATCTCCACCATATCCAATGCAAATCAAATTAGCCAAACTTGATGATGGATCCAGATTTGTCATCAAGGCCCACTGCAACCACATATAAGATGAGAGTTACAATTGAAAAGTCGATTGACAAGATTAAAATGTCCAAATACCATTTAACATCTCGCAGAACAAGAAATCTGTCTCTTCTATTTTGTAAGAAATACAAGAAATAAACCAGTCAAGGCCAATTAACAAGTGCTCATAAAGTTGAGAAATTCTTAGACAATACCCATGGTATGAGTATGGTCCTTAAGGCCTGTGCTGTCCAGGCACCTAATGTAGAAAATTTAGAATATAAACAAAATTTATAACATGGAAAAGTGGCCGGCATAACCACTAAACATGTCATCATGTGCTATACAGCAACTATGAATCGAAAAAGTCTAATAAGCACAACAAACCTCAGATAAAAACCCATTAAGAGTTAAATTTCCTAGAGCTGTTCTCTCTGCAGCATCTGCATAAGGGCCCACACTCCATGGACTGAATTACAGAGAACACACGTTAATAAAAATATATTCCTGAAAATCAAATAGAATCAGGAAGAAGACAGCAAAAACAGCAATGGGGCCTATGTCTAAAATTTAACTTGACATATGGCATAACAACGATCATTAATAACAGCATTCAAAGGTAAGGGATTTTGTGGTAAATCATTTGATTATTTATACACGCATGTATTCATGCATGCTTATATGTGTGTATATATTGATTCAAATTATGAACCAAACCAAGGTTAGTCAATTTAGTTCTTTTCCAACAGTACCATTAGCTGTTCCATCTTCACCATTTGCTAGAAACTAACTGCAAACAATCAATGCGAGTCTTGAAGTGTTGTGGCTGTTTGACGATTGGAGCAATAGTCATGTGCTAAGAGAACAATGTTCACTCCATACAAGTCTTAAAAAAAAGATAGATCCAGTAACTACATTCACCTTTCAGGAGCAGTTGCAAAGATATCATGTAGCTCAGAGGGTTGCAAGGACCCATCCTGGTAAGCTCAAAATCAAAGCAGAAATTCAGTTGTTGCCCTTGAGCTAGCCTTATTGAAACTCTAAATATGATATAGAACTTGCCAGAAACATTCTCTTATTCTTATCTTAGTTGAAGTGAAAAGGTATGGGGAGATTAACACATACATTATCAATGTCATACAATCGGAAGATCCCGCGCAAATAATCTACGGCTTCATTTGTCAGCTCCACACTCTACAAAATGCCTAGAAGTAAGTACATGGCAATCCCCAGTAAAGGAAATTATTCTGAAAGGTAAACTTATAGGAAGTACAAGAATTGAACAGTCAAATAAATTTGCTACTGGGACATAAAGAAAAGGGGACGCGGGGTGGGAGAGGGAGGAATTCATTAACATGATGCTGCAAACTAGTTAATCTTCAGTATAAGGGATGTATGCAACATAAGGCTATATGTTTCCTTGATATTGATATCAATGATGCATTATGCAGATGATGAATGCATTAGCGTAATAACTAGACTAAATCTAGTTTGGAATTGTAACAAAAAAAAAATCTTGTTTGGAATTAGAAACTCAGGTTAGATAAAGAGCAAGCTTCAAATCCCAGTTAACAACCACAAGGAAAACTAAACAACAATTATACTATAATGATTCAAGTGCTTAGGAACTTCACTAATATAAACACAGGGGCAAACCAATAAACTTGAATGCCAGTGGACCAAATAACAAATATTCTAAGATCAAATTATCTGCTACCTGATCAGGGGCATGATTGGTTGGGACTGGAAGAATATCATCCCTAAGCTTTAACTCATCATCATATCCAAACTTTCTCAAAACAGCCCAAGTGGTCTCAAGACGCCCTTTTTCTATAAAAAGAGCATGAAGAAATAGGAAGCCATCAAGAGTAAGACCAAGGTCACTGACTCCTCCTCTTATCCTCTCTTGCACCACCCTCTTTACACCCACTATCTCAGCAGGTTGTAATGGAGCATTAAAACATTTAACCTGGTCATCATAGCTCAACACGTCAAACTTTTCCAATCTTCTAAGAGAGTAGCCATGCCCAAGACATGAACAAGCAAAAAAAAAAAAAAAAGGAACCTGAAATTCATTCAACTCTGCATCACTAAGGGCACCATCCATGTCATGATCACAAAGCATAAATATTCGTTTCAATGCCCTGACACATCGTGGTTTCAAACATTGTTTCTCTTGATCAAATAGTGGGCCTGTTGGGTGCAGAACTGCCTTTTGAGCATAATAGAAGACATCAGGAACCTGTAGACAAAAAAGTAAAACATGGTAAATGGGTATAACGTTTACCAACTGGTCAAGCCAAAAGAAGAAGAAATGACAAAAGAAATAGTTTTCACAAAAAAAGACTGGAAGCATGTCTCTCTGTATCCACATAGTTTATAGCAACTGGTTACAAGTGAACTCCTAACCCGTACTACCACACCTTCGTACAGATACATAGGGTGGCAAGTTGGCCTTTACAAAATGAGAAACTCATTAAGCTTGTAATATTAAACTAAACAATGATAATAATGAAAAAACCTGAATCAGTGTGGCAGAGGAACATTCTATACAAGTCTCTATCTCCCTGAACTGCTGCATGATTGGTGCCATGACTTGTTCCAGATTCATGGGCTGACGTTCATCTCGTAAATCTAACTTGCACCCAACCACAATAACCGGCGCCTTAACCTATTTAGATACAACATATAAACATATAAACATAATGGAAGAAATGCCATTTTATGAGTTACATATTAAACAATATAAATCTTATGTTAGTGATTTATGACAACAGCAAACCTCTAATTTGCGAAGCTCAGGAAGCCAAAAAGTACTCAGACGACTGAGTGTCATAGGTTGGTCACACGCATATGTTAATACAACAGCGTCAGCTCGCTTCAATTCATCAATAAGCTTAACTCTGCTCTCCATGCTAAAGGTAAAACAATGCAATAATATCAGCATACACATCGACATTACAAATAATCAATAGGTTGATTTTACTACTTGCTTATTACTAGCATCTCCTTATATAGAATAGCAATAATTGTGACATCAATGTTTCATCTGCAAGGATAAAAACTTGCATTATGTAACTAATTTGTGTTGTTAGTGCAATTATTTGATTCTTCTAATTTTTAAATATAATTTGCTTTTTTATCTACAGGTGTTTTAGCTTTTCGAAACAACTAGATTACAGATTCTAGAAAGCTGAACCAGAATCCTAAAACTGCCAATCTATCTAAAAAGGTTACTTAAATTTCAAACAACGGCCAGATCAAACGAATCGATTAATAAACATTCAGGTGCATAATAAAACGAGAAAAGCCCCCGAACAAATACCCGGAAGAGGTGTCAACAATGGTGACAGGGACGCCATCGGGGTAGAAGTCAGAGGGAAGGCGAGTTAGGGGAAGAACCGGCGGCACATATTCGGGGAAGGATTCGGAAGCTGCTGCGGAGATGAGGCTCGATTTACCCGTGCCACGGTCGCCAGCGACGACGACTCTTACGCCGGTTCGGACACCGGTGGCTGATCTACTTGGCATTGGAAGGTTACTGTTGCAACTGTGAGCGAAAGAAGAAGGAACCAAAGGGGATTTTTTTCTCCTTTATTATTATTATATATATATATATTCTTTTTTTTAATTGTTGTGCGTTGAAGGTTTGAACTATTTAAACTACAACAGCTGATAGAACTGTAGGACAGTAGGGAGACTGGTGGTGATATATAATTAGCGAACAAGAGTTTAATTCATCATTTCATTGGCGTGGGAAGGAAGTTGGGGTCTTCTTTTGCTTGCAGCGAAAGTGAATGTTACGGGCTATTGAGTTCACTGGGCCTGAGTTAACCCAAATTAGCTCATCCCCTAACTAACACTACTGGGCTATGGATTGGGCCCAAGACAAAAAATGGAAGGATTCTTTTTTCAGAATAACGATGTCGTTTTAATGTCGTTCTCTCTTAATTTTTCCTAAACCCTAAACCCTAAACCGGATCAATCGCTTACGATTCACTGACTTTAGTAAAACTCAGACAATGTTTCTGCGCTGCGTTCGCGCTTCCCTCTTCGCCGCGCGTTTTCTCTCGACGGAAGCGGCGGCGGGGAAAGCTATTGCAACTACCGGAGGTGCTGCAAAAAGCGGTGGTGGCGATGGAGGCGGGCGAGACACGCTGGGATATAGGCTTATAGGCCTTGTTTATCCGAAACGCAGCGCTGTGGTTACAATACGGAAATGGAAAGAGGAAGGCCGCACTGTCCGCAAGTACGAGCTCAATAGAGTCGTCCGGGAGCTTCGCAAGCTTAAGCGCTATAAGCATGCGCTCGAGGTATCATGCTTATTGCCCCCGTATTTAACTACTTTGTTTGTTTATTGAGGTTTACGGCCTTGGAATTTAGAACTAAATTTTGATGTCCTTGAAAACTATCCTTGATTGTGAAATGCTGCTTCTATTCAAATTAATCTGAATGATTGTTTATTTGAAGTGCCATTTAATTATAGAATAATTATTGCCTGTTGAAACTAGAATGTAGGACTGCTTGGAAACTTTTAAATTGACAATGAACCTTATGTTAATGTCACTATGGTTATTTTCTTGTAGATATGTGAGTGGATGAGGTTGCAGCAAGATATCAAGCTGTTACCTGGTGACTATGCCGTTCACTTGGACTTGATTGCAAAAGTTCGTGGTTTAGCTAGTGCTGAAAAATTCTTTGAAGACCTTCCTGACCAAATGAGAGGTCAAGCTACATGTACAGCTCTTCTCCACACATACGTCAAGAACAAGTTGTCTGATAAAGCAGAGGCTCTGATGGGGAAAATGTCAGAATGTGGTTTTCTGAAGTATCCTCTTCCTTACAACCATATGCTGTCTCTTTACATCTCAGAAGGGAAACTAGAAAAGGTCCCTGAAATAGTTAAGGAATTGAAGAAAAATGCGTCGCCCGATATAGTTACTTATAATTTATTGTTATCAGTTTGTGCTCTCCAAAATAACATCGAAACTGCAGGCAAAATCTTGTTTGAGCTAAAGAAGGCGAAAATAGATCCTGACTGGGTAACATATAGTTCATTGACCAATCTGTACATAAGAGGAAAAGAACTTGAGAAGGCTAGACCTACTTTGAAGGAAATGGAGAACAAGGCTTCTCGGAAAAATCGAGCTGCTTATTCCTCCCTTCTCTCTTTGTATACAAACATGGCAGATAAAGATGGGGTTCAGCGGATCTGGAAGAAGATGAAATCATGCTTCAAAAAAATGAATGATGCTGAACATACTTGTATGATATCTTCGCTTGTGAAACTTGGAGATCTTGAAGAAGCTGAGAAACTCTACAGCGAGTGGGAGTCTCTTTCACGAAGTAATGACCCTAGAGTTCCCAACATTCTCCTTGCAGCTTACATCAATGGACACCAGATGGAAATTGCTGAAAACTTTTATCAGCGAATAGTAGAGAAGGGTGTCTCCCCTTGTTACACTACTTGGGAACTTCTTACATGGGGTTATTTAAAGAAACAACAAATGGAAAAGGTAATAGATTGTTTTAAGCAAGCCGTTGGTAGTGTGAAAAAATGGAATCCGAATGACAGGTTGGCTGGCGAAATATTTAAGAAACTTGAGGAGCTAGGTGACAATGAAGGGGTGGAGAAGTTGTTGGTTATTCTTCGGAATGCTGGCCATGTCAGTACTAAGGTATATAATTCACTACTACGAGCTTATGCTAAAGCTGGTAAGATGCCACTTATAATTGCTGAGCGGATGCAGAAGGATAATGTACAACCGGATGAGGAAACGCATAAACTCATAAAAGTAACTAGCAAAATGCGTATCAGTGAAGTTTCAAGCAGTTTGTGATGAGCATGGGGCAGAGTGAGATCTACTCAGAGATAACTGAAGAGTTATTTTGACAGGCTACAGTTACACTAGCATCGAGTCTCAGCGTGCATAATCAAATTATTTCTGTAGTGAATTGATGAAATATTATAATGTTTAAAATGATGGGACAATCTGGATGAAATTCATTTGGAAAAGAAAAGGGGAAATCAGTCTATTTTCTGATATTGTTGAATATTGGATATGAAAGTTCTCCCTCAATTGCCACTAGCAGCTATGTACATTGAAAAAGTAATGAAGAAGAGCACCTTTTTCCACTGAATTGAAGAACAGCATCTTGTTCTTGTCGTTTCATTATTTACTCCTTTTCTTTATGATACATGGGATATGGATGGCAGTATTTACTTACAGACACTATCTAACTGCTTACTCCCTGTGAAAGTTTTGTCAATAAAGCAGGTGGTTTACTTTGTGCTTAAAAAGTTAAAGCCTTAGCAATGCCTGCAGTTGTTAATTACCTATAAGAGAAGAAACTACAACAACTCATCTGACTTTGGCAGCCCAATAAAAGAACATTAGATGACCACTTTGACAAGTGCTAAAGCCGTGGATAATTACATGTTAGTTTTGACAGATTTAGTAATTTTGACCTTCCCAAGCATAAGTCATCTGCCAAAAAAAACAGATCGACAATCGATGTTGGAAAACAAATATGGGAGTGTCTTTGGTTGCCGAATCAAACTGAATAACTGGTTTACACGTTCACAAAAAGACCAGCAAAATCAGCAGTCAGTAGTTCACCAACATTATCACATTTGTTTAAATTAAAGGTTTTAAGTTTTGAGTTTACGCCTTTAGAATGAAGGCTTGAGAGTTGAGAATAGTTATGTCAGCTGGAGGCTGGGGGGCCTACTTTCCTAAACCAAACATTTTTCGAGATGTAGATGAAATTAATGTCAGAGTTGGTGCGGTTGTTAAGAAGAAGAGGCGCAAGGCAAGCTGCTGGCCTGCTGCAATATTTTGCATGGCTTTTACGGGGATGCCTGAAGTCATCATATTTTACATTTGTACTCCACCTAACCGAAGCTCAATCACATTAATAATAAAATTTTAATTGCAATTATCTAAATAAATAAACTGTAGCAAACGAGAGGAAAAGGCTTCCGGGTCCGGAAAACTGGAAAAGGAATGATCAAGATGTTTATAATTATACAACTGCTCCAACAAAATGGGAAAAGGGGTTCACCGAACCCAACCCAACCCAACCCACGTCCTTTTCACTGTTTGGCATGTCTCCGAAATACTGAAATACCCTTCGTTTTATGACTTGATTTTCTGCTAAAATTCGACGAGAGTTTGGAATTTTGAAAATTTGCATCAGGTTACCTTAAATAATTGCAGTAATTGGCATATCTTTGACACTTTTTTTTTTGTTTTGATAATTATAGCATTCACATTTGAATTTGAATTCAATCATTTCTAAACTCAAACATTATAGATTTTAGCGCATTAATTATATTTAATTTAGTAGATGGTCAATGTGGCCAAAAATGAAAAATAACATGTGGTCAATGGGTAAATGAGTTAAAATTTGAAAGGAATCAGAATGTAAATTGTCAACCAACATTTGAATTTGAAACATAAGCTATTCAAGGATTAGGATTAAAGGACTGTCAGTAAGATTTTGTGGTGAAAATTTTGAGCGATTGACTATTAACATAGATTTTTCAGCATTTCATTGTTTTTATCCCTTTTTCTGTTGACCAGATTCTTATTACCTTTGAAGTTTGCATAACCATGCAAACAAACTGGAATTTTATTGATTTCTGGCAAAACTCAATTCACACTAGTCAAAGGGGAAACATAAAGGCTGTGCCTGAAAGGGCAAATTGAAAGTTTGAAATCTATGCCAAGTAAACACAGTGAAGGAAAAATTACGTGGTTCGGTGCGTAATTTTAGTCGGAAATCAAGGCCAATCTAGACATGTAATTCCATTTGGATACACGTTCATACTAGAAACGGCATCGTTCGGGCTTTTGTTCTCCGAAAGTGGATTGTACGCGCTTTATTATGAAATTGAATAAGACGCAGCTCTGCATCCGGCCTCCCGAGTCCTATATATCTGTCGCCTTCTCTCTCAATCTTTTGCAACGTGAAAATTTAGTTAAGTTGCAGGTTAGAAGTTGGAGCTCAAAAGCCTCGTCTCTGCTATTGCCTATTGCCCAAAGAACCGAGGAAGGAGCTGAGGAGCTTTTCTTCTCTCTTTCAGACAGACAGAGACAAATGGCTGCTGGTGTCGTCGTCGAAGATTTTGAGGTGATTGGCTTTGAAGAAGCAATGTCGTGTCTGCCTTCTCACGTTCTCGACGAGGCAATATGGGAAACCAAACGGAACAATACTAAGGTCTTCAATCTCATATTTAACCACTTCTCTGTTCATCAAGTTTTGCACATCAAGTACAGGTGATGATTCACTGGAAAGTTTCATGCGTATTACAATATGTTGAATTTGCTGTTAAATTATACAGGAAGATGTGAGATACCATTATCATCGCCACCGTTCGAAGTCGCCTGCCGAGCCCTTTCCACCGGTACGCTACATTTCTTCTTCTCTGCATTTCATTTTATAAGCAAATTAAATATAGGAAGAACCGTTAACCTTCCTCTCTTCGATCGTTTTAAGTTGTTCTTCCGGTTACGGCTCGGATATATAGTTACTTTGAGAAAAGTTGCATCTGGTGAGATATTTTAGATTGTTATGATATGCTTGAAATTCTGAAACAAGTGGAGGAAAATGTTGGGATTTTGGAGAAAACCAAAGAAAGTTTCAAGCACCCGGAAATTATGGGATGGAGAAGAAGCATTTGTTGACTGGAAAGATACTATTTTTTACAGGAAAGTATTTATATGGAGCGATCCTGGCCTTTCTGTATAATCATGGCATTGGGACTTTCTAATTAAAGAATTTATTTTCGTTTTTACTTTCTTTCCTTAATGAAGTATATCTTAGAATTTGGTCCTCATCCTTTTTATTTTTTCAACTAGCAATGAGTACTCCTAATTAGGAAATACCAGTCCTAGTTGTTGTTTTTCTTTTTTGGCCAAAGCAAACTCTAGGAAATACCAGTACTCCTAATTTGGTCCTAGTTGTTGTCCAATTTCATTTTCTTATGCAATAAAATCGACTAATATTTTCACGCACAAGTCATCACTTAAAATTCTTGTAATAACTTGTTAAATCCATTCTTCTAGATGTTATCATATGTTAGTATTTCTTTCTCCCTTGTGTTTGAGAATCTCATCAGGCTGTAATGATCATATTCCTAGTTCCTAGTATTTAACTAAAGTAATGTTGAGCTTGATTTTTTTTTTTCAAATTCAAAATGTTCAAAAGCACTCAAAGGCTAGCTCGAGACGGCATCAGAAACCAAGATATTCGGGCAACTGGGCATCGGGAGGACCTGGAATGCAGGCCTTTTTCCTAGATTCTGGCCAAAAATCATGCGGCACTGGTGTTTTCCTTCCCCAAAGGTCTGGCAACAATTTCCAGTCAAGCAGAAGACCAGGTACATAATTAACTTTTCCAGACTCTGTATTTATTACGTACACAACACAACAAAAGCAAATTCAGGTTTTAAATTCCTCCCGATGCAGCTTGCTCTCCTGTTCTCCTTCCTTCCCGTGTTGTTCAAGCTCTCAACCTCAATGTTCATGAACTAGGCCTCCAAATTTCTCCCCGCCGAGGTCCGTTAAAACTCTTAACTAAATAATTAATTCTTATATTTTTGTTTGATAATCTTGTTTCTCTGTTGCTAAAAGGGATTTCATTTTGCATGTGCAGATCCGAAAAGTAATACAAGAGGTGAAGACTTGAATTCATTCAACAATAACAAAAATGGGAAGGATGCAACAACAAAACGTTGTGCTAATATTTCGCAGCATGAAAACTATTCGCCGGAGATATTTCTTCCCAAGGAATGGACTTACTAGCTGGCTGGCCTCGTCTCTCAAAGAATTAACTTCAATAATAAAGCCGACTCGATTGATTTCTGCTGCTGCCACCTGAAATTCATAAAAGCAAAAAGTATTAGTAGATTTGCATACGATGATGAGTTGATGATTGTGCTGTTGGTTGCTAATGACCGTGTAATTTAACATAAATAATGACACAGCACATAATCTTCATATGTGATTTATTTTCCTAATTTACTTCAATAATAAAAGCAATTCATCCATTTTTGTTTTACCCTTTTCCTGCAATACCAAATCTGCAAGAGAAGGGACCTCCATTGTGTAAAGTAAGAGTCTCGTAGACATAGCCAGCTGAGGTCAAATCAAAGTGGCGGGGAAAGGGAATTGGGCCGCGTGGATCTCTCTTTGGATCTTCTCCAAGCGCTATTTTAAGAACTTGATGGGGTCCATAGGGATGCGGCCCAAAATATGAACTCGATACGGAGTTATTATTATCCAATTAAAGGCTGTTAAACTAGAAATAAAGAGGGAAAAAGCACGGCAGACAATTGCCACCCTATGGATTGCAGTATTCTCCGGTCTGTACTCTGTACATAACATTTTCAGTTACTCGAAATATTTGCCTCGCTTTTTGGTCGAAAATGGAAGCAACTCTTCTCAGTTCTCATCCCTTCCGCTCTCGCCTCTTCGCTTCAACACATCTTAAATTTTCAGGTCGGTTTTCCACTGTTTGGCTCTATAGAAAACCTAAAACAAGGAAGGAGTGAAGGTAAAAAAAGAAAAGAAAAGAGTTAGGCGCCGGTTAGAATATGGAGAGTTTCTTTCAGTTGACTGTTCTAGTTTACTTTTCATGTGCGGGTGATTTCACTGATTTTATTTTTGGTTTATTGAAATTTGGACTTAGTTTGAAAGGATTTTCAGTTACCATGCTTGTGTCCGTGCCTTTTTACTTGATGGATAATATTTGTTCCGGTGTACTGGCTATGAAATTAATCTGTTAATGTGACTTTCAGTGGTGGAACTGCTATTAGCTTTTGATGACGGATTCTCTCTGTGTTTTGGTTTTGAACTTCATTCGCTAGATAAAAGGCAGTAGAAGCTTTAGTGGTTGCTTGTTTAAATGAAATGTCATTCACAGCTTACTTTCTTTGAATTAGTCTCAGCCACATCTCAGGCTTTTGTTTTTTTTTTTAATGTAATTTGGTTGCAGATGGACGTATGGCTCGTGACCTACAATTTTATCATCCACTCCATGTCAAACCCCACCATACTCTCAAGATGAAATTGGTAAACCCCAGTAGAAGCCACTTCATGCTGCCAAACAGATCTTTTTTACAGTCAAGAGACAACAGAAAATGGTTGACTAAATCTTCGGACCAGCTTCACAGTGACTACCTAAATGTTGAGTCACTGTCCTCAGAGTCTCTTAATCTTGAACTTGTTCCTTCAAGATCTGATGAGGTGGCAGATATATCCCATTTTAATGGTGTTAATAACATTGAGACTTCACATGTTAGACCGAAATATTTTAGAAATAGGTTTTTAAACTTTTTACGACTGAGTTCTGTCCTGAACAATGCCGCGGAATCATTCTTCAAGAGCGAGATTAGACGCAGGCTATTTGTGACAGCTGTATTGCTTGTAATTAGCCGTGTTGGATATTTCATACCTCTCCCTGGGTTTGATAGAAGGTTGATACCTGAAGATTACCTTAGCTTTGCCTCAGGGTCTGTTGGTAAGTTAAATAATTTATGAAAAAACTTGTACGTGTTGTTATGCCACTTAAGCTATTTGGACCTTTTTCTCCCTTTTTGGTCGGTTTTAAATAAATTTTTTCTGAGTTAACAAATAAATGGCCATTCATTTGCTTCCGCCAGATGAGCTTGGTGATTTTTCTGCGGAGCTTAAACTGTCCTTTTTTCAGCTTGGTATCAGCCCTCAGATAATTGCCTCTATAATTATGCAGGTTTGTAACTTTTCTTTGGCAATGTCACATTTATTTCAATTACATGATTGTGTAACTTCCAGTGTTGTCCTTGGCATGCTTTATATGTTGAAGTTCTTGATAGATGTTGCGGGGTTTTGCTTAGTTCTTTTAAGATGGAATAGTTGTATTCTCTTAAGGTTATTCTTTATAATATGAAGCTCACATGACGTGCCTGTTTATTCTTGTTTTGGCATGTGTACTAGAGTTTGGTGGTATTTTAGGGTTTCGAAGCTGCTTTCTAGTAACTGAAATAAATATGTGGGACTATGAATTTCTTCAGATTTCTGGTACTGTTTGCTCTTCTGTAATGCATTTATGAAAGGTTGTGATGTTTTCTTGCTCATTTAATCTTTTTACTGATGTCTCTAATCTCTATAGACATATTTGTTAACTTCTGAAAGAAAAGAAAAAAGGGCATGCTTTTAGTTGACTAGAGAAAGGTGCCCCTGTAGAGTCTTGCTTTTGGCCAATGCTCTTCGATTTGGTGCGTCCTTAATATTATCCCTGTCTTTTTTCATTTTGTGGTGTGTGTTACTGAATCCCTTCAAAATGTGAATCCTCATGAACTGATTGAAAACAGGTGCTCTGTCATGTTGTTCCATCTTTAGTGAAGTTGCGGAAGGAAGGATTGGATGGCCATGAGAAGATTAAGAGTTATATGTGTGTCTAGTTTTTCATCTCAAGCAGTGAGACGAGCCCTTGCTACATAATTTGTATTTGAATAATTCTTGATAAAGCTTCTTCAAAGTTTATAAAGCTGGTTATTTTTCTTGTTATCTCAGATGGTGGATTTCACTTGGTTTTGCAATATTGGAAGCTATTATAGTTGCCTGTTATTCTCTTCCATATTCAATTTATGCAGCCAGTTACAGGTACTTTGGCAATGCAAACACGATCAACGATGTTCTGATTTTGATGATTTCTTGTTAAGGAATTGGCATGATTGAGAAATATTTAGCCTTTCTTGGATTAATATACATTACATGTGAAAGTAATGCCAAAACCATTTTTGCACCAGTGCTCCATTCACATTGTTTCCATCTACCTGCTATATCTGAGCCTTATTTGTTAATTACAGTCTACGCCTTTTGCAGGGTCAAGCATGTGATGGTGACTGCTCTTCTATTGGTTTGTGGTGCAATGACTATGACATGGATCTGTGATACGATATCAGAATCTGGATTTGGTATTATTCTTAACATATTTACTCCTTATACTTACTCTTGGGAATTTTCGTGGGCAAATTTTTCCTTTTATGATAACAAGGAGAAATTACCACATTATGTACAACTGGTGGCTTTTTCAAAGTTGAGGAAAACTATAGAAAATGGGTGGGGATGCTTACTATAGATGCTCATTGTCTTAGATGTTGAAAGTGGTGAAGCTGCATATTGGTTCAATCATCAATGTTTAAGCATTGGTGGCCTTTTTAATTGACTGCTTGTGGATGTTTCAGGTCAAGGTTCGTCTCTAATTATATGTGTTGGAATATTAACTGGATACACTGATACACTATACAAGATGTTGACTCAGCTCTCAGGTATGTCATGTACTCATGTACTGAGTGAGGTCATACTGCTTTTAAAGTTAAGAATATTTGTTGCAATTATATTTATTTAGGAAAGAGGTGAAAACTATGTGAAATTTTTGAAGTAACAAATGGTTATAGGACTTTCTTACCTGCAAGATTCTCAATGGCACTAAATAAAAAAATCTCAAGCAATTATTTATTGAGAAATTAAAGCTTTTACTAGGTGGGCAGTTTTTTTGCTGCTTACTAGCATTTAATTTTAGTGTAAGAGTGGGTCCTTTTGTTATCAATTTTTACATTCTATATTTACAAGTAAGTAATTCAATATGTACGACTGTGGAAGTGTGCTGTAAAATTGTATTTATCTTTTCATGATTATCAACCTATTCCAATGTAAAAACCGCCAGTTATTCTTGGTTTTCTTTAGATGTGGACTTAAACAAAGCATTTATGCTGAGAATTTGTTGAAATTATTATTGGTTTTCTCTAATCTTTTTTGTTTTCAGTGTATAACACTGTTGATTTGAAGCTGATGCAGGAAGTGCTGTGAGTTGGTGGCCATACATGCTTGCTGTGCTAGGTTGTTTTATTGTAGTTACAATGTGGGCAGTTGTTGTGACTGAGGGTTGCCGGAAAATAAAGTTGCAGTACTATGGATTCAAGCTAGCATCTGCTGCAAGGTAAAGCTAGTGTTACTGCCTAGATATTAGATGCATGTTGTTGTTGTTGTTGTTGTTTGGGGGCCCTTTGGTTCAATTTAACTAGCATGCATGTGAAGGAAAAAGAGAATTTCTGTGGTTAGCTATGGAAGCAGGTACCGGATAGTCTCTTAGGAACTAAGCATATTAATAGTATTGTATACTATGGCTAATCTGAACAATGATTAGTACTTGTGAACTAAAATTGTTGTTGAATTTTTTTCAATAGATTGTAAGTTTTGCTGTTCGTTCCTTAAACTAATACTATACAGTCATACAATCTTTTAATTAACTCCATCTTTTTGGCGCTTTGGACAGGGAAGATTCTCCAATTACCGAAGTAGAGCCCTATATCCCTTTCAATATTAATCCATCTGGAATGCAGCCTGTTCTCACCACCACCTATCTTTTAGCATTTCCAAGTATTCTTGCAAGGTAATTGTGCCCTGCAGTTAATTAAATACTCATTGAATCTGTAGTTTTATTTGCATCTTCAGGTAATATCCCGCATTAGATTAAAGCTGAGGGCTTTTCATTCATTCTCCCGTGCACTCACCTGAAGGCTATCATTGAATGCCCTGCAATTATCTAACCCAGAGTATTGTTCGCAGTATCCTTGGTTCACCTTTTTGGGAGCATGTTAAGGAGATGTTGAATCCTGGAACATCCGTTGGTGCAGAGCCATGGGTTTACTACTCAATATATGCATTCTTTGTTTTTCTATTCAACATATTTGATATTGTAAGTACTTTTGAGCCCTTGTGATTCTAAATTTATGATAACATACTTTTGAGCCCTGGTGATTCTAAATTTATGATAACAAACAAGCTTATTATCACTGCACTTGCAGTCTAAATTGCTTGACAATGGAAGCATAGGTATAGTCTGATGTCTGAGTACTTACAACAAAGTATAGAAGTGGTTAATACTGGCACTGATTGAACTTCATGCTTAGGTCCACTGTCTTACGATGTTTGTTCCATTTGTATGCAATTGCACTAAACTTTAAAACATACTGATTAATGCATCAATGTGTTATGTGATGTGTTTGTCTGTAGAATCGTGTACCTTTGGCCCCAGTAAACTTATTCTTGTAACCACTGCTTCATCTTTCTATTTGTTATTTGTGTTGAAACTCCTCTGTAGGCCAACTTGCCGAAGGAAATAGCAGATTACCTAAATAAGATGGGTGCCAGGATACCAAATATAAAGCCCGGGAAGGCTACTATTGAATATCTCTCAAAGATTCAGGCATCGACACGTTTTTGGGGTATGTTTCTGTCTTGGAAATGATTACAGTATGTATTTTGACATCTTGTGCTAGTGTCAGGGCTATATGTTGAAACTACTTCTCATTCCATGTGGGCTTTTGGCTGTTCTTTGTGATCACACCTGCAGGAGGGTTACTATTAAGTGTTTTGGCAACTACATCAACCATACTTGATCATTACTTGCGACGCATCAATGAGGGATTTTCAATTGGATTTACATCAATTTTAATAATTGTAAGTGAAATTGGAAATTGGATTTATATTAAATTTAGTGATTAAAAGTTCAATTGTAATGACTTGTTTTAGATGCATTCATGCTCTTACCTCTCATTTTGATAACATTTTTTAGAAAACTTGCTAAGACATAACCATTCATTATGAGTGACTAGTGTCCTGTTTTCCATTTCGTCTAATGCATTCCTGCCACCCTCTTTCAATTAGGTGGGTTCCATAATTGAGCTTAGAAGATCCTATCAAGCTTATAATGTCATGCCAAGTTTAAGCAAAGCTCTGAGGCGCTATGGGGTGTGAAATTTCAAAAGGCTCTTCTTGACCTTTGAGAGGTATCATCTAATTTCATTTTCACCTCAGAATGTAATTCCTTCTTCATACTGGCAAATGATTAGGAAAATTTTCCCATGGTGCGGAGATACTCCTCGACGTGTTGATATTGATTTGTTATTTGTTACCTTGAGTTAAATACTGGGTCTCATGTAACACAAATTTGTTCATACAGTTAAATTGAGCTGCTGCTACTGGGAGTGAAACATATGAAGCCATTATTTAGTTAATCAACTCATCTCATGAGCAGGCTCAGTTTCTTCGTAATCTTCCTTTCTGGATTGGGACATGGCTTCTTTAGGGTCTGAGAAGTGGATGATACTTTTGAGTTGTTGTAATAGGGCTTAGCGGATATACAACAGGTGCAGCATGGTTCTGCCCAAGAAATGGGGGGGAAGGGACGAGCTTAATGTAAGTTGTAAGGTAAGACAAATTTGATGTAAAATGTTGGGAGTTCTGGATGAATACACACGGTTATGGTTGAGAGCAAAATGGGCTGTAAATTCTTTGATTCATATTAACACACACAGCCAATAGCTTGAAAGAGAGAATATGAAGGAATTTATGTTCAATTACACGACATAGGTTGGTGATCCAGATGGCCATTCAAATGCTTCACCTCGCCGCCCACGGCTTCTTCTTCTTCTTACCTTGCCTGTATAGATTGAGAATGATGTTGCGGATAGGCCGACCTCCAGTATCGAATTTAACCTCCGACATTTTGCACTTCTTTTTGCAGGAAGGAAGAGTTTTGCAAAATACTTCAGTGATTTTTGATTTCTGGCAAAATGTAAGCTGCATTTAGATGGATGCTTAATGCATGTACATCATCATGATTTTCTCACTCTTTTCTAGCTCATATAAATATAAATAGAATGATTAAAAGTTTTTATTATTAAAATCTATAATAATGAAACATTAAGCACATAGGACATCAAAATCTTATTGCTCCAATTTATCAGATTAGATTAAACAAAAATAAAGTATGAGTAATACTCGATTCGATCAGTTGGTCTTCGTTTGTTAATGGTCTGTTTCGTCGGAGACGGTCCTTGCCATACTACGGCTACATCCTCGCTCCCTCGAACTCGATAAAAGGCCAGGCACGTGAGATAGCTCACGTGATTGTCAGCCGTGACTTGTTTTTTATTCTTATAGGATTCTCATTCCGTTTCGGATTGTTCTCATCCCGCCCAAACAGAAATTTAAAATAGAACCCTAATTATCCATCGAAGGAAATGGAATTGACGGAAGGAGAAGGAAGCTCGGAGATGGAGTTCACGGAGATCGAGACGGCCGCAGCGTGCCTGGACGGCTCTGTCATTTTCCACGTCGTCAAAGACGCCATTGGTTTCGTTCTCTACATGCACCAGCAAATCCCTGCGTAGGTTCTCTCTTAACTCTTTCCTTTCTTCCCTCACATTAATTTAAACGGAAATTTTAAAAAAAAAAAATCTAAAACTTTTCTCTATCAATTTTATCGAATTTCTCCTTCCAAGTTTCTTCATCGTTTGCCTGGAAAGTAATCTGTCGTTTACAGTGAGGGCTTCTGTTTTACTTTTGCGTAAAAATATATCTATTTCAATGAAATAATTAGTATTTGATCTTGGGATTATACTAATTGCAGAAATAACTAAATCAATTACATTATACCCAGCATTATGCAGGATATCAGTCTTGAATTCGATTCAATGCGTACTGAATTTAAAGAGTTGGTATGTTAGCTTTGTTTATTCAATGGTTTGCATTTTTGTATCTCGTCTTCTGGTTTTGCACCGTAATGAATTGTCAGTTTTAGGAAATGGATCTTACTAAAACTGAGATAAAAGCATCTATGCGGAGAAAACACATTGGCAGAATGAGAGAAGTTAAACAAGGGATCAGAAGGATGGAAAAGTTTATGAATACAGTTTCGAGTCTTCAAAATGCATTGCAGTTGATGATAAGCGAGGTCCCTAACATCCAGGAGGTTATTTTGGCCCTTGGGGCAAGTCCAATACGACCTCTGCATGTTTATCAGATGGTCTTTTCACATGCAAATGCTGCTTCTGCTGCTGAAGCTGATTTCATAAGAGGCAAAACAGCAGAAGGGCTGTCAAGGAAGGTACCTTATAAGTGCTATTTCTACGTCCTTGTAAAAATCCCACATGTTTTGGGACATGTAATGAGTTGTTCTGTTAACAGGCTATTAGGACATTGATCTCAAAAGGTGCAGGTTCTAGTTCCTATCCAGGTAATTACTCTTTAATATAATAATATTTTTGTTCTTAATGCAAGTAAACTGTGGAAGTTAATTTGATAGTTATTTATATCTTTGTTTTTGTTTTTTAGGTCCTACTAAGTTGTTTCTAATGATTAAAGCTCCCACTTCATTTAATCTGCCTTTGCATTTTCTTCCCAAACGTGACTTCAGTTACAGCAAAAAGGTAAAAATGAAGCTACACATCTCTGTACCCATGTTTGGGAATTTTATTTACATCCTGAGAGCATCTAAGAATCTTCATCTAGACTACAATTTACCAAATCAAGTTACACACTAGTGGTGGGTATATGCATGTTTACGTCCATTTTTATGTCGTAAGCAATAAATTTTAATGCATTTTTCCTTTCTCAGGTTGTGCCTTTCAGACTGAGGTTTAGATGCAGAGCCAGAGGTTTGGAAATGGATGCTTCTAATCTTGGTTCACAGCCTGGCCGACCTACTGTTCCCATTGATTCTTCTTCAAATGATCTAATCTGGTATGGGGATTGATATCTTGTTTGCATCTAACTTATTTGCTTTGTATCATAGTTACTGTGCAGTGCTGTAGTTCAGAGGAAACATTTTATTGGAGTCCCCCTTCCTAGGTGATAAACCTTGTCATAAAACACTACAAACGGGGGAAAGCTAATATTTTTTAAGACATGCAAACTACGGATGGTCCAACATTTTGTATTAAAGTTCGACTTATTGCTGAACTAATATTAGGAGATTGATTTGGTAATTGTTGTCCTCTAGTCCAAGGCTATATCTAATGTGATCTTAAGAATCGTTTGACTTCCAAGTTTCCCACCTTGACGTTGATAACATAGTCTTTCTCCGCTTTCTAGCTATAGGTTCAGGTGTCTTGCCACACATGATTATTGGGAATGGCCGAATATGACATTAAGTTGTCTTGCCACTTATTCGTTTTATCAGTGTTGTTTCCAACACATTTACAAAATGAAAATATGGCAGCTTATTGGCTTGCTGAAGCTTACATAGCTGGGAAGCAGTGTCACATATGGTTCAATACTCAAATCAATATATACTAGAGCATTTCCCTGTAGGCAATCGGGCTTGTCCCAACCTCGCTTATTCATATTTGTTCTTTGCAGGTTTCAATGTCGGCATGCAATAAAGGGCATTGCATTCAAGACACCAGAAGAAGAATGAGAAAGTTCATCTTCCCATGATGAAATATCTGTGTTCTTGCCTGATTATGTGTTTCCTTCAGAGGCTTGGTAGTACTATAATTTTCAATATGCATGTAATAATTTGTACATAATGATAAACGAAGCTGCAAGTTTGAAGTGTGATTATAATTGACAACAGAATACAGATTACAGCACTCAACTTCAACTTGTGTATTACTGTGTGGTTAATTTGAATAAATTTTGTAGCTCCCAAGAATCTGCAGTGCCTGTACAAGTGGGCATCAATTTACTTGAAGGCGTTGGTCAACATAATTTTTACATCAAGTCTCTTAACGGCATGGGAAGGGAAAGCATTTCACACTTTTTCAGTTTTTCTTTGTGCCAGGATACAGGCTACAGAGACTAATGAGTTTTGTTGCATGAATCATGATCATCTATAATTCATCCGGTCTATAATATTTGTTTGGCATGATAAGTCCCATCCATTTTTTTATTTAAAACTTTACCACTATTATTTGTAAAAAGACAAGAATCTTATAAATAAGGAAGTTTTTGAAATGTGGGGTTAAATTTTTGTGATACACATTAAAGTTTGACAAATGAAAAAAAGTCACATCAGAAGAGTTGTAGGCAAAATAGATTTAAATGGGTTAAGAAATATTTTTCGATACTAATATACATACATACATACATACATACACACATACAAGTAAAAATGATCAAAGGAATGCCGAATGGTTATCACATCCATCACTGTTGACAGTGGGTTATGTGAGGGGAAGCAAAAAGGCCGAGGGCCCAATGCTAAGGGTTATGAATATTTTAAATCTCGGGTCGGGCAATTCGCCAACGCCTGGGAACTGAGAGGTAAACAAAACTCAAGGCGAAAGGGCGGTTCTTGTAGCGAAGACAACAAACGGTAAAGCACCGAAGCCAGAGGCCCAGAGTGAATGAAGTGAACCCTCTCTGTTGTCTCTCCATTTTTTTCTTTCGCCAGAACCCTAAACCCTATGTCTTTGAATCCAGTATAAGATCGATTAAGTACCGCTTTTGTAAAACAATTCAAAACCCAGAAAGAAGCCATGAAGTTCCAAATCGAAGATGTGACAGTCTACTTCCCCTATGACCGCATCTACCCAGAACAATACTCTTACATGATCGAACTGAAACGAGCCTTGGATGCCAAAGGTCATTGCCTACTCGAGATGCCTACGGGCACAGGCAAGACCATCGCCTTGCTGTCTCTCATCACCAGCTATTCTCTCTCCAAACCACAAAGCCCCCTCAAGCTCATTTACTGTACCCGCACTGTCCATGAGATGGAGAAAACCTTGGCCGAATTGAAGCATTTGCACAATTACCAGATTAAGCACTTGGGTCCTCAAGCTAGGATTCTTGCCATTGGGCTGTCTTCCAGGAAGAATTTGTGCGTCAATCCAACCGTTTTAGCGGCGGAGAATCGGGACTCCGTGGATGCCGGCTGTAGGAAGCTGACCGCGAGTTGGGTTCGAGCCATGGCTGCGGAGAATCCTAATGTGCCTACGTGTCAGTTTTTTGAGAATTATGAGAAAGCCGCTTCTGCAGCCGTGTTGCCACCGGGCGTTTACACCCTTCAGGTATCAAGTTTATATATAGTATAATATAACGCACGGTATGGATATCAAGTTTCAATATTTAATTGAGTTTTGAAGTTTACTAAGGTACCATTTGCTTGTTTGCTTCTGGATGTGTACTGCAAAAGGCACAAACAATAAGAAAAAAACATTTTTCCTGCAGAATTTTAAACAAAAAATACAATTTGTTTTGATATATTATTTTACTTTTATGTAAGCTGATTGCCTTATAATCGATGTTATATTTTATAATCTCCGTTTTTGGTTCTGCTTTTGTAGGACTTGAGGGCTTTTGGGAAGGAGAAAGGATGGTGTCCTTACTTTTTGGCGAGACATATGGTGCAGTTTGCAAATGTGGTGGTTTATAGCTATCAGTATTTGCTTGATCCAAAAGTGGCTGGGATTATATCAAAGGAAATGCAGAAGGAGTCCGTCGTGGTGTTTGATGAGGCGCATAATATTGACAATGTCTGTATTGAAGCGCTTAGTGTGAGTGTTAGAAGACAAACACTTGAAGGAGCTACGAGGAATCTTACTCGGATAAGTCATGAGATTGATAGGTATGCACTTTGGATCATTTTGCACTGCATTTCTATAAAAAAAATTAATTCGAATTAGAGGGTACAATGGACAGGCAGGGGACTAGAAATTGTGAAGTTCACGGTATTCGGATTGGGATGGTATTTTCATGGTCCTGAATACTGATATCTGAATGCCTCCAATTTCTCTGTAATTTGTTAAGGGTAATAGTTAAATTAATTCTTGTGGCGTAAATCATCCAAAAATTTCTGAAGCTGAAAATTATATATGTTTATTTAAATTGTATATCATGGTAGGAAGGTTCAAGGCCACTGATGCAAGCAGACTGCGTGCTGAATACAACCGACTTGTAGAGGGTTTGGCACTGAGAGGAAACCTATCTAGTATGTGAAATAGAATCCATTTTGTGAATTTTCTGATCTATATTCCTTTGTTTTATGAGACTACTAGATCGTCAATTTCACTCTCTTCTCTTATGCAGTCACTGACACCTGGCTATCAAATCCTGCCTTGCCTGATGATATTCTAAAGGAAGCTGTGCCTGGGAACATCCGTCGAGCTGAGCACTTTTTGCATGTTCTACGCAGATTAGTTCAGTATCTGAGTGGGCGACTGGATACAGAGAATGTTGAGAAAGAAAGCCCAGTTAACTTTGTTGCCTCTATTAGTAGTCATGCTGGAATTGACCAGAAGACATTGAAGTTTTGTTACGATCGTCTGCATTCACTTATGTTGACACTAGAAATAACCGACACAGATGAGTTCTTACACATTCAAACAATATGTGATTTTGCAACTCTCGTAGGCACTTATGCTCGTGGTTTTTCAATTATTATTGAACCTTTTGATGAAAGAATGCCACATATTCCAGATCCTGTCCTGCAGGTTAGTCTTTATTCATATTTTTTTTCTTTTCTGAGTTACTGATATGTCAATATGTTGGCAAACTTCCAAAACTATGGAAATGACATAAGGGTTTTGTACGTGGCATTGACACGTGCCATTGATTTGAGACCGCTTATTTGGAAGCTCCACTCTGTATAATTTTGTGGGAGAAGCTTATGAAGCTGATAATTTGTCTCTTCTTTTACATTTATACTTCTAGGATCTCCAATTTCATCATATCATTTTATGCCTTTGTTTCACTTTGAGATCTAATTTTATGGTCTTTGCAGTGAAATAAATGCTACTCATTTAACATCCTCTTTATCATCTGATATTTGTATTTAGTCTTTTCTTACACTAAATGGTTTCAATTTTTTGGCATGCCAGCTTAGCTGTCATGATGCTTCTCTTGCCATAAAGCCTGTGTTTGACCGATTCCAATCAGTTGTTATTACTTCTGGCACACTTAGCCCGATTGACCTGTACCCTCGCCTTCTTAATTTTCATCCAGTTGTTAGTCGTAGCTTTACAATGTCCTTGACAAGAGATTGCATATGTCCAATGGTTCTCACACGTGGAAGGTTAGCAGATACAATCTTTTGCCTTTGCTTATGATAATTTTTACAAATTTGTAAGTTTTAAGAGAAAGGCCTTCTAATTAAAGTTGTATTCTGCCAATTACCGTTTTCCTTTTTCTTGCAGTGATCAACTTCCCATTAGTACCAAATTTGATATGAGAAGCGATCCTGGTGTTGTAAGGAATTATGGAAAGCTTTTGCTAGAGATGGTCTCTGTTGTTCCTGATGGAATTGTATGTTTCTTTGTCAGTTATTCATACATGGACGGAATTATCAACACTTGGAATGATAGTGGAATTCTGAAGGTGAGGATTTCGTGGGCTTTCTTGCTATCAAATGTACAAAGAACTTAGGCATCTTTTAGTCTCTCATGGTTTCAACCCTTTTTTTTTTTTAATTGCTCTATATATCAAACCAGTAAACTTACTTTGAAGCAGATTTATATTCTTTTTCCTAGTGAAATGTTCATTGATCTATCTCTTGTAGGACATAATGCAACATAAGCTTGTATTCATCGAGACACAAGATGTTGTTGAAACCACATTGGCTCTTGACAATTATCGCAGGGCTTGTGATTGTGGAAGAGGTGCAGTTTTTTTGTCTGTTGCCAGGTACTATTAATGATGACACGTATAATTTTTTAATCCTTTTTAATGGAACAAGCTAGTGGATTATGTTTTTGTGTCATTAGACAGGGTATTAGATTTACAGTTACATTACATTGTGGCCATTCTAAGGTGACATAACTCACCACATTCTAGTGAAATCACCTTGAATGCTAATGTATTTTACAGGGGAAAGGTTGCTGAAGGTATAGATTTTGATCGACATTATGGCAGACTAGTAATCATGTTTGGTGTTCCTTTCCAATATACTTTGAGCAAGTGAGTTTTATTACAAAATTATCCTTTCCAGTTACCGCTTTGCATTTTTTGCACTTGTAGGCATAGGCAATGTATAGACATGATAGGTTTTTTATAGTGATGAAGTTGTCATAAGTTATATCTTCTATGCCTGGTCATCAATAAACTTGCTCTTCTTGCAGAATATTGCTGGCAAGATTGGACTACTTACGAGACACTTTCCAGATAAAGGAAGGAGATTTCCTTACTTTTGATGCCTTGGTATAATTCTGCATCCATCTTGTCCCTAGAAGAAACTCGTGTTTACTTGACCATGTAGTTTTGAAGTCTTCTTGTGTGAGAACTGACTAATCTGATTCTGACTTTGTTGAGCAGAGGCAAGCTGCTCAATGTGTGGGCCGAGTCATCCGTTCGAAGGCTGATTATGGGATGATGATATTTGCTGATAAAAGGTACATCTCTAATTCTCTATTGAATTACTCATTATCGTTTTATTGAAATCAGTAGTTCTGTCCTTGGGGCCAGAAGCATTACCATTTTATACTAGGGTGCAAATTCAACTTTTGTTCTCTTAATTTTGACTAGATTTTTTTGCCCATGTCCCTCCCCATAGCTTGTAATTGAAAGTATCCGTTGAATATTTAACCATAATAAAAGCCTTACAGTTGAAAATTTGAATCTATTATTTGAGTAATTGCTTTTCAGTCAGGACCATATATGAAAGGGAGCCAGAGAGTTAGTTATTTGTTTACTGAATCCATTTCTTTCTTAAGAATCATTTTCTATCCTTCATGTTTATAGCTAGTAAGGAACCAGTAGTAAAGCTTATCTGATGACATTTACCCATTTCAGACTGCTTATGGTGATTCTAAATCTTACTTGACTTTTTTGGTTGATAAAAGCTTGGCATTTGCTCAACTCATATTCTGAATTATTAGTTGAATTAAATTAATGTAGGTACAGCCGGCATGACAAACGCTCAAAACTGCCAACTTGGATACTTTCTCACTTAAGAGATGCAAACCTAAATTTGAGCACTGACATGGCTCTGCATATAGCAAGGGAGGTGTGTCTTTTTATTGTTACCACTTTGGAGAAAGAGAATTGTCCTATAGACTATAACAATATATATATATATATATATACAACGTAAATATAGGTCTGCTCTGATGTAGTCATATATATCATTATAGCTAAATCAATGATATAGACGTAGTTGTTTAAGACATTTGAAGCACCTTGGGAGTACGGGCTGTTCCAGTTGTCCGACTTCAAAAATTGAACACGTTTGCTTGGATTGAAATCATCTATAGATCCCAGAAGAGGTTGAAATTTGGTCTTGGTTTGTCCATTTTTAACTGTTATGGAGCTAGAGTATTGCTAATATTCTAAAATAATCAAATATCACAATCACCATACTGGAGATTAACCCAGCTGGAAATATTTGCATATTAATGTAATCATTAGTACATATTTGTTACGTTGGTGCTAACTGTGCTTCCGTTTCCATTGGGGGTGCAGTTCCTTAGAAAAATGGCTCAACCTTATGACAAGGCCGGTGGCGGTGATAAGAAGACCTTACTATCACAAGAAGATTTGGAGAAGATGGGTGATGGAAGCATGCAGGAAATGTTGTACTAAGGATTCCTCGGCCGCCAACAAATTCTGAGTTTGTTGTGTTTAATGTAGATAGTATATACATCTTATTGATCAGGTTCTCCATCATCCTGAAATTTTGTCACTCCGGAGGCAGTAGTCTTTGTTCTTTTGTGGAGCTGCAATTCGGTGAATTCATGGCATATATATTAGTATAAATATATTTCCCATATCAAAGTAACTCGGAATTTGGAAAGAGTGATTGACAGCTAGCTACCTCATCTTTGTCCAACTGCTTTATTCCGTGTCCGTTCCTCATTATATTTTTATTATTCAGATTATAAGCCTTCTTGAACAGAACTTTCCTTTCATGCGACGACAGAGGAGTATTATGAACGACGACAATCGTGTGGTGAAAGTTATTCAAGTTACCCATGTCCATGTCCATGTCCATGTCCGGTAATAAATAGTATTGGTATGATTGGTATGATCTGTTAGTATTCTTAACCAATGGAACGTACGTACCATCAACTTCAATGATCTCGTCTCATCTCATCTCATCGCCCTTATGTATATCCACATGGGCCGATTTACTTTATTTATTTATTAGCCTCTGCAACCGACAATTGCTTGGGTCAACGAGAGCGGAGAGCCTCAACTCCACTCTATCTATTTGAATAATATGTGGAAAAGGCAAAAGAAAAAGAAACTATTATTTATTTTTTTATGGTTTCAAGTATTGTCCATTTTGAAGCAGCAATGTTAATGATTTTGACGTAATAATAACAGTAGTTTATTTATGTTACATATTATTACAATTTAAGGAATCAATTTTTAACTTCACATATCATGTCCTTACTTAAAACATAGTAATTTACACTGATATCTAAAATACCTTCATTAATTACTCCTACTAATTAATTAATCTAAAGTCGGTATAATTGGGTGGATCTTCTAATCTTTTAGATTATATGCTAATAATCTCTTCCAAAATCTACATCATAATTCTAATTAGTTTATTTATTGTTTTTCGTCAGAAGTCAAAAACTAATTAGAATTGAGGTATTATTTGATTTATCGCCCTCTTCACCTCCATTATGCTTACTTTCTTCCCGTTCACATTATCCTTCACCTGCCATTCAAAACCACCATAACCGTCAGTCTTCGCTAAATAATTCATAATTAATTAATTAAAACTCAATTAATTAGTAGGATTAATTCAATATTACCTTGGCTCTCAACTCCGCCACGAACACCCCGTTATTCAACGAAGACTGAACAGCCGTTATTTCGATCCGGAGCTGTTCCCTCAACATCTGCATTATATCCAGCAACAACCCTTCCCTATAACAGCATTGCAACTCCAACAATGCATCACTTTCTATTATCGACACCTCCACAGACGTGTCTGCCGTCGACTGCGTCGGCTCCACCGTCTTCGGCTTCGCTCCTCCGCCACTCCCTTCCACAATCCTCATCTTCCTTTTATCCGGCCCCAACGACCGTGCCCTCTCCGACACCGTTACCCCACTTCTCTGATCCACCAAGCTACTCGTCCTCTGCAGAGAATCCGCCGACCTCGACCGTTGTTTATCAACTTCCATTTGCCTGTTACGTGCCTCGAGTTCTTGAATCTTTTTACGTAACTGTTTCACGTACTCTATGGTGTCCCCCAGTATGGAAGCTTTATCCATTTTAGTAACGAAGGGAACCAACGATCTTAATATAATGAACCGCTCATTGAGCTTTTCGCGGCGGCGGCGCTCTGCGAGCACGTGGTTGGCGCTGAGCTCGTCCTGAGGGGTGCCCTTGCGGAATCGAGCGGCGGCGTCGCTGTCACGTGACTTGGGGGAGTTCTCGTCGCGGTATTTGCTGTGGAGGAACGGTACGCTAAATAGAATGTACTTGAGGAGCCACTGGGAGGTGCCTTCGGCAGCCACGTGGAGATGGTGGTCAGACCGGGATGTCCACTTGGCAAATGCTGATTGGGTGGAGTAGCCTGTTGACGATGATTCGGCCCAGCGAGTGGGTTGGTTTTGGAGGATGGTGGATACGGTCTGAGAATAATGAGTGTCTTCTTGTGACAGTTCATCCAATGTCGCGGGCCCTACATAACATGAAAGCACAATTACTTGGAATATGATTAGATAAAGTTAAACGAGTACTCTATAATTCAATAAAACTTTGGTTGCTTTCCGTGCAATCATTCATTTCCCCCACAAAATTAAAAATTGTGGATCACCACTCAGATTAAGTGCTAATCTCAATGTACGATGTTGCATGGAAGAAACAAGATTTCAGGGGGGTCAAGACTGAGGGAGATTTTTGTCAACGACAACCCTTTTGAATCATTTGTTTGGGTTAGTTGAAATTTCCCTGAATTTGTCAAAAGAGATTTGGCAGTTAGCCAAATGCCAAGCTAGTATTAGTTGCAAGAAAAGAAGCCAGCTCTTAACTCCAGGCTTTTTCCTTTGGTACTCTGACTACTGGAATATTTATTACAGCACAGGCTGACATTGTTTCTAGTTAGCTCAATAACTCGACCCCTAGGATCAAGGAGTTCCAACATCCAGGCGCCAGGACACTTTCTTTAAAAAGGTCGTTGGTCTTGACTTGTCCTAATGCATGCAGTGAAGGCCATGTGCAGGGCCGTGCATGGACAGGCGCGTAGGGTTCCAAATATCATCATCAAGTGAGTGAGCTATGGATTTGGTCCACAGATTGGGAAAAGAAACTTATTAGTGTCTTCGGCTAAGATTTTTAACTAGATCACTTCCCGATTGGCTGAGAGATGGGTTAAAAAATATTTATAACGAGTCCAACTACCATTATTTTTTTACCTGAAGAAGGTGGTTGAAAGTTGTTGTTCATTGGATCTGGTACCATTGGCCACCTCCTACTCGACTCGGCTCTAAACGAGTCGGCTCGCCGCTGTTGGTCGGCTGGGTTCCCGGTTTGACTCACGGTTAGCAAGTGAAAATCTGAGTCCAAGTTATTTGATGCGTCGTCTGGTGAACCTAGCCTGATATCTTCTGACATTTCCAACTGCATTAGCTCGCTTGGCTCCGCTGCTGCTGCCGCTACTTCTTCTGTGTTTTGTGCAGGGATTTGGCGGCTGTTTCGACCCGTTTCCGCTGAGTCTGATTCCGGTTCTTCTTCTTCGTCGTCTTCTTCTTCTTCTTCTTCTTCCTCATCATCTTCTTGGTTAGCATTTACTGGAGGGTCTGCTGCGGCGTACAATGGAGCAATGGAAGGGGAGCGGAAGCGTGTGTGGTCCGAGGAGGTGGCGGGGTTAGAAGTAGAGTGTTCAGAGAGAGCAGGTTTTGGTGGCGGAGGATTTGGGCTATGACTATCATTGAAGAAGGTTTTGACATGCTGAACTAACCCTAAATCCTCTTGAACCTGATCAAATACCATAATTAAGTTTCAACATGCTGTCAGCGAACTTGCTTCACATCCATAATCCTTTCTTTTAACTTTTAAAAGAAAAAGAAAAAGCAATATAATGGGCAAAGTGAAAACGAAAGGCAAGTTTACCAATTACCTTTTCTGTCGTGCCAAATTCAACAACACCATCAAGAAGAGGAATGCAAAGCACAGTCTACAACACAATAAAAGCAGAAAAATGAAAACAAAAAAAAGGGTCATTTTAAATCTTAGTAGTAGTAAAATATTCTTAAAAGAGAGAAGATAAGAAATCAAGAAATGTTTAGTAAACATTTAGTTTAATCTGCATGCATGAGTCAAAAAGAAAAGATACCTGAATACGAGCACTCTGTTGAAACCCGTACGGCATTATTTATGTTGACAAACAGGAAGATACAGGTACAGTTAGTACACCGAGTTGAACTTGAAGGAAAAGAACACAAAGAACATAGAAATTAACACTCATTTACTTCGCTACAGTTCTGAACACTGAATATTAATGACTGCTTGCATAATTGTATCCATTTTTTTTTCGTTTAATTAACCGTAGAATCGAAGTAAGCAGCTATATATATTTATAAAGACAAACATATATATGAGGGAAGCCCTTCAATAAGCAGATGTACAGGCCACATGGGCCCAATTCTGATTAATATAATGGGTGATCAAAAAGAAAGGCAAAAAGATTAGAAATATTTTAAACTCACTTGTATAAGTAAGACTAATTAATTGAAGTTTTTATGAATTTAATTACATAAACTAATTTGTAATTAGGAAATGGATGATACCTTGGCAAGAATGGCTCTTGAAAAGGTTTTGCTGTCAACCTCGTTTGCACCTGTAAGCCATACATGCTGCCTCCTCGCATATGCCTTTCCTGGTAACCTACACGTATTTTTTATGATGCTCTTGTAAATATACTACATGTTTGTATACAGATAACAAATGAATATTTCATCAATATTATTACTTATTAGCAAGCTAGAGTCGAGAGAATGAAAGAAAGATGAGAAAAGTTGCTACCGCGTTGATTTCATAAAAATGGGCCCACAGTAGGAAAATAGTAAGGCAGATGCTCGGTAGCTTAATTAAAAATTAGAAAGATATCCAACGATCTGTTTATACGGCTGATGAGTTCTTTCAAAGTTTCTGCAACGTGATAGTGGAAATATCCTTGTCATCAGTCACTCAATATATATCCTGCCAATGCTATTGTGCTACGTACCTAAAGTTAATTACTTGTTCTTGGTAAAGAGACGAGCGCCTACCCTTCTGCGATTCCTCCATGATTATCGATGAGCTCGAAGAATAATGCAAGAATGATTTGGACGTCATTAAAACGGGGTCGTAAAAAGGATTGTAGGCCCCAAATTAAGCTACTTGTTCATAGAAAATCCTATCTTGAAAGTTTCGGAGCAATGATTACCATGATTGCTTAGTGGGTTTGAAGAGCTAATGCCATTTGGTTCTCTTGGCCGAAGTAGTATCCCATAGTAGAAAAAACTCGGTGACAGTGAACCAATATTAAACATCTACTTATTACTGCTACTTTATCCATTTCAAGTCATTTGACGACAGTTTTCTGGAATATATTCCTCTTGAGTAGTTTTCAGTATTAAATTTTGTCAAACGGCAAATTCAATTAAGCAAAGTTAATTAACTTTCAGTATTTAACTGCAAAAAACACGGGAGAATCTCACAAGTACTCCTCCTAAAAATGAAGAAGACGACGCTATGAAGGCTCTCACCTAACCTCTAGTAAAGGCAGCATCAAACCTGAATCAATGCCTTTAAAACAAGACAGATGGATCAAAGTTTTAATGCATTTGATAGGAAGGATGCAAAAGATAAAAGGAAGGAAAAAGTTCTATCCAAAGGCCGAACTGTAAATAACACAAGTAGTAGTTCCTCAGATTAAAAAATTTCCCTCCTCCCCATCAGACGGAACCTCATTAATTCTTCATGAACTGAGTGTGGATTCACCACTCTATATCAATAATGGAGGTAAGTAATTATTACTAGTATTTATTCAATTTACCATAGCTTAAAAATTATTGCTGCAATAACGAATCCTAACTGTCTCATTTACTCTTCTTCATGCACACCATTACAGTAATTGCAGTGCCACAGTGACCGACCCAATATTTCTTTATACACTCAAGTAATGAATTAGCTAGGCAGGGGGGCTACTACTGCATTATTAATTTGCTTTGCTCTCTCTTCAAATAGGAAAAGAGGATTGAATTGTGTGTTCAATATGATAAATGTCCTACTATATTGGAATGGAAACTTTGAATTTGTTTATAATTAAAAGAGTTTTAAGACAAATGGAAGGGAATAGGTAGCATAGAAAATTTTCTGCCTGCTGACAAAGAGTGTAAAACAACCCACCCATAAGTTTTTTCTACTTTTACTTGCAGATTCGAGCACTTAGTTTCACTAGAATAAGTAATTCCCATTAAAGTTAACGGAAACAAGTGAAAATGCATGAATATCGAGAAAGGATAGTACAAAAGTCAATTTGGCTTACTAGCTATGTGATTGTGAAGTAAAAAGTTAGTATGAGGATGGGAAAAACTTACCCTACTCCGGGAGGAAAAGAGAAGGAGACACACATCAAATAAAACCACTCCGACTCCGTTAGGTCCTCCGGCGACAACGCTGCACATGGTCGCCGGGCAGGTTGGTTAGTCTCTCCGGCAGACAATGACTCGTAGAGCTCTCTAAGCTGCTGGCTCCTTTGCAAAGACGCCTCCTCGGCACTAACCTCCATGGGTTGCACTGTCTTTCTAGTCTTAATTGCTCCATTGTAGTATCCGTCTGACCATATTAAGATCCTAAACCAAAATTAACTCAATCATTATAACAAAATTTTCACGAAAAACAAACTTAGACACTAAAGTTATAAATTGTAATTCAGAAGTATAATAATTATGGTTTCTTGTGAAGAAAAAGTTTACCCTTGTTGGGGACAAATTTGCCAGAAAAGACTGTACGTCCATTGAACCGATTGCACCGCCGCCTGCAACATATTCTGGAGCCTGCTACTAGGCGGGGCAGCCATTCTTCCAACTTCACTCACTACTTTACTCTCGCTCTCTCAAATATTCACTGTACTTTAAAAATTTTGAGCAAGAATATTATTGTATGAAAAAAAAAAAAAAAGAGTTTCCTTTTCTGAGATACTAAGATTATTAGAAGAATAACAGAAGAGAATCATCAATCATTCTATGATGATCTCCAGCTGAAAATCAAAGAACCCTTTAGTCCTCCAACTGCCAAAAAAGAAAGGGAAGGAAACAGAAAGAGAAAGAGAAAGAGAAGGGTAGACAGAGAAGTCCGAGGAAGGGAAGAGAGGGTATATAGCAGAGGAAGAGACCAACAGGTGAGAGAGAGAGAGAACTGAAAACAATAAAAAGGTAGATGACTTTGAGGAGAGATTTGTTGTGGTTGCCCGAGAAATGACCCACTTAATTTGTAAGATGAAATCGAAAAACAACAAAAGAAAAATTTGAAGGGTCGTTAGCTTGAAGTAGAGAGATAAATAAATGGGGTGGAAGAAGTAGTAGTTAGGGTTTATAAGTGGTGGGGAAGAGCAAGATTAGTGTGTGGAAGAAAGTATTGTAAAAATTGTGAGAGAAAATGGGGATTTGACTGGTCGGTCTACCAGACAGTTTGATGAAAATCTGACAAAAAGAGCGTTAGGGTGCGAGCTTGGATTTTGTTAGTTGCGTGGTCTCACTCTCACTTTGGGCTTTGGCTACGTGCCTCTTCTTCGATCTGTTCTTACATGGAGAAAAGAGAGAGCGTAGATTTCGAGTAGGTGGCGAAGACTGGACGTTGGAGACAACTGTTCATCCTGCCCTTTTTTTTTGGGATAAAACTGTTCATCCACCTTCAATTCTTCATATTAATATTAAATTAAATACTATTGACAATTACCGGGAACTTTTCCCCTCGTAAGTCAAACAACCCATTTCTTCACGTGTCCCTGTTATTTTGTTTTTGTTCTTACTATGTGTTTTTTTCCTTTTTTAATTAAAGTTTAATAATTTTCTAATTATATTTATTTGTCCGGAATTGAATTTTATTTTTTTTGGTATCTGAATTTTTATTGTTTAAATTAATTTAAAATTTTTCTTTAATTTATTTGGTAAAACTGCAATTGCAAAATGAATGATGAATTCGTCATGGGAAAAATTACGACAATTAATTAAACAAGGACAATTTACCCCAAAATTTTATATGAAGCAAGCTGTCATCATCTGTGATGAAAAGGAGAGAAGCCACAAAATTTTTATCACCAAATTAAGCTACATCTGCCAGACTCCCACTGTGTACTTATGTCAAGGAAATTTTAGAATAAAATTTCCTTTCAACACAATATCATATGGTATCTTTTTTTCTTTAGATTCGATAAAGGATTTAGCTATATATATACACAATATATATACAGGATTCGATTTTGAATTAATTGATATTCAATATAACTATCAAATATTGATGAGTTTATATAAAGCAAACAATTATATATATATATCAGCTAATATAATTAGGATGATGTAACAGCACATTTCATTTTCTCTAATAACACTTCATTGAGCAACAAAAATTTTCTCTAACACTTTAATTTCCACGGTCAAATTACATAGAGATCAATACTCTCTCTCTTTTTTTTTTTTTTGTCTTTTTGGGCGCATAGAGATAAATATTCTAGATTTTATTATAACATTATTAACCTCGTTGCAACGTTTCTTTCACCAAATTTATCCCGTCCGAGTTTGAATTTCATTTATATAGATTTTTGCATGCAATTATGTCTTCTTTCTTTCTCAAAATATAAAGAATAATAAATGAACAAATATTCTTTTAGAATTATCTGTAAATCAATCGGTTTACACCCTCCATTAGTAACATGGCACATCATTTTAAAGTTTTTATAAAAACCTTATAATAGTATTTAGGGGTCGCTTGGCCCAACTGGAGCTGGTAGCAAAAGTGCTATTTTAGTAGAGCTGTTCAATAAGTATTGTTTAGAGAAGTTAAACATTATTAGAAAAACGGTACATAGAAACGGAAATAGGGACGGAATTTAATGAGAAATCCGTCCCTAAAAGCATTTCCAACGGCTTTAGGGACGGATTTTTTTCCGTCCCTATACGTGCGTCCCTAACATTTAGGGACGGATAATAAAATCCGTCCCTAAATAATTAGGGACGGAAAGCAAATCCGTCCCTAAATCCGGTGAAAGTCACGAGACAAGGTAATGACATTTGAAACGGGTTTTGCAACGGATAGGTAACTATTGCAGCGGAATTAGGGACGGATATAGGAACGGAATTTGAAACTGTTTTTTCCGTACCAAAGTGTAATCCCTGAAAGGTTTTATAAACTGTTTTTGGGAGGCATTTAGAGACGGATTTCTTTTGGGGAGGGATTTAGGGACGAATTTCTTATTTAGGGACTGTTTTAGAGACGGATATTATATTTATTTAGTGCTTAGGGACGGATTTTAGGGTTTAGGGTTTGCTTTAGGGACGGATTTAGGGACGGATAAAAAATAATTAATTTTTTTTAAATAATATTTTATATATTTAGTGATGGTTTATTATTAATTTTTTATGAAGTAGTAGTAATAATAATATTATTATTATAATAACCCAATTTTAAGAGTATTATTATTATTATTAGTAATTAATAATAATAATAATATCATTATTATTATTATTATTTAGTAATATTATTATTATTATTACTATATAAAATAATATTAAAATAGACCAAAATGAATATTAAATTCTAATTTTATATATTTACTGTAAGTGTTGTATACATGAAATTTACAAAATGAAATCTAAAAATCACCTAAATGGGAAGCAATCTCATTGAAGTCATCCTCGGCCTCGCCATCGCCTTCGCCATCGCCCTAGCCCTCGCCCTCGGCCTCACCCTGATGGGCCGCATGATGGACATCCTGGGGCTGATGCTGTACTTGCGAGATGGAGATGGAGATGCACCAGAACTCTGTGCTGGAGGAGCATGGCTAGATGTAGGAATGGAGGAGTGTAGACCAATATCCGGAAGCAACGGAAGTGATGGGTAATGAGATCGAACCGCTGATCCAGACGTCGGCTAAGTACGGAATATTATAACAAAATTGTTAGTTTAATTAATTATATATAAGAACATTCATGAAAAAAAATAAATTTTGGTTAATAAATATTGAAAAGCACCTGTGTATGCTACGAAGCCGGAACAGGTGGGAATGGGAACGTCTCCTGAGGTAGAACGGGAGGTGGAGGTGGTGGTAATCGTGAAGCAGAATGATCGACTGAGGGAGATCTTGATCCTGAATGGTGTGACTGAGTGCCGGAGCCCCCTCGACCAGAATTGGCTGATCGACCTCGGCCTCTGCCTCGACCTCGACCTCATCCTCGACCGGAACTCGAAGGATGATCATCGTGCTGTGAACTCTACAAAATTGTGGCTTATCATTAATAATAAACTAATTTATTACAATTATGTTTTAATTATAAAATTAAGAAATTTTATAATTAAAACTAAGTAACTAATTTAATTAAATAAATTATTTAATTAAAATTATTATTGAATAGTATAATTAATTAAATATAATTATATTTAGTTTATTCATTGATTTAATTAATTGATTATTATTATGATTTAAATATTTGTAATCTAATTCACCTAATATCCTTTTAAACTTATTCAACTTATTAAACTAATTAAAAACTAACAAACTTATTAGACTTGAATATTTAATATTTAAACCGATTAAACTAATTAGTAATGATTTAATATTGAAACTAATTAAAGATATTACTATTTTATGTTTGACATTATTTAAGTAATTATACTTACTAAACTAATTAACAAAGTTATTAGATTTTAATTAATATTTAATATTTAAACTTATTAAATTAACTACTAATGAGTTAATATTTAAACTAATTTGACTAGTTAGACTAATTAGTATAATTACTAAGTATTATATATATAAATTAATTTAACTAATTAAAGTAATTATTAATATTTCAAATTATTAATTAGTTAAACTAATTTGACTAATTAGAGTAATTAGTAGTATTACAAATTATTAATTAATTAATTAAACTAATTTAACTAATTAGAGTAATTAGTAGTATTAAAAATTATTAATTACTTAAACTAATTAAACTAATTAGAGTAATTACTAAGTATTACTAATTATTATATATTTATACAAATAATACTAATTAGAGTAATTAGTAGTTATTATATATTCAAACTAATAATACTAATTAGAGTAATTAGTATTATTACTATTTATTATATATTTAAACTAATAATACTAATTACTAAACTATGATATATTTTAACTAATAATACTAATTAGAGTAATTAGTATTTTTACTAATTAATATATATTTAAACTAATAATACTAATTAATATTTAAAGTTATTAAACATGTTAACAAACACATTAAATGAATTATATAACCCTAAACTTATCAAACAAATTAACAAACACCAAAACAAACTTAAAAAATTAAAAAAGAGAAAACTAAATTAAGGAAAATCTATGAATTTATACCGACATTGTACGGAATTTGCTCAGAATTGAACCGGGATAGCGTCGCCGGCAATCGGAGGAAGTGAACAGCCGCTGATGACGGAGTAGAAGGCGGCAGGCGGTGAGGAGGACGGCGCTATGCACGGTTGGGTCGCGGGGTGGGGGGGAGGAGGAGGGAAGAAGAAGAAAGAAATGGGGGAAGGGCTGGAGCCAGACTTTAATTAATGATTTGGAGCGGATTTAGCAACGGATTTTTCTAAATCCGTCCCTAAACAACTAAAAAAACCTAAATCCGTTCCTAAATAACAACTGTTCACAACTAAAGTTTGAAAGGTCGTAGTATTTAGGGACGGACTTAGGGACGAAATTTGAAATTTTAAATATTTCGTCCCTAATTCCGTCCCTATTGAAAACCCAAAATTATGGGCGGGAATAAATGCGCCAAATCTTTTAGCTTAGGGACGGATTTAGGGACGGAATATCTAAAAAATTTAATATTCCGTCCCTAAATCCGTTCCTAAATTAAAGACAAAAAACTTGGCGGGATAAATCACGCGCCATATTACTTCTCGTAGGAACGGTTTTAGGGACGGAATATTAATTTTCCGTCCCTAAATCCGTTCCTATTTGAATATTAATAATAGGATAAATTATCGAGTAGGGACGGAAAGAGGAACGGATGATTCATATAAGGACGGATATAGTGATGGATTTTTTCGTCCCTAATATTAAAAATTGGTTTTTTTTCCGATTTCTAATTTAATGAAGAACGTAGACAATCATTTTCAATTATATATGCAATTTGGTCAAAATAACCCATTACTTATGTGTAAACTTTAAACCACATCGGTTTTATATGAATTCTACAAACGTATTTGTCAAATACTATAGTTATGTTACTAACACATCGAATACTCTTCGTTCCAAACAAATTTAAAGCCTGTAGAGTCTTCCGATAAGTGATCCAACTTTCTGATACTCTCATCTACATAAGTATGATAGCTTATAGTTGGTGAATGGTAAATTGAAAGACGAATGAGCCGGTTTAGGCCTTCTATCTATAATATATGAAATTGATGAGTTGCAACGGTTACAACAATGGAAATTGCTTTTGCAACGGTTTTAGGGACGGATATGACGGTTAGGGATGGTATACCATTAAACCGTAGGGTTTGAGGAACCAAAAAGTCCTTAAACCCTAAGATCAATAAATAGGGACGGAATTTCAGTTTAGGGTTTTGGATTTAGGGTTTAAACCCTTTGTTTAGGGACGGATTTAGGGAGGGATGAGACCACTTCCGTCCCTAAATCCGTTGCTAATTTTCAAAGGACAAACCTGCATTACCAACGGATTTAGGGACGAGTTTTTGTTTTTCTGTTGCTAAGTCTAATATGAAATGACTTATTTTAGGGACGGTTTTAGGAAGGGATTTTGAAAATCCGTCCCTAAAACAAGACAAATATTCATCCATTTATCTCACTTTATCCGTCGTTAAATACGTCCCTAAAACCGTCCCTAAAACCATCCCAAAAATATTCTATTTTTTACCCTAATTTCTGTCCCTAATTTATGCCCTCCCTAAATCCGTCCCTAATTTTGCAACGGATTTTGGTACGGATAATTTTACTGTCCCTATTTTGCCATTCTACTCTTTAGCGACGGATTTTTTTGTCCGTTGCAAAATCGGTCCCTATTTTCCGTGGCTATTTAGCCTTTTTCTTGTAGTGAAAATAGCGTTTAGTAAATTTAACATAGAAGTGTTGTAAGACCTAAAAAACCGTTTGGTAGTAATATTATAAAACTACTGTGAAGTGTTAAATTACAAAAAAAAATACATGGTAACTATCATATATATGTGAATATGTATTATTAATATAATTTATATCATCGTTTCATAAAAATTATTTTTGTATCATTATTTTATATTTATAAATTTATTTTTATTAAATTTATGTATAAATTTGTAACCAATTTATTGATGTACTATGTATAAATTGTGTATAATTTATAGATTATTATTATATTATTCCTAGAATCTTGTAAGATAAAAAAGTCACTAAGAGAAATACGACTATCAGATATAACAAAAAATGAGAAGGTGAAAAGCGAAAATAAAATTAAGTTGTTAAATAAAAGAAAAAGATAAGGACATTAAGGAATAACAAAAAATTCATTAGAAAAAAAAAACTCTACCCGCATAAGCTAGAAAAAATGATTTTAGGGAAAGCATCAAATTGGAGCTTCTCTTGAAGGCTCAAAAAACTGCTTTTTGTATAAGCTAAAATTTTAAAAAATTTGGTAACCAAACACTCAGCTTCTCCTTATAGAGTAGAGAAACAGTTACTCAGCTTCTCCTTATAGAGTAGAGAAATAGTTTCATAAGTTAGGTCAAACACCCACTTATTACACACAATTAATCATTTCACTAAGAAACCCTTAACCAAAATTTAGCTCCAAGTTTTTTTTTCTAAGGTTTATAGGATAAGTTTTAAAGTTTATAGTATTATTCGGTAGAATTTTAACAAATTGTAAGAGAATTTTCAAGTTTGTGAAAAAAATAGTTAAAAAAGTTTTTTAGTAAATTAATTATATGCGTTATAATCTACTGTAATATTTTATAAAAATTTAAAGAATATGACATAATATGTTATTATTATTAAAAAGTGTAAAATCATGAGCTTATAGACAGTCTTAATAGAATACTAGAAATACAGCCCGCACTAACGTTGCGGGATATACCGATAATTTATGCTTTTTTATTTTTAATTTGTAAAGTTTTAAGAAGCAAATAAAATATAAAAACAGTTAAAGATGTATGAATCATAATATAATCCGTTTTAGAGTAATTCAGGAACATATTTTTTGCCTTTTTTTTATCTATTCCGAATTTTATTAATAAGATAACAATATATTGCGCTAAAAACTTAGGAAAGTTGTCATGTTTTCTTAGATTATCATATAAACTATAATGTATTCTTTGCAAACAAATTCAGACAATAGAGACCAACCTCAACAAATGAAATACACAATTTTAGGGACTATAGATTTACAGTGAAAATTTTACATTTTGGAATCCCGAATTAAAGGGGTATAAATTAAGTTATATATGATCTATTTCTTTATCATTTCTGTTCGATAAACCCTTAGCGAAAAAAACCACTTAAAAAGAGAAACATTAGAAAGGGAGAAAAATCAAGAAGAAGTGAAGACAGAGACATGGATGGGAAAGAAAGAGGGATAGAACGGTAGAAAACATGCCAAAATGAAAAGAACAATCCACAATAGAGATATAGGAAAAAACAATTAAAGAATGGAAGAGTTGCAGCCAAAATATATTGAATCGATAGTAAAAAGGGGATCGTTAGGTTTTGAAAAATTAATATATAAAATAGAAGAAATAGAGAGACACAAAGAAATAGAGGTATAATTTTTTATTAAAAAAACTGAATTATTATTATAAAATAAATTTACTTTGTTAGCAATATCACTGGACAAAATTATGAAAAAATTCACACTTACAATTATCAATTGCTAACAAAAGGGTAAAAAAGTTATTTTTGCACAACATTAACTTCATTGGCTTGAAATTATCATTTAATCGAATAAATAAGTTACTATATGTCTATATACCATATTTAAGAGATAAAAAGAAGATTTACTCATAGATAGAATTAATATATAAAGTACATGCATTTAATAAATAGAAATAGAAATAGAAATAGAAATAATAAATAATAAATAATAAAGAAAAAAATATTGATGTGGACAACTTATAAGAACTTTTTTAGAGACAAATTTAAAAGTATGTATAAATGTATAGATGTATCAATGTACATATTTATTCATTACAATATATATATATATATATATCAATAATATTATAAACAAGCGCATTGATTTGGCTGGAATGGTGGTTAGGTTGCAACTTACAACTTGCAACTACTGGCCTTCCTTTTCCTCGTCCAACTTTGACCCCACGATGTTCATTTTAAAACATTCATATTATTAACACAGAGTATTGTACTTTCGAAATGACCGAACCAAATTGCTGCATACTTGTCAATTCTAATTATTTCGAGAAAAGAGTGTTAGACATGTATATTTATAGAGTTGATAAGAATTGTTATAATGATCAACGTCAACCCCAATTGATTGGAGTAAAATAAGTTTAATGTCTTTTAAGTACGAGTTTTGTGCATAAAAGAAAAAAGTTTTAAAGAGTTTTTTTTTTTTTTTCATCCAACCTGACTCATTTTTGATTAATCAAAATTTAATATGACTACCAAATAGTATCAGAGCTTTTATAAAAAAAAAAAAAAAACTGTTGGTCGTAATGAGATTTTTTATGTTGATAAGAGTTGGTATTGCCTTTTGGAAAGGCTATGCGAGCATTATTGTAGCCAAAACCAATTACCATTTAAACAAGTAGTAGACCATTGTCTCTTAAATGCAGTCAATAGACGTGGGCCTCCTAATTTTTGCAAAAATTCTTCCGGGGGCTCAATTTTATTGTTTCTTGATATATGTGTTACAAGTACAATAGAAAGCATAGCGATCGCACTTAGGAGAGGGCTACAGCCTACGACCATCAGCTATGGAAAGAGATGGTCAGCTGACGAGAACAGTCCAGCTTGCTATTGTAGTTTGAAGAAAATCATGCTGTGAATTAAGACTCAAGATTTATCCAATACAACAGTTAAAATTAGGGATGACAATGAACAGATATTCAATGGATATCTATCCCATTTAAAATTGTTTAATAAACAGTTTTAAAATAATTTTGGATAGTAAAATCATTATTCCTTATTAATTTGGAGTGGTTTCCACTTAGATATATCCACTATCAAAAATCGTTTTAATTAAATGGATTTAGATATTGGATATTCACCTAGAAATCCTTTAAATTCTATTAATTCATAATTCATTTATCCATTAAACCCATCCCAAAATTACTTATTATAAAGTAAAAAATTAAATTAAAAATAATATTGAAATATAATTATATGAAATCCTATATTTCTCTTTTTCTTATTTGGAATCTATAATTTCTTTTAGCTTTGTAGTTATTAGTTAATTTAGTTATATGTTAAAGTACTCGAGTTTCATTTTTTTTAAAAAAAAAATTTGACTTAAAAAATTGACAATTTCAAATTCAAATTTGATTTTTAGACGGATATCCGAATATTCAATTAAGTTAAGCAGTTATGTTGCATGGATTTAAATATCATTAAACAGTTTTTGTGCGGATTTGAATATTGAGTTTAAAAATTAAGTGATTTTTTACACGGATTTGATAGTGAAAGGTTAAACAGTTTTAGTTATATATAAATAGTAAAAATCAAGCAGATATTCAAACCGTTGCCATCTCTAATTAGAATTCAAAACCATCAAGAGCAAATCTATCGTGAAAGCTGAGAAATTAATAATTATTAGGCTACCTTGTAGAAGATGAAAATAATCCAAATCATGTTCTTGTTGAGTTTGGTAAAATTGGTTAAAAACACTGAAGTTATGTTTGATATGAGAAAATATGTTATATTTTTATTCTCTAAAATATAAAAAAATCATTTATAATATATATAGTTTACAAAAACATATGAATGTTTTAGAAAATAAAAACAAAAATGGACTTAGAATTGAGAAAATTTTGTTTTCAATTTTAGGTCTATTTTCATTTTCATTTTCATTTTCTTAAATATATATATATATATATATATTTCCCCTTATCACACATATCTTATATAATAATTTCTTTATATTTTTTGTAGTATGTGGTAACTTGAAAATGGATTTGCATTTTAATTAGTTTCATTTAGTATAATTAATGGTGGGATAAATTTTATTAATTATTGATGGATTTATGCTATGCTAAATTAGTCATAGGTCTCTGCGATCAGATTTATCTTATTATTATTTATATATATATTCCATCTTTGTCCCCTTTTATCAAATACTACATATAAGTAATTTTTATATATAAATTGTGCATTTTATTTTCATAATAATCTGTATAACAAATTACTAATACAAATCGTCACTCTCTCCCAAATTCATGTTCCCAAACATAACTTAATTTAGGTTATTTGAAGAAAAATTGGTCAATTAGGGGCGTCAGAATCCAAGTAGCTAAAAGAAGAAATTGGTAGAGATATATGTTTGGCTATGATAAGATTCGAGTGCTAATCATATTATAAATGAATGGGGCAGAGAAGTAAGTTGAGCTAACCATTGGTGTCTACCAAAGAAGTCACTTCTGTGGAGCAAAAGATTTAGGTGCTGTTTGATAAAACTGAAGTAATTAAGCACTAAAAATTAAGTGTTGAAAATTTTTTCTGAAAATTTTAAGTACTGAATTTATTGTGTAAAAATTGTTTGATAAGTTATTATGTTTGAACAAATTTATTTTTGAACAATAAATAAGAGAAATGTAATTTTATGAAAAATAAATGCATTGATAATTAATAAAAGGAAAGAATAGTGGCTAAAAGGAAAGAATACAACATTAAATGTAATTAATGTAAGATTTTTTCTTTAAATGGAATTGTTGAATGAAATAAGTAACCTAAAAGCTACTTATTATTTTCAATGCTTTTTCATTGAAAATTTGCAATTAAGTGGTTCTTTAACTTTTATTATCAAACACATTGAAAAAATGAAAGTATTGAAAATTTTCATTTTCAATGGTTTGAAATTTTTCAATGGTTAATCAAACAACCCCTTAATCAATAATCAATTATATTATGCAAACCGCAAAGTACTATTTCAAGTTTCTCTCTATCACAAAATATATATTATTTTCAATTGTTTCACAATACTAAGAAAAATAGCCTTTTTTGTTAAATTTTTTGTATTTTTTATGTATTTATACCTAATTTATTGTGATTTAACTTTTCTTTCATTTAATATTATAGAGAAGAGATATGCATTAAGTTCGTGATTTTTAACCTGGCAAGAGTAATTTTAGAAAAATATAATAATATTATCTTAGTTTTGTAAAAATGACAAATATTTTGAGAATTTTTTTTTAAATGACATATTTTGAGACAAAGGGAGTATTGTTTTGTTGATTTTTTGGAACATCATTAAATTTCAAAAGATGATGATTAAAACGCGCTTTGGAAGTGGAAAATGAAGGTTAAACCATCACACAAACCAACCTAATTAAGCGGTAATTTAATGCAATTAGTGGAGATACTATACCATATATACTATAGGCCATAGCATTAATCTCCCGACACCTCATTAAGTTAAATATTTGGCCAAAATTGAGTTATAGCCTTAGAGGGAGAAGGATAGAGAGATAAATTTGTAATTCTACTCTACCCCTAATTTTTTTTTTGGCACGTGTATTATAATCCTAACTTTTCTTTCAATATTTTAGCAATCAAGGTCCCAAAAATATCTGTAAAACTTTGAACCAAAGCTTTTGTAGATGAATAAGTCCTTAGTGAAAATATTTTTACAAAACGTTTGGATTGAGGGGAGGGGAGGGAAAGGAAGGGAAAATGAGGGTTAAGGAGGGTAAAAAAGAACCCTCCTCTTGTTTGGATAAAATTTTTTAATTTTTCTCAAGGGTAAGGGAGGTTTCTCATGGCCTTTCAAAACCCCTCAAACTTCAATTTTTTAAAATCTCCAATTTGGGGTGTCAGAGGAGGGATAAAAATTCAAAAAGCTTTTATAATTTATAAAATGTCATAAATATCCTTTATTTTCAATAAGTAGCATCTGACAAAATGGTTATAATTGTAAAATAATATCAAAATACTATCATTTCCCTTCCTTTTCACTATTTAACCAAATAAAGGTCAACAAGCAACCCTCTTTTTCCTTTCCCTCACTAAATTTGATTATCCAAACAAGGTTAGATCCTTCCCTTCCTTTCTCCTCCTTTCCCTTCCCTTACTTTCCCTTCAATTTTTGAATCCAAACATACTGTTAGAGTTGAAGAAACATTCATAAATTATATGGCACATGTCGACCGCAAGCCGCAAGGTCAAGGTGGTCTTCCTAACCTGTTGTGATCCATGACTGTCGTGTCATTGAAAAGGAGTTGAATCAATGAAATATTGAACTAAGAATGTTAGATGGGATGCCGAGGCACAGCTAGAAGACTTGTGGCTATTGCTGCAGCTACTCTCTAGTCTCTGCGCTACAATCTTCTCTTCGCCTAACCTTCTTACCAGCCGTTCTTATAAATTGCGGTTGGGGTGGTTGTCGCCCAGATTTTAGTTCTCATTTGATGGCTTTGGGTCAGGAAGGTTTAGGCCTATCCGACAAAGTTTCATCGATATGTGATCATATGGGGCAATGGGCTAGAGCTAGCCTGCTGTCTCCTACTGCCTTGGCCCATTAAGGTAGGCAGGCTGAATTTAAATTGATTTATTTTCCACAAGAAGGATGGGCCAGGCGTAACCCACTTTCAAGTTGAAGATTTGAGTCTTTGAATATGTTTCTCTCTTTCTTTGTTTTTTCCTTTTTGGTTATCGGGGGATTTCCCCGAGTACATGATTACGATTATCAATGTCAAAATCCAAAAATAAAAATATAAAGCCTCATATATATGGCTAATATTGGGAAAGGCAGGGTAGATAATCGGCAAAATAATGTAAAGAAAATAGAATGTAAACAAGATGTGATGGCCACAATTGCATATTAATCTTCCTTAAAATTGCAAAGCATGTAGCCATGCTTGTGGTTTTCCATTAAGCATCCGTGCTCTTGCTTCATAGTGGATTCTCCACAGTTATAACTTGTACCTACCAATTAGTGATTTGATTTTGATACACTTTTAGACTTTTTTTTTTATCAAAGACAGAACACACTCCTTAACAAAATCATAATAATTTTATAATTAACAATTAAAACTTATGCTCTCTCTCTCTCTATATATATATATATATTTTTTCTTTCTTCTTTTTTTTTTCTAATTATCTTGAGTCATTATAAGGTTATTGTGGGTTTCATACGGGTACCAACTTAAGAAGGGGTTTCACTCTGCAGTCTTCTCTATCTTGTTCATCAACCGGGATCTTTAATGATAAAAGTTGAAAAAAGATGCTGCTACATATAAAAGGTGAAGTTTGTCGTAAATTGTAATGCGATACAAAATGGATGAGATCATTTTAAATTGTGCTTAAAAAGGTAGATTCATATATTTTGATACCAATAAAAATGAAAGTAATAGGTTGATTAATTACAAGTATATAATATAAAGAGCTTGAAATCTAAATTTGGATTCATTTTAAAGGTAGTTTATCGCAAATTAACCATTGGTATATGACATTGAAAATGAAAAGCACGGCATGTTAATTTGTTTCGATTCAGAGGAAGAACTCCGTCCCCCAACTTTTTTTTTTTTCAATTTTCTTTTACCTCAAAATAAAAAAGATGTGCAATGCATGTGGTAGTTACTTGTTAATATCATAATGATGAGGTCCAGGACTTGATTGTCATTTGGATCGTGCAAAGTGGCCCTCTTTCCTCCCTCGAGACGAAGAACCTCTCCTCAGCCTATTAGGGCTTCTCCTTAATTAAATTTTGTTGAGCTTACTTATAATATTTTATATATATGTATATATATATATATATATATATTTTTTTTTTTTCATTTTGTCCTGTTAAAACACTTTTTAGGGTCATTTGATAATCCGATCATCAAAGGTAATTTTTTTTTCTTTTAAATGTAACTTTCATTCATTTCAAATGAATTACATTCATTATAATACTAATAATACTGAAAATTACAATAGATTCAAATTTATTTTCCTCTACATGTAAACCTAGTTCTTATTTTGTGAGCCAAACCATTTTATTGATTCTTTTGAGTCTCAAACATTCTTTATAAATCTTTAACATGTTCATCACCTTCTTATTTTTACTTCAATTGTATTGTCTCCAACTGAAGGTTTTCATCAATGACAAATAAGCGACTAATTCAAGAACTTCCTTAATTGACCCTATCAGAAAGCAAAATCATCATAGTTTAATCTATTATAAACAGTAAACTGAAACAAAACAAACTAAAACTAAACTCACACAACAAATTGATTGATTCACTCAGTTAAAATTAAAACTCAAATATCCAAACTTACAGACCTAGGATTTATTCTAATAAAAATAAGAAAAATGAAATTTGAAATCAAATCCCTTCTCCCTTAATGATAGGAGTCAAGAAGGAGAATGAGAAGGAGTAAACAAAAAATTAGAAAGAAAACTAAGGAGAGAAGAGAGGGGCGTCTCAAAGGTAAAATGAAATACAAGAGAGATAATAAAGACTTTCTTTCATAAGGAAATTAACTGTGTGGAATATACCCTTCTTTTTTTTTTCTAAGAAAAAGGTCCTATTTTATTTTATAACGGTTTAATAATGAATATACAGGTCATGAAAGCGATGGCGGTTTCAGTAATGGAATCATTCTTTCATTCTACTACATATCTGATCACGTGGGCACAGGACTTTTGTATTTTTTAAGCCAAGTGGACATACGACTAGTAATTTATAAACGTCAATAATGCTTAACTGTTCCTTTCCTATTCTTCAACTTTTTTTAGGTAAAAACTGTTCCATATGTATGTCTTTATATATGTATATATATAATTTTCTCCGAATTATATTAAGGATAAAAGGTTATGTATAAAAAGAAAACTACTTAAATATCTTACATCTTACATTTATTTAAAATAGTTGTAAAATCTGATTCAAAAGAGCTCCAAATAGTAATTTTGATATTTTTTAAATATTTTGTTAAATTAAATGATTCTAGATTTTTTTATAATTAATATATTTAGATAAATACGCAAAAGGATAACAAATAAAAAAATTATATTAATATCTTAAAAGACTTTTATTTTTTCTAAAAAGATTTTAATGGTAGTTTACTTTTTTTTCCTTTTGTTTTTCCTAAAAAACGATTTTAATTGCAATTTATTTTTTTCTCTCAATGTCATATTTTATTCTTATATCATCCAATTTTTATATAGGGATTATAAAATTTAATGATAATTATTTCGTCACTTATTTTGTTAATTTATTTGAAATTTTACAATTAAATTGTAACGATCACAACTTGAAGCGAGAACTTAAACCTAATTTATATATAATATTGCAATATATTATTCCTTTGGATTATGCCATGAATAAAAAGGTGGCCTTGGAATATTAGTTAAGGAAGCCTAAATATAAGTTTTTTTCTTAATTAAAGAAAAAAGGATTTACCCTAGCCACCCCCCCCCTCTCTCTCTCTCTCTCTCTCTCTCTCTTCTCTTCAATTTTCTTTTCAAGTTTTTTGTTTTCTCCTTCTCCTTTGACTTCTATCGTTAAGGAGGAGGGCCTCATTTTTCCTTTTATTTATTTTCTGCTAAAATAAGTCATAGATTTTTCATATGGGTAATTACATTGAATCTCATTTTTATCTGAGTTGTCAATTTTTTTAGACAATTTGGTTTTTTTAGTTTATTTTATCTTAGTTTACAATAGATCCAAAACTATTAATCTTAAACTATGATGTTTTTGTTTTATGATTTGTGGATCATTCACGAAAGTTTTGAGTTAATCACTTTTTTATCGCTGCTAAAAGCCTTCGATTAGGCGAAAGTGAAAGAGTGATAGACATGTTAGATACTCATGAAGAATATTCGGGATTTTAAATAGTCAAAAAGATGATTCAGATCATGAAGTAAGATCCAGATCTATAAGCAAATGAGAAAAGAAAATTTTAAATCTATTGTAATTTTTAGTATTATAATTTGATATTATGAATGTAATTTTATTTGAATGAATAAAAGTTACATTTTCTTCAAAATAAAAAAAGGAAAAAAAGGATTTAAATCCAATTCTTCAATAATAGATGCATCAACCATTACTCTAAATTAATAGTCAACATATATTTTATATACATATATATATATATACATATCTAGTTTATATATATACGCAAAGATATACAAAGGATTGTATTATTATACATCCAAATTATAACAAATTCCTTTAATCTCTCTTTTGCGTAGCTCCCAAAGTACCAAGTAGGAAAAAAAAAATCACTTGCTTTTTTGCCATGATTAATTTTTGTATACATAAATGAGAATTGGTCAATTGGCATTGGCCATTGGACTCCCGCGCACTGGGGGATCCGGTGGATGACGATGCATCAACTTGCATTTTGATTTTCTATTCATGATGACAGCAATGAAACCCTAGAGGGCTAGAGGGACGAAGAAAACCCATCATTTTCGTTGCAAAAGGACAACAATTGTGGAAACTTCCTTTCCTTTTTTCTGATATATTAAAAGAAAAGAGGTCAACCAGATGTACGGATGGATTTAACATTCCGTGGCACGGACATTTGAAGAAGTTCTATTTTATTGGTTAATGACGCAGAAAATTCAATGGCAAATCCTTTCCTTCCATTGTGCTTCCTTTTAGGTCTTGATAAGTTCGCTAAGTGCTTATTAGATGTCAATTGTCAAGAGAATTTGATAAATGTGAGAGCTCGCCAAATTTTCAGTCTACCTAATTTTTAATTATAAATCAAACAAAAAATGATTGCTTAAAAGAAGCCGTGTAGTACTAAGAGCTAGCTGCAATAATATTATTGCAAATGGCTCCCCTCCCTAGTCCCAAACCCTAAATTATTGTTGGACGTTGGAAAATTGAGTATAATTAGTGGTTTAGAACTAGTTGGAAATCGATCCCCAGCTGATGAGACTATACACTTTTCAGGCTGAATATTCATACACATACATAAAAGAGAATTAAGAATCTAAACCAATATTCTTTTTTGATGAATTACTCCATCTGTTTCTTATTATCTGACCTCAATAACTGAATATCTTCAATTAGAAAAGTTAGTTAAGTAACAAAATTCTATATAAATTTTATTTCATTTTCCAATTTTACCCTAAGCCTATTTTATTCTCCATCCTCTTTAAGTTAGTTGGTTTAATATACAACTACTACATTTAATGGTTCTTACAATTCCAAATAATGATAAGTTTGGAAATAAATAATTAATACTTTATTAAAACCATAAAAGGACAAATAAAAATGAACATTAGGTTGGGGTCAGATAATAAAAAACAGATGGAGTAATTATTAGTACGTAGTTAGGTACATTTGATGAATTAATTATAGTATATGATTAATTACGTACATAGTTAGGTACACAGTTTTTGAACTATTAATACGTACGTAGTTAGGTACATTTGATGAATTAATTATAGTAAATGATTCACCTTTTTCCACATATTGCGTGTGAGGTCTGTGTTTGCCTGATTAGTGATGAATAAATTAGTCTTAAATTGATGACTGGGTAAGTAGATGCGATCATTTGATGTTAGGTTTTTGTCTCCTAAAGAAAATATAAATGAGAAAAGGGAACTATTTACCAATAACGCGTGTTAGGCTCCACCAGCTCTGGGGCTAATTCGTTCTCGAAAGCTTTCCTTGAGAGTACTAGGACCAGAAGCGAAAATGAATGAAATCCCTTTTGTTCTTTGGCCACCAAAAATGAATCAAACCCAAAATTTAAGTTAACAATACTAGTTTGAATTTGAAATTAATCTAGATATGAAATAGTTTAAACCCGAAAAAAAACTCAAACTTGAGTTTCATATTGAAATCATTACATTTACATAAGATCCAAAAGTTGAACGAAATTACTCGAATCTAAGATAGTAATCTAAAGTAAATTAACTCAAACACAAATACAACTCAAACTTGAAATGAACAAACTCCAACTCAAAGACACAAACGAATCCATTTACCAACCTTTGCTCCTCTTTTTTTTTTTCTGCCAGATTTACACACCTTTACTTTGAAACATTTAATCCAGGAATGCAAAATAGGATCGCTCCAGCTCTTCCAAAGAATCGAGTTATATACGCATGATTTCATTTGTTTGCAAACTCTTCTTGGTACAGAGAAATAATGTCCTATCTAAGCATTCTAAGGTGGGGGTGGGTAGGTGAGTAGTGAAAACTTAAAGGGATTAGTCTTTTGAAAACTTTTCGCTACTTAAATATAATCAATTAGTTTAAAGAAAAATGGAATTAATTAAGAATTAATTAGAGGTTTCACCTGGACAGTTGCTTTTTGTCGATGTTGGGCTCCAACCTAATTACATATTGAACATGGAAAAAGCACTCGAGAGATTTTAAACCCTCGTAAGTACTGTTTGATTAATTAATCCAGGCCAAATCAAGACAATAATCCCACGGCTTTACCTAAATGACAAATCCTAATTGTACTGCATCAAAGAGATTGATTTTTTTAAAGTAAACTCATCTCTTCTCTCCCCCAACCATTTAAACAAATGTTTTGTCTCCACCTTCCAGAACGCATGGAGCTTTCCACTACATTTTTAGTGCTCGGAAATTGCCAAGAATGGTACACCTTTCGTACACATTAAATATATATATATATATATTCTTTTCATTTAAAGTTAAAAAAATTAAAACATTAGACAATACCTTTTTTTTTGTAATAATTAAACAATACTTATAATATGGGTTTAGGTTTTAGTGGTTCTTAATTCTTTCTTTAAAAAAAGTGGTGAAGCAAATTACTGAAAATTCGTGTGCTTTGCATCCTTTGATTTACCTTTGCTATTGATTTGATATGTGATCACTCTATTATCAACACAAAACTTAACGGTGGTCGTAATATCATGAGTCAGTAGATTAGATCAATCTCTAATTAAACATGTAGTAGAGCTGCTGAGAAGAACAGAGTGATATAGATGGACCTAACTGAAACAGAATTATAGTATAAATTCAAACATTTGGATTTGGCCATGGACAATCCAGTAACGAAATTAATTTAATCAATAAATAGCCAACACAATCACATAACAGAGAGAGACAACATAAAGTGGCAAAATGCAACATGCTCCACTATGTCTTGCTGCTATCATTTTGCTATTCAATGATCACTAATCAACTTCCAGTTTCTTCACTTAATCTGATCTTTATCCTCAGCATATATATGTTACAATTCTTTGAATCTATATTTTCCTTTTGACTCACTTTGAAAATATCGTGAACTATAACTACACAAATTACAGTTCAACTAAAACTTTACCAAAATTTGCAAGCAAGCTTATGATTCTGTAGCATCAAAATATCTCATTTGTTCTCCATTTCTGAGTTTCTTCCAATAAGCGCACAAAATTCCAGATATACGAGCAGTAGCATCAAAATATCTCATTTGTTCTCCATATCTAAGTTTCTTCCAATAAGCGCACAAAATTCCAGATATACGAGCAGGAAACCATGCAAGAAAGCAGGGCCTGGAAATGCCCTAACAAAAGGAATCATCATCAGATATTTCGAAACTTCAGTTCCAGCATGAAATGACATGGCAACTTCTTCTTTTTAACCATTAGGATGACAGATAAATTGAAAGGCTTTTGCAGTTGAAATTTCTTTACCGTGTATATATGTGGGGGATATTGGTGATATTTGATGGTAGATGGCACTCGTTGTTTTTTATAGTGGAATTATCTGAAACCCTGTTTTAAGTGGTTCTGATGAACTTAGAGCCACTGCTCCCCCTACGAGCTGTGTACTTTGTAGGATTTTAAGCAGCCCTTCGCCGGGTCCAATAGCTAACTACAAGTTTGTACTTTGTACGAATTTTAGCCAATTCATATCTCACTAGCGATAGACAGAAATAAATGTCCTCATATTTGATTTTATGAAGTCCAGAACCAGATCGAGATCGATGCAGAACATAAAGTCCATACTACACCATTTGACATATTTTCAACATTGAAAAAAGTACAAGTATGAAAACATGATATATTGTCGTGTGTATGTATCAGAAAATTTGAGTTCAATTCTGAATACTTAATTCAAAGAAAGGTGTACCATGCACATCAGAATAATTGCCATTCAATATCTATCCACCCCAAAACATGATGTCTTACAGTAACTTGGGTTAAAATAATTTCAATTTCAGTTTTTATTTTTCATATATAGTACTATAAGTAGTACTAACTCGTGAATTAACATTAATTCTATTGAAAAAGACTCAGCAAATAAGAGATATCTAGATCAACCAAATAATTTATACCAATTAAATTTGAATAAAAATCAATTTGAAACAATACGGGTACATAAATTTAAATGGTGGCATGCCATTTGATGTGTTGCGAAAAGACCCTTTGTCGACATGTACAAGGTAAGGTATGTCGTGCCGTGCGAAGTGTTCCACTAGAGTCATATAGGTCACTGAATTCATCAAACGAAATCCATATAATGTAGGGATAAAATTAAGTACTTAATATTTATAACATATGCAAACATGTATTTTTCATATGCTTCATTGCTTTAGGGTTATATGGCTACAAAACAAAGTGCTAACACTTTGTGTCCACTTTTGGAGCTGATCAGCATTCCTTCTTCCCACTTATATAATATATATTGCCTTTCTTTCTTTGACATGCTTATATATACTCCCTTCCTCTCCACCCAAAATCCCTCAACATTGCAGTGAGATTCAACAAAAGGAAAAAGGAAATAAAGAATCTTAAAGAGTAAGAGAAAGTAGAATTACTTGCCAACAATGGGGTCGACCGTTATTGATATTCCGGATGGAGAAAGAGTTGCTCCCGAAGAACAGATGAAGAAATCTGATTCCGGAGAAACAGTTGCTCCCAAAGAAAAGATGAAGAAATCTGATACGATTTCTTGTTTCTTCCATATCAATAGTATTGCCTTTCTTAGAGAAAAGAAAAGTAGGCAGGACATGAGAAAAGTAATTCACAGTATCAAGGTTGGGATTGCCCTCGTTCTAGTTTCTCTTCTCTATCTACTCAATCCTCTCTACAAGCAAGTTGGAGAAAATGCCATGTGGGCCATCATGACTGTTGTGGTTGTCTTTGAGTTCTATGCAGGTTTGTTATGCTTTGCTTTCTACGTAGTTGATGATTTAAGCTTTCCAAGAACTTCAATCTTTTTGCTCACTTTATGTCAAAAAACGTACCATGCAGGCGCAACACTTAGCAAGGGACTGAATCGTGGGATTGGGACCGTTCTTGGAGGTGGGTTGGGGTGTTTAGCTGCAGCTTTCGCCCAAGCAGTCGGAGGGATTGGCAAAGCCATGGTTGTTGGCATTGCTGTCTTCATTTTTGGTAAAGAGCTAGCGGCAGCCTCTTCTATCTTTTCAGCCCAGTGAGATTAAATTTCAATCTTGAAAATAAGATAATAATACAAATTAGTAAGTTATTTTAGCACAGGGTGAAGAGTACATGTCTGCCAATAATAAATTGTACAGTACTACAAATCATTAAATCATTAAATATATATAGAGCCATCAAGTGTTGTTAACAGTTGTGATTCGATTTTTAACTTTCTGAAAAGTTATTGTCAAGATTTTATAGTTTTGGGTGATGGAAATGTATATTTTCAGGTGCGGCGGCGACGTATACTCGACAGGTGCCAAACATTAAAAAGAAGTATGATTATGGAGCAATAATATTCATTCTGACTTTCAATTTGGTGGTAGTGTCGGGTTTACGATATGACCAAGTTCTGGTATTGGCCCGTACCCGTCTCTCCACCATCGTTATGGGCTTCGCAATCTGCATTTTCATAAGTTTGCTGGTCTTCCCCATTAGGGCCAGTGATGAACTTCATGAGTCTTTAGTCTCCAGATTTGAAGAACTTGCTCGCTCTCTACAAGGTATAATCAATCTCTTCGTTTCTTTTTTATTTATTTTTTGAAAAAGGGTATAATCTAGTATTTCTTTAACTTGAGAAAAAAAAAAAAAAACAGCAGAGAAAATCTGTAATTCTAATATCGATATATATATATATATATATATAATTTATCTTTGGGCCCAATATTAGGGGTTGAGGGCAAACCAAGTGGCGAAAATTGGAAATGGACCATGACACAACCTACATTTTAATTTTCAGGGAAATTAAGGGGCGGGTAAGACCCAAGGCCCAAGGTTGGTTGGGTTGGGGAACCCCAATGGCCAATCCAATAAGTGACCGCCTAGGATTAGGGGCGGGTTATTTACACGTCTTTCGATAAATAATTCGATACGTGAAAAATAATTCAAAGAGATTATATTTCATTACTTATTATAGGGCTCAATGTTTTCTATTCAATCATTCTAAGTTCTTATTATGTCTCATTTATTGCAGAACTCTCCAAGGAATACTTTGAAAATGTCACCGATAAGGGAAACAAGTCCAGTGCTAGTTGTTTCAAAAGATGCAAATCGGTCCTCCACTCCAAGACCAAGGATGAAACATTGGTATAATTACATTTCTTTCTATTCTCAATATTTTCACAATGATTGATTTAAGTGAAAAACCAACTACATCTCAAAATTACTTGACCAATTCTTGTTTCATTAACAATCGAAATTGTGCAGGTAAATTTTGCAAGATGGGAACCATGGCAGGGAAAATTTGGGTTTTCCTACCCCTGGGAAAAATATCTACAAATAGGAGAGGAACTAAGGGATTTGGCTACAAACATCCTTTCACTTAAAGGGTGCCTTAGATCTCCGACCCAGGTACATCATGTCACATTGTTGATATTTGAATGAATATTGTTTTCCAAATCTTTCTTTACGAAAAACTTCAATACTTAGTGATCCATTTTCAATTTTGTCATCAGTCCTCGGAAGCTCTTCGACAATCCGTTAAAGAACCATGTGAAGCAATTGTGTCTTCACTTGCCTGGACACTAAGGGAACTTGGAGAAAGCATAAAAAATATGAGCAAATGTCGACCAGAGGATGCAATTGCGCCAAAATTGAAGTCGGTAAGGCTAGAGCTAAGTCTCATGCTGACTCCTTCCGTACTTGGCACTAATTTGGAGAATACCTATGGGCTTGGATTAGCGAGCTTGGTGTATTCGTTGACGGAGATGGTAGAAAAAATGGAAGAATTGGCAAAAGAAGTGGAAGAACTTGGAGAACTTGGAGGTTTCCATAGAAACAGTTGATAAATTGTTTCAAGCTATGTGCATACTGTAGTACTGTACATAATCGGCTGGCTAGACAGGAATTTTGGAATGAATTCCTAAAGAGGGAAAAAGGAAACGGGGAGGGATTTCCTGAAATACTAGTGTACTCATACTTAATTTTAGATGATGGGAATTAGTATTAAAGAGGTGAAAGATGAATATACAATTATACAGTGATTTATATTTAGTATATATCTTAGGGTTGTGACTAAATTACTACTATAATGAGCTAGCCATAGGCCTATAGCTTGCTAGCTTTCTTTTTGTAGTAACTCAAAAATCCATTAATTGCAATGAATATGTGGTTATATTGAACCTGTCTTTGAATCTTTGTTGAAGTCCATAAAAAATCAGAAGTGTGAGATATCAGAAATGGGGCGAGGTTGCTTTTGATCCACTCAAATCTGGATAAATCTTATATATATATATAAAAACAATTCCCTTTCAAGAAACAAAAAAGAAATTAAATGTACATGGTTTATAAATTCGACAAGTGTCCCAGGTCTATAAATATCATGTGTCCTTTTTAATTTTCAAAATTCAAAATCAAATTTCAATTTTCAAATTATAAAAAATCTGTTAACCTTAAATTTGGAGAAACTTAATGTAACTAGAATCAAAACATTAATTACACTTTATTTTCCACCTTATATACTATTTACTACCACTATAAAGGTCTATGAATGCCACGTGTCCATTTTAATTCCCAAATTAAAAAGTGAAAAATAAAGTGTAATTAATGTTTACTACTACTATAAAAGTCTATGAATGCCACGTGTCCATTTTAATTCTCAAAATTTAAAAAATCAAATTTCAAATTATAAAAATCTATTAACCTTAAATTTGAAAAAAAAATAATGCTAATTGGAATCAAAATTTTAATTACGCTTTATTTTTCACCTTATATAATATTTACTACTACTATAAATAAAACCTTACAACCCTAACCTTATACCTCATATATTGCTCTTAAAAAAAATCTGCTCCTCTAAATCTTTTTTTTTTCCGTCTCCTCTAGCCTCCATTTTTATAAGTTTGAGGTTAGTATTTTTTTTGTCTATTTTTTATGTACTAGATTTGGCTTTAACATTTTTGAAATGCTCTTTTAAAAAAAAATCTTAAACTAATAATTTTAAATATTTGCTTAATTTTTTCTCTAAAAAATCTGTTAACCTTAAATTTGGAGAAAATTAATGCTAATTAGAATCAAAACATTAATTACATTGTATTTCCCATCTTATATATTATTTACTACCACCATAAAGGCCTATAATTGCTACGTGTCCCTTTTAATTCCAAAAATTGAAAAATCAAATTTCAAATTTCAAATTATAAAAAATCTGTTAACTTTAAATTTGGAGAAAATTAATACTAATTGAAATCAAAACATTAATTACGTTTTACTTTTTTACCTTATATACTATTTACTACCACTATAAATAAGACTTTACAACACTAACTCTACATCTCATATATTAGTCTTGAAAAAGAAAAATATACTCCTTTGAATCTTTTTTTTTTTGGTCTCCTCAAGCTTTTACAAGTTTGAGATTAGTATTTATTTTTTGTCTATTTTTTATATACTAGATTTGGCTTTAACATTTTTTAAATACTTTTTTTTTGAAATCTTAAACTAATAATTTTTACATATTTGCTTAACTTTTTCTCTAAATAGATTTCATATTATTTGTTTCTATTATTACTTCAATAATCCTAACTTTATTTTCTTTTTATTTATTCAAAGCCCAATGAAATTTTCAAGAAGAATGACATATTTTCTAAGATTTATCGAAATTGGGGAGGAGAATGATTTGGTTTATTAAAATTTCAAGTAAAAGATGATAGATGAGGAAAATTCAAGTAAAGGAATGAGAAAAATAATAGATATATATTTTTAAGTTAACCGATTGATAATATCTTTGGTTCATTACTTTTCAATGATGTAAAATGATTTTTTTAGACAATTTTCCAATTTTCTTTTTAACCTTTTCATCAATAAATTAGAATCTTGCTTTATATTTAATCTTATCTTGCTTTAAATTTAATCTTATAAATTGAAAATTTGCATTGTATTTAATCTAGATCTTATGACGTGAAATAAATCAACCCAATTTTGTTTATTAGTTAAATTATTTAATTTTATTTTGTTTTTCATGTATTGGAAGAACAATGAAATTTTTTTAAAAAAAGTCATGCTTCAAGATTTGTCCATTGTGAAGGTTATTCTTTATGATATCAAGTTTATTTTGCAACAAAAAAGATATTAAATTCATTTTGTATGAAAAATATATTAGAAAATTAGAATCTTATAACAACTCAAAAGTTTAAACACAATTTTTTTTATTTACAATTATTGAATTTGAATCCAATAATACAAGTCTATTTTAACTTCAGAATTTTTATGAGTTACTTTGTAATTTTATTTGTTTTAAACATAATATTTATATGAAATAAATTAAGTGAAAATGATATATTACATTACTTTTTCTAACCATGTACAATTATTGATATAGTACAGATATAAGTTAATTATTTTTACCAAGGAAAACTATAAAAAATTAGACTAATCAAACTAACTACGTGTAGCATATTTTTTTTAAAAAATCTATTATTATTTCAATTATTTCTCATAAAATCAATTATTAATAAATTAGCACTGATTAAGATTATGCCAATAAATCAATTATAGCAATTATAGCAACAAATCAAAGAAAATAATAATTTTTGCTAAAATTTAATTGAGATGATTTAAATGATTAAATGATTAAATGGTTTGAATTAATTTAACCATTGATTGGCGTCAATATACATTGATTATCCTTTAAATTGAGTGATAAATCTTTATATTGATTTTCAAATAGTAGAAAGGAACTCTTTCAAATACAAAATTTATATAAATGTATATTTAACGCGATGTAAAAATTTAAGAAAAAACATCATTTTCCATTAATTGGAATATAAAAAAATGTTTCTAAATAAAATTTAATATAATATAAAAAGTAAGTTTTGTTGTATTATAATCAATCAATTATTTTGATTCTATATATTTAATTGATGCTTACAATGAATGACACGAGTACAGATCAATCAAAATAACTTCATATAATATATATGGTGAAACAACCTATAATTCTTTTAAATTACTTCTCATTCAATCAATTAACAAATTAACCACTAGAATTATAGTAATAAATACATTGCTTACATTCAATACATCAATAGCTTTAATGCAAACAATTAGCTAGAGAAATAAGAGTGATAAATATAATTAAACTAATTACATATAATTTCTTTCCTTTAACACAACTATTTTCGTATTGTACTATATACCATAGATGTAAATTATTCTAATTAGGTGTCATAAGTTTAGATTTCTTTCCTTTATTAAAATATTAAACTAAAGCAATTTTCATTCAATATTAATCTAATTTGAATAGTTATATATTATTACATTGATTTTCTAAACCACAGTTAGTATAGCGTAGTAGTTTAAATCTAAAGTTTTTTTAATAAGTTATTTTATAATTTTATTTGTATTAAACATGATATTTATGGTGAATTAATCGATAATTATATATTACATTGATTTTCTAAATCATGTTGTTATGATAATGTAGTGTAAATATAAGTTTATTCTTACTAAGAGAAAAAAATAGTAAAAAAAAAATAAGGCTGATCAAACTAACTACATATAATTTGACATATATAGAAAAAAATCTATTTTAAAGACTTCTCATTAAATCAATTATTAAATTACCTATTTTAAAATTATAATAATCAAGAAGAAAACAATTATGGTAACAAATCAATGAAATAATAATCTTTATCTTTTTTCCAATTGGTAAATACAAAAAAATTAAACAAAATTTAATACAATATAAAAAATTAGTTTTATTGTAATGTAACTAATCAATCATATTTTTGATTTCATATGTAAATCAAATTTGACATGCCTTATGTCAATGAAAAGAAATCTCACAAATCAATCAATAAATTCAAATTATAGTAATGGAAAACAAATCTTACAAATCGATAAATTTAAATTATAGTAATATAGAGATTGATGTGACTCAATATAATAAAAATAAAAAATTTAATAAATCAAGAAATTCAAATTATAGCAAATGGTTAAAACACAGTATCATATATTTAATATATGAAAAATAAATCACTTTAAACTCTTATTAATAAGAAAGGTATAGAAGTCTCATATTTCCTAAAGATATATGTTTTTTATATTCATATAAAATCATCTAATAAGCTTATGTTTTGCTACAAAATAGATGATGAACATAACAAAAAAATATTTATTCAATGACCTTGAATACAATACATAAAGGCCTTAAGTTTAGCAAAAAAAAAAAGCTTTTTAATTTGATATACTATGAATCCACAATTAAGTTTTCATAAAATAAATTATTATTAAGTATTTCCTTGATTATTAGATAATTTTGTTTCCATTTGAAGATAAAATTTAATATTTGCAAAGAATAAAGGCTTATATTTTGTAATAAATAGTTAGTCAACCAAACAAAACAAATTTTAATTCAATGGCTTTGAATTCAATGTATCAAGTATGTTTAACCAAAAAATAAGCTTATAAATTAGATACAATGATTTCATAAAATAAATGATTACTCAATATTTTCTCCAATCAATTATTGAATTAATAAGATTATTAGATGATTTTATTAAAATTTAAAAATAGAAATTAATATTTATAAAAATAAAGGTTTACGGTTTTGATACAAATAATTGATCAACATATATAACAAAGAAAACTTTAATTTAACGATATTAAATTTAACGTACAAGAGTTTTATTTTAGCCAAAAAATAAACTTTGTAATTTGTTATACTATATTTTTACAATTAAATTTTCATAAAATAAATGATTACTTAATAATAATTTCTCCAATAAGTCATTAAATTAATACATCAATTAAAATTAAATGATGAATAATCATATATTGTTTGATTGGAAGGAAGTAAAGTGGTAAGAAATTAAATTTACTCAATTTAAAATTATGATTTATAGTCACACTTGCTACTTTATAACTCAATTATTAGATTAGAAAATTTTCATTCCTTGCCCTTTTCTTTTCTTGCTATATCAAATGGTATTACATGAACATGGAATGCAATCAATTTTAAAAGTAGGGATGTATATGTTTGAGTATGGTAGTTCAAAATGAACAGATTTTCTTTCTATCGTTATATATTATACAAAACATGCAAGTTCATATATTTAATAGAACATTTAAGGTTGTTCAAGAATATTTCATGTTTGTATTCTCACACTTAATCGTTATTGACTAACAAAGTCAATGTAATCAAATAATAGGGCGACACAAGTTTGAATTTGTTCAGTTTTGTGACACATTCACAAACAACCTATAGATGATTAATATTTGAGGTGATTTTTCTATATCATTCCTTTACATGTATTTCTAAAATTGATTGATATATTCAAATTTTATAATGTTGAAATTTTTTCTTTACCCAACGTTGTTGGTAGGTTAAAAAGAATTAACCTGATTATTGAGTATCATACTAATGTTTGTTAGCAAATAGAATGATGATATAACTGAAAGATGAAGATTTTATTATATTTTCATTACTATCTAAATATCTCAATTATGTTATTCATATAATTACGTGTTGGCCATGATAATGTCTTTTAATTAATACTATTTTATATCTAAATATCATTGTAAATATGAGAAGAATTTTTTTGGGCGGAATTTATTAAAAGTTCTATTTTAATATGTTATTTTACATTCCTCTTTTATCATTTCAACAAAAATATTAAAATTAATTAAAAAATCAATTTAAAAAAATAATGAGTACATTTTAAAAATTACATTAATAAACAAAAAATTATTTTATATAATTAAACATCCCCGTGCAACGCAGGGGTCAAAAACTAGTATTAAAATAAATTTATGTTTATATTTATATTTTTAATCAGACTTGTCTTGTTTTGGGGTGTGGCCCATTGTGTTGTTAATTCTTCTGTTTGGCCCTAAGAGCCTTGGCTGGTTGCCAATGCCTGCCCTAGCCATTCTCTTTTAAATATCACAAAATCAGATGCAACCCACGCCGATGGGATAAGATAGCATGAGTCTCTTAAGTCTTACCCTTGACCAATAATTTCGATTTTGAACCCTAGGTATGACAGACTACCCTGCGGGAGCACCTAGCCCTTCGCCGTTAGTAGGTGCGAGCAGGATTAATTGTCGACTATAAAACAGAGACCTGTGGCTAGACAAACGGGAAAAAAATCAGATGCAGGTTCTGCCCTCAGGAGTGTTGAATGAGTCAGTGCACTGACTTAAACGGTGGGCGTTCTTGACAGGACGGCCAGTCAGCACCTCTGCTGTATATTTATTTCACAGATTGAACAGAAGCATGAGAATAAAATGCATTTAATATATTAAGCAGGATGAAAATCACCTGTTTTATTTTAACGTCTCATTTTATATCTTATTCGTTAAAATTCGTCACGTGTCTTATTCATTTAATTTTAATTATTTTTTGTTTGGTTTTAGAGATTTTTTAAACAAAAATTTCTAAAATTGTTCTAGAGAGAAAAAAAAAACTCTTTATAACAAAAGCTTAACCCTAAATTAAATTTTTTTATTTTGATGATAAGTTTCTATGTTTATGATATTATTGGGATATGATTTTAGTTTAAATCGAAGAGAAAAATAATGATTTTTTTCTTTATTTATTTTGTTAAAATCAAATAAAGAATAAGAGGAGTTAAGTGAATAGAACACGTGACAGACTGTGATGTGTGAAACACAGAGTAAAGTACTAAGATGGGACATGAGATTTTTATTCATTAAGCAGAGTCCTAAAACTGATAAACCTTGCATTTCTGTAAAAAGGTAAGAAACTGGATTGGATCCCATGTCCCAAAGTCATATATATTAAAATTTAAAAATGAGAAGTAATGCTGCTGGCTGACTGAACTATTCTGTATGTTGGATCATCTATGTACCAAAGATGCTTGACATGCCTCGTATGTAAAATAACAGCTATGGCCTATGGGTATCTTCTTCTACACAAGAGCAACGGGCCTCAGAAAATTGGAGCTTCTGAATATGACCCGTAAACCAAGCAATAGGCTATATGGCCCAAAAGAAAATTCCAAAATGATACGAATGCACAACGACAAGAGTCCAAGGGAGACACCTCTCTATGGTGTTGATGGAGAAACCAAAGAGAAAAAACTAAGAAAGCCTATTAAAGTCATAAGGAGCCTCGTGTCTGAATGTCTGATCACAAACGTTGAAACAATCAAGAAGAATAAGAAGAAGAAGAGATTCAGATGGGTTCTGTTCCAAAACTGGCAGCAGCCATGTTCGGATTACTTTTGCTATTCGGTAAAATCGTAACAAGTGTTCCAAATACAAGCGTCACTACATTTCTCTGCAACTTGGGTGTGTATTCGACAGGCGATCCTTTTGCCACAAGTTTGGCCTCTGTTCTTGAAGATTTAGAAAGTGTCACGCCTAACCGCAAAGGCTACGATTACTTCAACATATCCCCATATCCAAATGCTTTTGCCTACGGTCATGCGGCTTGTAACCAAAACCTGACGAGCTCGGATTGTGCGACATGTTTGTCTGCTGCTAAAACAGCCATGTTTGGAACTTGTCAGAGTCGAATAGGGGCTCGCTCGGTGCTCCATGATTGTACGATTAGGTATGAGCAATATCCTTTCACTGATTAAACACTTTTCTAACGGAAATAGACCTTATCTGATAATGTTTCGTTTTGGAGCACAAAGTGTTTGCAACACACTGAAATCTTATCGGTTTTCGATGTAATCATTTCCTGTTTTGATTTGTGGTGTCGTGGTTCAGCAGCTATTCACCTTTTTATCTAGTTCTGGGTTCTTCGCCATGGATAAGAAATTGTGCGCTCTCTGTAATGTGCATGAAGTGTTGAGTGCGCTGATTTGTATTTGTTTTTTCTTTTTCTTTCCTTTGAATTTGTTGATGTTAATGAAGAACATGGATTATTGGCACACTAATTTGATTGAGATTGCAAAACACTAGATAATGCCGTCCAGATCCAGTTGGATGCCAATACCAAAACGAAAACAATTTGCATTCTTTTAAGGACACAACAAAATTCCTGTAATAGTAGAAACACAGCATTTTCACCATTGAAGAGAACCGGAACTTAAAAAGGACAGTAACAGGGGCTAAAGTTTTCCTTTTCGTTCACTATTTCATTCTTGAGAGGGCAAATTCCCTATAAAACATAAAATCCGCATAAATTAACTGACCAAGATCCTCGAAATAAACTGTGATGAACCATACAACACTTCGGAATGAATTTCTCTTTCTAAGAGTGAGAAGAGGAATAGATTTCCATTGACCAAACCAAGAAAGGTTTCAGCAAAACAATCCAATAGAGCAGCTGGTAGGGAGGAAAATTTTTCCTAGATGTCAGTCAATCTATGGCAAAAATATGATTGGTCAGCTGTACAAAGATTCTCGGGCAAACATTTGTCAGGAATTTGGACCATTTTCCTTGTGCACCTTAACTCCTCTGTATCATGTTAACAATAATGAAAGGAACTTTCATATACTTCACAACGGGGTCTGAGAATGTACAGACGGACTGGACTAGCGACCAAACTCTCTCTTGAGAAAATGTGCATAAAGAAGCTCATTCCATGAATCAGGGACTCCAGGCAAGCACCAGTGGCTACAATCTTCACCAGGAGGTTCTGATACATTTCCTGGCCCAAAATGATACAAAGACGTATGGCCATCTTGTCTTTGGTAGGTCATTGGAGTCACATTCATCATTTCCATCACTTGTAACCTCCCTGGATGCTTTGACAATACATCCCATACCATATCAATACTCTTTTCAGTTCTATCAGGAAGCGGACGAAAGTCGGGCAGTTTTATTTGGTGAAAATGTCCTCCATTGCTCCAAGCACCACCTCTGTTACATCAAACCCATAAATATATATATATATATATATATATATCAGGGGTCAATCATATGCTTCAATGATAGAAACGGAAAAAACCACCAATGCTCGAAAGCCGAGCTGAAGCTTAATTAAGAAAGAACTATCAATGATAGAAAGGTAGTAAAGAATAACTAAAAAAAGAGGCAAAGAGCTGTGACCTGAAATGTGTAGGAGCATAGGTTCGGAAAAAAACTTGGGTCTTGTTTGTATTTACTTTAGTATGAACAAAGTCAACTAACGTTTCAAATGATCTCTGGAATGCAGTTGTAGGGTCCATCTTTAAGTTCACCTCCGTTCCCTCTTGGAAGTAGCAACCCCTGACATATATCAAAGATCGGGGACATCAGTTCATAACTTTAGCAATAGCCAAGAGATAATGCTAGTATTAAATAGAATTGATTCAGAATTTACTAGATTCCTTTCACTAATCAGAGAATAGGAGTAAATCCCATTGTTGATCAGTCACATACAAACACAAATGTGTATGAAACTAGATATAATATACTTAATATAATCAGATAGATAATAGATTATAAAATTACCGGTTTATGGTCTTCTCATGAGTCCACCAGTGTCCACTGTTAAAAACTAGCACATCTGCATCAACCCACTGTCGGTGAGTCAAGGTCATACGATCCAGCCTTAGAGTTGTCTTAACGTCTTTGGGAGCACCTGCTGGGGCAGTTCCCAGGGCCACTAGAAATGGAGCTCTGTAGTATTCAACCGTGCAGTTATAGTCCGCAAATCTGAAAACCAAAAACCCTTTATGCTTCGTGATTGGGCTTCCATTCACCTCATATATTGAATCCGTACTGGTAATAGCAGAGCTAAGCATGCAGAGCATAGACTCCCATTGGTTCCTTCCAATTGAGTCACCAATAAAAGCAAGACGACGGTTCCGTAGCTTTTCCAGCACTGTCGTTGCATTAAATCTGTTAATTTCTATTAATTTTCATTAATAAAGAAAACCAAATAAGATGAAACGAAAAGAATAGGGAAGAAGAGAAAAAGAGATGGAAAAGACCTGGGCAAATTGCAGCCTTTGGGTTGCCAACGCCACTTGGTGTAGTAACTATCAGGCCTGCCATTCTCCAAACACCGGAAAACGCTATCTATAAAAGGGCAATCTGGACTCTGATAAAGTGGATAGTTATCATCCCAAACCCATTTCCCATCAAAAATATCACAACTGTCTCCACCTTCATCCAGAAACCCAAGCCGTTGAGTCGCGTTCGGGGCTGCTGCTTCTACCTGTATTGGTGATGATGCAGCACCTTTAAGTTTAAACCAAGTGAATCCATGGAAGATGGCAGCCTCGTCATTGGGGTAAAAGAAGCAACCAGTGAAGAGGCAAGCGACCAAAGCGAAGCAACCAAGTTGCTTTATTTTCTTAGAAAAACCTAAATGGGTTATTGTGTTCTTTGTCATCTTAAGAACTTCAAACTGAAAAAAAAAAAAAAAAAGGCAGTTGCATTCATTCACGGGCTTAGTTTTTAAAGGGCTTAATACCTATTTTCACCCGTAAACTTGTTGAAAATTGACAATATCTGTCCTGAATTTTAAATTTTGTCAATTTAATCTTGAATTTGACAAATTCAAAAAATGTCACCCTTATTATTAAGGGAGCCCTAACGCCTCCTGATGTGGAATTTTCCATCCACTCCAGATCACAACATCATATCCACGTCATATTTCAATAGGCCCACTAGTAAGCAAAAATTCCCCCTTGAAAGAGAAAATGAAAATGATTGAAAAAAAAAAGCATCATTAACGGCGTTTGATTCTTTTCAAACTTCCGATCTCTGGTTCATCTCATAACCCCAATGAAAACTACTAAAAACATCTTTACTTAAAATATGTTCAATACAAATAGATCATGGAGCTTAACTTAAAGGAGTCCCCACTTTTTGCAAGTCCAGTGCAACTTTTCGAGTTAATCAAGATAATCATCTCGATCATCTCCAGAAACCAAACCAAACAAGCCATGTTGATGGTTGGGATAGTTATTCGCAAAAGACCACTACCGTTTAAATGTTTTGTGCAATTTTAAACCCAGAAAAGTTTCAACAAGAGCTTTTTTGCTATAAATACTCCTAAATTTATCAGTCACACAAAGTTCTCACAAGAATTCATTATATAAGGACAAATATTCCCAAATTTATCAATCACAACAAATTCTCTCAAGGACTCATTAGAAAAGCACAATTGAGCCACTTACCGAGCCTTTGCTCATTCGGGTCAACTTTATCAGTGTAAATCATCAGATAACAATCGCCCATAGCTGCCTTCGGTAGAGGTGGAGAAGTAGAAAGAAGGTTAAAAGATTGAAAAATTTCGAGATTGGGGAGAAGGGTGGAATCGTGGATGGGCTTTCCATTGAGGGCAAAGTAGAAGAAGGAGAGCGATTGAGGATTCAGGAGTGACGATTTGAGGTGGTGAAGAGTTAGGGATTGGGTGGGATCAAATGCAGAATTGAAGTTGAATATTTTCTAAGGGCTTCTTCAAAACTATGAAATAATGATTTGATTGATGTGGAAAAATGGGTGGGCTTTACAACTAATCGCTATGAGGAGAAGAACTCCGACGGAGAACGACGACCGGTCAAGGATTTCTCGGGAAGAGAAATAGCAAATAAAAGAAAAAAGGTTAATCTTTTTTTTTTATTTTCTTTTCATTTTTTGTTCTTTTTTTTCCAATGTGGAATTTTATAGTTAGTCAGTGAGGCCCATTGAAATCTAACATGGAGAGGATGAAAAATTCCACGTAAGTAACGTTACGGTTTCCTTAATAGTAAGGATGACATTGTCCTAAATTTATCAAGTTCAATGTTAAGTTGACAAAATTTAAAATTTAAGAGAAACTTTGTCAATTCTGAACAAATCCAAGGGTGAAAATGAATATTAAGCCGTTTTTAAAGCAAGACTTTAGATAGAAATGAAGAAAAATGTGAGTTTAGCATCCTAAACCGTCAAACTCAAGGACAAAGACATGTTTCTGCCCATGCAGTTTAGTCAAGAAAGAAGACTAAACTGTGCAGGATTCCAAGCTCTAACGGCGGTAAACTTTAATTTCTAGTAAAATTACAGCAAAAACTGGCCAAAGTTGAGTGCAAGGTTTTGGACCGCATGCTATCAAATCGTGCGGTCATGACTCATGGCTAGAAAACGTGGGAAAAAAGTGAAGACGACCGACATAATAGTGATACGATATAAAGGTTATAAGAAATTCGAGATCTGCAATAATTTCAAGATATGGTCACAATTAATGTGGAAAACAAAATCTAGGAGAAAGATAGAAACTAGAAAGGCCTTGAACTTGATTCAATGGACGACTAGGCGACTAGCTCAGCACCAACCTGCCAACCAATGGCGACGACTTTTTGATTTTTTTTATCAAACAAGTGAAAATATTTCTCTATATCAGGAAGCAACAGTGCAAGACGCCGTTGCCCTATCTCTTTTTTTTTTTGGTCAATGGAATCTTTTTCGTTTGTTTTGCCTTTACCCTTTCTTTAGAGCAACATTTCTTTTACTGGTTTAGAGGACATTTTTTTTTTTTTTTTTGAGCAACATTTTCTTTATTGTGTATGTATATATTCTGATTATTTTGAACCAAAGTATGCAAGTATATTTATTTATTTATTGGAACCTTAATCTTAGGTCAAAATATGTTTAAATCTCTATTAATTAAGCATACTATACTCGCAATATATGTACCAAAAAATTTCGAAAAATACATCTTAACCGATCTAAATTTACTCTATCTATAACCCTTTTTTTTGCGCTTTTTCTTAATTTATTAAATTTTAGTACATTTTATAAAAGTTTAATCTTATATTAAAAAAATTATTTTATTTATAAGATAAGTTTTATCTTTTACGCATAATAATAGTACGGTTTTAGAAAGAATAAAAAAAGATAAAAATATAAAACCTACCATGTCAAGTAGATTATAGACGAACTGAATTATTAACTAATCATGTAGCAAAATTCAAAAATTTCCACATTAGGGCCGTTGACTTGGGATTTCTATCTTTGCTGAATCTACCCAGATTCCAAAGATTTTGGGTCTTACATCAAATTAATTAACCCTGCATTAATGCATAGATCAGGTAAGGCTCTTCAATTAATGAAAAGTGAGGACAAAAAATTGGCTATAGTTTCATTGATCAAGTGGACAGGTTTTCCAATCTCAACTCTTCATTTCTCAGGTAAGAATTATTTTTTTTTCCTATAAAATCAACAACAGGGCGATAATCGGGAAACTTAATTATGTACCATAATCACAATGGAGTTTGAGAACTTTCTGCTGATGTTGGTGAGCGTATGGATTCTCGCTGGAGAAAAAGAGCATAAACAAGCTCATTCCATACATCAGGAACGCCAGGCAAACACCAGTGGCTACAATCTTGACGGTTGAGAGGACCCGCCCCAGTTGGCCCAAAATGATACAAAGATGTGTGCCCATCTTGTCTCCTATATGTCATGGGAGTAATGTTCATCAGCTGCATCACCTCAAATCCTTGTCGGCGTTTTGACAATACATTAGTGACTAAATCAACAAGCTTTTCAGTTTTATTAGGTAATGGACCAAAGTCAGGCAGCTTTAATTGATGACAGTGTCCTCCAGTTTTCCAGGTGCCGCCCCTGTTCGTCCATCCAAAATAGTAATGGTTCATTATAACAATCAGATACTAAATGGATGGAATGTACAATTCATATCAGCATTTTTTGGATAATCCAGGAGTGGAAATACTATGATGATGCTAATGGAAGTTATTCAATTCTGGTACTGGCCTATTCACTATTGTGTTACGGATATTCCAGTTCAACTTTTTGAGATCAAACAATTTTTGCAGACAAATTTCCAGTTCTAAAGCAGAACAGCATGCCAGCAGCCATATAGACTATAGCTACAGAAAGGCAGTTCCCTTTTTCTTTCTGCCTTTACCAGGGTAATTGGTCGTTAAGAAGTGAGAACACGAAGAGAAGGTTGAAACTTTAGCATCTAAAATTCAATGTTAATCCAATCATAACAGCTATCGGCATGGTACTTGGGCCTCCAGCAATGAAATATAAACCTTTACCATTTTTCAGTCCTATTTCTGACTCTTTTTAAGAGTCCGAAGGAGCATTATGTTCAAAAAGGGTTAATAGTCATAAGTTCCCTGTATAAATGGAGCTGATAGGACAGAGTCACAAGTATATCCAATATTCATATCCCATCTTAATGCTGATGCCAGAAAGTATCTCCAATGTGAAGACAAAAACAGGTAGAGTAAGACAGAACAATTAAACAGACAATGAAGTATTGATGATATAAAGAGAAAAGACACGCGGAAAACCTGAAATGTACAGGAGCATAGGTGCGAAGAAGAACTTGTGTCTTGTTTGTATCTACTTGACTGGTAACAAAATTAACTAATGTTTCAATTGCTTTGTGGAATGCGGTTTCCAGGTCCATATCCATCTTCACCTCTGATCCTTCTTGGAAATAACAACCACTGCCACATAAATGTAAACCCAAAGATTAGACATCATGTGATTATTAACAAGAACAAAGAGGGACTTCAATAAACTAGCATTAAACAAATGGTCTGTTTTCTGTCCAGGTTATTTCATTCTTTTTGGCACATTCTCCATCAATCAGAATATATCATTATGCCCCAAATTTTCCATTTTCGGCACGGAGGTTAAACTTTTACTCTTGATACCTTAGGCCAGAACATTTACAGAGGAATTTCCTTTTTTTGAAAAATGCTCCTCCCAATTACCCTCACTAAATATGCAGCTCCAGTAAACAATCTTTAGTGGTTTAATGTGCCTAAGTGGAGCAATGGTCTAATTCTAGATTCAACATGATCCACTAGATTCTCATGAATTCTATAACTGATTCCAATGATTGATAAATCTCAGACATAGCACCACTAGTTTCACTGATTCATATAATTGATAAATCACGGAGGTATGGCACCTGAAAATCTGATTCCTAATTGACCACACAACACAAATAGGCATGTATTAACACTTATAGAAAACTAGATCATAAAACATATTATCAGATTGAAGAGATTTACTGTTTTACGGTCTTCTCGTAACTCCACCAATGGCCAGTGTTAAAAATCAGCACATCTGCATCCTTCCATAGCATACGAGTCCAGGTCATTTGATCCAGTCTTAGAGTCATGTTAACACCTTTGGGAGATCCTTTTGGAGAAGTGCCCTGCACCACTAGATATGGAGATCTGTAGTATTCAACTGTGCAGTTATAATCTTCAAATCTGAAACTCAAGAACCCTTTGTGCTTTGTGATTGGGCTCCCATTCACCTCATATATTGAATCCTTGTTGGGGACAGCAGTAGCAAGCATGCACAGCATAGATTCCCATTGGTTCCTTCCAATGGAATCACCAATAAATGCAAGGCGTCTGTTCCGCAGTTTTTCCAGCATCAATGTTGCATTAAATCTGTCTTCAAGGTGATAAATGTCAGAAATTAAGATCCCTCTTCGATCAAAGAGCATTTCTCAAGAACATGGTAGTTAACAGTGGCCATACCAGAACTTACAACAATATGAAGAAGGGAGCATAAAGTTGTAATGCAGTTCGTCAAAGAGTATGAATTATAGATGCTTAGGAGAAGGTCTTTAGGCTACTTCAAAGGAGAAAAAAAAACAGTTCACGGATTCCGAATGAATAATACCAAAAGTTAAAGGATGGGCCTTATCAGAAGACAGCAAACAGCCAACAAAATAATACAATAAGAAAACGACGCAAACAGACAATAACAAGGACCCAATCAAGAATAACAGCCTGAACATTACGGAGAGATTAATCAAAAACAACAGCCAAACCACCCTTAATTCAACCGAAAAGATTTAGGATTCCAAAAATTTTCAAATTGAAATAGGCAAACCACAAACATCAATGACGCCCCCTTTGCTAGCTTGAAAATTTTTAGCAGACAATGCAGACAACACACTATTTAACTAAGACAAGAGTACTTCTTCTTTTTTTTTCAAGTAAAATTAAAGATAAAGGTTTACCCTTTTTTTCTTCTTTTGAGTTGGAATTAGAGTACTTTAACCTAGTTTTTCTTTCCCGTGAGCAGTGAGCAGCGAGCAAAACAGATACACTAATTAAGACAAAAGTCAAATAAGAGTAAGGGAAAAGAAAAAGGGACCTTGGCAAATCGCAAGCATTAGGTTGCCAACGCCATTTGGTGTAATAACCATCAGGCCTGCCATTCTCTAGACACCGAAAACCACTATCAACAAAAGGGCAATCTTGGCTTTGATAAAAGGGGTAGTCATCATCCCAAACCCAATTCCCATCATAAATATCACAACTTTCTCCACCTTCATCTAGAAATCCCGGCCGTCCATTCTCATTCACTGTTGTTACTGGTGCCATTTCTGTTGCTGCTTTTACTCCTGAATCCTCCAACGGTGATGCTGGTGGTGCACCCTTAAGTCCAAACAAAGGGAAGCCAGGGTGGAGGACAGCCCGGTAATCCAAGTAACAGAAGGCCCCCACCAAGAAACAAGTGGCTAAAATGAAGCCAAGAACACCCAGAAATGGCTCAATCGGGTTACACTGCTTGGATTTCTTGGAGAAATCCGACTTTGCTGTATGTGAAGTTGTGTTCTTTGTCATCCTTGCCTTATTATGAAAAAAAAGAAGAAGCAGAAGAAGCATACACAACTTCACATGGATTGACGGGCTCTGTTTTCCAAGATTGTTCAGAAAAAGGGGTGGCTTTAAATGAAGATTTCAGAAAGAACGAAAAAAGACGGGGGTCTTGTTAAAACTGCATTAATGGCTAGCTCTGGATCATTTTCCCTTCATTATTGTCTTAATTAAGGAAGAAATCGAAATTATCCAAACAACAAAAACGATGATGATTTCGTACCTGGCTTTAGACTGACAAAGAAAAAGTTAAAAGAAGTATGATCAATATATTTAATACTAAAAAGAATCCAAGCATTCAATACGGTTCTGCACTTTTAATTTGTATTAATCAAAACTTGGAAAAAGGCAAATAAATACTCCTATTGTTACAACTTACAAATATAACATCCTAAAGTATTGATAGGAATAGTAATTCAGAACTCCAAAGAAATGGTTTTGCCGTGCTGCTATCTAGCCATGAGAGAAAAAACACAAACATTCGTTTTGCTAGCAAAATTAACCCAGCCAAACTAAACACGAGTTAAGAGTTCGAGAGATGGTGGAGGGGTGGGGACGGGGGACTGGCCATGTCCGGAGCAAATGGATTGGACCCCACGCTGTCATTCTTGCGGTGGTGGAGTCGGACTCGTGGCTCGTCTTGGGCACCCAATGTGGAACATAGAAAAGTAAGAGCCCCCCAGACAAAAACATTGCCCTGCCATTGATGGCAGGGGGGTGCTTCAAAAGGTGCAATTATTTCAACAGCGTACAACTTTTATTCGAGGGAGAAAAAATAAGAGTCGGTTTAATGACATGACTAGGAATTACAATGACATTAATTTCGACAATAATAGCAATCATGTTACTATTAACAAAACATCTTATCAGAAAAGGAAAGAAACAAAAAATTCAACGCATCGAAAGGTCCTGACTTCGTAAGTTGTAAAATGGAAATTGAATCCCCATGGTAAATTCATTTAGATTTCTGTTAGGCAATTTTGTTGCACTTCTTTTACGTACCATTGATGGCATAAAATCTATTTATTTAAGAAGATGAAAGATATTGGGTTGCTTGTTTCCTCATACAAAGACAATTTATTTCAACGAATAAAACATTTTCCTAGATCCTTTTTTTATGTTAATTTTATACTTTAAGAAGGGGAATTCAAGTCACGCCATGGCTCCCCTCATCATTGGATTTATTGCTATTTTAAGTGTAGAATACATGAACCAACCACCCAGTCACTGACGGAATGTTTAAGGCACAACTTGTTTATTTTTATTTCATATTTGTTTTCTTTTTCAAGCTGTTTTCAATTATTTAATACTATATTTTGCATTTAATTTATTCGAATTTAGAGGTAACTCGATCGTTAATTTCCATTTACGTCATTTTCTTTCTTTAATCCGCCTTATTTCATGTCAAAAAGGAAAATCCGCATTATTCTGGATCCATAAAAAAATATTGTTATTGACTTTTGTCTTATTATTATTATTATTATTATTTATGACAAAATTTAAATAATTTTATAATTTATTTGATAAATGAAGTATTATGGCAAAAAAATACTTATAAATGAAGTATTAATAAAACTATTAATATAATAATTAACAAAAGCAATTAAATTTTATTAAAAATATTCTAATTTCATTTAAAAAATTTTAGACCCATAAAAAATTAAGGGCAATAATATAATCATTGAAAAAACTTTTATATTTGATTTATATATTTTAAAGTATAAATGAAATATATAAAATTTAAAATCTTTTAATAACTTACTTTAATTAGATCAATTAAGGTCATAATTAATGTTTTGAAGAATCATCGATAGTATATTTATGGATATAAATAAACAACTAGTTGTTATCCCTCGCTAATGCTATGGGTATAAAAATAATGATTTGTGTTTATATTTTTAAATAAATGGATTGTATTCCTAAAAAAATATATTGTAATATTTAAGTAGATAATAACAACTAATGTTGAGTGTGAGACAATTTAAAAAAAAAATGAAAAAAAGCATATTATGAACTTAGTTAACATATATGACCATAATGGAAAAAAAAAAGGAAATTAAATTATATACCAAACTTTAGCTCCTTAACATTAAAAAGTAAAGAGTATGGGAAATAATTAAAAAAAAAGAAGAAGTTTCTATTGCTTTATCTTAATAATTTCTTACCTTATCCTTACAATTCAAAAAAATAAATAAATAAACATATGAGCTTTTTGATTTATTACGTTTTATTTATCCTCCGAAAATAATAAATTAATATAGTATGTTTTATTTCTCAAGAATATGAGAAGAAAAATTTATTGAACATTTTAAAAAATAACTAATTTACTTCACATTGTCTTTTTTTTTTCAAATGTCTTTTCATTTCTCTTTTCAATTAAACAAACAACTAAAATATAAAAGGTACATTAAATTAATATAATGACTTTAAATAATTGTATTTACTATTTCTTAAGGTCATACATATTTTTCATTTTTAAGAAATAACAAAAAAACTTAAAAAAGCCGAGTGGCGCTCTCCTTAGAGCGTCATTAGACATGACTTTTATTTAATGATATAGATTAGTCATATGGTAAATTTTTTATTTTAAGTGTTGAATTTTTATTTGGTGAGTTTAATATTTGTATGAGAATTAATAGAATGAGAGATTAATTTATGGGGTTAATTTTATAATAACAAAAAAAGAAAAATTGTTGATAACTATTTATTAAAAGAATGAGAGATGTTTATTACTGGTTTTCCATGTAATCTGCAGTTTCTCTCCTTCCAGATATGATAGATGGAAGCACTCCATCCTAGCCTACAGATAAGGCTAAGAAGGGATTTGCCTTTTAAGTTTGAAATACTCCAATGATGCTCACTACTCCAGTCAGTAGAAGTTCTGCAAATGCCACATAGGCTTAACACCCTGTGCCATAATTCTTTTGAGAAGCTGCATTCAAAGAATAGGTGGTTTCTAGATTCTTGATGCTGGTGACATAGGAAACAAACACCATCAGGGATTGTAACCCCCATTTTGATAGTCTATCCTTAATGGAAAGTCTATCTAAAATGGCCAACCAAGTAATAACTGAATACTTTACGATGTTGTTAGTAAACCAAACAAGTCTGTGCCAGTTGACTTTTTGGTTTTTCTTTCTGATTAGCTGCCAAGCTTGCTTTATGTTGAAATCCCCATTTAATTGCTGAAAAGTAGCATGCATGGGATAAAAAATTGGACCGGACCGGCCGGTTCAACCGGTTGAATCGGGAACCTATCACAAGTCCGGTCCGGTCCGGTTATAAAATATGATTTTTATTAAATCGCCTTTGAATCGGTTCAACCGGTTCAATCCGAATTTTAATTTTTTTATTTTTTTAATTGATATTTTTATTTTTTTTCTTATTTTTAAGGAATATTTTGAATTTTTCAATTTTTTTGAATATTTAAAAAATAATAATAAAATTAAATTATTTATTTAATCGAACCGATTGAATCGATTACCGGATGACCAACCGATTCGACTACCGGTCTGGTTTTTTATTCATTGGTAGCATGAGCAATAGATCTAAGGTTTTTATTTGCCTTATGATTTTTATTTTCATAAATAATGATTTTCCTGATGTATTTAAAAATTATGTTATTTTTAAATTGATAAAAATTTATATTTTTTACTTTTTTCAATAAATAATAATTCTCAAAATGTTTTTCTCTTTTAGACGGGAAGTGTAAAAGACAAAATTCTTTTAGTACGTGATTTTGTTTGGAGTTTTCGAGATAATTACTCACACTCGATATAAGGACATGATATGGAAACTATGGAAGAAATCTTCAGACAATCTAAACCAGGCACGTTTCCAGTTTCGAACCAATGCCATGTCCATTCCCTCTTCTAACTTTATATAATCTGATGAATATGATTTGATTCCGTTCTGTTCTCTTACAGAAGGTTTATTCCTGATCAGTCATCATAACTGGCGATGGAGTTAAACTATAGATCCTAAGTCCGAACTCAGAAGAAGTCAACTACACGTAATAACGTTGGATGCAAACGCATAGCTTATTTTTCTTCAATTTGATAACGTGTAAATCATTGCCTTTTTATTTATTTAATAGGAATTATTGATTGTTTAATTATAAAGAAAGACTCACCAGAAGTCTTTGTTTTTTATACTTATTTTACTTGAATAAATCATCATCACCTTTATAGGCATCACCCAAAAAATTCAATTTATTCAATATATACCACATTCTACTATAGTAATTTGGTTGGTACATTACAAATAAAATTTGACAGCCAACAAACTCAATAGCCAGTTTGCCACCCATTAAAAAAATAATCTTGGTTTAAAATTCTTAGATTATAGTAATGTATAAATTAATTAACCTGCGACTATAAAATTATTGTTAAAAAGATTTTGCTATAGTTTGCTTCAATTAGAAACACTATATATCAGGAAGGCGGGATTTAGAGCTTGCGCCTTTATGTGACTTCCCCAATCTCTCGCCACCAAACCAAGAGGGGAAGTCATATTAACAGCCTATTATCTTGATAAATATAACTGGCATAATGAATGACATAACTATATATATTCTGACATAATGAATCAGAGAGCTGACTTTCTATAGCAAAAAATGAAAAAGGCAAAAATGAATTGGAGATATAAAAAATGACACCCAACCCAATATGAACAATATATATATATATATTAATGAATAATTAACTAGAAAAACTTTAACTAGAGAATAATATACACAACTGAGGAAGGTCGTTGGTGGATACTAATTAATACTACTAGGAATAATGCCCGCGCTAACGCTGCGGATTAAATAATATTGAATTTCTAAGTAAAATTGTAAATGTATATTACATATATAATATTGTTGTTGGAGATGACAATCAATTAAAAAAGGGACAACTAATAAGAGCGTCAAATAAACTGATAAATATAACACATATATGTCCAAAACTAAGAAAGTAAAATACTGGTAAATATCGATGAGATGCAATAACCTATGCGAAGTACTTTATTTTGTTTGTGCTTTTTCTTTATAAATTAATTCTTTTATTACTTTGTTAATAAGATGTGATGAATAACATATATTAGCAAATATGTAATATTGATCAACATTACCATGCTAGATTTACTTAAGTCAATACATTTATTTAAATATTGAGGACGTTTTTTACGTTCATGGTGCAATCAGAAAAGTTAAAAAGAAAACTAAAAATTATTAATAGGACTCTAAGCATAACATGATATAACATGAAATTAAAGGGGAAAAATATTCATGTTATTAACCTTTTTATGTTCATAAATATGTAAATTTTACAATATATTTAAAATATAAAATAACGTGAATAATCTGATAGGATTCATTTGAATTTAAAGGTATAAAAAAGATGTAATAAAAAAAAGAAAGACATAAAAGAATGAAAAAAAAATAAATGAGACAAAAAGATAACTAAAAAGGTATGAAAGATTGAAAAATAATAATAAATGAAGAGAGAACAAAATTATAGTAGAATATTAAATGAATTTGGTATAATTGTTTTTAAAATATTAAAAATGAAAAATAGAAAAAAATCTTAAATAATGATATGTGGATGTGTTAAGATGAATTCTTTAGGGATAGAAATAAAAATATATTCAGATATTCATTGATATAAGAATATTATTGTATAGTAACTTACAAATTAAAATAATACTACTTGGCTAGTATGAGTTCATTTCTTCCCTCAAGTTCTTCCCTTGGAGGCTTGGACCCTCATGAAAAGTCTGAATGGCTGTACGGATAATAATATTCAACTCTACTCTCTAGACTTTATGAACTTACAAATTACAAGTTGTATAGAATTTTTTAATTTTTAATTATTTCTGATTAGCCACTGCTATTCCGGACAAATTATGCTTGCTATTTTCTCCTAAGAATAACAGACCACCTTCGACCAAACAATCCCAAATATGTATACCTCTTTCACATTAGCATAATCATAATTTAATATTTATGTGTATAGATATAAAGAAGGCAAGAATCCTGTAAGATTCAGGCTGTCATAGTCATCATCACCATTCCCATTTGTCTCTGCAACCCAATTTGTTGGGGTCACATGATATAAGCAAATTCATGTTTCTTAAAAGCTATATGTTCTTTCACTTAATTCTACAACATGATGGATGTAAGACAAACTTTTGGAAACCGATAACATTTTATAGGAAGTGAAATGGTCCATGGGCTTCTAAAAGATTGAAGGAATGAAACAACAGGCCAGATCTTGCTTGGCTGAAGGAATTAGGAAGGAATTCCCCTTCTACTGCCTTAATTTTTCTGTTATACTGTTAGGTTGGCACCTACATCCTTTGATTCCATTTCGTACAATTTTGGTAGAAATGATAATGAGGTTCCTAGAAATGTTATTAAAACGTCTAGAGAATAATGAACTATTTGTATGAGAGGCAAAGCGATGGTTGTTTGTGGGATATTTTACATAAGTTGAGAGCCATGACATTAGTTTATGAATTTTACAGCATATTTAAATTTTTGCATCATAATAGGTGAACCTAGCAACCATGTTACTACAGTGACTAGTAAATTAGAGGGACCACGGTTTGGTTCTGGTTTCGAACAGTCGGTTTCGGTTTCAAACCTGAACCTTAGCTTTTTTTTCTTTTTTGTAATTTTTTTTACTTTTCTAAATTTAATTAAATTTTAGTTATATAATATAAATTAAAGTAATTAAAGCAAGTAATATATATTAATGAAGTATAAAAGAATTTTTAACATTTATAAAATATAAAATATATATTAGGGAAGTAATTTTTTGTGATTATAATTATAGTATATAAATAATAATAAATAATATAATATATTTATAATGTATTATGTATATGATATTATGATAAAATATAAATATAACTATAAAATGTATATGCTAATGCATATATATACTATATCTTATTATTATTATTAAGAAACTATTATTATAAATAATTTTATAAAAATAATAATAAAAAAAGGGAAACCGGAATCGGAACCAGAACCGCCGGTTCCAATTCCACTTATGAGGAACTAAATTTAAGGTTCAGTTCCGGTTTTCGTGAAACCGAACCGGAACCGTGGCCACCTCTATACTAAATAAGCTAAAATCTAATTTAACAAGATGAAGGAAATACTTTTACTTAAGTAAACAAGCTTGTTTAATTGATGAATTATATAGTTTCTGATTTATTGTTCTTGAAGGCTCATTTAAGATAGAAAAAGCCTTCTTCTTCTTTTGATGGGGTTCAATTTTAAATCTCAGTGCGTCTGGCTAAATTATCAACTCTGCATTTAAAGCAAGTATTGCAGCTAGGATTGGGTAGGTGGAAAATGAATTGGTTAAAACAGCAGAATAAGAACTCGTTTCACAATTCAAAGGCATGGAACTAAATTGAAAATATATGAACCGATAGACATACAAAGTCATCTAACATGCAAATCCCAATTTCAGGTAAAACATCGAAATGAAGTTTCTTACACTATATGAATTCTTAATAAATTACGTAGCCCTTTGTCATTAGGCGTTGGTGGCCTCATCACCCTCTTCAGGCTCAAGCTCTCACCTTTGTCGTTTGGCTATGGTGGCCTCACACGCTGCAAGCCTTTCAGCTACAAACTCTCTTTCACGCTGCACTACGGCTAGCCTTCTATCTACCATATCTAGCTTCTTTTTTAGGACATCCCTTCTTTCAATAGCTGGAATCCATTCTAAGTCTGCGAGATCTAGACCCGCAGAATCCAAACAGTCAATAATACCACCATTATTCATTGCCATTATGTATTGTAGATTTCAAATTCAAATAAACAGGGCAACCTGGGCATGGTTTATTCATAAGAACTTCATTGGGTAGCAAATTAATTACCTCTAACGCCATTGGCAGGGAAATCGAGGTTCTGCTTATGAGAAATGTTGATCTATATATAACAATTTAAAAAAGAATCAAACCAATAAACCGAATTCAGTGCATTAGGTAATTAAATTAGCAAAAGAACAACAATTCATTATCCGTTGCTCAAGTAATACACTCTGTTGGGTAGCATACCTGATCATTCCCTCCTTGATTTCGTAGCTTCTCTTGTTCCAGCACTTGGTTTGCCGTTTCCACAGTGTCCCCAACTGAGTTATTGGGCTTTAAATTTAATTTGCACAACATTATAAAGCAAAAGTTAGAAAGGGGAGAGAGACAGAGAGAGAAACAGAGACAGGATGGGTCAGTCAGTCTCTTGACTGGAAAAACAGCTTCAGCTCTAACTTCCTCTCCCACTTCCTCTCAAACAGCAGCCCCCCTTTGAAAGGTTTCGGTAATTCTTGATTGTTCCACTCTTCTAGTTCTTTATTCTTGGCCTTCTTATCTCTCGACCGCACCTCCTCTTTAGCACCAAAACCCTCCATTACGTAAAAGCAAAGCAAATCCCCTGAGAAGAAAAAGAATCAAAATTAAATAAGTTGACTTCCTGGCATAAAAATCAGAAAAAAGATTTAGAATAATCAGTTCATATATATTATTCGTTGGGTAGCTAGGGTTGGGGTTCCTGAAAATAATTTGCAAGATAATAATAATAATAAAAATTTAATAGTAGTTAACTAGAAAATCAACAAGTAATTAATTAAAACAAAATTATAACTGTAAACTTGTAATGAAAAGAAGCAAGCAAGCAATTTGATCACAATTTGATCATTATTTACATTACATTACATGTAAAATTATTGAAGCTGAATTGGAAAAATTCAAACTACCGATTGTTGCTGTGACTGCAGCAAGGACGAAGCGAAACTATTGACTTGAAGCATGCAAGCAAGTGACAAATAAAATTGAAGCAGAGAAAAAAAAAATACCAAAAAGGCAAAAACCACCAAGCTATTAAAATTACCTAGAGAGAGATTAGAGAAACGAGTGATGTCCTGGAAAATAGAAAGAGTCGTAGGGTTAAGAAAACTGAAAACGTGGGTATTACAAAACTTTGCATGGGATTTGGGCTGGCCTGTGTGGTAAAGACACACAAGTTCAATTCTTCACAAGCTTAATTGTTGGTTGGGAGGATATTACACTTTTCATGCTCCGATCTGGCCCGAGAATTGTCTAATTAGCCCAATGAGATTTGAATACCCATTTTTTTTTTTTAATTATGTTTGCTATTTTCTCGTAAGAAGAGCACATCACATTCGATCAAATAATCCCACATATGTGTACTTCTTTAACATTAGCATAGCTTAATATTTATGTGTATGTATAGAAAGAAAGATTTACCATAACCAATTACCTTGTTCTTTTGAAGTGCATTCCTTTGATCGACGCATTCCTTGTACAATTTTAGAAAAATTTCCATCCAATCAATTCAGTAGATGGTAAGTATTCATTGTAATACTTAATTAGAAAATCAAAGTCTCTGAGTAAAACAAATTCGGGAGAAAAATCTCAATTATAAATTACTTGTATGAAAGAAGCAAGCAAGCTGATCATGTAATGCCTAGTCCTAAATTAGTTTGCATTGGAGCCATATGCTAATAAATTTATCATTTTACCCTTGTATAGTTTTTAATTTCCCAAAATGAGAAAATTGTTCTCAATGGCCTAATGATTTAAAATATCTTGATGGATTCACCTTATATTTATAAAATTTTTGCCAATTGGTTTTAGTTTTAGAATTTCCTTATTTTACCCAAATTTAACTAATTTCTTTTTAGGACACAAAGGTAATTTTTAAAATTTAGTGAGGGCATTTTTGTCAATTGACACAAAAGTGTCTAGAAATTTCAAGACAATTTTTTTGTGTCTTCTTCTTCTTTTCCTTTGCATGGCCGGACACCACCTTATGACTTCTCCACCATTTTTCTTGCTTCCAAGCTCCAAACCTCCTCATTTAAATACTCTCTCTCCAAAATTTCACCATAATTCTCAAGAAAATTTACTATTTAACCCTCCAAACAACATCCTCACCAAGAAAATTTCAAGGAAAGTCTTATACAATTTCATCAAGTTTACAAGTTTCAACTTCCATAAGAGCTTAAGTTGTGTTTTTATTCCTTTTCATCTTTCTTCAATTCCTTTATAATTTTCATGCAAAAAAATGATGAACATAAGCTTCATACATGAAGATTTTTGCATTTCCCTCAATTTAACATTGGTTTATGGCTCCAAAACCTCTATAATGTGCATGCCCATAAGACTAAGGAACCAATAGAGAAGAAAAGGATTTAGGTAGTCCCTTGAATGTAGAAAAGACTTAGTTAAATGAAGAAAAACTAAGTCTATTCAGTTAAAAATTAAGTTTCATGAAAATAGCATTATGCCACCTTAGAGGAAGCCTTATATTTTTTGTCATAGCTATGGAATTTTATTCCATAAGTGGTAATTTGGCAACATTAGAAAAGGATGTGGATTAAGAAATTGGAAGAAAGAAGGATGTTTAGAGTAGTTGTAGAGTAAATTCCCAAAATAGCCTAATAGGAGCCACCTTGGGGAGTACCATCTAAGGGATTCGTTAAATGCCAAACGAAGGAGGAACAAATCATAAATGAGTGCAGAAATAAATGTAGGGGGTCAGCACCCTTAAGCGAATACCATATCTAGTCATGACCCCTCAGAGCGTGAAGAAACAATGCACTTTTCCCTCCAAAGCACCATGTAGGTGTTAAAATGCGACCATTTTTTGCGTACAGCATCCCTACGACGTACTTAAACTGTAGGAATTGGAATCACGGAATTTCCATGCCTCTAACCCACTTAACCTGAAAATTTGCCTATTCTACGGGTAAAATCGTCCAACTTTCTCGTTACAAAGAGTTAGCTTGAACGGAAAGTACGTATACGTGCCGTTTGGCGAAACAAACTTGCTCACATCTTAAGAATGCCTATAGGATCACTGGAACTTGATTTGGACCCTTAGGTTCTAAATTGATACATTTAGTCCATAACTAGTTAATCTTGACAAAATAGTTCAAATAGCATTTTAGCTTACTTTAATCCATTGTTTAACCACTTGTATAGGTGGTGAATCCTCTTCTAAAGATCCAGAAAAGGAGGATTAGTGGGAGTGCATACCCTCCATAAGCCTGTGAGTGAGACTTAATAGACTATCTTACCTAAATGAAAATATACCTTTATGAAATGAGTATCTTACCTAGCGTGAATGTTGGTGGATGATTAGAAGTCATTGCAGTGGCGCCTCTCACGGTCCGAGCTTGTGGAGCCGGCGTGAGTAGGCTTATCACTCCCACAAGGGGTGGATGGTACAGGAGATTTCGTGCGCACAGTGATTGTGATGTATGACCCCTATATGGGAGTACTATGGATATAGCTACGTACCACCCGTAGTAAAGGTTCATGCCAACGTCGAGAAATGAGCTTTTCTTACAATATATCAACAGAAAACCACCTCGACAGGTTCGAATCCCATCTTGGCCGAGTGGGATTTGAACAATGCGTTTTGGCAAGCCCTTTTTGAATCTATTTGACTTGTTTATTTAGGAACTTTATAAGATTTTCTTTTGTTGTAAAATTCTCTGCCTCGCCAGACAAAATAGTCTCAGAGCCCAGTGATCCGTCGACGGGTAGAGGTTTGTACGTCGACGGCTGGGTGAATAACTTGTCCCATTCGAGGTCAGAAATTTTTATCTGTCAATGGCCAAAGGACTTCCCGTCGACGTCTCTGCTTGCTTTCTTAGTTCGAGTGTTAGCTCAAGCTACCCGTTGACGTGCACACCTTTGCTCGTCTATGGATGTGTGAATGATCCGATTTTACCCAAAGTTAGAAACTTTTACCCGTCGACGTACACATATCTAGACGTCAACGGATGTAGGTATAATTTGGTTTCACCGAAGTCAGAGACTTCCTTCCGTCGACGGTTAAGTTGGGAGATTTCGACGTCTAGGATTAATTGCACCCTGGGAATTCTAGCTTCTAGCCGTGGACGTCCGCCCCTCAACTCGTGGACGGATGGCTTGGTTTTCGAAAACAGCAGTCATTGAACATCTAACCGTCGACGGCTAAAGGCTTACACGTCGACATGCATGCATGTGAATTCTATTCATATTTTAATTTGCACACTCATTAGTTTTCTTTAAATTTTATGGGTAGAATTTTCTATAGTCTTGTCTCACTCACTGAGCATTTAATTGTATGCTCACTCTAGTTTTCTCTCAAACCCTTTTCAGGTTGAAAGATTGTAGATAGAAGGTAGTAAGTCAACGAGAAGCAAACCCGACCGGAGCCGACACTTTCTACAAGTATGTAAACAAGCTTTTGTATACTACCATCGAGGGTCCACCGGCTGCGTTTTCCTACAAGTTCCCTTTTTGATGTGTTGTAAATACTATAAAATATTCCCCGTATATAGATAAAACGAAAAGTTTTGGAATTGTTAAAATTATTAGCATTTTAACCAATTTTGAAATTTCCATTTTATACCAAAGATCAGTTTTAGTGTAAATAAAGTGTATTTCATATATCTATCGATTGTGTTTTATATTCAATAGCTTGAGTACCATTAGCCTTGCGTGTTTTAGGTTTTGGGCGAAGCGCGCCGTCCGAGATCTTTAACACGCGGCGATTGTCACATTTCGACCCCTTGGGATTGGGGTGTGACAGATCATTATTTACAATACGTTGCATGTAGAATCATGGAAACTGAATAAGAAAAATTCAAACTATCGATTGTTAATGTCACTGGTGCATAGGGCTGTGCAAGAAACCCAAAAAAATCAATAATTGAACCGAACCGGTAATTCAATTAGGGTTTTTAAGCATTACTTGTACAATTTTAAGCACATATGACATGGACATTAGCATCAAAATCTATTATTGAAAAGAAAAAGAGAAAACTTAATCCCATACCAAACAAATATATACACCGCATTAGCATAATGTCACTAAATAGAACGTTCATTTGTCAAATTGGGGTATAGTATAGTTATTTACACATTTGAACATGGCATGTAACAGGACGTACATGTGGCAAAGCATATGAAGCAAATATTCAATATATATAAGCTATTAATACCTAACAAATCCTAAAACGTTGGCAAAAGAACAAATCAGCATGCAAGACAAGCAATAAACCGGAACCAAAATCAGAACATTAATTCAAACTTGGACTTGAGAATATTACACAAACATTAATAAAAATGGACTCTTTAATAATGGAAACTTATATAAGGTTAATAAAGATGGTGACTTTGAACGTAAATTTATGCATATAAATTAATAAAAACAGAAATTTGGACAAATATTTACATGAAGATTAGTAAAAATATGAACTTAGACAGAAAATTGTATAAAAGATTAGTAAAAATGTAAACTTGGACATATAATCCACATAAAGATCAGTGAAAATAGAAACTTGGACAGAAAAATTGCCTAAAAGATTAATAAGAACGAAAACTTGTGAGCAGTGATTTACATAAATATTAATAACTTATATAAAGGTTAATTGTAATATAACAACAATGATTTATCCGTCAGTATAGTCTCATTTTAAAAAAAAATATACATGATATTTAAAATAGTTTCTATGAACTATTTATTAAGAATATTAAGAATAAATAGTTTCTATGAACTATCTATTAAGAATATAATAATAATGCCTAAAATTTGAAATGAAATATGAATAAAAAATACTTTATTAGAAAATCAACAATTCAACAGTAAGCATTTGTCCATTAATGGTAAGTCTAAAATGACATTACATAATATTTACGAAGATAGAGACCTAAATATTACTAACTACATAATAATAAATCATCAATGCCAACGATCCCATCTTCCCAAACAACAATGCTGCAAGTAAAATGACAAGTGCCACATTATTTTTCTTATTTTGATAGTAACAAATATCAATGAAAAGGCAATTAAAAAAGAATACAAACATTTGAAAAGGAAAATGGGAAATGGAGATGGATTAGAAAAGTAATTATCCCCTCTAATTTATTTTCTGGTTTATATAAGTTCAATGATAACAAAAGAAAGCTTATTAATTAGTCTAATTGTAATTCATTTTTAATAGAAAGATATGGGTTAAAAATTAGACTAGTTATTTATTTAGTAATTTAGCAAGATGGTTGATGAGCCATAATCTAGATAATATAAACACTTCCATCTCTCATTCAAATCCAAGTTCAACTGTAAAGTTATCCATTTTCACACATCTAGGTACATAAAAAGAAAGAAATAGATCACTTACCTAATTATGGAGTGTCCATAACTCTACGTATTTATTTTCTGCAATTTAAAGCTTGGGAAAAAAAGGGGCAGAATATAAAGGATTCAAACCAATGTTAGATTTCACTAGAACAACAATAAAACAAACATTATTTGGGTACAATATATATGAACTAATGGTTGGACTCAGCAACCATAAAATAAAATGGATCACAGGGAATAGACATGAGACTGTACAAATAAGGAATAATCCAAAATTTCTATCAAACACGTGAAGAACTTGCCAACTTTTTTAAAGTTTCCATCAAAAAACATAAAGGTATATCTATATTAATTCTTTAATTAATTTAGATGAGTAACAGAAGTAAGAAAAGGTGTAATAAGGACAACTTTGCCAGAGGAGACTGTTTGAGATGAAGCACTAAGTAGATTTAAGAGGAGACTGTTTGTAGGAGCACTACAAGAAGAAACACGGGCTAAATGAAAACCAAGGGATAAGGTATAAGTCTGAAACAAAGATCATACTTGAGCCTCAAATTAACTTCAAGAAACTTCCTATATCATATATAGAAGTTAAAAAGAAAAAGTAAAAATCTGCATTTCAACCTTCAATACACTACTCACCTGCATATTCCGATATTATCCCATCTTGTTCTTAAGCATCGCTTTGCTCTTTAGCAAAAGAGAATCAGGATTCTGTCAAGAGGCATTTGACTTAAGGTACATGAAACCAGCCCCGGCCCCTTTCCCTTGCCCACAAAAATGGAACTAGGAAAGTAAATGCCAAGTCTTCGACTAAGATTATCTCATGGTTTCAACTTTCAATCGTTCCTAAAGGATCCTACACAATAAATTAGTCTAAAAAATGTCTTAACATCACAGTCAGTCAAATAACTATCTTTTGGTTCTGCTTGAGGAGGTGAAGGCTAAAAACTTGTTCCCGAAAAACTGACTTAAATGCAGCTGGAAACCTTTCGTTTATACTCTATGCTTGAAAAAAGGCATAAGTTTTAGCTAAAAAAATCAAAGGTCTGATATGAAAAGCTAGTTTGTTCTGCCTATTATTAGAGTTTGAACTTTTAGCTTTGGGTATAATCCTCTTCCCCGAACAAAATTAGAAAGAAACGGAGGTTGAGAATAAGTCAAAACTCACATTTGTATTGCTTAGCTCTGAGTTGTAGAAGTCCATAGTGTCAGCCTTAAACAAAGGTTCAGCATGCCATGTTCCATGGTTAAGCTTGACATGGGAAACAACGTGAATTAATACATAAATAGCGACCTGAGTGCAAACTTAGTACTAGATATATTCTCTTGTAAAGCAAAATATCTCATGATAAAAGACAACTAAAAGCATTTGTTACCTAGTTGCTCATTTTTAACCATAGTTTACAGAAATTCATGTGTGTGTATATATATTTCTAATTATATTTGCAAGAAAGCAGCCACTATTTTAATTCAAAACATAGTAAGAGAAAGATACATTCAACAAAAGAAAAATAAAACAATTTCTTATAAAAAAGCAAACAGAATCTCCAATTCTCCATCCAGTATTTATTCCAATTCACCATTTTCTGCTAACCTAGAATATTTACTTAGTTTTATTAGTCTCAAAGAAATTGGTTTCCAATTATATTAAATAATTAATGAGATGAGAAATTAGGTAAGTCTCTTTACTCATATTCTGTGACAAGATCCTTAAGAAACTCCACAAGGTTGAGCCATTAAAATCTAATAGAGGAAAAGTTAACCAGTGAGAACTAAGGCTATTTATATACTTGTAATGCCTAGCCTCAAATTAATTTGCATTGGAGCCATAGGCTAATAAATTGAAAAATTTTACATGACATGCATACAAATATATTCTTAAGAGAATTAGAAACAACTTTCACCTAGTGAAAAATTCTCCCATTTTGAAGAACTTAATTCCTACACCATTGGGATAAATTTCATGCATGATAGAACAAGGTCTACTTTATGCATTATTTTTCAAAAATTTATGTACCTTACACCGAGCATGTATACGTAGGTCTAAACCACCTATGTTATTACTTTACCGTGTCTAATAATATTTGAAACTGTTGCGGTATTTTTCTGAACACTGTAAGCCCGCGCAAATATTACCGTAAAAATATATCGGCAAAACTGATGGCGTTTTTGTAAATAAGTGTGTTTTTACAAAATGAATTTTTCTATCACCAAGAACATTTTTCCTTAGGCTTTGGATGGTTTTATGTTATTATACACTATCTAAACTTGGAAACTGCCGAGTTGCTACATGAAATTATAGGGTTAAAATTACCATTTTGCCCTTGTTCCTGTTTTAAATGCCAAAAAGGGGGCAATTGCTCCCAATAGCTTAATGGCTTAAAGACTTTGATAAATTCACCTTATTTTTATAAAATCTTGCCAATTGGTTTTAGTTTTAAAATTCTTTTATTTTATCCCAATTTACATAATTTCTCTTTAGGACACAAAGGTAATGAGGGCATTTTTGTCATTGGACATAAAAGCTTGTCTAGAAGTTTCAAGACAAATTTTTAAGTCTTCTTCTTCCTTTTTTTCATGCATGGCCGAACCTCCCCCTCTAAAAATTCCCTCCACCATTTTTCTTCACATCGAGCTCCAAGACTTCCATACAAACATTCTCTCTCCAAAATCACACTATATTTTCCAAGAAAATAACTATCTTACCTCCCAAATAGCATACTTACCAAGAAAATTTCAAGAAAAGTCTTATACAATTTCATCAAGCTTACAAGTTTCAACTTTCATAAGAAACCAAGGTGGTGAACCCTCTTCTAAGGATCAAGGAAAGGAGGATTAGTGGGAGTGCACACCCTCCCTAAACTAGTGAGTGAGACTTGATAGACTAAAAGTGTGTTTTCTTGGTTTTCTTGTATTTTCAACCTTGTTTTGAATTTTTATGTGCAAATGAAATGTCTTCTTGAATAACTGACAATGTGACTACGTTATGGATATGAAAACTGGATAATTCCTATAATAATGAATTTATTTGATAGATTTGGAACTTGAATGCTTGTATTTTCATAATTGGCAATGTTTATGGATGAGATACATATGAATTTACTTTAGGCCTCATGGTTGAACAATGTACCTTTGTAAAATGATTGTTTTATCAATTATGAATATTGGTGGATGATTAGAAGTCACTGCAGTGGCGCCTCTCACGGTCCGAGCTTGTGGAGCCGGCGTGAATAGGCTTATCACTCCCACAAGGGGTGAATGGTACAGGGGATTTCGTACGCACAGCGATTGTGATGTTGCGACCCCTGTGGGAGTACTATGGACATAACTACGTATCACCTGTAGTGAAGGTTCATGCTAACGTCGAGAAATGGGCTTTTTCTCACAATATAACCAAGAACATCATCTCGGCGGGTTCGAATCTCATCTTGACCGGGTGGGATTTGAACAATGTGGTTTGCCAAGCCCTCTAGAATCCATTTGACTTGTTTCATTCAAAAATTTTGAAGATTTCCTTTTTTATTGAAAATTTCCCTAACTTGGTAGTAATATACTTATATCCTTTTAAAATTTATATATTCGTTTTCTTTGAAATTTATGAATAAATTTTTCATATTCTTGTCTCACTCATTGAGCATTAAATTATATGCTCATTCTAGTTTTTTCTTAAAACCATTTTCAGGCTGGTAGATTGTAGATAGGAGGTAGATAATCAAGGAGGGGCAAATCCGACCGGAGCAGACATTCCCTTCAAGTATGTAAATAAACTTTTATATACTACCATTGAGGATCCACCGGCTTTGTCTTTCCTCAAGCTTTCTTTTTGGTGTTTTGTAAATTTTATGGAATATTTCCCATATATGAGATAATGTGAAAAAGTCTTAAACTATTAAAGTTATTAGTATTTTAACAAATTATGAAACTTCTATTTTAATGTGAAGGACCAATTTTTAATGTAAAAAAAGTTGTATTTCATATATTTATCAATTGCATTCTATGTTCATTGGCTCGAATATCATAAGCCCTGCGTGTTCTAAGTTTTGGGTGAAGCGTACCGTTCAAGATCTATAACATGCGGCGATTGTCACATTTGGACCCCTTTAGATCGGGGTGTGACAATACTAGAATATCTAGAAAATATTCGGAATATAGATAGCTACAATAAAACTAATGTCAACTTAGTTCTCTGAGGCTAGTGTAAACAATTACTCCCTCTGTTTCACTTTAATTGTCCACTTGGTAAGTGGCACAAAGTTTTAGAAAAAGTTGTGTTTTGATAGTTACTTTCCAAGTTTATCCTTTAAAAGTAGAGAAAGTGACGGGTCCCATTGGAAGTGGATGTTTAAATGAACGGTAAGGTTGTAAAACTTCTTTCCATTTTAGCAAAGTGGACATTATTTTGAAACAACCAAAAATAGTAAGGTGGACATTTAATATGGAACAGAGGGAGTAGTAAATAGTAATTACCTCCCACCAAAGTCCACTTTCTGCTGGTTCCCAAGCTGATTAGCCACCACTTTCACTTTGCAATAAATTGTAAAGTAGAATATATTGCCTTTAATAACCAAATCAATAGCAATTGCTATAAGATATAATCAGAGACTTCAAGCTTAAATTCAATTAAACCAGATCAATAGTAATAGCAAAGCAAAAAATTAAACCAATTACCTTCAAGCTTTATGCTGTATAATCAGGGACTTGCCATCCATGGTCTCGGTGAGAGAAAGTCCATGATCCTTTTGAAATGTGTCTAAAACTTTTTTTAAAATCACCTAGAGGATTTTCCTTAACCTTAAATTTCAAGCAAATATCAAACAATCAGTTCCATGGCAACGTGATTGGACTAGATTTGTATCAAAATTTTGATTGTGGTGAAATGAAAATGGAACCTGAGAGTTATTTAGGAAGATACACCCTTTCATCAGTCTGGGTCCAATTTCGATATTTCATTAGACAAACAGGTAGCAAGCCAAGCTTGGAGAGCTAGACAAGCATCCCAAACTTGACTTCCAAAACTAAAACTATAATACATATATTTATATTAATTAACTTGGCAATTCTAATAGTGACATCGGTTTCAAATATAAGAAGTTGAACCCATACACTAAAATCAAACCAAAAACTCCAAGAGTAAAATCATAACAAATTATTACCAAGTTGCTTCGAAGGAAATATAATCATTAAATTGGCCAAAAAATGCAATAGAAACCCTAATAATGTCGAAATAGAAAAAGAAGGAATAAAAATTCTATATACCTCTCAAAAGAACCTTCATCTGCGATTGCTCCCAACTTCTCTGTTTCGGTTGTTGCGACACCAAGCATCTTCCGAACTCTGTACGGTTGCCTTACTGTCAACAAATGTCTTGAAGACGCAGAGTGTAGTGTACCTAAGACATCATTGATGATAAAGAGATCCAATGGCTCGGATTTGAAGGCCTCCAAAAGCTTCTGGGACTTTTCCTTGGGTTGACCAACGAGAATCGCAGCAATTTTGGTAAGGGGAGAGCCATGGCACTTGGAAGTAGATGTGAAGGGAGAGAGGTAATTACAGAGATGGTCCTGAAGGCCATTCTAGGGTCCTGAAGGTTCCGGAGGGCAGAGGCGAGTTTTAGTTTAGTGCATGTTTGGTTCACATGCAAGAGTTTTCAATTCAGCCAAATTTATCATTCAAGCGTTTGGTTCAAAAAATCACCCTGAATTCCCAATTCCAATTTCGGGTCAATTACCCGCGGAGCCTGAATTGCAATTCCAAGCCTTCGCCTCCGAATTGCAATTCCGTATCAAAATGAATTTGGCTAAAAATATTTTTAATCATCTTGTCCTCTCATATATTTTAAAATTTCAAAGAAAGATAATTGCAGACAGATACTTCCTGCAACCAAATCCACCTACCCACACAAATCACCATTAGATTTTGCCACTGCTAATATCAAAATAGGCTTTCGGCGTAAAAAATCTAGCATTTTGAACGATTCTTAATTTGAAAATAATCCTTTATTTTCTACACAAAAAAAACCCATAATTTCCCAAAGTCAACCTTCATCCATCTCGCTTTAACCCTGCCAATTTCCTTATTTTCTTTGAAAACCCAGTTTGCTTTCATGAAAATAGAGATACCTAGATCTTAAAAGAAAACAAATTTAGAAAAGTTAAGGCCAAAATCAAGGCCTTTAACTTCAAAAGGTGATGTTGCCAGAGGCTAGATCTAGTTAGTGGCCGACTAAATGGGCTCTCCCATGGAGATTGATTAACCTGATAATTTTGCTTCCATAGTCAGAAGAAGAAGAAGAAGAAGAAGAAGAAGAAGAAGAAAAATAAGAAAAATTAATAAAGAAAAGATGTTAGATATAATTTATATTATATATTGTTATAATAAGTTTATTTTAGATATAGGGTTAAAATTGTATTTTTCAACTTTTTACTGACCCATTCACCATATTCCTTCTCCATTGCATTTTACTGAACCAAACTAATGAATATCAAATTATTTGTGAGAGACGGGCTCACAGAACCTGCTTCAGTCCAGTCAGCCACCTTGGGCCCCGGTTCACTGGGTCTCCACTACTCAAAGTATTGTTCCACTTGGCTCAGCCAGTTCGAATCCAACACGCCTGCAGCACTACTCGAACCCTGGCCACCAAGCTTTTTGGCGCAGCTCAATTGGTGAGAGGCGTGCTCATAGGAGCAACAAAACCCTTGGTGGCTAAGGTTCGAGTAGCGCTGTAGGCGTGTGTGATGCGAACTGGCTGGACCAAGGGACAATACTTTGAGTAGTGGAGACCCAGTGGACTAGGGCCCAAGGTGGCTGGCTGGACTGGAGCAGGCTCTGTGGGCCCGTCTCTCACATTATTGTCATTCAATTCGCACTGAATTGAAAATTCAATTACTCCTTTATTCCTTCAGCCGAACCAAACATGCTGTTGTGTTTCTGCACAAAAGTTAAGTGCTAAAGTAAAAAATAAATAAATTTTAAAATAAAAAAACCAAAAATGTTAAAAAACCACGTGGTCCTTGCTCCAAATTTAAGCCCGCCATTTTTTTTAATGGGCTATACCAACGGTGAACTTGTAAGTTGTTAGGATAGACACCTTCTATACCAACGGACAATTGTCACTTGTTAGAATAAAATTGGTTAATACTGACGGACACTAAAAACGTTGGTGTAAGGGTATTGTATTCTGACGGAGTATACTTATCGTCAGTATAATCTAGCTTTAGTAACTGTTTTTTGCCCGTCAGTATATGGCAATTTTTTTGTAGCTCGTCCTTATTCTTTTAAGACATAGCGTATCACTTGTCAAAATTATGATTAAAAAAAATGCTGTTTAGTTAAAAAAATTTTTGGTACATACTGTTTAGTTAAATTTGCTTTTAACAAAATATTACTTTTAGTGTTAGGTAATAATAGTCAAGTCGTAAAAAGAAATAAAATCTCATTTAGCATGTTGCGCTGTTGCCACTACACCCTTTGGGGACGTTTGGTATGAAGCAAAATAAACACTTTACGTGTAAAGTGTAAGGCTGCAAAGTGTTTACACTATTTAGTATAGTTTTTTAATGCAAATTGTAGGCTATTTTTTTTAGTCATTTTGCACTATAACATGTAAAATACTTTACATTGGAGGAGGGTGGCAAAATATTTTACACAGTAGGTGCAAAATCTATCTAAATGTAAAATTACAAAAAACCCATAATTAAATAATTTACTTTTTAAGTTGCAAGCTAACTAAATGATAATTTAGTCATTTACTTTTTAAATTGCATGTAAAGTTATTTTCTAAACTAAACATTGCAAAAACTTTGCATGCAATTTAAAAATGGATTACACACCTAACCAAATAATATAATGTGATTTTACATGTAAAGTGATTGCATCCCTATAGTTTGCATACGATCACTTTACATATAAAATTTTAATGTACAAATTACCAAACGCCCCTTTTATAATAAATAAAAATAATAAGTAAAATTACTGAAAAAAAACCTAACCCTAAATAATTAATCAAATACAAAAAAACAAGTGCTTAAAGTCTAAAATATTAAATAGGCCTCAAAACTCAAACCCTATATATAAAATAATAATAAAAATGAACATAAAAAATAATATTTTTATATAATAATATGGTCTATATTACCTAAAATAATTTATCTTAATTACTTGAAGATTAATTTTTTTTTGTTAGTATAAACATATATGATTAGGGTTTAGCTAGACACACCTTGAGTGAAGAACCGTAGAACTCATCTTGTGTGTACGTGTTTGAAGATTAAATTTTTTTTTAGGTTAGTATAAATATATATGGTTAGGGTTTAGCTAGACACACCTTTAGAGAAGAACCCTAGAACTCATCTTGTGTGTACGTGTTGGATAGTTATGGCATCTTCAAGCAAAAAACCTAACAAACAGGTATTTTTACTAGAATCGTTCTGAATTTTTACTAGATTCAGTTCTGAATTCTTTTCTGAAAGATTTTGAATTATTTTTTATCGGCTAATAGTTCCTCGGATGATATGTCACATATATATTCCTAGAAACCAACATATACATATATGTATATAAACGTGTATTATTATGAGCATGTATTATTATATCCCTCTTGAAGATGGAAGAGCCTCCATGCATGATTACTGTCAATTTGATTATAACTGTCAATTTTAATGTCTTTTTTAGAAGGATGCGGATGAGCACGGTACTACCATTTTTGCCTTCACTATCATGCAAGGTAGAGGCATTATCATGGGCTCCGACTCAAGAACGTCTACTTATGAGGGTGAATTCAGTATGTTTTTCTAAACTTTATCGAATAGTTTAGTTGAGTTCTACTGGTTGTTTGAGTTTTTTCCCTGCATAAGGTAATTGATAATCTTTATTACCAATTTAAAGTACTTTAATCTTCTCAAAATAAGGTACGTACGTCCTTGCCATGTAAACAAATAGTATAAGCCACGTCAGCCCTGACTTCTCTTGTGTCGGTCCTTGACCTTTGTTTTTTTCTTTCTTTATTTTTATTTTATTTTATTTTTTATTTTTTGCAATTCTCCCTTAAGGTTGTATTGGTCTCTTATTTTCCCTAGCAGGCAGGCTACCATAAACAATATCTAAAGCTACGGCGCGCTAATAACAACAAGAAAAATCATATTATGTTGCAAAGGCTCCCATCATATCATCCTTACGATCATTCTCAAATTTGAATTCTTTTTTTTTTTCCAGTTTTCTACATTGTAATTGAGATTGAACAAAACCCATGTCAAGAACTGTACAAGCAATATAGCATCTGGTTTTTGCGACTAATTTTTGAAAAGATGCATCTGGTTTTGAAAGATGTGAGATTCGACCTGCCTCTGTATTTTTTTTCTGTTTTATACTGCCAGAAAGATGTACCCGTTAGCCCATTGTTGAAATTCCAATCAGTGATGACTTCCTCCCACACAGGTGGCTCTGGCTTACTGTTTTTATGGATTATCTCTTTCTATCATGTGTTTTGATTTGTTTTCATGCTTTAATGCCTAGAAAAAAGAAATAATCCGTGTCATGATTTTACAAAATTTTCCAATTTTAGATGGAGGTTTAGGCATGGAGCATCTTTTTACTTCTGTAAGTTACAGATTGTTTTGGAAAAAGAACAGTTGAAAGTAGTAATTTGCACTAGTGATTGGCAAAAGAGCAGTTTTGATTAATTTATTATTGAGTTTCATTTTTTGCTCCTATAGACTAAGTGGCCCATCGGGTAGGTGTTTGTTAGTTGCCGTTGGCCTTGTAGACACTTCGTAGTGTTGGTTTTGTCTCTGTGGAAAGGAGTTGGAGGATTCTGGATGCTGGTCGCCGGTCGGTGCACTCCTGCTCCATGACTCCTACGTGACACTTTGTTAGGTGCATAAATTGTAAGATATAATATATAAAACAAATGCCAATCGTCTTCAACCTTAAGACGGGTATAGCTCAACCCGCTAAACCAGTTTTTCGACCCATTCGGGTCAGCTTTATTTTCAACCAGTTTTAATAAATTTTTGACTACCGAAACTTCATGTAATCTCAATTTCAACATGTTTATACAAAACCCATGTATCAAAACTTATTAAAACAGCAAGAATTGAAATAATAAGCAAGAAGTATTATGGGTTTTAAGCTAATTCACAAGCCGTATAAAAACTTGATTACCAGTGAAGAAGAAATCAACTTTTATACGATCTAAACTTATTATTCGAACTAAATAAGACTTGGGTCCTAATATCACTTAAGATCTAGCTCTGAATACCACATGTAAGATATAATATCTGAAATACCCAAGATCTTAAGCAAATATTAGAACACCAATATGATAATAAGATAATATACATACCTGATTGGGCAGCCATCATTATTTAGCGGAAGCAAGTGTCTCCGATCAAGCTATGATCTTCCTCCTCTTCTTCTCTTTAAATTATGGCAGATCTCAATGGGAAGAAACTGACGTTATGAAGAGAAGAGGGGACCTTAGCCACTTATTTATATTAACCTTAATTATCATATTGGTGTTCTAATATTTGCTTAAGATCTTGGGTATTTCAGATATTATATCTTACATGTGGTATTCAGAGCTAGATCTTAAGTGATATTAGGACCCAAATAATATATAAAACAAATGCCAATCGTCTTCAACCTTAAGACGGGTATAGCTCAACCCGCTAAACCAGTTTTTCGACCCATTCGGGTCAGACTAAATGGATTGCCTTACTTAAGAAAAAAACTCAAGAAAGAAAAAAATGAGATTGCCTTACTTACCACCCATTCCAAACCTCATTACCGAAAGAACCTTGGAAAACCTGGGAAGATTAGGTTTAATGCTCCTAATAAGGTTAAGGACGATAAGGGACAGACTAGTGGTCAGACTAAATGGATAAGAGGTCCAAATGCTGCCATTAAGAAAGATGTCAAGTGCTTCTTTTGTAAGAAGAAAGGTCATATCAGGGTCGATTGCCTCAGGTTTAAATCTTGGTTAGAGAAAAAGAATAAACAAGGAGGTAACTCATTAACTCTCAACTCACTAGCTCTCGTTTGTTATGAATCCTATTTTGTTAGTGCCCCACCGAATTCTTGGTGGCTTGATAGTGGTGCAACCGTTCATGTTGCTTGTACATTGCAGGGATTCAAAAGCAAACGGAAGCCAAGTGAGAGTGAGGCCAAGCTTAAAGTTGGAAATAATGCTGAAGTAGATGTTAAGCATGTAGGAACCATAGGTTTAAATTTGAGTTCTGGTTTTGAACTTGTTTTGAATTATGTTTTTCATATTCCATCTTTTAGGAGAAATTTGATTTCTGTTTCTGCTTTAGACAAAGTTGGATACTATTTTGGCATTGGAAATGGAAATGTTGATTTGATTTTAAACTCAAATATTATTGGAAATTTTAAACTTGTTGATTGTCTCTACAAATTGAGTTTATCTCCTAATAATGAGTATAGTTGCATGAATGTTGAAAACATTGTGTCTAAAAGGTCTTTGATTAAAGAGAGGTCTTCCTTGTTGTGGCATAAGAGATTAGGTCACATTTCTAATGAAAGAGTTGGAAGACTCATAAAAGACAACATTTTACCTTCTCTTGATTTTGAAAACTTAGACACATGTGTTGATTGCATTAGAGGGAAAATGACTAAGACTAAGAAGAAAGGGGCAACTCGAAGTTCTGACCTTTTGCAAATTGTGCACACTGACATTAGTGGACCTCTTACACCTACTTTGTGTGGTAACAAATATTTTGTTACTTTTATTGATGATTTTTCTCGTTATGGTTATCTTTACTTGATTGATGAAAAATCAAATGCTCTTGAAAAATTCAAAGTTTTTAAAACTGAAGTAGAAAAACAATTAGGGAAAGTCATCAAGATTGTTAGGTCTGATCGTGGTGGTGAGTATTATGGCAAACATGGTACAATTGGGCAGCATATGGGTCCATTTGCCAAATACTTGCAAGAATGTGGGATTGTTGCCCAATATACTATGCCTGGTAGTCCTGAACAAAATGGTGTGGCTGAAAGGCGTAATCGCACCCTTAAAGATATGATGAGGAGCATGATGAGTAGAACTAACCTTCCTGAGTCTCTTTGGGGTGAAGCCATTAAGACTGCCTTGTATATTCTTAACAGAGTACCTAGTAAATCTGTTCCCAAAACACCTTTTGAATTGTGGACTGGTAGGAAACCTAATTTGAACCATTTTCGAGTTTGGGGTTGTCCTGCTGAGGTTAGAATCTATAATCCTTTTGAAAAGAAAACTGAACCTAGAACTACTCGCTCATTCTTCATAGGATACCCAGCCCATTCTAAGGGATATATGTTCTATTGTCCTACACGTGGCACTAAAGTTGTTGAGTCACAAGTGGCGAAATTTCTTGAATGGGATGTGGCAGATGATGTTGTGGTAGATAATGTTGATAGTGAACTTCCTAGACATGTTGATTTTCCTCTGCCTGTTTCACAAGGTAGTGTGGTGCCTATGGATGTTGAGAGAGAAGATTCTGGGCAACACATTATTGATCCTCCTCCTCAAAATATTGATAATGCTCCAATTGAAGTTCCTCCTGTTCAAAATAATGAGATTGATGTTCCCTTGAGAAGATCTACTAGGCAAAAGAGGTCAGCCATTTCTGATGATTATGTTGTTTTTCTTGGAGAAAGTGATTATGATATTAGTCATGTTGTGGATCCTGTGAGCTTTAGTGAAGCTGTTAATAGTTCTCAGTCTGATATGTGGATGGATGCAATGAAAGCTGAGATGAGCTCTATGACTCAAAATTATGTTTGGGAGCTTGTTGAGCTTCCAAAAGGTTGTAGGTCAATTGGTTGCAAATGGGTCTATAAAACCAAGAAAGATTCCAAAGGGAAAATTGAGAGATTTAAAGCTAGATTGGTGGCAAAAGGATTTACTCAAAGAGAAGGAGTAGATTATAATGAGACTTTTTCACCAGTGTCTTCCAAGGATTCTTTTAGAATCATTATGGCCTTGGTAGCACATTTTGACTTAGAGCTTCACCAGATGGACGTGAAGACAGCTTTTCTGAATGGCGATCTAAGTGAGGAGATTTATATGAAGCAACCTGAGGGTTTTGAGGAGCCTAGAGGTGAACACTTGGTGTGTAGACTCAAAAAGTCTATCTATGGGCTTAAGCAAGCTTCTAGACAGTGGTACTTAAAATTTGATGAGGTTGTTACTTCCATGGGTTTTGAGGAGAATAAGGTTGATCAGTGCATATACCTTAAAATCAGTGGGAGTAGATTCATTTTTCTTGTACTGTATGTAGATGACATCTTACTTGCTAGTAATGATGTTGGATTGTTGCATGAAACTAAGCAGATGTTGACCAAGACTTTCGACATGAAAGATCTTGGTGAAGCCTCTTTTGTGCTTGGGATTGAGATTCATAGGGATAGATCTCGGAATTTATTGGGACTTTCTCAGAAAGCTTATATTGATCGTGTGCTTAAAAGGTTTAATATGCAGAATTGTAAACCTGGAGATGCACCTATCATTAAAGGTGATAAGCTTAGTCTCAATCAGTGTCCAAAGAATGATTTGGAAAGGAAGTCTATGGAGAGCATTCCCTATTCCAGTGCAGTGGGGAGTCTTATGTATGCTCAGGTTTGCACCAGACCTGACATTGCCTTTGCGGTAAGTGTTCTTGGCAGATATCTTTCTAACCCTGGTTTAGATCATTGGGTTGCTGCTAAGAAAGTAATGAGGTATTTGCAGAAGACTAAAGATTATATGTTAGTGTATAGAAAGGTGGATAATCTGGAGATTATTGGGTATACAGATTCTGATTTTGCTGGATGTCAGGATGATATGAAGTCCACCTCAGGGTACATTTTTATGTTAGCTGGAGGAGCTGTTTCTTGGAAGAGTGTTAAACAAACACTTTTAGCTTCTTCAACTATGCAGGCTGAGTTTGTTGCTTGTTATGGGGCTGCTACGCAAGCTATTTGGCTTAAAAATTTTGTTTCAGGCCTTTGTGTTGTTGATTCTATCTCTAGACCATTGATGATTTACTGTGATAATAGATCTGCAGTGTTGTTTTCTAAGAACAACAAAACTACTAGCGGGTCTAAACATTTAGAGATAAAATACCTCAAGGTGAGGGATTTTGTGAAAAATGGTGACATAGTTGTTGAGCACATTGACACCGATAGTATGCTTGCTGATCCTTTGACTAAAGGGTTGAGACCTATAGCATTTAGTAGACATGTTGAGAGCATGGGTATTATTGAGTCTTTTAATGTACTTGGTTAGTGGGAGTTATGAATTCTCACATTATAGTTTACATTATTTATATTGAGACTCATTTATGTTTTGAGACATCATTATGATGATTGATTGATGATTCTCGTTGAGAATAATCCATGCTATCTTCTATTTTCATATGTACATGTACTTTGATGAAGATTTGCTTATATATGTTGTAAAATCTTAAGATTTGATGTCTATCTTAAGTAGGACTGTTTTGTCAATTGGGTATGTCTCATAAATGGCACCATATAGTGATCTTAAGGATCAGTGGGAGACATACAGGCATATTATTGATGCCAAAGAGATTTCTCATATTATTTAGAGAAATCATAAAGAGGACCGACAATGAAAGTAGCACATTAAGATCACATTTGGTGCTATTTTCTTGCTACACAACCACACTAAGATCTATTGTCGATAAGATCACTTATACTTGTAACCATGGATTGGTCTTGTATCATTAAAGGGTATAAAGGCTGTCATGATTCAGTATTTGTTGGTTTTAATGGACAGGATCATGAGATGTTGTTTCTATGGACTGAATTGTTTTCAAATTGTGGCCACATCAAAAATTAAGTTAACTAGCCTGGTGTCATTTTTTTTGAAAATATTTTCTAAAATTTAAAATAAACACCAATTAATATTGCCCAAGTGGGAGAATGTTAGAATTTTCTATTTTGTGGGCTACTATTAATTGGTCATTTGTTGTTTATTAAAACAGGCTAGTAATTTGGTTCATGTGGGAAACAAGCATGAAGGCCTAATTTTGATAAGTGATCTTTATTGTATGGGCTTTGCACGTCTCTTTTGAATTAGTGTGGTATGGCAGTTGTGTAGGCCTGTCCCAGTAGGCCTTTTATGGGGAGGATTACTACTGGGATAATTAAGGTTAATATAAATAAGTGGCTAAGGTCCCCTCTTCTCTTCATAACGTCAGTTTCTTCCCATTGAGATCTGCCATAATTTAAAGAGAAGAAGAGGAGGAAGATCATAGCTTGATCGGAGACACTTGCTTCCGCTAAATAATGATGGCTGCCCAATCAGGTATGTATATTATCTTATTATCATATTGGTGTTCTAATATTTGCTTAAGATCTTGGGTATTTCAGATATTATATCTTACATAAATATCTTTGGGATTTGACCAATGTATTAATTAGTTAATTACTACTTATTAAGGATTCCAAGATCCATCTCATAAGCATGTTGTTTTACCGTGCTTGCGTGTTTATTGTAAGCTGTAGACATTCCATTTCATCTTTAGTTGGTCAAAAGAAATTAAACAGGGTTCCAATATCTTATTTTCTTTTGTGTTAAAAAAAATCGATAACACAATTAATTAATTCATTTCTTTAACACAGGATTTACGTTTTACTTACCTTAAATTTTCTTTTTGTCGCTATTGGATTTATTGGCAGTATCTGATGAGCAACACAACAAAGTTATCGGAGTCAATGAAAGAATCCTTGTCGCCTTATCTGGAAATCTGAAAAATGGATTCGACTTGGTAAAAGACTTGCGTAAGCAGGTGAGTCATGTTGTGCCACTACCAAACTCATCAAAATGATTGTTAATTCTAATTATTGTGGTAATTAATTACAAATTTGATTAACTTTGCATTATTTTCTCCATTGGCATGGTTTTGAAAGACAGCCCCAATCATTTTACATGTTATGTATGAAATACTAATTATAATTATTTGCTATTCTAGTCTTGTACGTCTGTTGGTTTTGCATTAGAGTGGTTAGAAAAACAAACACGTCAATATCGGCAGCGGAAGGAAGCTGTTCAGCTAATCGTTGCCGGATTTGATGGATTGGTATGTCCTTTCCCTTTTTTCCCTTAGCATTATATGCATGCTTGGTTGCATGTTTAACTTTTCCTGTTGTGAATTCTAGAGTCCTTCAATCTATTTCGTGGACTGTAATGGAGCCAAAAAAATGAACCCTTGCTCCGCTGGCACTGGCGGAGGATTTGCATATCCTATATTAATTAGGGGGTGGGTATGCATATCCTATTCTTCTTCATTCGATGTGTTAGAGAAAAATAATTAATGTAATTGTATAATTCTTTTTAGTAATAGTCAAAACATGGAAATCTTCGAAGCTGAGCGGGTGGCCAAAGAAGCCCTCTACACTGCCATGTGCAAGGATATATATTCCGGTGGTCATGCCATTGGTAAATCCCTCTCCGGCCACCCTCTCAAAATAAAATATAATATAATTATTCTTTTTCCTATTACGCCCTATTCATTTGTATAACTTTTTAAAACAGTTTACTATATCGATACGCATGGTTGGAGGAAGCAATCCACGACGAGTGTCACAATTTTGGAGCGTGAATTCTCCAATTTGCAACGTGAAATCTCCGAATCCTTGGACATGAGGATGGAGATTGAAATTCCCGAATCCTCGGACGGGATGGAGATTGACGAGGAAAGCGATTCCTCGGTCACACCCATGGAGATTGGACGGACGTCGGGGAAAAAAAAGACATAGAGCTTGACGGGAAGTGACTAGAGGAATCCCTTCGCATATGCCTATTCAACATATTTGTCTTTCTCTCTCTTATTTTGGAATATTCTTTACTTTTTTTTTTTTCCATCCGGTATCCGGAGTTTTGCTCCGATTAATCCGGATCCGATTCGTGTCGCGCACCTGAAATGACGGGTGAGTCTACCAATGGGGGCTGCTGCGTACGCAAGGTCTCGAACCCGAGACCTACTTAAGCTGAAACAAACCGCTTACCACTTGATCCAACCCCTTGTTGGTGGAACATTCTTTACTTATCACCTACTTCAGCTATTTGAGGTTTTGGTTATTATAATACTTGGACTTATATTCATGGCATTCCCTTCCTTCTCGCCAGGTTAAATGTCAATTTATTTGGTTGTTGATTTTGGTATGTTATAAGTATTGGTGCTCGTGGTGAACTGGTGATGTTTCAAGAGTTTTTATTGTTATTTTAATCCACAGAGATTCCTTATCTATGTTACTTGGAAGTTTTTAGAAGATTATATATTTATTTGTTGTTAATTTACTTTTATGTTTATTTTAATCTATCAGCTTTAGGTCATATATAAATTTCTTTGATGAGCATGAGCATAGCATTTATTTTCTCACATCTTCAGCTGACTGCTTATGATGTGTTCGTTTCTACAATTATGTAATTATTCTTTTTACGATGTGCTAATTTTCATGTGCCACAGCTTTTATAAAATTTAAAATTCTTGGATTTAAATATGTTCTCATGACACCGCACTATACTGGCAGCCCTAGCAATAGCAAAATCTCACCCTCGGAATTGTCGATAGTGACGTGCTTCGGCTTTATTAACAGTAAGAATAGTGAGGTATTAAGATAGTATTACCCTGACAAGACGGATTTTAATTTGAGAGTACTGTTGATTATCATGTATTATGATCAACATGATTCTTGGCTACCTTCTAATTTTCCATGACTCACTGTTGCTACTATCAACACTTATGCTTTGACAATTTTTTGCCGCCTTGACTTAGTTGTCAAAAATTCAAATACTTATTGCTAAATTGTTATTGGACTTGATTGTGTTATTCTGTATGCTTTACTTGCTATTTTACATGTTTGCTATATTCCATAGCTCATTTTGTTGTTGGCAATCTCTGAAACTTTTGTTCTCAATGATTTAATCAAATATTGTTTGGACATCGTTTGTTAATTATTTCAGATTGCTTTGTTTCCAAAATACCTCCTATACGTGTTTTACCTCTCGTTTTAGATATGTATATGTATGATAAATATGGTATCAAATCAAACGAGAAACAACCAGAACCGAGAAAGGATTAGAAGCTTTTTGTTCTCACAAATTTGATGACAGATGAGAATCCAGAGTGTTGTTGGTTTTGCATTTGCATCTTCCATTCAATGTAAAAGATGGAACGAAGCAATTACCTTAGAAGGATTGAAGATCCAGAAACTAAGAAGAGATTCTAAGCAACTACTCTTTTTTGTTGAGATTTTTGACTCAAGTTCTAGAAGATTTGATTGGGAGATATTTTTAGGGATATTACTTGGTGGGTAAGACGACTTGTGGGCCAATAAATCTATTAGGAATAGGCTTTCTTGTTTGCCAAGATTGTGTGAGTATAAATAGAGAGGGTCTCTTTAGGATTTGATATGAGAGTAAAATGTAAGTAGAGTTATAAGGTTATGGGGTGAGACACCCCATAGGATAAAAGGATGGTCATATGAGTGTCTATGATTGTTAGAAACTAAGCGAGTATGCTCAAGATTATTTGGATGGGTTTGTGATTTGTTTGGATGATTAGATTGTGAGTGAGTGCTTGAGTGGATTGATTGTTGATATAATCTCTATAACTAGTGAATCTTATCTCTCATCCGTGGACGTAGGCAAAGTTGAATCCCAAACCACGTAATTTCTTGTGTCTTCTTGTGTGGATGATTTATTATTAGATTATGCTTCTGCTTGTGTGATTAGTTGGATAGTTGGTTGATTGAGGTTTAGGAGCTAACAAGTGGTATTAGAGCAAGGTATTAAGGTTGCAAGGATTGGTTAGAAGAAGACACAACGCCAAGTTGGAGTCAAGTTAGAAGTCGCAACCTAGCTTGGTTAGAACTCAATTGGAGTTGTGTTTATGATGATGAAGATCACTTGTTCGTGCTAAAATTGGATGTGGATGGAAAGTAAGATTGGATTCGGATTTGATCGTTGAAGATGATGCTTTGAAGATGAAAACACACAAGAAGATTGGCATAAGACTTTCATTATAGGTGGAGCCAAACATATCCAAATGATGATTGAAAAATTGAAGATTGAAGATTTGAAGGAATTTGAGTCAAGGTGGAGATTGTTGAGATTTTTTATGCAAATTCTAGAAGATTTGATTGAGAGATTTGTTTTTTTTAGGGATATTGCTTGATGGGTAAGACAACTTGTGGGCCAAGAAATCTATTGGGAATAGGTTTCTTGTTTGCCAAGATTGTGTGAATATAAATAGTAAGGGTTTTATTACGGTTTGATATGAGAGAAAGATTTAAGTAAAGTTATAAGGTTTTGGGGTGAGACATCCCATAGGATAAAAGGATGGTCATATGGGTGTGTATGATTGTTAGAAACTGAGTGAGTGTGCTTAAGATTGTTTGGATGATTAGATTTTGAGTGAGTGCTTGAGTGGATTAATTGTTAATGTAATCTCTATAACTAGTAGATCTTATCTCTCATCCGTGGACGTAGGCAGAGTTGAGTGTCGAACCACATAATTTCTTGTGTCTTCATGGGTGGATGATTTTATTATTAGATTATACTTCCGCTTGCGTGATTAATTGGATAATTGGTTGATTGGGGTTTAAGACCTAACATTTTTTGTGTTTTTGTTTTTTTTTTATTTTTTTATTTTTTTGTGTATATACATGATTACTTAATAGAATGTTCATGTGGCAAAATGATGTCATACCCTCCATAATATATATAACTGCAAAATTTTGACTTTTTGTAAAAAGAAAGATTATACTGAAGTTCAGATGCCTACACTACTTTTATGATGATGCATATATATATATATATTATGATGATATATATATATATATATATATATTGGATGAGTAAAATTGTATTGAGCTACATGCTTTACATGTGATGGGCTCTTCTATTAGGCCCCATGTATGTGATAAGGTTTAACAGTTATATAATTTTCAACACAATTTGTTCTCTATAACTGGAAGTCTTTAATAATTGTTACTCTTATAACTCAAAGATTTGGCTAGAGCTAATTTGTTTCTTACTGTTTAATTTATGAGTTTTGCTACATGATCCATCTAAATTCATCCCTCCAATAATCCTCTAAACGTGACAAGTTTCATTTATTTTTCTTTTTAAAATTAGACATGGCAAATGGGCGGGTTCGGGCTCGGTCATTTTGGGTCGGGTAATTTCGGGTTCGGGCTACTTCGGGTTCTGGTCTTTTCGAGTTCAAATATTTTCGGGTTCGGACTCTTTCGAGTTCGAGTTCGGTTAGATTCGAGTTTAAGTCAGATTGAATTCGGATTTTAACTTCTTCAATTAAAAAATTATTATTCTTTATTTTATAAGTTAAATTTTATTTTACTACATTTAGTTTTTTGGTTGTTTAAGAACTAGTTTTAGATAATTTGTAAAACTATTTATCACCATTCACCCAATGGTAATATGAGTCTAAATATTAATAAAAGGAAATTGGAAAGTTATTATAATTATTTAGTTATTAATTATTAAAAGGTAAAAAATTATTTAATTACTAATTTAGTAATTTACATTAATAATTAATAATTTATATTAATACTGATTTCAACTATTGAACTTCTTTTTTTTTTTTTGCGGTGGTGTTGTAACTTTTATACTTATATCTTATTTTTGTCCCATAACAAACCCTCTTATTATCCCTCTAATCTGACATAAGGTGATTTACTTGCTCAGCTGTATGGTAATTTCATGCTAAAGAAGTTAATGTTTATGGAAATATCTTTTTTGTCCTCTTAATTGACAATTGTAGTCTTAGTTGTGGATTAGTTCATAATTTTACGTAGCAATTAATATGGATTATTTAATTATTTTATCTAGCAATTAATGTGGCTCTAAACTTCAATATTGAAAGAAAATAATTAAAGGACCTAATTTCTTTAGCCTATTATCTTTTCATATCAAATTTAACTCATCATCTTCCTTTCTTGTTTAATTTTGTTATTAAATGAGAAAATTTCTTTAATCTTTATTTAATTTATTTAAATATTTCTCTTTAGAAAATTAATTCTATTTTCAATGTAAACATCTTTTTTGACAAAAAAAAAGTAGTATGTGTTTGAAATTATTGTTTTAATTTTGTCAATATTTTGAAAGAAAACTTCTATTTCAATGCAAGTATATTATATATATTTTCTTCTAAATTACAAATAGTCTAATATAAAATTTTACAAAATTGTTATTTCAATGCAAGTATATAATATATATTTTCTTCTAAATTACAAATAATCTAACGTAAAATTTTACAATATTATTTGGCAACATAAAACCTGCATCATTAACACAGGCGTACATGCTAGTTAAACTTTAATGCTTTACTTTACTTTATTTTACCATCTATCTTTTATTGTTTTAAATTTTAACTAAGTTTTATGATTTATCAATTCAAAAGCCGATATAATACTATGTCTAATTATCTTTATATAATACGCTACAAGAAAAATGACCGATTCCTACGAAAAATTTCTCCTGAAAAAATATTCTTTCCTATGGAAAAATTTTCCCACGAGCATTATACCCACAAAAAAATAAGGCTCGTGGGAAAATTTTTTCTGTAGGAATTTTTGTAAAAATCGACCATTTTTCTTGTAGTGACAGTATAAGTAGGAAAACATTATTTAAGAAAAATAAAAAATGTTAATACTTAGTAACGATTTCAAACTTCAATTTATAATTGACTTTTTTTTTAACTAAGAAAGAGCTTTAAATTATTTTTATTTAATAATATACTAAATTACTAATAATTAATTATATCTTTTTAGGATTAAGTATTAATCCATTAGGTAATAGGTATATAAAATTATTCACCTTAAGTCATGATTAAGAAAAGTTTTGAAATTTTAAAATTCTATTGACTATTAGTTTTTTCTAAAAGAGAATTTGTGAATATTTAAAAACTTTGTAAAATTATTTTGAAATAATTTTATAGAAATTATTTAAAATTTTGTATAAAATAGACTCAATTGTTAACAAATAGTATAAGTTATCTTTTATTTTATAATAAAAAGATAAAATATGAAAAAAAAATCAGATGATCCAAGTTGAATTTGAAATAACGTAAATCTGAAAATTCAAACGTCAAACTAAAATCCGAAATGATCCGGAATCCAAAATTACCCGAACCCCAATGACTCAACATATACGTGACCCATACCCGAATCCGAAAATGACCAGAATTTTTCTTAACCCGAAAATGACCCAACCCGACCTATACCGCCCATCTGTCACTTCTACTTGAAATAATTAAATATGGAAAAAATAGCTTGCACCGGACCCCCAAGGATTTAGCACCTGCCCATGGTACAAAACAGGGAATTGAAGGAATTTGGCGCTGAGTTAACCGGACCCGGATGCATAGGTGCCGCTGCCCGGTGCATGGCAGAAAGTTGGCCTTCTTTCCGATTGATAGTGTACCATGGAGTGGTATGAGACAGAAGCTGAACTTTGTCCTTCTTCAACTTTGGCGTCACTTTGGTTCGTATGTATGAGCTTCCCCATCTTCATAAATCGACGTGGCATTCCATGACTTGCTTTCCTTCCTTCATTGCTCCACTTTAAGCTTTGACTTTCTTTTTTTTTTTTGGTGAAAAAGCTTTGACTTTCTCATGCATTGTCTCAAGCTCATAATAATTCCTATTGATTTCTACGCTCATGACCAAGCTACTCCATTTACAGCTCCAATTCCTTCATTCTTCCAATATTAATCTATAATTCCTTCAATTTATCACCTAAAAGCAAGTAAATCAAATATAAGAGGATATTAATAAACTAACATATATACAAAACATGACATAATACCTCCAAAAAAAATGCCATAAAATCCTAAATTATATAATAATTTAGCTCCAGTAAACATGATAAAATATATATATATATATATATATATAGATTTATCAAAAATACAAATGATCACTCCTAATATCTTCACCTAAATTAAATTGGCCTCTACACATAATTGACTACCTTTAATTGTAAGAAAAGATAACAGCATATCAACATTTTGAGTTTGAGTTGGTTATATAACAGTAGGTACTAAATATTTGAAAACCATCTTTATTATAGGCTTTTCTTGTCGTCCTCTTTTGCTTTAATATATCATCTCTTGGTGCATTTCAGGAGCACAATGGCTACACCTTTCCTCTTGAGCTGCAATTGTGTTGTCTGGCTGGCCAATATGAAGATGATTTAGATAACAGGAAAGAAATCATTTATACAGATTTGCTCGCTAAGAAACACCAAGTTAAAAATCAAGTTCTGCAACGTGGTAATTTGGCTCTTAAAGTACGTAACTTGCCTTCTTTTTTTTGTACTATTCAATATTTTGATGCTCTTTTGACGGTCAATTACGTACTATGATATGAAAGTCGGGCGTTAATTAAGTTCAAGGCTTCATGCTACTAAAGATTTTGATTTCATTTGTGCCATTATATATACTAAGGTAATATTCAAATTGAAAGATATATTACTTTATGCATAAGCATAATTTAATTTTGTTTAGAGTAGAAATTCAATTTTAATTAAACAAGTGGGTTATTGCTAGAAATTTTACAATAGCGAGACGTCACTATTGGCAAAACTATCAAAAAGGTCGTTCAAATTTGAATTTCCTATATCTATTAAAAGACATCATTGGTGTGGATAAATATATTGTTTCTAAAAGATATATTTTATCAAATAGTTGTGTTCTTTGAAAGACAAATATTCATATGGAAAAGATGTGATCTTCTGAAGAATTGTGTCTATAAAAAATACATCTTTTCACAAGCTATAAAATAAGGATGAGAATCATTCCTTTGAGACAACAAAAAAAAAAAAGAAAGTTACTTGAGTTCTTTTATTCTTTTAGAAACGGAGTATTTAAAGATTTGTCTGAGAGCACTGGTAGTTTCGGATCCATATCACCTGCAATTCTTTTTCTTACAATACTGCAATTCTCCAATCATAATCAAAAGTTATGTAGGGGTCTTTCACAGCTCGATCAGTCTTTGCATTGATACAAAAGCAACGAACGCATCTAGGTTCCACAATGACCTTATTCAACCCCATAGATTTCGCCAACGCTAATCCAGCCAGCACTCCCCAAAGCTCGGTGGCCAAACTATCAGTATGACCAATATGTAACAAGAAGCCTCTAAGCCAATTACCCCGTGGATCTCGAATGAGACCACCATGTCCACGTTTGAAACCATCAGTATTAAGGAGAAAAGATCCCTGCTCCAGTGGAGTGGCTTCCACTTCACATACTTTGGGACAGCCACCGTCGAGTAATTCTTTTGCAGGGCTGTATGAACCTCCTTCGCCGTTTTCCTAGTAATAAACCAAACACAGCTAGCCGAGACCTGTGATTGCTCAAAGACTAAAACATTTCTGGTCTTCCAGATGAACCATAAGGTAATAAACACGAAGTGTGTGCCCATGGTACGTCGTCGCGCCTTCCAGATGAACCATAAGGTAATAAACACGAAGTGTGTGCCCCATGGTACGTCGTCCAACCAAATCTTCTTACTCAAACAGTTACTAATTATCATCCATAAATCCCATCACCTCCCAGCAAGTCCACACCTCTCTCGAGAAGGAACAGTCCCGAACAAGATGCAGAGAGGATTACACAACAGGTTGACATTGTGGACAGGCAGCGTCATGGGTCATTCTACGCTACGCTTTGTTTACGTTTGTATTGAGCCGATCCCTTGCAAGTAACCAAACAAAAAAAGCGAACCATTTCTGCACACATAAGCTTCTAAACCCATCTCAGGTCCATCTGAGTTTGATTCATTTTAGGGAAATTAGAGAATAGTAAGCAATTTATTCATTCAAAATTAATTCCATTCCCCACACTAAACACATTGTCCTCAATACTGTGCATGAAGAAAAGAGATGAGAATGCAAGAACTTCCTGAAATTGAAGCAAAATTTCGAGCATTGATTGATCTACTCTACTAAGCTGCACAACAAGTCAAAATAGGTCGAGAAATAAAATCATGACATTTAAGTACAAATATCTCTAGTAAACTACTCCTAAATATTCCAAAATTCTTGCAATCTAATTATCAAAGAAAAAGTTAAAGACTGTTGAATTTTTAAAAATTCAACCCCTACAATTAAACATGAACATAAATTTTAATATTGAAGAATTTAAATCACAAAAGGGTAGAGAAATCTTCCTTAGTCCATGCAAAGTTGATGAGGTAGAACTTCAAGCAAATCCAAAAGACGCCTACGAAGGATTAGGGATGGCAATTGGTAGTTTGTAATAGGATATACTAAATTACTTGACCCAAATAAGTAGGATTAAGGTTTCCTATAATCGGGTTTGGGTAGGGTTCGGGTAATAGTTTCAGTATCCGTTATAGATTTAAGTAGTGGCCTTATAAGGTACCCACTACCCGAATTCGATTTGGGTAAGGTTCAGTTAGTAGTTTCAGTACCTGTTGGCTGTTATAGATTCGAGTAGTGACCTTAAGGTACCCACCCCGAACCCGATTATAACATTAACTTTTTTAACATAAATTTTTTATATTTTCTTGTATTTTTACTTAAAAATTACTCAAAATAATGTAATAATTCTCTAATAATAATTAAAATTTATCAATTGTCAAAAATATGATTTTTTTAAACTTTGATTTATTTTATGGAGTTGATTTTAATTTATTACTTTAATTTTATTTGAGTTATTAAATTTATTTGGATATTTATTGGGTTCGGGTAATTTAACAGTAGTTTCTACATATTCGGGCGTAAGGTATAGGTAGTAACATTTAAAAATAACGAGTAATTATCAGGTTCGGACTTGTGTACCTTAAAATTAGTAAGTACTCTATCCATTGCTATTCCTACAAAAGAAAATTAAAACAAATTAATACATTGTATTGTGGTCTTGAAACAATTCAAATAATCATATCTACAATATTAATCATGTTAAAAAAACGTTTACAACATGGAGGGGGAGAGAAAAAAACTATTGAAAGTAAAAAACATGTATATCCAAATTAAGTAAAATATTTCTATTAATATAAATATTTAAAAGTTAAAATGAAAAGTCTAGAAAACCTTACTGAAAATTTTTTAAAAAAACGAAAAAGCTAAGAGGAAAAGTTGAGATTAATTGTAAGATAATTTTAAAACCTCTTAAGGCCATAAATGAACTTTTATCAACCTTTGGGGCCCAAATATAAATTTCAAAAGAAAATAAAGAAAAGGACGAAGGGGTAAAGGAAATTTGCTAGAAGCTGTGGTGCTGGGGGCGCGCAAGAGTAGTTAATCCATGAAGAGTTAAGCTAATTACTTTAAAGAAGCGTTTATTGGGAGGCAAACCAACCATTTAACATTTTTTATATTTAATTTTATTTCACTTTTTTTATGTTTACTACTTTTTTTTTTCTTTTTGCATTTTGTAGGTTAACTCAAGAAACAAAGGAAGCCTCCAAGCTTATATTTAAAGAAAATACTCTGATTTGCGTACAATCCTCCTGACGTGACTTCTCTTGATTTGTTCAATTTTTATAATATTACAAAAGTTCAACTCTACATTTAAAAAATTATCTTATTTATAGGGTAAATTTTCTCTTGTTAACAATTATAGTGGCAAGGTTTTAGAATAATTTTTTTTTTAAAAGTGAGGCCTACCACGTCAAGCGGATTATAGGTAAATTATAGGTGAATCATGTAGTAAAACTCATATTTAAACTAAGGGAGTTTATCTCATTCCTTCTGTTTATATTATGTTGAGCTTCAATTTTTAACATTAGGAATAATGTTTATTTTAAGCGTGGGGGGTGGGACTTAGTTTTCTTGAATTTTAATAGCTCATGCATTTTCTTGAATTTTCGCAAAATTAAAATTCGTAAACCCTCAAAGAATTTGACGACTTACCATAAAATTTGACGACTTTCCTTGATTTAGAGGTGGAATACCTTACTTGCTTCTAAACTTTTTGTCAACCAAAATAAACGGCTCATACATTTTTTATTTAATTTATGCATTCACATTGCATATGCTACGTGTTAAGTGAAAGCCAAGAAATGAAAAATGAATTTGGAAGCCAAAAGAGTTGGTAGATGAGCCTTAGAAGATCCAACTTGGCAAATTGGGTACAAGCACGTGATTTGCTTTGAATTTGGTGCACTTTTAATCTAAGACTTGAAGTGTTCAAAATTTGCTTTGAACCGGGTGCACTTTTAATCTAAGACTTGCAGTGTTCAAAATTATGTTCGGTCCCAAAGCAAACTCAAGCTTCATCAGCCGAAACGCCTGTTGTAGTAGGCGGGGCGGTTCAACACTCACCAGGGCCGGTGCATTTTTTGGCAAATTAACCCACATACCCTGTCATGAAAAGACGTCCACATATAATTTCTAAATCTCAACGCATGTTAATCGTTTCTCAGGGTGTGATCAACTAGGTGACATCGATTTCCTTACACCATGGCCAAAAGTGGGTTGGCAACGGATCATCAAACTCATCAAATTTCGGCAAATGGAATTCCATTTTATAATCAAAACATGCTATTTTTAATTTTATTTTATAAATAATGCCTAGGCCTATGTTTAAATAATGTCTATAGACAGTTACAATGGTGAAACTGTGACTCCGTTTTTTTTTTTCAATAATGTCTAGGTCTATGTGTCTCATAATCTTTTCCAATGGCACCAGCACTCTTTTTTTCTAAGTCCAAATAAACCCAGTGTAATTCTTCGTACTCCCAACAAAGCCTTTAAGGCCAGCTACTTCAGCTATATGTTGTTCCACCGTCTTTGGCGGAGCGTGTTTTTGACGAAGTTTTACCACAACATCGTCCCCAGAGAGTTTCTTCCAGCCCTGAGGCCCTATGTGATAAACTGTTTAAAAAATTAAGCTCATAAGTAGGGTGCACAAACACATTAAACATTAAGTAAAAATTTGATTAGGACTGTCTATAAAAAAAGGGTTTTACACCCTCTAATAATAACGAACCACCTCAGATTTTTTAAATTTTTACAAACCCTTAATACACTACAACACATACAATTATTTAAGTAAAAAAAACTCTTCTTTTTTTTTTACAAACTCAAAATTTTTTATGCTTACTAAAACCCTACCCTAATAATATCCTAAATTTTAGAAGTTACCCTACAAATATTTGAAAAAAAAAAAACTTGGGGGCTAAAGTTAGAGTAAATTTGGAATTATTTGTGAACTAATTGTGTGCAATAAGTTCTATTATAAAGTTTTGTGAAAGCTTTAAAAAATTTGAGGTGATGCGTTATTATTGGAGGGTGTAAAACCCCATTTTACAGGCAGTCCTGATCAAACATTTTCTCAAACATTATATAAGATGAGACAGGTTTTTCAATAAACTAATTAATTAATTTTTATTGGAGACTTGAAAGAGAGAGTGTGTACCACTTGCAAAACCACCTATAGCTCTCTTAGCCAACTCTGCAGCTTCCTCGATTGACATATCATAGTGATGACTAGCAACAATGTCACCCAAAATTAGAAAGAGTACATATTTATCTAATTTTAAAATATATTCATAAATATAAAAATATTACTTTTATTGTTTCAATAATAATAATAAAACAATTTCAGTTTGGCTTTTAAAATGAAAGGCCATGAGGCAAAGCATAAGCCACATACATCTCAAAACTCTTTCATTTAGCATAAGTCAGGTTCAATTGGAAAATAGTTGAAATAGGTCAAAGCTTATGCTTGCTACAGATCCGCAAACAACCAAAAATTTTCAACAGTAGCAATTCAGAGTATTTTAGAGAGAGCAAAGGAACACAATTATTCACAGCTTTTAATAGGTGTAGATTTCCCTATTGGCTTGTCTACTCCTAAATAAGGATGAACTTATTTCTTAAATCTAACTTTAGGGATCACAAATTAATCATGACTTTTATGTTGTAATATCTGCATTTCCAGTCAATGGTGCAATGAAATAAAAGAAGAGGGAGAAAAATGCATACCCTTTAGATAGCACATCATTAGCATCCATTGAGCCAGATCCAACACAAAACCACATCTCATCCTCCACTTTCCACTCGTCCGCATAGTATAAATCAGGACCCTAGAATCCACATTGGGAGCAAGTTAAACATGCAAGCATACACAGAATGCAATGGCAAAAGGGGGAAAGAAACATACTGTTTCATCCCATCCAGCAATCATTGTTCCGACTGACAGCCCCAATGTTGCCAAAAAATTTGAAGCCCAATGAACAGAATATCTGCGGTTATTTTCCTCCTCATAATACCAGCACTAGATCATGGAAAACAAAGTATCAATTAGCACTTCATATAAGTTTAAGGGAAATGTAAGAAACAAAAATGGAGCCCAACAGTTCTCCCAATAAATGTAAGTCAGGAAGGTTGCGTTTTGTTGTCATATTGACACCAATGGAGAGGCACAGAAGTGTCAACTAACCATGCTTATATCAGGAAATTGAAAGATGCACATGCAATGTGCATTCTTAAATTTTATCTAGATAGTTCATCCGAGAAATTAATGCGCCATGACTTAGGCAGAAAAATAAGCCAATTTAATGAGAATTTCCCCTGTTCATTCTATAAGAAAGTTATAAACCTTGTATTGGTAGAGAGTACTTTTAACTTGAGACAACTGAACCTTTCTTTTTGGAACAAAATTCAATGATCATAAAACAACTGTGAGAGAGAGAGAGAGAGAGCGAGAGGTGGTCCACTTTCTTTTGACCTTTTTAATTCTCATAGCAAGGCCATGAGGCAAATCAAATACTTCAACTTTAACCACTAAAATATCCGGTACTCAATTTCACAAAGTTCATCCTTAACAAGGAGAAAGACATAGTAAATCTACATTCACTTAGGGCCTTAGGCTAAAAGTCACAAGCAAATACAAATGAAGACATAACTATCAATAAAACAAAAATCATTTGCATATTTTGAGATGGGCAAAATCTCACTTAAAAAATAGATAACCAATCTGTTATAAAGACTGAATGGCACGAGAGACAATGAAAAATGGCAGGAAGGAGTACCAAAATGATCGTTCAGAATAAAAACAACATTGGTAGACTATGTTTTATATAGAATAACTTACATACTAGACAATATGCAATATGCAAAACTAGCAAACACAATACCAAGAGAGCAATCTTTTATTTCATTACCGTCATGCGTAAGTTTCTACCCCAATGTTTGGGGTCAGCAGGCCCACCAGCCACCGCGAGCATATACGGAGTTATTTCAATGATCTTGATCTTTTTCATGGACAGTGATGCTGTCAGAATTTAGACAAAAAATGTTAATGAAGAGTTTTTCATCACCATCCAAGATAGAAAGAAATAAAACAATAAGGAAGTTCTAAAACTTTTTATTTCAAGGTGTAATCTACAATGGCCATAGTCCTAGCAAAGAGATTTTTGAACAAAATTCATCAATCACTATGTAGTTCAATTCAATAACTCTTGCAAAATAGACATATTAGAAGGAAAAAAAAAGACATAAATCAAGCAATGAGAAAAATAAACAAAACAATGCAAAAGTTCCAAAACTTTTGTTCTTTAAAGGTGGAATCTGCAATGGCCATAAATTTTTTACTTCCCCTAAAAATGAAATTTCTGAAAAAAAAAAAAGTTAACAAGCAATTCATTTCAATAACTCTCTCGTAAATTAGAGATCACGGAAATTTTTTTTATTAAATAAAGAACATACAGTTATAGCCTCCCATAGTAGCTCTAGAATCAGCAGCAACAATAAGGCCTCCCTTGAAAATGAAGGCAACCGATCCGGTCTGCATAGCTTCCTTATGATCTACTGCCTTTGGCATAACCGAATAGTATCTGTGGTGAGGTTCAATCACAATATTGTCCCCAGAGAGCTTCTTCCAGCCCTGTGGCCCTATGTGATAAACTATTTAAAAAATTAAGCTCATAAGTAGGGTGCACAAACACATTAAACATTATATAAAATGAGAGAAGCTCTTTAATAAACTAATTAAGTAATTTTTATTGGAGACTTGATAGAGAGAAAGAGTGTGTACCGCTTGCAACACCACCGCTGGCCCCACCACCGATGGCTCTCTTGGCCAACTCTGTAGCTTCCTCAATTGACATACCATAGTAATATCTAGCACCAATGTTACCCAAAAATAGAAAGTAATGGTCGTGAAATTAATAGTATGAATACACAGAGCTCGAAACATGAAAATAACAGAGAAGAATACAATTGTCATGCACACTAATAAACTGGGCAAAATACACAAGAATCTTTTGATTTATTTGAAATGGACCAAACAAGGTAAAGTACTAAAACAAGGAGTTAAGATTAATTAAAGGACACAAATCCCAATCTTTCATAGAGTTGTCCAAGGGGCAAGCTTGATTATAACTTCTTTAGGCCCAACAACAGTCCACCCTGACCTGATTAGATTATTATATCATAAAAAAGTATATATTTATCTAATTTTAAAATATATTTATAAACATAAAAATAAAAGTATTAGTTTATTATTTCAATAATAATTTAAAACAATCTCAATTTAGCTTTTAAAATGGAAGGCCCTGAGGCAAAGCATAAGCCACATACATCTCAAAATTTTTTCATTAGCATCAATCAAATTCAATTGGGAAAGAGTTGAAATAGGTCAGTGCTTATGCTTGCTATCGAACCGCAGACAACCAATATTTTCAACGGCAGCAATTGAGAGTAAATTTGAGACAACACATGCATACAATTATCCATAGCTTTTAATAGGTTTCTTCTACACATTCCTCCATTAGCTTGTCTGATCCTCAATAAGGATGAACATGAACTTATTCTTAAATTAAACTTTACTAGGGGATGATGAATTAATGACAACTTTTATGTTGTAATATCTGAATTTCCTAGCAATGGTGCAATGGTTATAAAAGACAAAGGAGAAAAATACATACCCATTATCTAGCACACCATTAGCATACCTTGACCCAAAACCAGCAGAGAACCGCATCATCTTCAGTGGTTCATGCGAAATATCAGCCACAAAGAATAATTCAGGACCCTAAAATCCACATTGACAGCAAGTTAAACATGCAAGCATATGCATAGAATGCAATGGCAAAAGGGGAAGGTAACATACTGTTTCATCCCATCCTGCAATCATTGTTGTGACCAACAGCTCCTGGTAAGAAAAGATGATTTCTCTCAAAAGTTCTGATGCCCGTGTAACAGAAATCCTGCGGTCATTTTCCAGCTCATACAACCGGCTCTAGATCATGGAAGAAGAAGTATCAATTAACACTTCATATATGTTAAGGGAAATGTAATAAATAAACATGGAGCCTAACAGTTCTCCCAATAAATGAAAGTTACGAAGGCTGCATGCTGTTATAATATTGACACCAATAGAAAAGCACAGAAGCATCAACGAACCAAGCTCATAACAAGAAAATGAAAGATGCAATGTGGCATTTTGAAATCTTATCTAGATAGTTCGTGCAAGAAATTAATGCGCCATGACTCATAAACAGAAAAATAAACAATTTTAATGAGAATTTTCCCTGTTCATCCTATAAGAAAGTTAAAACCTCATATTGATAAAAGTACTTTTAATTTGAGACAACAGGATTTTTCTTTTTAGAAGTTGAAACTGAATTCAATAGTCATAAAACAAAAGAGAGCAATAGAAGAGAGAGAGATTGGTGCTCCACTTTCTTTTGACGTTTTTTATTCTCATAGCAAGGCCTTGAGGCAAATCAAATACTCTAACTTTAGCCACTAACATATCCAGAAGTATGCCTGAACTCAATTTCACAAAGACATAATACTTGAAATCTACATTCAGTTAGGGCCTTAGACTAAAAGTCACAAGCGAATACAAATGCAGCCACAGCTATCAATATAAACAAAATAAAAATCATTTGAATCTTTTGAGATGGGCAAAATCTCACTTTAAAAATTGATAACCAATCTCTTATAAAAACTGAACTGCACAATACACAATGAAAATACTAGGAAAGAATACAAAATTGATCTGTTTGCATAAAATGAGAACAACGGTAGACTATGTTTTGTATAAAAATAACTTACACATTAGGCAATATACGCAAAACTAGCAAATACAATATCAAGAGAGCAATCTTTTGCTTCATTACCTTGATGCAAAAATCTCTGTACCAAAATTGGCAGTCAACAGCCCTACCAGCCATCGTGAGGAGCATATGCGGATTTATCTTAATGATCTTTTTCACAGATGGTGATACTGTCATAATTTAGACAAAAAATGATAATCAAGAGTTTGTCATAGCCATCCAAGAAAGAAAGAAAAAAAGAAACAGAACAATGAGAAAGTTCTATAATTTTTTTCTTTCTAATCTACTACAATGGCCATAGTCCTAGCAATTAGCAAAGAGATTTCTAAACAAAATTCATCAATAGCCATGCAATTCAATTCAATAACTCTTGCAAAATAGACATATTAGATGGAAAAAAAAATCAAACAATGAGAAAATAAACAGAACAATGCAAAAGTTCCTAAAATTTAACAATGGCCATAAATTGTTTACTTCCCTAACAATGAAAATTCTGAACAAGCAATTCCATTCAATAATGCTCTTGTAAAATTGTTTACTTCCTTAACAATGAAAATTCTGAACAAGCAATTCAATTCAATAACGCTCTTTTAAAATAGAGAGAATGAATCATACACATGCTATCTCTGGAATCAGCAGCAACCATAACGCCTCCCTTGAAAATGAAGGCAAGGATTGTGGTATCCTCATGAGGTTTCACTATAGCTTCCTCCTGAAACACATCGAATTGCAAGAAACCAAATAATAATAAATAAAATAAGCCCTAAAAGTGCTCTTTTTTCCTCATAAGAAAGTGAAAACTACTAATTGGTAAAAGATTTCAACTCACATCAGTAGTATTTGGGACTTCGAAGGGCCAAGTTACCGATTCCAGACTGCTCATGTCAAGATTCATTTTTGTTCTATTTTTTTAGAAAATCTAGAGAACGGAGAGATTGAATTAGAAAATTACATGAGACATGGTAATTTTCTCCCCAAAAATTTGATAGAGGGAAGTTAGAAATCGAGGAATTGATCAGCAACAAGAACAAATTCCGAGAAGTATACCTCACTGGAGAAATAGAGAGAAGGAACAGAAAGGAATCAAGAAGGGAAAGATTCTTGTGCTAACTGCTTGCAACTGATGCGCAAAAACCTCAGCTTGACTAACTAACTCTCTTCGGCTTTCTGACTCGCCTCGTCACTCCTTGAACTGATGCAACGTATCAATAAAGATCAAAATCAAAATCCTAGGTATAAAAAAAATTATAATATTTTTCTAAGAAAAAAATTAACATGCGAAAAAAAGCATGTAAGATTTGAGAACAATACAAGTAGAGGAGGAGAAAAAAAATAAAATCAAAATCCTAGGTATAAATAAAAATTATAACCTTTTTCTGTGAAAAAAAATACGAAAAGAAAAGCATGTATGAGATTTGAGATGAATACCTATCGCAGAGGAGAAGAGGGATCAATTCGAATGCAGGCAATAGAAGAGGGATCGATTCGATTCGAATGTAGGCTAGAATACCTATTGCAGAGAGGAGAAGAGGGATCAATTCGAATGCAGGCAATAGAATGTAGGCAAACTCCTTTGGCAGGAGGGGCATCAAAACCAAAAGGTCTCACTGGCTGATTTCAAGAGAATGAGACTGAAGAGGGATGAGGGAGACAGAATATCAGAAGAAATAGAGACAGAAAGAGATAAAAGAAAATAATAAATAAGAAAGCAGAGAGAAGTTTCGAATAAGAATAAAAGGAATAGGGCTTTTGTTTTTATATATACAAGCCGTGGATCAAAAATTTATATTTATAATAATAAACAGAAAGAACATATCTAAAATAGTCTTCATTTTCCTGAGGGTGAAAAGATATGCAGTTAACTACCCAATCTAAAGAAAAAAAATCCTAACTTTCTTAACAACAACAAAAGCATCATGCTAATGTTTTATAACATAATCAAAACGAATACCGAGAAAAGAGGAACAATCAAAATTCTTGATAAAATAATTCCGCAGGGTGTTCTAAAACCCTCATAGAATCCTATTGAACTGAAACAGCTAAAAAGGATGCCAATTTCCTAAAAGACCATAGCAAGCATCAATTGAAGAAAAACTGGAGAGTTTCAAAAAATAGAAAAAGATTATATCTTCTTGAATTTCCAGCTAAGTCATAATGACACAAAAAAGGCTTTTTGAACTTTTATTCATTAACACAACCAATAGATAAACATATCTTATCTACAAAGAAACACCATAGAAAGGCTTCGAACAACATAGTAATCTCAATTGCTAGAGGAATGAATATAAAACAAATCAACGAAAAGAAAATGCCCATACTCACAATGTAAAACAAAATCAAAACCTTGAAACAATTAAGTCTCCAAGAAAAACCCTTTTCCTGAAACTTTCGATTGAAGCCTGAAACTTAAAAAGAAAAAGAGAATCACCATGGATAAATTTATCACATAATTAGCCAAAAAAAATCCAAAACTCACCCAAAAAAGGCCGAAAAATCAAACAGGAATCTCATTTACTTACCGATTCAAAAACTATTGGACAAACTAAAAGAACCCCAAGCAGAATCCAAGAAATACCAACTAAGAAATTTGAAAAGACTTCAATTGTTAAATTGATAAAATAAAAACCCTAATTATTACTCCTTTGTCTTTATTTAATTGTCTTTTTTTTATCAATTTATCACAATTTTGATAATTAATTATAAAAAATATATATAGAATTAAATTTTTAAAAAATATATTTTAAAAAGTTTAATATTTATATTTTTCAAATTTTATCTTAAAAAATTTTATAATTTTATAATTTTATCACAAATAATGGTCAAAATTATGATAAGTTGACAAAAAAGAATAGTTAAATAGATACAAAAAGAGTAATATTTTTTTATGTTAACAGGGGCCGAGTGATTTTGTACCGTTAATCGGGCTTTGAATTCGCAGTTCTTGGCCGTTCATATCAACCGCAGGGTTGTTTAACCTCGAGAATCGAGTTTGGGCATATTCGCCTAATAACGTTTTGGTTTTCGTACGCAAGTAGAGTGATAGACTGATAGTCAATTAGTCATTCTTTAGAAATGGGCCATTTGGTACTTTAGAGAAAGATTGCAAACGACTCAAACAAATACTACAGCCCACAGCTAACAAGTTTGTTCCTTGTTTGGTTGGGGTTGGGCTCCAAATCAAGAAATTTCACACTGAGCAAAATATCCAGGTCGGGCTAGAAAACCAAAGGTTAGGCCCAGTAGTGTTTGCATCCTGGGCTGAAAATAATCTTATTAGAACTTAGATCTCCGGGAAAGCTCTTTTTAGAAATATTTTATCATTAACACTCTCAATTTAAAAGAAATTAATTTTTGATTAAAGGTTCGGAAATATCTTGAAATGTAATATAATAAATTATTTCTTAGATCATAAGTTGTGGTATACTATGGATGATGTAATACAATATCTATAATAATGGAGAAAATAGATTTCTAAAAGTTTTTCGTTTGAAATCCGATATGATTCGATTTTAAATTAATAAAAAAATCTAATGTAATCACTTGATAACAGTGGATTTATATGAAAAATTGTTTATGGTAATCTAACCAAACATTTCGCTTAAAAAAGCTGATCCTTGGTGCATGACACATTTATGGGCCCAAACTCTCATGAGATCAAAGCCACACTGCTCGCCATCAACGTATCCAACGTACCAAGACGTATGTCGGATCTATGGCGGACAGGGAAGAGCTAATACCTCATACTCGACATGAGACACGGCTTAGATACAAGTGTCTCTTGACCCCATGATTGAGCCAAGTAACCTTCTTCGTTATCATTCTTTGTTTATGGATCTAGAAGTCTCACAAATTACTTATAATTCCTACGTCTTAAGACGTCTTAAAAAAAAACCAAATTATAGAGATATTACTCATTACCGACATCATTGATCATCCTCCCAAAACCAAAAAAGTTTAATTGACCGTTGACTCTTTTTATCCATGTAAGTAAAGAAGATGGGATTTCCGGCAACAAAAGCGCACATGAGTCATGACGAGTAGTAGGTTGCTTTCCAAATTTTTCTTACGGCCAAAGGTTTGCGACTCTGTGTTAGTTGCTTTTTCGGAAAAGAAAAGGAATTAGGGAAAGTTGGATTTACTTACGTTTCCGACTTCTCCAAATATTAAAGGACGAAAAGGTTGATTTGGTTCGTATGGGGACAAAATCTCTCAACTTTCCTACAACTTCACAGAGTACTAGTTAAAATTTAATCAATTTAAACATTTTTTAATTGTTAATAAAAATGGGTATAATAATCTACAATAATATAAACTAGCAATTAATCTCCACTGCGTACGGATTCGATCAAATTTGATGAATTTTTTATATATAGACATATTAATTATAAATGAAACACATAATAAGTTGTAATTATTTTTAAAAAAAAAATTATATATGCATATATAAATTAAGATAAAATTTAACAAACTAAAAAATATTCTAAAGTGATAATGTGACCGTCAAAATAAAATTTTACAAATAGTTTTGGAGTAATATAAAGTTCTATCCTAGTTTTTTTTTTATATATATTTTCTTATTTATTGACATGATATTTGATCAGTTGTCGAAGACAGAACTACAGAGTCAGATGAGTTTAATTTCAATTTCTATTTTTTTGTCCTACTTAACAGAATAAGGTAACGAAAAAGATAAAAACAGCATTTTCAAAGGTTATAAGAGCTCAAAACATGAAAGCTAGAGATGAAAAGAGTAGAGGAAAACGGAAACAAGACAACATATAAATGCTCTTTGAATGAATAGAAGATAAATACCTTTTCACCAAAAAGTGGTAATTCATGTTGAGATCCAGACGTAAAACTCCTTTTGCTTTCACCGGAAAAACTAATGAGTTGTGGTAGACTCTGCAATGTAAAAGATTCGTAATTCACAAAATTCATTTTCATTGGCTGCACAATTATCATCAATGATATATTGGATGTCCAGACAATTTTAGATATGGAGTTTCTCCAAATGCTGATAGCCTTCATCATCTATCAACCCATGAAGGGCAACAGGGGAGTAGATCCAAAGACGAATTAAAAACTAATAATGAAAATCAGCAACAACAATGAGTTCAACACCAAAAGAAAAATGAAAATAACAATCAATATGGTGAAATTAAGAGAAGAGATGGTTCAGGCAGACTCTCCTTGTTTCCTCTATTAGCCATCATCAGAACAGAGCCATATCAAGGAAAACGAACAGCAGACAGAATGAGCAAATCAGTACAACAACAGGGAAGCAAATTAAAGTCAAGAAAGATAGAAGCAAGAAAGGGTTTTGAGAATAATTGAGCAAATAACTGATTCCAACTTTCAAACAGCGGGTCAACTGTTCAATGCAACATCTCAAGTTTGTCTATACCTGTGTACATAAAAACAAGGGTAAATTCTACTGTGGTCCTTAGGTTTTGCACTTAATTCAACTTAAGTCCCTTAGTTTAGAAAATGGACAGTGCACCCCAAAACACCAAAAGGCAATTAACAGAAATGTATAATTACTAAATGTAGTAATACCCGTAACTATTAAAAGCCTTCTCATTAGTTTCTTCACCCAAAATCCGCAACTCTCAATTCTTTTCCATGATTTATTTTTGGCTTTTTCTTTGTCCGATGTTTCTTTGACATACATGTTCTCACCTGCTTCTAGCTAATTGAAATATTCTAATGGCTACTCATCAACAATATCCATTTGAAATTGAAACTCATAGAGCATGACAATTACTTGAAGAAGACGTGGCCATATTCATTGAGGAATATTATCAAACAGCTGTGCAGATATTAACTAAATCATATTCTCATTAAAAAAAAAAAAAAACAATATACAGACACATATCAACCTAAAAAACCCAAAACAAAAAGTATTCATGCTATCTAATCAATAAAAGTAAATAAGATCTACCTTAGACCTTAATCCAAGCAACGTTGCAACCTCTTATTTGCTCAATCAATATGATGCTCTAACAGGATACGCCGGCTGAATCCTTGATAGGGTCCCCGAACCATCCACCATAGACGAATAATGTATCAGATAGGTGAATTCTCTGCAAAAAAAGGAGTCCAGGAAAGCAAAGCAAAACGACAGAAACTTTCTGTAAATTCTCATATATTTTTTTTTGAGGAATAAATTCTCATATATTTGGATTAGGGTAACTATATATTTATTGCAAGTAAAGTTTGATTTTGCTTTACCGTAATATCTATATATCTATACATCTATACATCTATACATCTATACATATTTTTATTTCTATTCCTAAAGAACTTATCTTAACACATCCACATGTCATTATTTAAGATTTTTTTTCTCTTTTTTATTTTTAACTAGTATCGTGACCCACTCTAACGCTGTGAGTTATATGTACAGTACTTCTAGTTTTTACACATAATATGTGATTAACTCTAACACATGCATCTTAAAAAATAATATAATAAAATTAAAAATATGAATCTAATACATCAATGCATTTTAAAAACAATGCCATTTATTAGTTAACAAATTTTCACAAAAAAATATTATGTCCAAAATATTGTAGCTAAATTTATAACTAAGCGCATAAATAGCATAAAGAGGGCCATGTTTTGAGACCACCAAGGAATAAAAAGAGATATATAAGTTATTATAGAAGATAGATAGATAGTCCAAACAACTAAGATCTCAATGCATTGTCTTTTTATTTTCTTAAAAGTTTTCTAATTTATTTTTTTCAACAAATATGAAATTACTTCTATTACTTTTCTTATCAATCTTATCACTGCTTCCATAATGTTTCATTTTGTTGCAATAAAAGAACAATAAGCACTTCCTAAAAAAAATAGCAAATATGCACCACAAAATTATTAGGTAAAATTATGTATTTTATCGGTTGAAAGAGATTTAAAAAGAGCTAATCTCATTTATCTTAAACCACGAAAAATCCAAAAGAAAACAAATGGCAAAATGATGATCCCAACCCAAAAAAAAAAAGTAAAATAAGAAGATGTATATAGCATGAAAAAATAATATACTCATGAGATAGTTAAAACTAAATGTATTGTCTATTTATTTTTTCAAAAGTTTTTTAATTTTTTTTCATATTTAAAGCGATAATAAATGAAGTATAAATGTAACAGATATAGAGAAAAATAAAGGGTTATAATTTTTTATTTAAAATATTAAAGATATTTATAGTTAACTCTAAAAATATAAACAATTCTCAAATCCTAAACATAGAGTGCGCTACGTATTACCCATTGAAGCCATCAGGGGATAACTTTAACTTATTGTATAGATATTTTTAAAAATAATTATACCAAATTCATTTAATATATATTCTACTATAATTTTGTTCTCTCTTCATTTATTATTATTTTTTTCAATCTTTTATACCTTTTTAGTTATCTTTTTTGCCTCATTTATTCATTTTTTTTCATACTTTTATGTCTTTCTTTTTTTATTACATCATTTTTATACCTTTATATTCAAATGAAGCTTTCAGATCATCTACGTTATTCTATATTTTAAATATGTTCTAAAATCTACATATTTATAAACATAAAAAAGTTGATAACATTAACATTTTTCTCCTTTAATTTCATGTTATGCTTAGAGTCCTATTAGTAATTTATAGTTTTCTTTTTAATTTTTCTGATTGCACTATGAACGTATAAAACATCCTCAATATTTAAATAAATATATTGGCTTAAGTAAATCTAGCATGGTAACGTTGATCAATATTACATATTTGCTAATATATGTTATACATCATATCTTATTAACAAAGTAATAAAAGAATTAATTTATAAAAAAAAAACAAACAAAAAGTTATTGCATATCATCGATATTTATCAATATTTTACTTTATTAGGTTTGGGCATATATGTGTTATATTTATCGATTTATTTGCCGCTCTTATTAGTTGCTTGTTTTTTAATTGGTTGTCATCTTCAACAACAATATTATATATGCAACATATATTTATAATTTCACTTGGAAATTCAATATCGTTTTACCTGCAGCGTTAGCGCGGACATTATTCCTAGTTGTAGATAAATTCAAAGACCTCAGTGGGATCATTAGGCAAAGGGTAAGATAAAACTTAAGAGATATAAATTAAAATTAGAAATTCCGGGGATATATGGAGTATCTTTGAAATACAGTGCATTTATTCAGGGGTAAAAACAGAAGAGTGGCATATGGTAGGTTGCTATATGGCCGGAGAAAGTAAAATCGTAAACTAAAAGGGTAATTTCGCCTTTCTCTTACTCATTTCGTAATAAATAAAGAAAAGAGTTTCTTTTACAAATTACAAGGCTTGTAAGCTGTAACAACACGGATTTCACACGGTTTCGAATTTCCATAATGATAATGATAGTGATAATTGAAACGAATTCTAATTAATTTTGGTTTAGTTTTTCTTAATCCTTATCATGTATAAATTCGTAGAAACGTAACACCTATAATCCATTTGCAAAGTGCAAATCCGCACACTTTTGAGTTAAACTATTGACTATGGCCACCGAGATTACTGAGGAAGCAAATGGAAGACGAAGCCAAACCCACAGTCCAAACTTCATTCAAAGGAAAAACACTTGTGATTCCTTAGACTTTGAATCCGGAAATGTTCCTGGTTACAATCAGGGCCATGGCTCCAAGGTTTTTTTCTTTTACTTTCTTTCCAACGTGTATATGTTCAGTAGGGAATAACTAATATTGAGAGTTTTAATCTTTCTTGGGGGGGTTTTGTTTTGCTTTGGGAAGGATGTGAAGTGGTCTATAATCTTGCAACTGGCGTTCCAGAGTTTGGGGATTGTTTACGGAGATATTGGAACCTCGCCTCTTTATGTACTTTCCAGCACTTTCCATGATGGGATCAAGCACATTGATGATATTCTTGGAGTTTATTCTTTGATCTTCTACACCCTTACTCTCCTCCCTTTGGTCAAGTACGTCTTCATTGTCTTGCGTGCTACTGATAATGGAGATGGTACGTCCTACATATATAATCCCACAGTTTTGTATCGATTTTTTTCCCTTTAAAGGGAGTTCGTAATGAGAAAATTGATTTGATTATTTATTTATGTATGTCAAACATTTTAGGAGGGACATTTGCTTTGTACTCTCTCATATGCCGATATGCGAAGGTGAGTTTGATCCCAAGTCAGCAAGCCGAGGATCATGACGTCTCCAATTTTAAGATAGAGTTGCCAAGCAGGCGACTTAAAAGGGCATCGGCAATCAAATCTAAGCTAGAGAAAAGCCAGTTTGCCAAGTACTTCCTTTTGCTTGCCACCATGCTTGGAACTTCTATGCTCATTGGGGATGGCATTCTTACACCTTGCATCTCAGGTTTAAATACAGCTAAATACTCAAGTTAGCCCCTAAATTATACATTTTTGGACATATTGGCCCCTAAACTTTTATTTGGGACAATTGACCCCTCAAACTATTATTTTGGGATAATTTCCCCTTTAAACTATTATTTTGGGACAATTAACCCCCTCAAACTATTATTTTGAGACAATTAAGCCCTTAAAATTATTATTTAGGGACAATGTAGCCCTTAATTCAATAGAAATTTCCCTTGAAAATAAAGTTTAACGGGTTAATTGTCCCAAAATGAAAGTTTGAAGGGTTATTTGTTCCAAATAAAAGTTTAGGGGCCAATCTGTTCATTTTGGTATAATTTGAGGGCCAATTTGGATATTTAGCCGTTTAAATACTACTCATATTTCTTTTATTAGTGCGTATTTAATAAAATGATTTATAGTAAATATTTTGAGTTTTTGTTTCATAGTTTCTCGGACTCTAACTATTTCTTTTGCTACGACCTCAATTGTAGTTTTATCAGCTGTGGGAGGCATTAAGCAAGCTACACCTGCAATGAAACAAGGTCGTTCTCGTGTACCAATTTCCCAGTTCTTGTTTTCAACCTAGGAATAACTATTTATTCATTTATTTGTTTATCAAATTCGGCACAGATATGGTTGTTTGGATATCAGTGGCCATCTTAATCTTTCTCTTCATGATTCAAAGATTTGGGACCGACAAAGTGGGTTACAGCTTTGCTCCTATAATGTGCGTTTGGTTTGCGCTTATTGGTGGGATTGGCCTCTACAACTTCCTTCGATTTGATCCTCTTATTATCAAAGCTATAAACCCCGCATACATTGTAGCCTATTTCAAGAGGAATAAAAAATCTGCCTGGATTTCCCTTGGTGGCATTATCCTTTGCGTAACAGGTTTAGATCTTATATTAGTTTCTTATGTTCATGTATAACAAGTTTAAGTGAACTGAAATTATAGGTCCAAACTTCTTTCCTTTTATGCAGGAGCTGAGGCATTGTTTGCTGATGTCGGCCATTTTACTGTTCTATCCATACAAATAAGCACATGTGCTATTGTTTTCCCATCTATTTTGTTAGCATACACTGGACAGGCCTCCTTCCTTCGCAAGCACCAACAGTTTGGAGCTGATGCCTTCTACAAATCTGTACCAGGTGAATTATAATTTGCCTATTGACACTTGAAATTGAAATCTCAGTTGAAAATAATTATACTATACAAGTTTTTGCTAGTTTATAATCGATTTATGCTTGCAATGGTGTTCCTTTGTATTGGCCAATGTTTGCGGTGGCCGTGTTGGCTGCAATCATAGGAAGTCAATCATTGATCTCAGGGACTTTCTCTGTAATCCAACAATCACTTTCACTAGGCTGTTTCCCTCGTGTGAAAGTTGTACGCACATCGGCTAAGCACCAGGGTCAAGTTTACATTCCTGAAGTCAACTACCTTCTTATGCTAGCTTGTGTGGGAGTCACATTGGGTTTCAGGACCACAGACAAGATCGGTAATGCATATGGTAATCCATTGGCCTTAATATTTTTTATTTTTTTGAGATGAAAGGCCTTAATATTTTTTCCGTTTCCTTATCAATGCAGAAAATAGTTGTTGCAGTCTTCTAGTATTTTGATCATCAAGATGTGAAACTAATTCTTGGCTATTTAATACAGGGGTTGCTGTGATTTTTGTAATGATACTTACATCGTCCTTAATGGTACTCATCATGATAATGATATGGAAATCCAGCATTTTTCTCATCATCCCTTATGTTCTGGTGATCGGCTTATTGGAGCTACTTTATTTGAGTTCAGTTCTCTACAAGTTCGAAAGTGGAGGATACTTGCCCTTAGCTTTGGCTGCAGTTCTAGTGACTGTGATGTATGTTTGGAACAGTGTGCACCGGAGAAGGTACTATTATGAGCTGCAACACAAGATTTCTCCTGAGAAACTTCAAATGATAACCATGGATTCAAACTTGTCTAGAATTCCTGGACTTGCGCTGTTTTATTCGGAGGTTGTTCAAGGCATCCCTCCCATCTTCAAGCACTATGTGTCTAATATACCAGCACTGCACTCAGTTCTTGTTTTTGTCTCCATTAAATCAATGCTCATTAGCAAGGTTCAGCCAGAAGAACGTTTCCTCTTCCGAAGGCTAGAACCAAAGGAGCATCACATCTATCGATGTGTTGTTAGGTATGGTTACAAAGATGTGCAGGATAAGCAAGAGCCAATTGAGAATCAGTTAGTAGAAAAGTTAGAGGAGTTTATAAGAGAAGATTTTCTGTTATTTCAATCTCAAGCAACAACGAATCATGGGGACACAGTGTACGAAGGTGGAGAGTTCCAAGACGAGTTAAGTGGTGAAGAGGAGAATTGTGAGAATTTGGTGCAATCTGCTTATGAAAACAAGCTACGGCAGGCTCTGGAAAGGGAAATTGAAGTAGTGAACAAAGCATCGGGAGCCGGGGTTTTCCACTTGATTGGTGAAAATGAGGTGAATGCATGCAAAGGAGCCGGTATAGGAAAGAAAATTTTGATAGATTACGCTTACAATTTCTTGAAAAAGGAACTTGAGACAAATCAATACATTATATCAAATTCCCCGTGAACGGATGCTCAAAATTGGGATGACTTATGAGCTTTAGGTTATGTCCTGTCCTGTCTTTTCTGACTTTCCCTGTTCGTGGAAATGTAAGAGAGCTAAGAATTCAATTAGCAATGCAAAGTAATTGTTTCACTTACTTTTTCATTTGTTTTTTCTAGTTTGCTTTGCCAGTGCTCGTGGAAAACAGAATAGTACTCGAAGAAAGTCTATAATCTATTTACCATTGGTATTGCCAAAATATATAATTCTCTATTCTCTAGGCTCGAAACCAAGAGTGATTCAAACACAAGCTATAAGAACAGATAAATTGTATAGCAGATTTTCCATATCATCGCCGAGAGAATCAGATCAGATGGATAGAAACCTTTTTATTGCTTGTAGCAAAATTGAATCTTTACATCAAAGAAAGAAAGTTGAGAGAAGAAAGTGGAGAGTTTGTTAGAACATCTTCAGTAAGGTGTTAAATTAAAGCAGCACCTACATTTACAAAATGTAATACCAAAAAGATATGAAGGCAGCAATGCCGCTCAAGATACAAAGTCTGTCTAACCTGCTTTCATTCCTCATCTTCTCCTCTTTTAACTCACTCTGTACTTTTGAGTACAAATGACAGGACTCGAGAACTTCGCTGTAATTTTTGCTCCGGCGGCAGTTCAAAGCTTCCTTAAGAATAAGCAAACTGTTTCTTCCATTAACATGTGCGCCTTCCATATCTTCCAACTGCATGCTAAGCTCTGTCAATTTAAGAGTTGTCTCTAAACCCTCACCCTCAGTGTGGATGACTCTAAACTTCATGATGAGAATGCACTCTACTACTTGACATGGAAGGATGTCTTTGGCAGGAAGAACAGACCCAAACCTTATCACAAAATCCTTGTCTGTTGGCCAATGCCTCTGTCCTCCAAGAGGACTCCAGCTGGCAAGATTAGCAGCTTGTTTAACTTTTCTGTTTACAACAATCCAACTAAGGCGGAGGCCATCTCGGAGCTCCTTCCACAGCTTCCCATCTTTCCTTTCCTTTTCCATAGAGATAATTGGTGGCAGACCATCAGAAACTGAAAGGGTAACCTCACCTTCACTATCATCATCTCCAGTAGCATAGGTAAGGAGATCAATCCGAAATGGGCAGTTGTAAAACCAACTATTGGAGCCATTAGCATTAGGAATACCCCACAGGACTTTTGAACAGATTGTTTTGTCTTTATACCTGATATCCACAATAGAAACAAAATCTAATGGTGAAATACTGTCAAGCCCGTCATCGTCACCATAATATTCAGCTTCAGTCCACTCTTCAGGGTACTCCAGATATTCATTCCACTGATACTCTGTTACTTCCTTGTTAACAATAAGTGGGAAACAATCTGCATAGAATTTTCTGAATCCACCAATGGCGGAAATCAAACTTTTAACATCTTCTCTGTTGGTTGAAGGCCACATAGCAGAACAAACATTTTCCCATAGGCCCTCCTCTCTAGAGATTGAACAAAATGTTGCACATGCACATGCTGCAGTGGCCAGAGTTGGGCCATCAAGACGCCTCAATATGTCATAGAAAAGATCACTACTCAATGATGCCATGCTCTCAACTGATGCTACCAACATAGCTCCAGCCCTCTAATCTACAGAAACATATTAAATTTATTATTGATGATCACTCACCTAGATAAGTTTTAAAATAAAAGTGCAAATATCGCCTCGTCCAACCAAACATAAAGTTGAACTATTGGTTTTAACTCAACGAACTGCCACTACAGATTAGAATGCCACTCCTTAAGATGGAAATAAATGGGGGAGATACACATCATAATGACACAAGGTGTGCTTCTGAATGGCCAAAAAACCTAGATAACCAAAGATGATCAGATTCCTCATTTGACTTGGCAAGCCATAAACACATAAACGTGCTCGAACTTAAGTATTTGTTTGAAGACACTGGTGATGAAAAAAGCAATCAAAGTTGGATCCTTTGCTGGAAAGGGCTTATTCAGCAGTCAATAAGAAAAGCTTTTATCCTCCAAGATAGAAGTGTTTATTCTATTCAGATAATGCTAATATAGTCCAAAAGGAAAAATAAACTAAAATACGGCATATTCAGGGATTTACTTTCTTTTGATTTGGGCAGCAAAACTTAGTGACATTCACCCATCAAGCACATTAATCCAATTAATGCAACAAAATCAAAACACCCCCAAAATTACCGAACATCCAGATGACCAGTCAGATAATATTTGACTTCAAAAAAGTAAAACTTAGCGACATTCACCCATTAAGCACATTAATCCAATTAATGCAACAAAATCACAACACCCCCAAAATTACCGAACATCCAGATGACAAGTCATATAATATTTGACTTCAAAAAAGTAAAACTTAACCAAAAATCAACTCCATTTGCATAACTCCACAGAATAAAGATTATTCGAAAAATAAAAGTAGATTACAAACCCAGATTCCAAAACTCAATATCAAACGATCAACGAAGATCAATCGACAGATTGCTTACACATGAAACAAAAACGAATCATGAACACAAATTAACCATTTTTGGGCAGTTGAGGCAGCCCATTATTTTTCAGTCGACCCCAAACGCAGACCCAGGAGATACTTAAAAAAAAATAAAAACGCAAAAAGCCCAGAAGGAGATTACCTTAAATTGGCTATGGGAACGGGAGAAACATGATGTTGAAGCAAAACCAGGCAGAAGGCAAGTGGCCAACAAGACAAAAACCAGAGAAGAGGTTGTTGCCGTCGTTATTCAAGTAGTGGGAAGTGGGAAGCAAATTCAAAATGTAAGGACAAGAAGATCTTAAATCTCAAATAATGTTTGGCGGATTGCGTAACGTGGTTACTTATTCGGGTTCGAGTTTCGATGTTAAGAGATGGAAACAGTTTTCAGGTCACTTTCCGCTTTGCATTTTTGAAACCTTTCTTGGGAACTGTGCTATGTCTGTACTCTGTACCTCATGTTTGCAGAGATTTTGCTTTGCCCCCTTTTCTGTTTCTCTCCGGTTCTTATTCTCCAGTTTTATCAGTCTCCACGCAATCTTGCCAGGTCATTATCTGATCTTGTCCTTTGGATTAAGACCCCCAATAAAATATCGTATCTTAGGGGTTCGGAGTTTGGACCATAAATAAAAAGATTTTTTATGTCGGTCATTCAATAGTTACATGCTTAAGAGAATATAGTTTTAGAGTCCCAAATTATTCTTTTGATTAAGATTTAATTGACATTTTTAATTAAACTGCCCCCATACCAAAAAAGGAAAATTTTAATTAAACTAAAATGTGTTTTTGATTTTCTTGGTAAATAGGAGTATAATCTATCTTTAAAATTAGAGTAAATCATCTATTTTTTAAAGATTTACGAATTTTAATTTTATAAAATTTTTTGAACTCATCAGACTCATGACACTTCAAATCTAATTAAACTAGAATCTATTTTTTATTTTCCTGCTAAGTTTCTTTTTTATTTTTGTTTGATAATGTAGAGATATTTAATATTGGTTGTTCAATTGTAGTATTTTATTTTCTGATAAACACCTGAAAAATCTCTCACCTGACCACCTAATCCAATTTGTGTCCCATAAAGCGTGACCACAGCTTCGAAACCATTAGCATTAATTTATTTCTATTAATGCGAATTAGATAAAGGCATAAATACCATTTCAGGAGGCCGTTGGCATACCATTTAAACAACAAAATGAAAAGAATAAGAGGAGCTTTCCAGAAGAAGATAAAGATGGAAACTTAAGTTCAAAAAAAGCTTGATATTTTGATATTTCTTATGCCATTGTGAACAGATTAATTTCCTTGGACAGCTGTGCATGGGACGGGCACTGCCGCACCGGGCAGGGATGAGTGGATGAGGATGTAGAGTTGTGGGATTGCAAATAATTCCACCCACTAGTTCGGCCCTTTTTGGAGCTTCTAAGAAAGATCCAAATTGCATAACCTTTTAGGATTCATTTATTAAGAAGAAAGAAAAGGAATAAAAAAAATTATTTCTTTTAATGATTGTGACTTATAATTATATATTTTATTTTATAATTTAATAATTAAATTTAAATTTTTTTTCTTCTTATCAAACCGAACACTTAGATATACATAATGGATTGCTCTTAAAAGGCTAACGAAGCGAGAAGCTTCTTCTTCCATGTTTATCTTTAGAAATGGTATTCTGTCCGTCTTTTTTCATTTGTTCATATTTTATTTTTGCGAAATTTTAATTTATTTGTCAATTACCTAAAATAAAATATCTAACCAACTTGAGTTTTTAAATTTATTCTTACTTTTTCACTCTTATAATTTATACAAAATTCTAAAAAAAGCACAAGAATAATAAGAAAGTAATTTTTTTGGACTGTGAAAGGACGGCTAAAGATAAAAAGATATTTTAGGTTCGCAACTAAAGTCATTTGGCGCCACATCTATGTCAAATATTTAGCAACTCTCAAAAACAGCAAGAAGGTCAAAAATGAGAGTAAGGTGTTCTATTGGGTTGAAATATAATAAAATACTCCCTCTATTATTCTTTATCTGTCACCTTTTATAAGATTTTTTTATTTTTTTATCTGTCACTATTAATTATTTTTTTCAATATTATCCTTATTTGTATCTATTAAATGAAAGAGAGAGAATAAAAAAGATATATAAAGGTGAGGAGAGAAATCAAATAGAATTAAATTTAATAGAGTATTAAATTAGAGATAACTTTGGAAAGATGATATGATTTTTGATGAATTTAAAATTATTAATTAATTTTCTTAATCTATGTGAAGCGATTGTAAGTGACAAATATATAGTAACAGAGGGAATAATAACATTCTTAAAATTGTGCAAATAGTAAGTGGACAAACTTTAGGGAACAGAGGGAGTATTACTTCAAATCTGACCCAAAATTAAATTGTAGTAATTCATAATCTTAGACAAAAACTTTCTAATGTAAGTTTTTTTTTTTCGTATGATGGTTTATATTGATATTAAATAATATAGCTGGACATAACCTAAGTTATGAAAAATAAAACTCAAGGAACACAAAGATTTGGACTTTATATCCACCAAAAAGGGAGATTTGGACTTTATGCAATGAAAACGACATCATATTTGAACTCTTAATTTTCATTTATAAATGGGCTATTACAACCAAACCCAAAAAAAGAAAAACAGGAAAAGCATCGCATTATTGGAGTTGGGGAATGAGGCAGCATGCGACGTGCCATGATTTGATTTGCATTGGATGGAGGGAGCCCATTCAAGAAAAACGACTCAACAACAATAAAAACCAAGACAAGATCCTTTGAAAGGGCGGGAAGGCTTTAGGTGACCTAAATAGGGATAAATGCATTAAAATAATTGATCGGTAATAGATTTTTTTTCTTTGGTCTGATCGGTAGTAGATGGAAAACGAATTTTAGCTACTACTATTTTACTCTACCCCCTGATGCACATGGCGTTGCCCCTTGACCTGCATCACACGGCGTTCGAAAAAGACAGTTCAATTTCTGGACAAAAGCCATCCGATGGATTGCTGCATTTTACCGGTTCACCCATGAAAATTTAGGAGAATAAATCAAATGGTTGCACCTTTCACCATAAATTATTACTTATTAGCATAATATAAGTTGGAATAATTCAACCAAGTTCTGCTTCAGCTTCAAGGTGCTACGAGGGAAAATCACCCTACACAAAGAACAAAATTGGACAAAGGTTGAAGGTTGATGTTATACATCTACTGGTTTAGATTTTTTATTTATTTTTTAACTATAGATATCCGTACCTATTTAAAGATTTACGATTAATCTTGTTCGAATCTAGTTGGTCTATTATAAAGGAAAAACTTTTTAAATAATGATTTTTATCATTCATAATACTCAATTTTAAAACTTTATTTAAGAGAATAAATATCAAACTACTTCAATCAATCAATTATTGGTTAATGTCACCGCCTTAGACCTACACATCTACTAGCTTAGTTGGGCCTATGTGAAGCTACTTTCATACTATTTTGGGTCGAGTTACTGTCACGGGCTTGGGTCTAACCCAAAAAGCAACTTAAAGAGTAGAGTGACAATCATTCTGTTTAAGCCCAATATAGTATGTTTGGGCCATTTTTGCATCTTAGAAATCGTAACAATTAAGGGACGTTGAGTGAATTCAGAGAGGATCCAAAGATTTGAGTGAGACCCGCTATAAACAGTAAAACAGATTCGCCGCGGCTCTCCTTTCCACAGCACTAAAGCCCCAAAGTCCCTTTCTTCACTGAGATAGCAGGCAAATTCTAGAAACCTAAACAAACATTGACCCTTCCAATTCATGAATTACAACTTGTAAAAATCCGGTGAAGCATGAATATGAACGTAGGTTGAAGGGGCTATTAAAAAGCTTCAATTGGCTAATTCTATTATATATGTACTAAATTTGAAAACCGAAATCAAAGATTGTTGCCTGAGCTGAGGAGATGATCTGTTCTATCATCTATGGCATGAGCCGTTTGATTCTCTGTTGTCTGCAAAGTGCAGACAGAATAATCCAGACAATTCTTTATCTATCTTCAAGGGCACGTTATTCAAACAATGGTTCTAAGAAAATGACACATTCTCAACACAAAAGCTGTAGTAAAGAAGACAAACGGCTGACCGTTGGGGTTCAAAACTTGAAATTCGAAAATAAAGTAAAACAGAAATACTAAAGGCTACCTCAGTTGCTAGGTAAAGACGAAAAAGTGCGCGATGTCAAGAAGATGATTAGGTTCGACAAAAAGGTTACTTAGAATGCGTATTACTAAAAAATTACTAAGAGAAATAGTAGCAGGAATTCAAATACTACAAAATTATATAGAAGACATACTAATATTAAAGCTAACATCAAGCAAATTTAAAATTGTAACCACAACAATAACAATCTCACTTATCTTAAAACCTAAGTCACCAAAATAAGGTACTTTAATTACTTGGACCAAACTCCCCAAGGTTTTGTTTTCTTTTGTTTTGCTCCTAATTGAAACTGAACCCTTCCTTGCTATTGGTATTTATGGGATTGGAGCTGCGTTCTTGGCCACGGCATCAGCATAAGAGGCCGGCTTCCCACTAGAAGAATCATCGTTGGCTTCGCGATTAGCATCGTCGTTGCGCGCGGCAACGTCGTCGGGATCGCGATCGGGGTCGGATTTGTCCATGGCGGCACGAGCCTTGTCCATGAAGGGTTTAAACGCCATCTCTATGGCCAGCCACCCGAACGCTAGTGCACCGAAAACCACCGCCGCTTGCTTCACAGCCGATGACTTCCCCATTTTCCTTTCTCCTTTTCACGATGCAACTCTGCTGCTACTGCTCTGTTTAATTATTTCGGCCTTTGCCGTGTTGCTCCTCTTATTATATCTTTACTTTGCTTCACGTCAATAAAGGTCAGGGGTAAGGAACCATGTGGGATCCACTTAACACCGTGAACGGCCCAGATTAAAATTACTTGGGAGCTACGGGAAAACAATTAAAATTACTACGTGAACGGCCCACATGAAAACGAGCTGTTTTGCCCCGCTCAGCCCGAGCCTCAGACACCTAGAAATTTGACGATTTTTGTTTCGTCATTACTACGTGAACGGCCCAAATTAAAACGCGCTGTTTTGACCCGCTCAGCCTGAGCCTCAAACTCCTAGAAATTTGACGATTTTTGTTTCGTCAATATATATATATATATATATATATATATTTAAATATTACTACTCCACTAGTATACTCTTCTGTGTAGAAGAGAAGAAAAGGCAATACCAGCAAGAAACATAAACAAGCTCACATAATCATAAGAGGTCTGAATTATTAACACTACTTTCAATCATTGAAATGGCAGGTTCAACTTCAAAACTAGGATGACCGTGATCCAAGGCCAACTCCTACCCTCGTTCCCACCTTTACTATTTGTCATTTTTCAAAGCAACAAACAGAAAAGGAATAGATCATTCGCTCGGCTATCAGCATAGGCCATAGATCAAATCATCCGATCAGAATCCCAGAATTCATGATTAAGTCATTCAATCCAGGGCTAACAATCGCACAGAAAAGTAAAATAATGGTAAAATTCCTTTAATATCCGTAACATCACCAACAAATTCTCCCTACAACAAAGGTTTCTACACATCCAAATGCCACAAAAATTTGAAAGCAGGGCAACATAGTTAACGGCCTCGGCCGCGTCCACGTCCACGCCCCCTACCCCGACCACGTCCCAATGGCCTCCCTGAATTTGAAAGAGCATTAGAAAGATAAATACCAAAGATACTTCAAAAAACAAAGCTTATACAAGAAAGACATTCAATTCAAGTAGATAAAATTGGAGCCATGGGGAAAAAACAATACCAGCTGTTGGCTTCTTGGGTTTCACCCTAGGTGTCTCTTCAACCAGCAAAGTCTCAAGATTTAAGCTGTCAGGAAGGATATAGTACCGAATATTGTTGCCTCTCACACTAAGGTGATCCAAACTGACTGGATTTTTCCCCTTCAATGTGAGTTTCACTGTTTTCAGATGGGTGTTCATACTGATATCCACACCTAAAACAAACCAGCAAACTGATCAATCAGAAAAGTTTCATGGTATTATGTGTATGTTTACTCAGGAAATAGCTAAAAGTCTATTTAACCATCCTCAATACACATGACCAACATACATGCTGTCTAGCTTATAAACAAATAAAGAATCCTTTAGATGATAGAAATATGAAATAAGAAGGAATAAGTGACATAGCAGAACATTAGTAACCAAAAACTCTAGCAAAGTTGACAACTAAACCTATTACTCCACATATGTGCGATAAAAGGGGTCATACGATCAAAATAACAAAAGGTTAATATGTTTATGTTTGTGTGTATCCATGTATATTCACTATTTCTCTACACCAGTAGAAACCACCACCAGCTTACAGTGCCTTAGTGATGATCAGTTTAGATAAAAAGAGTAAAAAGTTTATGTCATTATTAACGAAAAGAGTAAATATACTGTTCTAAAGCCAAAAGTAGCTTCCTAATATGCAATTAAGAGGTAGTTGTCGAATAAGAAGAAGGTGAAAAGAAATTGTGCACATACTAATCAGTTAATCACAAAAATGCGAGTCTAAGAACTAATTTGATCTTAGCATGAGTACCTAACTCAAAATAAGACATCACATAAGCCATCAAAAAAGGTGAAGTGAATGAAGTGAATGAAGTGAATGAAGCTAAGTTGACTTTCATAAATGTTTCCCCGAATCCCTGTGAACAGCATACTGAGTTCAAAATCACTTAACCTTAAAGGCAATAATGAGTAAGATCAGTTGTCCCCAATTTTACATGTCAGAAAGTTAACTAACCAAAAGACTATTCCCTGAATCTACAATTGACATGGGAATTGTAATTATAGTAGTGAAAACCCATATTTTGCAGAGAAAACAGTAGACCTAGTGACTATGGCACGTCAACAATGAGATTTTAGCAGATAACCAAAGCCGTCATGAATTCGCTAAAGGTACAGTTAGGGTTTTGGGTTTAGCAAAACCCTAATGTTTGCTGAAAAAGGAAGAGAAGGGAAAGAGAGTAACCTGTGATCGTGCCGTGAACAACGGTTCCATTCTTGAGCTCAATCGAAACCGTTTCATTGTTCAGCTTCATCAAAAACCTGCGCATTGTTTTTTCAAAAAACCATTATATTAAGAACCGAAACAGATTTCTTTTTCCCCATCACATGGTAAAAGAAAAAGAAAAGGAATAAAAATTGCTTAGTAAAACAAAGGAAACAAAGATTAAAAGCGATGAACTGACCTGACGAGCTTCATGTTGAGAGGAGAGAGGAGAGGTAGGGCCTGAAGCAAACAAAGGTGAGAGAACCAGTCGAGCGAAGCGGGAGAGAGAGGGACCTGTTTGCTGCCAGGTTTGCTCTGGGAGGGGGGTTTTAGGGCTCGGGCCAATGCTCAAAGGCCCTCTTCACTTTTCGTGTTTGCTAAACGACGGCGTAGCTAGACAACTGTTGGACACTTTGGGCCGGTGCTTAATTATTACCGTCTCAAGGCCTACACTCTTCCAGGATCCACCACCCAATTTTTGTTTGTAGTCCAAAATTTTCACTCCGAAAGGATGTTTCGTTCACGGAATCATAAATTATTTAAATTATGTGATTATTAAGTTAAAATATAATTTAATGTACATTCTTAGGAATGTGTTTAATTTTTGTTTGGTTGAAATTTTGAAAATGCAAGATTAATCTGTTTGGTTTAAGATTATATTTTCTGTCAAAATGGGTAGTTTATTATAATGTCTTCAATATAACACTTAAACTTCTTCCTTATTTGTTCAATGTTTTGTACAATTATTGTAAATTTGTTAAGTTTGATAATTAAACATGACTAACATAAAAATTATTTAAGTAATAGACTTAGTAAAATATTATATAATTAAATTAATGATTATATAGGTTAAGTTTAATTATGCTTTTAACAAGAAAAAAATTATGCTTTTAGTTTAATTGAACTAATATATAATTAATAATTTAATAATTATATAAGCTAAGTTTAATTATGTTTCTTAATCAAAATAAATTATGCTTAAAAAAACATTGTAAGTTATCAATTACATAAATTTATTAGTGTCCAAAGGGGCAAAATATTAAGGGTAAAGTAGAAAAAAATTTTAACATAATCTGACAATTTCACATTACCTAAGAATTTGGAGGTTATGAGATTTCTGATAATGTGCACCAAAAGCTGATGTGACAGTAATCTTACGTTACCTCGGTAATGTGATTATCAAAAACCAAATGGAGTAATCTTACATTTCAATGTGCACATTACCTGGGTTATCTAAGATAATCGCAAACCAAACATTACCTAAATACGTTTCTTTAATTTGAGAAATGAGGATGAATAGGCAACAGAATATTTTATTTTACTAACAAAATAAATCTCACATGCGTATTTGATATTTTGATGTTAATTAATGAGTATAATTTACATCATGATGATCATAAAAAGTGATTTTTTAGGCATCAAATAATACATTGACATTTCATCACTTTTGAAAGACATACCACAATTATCTTATTTCTTTTTACACCAAATCATTTCTTATTAATTTACAAATTACTTTTTTCTTTACTTAAACTATACCCTACAATAATAAATATAATATATGTTGAATCTTACCCTAAAAAGTATTAAAAAAAGTTAATTTGGGACTAAACTTTTGTTATAAAATATCTTTTTTTTTCTCTATAAAAAGTTATTTGGTGAGGATAAATGTATATTTAAAATCTTGAAATATATTAAAATTTATGAGGTGTCACATAATTATTAGATGCCTAAAACGTCACTTTTTAGGATGATCATAATACAAGTTAAACTCTTAATATTCTCTTCAAAGTTCTAATTGATTACAAGCCATTTTGTTCTTCCCGAGTTGGTTCCTTTTTCCGGATATGATAAAGATTGTTTCCGCGGAAGCTCTTATAGTACATTTTGCTATTGTGTTTGGTTGGAAATGAAGATTTCAGGCGTTTAGCTGTTCTTTTCGGCAAAGCAACAATAGAGAATCATCTTTCGTGATGATAATTTTTATCAGATATAAATAAAATCCACACTTCCAATGTATCACTACGTACATTTCCTTACTATATAAAACCAAAAAGAGAATAAAGCAGAGGAATTCATTGAAAAGCAAGCGTGCTCTATTACGAGATGGCAGTAAACTGTCTCACTCAAAGCATTTACATGGGATTCAGACGCTAAACTGAAACTACAAATTTCAAATGGTTGAAGTACTTGGCGGTTGGTATTCATGCCTTTCCCCCGCCACCTCTTTCATTATTTTGTCCCTTCTCATTTTGTTTTTGACAGAAATGGTTGAATTATGACAATATATCTAATTGTGTATGTGGGTTATACATATACATATATATATATATATATATTTGACCAAAGAGTTTTGCAGGAAAATAGACATCACTACTGTCTGATTCTCTGTTCAGAAGCACGAGTCAAATAAATAATCACAATCTAATGATCACGGAAGTGAGATATGAACAACAAAACATACTAATATATAATTACCATTAATATCTATGCATGAATATCAACTTTTATTTTGAATTGGAATAAATTATTATATGGGTATACTACACACTGCAAATTCTTATTCACTCATATGCTTACTCAGAGTATAGCTTGTGAATTCGAGATAAAAAAAAAAAAAGGAGAGAATTAAAAGTTTACAAACAAACAGGGCCGTGCCATCTAATCTTAAGCGTTGGATGTGAAGTTGAAGTTGGCGCAAGTAGTCTGCCTGCCCAAGAGGGTAGAGCTGAATCCTAACCTTGAAGTTGCCAAATCAAACTGAAGAAGAGTGTCCTCCAATTGCTTCCCTCCAATAACAATGGAAGTCCTTGGGTTTGATCCACCGTTTACAAACCCAAGACACAACACTTCGCTGCCAACCTCTACCATCGAGTTTGCACCAAAAATCCTCCAAAAGATGTTCTGGTTCTGCAACACCAGATCTATTGATGGCACGGCTGCTCCTAAGCGCGTACTCAGGATATTTTTGGAGCTGAAACACACCTCGAAGGGAGCCACACCAGCTACCCTGGTGATGTTCATTGCGGTAGCCTCTTTAACGAAGGCCTCGGTGACAGCTTTGAAGATTGAAGCTTCGAGTACCGTGTAAGGATTCACGGTGCTGATCTTTGTTCCCCCAACACCTTTGCTGTCAAAGGACAATAAGGTTGTGTTCAACGAGACGGCTTTCTCATTCACCTTTATAGACTTTACGCCAATGAAATATTCAGCAGAAGGTTCACCCATAGGGAAAGAAGGGGCTGTGCTAATAGGGTTGATGAAAAGTGGTGTAAAAGTAAGCGATTCTGATGCATCGACTGCAGGGAGGAAGACATATGGACCATCACCGAAGAAAATTACACCTTTCGCTGAGGTTGAAGATGAGAGGCAAACGGCGAACTTCCTGTGGAAACTGAAAGCAGCAGCGAATTGCGCAGGAAGCGAAATTCTGTACCTCCCAAACCCAGCCAAGCCTACAACACCACTAGCAAGACCTTGAAGCAAGAAAGTCGGTGCGCAGGCGAAAAGGAACCTAGGCACACTGACCACTCTGCCAGGGTTCTTTCCATCGGTTGATTGGAGAGACACGACATCTTCGGCAACCTCACCAGAAGTGCTTGTGCCGGTGACGGTGTTACCAGGTCCGACACCGCACGTATTGTTGTTGCACCCTGCCCTTGGTCCGCCGAAGCAATCTCCGCAGCCATTGGCTCCGGCCGCTGAGCATTGGGCTGAACCACACCTGGCAGGTCGGTATGTCGAAGAAACGTAGTTTCGGTCGCAATCGACCCACATGTATCGGCCACCCAGATCAACCACTACGTTTATGGGAACAAGGGGTGTCCTCTGTTTTATAGTGGTTACATATTGAAGCGTAGCCGCATCTTTAGAGACAGGAATTACCAGGGCCTTGCGGCGGAAGGATTGTTGGGCTAAAGATGGAGAAAAAAGGAAAAGTAACAGAAAGGTGAAGAGAGAATAATGGATAGAAGCCATGCTTATGTTAGTGTTGTAGAGACGAAAGGGACATGGGTATAAAAACGAAGTAGAAATCCGACTCTATTTATAGTTGCGCCGATGACTTAATCTACATATATTTTGCAGTTTAATGTGAAATAATGTGCGTTCGGACAAGCCACCGCGAGGGGTCGACAGTGCGCTAAAAGGTCAAATCAGGCTGCTAGAAGCAAAGCCAGCTGCAAAATGCTCTGGACGTGGTAGCCTGGACTGGAATAGGACTTTTGACTCTGACCACATTATCCTAATCCGTTAGCACTGAAATTATACATCACCTGATTATGATTTTGGCTCCGATTAGAGCTTTTTTATTATTATTATTTTCCTTGTCTTATCTCAATGTATTTCGTGAAAGGAATAATAACTTGATTTCATAAAGTTTTCTTTAGAGAATAAAGTAAATGCTTTCTCGAATTATTATATAGTACTATAGTATCATTTATATATTGTAACGTAACAGCACGCATCTATGTGTCATCCCTACAATTCCCTGAGGAAAATTGTGGCTACCATATAGTGTTTTTTTTATAATAAATCTTTCAGCAGTAATTACTGTCAACATTGTTAAGATAGTGACAAACTAAGGAATTATTTTCCCTCCTCACCGACTGACGATGCATTATTCTTTCATCTTCTAATTAATATATATATATATATATATATATGATGCAACGACGGTCAATTCTTCGTAATTGAGCGCATGTCAATCTCAAATGCATGCAATTGTCTCAGAGAAATTCAATTCGTAAACTAACTGATCATCTGGTTCAAAGCCAGCCCACAGATGTCTAGAAGGAATAAATAAAAGAGTTAAAAGTTTTGTTGTCAAAGGACGGCGAAGGCCAAGCGTCTGTCTAACAAGATTCAGGGAAAAAAGGTTGGCCCCTCTTCGCTTAACCAAATCTTCAAATCTATTACGAAAACTTTCATTTCATGTCTTGGCAACCCACTTGGAAAGTAGTCCATTACCTTTTCCATAATCAAAATATATACGGTATACTGCTTAGTACTTGCTAGTAGAGACAGGAATTACCTGCAGGGCCCTGGGGCGGAAGGATTGTTGGGCTAAAGACGGGGGAAAAAGGAAAAGTAACAGAGGAGTGAAGAGAAAATAACGGATAGAAGTCTTGTTTCTGTTAGTGTTGTAGAGATGAAAGGGAAATGGGTATGAAAACGAAGTAGAAATCCAACTCTATTTTTAGTTGTGCGGATGACAATCTACGTATATTTTGCAGTTTAATGGGAAACAACGTGGCGTTCGGAAGCCAGCGCGAGGGTTCGAGAGCGCGCTAAAAGGTCAAATCAGGCTGCTAGAAGCAAAGCCAGCAAAATCCTCTGGACGTGGTGGCCTGGAAGAGGACTTTTGACTCTGACCAGTGAACCCATTAATTATCCTAATCTGTTAGCACTGAAATTATACATCACCTGATTCTGATAGAGGCTCAGATTAGAGCTTTTTCTTTTTCCTTATCTCAATATATTTCGTGAAAGGAATAATAACTTGATTTCATAATGTTTCCTTTAGAGAATAAAGTATAGGCTTTCTCGAATTATTATATACTACTATATATAATTTATTTATTGTAACGTAACAGCATGCATCTATGTGTCATCCCTACAATTCCCTGAGGAAAATTGTGGCTATACCATATGGTGTTTTTTGTGATAAATCTTTCAGCAATAATTACTGTCAACATGTAAGATATTAAGATAGTGACAAATTAAGGAATTATTCTCCCTCTTCACCGACTGATATATGCATTATTCTTTCATCTTCTAATATATAATGCAACGACGACCTTGTCAATTCTTAATTGGGCGCATGTCAATCTAAAATGCGACTGTCTCAGAGAATTTCAAATCGTAAACTAACTAATCATCTGGTTCAAAGCCAGCCTACAGATATCTAGAAGGAAAAAAAGTGTTAAGAGTTTTGTTGTCAAAAGACGTTGAAGGCCAAGCGTCTGTCTAACAAGATTCAGTGAAAGAAGGTTGGCCCCTTCGCTTAATCTCCTTTTTTTTTTTTTTTGGTGACCAATTCCTGTTCGCTTGATCTAATATTCAAATCCATTACCCAAAACTTTCATGTCTTGGCAGCCAACTTGGAAAATAGTCCATCACCTTCTCCATAATCAAAATATATACGGTTTACTACTTGGCACTTGCTACTGAGCTTTTTACATGCTTTCTCAGTCACAAAGGCTCATGGGCTACACCCCACTAGTTTGTTGTTATAGACTTTATAGGTACGGGTTGAGAGGCCCATGCTAGGTGGAGTATTATTGGACTCTTCGGCCTGTTGTTTTGTGTTCTACAATTTTTTTCCCAACCCACAAAAGTCAAAACCAACCCCTCGGCTTAGCGGTTGTGGTTGGGTAATGTCCAGCCCACTATATAAAATTCAAGCATTTTGTAGTGTTGTCTGAACTCCGGGGCAATGGCAACAGTCTGTGACTGACAGTGACAGATATAATAAGTACAAGAATTAGCAAAAGAGGAAGAGAAATACTAACTGACTGCCATTACCAAACTACTGCTCGAAAACTGAATATAGTAAGTTAACTTGTAAGAATTCGTTATCCAAAACTTTGTTTTTCAGTTTTCACGCATTGAAACATAGATCACAAGGTAGAAAAAATCACAAGCAATCTGGTTCTTCTTACTTCTTAGACACCAGAAGAAATAAAAAGAAAAACAAATTGAAAAAGATAAGACTCTTTTGCCTTTCTCTAAGAAAATCAAAGACGAGGAATGGAATTGCCCCCACATGGCACAATCAATATCCAAAGCAATCGTCCAACTACTTCTTTAGAATCACAATTAATAAACTAATACCATACTAGTAACATTTTGTGATTCCCCCATTTTCCTCAATTCTCCTGTCTTCCTCGCACTGCCCTCTTCTTCTTTCTTCACTCTCTGGCTCAGCTAAATCATCACTGTTGTGAAAACTCAGAAAAACCATGCCCTTCCGTTTCTTCTTCCTCTTCTTTTTACTCTACAGCTTCTCGATTCCTTCTCCAGCTCATGCCATATCATTTGTAGCACCCATCTACAAGGACAGCTCTACCCTCCTCTACTCCCTCATTCTCTACCTCAAAACTCCACTCCAGCCCACTCGTCTCCACCTCGACCTTGGCGCATCTTTCTCTTGGGTGGACTGCGACACAGACTACAATTCCTCCACCTACCAACACATTTCCTGCGGTTCCCCTCTCTGCAGTTCCGTCGGTCACAACCTCTCTTGCTCCAATTGTTACAACCCTCCGAGCCCCTCCTGCGGTAACGACACCTGCTCCCTCTTCCCTGAAAACTCCGTTACCCGGAAGACCGCCATTTCCGCCGCCTTAACCGACTCGCTCGCCTTGCCAACCTCAGACGGTTCGAATCACGGCCCGCCACTCCTCGTTCCGGCCTTTATTTTCTCCTGTTCGCCACCTTCGCTTCTGCAGGGTCTAGCTACGAATGTTACTGGGCTGGCAGCATTTGGGAGGTTTAACTATTCACTCCCGGCGCAGGTTAGCGAAACTTTCTCTGTTCCTCGTTGTTTTGCGCTGTGTCTTCCGGGGTCCACGTCGGATCCTGGCGTGGCTCTCATTGGATCCGTTGGGCCCTACTATTTTTCCTCCCAGGGGATCGACCTCTCTAAGTCACTTATTTACACTCCTTTGATTTTGAACCCCGTCGGTAGCACCGTTATAACCTACGCCGGCCAACCGTCCGATGAGTATTACATCAATTTGACTTCCATCAACGTCAATGGAAAACCCATTCAGATCAACTCTTCATTGTCGAGCATTGATGAGAATGGAACCGGCGGGACAAAACTAAGCACGGCCACACCGTACACTATTTTAGAGACTTCTATCTACAATGCTCTAACCGACGCGTTCGTGCACGAATCCTCTGGATTGAACCTAACGGTAACAAATGCGGTGAAACCATTCAGCGTGTGTTATTCCGCGGCTGATATTATCGTCACGAAGGTGGGACCGGGTGTGCCGACCGTTGATTTGGTGATGGAAAGGGATGATGTGTTTTGGAGAATGTTTGGGTCGAACTCAATGGTGAAGATTGCGGGGGAAGGTGGTGGGGAAGTTTGGTGCTTGGCATTTGTGGACGGTGGGGTCAACCCTAGAACGTCGGTGGTGATTGGTGGACATCAAATGGAAGATAATTTGGTACAGATTGATCTGGAATCCAACAGATTAGGCTTCACTTCCTCTGTTTTGGTTAAGGGTACCACCTGTGCTAATTTCAACTTAGCTGCTCAACCATAGTTTGCATTTTTTTTCTTTGTTTTTGGGTCCACACCAATGTTCTCTATATATTTTTATTTTTCAAGTGCAGACTGTAAAGTGTAAAGGCAAAGTCTTTACCCAGCAAAAAGGAAAATGTGCAGTTAAAGTTTAAGAACAGATCCACTGTCTCTAATTCTAGCAGTGGTATTTTTAAAAGCTTTTTTTAATTAACAGAAAAACGAGTAATTACTTTGGTAACATCGATCTCTTATAAGTTATAATTAATCCATCCAATACCTAGCTAAAATATTGGCATGTTGATGTTAGCCAGTATAGCCAGTAGAATAGAAGTCTAAAAGGTGTGAATCCTAGCTAGCAAGAGATTCTGGTCACATCATGCTGCAATCTCTATTGTGCTCGCTAAAGTACATGTCATGGGGCGGGGGATGTGCCACTGACGGATGTGGTGGAGGTGGCCCCCACTGTGCATAGTAGCTTGGCGGTGGAGCAAAGGGGTGGAGATAATAAGGTGGTGGGGGAGCATAGTAGGAAACATGCTTGATTGGTTCCTCCATATATCTGATGCCAAGAGGAGCCCCTCCGCTGCAAGCGAATTTGACTTCAGGGCGATCATGGCAGCAATGAACTGAACTACCACCATCACAGTCACGGCCACTACCGTAGGGACTTTTAAGGGGCAATGTAGGTGAAGGTGGCTCTGGTGGTTGCGGTGGCTTTGGCGGCGTGGATTTTGCAGGTTCATCAGCAGCATCTCCATGTTGCTCTTGCACTTCAGGCCCACCAGGTCCTTGCATATGATCATCCACGTTAATGTTAACAATACGATGATGGTGAATATCATTTCCTTCTCCGGAGCTACAGCCAAGATCATCGCTGTCCCTGAACATCAGCCTGATGTTCCTGGATTGGTTTACCTCCACTTGTTTCAACCCTGGGATCTTAGCAAACTCTTCCAGTTGAGCTAGTTGAGATGTTGTGTTAATGTCACGGTCCATGAGATTAGCAGCAATATCCTTCGCCTTCGGAGTAGAATTTTGCATCTTCTTGCCTTGGTGCTCCGCCTCGTTGTGGTTGTTCATCATTGCCTGAGGTTTAGCAGCTGACTCCGATAAAAGCTCTGCTTTTCTCCCCTCTCTTGCGAACATGGCTATAAAAAGCTGTGGATCAACTGTGCTTGAAACTACCACCTTGCCTTCATTTGCATTTATGTTGATCGAATGGACTCCTAGAAAATGAAAAAAAAAAATGTCAAAAGAAACTTTGGGATTAAATTACAAGTCATCAAGTTACTGACCCATTCTGCTTTGATTAATAGCTATTATATTTCGTACGAGTAGTTACCATGAATCTTCTGCAACATTTTCTTTACCCTTTTTTGACAATTCTCGCATTTGATGTTCATTTTCAGAACACAAATCTGTGCCAAGAAAACAAAAACACAGAAACATATGTAGTATAAATTTATCACGTTAAATTTGATGAGTGTTCCAAAAATGTCGGATAAAACTGCTTATCAAGCAACTTTGCTGCTGGTGATTAATTTCGTTCATAAACGCTTTATTTGTTCCAATCCAGGCTATTTCCTCTTTCGGTTTTAGAGCAGTTTGACTGGGAAATTCTGATGGCTACCCAAAGTAGCGGAATCCACCACCTCACCTGTTATATTAAACAGTTTTTCATGATATAGTATAAACTAAAGAGAATCCCAAGTACCTTATGAATTGGAGACTGATCCATTGCCGATATAACTTTGGAACTGTCACAGCCTAAGCAATGCAAGTTAGTATCTGTCCTGCGACCAGGAAAATGCTTGAAAGCTTTAGCTAGTCTTCTTGCAACAAGGGCGATCATAGAGATCCCTTGAACGAATTAATACAGGAATTACAAGGAGCGAAACTTATATGCAACAAAGGGATCTAATATATGTTTGTGAAAATTAATTCCCGATCAAGAAATCTTAAAATTTGACATGCAAAGTTATTTACTTGAGTATATAAATGTGAGCAACCATGCTGATCTTTTTGATTCATGAAAATTTTAAAACGTAAAATTAGGAAAGCCATATCTTGAGAAGTTATTGGGCTATCTTAATACAGTTTTTTGAGGTAGATTCGTTTTCTTTATTGAAAAGGGTGGGGAATACGAGAAATTATTAAGTAGGTCGGGTGTACTACGTCATCTATAGGTCTCGACCAATTAAATTATAATAACTCAAAAAGTTTTCGAAAATTAAGGTACTAATTTGACAAATGTTTAACCTCACATTATAAAAAAGGAGAATTTAAAGAGTAAGTTCTTAAATTTAGACTATGATTGTGGTAGGGTTTTAGTAAATATATCAAAATCTTTAAGTTGTCACAATTTAATTAGTTGGGTCTATGGATGACGTTATACACCTGGCCTACCTAATAATTTCTCAGGGAATAGGGACGAGGGCAGAACCCAGACAATGATGATTATAGAAAACATGATATAAGTTGGATTAATTAACTGGTTCACTGAAGGTTGAATACGGGGTATGGTAAGGGAATATTGATTTAGTAAATGTTTTGCTTTAAAAAATATTTTCCCCCGTCTTGAATATTTGATCAGCTCGTCAGGATGCACAGCCTATGTTTGAGTAGTGGGACCGCGGTTCGGTTTCCAATTCCCTTTTTTGCAATTTTTGTTACTTTTTTAAATTTAATTAAATTTTAGTTATATAATATAAATTAAAATAATTAAAGCAAGTAATATATATTAATGAAGTATAAAAGATTTTTTAAAATTTATAAAATATAAAATATATATTAGGGAAGTAATTTTTTGTGATTATAATTATAGTATATAAATAATAATTAATAATATAATATATTTATAATGTATTATATATATGATATTATGATAAAAATATAAATATAACTATAAAATATATATGCTAATACATATATATACTATATCTTATTATTATTATTAAGAAACTATTATTATAAATAATTTTAGAAAAATAATAAAAAATAAAAAACCAAAACTGTCAGTTCCACTTATGAGGAACCGAATCGAAACCTATTTCGATTTCGGTTCGATTCTCAACTGGAACTGAATTTACGGTTCAATTCCGATTTTAGTGACCACGGTTTCACGGTTCAAACTGAACCGTGGCCACCTCTATGTTTGAGGCATATCTACAACAAAGAGAAAATAAGCAAATCTTCCCAAATCCCATAACTTAAAATTCTCTTTATTGAAAGGAATCACTCCATAGGATCTTGCCATAAATTTCATTTTAATGGCATCCTACATCTTTGAGTTTAGACTTAAGAATGTAATGAAGACTAAGTGGTGTTTGATCCAACTTTTTGAAAGATTTCTCTATTTTAAAAGTTAAAGTTATGTATTTAGATGTATGACTTTTAAATTTTGTTAGCTTATCAAATAAGCAAATTTTTAACTTCCAATTAAAGTTACAATTTGAAACTTTTTCCAAATTCAACTTTTCTTTTTGGGGCTTATGTGTGGATAGTTAGCTTTTTTTTTACGAAATTCTTTATATATATCTTAAATATCCCTTATGTTTTTTTCAATTTGACAAAATAACCCTATTTTTCACTTTTTTTTCTTTCATGTATGATTCGGATTTTTAATATTATTATATTTTATTTGTTCGTATCTTAAATTTATCCATTCATAATCATAAGTTCTATTTGTGATAAGGGTATGTATAAAAGAATTTCAATTGGTTGAAAATTTATATATAAATTATTTTAAAATAATTCAAAAATAATCTATAGATTAAAAAAATATTTATTTATCATTTTTATCATTATATAATTTATATAAATAATATATATAATAGTTAACATTTAAAATAATACATTTTTAAAAATACATATATATAAAAGAAAAAATCATTTTTTATAATTTAAATATTTCACCACAGTTTTCTACATCTTATAATACTTTTGTGTTATTACCAAACACTATTTTAATTTTTCCAAACAGTACTTATATATAATAATTCTACTGGAACAATACTTATGCTACAAGCTCCAGCCAAGTCAAACACGTTCTAACCAAGAGAGTGCATCCAACAGCTGCAAAAGCAATCATAAAGTTTTTCCTAATGAAAGTTTAGGGAATTATTCGATACACTCCTTGTAGACATTTATTTCAGTTTTATGACAGATGTATGGCAGATATCAACTCCCCCAAAATCTAAACCAAAAGAGTGCCTTCCATCACAGTGACAGCTTTGCCCCGCAGAAGCACTCTCTGATTCTTGTCATCTAGATGAAGGCTCAGTATTCCACCTCTAGCCGATGCCTGCGCAATGGAATTGCACCTTTATCAATGTGAATATGTGATAATTAGGTGAGCAGCAATGTAGAGTTTCATACTTTCATTTTCAAATATGACCAGACAAAGAAATGTTGTAATTAATTTGTTACCTGATATGCGACGAAATCGCATTTTCCCAGCCTCTGGCTCCAGTAGGGTGCCAGGGCGCAATGTGCACTCCCAGTAACAGGATCCTGATAGATATATAAGATTTGATTTTGAACAAGTGAGATATAGTTTTATCTTATCTTTTCTGACATGCTGTGAATGTGAAGTCAGATATATGCATATATATCTCTCAAACGGAGATGACTTGAATATAAAAATTTTGTAATTGATGTTATAAGGGTGTTTAATAGGAAATAGGAAATGGTTTGGGATCAAGAGACAGTATATTAGGTAGGACCTCATTTATGCCTCCTTTGGGGAAGAAGCATCGACTAGCAAAATCAAATCCAGACTCCGGAGGAGCAGCCCCTGTAGCAATTATGCCTCCTCCAGGACATTTATGTATATCATCAATCTGTGGCTGTAATTCTATAACGGATTTCCACGATGGGAGCTCAACCTGCAAGATCGAGGAGCTTTACTCCTTCATGATAATAGAGTAACGGTAAACAGAGAAGGATAGTTGGCCAAATTAAGTATAAGCCTCACAAGAGCCACACCAGCAAGGGTCCTAGGTTTAAATTAAATCACAACAAATATCACTTTCCATTTAGTTGTTTATCAGATATAGTGCATAGTTAAAGAAAAAGAGAAAAAAAAAAAAAAAAAAAGCCAAGAGAAGTGAGGAATTACGAGGAGGTCATCATCTAGAGTTGTCCTCTTAATGTCAATAACAGCAGCACCGTTCAATGCTTTGGAGATGGCTGAAACTTCGGTAGAATTGAATTCAGTGGAGGGAACTGCAGGAAAATCCAACTCAATTGAAAAGGAATGTTGACGCTCTTCACTGTTCTGGATCTGGGATACATCAGTTGCTGTCGCCTTGAAACCTGGACCCTTTTTAGCAGTGAGAGTTCCAGACAGTGTATCGAATTCGATAATGTCTGAATTTACCAACCCAGTTGTGAAGAGAACATGTGCAGATGCTAATGTCGCATGACCACAAAGCTTAACCTGCCAAAATGCCAAGTGCTAATGGTCAAATATGAGGGGCAATAGACCACTCAAAAAGTCAAATGTTACAAAAACTTCAGAATGGTGCCTTAGAAGAAAGTAATTCAAGAGTACATCTAACATAGTGTTAAATACTGAAAACAAACTCCAAACAGAGATGAAGACAAAACTGACCTCAATAACAGGAGTGAACCATCTGAGACGAAACCTGGCAGAATGGGAGGAGTCATTGACCCGAGTTAAGTAACAAGTCTCGGAAAGATTAAACTCAGCAGCCACAGCTTGCAACCACTGCTCATCTCTGTCTTCCTCCAACAAACAAACCGCTGCTGGGTTTCCCTTGAAAGCCAAGTCAGTAAACGCGTCGACCTGTTCAAGATTCAAAGTTTTCAAACTCACTCCAAAACACAACGTACTTTCAAGTTTCAAGTATGCCTGCCTACAGAAATACTACTACTACTACTAAACAATAAAGAGACAGAGACATGTCATACCACTTAACAAAATCATAACAATTTTATTAAGCTTAAAATCCTATATAACCTCCAACACACATAAACTGACGGACTTTTTTTTGTAAAAAAAAAAAAAAGAGAGAGATAATTACGACATAGTACTTGACGGGCTTTTTGGCCATTTGTCGAGACAGAAAGATCCGATCAACTCGTGCAGGGGAGTTTTGCTTTTGTAGATGATGAATTAAGCTGGAAGAAGAAGCATTCGGATTCAAACACTACTTCAAATGGAAGATATAAGTGGTTGAATGGCTGACTCGCTGACTTTGGAAGTGGAAAGTTTCGAGGAAAGGGGCTAGGACCTAAATGAGTGGTGTCTTTGTCCGTTTTTCTTTTCTTTTTTTTTATAAGAGATACATATAAGTGGTTGAATGGCCGACTTGCTGATTCTGGAAGTGGAAACTTTGAGGAAGGGCCTAGGAACCTAAATGATGGTTGTCTTGTGTTGTCTGTTTTTCTTGTTTTAAATAGTTCGGATTCTTATCAACTATTGATTGATCCAAATAGTTTGATTACTTATTTTTTTCTAAATGAAGTTTTGAGTTCAAATCTTGTAAATAAAGAAAACTATTGTTAAAAGAATTTTACTCTTATAATTAGCCGACCCAACTGGAAAGAGTTTAATTTTAAGCAAAAACCTTAGGAACATCCTTGGTGGAAAACACGTTTATGCAATCACGTTCATGTTTGCCCTTGGCCTGTCTCTCTGCCTCCACCCATTGCCACGTATTAGCTATATCATATATGCAGCAAATTAACGTGGAAAAAGGAGAGAGAGCAGGGATATACGAGGCAAGAAGTGAAAAAAGAAAGCAAAAGAGAAGCAACCAAACTATGCAGGGCCACTGTATTTGTAGCTTAGCTTGTCGCTTCCAGTCAGTGTCAAAGATTGCTAGCCAAAAGGCTTCAGGGTTTGAAAACCGTAAGCAAAATTGAACGCCAAATAGGATTCAGAGAGGTATACAGGAAATGGGGTTCATTCATAGATGAATCGAATTATTAGTGAACATAATTTGTGAGACAATGGCTGATATCATACTTTCAGCCGAATAGCACACTCATACAACAAGGAAATCGAGCATAAACCATAACACAAGGTCCACTAATAAAAATTGCAGGGAATTATTGCACCCAATTCGCCACACATCCGGGATAGAAATTAACCCCAAATCTAGACCAAAAGAGAGCCTTCCATCACAGTAACGGCCTTTCCTCGGAGGAGCACTCTCTGATTCTGCTCATCTAAATGGATCTTCAAAATCCCACCTCTTGGTGATGCCTGAGGGAAGTGAAAAATGGAATTAATAGAAGCGATAATGCGAATGGTTTCATTGAATGATTCAATGGAAAAGAAAGGGAGAGATACCGCATGCGCAACAAAATCGCACTTTCCCAGCTTTTGGCTCCAATATGGTGCCAAAGCACAATGTGCACTTCCGCAAACTGGATCCTGAAAGATAATGAGAAAAGAGACATGAACATTTACATCTGCAGCACTTCTCACATCAAAAACTTAGAATGGTTTTGCTAAGAACTTCAGATAGATGAATTGACTTATTTTGTTTGTTTTAGCAAGTAATCATCTTCATTTCTTTTCTCAGGCTTGGTGCTCATCATACACAGCAAAGAAATTTGATAATTAATGTTGAAAAGATCTTTATGGTGCGTGATATGTTAAGAGTGATGCATCAGGCATCTGATGAGATGTTCATGCTCGCAAACTGGAATACGCTCCAGTTGCAATAAAAAGGTATGGAACATAACCAAAAAGATGCTAAGAGCCCAAAACAATTGTTCGGAACTAAGTGTAATGTATTACCTCATTAATTGTCAATTTTGGACAGAAGAATCGACTAACAAAGTCAAACTCTGAATCAGGAGGAGCGACCCCTGAAACAATTAGGCCTCGTCCAGGACATTTAATTATGTCATCAAACTGTGGCTCTAATTCAATAACAGATTTTCCAGATGGGAGCACAACCTGCAATTTGATAGCACTTTCAAAGAAGAGATCCAAGTAAAAAAAGCTCCCCATGACCACACTATAATTAGAAACATAAAAATATAAGACGAGAACGCCAAATATTCACAATCCCTCTGACAGTCACTTATTTTATGCAAGTAAAGTAATAGATTGGAGGAATTACAAAGAGATCATCTGCGGTAGTTGTCCTCTTAATATCAATCAGTTGAGCACCATTCAAGGCTTTCGAAATAGCTGAAACCTCAGCAGAATTGAATTCAGTAACGGGAACGGTAGGAAAATTAAGTTCAATTAGAAAGCAGTCATGCGCTCCACCATTCTGAGTCTCGGAGACATTGGCTAGACTAACATCTGAGACCTTTTCAGCAGTTAGAATTCCCGACAGTGTGTCAAATTCAATTATGTTCGAATCCACCAAACCAGTTGTAAAAAGAGTGTGCGCAGATGCTACGGTTGCATGCCCACATAGCTTAACCTGGAAAAAAGGACAGCATATCAGAATATGTAACACACAATTGAGCAAAGGGAAGGAAAGAAGAAAAATGAAATACACATTCCAAGTGGCAATGAATTTACATAGCGCCCCAACCTGATTTCAATATTACCAGTTAAAAGTCAACTTTAGCGCCCCAAGTTCATTTCCACATTACCAGTTAAAAGTCAACTTTAAAGTTCAATTAAGAGTAATTGAGCTAACAGCAAACAAGTTAATCACCTATGGCAATGAATGTTATTGTCCAACGCTCCAACTATAACTGTAGAATGCAGGGAATCCAGAAAAACTGACCTCAGCAGTAGGGGTGAACCATCTAAGACGAAACCTCGGGTTTGGAGAGGTCGAGTCAGTTATCCGAGTCAAGTAACTAGTCTCAGAGAGATTAAACTCGGCGGCCACTGCTTGCAGCCAGTTCTCATCTCTTTCTTCCTCCAATAGACAAACCGCTGCTGGGTTTCCCTTGAAGGCCGAGTCAGTGAATGCATCAACCTGTTGAAGAATCAAGATTCAATCCAGACTCATTCATTCAAGGTAAGGGAGAGTACATAAGCAAAGAAGCAAGAAACAAAGAGCGATAAGAGAAATTACCACGTAGTATTTGACGGGTCTTTTTGCCATGTTTTTCATACAAAGATTTGACTTTGAGAACACAGAACAAGGGTTCTACTTCTACACTTCTACAAGAGTTGGAAGACGAGACGCGTTCAGATGAAACAAGATAAATACACAGAGACAGGAGCTAGTGAGTACTGACAAAAGTTGGTAGTCATTAGTGCATATTCTAAGATAGCACTATTTTATTCTTTTTAATGTTACGACCAAAATATTCTTACTTGGGCAATACTCTCTTCTCTCTTACTTGGGCAATGCTCTTCTCTCTCTTTCAGTTTCCGTTACCTATCCTGAGTCAAAGTAATGTGTTTGTCTTGTCTCTCTTTACGCTTTTGCTTTTCTTTTGTCGGGGAGAGGATTCAAAGTTGGTGACATTTCTCTTATTTTGGGTAAAGGTATGTCGCGAACAAAGAAATTTACCATCTTTTTAGCATGACAAGTTTCATTGGAGAAGGGATTTCTTAGAGGTGGGTGGATTTTTCATTTTCACCTCCAATTCGTCTGCATTCTTTGGAGCGTTGCACCAAAATTCAGACATAAATCGATGAGTTTAGCAAAGATCAATTATAAGAATTTGAAAAAGAAAAACAACAGCCTATAGTCAAATCATTTTCATTTCCCGAAATTTGAACATGATTTCTAGTTCTTGATTTAGATGCCACGAATGCCATTGGCCGTTTCACCCTTGAATAAACAAAGCCTACTATAATTGTTGATAAGGAATATAATAACGAGACCATCCATTATAAAGTTACAACAACAATTTGGAAGAATCATGTTTGTTAACTAAACCTAAACCTGCAATCAACCAGTTTGTTGACAGGAAGAAATGGTAAATTCAGCCACCTAGCTTTTCAAAGCTACGGGTCAATAAACTACATTTACAGGTGATGACCAAAGGCAAATCAATTACTTCATCAACATACATGAAGTTAGACTGCACTATTGTACACAACTTTTATTTATGAACATGAGAGGGAACTCTTCCCCACAGTTGGAACTACCAAATGCCCTCCTTTGACATTTTCAGGAAATCGGACAATGTGATATTTGGAAGCTCAACCACACCCGTCTTCTTCTTCTTTATCCTTGTCACCTTCAGTGACCCTGCATCCTTTGATTGCGTCACTGTTGCTGATGCCAAGTTGTAGAACTGTTAAAGGAAAAGAATTAGTACACTTTCACCATAGAAGAAATCCTTTAATAAATAATGCAGTGGTTGGAGCATACTTTTAGGTTTAACCATTATAGGGGTATTTAAAGCAGAATAGCAGATAAAGAAAGAAAAAGAATAAAACAGCAGGAGTCCTTTTCTAAACAATATTCTCCATATTAATATATATAGTGCAATAGTTTGGATCAACTCAGTATTTGCTAAGCCTATTAGCTTGGTGTTTAATCGAGAACATATGAGATGGGAGGATTTACCTCACAGACACCATGCAGCAACAATCTATGAAAAGGATCTTGGACCTGTAATGCAAGGACATCTCCATCTCGACTTTCATTGATAAAGGTTCGTAGGCAGTCCTGAGAATCAAAAGAAAGTTTATTCCTACTAACAGCACAAATTAGATATTTAAATTGATTTTTATAGAGTATGAAAAGAAATACCCGGCAGAAACAAAGACAAAATCATATACCTCATAGCTTGCAATAAGCTCTGAAAGGAAGCTACGTCGTAGTGCCTCCCTTGTTCTACAATCAATTCTTCGCCATGCATTCAAGACAACCATCCTATCGCCATCAGCATGAAATTTCTTCTTAATTGACGAATTACTTAAGGCACCAATAATATTAGCCTAACACAAAGCAAAAATGATAGCTTGAGCTTGTTGCACACCCCATACCGACACTAAAATTAAAATCAGACTATTGACGGTAAATTTAACTTGCAATCTAAATGACATTACAAGAGACAAGTCCTCATGCAGATAAGGGAAAATGCAAGCAAAAAATGCAAACTCCTTATTACATACTTACCTTTAGTGATAACTTCCAAATACTGGAAATTGGTTAAGCTTATCTTCTACAATTACAGAAACATCTTAAAAGATCGAAAATGTTTTCCTAAACAGGGGAAGCAAAATGACCTCTTTATCCATGTCTATATTTCTAAACTTGTCCCATTCTCCCACGTTAGTCATGCTAAATGCTGATGGTGGCACAGCATCACCTGTGAATGAATTACAAATCAATAAAACATCATAGACTCTGGAAATAATTAGCCAAGGAAACAACTGTTTGGGCTGCTTGCGGTTTCATGGACAAGGCAAATAATCAAATGTCAAATGAGACAGCAAAACTGTTAAGTATACGAGACAAGAACAATGTTCTCATCCCATCAGCTATCAATCAACCTATGGCACTCATATAATGATACTTCCGTGCCACATTCTTAACGCCTGAAGGCAAGAATGAGACATCATGACCAACATACAGCACATATAGTGAAAAGAGAATCACCAACAGAACATATTCATTACCCCATGGTGGTGGAGCAAATAAGCCCCTAATTTCTTCTGCATTTAAGCGAGGAACAAGTTCCATCAACAAACGGTCATTTAACCATCTCCGTGAGCGTCGATTGGTAACCTGAATCAAATAGACAATCATTTGTGGGAATGAGTAGCTTCTTCTAGAATTATCCAAAACAAATGACACCATTAACTCAACCAGCATAAAACCAGATTCAGAAATGCAATGAACTAGCTCATAATTGGTTTTAAAAGAGGCTAAATTTTCCATAGGAACGATAAATCTGCCAAAAACAAACAGTTTTAAAAGACCTACCCCCCAACTGAAGAAAGCTTAATCATTTCATTTTCTGATAACGATACCACAAAATGGATCTCATAATCAACATATCAAATTGGAAACTACACTAAAATAAAATGGACCCATTAGGCAGTGATGAAGAACGTTACTTTTCCAGTCAAGCTCTCGAGAAGTTCAATCTTCTTCTCAATCGAGAGCCCACGAGATTTTCCATTTTCTCCTGCCGAAAATTAAAAACAAACATCACTGAATTTTCCTAAAACGGAAAGCTTTGAATTTTTCTCGAAAAGGGCATAATTTATCCACAAAAGATATATATAACAATAAAAAAAAACAGATAAACAAGAATAGCAGCTAAACAAGTCTGGATTTTCATCATCACATAGAAAAAGAATAAATTGACATAGAAAATAGATAAAAATTTTACCTTGGCGAAGCTCAATGAAGGGAGATGACAGGAGAAGATCGGCTTCTCTTTGCAGAACCTCGGGAGTCGCCATGACTGTGATTGATTTCTTCGATAAAAATTGACTGATTCAGGTGATGATTAGATCTGTGATTGATCGGTATTTTCGTTTACGTTCTTTTGGAGGAAACAAAGATGAAAAGCTGACCGAAATGCAGCCTTATCCTTATGATGAACTGGGAAACACAGGAATATGCCCTTCCTGACTATCGCTGATGCTAAATTGCTAACGAATATTATTGAATACTACTAAAATCTGCGTCTTAGGGTTGTACTCTTTGGACGAGATTGCCCCGTTTGGTGTTGGTACGGTCATTGCTGGACACGTACAATTTGATGTACTTACTGAAAATTGCCACACAGTCGTTGCTAGACACGTGTGATTTCACGGTGCTGCACGTGGGAGCAGAGCTCCACACACAGTGACAACAAACGTGGTCGGGCTGCTTCCACGGATTCGATGTGGGGCAAAACGTCACGCACCCTATAAGCTCTTCTCCAAAGTGACTAAAGTCCAAGCGTATGATTTCTTGTTGTTTGGCTTCTTTGTTGGACTAGGGTTTGTGTAGGTCGAGTTAATTTGGGGATTTTTTATGTTTTCTTGTGCATTTCACTTTTTGCTTAGGATTCGGGAAGATTGAAGGGGCTTTCAGTTTATAAGGTAAGAATTGACTCATACAAATCATCTTTTTGTGATCCACGTTATTTTCTATCTTGCTAGGTTTAAGTAAGATTTCTGATAAGAATTCTCACTTCATGGATTATATGATGGAGTTGGGGAATATGGAGATTGATTTAGAGAAAGAGGTTGGTGAAAGTTCATATTTGAACAAATATGTCTTGATTGGGAGGATTGTGTGATGCAGGCTTTCTGAGAATCTAAAAGAATCAAAGAGAGAAGGTAGAAACAGAGAAGAACAGAGAGAAGTTTAGGTAGAAGAAGAATAATAATAAGAGAGAAGAGGTTTCATATTCATTATCATGTCTGTTTACAATATTTCCCTCGGTTACATATATATTACTTATATATGGACTTGGACTTTACAACCGAATAATAAGACTAAGCACTAAGAACCCGGCCCAACTATACAACTTGAGCTAGACCCTATTTTGACCCGTAGCAATGCCTTCCGCTTGAAAACATCCTTGTCCTCAAGGATGAAAATTTGGATATTCAGCTACTGCTTATGATATGACACCTTGACACTCTCATGAGGCATCTGGAAATGCATTGCTCCGACTGCACCAGTTTGCTATCAAAGATGGCAATTGTTGTTGAGCAAGTGTATTATCAACATGCTTCTTGAGTGGAGGAACATAAAAAATAATAACGACTCTGGCTCTTGTAGGCAAGGCAGACTTAGAGAAATAGAAGAACAACTCCAGTAGCACGCCATAAAAGAACAATCTGGAACCTACTAACAGTATGAAAGTAGCCAGAGAGACCACTCCAAATAATTGCTCTGTCCGAAAAACACAGGTTAACAAAATAGCTTTTCCTAACCTTTCCCAACCTTTAAAATCATCATAATTCTCTTGTTGGACAACACTTAAACATTTCTCTGGACAATTTATGGTTGCATCCCTTTCTTTTCTCACAAAGCAAGTTATCATTCGGTTTAGTAAAATTGCACCAAAATTATTGCAGCTATATGTGGCATCATCCACGTTAACTGCAATCTGATTAGCAGTGTTGAAACATGCATGTATGGGTCGTTTGGTCACTCGCAGACAAGCAATAGTGTAAGAGCCCAGTAAAAACTCAAAGACTGAGATAACCAATGAACCAAGGCTTCCTTTTGTTCCTTCAAAATCATACCTGCCCACATAACAATCCTCTATGTCTTCAATTACTGACCAAATGAATTCTACCAGAGATGATACAACTGTTTTGGTAATTTGTAAACCCCCATTTTGAAAGCAGACAAGTATCTTGTTGGCATTTGCCCACTTGCAGACATTAGGATCAAACTCTCTTGCCATATAAAGATCTACATACTGTAAATACGTGCCACAATTATAAAAGCTTCCACCACTTTTTCCTATTGCACCGTCCATTTTCTGAGACTCCATTTGCTTTACTGGACTTCCACAAGGAAACTTCATGAATGCAACAATAGCTGTGAACTTCTCAAGATACGCATGCAAATTTACTTCCTTATGGTTAGACTCCATATCACTTACATCAACACTGGTGAAGAAAACATATGCTAATTCTTGCACCACATAATGCCGTGTAACATCCACCAAAAATATATTTGCTTTGTTGTCAGCCCTTCCCAAATTACATCCATTGTCCTCACACACTGTCATGTGTGTCATCACTTTCAATCTTTTTGCCATAACATTCCATCTTTCAGCAGTGGCATACACATCTGACAATTGAGAGAGGAGATTAGCTTGATTAGCTATTATGTTTTCCTTCAACATTTGCTGACTAAAATCAAATGTCTGAACACCACATCCATGTTGATCTGGAAAAGAAATCATGGTGTTGAAAGACTCTAAATCCGTGTAGGGCATTTGTGAGAGTAGTACATTGGTGGCATCTTTTAACAACAACTTACCACCTGTAATGCAGTCTTCAATCCTTAGAATATATCCCTGCACTTGCTGGCCACATTGAAATAATAAAACAAGAGTATAACAGCAACTATTGATAGTAGCCAGCATGAAATCATCCAGTTTAACTTCTCCCCGACTCATCTTCCCTAACATGTCTAAAGCTAATTCATTAAGCCCACCATGTACATATCTCACACTCACTGCCTTCCATGCAATCATCAATATTTCATACCAATCAAACACTTTCCTAGCTTTAAGCAGCCATGAGAAGTCATAAAAGGAAACATGCCCATTTAAAAGGGAAGTCACAAACCTTGTGTCACGAATGCGCAATGATCTTTTTTCAAATACATCTACTACTTTGGCAATATTTCTTGATAAGAAACAAACATCAACCATGGGTGTTCTTGGGACTATAACTTGCTCGGGAATTTTTGCAAATAGGTTGAGTGCACAGGCTATTGCATCGATCTCTTTGTCGACAACAAATCCTCCCGGTCTGAATCCAATAAAGACTTTAGGAGAACAATCCACTGAGATAGCCTGCTTAATGTTTAAACTCAAGAAAGTTTCCCATTGAATCGTCACGTTCGGTTGAAGCAACGCAACCTTCTTTTTTTGAGGAATTAGGATCCAACGCGACCTCTGCTAATCCAGCGTGAGGCTTGAGCAGTGAGACGTCCTCAACGTGTACTATTTCACTGGAGGTTTTTGTTGTTTGTTTAACTTCGAAGTATCCCTTCACTTCAAAGTCATCGTTATACTCGAAGGCCATGATGTTCTTACCATCGAAAGGAAGGCATTCAAGCATAGAATCTACACCGTAAGACTGAATCATCACACTAGATTCGATGTTGGTGTCTTCTGAGCAAGAATTTGAGGGAGGATTAGAAGAATTAACACCAATCGAAGTCCCATCAATCTTCTGTGTGAGTTGATCGATGAAGAGTTGTATCTTCATTCTAATTTGCTCAAATCCAGAACGCAACTCTTCTACTACTGTTTTAATTTCGTTCGCCATTGCCAGAACCGAGAGCTCTGATACCAATGATGCAGGCTTTCTAAAAATCTAAAAGAATCAAAGAGAGAAGGTAGAAACAGAGAAGAACAGAGAAGAACAGAGAGAAGTTTAGGTAGAAGAAGAAGAATAATAAGAGAGAAGAGGTTTCATATTCATTATCATGTCTGTTTACAATATTTCCCTCGGTTACATATATATTACTTATATATGGACTTGAACCTTACAACTGAATAATAAGACTAAGCACTAAGAACCCGGCCCAACTATACAACTTGAGTTAGACCCTATTTTGACCCGTAGCATTGTGGTAGACCGTATCTTGAATCGACGAGGGGTAACTGCAATCTCAAGAAGCATTTGGCCAGATAGAATAGCACCATGCATTAGAGAGGTGGGTGACAATAAATACAGTATTTCTTTTATAAAAGAGGAGATTCTTTTACAAGCTATTGAGGAAAGGCCATGGTTGGTTATGGGACACTATTTTATTCCTGAGTGGTGGAGTGAGGGTAAATCTGTGAATGAGATGGAGATTGCTGACATCCAATTTTGGATCCAGGTGCATGGGCTCCCTCTTGAATTGCTCACAAGATTGAATGCGATAAAGATTGGAGAACGAGTGAACCTTTATTAGATGGGTTTTGGGTTCCAAGAGGAGCTGGGGAAAAGTTATGGGCTTCAATTCGATATGAAAGGTTGATGGATTTTTGTTTTGTATGTGGAAGATTGGGGCATGTACAGAAGCATTGTGATAGAGAGCTGGGAGAAATGTACAAAGAAGAGGCAAGATTAAGATATGGGGCACATATGAGGGCTCAACCAATTCGTAGGAGATCCATGCAAATGTTTTCAAGTGATGGGGGACGAGAGATTGAAAAAGAGGCAGATGAGGTTGGAGTTTAAGAAAAGAAGGTAGACAACAGTATGTAAGAAGGGAGGAGGTGGGAGATTCAGACTCATTTAGGGGTAGAAATGAGGTCAGACATTCTATGAGGCAATATGCAGCTGATATGCTTCAAAAGGAAGGAATAAAGAATGCTGAGATAGGAGGAAGAAAGCCTGATACAGAAGGTTCCTTAGCCTTGAAATTTGGTGGGAAGAAGATTCCAGAAGATAATTGGAAGGTCAGATTGGAGAGAAGAAAGGCTGCCGTATCAGAAGGACAAACTGGTAACCCTTACCACCCCCTACTTAGAACAACCTCTTGTAATATTCCTTATACAAAAAAATCATTTGAACCCTCATACAGTAGTAAGAACCAAACTTTTCTGAAAAACAAACCATTTGAGCCTTGCATAAAAGAGAATATAGACCCAAGCACTCAAACTGAGTTCTGTTCTGCCCATGTTCAACCTTTTGAAACTATGAGTTCTAAGGACATTTCTAATGACTTTCCAGTAATTTCTAATGTTGCAAACCTTCAATCATCTGAGAATTGGGTACCGGTCCAAGAATATTCACAAAATAAAGAAGAAGTATGTGATTGTCCTATATAGTGGAGTTACCCCGATGAGGAAAACAGAAGGATAAAGGAAGGGGAAGGGATTAAAATGGAGGTTGTGGCAGTGGAAGCTGAACTATCATCTGATTTTGGAAGGTTGAAGTTGTGAAGAAATAGAGAAGAGGATGTTGAGGGTGATGGTGTGAGAAAGAAACAAAAGTTGATCTTGATAGAAAAAGAGGTGACTACTCAAGAATCACAATTGGAGATGTCAAAGCCTTTGAGGACTCAAGTAAAGAAGGAAGATAGAAAGCTTGTCAGAAGAAGTGTAGGTAGTAGGAAAATTAAGGGACAGATAAAAAAAGTAGTGGAGTCAAATTTGGAGTTGGTAGATGGCAATTTGTTTGAAGTTCCAATACAGGGGAGTGAAGTGGTGAAATTTGATTCGGTTCATCTGCAACAGACTGATACTCATACTGACCATCTGAGCAATAGACAAGGCGGTGGTGGCTGGCCTTCAACAGCCACAAGGGAGCCATGATTGCTATTTCTTGGAACTGTCAGGGAGCAGGATCACCCTCGACAGTTCATGCACTTAAGGAGTTGATAATGAAGTATGATCCTGATGTGGTTTTTCTCATGGAAACAAAAAATACTAGGTGTAGAATGGAACAGATTAAAAAGAAATGCAGATTTGTAAATAGTCTATACATAGATCCAGAGGGACTAAGTGGAGGTTTAGCATTGTGGTGGAAGGAAGATTTAGTTTTTCAAATATTTACAGGGGATAAAAATATTATTGATAGTCAATTCATAGAGAATGATAGTGGGGTTAGTTGTAGAGTTCTTTGGATTTATGGGGCTCCCATTTTTGAGGATGGGAGAAAAGTTTGGGAACACATAAAAAGGAGAACAAATCATATACAGGGTCCTTGGATGTGTATTGGGGATTTTAGTGATATTTTAGTTGAGGAAGAGAAGGAAGGAGGTAGGAGAAAGGAAAAGAGAAAATTAGAGTGTTTCCAAGAGATGGTGAGGGTTGGTCATCTTAATGATACAAGCTTTAAGGGTCAACAATTTACATGGATGGGGATAAGAGAGGGAGAGCTTATCAAAGAAAGACTAGACAGAGCATTGGTGAACTTGGAATGGTAAAAAAGTTTTCCTGGTATGCGAATTTTCAATTTACTTATGATTGGTTCGGATCATGCCCCAGTGCTTCTTTATACTGATTATAAAGATAAAAAGTTAGCTAAGAAGTTTAAGTTTGAAGCAACTTGGTTGACTATGCCTGACTGTGAAAAAGTGATCAGAGAAGGTTGGAGTATTCAAGTGACAGGCTCCAAAGCCTATCAACTTCTTTGCAAGCTAGAGAGATGTAGGAAATTATTACTGAAATGGAGAAGAAAGTCAGCTTCTAATAATAGAAAGATGATTGAGGAATTGAAGGTACAAGCCGAAAAATTACAATGTAGTGCAAGAACTGAAGAAGATTATAGTAAGGTTAGACAGGTGATGGGACAGATCAAAGATGCATGGGACAGAGAGGAAGTTTATTGGTACCAGCGTGCCAAGGTTAACTGGATAACAATGGGGGATAAAAATACCAAGTTATTTCATCAAAGCATACTTCAAAGAAGATCTTTCAATAAAACTCTGAGAATAAAGCAAGCAGATAGGCAATGAAAGGAGGGAGAAGATCAGATCAAAGATTGTTTTATTGACTATTATAGTCAGCTTTTTAAATCTGGAGGTAATAGGAATTGGGGTAATATCATGGATTATGTTCCAAAGTTGGTTGGAGATGAAGTTAACAGAAAGCTGGTTCAAGAAGTTTCAGAAGAAGAAATAAGAGAGGCTGTTTTTCAGCTTGGGGCTTTCAAAGCCCCTGGCCCGGATAGGTTTTGTGGCATTTTCTATCAAAAGTTCTGGGGGATAGTTAAGGCTGATATGTGTGCAGTAGTGAAAGGATTTTTTAGGGGTGGATGTATGTTACCAGATATGAACAGCACTGAAATAGTGCTTATTCCAAAAGTGAAAGGGCCTGAATCTGTCACACAATATCGGCATATTAGCCTTTGCAACTTCATTTACAAGATTGTAACCAAGGTGATGGTGAACCGACTCCAACCTTACCTGGATGGATTGACATCAGAAAATCAAAGTGCCTTGTGGCTAAAAGGCAAATCCATGATAATATTCTCATTACGAATGAGGCTTTCCATCATATGAAGATCAAAAGAAGAGGGAAGGTTTATGAGATTGCATTGAAATTGGATATGAACAAAGCATATGATCGGGTATAATGGGATTTCTTGGAAAGGGTTTTCCTTAAGCTTGGTTTTGACAGTTTATGGGTAAGCTGGGTCATGAAGTGCGTTAATACTGTGTCATATTCTTTAATTCTAAATGGTAGGCCTGTCTTTAAGTTTTCCCCATCTAGAGGACTTAGACAGGGAGATCCTCTCTCCCATTACCTTTTTCCTTTTGTGGCTGATGTTTTGTTTAGGTCTGTCCAACATAGAGTCCAGAGTGGTGTATTGAATGGAATCAAGTTGGGGAGACAATGTCCAACTTTATCCCATCTTTTATTTGCAGATGATTCACTATTTTTTATGAGAGCTAATCAATCTGTTTACAATTAGATGATGAACTGCTTACAGGAATACTGCTTGGCTTCGGGACAGAGTGTAAATATGGAAAAGTCAAGAATAGTGTTCAGCACAAACACTCCAGCAATGTCAGAGAATAAGTGGTAGGGTGGCTTGGCATCAAGGCAGCAACGAATCCTGGTAATTACCTTGGCATTCCAACATTATGAGGAAAGTCAAAGTATGATACAATAGGGTTTGTTAAGGAAAAAGTATTGGTGAAGCTTAAAAATTGGAAACAACAGCTTTTATCTTTTGGTGGGAGAGAAGTAATGATTAAAGCAATAGCGTGTACAATGCCAACTTATGTCATGGCTTGCTACAAGCTTCCTAAAAAGCTTATTGATGAGCTTAATTCTGCCATGGCAAAATTTTGGTAGGGACAGAAGGAAGAGGAACAGAGGATATATTGGAAAAGCTGGTTTGCAATGACTATGTCGAAGTGCTTAGGAGGTTTAGGTTTCAAAGATCTGGAATTGTTCAACAGAGCACTTCTAGCCAAGCAAGTGTGGAGAATGCTAGAAGGCCCTGAGTCTTGATTGGTAAGGGTATAACAAGGGATTTATTTTCCTGATGGAAAAATAATACAAGCAAGAAAGGGAGGCAGAGCTTCTTGGGCATGGGGGAGTTTGATAGAAGTGAGGGATTTCCTTAAAGAAAATCTATTATGGCAAGTAATGGATGGGAAGGATATAGGGATCTGGGAAGATTATTGGATTCTAGGGATGATGAGGAAAAAACTGAACCCTCAAGGAGGTATGGGAACTACAATTCCAGTGAAAGTTGAAGAGCTTATTGACAAAGAACATTGAATGTGGAAGTTGGATAAAATAGAAGAGTGGATTTCAGAAGAGGAAAAGGTAGCGATTAAGTCTATCGCGGTGAGTAAATTTGATGGAAAGGATAGACAGATTTGGCCACATAATAAAAGTGGAGCTTATATTGTCAAATCTGGATATGCAGTTCTCAAGGCAAAGCAATTCTCTATTCAAACAAGAGCTCCCTTCTATTCTCATATGATTGATCAAGAAAAGTGGAAAGAGATATGGAAACTTAAAGTCCCCAACAAACTAAAAGTCTTCTTGTGGAGGGTATGTCATAATGCTATAGCCACATTTCAAAATCTGTGGAAAAAGAGATTGAAAGATTCTCCTCTTTGTCCTATTTGTCATGAGGAAGATGAGACTGTGGAACAACTTATTCTAGGTTGTGAATGGACAAGGACTGTTTGGTTTGTTGTAGGGTTGAGAGTAAGGAGAGAGGAAATTTCAATATTTGATGAATGGCTAGCACAGATGTTCAGATTTTGTAAGCAAAAGGGTTGTCCAGCGAATAGCTTGAAGTCGAGGATGGCATTTACTTGTTGGGCTATATGGTTGGAGCGTTGTGTTGTGAGATTTGGTAAACATGAGCTAAAAGTACAATCAATGCTGAGCCATATCAAGAAGATGAATAATGACTACATGGAGGCCAAAAAAGGGGTGGTTATAGCAGAAACAGATAAGTGTGCAAGTGAGCAGGTGGGATGGAATGCACCAGACAAAGGGTGGGAGAAAGTTAACTGTGATGCATCTTATGTACAAGGTCAAACCATAGCAGGAATTGGTGTTCTTAGCAGAGATTTCAGAGGAGTAATGAAGCATGGTGCTTGTGAGAAAGTTGTAGCTAGTTCTGTTTTAATGGCAGAGGCTATGACTATAAGGAAAGGTGCAGAGTTGGCAGTAGAAATGAAATTACAAAAAGTGATATTGGAAATAGATTCAGTGGAAGTACAACAAGCAGTGGTTGGAGGATGTGTGGTAGAAGATTGGAAAATTAGGCCAATAATTCATGATGTCAGGAGATTGCTTGAGCAGATTCCTTGGAAGAAAGTTTACTGGGTTAAAAGGAGTGGAAATGCAGTTGCGCATTGGGTAGCCTCTGAGGCTACGAAGGGGATATGTCATTTGGGATGGCTTTGGCTTCCCCCATCTTCTTTGGTCTATATTTTGAATAAAGATGGTCTCCCTGCTCCTTTGTAATTGTAAATACTTATTTCAAGGTTGAGTTTGAGTTGTAGGTCCTCTCTGTAGCTCACCTTGTTTGACTTGTCAAAGTTGTATGTCACTTTGAAAATCAATACAATATTTTTTCTTGTTGGCCAACAAAAAAAAGTCTAACCCCGCTGATGAAAAAATAGTAATTTTTTATGCAAACCCTAACCAGCAGAGATGAAATGAGGACCTTCCTATGATTTCCCCTTTTTCCTCTTTTATATTCTTCGCCCTTTTTTTTTTGTTTTTTTTTTTTTGGGTAGTGGCCTTTTTGTAGAGATGGTAAAATGGGCGGGTTGGGCTGGCACGACCCAAAAAGTTGGGCTGCCCGTAAAAACGTGGGCTGGATCGTGCTAGCCCAAAAAAAATATGGGTCGTGTCGTGTCAGTCCATATGTTTTGAAGGTTAAGCCCAGCCCAGCCTGCAGTCCATATAAATCGTGCCGTGCCAGCACATGGGCCACAATGGGCTGGCACATGGGCTAATGATTTTTATTAAATGTTAATTTTTTTAATCTTTTTTGTTTTTACTCAATTTTATTTTTTTAATACTGATGATTAAATTGGATTAAGAATGAAAAGTTTCGACACAAAAATTTATGTGGTTCGGCTTACAATGTCTATGTCCATGGGAAAAGGGGAACATTATTCACTATAAATAATAAAATTTACAAATACTAATTTAAGTTATAAACTAAAGAAAATCTATCACCTAAAAAATGAAGAAAAAAAAGAAAATCAAATTTATTCATTTTTGTCTGAAGATTCTCTTGGTTTTTTATATTTTGTAAGCGAGATTGTATATTTAACCAATCTTTCAAACATACATCCCAAGGGTCTTTGGTGCTAATATGTTTCTTCTATCATCAAGAACTCTCATTCTTGCACTAAAACAAAACTCCAAAGAGACAGTGGATATCGGAGGTATAAGGAGGTCACGGGCCATGATGGAAAGCACATGACATAAATTTGCATTACTTTTCCGCCATGCCAAAATATCAAAATTTTCTAATTCTTGATCATCAAAAATTTCTAAATAAAAATGAATAATTATATAATTGATATATTATAAATTTACATTAAAAATGGGCTGGCCCAAATAAGCACACGGGTCGTGCCGTGCCAGCCCATGACATGTGCCACCAAAAGGCTGTCCAGCCCGTCCATGACTAATGGACCGTGCTGGCACGGTCCACTAAAAAAATAATGTGGGTCGTGCTGACACGACCCATATTAGGTTGGACCGTATTGAGCTCCATGCCGCCCGCCCATTTTGCCATCTCTACCTTTTTGTTTGAAGTCTAATAAACTTGAAGACTTTCCTTCTTGCGTAAGTTGCATTACTTGTCCCCTTCCCTCCAGGACAAAATTTGAAGGGACAAAAATGCAAGTAGTAGAATACAGAGTTATGGACCTATTTTTTGGGCCCAAGTTTCGTCTTCAAATCGCAAGTCCAGTCCAACCTACCCCGGATTAGTCTTCTTCAAGCTTTGCGGGGCTCAGCAGTGATTTTCTCCCAAGCAACGAGTAAAGAGACTCACGAGTCACGAGAGTCGAGTCGAGTTTTACAGGGGTAAAATAGTAATTTGATGAGGTCCCTCCCCACGCACTCTGCACTGGGGTGATCTGTCGCAGAGTGTACGTACAAATCCCTCAAGCAAAGTTGACAAGTTGACAGCTGAAGTCCCCCCGTTGCCTTGTCCACTGCCCATCTCTCTTCTAGTTTTTCTTCCTCTTCTTAAACCCTAGACTAGATTACCAAAGGCCGCACATTTGCATCACCGCGGTAAGTTCCTGCTCTTTTGTTTTGTGTACAAATATGTGAATATAAGCTACACTTGTTGCATTTGTTCATAGCTTTTAGTTGCCTTGACTCTACTCATGACCAAAGCATTCTTCAACTCTTGATCCAAGGTTTTTCTTTTTGTTTGTCTTTATTATGTTTTATCTGTTCTTACGTGGTTGTTTAACATGGGTGATTGTTGTCGATCCTTAATATGTGGTAGGAAAGTTGTTGCCTTTCCTTGACTTGCAGTGTTAAATCCTTGTTTACAGATGGTTGCATATGAGCTGTTTGTTGGGTTTGCCCTGCTTGAGCTTTTAAATGTTATTTTGTGCCCGAGTGTTGCTTTTTGTTCTCGTGTTGCTAACGAAAAGATGGGAAAAGATGATAGCAAGTACTCATGCATATAGTTTTCGTCATTTTCCTATACCTAAGTTTTGACTTTCCCCCTTATTATACCCTTTTTCCTCTGTTGACAGCTCTTTTATGCTACTTCTACAATTGTTTCCTCAAAGTTAACATAAACTTGTCTCCCAAGAGAAAAGAGATATTCGTAGTACTATGTTCTTTTCATGCTCAAATTCAAAGCCATCCGTGGGATTTCATGTATTATTCATTTTACCTGTTCTCGGTGTTAAACCTTTTACTTTTAGTGAATGGTACTACTAGATTAAGTTTGCTGGTTGGCATTTCATTTTAGATTTCTTATCTGTTTCAGCCAATTTCCTTTCAATGCCCCCACATTAATTTTGTTTCCGTATTAATTAGCGGTCTTTTCTAGTTACGAGTCTGAGTGATTTCACTTCTTGGGGTATGGATGGACAACGTGGTTACAAGAATCCTTTGATGTCACTGAATTCTTCTGGGAGTGCCAATGATTTCTCTTATGGCTATGTGGGTAATGCAAATCCAGTCATCCCTATGGCAGCTCGAAGGATTAAGAACCAACTTAGTCCCCAGTCATTATCTCAGTGGATCGATTGTCCCAAAACACCTCATAGTTACGTTGAATTTCTAACAGAAAACATTGGAAAGGTTCCTACAGCAGATGTCTTGGAGAGCATTGGTTCTCCAGTTGGTGGCATACACACCATTGGTGGGATCTCCGAAATTCAAAGAGAATTGCTACATAACAATGCTGGACAGTCTTTCAGCCCTGGACCTGACGACTATTCCCTTGAGTCAGAGCATGTGAAGCTAAAGCTAGCTGCCTACGCTATGAACGCCAGCAATCATGAAGCCTCAGCAAGCGTATAAGAAAACTGCATCATAACTAATCTTTCTTTATTGTAGGGATCATCTTTGAAAAAACTCGCTTGCCTCTAGTTTGAAAGACTAATTATGTTTGTGCCTGGACTGAACAGGAAAGATTTTTTAGGCCACATGATAGGCTATCTGGGAGCAGATTTTCTAGCTCTGGATTTGAGTCCCATGCACAGGTCAAGTTCTTTCTCCATCTTCAGATTATGTTGCATCCAACTGATAATGTGGCTGCTAGATGTTGAAACTTGGAATTAATTTAATATTGCTAATGCAACATCATGTCTTTCAGCAAAATCATACTTTCTGGATGCAAGAACCAAATGAAGACAATAGTAAAGTTCTTCAACTCCAAGCAAAAGCAACCATATCTGCACCCAGTTTCCTGTGCCAACCAAACCCAAAAGTACCCAAATCCAGAGCTGCCGCAAGTGATCGTGTAAGCAAATCTTCTTTCCTAACCTGTATAATACTGGTACTACTCTGAATCTGAACATGCACAAATTGAGGGTCATCTCTTTGCATTTTGATTTCACATGAGTCTAGAATCTGGATGCTTGGATTCTTACACATTTTACATGGATACATTTGTAATTTTAAAAAAGTTTCTTTTCTAAATACACAGGAACGCAAGCTAAGAATTGCTGAAAGTATCAAAGCATTGCAGGAACTGCTTCCACATTCTGCAGAGGTAATTTATTTCTCCAAGCATTAAACATATATAGCGCACTAATTCATTTTTCATTAGGAAGCTAAATCAGTTTATAACCTCATTTCCCCTGTATTCTCAAAAGCCTTTCTAATTCAGCTTTCATTGCATTTTAAACATATTTGTCCTATAAATTTGCTGCCTTTGTGTTTAAGTCGCTTAAAAAGTGCACAGAACACTACAGAAGGAGCTATGGAAGAGGTAAAGCAGCAACGTTATATCACCAAATATTCTTGTATTATATGGAGAAGTATTGATTTGTCACATTTTACCTTTGTAGTGTGGTCAAGCAACTGCACTGGATGATGTTGTTGACTATGTCAAGTTTCTGCAGTTGCAAATAAAGGTAGTTGGTTTTCTGATTTAGTTAAGTTATGATGATGCGTGTGCAAACATATGCATATCCTTTTTGTTATCGGTTCTTCTTCTTCTTCTTTCCATACATACATGTGTCTACTTACCTGTTTACACTTTTACATCAATGCAAAACAAATCATATGCAATATAGTAGGATGCAGTTTTCTCTGACAGTTGGTCTTCACTCTTCTGTCACATTGTTTGCTTACTGTTTTTAATAATATGGTCTTCACCATAATTACATATGAAGACATATTGTAGAGTATCTCTTACAAGTTTGAACATTTAACATAAGGACATGCTGACCTGACCCAAATCAGGAGTCTCAATCAATCCTCCATTCCTCCTATATTATAACTGGTGACCCTTTTTGCTTATTCATTTCGACCAACATGAGTCCAAAGCACCATTATCATCTTGGGAAGATTAAGCTGTTCCATCCCCATTTGATGATTGCCTAAGATGCTAACCATGTTTGGCCAACTACTTTCATAATATACTATTTAATAACGTGCATGTTTCAAACGGAGATAGTGCATTAGCCTGTAAGCCTATAATAGTGAGCCTTTAATTAAGTAATCTTATCCCTTATCCGGCCTATGGTTCAAAAGTGAAATTTTGATGTAAATTACTCTATGACATATGCATTGGTAACTATATTGGGTTGGAAATTCTTTTGTGCAGGAATTAAGTCGAAGCAGATTGGGAGGCGAACCAATTTCTAATCCTTTTGTTTTCTTTGAGGTATCAGATAATCAGCTTCTTCCCCTCACTACATAAGACAGTCATCATTAAAATGAATCTCGGACATGAATTTTTCTTTATTAACTCAAGTAAACCCACATGTGAAAACTTGCAGGGATATGGTCACTATTCTCTCTGTGAACAGACGGTTAATGAACCTCTTGAAGAGATCATTGGGAAGTTACTAGAGATAAATCCAGCAGCAGCAACTCAACTGTTAGAGAGCAAAGGCCTTTACATGATGCCCAGGGCACTGCTTGACGGCTTGCGCAGAGCCACATAGATAGCCCTTATTCCACTGCACTCTTTGCTTTCAAGATCAAATACAGATTTAACTGCTTCAGCTAGAGACTATTATCCAATCTCTGTTTCTTTTGTAGAAATTAGAACCAAACTAGCTGCTACGAATATAGTTTGCAGAACAATGGCTAGTATTTTTAAGCTTTGCATATTTGCTTCTGATAAAATGAAGGAGTTGAGTAAATTTTACTGGGCTTGGAAGTTGGAGCACAAAAGTCAGTTTTGTTTTAATCCGCAATTTTTTCTGTAAAACCAACCATTTCAAAACAAATCAACCGTAAACGAAAAGGACAGCAGCATAAAAGACTTCAAAGTCTTCCAACAACATTACAACAACCATACCATACAGTAAATTTATGTTCATGTTCGGTGGTTGGCTGATCTCATCTAGTACTAGGATGGACAGAGATTACTGTAAAGCGGTTTGGCTGTTATGTCTGTCTTGGATCAAGTTTGTTACAAGGACCAGTGTTCAGTGAGATTAGACGGTTGGATGGAACTCGGGAGATGAGCCGGTGATGCCTCTTTATAGTGGGTAGGAGTAGGACTGTGGGCATTTTCCTTTCTTTTTGCTTGGGTAAAGTCCAAAATATCAAGATTATGGGCCTGCATTTATATTTGTGCAAAGTTGGACCAAAAACCTTTAGGCCCTATCAAACAGAACCGAACATCGGAACATGTTTCATTAAAACATACACGAATCCAGCATCTGTACCATATGTACTTGTCTTGCACAATATATAAGATTTTGTTTTTCTAAAAAGATTGTTACTGTTCCAGATATTTACAAAGGATTTCCAAGTAAATAAATTACTTGATTTATACATTGCATCGATTTTATCAACAAATTCATTGATGAAGACATAAAGTACGAGGTCATAGACTCATAGTTTATTAATGATTACTGAAGTCCATTACCATTAATTATGCTCATCGAGTTAAATTTCATATATGCTCTCAATTACAAATATAGAAAACTTTCCAGATCATATCAATCGCCCTTTTTTCAAGATTGAATGATTACTAAATTCCAAATTAATTCATCCCCCCTGGAATATTAACCGAAGGTCATATACGTAAATTAGATCCTTCCAAAAAGGAGACTGGATAGATCCTTTGGAACAGGTGGCACGTAACATAATAAAGCCATGCAGCATAATAATCTCAACTAGCTGGTCCTAGCTAGTGGGCATACACCATACAAAAATGATTGAAATGGCCCCCAACTTTCCCAAGATGCGATGAATTGTGGCAAGTAGCATGCGCGATCCCATCCGATCGAGCAAGCCTTGATCACCTTGGAAATTAACGAAGATGCAGCCCATAATGCCTCAAATGGTCGCAAATGATTGCACATGATGCCCAAAGTCCTAACATACGGCTACTTATCAGGATTTCCACAACCTGAAAAATTGCCTCTTTTGGGTGCTAGTGGTGTTGGTATATATCATTCTTCCAGCACAAGTAAAAACGAAAGCGATACCTTTTAATTTATCCGCTATGGCCGTCCTCCCTATCATTAGTATTTAGCCAAAAGTCAGATATATAGCAGCCAAGCCAGCCGCACGCCCACAAATCACAATGACCACCTACGATGGCTATACGCCATTTTCACCTCGATTAGCAAGGAATATTGACATTAATTAGATTTATAGATACATAATTATAATTACTTGTTAGACTTTGCATGGGTCCTAGGTAGCTTTATATATATAGTTTTGATGAATTGATAAATCGATGACGGGATGGGATGCTATTGTTTTTATATGGAAAATTTCTCCCCATTCAATGATTGAATGGTTACCTTTTTGCTGCTTCGAGAGACTCTATATAGTCCCGATTCCTATTAACCCGTCGGCATGATCATCTCTTATCGCATTGGATATATAGGAACCACAGGAATGGCGAAAGACGTGTAGTAGGAAAAGTTGCTTAGAAAATTTTCTCAAGTCGTGTTGATTGATGAATTAATGATAATGCAAAAGAAACAGGCCAACAACAGCAGCCTTGATAAGATAGCACTTGCATAAAAGCTAAACTTTAACCCAGGAGAGCCTCAAATCCTTTACATTAGCCGCCTTTTTAGGTCATAATTACTTTCCCTCTCATACTTCACTCGGTTGTCAGGAAAATGACTTCTCAGCGATATTCATTTGCTCAGCAAAAATCAAGTTTTACGAAACATTACTCCAATTTATAGATATGCATGAGAGGGTGCGATTTCCTCACATTCACATATCCCGATTCCTTAATTAGAAGTAGTAGTAGTATAAATAGAAGCTAGCTAGTTGACCAGTGACCGCTCTAGTGGGTTTTTGTTGCATTAGATCATTGGGGGCTAATTAGGGTTTTCAAGAGCACTAGATTTTGGTGCTTCAAGAGACTCCAAAAACTAGTGCTCTAAAGTCTCCAATTAACTTCATTTTTGGACAGACTCCATTTCCAATCAATCGACGCACGAGTTTCAGTTCAATTATTTAATAGAATTTCAGAAACATTATTTAGCCATAATGTCATAATCATCATCATATCAACCATTAATCAGTACATATTTGAATCTTAGATGTTATCCAAAACTTTCATTAATTACCTTTAAATGAACATCGCCATTTTTCGACATTCCGATGTTAAAATTTGATGATGATTCCACCTCTGGCTTAAAAAGAGCATTCACACCATTTTTAGAAACTCAACACCATGCATATCGCGAGTTTGATCTTTGATGTTTTCAAGGACGATTTTATAATCTAAAACATCGCAATCCCAGTCTTGTTAAATTCAATATCATCCTTCAAAACGAACGAGCAACAAACACAATGCAAAAGCAAATTCTCAACAAATTAACTTATCAAATGTCAAAAAGCATTCAAAGGATCTAGCTGTGAAAGAATCAACCAGAAATTAAGCTACGTACATGTAAATAGTGGCTGCGATGGGCGGACATAGTTGGTAGGTGGGAAGCAGATTAATTAAAGAGTAAGTGTTTTAATTTGGAAAGTTTACTATACACAAATTAAATGACCCATACTTCTTTTTTTTTGTTTACCTTTGCAGAGGAGGAACCATTATAATTTGAATCTAACAAACATATGTAGGGTTAAGTAGAAGAAGTTCAATGTTACTTAAGTAAGGTTTCAAGTTCAAATCTTGCATTTGAATGGAGAAAATAGATTATTTGAATGGAGAAAATAGATTTGAGAGAGTTTTCTCTCATTTTGAGATCCGATGCGGCTCGAACAGAATTAATCATAAATTGTAAAACAGATACCTATATTTATACAAAAAAAAATATGATTTGAATCTAAGAATCTCTATTCATGCCTCACACGTATCACTTGTGACAAGTGACATTTTTTTCAAGGAAGTATAATACATATATAAAAAAAGTAATGAAAATTTAATTGTATATGGAGGATTTGAAAAATTGAGTGAAAGAAAATTAATTATGCAAATCCTCAAAATTAACAGATAAACCAAAAGAATCAAGTATTGGTTGAGATGATAGTGGACTATATATTCTGATAAGAGTGAAAACACAAGTTCAATTCCGAAAGTTTAGTTGTTGAAAGGTTTTATTTCACCTGATTTCAATCCGAAAAAGATTAATTTTGGGTAAATAAGCTTGGAATACCTTTGATTATTGAAAAAAGGTACACCAAAGAGAGAAATAAAAGATAACCATTAGTTTTATTTTACTTATAATCTTTCAAATGATCATGATCATAATCTCACAGTTACATAATAGCATTTGATTCTATAAACCAACCCCACACAAAAGTAGACTGGTTATTAATTAACAAGTCAATGTGGTTTAGGAGATGAGGTTGATAACAACAACTTTGAGCTTAAGTCGGACGACGAGACAGCTACCTGAAATTAAAACAAGACCGTGAGAGGACTATCGATTGAAGACTTCTCCAAAAGCTAGGTAGAAATAGAGAATGTACACGTGTAAACACAGAGGGATTAATTCAAAAATTGATTCATCACAGCTCAAAACTCATTTCTCCAATGTCGACCGTGCGTGTGCAGCAATTGAACTGATCGGATGATGACGACGATGATGATCAAATCTTAAGATTTAGGTGAGTGCAAGTGTGCAACCCGTCACTTGATTTTGCCTAACAAGTACGGAGAGAAAGACTTTTTTGCACAAATTGTATTATTGGCATCCAAAAAGCAAAGAAAACACCAAAAATGAAACTGGCAAATGGATAAAACATATCGATCTTCCGAATCAGGAACAACACTTCCATCCTTTCACGTCTATATATGACATAAAAATAATATAATTCTTAAATGTATTTTCATTACTTTTAGAACCAAAAGTGACTATATATACATTTACTTTGAAGTTGAACAAGCTTCTAAAATTCTAGTAATTGTTAGATATCAATCTTTCAGCGCTAGCTAGCTACTACTTTTTCTGTTAATTTTAATCATTTTTTTAATTAAGGTCAAAACCATGATGTGAATCCTAAAGACCAACAGTCAAATGATAGTTTTAGTGTTTTGACAAAGAACAGCACACACGGTTGTTAGTTACTTCTTTTGTATTATAATAATGATCTAAGGATCAGGAAAGGGGCAAATCATCGTAAAAAAATTTACACTTGTTGTTGGAAGGTCCAAATCCTGGAGATTCTTTATGATAAACTCACGCTTTCCATTTTCGAATCCAAACCCTCCATTTACAAACTCTTGACTTTTTTGTTGGCTCATAAAGAAAGGATCGATGATGAAATGGTCGACAGCTACATTTCTCAAGAAAAAGCTAATAAATTATGATAAACTTGTCAAGTTAGTTTGATGTTTTCTCACATGCATTCATCCATTGGCTAGCTCTCGTAAGAAAAGAGTTCACGAAAACTCAATGTGGGTTCTTATAATGATAAAACGGTTTGATTTTGACACCCTGAAAGAAACGAGGTGACTTTGGGAGGGGGGCTGATGCCAAATCCAGGGCCAACATTACCGCCGCTACATCACTTTGAGGAGGAATCATACGTTAGCCACAGGGAAAGCGCCATTTGCAGTCGAGTACAGCTACAGCCAGCCGGTTAACATTCCTTTGTCATTGTAAGAATCCAATAAAGTTTTGCAGCAGATCATAGTCAACTTTAAGGTTGAAGTACACATCCCCATTTGACTATTAATGCTACATGTAGCCAAATGGTTTTTTTCCCTGTTCAATTTCTATTTACTTCTCCTGGAAAATCTTAACTACTATATAAAGCACTATCTTTATAAAGTGCAAAGCATGATGAGGAATGTAATCTGTACATACATATATGTACACTAATGGTAAATGTATGTACACTATTGAAAGTGGATCAGGCCTTGTGCAGACTCTATGGTCTACCTCACCGTGACTTACATATATGTTGGATAGCCAACATGTCCAAGGGACTCCCCAATATGGCCAACCTATCCTCTTTGGTAGGGCACCAAACCAGGTATGAGGGGGTCTTACCACCGCACCACTAAGCACATTGAACCCTTTAAAAGACCCCCATGCCACTTAGCACATCCGTACATATCGCCGCATCGATCAAATCTCAACCAATCTCTGATATCATTTGTTGGGAGTAGACCAAGCCTTGTCCAAATTCCAAAGCTCATCTCACCATGGGCCACATACAGGTTGAACACCACTTGAAACCAAAAGTTTAAGTTATTGGTTTTATGAGTCCTCCATGTATATAAGTCACTTTAACATTCCATTTCTTTATGATGTGGGACATCTAACTCACATATGAATACTTCTAACACTGTCCTGTTGCAAAGCCATCTCAGTTAAGGGGCTACTCTAATCTGTACATATATTTAATTTTTTGTGAGAAAAGATTTTTTAATCCTATCTTCTGTGGTAGGCTGGTAGCAGGCGTGGAAAGGGCACATAGCCAAAGTCACCAAAGATTGCAAATACAGGACAAAAGAACCTACTCTTAAGACCATATTCTTCTACAATTTGCTATTACTATAAAGTATATAACCACATATAGAAATACTATCAAATTACAAAGCCAAGATACAGAGAGAGAGAGAGAGAGAGAACCATTTTGCCATTTGCTTTCTGATAAATAGCCTGCCTTTCCACGTTATTGGAGGGTCCAATATATTAGTATAAATACAAAAAATACAAACAGAGCTTGAAAATTATAGGGCTAAGTCTAAAGGAAAGCAATTTAACTTTAGAAGGAATATCAATCTTACTACCTTTTTCTATCTCAAAAGAAATAAAATAAAGAAAAACTACCTTTTTCTTTGACTAGAGAGACGGAATAGGAAAGGAGACTGCAAGTTGACCACCCTTAGGCACTGTCTATAAATTACTTCGCCGGTGCTGCTTGTTATGACTCGTGCAGTTGTTTGAACTTAGAAGAGAAATATTATTGTCTTTGCCACTTTCTTCACATTCTTATTTCCTGCATACGCTTAGACTTCTCTTTCATTGGTATTTTTCTATACCGTCCAAGGCCTTGTACGATCATTCTTTGAACTGTCATACTCGAACCTTCTTAAAGCTGCTACCTATAGACTACTAAAAGGTACGCACGGTTTCCAAAAGAACAATTTGCATGTTCATTTAATTTCATTCGAATTTTCTTTTCATTGTAATGAAATATATTAATTTATTTTTTCACTTTTGACTTTAAAATGTTGTTGTTTTCCTGACAGGTTTATTAACCATGATAAGAATTTCCCTGTCTATGTGCAAACAAACAATGTCTTTACTGGACATACCTTCCGGGTTCCTGAAATTGGACTTCTTTAGCCCGAGGCGACAAAAAGAGAAGGTGGTGATCTTACTGGGAGCAACAGGAACCGGCAAGTCAAGACTCTCCATTGACCTCGCAACCCGATTTCCGGCCGAAATAATAAATTCAGACAAGATACAAGTACACGAGGGCCTTGACATAGCCACCAACAAAATCACCCAGGAAGAGCGGTGTGGAATTCCGCACCATCTTTTAGGTGTGATTAGTCCCAACACCGATTTTACAGCAAAAAATTTTGTTGACATGGCTTCACTTGCCATGGATTCAATTGTGTCCCGTAGCCAGCTTCCGATCATAGCCGGGGGCTCCAATTCATACATTGAGGCCTTAGTTGATGACCAGGACTTCCGATTCCGATCCAAGTACGACTGTTGTTTCCTTTGGGTGGACGTAGCAATGCCGGTACTGCATCAGTATGTATCTGAGCGTGTAGATAAGATGGTTGAAAATGGAATGGTTGATGAAGTGAGGAACTTTTTTGATTCCAATGCAAATTACACCAGGGGAATCAGGAAAGCGATTGGGGTTCCCGAATTCGATCGGTATTTCAGAGCTGAACCATATTTGGACAAACAAGGCCGTGCTGAACTGCTACAAGAGGCAATACAAGAAATTAAAAGGAATACGTGCAAGTTAGCTTGTCGTCAATTGGAGAAGATTCACCGTCTGAGAAATAAGAAGAACTGGAAGATACATAGACTTGATGCCACTGAAATTTTTCTCAGGCAAGGCAAAGAAGCAGATGAGGCATGGGAAGAGCTGGTAGCTGATCCAAGTACAGAGATAGTGGCAGAGTTTCTATATAATGTCAGCTCTGATCAGGTTCCGGTCACTAAAGCTGCCATTAGAGAATACATTGCACAGTGCCTTGTGGCGTAATAGTGCTGTAAAAATCATATTCTGACCCAGGAATAACTAGTGATGAAGTGATACATTTCAATGTTAAAATAATGGAGATATGCTACTTAATGGAAGCCACTTTTGAAAAAGGATACTCAGATTTCATGGCCCCCTACGATTTAGTGATATGAAAGCATTTTTTATTTCTTTTTTGGTGTCTTATCAGTCGAGATACCTTTTTTTTCCCTTCCGGTATACATCAAAAAGTAACCGTGAGACACCTTTATCTTGCCACTTGAACAGCAATGCGAAACAACAAATCAAGTGGTGCAATTGTTTAAACTGGTTACTTGGGATTGTAAATTGTAATGTACTATGTTTTGGGACTGAGCCAAACCAATGTAGTAAATGTTGAGTTCTTTTTCTTCTTCTGTTTCTTTTGACAAGACATGCATGTTAATATAATTAATAAAGCTCATTCTTCGTTAACGTTTTTTCTATCAAAAGCAACTTTTCGAGAACATTCCCTCCCACGGCTAGCACTCAAGCACAGCAGCAAATTAACTAAAATGCCTGCACTTGACTAGTGGCTCTACAGTTGGAAAGCAACTTAGAAACCGATGCTTCCTCGCTGACATCCTCGGCATAATTTTTAGTGCGGAGAGATTGGGCTGTGTCCCGTGAGCGGAGCTTGGGAGCACACGCCTGCTGCTCATTCATGTCCATATATGGCTAGCTGGTAAATGGTAGCTGCTCAAGATTCTCGTAAACCACTTGTTCTGAAAAAGAAAAAAAAAAACACAAAAGGTGACTGAAAATTTTCTACTAATTACTACAAAGATACCTGAGAATTTAGAAAGAAGCCATTAAATTACCAATTATTATATTGATGCTTTGATACTGATATTCGCCACTAACTACGAATTCTTCGTTGAGTTTATATACTCAAAGAAAAAGTTTATATAGTATATAACTATGAGTGGTAACACTTATATATGTAAATGGTCAGTCTTAAAGTTAAATCATTCTTCAAACCTTCACTTTTGTCTTTGATTAATTTATTCAAAAGCATTTCTCATTAAGTAATTCTGAAATACAACCTTAAGTATTGATTTCCCTTTTGAGAAATAAATATATTATCCATGAAACCAAAAGTATATTGAATCTTGTCTGAGGCTTGATTGCTATACAGTCATTATACCGATAATTTATTTTAAATGGTGAAATCAAGTATGTACAAAGAACAAGTTGTTGGTCCTTTAGTCCTTCACACACACACACATACATATATATATATATATATATATATGTATATATACACAAACTTGATTCCAGCACTATATAGTTTGATATCACAAAGGCATATAAACTGACTAAAAATGAAAAGGTGTTCATGGACCCATATCTCAAGAGGGCAAAAAAAACAAAGAAAGATATACTACTACTTCCTTTTTGCTATAAATTAAGTTTACAAAGGTTCTGAAAGAAAAGGGAAACACTTTTATTCGGGTATCAAACAATTTTACAAAGCTTTTCTTAGTTAGATAAGTAAGATTTTGTCGTTAGTGACTTATGAGAGTCAATTGTTTCCTTCCAGGTTCTTGGTGGAGGAAAATGTAAGAAAAACTGTTAGAAAATAATGTCAAATGTATGAAAAGATCATTTCTAAGTTGAAACCTACCAAGCAAAATGCTTTCCATGGATGTGATATAAGATATGTGATCTACCAACTCATGATTAATGAGTTCTTTTGTAAAATTGCTTTAGATGTGTTACGGTTGATGAGTCAAATTATAGAGAATTTGATTGGGAGATTTTTTTAGGGATATTGCTTGATGGACAAAAGATTTGTCAAGAAATCCTAGATTTTCTTATTAACCAAGGAAGGGTGAGTATAAATGTATGAAGTCTCATTAGGATTTGGTATAAGAGAAAGATGTAAATAGAGTTATAGGATTTTAAGGTGAAGCAACCCATAAGACAAAAGGATGGTTCTACGGGTGTGTATGATTGTTATATTGTTAGAAACCGAGCGAATATACCCAAGATTATTTGGATGGGTTTGTAGATTGATTGATTGATTAAATTGGGTTGTGAGTGAGTGCTTGTGAGATTGTTGATGATTGTTGATTGTAACTCCTATAAGATTACTCGGATTAATTTGATGAAAACACAATGCCAAGTTCGAGCCAAGTTAGAAGTCGCGACCTAGTTTGGTTAATTAGAACTCAATTGGAGTTGTGCTCAAGATTATGAGATGAAGATATTCGCTTGTTCGTTTTCAAGCCGAACATGGATGAAAAGCAAGTTTGGATTCGGATTCGATCATTGAAGATTATGCAGTGAAGATGAAGACGCACACGAGAAGATTGCCATGAGACTTTCATTGTAAGTGGAGCCAAGCATATCCAGAAAATTGAAAATTGAAGATTTGAAGGAATTTAAGTCAAGGTGGAGATTGTTAGGGTTAATGAAGGAATTTAAGTCAAGGTGGAGATTGTTAGGGTTAATGACTCAAATTCTAGAGAATTTGATTGGGATATATTTTTAGGGATATTGCTTGATGGAGAAAATTTGTTGATTAAGAAAGCCTAGATTTTCTTGTTAACCAAGTAAGGGTGAGTACAAATATATGAAGTCTCATTAGGATTTGGTATGAGATAAAGATATAAATAAAATTATAGGGTTTTGGGGTGAGACAACCCATAGGACAAAAGGGTGGTCTTATGGGTGTGTATGATTGTTTGATTGTTAGAAACCATTTGATTGTTAGAAATCAAGCGAGTGTTGCCACACCCGGACCTAATCCAACTTTTTCGTACCAACGGAACAGTGTAGGCGGCATATTAAATTGAATAATATGTCGGTTCGGATGTGTCTGATTATGAAGAGAAGTTAATTGTAAGATAAGACGAAGTTGGAAGGTGAGGTGATTGACCATGCATGGAAGCAACTAAACTCCAATTGGACTTCTTTAAGTCCATAGCCAATGGATTGGATATCCATTGGTGTGAAAGTTGGCGGATTAGGCTAAGGATTGAAATTAAGAGAAGTTGAAAAGAGGAAAGAAAGTCTGATCTGAGGTCCAAATAGGCCCGGTGTCGGGCTTCCCTATAAATAGGGGGAGGCCGAGCCTTTCCCCTTCATTTCTCTTTTTCTCTTATTTCTTTTTTCTCTCTTTTGCTCTTTTAAAGCAACTTCGGACTTTTGGCGGATTCGGACAAACCGATTGACGAATCAAGGTGAGATTCTAATATGCTATTGTACTCGCCTAGATTTGCATTATACTTAGTTTGCACGTAAATCCATACATAAATCTAGGAGAAATCTCAGTTCAAAGTTTACTCTAGCTTTTTAGCTAGATTTAGTTTTAGATTCTAAATTTAAGAACTTTGAGCCAATGATTCTCATTTTTCTTTCGGTAAATCTGTCGTGGATGGCGTGAGGATCGCCTGTCCAAGTTTGCACATCAAAATGAGGTCGGATAGCATGAAATTCGAGGCCAAGGCTCGAATCTCGAACCTTTTGGCTCGCCTCCCGCTCGGGAGTCACCAATTGCCATTAGGGCATTTTTGTAATTTTTTGTCAAGTGTCCGATTTTGACCCGAAACCTTCCCAAACACTTTCCTTAGCCCCAAAACACATCCAAACATCATCTCAGGTCATATTAGAGCCTCATAAGTGCATTCATAAGATTTATTATGAATGCTAACGTTTATTTTCGTGTAATTAGGGTTCCGGACGATCGAGTGTGGCGACATTTCAGAGATCGATCTTCGTGGGACATTTAGGAGTATGCGAACCTGCCAACACTGTGAGTGGCCTTGCGTTCAATGTTTAGCCATTTGGGGCTAAACGCTATTATTATTATTAAAATATTTTAATTAAATGTTTTGGGATTCGGGTATTCCTTCACACCACCACACATGTTGTTATATGTCACAGGGGTAAAGGTTTTAAGAAAATTAAATTTATAAGATGTATGTATGTATGTATATATGTATATTTTTATATTATATATATGAAAAGTATGACATGAGTGTCCGACGGGGCATGATCATACATATGAGCGAACTCGATGAGACTCGACGCTTCATGTGATGAAGCGAGTGGGCCGAGATGAGCATGCATGCGAGATAGCTGTGGACCGCCTTTTTGAAGGGGCACGGTGAGTGTATTGGCCTGGAGTAGAGAGGCGTGAAGGGAGACTCGCCAGGACCGTTGTAGCTGCGACCACACAGCGATTGGCACCATCGAGGGAATGGGCTTAGAGAGAGAGATACCTATACCTTTCTATATATGTATATATATATATGTTTTTTTTTCAAAGAAAGGATATAGTTCCTTATTAAAGGAAAGTTTTAAAGATAAAAGAAAAAGAATAGCCCTCGATGATATGAGATCCTCGACCACGGTCAAGGTCGAGCCTCGTTATATTTTCACGGCCAACCCATAGTTAGATGTTGTTATTATTATTGTTGTTGTTGTTGTTTTACTCAAAAAGGATTTGGGGCTGATGTTTTGAAAATGGTTTTTAAAAAAAACGTATAATGTTTTCTGAATTGTTTTGGTATTACTCGAACTCCCCAAACCTATTTGACTTTTTATTGAACCTCTGTCAGTCACTTGTATCCACTGTGGTTGGATGCAGTTCCCACGCGCGAGGACGCTAGACGGTTCGGAGGCTTATAGGAGTGGTTGGTGGCTTAGGAGTTAGTATATTCCACTGCGTAAGTGTTTCTTTGAATTAATCCACTGGTGCTTATTTATTTATTTATTATTATTATAAATGTTTTCTAACTAAAGTTTAGTTTCTGATGGTTTTGCAGCGACGATACTCTTTCTATGCCTTGTGCCATCTCGGATAGTCCGCCTTTCATGGCACGTATCTCGAGGTGGTACGACGGTAACCACGTGGCCGGCCCCGGCAGGTTGGGGCGTGACAAATGTATCCAAGATTGTTTGTATGGGTTTGTGGCTTGATTAGATTGGGTTGTGAGTTAGTGCTTGTGAGATTGTTGATGTAACCTTTACAAATAGTGGATCTTTTCTCTTATCTGTGGATATAGGTAAGTTGAGTGTCGAACCACGTAAATTTCTTGTGTTCTTAGATGATTTATTGTTTGTTTATACTTCCGCTTGCGTGATTAGTTGGATGGTTGGTTGATTAAGGTTTGGAACCTAACAAGATGCATTTGGGATTTCTTTGAAAAATGTATTAGTCCTTCTGGTAGTTTGAAAGGCAGAACCCTTGCAAATTCTTGATCTAGAAACTTAATTAACAAACTAGAGGTGCTGAGCTCTGATGGACATTAAAATATACATATAAACATGCATCAGTGCTGATAGATTCTTTAAGCTTTAGCACCCAAGAAAAGAGAATGGAGAGGTTTCCTTATGCAAAGTTGCTATGTGGTCCAATGGGTTTCCACGGTCGATTATTTTAAAGCAGACAAAAGATTCACAAATATGGAATGAATATGGAGCAATATGAAACCGACTAGCATAACCAAACTGTAAAGCACTTAGTGTTCTGTCATTTTTTTTTTAAGAAATCAAAAGCTAAGGCAAAGGGCAAGGAATATAAACTTTATTCAAATTCATCACTCTCGGTAAATTTCATTCGGGAGGCTGTTCTTGTCGTTTTGACATGATGTAGAGAAAAATATATATATTCTCTAGCGGATATATGATGATAATAACTCTGCCAGCTATCGAATTCCATGAACTATAACATCTGATGAGAGCCTTTAAGCATGTTGGCCCTTGGGAATGATTTCGAAATCATTTAAGTGATGTAAATTGGATTGCAGTGCTCTGGCCTCTTGGTTACCTCTGCCTCACTCAAGTGGCGCTTGACTCTTCGATTGTTATACTTCTGATTCTCAAATATAGACAAGTTTTTCAAAAAGGAAAAAACCATATACTCTATCGCTTTTGTCCATGAAATTGTTTCATTGGGTTGGATTTGTTTCCATATCTCTAAAGATCCAAAAACAAGAATATTACTAGATATATGTATGTTTCCATGCCAATGTGAAGAAGACAATTCGAAGCCAGGCAAATGATAATAAGATTCGAGCAAAAATCTGAGATTGCATTCCTGCTGGCTTCTGAGTTCTGATCATTTAATTTGTCATGAGTAGAAATAAAGAGCCAGAGTAACTTATAGCTTTAATTTATAGTATTTGTCATTTCAAAACTACAAACTTTTATCAGACTTATGCTATCTAGACGGTAAGGTAAGCACTAACCAAAGAAGCGAGAATATAGCTAGACAAGACAACATTCAAAGTGTAGTTAACAAGTTGTGAAAATAGAGAAAAGAACACACATATAGCATTTGATGAAGCTCGATAGTGGAAGAAGATGAAAATGAGCTGCTGCATGATGATCATGGTCTTATTAGTCGGCCGCCACATGAGTAGGTGACGTTGCAGGTTTCATCAACAATGACGGTGTAGTCATGGTTAGGCCTGGAAAGGAAGGGGGGCAAGTGAACCAGAATTTCACAGACACACTCACGATCAACCTCCTTCACCCATCGACAACAGTTATGTTCTTCAGATGTCTCATGGTGCCTATGCCTATGCCTGTGTCCGTGTCCATGTCCATGCCCATGTTCATGTCTATGCTGATGTCTTTGTCCCTCCGGTTCCGGGGGTGAAGGTGAGTCAGGGGGAGAAGGAGGCGGGAGAGGGGATGGAGGTGGCAATGGGTTTAGCGGTACCCTTCCACATGCATAGTTCGCCAGGGCAAATTGGGAGGCGCAAAGTGGAAGGGGTGGTGGTTCCGGTCTCGGAAGTTGGGACAGCGTATTAGGCAGCTGGGCTACGAAGAGTATAGATAAGAGAAACAATGACCGAATCCCAACCTTCACCATTCCTATCTCTATCTTTTCCTTTTCCTTTTTTTGTTGTTCCGCCACAATTATAATCACCAAACAAACTGGGGATTATGGTATCTCAGCCATAGTTTTGCATTTCAATTTATAGTTATACTCGTTCATTCATCATCTTTTTGCTTGCATTCAATTAAAAGTTTCTTGTAAAGGCAATTAATTAGGAATATAAAAACAGGAATAGCAAGAGAGTGAGGGAAGGGTTGTTGATGTTATGGAAGAGTTCAGGTTCTGAAATGGTTTTATTTATTTATTTATTCTTTTTTCCATTCATTTGGTGTGAAGACAGTTTGGTGCCATATTGTTCTCGATGCCCTACAAGAAAGACACACAAGGCAGAGTCTGCAGTTTTGTTTAAAGAGTGTGATTGTGCAAAAACATTTTGTTTTTGGTGCTCAAAAGTAAGCAAGGTTGAGGGACGAATTGTGGAAATTGGTACTCTGTTCTGCAAATGCAACACGACCAGGACCACCCTCGGCTCAGATATAAATTGATAACATAAAAAATTCTGAAACAATTCTTCCACAACTGAAAATGGTTCGGCCCTTTGGGGCCGAAGCCACCCAAAAGGAAAAATAGTTTCATAGGCATTTCAGGATAAACAAGTTATCCATTCAGCATCTGGGCTGAGCTATACGTGAATGCTGGAATGGGCTGCCATTTGAAGAAGAATCCCTTCAACTTGGGCTTGCAACCTCATTTTGAAACTAGTTTTTCATTAACAGCTTTATTTTGTAAGGTTTCGATTTCTTGATCCAAAAGAGAAAAAATGTACAAGTAGTATTTATTATGTACTCACTTTCATAATTTTATTTTTATTATATTATATTATGCCACTATTAATTAAAGCCTTTGACAAGGGATTATTTCATCCAAAAAAAATATACAAAAATGCCTTTGACCAGGGATTAGATAGACGTGTGAGTTTAATGACTGAGCATTAACCTTGAACTAAATTAATTAATTAGTACTAAATTTGGCCAAAAAAATTAATAATTAATAGTAATAGTATACTAAATTACAGTAAGTTTTGAACGTCGAGACAAATTTTCAGTATCAGAATCAAAAAAAAGAAAGGGAAAATTAACATGTGACGTACGGAGGAAGTATATTCATTATTCAGTCAGCAGCAGTTTATCCAGGTGAAGAAAAATGGTACTAATGGGGAACTCAGGGACAGCGCCAGCCGAGGCTGAGCCTCACCCTCTTCTCCGGTTCAAGGTATCAACCTCTCAACCCAACTACGATGATTTGACCGCATTGGGCATTTCCTGTCTCGTGTTCGTAAATCGTTCTTTTTTTAAAGTAACGCATAATAATAACAGTCTCCTTTTGAATCCCAACGTTGTTCTTTTTCTCCCCACGTCCCCACACACACACACACAATAAACATATACGAAAAACTGTCCCTTTCGGCCTTGCCCTTTCTGTGTCTCTGTCTCTCTCTCTCTCCGTCTCTGTCTTTTTTCTCCTTTTTTTTTTCTCTTCTACTGTTCCACACCACAATAAGCAACACAGCGTCATCACTTCACACCACCACCACCACCAAAACCAACAACACTCTCTCACAGTCAATACCAGATGTTATTGGGAGACGCCATAGCCTTATTGGCCCGGATCATCATGACGTCCTTGCCAAACGACATCGTCTTCGAACCTGACGATATCCCCTTCGGCTCCGTTGAGTTTTTCCTCTATGCCGGCTTCTCCTGCTTGCTCGTCCTCTTCGCCGGGATAATGTCCGGCCTTACCTTGGGCTTAATGTCTCTCGGCCTCGTTGACCTCGAAATTCTACAGAGGAGCGGCTCTGTCACTGAGAAGAAGCAAGCTGGTTTCACACTTAACTCCCTATCACTTTTTGCTTTTGCCTTTATTAGTCAACTCTGTAACAGAAAATATCAGTAACAGTACCTCAGTAATTGCATTCTCTAATTTTATCCGTTCCAACTTCCGAGTTATAGTATTACCTTACAGATTTACTTCGAACACCCTATTCCTCCACATTCCCCATCCTAATCCTTTTGTTTCTTGATATGTATGGTTATCATTTCTTTGTATTACTATTCCTCTTACATGATTTCCATTTTATTTTAGTTCCTTTTCCTTTGTGCAGCTGCTATCTTACCAGTTGTAAAGAAGCAGCATCAGCTTCTTGTAACTTTGCTTCTGTGTAATGCTTGTGCCATGGAGGTGAACATTTTCCTTTTGTTTTTTAGTAAAATTAGTGATAGTTGTAATGATCATTGGGTTTTCTTCTCTTTAAAGACGCTGTCCTCATGCTCTTCTATGTTTGTGTTTTTGCAGGCACTTCCTATATCGCTTGATAAAATTTTTCACCCCTTTGTTGCAGTGTTGCTGTCTGTTACTTTTGTTTTGGCTTTTGGAGAGGTATCATTGTGTGTTTCTTTAATGCTTTTCCAATTCCAGCTACTAGTATTTGAAGCCTTTCAATGGAACTCATTTATTCTATGCCGATTTGGGATCAGATTATTCCACAAGCAATATGTTCGAGATATGGACTTGCTGTTGGTGCAAATTTTGTTTGGCTCGTTCGTATTCTAATGATCATTTGTTATCCAATTGCTTACCCTATTGGAAAGGTAGTATCCTAAATTCCTAATTCTCGTTTCTTTGTTAAAAATTGTGATTCCACCAGTACTATTTACCTAGACAGCAGGCAGCTTTCCTTATGTACATGTTTATACTATATGTATCAGCTAGCGAGCTTCCATCCTTGATTAGATGAAATGCGTGTGGTTCAATGAAGAGTCAAACTATTTGTGAGTAATTATAGAAGGGATTTTATTATAATTTTCTGGTATTCTGGGAAATGATTAATGTGCCTCAGGCCTTGGTTTTTCTTGACTCCATTCATACAGCCGCATGGCTTGAGGTTGTGCTTTTCTTGTATATTAAATTCTCTTTAAAGTTTTATACCACTGCTTTTCTTGTGGTTCAGCAATCAGCGTGTACAATAGGATAGTGCTTCGTTCTTTTGTGAAAGTTACTTACCTATATCCATTGCTTATCACATGATAGTCCTGCACTCATGGTCATGGCTTTAGGTTCTGGATGCTGTGATTGGCCACGGTGATGCTTTGTTTAGACGGGCTCAGTTGAAAGCCCTTGTTTCTATCCACAGTCAAGAGGTAATCGCTTGTGAACAAGACAAATACGCTATTGCTTAAGCAAATTGAATTCTTTCATTTGAACTTCTAGTAACTTGTCTTTCTTTCCTTAATAGGCTGGTAAGGGTGGTGAACTAACACATGATGAGACAACCATCATTAGTGGTGCGCTAGATTTAACTGAAAAGGTAAATGCTTTTATTAAAAAGGCGTTCATGAGTCAAAATGGCCTGTTTATATTTGTCTGTAATAGACACTTCCAGCATACCGACATCCCATCCCGTGAAAAATAAATATTGTCCTCTAACAATACATAATGATTGAATAATGTGAGATCTGGATCATATCGACATAACAGCCATATATAAGCACAGTAAACTCACTCATTAAACTTTGGCATACTGATTACTAAAGGGTAAGATGTACTATTTTAGTATAGTAGAGATAGCATCACAGCCAAAATGGTAAGCTTGTCTCTTCGAGACTGTGATAGGCTTCTAAGGGTGTAAAGGTGCATCCTCTATATACACATAATATGTGTTCCCTTTTGAATTGGTTGGCCATTTCAAGCTGCCATTTGTTTCAAAAACGTAGTAATTTTACATCCAATGTTCCACTTTGAGATAGCTCAGAAGCTGATAAGACTTCACTGCACTATCTTTTATGAATTGGTCACTATTCTGATATTTTTGTGAAATATGAAGACTGCAGAGGAGGCTATGACACCGATTGAATCGACATTTTCCTTGGATGTCAATTCGAAATTGGATTGGTGAGTTTCAGCTGGGTGTTATTCTTCTTCTTTACTTTAAAACATCTTTTTTGCTTGTTTGTCTTGCACTTTAAAAGAATTAGAAGTTGTAGAAATCCTCGAGTTTTATGCGGTTTCCATGGGAAAATGAGTTTTTGGATGAGTGATGGATCTTGCGATAGCTGGAGAAATCAGAGAGTTGTTGTGGAACTTGGAATATTGCTATGATAGGCATAGATTAGGAAACCTATCCCTAATGTGGAGAACATTTTTCTTTTCCTTTTCTTTCATGTAATGCCTGCTGCTCTCTTTAGCATGATATTATGGGAAACAAGATAGACTTTAAAGATCATTTCCTCTTAAAGTGGTGAAGTTCTAGTGTTCTTAATTTATGCAGGGAAGCAGTTGGAAAAATTCTTGCACGTGGTCATAGTCGTATCCCTGTCTATACTGGGAATCCGAAAAACATCATTGGGCTGTTACTGGTGTGTTTAATAACTCATCAGCTTTCTCATGGTTTTCTTTAGGTTGGAAGTTTCTTGTTGCCTGCACAATGCGGAACTAATTTTCTGTTCTTGAATTCTTATCAATTAGGTTAAGAGTCTTCTCACCGTACGACCAGAGACAGAGACTCCGGTCAGTGCTGTTTCCATCCGGAGAATTCCTAGGTGTAAACATGTTTTCCCCTTTGTTTCTTATGTTTATTTCCATATGCAAAAGGATAGTTTCTCATGCACAGACATCTCAGGGTTCCAGCACAGATGCCTTTGTATGATATTCTCAACGAATTTCAAAAGGGAAGCAGTCATATGGCAGCTGTTGTGAAGATTAAAGAAAAGACCAAAGACCCTGAGTTCTTTGATGGAGAGAAATCAGATAAGCATAGACTTACCAATGGGAATTCTCAACTGACCAGCCCTTTGCTAACCAAGTGTGAATCTAAAATAGGTAGTGTCATTGTCGATGTTGAAAAACCTTCAAGGCCTATCACTGTGAGGGAAACTCATCAACAACACAGTGTCGCAAGAAATGCCTTGGAACTTTTTTTGGAGGATACTGAAGATGGGGAAGTCATTGGTATCATTACCCTGGAAGATGTTTTCGAAGAACTTCTGCAAGTAAGTTCTGGTTCCATCACTTTGATCTGTCTGATACCTTTCTAACCTTTGGCTCACCAATGCCAACTAAATTCTTCTGTTTCATTTTCTTAATTTTCTATCTTCAGTTATTTTAGATCAATGTTTGGCAATCGGTTTTCTCAACATGTGCTTATCAAAGAGTTTCCATATTGGTTCTCTTAACATACCATATGCGAATTGGATAGACTGATCCTTTTCTGCATTGTAGGAGGAAATTGTAGATGAGACTGATGTCTATGTTGATGTACATAAAAGGTACGATGTTATTGGGTTTGTAGCTTTCTGTTTATTTTCAGATGGGCTAATTACTTCATCCAATATAAGATTAATCTTTTTGTTCTACTTTTTCAAGGATACGTGTGGCTGCTGCTGCAGCTGCTTCATCCGTGGCCCGAGCTCCATCCAATCGTAGATTGATTGGACAAAATCCTTCAGTAAGTACATAATGTTTATATCTTAACATCTTGTTTATCTTACTCACATCAAAGTAACAACTAAAATTAGCATATTGATGTGATATATGACCTGGGTGATAAGATTAAATTTTGTGCTCTATTGAATAGGGTATAGAAAGAAAACTCTTGTGGTTTTTCCATCTCTGCAATCTCTTCAAACCTTTCATTTCAGAGTTCACCGAGCCTCTATATTAGAAATGCATGTAGAGAGACATCTCTTTGAGGTTTTTGTGTGCGCACGTGTCTCACTAACAAGCAAGGGATTGAAAAAATACTTTGCCATCAAAGACATCGTCAAATGTTGCTAATAATTTGGAAAACGCGCATAAGCCTCTGGAGCTGGAATTTAAAATCTGTGCAATACTTTACAAAGTATCACGATTCACTCTCTGCTCACAGCTCTGAGCTGATCCAGTTGACCTTTGATATCCAATATTCAGGGTGTTCAAAGTAAGCAAGGGAAAATGACAAAGAAGTCTGCAGGCGATGATCCACAAACAGGGAGATCTTCTGTTCCAGGCAGTATCTGATGACCTTAGTTGTGCAAAGTAGTATTGTAATCATACCCTTTTTTCTTCTCTAACTCTGTTGTAAATTCTCAAATTAAGTTGGGCATATCGCAGCTTATGTTTGTATTTCTGAGTGCGAAAACTAGGCACGTCCACTGTTACAGAAAACTAGGAGAAATTTTGTTTATGGTAACAAACTAGCTATCTAGGTATGACTTCGAAAAATATATTGCTGGTACTTGTAGGGTGTGGTGTTTGATAGGATCACTTTTTTTATTTTTCTTTCCTTTCAAATGTGTTTGATACAGGGACAAAGGTTTTGTTTGAGAGCAAAGCGCTCAGATTCAGTTGGCTTCCAACTTTGGTCATCAATTTTAGGACATATTAGACAAAAGCTTATTATGGTACAAATTGAATGAAGCTGAGCTCTTGTTGTAAGTCTGTAAATGAATTTGCAAAAGGAAAAAAAAATCTTTTTTTTTTTTTTGGCCCTTTCCAGACATTGAAAGCTCTGTCCTGTCAGATAACTTGATGGATGATGTTTTATGTTCCGTGAAACAAATATTCCCAGCATAACTTATTTTGACAATAATAACTTGTGTAATGTACTAATAATCGTAGAGATGGTAAAATTTATTTTTATGATGATTATAATAATAAATTAAAAATGACATAAAATTCCATTGGTATTAATTAAGTAAATGCTAATAGTGAGTCAATTCGACTAAAAAAAAATTAGTCTTTCATTGAATCATAGACTTAAAAATATTTTTGGTTAAACGAACACACAAAAAAAAAGTTACGAGTAAATATACTAGTGCTCACTAAGGATAAGGAATTCGTCTGGGCCTGGCGTCGGCGTGGTCTCCAATTTCCAGGGGAAGCTTCCTAGTCACAGACTGTACATGATATAACCACTTCAAAAAAAGAAAAAAAGGAAAAAAAAAAAGAAAGAAAGAAGAGAAATTACAATCCAATGGCAACGAAACGACCCAAACGGCTATTTCCACCATGCAAGGCCAAGGCGAAAGGTCAATGCAGTCTATTTACGAAAACACCCTGAGGAAAAAACCCTAATCACAATAAAATCCACTTCCTTAGCTGCGTAGGCCTCCTGTCCTGGGTTCTCCTTCCGCTTTCCCCCAGAGTATAAAACGATTACCTATTTTATCTTAGAAGAAAATATATAAATACATCAGAATCTCTCTGCCTCTGCCTTTTCACACTCTCTTTCTCGCCTCAACAAAGTCAGTTCTTTTTTCTGTTGCCATTTTCAATTCTCACTCGTTTTCCCGTCTAATACTTGTAATATGTATATATATATATATATATATATATAATTCTTTTCAATGGTTAAAATTTTGATCTTTTCTTGATCATGTCTTTTTTATCTTTCTTTGCCGCCAAACAGAGCATTATTTCCTTGTATGCAATTTCATTCGTTGCATGTTAGGGTTCCCCTTCGATTGTCTTTCTGCTTTTCTTGTTGTTGAATTCCTAATAAGAACCTAGTTTTTGGAAATTTTTCCTTTTAATTTGGTGTATTGTGTCCTTTGAACAGCCAAACAGAGCGTTAGGTTTTGTATTAGTTTGATTTCTTAATTCTAAAATACAATTTTTTTGATTAGTTGTATTGTGATCCTTTGGTTTTCTTCATCCTTAATTAAAAGAAAGGTCTTGAAATATTATGTACTAATTGATTTTCTTTCTTCCTTTTTTTTTTTCAATTCTTTTGCAAAAGTTTTTAGTTTTTTTTTTAATAATTCACGTTGATTAACATGATGATTGTATTTTTTTTTCCTTTATAGTTCATGACGTTGATTAATGATTATTAATATTATCTAATCCTTTATTCCCTTGTTTGCAGGTCATAGCTTTTCGATATGGGGTTTAATAAGGTTTATCAGTGCTTGTCGGATATATTTCCGCAGGTATATCTTTTTGCAGATTTTTTAATCCTATGTTTCTTATTGGATTTCTTTTTTCCTTTTTCTTTTTTTTTTCTTTTAAAGTATTTACATTTGAAGCTTATTGTTATTAAATTCACAATGTGGGGATCTCTTGCGATCCCTTTTCAGTAGTTTGGAAACCATGTAGTTAGGGTTCAATGGATTATTTCTTCATTTTTTTTCAAAATTTCGTTTTTACTTTAGCAAAATGCTAAATTGACTTTCTTGCACCTTTTGCATAGGTTGATTCGCGTATTCTAAAAGCTGTTGCTATCGAGAACTCTAAGGATGTTGATGCGGCTGCAGAAATTGTTCTTTCCGAGATTCTGCCTTACCTGTCGAAACGATCAATAGCTGCTGCTTCTTCCACACGCAACCAGAGTCCTCAAGTGCGACTAAATGAAGGTAGCTTTTTTTATGATTTAGTAGCAGAGGTGGTTTGTTCTGCGATGTGCTAAGGCTATTTATTTTCTTGGATTGCCTTAATGTGCAAGTTTATCAAAGATGTAATCATTTTCCTTCTCTTTTTTATCTTGTGGATTAGTGTTTAACACGTATTTCATCTGTGTCTGACATATTAGGATTCATTCATTGTTATATAGACTTATTTAATCTCATTAACTGCTCATGGAAAATGCAGCTGTAGATGAGGAGGAAAGCAATCAGTTGAGGCGGCGAAAGGTATTGTTGGGTAAAAGAGCATTGGTAGAAACAAATGAAGTGGTCAGAGACTCTTCTGCTACAGGTGCTTCTAGCAGTGTAGATTCTCTTGAGGCACCAAATGGAGCAACTACTTCAAAATTCCACGAGAGCACCAATAATGAGGCTGCTAATGTTGAAACCGAGGAATTGATATTATTGGGGAACCCTCATGGAAAAGGTGCTGAAATTGGGAAAGATAAGTCTGGTGTCAGCCTGAATGCTTCAGAGATTGAGAATTCTCTGCTACGTGGAAATCTTGAAATCAAAGAGTCAGGTTCGTTCAGTAAAGACCAATCTATAGACATAGAAGATCTTTCACGTTCACCATTTACCTTAGTTGATGATTCTATTTGTACCTTTCTTCTTGAGGATACTGGTAGTAGTGGCAGGAGAAATGATTATTCAAATTTTGATGGGCCTGTGGATTTGAATGCAGATATATGCAGAAACAATTCAATAAATGGGACTATTGTAGGGGATCAAAATGCTGTCGCTCAGCTGGTTCCATCATCTTCTGAAGAACAAATACTTGAAGCCCCAAGAGCATTTATTCGTTCTGAAAGTGGTTCTGTCAGCTTAGTTGATTATTCTTCCTCACTTGTTGAGAATACCGGTCGCAGTGGCAGCAGAGATGATTGTTCAAATTTTGATGGGCCAGTGGATTTGAATGTAGATATATGCAGAAGCAGTTCAATCAATGGGACCATGGTAGAGGAACAAAAAGTTGCGGCTCTTCCTTTGTCTCAAGAACAAATACTAGAATCTCCAAGAGCCTGTCTCCACTCTGAAAGTGGTTCTGTGATTCACTCTACTTCCTCCGAAAAACATGAAAGAGGCTCCGTGGAAGTTAAATCCCAGCAAGGCTCCATTAGTGAAATGGGCGATATTGAGGATGATACCTTTAATCCTTCTGTTAGTAGATCTAGTCAAACATGCAGAACTGATCTACTTGAGGAGATTGTTGAGGATGCTAAAAGTTACAAGGTACACTTTGCTTTTGAACTTTTGCTTTTGTAAATATTGGTGGTTAGCTTGGTACCAGAATGAAACTATGCAATGTTAACAACACTACTGCATAGTTTGTTGTGTCACTAAATTGTTGCATGAGGAATAAAATTCTCAATAGGTTTTAACAGTATTGCCACTGCTATGTAAGAGAAGCATTTCAATATCAAAAGTTAGTTCGTTAATTTTATCGTTCTTATTTTGGAAGGACAAATCCTCTACTTATCGGATTTTGGCGCAGAAAACCTTGTTTCTAGCCATGGAGTCAATTATGAACTTGATGAGAGAAGTTGAACTTCAAGAAGAAGCTGCAGAACAAGCAAAAGAGGAAGCTGCTAGGGGAGGTTTGGATATTCTTGTCAAGGTGGAGGAACTTAAACAGATGCTGCCACATGCAAAGGAAGCAAATGACATGGTTGCAATTTTGTCAATAACTGGAACTTTTAATTGGCAATAATAGATTGTGGTTTTATATTCTTTTATGAGCATAAAACTAATCCATTGGCATTTCTTTTGCAGCATGCTGGAGAAGTATATGGAGAAAAAGCAATTCTAGCCACTGAAATGAGGGAACTTCAAAGCCGCTTGCTCAGCTTGTCAGAGGAAAGAGATAAATCTCTTGCCATTCTTGATGAGGTAATCTTGGAAAAAGAATTAATTAGTCATCTAGTAGACATTGACTTTATACCTTCGTTTTGATGTGTGCTGATTGAATTATATGCTGCAGTATGTCTCATTTCTTATTTAGTTATCTATGCGTTGTAATTTGTCTTGGTCTGCAATGATCGATATGTTTGTCTATGCAATGGGGCTTACTCTGAGGATTTTAACTTGGCAATTCATATTTTTGCGTAATAAACCAGTGTTTACTTGAGTTTCTTAATCTGAAGGTAAAGTGCCCATTGCTTGAACAGAATCATGGCCGAAATAAGTTGTTTAGATATCTGTACCAGACCATCCTTGAACTTTATGGTGTATTTAACAAGAATAAAATTGATATGGATGACTTTGAGACCATTGTACTCATCTTCTATTTGTATACATTTGACCCCAGATGCGTCAAACCCTTGTAGCTCGACAAGCGGCAGCAGAGGAGGTGATGAAAACAGCAGAGCAGGAAAAGCTGGAAAAAGAAGAATCTGCCCGCAATGCTCTTGCTGAACAAGAAGCCATTATGATGAAGGTGGTTGAGGAGTCTAAGATTCTTCGCCAGGAGGCAGAAGAAAATTCCAAGGTAGCTTTAATTTCTATGCACTCCATATTAGTATTTGTGAGTCTTGACAGAAGTTGCAAATAGGTTACTTATTTTAGACTTACCATATTCTACATTTTTGCTTTACTGCAGTTACGTGAGTTTCTTATGGACCGTGGTCAGATCGTTGACTCATTGCAGTAAGTTTCTTCACCTGATTATTTTTCTTATCAATTTGCAACCAGCATGTTAACTTAAATCAAGTCCAATTTGGGAGTGTTCTGGAAAATTTGTTGACTGATAGGACTGGGGAGCCATCATTTTTTTTTTTCCATTTAAGTTGTTACATTATTGGTATTAAGACAGAATTTAAACTAGTGGTGAGTCAAATGATGGAATCACCATTTATGTGATGCCTCTATTATTTAGGATCAAGTCAACTCCACGAATATCCATTTCAATGTGTGATAGAATTTAGCAATACCTGAATGATATCATTGTTGGTGGATATGTATGAAACTATTTTCTGACAAGTTTAATTATAAATTTATTAACTCTGATTTGTTGTTTGCGTGAGGAAATGAATAGCAATGGAGGAAAGAGTAACATTTTTGGTTTCATCCTTTTTGTAGGGGAGAAATATCTGTTATCTGCGAGGATGTGAGATTGCTTAAAGAGAAGTTCGATGAGCGTGTTCCACTCAGCCAATCAATATCCTCAAGCCAAACCAGCTGCATCCTGGCCTCCGGCTCATCTCTGAAAAGCATAACTGATCTTGGTTCCGAACAGGGAGATACAGCTAAAACCCCAGAGAAGAGAAGCCCGACACCATCCATTAATGGGCAATCACCAAAAAGCAGATCATCCGAGGAAAGATGCCAAGCTGATGGCAAAGAGCTGTCGGTGGATGATGATTGGGAAATTTTTGATGCAGTTGCTGAATTCTGAAAATTGTACAGCGAAGCTATTTGAATCAGAAGTTTTAACTTCTGAACATCGCCTTCGTTCATAATTCTACTTTTTTAATTCAATAATTGTTTCCTGAGTACTAGGATCCTTGATGTCAAGCACTCTTGAGTGACTTGGTATTTTCGTTTAGCATATTATATAGGCATTTTCTTTGAACATTATATCGCTTTGTTGCAATAAAGTATCGCACATCTTTTGTACAGCATTAAAGTATTTTGAATTAGAGCAGTTATGCGGGTGCTCTTTTTTCTGTCTATATCTTTAGTAGCCTTCACATTGAATGCTGAATCTCGTGATTTTCATTTTAAATTTAGCTTAAGATGCCCCAGCTGTTCATGCATGGGTAGTACCATTAATCTTTACATGTATATCTGGCTGTCCAGTTTAGTAAATGACAGTTGATCACTTCAATGGAGCAGAAGCTGGGAAGGGTTAATAAAATTACATTTGTTATGTGTTCCTGTCAAGGAATGTGGAATGGAAGCATTTGACTAAATGGTTTGTTAAGGTGAGGGTAATAAAAGGTCGATCGGTTGGGTGTTCAAGTTAATCAAGGCGGTCCTTGGACCCAAAAAAGGTTAATCAAGGCGATCTTGTCATGAAATTTTGCGGCCTGCAAGCAAACTAACTTCGAGAATGATCGCGGCAAGTATCTGTTGTGGTGAGATTAACCTGTGCAACTCTGGTTTTTTCTGCTTTACAATGAACCAGCAGGAGAACCTTTTAGTACCAAAAGAGCAAGTACCATATTTACAAAAATGAACGAAAAAAGAATCAAAAGAAGTAACATGTTAAGATATCAGCTTTTTCTTCTGTAATTCATGTTAAATGTAGGCATCGTTCATCGAACAGACATAAGTGAGAACCCTTTCTTAATCTAATTTCTCTACCTCCTAAAAGAAAGAAAAGAAAATCAGAAAAGAGAAAATGTCCACCTCCTAATTGAAAAGAGTGATTTATGTTTCTAAACTATACAGCAACCACATCTCCCAATCCCCCAAAACTTGAACTTCTGGTCTGTTGAGAATTGAATTGCAGATTGAACTGGATCCAACCCTAAGCCCCAAAGCTTAGTTAGTCATGCCAACACAGCAGTAATACAGTACATCTCCATATAATATAGAGCCTTGCTCGCTGCTCTCTAATTTGCTTTGAGCACCTTTGCCATGATCGACCCTTCATACTCCTCATTGAAAACGAGCTTTCCGCCATGTTAACAGCTGCACCAGAAAGAAAGAAGAACTGAATTTAAAGAGTGGAAGAAGCGCCTGAAACTTTGTTTCTTGGTAATAATGTTTGCAAGGTAGTTGAATTTTTTGGAGTTGAGAGGGTGTGGAAGATTTTGAAGTCCATTTTATAGGAAGCAAAAGCGAGTTGAAGATATGAGTGAAGCAAATATGTGGTGGGTGACAAATATTGGCCCCTTGGTTCAGTCAGCTTTTGCATTAGGGTCCTACTGTTTTTAAGTAATAAGAAGACAAAAGCAGAGCGATTAGCTTTGTCTCCTTTGCCAAACAATACCGAAAAGGACTTATCATCAAACTTCTTCCATCCTTGGAGAGTCATCTCATCTCTGTCCCCTCGTGCATCGTCAGCATCCCATTCATGCTTTTACCCTTTCCTCCAGTCATGCACTTTCTTAGTTGTTACCAATCATCCTACTGTATACCAAGTACAAAGTTTTGTAGCGGACTAGTAGTTAGTATTCTTACTTGTTTATTTATCCAAGCTCAATTTTGACAGACGAGAGTGGGAGGTTTACTGTATGTTTTGTATTTTCATTTGGTCATCGGACTTTATAATTAAGTTGTCAGGGGGGACAAAATATCAGAACCAAATAAAATATGAGCCCATCAATCATTGTTGGTCACTAATTAAATGTTTCTTTTTCTTAAGCAGGAGCTAATACATTGAAAACAACTTTGAATACGATGGAGAGAATGGTATGGCTGTAGAGTCCATTTCTTAGCCCACAAAACTGCTGACAAAATCAGAATTATTGAAGGAATAAAGAAAGCAAAATGTCGTTGAAATTTTTATCATAATGAAATGAATGTATGCCTAAAAGGCTAAAAGGATAACACATTTCGGGATTAGTTACTCTTTTAGAATATCTTTAATCAGGCCAGGTGCTTGATGAATCAATGCCACATACGATCCCCCCATGACTCATTAGCTCTTCTGCAGCTGCTTATGGAAGGAACTAGTTTGAATTCTTATCACTGATCTGCGCTTATTTATAATTGAAAATTTTTAAACTCCTGCTCAATGGGTTATATTGGTTGTGGTCACAGGTGAAAACGTGGAACTTACTTTACATTATGGTATCTAAAGATTGATCACTGGGCCAACTAGACTTGCTGCTCTTCGCTGTCACGTGTGCGGTGTCGGAGCTAAGGCCAACCGATAAACAGTCCTAGTCAATCGGACATGCCGGCCACCTATCATTACCGGCCGTGACAAACCAGTTTAAAGTCAGTTTTACATGCGCCTCATGTTTCGTGAATTGCTGTCCTACTTATCCTGAAGGGTGCAAGTGCATTGACTCAGTCTCAGCAACAATCTCACAACCCCGGTTATGTGACCCATTTAGTGAACAAATTGGGTCATATAGGGCCACGGTTTCTCCTCTAGTGGGCTGAAGCATGCCACGTTTCGTCGTCTTCGAAAACGAGATGATTAATGATTACCCTGTGCGGGTCCGAGCCCACGTGAGAAACCGTCCCACTGCCGTGGTTAAGATTGGCAAGGAAAAATAAAAGAAGTGTTTTTGGCTCTTGTTCAGTATAAGCTTATCCGATCAAAGGAAAAGCAAAACAGAACAATCAGAAGACAAATATGACGAAAATGCAACTAATGTAGGCTCAATTACATCGGGAATTAAGCTGTGTCCATGGTGGTGGTGAGATGACAAGGAAATGCACACGTGAGAAAGCAAAAAGAAGTGGGGTATTTGTCACGTAATGAGTTGAAAGGATGAGGGAATGTTGCTACCAGCTTGAATGTGTGGGAAAAAAATCCAAGTTGTCGGCGGAGATTTTCTTGCGGTGTTGCGATGGAGATTCATAGGAACAGTAAAGTTTGTCAATATAACCAATTTAAAAGTTACAAACAAGTTCGGAAAATTGGGAGTGCATCCAAAGTGTTTGCAGTGTTATACCCGACACAAGACAAAGCTACTTTGATGTACCTCAGGAAAAATCTGGAAATTTTTATGGAGTGGAAGTTGATTATGAGCATGGATTATTAGTATCCGGTTCAAGGATTCCGGCAACAGTCGAATGGTTGCTTCTGATTTAAACTTTAAAGGGGTTCAGTTCAGGACTAGGGAATTAGTTGTGTCGAGGGCGGAGGAAGAGGGTGTCCGTATGCTGTGCTCCACAACTTTATATGGGACGTTCAAAGTTACATGGCCCATCAGAATTGCAAACGATTTTCTCTTTATAAGATGTCTTATACGGTTCTGAGCAGATTGGTGCTACCAGAAATTGGTGACAATGAAATTTCCAGAGAGGAAATTATTAGTTCAAATGCTGTATCAATAAACTACAACGCTTAACGAATTTTTTTAACTCAACAGATATCTTACACAAGGAATCTTCAACCAAAATTAAGTCCCAATCGTCAAATCAACCCCTATAATAGCAAACGTTTACATAAGGGCATGACCTAATACACTTAATCTATACATTTTTCCTTCCAACTTTCTTTTGCCCGCCAACCCTTCCCATCTTTCACGTATCTGCTCCCAATGCTTTCTTGATGTCAGACTGCACCAAGAAAAAGAAGCACAGCGAGAATGAGTTTCTATTCACAAAATAGAAGTCACTGTCTTATCCATTATCAAATTGCACATATACCAGGAGAAAGGCAAGATGAAGTACCTCTATCGCCAGTGGCGGAGTGGTTGGGCTATAGCGACCAAGGACATGGCCATCCTTATCAACTAAAAATTTCGTGAAGTTCCACTTTATTCTAGATCCCATGAATCCAGATTTGTTTGACTTTAAAAACTTGTAGACAGGTTCAGTATTTGGCCCATTGACACGAATCTAAATATAAAGGAAAGTTAAGCCACAAAGACTAACCACTTCTGGTAGAATGCAACAACCAGAACACCAAACGTTGCTTGAAGAAGCAATGAGTGGACTATAGAGAACAGAAAGCATAATGAACTTGAAGCTGCTGCTAAAAATTGCAGCGCCTTTTTCCCCCAACCAAAAGCAGAAATAACAGCTTGAATACCTATTGTAGATACTTGAGGCAACATTAGAGGTATTGCAACTGCCGTAAGTGATATAAGAAATATAGAACCACCTAATTAATAGGCTAGTGCAGCCCAAAAAGGTGAATTAGTAAGCGATAAGGGCTCCAGGGAACCTTTATGCATTCTTCAGAAATTGTATGAGTTAGGCTTTATATATTCAAGTACTTATGACTATACAAGATTCTCGTCATCATTTTCAGAAAAGAGTTTCATAGTTATATTACTTTTCATGCTCAGTAACAACAAAATTAGAAGTCTTTAACTAAGTAATGGAATCATGAGCTCAAGAACAGAAAAGGAACGTTAATGCCTATCAGACCTTGTAAACTCTAACTGGGAGGGCCACTGATCAGAATTTATGGACAACAAACCTTTTTGTGTACTTTGCTTGAAGAAGGATAAGATGTGTAAATGACTCCAGCTTGGACTACTGATAAAAAAAGAAAATATTCACCTTGCATTACCCTCGAGTTGAAGATTTAAATACCTTACTTTGGCTTTGCAAATAATGATGAACTCCAAAACTTTTTATATTAGGCACCCAAGAACGATAACATTTAAAACTGTAACCTTTCTATTCTACATGATATCAGTTTTCATGAACCGATGCCCACCCAAAACTGGGGGGAAGGGTTTGGCCACTGCCAGACTCATGTTTTATCTCAGCTCAGCGCAAGGCCAAAGTAGCTTTGAGTCTATACTCTATATGTTATACTAATAAAATTATAAAACAAGAGAACCATCAGAGTTGAGTTAATAACAATGAAACCATAATAAACACAATCAATGATCATATTCAACTAACTCAAAGCAAGCTTGTGCTGCCAACAGAAAATAATACTTCTAACAAAAGAAATCCATTATCTGGTGTTAATTATATCATTACCTTTCGGAAAATAGGATATTCAGCCTGGTATCTTGTACAAGCAAATTCTTGTGCCTCTTCGCTTGTACCGGGTTCTTGCTTCAAAAACTGATTGCAAGGGAATGCTAAGATCTCTAGACCTTCAGTCAGAAAATAAAAGCATAATCTTAATATATATATATATATCCGAGGTAAACAACTGAAAATAAAACTCAAAGTTGCTCCACCTGTTTCTTATGACCAAAATGGTCTAAACTGATAATTACAAGACCAAAATGCCATATCATCATCGAAAAGGTTGTGCACAGTGCTATGATAAGGAATAAAGTCACTGGGGAAAACACCTTTAAAATACAGACAATAATTTAAGAGGGAATCACCTCCTATACCAAACTAAGAACAAAATTCTGCATCATTGGTCTAATAATATTTTTGGAGAGAGAAGGAAAAAATGGACAGACCTTGATCCCTGTATTTCTTGTAAAGATCAGTCAACTGGGTGTAATTTGAATCTGTAAAACCACTGTTGAAAATCCCAAATTTACAGAATTTAGAGAGAAAACCAGGAAAAGGAAAACCCACAAGAGACCTTAAAGAAGAAAAAGTTACCATTTAGAGGCAACATTAACAAGAAGGAGAACTTTTCCTTTGTATATGCTAAGGTCCACGTCCTGACCTTTGCTATTCTACACAACACAAACAAAGGCAGCAAAAATTATCCTCTAAATCATTTACACCGGAAAATTTTATGAACGCTATAAGTAGAACAAGAGAAAAGAAGAACCTTGACGGTAAATTCGTGGATAGATTTCTGTGGGACCGATTCAGAAGCCCCCATTTCCGTATCCGCTGCAAAGACAAAAAAAGGGGGTTTCCTTTTTTCTATGAGATTTTGGCTCCCAGAATGATACAGGACAGGGACCTTAAAGAATTTTGGGTATTTTACGCCCTGCTCTGTTGGTCTTGTCTTGTCTTGTTGTTTCTATAGCTGGTGGGTACAATTAAAAATACACACGGAAGAAAGGAAGAGATTGCCTTATCAACTGGGCATGTGAAGAAGCTTCCACAACGATGATGACGACAGCGATGAGCGATCGTTAATGAATAATGATAACCATTTTATCGAGCTTAACAAAGAAAGCTGATTCAAGATAGATACATTTACAAATCCTTTTTACTGCTTCTCTTTGAGGTTGACGATTAGGTAAATCAAATCCAATCTAAACAAGGTACAGCTAGTATTTTTATTTGACTAAACCCAAATAAATAAATAAATAATAAATTCTCTAATAGTAATGAATTTAAAAAGGAAGAATTACAATGGAAAGAAAAAGCAGGGGAGCCAGCGAGAGTCCAGACAGTCCGACGGTGACAGAGAAGAGAGAGTCGTGCCCCGTGCCCGCAAGAGCGGCGCTAATTATTACTATCAATCAAATTAAAGAAAATGAAAATCAATGCCGACTTCGTCAACCGTCCCCCCAATAAAACTTCATCATTAATGATTTCTCTTTTACTATCTTTCAACGAATCAAGAGGTCCATTTTATCAAAATATTCAAAAACCCAAACTTCGTTGATAGGAGGCTTTTGGAATTACACACAAACTTCCCAATACGAGCGTCCAATCTCCTATCCTTTCCCAAATAGAACCAATTCCTGAATACATAAGATAATAGTAATAAGATTGGCATACAATTAGATTTATATATGGGGTTCACTCAGAATGCCTTTGAACCATTGAAAATTATACCACTGTACTTAACAAAATATACTGTTTACAGCAAAAAAAAAAAGGGTATGTAAAAGGAAAAGCCAAAAAAAAAAAGTTTTTAAGGAATGGCCATAAAAATTTTGCTCAAGTTCCTAGGAGGGCGTTGATGAAATAACTTATGCCAAAAAAAAAAGGGGGGGAAAAATTAACATTTGGAAACATTACAGCCTAGAGTTAGGTACAGCTCTCCCCGATCTCTACTGTCCTCCCCAATTGCGGTAGAGGTGATAGAATTACATATATTTACAAAACCATCATGCCAACAATTACATGCTCATCTTCGGCTCCAAATCCATATCCCAATATCTGTTCCTTTGCACATAGGGTCACAAGCCGCAAAACCCGCGTCAAAAAAAAAGGGTTATACCTGACGATAATTAATCAACAAGGAATTTTATGAGAAAGAAAGCATTTATAAAGGAAAAAGAAAAAGTTATGAATAAAAATAATGAAAATAACATACCACTTATAGCAGCCCGGTAATATTTGGTCATCTTGGCCACCAACCGCTTGGAGCTGAAACACATAAAAGAAACTGAGTAACAGCCCTGAAGCTGACTGAAAGAAACCTACCTATATGCAGTGTATCTAGTAATTCAATAAAACCAAATCAACACGCATTCTAGCAAATACACAAGACAAAACGATATAAGGAGGAGCATTGCTTTTAAAGTTTAAAGTACGTCATGGGAGAATGCAAACCTCTTGATCCAACTGGAACCACACCTTCTGGGGGCGGTCTAACAGGAAAGGAGTGTCTGTGATTCATTGGCGGCGGTTGGAAGCCCCATCCTTGGTTTGGCAACCTTGTTGGTTCACACTGGGGCCCACCATATGAACCATGGCCATATGATGCTTTTGCTTTATCAGCATACCGTGGTCCTAATAGGAGAAAACGCATACAATCAGATGTCATCAGAGAAACTGAGGCTTAAAAACAGTGTACCATTCCCTAGTATCTTTGCTAGAAAATATGTCTAAGAACCTTACCAGAGAAAGGTGGTGGAGCAAACCTCCAGTTCTCTCTAGGTTCATTTGGGGCCAGTTTCATTCTCTCATGACTATGATAATAATTTCCACCATCAACATTTGGTGAATAGTATCTATTGGGGTAGGGCGGAGGTGGGGCATCCCTCATTGAATTCACATGCTGGCCCGAATTAACATACGAGAACTGATTTGATTGTGAAGGATGAGGAGGTCTTGGAGGGTAGGAATTGTGATGGAAGTTAGGACCATCAAGTTGTTGGACATTGTTCACTGGATGAACAGGGTAACCATTGAAAGAGGTATTACAATCAGAAACCTGCATAGGGCATGGTAGATCTCTAGATTCAGGACCGTGATAAGGGACTGCATTGTTGCACATTGTTGAATTAATTCTGGGTGTGACTGGTGGTGGCACTGTAGATCGCAAATCATCTTGCCTATTCTGCAAACATAATCGAAACAAAAAAATAAAAATAAATAACTAAAACATCTCACTTCTATATAATACTAATGGCATCACAGAAGGCAACACAAACAGGTAGGACCTACATGTATGTTTGTATGAACTGTTGAATCAACACCACTTGCGAAGGGATCAGAAATAGGACAATGAGGAGGGATGGGAGGGGGTGGGGGTGGGGGTGGAGGCGCAACTGGTGGAGGCGATGATGGCAGTGGGGGTGATGATGGAGGTACATCATGAGGTAAAGGAGGGGCAAATGGCAATGGAAGATGTTGATCATGTGACATATGTGCAGTACTGACTCCAGGTGCACCAGCAGTTGAACTCATTTCAATCTCAGGAGCAACGTCCTCCATTTCAAGTTCCCCGTCAACATCTTCCAAGATATGCCTGCGCTTTTCAATAGCAGGGTTTGCCTCTTGTTCTTCAGGGGTTCCAGAACAGTGTTCTGGAGTAACAGCCTCAAAACTCCCTCCATCAGAATCACTCCCTTCATCCTCATCCTTGAGCATTCGAGGCATACAAAATCCAGGAAGCTGAAAACTTGAATTGCTGAGGCAACAAAAAGTATTTCAGGAATGCAATGCTAAAAATTTCTAAAACTAATAATAAGTTAAAGGGATTACAAAACCCCAACCTGCCATACTCATCCACAAGCATACCCTCCATGTCTCTGATCGGATCATCCAACGATCTCTCTGTTCTAGATGTTCTAGCTGAGCGACGAGAAAAAGCACCACCAGAAGATGAAGCACTAAGTGAATCAAGTTCTCGTATATGGTGGCGAACAACAGACTCTGGAAGGATTCTTCTGTCCAACCAAAGTCTCAAAACCTATATAAAAGAGAGGAGGTAAGAAACCAAATAAATAAATAAAACAAAATAAAAAGCAGCCAAAGTCACTCACCTTTAAGCACTGCCGACGATTTTCCTGAGCACTAGGTCCAGGGGGGGCTGCAGCATAGAGTAGACGAGGCAGTGCTGCTTGAATAGCTGAAGGGTAGATGCCACAAACATCACCTGGATACCAAAATGAAAACATAGCCACATCCATAAATCATAACCTAAACACCTATGATACTGCCAAATTATATCTTCACCAAGTCATTAATGAATCACATGAATGTTAACTGTACCTTTCAAACCCCGGGAGCATTGAGTTATCGAATCTACAAGAAAGAACAAGTCCACCCTTCTGTGTAAGCTTGATTCACGTTCCAAATTTCGAGCAACAATTTCCACAACCTAGGTTAAAATTACAAAATTAATGCATTTAAAATAAAATAAGATCTTTTGGAATACAAAGAAGTATTATCTGCATACATATTCTCAGTACACAAACACTTTCTTTATGTTTTAACTCTAATACACTGACTCCTAATAAAATTCTAAAAAGGGGGCATTAACAACTTTTAATACCAAGTCCACCTATGGTTTAGATTTATTAAGTGCTTAACCGAAGGAAAAATGCCTTTGCAAGCACTTTCAAACATACCAAAAAGAGTTGCAGGTATTTAACACATGACCATTCTTTGTATACAAAAGTCCACAAACTATTCTAAACTTTTGTACTAATTTATCCATAAATAATCACATAAAGTTAAAACCATAATTGAATTCCAAATTCCTAGTTTCTCTACCGCTGCTATTGTAAAGCATAAGATTTTGGTTTCCTTGAGAGTGCACTCACCCAAAGTAGATGAGTTAATCAAATAGGTCCTCGGTTTGACAAAGATTGAAGATTGCTATAAGAATACAGATTTCATACTTCAAACAGAACAAGCGATAAATCCACGCAAATTTTGTTTACATCATAACGATATCAAAGTTTATCTGAAATCACATAGAATGACTCCACTTGTGCACAATTGCAACAGCTAAAGAGTAAAAATAACTTTCTGAGGTACTTTTGCATAGCAGCATAACAACTCTTATCAAAGCAAATAAAAAATTAACAAAAAGGAAAGCATAGATATATCCTACCTTAGCAGAGACACCAAATTTTGCACAATCAATTGCAATGCGTGTTGCACGAGCAATGCTCTCCTTTGTTCTTGTTAAGGTTGTAAGCATATTTTCAAAGGATGCCAAAGCAGCATGTGCTTCAGTGTAGCTACTGTACTTACTGACAGATTTTGGTCTATCAGAAGCCGTAGAGTCAGCTTTACCTTCATCATCAGCAATTGAAACACATAAAGATTTGTTGTGACAAGAATGAACATTTGGACTACAATACCCATTGCTTCGAATAATGTTAGCACTTTCTGAAGTAGAAACATGGCAAACTGAGGCATTGGAAGGAGAGACCCTAGCAGGAGAATCTACTCTATCAGCTGAAGATGGACTTAACCGGACAATGACACCATCCTTTTCAGAGTTGTCATCACAAATCAGACTAGAAGTTGCCTTCTGTCTTTGTTCAGGTTGGAGCTCTTTTGGAACCTCACACCTAAGTCAAACAAGAAACGAAATTCTACAAATCAGTAACAGATATCAGTAAAGAGAATTGACAACATTTTCTAAAAGATTTCCCTTTGGAAAATTCAATTCTTATACGAGGTATATGTTAATATTAGCATCGTGACCATTCAATTTTCTTACTATGATTGCAGTTGTACTCCGAAAGGCTATATTGAAGAAACCACTTTCACGATAGCAAGTACAACTTACACAGTTTAATGTTGAAATTTTCACGCAATGTCTTTAACCATAAGATTTTAAATACTATTTCCGAAGAAAGCTGTAATAAAAACAACGCAAATATGCTTACATGCTGTTGACTAAACTGCTCTCATCAGTTTGAGACTTCAATGAATCACTTTTCCCTTGACTGGTATGCTCAGCAGCAAACCGAGATGCATTTGAACCATCCTGAGGAGAAACTTTACCATTTTTCTCAGTCCCTGTAACAGGATCTGAACTCATGTCATGATCTGATGTATTAAATTGTTCATCAGGATTTTCAGCCCTTGAATCTCTCATGCCAGCAGGTTCTGCATCACAATCATCCTTTGAAGGTAATGGCTGATCTGAAGAATCACAATTCGGTCTAAATCTAGCCTGCTCTTTATCAGGATAAGGAGACGACTGTTCTAAATTTTGCTCTTCATGAGCATCAGAACGAACATGGTTCATAGGCTCAACAAAGACATCTTTATGGGATTCATGCTTCTGATTGTTATTAATCTCAGCAGATTCCTTGCACATATCAGGTTCTACAGAAGATTTAGCACATTTTTCCGAAGGAATTGGGTTTGACGAGGAAAAGATGCCAATATCACTATTCACAAGCAGATCCATGCTACATTGCTCCAACCCATTAGAATCTTTGTCATCAACTGTTACATGAGAGCAACTCCTTATTGGAGAACCATTACATTGATCATCTAATTTCATGGCTGGTAAATGTTCAGCACATTCCTGACCTTCTTCAGCAGCATTAGCTGACATAGCTTCCAAAGCACGATGGAGGCGTTTAGATGGAGGCAAGGCAGCTTCACCTCCTGCCAAACAGCCTAGTTGATTTCTGACAACTGTCCACGGTTCGGGCATGGTTCCATGGACTTGAGTGTCTCCCTTCGAAGTTGATGCACTAACCAAAGCTCCCCTGAACGCTAAAGAGTCTCTATCAGCAGGAGAATCATTGCGGCAGCTTGATGATGGACTCATCTGCTCAAATGAACTGACTACACCTTCATTAACAGGCTTTTCTTCAGTTGGTGAGGAACTAGTTAACTCCTCATCAGCAGCTAACAGTTTGCCCATGCGAACCCTTGCTCTTTTCACCAGTGGTAGGTGCTCATCTCCATCATCTTTGGAATATCTCTCATTTGAATTTTCATTCGTACTCCGCAAATTTAGCAGAGTACAATTGGATCCTAAATCCAGATCTGCTTCTGCATCCATTCTTGCAGAAGGCTCAGCAGAGTCATGATTCACTCGCTTTCTAAGTGGTTTCCTTTTCTTCTTAATGAAAACAGCCTTTATTTGGAAATCAAGATCTTTGCTCAACTCAACATCACCCTCCGAACACTCAACAATGGTTTCAGAATGTTCAGGCTTACAACTAGAATCTATCGTGCTGCCATCGTTCAAGCTAACAGCATCCGAATCAGCAGTGGCAATTTCGGATCCATTATCACCAATGCTCCCATTTGACAATAATGCAGAGTCCACGTCATCACTTTCAGAAGCATCTGTAGACTTTCTGACCCGGTTACTCTTCCTTAGGGATCCATCCTGGACATCAGCACCAGTCCTAGCATCATTAGATGTCATCATAAAGTTCTGGAATCTAGAGGATTCCACCCTTGATGAGCTTCTAGCCCTTCGAGCTGGTGGTGCCTTCTGCTGTGCAACAGATTTTTGAGACCGTAAACCTCCAGATCTTTTTCTTGATGAGTATGTAGTCAACATGGGTGTGTCTTTGACCAATATTTTATCTGAAGGTTGCTCTGAGACAGATTCTTTTTCATGCAGAGCCTCTATTTTTGCCTCAGCTGTAGCAACCTCAGTTGCAAGACTCGGATCACTTCGCTTTCTGACACCATTTGAAGTTCTTATTTGCAGTTCTACAGTTGCCTCACCAGTGCCATTCAGATCCTTCGATGCAGATGAGTCCACTGAGTTGCCACATTTCGCCTGAGTGACTCTATCAGCAGAATTATAATCAACAACCTCATCTTGCTTCTTCAACTTCTCATAACTGTCAATAATTTCCTGGACTGCACGAACAAAATCTGCACCCTTCCCTTGACGTTTGATCAAAAGAGACTGTTTCTTCTCTTCAGTAAATGCTTCAACATCAGCGGGATTACAGAATGCTCTGCATGGATAGAAATCCATCTGAGAATTAACAAATCCACTCTGTTCCAGAGGAAATTATGTACAAGGAACAAAGGAGGATGTATTATGTGTTGAAACAACCAACAAATATAAATATCCATATTACAAAGACCAACGAAACGGGTCTAAAAACTTTATATATTTAAACTATCATAGTTCCTATAAAAAAATATAGTAGCTTTTACAGCAAAGGTCCCATGCATCTACATCCCTGGGGCAGCCTAAATATAACTTATTTAAATAATAAAATTAGCGTTCATTCTCTACAATTAAGAAAAATAACAAATGAAACACCAATTTAAATGAGGGAATTAATCAATGCAATTGAAGCAGCATTGAAGTGAGACTCCGAGAAGATTTTTGCCCATTCTAGGCTAGTATTAAAGAGGTTATTAATCTGATAGGTGTTTGGAAGCACTTCTACGTTGCTGGATTCTGGGAAGCAACATCACTTATTTTACATCAAAGCACACATGTATCATAACTTATTTGTGTATTGATAGAAAACACTAGATTTAAGTTGTCTGCCTTGGTCTTTTTAGTAGCTTTATTTCAGAGAGATATCTTTTGTTCTTCACCTCACCAGATTTTAACATTTTTTATTAATTAAAATTACCAGATTCGTGAGGGTCCTTAACAAAAACTCTCTTACCACACTCAGCTGCCATATCCTCACCTTACCACTATCCTACGTTTGAGTTGGGTATGCTTTAAACTATATATCAGTGCTTATACTTCCAAGACGAGCTCTGTCCTCAGCAGACCTCCATCGTACTTTCAAACATAAAATGCCAGTGTACTGTTATAGATCATTAGTGTTCAGGTGCACTAGAACCCAGGAGCTACCAGAATGGTATCTAAAATTGTTCTGCAGGCAGAAAGATATTTCAAAAGCCCCAATGCCACTAGAACAAGAACATAAAAGTCAATATCTACTACCATAGAGTAATAATAGCATGTGATTAAACGTCAAATTTAACATATTATAATGTATTGCCGCATGGTAAACTCAAATATCCTATTACCAATACCATTCCTGATAATAACATATAGACCAATAAATCACCTAAACAAAAGTATCAGTAACAAGGAAATCCACTAACATAAGTCACCAAAAGTTACTTTACATTATTACCTTAATATCAACAAGAAACAACCAAAACTAATACCATAGAATTGTAATTTGGTGCTACTAATCAATAACTTAACAGACACAAAAGAGCAAAAAGAAAAATAAAATAAAATAAAACCAAAGGATAAATTGAACAGGATAATCATATTGAAAAGTGCGCTTACATTTGCTGGGTTCCAAAAAAGTAAACCAAAACTTTCTTCCAATCAGATGAATAGCCCCACTTCTCAGGCTCGCTTACCTGCCACGAGCAATCCAAACTTAAGCCTAACAGGTACTGATTATGATACTGAAAGAAACAAAGAATTCCATTTTGTCCAGAAACAATTCTACACAACTATATAAATATATAGCCAACAGGATTTCTGATGATTTAATTTTCTCATATGTGCATTAAAGATTCTAAATTAATAAAAACACGTGTAAATCATCCTCTCCGACTAACAAAAAGTAACTAAAAAATGAATTAAAGGATAATAAATATGTTAAAGAAAAAGAATCCCCCCAATGAGTTCCCCCTTTTTAATCCACTATCAATAAAGAAGCAAACCCTAACTAGAAAAATTAATCATGACACCTAAATCAATAAAAAAAGGGGCAGATTATTAAAACCTGGCATGCAACCACAAAGCCTAAGGTAATAACCTATTTTCCAAGATAACAAAGATTTTCAATACATCAAAGATGGAAAAAAGATAGCAATATAAGTATTGGCATACCGTGGCAGGCCAAGCAGGGAAGCCTTTGACTTTAGCGAGGACAAGATCGCCGATTTTCCATTGACGGCGGGCGGCGGCAGCAGCGGCCGCCTTACTGGCGCCTTTCCTTCGGCTGGGCGCCATCGGAGGGCCGATTAAACTATATTCCCGAACTCAAAGGCACGCCAAAATCGCCCAAAAGGCGTAACAGCTTGGCACTCTTTAGGGTTCCGGCGCAACAATCTGGCACGAAATTTCGAAGGCATTTGAAACGCCCCCTCCCGTTCAGAGTGAGTGAGCAACTGAGTCTGTTCAAAAAGAAACCCTAATATATATTTCAAGGGAAATTAAGAGGAAAAATAGAGGGGTATTTATTTTTCTTTTTTTATTATTTGGGTTGGGTATTTTTATTTTTGGGGGAGTTTTTGGTAACAAAAAGATAATCACACAAGGGAATATACAAAAAGATATTGAAGGATTTGAAATGGTGCGGTGAAGGGGTTGCTAAAATACGCCGGTGAGGTATAGGTTAAGAGTAGTAAAGGAAAAGTGCTAACGTGCGCGGAGAGGGATGGGACGGTGAGTGAGTGGGGAATCTGGTGGGGGGAAGGCTTTGGAAAGTCGTATGTAAATGCAACTCCACGTGACTCAAAGCCTTACCCAACTGACGACAGGCAACATGCCAATCAGGCAATCATCATTCTTTCATACTATAATATCTTAAACATCTCAAATCCCAAACATAAAGGGACCATACTCTGGAGTGGGCTCTCTTTACCCGCTTGGTGTTTCAGTTCTGTTTCTGACCAGACCCGCAAAAACACATGAGAAGGGAATATTCTTGTAAAGGTTGGATTGGCTACTGGGACTAGTGGATATCAATCCGGTATCAAAGCCCATTTGGATATTTTCGGCAATCCGAAACGATGGTTTGGGCCACATTGGGCTTCAGCAAAATGCCTTGTAAAGTGTAAATGATGGAACTTTCTTTTGCCTTGAGAACGGGGTCAACGTAACTCAAGAGGAAAAGTTCGGACGGCGGCCAAAATCTATGTCAAAGTCAATGCATTTTTAACATTTTAAGCGCGTAGGTAGCTCGCCACCGCCATTTCAAACTACTAGCTCTTTGCCTTTTGAACTCTTATTATCAAATTCAACCTTCTCAACTGTCTCATTAATACTGTCCAAACTCTCACCATTTTGAACAGGGAAAAGTCAGCAGGAGCTAGAGAAAACTAACAATGTCGATCTTGCCAAAGCCAAGTTCATTCTCTATCAAATGGCAGCCGAAGAACAACCTTTTTCGCATGCCCAGTTTGGTATCTGTTGCCGCAGGGGAACATGCAGCTTACAAAGCCGTAATCTCGACGCTGAACACATCGTATCAAACCAGAAGCCTTAATGTCGTCAGCAACCCTGGTCTTCAAGAATCATCGTCGAGGAGGGGAAAGCTTTTTACGGATCAAACTCTGACAACAAAAGATCCTGGAGAGAATGGAGGTCAGAGTGGGTATTCTTCATTTGGTAAGTTGAAAACCAACCAAAGGAAAGACCATGAAGCATCAAAGAAAGAGGTTGAAAGTATTATCTGCAGGCTGAAGGTTGTTGTAGAGAGGATCAGAGAGTTGGAGATGCAAAAGTTGTTGGGAAGGTTTAAGGGAACAAACACAATGTCAGACGAAGATAGATTATTGGTAGAGAATACAAGTAGAGAAATTGTAGACAAGTTTCTGTTGCGGCCCGTTCAGTATTTAAAATGCCATAATGGAGATTTTGAGGAGAAGTTGAAGGACTTGAATTTGCTCGTTCGTATGCTTGAAAAATCATGCCTCGAGTGTCAAAGATGAAAGAGAAAATCCCAGATACAGAACTTTTTGTAGTTTCTTATTCTTTCTTCTTCTCTTCCATTTTTCTTCCTTGATAGGTTTTGAAACATTTGTCGATCAATTCAATTCATTATTTTCTAATGCAAAGGATCATATGGTATTTGATCAAAAATATTTTGTTGGAACTTGGATTTCCTTTCTGTTTTCCTTTTTTCCTTTTTTCTTTTCTCGCTCAATCAGCCATCTAATTGTTGCCCCGTAAAACTTCAGCATCTAAACCTGTCGGCCTTGCTGCGTAACCCGCAACGATGTGGCGGTGGGCTGGCGGATCAGAACATGCTAAACAGCTAAAACGGCATTTGAAGTAAGGATAAGGATAGCGCTATTATTGCGCTTCCCTATAATTACCACAGCGAACTCTTACTTAAGCATCAAGCCTGAACCACAAATTGTTCCTGTTCCATCTTAGACGATAACTCATACATGCAGTCAGCGGGTTTCTCCAACATTCAAGAAAACAGTCACTAAAATCAAACTTTTCATTTTGTCCAAGAAAAGTATGTACAGAAAGTAGAAATTATGAGCTAATTGCATCTCTTTTGCTGACAAAATTTTCCTTCAAATCTTTAAATAGAAACCTCCATGGTTCATATACTTCAAGAAAAATATATAATAACATAGCACTGGGTGACTTTGCTAAATTTCAAATGTAAAGTAAAATACACAAAGAACTATGGTGATTCAAGGTGCAATTCTGCATTTCTAACTTTTTATATATAAATAAGACAACTATATTACATTACTTATTTTGTCACACTTATCTAACTCTCAAGACTAAAAGATTAGCTGTAATTACCATCAAAAGAAACAGATCTTGATACGGTCAAAACAAATGCAGCAGCATTCCCATTTGTAAGAATGATAGCAAGTTCTACTTGCCTAACTCAGCAAAAAACCCTAGAATAAAGAGCAGAACCTGCACGCACACCAGGTTTCATCTATTCCATACACTCATTTCATCCTACATAATGTGTAGGTCCAAGCACAATGGCAAAAAATTCTTAAAGAGATAATTGCCAGAATGGAAGCTCCAAATAGGATACTATATAATCTAAGATGGCTTGAGATTGTTGTTATCTTTTTCTGCTCCCAACGTCCATGTCAAGGATTTTCCTCCCATAATCTCACATCTTTGCAGCAAGGTTTGGCAGTAACTTGAGCCAGAATCAACATTCAGTTGCTATAGCTGTTTTTTGGTCACTCTGTTTCTTCTTCTTTTCACTTTGCCTCTGTGACTTATTCAACGATTGGTCAGCCTTGGAGACAATTTTAGAGACTGTGAATCCGGCTTCTTCAAAAAGCTGTGCTCTATGAGGAAGCAAAGCATTGCGAAGAACAACGTCAACTCCATCATAGGTCCAAACCCCTAACAATGCCTCCCCTTTAAGTCCAATAGCAAACCAACCAACACCAGCAGCAGCAATATCGACTGAACTTGAATCCCAGCTATTACCAGAAACATGGAATTCCTTTCTCACCCAACTGCCCAGCTCTTTTGCTCGTCCCTCCCCAATTGGTGGCTAAAGCAAGCAGCAATGCAGAAAGTGTCAAGGATAACATTACACACAACCAAACTGCTGTAAAAGAGAAGTGATATGAAACAAGAAGCTTCCAAAGTTGTCTTAGTTCAAGATACTGAAATACAAATTTTCTTGGAAGTACATAGAGTAATGCAAGTGAAATTTTGAGATAGAGCATGATGGCATAAAGGGATTTCTTCTACAGTGCGTCCCTTACCAGGGGAAGATAGGGGGATTTTCAGTTTGCAAAATGCATTACTTCATGGTTGCTCACTAACCTGTAACTGACAACCAAAATGATCCTCTAGCATTCTGTGCGCATTTTCAGTTTTTCCCATGTGTAATGGTAGATAAGGGGATGCCCAAACTGTAACATACAGAGATTCCACAGATGACTCTTCAATATCCAGCCTCATGAGTCCAGCAATGTGAACTGTGTGACGAGCCTGTCATGTTCAAATGTATGAATATTAGCCTTAGCCATAAAGCCTTAAACTATAAAAGGAACCAAAAACTGAAAACCAGAATTTTCAACAGCATGCACCCATTTTTCCCATTAACAAGAGAACATCTAAAACATTAAGCTGCAAAAACAAATAAGAATCTATTCTGGCCAAAATAAGAAACAAAATCTATTAAAAAACAAGCAATAGCAAATTTCTGGCCAAACAAATTAGGTACCCATCGACAAGAGAAGTTATATGACATTTTGACTAATGCTACCTATTTTGAGACCAACCTTGATTCTGTACGTCCTCGGTTTCAACTCCTTACTAACATAAACAAGCTTTTGCTCCTCTCTGGTCAACCTAGTTGTCATCTGATGTGGCTGCAAAAGCCCTGGAGTATCAAATAACTTTGCCTGGCCTGTCAGCACCCCTTCAACTCTTACTATCCCCAAAGTCGTTCCAGGCACTGGTGCTTCTGTTAAGAAACCAATCTTCCCACCAACACACTTCCCAATGGCATTTATCAACGTACTCTTCCCAGCATTTTGGGCCCCCACTGCCCACACAGTCCCTCTAGGCCCTGCCATCTCCACAACATCCTCCACCAAGCTCTTCACTCCCCAATCCCTTACAGGACTCACAAAATGCAATTTCACAATCGTACTAGCTCCACCAACCCTGGCTCTCTGCCTCACCCAATGTTCAAATCGCGTAGGAGACAAAGAACTGGGTAAAAGATCAATCTTAGTAACTACAAGCACAATCCTAGGCACATTTCCAGATTTCCCCTGTTTCCAAGCTGTGTAATTCTCTTCAGTTACATCAGATACAAGTTTTGCTACTTTTCTTGGAAATGAACCATCAAAATCTGATGCATCAACCACCAACAACACCACTGACCGAGCTCCTGACACTGATCCCAATCTCCTGCCAACCGTATGATCAAAATCAAATTCGGGCAATAAATTCTCCACAGTTGGATCCTTCACCTTGCCATAATGGCGCAATGAGTGGCATCTAGCACAAACCACAAGCTTTTGAGGCATTTCTTTATCCATGTTATCTTCTTCAAGGTCAGGGCTTTCACCTTTCTCCTCAGAAAGCAGGTCTTTCTTGAGACTGACTGTGAATTCTGGTTCCGTTGACACAAGTACCAAGTAGCGGGAACCTGTTTTGAGCATCCGATCCTTGTTCTTTGTTGGAGGCTTGATGAAGAAACCAGGCTGTTTAGGGTCTGAGTCCTGCATGTGTACCCCGCATCCTGGGCAAACAACATCATGGGGAGTGGCATCATCATAGTTTCCATCTCGGTTCAGGGTCAAAGATTTAGAAGCAGAGGGCTCCGGCTTCTGCTGATGTTTTTTATGCCTTTTTGGTGCTGATGATGCCGCTGAAGATTGAAATGATACATGGTTGATGAAGAACAGAAGGTGTGGCAAGCTGTTGGAGATTTGGGGCTTAATTGTGGGTAATAGTGAAGAAGTCTTTGCTGTCATAGTTGAAGCGAACGGTTCTGTAAAGAAGAGGGATAGAGAACATAGAGGCTTGAATTTTGATGGAGAAAGGTTTCTGGCTCTAATGATCATTTCTCTTTGCTTGCAATTGCCCTGAGGATCTTCCCTTGCCCCGTGGAACTAATTAAGGACCAAACTGCATAGCCCGTAAGACCTTTAAAATAAAGGGAAATTTGTTACAGCCGGAACAATTACAACTTACAATATACAAAGAATAATAATGTTAAAATGCAGTCTTTTTACTTAAAACATTATTTTTTGAGTAATTCATAAATCTCTTTCAAAGTTACAGTTACTCTACAAAGCGTCGGGCAATACTTCAAGAACAACATAGTGTAATCCAGACCGCATTTACTCTTGTTTCAATTTAAAACAAATGCAAAAATTAAAATTGAAGCAAAAACACATAATAACTAGATCAAGTTATCAGTGTTTTTTGACTGCTTGGAACCTACCGTTGACACACTCCCTGAAGCAAATGAGCAATGAGAAACTCATTCAGTAAGAAAGTAGTCTACAACTAAGGTTCACATAAGATTGGTACTCAACTACTCATGAATTAGTGACACGGCAAGTGAACTTCAGTCTACTATTACTATTTACTAACTAAATTTCTAAAGAAAAGAAAATGACAACACAAAATTAAAACTTTAGAAAAAAAAAGTAGCATAGAAAATAATCCAGAAGTCACATTGATATCGAAATAGAAACAAAAGCAGGAGAATAAGAAACAGATTGCAAAAGGAAATCTCACCGCCTTATGAATTGGGGCAAAGTAAACCAAACAGCATGAAAGAAAAAAAAAGTAATAATTCCTCAGCTGAAAAATGGGGAGTATGAGAAAAAGATCAGTCTCAGGGAATGGAGGAGAACAAGGCGTCTTTAGAAAATGGAGGGAAATTGGAGACAGACGAACAACGGACGGGGAGAAGAGGGAAAAATCGAAAAAGCGCCAGAGCGGCTGATGTGGGAGCGAGAAGTGGCTCGATTTGGGTTTGTATTCTAACCATTGCGTCCATATATATAGTGGCATTTTTGTAATTTGCGACAAAATAATTAAGGTTATCTTAACTTAAAATTACAGTATGTTTTCGGTATTAACCCGGGCCTTGGAACTTCTGTCCACGGCTCCGCCGAGTCCGGTCAGGCCCAAAGAATTTGATGGATAGTTCGGCCTAACTATAAATAAGCATAATCCAAAACCTGAATTATATAATCTATCAACTATCATCATATATATAATAAAAGAAAAACATAATATCGAAAGGGATTAGTTTTTGGTCAAAAACACATGGATACCCTTGGTTAAATCAAAATAAATAAATAAACATATCTACTCTCATAATAAGTATATTTGATTGTATTGCTGAGAACAAAAAAAGTGTATATTGGATTGAGGCATGACTAAAGTAATTGGAATTAAACGGTATTATGAGAGAGTTCTTTGTAGGCTCTTAACATTTTAAGTTTAGAACCATATTGGGTTTAACCAATGGTATTCTCTAACTTATTGACCCATAACTAATCTCTTTCATCTAGCGTTAAAGGTAAAGTTATACAAACAAATACACTTTCCAATGATCAAACTTGTAGCCTTAACCTTAAATAGGATTCAAAGTTCAATCTAATTTTACTTGAAATGTGCTTTGGATGGTGTCCTCACTAATGATAACCTTACTAGCAGAGGGTTGGGAATAAATCCTTTTATGTCCTAGCTACCTGGAAGAAAGGGAAACCAATATTCATCTCATAGATTGTATTAAGGCCAAGGAGGTTTGGAATTCTTTCATTACTTCTTTTAATACTGACAGCTCTGGTTTTTACACAAAAAATTTGATGTAATGACTTAGAGATAATTGTTCTGATGATAGAACATGGCCGTCTGTTTCGATTCCTTGGTCGGTTTACTTCCCTTTAATTTTATGGTTGAATAGAAACAATCTATTATTTCAGCAGAAGACTATTCCTTTATCAGTTTGTTGTCCAAATATAAAAGTGAAAGCAAAGGAATATTGGGCTATTATGGGGAAAGTCTCGGCTACTAAGCAAAAAATCGCAATCAATGTCAAGTGGGACCCCCATTCTCATGGCTTCTACAAATTAAATGTTGATGGATGATGGTGCAGGTAAAGGCAACCCTGGTAGGGCTGGTTCAGGAGGCATCATCCGAGATGAATATGGGAACTGGTGCTATGGATATGCTCGGAGGATTGGTATTACCTGTAGCATTGTGGCTGAAGTTTTGGGTATTTATGATGGAATCAGTCTTGCGTTAGAAAGAGGCATCACCAATATTATCATTGAAACTGATTCTCAAATTATTTATGACTTCATTACCAAGGGGATACACAACAATCATCATTATTTTATTATTATTCACCACTGCAGGTCTATGCTCAATAGGTTCCAGCAATTCCAAATCAAGAAATGCTTTAGAGAATCTAACCAATGTGCTAACTTTTTTGCTAATATTGGTTGTACTCTTCAGCAGGATTTTATTGTTTTTGAAAGTCTTCCTCATGGACTTAGTTTGCTGTTACTTGCAGATATTGTAAGGATATTTAGCCCCAGACTTATTTTTGTTTAATATGAGTTTTTCCTGTTTCTCACAAAAAAAAGAAAAACTTTTACTTGAATTTTGATGCATATTAGGGTTCAAGTTTTGGAACCCAAATGCAAATAGGACGCTGAAAAACTGAAAATCCATCAAGAGCTAAACTGGTAGTGGTCCTGCTAGATACTTATAATCAGCATTCTGCACGAACCTGGGCCAACATGGCCCACCCAAATCGGCCTGCATGGATTTGGTTGCCCGATGTAATGCCAGCCATTTGAATGCAGCGTGGACCTGCCCAGGTTCGATTTTCAACATCCAAACCAGGCTGTGTGTATGTGTTGACGCTACCTAGCTGAACCACTGTAACCGCAGAGAAAACAAAAAAGAGCATCTCTTCTTTTTTGAAGAAAGGCATTTTTGTTAGTACTGTATATATCTACATCTACGAGTACAATTATATGGTGGTATGTCAAGCATGGTAGGATGGTGGTCCATCTCGCTTTTCCACTTGCCACTTGTCCCAACAAGAAATTCGAACGCCCACCACGTGTCTATTCACGCACCATAGACAATCACTTTGGTCCCTTGCAAAAAATATTACCCAACTTGAATATGCTTCTGAATGCCACGTGTGTGCCTTGTTTGTTCATTCTGACACGCGTCAAAGGATGAGAGGTTGGAGGGTTTTGACATTTTTTAGATTGAAGTTTGACCGAGACTGAGAGTTGAACGTCGTGGGTGGTACTCGCAGTCTCGCACCACCACCAAATCATTTGCATGACAAAGCCCAAGTCTTGTCTCCATTAATGCTGTGAAAATCGGCCTGTGAATGACTCGTTTTAGTCACCGATCACTGGTTCAATCAGATTAATTGATCCATTCGGATAAAATCGAAATGTCTTTTAAATATAAAAATATATAAATTTTGATCGTTTAAGTTTAATATATATGATAAAAAATAAATTTTTAATAAGAAATTTAATTTAACATGATAGTTAATGTACTTAACTCTCTTATAATATATCAATGTTCAATCATTTTCACAATCATTATATTTTTAATAAAAAATAATATTTTGATTTTTTTACTTTTTTTCGGATTAACCCGATTTTTTATTGGGTTAATCTAATTTTTTAATTGATTTAATCAATTTTTAATTTGATCAACATAATCTTGGGTCACCCCCTTTTCGAACCTTTCAAACATCTGAATTCCTATTAAACCGATTCAACCGATTGAGTCGATCCGGATTTTACAACACTGGTCTCCATCCCATCGAACAAAGCAAAGACCAACAGCTTCTGCTTATAGGACTTCCACGGTTTCCTCTAAACGCGTTTTGATTAATTTTTTAATTATTTTATTTTGCTCTCCTAACTACTTATTGTTACGCTTGAAAGTTGAAACTGGCGTTGAAGCAGTGAGAGGAAATGGAAGGAAATCGTGAGACAAACACTTGTTTTGTTTTGGTTTAATGCTAGAAAATCCGTCAACTCCTATTCAATCAGAAAGGGACTGCCCTTTTTCTTTTTGCTTTGTGACGAAATTAAAAAAACAAAATAGTATAGGTGTTGAAATGTCTATCCATTTGACAAGGGCAAATTCAAATCCAATTTATGCAGGCAAAGAATATGATCGTCTATCATTATGAGATGACCAATTTTTTTTTTTCTTTATGTTAACGTACGGTAACTTTTTTAACAAATTAAAATTAGCTTACTTAAATATCTAACACAAAACTAATAGATTTGAGAATCTATTATTCAATTTTTTTTATGTAAAAGCAAAAGATTTTGTTGCTTTAATATCCGTTCAAAACGTTATCATGTGAAGTTGACTCGTGGCTCTCAATTATTTCAACATGTAAACTAGCTAGCCGGCCAGCAAGCAATTGCCTAGGAATGTCTGTCGGGTGTCAAGTGTCAAGTGTCAAGTGTCGTCCCAAACGTAAACACCGCTCATCATAGAAATTCTCAGCTTTGCCCAAACTTTGGGCACAAATATTTAAAAGAAAAAAAAAAAAGAAGAGCAACTCTTGAGAGTTACCAAAGTATTAGCATCCATATTTTCTATTGTAAACTACAATTAGGAATTGCATATAAAGATATTTATTTAGATTAAGTAACCTATCAAGTGTGTTGTATATGATATAACACGTTATAAAAAATAATAAAAATTATATTCAAATAGATGATAATCAAAATGTAAAATAAATTTAAAATTAAATTACATGAAATTAGATGATAATTAAATTATTTTTTAATATAATATAATAATAAATTAATTTTGATGAAAATAAAATTTAAACTTTAAATTACTCGTTTTGTTCTTATTTATTTGAGTCATTTCTAATTTTTTTTATTTGTCTATTTATAATTTGATTAAAGCATTAATTTTTTTCAAGTTTATTCTTCTGCTTCTTTTAACTTTTTTTGTTTGTGAGACATCAATTTAATACTAGTAAGAGACAAGAGGAGAGAGAAAATGACAAGGATAAATTTGAAAAATAAAGTAAAAATTTGTATAAAATTTTAAAATTAACTACTTTTCTTAATCTAAAAGATTCTGTAATTATAGTCAAATAAATAGGAACAGAAATAGTAAATTACATGAAATTAATTGATAATTAAAACTTTTTTTTTCAATATAATATAATAATAAGTTAGTACTAATTATGATGAAAATAAAGTTATTAATTATTATCATCGTTTAATAAATTCATAAAAAATATTTAGTAAAAGACAAATAACAAATTTTAATTTAACTTAATAATATCAATGACATTTTTAAAATATATAGAAAGAAAATAATATTTTAGATCATTTAAAAATTTTATAATATTAGTAACTTTATATATTCATTATAATATATATATATATATATCTTATCTTATCTTATATATCATTAATTCATTATCCGAAATGAGCTCTTTGAGCATTATGAAGAAAAATCTAAATAACCAAAAGGAAAGAGACTGATTGACGGAGTCTAGTATGGGCTACTCCCTCTGTCCCATAATATAAGTCAATTTTGAAAAAAAAATTTGTCCCAAAATAATTGTCCTTTTTATAAAATCAAGACAATAATTTTATAATTTTCCTATTTTACCCTTGTCTTGTCATATTAGAAACCTCTCTCTTAATACATGTCTCTTCTTTACCTCTCTCTCTTCTTTAATACAATTAAATAAGGGTAAAATAGGTAAGAATATAAAATTTAACAAACAAAACTATTTTTATTAGTTTTGATAAAACGGTTGAAAATTACTTATATTCTAAGACAGAGAGAATATATATGAAGTGGACTCCAATATACCCAAAGGATCAAAGTGACAGACAAAATAAATGTTCAGTTTAGTTTCGTCATATATAGTATGAAATGTCCTATCAATATTTGTTAAATTGAATAAAAAGAAATCAATATTCATTAAATAAAATATTGAATTTGAATCTTTTAAATAAAAAAAAACATAAAGAGTTTTTTCTAATTAAAATTCAATGTTAACGAAAATAATTAATTATAGTCCGTAAAACAAAAACGAATGCATTATCCGTAAAAAAAAAAACTAAAACAAAAATGCCCTAACTACAGTATTTTCGTTTGCCCTAACATTTCCTTTATTAGTCATCATCTCCTTCACGGTCCATATCCCAAAGACCCGTACCACGTGCTGACACACGTCAAAATTACCTTTCGAAATCCTTATACCAATAGAAAGCAAACACTTGTTCTTCCTCATATTCTTCCACGTGTATTGCCACCACTACCTTAGCTCAATTTCTTATTCTGAAAAAACATAAACTATGAGTCTATGGCGCACTCGTCTCCCGTACTCAAAAGTCCATCCAACGCGTCGACCCTTCAGATATTTTGGAACCACGAAAAAAGATATTTCGGATTTTGGGGATCTCAAGGACACGTGGCAGGCGAACCCCACTCTAAATCTAGCAGCTGACGTTATTCCTCGATTCCCTATCACGGCATCTAGGCAATGCACTAACAACACGCGTCTCATCTTCTCCAATTAGATCCCAACGCGTGTTGCCCTCTACCCCCTGGGATCTAGAGCAGTAAATCATCCATTCATGGAGCGGCACGTGTCCATCATTTTAGTTTCCCGACACTGGTATTAGGCTCTTTTAATCTTTACCATCATTATTCCGAGCCTCCAGCGTTTGTGTTCTCCCCCCAAAAAAATGAGTGCCACCCAGAGACGAAGACCCGACCCAATGACAATGAGTCAGGACTCCGCATCGGATGACTCGGGGATCCTCAACGTGGATATACTCCTCATCGTCCTTGAGTGCGTGAAATGGGATTTACAAGTCATTTGCTTGACTGCCTCACTGAACCGCAAGCTTCGAGCTATAGCAAAGCGCTTACTGTGGCGAAAGCTATGCGTGTATCGCGCACCGCGCATGGTGTCGGCATTGGCTAATGGTTCGCCGAATGGAAGAATAGGTGGCGGATGGGACGCTCTCGCAAAGCTCATGTTCTTCTGCTGCGGTTGCGAGTCAACTCGACATTTCAAGCTGAGTCGGCCAACTCCGGGTCACTTCGCGAGCGCTTCTCGGTTTTCAAAGACTTCGGGTCGGAGCTTCTTGGCCAAGAAGTGTCGGAGTGATCTGCTGTTCATAAGTGATCCTTGTGAGCATTCAATGGGAGATAAAGAAGATGTTCTGGGAATTTACCGAGGGGTCTTTCGGGGATTTATGAGGTCCAAGATGAGAGCCTGCTTGATCAGACGACAAGTTGCGTTCGACGAGAGAGTGAGGTGCCCTTATTGTGGCACCCGCGTGTGGAGCATAACGACGGCTCGGCTCGTTCCCAAGAGCGCGGCTAGGCGACTCGGGTCACGTGACGGTAGGCTGGAGTATTTTGTCTGTGTGAACGGGCACTTGCATGGCACTTGCTGGCTCGTGCCTCTGTCCTCCGATGAAGAATTTGGCGAGGACGATGAAAGTGAAGATCTCGACGGAGATGCCTATGATGATCGGACGGTGACAGATGGAAGCACCAGCTCGTTAGGGGAGGATATTCTAGGAGATGGGCCCGTCAATTAATCAGTAATTAATTAATCAATTAATTGCTAAACTTGCTGTAAGTACAGATAAATCTTTGTCTTTGATTTCTAGGAGTATTGCTTAGCACATTTACGGGAAATCAGATTCGATCAGAGAGAGTAGCGGATGAGGTTGGGTCTCCTGCTTTCCGGTTAAACATGACGTGTCAAGGAAGACTCTGGGCTCGCGGCAAGTCTCCACCTGTGTATAGAAACGGGCTTCCCTGGGATTGAGAAATGATGACGTGGAGTCACGAGGTTGATCTAATCAAAAACTAATGCTGACGTGGAGTTTCATGCGGTTCTATGATGATGACAATTTGCACTTGTACTTGTGTATAGTAGGAGGAAACGGCAAATTAAGAGAAATGGGAATTGGCTGCTTAATTAATTGCACATGTGAAATCCATTCTACAGTTATGCGGTTGCATGTGCCTTTCGTTATATGGTCTTTGTGTTTTACTTAATTCCCTTGGAATTGGTCGATCGGGTATTCGGGTCGTGCTCATGTTGTCATGCATGCATTTTGCCATTTTTTTCTTGTACTTATTTCCTGTAGTAATAATGTAATAATTCTATTATCTGCTATAAATTTTTTCTCAACTAGTGAGTAAATATATTTCATAATTCTTCTCCTATTTTGTCTTATATTATCCCCTTTTCCTTTTCTTTTTCTTTTTCCGTTTCCTTTTCCTTGCCCTTTTCCTTTGTGTGGCCTAGAATGGATGTCTTCAGGACCACACGATATCCATTGACTAAAACTCTAGTAATTAAATAGAAAATAGTATAAATATATATTATTGATTATATATTTGGAGTAGGAAAAGTACGTAACGAGATAATTGTCATTGCCACCTGGTGTTCTTGATTAATGTATTTAATTTATTTTTGCTTGCTTTTACCATTACTTGATAAGTTGAAAAATAATATAATGGTAATTTTTATCGAATGGTTCAATACCTCATATGACATTTAAACGTAAGATTATTGCATGCTTTATGTCTCCCTAAAGTTGCACTTGTTTGAGGTTTAAGAAAAGATTTCCGTGTTTTACTAAATATAGTCAGAGATTAAGAAAGTTTCTTTTGAATTAATTGAAAAGTATGTCTTTATGAATTCTCTTAAACTCAGATGATTAAAGGCTAGAATTTATGTAATTAATTAACAAGTATTTACATTCAAGCAAGAGAGAAACTTTTTGATCATAACCGAACTTCTCTACTGTCAAAACTTTTCATCATTAAGGATTTCTGTTTTTCTTTTCCTCCCCTTTCCTCCATGTTGTTTTTCTGTTTCTGTAAAATTTAATCCCTCTGTCCCCAAATATTTCTCACCTTTTGATTTTCATAAATTTTAAGAAAAAAGTAGTTGAATTAAGTAGAATTATTTTGTTATTCTTAATTTTTGTGAGTGTTTTTGAGATTTTGTATGATGATGTGATAATAACAAAAGAAAATGGAGGATAAAATTGAGAAATGAAATTTGTTGATTGTTTATTTATGGTAAGTGACAAACAAATTTGGATTTTTCAAAAAGAAAGGATTGGTGAACAAAAAGAAACAGAGGGAGTATTATTTTATTTGGAAATGAAGAAATTGATTATACATGCATATTGCATGTCTGAACCAAATCAATCTATAAATAGAAGCTTATCTAGCCATTTATATATGCACCCTTGTGTATTTTCTCCATTCTTACTGATCTCGTCATGCCGCTAATATCTTACAAGCAAACCTACACAAAACTAATTTTGATTCAAACCAGGAAAGAAAATAAAACCAAAGAATTGGGTTAACTTTTTCTAGTAAAGTCAAGAATCAAGAGCTTAATTATATGGACCCTTTCCATATGTGACGATCTTTCCCTGGCAATCTTTCCATCTATATATACTCAAATTATAAAGGGAATAGTACATGTTTTTTATGGTAATAGATTAAATTAAAAATAATTTACCATGAATTTATTAGTATCAAAGGATTAAACATCAAAATTAGTAATATGTAAAATGTCAAAAGAGGACGTTTTGCAAACCAAGCATGTCAAACAGTCAGAGGGTAATTCCGTCACAATGATAAAAATTTTCAAATATTTGGGAGTTGGGCGTGTGACTTGTAACGACAACAAAACCGGTTCCGTGCTTTTTGCCGCCATATCACTTGCACTCCTCCGTTTCTCTTTCCCAAAACTCTGCGATCTCCAGAAATGCTAAAACCAGGAAAGAAATAAAACTAAAAAACCCCGCCAATTTCATCATCTCCTTCTCCCTGGGCATTAATCAAGTCCGAATTTGTTCATTGCCGATTTCTCGATTCAGTTCTCGTCGAAACTCCAATTCAGAAGGGCCACACCATTATCAGGTTCGCTATTTTCTCCTCTCTGTTTTCTCGTGTCATCAAAAGTTTATAATAGTGCCTAACAATTTACGGCATTTCTTCAGGATATATTGTATATCCGTTAGTCATCGGGGAATGAAATGGCGACCCTTCAAGACATAACTGTCTCGGCTGCTATCAATCTTCTCTCTGCATTTGCATTCCTCGTGGCATTTGCAATATTGAGGCTTCAACCCATTAACGACAGGGTTTTCTTCCCAAAATGGTATCGAAAGGGGATAAGAAGCAGCCCTAGACGATCCGGGACATTTGTAACCAGATTTGTCAACTTAGATTGGAGGACATACGTAAAATTCTTGAATTGGATGCCTGCTGCTTTGAGAATGCCTGAACCCGAGCTCATTGAACATGCCGGACTTGATTCTGTCGTCTATATCCGAATTTACCTTCTGGGGTCAGTTAAATAGCCTGTTAGAATTAATGCATTGCTTACAGTTTCATATTGTCGTTTGCCATGGGTAGGGCAATATAATATGATCATATGATGCCATTTTTGTGCAGCTTGAAAATAGCCGTTCCTTTAGCTGTACTGGCTTTCGCGGTTTTGGTCCCTGTCAATTGGACTGGGGGGACATTGGAGCGTAGAAAGGATATAACATTCAGCGACATTGACAAGCTTTCAATATCAAATCTTCCGGAGGGATCACAAAGGTCAGGAATTCATGTTTTGTCTTTTTACTCTTTTCTTACCAAATGCTGAAATATGATTGTCACCTGGAATTAATTACTTACAAAATCAGCAGAAGTTGGAGTCGCAGTTTAGTTCATACTAATATTACACCCCCCATGTGCTTCCGTATAGTATTGGCGGTTTGTTGCTATCTATTCTCAAATATCTGTTCATTTCTCGGTAAGGAGAAAATCTCACCTGTTCTTTTTCAGGTTCTGGGCACATATTGTTATATCATATGTATTCACGCTTTGGACGTTTTATGTGCTATATGCGGAATACAGAGCAATAGCTGCTATGAGGTTGCGATTTCTAGCATTGGAAAATCGTCGTCCTGATCAATTTACAGTGAGTTTGTGCTTTTGTTGAGTGCTTAATGCCTGTATTGTTATTGGGCAGGGATCAATTTTATACGTTCATTAAGTTGCTTTCCTTGTGGCATTGCTCCCTCGTTAATGTTTCACAGGTTCTTGTAAGAAATGTTCCTCCTGATCCAGACGAATCAGTTAGTGAGCATGTCGAACACTTTTTTTCAGTAAATCACCCTGATTATTATCTTACACATCAGGTGTGTTTCTTGAACGAGTTGCATCTGCTTTGACTATTTGACTGGTAAATTGAGTTCTAAGTAGCACAAGTGCAGGAAAGAAGGAAAATAAATGGCATGAACAGGACAATCATAATAATAAGTTGGAACCTAGAGCTGCTGGTGTCATAAACAGTATTATCCTTGTGTTTACAGCAACATAAGTTTCTATGACATACAATTTCTTTACTATGTAACTTTGACAGGTTGTATATAATGCAAATATTCTAGCAAAGTTGGTTGAAAAGAAGAAGAGTCTACAAAATTGGTATACTTACTACCATAACAAGTATGAGAGAACTTTGAAAAGACCAACCACAAAGGTAATATCTTTGTGTTTACTATTGACACCTATTTGGCTCCATGTTACTTTCTTAGTTTACCATTTCATGTTGATTTTCATTAGTCTAGTTTATTATCCAAACTCTTATTACTATAGACAGGTTTATGTGGTCTTATCGGCACTCAAGTTGATGCAATCGATTATTACTCTTCTGAGATTGAGAAGCTGAATGAAGCAGTAAGTTTCAATGCACTGTATTAGGGAATATGTTCATTTCATATTCTTGTTTCTTTCAATGGTTTGCACCTGCTGTTCTTACTTTGACAATTATGCCTCTTTTTCGGCCATCATCATTCCTGCATAATAGGAAATCACTTAAACACCCTGCATACATGAGTCTTTTAATGTCGAAATTGTCCCTTGCCGAGGTAATCTTTAGATGGTTAAAGATTCCCATGAAGAGTCTATATCCATTGGCCATTGCTACACTGTCTCTAACAAGACCATTCCAGGCACATCCATACATTGACACATGAGAAAAAGCTTTTCCTATAATCATTTTGTGTTAAGGTAAGAATTGATGGGATCAAGGAACCTGAAGATGATATATATAATTTACAGCAAACATCATATCTTTTCCTCCTCCTTTCTTCTCTTCAATAAGGAATAGGAGAAAACAGTAAGCTGCCGGCAGACAAGACTACAATAGTAGCATTTGTTCTTTTCTTTTTCCTGCTTTTATTGTTTAGTTTAGTATTAACTCATAAGTAAAGGTGTCACTTTGTCATTCTTATGTAGGAAGCAGCAGAGAGAGAAAAAGTCATGAGTGATCCTAAGGCCATAGTCCCAGCTGCATTTGTTTCATTTAGATCTCGATGGGCTGCAGCTGTCTGTGCTCAAACTCAGCTATGTCGTAATCCTACAATCTGGTTGACAGAATGGGCTCCTGAGCCACGTGATGTTTATTGGAATAATCTTGCTATACCATATTTTGAACTCAGTATTCGAAGGTTGCTCATGGCGATTTCCCTATTTTTTCTCATTTTCTGCTTCATGATTCCTATAGCTTTCGTTCAATCTCTAGCCAACATAGAGGGGATCGAGAAGGTTTTTCCTTTCTTGAAGCCATTAATAGAAATGTAAGTTCCATTTAAGCGTTGTCCGCTTGTCCTTCTAAGCATTTCTTTCGGTGTCCTTGAACATAGCCTTCTTTGGCGTAATTGCCATAATGAACCTGCTGAAATTTGTAACCTGCTTAGTGCTCGAACTGGCTCCCCATCAGTGGGGAAGAGAAAAAAGAGAATATATATACACCAAACCGCAGCAAGTGTTTACGTGATCTTTACCATAGGCCGATATCTAGATACATTGGTTTTCCCTACCCCTTGCATCTAGTAATGATGCTTTGGACTTGTAGTAGCTAAAATTTCAACTCCTGGAAAATACTTTTACAGGAACTCTTTCAAGTCCGTCATCCAAGGCTTTCTCCCTGGGATTGCGCTGAAGATATTTCTTATTCTACTTCCAACGATTCTTATGACAATGTCGAAAATAGAAGGATATACGTCACTCTCATCTTTGGATAAAAGATCGGCAGGGAAATATCACCTGTTCATTCTTGTCAATGTATTTCTTGGAAGCATTATCACAGGAACAGCATTTCAGCAGCTTAAAACTTTCCTTGACCAGCCTCCAACTGAGTATGTGCCTATCTCTTCCCAAAATAATATAGATGGGTTAAAACACCAAGTGAATACTATGATGTAGACCTGCATTTTGAATACTGAAACAAATTTTGGTCAAAAAGACAAAAAAACAATTAATGTGTTTATGATTTGATGTTCTGCTGACTAGTATACCATCATGTCAGCAAGCCAGAGACCTGGCTTGCGTCCTCATGCTATTTCTATCATTCAATGTTATCTTATGCTACCTGATAATGGAAGATGTGATTGACTCGACATATTTGTTATTTATACAGGATTCCAAAAACCGTAGGTGTATCCATCCCAATGAAAGCTACCTTTTTCATTACCTATGTAATGGTTGATGGATGGTCGGGTATTGCTGCAGAAATCCTCAGATTGGTACCATTAGTCATGTACCATCTGAAAAATACGTTTTTAGTTAAAACAGAACAAGATAGAGAGCAAGCAATGGATCCTGGTGGCATCGACTTTGCTACATCTGAACCAAGGATACAATTTTATATTTTGCTCACACTTGTTTACTCTGCAGTCTCACCCATACTTCTTCCTTTCATCATCATCTTCTTTGCCTTTTCCTACATGGTATTTCGTCACCAGGTACACTACCTAACTAAAACTGTTCCGACTTCTGAAATTTTTCCATCGGTCAGTCATTCTGTAACCATTAAAGTCACGTATAGGACAGCCCCTCTCTTTCTGCAACATGAAGCATGGTGTCCCAATATTCAATGTTTCTTGCTTTCGTGCTTATGCCCGAGCAATGTTCTCATCTTATGGTATAAAAGGCTTAACCTGTTCAATGTTCACGATCCTGTTTCTTGCTGCAAGGTTATCAACGTGTATGATCAAAAGTATGAGAGTGGAGCCTCGTTTTGGCCAGATGTGCATCGGCGTCTGATCATCAGTTTAATAATATCTCAACTTCTTCTAATAGGATTGTTGAGCACAAAGCAGATCAAGCAATCAACAATTGTACTAGTTCCCCTTCCTATTCTGACGATCTGGTTTCACAGATACTGCAAGGGCCGTTTTGAATCTGCATTTGTAAAGTTCCCATTACAGGTGAAAGCTACCTTCATTTGTGATTTTCATGAAGCTTTAGAGAAACAGTTCCCAATTATATCTAGTCATTTTATATCTGACGCCTTGGCATTTGATCTCAAAACAGGATGCGATGATCAAAGATACCCTTGAACGGGCAACGGAGCCAAACCTAAACTTGAAAGCCTACCTTCGGGAGGCTTATATACATCCAGTTTTCAAAGGCACCGACTTTGAAAGGCCACAGTCAATTTTCGAGGATGAAAACAACCCACTTGTTCCCACAAGGAGAACCAGCAAACAGGGCTCTGAAGCAAGTTCTTGTGCTGGTAGTTAGAGACATTAGGAGATTTCATTGTTCATTGTCAAAGCATTTGGTCATTGTTCTCTTCTTCTTATTGTACATATAACGACAGGGAAATTTTTTTTTTTTTTACAATATTGGACGGTCGAAACTCGAAATATAGCGAGAAAAATGGTTCTTCAAACCTCTCGTGGCTTGCTTCTAAACGTCCTTGGACTTTGTCTACAATAATCTTGCAAATTATCGATTTTATTATATGCTTTTTAACGATTTGACACTTACAATCAATTTTTTTTTTTTATAAATAAGAAATAAGGAAAGGGACTTATTTAGAGAATGAGATGTTTTGAATCTAAAACCTTTTACATGAATTTTTTAATCTTTAATCAATTCAATTAGAGGGGGAATTCATACTTCTAATCGAATTATGTCAAAATTTGTTTGAAATTAAATTGGGTGGTAAAAAGATTAAATGATATGAACTTTGGATTAATTTCAACCGTAGATTGAATTCAACATGCATTAATTATATTGGTTTTGATTTTGCAGTGGAGCGCTCAACTTTGCACGGACGTCACGTTACCAATTATTGAATATTGATACTGCTATACTCCTACGGATTTAGAAAGAGAAAAAGCTACATAGTATCGTAGATGAATGTGTTGTGCGGTCCTTGAGAAAGCTATAAATTCCACGCAACGACAAATCTGCACTGATTACACTCTTTCTCCCCTACTACTACTTCTGGCAAACACTTTCCAGTTTTAAATTTAATTCTGGGCTCACTCACTCCCTCTCTTTAACTCGTCATCTTTTTTGGCATTCCAGTTCCAAATTCAGCTTCTCCGGCTGATAGAATCCAATGCTGTAAGTTCTGTCATTTCCTCTTATTTGCTTTGTTTCTGCTACTATTGTTTTCCTAACTTCTTTGCGTGAGAGAGAGAAATCTGGGTTCATTACTGTTATGCTTCTTTCATCAACTGGGTTATATTTCAGATTTCCTATCATTTTTATGGTGCAATTTATTTGGGGTTTTCTTTCTCTTTTTCTTTTTCACTTTCCTGCATTCTCTATGTACAATTATTTATTTATCTGATTTCTCGTTCGCTATGATTGTTTGATACTACTATTGCACATATTAACATGATTTTTGTTGCTTTCTTGGTTCTAAAACCAGTTGGTATTATTCTTTTCCGGGTTAGTGATCCGGTGAACCAAATCTTTCCTAATTTTAAACAGAAAGCCATCTCAAATTCACTAAGGAAAGTAATCTTCCTTGCCCTGGAGGATCTTACTCTGCTTTCTGATTCAGAAACTTTTTCTCCTGCAAGAATATATGGCAACTCTTCCTCCATCCCTTGCTATAGGGCCCTCTTGCCTGAACTGTGGAGCTACTGAATCATCTAGATTATCAGTTGTTACCCGTTATCTTTATAAAGGCAAAATGGGACAGAGCCTTCAGAGAATAGATGTAGGAAGGAAGGTTCTCCCTGGAGAAGTAGTACAAAGTGCCATGCAACTTCCTTATTTGGGTCTTGATTTGAGATGCTTTGCTGCATCACGAATTTCTGTTGAGCAAACCGAACAAACATTTACTTCAAGTAGCCAAGTTGACGAACTTAAAAAGCTGTCAACTTTTATGTTTAGGACTGAAATTGGTGGTCAGGTCAAAGTTTTTGTTAGAAAGAAAAGTGTCAAATACGTGGTAGATATTGAAGTTTCATCCCTGCAATTGTCCAGGGATGACAATGAGCTGGTGCTAAGCGGGGGTGTCTACAGATCTGATCATGATATCAAAAACAGGATTATTGAGACCTCATTCATAGCAAGGTCTTCCAGTGAGTTGGCACTTCAGTTGGAATTTGAAGGTAAAGAAGCCCCATTCTACTTCTCGTTCTTGCTGAAAGCTTCATCAGATGCAAATTCAAGTGGCTTGGAAATCATGAGTCATAGAAAGACTAGTTTTTGTGTACCGATTGGTTTTGATCAAGGGTATCCTTCTCCATTGGGTCTTTCCTTTTCTGCTGATGGTTCCATGAATTTTGCAGTTTATTCAAGAAATGCAGAAAGTGTGATCCTGTGCTTGTATGATGATACTGCATCAGAGAAACCCACTTTAGAGCTTGATCTTGATCCTTATGTTAATCGAACTGGTGACATTTGGCATGCTTCAATAGAAGCTGCATGGACTTTTGTGAGCTACGGTTATCGATGCAAGGGGGACAGGGATGCTTTCCATGCAGAGCGTGTTCTCTTGGATCCTTATGCTAAAATAATTGGGAGTTCCATTCCAAATCATCATGAGTCTGCTTTGCTCCTCAAACACCTTGGGCGACTATGCAAGGAGCCTGCTTTTGACTGGACTGGTGATGTCTGTCCAAACTTGCCTTTGGAGAAATTGGTGGTATATCGGTTGAATGTCAAGCATTTTACTGAAGACAAGTCTAGTAAGCTACCTGCTGATGTGGCAGGGACTTTCTCTGGTGTAACTGAGAAGGTACAGCATATTAAAGATCTTGGCATCAATGCTATCTTATTAGAGCCAATCTTTACATTTGATGAGCAAAAGGGACCATATTTTCCCTGTCATTTCTTTTCGCCAACAAGCCTATATGGACCTTCTAATGGTTCTGTATCTGCTATTAACTCAATTAAGGAGATGGTAAGGAAATTGCATGCCAATGGGATAGAGGTTTTGCTGGAAGTGGTTTTTACCCATACTGCTAAGGGTGGAGCCCTGCAAGGACTTGATGACTTATCCTATTATCACAGGAATACGGTTGAAGATTTAGGAGCAAGAAATGCTTTGAATTGTAACTATCCCATAGTTCAACAGATGATTTTAGATAGCCTTCGGCATTGGGTGACTGAATTTCACATTGATGGTTTTTGTTTCATCAACGCTTCATGTCTGTTGAGAGGGTTTCATGGTGAACACTTGTCTCGCCCTCCCTTGGTCGAAGCAATAGCTTTTGATCCACTGCTTTCCAGGACCAAAATCATTGCAGATTGCTGGGATCCACATAACATGATGCCAAAGGAGATTTGTTTTCCTCATTGGAAGAGATGGGCAGAAATGAATACAGAGTTTTGTTCTGATATAAGGAACTTTTTGAGGGGAGAGGGTGCTTTGAGTAGTCTTGCCACACGGCTTTGTGGGAGTGGGGACATATTCTCAGCTGGACGAGGCCCGGCTTTTTCGTTCAATTTTATTGCTAAGAACTTTGGACTTCCTCTGGTGGACTTGGTCAGCTTTAGTAATGCTGAGATAGCTTCAGAATTAAGTTGGAATTGTGGAGAAGAAGGACCTACAAGTAAAACTGCTGTACTTGAAAGAAGACTCAAACAAATCCGTAATTTTATCTTTATTTTGTTTGTTTCACTGGGTGTTCCTGTTCTTAACATGGGAGATGAATGCGGCCAATCTTCTGGTGGTTCTGTGTCATATGGTACCAGAAAACTTTTATTAGATTGGAATGCTATGACAACAGGTTTTGGTATTCAAACAACACAGTTTATATCATTTATGAGTTCACTTAGAGTTAGACGAAGCGACCTTCTTCAGAAAAGGAACTTCTTGAAAGAAGAAAATATTGAATGGCATGGAAGCAATCAGTCTCCACCAGGATGGAAGAACCCCTCCTGCAAATTCCTGGCTATGACATTGAAGGCTGACAGACCAGAGAGCCAATTGAGCTCTGAGGCTTCTGAACTGAAGGGTGATCTGTTTATTGCCATTAATGCTGATGAGAAAACAGAGACCATTATTCTGCCCCCACCTCCTGAAGGGATGGCATGGTGGCGATTGGTAGACACAGCTTTACCATACCCTGGCTTTTTCTCAGTCGACGGTAAGGCTGTTATTGAGCAGATGACGGGATTATTTGCTTATGAAATGAAGTCTCGCAGCTGCACTTTGTTTGAAGCCTGCGCCAAGGATGGTTGATATATACCCTTCCCCTCATTTTCTTGGTTGAAAGCTTTGTATACCGGTAAATCATCAAGTAAATTTTCTTTTAAGTTTTGCATTTGTAGAATATTTGTATAATAACATAGTTGTAGGAAAACCACGGTGGTTTTCAAGGCAAGCAATGCTGTGTATATCCATCAATTCTCTTCAATAAATAAAAATAATGTTTTTTTTTAATGTTCTTATACGAAAAAATTTACACTTGAAAGTGGGTAATAAGATTACTTGAAATTGTTGGATTAATGATAAAGAGAGTCCACCGCAGGTGGAAAAATTATCCAATTGAAAGATGGGTCCCGCTCAAGTAAATAGTATCATTTACACATATTCCCCTCAATCCATCCACGCATTCCATGTATAATTTCTGTGTAACCTATGTAATATATATCCCTGAGAGTAGAAATACTACCTTTGGCTATCGCTAGATGTTTCATTCGATCTTCCATACAAAAATTTGTAAAATACACAGAAACTGACCAGATACAAAACACAATGGCTATTTTTCTCTGTAAACCCCCCAATAACCAGTTTTCTTCGCACCCAGAAAGGAAAAACTAATGCTACCACTTCAAATTAATGGCCAAGTCTAGCAGACTTTCAACTTGGCGTATGGTTCTTTTCTTCTCCTGTTCCTTCAATTTTACTGCAACAGATTCTGGATCAAGGCCTTCTATGCTTTGTGCTTCATTTTGTTCAGCTCGAACCTCTTGTAGCAGAGCATCGACCTCTCTTACAAAATCCACTCTCAAAAGAACATCATCAGCTTCAAGAGGCAGTGGCAAAGGCCCATGATGCTGATAGAAACGTCAGACAAAATAATAAGTTAAACTGTAGGGTGCTTGCTTCAATATAACATTTATGTCACCATATAGATAACTAAAAATGTCACTGAGAAGGACAAGTTCATCCCTAGTTAACAAACCTAGTATATTTATATGTGTGTGTGTGTGTGTGTGTATATATATATATATATTTTTTTGGGATGAAAATTTATATGTATATTTGATTTCTATGGTACGTCAGAAGTATATGCCTTTCTCTGGTAATCTCTTATAACAATCACAGGCAAACAAAGACTTTGTGCCTCAACGCCACTTTTTTGCCTACCTAGGGTTTCACCAATATGGGTAGCACACCAGGCTGTACAAGTACAGAGGCTAAAACCTAATGGATATCCACACATTTATCAGAAAGAGAAGTAACAGAAGCAGCTCAAACATAAGATGTTAGATTTAGTCATGCTTTATGGTTTTATTTCAAAGTCACATTAGCATATCTATCTGTGGAGGTTCATAATTATAAAAAAAAAAAATTACCACATGGATTTGTGTTTGCAGCATACCTTATCAATGTCAAACCCAGATGGGACAAGGATGCTAAATGGATCCTCACGTGGAAATGTATCAGCCATGCGTTTTTTGCATTCCTTCAGCCATCCTTCATCATCAAACCCATCATGCAAATTTAAAAGATCATTGAGAAGTCTCATGGCAGGACTGGCCTCCCTTTTCAATATCTCAGCCTAAAATATAAAGTAAAACTTTAGTTTTTCTTTTCTTTTCTTTTCTTTTTTCAAATAGTTTAGCAGACATACTTAAACTAAAGCAAGAAATTATAGAAGGCAACAGAATTCCAATTCTGATTGGTAATCAATATATTGAGTGCAGAGCATACCTCAACTCTTCTGTATAGGAGATCAAGACTTCTAATGGCATCCTTTTCATCCTGGAAAAAGTTGTACGCATTAAATTGATATACTAGAGGCAGCGAGAGACAGGGAATTGAATGTTACTATAAAGGACTATGTACAAAGAGAATTTATTTTGAAACCCCCTTCTTATCAGGCACTGCTATGTTAAACACAAGCACAAGGCCGATTCACCAATCGCAGGAATTCCCAGAATTTCCACTAAAATAACAATAATATAGATAAGGTCCATGAGGATGTTTGCCAATAGAGTTTGCATCATGGAATAAGTTAACTCATGCATGCATAAAAAGGTTATGGTCCAGTCCGAATGGTAAACTGCTCAAAGTTCAGCAAACGAATCATGCCTTTATCCATGCCTGGGTAAGGTATGATCAGTTTTTATAATGTTTTTCTTCAACCAAACAACCATGACTGCTCAAGTGGCCAACACAGGTTGTTAACCCAGAGTAACATAAGATCCATGATTATCCACTTTTCACCCCACGGGACCAGTTCTCTTTTGAAAACACAAAAACATTGACTCTCGGGCAATAAAGCTAACCAACAACAAGTATGCCATCCAGTGCTGGCAAATAAAACAGTACTAAGAACCCACTTACATCACGCCGAGCAAGATCAAGGCGATTCCATATGACCATTAGCACAAGTTCAGTAAGTTCACCTCTCACTGCAGCCTCCTCAATTTTCTGCATTCGAATAAAGTTAACCAAAAGGTTTGAGTAAGAGCATCACCACAAAGTGGTTTCAATAAATCAATAAAATATGCAGTTGCGCAAATATATATAGATATATAAATGTATTACCTCTTCCACCTCTTCTTCAGCCCTAATGAAGCTTGAAACCAATTTTCTTGCTTTTCTGACATCTTCGTCTGGGTACCCCATCCACCGCATGCCAATTTCACGATACTCTTCAAGCTTTCTTTCCTCTTCTTTCTCTTCCTCTCGACGCAATCTATGTAACTCCTTTGTCTTTTCCCGTTGTCTGGCTTGCCATTCCTAACCAAGATATTATCAGTGGGCCAAAATTCAATCCAATTGCACCCAGCAAAGATCAGCAGTATTTACACAGACAAGGGCATATGCACATCCATGGTATGTAGAATAAATGCTACTCGGGAAAACTTAAGCATTCATGCAATCATGCTGTGAAGGAAAAAGAAAAAACTTCCAAAATTTCAGATATACAATTGCTTAGTCATTGAATCAATTCAAGCTACAATGTAAACGTCAAATGGTTAAATTAGCAGCAAATTGACCCATAGTTTGAACTCTGTAAAGACTCTAAAGGGAGAACCTAAACATGCACAAACACAATTACACATATAAATAATTGACCCATAAAACACAAAAGTTGGAACACCGACGTGAGTAAAGAGTTCCTAAAAAATGAAGGTAACAAAAAGGAGGGGAACCAGTTAAGCAGAAAAAGCCACATACATCATCGTAATACTCCTTTGGCATCCCTTCCAGAAGTGGTTCTTCTTTGCTCATGCTCCTTCTCAATACTGTAAATTATACGTTTTTCAGAACCCCGCCACCACACCCAAACAAAAAAAAATTAGTATTTTTTAAGAGAAAGAGAGAAAGCGGGGGGGAATATAGAGCAAAGAGAAAGCTTCATCATCTCTTTGAAGAGAAAAAGAGTGAGTTGTTTTAAGGAAGTAACCTGCTCCAGAAGAGTAAGTGATCTTGAAAGGAGAAATGCGCACGTTAGAGGGTGGAAGCAAGCGTTGAAAGGGAGGTGCGCACGTTAGAGGGAACACCTTCGCCTCCATTTTTCCTTCCGACAAATATCCAGTGTGAGAGCAGAGGATGGCACTTCCAAATTCGGATATTACTTAGATTTATTTATGCTAGTATATTTATCTGGCAAGTTCGGGGAGAACACTGTTTGTATCTGTGGGGTTACTACATTTTCACCCCCAAGGTTTCTTCATATTGGCGTTTACGCCCAACCGGACTAGCTAATTATTATAATTGATTATACTAAGAGGAGTACTTAAATGATTAAAAAATAAAACATTATGGAAAGACTTGGAAACAAACATTTATCGACCCAGATAATTAAAAACTTTCATTTGTTTTTTTAGTTTTTTCCCCCCATAAAATAATACTAATTAAATACATTACATTTTTCTAAATAACCTCTAACCCATTAGCTATGCCTCTTGTTTTCGTTTCACAGTCGACACTTGAAAGTCTCTGTGCAATCAAATTACTAACTTGGAACCTAAAAATTGTTTGTCCTGCCTTTTGAAATTGTGTACAAAACCAAAATGCCTAGAAGTGAGCGGATCAACAAGCACAAAACAGAATAAAGTTGCAGCATGCGCATGAAGAAAAATGTTTTAAACCATATTTACAGAAGTGTCACTAAAAGTGTAAAACTAGTTTTCTTCAGTTCCCTGTTAGAACTCTACATGCTATGATCTTTTCTTTACAGGAAAGCAACATCAATGCATCTATACTTGAAAGTGAATTAAGAGTAGCAAACAAATAGTCTATGGTAAGGGCTTCTGGCAAAAATTCAGACGCCAATTTCAATGATCAGTTCAGCAGCTGCGCCCATAGCTCCAACACCACCAAGTCCCAACAAAGCCATAGCCAGCTCTTCCTCGTTCCACTGCCTCAATCCGTTGCTCAGCCTTCTCAAAACATCAACATTGACATCCAAAACCCACTTCTGTGTGCAACCAACCATCAAGCTCACGAACCCTGTTACATATGCTCGCCAAGTTGCATAATCACATCCGAGTGATATTTTCCCATCCAGCGCACTTGCAAGAAATTCCAAGTGTTCCCCAAGAACCTTAGGTCGCCGTTTTGAGGCTGGTGAGGTAGAGTCTACACCCCAAGCTAAAGTCCCACAAAGCACTGTAAAGTACGCAAGTGCATAACCGCCCAACATGGCAACTACAGCCCCCCCTTCCCCGGCGTCGTGTTCTGGTGTATGAGCTGCTATAAACCAAGAAGGCAATGTTTCTTTAATCAGAGATTGGACCAAGCTTAATCCACCAGATAGCATAACCAGTGAAGCCGAAAGTGATGCAGCAAGTTTTACACGTGTCATTGCTGCACCAAGAGAAACTTGCCCATATCTCAGTCCAAACTTCGTCTTTTTCAATTTCTCCCGGGATAACCCACTACTGGCAATATCTCTTACAGAAGACATCAAAAGAGAGACAATTTCTTCTGTCATAAACAGGATATCTCTGATTGATCGATGCACTCGTAAGTACAGAATCCCAGGGGCAACTGGAGACATTCCCCCATAGAAGTGAGAGCCAAAGCCATGGCCAAGGAGTGCACCCACTCCACCATTGCTATAAATGGTCGAGGGGCTTAATCCAAGAGTGGCTGTGAAACAACTTCTAAGGAGCTGAACTACAGCATCACTACTGTGGTGGAAGACAGTACGAGATGCAGAGAACACAAGGAAATCACTCCAACGCTTAACTTTTTGAGCCCATAGTGAGGCTATGATGGGCATGCACGGCCAGGGACAACCTTCAGCTAGGGAATTTAATGCTGGGCCAATTAATGTAAGCAAATGTTCAGAGGCTTTATCAAGCTTATACGTTATTGTGAGGCTAACAAGGGCAGCCAAGGGCAAAGGAAGCATAGCCGGAGAGTTTCCCCCTGCAAGGAAAAAATGAAATTTGAAAACATATCGGCAGACATTGTCAAATCATATATTCCCTAGATAAACTAGGAGTAGAATTCACTTCTCCAACATTTTTAAAAATTGAAAGCATCCTGCTAAATCACTGACAATAGATGGACCAAAAAAGCAGATAGACCTTCTAATTTTTTCTTTCCTTTATTTTTTTCTTAATTACATTTAGAAACAGAAAAGTTGTTCAGTGGCAAGGATAGTGGATGCAACTTCTGCTCAAAAATCCCTTCTGTAGATGCAAGTCAAGGAAAATTATCACTTCTCCAGAAACTAAAATTAGTGCAGGGGGAAAAATATAATGGTATAAAGCAGTACCTACGGCAAGGCTCGGGACATCAACACCAGTGGCAGCCAGAATTTTCTTGATTTGCTGCTCAACCATGGATAAATTAGCAGCAGGACTTGGCCAATCCGTTCCATTCATAAAAGCTGGCTTCCATATACCTCGAGTGACTTCAGCAGAAAAGTAGCTGACGATGGTTCCAAGGGTTGCCGGAAGGAAATCGGCAAGATCTTTGAGGCCTGATATATTGCAGGCAAAGAAATTAAGTTGCAAAGGAACATGAATATGTCGAAGAACAGGATATACCATCTCTTTTGTAAATCAGTCAGTGCAGAAATCCAGCAAACATATTGCATTTATGAAAGATATGTATCCTTTTAACAGGTTACGTACTGTTTCCGTAAATCCCATGCGGAATTCTTTAGATTATGCCATATAAACAATTAGCATCAACTCTTATGCACTATATTGCATTCACATACTTAGTTTTCAGATATTAACATAGATTGTCAAACTAGATGTAATATAATGTTTTGCAAACAATTGTGCAAAATGAGATAAATAAGAAGCACATAAAATTCATATAAAAAACTAAGCCTAAAATATCTCCCGCAGCACATATAATGAGATTGAATTAACTTTAAATCGACAATAAGATCTATTAATCTCCGCATCAATAAGCTCTTGATATATTGTTGTCTCTGACAAGTGGCAACTGATGTACCAATATATGTTCCATATATTTACGCAACACATGTAATGAGATTGAATTAACTTTAAATCGACAATAAGATCTATTAATCTCTGCATCAATAAGCTCTTGATATACTGTTGTCTCTGACAAGTGACAACAGATATACCAAATATGTTCCATATATTTAAGCAAGAAGGGACAAACCTGTAGCCAGCTCACGGGGAGAGAGTTGTCCATGGGCACATGCTGTCAGAGCTGCATCAAGCACATAGGGAGTCCCTTCCAGGATATCCCATGCAGGCACTTTTAATCTTATAGAGACATCCTCAGCTCCAGATGCAGAAGAACTACTACTTCCAGAAGTTGTAGAAGTTAAGGACTGGCCACCCCTGTTTATCTTCCTGAACATCATATTGAGGAGTGCATCAACAATCTGATGAATAGTCCCTTGAACAAGTCCTGACAGGGTGGAAGCAATACATTCTTGATGCTGTTGGTACCAACGTTTTAACTTGGGAAAGGAATCCATAAATATGAGATCCAAAGAGAAATTTAAATGTTTTGATAGTCTTTTAATTGTCAAACGATCCTTTGGTGATTTTCCAAAACTTGCAAATCTAGAATTTCGAACTAACAGCAGAAATTCAGGACTTAGTTGGGATCCCACTGGCGTTACATCTCCCATGACATGTTCAAGAGGTGGATGATCAAACCTCCATAATCTCAGTAGAAGATTAAACGCGTTGGTGAAGACTGCATGGCTATTCAGCTCTTCCCCCGTTGGAAGAGTCCATGAAACATTGGGAGCAATTGACCCAAAAACCTCACAAAGGGGCAATAACGTACCAGCAAGTAGTGGAACCTGACAAGAATATCAATTATTATCAGTGCATCGGCACATAGGATTTTCTCCATCCTCTCTTTTCTGATGTGGATGTTTACCACAAGGCATGCCAAATGAGTCATGCAACATATTGCCTCCATCAATGCAGAAGGGAAAAGCTGACTAGTTTTCAATGGTCCAAAATTAAGATGTTACAAAAAAATTCCCCCTCAGTTGCTTACAGATTTGGCAAAATCTATATATATCATATTTAATTATTTGAAATACAACAAAGGAGGATATTTTCAGTGAACTTATTCAAATTCCCAAAACTAACTCCATTGGCCTTTCTTCATGCCAGATGATGCACAAGAATACTACATATAAGCCAGCAGAAAACATGGATCATGAAAAATAAAATTTACCAAGCCGTGTAGAGAGAAAATCTGGACGCAGTCTATGGTTGATATTCCGACAAGAAGAACATTCAAAAATGGAGCACACCTAATCAAATGGCTATCACTCCCAGAATAGTCAGCAGGAACAGGTGGTGACAACAAACATGTAATGAAGAGAATGGTGTGTTCCTACAGTGTGTCAAAATAATATCCAATGTTACTTTGAATAGAATAAAATTTAAAGTTTAAAAAGAAAAAGATAACAAAGCTTCTGAAGCACTTAAGAACAATAGGGGCAGACTATGACTATAAAACACCAAGGGGGAAGTGGTCTGTCAAATTACCTGTATATTCCAACCTCGAAATAGGGATGCCCCACAAAGAATGCTAGCAGCAGATATCTTCTCATCATTTGAACCTTTGGTTGCAATCTCATATATTTTCTCGACCTCAGCTAAGCTTCCATCAAATCCATGAGCTTAAATTCAGTTGCATTAGCACTGGGTAAATTTACAAAAAAAGAGCATCTCATATACCTGGCTTCAGGAAAAAGAAGGCTGCAACTGAAGACCAGGTTATAGCCAGCAGATTACTTGGATACCATAATTATCAGTCAAGACACTTTCAATCCCCACCCCAACACACAGACACAGAACAAAATAATGAGAAAATATCCCGTATCTGTGGCATGAAGACATATATTTCTTGTTTCTGTATGAGTGTATTTATATATGCATATTACATATAGGAAATTATGATAAAGAAAAATAGAAAATAATCATAAGGACACAGATAGGGAAAAAAAAGAAAGACAAGAAAAAAGATGATACTTTGAAGCTTATCTCTAAGCCACCTTATGACTAATTAACTTCAATTATAGCATCGTCAAGCAAACACCTAAGAGCAGAACAAAACAAAGGTAAATGTGGCAAAAACAGGAAATAAGAATAAATCTGCAGATATTAAATCCAAATTTCACATGAGCTGTATATAGTATGACCATACGATACAATGATTAATAGACTTATTGACATTTTTCTTCCATCTAATGATTAATAGACTTATTGACATTTTTCTTCCATCTGATCCATAATTTAGACCTTTCATATAATAATAACATAAAATAGAAGGACCACAGTTCAAGCAAACTCATATAAATGAGCCAAAAGAATGAACATTTCTAAATATCAAACAAGCAAATAACTTGAAACTAATCCAGTGAAGCAAAAGGCATTCCGAAATTGATAAAAGGTGCTAACATCTGTGAATCTCCTAAGGTGTTATTAGTAACTGGTAAGGAATAACAACTAAGATAACTCTCCTAAAAATCATACATTCTCCTTCCGTTACCAGATAATAATAAATTTTATGGTAACAGCGACTTAGCAAAGAAGAGGGTGCCAACAGTCTTACACACACATAATAGTCCTGGGGTTTAGTGTTTGATGTTTGGATCAACATCCCCAGTTTTGTCTTTGGAACAATGAAAGAAAAACGGGTACCGACTAAGCAGCCAAGCCATCTTACAAAATTCTAAAGGAAATAAGAACAATGGGACTATCAGTTGTGGCATACCTAGAAGCTGGAGTTGCAATCAATGCATTTATCAATGTTGGAGTTAGAGGGGATCCTTTCATCAGCGATGCCCAAGCAGGAACTTGACTCGAAACACTACGGGGTATATTTGCACGTGCATTTACATAGCCTGGCCAGACATAAGCTGATGTATCCAACAGATTTCTTGCAATACAAGCCTCAACAATCAGATGCCGCATATTTCCAGCTGCAATGAATAAATGAATATTATTATAAGGAAGAACGAATTGAAAATATGCACAACATGAATAAATTGGAAAAAGCATTAGCTAGAAATTAGAATAACAAATATTTAAGGAAAGAAACAGCTCTGAACAGACAGAATAGAGAAAAAGGAACATATTTTCTGACATGTATGATGAGTGAAGCAACAAAGTTTTTAGAAATGAAATCTGATATCAAGAGAGACAGGTTGATAATCATGATCTGCAAAAGTAACACTGTCGGCAAAATCAACCACATCGTATAATCAAATTCCCCTATTTAATTGCATGATAGAATTTTCATAGGGGATATACTCGGAGGGAAATTTCATATAAATTTTGAAATGATAAACAATTTGCTAGGAATTCGCTCTTGAAGACTTGACTTGCTCCTTAGGAGCTTGCTTAAGAGTTGACGTGTTTGAATAAATGTCAAAAAGGCCTTAATAGAACGGTAACCTTTCATATATAAAAAATGAAGGATGGTAGTGCTTACAGCAATTCATGGGCATGTCATTAATGCTCATGCACTCGTAATATCCATTACCAACTGTGAGACCAGAAATAAACATTATTGCTTTGGCAGCAGCCTGATTTGCTACTGAACGAACCGATTGGGGTGGAGTTAACAAAGCTTCATAATCACTCAACATCTGTAAACTGGAAATTAAACCCTTCCGACATCTTCCTGGGGCTTCCTTCTCTTTTGCCTGATTGGTTGGACCGGGATCAGCTTCATCAATTAATTCACTTTCCTCTTCCTCAACAATATTGGCCACCGCAAGTGGTGTAATGGACAATAACATACACAAGCAGGTGTCTATGCGAGGTACAGGACCTTCACAAATTTCCCTTTCCTATGAAACAAGTAAAAATAGAAAGAAGATCAGTTTAAACACATGAAATGGTGGGGGCAAAAACAGTGGACTACAATGTGTCCTACATCCTAAGCATGTGCTTCTCCAAAACAGACCTCAACCTTTGACAGACCTAACGCACTGATGATAAAACAGACAGTGTTATTTAATATATTCAAGTATTTCCATAGCATAGGTATATTACCTACTGGTTGTCACAACAAATCATGTTAAATTAGCTCAGAAATTAACGAGTACATGCTGAAGACAAAAGAACCACATAAAGTGATTTAACGCAGACAAGTTCAAAGTGACAAACAGAAGTTTATTTTGATGCAGCATAATGATGGCTGCATGTATAGTCAAGAATTTGGCACAAATTCTTACCCTCTGAACAAGCCTCAAGGCTGCAATCCACATGCCGAGAAATGTATCATGCCATGTTGTACCATTGACTGCCTGTAAAGCCTTTACTAAACCTGCAAGATTTGACTCCGCCTCAGTAACATGATCGTAGAAACTAGTATCTTGTCTGCTTCGAATAAAGCAATGAATTAAGCATCTGAAGACAACTATGAACAAGTACCAGTAAGATTTTCAACAGCACCAGTTGCAGCCACCTGTGATCCATCCATAGCATCCTCAAGAAACAGATCAATAGGAAGCCAATGTCCAGAAGGACTAGTCCCATGACACTGACCAGATGAAGATGTAAGAGACCCAGAGCCTATGACAGCATGAAACTCTTGTGATATAGTTTTACATTCCCTTGACAGAACTTTACGTGTGTCAGATGTCAGCTGCTGAAGGACATCTGGAGTTAAATGTTTTGAATTCCTTAATGCCACTGACTGTGCAGCAAGAACTCTTAATTGCTGAATGAAAGCACTCCAATGTGATGACCTAAGAAGAGCAAGAGAATATAAATGTTAGTCACATCTTACTTGATTCATTCAAAGTATAACCAGCACCAAAGTTGAGCCAATCAAATTCTTGCACCAATTGATTACATAGAGTGAAAAGATACCAGATGAACTGCTTATTCTTTTCCTTTTCCCATTTCTCTTATTCATAGGATATAACTAAGTAACTAACACCACAATGCCTGAACAGAAATAATAATAAAAACAGATATAATCATATAAGTTCTTACATGTTTCTCCGTGCCAAGAAAAGAATCCTTGAAGTCACTTTATTTTGCAGAAACTCCCCAATAAGCTCAATAGCTATTGCAGTATTTCCTTTACAGAGAACATCATGCTGCTCATTTCTCTTCTCATTACAGTTTTCAGGATTATCTATTTCCATGTCTTGAGTTAAAGTAGGCCATATTGATCTCTTTTCTGGTGTAAGTTCCAGTAACCCTTCGTCGTCTAATGATGCATCAATCAGTTGCCATACAATTGAAAAAACAAATTCAACTAGAAGAAGACCAGGTTCAGACACTTGAATGCCAAATATCTGGGAAAGGTGAAGAACATCATCTATTGATTTCATAATCCTGTCATTGCACCAGAACCTTCTATTAATATAGAATGCAATAGTATAGCTAAGCATCCTAAGAAGATATGGGTGATAATTGCTAAAGGTAGGACTTTATAAAATCTGACCAAAAATTTAGGTTTTATTATTTTGTCACAAGCTATAGTTTTCATTTAGCTAATTATATGAGTTCAAAGAGATATAAATGTAAAATAGCTCTGATGAATACATTTGCCAATACAGAAGGTCAATTTCTACATGACAAGAGCTTACTTTGGATAGTTTGGCATGTTGATTTGATATGTAAGTGAAAAGGCATGTCTCCTGAGAAGTTCCATATAAAGTCGATATGCTGCCGGGTGAAACTTACGATTTGGAATGACCCTGTCATAGTTAACAAATGTAGATATAAGTTCCAGCAAAAGAAATTGCACATAAATGGGCACCCTTCCAACAAAGTTATGACTGCATAGGCCACCCATTGTTGGACAATACGCGCTGCTGGAGGAGTTAAAAGGTAGAATAAGTTTTGAGCGAAAAAAACGAAACTACAGCTAATTCCCAATGAAGCAGAATTAATTCTATCAAAACCAGCAGTTACAAGGAAAAAACCCACAATCAAGAGAAAATAAACAATGAAAACACTAACAGATTATCAGATGTCCTCAAATTTTAATCACTTGCTAGCAAATGGGCATTAGATTTTTTTAAAATAATACACAAATAAACAAAAAACAACAATTTCTTGAACACTAATAGCCAATAGGCAATACAAGAAAGAAAACCAGAAGCAAATACTACATTTCACCTATGATAGAAAACGTGATAATGAGTATAATTTCTTAAGAAAATTTCTTTATCATATTTTACACATTAATTGAATAAAGCCATAAAACAAATAAAGACAACGAACAAAAATTTCTTGCAACTTGGTCCTTTGAGAGATGAGCACATACCCACCATAACCTACCTTGGCCTCACCTCAGCACCTTCCCAAACTTTTCACCGGCCAGAATATCAAATACGCACACACATACATCATAGATGCATAAACGTATATAATAATCCTGTATGCTAGTCACAGGCATTGGAGTTAGAAACAAAGTCATGATGGCAGATAGGGCAAGGTGTGAGAACCCAAATACCAGGGTAATTCTTACAGGACGAAAACGTCAACAAAATCTACAGCATCATATGTTCCCAGGAACTGCAGTATATTATCGTGTTTAAAACCCTAAACCAAGGTTCATTAACAGGTAATACTATTTTCTTCAAACTCCAATAAACTCAAAGACCGGAAAACCAAGCAATACAGTCAGTCACCAATTAAGAAAACACACGAAATAACAATAATATCCATACAACAGAATCAAACAATACAGTCACAAATATTATCAAACCCAACCTTTTTAAGAAAATGTATAAAAACAAATTTAAACAAAACAAGACAAAGGGAAAGGGACCTGGTAGAGAGAAGGGCGAGAACGAGCACAGGAGGGACGAATTTGGCAATCAAGGCCTTCTCTAGGTACTTCCACGTGATGGGCACGTGATTATCCCAGCAGATGTAGGAGACAAGGAGGTGAGCCAGGTCGATTGAAGGCAAGGAAACCCCAGCGGAGTGAAGACTAGAACTAAGCTGAACCGCCCAGAGAAGCGGGTCACTGTTCTTTTCCTGAGCAGACTTAGTATACTCCAACACCGTCTCCCATACCGGACTCGCCGCCTGGATGGACACCGTCATGCCGGCTGCCTGTGCAACTGCCGCCGCAACTTGGTGGTGCAATGAAGTCTAATGATACCAGATTACCAGTACTAGTATTTACAGTGGACTTGGTCAAGGTTCATTTTTTCTTTTGGGGTATCGGGGGTTTAAACGTGGATGGGGACCAAGACTCTCTATGGGGGAAGTGGGGACAACTTGATTGAAAGAAAGAATATGAAAGGGTGAAATGGGTAAGACTTGAGGGGTTTCCTTATTTTTTAGTCTTTGAAAGGGATCTGATTTGTGCTTGCCTTTGACTCAATAAAGCGGTCGGTCAATTTCGGGGGCGCCCTTGTTTTTGGTTTTTTCCTTTACCCGACGGGGGCGCCTTGTTTAATCCTTTCGTAAGTTTCATTCATCTGATTTTTGGGTTTTTCTTACGTTTACCGGGGGGGAATTCCACGGTAATGTATTGGCTTAATACGCTAAGTACAAATTTTCTCTAACTCATTTTATCAAAGGTATAGCCCAGACCTCTTTTAAGAGTTGGATTTTCAAGAGATCTGGACTGACGTTTGAGTTTGAGTTTTTATATACATATATATATATATATATATATTCCCCTTTTCCAAAGAACACGATTCTCCAATTCACCAAAAAATATTTCCAAAATTTTGGAAGATTAAAAGGCAAATGGCAAATAAAAGTGGTCCATTTACATAGAATAAACAAATCTCTATCATACCAAGTTCGTTAATAAAACATTAAGGAAAAGTTGTAGAATTGCAAGATAATAATAATAATAATTTCTCTTTGTTATGTATACAATCCAAACAGTTAGAAATTTACTTTCAATTGTCTTGCTAGTTTAGATTCTCTTTCCTACCATCTCTTTTTCATTTTTCCTGCTCTCCTGTCAAATTCAAACAGAAACAAATCGCAGAGATTTCTTTACATGCCCCGCCAATAGTAAAATGTTCAGTTGAAAAGAAATGGTAAATCAGCTGCCAAGGCTGCATTCCTTGCCCAAGTCCACACACCAACAGTTGTAATCAGATATAGAGATCTTATACAGCTCATCTGGAGTCATCTTCTCCAGATCTGTGGATCTCGTAGAATCAAAGCCGCTTTTTACTTTTTCATCTCCGAGCCCTTCCACCTGGACCGGATGGTCTTGGCTACGCATTCTCTTGTACAGCCTCATCACGGAGATACAATCTTCATATGGATCATGAATGCCTGACTGGATATCATACCTGTAATATAATGCAAGGTGATGCTAGCGTAAGAGGGACTAATAAGAATGAAAATACAGAGACAGCAGCAAATTTGACTAGCAACAACTAATTCTTCAATCTAAAATGTGTGACAGATACTGAGATGGTAACTTGCCCGAGATATTTTTTCGTAAGGTGCTTCAGTGAGTGGCTAAGAAGATTTGTTTTCATCAATGGACGGTATTTCGCAGTGTCCCTGCAGAATAAAAAACACATGTAAGGGAGGACATGGAGGGGGGAGGGGGTTGTTGAGAAGATTCCATGTTAAATCAGAGTGTGAAAGTAGCATCAACAAAATTATCCCAATCCTGCCAGGCTTGATTTTCCTACTGTGTTTGACTACACAATGAGTGCATCCATTCCTTACACAGCCAAAATAGTTTTTAGCCAAAGCTCAAAAGTGATTAACAAAATAAAGCATAGGATATAATGAGATAGAAAACAAAAAAGAACAAGTTAATTTTGTTAAGGAGATCTAAATGGCACTGAAATATTGCACTACATTTCAGCATAAGTGAGTTATATCTCACAACATGCTAATACTAGGATATCTTTCACCTAGAAGTAAACTCAGTTATGACAACAGATGAGCCAGGAAACACAAGAAATTATAGCACATAAGGTTTCATTAAATTTATAGACACCATTTTCAACAAATTCATTTCTCAAGGAGGAATTTCAATGGGCTTGCTTTATTGACAGCCATTGAAATCATTCAACATACCTCAGCAGCTGGCGAGGATATTTCATTCTCAAGCAGTCCAAATCATGCTGTATGCCATGACCCACAAGAAGTCTAGCCTTTCCCCCATCTAAAGGTATCCTTCCGCTAGACTCTCCGTTGTACAAAATTTTCAATATTTTACCTTGCACTTCATTAAGTGGCATGGCATCTCTAAGATGGTCTTCTGTTAATCCCGTTACTTCATATCTGGAAACATGCATATGGAAATAAATGGATGTCAGACAGTTCCTTTAAAATGACCATTTTAAATCAAATAGAATACAGAGCATAGAAATACCTGTAATTACTGACAGGAAGTTGGGGTCGAACATATGTGTGGAAAATTAGATTCTCATCTTCATCAACAAGACATACCCTAGCACAAAGGTCAGTTGATCCATCAATTCCACCACCAACCATTTCACAGTCCATAGCAATGGCTCTATGAACTTTACCATTGTGCTTTTCATCCATAATTGACCCTGACATGATAACATGGGATTCTATACATGGCATTATCTTTGTTCCCTGCAACAATCAACATAAAATTTAGGTTATCTCTGGCATTGAATAAGTAACTTCTCAAATTAGGACTCAAAACAGTCATATGCAGAACGAAAGTGATTAGAAAGGTCACTATAAAAACATAATTCTTCATTTCCTTTTTCATGATTCATTCTATCATACATGATATAACTTACAAAATGAGACACACAAAACAACAAAATAGATTAGAAAACATAGTCAAACATGTCTTCAAAGTATAATGAACTACTTACAAGGGGAACGGGAGCAATTAGGCGGCACTTTTCTTTATGTTCATTATAGGCATTAGGGCTATTGAAAACTTGCAAACAAAGATCACAACCTCGAACTGCAAAAATCTCTGAACAATATGATTTTGCCAGTGGACCTATGTAAGAGGAAAGAGATGAGATAATTACACAATAAAAGTTGAGATGTAACAGAACAAGGATATTATCTCACCACTAATATGTTCTCGCACTGATTCAAAAGATTTACAGTGCTTTTGACACACCCCACATTTGGGTTGATGAATTGAATGGTAAGAGATTTTCATATGCTCTATAAGATGCAGATTTCTCTTAAATTGTTTATAGCATGCAGGGCATTTGTGCCTGTAACAAGAAAGCCAATGTATCATCATCAATAATAACAAAGACAATATCAACTTAAAGATCTACATAGAGAGTTAATATCATGCAGTATAGGTCTAAAGCAACAATTGGAAACTTCTCAGCAATATCCTTTCTTTTCCCTTATTTCGAAGTATCACACTTAAAACAGTTAAAAACTCAAATTGCCTACATGAAGGTAGTTGATGTATATTCCCTAGAAGAATCCTGCCCCAGATTCTATTCGAGTTTTTTTGGAACACCTAGTACCCAAGACAACCTCATTGGCAAAAGAAAAAACGAAGTCAATACTGAGAAACAACATTACCAAAATAAAAGTGTTTATAGTTAATGAAAACTATATATACCTCCCAGAAGAACAAACTGTGCAATCGCAGCAAGCCTACACCAAACACCATGGAAAAACAGGTCAGCACATGAACATGAAACCAAGTTAGATTTATAAGCCCCATCCACTTGTTTCGGAACAAACTTTCTCTTTGTTCGTGGTTAAATATTCCTAGCAATCAACCAGAAAGTTGTCTTTTTTTGGCCAGAATCAACCAGAAAGTACATAAACCCAAAATTTTAGACTAACTACTAAGAGGGAAATTTACCTCATGAGCACGCTTTTTCTGGAACCCATCAGCCATCCAACTTTTAAATGGTGAACAAATATTGCTCCTTTAGTGAGTGTCTGAATGCTCAAAAATAAATTCCTCTTGTTTTGGCTCTGTGTTTTGGAACAAAGAAACTAGACAGACGAAGCAGGAGCATCAAGTGTTCGACGTATTACTCGAAAGAATCTACTTAGAAGAGCAAGTGCTTAGGCTCTTTCAGGACTATTACTGATTCCCAAATCCCAAGGGAAATCTTTGGGATTTCAATTTGCACTTTTTATGTAGTATTTATTTTTGAAAAAAGGAGAGAACGAAAGTGAAGGGGGTGTAACAATCAGAGGATGAAGAGAGAACAGCTAAGAAGTGAGGAAGATCAGATTGAAGAGACCAGAGAGAGAAAATGGTTTGGAGAAATACAAGGAAAGCACCGGTTACGTGGTGCCGTGGTGGTGTCTTCTCTCCCCTCTGTTATTTCCGAAACAGTAACAAAAAATATCCCTAAAATCTTCAAATTAAAGGCCCCCAGTTAATTTTCTTACTAACCATAGAGAGATTTTGATTCTGATAATTAAAATTAATTGCAAATCAAGCACTTTATTTGAAATGGACCATGACCCAACCCAATTACTTAATTTTAAAAATGCTGGATGCATGTTAATGTTGGGTAACAATCCTGGCTCTTTGGACTCTTATAAGCATGTCAACAACTTTGCATTACCAGTTTGGATTTTGCCTCTTTGTGATGCTTTCCATGATCACAATCTTAATTTGGCAAAAATGGTCGGCTCCCGTTGCAGGCCAGTGGTTATGTGCTGTGTCGTTTAACTTTGTGATTGGGCAAATTGTATTTGTAGCTGAAAATAAGTATAAATGGCCTTAACCACTTTGCAAAAACCACATCTAACAGACATGTTTAACTGGGGGCCTCCTCATATTGTTCATAGTTCATGCAGAACCGGACATATTTTAGAGGCTCTGTTTGATCTTATATATTGTTCATCAATGATGTTTTCTTCAGCCACATGTCATGAGTTTTTGTAGATGCAGCCATGGATCGGTTTGATCATAAAATGAAATTTATATACTGTAAACATAGAATGCCTCCAATAGCAATAAAGAATATATGCAATCCCTACAATTGAGTTGTAAAAATGGAGGTAGAAATCATCTTAAAATATCCATTTCAGATTTGATTTGGTTGCTTGTTGACAGTTTCAGCTAAAATGTTAAGGAAGAAAGAACAGAACTGAACTAAAAATCATATCCATATGTATAATAAGAACTTTATGATACATAAACTATGTTCTTTCTTTCCTGGAGAATAAAATAACCCAAAAAACCAGTTTGCATAGCTCACATGATGCCGCAAGCATTAACATTGTCATCACGAAATGAGTGAAAAGCAGAGTTGCCTACAGGAGGCTCCTTCTTTTCATAGAAATCATATGGATATGGTCTCGGCGGCTTTGTTAACCGGAAAGGTGGTGAGTGGGGATAAACTGGTGGACACTGTCCATGCATATATAATGGAGGTGGAAGAGATCGAGGTGGTGGTGGTGGCGGTAGTGGCGGTGGCGGTGGCAGCCGTGCATAACCTGGCGGTGGTCCTCCAAAATTGGCAAACACTTTTGGTTCAACGGTACCCTTCTTGCCAAACCAACCACCAAGCCCCTTTTTCTTCTTTTTCACGCCATGTTGTGGATGATGGAAAGAGCCTTCGGGCCCTCCCAGTATAGGGCCCTTAACTTCATTACTCACAGCCTTATCGTGGTCATCTTCATCACCACACTTGTAGTGGTAATTAGAATCATCAGGAAAAGAACATGATTGGTTGTTTACCTCGTATTTACAAGGAGAACAACCATTCGCTTTGTCCGGTATTTTGTTTGGAATCTTGGGGTTCTTCTCGTAGGCGTACAGCTCTGCTTTTTTGCCAACCTTCTCCGATATTGCCTGGATGAGTACAGAAGGTTGGACCATGCCACGAACAGACAGCAACCCGTTTTTGGTATCTATGTCGATTGAATACACGCCTAGGTGACAAAATCAAATGCAAAAACATAAATAAATTAAACATAAAATCAGAAAAAAAACCAAAAAGTGTGTGCGTTTCTAAGACTCGAAACATAGGACTAGAACAGTAGCACCGTAACATTCTTTCATGGAGGGAACATACCATTGATTTTCTCCAACTTTTTCTTCACTTTCTTGGGGCATGCTGCACAACATTGGACATTCACTTTCAGAACACAAATCTACATAGGAAAATAAGTAAATTAAACCGTGTAAAGGGAAAAACGGGTATTAAGAGTATGAAAAAAGGAAGACAGATAAACAATATAGAAAGGTTAGTCTGGAATTTGGATGCATACTGGGACATTTAAACCATCTTCCATTGGAACCTGACCTAGCTTAAAACCCGGGCAAAACAGAGAAAACAGAATGATGGGATTTGAGAAAATGAACGTTCTAAGAAGACAGTAGATGAGGAGCAACGTAGTAACGTGTGCCTTGAAAGGGTGCTGGCTATTTAAATGGAAAATCTCGATGAGATTGTCCTTTTTCATTTTTCCTTCTTGGCCCGGAAATCTTGATGCTTCTTCATTCAACTTGAAATGGAAAAAATCCAAACATTATTGTACAACAGAGAAGATTTTGATTCCCGTAAATGATGTAAGAGATTAAGAGATTTTACGTTTTCGAAAAAAACGTAACTCTGTTCTTTAGAAGATAAGGTAACTAACATTCCATTTCAAAGGGAAAAATGAAATCTGCATTTAAATCAAGTTTGATTGCCTTGAATATGATCATTTCTTACTTTATAAATACATTAACTTTCCAAATTGAAATTGGAGATCAAAATGAATCATCAAGAAAAATTCATGATCGTTTGTTGAGAAAGGAAAGTGATGGTTATAGCAAGAAAGATATGAAGGTTCTAAAACCGGTTTGATTTGATTAATAACTAATAACCGGATTATTAAGGTAAATTTATTCCTTGGATATCAAGTAATCATGTTAATTGGAAAATTTATGAGATATGATTAATTTGAAATCCTAATACGTGGCAATTCCCAAGCGGTTGTCAAGAAACCAATAACTGCTCCGAAATTAGGTTCCAAGTTCCAACCGTAATGAAAATCTTTCCCCGTATGCAGCAACCATGCAGCCCAAACAAAACCCTCCCGTGACTTAACATGCATAAACAAAATAAAAGACCCTTTAAGACGTCATATCATTGTAAGTCAGCAAGAGCAACACCCTTGTTAAACAAACCTTCCACAGCCTGTTATTTAGACACCATCCTCAGAATTCGTATTAGCCTTCCAATCTGACAGCATCAATCATAACTAGCTATTAGCAAGTACTCATGTCTAAGATAAGGAAACGATATTTCAACAAATTTTGTTGATACACAAACCAGCATCATTTTTGTCTGCATCAATACAAAGAGGGATCAGTCTTCATTAACTTTGTCACGATCTTTGCTTAATCCAAAAACTATTTGGAACAAAAGTATCTAAATCAGATGTTTAAAGTACAGAATTTGTCAACAAATGCTTTTTCAGCCTCCACGAGCTTCTCTTCTTGTGGCATCATGGAGCAATTCAATGTCAACTCCATCAGGAGGCAGCTGAACGTATCTCACAACTGAGCCTCTAATGAAACAATTCCTCACTGAAAGCTGTACCCAAAGGGAAACTCATCAAATCCAGCTGCTCGAAATTGAAAAAGGAAAACTAGAAATACAGACATGACACAAGCAACCCCATTAAGCCTGCAGTCCACAGATATGAATTGATTGAAAAGTAGCAGAAACTGAGATAACGAATCTATGACAAAGGGGGTAACAGGACATAACAACCTGGTGATACTTCCGGGATAAAGCTAATAACAAGCTGGGGAAGCATGTTTTGGGGGGGGCGGGGAGGGAAGAATGAATGCAAAGATAAGAAAAACACATAAACCAATGGTAGAAGAAGCAGGTAAAGAGCCAAATTAATGCAAGTTAAGAATTCCCATGTAAGTAATGAAGTATTTCAAAGCCCTACTAGTTTTTGACCCAAAAGAGTAACAGATCATTCAAAGCACATAAACATGTTGACTTCCCATAACTCATAAAACATGACCACATATGTAGTATACACTAAAACTAGGACTTCCATGTCGAATTCACATACATGCATATCAATATCTACACGTCTGGTAGCAGAACTCTATTCAAAGCAAGCAATCATCAAACAGTCAAGATGAAATGACTTGACACGAATGTAAGCCAAATGAACAACATAAAACTTCAAAGCAAAGACGTATTTTTAAAAAAAAGAAGTGGCTAGCAATATCTGAATATGTGACCAGCACATTTATATAGTTTGGCTAAATTATTCAGCCACAAACAAATCACCAAATACAGCTTACAGTGATTGATATTCAGTATAGAATAAGCGTAATTAATTATGAGAAAAATCTAAATGAACAATCTGCAAGGGAAGGCAACGAGTACAATGAAATTAACAAGCCCCGAATTCAGCTTTCCCTCGTCTTGGTTAATCATTATCATTATCTATCGGCTAACTCTTTCATCACTTGTATTATCATCTAATTATTATAATTATCACTTGTACTTATCTCATATGTATTTATCTCATGTAAGACCTCGTATAAATACAATATTAGAACCCACAAGAAGGTGGGCACCGATACAGTTTACAGTCTCATGATTACATCCCTAAAAAGAAGGCAGGTTGGAGTGAAAGGAAAAGTAGATATCTAGAAGACCCAACTCATTTCATTCAATAAAGAACTAAAAGAAACCCTAATTTTTAAGGCACCTAATTTCAAAGTAATCCCGTGAAAATTCCCTGCGAAAGTAAGAAAATAAAGGGGAAAATGAATCAAAGAAGGAGAAGATAAAAGGAAAAGGGGGCATACCATGTGAGGGTACTTGTCTTGATCAACAACCCTAGTATTCTCGAGCTTGATATTGAGGTATTGGTCAACTGAGTGAAGGGTTCCTCTGATTGCCAAATCATTCTTCAGCTCCACCGTCACTTCTCTTCCCACCAAGTCCTTGAAATATGAAAAGAACAACTGCAACCACCCCCAAAACACAAAACATAGATTAAAAATCAAAGGGAAACCTATTGGAGAATGCATAGGGGGACATATTCAGGGGAAGTCAATTGATTACAAAAATAGATTTTCGACGGCCATAACTGAATACAACGAAGTGGAAACTAAAACAAGAAGATTACCATGATTCCTCTGCCAGAAAGGAGAGGGAGAGAGAGAAGCGTAGCTGGGCTTTGCTGCGATGAAAGTGAAAATTTGATGGATTGGAGCGTGTCTGAGCTCAGCTTAGTTTGTACAGCAGGGTTCCAAAACCCAAATCAACGAGTTCTATTGCTATATCTATTTATTATATATACCCTACTACAAGTCTACAACCCATTGCTTATTTACAAGTTTACAATTTACAAGTAGCATTATAACCTTCCGTCTTCCAGGATTTTTTAGGTTTTTCCGTCCTTTCAAAATTACAGTAAAGCCCGCTTTGCATATTTATTTCGGGCCTTGAAGCTGCGTTAGCTATCCGTATGGGCTACGGCCCCTAAAATTTGGTGTTCCTGCCTCGATACATCCAAGAGAAACAAACGAAACAATCCATTCTAAGCCATACCCCCGCAGGGTCCAGGCTTATGATTGTTAAATCGATGGGTCTTTGATCCCGTTTTCTCACAAAAAAAAAAGGCCAAAAAAATCAAACGAAACAATATAATGGTAATGACTATGATTTTATTAAGAAGTGTGCTTCTATCTCTGGAAAAAAAGGGATAATATAAGAGTAATGACCTCCACCTCTTGACCTAGTAGCAAGAGAGGCTAAGAGAGGTCACCAAGGCAGAGGTTCAACCCACCAACCCCCTCCCCCTTAAGGTAGAATTCCCCCCCTCCCCACGTTTGTACAAAAAAAAAAAAAGTAATACAATAGGCCAAATTCATTAGCTTTCATAATTGGAGCAGGAAACAAAATACTCCATAATAATACTAATAATAATATACAATGTAATAAAAGTGAATGCAAATAAGTAAAAAGAACTTGCTAGCTGTAACATTAGCTGCTGACTCAAGGTCAAAATGTTTCTAGGAAGTCAATCCTCCATAGTCACACACACACACACAAATCAGTAAATCAGAGTAATACGAAGGACTACAAATGTGAAAAGGTAAGATGTGGGAAAACTACAATTTTGGAAACACATCTCATTCCCGATACAAAGCAAACAATGGACACCAAATGAACAACTACATTTACATCTATTACAAATACCAAAGCTTAACACTGGAAAAAATTTTCCTAATCCTAGAGAAATATATTTTCCTTTTTCTCATTCATTTTCTTTTTCTTTTTGTTTTTCTCTCTTTTAACTACAAAGGGCACTGCCGCAAGCTGCTGCTGCTGCTATATCATAGCCGTTGCTTCACTCGCCTACCATTGGCATCGCTCCCGTCAAGGATGGCTTCGTTCCCATGTCTGCATACAATCACTGAGTGCTCATTCACTCTGGCGACATACTCCAACAGCTCGGTCAAGACAGATGGGCAACTTTCCTTCAAGTACTCAAAACCATCAGTTTGCATTACAGCTGCAAAAAAGAACAGAAGACATCATTGCCGTTTATCCATTTATCCATTTATCCAACATAAGAGGAACTTTATACATACAGAATACTGACAACAGGACAAATCTTAAACAACTTCTTTCAGCCTATTGATGGATATCATTAAACAACCCTTCAATAATGCAGAGGGACTTGCATTACAAGCTGAATCCCAAATGTGGAAATCAAAATAGCTGTACGAAGATTGGAAAAATCCAAGTTTTCAAAAAAGAAAAAAGCACCAAATAAAAGCTTGAAAGAGATTCTAAGCATTTTTTATGTTTAATCACAAGAATACAGGTTGCACCCAGCATAAGGGCTTAAAACACAATTGCACAACTCAGGAACTTCTATGTGAAACCAGCTTGACTGCATTTCACCTCATTTATGGCAAATGTATTATGATTAAACATATCTTAATAAATGTCAAACCTATTTACTTTCCAACCAACTCCTCTGCAAGGCCGAAATACGAGGATCCAGAATTAAAGAACTACAAGATGACTAATTCAAATGCAAGGCTAAGGAACCTTGGTCCAACTCATAATTAGCAAACTTATTAAGTTTCTCCTACTAAACTGACATTTATGAGTATCATGAAAGAAATACCATGCAAAAATTGATGCAAATACTAAATTGTTAAGAGATTCACCTCTCAGATTCTCTGGCATTGCAACAAACTTTAGACATACAGCTTTCAGCTGGAAACAATGGTGCTGCTCAGCCAAGGCTAACGTAGTTGCCACAGTGTTAATGGCAACATCCTGACAAAGATTGGCTTCACAGAGTAATCGCAGCCTATCTAGGCCATACCTATCTGCAGCTGCAAGCAGATGCTGAGACATCAATGTAGAGGCCCATTTTGAGTTGAGACCAGTGAGTTCTTGCATGTCAGGTAGACAATCCCAGTATATGAAGTGAAGTAGAGCCTGCAAAGTGCAAAATAGGTAACACTGTATCAGTAATCATTATTATATATATGCATAAAAAAAAACTAGTCTGTTTGCTATTGGCTTAACAAATAAATGATCGAGGACTTGAAATAAGGCATAAATATCATGATTTTGAGAAATGCAAATGAAAGAATACTCATGGGTTAAGTGACTGTCATGCACAGACATTGAGCATCCACATCTGTATTTATGAAGCAGTTCACTAAAAACTTAAGAGAGTACATGCCACACTCAGATTATTCCTTAAAAACCATCGCATCAGCCATCCCAGCATAAAGATTCTATAGAGAAGTTTGCAATGACTACTTATTGACATTAGGCATGTTATCAATGGCAAGTTGGTATCATGCATGTAAGGCAGTGCATGTTCTTAATTTGAAGTTGATGCTATGCCATCTATTAACCATGCAATATCATTGATAAGAAGGAACGTTAGTTTTTTCCCCTAACATAACAAGGTAAGGCATCATACTGAACCTTAAAAACTGGAGCTTCCATGTCTTCAACTTTTATTTGCCGTGTGTTCTGATCCTTCATTGGACCAAAAAGCTGTGCCCTAAACACAGGTGAACGAGAACCAAGTACCAACTTATGGGCAGGAAAGACTTCCCCATCAACTTCAAAGCTTACATCAGTTCCCTTTCCACTTTCTAGTAGTTGCCCAAAATGATGACCAATGTTTGAAGGTGGAACAGCTATGGAGTAGATCCTAGGACCCTCAGTATGTGACTTAACAACACCGACGCTACAATGAACAGAGAGGCAATCGTCTTTCAGGTAGTCTGATTGCTCCAGCAGAGTTCTTTTGAAAAATCGTTTATATCCCCTGCAGGAAAAACAAACCAGTAACTTCACTATTAGCCAAAGCGTATCATACACCATGACAATTAAAGCATTTGTCCAGAAAATAACCCCCACCCCCCTAAGAAGTTACAGTCTTAAACAATAGTCAGACACAGAATTTCTAATGAAAACACAGCAAGCATAAGACATCTCAAGTTTCATAATGACGTTCAGAAATACGCATAAAACCCATTACAAATTAGAGCAGGAGAACCACAATTAGTGCTTCAAACCCCAAAACCGACAAAACTTCAATGAACCCAAGTAAATTGACATTGTAAAACCCAAAAAAGAAACCCCCTATAATTCCAATCAAAAAACCAAATAAAACCTCAATCCAAAAACATATCCCAAAAAGGGAAAAAAAAAAAACCCTTACCACATGCTTCCGCGGTACTTAAGCGTATACGGCCCACTCTCAAGCGTCCTCCCAAAATGGCTATGCACCTTATGTCTCTCTTTCCCGCTCTGATCTAAAAGTGTGAGCTCAAAAAGCGCCCTAACGTCGGTCCCCTCGCTTGCCAAAGCGATGAACAACGAAACATAGGCAGCATTATCTTCAGGGCTCTTGCCATCGGGATAAAAATAGATCGCCCACAAATACCCACCCACCATGAAGGTGTCGGAAGCTACATATTTGCCGATCCCCAAACCTTTAGAAAGCGAATACCCCGTGATCTTGAACTGGTGAGACCCGTTCACCGTCTCCGTCACCGACGTCGACGTCGAAGTCGTGGTGGCGCTGACCGAAGAGGCCGACGACGAGGATGGCTTCGCTGTTTCCCGTATAACCCTCCCCATACGGCCCCCAAGAAGATTCTGATATCGTTTATCCTAAAATTGAGATTTAATTTTCTTCCCCGTTAAATGAAAATGATATTCTCGGGAAAAGGGAGGATCTATCGAGAAAATTCAGGGGCACTTTTTCCTTTTCTGTTAATCGGAGGGTGAATTTCTAGGGTTTCGGAGAAAGAGAAAGGGCGATTGGGAAATGATCGAAGATGATGACTTTATTGGCATACGTAAAATAATAGTTTCATTTTATTTATTTATGGACGGGAATTATAAATTACATAAATTGTCATCCTTTACGTACAACTCGTCATAGTTCTCTCTTTTTTTTTTTGTGAATGAGAGAATTATTGGTGGACGGAAAGCGGTAAAGCGTTATATTTCTGGCTTCGACGCCACTCGCTTTTTCTGTGACCGACAGTTGTCCTTGTAGTACATTACTGGGCATTCTGGTAATTTTATATTGATCTCTTCTCTTAGATAAGAGCCGAAGGATTTCTTCTCTTTTTCGCCACAAAGGAATTTTTTTGTTAATGCCTCGATGTTACGAACAGGTAATATGTTACTAACACCTTTTTTTTTTCTCTTTTGGCCTTTGGATGATGAAAACGTTATTATTCGTGTCAACCGACTGCTAAGCGAGGTGTGGTACGTCATGCTGACGTTGGAAACATGGAGAAAGAGAAACGCCCCCGCGTGGAAGTAGTGTACTGAGAGTAGGGATATTAACGGGAGGTATTTAATGCGGGGAGGACATTCCCCATCCCCGATTTGACATAAAGCCCCGCCCCTCGTCCTCGACCCCCGATTCGGGGAGAAAATTCTTCATCGTTCGTGTCCCGCGGAGATTTAATGGGCACGGGAAATCTCCATTTCCTGTCTTTTTCTTAATTTAATCATAATTGATTTCAAAATTAAGTCATACTAATTCTTTGTTATTGATATAATAATCAAATAAAAAATATTCAAAATAAATTAAATAACAATATACGTTTAGAAGAACTCAATATAAAGTTAAAACAAAATTTCAATTAATAATAAGTTATAATTAATAACTGGTACATATATAATTGAAAAATACAAGTGAATAATTATAAAAATTTATGAAATAAAATTCTTAGTTTAAAATAAAGTTAAATAATTAATCAAATAAAAAATAGTATAAACATTTTATAAAACATAGTTATAAAAATATATTATATGCTTTTATATATTATGTAAATCGACGACAGGACAAGGCTGGGGATATATTCTCTGTCTCCATCTGAACCCTGACGGGGAATTAATATTTTTTTCCAAACCCGCCCCGTCCCCAAAATAAAACTCCCTAACCCGCCCCCTTCGAGGTGGGAAATCGGATTTCTCATCAGGTTCGAGTGAGATTGACATTTCTAACTTAGAGATGAAGGGCTAAGGGCTCAAAGAGGGGCCTATCTAAGCCTATGTTTAGTAGGAGAAAAGAAAATAATAAAGAAAAGAAATAAGTAGAAAAAGAAAAAAAACTATATTTCCTTTCTCGTACTATTTGATAGTAAGGAAAAAATAAAAATAAAAATAATTATTTCTTTTGTTTGGTATAACAAAAAAAAAAGAAAATTTATTTTAATTAATATGACAATTTTAGCATTATTTACTTTTTAGTTAAAAATTTACTTTTAATATCTTTTATTTGTAATGATAAATTTTAAGGATGAAATAATTATTTCTATTTGTTAGACTGAACAATTACTTTTTTTCCTTATATTTCTGCCTAATTTAGGTGAAAATAATTTCCAAGAAAATAAACTCTCACATTTCTCTCTTATTTCTTTTCTTAGTAACATTTTTATCATATCAAATAAAGAAAAATTATATTTCCTTGTTTACTTTCTTTCCATCTCCTTTCTTTCCTCTATATTTCTTTCTTACCAAACCAAACAAAGTATAAAGCTAAAGCCCTGCAGGAAAGATTTTTAAGGCCTGGAGACGGGTGACACACCAAAAGGGCACAGGCCATAAAAGAAGTGGGACGAAACTGAATGGGTAGGGACCAAAGTTTGGTGAAGTGAAGTGATGGAGAGTCCATGCCCGCCTGGGTGGCTCGTCCCAGGCGGGGCAGGACAGTACAGCGACGGGGGCCGAACCTATAATAGACCACCCTTTCCTCCATAGATTTCCTACACCACGCAATCATGCAGCTATCTATGCTGAACTCTCCCATTATTATTTCTGCATGCTCTCTGGGGTCTACTTGGTTCTCTCATTTTTCTTCCTTGTGCATTATTGCTCTTATTAGTAGTAGTATTGTTTTTGAGACACATTCGGTACCAGTTTGCCTCCTTTCCAGTGCCTATTTGGGGGTACCTTAATCAGGCTGTTTGGTATGAGTCAAGAGTCAAGGGTACAGTCAAATTGGCATCGTGGAAATCCTGGCAGAGAAATAAATCCGTTATAAAGGAGAAGAGAATGGGTTAGTTGGATCTTGAATCTGCGTATAAATGACAGTATCATTCATCTATCGATGGTGACTGCTCATGTACCCTTTCCAAGGGCAGGAGATTTCGTCAGTTGAAGATTTAATTATCAAATCTTTCATGTTTAACTCCCCAATCATTTCTTTCTTTTTCAATTTAAAATATGATGATAAGACAATATAACTATTTTCCCACATTATGATTTGAATTAATAGAGGTTACTGTTTGAAAGGTGCCTTTTCCTTTTCTACATATTAGAAATAGTATAATATATTAGATGAAAATCCACTTACTTTGTTTCGGATCATAAAATTAAACATAATATAATAGATAAATTTTAATTTATTTTTTTTTTACTATATAAGGGTAGAATTGTAAGAATAATTCACTTCACATCGAGTTATAAAAATAAACGTAATGCAATGGAGGAAATTTGACTATATTCTATAAGAAATTTAATTGTATGATAAATTCAATAAATATTGGTAAAAAAATTAAAATGTAATTATAAAATCAATAAATTTTTAAAAATAAAATTTGTGAAAAATAAAAAATTATAGGTTAAATCTATCTAACTTCTTGTAAAATTTAATATTTTTAATTTAAAACATTTCAATTAATAACACGCCAATATCAAAAAATTAGTCTATATATTCTGATTTTTTATTAAAATAAATAATTATCTTCATAAAAAACACAATAAAAATCATTTTTAAATTAAATATAATTATTTTTCTCTTTCTATTTCACAAGCAAACAATAAATAGCTAACACAAAATATTCAATACACATTTAAAAAAATATTTTTTAAATCATCTATAATTATTTGGAAGAATTAAAAATAAGAGTGGTGTATTAAATATTATTATTAATTGGTATCATGATAAATTATATTTATTAAAAAGGAAATATAAATTTTTAAAATTATTACAAAGGATATTAAAATATCACTTTTATCCTATACTAGATGTAAAGTTAAATTTTAAATTTTCGCCTAACTCAATCACATTTCCTCTCTCTTTAACTTAAATCAACAAAAACTCAAAAGTCAAAAACAAGCCCTACTAACTGCCGTGATGTACAAAAACCAATGCAAGCAGCCAAGCACCACCGTGGGCCCCCAGGATCCGATTAATTAACTCAAAAACTTCAAAAATCTTCAAATTCCTTATCTCATCCCAAAGTCCGGCTTTATATCTCCCTAACTCTCCCAAACATTGTAGTAGATCTATAACTTTTTGAAGCAAAAGACCAAACTTGATCAGTATGGAATCAGTGATTCAAGTCTCCCAAACAACCTCCATTCACTTCCTCTCCTCTTTTCTTGCTTCGTCACAGACTTGAAACTAAACGCTGAAACAAGAAACTAAACGCTGAAACAAGTTTGAAAATCCCCCAAAATAATGAAAACTCCTTGAAAGTGTCCATTGCTGGCAATAAAATACAAAAGTTGTAGCTCGAAAATAACCACCACTATGTACCATTGATGGTTTATGGTAGATTGGTTCTTTACTTTGTTCTCATTTTCCAACACCAAGCTTCTCTCAAAAAAAGAACCTTAGAATAGAAGGCAAAAGGGAAATCATGCCAGATTTGCTAACTTTTTTTTTTGTATTTTTCTTATTTTCTGTGTTTTTTAACCTTTTTTTTAAATACTTCTCTTAATTCTATTGAAAATTTGATTCGATTCACATATCTGCATAAAATTGGTTTAATGTTATATGGGCTAATTAAGGGTAAAATTGGTAGTTCAATTTCCTTTCTAATAATTTTAAAATTTTCTATTTCCTTCCTAATAAATATAATTTATCATAGTACCAATCAATAATAATTTTTAATGCACCATCTTTATTTGTAATTCTCCCTAATTATTTTTATCTCTCCTCTTATTTTATGATACTCCCTATGATTTTCATATGACATTCATTTACTTTAATGATATAGATAATATCTCCATTTTTATTCATTTTTCTTATTTTCAGATGATTAAAGTTGCATGTTGCTGCCAAAATTTCATCTTAAAAGAGCAAATAGATTGCGAGTACTTTATTAAAAGAGTGGCATGCAAATTGCAATGCATTGCCAATCCTAAAATATAATATAATACAACTAACATTTAACCAATAATTCTTAACAATAGTACAATTCTCCCTAAAGTTGCATTAGGATGGCCTGCTACGATTACAAAGTACACTCTGCTCAGATTTTTGAAGGTGGCTTACTCAAACAGAGATTAAGATATATTTATGTTAAACATAAATTGATACAAATAATTAAGGATCAAATTTTTGCTTTGCGCATAATATTTAAATTAATTATTTATTAATGAAAAAAATCTATAATCTATAATCTATATCTATAAGTCTATAAGTAAAAGTAAAAATTCAATAAATTCATAGATGACTCGCGGGTGTAAATTGGGTTGATCGGATAGGTTTCGGATTCGGGTCAATCAGATCGGGTCAGTTTGGGTCAAAATAAATTTTCGGGTCATTCAGGTTCGGCTCTTTTGAGTTTTGGGTTTTTCAGGCCTTTCGGATTTGGGCTTTTCGGGTTTTATCCTTGAGTTTGTCGGGTTTCGAGTTTTTTGGGTTATAGATTTTTTGGATTTTATGTCATTTTAATTCGATTTTTTCGGATTAACTCTCAATTCATTAGGGTTCCCGATTATTTTAAATTGAATTAAAGTTTTAATTTTACAAATTAATACTTAAGAGAGATTTTATCAAAAATATTATTTATTAAATTTGTTATAAATTATAATTAAATTAATTAAATTATAATGTTATAAATGTATTAATTAAATTAATAATATTTATAACTTTTTTTCAAAATTTTCCTATAAATTATCTATAATTTTAAATAAAATAAATATATAAGTTTTTATTATTTACTAATTCATTTCTAAATTATAATTGATATATAATAAATTCATGATTCATAATATTATTAATCTATAATTATGAATTATCCGTTATACAATTACAAACTAAGGAACCAAAATTTTGATATACAATTACAAAATTTACCAATTTCCTTTCATAGAATTGAAAATTTAAAAGTTTTTGTCTGGTCCATGAATAGGATAGCCGAAAAGGAATAGCCAGGAGCCAATAGGTCATCGGGACTGTCATATGGCTCTGGCCACCATGAACCACTAATCTTAGTATCTTATTATCTTAGTACTAATGACTTTGTTTTGTTCTTTCCTTTCTAAGACTTGTATGTAGACTATATTTTATAGTGATTAGTGATTAGAGGTGTATAATACAACAACTTGCACACACATTACATTCGGCATTCTCATTAAATTATTTATTTTTGGCGAGAACTAAATTATAAGGAAAAATATATGATAATATATTAAAATTTTAATTTCAAATTTTCAATGTTTAGATTTTTTTGTTGGATAGATAATTCACTAATTTGATATGAACATTAATAATTTATTAATACTACCATAATTTATAAATTTTCTCAGTTATAATGAAAAATTGTCATTCACGTGAAGGAGTTTATTTATTGATTTGATCAGTAGTGATGAAATTAACATGGTCTTTTGTAAATTCTCAAATTTTCCTTAGTAATGTTCATAATTAATATTGTTAAATTTAAGTAATAATATTCTATAAATTCATATAATTCAATCATAATAATAAATTTTAAGAATCTATTATGAAAAATATTTTTAAGTTCACTTTGATCAAAATTTTATCAATTATTTATTTTTATTTTATTTATCAAATTTATTTATTAAATTTGAAGTTTAGGAGGTATATAAAATTACTTTATCTATCCCTATTTATCTGTCACAATTAACCGTTTCATACAGGACAAAAAGTATATATGGTACAAAATTTCATATATATTTATATTGACTTTCTTATTTTATCTTTATCTCTCTTCCTCTTTAATATTCTCTCCTATTTAAGAAAAATATTCATCAAAAAGAGAAAGAAAGTAGTTTGAAAATATAATTTTGAAAAATTAGTAATTATTGTTAGGATATAAACAGTTAAAAAAGGAGAAATAAAGCTTTACAAAGAGACAGATAAATAAGGATAGAGGGAGTATTTCATTAGTCTGTCAGGTTCTTTCGGGTTAGGTTCTCAGGTCTATCGTCTTTGGATCGGTCGAGTTCGGATCGTTTACTTTTTTTAATCAAATCAGGTTAAATTAGTTTCGAATTCTGATAGATCTGATCTGATTTTCGAATTCGGATCAACTTTTGAGAGTTCTTACTCACCTCATACCGTAATAATATTCCATCCTTGGAAAAAAGCCAAAAAAAAAATGGTCTGAACGCTGAAATTCTAGGTTGATGTGATATAATCTGAACCGCTCATTCATATGACTTCACTGAAATAAAAGGAGTCAAGCCTTGCTTGTGGTCCCACACAAATTTTTATGACGGGCTTGGTTCCAGTGTATTCTTATTTCTATTCCATCACACGATTCACACCCTTTGACCCTTACAAAGTGAAAGTCATACCGATCCCATCAGAACCCCTAGATTTTCATCGGACGGCGTAGATTAAAGAAGTAACAGAAACAAAATGAATCCGACTCGGGGAAGAGTCCAAGACAAAAGACAGACATTTTTGGCCTGTTTCAGGATCTGCGATCTGGATTCTCAAGGCAGCGCCTGCCACAGATACCAAACCCGGATAAATTCTCCATCCTAACAAGTGGAGCACGTTAGTCTAAATTTCCCACCTTAAAATATTTTTATTCATTTTATTACCACTCAAAATAGGAGACATAAAATTTTGGGGAGGAAATCTAGGATTCTGAGGTCCAAAGATGCATCACCAAAAGAAGGAGAGAATCTTCGAATTTTGAGAGCTGGGTTTCTCTCCGTAAAACAAGATGAAGCCTTGCTCGATGGCTTCTCATGGGTATCCTCAGGGGCTTGTTTTGCGACAAGAGGAAGGCGTCAGCAGGATGATCAAGGTGATACTTTTGGGTTGTTTTCTAATGTTTTGATGATTTGCGTTTTTGGGATATGTTCGTTTAGCAATTTGATTTCGCATTGTTTTTATTAAATATGTATGCTTGATAATTCTACTTTGTTGACTTATTTTGGTGAATTCTCTATAGTTTTAACAAGGATAATATTCTTGTGTCATAAGATTTATTTTTCCCCGTATATTATTGAGTTAATTCGAGTTTGATTCATGACTGCACCTGTCTGTAGGTGTGATTTAAATTTGAAATGATTGAGATTTGATTCTGCAATAATTTGCAATTGAACTTAATAGGTTTTAGTTCTTCCCTTTTCCCTCCTCTCTATGTGCTAAATGTTTTAATAAGAATTTTGGTAGGTGTTGTCTCGTCTGTTTATGAATTCTTTTTGTTTTGATCAAAGCAGGAGTGTCAATCCTACATGCGAAGTCAGCTGATGAAACAAGACATAGTACAAAGAGGTTCCTTTGATCTGAAATGTAACCAATTCCAGGAGCGGCCAAAACCAGTTACTGCTCTGCGTGAGCCTAAGCTGATTGTTGACATCGATCCAACAGCCAAAAGGCCTATGGTTATTGATAAATCAGGTCTGTAACTTGTTGGCTTGTTCTTTGTATGAACTGTTTATTACTTTTGCTATGTATTTAAGGAAAGGAGACCTTTGAAAATGCATTAAATGAATCAACTTATTTCTAGAGCATCAAAAATATTTACCTCTTTCCATAAGCATCATTAAGAATGTGTTTTTACTGTATGAAGTTTAACTGAAATGGGAATTGAAAGTTTTTTTTTTTTTTTCATCTGGTTGAGAGTTTGTCTGTTTGAATTTAGATGTGAACTCAATCTTTGCATGATAATATTTTACCTTTTCTCCTCCACAACATAACATTAGGGGAAAGAGCAACAGAAATTGAAATAAACTGTAAAGGAGATTTTGAAGCATTGCAATTTAGTAGCCCATAAAGCAGAGAACAATTTTTTCAGTGAATATAGAATAGAAACTTATAGATTCATTTCTGATGCCAAATCCTTTTTCTGTCACAATATTTATTCTGATCAACATTCTCTGGTAGCTGTCACAGAATACTTATAGTCACCCTGTTTTGGTTGCAGATGCTTATCTAGACACAGCACTCTTGAGCTTTGGGATAGCTGAAAAGTGCATGAGACATGAAAAAATCTTGAGGTTTCTTACGTCTGGATCAAATGAAGTAAAGAAAGGGGAACTTGATTTATCTTTGTTATCAGATTTGATGGGACTTCAACCATTGATGTTTGGTGTGCATCAGCAGCCTTATGCTTCTTCTCTGATTTATCCAAGTAGCAAAATTGATGCACATAGGCCTCTCCCAGACTTTATAGGAGAGATGGTGCGTGATTCGAGAATTACAGTTAATCCAGATGGCCGAGTTATACTTACAGGTAGTGGCACTGAGATGAAAGACATCCTCTCAGTTGTTGCTGAATTTTATTTATGGAGCAACTCAACTAAATGGAGAAAGCAGTTGGCACTGGTCCCACACTTCAATAGGTATGGATAATGGATTTAAAAAATTAGATGGAAATTACGAGTGCTAACAAACAACTATTGTTATGAATGCGCCATATTTTGGTATTGTGACTATTATTGAAGAGGAAACTTAGAATGAAAGCTTCTACCATCATATTTGTAAATTTAGTGCCGTTGTATGATGACTGAATTAGTTAAGTTCATTTGACTTGTGCTTCTGGTTTGGAGTTAACTAAATTTGTTGCTCTGATTAATTTTATTGATTGGAATGTAAGATAATAAGTTTGTTTTAATGTTGTTCGAAAGGCATCTTATCCTGAGTCTTCCGATTAAACAGGAGTCCGAGCAGTGAAGCACATGCTAGTACTAATTTGTCTTCTCCACGGTTTGAAGTTGCCAGTATTGCACCTCCCAAGAGGTATGTGACTGATTATTTGTCTCAGAAATGTTTCATTTGTGTCCTCATTTGTCAATGCTCTTGGCCTTGCCATAATTCTTCTATGGTATATAATGGAAACCGTGTGCTTGAGATTCCTGGGAATTGGGATTATCTTATTTCTGGATCTTGAAATCTATGCCTAAAACTTTTACCTCCAGGGGATCATGACTCGTGAATTACACTCTGTGTTAATGTTAATTGCATTGCAATGGAGATTAACTTAAGAAAACATGTACCAACAGAAATAGGAAGTATAATAGAGTAAGAAACAAAAGCCCGCCTAGTGAATATACTAGAAATAGCAGGTCTTATTACATGTTTATCCAGGTATCATGTTTTACTTTAACTCTTACATACCAACTTGGGTGTTCACTGGTTGTGGGACCTAAGAAAAGTTTTGCTCTTATATTTACATTATTAAAATGTAAACTTCTGCAAAAGACTATATTTCTGGGTGCTTTCTTTTGAAAATTTTTCCTCAAAATGTGTTTTACTTCTCATATTTATGCAACTCACGTTTTGACAGTCCTGAGAAAATCAAGCTCAAGCCATCACCAAAGAAGAAGGCCTCTAAGAAGTTATCCAGGGAGAGAGATCTCTACCAAAAGAATTATTTCCACGCATGTGAGAGTCTTCTCTCCTTCATGGTCAATAAGAGACGGCATCGCAGAACAGCAATTATTTCCCTGAAGAAATCCGGCCCTGAACTTCCTGAGCTCTTGACCCAATTCTCTGCTGGCATTGCTGGGACTGGTCTCGCTGTTCTTTTCTCTGTTATTTGTAAGGTGGCTTGTGGGAGAACACCATTTTGTACATCAAAACTCTTTAGCACTGGCCTTGGTTTTGGGCTAGTTTGGCTCTCTTGTGCATTTAACGGACTGAGGGACACCATTGTACATGTCAGCAAGAATACTAGCAAGATGGGTCTGAAGGAAGGGGAGATGATTAAGAGAGTGGAGAAAAGTGTCAACGAGATCTACTTCAGAGCTGCAACATTGATGGCTATAGCAGTGCTGAGGTTTGCATGAGTTCAGAAGAAAAATCATGTTCACGACATTCTTCTTATCCCTTTGGATAATATCTTCACGGGCTGGATGTTCTAATCACAAGTATCATAATTGGCTGAAAGTCGGAGTTAAAAGTATATGGATCTTGGCTGTGGATGTCTGAAGAGCGGGGCTGAAGCATATGATATCTCAAGAACAGAATTTTGACTTTAATGCTATCCATATGGTCTTGTGATGGCCTTGAGCGCGTATGAGCAGGACCTGTTCCTCTTCGGCTTGTTTAATGTACAATAGTAATAACTCGCACTACCTGTTCCTCAAGTCATGGGAAAGTAAAATATACTTTTAACATATATAAAAGATACAATTTTGTCATTGTGTTTGAACTTTGAAGCTTATTCTTAACTACCGTAGTTGCTGTTTTGATTTGTCCATGCAAAATAATCCTTGGTTTTTCTTTGAATGTTATGTAAACTAGAGAATGCAATGCATGATCTGAAATTATTCAGGACAGGACATGGAAATACCAAGGTATTTATTTGCTTGGAGCCATTTTTCACAGATTTGCATCGCTAGCGCTCAATGCGACCGAGAAATAAGCTTAACTGGTCTACAAGATTATTCAGCGATGACAACCATGAAACCTGTCAACAGATTTACTCGTATGAAGAGAGAAACAAAAGAAGCAAAACCGTAGGCCGTTGGGCAGTGGCACGGTGTCGGGTAAATTTCCATCTACATTTGCTCAAATCTGTCGTAGACATAGAAATGGGGTAAGCCACTGCGTGCGGTTACTATTAATTCAACTTCGCTTTATATTGGTACCACTTCAGCTTTGAGACTGGTTGGGGCCTTGTTAAATTAATTTCGTAGTAGGGTTTTGAGAGTGGTTTCCCTGAAAAATACCCATTTTTACAGAAAAAGGAAAATGATCCTTTTGCTTATAATTTGTTGAGGAACATATAAAACTACTAATAACTATCAGAAAAGATAAATGATGGGTTATGACGTGCAGATACCAAAGCTTACAAGGCACTGTTGCATTGTTCAACAGGACTACTAGTATTATTTTTGAAATAACCTTAAAATGTTGTTCAATTGTGATTTTTGCAAGGAAATGGGGGAAAACATGCTGACTACGTATGCACCGCTGGAAACTGAAACAAAATAAATTTCCATTAACATCCCCAATTCATCACTAAGAATCTCCTTAATAATTCCTAGAACATGGTACCAAAATGCAGACTTGTAAGATGTTACCAACTCTTTCATCCATCTATTTCTCCATTCTGCAGCAAAGAAGATGGAGAAAACCATAAATTATCTGGAACGGCAACTTCTTAGCTAAAAACTTTTGATACTACACCGGCACCAACTGTTCTGCCTCCTTCCCTCAAGGCAAATCTTTGTCCTGTTACATGGATAGCAAGCAAAATTAAGAATGTACTATTCTCTATACTTTGAAAGTTTAACAACCAGAAAAGAGAAGTCTTCCTGGCACAGTGATGTGCTAGCACTTTCTTGAGGAAAAAAGGGGAATACCTGCTTCAAGAGGCACAGGTGAGATTAGCTCGAAAGTTGCAGTGACATTGTCCCCGGGCAGAACCATCTTAACACTCTCGGGTAATTCCACTTTTCCAGTTACATCTGCGGTCCTCAGATAAAACTGGGGCCTGTAATTTGATTCAAAGGCTGTATGGCGTCCACCTTCATCTTTCGTAAGGACATATATCTCAGCTTCAAACCTCCTGTATGTCTTCAAACTTCCAGGTTTGGCAATTACCTGTCCAGTTGGAAGATTTCAGTTATCTTACTACATCTTTTTTCTTTTCTTTTTTTTTTTGGCTCAACATGACAACATGCCAAAAAACACATTTACCCTTACAATAATTTATTTCCGTAAGCTAGTAGGTTTAACAAGAAATATTACTGCAAAACTACTTTCTCTCTTGTTCTACCTCAAATGTTCCTCAGAGCATGGAAGACTAATAATGACAAATGCGAGTTCAAACATCAGCAAAATGATAAATAGATTAGAGTTGTTATTAAAAATTAAAGAAGTTTGGTCAGTGCCATTTACCATTCCACGCTGCACATCATCCCTTTTTAGGCCACGTAGAAGAAGTCCCACATTGTCACCAGCCTGATGCAACATCCCAACATAGAAGTATAGTTCAATACCAAATGCAGAAAAAGCCTTGGCATGGCAAAGTCTCTATAATAGTTCAATTACCTGTCCTTGATCCAAGATTTTCTTAAACATCTCAACCCCGGTAACTGTAGTTTTTAAAGGACTACCCTGCAGAAGGAAGCTTAGTTTTAGAACTAACCACATTTTTTCAAAATATATTGACTCCAGCTTCAACTAACAACCTTTATCAGGCATATTCAGAACATGAATTCCAGGACATCATCAGCCCAACAAATTGATCACAAGTTCTCACAACAGAAAATTACCAAATGATCAAATTTAAAAAATACCTGCATTAACCCCAAAATTTCAACTTCCTCGCCAACTTTAATGGTCCCTTGTTCAACACGACCGGTTGCAACAGTTCCACGCCCCTTCAACACATAAACCAATATCATCAGAGCTATGTTAAATTTCAACTACAAAAATTCTGCTTCTGCCATGCAATAGAAACAAAATTTTATGGCATTTTACTCGGAAAAATTTGCCCCATCATGCCACAGGAAGAAAGTTTAACTGAAATGCGGAGCAAACCAGATGATCACTACAATTGCAACTACAAAGGCAAATAAATGAAACAGCTGACATTTTCTAAAATTTTGCCCCCCTCTTCACATACTAACATGAGACAGAGCTGCAAAGGTAAATGACAATACCATAGCAACTATGCTACTTGACCTTTTTGGGGAAAAAAAAACTTCATACCATGTGTGATTGATAAGATCATTTACAAAAACAAAATCCTTTCAAGGAATCTGGATGACCACCAAAAATAGAAGAAAGACCAAGTCCGATGACAATGGAAACCATAAACAAGGCACTGCCGAAGCAACTTATTTAGCAAAGCCAAATGTGTGCTAGTCAAATGGAGAAAAAAACCAAGAAAAAGAGAAAAAGCCAAATGCACGGCCTTCTACCTGAATTGAGAAAACATCCTCAATTGGCATCAGGAAAGGCTTGTCGAGTTGGCGCACAGGGTCAGGAATATATTGATCTACAGCCTCCATTAATTTCAAAATTGCATTTTTGCCTATTTCATCATTTGTACCCTGTAAAGCCGACAATGCGGATCCCCGAATGATTGGGATGTCATCCCCAGGAAACTTGTAAAAGTTAAGAAGCTCTGATTGCAAATATAAACTTATGTGAATTAGTTCAAAAAAGTTGCAACAACGAACAAACAAATAACAAGATGCCGATAAAAGAACTCTAAAGGCCACCTACCACGGAGCTCCATTTCCACAAGCTCCAAGAGCTCTGGATCATCAACGGCATCTACTTTATTCAGGAAACAGACAAGCGAGGGCACACCAACCTGCATAACGATATTTTTTATTAGTAATAACTAACTTCACTCAAAAAGCATAGCCCAAATATTCATGCTAATTGCTCAATAAGTTTCAAGCAGCTGTTAGTTGCAGGATATTCACCTGGCGGGCAAGCAGAATATGTTCCTTAGTTTGGGGCATGGGCCCATCAGGAGCAGACACAACAAGAATACCACCATCCATTTGAGCAGCGCCAGTGATCATGTTCTGCAAAAATGTTACACTTAGGCCACTTTTATAAGCTGTTTGATGGGTAAAGTCATGTCATGCATTAACCCAAAAAAAAAAAAGAATCAATGGTTCAAAATGGTTAATATCATTTCAAAGAATGTAAGTTTATCAAATAAGAGAAGTAATGTTGTAGTTGTAATAAGAGAACATATAGAAAAAGAAAATTCCAACTAATAGCAGCCCCCCATCTCAAAAAAAAAAAAAAAAAAAAGACAAAGAGGTTCATAGTTTCATTTACCAAGTAAAAAGGCATGTTTCTTGCCAGGAAAGACTCTGAAAACATAATTTCATTGGCCATGATAAATTAACAGCTTACTTTGACATAATCAGCATGTCCTGGGCAGTCTACATGTGCATAGTGACGCTTAACTGTCTCGTACTCCACATGAGCCTGCAAAATCAGATCAAGTGTGATCGCACTGCTGGGAAACTGCATTAAACCCTCTGTATGCCTTAATAAGCAATCATGCATGACATGGCGAACAGAAAATACCAACCGTTGCAATTGTAATTCCTCTCTTTTTCTCCTCAGGGGCCTTGTCAATTTCATCAAAGGCAATAGCCTTAGCTTTCCCTTCTTCTGCCAATACCTATTCACAATATATTAAACTTACCATAAGGATTAAGATATAATTGTAATAATAACAAATTCCGAACTATTTGAAAGTGATATGATTTTTGAAGAGAAACTATCAAGTACATCAACAAGCCACAACCTTTGTAATTGCTGCAGTCAGGGTTGTCTTTCCATGGTCAACATGCCCAATTGTGCCAACATTGACATGAGGTTTTCTGTTAACGCAAAACATAAGAAAGAAAACAACTTTAACCTTAAGAATGAAAAACCATTTCGATATCCATCCTTATAGTTTGTTTCTCATGTTAAACAGATGCCATTAAAAAAATCATAAATCCATCATTACCTTACTTTTTTCACTGATAAACCCCAACAACAGAAATTAACAACATTTTCTATTCTTAAAGTCTCATTTTTTTTAACAGCTAAACCAGATGTGAACCGTACAAAAAATACCACCCAACAGAAAAATAATTGTTGAAAGTTGATACTATCAAAGGAAAGAGATCCAATTTATTCGGTAAATCAAAGAAAGAGAACTAACGTGCGAGTGAAAGTGGCCATGGATCTCCACCAAGGGTTAGCGTTAGCAGGAATCGCCGCCTCATTTCCAGAGAAAGAATCGGAGACTGAGAGAAGAGAGGAAGAGATGGAGCCACGAGAGGACCAGTAAATTGGGGAAGAGAATGGCAAGAGACGCCTCGAATTAGGGTTCCGAAGGACAACCGCAGCCATTCTTCCTTATATCTTTGATTTGATCTGTCGTAGAAAGCAAAGGGTTTTATGTACAGAGTGGCTGTGGCGCAAATAAGATTTCGCTGCTTCCTTTTTGGGGAGGGTTTTAGCTTTCGAGCCTTTTTCCCAGTCAAGGGTTTTAGAGTGAGAGACAAAAGGGCTTTCTTTCTTCCCCTTTTTCCCCTTCGAAGCCGATTCTCTTTGGTTCCGTATTAATCGTAACCGATCCAGTTCACCTGGGCTCTATGCTGTTTATGTTCGGCCCAATGATGAAAACTACAAAGATGGATCCATTTGTTGTTGCTTGGCCCAATTCAGTTCAAAATCAGGACAAAACAAAACAACCCAAGGAAAATATAGGGGATTTACCTCGTGGAATGTAACAGGGGCTTGAAGGAGCTCACCTCACGTCTTACGGTCCCTTACAAGTTTAGGAAAACTAAAACTTCGTCTAATTACATGACCAAACTTAGCTTACAATTTTGCCATTGTTCTCTGTTTCAAGATTTAAGATTTTGAGGTAATCTTATCTTCTCTTATTAGAATTCTCAAAAAAATTATCTTGAAAAAACTCAAAAACTCAGGATTTCCTAGATGAATGTTAAACTCTTAGTGGCCGGATGCCCTCTCAAGCACTTGGTTCCCTCCCTCGGGTGATACCAGAGACAATAATTATCATCAAGTAGTGATTGGTTTCTTCCTTTTCCTCTATTGTTAAACTCTGTAATCTCAATCTGCATTATTGGAGCCAACCTAAAGACTGAAACAGTGGGTAAGTGGTTGCATGAGAAAGTCTGATAAAAAAATTAATGGGGATTGTCCCTTTTCTTAATAAAAACAATGAAGAGACAACCCGGAAAGTAGATTCGGTGTCTTTTGACCTCATTCTCTTTGTTTTACTTGTTTCATTAATATGAGTTCTGCCGAAAGAAAAATGGTGGTGAATATACATACATGTCCACATCCTTTGGTCACGGATGTACTTCTACGAGACAGGACATCATAGCTATCAATAGCTTGCAAATATTTTTCCAGTCTCCCTACCTTTCGATCGGTTCTTTTTCACCTTTTATCTTGGACCATTCTATTCTGTACTCAACTCGTCTTCGTAATTGAGAGTTTATAAACTAATTAATTAAGGTTAATTAATTCCTTCGTAGCAGTTTAAACTTAGAGGCTAAAACTCTAAACAGACCCTTTTTTCTTTTTTCTTTTTTTATTCAACTGCAAGAAATCTACTTCCTACCAACCTTTATCTTCGCGGTCCAGCCACTTTTAAGCATATCCAAGTATTGTTTTGTTGTGCCAAAGATTTCGTCAGTTTTTCTTTGGCTTCCCAATTCTTCCATGGCTCTGAATTTGCATTCCCTTCTGAAACTACTAGCTCTTATTTGTTCCATTTTGTCTACCATTAGCCCCGTGACGAGCCTGAAGTATCCGGCGGTATTCAACTTTGGGGACTCAAATTCAGACACTGGAGGAATAGTTGCCGGAAAAGCTTTTCCATTGATACCACCCAATGGAGAAACCTATTTTCTTAGACCCTCTGGCAGATTTTGTGATGGTCGCTTAATCATTGATTTTCTAAGTAATCTTATGGTCTTCCTCTTTTGTTTTCTTTTAACATGTTTGCTCATAGGGAGTCGATCAAAACTGCCTTGCGCATAGATGTGTAGAATGCACATTGTCGAGATGACTTCAATTTAACATAAAACATTTTTGTTTTGTTCTGCAGTGGAGGCATGGGAGCTTCCATACCTGAATCCGTACTTAGATTCGGTTGGCTCTCCCAGTTTCGAGGCAGGGTGCAATTTTGCAACCGGAGGATCTACTATATCTCCAGCCAATGCAGCTTCAATAAGCCCTTTTTCCTTTAATCTTCAGCTATCTCAGTTCTTCAGATTCAAGAAAAAGGTTCTTTCATTATTGAAAGGTATTCAATCACAAGTTGCGACAGCAATCATGGCTTGTTATCAAAATGGTTAAGTTTGATAATTGCAATGATATGGCACTGATTTTAAAGAAAATGTTTTATTGATTCAGATAAGGAACTTCAAAAATATCTTCCTGCAGAAGATTATTTCAAACAGGGCCTTTATATGTTTGATATAGGCCAAAATGATCTTGACACTGCATTCTACTCGTTAAAATCGGAGGAAAAAGTAACTTCTTTGATTCCAGATCTTCTGTCAGCTCTCAAGTATGGGATGAAGGTCCAGTCAAGCTCTCTTTAGCACATAAATTATACTATAGTTCTATACAGCTTAACAAGTATCACCATACTTATTCAATTTTATTGCTTCTTTTAGAGATTATATGATACCGGAGCAAGGAATTTCTGGATTCATAACACAGGTCCTCTCGGATGCTTGCCAAGAATCATTGCCACATATGGAAAAAACACGTCGAACCTAGATGAGCTCGGCTGCATAATTTCACACAACCGAGCAGCTAATGTCTTCAACAAGAGACTCCATGATGATGTTTGTGTAAGCTTCTTGGCACAATTGCCAGAAGCTAATTGCACTTATGTCGACATTTACTCAATAAAGCTAAACCTTATTTCCAACTATTCTCAATATGGTAAGCTTGTTGTTACTTATCCATCTTTCAAATTAATATCCAATGAACTATTTTTGTTATCATTAGCTTTTCATGTTCATCATCTCTGTCTATGTTGTAATTCGATCTGGAATCGCTTTCAGGATTCCAACAACCTTTAGCAGCATGCTGTGGTTATGGTGGACCTCCGTTGAATTTTGACACTAGGATTGCTTGTGGTCTGACTAAGAACCTGAATGGGAGCACAGTGACAGCAAATGCATGCAACAACACTGCTGAGCATATAAATTGGGATGGAAATCATTATACGGAAGCTGCGAATAGATTTGTTGCAGACCAAATACTAACAGGGAATTACTCTGATTCACCTCTCTTGGGGATTAATCCTTCATCTATTGCCTGACCAAATTAGGGCGGATGGGAATGAGCTAATTATGTGGTTGTATTAAGTCTGTACTACTTTATGATCAGAGTTGATATGATCATAGCAGAAGCATGACAGTTTGTGTTGAATAAAGACAATATCAGTAAAATGTTATGTTATGCTGAAAACAGATTCATACATGTTCTTTGATTCTCTTTTGTGTTTAAAAGCACAAATCCAGCTCATGGTTCACTATAACTTTTAGAAAAATGAGCTGCGAAGGTTGAAAAGGAATGGCAACTGCTATCCGCTGCTAACCGTATAAGCATGATCATACAAAGAAAGAAGGATTCTCATCTGATAGCTTAGTAGTTGATGCACCATTTTCAATATTGGTTTCGAACCTTTTTCCCACACAGTGATAAATGAAAGAAAGAATGCAAAAAGGGGTGTGTGTGCGTATATAAGCTGAAAATTTACTGATGATCATGAATTATATACAACTTGTACGCTCTCTATAACGTACAAAATCTGCCTTGACCGTTTTGGTTTGCTCAAAATTGGAGGGAGCAGTGCCGTTAAAGAATCCTAGAATCATAATTGGAAGGCAAACAAAGTGAGATAAATGCAGGCTCTTGGGCTTTTCCCCTTAATTAAATTCCTTTTCTAGGTTGGATCATGTTTCTGCCTCATTCCCCTTACCTTACCCCCCATCTCACCACAGTATCCAATTCATTAATGCCGATATATCGTTTTCAATATTGATTGGTAGAACAAACAATTGACCGGTGCAATCATTAGCTTGAATGTCGATTTTGCAGAAAATAGGTTAGCATCATCCTACACAGACACCATCATCAAAACTCATAAAACCATGCATGGCATGTGCATTGCCGTTGAAAATCGGCACATGCGCGAGAGTTGTAACTTCTAGATTTGGCACAACTCGATACCTGGATGTTTATTAACAAACGAATTACTAACAAACAAAAAACCATATATATTTTTCCATTATTATTACTTTTATACTCCATCTGTCTCAAAATAATTGTCACTTTTTAGAGTTTTTCTTATCCTAAAATATTTGTCACTTTTACAAAATCAATACTCCTTCAGTCCCTATTTATCTGTCTCTTATTGGAGTTTTTTTTGTCCCTTTTTATTTGTCCCTAACTAACATTAATTATTAATTTTCTAAACTTATCCTTTCAAACTTATTTCTCTCTCTTTTAAATGAATAGTTTCTTAAATAGGAGTGAGAATCAAATAATGAGAGATATAGGAATAAAATAGAAAAATTAAGATAAATGTTTATGAAATTTTGTGTCTTAACTATTTTTCTTACCCTGTGAGAAGCGATTAATGGGGATAGATAAATAGCGACAGATGGAGTATAATATTCTAAAATTACCCTTGTCATTATATGTATGTCTCCTTTATTTTCTTCCTCTTATTATAAATGAAAGAAAAGTTAAATAAGGTCAATATAAGAAAGTAAATAAAAATTGTATAAAATTTAACAAAAAAATTTTTTTATCTTGTAAAATAATTAAAAATGACAATTATTTTAAAACAGATGAGTAAAGGAGAAATTAAGTGGCATTAACATTGGATCCCACGAAACAGGGACAAGATTATTTAATTGTCGTACTCGAGGCAAAATCTTGATCCCCTTCTCTCCTTCCTCTTTAATTGGCAGGGCAGAGGTAGGTAAGCCATCGGATTTGTTTCTAACATTTTTGTTTGCAGGGGTCTTTACGTCTGCCTATTGAATATTGATACTTATAAATCAAGCCAATAAAGGAACTTAATGAGTTAATTCATTTAATTAAGGCATACCTCTAGACCCTAGAAGAAGTCCAAAAGTGGTAATAAGTTAATTAATTAAGAATCCTGTCAGGTATATATACTACTCCATCAGTCCTATTTTATTTGTCTATATTTTCTTTTTGAGAAATCTCAATTTATTTATCATTTATCATAAATAAACAATCAATAAATTTTAATTCTCAATTGTACCCTCTATTTTTTTTATTACTATCATATTATTATACAAAACCACAAAAACACTCATAAACATCAATGATAATAAAATAATTCTATTTAATTCAATAACTTTTTCTTAAATTTTATAAAAATCAAAAGGAAACAAACATCTAGGGACAGAGGGAGTACTATAAATGGCCATGTTTAACATATGTCAGCTGAATTTGAAATGTAACCCTTTGGTACATCGATGTGATTGACTAATTAATATGAAAGATAATAATTATAGTGAGATTAATTAGTGTAATAAAATGATATTGAATATGATTAATTATAAATCGTTAAACAGATATAGATATATGTGCTTACACTAAAAAAAAGAGATTAAAATCATGATGAATCTATACCTCTGTACCTACTATGATTTTTTATCCCTATTCTCTAATATTCTTCAATTGAAATTTTGAAACCTTATTATGGTGACATGTGTCCCATAAGTCGGTGATAATTTGGTTATTTTAGATTTCATTAGTGGTAATTAACTATTCCACTTTTTTTTTTGTCTTTCACTTCTTTTTATTTTTCTTTTTCTTTGGTTTCTTTCTCTTTTTTATTTCAAATCTTTTTTCTTTTTCCTTTATTTTTTCTTAACAAATAGATTAGTGTGGGATTTTTTTCAAATTCTTTTTTTATCTTTTTTATATTTTATTCTATTTTTAAAAAAAAAGTTGAGATGACAAATTAAAAAGAGAACAAATTATTGTACATATATATATATATATATTTGATATATAACCTCTTTGTATCCAGTTACATTGGATCTTGACTAATGAATGGAGGCACATCAGACCACAAGCAAGAGAAAGCTCTCATGTGCATATTTTCTCCATTCACAAGTATACACACGTACATATGTGAACCTACTATAAAAGCTTTCCCTATATCTTCTATAGGTTCAATTGCAAAATTAAAAGCATAATACTCTTTATGTACCTATTTATCTATCCCAATTAACCGTTTTACACATGACAATAAAAGTAGTTATGATGCAAAGTTTTATACGTATTACCTTGATTTTCTTATTTTATCTCTATCTCTCTCATTCTTTGATTTTCTCTTATTTGAGAAAATATTCATTAAGAGAGAGATAAAATAATTTGAAAAGGTAATTTTGAAAAATGAAAAATTAATGTTGGGATATGGACAGATAAAAAGAGATGAGTAAAACTTCTGGAAGATGATAAATTGGGACAGAGAAAGTATTTTGACGAGTGTCCTTGAATTTTAAGATTTTTTTGGTAATTAAAGGGCAATTCATGGCTAATAATTTGAGGTGACTAGGGTATTAAAAGGTTTTTAAGGGTAATGGAAGAATTTTGAAGTTATTTAGTAGAGTTAACTTGGCAATTAAGGTGGTTATTTAGTTATTAAATTGTATTTAATGGTAATTGTGAAATTTTAATATTGCTTTTGAGGTCAATTAATTTGAATTAATTTGGGGAATTAAAGTGGTTATTTGGTTATTAAATGAGTATGTGACGGATAATTATGGGTTTTAATTAATATAGTAATTTGATAAATTAATATGGCATTTAGGGTCAAATTAATATGGGATTTCGATAAATTTATAATTTATTGTCAATAGAATCAAATTTGTAATATTGACAATAATAAAAAAAAATTGAAGAAGGGAGAGGGTGACATGATGATACATCTCCCTTTAGCTTTTTTTTTTTTTTGAGGAAACATCTCCCTTTAGCTTTTAGGTAGCAACTTTCATGTGTAGTTAAGATTAAGATGTGAGGTACAACTTTATTATTATTATTATTAATTTTAAAATTTAGTACTAAAAAACTTATAAAATTTTTAAACATATCTTAAATTTTTTAATTTTAATTAAACTTTTAAAAAAATTGACCCTGGGCAAAGCCCTGGCCAATTTCTAGTATGATATGAAAATCTATATTTGACAATCAAGTTCAAGTGTATATACCTCAAAACCAGCAATTATTGATAATAAAAAACAAATTTTAACTGTCAAATTCCTTTGAAAGATAATACTCCCTGTTGGCCCTTTTTTCTTGTTCAAATGGTAAAAGTTTGCATCCATGATCCATGTGAAGTATCTACCTATTGGGCCTTGAAAGCCTGCGAAAGTCCAAGTAGATCCCAAAACTTCAAGGTCGGTTCTGTGTTCTCACTTTTTATTTGGGCCAAATAGATATTATGTATTGGGCTGCAAAAACCAGCGAGGCCGCGTGGAGCTCAGGCTCAGGCAGGCAAACCGAGGCATAAATGGAAAGTCGGTTGTCTCTCTCTCTTAATTTCCCTGTAATGATCAAATTGGGGGCGAAGAAGAGTGTGGCAGTGATGAATCTTGCGTGGCTTGGATAAGCTCCTTCCTTCTTCCAACCCTTCACTTCTCGCATCTAATTCGCTCTTTTCTTCGGAAGATTTTTAATTTATTTCCTTCTTGTTGCTTCGCGCCTTCCTTTTCCTCAGACTCTTTTTTTTTTTTTTTTTTTTGCGGAAAGAACCATCCGCTTTCCTTTCTCGTTCCTTTGAGTAGTTTTATAGAAACTTGTTTCAATGTTGGTGTGATGTTGATGATTTATGTTCAAATTGGCTTTGTTTTTAACTTTGTTTTTTCCGTAATATTTGTTGATGGTTTATGAGAACCCAAGGCTGTAACTGCTAGTGTTTAGAAATTGGGGTCTAAATGGTTCCTTGGGGTGGCCTCACTTGCTGCTTGAGTGCAGCCGCTCTCTATCTTCTTGGCAGGAGCAGTGGCAGGTTAGCTTTCCGTCGACTGTTTTGTTTTAAGCTATTTTCATCATCAGCTATCATTTGTATTTGACAGAAATTTTCAAAATGCGTTAATCAAATTTCTGTACTTATAATGATGGAACAGGGATGCGGAGCTGCTCAAGACAGTTACTCGAGTCAATCAGCTTAAGGAGTTGGGTACGTAGCCCAAAATTCTACCTTTTCCTTTTATGTAGCATTGGGATTCTTTATCGCTGTTGAGATTTAAAGCTGTTGGTATTCTTTGATTTATAAGCACAACGTTTCGAAGAAACGGGAGAAATGTGTTGTCAGTATGTAGTCTTAGTTGTTGAACCGATTTTACATTTTATACTATTTATATCAATTTCAAAGAGACTTCTTGGTATTGAATTTGTTATCATCGAGCATTTATTGATTATCATGCTTAAGAAGTAACGCTGTAAAATCTTAGGAACACGTGAGTTTAGCTCCAAATTTTCCTTTATGTTGGATTTTTGGCAGAATTGTTGTTCTCATTAATTCTGAGGACAAGTTAACATTCAATATAAAAAAAATCTAGTAGTGGTGGAAAGATGGTCCCATTGCCCTCAGACATTGGCTAATAAATTGGGTATCCTACACATGTATGGCATTTGGTGGTGTGAAGTTTTTATGCATGTTCATTTACTTTACTATGCCATGAAGATGTTTATCATAAAATTGATGTTTGGTGATATACTTGGTGACCGGTTGGATTTGTTGCTGCCATTTGTAGAGTAATAGTGTTGTGTTTCCTTCACCTTTCAGCTCAATTGCTTGACCTCGAAAGTAAAGTGCTTCCTTTAATTGTTACAATCTCTGGAAGAGTTGGTTCTGAGACACCAATCAATTGTGAACACAGTGGACTAAGAGGTGTTATAGTGGAGGAAACGGTAACCTTTCTTGTCAGTTAAAAGAGCATTGATTGAGGATTTTTTTTTCCATTTTTCTACTTGCATCTAAAGATTCTTTTCCTGTGTCGTTAGGCTGAACAGCATTTTCTAAAACACAATGATGCTGGTTCTTGGATACAAGATTCTGCATTGATGCTTTCTATGAGTAAAGAGGTTCCATGGTACCTGGTTAGAACATATTTCTCTCCATCTTTTAGTTTGAGTATATGCTGCTATTATTTCTTCATGAATGCTGGCTTGTTAAGGTGGTTATTTTTTGAATCAAACTTGGAAGAAATTATGATATGCTTACTGCTGCTGGACAATTACAGTCGTTGATACAGCATAGTTGTTGACAAGATCTTTAAATTGTTAACTATAGGATGACGGGACTGGTCGTGTATATGTAGTTGGTGCCCGAGGTGCAGCAGGTTTCGCTCTAACTATTGGAAGTGAAGTGTTTGAAGAGTCAGGTCGATCAATTGTACGTGGAACCTTAGACTATCTACAAGGTCTTAAGGTATTTAATCCCTTTCTTTAGATTTTTTATTTTATGTTAATGCATTCAATTAGATAAAGCTTATATGATGTGAAATTTGGCTTTTAGATGCTCGGAGTCAAGCGAATTGAGCGGGTGCTCCCCACGGGTTCTTCCTTGACTGTTGTGGGTGAGGTAGGTGTTATGATTGCCTTAGTTTTTGGAAAATGACATCAAAATATCAATGTAGACTGAAATATACAAAAATGGCAATGGTTGTTACCTGTTTCATACCCATTCTTCTATGTTGAAGTTCATAAAATGTGAATTTGACTTTCTTATGTGCATGTATGTGGTGGGAAATTAATTTTTTGCTGGGTTGTTCCCCAAGACTTAGGTGACTTAAGTTTCACTTTAAAGTGGTCCAGTCTGATCCATATATTTGGTTTTAAACGAGTAGAAGGCTATGTTTCAATGTGGTTGGACGAAGTCTAAATAAACATTCCAGACAAACATTGAAAGTTCATTTTCACCTCTGATAATCAAAAGAATTAATATATGCCACCGGTAATTATTCTAGGACTTGGTGCTATTTAATCCCTTTATATTATCAAATGTGACCATGATTTTGTGTAGTATCAATTTTTGCAGTCTTAATATTTGGCTTTGAATCACCATGGACCATTATGCCACAGTAAATTTGTATTGTGGTCCGCTGTCATATTTGGGTTATATTGTTGGTTTATTTGCCATTCTTATTTTGTCCCTCTTATGCATGGTAGGCTGTCAAGGATGACATTGGAACAATTCGGATACAGAAGCCCCATAAAGGGCCTTTTTATGTGTCTCCCAAAACTATTGATCAGCTAATTTCCAACCTTGGGAAGTGGGCAAGGTTTTAATGCTCTCAGATTCAAAATGCTTCCTTGGTTCCTTTTCAAATCGATAACTTTGATCATTATTTCAAAAAATGAAGAAAATAACCACAGGTGTATTTCTCAGGTGGTACAAGTACGCATCGTTTGGACTGACCATCTTTGGTGTCTTTCTAATCACCAAGCATGCAATCCATTACGTTCTGGAGAGAAGGCGTCGGTGGGAATTGCAGCGAAGGTATGTGTGATTAGGGTTTGCACTGGCTTTTGGAAAACAGAGTAGGATATAAATTGACTGATAAAGAGAACCGATACACAATTGTCTTGACACTATGATAAGAGGAGTATCCCTTATTTAAAGAGGCATGTATTTACTAGTATTCACACTGCTGTTATTTTCTGTGATAACAAATTGAATTGTGAAAATCTGTTCATTCAGGGTTCTTGCTGCTGCAGCTAAGAGATCAGCGCCAGATAATGAAGGTAATTCATTAATTGTCTAAAAAATGGTTATAATTCATGGTTTTATCTTGTATTAAGGTGTTGGCTTCTTACACTAATTTCTGTAGATCCTACCGTTAAAGCTGAAAATGGATCAGAAGCAAAGAGAGAACGCATAATGCCAGATCTATGTGTAATATGCCTTGAGCAAGAGTATAATGCTGTTTTCATTCAGTAAGTCACTAATTATATTAATTAATGCATATAAAGTGGTTGAAGTGCCTTCTATGCTAGTTTTTATGTCCAAGTGCTAAAATTTAAGCTTCAGAGTAGAGGTTTATGTCTTACTCTAATTTATGCCTTAAATTTGCCATGTATAATGGTATTAGTTGCTCATCAGTCTCATTTCAAAATCCAGGATAAAACAGTTATAATCTACTAAATTTGAATGTTGTCAATATCCAATCTGCAACACGAGATATGTTAAATCTGAACCTTCTTCGATATATAAAAATTTCTGTTGCCACAATTAAATACCGTGAATTGCAAACAAGATCTTTACCTATATACCATCTGTTATTATGTTATCAGAGCAATTATGCGACCAGTGATTGCTAGGTCTTTCAACAGTGTTAATATTTATGTTGACATATAGATATACGTTTGTACATATTCCTTCATTTTATTCTAACATGTAAGATACTGGAAATTATTCGTATCAGTTTTGACTTCTGAAGTTTTGTTTCATCATATTCAACTTTAAATTCAAACATACTCATGACCTACTGGTTTGTTTCTTCATATACAACTTTAAACTCGAACGTACTGATGACGTAGTGGTTTCTGGTTAAAGTTTCACGTGTAATATACCAATTGCATGTGATATGCAGGTGTGGCCATATGTGTTGCTGTACATCATGCTCTTCACAGTTAACGAATTGTCCTCTTTGCCGGAGACGAATCGAGCAAGTTGTAAAGGTCTTCCGCCATTAAAATTTTGCTTGTAAGGTCTGATTAGTGGCAAATGTACTAGTACTTATTTTGAAATCAGAAATCATGATCGTTATTTTTGTTCATAGATATGACAGTAAAGGCTGATGGTGCAGTATCCTATTAATCAGAAACCACTTCTTGGTGTAAATTCATAATTCGTCGAAAATCCTGAAAATGTTCAGATTTTTATTTCAAATGATGGATGATTTGTCTGTCGAAGAGCCCAAAAAGGAATTGTTGGCTCAACATTGTGCTGTGTTATATAGGTCTAATGCATTATGGGCATGTTTCTTATACCGAATTAGATTAGATAGGATGATTTCATGTAATTTGGAGGGTGGTTTTATAGTAATGAGGTGACATAGAGGATTTCTTAACTTGGATGAAGAAAAACTGCACTGACTCTAGTTCATCCCACTTTCATGATTTACCGTGGAATTTTGTCTTTCCTATGGCCATTTGGAAGATCTGGCTCTTCAGAAATTCCATGGTGTTTCCAAGCGATAGAAGACTAGCTGACCCCCTCCCCTCTATTGTAAATGCTGCTGCGGAATGCTTTGCCCTGTACCCCCCAAAATGCTCTCAAAATAACTCAAAGACCAACATCCTGATTGGTTGGGAACCTCCTCCAGCCACATTTTTCAAACTCAATTCTGATGGTTCAGCTCTCAAGAATCCTGAACCTGCAGGTGCAGGAGGAATCATCAGAAACAATGAGGGAAGAATGATATCAGCCTTTAGTAGGAAACTTGGTAACACCACCAGCCTTGCTGCTGAACTTTGGGCCTTGAGAGATGGCCTTCATCTTGCCATGACTTTGAATCTCCACAATAAATTAGTTGTGGAATCTGACTCGCAGGTGGCTATCCAACTTATAAAGACTGATATTCCTACAACTCATACTTTACCCTTATGTCTGATTGCAGATGGCTTATGCAAGTCCTGGGAGTACCAGCAATTCAGCACATTCTAAGGGAGAAGAATCATGCAGCAGACATAATGGCTAAAGCCAGTCATTCCCAAAATGACTCCTTTTGTACTTATACTATTGGCCCTGAGTGGCTTAAACTCCAGTTACTAGTTGATGCTTATGGTGTTAAACATCAAAGATGTTTTCACCAAAAAAAAAAAACATCAAAGATGTGTTTCGGATAGGACTCTAGATTATATGAATGTTGAAGCTGGTATCCGTATATTGGATATTGCTGATGATGGGTTTCCATCCCAGTTTTTGAACGTTGGGACTAATTCCCAAGCTTCTGATGTAGGGGTTGTTCACCTACCTTTTGGATAGTTTTTTTATCCTAGTTTAATATCAAAAAAAGGTGACATAGATTTGTATTTTGAAGAGAATTATTTATAAGATGATTAAATTCTTTAAAGACAGATAGGATTGACTCATTGTATGAATAATCTTTTTCACAACGTAAATCTATGTCATTATTATAAAGGTATATTATAAATTACATATAATTTTTATCTAATTTAATCCGATGTAATAAACATGTCATATATATATATATATAGTGCTTATAAGGAATATTTATTGGTGGTAATATGGGTAAGGAATCTTTTAGAAGCATTTTGTCCATTATTTTTTGGAAGTGGCTTAATTAAATAATACTAGTTCAGAGTTCAGAGACAAAACGTGATTAATTATATTATATACAACGTGATTTTTTTCAATGTAAAAAGGATTAAATTGTAGTACTACCATTATAGTACTGTATCGAATAAAGAATTGATTAAAAGGATGGTCATTATTGTGGGCTTCTTGTGAAACCAAAACTGAGGAACTAAAAATGTACTGTATTATCAAATCAAAGGCTGTCTGGAATCCAACAGAGAGAAGTCGTGTTAAGAATAATGAAGTCAAGATGGATGTCATCTAAGAAAATCTGGAACACAGGAAGGAGGCTGCAACTTTCCCACTTTCCACAAAGTTCCGAATCTTAGTAAACTTCCCCTCCAGCATATTGACTACAAAACAGAAGGGAAAATTTTTCCTAGTAAAAGAGATCGATTCATTTCATCTCTTTACTTACTTAAGGTCATTACACGCCACTTTTTTGATGCGTTCTCCATGAACTTTTGTTCGTGTAATCTTGGGGAAATTAGTAGGCGCTTTTCCACAAGAAACCTTGAGCGTCAGCAGATTGTGAAGTCATGCGCTCATGTCACCTAAACCCAATTCCATGGTTTAATTTGTTCACATCACATGCAAATATTTCAAACCCGTTGAGACTGAATCGGATACCCGTTCAACTTCTCGTCACATAGTCACCAAACTTTTTCCTCTTGCTCAGTTCTTTCTTCATGTTTAATTTGCTCAGTTCTTTTGTGTATTGATTGTCAAAAAAATGAAAAATGATTTACGCTTTCTAAGCTGTAAGCCAGACAGAGGAGAAAAAAGGAGGGAGGGAGGGAGGGAATATGATCCTTAGACCTTGGTTCCTGATCCATCACATCAGTCTGAAAAAAATGAGAAAAGAATCCATTTTAATTTTTGAAATTATTAGGAATCTTTCTAAAGGCTTTGTTTTACACATGACACACGAGATATACTTTGGTTTTAAAATAGTTACTTATTATAGTATTTGTTTTCCACTTGGCCTAAGCTGATTTCTTCGATCTCTTTTACAAGGCTTATGCCATGTATAAATCAGGTGTTCTGCTCTGCACATCCTAAGCAGCAATCTACTCCAATTTCTACTTGTCATTCGTTCGTAAGCCTAACTCAAAAAACTTATCCGATATTTTACACTTTTCCTCTTTATGTCAATGGAAAAGAATCAAACTAGTTGCCCCAAGGCTGTGTGTGAGAAAATCTTTAGAGCAATCACTTTCGGTCCTGCTTTCAGTACAATTAGTCGTATCTCCAGGCGGCCACAAACACCTTCACCTGCCAAACTACCTGCTAAAAATAATCCATCACTTCCAAACTCTGATCCTCCTTTAAGAACCCCCGATGTCAAAACCAAACTGACATCTCCGCAGCGCCCCAAACCTGCAAGCAAAGAAGGGTCAGAAGTTACCATCAAGTTTGACTATACATCCGAGGCTAAGGCAGAAAAGGGTAATGGGCAAACCCAAGTTCCAATTGAACGAAATCCATCCAATAAGGAGGAAGCAGGTAAGAAACCAACAAACTATGACGATAGATTTACTGCATTTATCAATAGCACAAGGGACAGGATCAGGTCACAAGATCAGGAACACGGAGAGAACTCTCCGAAGGTGGTTGGACATAACCATGGTCATGGGTTCGGCAAGGGTCATCACCATCGACAAGACTAAAAGGAAGATCAGAACGACCTCAAGCATCAATGACAGAAGTGAGTCCTTCAAGTGATCGACACATTTAGTCACTTAAAAATTACAAATAAACTTGGAGGTTTCTCTCTATATACTTTCTTTCCCAAGAGGTTTTTATTAATTTGACGATAAACATTCATTGTTGATTTTGCTGTTTGCTGTTTCTTTGTGGTCATTTCATCTTGCTATGTTGTGTGAAGGTTGCAACCTAAGCTGTGGGGATATGGGTGTTTTGGATCAATCTGAAACTAGATATGCTGAAAATATTCCACCATTTAGACATATCCAATCTGCTTTTGTACTCTTATTTATTATTATTGCTTTATAAATAATTCTTCTACTCAGTGTTTTTGTTTTTTAGTATATGATGGGACTAGGATGGGGAGACATTGTGAATCAAATTTAGTAGGTTTAAGCTGTTATAAATGCGAAGCATGAATGGTCTTATATCAACTAACTTGTTTGTTACACGTTCAAAGTAGGATTCCGACTCTGAACTGAGCCTTCAAACACTGTTCAGTTAAACGTAACTTTACATATGTAGTATTAAAATATGGACACAATTTAGGTCATTTTCCTTATGTTTTTCATGTTAGTATTCGCTAAAATTTTAAGTGTTCATTTACATTATTAACTAGTTAACCCCTTTTTAGCTTCCTTGAAAGATTCTGTTAACCCTTTTTTTGGTTGTCTTTTTTTTTTCTTTTATAAACCTTACCATAATACTTATTTTAAAAACTCCAATCATTTTTTTTCTACTACCTTAACATAATATTTATTTTAAATTTTAAACTTACTCTTAAATAGTTAACTTATTTAAAATTTAGGGTTTAGGGGTACACGATAATAAACTTTTTTAAAAAAAGCTTACCACAATATTTATTTTAAAATTCAAAATTTACCCTTAAATAGTTAATTTATTTAAAATTTGGGGCTCAGATTGTGATACGCATAAAAATTTACATTTGCTTCTAACGGAGTTAAAAGGGGATTAAATAGTTAGTGGTGTAAATGGACATTTAGTAACATTTTAGTGGGTATAGACACAAAAAGTATATAGAGAAACAGAGCTAAGTTCTATCCTTAAAATATATATATATATATATATATATATAATCTCTAATTACATAGGGAATGATGAAATTAAGAAAAAAAATTGTAAAATTTAATGAGTTTTTCTTTTTTGTACAGGTGTAAATGCCTCCTCTATTAGCTAACTTTAAGATGTTAGGCAAATGTTCAACATTTTTTATTTAAATTTCACTGAATTTAGTTTATAATGTAGTTTTTATTCATGCCAGCTGAATAATGGCATTCCTATGATAATTGGGAAATTGCCTCGCGTCGGGGTTTTGGGCAAATGGGATGGACTACCGGACTAGTAGTCTTAATCTATTTGTTTCGAAGAATGGGCCACGAATTCTATAAGCCCAAGGGAATACATGTCATGAATCATGATTGGTTTTGTCTTCGGCCCTTCTACGTATCTCTCGACTCTCGTTTGACCAACTAGCTAACTGCTAGAGTTAGGGCCTAAAGCCTTAAACTACACCTCAGAGAGCTCCTTGTGGGCATTGGAATGTTTTCGGTGAAGAAACGGGGTAGAAGTTAAATGTGCATGTATGTGGTGGGAAATCAATTTTTTGCTGGGTTGTTCCCCAAGACATAGGTGACAAGTTTCACCTTAAAGTGGTCCAGCCTGAAGCATATATTTGGTTACAAATGCGTAGAAGGCTATGTTTCAAGGCAAATATTAAGGGTGTACCATTGAGAACTACTCTTTCCGTTTCAGAATATAATTCTTTTATTGACTTTTTTGGTCATATAACTTTATCTTTGATCATTATTTTTTATAAAAATATAAAGTAATAAAAATTTTAAAAATAATATTTGTAAACCTTAAATCATGAACTTCTCAAAACATATTTTTTGAAATTTTAATTATATATAATTTTTTCACAAATAGTCAAAGATAAGTTTGATTGACCAAAAAAAGTTAATAAGGGACTTATATTCAGAGGGAGTATTTACTACTTTGTCTTTTATTTGTCATTTCTTGAAAATTGTAAAAGTTGTACTATGATTTTTTTAAGGGTTTGTTATAGGCACTGTTTAAGCTCAATTAATAAGGTTGAAAAATATTCTTAAATTCTGAAGTTGTAATAATTGCTATCAGAAAAAAGTTATATGATAAAAATATCCTTAGATATATGGTGAGAGAAAAAATTTTCTTATTTAGAGCTAAATTTTGACAAATTTATTAATTTTTTTTTCTAAAACCCTACAATAATATATTTTTAATATTAAAACTTACCCTTAAAACTAATTTTTTTTAGTTGGGATTAAACTTTATAAATTTGGAATTAAATTTAATTAAGGGTATTATTTTCTTTAAATAATAATAAAAGTGTAAAATAAATGAAAAGCATTTAAAACAATGTAATCATTAAGCAAAACTTAATTGCTTTGAGAAGAGAGGCATGAAGCAATTTCCATTTTTTTAAAGATTAAATTACAGTACATGAGAAGAGAGGCCAATGTTCTGGCTCATAATTTGGCTAGACATTATTGTAATTTGGGGGAATAAAGGGTCTGGATAGGATGCCTTCCATTAGGAGTTTGCAACTCAGATTCTCAAAGTTGATTAATGAAATGGCCTTCCTTTTCCTCAAAAAAAGGGGGGGGGGAAAAAAAAGCTACTCTAATACTGTATCGAGTGAAGAATAATTTAATTAAAATGATGATCATTGCCGTGGGTTACTTGTGAAGCCGAAACTGGAGAACTAGAAATCATTAACAAATCAAAGGCTGTCTGGAATCCGACGGGACAAATTGTGTAAAGAATAATAAAGTCGATACATATGTCACCTAAGAAACTCTCTGGAATGCGGAGGAATGAGGTTTCCACTTTCTACGAAGTTCCGAATCTTGTCTTGGTAACTTCCCCTCCATCATAATCACTATAAAAGGGAAATTTTTGCAAGTAAACGTGATTGATTTTATTTCATCTCTTGCTCACTTAAGCTACTTATACACCGCTTTTTTTTATGCGTTCTACATCAACTTTTGTTTGTGGAAATCTTCGGGAAAGTAATGGACGGTTTTCCACTAAAAACCTTGAGCGTCAGCAAATTGTGAAGTCATGCCCTCACATGGTTTCATTTGTTTACATGCAAATATTTCAGACCCCCGCTGATACTGAATCAGATACCCTTTCAGCAAGCCTTTTCCTTTTGCTAAGTTCTTTCATCATGTAGAATACAGCTATGTGTGTATTGATTGTCAAAAAAGGAAAAATGATTTACGCTTTCTAAGCTGTACCTTTGGTTAGATTCTGGTTTATGGAGATGAGAAAGGAAGACAGACAAAGGAGAAAAAGGGAGGGAGGGAATATGATCCTTAGTTTCTGATCTATCACATCAGTTTGAAAAAATGAGAAAAGAATCCATTTTAATTTTGGAAATGATTAGGAATCTTAACCAAAATTTTCCGTCTAAATTCTGCAAAGTTTAAGCCGTAGCTAAGCTAGGGGCTTTGTTTTACACATGACACACGAGGTATAGTTTGGTTTTAAATTAGTAATTATATTTGTTTTCCACTTGGCATAAGCAGATTTCTTTGATCTCTTTTACAAGGGTTATGCTAAGTATAAATCTGGTGGTGTTCAAAAAGCTTACCCAACTATTGAATTATTGAATTCTGTGGTTTTTAGTATTCAAAACTTCTGGTGCCATGCTTTCATTTTGCCACAGGCCGTGATCAAAAAGCTTACCCAACTATGTGTCAACTACTTCTGGAAAGGTAGGGCATCTAATGGCAGGGGAGCACGAGTTAGTTGGGAAATAATTTGCTACCCTAAAGCTGAAGGTGGTCTCGGGTACAAGGATATGAAGCTATGGAATATAGCTTGTATTATGAGGAACCTATGGATGGTGTACACCCAATCAGGATGTTTATGGGTTGCTTGGGTCAGGGAATATGCTCTCAAAGGTATTTGTATTATGCAAGTACCATTAATGCAGAGATTTACCTGGAGCTTCAAAAAACTCCTTAAACTCAGATTGTTGGCGACTAAGTTTTTGCAGGCTGATGGTACTTGGGGAACTGCAAACTCAACCTTTAGAACCAGGGAGATTTATGAAGAGCTACGGCATAAGAAGGATAGGGTTCCCTGGCAAAAGCTGGTATGGTTTTCGAATCATATTCCTAAGCACTCATTGATCACTTGGATGTGTTTGTTGGATAGATTACCCACAAAAAACAGATTGGCAGCTTGGGGAGTCCAGATTGATAACCTTGATTGCGTTTTTTGTGGTCAACACCCTGAAACCAGAGACCATTGTTTCTTCTCCTGTGTTTACTCCGGAAATTTATGGAACAAAATCTTACAGGCGGCTGGTCTTCAGAGAGAAGCTAGATCTTGGAACGTTGAAGTCAATTGGGCTATTAAAAAAGTCAAAGGGAAGGCTCTGATTACTCTCATTTTGAAGATTGCTTGGAATGCATATATTTATAACTTGTGGATTGAAAGAAACAAACGAGTTCGCGGTGGAAATAGACGTACAGTTACTGACCTATTCGTTTGTATTAAGGATACTATTCGGTTTAGACTTACCGAATTGACAGGTATAGCTAAAGATCCAGTAAATGAAATGCTCCGTCGGAATTGGGAGCTTGATATCACATTTGCTGGTGAATAGTTCCTTTCATGGGAGATTTATCTTTCCTTTTGTATGAGTTCTCCTTTGTATGTATAGTTTTCTTCACTTATGTATAATGGCTGTTATCCTTTGAACAGCCTATATTTCCTTGTAGCAGTTTACACTGCATATTTGGATGAATGAATCTAGCTTATCCAAAAAAAAAATCTGGTGGTGTTCTGTTCTGACATGCTAAGCAGCAATCTGCTCCAATTTCTACTTGTTATTCGTTCATTAGCCTAACTCGAAATACTTATCCAATATTTTACACTTTTCCTCTCATATCAATGGAAAAGAATCAAACGAGTATGTGTGACCAAATCTTCAGAGCAATCACTTCCGCCTTCAGTCCTGCTTTCAGTACAATTCGTCGACCTTCATCTGCCAAACTACATGCTCGAAATAATCCCTCACTTCCAAACTCTGAACCTCTTTTAAGAACCCTTCATATCAAAACCAAACCGACATCTGCGCAGCGCCCCAAACCAAGTGAAGAAGGGTCAGAAGTTCCCATCAAATTTGACTATACCTCCCCTTCGACTCAGAATATCAATGGCCGAGCCCCTCTTGCCTGGACGGCTCAACATGCGAAAACAACAAAGCCCTCTGCTGATAAGGTTCAATCAGGAAAGCCGACTCTCCGGGTCGCTTCCAGGATTGAACCTCAAACGTCTGATTTAACAGCACGGAGTCATGAGTCCAAGGCTAAGGCAGAAAAGGGTAATGGGCAAATCCAAGTTCAAATTGAAAGAAATCATTCCAATAAGAAGGAAGCAGGTAAGAAACCAACACACTATGACGATAGATTTACTGCATTTATCCATAACACAAGGAAGAGGATCATGTCACATGATCAGGAACAAGGAGAGAATTCTCCGAAAGGGGCTGGACATAACCGCGGTCATGGTTTTGGCAAGGATCATCACTTCTCGGATTATATCGACAAGACTAAAAGGAAGATCAGAACGACCTCGAGCATCAAGGAGCAAGGACAGAAGTGAGTCCTCCTCCAAGTGATTAAGACATTTGATTTGAGTCGCTTAAAAAATTATGAACAAACTCGGAGATTCCTTTCTATACTTTGGTTCCCAAGAGTTTTTAATTATTTTTACTAATTTGATGATGAACACATTGTTGATTTTGTGTGGTCATTTCATCTTGCTATGTTGTGTGAAGGTTTCAACCTGAAACCAGATATAATGAAAATATTCCACCATTTTCTGTTTCTCGTTGAACATATCCAATCTGCTTTTGTACTCTGAATTTATTATTATTGCTTTAATAATTCCTCTACCCGTGTGTTTTGTTTTTGAGTGTACTGTAGTAGCGGGAGTAGGATGGGAAGACAGAGTGAATCAAATTTAGTAGTTTAAGCTGTTAAATGCGAAGCAAGGAATCGTCTCTATCAATTAACATGTTACATCTTCAAAGTAGTATTCCAATTCGGAACTGAACCTTTCGATTAATAATCAATTAAAGGAAGCCTCCTCAGTCCCCCGTTAAGATGCTGATGTTTAAGATGTTAGGCAAATGTTTAACAATTTTTTTGAATTTCACTGTACTAGTGGCATTCGTAAGAATATAATTGGGAAATTGCCACGTGTCGGGCTCTTTTGGAAAATGAAAGTGACTGATTCTAATTGCTTAGAATGGCCCACGAATTCTGGAAGCCCAAGAGAATTGGACGGCATGATCGGATTTGTATTCAGGCCTCCTTCATATCCTATTGACTCTCTAGCTAGGCCCATACTGCATGAGTTAGGGCTTAAATGCACCTCAGAGAAATCCGAAATCTGTCTGGAATATTTTTGGTGAGGAAACGGGGTGGGTAGAGGTGTCCATGGGCCGGGTCCGGCCGGGTCTGAGTAAAATTTGATAAAATCTTTGCTTGTCCAAGCCCGGCCCGACCAGTATTTCGGGCCTACTCTTCTTTTCAAGTCCGACCCTAAAATATTTATATAAGTCCGAGGCCCGTTCAAAAGTCAGTTTTTAATTTTTTTCGGACACTAATTTTAAAAATTAAATTAAATTAATTTATATTATAAATAAAAGTAAATCAATACATTTAAAAAATTATTATCTAAGCAATTTTTACAAAGTTAACAAAGTTTAAATACTAATAATATTTGAAAATATCAATATTATATAAAAAAAATAAGAAAAATAACATATTAACAAATAAAATAAATATATAAAAATATATTTATATTAAATCAATAGTAAAACGGGCCGGGCTCGGGCTTTTATACCTATGACCAAGCCCGGCCCGTTTTTTAAACGGGCCTAAAAATTTTGTCCAAGCCCGACCCTTAAATTTAAAATTTTTGTCTAAACCCTTCCAAATATCGGACGGATAACCCGGCCCTTGAACAGCTCTAGGGGTGGGTAGAGGACGTAGAGGAATAAGAGTAAGCTAATTAAAAAAAAAAAACCCATTATCAGATAACTCCCTTTAGCCCAGTCTTCATAATGCTAATGCTATCCTTCTCATCTTGGACCATTTAAAAAGCCCATCAATCGTTCATCTCTCTTCTCTTTCATCCCGGTCCTGGACATCTTCCGCCAGAGAATTCCAAAAATAAGAAATCATCTCTGAGTTCTCTTTTCCTTCAGAACTTCCCTGTGGCAATTCAATGAGGATTCATAAAAGTTAAAACCATTAGATATGTTACCGAACTGTCAAGTTTTAATGTTAAAGTCTCCTCTACCTTTTCCTCTCCTTTGTAAGCCAGGCATTTATATATACGCCTCATTTATCATGTGATTGAATTAGTTAAAATCCAAAGCCACCAAACCATACTTCTGCGGAAACGAGAAAGTTAGGAACTCCTTGTACTATTTATTCTTTAAAATAATCATATTGGCATTATTAGGCAACAAACGTATCAATCAAGGCTTTTATTGATTTTCCCTAACTTGTTAGAACCTGTAATTAGGCTGTTACAGGTTGGGATGGCACATTGGCACTGGCAATTGGCCAAATATTGCTTTGCTTCTGCTACTACCGTACGGGTAGAAATCCGAATCATCTAATAATTGGCCTATTTGATTGGTATTTTCTTCTCAAGGCCTTCCAACTTAACTTTCTCTTGCTTTTCTTATTTGTTTTTTTTTTTTTCTCCTAGGTTCGATCTTCTCCACCCAACTAATTTCCTCTTCAACAACAGCTTGGGTTTTATCTTCCAACCCCATAGGTTGTCTTTTTTAATCAGCCAACAGCATCTGAGAATTCTCTTAGCATATATGTTGATCGTCTGATCACTTGCCTATCAATATCGGTCAGGGCATATAGATATACATGAATTTTGTACTTAAATTGCCCGAAAACCATAAGAGTATAAATATGGATCAAGGGCTGCAGCCCCAGCATATGTCACATGAACACAGCTTTTTGAAAAGATAAGTTCCAAAATGGAAGAATCAAGAAAGAAAGTGATATCGTCTGCCATGTGAGTTGCATTTAAGCAAAAATGAGATCCATATATAGAGTACTCCTTTCCTGCAGGAAAGAAGGAATCCCGTGTGTGTTTCAACAACAATCAACATAAATATGGGCGACAAATTTACAAATTCATCAGGATATATAATTAATTACTTTCAGTTTCACCAGGTAGTCAAGTTGAAAGCATGAATTTGTCACTTGAAAAAGAGTTTTCAAACAAAGGGGAAGCGTGACACCGGCCAGTATTAATTAATTTCTGGCAAAACCATGAAAAGATCTAAGCCTATAAACTCAATTTTATAATGATTCTTTGTGGTTCGGGCTCAATTTGCCTTCTCATCAAATGATTTCCTAATGACTTGAAATTAGGGGGTATACGAAATGGTACCGTCAGCTTCCATCTTCAGGAATACAAAAGCTTATCATAAAAAGCTTCTGAGAAAAGATTGGGTGGTCACAGGGAAGCAGAATCCATTCCAAAGCTCTATTAAATTAAGCTTTGACCTAAAATTTGTATGAGGCAGCTGCTGATCTGACATGCACCATCTCTCTTTTCCATGGCTCAATCAAATTACCTGAACAAAATTAAAAGTATCTAAAAAATCACACAATAATTTTCTTGATTTAATTATTATATGAACTGCTTAATTAGTCCATAAAAAAAATCTAACAAGCATATAATTTATGATTGTTTTTGGGGTGTCTGACAACATGCCTACTAGCTAATAAAAATTAGGGAAGGAAATTGTAAACATCCCCCTCTGAAGGCCCTGAAACAAAAGTCAGATTGATTGGTGCCATTGCTATATACACATAGCTAGTTAGAATTAAATAAATAAAGAAAAGTGGTGCCAAGTGTGGTCCAAAATATGCAAATTTTCAGGCAAGGATTTAATAAATAAAAAGTGCACATGCAGTTGATGTCATTGTTGCATGCTGTTATAATAAAACATTAAAACTTACATCGAAATTATTTCCGGAAAGGATTACTTGGAACAAGATACTGATTGCGACACACTAGCTATAATAGACAAAAAAAAAAATCAATCCATTAATTTTTCATGTAAAAAATTGAAAAAAAAAAAAGGAGAAAAACCCAATTTTACCCATGTATACGTATGAATTTTAATGACTTGAAAGACTTGAATTTTCATCTAAAAGAAAACAAAAAGCAAAAAACAAAAAAGAGTCAAAGGGGAAATGGAGGCAGGGGAAGAAGGGCGTTGCAATGGAGTTTTAATATTTGATTTATAATAATTAAGCAAAGGTCAAGCATTGTTGTTCATTTTAAAGTAGAAATGATGATCTGGCTTTGCTCACCGCAAGCTTTAATTAAATTATGTAATGTAATATATAATTTTTCTATAGAAATTTAAGTACTGTCATTTTCTTGATATTATCAACGCAAAACTGAGGGGCGGATGTTGCCACAGAAGATCAATTTACAGGTGGTTTCTATGTTTTGTATATTTATTTAAGCCTTTTCCTTTATTTAATTAAATAGTAATTTAATTCCTAATCAGTTGGTTGATGTTATTGTATTCACGCCCTAGTATCTTACTCGAGTGATCTTTTTATTTTTATTTTTTTAATCTTTTTAGCCCAAAAAGAAAAAAGAAAAAAGAGAAAAGAGAAAAGAGCTTCGCTTAAGCTTAAAGCATTAAAGTCAAACATAGTTTTTTTTCTTCAAAAACAAAAAAGGTCAAACATAGTTTTTAAAAGGTTGAATATCTAAATTAGTTCATAAATTATATCTTTTAAGATATATTGATCCCTATATTTTTATTTGAGATATCGGACAATTGATTCCTCAAATTATTATTTTGGGACAATTAACCTTTTAAATTATTATTTTGAGACAACTAACCCCCTCAAATTATTATTTTGGTATAATATAACCCGTGAGAATTTCATATAATATAACCTTTGGGGCTAATTGTCCAAAATAAAAATTTATGGACCAATTTATCTATTTTAATATAATTTAGGAATCAATTTAAATATTCAACCGTTTTTAAAAAGAACTTAATTAATTAATTTAGTACTGTGGCCGGTGGCTTGGTGTCTTCCGGCCATTTGTTATTTTTTCTATAAATTATGCCTTCTTTACATGAACCCTTAGCCCCTCCCATACAACAAGAAACATTGTTGAAAATTGGCTTTTCAAATTTGAGAATATCCTAAATGTTGCTAATTCCGTTACATTCCACCTAACCTTTTTTTTTTCATTCCATCAAACAAATTAAAAATAAGAAAAAGAAAAGTCCAAATTCAATTTCTCTCTTTACTCTTAAAACTTACAAGTAATTCTTGAAAAAAGAAAAGAACAAAAAAAAAAAGGGAGGAACACAACTTGAATAAACGGTTATGCCTTTTTCGTTTATGCATTTATTCTTGGAGTGCTTTATTGAAAGCAGTGTTGTAGAGTGAAACCCATGCTGCAGAACGTCAAATAAAATACCAAATGAAGTAAGCAGAAAAGGTGACATTTTTTAAAAACAAACGCCCATGGCTGCCTTTTACATCCACACATATAGTATCGCACAACCTAACCTAACTTGTACGCTTATATGGCTAAAAAACAAAGATATATTCCAGTATTTTTTTTTAGCCTACAAAACCGACTAAAACCAAGTCACAGCCAGAAAGTGTTCATCTCACCAGCAGTCACCATACGGTCCATATCTACAAGTTTTTGCAGAAAAGCATCTTATCTCAAAACCCTTTTCCTGTTTCCATTAAATGGTGTCACGAGAAAAGTACATTTTCAAGTTATAACAATCTTGGAATAGCTCCCCCCCACTCACTGATTTTCAGTTTCAATATTCTTAAGGCTTCAAGTACAATTAGTTAGGGATATTAAAGTACATTTATAGCAAGTTTCAGATGAGAATGTTCAAGAAAAATATATAGTAGTAGTAGTTAAACTTGTCTATCAAGCCAATAATGACTAATTAAGTTTGTAACCTAATTGTATCTTAGACTAAAGAAAGAAAATTTTTTGAATCATGGGAAGGAATATGTTCCTTTCCTTTTCTTTTAGAGAGGATTGTGGAGAAGAAACCCATGTGGCACCTTGAGTTGTCTCATATTTGTTTTTGCCATAAGGGTGGGAGGAAATCTCATTTGCTCATCTTTGGGTGGTCCTGGTCCATAATAGATTTCTGAGTTGTCTTAGATGATTCTCTACCCTCCACAGTTACAAAAAGTAAAACCCAAAGCACTTCAAAAGTGTGAAAGAGAGATGGAGAAAAATAGAGGGTGGGAAGGGGGGTGATGGGTCCTTCATCACATTTCTTGTTACTATAATTTTCTCTTGGCTTTCTTGGTGTGGATTCTAATTGGGTAAGATGTCAATCCCCTTTTTTCTAAAAATAAATAATACTACAAGATAAAAAATTATACTAAGGCTTTGGAAATTGGAATCTTTTCATGATTTTCCAATTAATCTACTACTAGAATGTTTTCTCTAGAGGCAAATTGTAAATACATGTTTTAAATAGTTAAAAGTCAATGAAATATTGTATTGGTGAAGGTTTCCCTTAAAATAAAAATTGAATTAATTTTTCAATTTGGAAATCTTTGCTGCCTCTATATAGTATATTACTAGGTATTTACTCAACTATATGAGAATAAGATTTTTGCATGTATTGTTGTATGAAAAAAACAGAAGAGTCTAATGTTTGAGTTTTCATCATCAATGACATAATGATATATAATAATGTCTAGAATTTATAATAATTGAGTAATACAGTATGTGTCTAGAATCGATGTAGACTGATGTAAATAGAGTAGTACATGTAGAGTTCTCATTGGAAACAAATTGAAAAAGAAAATGCTGGAGATGGGGGGAATTGACTCTTCCACAGTGAAAAAGTAGAGAGGGGCGGGGGAGATGGTGTCCATCCAATTACCTCACTTTTTCAAAGGACTTTGATGAACATTTACTTCTCATGTTCACCCTTGACTTTAGCCTATAAAGGGCATTTGCAAAATTGGAATTCAGTCCCTTCGTAGAGGGTGGGACCTCAAAAAACTTTTTGTTGGGTCAGCTTGGCTTTGCCTCTTGCTTACAAATTTAGCCACATCCTTTAAATTTCGTTTTTTTTTTTCTCTATTATTCTTCATGGCAAATTGAGAATCTAACAAAGTTAAAGACTTTAAAAGTTCAGTTTAGCTATGGAAGAAGGAGTTGGCTAGCGAATAGCTTAAATCAGAGATGGCTTTTGTCATCTTTTTGTATAACCCAACCCTTTTATTCATTCTTGCAAAAGAGTGAAGAAAGTGACATACAATAGAACTTTTGTTGGAGAGATTCTTGGGTACGCTCTTCTTTTTCCCCATAAATAAATTCTTTGAGAAATTTTTTTGAAAGCGTCAATGAAAATGATATTCTCTTGAAAAGAGTGGAATGCACAATTTAGGAAACGCTTGTCGGTTGGCTTTGGTTGTTAAGAACAACAAAATTTGACCTCATTATATATTTGCCCCTCATTGTTTGATAGAATTAAATTAAATTTAAAGTAAAATATCGAATTTAAGTTTTTTGAATGAAGAAAATTGATTTAGAAAAACTTTCTCATTTGGATTCGATACGATTTGTTTTGAAAGTCATCGAAGTTCATTTGGATTCGATACGATTTGTTTTGAAAGTCATCGAAGTTCAAACTAAGAGATATTTATTAAAAAATAAAATTTGATTTTAAAATACTTGAAGCATATATTCATGAAAAGCTCAGGTTAAGAATTGTGATATTGAAGACTACTATCAATCTATTGGAATTATATCATTTCCGTATTAAATTGGGACAAGTTACTCCTTTTCTTCACCCGATGAGTATAATGTCTTTTTCGAATTTTAAGTTCAAGATGCTATTTGTTCAATAATTCCAGTAATGATTGAGAAAAAGAATCAAGCTAATTAAGCCTAAGATCTCATTCCTTATTCTACACCCAAATTATTTGAACGAATAAAGATTAAAATGTAAATATTGAGTGTAACCCAAAACAAATATATATATATATATATATATATTGAGTTAGATAGATAAGCGAAAATGAACAAATCATCAAATTGCATACAAATGGAATGATTTTTAAATTTTAATACTAATAATTATCACATAAAAAGGAAAACCTAACTATTCTATTAGCATAATATCCATCTCATCCAGCAAAAAGGCGTCAAATCAATTAAGGGAAACTTCTTTAACCTTTGAGCAAGATTAGGGAATAAGACAGCAAGCCCAATTTTCTTATTTTTTATATAATTATAATAAACTGATCTTTTCATAATGAACTGCAAAACTTTGTTATTTAAAGAAAGAAAATGGGTCGATGCCCAAAAAAAAAAAAAGAAAGAAAAAGGGTCATCAGCCAAGGGCGCCGAGTAAAGGAACGAAGAAGCAAAAGCCGAATACGGGAGCCGTCGTGAAGAATGACTTTAGCGATGGTGGGAGGGGCATCGTCCGTATGTGCGAAATGCGGTTGAGTGGCCACCACGAACCACACAAACGAAACCTCGAGCCTGGCCCAGCTCCGGGGCCACCTTCGAGCCCTCCTTGCCCGCCTCTCTTATGGGTCCCCACACACCTTTCCCCTTCCTCCTCTATAAGCCAACAATAGAGGGCTTCGTCTCATGGGCCCCGCCACCCAAACGAACCCCTCGCTTGAATGATCGAAGTTGGACCCACACACAGCCGCACATGGCATCTTCTGTGTGGTCCATGTCATTCCTTTCCTTTGCCTATTACTACTTGCTTTGCTGGGTTCTTTCTCCTTCATTCACCAATTTGCCCCTACCTCCACTATTTGTTGAATAGGATTGCACTTTTTACTTTTCTCGTCATTTTGGTTGGATTCTATTGTGGCAGTAGAAATTATTACGTAGGTCAGGCTTACCACATCATCTGTAGGTCTGATTAATGAAATTGTGAAATTTAAAAATTATGATATAATTACTAAAATTTTATCATAATTATATTATAAATTTAAAGACTTACTCTTTAAATTCTTTTTCTTTATAATGTGGGGCTAAACCTTTATCAAATTAGTATCTTAATTTTAAAAATTTTGTTGAGTTATCACAATCTCATTGGTCGGTCATACAAATGACGTGGTAGGCCGACTTATCTAATAATTTTTCATTCTGGTAGTATTGTTTTTTATATGTCATAAATTAATTTGTTTATTTATTTTTGAGTAAGACAACCTCGGATCATTATTGGACAATCGATTCACACAAAATAAGGAGTTTCTATATCTAATTCTTAAAATATATACACAAATAAAGAAACAGGTGTCATTTATAATGATAAATCTTTAATTTGATTAGATTCATACCGTTATACTTATCATATTATTAATTAAGTACATCAAGGAAGTATGAGGAGTTGGGTAAGATCTTTAAAATTGATTTCTTTCTCTCTTTTTTTTAATTCTCTAAGTTGGAGAATAAAAGTAAGAATGAGATCAAGAGATATAAAGGATGCAAAAGATTAATGAAAGAGAGATGAAAACACACATGCTATATTATGTTGAAGAAGTAACATCAAATTGCTTAATGACCTTAATTAATATAATTTTCAACTTCGGTGTTTTTCTAGAAAATCAGTATTGCCAAGAAGATAGAACTTGAATAAGACGCAAAGGTCCATGGATATTTTCCAAGGGTAAAATAATCATCGATGGACAATTCAAAAATAAGTTGTCCCCACGGGCTTGTAACTTGTGGAATTACTTGAGCTGATCATTCTAAATTTCGTTGATCAAGTTGAAGATTCCCTACAAAATTCAAAAATTGGAACATATTTTTCAAAGTGAACGATTTATTCTTTTGTCTCGGCCAAAGAAAAAATGTACATCGTCAATGCATGAACCAGCTAAATTAATCTTGCAAGAAAATGGCATCTGATTAATCTTCCGATCCTACATTGGAAACAAATCATTTTTACATAAATGTCAACTACATTTGTTTCCAAAATCCTTGTGAGAATAAGGGGTCATATAGATGCCCTACCCGGGAACCTCATGCCCTTGTACTTGGCTTTCTCGATATCCTTGACATTCATGGCAAATACTGCACAACATGTGCACTTGTTTAATTTGAATGAACAAATCTAGAATTTAATCATATTCACCCCTCCCACACTCGATTACTTTCCAAATATTATTTATTCACCATGCATTCAACACTTCAATTTTATATTTGTCCACAACTTAACCAATCTTAATTACACTACCTTTTATTCGTTATTAAGTCTTAAACCATACGCTAGGGAATGATCATTGAAATCGAACTAGACAGCTCAACTCCCATGCACCCTATCCTGCATTTTTTAGTTAGCATTCAAGGAATTGCCAAAAATATGTTTTAGAGGCTAGGCATCTCCTCCTTCTTCCTCCTCCTAAGGTCATGACTACTTGACTAGCCAAATGTGAAATGTCCAATGTGAGGTGTTAGAGAATTAGATCATAATGAAATTATTATTTAAAATTGAAATGATAAATTCTACAATTAAATTATTTACATATAGTATTTTTTATTATATAGTTTTAAGTTTTAACCAAATGTAACCTAGATGTTTTTTCATTGAAAAATATACCTTGCATTCCACCTAAATTTTGCCATGTTAGGGAAAAGTAAAATTAAAAAAATACAAAAAAGAACCCCACCAAATTCCAATGTGGGTAATTTCACATATTATAGTAAGCGTAGACGACCACGGTGGCAGGGGAGGCTCGAATCGACTTTTGTCTTTTTTGGGGTTTAAAGCCCTTTTCTGCTTTCCTTGTTTAGCCACCCAACCTTCATATGGTTATGCCACGTCACCTCTCTAGGAGATTGCCATGTCACCATTTTCCGATGGTCCCCACAGGTACGGACTTGCCACTCCAAATATATAACTCCTTCCCCCCTTCTCCTCCCAAAAGCCCTTCTCAGCTGTAAGACCCCAAAACCAAAGTAAAAACAAACAAAACAAAAGCCACCCCAACCATTTGTATCTTAAGCCTTCCTCCTCTCTCTCTCTCTCACAACAAACAGCTGAAATATCGCCCGACAGGTAATTCTCCAGACCAAATAGTTGGGAGCTTTCAAAAAGGAAAAAGTTCCGGGTTCCTCATATTTTTGGTCAAATAGTTAAAAAAGATATTAGTAGAAAGTGAGATGCCAATGGCGGCGGGGCCAGCATCGCCGAGGGATGGGGCTCAAGCGGTGGGGCCTGCCCTGGTACCCATGATGCAAGCTGTGCCGGCGGTTGCGGACGTTTTGGCTAAGGACACCATTATTTCTTGGTTCCGAGGGGAATTCGCGGCGGCCAATGCCATCATCGACGCTCTTTGCGGCCACTTGGCGCAGCTTCATGGAGGAGGAGGTAGAGGATCGGAGTACGAAGCTGTGTTCGCGGCGATCCACAGGAGGAGACTGAACTGGATCCCAGTGTTGCAGATGCAGAAGTACCACTCCATTGCTGATGTGGCGGTGGAGCTGAAAAAGGTCGCTGCCGAGAAGTCCGGAGGAGGAGGAGGAGTTGGAGGCGACAAGGAGGAAGTGAAAGGTGGCGACGGAGGAGAAGGATGTTGTTTGAATGATGAGAAAGAAAAAGAGAAAGTTGCCAAGAAAGTGATGGAAAACGAAGGAAATGGGGATGTTGGTGGTGAAGAGGAAGAAGATTCCCCTGACAGTGATATTACTGATTCAGGTAACTTGATAATTAAAAGAAAGAAAAAGGAGTAAAAGAAGTGATTTTGATGATAAAGTTTGATTCTTTTCGACATATATATATATTTGATTACTACATCTCGTTTATTTGTTTGATTCTCTTTTGCCTCTCAAATGCCATGTTTGATCGTTAGGTAAAGCTCTTCCTTAGTTTTCTTTTCTATTAGGAGCTGATTTGGTGTTTTCTTATTGGAATTTGTGTCATGAAATCGGGCCAAGTTACCGGGATTTTTATCACGGTACTATTTGGTCAGTTTTGTTCCATAAATGACTTGCGATCAGTTGTTTTCAATCTTTATCTGTTCGTTACTTGAGTTCTTCAACCTTCCTTTGTTTTCTTGATCAATATTGGAAAGACGAAAGGAAAAAAGATGTCTTTTTTTTTTTTTTTTTTTGTTTGTTCTCTCTTCTCTGGCCGCGTGAAAGGCAGAGAGGAGAAAGGCGTTGAATCTCAAATTGCACTGTGTTTGGTAAAGGGAGAAAGTGAAAGCTTTGTTTGGAATAAAGCAAACGCATTTATGTTGTGCCCTTCTTTCTTAAAAAAAAAAAAAAATTATACTATCCTAGTAAAAAGATATTAATCATTTTCCTCCATTTTCTGAGGAGCCAAACAGAATCATGTGTTTCTCCAAGGGATCAGGTATTCAACGTTTCCAATGTCCTTTCGCAATTTTCTCTGACTTTGAATTCAACATTCAGGTTAGAAATATTATGATGCATGTCTTTGTACCGTTTTTAATCGGGTAGTAGCAGTAATATTTTTTCCCCCTTTCTATAAGGTTCTTCAAACTCACGCTTGCTTGAAAAATAATTGTCATACTTTTCACGAGATTTCTTTCTGACAAGTATTTTTTTTTTCTAAAAAGGTGTCCTCCAATTTATTTTTCCTTAAAAAAAAGTGTTCTTTTTTTCTTTCTTTTTGTTTGGGTTGTGTTTTGTGTTTAGAGGTGTAGTAATGTGGTTGGTATGTTCCCGAGGTTTAAGTGCGGGTTTGAGGACTTCGAGGTGAAGTCTGAGAGGGAGGAAGAGGGGAAATGTGTTTGGCTGCACTCAGCGTTACAGTTAGTTTGGGGAGTGGCGCAATGTCATTACGTTGATCCGTGGGCAGGCACCGCCTCGGGATGCGTGCGTGATTTTAATGGTAGGCGGCTTCTGATTACAGCCGTCCGATCTCTTAACGTTGACGTCACAGCTGGGGTTTGTTGATTTCACGTGGGGGATTGCTGTCGCTGGGGGAGCCTGCCGCCTGGGGCTCGAGGGGGTTGTTGAGTTTGGGGCTATCACCCCTTCGTTGACATATTTGGTGTAGAGAGGACCAGCGGCAGGCCCAGATAGGCAGATAGCTAATCCCTATTTTGCTAACTACTCGAGCTGAGTCGACTCTTTTGACTAGTCAATTCCGTTTTCCGTTGGTTGAGCGTGCGATCCAATGATGACTGAATTCTACGACAAAGGGGAAAGAAAGTGGAGTGTTTGGATAGCAGGTTGTGCTATCCGACATTGGGACACAACATCATGCAATGTCTCACTCTCCTTACATTACGTGCTTGTTTAGTACTTCTTCTGAAAAGTATTTTTTAGAAAGAATGATTTTATGAAATAATTCTCCTAAAAAAATAAATTGACACATTTGATATTATTATGAAAAGTAACAATTAAATTTCATAAAATTTTTTTGAAGCATTTAGTTAGTTTAAAATTTTCATGAAAAATTACAATTAAAAGAGTATTTATGGACATTTTTGAAATTTTATTATTTTTACACTTTTCCTCAAATCACAATTAAAAGTATTTATGGACATTTTTTAAATTTTATTAATTTTACACTTTTTCCTTAAATTAGGGAATTCAGATTTTCACTCCCTTTTCTTTAAAATCACTTTTTTTTATATGAGAGAGAGTGATTTTAGGGGATCACAATTTTCCTTGTTTTTAAAATATACCAAATTAGAGAAAGTGATTCCAGGATCTTATTTGCCCTAAAAAGTAGATTAAAATCTCTATACCAGACAACCTGCATTACATAGCTTCTAGTTCTAGTTAAACAAGAGGGACAAAAGTGAATTCTGTCACAGCTGTGTTTTAGAAGTTCCCGACCTTTTTTGCCTTTTCCAGCCATGGAGGGGAAGGCTCTGAGCTTTGAGAATAGTGTTACTATATTCAAATAAGGAATGTGAAATGCTACTATAATCAGTAATAAGTCCATATATATAATAATAGTATAATATAGATAGAACAGCTAAGTTCCACCCTAGAAATAAGTCAATAACAGCTAAGGAGCTATTTTCCATTTTTGATGCCTGTCATTAGTAGTCAATTAATCAACACATTACTTGCCTTAAAAATATAATGCGGTTTTAACAATATGATTGAGTAATTTGAGTTTGTTGGTTGTATCTTTTGTGCATTATAAATGTTTTAAGACTAATGATTTACACATTAGTGGTTTATTATTAGTTAGATTACACATCAAAACTTCGGTAGTTTCTCTTATTTAATTTTGTCAATCGGCTGAATGGTGAAATTTGATTCATATTGGACCCTATCATTCCTTTTATTCTAAGAGTTAAAAGTACTTAATCTCGGGGAATGATTTCACTTCTTCTGGCGATGCAGGATCTCAGGAAGTCCAGCATGTCAAGGAAAACATTGACATCTGTTCTAACCATGAAGAGTGTGATGCACGCCCTTCTCAGATCAAGTTGACGAAAGGCTTCTCAGCCAAGGAGCATGTAAAAGGTCACATGGTGAGTTCTTTCTTTCACTATTTAATAGACATCACTATTCTAGGAAGAGATGGAACCAGAGAGAACTGATATCCTATATTGAACAGTATGGTATTTCAGAATAGAAAGAAAAATTAAGAAACAAAAGAAGGAGAACCTATGGATTCTGGTAGTTTTTGCTTATTTACCAGTAAATGTGATAATGCAGGTGAATGTTGTGAAAGGATTGAAGTTGTATGAGGATGTGTTCACTGATTCAGAGCTGGCTAAGCTGAGTGACTTTGTGAGTGAACTACGAGCTGCTGGCCAGAATGGGGAATTGACAGGTGCCGTCCCAATTTAAAGCCTTGCCGAATTGAGCCTGTTTTAGAATATTAAGATGAAGATTTGAAATAGTTATCCCTTCTCTTATAGCTTTGTTTCAACAGGTATAGTCATTAAATGTTTCCTGCTTGATTGATTTAAATAATTATGGATGTTTTATCTTAATCACTTCCAAGACAGCTTTCAATCAAACACCTAAGAGGTGTCCTAAGCTCCAGCATTACCTGCTTCTGTTTTCCTGCCTTACATAGCATCTTCTTTTGTGTGATATTCAAGAGTTAGTGACAAAAGCTGACTACTGCAATCTGTTGGCCAAGTCTTTGTTTTTAAACTTCTTATTGATACTTTTGTTTTTCCGGATGACTACAGGTGAGACCTTTATTTTATTTAACAAACAAATTAAAGGAAACAAGCGAGAGCTGATTCAGCTTGGTGTTCCAATTTTTGGACACATTAAAGAGGATTCCACAAGTAACAGCCAAGCAAGTAAGACTCTACGACTATGAATTTATCTACAAGTTGGTTTCTCTAGCTCTTAATTTCTTCTTGATTCTTAAAAGTGATCAATTATGAATACATTGCAACAAACAACTTTCTAATTATCCTGTTTTTCCCTTTTTCTTTAAATGTTTTACAGTCGATATAGAACCAATTCCATCTCTTCTCCAAAGTGTCATAGAACACCTGATCCAGTGGCAACTTATACCTGAATATAAGAAACCAAATGGTTGCATCATCAACTTCTTTGATGAGGTATGCTCTTTTTGCTGCACTGTTAGTCTTGTCATTCCCATCTTCTCTGTTAGATCTTAGAGTGCATCAGTGATTCATGGCATCATGTCATGTGCCATCTTGCTTTATTGAGTAAAGATAGAATTGATGTACTATGCTTCTTTAACGCAGGGTGAATATTCACAGCCTTTTCTTAAACCACCACATTTGGACCAACCTATCTCCACTCTTCTTCTCTCCGAGTCATCCATGGCTTTTGGGCGCACTCTTGTGTGTGATAGTGAAGGGAACTATAAGGGACCACTCCAACTTTCATTGAAAGAAGGGTATGTTCACAGTTATTTGGATTTGCTTTGTGCTTTTGAAGTTTGCTGAAAAGATAATTGTTTGATAAAAAGTCATGACACTGCATCCATTCAATAGCACAAGAGGCAAGCATTGAGTGATAGAGTGGCATTATATAATTTTAATTTGTTTATAGTGTTAAGTCTGTTAGAGTTTGCATTTTGGTGGCTGTCATCATACTTCAACATAAAAACGTGGGCAACTTCTCATTTATAAATATTACTATCAGGCACTTCTAAGATGTTCTGATTGTTCTGATTGTGACAAATCTCAGAATAATCACGTTTTATCTTCAAAGTGTGTGAGGCTAGGAAGCTGAAAGCTAAAAATCTTCTTAATACATCTTCATTTGCACTATTTTCTCCACTTTTCTCCTTTTCATTTCTCTTTCCTCTTCATCCTTTTAAGTTGTGTCATGATCTGTGCTGTCAATGCGGTAAACTGAGGAACCTTGCTTCAAAGACAAAGAAATCACATCTCTTAAGAGTTATCCTTCATTTTGGGATCTCTCCCTTCTTAACTATATCTTTGTTCTATATGGTGCTAACTCCTAATTGACAATCAAGTTTGTAAAATTTTACTGGTATTCTGCAGGGCTCTTCTAGTTATGAGGGGAAATAGTGGTGACATGGCAAGACATGTCATGTGCCAATCTCAGAGCAAGAGGGTCAGCATTGCTTTCTTCCGAGTTCGGCCGGATACCAGCCAAGGTCAGTCACCACCAACTACCCCCCAGGCTGGTGCCATGACTCTATGGCAACCAGGTGTCCCAGGTCCATATGGAATGTCAAATGGAGCTCTTAGTGGCTATGAGGCACCGGAGTTGATGCCAAAATGGGGAGTCCTCCGAGGGCCTGTTGTCATGCTAGCTCCCGTGCGCCCAATGGTAGTGAGCCCTAAAAAGCTTCCTCGGGGCGGTACAGGGGTCTTCTTGCCTTGGACTATGGGATCAAGGAAGCCTACTAAGCACCTTCCACCGCGAGCCCAAAAAGGAAGAATGTTTGCATTGCCTTCTCCCGTTGAACCTCTTGTAGCTGAGTCTACTTCTGAACCAAGCGTCACTATCGAAGGGCAGTCGGTAAGTTAAGCTCGAGGAGGGTCGAAGCAATATAAATTGTCAAACGCATTGTTCATGCGCGCTTCTTGCTCTGAAAGAGCATTTACTTACTGTACAAATGCGGCTCAAGTGCTGTAAGAGTTGGTTTGTTTTTTCCCTCCATCTTTCGTTTTTCCTTTTTCTCCTGAGCAAGGTTAGGTTCTAGCAATTGTCACCATACTTGTTGAAATGTCATGGTAGTGCTTTAGAGGTAGTTGAGCTTAAAGTTGGTGTGTGAATTAGCTCTACTGGAGGGCAGAATTTTGTATTAAGTTATTTATGCTAATCTTCTTTTACAGACATAGCAGCATTAGTTTCTGTTATATATTTTGTATATTTTCCGCCACATTCTTACTCGACCGGTAGAGGTAAATGCCCATGAATCTTACTGCTATTCTTTACATCTGTTCGATCATATCATTTATAACCTACACTTTATATTTCACAAATGGGAGAGAGCAAGTTATGTATCAAAGGAAATGATATTTCTGTTATTCCTTACCTGAGTCCCACCGACGATGTAATCATCGAGGGTTAGCCAAGCTCGAGTCCCACTGAAGATGGAATCATCCGGGATTGGCCAAGCATTCCTCATGGTTAAAGTCTTAAAGACATGTTGAAGGCATTTAACGAGTCAGGGAAGAAAATATTAGAGTTCAATATACGACAATGTTATGTCATTCTTCTAGCCTCTGGAAAAGTGCAAATGCCAACAGAATCTGGCAGCTAGCAGAAAATACGTGAAAAGAAATCTAGTATGAACACAACTGCTTCAATTACATTTCGTTTGAGTGTTAAAAGTGCACAATCATAGAAAAGGCATTTCAAACTAAAAGGAAAACGAATCCTCCCCACTATAAAACACTTACAGGGGACAATTTAAGGAATACAACAATTAAGTATGAGTAATAAACCTGAAACATTTCAGATGAATCAAGCTTTGACAGGCTCGTCATCATCTTCAATATCCCAGCTCAAATCCTCATCTTCTTCTGCAGTACTTAGTCGCTTTCTCAGATCAGCTCTATTGGAGCTCGGGCTCCCACCATGAGTCCCTTTCTTATCATCAACGTTCTTATCATCAATGCTGCTGAGATCTTCAATTTCATCCCATCCAAGATCCTCCTCATCAGGCATTGATGGATGGCTTGACACTACAGAAAAGTCACTATCTTTACCATTGCCATTGCCATTACTAGACTCCCCATTGTCACCTTTCCCTTCAGATACTACTTTCTCAACAGAATTCGACACTGAATCTTCCTTGCACACTCCTTCATTCTTCTCCAAATTAACTTTCTCAGTCACCACATTGCCACCACTTGATCCATCAGCACTTCCTTTCCCCTCCTTATCAGATTCATCACTTTCCACTCGCAGTTCATCAACAGGATTCTTTTCCTTTTCCTTCTCGAATTGCTCCTTATTGTCTGAAAAATCATCACCTTTTGATTCCACATTCACCGTCTTCTCTTCCACAATTTCATCCTTCTCTTTCTTCCCTGCATCTTCTTCTTTCTTTAAAGTCGCTCTAGACCCCACATTTCTCTCATCCACCTCTTCCTCCTCATCCTCCTCCTCATCACCAACATCCCAACTCAACTCCTCCTCTTCTTCCCTGGAAATCGCTCTCTTAACAATCTTAACCCTCATATCCTCAGCTTGCTTAAGCTTAAAAACCCTATAAAAATACCTGCACCAGAATGTCTCATGATCAACCCCATTTGAAACACCAACAATCCTTTTATAAATACTCCTCATTTCTCCATTCTCTTCCATCAATCTCTCAATCTCTTCCTTACTCTCTTCCATACCAAACCCTGATTTCCACTTCTTGTAGTCCCCCACATCCTCTGGCTCTTCACTGTAAGTATTAATATCTCCCAAAATTGCCCTCACTTGAGCATCGAATCGACTGTAGCGTTTCGAGTTCAAACTCCGTTGATTACTTAAACTTTTGGTATTACTTTCCGAGGAGGAAGAATCAGATTCGTTATCGGCGGCTAAGATTGCATCCTTGCCTTGATTGATGATCTGAGCCGTTCCTTTCAAAACGGAGTTGCCTAACTCATCAATGGCGTGACCTACGTTCTCTAACGAACCCTGAGCTACCTCGATTTCTTTCTTCAAACCCGACCCGAATTCCTTGAGATCGCGACGGTAGGTATCGATTACAGATTCGGATCTGGTTGCTATCGTTTTGATCAGACCGCCGAAGCTCCATCCAGAAGGGTTGGGATCGGACTGTTTTGGAGGGGAATCGGGGATAGAGACTTCGGCTTTGGGGGAATCGGATTTGGATTGGGGTTTAGGCGGATCAGGATCGTCTGCGAAAACTGATTTGAAGAAATCCATGAAGAAATTTAGGGGTTTTCTTGGTAGGGTTGAGAATTGATCGAGAAGAGGATGTGAAATGAAAGGGAAATGAGAATTACGGATAAATTAGCGACGATTCAAGGCCGAAGGCCAAAGCCTTTTTTGTCAAGTTTGATTTCTGCTCTAAAATGCTTGGTGGTGTGAAGTGCGCATCGAGGTGGGGTAGACGGTCAATTTCTGGTGGGCTTTGACGGTGAACCAGACCGGTTCACTACTAGAAGAACCCTTTTACTTTCACACTTCCACTTCCAGACCGGTTACACATTTTTTGATTTTTTTGGCGTTCAACCGGTGCACGGGAAATTTTGGCAGTGAGACTTTTCCTTTTCTTTTCCGGCCTAGTAGTGAGAGTTGGATAGGGCCTTTTGTTGAAGTTGGAGAATAAAAGAGGAAGGCCCAAGCGAGCTTGGGCTTATTTCTTTTCTGTTTCAAACCCAAACCCAATCATTCAAGAAATGGATGGATGCCATGCCAACATATAAATGGGCAAGGGAAAATACTTAGAAAGAAGCTAATTGCATATTCAAATAGAATGGCCAAGCCAGGGGAAGATTCTTAGTATGCATAAAAACTCAAAGCCTCAAATCAGCTTTATTCCATAGCTGTGTTCACCTGGAGTGTAGCAGGAATATCTTATCACCCTGTTGTTACAAAGGCATCTGCTTAAAGGTCTCGCTTTTTCATGGTATATTTTTTATCTATTTCTGCTCCCTCCATCCCACCAATCATCAGGCAAAACTAAGATGGCTAAATTGCCCGTCCCCTTGTTGTTGCTGTTTTGGAATATATTAACTTCAAGCAAAGTAGAATTCCACTTCCTGGAATCCAGTAAATTTGCTTATTCTTGCAAGCTAGCTGTTTTCGCTTTTCACTAAAGCAGGTGAAGAAATAATAAGTCTTTGGGAATAAAAGAGAGAGAAGAATGCCTCTAGCCTTCCACGGAATTCACATTCTCTCTTTTTGTTACCCAAATCCCAAGTATGGAATCATTTCAGCAGGTAAAGACACATGTTGAGATAGAAGCTCTCCTCCTACCTGCTTCTCATTTTCACAATCCACCATTTTGTATCTTTTTCTGTGTGGCATCTGAGTCTTTCATATCTGAGCCATGCAGGTCAGAAACGAAAATGATTTTCATCAGCGTCTTGGCATTTGCCATAGGCTCTTCAACTTCATCGTCAACAGCCTCATTGGTAGAGGCATGAAACGTGTGACCTTGGGCCATCCGCTGCCCCAGGGCTCAACCAGTCAAGGGCAAGTAGATGAATATGCAAGGAATGAAGTGCAGGAACCACTCATAAGCCATGCCGAGCCCAATCGAGAGGAAAGGGTAAACTCGAAGCTCAAGGATGATTCGGATTCTGTAATTCAGATTCGCTTCAAGGAGACAGAAGAGCTGGACTATTGGACCCCCATTGACGATCTTGGTTCATCAGTCCATGTGGCAGCGAAGGATGAAAAGGCAGTCGAGAGAAGCAAAAAACTCACCAACCTGCCGGGGAAGGAGATCTCACAGTCTAATGGTATTTCAGCTACCAAACCCCTTGGCCAAGGAAAAACTCAAGTACTTATTCAAGGTGAAGGTTCAAGAGGCCCAAAGATCACTATCCCCATAACTAATAGTGTAGGTCAGGAAGAGAAGAAAAGACTGGCAAGCAACAAATTTCCTAGCCCAAAATTGGCAGCAGCAACACAACCCGACACCTCGAAACCGATTCTTACAGGCTTGGGGTTGAATATTAATGAAATTTCCGAAGCATTTATTCAGAATACAAGGGAAAGAATGAGCAGAAACGTCAGCTTGATGGAACACGAAGAATCTTAGTTCACAAGGTAGGCAGAGGTGGCTCTGGCTTATTGTTTCAAAAATCAATCTGTTAGTAATTTGCATCGTCAAGAAATGCTTAGAATAAGAGTTCTGTATGAACTGCGCAGCCCTAGTAGTATCTATTTTCAACTATTTGGCAATTCGTTAGAGACGGAAAGGCCAGAGCGGTTTGCTCATATCCCAAAAGCTATGATGAGCTATGTTACTGATAAATGAGTTAGTTTGTGAAATGATTATTAAGGATATACTGAGCACGAGCAAACATACCAAAAGATCCAAAACAAGAAGGAAAATGAAAAGAAATGGAACAGCACATTAAAATTTGTTTGGGAGAATGAACTGAATAACCCAATGATAATATATCAAACAAACAAAGCATTTCAGAGATGCATTGAAACTCTGATAGAGAGTCATATTCCTGAGATATCAGCTTTGCTAAACCAAAAATCATTGTATTAAACTTCATATATGCTCTATGGCACAATAATCTTTTTTCACTCTCTCTCTCTCTCTCTCTCTCTCTCTCTCTCTCTCTTTTAGTTTGCACTATCCTTCAAGGAACCATGGTGTTTCTTTTTGCCAGAGAAAGAACACACTCCTTAACAAAACTATGGCAATTTTGAAGGAACCATGGTGTTTAGCTCAACAAGATAATGTACAAACAGTTCCCCTCTCTGTCAGAATAAAAATAATTTCTACAATAATGGCTTTTCAATTCTTGTTCAGGGTTCTCTCATCAAAACAAAATATCCCTTTTCTTATTTCTTGCCTTCGGATTCTTCAGAGTCATGGTTCTCAGAAATCAGAATATATATGACAAAATGAAAAGTAGTCAAGGACCTGTTATCAATAATGATTTTTTGTAATGTATATCTGTTTTTCTTCTCCCTTCCTTCCAATAATTCACATATTCTTAGAACCAAACAAAATATTCAATACAAATTAATTTCCAACTCCCTTTTTTTTTTCTTTTTTCTGTTTTCTTACCTGTTATCGCCCTTCTAGTGAAATCCTCTAAAAAGGCAAAGTCCCCTCCACCGGTTTCTCCAAGCCACCCCCACATCCAATCCCCCGTTGTTATTATTCCATAGACTGAATTGATGTAGCATAAAGATCGTACGGTGTCCAAAGATGATCGACAACGCAAGGCTTCCTCGAGTCCAACCTCAACCAAGGCTTCCCTTTCCCACTCCAATGCAGCAAACTTATAGGTCCAGGGTGCAGACTCCTACACTTACCTTCAAGGTTATCACCCCCTAATCCGTGCTGGTTCCATCTGTGATCAACAGCTTTTATGTTCCCAGCTAAGACCAACAAAAATGGTGGCAATGAACCCAAAGTGTATATCCTTTTCTGCTTTTGAACGGCCATCCATTCCTCCACTTTCTGAGTATACTCTCCCTGCCTCCATTTATCAACATCCACCACCATAACCCCTGTGTTGAAATAACATGGATTTCTTCCATCGAAAGTGCTAGCTAAAGCTTTGTCTGACCAGAACAAGTCGGTGAAATACTTGGTAAAATTTGCATGACAATATTCTGGCGCGGCCAACACTTTTCCTTCTAAATCAACTTCCCAGAGTTTCAAAATATCATCTACCACAACAAGGTCGGAGTCCAAGTATATTACACGTTTAACATCTGCTGGCAGGATATCAGCTAGGTAAATCCTGGCGTAGTTCAAAGGTTGGTCCAGCGCTTGGCGAATAGTTTTGGATATCTTGCCACGAACGCGGTTGGAGTCAAAGCGGTAAACCCTGAGATTGAGGTAAGGGAAGGTTGAGTTGATGCTTTCAAGCACTTCGGGCTCATATTTTGCCCACAGGAAATGGAACTCCACGTTTTCTGGGCAGGTTGAATGCTGCAGGATGGAGAGAACAGCAGCCATGGTGCCCCTGAGGTAGTTGGCATCAAGTGTCATGGCAATGTGGATTCTGTCCGAGGCATTAGCTCCGCAACTATCCCCATTCCGGAATTCTGGTGCCTCCTTGAAGATGGGAACATCCGCTGAAGGTTTCCGGATAATGCCACCGCGGAGTCCAGTGGCAGAGGTGGAGCTGGCGGTGGTAGCCGTGGCGGTGGAGGTGGTGGTGGCGGCGATGGCGGTGGAGGTGGTAGTGAGGAGAAGAGACAGGAGGCCGAGGAGGGGGAGAGAGGCCATCCTGCCTTTGATGGAGGTTATGAAAAGGTTATGGTGGGGGCAGGATTAGGGGAGAAGAGGAGAGAGAGTAGCAGCCATTTTCACAAAAGGCTGGTTAAGAGAAGGTTCAGGAGAGGTTGGAAGGAACTAATGATTGAAAATTCTCGTTTTAATTTTATTAAGAAATGGGAAGGAGAGAAGTTGGTAGAGAAAATTGAGAGGAAGAGAAGAATCCTCGGAAGGACACTGTAGGAACGAAAAAAGACTAATATTTTCCTTCAACAAAATTGTCATTACTACGTAGTAATTAATATTAATAATAATAATAAAAACTTAATAACCAAAAACAAAATTTCCCCTTCTTGTTTTTGTTTCCGCATAGCTCATACATTCCTCTTTGGACTGTTATTTGTTTCCTTCCCTCCCTTTGATGGGAAAAATTTTTCAAGAAACGAACATTTTAGTTAACATTTTAAAAAACAATTTGCATCTTTCTTGAGGTTTTTAAGTCAGTTTAGTCAAAGAAAAAGATATTTTCCCGATAATGCCAGCATAATTGTCTGGCAAGTTATCGAAGATATATAAATTCATATGTTTATATGGTAAGCCATTTGCCGCAGCATTGTGAATACTGAAGATATTATGTTCAAGATCATAAAGACAAAACAAATCATAGCCGAAACTTTGCTTTTCTTCTCATTTCCCTAAAATGAGAAAATTTACCACTTCCAACAACTTACTCGTTATGGGATTTTCGTGTCACAGGAATCATAAAAAGAAAGGGACAAGTTATTTATGTAGTGCTTGACTTTTCTGTAAATGTGGTCAAAACAGGCATTAATAAACGATAACTCCCCAGTAACTACTATGAGATATACCCAAAAATAAAGAAAGAAAAACCACCTGTCGTGGAATTGGGGAAATCATTCATTAAATTGATGTTTTCTTCTGAAAATAGAGATTTTCTTCTAAAATGATAACGGGTCATTGTCAGTTTATTCTTTGGGCTTCAATTTCTTTTCAAATGATCAAACGATGAGTTCAAAGATTCATTTGAATTGGATAAACTAACATTAAATTCTTGTCCAAAGTTTTTCATATACAGATGCAAGTAACGTACATGCCATCTAACTGACAAAACCCAATGCCAAATTCTTCTTTGAGAAAATGACGACAAATAGTTTAGGAGTCCACTACAGAGGGGCCGACGACAATGTGTAAGCGTTATGGATAGGGGTCATAAAAAATTTAAAGCTCATCTTTCTGATGCTCTTGAAGGCACTGTTCATCCCAATAGTAGGGGAATTTCAGCTTGGCTGCAGTGTGAGGCATCAACCAATCCTCGTATATGAACCTAAATGCAAATTTGAACAAAAAGAAAATGTCCTCAGCAATCACAAGAGAGAGAAAGAAGAAAGGAAAAGAACAGCAAAGAGCTGGCACAATATAGTTTCCAAGTAAAATGATCAAATAAATATCATCATCACCAGATGGGGTTGCAATTATGATGCAATGGTTAAGGTATAACTAAATGAATATATGCTAAAATGATCATGCACTCTTAACCGATTAGAGAAAATGGAAATGCATCATGTTTAGAGAAGAAATGTTATCATGTTTTTACATCCCATCTACCAAAGACTTTTAGGAAGGGACGGGAGCATTATGCATCTTGATGTATCTAATGAATGAATGCTAGATAAATTTCCATTTTGATGTGTCTCTAACATAGTTGTTCTAAGGATTATAAAAGGAAAAAAAGAAGGGGGAACTTCATATAGAAGTGGTGTTCTCAGTTCATATGGTAAAAGGTAGAAGATGCCATTTGGAAGTACCACGGCACTAACCACCAAAAGGGTCCACGAAAATGTTTCAACCAATAAACGGTTGGAAGGATGTAGCAAAGCAAGTAACCTTGGTTCTATAATGGACAATGAAAATATAGAGGAGATCCATTAACTAATGTAAGAAGAGGCTGATGCAAGAGAACTGACGAAAAATTACATACACTTTGATAGGAGGGCGAGATATAATTACAAGCATTTGCAAATCCTCATGTTCATTTGTGTTCCAGACCTGAAATCATGATCACGAATAAACAAAGGAAGAATGAATGTTTAATAAATTGCCATAAACAATTTTGATCCATTTACAGATCTGAGAAGGTGGCCTCCTTATGCAAGATGTGTGTGTAGTAGCCCTCACTATTCATCAAAATGCTCTGTGCGTGTGTGTCTCTCCCTCTCTAGATATTTTGTATCATTTATATGGTCATCAATCTAAAGAATATGGTAAATTGGTTATACATCAGACATTTTCTAATATGCAAAACCATCCTACAAAAACTAGCAATTAGTGGATGCACCCAATTAAACTGACAAAATCTCTAAGTCCTCCAAATCAATGGCAAGCACTTCACAAAATGAGGCCAATCAATTGTGAGAAAGTTTCCAGAGTTCAAAAAGGTGGTTAGACACTTAATTTAAGGAACATAGAACTAGCATCTTCAATAGCAATGGAAGAAATGAAAGGCAATACACCTTCTGTAACCTTATTAGTTGAGATTAACCTAATCATGTGAGTTATTGATGCACTAGTGAGGAAAGTGACTGAATTTCTCAATCTTCCACACAGACTGTGTCAGAAGTCATCAAAACTTATTCAAATTTAAAACCTTTATATGTAACTTCCTCCGTAGATTTTCTTCTCAATAGTAAGGGTATTCCTGCCTCTTATGAGTTCTTAGAAGGTCGTAATAACCGCATCATATCATTACAGGCCAATCCTAAAATGAAATTATCTCTGTTTCTTCACACCAACACATTCTTAATCGGAGAATAGTTTACCTGGTGAACATCATTGACAGGGATGTGAAATGTGCTATTAGAAAATATAAAGTGCTCCTCTGGCTTTCCAGGGTACTTATGTGAACTTGAGGCAAGAAAGAGAGTGCCACTGCCCTTAAGAACAACAAAAACTTCTTCACAGGAATGCCTATGGATGGGTGTGCGTGATCCTGGAGCAAATGTTTGAAGCCAAACTTCAACCTGTGAGAACCAAAATTGTATTCCATTTAACCCGTGGAAAGAGATTCAACATTTTCAATTTACCCATACTACTATACTACATAGATGTAGAATGTAAACTATTTATTGTTTATTGCTACCAGATAATTGTGGACATTCTGAACAGTTAACCAATTCACAAAATACAAAATTATCTATCAGAAGAAACATCACAAGCAAAATTGATATAAGGTTGGTAATTATGTAACACTTTTTTCAACCATATACTGCTTTAATACATCAATCGGCAGTTTCTCTGTGATTAGTTATGATACTCTGATAATATTGGGAACAAATTAATATCACTAAGAACATTTCAAAGAGTCAAGAGAAGTAAGTGTAAATTGTATGCATACTTCTTTCAACCCATGCATGAGTGAACCTGCAACAGTTATGTGGGACAAACCTCCTCTTCCATAACTATCCTGGGGAAGTTCACCAATGCTCCTTACCAGAGGTAACCCTGTATAAAAACCCAAAAAACTAAAATACTTGGCACTATTTAATGCAAATTAACACAGACACGATGAAAATGCATTAAAAATAACTGAAGAAGTTCTGCTTCTTGTTCCCATAAACTTGCCAGATGTATTTAAAAATAAATAAATAAAATCTAAACCAAGACAAAAAAGTTCATGAATCAACAAAGACCAAGTGACTACGAGCTCCAGTGATTTTCCCCGGTCTATATAAAGTACAAACCATTTTGGCCAAGAAAAGAAGGTATAATTATCCATATATGGTGCAAACTAAAACAACCCATTAGAAAAACTGGGGCAAATTGGCAAGGGTTCAACCATATAGACGAAAATAAAAATTACCAGTGATGGAACACTGAGAAGCTTCGAGAGTTGGAGAGCATAGAAGCAAGTTCCAGCAGACGAAGAAGGAAATGAGGAATGGTCGAACCATTTTCTCGGTATTTCTGAGCCCGGTCTTTCTGTTTCTCCTCTTTTAAGAATCCAACCAATGGCCAAGGGCCCCAGGCCCAAGAATGTCCAATTAGGCCCATTATTGTTTTGCCATGTCATTACTACCCTCCCACGTCGGAAAAATACCACGTATTCTTTTTCTTTTTCTATCTAATAATCTTGGTAAGAGAAATTAAAAAAGTAAGAGCCTTTCTGGTTGTTTAAAAAAAAAAATGTCATCCAAAAAAAATATATATATTATGATGATAATTAAAATATTTAAATTTTATTGGGAAAATTAGAGTAGTTTAGAGAAGACTAGATTGCTACTAATACATATGGAGTTTTCAGTTACAATTTCTAATTCTTCCTACAGGACTGAACATAGAAATTCGAAGGGAAATATGAGTTTTGAACTTCTTATTTAACCAACAACATAAAGTTTTACAGATTCGTTGAGAAAACTGTAAAACTACATATAGAACATACAAAGGTCTAGTGACTGAATGGCCCCAAGTGCCAAGAGCCGAGGGCCAAGGCCTTGCGATTGAAGAATCGAAAGGGGCGGCTTCAACATTTAAAGCTCGTCTTTCTGCGGTGATTGAAGGCATTCTTCATCCCAAGGCATGGGAAACAGCGGCCTTGCTGCTGAGTGAGGCGTGGACCAATCCTCATATACAAACCTGAAAGGCATAGAAAACAGACCAACTTTTCCCCCTCAGCTCAGGAATTTGTAAAAAGGAAGAATGGCAAAGGGAAAAACAAGAAAATCAAGTAATTTAGGCCAAGCACATCCTGTCCATAAAAGGACATGTGTAGTAAAATGGGCAAATTGGTAATGACTTGGTGATTCCAGGGAAAATTAGTATTGCAATGCAATATGAACATGTGACGGAAAACTTGCAAGGAAACGTAAATTTTGGAAAAATTTGCTTACGGTTTCATAGGAGGGCGAGATATTGCAATAAGAGCTTGCAAATCCTCATGTTCGTTCGTATTCCAAACCTGCATTGATGATCATCATCATTATTCTTCAGGCAGTGGGGAAAATTTAGTAGTAAAACAAATTCCTTTTTTAAAGCTAAACATAAATTCGTCACTAGACTTGGAGAATATTTAACAAATCCATGATCCAGAGAAAGGTAGATTATTCGTCGCTTATTTTAGTTTTGCTGATAAAATCCTCAATTGTTTCTTTCTTTTTTTTTTTTGGGGGGGGGGGGGGGGGTGGTGGTCGCCAAAATCCTCATTGTTTAGAAGTTTACCTGGTGAACATCATCGAAAGGGATATGATATGTGCTGTTTGGAAACACAGAGTACTCTTTTGGCCTCCCGGGGGACTTATTCTCATCTGAAGGTGAGGCAAGAAGCAGAGTGCCACTCCCTTTGAGGATTACAAAAACTTCTTCACAAGCATGCCTGTGGATTGGAGTCCGGGCTCCTGGCGAAAATGTTTCAAGCCATATCTCAATCTGTAGCAGGAAATGAAATCCAGAAAAAAGGTTTAAAATGTAAAAGGAAAAAGAGATTGGCTGTTTTATAGACTAAAGGAGATAACACAAGACTTCAACTTAAACAGCGTTCATCAGGGAAAGTGATCATTTGCTTACCTCTTTCATCCCATGCAAGACAGAACCTGCAAGAGTTGCGTGGGACAAGCCTTTAATTCCATAGCTACCCTGTGGAAACTCGCTAATGTTCCTCACCAGAGGAAACCCTGCATCAAAATTCCATTAAAAAATACTACATATTACGCAAAAGTTTTAAGGATGCTCAAGTAGTCAACAATCATTTAAACTGCCTATTATCAGTCTTTAAGCTAGCATGCCCAATAACAAATAATCTGAAGAAAAAAGAATGAATACTAGCAGTAAAAGAAGTCAAAACTGACCGTTGTTGGAGCAAGGCGAAGCTTCAAGTGTTTGGAAGAATAAAAGGATGCTTAAAGCCAACGAAATGAACCAAGCCCACTTCACCATGATCTCCTTCTCCGCTCGTTCTGAAAATGGTGTTCCTTTTGATTTCTTCTCAGCAAAAATCTTTCTTCAACTGCCTCCAGAGATATAAAATTTTGTTGTAAGGTTGAATTGAATAAAGGCTGAATTCCTAGATTAGCCCTCAAAATTTATAAAAAAGGATAAATTGGTCCCTAAGTTTTTATTTTGGGTAATTGACCCTTTAAATTTTTATTTTTAGACAATTAACCCCTCAAAGCTTATATTACATAGAATCTCAAGGGTTATATTATCTCAAACTATTAAATTTAAAGGGTTAATTGTTCCAAAATAATAATTTAAAAGATCAATTATCTCAAATAAAAATTTAGATATTAATATATCTAAAAATATATAATTTAAAGACTAATTTAAGTATTCATCCATTAAATAAATAACAGCCTATGTGAAGTGCGAGAGCATGAGAGCCGAAATATTGTACGAAATTTCACATTAGGTAGGAAGTAGATATTTTTATTGTTTGCTTTGCAATTATTGAGTCAAATCTCTTTTCTCATCTAAGTGTGGAAATATTGACGAGCGCTGAAAAATTCCAAATGATGAGAAAGATTGCAAAGCTTAAACCGAAAACCTATCTTTAACATTGATCATCAGGTCCCATAATTTCGCCAACTGGCAATCCAGCTAAATTGTGGCGCTCACTTTCTTGACCAACGATAAGCTTATCTGACACGAAGCTCAGATTACATATCAGACAAAAGAAAAGTTGGGGTGCAACACAATTAGACAGCTCAATGCTACGAAAGCCCTCTTCTTCTTTTGGTACAAACGGTGGGGGAGGGGAGATGGCAGGAGTCGAACCTTGCTGGTGACCGCCCTTGAGGTATGTTTGGGAGTCCGTTTGGCTCCGTTTGAGGCTTTAAACGCGTCAGGAAAAAAGTTGCTTTAAGTGTATTTAATGGTGCGATGAGACTTACGGACATGACAAGTCACAATGGTACTAAACAGCAAATTTGTTGAATTGGAGCAAAATGCTCGACCCTTTTTTTTTTTTATTGTCCTTAGTTTTTATTATATTTTAAATATATTCATTCAACTTACACCTAAAATGATTATTTTATATTTTTATCTCACCGTCACTATTATTTTCGTCAAACACATATTTTTGTATTATTAGTTTTAATCTCACCATCATAATCCCAATCTCACATGTACAGTATCTAATCTTATCATTTTAATCACACCAGAACCAATTACACCGTCCTCCCAAACATAGGCTCCCTTTGACAGAGCTGTGAGATTGGTTGCAGTGAGATCAAAATGCTGTGATTAGTTACTATAATGGTGAGATTAGAATTGTAATAGTGAGAATAAAACTAACGGTGAAAAAATATATATTTGGTGAAATAACGGTGACAGTGAGATGAAAATGAAAAATGACCAAAAGAAATATTAATTAACAAAATCTAAAGTGATAATGTTAAAAATAAAAGAAAATGAGATTTTTTTTTGGAAAAAATGCTACGGTGGAAACCATAATATTTTGTTGTGTTTGGAATGGCGCGGTTAGGGGTTGCCACATAAGCAATCTCCACCGCACCATTCACCCACTTAAGGCCCCTTTTGAGGCGTTGAAGCACGTTTAGCCTCTAAACGTGCTGTAACGCTCTCCCAAAGGGAGCCATAGCCTTAGACGGCTGAATGCTTCCAAAGCCCTCTTCAAGCTTTCATTAAGAAAAAAAAAAGAAGTGAAAAAGGCCCATTTATCATAAGTCTTTCTTGGGCCCGCCTTGTTCTGCCCTGTCATCAGAGTCCACCGAGTAGGAAAACCCAAAATGAAAGAAAGCCTGGAACAATTTGGATTTCGGGGGAAAAAATATCTACTAGTAACTGTTGATAGATTTGATTGAGCTGAGCCCACATCCCCCGCCCCTTACATCACTTCGAAACCCAGAGCTTCACTTTTAGGCTGCAGCTAGCCACACCAGTCCACCCTGCCCCGGCCACCGGCGAGGCGGCAACGGTTGTCTCCGGCGAAAATTCTGAGCAGGTTATTCTTCCTATTCAATTTTTATTTACTGTTACTTAGAATATTGTACTACGTTCTTCACTGAAATTGATAAGCAAGCTGCTGAAACATAGCATACAAGTAAAAGAGAAGGTTAAGGAACTGTGAAATTTGATATATTAGCTAATTTTCAGTATCTAGAAGTCAAGGAAGGTAGATTCTTTAGCTTCAAATTTTCCTAGTTGGTCTGTTTTGTCTTTTTTATTTGTTATAGAAACTTAGAGGAGTACGGAGAGAAATGAATTCTTTTTACTTAAATGATGCCTTATTCTTATTTTAGCGTCGTGGGTTTCATGATTCATCCCTAGCTTTTAAAAGTAGACATTCCATTTAATTTTGAATGTAAACATATAATCTTTACGCTTCTCATTGTATATTTTCATTAGCTTCCAAAACATCTAGATGACCCATTTTCCAGAAATGATTTTACTTGCTTCTTGAAATTTAAATTGATGTCATCTGCTCTTCTGTGTAGAATCATTCCTAGTGGTGTGAACCGTGAAATTATGAAGATCAGAAGCTGTGCTGGCATTACAAAACCTAGTTTTTTGTTCGTACATTCAGAGTTACCTGCTCTTACCTTCCATAAACCCAAATTAACTTGGCTACCAACTCATAGAATCCCAAGTAACTGTGAGAGGAATTTGGGATTGGTTACGGGTGTTCAATGCTCTGTTGCTAATAGAACCTTTTCTTCTACATCTGTGAGTTCATCTGCATCAAAGCCAACTACCATTCATTTGGGTAGGAAACAAGGCAATGCCTCATCCCTGTATAGTCGCCCTAGTTTGTCGGAGATGAAGAAAGAGAGGATAGCTAACCGTGCCAAGGTTTATGAGTTTTTGAAGGGACTTGGTATTATTCCCGATGAGTTAGATGGGCTAGAACTTCCTGTCACGGTTGAGGTTATGCAGGAACGAATAGATTTTCTTCATAAGCTGGGGCTTACTATTGAAGACATCAATAATTATCCACTTGTTCTCGGTTGTAGTGTAAAAAAGAACATGATTCCTGTGCTTGACTACTTGGGGAAATTGGGTGTTAGAAAATCCACTTTCACAGAGTTCTTGAGAAGATATCCACAAGTTCTCCACGCAAGTGTTGTTGTTGACCTTGCCCCAGTAGTAAAGTATCTTCAAGGGTTGGATATCAAGCCTAATGATATTCCTCGAGTACTTGAGAGATATCCAGAAGTCCTTGGTTTCAAGCTCGAGGGAACCATGAGCACATCAGTGGCTTATTTGGTCGGCATTGGGGTGTCAAGAAGGGAAATTGGGGGAGTCTTAACCAGATACCCTGATATTCTAGGGATGCGAGTCGGCCGTGTGATCAAGCCATTTGTGGAGTATGTTCAAGGCTTAGGTATTCCTAGGTTAGCTGTAGCTAGATTGATAGAGAAGAGACCTCACATCCTTGGATTTGGATTGGAGGAGAGGGTCAAACCAAATGTCAAATCCCTTCTAGAGTTCAATGTTAGACAAGCATCACTTCCATCTATAATAGCGCAGTATCCTGAAATTGTAGGAATTGATCTTAAAACGAAGCTTCATGCTCAAAGGAGTTTGCTTCAATCAATTATCGATATGGGTCATGAGGATTTTGGGACTGTTTTGGAGAAAATGCCTCAGGTTGTGAGCCTCAGTAATACTTCTATGGTGAAGCATGTGGATTTCCTCAAGGATTGTGGATTTTCCTTAGAGCAAGTGAGGAAAATGGTTGTGGGGTGTCCCCAAGTGCTTGCTTTAAATCTTGACATCATGAAACTTAGCTTTGATTACTTCCAAATGGAGATGCAGAGGCCTCTTGATGATTTGGTTGCTTTCCCAGCTTTCTTTACTTATGGTCTTGAGTCTACCATAAAGCCTAGGGACAAGATTATTGCAAAGAAGGGATTTAAGTGTTCTCTCTCATGGCTTCTTAGATGCTCTGATGAGAAGTTCAAGGACCGGATGAACTATGACACAATCGAGATTGAGGAGATGGAAGCAACTCCTTCATTTGACATGAATTCACTGATGGAACCAAGAAGCGATGAGTCTGATTCCGATTATGAGGATGGTAGTGATGATGAGTTTGTATAAAACCATTGTTCAGGTCAGGTCCAGGTAATGTTCTGCAGTAGAAATTTTGGTTTTCTGAAATCAGATCTATGTGGAGAAGGTGGATGCAATATTTAAAAGGTAAACTTTCTGTTGGTTACGATATTGGATGAGTTATCTTTGTAAGTCTTAAATGAATGTCACTGGCTGACTTAACCAAGTTGCCTCATATTTTGCATAGCCAAACATTGATATGTGGTATTGGTAAGTCCTAGTTTCTGAAATTAGGAGAATGTGATGATTTTTGTTTCAATTACATAATACATTTAACATATTATGTAGAATACTGTTGGTCTAAGAACACTGTTCCCAACTTGCCCCCTTTCATCAATTTGGCTGGACCTCATTAAACTTCTTTGCAGCCAATAAGTTGGCTGGCTATAGTTGGCTGTATTATGATGTGCATGACTGCAATACTTGCTTTTTCTCCTTTGCTTTCTTATTCTGTGTTCCATTTCTTTTTGAGTGTGATATCTATCACCAAGCTTTCTATTGATCTTTATTGACCACTGAATGAATATGCCTTCATTTTTTCAGTCATACCAAGGTGGAGGCTGATGTTCCTTCTGCTATAGTGGACATTGGAATTAGGCTTTTGGTTGTTGGTAAATTTATATACCTGAAGCAAGCGATATGTTTGTTTCTGATGATTCTTTTCTTTTTCACTTGCCACATTAAAGGTGCTTGTTTAGAGGTCAGTTTCTGTTGTCAAGTACGAAACATTTTGTAACTACTGACTTGAATTCTGACAAAAATTTGTGTTGCATATATGACGTTCTTTTCATCCTTTTCTTCTGGTTCTTTTCATGAATCCTTTAGAATGAATGCTTGGGAACTGTAGATCTAACTTGCAAGGCATAGTTTTTACATGTAATATTTTTAATTGAGGCTCCATTTGGCAGGATTGTGAGATTGGTTCTGATGAGATTAAAATGTTGAGATTAGTTATTGTAGTAGTGAGATTAAAATTATAATGGTGAGAATAAAATCAACAATGAAAAAATATGCATTTGATGAAAAAATGTGCATTTGGTAAAACAACGGTAACGGTGAGATGCGAATGAAAAATAACCAAAAGAGGTATTAATTAAAAAAATCTGAACTAATAATGTAAAAAAAAAAAGAAGAAGAAGAAAATGGGGTTTTTTATTTTTGAAAAAATGCTGCGGCTCCATTTCCAACCCAGCACTTTGCTGTGTTAGCTGTGGTGCGATGTGGCAACGCACCCAACCGCACCACTCACACACCTTTGGGGCAAGCTAAACGTGCTGCACTGGTCTTTCAAAGGGAGCCTGGACTGGAGTCCATAAAAACACACGTAAAGGTCTCAAACGGGGCCTCTATTTTAACCACTGCAAAAACCATCATCCCCTATATAGGCATAGCACTGCCCTCTCTGCCTCGCCAAGGGGTACCTGTTTCGTGCCAAAATAGGCCAAAATAGAGAAAGGAATGCCGTACAGCATCTGTAATTCTTACATCAGATGATATTCATTCAACTGTCACAGGTTAATCGCTTTACGTGTCGATTTGAAGATATTCAGGAACTTATTATGTTAGATTCTCCAAATGGAGTTTTGAGTGTGTACATAATTTCTGAGAAAAGATAACTTCCAACTTTAATGGAAAAAAAAAAAAAGAAGGGAAAGAAGGGAAAGAAGGGAAAGAAGGGAGAATGAGAAGGAGAAGAGAAACGGCCTAGCTCCCAATGATTCATCAGTATCAGTTTGTAATTACATTTCTAAGAAATATCTATCCATGTCTTTGCTCAGATGAAACAACCACCCCCTGCGGCCCTGCCTCGTTAATCATGAAAAATTTTTATTCTGCTTGTGAGTTATCGCAATAATCAGCTCGAAGAAAGTTTATAGATCGAATGCATCGTGGGTTCAAAACTTGAATCATTTTAGAAAAGTAGCTCCATTGATCCGGTTAAAGGCCAGTGCATAATCCCTACTCTGTTTTCCGTAGCCATCCAAGCTGCAGGAAACACAACCATATATTCAATAACCAAATTCTCATAGACAACTGGTGAATAAAGAGGGCGATCATCGAAGGGTAAAAAGTACCTTCCAGGCATACATGACAAAGAAGGCAACGGTGTCTGCAGACCAGACGACAGCAAACGACTTCCAAAAGAAAGGGATTATAACATTCAGCAAGGGGATTATGAGAAAGAGATAATTAAGAGCTTCTTTTTCATTTTTTGAGCAGTCTCGGGCTCGAAGGGAAGGAATTGCTGTAAAGAAGTGGGCATTAGTAACTAAAGATTGTGTGACATTGAAGAAAATGGTTAACAGCAAAAAGGCATTTTCTCAAATATGCAATAAATCGAAAAAGCTTTAATTTTATGGGTAGTATAACTCACTGAACATCCAAATGGACCACATCCCCATCAACCTCCATATATCGGGTTCATTTGATGGAAATATGAGATTGAAAGATAAAGCTCCACCCAACAGCATCAAGACATAGCCTTGAACCTCAAAAACACTATACAAGGCAGTTCCAGGAACAGCAGGGTTCTTAGTAGCTGTGGAAGCCCTTGGTGCAAAGGTAGCAGCTGTCTTTTGAACCACCTGTTGTCAATTACAGACAGATAAACATCCTCAAAATCAGCCTAAAGCTCTAACTTTTCCATGTAAAGATAAACCAACATAAAGAAAGGAGGAACCTTTTTGATGTCCTTGTCAAGGGGTGGAATCGAAGAGGAGGAAGGACTGGATATGTTGCTGCTTTCATTTTTGGGTTCAGCTTCTAAACTTTGTCCTTTGGGTTCTTCCTCAACACCTATCTGTATATCTGCTTCATTTGCTGCATTGGCATGTATTTGCAAGGCTTTTCTGCAGCTGAGAAACTTGGGATTATTGTTGCACTTAAAGTTGAAAGAAGGAGAGGGAAAACAGAACTTTGAAACGCCGAAGTTGCAGAGAGGCGCTGACATCAACGAGTTCATGTTGAACGATCAACCGGCTCTCAAATCAATGCTCATTGAAATCCAGAAATTCTTAGTTGGGAGAACCGAGAAGAGAGATAAGGAACACGAGGCTAATTATTGTGGTAAAAAATGGCGCCATTTTCACCTCAAAACGACGCCGTGCTTTGTCGGACTACTCAAACCCGGACCAACCCGGCACACTCTACCTCAAAACCCGCAGGCCGTAGCACGTTTATACCCTTTATGACCATAATAGCCTCATACTTGGACTGCAATCCCTAGACCTTTCCAGTGTAAGAACTGAACCACCAGGAGACCCAAAATAGGACAAGTGGAAGAAAATTTCCCATTGGCCTTTGATGAAATTTTGCTTTACAACATCGGAGTGTCTTAAAAGTCTTTACTTTAATCGAAATTTTTCTTTCAAAAACCAATCTTATACGCTTAGCTTCCAACTACGTTAGATTTCCTTGCAAACCAATGCGAGACTTGCTGTTTGGACCAGCAGTTGGTAGTAGTGTCCTGTAATTATAAAGCATTAACCTTTAATCCACTTAAATTTCTCCCTTTTTTTTTGTGAAAATTTATGTCCATAACCATAAATTCGCTTTTTTTTTCCGCTCTGAATGTTTAGGACTAAGATTTTGATGATACAAGGTGCATGATGTTAGAAAGCTCCATTAACTAATTTCAGTTTATTCCCTTTTGTTCTGTTTTTTACTTTCTCCCCCACACCAGAAAACACATTACCCGAGCTTCCTTGGGGTGGTTTCAATTCAAATTTCATTCTTTTTATTCGTTTGGAGGAATTTGTTTGTTTCAATTTTCCGTGAAATGGGTTTTCATAGATTTTAATGGAAACTGAAAACCCATGAAAATTTTGTCTTTGTTCTGGAGTGGTCTGGTGTTGGTGGTATTGAAGCGCTAATCTCAATGGGGAGTTTTCTTGCTGGGTTTGTCTTGCCTCTGCTGCTTCTGACGGGTATGCTTTGTTACTTATTCTCATAACCTTCCTTTTCTTTCCCTTATAAATTTATTGTTGAAGTGTCCTTTTGTATTTAAGTGGCTGATTTTTTTTTCTCTTTTGTTGCGTTGTTTCTCCCCTTTTTAATAGCAATTCAGTTTAGTTATGTATGTTAGGTTTTGGAATCCACTTTATGTTCTATTTGCAAGAGCTTCGTTTATGAGTGCTTACATTTATCAATATAATAATCTACTAGTTGTCTGCGATAGTTTTCATCTTAAGGAATGCCTTAGGAAGTTGAGGAGATTCTAAACCGCCTTTTAAGTTATCCAAGCTGGTGTTCAGAGTGAGGAGAGTTGTAACCTAGATTTGTTTCCTATCACGTTTCCTACTTATGAGTTGATGTGGTGAACATTACCCATTTCATTATAAAATTACATTTTCAATTTCATTTCGTCTATCCTTTGGATATTCACTTCTGTGAGTTACAATTGCAATACATTTTTTGTGCATAGGCATCGACAAATGAAAATGTGCTTTACTGTTGTACGAATTAACGGTTTTTTACCTGATTTTCCTTTTCTAAGGTGCATTGATCAATTGGAGTTTGATCTCTCTTGTTGATTTGATAGCTTTCCTTCTCCTTCAGTATACTGCAGCTAAAATAGGTAAGCAACAACTTGCTAGAAATGACTTTGTTTTATCTTGGCAGTCATATAGTTCCATAATTCAGCAGGGTCATACTTTGACATTTGGCTTCGGCTTATAATTTTTTATTTGGTTGGTGCTATCGGTTTAGGTGAGGATGTATCCAATGAACTTGGCAATTAGCATAATTGTAAAGCTAATTGTAGTTCACTGGAAAGAGTCTTAATGCTAAAATTATCCTGAGTCTTTTTATTTTTGATGCTTAAGAAAATTAGAAAAGAAGTTTGAGATATTTTCTAGGCATCTTGCATTTTCTGTTTTTGATTCTTGTTCCTTTTAATGCTTTAGTTGAAGTTGTTATCGTTTCTCATAAAGTAACATATAATTACTCTCTTGTAGGATTTCGTTTCCGGAGGAAATATTTGTTACTATGGCCTGTTATCATCTTCTCCCTAGTTGTTTTTCTTTCACAAGCTATATATCTTGTTATATGGGCCATTGAAGATTATAAACAGAGTGTAGAAGATGTTTGGTGGATGAAGCTAATTGGTTTTACAATGTAAGAATATAATTTGTTTTCTCTAGTTCTTTTGTCCCTTCACCCCATTTGCATCTTTCAACAATTTGTCTCTCTTGGTATATATTCACAGAATCCAGTCTTGGAAATCTCCCACTGCTATTTATTTCTTGGTTGTACAACTGCTAGTCGTATTGGTTGCTTTACTTGATATACATGGGAACAGATTTGGTCTTGCCCGCTGGCACTATTCTTGTTGGGGTCATTTCTTAACAGCTGTTGAGCATTTAGGTTTGTAAGTATTTCTTTATTATTCTAATTATGTTTCATGATGTGATCCTGTTGCTTTGTGTACTCTCCCTCCCCTGAAAAAGGATCCATTTAACAGATTTGATAAGCATATTTTGCAATATGTGATTTGCTCATGGCATTAAGAGGATGTGATTTTATTCTCTTTGTTAACTCCCCACATCATCCTCTTTCTAAGGCAGTACTAAAGTCTTGTTATTCTTCTTCCTTTCTGGATCAATGATATACATTGTTCATTGTTGTAATCTATGGAGTATTTTTCTTTTGCTCTTTTGGGCCTTATTACTTGAGGTGAAATTATTAAGCCGCTGTAGCCTATTTGAAATGCTTATAATCAGCTAGTTGAATATCTCAAACAATCTTCCGCCTCATTGTATAGACAGTTGTAAAGTTCTTCCCCTTTTAGTTGAGGGTCTTTATATGGTAATCATGCTGCATATTAAGAATTTTGAATGTTCATTTAGCGAGCACAAATGCTTGGTGTTTTCTACATTACAGCGCTGTTGTGGTTATGAGTTGTACCCCTGACAAAATGGTAATGTCCAGTGTATATGCAGAATGAATTAATGTCTCTGCGTGATAGGCTGCTATGTTACGGGTTAGTTAACTGAAATCATGGTGCTGCTTAACTGATTCCTGTTAACTTTATAATTTTACACATCAGTCTCAATCCCCAGTATGCCTTATCTGTTGTCAGGCAATTGTTACTGGTGTTGGCCTCTTACAGTAAAGGAAAAGAAAAGGAAAACTAAAACTATCTCAATGCATTTCTTACTTAGTCTGTATTTTGTTTCAGCTCCTGAACTAGAATTACGGTGGAGTTGTTAATTCCTTTTAATATATTATCCCTCATATTTGAATTTAAATTGAGACTGATATAGAATTCATTTCATGCTTTGCTTCATGGAAGGTTCCCATCTTAGAGTTGCTTCCTGTTTGCTTCTACCTGCTCTTCAGCTGATCGTGGGAATTAGCCATCCGTCTTGGGTGTCCCTTCCATTTTTCATTGGTAGCTGTGTTGGGCTAGTTGATTGGTCCTTGACAAGCAACTTTCTCGGACTATTTAGGTGATTGTCTTATGATTCTATCTACACCACTGACCAGTCTTTCACTTTCATTTTCTTTATCAAGGTTTTTATTTTTACCATTTGTTAATACCTTTAGTAGCTTATATTCTGGTTCTTTCTTCTTAAGGTTGTGGAAGGCTCTCCAGCTTTATGCAGGATTCAACATTGTCTTGCTTTATGTGTATCAGCTCCCTATAGAGTTCTCAACTACGTTAGAGAGGATAGCTGATTTTGTTGGTCTATTCAAAATTTCCTCAGCATCTGAGTGGCCTGAATTTTGCTCTGCTGTTTCTCTTGTACTTTTTTACATCATGGTAGGTATAGTTGTATTACTATAGATTGGTTCTCTTTAAAATTCTAGCTAAACCTTTAAATGAAGTGCTATATATATATATGTGTATGTATATACATATATGTATGTATGTTCTTTGGAGTTTGGATGACATTGTTGGTTTCTGGGTGCAATGGTAATTCTATTTCTAAAAAAAAATTTGCTAATTGGAAATTTATCCAGCTTCCTGCTCTGGAGCCACGTGTTGATATGTGTTTTATAGTAATTTGTGATAAGTTAACTTACGATTGTAAAGAGATAAACTAGCTAAGGAGAACATTGGAGCAACTTCTTGTATATGTATTATAGTAATATAGCAAGTTCTATAGTGAATTTCTTTACCATCATCTAGTTTAAGCGTTTGCCTAACAATATGGAGATGCACTCAAAGAAGTTTTAAATTACTTGTATGAAATAAATATGAATATTTGTTGAAATATCTTATTTGGTTTTTTAAATCTTTCTGTACTCCTTCTGTTATTTAAGTATTCTGCCTTGTAGTGCAGCTATCTTATGTCAAATGTGATTTGGAGGAAATGGATTTTATCATGTCCATGCGAGAAAGTAACTTGACAGAGCGATTACTCCCCTCAAAACATTCATTCTTCATTCGTGAATCAAGGTAATACACTTTCTTTATGGTGTTTCTGATTCTTCCAGGGTTCTTTGGTCTGAATTCTAAAAAAGAGAGGAAGACCTTCTATACACCATAAAAATAAAGCTTATGCATAATTTGTTTTTGTTTTTGTTTCTTTTCCCCAAAAAACTTAGTACATTTTCTGTAATTAGCTGTTTTGATTCTCCAGATCTGGTGTAAGACACACCAATGTTCTACTGCGGCGGGCAGTTTTCCGTGCTTTTACCATCAACTTCTTCACATATGGTTTTCCAGTATGGTCACTACCTTTTAGTAGATTTTGCTTTACTATTATATGTCTTTATTTGACTTTTATCAATATTGAGTTTTATATGTAAATTATCATTGGCAAAATTTTGACAGGTATCATTGTTTGCCCTTTCATTTTGGAGTTTCCATTTTGCAAGTATATATGCTTTTGGGCTACTTGCATATGTTGGCTACATTGTATATGCGTTTCCTTCCCTGTTTCGTTTGCACCGGTTAAATGGGCTGCTTCTTGTCTTCATTCTCTTGTGGGCTGTTTGCACCTACATTTTCAATGTGGCATTTGCATTCTTGAATAGGAATTTTGGGAAGGTACTGCCCTCTTTCACAGGTTGCAAAATCTTTATTATTGTAAATTTAAATGTTTGAACCTTCTGTGTTATGTTTCTATTGCCATTTTGGACACATGCAGGATATGGAAATTTGGGACATGGTTGGATTTTGGCATTATCCCATACCTGGATTTTTTTTGCTTGCACAATTTTGTCTTGGAATCTTGGTTGCTTTGGGTAATCTTGTAAACAATTCTGTTTTCCTCTACGTATCTGATGAGGATGTGCAATCATCAAACAACAACTCTGCTATGGAAGGTTTGGAACTCTATATTCTAAATGCAATCAAATTCTTTATTGCAATCTGCATTTTGGAAACCATCACTAGGTTGACATAGGTGTATATCTTCAGAGGTCCTCAGCAGGTAAATGTTTGTAATGTTGTGCATTAATGGAATGAGGTATTTCACAACAGTAAGCTTGAAGAGTTAGTTTTTGGTTTAAGATTTCATTAGAAATTTTCTTTGAAATTCTTGCTTTCTGACAGCTCATAAAACACAATTTTCTCAGGTTTATATTTTGTTACATTAGATTTACTACTTTGGCATTGTCTTTAGACTGCTTCCTGCATCATTCTTATCTAATTTGAGATTATTTATGGATACAAGGGGTAGCCATTATACTTTAATCTATATAATCACTTTCTTATGTCCTTTCTTTACAGTGGATGGAGAGACCAAGGTGTTCATTGTGGCTACACTTGCATGGGGACTGCACAAATGTTCTCGAGCTATCATGCTTGCCCTGATATTTGTCATTGCTATGAAACCTGGTTTTATCCATGCTGTGTATGGTATGTTTTAATAAGCCTTGTCTGTTCCATTTCTTTGTTAGTTAATAAATTTACCTATTGGCTTTAGCATAGGACCTTTTCTCAAATATTCCTATTTAATTCTCATGAGTAAGTGCAAATTGGTATTAGTACGGTGATTTCATCCGTTGCATGTTCTAATTGACTTTATGTTCTTACCTCTGTTTCAGTGATATTCTTTTTGATATATCTTTTGAGCCACAAGATCAGCAGAAAGATACGCCAGTCTCTGATTCTTCTATGTGAAGTTCACTTTGCATTATTGTACCTTCTTCAGATTGACTTGATCTCTAATTCTTTGGAGAAAAAAGGCTCCATAAGTTTGGAAATCTTAGTGCAGTTAGGTATGAATATTGCATTTGCTTTGGGTTGTTTAATTAGATTTAATAGACATGACTATGGCTATTGATTATTATTATTTTTTTTTGGGCTTTTGCTTGTTAACTTAATTTGGAACTCTTGCCCAGAAAAGAGAAACAGATAAACAATCCTTTGTATGAATGGATGCAGGTCTGCTTAAACAGCATAGCTCATGGAACTTTCTCGAAATAGCTTTGCTTGCTTGCTTCTGTGCAATTCATAACCATGGGTTTGAGATGCTATTTTCATTCTCGGCAATTGTGCAGCACACCCCTAGCCCTCCTGTTGGGTTTAGCATCTTGAGAGCTGGTCTGAACAAATCTGTCCTCTTGTCAGTATATGCATCCTCAAGCACATCATATGGCCATGCTAATGCTTCTTATGGTATGATCTCCTTTGTGCATGTTAAAATCTGTCTACATTTGACTGTAAAAAGTGTTAGGAAAAAACCTAAAAAATAGTTTAAATTTTCCCCAAATAGTTGCAATTGCTAAAAAATTTTATTAGGGCAGTCCCTTATTAGGGCTTATTTGAAATGAATGTCGGAATGTTTATTTGATACATTGTATGCCCTAGAATACATTCAAAGCTTATAGCATACCAAAACTAGAACAGGTTTGTATTATCTCTGTACTGTGTACAGGTTTTATGGATCTAAAAGTGTTAGAGAATGCTTTTAGATTACTTTGTAGCTTGTTAGTAGCCTGATGTTAGCCTATATGAGATGCCTGCATTCCCATGACTTGGACTTTTAGCAGTCTTAAATGATAGCTGTAGCTAAGCCCATTATTTATTACCATGTGTTGTTTCTGTTACCACTTTGTCTACTGATATTCATTTACCACTTCCAGCATTGCATACTTATTTGTTGCTCTATTATTTCAGAGAGAAGGATTGCATCATTCCTTAGTGAAATCGGCCAGAAGTTTTTATCGATATATCGATCGTGTGGAACCTACATCGCTTTGCTGACTATTCTTCTAACAGTATACATGGTGACACCCAACTATATATCATTTGGATATATCTTCCTTCTCCTTGTTTGGATTACTGGAAGACAACTTGTTGAGAGAACAAAAAGGCGCCTGTGGTTTCCATTAAAAGCATATGCGATCGTGGTGTTCATTTTCATCTATAGCTTGAGCAGTTTCACCAGCTTTGAGATTTGGCTCTCCAAGTTTATAGATCTGTATTTTTATTTGGGTTATGACCCCAAAGGTTCATTGTTGGCTAATATTTGGCAATCTCTAGCAGTTCTAATCGTGATGCAACTTTATAGCTATGAAAGGAGGCAGAGCAAGCACAAGAGGACTGATGATCCCAATCCTTTAGATTCCGGGGTACTTGGGTTTACCAAGCGCTTCCTGATTTGGCACAGTCAGAAGGTCCTACTTGTTGCATTGTTCTATGCGTCTCTGTGTCCAATTTGTGCATTTGGATTCTTGTACCTACTTGGCCTTGTCATATCTTCAACTTCACCTAAAGCTTCTAGGATCCCATCCAAATCATTCTTAGTTTATACGGGGTTTCTGGTGACAACCGAGTATCTTTTTCAGATGTGGGGCAAGCAGGTTGGAATGTTTCCAGGGCAGAAGCACTCTGATTTGTCGTACTTTTTGGGTTTCCGTGTATATGAGCCGGGATTTTGGGGTGTAGAGTCTGGTTTGAGGGGAAAAGTGCTTGTAATTGCTGCATGCATCCTCCAATACAATGTCTTCCATTGGTTGCATAATATGCCGAGTGTTATTTCAAACAAAGGCAAGTGGGAAGAGCCTTGTCCTTTGTTTTTGTCAGCAGAGGATGCCTTCACCAATGGCTTCATGTCTAATGGGGAAGATAAGCCATCTTCTAGTTTTGGGCCGGCACCTATAAGACAAGACAGAATAGCAAGCAATTCATGGTCATCTTTGAGCCCTGCTTTTTCTCAAGCACCTCATCCTGTATCCTCCAAAGCAGGGGGTTCTGCAGTTAGTAGTGTTAGAAAGTTTTCATTTGGATATTTCTGGGGAAGCACCAAGGAGAGTCATAAGTGGAACAAGAAGCGGATCCTTGCTTTAAGGAAAGAGAGATTTGAGACACAGAAGGCTCTTTTAAAATTATATTTGAAATTCTGGATGGAGAACATGTTTAACCTTTATGGCCTTGAGATAAACATGATTGCCTTGCTTCTAGCAAGTTTCGCTTTGTTGAATGCCATCTCTATGTTATATATTGCATTGCTTGCTGTTTGTGTTCTTCTGAATCGGCGGATTATCCGTAAATTGTGGCCAGTGCTTGTCTTCTTGTTTGCTTCCATCCTCATCCTTGAATATTTTGCCATCTGGAAGAATAGGTTTCCTCTGGATCAATACAAACCAAGTCAGATTGAGATAAGTTGCCATGACTGCTGGAAAAGCTCAGCTTCATATTTCCAATATTGCAGGAGCTGTTGGCTGGGTATTACTTTCCTAATCAGCTTCAATTGCCCCCTTAAATAGGCTAGAAAGCATGACAAAGTATATAGTTTATGGTTGTTATCGACTGGTAGAAAAAAAACCTTAGCTGATTTTTAATGATTCTTATTTTAGCATTATTCTATATGTTTGTTTACATAGCCATGTTTTTTGAGTTACTTGGCCATGTCTAATCATTTTGCTGTCTAAAAGAAGGATGGTATATTTGATGCGGGCATTTGAACAATTTTTTAGATTGCTTTTTAACCTAACTCTAAGGTGGCTTATGCTTAGAAGAGTTGGTGTTGTTCCAGCCAATGGTCCCTGTTTATCTCTGGATTCATTATTTAAATTTTTGTCTATGTTCACTTTGAAGAATGTTTAATCTAATCTGTTTATAATTTCCCCTGCAGGACTGATCATTGATGATCCCAGGATGCTTATCAGCTATTTTGTGGTCTTTCTGCTTGCTTGTTTCAAACTTCGTGCAGATCGATTGTCTGACTTGTCAGGGTCATCAACATATCGGCAAATGATGTCTCAACGTAAAAATTCATTTGTTTGGTGGGATCTCTCTTTCGAAACCAAAAGCATGTGGACCTTTCTTGACTATGTCAGGCTTTATTGTTTTTGTCATCTACTGGACCTTGTACTTGTATCGATATTGATCATTGGAACTCTTGAGTATGATATTCTGCACCTTGGTTATCTAGCTTTTGCTCTTGTTTTCTTCCGGATGAGGCTTGAGATTCTCAAGAAGAAAAATAAAATATTCAGGTTCTTGCGTATGTACAACTTTGCCGTCATTGTTCTTTCTCTTGCCTATCAATCTCCTTTTGTTGGGGAGTTTAGTTCTGGAAAATGCAAGACTGTGAACTACATATATGAGGTGATTGGATTTTACAAGTATGACTATGGGTTTAGGATTACTGCGAGATCTGCAATTGTTGAGATTATCATATTTATGTTGGTATCACTTCAGTCATATATGTTTTCCTCCCAAGAGTCTGATTATGTGTCAAGATATCTGGAAGCGGAGCAAATTGGTGCCATTGTACGTGAGCAAGAGAAAAAAGCTGCATGGAAAACTGCACAGTTACAACAGATTCGTGAATCTGAGGAGAATAAACGTCAGCGTAACTTGCAAGTGGAGAAAATGAAATCCGAGGTGCTCAACTTGCAAATACAGCTGCACAGCATGAACTCTGTTGTAACTCTCAGTGATGTTTCCCCTGATAATGAAGGGCTGCGAAGGAGGAGGAGTGCTTCTGTTACTTCAAATAAGGATTTTGCACCTCCTGACAAAGAGGAAGGTAGTCTTTGGAGGCAAGAGCAAGTTGTTAAAGAGGATTTAGTATGCCCCCTTGAAGCACATGCAAATGCTGCTCATATAAAAGAAGAAAGTCCTGAAGTAGTCAAATCTCCAAAGCATTCTATGGAATATGCACCTTGTGAGATCACTGAAATTGAACCTGATGTTGATGGTGAATATTTTGATACAGAGAAAAGGGGAAGAAGCCAAGCAAAGGAACATCCTTTAATTTCAGCGGTACATCTCCTAGGTGATGGTGTTTCTCAGGTACAATCTATTGGAAACCAGGCAGTTAATAACCTTGTGAATTTCTTGAACATTGCACCAGAAGATTCAGACGTGAATGAGCGCTCATCGAACGAGGATGAAGCATATGATGAGATGGAGAGCCAAAAGATGCAGAATATGTCTATGAACCGTTCATCTTCTCTGCAATCTGATGGTTCTGATGCTACGAGTTTGCAGTTGGGGAGGATCTTCTGCCATATATGGTATCAAATGCGGTCTAATAACGATGTTGTGTGCTATTGTTTCTTTGTTCTCGTCTTTCTATGGAACTTCAGTCTGCTTTCTATGGTGTATCTTGGAGCTCTTTACTTGTACGCTTTATGTGTGAATACCGGACCGACTTGTATCTTCTGGGTTATTATGCTGATCTACACTGAGATTTATATTTTGCTTCAGTATCTGTATCAAATTGTAATCCAGCATTGTGGATTCAGTATTAATTCAGACCTACTCCGTGATTTAGGATTTCCTGCTCATGAAATCAAGTCGTCATTTGTTGTGAGTTCATTGCCTTTGTTTCTTGTGTACTTATTTACACTTTTACAGAGCTCTATAAGTACAAAAGATGGTGAATGGATGCCCTCTACCAAATTTAACTTACATAGGAGGAGTGCTCTTTATAGAAAAGAGGTTCTTGTGAGCTATAGCTGGAGTGAGAGGGTATCAGAGTTGGTCCAATTTGTAATAAATATGGTGAAACTGGTAATTAGAAGCTTTTTCTGGTACTGGAAATCATTGATACAGGGAGCTGAAACTCCTCCTTATCTTGTTCAAGTATCAATGGATGTTCATGTGTGGCCTGAGGATGGAATTCAGCCAGAAAGGGTTGAGTCTGGAGTAAACCAACTGCTAAGGGTGGTTCATGATGAGAGATGTACTGAGAAAATCCCTAGTCATTGCCCATTTTCTAGCAGGGTTCAAGTTCAAAGCATTGAAAGAAGTCAAGAGAACCCAAATGTGGCTTTGATTGTTTTTGAGGTGGTTTATGCATCCCCTTTGACAGGATGTACCTCAGCAGAATGGTTCAAGTCTCTAACTCCAGCAGCTGATGTAGCAAAGGAAATTCTCAGGGCACAGCGTGCTGGGTTTGTTGAGGAGATGGGATTCCCATATCGAATCCTATCCGTAATTGGTGGTGGCAGAAGGGAATTGGATCTGTATGCTTACATATTTGTTGCTGACTTGACTGTGTTCTTTTTAGTTGCAATTTTCTACCAATCTGTCATTAAAAACAACAGTGAATTTCTTGATGTTTATCAGCTTGAAGACCAATTTCCTATAGAGTTTGTAATTATCTTAATGGTAAGTCTGTTTCTTCTTTCTCTTGTTAACCACCTCAATTTATAGAGTATTCTCTTGGTCAAGTTGTCATTCGTTACGTTTTGTCTTGGGCTATTAATGCCTGGACAAAATGTTATCTAAATTATTAACTGGGTTGAATTCTTTCATGCAGATCATCTTTTTCTTGATTGTTGTTGATCGGGTACTTTATCTCTGTTCATTCGCCACAGGAAAAGTTATCTTCTACCTTTTCAACCTTGTTCTTTTCACATATTCGATTACAGAGTATGCTTGGCATATGGATACTTCCAACCAGCATGCTGGAAGGCTAGCATTGCGTGCTATATTCCTTGCTAAAGCAGTTTCTCTAGCACTTCAGGCTGTACAAATTCGGCATGGAATTCCTCATAAGAGCACCTTGTTTCGGCAGTTTTTGACCAGTGAGGTTTCACGAATTAATTACTTGGGCTATAGGCTTTATCGGGCTCTGCCATTTCTGTATGAATTACGATGTGTACTTGACTGGTCGTGCACAACAACATCTTTGACCATGTATGACTGGCTGAAAGTAAGTCTAGATTTAATTTAATTTTTATTTTTTCAGCTTTGCAGTGAAATTTAAGTTGATTTTTTTGCCAAGAAATTTAAGTTGATTTAGTTGTATGCGTTTTTGGAAATGAGGCAACGACTGTGATCAAGGACAGAGGTTGTCATATCTTACTATGTATTTCATACTGGCTTAGGTTCAGGAAACTTTGTTTCTTTAGGGTTAAAATACAGGTTTAAGCCTTAGGACTTAGAAAGAGGTGTGAATATTCAGGGTTTAGGTTTGAGTTGCTGGAAAAAGAGGTTAAGTTCCAGCCTTCTAGTAAAATCTGGAGAGTAATTATTTTAAAAATACATAACCTTAGGTTATTGGCTCAGTTGAGGAGATTTTCTGGGGTAGTAATTTGGCCTTTGGAGATTTAGAGGAGGAAACAAGGTTTTGGTCATGATTAATTTGAAAAATAATGAAGATGCCTGCATGCAGTGAATGGTGCCATGCCTTCACTTAACCAAAGTTAGCGACGGTTGATTGTTTCTTTAATCAAAACCCTGTTAATATATGAAAAGTAAATTAGTATCTATACAGACTCTTGGACTGTTTATCGTCTTGCAAGAACTAATGACTCTCAATTAGGGAACTAAGTAAAGAAGAAACTAATCCACTTGGATTTTAAGATGTTTAATGTTAGGTTAGATGCTTAACACAGTTTCAAAAGCTAGGTTATGTCCCATTTGCCATTTTCTATAGCCTTAAATTTGTATTCCATGTGGTTGATTCATTTCTTTCACCTGTAAGTATTACAACGAACGTGTTAAGATGAGTTTTAAGTTTGTTATCCCACATCAGGTAAATTGGGGATTTGTTCTGCCCTTATGTTCTGGTTTTGCCTCTACCATAGTCCATATACAGGTTGCTTAACAGAAGAATTTAGATCTAAACATTAGGCACTAAACTGGAGAAAATTGCCCAAATTCTCCAAGGGCAAAGAACAGGCAGAAAATTATGATCTGCAGCTGAGCTGGATATACCAAACTTTCCAAAATAAATATTTCATAACTGAGGAAAGAAACTTGTTGCATGTCTTTCATCCAACTGTCTATAATACAATCATCCCAGCTCAGCCCCTGCCCTTCCTCTCAGAAAACAAAACATGAAAACAGAATGAATTAATGAACTTGGTGAAGTTCTTCTGAAAAATGGAGTTACTACTGTAGCACTGTCAACACGTAGGGCATCTAATATTGCATGTGTATGCAAGAATTTATTCATTGCTCATAAGTGAATTTTATGTTTTCAATTATCAGATCTTGTGGTTTTTCTATTTTGATGTCTCAACATATATCCTGTGGCACCATTCCTATATCAGTGATAAAAATCATAATTGCGAAGATAGCGTTTTTCTTGATTTTGGCCAACAAAGATATTTTTCCTTACCTATTTGGAAACAATAGTTGTTTTAGTAAGCAATGATTCTTTGATTGGATCATTTTCTTTCTACTTTTAGAAACTGACACGTAGCTTTCCTTTTAGCTGGAAGACATCAATGCTAGTCTGTACCTTGTCAAATGTGATGCTGTGTTGAATAGAGCTAAGCACAAACAAGGAGAGAAGCAAACTAAAATGACGAAATGCTGCAATGGAATATGTCTATTCTTTATATTAATTTGTGTTATCTGGGCTCCTATGCTGGTAAGAGACTTCAATAACCAGATAAACTATTTGCATAATATAGGTATATAATGATTAGTCAATGAAATTTATTTTCTTATGTTTTGCCAGATGTACAGCAGTGGCAACCCAACAAATATGGCGAACCCCATAAAAGATGCAAGTTTTCAGACAGACATCACTACTGGTGGTGGAAGGTTGACCTTGTATCAGACAACACTCTGTGAAAAGCTCCAATGGGAGAAGGTCAATTCTGATGTTAATCTTGATCCCTTAAATTATTTGGACACATACAATAAGAATGATATACAATTGATATGCTGCCAAGCTGATGCCAGTATTTCATGGCTTGTACCTGATGTGGTTCGGAAAAGATTTGTTCAATCCCTTGACTGGGACATGGACATGGGTATGACTTTTACTTGGGTGCTTACTAGGGAACGACCAAAGGGCAAGGAAGTTGTTAAACATGAGAAACCTGTTGACCCTAAGGATCTTCCAGAACGATCAGATGTCCAAAAGGTTCTTAATGGATCTACAAACAGCTTTAGGATATATAATCTTTATCCAAAATACTTCCGTGTCACTGGCTCTGGTGAAGTCAGAACTTTTGAGCAAGAGGTACATCACTTAATACCGTACATTTCATCTCTTATGAGTTATCGGTGAGAATGTTATGTACTATCCTTTAATGCTTCATGTTAAGCTATCAATCTTTCAGTCAGGGGGAAAAAGACTCTCTATGTTAAATTATAAAAGGTATATAATCAATTATTAATCACTTTTTGACACAAATGGAATACCAAATTCTACAGGTAAGTTCAGTAGCTAGTTCAGTGGGTGCAGATCTTGTTATCAATCGTGCAGCTCTTGAGTGGTGGTCCTTCTATAATATCAATTCATCTGATGTAAGGGGCTGTGGAGGTTTAGCAGGACCTATGGCCATCATAGTATCTGAGGAAACGCCACCCCGTATGTTATGGAGAACCCTTTTTATGTTGTATGTCCATTTTGATAGCTTATGATTTTCCTTATTATACTTATTAATGTTGCAATACTACATCAGAGGGTATTCTTGGAGATACACTAAGCAAGTTCAGCATTTGGGGTCTCTACATAACTTTTGTGCTTGCTGTTGGCCGGTTTATCAGGCTTCAGTGCTCTGACTTAAGAATGAGAATACCATATGAAAACCTGCCTTCCTGTGACAGGTATGGTGTCTATTCATCTATTTATATTTTTTATACATTTATTTTGCCAACTCAAGACGCATCCTCTAAGAAAATGTGATGGTAGAACTCTCATGCTCATGAAGAAGGCTAAAGCATGAAGGCATGAGGCACTATTTCATTAGTTTCATAGTTTGATATCTTTTTATCTTGTTTTGACGTAGGTTGATAGCCATATGCGAAGACATATATGCTGCAAGAGCAGAGGGTGAGCTCGGAGTTGAAGAAGTCCTTTACTGGACCCTAGTGAAGATTTATAGGTCACCACATATGCTGCTTGAGTATACCAAACCTGACTAGCTTGTCAATCGGGACGCCCTTCCAATTGCAAGAATTTCCACAGTTTTTTTGTGAAACCAAGTTGCGACTAACATCCAGACATACCCGAACCAGTTGAACTGATTGTGATTCTTCTTTGGTGGCCAAGAAGCTCCCTGGTGGTTTTAGGTCTTTTTGCCGGAGCATCTGCTGTTACCAATACCATGTGGAAGAAATGGTGGATGTTACTTATTACTACTACAAATGAACGACAGCCATTCTACGGGGTACAATCATATGAAGTGAAGAGAATATTTCTTAGGAGGAATTTTTTTTGTTGAGCATGTACATAGTTTCATAGGTTCACTACATAATTGTACAGTACTTACTAGTTTTTGGAAAGAAAAATGGAAAACAAAAACAAAGTGTTTGTGTATGTAGGATCTGGGTTGCGGCCTCCCAGAGAGAGCAGGTGGTGCAATCCAATTCTCTTCTACAAATTTTGAATACAAAGGATGCTATTATTCTGTGACAGCTCGCGTAGAGAAGGAAAATATCAATCATCAAACAGCATTTAGAATTCCCTTGTCATACCTAATAGAATTATTCTTTATTATTATGAACAAATACTTTGGTTTAACGGTTAATAATCAATATAATGATAAAATACTCTTTCTATTAAACTTCTCTGAAAAAAAAGAGTCGAGATTACCATTTTCAAGTATCCAATACTTCATAAAATGGTAAGAAGAAATAGACATTTCCAAAGTTTTAATAACTGAAGAAGCATGCCTTTTTCTTGAAAACCCAAAAGTGGTAAGTAAATCTGAAATATATAGGAAGTAATAATCTATGTAAAAACATATATTAAAGACTTTTCCAGATCTATCTATACCTATATATTAATTTTATCCCTGATTAAATTCCCTTTCTAGCCCTCTAATATGGCATTTAATGGTTCTTTTGCTAGACTTTTGGTAATTTCATACTAAAAAAATTAATGTTATACAGAATTCCCTTTTTTAGTATTTTACATTGATAATTTAGATTTTTCTAAAGATATTTAAGGAATAAAAATATTTTTTCATGCTTTCTTTTTAGAAAAATGAATTTTCATTTTATAAACTTTTTTTCATCCAAATTAAATGATGTTTTAATTGTAATTTTATAATACCTAGGAGATGGAAATTCTTTCGATATTTCTTTTATAGAATTTTGTTTTTTAAAAAATATTTAATTAAAGATAATAAATTGATAAGTGTTACGAGAAAAAAAAAAGATAAGCGGGAGAATCAAAAAAAATGGAAATAAAAAAGTTATAGAACCCAAAAATAAAGAATAAAAAGGAAAGAGGGAGAGCAATGATAGGGGTAATAGAGTTTCAATTTCAATTTGTTACTTTACTTTAGTCTTTACTTTTTTTTATTCATTTCTTTACTTAATTTCTTCATACTTTTTCTTTTTAAAACCTTATAATGTCTCTTTAGAAATTTAAAATGAAAATTTTACTTCTAATCCTGAGACATTATATCTCATTAACAAAAAAAAATTCAAGTTGTTCTTCAGCAAAATGCATGCAGTTTTTCTAGTATTCAATAATGGATGAACTGAGTACAATGTTTTTCATTTGAAAACCTTAAAAATGGTATGTAAATCTGGAATTAATTGGTGTAATTATGATGTAATCCGTTAAGAAGGCTGAGAGAATCCAAGGTAAATAAATGATAAATCTTCAATATGGTGAAAGGAGCCAAAGATTGGGCCCAAATTTGGGTCAAAGTAGTTGGTAAGCGATATCCTTATATAAATCCATTTCCCAACCCAATAACAACAAACGAGGACACTTTAGGGGAAAAAAATAAAAGAAAAAGAAAAAAAAAAAAGAAGCGGAAGTACGGCACTGAAGCAGCTAGTTCAGCGCGGCCACAGCAAGAGAGTGGAAACAATTTCCTAACGCACCAAAAACCAAATACCAAATATCAAATGATTTTTCTTGTTTTCCGTCACTGAAGCACAAAGCTACTCATCCTGTTTCAATCTAACCCACTTTTCAGGTATGAGAAACTCGTCATTTTGCTTCTCTTTCTTGGTGCTCTTTTTGCATGCTTGTACTGAAAAAAAAAATTGTTTTTTAGTGTATGTCGAAGGTGGTTTGTTTTCCAGATAAAGATGAGGTTTTTATAATTCGTTGTGCAGTTTGGTGAAATGGGTATTTGTGAAAATGGCTACATACAGTCGGGGTAGTTTTTTTTTTTTTTAATGGAACAATCGGAGTTTACTTCGATGGTTAAATGAATGTGTTGCCTCTATGTTTGATGGTTGATTTCCATGGCTACATGGCTTTTTTTTCTGTTCATCCTAGTCTTTTGCTAACAGAAAAAAGGTTTTTTCTGGCTCGTTTTCTCTTTCTTAGCTATAAAGGTTTTTTTTTTTTGTCTTGTTCCTATTGTAACGTGATGCAGACTATAGTTTAGATTGTTGGTTAATGGTTGTTCATTAGAGTATTGAATGATTTAATTTACAATGTAGTTGGATTGTGTTATCAATCTGTTATTCATTTCCCATTTTGAGAATGTACTTCTTATTCTGTTTTCTCAAATTCAAGTTTTTGTTATGCTTTTTACCATTTTTGCTTATTTTTTGCTCGTTTGCTTGATAATAAAAGGTTTATTGAAGGAGTCAACTTGTGAGGAAATTGGGAGATTTCTTATAGTTCATAAGATGGATGACAAGACTGAGAGCGATGTTACTGCTAGCGAAGTAGGGTCTTCTTCTTCAGTCTTATCTCAGGAAAAAGGAAGTAAGAACAAGAGAAAATTAGACGATCCTTCTCTAGAGAATCCAGTTAATGTTCCCTTGTCCAGGACTGAATTCCCTCTTTATGAATTACCTCTGGAGATATTCCAAGGACCATTGAAGGTGGAATCCTCTAGGGAACCCCCCAAAGAAGATTATGAACTTGCTGATTGGGATGATCCAATTGCATGTCAACTTGAGGAATTATTGCTGTCTAATTTGCAGACAATTTTCCGAAATGCAATTAGAAAGATTGCAGAGTGTGGATATAAGGAAGATATTGCTGAAAAGGCTATTTCAAGGTGTGGCCTTTACCAAGGGGGTAAAGATCTTGTGTCAAATGTTGTTAATGAGGCTCTGGCTTCTTTGAAGCAAGGAAAAGAAGGTGATATGTCAAGCCGTGTGTTTGAAGATTTGCAGCAGCTAGTAGAGTACACAATGCTGGAGATGATCGGTGTGCTTAGAGAGGTTAAACCCTCTTTATCTACTGCAGAAGCAATGTGGTGGTTGTTAATGTGTGACTTAAACATTTCAGTGGCTTGTGAAGTTGAGGGAGATATGTTGTGTAATTTTGGTTCTAAAGAAATTCCAAGTGAGAATTCCTCTGATTCTAATTCCCAATTGAGATCAGAAACCCAGATCCATGAAACCAATCTTCCGAGCTCCAATGAGCCCAATGTTTCAAACCCTTCATCCCCCAGTTCCCAAAATCATCCTCCAGAAACACTCAAATTTGGAAGCTTCCCCAATTTACCTAACATGAAGAATCTTCTTGCTTATGAAGGGTCGACAGCACAGAAAGAGAGTTTGGTTTCTATGGGTGCTTCTGGGGATTATCTCCTGGATGCATCTGATGCTGAAGAAAAATTAGGGACTGTTCGAAAGGGGCGGTCCAAAAAGGAACTAGCTGCACTCCGGCAAAGGTCATTCAATATGGAAAAAAACAGGGCTTATGGGAAAGGTTCTTTTCGAGCTGGGAAACTATCTGCCATTGGTAGTTTTGTTGTTGAAAAGAGAATGAAATCCCCATCTGAATCACCTGTTGTGCACATGAAAAATGCTTCATCAAAAATGAATGTAGAAGCTGGAGCTTTACCCAATGAACCCCGTCATGTTTTACTTGTGACAGATAAATTGTCAACATTACCTAAAAAGGGTACTAAATCTGCAGCATCTACAACTAATAAGGAGCCTGCACCATCATTATCTCTGGAAAAACAATCTGTTTCAAAATCTGAAGGCAGAACCTCTTTATCTTCTAAGACACCTGACAATAATGCAGAAAAGAAACCCACTTCGAAAGCCGAGGGTAGCAGTTCAGTGTCTTCTAAGATACCTGATTACTATGCTGGAATTCCATATGATGAGTCTCTGGGAAGCTACATCCCACAAGATGAGAACGAAGAGCTGATTTTGACACTAGTTCCAAGGATACAGGAACTGCAGAAGGAGCTACATAGATGGACTCAATGGGCCAATCAGAAAGTCATGGAGGCTACTCGCACGCTTAGCAAGGACCAACCTGAACTTAAATCACTGAGGCATGAGAAGGAAGAACTGGAACAGCTCAAAAAGGAGAAGCAAATCATGGAGGAGAACACCATGAGGAGGCTATCTGAGATGGAGTTTGCCTTGAATAACGCAACTACTCAGGTTGAGGATGCTAACTCTACTGTTCATAAGCTTAGCATGGAGCATTCTCTGTTAAAGAAGGAGCTGGAGGTTGCTAAACTTCACGCTGCAGAGTCAGCTGCAAGTTTTCAAGCAGCATTGTCAAGAGAACAGAAGGCACTGAAGGATGCTCAATCAAGGGACTGGCAGAGGAGCGTAATTCAGGAGGAGCTTGCATCAGAGAAGCAGAAGGCAATGGAGCTGCATACAAAAGTAGCAAAGGCTAAAAATATCTACAACCAAGCTGAGGTATGCTTCTCCTTGACAAATACTGTTTGACTAGAACTTCCGCTGCATAGGCCTTAATGCAACATATAGTTATGCCTTGTTCAGTCAGTATATGGGTTTTACTCTTAACTAAACAGATTAGGAAAGTTCTAGGATTGTAAGTCTGGGGAGATGACTCTTAAATTATAGACTAAAAGGTCACTAAGAAAATGCAAAATATAAAAGTCAGAGATACCATAAGAATTGCAGAAATGTGTTGGACTAGCTTCCAATCTTTCTCTTCTTTGCAAAGCACAATAAAATCAGTCAAATGGATTGCACAAATTTGCAAATCCCCTGCCAGGTTGTTTGTCCGCAAGTTCTATAAGCCAGCATTACCACTATTGACATTATGATGCTAAATCAACAGTCTAATAACTAATGTGCTGAATAAACATATTTGCTTGGTTAATGTTGCAGATGAGATGGAACCAGGAGAGGATAGCAAAGGAAAAAGTCCTTGCAGAGGCTACCTCCATAAGAAAGGAACAAGAACGTGTTGAAGCTGCAGCAAAAGCAGATAATGATACGATTAAGCAGAAGGCAGAAAAAGATATGAAGAAATATGAGGAGGAGATCAAAGAGCTCAATTACAAGTTATCTGAGTTGAAGATGAAGCTGGATTCTTCAAAAATAGCTGCACTTCGAAGAGGCACTGATGTTGGCAAGGGCCAGTGCTCTTCTGTAAATGAGGGGAATCAGGTTCCAAGTTTTGCTAAGGGGGTGGTGGACATCATGGATTATTCAGGGAGCAGAGGTTTAAAACAGGAGCGTGAGTGCGTCATGTGCCTATCAGAAGAGAAGATAACGGTGTTCCTTCCATGTGCTCATCAGGTCCTATGTGTCAAATGCAATGAGCTCCACGAGAAACAAGGGATGAAGGATTGCCCCGCTTGTAGGACCTTGATCAGTCAGCGCGTTTGTGCTCGTTTTGCTGAGCCATAGCCTTTCTGCACTATTTTGCTCGATTATGCCCTTGTCCTAAAGAGCGGGTGACTTAATGTTGGATATGTGAAAAGGAGCTCCGTAAAAACCCGTTCAAACTTAACTGCTTTGTTTGTTTTGGGGTTTCTTGACTTGTTTATACTGGTAGTTCAAAAGTATGAAAAGGAAGAAAGATAGGGGCGAGTAATAGAAACAGGTAAAGATGAGAAAGTTCATAGCTCATAGTCACCACCGTCTTGTACAGTTGGTTCGCTTTTCAATGTATACTAATATGATGCGAAGTTTAGCTTCTTACATTTATCTCACTCTCACCTATCCGGCAAGAGTTGGGTTAAATTTTAAGCTCTCTCATTACCCATGACCATTTATATCAGTAGATAAATTTTGAGGTGGAATAAAGGGACTTAATTAACCTTATATTCATAAGAAATTCAAACTTCCAATAAGTTCCTGTTACTTGGACAAGAATCCATCTGTACTCACGTTGAAGAAAAGTCTATAAGTTTGGGGCCGAAGAGGGACAAAATGTATCATCCCAACGGGTCGGCGAACCATTTGTGATTTTTCAATAGGTTAAATGTATGATGCTACCTTTTTTTTTCCATGAAGAAACAGTCATTCCTTTATATCAAATAATCAATAAAACCGTCGGCTCTTTCTTATAATTTGTTATTGGAAAACCAGCAAGACCAATCCATCTTCGAACGGATCGGGACATACGAATTAAACAAATTATGTTGAAATTATTTACATTTGATTTGTTTGTTAAATAATTTCTTCACATAACCAATGAGTTACAGGATGTAAACCAATGATCATGCAAAATCAAATATCTTTGACTACTTAACGTTGATATTCTACTATAAAATAGATTTTGTTGTCGGCTCTCTTTTAAAAGAGGTCGATATGTCCGAGTGGTTAAGGAGACAGACTTGAAATCTGTTGGGCTTCGCCCGCGCAGGTTCGAACCCTGCTGTCGACGATTCACTTTTTTCATCTGTGCAAATTTTCCTTCGGTTTTGACTGCCTGCAGAGAGTTAGCTGTAATCTACACGGTCGTAACGTGTTGATGGAAATGATGAAGAATTTAACTCTATTTTATTTTCATCTTGTGAGAGCATTGCACTCGCATTAAAATTTTGTTTGACATTGCCAAGCTGAGGATGATTCTGCGGCTACTGCGCTTGTTGGCTCGTCTTCCTATTTTCTAACTTTCCATTGCCATGACTGCCGCGTGACTCCTTTTCTTTTCTGCTCTGTTCTGGTGTTATATCCCCATCTTCCTATCGTGCTACAATAGGTTTGTTTGCCTTATTTTTCTGCAAATTGAGTATGCTAGCCTGGAAAACATTTTAAATATTCACTTCAGCTACAGCTTTGTAGCATTATTATTCTTTTCGTAAAACAAGACAGCAAACTGAAACAGGCAGTTGTTTTTTTTATCTCCATACTTTATAATGATCACACAATTGCTTACCAATATATTAATTTGCAAGTTGCAAAGTAAAAAATGAGAGTGAGGTAAAGAAGAAAACGAACCTCCAAAGAACTGCGATTCCTTATTGATCATCAAGTTAGCTAACTGAATTTATATAAGCAATCTGTATGGATGTCTACTTTGAAAAAGCTAGATTCTATTATCATCTAATGACTAATTCATAGAAGTTAAGGAAATAGTATATTTTTTTATTGTAAGAATCAAGAAGACTCAGAAAATTTACCAGGTTTAGTGGGCATCTAGACATTGTACTAGTACCAACCGCATTGATTGTCAACCTAACATTCCTCAAACTGACATGTCAGAAAGGCAGTGCAGAGGTCTTACCTAAGACTCTAAACTAATCTTCTATGGCAAACATACCATTGAGGTAGGTTTTTATTTTCCTGCTTCTGAAATCTCTGAATCCTCTTCAACTATTGATGTGGGGATAATGAAACAATGGAAACTTTTCCAGGAAAATAAATGGGAGTCTGTGAAATTTATGTATGGTTTTGTCTTTAGTATATTGCTGGAGCAAGTGATTCTGGCGAGTCTGCGAACCTTTGGCTTTCTGTTAATTTGTTTTGATGCCTAAGTGCCCCCACTGACTGCCATATCAGAAGCCAAGAGCAGAAACATGTGATGGTTCCTGCAGCTAGCATGCAACATAAAGTGTATCTGGTCACTATTCTGATAAGATTAGTTATTGATTGTGCTCATCAATGTTTGCGGCCCCTAATCATATGGATTACTTCAACTACCACTTGCTGGACACGACATGGTGACCAAACTGAACTAATACTTTCTATTAAGAAGAAACAATCATTGATGGTATAGCAACACATTTTTTACCTGCAGTAGTAAAATCTCTCCCTTTTTCTTATGGCAAATTGCCAAGAGCTGCATGACTTTCCTTGAGTGATGATTTATATTAAAACTGTCATGGTCAATATAAGAAAGAGTGACCTCTGCGAAAGATGCAGTGTGGAATTGCTAAGGGACTTTGAATATCGGGACTCTAAAAGGACTCCTATAAAATACTGCTAACTGGGTGTCCATGTCCCATCTCAGCAAGTTGACTTCGCTAACAAACAGATCTTGTTTTTTATTCTCTGGTATAAATAATTAATTTACTAGTTGATTAAAGTAATGTTTTGAAGTAACGATCTCGTGGCTTGAGACACATAAAATTTACCAAGAAGCTTAAGTAAAATTATGTTGAAAGGGAATCTCCCAAGCCAACAAGCAGAGAAGCTTGTGGGGGCAGCAGGCATAGAGGGAGAGGCTGTCAATGTTTCTAAGATTTGAAGCGGTTTCATACGAACAAAGTAATGAACTCATGCAATTGGCATCTTTCGGGTACAGCAAATCCCAGCTAGACCCACCTTTTTTAAATAAATCATTCCCTACCTAACTCTTAAAACCTCCATTTATTTTTCATCCCATACTTTTAGTGGATGCCATTTTGTCACCTCCTAGACGTCTGGGTCACATTTCTTTTTCTTTCTTTCTTCTCTTTTATTAATTTTGTTATATCTGTGTGATGCTTGCAGGCCATAGAAAAAAGCCTTGATGGGGTCCTGGGATGACAAGGCCTTTCATAGCTAAAATATCTGCTTTCCGGGTTTTATTCAGCAAATAGAATATCTTAAAGGGTAGTTTAATTTCAATTTTCGTTCTTAAATCGCAATAGTAGTACTCCTCTAGAGCAGTAAAAGAGAAGATTATGAAATTTATGAGGATTGGAACAAACAAATAATCTGAGCATAGAAAATGATGTTTTGTGGCAGTTAATATTAATAATCGAAGTTTCAGTACCAAAGAGAAGATAACAACCTTTACAAAGAAAGAAATCTGTTATTTTCAGACAGAGATCTGATAGACATAGAGACCAAGATAAAGTGGCCATTAACTACGGTCCATTACTGTCTTAGAATAGAAAATAGCTCAAGAGCTAGAGCTAAGTTACCCCTTTATGTTTTACTTTTTTTTAGGAAAACTATGGGATTTTATTAACTCAACTGGTTTGTACAATCAAATCATGTAGTAAGTTACCCCTTTATGTTTTACTTTTTAATTAAGAAAACATCTTCAAAGTTTGAACAAAACAGAATTTGTTCTTGTGGATACGAAGACAAATTAAGGTTATCCTTTAAGCCAGGTTTCCGTTTATTGTTTCCTTTGATCTCGAGTGTTCTTCGACAGAGAGAGCCTGTTGTTTGGACCACAAAAAGTAACTCGAAGATTCATATTTTTCGGAGGAATGGGGATTGGGGAGAGAAGCAGAGTGCAAAGGAATGAGGGATATGGTGAGAGGCCCACAACAACACATCTTCTTTGGATATCAAATCATGCACAATGCAATCTCATCTATCACTCTCCAAATACGGTTTAGAAAATTGCATGGGAGTTTTGTACGCCGGATTTCTAGTGACGTGGCTTTCCAAATAAGAAATCCTACTTATGGGTTAAGACTCTGGGAGTAGTTGGCTCTATCCATTATCTTAATCCTTTCATAATTTTTTTCTTTTAAATAAAGAGTTTTTTGGTAATCTAATGATCTTAAACAAATTTAGTGCCACGACATTTCTCTACTGTCCAATTAGAACCCACACAAAATTGCATCTCTCTCTGGAGCAGTTGGCAACTTGGCTTGGCATTCTTCCCTCTCTCTGTCTCTCTCTCTTATGAACTTTGAGGTCACATTCAACTCTTGCTTTGCTGCCAAGTGTCACCGAAACCTTTCCTAGAGGACTCCTTCCTCTCTTCCGCCTCTTAACAGAAACCAAAAGGACTGATCCTTTACACCAAATTCTTTTCCAATCATTTTCAGTTCATTATTTTCATAACAAGAAACAGAACAGAACAGAGTTCTAACTCTAGAAAACAACTCTGCAACTCCCTTTCTCTCTTTCTTTCTTTCTTTTTCTCATGCAATTATCAACAGCTTTGCAACCCATTTTGTTCAACGCCCACTTCTCCACTATGCTCAGAGTCCTTAACAAGAGAATCAAGCGCCTTTGTTCCCGCCTCCGGTGGCCGGTTCACCGCCGGTCCAAGTCCAAAATTGTCATAAAAAGGCTTGGCAAATCGAACTCCAAGGCTCATAGTGATAGTATAGATCAGAGTGTTCCAAATGGGTCTTCCAAAGTTCATCAAGATGGCCAGTTGGATGGTCTGAAATCGGTGAGGCCCATACGTATAGCAACTTTCAATGCTGCTCTGTTTTCAATGGCCCCTGCAATGCCTAAAGCAGAGAAGATTTCAAGTTTCGACTTTGAAAATGAAGGCTTTTCTGATGCTAAGCGGTCCATGGATCTTACTTTACGCGCAAAGTCTACAAATGATCGGCCCAAGAGTATACTAAAGCAATCTCCTCTGCATCCAAACAACATGAATGACAAGGAGAATCTCTCTAAGCAGCAAAAATTTGTGAAATCTAAGTTGAGGGTGTCGATCAATTTACCAGATAATGAGATTTCTTTACTGCGTAGTCGACAACTGAGCTTTTCAGAACCTGAAAAGGAGGGTTCTTCTAGTGGTGCTATGAGTAGAATTTTGAGAGGAAAAGCTCCATTGAGATCAACAGTGAGTTTTCCAACGAATATGGGAAATGGGGCTGATGCTTATGAGAGTTATAGAAGCAGGAAGACAGTGTTTGAAGTCTTGAGAGAGTTAGATGCTGATATATTAGCTCTGCAAGATGTGAAAGCAGAGGAAGAGAAAGCCATGAAGCCTTTGTCTGATTTGGCTGCTGCTTTGGGGATGAACTATGTATTTGCTGAGAGTTGGGCACCGGAGTACGGCAACGCCGTCCTTTCCAAGTGGCCGATTAAGCGGTCGAAAGTGCAGAAGATCTTTGATGACACAGATTTCAGGTTAGCCTTATATATATATATATATATATATATATATATTTGTCCAAGTTCATATTTTTACATTTGTGGATTTTAATTGGTGCTCTGTTTTCGTTCTGTTTTTTAATTCTTTTTTTCTCCCTTTAACTAAACAAATGAAAGCAGTCTTTTTTTATATATAGAAGTTATTTAGTCAATCCAATTCTATGATTCAAAGATTCTAAACATTTGCAAAATAGAATTTAGAATTTAAAACTTTATTGTTGCTTTTGAAAAAGTCAGAAATAATCTGTCGCCTTTGCACAGAATATATGCTACATTTTTAATAAAAGTAGCATAGAAAAGATACTTTGTAATCCACAATTATTACATAATTTAGCAATTTCTTAATTGTGCTGTCCACCACATCTAAATCATTTTGGTTCCAAAAGATTGACAAATCTTAGTCCATCCAAGGTTCCTTGATCTCTGTCCAATTCAATAAGAAATAAGTTTTGAAGTCAAAATCCCACCATTGTAGTCTTCGTCGTGAGTGCATTAACGATACTCTTACAAAGAGTTCCCATACAACAATGATCTGTCATAACAGCCGTACGCTGCAGAAAGAATAAGAAGTTGCAGCCATTTCTCTAATTTGATATATTATTATGATCTGGTTTTTTAGGGAATCAGTCTGCAATTTCTTGTTTTCAGCTCCAATAAAAGATGTTCTGTTTCCGACAGTCTTTTTCCTTAAAGGAGATTAGTCTACATTATGTGTTTGTTTACCAAATTGTATAGTTGTTGTTGCAGCCCTTTTTTTCTTTCCCGAAATTGTTTAGTTTTTCTTCTTCTCGTATGGGATAATTTCCTAGCTATCTTCTAAATATTGAATGATTGAAGTTTTATTATTCCAAGTCATACTAAATCTTGCTTGAGTATGAGAAATTTGGTGCACCGATTGGAGTAGTAGTCTTTGTGGGTGTAGTTGGAGAAGAATAATGCATTTGACCAAACACACAGGTTTTGGCTTTGTTTTTCTTGTGGGAAAATCATCAGATTATGACAAAGATCAATGTTAAGTACTGTTAATATTACTTAAAGTGGAGATGATATAGAGGCGCATACTTTTTCCAGCTTTATTTCTCTGTTTGTTTTCAGTGGATATCAAAATCATGATTTGAAGTGTATCAATTGAAGTTAGGTAAGATGTATGCTGGTATATCTGCAATGTGGTTAGGCTTTGTTACTAAATCATTAACATGACTGAGAAGATTTAGCGAAGACTTAAGATATATTTATGTTTCTTGAGAAACCATTAACATGACACGGTATGTCAATTGAATTTATGGCTTTTTATTGTGACTTGTCATCAAAATTCCTTTTCTGATAGCTATGAACACAGCCTTTGAAGTTATTCCAAAACTTAGAAATTGCTTTTCTTAGCAAAGTCAGAACACACTGATTGTCTTTGGAACCAACAGCTGGGGTGCTTGGAAAAATTTATGAAGCAGCAAGGGAATAATAATGCATTATGCTGACCCCCTGGGGCTTTTTTTTTTTATGACAGGAATGTCCTAAAGGCAACTATTGATGTGCCCCAGACAGGGGAAATTGACTTCCACTGCACACACCTTGATCATCTTGATGAGAACTGGCGCATGAAGCAGATAAATGCAATTATTCAATCCAATGATGGTCCACACATCTTAGCTGGAGGCCTCAATTCATTGGACGAAACAGATTACTCCACAGAAAGGTGGACAGATATCGTTAAGGTATGTACATATTGATGACATTTCCCTCTGAACATAAACTGTCATACAGGATTTTGAAAGTAACAAGTTTCTGTGATGAACTTTGCATCTTTATTATAGTACTATGAGGAGATGGGGAAACCAACACCAAAAGTTCAAGTTATGAAATTTCTGAAGAATAAACAATACATAGATGCAAAGGACTTTGCAGGAGAATGTGAGCCGGTAGTTGTGATTGCCAAAGGACAAAGTACAAAACCCATATCTAACTCTGTACTTTTCTTTCCTTGCTGCTTTTCATAAGTAAACTGACTGATTAATCCTACTAATTATGATTAATTGTAGGTGTCCAGGGCACATGCAAGTATGGGACTCGGGTGGATTACATACTGGCATCCCCAAATTCTGCATACAAGTTTGTTCCAGGGTCGTATTCAGTCCTTTCTTCGAAAGGGACTTCGGATCACCACATAGTAAAAGTTGATATAATAAAAGTAAATGACAATGTTGAAGAAAATGTCAGTAGAAAGCGATGGCAACCCAAACAGAAAGTTGTAAAGATCACCAACATTAGTAGTTACCCATCAAAAAGTACATGGAAAACACATACATGAGAGATTTACTTGGTTGTTTTTCCTTGTTTTCACAGTTTCTTAAGCAAATATTAACTCTACTGATATATACAAGATTATTTTGGATTTGCATCCTACCATCTGCCCTGTAAATCATTAAGTTTTGCATTTATATATATGGGCATGGGTTTAAATAGAAACTCAAGGAGCTGCTGATATTTGGTGCGGAATTCATTTGTATAGTTCTTCAAAGAAACAACTTTGTCTGCTCAGGGAGCCTTCGTCAATCAAAAGATTTAGTCTCTCTTTGATTAAAATTTTCAAGGTCTCATAAAATCTTGTTATGTAGGTCCCTCATCTGCTCAGCATCTGATCTTTCTGTAGAAATATTCATATTCAAGAATCAAGACCATTGTTAATGTTGTGATCTTTTAATCAAGCCAATTTTAGCTTTGGGCAAAAACGTACATTTCAATGATGATATATTTAGTTCAATTCAACCATTATCAAAATCATGACCCTGTTATGCCCCTGCAGCAAGAATCCAGATGAATCGCCTAAAACCCAGTAAACTGTCCAACCCCAAGTCGAATGCGATGATCAACGAGACCCAATGAAAAATCTAACATAGACGACCCAGATTTGACTGTTCCGTCATCTCCGCCGAACAGTCACCGCCACCACAGCAGCCGTTGGCTCTTGCCGTGACGGCGGCCCTAACGCAACAAGACGGCCACGAAACGACGCGCTCAGGAGAAAAAGCCCCAGAACGAGCTTGGGGTACTGAGTACTGACTGAAACCGTAAAGCCCATTCCTTTTGTCCCAAACAAAACCCTAAATCACTCATCATTAAATTTATCTGAAAAAAAGGCAACTTTTTGCAGGAGAGAGAATCTAGCAAAGAAAAGCCCAGAAAAGTTTTAAAGAATGATCTTCGAAAAGTCTCGATTTTTCGCCAAACATTGCAAGTTGTAAATAAAGAAATACTTACAAAAAAATGCGAGAGTTTCGAAATATTGCAATAAAGGATTAAAAAAATATTATTGAAACAAATGAATTACACACAATCCCTATATAAGAATCTAGGATTAGTAAAGGTTTATGTAGGCTTGGTGAACCTGTTTCGTCTTCAAAATCTAGCTAGTCTTAATTCTGAGTCATGAGATCTTACTTTGTTGCTTTCTCTTTCAGTGGTGATTGCTTAGTTATGTTTATTAATATATGTCAGTTTTTTCCTCTGTTTCCCACATTTACAGGGTGAATTGAAGAAAAAGATGCCCACTAAATGGAGAGCTAAGAAGACCAAGATTGATGGCAAGAAGCTGGAGTTGAGTACCATACCATTTCTCCCTGATGAGATTATATTCAATATACTCAGCTGGCTTCCAGCTGATTACCTCCATGGCATTGTGAGGTGTGTTTGCAAAACATGGGCACGTATAATATGTAATCCCCATTTTGTTGAGGACTTGAGGCACACCTTCGACGGTAAAAGCCTGGCATCATCATTCAGGATCATCAAACCCGTCCATCTGTTCCCCGACTTTTGGAGTTTAAAGACAATGGGGACTTCGAAATCACAACCTTGGGCCCTCATTATCCTCCTGGATTGTGAAGTTGTCTTTTTTTTCTTGGATCTTATGTTGCAAACCCTGCTATCGGGCGGGTTGTTATGGTTCCTGCCCTTCCCCTTTCTGGATTCACCGAACTCAGCTATGTTATAGCACGTCTTCCTAACAGTTGGGAATTCAAATTGATTTGTGGTCATCTAGATGCAGAGAAGGGGACTTGTTGGTATATACCAACTGTTGGCATTGATGATTCGTGGAGAGAAATGGGGTCTCGTTTTACTGAGACAAGAGAGATGGATCTCAATCTCTTGAGTTCAGGAGGTGGATGCCTCAACGGAATGGTCAAGAGGCCTGGATCAGGAACCCTGCAAGAATCAAGGGAGGAGCCGGCATTTGGCCAGTTGATCACTCTTCGATGCCTAAGTCAGTCCGAGAAGTAATGAAGAAGTGAAGAGGAGAATATGAGAATTCATCAGCATTAGACTTCACCTTATATATGGGTATAGTCTGATGGGCTTTATTTAGTAGGCTTTCGGCCGAGTGTTGGGTCGACTTTATGGTTTTGGTATTCTAAATCTCAGTTTATGGATCTAGGTTCATTAGTGGATATTGTTGGGTTTATACTTAATCCAATTTCTATTAGTCATTTTATTCATTAGTTATTTATTTTGTAGGATGGATGTTATGAAGAAATCGTAGTCACCGATATTGTTAACGAATCTGTTTACACTCAGTATTCCAAGCGAGCGTCGACGTCTGATTGGGTTTTTAAGGATTGGGGATTATCTTGCGTCGATAACATAGTCAAGTTGGACTTATAACATTCATGTTCTCAAGGACGTTCATTTGGGTATGTGGGAATTCTAGCACAATGTTGACTTCAACTCAGCGAATTGTAGTAGTTATGTAACATGGTGGCCGGCGGAATTCACTGCTTGTATTGGCCAAGAATTGATCTTCTTTCTGGAGACTGGTAACCGACCTTATAAATACTTATTTTACCTACAATATGAGGACACGACAGCAGAGATCCTTGGGCAATAACTTCCCTGGGTACGATTCCTTTTATCTTTCCACCAACAGCCTGGTCCCAAACCAGACAGCTAAAACTATCATTTTGAAATGAAATCGTCAACTGGTTTTTCACTTTGAAATAACAATGGAACCTTGAATCCAGAGATACATACACCAACAATGGTAACATGGAAATCAAACACCAAAATGATCTTGAAGAAAATGCTCTGATTTTATTAACGTTTTGTAGGCATAATTTCTGATTGGCAATTTCATCCACTTACAGAAGAGCAAGCGGAGTTTATTTTTAATTTTCTTTCCTCTCCACCAAGAGATGCGGCCTTTCTATTTGTATCTCCATAATTCTTAATAAAATCCCATCTTCATCATAAGATTAACGTACAAACCCAAATGCAGCACCCATTTATTCTTGATCTTGAAAGTCTCTGTGTATGTTCTTCATGGCTTGCTAGGAAGCAAGCTGCATCTGTCGAGATATCTACTCCACTGAAGAACGATCTGATCCATCAGTCTCTTGATTCTCTATACATTAATGGCTGCTTGAATTTGTTCCAGGGACTTTCCCTTTGTTTCAGGTACCACCGTGGCTATGAACAATATAGCCAGCGCATTGATTGCAGCATAAAGAATGAAGGTACCTGAAATCCACAAGAGGTATACAGGTAAAAATTCACTCATCTTATTATATCTTGGAGGTAATCCTAATGCTCTGTCACGTACTGTGCAAAATTTGCCTCCAAAAAGTCAAATGTTTTCTTGGTGAGATAATTACCTTGGTTACGGCTTCATTTGTAGGGAATTTAAAACTAAATAAAAGTTATTCTACTTACCATAGGAGCTCCAGCTCATAAGGAAGTTGAAAGTGTAAGAAACTGCCCATGCACCAAACCAGTTCACTAGTGTTGCCAAGCTTCCAGCTACTCCTTTAATGTTTATGGGGAATATCTGCAACCAAATGCCATGGTTAGAGAAGTGGATGATTATGATTAGTAAATCAAGTTGAATGGCAATTTTGCATGCTACATTTTTATTACCTCAGACATTACCACCCAAGGAACTGCACCCATCCCAGCTGAAAACGATCCTATGTATATCTGGGTTCATTCAGATTTGTGTCGGAAATAAGAAAGAAGAAATGGTGAGCCATACTCAGCAAATGAACAAACTGAATGGGAATATGATTTGATAAAAGTTTCTGAGATTACCAATATACCGGCTACAGCAAGAATGGGAACTGAATTGAGTGCCAAATTATGATCCTGGTTGGTAAAGATTCTCGAAGTATTAGTATTTGACAGACAAGAAAGGGGAGTATAGTATAGATGATAGTTTGGGATTTAACCTTAAGATAGAATGAAGTCCCAGTTAGCATACAGCCAAGGACCAATCCTGTTGAAGAAACCTAGAATGAAAAGAAAAAGATGAGATTGACCTTCTAGCCATGCCCATGAAAGCATGCAATTTGACTCGGCAATTTTCGTTTTACCAGTAGTAGAGGCTTTCTTCCAGCATTATCAATGAACGTTGCGCTAAGGCCAGTAATCACAACCTGCACAAATTATTGTTCTAAGAAAAGCTATTGTTTGCTAGGAAGAAGACTACATATGTATCAAGGCATGGGGGAGATTAAACCTGCAGAATAGCATAAGTTATTGTCCCAATCGAGGCTGAAAATCCTGAGACATTTGAAGTACAAAAGCAACAACGTTAATATTGCTGACATCGCCCTGTAAGTCTGTAACTGTAACTCAAAGGTTTCATTACCTGCTGATTCGAAAATATTGCTGACATAAAAGCATATTCCATTGATACCCCCAAATTGTTGAAAGACCATTAATCCAACTCCTATCTGATCATAGATAAATGCATGATAAGGAGATTGTTAATTAAGAGTGAAGAACTGTGTTTAACGGACGCTGGAGCAAAGAAGATTGATCTGATTGTAAAGGGTTTAAAAAGAGTTATTATTACAATGACCGAGCGTAAGTATCTTCTTTGAAACAAATCCAGCAGTTTGGCTTTTGGGAGCCGCTCGAGAGTCTCTATATAGTCCTGTCAAGCAATAAAACAGTAAGGCTATGTTTGATACATGAAAATATTTTCTGTTTTTATTCTTTAAAAAATACAAAGAAATCACTATATAAGATATATGTAGTTTATAGAAATGTATGTATGTTTTAAAAAATGAAAATGGATTTAACATTGAGAACAAATTTTTTTTTAATCTCATTTCTAGATCCATTTTCATTTTTATTTTCTAAAACATATATACATTTTCTCTCACAATACATATCTTACGTGATAGTTTCTTTATATTTTTTAGAGAATGAAAACAGAAAATGTTTTTTCTTACCAAACATAGCCTAAATCTTTTCTTAAACATTGTCTCTATAATGCACTAATATCAGTGTTTGATTAGGATGACAGAGTTTAGCTTAAGAACCCGAATTTCATCTGCCTCCTTTGATATATCAGTATCCTTGCCACGAAGAGTCTGTAATGCAGCTTCAAACTCTCTTTCGCGTCCTATCTTCGCCTGCATTATATCTACGTTGTTATCCAATTCCTATTCAGTGTTACCGTAATTCAGGGTGAAAAACTTGATTCCACCCTTGCTTTCACTGCTATAGCTTACCAGCCATCTGGGGGACTCCGGAATGAAAAAGAGTCCGAAAAGCAGAATTGCACAAGGAATAAGTCCTGCAATCACTCGACTTGTGGGTCTCTCTTTGCATTATCTTTCTTTAGAAACGCGTCCGGAGTCGGGACACACACTCCGGATTTACCAGAAGAATGTTAATGAATAAAGAAAAACTTTACCAGTTAATGCTAAAGTCCTCCAAGTTAGAACTGTCCCCATTATGAAGGCAACAGACACTCCACTGCAGATCATAAGCTGTGGAAGAAGAAAAGATATAATCAGACAAAACAGAACTGTGCGCATATTTCATGTTCTGTATCTTCGTTATGCATTTACTGCATAATTAGACGACTGATGCCTGTTCAAAAATTTAACATGCTCGACTTGAGGAAACTTTTGATGATAGTATTAATGAGTGCTGGCTACTTAACAGGCAAATGTTACCTGATTTATAGTTGTAAGTGCTCCTCGAAGATTCTTTGGTGCGATTTCAGCAATAAATACTGGCACCTTGTCAGACATTCAACCAAGGCATCATAGTCATTAGTAACTGGTAGGACCTCATATTCTGAAGAAGGGTTTAGGAGTGAACTCCCAGAAGAAATATGGAAACTCACCACATATGAGAAGACTCCCATTCCGTATCCTGTTGCTAGTCTCCCAATATCCAAAGACAAAGCCCCCTTTTATTTTAATCAAGACATAGAAAAAGATCGTTTACTTATATTTCTGCATAATTGGTTATGGTGAATTAAATTCAGGGGTGGAAAACTTCTAAAACCTGAGCAAAGTAAATAGCTAGCCACCCTGCAACACAGAAGGCGGTAGCTGTTCTCAGCGCCTGCACATATTTAGGCACGAGCGTTATGATACATCATGGGTGTCTGTAACTCTGTATAGCAATGGCAAATTACCAGAGCAGAACCGCTAAAATAGAAATGTTCTATGAAAGAGCAGTTTAGCAATGCAATTAATCTATCATTTCTCCGCTTGCTTACCCCTTTCCGACCAACAAAATCAGCAATTGGCCCGCTTGTGATTGCACCAATCATTGCACCAAAAGTCAATATAGACCCAAACACTGAAAACTGCACATCAGAAGATCAAGTGCATCATTTTGAAGTGGCCTTCTACGCTCTGTTTATGGCTACCTACCTCTGGACTCTGCTTAAGTTTGTGCTTAAGCATGCATAGCTGTTCATTTTATATGCTCATGAATATGCAAAAAGAAATCAATAATGGCTGTTGTTATTTAAAGAGGGTTACAGTTTACCTCTGCTAGAGTAAGAGAGAGATCATCCCTTATAGCAGTCTGAGTTGGTGATGAATAGCCTGCCTGAAAATTATTTAACCATTTAGTGTATTAGAACTTGAAGAAATTTTTTCAGCTGTAGAGTAAGGGTGGACTTACACAGGATCCAAATTCGAAAGAACCGCACACAGAAACAAAAGTGCTGAGGTAAACCATCCATAAATTTGCTTTGCTGCTGGTCTGATCAGTATTTCCTTCTTCCCCATCTGCCATATTCTTCTGTTCTGCAGGTAACAGCGGTACACTTACCTCTTCATGCACCCCGTCATTACCTTTCTCTATATCCGCTTGGATGGCCATAGCCATCGCCACAGTTCTCTATTTAACTTTGAATTAATGTCTTTATAAGATTCTCTGTATACTGAATTACTGATACAAATGGAAAAGAGAAGAAGGTTGAAACAATATGTTCAAGAAATCAACAAGAAATGGAAAAATGGAATCAAGGAAATTCTCTCCTTGGCACCATTCCAAATCGAAGGTGGAAAATATTCCAGGTGAGACTTCCCCCTTTTTTTTTTTTTTGAACTTACCATGTCCACGTTTCTTCTATTCTGCTTTTCCCCACCCATGTTGTTGCCAAGTATATGCAGTTGAAGTGAGATAAAGGTAGCCTGCTAGCTGTTTTCTTCAACCAGTGGCTCCACGTTGCTGTACTGTCGTCTTTCTTGTCTTTAATTTAATGCTATTTACAAGAATGTATACATTATGCATGTAAAGATCGAATAACAACTGAATGGCTTTTAATACTCCTATATAGATACGTAGCCCATAGGAAAGCAGGCAAAGATTGAAATGAAAATCCATTACGTTATTAAACAAAAACATCATTTCAAAATCAATACCTATTGTTATTGTTATTATTATTATTACCATGAAAGACTAGCCGCCATTGTGGACCATGGTAGTTCTAGTAGCCTGTTAGAGACAAAAAAGAAAACGTCCCTTTCTAACCCTTTGTCTGTGGCTAACATGCTTTGCTACTTGCCTCAGACGAACACCCTGTTTCTGAAAGTACTTCAAATTTTTCTCTTTTTCGTCCTTTTGACATTTTCCTAGCATATGAAGTGTAAATCATAAATATAGTAGTAGATTGCTTGACTAGATAAGATCCCTCCTCTCTCTTCAATTATGGAGTTTCTTAGTTCTACCTTGAGCAGTTGCCATCTTTGTAAACAGTGAGCACCCATACTGAGGCAGCAACAAATTTTAATGAAATGAAATGGCTCGTAGTTGTAATTCCACTGTGTTTTCTGCACTGTTGATCACTGTCTATCAAAGATATTTTCTTGCAACTCGATCGGTAGCTGTCAGCCTTATCAGAACTAGAAACAAGTCACAGGCAATGATGTCGTGAGAGTTATAGACAAATCAGTTGCTGTTTTCATGGAATTGGATCTGATGAGTTTTTTACTGATGAGGATGCATGAAACAGTTTCACGGTGAAAGGGAAGTGCACATGTTTATAATTGAAATTGGAGATACGTCATTGTCCAAAGAATGAGACACAGGAGAATCGATGCATTGAAGAAAAGATAACGAGACAAGGTAGGTCATAGGTTGAATTTGAGATGGGGAAATGCTTTCTGTATGTAGCAAATGTCGTGTTCCTTCAGAACTCTAATAGCCTGACATGCAATTCTAAATTATTATTATTATCAATATATAACAGTGACACGAAACAAAAACACCTTAAATCCCTTCATGTATGGCATGTTTGAGCAATATCTTCAAGTATAGGATATTGAGAAAATTGATTCTTATATGCTGACTTAAAGCAGTAATTGGCCGTATATGTCAAAAATTAATTGCCATACAGCTCGAATGAAAAAAGAGGTTATTTCGTGTCCGGAAAAGAATGCATCGACATATAGTTTATAGAGTAAGAAATGGAGGGTCCAAATTGAGTTTATATTATTGTTTCTTTTTTCAAAAATTTTAAAGGAAAAAATGGTAAATATAACAGCACAATTATGCAATGGATGTTCAAAGAAATTGATTTTCTGTCCCTACGCCTCTAGATCGTTCCATGACTTCTCCATAGCCGCTGAAAAGAAAATAAGAGAAGTGCTCAACTTGCTACTGCAACTTGCATATTGTATCCGTTAGCTGCCAAATATGAGTGAAAGATACGCATCCCGAATACATCCACATTTATCAAAAATATCTTGGGTCTCCAAAATCCAAATTGAAAGTTGTTAAAAATTAGTAGATAGAAGAGAATGAAAAGTTGCAATTTGGAAATGCCACGAGAGCTTCCATGAATTAAAGCAATGTTAGAATGAGAATGCAGAGAGAGGAAAAGAGATTAGGATGTGGACTATTAATCTAAGTAGAACTTGACAGTTGACACTGTTTTCTTTCATTCTATAAGTATTTCTGCTGCGAACAATTAATAATGAATAAACTAAACTTTATCTCTTATGTACTCACTCCCCCGAAAGAAAATAAGACACCCACGACCATGAGACCAATATAATATTTACAGACAGACAAGGTAAGACCACGGACCCAAACCAAAAATCACAAACATTTTCAGAGTAAAACCTAACTTCCTAATACCTGTGAGTCTGATTCACCACGAAAAAATATATGACTTGGATAGTTGGATGGTGACTGATGGGTTCTCCCCGTTTTTGTTATAAATTCGCTGCCACTCTCGAAACTGACTGATCAAGAATAATGTCTTTTTTTTTTTCAAGATATTTAAGTGATCACGTTCTCAAGAGCAAACGGGATTGCTGTTCTTAGAACCTGAAATTTCCAGATATTTAAGTGATCACGTGATCTGATCACCGTATTATTTTTCATTTTTAAAGTTACTAGTAAACTTTCATGATATGATGTCGTCTCCTTCCATAATGAAAAATCAAAACCTAGTGTAACATATTGTAGATATAGATATAGATGTTTGCTTTGCCAAGTTTTAAGAGCTAAAACAAAACAATCATGAAGCAAGAAACGCAGTTTTCCAAGTTGACCGTCATCCAATATAAAAAGAAGGTTGACCACGAAGCCCGGCGAGATCTGCATTGGGCTTTTATAGTCAGAAAGTGTCTACTTTTCTAACAAAGGATTAGGCCCGCAAATATTTCTGTTTAATCGGACGCACACCCGACCTGTTGGATAATTTGCATAAATAAATTGGATTTATTCAGTATCTTATATCGCATGTCTAAATTATACTAACAGTAAGTTTATAATTAATGAACTTTATTCGTCAACAAGGAAAAAGAAATATATGATGACTTTTGTGGTTTAATAATGATGATCTGTAATATCAATAATTACCAACTACCCTTTTGCTTTGACTAGTCAAAGATACTGTAAGTGAAGGACAAGAAAAACTTGCGAGGACTCTGCCAGAATGACAGGACTAGCATCTCCGGTGGTATACTTCATAGGCAATAAACAAACACTCAAACCCATATCTGCTTTAGGGTATTACTCGTGTACTTAGAATAAGAGAGTGCAGAAGAACAACAACTATTTCTTACCATCCGACAGCTTCTCATTCCCTACTCATTACATCTGATTCCAGCCTAAGAGCCAACCGTCTTCAGCTGGTCTATTAAGAGGCCACCTCCTCAGTGCATCAGCTCCGGCCGAGTGCAATGTACCGGTGCCTGCTTCCTAACTCTCAATTTCAAGAAGCACAGCTCTGAAGTGAAAGCTCTACAGATCATTGGTTCCATGTCGTTAGATAGTACAAAGTGTGTGTGCTATGGCAGCATCACCCATTTTCTGCCTAAGTTTACCCCAGCCTAAGCTGCGTGAGTTCCATTCAACATGCTACACAATCTCCCTATCAAGTTTTACGTGTGATTTACTTTTCCAAGCATGCCAACTTCCTATTGTTCAGAGAAAAAATACATGAATCCATCAACGGAAATGTTTTTCCTTTTAATAAATGAAGCTGCAGAAACTTGTCTTTATTGCTTGATATATGTATATGATTTCATTGAACAGCAGCAACAAAATTTGCTAAAAAGAACACTACAAATGAAGCAGCAGAGTTTACAGATCAAATTCAGAAATTCTTTCAATAACCTTTGTTACAGAAGACCAAAACTCCATGCCAAACCGGCTGGCAAAAACCTATAACACATGAGATTCTGGAAAATGTAAAGCATCAGTTGTTCAACAAATAATGGATTTTCTAGAGAAAGTTGCTATACTGTACACCACTAAATACTTTCGAATGTGAAAGGACTATTTCAAGCCCTATATCGTGTGAATTCAAATGAATCTAACTTGATTGTAAACCTACTGCATATTAACAACATCAGACACAATTTTGAACTCGTGAAGCACAAAAAACCTAAAGGGACAAAAATTAAGGTGAGCACACCATCAGGGGAAGCACCATTGGAGAACTCAATGACCCTATTACGTTGGAATGTGCTTATCAAAAACTTCTATTAAAGAGCCTCAACTTGTTCCTTCCTCCCTACTACCAGAATTACAGCTACTTTCATGTGTAAACATCTGATAACCAGAAGGACTGGAGAGCTGACCTGAGCCATTACTACTTACAGATCTCTCAATGTCATTAATATGAGCTACCAGAGGAATCGGCCGTTCAGGGATTGAAGGAACTGAAATGTCGGTTTCAAACATTTTCACAACCTGATCCATCGTTGGCCGGCATTGTAACTCTGGATGAGAGCAAAGAACAGCAATTAACACATACTTCTCCAAAACTTGTGGTGGCCCCAACTCTGGCATGCCATCTTCAATGACATCCAAAGGTCTCTCATTCTTCACCAACGACCATGCCCAATCAGCCACTAGAGAAGGTTGGTTGTCATCACTCATAATGAGTGCCTTCTTTCCACTCAACAGCTCAAGAAGCACTACTCCGAAGCTATACACATCACTTCTCTCAGTCAATTGCCCATACAAAGCATACTCAGGGGCAACATATCCCATTGTCCCAGCCACTCTAGTGCTCAAATGTGTCATCCCCTCTGGCGTAAACTTTGCAAGTCCAAAATCTGCTACCTTGGCCTCAAACTTCTCATCCAAAAGTATATTACTCGCCTTGATATCTCTATGAATGATTGCCGGTTGTGCCCCATAATGCAAATACGCCAATCCCCTAGCTGTTCCTAGCGCAATCTTTTGACGAATAGGCCAACTAAGTCTCCCTTCCATGGAACCAAACAAATGGTCATGCAAACTACCATTCTTCATTAAATCACACACAATTATCCTCTGGTGACCCTCAAATGGAGTCGTGGCCGTACAATATCCCCTCAGAGCAACAAGATTGACATGCCTAACGCTAGCAATAACCTCAACCTCGTGCGTGAAATTGGCATCACCAGAAGCAGAACAATTCTTGAACCTTTTCAAAGCAACCTCAGAGCCATCAGGCAAGTAACCCTTGTACACATTCCCATACCCTCCTCTTCCAATAATGTTATGTCTAGAGAAATTACTAGTAGCTTCTTTAATCTCATCAAAGGTAAACTTAACCAAATGAGTACTGTCACTAATTGAATCCAACCTAGAACCACCCAAGCTACCCATCTCAAAATTCCTAATTTTATCCCTCCTTTTCTTCCTCTTAGAATCCTGATATTTTCTGTAAAGAATCCAAGACCCACCAATCAATACAGCTAAACCAACACCAACCCCGATTACTACACCCAAAATCACTCCTTTTTTCTTACTCTTACCATGACTGGTATCACTTAAATCAATCGAAAAAAAGCATTCGGCGGTATCTTCATCAGTCGGTCCCAAGTAATTAGCACAAGCGGCTGCATAAATATACGGATAGACCGCACAGTCGGAGACGTTAGCAGTTGAATTGTCCTTCAAGTACAAAGCCGGCAAATTGACCAGCACACTGTTACAGGAAGCACAAGGGGAGCCCTTCAACGACTGGTTACAGTTCGAAACGACGTTGGCCAAGGTAGTGTTGGGGATCACAGCCTCGAACTCTGCCCTGGTGGTGAGGTTCATGCAACCCTGGGAGATCCAAGCGGTTTGTATACCGCAGGAGGAACGGATGTCGAAGTTTGGGACGAGAGATTGGTAAGATTGCCAGCAAGAGTCGGATGAGTTCAAGGGTGGAAAGAAAGAACCGGTGCGTCTGAGGTAGTCGGAAAGAACCAGGCGAAGGGCCCAGAGAATATGGTCGCAGTCCATGGAGGTGCCTTGTCGGGCGGAGCTAGGGTCGGAGAGGACCGGGCGGACGATGGTGAAGTTTAAGGGACATGATACGTTGTCGTTTTGACCAAGGGATGGTGATGGGAAGAAAGCAGTTAGGATCAAGAAGAAGAAGAGAAGACGGTGGAAATGAAATGACATTGGAAGGAACTTGGTTAAAGACAGCAGCAATTCATCGGGAAGAAGATGAAGATGAAGATGGAAAAAAGAAAAGTGGGAGTTGTTAGGAGCCGAGCAGAGGCTTTTGGTTTTAGTTGAGAGTTTGACTTGTAAAAAGGTGAAACAAGAAATAAGGGAGATGAGATGAGTACTGCATGAGCAACGCCACGCAGCCTATTTCTATTTGTTGTGTAATAGACACAGTTAAACACTGTATAAACTTACAAATGACAAAAAATGAAGAGCCGAGTCAAGAGAATTCGCGGAGGGCGGCAGAGAAACGAGCTGGCAAGTTCCTGGAAGCTGTGTCGTGTAATCCGGGATGACGTGGTTGGTTCTGTTGGTTTCTAGTCCAATTTGGGTTCCGATCCTTCCCTATTTTTTTCTTTTCAGTCTATATTCTTTCTATTTTTATTTCTATTTTTCTTCTTCTCGAAATACAATTGTCAACGCCTAAGTAAGATAACTAAACTTCTACAACTTGTTAGCGTCAACGTGCAATTGTAAAAGTAGCGTCAACGTGTAATTGTAAAAGCATCTCTTTGTTAAACGATAAAATAATCTTTTCAATCAAAGTATAGATAAAAAATTTCCATTGTTTTTACATATATATTTTTATGTTGCGGAGCAGCCATTTTGAGATTGAATCATTTGGAAAAATAGATGCAAAAATTATTAATTACTCCATATAAATGAAGGAGACAAGTGTCGGTATAAGGCTTTCCAGTCTTTGAAATGTACCAGAAATTTGAGTTCATGAAATTCAATAAGCAGACCGGGAGAGTCAAGAGACTTTATTCATGGTTGTCTTGTGGCCTTCCAAAATGGTTCTAGAAGGTGGGGCACCAAAAGGGGACCCCATACGGCCCAATCCCATTGGATGGCTCCATTTCTTTGGGATGGTTCCAAAGGAAATCTAATAGCAATAGGCCTTGGCCAACGATCCGCACTTTCACCGTATAAAGAAATCCGAATTCCCTGTAAAAAGCTGCTTCTTGTTCCCTCCTTCTTCTTCTTGTTTCCCGGTGTTCTCTCTGCGTGTGGCACTATGGCTTTGCTTTCTTCCATTGTTTCTTTTCCCGACAAAACAATCCAGTTTGGATTCCATCGAAACTCGAAAGTGGAAATATAAACCGGTTGGACTTGAAGCAAAGCCTGCTTTGAAGTTGACTTGACAGTTAAAATATTAATCCCTTGATAAATATGCTGAAGTGTCGAGGATATTAACAAGTTAGTGTTATTAACTTTCACGTTTTATATATAACATTATGATACATACTTAGTTAAAATTAGGTTTTAAACTTTAGTTTCGCGTCGGGATCATTATAATTTAATTATAAAATTTTAAACAAATTGATAAAATAAGTGATGGAATAATTATTATCAAATTTTATAATCCATATATAAAAATTGGATGATATAAGAATAAAGTATGACATTGAGAGGAAAAAATAAATTTTCATTAAAATCTTTTTAAGAAAAATAAAAGTCTTTTAAGATATTATCATAATTTTTTTATTTGTTATTCTTTTAAATATTTATATAAAGATATTAATTATGAAAAAAAATTAGAATCATTTAATTTAACAAAATATTTTAAAAGCATCAAAATTATTATTTGGAGTTTTCTAAAATCATATTTTATAACTATTTTAAATATATATAAAATTTTAACAATAGACATAATAATATATTTAAGCCCAATTCTAGAGCTATAGAGAGAGGGTAAAGAGGAAGCAAGATATGGCAGTCTATATATACTAATAAAAATTTAATAATTCAACTTTCTCCTAAAAAAATAATATTTCGTCCATATATATTGCTACTATATTTATAAATGAATCGTCAGGTGTAACTAGCGAAATTTATTTATGCATTTTCTTAAAATAAAAAGGCAATTGTAACTTTCCAATGATTGAACGGTGCAGGCAGGCAGGCAATCCCCACAAGTTATCACCGCAACAACGGCGCCGTTCTCAATCGTGATGACGACCATAGCAAGGAACTACCATATCATTATTAATTTTTTTTCAGGCTTGGGAATTGGGAAACCTAATTTCTTTTCCCAACTTAATTAATTACTAATTTATTGAGACTGTCAAGATTTCAACTAAGTAAATTTTTGTAGGGAGAAAAAGCCAAAAAGGGTAATATATTATTCACCGTATTATTTTTTATTTTATATAGAGATAGGACACACCACTTAACAAAATCATTACAATTTTATTAAGCGTGAAATTCTTATAAGTGTCATAACACACTCACACACTGTTGATGTAGAATCTGTAGACCACCACCATCGGGGTGGTCCACGGATACATGCAAAGCACACCATATATCCACTAAACACTCTAAAGTTACAATTATTTTTTGATCTAAAAACAAGATACACTCATTAACAAAACTATGATCGCTTTTTCATTTCCCGTCTCCTACTTGTAACCAACAATCAACAACAAATGAGGAAAACGCCTGACTTTCCAGGAAAGGCCAAAGAAAACCGTTACTCATCAATCTAATTAATTAGGGGCTTTTTTCTTTTTCGATATAATTACTACTTCAGTCCCTATTTATTTATCTCTTTTTAAGATGTTTTGTCTTTTTTTATCTATCTCTAATTAACATTGATTATTAATTTTCTAAACTTATTCTTTCAAATTCCTTCATCTCTCTTAAATATGAGTGAGAATCAAAGAGGGAGAGAAATAGGGATAAAATTAAAAAATTAAGATAAATGTTTATAGAATTTTATGTCTTAACTACTTTTTTTATCTTATATGCAACGGTTAATAGAGACAGATAAATAGGGACATAGAAAATAATTAATTAGGGGCTGCTAGCCTACAAGCCTAGCACTTGCGTTTCTCCCTTTAACTCCCCCCACCTCTTCCAATCATATACCGGTCACGATCTGAAAACTGATACAACGTACAGAACAGAAGTCAAAATTTTCACGCAAAAATCAAACCCAAAGTTCTTAATGTTCAAATTTCTATCGGACGAATGGATTGCTAAGATTAAGAGAGAAAACCAACCACACAACGAAACCAAACTATTTAAACCGATCACGTCCTAACATAATTAAATTAAGCAAAGCTAACCCCACTTTATTTTGTCTCCGGAGACAACTAATGCTTCATGAAGGACTTGAAAGGTCGACGATAGGGAGCTAGGTGTTTCATCAATATGCAATTCGGGTATTTATTATATTTGTTGATGCCTATTTAATTTTAGGGTTTTCTTATCGGTGCCTATAGGCATCAGATAAGAATATAAAATAATTGTAAAAAGTATGCATTTATTACTTTTCACAACTTCTTAAAAGAAGTAAATATAATAAATTTTATTTATATTATTATGTAGATAAAATTACACCTTAATGTATAATGAGAATAAAAATTTAATTGTTAATTATTTTTTAATTTTTCTCTTAAAAATATTTTTACATAATGAAATTATTTGAATTTATAATAAATATTTTACCCTCAAAATCAATTTTTTTTTGTTTTAATTGTGGCTAAACTTTATCACAAGAACATTTATTTTTTTTTCTTAAATCCTACAATAAATATTTTAAAATTTAAGATTTACCCTTAAAATTAATTTTTTTTATAATTTGTGGCTAAACTTTGTCAAAAGAACATTTTTTTTTCTAAAACCCTATAATAAATATTTTAAAATTTAAGATCTACCCTCAAAATCAATTTTTTTAATAATTTGTGACTAAACTTCATCAAAAGAACATTTATTTTTCTCTAAAACCTTACTAAAATAATAAATATTATTAATTTTAAGATTTACCCTCAAAATTAATTTTTTTAAAATTTGTAGTTAAATTTTATCAAAAGGACATTTATTTATTTATTCACATATCAAATATTGTTGAGAGCATTCTTTTAACTTGAAAGTCCAAAAAAACACATGACTTTATTAGTCATGATTGCTGCTTAACGGGTGCAATTAGCTACTAAAGGGTACCAGTAGCAACTTCATATATAACGAACTTGTCATATATAGCACTAAAGGGTACCAGTAGCAACTTCAATTAACGCGTAATAATTTATTTTAATTAATACGTAGACGGTTAGTGCAAGTAACTGTTGATTTGGTCATGAAATTAACATAATTAAATTAAATTTATTCTTTGAATGGAAAGCATATTTATTTAAGTTATCCCTAACTAATATTCAGTTTGAATATTTTGGTTGCATGCTAAAATATTTTAAAAAAAAAGCAAGTTTAAGCACGTGAAAATTTGAACGGGTCTAATTACTAATTTACTATGTTTGAAAACCTTATATTTAAAATATATATTTTTAAAGTAAAAAGCGTATTTAATTTAGCTATTTTCATTCGCAATCCCTTTCTTCGTGAATTAGCCTTACTTCTGGCCCAAAAAGACAAAAAGAAAAAGAAAAAAAAGACAGTTATAGCTGGCTTGGCTTCCAGCCAAGAAAATACATATATTAAAATGAAAGACGTATTTAATTTAGTTATTATATTTTCTTTCATAATCGCTTTCTTAATTAGCTAGCCTGACTTCTCACCCCAAAAAAAAAATGTCAAAATATGCACGTGAATTTGGAATTGGTCGTGATGCTAACTAACCAACAAAAATTCAAAGTAAAATTTGTTAGCATATCCTTGTATATATTTGCCACTAGTATATTTTTTATTAGGAAAAAAATAATCTCTCGGCCTGAATAAATTCCGTGCCTAATTTTTCAGATTATCCGAATTTTGAGTCAGTTTATGGGTCAACATAATCCAACCGTGTTACGGAATACAAACAAAAACCCAGAGCCAAAACCCACAAACCAAATATAACCAGAGAAAGTAGAACGGCAGTGATGGGTTGCGGATGGCTTTTACCAAACAGACCAAAGTAGTTGACACAGCAAAATCCGATCTAATTAATTCTTCAAATCTTAACAAATTAGCTGTTTAACGTAAGACCCAAACGAGAGCGCCCACCAACCAAAGTGAAGAAGAACCCCAATAATTCTCCGCTTCTGCTTGTTTCTCAATCAAACAAACCACTTTAAAAAGTGCCTTTCAGATTTCTACTTCTATGATATATATATCGTTATTTTACTCTCAGTGCCGTAATCACGATTCTTACCTAACAAGCAACTTGTGGTTATAAATGAGATTTTTTGTTACCAACCAAAAGGAAAAAAAATCTAAATAATTAAATATATGTGGTGATAGATAACAGGTTTTTTTAAAAATACAAACAAAAAAAAAAGTGTAGAGTATTTGGTAATTGGTATAATTAGTTATAACTTATACTTACCATCTCTTGATTTGTAGTTAAAGATTGTCCCCAATCATTTCTTTCATTTAAGCTTACTTGTTTACATAAATTACACCGCTGGTGATGATTAAAGTACTTTATAATGATTTCGGTGCGCCTTGTACAGTGGCAATGAAGATGATAAGCCATTATTTTTTAGTAGGTATTTGTGAAAATCAAATGGGTATTAGGATGTTTAATAAGTCATGGGTTTGGAGTTATCGCAAATTAAGTATGATTATTAGTGAATTTAAATAATCTTTTAATCACATTGATCGATTTGCTTGAACTAACTAATTAAGGTGAATGATGCGAGCCAGATGAATGCTCCATTTGTAAAAGTGAAACGTCTAGACTAGATTAGATACCATAAGGCCCTATAAATAATTACTATTAAGGACTATGTATGTAGGTTACCAAGATTATCATGGCCTCCGTGGACAATTCATTTAACATTTCTTTTTGGTAAAGTGATTAATTGAAAAATTAATTAATAGAAGAAGAAATCTAGTAAACCTATATTTGACAATTAAACGCTAGTTAAACTAGATAACCCTTAGATCTCATAATGGATATTGTTCATTAATTTATAACATAAACTAGAAGAGAACTTTCTCGCGATGTTTTAGATTACAAAAATAAAAATAATACATGAAACTAAATTAATTTATTTTTTTAACTGTATATAGAATAGCAATTATAAAAATAAATTCATTTGACTTCAGGTTATAAAAATAAGGATAATGTAATAGATGAAATTGTACTTTTTTTCATTATACATTGAATATAATAACAATTATAAGAAAAAAAACTCTAAAAAAAAATGTTTTGGTGGAGGGTGCGAGGGTAAAAATTTACGAGAATATTGATTGAAGGAGAATGATAATCAACATTTTAGTTATCAAGAAAATGAAACAACTATCAGCTTTTAAATTATCAGGAAAATGAAGGATATACCACACAAGACATTTAACATACTTAAATAATCAAAATTTTTCCTCAAAAATATTTTCTAATTAAATATAATTATTTTATTATATTTTTATCCTACTCAATACTCTTTATAATTACTATAAAATATTCCTTATTTAATGATATGGATACGAAATTGAATTATATTATATAAGAAATTTAAATGTATATATATGATAAATTAAATAACATTTGAGGTAAAAAAAATTAAATATAATCATAAAATCAAAAATTGTTTTTCAAAAAATTATGAAAAATGAAAAATCATAGTTTTTTTTAGGGAATAAAAAATCATAGGTTAAATTTATCTAATACAATAAAATTATAATAAATAACCTACACAATATTTAATACATTTAAAAATATAAAAATTAATTTTCTCTCTCTCCTCTTACCTACATAACATCCTTTATAGCCTCTATAAGGCTTTACTTTAATATGGTATGGTATAGATAAATAAAATAAAATAAAATAAAACAATTCATTGACATCACTAAGTTTCCCTTGGCTAGATTTCGGTGTTCTAAAACATTTTTTTCCATTGGAGAAAACAGACGTTTTGTGATCGACGTAACAAAGCTCACTTCAAAGCATTGTCCACAAAACCCTAAACCAAAACAAACTCTTGCTCAGGATGCGATTTTCTTGTCTAGATTTTATTAGAAAGATATTCGGAAATAACAATGTTTGAGCATTTCAAACTCTGTCTCTTTTCCTTTAGATCTTCCGGATTTTGTTTTACCTTAATCAAACCAAATTACTCGTTAAAACTTTTGAGCGTCAAGTTTAGAATCTTTTGTAATCGATTTTTCCTTTAATTAGCACTATTTATTTTACCTTTTTGTCTTTCTAAAAATTAAAGCGGTCTTACGGCAGGATAAAATTAAAAATCCACAAGAGGCAAAAGTCCACGTGTTAATCAAAGTCACCTGCCACAACTCAACGGGAGATCAAAAAGAGAGCCGTCTCTGACCAATCAAAGCTTTTTAAGTTCGGATTTAGAATCTAAAACCTTCTGCTATTCTTAATTTCCCTTCTTTTTTTTCATTTTAATTTTTCTTGATGATAATAAATAGTAAATACTATACATTTATTATTACTTCTACAGATAAACGGACTGGAGTACTTTATAAAATACAGTATTTTCCAGAAGGAAATCATTAAAAAGAAAATTCTTCGAGAAGCAAGTGATCATAAAAGCTTAGAGTAACTGCAAATTTATGTGCACCCCTTCTTTCTCCGTCCGTCCCACCTCCCTTTGTTTCCATCTTCCTCCGTTGTTTTTTCTCTTGTTTGCTTCTTTTCAAGCAATATCTGACTACTTCTGCAACAGTTTCAGCTTCTTCTCAATGGTATGTCTATGTCCATTATATTTGTCTTTGCTGCTTATTCTCTGTGTTTCTTGTTTGTCCTTGGGTTTCTTATCTTTTTGTCGTTTTAGCTTTTCTGCTACTTAGTTCGAAGAATTTTGCACGATATTTTATCAGAAGCTTTGATTCATACCTCTGTGCTCTGTCTAGCTTTCCCTCTTCTATATTAGTTTCTGTTTGTTGGGTTGCTTCCATTTCAATATATAATCCATTGTTTCCTTTTTGTCTGCCATGACTGTTTGCTTTCTTCAAAATCCTAACCTTTTTTAAGAATCCATGCTCAAAAGTTAGTTGCATAACTGCTTATTTGTAGTTCATCTTCTTTTTTTTCCCCGCAATCGCTGCATGGTTTAATCTTTGCCTTTCTTTAGTCCATGTTTTAGGTGATTCTTAAGCTTCCCTGATTGTTTTTGCACAGGAATCAAACCGTTTTGCAAGTTAACGGCTAGGGGGAAGTCAGAAAAACAGAGTACTCTGTTCTTTCCCGTCCTTTCTTAGAGATGTTGTAAAATGGATTTTAGTTGTTGATTATGATCTTTTAATATGGAGAAGAAGGTGGATACATGTTCTCCTAATGGAGTTCTGGAGGATTTCTTTAGGAGTGAAGAATTCGAAACGAGTTCTTTTAAAGCACCTAGTACAGACTCAGCAGATGAGCAAAACTCAAAGCAAGGTTCTCGATGGCGTGGATTTGCACAATTATTTAGAAGTAGATCCAAGAAATCGCCAGCCAATTTGCAGCGTCTTGGGTCGTTTAGATTATCATTAAGGAGGAGTAGTAGTATGAGAGAAAATGTTGCCGTTGCACCAGATTTTCTTGCCAATTGCAATTCATATAACCTTAAGTCTCCAAGGAAGGTCTTCACTCTTTCTGAGCTTCAAATTGCCACAAAAAATTTCAGCACCGGTTTGTATTTTCCTACTCAGATTTGAATTTACACTTTCATATCTGTAGCTTGAAAATGAAAATGCATTATAGTATGAGTTAGTAAGGTGTTGTTGATTTTGCATGTTGTGCAGAAAATCTTATTGGAAAGGGTGGTTATGCTGAAGTTTACAAGGGGAGTTTGCCAAATGGGCAACTTGTTGCAATTAAACGGCAAACAAAAGGCACACCCGATGAAATTATAGGGGATTTCTTGTCGGAGCTCGGGATTATGGCCCATGTCAACCATCCTAACACTGCTAAGTTAATTGGCTATGGAATTGAAGGTGGAATGCATCTTGTCCTTGAGTTGTCTCCAAACGGGAGCTTAGCTTCGCTTCTTTATGGTTAGTTCATGATCTTTGGAAATGCTTGATTATGAACAATCATTTTTTATAGTTAGCTAAATCCCGATCTAAACAGTGTATGTATCTAATAATTCTTACAGGTTCAAAGGACAAACTGAAATGGGGAATCAGGTTTAAGATTGCTCTAGGCACTGCTGAAGGTTTAAGATATCTTCATGAGGGTTGTAAGAGGAGAATCATCCACAGAGATATCAAGGCTGCTAATATTTTGCTTACAAAGGACTTTGAGCCTCAGGTACCCTTTAAATGAATATTCTGAGTGGTCAACATTCTGCTTAATCATTAAATTCATAATTTAAGTATCTATTTCTACTTGTAAGTTTATAGGAAATGTATATTTCTTTTAAGTTTTCGAACAAAATTTAGTTGGTTTTCTTCTTCTTCGGTTAGTAATTAGTTTTTGTTCAGATTTGTGACTTCGGACTTGCAAAATGGCTACCAGAGCACTGGACTCACCACACAGTATCCAAGTTTGAAGGCACATTTGGGTTCGTATACTGAACACTCATTTCTTTTGCAGCTATGTATTAAAGGTTCTGAACTAGTTTCTTTCGTTTCTTACACTTGCAGCTATCTTGCTCCTGAGTACTTAATGCATGGCATAGTAGATGAAAAAACTGATGTTTTTGCCTTTGGTGTACTGTTACTGGAACTAGTCACTGGACGCCGAGCTCTCGATTACTCTAAGCAGAGCCTTGTCTTGTGGGTACGCTTCTTCTTTGTTTTCTACTGACTAAAACACATCATCATACTTAAGAATGCCTTGCAGGCAAATGCCAGCAAATTAAGTAGGCATATCGTAATGAAAGGAATTCTGATTTTCTGCTTTTCTGCTTTTCTAGGCAAAACCGTTGCTGAAGAAGAATGAGATTAGAGAGCTGATTGATCCTGCCCTTGGGGAAGATTACAACTCTCGACAAATGAATCTTGTCCTCTTGGCTGCTTCTTTATGCATACATCATTCTTCAATTCGGCGCCCTCAAATGAGTCAGGTGGATTTGAAGTTCCAACTCAATTTGATCTTTGCATGTTTGATATATCAGCTTTGATAACTTTAAGATTGTTTTATCAGTTATTCTTTAATGTCTTGCAGGTTGTACAGCTCCTTAATGGCAACCCCAATAGCTTAAAGAGCATGAGAAAATGTCGGATCCCATTCTTCAGAAAAGCTTTCCATGAAGAGATATTCAATGCAGAAGAGCTGAGCTCAATCAAGAGTTAAGAGGATCTCGAATGGAACTTGCTATGGAATTCTAGGGTAAACTACAATCATCTTCCTTTTTGCCGATACCCTTTTGGAAGAGCAAGGTTTATGATCAGTGAGGCCGCAATTTTGTCGCCGGAGTTGTGAGAACCAGACTTTCCGTTCATTCCTACATAAGAGAAAAGTACAAGCCGAGGGCAAAAACATGGATGTTGTTTGGCGTACATGATAGGAATTCCAAACAGAAGAGAGTGGGCATGAGTACAGAAAAGAATTCCGAGGGACAAAAGTAAAAGAATGGCAGTGTCCTTGAAGTCTGAAGACATGTACATACAAGAATCCTAGGGAACTAAAGTAAAGAATATCCCATGGTTTAGTCATTTTTGTAGGATAGATTTATGAAAGAGCCTTGTCTTTTTTCTTTCAAAGTAAGTTATGACAAGTCTTCAAGGATCCTGAATCATAGATTTGTTACGTTTTGCTACAGTCTGGCTGATAATCTTGCGTCGGGCTCAATAATCATGAAACAACAACCAACAACTCATTGTTTTTAATCACGTAAGATTGGCTGTACAAATCATGTTCTATAGAAGAGAAAAATCATGTACTGGCTTAAATTAAATTGGAAAAGACGAAAAATACAAAAATCCTTTTTGATTACATCACACTTTACATTCAACAATTTTCAACTAACATAGCATGATATAAGAAGTACACTAAAATAAACAGAACACTAGGTGTAACTTAAAAATTGTTGGATTGAATCTAATTTTGTCTTTGGGGAAGGTCCAAAGATGAAATTGTTAGAAATTTACGAAATTTATCATGTTTTTCATGCTGTCTTCTAGAGGCTGTCATGTATGGCACACAAAACAAAAATTGAATCAAATCATAGTCTTGTTCACCTTTAAGTTTTGAGTTTGACCCAACCGTGGCGGCACGCAATCCCTCCATCCACCATATTCCGCCTACCCAAGTACCCAACCTCCTCCTTAGTCCTTATCCACCTCCATCATCTCATCAATCATTCGTCAGTTTCTGTTTGTTTATAAAATTTTATTTATTTATTTATTTTATGTTAGTTATGCAAAGGAGAATCAAACAGCCCAACGGATGAGGCCAACAAAGAAAAAAAAAAAAACAGCCCAACGGCTACGTCGTATATAAAACTATACACTAATATAATATACATGGGCAAGCTCATTGGACTTTTATGATTCATCAAGAAGAAATTAGAACCCTTAGGTTTATGTTTGGTATGAAAAAATATTTTTTGTTTTTATTTTTTAAAAAATATAAAGAAACTATCATATAATATATATGTTGTAAGATTAAATGTATGCATGTTGTAAAAAATAAAAATGAAAATGGACCTAGAAATGAGATTAAAAAAAATTTGTTCTGAATTTTAGGTATATTTTCATTTTCATCTTCTAAAACATGCATATATTCTTGTAAATAATACATATTTTAAATGGTGATTTCTTTGTATTTTTAGAAAATGAAAACAGAAAATATTTTCATGTACCAAACATAACCTTAATCTTTTTGGCACAAAATCACAAAGTAACAGATTATTATGTTTCCCAGAGTGAAGAAAATAATGTCATCACTCATACCCACAATCATTTGGAGTATCAACAGAACAAACCAATGAACAAAAAATAATACTACTAATAAACTAATAATTAACAAATTAATTGAAATGTTATCATAGTCCAGCCCAGACCAGCCCGATAATACAAAGGCCCAAGGCCCAACACCGAAGTTACCCGATCACAGCCTGACAACTGACACCACTGCACAAAAGCACCACTGTTACCAGATTATTAATTAAACTAATAAAATATTTTAATTTTCTCGGGCTTTTGCGTGTTGTGATCCGCAAAGCCAAAATTTTAACCTCCAATTATTTTCCACTTTTTAACTTTTAAACCGAAACATAAGAAAAAGAGAGGAGTTTTTACTGCTTCCTTTTGCTTACATCGCAAACTACAGGCGGAGTCGTCTGAACACCAACACAGGTAGTAGGAAGAGGGAGGGGGAGAGAGAGAGATAGAGAAAATTGGGAGAGAAAACGAAAGAAAGCGAGAGAGAGAGAGAGAGAGATGAACCTTCAGACTGACAAAAATCTCAAGTAAAGTTAAGAAGGGGATTAGATTAGATAAATAGAGTATGGAGAGGAAAGAGGCTCTTTCTTTAAGTCAAACCTTGAGCAAGCCATAGAAGAAAATAATCGTTTGGCTGAAGTAGAAAATTTTCTAATGGTTTTTTGGTTTGTTGTGAGGTTTTCCTTTTGGTGGCGATTGTAGAATCGGATGATATATCCGATCGTCGGCGATCGGAGATGCTCCCTGGCGGCGGAGGAGGAGTTGGTGGTGGTCAAGTCGGATGTAGTTGGTGATGGTGGTGGTGGTGGCGGTGGAGGAGGAGGAGGAGGAGAAGAGTCGGTGGCAGAGGTGGTTGAGAGTAGCGGAAGAAGTAGGAGTGTTGTTATAGTTGGAGGATGAGGAAAGGGAAAGGAAGGAACAATGGCTTGCTGCCAAATTCGTTAAGGATAATATCGTCTTGTCTAAAGACCGTTTCCACGAATGCTAGTAACGTCGCTACCACTGTTCGCTCCGCTGGTGCTTCCGTTGCTGCTTCCGTTACCACTTCTTCTGAAGATCATAAAGACCAGGTTCACCTCATTCTCTTTTGTTTTCGCTTTCCATTTGGAACTCAATCATTTATACTATCTCTAATATTCTAACTTTCCTCTGGGACTGAAAAACGTTTAGGCTTCTCTAGTAGAGTAGTTCAGTCGCCAGTGTAAGTATGGAGAAAGGGTGATGTCCATTTAGAGCTTAATTGCACTCAGTATGTCTTGTTTTTATAGTTCAATTTAGTGAGCTTGATTCTTAAGAGCATTTAAACGCAGTTAAGTTACCATAATCGTCATTAATGTTTTTTACCAGTGAGCTAGGTGAGATGATTAACATTTGGCTATGCTAATATAAGACAATTGGAATTTGCAGACAAGCTAAAGGCTTAAATTGTCAACTGAAACCTTGTCTCTTTACTGTCCTTCAAGTATTTGAGTATACTATTGATCTTGCTTTTGCTCTGCACGATTTTCTTGGGGTGATAGTGGGGAAGATCTTAAAGTTAACTCATACGAGAATATTCCTTTCACTATGTCTCGTATCCGGACTATTGTGCTGTGAGAAGCATGAATATTTCGTCTGGAATTTTGTAAACAATACAAAATGTGAAATGTGAAATGTGAAATGTGGTACGTTCTTTGTCAGATGGTTCTGTTAATAGGCTTAGCTTTAAATCTTTGATTAATAATATGTAAACAATGTCTCTTTCATATGCTCTCCCTGGCTTAGACTCTTTTAATTGGGGCAAGTTTTAATTCATATGTCATAGCTTTGTTAGACTCTTTTAGCTTTTTCTTAATGCTACTTCATACATTTTTTCCTTTAAAGCCATTTTGCTTAGACGTGTTTCCATTGTCTTTTCTGTGAACAGGTAACATGGGCTGGCTTTGACAGGTTGGAACTTGGTCCATCTCTCTTTAAGCATGTCCTCTTACTTGGTTACCAGAATGGATTTCAAGTCCTTGATGTGGAGGATGCCTCTAACTATAGTGAACTGGTTTCAAAGCGTGATGGTCCAGTTTCATTCTTACAGATGCAGCCATGCCCTCTAAGTTCAGATGGTCAAGAAGGATTCAGAGCATCTCATCCTATGCTACTGATTGTTGCTGGTGATGACACCAGTAGTTCAAGCTTGGGTTCAACTGCTGGCCATTTGGCTGGGGTGGCCCGAGATTGCCATGTGGAGCCACAGTCAGGAAACTCTGTCATCTCGCCTACAGCAGTTCGATTTTACTCTCTTCATTCTCACTGTTATGTGCATGTTCTGAGATTTCGGTCATCTGTTTGCATGATTAGATGCAGTTCTCGCATTGTAGCTGTTGGTCTTGCAACACAGGTAAGTGCTGGCTGATATGAGGAGTACATTGATGTGAAATGTATGAAAAGTCATTTTGTATGTTGGGGGTTTTGAAATTGAGATTAAAGCACTCAGAATTGATGCTGATTTATTCTTAGACGAAGACTTATCAGTAGCATAGGTTTTTGCACTTCTCATTTCTACCTATTTTCTTTCTAAGTTTTGGTTGTAGTTGTGCTTGTGGAAGATCTGAGTCTGTAAGTGGTATTAGTTTCTTTTGTTGTCCTAACTGAGCTGCAAGTAATCTGCCACTCTGAAGGCAGTAGGTTGATCCACCATCCTGATACCATTCAAAGGAAATGCAATTGTATGAACTATTGAAGATTGTGCAATCCCCTTTGTTTTAGTTTATTTATGAAGCTGGAAATTTTATAAGCGACTCTTCTTCTTGGTTGGCTGCAGATATACTGTTTTGATGCACTCACCCTCGAGAACAAGTTTAGTGTCCTCACTTATTCTGTTCCCCAGTTGGCGGGACAAGGGGCCGTTGGGGTTAATGTTGGCTATGGTCCAATGGCTGTGGGTCCAAGGTGGTTAGCATATGCTTCCAATAATCCACTGTCATCTAACACTGGCCGGTTAAGCCCACAAAACCTTACCCCTTCTCCTAGTGTCAGTCCATCAACATCACCAGGTGGCAGTAGTTTGGTTGCTCGTTATGCAATGGAATCTAGTAAGCATTTGGCAACCGGGCTAATCAACTTGGGGGATATGGGATACAGGACTTTATCCAAGTGTTGTCAGGAGCTACTTCCTGATGGGTCTAATTCTCCTGTGTCACAAAATTCAATTTGGAAAGTCGGAAGGCTGGCTGGAACTGACATGGATAATGCAGGAATGGTTAGTTTTATGCTTTAATGTAGATTACACTTTTCTTAAAATTTTATTTTGTTAAAAAAATCTCATAGTTGGTATGTGCTTTATCTGTATCTCTGGATAGAAGTACGAGAGAATGTTTTAGATGATGGAGAACATATGGGAATGTCCTCATTACTAAGACTTTGGAGGGTTTAAATGGTTGACTTTGTAGGTTGTTGTGAAGGATTTTGTTTCACGGGAGGTTATATCGCAATTTAAAGCGCATACAAGCCCAATCTCTGCACTATGTTTTGACCCTAGTGGGACCCTTCTGGTTACTGCATCAGTATATGGAAATAACATAAACATCTTCAGGATTATGCCATCATGTGTGCGCTCTGGATCAGGTGTTCAAAGTTGCAACTGGAGCTCTTCTCATGTGCATCTTTACAAGCTACATCGTGGAATAACATCAGCTGTCAGTATAATCTTAGTTTCAAGATATCTTTAAATTTTCCTACATTCTTCTTGCAGATTGCATATTCGTAATATTGTATTTTTATGTGTTTAACTTGACAGATGATTCAAGATATTTGCTTTAGTCACTATAGTCAGTGGGTTGCAATTGTTTCATCCAAGGGAACTTGCCATATATTTGTCTTGTCCCCTTTTGGAGGTGATGCAGGATTTCAAACATTTAGTTCTCAGGGTGAAGAGCCCTCTTTGTTTCCAGTTTTGTCCCTGCCATGGTGGTCTGCATCATCTTGTGCCATTACCCAGCCAACTTTCCCACCCCCACTACCTGTTACACTCTCTGTTGTCAGCAGGATAAAATATAGTAGCTTTGGATGGCTTAATACGGTAAGCAATGCTGCTACTTCTGCAACAGGAAAGGTTTTTGTGCCATCTGGTGCCGTTGCTGCTGCCTTCCATAATTCTATATCACAAAGTCCTCAGCATGTTAATCCAAGAACTAATTCCTTGGAGCATCTTCTAGTTTATACTCCATCAGGTCATGTAGTTCAACATGAGCTTCTGCCATCAATTGGGGCAGATTCAGGTGCTAATAGTTCAAGAATTCAGACAGCTTCATACATGCATACACAAGAGGATGACTTGAGGGTGAAAGTTGAACCTGTTCAGTGGTGGGATGTATGTAGGAGGTCAGATTGGCCAGAAAGAGAGGAGTGTATTTCTCAGACTACCCTTGAGAGACAAGATGTTGCTCAAGTTAACAGGGGCAACTCAGGTTGTGAGGAGTACAGAATTGATTCTCTGGAAATTAATGATAGTGCTAGTGGAGCAAAGGCTTCAAAACCTTTTCCTACAAAGCCTCATGAGAGCTTCCACTGGTACCTCTCTAACGCAGAGGTGCAAGTAAACTCCTCGAGATTACCTATATGGCAAAAGTCTAAGGTAATTCATGTGTTTAAAGTTTTGTTACTCATAACTTTGTGTGCTATAGCTCAGTTGAGATTCATTTTTCTCAATATTGCAGTTTTCTTTCTACATGATGGAATCTGCAAGAGGCAATATTTCTGAAGATGGTGAATTTGAAATTGAGAAAGTCCCAGTTCATGAAGTTGAAATTAAACGCAAGGAACTATTGCCTGTTTTTGACCATTTTCATAGTATCAAAATTGGCTGGAATGACAGGTGATCACCAGTTCATTCATACCTTTTTGCAACTTTTTCTACCTATGTTTTGAACTCCAGCATTTGATGTTGATATCTGATATTTTGTTTGACGTTTCTGGTTAGTATTAATTTAGACCTAGTGAAATTTCCATTAATTTTGAGGATGTAAAGGTAATGGTTGTAAGAATTATAGGTGTCCAACAAGTTTCGGGTGCCTTTATGTTAGGGTGAAGTGAAGAGTCCATTTAACACAAATGCATGTTCATGTGCATTTTTGTGTACGATTGTTGTGTCTAAAATATGTCTTTAGCATCTACTTTGTTGTTTCATATAGATGTTTTGCCGTGGGGAAACATCATCAATCCTTGTCTCAAGATCCTCATCAAGGTGAATATAAAGTCACACAAGAGACTATCATATGTCACTCAAAGCCAGCATCACTTAGCTCCACTGAAAGTTCTGAAGGAGGTAAGTCTATGTGACTTCTCAAAAGCAATTTTTATTTGTTATTAAAATGGCCTCCCTATAAAATTATATGATATTGTCATTGCAATACCTATCAGGTTCATCGAGAAGAATGGACAATCTACTTGATTTGGATCAAATTAACAGCGAGAAGTCTTACGCCCCCACTTACCAGGCTCTGAATGAACTTTGCCTTGGAAAAGGTGGGAATGGTATCATTGAGCCATTGCTGCTGAATCAGGACTCTTTGACCATTATAGCTTCTCCATTTCAACATTCAGAGAATATGTATCATGGTGCTGGTAACTCTGTTATGAACGGTCTTTCCGCTTGTAAGTTGCCTCCGGTAAAAGGTATGGCCAATGCTGGTGGAATCGGTGATGCCTCAATGTTGCATGTTGACCATTATGATGCGCCCAGAAACGTCCTCATGGATGCACTGCCACTTTCTACAGAACAGAATCCAGTTGATTTTGGGCAATTACAGGAAGGGCACTATGAAATCTTACAGCATAACGAATGCAGCACGTTGACTGAAGTTGTAAATGATGATGTCAATGGCAGCAGCAACCACCATGAGAATGGAAAACTAGAGGAGGGGGAAAATGACGAAATGCTTGGTGGCATGTTTGTATTCTCTGAAGAAGGTAGAAACTTGAAGCTACGTAGCGTTTTCTTGAAGAACCTAGGCTTGACCAGCTTATCCTCACTAGCTTATAATGCCATTTTTTCTACGTTTCTATGTCTAATTTACTTAACTTTACATGGATTCTTTGGGCAGGTTGAGCTGGATTCATCAGTTAAGGTATTTTGTTCAAACTGCTGTGGAAAGCTTGGTTCAAAGCAATTGAGATAGTTAGCAATATGTTTTTGACAGTCGAAACGCATTGCACGTTGTAAATAAGAGGGGTGGCTGATGGTGTTGCGTGGTTTCGGGTCAATGCTCAAGCGTTGCAAGAGCTTGCACCATCCTTCCCCGCCTTTGTACATTTTGTAGATGCTGATTTGGAAAACATCATGGATATTGGCTTTAGGACAAGGGTTACTCGAATCAAAACTCTTGCGGAGCTAGATTTGGGTTCAAGTTCCTCGTCCTGATGATGGTATCAAGCTTGCCTGTACAGAAATTGTGTGAAAAAAGGTCTTATCCCAAGCTGTATAACAATATTGTTTTCTGGTGTGAAAAAAAAAATTGAAGCGGAGGAGGAAAATCCGAAAATATGAAATGGCTGTATTCTTAAATTCTTCATTTCTCCTCCTCTGGCTAGGTAGACATGCCGGTGGTAAACCCCATGCTCAGGAGCTTAAAATGTTCAATAGTGAATGCTTTTCGACGTATTTCATCAAGATCGAGAGGATTAAAATCTTACGGCGTTATTTATTTTTTCATCAAGAGACAGGACACAGCATTTAATAAAAATATGATAATTTTGTGGTGCTATTTTAGAAAATGCTTTGGTTTTCGAGGGGGGAAAAGGATAAATTATATGAGTGGCACATGGCAAAGAGCATGACCACAAAAGATAAAAGGAGTTTCTATCTTGGATTTGATAAATGTGGTGACCATATATAAATGATTATCAGTGAGTGGGTCTCTTACATTAATAGATTTAGCCTATCTTCGAGAATCTTAGTAGTATCTTACAAAATATTAACAGGCCGCTCTTTCAACTTACGATGCTTCTAATTGGCCATTTTTCTCCCTTTGCAAGCCAACACAATTCCATGGAACATAAACAAAGCCTGAACCAAAACAGGAACCTTTGTGTGTTGTTTGGGCGTGTGGGGTCAGTTTGAAGAGAAAATGCATCGAACGCGAACGCCACAGAAAAGAACAACCCATTTTTCGTTTTTATATTTAAACGTAAAAAATTAAGTAATGTAATAATAATAGCATTAAAATGGTAAGAAATTGATTAATTGATAGGGGTATTAAGTCAATTAAAATTGACTTTCCTTAACAAGGGAAGGAAACTTTAAAATCTTCTCAAAAAAGTCATTTACGGTTATGTTTTGGGCTTTAAAGTCAGACAGACAGCCTTCCTCTCGTGTGTCCTTTGGTGTGTAAGATCTGCCCTTTTCCACTGTCTGTAAGTGATTATAACTGCTTTGAAGAAGGGGAGAAAAAAAAAAAATACAGAGACAAGAACAGGGTGAAGCCATCATGGATTTTGTCAGTCAGTTGCAAAGACAGTTTATTGACTACTCCACATCTCTGCATCGCGAGGTCAATAACATTTTTTATTTATTTATTGGTTACATTTTATAGAAGATTTGATATTTTGAATCAAATCTCCTGATGGGTTTGTTTCTTTTAAGCCTGTGATGATGATTCTTCCAATAAAAATTTTCTTTTTCAATAAGAAATAAACGAGTTTTCGTTATAAAAGCCAAATCTTGTGGGGTCTTATCAGATTTGTTTTCCCGGGGAAAATAAATTCTCTTGACATGAAAAAAAGGAAAACTTTGGGATTTTCTTCTTATGTTTTATTATACTACATCATTTTGTTAACTTTTTTTCGCTTTTTCTTTTTTTTTTTGGAGGTTTTTTGGTGATGGGTTGTTGTTGGTTTTCAACAGGGGTTTCTGGATGATCAGTTTACTCAGCTCCAAAAACTACAAGATGAAAACAGCCCTGATTTTGTGGTTGAGGTTGTCTCTCTTTTCTTTGAAGACTGTGAAAAGCTTATTAACAACATGGCCACAGCTCTGTAAGTGTTTTCTGATTTTTTACATACCCTCTTTTTGCTGGATGAGGTGATAGTAGTAATTGGGACCTTTTCCCTCTTTTCAGAGAGCCACAACAAGGTGTGGATTTCAAGCAAGTAGATGCGAGCGTTCATCAGCTAAAGGGTAGCAGTTCCAGGTATTCATAGGCAGCTCCCCTTGAGTTTTCTGATTGACTTGCTACTGTATAATTGGGCTATTGGGTCTCAGGCATTCCGAGGAACTAGTTGTCATTTTAGAATGTTGATAACGATATGCCCTGGAAAACGAATCACGCCTTGTTTCATCGCATCTTGTAGAGATCGGGAACGTATTTTCTTATGTTGTTGCTCATTAATCTGAAATTTTCTTATGAGTGTTTCTGTTTCTGTGTTAATAGCATAGGTGCAATGAGGGTTAAAAATGCATGCATTTCCTTCAGAAGTTTTTGTGAGGCCCAAAACCGTGAAGGGTGAGTTTTGCTTCCAATTTATATAGTTTTTTTATTATTATCATTTTCATTTTGTAATTTACATGATTACGTCTGAAATCTGGCTTAACTTAAATTGACCACCATCTGACGTAGAAATTTCTCCATAGAATACCTAATTAGCATAGTCATGTGTTACTGTAGCATGGATGTTGCTTTGATTATACTAAAGCAATTGAGAATTTTCAAATTTAACATGAAAAATATTCATTTTATGAGTTTCTTTCTTGGCCTTATACCAATTACTTGGTTAACCCTATAAGCTTAGAGAGCTTTCTTTTCCCTTTAGCTCAAGCAGTACTTCCATTCTTTAATGAGAATGCAGTGGTAATAATCTTTGCATTGAGAGCTGGCGTAGGACTATTAGCTACTGTTGGACATCCCTTTCATGTTAGCGTAGGTTATATTTGTCTGTACATGCTGAAGATAACGCTTATAACCCTGTTGATCAGTTTTTTGGAAAAGACATATATCATTTTTCTGCAAGGATAATAGTCTTCTAAGAATAAAAGGCTTAAGTAGCATTAGCATCCCACTCTCACTGTCTGTTTGAGAGAGACAGGGTAACATCTTTATGCACTAAGAATGCTTCAAAGACCACATATGCATGAATGCAGATATTTTTCTGAACTCCATAAGAGAAGTAACGGCCAGTCGTCGTGGGGTTCGAAGAATTATCATGACAATTGTCTAATTTGGAATTTGGCCCTTCTAGATTGTTGGTCTGGATAAATGTTGTCATGTTCATCCAGGAAACTCTTCAAGTGAGTGTCCATGCATTTACAAGTTCTTCATAATTGCTCGATAGGCTTAGGGTGCTTCAAATGTACACAATTTTTCTAGTTGCCACACCTTATACCCTGTATAATATGAACCAAAGATGATAGCATTTACTCGTCTTGCTTGATGTGGTTTGTAAATTTTTGCTTCCCACTCCCTTAGATCTTTACAATGAAGGGAGTTTTCAGGATTTGTACAAGAGTCTGATTAATTTGATAATCTGGGACAGGTGTTTGAGAAGCCTGCAACAGGTGACTCGGGAATACTCACTACTGAAGAGCAAGCTTCAAACCTTATTCAGGGTAAGTGTTTGTTTCCTTATCATTTCTTTATCTTTTAAAAGAAACCAGTTTCTTCAGCTGTGGAAATGAGCATGCGTGCTCATTTAACCTAGCTGCGTTATCCATTTCTTCCTCCAACTGTAGTTTTTACTTGAGTTTCTTCCTATTGGGTCTTTCAGATGGAGCAACAGATCCTTGCAGCTGGTGGATCAGTTCCAGGAGTGGAATAAATAACATTCATATCATGCTTTTTGTAGAACAAAAGGAGAGTTAACGGTTGATGTTGCAGATACTTTTTCCTCATGAGGTTTTGCAGTTTCAAATTGTAACCATTAACCATATGTTAAATTATTGATGGATTTTCCATAGATTTGTGTCCAAAGCCTGTATAAGGTAGAATGATGCTGTGGATACACATTTTTAGCTTTTTGTTCCAAAAGCATATATATGATAGTTTCCTTGTTGTTCAGTGTTGAGAATTTTTTATGTTAATCTGTTAGACCCTAAATGGTATCTCCTATTTAGCATTTATTCATCATTCCATAATTATTGAAGCACATCTTTCCTTCACCAAATTCAGTTATCGCTATGACCGCAGATGGCTGATATTTAGGGTTATTGAAGAATAATGGTGGTAGAGCCAAAAACTTTCATAGAGGGCACCCCTTAACTGAAAGTTGGGGAAATTGTTAGCAACCTGCGGGTCACGGTGACACGTTGCTAATTCTTGGGTTTGGTCAACCCTTTGGGAAGTGAATGCGGATGTAGCAGTCAAAGATGGCAATTGGCCGTGTTCTTAGGCACTTCAGTAAGGTTAGGCCATCGGAACATGGTCTGATAATTTCTGAAGAAAATGTGGTCCAGTTTCCGGAGGCAGAGTACAAGCTGTCAAAGTATATAACTCACTAAGAATGGTCCCATATAACTCATCAATCTCTTCTGGTTTTTCTGGTTTTTGGATCGTCATTATCAAGTTCACCTCGCCAATGAAGAACTATATGAACTCATATTATTGTAGGCCCGATGCCCTGATTATCTTCTCTTTTCTTTTCTTTAACTAATTTATTCACTTTTTTGTTGGAGTTTGGTTCTATCTATCAGTTCTTCATACCAATTCATTCGCTCTTCTTTTTCTGACTATTGCAAACTAATCAAAAACCGATACTTCAACTTTAAGCAAGGTTTCCCACGATTGATGTTGGTAGAAAAAGATGAGGTGATACTTGAGAGAGACAGGTAACATCTTGACATCCTAGGCAGGAAAATTAATGGCTAAATATCTAAATTAGCCCTTAAATTATATCAAAAAGGATAAATTAGTCTCTAAACTTTTATTTGGGACAATTGATCTCTCAAACTTTCATTTTGAGATAATTAACCCCTCAAACTTTATTTTCAAAAGAAATTTCTATTAAATTAAAGGCTACATTATCCCTAAATAATAATCTTGATGGTTTAATTGTCCCAAAATAATAGTTTAAGAGGATAATTATCCTAAAATAATAGTTTGAATGATCAATTGTCCCTAATAAAATTTAGGGGTCAATATATTCAAAAAAATATAATTTAGAACCAATTTAGATATTCTGCTTAAAATTAATGTTGTATGTCTGAATGTGTTCTTGGACATTTATTACCTTCCGCCACCGTGGGGGGGGTGGAAAGCATTAACGAATAATATTTTTGTCATACTTGGAGAAGAAAATTGTAATGTTGCAGTTGTGAATATTGAATGATCTTATGACCCACAAAAGATCGATTATTTATGTATTGATCTAAGACTTGGTTTTCAATCCATCAAACATATATGATCTGCAGTACTAGCTACTCAGCCACTCCCCCCCCCCTACCATCATCAATACGGGCAAAAGAAGAAAAAAACATTCGTAACAATCTCTAAATAATTATGAAACACATCAAAATGCCCGCATCGATCATCATACTAATTTTGATTTGGAAGTGATTAAAAATGATAAACAATAATTTGGAATTGGCCGATTGGGTATTAGTTACTCAATAGAGTAGACTACCATTATAGGCCAAAAAAAAGAAAAGAGGACTACCATTATAGGCATCACTGATCACTGGCAATTTGCATTTGACCTCTATAGGTCGGAACAAATGATGGAAACAGGAGGAGGGGTCATGTTTCTTTTGTAAAGATAAGGAGGGAAGACCATAAATAAAGAGGGTGAAATGCTTGCAAAAGAGAAGGTGGGCGTAGCTGGCTGACAGAGACGACACAGAATTATGTAAATGGTGCACGAGGAAAGACTGCAACTGCTAGAGTGTGGCTATGCCTATGCCTGCTCTCGAAAGAAAGAACCCTTTTCTTTTTCCTCGCATAATAAGGTTCAGTTATTAAGTTATAGCAACAAATCAGTGGAAAACGGAATGCCATTTTACAAGAGATGCACTTGATGATTGATGTGGCAGTTTTTTTGGTTGTTGGGTTTGGTGCATTCCCTGCACGCATCCCCATTCCCAATTAAAAGCTTCATGGGACCGAAATAAAAATGAAATTTGGGGGACTTGGGGTTGGAGTTGTTCTTGGTCCTTTCTCTCTGTTTTTACCTACAGCGGCAGCATATAATCTGGTGAGAATTTTAAAAGCAAGGGTGTTTTCTTTTCCCCTTTGCTTGGTGCTTTTTTTGGGAACATGATTTTGACTCCTGTTCCCTGCAAATCTCATTAACTTTACCTTTGACTTTAATTGCCTCTAAATGCTTCGGGTTGTTCTCTTAATGCTTCTTCATTGCTTCTTCAGTCACCATTAGCCATTATTACAGTATTTAGTTGCTTGTTTTGCTGTTGCTACATTTAGTTTCTTTTATGAATTTACATTTTTCTGGAGTGGCTCTATGCTTGCAGCTTGTTAATGACCTTTCTGTTATAGGCAAAATCCAAACATCACAAAACTTTAACTGTTTGAATGGAACAATCTAAAGGATGCACAAGGATTTCCTATTTTGGCCACAGCAAGATCGTTGAGACTTCAATTCTAGGAGGTTTGTTCGGGGGTTTAAGATAAAAACTTTTGAGATATATTAACATAAGATTTATGTTTTGAATCTCACTAAATTCAGTTCTAGCTGCAGCTACAGACTCACATGTGTTAGAAACCAAATCCATTCTACTAATTGGTTTGACCTTATCTTGCAGATAATGTTTTATCATTTCAAAAAAAGAAGTTTTTAACTCTGATCTCCATTTGCTAAGGCATTCTGCTTAGACCCCAAACCCCAAAAAGAGTGCAGATTGCAGAGAAAGCTATTGCTAGGAAAGAAATTTGAAGATTAAACTTGCACCCATGCTGTTTGACTCCCAAGAGTCTTCTCAATTACCATGGCACCTCCATCTCGAATTTATTGCATCCCCATGTTTCGTTTTGTTATTCCTTTGGGACCAAGAAAAGTAGTTGTCATCTGCCATGTGCTATAGCCTTGGAGACAGTAGGGGAATGTCAAATTTTCTTTTACTTCACATTTACCAGCTTCTGCTTTCTTCCATGCATTGACAGTGCGTGACTTTTGCAGAAAAAAGGAGTTGCATCCCTCTTGATAAGTTGATTTTACACTAATACTTTTCACACCGAAATGACAAATGTGAAATGATTACCAAGGAAACATTCTCATCCAAAATTTCCACCTCAGAAATGAGAAGTTCAAATCAGTTTTACAACATTCCTATAACTTAACATTCATATGAAAGTTGGCTTAGCAGTAAGAGTATATCCGGAATCTTCAAATCCCGAGTCCAAGTTCCATCATTATGTATCGGTTCGTTCTGACTTTATATTAGATTTGTTCTGTTACATTTGATTTGATTCTTCGTTAATTATAAGTATTGGGACAATATGACGCTTTGATTTGGAGTATCTATTTCAATTTAATTAGAATAATCTCATGAAAGATTATGAAAATAAACAAATTATTAGAGAATTAGAAATGAGAATTAGCTGATAATCCACATTCTTTAAGGAGCAAAAGACAGCGAGTATATTTGATAGGACAAAGACAATATCACGCAAATAGCAAACGGAAGATGGTTTTTTTTTTCTTTTTGGTTAAATATCCAAATTAGTTTTTAAATTATATATTTTTAGATATATTAATTCTTAAACTTTTATTTGGGACAAATGATCCCTCAAACTATTCTTTTGGAACTATTAATTCCTCAAATTATTATTTTTGAGATAATTAATCCTTAAAAATTATTATTTTGGGACAATTAAATTAAATTATTATTTTGAAACAATATAACCCTTGAGAGTTTAATGCAATTAAAGTTATGTTGTTTTAAAATAAAGTTTAAGAGATTAATTCTTTAAAAATAACAATTCCATAGGTTAATTATTTTAAATAAAAATTTATGTGTCAATTTATTTTTTTATATAATTTAAGGATTAATTTGAGTGTTCGATCTTTTTTTATGCCACTTCACCATGGATGACGTGTCACGTTTTAGCTGGACATTGCCAAGTGCCAACCTGTCAAACTTAATTGAAACCGTGAGCCACTTCAGCCTCGCGGTGGTCTTCCCTAATTGCTTTTCATGGACTGGCCCGTATTAGTCACGTGGTCTCCGCCTCGAACCACCCCCCCTACCTGCTGACCTGTCTCCCGAACCTAACGTTCTAACTTCCACGTAGGCTCGGACAACCGTTTAACCCCGAAGCTACCTCTAATAAGGAAACAAAACCGAGAATAGTAAAAAAATAATAAAATACAGTAAACAAATCAGCATACATACATTAACGATCTTTCTGGTTTCCCAGTTTCATTCATTAGTGTGTAAGTGCTCTGTGCTCTGGTTCAGCACCTTCTCTTAGAAGCCAAAATCATGAAAAAGTAAAACCCTCCCCTCCCACCCATCACCAAGAGAAAAGCAGAGAAGCAAGCAACAAATAAGAGAAAGAAGATTCAAAAGCAAGAATCAAAGAACAGAACACAAGTCTTCTGTCTCTCTCTTTGGTCTTTTGCTTCTCTTTCACGCCAATCTTTTCGTTTTATTTTAATTTTTCCTTTTTATATATCTGTTTCTATAATCTTTGATGCTGATAGTTTTGCCATTAAAAGCTCTCACGGTTGTGTCCCACGAGAAACCGGTAGTCTTCTCTCACGAAAAAGCCATCTTCGCCAACCCAAAAGCTTTCTCTTTTACTTCTTATATAAGCCACTCTTCAGCTCTCTTACTCTGTGCTTCACTACAAGGCTCGGTCTTTGGTTCTTTCCAATGGGGAAGCAAGAGAGAATGAGAGTGGCTTCTTATGCTCTGTTTTTAGTTGCTCTGTTTCAATGTAGATTCTTGGCTTTTGCTATCTTAGACCCACTTGATTTTTTAGCTTTGCAATCCATTAGAAAGTCTCTCAATGATTTGCCAGGCTCAAATTTTTTTGCTTCTTGGGATTTTACGTCGGATCCTTGTAACTTCGCCGGAGTTTACTGTGATTCCGATAAAGTAATTGCTCTTAATCTGGGCGATCCCCGTGCTGGTTCGCCGGGTTTAACCGGAAGGATAGACCCTGCTGTTGGCAAACTATCTGCACTCGCCGAGTTATCAATTGTTCCGGGTCGGATCTATGGGTCATTGCCGCAGTCAGTCTCTCAGTTGAAGAACCTCAGGTTTCTTGCGATCAGCAGAAATTTCATCTCCGGGAATATTCCAGCGAGTCTCGGCCAATTGAGAAACCTTAAAACGCTTGATCTCAGCTACAATCAGCTCAACGGAGAAATCCCTCACTCCGTAGGAACCTTGCCGGAGCTCACTAACGTTATTCTCTGCCACAACCACCTCTCGGGCTCGGTCCCTCCGTTTCTCTCACAAGCTTTGACTCGGCTGGACCTGAAACACAATGCTCTATCCGGCTCGCTGGCACCAGACTCCCTCCCTTCTTCTCTGCAGTCCCTCTCTCTCGGCTGGAACCAGCTAACTGGACCGGTAGACAAGCTTCTATCTCGACTCAACCAGTTAAACTACCTAGACTTGAGTTTGAACCAGTTCACCGGTCCCATACCCGCCCGAGTTTTCTCATTCCCTATTACAAACCTTCAGCTGGAAAGAAACTCGTTTACGGGTCTAGTCCAACCGTCTGATCAAGTGACAATCTCGACCGTTGATCTCAGCCACAACAGTCTTTCGGGTCAGATATCGCCAATGTTCTCGACCGTACAGAATCTCTACTTGAATAACAACCGTTTCACGGGTCAGGTCCCGGCCAGCTTCGTGGACCGATTACTATCCGCCAGCATACAGATACTCTATTTGCAGCATAATTATTTGACCGGAATGGAGATTAGTCCGACGGCGGCGATTCCTGTAAGCAGCTCATTGTGTCTGCAGTATAATTGCATGGTTCCTCCCGTACAGACGCCGTGCCCATTGAAGGCTGGGAACCAGAAGACCAGGCCTACTGCACAGTGTAACGAATGGAAAGGGTAGATAGGTAATTTGCAGGGCCACGTTGGGGGGCACTTTGGGAAGAAAGTTCATACAAATATGGGGAATTTTGATTCAATTTATTTATTTTTGTGGGTAAAAACTAAATGATGAAATAAGAGAGCTTTGCTGATACTTCTAGAAAAGTGTAATCTGTAATTTTTATTTATGTTCTTAATGACCATAATATATATTATTACTATTATTAATACTATATGATACTAGTGTGAAATTTCTGGGGACAACAAGTGTTAGGAATGTGGTTGTAAAAAGAAGGTGTGCCATTGAAAGCAGTATTTAAAATTTAAATAATCATACATCTTTCTACCAAACCAACAAGTTTTCATTTACAATCAACATTATGAAGGTAATAAATTTTTCTTCTTCCATCAGTGAAATACTGATGAGATTGTTGAGGTGAGTGAAGTCAAGCATTTTTCTTTTAATTTATTACTTCCATCAATTGATCTCTTGAACCATCCTCTTAATTTCAATTACAAAATGAATGGGATATTTTCTTATATAAGTATTTCTCAAAATTAGGACTAGGTGCTGCTACCACAAGATTATTGTAAATGAAGGGGTTTTTAATCAAAATGGCAGATGCAATAAGAAGTTTTTATGGCATCTGTCATTTTGGGTTTGACAGTTGGGACATTTTTAGTATTGAGATTTACAAAGGTTAACACGTTCCACAAATTTCTAGGATAGGATTGATGTGAATATTATTTGGGATAGGACCTTAGCCAGTTAGCTCTTTGGGGGCCATGCAAAGCAGTCATCATTCATCAGCGATTGGTTTCTTTTTAGAGCTGGGGAAGGGGAACCACTCTTGCCTGTTCCGCACTGGGGCTTCTGAGTTGAGTTTTTTTTTGTTTCTTGAAAGGATTATTGATGGCATTATGGCTGCAATTTTTTTCTTGTTTTTCTTTTCTTTTTAGAAGGGACGTGTGGGGTATAAATCATTTGCTCCTTTAGCTCTGCAGCTTTCTAATTGCACGGGCCTCAGAAAACTAGAATTTGGCTAAACAACAACATCGTCGTTGGGGGCCAGGGCCAGCTAGCTGAGAGAGGAATCAACTTCTTCACTCGGAGGCCTCCTTTTTCACAATGCATGCCTTCGACCAACATCACCAACCAGATCTTAAACCACTCGATTTCCCCCAAAAATTTGAACACCATAAAAGGATAAAATGAATTCAAATCCAGGTCCATAAATGAGATATATGCATCAATGAGCAATATTGCACCAAATATTCAAAATGTTCAGCATATAATAACTCTCCATTTCCTAACAGAAGAGTCTGAATTCAATTTAACTCATAGTTTAACCAAACCAGGAGATAGACAGATGGTGGTCGTTATCGGTTTAATTATACAAATGTGAAATGTCCTCTTCAGAACGAGAAAAAAAGGAACCAAACAAAATAATCTAAACAATCTCTTTCACCGCTTTTCTTTGTTTAGTTCCTTTGGCAAGTATGGGATGGACAAGTGAGAAAAATTAAGGTTAGGTGTGATCGAGACTTGAGGTAACATTATGCTAATAGACGTTTTGTGGGCACATGTAGTGTACGGTGGAGCAAAGATTAGCCTTGTGAAACTCAAATTTTAACCCATTTTTATTTACTATATATCATGTTGGGTAGTTGTGTGTGGGGCGCTCCTGGTTGGCAATTGGGAAAGGCCAGAAAGGTGAAAACAGATTTTCCAGAATAAACCCCTTCTTGACACAATGGTAAGTCAAATCCTATACGACCAATTGTTTAATCAGATATCTCATATCTTGCTTGTGGCTTGGCAAGACATGACCTAATAAAATTCTTTTTATCTGTCTCTGTGTTTTCATATGCATAATCTAATGCAAAATTCACTGTAAAGGTTTTATTAGAAGAATTAGGTCGATGATTGCTGGACCATCACATTTACACAAAAGGAAATCAGATAAAACGAAAGACAATGACAGAATGCAAGAGTCTGAAACTTTTGGTATGGACTGTGGTCTGTGGAGTTGTTGAGATTAAGCTTGCTTTTTTCTATCCCAATCAAAATGAAAGAAAAAATAGAAAAAAAAAAAAAGGAAAAAAGGATAAATGTATTCTATTGCTCTTAAACTGTCTCAGAGAAATTTTGTCAACCTGATTAAGTAGGGGCCCTCTTATTCTTTGTTCCCCACTTAATCATGCTGTTTTCTGGTGTAATTGCCAAGTCAAGCAACTCTTTTGATTAGGTTATTATTCCCTGTTTATAGTGCTCTTAAGAGATTCTCAATCTGCCTAAGTAGGGGCCCTTAATTAACTTTGTAACCATGTTTCCTCATCATTTTAAGGGCCATTAATGATTTACACCCATAAAGCTCTCATGGAAATATATAGGGATACTGCTGAAAATGATGATCAATATGCCACGAGAAAGCCACAAAGAAATTGAGTACCCATTACTCTCAAAAGTTATATTCGTGTTGCTTTCAAAAGTCAAAAACTTCCTTGCTGTTTCTACGTGTAACACAAAAAATTCAGTCAGTACCTCAAACTTAGGCTATATTTAGTATATGAAAATATTTTTTATTTTCATACTCTAAAAAATACAGAGAATTCATCATTTAAGATATGTGTAATTTATAGAAATATATATGTTTTAAAAAAATAAAAATCAACCTAAAATTGAGAACAATATTTTTTAATCTAATTTCTAGATTCATTTTCATTTTTATTTTTTAAAAAATATATATATATTTATTCTCACAGTGCATATCTTAAATAATAATTTATTCATATTTTTTAAAGAATAAAAACAGAAAATATTTCCTTATACCAAATATAACCTTGACTTTCATTTTTTCTTGTACAAATACCAAAATTAGCTTCTTGATGCAACACTGCGAACGAAAGCAAACTATTTATATCAATAAATATTGCCATAAGGTGTTCTAAAAATGGGTTTTCATAGCAAATTTGCATCTCTACGTATTTGCGAATGGTGGAAGAATTGGTTTCAGTGAGTCATTTTCCATTGGAGAAGGTGGGGTGAGGGGGTGACTTTGGATTATAAATCCAAGAATTAAAATACTAGTATGAATTAACCAAAATCAATAAATAAATGAGCTTTAGATGATTCCATGTGAATTGTGACGAAGTGGAGTCGTTTTTGTACAAAGTAAGTAGTAGCATTATACCGAGGAGGGAATGATTGAGCATTATTTTCCAAGGAACTAAAAGTTAAACAACATGTGCCTATGTTATGTTTATAAGAGAAAAAAAGATGGAAAATGAAAAGGAAAATTTTACAATAACCGAGACAACGAATGATGAGCATTGCTTCGCAAGAAATTTTATTTTTCAATTTTCTTTTTAAAGAAGAAGACCGTATGATTTGCTTAGTTCGATAGGCCGTCCATGGTTTAAGTTTTCTTGCGTTTGGTATACGCTGGCCTAATGACATGGACACCGTAATTGGGATTTCTGGAAAAGCTTTTTTCAGTTCTGTTTTCCATTATTGACACCGTAATTGGGATTTCTGGAAAAGCGTTTTTCGGTTCTGTTTTTCATTTTTTAGGGCACTCGAAACTACAGTTGGTGAAATTTTAGAGCCTAATTCATGGGGAGAGAATAAAAATCTGGTAATTAACTTTAGGTTGGGCTTTTCCTTGTTGGTACATATAAGAATAAGATTCTTTTTGAGAACTCTGTTTGAAAGTTAGCAGTAAAGCCTGGAAAACCTGGAAATCTTTGCGATGGTACGAAGGAAAAGTTTGGAAACAACTTTTTTGAGATGAAACTTCGTAGTTATTGACATTGCATGATATGAAATGCAAATTGAACAAAAATGGAAATGCAAATTTGGTTTTAAGATTAATGATGCAAACAACTGAACAAGATGAAACAAAGTTCTAGCATCAATATGATTAGAAAGTAAACGGGTGTTAACGATGGGTTATGGAATCTTTGTTTTGGGAACTGAGCTAAACCTTTTTTAGACCCAAAGAACAGTAAAAATAGGCCAGAATGAGCCAAACTGCAATGGGCCTGGAAGCTGGAACCCATTGACACAAGTGGGGTACTAGATTTTAGCCGTTTCTTTCCAGAGGTGAATGGAAAATGGAAGTCTAAGGCCCACCACCCCCTTGTTTGTTTGTTCCCTCACAAATCCACATGAATCTAAACAAAATATTCCCTTCTTCTGGACTAACATCGAAGACATTGAGAGGCAGCCCGTTCCTTGCACCCATCCAGCAAAATCCAAACACCTAGCATTCAACGGATATACATACAGTACAACCAACATCAAACATGCATGTTCCACCTTAATGCCCTCCTTTTATCCTTTTTCTTGGCTTCATTAGTGTGGTTGATAAAGCTTTAGTTACCACGAAGGTTCATCTTTTGAAAGAGTTCCATAAAGCACAGATCTGTCATCATCGTCACAACTCACGACTTATTCCGATTCGATCTATGGTCGTTAATGGCTCTTGTTCCAGATTGCAGAACGAGCTCGCTGCATTCATGAACTTAGTCCAAAAGAATATGCATCAAAGACGGCGAAAAGGATAATGAACCTTAGGTTAAATAACCAATCTACCGAGTAGCGCAATCTTAATGAAAAATCCAGGATGAAAGACAGAGGGTTTGGATGAAGTATGTGAACAAATGTAGGAAGTTGCAATCTTTATTTATGTACAGCTAAAATTTTGCATGTGTGGCACTTGTTTTCACGTTGTTGAACAATTACACCTTATTTGATCATGTAAAACAACAAGAGCTGCAATTTAGACAAAATACAAATATTCATATCATATCATATAAACATAATAGCTTATACAAGTGGGCAATTCAATAATAATACCTCCGGCGGATTCTCTTCTTGCTCGCAGGGGCAGGAGCTTCTCCATTTTCAGGGAATCCCCACTTAACCACATCCCCATCCCAAGAAGAGCTAACCAGCATGGGATAGTATGGATGCCAACTACAGTCTCTTACTGGTGATGTATGGTGCTTGAGTACTGCAACTAGGGATCCGGTTACCTGTAATGGATTACCATGTTACCCTCAACAAAAGAGAATTCATTTGGATAATGGATGGCACAGGCCATACATGTTGGATATTCATAAAATGCCTGAGCATATTATGCTGAGCTCTTTAATTTACGGTCATTTGTTGCACAATCACTTCAATACATCGCATCTTTATCATATGATGATGCACAGTTCCTTAAAATACACTTTTTGTCATACTTCACAAGAGATACACATTGCAACTACAGCTATCAAAGCACAAAATTCCACCATTCAACAGTTTTACATCTAACAAAGAGCATCATGTCTTCTTATATCTATGCACCATGAGAATGTATCTATGGTATATGCAGTAGTGACTCAAATGCAAACATAGGAAAAGCTATGTCAGATTTTGTTACTTACCACATCATAAATATAAACACGAGAATCATGAGATCCAGTGTAAATGTATTTTTGGCCCGTGCTGCAATAAGAGATTCAAGGTTTCATGACATGTTAATAAATACTTTAAACCAGACCCAACAGTGAGATAAACAACAGTATCTCACTAACCAAAAAGAGACTATAAACACTGCTAAGCCTATATGTTAATTAGAGAAAGAATTGGACTAACATAAAGCAGTCAGCTTCTATCATTGAAGTCCTAACCTAATTTTCAACTAAAGCAAAGGAGGATATAGTAACACTCACCTGTACGCTGGCGAAAAGTAACAGCGAATAAGAGTACGCAAGACCGAGTGACCTTCATAAGTCACCACTGATTGATCACATGGGTGTTTCAAATCTCTAGCCTGTGGCGGATAGTCCATCCATCTGTAATCCCATTCATAATTCCTGAATCCTAAATTGCTGCAATAACATAATATGAACGTCTTTAGGTAAAGCTGCTTAATTAAAATGCAAATACTCTATCTAGAATGGTGCTAAATAGAGCATCAATAGTATTGTCTCAGCATTCATAAACTCAATTCACTGTATCCAAACTGGACACTACTTTAACCAAAATTAATATAGTAAAATTCAATATCCTAACATATCATCCTCATATTACTGTTGAAATTCAAATATCCACTAAATAAGGTTATTTTAAATAGCATGAGAGTAACATACCCATGAAGAAAATCTAAAATATTTTACATGTTTTATTTTCAAGAATAACAGAAAGCTTGCGAGTGTAGCCAGAGCCAGAAAATAAGCATACCAAGAGGTATTAGAGGACATTTTCCTGATATCCCAAAGCTTGATAGTCTGATCTTTACCATTTGATATGAAATAACGACCATCTCCACGACTGTCAATAAATGTAATACCTTCAAGATGTCCCATCAAGACCCCTGCTGGCTTGTCTTTTGCAATAAAGCAACGTCTATCCCACACCTAAACAAAATTAAGCCTTATTGTAGATTGCTTAATCAAAAGAGAAAATAAAGCATATCTAGTTCCGGTACTTCAGTAAGGTGTTCAGCCATATTCAAAGATACTTTCCAAAGTCCATGGCATAAGAAAACATGACTCTACCTTGCAGAGATTGTCATCACTCCCAGAATATATCAGATTGCCGCTTTCATCAGCAAAGGTCACAGTATTAACATCCGCCTGGAAGATGAAAGACAAATAAATTTTAGGACCTCGAATTTATAGGTACAAACAGGGAAAATCATCTTCGCATTACATGAAATCTTCCTATATAAATACTGTTAGGAATACAAACATTTCAACTTCCAAAAGACTATAGCAAATAATATCTAGACACATTCAAGTTACTTTGATGACAGAGACTTCAATTCTAAGCAGAGGCACAAATCACCCAATAATATATAAAAGCAGCAAGACATAATCTCTTGGGACTTAACAGTGGTTGATGGGCTAAAGTGGAACCATATATTGCTCTCCAGTAACTAAAGATATAGTTCCAGATGTAAATCCACCATGATAACATTATTAGAGGTACAAATCAATAATATTCAAGCAAAAGAATAATTAGAAGACAACATGCTCATCAAATCAAGAATACACACACCATGAACCCACCGTGTGTGCCACAATTCGAAGGGAAAGCTTGTTTGTTTCAAGATCATAAACATATATTGAGTCATCACTGCTTCCAGCAACAATTTCTCGTCCATCAGTTGAAAATTTCAGAGAGAAGATTCCAAAAGAAAACCCCCCATCATCAGCAGCAGAAAAGTCCAACCCTTCATGGATCTCCTGAAAAACATCTGAAAAAGTGAACAAAAAAATCGTGGGGAAACAGAATGCTTGGATGAATATATAATATACATATATTTTGCCCAAATACTAAACATGCCCCGAATATTTCCATTTTACCTAAATAAGCCCTATTCTCAACTATTACTTTCCTGACAAAGTTCTAACGTGTTTTACCTAAGTCATAATGGCCCAATTTCTAACCATGGGTATGGGCACCACGCCCATGCACCAAATATCTCTATTCTGTACACCTATGTTCCAAGAAAGCTCTAGCTAGTGAAATCATTTATCACCACAATCAAGACTTTTAAGTTTTAACACTGTCAATAGCAAGTTTTAACAGACTTCAGTGTTCATGACAAGAAGACAATCCAATATTGAGAAAACAAAACTGCCAACCCAACTTTTAAGTTGCCAACATGAGAGTTCTATCTTTCAGTCTCTAATGTGAAGCCAGTAAACTAATTGCCACTTTGATTTCAAAGATAAAAAGAACTGCGCTATATACCGTGACATTTGCAAGTGATTCGGTTGCAGCAGACCCGACATCAACAATATGGACTATAGGTGACATGCTCGCATATACCTGAAACAAGGAACATAAATTTCATAAAAGTTTCTAGAACAAACATTGTATTTAAGGCAATCGAGAGATAAATTTTTCCATATTTCTCAAGCTTTTAGTCTTACCCATTACTAACACCTTTTATGTTCACTTTAGGTGCAAAGGAAAGAGAGTAGTTTGGGTTAAGACAGACTACCAACCTAGTTATTAGTGCACAAAACCATATACAAAACTTCAAAATTAACGCAGACAGGTGACCAGACAGTGAAGGCATCCAAAAGTGCATATACAGACAGGCATACACATCTAGTTATGGAGTATAATCTCTGTGCAAGTAGTGGATTCATTCTTCCGTATCAGTTCATCTGAGGCCATCCTACATTTGTTCATTCCTTTAGAACACAAAATAAGGACCAGAACACCAGAGAATAAAGATTTTATGTGGTATTGTCTTTGCCATGTTGCATTCAGAGTGAGACCACAATGTGCTATACTAGCACTAACGAGTTTAGAACTCAAGAGCTATCCACTATTTGTTATTACCATGAAGTCTTGTAATGGAAGCAAAAGTGTTACTAGAATCCTCAAAATTTAAGCATCTAATGACAATAAGTTTGATGATTTTAATCCATTTAGTGCTTGAAATGTGTTATCTTAGCCACCATAATCATTTTCATATTGTATTCCATTACATCCTGTCTCATAGAACTAGCAATTTCCCTGCAGAAAGATACGTCAGATATAGTAATTTTAAAAAACTCCAGGTTGAGAGGAAGGAAGACACTAAGAACATGTTAAAACTAGAAAGGAGAGTTCATTACAGCAATAAATTATTTCAGCATCACAAATTTGTTTTCAGAATGAGCAAAAGAAACAGAATAACAAATCATCAAGCCACCTCTCACATGCAAATATGTTAAACTGTAACTGGTACGAACTCACAAGATGGCGCTGATCAGGAGAAAGGGATGTGTCTGTAACTGTCCAACGCAAACTTTTGGCAAGGATATTCTTCTGAACTTTCCATCCTCTATCCACGTTGTATATTCTGATATTGCTTCCCTGAACCAAACATTCACAGTCAAATTAAATTTAACTTTTACCATTACCAATAATCCAATCATTTCAATGACAAGTCAATCTCCCTCAAACACAAGGCAATCCACAAGTACCTGAAATCCAGCAACAAATAGAGAACCATCAGCTGAAAATTGAGAAACATAGGTCCGGCTGGTCATCTGGTCCACAAGCCAAGGGCCATTTACTGGCAAATATCTGCTAAGCATATGACAACGATCTGCCGATGAGAATCTTCCCCTCCCTGAAAAATTACCTTCTCGACTTGCCAACATTTTCACTGGGGAAACAGGTAATTGTTGCTTTCCAGGCATGAGTTGCCGCAGTCGTTCATGAGGAGCTGATCTCATGTTTGTAAGCTGGGCAATCTCATGGTCTACATGATGCAATGGTTTGTTGGACCTATTACTGCTACCAGCTTCATAGGTGACCTTACCACCATCACATAACTCAGATTCTACCTCCAGCCTACTCATGGAGTATCCCATTTCATCAATGTCAACCTCACTGGCTGTAACAAACATTTTTTTAATATAAAAGAACTGTCGATATTTTCGTATGACTAATGCATATACATATCTGTTAACCCTCATACGAAACCATAATTTTTTGGGTTCTTAACATGTCAAACCTGAAAAAAGAAAAAAAGATAGAAATTGGGTATATAAAGAGGTTTTAAACTTAAACACAAAAGAGGGATTTGTAAATTTTAATAGACAACCAAACTTTTCAGTTGTCAAAACAATGAACTTCAGCACAGCTTGATCAATTAAAGTCACTTTTCAAAAACAGAGAAAAGTGTCTCCTTTTAATTAAAATCATAGCTAAAAATCACATCTCTGTATACTCTACCACCCTAAATTTAGTAATAATGATTAAATTAAACCAACCCAATTCCCAATACAAGCCAAATGCCAAGCTTTGGTCTTTAGTCACTGACGGTCTGTTACAATTATCGCCATGTCAAAGCTAAGTAGCTAACCAACAAGCAAACTTCAACTTCAACACACAAAGTTTGCACAGTGCAGAATATATACAAATCAAAAACAGCATCCAAAGATTCAGTTGTCAAACAAAAAGAACCCAGCTTACTTGAACACGAGCAACAACTAACAAAACAACTACATAATAGCAGAAGAAAAAATTAGAAAACTTTTTAGTGTAGGAGAGTGTATGAGATTGATAAGGATGAGGGGAAATGAAACTTACCTGTTTGTTGTGTTGGAAACTTTTGAAGCCTTTTAGGAGTTAGGATGCTGCTGAGATTCAGTCAGATAAGGAGCCTTGCCGGCAATGCTAGTTTACCATAATACAAGTGTCTTTTCTATTATATTATTATTATTATTATTATTATTATTATTTTCAATTTTGGGGAAAAATATTTTCTGGGTTATAATTATATGTCCTGTCCTGACCTGAATAAAAACCAAAAACAAAAAGAGTCCTGGGTCTGGTTTCGTTGATGATTTGGGTGGGTGCAATAAGCACACCTAACCTCTTCACGTCTTGACACGTGTCCCTACTGTTCCCTAAAACATCATGTCATGTGCACGGTTTGCTCCTTCCCTTCCTTTCCTTTCCATTGTCATTCACTTTCCAGCTTCACCGCTGTCTCATCCTATCAAATCTCAATCCCCCCATGGCTTTTTGCCTCTTCAATCATAACTACTTTCTGTATATAGGTCCGGTTAATCGGTGTCTATTAAACCTCCTTTATTACTTGCTTTTAACAAACAATTATTACAAGTGCATAATTATTAAAAATGCATTAATTACATTAAAAATAATAATAATTACATTATTATATAAAATTTTTGACAAAACTATCCTTATAGTAATACTACTTTAAATATATGGTGAGGAAAAATTTAGTGGTTAACTAATTTTTTATTTTTTCTTGAGCAAATATTTTTTTATATCAATCTTGAATTTTTTTTTAACGTCCTACCATAATATATGTCAAAAAATTTTGAAACTTACCTTAGAATTATTTTTTTTATGAGTTTAAATTATATTAGGATGATCCTAAAATTCCACTTTTTAGAATTCCATTGATATACTGACACCTCACCCATTTTAAAAGATGTCTAAATTTTAAAATACACTCACTCTCACCAAATCAGTTTATTAACCCACCTTAACCTTGGTTAATTAAAAAAAATACCTCAAAACATCCGACAGAACAGTGACCGAGTCCCTGTTCTCTTCCCTCTCTCTTCCTGTTCTTTCCCCCCGTTCTCCCCCTCAGCCCTTCCTTTTTCACTTCGATTCCGGTCTTCCGATCAATCTTCACATAGGTATGATCGCTTGTAGCCTTCCTTCCTTGGACATACTTGGATAGTGATTTTTTTCTTTTTTTTTTTTCAACCTGAATTCATGTTCTGCTTTTGGTTGTCTGTGAGCAAGATTAACCTTTATATATATTGGTTTGTTATATTTGTTTTCTGGGTTTCACTGATTCACTCTTTCTAATATTAGTTTGTTATATTTCATTTATGGGCTTCACTAATTTATCTTTGATTATTGGGTTTGGTTGAATTATTCTGGAATTTGAAATTAGGAAAGATGAACGGCGGCTTATACTAGGGCCTCCATTTCTCCCAATGCACTAATAAAACCATAATCAATGACAACTTGTCAAGTATAACAAAAAATAATTTCCGCCAAATTTAGGCCCTAGTACAAGCCGCCGTTCATCTTTCCTAATTTCAAATTCCAGAATAATTCAACCAAACCCAATAATCAAAGATAAATTAGTGAAGCCCATAAATGAAATATAACAAACTAATATTAGAAAGAGTGAATCAGTGAAACCCAGAAAACAAATATAACAAACCAATATATATAAAGGTTAATCTTGCTCACGGACAATCAAAAGCAGAACATGAATTCAAGTTGAAAAAAAGAAGAAAAAAACCACTATCCAAGTATGTCCAAGGAAGGAAGGCTACAAGCGATCATACCTATGTGAAGATTGATCGGAAGACCGGAATCGAAGTGAAAAAGGAAGGGCTGAGGGGGAGAACGGGGGGAAAGAACAGGAAGAGAGAGGGAAGAGAACAGGGACTCGGTCACTATTCTGTCGGATGTTTTGAGGTATTTTTTTTAATTAACCAAGGTTAAGGTGGGTTAATAAACTGATTTGGTGAGAGTGAGTGTATTTTAAAACTTAGACATCTTTTAAAATGGGTGAGGTGTCAGTATATCAATGGAATCCTAAAAAGTGGAATTTTAGGATCATCCTAATAAAATTTAAACTCTTTTTTTATTATTTCGGATTAAACTTTATAAAATTTGTGGTTAAACTTTATGAAAAAGATATTATATCAAACCTGGATTTTTTTTTCTAAAACCCAACCACAATATATGTTAAAGAATTTGAAACTTACCATTAAAAATATGTTTTCTTTTATTTGGGGCTAAACTTTATAAAATTTGTGGCTAAATTTTATCAAAAAGATATTACTATTTTAAAAATTATATAAAAAAAACATTTTTGGTAAAATAATTTTTATTTTTTCTTATATTCATTCAACTTTTAAAATTATAAATATATTTTTTATTAAGGGTTCATCTTGTCTTAAAGAAACACATCATTGAATGATTATGTAAAAGAATGAATTAATATTTACTTTTTCATTTTAACACAATTTCCAAAACACTTTATTACCCTTGTTAACGGGTGCCTATGAATTCCTATATATATATGAATTTTGCTAATGGATGCCTATGGGCATCCGTTAACAGCCATTGAATGCTTTTAAAAGGTTATTAATTACTTATAAAAGTTGTTTTAATTTTGGTGTTAATAATGAATTTGATAAAATATTATTAAAATAAAATTTGTGTGACAAAAATATCCTTCTATGTGTGATGGGGGCTAAACTTTATCAAAAGTGTGTGAAATTTTTTTTTAAACCCTACTACAATAAATTTTAAATTTAAAAATTTACCCTTAAAATTACTTTTTTTAATAAAATTTGGGGTTAAACTTTATCAATAGTGTTTATTTTTTTTAAAACCCTACTACAATAAATTTTAAATTTAAAAACTTACCCTTAAAATTACTTTTTTTTAATAAAATTTGGGGCTAAACTTTATCAATAGTGTTTGATTTTTTTTTCTAAAACCCTACTACAATAAATTTTAAATTTAAAAACTTACCCTTGAAATTACTTTTTAAATAAAATTTGGGGCTAAACTTTATCAATAAATATTAAATTTAAGACTTACCCTAAAAAAGAAAATTTTTGTTAAATTTGGGGTTAAACTTTGTCAATGAGTACTATTATCTTAAAAAATTGTAAAAAATATTTTCTTTGTTAATTGTGAAAAATAAATTTTATTTTATATGAAAATAAAAAATAACAAACAAAGAAATCTAAAAATTATGTTTAAGGGCACTATTGTCCTTAAAAGAACTAATTCTTAATTAATTGAGGATAATAATTACAGTTATTATTGACTTTTTTATTTGTATACTATTTAATGCTTGTTAACGGGTGTCCATAGGCACCCGTCAACAATTTCCTATATATATATATATTTATTTATTATAATTAAAATAAATTTATTTTATAACTACTTCAAACCACGAACTCTCAAAAATAAGCAAATTAAATGAAATGCAATGAAAACAACTAATCATAATTATATTTCTTTGGGTGAAAATAACAGCCCAATTGTTTTGCGATTAGCTGGAGCTACACCTTACTTCCAAATGTGACATTTCCATATATAAATATATATATATATATATATTATTTGGTGCTTTGACCCCTAAGAAATTCAAATTCTGTCAATTTTTTTTAAAATTTTTAATTTCAAAATACTACTAATACTTGATAGACTCAAACAATTGAAATCTTAGACTAAACAGTCCTAATTGTCATTTTCAGCATCATGTCATTAGAGTAAACAATTGGCTTTTAAAAATGATTACTGTTGTGGAAGGTGTATTAATAATAATTGGAACAAGAAGCAAGTAATATCAGAATTAAAAGAACAAGGAAGAGAGAGGAAGAGAGAGAAAAGAAAAAGAAACAAAAAAGGAGAGAGAGAGAAATATCAGAAAAGAAACGAAAGATCAAAAGAGAGAGACTTTGTTATTTTCTCTTTCATCAGCGCAACGCGCTTTTATAAACGAAAATAATCACTGTGCAAAGTTTGAAAATTTTGCATGTGGACCCCACGGTTTGAATATTTTATACATGAATAGTAATATGCACTATTCATCGATAGTGATATGTACTATTCATCAATAATTCATCCGACATAATTAATATATGAATAGTAATATGCACTATTCATCGATAGTGATATGTACTATTCCGTCGGCAGATTTGTCCAGATCTCATAACACTCCCCCTTGGACAAATGCCACTATTAAAATTTGGACGTGTACTGCCTCGTTAAAAACCTTAAGTCGGAAAAACCCAGTGGGAAAAAACCGAACATAAGGGAAAAAGAGTACAATACAATTAAGTCCATCTAATATGTCTTCAGGACAATATGTGCTTGTCTTCAGGACAATCTATTTGTCTTCAGGACAATATAGGTAGGCCTACTTCAGTGGCCTAATTGGACGTGCTATTACTGCCTCATTAAAAACCTTAAGCCGGAAAAACCCAGTGGGACAAAAAACCGGACAGAAGGAAAAAAGAGTACAGTGCACTTATGTCCATAATCGCTCCCCCTGAAATAAAACAAACTGCTACTTCTGGAGCATCTAAAATTTCCACTTCTGGGGAATTTAATCTTGCATCTTACTGACTCGCCGCATACCAATGCCATAAACTAATTTCTCAAATGTTGATGTTGGCAAAGATTTGGTAAATAAATCTGCAAGATTATCAGCGGAGCGAATCTGTTTAACATCAACTTGTCGACTTTCCTGGAGTTCATGAGTATAGAAAAATTTCGGCGAGATGTGCTTGGTCTTATCACCTTTAATATATCCTCCCCTGACTTGTGCAATACAAGCAGCATTATCCTCATAAATTATAGTGGGAGAATCTATCACCGGTTTGAATCCACTAGCATTATGAATGTGTGATATCATAGATCTTAACCAAACACACTCTCTTCCGGCCTCATAGAGGGAAATAATTTCAGAGTGGTTGGAAGATGTTGCAACAAGTGTTTGCTTAGTGGAACGCCAAGAAATGGCTGTATCATTATAGCAAAATAGATAACCGGTTTGGGAGCGAGCTCTGTGCGGATCAGATTTATATCCTGCATCAGCATAACCTACTAAACCAGAGTTAGTAGTATTCTTAAAATAGAATAACCCCAAATCAATGGTTCCTCGGAGATAACGGAAGATATGTTTAATCCCATTCCAATGTCTCCGGGTTGGCTCAGAACTGAAACGTGCCAACAAATTTACCGCAAAAGCGATATCTGGTCTCGTGCACTGTGCCAAGTACATCAAAGCCCCGATTGCATTGAGGTATGGTACTTCAGGACCAAGTATATCCTCACCAGATTCTTTAGGACGAAATGGGTCCTTTTGGGGGTCAAGAGACCTTACAACCATAGGGGTGCTCAATGGGTGAGCCTTGTCCATGTTAAAACGTCTAAGCAATCTCTCAATGTATGCTGACTGATGGACAAGTATTCCATTCTTTTTGTGCTCAAGCTCTAGACCAAGGCATAGTTTGGTTTTACCCAAATCTTTAACCTCAAACTCCTTTTTCAAATATTCAGCAGTTTCAGATAACTCTTCAGGAGTCCCAATTAAATTCATGTCGTCGACATAAACTGCTATAATAGCAAATCCGGTTTCAGATCTTTTAATAAACACGCATGGGCAAATGGGATCATTTATATACCCTTCCTTTGTCAGGTATTCACTCAAACGTTGATACCACATGCGGCCGGATTGCTTTAACCCATATAAAGATCTTTGCAACTTTATTGAGAATAAGTTGCGGGGAGTGTATGCTTCAGGCATTTTTAAACCTTCGGGAATTTTCATATAGATATTGGAATCTAATGAACCATATAAATATGCCGTCACAACGTCCATAAGACGCATTTCAAAATTTTCTTGGGCAACCCAACTTATAAGGAAACGAAAGGTAACTATATCCACTACTGGTGAATATGTTTCATCATAATCTATCCCAGGCCTCTGCAGGAAACCTTGGGCTACTAGTCGGGCTTTATACCTCACGATCTCGTTTTTCTCATTTCGTTTCCGGACAAAGACCCATTTGTATCCAACAGGTTTTACATTGTCAGGGGTTTTAGTAATAGGCCCAAAAACATTACGTTTGGCAAGGGAAGTCAATTCAGCTTGGATTGCTTCCTCCCATTTAGGCCAATCTTGCCTATGACGACATTCGGTTATAGACCGAGGTTCATAATCATCATTCATAATCTCATGAGCAACTGAGAGAGCAAATGCATCATTGATGATTATCTCATTTCGATCCCATATCTCATTATGATAACTGATGGAAATTTCAGTATTCCCAAGGTTGGTGATCTTTTCATGGGTTTGTACCACTTCAGGGGCAATATGCTCATGAACTTGTGCCACTTCAGGGGCAATATGCTCTCTTTGAATATTATGTTGTGGCACTTCAGGTGCAATTTGCTTTCCTCGAGAAAGATTAATATGCTCATCTGGAGCAGAATTATACTCATCTGGAGCAGATTCTAAATTCCTCCCCCTTCTTTTTCGAGGAACAGTGTCTTTTGATCCCATCGGTCTACCACGCTTCAGGCGCGGGACATTTAGATCCATTTCGGGTGGTTCTACAGGAACATCTATCCTAGCTGGAACATTCGCAGCTGGGATATGAGACTTTGTAACTTTAGCAGTCTCATTAAATGCATCAGGCATTTGATTTGCAATAGCTTGTAAATGGATCAATCGTTGCACCTCATTTTCACATTCAGGTGTTCTTGGGTCTAAATGAGACAAACATTTCTCATTCCATGAGAAAATCTCGACATTTTTCTGCTTACCATATGTGGAAGCATTTGGTATCCCAAGTGATGGGAATACTGTCTCATCAAAATGACAATCCGCAAATCTAGCGGTAAATAAATCACCCGTCAATGGTTCAAGGAACCGAATAATAGACGGTGAATCAAACCCAACATAAATGCCCAAACGGCGTTGGGGACCCATTTTGGTCCTTTGCGGTGGTGCTACAGGCACTTGTACCGCGCAACCAAAGGTGCGAAGATATGAAATGTCTGGCTCCTGGCCCAAGACTAACTGAAGGGGGGAATATAAATGAGAAGTAGTGGGGCGCAATCTAATTAAAGATGCAGCATGTAAAACAGCATGACCCCACACTGAGGATGGGAGCTTTGTCCTCATCAATAAAGTTCGAGCAATAATCTGAATGCGCTTAATCATGGATTCTGCTAATCCATTTTGAGTATGAACATGTGGGACAGGATGTTCAACTTCAATTCCTAATGAAGCGCAATAAGCATCAAAACTTTTTGATGTAAACTCACCAGCATTATCCATTCTTATGCTTTTAATGTGATAATCTGGGAAATGAGCTCGAAGCTTTATTATCTGCGCAAGCAAACGTGCAAAAGCGACGTTGCGCGTTGATAATAGGCAAACATGGGACCATCTGCAGGATGCGTCCACTAGTACCATGAAATATCTAAATGGTCCACTCGCAGGCTGAATCGGCCCACAGATATCACCCTGGATTCTTTGCAAGAATGAAGGGGATTCATAATCAACCTTTGTCATGAAAGGTTTAATAATGAGCTTTCCTTGTGAACAAGATTCACAAATGTAATCTCTGGACAACAACACCTTTGTATCTTTTAAAGGGTGTCCACGAGTATTTTTAAGGATTCTTCGCATCATTGTAGCTCCTGGATGACCAAGGCGATCATGCCAAAGTCCGAACACATCAGGGTTCATTAGTTTCCAGGGCATCGTAGCATATGATTCTATAGCTCGTATTGGGACAAAATATAATCCCATACTAGAAGCTTCCAGCTTCTCATGGATGGTCTTCTGGCCCATCTTGTAGGAAGTGTTGCAAAGTAATTCCTTATTTTGCTCATTAATTGTTTCTAGATGGTACCCATTACGGCGTACATCTTTGTAGCTAAGTAGATTTCTTTTTGATCTACCACTCAACAATGCATCTTCAAGATACAATGTTGTGCCATTTGGCAAAATAACTGTGGCAGTCCCATAGCCATCTATAATATTAACAGAACCAGATATTGTCTGAACATTTGCCTTGCGCAATGTCACATTTGAGAAAAAGTGTTTGCCACAAAGTATAGTATGCGTTGTAGCACTATCAAGCAAACATATATCTTCCTTTTTCTCAATATGTTCCATTTGCATTTATCTTGACAACTTCAGGTGTCAAGTTTCATAAAATTTAACAAATTAATAATATGATGCAAAAAATAAACCAACAAATATGGAATAAAAGATATAAACCAATAAATTTAACAAATATGGAATAAACCAACAAAATATAAACCAACTGTTATGATGCAAAATATAATATGATGCAAAATATAAACAGCTTGTGGATATTGTCCGTTTTGGTACTTCAGGACCTCACGGATTTAAAACGACCATATTTATTTAATATCTTCCTTGGTAACATAATTATCCAAGGGTATGGCAAAACATAGATGAAAACCCTCAGGATCTATTTCTGGGGACTTATTATTTTCATCAACATTATAAAAAGAAATCAGAAACCTCAAAAGGTTTTTCATTGCCAAGAATATGACAATTTTCATTGACCAAAACCTTATTGACTTCAGCATCAGTCGCAGTTAGGTCAATGGCATGGGTCTCAACATGCTTGTTTTTCTCCTTCTGGGATGCTTGGTATAGATCAACCAAATGTCTGGCCGTACGACAGGTACGTGACCAATGACCAGTCATTCCACAACGATGACAGGTACTATCATCATGCTTCTTCATGGGCCTTTTACCTTTAGGGTTGTGTGGGGAGTTATTTATATTACGGTTAAATCTCCCACTACCCTTACGGAAAAAATTCCCATGCCTGCGCTCACGACCTCTAGGACGGCCAACATTCTTACTTGAGCCGGCATTTGCTTCAGGAAATGCCTTAGAGCCAGCAGGTCTTAAATCATGATTTTTAAGCAGCAACTCATTTGTTTGTTCTGCAGTCAACAGGACTGAGATCAATTCAGAGTATGTTTTAAACTGTCGCTGCCGGTATTGCTGTTGCAATACAATATTCGAAGCATGAAAGGTGGAGAATGTTTTCTCTAAAAGCTCAGCCTCAGTAAGCTTAACACCACAAAGTTCAAGCCGTGATACAATATCATATAATGCCGAATTATAATCGGACACGGACTTGAAATCCTGCAACCTCAGATGTAGCCAATCATATTGTGCTTGAGGGAGGATGACAGTTTTGGTATGATCATACCGCTCTTTCAATCTTGTCCACAAGATCAAGGGATCTCGGACAGATAGATATTGAACTTTTAGGCTATCACTTAGATGCCGACGGATAAAAATCAAAGCATTTGCTTTATCTTTACCATTAGCATTTCCATTTGCACCAATGGTAGCTGCAAGACCTTGGCCTTGGAGATGCAGTTCAATATCGAGACACCATGACATATAGTTATTGCCACTTACATCCAAAATTTTGGAATTTAGGCTTTTCAATATTTGCCATAATTATGAAATGAATGGTCTCAATTAGGTTGACAACTTCTAGTGTCAAAATTAGGTTGACAACTTCTGGTGTCAAAATTATTTAGAAGTAAATCTTTACACAATAAAAATTTAAATTAACTAGTGTAAAGAAAATGTTAAATAAAATAATGGAATCAAACCTTAAGAACTTACCTGGCTTTAAACTTACTTCACTTTAGAACGCTCGTGCTGACAGAGCCTCGTGCTGATAACGTGTTGTGGAAGGTGTATTAATAATAATTGGAACAAGAAGCAAGTAATATCAGAATTAAAAGAACAAGGAAGAGAGAGGAAGAGAGAGAAAAGAAAAAGAAACAAAAAAGGAGAGAGAGAGAAATATCAGAAAAGAAACGAAAGATCAAAAGAGAGAGACTTTGTTATTTTCTCTTTCATCAGCGCAACGCGCTTTTATAAACGAAAATAATCACTGTGCAAAGTTTGAAAATTTTGCATGTGGACCCCACGGTTTGAATATTTTATACATGAATAGTAATATGCACTATTCATCGATAGTGATATGTACTATTCATCAATAATTCATCCGACATAATTAATATATGAATAGTAATATGCACTATTCATCGATAGTGATATGTACTATTCCGTCGGCAGATTTGTCCAGATCTCATAACAATTACTTACTTGTTTAACACATTTTCTCTGTTATTATCCCAAAAAAAAAATGAAAGTCACGGTAATTAAAATGCTAATTTAACCCAAAAGAGCTTAACTAACTCTACGGCTGGGTTTAGGGGTTTGGGTTCAGATGCACCGTTCCCGAACCGACCCGGTTTATCCAAGCGAATAGCAATAGCCAGGGTGAGCCACTAAACCCTCAGCCGGTGCCTGCCTCCCCCCAGCCAATTTCGATCAAAGAAAAAAGATCTTCCTTTTACAGTAAAAACCTTGCTTAAACCCTACTAGAAAGGAAAAGAACAATGTCTTGATTACAACCACAATGAAGAGGGTGTTCAAAATCTCGGACGCAGTGGCCCAAGCAGAGCTGCTATCGAATCTTCCCAGGCACCAGTCAAAGCCCACGGCTTTAACTCCGCCTTTTTTTAGACTTCTTAACTCCTCTCTTTGCAGATTTTATGGAGACTCTGGTGCCCCGACCGAGTACCCTCTACTGCGCACTAAACTTCCCAACGTTATCAACTTGTTGACTGAAAAGCTTTCTCAGGCGGAGCACAGACCCAAATTCAACGGTCCCAGTGAGGATCTAATACGAGAAGTGACTCTGTTCAGAGATGAATTGTTAAAAAGTGTTGATTCTTTCGAGGAAGTAAGGAGGGTTTTAGATGAGAACGATCATTGGTTACTTGGGAAGTTTGAATATAACCGTGCTGTACGCACCCGAAGAGACGATGACCGTGCTTTTTCACACTTACTGAAAAAGTTGTATTCCTCACCTAATTTGGCCATCGAGGTATGTATTTCCATTTCTCTCTTTTTTCTAAGAAGCGAAAAGGAAATCCTTATGTTTGATGTTAGGATGAAATTGATCTACTTTTTGGTTTCCGATTAGTGGTTTTGTTCTAAATTTTAATACTTAGTGGGGGCCGGGGGTGTTTCAGAGCTGCATTTTCAACGTTGGTATATATTAGATTTCTTCTTCATATTACACTGTTTCTTCAGGTGTTCAATTGGAGGAGAAAAAAGCAAGAGGAAGGCTATCCCATGACGCCAGAAGAATATGCTAACGGTATTACCATTGCTGGTAGGATGCAAAATGTAGTTCTTGCGGCTGAGCTTTTTAGTGAGGCCGCTAGTAAGAAGCTTAACAAAACTTCTACTTACAATGCATTAATGGGCGCCTATATGTACAATGGTCTTACTGAGAAATGTCGACTAGTGTTCCGGGATTTGAAAGGGGAAATGAGTTGTAGTCCTTCAATTGTAACATACAACATTCTGATATCAGTCTTTGGTCGTTTGACATTGATAGATCACATGGAGGCGACATTCCAGGAGATACAGAATTTAAATCTCTTCCCTACTTTAAGTACCTATAACAATTTAATATCTGGATATTTGACTGCTTGGATGTGGGATAGCATGGAAAGAACTTTTCATTTGATGAAGGCTAAATCACTTAAGCCAGATATTAACACTCACCTGCTGATGCTTCGAGGATATGCACACTCAGGGAATTTGGAGCAGATGGAAAAGACATACCAAATGGTTAAGCATCATGTTGATAAAAGAGAAATCGCATTGATTAGAACCATGATACGTGCATATTGTAAGAGTTCTGTCAAGGATAGGACTCAAAGGATCGAGAATCTTTTAAGACTAATTCCAGAAAATGATTACAGGCCTTGGTTGAATGCATTGTTGATTAGACATTACGCTCAGGAAAATTGTTTAGAGAGTATGGAGAACTTGATTAATGAGGCCTTTGAGCACAAGATCGCTATATGGTCACTTAAGTTGATGCATTGCGTTATTGCAACTTATTTCCGTTACAATGATGTGGATAGACTGGGAGATTTCATAAAACGTGCAGAAGCTGCCGGGTGGAGAACTTGCAGGTCTTTATATCACTGCAAAATGGTCATGTATGGGTCCCAGAATCGCTTGGAAGAAATGGAGAATGTCCTTGATGAGATGGACAATGTGAACCTGGATTATACGAAAAAGACATTTTGGATATTGTACAAGGCATACTCAATGTGTGGCAAAAGAGATAAGGTTGAGCAAGTAGTAGGATTGATGTGCAAACATGGCTATGGGATTCCTTTGGATTTATGTCCATTATAAACCTGTTGTGCGGCAATACACCAGCAGAAGTTGCAAGAAACATTTAGCCAATCAGCATTTTTGTTCATCAATGATCATAACACTGAATGAGATTTCAAGTTACCTATAGGTACACATCTTTTCTCGGTATAGCCCTTGATTGACATGTATTTATATGATCAATAGGTTGAATAGTATTTTACAATGGCAAACTACATTGGTGTTATTGATCTCCTTTTTTTCCCTGTGTCCCTTATTTGTTTTCCTTTTGTTATAAGTATTTTTTTTATCTCCAATTAGTTGGTGTTCTATGAAACATTGCGACTAGGTAATGATATATTGTGCAATTGAGCCATCCTCTGCTTGCATCACTTGAGCTCTTGTCTTCAATTTTTATGGTATGATTGACCTGCCACAATAGTCTTGACGGATGTTGTGAAACTTTTCTGAATCAACAATCACTTTTTGGTCCCAAGGAGGCTATGCTTACACTCATTGGACATCTTTCACCTAGCCTAGTATCTAAACTTTATGTTAGTCTGTTTGGATTGAGGCAAACAGCAATAGAAGCTCCAAAGAGATTAGGAAACAGTCAAACCTGGCTGGCTATTGAAGGATCGGTCTGTTAATAGTCCACCAGCTTTGAGACTAATTTAGGATAATTTAGTTAGTTTCTTGTGGAGTTACCAGGTTTAAGAATGACTTGAGGAGAAGACAATATGAGAGTATAACTGGAACCAGACTCCTCCCCAGAAATATATTCAACGTGTCTCTCTACCGAGATGTTCCTCAATGTTTATGACTTCTTTTATGCAGCAACCTGAGTACATCCTTCCTGTGTGCCAATAGACCATAGAGAGCTTTATCTTACCCAGTTGGATTGGGAAAAGAGTATTCCTTAAATTGCATCATCACAAATTCTGGAACTTATTTTTCTTTTCAGACCTATGAAAGATTAATTAACTTGCTAGGCATTACTTGCAGTCTGAAAATCATTCCTAGTCTGTACACCTCAGCAAGATGCTACCCGAAATTAATTTTCGAATCCTACATCAAGTTCTTTTGTTTTTTTTTATTAAAAAGAAGTCTGAATAAATTTGCATATTGTTGCTGTATATTATGATTAGAATTTGAAACTCTGCAATTTGTTGGCTGTAGTCATGTTTAGTTGAAATTTGAATAATTTGCCCTCAGTTTTCCCCGTATCTATGTTCTGGTTATATGCTGTGATTGACTGGCTATCCATGTAATTGCAGAAACTGTTTGATGGAGTGAGACCACACTTGAGCTGATTGCCACAGAGAATGAATAAAATTCGCGAGGACATTTGGGATCCTATTATTACTTGCTGCCTGCTTCATGCCTTATTAACTTGACTGAGTGTTATAAAGCTGTAGGAGTTAGAACAGAAATAACTTCACCTCAAAATTTGAGGACGTAACATGTTGGCAAATTTGATTCTGGGAGCTTGGCTAGAGCTTTTTGTCTGTGAGAAAGGGAGCTGAAAATGACATCTAAGCTTCGATCTTGGCAGTCATAATTCAGTATGTGTTGAATAGATGATCTTAGTTTACTTGGTTAGTATAGCCATATGCTTCATTTTGTTTTTGCAGATACCGGGGCATTGTCTAGAAGTCATATTTAGAGGTATTATACATATAGCAAGCAATGAGTTTGGTGTAGAAGTCCAGTTTAGCAATTTTTACTTGTAGCTGTTCTGGAATTATTCTTCAAGCTTTGTGGAGTTGAAGGGTTCTTATCTTAGGAATTCAAATAAAGCTGTATTGCTGTAATTTCTTATGAATAATACGGAAGCTAAGGCCAGTCAATAATATTTTTGTTAATTTACATTAGAGTGTTAACTTTCTTATTTCACGAGTGTCAGCGTTTTCTTCAGCCTTTTAATGACCCAATGTGCCAATAGGCAAATAGAGCCCAAAAGTGCCATGTCTTTGATGGATTTGGGTTTTTCTTTTTAATGTGGATACTTTTCCGTGCAACTTGCCATGCTTGGTTTAATCAAAGCAAAAACATCAGTTGGATCTATATTCTAGACTGAATAGTGAATACTCATGTACGCATTGGAGATGGAGAATACTATGGTTCGTCCGTACAATTGGATCCAGGGTCGCTGTCCCAACTCCCCAAACCCAAGGATTCTTCAAAGTCTTCAGCTGTATAAGTATTACGTAACATGTTTCCTACTTTAGGGAAGCAGATTCCTTGGTATTAATCCCAGTTTGCTTCCCAGAAATTTTACACCCATGGTGAAAAAACCAACAACAACAAAAAAAAAAAAAGATAAAAACATTACTCGAATTTTCAGCTGAGCTATGTCGGAAGCAAAGCTGGGAACAAAACCTGAAAAAACTGTACTGGAACAAAACAGCAGGAACATGTGGAAACAACATGTTTCTTCCTTCAGAAACAGGTTAAATAAAGATACATAAAACACCCCCCTGCCATTGTTTTTGCTTCACATTCATTCATTTCCCCTTTCAGCCCACTTTCAACATCTCATGTTACTTCATTATAAATAGTACAGCTATACTAAGTTTTCTTCTTATGCTCTTTTTTTTTTTTCCCTTAAAAACTATTCTGGTAACTCGATCTGTTGAATTAGTTTCTGTGATCATGTTGAATCGAAGCCCACACCCACACTGTGGACTGTGGTTTGGGGATTCAACTATGGCCTATAGGTAACAAATTATCAAATAATTGCTGCTTTTAACAGTGGTAGGTTGTTGGCATGAAGATACTGCGAGAATAGTGGGCTTCGAGAGAAAGCAAAGATGGTCATGGAGTGATGGATGGACATGGACCCACTCCCCCCCTTTTAACACCAAAACCAGAGAGCAAAAAGAAACCCACTATTGCTTGACTTAACCACGTAAATACAAACTTCTTTGTTAATGCTTTTGTCTTTCTTGTTTGTTGGATTGATGTAACGTAATCCTTTTTCTTCTCTCTTTATTTTTCTCCCACCTGTCTCTCTCTCTTCCCCCTCCTCTCTTTTTCTTTTTCCATGTGTGCAAAAGGCCAAAAAATATCTATGTTCTGGAGAAATCAATTTTTTGCATGTCAAGTCAACTAACTCCATTTTATTAAAACGTTATTATCCTTTATTTTCTAGAGTTATATAAAATTAGAATGCCAAAAACAGAAACAAATTTTGATTAGAGAGAACCTCTTTAATTTCGTTTATCATAGGTCATTTTTGGAATTGTGGGCAATGATTAAAAAAGTTAAAACGAAAAAAAGTAACACCGTAACAAGAAATGGAAATCACCCTTCTATCTCATTTTTTCTTCCAAGTGGCTGCTAATCTTTCGCTTTCACATCATTTTCCCACAACGTGTTTTATTGTTCTTCTTTTTTTTTTTTTTCCTTCTCTCTTTCTTTCTTTTTTTCCAATCTCATATTGCCAATCTTTTCCATTTTCCTTTTTAGGGACGGTTGTCTATACTTGTCAGCCTTTCTTGTGTTTTTCTCATGTTTTATTCTCGTTGTCCACTTCCCCTTCCATCACTCAATATTTTAGATAGGTTTTCTATTGGAAAGCATGTGTTACGTTGTCCTTCTAAATAAAACTGAAAACTATTACTACTACTAATTGTTAATTTTCTAAGGTTAAAAAGAAAAATTAATTGCTAAATGATGAATTAATGAGAAAATTATTTAATTTTTTATTTGGGGGAACAACGGTGCCTCCGATGGGATGGGGGAGGCAGTCAACTTAGATCTTAGTGTGTGAGGCTAAGAAATCAAAAGAATGATTTTGGGTTAAAATAAGAAGAAAGAAGGGTTAGTGCGAATGGGGGGCAAAGCTTCAAGTCGGCAAGCAATGACCCTGCAGACTTAATTGATTAATTAACTAATTCCAATTGATTAGTAATAAATAAAACAAAACCCTAATTAAAGAAGAACAGTGAGGCGACTGAGCAAAGTAGATTAAGGATTTTGTCCCTAATGACGATTTAAATAAAGAGACAATTTTGTTGACAATGACTCCACCGTGTCGTATTTGAGAATATTTTTCAAAGACATAAACAGCTAATTTACAATGGGACAGCTTCATAATAAGACAATGAAGAAAAAGAGATAAAATAAAACTCTCCCCCCCTCCTCGATTGATAATCTAAACAAGAAAGGTGAGGAACAAAACTTCCAAATTAAATTTTTAAAAAAAAGGGGGTTGGGGGGGGTGGATATTTTGGTGATTGGCAAATGCAAACTAAGCATATATTCTAAGCAATGGCCTAGAAAGTCAATTAAAGACAGGGTTCCATGTCTTTATCCCAGCTTAGCTGTTCCTACCACTTAGTGCCCATTAAACTCCTTAAAGCAATCCAACAGCCTAAATTTTTAAATTTTTTTTTTTTCTAAATTAAACTTGTTTTTTTTTTTTTAAATCAAAGTGGTCCCTTCAGAGTAGGTCCAAAATTCCCAACTACTATTTAGAGTTTCTTTTTTACCCATTTAAAAAAAGAAAGAAAACAAAGCCAAATTTCATGCTTTTTTTTTTTTCGTTTATGATTCATATACCGAACTCCAAACCAAAACGCCATCAAGAAATGGGGCAATCACGAGCTGCTGTGCTGACAAGATGTCCAATTTTCTTTTTTTTTTTCTTTTGGTTTTAAGAAAAATAATTACTAATCTAAAAACGATGTCGGAAGATGGCGAAACCCACGGTTTTGGACTTATAATCCAATCATTTCCTTTTCATTTATAGTTCCAAAATTTTGATTGGTTGGGGTTTGGTAATGGCTTTAGAGAGACAAACCAAAGAAAAAAAAATGAATGTTGCTCTCTGTGTGGTCCGCCACGCCACACGCCTCTCTTTCTGCACGCTTTCGTTACAAATTTATAACCAAGTGTTAGCTATTATAAAAGTTAAAACCCACAAGAACAAAAAGTAAGGTGTATTGGCCTTTTGCATTTAAATGTAAAATTTAAATTTAAATCCTTAAGGGGAAACAGCTACCATAATGGGTATTTAATCTTTTTTTTCCTTAAATTCCAAATGATGAAAAACTTGAATTTTCTTTCTCAACTGACAAGTATTTATTAGAGTGGAAATGATTGGGCGAAACAGTTAAGACCGAAAAATCTTTTGAGTACACAGATGAAACTTGAAGTTGTTTTTATCTTCTCTGGTGTACAATTGAGACATATGGATTCATTTTCTGGGGTTCTGAGAGTTGACGAGTTTTATTTGACTTGGTAAACAAGCATCCACCAGCCACTAGGGTTGCAGTCGCAGACTAGCAAAGTTCAAGGTTCAAACTTGGTGATTGCTTTGAAAAAACCAAACCTAGATATTGACAAAAACATGGAAGTACATAGACTTCAGAATAGGACTTGCTTTCTGAAGCCTAATGTATCCAAGTACTTTAGAAAACCTTCTCCACAAGAAGGAAAATGTATCAGCATTAGAATGTCTTATTTCCATTCCTAAGTTGAGTCCGTGTGGATCTGCCCCATCATAACAGGGGAAAGCGGGCTAACAAAGCAGAACAACTAAAATCACAAGCATTGGAACTTCCAGAGGTGAGGAATGATGAAAACCAGAAGCGAAGTTAGAGAGAACAAAATCTTTATACTATTAACTCTAGAAAACAACTATAACATACATGTTCATGAAAAGGATGGATGCATTCCATTCCTTGTTCTGAAATTAGTGCTTAAGAATTTACCACTTCCTAAAACCAATTAATCAACCACCAAAGATTACCCCTACGCTTCTCTCTTCCCGTTATTTGTGGCAGGAAGCTGACTGGGGTAAGCTTTCATGTCCGCTGGCTCAGCCCAGTGCATGAATCCCACCATCGAGTTCCTATCCATGGAACCACTGAAACAGGCCTCCTCACAAGAATATATTTATCCATCATTCCACCTAATGAAAACCTTAGGAAATCATCTTCTTCGGAGAGAGAAATTAACCAGTCCCCAAAGGAGAAGAACTCCATCACCACCATAAAAGATAATAACAGTAAGTAATTATGATACTACACAAGCTTATAACTACACACCATCACTTCGAAAGGGAAAAATAACCGAGTGAATTGTCAAGCTTTGTTACGTATGCTGCCTGTAGTTAAAGGTTAAGTAGACTATTAACAGTTAGGATTCACAAAGTTCTTTATCTCCTCCATGAGGCAATAGAAGTGATCATTATTTGGCAAGAAGTAGAACCCTATTGTGGCCTTCTCTAGAAAAAGAAGGCTCACGTCTTGACCTGATCTTTTAAGCCCTTCAACGTATGCCAATTGCCAGTCTTGAATGAGATCCAAACCAGCCACAACAACAAGACTCTTAGGAAACTTGAGCCCTTTAAGGCTTTTACCCCTGGGGCCAAACGGATTACAAGCCGGGTGGTCTCTATCTTCCCCTTCAGGTAGATAAGCCCTCCAATACCAGTCCCTATCTAGTAGTGTGACAAAATATTTTCCATCCAATCTCTTTTCTGATTCAGTTCTCATCTGCCCACCAAACATTGGGTGAAGAAGAATGTTACCCAATACCTCAACATCTGCTTCTGCTGCTCTCACGGCAACATGGTGAGCTATATTTCCACCAGAACTATCTCCAGTCAAGTAAACATAAACTTTAGAATCCTTCCCACTTTGGAGCCAAGTTCTGGATTTGACCCACTTAAGAGCTGCCCAACCATCATCGTATGCACAAGGGTATCTATGCTCAGGTGATCGGCGATAATTTACAGATACCACAACAGCTTGACAAAGGCTAACAAGGCGGCGGCAGAAGGTGTCGTAGATAGCACTATTGGCAGAGGAATGCGTGAAGCTTCCACCGTGGAAGAAGACTATGACCGGAACAATCTCAGTGGTGCTCAATGGTTTTTCGAGGTCCACAATGCCCCATTGAGCTTCATTCTGAGAAGACGGCTGATAAACCCTGTTAAGGAGGCCAGTGGCTCCATCGACATGATCAAATGAGAAAACCCCATCAACAGGCTTGATATTGGCAGAGACCTTACGATCAAGGAACTCTGACAAGTCTCGGTTAAAGGTTCCATCCGAACGGCGCTGTAGATTGTATGCTAGCTTGAAATTGGATATGAGGACCCATGTATTCAACGGAACAACCATCTGTAAAAAACAACACCATATAATTCCAAGAATTAGAAGCTTTGCTTGTCAATAATGAAATGCCAAGACTTCAAAACTGAGAAAAAGACTGGTCCTATTGCAGAGCAGAGAAAAAGAACGCTCAGAAACCGCTTAGACCCCCAGCAAGCAAATTCTGAGATTAAAAATATAAACTTAGCACCAAAAAAGGAAAAGAAGCAAAAATCTTCAAATCAGAGTTGAATTTCGAACCTTTTTCTTGAAACAAATTATTCTTGAGCATTTCAAGCTTCACGTTATAAGAACATTTTTGAAGAAAATAAAAAATTTAAAATGAAACCATCCCAAATTTTCCATTTCCAGCAGCCCATAATTGGACAAAAATTCAGTTAAAATAACAATAACAACTCTGAAAAAAGGTCAAATATTTGAAACCAAAGTTGAAGGAAAAAAAAACTTCTCCATTTGCTCGAAATGAAATGAAAGTCAAATCCCCCATAACATCAACTTACTACTTCATACCACAAACTGTTGAAAAACAAAACAAAGCCATCAAAACAGTATCACCATTTACGCTTCGGAATGACTCCAATTGTCTAAAAGAAAAGAAAAAAGAATACCTTGGATTCATTGAGATTGACTTCATTGCCACCAGCCATGGCTCAACAAACCAGACTCAATAACCCCAAGAAGAGAAACAAAAAGGAAAAGTTTTGCAGAAACCCCACAAGGAAATGAAGCTAATCTTCACAAAGGCCGCCTCATAATAACAAAAGCAAACGTTCTCTTTTTCCTTCTTTTCTAACTAAAACTAAAGTAGAAGTGTGTATGTGTATGCTTCCCTTTCTTCTCTTATCTGGTTTGATTGGGGTGTCTTTTCTTTGTACTAGACTCTCTCCCCTCCTTTTCTTTTTGATTGATTCCTCGTTCTGAGTTTTTTCCTGAACAAGAAGAGACACTTCCTTTCTGAAATAAGGCACCTCAAAGAAAAAAATTAAGAGAGAGAGAGAGACTCTCGGACCCTTCTTCACAGAGAAGAAATAAAGAGAGAGAGAGAGAGAGCAAGGATATATAACTATCTATCTATGTTATTGTTAAACAAAGAAAGAAAGTACAAAAACTACACAGGGAGAGAGAGGAAATGTTTTTGGAGAGTCAAAGGGTGAGGGAAGAGAGAAGCGACGGAGACGAAAGAGACGACAAAGCGGGGCGGCCGAATTAAACTGTTTATATGGGTCCTACGTCCCTACCCCCGCCCCTAACCATTTCTTTTCTTCTATAAACTTAATAACTTCCTTTTTTTTTTCCAATTTTTACATTTTTATCCTTTATAAAATAAATACAATAAATTATTAAATATATTTCGTAAATAATTTTATTGTTACTATAATCTTAATAGCCTTGCAGGTTTATTTATTTATTAATTGAAATGCCCTTTTTCTGTTATACTCCCATTTGCTACCCAACATTTTCATTTTCTCAATTCAATGATGTTATGTGAATCGGAAAGTTGAAACCTTTTAGATGTGGCTATTGCCAATCCTCTTTCTATTTCTTTTGGTCCTAATCTTTTTTGACTGATGATTATCCGTCTCTTTTTCTTTTTTTGTATAAATAAAAAATTTATTACGTTTAGTTTTGTGTTGAAAATCGAATACTTCATCTTAGGTGTAGATCAAGTTTTACTGTCTTCAACTTCAACCAATAAAACTAAAGTAGATAAACAGTATTAACAATAGTTTGTGTAGTAAATACTCGTAATTTCGATTTGATGAGAAAAGAAATGGCGTAACATTCTTCATTCCATAAAAAAACTGTACTTGAAACTTGGATGATAGAGGTTGGGATAGGATAGGACCAATATTTTGAAGGAAATATACATAAGGGAAAAGCACTACTTCTCCTGGAAATGTAAATAGCCAAAACCTAACCCTGGCAATAGCTGTAGTGAACAGAAATTTTCGCTAAAAACAAATGAAAAGAAGGAGACAAGAGTTTCCTGCGTGCGGCCGACGCCAAGGCACGTGGCGACAAAGGGTTCCGTCTCGACTCTTTTGCCCAAAACCACCCTCACGAAATATCGGAACTACCCTCCCCATCCACATCAAAACCACGACACTGCCACTGAAGGCGACTTGTTTTGTCCGGTAGCGAAGCCGCGTGACGGCATGTTTTTTGTCAGATCCTGGGAGGGGGGGATGAAGAGGAAGTCTTTTTCCACATTTTTCTTTTTTGGGTTTTTGGGGCTTTCTGCTTTTCTGGGGTCATCTAATGTGGGCTTTGGATTTTGTCGTATTCCATGGGAGCGTGTATATCTATCAATCGTGGGATACGGACACGTGTCATCCCCTGGGAGCTCCCATTATTTGACGGGCCCCACCTGAACACACTTCCTCAAAGGTCTCATTCGCAAACCAGGTTGATACGATGATCAAACAAAGAAAAATGAAAAAAAAAAAAAAAAGAGAGAAAAACTCTGAGGTAGGACCCCCACTGGTTCGAGACCGAGATGGGCACCCTGAGATCACCACGTGTTATCGTCTCAGCTTGCCTTCGGGTGTTGATTGATAGATTTTTCCTGTGACATATGTATCGGGTGGGTCCTGCCAGTGAATCTCCGCCGTTGGTTTTGTTTGATGAAAATATCCAGGCTATGATGTCGGGGAGCTCCCCATGCCTTAGTATTGCATATATAAAAATATATATATATATATATGTATATTTATATATTATATACTATAAGTATTTTATATTGAAAAAAGTTGACAAAACAAACAAGAAAGAAAACGCCGGGTGCTTTATTGGAGACATGCTTATTTGTACTTAAAGCCAATCGGGACCATTGATTATTTTGTTTTTCCTTGATGGGAAAAGTCTAACAAATATAGTATTCCTAAGATTCTTTAGATGTGTTTACCAAACTTTCTCCGCTCCCCATTTGCCCATAGATTTTCTTCTATTCTTGATTCTTCCAATCTCCTTTCCCTTACTGCCTTGACCTTGTCTAGGCCATGAAAGTAAAAGGAAAAACACAAAAGTTCGTTTGCAATGAACAATGTTTGATCCAAATATTGACGGTGATGATGATGAGATGACAAAACAAAAAGAAAAAGAATCAAAATTCCAATTTATTCGTTCAAATTTAAATGAAAAACATTAAACAAGCGTCGTAAGATACATATGATAGTGAAAAAGGAAGATAGAATGATGTAAGATAATCCAAAAAACATTTAGAATTTTGTATGAATCTCACCAAAAAAAAAAAAAACAGAGAATTTTGTATGAATTATGATAGGAGCTCATCGACACGTGTAATATACTCTTCTTCTTCGATATTGACCAAACTTGTGAAATAAGTCAACAATAATCCAAATACTAAAATCCAAAACACCATCTTCAATTTTCTTGATTTCTTCTCTGTTCTAACCATTTATCCTTAAAACCCCAATAATAAATAAACGTAATAACAAAAACAGAGTATTCGTAGGGAAGAGCGATGGAGTGTAGATAAAGTTTACGAGGTGATACGGTGGATAAGTTAACTCGATTAATAAGATTGTTCTTCTTGACGTAAAAAAAATAAAAAAAAAAACTTCAATGAAAGAGATGATAATAATTTTGACGTGGTGTTTTTATTAAGAATGGGGGCTGGGCAACCAAATTAGGTTGTTTTATTTGTTTATGGAGGAAAGAAAAAAAAAAAGAGAAAAGAAGGAAGACAAATAGACAATAGGAGGAGTTATTGTCGTATATGAAGGTGGCTACTGGCTAAGCATGTGCCACGCACACGCACACCCCACACACCATGCGTATATGTGCCGTGTTGCTTTGCAATTGCTCATCCTCTTTTCTTCTCTTCTATTCTCTTCTTTCCTTTTAATTAATTAATTACTTATTTTTTTGGTTCCAAGAGCATTTTAATTATTAGTAATTGTTACTAATAATTATTTTAGTAGTAAAACTAAATAAATACTAGGAAAAATTGGATTTTTGCTTATTTCTTCTCTTATCTTGAAGAATAGATATAGCTAGGTGTCGCTGTCTGCCTTAGTTACAAGGCTATGTACAAAGTGTATTTATCTTGCTTATCTTTTGGATTGGGGGCTTTTATTTTGTTTGTTTTCCCGGTCCAAAGTAATTTAAGGCGCGGCCCACCTCAGTTTTGTCTGCTTCTGCGTTAGGTCAACAACTAGGAACAGCTTTTGGCTGCTTCTGCTCATTGGGTCAATTCCCACCCTCACCCCTACTAGATTAAACCCCCCCCCCCCCCCCCCCCCGCAAAAAAAAAAAAAACCAAACCAAATAGAAACCACTACCAATATACCATATTTTGTTACATTAATCAAAGAAAAGGGGCTTCTTTTTCTTGGCAACAACAATAAAATGGTGTATTTTGAAAAAAAGAATTATTAGTAATAAGTTTTTCTTGGTGAAATAGTAATATGTTTTTAGAATTAATCAGTAATAGGAGAGAGAGAATTGTGACTTAAAGAAAGAAATAAGAGAAGTGACGTTGTTTATTTATTTATTTATTTATTTATGTTAAAAGTATATATATTGTGGTAGTGGTATTAGTAGAGAGTAGTATCTCTGTTTATGACGTTGCCTCTGAAGCCTGCACCCTGCTGGCTGGCCTCCCATCTAACATCAACCCATACATCATCACATTTTTCTTGTTGATTGATTAGAAGTCTGTCAATTTTCTTTCTGCTTTTTACCAACTCTTTTTCCTTACCATCAATGAAAAAAATTCACAGCCTTATGGTTCCTATTTTCCCCTTTTTGACCTCCATAAATTGGTTGTTTTGCTGGCAGCTACCCTAGAGTTATATCGACACCGCCCACGATGTCTTATTTTACTAATGGGCGTAGTGTATTTTTCCATTGTCATAATTTCTTAGTCTCGTGTATATATTTCGACAGTTTTTCTTTTTTTTTTTTTAATTTTGGGAGTTTATTTAAATAAATTATAGTAATTCGACCAAAACGATGAAATTAAAAGGGTTTCTGGTTCAAACAACGAAGCCGCTAAAATGAGCAGAAAACTAAAGGTAAAACAACAAGGCATGGGAAGAAAAATAACGGAGACAGAACAACAAGCAGAGCTAAAGCCAATACATGATCAGTTCACTAGACACATGTTAATTAAGATCCATTATTATGTTGTAAAATTCACAAAATTTTTCATATTTTTACACATTAGAAGATTTAGGGATTATTTGATAAATTGTTGAAAATTTTTAATATTTTAAAATTTTTAATATGTTTGATAGCTTTTATAAATTATAACTTAAATCATTTTTTTTAATAAAAAATTTTTGAATTTAAAAAGTAAGTAAAAATCTACTTATCATTATATGATGAAAAAATTAAGTCTTTTTAGTTTTAAAAAAAAAATTATATTAAATTATATTTATTTTAGATATTAATGATTATTAAAAATTTTTAACATTAGATATTAAAATGATTTATTTATATTTAACATTTAATTATTAAATAATTTTTATATATAAATTCAATTCTTATTTAATTTAATATTTAAAATTTTAACATTTATTTTTCAACACTTAATATTTTTTAATTTATCAAATAACACTTTAATTAAACACCATAGCAATGTAGAGTGTAGACAAATCTGAAAAAGAGAAGCAGGCCAGGCCGACATGTCAAAATTTGAAAACATCTTACGCCCATTGAAACTGCAGGCACCAGTTTTCGAAAAGGTTTTGTAAAAATTATGAAGGTGAGAACGATAATAATGCCAGCGTACAAGACGACCTTTATTTAGTATTTTAAAAAACCTACTATTATTATTCTCAAAAAAAAAAAAACTACTATTATGTGTTCACATTTTATTCTCGTTCTTAGTCTTGACTAATGAGGCCAAGGGTTTAGTACGACTAATAATGAGACTATTTCACAGCCTAACAAGCTTTTGTCTTTTATCTCCCATTTTCTTCAAACTTCTTTTTGATTTGCTCAACGACTTCCAAATGTCCCAAAGGCTGCATACCATACCTACTCTAATGATTCAAAAAAAACAATAGCTTTTCATCGATTTACTTTAATTAATTATACCTAACAACCTTAAAAATTTTTAAAATTAAAAGGAAAACACTTGGTGTTTGATATGGGTTCCCCGCCCTTTAATTTACCTCCACTAGATAATAACCAAGCCAATTTTTCCAAGTGGAAAAAAAATGGGGTATCAAAGAAAAAAACAATGTACAATGAATGTGTGATTGAGAGGTAGCTTTGGTTTTGGATGATAACGTTTTTCTCCTTTAGAATATAAAACAGAAAAAAACATTACCTAACTATGTACATTGTATGTGTTTGGTCTTTGGGATGACTAAGTTATTCTCCTTTTGAATAACAACAGGCATTCACATGCCTTTGATCAAATTGATTGCTTTATTATCCTCTCTTCCTTTTTTTTTCTTCTCTTTTAATTAAAAAAATCAATGAAAAGAATACATTGAATTCCAATTGTATAAATAAAAGTTGAATGCTTGAATCTAGTCCCAATATTCAACCAGTCAATAATTTAAAAAACAAAACGAAGAATATTGGTAACCTTGAGAATATACCCACTCACAATTAGTATTTCTAAAAAAAAAAATTAAGGCAGGAATTTAAAAAAATTACCAAATTAAGAATACCCTTTGTTTTGAATATTTCAGACACAAAAGACGTGGATAATACTCCATTTTTATTTCTCTGGATATGAAAAAATGTGATGATTTGTCCGCTATAGGTAATCCACCGAATGAATGAATTGGCGAAGTGGGTTATGGTTCTTAATTTCTGGGTGTGTGACTGATGGCCGATAAGACAGTCAGATCGAAACCTTTGTTTTTGTCCTTAATAAGCGAGGATGTTGCTAAGGATTAGTGCAATGTCATGCAATTATGTTGTTTTTATCGTTTTCATAAGTCAAATTCAACATAATTTTTGGGTCATTTTTGAAGATGGCTGTGGTCGAGAATTAAAGGCCTACATACGTACTGAGCTAGAGCAGCCACCCCGTGTTTTTTTTTTCGCCTTTTCCTTTTGGGTTTCGCAGCCTTTGCTGATGCAATGCAATACTTGAAATCAAAATGAAAATGATCAGAACGAATCCATGACTTTATGGTACTTGTCCTTTTATTTTCCTTATCATTTTATTTGTTTCTGTTATTATTATGATTTTAAAGGGCAAGTTTATGGATGATTCCTTTTTTTAAAATAAAAAAAATAAACATGTCTAAAGATTTTTGTTTTCTTTTTTTTTTAAAGATGGAAGTGATAATTAATTAATCTATATCTCAAGGCAATTACAAAGTAGCTTTTGATAAATTTTCTTAATCCCCAAACAATATAGTGGTATTTGGTATGCTGACCTTGAACATGTGTTTGTTAGAACTTAGAATTACTAAAAGAAACGTGAAGAGTGGACAAAGCATTCCATGGTTCTATTATATTGAAGACCAACTGCCCCTTTTTATAAAAGATTTTTTTGATATAAACTTAGGTTATCCACTTAATTTATTTTAAATATTTACTATGGTATTTACTGGATGATGGATCGAGTCAGAGTTCATGTTATCAAGAATTAATTAATCAAGTGGATCATAAAACATTTTAATTTAACTCTAAATTTAATAGTGAAATATGAGGGAAAAAAAATGATAATTGACAGCAATGGTGACAGAGCGGTGAGGAGATAAAACACAACGAAAATTTTAAAAATATAATATAAGCATAAATTAAGAGAGAAAAAGACCATGGCTTTGCCATTATGCGGTTCCCTCTGATCACAACCCTCGGTGTGACCACGTTTACAAGATGTCTCGAGAGGGAGACAATCTCTCCCCCAATAGCCATGAAAAATTTTATTAATCAAATTCTGCCCCAGTTAATATATTAATTAATTAATATTTGCACCCAAAGAAGAAATTAAGCTTACACTCTACACTGATATAGAAAATAACATATCTGTACTGTTTCTGGGGTGAAACTCGTTTCCCAGGAGGAGCCTGTCACCGATTGAAACTTGAAAGGACCAATTATGTATCTGTGTTAACTGTTGAGGAAGAAAAGATTAATGGTGTGTTGAAGTTGGGAATGATTGAAAGGGATGCATGGATTTGTAGTTTAGGGTAGAAATGGACTGATAGTTTAGTTTGTTACATTTGACTTAGAAGATATTATGGTGTCAAATGTTATACACTTAAATGTGATTATCAAGGGTAATCAATGGATAGAGAAAAACTACAAACACATTGATTTGAAAGAAAATTGGATGTTGAAATTTACAATCCAATCGCTGTTCGACACCCTTAGATGAAGATATTATTAGATCCCACAGATATGGTATAATTGTCTGAAAGAAACTCAACCTTTTCCTTACTTAAGTTAAATCAAGGAGAAGTTTAGCTCTAGTCTCTTGGTGTATGATTAAGCTTGCCCTTTTAACTAAATTTCTGAAAACTACTCCTTCTGTGGGCTTGTATCCTTGTATCTTGATAGAATGAAGCCCAAGCCGGGCTTGGGATTGGCTGTAAAAGAGTCGAATCAGTCGATTAGTAGGCCAGACTTTGATTCAAAGGGATAGGTCGTAGGTTGTCCACTTGTTCGAGTATATTAGATTTCCAAAGTCCATTTTAAGCTGGGCCAATTCTCTTTTCCAAGTTGAGTCAGTTCACCCAGACCAACTCGTGTTTCCTTCCCAGGCTGTCGGCTGTCCTGAAGTACTACATAGTTCAAAAAATGTTAGTAAGCTTTTCTCTGTCTTCAGGAATAAGGATTAGATTACTGTGTCGAGCATGTCTTTGCATTCGAGTTGTAACACTATGATAACTTTAATTAAATTCATCATTCATTTAATTATAAGAAATAGGGAAAACAACGTCGCGTCTCCGTTCACTAATTTAAATTGCAATTGAAACTAGTAAATTATTAATGCCAAAAACGATGTTGTAACATGACAAACTCAACCCAATTTCCCTCAGCTTCAAGGAGTGATGGAGGCTTGTATTTGCTCCAGAGTTCTTCCCTTGGTTTCTGGCACAATCTTAGCTATAAAAAGGACAGAAGCTGCACAGACTCCTGAATAGAGGAAAAAGGTACCTGAAAGATAAAACAGCTTGCATCGAAATTTTCTTCCTGTGTACTACATTTACATCGGTAAGGCCCAGAAACATAGTTACCTGGCGGGCTCCAATCCATTAAAAAGTTGAAAGAGTACGAAACTGCCCATGCACCAAACCAATGTATTAAATTCACCAAACTTCCAGCTGCTCCTTTGACATTAATGGGGAATATCTGTCACACCATGTAGTTTCAGGCCAGTCATAATCTAATATCTTGTGAATGAAACTAATGTCTAATAGTATACATCAATCCAAGCTGCGTGTACCTCTGACATTAGGACCCAGGGAACCGCTCCCATTCCAATTGCAAATGACCCCATGAAGATCTGATTCCGTTTCAAGGTCATAATTAAGAAGATGGCTATCAGTACATGTATAAAAGAAGGATGCATGAACTAAATTCGACTAACACTTATTCATCAGAATAAAATTTGTTACCAGCAATCCGCATAGCACAAACAGTGGAATCCATTCTTGAAGCAAGTTGTGTTCCTGAGACGTATAAGGGCTTAGTATGCTAAATGAAAAGTATGGCATAAAACTAAAGCTGAAAACAAGGGGTTCAATATCTGGAAATCCTGTTTAAAGCTGAGTTGAAGATGGATGATTTTGGAAATAATCATGACATTTGTGATTACCTTCATCAGGAATGAGACTGCTGCAAGAAAGAACCCCAAGAATGTGCCTGTTGAGGAAACCTGAGAGAGAAATTCTTTTTCAACTCCAAAAGCCAAATGGCTTATATGGTGCTGCAAACTTTTTAAGTGGTATAGATGACAAGGAACTTACCAGCAGAAGGGGTCTTCTTCCACAGTTATCCACTAAGAATGCACCCGCAGCAGTTATAGGGATCTGTAATCAATCACTTAGCTTAGGTGCCATGGCCGTGGATTATGCATGTGGGAAATCAAAGAATCTGAAGAGAATTGATACCTGAATACAACCAAAAGCTATTATTCCAATCTTCCCCGAAAAGCCTGCAACAGAAACTCCCACTTTGAGATCAGCATTTACCAAGTGTGAGTGAAAAAGAAGCCAGTTAAAACCAGTTACAGATCTTGTAACCTGCGGAAGTGAAAATTTCACTTGCATAGAAACCAACTCCATTTACCCCTCCGAATTGTTGAAACATCATTAGTCCCACACCAATCTGAGCAGGACAAAATATCATTTATTAAACAAAAACTCATAATGGATCAATTTGCATCTGATGAGGTGAGAAACGTGCTTACAGTGACTGAATGTATATATCGTTTTTGGAATAATTCTAGCATACTGGCTTTGGGTTGGTTCTCTAGAGTTTGCAGATAGTCCTGTAAAGAAGTAATTAAATTTATTACCTTAAAGCTGCCTTGTTTTTAATATAAAAATTGTGAAAGTTCTAACAATGAATGTTAGTACTTGGATTTCGGCTGCCTCATGAGAAATATCAGCATCATCTCCGTGGAGTCTTCTGAGAGCATTGTAAAATTCTTTCTGGTACCCAGCCTTTGCCTGGATGGAATGAGTTGAAAGGGATTAAAATCTTACTTTTTGTAAGGGATGCGATTGCCCTTTCTTTACCACTTGACCGCTTGGTGCTTGGTACTTACCAGCCATCTCGGAGACTCAGGGATGAAGACAAGTCCCACGAGCTGAACTACACATGGGATGATTCCTTCAAAGAAAGAAAGAAAAACTAAATATAAGCACGATTTATTGCTGAAGGGACTTAAACGAATAGAAAAATCTTTGGCTCTATATTCTACCAGTTAGAGCTAGTAGTCGCCAAGGCAAAACTGTCCCTGCTATGAAGGTTACTGATGCTCCAGTGACAATCAAGAGCTGCAGCATGAGATCAGGTTAAGAACCTAATATATCAAAATTTATTGTTTAGTCATTATTGGTTATATGGTTTCATAATCTGCCCCAAATATATGCACCTGATTCAGTGTGGCTAACCCACCACGGAGATCCTTTGGTGCGATTTCAGCTACATATATGGGTACCTGTTAATGTATTTGTAGATGTTACTGACTACATTATGGATGATAAACGCAGAAGAACACAAAGAAATTTAAGTATACCCACATACCACATAAGCAAAAATTCCAATTCCGTATCCAGAGATAAATCTTCCAATATCAAGTAACAAAGCTCCCTTGTAAAATATTGGCATGTGCAGACAAGAATACGAATAAGAACAAGTAAGATTGTTTCTCTTGAATATTGCTTCAGAAATTAAATTCAAAGCTCAGGCTCCTAGAAGAAAAAAATTAATGGACAGGCTAAGTGTTGGTAGAAAGTAGAAACACAAACCTTGGAGAAGTAAATGGCTATCCATCCTGTAATGCTAAAGACAGAAGATATTCTCATTGCCTAATTCAAATTGTAAACATACTTGTGTTAGCAGAGGATTCATTCATTCTTCACATTAATGTTTAGAATACCATTCAAAAGGTAAGTTACAAAATTTTGATTTACCCCTTTTCTGCCTAGGAAGTCTGCAATTCGCCCACTCGTAATGGCTCCTATCATTGAACCAACATTAAGTATGGAGCCGAACACCGAAAACTGTATGTAGGAATGAAAAGGTTATTGATTCCAAATGAGAATGTATAGAGGAGTAGAAGTAAGACGACATGGAATGTGTATATTGGAAGAAAAAAAACATATAAAGTCTTGAACAAACCTCTGCAACAGATAGGTCAAGATCCTTTGTGATGGCAGATTGAACGGGTGCTGAATATCCCATCTGAAAGTAAAATAAGTTTGAATTACAAGGCATTCATTTTATCCACTCATCAACTACAGAGTAATGATAACAACTTTTATTGGTTCATAGCTTTCTTAAACAGATTTGGGTTTGCAGGAAGAATTGCTAACCAACATGTTATCTATATTCAAAAGAGTAAGGTGTTCTATATTAGTAATCGTGAAGTTCAAGTATAAGAGGATTGATGACTTACACAAGAGCCAAATACATAGGAGCCCAAAACTGCTATAAAAGTACTTAGAAAGACAACCTTTAGTAACCCTTTCCTGTTACTTTCCTTCTGGAACTTACAATTATCATATTTGATAATTGTATGGTGCAACAGTGGTTCTTTCGTCTCAGCTTTCACACTGCTTTCGCCGTTTTCGACATCTTGACTGATGGCCATTTGTTATCTGAAGCAATGATCAAGTAGCGGGATACCTAAAACGAAAGGGAGATTCTTTTGTTGTGACTGCTTAGGCATGCAATTGATGCATATATATATATCTCCAAGGGCAAGAAAGTACAAAGAACTACTCAGAAGACTGGCTGTGGTATATATGTCCCGATATTCTGGAGTAAAAAAGAAAAGTCTTTCACATGGATTCCATAGCTATACTTGGCAGTATGTGCATTATTTCGGCCATAGATGAAGATAAAAAGACAGAGAACCAAGGCCACTTTAGATTTGGCAGAGATTATTATTATACTAGTAATAAATACAAGTTGCCACATGCTCAAAATTGCAAATAAATCTTAATTTTTTTTCAAGCAAAGACAATTATTCATAGTACAAATAAATGAATACAACTCGATAGGATGTGTTGGTGATGGAAACTCATAAAACAAGTCAAGTCAAGCTAACATCAAGTAAATAAAGGAATTGATGTCAAATTTCACACTTGGCAGCTGGCACACCCTTGCTTTCGGCATTAGTCTGCGTTACTCTCTCTCTGTAATCTCCTAAAATAAGATGGTCACAGTCCCATATAGTGCTTTCAATTGATGATATGTCTCCCCAAATTCCAGTGTAAATCTGTACACTACGTAATAAGAACTTGACCGGATTGCAGTGTTCGAATCATTTGGCAGATTCGATCTCCAGCAGCGGAATCACTAAATCCTTAAGTTGCTGCAGCAGGAAAATATGAAAAGTTCACCATGTGACAACTTAGTGAATAGAACAAAAATTTGTGCTCATTAGGACTAGGAATCCTATGTGCATCTATGATACAATTACTACAGATTACCTGCGACTAAAATACATATATATATGTCCATAAAACATACATGATTGGCCTTCCCTTTAAAATGTCAAAGACCCAAGGTTTCAAATCCTTGTTCCAAATTAATTCTTGATCTTCCTTCTATGTTCGCAAAGGCTGTTGCAGGCAGGGTAGCCATAGATTAACGACAATGTACAGTGGAAAATATATCAAACTGACAGTTTTCGGAACGGTTTTCTGCTGAGTAGCTAGTGTGGTGTGTATGTTGTTAAGGCCCGACCTTTCTTTGTTGAAAGTTCTCACATGGTGAGGCATCATTGTTGTTCGTTGAAGTTTAGTGATTCCTCAAAGTGATGCCAAATAAAAAGACAAGATCAATAAAATAACGAAATGAAAAGCATATAATATACATGGTTAAGGCAAAAATTTTGGATTAATAAACTTATACCCAGGACACGGTCCTTGGGGTATAAATAAGCAAATTTCAATACATGAATCATTGTATAATTTAACAGAGAGCCAAACCCAAACAAAAATTTAAAGTTCTCAAGATGTTTTTTTCGGATAATATCCATATAATAATTGTCTAAATCTCATAAACAGGACAGCGTATACCAATGGATTATTGGCAAGAATTAACATGGAAACCTACTGGCATTCTCATAGAAACCCCCAAAACGATTTCGCTGAATAATTCCTAAAAAATGTAGCGGCATAGCTTTGGAAATGGAAGTGCTTCGATATCGCATCTGCTGACCTGCAAATGTATCAGAAGCTCAGAATTCTAACTATTTTATTTTTTCTCTAATAATGTAGTTAGGTGAAGGCAAATGTTATAGACTCTGAAGAATTCAACCACGAGTGTTTTAACTTTCAACATATATAACATAATTTCTGTCTTTTTCACGTTGGGATTCAAATCATTCAAACACTGCATTTTCTCAGTGTTTTTATTGGAAATTAGAGGGTAATCGAGTAAAGATTCGGACAAAAGTGTTGCTTTCCAAGTATACTCTAGAAGACAACTTGTAAAAATTAATTTGTTTTCCTCATCTCTGGCTAGACATAATTTAAAGACCGTTGAGACACCAATTTTAACTGTATTTAGCTGTGTAAGTGTGTAACATACAGCATGGTAAGAGAAAAAGACAGATTACACGAAAGACGAAACTAATAACAGAGTGACAACTTTCAATGATAAAAGAATAATGTATAATGCATAAAAGAGACAGGGGAATGTCGTTTATGGCTGCAAAGATTCACCGGTTTTGCCCATGAAAAACGAGAATATGAGCTCATAACTAGTAGTATAATAGTCATAAATTATTAATCAGAAGTTATAGTCACTGTCAGTCTGTCGCAGGCAATATAGAATAGTCAAATGGCAAGTTACTGTCGTTGAATCCTGAAACGAAATTTCTAGCTATCTTCCTTAGAAGTATTTCAATTCTTCCCAAATCAAGCAGCAGGGTCAAATTTCTTGCATCTCGTTCACAGGGCAGGGAGTGTCGTGGGAACCTCCCAAGAGGAATCGTCTACAAAAGCCTATTCTTCGCTTGTTACATCCCTGGTTTGGTTCCTTTAATCAGTCAAGGATGTTTTATCTCGAATGCTTTATACCCAAACTATGTATAAGCATAAGCAATCAAATATCTTAATAATACTTAACAATTTTCATGGATTCTTGAACATTGATTCATCAGCATGAAAATATTTTAATGCAAGTTGGAGTCATATAATGGAAACTGATGTACCCATAAGCATTATTATAAACAGAAACAAATAATTCCAGCCTATCCATACTATTATATTTAGAAATCTAATCTAAGTTTATTCTTAAAGATCCCATCTAACAAGTAACAACTGATTAATCTTCATAATTAAAGAGGAATAAACCATGTTAAGAGATTTTTTTAAGAAATAATCACCATGCATATCAGAAAATGCTGTCCTCACCACGAAAAAATTCCATGAGAGAGCGAATTTTTAAAGTTGTAGTAGTTGATCTTTCGTCATTCAGGAAAAAGTTCCTCTTTGTCTTATTATTCAAGGCTACTCCTTCCTTGTTCAAATCCATCGCAAAGCTACGAGCATGACTTCTTCCTTCCTCTTATTGTCAAAGTCTTTGCCCACCTGCTCCATTTTCACACTCTCCTCTCCAAACCTAAACCAACACCTTAACATTAAACTACTCCATTCCTTTAATTAGACAACTCAAAAAAGAGCATCTTTTTTTCTTCTTTCTATCTTCATTTTCCTCTGCAATCAAACAAGAAACAGACCCACCCTAAATTTCAAAACTTTTCCAGCGAAAGAGGCTGGAGATAGCTATTCCATGGACAGGTTAGTGAAAGCGGATGTGAAGGGAGTAGAGCTAGCGTTCAAGAGAGGTGAAAAGAGCAGCACAACTTTCCGTTTAACAAATCTCATGCATACGATGTCTGTGGCGGTTTCTTTAACCACACAAAACCCATCTTTCTTCTCTTTTAACAAGCCTTTTTCCATAATCCCACCCCTCTCATCTTCATCTTACACTCTCCTTATCGCCCGGCCGTCTAATCACCCCCCTCTGGTAAACCCTCCGGATTCCATCATCGTCAAAACCACCATGCTCCCGTTAGGCAGGGCCCATCACGATGATCTCCGCCGTCTGTTCAGCAAGCCTGGATCCCACTTGTTTAAGGACGCTACTTTGCCGATTTCATTTGTGGGTCTCCATGTGGTCGAACATCTCATTTCTAGCCGTACGGAGATCGCAGGAATGGATTGCTTTTTGAACAAAGCAATTTCTGGGTGTACTGGGAATCAGGTCACAGAATTACTCAAATCTGCTGTCGTTTCAGGGAAGGCTAATTTGGTTAGTACCCTGATTGATCATGGTGCGGATGTTAATCATAAGGATTCCAAAGGAAGATCCTTGATCTCAGTGGCTGTTGAAGCTGGAAGCTTTGATGTTGTCAGTCTTTTGGTTTCTTCTGGTTGTGAAATTGATAATTCGGTTGATCATATTTTGCATTATGCAGCAGCAATAAATAGAATAGATATGATGGAGGTCTTTCGTCGAGCTTATAAAGATTTAGACTTGAATTCTGTTGACTTATGTGGTAGAACTCCAATTCACATAGCCGCAAGTCAAGGTTATACTGAAGTGATTCGATTTTGTTTATCAGTTGGAGGAAACCCTGAAAATTTAGATAGTAATGGCTGTACTCCACTTCATTTAGCAGCTGAGGAAGGCCATTTGGAAGCCGTGGAATGTTTGTTAGAGGCTTCAAGTTATGTTAAATATGCGTTGAACAAAGAAGGGAAGACGGCTTTCGCAGTTGCTGTTGAGAATGGGCATTCAAGTTTGTACGATTTGCTGCATTTAGGTGATGCCTTGAACCGTGCTGCAAGGATTGATAACGTGAATGGGATAAAGAGTTGCCTTGCGGAGGGGGCAAACGTGAACGGGAAAGATCAAAATGGATGGACGCCTTTGCATAGGGCTGCATTTAAAGGTCGAATTGAGGGCGTCAAGGCTTTGCTTAATCATGGTGCTATGGTTAACCTTGTTGACGATAATGGGTACACGCCGTTGCATTGTGCAGTGGAAGCAGGACATGTTCAAGTTGCGTTGTTGTTGATTGCTCATGGAGCCAAGGCTAATATGAAGAGTCTCAAACTCAAAGGTGTGGTTCCTTTGGATTCAGATTGTTTCAAGATTCCCCCTCCTCTTTTTCAGCCTATGTGTCATGAGAAGGAACGAACTTGACTGGCAACCGGTCTGCCTGTTGCCTTTGTTTTTGTTTTCTTCTTGTAATTTTGAAACTTGCATGGAGCCCTGTAAATTTTAGGCTGTATAAGGTAGATGGTGTTATTTGCTTGGTCAGAGAGAGAAAAGTGAATATGTTCTTCTCCCTACCAAGCTGTACGCCCGGTTCTGAGAAAAACCATGGCCTTTTTAAATCATTCATCTGCATATACTTTATAGAGGACCAATCTTAGCTGCCCAAAATGAATTGGGATTTTGCTTTTTTTCAGTATGAGTAGTTGCCTTACGTTTTCAGTTTGTATAAATTTTAGTTCCAAGATCTGGTTCTTTCACTCTTGCTTCTTGGCTGTTGATCATTTCATGCTCAAAGATATGAGAAAGCGCATAACTTTGAGTTCAATTTGGCCTATCTGATGATCAAGCAGTGTTCCTACTCCTAACCGAATTGAATTGGGGGACAAAATGTAAAAATTGACTAATTTCCAAGGACTAAATTTGTTATAGATAATTAGATTGGGATACTCATGAATTCTACACAAGGCAAGATCAGGCAAAGCTACGGTTCATCATCACTTTGAGTTGCCCCCAAGAAAAGACCAGAGGTGAATAGAACCATTGATTGATTCTATGCGCAAAAGATGCCATCATCATTGGTCTGATGAGTTTGAGTTGGCTAGGTAGTCATTTCATTTTTGTCCAAGAGATAGTCATTTGACTATCATTAATTTTAACTTTAAATATGATTGGTTTCATGATTTTTTCCTTCCAACCATAGGAACATTTTATTTTAATAATTTAATCCATTACTATGGGAGGGATTAAATTATGAAATAAAATAACTTTGGATTTTGCACTTAAAAAGCATCTCAAATTTGGGTCGGGCTATTTCGGCTTATGAAAGAGAGGAGTCCATGACGGGTTTGCTAAACTTGGGCCTAAATGAATCGGATTGATTTGGTTTACAGTAAATAAAGCCCAGGCCAGGAATGAAAGATAATAACAAGCAAAGTTTTCACCTTCCCGCCTAATCTAAAATTTTCAGTCCCACCAAAACGATAGCTTTCCGTGTTTGGAAATCCAAGTGAAATTCAAATTCGGGCACTCGAAAAGATAAGCCACTTTGGCCATCCGCGTGAAACCCAAACAACCAATCAGAACGCACCTTCTTCCTTCTATATAATCCAGTGGCCAGAGAGCCAGAATCTCCTCATTCCCACCAAAATCAAATTCAAAGGTTTCCAAGTTTTCTCCTTTCTCTCTCGTTAAGTTTCTTTTGAGAAAAAGAAAAACAATCTGCAATCATGAGTTCCGCAGCAACAACCAAAGGAGGCCGAGGCAAGCCAAAGGCCAAAGCTGTTTCAAAGTCAAGCAAGGCTGGTCTCCAATTCCCCGTTGGCCGCGTTGCTCGTTTCCTCAAGAAGGGGCGATATGCGGAGCGTGTTGGATCTGGGTCTCCCGTTTATCTCTCCGCTGTCCTCGAATATCTTGCCGCTGAGGTTCGTAAATTTTAAAATTATCCGCAATTTCTGGCAAAGTTTTGAAGTGTAGGCGGTGAACTGATCTGTTTCTGTGGTTTTCCAAATTTTACAGGTATTAGAGTTGGCTGGGAACGCCGCAAGAGACAACAAGAAGAATAGAATAGTTCCAAGGCACATTCAGTTGGCCGTGAGGAACGATGAAGAATTGAGCAAGCTGCTGGGAGGTGTGACAATCGCAAATGGAGGAGTGTTGCCTAATATTCATCAGAATCTGCTGCCTAAGAAGGCTGCCGGGAAAGGAAAGGGCGAGATCGGTTCCGCTTCTCAAGAATTTTAAAGGGTGTCCTTGATGGGTTGGGTTTTGTGGATAGCAATGTAATGAAAGTATGATCTTAGAATGTGTAAATCTACGATCTTTCAGCAATGAAATGGTATAATGGATTTTTTGCTGTAGCCTTTGTGCATTTTCTTTCTTACTGTCTAGCGATTCTTGTTTCGAAATCCCATCAAATTCCCAATTCCCATATCGTTTCCCAATGGCTTGACTTTTGTTTTGTTCATGAGTTGTGGGACCTGCGATGTATAAAGCAAAATTAAAATATCGGCAGATAAATTTATTATTAATGCTTGTCGTTTATCTGGTCAGGAGACTATTGACTTTAAAAAAAAAAAAAAAGTTCTCCAAATTATTCAATTTTTTGGGTTTCATTAGAAGCCAAGCCAACAACTTTAGGATAAATAATAATCTCCTAGCAGTTAAATAATCTGTTGAGTTTGTAAATTTAGGCGATTTCGTGTGTAACTCGATACCCGGTGAAAACCCACAAAGCAAAAGAGGTGAATCTCGTCTTAAATAAAAGGTAGGTAAAGAATTGTGTACCTGTTTGTAAAAATGGTTAAATGAGTTGAGAGTTGTCCGTGTATATACTTCAATTTTCTGGGTTGCAGGTGGAATTGGAAAGTATGGTTTTGCTCAAAGACCTCGTGCCAGCAGCTCAAAACAACATAAACACGCAGTTCATGTTATTGGACAAAGGTAAGACTAGCACAGATCGTCAGAATAAGATGTGCATGGCGCTTGTGGCGGACAAGACGGCGGCGGTTCACTTGCAGCTCTGGGGTGAGGAGTGTGATGCCTTTGAGGCAGGTGACATTATTAGAATGGAGAATGGCATTTTCTCGTATAACAGGAACAATTTGGTGTTAAGAGCAGGGAAGAGAGGGAAAGTAGAGAAGGTGGGAGAATTCACCATGGAATTTGTGGAGACACCTAACATGAGCGAGATCAACTGGGTTCCTGATCCTACAACGAAGAAGTATGTTCAACACACTGTTATTTCCCCTCATTCACGTATTTTTCCTCCAATTCCCTGAAGTTTCACGCCCTATTTTCGTTTTGGGTGTTTTGCTTTTGCTTTCCTTTCCATGTTGTTGGCATTAGTGGTTGTGTTTTTGTGGGTGGTAATTCAAGATCTCTTGTATCAAGTTCATCACTTATCAATGCATGCCATGCTTAAAAAATAAATTCAACTAGTATTTCTTTATTGTTTACAATGGAAGCGGCACAAGGTTAAATCCAAATTAAAAAATTGCTCAGTGAAAGACCTAGATGTATCAGTATCACCATTTATGTTACAAACTTACAAGGCCCAAACTGACAAAAGACGAGAAAACAAAAAAAAATTTAACATTCCCCCAACCCTGGCTATATAGTATCTATATTGCACAATGACAAAATGCTATACCAACTCTTCGACGATCTCATCTGTACGTATATTACACTCGCTGGTTAAGAAACTAGATCTTCTACAACTCCCGAGCTGTGAACAAATACAACAAACAGAGGCTTCATCTTCCTCCACTGTGCTAACCGGCATCTTTCACATACAACGGTGAGCACTAAGCATGCACGGAGTGGCTTGATGTGTATACTTGAAATTTAAGTTGGGTAAGAATCAATTCTCCCACATAAACATGGGACTCCCGCATCATTGCATTATAAATTACAAAAACCCTCAAGTTGATGACATCATGTTCATATATATGCAAGTGAGCTCCGGTCAAGGTCAGGTTGAGGGCGACCACGAGTTGGTGTTGGTGGTCTTTGGATGTTCAGCTCCTGTAGTGCAAAACAGATTATTTGTTACTAATTAGTACTAATTTACACGCACTGAAAGAGGTATGCTTATTACATCAAAATTTATGAACATTACCTGCATCCATGTGTCATCTGCAACACGCTCTGGCGATGTCTCTGGGGATTGAATAGGAGGTGGCAAGGGATGTATTAACTTTGGGACGATAACCAGTCCCCTGCCAACTACCAGTATAGCTCCAGCATTGTTTGCAGTACCTGGATGCATATACAAATTAGGCAGCCAGAAATACCCTAGCAACAGGAGATGGCTCAATAGTTTACTTACCACAATAGTTTGTCGCAGAAAAAAGGGTAATCAATTGACCCTGAGCAAACCGTTCAAACCCATCCATTACACATTCATGAGCCCTTATAATAAGCTGTAGCTTGTTTTTCTTACAGAAGTCTGTAACACGATCAGGCTGCACATGGCAACATAAATTATTCTCGGTTCATCTATGATTATAAAGTACAATCACACGTGATTAATGAAGCGCTCATGAATCATGACTAGAACATGGGTTATTGTGAAGGTAAGAATGCAAAAGTATTGAAACATCTAGCATATAAAGTAAAAAGTCTAGAGCAGTTCATGTAATGGGTTCCTTGCAAAAGTATTGAAACATCTAGCATATAAAGTAAAAAGTCTAGAACCGTTCATGTAATGGGTTCCTTTGAATCCCTTGAATACAGTTGGAGTTTCTAATTAAAAGATTTCTAACATAATATTAATTGTCAAAATAGATCCATTCAAAAACATGATTTTTTTCGATTAAAATGCATGAGTTAAATCATTGCCTTAATTCATTTAAAATATGAACCAAGTAATAACGTGCATACCCCAAAAGTGACCAGACCGGGACCTCTAGCATTTGGTCTCAACCCTTCGATGCTATCATTTTCGGTTGGATCAGACCTGAAAATGCAAATGACAGCAAGGATTAATCCACGGAAAGATTTAAAACAATTGGACCAATAGATTCAGAAAAAGCTTACCATAACAGGTCCATTAAAATAATGGATCCTGCATCCATTGTTATTGGCCGCTCAAGTTTCTCTATCTGCTCCACTGAATGTATAGACCTTCCAATGCCACCATGCATGCAGATAATTTTCTTTTCAATAAGAGCAGCAAGTGGAAGATAGTTGAATAGTTGATTGAACCGTGTCCATGCCCATATACCATCATTCTCCCCCTAAAAGTAAACATTAATTAGTATATTTTAATCAGGCAAAAATTGATAACTGATCCACATATGCATACTATACAGACCATTCTCTCGATGCATTCAATACGAAAACCAAAGAGCGCATTTATGTCAGCAGCCTCATGGTTTCCACGTATCAAGTGAACATTTTCAGGATATTCAATCTGCGTTCATAACAAACAAAACAGTGGAATCCACTAAGAAACAAGACATGGTTAAATTGATAGTCAAACTAAGGCTCAGTTCATCCAGAAGCTTGCCTTGAGAGCGAGAAGCAACGTTATTGTCTCCAAGCTGTGCTGTCCTCGATCAACATAGTCTCCTAGAAATAGATAATCAATGTACCTAGAAAACAAAACATAAATGATTAAGCAACTTTAGAAAAATTTTGCAGAACCAACAGTATCACAGGTCTTTAACTTTGAACTATCATTATCTAACTTGCATGCGGAGCAGAAGTATGAAACTTACGTAATGTCTCCCGCAGTTGAAGGAAACCCATATTCATCGAATAGCCGCATTAAATCACCAAACTGACCATGAAGGTCACCAAAGACCTTTACAGGAGCTTTCAACTGAAGGACTGTGGGTTCTTGCATAAAAATCTGTTCAGCAGCATAACAGAGCTCACCCACTTCATAAGAATCCAAGAAAAACCTCCTATTAACTGGAGCTTTCCAGTTTCGGGGCCTAAGCAATGTAGAAATAACCTGCAAGAGAAATATAAATGTTAAACTACTTTTAAGAAATTTTACATGGAAAACATTAAGAATTCTATTAATGCTTGCCTTTTTATGCAAGCCTTGTGGAGACTTCTGTCTGGCAAACTTCTTGGTAGGATAGGACAGATCATTGTTAGATGGAATCATTCTTCTGCTCTCATTTTCAAACTGGTCCAGAGAGAGCTGCCTAACCATCCCACCCAGGTTCCCAACAGCCTCTTTAGCAACCACAACCTGTGAAAAGAAAACATGTGAATTCTCACCGTGGCAAAACTTAGAAAACCATTCAGACATGTGACTTGCAATAGACATACAGCTCTAGGATGAAGGCGAACATCAGCCTCATTATCACTAGCATCTGAAGCTGTTTCAGCAGCAGGTGAGCTGTCATCAGATACAGTTGTTTCCTCCGCAGGAACAGCAGATGCAGCCTGTGCAGCTTGCCAAACAGCACTTGCTGCCTCAGCTTCAGCAGCAGAAGCCTCCCTCAGTTTCTCCATCGAGTTTTTGTCCATGCTATAACATAAAGATTCATCATCAATCCATATTCTCAAGGTCTGTGTGAGTGAGAGAGAATATTGTGTGCTAATGAGTCAGACCTCAAACCCCCAGATGAAGGGTACTGTTGAACATCATCTGAAGTTGGTGTTGTTCCAAATGAACTTGGCTGACTAAATCTAGGGCTAGACAAGTTTGAAGCCCTCTCAGGGGTTAATATAGGAGAATTAATGTCAGACTGGAATGGTGAATTTTCTGCAACCAGGAAATCATCTAACAGCATATCTGCAGAAAAAGAATGGAATGGTTAATCATGTAATCATCCAAGAGAGGAAATTGAAGACATTGTTCCGGTCAAACCTAATTACTCTTTTACTTTTCCCTTAATTACTCAAAAATGAAACCATTTCACCAGAGACAAGTCCATTCTACAGTGTATTTAGAACAGACTTTGCTATCCTTTACCTCCTCTAAGACCTCCATAAATATATATTCGAACACCAACAGATGCAGAAGCATGGCGACAGCGACGCATAAGTTCCAAAGAAGGATCATATTCAGCATGCCCCTTAGTGTTTCGTGAGGAAGTCACAAGCCCATTCCTATCCAACCATACTCCAGCAGCCGTATCCAGGACTATAAAACAGAGAGAATATTCGAAATAATCTTACTTAAGATACGTACAAGATGCAAAATTTAACAATCATTTGAAGATGACAAACAAAAGCTTACCTGCAACAGCTGCTTCACCTTCTATAGCACGTCCTCCTCTAAGGGTACCTCCAGTAACATGCAACCGTGCGCCGACGAAAACCTGGGAGCAATCAAATATCAGGCCAGCCTCTTTCAGATTAAATACAAGAAACAAAAGCAGGGCACGCCTATAAAAGTTTTGTCTTTAGTTAATAACTCTAATTCGATACTATAGCATCTACTTACCGCAGCATGCTGATACCTTGGTGAAGGGGACACTCCAGGTGCAAGAGTCCACTCCCACTGACCATTCCTATGCATAAGCAGCCCATATGCATCTGCCAGAGGCTGTAGCAGTACATATGTAATATAGGCTTAAAAAACTGCATCTCAAATTGAAAGCCACCACACCTGCTCAAACTGCTCGGTACCTATTCTAGTTCGATGCATAATGATGATTGGAGAGGACAATTACATGGGTATATACTATTCAAAACAACAGAACAAAACTTTGCAACTTAGGTTAGACATTTCAAGCACATATGATGAAGAATGCTTAATGCAGAATGACCTTTGACTTCAACACATCAAATCAACCGAAAGTAAGAGAGTACCCAATTTCCCCAGAGGTGTATAGCACACAAATGTAAAATAGGCTGGCAAAGAAGTAGATATTTCATAACAATTATCTTACCGCCCCAGAAGCATCTCTTCCACCACAAAGCAAAAACATGCCATCTGAGCGGGCACTAGCGGTTGCATACCTAGAAAGACAGTATAGATCACGGGATTTACAACACAGATTGTAGAAATATATACAACTATTACTGGAGAATGACAATAACAAACTCACATTCTCGCAGAAGGCCTATCACCTTCGGGGTTTAGCCTCTGCCATACATATGGTTTTTGGGCAGTATCGAAAGCCCAGGCATCAGAAAGAACTCTTTTTCCTATTTAAAAAGAAAGAAACAAAAACACCATTACTCAGTTTTCAATGCGACCAAACAAACTACACCAAAAGAAAAAGCACCACACAAACATGCAAGTGCAAAAAATGGTCTTTCCTCAATCTCAGTTGCAACATATTAAGACCAGAAAGGTATATCAGTCTTCTTGATACTAAATGGCAATCTTTACTAAATACTGATATAAACAGTTTGGAACATCTGGCACTGACTGAATTTATTAGAGTAACCATTTTCCATCTGGCAAACTAATTTCCAAATGGTTTTGGTAGAGTGAGGATGTTGCACACAACTATAGAAGATTGAAGAGTGAGCATCAAAGCGAGTAAAGTGAACATGACAAAGACTGCCTCCTAAGTTTGTTTCATTTATGTTTCTTCACACCAAAATTTCCTTGTCCAATGCAATCCGGTCTCTTCTAAAAAAATTAACCATATGCCACATGACAGATAGGATAAAGCTGGAAAATGAAATGTTCGTACCATCATTGCCGCTTACGGTAACAAGATATCTCTGGGCAACCAAATCCATAACATGTCCATAGCGAGGTCCAGGACCCTGCCCTTGCACCACCACCCTAGTCAAACATATTCACCCCAAAAAAAATTAGATTATAATGAAACAAAAACAGTTTACAATGACACATAGGGAAAATTTGCACAACTAAAGCTCACCTATGCCATTTAAACTTATCATTTGTCAGATCTAGCACAAAAATATCATCAGTAGAATGCCCGGCTGGACCTATCCCACCCTACTCGAAAGACAAATTAGTCAAATGGAGGGGATAAAAAAACCCAACCCACCAAAGAATGCTATAAAAATTGCAAATTTTAGGGATTGTTCTGCAGTTTACACACCTGAAATACGACCATAGTGCCAACAGCAGCCGCCGCATGTGCAGCCCTAGGAGAAGGTGGCTCGCCGGCTGGCCTAATTCTGCATAATTCCATTAAAACCATTCCAAAAATCAGCTAAAAATTCCAACTTGAATAACAGAAAAAGGCCCTTGAAAAAGAGAAGCAGCAGGCAGAATCACCTGGTCCACTTTCTAGTAAGAACGTCGAACGAATGAACTGAATTGGTAACACCCGCCAATCCTAAATAAAAAAGAGAGTAAAAAAGGTATCCAAAGCAGAAAAAAAGTGTAGTAAGAGAGAGTGAGACAGAGAGAGGCAAGTTAACTGATTCCAGGAGCAGAAGATGAAGCGCCACCCTCGATGGCGGTGGCACCACCGAAAAGAATAAGTCTAGGACCGTGCGTCTTAGTGGCAGCGACGGCAGTGAGAGTGTGACCACATCGGGGACCAGGAGCATCCTCATCGGAGTCCCAATAAGTCTCCAAAGTCCGATAAGTAGGAGCTGGGTATAGCCACGGCTTCGAACCCATCTTACCACCCCAAGACCCCTTGTAAAACCCCCAAAAACCTTTTACAAAGTTACAAAAAAAATCAAAATCAGACCTTCAAATTTCTGATCTTTCTATAACATCAAACAACACCAAAAAACCAAACCAAAGGCACCCCAAAATCTCAAGATCAGAGCTCAGTGGTGGGGCCCGGATATTTGCTCCGGACCCTCTCTCTCCTTTTCTCTTCCACCTTTTTCTGTCATTCAAATAAATAAATAAATCACAAAATTATTTTTCATACCGAAACTGAATACGAGAGAGAGTGTGAACTGTAATAATTTGGTAAAAAAAAAGTTAAAATTTATTTATCAACAACTTTTGTACTAACTTGTAAGATGTAAGAAGAGGGGGTTGGGTTGGACTTGCGAAAAAGAAAAAGAAATTAGGAGTGCTGCTGAGTTGTTCAACTGAAGTCCCTATTCAGGACATGACCCCACGAGAAGGGGAAAATATAAAGAAGAAAAAAGAGTCAACTGTTAGAGAGGTCCGTGAAGGAATGGGGATGGATATTTTGTACAGCTGGGCCTGTAATAAATGTCAAACACCTATCAAAATATTGAGGCTTAACTTAAGCAAAGGAACCAGGAAAGAGGAAACCACCACCTCTTTCTCCTTGCTTTCTATATCTCTGTAAAGGGCTGAATTTGACGTTCCTTATTGGTTAGTGTGAAGAAAATGGAAGATCCCACCTGAGCTGAGTCGTGACAGTGGCAGCGGCGGAGGCAGACCGAATGTTATGTTGCTTGTTGAAACTGAAAAAACAATAAAAATACCCAATTACTACTATTTCTAACTACATTTAGATTTTGATTTTGTTTCCCATTTAAACGATTAAATTAATACTAGAATAGAAGCTGAAAAAAAAAGGAAAAAAACTAGTAATGGTCAGGTTGACCGGTTCTAGAATACTACAAAGATTGTTGGAACCTTAGGCCGGGAAAGTAAGAGGCGAATGGGTCTACGCCTCAATGCCGGAACTGTTCATCATCCTCGGTTTTTCAGACAAAGTCCTCGGGAAAACCAGTTTGAAGACTCCATCCATTGACTTAACCCAAATCACGAAAATTCTTTTTGGCAGTGTCAAGTTTTGTCAATAACACGCTATTCTATTACGATCTTTTTGAAACCAGCACGCCATTTTGTTATATATATTTAGTAGTATTTTAAATAGAAACGGAACTTTTCTTTTCTTGTATACATATAATATAAGTTGATGACTTTCTACTCGTTCAACGTTCAACTTCCACCAAAGATCAGGAATCAGAAATTAGAAAGGAAAAGACGAGAGCACAAAGCCATTTTCTGGGTATCAACACGTAACCAGTTTCGGACCCAACCCCAACCCAAGGACGCAGGCATGTAAATATGGTCCAACTCTTCCAATCGCATTTCCAATCCCAGCCCCCAGTCGAGTTGACGTGACACCAACATAGAATGGTCCTATTGACTCAGCAAACATAACATCATCATCAAATTCCCTCGGCAATGAAATTCCCAAAATTTGTCGCTTTCCCTTTTAAGTACAGATTCATATTCAGACCTTGGGGGCTGACAGAGCATATAGAATTCTAGCAACAGTAAGACTTGAGCATCAGCACATGCTTTCCATGAAAAATTGCCCTCAGCATACAGCCAAAGTACTATTATAAGGCAGACAGTAATGCTAGCTTGATCTTCTTTGCAGTTCAAAACTTTTCATTATCATCAAATGTTCAAATATATTTATAACCCAAGAACTAAAGTCTAACTCCGCCATTGAGTATGAAACCTCATCTCTCGAATCAGACTTCCTAAGTACTATCATTCTAGCTAATTTCAGAACTTTGGAATCTGAAAGAAACTAAAACATGTAATATTGGTCACGGACATGGATTTGGAAACTTTGCATGGACTTTGTTGATGTCTGCAATTATCTCAGATGTGAGCTCGATATTGCATGCATTGACAACCTCCTGAAGCTGCCATGATTTAGTCACTCCAAATACAGCACTTGCAACAAGAGGATGACTCAAAACAAAGGCTGCAATGAAAAAGTTTGAAAAACAAAAGAGAGTTCATAGGGGAACACAAAAACCACAACAAAGGATGAGAAACAGAGCTAATGTAATAGATTAAGATATTAACAGATCAAAACTCTCCACAAAATAACAACTCAATATCATGGTCAAACCCTTTGCACATATGACTTGATGTGTAAATTCATACATCCAAGGCATTCCAACCTTAAACTTCAAACTAGAATTGGCTTACAAAACTCCTTAAAAGCTGTGATTTGTATGGGTTTTGAAACAGAAGGCCAACAGGATTAAAACCTTATATCCAAGTAACCATACTTTTCAGTTTTCAGAATCATTAGGATCCCCTGATTTGGAGCATGTTATACTCGCAAGCTCTGACAAACTAATAGATACAAGTAATCTCATGGATAATTGCTTGAACATAGGGAAAGGAAATATCAACATGCGCTTGCATGTCACAACTACTACATACCAATTGCAAGAGATACAGGATGAAGACCATATTTCTTGGCAATACCAAGATATTCCTGCGAGGATAGGGATATGAAATTAAAAGAGTCAATTATTATTCAAATGAATGCATTAAGCATTGACAGAGATGTCTTGCATGCAAAAGTAAAGATTTACTCTAAACAAAGACTATAAGCTGTGATAGAAAAAGCTTTCAGCACCAAACATAAGCTTCTGTGACCAACTCTCATTGAAAAGGAAGCTACACATCTAGTCATCCACCAAAGATACCAGCATGCAAGCATGTCCACATGTACTAAGACAAACATTGTAACTTTACATCATTCATCAATATCCTTCTCAATAGGAGTTCTCCATTAAACCCATTTGAATAAATCATTATAATGTAATTCAGTAGAAATTGCATAAATAGACACTATTTTTTAACTCAAGCTACAAAAGTGCCACATAACAATGTCTGGGTTTGAAACTGACAACTTACCATTGTAGCTGCTTTTATCGTGCTACTGGTCAGGTTGTATCGGGATTCCCCTTCAGAATACCTCCCTAGAAAGCAGAAATGAGATTAAGACAAAAAACTCAATGGTAATTTGGTGGAATGCTTAAAAATTGATCATAAAACAAAGAGTTGGTAATCAACCTTTGAAAAGATTTAACCGAGCATCAGGTGGACCACCATCAGAAGTGAAATACTTCCCTGAAAGTATGCCCATTGCAAGTGGACTGTAGCCCAACAATTTGACCCTGTAAAATTTTGAATGTGTAACAAACAACGATGGATGGAGTGAAACAGACAAAAGTGTGAACAAAGGTAACTTCCATAGAATCTTCAGAATTCAAACTATTAACTTTTTCACATGTAATGACATAAACGTTAATGTCTTTGGCATAATGAGCAGAAATAAAACATTCCTAACACTTTAATTAAGAGCAGCTGCTGGAGGTCCCTGATGCTATACATGAAATAAAATTCCATCAAACCTTCTAAAATTTTAAACATAACTCTCTGTATACCTCTCATGATGACAGCACTCAGCCAGTCCAGAATCAAAAGTTCGGCAGAGCAAGCTGTATGAATTCTATCAGAAAGAATATAAGCTGTCTATCAGCCAAAACATATATAAAGCAGTGAGAGAGACAGAATACATTGCTTTTAAACAGAAACAGACTACCTGCAAACATACTATCTTAGGGTAGCAGGCATTATTTTTGGCAATATGAAGGAACTTCATGACACCATATGGTGTTTCATTACTAAGACCAATGTATCTGACCTGCAAGTCAAAACAACTATTACTAAATTTCCATTTGTGAGGGTGTATAAAGGCAAAACACATTATATCACTTACCTTTCCAGCTTCAACAGCTCTGCCAAGAGCATCAAGTTGTTCCTCTATAGGGACAGAAGAAAATTGTCGAACTGGATCGTACTCAGTTTCGCCAAACATGGGAACATAGCTGCAAACCAACCGTGAATCACTTTAAATAATGGGTTTCTATTTTGTGTGGGGAACCAAACTGAAAAGAAATAAACTAAAGTACACAAGAAACTATCTAAGAAAGTCAATTTATCTCTTCTTTTTTCCATAGTTTGGCTCAAATAGGCAACTCCACAACCCCAAACTGTTCCAGTGGAAAAAATAAAGGATAAGATCCACATACAAACCGATCAGGCCAGTGGATTTGATAAAGATCAATGTAATCCATTTGCAGACGCTTTAAACTGCATAACTCAAACATGAAGATGAAGCCATTAGAGCATAAATAATACCCACAAACATAGGCACATAAACACCATTCTACATACTCATGGTAAAACCAAATACCTATGACGTTGGTTTTGTTAGATAATAAAAATTTTCTCTGTTACTAAAGTTGCAAGTATATAATCTACGAAAACAGAGAGCCAATGTAACTATCCAACTTCAATAATCAGGTATTTAGTGCAAGAAAACCAACTTGGGAGGAGAAATATTTGCAACTGTTACAAACTATTGGTCTATTACTGTAAGCTACCAGTTTAGTCTATTGAGTTTGACCATCCAAAGTACCAAAGCTATTGATTCAAGCAGAAATGTTTCATGCAATGAAAAAGGACAATAAAACCAGATTTAGAAAGGTAAATTGCAACTGTTATTCATAAATTAACAGATTCAATCGGTAAAAGGTTTACTGTCATGAACACCAAAAGCATTGTTTCAAACATATGTTTAAGACAGGCTTAGGGGGTAAACTAACATGCAATGACAATCAGGAAGTAGCAAAGGAATTTCTCCTCATACAAATAGTAATGAAATTATACACAGCAGGTTCGCATAAAACATAATGATACACTAAATAACAAGCAAAACTATTTCACACAGGGTATCAGACACAATTCCAGTGCAATTGATGATATAGCAACCATAGCATACTGAACTAACCTGTTATCCACAGCCTCAGTAATATTCCTCGCATCTAAACACTTTGGCCCATCTCTTATCCAACTCATTTGCCCAGATGGCCCAGCAACCTTGTCATAACCATTTGTTGCAAACAATTCAATGAAACTATAATATGTGTGACAAATATTAAGATTGACAGATATAAGCCATTAGGAAAATGTTCACTTTAAATAATACAAATCCCACATAATGAAAAATGAGAATCATCGTAAGTCCACACAACCAATGCTAAAAACTTCACAGCTAACTCACTGAAATCTTTGTACAGTTCTGATCAATAGATTAAAGAAACGCTACTTATTAAGATCTCAACCGGCGCTGAGCATGAAGACATTCTTTTAAGTTCACATTTATTCTACATGTATATGATATACAATAGCCAGATGAACAACCCTGGATTGGAATGTGCATAATAGCATCAGAAATTATAGCCTCATGCAGACTCTGAATTGAAATTCTTCCTACCACGCATGGAAGTCTGTGCAAATCTAACCAAAGGCGAAAGCACACAAAAGTGATTTTGTTTGTCCCTAAAGCCTATAGGGATGTGGAGTGCAGTGCAGTCATGCTCAAATAAGATAGATTAAGAGAAATGGGTAGAAGTATAAAAATGGACAATAATCATTATAAGAAATCAACCAATTAGTTAAACATCTGATAGGGCAAGAAACAGAGCTAACCTTGGTAGCAATGACTACACGATCACGGGAAATCTTCCTCTTTCTAACCCATTGGCCAAAGTATTCCTCACTCTTCCCTTGAGTCTCAGCTCGCTGAGGAACTGGATACCTATAGTTCCAAGACATGATATTGACAGAAAAAATGCCAATGCTCAGGTTTTTGGTCCTAAAGAAACCATAAGAATGACAAAAACCCATAATTAATGGGTCCGAGATAAGTAGGGGGAAATTGTACATTTCGGCAGAGTCGAAGAAGTTGATTCCGGCGTCAAAAGCTTGATCGAGAAGATGAAAGGACTGAGGAAGACTGTTCTGCTCGCCAAAAGTCATTGCTCCTAAGAATAAAAGCCAGAAGATATAGAAAGGATTCGCGCTTCACTTTGTGGAGTAAACATACATGAGTAAGCTGACAAATAATTACGGACAAACCTAAACAGAGCCTTGAAACTGTCAAATTAGGAGCAAGGTTGACGACCGGAACAGACATTCCAGTTAACAAAGCGGAACCCTATAGGAAATGGCTGAAAACTTCCCCTCGTTATCAGATACGAGAAGATAAAGAACACCTCCAGGCTCTGCTACAAGTTTCCTATGTGGTGTTTTACAGAAACACAAAGATACCGAATAATAAGCATTAAATATAACAATTAATGGCTGGAAATTTCCCCTCGTTATCAGATATGAGAAGATAAAAAACACTTCCAGGCTCTGCTACAAGCTTTCCATGTGGTGTTTTACAGAAACATAGAGATACCGGATGATAATCATTAAATATAAAAATTAGTTGGAGATGCAGGGGATCGAACCCTGTACCTCTCGCATGCAAAGCGAGCGCTCTACCATTTGAGCTACATCCCCGGTTGACACTAGGCTTCAAGTGCAAGAGTTCGTCTATCGTGTAGTTTATCTTGGCCGAATAAACAATCAGAAACCGCCTTTGCGCGTCCCTTGAACATTTTAACCCATCTTTATTACGAGAGAAATATCAAAACAATGGTGAATTAAGCTTGGCTTTCTTTAGACCAACAAACACAAATAAATAAATGTATTGAATTACAATTTACAAAAAAGATCATGCAAATTGCAAAGTAATAGTATAAGAAACTTGTCCATTTCATCTGAGAAGTAAAAAATTTCGAGAACAAATACCGTCACTGGAGAAGTCTCGTTCTCATATTCATCTGATTCTAAGAAAGAGAGCGATCAACACAAACCCAAAATTTGGATATACAAAGATCAGTTGAATGTTCATAAAATATCCTATCGAAAACAATCCGATCCTCTTATCATTTAATAATAATAGAAAATATATAATAAAGCTCCCAAACAAGGAGACCCTCTCACACTCCAAAAGGAACTCTAAAATTCTTGTGAAGCCGACCCAATATCACCCTTCCCTTTACCGATCTTCTTTGGCAGCAGATTCTGATGAATGTTGGGTAATACACCTCCGTTAGCAATCGTAACAGTCCCCAAAAGCTTGCTCAACTCTTCATCGTTCCTCACTGCCAGTTGTATGTGCCTTGGAACGATTCGATTCTTCTTGTTGTCCCTTGCCGCATTTCCAGCAAGTTCAAGAACCTGAAAAGAGTCAAATTCCACCTTATTGAGTTCTTTTAGGGTTCGACGTTATCGAAGGAATAATAGAAAATTAAAGTATATTTTAAGATCAATCGAATGTCAAATAGGAGAGAGAAGCAACCTCAGCGGCCAGATATTCAAGGACGGCGGAGAGATAGACGGGGGCACCAGCGCCGACACGATCGGCATATTTTCCTGCTTTAAGAAAGCGGGCAATACGGCCAACGGGAAACTGGAGGCCGGCTTTCTGAGATCTGGAAACGGATTTAGAGGACTTCGGCTTGCCTCTGCCTCCCTTTGTTGATCCTGCTGAACTCATCTTCTTTGAGAAACCCTAAAATTTGCTTTGTGAAAGCGAAAATAAAAAGTAGAAAATAAGGGCAAATTACGGAGACTTGAAGCTTTTCAGTCTGAGACGATCAATGAGGAAGACGTGTGAACAAAGAAGTTTATAAAAGGAGAGAGAAGCAGGCTTGCGAGAGAGGCAGTCGGTTTTGATTGGTTCAGGTGAGGAAGCCACGGATTGCCGACGTGGATCTTAAATAGCAGAATTTTTTGTCCTTATTTTCCAATTTTCTTTTTCTTTTTCTTTTGAAATTGTTTTACCTTATTATCCTCTTGGGCTAATGGGCTGAGTAGGTCCAGTTCACATGTTTAAAATCCCTATTGGAAAATGGGGCTCAATGGATCCAATTTGCGAAGGCATTTGTTGCAGCCCAAGGCCAAGATTGCAAACCCTAGCTAAACCTCTTAAAGCAAAAACCCTACGCACTGCGTAAACCTCCTTTTTGCAGTCTCAAGCTCAAACAAAAATGGCGGAAATCAGACCAGAAGAACTAACAACAACAGTCTCAAAAACCTTCCCGATCAAACCAAAACTGAAACCAAAGCCAAGAACCCAATCCCAAACCCCAGAATCCAAATACTGGTCTTCTTTCAAATCTACTCAAATCCCTAACCTCATCTCCTCAATCTCTTCCATCTCCTTTTCCCCTTACCCGCCCCACCTTTTCGCCGCCGCCCATTCCACCTCCGTCTCTCTCTTCTCCCCTCTCTCCCTCTCTGAAGGCGACGTTTCACCCTCATCCAACATCTCCTCCTTCTCCGACGTTGTTTCCTCTCTCTCCTTCCGTCTCGACGGCCTCCTCTTAGCTGCTTCCGACCTCTCCGGTCTCGTCCAAGTCTTCGATGTCAAAACACGGACCACACTTCGTCGGCTTCGGTCCCATACTCGGCCGGTTCGTTTCGTCAAGTACCCAGTTCTTGATAAGCTACATTTACTCTCCGGTGGAGACGATGCGTTGGTTAAATTCTGGGATGTTGCTGGGGAAATCGTGGTTTTGGACTTGACGGGTCACAAGGATTATGTACGGTGTGGCGATTGTAGTCCGGTAAGTTCTGATATGTTTATAACAGGTTCTTATGATCATACTGTTAAGGTTTGGGATGTAAGAGTGGAAAATTCGAAGTCAGTTTTGGAAGTGAACCATGGGAAACCGGTGGAGGATGTGATTTATTTGCCTTCTGGCGGATTAATTGCAACTGCTGGCGGGAATTCAGTGAAGATTTGGGATTTGATTGGAGGAGGGAGGATGGTTTATTCTATGGAGAGTCATAATAAAACTGTTACTTCACTTTGTGTAGGAAGAGTTGGGAAGGAAAATTTAGGGGGTGAGACAATGGAAGACAGGATTTTAAGTGTTGGTTTAGACGGGTATATGAAGGTTTTTGATTATGGTAAGATGAAAATTACTCATTCCATGCGGTTTCCCGCTCCCCTTATGTCGGTTGGCTTTTCCCCGGATTGTAGGACTAGAGCGATTGGAACAGCAAATGGGATTATATTTGCTGGGAGAAGGAAGGGAAAGGAGAATGTGGAGAGTGGAGGAGGGGATGTTCTTGGTTTTGGGAGCATAGCAGAGCCGGAGAGACGGTTTTTGAGGCCTACATATTTCAGGTATTTTCATAGAGGGCAGAGTGAGAAGCCAGCTGAAGGGGATTATCTAGTGCTGAGAGCTAAGAAGGTGAAACTGGCAGAGCATGATAAGTTGTTGAAGAAGTTCAGGCATAAGGATGCATTAGTTTCGGTGTTGTGCAGCAAGAATCCAGAGAATGTGGTTGCTGTAATGGAGGAATTGGTGGCTAGGAAAAAGTTACTGAAATGTGTCTCGAATTTGGATGCAGACGAGCTTGGTTTGTTGTTGATGTTTTTGCATAAGCATGCGACAACACCAAGGTATTCCAGCTTGTTGATGGGGTTAACACAGAAGGTTATTGAGATGAGAGCTGAAGAGATAAGAAGTTCGGATACCTTAAAGGCTCATATTAGAAATCTTAAGCGTTCGATTGAGGAAGAGATAAGGATACAGCATTCATTGCAAGAAATACAGGGTATAATCTCTCCTTTATTAAGGATTGCTGGAAGAAGATGAAAAATGCATTAGTTTGTTGCTATTTTTGTAGTCTTTCACTTGCTTTACAGCCTTGAGAATTTTTCATGATGAGATAAGCTTTTCAATTTTGTTTAAATCTTTTGTTTCGACAATATGTTACTGAAGGAATTTGAGCTATCGTCCACTCTCTTTTTCTCTCTATTATGCATAAAATTTTCATCACTTATCCATTGTAATGGTGAAATGGTGATATGTGAACATGAGTACACCATGGTTAATGACCAACTTCATACGTTGATGCCCTTTTAATTTTCATTAATCTTCATATTCATATATGAATCCGTAAACTAGTTTTGTTTGATTTGAAATCTAATCATGAATCTCACTCTCTTAAAAAAAAACTCAGTTAGTTTTGTAGATGGTATCACAACTACCATTTTCGTTCTTGAACGATGACAAAATAATAGTAAAAGGTAAGAATCGGAACATAGACCGCACGCAACATTTTTCAATGTAGCAATCCTTATGGTTGGATTAACCCTTTGTCAGTGGTAGGGGTTGTCTTGTGTCACCTCCGCATCTTCATCGTACGTGGAGCCATTCCCTTTGGACACCGGTGATTAATGGACAGAGTCACCAGCAGATCTCCTGCTCTTCGACTTCGACTCGCAATGATCCATTTCGCGATTGTAGAGAGATACAGCCATGCTATGCAGCTACTCTACCAAGGTGGTGAAAGCGAGATTACAAGCAGTTCGAAAATTTCATATATATTTATATATATACACACACACATGATAGTGATTAATTACGACAGCAGGATGTTGGACGTTAGAATTCTGCTAAATAAAGGATGCCCTTCCAAAGTCCCCAATGGAGGTTGAGGACATTGGAATTGGAAGGTTAAAAAGCGAACTAAAACTAAAACCGTCTACATAGGGTAGCCTGTTACAGGATCAGCAAAAGCCTCATGCGATGCAGTTGGATGTCCCTGCAAGATCAAAAATTAAAGTAATTCAGAAAAATATGTTACTCGCTGGTCACACCAATCGCGAAAAGCAATAATTAATTTGTGGAGGAGACATCGGAAGGGAGTGCAAGTGAGAATATAAACACCCTTGTCAAGCAAGTTCTAAAAAATTCGTTAACTATTTTACTGATTATTTTTCCTATCTGGGTATATCTCATAAATCCCCGAAATTATGGTGTCTTTTAGTCAATAATATATATAGAAGCAGGATCAAAGCCACAATAGCAGTGTGCAGTGCACTTCCTAATCTAAATTATTGTCTTAAACAGAAGACCAATATTCAAGTCAAACATGGAAACAAGAAAATGCATAACTCACATCTTTTGAGGCATCTAATTTATTCTTCCAGAAGCTCCAGCCCTTGAATGGCCTCCGCTTTCTTCTCTTGAGACACGTAATGACCTCAATTTAGAGGACTTAAGCGAATGTATCAAAGGAGCATCATCCTCTTCCTCCTCATCTTCCTTATCACCTTGAGCATCTTCTTGATCTGATGCGCTAATTGAATCATCATCTTCACTAGAACTGTGGTCATCAAATAGTCTTTTCCCCTCAAAATTTCGCCGCTTCCGAGGACGACCCCTACGTCTTGTAGTCCCTTTGTTCTCATCTGCAATATACCAGCTTAATTAGACGTTGAATAGAAGTCTTAAGAATAGCCTCTTACTCAACAAATGATGATATGATTCAGCATTTGGAATGAAAAAGAGAACATTTAGTAGAATAGATCTGCGATGTTCAGGAAAATGCAATCAAAATTTCTCACTTCACACGCAAACAATTCAGAGTTCAAGTAAAATTCACTGGTACCTTGAATCCCTTCATTCTTTGCACACTTCTCTTGCAAACTATCATAAAATGTGTTATAGGGGCGCCACCCACTCGGATCCTCATCTCTATTTACATTCTCAGTCCGCTTCTGGACATCCTTCAGACTACAAAATAAGAAAATAGTTTGATTCCAGTCTAAAGAAAGAGATAAAATGGTTTTAAATGCATAGGATAAATTTCTTACATGTCGCGGATGTCAGGCACAGAAAGTCTTGATGCAAAATGAAGCACAGAAGTTTCCAGGAAAGACAACTGTTTTGGAGTATCTTCAAAGGCATATTCGATGCCTTCCTTCACAATCTTTAGAATCTCTGGTCTATGCTTGTTCCGAGCAGCGCCTACAAATATTCCAGCAAGCCGAGCAGCCAAGTTCTTACATTCCTGAAAGGACTCGCTTTTTAAGTATTCATCATCACCTTTCAAGAATTCTACATGTCGAAGATAGGCCTGGTAAGAAAAAGGGCATTGAAATATTAAAGGCGATATAAAAGCAAACACAGAGGCATCAACATTGCTTATACCACAACAATTGTCAGCCTTGATCTGTCTTGATCAAATGATGTGCTTCTAGCCTTCTATGCCACTACTACAAACTTTGAAGAAGAGATCTTTAATTTTTACCGGACAAGACTCAAAGGCTAAGGAAAAGCTCTACTAATTTCATTCTATTTTAATTATTTCATATAAATAGGACCAAACTATTCTTGAAATAAAGCAAATTAGAAATTTTCAATTAAATAATTACATTTAAGCATATTTTGTTAAAAAAGACATGTTAAAATCAATCCATACTGCAATAATGAAGGGAATGGGAGATTAGCACATAAGATGTGGTATCATTGACTGAATTTCGCCACAATAATTGAAATCATGAATATTACCCTTTTCAATGCTTCTAGAAAGATTACAGAGATATCTTCATCTTTTTTCTTCAGAACTGTGATCAGACTCTTTACAATCTCCACAATTCCAGCTCCATGCATAACAAAATGGGATATTATCTCTGGTGCAAGGTAATCCTGCATCAGAATTTGGTTTTTAACAGAGTTTTATATATTAATAACAGAAAAAGGGCATTGCAAGCAAATTAACATAAAGCTGACTTCAGAAGCATAACAGAAAAACAACAAAAAACTGACCAGAATGCAAGAAATAGTTACACCAAATTCTACAGTACACTGACCTTCGGAACTGTACCATTAACAATCAATTTTGCAGCGGCAATCATGACAGCATCTCTATTTGTCTCCTCGATATACTCTTTGTTAACATCTTCATCTTCTGTCTCAACTGCAACAAACACATGTAAGGTGTAAAGAAAATCTGCAAATAAATAGTAATAAGTTAGAAATAGGTTCCCATCAAAGCATGCAACCAACATATCAGGGGTGCTAGTAAACAGAAGGCAGAGATTATATAACCATGACTTAGCTCCAATCAATACCATGCCATAATATGTTTCACCCAAATGTTGATTGCCCATTAGCAGCACGTTTAGGATTTCAAAGAGTGCATTAAGAAAAGAAAATGAAAGAAATCATCACCTGAAATATTGAGCTGTTGCTCACAAAGCCTCCAAAACTTTTGAAGAACAGGGCCATCTGGAGAACATCCTAATCTTTCAAGACTTGTTGACAAAAAATTAGCCTTCCTAAACAGGCTCCAAACATCTGCCAGTATGGTACAAACCTGGGTCATTACATAAACTTCATTAGAGAAAACAGTCTTCTAGATAATTTTTTAAAAATCACATATTAAGGGAAAAGCATTACCCTGCAGGCTAGTTGATTTCCAGATTTGGCCCCTTCCCTTACTTCAGGAGGGGCATTAATATGGTACTCAAGTTCTTCCAACAAGGTATCACGTTTAGACAGGAGAGAGGACAGGGATCTTTCAGAGACAGTTTCGCTATTTATAATAGAGTGCAAAGACCATGCAACATCCAAGTACATATTGAGCAGCAGAAAACCAACAACCTAAAAGAGAATGAGCAGAATTTAAGAACAACTTAAGAAACAAAAAGACAAATGAAAGATTTGAAATTTTGTTCATAAAACGTACTTCATCATCCAAGTTTCTAAAGCTATGCAAAATTCTGATACTATCTCCATAGATGCTTTCAATTGATACAGGCCTTGAGAGTTGGAGCTCATACAACCTTTTTAAATTTACAAGAAGAGAATACTCATCCCCACCATCCTGCAAATTTAAAACTTGTCAACAGTATACATTAGATCAACAAGACCACCATCAAGAATAAAAGGCTCAGATGATAACATACATTCACTTCTCCAATTGCAAATTTAAGCTTATCAATAAGCTCATCTTCAAGATCCTTTAGTTTGTTACGAGCAAAATCTTGCAGCTCTCCTCGACTTTCAGAGGAACAAAATTTAATAGCCTTCACACAAGATCTCAATGCATCTTTCTCACCATGTTTGAAAAATGCATCTTTGATGAGCTGAAGAACAGTTTTGAAATTCTGAAAGGGAATACATATCAGTAATTAAAAGACCCAAAAACTATACAGTAATAGGCAATAACCACCAACTTTATCACCTACTTGCTCCTGTCTCTTCAAAGAATAAAGCTCAAGGTTCATATACACGATAATCTCGACCAATGATGGAATTTTTGCCTTGTCAGCAATGAATTTTCGCAGAAGTAATGGGTAGTTCTTCATCATGGCAACAGTTATATCCCTCCTGTTATTTTCAAATATTTCCTAATATTTAAGAAAAAGACAAAGTTCAAAATTTAGTTCTCACTTACTAGTAAGGAAAAGAAACATAATATGGTAACTAAATCCTTAAATGAGCTGAGGAGAAATCAGAATAAGGAATAAGAAACAAAGAATATGTACTTTTTGAGCTTTATTGTAATATTGCTTGCGATTGTCGGAAGCAGGAACAATTCTCTCTCCCACAGCCTTTCTAACAGAAGCAAAAAGAAGCCTAGAAAGGTTTGTTGCATCTTCATCAGTTAGCTCAATTAACGGATTCTCATCCAAGAGCAAGGCGATGATACATTTCCAATCCTGCAATCAAGATACAAATTTTATTCTTAATTATCAAAGACACTATACACTTTTAAGGCATATGAATTTCATTTTCAATACCTTATACTTTTATTTGATGATGAGGTAATTCTCCCTCAACACTTGAAAGTCTCTAACCAATATTCAACCACTATTGACATTTTAAAAATTCAAAATAGATAAACCCAAACATTAACATGCCACACTTTGGAAAGATAAACTTGTAAGGATGAAAGTTTCTACAACTTAGGCTACTTTGTTTATTATATCATTGTCTTATTTCCCTTTTTCTTCCCATAAACGTTGTATGCAGCAGATACCATACCCAACCTTGCTAAATGCCTTCTGATGCCAACCTAAGGAGATATATGAATTTCCTATCTGTCCCTATTGCCTATCCTCCCAACCAGCAACCAGCCAGATTAACTAGGTTCCAACCTTCCTCTCAATACCTCAATTTACCTAACCACGACATTGTCTCAACATTTTTCACAATATACCTTCATGGCCTTCATGTACTCCCACATATCATCAATAACATATATACTTAAAATAGGATCTGTTGAAAACTCTCGTAATATCTGCAACATTCTGCCGAGATGGACCTCATTATCATTGCCTAAAAAGGACATTAGCAAAGAGCATTAATCGATAAACCATTGGTGATGTGTGAACAAAGGATAATGAAGCTTAAAGATCCAAAACCTTTTGAGCCAGCTTGGGAACTATTAACTTTTTGAGCAATTAAGTGATCATATACTAATTCTCCTATGGCACGCCTAATCTCTGGTGGATCATCAATAAGTAGATCATACAAAGGACCCAAGTCATCATCAGGTAAAAGCTGATGCCTGCAAAACACAAAAAGATCCAATTTCAGTGGACAGACATCTCGACAAAAACATTATCAATGAAACAACTGAAAAGATTAAAAAAAGGCTACCTAAGTAATTGTTTTACAAGCCCTATGGCACACACAGCCACAGAAACATCAATGTCATCAGCCAGCTCAATCATCCGGTTAGAAAATCTTTCAGTAAATAAACTAAGTGTTGGCACATTATCGTCCACCTCATAGAGATTTTGCAATGCAACGACAGCAGCTTTTCTTACACCAGCACTCTTCAAACACAATAACAAGAATGAGGAAAAAAGAGCATGTTAGAATAAGGGAGCCATTAGTAAGAACAGTAATCAAATATACGATTTAACAATACGATTAACAAATTTTACTTTGTCATTTAGTGTCCACCCGAGATACTTTAAGTAAAGATCCTGCAGAAATAATGTAGGATATGACAAAATCCAAACACCCAGCGACTGTATACATGACATCCGAATATTAGGATCAATGTCTCGGTATCGATGCACAAACAACCTTCAAAATGCACCATGTAGAACATGTTAGATGGATAACAGGAATTATCAAGTCGATAAGTAAGTTGATTATTAATAACATCAAGAAAGAAAATAAACGAAAAACAAAAAAGCAAAACGTACCCAGTGAATATTTTACGCATCATCTCATCTAGCCCAAGTTTCTGTTCATGAGTTGCTGATAACCTGTTAGTTAGTGAATCCACACGAGGTCCATCAACTCTCTTCTTCCTTTCAGCATTTAACTGCCTCTGAGTAGTATCACGTTGTGTGGCAATCCTTTTTGCAACAGAAATGAAAGATGTGACGAGTTGGAGACCTATCAGCGTAGCAACTTGCCGATAAATTCTTGGAGGGGTGCTGCACAGTGTCAAGATCACACAAAAATCAATCCCAATAAGTCGCCTCATAAATGCAGCAAAAAAGTAGTATTCAGAATGTTTAATCGACTAACCATGACAATGCAATTATATAGTCCATGCACTTTTCAAACAGTTCCTTATCAAATAATGGCCCATTCTGGCACTCAACAACCAAATTGTCCCAGAATGAAACAAGATTGTCCTTGAAGTTTTTGAATTCCTTCCTTTTGGAACTTTGGTAATCTTCAACTTCCCCCTGAAGTTTCATGGTTAAGTGAAAGAAAAACACAGAAACTTTGAATGCTTTCACATAAAATATGTTATTAAGTATACTAGAAAAAGATGGCTTTAAATTAACAACCAATGCTGAGTAAAATGAACAAGGAAATAAAGATATGCTCTCAGAACTGACAATAATTTGCATAGAGGCATTAAAAGATATGTTAAATCTAAGTTTAGTAGTTTAAGTAGGGGAAATATATTTCTTGGAACAGAGAGCCTAATGGATACATTTTTAAGCAGTTATAGAAAATTATACAGCCGTATCAAGTTGTTAGTGATGAACACCAACCCCACACCCCAAGTAACAAAGAAAACACAAAATCACAGGATACATTTCGGGCTAGGCTGACAAGAGCCACCACAACATCATCAACATCAGTCTCGTCCAGATACTCTTCCTTGATATAATACTTAGCTCCGCAAGCCTGCAGATCACAAATATTTGGTTTTAAACACAAACTCAAATACTGAGAAAAAAGCATGCAGTTGAAAACTCCAACAGATGCAATTTGGTGGTTCAGAGGATTAACTATTTAGAATATCAAGGTTAGCTGGGAACTCTAGCAACGAAGTTAAATGTGTTATGTTTCAGAAGATCTAAATTTAATCTTAGAATACTTATAAGTACTTCTAACAATCTTGCAAAAATTACCTCAAAAAGCATCATTAAGAGTTCAACCAAAGCAGGTTTTGGATCCTTCTCATACTGCTCAACCCAGCGCTTGACAACTTGAGGAATACGTTTGCCATCACCTTTGATTACCTCTGAATAGGATCACATTAAAACATTAAAACCAGAATATTAAAAAAGCCAAAATCAACTAAACAAGTACATGCCTAAATTGGATAGCCATAACCCACAAAAATAGTGAAACGGCACCACAAATATTTACCTACTCGAAGCAAGAAGTGGCAACAAGTTTAAAAGAAGAAATTGGACGGCAAGAGTAAAATTAAACGTCTTTACCCAACATAAACTAAGATCATAAGCTTCATAGCTCCCCAGGTAATTAGTACAACATTAAAAGGTTTAAAAGAAATAAAAAGTCAATTACCTATTAATCTCTCCCCAGGTTTGTGTGGGGCATCAGAAGTCCCCTCAGCAACTCGACTTCGCTTAACTTTGGGACGAATTTCTTCGAAATCAGCCGGTGAACCCTCCCGCTCCTCCGGATTGGGGCTACCATCACTGGCGTCGCTACTCCTTTCTTGGTTCTCCCTATTGTTACCGTTTGCCTTGCTAGGCTCATCTCCACCGGTCCGGATTTGAATCCTAGCCCTTTTCTGCACAACCCGATTTTAACAAAAATCAGGTCAATTGATATACTACAAGTATGAATTTACAAGCTCGTAGGGAGTGAGAGTGTGAGAGAGAGAGTTGAGAGATTACCGAGCGGCGAGCGGAAATTTCGGAGGCTAGAGGCGCGTCGTCATCCATGACCTAGGATTTGAATTACTGCTACTAGAGAACTCGAACGGGAAATAAAATTACAGAGCACGAGAGAGAGAAATGGAAATTTGCCCTAAGTAAAAATCAGACGGAATTAGCAGAAGTATGAGAAAAATGAAATCTCCCGCCAAAGGAAAATTCTAAAGTTTTAAGAGCCGTGAAATCGTTCTGATTGAGGCTGAGGGTGTATACTTGAGAGAACGCCTTGGAGTCGTACGATGGTAAGCAATGCACCGGATCAATTCGCCGCCTGAAATATTGTTCTCTATAAACAAATTGTTTTAGTATTTTATTTACCAATAAAAAATCGAATTAAATGAAGCTTACCTAGCAAGATAATGAGAAATTCCAAAATTTTCAAAATGAAACTATGGGACCATTATAATTTAATCTGTTATTTTAGTGATATTAAAAAATTTTGTAATTAATTAATCATCCAAATTAGTTCTAATGTCACTAAAATAATGCATAATAATTTAATTAGTTGATTATCTTTAGATAGGTTAATAGTATGGTGTCCCACGTTAACGCTGTGCGTTATATATACAGTGTTTCTAGTTTTTACACGTAATATGTACTCTAACACATGCATCTTAAAAAATCAATATAATAAAATTAAAAATATGAATTTAATACAACGGTACATTTTGAGAACCAATGTTATTTATTGGTTAATAAATTTTTACAAACAAATATTATGTCGAAAACATTGTAGGTAAATATATAACTAAGCACATAAGTAGAAGGGAGGGCCATGTTCTTATTCTAAGACCACCAAGGATTTTTTTTTTTTGAAAGTTACCAAAGAATGTAAGAGATATAATAAGTTATTATAGAAGATAGATAGATAGTCCAAACAATTAATATCTTAATGTATTGTTTTTTTTATTTTCTTAAAAGTTTTCTAATTTATTTTTTCAACAAATATGAAAGCACTTCTATTACTTTTCTTATCAATCTCATCACTGTTTCAATAATGTTTCATTTTGTTACAATAAAAGAACAATAAGCACTTCCTAAAAAAATATGCACCACAAAATTATCAAGTAAAACAATGCATTTTATCGATTGAAAGGGATTTAAAAAGAGTTAATCTCATTTATCTTAAACCACGAAAAATCTAAAAAAAAAAGGAAAATAGAAAAGAAAATAAATGGTAAAATGATGATCCCAACCCAAAAAACAAAAGTAAGATGAGAAGATGTATATGGCATGAAAAAATAATATATTCATGAAATAGTTAGAACTAAATGTATTGTTTATTTATTTTTTCAAAAGTCTTTTATTTTTGTTTTTTTCATATTTAAAGCAATAATAAATGAAGTATAAATGTATCAGATATAGAGAAAAATAAAGGTTTAAATTTTTTTATTTAAAAAATTAAAGATATTTATATTTAACTCTAAAAATATAAAGAATTCTCAAATGCTAAACATAAAATGCGTCACGTGTTACTCATTAAAGCAACCAGGAGATAACTTTAACCCATTGTATAGATGTATAGGGGATAACTTTAACCCATTGTATAGATGTATAGATATAGAAGATTATCTCCAATAAATAACTATAATAATGTATTAATTAGAAAAAATAATTTTTTATAAGTATTTAATTCAGATAAATATAAAAATAGTATCAAATTGTACTTTTTAATACTAATAGCGTAAAAGTTGTTGCAGTTTTTTATTACATCATGATTATGATTTTATTTTATGTAACAGGAAAGCGTTATGCATAGGATGGAAAATCATCAAAGAGACAAAAATAAAAATCAGAGCATTGGATTATACTTCTTATCTTTGAATCCTAAAGCATATAGTTAAGACTGCTAGGAAACACAGTCCAATCCTTTCAACTTAAAAACCGTCAAGGAAAAGGGCCTCTCTGTACCACAGGAGAAATTGGAAATCAACTGAGATAGCTAGTGAACAATAGGACCAAGCAATTTGATATGGTAATCATAAATATACATTACATCCGATCAACAAGGAAGCATGTAAGTAACATCAAGATGTATTGGCCATGGACTCGATCAGGAGCTGATAACCTTCTGGCACTGCTGTCTGTGTACTAACGCAGTCTGCCAGTGCAGGAACGTCGGAACTGAGGCCATGAGACTTGGCCAGAAACAGCAGCAAATGAAAATCAGAAATTCTCTTCACAAATGGAAGACTCTTTGTTCTATCTAGATGACTCTTCAGTGCCCTTAGTGTTACAAGGGTGTCTCGGTTCTCAATGGGAAAGGCCGAGGAAAGAGGACCCTGCAATAGAGAATCAGTTCACATGAGTTTCAAAGCAAGTTCTAAAGTAGAACAGAGGAAGGTGAATCCCCAGTAAATCAAAGTTATATCTGCATAATCGAAAATCCCTCCTTCCTATTCCCCTTCTTAAGAAAACAAGGAAAGCGGTTGAAGGATGGTATCCACAGAGCATCAGTCTGACAGAATAAAGATGGTATATAACCTGCCCGGCCTTAGAAAGGAAAACATTAGAACAATTCTCATATCCAATTCTCTATATTGACATTTGATGTTGTTTGGAAGCTAGACTCTTAAGGAATGTTGGACGAAGTTATACATCTACAATAACTTTCAGTAAGGGATCGCTGAGAGTTTCCTTACATATGGGGCGTCATACCTTCATTACCAGCTGTAGCTCTAAGCATCTACTGTTTAGAAGACATTTATATGTTGGGATAACATTATGAAAACCAGAAAATGATGTGCACTACTTACTGTTCAGCAAGACATAAAAGAAAATAGTTCGCATTTGTTGGCCACCAAGAGACAAGCATTGTAATATTTACTAATTAGTAGGGAAACTGAAGTGGGAGCATTTCAATGCAGTTATAAGCCAGGGATGCAACTGTAAACCAAGGCTTCTTGATAGCCTGTGGAATGAAGATTGAGATTTCAAATGACCTTAACTCATGGTAGTTACTCAAGCACCATCTCCAGAGTCAAGTCCATGAAATGCCACAAAGAAGGCTATGCAATGCCTAAAATTATCATCAACCAAGACACCAATGAGTATCAACTCTATATTTGCTACCCATTCCCAAACCCAGAAGCTACTTAGAGTTTCCACTAACCTTACACTGACTCCATCAATTCTAACCTCAACCTGAGTTGATGAGTTAAAGATGTCGTTTGTAATAATTGATTAATCATATACATGGTTTCTTTATTGCTTCCATCACATAACAAACCTAACAATATTTGAACGTGTCAACAAAGTGCACTCCATCCTAAAAATCTACTATCAGCAGCAGCCGCAACCTTCCCCTTTAATACAAGTCAGTAAACAATCTATACTTTAAAGGGATTGAAGGGAAGACCCCATTTTTGGGATCGCCTCTATGCTTCTCTCCTGGTTTCACAACGGTATTCTCTAAAGCTATAATACTTACATATCAATCTAAATCTAACCCCAGCATATGGTAAGAAATAATGAAAGAAAGGCAGAATTAAAAAAACTTCATTGTGCACACAAACTTCTCCTTCATCAGAAGATTTGTGCACATATGCGACTCCCTCCCCTCCCCCCCCCCCCCCCCCCCCTTCCATTCTGGGATTACTTAATAATCACCTCCCTTACCAACAGTTAGTTACCTTAAAAGGGGCTTTCCCTCATGGTAGTTTCATATGTTACTTTGCTCTTCACAATTCACATACACAAACTATTCACTCCGTAAAGGCTAGTCCGTTCTCCCCCTCTTTGCATTCTTTTCTGCTAAGTGTTAAATTTCTTATAACCAGAATTCTTTACCTTAGCTGAATCATTAGCATCCCTCAATATAAACCAGTTGAAGCCAGCCATTTGACACACTGATATTACAGTAAGCAATGGTCTAAACTAGCAACAACTATTCAAACTTAATAGTAATTTCAAGTTTGACGTTAATACGTTAATTAAAATAACAACCAAGATTAACCATAAGACGCAGTAACTATTTCTACAACATGAACTGATTAAAAATATAATAACGAATAAAAAATTACGCACCTGATGGTCGAAAATCTTAACAACGACCAGGAAGAAATCATTATCAACCTCCTTGACATCCTTCCCACCGACGACAACATCTTTCTTCATCTTCGAAAGCTTTGGATCATCATTCTCTCCGAACTCAGTAACAAACCACCCTTCCTTGAATAACTTAACACACATGTCACTCATCTGAAAAGCCTCAAAATGTACATCCGCCCCGCCCCCATCTTCATTTACTTCCAGCTTCACCACAACTGTAACCCACTCCTTCAGCTCACTCTCTGCGTGAAGCTCAGCCGCCTGCAGAACCTCCTTGTTCGTAAAATTATAGTCTTTTTTGTCTTGCATTACCGTCTGTGTAAAAATAAAACCTACTCTTTTCCTCCCTAGCCCAGCCGCAATGGCATCAACCAATTTCTCTTCTTCCGGATCCCTTAAAAGGATCAAATCTTCTTCCATTCCTTGTTGAGGTGGCTCGTAAATGAAATCGACTTCCACTCTACCTTCTTCGGAGACTGTGCCGTACATAAACCCGCCGCGTTTAGAAGCAAACGCCAGTGTTTCGTTGACGAATCGTTGGAAAGCGTTAGCTGAATCGCGGTCAAAGGAAACAGAATCGCAGTGAGGTGATTCCTGGCGGGTGATCCTGGTTTGTTTAGCGATGAGGTCGTCCATAGTCATTTTACGGCCAAATGAGCCGGCTGGAGACACGGTGGGGCCGCCAGCGACGGTGCGCTCGCCGTGGTAGAAGAGGAATACAATGGAGCCATGGGAGAGGTTTAGGGCGGAGAGTGGAGTGGAAGGTTCGGCCATGTCGGTGAAACGGATGAGGTCGGCGGGGGTTTTAGCCAAAAGAAGATTCTGATCGGTGGAAAGAGTTTGGTTGTGGATGGGGATTTGGAGTTGCGATTCAATTAGGGTTTTTAATTGAGAGATCGATATGTGAGGACCGTCGACTTGGATCCGTTCCAGGCCGTCTCGGCTGCGGATTCTGAGCATCATCTTGGCACCGAGACGGTGGCTTTTTGAGGCTACAAATAGCTAAATTTAGGTTGAACGATATGAGATTAAACGGAATTTGTGTTTGGTTTTTCCTTTTTATAATAATATAATGTCTGAGAAAGTAGGAAAGAACAAGTTCTTGGAGTGAAGGAGTTCCGAATCCAATGAGTTGAGTTGAACTCTTTTTAGGTGGATGGATCCCTTGTTCTTCAAGAATGCGAATAGGACACGGAAGATGTAAGGCTTGCTTTCTATTCAATCCGTCATCGTTTCGAACTTGTAAAGCTGGAAATTTCTTAACCAACCCAAGTCCAACACCAACATGACATATTGACATCCAATTTTCACGAACGCAAAATGACAGAAGTGTCCATGGGCCTCAAAATCTGGGCTACGAATGAATCTGTTGGGCCATCTTTCTTTAAAAATCAAATCCAAATCTGCCTTGGTTTTTTTTTTGTGAAATACTATATAATTTATTATTAAAATGATAAAATATTAAATGTATTTTACCTAATAAACAATTTAATTGACTTGGACCTAAAAGTTCATACATGTTCAGTTGTTCGCGGCTCCATGAGTTGTAGACATATAGCCTAGTCCTTTCTTTTTTTTAATTGGCTTAAGTAAGGGTATACTGGGTCTAAAATTAATTCTTTTGGAGTCGGATTGACCAACCACTATAAGGGGTAAAGCTCTTTTTTACCATTCATAAGACTCGAACTCGATATCTTACTTACGGGAAATTAGTGCCAAACCACTTGAATCAACTAGTTGTTGGTCATATAGCCTAGTCCTTGAACACTTATAATAATTTAATTAATGTACATTTTTGAGATTTTATAGTCTTATATATATATATATATATATTAATAAAGTCTTGTGTTAAGTACTCTATAAAACTATAAATAGCAGAACGATTTACAAAAATAACGAAATACCCTTTTTTAACATTATTATTGTCATTTCTTAAAAAAAATTTCTTATGAAAATAAATAGTACAATTAAAATACAGGAACATACAAGTTCGATCCCATCGATTTTTTTGACTCGAAAAGTATTAGTCTGGAACTAAAGATTTTAGGGATATCCTTTGTTAAAACTGGAAAAAGCACACGAACAAACAGAAAAACAAAAAGAAATAGGCGAACAAAGATCTTAGGACTAGTTAACAACGTAACATTTCTTCCTAATCTCCCCTGCATTCCCTGTGAGAACCCCAATGGCTCCCATATTCTGCATTGACAGTGCAAACTCTTCGAAGAATTTTGACGAGTCAAGCAACTCGTTCACGGTTTTGACGGCGTCCTTGTTTGTAAGGAGGGCGGCATCGGACAGGAAGAGGCCCATCTGTTGCTTAAGGACGGTATAATAGTGATTGTCGAAGTTAAGAGAGCTACCAGGATCCATCTCCACGGTGGTTGTGGTGTCATTGAGGCTTCGGCATTTGGTCTTCAAGAAATTGGCGTAGTCCGAGTTCAAGGAAGGATCTTGATCTCCTCTTCCGTAAAGTTGTATAGCCTGTTGCTAAAGATATTGCAGTGGCCTATTCCAATCGTGTGCCCACCTGCACCAATATTTTATCCAACAATTTTCTCTCAGCCCTTCGGAAATTATTGTATCCTCCGAACTTTTTTTCATTTTTAAACTGACATGTTCATAATTGCATACTCTTGGTGGATATTGAATGATAATATACCTGATAAAACGACCAGGTCACGAACACTGAGGCCTTTGCTAGCAAACTTTTGGACAAGGGTGGCGAAGTTGGACAAAGGCGAAGGAATATTAGCCAAGGCCTCAGACATTCGTGACACTCTGCCATCTCTTCTACCAGTAAGAACTTCCCACAATGGATTTTGAAACTGCAGGGTGATATTCATTGCATAGAGTTAATTTCCATTTATTAAAAAGAAAAAATCTTTATTTAAGGTTTTGCTTAACTAGTAATTACCTGGAATGAAACCGAATCCCTGGCAACCAAGGCCAGAACATCAGCACAAGATACTACCCCCGGACATTCCTTCTCAACTTCTGCTTTTACATCATCAAGGACATCGAAACCCGAGAGCGTGAGGTTCGGAGGTGCCTGCTTCTCGGCAGTGTTGTTGCTTGTCGAGTTCAATAGTACTGAAGCATCACAACCCTGGAATTTTCCAATCAGATATTGTTAGCATTGCGATCATTGCATTTGCAAATTGCAATAAACCAAATGTGCCAAGGTTTTTAGAAGTGTTACCCTGACAAAGCAATCATGGAAATGCATTCTCAGGAACTTTGCAGGCAAGGTGGGATTCTCAGAGACATATTTCTCGGTGGCTTTCTTGATTATCTCCTCTGCATCCGGACATTTATCCTTATAGTAATTCTTCGTAAGTCCATCTCCTTGGCAGCTCCCAAAAACTCCAAAAGCTACCATACAAAGCAACAGGAGAATGTGACTCTTCATCCTGAGATATTAATGATTAACCTCTGAAGTTTCCTTCTGCTAAGCAAAAAGATGTAATTCTAAGTTAATTTGGCAATGCCATAAGCTCAACCAGCTCTGCCTTTTATACTCGTCTTCTGCTACTTTGCTTAACTAAAATCAAGTTAAGCAATGTATATATTAAACGGATTTCTTCCATCTATCTCCCATGTCCTATATAATATATATATATATATATATAGAGAGAGAGAGAGAGAGAGAGTATTTTATTATCGATTAACTGATCCCCTATATAATATATATATAGAGAGAGAGAGAGAGTATTTTATTATCGATTAACTGATCCCAAATGCTTTTTCAAACTCAAACATCTAATATGAAGCAATATTCTTACAAGAAAAAATATTTGATCATGACTGCTCGTAAAAAAAATAATTTTACACCCTTCAATAACAACATGAAACCTCATGTTTTCTTCTTCTTTTTTATAAAATTCTACAGTACATTATATCGCATACAATAATTACTTTAAAATTACTCTTTTTACCTTCAAGTAATTCTTAATCTTTTTAATTGCTAATTTGGGTTCTCTTTTTCACTTCTTCAAGTAATTCATAGATCTTTATTCTTCTAAGGTTTGATTAATTGCATTGAGAAATAAGTTACGTAAACTTTCTCCTGGAAATCAACAATTGGTTCATAGAAGAACAACCACCAACTTTGTTGTCATAGATATGTTTCATTCTTATAAGCAAGTCAAACAATTTAACAATCAATAATGTTGTCAAGAAGGTAAAAGAAAAGGCCGTTGACAGAAAAAAAAGGAAAAAAGAAAAATGACCAAGTAGATCAAAACTTGGATTTGTAAATCTTCCTGGTTCTTTTATCCAATCTTTATTTTCCTATCATCATTATGCGTAATAGCTTATGAAACTCGGAGATTGAAATTAGTACTCCCTCTGTTCCTATTTATCTATCCACATTAACAGTTGCACACAGGGTAAGAAAAGTAGTTAAGACACAAAATTCTATAAACATTTATCTTAACTTTCCTATTTTATCCCTATATCTATCCCTCTTTGATTCTCACTCATATTTAAGAAACTATTCATTTAATAGAGAGATAAAGGAGTTTGAAATGGTAAGTTTGGGAAATTAATAATCAATGTTAGTTAGGGACAGATAAAAAGAGACAAAAAAATCATAAAAAGAGACAGATAAATAAGGACTAAAAGAGTATATTGTAATCCAATACGTTTAGAAGTTTCAACTTCAACCAACAAAAAATCAAATTCCATGAATTTGACCGAGAGATGAAGGTAAAAGAGTAATTTAAAAATAATTATTGTATGGGAAAAAGTGTATTGTAGAATTTTGTAAAAGAAAAAAAAAATGAGATGTCATATTGCTCCAGGTGTCCCAAACATTTTCTCTTCTTACAAAATTAAATGGTATTGTGTGTCCACGCACATCAAGGAGGCCACGTCTTGGTATAATCTAATACTAGTACTAATGATATTTAAGGAATAATCCTTCACATTAGGCATTATTAGGTGTCTCATTTTTTCGGCTTGAGGTTTAATATAATTAATTAAGCAAAACATTAGCCGTTGACTACGGATCGTCCTGGCTTCAGCCAATACTTGCCTCTCGACATGCCTCCTCAAAAAGTCAAACCTGATTAAAATCATTCATTTTTTTTTTTCAAGCTTCGCATGTAGGGCAGGGGCGGCGGTAACTGGTAGTAAGAAAGAACTTCCCAGGGTTCTTCTTAATATTAATCACTATATATTATCAACAAAATATTAATTAGAGAATTTGAAACTAAGATTATTGTTAATTAATGGGGGATGCATATGTATAAGTTCATATATATTCTGCTGTGATCTATACAAAATTACTAAAATTTATTGACTTTCAAACAAAAAAAAAACAAAAAATTGGTCCGACCATGTGAGAGTTTGAAATTGAGAGTCATACATACTCCTATAATATATAAACAAGATTACTAACGTAGGGTTGGATCGAGTGGTAAGCGACTTGTTCCAGCTTAAGCAGGTATTGGGTTCGAGACCTTGCGTACGCAGCTGCCTCCGTTAGGAAACTCACCCACCATATCCAGATGCGCGACGCGAGTTGAACTCGAATTAATTAGAACGAAACTCTTGATACCGGACGAGAAACAAAAAAAAAATATATAAACAAGATTGAGTAAAACCAAATTAAATGTGCCAATACTTATTTAAATATTAGTAATTTATTTATACATTCTAGTACTAATGATCAATGCACTATTTGATGGGATGCGAAAGAATATGATAAGGCTCGCTAGGCAGTTGCATATATACAGATATGTGTGCATAAGTTAATCACGTGAAAGAAAAAAACAGAAAAAACATTCTACAGAAACACATGATTGGTCGATCTAGACTCTAGAGTGTCTATATGCTTAGGCTCCCTTTGCTATAGCTTCACCATTGGCCTATGATGAAGGAAACCCTAGCTGCATGATCTTCAACCGCAGCTTCAGCGGTCATCTGTTGGACCTCCCCTAGCCAGTGAAAAAAAGCTGTGATGGGTTGTTTACGCATTACAACCGCGCAACAGCTCCAACATTTACATTCCTTTGGCAACTTTTTTCCGATAAAAAGTAGAAAAAGGTGTTTTTTCATACCGCACAGAGTTAGCAAACGAACCCTTAGACTTAGAGTCAATAATGCTGTAGAAAAACAAGTGTTTATTTGGCATTGCCTTCACCCTTCAAATTCTTAATTAATCATAAAGTTAATTATGTAATAATTTGATTAAGCCCAAACCCCAAAATAATGGCCATGCACATATCTTCAGATTTTCTGTTTTCGTGTTCGCTGGTTAGATTAATGTTGGCTACTTAACTAACTTCTGGGTAGTGTGTATATATATATATATATGTAATATACAGGAATGGTGATGAAGTCCACAACTTTCCCTGTATGTTTTGGTTGTGATCGACGAGCGACAATATATATGTAATCTCAATAAGAATGCCTTGAATCTTGATCATCTCATCATATCATAAGCCGAATATTATCAAATTTGGATGGGGCCGTGCCAAAATTTCTCTAACCTATAGATCACCTGAGTGATTGTTGCATGCAATGGGTGAAAAGAATATATATATATATATATATATATGTATATATATGTAATGAAAAAACTGAAGTTTGAATTTTCAGCTTTCAAAAATATTCTAACCCTGCGCTTGAAGCATTCTTTCATCAATATGGCAATGTTGGTGACTGAATGAGACTTGGGAGAGGGTATAACGAAAGTACTACTAGTACGTTAGAAAAGAAAAAGAGAATAATTGTAACGGGAAAATAAGAAAAAGGAGTTTTCTACAAAAAAAAAAAGAGAAAAAGAAAACGAAAACGATAAAAGTATCTATTCCAATAATTTTAGTAAATAAAAAAACTAATCTGGTACTGAGCGAGTGAGGTGAGGTGAGTGAGCAAATGGTAAGTATGACGGTCGATCAAGTGGAGGAGGATATACATTTGAAATTGTTTTTTTTGGCCACAAATGTATATTTGAAATTCGAATGGTAGGTTTTTGGAGGGAGGATCGGTTTGGGATTGGGCCTCTGGAGCGAGTCTGGAGCTTATAATTAACAAATTGCTCGTGGACCGTGGTCGAGGGAGATGTTGTACGGTCCCACCATGTGGGACCCATGTCGTGATCTATGTCAATGTCTCTGTCTCCTTAGTCCTTCCTCTGGGCAGACTGAGACTGGGCTTCCGGGCTCTGCTAATTTTCCTTTGCTTTCGCTTCTTCCATATCACTGAGAAGAAAGAAGAAGGAGAAACACTACCTCTTTGCCTGGTGGCTAAGAAGCTTAAAGAAGTCACCAAGTAAGGGTTCGATCCCGACCATCCTCCTTTCCGGATCTTAGTATCCCGCATTTTACCAAAAAAAAGAAAGAAACAAAAAACGAGGAAAATTTTTATTTCTCTTGCGCTTTTTAGAATACCCAAAATAGGTGCTCAATGCTCCTAGTTCAATTGACTATTGGTCCACGGAGGTCTAATCTGGGCCGCTCCTTGTCTCGATATCCTCATGTGGCTCTCCTTCTACAATTGCCTCCCCGCAATCACCAAATTGCCCTTTCTAAATCCTACTCCCGTTTCATCAAAATCCTGTGACATTTACATGTTTCACAGTTACTAAAATATTCATTTAGATAATAACTAAAATAAAATTTACCCTGTCCTTTGCCTCTTTTGTCCTTGCTATAATAATTATTATTCCACATTCTTTTCCTAACTTTGTTTTCCGCATCCTTCGCTTTCCCTGGTCCAGTTGATTGAAGTGGGGGATTAGCCTTAATTCAGGATTAATAGAGTATTGTTATTGGTTTTAAAGTGGAAATGATGATGTTTATTAGTCTCTGGGGCCTGAAAGGGACATTGGTTTAAAAGGTTAACAGAAGTTAATTTGGTGTGGACAGAATCAATTTACAGCTTTTTGGTTCTGTATCAATAAAAGAAAGGGCCCATTTCCACCAAATAAAATGCTGGCCAGGCCTGGCATGGCATTGCATTACATGAGATAAAAGAAAAAAACCCAAAGGGCCTCCTAAAGTCTGGTCAAATTTTTTGCGGATGAAAATTTGGAGTAATTCTCAAGAACAATAATAAAGAATTACTAATTAATACTAACATAAAACTAAGCTCTCAAATCAGCACCAAAATCAAGAAAATTCGACTCCTCTCGCTTCACAGTTCACACCCTCCTCAGATTCTAGACAGGAGAAGACATTATTATTTGATAAAGTTGAAACAAAAAGAAAAGAATACCACTTACTATATGAGTATTATAGAAGCAAGTCCTTCTCCTTTAATCACGCGAATGACATGAAAAGGAAGCAAGAAAGACCTCATTGGAAATAGCATCAAAATTGTCTTCTTCCTTGTGGCCTATGGGCCAACTCGGGTCTTCTTTAGCCAACGGTCTATTTACCAATTCCAGTTTGTATTTTCCAAGTGTTCTCCGCGGAATTCCCTTGGAAAATGGGTTTTATTATCTATTCTTTTGTTCATATCTGCTGGTATAAAATTTCTTTTTCTTATTAATATAAATTCTTCCTATAATTATATTGGTCTCCAATTAATTCGAAGTCAAGTCGCATTGAAGTCTAATGAGAAAAAAAATTCTTTCAAACTTTTTTTTTTCAATCCATAAAGCTCAAATTCAAAATATTATTTAAGTGTTCTTTTAATAGAAATGAAAGAAAAGAGTAAGGAAGGAAAATTTTCTAATCAAATCATTGAATTATAAAATATGATACATAATTATAAATCATAGCCATTAAAGTAAATAAATTTTTTTCTTTATCCATTTTTTTTCTACCGAACGGACTCTAATATTAAATTCATTTTAAATGAATTAATATTGAGTCAATACTCTGTATATAAATATATGTATTAGAAATTGCAATAGGCGATGTTGATTGTCAGACTAGTCAGTCTCTTGACTTGGAATTAATATATAAAAAAAAGTAGAGGCCTTATTATATGGGTATATTTTTATATTATAGATTATGGTAATGACAGTAACACTAAGGACTTTTTTTTTTTTTTTTTGTGAAAGTAACACTAAGGACTTAGTTAAGAGTGTACCCATCTAAGAGGAAAAAAATAAAAAAAAAAGTTTAAAAAGTCAAAAACTAGTTAGTATAGGGCCAAAATATCAAATAAATAAGTAAATACCCCAAAGAATCAAATAAATAAGTATAAGGACACAGTTGGATATTTTGTTTTTTATTGGATATTTTCTAATTTCTTCATCACAAATTTCTACGTTAAATGACACTGACATACAGTAAAAGCAACATGCCATACCAAATGAAATGTGAAAAAAAATTCATCTAAAAAGGTTTTGGATTCAAAATTCTTTATTTTCTAGATTGACTCCTTCTTTTACTTCTCATGTATAAAAAAAATAAAAAAAAAAATAAGAAAAGGGGGCAACTCCGTATATTTTGGTTATAAGGCAGTGGCACTCTCGTGATATTAGTTCAAGTGGAAGGTCAAAGAAGAAATTTCGTGGTAGATAAAGTTAGAAAATGGAAAGATCAATTTGAAAAACGAGTGGCCGTTAGTAACAAAAAGGAAGACTTAAAAACTCTTTGCTTCAAACTCCAAGCTTGAAAAACCCAACCCCCCTTACTTGAATGCAACACAACAAACCGAAACAAATCATCCTCACAAAATTTAAAACCTCGTGACCTTCAAAGAGAGAGAAAGAGGGACAAAAACCAAAGCTAGTAGAGATAATGACTGGTCTAGTAATGGTGACCAAAGGAGGTGGCTGTGGTGGTGGTGGTGGTGGTGGTGGTGCCGCTTCAAAGGGAGGAGCTGCTAAAGGAGGAGGAGGAGTTAGGAGCTGTGAGGAAGAGCAGCAGAACCAAATTTCTGTGATGGCGTTGCTTTTGGCTGCTTTGAGGAAATCCATGGTGTCCTGTCGTGTTGATAGGCAAGATGAAGTAATGCCTTCCACCACCGTTCATCATATGGAAATCGGATGGCCAACCAACGTACGACACATAACCCATGTTACATTTGATCGTTTCAATGGGTTCTTGGGTCTTCCTGTTGAGTTCGAAGTTGAGATTCCCGGTCGGGTTCCGAGTGCTAGGTAAATTGCCTTTCTTCCTTCTGTTTTTTTTTTTCTTGGTTTTTTGGTTTTAAAGATTCCAGCTTGATTTTTGTTACTCAGCTCTTCTAAATTGAAATGTTAGTTTTTCGATGCAGTTTAGATCTGGAAGGGTGAAGGTTTATATTTTCAAGCTATTTTTAGTAACGAAAACAGAGGGAAGGAGAGATCTGCATTTTAAAAAATTGGAAACATTTAGCTGCATTCCAGCTGAACCGAAGGTTTCTTAGACTTTAGACATGCCAATTTTTCACGGGTCTTGAAAATTTAAGGTTTTGAAGGCCATAGCTTTTAGTAATGCCTTTTCCAGAAAATTTAAAAGTTTTGACTTTTCAAGCTCTGTTCACTTTGAAATTTTAAATATCAACAAGCTGAATACCTCTGTTCATAAAATGGGAGTACCTTTTATGAGCCATAAAAGAGATAGACTTTTTGTTCCATGACAGTTCAATTGGAGTTCCCTGGAGAATTTCACTGAAATTCATGGAGTTATAGGGTGTTGATTTTAGGTTTTGAGTTATTTGATTTCTGCAGCACCTGGAGAGCATAATAAATGGTAGTACCATCTCATACTATCATTCTTCTATTATTTGCAATTACAAGCATATAATATTATGTACTACACTGTTTTCTTGCAAAGTACTTGTTGCAAGCCAATCTTCTTTGTAAAGATATATGGGTTTCCAAGGAAATTTCTCTTGACATGATAATTAGCTGAAATCAATTTTGTTTTAAGGGTATCTTTTTATTGTCTTTTCTTTGGATTCTTTTTTGTGTTGAACTTGTGCAATTTCATGTTTACCATTTTCTCTGTATTTTTACCTGTGGTCCTTAATTGCACTTGTCTCTTTTTGCAGTGCTAGTGTGTTTGGAGTATCCGCAGAATCAATGCAATGCTCATTCGATACCAGAGGGAACAGCGTCCCCACAATTCTATTGCTGATGCAGGAGCGACTTTACTCACAAGGAGGCCTAAAGGTTTCAACTACTAACCATGTTGACTAATATTGACATCTTATCTGATTGTTGTTTCAATTCTAAATGATTTTCCTCTATTAATGGTCTTGTAGGCGGAAGGAATTTTCCGGATAAATCCTGAGAATAGTCAAGAGGAGCATGTAAGAGATCAGCTGAACAGGGGCATTGTGCCTGATAATATCGATGTCCACTGCCTTGCAGGCCTCATAAAAGCCTGGTTTAGGGAGCTTCCTTCGGGAGTGCTGGATGGGCTTTCTCCTGAACAGGTCCTCCAATGCAATACTGAAGAAGAATCTGTTGAGCTTGTGAGTCAACTAAAGCCAACTGAGGCTGCATTGCTCAATTGGGCTGTTGATCTTATGGCAGATGTTGTAGAGGAAGAGGAATCTAACAAAATGAATGCCAGAAACATTGCTATGGTTTTTGCTCCTAATATGACTCAGGTAACGAGGCATTATTTAAACATCAATATTTTGAAATGCTTTACTGCCTACGTAAACAAAAATTATGATAACAAAGTTCACAGTTTGTTAAATCAGATGTACATAAACTGCTCACCAAAAACTACCAAGCTTCACTTGGATTCTTGTTTTTGTTATTATTACTGTTTAGTTAAATTAAATTGAAGCATTCTGTTTCCATTTTTCGAGCAGATGTCTGATCCATTGACGGCTCTAATGCATGCTGTTCAAGTAATGAACTTGCTCAAGACCTTGATCATGAAAACACTGAGGGAACGTGAAGAGACTGCAACAGGAGGATATTCTCCCATGTCTTCTCATTCATGTGATGGCCCCACAGATGAAGACTTCGATGGTCAGCAAGAGATGGATACGAGCTGTGAACTGAGAGGGCCAACATCAGATTATGACAATGCCCTCTATAGTAACTATAGCGGGGATGAAGATGAAATTGAGTCACTAGGAGAAATAGAGGAATGCTTCTTGAGGCAACTGGATGGGAATAAGATCAATATCACAAATTGCATTTCGGACGAACCGGCTGAAGAATTACAGAGAAATCATGCAAGTCCCAGAAGTTGCTCAGGCTGCAATGTTGAGTCTGGCATATCCTTTACAGATAGCAAGAATGAGAATTCTGCCTTGAGTACAAGTGACGGCGAGGACTCCGAGGCAAGTAATGGCCTCCAGGCTCCGGATAGTGGGCCTTGTAGGAAGAGCCTAGCAGAAGGATGTGAGAACACTGATGATGTGCAGATGGCAGACGAAGAACTAGTGGAACCTACAAGGCCTAGTCCTTTATCTCTGTCTATTGCTGGCTGAGGGAACGATTCGTCCCCACATTATTTAGAACAATACTTTGCACATTTTAGTTTGTCTCTCTTCAATCACGGTTGCTTCTGTAAATTGAAAAGGCCAGCTTTGGTTGAAATTCAGGTGTAGGAAGTAGTAGCTTCTAGCAGATTGTTTGAATCATGGTTCAGCAAGGGCTGAACTATTGTTCGTTTCCTTGTGTGTTTCTCCGGTCCTCAAAGTTCTCTAACATCCACTTGTCTCTAGGTTGGAACTAGTCATGCGAGTCCAGTCTGTTGTCCATCTAGGCAGATAAGCAAAAGTCGGTATGCTTGTTCTTAGGGAGGTAGGTTCAGCTTTATAGGGAAGCTGTATTGTTTAAAATATGGTTGAATTTGCAGAGCCAAGGGTCCATTGAAAGTCATATAGACTTGGTTATTCGGTAGCTGACTCTGTGATTGTCTTAGAAGTATCCAGTTTCTGCAAACCCCCTGAATTTAAAATGACTCGCTATGATCTGATGTTGCAATTATTTTGTATTTCTCCATGAATATTCCGTAGTGAAATAAGAAGTGGTCAGAATTAGATTAATTTATCCATAAATGGTGAAAATGATTACCCTAGATTTTCCAACTGTACTTTTTCATTTCTGGTATAGATAATGAATCATCATCATAAAATAAAAGTGAAGCTCAAAATAAGTTTAGGGCAGTGATATTTTATATTGGAACTGATTAAAATGTAAATTATTGTGCGAATAAAATACAAATGTTTTTGTAGCTGCAAGTTGCGAGCCTTCTTTATCGTTTTATACTATATAATAATAATAAATTCACTCATGCGAGGACAGTTGGAACCGATAGATTTCTTACAAATCTGAAGGGCATATCCCAAATGTTCCATAACTATTAACTAACTGTGTAGCTAATGTTGGGCTAAAAGTTACTGTATTTTTGTTGCTACGTTCGTGATGTGAAAGCATTCATGGGCGCTTTGTCCTTTCTCCTCTTAAGAAAATACCAGAGAAGTTTATTGCCTGGCATAATGGTTGGACTGAAAACTTAAAAGAACCGTCCTTTCCAATCTGGCAATTTCCATTACAGCCTGGAACTAGGAGGAGATTGCATGAAAATCCACAACCACAATCTATAATTTTTCATCTAAGTCCTGCAGAAAGAATTAACTAATTAATTAACCCCAAAGATTGGTTCATCAGAAACTGCAAAATTGAAGAAACAAGACTGATTCACTTGTATGATTAATTCTTCCTGTTACAAAAAAACCAAGGCATATCTATGTACAATTGGCAGTAATCATCAAACAAACCAAAAAACATGGAGCAGAAGGAATGAGATTCATAAGAAGTCTAAAGAAACCGGGAAAGTCACTTTGGCTGAAACCCAGATTCTAAGATGCGAGGCAGGCTTCCCAAAATAGCTTGCTCTTTTCCATCTCATTCATGGATTTAGTTGAATCAACAGAAACAACTGATTTCTGCTCATTTGCCACTACCCCATTAATACGTTGATTATTATTTCTCCACTTTTCAAACAAATGAACCTCCTTCTGCTGCTCCACCACCTCCCCATCCTCCTCGTACTCTTCCTCTTCAACATTCGCTCTCTTTTGCAAGCCATTAAGCCGATCTCTAACAGAAGTTGGAAGACCAAAATCAGAAGTGTCACAGCTGCATGACTCTGCATCATCATCTTCAGCACGGTTGAAACTACCAGCAGCGATAGCAGGATCAAAATGACAACCAGCCTCGGAATCGCCAGTGGCCTCAAAGAGAAAGAAAGAAGAGACATCAACAACTCTATTCTTCATGTCCAACTCCATCCAAATCCTTGTCAACAGTACTAGAGAAGAGAACAACAACACCCAAAAAGAAAAAGGGGTGGTTTAATAAACTCGTGACTTTGTTTTCAGGTCTTTCTTTATATAGATAGATAGATTTCTTTTACTGCTACTACTAATAATAATAAAGGAAATTAAAAAGCAAAGAAAGGGTGGGCTGCCGTGTTTGACAGACGAAATTTTGCCGTTGCCTATCAAAAATCTTAGCAGGTTGGCATACTGAAATTGAAACTTATTTTATTCCAATAGAGGAGAAAAATTAAAAAAGGGAGCCCATATTTTAAACGGAATTGACATCTGCCTTCTCCTTTCTAGAAGCAAATAGGTTCGGTTTGGCTTAGCCTACTCAATGTTGATATAAATATATCTGACCCACACCTTCTAGAACCCAACAAAATTACGGGCAAAAGAGAAAAAAACAAAACAAATCTTCTAGAAGCAAATCCGGTGTGGACGCCCCGGATTTTACGTGTTCTTGTTTTAGACTTTTCAACTCCATAATAACATGATTGATTCCACCGTTATGGAACCCGGCTGGTGAATGAACCGTTAAAGACATTGGATTATCGGATGGATCGATTAATTGATTCAATTAGATAAAATTGAAATCATTATTTAAGTGTAAAATATAGTATAATTTTTGATAATTTTAATTTAACATATATGATAAAAAATTAATGTGCTTGATTCTTTAGAAGTAAATGGTTTAATTTTTATCATTTTTAAAATACTTTTAATATAAAAATATTTAAAAAATATACAAAAACCTAGTCAAATCGATTTTACATGCCCATATTAGTAATAGGTTTAAATTAATGCGGTACCAAAAATTTTTTTAATTTATTAGTTGAAGTAATTTGATATTTATCTTCTTAAATAAGATTTTGAATTCGAATCTTCTTAATGACGAAAATTGTTAGTGAAAGAGTTTTACTCTCATAATAAATTAATCTAATTCAAAAATAATTAATCTTGAATCAAAAATTTAGGATACTTGATTAAAAAAAATTTTCAACCTGGTAAACAAATCTTGAAATAGTAAGCTGATGAAATTACCCGGCAGGCAGCCTGCCGACCAATGGGAAAGCAAAAAGTTTTTCCATCACTGATTGCAACACTGTTCAACAAAAGTGACCCTGACCATGTGGAATTAAATGTGGTTAGATAGTAAATTAGTACTAATATACTAATATGCAGCGACTATAATGGGTGAATTTCTTTTCTGGGTCAATTTTCAACTCAAAACTTCCAGTTTCGACGTTCCAGAAGATTAAAAGAAATCCAAACCGCAACCACACTCGTTTTCTTGACCAAGTTGCAAAATAGAAATATGAGTAATCAAAAGTGCTTTTATCACAAGTCATATCATAAACCCACTTTTTCTTGGTGTTTGAAACGTGGATCGCTCGCAATAACGACAACCCATTTCTCAAAACCACGTGAAATCGAGTTAGTAGTAAAAGTTGCACATGATGTTTCATTGGAGAAATTGGATTCTATAGACGACTAAAGCTGAAAACAAGGTAACCCAGATGTAGAAGGCAAAGACTTTTGTTGTGGCACCTGGAGAATGAAATGGAAGGAAGAAGACGGGAATGTGGTTTGACTACTAAATAAAATACTTGCACTGAATGTATACGGCACAAATCAGTGAAATCACATGGTTTCCATTAATGGCACACCGATGCGAAGCCAACTGGACGGAATTATTATGTGTTTATTGTCAGGTTTTGCTTTCCTGCAATAGACCACGTGCATATAACCACTGGAAGGTAGTACTTGAGTGTTTTCGTCAATTGGCAATGCAGGTTTGGGTTTTCTGTTTATTTTTATTTTTTTGCCCTTTTCTTACTTCAGCTATGGTACTGGTTTTGGTGAGACAAGTTTATTTAATTCACTAGGTGAAACTTGTCGATCCATTTTTTAATTTCGTGTCCTTTATGATGACTGGTTGAAAAGAGGGAAAGAGGTGAGATTTTCTGATTCAAATCAACCCACTCATTACTCAAGCAAGGACTAGGAGTGGTTTTTTATAATCAATGCAGAAGCTACACATCAACCTACTCTTTAAGGAAACCTTAAAGGCCATTCCAATATGGTACATGAAAATGTCTTTTTCGATGTAGAAAAAATGGGGGAGTTTATTTGTTGTTTGACGAGTTCTTGCATTTGAATTTGATCAGGAATGTCTCTGACCCGTTCCCATGTCTGGAAAACTTACATTGTAAGGTTGATTCAATTGATTTTTACTATTCAACCTATTCTATTGACTGTTTCTGTTTCTATCTAGTCTAGTAGTACAAAGCAACAATGCGACGACATTGATTGGACATTTAGACAGTATAAAGAAGCAAAATCAACATGAGTCTCTTATTAGTTTTCTACAAATGAACGATAAAATATAGATAGATGTGCCTAAAAGTATTAATTAAGAAAAAAAAGAAAAAAAAAAAAGGAAAGATGGGGGAGAGCTGAACAGTCGAGTTTGGGCTAAATTTGGTGATTCAATTTGGCAAGCACCCAACCTCGGGACGAATCAAGGACGAGAAAAGTGGGAATGAGCTAAAAGAAACAAGGAGCGTGGGCTAGGGTTTATTCGATAAGATTATGCTATATATATATATATAGACTATATAGAGTAGTATTTTATTGAGAAATAAGAAAAGCTGGATAAGGCTAATAATAAATGACAATGATGGTGACCTGCCTGTGACCCACAACAGTAAACCACATTTCATGTGTTGATATTATGTTCCTCGTCTCATCGGAAGGAGAAAAAGGAAGAGACGGAAATTTTTGAAAAGGACTGCCCAAAATCCATCACCCACATTCTTCTTCACAATCATACAAATAAAAATTGATTTAAATTTAGCAAATAGTTTAGAGATTATATATGTTGCGATCCCAATTATCCAACAGAAGAATATTACGAGTAACAATACGACAAAGCTAGAATAATAGTATAGTCCTAGAATTAGCTGGATTTTCTTTTTTATTTTTTGGGTTCGAAACAACCCTATTCCTAGTCGCCATTTCCTTCATTAGTAAAAGATGTTTGGATTTCAATTTTCCTTTTTTCAGCCACATTTCTTGGAAAGAGAAGAAAAGAAAATTTGCCACCAAATTTCCATTCCGATCAATTATGTTCATTTCTCAATGTCGTTACATTCAAAAGAATCCCGTATTGCCGCCCGGCCCGGCCCGGCCGTGTCATAGGAAAGAGGATAAGCATAAAGAATAAAGAATAATAATTTAGAAAAATAAAAGCCAGCCTGGGAAAAGCATTATATAAATCATTACCAATGGATGGAACTGGGGCGAGATAGGGGTCGAAATTCCCTGGATTAATAGTTTGAACAGTCAGCAAATCTAAGTGAACCTCCACTACTTCCAGCTTCCGTGTTACGACAATAGGATTTCAAGGCAAATTTATCACAATCTTACATGACAAGAGGGAGAAAACGGAAAGCAAAACGGCTCAGCACATGCAAGGTAGGCATCCAACAGATTTACACAAATCACATTCAAAGATCAGTACTGGCTTTCTTAAACAAATGCATTTCTTTGCTTTGTATGTTAGAAAGTCTTATATTGGACAAACAGGAAGGATAAATGCAGCGGGATAAACCAAGCACCCACAGTAATGTTGACAATGTGGCATTGCAAACAAGAGAGACACATGGAAAGGGACTGAAACGAACAAAAAGGCACACACTGTCAAGAAATGAGGGCAGCAAGTTTCGAATTAGTCCAAATTTTGCTGCCTAATTTGTAGATGGTCGGCAGTGAATAAATCCAATTTAAATATCAACTAGGGTGGCATAAACCACTTGAATCTAAATCCACTTACAGTACCAGTGCAGTTTAGCTGGTGGTTGGTGCTTGAATTAAGTAAAGCCATTTTTGTTTTTAAGTCACCCTAAGACATGCAATTTTAACTTTATAGAACGTGTGACCTAATACCAACAGAATACATGAAGTTCAGATATCAGAATCATAGCATCCTAGGCACAGAACATACTCAAAGATTTTAGATTACCATAAGCAACGCTGTAAAGGTGCGCATCTGCCCTAGCCACCCACTTAACCATTTTCAATAATAATACTAGATCACTATTATCCTTAAATGAGATGCTTGATGCTTCTGGAATTAAAGAAATGAATGTCAAGATACTCTAACCACAAAGGCCCCTTAAAAAGACCAATTCTCGTGCAGTTATGAACTAATACAAATAAGAAAGCATAATGTAAAGGGATATAATATATGGGGGAAGACAGGTTCATCATGTCATAAGTACTTCTGTAAAACTGAATGAAGCTCATGAAAGTGAGTCAAAAGTAATGAGATCCAAGCCCTAAACTACAGTACTTCCATTTTAATTCAAGTGATGTGATGATGATGATACTTCTAAATGACATAGCTGGTACGTTTATTAGTTGTTGATAATACTTCTCAAGTCCAGTTCAGAGAACACTCATACAAGCAACTACTGATACCTGAGATGTTGAGACCCGATTAGCAATTACCCTGCAACAGTAAAAACACTCGTGCAGGACAACACACAATTGAAACAGAAGAGCATATAATTACCTAAAAGTTTCAACGAAGAGTACCGGATCATGCAGCAAAGGAACCATCCAGGTAATATATCTCCAAAATCTTCAACCAAGTCACTGAAAGTAAAGATAGGCACACCGGATGTTTAGTTTTAAAATTCAAGCAATCTGCATATTTCATTTGTAAAGACTGATTTCAAAGAAGTGAAACAACTACCTACATGATGAATCCTAGGTAATTATTGGCATGGGACTGCTATGGAGATATACATGGCCAGATGGACAGAAGGGAAATCACATACAAAAACCTCAAAACAGGATCTCCTTGCACAACTGATTTTATAATACCTGGACATCACAGATTGGAATGCATGGCTATAAAAGAAACATTGATAATCTCTCCAGGTATAACACACTCACTACTACACCTACAACCCATTCCTGTATGGGATATAGGAAGAACAGGCATTTTTGAAATATCAGCAAAAATGACTTGCACTGAAGTAAATTACTCCTGAATGAATATATACAGGAAATGTATAAACTTCCCTGAATGTATCTTGATGAGGAAAGAATCAAATTGCAAAAAAGAAAAAAAAAATCACTGAATGTGGAAATGATACATTTGGGGAGCATTTATCATGGATGTCCCCCCAAAACGAAACTACAAACAGATATTCTCAAGGAAAAATCAATAAATTAATAATTAGTGTCTAAATGGAATTCAATGATACACAGAATACAAATTGTGTAGGCGTGGAATGCACCATGAATTACAAGTTTCTGGGATTTTTATCCCATGAAGCAATTACAAGGATGGAGTGACACATATAACCACAGGTTAGCCCTGATCCACCCAAAATGCTGACACTGCTGTCAGTCCATATGTCCAAGTTGCATGCAGCCACATGTGACAGACATTTTCTGCTTCCTTCCATGACTCACCTCCCAATCAATAAGGTTTGTTCTGTTTGTTGTCTCTCTTAAGCTGAACCTTCAGTTTCTTACCACCTAATTGGAATCCGTTCATCATGTTTATTGCATTTTGAGCAGCAGCTGGAGAGTCATAACTAACAAATCCTGCAAAGATAGGTTTTCTTGAGAGAAAAAGCTCCTTAACACTCATACAAGAGTGAGAAGTAAGGATAAAGCACTTACCAAAACATTTACTAACACCCGTTGCTTTGTCAACAAAAACCTTTGCACTTAAGACCCTACCAAATCCTTGAAAAGCATTAGCCAACTCTTGATCACCAAATTCTTGAGGTATGTGATAAATAAATAGATTTGCACCAGGTGGACCTAGGTCAGAGCATAGGCTAATTAATACGATGCCACCATCAAAAATCCACTATTAGAAAGGCAAACAAAATCAAGATGACAATAGATAACAAACCTTCAATTTGACCTCCTGAACTTGTACCAGCACTGGAAGATGACGAAGAATTAGAATTACTGCTTGTATTTGCCGGTGGCACTGAATTAGGTGAACCGGTCAATGGACGGTGGCTCATGATTCCCCCTGGATATGCCACGGGGTACTGAAGACCTGGCATTGCTGGGTAAGCTGAGCCCACGTAACTTGCAGGAGGCATAGCATAATTTCTTGGTGCAATATTAGGAGCAAGGTCAGGTGTGATTCCTCGCAATGCACTTCCTTGATTTACTGGAGGAATCATATTGAATGCAGGCTGATTCTGCATTGGTGGCAAGCGGTAGTGCATAAGTCCATAACTTCCTGGAGCCTAAATATAAATAATAAGATGCTTAATCACATTTAGAGATTATATGCTCAAAGACAGAAAAAGATTAAACAATCCTCCGTTACTTGTTAAAATAGGAGGAAACAGAATTACTGATGAGTCCCAAAGTATGTCTTTCAAATTTTCAATTTATCCACTCAAAAGAAAGAAAAGAGAGGAAAAGAAAAGAAGGAAAAGGAAAAGGAAAAAAAAAAAAACCTACCTGATATCCATATCCATTGTATGGGGGGACATAACCCATTGGCAAGGCTCCAAACAGTGAAGGATGTTGGGAATCAGCATTTGGTATCTGAGAAGCTTGAGATTGGGCTTTCTGGGCCCTTCGAGCTTGTCTTTCCTTTTCTGTATCTGCCCATTTGACAACCAGAGGAACGCTTGAACCCTAAAACAGAAGAAACTAAAGATTACAATGCAATACCACACAATTATTTTGAGAATAACCAACGCAATACAATACAACAAGACAACTCTACAAAAGGCTTTAAGGCAGTGGCCACTGCATTCTTAATTCATAAAGATAAGCCTTTGAATAAAGTCTAATTATCAGGTACAGGAACTTCCATTGTATCTATGCATTCTGCAATCCACTAGAGCATTGAAAGAAAATTTCAGAAGCGAATCCAATTGTAACTCAATCAAAGAAAAAAGATTATGTACTTCTACAGAGAGCTCATTAACATGATAACTTAGACACCAGATCCAACATGCAATTATTCACAGCATGGAGTTCTGTTTCATGGCGTGCAACACATATTAGGATTAATAAGGCACAAAAATCACCTCTTGATGCATGTGGAAATGTCTACCATGTTTATATTTGAATCCATAGTGACTAGAGCTCTTGCAAGCTAAGCTGACATCATGCATTAAGGAAAAACTAAATTTTGATGTCATAATTCATTCCTATAAGCGATGACTATGTAGACAGTTGATAATTACATAACCTTTAAATGCAGTGAAAGATACCAGAGATAAAATGAATACAACTACAACATACAAAGTTTAAGGTAATTTATTGATTTTCAACAGCAGAAACATGCAGAAAATACAAACCTCCATTTTATGTTTTCCATTTATGGCTTCCAGGGCATCAAGGGCTTGTTCTTTAGTCTCATATTTCAAAAACGCGCAGCCTGCAATAAAGAAACCAATACAACAACAATTCAAACACTAAAATCAGCTTAATATTGAGGTTATTGTTATTTAAAGAATTAAGCACTTAAAACAGTTCTCTTCTTAAAATGGAATTAAAAAGGAAAAGGAATCCAGGACCAAAGAGTGAGTACCTTTACTTGTTTGCTGAGAACCTCTTAGAATCTGCAGGTCCTTTATGGTTCCATACTTAGAGAATAATGCAGAAACTTCAGCTTCAGAGACATTCTTTGGCAGCATGCCAACAAAGAGTTTGTGTTCTAGATCAAATGAGAAGTAAAACAAAGCACTGAATCACAATTTAGCCAAAAGTTTGGTAGGAAAAAAGGGATAACCAAATACTGAACGAGAATCAAGTCCACCAACCTCATAGGAAGCAGAATTATAAGCAATTAAAGTACGGAAGTTTTACATACCTAATCTTTCCAACTCGCCATCTGCATACTTCACTTGCAATGGACTAGATGCCTGAATCAGACAAGCAACAAAAAAAGGAGTTCTAATCAGGGAGGTAATAAGACTCACATGGTAAGAGTCATTTCTAAGCACAAATATATGACAGAACATGTAGGTGATATGATATATAAGTAGTTATATGGAATTGTCCATAATTTTGTTTATTAAGTTCAATGAAAAGGATAGAGTTATTAACGACTGCGGCATCATATCAGAATGCAAGATTATCAATCACAAGAACAAAATGTAAATATGGCATGCCACTATGTAAATCAACACCAGAGGCGTGAATCCAGTCATATTAGCGGTAAGTCAAACTCTATCCTAACACCGCATTCCAAAAGGTTTGGTGGCTTTGTTTGTCATTAGTTCCTAGATCTATGTTTACGCACAATTAAGTGGATCTTATGCTCTTGTTTCAAGTCCATCATATCAAATTGGTAAAAGCTCGTGTATTGAGTATTTTTCATTTTTTGACCGACCCGTGTCAATATACTTTTAATAACGATATTACCATGGAAATGCAAATTCTTTTCAGGCTCATTGGTTTGTCAAGCTACATACAGATATTTATCTCTCTTTTAATGACTGCAGAGAAAGGAAGTTTTAATGTGCTTCCAATTCATACCTCATAACTACACTACTTTGCTACAGCAGCTCATGTGTACTGTAAAAGTAAACAAATTTTGCATGAGAAAACAGGTGCTTCAACCATAAGGCGGTACTTCAATATAATATTCAACAACTACAGCATGGAATAGAACTAAGGGCAGTGAGTCTGACTAGGCAAGACTTCAATTAAATAGTGAAAGTGAAAGAAGTTATATTGATGTTACCTTATAAGTATAGAAAAATTTTTATCTGTTGCTCTCACGCATTTCTTTAATTACATTGCACTTAAAACTAAAGATCTCAGTTTACTTCGAATGAGCTTGTATAGATAATCCTCAAACTTACATCCTCTACATTCTACAACCGTATTATCTGCATGTATGCTAACCAGCACGATGAAGCAGTTAAGAACTTCTACCAAGTTTGTAACAAAATGCCAAATTGAAATAGGCACAGAGTTTTAGTTAGTTTTAATGGATACTTAAGAACTAATTCCATGTGATAGAAGCATTCAAAATCTGAAGCAAGCTTCATGCTACAATTTTAATTTTGAACTCATAGTTCCATGGTGAAACAGAGCAGACAAATGTCATACTAAGATACTACATTTGGAGGTCATCTGTCAGAATTAGCAACAAACCAACTTTCCAGTTTGGACGGTAGCAGGTAGATTTTCAAAACAATAACAAACAATGTGGCAGTGAAACACTGAAAGGCAGGGCACGACAAAGAAACAGAAATTTAAAAATCGAACTAACCCCAGGCAAAGTCTTCTTATTATGACAGGCATTGACCGCCTTATCCGCCTCTTGTCTGGACGGACATATAACAAAGCAACAACCTTAATCAACATAAGAAAAGCACGAGAAAATACATCAAAATTAGGGTTCCGAACACCATAAACCTCACTGAAAAACCGCAAATCTTACTCCAAACTTAACGAATCAAGCAAATCACCAGAAAAAACAAACAACGGCAAAGCAGAATGAGAAATGTGAGAGATTTGAAACCTGAAAGAGAAATAATAAATTTGAGAAAGGAAACAAGAGAGTTGAACCTCTAGAGGCACGAGTAGTCTTGTCTTTGATGATGTTGACTTCGTCTACCAAGGCAAACTCTTTGAACATTGCGAGAAGTTGAGCTTCCGTCATGTGCTTCGGCACTTGACCTACGAACAGCTTCACGCTCTCTTCGTTCGTCGCCTTCTTCTCCTTCTTTTCCTCCGCCATTAATGCCTGCTCTTCCTCCTCTATTTTCTCTGTTCTCCTTTTTCTTTTCTCTGAAAATTTTCTTTTTTTTCTTTGATTTTCTCTCTCTAGAAGAAAGACTGTTTATTTCTTTTTTGTCTGTTTAATTTTTTTTCCTCGGGGAGTCGTCGGGTGGGAAAAATGGAGGGTTTCTGATGGCAAAGTTGGATCTTCAATGGATTTAATGTAGTTAAAATGGGTGCGAAGTGGGTCTATTGTTTGGGATTATTCACAATAATACCCTTACAGCTGTGCGAGCTCTGGGCTTTGAGGTGCATGTACTTTGTCCACTTGTGAGCTGGAACGAGGATTCGTACTTTAGAGAGAAGCAGACGTTGAATGACGTATTTACCCTTTCGTTTTCTTTGTCTTATTTGGCAATTTTATTTCATTTTGCTTCTTTTTTTTTTTTTTGGTGATTCCCCTATTCCCCGTCGGCCGTGTTGGCATTGAAAAGGGAAAAAAAAATAAAGAGGGGAAAATTGAATAAATTTGATAGGGTGGCTCGTGGATCAAGTGGGGTCTGGTGAATTTATAAGTTTATATATATGTACCCCGACAAATCAAAAGTCCAAGCCACTGGAAAAATTATCCCTTTTTCCTCCTTTTAGAAACCAAATCATTTGATTCCTTAAAAGAAAAAAAAAAAAAAACCAAATCATTTGATTGGAGCCTATATATTTCACTCCAATTACCAATTTCCTGTTTTTCTTTTGCAGTGCAAACTCAAAAAATGGGCACGAATAATCTAAACGAGAAATTGACAAGGAATGAGAGCATGTGATTTGATTGATTTCAGCGGGGAAAAATGCCAGTCCGCTACTCCAAATGAAAGAGACAAAAATCCCTCGACTTCCGTTGCGTCTGTTGCTATCCGAGTCCAACTTATAATCTCTAATCCCATTGCCAAACAGAACTTATAGCTACTACCACTAGGTCCACTACTACTTATGTTTTCCCTCCTTTTCCCGTTTGAATGCAACATGAACAGTTTCCATGAAAAAGCCCATTAGTCTCTGTTTGGTCTTCAATCTGCAGTCCACCAGTTTTAGCATTAGGCAGAAAAGGAAATTACAAGGCAAACAGAACATTACATTATTGCTACTACTATTATTACCATAAACCTTTTTGGCCTTTTATTGTACAAATTCTTGTTCACATCTACTTTTGGAAGTTTGGGTGGATTCCTTTTCTTCATTCTCCTTTCACATTCATTTCCACTTTGATTGGTTTCCAACCGATATTTTCTGGTAAGCAGAACGTGTTTGGATTTGGAATATCCTTTGGTCAGTCAAAGATGAACCCAGCAATGGCATAAGAATCTAACTTTTCCAAACACAAAGTATTTGTGTGGCTATTTATATGCTAGCTTTCAATGTTATTTATTTTATTATTTCTATATGTATTGCTTTGAATTTTGATTCAAAAGTTTTTTTTTTTCGTTTATGCTCAGTTTTTTAAAGAAAATAAAAAGTTTTATTGTAAAAGAAATCCTACAAAAAGGAATGCACTTTTTAACAAATAATATTCCCAATTTAAGAGGAATCATATAAACTCTGCTAGTCTGACTCGATTTTCAGTATCTTATTTTATTTATATAAGCCGCATAAAATAAATAAAAATAAAAAGGGGCGACATTTTGCAAAGGAAACGGAGTATTTTATAAGGGGAAAGGGGTTGACTAAAATGCCGTCAGTGTCACTTTCAGCAGAAAAAGAGTACGGATACCGTTACAGGTTCTATGGTGTGAAAGAGGAGAGCAGAGGGTAGAAAAGTAAAAGCACGGAGGAGGGGTACAACGGTAGATTAGCGTGAAAACCGAGGTGCAAAAGATAAGTACGCCAGACTGTCCCGCCAACGTCGAAGCTCCTCTCTCTCCGCTCTTCTTCCTCCTCCAAGGCCCTTCCCCCAAACACACTGCTCTGTTTTCCGCTTGCAAGTTGCAACTTGCAATCTTTTTGCTGCCTGCCCGCCTGCCTTTGCTTTGACCCTTCCCCTAAAGCCTAAAGCTGAGCTCTCAGTAATATTTCACTGCTACTACTACTTAAGTAAAAAGGTTAAAAGTTAAAAAGTGAAAATTTCCAAAAAACTACTGTAGCAGATTTAGATTTAGGCACCAAAAAAGTGCCAAAATCATTGGTAAACTAATGATTTTTGTCCTTTCCAATCAACCCAGTTATGCAAGGAGAGCTGCAATCAGTCGGATCTCAGCTTTGCAATTGAAAAACATTTTTTCTCCTACAAAGATTGAATAAATTACTATGTGATATTACCCCTTCCTACGTTCAGTTTGATCAGCTCAGCCTCAGCTGGAGGGAAGAAATAAAATCCAACTCAAGATCTAATAATTTTTATTATTTTTTTGCTTCTACTTGAGTTACACGCTAAACTATTTTAGTGGGACCATGTTCTAGCATCCCATGTTGGACTCGTTCCCAGGTCAAAATGCCCATGAGTGGACTGAGAGTCTGAGAGTGACTTGGCTTTCCTGTTGCGCTTTTCTTCCCTTCGGAGTGCTGAAAAACCCCAGATGGACTTTAGTTTAGCCGCTATTAGGATTTTGCCAGGGCATTGATTGGGGAAGTGCATGGAAATTATGTGCTTTTCTAAGAGAATGTCAAAATGCTTTGGCAGAATAGGTCATAGTCATGATCATGCTAGCTTTGTTCACATGATGATATGGGAAGATCTTTTGACCAAGCTTAAATATTACTAGTAAATTAATTATTTTAAAAATAAATTAGATATATAAAGATTGTAAAAAGAAAGACTAGAAAACAACAATAAGGTAAACTCATTTATTGGGTTCTCTAATTATTAAAATTTGAAAAAAAAAAAAACCAAAAAGATTGTTGCAGATGATGCCAGTCGAGACTGGTGTGAGGTGCATGGAGGATTCTGCAAGTGGCAGCAGCCCATTTGAGCAATAATCATAGGGTGGATGTGAAAAAGTGGAGGAACTTCGATGTCACAAAGAACTGAAGAAGTAATAATAAAGTTTTTTTACTAGTTAGTGATAAACAAAAAGAACCGAAGAAGTACTACTAATAAAGGAAAAAAAAAAGTTTTCTATATTTAAGATTGGATGCAATCATAAGTTAAAGTTTCATAAAGGAGAAAAGAAAAAGGCAGATGTTGCCTTAAGAAAAAATCTCCAAAAGTCAATTTGAGAGTTAGTTGCACCTAAACGTTTTAATCGAGGGAGGGTCAGTCAAAGTTGCACCACCAAATCTGGTATTGTCCTCGTTGCTCAGCAGGCCTGCCAGCCGAATTCCGCACAGCAAATTCACTTCCAATGATGTCAGAATCATAGACTATTGAAATAATCATTTCTTGCAAAAGACCTAAACTGTTCAAACATGAAAAATGCAGAGAAAAACTACCAATCTTCATCAGTTACCACAATTTGAAGTAACCCTTTTATTAGAAATATCAGAAAAATAGTACATGTTAGGGTTAGAAAATAGTAATTGACAAGAACAACAACAAATTTGGCTTTCATGGTATACAGCCTAACCCCACAACAAAAAAATGATGGAGAAAATAATGAGTAATGCTACAACAACTTCAAATAAAGTCTAAAAATTTTAATGGGTTTGCAATTCAATTTTGGGTTCCCCATTAATTGTGCTGGCGATCTGAATCACCAAAAAATGAATAAAAATTTTATTTAAAATAATTTCCTCCAGATTGGGCCTTGCTGGCAAAGAAGGCAGCTGTGTGGTATTTCCATATCAGCACGGGACGGCTAATATTGTAACTGCAAAGGTACTTTCCCACCACTAGATGGCATTCAATCCTGCAAGCTTGCGAAGCTTCTCACAGACTATAAAGGTAATTGTAGTTTGTGGACCTAGTCTTGCAAAAATTGCAAAGCCCCTGACCAACATCCATAAATCAGTATGTTAACACCAATGGGGGTAAAAGAGAGAGATGAAGAACAATCTTTACAGTTTCTATGAGCTCACAAGTTTTGTTTTTGTTTTCATTTTCGTTTTCTAAGTATCTTCTCAAAGAATATCCAAACAATAAGACATTTTAACTGGAAAAGTGACTATACGGTTTTAGGCCAATAATATCTTGGATAATACATGTATGTTGACAAATATAAACTAAATGCAACAAAAGTTAAAAAAGAAGAAGAAAGAATGGGAACTTATCTATAGTCTCAGTATCTCACCCTTTATAAAGACCTCTGGTGCCTTCTGTACGCAGAACCTGAAACCACACAAGCAAATACATTAAACAGAAAATTAGCCTAGTTCTGAATTATAGGTGAAGTTCTTCTACATGTGAATATAAGTCTTAAACGAAACAAATGTGTAAGGCATAGAGTGTATGGGAAATGAAGTTTGTCAAACCTTTAGAGGCCATTCAACAACATCAAAAATGCAGTTAAGTTCTATAATCTGTATTCTGTATTCTCCCCCATCCCAAAAGTAGAGAACAAGACAATGACATGCAGATTCTTAGCATTTCTTTTTTTGTTTCTGACACAAGCTCTCAGCAATGCTACACTGTCCAACCTCAGATATTGCTAGAACTAAAAGATTGCTCAGCAAACTCATGTCTTAGCAAATACACAACAAATGTTAAAATGAAATGGTGGAAAACATTGACAACAGCGGAGACTAAACTTTGTGGTGTAGAATTGGAAATCTTCAGTAGGTGCAAGGCAAAAATTCTGAATAATATAGACCAAGCCAAGTAAAAGTTTCAAGAGATCTAAAGCATTTTAAAAGGACAAGACCAGAAGGGTATCAAGTTTCTTGCCCGCGGCACAAATAAAACTAATAGGTACCTGAAAATCCTAATCTTGAAAAGTAAAAAAAATCACCATATAAAGGTAAAAGACAGTATAAAAGTGCAAAAGGAAAAAAAATGTAGTAGCAGTGGTGAAGGGAATACATAAAAAGGAGAAAAAAAGAACACCACTTCAGTACCTGATATGCACAATGAAATGCATTTTTATAGCTTCCTTCTCTTTCTCGTTGCAACATAAGACGGGTTTTAACCATGTCCATGGGTGTTGTGATTAGAGTGCTAACCAAGCCAGCAATTGTACTTGAACTTCAAGAAATGCAAGAATCCAGAAACAAATAGTGCCAAAAGGAAAAAGCCTTCTATTAAGTTGATGTCAACTTAACAATAAAAATACGACATATTTTCTATAAAAAAAATGCTCAAGCTAAATTACTACATATTTCCAAACGTTATTTATTTCTAAATATTTCAGTTTCATGCATAAATTTTCAACTTTAACAATTTATACAGTACTCATTAAAAAATATTATACAATAAGGCCAAAAGTTTGGAGAATATCTAAATACAAGTAAATTAATAAAAAAGAGGTCAAGAATCGAGGAAAAAAGTGTGAGCAGGGTCATACCTTAGATGCAGATAAAATCCTTCTTCAAGGGGTGTCCATTTCCTCAATATCTGCATTAGAATATAAGAAAACATTTAAAAGGGTAAACAAATCCAAAGTGAGAAGAAAATGACAGCATACACTAACTAGACAAGAAAACACGAAATAAGTTATCCAAAAACTTTGGAAATTACTTCGTGGATATTCAAACTGAAATACAGCATGCTTAGATATTGACCCGCTTTGATTCATCATATGTTGCAAGCTGTGAAGCAGTCAAAGCAGCAGCTCTTGCTGTGGCAGGGCTAACTCCCTTCCAAAGAGCACCTACTCCCTCTTTGGAGACAATTCTGCGCAGTTCTGAAATTGCTCCCCTTTGTTTCAAATCTGAGTTCATCTGTAACCGCACCTGGTGCAGAAAAAGAATTTCTTAGATCCACAATGAGTTTAAAAGATCATAATATCTATTTCGGGACACTACCTTCAGAACTTCCACAGGATTGGTCAGGGCGGTTGCAATGCCACCAGCAAATGCCCCGGATGCAATCTTAACAAAGATGTTGGTGGAATCAAAGGCCCAATCACAGACGTACTTTGATGGTTCATACAAGCCTAAACGGAGACCTCCATAAAGAACAGACCTGACCAATGATGGTGTTAACCCTCGATATAGAGACTTTGGTCCTTCATTTTTTAATACTTGAATAAATAACGGTCCCTGTTTACATCCATTAAAAATAACGAAATTTCAAATCAATGGAATTAGATAAACCAGAGAATCATCATTATGAAAGTAAACTGAAAGCATTGGTCAAATACCATTCCAATCAAAGGACCCCTCTGACCAACAAGCTGCATTTGCAGCCTGACTTTAAGCATGTCTGCACTATGAGCATAGATAAATGAATTAGCTACAGATTCAAAAGTGACAAATGATTCTACTACAAAGTATTGATTTCCTTACTCATTTTTGGGTATCCTTGTGAGTTTGTGTTTTGATATGAAGCATTTCAATTCAACTCCTCTTACAATTATAGTAACGTTTTTCAATACCATTACCAATCAACTCATTTCTGAAATTCAAGTTCACGTCTTATGTCTATTTATCCTTCTCAATATTTGCAAAAGTAATTAAAAAAAGACCCTTTTTCCTTGTACAAACATTTAAGATATGAGTCTGACAGTATGCACTAGTATTTGAACCATGCTTGAAAAGAAAATAGGAAACTTTTCATTCTAAAAATGGCATTGCCCTCGTCAGCTAAATAAAACTCCCTTCAATTCTTAAATCCACAAAGAACCAGATTTGATTATTTCATTAGCTTTAAAAAAAAAAAATCATGAATCCATCCAAGGAAAGGAAAGAAGACGATTTGCTTGATTAATTGACATTATTTTGAGATCAATCAATTAAAACCAAAAGGGGAAAACAGAGGAGAAAGAAAGATAAGCGAACCTATAGGATGCGTGAGGCCAGAGGCAACTGCAACGGAGATTCCACTTGTACCAAAGTGATAAAGGGCACCCGACGGCGACGTTGCCCAACTCTGCTTCTCGTTAACTTTAACGGTCCCTGCCATGGAAAATCAATTCTAAAACAACATTAAAAAACTGATTGGCTTGTATTTCCTCAACTTTCTTCCTGTTTTCTTGGAAACCAAACATGATAAAAGATGTAAGGAGATGCGAAACGGACCTGAAAATGAGGAATTCCGAGAAGCAGTATCGCCATCCATTTATTATTCCTTTCTCTTCTTCTTCCTTCCTTCTTTCTTTTTTCTTTTTAAATTCTTTTTGCGTTTTTCTTCTGACCGTTTGGCTTTCGCCTTTCAGTTTCAGGCAAAAAAAAAGGAGGGTATGATTGGCGCTTCCGTGGGGAGAGGAATCTGTTATACAAGATTTGTGATAAATCTTACTGGTCGGTCGGTACAAACGGCGCCGTCTTTTTGGAGCCAATTTGCGTTTAGTTTGGTCGCGTAATTGAAAAATTGAATACATGCATCGTTTAAGAGTTACGACATAAAAAATTTGCAGTGTGAATATTTTTTTCCTTTAAATTTGTATTTTGATCCAAAAATATACATTTGAGGAATTTGAAGAATACTGTATACTGACTTGGAAAATTCAATTCAATACTTATAAATTATACATTAAACTGCACCAAATATATAGTATGAGCTTGGGATTAATTTTAAACATTTTTTGTTATCCGAAAAGAAATTTTGAACATTTTTTTTCCACTGTCGACCAGCAAACAACTTGTTTCTCCACGACCTTGGCATTGGCAATATCAAAAATAACGTTCCTAATTTATTAGCCGTCAGATCTGAAGACCAATCAGCCAATCGTGACCGTCATATTGTTGACCACCAATTTATAACTCTTCATTAATTACAGATCGTATAACAGCTGGGTGCACTTATCAAAATTTCTAGAAGCAGGCAAAGTCCTCTTTTTGTTTTCTCTCTGCTTTTCCTTTGTCTTTGAATTTGAGCTAGGGTTTTGGCTCGACACAGAACTCCGGTTCGCGCGTTCTAGGGTTTTACGATCTGCAACCAGCTTTGATTCCAGTCTCTTGAAAGTCATGCCTCGGTGCGGACCTTTCCCGATTTAATCAGTCTTAAATTAAATTGACATTCTCACGACGAAAAATTTACTAACTTTTTATGGATATGTTTATTTGGATTTAAATTTGCAGGTATTACTGTGATTATTGCGACACTTATTTGACCCACGACTCTGTAAGTTTTCTGACTCAGTGTAATTTTTCTCTGTTGATTCGGTGTAATATTTACGATAATCCTTTCATGTTTAGTCTCTAAAGAGATTTTTGCTTGAGTTGTTAGAAAATTATTCATGTTTAAGTGGTTTGGATTCTCGCATTGCTGATAGATTTTCCTTTTGGTTTAAACCTTCAGCCATCAGTGAGAAAACAACATAATGCAGGATACAAACACAAGGTAGTTTTAGAGTATTTTCTTTGTATATATTTATCTTGTGAGTTATGCATTTTTGCTGATTCTGAGTGCGATTTTAGGCAAATGTTAGAACTTATTATCAGCAATTCGAGGAGCAACAAACCCAGAGCTTAATTGACCAAAGGATTAAGGAACATCTCGGCCAAGCTGCAGCTTTTCAGCAGGTTGGGGCTGCTTTCAATCAACATGTAATGGCCCAGAGGCCACGTCTTCCTGTTCTTCCAACACCTCTTATGCCGATTCCAGGGAGTGCTCCGTTACATGTAAATCAACCAATGGTCCCAGGGATGAGACCCCCTGTTCTGTCAAGACCAATTGTAGGTGCTCCAGGTAAGATTTTGATGCATATCTGCTTCTTTTATCTTGTTGCTAATATGGGGGTTGGGTGTTTGGCTAGTAAACATATCCCATCAGGAATTTACGCGGTGATAGTGAACTCCAATGAATTTTCATTTTCTTACCCGTCTTCTTACCGTAACCCTGTTCTTATATATGTTTAATACTTAAGCTCATTTACTTGATACTGGCATCTTTCCAATCAAGGCACCTGCTTTACCATCCTAGATCTTGATTACTCACATGTGATGGAATTGAACCTTTCTTCTCCTTTTGGTGACATTGGCAGGTTATGTTCCTGCTCCAGGCATGCCACCAATGGTGGCACCACCTGGTGCTCCTTCCTTGCCAGGTCAAGTAAATGGCATTCCACGGCCTCCTACATTGGCTCCCCCTACAACAGTTCCTGGGACTGCTACGACTCCCACTTCTTCTAATGGCATGCCGACCATGGTTATGCCTGCACCATATCAGAGCAATCCTGCTGCCCCATCAAGTGGAGGGTTTGACAATTTCAGTGCTAATGTGCAACCTTCTGAAGCCAATCATTAATCTGGTTAAATTCACATGCTTTGCCTCCCTGTCTAAAGTAAGAGCATAAGTAAGCCATGAATGCTGTTGAACATAAAATTTTCTTATGATTAGTGTTGTATGGTAATGTTCTTCAGAAAGGTAGTTTGTGTACCAAAATTGAAGCATATGGAAAATGTAATTCCTGGATAAAAGACAAAGAAGTCGACTTACTTTGCTTCGACAATGATATTTTTGGCACAAGTTTTCCTTCTAGGAAGCATTAAAATCTGCTGAAGGATATATGATCTCAAAATGCTTTTGGCTGATTAACAAAATTCAAACTTAAAGGCTAGCAGGCTTATCATTTGACCATCTGGTATTTTAAGCAGTTGTTAGTTGACAAATGAATTGCACCAGAATAATGTAAACTTATTGCTGATATTCTTCATTTTCCTTCAATTTATATATTTATAGTCATTTTTCAAAATGCAGAAGTTTGTGATGTCACACAAAAATATCATGGGAGTATCTTAAGTGTTGTGATTGGTTTCTAATTGCATCATTAGTCCTACCTTATAGTTTTGAAACTAGACCTAGTGAACGAAGATTCTGTATTTCCATGATAATTTTACCATCATCCCACTGTTTTTACAGGGAACCAGAGAACGGGTGTTGCTCTAGTTTGTGAAGATATTACATCCGTTATCCTATTTGCCATTCTTACTTCGTAAATTCCATCAAGTTCTTTGGTGCTGAATGGGGGATAGTTTTGTACTGCCATTATTTTTCATATTGACTAGAACTTTTAGAAGGTGTTTTTTGTAGAAGTTGCTATTGCAGTGTTTTGAGGTCTGGACTTTGGAGTCTTATCTTGTATATGCTATTTTCTGAGGAAATGAAATATTACTAGCTGCTTTGTGATGATTCTCTATTTCTTCAGCCTTGTTACTTTTATTTTTGTGATGGAATCCTTTCCAGTTTTACGCTCTTTCACTGGATGCTACAAATGGTTATTGCCAATGATAACCCACTTGCAAGAACATAAACACTATGAACTGAAGGGTGTTGAAAATTGCTTGAAAACAAAAAAATTTCTAGCTTTTCTCCTGCTTCAGAGCCTGAACTTGGATCCAAACAATCACGTTAAAGACCGCGGCGATGCTATATATAAATATGTTAACAGAAGCCTATACTTGCAAGGTATGAGCTAAGTAGGATTCTCGACCGAATACACCTTAAAATCTAGTGGTATTGACTGACTGGTCCTACTTTACAAAATTATATCATGTGACCGCCATTAAGAAGTCAAGAGAGCAAAATGGGCTAAAGAAGTAGTAAATAACAAAATTGCTCCACCTCCATCTCACCCAATTCAGTTGGAACTTGGAATTGTAATCTGCCTGTGGAAGAGAGCTTCATACAAAATATAACATACTAATTTGATCAGCGTTTGCTTGACCTTCTGCTCCGTCTATTCCCCTCTGAGATCGTTCTTTTTCCTTTAACAAAGCAAGCGAAGAGGTTATGCCTGTCATTGTAAAATGCAGCATCATTAGAACAAACAGTCTACTTTCCTCATTTTCGTTCAGACTCTTAAATGCTATATTGAAGCAGGGAAAAGTCTGGTGTCTAAAGATTCCTTTCTTCTCCGATAATTTCTTTTGTAATGGATTGGTTCAAAAGGTTCTAACAAGTGTCTGCCGAGTGGCCTTCATAATTTTGGCCTTCATAAATGAGAGTTCCAAGATGATTGGTGATACACTAAGTACATTGATCAGTTATAGCGAAGTTACTGGCTCTGAATTAGAAGTTCGTATGACTTGGACTTGAGGGAAATTTGGATGATCTTCAATGTACCCACCTTATGATGGATTCAGATGCTAATCAAATAGTAGAATAGTGACCCCAGGCTTACCACCTATCAAGTATGCTTAGAAACAGCAGATTTTAAACCTTGCTGGTTCTTAAATCCAATGTCAACTAGCTTGTGCATGCTTACAACCGAGAGGGTGCTAAATCAGGATACTCTTTCATGGTAATATATTCTATAACATTTACCTCTCATTGTCCAGTTTTTGGGTGACAATCCCGTTCAGCAGAAGCTCCGAACTATAGACTGCTGCTCCTGCAGTTAAAGGAGACATATATTCAATCACCACAGCTGAGCGATCATTTAATTGAAAGAAAAGAGGAATTATTAGTGTATAACCTTTAATAAGGAAAGGTACACAGATTTCTAGATCTTGTTCGCAAGAAAGGATCAAGATATCATCTTGAATCTTTAGATCTTCTGCCAGTTCTCGACTTGTCTCCACTACCTGAGGAGCAATTTTAGGAAGTCATTACTTTACGATCGAGGTAATCTATATACATCTGAAGGTTGAAGCATAAGAAATGCTAAAAGGAAAACAGAAAAAAGGTTGCAACGACCAGAGTTAAACACATACCACCCTTCCTCCAACTGCTTTGACCAAGCTAGTAATCATCTCTTTATTAGGTTTAATGTTTTGGGTGATGCAAACTCTTTTATCCTGTCAAGAGATGCTCGATATTAGCATACAAGATATTCAGTAATGTGAAAGTGTCAAATACAAGTTTAGTAGCATTCAAAAGAGATATCTGGTTTGAAATAAATCTCATAACTTCAGACAATCACCTTTAGAAGCGGATACTGTCTTGCACGAGCCAATGAAACAGGCATACTGAACCCTATTTCCTTTTCCCTTTTGGAGTCCCTCAGGATGTAATTTTTCTCGTCAAGTAAGCAATTTGCCCGTCCACAGCTATCAAGCCATAGATGAGTAACCACTGGTTTACCAAGAGCAATGGCTTCCAACATGTTCCTTGTACGCACAAATTCGTCAGCTACAAAATGGGTGGCATCCAAAGAACATAATGTGATAGAAACTCCCAGTCGTCCAGCGATCTGCATAAATTAAAAGTAAGCACATTAAAGAATATTATTATCAATATCTATGATCAATCACGCTGCTGAATCAAAAGCACAAAATACTAGAAGAGACCTTTTTCTGCTGCTTGATTATGTCATCACCCAAATGCTGGCTAAACATGACCCGAACATATGCCACGTCTCTTCGTCTTCTGAGATTTTTCTGCCTAAAATCAGATATTGACTCAGGAACACCTAAGCCAATAAGCTCTTTCAAAAGTGATGGTTTTGGTATGTTTTTGTTGCGAGGTCTTCTGTGATAAACATACGGCATACTGTTTGGTGCCTTGTTCACACTCTTTGTACAACTAACTGTAGTATTACATTCACTACCAGACCGTTCAACACTCTTTCTCCGTGATTTTCCAAAACTATGGTTCTCTAAGCCATTGATAATTGATGTAGAATCCACATAATCTGGCTTGCCAGTTTGGATGGCCTTGGATATATCCGAGTTCCAAGCAGATATTCTAAGGCTAGTGACTGCTGAATCACTGTTAGTAACAACTCCTGTAACTTGCTCATTACAATTCTGTCTTGATAAAATTTTATCAGAATTATGTTCTATAGAAAGCTGAGAGAGTGCAGTATGCATTCGCCTCTTCTTGTTGAATTTATTAGAAGTGGTTTCATCATCTTCTGGCATTTTCAGACTGCTGAGAGAATGCAGATTGTGTTCTTCCGCACCAATACTAGTGAATGAAGCATGCATATTACTAGCTTTACTGGAATTGACTGGCACTTTATGGCGTGTTCTTTTGCCTTTGGGACAGTTCCATGCATCTAATCTTAAAAATCTAGTTATTGCATCTTCTTCTGGACTAATCTTGCCTTGTTCATTCAGTTTGCCATCTAAAGATTCAGCAGAGGCATTAGAATACAGCTCAGAGAATTTCTGCGTGCCACTCAACAATTCTGGTGGATCAGCAACCACACGTTTCCTCTTCCTCTTGTATGCAAGCATACTTCCCTCTTTAACATAGTTAATCATTACTCCTGCTTTATCCGGTTGGTCCTTAGTCCTTTTCAAGCTAGCTCCTCCCTCCAAGTGCCTACTTTGATGAATAACAGGTTCCTCCTCTGATAGTTGTTTCCCGTGAAAGATTTGCACATCTGTAATTGATGCACCCACATACCTCTCACACTTTTCTTGGTTGTTGCTGCTTACGTCTTTATCTACCTTTGATTGCTTGCTCTTATATGGTTTTGGCTTCATTTTCTGAATCAAGTCCTGATAATTACACTTCCAAGATGAACCAGAAACTTCCTTACTATATCTCCTAGAAGAACGCTTTCTTCGAATTGATTTTGCAATGTCTGCAACCTCAGGGGAAGCAATATTTTGAAGAGAATGCTGATCCAAACAGATTCTCTTCTTTGTTTCACCTTCAGCAAGATCGGTGAGGTTATCGTCTCGATCTTCACATAGAGCACCACCTTTCCAAGCAGGAGGGGGAGCATAAAATAAAGCCTCCATCGCTTCTGCAGCTATTTGAGTACTAATACCAACATCAAACGTGTCTGGTATATCTCTTGCACCAGCACTGGCTTTAAACTTCTCCCATGATGATTCTTTCTGCATGAATTCATCCAAATCCTTGACGGTTCCATCCATGAGATTCCTTTCAGATTCTTGTTCTATGCTGATTCTCACTTTCGTACCCAGCTTTATGAAACTTGAAGGTGAATGACTTGGACCTCTAATGTCCTTGTGGAGGTCTGCAAACTCGTTCTTCTCTTCATGCTCATTGCTTAAGCTCCTTTCCTCATTATTGCGGGGATTTTTACTCCTTTTATCAGTCGTCTGACTGAAGTCTCTACATTCAGAGGATTCTGTCATCCTCTTGCTCAAGGAATCAGCCTCTCCAGGGTGATCACTCTCAAGCCAGTCAAAGGTGCCCATTTCTTTCACTGGGGATCCCCGTTTAATTCTCATAGCCAAACGTTGAGTTCCCTTCGCACTTGAGACAAGAGGTGATTTTTTCCTTGCACTTTTTCTCTCTTCACCTCGATACATATCGACATCATTAAACGCCAAGAAGTTGTCCACAAAAGAAAGTGCGTTAGCTTGGGATGACTCTTCGGGTTCTTGAGAATCAACAACATATTGCAACCTTCCAATTTCATTATCACATTCAGAAAGCTGAGGCACATCTTTTTTGCCATCATCAGTATCAAGATTTATAGTAGACCCTTTCTTCCCTTCAATTTAAACCATAGTAAATGTTATCTAAAAATCACTCTATGCCCTACGAGGCCCAACCACAACAACAACATAAAGCCATCATATTGGTCACAATAACAATGAATAAAGATTAAAAAAATGACATTGATGAAATACTAACCTGCCCCAAATTGTTTGTCAATTGAATCAGCATCTAAACATGGGGTTTGTTCCTTCCTCTTTCGTAGGTCCACTGCTTCCGTTTCACTTCTTCCAGTGGTCGTCTTACCATCAAGATTACTTTGATTCATGGTTTTACAAATTCCTTCATCCTCACTATCAAGAACGATTTCCGTATCAAACTCAGACTGTGCCGGTTCGGCTTCTTTTACATCCTCCAGATCATCTAGATTATCGTTATCATCAATATGATCCACTACTTCAGTGTCAAAGCAGACATTCTCCAACTGGGTTCCAATTTCATCCAATGGACTATCGAGCACCATAGTATCATCAAAAACGGCAGCGTTTTGCAACTCTCCATACCCATCTTCATTCAACTTACTTCCTATAAGTAATCCAGATGAAAAAAAAGGGGCATTAGACTAACTCCTTACGATCAGTTTTTGAGACTTTTCTTAGTGCTTTAATAAAAATCCCCTAAATTTTCAATTGAAAAGAATAAACAAGTATTATAGTAATCTTTTTAAGAAAATCAAAGGAAAGATTACCGGAGGGGGAGTTAGACTCAAAGAGCAGAAAGCGAGTGAGGTTGTGATGATGAGCCATTCAATTTGTTGAATCCTTTTTTAGTGCTGGATTTTTCTCTCTGATCAATCCTTGGAAAACTGAAATAATGGAAAGGAAAGCTAATGGAAAACAAAACAGTTTGGGATTTTTGAGTTTCGAAAAATGAAAAAACAAAATAACGGGCCGAGTGGGAAACAATTCGGACCAATCTTTTGGAGGGAAACCTCAAACCTGTATCTTATTTTATAAGTCACCGAAAAGGGGGTAAAAATTCCTAAAACAAAAGGGGCGTTCCGAGAATCGAACTCGGGACCTCTCGCACCCAAAGCGAGAATCATACCACTAGACCAAACGCCCTATCTGTTTCACTACTTTTACCAATTTGTTATTGATAAAATGCCAAAACATAGGACTTTCCATATATGGAGTCGAATGATTAGTCTTAAAACCCTAGCACATCCTTTGTAAATACATCAATACAGTTTATTACTTCCACTGAAAGAAACTCTTGTAAAGCTGTTCAGACAAAACACTGTTCATCCTAAAGTCAATTTTCTTCAATGGGGAACAAGCATTCTTCGCCAGCTTCTCGAAGCAAACGGTAATGACAAAAATTCTCCACTGCCTTTTGCTGCTCTTGTCATTATGTATCAACGTATTAAGATTGATCTGTAGGTATTACTATACCTTTTGCCAGATAAAAAAAGTGGTTGTTGTCTTTCTAATTTTAATTTAATTAATCCATAATACACCGTTATTAATGTATATGTGCCCATAGATGGTGCATGATTTTATATATTATCCACAGAATGTGATTTGAATCTTCATTTTCAGACAAAAAAATATACTCCTGTATTTATCAATCATTATGTTACATACTCATTTGTAACCGGTTGAGATTCAATTGTTGTTTCAATGGCAGTGGGGTTCAAAATTCTGAAGATCTGTTCGCTGATTTTTTGAAGACAAATTTATGGCTAAAAACTTTATTTTAATTGTGTATTTGTAAGACGTTCATAAAATCAACAGCCAATGAAGAGGATCTTTGCTCGTAAATGCCACCTTTGGTAGATTGATCTTTCGAACTACTTATCTATGGGCTGGAATGGAGGATCGCCATGTAACCTTTTTTCTTTCCTTTATAGCTTTGCTCCAGTGACTTTCCTAATTACTGGTTTGATTGTGGTTTGATGTTGATTACAGATCTCGTGTTCTTCAGAGAATTTATTCACGGTTGAATAAACTTCAATGGTAATCAAATAATTTTTTAATACTTTGAATGTGATATAATCTTACAAATTGTTACAATTTTTAGTTAAAATTATTGGAACAAATTTTGCAGTTTTTTTCCCGTTGACAAAATTGCAGCTAGGGATAGAAGAACCAACGAAAATGCAGCCATGGATGGGGATTTGAATGATCTTCCCTTTGATGTTTTAACATTGATTGCTGCTCGTTTACGTTTAATCGAGCTCCTCCACTTCCGTGCTGTGTGTAAAGAATGGAAGTCTGCTTCTTCCCACGTTTCAGCTGAGATTGAAAGCTCACCAAATCATAAACCTTGGTTTCTCCTATATGGAGATGAATCTAAATGCGTCTTGGTAACTGAAACGGGCAAAAAGTACCTCACCAAGATCCCAGAAATGGACGGAGCAACCTGCCTTGCTTCAAACCATGGGTGGCTTCTTCTGTTCCACAAAGGCTCGATGTACTTCTTCTGCCCTTTCTCTCGTGCAAGAATTTCTCTTCCAGGAAAGCTAGTCATTTCCAAAGACCATATTGCCGTATTTTCATCTCCACCCACTTCCCGTGATTGCGTTGTTTGTGTTTTTCGAAAGAGTAGTGCTCAAACAACAGTAGAACTTAATGTGCTTCAACGTGGAGATGATGCATGGACAAAGTACGAGATTCAAAGTCCCATGGAAAGAATTAGATATGCTGGGTATTGCGATGGAGTCTTTTACTTCTTTGACAACACATACGGGATGGCTGAATTTCAAGTCAAAGATAGAAGGCTAAACATCATGAGTAAGATACAAGTTCTCGTAAATCAGCCGACAAAAAAAAACTGCCTGCCAATAAGATACGTTTCCGATGGGAACCTTGGGGAGATGAAGAGGCGGTTGAGGTTACCGGAATGGCCAATGTTTATTTGTGGAACAACAATATCCAATGAAGGTGCCGCTGATAGTATGTTCCCTTATGAAGACATTGGCTATGGTTTTTCAGAATGTGGATGTTGCCACCCGAAAGGGGTGTGGTTTCAACCTCGTTTCCATCAAATTAACGCGAAGCAAGGTTGGTGACCGCTAGCTACTGGGGTTCGAGCAATGTTCTTTCAATTCTAAATTGAGACTTTTTTAAGATTTCTTTTGCAATAGACATAGCGTTTATCTTAAAGATTTCTTTTTAATGTTAAATTGTTATATTGGTAAAATTAATTAGTAGATTTTTGATGGATGTTTATGCTTATTTTGGTAACCTTAATTAGAAGCTTTTTCATGGATGTTTATGCTTATTTTGGTAACATTAGTAGCTTTTTGATGGATGTTTATGTTCTAAGCATATAGAGCTGAACGCATGCTGGCTACTCTCCTTCGTAAGTATCCTATGGGTATTAAAATACTTGAAAAAACAACACATTCTTAGACCTTAATTATGTTAATTATGTAAGAGATCTCGAGTTTAAAATCTATTACTTTCATATTTAAAAAAAAAAAGAGCAATAATTTCACTTTTCAAGCCGTAGCTCAATGAAAAGCTTTTCCCTTTTGCATAGATGATCGGTCGTGTCTTGCAATCCGGTTGAAGTTCAATCCAATCAAGATAGTTGAAAAACATTCTTATCCTTTGGATTGGACTAAATAGTGTAGAGTTGTAGTCTATGAAGTATTGGTTCCATTCCTTTCAAGTTGATTGACTTGATTCCTTTTGGTTGAAATTTCAACCAAAAAGATAATGCCCTTTACGCATTCCCTATATAAAAATTTTTTTTTTTGGGTTACAATTCTCTATAAATTATTTTAGTGCTTATAATATATCCGTTGTCTTAGTAAGTCATATAAGCTGAAGACAACATTTGATGAACCCCAATGACAATATTGCCCCCGCAACTTGACCAATCCTTTCGGGTCATATGGTTATATCGTCGGTAAAATTAAATGAATCGGTGGCATTAGGGCTGCAACTTGGGATTATTGTGACAATACATATAGATCACATCTCGCTGTTCTTTCCTGTCTCCTTAGACCTTTCTTAATTAGTGGTCCTGTGGTCCTCAGTTGGCACTGTCAGAAGCTCAAAACAGCACCATCCACCTCCCTGATCTGTCTCACCACATCCATCCTTAAACACCATATTTTCATCAGAGATAACATGTTCAGGTAAGGTTTGTTTCATCATGTTTCCATATTTTGAGAATTTGGGTCTTCTTCTTTTGCATTTCTGATGAGTCATTTTGGAGTTACAGAGGGTTCATGTGAAAAACTCATCATTTGATAAGATGGGCAACCCTGTTAGCGACAGTTCCTCTCATCTGTTTGCAACTGTCTTTTCCTTTTCTGGGATTTTTTTTCTTCTTTCACGTACTTTGATAGTGAATACAGCTGGAAGTACATCTTATGTTTTTGTTCTACTATTGTGAAAACAGCACAAATGTCTTCCTATCAAGAGCCTCAGTTGCTCGGAAACTTTTCCACAAGGAACTCTCAACACAAACCGGAAGGTATGGCGATGTTCTCAATCCTTCTTTTTAATTATTTTCATGCGAATCATTGGTTGTTAAAGTTAAGAGTGTTTTAGACGCTAGTATTATAGCATTTCCACGTGTTTTTCCAGCTAAATCTAATATTACAAACAATAATAACTCGAGCATCTAAATTACTAGTTATGATTAGGGATCTAAATTATTTCATCCTTTGAAGGAACTATTGCAGTGATCCACGACAGAAGTTCCGGTAGATTCCACCGGACTATGTCCTTCCAAAGCTCTTTGTCTAGTTACTTGTCGGTTTATTAAAAAAAAATGTTATTTCTTACATTTACAATTCATAGGAAAAGTACAAAAAGGAGTTAGACAACTTTACTTTAACTGGAAGAGCATCACTTTCATTTGGACTTACGTGTCTTAACTTCGCGAGTTTCTGGGCTGTTAGTTGCAACTCAATACCGTAGGAATTTAACGTCATTAAAATTGTCCAATAAAAATTAGAGGTAAACGTCATTAACAAAACTTGCAGTCTAATAATAATGCAAAGGCTTGAAGGGCCAACCTCAGCTGCCAACTGTCCCACGGCCTTCGCCGGCTCGAGTTACCGGCTAGGCTAACATTGTGCAATTGGCCCATTGCGGCATTTCGATAGAGAATGATCAAATTTTCAATTTGATTTGAACTCATAATTTGAACAAATAAAATTTTTTTCTCCATCGTAGTTTAGTAGTACTTGTAGTTTTAACTCCCATCATCCTTGACCTTGATCATGTAATAATAACTGGTTACTGTACCTTGCAGATCAGATCGTCCATGAAATATATAATACAAAAAGGAAAATAATGTTACTTTTTCTCGTAATCACCGCCCTTTTTTATTTTAATCGGAAATAACCATTACAGAGCGGATTTTTTTAACTAAGAACGCACGTCATAGCTTTGGAAGATACCCATGGAATATTGGAAGGATCGGTAACTTTTTACCCGGAAATTGCCAATTGGCTCTTCTAGCTATTTTGTTCTAAAATCATTCAACTAGTTAGTATAATTCAGATTTTCTTTTGGCTTTCTTTTGGTTTTCCCTATTGATGGCGACCCTTTGCGAAATTTCAACCAATCCCACCTGGATATCACTGACCCTCCCACCGCTAACTTAGGACAATCGAAATTGTTCTCCAGTCAAGATAATTCAAGAAAATGCTAAAATCTTAGTAGCCCTTCTCAAATACTTTTCATTTCTTGGACCATAATTATAAAACTGCTAATAAAAACGATATTCTGATGAGAAGAGACAGAAAGAGAGAAGGGAAAATGACCAAAGATCAATGCCATTAACTTTTATATGGGTTAGCTTCCTTGACTTTATATTACATATATAGAAGTTACTATCGTTTAGCCTTCGCGGTAATTACAATCTTTTGTGCTTTGCATGCTGCTACCAAAGCAAGCTAGAAGGAAAAGTAGCATTAATCACCGGGGCAGCGAGTGGTATTGGCAAAGCAGCTGCAGCAAAGTTCATTCGCAACGGAGCCAAAGTAGTCATTGCTGATATACAATACCAACAAGGTCAAGATGTCGCGAAAGATCTTGGTCCCAATGCCTGTTTTGTTCCCTGCGATGTAACAAAAGAGTCAGACGTTTCCAATGCTGTTGATCTTACCATCTCCAAACACAAGCAACTGGACATTATGTACAATAATGCTGGGGTTCCTTGCTATACTCCCCCTAGCATTGTTGACCTTGACCTTGCAGTTTTTGATAGGGTCATGGGCATCAATGTGAGAGGAGTCTTGGCTGGGATTAAACATGCTTCGCGTGTGATGATCCCCTGTAGAACTGGTTCCATCTTGTGCACAGCTAGTGTCACAGGAATAATAGGAGGACTAGCTCAACATACTTATAGCATATCGAAGTCTGCTGTCATTGGAATTGTTAAGTCCATGGCGGCAGAGCTATGCCAGTATGGAATCCGCATCAACTGCATATCACCTTTTGCAGTTCCAACTCCATTTGCATTAGAAGAGATGAGCAAGATTTTTCCACACCTTGATGCCGACCAACTTGTGAAAATGATACATGGTACTGGTGTGCTAGGCAAAGCAACATTGGAACCAGGTGATGTAGCTGATGCAGCACTCTATCTTGCATCAGATGATGCAAAGTATGTTAGCGGGCATAATTTGGTGGTAGATGGAGGTTTTACGTCATTTAAGAGATTGGCATTTCCTGCACCTGATCAGGTGCAATAAGATTTCAAGTGTTATGAAGGATTCTCAAACATATTTCAACCTGAATGCAAATTTTGGTTATGTTTCTATTATTAGCAGCTTTAATCCAATGTCAAAAGATAGGTGCTCTAGGTTCAGCAAATACTCAATTCTCACAAGTCACAAGGGTTAAATAAGACAGAATACAGAGTGGACATTAGATAAACAAACTGCAATTAACTTCATAACAAAATCAAAGCACTGACAAGTTTAATCGGTAAATACCAAGTACTTACTTTCAGAACATCAATATCCATTCCAAAATTCAAATCTTCTGCTGCTCCATTCGTTGGATAATTAAGTTTACTGCTGCATTTGCAGATGAGAATGCCCCATGAAAACTTTCCTGGTAAGAAATGGATTCTAGTTCTCTAGCCATCTTCAAAAGGATCTCACCAATGTCTGTTTGCTTCTCTAACAAAGATTGATAGTATGACCGGGCGGCAACCTTGCTGATTTCCACATTTGTTTCCTCTGGACAGTATTCATCATCCAACCATTTATGCAGAGTAACTCTTAGCCATTCTGATTCCTACAATGACAAATATACGTTATCGCAAATTACATTAATGAGATGTTTTAGCACTAAAGAACTTCACAGTCCAGTCAATAAGGCTAGAAACTACAAATTAAGAACATAAATGACTCTAAGCTACTTAATTGAATCGATTGATTTCAAAATTAGTGAACTATTTTTTGCGTATAGAAAACAAAAGTTCCAATAATAAATAGTAAATTAAGGCAAAATCAAATTTAGATACCTTCAAGGTGTTGGGAGGGAGTAACCAGAGGTCAGGAACTCTCAGGTCTTCAACTAGGGTTTCTGGGTCTTGTCCTTGCTGATTCCCAAGTGGCTCCGAAGAAGACTGAGCTCTTGGAATGATGAGCGAACGTTGGTTTCTTTTGAAAGGATGACTGGGGTTTAGAATTGACGGACGATTACGAATTATCGGACGGCGTAGGTTATCGGAATTTGAGATGGTTGCCGTCGCGGCGGCGGTTGCAAAGGAGAAACAAATGGATATCATTGTTTTGGATTTCTATTTATCTGGTGTTTGTTTCGGAAATTTTTTGGTCGACAAAGAAGGAATTGATAATCCCCTTGATATTTCGTTGGAAAATTGATCGGTGGCGGGAAAAAGAGGGATGAATTGAATACCCAGTTCCGTTGATGGATGGATGGCTGGTTGGCTGAGTTTGTCCGTTGGAAATTTTTATCCACCACTATTTTGGACAATAATCAAACAATTAAATAATCTATATAGGACCCATCCAAACGACGTCGTCTGAAACTGGCCCAACTAAACAGCCCAAATTTACAGGGCCAGGGTGGCACCCCAGTGGGAGATTCTAAGGCTGCAGTATGTGTATGTCAACAAGGCAAGCATATAGTATTTGCTACATTGCTTTATTCCATAAAATCCATTATTCATTTGACCAATCCCTACACAACACATGCCATCCATAGCTGCATCTATGTTATGTTCATGGCAATACCGCATGACAGCATTGAGGGATGCGATATGCATGGACTAAATGTCTTTAAAAAAAAAACCAACAACATGTTTCTTGAAGAACAAACAACACCATTCATACAGTCTGCATTTGGCACTTCTTATTAGCTAAGGCTGATGAGCTTTAAACAGATCATCCAGCTTATTTCAAAGACTACTTCTGCAAAGACATTTCAGGGAGATGCTGAATTTGGTGAGCTTGTGTTCAGCCTCTCAATTTCTTCCTTGGGGCAAATCAGCATCTTTCGGACCTCATGCTGAAATTTCCTGTGATTGTAATGAGACCTTAATAAGATAAAATCTGATGCTAAAGATTGATGAAAATATTACTCTTTTGGGAGGTCGGGGGATTGGGACGTTATGAATAGATTTGGGGCTTAGGATGGCACTTACTCCCATGGGAAATCTCCAATCAGCATCATGTCCCCATCATCATCAGTATAAGTTACATGCCATCCGCTGCTTCCCTCCATCAATTTTCCTTTAAAATCAAACATGTTATCAAGCTCACTGATGAGGCTTTCGTATCCATCAAATCGAGTGAGATCAACTGATCTTCCAAGAGAAGTTCCATGCTTGAGCACCTAGAAGAGAAAGGAATGTTCTCAAAATCTAATTTAACCCTGACAGGTAACAGCTGAAAGGAGAAATTGGAGAAAAGAATGAGCTACGAATATGATTGTCAACTTCATATATGACATCGAACAGTTAAAGATGCAGTCACAATCTGCTATTCAACTTAAACAGAACAATTTCACCTAAACTTCCTTATAGAAAGGGCTTATCCATTGATTAATCATTCCTGTCAAACAGAATGCAGTTACCTGAATATAAAGCAACAAGTATGCAGACCAAGTAGGTTTTCATTCTTGCATTCTACAAAAGTAAACTTATCCAGAAAAAGCAGCAGTACCTTGGTGCAACTTCGATTTCTAAGAGAGCAGCAGTACTTGTTGCACTGCTTGCTAGATGCAACCTTAGAAGGCTCTGAGACACTTGACTGAGATGTTGGAGGAATTGAACAAAGACTGTCATGTTCACTGGAAGTGAGAACTTGTGGTGAAGGGAGCTCCGGTGGACTGTTAGCTAAATCTACTCCAAAAAGCATGCACTTGTGACCGCCATTTGGATCGGAATGTGAGGTTTCATTCTCATTCCTCCATTCATGTGAATTGATATTTGGAACTGAAAGTGTTCTTCTGGCAAGTGCATTGTTATCAACTCCATAAGAGAATGCTGGAGGCCAATTATTTTGAAGACCCAAACTTGCTACGTTGCCACAGGAAAAGAGTGCTGCATTGCTGGTATATTGAAAAACTGAGTTGCAGATCGGAATCTGAACCTCAAGCTGATTCTTAATTTGCTGATGCATCAAGGCCCAGCTAGGATTTAGCGGGAGAACCCAATGTGGTAATGATTGTCTTATTAGTGCACCGGATTGATTCACATCTGAGTCATCATCTTCTTGACCTTGCAAGACCCCTGAGCTACTCTGGGATTCATACTTAACCGGACTATGCCACATGGCTGGTAAAAAAGAAATTACAAATTACAATTAGTAGCTGCAAAGTCTACTAAATATTATAAACCAACAAACCAAAGGCTAAATGATCATATTCCAGATTTAGATCTAGAAAAATCTCTTAAAGAGTATACTCTAAATCTGGACAAGACTATAGATTACTGACCATCCATAAGCAAGCTAGAAAACCCAGGGGATGATTCATCATCAGTACGAGATCTCTTTTGAGGACGCAGAATGAAAGATTTCTTTCTGGCTGTGAATTTCATTGGTTCAATGTGCCAGGGACAAACCCTTTCAGGACGCAAGTTTGTTTCCTGAGTGGCGCCTGTAGGATCCCATTTCACCTACGATATTGTAGAAGTTCACAATAGATTAACTATGTGAATATCAAACTAGAAATATATATCTTTCATCCAAAGATCATGCAACGATACACGTTACCTTCAGACATCTCCATTCAGAATTGGGCCACCTAATGTAATCGATATCTTCAATGCTGATGATAGTGCCAAGGGCTCTGGTTTTATGAAGAGTGCATTAGATTAAGGAAGCTAGGACATAGAGCATGTTCTAAATAATCAAATCATATGCAATAACTATTTTGTTTATTCGTTTGGTTTTGAAATACTATTACGGTAACTTAGAAATGGGAAATGGAATTCTATGCCATAGTAACTTGGAAATGGGAAATGGAATTCTCTGAAAGATTATAATAAAATTATCTACAAATGCTAGGGTGGACAGTGGACACCTTTCTTCCCCACATTCCTCGCTTTCAAATTTCATCCTAAATCTTGTCCCAATTGAGTAGTCAATTTCATTGGACTTCATATACTGATCAAGGGGGATGACAAATTCAGAAGAACTGGTCCTGCAGAGATGCAAAAGAATCAGAGCATTGAAATTTGAATTCCAATGAGGCAAGTAAATTTGTACGTTACTGTCCAATAGAATGCCACAACTTACCAAGGATGGAAGTAGACAGTAAACATGCTTCTGGTAGAAAAGGCATGGAAAGCGGTAACAAGTATACCATGTCGCACGCTGTGGCCAGATATGACGGATGTTGATATGTTGTTCAGTGGTGTCGCCGCTCGTCGAACTCCTACTCGGAACTCTCCATTTTCCCCTCTAGAAACAAACCATTTTTTTCTAGTAATTATTTGTATTATTCAGTATCAAATATATATTTCTCTTATCAAAATTCAATCTCGAAGAAACCTTTTAAAAAAATAAATTCCTTCATTAGAACTTCCAAAAGATTTCGTCCATGAAACAAGGAATCATGCTTATATCTGAGCGTGCATGTATACAATTAGACTTATTCCTAGAACAAAGAGAATGTGGAGCACATGAAGAGAAAATGTGCAGGAAATGTGAGCAATTATTTATAGGGGGAAGAGGAAAGAAAAAAGAGGCAGAGAGAAAACCTAAGAAAGACAAATGTATCCCCGGGAACTATCTTCTTAGAATTAGCAAATGTACTCCAACCACCGGTAAGAAGGTGCCTTTTTGGCTGACCTACATTTGCATGGGAACACAGTTCATCAGGAAAATTCTATGTGAAATGAATTAAAAAAGAATATACTTAGAGCAAGAATGTGATCATCTGAGTGACAAACAGCATGAACTAACTTTTATATTAGTATTTTGATAATATGGTACTTGATCAGTAATTCTTTGTTGTCGATTCTATGTTACATGAATAGAATATAGCAACCAATGCCTGTTGAGTTGAGTGAAAGGAGTTATTGATGCCCTTGAAGTAAGGTCTCGGGTAAATATTGGTGGAGGAAAGAAAGGTACCACGAAAAATATGTCGAAAGCGCCATTCAAAACCATGTAAATCCTTAGCAACCAATTCCTGGTGTGGGATTTTCTGGGACATGTCCTGCAGCAATATGCTTAACTTTATCGGCAATCAAGACAAAAGAGTCTACAAACAATTCAATTACATGCATAACTTAACTTAATATGCATATGTAACTTGCTTCGTGTGGTAATACTGATTCCACAAGTAAAAGAGTCACGCAGAAAGACATTCAATATTTTCATTTTTACAAACAATTCAACTACATGGTGGACTAGCAAGTTCGCCTGATTCTGCACCCTATTAGTTTGAGGAACAAGAAACCCTGATTCAATTAGTTTGGAGCAGCTTCTTAGATGCATCCAATTGTCTGCGTTTTAATAGTGTTCTGATTTGCAGAGAGTGCACCAAAAAGGTGGAAAAAGTACGGCAAATATACGTACCAGGGGTGGAAGAGACCCATTATCAGCATGTCTCTTTGGAACAGAGAAACCCCCATGTGCGCTTGTGTCTGATGGGGTGAGTTTCTTGCTAAAGAACCATGAATAAGTTTTCCGAGATGAAGCCTGATAATTCTTATGCTCCATGCTCATCACATCTTGCTGTTAAGGCACAGAAGCGTAATAAGGATATCAAGGAATTTGGAAATTAAATAAAAGTTACTTATAAACTGAACTTCATTCCTGTATCATCTGAATGCATCAAACAAATTCCCCTCATGATCAACTTTAGAAAAGAAAATGAAATTCTAGATGATGACTCAGTTGCAAAGTAATGAAAAGAAAAAGAACTCTTAATTAGCATCTATATAATCGGTATCGAACCTCTGGCTCTGGAAGTAGGGTAATTTGTGCAAAGGCCTCATCTGTTCCTGGTTCAGCCTGCAAAGTTGCAGCGAAGCAGCATGAACACCAACTTATGACAATGAGCCAAAATTTAACAAGTACTATCAGCTGTCCAATTGAAGACACTACGGGCCAATAAAGATGATACCTTAAGATGAACATGCACCACCTTGCAGAGAATTTTGGAAGGTAAATTGTAGATGGGCATATCCGTTCTCCCATCTTGATTCATATATGGTTCCACCTGCACAAAAAGCTTAATAATCAAGTCTATACATGAATATAGACGAGCAAATATTTATCCATGCAAAATTCAAGTTCCGTCTTTGATATGACCAGCTCTGTCTCATATATAACTTATTGCCGAAGTTTATATATGGTTATGGTTCATTTTATCCTTTTGCAGAATTTGGGATGGATCCATTTCTTAATAAGAAAAAGAGAAAGTCCTTAATTTGTTTAAATGGTTAAAGAATATTGGCTTAACCAAATAAAGAAAGGAGCAATTAGCTACTATTTATGAAAGGGCAAGAACCTGTTCCATGTGACCTTGAGGGAAGTAGATAACTTTTTCTCCAGCGGATGGCACATAAACAGGACCCGCGCATGCATGCCAGAGTTTGATATAGAGATTATCTTTTTCTCCTGATTTCACAACAAACCAAGGCCGCGACACTCAGAACACAAAGGAACAAAAACGAAACCATTTCTGTACTGTGATAAAACAAATTAAAACACGTTGGGGACCCATAATTGCCTGCAGATTAAAAAAGAGTCTTGCTAATTTGGGAACAAAAAACAACGAGATGATTGATTAATGTACACTCTGTGGGTCATTATTCACATACGAAGTTGAAACAAAATACAAAAGAAAGAACAAAACTATGCGGTTTATGGCTTCCATGAATATATATATATATATAACTATATATATGGCACTAATGAACTTAGCACATAAAGTGAAGCAAAGAAACCGAAAGAAGTACATCTCGTAATTCTGAAGTGAACAGTAAAAGAAGCAGTAAAGTTTTTTTTTTTTTTGGGCCTTAAAAGCAGTCAAGTTTAAGATAGACGGTTGATAAAGGATAAAAGAAAACAGTACAAAACGGCAAAATAAAAACCCAATATATATATATATATATTAAGAAAAAGTAGTTTAAAAAGGAATGAACAAAATCAAAATGTGAAGAGCCGACTGATGATTAACCTGGGTTGTTTTGTGGAGGTCGACGCAAGCCACTGACGTCGATAAGTTTTCTGGAGTGGGAAGGAACCTTAGTCTTCAGATGGCTCCGTTTACCATCCATATCTCTCTCTTTCTATCTTTTATAAAGCCCAAGAAAGATGATATATATATATATATATATATATATGCTACTCTATATATAAGAGAAGAGACCCTTCTCTCTCAGAATCAGGAAAATGTAGCAGCTCAGAAGAACAAGAGAGAAAGAGAGAAGAGAAAGAAGGGCGAAGGCAAAGTTTTGTGTGGTTTGGTGAATAAATAACAAAGTGACAAAAGTTGACAGAAAGAGTCCTCAGGAATCAGGCGGTCCCGTGTCACCAAGCAATGACGCAAAAAAGCCTCTCTCTTTCAACACCCCCACCACCAAAGTAGCTCCCGGCCCCCTAATCCCTAGCCACACCCCTCCCACCCCTCTGTTTCTTGATGATTATTTTCGCAAAACGTTTTTATCGTGTGCCTAAAAGCCGCATGCAAGAGAAGAGAAAGTTGACGGGGTTAAAATCTTCTTTCCCTTTTGCCTCACCATTTGAAGATATATTTGCATTTAAAGCTTTTGCAGTACTACTACTTTCTCCGTCTCTTTATTTGCTTTTGTCTGAATCAGCGATATTGATGATGCAGCTCAGCAGTAGTACACTAGTAGTCGCTTCTCACCCCAGCCCCCCTGTTCTTTTTCTTTGGGGGGGATAAGATGAGACTCATCAGAGTGCTGTGGCTCTCGTTGGGGTGTTCAGCTGGCGATATTTGCTACTTTGTACCGATGAATCCCATGCTTTATTGCCCTTTCATGCACATGCACACGCCCATGGCACTCTATGGCTATCTCCGCCCATTTTTGACCCTTTTGCTTACCTTGTACTAGCAACCGTTGATTTTGGATGAAGATGGGTGGGTCCAGGGTTGTTCTGATCGTTTGATGGGGTCAACTTAACGATGATGAGGTTGGAGACTTAGTCTCGGACGATTACCACAACTTGTATATTACTCCTTAATAATGTTTGCCTTTGTCTTTGATCGCGAGGGGGCCGAAATTAAACCTTTTGGCTTGGCTAACTAGCGCCGTGGTGTGTTTGTCTTTTTAATCATCTTTCTAAGACAGGTGATTATAGGAACTAACCACAGCTGGCTATAGCTTTATTACGTGTCCAATTTTAATTTGTTAAGCATCCAAGGGGTTGCTAGCATGCTTTACATCTGGACAGCAAAGGTTGCAGATCCTTCTCCACCCTCAATTATTAACTTTAAATGGGATTAAATTAAATTAAAGCATATTTGTCAGATAGTAGTAGTTAGAAAAAACTGTTTCTATCTCTACAAGTTTTCTCCTTTCATGAATAACATCTTCCTTATAAGATGAGGCATAAGTTTTGAAATCATTTTCATTTGACGACATTGTCTAAATAGTGTCATGGAAGGGAGCAATAGGCAAGGGAACGGAACGGAATGGACCTAGTAAGCCGCGTAGGGAGTGGAAAAAGGACAAAGCAGGCTGCGTGGAGCCCGGAGCGGCCGGAGCTATTTAATGACACGTCTCCCATCAACATTCAACAAGAGCCGGGTTGGGCAATGCGGCAATCAATGAGAAAATATGGTCTATTTTCACCCCTGTTTTCACAAACACGGCCAGAGTTTTCACTGTTAATGTCTGCTGGCCGTTAACCCTTTACGGTACACGCTAAAAAAGGACCCACCTAAGGTCTAGGCTTCTTCATAGAGAGTGCTCAAACTTCAAAGTTCATATTCTGGGCTTCGCCGCCTGACCCGTCTGCTACCACAGGCCCCGACCATGGAGGCTAGTTTAGAGGACGACACGTGGACACCAGGACATGGCCCATCCTATGAACTTGTCAATGGAGGTTGTTCTGTTGTTCATGTCATAGGGTTGTTACGGTTACGTTTTCTCGGCATTTATTTATTTATTGTTATCAATGTTATGGGAAATTGGAAAGGAGGAAGAAAGAAGACGGTGAAATCATGAACGTGGTGGTTAAGACATAAAGAGTGGGTGTAACCCACGCCGAGCTTTGTGGCTGTCTCTGTCCCTGCGTTTCTTTTTCCCTTTGTTTTCAGTTTCACCTCAAAAAATGGCGTTACGGTTTTGTCATCTTCCTTGGAAAGCTCTATTCGACCATAGTCTTCGACAAAACAACAATGATGAATTAGTGCAACCAATAAAAAACTTAATTATAGTTTATCATACATAGTAATTAATGAATGGACTAATACTACACGGATACTCCCTCTGTTCTTATTTATCTGTTCCCATTAATCGTTGCACACATGATAAGAAAAGTAGTTAAGATATAAAATTCTATAAATATTTATCTTTAACTTTTCTATTTTATCCCTATCTCTCTCCCTCTTTTATTCTCATTTAATAATTCTTTCAATTTCAATGAAGGATAAGTTTGAAAATAAATAACTAATGTTTTATTGAAACCATAAAAGGACAGATAAAAAGGAACATTAGGTTGGAGTTAGATAATAAGAAACAGATATAGTGTTTTAGTATATTAAAAAGAGTAGTTATTGACTTTATTATCATTTTATTTTTCTTTAAATATTTGAGAGAGACATAAACAGTAGAAAAATAAGAGAGACAAAAGTATTAAATATAGAGAGATAAAAGTAGAAAAAGTAAGGATAATTTTGGAAGAATATCTAAAAGTTTTATTGATTTTAGAAAATCAACTAATTTCTTAATTCAAGAAAATTAATTATACATGACAAGTAAACAGAAACAAATGATAATTACTTAAGTATCCAATTGTCCATCAAAATAATTTAGTGTATAATGACAATGATAAAGAACCACATGAAATTTAATGCTAACATACGTCATGATAACGTTTTTGAAGTTCTAACTCAATGATCAACATCTTGTTTTTGATGTAAGAGTAATATTTTCCTTAACAAAATGTAACGAAAACGAATCCAACTCCTTCATTTCTTAGAGGCTACCGGCCCGCTTCTAATTGGGCTTTGGTCAGCCCATTCGTGGCATCAGAAACAAGTGGGCTTCATTGTTTACTCCGGAGAACGGGTCCACTAATAATTCTCTAACCGACACCCGAAACAACTGGGCCGCCTGACGTGTCATTTCCTAGGACTAAAATACCCTTAACAAACACCAAACTCCATCATAAAATTATTTTCCTTATGAAGGGCGCACCGCGATTGGTCAAAATCGAGGGAGGCGCCAAAATCAGTGACCTAATCTTACAAAACCAAGGCAGAGAGGATAAGGAAAAGTGTGAGTGTATCTTGCATTCCTTCATCATTTTTTCCATTTAGCCGTTGCAGCTCAGCGCCTAAATATCTATCTATCCATATTTATGGCAATAGCATTCGCAAACTGCTGCTTCTCCGTATTCAGCTCTACCGTTAAATTCCGTTACTCCGTTTCTTGTCATCGGCGTTTCGCCACTTCCCACGCCTCCCTCGATGCGTTCTCTCCTAAACCGAACAAGAGTAAGAAAAGAGCTCTCAAGAGAAGCTCGTCTACATCGCCGCATAAATCAAGCCCTGAGGTAAACCCTAACCTTTATTCATTCACATTTGATTTGCTTTCTCTTTCGTTCATTTTCTTTTTTTTTTCTTTCAAATTCTAGTTAAACTTGATGCAACTTGATTTCGTGAAATTTCTTGTGTTATGGATGTTCAATGTTTATAGTTTGATTGGTCGCCCTTCTTTTTTGGCTTTACGCTTTGGACGTCGTTGTTTCAAGTTGCACTTTCGTTCTTTTAAGATTAGGCGATTAGAAATGTCGTTTCTGGTTCGTTTCCGTCATTTTAGTACCATATAAGCTAGTACGATAGCTTAATTTGATAAGAGACTGGTTCCTTTTTGAACCTTTATATATACAATGTTGTGTAGATTCTGATTTAAATTTTATAGATATGAGTTTCTCTGTCATAGTGCGGTGGTCTTCAGAGCCTTGCTGTCATGTATAAGCAATCATCTGACGTATTATAATCCGTGTTCAGAAAGATTCTGTTCCAGAGAAGAAACTTCCAGGCAGATCAAAAGATGGGCTTAGTGGTAGAGGGGACATGGGGCGCCCTCAACCAACAAGTTTTAAATCATTTGGTATGCAAAGAAAAGACAGGAAAGACTTTCAGTTGGACTCGAGGGAGCAACAGGTACATTTGCAAACATATTTTTTTCTAGGGAAATTGTTGTACTTCTAACTGTTGCTGAATGTGAGGCCTTCTAACTGCAGACTTACCTGATTTGATTTGATCTCAGGTTGAACCAGGGAATCTTCAGGATGCAACCTTTCTGAATGCTGTGGTGAAGGTACAAAAAGTATTGTAGTTAAAAAAAAATGTTAGTGTTGAAGATATTCAATCCATATAGGTTGTTAAACAGTTGAGTATCATATTGGCTTTGTCATACTATAACATTTCTAATTGGTCCTTTATTATACTTAACACAATTCTAGTTGGAGCATATTACAGTGACTGGGTTATTTATCTGCTCATGTTTCTGCTGTAGATATGGTCCTTAGCTTCTTAGTTATTGTGCCACAAATGCATGATCATGATCTGACCAAGCCTTGTCTGTGCTCTTTTCTGAAATGCCTTACATGCCTGGTATGCAAATTAAGGCACTAACTCATTCAGTGTCAGGATAATGCAATTGATACTGGTTTGGGCTCTCTGGAGTTTTTGGGTAGACAGACTGCTCATTTTGGACTGAAATGCCATTTGTCACCTCTAAGATGAGAGAAGAAATTGTTTTCATCTAAATAGACATTTTGAATATAAGCTGCAAGCTATGCATATCTCCTTAGCTAGAACACCATATTGATCATTGTTATTGTTAATGTCCCTAGTTTTTTGAGAAAAATGGTTGTTAGAGTGAATTTGTTGGTAAGTCATTAACTTACAGAATCTATTTGCATTTCCTTTCTGTTGATTTGCTGTCTGTTACTGATTGCCTTGTTTATCTTATTTAGGTTTACTGCACCCATACTGCACCTGATTATTCCCTTCCTTGGCAAAAGCAAAGACAGTATACAAGCACTGGAAGGCAAGATTCTAACCTGTTTCTGGCTCCCAGAAGCATATAGACAACTTTTAAGAAAAAAAACACAGAAAGAAAACGAATATAGCTGGTTCTCAAGCTTTTCTAATTCCAGTCTTTGGTCATTCATATTGTCATTGTGTCGTATATTAGGTATTACATTTTAGTTGATAGTTGTGTTCCTTTTTGTCCTCATGCAGTGCTTTCATGATTGGGGATGGGAAGCTTTTAACAAACGCACATTGTGTGGAACATGATACACAGGTAATGTAATTAAACTTCTAGGGTATGTGATAGATGGTAAACTATCTATAAATCTTAGCGGATGTAAATTTTGCGTCATCATTTAGCTGAATAAAATAGCTTTGATTTGGTGCTGAACCAGGTGAACAGTTTATACCGTTTATGTGATCCTAGAAAGTCAATTGTACCATTTTCTATTGGGTGTTAACTTAGGAAAGAAGGAAGCTAAGCTACAACCTAATTTGAAGGGAGTCAATTTGAGGTTCCCAATTTACCAATCAGAAACAGGACCTACTTTACTTACCACTTACCACCACTGACAATGTATGCATGATTCGGTCATCATCTTTTGCATCTTCTTTGCTTACGTATGCAACATTTAAAATGTGAAAGGAGAATGATATATCAAGGAAAGTGAAGATTGTTTCTAGAGTGATGTTGAGAATTAATAATTAAGAAGTTCTTATTTATTTTCTTAGTTCCTAATTTCTTAGTTGGATATTTGCATTATGCTTTCATATCGTTTGGCTTTAGATCTATATAAATTGAGATTTATAGGCTCTCTTTTTTAAAATGAGGAATATGAAGTGGTCTGTGACCTGTCTTATGGTCTTGACTACACGTGTCACGTGGACTTCTTTCTTGACCTTGGTTGTTAACTGAAGTTCGTAAAGGCATCTAGTACTGCACATATTAGCTATTCCAATTTTCTCTATCGCTGTTCTTTTTTTTTGGTTTATATTCTACTCTCCTTTGATTGCTTTTTTTTTTTTTAATGGATTGTTCTCTTTGTTTTATCATTTTTGACAACAGGTTAAAGTGAAGAGAAGGGGAGATGATACTAAATATGTTGCCAAGGTATTGCTCCTAAAAAAGTTTTAATGCTTTCTCAGAGCTGTGTCTTGAATGCCGGCGTCTCAAGAACAATTTGCTTAATTTCGATTAATGTGGGTTAACAACTTATTAGTAATATAGTATCTTTTTTCCTCCAAAGGATTTGAAGGCATAGAACCATTAACCTCCAACTTGATTTGACCTTTGTCAAGTGCTTTTTTGGTTGTTACTACATTCAGGCATTTTTTTGTCTTTGCAGTCCTTAAAATTATGTTTGCAATCTCTTTACTTCTTTTCTTAGCAGATCCAGATTTAGTCTGAACTAATCTTATTGGTGATAGTTTAACAAATGAAATTCTGTTAGTACTTTATTAGAAATAAGTTTGAACTATTGAGTAACCTGTCTAGTTTTCTCATGATATGGTCAACAGGTTTTAGCGAGAGGTGTTGATTGTGATGTAGCTTTACTTTCTGTAGAGAGTGAGGAATTTTGGAAAGGAGCAGAGCCACTCCACCTGGGGCACTTGCCTCGTCTTCAGGTTTTGATTACGCCTTTCACTTATTTGCTGATGATAGAACTATTCTCTAAGTGCATTTTTAAGTATGTCATACTTTGTCAAGAATCTTAAAAACAGTCTGGTGGGTTGGTTGCCTTGACAAGATAATCATATTTAGATTGAATGGTAGAATTAATACATCATAAAAGAAACTCATTTGGTATTTGGTTTGGGTTAGTAACATGATGAGCTAGAAAAAACCAAATGATAGCTGAATAATTGTAAGTTGAGCACCATATAAGTCTTTAGATTTAAGTTTCATGGTCATTGAAGGTCATTATAAGCTGTGTAACTGTATTCTTAATGTCATTGTGAGAAGTGTCTGCATATCTGCCTGATCTGTATCAGGCATGGGATACAACATAATATTGAAGGCAGGAAGGCCCTCATAGCTGAATTTCAAAAAAGTAACATAAGATTGTTTCTACTTTTTCTTTCTGTGTATGTGACAGTTGCTGTTCTGCTCTAAGTTTGATTCAAAGTTTTGAAGCTTTAGTGAATAATGCTGGAGCTGTTTCTGTTCCATTTTCTTGATGGGCAGGATGCTGTAACTGTTGTGGGATATCCTTTAGGAGGAGACACCATTTCAGTGACAAAGGGAGTTGTATCACGTATAGAGGTTTGATTCACTCCGTTGAAGTGATAACTACAAGCATTTATTATATCTTGCCTTGTGGTATTTTCACTTTGATGGCTGTATCCATTTTTTTTTTAAATTTTTTCTTGTTTTCTTTCTTACGAACATGTAAATGAGTGATGCTATCAACTTTCTTACTGATATTAACTCTTCAGGTCACATCATATGCCCATGGCTCATCTGATTTGTTGGGCATTCAAATTGATGCTGCAATAAATCCTGGTCAGTAGGTTATTGGAATTTATGTATCTAAGCCTTGCAACATGTCCCTCTTTGAAAGGCCTTACCCATATCATTGTGATAGTCATTGCTTATACTTGGTAGATTTTAGGTAATAGTGGTGGTCCTGCATTCAACGAGCAGGGAGAGTGCATTGGGGTTGCATTTCAGGTAAATCTTCTGTTTTGCTTGTGCTTCAACTTTGCAGATTCATCCTGAAATATGTTATGAGATATCTTTTTTCTTTTAAATCATTTATGTGGTTTAGTTTAATTTATATTCCCTTTGTTTCATAATAGCCCTGCATTCCATTTTTCCCTTTTTAGTTGTCTCAAAATGATTTTTCATTTTTCAAACAAGCATTAGTTATTGGTTTTATGGTGTTACACTGCTGCCTTGGGCGAATCAATTATAAGACAACTGACAACATTATACGATAAAAGGTAAAACGCAGTCCTTAAAATTTGTACTGTGTCAAAGAGGATTACCATTATGTGACACGGGGAGATTGTATTCGTTATACATTCTACATTTCAAATTTTGATATGCTTGTGGGGCCAAATTTTATTTTATCTACTTTTTTTTCCCTGATGTGTTTTTGCTTGTGCTAGTTTAGTCACTCATAGTGTTCCGTCTCCAAACCGTAACATATTATATTTTAACAAGAGATGTCCTTTAGGTTTACAGATCTGAGGAGGCCGAAAATATTGGCTATGTTATACCAACTACGGTTGTATCTCATTTTCTGACTGACTATGAGAGAAATGGGAAGTATACAGGTGAGGATCTCCTCCTAATGTTGACAGACACTTCGTACTTCCTTTTTCTGAAATATTTATTATGCTTGTATTTAAATTTGTATGTGTATTTTTGGATTTTATGAAGTAATGCATCGGGGATATTAATTTTATAGTTAACTTATGATATGATATTCTTGTGAATTTTAGATATTGAGCTTAAATATATGTTTATTCATATTCTTCAAGGATATTGGTGCATGAGGCTCTTAGTTTAGGTGTCATGCCTTGAAACATAGACATAACATGACCATATCACTCTGTAATATATCCCAGTCATGTGAAGTCTTTCTATCTATCATCTATGTAGTACACAAATAAGGTGTTCTTTAAAATTTCCTGTAATTCATTCATATTTGTAGCCAGAAACAACCAATTTAAAAAGTCACTAAGAGAAATGAACCAAACCAACTAGAACTCAAGTATCATTTACAATTCAAATGATCTCAAATTACAAATAAGGTTTCAATACCAAAGCAAACTCCCAATTCATAGGGTCTTTGGTGCAAAAACATAGTAATAATTGACTCATCATTCAGTTATTGACTTGTGATTAGCATGTGTACTCAAGCATGAATATCACAGTGACATGGTATTTTCTCTAAAAGCAAGAACAAAAACCGTTCATTGAGTTCCAGGTTTCCCTTGCCTTGGTGTATTGCTGCAGAAGCTGGAGAATCCTGCACTACGTGCGTGCTTAAAAGTACAATCTAATGAGGTATTTTATTGCAACTTACTTAGCTTAGAACCGCTTGTGTACTTACATGGACATGCATATACTTGTTTGTATTTGCTTTGGGGATAGTGAGGGATTCATGTTATGTTCGTCGGTGGCGGGAATCAAGAAGGATTTGCATGGTAGGAGTTGGATTTGGAGATTTTGTTGTAGATCTGCTGATGAGAGTTAAATCTGAAGGTTCTTGGAGCAAATGATGGACGTTAATGATGTGAAGGCTGTGCGTAAGGATACTGGGCATGATAAAGATAGCTTTGAAAAATGAAAAACATGCAGTAATGGATCAGTATTGGAGATCGTAAAGAACTGTAAATGAAGGCCCGACTATCTTAGAAATTACTATAATTGTGTCAAGTGATATGTTTTTTGTGCTGATCTGTAATTCGTTCAAGTTCTGGACTAGGTTTAAACAATCAGTTACACGCTATCTGAATCTGTAAAGATTTGGTGAAAAAGATTGCCAAGTGTCATTAATCTATTAAATGAACATGGAAATGTGAAAGTGTTTATTCAGGAATGAGTAAACTTAGAGCTGGAAGCATTTATGGATGGTTGTTATCTGTTATCTGGGTTGTCTATGTGGACTGCAGAAAGCATTCTGTTTCTCCTGAGTTTCATAATCGGTCTCCATTTGATTATCAAGTTACCTGTTTTCATCGAATTTTGCAATTGATATCTCTAATCTTAAATAAACTTGATAGTTCATGTCTATTGAGTAATTCATTGCTTTAAACGTTTCAATTACAAATTTGACTTCCACAGGGTGTGCTCGTTCGAAGAGTTGAACCTACTTCAGATGCAAATAATGTTTTAAAGGAGGTATGCCAGCCATGTTCACAAACATGTTGTTTTTATTGTCTGTCTCATTTTTCTGTATTCACACTGGCTTTACTAAAGCTTCAATGCATATGGTTTTTCATTTGAAACATTATTACTAGTTATTTTCATGAGAGTCCAATTTCCTCATGATAATAAGTTTAGGCTAATGACAAAGATTTGTTTGGCTTTCTTTAGACATGGTTTTATAATTGTATGTCAAAATGTTATTATTTTATTTTACTTTCCAGGGGGATGTGATTGTGAGTTTTGATGACGTTCATGTGGGTTCTGAAGGAACGGTGCCTTTCAGATCAAATGAGCGCATTGCATTCCGCTACCTCATCAGTCAAAAGTAATGTGCCTTCTCTGCCAAGAAATTGCATGAAAAGCTGCATAACATATTTTTTTTTTCCTAAATTTAACAGTTTCTGCTATATATTTCAGAATGAACATTCTTATGTTTTATGTATTCCATTTTCAATCTCCCATTATTTATATAATCTTCTGTCGTTTCTTTTGGCATTCAGTCTATATTCGGTCTGATGCAAGTCAGCCTTGTGTCAAATTTAAGCCCTCTTACAGATTTGCAGGTGATGTAGCGGAGCTTGGTATTATTAGAACAGGCAAATTCGTGAAAGTTCAAGTAGTTTTAAATCCTAGAGTACATTTGGTATGCGATTAAAGTCTTGGCTCTTAGTTTAAAAGATATAGCTGCAGCAATATTGGCTAAACTTTTAGATGCTAATGATTTAGATCCTTTATGTCTGGCATTGTAGGTTCCGTATCATATTGATGGAGGTCAGCCTTCATATCTGATAATTGCTGGTTTGGTGTTTACTCCACTTTCAGAACCATTAATAGAGTATGTCATCTCATTCCCCACACTCCAACAGCTTATACAATTCTTTTTGTGGATGGAATAATAATGTAAGGGCGTTAAATGCTAACTATCAAGTACTTTGTATTCCCTTATTGATGTCTAATTTGCAGGGAGGAGTGCGAAGACTCTATGGGGGTAAGTTGTAAATTCTAGAGAACTTGCTGACATGTGAGATTCCTCTAATAAAGTTATATTTTGATCTCAAAGTGCTTTTGAGGTTTGACATTTTATTGTTCATTCTTTGTAGTTGAAACTGCTAGCTAAGGCACGGTACTCTCTGGCAAGTTTCAGAGGAGAACAGATTGTGATCCTATCACAGGTGCACCGCTTTTGTACTAGCCTTTATAACTAGTTCTTAAGTGTCATAATAATGTGCTTGTGTTTTGAGTGCCGAGAGAGCACCTTGATGGTTAGAGCTTGGAAATTCAACACGGAGGTCTCTACTTTCTAGTTCGAAGTTTGGAATAGGGAGGGTGGGGTTGAGATGAGATAGGTTTATCTCTTTTCATGTGGTCCAAGCCTCCAAGAGGACCAATAGCCAACGAGTCTTCATATCCCCTAGGAGAAGTTTTAACTGCCATCAAATCACAAAGCATGGTTCTCATTTTAAGAATTTGAAACAGTATTTTAGTGATGAGATTTTTTGTTTATGTTGTCTTCAATAGGTCTTAGCAAACGAAGTAAACATTGGATATGAAGACATGGGCAACCAGCAGGTGGGTTTCCTATGTCCTCCTTACAACTTGCCTCTGCCAATTTATTAGTAGCATTTTACTAAATCGTAGAAGTTTCAGGTTTTGAAGTTCAATGGAACGCGAATAAAAAACATTCGTCACCTAGCGCACCTTGTGAGTTGTAAGTGCTAACATGCATTATCTTGTCTTCATCATCTTTACATTTGGTAATATTCATGGCCGCCTGTATTCTTGATCAGGTTGCAAGGACAAGTATCTAGTTTTTGAGTTCGAAGACAATTATCTAGCTGTTTTGGAGAGGGAAGCAGCTATGAGTGCTTCACCACGCATTCTCAAAGATTATGGAATTCCATCCGAAAAATCGGATGATCTTTTAGAACCGTATGTTGATTCAGTCGGAGACAACCAGGCGATAGAGCAAGACTTTGACGATAGTCCAGTCTCAAATTTGGAGATTGGCTTCGATGGACTCCTTTGGGCATAAAGAGTTTCGAATTCGGTTCGATCATCTTGGCTAAGGAAAGGTCGGGGGATAAAAGAAAATCGTGGCTGGACAAATTATGATTGAGAGGTTGAAATTTTGCACGTTAATGGCTCCGTACCTTCCGTCGATTTCATCGAAGCTAGCATTTAAAAGTTCCAGAGTCCCACATCGATCTAATCTTCCTTCTTTTCTTCCCCTCTCGTGGTTGGTCTTGGTCAGGTTTTTTATTATTTTGTTGTCAATTTCCACAATTCTTGATTGATTAAGGGAAGCAAGCGTGCATTGCATAGAATCAGAATTAGGCTTTGCAGTGAACCTCGAGACCAGAGAGCAATTGGTGTAAATGTTTTGAAAGAATAAAATAATTTAGATTATTACTTATTTATATCACCCGATTCAATGGGTAATATAAATAATGTTATCTCTAATTTTCTCGTAGCCAAGCTCTATACCTAGAGCCAAACTTCTCTGGCTGCTTTTGTATGCTAATCAATTACGTATCAATTGCTTTGAAATTGGATAAAAACGTTAGCCCATAAAATTTGTGGTAATAGACAATTTCCATTTTTCAAACAACCCCAAACCCCACCGCCCCCCAAAAATGGAAGACAGTTTCCTTTGCTACGTATATGCCACAACATATCATACGGGCTACTAGATTTTTTCAAAGCAGCCCCATGTGATTTTAGAGACTCACGAAGAGAAATTTCAAACGTTGCAGGTAATAATTAATTAAAAGTAGTATTTTGTAAGGAATGAATCACAGAAGAGAGTAAATATCATTGGCTATGTTTTGTGCATCGCCGCCTGCCCCATACAGTCCTCTTCTTGACAACCCAACGCAGTATAAACCATTCTTTCCCTTCCAATGGTTTGGGATACTCGGTTTCGGAATTCCGTCGTCGTTTAGAAGGTAATCATCTCCCTCCTTCAAAAACAAACAAACGTTTTATTTATTTGTATAAACACAACGGAATTACAGTTTTTCTTTTTTCTATTCAAATCTCTATTGAAAATGCAAACTGATGATGATGACACACGTTACCTTAAGCCAGAGATTTGTGGACCTCTTGAAGCCAGTGCAGAATATAATTGTGTCAAAGGGATGTGTTTTGCCATTGTCCAACACCACCTCATTGCCTCTTATACTTGATATACCTGGCAACACCTACAAGAAATCGATGCACCCATCCATCAACATGCAATTGATTTCAACTTCAAAGAAAATACTATTACTTAAAAACCAAAAGAGAAAAAAAAAATTGTATGGGGCCATGCCACATGTTTTTATTTCGATATTTGTTCAAAAAATATCGTAGTATATATATCAATTGATGATTGCTTCAACCAGGAAATTAATAAAAACAAAAGAACTTGAATGGCAGAAGGGATACTTTGGGTTGAAGCTATGATTATGAAGCTAATCCAGGCGGCATTTAATATGCTGATTGAAAACTGACATGACCAAGGTAGACATCAAGTCAAATCATTTTTCACCAACAACTTCGGTTCACGTAGTTACAAACCACAGACAAAAGAGTAAAGTGAGACACCTCTCATTCTGCCATCATCAACTTCCTCATTTCACTTCCCAATTACCCAAAGTTCAATACTAAAAAGGAGGAGCTAGCAAAGCCAATAAATGGAGCATTCAAGTGAATCTCCGACTCTTCAAACGCTGCACTGGCTGTATACCAATTTCCACTAGCCAATTAAGCCGCCATAAATAACAACCAATCAAGCAATGAACTGATCATGAATATATTATACCTTAACAGCCAAGCAAGTCATCAATTTACTACTATTCTTTGGCCAAACAGAAATTACTATATATTATACTGCTAGTAGTATTTATTTTATGTTATGCTGTCTTGGTAAAGTACCTGAATCTCCCCGGACTTGATCTTGTTGTAGGTTCCTACATCGCAAACAGGGTACTTGCCATAGGCAACTTTCATGAAAAACGGACCCTCCTCAGCCCTAGTGATGCCGTACTTGGTCAAGTCTCCATAAAAAAGCTTGCTTAGCAACACCATTAACGTGTCCACCATGTGAAGTGGAATATATTTCAACAACTTTAACCCTAAGTGCACCATCTCCTTTGATAGAATGTGAACCTGCATGCACCCCATCTAACAGTTCATTAATTTTCATAATCATATATAGTAGATTTTATTTTATAAACAAAGAGGCAGAGACATATCAGATCAAATTAAAGTCAAACATTTTTACCGGGCTTCGAACAACTATGGATGTTTTGGCACCGTGATTAGCCAGGTCGAGCGCGATCTCCATGCCAGAATTGCCAGACCCGACCACCAAAACGTTCTGGTCTATAAAAGCCTTGCCATTTCTGAACTGGGTCGAATGGAGAACGTCTCCAGGGAAAGTATTCAACCCTTCAATCTCCGGCGTATAAGGGTTGCTTGTTTCTCCACTAGCCACTGCCAGAAACCTCGCTGCAAACTCCTCAACCTCGCCAGAACCCAAGTTCCTGGCCTTAACTATCCACTTCTTGCTTGCTTCATCGAACTTGGCCAACTCAACGCATCTCCGGTACAAAGGGCTGATCTTAAAACGAGAAACGTAGTCGTCCAAGTAGTTTAGGAATTGATTTTTGGAGATATAGCTTGGGTAAGAGTCGGGAAATGGCAAGTGAGGAAGCACGCAGAATTGTTTATCTAAGTGAAGATGGAGACGATCGTACGTATATTTCTTCCAGAGAGAAGCAAAACAATCTTCTCTTTCAAGGATTATGTAAGGGATTGACTGGCGGTTTAGGCAAGCAGCTGTGGCGAGGCCGGAGGGGCCGGCTCCGACGATGATCACCACCGGTTCTTCTTCTTGCATCTCTTTCGACTTTCTGTTTCCCTCACAGTTTGGTAATCCCTTTTAAGGCTTTAGCTATATATAGTCCCAAAAGGCCTTAAATGAGAGGCAAAATGGCTCTGTCGGGGTGTCAAAGAGGGAGAGTTGGGGGTAGTTTTATACGTGCCGTAGGAGACATTATTTAATTAACAAATATTTTAGTGAAAATTTTAATTTTGCAACAAAAAAAATTTACATTTAATTTATGGAAAAGTTAAATTTAATTACATTTAATTCAATTATTTTAATTTTCATTCAAAAATTATTTTAATTTTAATTTATATTGATTGCATCCAAACGTTATTACTTACTCTGTTACTCATCCTACGTATAACGTATACACCCATCTATATATATATATATATATATATAAATACGCATTACACACACAACATATCTAATCCTCTTTCTTTATATACATTGTACAAAAAATTCCATAAGTTTTCTTAAATTATATTGGAAATATAGCAAATTAATTAATCTGATAATTATAATTATAATTACTAATACTATATATGTCAATAAAATATTACCTGGAATTGTCCCCTTGAACCTAAATATATGCATTGGAAAAGTTGGGTGTCTCAGTCTGCTAAGTACGTTTTGTCTTTACATGTGTCTTTTATCATCTCTAACTATAATTAAGCAGTACAAATTTTTTATTCTTTCATATATAATTATTAGAACTCTTTTCTTTTGGTCGGCAAATTATTAGAACTCTACCACAACAAATAATTTGTTGTGTGTCAAGTACAACAAAATGATGAAATAAAAGGATGGGTGAAATGACATTTTTTTATATATGTGATGAAAATTTTGTAGAAACAAAAAATATGAGTATGGAAAAATTAACAACCTTAATTAATAATAGTAGCTAGACAACAGCCTTATTTATATAAGGCCTAAGCTAGCAAAAAAGTAATAATAATTATTATAAAATAAATGTCATAGCAAAAAAGGTCATAAACCTAGCTAATTTTTTAAAATTATTATGATCCTAATTTAATCTATACTCATCTTTTATATAATAATAATAATAATAATACCCTATTATTAAAGTTATCCTTAAAGGAATTCATTTAGGTTATCCACATCATTATTTTTTTTTTAATCTATATATTTTATATTTTGGACTCTTCACTTCACTTTCCTTTAAAAATAATTTTTCCTAAAAAAACTAATTTAATTTTTTCGTTAACAAAATTAATGCTATTATTCTTTCAATGAAAAATTTTAAAAAGGAGCAGATTACCAAAAATATTTATGTGCTGGTACTAGAACAAAAAATAATTATTAATAAATCAATTACATTTTATAAATTTTATAATAAGGAGATTGTATTTACCATTTTAACCTTTTTAAAAAGAAAGAGAAAACCTTATTTTTTTCCCTTCAATACTCATTTGTTGAAAACCCAGGATCAAACAAATTTTCCAAAAACACCCACAATCTTCCGTGGCTGCGGGCTTTACATTTACTGGTTGTCTGTCTTGTCACCGAATCGGTTCAAACCAATACCTTTCTGATTAAAAAGACGAAGCAAGGACTTTAAAAGGGCGTTCTATGTTCCATTCCATTAGTAAACAATTTTTCACCATTATCATCTCTTTGATATTTACCTTATTATCGAACAAAAACATGTGTTATAATTTGTTGTCGGCATGTATGATTACTATTTTCTTCTATAGAAGATTTCCTCATATTAATTCTTGAAAAGAACATTGAAATTTTGATTAGTGTAATTTAACTATTCTACAAGAATTGGTTGGCAAATCTGTGGCCCAAAACTTGTTCCACAATCGGAATATTTTTGTTTTTAAACTATAAAAAGAGAAAAATGAGATTTACTATGATGTAATTTGAAGAAGAACCAAAATTAAGATTTTTTTCCTTTACTTTTAATAAGGTCAAAATGGTAAATGCAATCTCCTTGTTACAAATTTTAAAAAATATAATTGACTCATTAATAATTATTTTTTATCATGATACCAACAGATAAATATTTTTAATAGACCATCCTTTTTAAAATTTTCCCTAATTTCAATTATAACAGAATTAATATGAGAAAGAATAGGAAAACTTTTGGTTTATCCTGAAGGAGCTCATTAGACTATCTACATTATCACTTCTTTTCTTTTCTTTTTTAAAAAATCTTTATATTATTATGTTTTTGGCTCTTCACTCATCGGTTTTCTTGAAAAATACATTTCCTTTTACTAAAAAAATTAATATAATTCCTTTTTTGTTAACAAAATAATGAAATTTTTATTCCAATGAATGTATACATTTTTATGAATTGCAGTAAAATTTTCTTATAAATCGATTATGTATGCCAATGAAAAATGTGCAACTTACAAGTATGTTATATTTACTGATAAATATAGAAGTTTTGCATTTTTTTTACAAAGATTTAGGAACTTTATGAAATAAAAGTTTACAACAGTGAGAAAAAAAAGTTTTTTTTTCATATATTAGTACTTATTTACAAATATCTTTTCAAAATATTTTTAAAATATATTTATATACAAATATTACTTCATATAGACCCACGGTGTTAGGCGGAAATAACTTCTAGTATATATGGTGATTCATTACTTGAGGGTTGCCTTTTTTATTACTATTTTACTATTATTTATTTTTCTTTATAATATATACATCCTGCATGCATCTCATTTAATTTTTAGGTAATGCTTAAAGCTTTTGACACCTTTTTATCCGTAGTATTCATTTATCTATTTTATTTCTATGTATGTATAGGATCAAACTCTAGTTGCAAAATCAATTGGATATATCCGGAGAAAATATTTTCAATATATTTATTTATATTTATAATATTCCTTCGTTTCCTTTTTTTAGGAAATAATAATCATTTTAATGATATAAACACATAGATATATATATATATATATATATATATAGATAGTGAGAGAGAGAAAAATTCATATATATATATATATATATATATATCGAGAATGGGCACTACCCTAGCTAGATGAGCATGCATAGATATAAGTAGCTAGAAAAGAAATTTAATCCATCACTTTTGTTATTTATATGAAATTTATATAATTTGGTCCTTAAAAATTCATTTAATTAAGTTAGATATCTAGGAGTCAAGGGATATATTGCTTTGAAAATTGAGGGGCATCTCTCAACCGCCCGCCCCCCGTCCCTAACATCACCAAATATAATTAAAACCAAAAAGAAAAGAAACTTGATGAAGATCCAAAATAATAAACAGCAAAATTAAGTACTTACAACTAATAAATTGCTAAACAAATTAATTTCAAAAGAACTTAAATATAATCCCAAAATTTCTTATAGATAAAGTAAAAAAGGAAAAAAGATCTTTTAGAATGCGAAAGTCGACATTACTTGACGTGCAATTCAGGCTTATGCATCTGCCAATTGACAAATCTGATCATACAATATGTAGCATGCAGATGCAGTTATTCTCAGGGTTGGTGGGGTTTCCATAGAAAATGATGCTTCCAAAAAGAAAAACGTCCCTCTCTACTCCTAATTATCATATATACTAGATGTGATGAGACACAAAAAGCTTTATGACCCACTTCATTTTTTATTTAATTAATTAATTAAGCAATTAATAGCACTCCCCCCACCCCCCAAAAAAAAAACTATACAAACCAATCGATTCTACATTAAATTAATTAATTAATTAGTTGTTGAGCTAGGGGTTTGTATTCTTTTTCCTTTTTAATTGCAGATGGAAACACAAAATTGACCCCTATTCTATTCCATTTCCTTTTAGTCATAATTATCAATATTGCCTTAAAAATTCAAGCTGGAATTTGATCAAGATGAAATTCTAAATGTCACTTTCCCTGACGTAGTGGATGATGAAGCCCTTAATTGTACCCAAACCAAACCCAAGTTTAATTTTCTTTGTACTCTCTTGGGAAATTAAAACCATTTATTCGTATCTAATAAATAATGAAAATGATTTTTTTTTTTTAAGTTTCTTCCTCTGGTTCCATGAAAATGATATTTTAGCGACAAATATACTAATTCTACATTACAATACAAGGTATTATGTCAAAACGAGTAAAAATTGTGGTGCTTATAATTCTGAAGATGAGAGAAAAATGAAATAAATTCGTCACACTTTGATGATGACTAATAATGAGATTAATGAAAATGATTAATGCCCTAAAATTCTACCACTGCATTGTTATTGGAAAAGGAAATATATAAATGAGTTGGAACTTAAATTTCTGACATTTTTTCAGAAGTAGAGTTGAAATTTGTTCAAAGTATGACAATGATGTCGCAGCAGACAGGATTAATGATCCATGTATACGGAAAATTGTCACAATATATATATGTATAAAAACAGGAATGGAAAAGTAAAAAAGTTGATTCAAAAAGTTCATATAAGGAGAAACAGAGAGATCATGATCAATTGTAAATATATATATATATATATATATATATATGTAGTGTGAAATGATTTGGGGTTTGAGTTGAATTTTATTTGGGAGAAACAGATAGGAGTAAAGAGGTGTAAATATATTTGTGGGGTTTTGGTGTGGAAGGGAAGCAAGAAAAAATGTTTGCTGTTTGTGGTATATATTGATCTTTCTGGGAAAAGAAATCAATGTCAACTTTATTTTCAAGGTGTGGTCTCTCTTGCTAGCTACTTTCCTAACAACTGAAAAGCCATAGTCAAATCTCATGGTTGCTTGTGGGTCTGGAAGTCATAGATGGAATAATCTACCTCAAATCTCAATCCTATTCTATCCCTTGAGGACTGATAAAAGTCTCTGAAACTCAAAACACATGCATGCACTAAAAAATTTCAGGTATCTTTTTCTCATGTCCTGGAACAAGAAAAAAGCATGAAAAAGGATTATAAGTTGCAGCCTGTTTTCATAGCAATTTACTGCATCCTGGCCTTTCCTTTGTAACCTTTGTTCATTTTAAGAAATCATCATTTCCTTTTGGCATTATTTTATTCCCCATTTTCCTTTCTGTGCCTTGTGGGGCTCAACTCATATATATATGTATATATATTTATATAGGATCTGATTCTCTGGTTCCATACGAAAATTTTCTTTCACATGCCTCCTGGTCAGTCAATTCCTTTTGATTCAGTCATTAACTCCTGCACTTGGCATGGTTTTGCCCAAGCCCAAGCATGTTATGCATTCCACGCCCCCCAAACAAGCACGGCTTTTACATTTTCATGTGGGTTTCTTTATTTAGCTTGCCGTATTGATCTAGATCTTCATCTCATCATGTGAATAGGCTGACCCATTGGAGGTTTAAGATTTTCAAGGATATTTCTTGATGAAGGATTCTCTTTTACCATTGGTTCGACGTTACTGGATCGATAGAGAGAGACTGATTAACGAATCGTGTTGTAAAGTCAACTTAATTAATTAAGAATTTAAAAAGTCCAGTGCAGTCCACGGGGATTTCTAATTTCTTAGAAGATTTACGTTGTGGCGCTGGCGTGACGAGTTTCGGGTCAACCAAAAAGATAGAAACAAAACAAGGGAGGTTTCGGCCCGGCTCAACGTTTTTTCCAAACTCTTGTTTCGCTTGTCCCACTCCCACCGTTTTAACGATATACTAATATGATAATAATATCATTCAACAAATAGCATTTTACTTTAATCAATTATTATTATTATTATTCCGTCAGCCTTCGCCTGTCTTGAGCTGGACCAAACCAAGTTCCCAAGTCCCAACCAAATCTGAAAGGGCTGGTCGTAGTCTAACGAGGGTCTTTTGTTGTTTCGGAATGATTTGGTTGAAATCTTGTGGGGTAGATGATTTTAGGATTATCCAACTTTAAGGAATGACAGGATTGTGACTTGATAAATTGTAAGAACCCCATAATTTCTTCTGCCTATTGAAGTTTGGGTTTTGAGGATAAATTCATGTTCTTCAAACTTTTCAAACGACAATCACATAATGTTATCATAATTGAATCTGGGTACATTAGTTTAGTGATTATAATTCCTTCTTATGGTTAGAATTGAAGACTGATTACATTAACTTTTGATTGGAAATTAGACTAAAATATGGAAATAATGCTAAAGTCAAAATGGAATAGTAAGATTATTGTGATATATATGTGAAATATATGGAATATTAAACTCAAAAGTCAGTATATAGTATAACATAAATCTCACATCAACCATATATTAAACTCAAAATAAGATTTTTTTTTTATTTTTTTCAGTTCACCAAAGTGGATTAAGACGTGGGCCTTTAAAAACCATACAAACAATATCGTGGGGCTTAGAGATAGATTAGATGTGAATGTTGAGAGAGCAGCTAGGTTTTGATTTAATTTAAATTATTAGCATAATTCTATCTCTGTTTGTTATAAAAAAAATAGTGTTTTTTTTTCATAAAAAAAAATAGAAAAATGAGCCTACTTATAGAAAATGAAGGTTAACGCTGGAGAGAGAATTAAAAAAAAAAAACGGTGCTTTTCTTTTGCGTCACATAAACAACTACAGTAATTATACTATGTATAATTGAGTAGTAATTAATTAAGCCAATTGATTAGCCCACTAGCCAGCAATGTTAGGGGTCGGCGGTCAACCTTTTCTCTCCTCTTCTGTCGGAATGATTCAGCTGTTTTGAAAATTTCAAAGCGGTAATTCCAAAACTAAATGGTACTCTTTCGATTCTTATTTATCTGTCTATTTTTGAGATTTTTTTGTTTTTTTTATCTGTGTCTAATTAATATTAATTATTAATTTTTTAAATTTATCCTTTTAAACTCATTTTTTTCTCTCTTAAATGAATAGTTTTTTAAATATGAGTGAAAATTAAAGAGGGAGAGATGTAGGGATAAAATAAAAAAGTTAAGATAAATATTTATAAAATTTTATATCTTAACTACTTTTTTTATCCTGTGTAAAACGGTTAATAGGAATAGATAAATAAGGAAAGATGAGTAATATAATATAATATAATACTAATTAATGAATATTATACGGTCTGTTTCTCAATTACGAATGAATGCCTGCATCTAGACATCAAAGGCTGAACCTTTAAACCCCACAAAACCCCACCCCAACAGGAAAAAAAGAAAGGAAGGAAGTCTGACCCGGTGATCAGTTGGTATTATATATATCAGTAACATTTTTACATATTGTCCAATTCAATTACGTAGCTATTAGGGAACAATTCAATTTTCTAGGGCAATCTGATTCTTAATTACCTTTTGAGGCGAAGTTCATTTGAAAATCATTTTATCTAATCTGTTATTAATTGCAAGCCTACTTCAGATTAATGTTGCAACAGTTGACCAAGTTTTTTTTCCCTCTTCTACCATATTACTGCACGTAAGCTAGCTACCACCAAATTTGGAGAAAGAAGGAGAGCCAAGAAAGTGATGGTTCTAACTTCTAAGGGGGGAAAATTCCAGTTTTGTTTCAATCTTGCAAGCTACCACCGAATCCGGAATGGTCAACACGGTTGGAACTCATGTTGCAGTCTAAGATTCCGCTTCTCACGAACTCTCCAAACAAGTCCAAGAGAATTGAGTCTTTCCTTTTGTCACTGCTATTATCCTTGCAGTTTAGCGCATTTTATCTCGGCTTGTTTTCTTCTTCTTTTTTTTTTTTGGTAGGAAAACGGGGCTTGTTTTCTTCTTCTAACAACAAGAACATCGGCCGAGGCACGAGGCCTGAAGAGTTTCAATAGAAAAAGCCTGGGCCCATTGTAAAGAGACATAAGCCCATGAAGATGAGATATTTGATTTACTCGTTAAAATTCTCATGGGCTGTAATTATGTGCTGACAGTTGCATCCTTGTTATGGGCTTTTGCTTTTGGTTTGGTTTTGGGCCAAAGTTTTGATATTTGGACACAACCAATCCAAAAGCTGGATGGAGCTTTCACTTTCCAATTTCCCCCAAAGAAAAAAAAAATGATTTAATGTCCAATTTAGTTTATGAACTATATTATCAAAAACGATAGATTAGTCTCTACATTTTTATTTTGGGATAAACAGATTCTGAATAAAAAAATATTAAAAAAAGTTTATGGATCAATCTGTCTAAATCAGTCAAGTTTAATGATTAATCTGTTTCAAAATAAAAGTTCAGATACTAATCTATCTCGAATAAAAATTGAGGGACCAATCTGTACTTTTTTGTATAATTCAAGGATCAATTTGGGTATTAAACTGAAAAAATTTTATATTTTTCGATCTCATGATGATATCATTTTGCTATCTCGTTTTCACCGACAATAAGAAATGGGCGTCAATATGCGAATCATAGAGTGATGTTAAAGAACGAAATGTCGTAAATTTCAAATACTAGAAGGTGTCCACAACCATAGCTTCTGTCCAGACTCATAAAAACAGAGAGAAAAGGTTCAAAATTTTATCCCTTTCCCAAATCCCAATTTTCCATGGACTTCTTTATTTTTTTTTCTTTTTCTTGGGGGGGTTTCAAATCACACAACAATTATTCGTCTAATCATTGACTTCCTAAGCTGAGTAGACTGTAGACTACAAAGTACAAACCCTTTTATATTTAGGAAATTCCTTCAACCACTCATTTTTGGATGTTTAAGCAGCAAACAGAAATCAGTTACTTTCACGGACTTTTATTCCTCTGTATTATACTATTTACTACTAGAAGCCGACTTTCATTCCTACGTGACATGTTCTTTGCTGCAGAAGAAAATGGCACTTTTCTGAAAACCAGGCATAACTCGAAACTGACTCATGTAGGATTCGTCAAGATCTATTGTCATCACCTAAGGTTGTTTTGAACGTTTAAATATTGTCTGTTTCAATTCAAAAACCAAAAAACTTGAACAGCAAAGAACATGTCACGGATAAAACATAGACAAAAACAATCCAAGGAAAAAGATAAAAGACACCTTATCGTCATGTGCTTGGGGAGAAAATTACATGTCCACATTGTCTCGTAGCCAAACTGTGGAGCTGTATTTTACCATAAAAGTTGCCAACCATCTTTTGACATACAGCTCCCTGTTTCTCTACAAGTCCCCACCAGGCACCCAGCACTTCTCAGGATATAACTTTTAAGCCTTAATCATGAACCTCATCACATTCTTCTGATAATTCTTTTGCATACTCTATTCACTCTCTCTCTCTCTCTCTCTTTCTCCATATATTCATTTATTGAAGTTTCATAATAGGGGAATAATTGGAAGCATTCGTTCATCGTTTCAATGGCTTCCCTTTGCTCACTCTGGGGAATGTTCATGGTTTTCATGGCTTATTTTGTTTCAATAGCCTTATCTTCTTCATCCCAGTTAATTGTACAATACTCAACCATATCAGCTGCTCCTGCATTCTTGCCAAGTTCTCCTTTAGCCTCATCTCCAAGTTTACCCCCAGATATTGAACCTATATTCCCTACACCAAAAGGCATGGCCCCTTCTCCATCTGATTCATCACTGCCTACGATTCCTTCGAGCCCCAGCCCCCCGAATCCGGATGATATTTTGGCTCCTGGCCCTGGTTTTGCACTTTCACCATCTGGCTCTTTGCCACAATCCGCATCAATTTCTCTAACTGCAGCAGGGGCTCTGAATTTAACATTGCTTCTTGGATTTCTGGTCGTTTACTTATTGCAGCAGCTTTCTGGTATGTAAGGTACTGTTGGTGGCAACTTCAATTGTTATTCCTAGTGGTTTCACTTTCTCCCTTTTGTGTTTTGTATATTTCCTTCTTTTTGTAGTATGTATATTGCTTTAATAGTGTGATGTTAGGTAGATGAAGTGCATGGCAATGTTGCGAGATATGATTAGATAAGAATAATTTCTTTTTGGTGTTATGATTAGATAATAATTCATAAATAAATGAAGTCATCTCCATTAATGCAAATTATTTTTCTTGAGAGAGAATAAAGATCTGAAACAGAACATTTACATTGCTTAGCAAACTCAATTTCTTATGCCATCTGTCTATTGGTTTTCTTATGCTGCAAAATTAATCTACACTTGATGCTCCTAATTTCTTAGCCTAGAATTTTAGGTCACCACTAGAAGCTCTGTTTTGTTACAGAAAATGCTAGCTTATAGATATGCCACAAATGCTTAACAAAACATAAAGAATAATGAAAACCAAACAAACGAATAGGATAGGAGAGCCAGATAACTATTCCAGAAGGTAGCAGACATTACTAAGTTGAGCTAAAAAGGGACGATTTCCCCACCTTCTATCCATTGTACAACTACTTCTATTCTGAACTCCTGTGTTTCTATAGGATAAAAGCTACTTGTTTTAATGTCACCTAATTAGAACTACAGAACAACAATACTAGCATGAGTCTTTGAAGATCCACTGAACATCCCCAAAAGTCCTCCCTTTAGGTTGGTGAATTCCAGGGGATTCTTTTACGATGCTCTTAGTTTAGGTGTCATGCCTCGAAACGTAGACATAACATGACCATATCACTCTGTAATATATCCCAGTCATGTGAAGTCTTTCTATCTATCATCTATGTAGTACAGAAATAAGGTGTACTTTAAAATTTCCTGTTAGTCATTCATATTTGTAACCAGAAACAACCAATTTAAAAAGTCCCTAAGAGAAATGAACCAAACCAACTAGAAACTCAAGTATCATTTGCAATTCAAATGATCTCAAATTACAAATAAGGTTTCAATACCAAAGCAAACTCCCAATTCATAGGGTCTTTGGTGCAAAAAGATAGTAATCATTGACTCATCATTCAGTAATTGACTTGTGATTAACACGTGTACTCAAGCATGAATATCACAGTGACATGGCATTTTCTCTAAAAGCAAGAACAAAAACCGTTCATTGAGTTCCAGGTTTCCCTTGCCTTGGTGCATAGCTGCAGAAGCCCCTGGAGAATCCTGCACTACGTGCGAGCTTAAAAGTACAATCTAATGAGGTATTTTATTGCAACTTACTTAGCTTGGAACCGCTTGTGTACTTACATGGACATGCATATACTTGTTTGTATTTGCTTTGGGGACAGTGAGGGATTCGTGTTATGTTGGTCGGTGGTGGGAATCAAGAAGGATTTGCATGGTAGGAGATTGTGTTGTAGATCTGCTGATGAGAGTTAAATCTGAAGGTTCTTGGAGCAAATGATGGACATTAATGATGTGAAGGCTGTGCGTAAGGATACTGGGCATGATAAAGATAGCTTTGAAAAATGAAAAACATGCAGTAATGGATCAGTATTGGAGATCGTAAAGAACTGTAAATGAAGGCCAGACTATATTAGAAATTACTATAATTGTGTCAAGTGATATGTTTTTTGTGCTGATCTGTAATTCGTTCAAGTTCTGGACTAGGTTTAAACAATCAGTTACACGCTATCTGAATCTGTAAAGATTTGGTGAAAAAGATCGCCAAGTGTTGTTAATCTATTAAATGAACATGGAAATGTGAAAGTGTTTATTCAGGAATGAGTAAACTTAGAGCTGGAAGCATTTATGGATGGTTGTTATCTGTTATCTGGGTTGTCTATGTGGACTGCAGAAAGCATTTTGTTTCTCCTGAGTTTCATTATCGGTCTCCATTTGATTATCAAGTTACCTGTTTTCATCTAATTTTGCAATTGATATCTCTAATCTTAAATAAACTTGATAGTTCATGTCTATTGAGTAATTCATTGCTTTAAACGTTTCAATTACAAATTTGACTTCCACAGGGTGTGCTCGTTCGAAGAGTTGAACCTACTTCAGATGCAAATAATGTTTTAAAGGAGGTATGCCGGCCAAGTTCACAAACATGTTGTTTTTATTGTCTGTCTCATTTTTCTGTATTCACACTGGCTTTACTAAAGCTTCAATGCATATGGTTATTCATTTGAAACGTTGTTTATTACTAGTTATTTCCATGAGAGTCCAATTTCCGCATGGATAATAAGTTTAGGCTAATGACAAAGATTTGTTTGGCTTTCTTTAGACATGGTTTATAATTGTATGTCAAAAAGTTATTATTTTATATTACCTTCCAGGGGGACGTGATTGTGAGTTTTGATGACGTTCATGTGGGTTCGAAGGAACAGTGCCTTTCAGATCAAATGAGCGCATTGCATTCCGCTACCTCATTAGTCAAAAGTAATGGGCCTTCTCTGCCAAGAAATTGCTTGAAAAGTTGCATAACATATGTTTTTTTTCTAAATTTAAGAGTTTCTGCTATATATTTCAGGATGAACATTGTTATGTTTTATGTTTTCCATTTTCAATCTCCCATTATTTATATCATCTTCTGTCGTTTCTTTTGGCATTCAGTCTATATTCGTCTGATGCAAGTCAGCCTTGTGTCAAATTTAAGCCCTCTTACAGATTTGCAGGTGATGTAGCGGAGCTTGGTATTATTAGAACAGGCAAATTCATGAAAGTTCAAGTAGATTTAAATCCTAGAGTACATTTGGTATGCAATTAAAGTCTTGGCTCTTACTTTAAAAGATATAGCTGCAGCAATATTGGCTAAACTTTTAGATGCTAATGATTTAGATCCTTTATGTCTGGCATTGTAGGTTCCGTATCATATTGATGGAGGTCAGCCTTCATATCTAATAATTGCTGGTTTGGTGTCTACTCCACTTTCAGAACCATTAATAGAGTATGTCTCATTCCCCACACTCCAACAGTATACAATTCTTTTCGTGGATGGAATAATAATGTAAGGGCGTTAAATGCTAACCATCAAGTACTTTGTATTCCCCTATTGATGTCTAATTTTCAGGGAGGAGTGCGAAGACTCTATGGGGGTAAGCTGTAAATTCTAGAGAACTTGTTGACATGTGATATTTCTCTAATAAAGTTATATTTTTATCTCAAAGTGCTTTTGAGGTTTGACATTTTATTGATTCATTCTTTGTAGTTGAAACTGCCAGCTATGGCACGGTACTCTCTGGCGAGGTTCAGAGGAGAACAGATTGGGATCCTATCACAGCTGGTGCACTGCTTTCGTACTAGCCTTTTTAACTAGATCTTAAGTGTCATGATAATGTGCTTGTGTTTTGAGTGCCGAGAGAGCACCTTGATGGTTAGAGCTTGGAAATTCAACACGGAGGTCTCTACTTTCTAGTTCGAAGTTTGGAATAGGGAGGGTGGGGTTGAGATGAGATAGGTTTATCTCTTTTCATGTGGTCCAAGCCTCCAAGAGGACCAATAGCCAACGAGTCTTCATATCCCCTAGGAGAAGTTTTAACTGCCATCAAATCACAAAGCATGGTTCTCATTTTAAGAATTTGAAACAGTATTTTAGTAATGAGATTTTTTGTTTATGTTGTCTTCAATAGGTCTTAGCAAACGAAGTAAACATTGGATATGAAGACATGGGCAACCAGCAGGTGGGTTTCCTATGTCCTCCTTACAACTTGCCTCTGCCAATTTATTAGTAGCATTTTACTAAATCGTAGAAGTTTCAGGTTTTGAAGTTCAATGGAACGCGAATAAAAAACATTCGTCACCTAGCGCACCTTGTGGGTTGTAAGTGCTAACATGCATTATCTAGTCTTCATCATCTTTACATTTGGTAATTCTCATGGCCGCCTGTATTCTTGATCAGGTTGCAAGGACAAGTATCTAGTTTTTGAGTTCGAAGACAATTATCTAGCTGTTTTGGAGAGAGAAGCAGCTATGAGTGCTTCACCACGCATTCTCAAAGATTATGGAATTCCATCCGAAATATCGGATGATCTTTTAGAACCGTATGTTGATTGAGTCGGAGACAACCAGGCGATGGAGCAAGACTTTGACGATAGTCCAGTCTCAAATTTGGAGATTGGCTTCGATGGACTCCTTTGGGCATAAAGAGTTTCGAATTCGGTTCGATCATCTTGGCTAAGGAAAGGTCGGGGGATAAAAGAAAATCGTGGCTGGACAAATTATGATTGAGAGGTTGAAATTTTGCACGTTAATGGCTCCGTACCTTCCGTCGATTTTCTTCGAAGCTCGCTTTTAAAAGTTCCAGAGTCCCACATCGATGTAATCTTCCTTCTTCTCTTCCCCTCTCGTGGTTGGTCTTGGTCAGGTTTTTTATTATTTTGTTGTCAATTTCCACAATTCTTGATTGATTAAGGGAAGCAAGCGTGCATTGCATAGAATCAGAATTACGCTTTGCAGTGAACCTCGAGACCAGAGAGCATTTGATGTAAATGTTTTGAAAGAATAAAATAATTTAGATTATTAATCCCTCCATTCTTAAATAAGTGTCATTTTTTAACTTGGGACATGGATTAAGGAATCCTAAAATTTTAAATCAAATTTCTTTTTATGTCAAGTTTACCGTTGTATTGGGATTCTTAACTCCTACTCCTTCCATTCCTAAATAAGAGTTGTTTTTGAAGATTTTCTTTGTTCCACAATAAGTGTCATTTTAAGAATTCTATGCTTCATTAATTGCTTCTTTTCCAATTTTACCCATCTTTTTCCTAACTAATTACATTGAATGAAGTTTGTTTATAAGAGAGAGAGTGTGCGTTTTAATAGGAGTTAAGAATCCCAATAAAAGGGTAAAATTGACATAAGAAGAAATTTGTTTCTAAATTTTAGGATTTCTTAATTCATGTGCCAAGCTAAAAAACGGCACTTATTTAGGAATGGAGAGAGTATTAAAATACACACTCTCTTTTATAAACAAACTTCATTCAATATAATTAGTTAGGAAGAAGATGGGTAAAATTAGAAAAAAAAAATTAATGAAGCATAGAATTCTTAAAACGACATTTATTGTGGAACAAAAAAAATCTTCAAAAACGACACTTAGGTGCTGTTTGATAAAACTGAAGTAATTAAGCACTGAAAATTAAGTGTTGAAAATTTTTTCTGAAAATTTTAAGTATTGAATTTATTGTGTAAAAATTGTTTGATAAGTTATTATATTTGAACAAATTTATTTTTGAACTATTATAAGAGAAATGAAATTTTATGAAAAATAAATGCATTGATAATTAATAAAAAGGAAAGAATAGTGGTTAAAAGGAAAGAATACAACAATAAATGTAATTAATGTATGATTTTTTCCTTAAATGGAATTGTTGAATGAAATAAGTAACCTAAGAGCTACTTATTATTTTCAATGCTTTTTTATTGAAAATTTCCAATTAAGTGGTTCTTTAACTTTTATTATCAAACACATTGAAAAAATGAAAGCATTGAAAATTTTCATTTTTAATGGTTTGAAATTTTTCAATGGTTAATCAAACAACCCCTTAATTAGGAATGGAGGAAATACTTATTATATCACCCTACTCAATGGGTAATATAAATGATATTATCTCTAATTTTCTCGTAGCCAAGCTCTATGCCTAGCCTTAGCCAAACTATTCTGGCTGCTTTTGTATGCTAATCAATTACGTATCCGTTTTAGATGAAATGTTAGTATTTATTTGGCTTAATACATAAAATAGTCTTCGAATTTGTACAAAGTTATCGTTTTGACCATTCAAATTATATTTTAAAATTTTTGGCCCTCGAAATTTTATTTTGTGCATAATGTAGCCCTTGATACTCACGTGACATCATGAGAAAATTTCACATGTCATATGAAAATTTCATGTGTCAATTTATGGAGAGGCTACGTCAACATCAAGGGCTATATTGTGCATAAAATAAAAATTCAATGGTCAAAAATTTCAAAATAAAAGTTAAAGGGCTAAAACGATAATTTTGTATAAATTTAAGAATTTTTTTGTATATTAAGCCGTATTTATTTCATCCAAAGCAGCTAAAGCTGCTATTGCTGTACAAAAAGTTTGTATAAGTCAAATTTTACAATCATCTACTACAAACTATACAAAATATCTATAACTAGGGTAAATCAATAGCAAAAATTTTGCCACAAAACCCCCATTTTTGACAGAGCTAAACATTAACTGGATCCTTTGTCACATTCCTCAAAGTATGTATTCTTCCGCGCACTACAGCTATTATTTTCAAAAGTATTTGTGATGTTGTGTTATCAGATTTTTCAAAGTTACTATTTTTCCTTAGATTTTTCAAAGTTACTATTTTTCCTTTCACACCAAATGAAATAAATGGTAGCATTCCATGCTATTCTACATATGGTAGTTAATAGTGACTTGCATTTCAGCTTTGTCAATCCTCGTTTAAACTCAGTACTCCAATCTTGAGGTAATCTACTTAAGCCACATAACTGTAAAACTCTTCTCCATATTTTATTTAAGGACAAGTGAAAAATAGATGGTCCCATATTTCTAATTGTTGTTTACATAGATGGTCCCGTGTTTTCAATTAAGTTTCAATTGCTTTGAAATTGGATAAAAACATAAGGCCACAAAATTTGTGGTTATAGACAGTTACCATTTTTCAAACACCCCCAAACCCCACCGCCCTCCAAAAACGGAAGTCAATTTCCTTTGCTCCAGAATATGCCATAACATATCATACGGGCTAGTAGATTTTCTCCAAAGCAGCCCCATGTGATTTTAGAGACTCACGAAGAGAAATTTCAAACGTTGCAGGTATAATAATTAATTAAAAGTAGTATTTTGTAAGGAATGACTCACAGAAGAGAGTAAATATCATTGGCTATGTTTTGTGCATCGCCACCTGCCCCATACAGTCCTCTTCTTGACAACCCAACGCAGTATAAACCATTCTTTCCCTTCCAATGGTTTGGGATACTCGGTTTCGGAATTCCGTCGTCGTTTAGAAGGTAATCATCTCCCTCCTTCAAAAACAAACAAACTTTTTATTTATTTGTATAAACACAACGGAATTACAGTTTTTCTTTTTTCTATTCAAATCTCTTTTGAAAATGCAAACTGATGATGATGACACACGTTACCTTAAGCCAGAGATTTGTGGACCTCTTGAAGCCAGTGCAGAATATAATTGTGTGAAAGGGATGTGTTTTGCCATTGTCCAACACCACCTCATTGCCTCTTATACTTGATATACCTGGCAACACCTACAAGAAATCGATGCACCCATCCATCAACATGCAATTGATTTCAACTTCAAAGAAAATACTATTACTTAAAAACCAAAAGAGAAAAAAAAAATTGTATGGGGCCATGCCACATGTTTTTATTTCGATATTTGTTCAAAAAATATAGTAGTATATATATCAATTGATGATTGCTTCAACCAGGAAATTAATAAAAACAAAAGAACTTGAATGGCAGAAGGGATACTTTGGGTTGAAGCTATGATTATGAAGCTAATCCAGGCGGCATTTAATATGCTGATTGAAAACTGACATGACCAAGGTGGACATCAAGTCAAATCATTTTTCACCAACAACTTCGGTTCACGTAGTTACAAACCACAGACAAAAGAGTAAAGTGAGACACCTCTCATTCTGCCATCATCAACTTCCTCATTTCACTTCCCAATTACCCAAAGTTCAATACTAAAAAGGAGGAGCTAGCAAAGCCAATAAATGGAGCATTCAAGTGAATCTCCAACTCTTCAAACGCTGTATACCAATTTCCGCTAGCCAATTAAGCCGCTATAAATAACAACCAATCAAGCAATGAACTCATCATGAATATATTATACCTTAACAGCCATGCCAAGTCATCAATTTACTACTCCGTCAGTTCATATTTATTTATCTCTTTTTAGGATTTTTTTTATCTTTTCTATTTGTTCTTAACTAACATTAATTATTAATTTTTTAAATTTACCCCTTTAAACTCATTTATTTCTCTCTTAAATGAATAATTTCTTAAATAAGAGTGAGAATCAAAGAAAGAGAGATAGGAATAAAATAGAAAAATTATGATAAATATTTATAAAATTTTATGTCTTAACTACTTTTTTTATTTTTTGTGAAATGATTAATGTGAATAGATAAATAGGAACATAGGAAGTACTATTCTTTTGCCAAACAGAAATTACTATATATTATACTGCTAGTAGTATTTATTTTATGTTATGCTGTCTTGGTAAAGTACCTGAATCTCGCCGGACTTGATCTTGTTGTAGGTTCCTACATCGCAAACAGGGTACTTGCCATAGGCAATTTCCATGAAAAATGGACCCTCCTCAGCCCTAGTGATGCCGTACTTGGTCAAGTCTCCATAAACAAGCTTGCTTAGCAACACCATTAACGTGTCCACCATGTGAAGCGGAATATATTTCAACAACTTTATCCCTAAGTACACCATCTCCTTTGATAGAATGTGAACCTGCATGCACCCCATCTAACAGTTCATTAATCTTCATAATCATATATGGTAGATTTTAATTTATAAACAAAGAGGCAGAGACATATCGGATCAAATTAAAGTCAAATATTTTTACCGGGCTTCGAACAACTATGGATGTTTTGGCACCGTGATTAGCCAGGTCGAGCGCGATCTCCATGCCAGAATTGCCAGACCCGACCACCAAAACGTTCTGGTCTATAAAAGCCTTGCCATTTCTGAACTGGGTCGAATGGAGAACGTCTCCAGGGAAAGTATTCAACCCTTCAATCTCCGGCGTATAAGCGTTGCTTGTTTCTCCACTAGCCACCGCCAGAAACCTCGCTGCAAACTCCTCAACCTCGCCAGAACCCAAGTTCCTGGCCTTAACGATCCACTTCTTGCTTGCTTCATCGAACTTGGCCAACTCTACGCATCTCCGGTACAAAGGGCTGATCTTAAAACTAGCAACGTAGTCGTCCAAGTAGCTTAGGAATTGATTTTTGGAGATATAGCTTGGGTAAGAGTCAGGAAATGGCACGTGAGGAAGCACGCAGAATTGTTTATCTAGGTGAAGTTGGAGACGATCGTAGGTATATTTCTTCCAGAGAGAAGCAAAACAATCTTCTCTTTCAAGGATTATGTAAGGGATTGACTGGCGGTTTAGGCAAGCCGCTGTGGCGAGGCCGGAGGGGCCGGCTCCGACGATAATCACCACCGGTTCTTGTTCTTGCATCTCTTTCGACTTCCGGTTTCCCTCACCGTTTGATAACCCCTTTTAAGTCTTTAGCTATATATATTGTCCCACAAGGCCTTAATAAATGAGGCAAAATGGCTGTGTCGGGGTGTCAAAGAGGGAGAGTTGGGGGTAGTTTTATACTTGCCGTAGGAGACATTATTTAATTAACAAATACTTTATTGAAAATTTTAATTTTGTAATAAAAAAAATCTACATTTAATTTATGGAAAAGTTAAATTTAATTACATTTAATTTAATTACTTTAAATTTTCAATAAAAAATTATTTTAATTTATATTGATTGCATCCAAACGTTGCAGCCTGTTTTCATAGCAATTTACTGCATCCTGGCCATTCCCTTGTAAGTTGTAAACTTTGTTCATTTTAAGAAATCATCATTTCCTTTTGGCATTATTTTATTCCCCATTTTCCTTTCTGTGCCTTGTGGGGCTCAACTCATATATATATATACATTTATATAGGATCTGATTCTCTGGTTCCATACGAAATTTTTTTTCACATGCCTCCTGGTCAGTCAATTCCTTTTGATTCAGTGATTAACTCCTGCACTTGGCATGGTTTTGCCCAAGCCCAACCATGTAATGCATTCCACGCCCCCAAAACAAGCACGGCTTTTACATTTTCATGTGGGTTTCTTTATTTAGCTTGCTGTATTGATCTAGATTTTCATCTCATCATGTGAATAGGCTGACCCATTGGAGGTTTAAGATTTTCAAGGATATTTCTTGATGAAGGATTCTCTTTTACCATTGGTTCAATGTTGCTGGATCGATAGAGAGAGACTGATTAACGAATCGTGTTGTAACTTGTAAAGTCGACTTAATTAATTAAAAATTTAAAGTCCAGTGCAGTCCACGAGGATTTCTAATTTCTTAGAAGATTTACGTTGTGGCGCTGGGCGTCACGAGTTTGAGGTCAACCAAAAAGATAGAAACAAAACAAGGGAGGTTCGGCCCCGCTCAAGGTTTTTTCCAAACTCTTGTTTTTGCTTGTCCCACTCCCACCGTTTAACGATATACTAATATGATAATATCATTAAACAAATAGCATTTTACTTTAATCAATTATTATTATTATTATTATTATTATTCCGTCAGCCTTCGCCTGTCTTGAGCTGGACCAAACCATGTTCCCAAGTCCCAACCAAATCTGAAAGGGCTGGTCGTAGTCTAACGAGGGTCTTTTGTTGTTTTCAGAATGATTTGGTTGAAATCTTGTGGGGTAGATGATTTTAGAATTATCCGACTTTAAGGAATGACAGGATTATGACTTGATAAATCTTAAGAACCCCATAATTTCTTCTGCCTATTGAAGTTTGGGTTTTGAGGATAAATTCATGTTCTTTAAACTTTTCAAACGACACTCACATAATGTTATCATAATTGAATCTGGGTACATTAGTTTAGTGATTATAATTCCTTCTTATTGTTAGAATTGAAGACTAATTACATTAACTTTTGATTGGAAATTAGACTAAAATATGGAAATAATTCTAAAGTCAAAATGGAATAGTAAGATTGTTGTGATAGTATATATATATATGTAAAATATATGGAATATTAAACTCAAAATTCAGTATATAGTATAACATAAATCTCACATCAACCATATATTAAACTCAAAATAAGAGTTTTTTTTTTTTTCAGTTCACCAAATTGGATTAAGACGTGGACCTTTAAAAACCATATAAACAATATCGCGGGGCTTAGAGATAGATTAGATGTGAATGTTTAGAGAGTAGCTAGGTTTTGATTTAATTTAAACTAGGTGAGAGACACTCACTTCGCTTCGGGTTAATCTATAAATATTTTACATTAGCGTAAAATAATACTTACACCTTTACTATTAATATACTGGTAGGAATAGATTATTAATTAGTTGGCCAATCAATTTTTATCATAATAGTAAATAAATGAGTATTGATAAACGGCAAAGCCTGTACACTCAAATGCTTACCCTTGCACAATTTCGTTGCGAACAAACATCAAAATATATGGTTGGCAAAATTGTAGTAGAAGGCAAATAAACAAATAAGCTATTCAAGTATTGTTTTTAAGTACCTCATGAAAACCGTTGACAGTTTTGTATTTGTCATAATAGACGATACAACAGTAACTACTCCATAACTACCAAACTTTATGGGATCCAACATAATTTAAAAAAATAATATATTGAAATGTTAATCTCACAAACAAATAGATGATAGGCATATCAAATTTGTTCATCTTCCAAAATCAAAACTACCATGATTTATCTCCACTGTTGACAGTTTTAATTTGCACAGTCTTAAAAAAGTTTGGTTCTCTAATTTTAAGCTGCAAACAAATTAGGTTTCCATAAAAAAAAAAAAGAAAACAATGATCTATGGAGTCAAAACTCATCATGTATGAAGAGTTTACATTTTGATTTTCATAAAAACCTTTTTCAAGATTCTTTGTGCTACTACTTTCACCTAAAAATGGATAGTCCATATACATTAGGAATAAAATGAGTAAACTATATTTAGACTACCAACTTGACTAAATCAAATATCCTCAATGATAGAGCTTGAAAAACTCTTCAAGTTTAATCAATGTTCAAAATTCAAACTAATCCGACTATGAAACTTGTTGTTTTATAGATTAGCTAGACAATTTCAAACTACACAAAAATACTTGAAATTCATTAAATTAACCTTTGTAGAATCATCATATCTAAAATAATTAAACCAATACTGGTGGTACAAATCACAAAATGCAAATATGATTGAAAACCAAGAATATGATAGAAAATTCATGCCAACCCAAATAATTATAATATTACATGATCATTAACACATGGAAATAGTTAATGCTGTATGTATACATATAATGGTAAATCCAAGAATCAGTGATCACTACCCATTGTGTCCTAATGGAAGCAGAAAAAAGGCAATAGATCACATAGCTTCTAGCTTGGGAGGTTCAATTGGATTCTTTATCTTCATAGTTTGAAATTCTTCTAATACCTTCAAAAAGAAGAAAAGACTAATATCTAAAAAAACCAATTTGCTACCATTAAGGAAAATGTCAAAGCTAAAATCAATGTCTCATATGTTATACGTAGATGAAAATATTAGCAAATAACTAAACAAAGGAGACAAAATCAGTGAAAAAAATTTGTATAATAATTAAGAACTTGAAAATCTTTTTCACTTTTTCTTCCAAGAAATTTATAGAGCTTCTTGGAGCAAAAGTTTTCAAAACTTTTTAAGTTTTCCCCCTTCTTCTCCTTCTACCTCTTCGTTTTCCATTGCTTGACACAAATTGATAGTTCGTAATTTTGCCTAAAGTTTGATCGATGGCCAAATAATCCTTCAATGACAATCAAAACTCAAAATCAACCCACATCAAAATGGAAAAGTGAAATGGAAGAGAGAAATCAATGAACCTTTTCAATTGTCTCTTCTAAGTTCAATGTTTCACTTGCTTGGAAGTTTATTTAGAATATGAAAAGTACAAAGAATCCCACCAAAATTTTTTTCTAAATAAGAAAAGATATAATAAATGATCAATTAAATGGAAAAAGCTAAAATTCAAAATATAGTATATGAAAATTAAAAATAGATAAAAATTGAAATGATGATGTGGACATCTTTAGAGGAGCTTGTTGGGGATAAATATAATATTATTTATTTATAGATAGATTATAGATATAGATGTATAGATGTATAGATGTATAGATTATTAGCATAATTCTGTCACTGTTTGTTATAAAAAAAAATAGTTGTTTTTTTTTTACATAAAAAATAGAAAAATTGACCTGTTTAGGAAATGAAAGTTAACGCTGGAGAGAGAAATAAAAAAAAAAAGGTGCTTTTCTTTTGCGTCACATAATATGCTATATATATAATGGAGTAGTAATTAATTAAGCCAATTGATTAGCCCACTAGCCAGCAATGTTAGGTGTCGACGGTCAACCTTTTCTCTCCTCTTCTTTCGAAATGATTCAGCTCTTTGGAAAATTTCAAAGCGGTAATTCCAAAACTAAAATATAATATAGTATAATATAGGACTAATTAAATGATATAGTATACACTAATTAATGAATATTATACGGTCTGTTTCTCAATTACGAATGAATGCCTGCATCTAGACATCAAAGGCTGAACCTTTAAACCCCACAAAATCCCACCCCAACAGGAAAAAAAAAGAAAAAAAGAAAGGAAGTCTGACCCAGTGATCAGTTGGTATTATATATATCAGAAACATTTATAATATTGTCCAATTCAATTACGTAGCTATTAGGGAACAATTCAATTTTCTAGGGCAAGCTGATTCTTAATTAGCTTTTGAGGCCAAGTTGATTTGAAAATCATTTTATCTAATCTGTTATTAATTGCAAGCCTACTTCAGATTAATGTTGCAACAGTTGACCAAGTTTTTTTTCCCTCTTCTACCATATTGCTGCACGTAATCTAGCTACTACCAAATTTGGAGAAAGGAGAGCCAAGAGAGTGATGGCTCTAACTTCTAAGGGGGGAAAATTCCAGTTTTGTTTCAATCTTGCAAGCTACCACCGAATCCGGAATGGTCAAGACAGTTGGGACTCATGTTCCATTTTAAGATTCCGCTTCTCATGAACTCTCCAAACAAGGCCAACAGAATTGAGTTTTTCCTTCTATCACTGCTATTATCCTTGAAGTTTAGCCCATTTTATCTCGGCTTGTTTTGTTCTTCTAACAAACAAGAACACTATTATCCTTGAAGTTTAGCCCATTTTATCTCGGCTTGTTTTGTTCTTCTAACAAACAAGAACATAGGCCGAGGCACGAGGCCTGAAGAGTTTCAATAGAAAAAGCCTGGGCCCATTGTAAAGAGCCATAAGCCCATGAAGATTAGATATTTGATTTACTCAGTAAAATTCTCATGGGCTGAAAATATATGCTGACCGTTGCATCCTTGTTATGGGCTTTTGCTTTTAGTTTGGGTTTGGGCATATTTAGGCACAACCAATCCGAAAGCTGGATGGAGCTATCACTTTTCAATTTCCTCAAATGGGATTCTGAACCAATACAAACAATTTTCAAGCTTACTAGTTTGGCTAAAGGAAAAAAAAAATTTTTCATTTCTCGATCTCAAGATGATATCATTTTGCTATCTCGTTTTCACCGACAATAAGAAATGGGGGTCAATATGTGAATCATAGAGTAATGTTAAAGAACGAAATGTCGTAAATTTCAAATACTAGAAGGTGTCTACAACCATAGCTTCTGTCCAGACTCATAAAAACAGAGAGAAAAGGTTCAAAATTTTATCCCTTTCGCAAATCCCAATTTTCCATGGACTTCTTTATTTTTTCTTTTTCTTGGGGGGATTTCAAATCACACAACAATTATTCGTCTAATCATTGACTTCCTAAGCTGAGTAGACTGTAGACTGTAGACTACAAACCCTTTTATATTTAGGAAATTCCTTCAACCACTCATTTTTTGATGTTTAAGCAGCAAACAGAAATCAGTTACTTTCACGGACTTTTATTCCTCTGTATTATACTATTTACTACTAGAAGCCGACTTCCATTCCTACGTGACATGTTCTTTGCTGCAGAAGAAAATGGCACTTTTCTGAAAACCAGGCATAACTCGGACCAATTAATGTAGGATTCTTCAAGATCTATTGTCATCACCTAAGGTTTGTTTTGAATGTTTAAATATTGTCTGTTTCAATTCAAAAACCAAAAAACTTGAACAGCAAAGAACATGTCACGGATGAAACATAGCAAAAAACAATCCAAGGAAAATGATAAAAGACACCTTATCGTCATGTGCTTGGGGAGAAAATTACATGTCCACATTGTCTCGTAGCCAAACTGTGGAGCTGTATTTTACCATAAAAGTTTCCAACCATCTTTTGACATACAGCTCCCTCTTTCTCTACAAGTCCCCACCAGACACCCAGCACTTCTCAGGATATAACTTTTATGCCTTAATCATGAACCTCATCACATTCTTCTCATAATTCTTCTGCATACTCTATTCACTCTCTCTCTCTCTCTCTCTCTCTCTCTCTCTCTCTCTCCGTCTCTCTCTTTCTCCATATATTCATTTATTGAAGTTTCATAGTAGGGGAATAATTGGAAGCATTCGTTCATCGTTTCAATGGCTTCCCTTTGCTCACTCTGGGGAATGTTCATGTTTTTCATGGCTTATTTTGTTTCAATAGACTTATCTTCTTCATCCCAGTTAAATGTACAATACTCAACCATATCAGCTGCACCTGCATTCTTGCCAAGTTCTCCTTTAGCCTCTTCTCCAAGTTTACCCCCAGATATTGAACCTATATTCCCTACACCAAAAGGCATGGCCCCTTCTCCATCTGACTCATCACTGCCTACCATTCCTTCGAGCCCCAGCCCCCCGAATCCGGATGATATTTTGGCTCCTGGCCCTGGTTTTGCACTTTCACCATCTGGCTCTTTGCCACAATCCGCATCAGTTTCTCTAACTGCAGGAGGGGCTCTGAATTTAACATTGCTTCTTGGATTTCTGGTCGTTTACTTATTGCAGCAGCTTTCTGGTGTGTAAGGTACTGTTGGTGGCAACTTCAATTATTATTCCTAGTGGTTTCACTTTCTCCCTTTTGTGTTCTGTATATTTCCTTCTTTTTGTAGTATGTATATTGCTTTAGTAGTGTGATGTTAGGTAGATGAAGTGTATGGCAATGTTGCGAGATATGATTAGATAAGAATAATTTCTTTTGGTGTTATGATTAGATAATAATTCATAAATAAATGAAGTCATCTCCATTAATGCAAATTATTATTCTTGAGAGAGAATAAAGATCTGAAACAGAACATTTACATTGCTTAGCAAATTCAATTTCTTATGCCATCTGTCTATTGGTTTTCTTCTGCTGCAAAATTAATCTACACTTGATGCTCCTCATTTCTTAGTCTAGAATTTTAGGTCACCAATAGAAGCTCTGTTTTGTTACAGAAAATGCTAGCTTATAGACATACCACAAATGCTTAAAAAAACATAAAGAATAATGAAAACCAAACAAACGAATAGGATAGGAAAGCCAGATACCTATTCCAGAAGCTAGCAGATATTACTAAGTTGAGCTCAAAAGGGACGATTTCCCCACCTTCTGTCCAATTACAACTACTACTATTCTGAACTCCTAAGGATATAAGCTACTTGTTTTAATGTCACCTAATTAGAACTAGAGAACAACAACACTAGCATGAGTCTTTGAAGATCCACTGAACATCCCCAAAAGTCCTCCCTTTAGGTTGGTGAATTCCAGGGGATTCCATTTCTTGGGGGATTCTTTTACGATGCTCTTCTTCCTCAGCTCCATATTCTCATCCTTGAGCACTTGGACAGCCAAACTGAGCTGTCTAATCACCCCTCTCTTCTCTTCATCTTTCTGCATCAATTGAGCCTTCTGTGCCTTGTTCTCTTCTTTCAGCCTCTCTATTTCTTCCCTTAACTTCATCATATCATCATCATGGCAGACTTCACTTGAAACTTCTTCTACTTCTTGGTCAACAAGGGTTCCACTGTCCTCTTCAACAGCAACTCCTTTTGTTAGTGTACCCGTTTCATATCTGTCTTCCTGCTTAGGATCCTCATCTTCTTTCTCGGTTTCATCTTCATGTTCAGGGTCATCAATTTCGGATTCAGCATAGTCTTCAGTACCAAAAGTGTCAGAGTAGCTATCATAGGATTTATCCATCACATTTGTTGTCTTCTCTGCACAGTACTTCATGGAAGAAAATGGGGATCCCAATGTTGCTACTAGGCGAGTTCCAGGGTCTGACTTGACTTGATCATACCGCTCAGCCAGTGAACGGTGGGTTCGGTAGAAATCTTCAACCAAGCTAATCAACTCTGGCCGTTTCTTGTAATACATTTCTGCACGCTGGGCAAAGGAGTCTGCATCTTTCTCTATCAATTTTAGCATTGCCTGTGTCTTCTTGTCTAACTCTGCCATTGATATAAACCAATCCATCATTCAATCAAAGAATTAATTTTCAGAAAGCTCAATACAATGGTCAATGTTACTGTTTATTAAAAGTTGTGGTCTTTTAATGAAGCGAAGATATTTCAGATGATCAATATATAGAAGAGAGGAAGAAATGAGAAAACATGAAGAATGAGTGATTAGAAGAGAACAAAAATAAGAAGAAAAAATAAGCGCTGATTAAAACATTAGACCGGGTCCTACCCACTTTTTCAGTTCTTAAAGAATCTATACTTAGTTTTTAGAATACTCTTCTTGTAATTAAACCAATTGCAATGGGTCCAATTCATTATTAGCTCATAAAGACTGCTTTTAGGGGCCTAATGACTGGAGCTGCAAAGGTACTCACAAAAGTTAACTGGAAAGTGGAAAAGGTAGAAAGAGTAACAATGCTTGGTGGGATTTCAATTTCGAGTCCTGTACATTTTGAGGGCCACCCATATGTACAATTTACAAACCAAACCTGTTACCTGTCAGATCTTACACCATAATGACCATCCTAACCAAATTCATGAAGATTAAGATATGATTACTAAAAACAGCAGCCATAGCTCACCAATCTCAGTACCTGCTCATCATGCCAATGGACCCCTACCATCAACACGTCGTTGAAGCAAGGTCTCAGGCCAGTACCAAGCAATTCCAGGTTGGTACCGGTCCACCAGTTTGTCAGGTCTCTAACTTTCAAAAAGTCGTATCATGAACCCTAGAACTAGATTCACACTTAGCTTTACTGTTGAAATTTTCAAAGAGATAGGATTATGTTTGCAGTAAGGATACTGTTATTGTCTACCCCACAAAACAGGACTTCTGGAGAACAAAAAAATGTCTCTCACTGGAAGAAAATGACATCTCAGATTTGAGATTTCCCGTTCCCCCTAAAGGCTCTCTTACCGGTGGAACCTTCTACCACATTATACACATATAGTGACCAATTAGTCAAAAAGAAAACATAAGGCCCTACCAGTCAGGCTGTCACCAAACCACCTCTTATAGTTAGTAACGTATATTAGCATTACTATTTGTTTCCAGGCCTCACTCTTCACCATCCAATTCTCAAGAAGCCATTGCAGGCCCACCACTTCCATCTTTTCCCCCTTAACAAACTCCAAGAGCATAAAAATCTTGTTTTTATTCTAAGAAAAAAGTAATCCACCACATCAAATTCAAAGGTTAACAGACGTCTCCACTATTTCTTTTCACTTGTAAGTCAAATCTTTTTACATGACTTGATGCCTATAAAGTACACTGTAGAAAAAGAAATTTAAAAAACTTTGAAACGTTCAAAAGAAAAGCACAGGCCCAACGGTCAAGAAGCAAGAAACATCAAGAAAGCTTCATCAAGAATAAAGAAAAACCTTCTGTTCTAACTGCTAGTTACTATAACTGAAGAAATTTATAGCACAAAAGGGAAAAGAGAGATGTCTAAGATCATACATAAAGTAGAAAGCGAAGTGTGTTTTACCAGAAAGAGTGGATTGAAGCCATGGAGAGCGTTTGGAACCGTTGTGATGACTATCAAACCACCACCAGCGTGAAGTTTCCATCTTGTTCATCATTTCCACCATCTTTCTCTCTCTTAACCTTTACATGAAAGAGTTTTTTAAAACCAAAGGCCAAAAGTTAGAAAAAGTAAAAACTAACACCAACGACCATTTTTGCGAAAGAGAGAAACGAAACACTTACAGTAGGAAAGATGAAAACAAGTATAAGATTTTTTACAGGTTAAAGAATGACAAATGAAATGATGAGAAGCAGAAGAAGTACCACTCCTTAATCCTTTATCCCCATAAAGACGACAAAATGAGGGACAGTTTAAGCACGGAAAAACAGAGAGTTAGAAGGCTAATACAGTCAATTTATACATAAAACAAACAGGCGGAAGTTTCAATATTCAAACCTGCCAAATAAGAAAACCAACCAAAACACAAAAAAATTTACTATAAATCCATAGAAAACAGATTTAAATGGCAAGAAATCCTCTGCATAAATCTAGTGGCCCCTTCCAGATTTCTGCTTAGTATGGAAAAGTAATAACCAACCAAATGGCCCAAAGACAGTCTTATGTTCCACCAAAAAACAAAACACAATCACTTCATTGCAAAACTCCCATTGAGGTTTCAAATTTCAAACTTTACAAAACCAACAAAGAGAAGAAAACAGAACCCTTTTCTACGCTGCTGATGCTACTACTGAGGAAGGCTTTGTTGCAAAGAGACATGTAATAATAATAAGAATATATATATATATATATATATATATATACACATAACTAAATGTGAAGAAAAGGAAAGGCTGAAAGGGGGAGTTACCAGAAAGACAGACTTGGTTTTCCAGGTGGAGAGAGGGAGAGACGTGGAAAATGAGAGGGAGCGTTCCTCTTTTGTCCTTCTCTCTTTGCTGCTTTCACTCCACAGCTTACTGCTTAGTGCTTACTACTACCACCAGCTGAGGAAAAAGAGAGAGTTTTAAATACGCTTTCCTCTCGAGTTTCTTATTTATTAATTGTTGTCTTCTTTCACTGCTCGGATTGTGGTCTGTCCAGTCACCTTTTCCCACGTGTTAATAATGCCGAAGATTTCGCATTCTCCAATGCCGTGAAAAGAAAAACGATTAATTGAATTTTTGTTGGTACAAAGATTAATTGAATTTTAAAATTCAATTTCCTTTGTTTAATTCAGCGCATTTTTGCTAGTTTAACCGAACTACCCGCCCTGTGTCCCCTCCCCTGTATTCGCATTTGGCTAATTGGCTCGTCCAATTTTTAATTTCATTGTTCTTGTTACTACACTTTTAGTGAAAATTACTAGTAGAATAGTATAATTAAGCTAAAAAATATTGCGGGTTCACTAGCTAGAAGCTTTTGTTTATCTAGAAAAATGGGAATTTGAAGTGTAATTAACAATGAAAAAGTGGCTTTGCCATTGGTATTAAGAAAAATAAAGAAAAGGCAAAAAAGGTGGATGAAAAACCCGAGGTTTAGAACATGGTTGAAAGGTTAATGGTTACTTTTCTCCAGTGGATCTTACTAAAAATTTTGAACCCCGACCTTGAGGGAACTCTGTACAGTTAACGAAGGTCGCATGGGGCAATTAGGCTATCTTGGGGGTCTCGGTCAGGCTTGTTACCAGAAGATGGTGGCCTTCGCCAATCTGGAATTGATTTGGATTGGGTTTTAATATGGCATTATATTCCATCACCTCCAGGCTCCAGCGGACATCATGTGGAGCGTACGTGGGCTTGTATATATATATATATATAATATGTTTGGTAACGGTCAAAAATATCAGACGTACGTCAGAACCTTCCAGTTATGAGTCCAAAAATGGAGATTAGTATATCCTTAGAATACCAATCCACTATGAAGAAAACGTATTCTTATTTCTTATCTCTCTTGCAAGCTTGCCCAACAAAAATGGGCAAAAAAGAAAAAAAAAACAAAACCTCTGACAAATATCATAGAATTTTCCCCTTTTCTATGTACAAGAAAATATGGCTCGACAACAGCTAGCTAGCAATAACTGCCTGCTGATGATTTTTCTTCACATAATCAGAAGACTTATGATTCCAAGCCCGCATTTTTCATACGAAATTCCTCATATTCTGAGATTGAGGAGGTGAGCGAGTAGAAATGTATTATCACCGCTCTCTCTCTGTCTCCTTTTCATTTTTACAAACTACTGTTATGTACTAATACTATATTTCTTTTCATTTTTCCCACTATTTTGATTCATTTCTAATCAGTAATATTTACAAGAGCCTACCATTGTCTTGGAAATTAGTGTGTGGTAATCAGTGAAGCAGTGGCTCTGTCGGTGAGCCAGGAGCATATGGCGCAAATCCTCTCCCACCAAACAAGGGACGCATGACACTATCATCGAACTTTCGCCAGTAGTAGTGGACGGTATAAGCCGGGGTACTCAGGAGCATGCGTAGGCTGGTTGGACGAGGAACGTTCTCGCCGGACTCACCACCTATTTCATTATCTGCAGGCTGTCCATTGGCAACAAGTGGCAGACTTATAGACTTGGATGGAAAAGATTCAGAGGACATGGTGCTGCTAAGATGCTTCCCTGGCAGCAGCATCCTTATTAGAGTTTTAGTCATTAATCCAAACACCTGAAACAGAGAAAATTCAAGCTTTCAAATGAATGAACATTACTAGTTAAGATTCATGCAACATTATTTAGTGCATTCTTCCAAGGATTTGGTAGCAAAGACAGCAAATTGCCTGGGACAATTTAAGTTTTTTAGACAAGAGGTAGACCGTAGACTTCTGGCCAAATAAAAAAGACAAGAGGTAGACCACAGGCAACAGCTTAAAACCAGAATTTTGGACAGAAGTCTTCGTATACACTGGTAAGACATATGATCTATGTAATAATGTATTTTGTTAGTAAAAACATGGTTGTTAGTTGACTCAATGACAAGCAAATAAAAATAAAATGCAATTGATGGAAAACGTGGCCAAGTAATGACAACCAAATGTGATCAGACCATCAAAACTTAAGATAAGTACATTTGGAGAGAAATCCAGCATTAGGCCAAGCCAATGAAGATTTTATGTAAACAAAATTATGCAGAGTAGACCCTCTCATTAATCAGAAACAGTCCAAAACTTAAGGATAACTCCCTTACCACAGTACTAAAAAGAACAACAGTGATGGTGCTGGTTATCATTATGGCATTTCCACGCTGTTGAGTGTGCCCTGCTCTAGTAAACTGCATATACGTTGGGGTAAAGGGACTTTCCATCAACTTAGTAGGAAAGAACAAAGTAAAAGTAACATAAGGAAACAAATCAGATGGCTTTGCTCCAATCATTTATTCCATGCATTCAAATAGTAAAGGATACTATCCTTTACATAGAAAAGAGTGTCACCCTGACAAAACCAATGTAAATGCACCTCCCAATAGCTACAGTAGATGTCAATGCATCATTATTTGGTCTGGCTCATACCCCAAATTTTAGCCATATTTTCCCATAACAATGCAAATTGTTATCTCATCTCCCACGAGGCAAATTGGCAAACAATTCAGAAAGCCAGCCAATTTGTGCTGAGGGCATTAAAACACTATCTCACCACTATTTCCTTATGATATTCACATTGATCGTAAAGAAACGGCATTTTCAAATTACTTATGTTCACCAAAACTTTTGGATGATAACTCCATCAAACTGCAGAAGTGAATACTACATCCTAGCACCAAACTTACCTGATTATAAGCTAGTGCAACGGACACAGAACCTCGCATGAGCCCTGCCCACCATATTATAGCCTGTTTGACTTGAATATGTCAGTGCATCAAGTATGTCAGGGGGGAAGAAAAGTCAAAACATGACTCTAATACCAACCTGTTGCTTGAAAATAATTTTGTCACTCTGAGACCTTTTACATAAATTGGATATAAAGGATAGAGGAAATATGGAAGCAGCCCTTCCAACTAGAACTAAGCCAAGCAGTATTGAGCTCACCCCAGCAGATGTTCCAGGACTACAAAACCACATGATATATCCAAATTAAACATTGCTCTGAGGAACATATCACTTTCATATTAAAATTACAAAATGATACCAATTAAGAAAGAGCAAGTAACATAAAATGATAACTGAAGCAAATTTCTATATTGTACCATCTCCATCAGTTGAGAAGGTCAAAGAAAGGTTAAATAGAGGCAAAATGTTAGAACTACATATGCAACAGCATATGACTTGGCAAGACAAGATTCAATGTAAATGCTCTTGGACCAAGAAAGGCAGGAGTACCTTTTGATAACAACCCTCCACTTCTCAATATCTAAAGCATCCATACCAACATACAGGAAGATGAAAATCTCTGAGATGAAAGATAATGTCGCAAAAGCATGCCTACAATGAAAAATAATCAGCACAAGAACGTCAAAACATGTCACTTTGAGTTTTGAGAGGAGGTGCCTAAAGAGGGAAAAAGGGAGAAAGAAGATAATATATAAACATAAACAGATTTCAACGTTTGGGAAATAGATTCTAAATTGACATACTTGGTGGTGATTCTCGAACTTTCAGTCACATTATGCCATGTGTAGTGTGACATAACAATCCCGCAAAAGAAAACCGTAAGTATGCTGCTCAGATTGAACAACTGGAAAATAGAAAACAATTGCCAGCATTGTTATTAAAGATATTACAGTCGCTGAGTAAAGATAGAACCTTAGGCACATGACTTGTTAAAAATAATACTTACTTCTGCCATCATATATGAGAGGTAAGCCATAAGAATCATGAGAGCAACTTCACGATCAGTTGAGTGCCTGAAATTTGGTAGAATGTTACCTACTTTAGTTTAAAAAGAACAGGAAATTTTATTCACATAGAGCCCTCGCATTCTCATGCCACAAGAGAGAGACAGGGAGAGGCAGCAGATACTGATGAGAGTCCTAAGAGATAGCATTGTTGTAAAGTGTCTTGGCTTGTAAGCCATCAAGAGTTCAGCCTAACATCTTATGAAAACAAGTAAGATCTAAATTATTCATGCATAATCCGTGACAAACAATCCATTATGTGAAACTCTAGATTTGTGATAAAAACTTTGTCAGTCAGTTTCAGTATTCTGGACATTTTCTGATATCAATAATTTTGCAAACATTTTACAAGAAAAAATACCAGAGCTTGTTAAAGCCGTGAACAGACAATGTGGAACACCAGAACACACATTGAAGCACTCTAACAGAGAGTTGAGTCAACGCCACCACCAAAAAGCAAAAAGTTGCATGCATGTTCAATTTTAACACAATGAACGACACAAAAGGAATAATAATGTAACTTTATTTTGAATCATTAAAGATGGGAACAACAAATAAAACTGATTATTTGCCCTCAAAATACCTGCCAAAATACGACTTCTTTATGATATATGCACTTATTAATCCAACCTGAAAAATGAAAAATTGATGTTATAGTTCATGCGTATATAAAATAAACGCATGTTTCTAATCTTCACATACACAAAAACGCTAGAACTATGGAAAGTTATATACAACTGAAAGAGAACATAGAAGAGAATAACAGATACCACACAGCAGAGTTAAAGAAGCAACGAAAATTCCAATAAGGCAATAGCATAATCAATTTGTCCTCAAAGCCCAAGTTTTCACAGATAAAAACAAAGGAAACCGTCTTTATGCCTCAAATTTCAAAATAAGCAATAAGGCTTAAATTTTTGGAGAAAACTTAAAGCCAAAGGCTAGTTCATTGATAATCAAAAGATAAAGAGTTCATTTTGAAGGAAATTGGAACTATTTATATGACTAGACCCTCATTATGTGTAACGACATGTTAAGTTGTTAATGATGATTAGAGAAAAAAAAATCTTATATTCTAAAAGGACCAAATAGCACTGAACTGAATTAGTCTTTCTTTAGAGAGACTGAAAAGTGTGAAGTAGAAATCTCCTTGAGAAACCAGGTTTGCATATGATTGCATCTATGGCAATAAATTCAATAAGAAGATGATTGCTTTACTTTCAATTTCAGTTAATTTATAGATCATGTAGGTGAGATCCAGGTTTTAGTTAAGGTAAGGATAAAACGTGAAAATAAATGTTGAAAAGATTGTATAAGAAAATTATATGTCAAGTAACATTGCACTTTAATGCGTGGATTACTTAAAAGAAGAATATAAGACCAAATGATGAAATACTTTTGCAACCACAAAGAAGATAGAATCATAGAATACAAAGAAGGTAGAATGGATCAAAAAGGATAGGCAGTTATTACAATGTGGAAAGATACGAAAAGAGAGAGAGATAAGGACTCACCGCTACTCCTAGCAATGTGCTTGTAATAAAAAAGTACATGAAGTTGCCAGTGAATTCCACAAAAACTCTTGAGGTGATGTGAGAGAGATCAAGTTTCTGAATTGCATTAAAGAGTACAATTGATGTGGCATCATTGACCACACCTTCACCAAAGACTATACTGTACAGAAGAGGAGTCTCATCCTGATTAAGCACCTGTCACAGAAAATGCAAGATTTAGCGTACAAGTTTTTTTCAAAGATTCTTTTAACTTTCTAAACAGAATAAAGTTGTATACCTGCAAAGTGCAAACAGAATCTGTGGCTGAAAAGATTGCTCCAATTGCTGAAAGAAGAAAATTATGTTAAAGAACCAAAATACACACAGAGAAATCTAATGAAGCAACAAGTAACCATACATAATAATGTTCTTGCGCTTAATAGAGGTTATTACAAATTGCTATGTATGTATGTACGCATGTGCATGCATATTGCATACAACATCTAACTTCCAATGAGATGGAAAAAGAATGTGGAGTATGTAAACCGATAATGTAATTCAAAGGAAAGGAAATTAAGAGGAATTTGTTTTTTGGCTCCATATTGGAAGGTGAAACTATTTCATAATGCAACGATGAACAATCTGACCCAAACTTTAAACCATCTCTTCCTAAACAAAACTGTTTATAAGTTGAAAGTAAGCTTTACGAAGAACATCAGATACATATTAATTGATGATGCAAACAGTACCAAGGTAATCTCTGATCTCCAAGAAACCAATATCCAATTTCGTAAATAACTTCATAGAACCTGAGACAAGAGATAAAGGTAAAAGTTACAAAATGATAATTCCTCAAACACACTCTTACCTGGCATCAATCAGGGAAAGATAAATTGACTACAAAAGTTGGTATTTTATAAATGCAAGAAAATTGAACAACTTGATACACATTTGAAAGGTCTGGATTTACCTATGGATATGATGACAAATGATATCAGAGTACCAATAGCACCAAACAAAGTGATCGTCACAAAATTGCGGAAAAATTGCTTCTTTTTTACCTGGAATCTGGTGGATTTAAAATGATCAGATTATCAAGCACATTAATTCAACAATAAAAATATAAAAGGAGCCGGATGAATTTCAATTTCAAGGAAGAAACCAATAAGTTTCTACACTCTGTAAAAAGTTTTGAACCTCAAAATGAAAAGAAAACCGCAAATGTCATGCATCATATATTCAGATCATATTTTTAATGTACAAATGTAGAAGTCAGGAAAAAAGACTAAAAAAAACAATTTTATTGTTTGGCGTAAGTGAAACTTACCCGGCATTGAATATGATAGGAGGAAGAAGATATATAAAGAAAAGCTCCTCATTAAACACTAGAATGTGTGAGCTCCTTCCTTCAGTGGTAAACAGAAGAATAATACCAGTACAAAGACCCTGCAATCACCCCAAAATATCACCAAATAGAAAACAACTTCAAAGACTATTAACCAGCATTAATATTTAGAGGTTAATCAGCCAGGGATAGATTTGAACAACTCACGATGACAAGGGCAGTTATCGACTCATTAAACCATCGATTTTTCTCGAGAAGATGACCGATCACAATGCAGGAGCACAGGAGTGCCACAAACAAAGTAATAGAATCTACCGGAGCTTCGTCCTGCCACAGAACCATCTTTGAGTTCTTGGCAAAAAACAGAGCCCCCAATTAAAACCCTGAAATAGCTGCCTCAGTGTAAATAACTCAACTGCTCCAAACACAAAGATTCAACTCAGTTCTTCATTTATTAAAAACTGTTCATTTGTCATAGTAATAATGGTAAAGATAATAATAACAAGCACTGATAATCTATTAATGCCATGAAATCATTAGCGTAAAATTAAGTAAAAATTGCCTTGAGTTTTCTGTTTTGTTCCCGTAGTTTTTAAACGCTACAGAAAATATTTTTTAAAATTGCAACGACATTGAACAATATTGGAAAAAGGAAAAGTTGACCGGAAGTCAATATAGGAAAATGTTTGAATTGGACCTAAATGAAGTTCTTTTGAAGTTTTAACGAAATAACATTAACATTTTAAAAATATTCTTTCCTTTTAATTTCCTCTGCTTTCTCAGAAACCAAACACGAGAAAGAATCAGAACGGTAATTCACAGAGTAAGCCTCAAACAACAATTTGATCTATAAAAAGTCAAGAAAGACAGACTCCAATATCATAGGCTGCTTCTCCAAGCACATGATCTATTAAAACTTAACGACTAAGTATCCCTTCACTTCTCTCAGCATCCTAACAGACAAAAGAAAATAACAAGCGAAACCAAGAAAATAAATTACCACGAAATTACTCTGCAACTTCGAGAGGAACAAAAAATCAAAGAGGATTACTATTCAAAGGACTTTTCTCGGGGGCTTAGATGTACTGGTACATGTACCAAGAAAGCAGAGAATAAATAGGAAAGTGCCTATGGAGAGGATCCAAACCCAAACTAAGAAAACCGCGAAAGCTTACGGAGGGCAATAGGTTGGGGTTTTATAAAGTGTGGTTCTGAACACGTGTGTCGGTTGGATTCCGTTGATTTGGACCGTACGATCTCCGAGATGTGTTTAAAGGTAGGACCATTAGATCGGAGACATCTTGGTGTGGATTCTACGCCAGCTATTGCGACTTGGTGAAGACTTGAAAAAGTTAATTACTGATTTTATAATAATTATTATAATTAACCCTAATTCACTTTGGGAAACGCCCAAATCATTTGGGATTTGCCTCCTTCGACACTTTACCTACTCTTTTTGTGTTTTTCCTTCATACTTTTTTCTGGTTTTTTTGTTCAGTAGTTTCTTGAGACCGATTGGGCCTTAGATATAAGGCCCAAAATCTGTGCAACCTAAAGCTGGGTAGGTCCAAACAATGGGTTTAGATTTGGGAAACTGCTAACGTCGTTAATTTTGTTTACAAGGTAAGCCCAACCCAAGTCCAAAGATGCAAAGCCGGAGCCGAGCGGGCTCAGGCTTAAGGAGTTAGGGTCAGACAAAGGGCAGAGAGCAGAGTATTGGATAAGGAGCAGATGGGACCCAGATTGTCGCAGTGAAATTCTGGCCTAAGTCCCTCTCCTCTGACCCCAGCAGGCACAGCAGCTGCTCCACAACCATTACCACACACAAAAACAAATGAAAACCCGCACCAAACCCAACCATGACACCGAAAAGCCCTTATAACTTTCTTTTTCCCCACCTGCAAGGCTGCAACTGCAAATAACCTCTTTTTTATCTGTCTGAAGGACCTTAGATTTCATCGAACCCTGAAAACTTGCCCCCCCCCCCCCCCCCCTCTTCTTACACATGACCGGATAACCCGATCCATGTTCACCTGGGATGTTCTTTTTGTGTGTCCTTTGATCTTTTTTATGGTTTGATAAGTTCTTTCAATTTATATTGTCTGGTAGTGGTAGTATTATGGGTCTTTGTTAGTTAGGATAAGGGGAGAGATCTACGGGAGTTTGTTTGAATATTGGTTTTTTTTTTTTTCAATTTGCTGATCTTTTTCAGGGCTGCTTTTCGTTTCAACTACTAGATTTATTGGGTGATGGATAAATTTTGATCCTTTATATAAAAATCTAAGATTTTGGTGCTTAGTATTGTGTCTTTTTGCTATTTTTTGGTGGAAGTTATGGATGTCTACATTGTTTTGGAGGGGAATTAATGATGATGGTGTGCTGACTCAACTTTTTGGATTTTTAATCCAGCTTAGTTAGACTTCTGGATCATGTTATTTACTGCTATGAAGTTTGAGATGTTGTGGAATGTGGATTGATTAGAATGTTGGAATGTGATTGCCAAATTCAAATCTTTAGTGTTTGGTAGGGTATATTTTTGTGTATGAAGGCTGCAATTCGGGGGTTTTGTGTTGTTTGCTACGGAGAACTGAAAGAAAGTGAATGCTTTTAGGTACATTGCTAAGTTGTTAGCAATTTTAGGGGTGGAGGTGCCTTATTACGTTAACCTTGGATTTTAGAGGGTTAGCATTGAGGAGGCGTCAATGTCGTTTAAGAGCATTATCCAGGACATGAAGGGGGAGTTGGGGAGTATATCCAGAAAAGGGTTTGATGTGAAGTTTGGGTATGGCATGAGATCGAGGTCACACAGGGTAGTTCAGGATTGCTCAGTTTCAGTTGATGCGTTCAAGCAGAGTTGTTGGGCAAACATGCCGCCTGAGCTTTTGAGGGATGTCTTGATGAGAATAGAGGCATCAGAGAGTACTTGGCCTCCGCGAAAGAGTGTGGTTGCTTGTGCTGGTGTATGTAGGAATTGGAGAGAGATTATGAAGGAAATTGTGAAAACGCCTGAAATTTCAGGCAAGCTGACATTTCCGATCTCATTGAAGCAGGTAATAGATGTCAGCCTGTACTTTTTTCCTTATAGTTTCTATAGAGTACATATTATCTAGTTTTTCATTGGATTGCCATCATTTGGTTATATATTTTTAAGAACTTCAAGCCAAGGTAAGGAATCTGAAGTGAGCTTATAGCACTAGGACTGCCTTGTGTTGTTGTTTAGGAAGTTTAAGAATCTGAAGTTGGAAACATGTTGGGCTTTTTATTAAGTGTATCCTGTGTCAGTACAAATTTTCTTCTTAAGTTATTGCATCATAATTGATGAATCCTATTGATCAACTGAGAACTTGAAACTATCCTTCTTAATGTCCCACATACTTCCAACTATTTCTGATCATGAGATGAATCGTGAACTTGAGAGTTTTTTGGCAGTGTATCTGTATCAAATAGTAGAAATAGACATTAGGCTCTCTGTACTTGGAATTATTGTTGTTCTGCGCTTAGCAATGACTAAGTATCTGGAAAATTAGTGCACACCTTCACAGTCTTTAGTTGATTTGTTTTTGCAGCCTGGTCCAAGGGACTCTCTCCTTCAGTGCTACATAAAGCGAAATCGCAGCAGCCAAACATATTATCTTTACCTTGGCTTGAATCAAGGTAAGCTGTTTTTTATTATAGGGGGAAGAGTTGGTGTTCTGAACTTCACTCTAATGTAGTATAGTCAATTGAACTACTAGGCGCTGTTATCTGCTGATAAAGGATTTTGCTTATACTTATGGATTGATTGATGGATATGTTATTTGGTTAGTTTCCTAGAAAGTTAGTGCCTTGACTATGTAATAAGTCTGATGAAAGCGTTGTTTCTCTTTTGGTATATTTTTTTAGGCCTAAGCTGTATGTGTGAACTTTTTTCCTTTGTCTAATTTCTGGGCAGCCTCAAACGACGACGGAAAGTTCCTTCTTGCTGCAAGGAAGTGCCGCCGTCCTACCTGCACCGATTATATCATCTCACTAAATGGTGATGATGTGTCAAAAGGAAGCAGCACCTACATTGGGAAACTGAGGTACTGTCAACTAGATGTGATTGACTGATACTGTACTCATATTGGAAACTTGAACTTACCTTCATTTGCTTTAATAGATCAAACTTTTTGGGGACCAAATTTACAATCTATGATGCCCAGCCTCCAAATGGTGGAGCCAAAGTTACTAAAAGTTGCTCCACAAGGCTAATTAATGTGAAACAGGTTTCCCCTCGGGTCCCAGCTGGCAACTATCCTGTAGCACACATCTCATATGAGTTGAATGTTCTGGGTTCTAGGTAAGGCTTACATTGGAAGTTACTCTCTCTCTCTCTCTCTCTCTCCTTCTCTTTGTGCCTGGGGTGGTCAGTCATCGGCACCTCACTTTTTTTGTCCATGCTCACTGAAATTAACATATTCTGGAAATAGAGGTCCAAGGAGAATGCAGTGCATCATGGATGCCATCCCAGCCTCTTCTATTGAGGCTGGAGGGGTTGCTCCCACACAGACTGAATTCCTACACAGTAATCTGGATAGCTTCCCATCTCTACCATTCTTTAGATCAAAATCAACCCGCACAGAGAGTTTCCAATCAGGACCTCTGTCCGGCCAGAAGGATGGTATGCTGGTCTTGAGGAATAAGGCTCCCAGGTGGCACGAACAACTCCAGTGCTGGTGTCTGAACTTCAATGGACGGGTGACTGTTGCTTCAGTAAAAAATTTTCAGCTGGTTGCATCTCCAGAGAATGGAGTGGCTGGGCAGGAACATGAGAACGTCATTCTCCAGTTTGGAAAAGTGGGGAAGGATGTATTCACTATGGATTATCAGTATCCCATCTCAGCTTTTCAGGCGTTTGCCATTTGCCTTAGTAGCTTTGACACTAAGATTGCTTGTGAGTGATTTGCAAACAGGTATGACACTAGCATAACTCTTGAACTCTCGACAAATTAAATCATACTATAAGCATTATCAAAGCATTCTTCATGTTTTGGATTGGACCAAATTGTTAAGCTTGTTTTGCCATCTGTCCCAAATTTAAACTTTGCAGTTTGCTGCAAGCTGTTTAGTAATTTGCCGGTTTAATATAATTTTTAGGGTTTTCTTGTGGCCTGGAATTCTAGATCATGCAATTTGAACATCCGGATATGAGATATAATTCTGTACTTACAGTATTCTTCCCCTGACTGTACCAAATAAAAAAGAATCTGTCTTTTGAATTGGTCAGCTGTAAAACTGGCTTGCCAATCCTGCTGCTATGCACTCAGTCAGCATAATAATACTAATTCATGCATTTCGTAATGGATCTTAAGTTCTCCTGGTCTTTCCCCGCAGGTTTTGCCAGATGCAAAGTAGTTGGTTTGGAGGGTAATTGTCATGGTATCGGCTTGAATGTTCTGCTGCAAAATTTTCTAGGTACTTTAGTGCTTTCTGGTTTCTATATGAGCAGTTAGGATTTAACTTTTATTTTAGTTCTTTGCTGTACATATAACTGTTTGTCTTGAGAGCGAGACATGACCATTATGTTGGCTGCATGCTTTGCTAACATACTCGTCTCTTTGATCGTTGAGTGGTTTCTTGAATTTATTAATGGGGTTTCCCCGTTGGATACTTTTGTCAATTCTAGATATCCGCTTCCTACTTTTGCAAATTGTACCATTTAAATGTTAAATCAGAAACTCTTTCAACGGTTTGCCATAATTGTTGATATTTACTTTTGAAAACCTGGGTGAGTCTTTTGCACGTTTCTCTAGGCAAATTGTCGTACTTGAACTGGGTCTCCAGCACAACCTTATGACATTCTTTCTTTCATTGTCGAAGGTTGATTGTTTTGCCTCTGTCATATACTTCTATTATTGGACAATTTCCTTCAATTATATGGTTAAACGAGAGACAGTACAAATGCCTTTAAAGGTAGGGATGCAAACAGTTCGGTTTGATTTGGATATTTAAGGTTTTAATATCCGAATGTTTCGGTTCGATTCGGTTCTGATTGGATATTTTTATTGGTTTTCGGGTAGTTGGAATCCATTCAATTATAAACTTTTATTCTTTTACAAAACTTCAAATAAGATTATAAAAACTTTAGGTTATTCAATTTTGAACCAATAAAATCAAGTATTTTTTTTTTTAAATTTAGTTCATTGGGACAATTCGATTTTTATATGAACAATTCAAACCCTAATCGAATTATTAATTTGGTGCGATTTATCGATTTTTTCGGTTTTCTTGAACAATCCTATTTGAATTCAAACCCTAATCGAATTATTAATTTGGTGCGATTTATCGATTTTTTCGGTTTTCTTGAACAATCCTATTTGAAGGTGACTTGGTAAAGAAGCTTGTTTCTGTTGGAATTTAGGATTGGAGCTGTTCTAATTTAAGACAACATGCATACGTGAGAATCTTAATTATACAAAATAGCGGGGAAGCTAAAAAGGTGGACAGACAGACTAATTAGCAAAAAAGCTATGTCAACATTTCAGTTTCCTAGTCGTACAAAGAGTGAGTTAATTAACCGTGCCAAAAGAAGAATGAGCAGAAGCTGGTTAATTGCCCCAGGCAAGCATCCACTTCTCGAATATTGGAGTTACCATTAACTTGGGCGTTTGACACTTTAAGCTCTCTTTTGGCCTAAAACTTTCAACTTCATTCATTCTGAGGTGGAGAAGAAAAATAAAGAAAGGGTAAAAATGGATACTAGGGATGCGATATACTTGAATTTCAGAACAAGGGAAGTGTATTTCAGTTTTGGTATAAATGTGGGCGATGTTCGTTGGCATATTTGATGGCATATCTAGTGGTAAATGTAAAAGATCTTTGGGATTTTATGAATTTGAAATTCATCCTCTAATATCTCTTTGAACACATATAATGCGTCTTTCATACACAATTTTATAGAGAGAACCAAATCCAAGTCCAATCTATTAAATTCATGTTTTCAAACAGTAAATTCATTTTTTTGGCACACACCAAATCTCCAATCGACAACAATTCGAAAAAAAAAATCGACAAGAATTGTCACTCGGAAAAAGGAGATGACTAGCATCAACTTTTCCAAGTCCAAGAAAACTTGACCCTTATTAATGCTGATAGTAGTATCTAGTATGCATGGTAACTCAAGAATATTTTAGTTTAAACAACAATAAAACAAAGTGGCCAGCGGTCAAGAAAGAGTAAAACAAGATTGTGGAGTTAATGGTATGGCACAAGAGTAAGCGGCACATGACCTCCGTGCAACAGGCACAACAGGATCAGAATGGGGGGCCACCAGGGCCTGGGGGACCACCAGGGCCGGGGGGACCGCCAGGGCCACCTGGTCCTCCAAAGCAGCTCTGAAATAGCCAACAACAGCACAGGCAGTAGAAGCTGCAAACCCGGGAAGGTTGTCAAAATGAAAGCGCAGTTAATTAGACATTGCGGAGAAAGATTGAAAGATTGATTGCTTACCAAGAAGATATCATGTTACACAAACCATCGGCAAAGCCACCAAAGAAGCCACCAGGCCCAAAACCAGGGCCTCCAAATCCAGGGCCCCAGGGACCTCCGGGACCAGGACCCCCTGGCCCAAAACCTGGACCAGGACCCCAACCACCAGGCCCTCCAGGTCCTCCGGGACCAGGACCCCAACCACCTGGCCCTCCAGGTCCTCCGGGTCCTCCTCCCCATCCACCAGGTCCTCCGGGTCCTCCTCCCCATCCACCGGGTCCTCCTCCCCATCCACCAGGTCCTCCGCCAGGTCCGCCCGGTCCGCCTGGTCCGCCGGGTCCCATTGCTAACTTTCTAGCCTGTCTTCAGTCTTCAGTCTTCACCACTTTTGCCACCGGCAAGAAAGTTGCCAAAGAACTAAAGAAATTGAAATATGAGGAGGCGATCCTCTCCTGTCTCCGCTTTTAAGATATTTTTTCAGAACTCGGAACAAGTTTGGACGCAATATCTAGTCTAGAAATAAGAAGAGAGTTTTACTTAAGGGGGAAGATATATAAGTAGTTGGACTTGCTTGCACCATTGCAAAGACAAGTGTCAATGAGGAAAACCTACCAGTCTAATTTTGCTGTGAAGTAATGCCAACCACTATTCTCTCGTTGACCCTTGATCCATCATTCACACAGCTACATCAAAAATATGCAAATCATTTCATCACACCTTTAAAATGGAGAAGAAGAAATTTGTGCTGTAACACGAGAGTCAACCTGACAATCCAAAGAGTCCCATTGATCAAAATCCTTAGGTACTATGTTCACCTATTTCAGGAATCTTGTTTCTGTTGGAACTTAGGATTGGAGCTGTTCTAATTTAAGACAACATGCATACATGTGAAGCTTAATTATGCTACAAAATAGCGTGGGAAGCTAAAATGGTGGACAGACTAATTAGTTAAAAGCTATGTCAACATTTCAGCTTCACCTTTTTACCATATAAAAGGGTGACAATATACATATTTATACACACAAACGGTTAATTAACTGTCACTTGCTAATATGCCAGGCGAGGCGGTTAAGTTTGAATTGAACACCTTCATCAATTCACACGGTTAACTAAACTGTACAATTACAAAGCAATGGCAACCTTGTAAGTTTATAAATTCGAAATTAATACCAGTATTTGTTGTGCATTATGTCGGAGTTTGATCCAGTTAATTGCTTAATTGAGTTGGTCCTCGACCAGGCAGTGGCACTCTCTTCTTGTAAAAGTCATCACATGTTGTCTTTTGCTGCTTTATACCCAAAACATGTCCGATTTGGAAGTTGGGCAGTTACAATTTGCAAACCCCTCCGATTCACATATATCAAACTCCGCTAGATTATCGGTAGTTTAGCTTCCTTTAAACTTCTTAACACAGACACAGACACACACACAAACTCTCTCTCTCTCCAATTTTTATTTTTAAGTTTTGTATTACTACTTATCGGTCTTAAAACGGAGAGCAAAGAGCAAAGATAAATTCTTGCAAATAGGACAACATAAATTAGCAAAGCCCAAAGAATCTGTTTTCATAGAATTAAATAAAATCTGATTCTATTTTTTTTTCACCAAAATAAAATCTGACTATTTATTAAAAAAAAAAAACTAGGCGATAGAAACTCCAAATTAGAAAGATTAATTGAAAAGAAATAAGAGAGGGGAATGATTAATAAAAGCCTCAGATTAGCATTTTGGCATATTCTTCAACGCAAACAACAACCCGTGTAGAAGTCTCTACACGGTGCGCATAATTTGTTGTTGCAGCTCTGCGTCATTTCCTCTCGTCATCAGCTTCTATTTACACTTATAAAACAAATCCCCCGAGAATTTCTAAATTTGAAAACAAAAGATCAAAGCTTGCTGAAATTATCGGCAAAAAATGTCAACTTCTCAAACATCATAACTCGCCCAAGCAAAACCGTCAGGACTACCAGACGGACACTAGGTCTCGGCTGCGATTAGCGTGGAGGAGGATCAGAAATCAAAAGCGAGCATATATAGTAGCTAGGTGACAGAGTGAGAATCGTGTTAGGGTTTTGTTTTTAACTTGTGAAAACATTATGGGCTTTTTGCCCACCAAATTTCCTTAACACTGTTTGGGCCTTTCCAGGCCTTTTTAGTATTGCTTAATATATGAACCATTCGGGCCCATTTTTAACTTTATCAACGAGGAAGATCTCAAACTTAATTTTTAGGTATTGTAGTGCTATTTGACTCGATGATTCAAGGCAGAATTCGACTCTCTCCTCTCTGAACAAAAAAAGAAAAAAGTACTGGAATTTCCACATATTAGACTTATAAAAAGATATTTAGACATGAAAGGCAACTAAAAACCTAGAATTGCATCAAATTTTCATAATTATTTTGCCTCACCTTCACTGGTTTGTAGCATGATGTGCACGAGACATACAGTGCTAATCGCAGGGCCAAGCATCCTGGCAGGCAGGCAGGCCGCGGACCCTACTCAAACTAATGCACCGAGTCCTTTGTTTTTTCTCTTTCTTTTTTAAGGAAAAAGTATGTAGGCTAGCCATTAGCTAAAGCCCAGATGGCAAGACCAATTCGCCAGGCACTAGGCAGAGGAACTTATGGTCAGCTGGTTGTTTTTTTTTTTTTTTTCTCAAATCAGTTTTAGCCTACAAGCTACAAAACAGGAACTCGTCTAGTCGCCCTCTTCTTCTAAATTATAGATTTTTTGTGGCATGTACTCAAAGTGATCCTGCACTGTGTCTGTGTAGTAGAATTATACAACTCGTGCACAGCTAGCACTCTGACAGTACCTCCTTATAGTATTTTGTATAAGTATTTTATAATCATGTTCACATAATAATTAAATAAAAAAACTAATTTCCGTACACAAATAAAGCATCCTGGAAATCCCACTCCCAAAAGTCCACTGTGTCGAGATCCTGAAAGGCCAGCCGCTACCAAACATTTTAAATTTTCTTTCACATGTTTAAGTATTTAATTTGCCTGCCCTGCAAATTTAGAAACTCTACAGTCTACAGATCAAAGAAAATGATAAGAGTCTTACTCCTACTGTTATATACAGAAGATTTTGCTGAGATTAGTTTTGGCCCGTCGCGTGAGGCTTTAATTGCTCGAAAAAGATGTGTTGCTTTGTAGAAGTTTCAAAACTTTTGATAGCTGACACCATGAAGCCACCTGGTGACAGTTTTCCTCACCAGCATTGGATCTCGATGCCCCAAACTCGACCCTACTGCCTAAAATGGATTCCTTCTCAATGATTTACACAATTACTCTCTAGTCTCTACCAATCTCACTTTTGCATCACTCCCTCTTCCCTTTTCCCTTTCTTCCCAAGGCCAATCAGAAATTTATAATTGCTTAGCTACGGTCGAAAACAATCTCACTGATTGTAAGTTTCTCTACCAAGAAACGCAATTGAGAAACCGGGGTCAAGTTATTACTTTGTAAAGAAAAATATAAATTTTGTTCTTCTTACATGTGAGCAGTAGCCAGCAAAGTCATGGGGCTCTTCTCGGACATCAATATCAGTGTTATGAATGAGAAATAAAGAAACCATCAAATCGGTGAGGAAAATAAAAAAGGAGTGGACGGGTGGACCCATTGTTTTAGTATTGGGACATTATATATTAATCCTTGGATGAGTGGTCCAGCTTAAGGGCGCCCATTTATAGGGAAAAGTAGCTTAATCAATGAATTATAGTCGTCGGATTATAAGAAGGGAGTGGCTTGATTGGGAGGTTCAACAATCAGGACCACTAAAAACCAAGCTATCAGAAAAAGAAAAAATATAGAAAAGAAAGAAGAGAGTGGGCAAGGCCCATGATAAAAACTGCTCGAATCCTACAGATGGAATTGATAACTCAAAGCTAACATTTTCGGGTGTGAGGGTTCACCAACTGATGGTCCCATGGCCTTTACCATTGTGGCAAATGATGTTGCCCATTAACCATATTTCCACCTCATGTTAGCTGGGAGAAGATTTATGAACATTTATTGGCCAAATCTAGTTCTTTTAATTCATGAAATTGAAAGTCATTGAGAGGAAATTGGCAATTTCTCTATTTACATGCGTACATGTATTTATTATTATGTGTCAATTTTCCATAAATAAAGTATTTCAATTTTTTTGGCAAATTGGATGATTATAACATTCACTTAAATTATTAAAATTAGTTTTGAGTAAACATTTGCTTCAAAGTCCAATCATGCAGTACTATCTGATATAAGACACATGGGTTTGTTATCTATTGCCAAATAAGACAAAATCACAGAATTTTCCAGCAAATTTTGACTACCTGGCAGCTTATTGAAATTTTATTTTATTTGCTTTTTTTTTTTAATCTTGCCGGTTGTTTAATCAAATTGAAATTGCCTCAACCTCAAGCATGCCGAAGCTAAATTTGTCATGTAGTAGACAAAGCTTGGCAAAGAACTTTCTTAAAGTCTGCCACCAGAACATGATGCTGCTGCTTTTTTGGGGCTAAATCAAGGACTATAATTAAGATAAGATAATGATTGATTCTATATTTATTGGCGATAATTCCATGCGTCTTGAATTGATTAGAACCTTCAAATATCACACCAATTTTGAAGCATTGAAATTGATATTTCCCCTTTCTTTCTTCTGATGGAATTTTATTCCTTCACCCACTCTAATTCTTTTTGTTTTATGCTTGAAAAAAAAAATATTAATTCCATGCTTTCTTAATTAAATATTTATTAATTAAATAATAAGATACGTGTCATTTTCATAATAATTTATAGGGTTTAAAATTTTTATTTTCATTTTTACCATTCATTTTTCTCCTTTTACTTGGCACGCTTGGTTGCTTTTAAACTTTTTAGTCAAGCATGAGTCGTGCCGGGTGTGCTTTTGGAGATTTAGTTTTGACTTTGTGAAAATTTGATGGATGGAATTATAAAAGATCAAATGCTTATAGAAACCTTGAATTTTGGTATAGAAAAATCGCATCAATGCCTAAATGGAAACCAACTTATGCATGGGATTCCCATGTGAGTGAATAACCCCAAAACCTAAATCACTCTCTTTATCTTTTTTTTTTTGGCCAGACAAAACCTAAATCAGTCTAATCACAAGCCTAACTAATTATCACAATTAGAGCTCAACTCAACCAAAACCAGTCTTTTTTGTCTCTTGGCCAGAACCAAAACCAGTCTAATCACTTATAATTATGTATCAGCCGCACTCCATGCATGCTAATTTCGTGGAAATTAATGGGTAGCTAGCCATGCAATTTATTTTTCTTCTTCTTTTTCAAATATTTATATATTTGTCGCGTTAGGTGCCGGATTTGGTAAAAGTAAAAGTTTAATCTAATCGGAATCCAATTTGAACTGAAATTCACTTCTAAAAGGCATATAAAACTTTATTTAAGATAATTGGATAAGTAGGAATCAATTCAATTCGGTTTTTGCTAGTAATTACAAATCGGATGAAACGCTAAAACATAATCATCAAAATAGATTTTGCCAATTAAATTTGTCAAATGGAGAGGACCAAAAAATTAAAATTTGTCAAATGGATGTGTGTGGCAGTTGAAATATTTCTCCCCATTTAGTTGGTACTATATTATAGCAGTATCGAATTTTTTTCCTTTCTGTTTAGACCTTAAATCGCTGCCCATACTCATCATCAAGAAAAGAAAGTTTCAAATCAAGTAAGCATCGTTTTTCAACCCAACCAAGCATATATTGAATATTTGATTACGTGGATGATTTAATTACTAGTGTTGTTTTTTATTCAGATAGATTTTTTTTAGCTGTCCAGTGGCAAGGAAGTCAAAGCGAAATCAGTGATGAAATCTTGAACTTTGGTGAACGGTGAGCCCTCTTTTTGAGCAGTACCATAATTCAGGTAACATTCCAACTTTGCAAGCAATTAGCTTTTGTTTTTGGCTTTGCAATGGCTGTCTGGCATTAGGATTGCACACGTTTTAAAACCTTGTTTCTTTATAGATAGATAACCCCAAGACAACCGGTAATTATATTGAAAAATGGTTATTTTGAAGTTGAACTGTGTCGAATTTTAATAGAATAAAATTTTCTTCTTTTTTTTTTGATTCATAAAATTTAAACACGATATCTTTAGTAAAGAACATCAAATTATATGTATAAGTCTATTTTCTCCATCTTTAAACTTTGTTGGCAAGCTATAATTAGAAATAATACATCTACTGTAATCAAATAAAATTGCTTAAATTACTATCATTGTAACTTGTAAGTCATGTAAGTGAGAGAGCAACAATGGTCAACTCAACTATAGTAGCAGTAGTAGTAAGGATTAAATTTCTTACATTTTTGTTTCTTTTTTGGCAGAGAACAGAAAGGAAAGCTGAGAAGCGGAGATAGCAAATGAGATGACGACACGAGAGCACGACCATTGGTAAAAAGGCAGAAAGAGTTTCCTGTCGGTGATCAATGATCATCATGTCATTGGTCAGGGGGGCTGTTACTTTTTGAGACCTTTCTTTTTCATATACGTTTCTCTCTCTTTAGTATGGTAATGGCAAAAGAAATAAAATAGTACTACAAAATTAATTCAAAAATATATTTGTTAAAAGAAACTAGAAAATATAAAATAATATGGGAGAATGTCCAATATTTATGTCTAAAAAATTTGTCCCGAAATATTTACTTATCATTTTTAAATCGGCATGATTTTATTATTATGTTTTCTAATTTAATTAAAATTGATTGAAAATTAATGGTAAAGGATTGTTGAAAACAGAATGGGAACGGAAATGATAAGAAAGCAAGAAAGAAAAAAGGGAGAGGCTAAGGTTGGGTAACTAAGCAAGCAAGGGTGTGAGACTTGAGAGATACTGTACTAGATAGGGAAAAAAGGTGGACGTTTGATTGGACAGCGCAGGGGACGGCAGTAGGGGAGGCAGGCTTCGGCCGCCCTCTACGTCGACCCGGTTTTGGCATCGTCGAGTTGAGGCCGGAGGGGTCCCTACACGTCTTCTTGGGCTTCTAACCTGCCCATCTCTCAGTTTTTTTACCTGTTTCTTACTCACTTTCACTCTCATTCCTTTTACCCATTTAATAGCGATAGTATATTAGTACTATATATATATTCTTTTACCGGCTTTTACGTAGCACCATCAGCCTTAGATTACAGAATGGGCTATTATTGGGCTTATTCATTCTGGTGCGTTGGAACTGGATTTTAAACCGTTCACAATATTCTTCCCGAAATTAATAAGAAAAAATGTGCGTATATTTTTCAAAATGGAATGAGTTGAATGAAAAGGGGTATAGCGTTGGATGTTTACATAGAAAGGGATCTGCATTGGCTACACTTCACTAAGCAAATTAGTGGTTTGAAAATGCCAAAACAAAAAGGTTGGGATATTAAATATGACATATATTTATAATTATTTTATAGTGTGTATATATATATATATATTAATATATTGGACCTTTTTCTCTAAAATTCAAAATGAAAGATATTCTTTCAAGGATATATATGGATATATAGATGTGTGGAAGTTTTCAATGATTTGATATAGTGAATAATTATGCCTTATATATTCTCCAATCTTTTGCATGCATCCCATCCCTCAGGTCAAAAATATGATCCATCCTCCATTCCTCCTCCCTCCACCATACCAATATTGTTCATTCATCAATTGGCTTTTCATTGAGAATAGAAGCAGTCTTTTACTTTGCATGTCACAACTGATCGGTCTCACATGCGGCCGTAATCATTCAAAACTATTCCTTATCATTTCTGTCATTGAAAAATTTTCGATGTTTACTATAAAGACTCATATCAGATGCCTTCGTTTTATTCTCTATGATGATTTTTTGCTATTCATAAATCATAATTAATCTTAATTTTATCATATTCCATAATATTTCAAGTTTCATTTTTCTAAATTTAATGGTGAATTATTGTGGTGTTTAATTATATGGGATGGACTTAATTAATTATTTAATTAAACAAGAAATTTTTAATTTCTTTAAAAAAAATTTAAAGAAAAAGACAAATTGGGGCGGAAGCACAATCACGAGCACTGGTGTGAAGTGTGAACTGTTTGTTACTGGTGAGACGTGAACTGTATAACTCTCTTTAAAGTTCCAAATTTCCAATTCAAAACCAAAACCCATCAGAATGGGGTCTCCCAATAATTGGGTTAACGCTTATTATTACCAACTCTCAGCTAACTTTTGGACATTGCGTAAAGCCAAAGCACCTAACCCTCCATAAACCGCACACACAGTTGACAGTACAACTATCGGAGGAAGACTTTCTATTTACAACCACCTTTGCTTTTTTTTTTTTCCACTTTTCTTTTTTGGCAATGATAAATGGTGTAGTAATTAAAATCAAGATTATTTGGATAAGAAATAATCTAATCTATCTATACTTATATATTAATTATATCTTTGATTAAATCTTCTTTCTGTCCCTCTAATATAATATTTAATGGTTCTCTCACTAGGTTTTTCAATAATTTCATACTAAGAAAATTAATGTTGTATGGAAATATCATTTTTAGTTATCTAGATTGACGATTTAGTTTTTTCTAAAGATGTTTAAGGGATGAAAAGGTATTTTCATGCTTTCTTTTTAGAAAAATAGTTTTTCTTTTTTATAGATTTTTTTTCATCCAAATTAATTAATGTTTTAATTGTAGTTTTATAATACCTAGGAGATAGAAATTTTTTTTGATATTTTTCATAGACTTTTTAAAGATTTAATTAAAGCTAATAAATTAATAAGCATTACAAGAAAAGGAAAGATAAAAAGGAGAGCAAAGAAAATGAGAATAAGAAGATTATAGAAACCCAAAGATAAAAAAAAAAAAAAAAAGAGAAGAGAAATAGCAATAAAAATTGTAATATGGTTTTCAATTTCAATTTATTGTTTTATTCATTTGATCTTTTTAGCCTTAACTTTTTTTTTTACACTTAATTTCTTCATTTTTTTCTCTCTAAAACCTTACAAGAAGTGCTCTGTAGAAGTTTAAAATAAAAACTTTACTTTTAATCATCAGACATTATGTCTTATGATAACAATGAAATGCAAGTTGTCCTGCAGCGATGTGTAATATGTTTTTCTAGTAATTATTAATTTTCTTTGCCTTCCGGCATTGATATTTATATTATAAATAAATAAATATATATAAATATATATATTTATATATTAAAGTTAATACCATATGAAAACCTAAAAAAAAACCCTTTAACTTTTTATATGGTGTCAACTTAAATGTCTTTTTAGTCATTTCCTAAGAATGTATAAAATTTCTAAAACAACCTTTAATTAATAACCTATATTAATTACTGTAAACTTAAGTTTAATATCTCTTTTAATCTTTTCATAATAATAATTTTAATTATTGTTGTGCAATCTCATAAGTAACTTTTCAATTATTCTTATATTTTTAATGTGTTAATTTATCTTTTTTAATATGTATTAATTAAATATATATATTAAAGTTAACACCATTAGAAATTCTATTTAAATTCTTTAAAAAAATTCTATACTTATAAAAAAACTATTAAGACCATACTATTTAAAAAAAAAAGGAAATACACATGAAGTAAAAATTCAATTAAGATTATGCTATCTTTATTAAAAAAAAAGATTATATAATCCTTTAAAAAAAGAGAGATATGCATGATTTAAAATAAAAAAAAGCATTAAGAGCGTATAATTTTTAATTAGGTGTGTTAATTTGTCTTTTTTAATATCTATTAATTAAATATATTAAAGTTAACACCATTAACACTTCCATTTAAATTCTTAAAAAAATTCATACTTATAAAAGAACCCCTTAAGTCTATACTATTTGTAAAAAATAAAAGAAAGAAATACACACTAATTAAAAATCCTATTAAAATTATACTATCTTTATTCAAAAATAGATTATAAAATCCTTAAAAAAAGGGAAATATGCATGATTTAAAATTGTTAAAAAAAAGAAACAGGCATCAAGAGACTTTTTTTTAAGAAATGCATTAATAAATTATTTCAATTGATTTTTTATTATTGTATTTGTCATATAGTCTTCTTTCTCTATAATAATATTGTTAAAAACACATATATTTTAACAAATATAAAGAATTTTTTATAATTTCATATAAATATATGATGTTTATATAATCTATAACACTAGCACAACTCTAATATAGTTTTTTCATATATGTTTTAACAAATAAAAATATATAATATATTATAATTTTATATAATCGGTAATCCTGCGACTGCGACGTTAGCGTGGGTTAAAATTATTAGTTATTATTAATTTTGAAATTTTTATGCTTTGATGATTATAAGCTTGAAAATTTTCCGGGGTATATAATCAGTGAATGATAACATTAGCTTTATCACCAAAAAAAAAAAGATAATATTAGCTTTTGTAAAGATTCCCCAATGTGGGAGCCATCCAAATACGGTAGTAGTCAACTGCATGCCACATTGCCTCTCCCTCCACCCTCCTCCTCTCTTCTTTGTTCCTTTCTTTTCCCTCCCAATTTTGTGGTCAACAAAAGCTTCACCCAAATCTCATCCATCCTACCCCAGTTTATACATTTGGCCCCACAATTAGCCAACTCGGCAAATAATCAAGACACAAATAAGATTAACTCAAATATATACGTTTCAATTAGAGGTGTTTATATATCACCAACAAAAATTAGAGGTGTTTATAAATTAAGTTTACAAATCAAGTTAGACAAATTGCCATATCCTCGACTTGTCGTAGCTCACCTATAATTTTAAGCTTGAAAATTTTATTTAAATCTGTCATTAAAATAATAAAAATATATTTTAACTTTATTTTTTTACTAGTGGCATAATTTTAGTTAAAATTTAATTTAAACATAAAATACTGTTTAAATTGTGTTATTATTTGATTATTATATAGAATACTAAATTATTAGAGATAAAAAAAATCAAAATGTAAATATTTGTTCATTTCTCACTATTTGGCACTATTAAGTATTCGAAAATTCGAGTACAAGTTTTTTTTTTTTTTGGGCCAAAATTCGAGTTTGAGGTTTGGTTAAAGTTGTTTATCTCTAAATAGCAATTTAATATGATTAAGCTTGAGATAAGAAGGTATGGTGAAGACTCTTCCACTAATTAGCCAGCCATTAACAAAATAACATTAACATAATCGAACTTAGCTTTCCATCACGTGTAGCTTATAATTTTATATTATGCTTTAAATCATTTGATGCGCAAAAGAGTCGTGGACTCATGGTTTACAATAAAGTGACATTTTTATAATTAAATTCCCTTGTCATTAAAATTAAAATTAATTAATTTATTATTATACTATATAAACTTCTTCGTATCTTTGAAGTGATACCTACGATGCTACCTTTTTGTTTATTTCGAACAAGCTCCCTTGCATACAGAAAATTTTCGAATTGGTCCCTATCATTTTTTCCCTTTGCTTATTTCCCCTTCGGCTACCGAATTGATGTGATTAATGTAAAGAAATAAATCGTACCGCCCCTACTAAGATATGTACAATTATTTATTGCTATGATAAAGCAAAATTAAACAGAAAAAATGTAAAACAAAATTCTTTGGTTATGAATGGGCAAGCAATTAACGAGTATTTATTGACTACTCATGACAAATTTGAGTTGTTGGGAAGGCAAGAATGATTAATTTTGATATGCAATAAAAAGAACTAGCGTTACTATCAAAATTAATTGGAATGAGCGAAGGCTCTAGGCGTCTAGCCACATTGAATCAATATATTGTGGAAGCGTCACCAAAAATATTAAGTATAGATATCGTTGCTTGAATGTCATTATCAAGTTGATCTAAGCGTGACAGATGGGTGCTCAGAATCCCGTCAGTAAATGCATATTGTTGAAGATTGTCATCTAAGGACTTTGATTGTTGGAAGCACCATTAATGCTTAACTTCTTTGTCACTACCCTTACCGGTAGTACTACTCTCCTTCTTTCAGCAATAATTGGGCTCTCTACAACCGTTGTTTCAGAATTCAGGTATAAGGGTATTCACTTCCCCATATCATTTATGCATCCTTCAGTCATTGATTCTAGGTTTTCCTTTTCCTCAAATAAATAAAGGACAGATTTTTAATTTTGTTCATATTTTTGGGTAGAAAAGCTTTAAATATATAAATTATATATAATTTCGTGTCACGATCAAATTAGTGTTAAAATATCCAACTAATCAATTATTGAATTAAAAATCGATGAAAAGTCTGGATCAATTTAAGGAATTGAAAATATCCGGGAGCTTGAATCAATTCTTCTCGATCGAAATTGTTTGATTGGGTAAAATATTTGTTGACCATAATTCGAACCATTTATTAAATTTTATTATTATTTAACTGAAAATATAAATAAAATTGGATTGGTCAATTGAATAGCGACACCGTTAGTTTAATTTCCGATTCGATTTGTTCATCATTGGTTGTATCTCATCTCATAAGATAAGAATAATAATTCGAAACTATTTTCATAACAAGCCCTGGTAAGATTGAATTTTGAAGAACTAATTAACGAGAAAACTGAGCTTACAAATCAAAGCAAGTCCTTGTTGATGTATATGTTGCGGGCGTGGGTTTTGTGAACCCAGTGAAGGTAAATATATCATTGTCTTGTTCACGGAATCACCATTTTGTTTATTTTTATAATCAGATTACTCGGTTGAAGTCAAACACCAATGGTTTAGAGAAAGCATTGGAAATTTGTAGGTTAAAATCTAGAAAGAAGCTTAAAATGTTAATTAATCTCAATAACTTCCAAGTGCCATATGTGTGCCAGCATGGATTTCGCTCCCTCCGTCAAATGCTAACAATGCGGTAGCTTAAACCTCGTTATGCATTTTCCTTAGTAATTTTTTCTCCGACCGTCGACGTCGGACAAAACACTTCACGTGCAAAGAATTAACTACTATAATAATTATCAACCAATTAAGTTGGTATAAACTAAAAAAACATAAATTAATGATAAAACCAATAACATCATATCAAAAGTCCACCAATCTAATTTATTTTTAAATATAATTATCGCGTTAAACAACTCGATTACTTCTTAATGAACTAATTAGTAGTACTAATTTTATTTAATTTTTTCCATTAATCTTCACTCTCATGAGAAATCGATGTCCAAAAGACATTTTCAAAATAACCGGTGGGCGGTATCAGTAACAAGCAAGCAAGCACACAGCACAGCATAGTCCAAGCAAGCCATCCCACTCGAGGAGGACGAGAGATTCCCGGAGAACCGTGCGTGGGCTTAATAATCAATTACTATTAAATTTCATCTGTCAATTTTTTAATCTTAATTACGATTTCTTCCCATTAAACAATCAGCTTTACGTGCAGGACAACTCAGCTCCCTCTTTGTTTATTGGATTCAATTGTGTTAAACAAACCATTACCTAAATTTCTGAGCAAAATATTCAGAACAATTTTAGTTTTAGAAATTAAGTAGTTAATTAATTTGATTTAGGAACAAAGAATTTTTTTTCATTTTCCTTTTTGTTTTGCTTCAGCACAGTACAAGTAGAGACAAGCTTTTACGGTTGCTATCGATAAGGACGCCTACCCGAGACGCTATCCGACGATCCAGATCTTTCCTTTTCTCAACTAATAATCTGGACCGTTGAGAATTTTAACTTCTAATCAGCTTTTTCGACATAAAAAGGACAGCTCTATGGACTCCATGCCGAGAGTGCAACCCCATAATACCATGTCCTTTTCACGAACTGACAACACTACCCTTTTGTTTTAAGGAAAACGAAGGATGAGTTTTATGGCCTGATTAGGGGTATTTTCGTCATATTGGAGGACCAGTAAAGAATCAATTATTTTCTCTGATGCCATCTACGTGAAACCTGGGGTAATTGTGGGGACGCTTTAACCTTTTTTTTTTTTAAATAAATTTGTAATACTTATATATTTATTCTTACCATTTCCAGGAAAAAAATTTATTACTTGGTGAATCTTTTTTATGGGTTCCGTGTAATTCGTCCGTACACTGTGAAAAAGGGCCCTGATCTGACGGTCTTGATTAAGATATATCGTGCACTCGTTTGTACTTTATTCATTTTTCTGGACTCACCCGGTTTTTGGCGATGAGAAAACATATTTACAAAGGGAATTGAAACTGCTTGTATTTTCTTTTCTCTTTTTTGATTTTGAAATTTATGATTATTACGACTACTAATAGATTTTCTTTGATTGAGAGGAAAATCGTCATCAATAATCAATAATGAAATCAAATGAATCGAGGCCGTTGGGAGAGTAGTACGAGGGGTCAAATGATAGCGTGATATTTTGAATGCAACAGTTGAATATGATTGGACGGCCATGATGTCATGATAGCCAGATTTCACATCAGATCATTCCTCATTATTTATTTTCTTTGAAGTGTTATTATAGTAGTAAGTTTTAAACCCCCTTCTCTTGTGGTCCCCGCAATATCCGATCCCTCAGATCCAGCCGTGCTACGCGAATCATGAGATTCCTTGCACCACCACTCTCCCCTACACATGATCACACTTTATCAGCCCTCTTCTTGTTTTCCTCAATATCTCGTCCTCCTTCCCCTTACGATATATTCCCCATCAAAATCTCGGCCACCAGTCCGCCTGCCCCCACACTCTCTTACATACACCCGTTTTCTGCGGCTCCGCTTCATCGCCAACGGATAAGATCTCCCCTTCCCACCGCCCATCCTACGGCCCACATCTCCTCCCCACCACGTGTTCCTATCCTAAACGTCCATCAGTATCCCCACACACGCACACACAAAAAAAAAGAAGGGAAAATTGAAAACCTCCCCCTCTTCCTTCCCCTTCTTTCACATGACTTATTATTTAACCATGGTTAAAATCTAACCCTTCTTCCAAACACAAATAAAAATCCTTATCCTCTCAGGTATCTGTCTTTCACTTCACTTTCTCTCTCTTCGGCTCCCACCTCGCAGCTCCCCTAGAAGCTTCGTTAATGGCGTTTCAGATCTAAAAGCGAACTCTAAAGCTTAGCAAAACGGAAATCTCAGCGAAACCAAACAGCAAGAAAAAGAAAAAAAAATCTCTTTCATCTTTTCCAATATAAAGGTTTTGAACTTTTTTTGTATTTCCTTTTCCGATTTTTAATTAATGCAGAAGAAAATGGCGTATTCGTTCCCTGATGAGGTGCTGGAGCACGTCTTCTCGTTCATACAATCAGATAAAGACCGAAACGCGGTATCGATGGTATGCAAATCGTGGTACGAGATTGAGCGGTGGTGTCGGAGGAAGATATTCATTGGGAACTGTTACGCCGTGAGCCCTAGGATGGTGATCAGACGGTTCCCGGAGGTTAGATCCATTGAGCTGAAAGGGAAACCGCACTTTGCGGACTTCAACCTGGTACCGGACGGTTGGGGTGGCTACGTCCTTCCGTGGATCGTGGAGATGGCCGACGCCTATCCTTGGCTCGAAGAGATTCGGCTTAAAAGGATGGTCGTTACGGATGAAAGCTTGGAGCTTATTGCTAAGTCCTTCAAGAATTTCAAAGTGTTGGTGCTTTCTTCTTGCGAAGGTTTCTCAACTGATGGACTTGCTGCCATTGCTGCTAGTTGCAAGTGAGTTTGAATAAGTTTCCTTTTGTCCTTAACTTTTTCTCTTTCTACGGAAGAAGAGTTAAAGTCAGTACCTTTGCGGGAGTTAACTTTAGAATCGCTCCAACTTGTTTGGTTTTAGCTACATTTTTCTTAATGAAGTAGTTTTTATTCTCTTTCTGATATGTCTTGGAAAAAAACGATGGATTTTTGTTTCGTTTGAATGTAATCTAGTAATGCAAATTTGATTGGGAAAAACTGGTTTTGAAAGCTTTACTTGTGGATTTGAAGCTTGGTGTTGTGTTTTAGTTGTTGTTTTTCTTATTTTCTACTTTTCTTTTCCAGATCTAAGGTTGGCTAGTTTCTTTCTTTATAAGAATATCTAATGAGGGAAATCTAGCGAAAATGTTCGTTTTATGATACCTTGTTTTGTTTTCTATCAGCAGATTCGTTTTGGTGCTTGTTTTCAGATTTTGGATGGTTACTTGCTGGGAAATATGGGCGTCTTTTTGCTCTTTAAGTAGATTCCTTTTCTCTTGATATATGTAACTTGTAAATGATGAAAATCTTTTGTAAACTTTTGTTGAATTGGGTTTGGAGGGAATAATTTTTCAAGCTGGTGCTGAAGATTCTGATGTCTTTTTTTTTAAGGCTTTTATTTGGTCCTTTTTTGTGCGTTAGAGAGCTGTAAAAAATTAATGTTACATGTTAATTCCGTCTTTGAACTTTCAGATTCATAGATTGGAAGAACTTCGGTTTTCTTCTTTATTGATGGTTATGTTTTGACTGAGCATTGGGACAGAATATTTAACGTACTTTTCTTGCAAGTTCAATTGTGAAAAAAGAAAGTAACTTTAGCGTGGTTGTCTGGTCGTTTTCAATGACAATGACAGTTGTGAACTTCCAATTTTGTTCAACAACGTAGATATTCTTGATTTCCTTTGTTTTATTCTTTAAGTTAATTTAGTAAAATAGAGTTGCGGTCTTTCTAGATACAACAGTTTGTTTATATTCCTCGGTTGTGTCTTGTTTGTTATTTTAAAGAATCAATCTCCTTGCTAATGCAGGAATCTGAGAGAGCTGGACTTGCGGGAAAGTGAAGTGGACGATTTGAGTGGGCATTGGCTCAGTCTTTTTCCTGAGACATACACATCCCTGGTGTCTCTTAATATTTCTTGCTTGGGATCTGATGAAGTTAGCTTCCCAGCCTTGGAGCGCCTGGTGGCTAGATGTCCCAACCTGAGGACTCTTCGACTCAACCGTGCAGTGCCTCTTGATAAGATTGCCAACATATTACGCCGTGCACCACAGCTTGTTGAATTTGGGACTGGTACCTATGCTGCTGAGCTACGGCCAGATGTCTTCTCAAATTTGGCTGGAGCTTTTTCTAGTTGTAAGGAACTAAGGAGCTTGTCTGGGTTTTGGGATGCGGTCCCCGCTTATCTTCCAGCTATTTACTCCGTCTGCTCTGAATTAACGTCACTAAACTTGAGCTATGCTACCATACAAAGTCCTGATCTTATCAAGCTTGTAAGCCACTGTCCAAGTTTGCAGCGCCTATTGGTAAGCTTGTCATGGTATCATTGGTACATTTTAATGTGTGTGCTTCCCCTTTTTAGCATTTAACTTTCTAAAGCACTAGCAGGGGAGAATTCCATTGCTCAAAAGTAGTCTGAACATCAAGTGGTCCAAAGGATCCTATTTTAACTGGCTGGTCAAATAACGTGTTGTGATATATTTGGATCATGCTTCTCTGTCTATTTTTCAATACCCATCTCCTGTATGTTATTTTTTGTAAAGCTAAGGACGTTATGCTTACAGGTGCTTGATTACATTGAAGATAGTGGCCTTGAAGCACTTGCATCTAGTTGCAAGGACCTTCGGGAATTACGGGTATTTCCGTCTGACCCTTTCGGCGCAGGACCAAATGTATCCTTGACAGAACAGGGCCTTGTTGCCGTGTCTTTGGGTTGTCCCAAGCTGCAGTCAATTTTGTACTTTTGCCACCAAATGTCTAATGCGGCATTAATTAGGATTGCCCAGAACCGTCCGAACTTGACCCGTTTTCGTCTTTGTATAATTGTGCCAAGAACACCTGATTACCTGACCCTCGAGCCACTTGATGTTGGTTTTGGAGCCATTGTTGAGCACTGCAAGAATCTCAGGCGCCTTTCCCTTTCTGGTCTCCTCACAGATCGTGTGTTTGAATATATAGGAACGTTTGCTAAAAAGCTAGAGATGCTGTCTGTGGCTTTTGCAGGGGATAGTGATTTGGGACTCCATCATGTGCTTTCTGGGTGTGAAAGCCTCCGGAAACTGGAGATTAGGGACTCCCCCTTTGGGGACAAGGCTCTTTTGGCCAATGCTGCAAAGCTGGAGACAATGCGATCCCTTTGGATGTCTTCTTGCTCTGTGAGTTTCGGAGCATGTAAGCTGCTAGGTCAGAAGATGCCCAGGTTGAATGTTGAAGTTATGGATGAGAGGGAACCTCCTCCAAATTCAAGACCAGAAAGCTGCCCAGTTGAGAAGCTTTACATATATAGGTCTGTTTCTGGGCCAAGGTTTGACATGCCTCCTTTTGTTTGGATGATGGATGATGAGGATTCTGCATTGAGGCTTTCTTGAGTGTAACTCTGTGAGTTAGGCAGCATATTAAAGCTTCAGGTACATGCTCCTTATGCTACTCATTGTTCCGGGTTTAATTTTATGTAGCTTAATATAATTGCAGACCTGATTGCTGGGAACATAATATGGAGGGTATACAAGGCTTGAGAGCTCAATTGCCATTCATTTTACTCTTGGCTGAGCTATCGGATACCGAGTAATGATTAATAAAGAGATAAAAGCTCCTGTTGTTGTGTATTATTTGTCAGAGTTTTTATTTGTTTCTCAATAGTTACCATGTATACTATTTGCAGACTTTGGGATATTTATGCATTTGTATCACCTTTTTGGGAGTGGTAATTATCTCGTGGACGTAATTGTGTCATTGTTGGCCTTTTGGAGTAATAAAAATTCTAGTATTCCACGCATCTTCTCAATGATCATGCATGCTTCTCTAGTATCAGTGCTGTGCTTTGGTTTTTCATAAGGTTTTAGAAATCCCCCTCCATCTTTCTTGAAACCTAGCATTTCTAAAATTTACTTGATCAAATAATCACAATAGGGAAGTTAGTCTAGAATTACTTCTATGGGAGCAAGCAAAAAGCTTTGGACAGATTTGTGCACACTGGGTATGGCATTTTGGTGTCTGCTGTTGTTGAAAGCCTTGAATAGTTGAATACGACCATTTCCTATCTAGTCCTCTATGCGCTGTATTTCTCCCCATTGTATGTTTCACTTTACCTTTGAACTACTGGCCTGAGCACCTAGGTAAAATATTAAGCATGTTTCTTAGGTTTTGCTTCGTATCTCACTATATGTTTTTGGCCAACGGTATCCCATAATTTGGTAGGGAGAGATTGAAAGAAAAGAGAATTTAAAACGAAGGAGATTGGCCACTTATGCCAGTTTAACTGGATTTCAAGGTTCACCGCCAAATGCTCTTGAAAATTTTTTCGTCAGTCCGGAGAACCCACCATGGTAGTATGAACTATTACAAAGGTTGTCGGAAAAGCTTTATCCATAACAGTATTTACCAAAGTTTGGCATCTCGCGGTTGTTCAACAACCAAGGTTTTGTCTGCATTAGCAGAAAGTGGGGTGTTGATTTGAATGAATAGCATATTTGGAACATGATTGTTGACCGACTAATTACTCAATTGAGGGCTTGAATTTTTGGAATCTACTATCCAAATTAGGACTTAAATTTTGTTCAAATAAGGATCTAAATAAGTAATTAGTTTAAATTAAGATCCGAGCTTTTGAAATCTATTTAAATAAAAATCTTAAAAAATAATTATAATAAATTTAAATTTAAATTTAGCAACTTACAATAAATTAATTTCTCAAATGAAAAGTCAGTGTCAGTGCTTGTCATGCACTCATGTTAATTTCAACACAAAAATAATATTATTCTATTAATTAAAAATTAAATAATATTAATTAATTCAATAATTATACAGTAAATGTAATATATGTGGTTCACATGATATAAAATCTTGTGATTAAACTAATTTTTTTAAATGTAATATTGTGTTTATTCTAAATTTTGACAAATTGTTGGAGTTTTTTTCCCATAAAAGTTTATTATAATATATTTTTAAATTTAAAAACTTACCCTTAAAATTTTAATTTTTTTTGAGGCTAAACTCTGTTAAAAGGATTTTCAGTCATAATAAAAAATCAAAATCACATAATTATAATATGTATTATCTTTTTAAGAAAAGTTTTTCTTAATTTTTCTACTTAACGTGTCTTATGACATGTGCTAATCTTTTCCTTATTAGATTAATTAATGTTATTTAATTTTTAATTAATATAATGACTTTATTTTTATGTCAAAATTAACATGCATACATAGTAAGAGCTAATTTTTCATTTAGGGAGATTTAATTATCACAAATTACTAAATTTAAGTTTTAATTCTTTGTAATCTTTTTTAAGTTTTTATTTGAGTAAATCTTGAAAATTCAAATCCTTATTTGAATTCCTATTTGAGTAGATCTTAAAATTTAAATCTTAATTTAAATCAATTATTTATTTGAGTATTTATTTAAACAAATTTCGAAAATTCGAATCTAAATAGAGCAATTAGCCTTGTTATTGTTAACCCTTCCACCACGACTACGTTTGTGGGAATGCATGCCATGCGAAGCTTTGTCAACGTTTCCACGGAATTGAATTCGACGAAAGAAAGCTATGTATGTGTCTCTGCTAAAAATTGACACCTTGTATACTCTTTCTCTCCTCAATTCCCATCGTTTCATACTCTTTTTCTTCTCAATTCCCATCGTCTCATAAAGAAGGAAAAAGAAAAAGAAAAAGAAAAAAAAACTGCTTTGCACCATGAAAGAGTGAGAAAACAAGGAAGCCTTTTAAAAGAAGAAGAAGAATTAAGAATATACGTAAAGTATAATGTTGTACGGAACAATCATTTTGAAAACAAATCAAAGAGTATAATAGGTTAGTATCTTATGATAATCAAACAATGGATCCCAACAGTGGACATTGATGATTTGAGTCCCTCTCTCTCCTCCTCCTTTTCTTTTTCGCATAACAACATTTTACCGAGGAACAGTAGAATCAGAAAAAGGAGGTAAAGGTGAAAGGTGGTGTGTGAGTGTCTCTCTCAGCGCCCGGCTTCTGAGATCAGGTATGGACGTATGGTAACTTTCACTTTATTATTTTTCTCGCATAAAATTGGTTTTTCTTTGCTTCTTCTTTGGCTCAAATTTTATGAGCCAGCCTCGACTGTTGCGCCACGTGATAGATTCGGTGACATTGGTTAGCGTCCACAACTTTTGCTTCATTCACGCTCTCCTTTCTACACTTCCAAGTTCCACCGCATCCTCTCTCTCTCTCTCTCTCTCTCTTCACCTGCTTTGGCTTTCAAACCCCATATATATAAGAATAATAAGTAAGATTAAAAAGCAAAATACTTACCTTATAAGTTATAATCATAATGAATCTGTTTTTATTAAGTTCAATCCGGCCCAAACACCACCCAAAACAAAAACTACTAGCCTCAAACCAGACCTGAGAAAAGGAAGCCAGGGAGTGGGTGAAAAATATGTAAAAAGAAGCACGATGGGATGAAATGAGAGTAAAAAAAGTTAAAAAATAAATAAATAAATAAAGTGGGTGGGGAGGGTGAAAAGAGTATATGATGGGCACACGTTTGGTGTATTTATGAAAGATCATAATTCATCATTGATATTCTTCTCTGTTATACTTAATGATTGTTGTTGCTGAAAGCTGATTTCATCTTCTCCCTTCTCTGTTTCCTCTTTTTACAGTCTAATATTTATCCATGGTATCATAATGATATCACAGGGTCATCCATGAAGGACATCGACACTTATGATGATGGCTTCAGCCGTTCAGTTCAGTAAAAAGTGATGGAATTCTTTATTAGTAGTAAAAACAAACAATACCCCAAACAAAAAAAAGGAAAAAGAAAAGAAAAAGAGGACCCTACATCTTCGTTTTTCTTCTCTTATAATATATATCTCATAAGTAGTAAATAGTATTTGAAACAGAAAGAGACCGAGTTGCTGTAATTAGAGAATCATGATTGTACAAAGTGGCTTCCCAGTCCCAGGCTGCCATTGTAATTAATTACTCATAATAATGTTCCACATCATTTTTGTTGCCTTTTCGCCTAGCAATGCAATTAATCCATTTTTATTTATTTATTCCTACTTGTATGTAGATTGCCTTTATTGTAGTAAGTATATCAGAGACAATAATTTTCTTGATATTGTTTCAAGTTATGACTCAACCCACCTTTTGTTGTTCATCTCGTCTCAAGCTAGTCGTTGATACGAAGTCTATGAACATGCATGTCTACATAATTCAGTCTCATCCAAAGCCCTTTGAAGCTAAAGGTTCTGTTTCTGACCTAAACTTGTTGATATCTTGAAGATATCACGATAAAAAATGTACTAAGTGGGTTCGAGAGTTTATTCATTTGCTTATTTTCATTGAGTCATTGCCATGTAGATAGTCAAGGCTACGTCAATATTTTGCAGCTAACAACTCTTCAGTATCCAGTGAGGCCATAAAAGCATAGGCTTAAAATAAAATTAATAAAGGCCCTCAACTAACTTGACTTAAAAAAAATAATTAAGAGCCGCCTTGCCCTTGACGTGATTTCATTTGGAGGAGTTATATTCCCTTCTCCTACCTTCTCTGTTGGGGGGCTTGGGGCAGGCCGGCTCGTTTCTCATACCCTTAAAAGATGGGGCAGTTCTGCATAGAATTAAACGTGGATCTCATGGGACTTCTCCTTGCACTAGTTATCGCTTTAGCCCTCTTGCTTACCTGCGTCATGCAACCTCCTCGCCGAGCTATGGTTGTTGCTCATCGGATCGGTTGGTGAGGTCGTGAGGTGGTTCTTCTTCTTCTTCTTCTCAATCTTCGTATCACACACTTTCCTAAATAGGCAGTTTGTTTGGACGACTAATTAAGGTTTTTTCCAAGTTTGTAGGCTTCTCATATGTTGAGAATTCCGATTGTTACACTGATATTTAGGGTTACTTGTTATAGTTATACTTCAAATCTAAAGTTGTTACAGAGTTTTTTTCTACTTGTCCTCCTTTTAGGACAGAGAAGAACCAATCTGTCTTGTTGATGTCATAACTCATGACAGAGTTCTCTGTTTCATTATTTGGTGAATTGCATAAACTCCTTTATGAGCTAAATTTTTCTATGTAAAAGCAGCTGCAAGATGGGTAAATAACGTAAAAGCAAATTGTGAAAAGTTTGTTTAATGTGGACGGGGAGGTTTAATAGTTGCTACTTGGGAAAGAATAAGGAAATTACCGCGTAATGTTACAGCTAAAAGATGGTCCATGCATGGCTAATGACTTTCGACCAAATATTCCAACACCACTTCTGAAATATTTAACTCTCGGACCCCCAAGAAAAAATAAATTTTTTGCAACTATTTCAAAGATTGAGAAAAATCAAACACAAGTAAACATATATATGAAAAGAAAATTTAATGAAATACAGTACGTAGCTAAAATAAAGAAAATGGAGCCAAAGGCTTTAACTGCCCTCCATCTACAGCTATTCCCACCACCCCTACAGGCTACAGTATAGAGAGGATGAAATGAAAGGTTAATAAAGCCACAAGTTCTTCTGATGTTGAGAACATCTCAACACCAGATAAGCTGATAACTTCAAGGATGCTTGGCAAGTGATGTATGGTGGTTAGAAATACTAGCCATATTTAATTTAGCAAAAATTATTATCGAAGAAGACTAAAACTTTTAAGTCAAAATTTAGTGATTACGACTCTGATTAAATGCCAAGGGTGGTCTTAAATAATCTTAATTTCTCTGGTTGTCCGCGTATGTTTGACGCTCTTGCTATTTTTCTTTTCCATGGCAGCCCCATCGGAACGTACAGAAAGCGATTTGGTTCCTTTCTATTGATCAATATCGCGTAGTCAACGAAAGTCAGCAATACAGCCAACCTTCGTTTGAAGTTTTCCAGCAATACTATTCAAGTATACATCAAACCGATGAAAACGTAGTTTGGACTAAAGATTTTCCATATTGAAGTTGACTCCAAAGTCTGATCAAGAAATATAAGAACCATTAACCTGTGAGGAATTTCCATTCCTATCGCCCAACCTAACCCTCCTTTCGGGGCAGCAATTAGAAACAGGAGCTCTTATTGGAGATGGGGAAAGTTATCTGCTCTGACTTAAAAGAAGGCAGCGGTTTGGATCTCATGCAATTTCTCATGGCGCTGGTTATTGCTCTCACCCTCATGGCCATTTGCATGCCAAGACCTCCTCCGCCAAGGATACTGGTGGCAAGGCGTGTGTTCTGAACGTTCCTGATGATTTTCAGATTTTGGACTGGACAGGAAGGTCCCAGGTCACTTGCTTCCAAAGTTCGTTGTAACAGGGAAATTTGTTTTCTAGTTTGTGCGGGGTGAGTTTGCCAGGTTTAGATGAGTTATGTTTACCTTAATCTTGCGGTATGTTTTTTAATCATAGTGATAATGAGTTAGCCATCTTTCTCTTTTAGACTTGGGATGAAGGACCGAGATCTTAATTCCTGTTTTTTGCTCATAAAGTTCTAGAATTCATCTTAAACGGTTGCAACATGTACGTTCTGAAAAGGGCTATATATAACAAAGTTTCTTGAATATGGATGGAAACTGGAAAGGATTACCAGTTATGGTTTGTGAAAAAATGTAAATTACCCAGCAGTATTACTATTACGGATAAAACTGGATAGAGGCAACAATAAATCAACATGGGAGCAGCTAAATATGCAGACAAAATACATCTGTTTCATATATAATAGTATAAAAAGGAATATTATGATAGCTTTCAGATTGGCTGTGAAAACTCCTTAAGCCATCCAAAATTGCTGCAGCATAAAGAAACGCCCCGTTTCGGCAAGTACCATAACATTGTCAAAACTTCGTTTCACCACCATGTTCTCTCAATCAGCCACTGCTTGCAACAATCTTGCACAGGGAATGACAAGTTCTAAGTTACTTTTTACTAGCTGAGGCACTAGATGAACTTTGTATGGACTGCAAAAGATTCTCAATTCTGTATTTCATTACAGGTTGACCATGCTGTGTCTTTTTGAACATATTCTTCCTTCCTGATTTCCTCTGAGCTTCAGCTTTCTCTTTTTGTTCCTTCTTGGCTCGAATAATTGCCTCCCTCTCCATTCTTGCCCTCTCTTTCTCCTCCTGCTGCTTCTCATACAATTCTCTCAAACTGTGCGAACTACTCTTCTTCTTCTTGTCCCTTTTTCTGGTCCTTATACTGTCTATATCTTCATTCTCATCCTGTAACAACCCTTGCATTATTAGATTCAGTCTGTTCCAAAAAGTACATATAATCAAATGATTGTGTCCAGATGCACGCACCGTTTCCATTTGGGATTCAGATTACAAAAGAATCATCAGTCTTTCTCAGCTTAATGAACAATCAAGCATTTCATAGGACATGAACAGAAGAATCATTTAAAGAGTAATCTAGATTATGCAATTCATCATGTTTCAGATTGCACCACATTCACAAAACACATATGCTAACCAAAGTACGTATAATCAAATGATTGTGTCTTGATGCACGCAAGGTTTCCATTTGGGATTCAGATTACAACAGAATCGTCAGTCTTTCTCAGCTTATTGAACAATCAAGCATTTCATAGGACATGAACAGAAGAATCATTGAAAGAGTAATCTAGATTATGTAATTCAATCATGTATCAGAATGCACCACATTCACAAAACACATATGATAACCAAAGTACGTATAATCAAATGATTGTGTCTTGATGCACACAAGGTTTCCAACTTTCCATTGGGATTCAGATTACAACAGAATCATCAGTCTTTCTCAGCTTAATGAACACTCAAGCATTTCATAGGACGTGAACAGAAGAATCATTTAAAGAGTAATCTAGATTATGCAATTAAATCATGTATCAGAATGCACCACATTCACAAAACACATATGATAACCAAAGTACGTGTAATCAAATGATTGCGTCTTGATGCACGCAAGGTTTTCCAGTTGGGATTCAGATTACAACAGAATCATCAGTCTTTCTCAGCTTAATGAACAATCAAGCATTTCATAGGAAATGAACAGAAGAATCATTTAAAGAGTAATCTAGATTATGCAACTCAATCATGTATCAGATTGCGCCACATTCACAAAACACATATGATAACCAACAACCCCTTAAAATCAAAGTATGATGCTTAATCACTGGTCTAATGAACGCTAGTGGTTAATACAGCTTTAAAATTATAAACAAAATTAGGCCCTCAACCCAATGCAGATATAGACTTTTCCTCTTATAATTTAAACAGGAATTAAAAGAATCTAGCAAGTGAAACATAATAGGAAAAAGAACTTATATAATAACAAACCTCTGGCGGTCTTGTGGCTGATGGAATATCGTTCCCCTGACTTTGTTGCTTTAGCGACCTTTTATACTTTTTAACATATTTAGCATTCTTGTAGAACTCCCTTTTCTTCTCTGAGAAAAAAATTTACAAGTAAACAAGAATAAAATAGAAACAAAAAAAAAATCTAAATAAGACAACAAAAGAAATTATCAATATATCAACAATGGAACTCGTTAACAAAGAAAAAGAAGGGAACTTATACTTATTAAAGCCGGATTGTAGTGACTGGAGGTGGATTTGGCATTAGCGAATGCTTGAAGCGAAAGACCCGTTCCTCCCAACCGATTCATGTTCTTTTTCCTCTTCATAGTTATCGGTTTTGGGCCCTCCATATCTGTTCCA